>CM028129.1:1701022500-1711022500 GCA_016271365.2 Neoceratodus forsteri | reverse complement strand
CTTCAGCCAGTCCCTAGCATCCAGTAGACCCCCCCCCACTCACCCAGCCCTGTTCCCACATATTTTCTTGCTAAATTTTCCTCCTCCTTACTGGAAAAGGATATTCTGATTCATAAGGCCGCAGCCCATTGAAGAATTGCATTGCTTCTATCAGTTCTTCTGTAGCTTGGGCTGCTGTGCTTTGCGACCAGGGGTAAGGTTGCTGCGGATCCATTGTACGTAGCAGAGCGTCTCCATACATACCAACAACCCATTAACGGGAACTCCCCCAATTCCTGTATGAAAACCTTGTGACCCTTTTGTGTATATTGCACTAGTGGCGCAGTGCAGGAAGGTGCCGTAGACTGGTCCATGTGACCACATTACGGCACTGAATTGCAACTGTGTATGGGTCCCCAAATTTTGATGAGGTAAAACACAAAATATGTCCTTTCTGCCTATATTCAGACTATTTCCTGTTGTTCTGATCCTAGTCCCTCACATTCTCTGGGCTTTCAATGTAAGGAGTGTTCTGGATTATGTTTTTATGTTATTGAAGCATTTTTTTGTAATTCACAAGGGAAATAAGGATGGCACGTTTTTGTTTCCAAATTATAAGCGCAGCATAGAATTCTGTCAACGAAGCAGCACTTGGGTGTTCAGAATCTAGAGCATGTTTTCATGCGTAAAGATTTTGATTGCCACACATCTGTCACAGTCAGTCATTGTTTGAAAATTCAGAGCAAATCAAATGAAATGCACTTCCATGGCTTGCAGAAGTGTATTCTCCTTGGGGGGGGCCCATGCCTGCGTGTGTATGTTTGTATATTCCAGGGCTGTACTTCAGGGTTTGTAATCATGCAGATGACATCACTGTGAGCAGGAAAATGATGTTGATTTGATTGCCCTTGCTTTTTCCTCTTGTCGTGCTTGCCAATTACTACCATCAAACGCCGACAGGAAAGCTATAATGTCTGGTAGTAACGTTTTCTCTCCTTAGAAAGTAAAGTCATGAAAGGGCAGGCTGTCATGCACAAACAGAAAAATCCTCCAGAGCCATTCCCACTGAATGTTGGACAGTTTGCTGAAGAAATGTTAACGGGAAGTGAAACGATTTGAATTTCACACGTACTGGGTAAGGGGATTACTATGATGTTATATAATGAACAGGCCGGGTGCAGTTATTTAGTTTGGAAATGAGTGCACCCTTTTAATAACCCTTAGGGTGTCAGTCGATTAGTAACGTATAGGAATTCTGGACATGTATAGAAGTCTGTGGCACGTTAAATGAATTATCGACTCCTCAGAATAAAAAGGCCCCCTCCTCAAATTAAAAGCTATTACAATTTAACAGCAGTAGGGGTTCAGAGCCTAGAACAATGCTGATTTGGTAATACTTTAATTCAAGTGCTGTAGGAAGAGAAAGGTACAGTCTAGAATTATATTGGTGTTATGCTAATACTGGGGGTGCTGGTAGTGCTAGATCTGTAAAGTCTAGAGACATTGGTGTTATGCCAGTAATGGAGGGGTGCTGGTGGTGCAAGATCTAAAAGCATTAGTTTCAAAAAGTCACAGGGAATAAATTCTATCTACAGTTGAAGTGTAAATACTTTACATATCGTCTGTGGTTACTTTTGCTGGGGGGCGGCGTGACCTATTGTTCCTGTTTCTACCTTCTCACACAAACTGGGGACTCAATTTTCAGCCTGTTGTGGCATGATTCAGTCATATTTGTCATACTTGCAACTAGACTGGTAGACTGCAGAAAACATGGTCTATCGTTTTGTCACAAGTGCCGTTAGTTGCGCACCAAAAAAATGATGCCTGCGTAAAATTATTGAAGCATGCGTCATTTTTCAGCCATAAATTGTGCAAAGTGTTGTAAATGCATCAGAATTAAAAAAAAAATTGGGACGCAAACATTATGATGTATTTACACAGACTCAGCTGCAGCAGTATGAGTGCCGCAAGTGCCGCATCCTGACCTTTAAAAATCCAGGCGCGGATCTGTGTCTTGACGAAAAAGGCATGATGTGGAATTCCCACCAAGTTAGTGGGGGAAAGAACTCGATGGGCCAATGGTCTTTCTTTCCTTTTTTCCATATACAGTAGGTGTTTATTCTCTAGCCAGATGCCTCTTTCAGAGTTTCTGCAACCACCTAGTTTCATCAGCTAATCCCGTGAGCCCCAGGGCCTGAGTGTACTGTCACCATCATCCTTGAGGCTGTAATTTTCCTCTTGCAATTTTCTTCCTTCCTTCCCTTCCCTTCCCTTCCCTTCCCTTCCTTCCCTTCCTCCAGTGCACCCACCACCCAGCAGTGGCACACCGATCTAATGACCAACCTGTGTGAATGCAGGTGTCCTGACTGAAAGGGTGAACTCCCTTGGCACACTGTGAGGGTCTTTGCAGTGGCGGAAGACACCACCAGTTCTTCCCAGGCTGGGACATTTTGTTAGAGGCAGTGTTCTTCCCAGCCATTGGCCGCCCAATGCCAGCCCCCAAGCTTGTTCCCGAACACAGGTTGATGACATAGAAATGCATCCCCATACATCAGCCCCAGTGGTCTTCCTGTCTTTTCTGATTTTATACGTTCCTTTGTTTAAATCATGCCCACTATTAGGTCTTGCACTAAAGAAATGAAAGCTGCCTTAGCTTATGTTCTGGAGGAGTTCTAGGAAGGAGCTTAATTATTTTGTTTACTTAACAACTTGAAATCTATGAGCATTAACCTTTAACGAAGACTATAGGGCATCAGGGCCATCGATATCTGTGTTTCATTAGTGCATGCATTATTAAGGCTCTTTATCTCGTGTACACAAACCAGTGTTTATTGAGAAAGCCAGGAAATTGTTTAATTTAGGGCACAGTGATGTTAGAAATGCTTTATGTCAGCTAGTACCATCCTGTACTAAAACTGAACATCTAGTATGTGCTTCGGACAGCTACACCACATTACAGTATGCACTCTGTTGACTTGTGTAGTTACCATCATAGGGAGATAGCAGGAAACAATAATTCTCCCTCCTTGTGCTGGTCGCAGGGCTCTAAGACTATTGAGATCTCCTATAAGAAAGTAGATGCATAGGCAGGGATTTGAAGCTGCAGCATCGAGGACATCGGCTCCTCCCACTGTGCATGGTGCCAGTCTTCTTCCTGCCTCTTGAGCAGGCAGCTAGCAGCGTCAGCCCTGTCAGTCTCTGGCAGAGCCGAAGATTAATTTTCTGCATTTTATTATTTTTATCTCGGTACGTCATTGAAGTGACCTCCATGCACATACTGAGCAGTGCTAGGGCTCTATGCTACACTCAGGCTGTACATTTTACAGCCAGGGCCTCCCAGACTGCTCCTTGCTGTCATTTGTCTGGTGAACCCCCTTTCCAGGAGAGCTCTGGTTGACAGCCCAGTGCTGCAGAGGGAAGAGAACCAGCAACCCGGCAGTGAGTCTGACAGCAGAACCAGCAAGGGATTCTGAGAAATTCGGCAGCCCCTCTCTTTGAGCCTCCAGGACCATGCCAGACTCAGAGATCGCACACGAAGAGAACAGAGTTGAACCCCCAGTCAACTCCAGGACCACCTGTTGGAGGCACCTGACAGAGTTGAAACTGCAGACAGCACTCAAACAGAATCAGACACAAACTATGAGCAGCACTTGGCCTTGGCAGCATAGTGGTGTACAGCCATGGAGGCAGCAGACCTGAGGGAGGGTCAGGCAGCCCTGTATGATGGACCGCATGTTTTCTAAGTATGGGAGAGCACTCTGGTGGCCAGTTTTAATAGCACTTCTTCTCCTTGCATCTTGGCTTTCCAGGGTGGTAGTAACAGAGTGGGAGATTTCACGGAGCTATTTGGAGTTGTTTTTTTTTTTTTTACAGGGCTTACAGATCCGTATGACCTGGATTCACTTATTACCAACATATTGCATCCAGGAACCTTAGAAGGATGGGTGGCATCTAAGGTCCATCTGGAGTTGTTTTTTTACCGGCCTTCTCTAGGAGCTCAGTTGAACTAAAGTCTGCAGGGTTGTCTCAGAGACCTGTTGGGTGGCATGTGATAGTGCTTCTCTTGTGGACCTTCTCCTGTGTACAGTTTCTTGATCGAGCCACAGCCGGACCGTATCACCTGGCTAGGGAGCCTTTTAAGTGCTGGCAAGGGGTACATTGGGTAGCACATTCTGTCAGGGCCTCAGACCCATCCTGTGGCTTATTGCTGTATCACTGTGACTGACTTGAGGGACAGTGTCTTCTGAAAAGTCTTCAACCAAGTCCTTGGACAGATCTTTCAGAGGGAGAAAATGTTCTAAATGCAAGTCCACCATGTTAACCACCTTTGCTGGTTCCCTCTGTCTTATATGTGAGGCTGCCTTGACCATGGTAGCAATGCCCACAGAGGATTCCCACACGTCCTCTCATTCCCAGGAGGTAGCGGAGTAGACCCCATTCCAGTTGGTACCAGATTTCATTGCTAAACTGAACAGGGCTTTTGCCCTGGATGCCACATGCTTTGATTTGCAGCCTCTGGAATCTCCGCAGAGCCAAATCCACCAAAAAGCAACTCAAACATGAACTCCATCTCCCTCCTTGGACAAGGAGGACTGTCAGAAACATCGCCACGACAAGAAGAAATGTGCCAGCCCTCTGTGCTCCAGGGAGGAAGCCGTCAACCACTCCTGACATCACAAAACAGAGAAGAGGCATGCCAGGTCTCTTTCCTCATCAGAATCCAGTTCCCCAAGCCAGCCCAGTGGTGCTGAGGGTTGAGACACTGGACAACACACCTCATGCCATGCCGGCGACCCAGGTTCAGAAACGAGCCTGGATCACTGGGGTCGGCAGGGAAGGGGAAGGATTGAGCGTTGGAGGATGGTTCTCCTTCCTTGGGGGGATCCAGGACTATGCCCGGCAGAGCGGCGACCTCTGGTGGAGACCAGAGGTACTGCAACACTTCAGGGCCAGAGTAGAGGGTTACGGAGCCACAGCAAGACGTTCCCTGGTGTCATTGCACATTGGGACTCCGCTGGGGGGGAGGGGTAACCAATAAGGAAAATCTTCCGCTCGCGGAGATAGGCGAAGGCACCACCCTACAGCCACACTCCACCGGCTGAACTCATCCAGCCCCTGGGCCAAGCCCAGCCCGGCCCAAATTTACAGATAGAGTGCCCTTGAAGGATAGAGTGGCCCCACCTTGGGAGGGCTCAGAACTGAGTGGATAGCCAGGCTGGTGCCAGGTTGCTGGTGAGTTTCAGGCCAGGAGGTAGAGCTGGAGGTCAGTGGATGCCCGAGAGAGTTCTCCAGGGCTCAAGCGGAGCCAGAAAAAGAGTTAGAAAAACAATAAAAAAAAGAATCCAGTTCCCCTTCCACTGAGGAGGGAGAACTCAGCAGTTCCTCGGAGGCAGAACCAGACTCGGGAAAGTCTTTTGATATGGATGACCTTAACTTTTTCATACAAAACGTCTTGTTGGAGATATAACTAGGACCCTCACCTTCTACTTTTTTTTTTCTTTGCTCTATTTTCTCCCTTCCCAGTCCCCTTCACTCCTGCTCCCCCAGCCCCATCACCTGATTTCTCCTGGACTTACTGGGTCTGTCCCCCATGACTTACCCTTCCCCCATAGCGGGTGGTGGGGTAGTGGAGAGTCTGCCTCAATCTGCTGTACCAGGATCTGGTAGAGCTGTGCCTTGGTCAGTGGTGTAGGGCCTGCGAGGGGTCAGGAGATCATGTTGCTGGCCAAGATGATTTTTCACTGTCTTCCTCCCCTGGTGAAACAGCATGCAGTGCCATCAGTGACATCTTCACGCATAGTCCCATGCCTGTGACATCAGATGGCTGCTGTTCCTCTGCCCTAAGTCACTGTCCCTAGAGTTCTACCCTCCTGCTGCTGCCAGGGGCCAGGCTAACACCTGGTGCTGCTCCTCTTCCACACACCTGGTGGAGGAGAACAGTCCTTTGGATACTCAGTCTTTCTCCCCCTGGCCGACCCCCAGTGTCCCGAGTCTTGTTTTGAACTCGGGTCACCAGCATGGTGGATGGTAACACTACCACCAAGCCACTGAGTTGGCTATCACCTTCAACTTTTTACTTTCACTTCTAAAAAAGACAAAATGACCTTCAAATTATCCGGCTCAGCTATGCTGTCAACAGCATTCCCCTATCCTGCCGGCAAATGAGGATCTACTGAAGGAAGGATGGCAAGGCGTGGAGAAAATGTACGCTGTTCCTTGCAGGGTCAGTAAACTGTTGAAGTTCAATAAAAAAAAATTTGACACCTGGCTGAATCTTCCGAAGCTCAACCCCATGATTTCTTCACTCCCAACAGATGGCGGAGCCACACTCAGGGACACAGTAGATTGCAGGGTAGGATTGTCCTTGAAAAGGGCATTCCGGGCTTGAGAGTGAGCAGCCTGCTGTTTCCTCAGGTGTATAGGTGTATCCTCTGTCCTCAATAGGCAGATTGGTGTACGTAGCACAGCCCTGGCTGCATACCAGATGGGCATCCTTCACAGTGGCCTGGATCCTAGCTTTCCACATTCTCCACCCTCCCCACAGTATCCTCCTATCTGCCATGCATTCTCCATGGACCCCTGCGGTATACAGCCAGCTGTTATTCACAGCTAGCAACAAAGCTTTCCAGTGCAGCAACCTTCTCACGTTAGCTGCAGCTGTGCCCCCCACTCTGCCTTCTGCAGGCAGGATGGCCCTCAGCATTGGCAACACACACATTCTTCTTCCATGCTCCCTGGTAACGACATTTTCTTCTGTAGGTACTGTGCTTATCCGAACCTTGTCAATTTTACTAGCACAGTGCTGCTTGCTAATGCAACCTTTAAGTAAATGTAAGTAAAAAAAGTACTTGGGTACCAAATAAGCCTTATAGTAAGTAAAATATCATTTGTAAGCTCTTTACTGATCAGAATGGACTGGCAGTATAGCCTAGAGGTTAGAGTGATGAGCTGTGAACGAGCTTGGTACATCCAGCAGACCAGATCTGGGTTTGATTCTCACAACCTCTACTTGCATACTGTGTGACTCCGAGCAAGTCACTTAACCGCCCAGTGCTTCCAGGTTACCCCTGAAAACAGGTACTTGTGCCTAGTGGGCCTTACCCAGTTACCAAAGACTAAAATAAATTAAATAAAAATGCTAAAGGCAAATTACTATCATTTTTTTTATTTCCAGACTAACAAAGATACTTCTCTGTTCTAGCCTAGAATTCAGTGGGCTGTTCCTTCTTATTTGTTTAGTTCGTGTTGACAGGGAAAGGAGGACAATTCAGTTTTGCCTATTTTCAGCCTGTTGGGGGGATTGTTGGGATACAGATGAAACCAACGAAAACTGAATCAGATTAAGCTGTTGATGGTATTATTAGTGAATAAGTTAAATTTAGCCAGAATATCAGGTCAATTCTCCCATTCTTTTAGGGCCAGACATAAATTCTGGAGTCATTTTACTTGGGTGACAGGTGGCTGAATGGCTTACGAGAACAAGGTTTTGTTGTTTGCTTACTGTTTCCTGCTTATCTTTGTCTAGTTACAATTTTTGATTTTTTTGTAATATCTGGGAAGGTGATGGTTTGCAGATTCTAGTTATGTCTGGTTTAATGTTTTGGGGGATTATTTCCATAATATTTTTGTATGTGCATATTTGTGTTGCACTTATCATTTTGTCTTTTATTTTAGTCAACATGTGCCCCTACTGCTTCCAGAAGTGCCACACATAGCAACATAGATGGTGTCGGCAGATAAGGGCCATACTATCTTTAACAGCCACCTAACCAACCACCAGAAAAGGCAGACAGGATCTCAGTTTAATGTCTTATTCGAAAGACGGCACCTAAAAGAGTGCACCACCCCCTCATGCTGCACTACAGTGTTAGTAGTAGGACTGTGCCCCAAGCTTCTGGCGTGGGGCTACAACCCACCACTTTCCAATCTTCTGTCCTCTGAGGCAAGTGTGCATCAGCTGCAGTCAAAACATGCCTTCTAAAATGCTCGTTTGCGAAACAGCTAGAAAGTTCCTCAAACACTGAGAGACAAAATCATAGCACCACACCATCCCCAGGAAGCCACAGCAGCAAACCAGCTAATCCCGGCAGCAAGGATGACATAAAAAATTGGAGAAGGGCTCAGTGCAGTTTTATGCAACCCAGTTTAATCAACATAATTCTATAGGCATGTATCATCAGATATAGTTTATGTCCAATAAAATTGCCACCACAGCCCCCAAAAACCTCAGGAATGCCCCTTACAGCTTCTCAGTCAGATCTCTCAGAAGGCACACACACAAATTGTTAAAACATTTGAATGAAATGGAACTATATTAGAAGTACTTCATCATATGAGTGTTTTGGCTTGACCATCCTGACCCAGTCAACATTAAGCATATAAATCTTAGACCTTTATGTAGGCAATAATGTAGTCTTTCTCAATCTACTAAAACTGGTGTACAAGAGATAAATTAAAAAATAGACAAAAGAAGGAAATGAGTGCTTTGCTATGAGAGCTACACACAGTCACAGCTACTCTGCTGCAAGCATTCTACAACAGCATTGGCAAAACTCCTTTGTAGATAGTGCCCAAGTAAAATACTCTTCCTTGGAAATGGAAGCATCACCTTAGTCTGCAAGTAAATATCACCCAAATACAAGAAAACTGCTTATTTATTTGATATACTTATAAACTGTTCGGAGGCATTTATCTTTCCCAGAGCTTAATAATCCAGGTGCCTAGTTTTAAATATAGAGTGCTGGTGCATTTCTTTTTAAAAGGTATCCCCCATGAAAAAATCATAGTTAATGTCTTAACTAGAACTTGTTGCACTCTAAACTCCGGTTGAGGACAGGTCACTGATTTTCTAATGGATATGTTTATTTCTCCTTTTTAGTAACCCCACCACCACCATCAAAAATCAAGGAAAGGAATTTAGTTTCATGGGGCACCATTCATGCAAATTCAGGAGTTAAAAGTGTCACTGTTCCACTAGCCAAATGCTAGCAGATATTGAATCAGGCTAGCAAAATATTCCTTCACCTAACCCTGCTGGCTTGGACTGGAGATGGTAACATTTCAATAAGTACACCTGTTGAGCCAGTGAAAATGTCTGTGGGGCCAGTGTATGTTCCCAGACAGTAGCCCTGCTTGGAAGTAACTGAAAAACCTAATTTTGACCCCTGAAATTGTGTTTTACAATTCTGATGAGGGACCAGGGAGGATGCTGCTAACCTTGGATGTACAGAGACATTCACAGTGCACAGATTTGATTGGGTTTTTATTACAAAATTGCAACCCCACAGAGACCAAAGTAAATAAATACAGAATACAAAAATAGATGTGCAAATAACACACAGGACATCAAAGACACACATGGGTGGTATTTCTGCACAAAGAAAATAAACCACATCACGTGTACAGTGTAAACATATGTTACACTACATGTTTTATGTGCTAATAATTGAAAATTTCGGATTGTCAGCAGGACTTTTCCAATTATCTAGTCTTCCCGTGTTACAATCCTAGTTATATCGCCTTCGGAAGGTGATTAGACACAAGGGAGGTCATGCTTCTTGCTCAGGGTCACACTATAAGTGGCAGTTATTGGATTCAAATCTGGGTCTCCAGAGTTATGGCTGTTTGCTCTAATTACTGAGGCATACTGCCTCCCTCTAAGCTCAAGCGTGTCGCAAAGCTGTAGTATTCAGTGATCATCACTGGAGAAGCTAGAAAGTTAGGAAAAGACTGTGAGTGGAGTGTTGAGTTTAATGAGTTTGTTAGTGGTTTTCCCCTTACAAAAAAGAAATTCTTTTCCTTTTAAGGTATGCTGGATGGAAGTGTTCAAAGGGTTGCACTGGGAGGCATTTCTTTGTAATGAATGCAAGTACATAGTGATTAATACACCTAACTGAGGCATTCTGCTGAAAGGAGCCCCTTCAACTTGCTCTTTCAGGAACGCTGAGCAATCTGTTCACTTATGCCTGGCTACTATATGACTGTAGTACTCTACGTGGGAACAGCTACAGATTTTGTCATGGTGTTAAAACATTTTCAGAAAGGCACTTTGGCCTGCATTTAAAATTGGCACTATGACCCAGAATGGGGAAAATGTCAGCACTTTTGTTGATGGGCTTTACCAAAGGGTTTAGGATCCCATATACAGATACTAGGTCCTTCAGTGAGGCCACAGTCTTTAGTCAGCACTTGGGAAAATGGGGGTTTGGCAGAAGGAAGCTGGTGAAGGAAAGGCAGCTGGATAGGGTTGACTGCCCCTTTCAATCCCCCCTCCCCCCATTATGAAAGTCCCTGATAAGTTCGGTGCCAAGGAAGTCACAGGAGGAATTTAGGATGATCAACCACTTTTTGCATGCCAGCTGTGGCTTGGTCAATTACTTCATCTTCCCATTCCCAGTGGCAGTGCATTGGGCAGCATTTAACAGAGCCAGCTGGCTGAAGTTCATCATTGCGGGTCAGGGAGCATTAATTGCAAAGGCAGACACCGTATCTGCTTTTTGCTGATTACCCATGCACCCTGGTGATTTCCAACTGTTGGGGATAAAACTTAAAGGGTAGTACTACTTCAGTCAAAACACAGATACTGGGCACACTACTAGGAAGATTTGGTGCCGCCGAAAGTGTAAACAAGAGAACACGTAAGGCAGCACTGCAAACAAAAACTGTCGTCGGATCCAGTTTATTACTGGGAAAACTGGTATAAAGTCAATGATACATCAATGACACTAACATAAGCAAAAAAAACCCAGCGCTTCGAGACTGGGTCTCTTCATGAGAGCACTGCCTCAATAGATGCATGGCAGTGGGATGTTCCATAATGTGTGTTTACTGCAAGAGGTTCAGTGCCTTCCTGCACTCGATTATAAGATGGCAGGCAGGGGAACATGATATTATATTGTTCATTACATTGCTGACTTCCTATTGGTGGGCCTGGCAGCAGGGGCAATGCTGCCACCTGCTAGTAACCCTACAGCAGGTGTGCCAGTAGTCTGGGGTGCTGTTGGTAGAAGGTAAGATGGAGGGCTCAGCCACAGTCTTGTCATGCTTGGGAATTGAAATTGACTTGCAGGATATGGAGAGCAGGGTGCATCTGGAGGTTGTGGCCATATGGAGGGTAGTAAGTCAAATGTGGTGAGCCAATGAAATGCCCTTGAGGAAGGTGTAACAGCTGCTGGGGCATCTCAGTTTTGCATGCCAGACAGTCCCCATGGTGGGAGGGTTGTCTCTCAACTGGCAAGGGTTACGGCAGGTGTGGCCAAGCTCCATCACTGGGTCAGGGTCATAGCAGTGATCATGGAAGACCTTGCTATCCAGAGCATATATCTTTTTGCTGAATTTATTGGGGTGTTGGTATGTTGGAATCAGAGGTCTCGAACAAGACCCTCCAGCTATACACAGATGCTTCTGGTGGATTGCACTGGGGCATACTTCAAAGAGGCAGGGTTGTGGGAATATGGCTGAAATCATGGGAAACAACTAGGCTTACCAAGAACATTTCCTTCTTATTATTCTTCCGTATGATCAGGGGCCTCTTATTTGAGGAGATAGATTGTGGGGAGAAGAGAGTCTTCTTCGGGTTGGATAATAAGAGAGCGGTCCATACTATTATCAGGCAGAGGGGCGTGGGTGGCCCAGTGGGGCAGCATTTTTGGAGATTGGCACCTGAAGCAGAAGAATTCCCCACAAGGTCCCGATGGTCCTCTGGCAATTGGGGAACAATAATGTGGGAGTCGATGTGCCAATCTTTCACCTGAGCTTTAGGAGATCATAGAAGATGGAGGGTTGAGCAGCGCATTAGGATTAGAAATTTACATAGCTGGGGGATGAATGGCTGGTTCCAGATGCCCAGCTGCAAGGGTCCATGGTGACAGTAGAAAGGGAAGGGTTGCCAGCAGTGGCAGCTTCCAGGCACGTGATGGGGATTGTCTGGTTCTCAAAGGCCATAGACATTCAGGAGCAAACTCGGGCCTTCCAGGTAAGAAAGATGTCAGATTGTTGGGGAAGGCTGGAACCCACAAAGCCTGCCAGTAGGCACCAGTTAGGCTAGTCGTCTCAGATGCCATGCGCCAGTCCCTCCTGGCAATCTGTCTGTTCCGATATGAAGCATGCCTGTTCCAAGCAGTCTTTACGTTAACCTTCTGTGGTGCCTTCAGTGTATTTGAAGTCAGGCCAGCTATATCCTTCTTTTTAAAGAACAAAATGGCTTGAAATTAAAGATCGTGTGGGGATTGTTGTGTAATTGGGGTCTGCTGATATCACGTGATTTTCTTTCTACTCTTAAGGTGAGAGAAACCGCATTTCTTTAATATTAGGCATCTACTTGGACCTCTTATTTTCCTAAACACTTAAGGTGAGTCAAGTGACTAGAAATATTATCTTGGTAAAACAGGGTCAACTATGCAGATGTCTCAGGTCTTTTAAGTGTTGTTTTAGTGTTACATTTTGCAAACATGTAACAACTGGCAATGGGTTATGCTTTGAAACATTTCACCTCTAGATCACAAATTTAAATCTGGTCCCAATGGACAGTAGACAAAGCTCATTATCATCTTCTGATCACTGTTTAGCGGCCTGTGTAAAATAAGGTGCGTGTGTGTGTGTGTGGGGGGTGCATTCCACTTCCTAGGAAACAAATATCCGCACCAGAAAAAAAGGCATCAAAATGGGCACTAATTGGCTCGCTTTGGCAGAGGTAGAGCTAACACTTGCGACCCCAGTGACTTGGGTTCAAGAATGAGCCAGGGCCGTCCTGGGGCCTGCCAGGGGGAGGAAGAATGAGCGTCCCATTGGACCATCTCCTTCTTTAGGGAGGGGAGGTATGAGTTCCACTGCTGTACCACCATCTGGGAGACCACACGTGGTGATGTGGGGGATCTGTACATTGAAGGGGAAATGGAGTGCATTTGTTGTTGGGTGCATCAGGCATGCCGGCACCTTGATGATGTCTGTGTGCTTCTGGTGAGAGGGATTTCAATGGGGAAAATATGGCACTGGCTGGGAGGATGAAACCTCCACCTGTTCCCACATCCACATTTGGCTTCCACTGCTGGCTGTCGGGGACACTGTTTACCTTCACGTCCATAATGGGTGACCAGATGCAGCAAGGAAGGAAACCAAGGAGCTGAAGGTGTCACCGCAGCCCTGGGTGGGCCAGCGGAGAGGGACAGCGCAGTAGTGTGTCCCAGACGGTCTTTGGAATCCTGGGATGTCCAGTGAGTGGAGCCTTGAAGGATGAGAGAGAGCGATGGCAGCTGGTGGAAGGAGGTCTTGGCCAAGGGGCCAAAAAAAAAAAAAAGTTGTCACTAATTGGCACCCTTGTAGGCAGTCT
Organism: Neoceratodus forsteri; assembly: GCA_016271365.2. Classification (NCBI taxonomy): domain Eukaryota; kingdom Metazoa; phylum Chordata; order Ceratodontiformes; family Ceratodontidae; genus Neoceratodus; species Neoceratodus forsteri. Next base: position 1,711,009,194 of record CM028129.1, on the reverse strand, counting down.
CACCTGAGTGACCAAGACAAGCATGGAGTCTGAATGACCCTCTGAGAGGTTAGAAGTAGTCACTCCCTCCGTGGCAGGGTTGATTCCCATTGGTTAGATGGTAAGGGGACAGTGTTCTGTGGCTACCAGCACTTTGACTGTCATGTAGGCAAGTAAAGGACTTATTTGACCAGCTCTGTTAATCTGCAATGTTTGTCGAACACTAGATTTCACACAAAAATGTATCTCAAATTAAATGATAAAAATAAAATACAACACATTTTAGTGCAGTACCTTTTATATTGCCTCCTGATTAGGTTGAAAGTGTGCTCGAGTACAGTATGTGCTGATTGTTAATCTAGACCTGTTTTTGTTGAATTTGGCAAACCAAAGATCAATTTTTGTAATCTTATAAATTCCATTTTTTTTTGTCGTGCCTGAAAATAGGCAAAATTTCTCTAGGGCACTTATCCGGTCAACACAAACTAAATAATAAAGATTGACCCCACCCCCGTTTATAAATTAGTGAAGAAATGTTGTTTAGGGCACTGCTCCCTCCACCTCCCTTGCCAGACTGGACACCCTTTGCAAAGCCTTCTGTTGCTTTTCTTCCAACTCACTCTGTCATACTCACCACTGTTCCCTTTACTCCTTCCTATCCGTCCTCCCTCTCCCCTCATGCTGCCAGTCCCACTGTACTTCCCTCATCTTATCAAAACTGGTTTGGGTCCCTTCCCTCATATCTGTCCCATCTCCTCTCCCCATCCCTTTCTTTTCTCAAGCCCTGCACTCAAGAGACCTGCACATATTCTTCCTGGCCCACTCACACTCCTCAGCTAGGAAATCTGCTTTCTTATACCACCTCCCCTCCCTCTGGAACCAGCTACCCCCCCCCCATCTGCCTCTCCCCCTCCCTTCCCTCCATTTGATGCCAGCTAAAACTCATCCTCCTCCACTACCACCACCGCTCCTGCTAACCCTCTTCCTGAACCCTTCCTTACCCTTGCCTGGCTTCTGACCACCCCTTACCTCTCCCTCCCCCACCAACCTCCATAATTCCAGCATCCTTGTTGAAGTTTATCAACCAGCTTTGACTCCTATTTTCAGCACCAGCTCAGCCGCCCTTCGCTCTGGTACTGCGCACTTTGAGTTTGCCCAATCTGCACAGATGATTCGCGTGCTAATTCATTCACCCTCCATGTGCAATGTTTTGCCATTCTGTCTGTACTGCACTCAACATATGCTCTTTATGTCACCCTCTTTGTAACCACATCACATGACGAGCTGTATTATGTTTGTAATTATGCTTCTCCTCTTCCCCTTTCTCCTTGTTCCACCTAGAAATGAGCCTTGGCGTAGTGTGCCTCTGTCGGTCACAACTAACTAACTAACTGAAGACCCTGCTGCATCTTGGACATTCAGATCTCCTGTCAAGGTCCATTAATTAAAGAGGGGCAGAATATGGCAGACAGATGTTGTTTGGTGGGGTTTGATTTTCTTCTTAGCACTATTATTGTTCGTTTAGTGCCCCTGCTTGTAATGCATGTGGCATTTATGGCTTTGTAAGAGGAGCGCAACCTTGCATGTGACAAGACTGTAATATCACACTCTTTCTCTCTTTCTTTCACTGTGCTAGTCGAGTGTCCTGAAAGATGGTGTAAGATATGATGGAATGGAGTTAAAAAAAACATGTAACAGACTACACCAGACTTGTGATGGGACACAATTGCGTTTCTTATGTTGTAGATGCCCTGCAGTGCTAGAAGACACACGCACACACACACACACACACATTAAAAGCAACACAGAACACACACTGAAGCCTGAAATGATCATTTCTGTCTGCGGTAACTTTCTGATCATTAATAAATGGTATTATTCTAATTTTTCTTCATGTTGCTTTCATCCTCTGAGTAACCCAATAGCACAGAATTGCTAGAGTCAGTCAGAATGTTTGTGTAGTGGGGCCCCTAACAAGGTCTTCCAAGTATTGAAGGTGTGGATCAGGACACTTAAAGGAAAGCTGTCCTAAACAGTGGGGGCAATCACCAGGGCTGCAAAAACACCCAATTAAAACAACCTACGTGGTTTAAAATAATTGCAGCTAACCTTTCTGGAGTTATTAAGCTTTTTAATGTTGCTCCTGGATGTGCCATGTCAAAAGTGCCGCCACACCGGAAGATGGAGTGTGCCCCTGGCATCCTGTCCTGTGCCGGGAAAGGCTCGTAAAAATGATGAGCGAGGCGTATCTACACGGGATTAAAAGAAACATTGTGGCATGTAGAGGTATGCTAACCGAACCTTTACATCCAATTCCTGGTTAAAATGGAGCCGTGTAAAGTACTTAAAATCATTATTGAAGTTGTAGCTCCGAGTTCGGTCATGCGCAGGTTAGCTGCAATTATTTTAAACCACGTAGGTTGTTTTAATCGGGCGTTTTTGCAGCCCTGGTGATTGCCCCGACTGTTTAGGACAGCTTTCCTTTAAGTAGAACCTATGGGAAACCACAGGATCCTTTGTTTTATATTAGGGGCCGTGAAGTGAATGATACACTGTAACAGAGTTACTCAGAATCTGATTTGTTGGATTCTGGCATGATTTTTAGGAGTCAGGATTTTCATAATTGCAGTCAGAAAAATCCTAAGTTGAATCCTAAAACTATTTTTACATAGGAGTTTAGGATTTAGGATTTCACTTCTGAATCCGATTCTGATTTTGAGGTGCTGTTAGAATTCAAAAGTTTCTAAATAGAAAAAATCAGATCAGAATCGCCAATTCCAAGCATTGCTATGCTGTAACTTGCAAGCGGTGAACAGACTAAATACAGTGTAAGAGCAATGAAAAGAAACAGGTATTTGTTTCAGACTCTGAATTCTGTGTATCTCTGGAGTGATGACTGACAGCATTCCGAATGTCGTTAGAATGCAGATCTAGTAACGATTCGAGCTGCATCAGTCACGGAAAAAATATCTCTTCCCTCCTGCATGTAATCAGAAATTAGGCTGATGGGTTTCACATAACCATCAGGCTTACTAGTTTTGGTTTCTTTCTTAGCTTCTCTCCAAGCCATAGGTACTCTAAAGCAGCAACCCAGTGCAACAGCACAGTGCTGTTCTTCCAAACCACCTCTTCAGCATGCAGCCTTTGAGTCTATTAAATACCCGATTTCATCAGCCTGTGATCATTACTCTATTATAAATCACTTACGCGTTTTCAACCAATTGGCACAAAAAGTCACTGTATTTCTTATCCTGCCTACAATGGTCTCTCATGCAGGAAGGTTAGGAGTGACCTGTTCCTCTTCAGAGCGGTCGTTGGGGGTGGTGGGGGGGGCAGGCTTTATTTAACTCTCAGAGTAAAATATTTATTTTTATTTATGTATTACAGTCTCGGAATTTGACATACCTTTGAGTCAGAGACTCATTTACAAAGATTCCATGTCCAAAAGAAATCATAACAATTGGCTAAATACAACAATGTAACAAAAACATGACATGGATATAACAAGAACACAAAAAACAATCAGAGCCGTCATTGTATCAGACTTTGTCTAATTGACTCAAAACTTACTATAAATCACTCTAACACTTACTCGAGTGACGTATATTTTTTTTAAATAAGTTAAGAGACTCCCGTGTCGTGAGATTTGGGTAGCAAGAACCACTTAGCTTCATTCTGTGGTCTTCAGGCTCAGAGCCTCTTATGCCAGAAGACTTGCCCAGTGGCAGCAGTGTTGACTTATATTTTAAAGCTGTTGCCCCAAAACAAAATCTGGTCAGAGCCAATATGGCTGCCCAAAGCAGCTGTGGTGCTTTTGTGTGGTGAGAGTAAGTAAAACCATAGTTGGAGCTCTCGCCGCAGTGGAAATTTGTATCGGATCCACTATGTTCCGCACACTGGGGCCTGCCATGCACAAGATGGCAGCTCTGACAGATCTGTGCCTGCGCAATACTCATGCATACACAGTCTGTATCTGGGCCATCACTTCTGCAGTTGCGGAAAGTAGTGCACCGGGGGGGGGGGGGCTGAGCAGTGCGGAAGGGAGCCACATCCACTGAGGGCTGGGGAAGAGGAGACACCGCAGACCAGAAGCGACTTCAGCGCTGTGAACAAGAGACCACATCACTGTAGGACAACACTGACGTCGGTTCTGCTTTTCTCCTACAGTGATGTGATCCCAAAACGACTGCAGGACTCCGCCCATGCAGCTGCAAAAAGCACACTTAGCTCAAAGGTTGTCTCCAATTGTGATCCGGTGGGGGTGGGGTTGGAGAAAGCGTTATAAGAAGGAAATGAATGCCCTGGTTCAAAATTAAAGTAGTGCAAGTTACAGTCAGGGCTACGGAAAAAAACTGTAGCAGCAACTCAGAATGAACATAGTGCAAATGTTACTAGAGGCAAATAAAATACAACAGAGAGTAAATACGGAATATTACGGTGCAAATAAATACAATGCAGTCCCATTCAGTTAATTGGAGTGGGGGTCTGGGAGACACAGAGAACACAAACAAGGCTGAATTTGCAATTAAACATCAGCATAGTTTTTTTTTTTTTAACCAGCTTTCTGAACCCCGCCACCATCTCCCACCTTACCTGGTAACGGTGGTACATGATGGAGCTGGACAGGTGGCTCCGGCCCCCCCCTCCCTCAGAGGGGCTGTGTCTCAGGACCTCCACATTTCCTGTCCTCGACCCTCCTGGCAGTCCCCCATGGCCCCCCCCGCCTGTGGCAAGGCCAAGGTGAAGGGCATCCACTCCCCGGAAACCAACATCTAGACTTTTCAGGGCTGGCGTGGGTGTTGCAGGGCCATCATAGAGCTTACTTGCTCCATTTTACCAGTTTTCTACCTGACCCTTGCCATGGTTGCCAGTGCATGTAGAGACACGTGAATGGAGTGACCCACGGCACCCTTCCTACTGTAGTCACTCCCAGTTGCAATACCACCAGGCCTCCACCTGGGGATATCCTTGTAGTGGGTGCAGCTGGGTCCCCACCCGGATGGGGAGAGCTACCTTACGGCTGCTCAGTCCATCTCCTGACCTCCCACCCTTGCCAACCCCCGACCACCCGGGTCGCTGGCATGGCGTGAGGTGTAGTGTCCGGTGCCTCAACCTTCAGTACCACCGGGCCAGCATTTTTTTTTTTTTGTTAGTAACACTTTGTACAGTTGTTTTCATAAAACCAGTAATTTGAAATTAGGACTCTGTCACGATTTCTGTACAGCAGAACTCTGAACAATGCTGATAGGTTTACAGTTCATGCTTAGCATTCTGTACACAATCCATGACATAGTAAAAACTCCAAATTACTGGTTCCATGTAAAGAACTGCACAGAACATTGTCCGTATAAGAAAATACAGTAACACAAAACAGGTTTTCTCACTTTGTTGTTTATTTAGGTTCAGTGAATATTGGTGATTAGAAGTGAATTTCATTGCTGTTAAATTAGTTCATTACAATCAGCTGTCAATTAATACATATTTCTGGTCCCTTTAATTTTAATTCATCTTACATCCTTAATTACAGGTATATTGCTCTCTCTCTCTCTCTCTCTCTCTCTCCCTCCCTCTCTCTCTCTCTCTCTCTCTCTCTCTCTCTCTCAAGTTTTGCCTGCAAAGGAGTCTCAAGATAAACAAAATGAACACACATTACCCTGCATGATAATAGTGGTATTTTCTTTTTTGGGGTTTTAGAGTTATTACATTTCTCTCCCTCTGGCAGAGGCCTTCCATCCTGGTCTGCTGACCACAGTCACATGACCTGGCTCCCCACAAACTTCTCTCCATCACTGCTGTTTCCTCCACAGCCCCCCCCCCCAACCATGGCAGGGCCAGTGGATCCCCCCAATATCTCAAGACACAAATCATATTCCATGGAGGGAAGGCCCTGTTGCCAGTACAGGGCCTGCAAGGGTTCAAACCCTTCATCATACACTGCCCCGCTTTGTCTCCTCCAATGTTCTCACCTGGGGTGCACGCAAGCTCAGTGCATGTAGACGCGTGGGGGTGCATCACTGTCAGTGTCCTTGACTCTGCAAGTCAGCCTGAGTGCACTGCCATGTGTGGTCACCCAGGTGGAAGCATTGTGCCAGAGCTGGCTGCGTTCCCTCCCTCCCTGGCAGAGAAAGTCATCCTCTGGGACATGTAATCTTTCTCCTACCAGCCAGTCCCCTCGGACTCTAACGTGTTCCCGAACTCAGGTGGCTGGCTTCATGAGCGATACTCTTACCCTTGTTAGTTAAGTGGTGGCTTTCATTTAGATGCATTTACATATTTAAAGTAACATATAAATAAATGTCAGACTTCTATTGAGCACACCCTGTGCTTTCCCTGGTTAGATGTCACAAAACATTTCAGCGTGAGAATGAGGACGACACACTGGGATGTGGAAGGGATCAGCTGGCGATCTCTTCAGACCAATCTACAATTACTTTCCTCCTGAAGGGGACATCAGTAAAACTGTCATTTTGCAATTACATGACAAAATGACGGCAAAGAATTTGTGTGATTTCAATCTCATGTGGACATAATTTGGCTTCGCCAAACCAAAGAGTGTAATAATTTTTTTTATGGATAAATATGGTATGGAAAGCATATTTATTGTTCGATATTAAGGTGGTGTAGCCCTGCCCATTTTGTATAATTGTTACTGCTTGCCCTTGCAACCAGTGCTGAGATTGGAAATCTCCGTCGCCATGTTGTGTGCGGCAGAAACTGGATATGATCCCCAAGTGTGTTTCTAATATGATAAAATGGACAGTCATTCTACTCATGGAATTCACCATAAGGCTTTAGAGAGGTTAGAAATAGTCACGCTGAAGTGGCTGTATCCTTTTGAGAACTGTAGGACAAAATAATCCGGTGAACATTTTCGTGACTTGTGTGCTGTGGGTTGTTTAATGAATGCTGGTGTGTCTAATCAGTTAATTTAGAGGAAAGAGAGATGGCCATGTCTAATAGAATGAGGCCTTGAAGGTGAGATTGTCACAAGTTTAATCTGATAATAATTACACAAGACCTTCTGTCAAGTCATATTTAGATAATACTTAAAAAATAATCGTGCAATTTTATAGATGGAATTGTTTTTTTTTTTCGTTTTTACAATGATGCACGTTTTTTGCTGTGATGCCTCATTTATTCTTTATCTAATACGCGCAAAAATGCTTTTTCAGTGGAACAAGGAGACCTAAAGAACTGCACTCAACCTGATAGTCATGTTTCCTTGTGGAAGCCTTTTTTTAAGTACTGCGTCCAATTCTGTTGTTGTTCTTCCATCTGTGCAGGATTATTAGTAACCTTAGAGGGTGTTTCTGATTTATACTTTTGTGGTCAGTACCATTTTAGAACTGTACCATGTGGTTTATAGAAACAGAGACAATGACGGCAGAAAACGACCAAAGGTCTATCTACTCTTTGTCCCTTTCATTTTCAGTTTATTTCATGTCCTTTACATCACAGATTGCTATAGCAGAACGTGGAAGTGTGTCAACAATAGAAGAACAGTCCAAAAATGATACTTTCTACTGGTGTGTAAATCAGAAACGCCCACTAGGATAACAGAAAGCATAAAGCGATACAACAGTAAAGGAACTGTTACCTGTATTTATAAGTCAGCTGCTACAAGGAAAATGACTTACAGGTTCAGCACATTTCTCCTTTAGGGGGCCGAATGTCTGGAGATTTACCAGTGTCTATTAAAATGTGTATTGTTACTTTACGTATATGGGAGAACTAAGAGAAATTCAGCTGTTAAAAAAAGCCAAGACAAAATCAGCATTAACAATGTGTTCTTTTCTTATAAGGGTAAAGGATGTCTCACAATTGCCCTCATTTTGTCTTGGAATTTCCTTCATTTCTGCTGTTTTTTTTTTCCTTTAGAGTTTGAATGCAAATTTTCATCAACCCTGAGATCTGCTATCTGTAAATGGACAGCATCCAACTTCATTTGACTAAAAGCCCCCACACACACACACACAAAACACACAAAACTGATGAGATTTTAATTGCAAGAATCCTGGTTTGCATTTTGTGATTATCTTTGTGAGATGAGTCTCCAGTTGAAGATAATTACATGAATGGAAATGATTGTGCATTAACTCCTCTCTCCAGTAGTGAATCACGAATCTTGAGCATTAATGTTAATGGGAGGAAATGGATCATTTCCTCCTATTTCCTATATTTTAGTGCTATTTTGTGACATCATAAAGGGAAGTAGCCACACTTCCATCTGTAGGGGACAGCTGTTTGGGGTGGGGGGGCTCACATGTGATAACACACACTTCACAAAGACTAACATACAGCAGATGTCTGTAATAGTCGCTACCAATTCTTTGCTTTCTCCTTCTGATTCAGCTTCTTCTGGTCAAGTCATCTGGTATGCACCTGCCTTGATGGACCCCTTCCCCCATCACCTACCGTCTCCTGGATGCATGTGACCACCACATGTCCCAGAGCACTACTGGTGGTGAGTGGAGTGCTCAGGTCATAGTGCATGACCCTGCCTTGGGGGGTGGGGGGTACATCGCCCTGGTGGACTGGGTTTTTTCCTTTGGTTTTCCCTGCTAGGGACCAGACCATGCAGTGACACACATGCTCACGCATGCAAAGTGCTTGCGTCTCATGTTGTCTCTCCCCATCTGGTGGTCCCAGCTGCTGTACCATCTAGCCTCCGCTAGGAGGTGGTCGTAGTGCAGATCACAGTTCCTACCCTCCCCAAAAGAGAAGGAGAACTATCCGTGGGACACCTACTCCTCCTTCTCTGGCTGGCCTGCAGTGATCAAAGCTTGCTTCTGAACTCCAGTTACCGTTGTTGTCATGGGTAATGCTACCACTGTACCACTGCTTCAGATAGCCATGACCAGTTCTATTGTTTTGTTGATATTAAACCGCGATAGAGAAAGTTTACTAACACAAAATCAGTACAGAGAGGAAAAAAAACAGACAGCTAGCCCAGTGGCTCAACGGTAGCATTACTTTACATCATGCTGGCAACTTGGGTTCGGGAGGGGATTCGAAACAATGGGGAATGGCCAGAGGAAGACATGACTGAGCGTCTGAGGGACGGCTCTTCTATCCTGGGTAGGGAGGGCTAGCTACTCCACTCTACGACCCCCACCAGGTAAGCCTAGTGGTGGTGCAATGCGAGCAATTCAAAGAGGGGGACTGCCATGCGACATGACACATGCATGTCTCCACACAACATGCATAATTGTCTGCTGTGGTAACGGGAGAGGTAAGATGGAGAAAGTGGAAAAGTGAGTCGAGCATAATAAAGCTCTGTCTACCCTCCTTTGGCCCACGCCATCACCCGGAACCTCCTGCTCACTTCTGGATATGGTCTCCGGGGTGGGGCAAGGAAAAGACCTGTCCCCTAGCCTCACCATGGGGGGCACTCTGGGGGGGACTTGGATCGGGTAAGTCCCAGAGGAGGCGGTTGCCGGCTAGGGATGGCAGTGATGAAGCAGCGAGCCAGCCTTCCCTGGGGAAGGGGGGCTGTATGGAAAAAATGAAACCTAACTGACATCTAGATTACAACTACAGCTAAACTGAGAGAACTTTCATAATGTTCTGTCTGCTAGTTAAAATAATCTGAATGACTGGTATACTTTAAGAGCAAGGGAATTAATAGTAACTTTCAGAAGTTTATCACTTGTTATATCTTTAGTATTTTTTCCTTTTCTGCTTTGCTAATTAGAACATTTTTTACCTGACAGTACTAGGTGTGCTGTGTGGAACAGCACTCTACTGGGAGCCTGACGTGATCAGTCTTATTCCTCCCTAGACACCATCAGGATTCTGACCTCACTGACTGTGATATCATCAGTAACCAAGAAGATCCAGTCTCTTGTTGCTAACTTGTGATGTGTGTTATCAATCAGGTAGCAGGGCACAGAGATCCGATGTATAAAAACTAGAGGGGACATCCTATGGAGTACTAAGTGCTTTTGTGCTGCCATATGTGAGTGGCCTATTGTATGTTTATTTGGATAATATGCAAATGAGCAGAGGGGTCACGTGATGACCCTCTAGTCATTATTATACAGGCATGGTCGTGCCTGTATATTAGGGTTGAGGAAGCACTTTAAAGTTAAATGCCAATTTTTGCACCTTAATAACTTTGCCACTGTTCAACTGATTTACATGACATTTGGAAAGCACAGCCTTTGTGCCAGGATTACATACTAACATACTAAAATGCCAGCAGAATAGGCCTAATGGTCTTTCGAGTCTGCTTGATTTTCAGCACCCGCACTGAGGGTCGATTTTGGTGTCCCCCCCTTGGGTTATACTGTTCCCAGTCCCAGATGTCCCACCTGTATTGGGCCTAGTCAGATTTACCCTCCCCTGTACCTGTCCAATCCCCTCTTAAACCTATCCACAGTGTCCACCTCTACCAGCTCCTTGGGCAGCGCATTCCATGGCTCCACCACCCTTTCAGTGAAATAACACCTCCTCCTCTCCTCTCTGAGCCGGCCCCCTTCCAGCTTACACCCTTGACCTCTCGTTGCCCCACCCTCCTTCCTTTGGAGCACCCTGACTGGGCCTCCCTTATTGATCCCTTTCATGTACATAAAGACCTCTATCATGTCCCCCTGTCCCTGCTTTCCTCCAGGGTGTACATGTTGAGCTCCTTGAGCCTCTTCTCATAGGTCCTGTCCCCCAGGCATAAGATCATTTTGGTTGCCCTCCTTTGAACCCTCTCTAGGAGTGTAATGTTCTTCTTTAAATGTGGTCTCCAAAACTGCACACAGTACTCGAGGTGTGGCGTAACCAAGCAGTTGTACAGTGGAAGGATCACTTCCGCCTTTCTGGAGGTAATCCCCCTGGTGATGCATCCCAGCATCCTATTTTCCCTTGCTGCTGCCCTCCTACAGGTCTCTGAATTGTTCATTTTGACATCTACCACTACCCCCAGGTCCCTCTCACCCTTCGTGACATGAATCGTGTCTCCTCCCAGGGTATACCCCTGGCCTGGATTTCTGACTCCCAGGTGCAGAACCTTGCACTTCCCCGCATCGAATTTTAGTTTCCATTTTCCCGATCACCTTTCCAGAGCCTCCAGGTCCTCCTGCAAGGCCACCCTCCCCTCCTTCTCATCCACCACTGCACCTAGATTTGAGTCATCCTCAAAGAGACTCATTTCACTTCTGATCCCCTAATGTCTGAGACATAGGCGTTGAACAGGAGTGGCCCCAGCACTGACCCTTGGGGTACCCCACTAGTAACCCACCTTGGGTATAAGGCCAACCCTCCAACCACCACCTTCTGAGTATGCTCAGAGGGCCAATTTCCAGGGGAAAAGACGCATAGCTATGGATCTCTGGCCATACAACTTAAGCTATAAAATACCTGTTTTAACCTTGCTTTTTTGGTCACCAAAGTCCATCAGCTACGATCCGATGATATTGTTCCCAACTCCTGTAAATTGGAAGTATCTCCAACATGGGCAAGCTGAAGAATAAGCAGCCGACTGATCTTCCCAAAATTAAGGCCCAACAGAAACAGGCCACCATGGACTCGGAGCAGCCAGCAGTCTCAAGAGGGGGAGGGGTCCCACATTAAAGGCTCTTCTCCCAGCCATACAATTGTTGGATAAAAAAGTGGAAGATTTCAATAATTGGATGGCTTTGCTGAAGAAGAAAACAGAACTGGCACAAACTGATGCAAAAAGGCAGGTGAAGCTGTAGAAAAAGTGTGTAACAGCCTTGTCAAAGAAAAAAGGGCCTTGTTAGTCCGACCGGTGCCCATGTTTCATTGCCAAGTGGCCATTCTATTATTTAAAATAGATGGAAAAGCTGCCACCCATTGCTTATAATGGAGCGCACCCCCGCGTTCTCACTGGTGTCTCGTCATCTTGCTAGTGAACGCAGGGTGAAGCATGGGCGGCAGCAAAAAGACGGGAAGTCCTTGGGACCCAGTGAATACAATTGTACGAGTGTTGTAGCTTTTGAATTACTGCAAGCTTCTTGGAAATCTTAACATTGTATGGATCCTCTGGTGGTAAGGCACCGATAGATGTGGTACAGGGGCTAATTATTGTATCTTGGTGAATCTCTTTAACTTATTTTGAAAAGCTACTTCTACAAGTTTGCTGATTCAGGACAAAAGCCTGTTTAGGGTCCTACAAAATATGCCCTGTTGCACACACTACTACAACACAGTGTTCAGTTCATATGTTATAGAGATACTGGGCAGATTAGGTGGACAATAACGGTCCTTATCTGCCGACACTATTATGTATGTATGAGCATTAAGCTTTAGTCTTGTGGCGCTGTTTTTAAAGGGGCACTTCAAGTCAATATTGGACCATTTTAGCCCTTTTAAAAACAAACGGGGTGGGGTGGGAGGGTTACACACATATAAAAGATGACTACTGCCTATCAAAGGAAAACACCACACAAACCTAGCACCCTTCCCAATCAATATATACGCCCCCGACTAGGGTTTTGCCAAATAATTGAGGGGTGGGTAGATCTCAAGAAAGTAATCTGGTGTGGGAAGTGGAATACCAGTATTCCAAGTTTTGTATTCTGTCTCAAGGTCCAGTATTCTGCCTTATTCAGAAGAGCTGTGCTACAGATTAAACTGCAGGGTGGAGGCATGGAGGAGTGGCATTCCAATTATAATATCATTGTGGCATTCCGGCTTGAAAAATGGTATGCAAAACAGGGCAAATACCATTAATTTCTGTCCCTGTATTTGTAATTTTTTACTACTTTGCCATATGCTTTATGAAGCATAATCCTTGTGTACCACAACTTCCGATTTAACCTCTGCCATTAGTCAACAGTGCTAATTAGCGTGAAGACAGCACAGGAAGCCGAATGTCACATGTGCAGTGGCTGTGGGTGCTCCTTTTAAATCAGAAGTTACAGTGCACTACGATTATGCCTCGAAAAGCATTTGAAAAGGTAGTAAAAAAATTTAAATTATGTGGCTAAACCCTAGTCAGGGTCATATCTGTTGACTGAGGAGGGTGCTAAGTTTGTGTGGTGTTATAAAATGGGCATGAAAAATCCAGAGATCGGATTAGTCAATAGCTGCCCAGACCTGTGTGGGAACTGACAAATAACTGCATGGATCTGGAAGGTGCCTTGCAAGTCTAGGAACTTATTTTCTAGGTGGACCTAACCGCAGAGAGCTATATCACACTGCTTCAGAATTCTCAGTAACTGAGGCAGTTGGGAAAAATAAAATAAAGTTCGATAAACAGCAGGAATGACTTACTTGCTAGCCAGTGAGACCTCTTTGATGGGGGCAAACCCAGCTGTTTGGTGTGAGAACTGATTTAGCAGTGTTGAAAATTTTTTTTTTTTTTTAATGCAGTAAAGACACACTAGGAGCCTGCGAGTTATTGGTAAGTACACACTCCCCCACCCGTGGTTGAATGGTGGGCGTGCAGTAATGCCAATAACCCACCCTGTCATGTGTTTTGCATACTTTTTCTTTAAAATCCCCCCCCCAACAAGTGGACATAACCTTTTATTATTTTTCAAGATATGTACTTAGGCTTAATTTAAATATAAGGATGGTTTTAACTGATGTTAATTCAGATTAACACCTATTCCCCAACTACATTCAATTCATACAAAATAAATTTGTGTTTAAGTCTAAATTGGCATTTGAGCAATTGGATGTATTTTTACCTTAGCTGTTTTTTTGTATACTGTTTTTTTATCGAGTTTTCCACACACAAGCACAAAGTATACAGACCAAAGTTCACATTTATTTTTTCCATATGTATTTTGTAGGTATTTTTGTTGTTTTGTTGTTCTCCCCGACCCCTTGCTACCCTGAGCAGCGCATGCGTGTGGAGGCATGCGCACGTCACACACTGTGGGATGCCTCGCCCTACCAGTTGCTTCGTTACCACCTGCGCCTGCCACCAGACCTCCATCCGGTGACGACAAGACTGTGGACAGATGACCCTCCCTCCTGGGAGAGGAGAGCCAGTGCTCAATCCTGTTCCCCCCATCCCCCGTGCTGGCACCCCTACGACTTGAGGTCATTCCCGAACTTGGGTCGCTGGCATAACGCAAGGTAAGGCATCCAGTGCCTCAGCCCTCAGCACCACCGGGACGGCCCAGTGTTCACATTTAAACAGACAAATGGCTAGAACAACAGCAGAACACAAACAGCAAATAACAAAAGGTTCATGTCGTCTGTCAATATTGTATAATGGATGGCACTCGAAAAAGTACAGTAGCATATCAGTAATTCATATACTCCCTCCCCCATAACAATCCTGCTTGGGATAATAGAGGACTACCTCCTTATGTCCATGTCTACAGGTTGATCAGTCCAGAGGCCAGGCTCCCATGGTTACCACCCTGTCCAGGCCCCCCCCCACTATGCCATTCCCACTCGCAAGACCTGAGCTTCCAGGGGAGATAGGGAGTTTAGAAAGGGATCCCATACTGCAGAAAACCATTCCCCCTTACCCTTCAGCACTACCGAGAGGCATTTCATAGCCAGAGTCTGGATCACCGTAGCTCTCCAATGCTGGACCATGGGCAGGACGCACGAGACCCAGCTGTTAAGAATACACTTACGTGTCAGTACCAGTAACACACGAATCCAATGACGGAGTAGCCCCCACCCCTCCTCACCAAATTCTTCCATACCAGAAAGCATGGTGACAGGTGACATGGCAATCTGATGTCCTGAGATAGACAAGACTTTCTGAGACACTGCCTTTCAAGATCTCTGCAGGACCGTGCAAGTCCAAAAGCAATGTATATAGGAACCTAACACCTGTTTGCATCTCCCACATATGGGTAAAATCGGAGGGCTGTACTTATGCACAGTCGGGGAGACAGTACAGACGATGGATGAATATAAACTGGAAGTCTTTATATTTGTTACATATCAAAATACCTATATGAGATTGCAGTAGCAGCCCCCAATCTTCATCCCTGATATGTATACCAAGGTCCCGCTCCCACAACGCTTTACGTTTGCTTGTGAGGTCAGGAAAATACTGCCTATCCTGGCATACAACTTTCCATATTACCCCCTGTGATCCCGCCTCACTGCATTAACCAGCTGTTCCACTTGGGCCAATGGCAACACCTTAGTTATTTTTTGTAGAGCCAAAGAAAAGATGACTCGCTTGTAATAAGTTACTTTACTAAAGCTAGATCTACACTCTTGACACCGTAACACATTTTCTTGGAATTGTCTTCAGGTACCTTGCAATACACCCTTAATTGTGTGACAAAACAAATATGTACGTTGTTACTGTTTTTTGTTGTTGTTTTTGCAGTTGCTTTTCTGTTGATCATATTGTATCCCCCAGTAAGAGGCAGTGTTAGGCACAAGTGAACCAAGGTGCAGTTAGGGGCACCAGTGCAGAAGGGGTGCACTAAAGTAGAACTTGTCCCCCAGAGCACTAGGTCATGGGTTGAGGTAGTAATACTGTGGGCATACTTGATAGACCATAGATCTCGTTCTGCTGTCAAAGTCTGTGTTTCTTAAATATAAGCAGAGATCAGCTTGAAATGCAAGAAAGTTAATATAAAAAACCAAAACTTCTGTCGTCACCCTTGTGTTCCTAGAATTTGGATGTGGGATGGGCCAGAAGGAAAGAGAAGGGGCAATGGGAGCAATAAGGGGGGGCACCACTAGTGTTTCTGCTTAAGGCACAGTTAAGTGTAAGAATATTCCTGCTCCTCATTCCCCCCCCAACAAGACACCTTTTATGTCTGCCTGTTTCTCCTGGATTTTTTTCTCCCCCATCCCGGATGGCCCTCCTTCCCGCCAGTTCTCCCAGTCCTCCCAACCCCATCACCCAGGCTTCCCACAGGGCTTACCTCTCCAGTAGTCCCCCCATAGCTTGACCTCCTTGGCAGGGTAGCAGGGAGTCCCTTGACCCACCAGAACTGGCTCCAAATTCTGGGAGGTACCTGAGTTGCTGGGTGCAGGGCCTGCAGGGGCCGGCAATCATCATGCGTGACCGGGAGTTTTTCCATTTTCTCCCCTGGGAGACGTGGCATGCACTGATGTCAAGACGCATTCACCGACATCTGCCATGTCTTCCCCACCTCTTTTAGCTTGGGCTACCTCTTTCTCCTGGCTTCTGGTAGGGGCCAGTCGAGAACCAAGCTCTTCTACACTCTCCCCCCCCCCCCCAGATGAGGAGAGCAGTCCTGCGGATGTTCAGTCCTCCTCCCCTCTGGCCGGCCCTCTGAGATCTCAGGTGCTTCTGAACCCAGGTTGTTGGTGTTGCAAGCGGTAGTGCTATAGTTGCGCCAGTGGGCCAGCCTTGTTTCTCCTGGATTTAATTGCTAAATTAATATTTAGGATACAGTAGCCAGATAAAGGAGTCTAGACACTTTTTTTTTAACATTTTAATTTTACTTTTTTTTTCCTTTTTGGCCAGGAAAGAAACACTGAGCAGAGCCTTGTTTCCAGGTGCATCCTGGGAACACAGGGAAGTTAAGTGGCTTGCTCATGATCACACAGTTTGCAGGTGGGATTCAAACCCAGTTCTCCAGGTTTGCATCTCAATGCTCTTGACCACTGCACTGTACTGCCTACCCTGCCTAGATGTTCTTACAGAATCAAAAGCTGAAAGTGTCTTCTTTTATTTTTTTACAGCCAGCATTCTCTGCTTCATTAATTTAAATTAAATGTTTCCTGACCTCACTTAAACACAAGTTTAATGTGTATTAATTGAACGAACTGGGCAGTGAATTAAACTGAGCAGAAAAACCAACATGCATGAGTGAAAATTTCTTACATATGGAAATAAAGGTTTCCATGTACGGATGTTAACCACTACTTCTGTTGGGGGGGGAGGGGGTGACTTTAAGCGATATAGAAACTTTTCTCATAAGTACCTGCTAAAACATTATGTTACAGAGAAAGAGTTTAAAATGAACTTTACTGTCAGAATATATCAGATGGTGTACAGACAGTTTGAGGCTGCAGTTTTCTGTCTCGTGACTCTCTGCAACATAGCCCAGTACTGACCAGGCTGGATGTGGGAAGCAGGTGGAGTCCAAAGTAGCGATAAATAGGAATTCCCTCCAACTTGATTTGAAAACTGTTGCCCACCTCTCAAAGTTAGAATCATGACATTCACATGTCACCTTACTTGCTGGTTGTTCAGACATCCAGTACAGCTTTGGGATGTATTTTGTGCATTTACTTTACAATTGGCATGTGCTGTTTTTTGCAACAACAAAAAAAAAAAACACAAGTGCCATCTAAGTCTATCACTTCCTACACACAACTCCAGGAATACCTCTCAGTGCTAAAAAATGCAGTTTAAACCCCACCAGCTCTAACCCTCAATATCAACATTTTTAGAAGAGA
Organism: Neoceratodus forsteri; assembly: GCA_016271365.2. NCBI lineage: Eukaryota > Metazoa > Chordata > Ceratodontiformes > Ceratodontidae > Neoceratodus > Neoceratodus forsteri. The sequence goes on along the minus strand of CM028129.1, from coordinate 1,710,991,896 downwards.
GCAATGAATAACGACCCCCATACACACACACACACACACACACACACACACTTAGCGTTGGTCATGACTCATGAATCCTGTGACTGCTAAAAACAGGTTGTACCTAACATCTTTAAAAGGGTCTTCCAACATTATTAAAATAATCTGTTCCCCAGCAACAAATGATGATATCACCTGTAGGGGCGCATGACTACAGCTCCTGAACAGCATCAGGAGGAACTGCACTGTAAAGGACAAGGATTCTGTTTTCATACCAACATGTGAACTGCAGCATCTGGCTTCATTTTAACACTTTGGGGTTTTGCTTGCTGGTCCTGGGGAGAAGAAGTTATCAACATTTATATAGGGCTTCATATGTGCATTGTATCCCAAATCACTTTACAAGCAATGCGAGACTGGTAGTAAAGTGATTGAATGCGGGAGCCACGTGATGAGGTTGCAGTCAGTGACCAGTGTGAATGCCCTCCCATTCAAATATGGTTGCAGTTCCTGCAGAACCCAGGCGATACCCAGATGCTCTTTCTCAATTGTGGTGAAGGCTTTCTCTCTGGGCAGTAGCTTCCTGCTCAGGTATACGACTGGGTATTTCTCCCCTGTGCACGTGACCCGGCTCAAAACTGTTCCTTGCACATGATCGGATGCATCCATGTGCACAGTGAACTTCAAAGAATAGTCAGGGCTCGTGAGCACAAGTGCCTTGCACAATTCCTCTTTCAGTTGGTGGAATGCTGTCTCAGAGTGATCCATCCCCTCTTTTCCTGGCATCTTCTTCCTTGTGAGATCAGACAGAGATATGGCCATACTACTAAAGTTTGGCACAAACATTTGATAGTACCCTGCTGTCCCTAGTAAGGCCCATACTTTTCTCTTTGTAGTGGGCGTGGCCCATCTCTGTACAACCTTAATCTTTACTGGCTCAGGCCAGATGTACCTATTCATTTACCTGTGCCCAAGGTACGACACCTTTCTCATCCTTGTTTGGCACTTATCCAGCTTGATTGTCAGCCCTGCAGCATTCAGTTGGCAGAACATCTCAGTCATGTGCTTAACATGATCCTCCTATATCTGGATGTAGACAGTAGTGTTGTGCATGTATGCCAGAGTCAAGTCTCCTGCCCCAAACAGAATGCGGACCACAGGCTGTTGAAAAATGGCTGGCACACATTCTTCATCCCGAATAGTATTACTCGGAACTCAAATAACCCAAATGGAGTGATAGAGGCTGACCTCTTTATGACTTCAGGGGTCATGGGTACCTGCCAGTAGCCCTTTGTCAGGTCCGTGGCGGTCAGGTACATGGCTCCCCCTAACCTCTCTAGGACCTTATCTGTCCTGGGATGGGGTATGCATCCAACTCATAAAGCTTTTGAGCTTGTATTAGTCGATGCAGAACCTCTGGTTCCATCGTTCTTGGTGATCAGTACCACTGGGGAAGTCCAGGAACTACTGGACTTCTAGAGCCAGCATCTCCTTGATTCCCCCCACCCCATGGCATGTTTCACTCCATCTGGAACTCTGTAGGGTGTCTGCCTCACTAGGGCCTGGGACCCTATATCCATGTGGTGCTCTGCCGGTGTGGTATACCCTGTTTTTCCATGAATATTTCTCCTAATGTATGCAGCACCCATGCATTTTGGCAGCTTAGGCCAGTATCAGCTGCATTAAGAGGGTGACAGTGTCCACTAAGGATTCTCCCTTAACCTCTCCAAGGAGCTCCACCAGTTGGTCTGCATCTGCCTCCTGCTCTGGATAGCTGCACGTTGCCAGGACTATCTCATCTTGGTCATAGTAGGGCTTCATCATGTTTACATGGTAGATACACTGCTTGCATCTCTTGTCAGGTAACGTCAGCAAGTAATTAACATCATTCACCCTCCTGACCACTGAGTAAAGACCCTCCCAAGCTGTCTGCAATTTGTTCTGCTGGACAGGGATGAGTACCATCACCCATTGTCTAACTTCCTACTCCAGGCTTCTAGCCCAATGGTTGCACCACGTCTTCCATCTCTAATGCAGTGATTAGGTGCCCCTGGGCAAACCCCATGAGCTCCTTGAGCCATGACCTAAAATTTCAGACATACTCTACAACAGATTTCCTCTGGGGAGCAAGCTCACCCTCCCGTTCATCCCTTACCAAATCGTCAGGAACCCCTTATCCTGTACCCAAACTGGAGCTCAGAGGGTGAGAACCCTGTAGACTCCTGGGAAAGTTCCTTGCATGTGAGTAAGAGATGGGGTAAGTACTTGTCCCACTCTGTTGCATGCTGGTCGGCAAATACCCTTAACATAGATTTAAGTGATGCCAGCACTTGCAGTTTGTGGTGGTGGCCTCTCACACAAAATCTCCATCTTCCTCTTGTACTGGTGCTTCCTTTCATGCTTCCACGCTCTCCTCCCACTCATCAGCTTCCAGCTTTGTCCTCTGCTGCTCCACATCTGCCTTCTGTTGCCTAGCCTCCACCTTTTGTCGCTCAGCCTCTGCCTTTTGTCTCTTGGGGTCTGCCTTTTTCTTAACCAGGGTGAGGTCCAGCTGCATCATCCCTATCTGCACAGCTGCCCCAGTTCTCGGTGCTGGCTCACTTGCACACTCCCTAGCCTCTGTCTCATGACTTTGGATAGCAGTGAGCACTTTTGCACCGCTTCCCAGGTAATTTTTGTCAAGGATATCTGAGTTCTGGGCCGGCCCGGTGGCGCTGAGGGTTGGCTGGGCATACACACCATTACTGCGCCCGGTGACCCGAGTTCGGGAGCGGACTCGGGTCGTCGAAATCGTGTGAGGAGGGAGGATTGGCGTCCCAGCAGATGCTCTCCTCCCTCGGTGGGCTGGGCGCATCGTGCTCACTCCTTCCATAGCCGAGTGGAAGCACCGGCAGAGGGAAGGGTGGAGGCGGCTCCGCGTGGCCAGTCGGCGGGGAGAGACGTCTCGGCGCGCGGGGTCTGCGTGCGTAGCCGCTACCCTCAGGGGCGTACGTCCCTAGCGCAAGGTGTCCTGGGAGGCGGGGCGTCAGGGAAAAACTGGAAATACCCTCCGGCAGCCCTAGATGAAGTCCGCTAAGTCCCGCCCCGGGACCACCGATAGGGACAGACCCCAATGTGCAAAAGGAGGAGGTTGGGCACTCTAGGGGCAGATCCCTGAAGGTAGGTACCGGGGGGACATGAGCGGACGGAAGGAGGGGGCACCGGAGGCAGTAAGGAGGGATAAAGATGAAAATAAAAAAAAAAAAAAAAGGATATCTGAGTTCTGCTGGTGGCTGGCCTTTCTCAAAAGCAGGCCTTCTTCTTTTGCACAGCTGTTGAAGGTTTGGCAATGTGCATTTCTCATATTTATTTATTGATTGATTTTATAAGCTGTACCAGGAAACACATACTGAGCTGGTTTACAGCTTGTTTTCAGCTGTGTCCTGGGGAACACACATATGGCCCCAGAGTTGGATTAAGCCTACTGGAGGCCCATCAATGGTAATGTCTATATTTTATGCATGGCTTTTTTACAACGTTGGACTCTAATAAGGAAGTGGGATCTTCTACCTCCTGATTCAAACAGCTAAGAGCAGAACAGTCTTGTAGTGATAAAAATCCCTCACGCGAAGTATTTTCATGTTACATGTTGACAAGCCATGAATATGAAGTGTTCTCACCTCCAGCTTCTGTAGTAGGATGAGGGGGGAGGGGGGTGCAGTGACCAGTCTTGTCTGTCAGAGGGCAAAAACACAAATGGCAGCACTCTCAAAAGCCAAGTTATCTATGCTAAAGCACAAAAGTCAAGGAGCCATTGAGTCAAAAAATGAAAGCCACAGCACTAGCGTATGCTAATGGTTTGGCAAGCACCCGCTCCCATCCTGAGCGCGTCAGTACTGGTGTTCTCTGTCTGTCAGAGGGGCCTGGTGCTGCTGTCTCAGGCATCAGCACCAGGTCCCTCAGACAGACGGATTTGTAACTGTACCCCACCAGCCTACTACAGAAGCTGGAGGTGAGAACACATTCCAAACATTCTTTGATAAAAAAAAAAAAAAATAGACAGCCTCCTGCCCCCATGAGCGTACTGTGAGTACAAAGGACTTCTTACACAAAAGCCACTCCCAGCAGAGTGCCCTGAAGCCTGGCCACAGAAGGATGTAATTTGAATTTACAGTGGGGTGAAAAAATCCTGTAACCTCATTGGTCAAATATATCACATGACCGTGAGTATATCCTGCAATAACCCACGGCTGAGGAATGGCATTTATAAAAAACATAATTAAATGCATTTTAAATTTATTTTACAAATGGGTCCCTTGTATAATCGCAATAAGGCACTCCAGGGTGTGGGTTATTGGGGATTGCTACTTCTTGTGTGGTTAAGTCATTTGGCTGGTACTCATGACACACCACTCGAAATTGATGCATCCCCAATACACCCTGTTGCTTATTGTTGCAATTCTTCAACAGATCTCCCACCTTAGTTAAAATACTTTGTAGGGGCATATATGATAATAAAAGTAAAAAACAAAACAAACAAACAAAATGACAAAGTACATTGTATAGTTGTTACAGCAGATGACACCTACCTTCTCCTGCAGGATAACTTTTCTTTGACTGCCATCACCAGAATTTATGTATAATATACAGGTGTATCCAGAGGCATGATTAAGATTCATAAAAGCAGAGGATTTCCCACTGGGAATGAACCCCTGGTCATGGCTGTGATGCATCTTTCCTTAATGCGTTGAAAAAAGATAAAATGCGAAATTGTGTAAATACTTTTGGTAAAGCTGTTTTTAACGTACAACAGGTATTTACCACCTTGAATTGTTACCTGAACGTACATTGTATATATTTTCAATTCATAGGACCACTCCTCTTGAAAAAGCTGGCCGGGGTCCAGAGAAACTGTTGGGGGCAAGCCAGTTCGGTGGCCGGTGTGTAAATAAAGATGAATTTGTGAAACTGAATCTAAGCATAAAGTGTGGTTAACTGGTTGCTAGAGCTACTCTGCTGTTTTTGGATGCTGTTGTGCTTGGAACTCTACCTCGGTGGACCATCATTATCTATCAGCACTGAGTGTAATGGAAATTGGACACACACACACACACACACACAGCTGTGTTGAAGTTCAGTGCCAAGAAGTACAAAATGATGCACATAGGGAACAAGAACCCTAGGTCAGAGTACTGGGTATGGGAGTGAAGCTGGACATGTTCCCTGAGGAAGGAGACCTAGGGGTCATCATCAGATACTCCTTAAAACAGTCAAGCCAGTGCAGCAACTACCTCCCTATAAAGCATTGCTGAGGGCCCCACATGGAGTACTGTGTCCACTTCTAGAGTCCTCGCCCGAGGAAGGAAAAGGCCGGGCTGGAGACATTGCAACATTTAAGTGATCAGAACGATTCAGGGTCCTCAGGGCGCATCTAATGTGGATCGTCTCTAGGCACTGAACATGTACTCGTGGGAGGCCAGACAAGAGAGGGGAGATTTGATAGAGACCTTCAAATTCCTGATTGGAATGAACAGTGTGAACTGTGAGGAACCATTTAGCTGTAGTAGCAGATCATGAACCATGGCTCAAGAGTGGTAACCGATGGGAGGAGGTTTAAGAGGGACATGAGAAAGTTGTATTTTACGGAAAGGGTGGTGGTCGGGAGCCATAGAACGGTCTGACAGCTGATGCTGCGTGCACCATTAACAGTTTCAGACACAGCTGGGACAGAATGGAGGGCATAGTGGTTGCTCAGGGTGGCAGTGTTAGGGCATGGAGCATGGGGTAGGTAGTGTGGGTTTAGAACCCTGTGTGGACAATGAGTCCTGGGTTTGTTAGGGATTTATGGTCGGACTGGATAGATCAGTGGTCTTTTTCTATTGTCATTGTCTATCTTTCTATGTCTTTTTTCACCCAGCACAGTTGGAGGCTGGATTATTTAGCATTTCTTTCAAGGATTCTGGGGTAGCTGTTTATTACCTTGCGTATAATGGGGGATCGTTAAGATGGTGAACCCGTATTTGTTTTTATGTGCATTTTTTGGCTTTTAATTTTAAGCCAGTACTGGACAAGAAAGAGTTTTGCAGGTACCGATAGTGGGAGAGTATTTTTTTTTCTCCCCAGAAAGGACAGCTGGGAGCCAGGCTGTTTAAAGTTGCCAAAAATCCCAGTGATTGTCTGTATTCCATTCTCTATGGTGGCAGCCTTTACGAAAATTAGGCAGTGGTGCATTACAGCCACCCATTTATTACTGCAGATTGGGCAGCAGTTGTATAATTCTGTGTTGCTTACTAATTTTTCCCTTCCAGTACAGCTTTCACTGTGTCCACTCGGTAAGGAGTAGGACGTTTTTTACAGCTTACAGACAAAAGGATCCCACCACAGATATGGGACGTAATATGGCTGACATGCCATGGAAAAATGGCAGTTAAAAATACTTTAAAGTATAAGGCCATCAAGGAACGCATGTGTTCCCACTCATGCTCAAGTCCTAGAAAACTCAGGAATATTTTTTTACTGCCCTGTCCAGTGGCAGTGGATTTTTGGGATATCTTTGCTAGAGACTGGAGAGACCCAGTTTTTTTCAGAGGTTAATTACGAGATGTGCACTTTGGGTTTATACGCGATGCATTGGTCCAGATACCACAAAAGCAGTTTACGCCTACTGTTAGCAGCATGTACGTTTTATTTGTGTCAGGCAAGGTGCGCTTTCACGCTGCAACAAAAAATGGTAGAAACCAAGGAAGTGGAGGCCAGGGTATTTGCTTCTGTTAAAAAAAATGTTGCCTAGCAGAGCATAGTAGATTACATTCACATTAGTTTTGTCAGCTGTGGAAAAACTATAGCCACATTATTACCATGACCACATGGGAATGACACAGGTTACTGCACCAAGATTGGTACTTTGATTTTGTAAGTGTAACCCCTAGGTGGCGCTATCCCAAGGGCTACTACCCCTGCCTGCTTGGCTAGTAGCAGGTTAAGGGGCCTGAGTTCTGAAACAGGTGCCTCCACCCAGAGGTCAGGGATGGTAGTGGTCAAGCTAACCTGGGCACTGCCCTCCGGGACACTGTAACCCCCCTCTTTCCTTACTAGTGGCCACAGTAATAAACAATAATCACTTTCTCAATACTCCTGATACACCACACAAGTACCCACACTGTTTGCACTTACCACCAGGGCTTTCCTCTGGCCTGGCCCTGGGGACCCCCTGTAAAACAAGGTTATACACAGCAAATAACAGCAGTATAGTACTCTTGCACAAACTGGAACCACAGTCAAGGTAAATGCAAAAAGAGTTAGATCTGATTTATTTAAGGGACTTGAACAAGGTAGGGGTGTAATCAGGTTAATTTGCTTAACAGCTCTATCAATCAAATAGTTATGCATGCACTTCAGGGTCCATAAACAGTCACACACTCTGGGTACCCAGATGGAGAATGGTGGGCTAGCCAGGAACGTTGCAGCTGGTTGGGGCTGTGATGGAAGAAAACATGCACAACGCACACTATTTGTAATCTGGAGCCAGAGGGCTCAGTTTGTGAAAAGAAAACATGACAATCAGATGACACACTTTTAGATTAGGCTGTTGTTGCAGGGAGCTACCCTGATGATTACTCATGATACCCAAACTGGACACAGGCTGGACGAAAATTGAGACAGCAGGTGATTAATCTGGAGTGCCAGGAGAAGCAGGGCCCACACGATTCACCGAGGCATCGTTCATGTTCAAGCGTGGAGCAGGGGGCTGATCCCCAGGCAGGTCTCTCATCGGTGGCTTTCTCTGTGCAGTGGGGTAGTCTGGCAGGGCCAGCGTGGCATGGCCCAGGCCGAATGGAGATGAAAGTGGATTCAGTCCGATTAGGCTGGATAAAGCTTCCAGCAAACAGAACACAGTTCACACAGTGGGGAACCAAATCACTACCCACTTTCAATATATAGCACATTTACATGTAAAGGATTCTACTGTACCAGCAAGCAGAACATAGTTCACACAGTGGGGAATCAAATCACGACCCACTTTTAATACACAGCACATTTACATGTAAGAAAATTCTACTGTACCAGGCAAGCCGCTCTCCGGTCACAATCGCAAAGTCTCTGCACAAACCGGGGATTCAAAAGCAGCTGCAAATCCTGACAGGCCGATTGCGTTCAGCAAATCTTTGGTCTTCAGGTTAAAGCCTGGTCACAGTCCAGTGGCTTAAATAGTCCTCACAGCTTGGATTCAGTCTGAATAAACTCTATTTTCCCTCTTAGGGACAGCAGGCAGACAGGCAGGCCAAAACTCAGCCCTTTCACAGTCCTCCCATGCAAAACTACACAGAACTGCTGCTCAAAATTGCGCTGTTACTTCTTCTCTTCTCAGCTAATAACTGAAACTAACTGCAGCAGCCTGGGAAATGCCCCAAGATCCAAAAGGTTTGGTTGGCTGATCCTCCTGTCAGTCACAATAAAGGCCCCCCCCTTCAGGTGCAAAAAAGGTGCAAAAAGCCCCAAACTACAATTCCTGCAGATTTTGACTCCAGACAGCTCCTTTAGTCCGGCTCCATTTTAGGTCCCACCAGTACTGATTGGTCCAATTCGCAGCCCAGGACCAAGATAGTGGAGATAAACAAAACAGTCCTTGCTGCAAAGAAGGCAGGTTAGACAACTAAATTATCATTATCACTCTAAATGATTTTCAGCAAATAGTTACATCTTTTAACAGAGCACCCTCTCAGATTACTTTTGACTGCAATCCAGGCAGCTCTTAAAGAGACAGTACACAGAGGCTATACAGGCACTCTCTGGCAATCACATTTAAACTGCTAAAACGCAGGACACCAGCCTGGCAGTGAGCATTTAGGCAAGCTTGAGGAAGACTTTCCGGGAACCCCCATTTGTAGGGGGGTTACATAAGTTTGTATTTTTCCCCAAATATCTGAAACCCTGTAAATAATATGCTAGAGGTTTTCTTGGGAAGTAGGGGAAGAAAATGAACGAACTGTGTTTCTTTTTTGCTTGTTTTTTCTGTCTTAGTTCATATGAGTGTTTTTGTTTATATTCTTAGTATCAAATACTGTAAAGTAGTTCAATAATGTAACCTCTTTTTTTTTTTTGGTTTCTTACATATGGTGATTGTGGTGTGTGTCTCGTTATGCTTTGATCTCGTATTTGTTCTTGTTTGTACTTTGTGATTGGGTTTGGTTTTTTCATAAAAACCAAAAAATCCACTGTCATTTGATAAATGCCTTGGGTTGTTTAACTTCCACTTGGACTGTGATGACAAGAGATGGGCAGAAGCAACCTCAGTTTAGTGTCTTATCTGAAAGACAGCAACCCCCCCCCACTGTACTGCGATACAGTGTCAGTTATGAATATTATCACGTCCTTATATATTGCTGCCGCTAGCAGTTTTTAACAGTATCTTCCATTGAGGTTACTTTTGTTTATGTATATCTTTTTATACAACACACCTAAGTGCAAATCACTACAAATAAAATTGCTACGTGAAGCATGGAATCCTGACTGGGTAGATAACTTTTTTTCTAACTATTAGGGTACTCACAGTGTTTATCTCTACAGTGGATTACATCATACTCTGAGCCCATTGGGGGAACCAAGCATCCTGGCCTGCCACAGGGGTCTCTGCGATGTCTGGCGTAGTGCTGTCCCCTCCCTTGACTCAGAAGCACCACCATAAGCAGCTCTGTCTCCCAGACCTGGCTGCCCACCCATCCAATCACCCAGGTCCACTTTGGAACCCATGCCGCTGGCAGGGCCAACGAGCAGCCCATTGAGGTTTACTTTGTGACTGTTCAAACTGGAGTCATACTGTGTAGGGTGATGCTAACATATGTTTCTGATGGTACACAGCACAGCACCAAGAAGCATGTACCCACTGGAGGCTAGAAGGGTGAGGGGGGACATGAGCGAAACATACAAGATACCTCCACTGGTTACATAAAGTGGATAACAGGGAATTGTTCAGACTGAGTGAGAACACAAATACCAGGGGCAACTCCATGAAGATAGCGGGGGGCACACCTCAGGCAGTGGTACTGGGAAGTCTGGAGGGACATCATAAATTTATATATCAGACTACGGTATTATCTGCTCTAAATTGGGGATTTTCACACACTGGAAGGATAAGCCCCCCCCAACTTCTGCTTGTCTATTCTGCATTATTTGATCAAATGTAATCGTGTCTGTAATAGCTTTTTTTCTTCTTGTAACTGTAAACTCACGTACTTCATGTTCAGGTTCCAATGTATTACATGTTTGGTGTTTGTTCTTTGGTTTTTAAGTTTAAATGCAGATTGTAAATCAAATGAGAAGGTTCAGAATGTAATAATAAAAGGTGTTGGTTCTTAAAATGTAATGAAGTATATTTAAAAAAAAAAAAAACAAAGATGGGGGGGCGGGCAAATTTAGAAGGGATGCCAGGAAGTACCATTTCAAGATAACGGAGGTGGGGATGGGGGTGGGGTGGGGTGAAAAACAGCTGTGAAAAGAGGTGGTCTGTGCGTAATCAGTGGGACTACTTGAACATGGGTGTGACAGATACAAGAGCTTTGTAAAGCCCTTACAAGAAATAGAGGCATGGAGAGCCACCATACCTCTCAACTGTCCCTGATTATGAGGGATGTCTGTCATTTTGCCACTAAAAACTGCTGTGTCCCTCATGGAAAAGGTGCTGCCCACACAGAGAATGTGCTTGTAAATTCAGACTTTAAAGCAGAAATTTATGATATTATAATATGCTAAATCAAATATAAGCCTTGTACAAAGCAAAGACAATTGTTTTCAAAGGTAACCCGTGAAGTGGGCGCATGAGGAAGGGCGCCATCCGTTACGGTGACTCCTTCCCAGCGCAATCCACTCACGGCGATGAAAAGGTAGGGCAACCGGATGAAGGGGTGGGCGAACTAGGCGACAGGATGTCGCTATATGTACACATGTGGGGTTGGGGAGCGAGCACGGCTAGCATAGGCTGGGAGGGGGTGGAGAGGCTGTAGGGGGTGGCGCTGTGGTTGCTGGTCGAGCTGCATCGTGGCATTGGGGATTGGCTAGTGGCTGAGGTACTGGGTTCAGGTCCAGGCACTGGTGTGATTTTTTTTATTGCGCCCGACCCAAACCTTTTATTTTTACTGCTTTCACCCCCCGACATGCACACACACCCGAATTGAGAATCCTTAAGTGGAGGCATACTAACAAAAGCAGTAAAATCTGTTCTGGCACCGTTGTTTTGGTGTGCCGGGGTTGTCAGAGTGCTGAAAATGTGTTCAACACTCTGACTGAGTGATAATGGTGATCGCCTTTAGGCGTTCGCCGTTATCACATAGACCCGTTTTCAAAGTGTTTTGAGCTTGTATCTCCATATTTGGGGATGTGACCCTCATTCTGAGGTTCAGTCTCCCTCATTGGCCTTCATTTTGAGTGGCCGTGCCCCTCATTTCAGTGAAAAAGGTTTGAGAGGTATGAGAGGCACTAGGGCTGTCTCATGCAGCATTATATACATAGGAATGGGCAGAGACAAGGGGCGTTTTTTTGCTGACAGATTTTATGCTTCTGTGTTTAAGAAGTTTATATTTTTTATAGTGGGCATGGCAAGAGCACTAGAATTGCTAAAAAATTTCAAAACCATATGCCTGAGTTCAGGAATGACATGAAATAATTTTTTTTTAAAAAATGGGTATATTGACATTTTGCCAAACGTTACTGATAAAAACAATTTTGCTGACTAAGAAACACAGCTGCTGACAGTACAGCCTCACTCACTTGCTTGCATTTTGAATTCCAGAGCTCCAACTAGGGAGAGAAGTGTTTCTGTTGAGCCGCATTTACTACTTCAGACTTCAGTATTTGTGGAGTGAAATACTGCAGATTCCACTGTTTTATGCAACATTGTATTTTTAATTAGCCACATATGATTTTTATTAGCTGTTGGCTACAATGTTTATCCACAGTGTTGTGAATTATGATGGACAGTGTAGAGCAGCGTGTCCTTTAACAGCGGCCAGTAACATTTTCGTTTTCAGCAATGTTCTGCAACCTTCCTAATTGTAGAAACCAAGCCATAAAAGATACTTGGAAGTCAAGAGACTCCTGCAAATGTTACCATTTGAGGATTTATTCTACCCTTGCCCTGTCATGACCCCAGGCCTCCACTGCTCAGGAATTCCCCAGGCAGGCCTTGAAAAACAGGGATGGAATTTCGCAACCCTCTAATTCGTTTGTTTGTGCAGGCCAGGGTGGTCTAGGAACATCCGGACCAAGGCGGAATTCATTTGCCAGAGTTTTTTTCCTCTCTCCTCACTTCATAACAATTGCAAATCCCTCTGCACAATGAGGCTGAATTGTAATAAGCTCTGCTCTGCTGCCGCTTCCTTGAAGCATGTGAATTCACAGTTTGGGTTAGAATATGTACTGAAGAAAAAGGATAATGTACATTCTAAAACTGGAGTACTTTTTCTGTTTCAGGATTACGCTAGGGGGCTGAGAACCTTAAAATGTTCAGTCTGGAGTGTTGCTTTAGAACCATTGTGTTTATCATAACGTGAGAGGAGATGTTCTGAAGGGAGAGTAAAAAAATGCAAGCAAAAACAGCAATTGATGACAGCATTTCCTATTTCTAGGCAATTGCATTGCTTTGATCGTATCCCCTTTTGCAGACTGTATCATTTTTAAAGATAAAGTGGGAATATGAGCAAGCAGCAGTAATGAGGGAAGGGGGTTTTATTTCCTGCAGGCTTAGCTCATCCACCTCTGGATCACATAAATGTGACATTTTACTGAAGGTTGACTTGCTAAAATGCCATACAGTGGTACACAGAGACCAGTTCCGATATAAGGTATAGCACATTAAATCCCCATTCATTTCCATGGAATTGTCCTGTGATATATTGAGATATATACTGGGACATATCGCTGGCTACCACTGTCGTCATACTTCACTGTGTGGAGTCATACAATTTTATGACTTAAATGCATTATGCCCTGTGTATTTAATAAATTACAGGGGAAAAAAATTGAGTGTTTTTTCAAAAGGGGAAAATGTATCAGTTATGAAATACCCCTAAAGTGAAGCAGCTGCTGCAGAAACTCCAGATTAGGGGCCTTTTATCAATAAAAGACATTTTCTAAATCCCTGTTAGCTGTCTTATTTTATTGCAGAAGAACTGTGCCATCATGTCGGCAGACTTGACTGCGGCCATCTCACGTACACCAAGTGGCTTCTAGCCAGGAGTGTAGCCAGAAATTTCCATTTTGTACACAATCTCCAACAGTTACACCCCCCCAATTAAAAAATGTACACATCCCTTCCAAATGGCACCCCCTTCCAAACAAGTCAGATTGTTGTCAGATGATTCCTCTACTCTCTAAAGAGGTTATACATGTATCAGACACTCCTCAGTGGCCTACACTAGCCCAAATACTACAGATTAGAATGATAATATTAACAGAGTGGCTTATGGTTTGTGACAGGCACTCAACAAAACTGTACACAAATGTGTACAGTGAGTATGCCTGTCTAAACCCTTGCTTCTAGCGTGCAGGTTACGCTAATGAGAACTACTAACATATATGCGCCGACTCCATGTGTGCGGGGGTGATCAAGCACCAACAAAGCTGAATTAAGCACCCTCAATGTTTTGAGGGCAGCCTGCAAGAAAGGACTGCTGTGGAACTTGAGCACGGGAAAAACACTATCTACTGGCAGTGAGCACCCCCAAAGGTTCCTAAAAGTTGGGGCTCCTGAACTAATGCAGACTTGGTAGCACTCATTAGCATAACCCATGCACTGGAAGCCACCTGGTGTGCGTGAGATGGCTGTGGGCAAGTCTGCCAGCGTGATGGTCGGCGCGGTTCTTCTGCAATAAAGTAACAATTCTAACATTATTTAAAAAATATCTTTTATTGCTAAAAGCCCTAATCATGCATTTTTGCAGCAGCTATTCCACTTTGGGTATTAACCACTGTTTTCCTCTAACACTTGAAATGCTACATACTGTGTCTTGACAGCAGAATGTGAGTAGTAGTATCCAGTTCATAAGTTCATGTAATACTTTACATGAACTCAGTTTATAGAGCACACCAAGTCTCCCTTTCGGTGAAGGGATTCTTTCGATATCATGTCTCATCTAGGTAAAATATTTTAAAAGAGGTATAGTACAGTCAGCATTATTTTATTTTATTTCCCGGAATTACAAATACGTTTGAGTCAGAGACACATTTACAAAGGTTCCACGTCTGAGCATACAATAAGTTAGAAGACAAAGAACCATAAAATAGTACAGACAATGGTATATTGAATCACAAGGCAGAATGATGTGGTAAACGAATGTATACACATTTGGGTAACAGTTGGCACTGTGTACATTTGTGGATACAGTGGGTGCAAATGATAACAGAGGGCACAGACAATGAGAACATTAGCTGACACTTGAGCCATCAGTGAGGAGACATTGTCAAAAGAGCATGGGGGTTCCAATCCCAGTGCAAATTGATAAATGATGAGGAAAGGTAACAACATGAACATGTACAGGGAAACAGGTAAGAGGGGATTACGGGTAGAAATTGCAAGTTTAAACTTTAAAATGAGCTAATTAATACTGAGTTTTTATTCAGTTCAGTAAACCTATTTTCGATTAGCTGCTAACTTTAAATGTTGACATTTCTTACCCAGTGTGCGATGAAGTGCAAGCCAGTTGTCAACTCTGTGATGTAATCATTATTATACAATGGCAAGAAAGAATCCTGGACTCTGATTGGTCAGTGTGTGCCTGAGACAGTGATGTTATTACACAATAACATCACTGTAATTGATTAGCTTTAGCTTTGTTTGCTTTTCAACGAAGAAATACTGCCTCACTAAAAAATCTACTAAAAACGTTTTTTAATTTAATTTGTTTTATTTTCTATAACAACAAGCCATTGTATAATTGTAATATGGCACTCCAAGGTGTGTGTTATTGTGTAATAACGTCACTCCTGGGGTGGTGGAAGCACTCGGCTTCTCCTCGTGCTTTAACCCACCCCAGGAGTGACGTTATTACACGATAACACACACCGTGGTGTGCCTTATTGCTTAACTAGTAGAAACTGAGAAAACTGGTTAACAACTGTACTTGTTTATCACACATCTGTATTAAACACCGCCAACCAAATGAAAATTAACTCGTACTCAAACTACCTAACAAATCATTTCAATTACAGTTTAATGCTGACTGTACTGTAGCATACTGCCTGAAAGTAACACTAACTTTTACAAGTAATCATCATCTGTTATTTCTAGTTATTTCTAATTTAATTTTTTCCTTTTCCCTTTTGCTAATTAAAAGATTTTTTACTTGACAATTCTTGGAGTTATGCGTGGAACAGCACTTTACCTGTAGACTGGCATATCTAGTTCCTTTCCTCTTCATACCTCAGAGAAACATACGTAGAAACATAGATTTTTGTCATCCGAAAAAGATCTTTAGGCCCATCCAGTCAGTCCCTTGTCCCTGCCTCCGTGCCTATTCCATCACCACTGACCCTAGTTAGCCATAAGTGTTACTCCCTCCCCCGTTTCTCTGCCTAATATGCCCCTGTGCCTATCCCACCCATGCTTGAAGTACCCCACAACCTTCCCCCCCCCCCACTACCTCCTCAGGCAGGCTGTTCCAGTCATCCACCACCCTTTCTGTGAATAAGTATTTCTGCACAGCTCTCCTTAACTTCCCCCTCTTAGCTTCACTGCTTGCCCCCTTCCTTGTTCTAGTGCCTTCCGTTCCTTCAGATACACCCTCCACTTGCACCTCATTCATGCCTGTGAGATATTTGTAGGTTTCAGTCATGTCCCCTTTCACCTCATCTGCATTGCTACCTCAGTGTGACATCACAGCTGACCAAGAGCCAATCACCTGTTGTTAGATTGGTCAATTGTGATGTCACAATAAGTGATGTCACAATGCAGATGAGGTAGGAAGAGGAACATAACTAGATATATCAGTCTCCAGGTAAAGTACTGCTCCTTAAATCACACTTAATACTATCGGGTAGAAACTCTTCTAAAGAGCATATGGAAAGAGAAAAATATATCAGAAATAAATAACAACTAGGATACTGCCTGCTATTTGTGGCCCTACTACTTCTTTAATGAGTAGCAGTAACCCAGAAAACTGAGATAAACCACTGTATGCACTCTTTGTTTTGCAATTTACAAGTGAGGCTCCTCTTGCTTTAGCCTCCTTCCCCTGGGGTGGGTCCAGCCCTACCCCTCAACATTTCTGCCACTTACCTAGAGCAGCTTTCAACCCCACAGGCTTATCCCCCCCTGGCAGGGTCCAGTCATGTTGAATCCAACTTACTGCCCCTTGCATGTCATGGAGGAAGGAGATCTCTAGGTGCTGCGTTCAATGGCTGGGGTCATGTCCAGGATCATCTTGTGTGAAACAGGATTCTTTTTCCCACTCCTTGGTCACTGTTCCCTGGGATGTCGGCTCGGTAGAGGTTCCAGGCTTGCATGGCCAGTGCCCCCCCCTCCTGACTGTGCTGCTGCTTAACTACACTTGTGATCAGCCAGGTGGCTGACTGTAATGGCGGCAGTATCTTCCCAAGGAAGAGAGCAGCCTCTGGGACACTCAGCTTTCCTCCCTAGCCCCCGGATAGCACAAGGTGTTTCCCTAACTCTGGTCAACAGTGTCTCAAGCGATGGCCCTGCTGCTGTGCTGACTGGGCAGCGGCACTCTGTGCACTCTTAAAGATACCCAAGTAGAGATGTTGATGTAGCAGAGGCCGTTGCACAAAATCTGAGATCATAGGGACCTGATTGTCATACTTGTGGCCAGCAGAAAAGAAATGAAAAGGGTGACCAAGGAGTTAGCAGGGGAAAATAACCAGGTGGCTGACTTCATACACCAGCCAAAAGACTGTTATGCGGTTCATTGTGGGAGAGGTCTAACTGACACCGCTGAGAGTGTAGCAGTGGCTTAGTAGCATGTAGAGTATATACTGCAGCATAAAATTATCTTTTCTCCAGTCCGTACCATCATTCAGTCACAGTGTTGCATGCAGAATTGAGCCATGACCACACAGATGGGATGAAGAAATCCTTCTGAAAGAGTTCTATTTTGCCACAGCTGAAAATAGCAATGAAATACTTAAGTGCTGTATGATGTCTACAATGGGAGTTACAACCAGAATTTTGATGGTATTATAATCCATTTATCAGTATAACCACAGTCTTTAACGTCCTCCCCATAAAAAGTTTTGTGTGTTTTTTTTTTCTTCACGTGGGACAAAAGAGCATTGGTATTTTGCTCTATTAAGCTTTTGCATCCCATGAAATGGCAACTTTTTATTTACATTACTGTTGCAAGGCATATGTAGAATAATACAGTGTATAGCAGAGTGTTGTCCTGTATGGATTTCCATCCCTTTCAAAATGCTGTTGTACCACAGTTCAGAGTTCATGGAATGTGATTGTAGTACAACAGCTTTCTGACCTCCAAAGACTGCAAATTTGGAATGGAAAGAGCCACTGCAGGCACGTTGAGCAGTTGAAACTGAAACTGAACTGCTGTGATGGCCATGGTGGTTTTTCCACATTATAGACTACCATCCGGAGTTTATTGAACTCTGGGAACAAACCGACTGTCCATTAAAATGGCAAACCATAAAATCGGATATGGCATACTTTTTGAAGAATGTAGGGACAAGGTGAGTGATGTAGCAGAGATCTAGTGGGGAGTGAGAAGACGCACGCGGCCACAGTAATCTTCCCTGAATGGGAAAAAAAGTCAACAAAAAATTCAAAAACTATACACTATTAAAAATGCTGGCTGGACAACCACATGCCCAACCAGCTTGAGCTGCCACCTCTGGGTTCTGATTACATCAGACCTCTTGAGTTTCACTCTCAAGGTCTAATGCAATCAGAACCTCTCTGTGGCAGAACAGGCTGGTTGTGCATGGTTGCCCATTCAGTATTCTCTATGTATGGGTGGCCATAAATAACCAGGTATTTTTACACTCACAAAATATGTGGTGACTTCAGAAACCATGAGAGTGAAGCCCAAGTGGTTTGCAAGGTCATCACAAACTGATGGTAACAGCAATAAAAAAGAGCTGGCACTGCCCCCAACCAAAACAAACCAACAGGCACTCTCTCAATCATGTGCCTGAACATTTGCAGTTTACTTCCTAAACTTGATGCACTGCAAGCCTTTACCACACAACACAACCCGGATATTCTGTCACTAGTTGAAACTTGGCTCACCCCAAAGATTCCTGACCAGGCAATCACCCTTCCAGGTTGATCGTAAGTCCAAAAGAGGTGGAGGGTGTGCCTTATATGTGAAAGACACTTTCCAAAGACACCCCATTGATTCCAATCTTCCAGCAACTCCTGCTCAGATTCTTCCCATCAGACTCCTATTAGGCACCCACAATAAGGCCCTCACAGTTGTCACTGTATACATACCTCCTAAGGAACGGGGACCTGGTCTAACCGCTGTCCTTGACTTTGTCAAATCCCACCCTTCGGACTCCGAAATCATCCTTCTTGGTGACTTTAACATTAATTGGCTCTCAGCTGAAGGTGGGTGATTTAAGGACTCCGTTATATCAGCTAACCTGACTCAAATGGTTGACTATACAACCAGAAAGAATGACAGAACTGGGACCTGCACCCTACTCGACTGGATCCTAACCAACCACCCCTCTCGGATCACGAAAACCTCAGTCCTCCCTGAAGTGACCACTCTCCCAACAGCTGCACCTGGTCAAACAAATTCTGTAAGCCCCCTCCAAAAATCATAACCAGCAGAGTCCTACCCGTGGTCAGCTACCCCACCTCAAATCGCACCTCCGTCTGCAGGACTAGTTCCCCATCTTCAAGGCAACAGATACTAATACTTCACTGGAGCAGTTTATTCACATTTTCAATGAAGCCTGTAATAAATTTGCCCCCCTCAAAAAGCATAAAGTTAAATCGCTCAGTAACTCGTGGCTGTCAGGAGACCTCCTAAAAAAACTTAAATCCAGGGACCACCTCTGGGAACTGGCTAGAAACTCCGGTAAGCAACTCGACATCCAGAATTATAAACGGGCACAACAGAAATCTGGCTACTATAAAAATGCCCTCACTAACTCCTGGGGAAATGGGAAGGATTTCTGGAAAAACATTAAAGATGTCACTGGGAAGCAGTCAAAATCTTCGCTGAACATACTCAACATAAATGGGCACACTACACTTGACCCTAAAACTATTGCAAACACTTTTAACATCGCTTTCACTGACCTTAGCAGTGTTCTCCCCTCTGACTTCTTCCAAGATGTGTCAACTCCCACCCCCCCAACTCCTCCACCCACGCCTGTCACCCACCTTTCTACTTTAAAACACTAAAGAAACATCAAGTCCGAAACTACGTTGCCAAAGCCATCAGCAAATCTAGAACAAGCAATGACACACTTGACCTCAAGCTACTGGCCCTAACGCTTGACGAGGTACTTGGACCCCTCACCAAGACCTTTAATCTCTCTCTTTCCCTTAGCCAATTCCCGGACAAATGGAAAATGGCCACTGTTACCCCGATTCACAAAAGTGGTGATAAGTCTGATCATGTGAACTTCTGCCCCATCTCCATTCTGCCTCCCCTATCGAAGGCACTGGAACATATAGTAGCGGACCAACTTACCGAGCATCTGGACAATTATAATATTCTCTGTAAACAGCAACATGGCTTTAGAAAAGGTCATAGTACATCCTGTGCCTTACTCGAGTTCACTGGCTCTATTCACAGCTCCCTCGACAATGGACAACTAACTGGTGCTATTTTCATTGACCTGACTAAAGCCTTCGATACTGTCCACCACTCCCTCCTGCTGAGCCAACAAAAAAATGCTGGTCTTTCCAATGATTCAATCTCTTGGTTCAGAAGTTATCTTGAAAACTGCTCCCAGCATGTAACAATTGGGGATGTGCACTCTGATTCCAAACATGTCCTCTCTCGAGTCCCCCAGGGTTCAATACTGGGCCCCCTACTCTTCAGCCTGTTCCTTAACACCCTACCAGACTCCTGCACTGAACATATCACCCTGTATGCCAATGATGCAGTAATCCCTGCCACACACCAGGACCCGAAGAAATTGCAAGAAAATTTCCAACTCTGCTTCTCCTCGGTTGAGAATTGGTTCACAAAGCACAAACTGATCGTTAATCAAAAAAAAAAAACAAGGCCATGATCTTCAGCAGCTCCCATAATAAACATAAGCACTTCCAACTCTCCGTTATCACCAGACAAGGTGCCGCACTGGAACAGGTCAAACATTTTAAATACCTCGGGATCACCCTTGACCCTCACCTCTCCTACACTGCCCACATTGACCATGTCGCCAAAGCCTCTAACTTCCGGCTAGGCCTGCTATTCTGTCATAGGAAACACCTGACACCCGAAGCCCTCGCTGTCGCTGTCCAGAGCTCCATCATATCCATCATTGATTATGGCATTATCATTTACAGCTCTGCTACAACCACCGCACTCAAACATGTATCCACCGCCCTCCACAAGGCCTGTCGACTTGTCACTGGCTCCAACGCCTAACTCACACCTGTGACCTCTATTCTCAAACTGGATGGTTGAATCTTGCCAATCGAATAAAACACCAAATTTGTATTACTACTAAAAAAATCTTGCTGGGCCTTGCCCCCTCTGGAGTCTGTGCCCTCATACAACTGAGAATCCACACCCGCCATACCAGGGGATCAAAACCTCAGCTTCTGCAAATCCCGCATTGCCGCACAACACAAGGCCAAAGATCCTTTGCTTACCGGGCCGCTAGTTGGTACAACAGTCTTCCCAATGACATCTCGTCCTCACTATCACTCAGCACTTTTAAGACTCGGCTCCGCCTAACACTCACTGCCTCCAACCTCTGTGACTGTTGTGGCTAAACATGTCTTTTGGTTCCATAGCTGAAGATGCCCTTTTGGATCCACATCTACTCCTGCACTTTGCCAGCACCCCCCCCATCCCCATCTTCACCTCCCCTGCTGGCCCATGACAAATGCCACCCAGCTGCACTACCTCTATTCTTACCTGCCTTCCACCTCTCCTCTCTCTGTTGCCTCCCCACCTACCTCCCCTTTTCTCCGATCCACTTAGTCTCCCTGATTTCACCCCCTCCTCTCCCTTCCCCTCCCCAGAGTTTCACCTTATTGTTCTTTTTTCCTCTACAAGACTTTTATTTTTAATTTTTTTTATTTTATAAACTGTTATCTTTGCTTATGTTTGTCTCAATTGTACCAATGACGTGGAACCTTTGTAAAAGAGCCTCGGCTCAAAGGTATTTGTAATCCTAGAACAAATAAATAAATAAAAATAAATTTAATTTTATATAGTAACTGTTTTTTCAATGCTTAAAAAACAAAAACAAAGTGATTCAAAGGCAAATTTAAAGACCGCAGTGGGTCTGGGACGCACAGCTGGGTTGCAGGATTTGTTAGGGGTGCTGCCATGCTGACTATATTGTGGAAGGAGGTCTGGGGCGCAAAAAAACCAAAAATGTCAGTAGACACGTTTTCGAAATTCCAAAAATCCCATTATACATGGCTATGACAACAGTGTGTAATGGTATTCATGATGTCATACCTGTAAGTGTGTGTAACATATAGAATAAAGTATGGGGTGGTGTTTGTAACAAGAACTTTACACACACACGAGGTGTTGAATGCCGAGCGGTTTATCTAGGCATCCAACACTAAGGGTGTGTGCATAATTTGAGTTTCACACACCACCCCATATTTTATTTTATATAATTGCTGAGTTTTGCTTTTTTGCCACAGCAATTATATAAAATAAGAGATGTTCCGGTGTGGCCGTGGTCCAGTTGGCTTTCAACGCGTCCATGGTTGGCTGTCGAAGTTGCATTTTTTTTTTCCTGGTACTAGTATTCTGAGCAGTGATGAAAAAAAAGAAATAACTTACCGCAGAGTCAGAGTGGCGGTGCAGCTTTGGTCAGGAAGGCAGAGCGGTGAATGGTGAAGAGCATGGCAGAGCTGCGCATGTGCAGAGCGAGGTAAACCCAGTGCGTGTTTCTCGTTCAACGCTCATTTATGACAGCAAATTACATTTCGGGTTTTCCTATTGTAAAAAACAAAACCCAGTTATTATATAAAGAATAATATATGGGAAGGGGTATATTATGAGTTTTTTTGACACCCGTGGTATTGATGTCCATAAAATTCATGAGCAAAACTCAAGAGGTTGATGAAGCCATCACAAACAGAGGGTGTTTAAAAACCAAAAAAACTCATGGTACAACCCTTCCCAGATTATATTTTTTATTTTATTTATTTCTTTTTTTTTGGTTATTCTATTTTTATGCATCCCCCCCGTGCTCGCTGGTCCCCCACTCCTTGGGCTCACTAAGTTCCCCCAGCCCACTGTCCTTACCCAGCCCTCCTCTGGTTCCTCGTGTTGCAGCCGATCCCTGGGATATCCCGGCGTATCCCTTCGCCGGGCGGGTCCCTCTTCTCTGAGGGGGAAGGCACTGAGGGGAGAGGGTTGGCCCCAGCACACACTTCTAGGGCTCGGGGATGCTGCCTAGGAGAAGGAGGCCCCAGGAAGGCGCTGGAGGCACTCGGGGAACAGAGAGCCGTCATCCGGCAGCCAGCGAGCAATTTTTCTGGTTTTCTTTGAGGTGCGTGACATCCGGATGTCAAGGCAAAAGCCAACATCTGCCACGCACCACCCAGCAATGACCCTGACATGTTGCCCTACCCCTGGCCTCCACCAGCGGTCGCCCAACACCGGGTCGCAGCCCTCCCTCCGTCCCTGGAGACAATGAGCAGTCATGGGACGCTCAAGTTGTCTCCCACCGGCCAGCCCTCCAGTGACCCGAGCTTGTTACCGAACTCGGGTCGCTGTCGTCGCAAGTGGAAATACATCCACTGCACTGGCGGGCCGGCTTATTTATATTTTAAATAATTGCTGGTCTGTGATAACATAGGTAAAAAATGTTGAACATTTTTACTTTCACTGTCTTAAAGAACACCTTCCTCAGTGCTGCATACAAATGAGATGAAGCTCCCTTACTTCCATGGGAGTTCTTTTGTGGTAGTAGCAGATTTTTGTGTTCATACCCCCCCTCCCCCCTGCAAAGGAAGGGAAATGATCATAAATGGCCCTGAGGGACCAGCAGTGCAATCCCTTTCTACTTTTCGGTTGGTGGTCATGCCCTCGTGCTTCAAAGCTTTATGACATAGGTATAGGGAAGAGTGCAGGGGCACACTCCATTTAAATCTATGGGGTGTGATTTGCAAACACAGGTTTTGACTGTGTAAGTGGCCACTTAGTAAAACTGGAGCCTGGGTTCAACTAACAAAGCTCTTGTTAGTTGAAACCTGGCTCCGATTTTACCAAATGGTGACTTAAAACAGCCAAAAACTGTTTGCAAGTCACACTCCATAGACTTGAATGGAGTGTGCCCCCATGTTCTCCCTATCCTTCCATCAGAAAACTTTGGACTATAGGGGCGTGGACTATAGGGGCGTGGCCAGCAGTTGGAAAGTGGAAAGGGATCACGCGGCTAGCCCATCAGGGCAGTTTACAATCTCTTCCTTCGGGGGTATCAACAAAAAACCTGCTACTACCACAGAGGAGGTAAGGGAGCTTCCTCTCATTTGTTTCTGCTTTTGAAAAATAGCTGGAAAGATTCTCTTTAATTGACTTGTATTGTTAAAGAGTAGATTGAGGTGGAAAACAGTAAGGGACCCAGAAAATGAAAGTTATTAAAAAGGGTTTTAAATTGTAAAGTACTGGTTCAAGGATTATGTTGTTTGGTTAGCTTGAAGTTTCTAAACAATATTTTTAAGTGCAAAAATGTCTTAATACACAGGTGATAATGCACATATGTGTATTATCACTCATGTATTACAAGATTTGAAAGTGTTCAAAATTGGGGTAATACATTAAGTGACCTAATTTATAAGGCTCTTTGTGAATTTATGCCAGTTTTCTCTAACTGGGATATTCTTGTACTTGGAAACAAAACTGTATGTTTTAACCTAAGTTTAAAAAAAAGTACAGGCATTATATTAATTTGACATACCATGTAGTGGCTGCTTTTTAAGAAGCTTTGCATACCTTTCTTTGATATATGTGGGTAAACCATACCCACTCCTTCTTGAAGCACCAACCCTTGAGATTGCGGGGTCTCAGCTAGGAGTGCTAGTGCTACACCACTGAGGTGACTGTGGAGGTACACGGACAATGGGAAGGTGTAAAAGGATTAAGGACAAGGAAAAATGAGTGATCATTGAATGGGAGGTGATGTACTGAATTGTCAGACCAGAACACGTAAAAAAAAAAATTATTAGGCCCTTTTTTTAATATTCTGCTTTATGGTCACCTCACATGCACGTTCTACTCTGGCAGTGACTGTTTAAGACAGCATTTGACCTTGTGGTGGGGCTCGTTGAAGCAGGGCATCCCCAAACCCTCCAGAGAGCCTGCATACAGTTTGAAGGAAGGATTCTTGGCATAGTTCCCGAGGCGTGCCTGCCGTTACACTAATGGTGTCTCAGCATTTTTCTCCTGCCATACTGCGTGTTCCTGTTAGTGGCTGGTGAGCCCTGTAATCCCACCCTCCCCATCCTACCTAACATCACGCGGTGCCTTTGGTGGACTTGTGCAGCACAGCATCCTGGCACCAGGCATCCACCCTCATGAGGAAGTAGGTTCTCTGTCCCACCATAAGGGGTCACTTCGGCGGTGGTCTGCATCCTGCCCACCCCATCTGGGACATGGTGTGGCAAGCCTTTTCACCCTAGAAGTGACCCCAGTCTGCTCCTGAACCCATCTCACTGGCACAGAGAAGCATGACATGGCTTCTGCTGGCGCATTGGGTAACCCAAGGGGAAAACCAAGCACTGAAGTAAGAGACAACCATTTTGTGACATAACTTATGAAATGATAGGCACTACTTTGTATAACTTAATCTGTTTAACTGAGTCCTTCTTTCCACTGACCATTTAAAGAGGCAGTGCCTGTTACGGTGAA
Source organism: Neoceratodus forsteri (assembly GCA_016271365.2). Taxonomy (NCBI): domain Eukaryota; kingdom Metazoa; phylum Chordata; order Ceratodontiformes; family Ceratodontidae; genus Neoceratodus; species Neoceratodus forsteri. Next base: position 1,710,966,907 of record CM028129.1, on the reverse strand, counting down.
AATGTTGATATATACCTTTTTCTTCTATTGTACCTTGTTCTTTTTCCTCTTGTATTATAAAATGTCCCTTTTCCAATTTTGAATCAATGTTAGGATTTTTTTTAAGATTAAAAAAGAAAATTAAACAACGTGATCAGCCTCTGCAGATAATAGAAACATAGATTTTGATGGCAGATAAGGACCGCCTAGCCCACCTAGTCTGCCCATTTCCCTACCTACTTAAACTCCAGATCCTAAATGATAGCAGCTTACCCTCTCTTTCCTATCACTAGGGTTGCCTTCTGTCTATCCCATGCATTCTTGAACTCAACAATCATTTTAGTCTCTATGACCTTCACTGGGAGGCTGTTCCATGCATCCACCACCCTTTCTGTGAAAAAATACTTCCTCACATAACCCCGAGTCTCCCACTTAGCCTCATATTGTGACCTCTTTTTCTTGCACATCTCTTTTTTGGAAAGATGCTGCCCTCCTAGACTCTGTTGATTCCCCTGAGATACTTGAATGCTTCTATCATATCCCTCCTCTCCTTCCTTTCCTCTAGGGTATACATATTGAGGTCTTTCAGTCTTTTCTCGTATGTTTTCTGATGCATTAATTTCACCATTTTTGTTGCCCTTCTCTGGACTGCCTCCATTCTGTCAATGGTCTTCTGGACTCTGGAGATACGGTCTCCAGAACTGAACACAGTATTCCATATGTGATCTGACCAACTGTCTGTACAGTGGCATCACCACCTCCTGTTTTCTACTGGTGATGCCCCTCCCTATGCACCCCAGCATCTCTTTGGCCCTCCCTCCATCTTTTCACATTGCTTGGCCACCATCAGTCCATCTGTTATGTTTACCCCAGCTCCCTTTCTAGTTTTGTTGTTGTTAGTATCCCCTCACCCCCATTTTGTATTCCTCTCCAGGATTCCAGTGGCCCAAGTGCATGACTTTGCAATTTTTTGTATTGAATTTAAGCTGCTACTCTCTTAACCACTCCTCCAATTTGCCTAGGTATCTTTTCATTTTTTTTCCCACCCCGCCTGGAGTGTCAACCTTATTGCAGATCTTGGCGTCAGTCACAAAGAGGCTTACCTTCCCTTCTAGCCCCTCCACAATGTCATTAATGAAGACATTGAAGAAGACCAGCCCCAGAACCGAGCCCTGTGGCACCCCACTTATCACCCCCCTCTCCTGGGATATTATTTTACAGAAAGGGAAGTGGAGCCATGAACAGTCTACCAGCAGAAGTAGTAGGTGCTAAAACCACTGGTGGTTTCAAGCATGGTTGGGGTAGAATGATGGGGTGTAGTGGTCCTTTTGGGGTATGCTGATCGAACATCGACACCTCTACCGCGAACAACAGTACAGCGACACAGTGACTGGTCGCTATACTGCCATCGCAGGACCCCAGCACTGCTTTCTCGGGGTCTTGCACCCCTTCCCTGAATCAACTCCTACTCAGAATTTATTATATTAAGTATGGGGTGGTGCAGGGGCAGAGCCCCCTGAAGAAAACAAATTGTTCTCAGATGGATTTATGCCGACCGCGATTGCAGTCGACACAAATCTATCGCTGTAACATCGGTCAACAAAAAATTTGTTGAACCGGCATCGTAGAGCCGTTATTTTGGGTGGCAGAAACAGGGAGGAGAATGGGAGGAAGGATGGTCAGGGCTAGAGGCCTAGAGGGGACAGTAAGTCCCAGGGCTGAACAGAGAACTTGGGCAGACTGGATGGACCTTTGGTGTTTCTTTGCAGTCACTGTCTGTGTTTCTGTGTTCTATGTAATCCACCTACTTAGGCTCTGCACTGCCAAATACTCAAAATCCTTCCCTTTGTTGCTCAGTATCATATCTAAAATAAATATTTTAATATCTACATTCAGTGAAGGTGTTCGCCATGAGCTTACTGTGCATATTGTAGAGATGCAGCCAGAATCCTTAAATAAAAATAGTAAATAGTGAATAATAAATTGTGTATTCCTGGTTTTACCTCTGATTTGGGATCACATGGCATGCTGTTTAGGAAAAATAAAAACAAAAAATGTAATATAGGCACTTTAGTTTTATGCTATGAGAGTTATTAGCATCTGCATTGTATATTTTAGAAGACGTATTGCTCCAGGATGCACCTAACTATTCATGTGTACACTAGCCAAAAAATGAATTTGAAAGTTTTAAAATTAAAATGTGCCCTTCTCTGAATGGCTGTCACCAGGTATCCATCAGTATGCTCAGCTGTTTTTGAACACCCATTGCCCCATAAGGTCAGGGAGCACTGTCTGTTGAATGCCACTTCACCTTATGCAGATAAAAAAATATGAGAATAATGATAGCAATCAGGGGACAGACATGTAAAGGAGTACTTTTAGTTCTTTAAAAAAATTACCAAAGCAGACTCAAAATGAGGAAAAAAGTACCTCTTGCAAGACAGGAGGAAAAGGTGATCTAAAATGGAATAAAAAGGTAGAGGCTTAAAATTTTCTCCATAACATGCACTGCTGCTTCAAGTGGCCCTGACATTAATGCACCAATAAATAAGCTACAGCATAGTGAGAGCTTTAGAAACATAGCGACATAGAGGATAATGGCAGAAAATGACTTATGGTCCATCCAGTCTGCCCATATTTTTATTTATTTTATTTAGTTGTTTAACCAGGTGAGACACACTAAGCTGAAAGCTTTTTTTACAGGTGCAACCTGGGAGCACAGGGAAGTAAAGTGACTTGCTCAGGGTCACACAGTATGCAAGTGGAAGCTGTGGGAGTCAAACCCAGGTCTAATCTGCTGGACGTCACCAGATTTGCAGCTCAGAGCCTTAAACCACTGCGCTATACTGCCTCGTATTACCCTATCATACCCAGGATCTTTGCTTTGAGGGTCTTCCCTAACACCAATTCCCCTTTTGTTATTCCTGCTTCCACCCCCACTTCCCACTGAGCAGCTAATATCCCCTTGACTCTATCCCAGCCGTGTTTGAAGCTGTTCATGGTTTTGGCACCCACCTCCTCTGCCGGCAGACCGTTCCATTGCTCAAGCAATCTTTCTATAAAAATTATACTTCCTCAGATCCTTTTTAAATATTCCTCCCCATAAACCTCCGTTTGTGACCCCTTCTCCTATCTTCTGTTTTCCTGGAAAATAATTCATTATAGTTCACCTTCTTAATTCCTTTCAGGAACTTGAAGGACTCTATCATATCCCTGCTTTCTCTTCTGGTCTCAAGTGAACACATGTTCAGTGACTTTAGCGGATCCTCATAGCATCTGCCCTCCTGGCCCTGAATCATCCTGATCATCCTATGCTGTACCTTTCTTCACCTGTCTCTGCCTTTTTCTAGGTGGGGACTCCAGAACTGGGCATGGTACTCCAGGTGTGGCACCACCAGTGACCTATGTAGTGGACAGCAGCAAAAATAGACAAGCACCGAGGAGTTATGTGGTGCTACAGTAGTCAAGATAAATCATAAAACAGGTGATAAAGAGCACCCACATAAAAAACAGCCAACAAACATAATATTAGGCTTACCAGTTTATTTGCAAACCGCAATGCAGACGTGCACAAAAACATCTAGTTCCACTAAGAGCTAGGCGGACAAACTGCGCCGGACATCCTCTCATGATGTCATCAGTCTGTGTCTGGCACAGTTTGTGTCCGTTTTGTGTGGGTACTCTTTATTGTCTGTTTTGTGATGTACACAGTGGTAACTGTACCTCATGCCTTCCACTGTTAAACCCTGTACTGATGTATCCCCATCATCTTGTTACCCTTGCTGAAGGCTTTGTTACATTGGCTGATTTGTTTAAGGGAGTCAGTGATGATGACTCCTAGGTCCCTTGGTCCCTTTCCTGTAATGTTGTGTCCAGCTTAACACCCCAACTACCACCATCCAATACTTTGTTCTGGGGTTTGTGTTCCTTAAGTGTGTAACTTTGCACTCTTTGGCATTGAATTTCGGCTGTCAGACTTTGGACCAGCTTTTCAGCCTTTCTGAGTCTCTCTGCAATTCCCTCATCCCTTCCACACTGTCAACCCTACCACAGAGTTTAGTGTCATCTGTGAATAGATGCAACCTGCCCTAGGTTCCCTCTCCCATATCGCTGAAGAACATGTTGAAGAGGACTGGTCCCAGAACAGATCCCTGTGGTACTCCACTACTGACCTCTTGTTTCTTCTGATTTGACTCCATTCACCACAATCTCTATTGCCCCCCCTCCAAGCTAATTCCCTACCGACCTTACTATTTCCTTAGCAGTTTCCAGGTTTCCAGATTCCCCATCTCCTTCAGCAGCCTATAATGTGACACTGAGTCAAATGCCTGTGTGACATCAAAGCAGAGTAAATCTACAGCATGGCGCCGGCCCGCCGGCGCAGCGGTTGGATTTCCGCTTGCGCGCCGGCGACCTGGGTTGAACGAGCTCAGGTCGCCGGAGGGTCAGGCCGGGAGAGAAGGATCGAGTGTCCCACGACTGCTCTCCTTCTCCGGGGGGAGGGTGCGGGATGTCGCCGATGCATGGGGACACCTGGTGGAGGCCAGGAGTACCTCAGCATACGGGACAGAAAGGTTTCTAAGGAAGCGGGATGGGCGCTGGCGTCATTACGCGTTCCGCCCCCTCTAAGGGAGATAATCTCAGCCCGCCTCTTGCCGCTAATAGTGCCGCCCCTCGGGCTGCTCGGCTCCCAGGCCGACTCCTGCCCTATCCCATTGTTCGTGGCACCCAAAGGGGTGGGTGCCACGTCTCCCACCCTGGGGGTAATCCAGGGGTCCTGGAGTACGGTCTTATGTGGGGCTGCTTGCCGAGGGTCTCAGGACCGGGCGGATGATCGGGCGGAGAGAGGAGGGGGCTTAAAAAGTATAAATTAAAAAAAATCTACAGCATGGCCCTTATCAACTAACTTGGTTATTCAGCCAAAGAATACTATCAGGTTGGTCCGACAAGACCTTTCTGTCATGAATCCATGTTGTTACTATTCTGAAGTCCATTTTTATCCAGGTGTTTCACTAAATCTTCTTTGCCTAGTGTCTTCCATTAATTTTCCCGACCACAGAGAGGCTGATGGGACTATAGTTCTCCTGGCTGCTCCTTGTTCCCTCCCTTGTGCAGCAGAACCGCAGCAGCCATCCTCCAGTCCCTGGGAACCACCTTTGCTGCATAGACCTATCAAAGAGCCCTGCCAGGGTTTCTGCCAACACCGTTGCCAGTTCCCTGTAGCACCCTCCAATGCATTCCATCCAGCCTCAAGGCCTTGTTTTCCTTCAGGGCTACTAGCCTTTTTTTGACCCTTTCGCCAGTAAATTGCTGCAGGTTTATTTTCAGGACCCCTCTGTCAGCTGCCTTTATAGCTTTCATAATCATTGTTAAATGCTGTGCTGTGGTATGTTGTAAGAGCCTGTTTCATTAACATTTAATTTAACTTATAACATTTGGTATTCTAGCTTTTGTAAACCATTTTTATTAAAAAAAAAAAAAAAGAATGGTTTGAATGGTTTTCTCATTGCTAATGAAGCATCCTTCAGTATAGAAGAAATAAAGATGGTGTTGTCTTTTCAGAGCTAATTATTTTTTTATGTTAATTGATGTTCAGGCGTTCCAGTTTGGGAGCTCTATTAGTTGTTGAAGCACAAACTGTTGCAAGCACCGTGTTCATGCATACTGCAAATCAGTCAGCACCTCATCACACAGAGCGTGAAAGTAGCATGTGTAAGGTAACTAGTTGTCTGGTAGACTTGGGAAATGTTAAAAACAAATGCATTTTCTGCATTCCTGAACTGCATTGGCGAGATTTCCTAATGCTGCTCACACCTTTGGCAGCTGAACTGTCAGTTAAGGTAAATACATCATTTCACAGAACAGGACATTTGAACATTCAAAACTCAACCTGCGTATTTTGTGTTTCGGCTCTTATTGCCTGGGAGTGCCAGGTGCACGTCATTTCCTAAGCCATGGAAATGGGCTGAAATGAAGCAGTCTTCAATCCATATCTACATCTAACGAGACAAAATTTGCCTGAGCAGGCACCGTTTATCGCAATTTATTACTGTGATTTTCGGATTGCCTTGTAGCTGTCTTCTTTCAACGTCTACTCTATTTGATAACTGATTAAAATAGCATCAGGGATTTTTTTCCTTTTAACCAGGGACTGGTGCTTTGCAGTCAGGGTCACTGCTTCATTGCCACATGCCAAGCACATGGATGAAACGCTTTCACAGTGGAGAAGTGCTACAACCCATTCAAAGCAGTGGCGGAGCTGGGGGCTGGGGGGGGCGGTTGCCCCTCCTGGCTGCCCCAGTGTAAGTAGTGGTGCCCCGCCACCATCTTTATTCACTGTTTAGTGCCCATTGTGGAACCCGTGATTGACTGAATGGCCCCCCCAGCTCCAAAACACTCCCAAACCTAGCTCCGCCACTGATTCAAAGGTGCCAGTGTGTAAGAGCTGAATTCAAATGATCAGCACCGCAGTTGCGGGCTCCTTATGCCAAATTGGTGACAGGGAGCCGGTGGATCGCCAGGACAACCGTGAAATTCAGTTCTTAGGAGCAGGTTTGGGCAAGCAGGAGTACACAGGCCCCAGCAGGTGGAAAGGCACCACTCAGTCATGCTCCAGCAAGTCATCTGCTGTAAATGGTAGTTCTCAATCTAGGCATCTGCAGGATAGTAGCCAGCTGTGACATGCGTAGGCATTACCCACCTACACTCAGCCCAGTCAGATGGTCATTTGAGCAGGACAGACCTAAACCACAGGACTCGCCTGCTTCTGTTCAGCCTATTCTTCATCATCTTATCTAGGCAGTGGCTTCTCTTACGTGCACAGTACAATAGCAGGGAGTTTTGCACCTCCCCCTCAGGTACCGAAAGGAAATAATAAGCTTCAGAGACTGCCCTTCCCTCCTCCGTGGTGCCCTCTTCCAGTGATTTTGACTGACCATCCCAGAATCCCAGGACAGAGATATCAGGGCCTCAGAGGAGCACACTGCTGTCCCTCATACTGCCAAAAAAGAGACATGGGCTCAGACCATTGCAGCTACAAGTCGCTAGCCAGGTCAGACTGACGGAATCTAGAAATCTTTGTTGCTGGAAGAGGGCGAGTGCTCTGTGTCTGAAGCTGAGGGCAAACAGGAACGGGCAGGATGTATATTTCTCTTCAAAAGCCTTCCATACTTTGTGAAACAGACTTGCCTGACTTGAGCTAGAGGAAACTCAGCAGGAGGGAAAGGCAAACCAGACCCTTTACTGGTCTCTCCATCCCCCAGATCATTAAGTGTTTGACTCCATGCAGAACATGGTGCAACGTGAATGGAATACTTCCGAGAAAAGGTCAGCTGTGTTTAGGCAGACAGCATGGGTATACCAGCTCAACAAGAAGCAGGCTAAGTCCCAGAACTTGTGTCCCTATGTTGGTGTCTCTGTCAGGCCTGTTTACTAAAAGACCACGTCACCCCTGCAGGGATCAGGTAGCCTCAGGGATCTCTTTGACCTGAATCTGGAGAGTATCTTTAAGCTTATGAGGCCACTGGAGTAGCCATAAAAGAACATCTCTCCATAGTGTGTATCTGATAGGCTGTGCTCCGTTGGCTCCTTAACTCATCATAGTCAACTCTGAGGTTACCCACGTCATGCCTTTGTTGGCTATGGCAGCAGGATTTATTGCTGATGCCTCCTGCCACCTTCTCTGGCTTTTTTCCCAGGTCATGCCTGTATTTGGTGATGGCCTGTAGGAGAATGTGGCTCTGCCCATGGGCAGATGACATGCCATATAAAGTCTGCTTACCATGCCATTTCAAGGGCACTTACTGGTTTGGTGTGGATCTTGAACTGGTAGTCAGACTGGTGTCGGGCTTGAAACTTGCCATTCCACAGGACAAGAAATCCCAGGGATGATGACAGACTTTAAGTGAGGTGAGAAAGCACCATTCCTGGGGGAGAACCAGCTACAGACAGAATTGCTTCAGCAACTTCTCGCAGCAAAGTTTCTTTCACCCCTTTTGCAGGGACCAAGGCTGAAGCCAAAACATGTGAGGGGGATAAGAGACATAGAAGCTGATGGCAGATAAGGGCCACATGGCCCATCCAGTCTGCCCTGTTTTGTTGCATTGCTTACCCTGTAGACCCTTCCAGGTCTATGGAACTTTCTTTTCCACCCCTACCTATCCCTTATAATTCGCTTGTGCTTATCCCAGGCTGTTCTGAATCCCACCACCTCTGCTGGAAGACTGTTCCAGGCATCCATCACCCTTTCTGTGAAGAAGTATTTCCTCACATGTCTCCTGAACCTACCCCCCAGCTTCTTATTGTGATCCCTTGTTCTGGAGCAATCTTTCCCTTTCAAAAAATACCTCCCACCTGTACCTTATTCACCCCAGCGAGGTATTTAAAGGTCTTGATCATATCCCCCCCGTACTCCAGGGTGTATATGTTTAGTTCCTTTAGCCTCGCTACGTGATTAGTCCAAAAGTTCCCAGTCTTACTAAGATCTGGGCCTAAGGCCCCCCATGAGGGCCAGACTTCAGTTTTGCGCTGGCCAGTGGATGAAACTCACTTGAAACCTTTGAGTCCTCAACATAAAATCTTTTGAATAAACAGTCAAATTTCTTTACAGTCATCCCAGGAATCTTTTCATTTGGCCCCCTCAGGTCTTGCAGCTACTGACCTCACAGCAAATTTAAGGTTTTTACTGTTTTTCATTTTATTTATAGTCCTTAAAAAGATGGGGGGAGGGGCTTCTGAGTGGTGCTGGATGTACCACTTACTTCAAGATGAAGACCCTGCACTCTACCAAGGCACTGATCTGTCCGAGAGACTACCTAACATCCATAAAAAATGCAGGATGCATACCTGGATGCCCCCATCCTATCCACCTATCACAGTTTCCTGTGCTTCTGTGTCAACACCCAGCATTACCAGTATAGAGCAGTCCCACGCAGTCTGGTTACAGCCCCCAGGGTATTCACCAAGATAATGATGGTTCCAGCTGCAGCCCTTCATCTCCACCCCTATTTGGATGATTTGGCTCATCAAGGTGGAGTCTTTCAGGCACAGAAGGTGGGCAGCAGGGTGCAGTACCATGAATTGATCATCAGCCCCCAAAAGTGCCACCTGCTGCCATCCCAGTCTCTGGAGCACCTGGGAGCTCTCGCAGACACAGCATTAGAAACCATTTCTAAGGCACCTCCCTGACTTCAAGCCATGGCACTGACAAGCGCTGCACTGCATTAAGAGGGACATGATGGGGCCAGCCCAGTGGCACTGAGGCTTGAGGCGCTGGACACCACACCTCTCACTACGCTGGCAATCCTGGTTCGGGAGCGTGCTCAGTCCGCCAGGGGTCAGCCGGGGTGGGGGTCGAGGAGTCAGGATTGAGCAGCTGCCAGACAGCTCTCCTCTCTGGGGAGAGTCGTGAGGTTTCCCCGGTTCTTGGCTGCCACCCGATGGAGGCTAGATGGCAGTGCCAAGCCTGGGGGGGGACCTGGCACTAGGCTGGGAGGGAGGAAGAGGTCGTCAGTGGAGTCACGGAGCACATGTGCGCCTCCATGTGCATGCGTGATCACGATCCGTGGTCCCAGGAACATGGGGAGAAAACAGAAATACCATGTCTCCCCCATTGCCAGTAAGGCGGGAGGGGTAACGGGGGAGTCTAAGTGTGACGAGGTACCTTTGTAAACGAGCCTCTGGCTCAAAGGTTGTAAACGGATGCTTAATAAATAAATAAAAATAAAAGTAAAAAAAAAACAGAAGAGGGACGTGATGGCTCAGAATCTACTGCACATTCTAGTCCTCAAGGTTGTATGTATAAACATGGTACTGTGGGCTAGACTTGGGAATTGCAGCTATAGCTTTTCAGTTTCTGGAAACCTCAGATGATGCCATCTCTTATGCTGGAAGCTCTCATAAACCCATACTTTGAAACCGTTTGATGTTCCTGACAGTCCAAGTACTCTTCCTAGCTGTCATTTGCTCTGCCTGAAGAGTTGTGGAACTCTCTCACCAAGAGCCTTTCCTTATCTTCCACAAGGACAAGGTAGTGCTTCAGGTGGTCCTGGCTTCTACAGCTAAGGTGTTGCATCCAAATTAAGAAACATAGACTTTGACGGCAGATCAGGACCACTTGGCCCACCCAGTCTGCCCATTTCCTTCCACTGGAATCGTGAGCTTGCTCTCCCCTTCCCTGTGTCCTTCTCTAGGAAGTGACCAAGAGTGTCAGATCCTTATGCATGATGTCCATAGGGCCCTAAAGATTTGCCTTTTCTGCATGGTAAATATAAGTAGACTGGTTATTTTTCCAGGCCGGGGTACAGTATGGCCTCAGGTAGACAAACTCTAGCTAGGTGACTCTGCACAGGCATCCAGGAAGACTTCTGCTCCCCCAGTAGCCCGAGTTCATTCTATGATGCAGATGCTGGTATCCTGGGTGAAGCGCGAACAGGCCTCCCTGGCAGATATATGCAAGACAGCCACATGATCAACTGCCCACCCATTTGCCAGGCACTACCACCTGGATGTGTTGAGCTTTGCTGAGGCTGCCTTCAGTAGGTGGGTACTGAGTGTAGTGGTCCAGCACATACTGACTCACGCATGGGTATTGCTTCTTAGACCCCATACACTACCAAACCATAGAAGCCTACACACAAAGAGGAATTACATTCCTTACCTGTAATTCTGGTTGAGTCTAGGCTCCATGCATGATCTGGGAGACCCACCTGTTGACTGTCATAGCCAGAGATTTTCAAGTGGAGGAAATCAGCTTTGTGATTTATAGAGCCATATAATTTTATTACGTTAATTGTTGAGTTACTTTGGGTTGGGTTTCTCTTTATGGGTTTAAACATATTCTTTGTCCTGGGACACTGACTATCCGAGACTGTTATTCTGAAGGGGTTACTGGTGCATAATTGCTTTGGTGATTTCCAGATCCTGAATAAGACTTGCGACTGAGGAGCATGGGAAGGCGGCTGTCCTACAAATCTCTTCAGTTCAGCATCTTATCCTATTGCCTTTGTAGTCCTATAAATACCTTATTAACACTGTAAATATTATGTATATAGTATCTACCTACTGGTTCATGGGCTTTTCCACTGTAAATACGTTGTTTATATATCATATATTTTCTTTTTACTTTGTAATCAACTATCTGTTAAGTCATTCATTGGATGTATACACTATGTTTTCTCCTGGACTTTGTAATTCTTATACCTGTTATTTCAGACACTGGACGTTTGTGAAAACGGGCATTTTTGCTCACATACCCTCCAGTATACAAATAAAATTAATTGATTGATCATGCCCACAGCCTTGATACAACCAGAATTACTGATAAAGAATGAAATTCCCCTTTGACTTCCTCTAATATATTCCCATTCCAAATTCAGGGGTGCAAACTACTTAAAACTTATTATTTCTGCAGTCCTTCAATGCCCTAGACATCTTGAATCCAGCGTGTTAAATATATTTGTTCAGCTGTTGAACTAATTGGCCAGCTTGGCAAGTCAGCTCGATCAAAGGAGTTTCCAGATTATAAAGCAGGTGACCAAAGGTGTCTGCGCTGGAGTCAGCAAGCACTTCACATCCAGTAACCTTCCATTTTCATTCCTTTTAATTTTTAACATTTTTCACTGGGAAAGGCACACTGAGTCAAAGCTCATTTCCAGGTGCATCCCAGGTGCACAGGGAGGTTGTGAGTTGCTCAGGATCACGCAGTATGCAAGTGGAGGTTGTGGGAGTCAAACCCAGGACTGCTGCATGTTAGCAGGCTCATTCACAGCTCATTGTTTTAAACTCTAGGCTATACTGTCAGACCTTGACAATATCACAACTTTATTTATCTTACAACTTATTTACCCAGGACTCCCCAACTGAGATGTAGCTTCTGATCACTTTCAGTGGGGCCCCCTTCTACCAGTGTCCACAGCTGGGGGGACTAGAGAGCACTGAGAGGTTGTTCAAGGTTATACAGTGAGAATACAGCACTGGTGGGGTTTGAATAAGAGATCTCCCAGTTTCCAGGCTGGTGCTCTGACCACTAGACATGCTCCTCTAAAAAGTACATTTCACATGCTGATACCAATGTTTATTTTACAGCTTATTTACACAGGATATTCTAGCTGAGATACCTGAAGCACAAGGATGTCAATTGACTTTCTCAAGGTCACATAGGGAGCCACTAAACCTTTTCAGTGCCTGAAGCAGTACACCACTTTCCCTACTCCAGATAGCCTATGTTCAGCTACGAAGTATCAGAAATTGACATTCATCACATTTTAACAAGCCACCTGAGAACTTTAAGAATGACAGAAGAGTTCACTTTCATAAAATATTACGCGTCTTCTGTTTTTGTTTTGTTGTTTATCTTGCCTAGTTGGCTTCAGAGCTATGGCCAGTGAATCTGTGTACTTTCATCCTAGTCTTCACAAGAGAAAGGAAGACACAGTGATAGCGATCAGAAAGAATTGTTTTGAAACATTTTAGCTCATCATCTTGTCAGTGTCAGTGGCTCAGCAGGTTGCACACTCACCTCCGAGGCCAAAAAGCAGAAGGTTGTGGGCTCTGGCCTATAGGTATTGTGAATTTAAACTTCACTGGTGACGTGGGTGTGAAGTGGCCAAAACTGGCCTTCATGGAGCCTCACAAAATTTTCACTGACCTTAATAACTTCGACTTCACTGAAGTTGCAAAGTTTTCACTGCAAAATGGCCAGTTGATTTGCAGCATTTGGTCAATTTGCCAGAAAAACAGCAACTCTGCAAATTCAGGGAATGTGCGGAGCAATTTGCAGAGTGAATTTTGGCCATTTTGCACATCAGTATTCTAGCCCCACATCAAGAACTTGGGTAAAATCCCAATACTGACACTGTAGTGCAGCATGGCGGGGGTGTTGCCCTCCTGAGGTGCTGTCATTCGGAAGATTTGTTCAAACCTCGCCAAGGCCTTTAACTCTGTCTCGCATACAATCCTGCTGAACAAACTCCACTCCACAGGTTTGGCATCCCTTTCCCATCTGCTGGTTTTCATCCTACCTAATCAGTAGACAGCAAGCAGTACAAATCGGCAACTCCACCTCCCCCCACTCTTCCCATAGTGGCAGTTGTCCCTCAAAGATTGATACTTGGCCCAATACTATTTTCTATTTTCATAAACAATCTTCCCTCCACCTGCTCCCACTCCCTAATCCACGTGTATGCGGATGACACCGTCATCTTTGCCTCGGGACCCTCCACAGAGGAAGTACAGGTGTCCTTCCAACACGACTTCAACAAAGTCCTGGCTTGGTTTCAGGCAAATGACGTTAAGGTTAACCAGAAGAAGATGGTCTCAATGAGATTCGGCTCAGTTCAAAAGCTCTCTAGGCTAAAGTCCCTTCCAATCTTCCACTCTCAGGATAACTCCCCCTTGAAAACAGTTCAGGCTTACAAATACCTGGGAGTATGGCTGGATCAGCACCTAAACTTCTCTACCCATATTGGCACCCTAGTCTCCAAACTCCGACCCAAGCTGGGTTTCCTTTATTGAAACAAGGACTCTCTTTCACTCCCTGTATGTCACAAGCTTGTCTCTAAGATGATCCTTCCATCCCTCGACTATGCTGGTGCCGTATTCTGCACTGCCCCTGCCACATCCCTCTCGAAACTAGACACCATCTTTAATTCCTTCTGTAGATTCGCCTCTGACTCCTCATCTCGCACTCACTGTTGCTCTTTGTACTCCTCTCTCTCTATTGCTCCACTCTCGCAGAGGAGGTTCGTCCATTCTTGGACCTTCATAGCCAAATTCTGGTTTGGCCTCCTCCCACCCTACCTCTCCTCCTGCCTCTGCCCAGCGTCCCCCTCTCTATACTCTCTTCGCTCCTGGGACCTCCGCTCCTTCTTTATCCCCCACCACCGCTCCTTGGCGGGCCAAAATGCATTCTCCTACCACCTTCCTGTCTTATGGAACAACCTCTTCTCCGAACACTACAACTCCTCCTCCTTCCTGTCTCTCAAAAAACTTTTATGCCTCCTCCTATCACCCCCACCTTGTACCTGTCTCCCCTCCATCTAGGGGCTGTCACACACATAATTTGCCTTTCTTTCAATTTTAGAATAATTATGTCAGATTACCAATGCTGCTCTTAATTACTCCTCCTTGCACTTTACTGACATGTCATCTCAGTGTCTTTCTGCTTGTCCCACTGCTAAAATTACTTTCACTATTTGAATTTTTGTGCAATTTTTTTTCTTTCAGTGTTTTGACCTGTTGTTGTAATTGTATCTGTACCTTCTTGGTCCGTGCCTGCACAAATGATAAATGCTTTGCTTACCTGGGTCACACCTGGAAATAAGCTTCTGCTCAGTGTGCTTTTCCAGTCGTCAAAAGTTTAAATAAATGAATAGATAAATAAACTGAGGTCCCAGCTGCCTGTTTTGGTGGTGGTTCATTTGGATGAAAGGGAATTTCCCCAGTGTCCTGTCCAGATTTCTCCCATGCACTAAGAAAACCCCCAACATCAATAGCTGAACCTGATTCAGTATGTCAGTTTTCATCTGTATCACCCCCCAGCAGAAAATAGGTAGAATTGCCTAACTCTCCTTTGCTGGTCAACGAAATCTAACTAAAGTAACTATCTTCTGTCTTCCGTCCATTTTTTCTACTTACTGTAGGTTAAAGGACCTTGTACCTTGACCCCCTAGGTGTAGCTAAAGAGATCCTGGATGCCAAGAAACCTCCTCTTAACCTGCTTCCATTCTGTTTTTATAAACTGGGAATAAATAATGGGATTTTTTTTGCTGACCCCCCCCGCCAAATTCTGGCTATACCCCTGCCTAGGCCTCAAGGGAAATCAGCTATGATATGATTCTTCAAAATGTGTGAAGAGTCACATTTCTTTCTGCTCCTTTCTGCTGCTAGTTAAAAACTGGAACACTGACAGCCTGAGTGACTTGTGCAAGGTCACACAGTGAGTTTTTTTTTTTTGGGGGGGGGGGGTTGAACCTGTGATCTCTCAGGTCCTAAGCCAGTGCTCTAAGCACTAAACAACACAGATTAACAGAATGCAAATTTACGCACAGGCAAAGCAATGAGCACGTTGTTTTACACTATTGTTTCACAAAGACAAATTCTGTAACCACGCATTTTCTTTGTGTTTGGTTTCACACAGTTCCGCTCTCTCCCAGCCTGTGGTGCCCTGGAACATTTTATGCCACGCTGGATGTTGGCCTTCAGTGGGATCCTGACCCTTTATTTCCGCACTTTTTAAGAGGATTAAAGTTAGAAAATAAAAGGAAGCCATCAGTATGAGAAACAGTTTGTGCCCTGGGGGACAGGAATGGGGACCCACATTAGGCTCTACAATACTCCATTAATTTCTGAGCAAAACCATACAATTCCGCCATTAAGCAGTCCTCTGTTTATTCCTTATTTAAAAGGCCAGTTTGGCTAAATTGGATTCAAATGAATGTATTTACGTTTGCAGTAAGTACCTGTAGTCAAACTGTCAAAATGTCAGTCTGTCACTCATGGTTTTTATAGCGTCCCTGTCACAACACTCATACACTTCCACTCTTGACAGTTTCTTTGGACACAAGTGAATGAACAACAGAAAGGAGTGCTGCTAAGAGAGTGTCTCGTAATTACGCCGTAGTGGAAAAGTGTTATTTGTCTGTTAGTTCTGGCACGCCAGGCCATTATTGTTACTGGCTGGCAGCTAAGCATTCCCAGTACACAAAAAGTCAGTTTATGTCATGATTTCATTGACTTCCTGCCCTCATTCCAAGCTCTGCACAATTTATTATGAAAGACAGTATTGGTCATATGTGAATTTCTTCATATAAATACTGTATTAACTTTCATTAATTGTAAATCAGCACAAATAGATAACATGCACACTCAGTCACATATAACCACCCTCCTCCTTGTGAAATCAGGTTATTTTTGTAGCTCCCAAGTGTACCTTAGTAGAGTTATGAAATTACTTTTTTTAGGGTGTAAAATGTCTTGCCTGCATTTCAAACAAAACTTATGTAAACTGAAGAGACAGCGGACAGTTAATTACACTTACTCTGAATACACTGAACTCTGTGCTGCTAAATGCTGTGTATTATCAGGTGAAACTCAACACAATACGTGTAAATTCTATTGGCTGAGGAGATAGAATGGCATATTCTGGATTTATACAATGGCTAAAAAAAAATCTTGCTTTCCTGTTTGGTCAGATGGGGTGTAAATATCTCACAATGACCGCAGACCTGCAAAGAATAACTAACTGTGGTCTTGAATACCTCACTCTGAACTGTGATGCACAATTAATTAAGCAATAAACCATGACAGGGTATGGGTTGTGCTGGGATTTACCATGTCTGGCGTGGTTTGGCTGTGAGGCCGCAGGCTAAGGGGTCAAATCCTGGCCAGCCATCTTAAATCCCAGCATAACCCACACCCCGGAGTGGTTTATTGCAATCATTTTTTGTGACAAAAAACAAAATCAAGAAAAAAATGTTTTTCCCCATTTTATACGATTTTTAAGGACTTTGTTGATGCGCCAGAAAAAGTAGTTCTATGTTGCTAAGGGGCAGTATAGCCTAGAGGTTAGAGTAACAACCTGTACATGAGCTTCCATTTCTGTTTGTAGGAGCCGGGACAGGTTTTGATGAAGCCACTGTAGATTTAGAATTTACACAGTAGTGTACTTGGTGTATAGTATTCTCAAATAGTATTATTGGTTATCGTTATTATTTTATTCTACTGCAGGACGTGTGAGAATGGATACATACATCCCTGCCATGAGCTGCATACTGTCGTCCTGCACCCATCCCAGCATTCCGCTTGTAATGGGATGTCGACCCCCCCCCCATTTCTCTTTCTCGGTTTGTTAGCCCTGCTCACCTCTTCTGCCCATCCTAGATATCTTGATGAAAAGTGCCCAATAGTCGATGTTCGCCACTTGGCGGTGCCTGTCTCTCACGCTCGCTCACTCAAAGCAGGTGTCTTGGTTATTTTGCCCACTCTATGCATGTGCAGCAGCGTGCCAAGTGAGCAGCGAACTGTACTGGGAATGAAGCTGTCTCCTTTTGTATTTTTATTTTTTTTTTTTTTAATTTAATTTGTATGCAGTCGTTACATTGGGGCTGGCATACAAACTGGGGAGGTAACAGTAGCGCTACAGAGGAGTGTGGATTTGACCACTAGGAGGCTGAAGAGAGGGAGCGAGTGTGACAGGAGCCAGAGGCAGGAAGGAGCAACCATAATATTGTGTTTCGTTTCATACTTCTTCAGTGAGTTGTTTCTGGAGGCAGTTTACTTTTTGTTTGTCCTAGTGGCATGTAACCAGTTCCAAGGTTGCGATCAGATCAGGGTTTGCTGGTGGTTCTTTTGAATTTCGCGCTGAAGTGTATTTTATTTCTTGTGGCCAACCGCAGCTGAGAATGGTGAGGCAGGTGCGAGCTCTGAAAAAAAAGTTTTCTTTATGTCACACACTTGTTTTGAAGGAGCAGTTTCCGCTTCATGTTTGAAAGTCCTGCTTTACCATCTCACTTAGAGGGGAGACAATATGGTGGATTTTGGGTTTGTGTTCGGGGGTCGGAGTGTTTCTTGTTCAGATGCGGCTGGCTGGCACCTTTTGCATGGGTTATTGTAGGATCTACC
Organism: Neoceratodus forsteri; assembly: GCA_016271365.2. Lineage (NCBI taxonomy): Eukaryota > Metazoa > Chordata > Ceratodontiformes > Ceratodontidae > Neoceratodus > Neoceratodus forsteri. Next base: position 1,710,949,309 of record CM028129.1, on the reverse strand, counting down.
ATGGTAGAAAGGTGCCAGCCAGTCACAATACAGGATTTTACCTTTCTTTTTATGTCCATGGTATAATACCTGTTAACCAGTGCTTCATTCATCTAATGCTCACCAAGCAATAACCAGCAGGGTTGATCAGAATTTGGAACTGGATTTAACCAGATTCTGGTCCAATTCAAAAACCTGTGTTTTTGGAATCCAGTTCTGATTCTAATTTCGTTTTCCATCCTGCAGTCATGCAGGACGCCTTCTGCCTGCTGCCCATCTTCCCCTCACTGTTGCTGGCAACCGCTGAGGGTTACCATTAGTGGCACCATATATATGCTACAGTGGGGGACCCTTCTGGGCCCCATTTTCAGAATTAGATTTCGGATTCTGCTGTAACTTGGAACAGAAATTGGAAGTGGAACCAGAATCAGATTATTCTGACATCCGACGACAGATCACTCACGGTTGATAAGTAGTTTAGCTTTTTTATGAAGTTGTTTTTCTCCTGTTTGAGAATAAAGCTTAAATAGGATTATAGCGTTTACATGGGGCATTTTTTGTTTGTTCGTTTTTTTGTTAGAGCTGTTACCTTCAAGGGGTGACCCTTTGTAGCACTGGCTAGAGTGAACATACTCTGTCATGTATTGCCTCATTTGGAAAACAAACCTTTAATTAAAAAAGACATTGTATAATCACAATAACATGCTCCAGGGTGCACAGTCTTTGGGAATGAATGCATACCTCTGAGTGTTTAAAGGCAGTCCGCAATGCATTGTGCTTTACAACACCCCGAGGCATGCATTTATTTCCCAAGGGCCATACAGCCTGTCATGTGTTACTGCGTGCATTCAAATACACAGTAGCAGTATACAGCATTATGGGAAGGGCACCATACTAATACCGTGTGAACGTACCCATTTTGCAATAACTGTGTATAGCGTGACACCACATTTTTGTCAGGTTTTCCCTCCAGATCCCCCCACCCAAATATGGGGATGCCAAGTGTATGTCCTTCACAAATCCATGGGTCTGTCTTCTGGTTTCTTGATGGGCACCGTTGCAATTCAGCAATATTACAATAAATAAGTGTTCTTCTGGTTAACATACTGTAAAAGCATTTATCACATTACATCCCTATGGTACATTTCCCCAGTGCTGGGTAGCAGGCCAGTCTATTTGTTTATTTACTACTAAAACCTTCTATATAATACATTTCCGATCTTATATAGAAGAACTGCCACATTAAAGACTGCTTCTTTCAAAACATATAAAGCATAATTTGAAGAACTAAAATATATTGAAAAACTGTCATTTTTTTTTTTTCAAATACGCATTCCTTTTTTCCTTCATGAAGAGGATAGGTTTAAAGCACTTGAGAGAGATTTGCTGCTACCTTATGGGGTGTATGTCTCCTTTAGTCCTGATAATCTTACCTCTGAGGGCGATATACTCCACTACATTAATGGGAAGAAGAGAATCATGGCAGGCATTACAAATAGTACACCATATCAGATAGGACGCAGGAGACTGCCAGAATCCCCCTGGATTTAAGCAAGTTATCTCAGCTGTTGTCAGACAGACTGCAAATACCGTACGGTCTCGTATTTTGTCTGTGTACTAAACATAATACATCCTGGCATAGGGAAGACTAAAAAGGGAGAAAGAAGCCTTTGGCACTAGTGTGAGCGTACGTACTCAAGTTTTCCTCACCTTTGATGAAGTGTTTGCACTGTCAGTTTGAAAGTTAGGAAGAAAAGAAATATAAACAGCTTCTCAGAAGGTACCATACAAAGGCCCTGCATAATTTGTGTCAAGTAAAAATAAATGCTGAATACAGTTCTATCAGGTGAAACAAGTCAGCAAAGTACTTCATAACCTAAAGAATTATGTACGGACAACCATACACAGCAAGACTGCGTTTCCATCTCGGGGTAGAGATGACAACGTATGAAGCTCGAGAGGTCCATGCCGTCATCTCAACCCCGAGATGGAAACACATGCTGAGTTGTGTGGTTGCCCATATTTTATTTTATATAGTATGTGTTTTTTTACACCAGAGTGACAGACCCCCACTGAAGTGAGACCCCAAAAATCTTGCCATTTCTTTGTTCTGTTCAATTATCGAAATCAAATTTACAGACTTTTGAAAGTTAAGAGGTACAGTTTTGGGCACTGGGTGGTTAACAAGCAGCTAGGTGTGTAATAAATTATAAAATTTAAAATTGTACGACCTTTGAACTATGCAGAACAACTGTTTGGAATGCACACAACACCACTTTGGAATGTGCACAACGGTTTAGAATAAGCACAAGGATTTTGAGCAGGCTGATTTTTATACAGAACAAAGGCTAACCATATATTATGTAAGCATTAAGCCATGACGAAGGTGGCATCTAATGCTGGATTGATGCATGGTTGGGAGGGTTGTGGCCCGAGGCCGTGGGGCGAACAACCGCCCAACCATGCATCAATCGCATTAGATGCCACCTCCGGAGTGGCTTAATGTGCTTGTAACATGGGCCGCGGGACAATGGAGTCGCCAGGAACCTGTCTGCTGTGCTTTGAGCGACATAACAGAGGGAGTCGGTGCTGTGAGGACACGTTTGTGCTGCACTTTGAAATCTTCCGTGACTCCTACATTTACTTACTGCTGCAGTCTACATACTTACGGGATGTAAGTACACAAGACACTGTGGCTGACATCACAGTCCGGTGCGTCTGCCAATGTGCGTGGGTATTTGCTTTATACCCGGTGCTGGAGGTCTCCGCTATGCTGCTGACTCCCCGCAGTGTGCGTCCGCATGCAGATTTGCCTGGGCCCCGATCACTTGCCCTTCCCTCTGGCTGAGTCCCGCTTGCGGCATCCCTATCTGTCTCCGCTTTATCCTATCTCCTGCGGTCGGTCGCGCCTGCTTCTTGTCCCCCTCCCGTTTCGTCCGGCATCTAGCTTGTCTCCCGTCCGCTCGCCACTCTTGCCCCTGCAACACTTCGCCTCCCTGCTGTGCCCAGTGCTGCTAACCTGGGGCTCTGGCTGCTCATGGTACCTGTCACGGGCACGGCATATAAGCTGCGTTAATGCCCGCTTCGGCTGCCGTCTCGTGACCCTGTTCTACCTATGGCTGCGTCGCATTACATGCACAGTATTAATGCCATGTTACAAAAGTAGTTGTTTTACAGCAAAACAGAAATATAATTTAGGTCACCTTCTACTGCTGTGCAGAAAGCCTGCAGAATGGTAGTTCTGCGTCCACTAACTTTGGCAGAATTTTGTGCTAAATTCTGTGGAATGCCACCAAGTAAAGTATGATTTTTTTTTTTAAGTAAATGGCATTTTTTTTAATATGAACAGCATTGTTGGTTTTTAAATTGCAGAAACAGGTTCTGCTGAAAAACTGCAGAAACTGCAGGATTTTGCTTCTTTCCGCAGAATTCTGCAACAGCTTGCAGAATTCCACATTTCCAGAGATTTTTCACAGTGGAAAAGGTCTATTCCACCTATGTGGAATTTTACAAAGTTAGGCAGAATTCTTGCGTGAGTGGAGTTTTGCACAGCACTATTCCCTCTGAATGATCAGGCAGTACTATAAGTCAGTAGGAACTTTGCAGGTTGTCTCTTGCCCAGACCTCACTGAGAGGAGTGTCTTACACCATAAGAGACATCCCTCGGAGGCTGTATTACATAGATTACATAGAAATTGTTGGCAGATAAGGACCGCTTCGCCCACGCAGTCTGCCCATTTTCCCTACCTACTGTAATACTGCAAACCCTACTTGGTCTCTGGCTTTACCGCCCCCCCCCCCATTCCAAACTAATAAAATTCCCTTATACCTGTCCCATGCATTCTTGAAACCCGTTAGTGATTTTGCTTCAACCACCACCGTTGGGAGGCTGTTCCAGGCATCTACCACTCTTTCTGTGAAGAAGTACTTTCTAACATTTCCCCTGAATCTACTCCTCGCCCAGCTCAGAAACCAATCCCATGTATTCCTACCTGTGAGCAGCATCTTCTACGGAGGCCATGGTTCCCAGTATACAAATAAAGATTGATTGAGTGATGGGTTCCCCTAGGCAGGGATAGGCCAGTGGGGATTTACCACTGAAGTTCTTGTTTCATCAGGACATGCTGTCGACAGTGAAATGGGGCCTGGATGTATCAGGGACCATCCTCGCTGTGCTGAGGCAATTTTTCCATGTTTCTCCCAGCCCGCTAGGATCACAGTGCTCAAGGGTTGCAGTGTGAGGTGCGCACAATGGCACGCTGGCTGCCTACCTAGCTGCCATCCTCCGTCCCTCTCTACCTTATGCTACATTACTACGCATGGTCCCCCTGGGCAGCGGCACTGCAATGAAGGCAGCAACCCTCCCTGGCAGAGGAGAGTGTCCTCTGAGACACTCAATTCTTTTCCTTCCTTGGTCGACCCTCCCATAGCACGAGCTTCTGCCTAAACCTGTGTCAGTGGCATCACGAATGGAAGTCTCACTGCAGCACCGATGGGCCAGCTAATTTATAGCAAGTTTTAAGTCAGTTTTTTTATATTTTAAATTTAAATCTTGCCATCCCCCCTCCCAACGTTGAAGTGGAACGCTAAACTCGTAATGTTCCTGCATGAGAGACCACTGCATGCAGACTACCAAGAGAGAAGCTCAAGGGGGTTATCTAGCATCACACATCAAGGGTATGTAAAGAAATCAAGTTATGCATCTACCCCCATGTTTGATTTTTTATAATTCCTGGTGCTGGCAATAATGAAAAATGTTATTGCGTTCCATTCCCAACCTACTTCCTAAATCAACAATCCCGTTCATCCAAGACTCTACCTTTTGCGTCATTAACAAGCTTAGCTGATTGATCCTCCCAAATGTTGTTTATTTTCTAACTAAAACTAAAATGCAGAGCCGCAGTGCACTGGTTTTTCGGACTGGAGAGTGAAAGCAGAAGAGCTGTGCTGTGCAGCTTCATTTTTTCATTTACATTCGTAAAGAATGAAAATTTGTCAGGATGAGCCAGCTATGTTTTTTAATTAAACAAAGTAGTTTGGCTGTTTTTGATAACTGGAGAATGGTGATTTTGGGAGGAAGTGCAAAAAATGTGCATTTTAGAGGCATTTCAGTTTGATTGACAGGTCATCATTACACATGACCATGCGTAATAGAAAATTACATTACAGTTATTCACATGTAAAAGGATCACCAGTAAATATATTGCAGTGCTACATAGCACCAAAATACAAACACACACCTAGTTACATAGCTAACTAGATATGCATATTATATACTGTATGTTTGTTTCTTTATGTATTATAGTGTTTATTATGTGTTTTGTATTTCACTCTTTTTGCACCCCCCCCCCATTGCACCTAGTAATGAGTCATAGCTCAGTGTGCCTGTCAAAGTCACCACTTTGGTTTAAATTTTCTCTTTACTTCCCTGGCCACGGCTTTGCTAATGAGCAGTCCTCAGAGCCCGAGCATGCTACAGCTGTGGGACATCAACCCCACGGGATGGCCCCCCCGGGTGCAGCCATCCCAAGGGATGGTTCCGATGCTATGGCATGCTCACAGTGGCCATGCTAGGAGCAGGGGGGGATCAGTGACCCAGGAGATCCTAATGCCTTGGGGGGAGGGTTCTACTTCCCTGTTGCAGTCCTTCTCCCCGAAGGCATCGTTGTACAGGGGAGTCCATGGAGGCATGCGGATGCAGAGATGTGCCGCTGCTGTGGACTCCTGCCATCGCCTTCCCCTCCCAAATGACGTCCCTCATTGCACTGCCACCTGTGGTCACCAGGCGGCAATGAAGCAGTGGGTACAACAGCCATATCTCCACGGAGGAAGAGAGCATAGAAACATAGAAATTGCCAGCAGATAAGGACCACTAAGCCCATCTAGTCTGCCCGTAGGCCCTATACATTGTATGTGGCCACTGACCCTATGTGATCAATGGCTTTTCATCACTCCCTCCCCTCTCAAGGTTCTCTTGTGCCTGTCCCAGGCATGCTTAACACCTCTCCACTGTGCTAGCATCCCTTAGGTTGCTTGATCTGCCTCCCCTCAGCCAGCTCTCCAGCGACCCAGGCTCATTCCCAAACCCAGGTTGCTGGCGTCGCGAGCTGTAACTCTACCGCTGCGCCAGTGGGCCAGCTGCAGTCACCAGATTTAAAATAAAATGAATATATTATAGTTGCATGGTAGTGCCGCTATAGTTAGGGTTGAGTAGGCAGCTTAACGTTAAACCCCTACGTTTGTGCCTTAATAGCCTCACCCCCCAAAGGAATTTTTGATTTGGCAGGTTTCTCCCAGTTGGATGTGCGGATTCCGAGGTCCGAATACTGACATTTTAGAAAAATTGGTGCTTTGAAAATGTGTGAACTATGTGCAGAATTGTGTGCAAATATTAGGTTTTATAAAAGCTTTTCTCAAAATGTTATATGCTCTTGAGAAACAATACAGAAGTACTTGTTACAAAACGTGAAGCAGATGCATATGGTTTGTAACATTTTCTTTGTTCAAAATAGAAATCTGGCAATCCCAGTGTGGGATGACTTCTCCGTGACCCTGTCAGTCAGTCAGCTAAAGTAAACACCTGTCTCTAGGAATAAGTGAGCCAGAGCAAATCCACAACAATGTTTTCTCAGCAGTCCTCTCATTCTGATGACCGTAAAGCATGACGGATCATGGTCTGGGCATTTTAAAGCACCATGATGTATTTTATAATGAATGACGCCATGACTAACAAAATACTAACTCTGTGTGTGATTTTAACATTATAAAAATACTGCTAAAACTGAAGCTTTAATGCTGCAGTCCAGTCTAAATCCGAATTCATTTTTTTCAGGCTTATGATTTGCAACAGCACTAAGTCACGTGCAAAGATACGATTTAAAGAAAACCACTGCACCATTGAGTTCTTTCCCCGACCAGTTCAACTGGAATACTCTCATTTCCTTCAATTACCTGTCAAGTCCCATTTAAAGGTAGTTATCCGTTGATAACACTTGCGCTGGGAACTGGCTTCACACATTCACCACAAAGTTTGTAGGGACAGAGGTATAATAGGATCACATGTTTTTTTAAATTACTATGTTGTTAACAAAACTGCAACAAAAAAAACAGGCCCTCAGCCTTTCAAATAGGAGTGGGGGGAGGGGCACCAACGTGGTACAATTATACTCCTTCTTTGTCCTAAGAATCAGAGCTGCGAAAAAGACTTACGAAAAACAAGACATGGTTAACAGATGATGTTGAAATGCAGTCCTTTAACTGCTTTGTACCACAAGAATGAAGTTGCATTCACTGTTAAACATCTTGGTCCGCTTAGGGAAAACGAGAACAAACAAAAAATAAAAAATCTGCGTCAGTTTCAGTACACTGGCGTAAAACAGTTATGTTTTTTTATATCTGAAAAAAAATCTACCAAAAGTCGTATTTGGAGAAGACAGCTGTGAAAAGGCAGCAACAGCCCACAGTCTTTTAAACGGGCCCACATAACCGTATAGAAAGGAAGTAAAAATGGATTTCTCAGTGTGGCTGCAGCACTGTGAAGCAGGTATCATTCTAAGGCCATCTGTTGCCATCGGGGAAAAATGAGAACACTAAGAGTGTTACTATGCTAACAGCACATAAACCCAAAGTCACATAATTTGTCATTATGTGTCTAGCAATAGATGAATCCTATATGCACAGGCACTCAAGGCCCCCCATAGTATATACCGTCTCTGCATGTTAAATTACCTGATCCTCCAGAAAAGGCTTGTTTTCTTGACCCAGCTTCCTTTATTTCTTGTATTAGTATACTAAGAAGTCCCCCCACCCCCACACCCACGGTATATGATAAGGAGATGGGCAGGTAACAGCAGAGAATAATTTTGTATTTTGTATTTACCTCTATATGTGCTGTTTTCCCACACATTTGTACTGTTTGCTTTCTGTGCCATCCTGTGGCCTGGGTCGTGCCTGAAAACGGTTCTTTGGATCAGTATATTTACCCGGTAACCAAAGACATGAATAAATAAATAAATAAATAAACTATCCCTAGATTACTCAGTTGGCCTAAATTTGTGCATATTACTCCGTTTTGTAGTGGATAAGAAAATGTACTGTCAGTCCATTCTAGACATAAGCGTACACAGTATGTAAAAGCAAACAAAACATCTTTAACTTACTCCTGAACAACTACAAGAGAAAGGACCCCAGTTCAACAGCTTGTTCCAGCGATTGGTACCCCCCAACAGTGCAGCGTCTCCCCCCCCAGTACAGTACTGTAGCAGCAGCTAGGGATATAAACCAAAGTCTGATATGTTGGCTGGAAAGGTACCAGAGGAGCTGGCACATTAGTGCAGTGGCACGGCTACTAACTTCAGTGCTGGTGATCCAGGTCTGGGAACCAGTGCAAGTCATGGGGGGGAGGGGGGAATCAAGCATTCTAGAGGATGCCCTCTTCTGGGGAGGGAGAATTATGTCCTCCACTGCAGTACTGCCATGTGAATGACTGCCAGTGGTAGTGTGATTGGAGGGCTGGCAGGAGGGCCTGGACGTTGGTGTGTGCCCGCGCGTTGCATGTGCAAGCCCTCGGATGACCTTGCTGCAACATCCTGCGGGGCTGGGATGAAACAGTGAAAATGGCCCCAGTGCCTGCGACCATACAACCAGTATATCTGGGCCCAGCCTCAACACCACGGCGAGCCTTCTGACGAGGCTCAGAAGACTCGGGGTAACTCCCCCTCAGACAATCCAAAACTAAACTCGGGCACCTCCAGTGAAAAATGGAGTCTATTAGAAGATGCTAGACTCCCAGACAAGTAAACTTTATTACAAAAAAATGTAATAAAAGCAACTTACAGACTTTCAGGTGGCAACATGTTCCCTAAGGGGGTTTGGGGTGCACACTGCCACTTGAAAGCCTGTAAACTGCTATTATTTATTTTTTTGTAGTAAAGTTTACTTGTTTGAAAGTTTAGCATCTTCTAGTAGACATTTTTTTTACTGGTGGTGTCTGAGCTTCGTTTTGCATTGTCTGGATATATGTCTTTTTTTTTTTTTATTAGTGCTGTGCCATTTAATGACGTGATGGACCAGGCAAGAGTTGGATAAGTTGACCTTCTTTGACAAAATGTAGGGCTGACATTATTGTAGCTATAAAGATCTGCCCAGGATTTGGTTGCAGCTTTATCATAGAGCCTCCTTGCTGTAGCCCCAGATAGCTGTCTTCAGTCGTCAGTGAGATCACTTAGGAGAATGGAAGGGTGCTACATGGGAGAGCTGATGTGTCTGGCTGATGAATACAAAATAACAGTGATGGGTGGACGTATTGTCTCATTGATGACAAAAATTGCCATAGCGTACAAATTATGCACCAATCAGTGATGCCAGCAGAGCGGGAACCTGTTCGTCATTCCATGAAACATTTATAAGCACTGAAGATCTGTAGAAAGCACGTTTAAAAAGATGCACTCTCCCATCAAAATGTCTCATCGGTCCCTATTCTGGTATGGTACTATACAGCCAAGTCAGAATTAAAATGGGAGAGAAATGAACCATTGTGCTCCTCCATTTTAATGGTAATTCATTCTGAAGGAAGGAATACCTTTGTCTCTGGTAAAGAAAAACCTAGCTTTTGTCTGTCATCCAGCTTAGATTCCCATCAGTACATCTGTGGAGCATTTATAGAAATATCCTGTTCAAATCAGCAAATTACCAATATATTTTATATTTTCTTAAAACTCCAGTGTAGCTGGTATAAACCTGTGAATACTTCTTATTTGAATACTTTTTTACTTAGGATGTCACTAGAAAGTGTCTGGGGCTGTTATATTTAAAATACAGGAATTAGGATTACATTACGTTTACTACATCCAAAGAAGGGGGAGACATTACCTTTGGGTACTACAGAGCTTTATGAATAAACATTATGAGACTGTGGGATTACTGTTTTTTGTAACTTCCAGCAAATGCATTGATGTAATTTTTGGAACTTCTCTTCATTCCAACCTTGGGGTTCGGACATGTAGAACAGAGTATGGTCTATGTTCCCCCAAATGTTTTAGGAGAGAATTTGCGTCCCAGGTCCTTAGGGATGGCACGATAACTGTGTTTCATGATAACCATGATAATTTTCACTGGCAATGCTAACATCATGTCTGTTTTCCTATATCATGACATTTGTTTTCGCAGTATGCCGTGGTTTATCATGATAAAGTACAAAAAATTCAGTTTCTTTGTCTACTACTCCATTGTCCCACCAAAATATAGGGTTTGGAGGGTCCCTCATATAAACCCAAACCAGACACTTAAATACTGTGATAACATGCTAAAGACCTACCTGTTCAGACAAGCGTTTAATTTAATTAACCTACCGGTCTCGGTATTTATTTATCTTGCCTGCAGAGCCTATTTTTATGTTTCTGGTTTTAATTTATTGTAAGTTATTTGCTATCGCTGTTTTGTTCTTGCTCTGTTGTACATCGCCCAGAACCTCTGGGATTGGGTGCTAATAAATACATTTACTAGTACTACTACTACAACAAAATAACCGTGATTGTTTTTTCAGGGTTATCACACTATAAAATGTTTGTATCGTGACACACCATCCAGTCCTATGGCATTCTCTCTCGCTGTCTATCCACATTATAATGTATGGTAGAACGTTGTTATAGGTAGACATCTTCCTTTTTATAACAACGTTTTACCATCGATGTGACATTATGATGTTGTTAACCCATCAATGGTACATCCACAGGGTAGCAGCTGTGACACCCTGCTGGAGAAGCATGCTTTTTGCCTGCTTTCACAGGAACAGCAAGAGATGTCATTCTGACAAAATCAACAAACACAAGTTCAGTGTCTGTACTGGATGGGTTGCAGAAACCTTTAGGTCACCGGCTGAAGGTTGGCTGTGGAATCCCAGGCAGGCTTTTCTGAGTTGGCTTTGACAGCAGCACAGGCCCTTCTCACTCTGCGAGAACTCACTGCCAACTGCCTCGTTCTGGATCTGCCCTCAGCAGTTTCCAGGGCAAAGGCAGCATCTGACTGGTACAGCAAGCTGTCAGTCTCCAGAATTATTATGCAGAATGTTCTCTCGATAGCCTATTGGCTGGTGGAAATGCACCAAGAAAGCAGCACTGTCACTCTCCCAGAATGCTTTGCACATCACATGTCGAGCTCCCTGATCTCTGTTTGGCTGGCTGCGAGGTCAGGGGTCAGCAAGATGGATTCCTCAGCAAGAATAATATGGCTTTGTAGTTAATTCCTTTAATGGGGCTCCTGCCAAGCTTTCAAGGTAGCGGAGCATGGCAACTGATGGCAGACATCCTGGTCAAGGCAGAAGGAGAAACCCCAGGTAATCCCCCACTGATGGGGCGGTACATTTGTATTTAGACACAGTTCAGCTTATAGTTTATAGATTGTCTGTACTGGTATGCCTGTTATTCTTCATTACTATGCACATTTATCTAGAAGCAGGATCCTTGTTCCCCACATAGTTAGGGCTGTGCAAAATGTTGGAATTCCCACGAAACGTAATTTTTGTGGAATTTTGTAAAACTCCATAGAATTCCAACATTTTGCATGCAAAATGGTTTTGTGGATTAATAATCAGCAGTTTGCATCAACTGCAGATTCTTTTCCGACAATCTTATTCCATGGTTAATGTGATCTAGGGAAAATTATTCCATGGTTTACACTGAAATGCTTTTTGGAATTCTGCAGAATTTAAAACAACATTCTGAAAAGCATTTCAGAAGCTGATTTGCCATTCCGAATTAATTTTGATAATGAAATTCCACATTCTGCACAGCTGTACCCCACAGTAAATCTACTGCTATAATCCTTTCCTGAAGTCACACACTCCTCTGTTTGTGACATCACAGTGATTTCCACAGTAAGGCAGTGACATCACAATCAGAAGATTATGACCTGTATGAAGGACTAAGCAGCAGGAGCAAATAAACTCTTGGGAATAAGGATCCTGTTTCCATGCAAATTAACCTAGTAATATAGAACAAAGGGATGAAAAATGCAGATAGAATATACAAAATACAAGCTGAATTGTGTCTAAATTTCATTTTTTCTAAGTTTTCTTTAAAGAGAGAAATTCATTTTTAAAGAGCTACTGGCAACACATATGTCAGACTGAAAATGTTAATTATAAAAGTATCCAGATGTTAATTTTTTTTTTTGCCAGAAATGTTTTTCTGTTTCCTTTTTCTAATTAGAAAGTTTTCTTCCTAGCAGTAGGTGTGATGTGTAGACAGCACCTTACTATACCTTACTATGCCTGCAACGCTGGCAACCTGGGTTCAGGAATGAGCCTGGGTTGTCTGAGGGGAGGATGACTGAGTGTTCCATGGACGCTGACCTCCTCTGGGGGTCAGAGGGAGTTGGACTCCATTGCAACACTGCCATCTGGAGGACCACAGGTGGCAGTGCAGGCTGGATCCACTGATCAAGTGGGGGTGGGGTTGACGTCAGCAGCATGATGTACTGCGTTGGCCAAGGTTTTCCCAATGTCCACAGGGCAGAAAATATAAAAACACCTGCCAAGTGCACAGGATGCCATCTGCCACCTACCGCAGGCCCAGCACTGCCGACTGGGTCCTCTACTCCCAAGACTGACGCTACAGCTGTGATCAGGGGAGTAAAGGTCTGGCCCCCGGGTAGCCCTTCCCATGGAGGTCAGCCAAGGAAGACCGTGGAGTGAAGGTAAGTCTCAGAGATGGCAGGTGAAAGGATTGGGCAGAGCGGCAGGACTGATGGAGGTTGGTCAGGTTACCAGGGGGATAGTAGAGTAAATATAACAAGAAAAGTGAGTATCTGTGCTTGGTAATTTTTTTTTATTATTTTTTTATCCCCCATGTGCTTGCTTGCCTTAATCAGGTTACCTCTCCCAGCACTGTCACTCACCTTCCCCAGGTACTTACCCTGTCCTCCATCCCTCATAACTTGCCCACCATGATGGGGCCTTTGGGGAAGTACCCCTCTGGATGTCGTGATCTGGTGGTGAATTGTGCCTGGTTGATGGCTCAGGCGCTGCCATCATGCTACTGCAGCCAGCTCAGTTTTTATGTCCCTCCCATCCCAGAGATTGGCACGCTTGTGCTGGCATGCAGCAGGAAGATTCTGTGTGTACTCAAATGCCTGCACCCAACCCTTTGAGTTGCAGCCTCATGTTGTGTCATCTAGCCTTTGCTAAGAGGTGGATATGCAACAGCATGCATTATCCCCTCTCCCCAAAGGAGGAAGGCTGTCTTCAGATGCTGAATCCTCCTTCCCCGGCCAGCTGCCGCGTGAACCTGCCTTGTTCCCAAACCCAGGTCACCGGCATGTCATACGATGAGGCATCAGTGCCTCAGCCTGCTTTGCCACTGGACCAGCCCTTCTTACTCATTTTTGATGCCATAGTAAGTGAGGTCACCATGCAGATGCGGTATCCATGAGATTAGAACCATATAGAGTAGCCTTCATGTAGAGTGCTGCTCCAAACATCACACACTCCACAATAAAAAGCATCATTAAAAAAATGAATGAAAATGAATTCCAGGTTTGGCAGGCTCCATGGCGTCAGGTGGTGGTGGGAAGGGGGGGGGGGAACCGTGTTGGTATGCTGGTGGCCTGAGTCTATGCCCAACACCTGGAACATCAAGAGCAGAGGCTGGCAGGGAGGGTTGGGAGCATCAGGGGAATGCTGTCCTCCCAGTGGTGCAGGTGGGTTGAGGATGGTGCCAGTTGCACACCACTCTTCAGTGGCACTTGGTGGCGGCATAGCGGTGGTGCCCATAATGTCACAGGTGACCATGACAGCTATTTCAGAACAATGTGGAAGCCCTTGGCTAAGCCAAATGGAGTGCCTGGACAGAAGGCCCTTATGTAGCCTTCTGTTTTGAATGTTTGGACTGTACTATAGTGAACGACGAAAGCATCCAGTGAGAAGTGTTGTTCTTTGAACAGAAGCATCCTGTTACTTTGTGAGTTTAATTACATGTTTATGCATTCCGTTAATATGTCTTTTGGTTATAAAGAGTATCTTCTCAAGTTATTAGGGTGAGGGAACTACAAAGCCAAACTAAATATTTCTGACACTGTACGGCTTGAGAACATGGTTTAATTGCACCATGTGATACATAGCATGGATGGCACTCTGTCAACAGTCTGTCATATACAGTGGCTCCCCAGGTGGAGCCCCCAACAACCAATTCTTTCCTCACTGCCCAAAACCAGTTCTCATCCCGGAAGAGAGGTGTCCACCCAATAAAGAGAGCTTTGTGAGCACATGAGCATAGCAAATTCCAAACTAGCATGGGCAGGATGACACTGTGAAGAAACCTACTATAGTGCCACTTCTGCAGATACTAGTGTGTACTATACATCACCTTTTTGTTGTGGTGCACAGCTATGACCAGCCTTGCATGCCTGCATCTGGGCAGACAAGATAGACCTTGGGTCTTAATCTGTTGTTGTTTTCTCTGTGGCTGTCTTTTAAAACAGCTGCATTTGTTAGCCACCATGTATTTTATGTCAGCAATAAGATTATTCTGGTAAGCAGGAGGCAGTGTAGTGCAGTGGTTTAAGGCTCTGAGCTGCAAATCTGGAGACCTGGGTTTGAATCCCACAGCCCCTGCTTGCATACTGTGCGACCCTGAGCAAGTCACAACTTCCCTGTGCTCCCAGGTTGTACCTGTAAACAAGCTTTCAGCTTAGTGTGTCTCACCTGGTTAAACAATTGGAAAAAAAAAAAATCAACATAGCAGTTTTTTTTTTCTTTCATTTCTGACTGAAGATATGGGATTTTGAAGTTCCCCTTCCCATGCCATACGCGCCATGAAAAGATTAAATATCTTTGTAAATGCTATACTGTTTACCATTAGAAACATGTGGTAACACCATCCTAATGCAACGGTATGAATCTAGTACAGTATGAATTTAGTGTAGAAATTTATCAGGCAACCTCAATGAAAAATATTTTTATAATTACGAGTGGCAGACATCTTTAATGACTTGAGTCATTAATTACAAAATCAGCTATATTTGCTGTTTTAAAAATATCTGAAAACATTAAAAATACACTGAGAGGCCGGTTCCGTGGCACCAGGTCATGGGTTTTCTCTTGGCATGCTGGCGACCTGGGTTCACATCCCAAGCCCGGGACGGCATGCGTGGAGGCTGGCAGGGAGAGTTTGGAGTGTCCCATGGACGTTCTCCTCCCAGGGGAGAGGGAGCAAGCTGCTCTGCTCTTAGGGCAGCTCCTGGTGGCCCATGGGGTAGTGCTTAGCTGCAGGGCAGATAACCACACTCCGTGAGGGCGTCAACCAGGACGCTGAGAGTGTGCTGCCGACTGTAGGGAGGGTGGGGGGTATAGAACAAAAAAATCATGGCTGCCTGGCCATCCAGATAATAGCGACCCACTCCCTTATCACTGCAAAGTCGGAGATGGCCATGCTGTACCCCTGATATGCCCTGGTGAGGAAGGACAAAATGCCTTTGGACATAAGGAAGTCTCCTCTCCCAGTCATGACCACAGGAGAGGGGCACCCCTTATGAAGGGAAACATCAGGTCAATTGCGGCTATGGCATGGTAAGGGGCAGTGGATGGCAACGGGGGAGACAGTGGGCAGAGGGGAGGCTTGGTCGCCCGGAAGAGTGGATGACCTGGAGTGGCCCAGGGGGATAAAAAGATAATGGAAAAAAATACACTGAGGATGAATCTGAGGGTGCCAGAAATACATTTTTGCTAAAAACTATATGCTGAGAATGTTAACATAGAAACACAGAATTTGTTGGCAGATAAGGACCTCTTGACCCACCCAGTCTGCCCATTTTTCTCTGCCTATACTTACCTAGAAACATAGGCTTTGACAGCAGATAAGGACCGCTTTGCCCACCTAGTCTGCTCATTTCCCTACCTATTGAGTAAGCTGCAGATCCTAGTTAACCAGCAGCCTGCTTCCTCCTTACCCCCCAGTATAATTGCCTTATGTCAGTCCCATGCATTTTGGAGTTCCCCCACTGTTTTTGACCCCACAGCCTCCTCAGGAAGGCTGCTCCATGCATTCACCACTCTCACCATAAAAAAAATACTTCCTCACATTGCCCTGAGCCGTCCACCCTCTATCTTCAAATTGTGCTCCCTTGTTCTTGCGCATCTCTTTTTCTGAAATATGCTACCCTCTTGGACTTTGTTGATTCCCTTGAGGTACTTGAAAGTTTCTATCATGTCCCCCCTCTCCCTTCTTTCCTCAAGTGTATACATATTAAGCTCTTTTAGTCTTTCTTTGTATGGCTTCTGGTGCAGACCATGCACCATTTTAGTTGCCCTCCTCTGGACTGCCTCCATCCTGTCTATGTTCTTGTGGAGATGGGGTCTCCAGAACTGCACGCAGCTCCAGATGGGGTCTCACCAACTATCTGTACAGATGGATAACAACTTCCTGCTTTCTACTGGTGATGCCTCTCCCTGTGCAACCCAGAATCCCCCCAGCCCTCCTTACTGCCTTCTCACATTGCTTGCCTACCTTAAGGTCATCTGACATAAGTTCCCCCAGATCCCTTTCCATTTTTGTTGTTGTTAGTACCTCCCCCCATTGTGTAATCTTCCCCTGGGTTTTTGTTTCCCAGGTGCATTACTTTGCACTTCTTTGCATTGAAGCTAAGCTGCCATACTCTTGACCATTTCTCCAACCTTGCCAAGTCCCTTCTTATCCTTTCCACCACTCCTTGTGTATCAACCCTGTTACAGATCTTTGTGTCGTCTGCAAAGAGGCATACTTCTCCTTCCAGACCTTCCGCAATGTCACTTATAAAGACATTAAAGAGTACCAGTTCCAGTACTGAAGCCTGCGGTACCCTGCTAGTAATTCCCCTTTCTCCAGAATGTGCTCCATTTACTATTACCCTCTGCGTCCTGTTGTCCAGCCAGTTTGTTACCCAGGCTACCACCCTGGGACCCACTCCCAGGCTGCTGGCTAACTTGTTTATTAATCTTTTGTGTGATGCTGTGTCAAATGCCTTGCTAAAGTCTAAGTAGGCCATATCTACAGCCCCTCCCTGGTCTACTACTTTGGTCACCCAATCAAAGAAATCTATTAGATTCATCTGACATGACCTTCCCGCTGTGAATCCATGTGTAATCCCAAGGGCTACTACCCATGCCTGCTTGACTAGTAGCTGGTTAAGGGGCCTGGGTTCTGAAATGGGTGCCTCCACCCGGAGGTCAGGGTTGGTAGTGGTCAAGCTAACCTGGGCACAGCCCTCCGGGACACTGTAACCCCACTCTTTCCTTACTAGTGGCCAGAACAATACACAATAATCACTTTCACAATACCCCTGATACAGCACACAAGTACCCACACTGTTTGCACTTACCACCAGGGCTTTTCTCTGGCCCAGCCCTGGGGACCCCCTGTAAAACAAGGTTATACACAGCAAATAACAGCAGTATAGTACTCTTGCACAAACTGGAACCACCATCAGGGTAAATGCAAAAAAAGAGTTAGACATCTGATCTATTTAAGGGGCTCGAACAAGGGAGGGGTGTAATCAGGTTAATTTGCTTAAAGGCTCTATCAATCAAACAGTTATGCATGCACTTCAGGGTCCATAAACAGTCACACACTCTGGGTACCCAGATGGAGAATGGTGGGCTAGCCAGGAACGTTGCAGCTGGTTGGGGCCCTGTGATGGAAGAAAACAACATGCACAAGACACACTATTTGTAATCTGGAGCCGGAGAGCTCAGTTCGTGAAAAGAAAACAACAAGACAATCGGATGACACACTTTTAGATTAGGCTGTTGTTGCAGGGAGCAACCCTGATGATTATTCATGATACCCAAGACAGGACACAGGCTGGATGAAAATCGAGAAAGCAGGTGGTTAGTGGAGTGCCAGGAGAAGCAGGGCCCACACAATTCGCCGAGGCATTGTTCCTGTTCAAGTGAGGAGCAGGGGGCTGATCCCCAGGCAGGACTCTTGTCAGTGGCTTTCTCTGTGCAGTGGGGTAGTCTGGCAGGGCCAGTGTGGCATGGCCTAGGCCGAATGGAGATGAACGTAGATTCAGTCCGATTAGGCTGGATAAAGCTTCCAGCAAGCAGAACACAGTTCACAAAGTGGGGAACCAAATCACGACCCACTTTCAATACACAGCACATTTACATGTAAGGAAATTCTACAGTACCAAGCAAACTGCTCTCTGGTCACAATCGCAAAGTCTCTGCACAAACTGGGGATTCAAAAGCAGCTGGAAATCCTGACAGGCCGATTGCATTCAGCAAATCTTCGGTCTTCTTCAGGTTAAAGCATGGTCACAGTCCAGTGGCTTAAATAGTCCTCACAACTCGGATTCAGTCCAGATAAACTCTATTTTCCCTCTCAGGGACAGCAGACAGACAGGCAGGCCAAAACTCAGCCCTTTCACAGTTCTTCTATGGAAAACTACACAGAACTGCTGCTCAAAATCACTTGAGTTGTTACTTCTTCACTTCTCAGCTCAAAACTGAAACTAGCTGCAGCAGCCTGGGAAATTCCCCAAGATCCAAAAGGTTCTATTTACAGATCCTCCTGTCAGTCACAAAAAAGGCTCCTCCTTCAGCTGCAAAAAGGCACAAAAAGCCCAAAACTACAATTCTTACAGATTTTGACTCCAGACAGCTCCTGTAGTCTGGCTTCATTTTAGGTCCCACCAAAACTGATTGGTCCAATTCGGCAGTCCAGGACCAAGATAGTGGAGATAAACAAAACAGTCCTTGCTGCAAAGAAGGCAGGTTAGACAAACTACATTATCATTATCACTCTAAATGATTTTCAGCAAATAGTTACATCTTTCAACAGAGCTCCCTCTCAGATTACTTATGACTGCAATCCAGGCAGCTCTTAAAGAGACAGTACACAGAGACTAATAGGCACTCTCTGGCAATCAGATTTAAACTGCTAAAATGCAGGACACCAGCCTGGCAGTAAGCATTTAGGCAAGCTTGAGGAAGACTTTTTGGGAACCCCCATTTGTAGGGGGGTTACACATGCTGCCTTGGGCCCTGTGCCCCACTGGCCTGTAGGTACTCGACAGTTCTTTCTTTCTTTCTTTCTTTCTTTCTTTCTTTCTTTCTTTCTTTCTTTCTTTCTTTCTTTCAGAAGTGATTCCATCATTTTGCTTACCATTGAGGTCAGACTTTACAGGTATGTAGTTTCCTGCCTCTGCCTTGCTCCCACTCTTGTGAAGGGGGATCACATCTGCCCTCCTCCAGTCCTCAGGTACCACCCCATCATCCCAAGATTTGTTTTTGTTTTTTGCCATAATAGTTTTTATTATGATTTGTTCAAGGAGAACAATACAGAATAAATTCAAGTAGAATATATGTACCAATTGAGTAATATGAACATTACAAAGATTTCCTAATCCAATAACAATAATGTAGCAACATTTAAAAATATCATAGTCAGTTTCAACAATGTACATTAAACTAGCATTACATTAATACAAAATAGTTCACTTATCAGTCCAACAGGGAAACAAATAAATAAAACAAGATCACTATCATATCTTGCTGATTAGTTTATAAAGACTAATAAACATATTCAAAAGCATTTTAATTCCTACATGCAATCTAGAAATCAATATAATGTTACTGCACATTTGAAATGGTCTCATTAAAAGTATTTAATTGGAGGAACTGTCCCCAAATATCTAAAAACCTGTTTAACCTATTAGCAAGTAGATAGGAGATTCTTTCATTATTAGCAGTAAAACTCATCAGCCCAGATATTCAAACTGCGCCCAAAATGTGCTCAACAGCAGGAGCAAGCACAAACCAATTGCGCATATGCGCAACAGATGCGATATTCAAACATGGAGCGGAACAAATTGCGCAAGCAACCAACGTCTGAATATCGCACATACTGCGCCATAGCGCAACCAGGATGGAGAAGCTGAGCCAAAATGTTGCGCTATAGCGCAACCAGGGCAGCCCAGCTGAGCAGTCCAGAGGTGCCATAGCGCAAGCAGAGCCCCCCAGAGCAATGGAACTGCACATCCAGGGAGGCAGGCTGGGGCCCACCACCAGCCATGCCACACATGGGCACAGGAACACACTGCAGAACCAACACCACACCTGCACACCCCAAGCACAGCATCACTGGGGTGTGGACGGAGCTACTGGGCCATGGAGACAAGCCAACAAGCATAGCAGAGCCATGACACCCCAGCACAACCACTGGCAGGCTGAGAGTGCCACACACAGGGGTTGACAACCACAGTGCACATCAGCCCCCTGTACGCACAGCACACCCTGCACTGTGACCCCAAGACACCACCTATGTGCAGTGACTGGCACTGCAGGAAACCATGCATCCCCCCCAGCACACGTCAACCCCGTGCAGCACAGAAGCCTACAAGCCAGACACACCCTGTGCACCCAGCAGTGGGTGGCAGCAGACGGCAAGACTAACAGAAAGTCACAGCCATGCTGGAGATACCTCCCCATGCACACACACGCACACACACACACACACACACATATACCCAGGACCATACCACCCCAGATGGCATGTACACCCCTGCAACTGAGCACCCATAGCCAGCTGCAAATCAGAGACCAACACATTATTCTTATTAAAATAGAAATGTATATTGACATAAACAATATAACCATAACAATAAAACTATTTACAAGGGGGGGGACGGGTACAAGGTAGGGGTGTTCAAGGGGTAGGGATGACAAACTTGGAGAGGGAAGGCAGGGTGGTAGGGATGGGAGAAGTGGGAAGGGTAACTGAAGTTATGGGCCAGCCAGCCGCTCATCTTCCGGCTGCTGTCGGCCCGTCCTGTGCCGCCTCCTGCGAAGGCCATGCCGGTGTATCGATTGCAGGATGGCCTGGTTGTCTGCAAGCAGCTATCTGAGGCCCCGGACATCCCTCCCAATGCGCTGGAGAACCTCGAGGCCTAGGAAAATGGGAACACAGTCAATGGCTGTGACTGACCACGACCCTGAACACCACCCAACCTGCAAGCCATATAGCCCAATGTCCCACCTGTGATGGCATGCACCACGCACAGTGAACATGCACATGGCCATCACAAACAGGCAGCACCAGGTATGCGCACCACTGCACACACACACTGCCCATGTCCATCACAGCACAAACAAGGCTGTCAAGTGACGTGGCAACGTGGTGCGATGCCAGTTACACAGCTATGTGCCCAGTGCATGCATGGACCACCAGTGACGCATACACAGATGTGCTGTGATACTGGACAGTGATACATGTCACCTGTGTTGTGCATACAGACATTGAGACATAGACAGTGTCGGCAGATAAGGGCCTATGGCCAACCCAGTCTGTGCATTTGAGCACGTATGTTCACCTTGTTGTCCTAGAAGTCTGTTGCCCCTTACCCCTGACCTCCAGAATTCCGTTATGTCTATCCCGTGCATTCTGAAATCCCGTGATTGTTTCAGCCCCCACCACTTCCTCTGGCAGGGTGTTCCACTTGTCCACCACCCGTTCTGTGAAGACATTCTTTCTCATGTGTCCTCTGAATCGTCCTCCCTCCAACTTCATCCCATGCCCTCTAGTCCTGGAACATCTTTCTCACTGCAAAATAGTGTTTCCCTGCACCCTGTTCCTCCCTGTAAGATACTTGTATGTCTCTATCATATCCCCTCTCTCCCTCCTCCCCTCCAGGGAGTACATGTTCAGTTCCATCAACCTGTCACCATAGGACTTGTAATGCAAGCCATGCACCATCTTTGTTGCCCTCCTCTGAAACTTCTTTGCCCACTCTACGTCCTTACGTAGGTATGTTCTCCAGAAATGTACACTGTACTCCAGGTGGGGCCTCACTAATGTCTTGTATAGTGGAATTATGACCTCCCCTTTCCTGCATGGTTGTATTGTGCAGGGATACTGGTCTCCCAGCATGCAATAGCATCCATGAAGTCATGATACAACACTGCACAAGCAGCTGTGTCTGCTGCTGTGCTGTTGCTGCTGCTGCTGTTGCTGCCGCTGCTGCTGCTGTTGGGTGCAACCCTGCTGGCACGGGCCCTGGCACGGCCCTCGTCAACCTGGGCCTGCATCCTCACATCCGGCCTGTGGAGACATATGTTGAGACAAACATCAGTGTGACTCAAAAGCAGACTGCCCCCTGCCCCAGTGAGAGTGCCTGCCCACACAGCCATACCCATTCATCTCACAGCTGCACACACTGACACAGCCAACCGTGGCCGAGCCATCACCTATGCACAGCCACCAAAACACACACACACACACCCCAGAGAATACAGGTGCATAGATGGTACACCCACCTGGTCTAGGCACCACGCCCCGCCTGGCATGTGACCACAGCCTCGCCAACACGTCCGGATCCCTCCGGCAGAGGTCACTGTACCGGTGCCGGCACTGCTCAGCAGACCGGCACCATCCAGTGACCCCCACCAGGTCAGTGGCCACTTGCTGCCACACTTGTGTTCTTGCAATGGTGAGGGGTGCCTCACCATAAAGTGCACCAAAGTGGGGCTCCACTAGGCCACCAGGTTGGCCACTTCAAGTTGGCTCCAGGACACAGCCCTCCTCCTAGCCATGGTACCAACTTTACAGCAGGCAATAGGTGCCCGCTGCCATAGAACCCCACGTGGAGATGTTGCGCAATAGACCACCACAGGTCTAATCGCGTTGTTCAACAGCGCCTCATTATCACATAGCGCTGTCACCAGACAGCGCAATAGGGACGTACACATGGCAGGCGAACAGCGCCAGGGGGCAAAGGTCATACACAAGGTCATGGGCAATGAAGCAAGGCTACGCACAGCGCCATCTGACGTATAGGCATCCTGCACGACCGACCAGCTGCGTACCAGTGCCACAGTGGACTATTGCGCAGTAGTGCCACAGCGCCATGTAGTGCCCATTGCTGTAGCGCCACTGGCACAATGGTGGCCATGGCCTGAATTGCCGATCGCGCTCAGCACGTCAGCAGCACGACAGATGCCTGCGTAAGCTATCTGGGCATGCACAATGCAGTGTACCACACAGTCACAGATCTGCGCCATTGGCTCAGCCGACTCATCCGTATTGCGCAAAGCGCAGATTCGCGATATTCAGCCGACACATGCAAATCATCTGATCAGCCATTCAAAGGCGCAGTGGCGCGATTTGCATGTCATTAAAGTTGCTCCACTCCTAATTTGCATGTATTGCGCTATAAATGTGCGACATTGGGCTGTGCTGGCCAGATTCGGTTACTGCAGGTGAGAGGTGAGTTGCATGCTGTGTGATGTTTTGGACAATGGTCATGGGAAAATGCTGTAGACTGCACAGTGACAGGTGTCCACTTCCCCCCATACAGATCGCCATGACCGAGCAGAGCCAAGGTGAGGGTGAGGATGGTGGGCGTAGGAGGAGGCCCAACTTTACAGCAGCAGAGACTGAGGCCCTCTTCCAGGCCTACCTGGATGAGGAGCCAGTACTAAGTGGACGGAGGGGCACCCCTCAGTCCCGTGCGGCTGCATGGGAGGGGGTAGCTCGGGCCGTTAACCTGCATGGAAGCCACCAGCGCTCCGTGCAGGAATGCAAGAAGAAGATGGGGACAGACCGCAGGAGGTTGAAGGAGAAGGTGGTAGCCTTCAGGGCGGCATGTGCTGGCACTGGTGGGGGCCCGCCAGTGGTGTTGCAGCTCACCCCGACTGAGGAGACACTGGTCGCATCCATGCAGCGGAGCGCTGTTGAGGGCGTACCAGGAGGTGGATTCCAGACAGGTGGAAGCCCTTCACTGCGCGGTATGACATGGTGGTGGTGTTTGGGGGGTGGGGTGGGGGGAAGGTTGTTCACATGCACTCACATGTACTCTCTTTCTGTTACAGATCCTGTTCGTCTTCAGGAGACGGTGGTGGTGGATCCAGGCAGTGCTGATGACCTGCTGGACATGGAGGAGGGTCCATCCACCTCTATCACCAGCCAGCAGGCACTGCAGCAGCATGCACGCTGGGCCGCCAACTCTGGTGTCGGTGATATGGGTGTGGGGGGTGCACAGCCTGTGTCTCAGCAGTCTGGCATGCAAGCATGCCAGCATGCTGTGACCATGGCTGTAGCACGTACCTGCACCATTGATGATGCAAGGACTGCAATGGGCAGTGATAGGTGTGTGTCCCATGACGGACACACAGCATGCCAGCACATGCCCCTGGGCCTTTCTGGTTCCAACCTGTGTACCAGCATGCTGGCACAGTCCCAGGCTGTGCCTGTCAGCACCGTGGGCAGCACGTGGCTGTGCAGGTGTCTGGCACTGCTGCCAGCACAGCGGTGGAACGAGTGGACCCTGGGCACAGCGGTTGGAGGGGCAGCAGCAGCAGTCACCCACCAGGTCTGGGGTACAGTGTCAAGCGGTGGCACATGTCCACCGCCTTTGATCTGCCCATTCCTGGTCCTGGCGAACAGCGCCCACCCTCAAGGGGTGTTGTGCATCAGGACCTTCCACACCCTGGGGGACAGGATGCCGTTGGGGCACAGTACCCATTGGACGAGCACACCCGCCTACTGCAGCAATCAGTACAGCTGCAGAGGCGGGTTGCAATGTCCGTGGATGCACTGTCTGTGTCCGTGGAGCGGCACAGCAGGGAGTGTGCTCTGGACCGTGCTGAGCTGGTCCGTATGCGGACGGATGTGACCGCCGCCATTGACAGGCTGACCCAGGCAGTGGTCTCTGTCTGTGGCCGCATTGGACACACAGTCAGGTGCCCCTGTACCGCACACCCCACACAGTTCACTCTCCACTCCCCGCTCTCAGGCCAGCGCGACACCAGGCCTGTCGACGCTCGGTTCTGCTGTGGGCATCCCGAGCACCCCTGTGCAGGTTTGCTCGGCATGCTGCAGACCCCTGTGCGGGCAAGGTCGCTCGCAAGAGTGGGACCCTGGTGGTGCAACAGTGCCACCCCATGTGGCCCCTGCTGAGCCTGCCAGTGCTGTTAGTCACGGCGGGGCCGCCATGCATCCTGCGTCGTGGGACAGTGCTTCATGACTGAGCTGTCTCCCAATGCGGGCCCTGTCTGGTGCTGCCATGTGTGCAGTGTGTGTCATGGTGGGCAGTGCACTGCTGGGTGCTCTGCTCATCACGCTGACACACGGACCACCTGCACACCCACCCAACTGCTGTTCACAGGTGCATGTGTATGATGATGCCTGCATTGTACTGTACACCAAGGTGCAAGGGTGCCCAGCATCTGACACACTGACTTGGACAGTACAGGTGGTGGGGTGGTCAAGATGCTGTGTGTTAGCAATGTCGGTTCTGCAGTGCTGTGCATCTGCCCATGTATGCTCTAGCCTGTGTGTGTCCATATGAGTGCTCACCCTCCCTGATGGTGTGTTTGTATGCCTGACCCTTCCACTCCCCTGACCATCATGCACCCTGGTGTGTTCCCCTGTGTGCCTGTGGTTTGCGCATGGACAGTGTTGGTTGCTGCACATGTCCCCTGACTTACAGTGGCGTGAAAAGTATTTGCCCCTTCCTGATTTTCTCTATTATTGCATATTTGTCACACTGGATGTTTTCAGGTCTTTAGACAAAATATAATATTAGATAAAGGGAACCTGAGTGAACAAATAACACTTTTTTTTTTACGTTTCATTTATTTAATGAAAAAGTTAACCAACACCAACTGGCACTGTGTGAAAAGTAATTGCCCCTAGTTAAATCAACCCAATTAAAGGGATAATTAGAGTCTGCTGATTGAACACAGCCAGGCTTGATACAGCCAGCCCTGCTCAATATAAACCTCACTTATTTTGGCCCTTACCATCAGAGTCACGCTGCCAGCACAAAGATTCAACAAGCACATTATGCCATGATCAAAGAAAGTTCCTGAAAAGATCAGAAAAATTTGTTGCCCTCTATCAGTCTGGAAAGGGTTACAAAGATATTTCTAAGGCTCTGGGACTCCATTGAACCACAGTGAGAGCCATAATCTCCAAATGGAGAACACTTGGAACAGTAGTGAACCTTCCCAGGAGGGCGGCCTGCCAAAATTACTCCAAGGGCACAGTGTAAAATCATCCAAGAAGTCTCAAAGGATCCTAAAACAACATCCAAAGAACTGCAGGCTACTCTTGCCTCAGCTAAGGTCAGTGTTCATGACTCCACAATCAGAAAGAGACTGGGCAAAATGGGCTTCATGTGAGAGTAGCAAGGCGAAACCATCCAACCAAGAAGAACATAAATGCTCGTCTCTCATTTGCCAAGAAGCACCTGGATGATCCACAAGCCTTTTGGGAAAATGTTCTATGGACAGATGAGTCCAAAGTGAACTTTTGGACAACATGGATCCCATAATGTCTCGTAAAAGCAAACACAGCATTCCACAGTAAGAACACCATACCAACAGTCAAACATGGTGGTGGTAGTGTGATGGTATGGGGATGCTTGCTGCCAAGGACCTGGATGACTTGCCATAATTAAAGGAACCATGAATTCTGCTCTGTACCAGAAAATTCTTAAGGAGAATGTCCAGTCATCCTTCCGTCAGCTAAAGCTGAAGCGTAGTTGGGTCATGCAGCAAAACAATGATCCAAAACACAAAAGCAAGTCCACATCAGAATGGCTAAAAGAAGTAAAATTAAAGTTTTGGAGTGGTCTAGTCAAAGTCCAGACTGAAACCTAATAGAGATGCTGTGGCAGGACCTGAAACGAGCAGTTCATGCTCGAAACCTACCAAATGTTACTGAATTAAAGCAGTTCTGCGAGGAAGAGTGGGTTAAAATTCCTCCACAGCGATGTGAAAGACTGATATTGAATTATAGGAAGTGTTTGGTTGCAGTCATTGCAGCTAAATGTGGCATAACCAGTTATTAAGTGTAGAGGCAATTACTTTTCACACAGTGCCAGTTGGTGTTAGTTAACTTTTTCATTAAATAAGTGAAATTGAAAAAAAAAACAAGTGTTATTTGTTCACTCAGGTTCCATTTATCTAATATTACATTTTCTCTAAAGACCTGAAAACATCCAGTGTGACAAATATGCAATAATAGAGAAAATCAGGAAGGGGGCAAATACTTTTTCACGCCACTGTACCTGTGTTGTGCGTAGTGCTCCTCTGTGATGGTGTCCCGGTGCAGCTGGGCCTGCCGGATCAGTCGGGGGTCCCGCCGTCCTGGGGGGCTGCTCATCACCATCAACACCGGCGCCACTGGCGTCCCCATCGCTGTCCCCTCTTCGACCCTGTAATGGCTATCCCATGGTCTTTGGCCATGTTGTGCAGGATGCAACAGGCCAGAATATCCCACAGGCCTTTTGGGGCTGTACTGTAGGGCACCGCCGAGGTGTCTATGCATCGGAAGCATGCCTTGAGCATCCCAAACACCCGCTCTATGATGTTGCGTGTTGCGGCATGTGCCTCATTATAGCGTTGCTGCGCTGGGGTCATGGGGTGCCGGTACGGTGTGAGCAGCCAGGGATGGAGTGGGTATCCACAGTCACCTGTGTGGAGATAGTGGAGATCAGTGTCATGTTCAGGTCCATATTGGCCATCTCACTGTGTACCACTACCATGGCACCTGTGGCCTTCCCACCCTTTGCCCCGGGTTTGCATTCCATACATGTGTACTCACCCACTAGATGTCCTCTGGGGATGTCCCCACTCTCGAATCGATGGCACAGTGCAGACTGATACCATATGAAGGCATCATGTGCTCCGCCAGGATGTGTGGCACAGACATTGATTATGCACCCAGTGGCATCACACACCACCTGGCAGTTGACACTAGGAATCCCTTCGTTCCGATATGCGAGGCCATCGGGCCAGGTGGCGTGCGAATGGCCACATGGGTGCAGTCTATGGCCCCTAGCACGCCAGGCATACGTATACCCTGTGGAACCCGCATGTTTGCTGTACGCTCTGCCGCGGTGCTGGGGAAATGGATGTACTCCAGCATGTGGCAGCAGTGCGCTGAGGATTGGGTGAGGATGCATGACGTGGCCGACTGTGTGATGCCTGTGGTGTCCCCTGTTGGCCTCTGGAAGGTGCCCATAGTAAGCAAGCACATGCAGGCTGTCACCTTGGTCTCCACTGACAGAGCGTGACTCCGTCGTGAGGGTGCCTGCATCACATCACTGCACAGCTCACAGAGCCGTCTCAGTATTGCCCTGTTCAGGTGGTACCGGCCCACGATCTCTACATCTGTGTACAGCTCAAAGCTGATGCGGGCATGGTACCGCCTGTCGGGGGCATACCGCTGATGGGCCCTTCCACGGCCATGTCCCCCTGCAGCATGCATCCTCACCCCCCTCATTACAGCTTCCATGTGGAAACTGGCACTGTCTATCTCCCTGGCTTCTAACCCCCCTGGCTGGTGTTACTGTGTTACCCCCGCTGTCCTCACTGCTACTTCCACTGCACCGGGCACCCCCCGCTGGCCTCTACAGACTATGGCCCACACTTTCCTTGCCTGCCCTTTGCTGGCTGGCTGGCTGGCTGGCTGGCTGTCTGTGTCTCTCTCTCTCTCTCTCTCTCTCTCTTCTCTCTCTCTCTCCCACTTGGCAGCCTAGTAGCGTTCTTGCGCTGCTTCCTTGAGCCTTTTTATTTTGGCTCATTTCCGATAGTGTGCAATTTCTGGCTGTGCCACTCTTGCGCATCATGCAAGTCTTTGAATATCGCATTGCGGTCTTTATGCATGGATCCACCCCCTTCGGTTGCGCATGCCTTCATTTTCATTGCGCTGTTGCTCAGCATGTTTTCGGGAGCGCAACTGCCTCCTTCTGAATATCGCTGAATGGCGCATTTTCAGACTTGCGCATGTGCAACCCTTTTGAATATCCGGGCCATCATATTTAACCACTTGGCTAGGGAAGGCACCTGTGTCGTTTTCCAATATTTAAGAATTAATGTTTTGACACAAACAGAGGCAACTGAAATCCATAGTTTCTGATTATAAGTGTAGGTTGTATTGAGTGAAAAGATGCCCAATATAAAAATAGGTGGGGAATATGATAATTTCACTGATAGGGAAGTTTCACATTTTTCTTTAACATCCTGCCAAAACCTTTGGAATGTGGGACATTCCCATAACATGTGCAGCATATTAGCATAATCGGAGTTGCATTTCCAACAACAAGCATTTGAAACAAGCCCCATTTCGAATAGTTTTACTGGCGTTCTATAAAATTGATGTAGAATTTTATACTGGGTGAGCTTACCTTGCAGGTCTTTACATCCACGATAGGCATAGTCCCAGGTGGAACTCCAGTCTTGATCATCAATTTTGGTTCCCAACTCCATTTCCCACTTCTGTTTGGCAGAGGAAGTGAGAGATGGTGAGGTGAGAGAGAATGCGAGCGATTTATAAATTAAACTGGCTCCCTTTTTAAGTGGACCTATCTTTACTAGTTGATCCCAATCCTTATTAATGGGTAAAGAAAAATCTATCTTAGAGAGATGGTTCACTAGAGTGTGTCTTAACTGCAAATAGTAATGAAAGTGGAACCACAGAAGGCCAAATTTCATCTTAAGATCAGAAAAGGACATAAGTGCAGCCGAATCTTTATATAAAAGATCACCTATACAGTTAATGCCCACTTGCGACCATATATTATTGGACAATGGTACGTTACCTCTTGTTAGAGAAGGGTTAGACCAAAGAGGCATCGAAAGTAAAGGCATAGAGAGAGGGTTGACAGCCTTGTTAACTTTTTTAATGACTCTAAAAGTGTTATTTAGACAGGGGTTGCCCTTTAAGTTAATGGGAGACGGTAAGTATATGAAGTCAGTGAACTTACTAGGGTTAAGCAATGCCGATTCTAACAGCATCCATAAAGGAAGGTGAGTGGAATCTTTAACTTCAGGGAGCAAAAGGGAAGCACATTGTTTAAACATAAAAGCCCATTGGTACCATTTCCAATGAGGAAGACCTAAACCACCTAAGTCATATGGTGCTCTAAGTTTACCTAGACTCAGTCTGGGAGGTTTAGTACCCCATAAAAAAATTCTGATCATAGAATTTCGTTTATTCATCAGTCTTTTAGGTAGCAAAACAGGAACATTCTGGAAAAGATAGAATATCTTTGGGGCAATGATCATTTTAACTGAATTCACTTTACCCTAAATGGAAAGGTTGAGGCAATCCTATCTCTTCAAATCCTGTTCTAAGGTACGAAATAATGGAAGGTAATTTATGTCCACTAATGTGTCCAAATCAGTAGAGATTTGCAATCCTAAATAAGTTATCTGATTTCTCACCCATTTATTATCAAAGATTTTGTTTAGGTTTCTTAAAACATAGGGCGTGGGGTTCGGGCATAGAGCCTGAGATTTGTCCCAGGTAACTTGGAGACCTGAAATGGAAACAAAATCCATAAGAAGTGTTTTAATAGCTTTATAAGACTGTATAGGCTTAGAGAGAGTTAGAAGTAAATCATCTGCAAATGTTTTATGGTTATAATTATTTGTTTTGAAGCCTGTTATTTCGGTGTAATAAGCAATAGCTCTAATCAGAGGCTCAATAGCCAGGATAAAAAGGTACGGGGATAAAGGACAACCTTGTCAGGTTCCACAGGCCAAAGGGATTGAGTCAGATATTATTGAGAGGGTTTGAGCCGATGAGTTATTATACAGTAGTGAGACCCAAGAATTGTAAATATTACCACAACCAAAATGTTTTAGGGCTAGAAACATATATTCCCATGCTAGAGAATCAAATGCTTTAAATAGATCCAGAGAGAAAACTAAGTAGGGTTCTTTGGCCTTATTGGCCATCCACAACACATTAATCAGTCTTCTAACACAGTCAGCCCCAGATCTATCATGTATAAAGCCCAACTGTTCCTTTCCAATAAGGTCACATACTATAGCCTGAATTCTAGCCGTTATGACTTTAGCCAATATTTTGTAATCTGAGTTCATCAGTGATATGGGCCGGTAACTATCACAAAGCAGTGGGTCCTTATTTTTTTTATAAATAAGAGTGACGGGGGCCTGGGTGACTGTCTTGGGAAGGGATTCTTGATCAAAAGCCACAAGATACATATTAAACAGATGAATGGATAACTTTGAATTTAATACTTTATAAAATTTTCCTGGGAGTACATCAATACCTGGAGTCTTATTACTAGGAAGGGAACCAATAGCCTGTGAAATTTCTTCTAGGGACAATTCTTTAGTGAGCTGTTTTTTTTTAATTTCTTTTTTATTAAATGGTTTTTTGTTACACTTATGTCGAGAGTACATTTCATACATTTCATTATATTGTCACATGTCTTAAGTTCTTTGTGTATTATTGACAGTTTTTTGTAATTCACCCAGAGGTTTAAATGTTTGATATAAGGTTTTATGCATTCTTTTGGTCAGCGACCATACAGAAGGTAAAGCTCCAACTCTTTTCTGTTTTAGCTCACACCTTGTTTACCCCTTAAGTTTTGTTTACTCCTTCATTTCTAATATAACCAAATGAGTAATTTCCTCTTCTCGGTTAATTCCTCCTTCTTTAATTAAATATTCTTCCCTTCAGATCTTTGGTAGTTGTTCGATCATCCCCCCTGTTACCTTCTCTACCAGCTCCACCAAATGTAAGGACAAGAGTGTCGATCCACCTCAGTATGATAGAGAACCCACTTCTGCCATCTCATCATGTATGTTGGAGCTTTACCTTGAATTTTAGCATTAAGATTTTCTATTTCATATAATTCAGACATGGTGGATCTCCATTCTACTACTGTTGGAATTATACTGGTCATCCATCTACGAGTAATGGATTTTTAGGCCACCAAAAGACTGGGAGGCAAAAGAGTTTTTTCCCATGGAGGGGAATGGTCTGGAAAGATCCCTAGCAGAACCTGTTCAGCTGTCAATTATATCCCATGTTCTATTAATTTTGTTAATTCTATTTGTAAGGATAGCCAAAAGGGCATCAAACAAGGACACTCCCAGAATATGTGTCCCAGTGTCGCCCTCGGACATCACACTTTCGCCAGCATATTCCATACTCTTCCGGAAGGAATTTGATCAGGACTACCGGGGCTCTAAAAAAGCAAGAACGACACTTCGACGCAAATTCTCTCCAAAATGGAGAGGAAGTGATCTTTACCGTACTCACAGCTGATCCCCTCCATTCCTCCATGGTTATTTCTAGGTGGAGATCTTCGTTCCATTCCTGTAATATAGATTCAGTTGATTCATTTTGTTCATTTCTCAATTCTGTATATATTGTGCCTATTAAATGCTTACCCAAGTTCCCCCTTATGGCTTCCATAAATAATTTGAGTAATTCTGGAGTTGGATCTTGAATTTTGGGTTGAGTTATTTGATTTCTGAGTATGTGGTTCCTGACCTGGAAATAACGGAATAAGTCTGATCTGCTAAGGCCACACTGGGACTGTAATTTTTCAAAGGGGGAGTATCCCCTCAGGGGACAAAAACTGGAAAAGATGTGAAAGGCCTACTCTTCTCCATTCCCAGAATGTGGAGTCCATATATATGGGTGTAAATGAATCATCCTCTGATAAGATTTGAATATAGTCGTATATAATATGTAGTGGTCCCATTTGCCTCAAGCTTCTCCAACATTCATAAATTTGAGCTGTAATACCTGTTAGGGTAGCAGGTAACAGATACCTTTCAGCAGAAGAGAGAATAAAATAAATCATTAAGATGAAATTCAATATCCTTCTAAGGGGTCAAATAGGATTCCGTCATCCAGGTGAGGACTATCCTAAGGAAAGACACCCTAGAGTATAATTTAAAGTCTGGAAGGTTAAATCCCCCCCCTGAGCCAGGGACAATTTAAGAACTGATAGTCGTATCCTAGGATGTCGTTTACCCCAAATTAACATGGAAATAAACTTGTCCCATGATTTAAAATAATAAGTTGCTGGTAAATAGGGTATATTCTGAATTAGATAAAGTCATCTAGGTAGTATATTCATTAGCACTATTTCTATCCATTGGTAGAAGGGGGTAAGAAAGGTGGACCATCTTTAATGAGCTGCTTTTGTCTTTCTTTAGTAAGCTTAGGGGTATTGATGCCTGCAAGAAAACAAGATACTTTTCAGTATCAATCTGTTTCTGACTATATACTTGAACGAACTTCATTACTCTTGTGTACTACTTGCCCAGTTGAGCTTCAAATACCCGGGATAATATTTTGATCCTGTAAATTTTTTAAACGGTGAGCAAGTAGTTTTCCGGCTTTTTCACCCGATTCCCAATACCCTTGTTTAGTACGAAAAAGTGCATACTCAGCTTGAGCAGAGAATAATTTATTTATATCATTATTTAACTAGTGCAATTTCAGAAAGAAGAGTTCTGTCTAATAATCCTGAAGATTTTGTACGACATTTCAGATTTTTAAGTTTGGCCTGCTTTTCTTCTAACATTTTAGCCTTCTCTTTTTTCTGCGAGGCTGAATAACTTATTATTCTGCCACGAATAAATTCCTTATAGGCTTCCCAAAGGCAGGCAAAGCTAACCTCTCCATTCCTACTAAGTCACTGCAACAACCCGATATAGTTATGTCTCACTGCAACTAGTGATTTCAAAGGATAAACAAATACTGATTTCATCAACAGTATAATTTGTACATGCATCCTCACCTGAGCACAAGCATTGTGAAGCATGCCCCAAAAGTTAAATCGAAAAAGTAATAACAGCCTCTTTTAGGTATTTTTTCTGGTCATATTAAGACTGAATAGACTGTTATACCATGATGAAAAAACTCTTCAGTCCCACGATTAGTCAGAATCCTCACTAATCCATAAACGCACAGGAAGGGGAAGTTAGACTGGAGCAATTTATGGATCAGTGCCACCCATAATGCCTGAAATATTAGTTCCGTGTGAGGGAGCAGGAGAATTTGTGGCACTGTGAGCTTGTATATCCATTTCCTGCCCAATGAACAGTTCCGGGGAATTCCAAGTTGAGGAATGATGATTACTCTCCTTGCTGCGGGAGCGTTTTTTGGGGGGTTATTTTGCAAGTTAACAGGTCGGGGAATGCTAGAAAGGTGAGCTGAAGGTTTGATTTTTCCGTTGTATCTCCCTTTCCCAGGACGGCTTTTTGGATTCGTATACAGCCTCTGAGAACAGGTAAGGGGTTGCAGATTCAAAAATTTTAGAAGGAAGAGACTGTCTTGGGCCTTCATCTCGAGGGGAGTTCAGTGTCATGGAATGTCTGGGTCCTGCTCGAGTGCCAGTTCCTTGAGATTCTGACCTGTATAGCCCTCACGCATCATTTGAATGCTGGCAGTTGTAGGGTTTAACAGCAGGGTTGAAAAAATGAGAGTCTTTAAAGGCTTGAACGAAACCCCAAATGTCATTCACAGTAGAGCATTTAATTAAGTTCCCTTCCGGATCCTGAATAATAAGCACCGCTGGGTATTTAAAATAATATTTCAGTCCAAAGTCCCTCAATTGCTGCTTAGCTTCAAAGAATTCTTTTCTTTTGGTCACAACCTCCATAGAAAAGTCCTGAAATAACAGAATACGTTTGCCTCTCCATTTCAGCAGTTTCATCTCGCTAGTGAGTCTCATGACATCCTCCTGATCAGTGTATCTTAAAAAATAAGCAATGATAGGTCTGGGGCGCTGATTTTGTAGCTTAGGACCTAGTGATCTATGAGCCCATTGTATGTCAAGGGACTGGGGCCACTGAAACCTAGTAGATCAGGTAGAACATTTTGTAAAAAGGAAATGATATTTTTACCTTCAGCTTCCTCCGGTACTCCTAGAATTCTGACATTATTTCTGCAACCTCTGTTTTCTAGGTCATCGACTTTTTGGGATAAGAATGATATTTGTTCAGACTGATGTTGTGTCAGTTGGTTGAGATAACATACCATCGAGGTTAATTCAGATATATTTTTACTGTTTAATCCAATATGTGCCCACATCTCCACATTCTGTTTTAAGAGAGTTGCCGTAGATTGCATGACATCAGACAGCCCGAGTTTGATTTCCGACAGGATTTCTTTAATTTGTTCTATATCCCCTTTGGTGGCAAAATTCTCATTTGGCCCATTCAAAACATTACAGTTGCGATTTATTTTCCCGGGAGAGCGGGGAGAGCGAGGCCTTCCGTTCGGCATCACAGATAGAAGTGAATGACCAGCCAGAACTGACTTTAGAATAGAAACAGGAAGATCATCGAAACCATGTAGTAAAGATAGCTTCAAATGACATTCCTTTAGGACCTAATGTTTAACGAATTTGGCAAAGATCACTTAAAATAGGGAGGATCACCGCAGAGCTTACAGACCTGTGACCATTTTCCACAAGTGCCAGCTCGCGCTCTCCATCCCATGATTTGTTGAAAGGGGTAGTCAGAGATGTGACTAGGTCTCCCCTTAGTTCTTTTAGAATTCTGGGGTGAATCGAGCTTACGGAAGAAGGCCTGTAGTTCCTGTTCCAGATGTTCAGTGTGGTGGTTACTGCTGAGGAGAACAGCATCGTCTGCGTACAGGATGATTTTACTATCACATGCTTTGGGAAGATCGTTCAAAAAAAGGCTAAATAGTAGGGTCCCCAGAACTGACCCCTGGGGAATGCCCAGAGACACTTCTTCAGAGTCTGACACGACTTGGCCAATTTTGACTTTTTGGGATCTAAGGGATAGGTAGTCTTGGAACCAGGATACTGCATTTGAGGCCACCCCCAAATTTTTAAGTTGAGCCAGGAGGAGATGGTAGTTAACTTTGTCGAAGGCCTTTTTCAGATCTGTAAAGACTGAACCAATTAATTTGCCTTCAAGGGCTTGGTGCACAGAGTCAGAGTATTTGACCAGAGCAGTCTTTTGTGAATACTTCCACCGCAAACTCTACTTGATCTCTGGCTACCTCCCCTCTCTGCTTCCCAACTAAGATTTCCTTGTTCCTTTTCCATGCATGCTTGAAGCCCACTGTTTTCACCCCTGCTACCTCCACTGGAAGACCATTCCAGGCATCTACCACTCTTTCGGCGAAGCAGTACTACCTTACCGCTCTCCTAAATTTTCTCCCTTGCGTCATTGCATATCCACTTGTTCTTGCAGTCTTCTCCTCTGAAAAATACTGCCCTACTGTACCTTGTTCAATTTCGTCTCCCTCCTCTCTTCCAAGATGTACATATTGAGATCCCTCAGTCTCTCCTTACAGGGCTTACAGTGTAGTCCCTGCACCATTTTAGTTGCCATCCTCAGGACAGCCTCCGCCCTGCCTGTGTCCTTCCTGAGATGTGGTCTACAGAACTGGACACAGTACTCCAAGTGGGGTCTCACCAAGGATCTATACAGTGGCAACACCACCTCCCTCCTTCTGCTGGTGATACCCCTCCCTATGCACCCCAGCATCCCACTGACCCTACCTACTGCCTTGCACACTGCCTCACCATCTTGAGGTTATCAGATATAATTACTGCCAGGTCTGTTTAGTGACTGCCATTACCTCCCCCCCCCGTATATACTGCGCCTCTGGGTTTTTGCGCCCTAGGTGCACGGTGTTGTACTTTTTTGCATTGAAGCCCAGCTGCCATATTGTTGACCACTCTTGAAGTTTTCTCAGGTCCCTCTGGGATGTCCACCCTATTGCAGATTTTGGTGTCATCTGTAGAGGCATACCTTCCCCTTCAGCTTTTCTACAGTGTCAGTTACAAAGACATTAAAGGTGACTGGACCCAGTATTGAGCACTGAGGTACCATACTAATCACTCTCCCTTCCTCTGAGTGAGTTGCATTTACTACTGCCCTCTGTCACCTATCGATCAAGCAGTTTGTACCCAGTTTACCACCTTAGGACTCATCCCAAAACTGCCCAGTTTCCTAATGAGCCTTCTGTGTGGCTCGGTATCGAAGGCCTTGCTGAAGTCAAAGTAGGCCATGTCCACCGCCCCACCTTGATCTAGTCTTTGGTCACCGAGTTGAAGAAATCTATCAGATTCATTTGACATGACTCTTCCCTATGAATCTATGCTGTCTCACGTCGTGTAACCCACTGCATTCAAGATACTCCACAATCCTCTCCTTCAAAAGTGATTCCAATAACTTCCCAACCACTGATGTCAGACTGACCAGCCTACAGTTGCCAGCCTCCTCTGTGTTACTGTTTTCATGAAGTAGGACTAGATCTCCCCTCCTCCAGTCCTCTGAAACCACTCCTGTTTCCAGTGAGTTGTTATATAGAGCTGACAGAGATGCACCTGTACCACAAGAAACAGTCACTCTGGTATAAACGTATAACGTTTAAAAAAACAATTCAGAGATAGCAAAAAATGCCACCGTCTACCAAAAACTGTGTTTAAACTGCTGATACATTTATTTAAGAAATATTAAAAAAACACATTACTCACATAAGGTGCCACAAGAGAACGTCACGCCATTCAGACAAAACCCTGACCAGTTTCGCGCGTGCACACTTTGTCAAGGAGACTGGTCTGTAATAACAAACCCAAATATAAAGTGCTAATTTAAAGTGACAGTACAAAATAAATTTAAATCATAGAACGCCAAAAAAGCTTAATTATGGCTTCAATATAGGTATGTATCAGCAGCACAATTTACATTATCTAAATGCAAATAAATCTAACATGCCAATAAAATATCACAGCATTCTATCTGAATCCTGAAGCTGATAGCATTTTATGTATGGGTATGTGATTACAGACTGATCTCCTTGACAAAGCACGCATGCATGAAACTAGTTGGGGTTTTGTTGAGGGGGGGATCATTTGCCTAAATAAATGTGTTAACAGATTAAACACAGTTTTTGATGGACGGTGCTGTAAGAGATATAGCCGCTACCCCCTGACCTCACTCAGCACCCTTGGGTGTGCCACATCTGGTCCCATAGCTTTGCCCGCTTTCAGATTTGCAAGTCCTTTTAGTACGCTCTTCTCTGTAAATGGACTTGTGTCTACTTCCCCTCCCTCCCAGTGTTCCTGCTGCTTTTATGTGGTTCATTCCATTCCCCTTCTACCCTGAAGACTGAACAGAAGTATCTGTTCAGGGTATTTGCTTTTTCCTGATCCTCCTCTGCACAGTCTCCCCCTGCCCTTTTTAACCTCACAAGCCCTCCGCTTGTCTTCCTGTTCTCACTTATCTACCTAAAAAGATCCTGTCCCTTTTAGTTACCCTGCTGGCCGATTGCCAAACACTGCTGCTTTGAGGAAGAGGGGAGAAAACACTGCTGCTCTGAGGAAGAGGGGAGAAACCGAAGGGTCACATGGGAATAAAAATAATAAACTCTATCAGACATAATGTAACTTCTTTCCTTATTAGTCCCAACGTTGTTGCAGCAGTTATTAATAACCTAGCACCAGCAGGGAGCAACGCAGACATCTTACAAAAGAATGCAGTATACTACAAGAGTCCTCAGAGTCCCCGCCTCCCTTCCCCATAAAGGTTCAGGCTAATATGGTTATAGCAGTGTAAAGCAACCATCTATAGGGAGTTAAAAATGATTCCTGAAAAATAAATCTGGGCAGTTTTGATAGCTTATTATTATCCTTTTGCTAGAAGACATTTGAAACGAAGAATGCCAGGTCTTTTCAGTAGGTTTGGTGGAAGAGGGATATCTCCAGCCTTGAGCTGGTATTGGGTTTCAGCTTTCGTGAATATCTTTAGCTACAAGGTGTTAAAAAATTCAAGAATGTGCTGGTGTCAGTTACATAATCTGCCCTTGCTCTCTACTGCTGTAAACCATATAACTATCTCTAATTTTCTGCATCCTAGTAGGGAGTTAGTGATCTATCAATATTATGATAACGCATCTCACTGAAAGGTGGCAGAATAGTACTGTGTGCGGTTAAGCAAATCAATCTAAAATGAGAGGCAAAAAAACATGCAGTTTGTATCACTACACAGGAAAACCTTAGCTTATTGTGTAGAGGAGTAATGTACCAGGGATAATTGTACTGTTGGAAAATGCTATCTATACATCCCTGCTGCTCAAAGCCATTTATTGTACCTGAATATCAGTAATTAACTGCAACACAAATCCTGTCCATTTGAACCAGCGCCACAAGCAGAACTACAGCCAACAAGGTGAGAGGAGGACACATTATGAGGTTAGATTTTAAAAAAAAAAAAAAAAGGGTTCTTTCTCTGCAAGCTATCTCTGAACACTGGGGCCCCTTAGGTATATTAAGCCTGCCTGACTTTCTTTCTTTCTTGTTTTTAATCCTCAGGAAGTCAAAGGGCACGGGGAGGCGTGACAGAAGCAGTGACCTATGTGTTAGCACTGGGGCAGAAGACCACGCCCCTTCCTCTAAACCCTCTCTCCCATGGCCCCAGGACAGACAGCAGTGACCTTTGCTTTCACTGAGCACATGAACTTTATGACCATAATTTTGACATGCTTTTTAATAGGCAGACCTCGTTTCTACCTTCCCAGAGCACTGAAAAAAACAGTGTCCTTTATAATAAATTGAAATATCACAATTTACATTGGTCCTACTACTGAATATGCCTTTAGAGAGCTACTGTGTCGACTGGAATTAATGGTAACTTTGACAGGCAGTCATCTATCACTTTTTATCTCCGAAGTATTTTCTTCTTTTCTGCTCTGTCAATCAGAAGATTTTCCACTTGACAGAGCTAGGTGTGATGTGTTGAACAGCTCTCTATCCATAGTTCTGTACCTCTCTATACATCATCAGCATTGTGATCACGCTGACTGTTACATCACTAGTAACCAAGAAGAGCCGATCTCCCGCTGCTTGATTGGTATCTTGTGATGGATGTTACCAAGTGGTGTGCTGTAACACCGAGTGCACTCACATAGAAACATAGAATTTGATGGCAGATAAGGACCGCTTGGCCCACCTAGTCTGCCCATTTCCCTACCTAACGGATAAGCTGCAGATCCCAGTTAACCAACAACCTACTTTCTCCTATGTTGATGATGTGGTGGGGGAATATAACTAGATATGTCTGCTGGGAGCTAAAGCACTGCTTTCTCTATTACACCAGATACTTTCAGGTAGAAAAAAAAAATCTAATGCGCACACAGAAAAGCACCTCTGAAATAAACAGTAATAAGGCACTACTTTTAAAAATTACAAAAATTGTCTTTTTTTTAATTTACTGTGCTTTTTAATCCTTGCACCCCAACCAGCCCCCATCAGTCCCTGCCACTCTACCCAACTCCGTAACCCACCATCTCTAGCACCCACTTCCACTCCGTTGGTCCCCCATGGATGAACCCCCCATGGGAAGGGTCGCTGGGGTCAGGCCCTTACTCCTCCTGGACAGAGTTGCAATGTCGGTCGTTGGAGCAGAGAACCCAGTCAGTAGTGTGGGGTCTGTGGCAGGTGGCATCCTGCTTTGGTCAGGAGTTTTCCACATTTTCTGTTCCCACTCTCCTGACTGACATCAGGAAGGCCTGGCCAACACAGAGTGTCATACCACTGACGTCCCCTCCCTCAGTACTTCACTCCAGCTGCACCATCACCTGTGGTCAGCCAGGTGGCGTGTTGCAGTGAGTCCCACCCCCCAAGCAAGTGAGCATCCTTGAGATTTCAGCCAGCCTTCCGTGGCTGGCCTCGATGGTATACCATTCTTTCTGCAACACACTGACAGCAAAACCATTACAGTGACACAACCCGTTCGACATCCATAGTGTTGAACGGGTTGTCGGAGTACTGTACGGATACAGCTACTCCCAGAGTTGGCTGCTCTCCCTAGTAATCAGCCCCCCCCCCGAGTTGATAATGTATAAGTCTGGGGGGGGGTGCGGTGAACAGTCAAAATGTGCCTCGGTGCATGGGGTGCCACCGCGATTGGTCAACACTTATGCTGGGCGATATAATTGCCACCAGCAAATTTGTGTCGCTGTAGTGTCCATGACACAACAAAGTTGTTAATGAGACTTGGTGGAACCCCCCCCCCACACAATAACCTAGGCTCGTTCCTGAATCAGAATCATCGACATCACAAGTGGTAACATTACAGCTGTGCTGGCAGGCTGGCTTAATAAAATTTCAAAC
Source organism: Neoceratodus forsteri (assembly GCA_016271365.2). Lineage (NCBI taxonomy): Eukaryota > Metazoa > Chordata > Ceratodontiformes > Ceratodontidae > Neoceratodus > Neoceratodus forsteri. The sequence goes on along the minus strand of CM028129.1, from coordinate 1,710,908,422 downwards.
ATGTTCTGCCAGCTATATTTTGACACTGCTATGTCTTCAAATTAAATGGTTGCTTCTGATCTTCATACAAAGAAATCCTGATTGAGGGTGGCTAACTCTTAAGTAACTGGATCCTGGTTTTTAAAACAGAACAAAGGTTTTGTGCCTTTGTCTTCTTTGCTGAGCAAATTTAAAACAGTTTAATTAAAATAAATTGCAGAGCTGTTGCTCTTGAAGCCAGCAGCCCAGGTTTGGGAATGAGTCTGGGTCATTAGGCGCCAGCCAAAGGGAAAAGGATTAGGCGTCCTAGAAGATGATCTCCTTGGGGGGGGGGTCACTTCCTCTGCTGCAACTTGGTGACCACAGACAGAAGTGCAGCAAAGGGCAGAGTGGGAGAGAGGACATCTTTCAGGCTCACGGCTGTCGCGCCCTTGTGTGCACTCCCACACTGAGGCCCTTGCATGCTGCATCCAAGGTGTGGATACAAAACCATGAAAAAAGGACCCGTCACAGCAGATGATGCACCCACGTGCATCTGTGTTCCATGTCACTGCCTGCAGTGCCTCCTGATGAAAACATAGAGACTAAGGGTAAATGCCCTCCTACATCCATCTACACCTAGGGTGGTGGTACAACTAGGAGTAGATGGAGGAGGCTAGTCACAGGCAGGGGTGCTGGAGCTAGACAGGCCATGGGTGCTTCTGATTGGAGGCAGTCCCAGAGAACAACAAGGGTCAGAGATAGTTAAAAAAATTCTATCTTCAGAACCACCATTAGATCTAGTGGATCATTATTTGCAAACATACGGTGGTAAGGAGGGACTGTCTCTCATTTTCATGGTGAATTCTTAATTTCCTTTCAAAAGCAGGTATCTACTTAAAAAAATTATTAAAATTATTATGTTTATACTAATTGCAGTTAATTTGTTTTTCATCAATGTCCCCCAACCCCGGAAGGATGCCCCCATCGAGTCTTTTGCAGGTCATCTTCCAACCTTGACATCCACAGTACTTTTCTCTGCCTCTGTCCCTCTTGGCTCTTCCCTATCCATTCCCAAGACAGGGGCTTTTGGGAGGTGTTCTTCTCATCTGGTGCACAAGTTAGTGGTGATGAAGGAGAGGGATGGGCATGAGGGGTCCTGATAGTGCTGAGACCATCATCTTGGACTTTTGGTCACCATTTTCCTGGCATTTCATCCATGAGGCTTTTGCCACCATGCTGATACTGTGCGTAGCTTTGACCAGCCTTACATATATGTGGCATGCCCCTAAGGAGAAGCCAGCTCCATGTCCCACCATGGGGAGTCATTGTGGAGCACAGTGCTGCCCTCCCGCTGTCTGGTATTCAGTACCAGAGGAAGTGCTTCTCTTGCCCTGGCTGCCCAAGTGCCAGCATACCAATTTTTGACCCTAAACTTGGGTTGCTGGGACAGTGGTTTGACAAGCTTCAGTTGGACCATTGGGAGGTCCCTACTGTATTTTAGTTTTTTTTGTTTGTTTGTTTTTTTGTTTACAATTTATTCGGAATTCACCCCTGCTACCAATACTTCTGTTCAGGTTGTTCTGGTTGCTATGTCCCTTACACACTCCTACTAATTACACACTCCTACTAGGTTATTGCAGTTCTGCATCAGTTCAGATCTTCAGGGCTCTGTGGCTCCCCCCACATGGCTGGGCTCCAATGACCAACACACATGGACCATCCGTCAGGATGTCTCCTAAGATGCCAACAGTGATGGAGGAGGGTAGCTTGGAGTATCCAGAGATGTACAAGATTGTGTTTCCAGTTGAAGTTGGGGACTCAGCACTGTGAATTTTTTCCCCCTCTTAAAGCTTTCCTACCTTCCCTGGCAACTGGCACTGCCCAGCCACGTCTCCATAATATAGAGGGGATCTATACTATGGAGATTGCTGACAACACATGGTCTCCTGTGTGGTCAATGCTGTCTTGGAACCTGCCAGATCAGGCACTCAGTGAGTGGACAGACTCTCTCTTCTGTCTCTCTCTGTCTCTCCCCCCTCTCTATCTCTCCCCCCCCTTCCTGAAGTCTGAACGTGAAGCCTGCACATCACACTCAGGCTCCACTAGCCCAGGTGGGGGAACTGAGACTGCAGCTTGATCCCAGGACTCTCAAGTAGTGGTGCAGTACACCAGCAGCCAGTGACATCAAACTGGGCTTGCGTTTAAGTTTTAATGTCTTTTAGTTTTTTTTTTTGTTTTTATTTTATCTTCACCTCATTTTTTTTCACATTTCAAAGTACAGCTTCCACTGTGTTTGAAAGTGCACTATGGAAACAAAAATTTTTTAATGAAAACTTTGTATATCGACGTCTTTATTTATTTATTGAAGTCTAGGATTACAAGTACCTTTGAGCAGAGGCTCTTTTACAAAGGTTCCACATAATAAACTGGACATACAATAGTACACAGTGGAGCAATTGCAATACACAATAAAGCAAATGCAAAACTAGGGAGGATAAAACAGATTTAACACACAGTTGTAACTAAAACCAAAGAATACGTATAGAAAAATACAGGCAGGGGTACTAGGGGTAACAGAGGAGAGGTGGGACACTGAAGGGTGAGAGCTTGCCAGAGGCAGTTATCAACCAGAAGAGAAGTGCAGGTAGTGGGGCAGGGTGGAGGGGGGATGGGGAGAAGGGAAGGTAGAGAAAGAGGTGCGAAGTGCTGAAGGGGACAAATGCAACTAGGACTGCAGGATAGCTGTGAGGGCTGGCTAGGTATGGTCGTCGCAGGTGTTGGAGGCAGAGAGGTGGAGTCAGAGCCTTAATTTGAATGGGCCTAGCTTGGGAGCAGAGGAGATCTCAGTGTTGAGGCTATTCCACCAGCAAGGAGCCCGGTAGGCAAATGAGCATTGACCCAGGGAGGTTCTGCAGAGCGGGACCAACAGGCATTGTGATTCAGAGCCCCTAGTGTGGCGGGGGTTACTGCTTGGGCAGAGGAGTGATAGTACCCCCGGAGGGGCCAGGCCCATAGTGATCTTCTTAGCCATAGTGCAGGTTTGGTATTTTATGCGATTGGATAGCTGTAGCCAGCCAGTTTGGGCGTAGAGGTCACATATGTGGGTTAGACGGTGGGACCCAGTAATAAGTTGATAGGCTTTGTTGAGTGAAGCTGAGATGCGTCTGAGGGCAGTTGAAGTGGCCGATCCACAAATGATGAGGCTATAGTCGATGATGGAGACAATTGAGCTTTGAACTGCAACGCTTAAGGCAGCAGGGGTTAAGCTAGTCCTATGCCTGTAGAGAAGACCAAGCCGCATGTTGGCTGCCTTAGCAACATTGTCAATATGGGCCCCATAGGACAGGTTACTGTCAAGAGTGATCCCCAAGTGTTTAAAGGTTAGAACCTGTTTGAGAGTTGTCCCATGTTGGTTTGAGATAATTGGGGTGGGGGGGGCGACCTGTGTTTGCTTTGGGAGTTACTGAAAAGCAATGGTCTTTGTTTTTTTATAGTTGAGGATAAGTCTCTGTGTGCTGAACCAGTCTTCCACAGATGCAAAGCCAAGTTGGAGATTATTTTGCAGGGAGTGTGGGTCCTTATGGGAGGAGAGAATTACAGCATCATCTGCATAGAGTATAATTTGTTCTGGACAGGATTGAGGGAGTTTATTCAGGAAGAGGGAAAATAAGAGCGGTCCCAGTATAGAGCCCTGAGGAACTCCAGAGCGGACTGACATAGCATTAGAGTGAACACCAGCAAGTTTTACTCATTGCAGTCTATTTTCCAGGTAGCTTTGGAACCAGGCCATGGAGTCAGGGGAGAGCCCAGCAATTGAGAGCTGGTCCAATAGCAGTTTGTGGTGGACGGTTTCATAAGCCTTGGTTAAATCGATGAAGACTGACCCTGCAAGGCGACAGTTATCCAGGGAACGATGGATGGCTCTGGTAAATTCCAAGAGGGCAGATGTGGTGCTGTGTCCTTTTCTGATGCCATGTTGCTGTGTACATAAGATATTGTGGTTGTCCAGGTAGTCGGTGAGTTGGTCAGCAACAATGCGTTCGAGGGCCTTGGAGAGGGGTGGTAGTATGGAGATTGATCAGTAGTTTTCATGGTAGGTCTTATCACCATTCTTGTGTACTGGGGTGACGATAGCGGATTTCCATCTGTCAGGGAACTGGCCAAGGCAGAGGGATAGGTCAAAGATCTTAGTGAGTGGTCTGATAACTTCATCGAGAGTAAGGGACAACAGTTTTAGGTTCAATGAGTCCCCGCTATTTCTTGATTTGGCGATGGCCTTACTAATGTATTTGTGAGCTTCATTGCTGCTTGACTGCTTTGAAATAGAAGGGGGGGTAGGAAGTAGAGTGGGGAGTGCTGGTAGGGTCAGCAGAGGTGTCGGATTCATTGAAGAAGTCAGGGGAAGAACAGAGCTGAGGTCAGTGTAGGTGGTATTGAAGGAATTTGCGATAGTCATGGGGTCGAGTGTTATAGTTCTGTCAATGTTGAGCATATTTGGGGATGTTTTTGGCTGTTTACCAGTTACTTATTTGATGTTGTTCCAGAAAGCTCTTCCATTTCCCCATGTGTTAGTGAGGGCTTCCCTGTAATAGGTGCTTTTGTATAGTCTAATAGCCTTTGTGCAGTCATTCCATGCTCGTTTATAGCTCTGAATGGCATTTGGCGACCCAGAGACTCGGGCCAGGAGCCAGAGGTGGTCCCTCAATTTTAGCTGTGCTATTAGGTCGGCGGTAAGCCAGGGATTACAAAGGGCCTTAACTTTACACTTTTTGAAGGGGGCGTAGGTGTCACAGGCTGCATTGAAGATGGAGATGAAGGCGTCCAAGGCTGAATTGACATCTTAGATAACTGACACAAACTGCAAAGCCTGGGAAAGATGTGGAATTTTAACCAAGGTATTTTGTTATTGTAATATTAGAATAGTTTGCAAACTTGTCTTCTAAAAAGTAAAATAAAACAAGAAGGCCAGTCAGACTTATCTTCTGGAAAGTGAAATAAAACAAGCACAGTCCTTGAGCCAGATAATATTAAATATTTCTGTGTGGGTTGCAGGAAGTTTGGACTATAAAGCTAGGTTACAGGTCTTTCATAATCCCTCCCCCACACTACTTCTGAGCCATGACATTTACTGCTGTCCTAGTAGCCATGACAGTAAATTCATGAACTGATAGGAGGTGCTTAAACTACAGACAAGCTCAGGCCACCCTTCCAAATACAGAGTGTATCACCTCCACAGTGCTTCTTGAGATTCTGATGGGTGGCACCTTGAGATGATCAAAGCCTGGTCCCCCACATGGCATGCCACTATTCTTTTAGGCCACCAATAATAAGACAGAGAGGGAGGGCGGTCTAGTTGTTAGAGTACTGGCTTGTGAACTGGGTATAGCAGGTTTGAACCCAGCTAGACTCAAATACTCACCGTGTAACCTTGGGCAAGTCACTTAACAGTGCTCAAGTCCTTCCAGTTGCAAATATGGGTAGAAGGAGGACCCCACTGAAAAAGGAGATGATGCATCCCAGCTGATTTATCCCTGTTAAATAAATTGTATAAAAAAGATGTTTTATGAGGGTTTTCTAACTGTCTTTGTTCTCGAGTACTTAGGGAAGGTCTGGGACATCTCTTAGCCACCCATCAGTCTTACTAGCACCTCATCGTATCTCACCTTAGGGACTATGTCAGGAAGCCGTGTGGCGTGCACAAGATGGCAAACAGACATGTTTTTAAATCAGAAGTTGCGATGGACTAGGGATATACTTCCAAAAGTGTATTGCAAGGATGTGAACTATGTGACTGAACCCTTGTCAGGGGCATATCTATGGATTGGGGAGGGTGCTAGGTTTGTATGGTGTTTTCCTTTAAGATATGAACAGTGCATGAAACTGAAGCGTCTAGTATATAAATACAAGATTCACAATGCGTTACAGTATGGCAAACATTACCAAACGTGAGAGGGAAGACCTAATATGTTGCTGTTGATCAAAGGACTTCTCTTGACACTGCTGACGTTTCCACATCTCACTGCTGCCCATTATTATGCGCACCAGATATATTTGCTTATAGCGATGTTTGCTGAATATTTTACACATCATTTTAGAGTAACAATCCTCTTCGCCCCACTCGTGCCCTAACTGCCTTGCTCCACGTTACCTTTCCATGTTATCGCAACCACCTTTCTGCCCCTCAGAAGTTCCACTTCTGGGGTGCCTGATGACCCATCAGAAGTGATACCTGCTTCCATGCTGGCAGCCTGGGTTTGGGAGGCTGGGGAGTGGATTCGGGAGTCAGGTTGGGCAGGTGCTCTCCCAGCCAGGGGAGGGAGGCATCCAGCTTCCACCACCAAAGCGACCACCATGGTGGGCCAAGGGAGCTTGTCTTCCCTTCAGGGTGTGCATGTGTGCTACGGCACATGCAAAGGAATGCATGCACTTTGCTTGATATGAGGGATGGGAGAAAACCCATGTCTCCAGGTTGGCAGCCAGTACTCTCAGGCCTGTACCGTGTGGATCCCCACTGGCTCAACAGTTCAGGGAGCAGCATTCAGGACTGGGAGATTGCCAGGTCAGTACCCAATGGAAGGCGAAAAAGTGGCAGCAGGGAAGCAATAAGCGTAATGAAAAAAGGAAGGAAGTTCCATTTTCTATCTCCTAAATCTTCTCTGCAAGGCAGGGTGGAAAGGGTGCAGGTGGAAAAGTATGTGAATATTTTATTATCTGTAGAGTGCATGTAACATTTTTTCTACATGTGTTCATCGAATTCGTATAAATTGTACCCTGATAGATTATAATTTCTACTTTAAAATGTAACAATTCTGCTACTTGGTTCCACCAGGCCCCCCTTTGAAAACAAGATGATTCACCTAAATGGGGCTATTCTGACAAGCTGAAATTCTAAATAAAATGAAAAAGGATAGCAGTGAGGCTGTTAGACATAGTCCCATTGATTTTTCTTACATGTGCTGTACTTGTGCCGGAAAATCGTGGTACTGTCGCCGGCCACAATGACTGGAGTCATAGAAATCTTACTTAGGGTCCAGAAAATTCATGGATCCATTTTGTGTTGTCCTTATTGTGACATATCATTTGTTTTACACGAGCACGTCACTAAACTTGAAATGTTTTAAACGTTACTCTATTGTGGCTGGTTCTATGGCAGGTGGCAGTGCATCGTTCAGCCATTGGGAAAACCGGGGTTTCATGTACTAGCCCCCAAATCCCACACTGAGGTCTACTGGGGGGATCGAGCATGTTGCAGAGGTGAGGTGCCAGATCATGGCTCCATCGTTGCAAACAACAAACGTTGTGCTGATTTAATGTAAACTGTCAAAACTCATTGTGTTGCCATGGACAATGCCAAACATCATGGAGTTTTCAGAAAATTGGAAAAAAACATCATAGTATCCATGACTTCCGTGACAAAGGTATGGCCCCAATACTTAAACAATAATTTTGTTGCCAGGCTTATACAGAGTATTCAAACAGTGCGTGGATTCGGAACCTACTTGTCGTGCATATCTATTTAGTGGGAGCGCGTCAATTCGCTCCCGACAATACGCGCCGCGACAACTCGCTCCCAACAATAGGCTCCTGTCAACTCACTCCCGATGTCAGCTCGCTCCTGATGTCAACTCACTCCCATGACAGCCTATTTAGTTACTTCTTCATTTATTTTTTGGTTGGTCAGGTAAGTACACTGCTCCAAGGGACCTTTTTCAGGAACATCCCAGGCCTAAGTAGCAAAGAAAAGGATGGAGATGAGAGAAACATTGTTACAAACAAGCTGTGAAACACATGTCCAGAGTAACTGATAGTAAAGATAAAAACAAAGTAAAACATTGTATACAGTTTCAATAAATTGGCACAAAATATGGGTTGAACAATTTGTTTCTTAAGAATACAATACTGGGGCTGGCCCGGTGGTGCTGAGGGTTGAGGCACGCGACGCCACACCTTGCACCATGCCGCCGACCAGGTTCGGGAGTGTGCCCAGGTGCCAGGGTCAAGCGGGGAGATGGATTGAGCATCCCAGGACAGCTCTCCTTTCCTGGGGAGGGCTTTGAGGATGACTGTCATCCCAGTGACCCCAATGGAGACGGGGCACTGCAGGATAAGCGGTCCAGAAAGCAGCATGGAATGGCGGTGCGGATGCTGGCAAGTTGCCATGGACCCCACGGCAGCATTCCAGCCAGGGAGACGGGAAGTACTAGAAACCCCCACTGGTCTGGATAGGTGACGACTCCACAGTGCCTGACCACCACATGCCCGTAACTGGGCCTCTGTCCATTGAACTCCTCACTGACCTAGGTCTATGGGGTTCCACGAGGAGAGCTAATGCCTTTGAGGAGGTAGGGGGTCTCAGTGGGCGGTAAAGCGGCAGAAGAGTTGGTGCCTAAGAGAGTTCCAGGTCCAGTGGGCGCCATAAAGAGAGTTTAAAAAAAAAAAAGAATACAATAATGGTAGCCGGTCTGGTGGCTCTGAGGGCTGAGGTGCTGGACGTCTCACCTCACACCAAGCCGGTGACCCAAGTTCGGGAACAGGCTTGGGTGCTGGGGGTCAGCAGGGGAGGGAGAGGATTGAGCATCTGACAGACTACTCTCCTCTCCCTGGGGAGGGCTCCAGGGCTTGCCCGGTGAAATAGCAGCCTCTCGTGGAAGCCGGAGGCGCTACTCACCCCTGGGCAGAAGTAGAGGGAAAGAGTGTGGCGGACGTCTGCAGCATTATGCCGCACTGACGTCATTGCACCGCTGCACTCCTGGGGACAAAACACTAGAAAAATCCCCCGCTACAGCTCTGTGGAGATGATGGGTGCCCCAGGGGCAGGCCCACATCCTATTGCTGACTCATCGTTCCAGAGGACTCCTCTCCTTGGCCGACACTCGGGTAGGCCTCTCTAACTTCAGATAGGCTGCCATGGGAGGGAAGACCAGCCCCGGGGGGGGTGATCCGGGGGGCGGGGGACTAGACCTGCCTAGTGTTCAGGGGAAGAATCTGGTAGTGATGGGTTCAGGTCGGGAAGGAGAGGATTGAGCATCCCGAGGACTGCTCTCCTCTCCTGGGGAGGGTGGGCTGTGCATCCCCGACATCTAGTGGCTCCCAGTTGAGACTGGAAGCACTGTAGTTGGGGAACACCCATGCAAGGGGTGGAGGCGACAGCGGACATCCTGTGGGCCAGTGTGGGGGCATGCCCGCAGCATGCTGGATGTCATGCACATCTGCACCTCATGAAGTGCAGAAAAAGAAAAAAAAAACAGCCTCTGGGAGGACGATGATGGGCCCTGCAGCTGGCCCCCCATGCCCAACACCGGACCTTGCCCATTTCAAGGCCTCTGAGTCCTCCTCCTTCTCTGCCTGCCGACTAGATTTAGAGAAAAGGCATCAAGGTAAGGAGTGGCAGTCCCACCTCAGGAGATGTACAAGCTGGGAGGTAGGCAGGCTGGGATGTTGGTAGAAGCTCCGGGGGGGGGCCTGATCTGGGAGGGTCTTGGGCCTGGTGAGAGAAAGACTGACTGTCAGATGGCCACATCCGAGGGTTCCCAATTGGGCTGGTGATCGGAGGGAAAAATAAATAAATAAAAAAGGTAGTGCTAGCACAGTATTATAAACTGACAAAACAACAGCTAATATAGTAGGCTGCACAACTGCAGTGTGTGTTGTTTTACGCCACTAGATTTCCAAACAAGAAGTACAGTTTTTAAGAAATTCCTTTAAAAAAAAATCTGGATTTCATAGCAGCTCTTTCATTATAAACATCAAGATTCTCTCTCTCTCTCTCTCTCTTTGCCTGTCTCCCCCTCTTTCAGCTATTGTCATTGCACTGGCTCCCTTCCTGACAACTCCTTTTGCCCATTTTGCCCCTCTGTGGCCACAGTTGTGTGATGTTGGCTCTGTTCCTCTTATTTATTGCCTTTGGTATTGTGCATTACCAAATGGGTAAGAGAAACCAAGACCACTGATTGGTCAAATGCAATCATATACCCATGTGTTACTCTAGCACAGCAGCACAGGTCAGCAGTCTGTAACTTTCCAAACCTGATTAATCAGTTTTTAAATACAAATTGGGGGTACCATTTTATATTTGCAATAAGGCAATCCAGAGCGTGCATTATGTTGTGGTATAACGACACTTGCTCAGATGTGTAAGACATTTGGCATCACCTCCTATCTTTCTGAGTTGTGCTGCTGTGCCAAAATAATGCGCATACTTCACATAATCTTTTGAGCTAATTACATAAGCTCTTTTTACTTTTCTTTCATCTGTTTGTAATCCTCCTTCCCCCAGGTCACACCTGCAAACGGGCTTTGGCTCAGTGTGCTTTTTCTGGTCAGCAATTCTAAAAATAAATAAATGAATAAAAGAATAAATAGGAGCAGTGAATAACATAGGCTTCTCTCAGGCCATTTTACGAGGCCCAGAAAGAGATCATTGCATCTTGTATTCAGAGGAAAAGGCCTTCTCTGTGAATTCAACCATGGTTTGTTGCATACTGGAAGGGTAGGCAATAAAACCTTGAACAGAAGGCAGTAAAACACTAACGTTGTGATGGCTGTGCTTTTGATCACTTATCCTTCATGTTGCTCTGTTCCCAAATCGAACTAGAAAGCATTTGTGGGTGAAGTGACCCATTAGCTGGGCAATAACACTGCCTTATTATGCCTGCTTACTGGTATTAGTTATGGACTATAAAACCATTGCATAAACCCTTAGGGACTTCAGTTAGATAGACACCGCCAACTTCAAGTGTGGGTTACTGAACCTCTGTAACACATGAATTAATTTTTTGCACCTAACTATAGCTGCTAATGGTTCCATGTACTTGGTGGAAGCACGGCAGATTCGTATCTGAGAGCCTCAGTTTCATCCATGATCACATCTTAGAAACATAGAATATGAGGAGCTACAGAAAAAGACCTAACAGCCCATCCAGTCTGCCCAACCCTGCCTAATTTATTTATTTCTAAAGTTTTACCAGAAAAGTCAAGCTCAGCTTGGTAGCAGCTTGTTTCCCAGATGCGTCCTGGGTAATTCGTGCATGATGGCCCTGTTCGTGGGTTGCATGTCCAAATCCAGTGACTAGGAGAGTGATCAGGCAGAATACAGCACTTGTAGCTTGCCTGTTTATTTTAAAGAGCACATTTCTCGCTTTTGTTCGATGCCATCTACATAAAGACTCGAGGGGTGCAATAAGTGGAGAGGTCAGCAGAGAGAAACCCCAAAGTAGTAAAGGAAGGATAGCAAATTGGCAGAGGTAGTTGAGTGCAAGAGGATTAGCACAGGGAGTGGGAAACAGTAGGGGCAGGGACTGAGTAAGGGAGTAGAAGATGGGGAGGAATGGAGAATAGGGAGGAACAAATTGGAGTAAGTAGAGGGCCAAAGGATATACAGACAAGGGTATCTGGAGGGGGTGCACAAAAACCAAGGAAAACTAGCAGAGTTGTAGTGATAGGGCACTCAGTTGTGAAGGGAGTTAGATGGCCACAGGGAAGAGGTGGACCTCATAGAAGGATTGTTGTGTGCTGCCCCGGTATGACAGCCGAGAGGATCATGGTTATGGCATACGTGCTTGTGCAACGCGGACGGGAGCACCTGATGTGATCCTCCACCTGTGCACAAATGACCTGGCAGGGTGCAAGGTAGAAGTGTTACAGAATAGATTTAGAGAGCTTGGGAGGAAAGTTAGGGAAGCGTCAAAGTCGGTGGCATTTTCGGAGGAGCTATCAGTACCACCAGCTCAGCTAGGAAGCTCTGGTTCCCAGAGTTCAACCAGTGGCTAAGAGACTGGTACAAGGAGGAGTACTTTGGATGTGCTGGGGACTGGTGAAGAGTCTGGGATGATAAATCCCTGTACTCACCAGATAGACTCCACTTCAGTAGGGGAGAACCAGGGTACTATGTGACAGGTTAGGGGAGTACATTAGGGACAGTCTGAATTTAACTAAGTAGGGGTGGGGTTTGGGAGGACCACCTGGGAGTGCAGAACCCAAGGTTCACAAAAGGAGGAGGCATGAAGGGCACCCCCCCAACCAGAGGGGACAATAAATAAAATGGGCAAGGGAGGATGGGGTGAGGGAAGGGTGAACACAGTGGGGGAGGAATAGGTGGTAAGGGGGAGAAAAAAAGAGAAGTCGGGCAAGCTGGTAGGGTAACCAGAGGAATGGGGGAACTGGGATGGGAAAGGGGGCAGGAAACATGGGATGTGGAGAGTGATATCCATGAATGCCAGGACTTTGAGGAACAGAATGGATGACCCACAGGCCATGACGATGGATGACCAAACAAATCTGGTACGGTCGCTGAGACCTGGGCAACCCAGAATCATGACTGGGATGTATCTGTTCCTGAATACACCCTCTATAGAAAGGACAGAACAAAGGGTAGGAGTGGAGGGGTGGCAGTCTACATTAGAGAGGGAATAAAGGTCACAAGGGAGGACATGGGGAGGATACAGAGATGCTGTGGGCACAGCTGCAGTCAAGGGTGGGGAAGAAAACAAGGGGGAGTAATGTACCAACTGCCAAGTCAGGATTGCACAAAGTTCGTGGTGGCCAACACCTACCCAAGACACTCTGTACTTTCAGTATGTAATCTCCATACTAGAAAAAGAGAAGCAGTTTTATCTTGAAGTAGTGCAGTTCTTTAAAGTGTAGCACACAGTGATTTTCATCTGGTTGGCAAGAGCAATATAAACAGACCCCATCTTCTTAGAATCTTAGAAAGATGACGGCAGAAGGAGACCAAGGGTCCATCAAGTCTGCCCATGAGTTTCCAAGACCCTAGGAGATCCCAGGATCTAGTCCATACTATTATCTGTGGATTTAATTTGAACATACTCTTTATCCCAACCCCGTTTGAAGGTTGATACCCCATTTGCAAGCCCCCACTACATCCACGGGCAGCCTGTTCCACGGCTCCACTATCCTTTCTGAGAAGCAGTGTTTCCTAAGATCCCTTTTGAATGTCCCACCCCTCAGCTTCCATCAGTGCCCCCTTGTGTTTGAGCTGGATGCCTTGGTGAATAGTTCAGAGTAGGGCACTGCATTAATTTCCCTCATGTACTTGAACATTTCTATCATATCTCCCCTTTCCCTCCTTGTCTCCAGCGAGTACATGTTTAACGCCTCAAGACGCGCATCGCATGGTAGTCCCTGGAGCTCCTGTATCATTTTGGTCACCCTTCTCTATATGGTTTCTAGCCTGTCCTTGTCCTTTTTAAAGCGTGGGCTCCAAAACTGGACACAGTATTCCAGGTGGAGTCTCGCCAGGGATCTGTACAGTGGCAGTATCTTCTCCTGATGCCTACTGTTGAATCCTCTCCCTGTCACCCCAACATTTTGTTGGCCCTACTGTATGCTGCGTTGCATTGGCTGGCTTGTTTTAGGGTATCACATGTGATAACTCCTAGATCCCTTTCCTCTTGTGAGGCAGTGATCTTTACCCCATTGAGCCAATAGGCTGTCCTTGGGGTATTCTTGCCTAGATGCATCACTCTACACTTCTTGGGGTTGGACTTTAGCTGCCAGACACTAGACCATTTTTCCAACTTTTTCAGATCTTTCTGTAGGTTCCCAACTGCTTCCTTGCTGTCCACCCTACCACCTAGCTTAGTGTCATCTGCAAACAGTGCAAGTTTGCCCTGGATACCTATTCCTGTGTCGCTGATGAACACATTAAACAGGACTGGTCCTAACACCGAGCCCCGAGGGACCCCCCTAAGATGGTGAATAATGTGCCTACACCTGGAATCAAAACTCTGACCCTTTGCTTGTAAAGGCAGTACACATCCAGTGTGCCTCCTGAGGAGCTTCAATGTTAGAACACCCCCCCAACAGCAATGTCACCACCTGATGCGTTTCATTCTTAGGTGCTTTTTCAAAGGCTGGCAAATGTAAGGTTTAAGCTGCCTTTTGAATCCAGGATTTAAAGACTCTGTACAAAATAAGTGAATATGTGCATTGAAAGTGCAACTGTTCAGTTACTAACAACATTAAAAAAAACTTAGAAAATGAATACATCACTCTGTTTTCTCATGACACAATGTATATCATATATATTAAAGGACTAAGGATGTATTCATAAGTCCAAATAGGTTGCAAACGATATTTAGAAACAGAAATAATTTATCAACTGATTTGGTAGCATTATTGTGTGTAAACTAAAAGCTCCAAAGGGCTTTCTGTCCTGCTACAGTAATGGGAGAGTGCTATTCTGTATGGAATTCAGCAGTAATCCCAGAGCTGTTGTACTATCATTGTGACGTTGTGATGTGAGGTTGTTGTACCCTCTTGAAAGCATCACATCGATGGTACAACAACTTCGAACCCACCAGAATGCAAACCATGCACACAGCTGATCACTTGCACGGGCCAGTTCTCATTTTCAGTCACCACACTTCGTGGCAGTTATGGCTGAAACTGACGAAAAGCGAGCAACCAGCAATGTAACTTTCAAAGCCCGAGGAAACCAGCAGCAGTTCACAGCTGAGCAAAAAAATCAGAGTCCGTACAGTGAAACAGTTAAATACGTTGTGCCCTGTTTGAAAAATAAACCTCTGTTACACTGTTAGACACTAGATCAGTTGTCTGCTCAATCCGGACCTTGGGTGCACGTGTGCGTGTGTGTGTGTGTATACGCATATGGAGCAGGTGCAAACAGTGAGCCTGCCATCACAGCGTTTTGTCTGTCTAGACCAAGACCCATATACTATAAAAGACAGTGCATGGATCTCAGTGCACAGACAAGGCTGTGTTGGCATTGAGAGGTTGTCATGACAACCACGGACCTCTCGAGCTTCACTCCTGAGTTCAGGTACTTGTCATGACAACCTCTCGATGCCAGCACAGCCTTTTTATGCACTGAGACTCATATAGTATCCTCTATGTCTTTTCAGTATCATTTACAATATCCTTATTTCATAGTGCTGTTCACAATTGCATAATAGTGGCATAATCCACATAGTGCAAGCTGTAACACTTACCACCTAGATTTCTAGACAGTCAACATTAGATGTGTGCCACAAGAGTCTAAGGCACCATACATACAGCAAATAGTCAATACAGATGCCTCATTTGCATCTATTAAAAGAATTACCCAGACAAAAGACATTTTTGTGTCGCAAAATACCGCCAGAAAGTGCAGGACAATATTCGTGAACCACCAGATTTCATCCATGTAGTGGAATCCATAATATGCTCGAGGAGGACTCCCAGTTATACTGGGGAAGCCATGACAATTTCTGTAATACAGAGTCTGAGCACATAAGTTACATAATGAAGCAGTGCCGTAAGTATTATAGAACCTGCTAGCGAGCACTGTATTCTCATTTCAGTTTTAAGCACTATACAGACGCATCCAGGAAAACATCTAGCAGGTTCCAAACTTATTCCTCAGTATTTCAGCAAAAAGCATTACTTCTTATAATCCATACTGTTGTCACAGAAACTGAGCGACCTCTAGTTTATCATTTAGGCCTGGAGTTAACAGTGACACCCACTGAAAAAATGTAGTATTGTTCTCTTTTAAAGAGGACTCTATCATAATCCCTCCCTCTTCAATTTCTTGTTTTTGTTATGCCCATAGATGTGAATTTATGATGTATCTTATTTCTTGCTTTTGAATGTGTACTAACAGAGCATTATTCTGATCTCCATTCTCAATCGCTCTCATGTGTTCTCCTATTATTGTCTTAAATGCCTACTTTGTTTTTCCTACATAATAACTTCCACATTTTCTTTCGGCAAGGTAACTCAAACCTTCTGAAATACATGTTATGAAGCCTTTCACTTGGTCTCTCAACCTGTTTTCGGGTTTTCAAATGTTTTTGCTTTGGCCACCAGAAAGCAATATTTGCAGTTACTGCATGTGTGGCACCCATCCTGTCTGGTAGGTAACCACATTCAAGGTTTCTCCAGAATTTGTTGTACAGAATGTTACCACTAAGTCCCTAATGTTTTTGCCTCTCCTGTACACCAAATTTGGGTTGGTTCTGACAAATTTTTCAAACCTGGATCTAGGCTCACCAGATGGCCAGTTTTTTTTAACGATGGCCTCAATGGTTTCTGATTGTGGACTAAATGTAGTCACAGAATTGGATCTGTGGGCCCCTGTTTCCTCTCTCTCTCCTTCACTCTTTGCAATTCCTCTCTAGGTATCCTGTCAACCTCCTGTCTTGCAGCACTAACTAGACTGGTAGCATATTCCCTTTAATGCAGTTGTTTCAGTAGATCATCAGCCCTAGTATTATACATTTCTGTGTTACCACAATTTATTTTTTTCCATATGAAATGGCCCCTTCGATATGGTGTGGCATGGATGGCAGCTGCTTGCTAATAGGAGAGTGTTCCTGTTGGTAGATTTCTTGAAGAGGTCTGTTGTGACCCCACAATTATCATCTTTTTTGATCATTAAAATCCAAGAAGCTGATTTGGCATTTACAGAAGGAAAAGCTAAACTTGACCCTTAGGCTGTCAACAGAAAGCATAGTAATTCTAGACTGTTATATCAGTCCACAGCACAGCGAGGGTTAAGATTACGCTTGCTCTCTTCAAGGAATGGCATAAATTCAAAGAGCTCCTTTTCTGTTTTATATCGCACCATTATGCTGTAATCAATAAACCTTCGTCATAGGTCTGTTTTCTGGTAAAAATAGATTGATGACATCATTACGTACCACCTCCTTTTCCCATTTTACCCAGGAAGAGGTTTGCATAATTCAGGGCAAAACTGGCCCTGATAGCCATACCCCTTTTTGGCAAAAAGAATGTATCCTTATAAAAGAACGCACTACATTCTAGTACGTTGTGAGCCAGTTTAACCAGGGCATGGGTAGGTGGATCCTCTAATGTTGTAGTACTTAAAAAAGTGTTCTGTTGCTGCCAGTCCCTCATCATGGAGAATATTGGAATACAATGCTTCCACATCTAATGTGACTAGCAGGCTGTCTTTATCAGTAGCCAGGTCTACATCTGATGTTGACTAGCAAGCTTTCTTCATCAATAGTCATGCCTTGTAATACTCTATTTCACCCATGTCTTCAGCATATGACAGGAGTTCCTTGGCAAGGGGACACAGATAACAATTAAGGAGGAAGTATAGCGCAGTGGTTTGAGGCTCTGAGCTGCAAACCTGGAGACCTGGGTTTGAATCCCACAGCCCCCACTTGCATACTGTGTGACCCTGAGCAAGTCACTTAACTTCCTTGTGCTCCCAGGTCACACCTGTAAATAAGCTTTCAACTTAGTGTGTCTCTCCTTGTTAAAAATGAATAAATAAATAAATTTAGCTAAGGGCTCAGTGAGAGATTCATTGCCTGACACTGTTGGTCTTCCGGAGGGGTTGACCAAATTTTTGTGTACTGTTGGCAGATAGTAAAATGAGGCTTTAACTGGGGCATCAGCAGTGAGGAAATCAATAATCTGTGCAGAACGTCAGTTATTACTAACATACTAAAATGCCTGCAGAATAGGCCTAACGGTCTTTCGTGTCTACTTGTTTCGTCAGCCCCCACCCTGGGAGCTGACCTTGCTGCCCCCCTCACCTTCCCTGGCTTCTCCCTTCCCAGTTCTGGATATTCTCGCTGCACTAGATTTTGCTTCCAGAACCCTTCCCGTGTACCTGTTCCACCCTCTCTTGAACCTGTCCACTGTCTCTGCCTCCACCAGCCCCCTGGGCAGCGCATTCCATGGCTCCACCACCCTCTCGGTGAAGTAGCACGTCCTCCTTTCTCCTCTGAATCTTCCCCCCTCCTGCTTCCACCCATGCCCTCTAGTTGCCCCCTCCTCCTTCCTTCGAAGCACCCTGACTGCTCCTCCCCTATTTACCCCCTTCATGTACCTGAAGACCTCTATCATGTGCCCCCTGGTCCTTTCTCTCTTCCAATGTGTACATATTTAGCTCTTCGAGCCTCTCCCCATACGGCCTGTCCCCCAAGCTCCAAGTCATTTTGGTTGCCCTTCTCTGGACCCTCTCCAGGAGTTTAATGTCCCTCTTTAAGTGTGGCGTCCAAAACTGCACACAGTACTCGAGATGCGGCCTCACCAAGCAGTTATACAGAGGGAGTATCACTTTCCTCCTTCTGGAGATGATCCCCCTAGTGATGCATCCCAGCATCCTGTTTGCCTTGGCTGCTGCCCTCCTACAAGTCTCGGAGTTGTTCATCTTGACATCCACCACCACCCCCAGGTCCCTCTCAGCCATCGAGACTTGTAGCATCCCCCCCCCCGGGTGTACACTTGGCCAGCTAGTTTCAAACGTTCATCAGTCAGTGCTTTAAATCTCATGGTTTGGTCACATTGTAATCTCACATAGCATTTGTCATCATACAGTTGTCTGTAGTTTTCCTTATCATATTTTTGGCTGTTCAACACCACTAAGGACCCCCCCTTGTCAGCTGGTTTAATGGTAATAGTTTTATTTGCACCCAAGTTTTTCATAACCAACATTTTCTTCCTTACTCATATTATGGAAATAATGATTGTTTGCATATTTGCCCAGCTTAATAACCTGTTCCTCACTGCATTTTAAACAAGCATGTAGTGCTGGAATAAAGTGGTGGACAGAAGTGGGACTTCAGTTTAAACTTGGATAAATCATTGTCTGTTACTCCATTGTTTTGACTTCCACCACTTACCCTGGTCCCATCATATGTTTGTTTATTTAGTTGTTAATATCTCGGAGTGACACCTTTGAGCTAAAAGCTCTTTACATAGGTTCCATGTCAGAGGATTAATATACAGGGAGAATAATACATAGGCTAATACAAGCAACTCTACAGGTACAGAAGATATGTCACATCTGGAGCTTGAGAGAGCTAATATACATGGTATTGTACAATGTATGCCACAGGCAAAAATTGCAATACAGGAACTGGGAGACAAAAAGTGCTAGACAGGAGCTACAACAAGAGGGGGGAGAGGTACGGCCCATGAGGCCAAATCAAAGGGTGGACATTTGAAGACAGGGAAAAACTAGAATTAGGGGAAGAGAGGAGTGGCCCAAGAGGCCCAGGCAAGTGGGTGGAGATTGGTAGACAGAGATGGCAAGTGGAAGAGATGAAGAATCAGCCCAGATGGCCTAGTCCAGGGTGAGGAGGGTAGGTGAGGTAGGGTGCATAAACTAGTTGGACATAGAGGGTGAGGGAGGGGGGAAGGGAGATTAAGGGAGGCAACGAAATGGGAAGGACGTGAAGAGCCAGGAGGGAGAAAATAGACTAAGGTTAGTACAGGACACTTGTTGGGACAAGTTAGTGGAGGCAGTCACAGCTGGCATTAGCAACTAGATGTTGTTTAAGCAGTTGTTTAAAAGAGCCTAGTGTGGGTGCAGAGGAAATGTCTGCATGAAGGGAATTAAACCAAAGCAGGCCCCAGCGGGCAAAAGATCTTTGACCTTGAGAGGTACGACAATGAGGAATTTTGAAAACCTGGTTATCAGAGCTTCTGGTGTGGCAAGGGTTGGTGTAAGGGATGAAGAATTTCTGTACACCAGGGGGCTCATTCCAAGGCTTACATTTTTTGTGAGCAGACATGTTTGGTACATAAGTCTGCCCTTGAGATGCAGCCAGTTAGTCTGAGCATACAGGTCACAGGTATGAGTCAGTCAGGCGGAACCTGTTAGGAGCCAGCAGGCTTTGTTGAGAGCTATATTGATACGGTGGAGGGACATTCCCATGGCTGACCCATAGATAACAAGCCTGTAGTCAAGTGAGTGAGACCACCGAGCAATGTATAGCTAGGTTGAGGGCTTCTGAGGTCAGACTATATTTGTGCCTATTTAGGAGCCCTATGAGTGAATTAACAGCCTTGGTGATACTGTTGATGTGAGTGGCATAGGACAGGATGCTGTCGACTGTAATCCCCAGATATTCAAAATGCTGAACATGCTCCAGGGGAGAACCCACTTTGTTGGTGATAGAAAGAGGGTAGGATCTATATCTGTTTTGGGGGCCAGAGAACAACATAGTTTTCATCTTTTTATAGTTCATTATAAGTTTATGTTGTTGAACCACCTTTCTGCATCCACAAAGTTATACTGGAGCTGCTTCTCAAGAGTTTTGGGATCAGGATCACTGGTGAACAAGACAACGTCATCTGCATACAGCAGAAAACGACCCTGCCAGGAAAGAGGGAGCCTGTTACGGAAAACACTGAACAAGTGAGGTCCCAGAATGGAGCCTTGTGGGACTCCTGAACAAACAGGTCTATTGTCAGAGAGGATGTTACCAATCTTCATCTGCTATGAGTGGTTGTGCAGGTAACTACAGAACCAATTAATGATGTCATTTGAAAGACCAGTGGCAGAAAGTTGATCAACCAAAAGGGCATGATTCACCATGTCAAAAGCCTTGGTTAAATCTATGAAGGCCGCACCAACAAGGCAACCTCGGTCAAAGGAGTGATGGATAAAGCCCATGAACTCTAGCAAGGCTGTAGTGGTACTATGTCCAGTCTTAAACCTGTGCTGTTCTGGGCATTGCAGTTGATATTTTTCTTTTTGAGCTTTCGAGAGCGGGGAGAGGATGGAGATTGGCAGATAGTTCCCGTGCTGTGCACGGTCACCACTCTTCGGAACTGGTATCACTGTTGCAGACTTCCACTTTTGTGGGAATTGCGAGTACCTAAGTGATAGGTTAATTATATGAGTTAGGGGTGCCAAGATTTTGTCTAATGCAAGCATAACAAACTTAAGGTCAAGTGAATCTCCACTAAATCTTGACTTCCCCAGCACCTCGAGAACCTGTATCATCCAAGATTTTTGTCTTCTGCTAAAAAACAGATTTCAAACTCAAATTTCAGACAAACTTATTTAGGTCCATAATTGTTTCAAAGACATTAAATCTGTTTGTTGGTGTGAATGATAATCCATGATTTAGCATCTGAAGCTCTTTTTGGTTGCGTTCATAGCATGACAGAATGATAATATTCATCACTGGTTCCTTTTCCTTTGCGGTCTTCTCAGTCCCCATCCTCTGCCTTGCACATGGTTTCCTTCACCACCCCCCCCTCATCCTACCTTCCCTCCTCGTTCGTTTAAATACCCTTGGTATGTGGTGGTCCTCTGACTCATCTAGGGAATAAATGGCTGTGGGGGTGGAGGGTGGGAGAATTTCTCAGCTGTTCTCACCTAAAAAAAGTGTCTGCTTCAGACAAGGTTCCAGTACCTACAACAAAATCTGGGCAACTCAGCACAGAGAGCAGAAATAATGACCTTTAGTCTAGGTCACGTTTAAAAAGCAGTTTAATATTAAAACAGCCATTGAAAGATACAAAAACTCAGCAGCACCCCACGTGCTCACGCAGATGTACGTTTCACGTCACAGACCTGTTTTCCTGTTTGAAGGTTCCAGTACCCTAGTCCTGTAGTCTAAAGGCCCCTTTACACGCAGTGATCTGTATCGCAAAGAACGATACAGATCAACTGTAACTTTACCTTTTTTGTGTGTGCAGGAGATCTGTTCCCCAAGAGAAAGGAACGTTTGTCGATTTCACGTTCCCTGCTTTTCTGGGTTCGCAGAGCTTTCTTCCATTCTACCCTGCAATATAATCAGAGCTTTCTGCTCATTTTGGTGAACTGATAGCCTGATCCCGGTTACACATCACCTGCTTTCTGCAAACAGATAGAATGGAACTTTGGACGGCCGTTATTCTGGATTTCAGTATAAAGTTATAAAGTTCAATACAGAACTGGTTTAGGGAGGATTTTCCCCAACGAATTCTGTTGAAAACATTAGACAATTCATTCCTGTGGAATTGTATTTGTTAATAAATTTGTGCAGTAACTTAGAGGTCTCAGAGTTCACTTTCTGCACATAACCTCTGACAAATTTTCCAATGTTTTCAACAGAATTCGTTAGGGAAAATCCTCCCTTAACAAATTCTACACTGAACTTTTAACTTTAATCATGAAATCCAGGAAGAATGGCAGTCCAAAGTTCTCTTTTACCTTGTGCACTTGAGGTGATACCGCCTGACCCTGGATGGCAGGAAACAGCGCAGAAACACCAGAAGAGATGAGCAAGCGAAATGGAAGATATGTGTACAAGGTTGCAGAGAGCACAGCGGGCAGAGCGTAACAAAGACTACTGGTACAAGTAAGCACCATGTAAAAATGCCGTAAGTCAGGATGAAACCACAGATGGGGAGCTGGGAAATGAGATAAGAAAGGCTGCGGAGTACGGGAGAAGGGGTACTAGTGAGAGATTTTAACATGCCCGATGTGAACTGGAGCATCCCACAGGCCAGCAGCAGCAGCAGCAGGACGCAAGTGATCATAGATGCATTCAAGGACAGTTTTCTGACACAGGGGGTGATGGAGCCTAAAAGGAAGTGAGCCATCCTGGATGTCGTTCTGATGAATAATGATCACGTCAGTAGCATCAGGGTCGCTGAGCCCCTGGGAAGGAGTGACCACCAGTCTGTGTGGTTTCAGGTGCACATGGGATGTGAACATGAAAACATGTGTTCTTGACTTCAAAAGGGCAGATTTTATACACATGGGGATGATGCTAGGAGAAAGACTGAGGGAACTCAGGGAGGACATGGGTGTGGAGGAGAGATGGTCCATAATTAGGGATGGGTCCAGGTGGTAGTTACCTTAACCTGCCTTAAGTGGAAGGATAGAAGAAACAAGAGGAGGAAGCCAATGTGATTTACAGAGAGGGTGGGAAGAGCAGTGAGGAAGAAGAGGGCTTTTTACAGGAAATACAAGAAGACCCCGAAGGAAGAAGACAGGGCTGAATATGCAGGGCAGTCAAACTCAACCTGCAGTGTGGCAAGAGAAGCCATGGTAGAGACAGAACTAAGAATGGTTGAGGGTGTCAAAGAGGGTGGCAAGGGTTCCAGTACATCCGGGACAAAAAAAAAAGAACAAAAGTGAAAATAGTGAAACTGAGAAGGGGGCAGAGTGAATGGAGGAAAACAGGGAAAAGGCAGAGGCACTGAATGAATACTTCTCCTTAGTCTTCGCTACGGAGAAGAAGGGGACACCTTCACAGGGGAAGCTAGGGACAGGTGGGACAGTGCAGATGAGGAAGGAAGCAATAACAGAGGACAGAGTCCTCAAAAGGCTCAAGGCCCTCAAGGTGGACAAGTGTTCAGGGCCGGATGGCATGCACAGGCAGCAGTCCTTGCAGCACCCCTGGCTGTCCTGTTCAGCTGCTCAATGGACATGGGTGGTTCCATAGGAGTGAAGCAGACATGGTGCCCCTGCACAACAGTGGACTTAGAATCAAACCAGGGAACTATAGATCAGTCAGCTTGACATCAGTTGTTGTCAAGCTGATGGAAGCCATCCTAAAGGAAAGGTTGGTTGAGTTCCTTGAGACAAACAGGCTCCAGTATAGTGGGCTGCACGGGTTCATGGCAGGGAGGTAGTGTCAAACAGATTTGATCATCTTCTTTGACTGGGTCACTAGGGCAGGGGACAAGGGCCCAGCAGTGGACATACTATACCTGAACTTCAGCGAGGCCTTTGACTCAGGCCCCCACAAGAGGTTGATCAAAAAACTGATAGATTTGGGGACAAGGGAGAAACTAACCTGGTGGGATGCAAACTGGCTTGGGGTAGAATGCAATAGGTGGTGGTGGTGGGGAGGCAGCACTCCAGGATGATGGAAGTTATTAGCGGGATTTTATAGTGGTCTGTGCTGGGTCCACTCCTGACATTTGGGGTGGCAGAGAGGTAGCACCAGTGAAGGCGGATAAAGAAAAGAAAAAATCACACTTGTGAAACCTGCCATCATATCTGTAGCAGGTTTTAGTTCTCAGAGCACATTCAAGTCCTTCAGTGTTCAGAAACTGTCACAGCTGTGGCAGCAAGCAGGTCTGCTAAAATCATACTTACAGATCACTTGACTTAGAGCCTACATGTGTGACTCCACTTACAGGAGTGTAGCAAGGAAAATAAAGATTGTGCACCATGTTGTACACCATGTTCTTGTTTGTTGCCCCCCAATTGTTACTTGCCCTCCGCTGTACCCTGTTGCTTTATAGCAGTATACCCCAAAGCTGTGACAAGTGTGGGAGAAAATGAAAGCAACACTTGACTGCATGCATTTACATTGCAGTTTTAGAGCACAAAAGTCATGACATCAGAAGGTGGGGCAAATGGCATTCTTGTGGTAGAGCAAAATGTTGTCCCTTGAAACTAAGTTTGTACACCATGGCTTATGTCGTGTATGCATTGCTGCACCCTTGCATGCTATCACAGAGATTGCAGCGGTTTTGCCATACATACCAGAATCTTCGACAATCCCAGCACTGCCATCCTTAGAAACATTTTTTTTTATATCTTCTGCTCAGAATGTTTAAAGAGCCTGTTGTTGGGGGATGATTTTGGAGTCTTCAGCGGTGTCAGCATCGTGTGGTGCCGCACGGCTAGCCCCTGTACCCTTCTGTTTTTGCATGCCAGCCACATGCTACTTGCACTGATGGAGGTCCCCCCGTGGGAACAATGGTGACTGATGGACCGGCCCCACCCTCTGCAGTTTGTTTTGTCAAGCTCCAACAAAACGTGGAAGACAATGGGTCACATGATGCGGATTCTGTGAGAAGCATAAACTAAATAATTGTGATGTTCATTTTAGATTCTGTGGTGTGCTGCACTGTGTAGTAGCTTTGACCCATATAACGGATTCAATTGGATTTACTTGGCACCTCAGTGAGTGTTCTGTTGACAACTGTGGTGTATGCACTTTCAAATAGATTTTTACTGCCTTGATTAAAGATGTCTAACCTGATTCTGGAAGATAAAAGCAAATCTTCCGGGGCAGTGGTACTGCTCTCAGATGAAGATGAATAGAGCCACGAAGACAGATTTGAAACTTTTCCTTTCTTGATTTAGCAATTTTGTTTAACTACTACAAAGAATGTCTATTTAAAAAAAGTAGGATCTGTTTGTAACTGACAAATCATTAACTGTGGATTGAAAGATAAAGCCTCAGACATGAATTTGCAGAATGCTTTGTAAGTGTGACCTGGATATTGAGAAACTGATGAGTGTTTAGTGGGAAAAAAGGGTCTACCTCATCTACAGCAACACAGCAGCTCAGGACTGCACTAGCAAAAGAGTTGTTTAAACCTTCCAACTGCCTTTAGTAGCTTTTCTTTTACAGAGGATCACATACTAGGAGCGCACAGAACAAAATGGCTGCAGGAGTTCTGCTTGGGATTCAAAGCTGCTTTGAAGAAGTAAAGCACTAAGATGCTATCAGTACCTTGAAGTTGGAGAGCTTGTCTGAGCCTTGACTGTGAGCAGTGGTGAGACCTTAGGGTCAGGCCAAAGAGGCCCTCGCAAAGGGGGATGGGGAAAGAAACGACAAAGAGCAGGATATCATCCTGTAAATTGCTGGGCTTCAAAGCTGTTAAGGGCAAAGCAACTAGGGAAGGGGGTGTGGACTCGATCATGGGATACTGGCCAATTAGAATGAACTTCACGAGTACAAGCCACTAAAATTACTCACCTGGTTCACAGCTGTTTTTATTTGGAGAAAGCAAAGTGAGAGGTCTCTGAAGAGAAAACAAGGGGAAAAAATACATCACATAATCAATGTACTGTACCTCTGCACATTCTTTGTCTGTGGCATTTGCTTTTTAAACCTAACTTTCACAGTCTCAAGCTTTCATTTTTTCGCTGCACCTTGACCTGAGCCAAACTGCATAAGGCTTCTAGGTTACTGGTCCTAGCTGGAAACCAGTGGCCAGATTTTCAAAGACCTCCAAAATTAGCGCAGGTGTTGTAAAAACCTTGCACAAGTGGGACTTTTCTTGCATATGCTGGATTTTCAGAAACAGAGCTGTTTTGCAGCAGGCATCATGATTTATGGCAGCTTGTAACACGGGTTGCCAAAATTGCGCAACCCAGTTGGTTGAGTCGTTCTGCCTGGCCATGCATTAAATTCCTTTTTTAATGCACCGTTTTGTGGAGCAACTCAGGGAAAGTGCCATCGGGACTCATTCCCTCCTGGGCGAGGTAAAGGTGAAAGGCAGCCATGTAAAAAATCTGCAAGTGGGACACATAGAAACATAGAATTTGACATCAGATAAGGACCACCTGGCCCACCTAGTATACCCATTTCCCTACCTACTGTATAAACTCCAGATCCTACTTGATCTACAGCCTACCTCCTCCTTCCCACCCCTAGTGTTGCCCTCTGCCTGTCTCATGCTTTCTTTAATTTGCCTACCGTTTTTGCCTCCACAACCTCCTCATGGAGGCTGTTCCATGCATCCACCACCCTTCTGTGAAAAAATATTCCCTCATGTTGCCCCTGAGTCTTCCCCCCTCCAGCCTCATATCGTGACTCCTTGTTCTTCCACATCTTCTTTTCTGAAAGCTGCTGCTCTCTTGAACTCTATTGATCCCCTTGAGGTATTTGAATGTCTCTATCGTATTCCCCCTCTCCCTCCTTTCCTCCAGTGTATACATATTGAGTTCCCCCAATCTCTCCTCGTATGGTTCCTGGTGTAGACCCTGCACCATTTTTGTTGCCCTTCTGTGGACTGCCTCCACCCTGTCAATGTCCTTTCGGAGATGAGGTCTCCAGAACTGCATGCAGTACTCCAGATGAGGCCTCACCAACTGCCTGTATAGCGACATCACCACCTCCTGTTTTCTACTGGTGATACCTCTCCCTATGCATCCTAGCATCCCCCTGGTTTTCCTCACTGCCTTCTCACATTGTTTGGCTACTTTTAGATCATCTGTTATGACTACCCCCAGATCTCTTTCCAGTTTGGTTGTTGTTGGTACCTCCCTCCCTCCCAATCGTGTATTCCTCCCCTGGGTTTTTGTTTCCCAAGTGCATGATTTTGCACTTCTTGGCATTGAATCTGAGCTACCACACTCTTGACCGCTCCTCCAACTTGTCTAAGTCTCTCCTCATCTTCTCCACCCCCCTGGAGTGTCAACCCTATTGCAGATCTTGGTGTCATCTGCAAAGAGGCATACCTTCCCTTCGAGTCCCTCCTCAATGTCACTAATAAAGACATCAAAGAGGACTGGCCCCGGTACTGAACCCTGTGGCACCCCGCTGGTTACTCCCCTTTCTTCAGATTGAACTCCGTTTACCACCACCCTCTGTGTCCTGTTGCAAAGCCAATTTCTGACCCAGTTTACCACCCTGTGACCCATTCTCAGACTGCCCAACTTGTTTACTAACCTCTTGTGTGGGACTGTGTCAAATGCCTTGCTAAAATCTAGAAAGGCCATGTCCACCACCCCTCCCTGATCTACTACCCTTGTCACCCAGTCAAAAAAATTGATCAGATTCATTTGACAAGACCTTCCTATTGTGATTCCATGTTACCTTGGGTCCAGTGCCCCGCTGGCTTCTAGATATTCCACAGTCCTTTCCTTTAACAGTGATTCCATCATCATTCCCACCACTGAGGTCAAATTGACCGGTCTATAGTTTCCCGCTTCTACCTTGCTTCCCCCTTTTGTGAAGGGGCGTCATGTTCACCCTCCTCCAGTCCTCTGGTGCTACTCCCTCCTCCCAATGATTTGTTGACTAGGGCTGTCATTGGTGTCAGTAGCACCTCTCTGAGTTCTTTTAGTATTCTGGGATGTATCCCATCTGGCCCCATTGCCTTGTCCACCTTCAGTTTCAAGAGTTTCTTTAGGACTCATCTGTGAATGGTCTGGTGTCCACCCCTCTTCCTTGTGTGTGTCTGCTGGATAATTCCGGTCCCTCTCCCTCCCTTTCTTTTGTGAATACTGAGCAAAAGTATTCATTCAGTATATCAGTCTTTTCCAGGTCCCCCTCCGTCCACTCCCCCCACTTTACTTAGCCTCACTATCCCTTCCTTGGCCTTTCTTCTTTCCCTTACATATCTGAAGAAGATTTATTTTATTTTTTTTGTCTATTTTTGGTCCAGCCCCCTCTTCCATCAGGTCCTGTCCATCTGCCACCCCAATGCCCAGGCTGACCCTCTTGGGTGGAGCCATCAAGGGAGCTTCCCACTCCCTAATGGTCATTGTGGGCAAGCCCCGGATTATCCCCCGGGTTGGGGCCATGAGAGTGGGACCGTCCGGCAGGCATCGGAGGCAGTGGTCGGCAGAATGGAACAGACCGTCATGCCAGGGGCCAGCATTTTGTTGTTTTTTGCTGTCCTGGGGGTGGGGATGTGCAGTGATGTCCAGCATCCGCCCTGCCGTCCTGAACGTGCTGGTGCCAGTCACTGCAGTACCCCCGGCCTCCGCCAGGGTTCCGTCAAGCACTGGACACTTTTCCCCTCCCTCCCCCGGAGAAGGAGAGCAGTCCACAGAATGCACCATCCTTAGCTGGCCCGTCGGCACAACAGTTGGATTTTCACTTGCAATGCCGGCAACCCGGGTTCGGGAATAGACCTGGGTCATCAGAGGGCCGGCCGGGAGAGAAGGATCGAATGTCCCCAGGACTGCTCTCTTCTCCAGGAGGGAGGGGTTGAGGCTTACACTTATGGCACCCAACGGAGGCTGGGTTTGCCACAACGCACTGGACACTGGTAAGATTTCAGGCGGGTGGATGCTGGAATCGTCATTGAATGCCATTGCCCTGCTTACAGGGGCAAAAATGCTGCTGGGTCGTCTCCATGGCACCCTTCCCTCTGGGCCCCGATTAGCCTCCGGTACCAGAGCTCTCCCGACCAGACACTTGTAGTGCGGAGCTGGTAGGGGAGCAGCTCTGCAACCCCGCCCTCTGGCGGGTAAGTCAGGGGTGACTGTGGAGAAGCCTGGTGATTGCCGGAAGGTGGGGGTACAGAGGGGCCATGACTAAGGGCTGAGTTACCGACGACCCAGCAGGAAAAAGCATACCAAATATAAAAAAAGAAGAATGCTCCATCCTTCTCCCCCGGCTGGCCCTCCGATGCCCCGGGTCCATTCCCGAACCCTGGTTGCCAGTGTCGCAAGTGGAAATCCAACTACTGCGCCAACGGGCCAGCATTATCTGAAGAAGGTTTTGTCCCCCTCCTTCACTATTTGAGCTATCCTTTCCTCTGTCTGTGCCTTTGCATGTCTGACTACTCTTCCCACCTCCCTCTGCTTAGTCTGGTACAGTTCCCTGTCTTCCTCCCTCTGCATTTCCTTGTATTTCCTGAATGCCATTTTTTTCTTTGCAACAGCTCAGACACAAAGGGCAACCCTAGGAGACATACGCCAAGTGCGGTTCAGCCCCTAACCTTACTGTCTGCTGAGCTTCACTGATCTTCACCAACTGGGAGAGACACCACTCACAGAAGGAAGGCAGACTGTGATGGGTGCAGAAGCAGGGATTCCTTGACAGCGGTTCTACCTGAATCCTCCTTGGAGTGCACAGTCCAGGCTTCTTTCTCCACTGAGGCAGCATCTCTCCTCAGTCACTCTGCTCAGACCCAGCCAGCGGCTGCTGTCACAGCATAAGGAGCTGTTGGAACACTTACCCAGAATTCTTGGCTGCTGTATGTAAATCAGCTATACCCACTACTGAAATAGTGGTCAGCTAATAGAAAGTTCTCAGCCGGAAGCAACAGCTCAGCTTTTTTTTTTTCTTTCTGCTGTAGCGGCTGCCCATCTCTCCTTTTCTTTCTTTTCTTTAGCAGCAGAGAATTCTCCAACCCTCCCTCCCATGGTCATCTACTATATAGGCTGTGTCCTATCCCTATTTCCTGCCTAAGGAACAGGAAGGGAGGGATCTAAGTAAAATAAAAAATAATAATAATAAAATATTTATCACCAGCCCATTGGCACAGCGGTTGGATTTCCACTTGTGATGCTGGCGACCCAGGTTCGAGGAGCAGCTCAGGTCGCTGGAGGGCCAGCCTGGAGGAAACGGTTGAGCGTCCCCACGACAGCTCGCCATCTCTGGGCGTATCACAACACACTTGTGTGACTCGGCGGAGGCTCGGGGACCAAGCCCCCACTTGGATGGATGGGTGGCCAAGATATGCAGTGGACATCGGTGCACGGCGGCTTGACGTCAGGGGCTTTCACTGCATAGGGAGAAAATGGGAAAAACACCTGCTGGCTCTGGGATGACAGGCTTCCTGGAGCATGCCTCTGATGTGCCCCTGCTCACATGGCCAAACTGGAATGAGAAGTGTTTTAATCTGAGGTTTTTACTAAAGTTTTAAAGAGTTCATCTCTGTACACCTGGTTAGGTGCCCGTAGGCAAAGATATCTGGCCTTCCGAAGACAGATATATCTGAGCCTGTGCATTGGGTATGCTAACAAGAGGTTAACAGTTTGAATCCCTCCAGAACTTGAGACCAAAGGTTGATCCGAACTCACAAAACAGACAAGAGGGTTACCTTGTCTGTTACACTGTTCACAAGGCTGCGCTCAGAGGTTGGCACTTTGGGAGTAGAGGGCCTGACCTGCTGGGTGGGTTTGTGACACACGCCTCTTACATCCATACCATCCAAAAGGACAGAGGATGTCTTGGACCAACAAAAAGCTGAATGCAACAGGATAGTAAAACAACATCATAAACAAAATCTCAAGAACAACAGGTGAAACTCCTACTCATAGGGGACTCCATGATTCGCGGTTTGGACCCCCACCTGAGACAAAACGAACGTGCAGATGTGCAGGTCAGATGTCTCCCAGGAGCATCTGCTTGGAGGGACACTGACAGTATAGTCAACATAGTTAAGAGGGAAGAAGTAGGCTCAAACATCCTGGTCCACCTACTGACCAATGACCTTGCTTAGCCGGTCAGTCAAGGAGGTTAAGGAGCACATTGCACAGCTCAGCGAGAAATTGGCTTCATTTTCATCCAGCGTTGCAATCTCTGAAATTCTGCCTGTTTGGGAAAAAGGAAAGAACAGGCAGAAAATCAGAGAGAGAAAGAGATACGTGAGTTCAACGCATGGCTCAAGGACTGGTGCCACACACACCTTAGAGGTCCCAAACAGTTGTACAAAAGTTCTTCAGTCTAAAAAAAAAGTTATTATCCAAAAAGCATGTACTTTACATTTCTCAGACCAACATGGCACTACTGACCTGTAGTATAAGCCAGAAAGCAAACATACAGCACTGTCCATGACTTTGCCCCATCACAGCACCGGCCCAAACCACAACACTGTCCCACCTCAGCCCTTTCACCTGCTCCTGCTGGCCCATGTTTCCCTTAACCTGCTTCTGGTTCAACTGGCTGCACCACAGTTTATTCTCGTCATCTTCATTCTGAAAATCCTTCACCATTCCAGTGCCTGGCATCAGCAGTCAGGCAGTACCCAAGGCAGGTTTATCTCTGTGTGTGGGTGAGTGGGGGGGGGGGGGGCAGGACTGCACTCAGTACACCTGTAAAGGATAGAAAAAGACGCAGCTACTCATATACAATGCAGTTGTTCCCATTACTGATCTTGCTCCCACTGGCTGCCGGCCGAGTTCTCACTCAAGCTCAGTCCATCCTTGTGTGTCCTTTGTGGCCAGCAGACCTGACAATAGTAGTACAGAGGAAGAGTGACAATCTTGGAGGGAAGGGGAGAGGGGAAATGTGGGCTGCAAATTCGGCTTAGCTAATGCCCATCCCTGCCCTCACCCACTTACACCACAGCCACAAGCTTGCATGTCTGTATTTTAGCTCTTCCATGACCTTACTTTTTCCTCCATAGTTCCTTACTATCCCTGTGGTATCTCTCTCTCTCTATAGTCCTTCCTCTGTAATCTTGTCGCTAGCACCCCTCCCACCCTCTTGTTGTATTACCTTGGGTTCCATAAAGTGATCCCTGAGACTCTAACTCTATACATGTACCTGGGCCTTACCTTCCCCCTTCTGGTTCTCCCTTCCCTGCTCCCTGATGTACCTGTTTTTTGTAGCATTAGACAATGGCGTCCATGGGTTATGCACCAGAGATGTGGCCTTAACTGAGATTTGCAACCTGCATTTGTTCTCCTGTAATATGTTCTCCTGTACATGGCTTATTATTTTCTGCACCGTATTCCCCAAGTATTTTTATTGATTTTGTGTGTATTCATATATATATATATATATATATATATATATATATATATATATATATATGTATATGTGTGTGTATATATATATATATATATGTATGTGTTTCCCTTGTTGTATCTGACTTGTTATACCTAGGTCCATCTTGCAAATGAGCCATGCTTAATGATGTCTGCCTGGATAAATAAAGATTTTGATTGATTGATTGACCAAAGAATCAGAGCTCCTACTCCTCTGACCCCCACCACCCCTCCGCGGCTGCTGACAGAGCTGACCCCTTCTCAACTGGAAAGTGTAAAAATGTTGGCTTACGGTGTCACAGTGACTTCTGCTGTGCTATAAAATCAGGGGACCCCCAGTCAGGTGCCCATATGATGCCACTTCGAGCAGTTAAACAGATCACTTCCAAAAGCCTGATTTTATAGACTACTGGGGAATTAAAGTGCAGTTTGCGGAATAAACCGCTTGTGCCGTTCGGCACTGGAGTTGTAGAACAGGAGAATTTCGCTCAGGATATAACTAACCCATCCCACTATAGCTGTTCTACTGAAAATTTCAATTAATTTCAACAGGCATTTTAACTGCAGTTTCAATGACATAATCAAACTGGAGACATCTAATTGAAGAAACCCTGCACATGAAAATACAGAGTCTAGGGTTGTAGCTCATTTATCCAGAATAAATCCCACATACTGTATGCCACAAAAGTTGTTTCTTTTCTCATCTCAGTTCAGTGAATTGGCAGTTAAACAGACTGACATATAAACTAAGCACAGTATAGGTTGTAACACAAAATAGGAGTGCTTCAGCAAGATACGCAAAATTTGGCATCTTCAGTGCGCTGCATAGGGGAAAGAATGCCAGATGTACTCAGTGCAGCCTAACACAAAAAAAGAGTGCTGCTAGCCTAATAGTCTGATTTAGGTTAAGATAACAGATCTTAGTTTGGGAGGTAGGCACGAGGGTTGGACAGGACATGGGCGACGGAGATTCTGCTCCTGAAAAGTAGAGTAAAACCATCCTTCGACTTACTAATACAAACATACAAAATTGCCAGCAGATAAATGCCTTATGGTCTATCAAGTCTGTTCAATTGTGCAACTAGCAGCCCTTGTACTGCAGCTGCCCCCTCCCTCTCCTCCCCCCTCCAGTGACCTTCCCCCTTACCCTGTCCCATCCCTTTTTAAAGCAGCCCACTGTTCTACAGGATACCACTTCCTCTGGTATTATTATGGTACTTATGTTTTTGTCTTTCCAAGACCGCAGAAGCCACAGCCTTCAGATCCAGTTTAGAGCCAAACACCTGAAGCCCATATTTGCAGAGGAGAGATTAACTGCAGGGTCAGTCAGGCAAGAGATACTGGTGGCGAGGTTGACAGCAACCGTCGCTGGTTCATTGCAGTTGCTGAGTAGGCTTTGGGGGTGGATACCAGCGGCAGGGTTGATAGCAATCTTGCCGGTTCAGTAATGCAGTAGCAAGGGGGAGGACACCAGGGTCGGGGGGGGCACACTGGTGGCAGGGTTGAGAAAAGATGGAGAGCACCCACTGCCAGTTCAATTGCGTAACTTGCCATTGTGTCAGGACTCCACCCCTTAAAATTATGAGACACTTAAGCCATCTTTATACTTAATTATAGTTTTCTCCTCGCTCTAAGTTCTGAGACTGAAACTGAAGTTCACAAAAGCTGCAGTATCCAGTGAAGAGCCAGAGCCAAACAGTACAGCTGCTTTCTACTATATGCTCACGCCGAGTCACTCTTGTCCACCTTCTGCTGCTGCTAATGGTCACTTGCTCCCCTCAGGATCGCTTCCATTTCGGCATCCATGATCACCCTCTGGCTCCCCTAGTTTGCGCTTGCTCAATTCCTGAAGATCTCTCTATATTTCACAGTATTTTCAAGCATACTGAGGGTATGCCTGCTGACAGCCGTGCACCAGGGAAATTAGTTGAATTACGGGTATGGTAATCGGAGGGTGAAGGGGTGCCACTAGACATCAGGGAAATTATATTTAATACAGGGACAGCAATCAGAGGGTGGGGGGTACTAGACACCAGGGAAATGAAGGAAGGGGAATGGAGGGTGGGGGGCACTAGACACCAGGAAAAACTGTTGATTAATGGGGAGGGCAATTGGAGGAACAAGCAGGATTCTCGAGTGACTTGAGTTAGGAAAAAGGATTTTTTTTCGTATCACGCAGTCATGAAAGAGGATTCATTATATTTAAAAAAAAAAACACATTTCAAAGGCATATTTATAACTTTGAAGCGTAGATTGCACTTAACGTGGTCCTGATCAGCCAGCTAGGTATGATGGTGTCACTCCAGGATGTAATTTTTGTGTTTTTGGAAAAACAAACTTTAAGAAAAAAAAGAAAACAATTTTCCCTCACAAAACAATGAATGGATCTTGCAAAAACAAATCCTTTTTCTTGAGGTCAAGCCTTGGTCGAACTTTATCCCTTTAATTTGGACAGAAACATTCCAATTGAAAGCAATGGGAAATTAAAAATCGAATAACTTTGCAACAGATTAATATTTTTTTCACCAAACAAAGCATGGCATTTCTGCTACCCAAGCTGGTTCTACCATAAAAAAAAAATCACACTAAAATTTCATACCATCTGGACGCAAGGCGATGAGAAAAAAACAGCAAAAAATGTTGACTTTTAAGGTTTTAGCAGTATCTGGATCTCAGAATCTGTACATCTGACCAGAAAGAAACTTGCCACATCAAGAGATCCACCCCCCGGGACAGCGTATACCAAATTTTATGCAAATCCATTGATCGTTTGCAAAGTTATTAAAGTGCAAAATTTGAGGTTTAACATTAAACAGGCTACTCAACCCTAACTATAGGGGCACGACTGTGTAATCATTATCACTACTACTTCTAGAAGCCTGCAGACAGCAAGGGAGAGATGTGTTCTTGGGGAGCACTGCAGGCAGGATGTTGAGGCAGGAAGCAATACAGAGGCAGTAACAGCAAGCAGTAACAATATGCAGAGCTGTACGGTAAGCTGTTCATTTCAAAGGATAATCAACAGAAGGAAAAAAATGCAACTGAAGAAGGAAGAAGCATACTGTATTATAAAATGGGTAGGGCATTTTCTGTGCCCTGATTGGCTGAGAGGTACTGTTGGGCATGTCCTTATCAGTAGATATTCATACTAATGTTCGTACTAAGGATGGTAAGGAGCCAGTAGGTAATTGTCCATATATGCTCCTATATTCCACTTTAATAATACTTAAAACCTCCACCTCCCAATATGTAAACATCTAATTTCTCCTTAAATTCCCTTTTAGTTTTACTAATCACCACCTCCAATGGCAAACAATTCCAAACATTCACTATTCTAAGAGTGTAAAAGTATTTCTGATTGATATGTGAAAACTTTCTTCCCCTGATCTGTAGTGGATGACCTTGTGTTTGCATGTAGGTGTCCTTATATTCAATATTTAATTCAGTAATAAGTGTCATATCCTGCATAATATCGTTCAATAACAAGACATCCCCCCGTATAAGCCTGGTAGAAAGGGACATTAGATTTAATAGCCTCATTCTTTCTGCATAACTAAGCCTCTCCATCCCCTTTATACTCTTAGTAAATCTTCTTTGGACTCTCTCAGTTTTGTTTATTTCGTGCTTTATCAAGGGATTCCATAATTGACTAGCGAATTCTAAGTGTCGGCGCACATAGGTCCTGTATAGTGGCATCATCACATCAACAGTTCTTGAGGTGATGTTCCTTTTTATTGTCCAAATAATTCTAGTGGTTCTTTTTATTGCTTCTGTGGTTTGTGCTAGGCTATCAAACTCACTGGTGATTTGTATCCCTAAATCTCTCTCGCCACTTGCTTCTGGCACTATACAATTCTGTATAGGATAATCAAATTTAATATTGTTTTTCCCCATATGTAAAACCTTACACTTATTTAAATTCAATCTCATTCCTCATTTTTGTGTCCAATTAACAATTCTGTTGTGAGCATGTTGAATACTTTCCGCTTCACTTTTTGTACCGGAAGGGCCTCCTATTTTAGTGTCATCTGCGTATTTTGATACCCAACTATCTA
The DNA here is from genome assembly GCA_016271365.2 of Neoceratodus forsteri. NCBI lineage: Eukaryota > Metazoa > Chordata > Ceratodontiformes > Ceratodontidae > Neoceratodus > Neoceratodus forsteri. The sequence goes on along the minus strand of CM028129.1, from coordinate 1,710,872,482 downwards.
AATCCTGTGACAAGTCTGCAGTAAAGATCTGAAACAACACTGGGCCAAGCACGGATCTCTGTGGCACCCCACTAGTAACAGCCCCAACCCCCAACAGGTGGTCATTCACTACCACTCTCTGGGTATGACCATACAACCATTCTTTTATCCAGTCTATGTGGGCAAGGTCCACTCCTAAATTCTGTTCTGTCAACTGGTACTTTTTCAGCCAAGCAGGACGCAGTGCACCCACAGATCCATGCCTTCCAGAAAGATCTGAAACAACAATTTCTGGCAGGCATGTTAGGTAAGCACTTGTTACTTGCTCTAACCCAGTAACTAATGTTTCCACCCATAACAATGAATGCTAATCAATTCCTGTAAGTAAGAAACATATGGAACATAAACAATAAATGTTTTATATAGCAAACTGACCTGGTTTAACAATTTCTGTTCAGTTTCTTTATTTCAGGCTTTTAATCCACATCCCTGAGTTGCTGGCATTACGTAGTGTATCCCACGGCCACCTCCACTGCAACCTACCCTGCCCACACTGCCGCCACTACCACTTCTGACTCCCCTTCTTCCTTCCTGAAACTACTTCTATTTGAGTATTCCAGACACCTGGCAGCTGTCACAAGCCCACTCCTGTGGGATGGGATTCTCTGCATCACAGTGAATCCCTCTTGTGACAGGGGACAGGGATACCTCTCCTCTGTCCTTTTAGTATGCTTGCTGTTTCACAACTGAACATATGCCAGAAGATCCCAAGGCACCCTCTCTCCATGCAAGGGGGTGCAAATGCAGTCTCAAGGTTGTGTACTTGGGAGAGAACCTTCTCGGCCACTGCACAACAAACCAGAAAAGCCACAGCCATGTATAAGCCTTCGGAGGGCCCTATAACACCCTATATGTAACCTTATTGTATACTAGCTACCTACTATTCGAGTATTTTATGTAAACTGTTTGTTATTGTTGTCATTGTCGCTGTTTGACGTAAAACCTTTGTAAAAGAGCTCTGAGCTCAAAGGTATGATCCGAATCCCCAAATAAATAAATAAATAAATAAATATGTGTCTTTTCCCAGAAATGCAGAGACTGGATCAAACCCTCACAGACCCCTCCTGAAACCTTTCATATTCTTCCCTCTCCTAGCGTCCACAGAGTCCCTTGTGGTACTTTTCTTTGGTAATGTATGGCCCTTAGCAGTCAAACAGGCATAGTATAGTTTGAATAAACTCTTCCCAGCACACACACACACAACAACACTGGCAGAATGATCTTAAAGTAAACTAAAAGCTTTACTAATTAATTAATGCAGTAAATAACTTAAAGACAGATAATTTTAGACATTAGTTACAGGATATGGAAAATAAAAGTATACAAAAAAACCTAAACTTTTAAAATTCTTGTTTGAAAATTTCTACCCCAAGTCCTTAGCTGCTATAGTTGATGTGCAAAGTATTTAAAACGGTAGTTGAAAATCTTGGCTCTTGGTAGTGCAGAAGACTTCTTGAAAGAAAATGTCTCTGCTGTCTCACCAGGGTTCCAAGCGCAATGTTCTTTCACCAAAGTCAATGGATAAAATGGCAAACAGGCAGCAGACAGAAGCAGAAGGGTAAAAAGGCTCTGAATAATTTTCGGCACCCTTGTTTTAAGGGTTTCCAAAAGGGCAGGTCCAGTGGATACTGGCTTGCCCTGTGCTTGGCTAGCATTCCATCACCATGGCTACGCAACCAATCAGCTTTTACCATTTTATTACAAAAGGAAAAAACAAAATGATCATCTCTGCAGGTAACACAGGGCTAGAGGCAAACCAGTTTCAGCCTGAATTCCAGGAGCAAATTCAGCCCCCCCCACAAATGGCTGCAATTAAGCTACACTCAGTACAGTCATTTACTTAAAATGTTAGTCCATTTAGCTATAACTAGATTAGCTCAGGGTAGACTTGCAGAGACAAAAGGAACCCAGACATCTTGGCTCCTCTAGAGGTCCTGGTCTTTCACAAGCAAATTAGGCTACCTAGCCTCCCAGCTATGCTTAATTAGCCTTTTTTGTTTCTCGTAATGGTTTAATTAAACTCTAGTCCCTGACTAGCAGCTGACAGATTCTCTGCCCAGTAACAAGAGATTACATCATTTTAGGGCCACTGGCTTTCTTTGTACCCATGATCCCTTGCAAGTTACACTAGGTCACCATGGGCGTCTCTGATGCATTTCTCACATAAAATAACATGAATTATGATTAGCAGCTATATATCACTGTCAACACTATAGGTGTCCTCTAGTTGCAACCAAACCATTACACAGAAGAAATCCGTTACTTTTCTGTAATAAGAGAACTAATTTACACTAAAAAAAAAAGCATAGAAACATAGACTGTCAGCAGAAAAGGACCTTTAGGCCCACATCAAAAATTGAGATACACTGAAGAATTGGTGGTGCCTAACCAAGTCACAACATGTAAATTCAGAAAGAATAGGAAGCACTCACCAGACCACAGTCCAGATTGCATATAATTCAAGAATTGCACTCACAATCGCTGTTAGCCGTCAGCTTCATTTATTCTGGTACAAAATCACTTTACAAGCACCTACAAAAAAGGTCAGTCCGTTAAAATGCCTGGTGGCGCAGAGGGCTGAGGTGCTGGTGCCTTACCTTGAACCACACCAGCGACCCAGGTTCGGGAACGGACTCGGGACACCGAGGGTCAGCGGGGAGGATAAGATTGAGCATCTGAAGGACTGCTCTCCTATCCTGGGGTGGGGTTGGGGAATGCCTCACTCAGCAGCAGCCCCCAGTGGAGACTGGAGGCACTGCGTGAGCGGCGCAACAAGGGAACCTAGAAAACCAGAAATACAGCTCAGTGGTGGCTGCCGGATGACGGTTCTCCATCCCCCGATTCCTCTGGTGCCTTCGGTGAGCCTCTTTCCCTCAGCAGCATCCCTGAGCCCTATCAAGAGTGCGCTGGAATCCTCCCAGTGTCTTCCCCTCAGAGGGGGACACGCCCGGCAAGGGTTACATCAGGATATCTCAGGGACCGCTGCATTGTAAGGGCTGGGGAGAGAGAAAGAGCTTGGGTAAGGCCAGTGGGGATCAGTGAGGACTTGGACAGAGCCAGAAGGAGTGGGTGTCACCAGGGAGCATGTGGGGGATAAACAAATAATGAAAAAAAAAAAAACCAAACTGGCCACCGGGTTTGGGAACAAGCCCAGAACGCCGGGGGTCGGCACGGGAGGGAGAGGATTGAGCATCCGATGGGCAGCTCTCCTCTCCCGAGAGGGAGGTGGGCACCTGCTCGGTGCTTGGCTGGCCTCTGATGGAAGCCAGAGGCATAGCAAGCACAGGAGCATGCAAGAATGTGTTGGGAGTGGCGGACTTCGGCGGGAACGCCTTGATGTCAGGGCGCCGGCCACTTCCTCAGAAAGGAGGAAAAATACACCGCCGGAGCATGGGTAGATGGAGCACCGGTACAGACCCTAATGGTGACTGCCTGCTAGACCACCGGAGGACCCGACAATACATTGAAGTTATCGGGACGTTGGGGTCCCGTCCCGTACACGCCTGGGGGGGTATATCCACAGCTCCATGGGGGAACTCCTAGGGATTCAGGTAAGGCAAGTCACGGCGGTGGTACCTTGGTGTCTCCCGAAGATGCGTAGCTCCGGGGTGAGGAGGCGATAAAATAGAAAGTATAAAAACCAAAAAAAAAACAAAAAAACTCCTGGTGCACACTTATAAGAAGGGAACCCCCAGCTAGACGGCAGTAACCATCTCAAACCCCCACCTAACGTTTTGCTCTGGGATAAGTCTGTACCAGGAGTTTTTAATGGATTGTGCTTTTTTAAGTGCTAGTAAAGTGATTTTGTACCACAGCAAATGAAGCCGGAGGCTGACGGTGGATGCTGCCATTCTTTCTGACCCATCCAATCTGCCCTTTGTCCATGCCTGTTCTGTCACCATGGATGCTTGTTGGTCATAGGTGTCACTCCCTCCCACATTCCTCTACCTAATATGCCCCGTGCCTATCCCATGCATGCTTGAAGCTCCCCCCCCAGTCTCTGTCCGCACTACCTCTTCAGGCAGGCTATTCCAGTCATCTACCACTCTTTCTGTGAAGAAGTATTTCCACAGATCTGTCCTAAACTTCCCCCTCTTAGCTTAATTGCATGCTCCCTTGTTCTAGTGCCTCCCTGTCTTTTAAATAGATGTTCCACTTGCACCTTGTTCACTCCTGTGATGTACTTGTAGGTTTCAGTCATGACCCCCTCTCGCTCTTCTCTCGTCCAGGGAGTATATGTTGAGTTCCTGCATCCTTTCCTCATATGGCTTCTTGTGCAACCCACTCACCATTTTGGTTGGCCTCCTCTGTACTGCCTCCACCCTTTTAGTGTCCTTGTGGAGGTGCGGCCTCCAGAATTGGAAACAGTACTCCAGGTGGGGCCTTACCAGTGAGTGATACAACAGCAGCACTACTTCCCTCCTTCTGCTAGAAATCCTTCTCCAAAACACCCCTAACATCCCACTAGCTTTTCTCACTGCTTTCCCAAACTCCCAAACTACCTTGAGGTCATCAGATATGATGACCCCTAGGTTCCTTTCTTGCTTGGTGACTGTGAGCTCCACTCTCCCCATCTTATACATAGCCCCTAGAGTCTGCAGCCCTAAGTGCAGAACCTTGCACTTTTTGGCATGGAAACCCAGGTGCCACCCCAGACCATTCCTCTAGTTTCTTCAGATCCCTTTGCATTCTCTCCACCCCTTTCCAAGTGTCAAACCTGTTGCAGATTTTTGTGTCATTCACAAAGAGACACACCTCACCATCAAGCTCCTCTGCAATGTTGCTTATGTAGGCATTGAGGAGGACTGGTCACAGCACCAAACCCTGTGGCACCCTACTAGTCACTCTCCCCGTCACCTGACTGGCTACCATTTACCACCACCCTTTGCTTACTATCCTTTAACCAGTTTGATACCCAGCTTGTCACTTTCTCCCCCACCTCCCAGTCTGCTTAGTTTCTTTTTTCTTTTTCTTTTTTAATTCTCTGTTTTACTCCCCTGCCTCCAGCCGCCCGGTACCTCAGCCCAGTCACGGACCACAGGCTTCCACCTCCACAACAGCCGTGACCCTCTGATACCCCCTGACTTACACCCCAGGGTGGGGTTGAGGCCGTAGACTCCCCTAGCACCACAGACAACAGGATAGATCGGAGGGCTGGCCTGGAGGCTAATTGAAGCTGTGGCGGGCTTCATCTAGGGCAGTCAGCAGCTGCTCTTTTTCCTGGTTTTCCTGGTTTTCCTGGGGGGTGGGGACGTGCAATGATGTCCTGTGTCCACCCCACCTCCTGAATGTTCTTTGGCACTGGTCACTTGCACAACCCCTGGCCTCCCCGGGGGTCCATCAAGCGCCGGTCACACTCCCCACCCTCCCCCATAGAAAGAGCGCAGTCCTCGGGACGCTCCATCCTTCTCCCCCTGGCTGGCCCTCCAGCGTCCCGGGATCATTCCCGAATCCGGGTCGCCGGCGTCACAAGCAGAAATCCAACAGCTGCATTGATAGGATGGCATAGTCTGCTTAGTTTCTTAACTAGCCTCCTGTGTGGCACTGTATCAGAAGCCTTACTGAAGTCCAGATAGGCCATGTCCACTGCTCTCCCTTGATTCACCTCCCTGGTAACCCAGTCAAAGAACTCTGTGAGATTAGTTTGACATGACCTCCCCCCCCCTTGTGAAACGGTGCTGCCAGAGGTCCTGCAGCCCTTTTGTCTCTAGGTGCTTCATGAGCCTTTCCTTCAGTAGTGTCTCCGTTAACTTCCCTACTACTGATGGCTGTGACTAACGGAGACTCACTGTCTGTCTGGGAAGAAAGTCACCCTGTGTTGGCCGAGGAGATTCTCCAGGTGATAATGAAGCTGTGTCCCCCACCTTCTGTTCACCGGATCCTGGACTGACTCTGCTTTTGTTGGACTGCTGGGAGTCTATTGGTCCTGCGATTGCTGAGATTGTCCGGTGTTCCCTTGAGGAGGATGTGTTTCCAGTGGTCTTTAAAAGGGCTGTTGTGAGACCCCTTCTCAAGAAACCTTCTTTGAATCCAGATATTTTGGCAAATTACAGACCCATTTCTAACCTTCCCTTTTTGGGAAAGGTTATTGTGAGAGTAGTAGGGATGCAGTTGGAGAGGCACCTGGAGGCTTTCTCTATCTATGAGCCATTTCAGTCTGGATTTAGAGGGCATCATAACACAGAGATTGTGCTTGTCAGGTTGCTGTGCAGAATGACCTTCTTCTGGCTAGAGATGGGGGGGGGGTTCTATGTTGGTTCTCAGCGACCTCTTTCAGTGGCTTGCACTGTGGATCATGGAATTTTAACAGACTGTCTTAGAGACTTGGCGGGGCTCGGCAGAATTGTTTTGAGGTGGATCGAGTTCTTTTTCAGTGGGGTGCAGCAGGTCCAATGGGGAAATTTTCTCTCTCGGCCAGCTGCCCTGACCTGTAGAGTCCCTCGTGGTTCGATTCTGTCTCCCATGTTATTTGTGGTGTATATGCTGCCACTGAGAGAAATGACACAGTGGTACAGTCTGCAGTTTCACTGTCATGCAGATGATGCACAGCTGTACCTATCATTTGCCCCTGGTGAGAAAATGCAGAGAGCATGCTTAATGACTGCCTGTCTGTGATCAGTGACTGGATGGCCTCCAGCTGGCTCAGGCTGAACCAGGACAAGACTGAAGTGTTACTGGTGGGCTCGGGTATCCGAAGGGCCACTGGCTTGAGTGGGGTGGGGGGTGTTGATTTATATCTTGGGCCTACTTAGCTTATAGCCAGAGATAGGGTGAAGAAGCTGTGTCTCATTATGGATCACAAGCTGAATACGGAGTATTAGGGAAAGGGGAAACTGTTTAACCAGGAAAGGCACACTAAGCCAGAGCTTGTTTCCAGGTGCAACCTGGGAGCACAAGGAAGTTAAGTGACTTGCTCAGGTTCACACAGTATGCTAGTAGGGTCTGTGGGATTCAAACCCAGGTCTTCAGTTTGCAGCTCAGTGCCTTTAACCAAGGCCCCTACTTTTCTGCAGAACATTGGGATCAAGTTCTGCAGGAAGATTACCATTTGTCACAGAACTTCTGCGGCAGTGGTTTGTAATTTCTGTGAAAGTTCTGCAGCACTAACGAACCACCACATCACCGTGTCAGCTTGTTATCCTGATTTCACATCCATGGCAATGGTTATAGCAGTCAGGATGGGGCAAAGCACAGTAACACTAGTACAAAAAATAACAGACATAAAAATGATTTTATGTCTAAAAAGCAAAAAAAAAAAAATCTATCCCTTAAGGTCCTAGCCTATTGCATAAATGAAATACGCAGAGGGACCCTTATGTGATAAATAAGGTGTTTCTATACTCATGCTATCTATACTATTCATGAGGTCCCCACCATGTATCACTTATATATTTATATGTAAGCTGTAACATACATACAAATATGAGTGTGTGTATATGTATATGTATTATATATATATATGGAGAGAGAGATACTGTGGAGATATATATATATATATATATATTTTAAATTTCCATTGGGAGCCTGACGTGTCTGGGGAGAGGGAAGAGCCAGCGCCATCAGGTAGGGGGGTGGCAGTACAGGGAGTAAAGGGGGAGGACGTGGAGGTTGAAATCCTGGTAGAGAGAGTGAGGGAAGCCCTCAGGTCCTTTAGGGCAGAGAAAGCACCAAGACCAGATGAAATACATCCCAGGGTGCTGAGGGAAATGGCAGATGTCCTGGCAGCCCCCCCCCCCAGTGGAGCTTTTCAACATGTCTTTGAAGACAGGGTGGGTACCCCAAGACTGGAGTGTGGCCCATGTTGTGCCTATCCACAAGGGAAGATCAAAAGAGGAGGTGGGGAACTACAGGCCTGTTAGCCTGATGTCGGTGGTGGGCAAGATGATGGAGGGTATTGTCAAGGAAAGGCTGGGGGGTACTGGAGCAAATGGGGTACCTGGACAATAGACAGCATGGCTTTGTCCCGGGAATGCTCATGTCTGACAAACCTTGTGGAGTTCTACAACTGGGTGACGAGTGCCCTGGACCAAGGTAGGCCGGTGGATGTCCTCTTTCTAGACTTCAGCAAGGCATTTGATTCGGTACCTCATGGTGGCCTTCTGGCTAAACTGGGTGAAATGGGGGTGGGGATGCAGTAGATCAGATGGATAGGAAATTGGCCCTCAGAACATACTCAGAGGGCAGTGATTGGGGGGGCTAGTCTCATCTCCAAGGAAAGTTATTAGTGGGGTTCCCAAGGGATCAGTCCTAGGGCCCTCCTGTTTACCGCCTATGTGTCTGACATAAGGAAGAGTATCAGGAGTGAAATGGGTCTTCTTTGCGGATGACTTGAAGCTGGGAGCGGTGGTGGATGGGGAGGAGAGGAGAGTGGCCCTGTAGGAGGACCTGGAGGCTCTGGAAAGGTGGTTGAGGAAGTGGAAACTGAAGTTCAATGCAGGGAAATACAGGGTTCTGCACCTGGGGGCCAGAAACCTGGGTCAAGTGTATACCCTGGGGGGAGACACACTGCAAGTCTTGAAGGGCGAGAGGGACCCGGGGGTGGTGGTGGATGTCAGAATGAACAACTCTGAGACTTGTAGGAAGGCAGCAACCAAAGCCAATATGATGCTGTAATGCATTGCTAGGGGGATTACCTCCAGAAGGAGGGAAGTGATCCTCCCTCTGTATAACTGCTTGGTTAGGCAGCACCTCGAGTATTTTGTGCAGCTTTGGAGACTGCACTTAAAAAGGAACGTTGCACTCCTGGAGAGGGTCCAAAGGAGGGCAACAAAAATGATGTGGGAAAGGACCTATGGGGAAAGGCTCGAGGAGCTCAACATGTACACCCTGGAGGAGAGGAGGGACAGGGGGGACATGATAGAGATCTTCAAGTACAGGAAGGGGATTAATAAGGGAGGTTCCGTCAGGGTGCCCCAAAGGAAAAGGGGGGCAACTAGAGGACACGGTTGAAAGCTGGAAGGGGGAGAGGAGGAGGTGTTACTTCACTGAGAGGGTGGTGGAACCATGGACTGCGCTGCCCAAGGGACTGGTGGACGCAGAGACTGTGGAGGGGTTTAAGAAGGGCTGGGACAGGTGTAGGGGGAGGGTGAAGCTGACAAAGTCCAGTACAAGGGGAACACCTTGAACTGGGGACAGAGAAACCCAAGGGGGTGGAGGGGACAGCAAAGTCAGTACCCAGTATGGGTGCTGACTATTGAGTAGACATGAAAGACCATTAGGCCTCCTCTGCTGACATTTTAGTATGAAATTGTATCTTCATTCATACAGGTCCCTTTGGAAATCGAATAAACAGAATAGAGAAGATATTGCAAAACTCATTTTTCTTGCCAACCCACTTCCCCTGACACTACGTAACACCATCAGGCCATGACATGCGTGTGAACCTATTGTGAACTAAAGCTTTCCAGGCCATCACAATGTGTCCTCCATGTGACAGAACTCTGCACCATACCTTTCCTGGCTCAGAGCAGTTGTGTGCTCCCCAATCCTTGTGCTGCCCAGACAACTCCCAGAGCTCATCTCTGAACCTGAGTTGCTGGCATGGGAATACAACATGCTACCCTCTGGCCCAACAGCTGGCCCTGCACACAACACTTTTCCATAACTTTTAGATGATTCTATCAGCCAATGACAATATGTAGTCAATAACCCTGGCAAAAATGTGTACAGCTAAATTATTTATTTAACAGGTCTGTCCTTTCAGCAGGTCTACACATTATTATATTCCACTTTTCTGGGCATAATTGCTTTGTTTTTCGTAAAAAATGCAGGTTAATTCATTTTACCAGTTATTCATTTCAGATGGCATCTCTGTGCCTTAAAGGCACAAATAAAAGGAAGGTATGGACTTAACTATGCTACTGTCAAAGTTTTGTTTAAGTTGGCCCTAGTGTAATAACGCAAGACTGAAAATTGTATTAGGCTGTAGTGCAGGTTGAGCAAATATCACCGTACCTGATGTATTGTGCCGCCGCCTCTGGCAGTGGGAGCTGTTGTAGATAAGTAACTATTCGTTTCTGTGGCAGAATGTAGCCATTTCATTAGCTAATGTATGATGTTATAGCATTGATAACATCACATTCTGAGCATAGAGAGGTTTTGGATATAAAAAGAGGGGACGGGAACCAGGTTCTATGACTAAACGGAAATACTATTAAAGAATCACCAAGAACAGTGAATTCTGCGTCACTGCAGAAGTTCTGCGCAAAGTTCTGTGGCTGCAGAATTCTAGAGGCCTTGCCTTTAACCACTGTGTTATACTGCCTACCGTAGGTGTCTGCAGTGGTCTGTAGTGGCTCCTTTTATCTTAGGACTATTGCCCGGATCAAGCCCTTTCTCAGCCCTCAGGACCTCAAGTCCCTGATGCACGCCTTCATGAAATCTAGACAGGACTGTTGTAATGCCATTTACCTTGGGCTGTCTGGAGGTTTGATATGCTGCTTGCAGCTGGTGCAGAATGCTGTGGCTAGAGTGATTGCCGGAGTTCCTTGCTCCGAGCATATTTTTCTGGCTTTGCGGACATTGCACTGGATGCCTGTAAGCTGACGCATCTCCTTCAAGATAGATTTGTTAACATACAAAGTCCTGCATGATCTGAGTCCTGGCTACCTAAAAGAGCTCCTGTGTCCAAATGCTCCTGACCGCTCTTTCTGCTTTTTGTAGGAAGTAGGCATCACGCAGGTCCCCATATCTTGCCTAAAGTTGTCTGGGCATTGTGCCTTTGCTGTAGCTGCTCCAGTTTTCTGGAACCAGCTGCTGCAGGAGCTTCAGGAGGCCTCCTCAGTTGTTGGGGGGGGGGGTAAGGGGCTTACCCTACTGTTTCTTACTTTTTCATATGTAAATGGTATTATCTATTGCATTTATTACACTGCTGCTATTATATGTATTTTTCTGATAGGTAAGGCACCCAAAGTCTGAGGGATGGGGCACCTGAGAAGTAAATATACTACTGCCGATGTGAGACTGACTGGCCTGAAGTTCTAGCGCACTCCTGCTGCCACTTTTATGTAGCGGGACCACATCCGCCCTCATCCAGTCCTCTGGAACTTCCCCCATCTCCACTGAGGTGCAAAAAAGTGCTGCTAGAGGGGCATCCAGCACCGTGCTCAGTTCCTTTTGGACCCTTGCATGATCCCATCTGGCCCTGTAGCCTTACTCTCCTTTAAGGCTTCTGGTCCCTTCTGGACCCTCTCCACTGAGAATTGACTTGTATCCACTCCCCCCTCTCCCTGGTGTTCACTGCAGCATGCTGATCTGCCCCACCACCCTCTACCATGAAGACAGAGCAGAAGTAATCGTTTAGTATTTCTGTTTTCTCTTGATCTTCCTCTGCACAGCCCCCCCCTCGCCCTCCTGATCCTCACTATCCCTCCACTTGTCTTCCTCTTTCCCCCACATACCTGAAGAAGGTCGTGTCGCCTTTTTTGACCTCCTTAGCTAGCCTCTCCTCTTTTAGTGCTTTAACTGCCCTTACCTTCCTTCTTGTCTTCCCTTTTTTTTAACCGGTTATACCGCCCTGTCTTCATCCTATTTTAAATAGCTTTTTACATCTATTTTTAATTTTTTTTCAATCTTAAAATAATTACAGGTGGGACCCATTTTATAAATGCATTAAGACACTCTGGGGATGTGGATTGTTGCCTAATAAGAGCACTTCCCAGATGCTGAAGGCAAGTGCCTCATGCCTTACTATGCACCTGGGGATGGGGTGTGCTCTTATCAGGCAACAGCCCATACCCTGTCGTGTCTTATTCCTTCTTTAACACAGTGGGTTTCAGGTGCCCTTGATTTCTGCGGTCACTGGGATTGGGGGGTTGGAGGCTTATAGGGGCCCCCCAGCCAGAGCCTGTGTACCTCATTAGTTTTTTCTTTGCGCCTCCCTGGGCCCCTGGTCAGCCACTCCTTTGGGCTGCCAGGGCCCTCAGCCATCCCAGCCCCGTCGTCATCTGCTGCCCCATCTGTGCTGTGAGCCCAGGTAATTTGACGTAATCCTTCATCGGGTGGGCTCTTGGTCCCTCCCCCATGGAGCCTGCAACGGGGAGAGGAGAAATGCCTGCAGGCATCTAGTTCGTATCCCAGGCATGGCAGGGTTCAGCACGGACACCTCTGGGCTGTCATGGCGGCGGGGACTGGTAGCCATCATCCAGCCATCTGAGGGCGGATGTTCCGATTTTTCTCCTGACCCACCTACACCCTCCCACAATGGGCTGGCCACGGTGGCGTCCTGGGGGTGGGGATGTTTAGCAGCATGTCGAGGCCACATGCCAACCCCCCTCCCCCAGGAGCTCCCACTGGGAGCTCCCTCTGATGCCGTGCACAAGGCAGGAAACCAGATGTGCAGCAGTGGGATAACAGCTCCTCCCACTGAGGATTGAGCCAGTCTACTTCCTGCCTTCATGCAAGCAGGCACCTTGCAGCAGTGCTTTGTCCTGGGGACAGTGCTAAAGTTTTTTCCTTTCTTTCTTTTGGGGCATCAGGCATAAATGCCAAGGCAGTTTCAGCCTTTTTCGTTTTTTATTTCCCCTCAGTGCTGGCCCCTTAGACCCCTCTCAGGCATGGATTTCTGGGCTACGGTTTTCTCCCACTCTGCCGAGGTCCTCCAATCTGACCTCTGTCCCGGGATGCTCTTTCCCCCTCACTCCGACCTAACCAACCTCCCCACTCTGAGGCCCCCCGAGGCAGGGCTGCCACTCTTCCGGCATTCTAACTAGAATCTATTAGGCAGCTGGAGGAGAGGTGAGACCCAGAGGCTGGTCGGAAGGGCCTGATGTTGAGCGTGGGTGCCATGCCACGGATCCTGCCGTTGCCTGTCCGGGTGCCAAGGATTTGCACTTTTTCTGGTGGGCGGTATGGAAGTGCAGTTATGGCCTGCACATGACAGGCATGCTCCCGCACCCGTGTGTAAGGTATCCGATGACACCCCATCCCCTGCAAGAGCATGGCTCAAGTTGCACAGCCCCCAGTCTCCACTGGGAGCCGCTGGTACTGCGGCATTTGCTACCCACCCCCAGGAGATGAAAGCAGTCCTCTGGATGCTCAATCCTCTCCTTCCCCTGCTGACCCCCGATGACTCAAGCTCGTTCCCAAACCCGGGTTGCCGGCGTGGTGCAAGGTGTGGTGTCCGGCGCCTCAACCCTCGGCGCCAATGAGCCAGCTTGGCAGTTTTAGCGTTGATCGGCTCTCCAAGCATTTTTTCGCAGCATTCCCTCCAGCTGGGGCCTTCCATACTCAACCTTGCATGCAGTACAGTCTGGCCCCCTCCACACTCCTCCAGGAAGAGTTCCACACTGCAGTCTGGGAGTCAAGAGCCAGAGCCCATGGATAAAAGAACTGCAGTCTCCAGCAGCACCTGTCATCCTCCCGGATCACCCACAGCAACACAGCTTTCATGGGCCGGAGTTCTGCAACACAGCCTGACTCTCGGACAACCTACAGAACCGACCAACTTTGCACTCAAGACTGCAAATCTGGAGGCTCTCAGGATTCTCTCCGGACTGGTGGGCAACCGGCAGAATGTTGGAGGGGTACAGTGAGTACCAGCCTCATGGATGACCTTAGTGGGGGGACGGGCGGCATAGTGGCATTATGTGCTGGTGTCGGAGTTCACAGTGCAGGGGGAAAAAGCACATCAGTGGCTATTTTGAGCAGAGCTACGGTTAACTCTTGCCATGCTCTGTCTCTGTACTAGTGAACTCATTGGGGCTCAGTTATCAGTGTGGATGGTCTTCCGGGGAGAATTGTGGCACTACCAGGAATTGGGCTACCTCCTTCCCAAGTCAGTCTCCCATGGCAGCATATCTTTAAGACCCAGCATGAGATGCCAGGTGTCCCTTGGTTTTTAGAGAGTGAGAGAGTTAAAGCCTCCCGTCAGACATTTATTCAGCGGTTAAGGGGCTGGAGCACCAGATCTTTTCTCACAGAACTCATAAGGTGCCCTGTTCATTATTCAAGGTTTCCCTCCTTGTCGGCCAGAGTTCTTGCTTCTTGGGGCTCTCAACCATTCTTTGGTTACAGTGTCTTCAGACAAGGCTTCAAGCAAGTCCTTAGACAAGTCCTCCCGGGACAGAAAATGCACCAAATGCAGGTCTACACTGTTGGCCACTTTTGCTGGTCCCTGTGCTTAAAATGCGAGGCTGCAGCCAATTTGGACTCTGCCATAACAGAAGATGCTGCTGTCTCCTCTGATCCACAGGCAGTCAAGCAAAAGCTCTCCCTGCATTTGGCCTCAGACTTAACTGAAAAATTAAACAGTGCTTTTGCTTTGGAACCATTTCCTGCTTTGATCTGCAATCCCCTGCATCCCCATCGACCTGTGCCCACAAGAAATCGAAAATGAACTCCGTCTCCCTCTTCGGACAAGGAGGAACGTTGTGTATGCCACCACTGCAAGAGAAAGAAGTGTGCCAACTGTCCTTGCTCCAGGGACATGGCAGACAACAACCCCAGTCACATATGAAAGAAACACCGTGCCAGGCCACCTTCTTCATCAGACTTGAGTTCTTCTTCTACTGAGGAGGGAGAGATCCATAGCAGTTCTTTAGACTCAGATACGGAGTCTGCAAGGCACTGTGATCTGGACAATCTGGACTTTTTCATTAAAAATATGTCTGAGATACACCTCAACACCACACCTGCACTGCTAAATGAGACTAACCAGCTTTCAGGTTGTCATCTTCGACTAAGCCAGCAACAGTGTTTCCTATTCCACCAGCGATTGAGGATCTGCTTAGAGAAGAGTGGCAGGGTCCAGAGAGAATGTACCGTCCCTCACTGTGTCAACAAGCTATTGAAATTCGGTAAGAAACAGTCAGAAGCATGGCCGAACCTGCCCAGAATTGACCCCAATGATTTCATCCCTCACGAAAAAGACAATCATATCAGCAGATGGCAGGACCACCCTCTGGGACACAGTAAACCACAAGGTGTATTCTTCCATAAAGAAGGCCTTTCAAGTTTCGGTGGTGTCCTTAAAGGTGGCAACAGCTAATCTGTTCTTGGCCAGGGCCATTGTCTCCTGGGCCACGGAATTGGCTTTTCAGCTGGTAGAGGATTCAGAGAAGAACAAGGCTATGCGCCAGCAACTCCAGCTCATGGGCCTCACCTCCACTTACTCATGAGATATTTCAGAGGACGCGGTCTATTGTGTCACAGAAATAGCGTTCTACCAGACATCTGCAAGAGGAAACCTTTGGTTGCAGGGCTGGCAAGCAGATACCTCCTCCAAAGTTCATCTTGTCTATGCTCCATACGAAGGCAACCTTCTTTTCGGTTCTGCACTTAGGGAGGCAGTTAAAGAATCCGGAAAAACTGCCAAGATCTGCATGCCACAATCAAAATCTAGGGACAAATCATGGTTTGGCAGATCCCGACGGCTTTTTTGTGGCCAGTCCTACAACAGAAACCAGTACAAGAGCTTCTCTAGTAAGTGACTGTGGTTTACCTCTTATGACCAGCGCAACAACAGAGGTGGAGGCAGCAGCAACCATGAGTCCGGGAACGCTACAAAGAAATTTCCACAGTGAGACAGTCCAGACCCATCCCCGCATAGGGGCAGGCTTTTGAGTTTCTTCAGGGGAATGGATCCATATGACAGCAGACAGTTGGGTGCTGGTCATTTTCAAGAAGGGGTACCTAATCGAATTCAACACAAAGCCTCCACTGCCTCATGTCGTTCCCCTCTCCACTGTTGACCAACCTCAACAAATGACAGGTGATGCTCCATGCAATAACCAACCTACAGAAAGGGGCCATAGAGCCCGTACCCCTCCCAGAGGTCAACTGGGGCGTTTACTCTCTATTCTTTATCATTCTGAAATGCACGGGGGGGGGGGGGTTCAGCCAGTGTTAGACCTCATGTTCCTGAGCCACTTTGTCCTCAGCAGGTCCTTCAAGATGGAAACACTGTCGTCCATCATCAAGGAGGTCCATCAAGGAGACTTCTTTGCCTCTATTAACTTACAGGATGCTTACTTACACATTCCCATCTGAGATTCTCACAGACAGTATCTCTGGTTCAAGGTCCAGGACAGCCACTTCCAATTCAAAATCCTTCCATTCGGGCTCTCCTCTGCCCCAAGAGTCTTCTCCAAGGTCCTAGTGGTGGTTATTGCTCACCTGTGCAGCCAGGGAATTCAACTCTTCCCGTATTTAGACGACCTCCTGATCCGAGTGCCTCATTGTGAGTTGGTCTTGCAAGCAGTGACGGAGGTTGTTCGCTGCCTTTCTGCACATGGTTTTGTCATCAACCAGCAAAAGAGCTCTGTGTCCAGCACAGACATAGCATCACCTTGGGGGCAGACTTCAAAACTCGCCAGAGCAAAGTCTTTCCAACCTCTGCAAAATTCCAGGACTTACAATTACTTCTTCAGAAGTTTCAGCACACCTCTCAATTGCCAGCCCAAGTGTTCATGCAACTCATAGGAATGATGGTTTCCCTGGCGGATACAATTCCATGGGCCTTAATTCACATGCATCCAACTCAAGCGACCCTCCTAAAACAGTGGTCCCCTCACAGGGACAGCAGGAACCACAAAGTGACAGTTTCGCAACAGATGAAGGACAGTCTCCACTAGTGGACAGTGAGGTCATGCTTAATGAAGGGCCGCAAGCTGGGCCATTCACAACAGGTGAGAATCACCACCAATGCCAGCCTCAGAGGATGGGGGGCCCATCTGAATTCTGTCTCCACTCAAGGCAAGTGGACCCTGATGGAGTCCTGACAGTATCCGTGTACTAGAAATGTGAGCAGCATGCCTGTCACTTCAAAAATTCAGAAGCAGTGTTCGCAAACAAGACGTTCTGATCCTTACAGACTACAGGACCACAATGATGTACATCAACTGCCAAGGGGGCACAAGAAGCACATGCATGCTGAAGGAAATCTCTCCTCTTACAACACTGGGCAGAACGTTGTCTTTCCAGTCTGGTTGCTGCTTATATTCCAGGTGGACTGGCTCAGTCTCAAGGACATTCTGCCGGGAGAATGGGAACTGAAGGATAGTGCATTTCAGCTCCTCATCCTCCATTGGGGATCCCCTCAGAGGAATCCCTTTGCCTCCAGATGAAACGCCAAGGTTCCACAGCTCTACTCCCTCACTAAGGACAAGCAAGCAGTGGCTCAAGATGCCTTCTCACTCCACTGAGGTCAGTACATTCTTCCGTATGCCTTCCCTCCCATACCCATTCTTCCCAGAGTCCTACACAAGGTGGCTCAGGACCAAGCCAAACTGATTTTAGTTTGCTCGCATTGGCCTCATCAATCTTAGTTCCTCCATCTAGTCCACAAGGTGAGTGAGCTGCCCTGTCACTCACTTTTCAGATCAGCCTGGATCTTCATCACCGAGGTTCAATAATGTATCTGAATCTCCACAATCTATCCCACTCGACTTGGAGATTGAGTGGAAAACTCTCCAGAAACTTGGGTATTCCACAGAAGTGATCGAAATGATGATACATTCTAGGCGTCATGCTTCCTCTAAGGTATACTACAGAATTTGGCACAAGTTTTTATTCTTGCTTCAATCCAAGCAGCTGGCAAACTGTACTGTTTCCTTACCAGTCCTCCTTCAATTTCTCCAGGAGGGTTTCAATATGGGTCTGCAACTGGCGACCGTATGCGTCTAGATCTCTGCCTTGGGAGCACTGCTTCTGGTAGAAACAGGGGAGTCCCTGGGGTCACATCCTCACATGAAACACTTCCTGAGAGCAGCTACCCTGAAACATCTGCCAGTGAAGTCTGTTGTACCTCTGTGGTGCCTCAGTCTTGTTCTCAAGACTTCTCACTAGTGTACCTTTTGAACCTCTGGGGGAGACATCTCTTCTCCATCTCACAATGAAGGTCACCTTCCTCATTGCTATCACTTCGGCCAGAAGAATCGGTGAGCTTGGCATGCTGTCTGCCAAGGAGCCACATATATAGTTTTTCACCAGGATTCAGTAGTGCTCCGCATGAACCCAGGCTTCTTACCCAAGGTCATGTCTGCCTTCCACTGCAGTAAGGAACTGATCCTGCCTTCCTCCTGCCCTCACCCAGGCAATAACAAGGAGAGAGACTGGCATATTATGGATCGTAGGCGGGACCTGAAACTGTACCTCTAGCAAACTGCACTGCTGAGCAAGCCTTCCAGGCTTCCAGGCTTTTGGTTCTCACGGGCAGGGCCAAATCGTGGAAAAAAGGCATCTAAAGATTTTATTGTCAGATGATCTGCTCAACTATCATCCTCTTCTACAGACAAGCTGGAGTTCCTCTCCCGGGTCCAGTAAAAGCCCACTCCACTAGGACCATGGCCACTTCCTGGGCACACATGTGGGATGCTTTTCCAGGTGACATTTGCAGAGTTGCTACCTGGTCCTTTCTGTACACATTTACTAAATTTTACAAGCTTGATGTTGCCGCTTCAACAGCAGCTTTTTTTGGCCATAGGATTCTACAGGCTGTTGTGGACATGTAACGTCCTTTCTACATTCATCCCAAAAACACCAGTGGAGTAAATTACTATGTAAGCAAATATTTGAAAAAAAAAAAAAAACAGGAAACTGCTCAGTATTTACTGAATGTAAAACATCCAGATTTAAGGCACTTGTGGTCAGTATTATCTAATTCAACAGACAGCCAGGACATATGGACTTCCGTGTGCCCCTTTTCTGAGGCATGCGTGCAAACTGCATATAAAACTGTCTCATAATCAGAACACCAAAGACAGATTTTAACCACTTCTGGAGTCTGCCATTGAAGTGTATTGCTAAATAAAACAGAGATGTTTCCACAATATACTGACTACTTTTAAAAAAATACAAGAGGGGTGGTAGCACTCTCTAAAGAGTAGATACAGAGATTTGACAGACTAGAAGAAAAGGGCCATAAAAGGGAAGAATAATCAGAAATGCTGTAATGGGGTGAGTTATTTAAAAAGTTAAGTATGGTTGGAACAGCAGTATTAACACTGTATGAACTGCGTAGGCAAGGGATTGCTCCTGTTTATGTGACCAGGAAGATGAACGTGAACCTTTACCAATGCTTACAGTCGCTTAATGGTACCTGGGAGAATTGCTTCAGAAGCCTATAATACATGCATAGAATAGATTTTCAGTGACAATGTTGGGCTTTTTTTTATATAACATTTTAAAGATCTGTACTCAGCAAAGGTAATAATATAAAACTGGAATAAATTGATTGAACTCTTTACATTTAATACTGCTTTTCTGAAGCCTAATGTAGCTTCTGCCCGACTCATAAAATGAGATCATTATTCCAGACTTGAGAATAGGCTAAGTGCTACGGGGCCATTTTCTTTTTTAATCTTGCAGGGTTGTCAGTGCAAAGTCGTCCTACTGGTTTGGAGAAAGCAATTACACCTTGCTTCTGGAAAGGTATTGTATGTTCTTAAAGAGCTAGTGGAGCCAAAGCAGGCAGACCGGAAATTAATACAAATTTTAAGTAGTAGTCGGTTGTAACTTTTTACTTCTAAAGTGTTTTTCTTTTTCCTTTTGCTCATCAGAAAGTCTTCTATGGAATAATATTGTGCTGGATGTGTGGAACAGCTCTTAGCCTGGCAGCTGACATATCTAATTCTACTGCCCCCACACTACATCATCAGCATTGTGATCTCACTGACTGTGACATCACAGGTGAATGACCTGGCAGTCACTCACTTGCTGTTCCCAAGCAGCAGTGATGTCACAGTCAGTGAGGTCACAATGCTGATGATGTAGTGTGAGGCAGTACAGCAAGATATGTCAGCTGCCGGGCAGAGTGCTGTTTTACACATCACACCTACTAACATCAAGTAAACAATCTTCGAATTAATCAAAGGTAAAGGAAAAAGTATCTCAGATATAAAAGGTAATGGTTGGCTGCTTTTAAAATCTAACATCAGTTTTAGGCAGTACACTGGCTCTTTAAAGGAGCAAACTCAGTCTGGCAGAATTGCACATCTGAGATCGCCGGGTCTGGAGGCTGATATGCTGTCAAGATGGTGGCACTGGACAAAAGGTTGTACTGGGTAACAATACGAATGCAAAGGTCCATGGCCCGGAATAACATAGCAATAAGCTTGAGCCGGGTTAATGTTTAATCCAGCTAAATAAAGATCCCAGCTGTATAATTATCTGTAGCACCTCGAAGAACTGCTGGTAAATCTCTGAACCAGGGAGTAATCAGCTTCCAAAAAGAATAACAATCATTTATTGTGTGTTTAAATGTGCAGTTTTGCTTTCTCCTGGGATGTGGCTTTCCCTCGTGGTGGCAGAATATTACTTTACATCATAATTTCTTAATGAAGATGGTCCATCTGCCATATGCAACTACACTGTGCTCTGTAATAACCTCCCATCCCTTTTGATAAAATAATGTTCGCCAAGCAAATAATACGCTACATTTTTAAGAGCTACTGGTGCCTTGGGTGGGTTGGGGGGACTAAAAAAATATTTAGACACTACTCAGCTTATTTCTTATCTCCTTTCCTTGTTTTTTGCTGTCGTGGACATTTGCTTGGACAAGAGGTCCTCATCTCTCGGACTTTATCTAATGCTGGTCTATGCATGAAGTCATAATCAGCTGCCAGTTAAATTCCTAGAGCAATGCAATGTCTGATTTAAAGACACGCCCAAGGCCATCTTGTGCACACCAGCCATCTTCCTCTGCTCTCATTACACTAATTATTCCTGCCGACCTCTGCCATTAGTCAGCAGCGTTAAAAGAGAGCACTGGAAGCTGGCTGGTGTGCTTTCCTAGCTTTGTCAGATGATCATTAAGAATGAGAAGAGAGGATGGCCTGCTAGCAGAGCAGTAATGCTGCCACTTAAAACGCTGATGACCCAGGTTGAGGAATGAGCTATGGCTGTTGGAGGGCTGGCCAGGTGGGAGGGTAGAACTGAGCATCCCAGTGGACTCCCTCCTCCTCCTCCGGTGTGTGTTCCTGCTACTAAACTGCCACCTGGTTGACCACAGGTAGAGGCACAGGTGAGCAGTGTGGAGCAGGGTCTTAGAACGCTGCTGTCATCAGATGCATCTGGCATGCTGGCTCCTGTTAACAACCCTGTGCTCCTGGGGGGTGGACGGGGGTTTAAAGGGGGAAAATGGGCCCAATCCTGAAAGATGAAGCCTCCACCTGTCCTCCACATTCAGTCTGGAACCCCAGCAACCATTTGGAGGTGTCCAGGTCTTCACCTTTGCCTCAGATGGTGGAATAGAGACTGGAGAAGGAAGCCAGAGGAGCTGCATGGCGACCTCAGTCCTGGTGAGAATAACTAGGGAGGCAGCATAGTGGTGTGCCATGGGTGGACCATGGAATCCCAAATAGGTCGGCAGGCAGGGTCTCCAAGGACAAGTATAAGGACTTAGTGGATGGTGGAAGGAGTTCCTGGTTGGGGATCCCGAAGACAAAAAACAAAACAAAACTGAGAAGAGAGAATGATATATCAACTGTTTTATGTCATAAAATCCGGTTTTGCAGGTTTATCCTAAGGTGTTATTGGCTCACGTGCCCCACTTCCAAGTGTTCATAGAGTGTGTTGTGGCACTAAGGTTCTGTGGAGGGGTGTGGGTAGTCATCCCTTCTGTGGCCTGCCAAGTCTTGCTTGTGGTTTGACTGCTGGGGGGTGGAGGGGATGGCGAGCAATGCTCCCTAGATCTCTTTTCCCCCAAAGAGCAAGTTCATCACCTCTGCCACGTGACTAGTGCCTCCTAGGTCAATGAAGATGAAAGCTGACATTGTTCCTGAACCCAGACCACCACATGTCAGTACAGTATGCTGCCTTGGGGGCCAGCCCTGACTTACAAATCCTCACTAGGCACTATCCACATGGGAAAATACCAATGCTAAAACCATGGCTTGAAATGAAGCATTCTGATTGACTCAGTGCATTTCTCCCTTTCCGTACCCTCTGCCCCCTTTTTCCCTAGCCATCACTCTCCCCTTGCAGGGTTCTCAGCATCCTGAAGGAGTCCTATAGTGCCTAGGCTTGCCACCTTTTCTTCCCCCATCTACCTATCCTTGGCCTTCCAGGTCCCTTCGCAGGGTCCCCAGCATCCTGGAGGGTTCCTTGGGTCAGGCCTCATCCCCTCCCAGGTATTATTTCTCATTCCCTCCCTCTCACTATCCCTCTATAATTACAACACCTAACCACAGGAGGGTTTACAGTCTCCTGAAATTCCCTGCCCCCTTGTAGGGTTCATCGCATCCTAAAGGGTTCTCTTTTTGGATTAGGCCTTATTTCCCCTCTAGCTCTCTCTCTCCCTCTCTAATCCCTGCTCCAGTCCCCTGTCCCCTTGCAGTGTTCCGCGCATCCTGAAAGGGTCTCTCCAGCAACGACTCTGCACTATCTGTCATCTTATCCTCTCTCTCTCTCTCCTTCACCCCTTATTTCACAATAGCACTTGTTCACTTATTACCATTGCACTTATTAATTGTTCTCACAAATTACATATGTATGTACTGGAGGGGTGGTCAAGGAGGTGGGGACTGAAATTTAATGCCGGGAAATGTAAGGTACTACATTTGGGGGTAAAAAACCTGGGCCATGAATACACCCTGGGGGTCACACTACAAGCCACATTGGGAGAAAGGGATTTAGGGGCGGTGATAGATGTCAAAATGAATAACTCTGAAAATTGTAGAAGAACTGCAGCCAAAGCAAACAGGATACTGGGCTACATAGCCAGGGGAATTACGTCCAGAAGGAGGAAGGTGATCCTCCCTCTGTATAATGCCTTGGTCAGGCCGCAGCTCGAGTACTGTGTACAGTTCTGGAGACCGCATCTGAAGAAGGACATAGCGCTGCTGGAGAGGGTTCAGAGGAGAGTGACCAGGATGATTCAGGGCATGGAGGGGAAGCCTTATGAGGAGAGACTAGAGGAGCTTGGGCTTTACTCACTTGAGGAGAGGAGGGACAGGGGAGATATGATAGAGGTTTTCAGGTATGTAAAAGGAATAACCAGGAGTGGAACCAAGGAGCTTTTTAGGCTTAAGAAGGGGGAACAACCAGGGACCATGGGTGGAAGTTGGAGGAAACTACAGGGGGAGAAGGAAGCATTTTTCACTGAGAGGTGGTGGAGCCATGGAATGCGCTGCCTGGGAGGCTGGTGGAGGAGGGCACAGTGGAGGAATTCAAGAGGGGGGTGGGATAGGTACAAGGGGAAAATGAAACTAAAGAAGACCCTCTTGGGGCTGGGGGGGTGGTAAGGTGAGCAGCCATTAGGTTGCTGGCTTTCGAGCAGACAAGACAGACCATTTGGCCTATTCTGCCAGCTTTTTTAGTATGTTAGTATGCAACACTGTAACAACTGCCTTAATTAATTGTATGCTATGTTGATCTTTGTAACTTGTATGTAAAATGTCTCATCCCTATTGAACCCCTTCCCCCAGGTCGCACCAGGAGATGAGCAATCTGTTGCTCAGTGTGCCTTCCTGGTGAAACATTTCAATAAATAAATAAAAGGGTTATGAAATGGAGCATTCTGATTGGCTGAGTGCACTCTAAAAGGGTTATGAAATGGAGCATTCTGATTGGCTGAGTGCATTCTAAAAGGGTGAAGAAATGGAGCATTCTGATTGGCTGAGTTCATTCTAAGGGTTATGAAATGGAGCATTCTGATTGGCAGAGTGCATTCTAAAATGGCTATGAAATGGAGCATTCTGATTGGCTGAGTGCATTCTAAAAGGGGTTATGAAATGGATCATTCTGGTTGGCTGAGTGCATTCTAAAAGGGCTATGAAATGCAGCACATTTATGAACCTTGTTCCCTGCAGCTCGTACTGTATTTAGTATTTATTTGTTTTAACATGAAAAGGCTCCATGAGCGATGTTCATTTTCAAGGAGATTCTGATCAGGACAGCGAAAAGATACCACAGTATGTATATGGAGTTCTATAAAGAGATAGAGAGCGTGGTAGTCAAAGTTATAGAGCAATAAATACAGAAACATAAGCATAAGATTGCAAAACAGAGCAGTATATATAGAACCTTAAAAAATAATCACAGTACAATATATACTGTTCCACGTCATTAGCAACAGTCAAAGATACTGTGTTCAAAAGTGGTGCAAAACAAAACACGAGTACAAGTCGGGTAAATGAAAGAATAGATGGTAAAAAGCATACATTAGATAAGATCTAATAACAAGCAAGAGTAACTGGAGAGTTAAAGACAGTTACAGTTGTCTACACAGTGCCTGTCGAGTAGTGATTTAAGTCTGTTGCAACTGACCAAGGATCCGAATTCAAGAGTGCTCTGTAGTTCATTCCAGAGTTTAGGGGCAAGACAGCCACATACTGCCTTGATGAATAAGATGAGATACCTTGGGACGACTACGAGGTTCGTAGTATTACTTCTTAAACCTTACAGGCTAGAGCATCTATGGAAAAAGGCCATAATATATGGCATAGAATGTCATTCAGCCAAACCTTATAGGATGAGAGGTAGAGTTTTTTTTTAACCTTTCTGTGCACGGAGAGGTCCAGCTAATGGCTGCATAGAGTGTGCAATGTTACCCACTCTGTGTTAAATAACTGGTCTAGTACTGTATTTACTTGTGAGGGCTGTATAATCTAGATAAATTGGAAGCTAGATACCTTTTCCTTGTTGCATCATAACAAGGACTGACAGCACAACCACATGGTACTAATTTTCAGTGAGTCCTAGCTTACAGCCACATTCCTCCAAGATCAAGATATTAGGATCTTTATTATATGTTTTCTTCAAAGTAATATTTGGGAAGTAAATTATATAGAAAACAAGCAAAAACAGCAGTTAATGCAGTTATTTTAATGCGGCTTGGGACTGATACTAGATTGCCACGATTTTCGGAACCTTGTGATGTCATTTAGGGGGAAGAAATGCTTAGCTAATATTGCACTCAACTAGTTTGTAGTTGGGCATAGCTTCACCATGTGTGGCAGTCAGACGCTTCCAGAAACGGTGGCGCTGTAGATTCAACATAAGGCAGAGTTAGGTAGGGGGTATCTCTGGGCTTCTGCCAGTTACAGGTACATCAGATAGCTTTTGTTCATGTTCAAGGTATGATGGAAATTAATGCTCCCCTTTAACAACTGCAGACTTTCATGTACAGAAGAACAGCTTGAATTTAAGCTGTATAACCTTGTAACTGATAAGAGCCCTAGGGTTAGTTTAACTGACAGTAACCCAACCCCCATTACTTTAATGCTTAAATAACAGGGTCACACAACACTTAGCGTGGTTAGGAACAATGGCGGGGGCTCTGGCCTGCAGGAAAAAAATCATGTTTGGCAGCAAGAAAAGTCAAGTAGACAGTATCCCCCCTAAAAAAATAAAACATTTTACATTTCAAGCATTTCCCACTCATTACTACCTGGGACATTTACATTAAAACGATCCTCTTCCCTCGGAAAATACTGATGCTTGTTTTCTGGCTGTCATCACAGTCCTCTGATTGTGATGCTACAAACTGAGGATTGTGAACTCAACTAACGCGTAATTCTGAAGAGCAGATCAGAACCAGCAGACCAAGATCCTCTTTCCATGCAAGTACTGTTCTTAGTGAAGAATGGAATGGAATGAAATTTGCTATAAAATAACAATTTCAGTAGGCAGTCTGTTGGCATTGGTTGGGCTAATGCTCGTGATGCCACCACCCTGGGTTTGGGAATGAACCCAGGGAGCCGGGGGCTGGTTGGGGGGAAGAGGTTCGAGCTTTCTGAGGAGGCAGAGCTAGGGACAGGCATGTGGCATGCTCCCACACATGCCGGTTGTGTGTCACGTGTGGGAGCAAATTGCACTGCCGCCAGTAAGGGGAGACTGGGAGCAAAACTGTCAAAACACCCTGATGTGAGAAGATGATGACTCGCACTTGGGCACCACCACCCACACTAAGGCCTGCCACCAAGCCTGAAGTTGCTGGGAGGGGTGGTGGTGAGTAGCCCCATGACCTGCAGATCTTACCGTGTTTGGGGGGGGGGTCATGGGGCAGGTAAGGGTACTTTCTGAGGTCTGGGTTAGGAGATGGCACTGTGTGATAGCCAGCTGGTTAGGGGCTGTGGGTGGGACAGTTGGGAAATGTACAATAAATCAAAATGACAGATCGTGTATATAAATTGCAAAACTAATAAACATAAAGTTTAAAAAAAAAATGACAGATTGTGAGACTGTCATGTGATGCTTCCAACCAGTCATAGGCTTCCTTCAGTTGCATGCGTGATACTCTTATTTCTGAAAAAGTGTCTTGTACGCTGAACCGCTGTAACAGGTTTTTCACAGACCACTCACACCATCAACATTTAGAAAAAAAAGTCACTTTAAAAGAAAAAAAAATGCAAATCTGTATTAATTTTTTGGGGTCTGGTTGGCGTGCCTCTTATGGATTTAAGAGTGTTGCCTCTTGCGTCCCTAGTATGACAGAACTCTTCATCTTCAAATTGCAGTGCTGTCGTCCTAAGAATGTGCAAGGCAACAGTCTTATATTATATAATAGAGGCCCTCCAGCTAGACCCATAAAAAGCTAAGTGGACCATTATATAGTTAAATCCCACTGATGCCAACTTGTGAGTTTTTCTTTTGTTGGTGACCAGACCTTCCCTTGATGGATACTGGGGGCTTTCCTTTTCTGATTTCCCAACATTTGTGGTCAGTTTCCTTTTCAACCTTCTTGCTACTGTTTTGTTTTCCACAAGTTGATAATAGAACAACGGGCACAGGCAGCGTGGTTAACCTTATCTGAAACTGCAGTAACCTGTAAGTGTCTCGGTACTGTACAGAGAAATAGCACGCTACGCAAGAGGGGTATCTTAATGTACAGAAGCGTGCAGGGAGCTGGACAAGTTCAAAATATACAGCAAAATGCCAGTATATCTGCAAAAACAGAACATTTATTGGAAAACAGAAGCAAAGCGTGGCACAACAATTCAGCGCTTCGTGTCTCAGACTATGGTGCTTCACCAGGGGGCAGATCTCCATGGTAAGACTGCAGCATTTATTTAAAAAAAGCCTTAAAGACACAGTGTCTTAATTTAAGAAATGTCAAACATGGAGCTTATCAAGTATCTGTATGTTGTAATCAATATGTAGGATCAACACTGAATTAAGCTACCCCCTGCCCTGCTAGGAACCTGCATTAAGCTATCCCACTGCCCTGCTTGGTACCTGGATTTTAAGCTACCCCCTACTCTGCTTGGTACCTGAATTAAGCTACCCCCTACCCTGCTTGGTACCTGAATTAAGCTACCCCCTGCCCTGCTTGGTACCTGAATTAAGCTACCCCCTGCCCTGCTGGTACCTGAATTTGGCTACCCCCACCCTGCTTGGTACCTGAATTACGCTACCCCCTACCCTGCTTGGTACCTGAATTAAGCTATCCCCTACCCTGCTTGGTACCTGAATTAAGCTACCCCCTACCATGCTTGGTACCTGAATTAAGCTACCAGCTACCATGCTTGGTACCTGAATTAAGCTACCCCCTTCCCTGCTTGGTATCTGAATTAAGCTACCCCCTGCCCTGCTTGGTACCTGAATTAAGCTACCCCGTGCCCTGCTTGGTACCTGAATTAAGCTACCCCCTACCCTGCTTGGTACCTGAATTACGCTACCCCCTACCCTGCTTGGTATCTGATTTAAGCTATCCCCTACCCTGCTTGGTACCTGAATTAAGCTACCCCCTACCCTGCTTGGTACCTGAATTAAGCTACCCCTACCCTGCTTGGTACCTGAATTAAGCTACCCCTACCCTGCTTGGTACCTGACCTAAGCTACCCCCTACCCTGCTTGGTACCTGAATTAAGCTGCTCCCTGCCCTGCTTGGTACCTGAATCAAGCTGCCCCCTGCCCTGCTTGGTACCTGCATTAAGCTACCCCCTACCCTGCTTGGTACCTGAATTAAGCTGCCCCCTGCCCTGCTTGGTACCGGAATCAAGCTGCCCCCTGCTCTGCTTGGTACCTGCATTAAGGTACCCCTACCCTGCTTGCTACCTGAATTAAGCTGCCCCTGCCCTGCTTGGTACCTGAATCAAGCTGCCCCCTGCCCTGCTTGGTAACTGCATTAAGTTACCCCTTGCCGTGCTTGGTACCTGAATTAAGCTGCTCCCTACCCTGCTTGGAACCTGAATTAAGCTACCCCCTGCCGTGCTTGGTACCTGAATTAAGCTACCCCTTGCCCTGCTTGGTACCTGAATAAAGTTACCCCCTGCCCTGCTTGGTACCAGAATTAAGCTGCCCCTGCCCTGCTTGGTACCTGCATTAAGCTACCCCCTACCCTGCTTGGTACCTGAATTAAGCTACCCCCTACCCTGCTTGGTACCTGAATTAAGCTACCACCTGCCCTGCTTGGTACTTGAATAAAGCCACCCCCTGCCCTGCTTGGTACCAGAATTAAGCTGCCCCCTGCCCTGCTTGGTACCTGCATTAAGCTCTCCCTGCCCTGCTTGGTACCTGAATTGAGCTACCCCCTACCCTGCTTGGTACCTGACTTAAGCCACCCCTGCCCTGCTTGGTACCGGAATTAAGATGCCCCTGCCCTGCTTGGTACCTGCATTAAGCTACCCCTGCCCTGCTTGGTACCTGATTAAGCTACCCCTACCCTGCTTGGTACCTGTATTAAGCTACCCCCTACCCTGCTTGGTACCTGAATTAAGCTACCCCATACCCTGCTTGGTTCACATTTTATTCTGTTCCATGTTAGTACACCCCAGCGTTAGTGATTTATGTTTACTTCCTACTTGTCTGTGTGAGTGCGGCTCCCTGTGCTTTTCTGCTCATTTTGTTTCAGTTGGCACCCGCTTGCTACAGGTGAATGTTTTTTGTTCTGTAGCTCAGTGTACCTCACTGCTCCCCTGTATCTGCCTCTGGGTTGTATTGTTTTGCTCTTTGGATGACAGCTTGTTGATTTGATAACTGTGTCTGCTCCTTATTCTATATGAGATACAGTGTAGACATCTTACCATTGTGATTTTGGAAGCTCATGACCAGCCAAACTTATTACCATAAAAGGGATTACTGTTGCCCTGCAACATGTGCGGCGAGGACCAGATAATGATGAATAGATGACCCATATGCTGCTGATGTTTTATTGAAGAGTCCTTCTAATTATCACTGTGTTATGTCTGCAAACAAACTAGAACAGGACAACTGCTGTAAGGGGCTCACCATCCAGACCAGTATTATTCATCTTCAGCTGAGCGTGAGATTACAAGTGGGGGGGCCAATAGTTCTCTTTTATGGTGGAATATTTCTTTCAGGGAAACAGACATTTGTGAACCAATCAGTAATTTCGTTGTTGTGTGTTTTATCAAGGTCATGTCTTTGCTGTAAATCTTTATTTATGTACTAAAAATTTCAGAGAATACGTTTGAGCATAAGTGCACTTTTACAAAGGATCTACATCAGTAACAGAGATTACGAAGCAACATAACAAGTAAAATAAGCGAGTTCCAGTGGTATGAAATCAAACAAGTACAAATATAGTCTAACAAGTACAAATAAATAGGCTGGAATCAACTGAATGCAATTTTACAGTAAGGCAGGTAGACAGACTTAGTGTAGAACAAATCATGGCACATGGCCTCAGAGCCAGAGTCTGACACAGTTCAAGGAGTACGCCGGGAGGGATGTTAGAAATTAGGATGATAAGTAGTTACACCTGCATTGAACTGTTAGGGTTGCCTGTACTACTCTCTTAAACTGGTTAAACTTAGGAAGATTGATCAAGGTATTGGGCAGCTCATTCAACCAGTTAATGGCCCTAACTGCAAATGAACATTTGCCCAGCCGAATATGGTGGAAAGGCAGTTCAGGGGCATTCGGAGTCATGCTTCTGGTGTTTATTTTCTCGGAGTAGTTTTGTTGAATAGAGCTTTGCAAATAAATGATTGGGGATAGGTGTAGTATGGATCAAAGAGCAACATAAGGGATACTACTAGCTTGAAAGGCTTAAAATATAAGACTTACAAAAGATGGCCACCTGGGCCACCTTGTGGTCCAGAGGGAGCATGCCATCCTTTCATGCACCTGGGCCACCTTGTGGTCCAGAGGGAGCATGCCACGCTTTCATGCACCTGGGCCACCTTGTGGTCCAGAGGGAGCATGCCACCCTTTCATGCACCTGGGCCACCTTGTGGTCCAGAGGGAGCATGCCACCCTTTCATGCACCTGGGCCACCTTGTGGTCCAGAGGGAGCATGCCACGCTTTCATGCAGGTATCCCCAGTTTGTGCAGGTATCCCAGTTTGTGCAGGTGTCCCCAGTTCGGACGCAGACTCTGGTGCCTGCAGCCAGATGATCAAAGCTAGGGAGAGCACTCCCAGCCTCAGGGTTGGGGTGGGGGCACTACTGCTTGCTGCTGCCATGACCCCCCCCTTGTGCTGGGACAGGGAGTTGACTAACCCACTAAGAGCAGGCCATGTCAGGGACTGTGCTGGGCACCATGGGAGGAGGGTGAATTGAGGGCCTATAGGGGGAAAAAATGCTTACAGCTGACAGGATGATGGCTGATACACTCTGGCTATATGTCATGTAACCTTCAGGCACCCACTTGACCAGATGAGCATAGTGGAGGCACCTAGGGATTCTCTAGACTCCCCCACAGGGGGATAAGCCATGAAGGAATATGGCATAGGTTATAAAATGGGGAGATAAAATGCTGGCTTCTCATTGGTTGTTACCTGTGCATCAAATTTGTGTGGTGCACAGGTAAAAATAAGTGCTCAAAAGCAGGCGCGCAATACAGAAGAAATCACTGTGCCATTGGAATGCTGGTTTTTTTCAAAAGCTGCCATTTTTTTCGTCCGTTGGTGGGGAAATCTTTTTTTGTAAACTACTAAACAGGTCATCTCTCCGGTAACAGGTCATCTCTCTCGTAACCATACTTGCCAAATTTCTGCGGCCCATGTAATGTGTACAAATATTTAACAGTAGCTTTAAATCTTTGTTAAAAACCTATTTATTTCCGTTGGGCTTTCCCAGACCGATTTTTAAACCTATATTGTTGTTTGTTTGTATATTTATGGTTTATATTCTGTACAATACCTTGATATTGAAAGGCGCTATATAAATAAAGATTTGCTTGCTTGCTTGCTTAACATTTAAAGTGTTATGTAAACCTGTATGTATGCCCCACTTTCCTGGCATGCCATGCTTGTACTTCCTCCATCCTGAGTTCCTGTCTGTGCCTGCTGTCTGTAGTGTCCTGCGATTGGCACTGCCATATCACAGATTAAAAATAAAATTCATTGCTCCCTTTTTTTTTATTTTGAATCCGACTGAGGTTGTAAGTCACTTGTGTGGAAATGGAACATTCTGATTGGCTGAGTGCATTCTAAAATGATTATGAAATGGAGCATTCTGATTGGCTGAGTGCATTCTAAAAGGGCTATGAAATGGAGCATTCTGATTGGCTGAGTGCATTCTAAAAGGGCTATGAAATGGAGCATTCTGATTGGCTGAGTGCATTCTAAAAGGGTTATGAAATGGAGAATTCTGATTGGATTGCAGTGTTGCTGGTTGGAATGTGGCTTTTCAAGTAAGGGCAAAAATACGGTAAGGTAAAAAGGGGGAAAAATACCTGAGCAGTTAAGGTAAACAATAGAGTTTGATGTAGATTTGAATACATATCCGCTTTCGAACACACTTTTGTTGTTTGTTGTTGCTAATATGCTCTATTGGCTATTTTACTTTCATGAATATGTTCTTTTTATATAGCTCCCCCAACCCCCGGATCACCCATCCTGCCAGTCTCAGGTTCAGTCTTTGGGATGTTCCAACTGTGAGGAGGGTCCTGTATCACAGGGCCCAAGAGTACAGTACCTGTCCCAGGGTTTTTCTCTCCTGTGTCAGCCCTTGGATCCTCCCACCTCCCATGGCGTGTCACATGGATCTAGCCTGCATGCAGTATCTGAATCCATGGCTTACGATGAGAGGGTAGGCAGCAACTCCAGTCTCTCTAGGCTGACAGCACTACTGTCTGCCTTGGCTATCTGATGTAAGCTAGTAGCCTGCTGTTGAACCAAAGTGGCCTTTCATGTACATTTTATCTAAAAAATCTGCATTTTCAATAGAGGTGCTCAGAAAGCACCAACTCAGATCTGGATTGGATTTTGGTTCATGGATCTTGGATCTGATCTGACTATCCAGCACTGGAATACCCCCAAAATTAAAAAAATAAATACTTGGTGTCCAGTGGCACACCCCCTTACTCTGTTCCATGTAAAATAGCAGTCACTGGTGTCCAGTGGCACCCCCTCCATCTCTTCCCCGTTTGCAACCTTCCTCCACCTCTCTAGCGTTCCCGTCCAATCAGAGCCTTTATTGCAAACAGCGATTACGAACAACGCAGTTGCTCCATTCGTGTGACAAAGCATCACACAGTGACTAGGGCAGCGAGTATTTCTGTACTTGTTGATGATGAAGCCTGAGGACAGATCGTGGCTGGTCGAGGAGGTAAGAGAAAGGCTGTGCCGATCATAATTTTGCATGAGATGGGGTGAGGGAGGCGGGTGACACTGGATGCCAGAGATTTAATTTACACAGGATGGGGTGATGTGGGGGTTGGGGGTTCCACTGAACATCAGGGACTTTTTGCACAGGATGTGGTGAGGAAGGGGGTGCCTGCTGGACACCAGGGATTGTTTTTGGTTTTTTTTTAAACAGGATGGGGTGAGGGAGGATGTGCTAAATCTCGGATCTGACAGATTTTGCACAGTCAGATCCGGCATTCAATCTTGAACTGGATTTTGGATCGGAAGGCATGGTACCAAATTCAGCTAATCTGAAATCTGAAAAAATTGATAAAAGCTGATATATCTGATTTTTCTGGATTCTACCCTACTGAGTCTAATTTTAATTTAGAGCTTGGTAACAGTCTGAATTCTCTAGCTCTTGTTTGTTTTGAATTGTTTCTTGAACTTTTTTGCTGTTTCACCACTGACACCTTTCTTATTCCACTTTAGGTCATCCTCCGCATGCCTACTGAATTCCTCAAGATCAGATCATAGGAATAACAAAGTGCATGTCCATGTTTGCTGAAAATGTGCATAGACATGTCAAAGAAACAGTTTGACTCTACATACCTACTCCTCCCATGACTTGATGGCTTCTTCTCTAGGACCATGGTTGTTAAAAATGTGTGTTCCCGCCAGTTTAGCAAATTTCATTTTACCCTCACTCTTTATGACCCCCCTTAATTCCAGTGTGGATCACCCTCAAGATCGCTCATGGCACATTTCGGTGCCTTGACACTCCACTCCAGCTGGTGACTGTGCTCTCCGTGGAGCCTTACCTATACCCCCCAGGTGGGAATGGAAGTAGGCAGGGGATGGTCCCCATCTTTGACAGTGGGGACATAATATACAGTGCTGCTTCCAAGTCCACCCTGGCTTTCACTCCTTTTGCTGCTTTGCCCTGGATTGCCCCCCCGCCCCATCACCCAGCACCACTCTCTGTACTCCTCCCTTTCCTTCCCCTCCTTTGAGACCAGATGTCTAGCCCATTGTGTTTTCTTTATCTCTAAACACTAGCTTTCTTCTTTCCCTCTTACCTTGCTTCCCTCCTCACCCCCACCCCCCACCACTTGCCCCATTTGCAACTCTGGTTCTCGCTTCCTCATTCTCCCTTCAAGGAAACTCACTGCTCGTCAAGCTGCCATCTTCTTCTGGCTCCCAAACATTGTGGTTCTCTCCCCTTACTATCCGCTCTGTGCTTCCCACCACTCTTTTGCCTCTCACCTTCGTAACTTCATGACTCACTCCATGAAGTTGCCCCTGATACTTTGACCCTGGACTGCTGCCCACCACCCTCCTTCCTCTGCTCCCTCCTCACCCTCACCTACACTAGTGCAGCCCTCTCTTCCTCCCTCCCTCTCTCCCAGTTCCACAACCAGTGCCCACACCTAGAACTCGACTTTGCCTTCTGCACATTGCAGTTGTTTTTATCCTCCTGCACATTATTGTATTTTGTACGCATTGCAAATGCTGGTATCGTTCGCCACTTTTATTGTATTTTGTACACATTGCAAATGTTGGTATCGTTTAGCAGTTTTATTGTAGTAGTGCATTTTTATTTACATAGAATCCTTGTCCTTAGGCAATCTTTATGCTGCGTATTTACCCATTATTTGTACTGCATTATTGTTCTTAGTGTACCTCACTGTTCCTCCCTTCCCCCTTCTCCCAAGACACATCTGAAAATGAGCTATTACCAGCTCAGTATGTCTTTTCTGGTAAAACTTTTGAAACAAATAAATAATAATTAATATACCCAGAAACAACGAGCGTCATCACGGTGACACCGCCTGGTGGTGCGGAGGACCTGGATGTACAGTGGTCTGTTATCTACCATGCTGGGGCCCATTTTCCCATTGCTCTGCCTGCGGCCAGGACATCAGCAGGCACGAGGCTTGGGGGTGGGGGTGGCCACGCACGAGGGTATAGCAGCTGTGTGCGCAGCCAACGTCCTCCCACCAATTCTGCCTGCTGCTGTACTGCCACCTGTGGTCATCTCCAGTAGGTGGCAGCACTGAAGTAGAGGCAGGGACCTTGCTCCTCTAACCAACCCCCGCTGACATCCTGGAATCATTCCCAGACCTGGGTTGCTTGCATTGGGCGTGGCAGCTGTACAGCTGTGCCAGTGGGCTGGGGCTTGACAGATTTTAGTTTGACTGATATTTAGCAAGTCAGTCGTACCACACTTTTACCAGTCATTAGTTGTTAATCATTTTCATGGAAGTGGAATTTTTATTTTGGGGAGAAGAAAAATACTCCTGCTCAAACCCCTATTCCTGTATAAAATGTTTATCTCCAGGAGAGAGCCCCTTTCTACAGGAGTTGAGGGTTTATCCTAAACAAGAACATCTAGTTTTTCTCAACATGGAGAGGGGACAGTAGGACTGTAATGATCTTGGGGGAGTTGCATTTGACAAAGAATTTCTCTTGAAGACCAATTGGCTACTATAATAAAAAGCTTAAAACCACTGGATTTACACCAATTGTGTTATAACGTTAATGTTTTCTAGTCCCCACCCCTTTCTCTGTTTTCGGTGTAGTACTTATTTCGCTGAGTCTTTCAAAATGGTTCTGAGTCTCCACTGCTGACTTCACATTTGTTGGTTGTG
The DNA here is from genome assembly GCA_016271365.2 of Neoceratodus forsteri. Lineage (NCBI taxonomy): Eukaryota > Metazoa > Chordata > Ceratodontiformes > Ceratodontidae > Neoceratodus > Neoceratodus forsteri. The sequence goes on along the minus strand of CM028129.1, from coordinate 1,710,837,379 downwards.
ACATCACAGACTGTTGTCATGGTGAGCACTATGATGTCATAAACAAAAGCACTGTGAGATTAACTGGGGAGAGGTGTATGCTTTTCTATACAGTCATTTGGGATAGATTACCTAAATGTGCTGTAGACCTTGGAAAGGAACATTGAAAATGGGGGGAAAAGGGTTTGACCATGCCTTACGACATCCGCGGAGACATCCCCAACAGCGACAGCCCGCAGTGCCAAGTGTCAGCAATGCAGTGTCAGGGATGCCTCCATTAGCTTTCTATGAGGGCCATGCCCCCCAAAACCCCCATGTGGGGGGCTGTGCCCCCAGACCCCCCGTTCTCTAGGATTCTAACTCTGAGTCAGAGTTGGACTGGTTGGGGGGGGGGCATGCACCCTGCGAGGCAGTCTTGGGGACTTGCAGAGACCATCATAGCGACATGCAGATTTCGCCTAAATCCTGTCACTGTGATGGTCTTCGCGTTCAGGGAGTCGCTGTGGCATCGGTATACGGAAAAAAAAGTACTCTCTACTAAACTGTAATAGCTGAAACTTAGTATTTATGAAAGTACATGCTGATGTGCAGAGCTCTTTAAAGGTTGGCCTTGATTCATGCCCTCTGGGTTGGAGCTTCAGTCTTCAGTGCAGCACTGCTGTCTGAGTGATCCGATCTATGAGGTGGGGGTGGGGGCAGCCAGGCTGAGCTCTATATCAGCCACCCTGAGTGTGCACATGTCGAGCTTGACACTGGCACTCCCTAGGGTTCAAACTGTAGGAAAAACCTCCTGGTAGCAGGGTGCTGGCTTGGGTACTCCCGGTGCCCCACACTACCTGTTTGACTGGGCCAGAGTACAGTTACACAGCGGATAAGTTTTCCCACCAACTAGCTTAGTTATGTGGTGGTGGTGGGGGGGAAGCCATATGGTAGCTGGGAGACGGGAAACAACAGGCTGGGAAGTGGCCTTCCACAGGCTGGATGGAAGCAGCAAGGTATGAAAAAGGGCATGAATCCAAATTTATTAACAAAAAAAAGGCATTTCTGTTTGGGTTTTTACAGTTGGCAGAGCATTTTCAATGAAACATTAGTAAAAAGAGATTTTAGCTGTATTGGTCCTTGGAAAACAGGAGTCACTGAATAGTTTGATAAATTATATTGGACCAAAATATGTCTTGAAAAAGGTAGTATAGTACACAAACTTTTGGGGCCCCAAACGTCCCTTCAGATTAATAGCAAACTAAGTAAAATAAACTGATGTTATATACACATTAACAAATTATATATGTAACCCCCAGGTGGCGCTATCCCAAGGGCTACTACCCCTGCCTGCCTAGCTACTGACAGGTTAAGGGGCCTAGGTTCTATGACAGGTGCCTCCACCCAGAGGTCAGGGTTGATAGTGGTTAAACTAGCTCGGGTACAGCCCTCGGGACACTGTGACCCCCCCCTTTGTTCCCACTAGTGGCCCACACAATACACGGGAGTTATCTTCCCAATACCCCACAAATGCACACTTCTTACACATACAGTAACACTTACCCTCAGGACTGATGTCTTGCAGCACGTCTCTGAGGACCCCCTGTAAAACAAGATTAAGCAATATACACACTCAATGCAATGCTTTTTCTACATGTACTGACACCACAGACAGCATATAGTTCAATAACAACAAATCTGATTTATTAGAGGGGGCAGTAACAAGGAGGGGGTAATCAGGTTGATTTGGTTTGGAAATATTCAAATCACAGTACTGTGCATGCATATAGGGTCCAAAATGTCACTCTCTGGGTACCCAGGATTGTGGGGGGCTAGCCAGGGTCAGTGCAGCTGGTTGGGGCCCTTTGATAGAAAACACATGCACACACAAATTGTAATCTGGAGCCCTGGGGCTCAGTTCGTGAAGAAATGTAACAGCAATAATCAGATGACACACTTGTAATCGATAAAAGGCTGCATGAAGATACCCAGATTTGTACTCACAATACCAAAGCTGAAAGCTGGATGGAGGATGTTCTAGCTGGATTGCCAGAAACAACAAGGTATGGAGACGGGGGTCCTTGTGGCTGGACCCAACTACAGTTGATAGCAAGCGGATTTAGTCCGACTCAAGCTGGGATCTGCTTCCAGCTTTAGCACACAGCTCACAGAAAAAGGGGAAATAACATTGCGATCCCCCACAAGCACTACACACATTTATATGTAAAAGGAAAGTACTATACCAGGCAGCTGCTTCTCGATCCTGATTGCAAACACTTGCAAATTACCCGGGAGCACACACAGCATCAGCAGTCCCCGACAGGCCAATCGCACGTCAGCAAATCTTTGGTCTTCTACGGGCAAGCCTGGTTCTACACATTGCTTCCTTCTCTTCACAAACTCGGATTCAGTCCGAACTAGCACTTACAAATGGCTGCTAGCCGGCTTCAGGGCCTCGCACGAGCTTCCCACTCGAACTGCACGCGGCAGCAGAAGCAGGGCTCTCTCTCTCTTCACTGTCACTACTGATCTGAGCTTTCCAGTAACAGAGCAGGGCATTTCCTTTGAGTTCCTCCCAGTTCGGTTGGCTGGTTCGGCTGTCACTCACCAAGGGCTCCCTCTGTTGGTGCAAAAAGGTGCCAAGGTCCAAACTACATTTCCCAGAGGCACTGGCCTTACAGTACATAGGTGGCTGGCTCCACAATGAGAGTCCAAGTTCTGATTTGTCAGCAGCAGGCTCCATTTTAAAGGCCCCCCACACTGATTGGTCCAGTTCAGCAGCCCAAAACCAGAATGGAGGGCTAGGCAAAAACAGTTCAGACTGCAAAGAAAAAAGCAGGTTAGACAAACTGTATTTTCATTATTACTCTAAACAATTCCTGGCAGATTGTTACACCTTTTGAAAGAGCTCCCTCTGCGCATTTAGCGATGGCAGAAACAGAGTGAGTTGACAGCAGCCCGGACGGGACTCGGGCATTGAAACACACAATCCCCCTTCTAAATTAATTATGTCCGCAAAGCAGACAGCTCTTAAAGAGATAGTAACGTGAAGGCTCAAATAGCACTCACTTGGAACCACATTTAAACAGCTTAGATGCGAACACCTCCAGGCTTGGAGCATTCCTGCAAGCTCCTGAAGACTTCTGGAACCCCCATTTGCAGGGGGTTACATATATACATATATATATATATATATATCTATATATATATATAGATATAGATATATATTTTATTTATATATATATATATATATATATATCTATCTTGTTTTGAAACAATGCATCGCAGTGTAAATAACATCAGCTTCATTTGCTTAGTTTGCTATTCACGCGAAGAAAGGACCTGTAGGGTCCCAAAAGCTTGTGTGCTGTGCCATCTTTGTTCAAGACATATGTTGGCCCAGTAAAAGGTATCAAACTATCCAGCGACTCAGTGGAACAGTGGTTGGCCACCACACTATACAAACCAGATATCTACTGTCCCCTGTGCGTGATAAATCGAGTAAATTAAGGAGCAGATAGTGTGATATTTTACCTTTAATAGGTAGCTGTTTATGAGCGTTGCTTACAGCGAGACACCATTTGAGTATATTAGAGGCACCTCTTTTCTGCTTTCACAGATATTCATCAAACAATGGGAGAGAATTCTCTGAGGAGTGGCACATTTGCATTCATTTATTTGACTTAGTATGTGTCTGAGATTTTCTCCCCATGATTTCCCTAGTGGTTTTTTCAGTCAGCTGCCTGCTTGGGGCCTCGCATCGGGTTGTCCAGCCCAATGCCAGATGGTTTGCTGCAGTTTGTTAGGGCCGCCAAGTTGACGTGTCCATTGTGCTGCTGCACAAAGAGGGCCCGGCCGTTTTTCTTCTGCCTTCATTTTTTATTCAGGGTTGTCACTGTAACAGATAGTTTTAGTTTTGTGCTATTGTTAAATGCGCTCTAAATTTTATCTTTTAAGTTTTTCTTCTTTTTGCAACTGCTGAGACTGCTCTCCCCAGGACTGTCAACATTCCTGGTACTGGAGAAGCTTCGCCTTTTAAGCCACAACAAAAAAGACAAAATGAAGAACATCATTAGTGACTGAACTGATCCCATTACCAAGCTATTAAAGTGCCATAGTAGGTCTCCCTGGGAGTAATTACATGAGAAAAAGGGTTGGTTAAGACGGACTTACTTTAGTCAACTTACTGGCTTCATTCTGCATGTCCAGATGGTTCATGGTCAGGGGTTAGGTAACTTACAGTTTGTTTTTTTCAGCCTTGGCTTAACAAGAGGCCACACCATGACCAGTGACTGAAGTGGCAAAATTTCATTTTTAAGATTTAGAATTCCGGGATTGCACTGACGATTGTTAGTCTTATTTCCAGATTTAACTGGGGTTCTACTGTCAAACGTTTAGTGTGTATATATATATATATATATATATATAAGTATGTTCATTGCAAAAAACTTTGTTAATCCACTAGTTAGGGTTGAAGAAACAAAAGCAGGGAAATGTGGCGTTATGGTTTCAACTTTTACTACCCTGCAGGCAGCAACAGATGTGGGGTGTGCCTTGGGGCTCTCAACCCTAATGCTCACCCCATTCCATGAGTAAATAGGCTGAGATGGGTGCAGTATATGAGACTGGGGTGAGTGTTAGGGTTGACAACATCAAGGCACACCCCACGCCTGTTGCTGCCTGCAGGGTGAGGGTGGGGTGTTAGGGTTGGAAACCCTAATACCACATTTCACTACTTTTGTTGCTTCAACCCTAACTTGTGCATTAATGACATTTTTTACATGGAATTTTCTTACTTTTTGAGATAGTATAATCGTGTTTTCATTTGCTTGTGGGAGCGCAGGGTCTGGTGCTATCAATCTTTAATTTTTTCAGATGGTGTAACCATATCCTTATTTGCCTGTGTGAGTGCAGGGTCCCATCCCTCCATAGAGGCATATACGTATGTTGCTTACAGTTTTAGGAAAATCACCACTAGATAGTCACCATAGCTTTCTTATTACCCCACATCATGAACCCGGTACTGAAAATGTTCAAATCCCCACCAAATTGTGATTCTGCACAACTGCAACAGCATTCCGTGCCACAGGTGTGAAAAAACTGTTTGGCCAGGATTTGAAAAATAACAGCTGTGACATTCATGAGGTGGTGTACAAAATATGGCTATACTGAAAATTTGCCTTCAAGATATTTAAAATTACCAGACTTACAAGCGAGCGTAGTAAAATTTAAATGGACGAGCATAACTTTGGCATTTTTACATATTTTGTCCCCAAATTTTAAACATAGCCTTCTTATGACCCCACCTCATGAACAAAGGCAGTGAAAGTTTCAAAATCATGCTCGAAAGGTGATTTCACCAGGTGACTGTGAAATCACCTTTTGGGACAGGTTCGCGAAATGCCACTGACATTGTCCATAAGGTGGGATCAGCAAAAAGCCATGCTGAAATTTCGTGTGAAAACATACAAAAATGGCCAGGTTACGCATCAGTGTTGAAAACCCTAGTAAAATACAGTGAACCTCATTCACCTTACTTTGTCATATTGCTGTCACCGGTTCCAGCAGCAAGATGTGTCTTTGATTGGAGAGTGGATCTTTGCCCTGTCACCTGTTCAGGTGAGTGAGGTTGTGTGGGGGGTGTACTGGGGGCTGTAGGGTGGTGGGTGTTGAGTGGGAGGTGGGGTTGGGGGGTCAGATCTCTAAGAGACCGCTTTCTTTTTTCTAGGGGAAAAAATAGCGAGGACCATTTTCTTTTTTGCAGGGATGGGGAACAATCGGTGGGTGGGGGTTGCTGCTAGACACCAGAAAAATAAAAGGGTGAGAGCAATCAAAAGGTTGGGGGGGGGTCACTAGACACCAGGGAAAGAGGGAGAAAACTGGGGACAGCAATCGGAGGGTGGGGATCCCACTAGACCCCAGAGAAATGGGAAACAAAATGGGGACAGTAATCAGAGGGTGGGGGACGCCACTAGACACCAGGGAAATGGGGAACAGAACATGGGCAGCAATCGGAGGGCAAGGGGTGCCACTAGACACCATGGAAACAGAAAACAAAAATCGGGACAACAATCGGAGAGAGGTGGGGTGCCACTGGACACCATGGAAACTGCAACAATTAACAAGAACGGTGGTCGGAGAGTGGAGGGGATGACACTAGACACCAGGGAAACCGTGTTCTGGTAACTGGGATCCATTTCCGTGTCTTTTTTCGTGCTCAGGAATCCTTTGTTGTGTTCTTTTTTTTCGATTTGCGAAAAAGGATTCCCGCACATGAAGAAAGATAGAACAGGATTTCAACATGTTGAAAAAACATGTTTCCAACTAATGTTTCTAGAAACCAACACCAGAATTGGGTGGAGCAACTCCCGATTAGCAGAACACATGTGTTGGTTTCAACTAAACACCTAATTTTGTTTGTGCTATTTAATTTTGTTTCCCTCTCAAACTGAAAAAGAAGATGGCGGCAGCGCGAAAAAGATTTCCCATTTGCGACATAGGACAACCTGTTTACGAAAAAGGAATACCTATTTGTGAAAAGGATCCTTTCAAGCAGGACATCTAACTGAGAGTGAAATTCCATTGAAAATAATGGAAACTTTATTAACTTTGGAACAGATGAGTATTTTTCACTAAATTTTAAAAGGCACATTTGTGACCCTAGACTTGTACCTTAAAAATTCAGACTAAAATTCCAAACCATTTTTGTGCTGCAGCATGACAAAGAAAAAAAAAAAAGGTAATTTAGAAATTTTTGTCGCACTCCGTATCTCTGCACCCACACATCCGACCGGAATGAAACTTGCCACATCAAGAGACCTTTGGTCCCTGATGGCACAAGCACAGTTTCATGCAAATTGCTTGAACGGTCGCAAAGTTATTAAAGTGCAGAATTTTGAGTTTAACATAGAAGTGACCATTTAACCCTAACTATAGGGGCGTGACCGTGCCCCTATAGTATATTTATGTACAGTAATAACTGGGGAGGTGCTCTGTCAGTCTGATTTCGGTTGATGTGAAATGCCGAGATAACTGGTTGTGACATCACACCCAATCATTACAGTGTTTCTCCAGAAACTCTAATTTGGAATCTTGAGAAGTAGATGTGAACTGACAGCATGATGTACAGTTGGCGCTTTCAGACCTAAGGCATTCAGCAGGAAAGTGAAACCGCGAGTCTCACTCGGTGCTCTTCATCCTTCAAAGCAGTTCGACTAGGGGACCAGTTATTATAAAAAAAAAAAAAAAAACACAGGCCTTCTGCGTGCTTATGCGTTTTTGTTTTACACACCTTTGGTGTGTGATGACCTCATAAATCTCTTGAGCTTCACTCTCAACGTTTAAGGATCATTACGTACCTCGGGTGTGTAAAACAAACTCATAACACACAGATGCCTGAGTACATAGGCATTCAAAATTAGACTAAATATACAACAGATTAAATGAAGCAAAACAAAAGTAATCCAGGAAACAGTTTACAGAAAAATCTACAGGTTCTGTTGTGTCACTGGTCTGCTTTAAAATGTTAAATTCTGTGAAAATCTTTGTTTTCACTAGTTTGTAGACGGTCCAAATTCCAGAACCGAAAATCAGTGGCCTTGCAAATGACAGGAAATCTTGATCCAGGAATCCTCACGTGAGAAGTGCGTGTGTGTGTGTGTGGGGGCTACTGGCAAAATGAGCCTATTTTTCTATTGGTGATTCAAAGGTATTTCCTGCCCCCCCCACCTCCACCATTGACAGTGTCCCCTACCAATAACCTGCTATTCAGTAAAACTGAGACGCTAAAGCCCTCCCTCCTTTGCAGGTTTTACTCCTTTCTGAAGTCCAGTGTCTGAGGGAGTGAGCAACTGGCCTGGGGGTGTTGCATGACGCATAAATGGAGTGCAAAGGTCATGAGTACTAATCCCAACATGACCAGCAGCGTTGACTCGGATTGAAAGTCAGGGCCCCTGGAGTTTTACTGAGGGTGTACTACACTGGCATACTAATGTGGTGAACTGCTGCTGAAGCTAAGCGGCAAGTACTGTAATTGTGGCGGACTGCCGTTTGCTGGGGACTAAATATCAGGTTCCACGTAGGCCAGGGCAAAGCTGACCTTCTGTTTCGGTGACTTTGATTCAGATTCTGAAAGCTCAGATTCCAAATCTTCGCAAGGTTTTCTAATAAGTTTTTAAAAATATAATTGGTTGTGTAATATCAGTGCACTGACATTCCCTAACCAGTAGAGTTTCCCTGTGTAAAAAGCCATTTGCTTAGAGAGTGCGGCTTCAGAGCACAGTTACTGCACTTAAAAGGCTCTCATGTGAGAATGGTACTGATGTATTATCGTTCCTAGTAGCACAGTAATTTAAGGTCAAAAGGGAGTCTAGGGGGCCATCCTATGGCTAAGTGGGTAGCACTGTGCATTCCCATGCTGGCAAGTGGGATTTGGAAGCCAAGCCCAGGAAGGAAGTCGGGTGTCCCGAGACCTGGGGAGGTGCCGCACTGCTTCCAGGCAGGGAGGGTGAGTGTCTGGTTCCCCCTCTCTAGGGACCCCTGTGTTGGGCCATTGAGCTTGCCTCTCCTGCAGGGTATGCTGGCAGCACTCAAGGTTACGCCGGATATGGCCTTAACATAGAATTTGAATTTGCTTCAGGAAAGAGGGTGGGGCAAGGGAGAAAAACACCTGAAAACCTCTGCCAGCAATATGATGCTAGTCTATCCCACATCACTGACTGGGCCCTGGTTCCAGGTCATGATTGGCTCACTGGGGGTGGGGAGGATGGTCCTTCCTCCCCTGGCCCCACCACTAGGGCTACCACCTTTTAAGAAGCCCAAAGTGGGACATTTCTCACTGAAACATGATTTTTCGCAGGACAATATGTAATCTCGACCTATGCAACAGATTTGCTTTCACTAAATCATCAGAATTAAGACTAAGTGTTGCATTTTTTAGTTATTTCTTGTGTTTCTTATTATTTTAAGGTATTTTAGTTAAGGTATTATAGTTTTTTTGCAATATTTAGAGGAAAATCAGAAAATATTTTCCCCACTATAATGTCAGAACATGTATTATTCATGTTTTTCTGCAGGACACAGCTGCCCAGATCAGGACTGTCCTGCGAAAATATAGACAGGTGGTAACCCTACCCACCATGGGGGTTAATCCATGGGGGATCTCCCGAATCAAGGTGAGAACTGGGGATGGTGGGTGACAGGGCTGGGTGGGCTGATGGGGGGGGGGCCAGTGGTGACAGGGGCCATAAATAAATGAAAAAACAAATAAAGGGAGTCTAGGTCCATATTGCCCCTCCCCTTCATAAGCAGGGATGAATACCCGTGTTTTGCAAACTTGTATTCATTTATAGGGCTTTCTGTACCTGCATTACCACCCAGAGCACCCTGTGATTCTCTTGGCAAGTGGAAATCTCCAAGCTTAACTTGAAGGCCTGTACTCTGCTGTCCCTGCTGGTAGGCAGTTCCATTGGTTCATCACCCTCTGGGAGAAGTAGTACCTCCTAACATTACCCTTAAACTTACTGACTTTGGGTTTCGGGGCATTTCCCTCACCGCATCCTTGTGGCGAAGCCAAGATCAAACATTTTGGTCTATTCTGGAGCTGAAAAAAATTAACTGGCCACATTTAGCAATCTGGAAGTGACACACGCGATTCCAAAACAATTTACTCTAGACTGTGTCCCAAATCAACAAAATAATTTTAAAACTGACCCCTCCTGAGCTGGCCCAGTGGCGGGAAGGGATAAGGAACTGGGCACCTGCTGCCATTCTAGGAAGCTGGGTTCGGAAATGGACCAGGGCCACTCGGGGAGGGGGGGAGGGCCTGCTGGAAGAAGAAGGATGGAGCATCCAGGGACAGCTCTCCTCATTCGGGAAGGGGGGGAACGACAGCATGTACTGCTGCATGACTGCCACCTAGTGGAGTCTGGGTGGTGTGGCAGCGGCCTCCCACCTGGTTAGCCAGATGCGAGTGCTGAGGCGTTCCTGCTTTTTCACGCAGGGTGAGCGTGCCATGGCATGTATGCCAGTCCAGAAGTAAGGAGAAAAACAGGGAGGAAAACACCTGCGGTTGGAGGGATGACGGTGATGCATGTGTAAGTGTAATAAACTTTTGTATTTGATAATCTGTTACAAGATTGGCTCACTTATTTGTCACATATAATCTATACTGTGCTACTTTAGTAATATAGTGTGCTTCTATTTCTGTTCTGCCAGGCCTTTTGTGATTCCATATAATATTCTGCTCCCGTCTGTATTTATAATTTTGTTCTGAATCAACTGGTTATTGTTTTGTTCTAACTGTTTTAAGGCTTGTACAGTGCTTTGGTTTTAGATATTGTGCTTATAAATAAAGTTTACTATTATTGTTATAATTTTAATAAAATTTCCCTACTCATTTCGAGACATGTCTTTGGGATCTTAAACATCCACCTGAACAACCCCCAGAACAGACAGACAGAAAGGACATTGGTTTAATCTCTCATCTGGCAGATGGCATACTCTGACAGTACAGCAGCCTCCTTAGTACTGTACTTGGGTGTCAGCATTTATGGTATTTGCCTAATCCAAGCGCGGGATTAGAACCCACGACTTTCCGGCCCAGAAATGGATGTGCTCTCAACTAAGCCATACAGACATCTGTTTAGGTGTATATAGTACAGTTTCATGAAGAAATTAATTATTCACACTTTTCTTCACTAGTACAGCCTACTGTCTCTTGCCATTAGTTACATAGTATAACCCTTGTTTGGAAAGTCCCGGACAATTCAATATTTTTAAAGTTAGGGGCCAACCAAGATCATTCAGTAGTTAAGTTGCCTAGTAAGAAAAATAATGCTCCCCTAGTATCTGACACCTACACCACTTTTCTTGAAACCTCTTCTCAGTAGCATCTCTAAAGGTATATGGACCGTGGGTTTCAACAAACATGTCAAAGAAGTCTACTGGCTGTTTTTGAGATATGATTTTAAGATACATTACTATGAGTATTTTGCTCTAAATTCTGAACCTAGGTGAAGCAAGTCCTAGGTCTCTGTACAGAATGAAGTGGTGGGTTCTGGGTGGGGCTGATGAAACAGACCAACAAATAATGGATTATTAAATTTGGTTTCATACTTACATTAGCAAATGGGTTAAAAAAATCCTGAAAGCTGATTGACTGACAGCAATCACATGCAGTGTTGGAATTATGGAAGGGGGGGCTTGTCGGGCTCAGGCCCCCTAGCTCTGAAGAGAGCCCCAGTAGCTCACAAATCACTGCCATTGACTTATAATGGGAAGAGGGGCTCAATTTAAAGATATGACCCTTATGGGCCCACCTAAGCCCCCAAAGCTTATAACACTTAATTCCAGCACTGGTCACGTGTCGTAAGTTTATCAGGCAACAGAGCAAAAGTCCATTTTCTAAGTGCATTAAGGCCCTTCAGGATGTGAGGTATTGGGGGAAAATAAAACTTTCAGAGACTGTAAGGCCCTTCACCAGCAGTGTCAGGCTTTCTATGCCCTGGGCATGTGGGGATCCCCCAACAACGTACACCCTGTTGGGTCTTATCACTTACTTAGCTACTGTGCAGGTGTTAATTAGGCAGTAATGACCCAGAAGCCAGTTATTTTCAAGGGACTGAAGACCGTTTGGAAGGTTGAGTGGTCCGCATTGCAGCTCAGGGACACCTCCCTGGGGAATCAATCATCAGGGGCATAGTTTTGGGAGCACCGCGGGGGGGGGGGTGAGCTGCCTGCCTGGTGCACGAGCATGGAGGTATGAGGAGTGGATCCTTAGGATTGCCAGGGCAGTGGGACAGGAGGGGGAGCTGGATGCCAGTGTCCATCTGGGGACAAATGACCTGGCAGAGAAGGCAGCTGGAGAGGTGTAGGACAGGTTCAGTGAGCTGGGGAGGAGCCTGAAGCAGGTAGCACACTTGGTGGCCTTCACTGAGGTGCTACCTGTGTAAGGTTGGGGGTGGGAGGGAGAGGATATACCACACCACACGCTTCAGCAACTGAGTGAAGGCATGGTGCAGAGAGGAAGGGTTTGGCTACATAGGAACTCAAATGGGATAATCTTCATCCATCCACAAGGGGAACGGCAGTCCTAGGTGGAAAGTTTAAATGCCACTTAGATGGGCATTTAAACTAGCCAAGGGGGGGGGTGGAAGAAGAAATGTGGAGGCAGTGAATGCCCCCCTGATCATTGAGCAGCAGTGATGGATAGTGCAGAGGAAATTAATTCACATGGGGTAGTGGGAAGTGGGGGCAAAGGGGAGGAAAGGATAGAAGAGTACAGAGGTGGAACTAGGGTAGAGGAAACTACAAGAGAATGTGGGCAGAGGAAGAATATAAAGGGGAATGACAGTATCAGTGAAAAAAGCAGCGTGAAGGATGGGATCGGTAAGGGGGGGTAAAGCAGGGCAGGGAGGGAGGGACAAGGGGAGTGGAGAGCCATGTGTACCAATGCAAGGAGCCTAGGAAACAAAATTCATGACATTGAGGATACCATTGCAGAGGTGGACCTGGATCTGGTGGCCATAACAGAGTCATGGCACTGACAGCCACAGCTGGGGAGAGGCCATACTGGGCAGGGTACAACATCTTTAGAAATGGTAGGGCAGGGAGAAAAGGGTGAGGGGTGGTTTTAACATGTAAAGGAAGGTATTAAGGCCACAGAAATACAAGGTCACAGCGGAGAGAGGCTGGAGATTCTTTGGGTTGGCTTGGAGACGGGGTCAGAGGTCTTTATATGTGTTGGGGTGGTGTACTGGCCACCAGCACAGGGCGAGGTTATGGGTAGCACTTTAGGGGAAGCCATAGGCTAAATGGCAAATAAAGGGGAAGTAATAATTGTGGGTGACTTTAATCTATTGGATGTGGACTGGAATATCCAGGCTGTGGCTACGGCTATGAGTAGGCTCATCCAAGACTCCCAACAAGTGGCATTTCTCAGGCAGCTGGTTACAGATCCCATTAGGAACTGGGCAGTGCTAGAGCTGGTACTTATGAATTGGTACTGCATTGCAGACAGCACAGTGGGTAGCACCAGGGTTCAAGCGATCATCATACAATGTGGTTTGACATATGGATTGGGCAGGAGAGAAAACACACTAGGATGAGGGTCCTGGGCTTCAGGAGAACAGATTTTTTTTTTTTCGCTATCTCTTTTCTCTCCTTCCCTGGCTCTGGTTGGCTATTCATCTGGCTGCCATCCCCGCGCTTCGCTTCTTCAGGCCCTCACCCTCTGCACCTCCCATGGCTTACCCCCCATGGCAGGGTTGCAGGGAGCCCCCTACTCACCCACCAGACCTGATCCAGGTCGGGGTGTTACCTCTGAAGTTGAAGCACCGGGGGACGGCCATCAAGCCACCACAACCAGCCACCAGGGACTTTTCTGCCTCTGTTTTCTCCCTGCGGATATTCGGCATGCAATGATGCCGGCAGTGGGCACCCACATGCTTCCACGTGCATCCCTGCCAGGCATCTGCTGAGTATCCCTACCCCTTGCTTGTGGCAGTGTAGGACCGAGCCCCCAGCCTCCGCCAGGGGTCAGACATGTGCTGACTGCTACTTGCCCCCCTCCCAGGAGATGGAGAGCAGTCCATCGGACACTCAATCCATTTCCTCCCTGCCAACCCCGGTGACCTGTGCCCGGTGCTGAACATGGGTCGCCGGTGTGGTGTGAGGTAAGGCGCAGTGTCTCAGCCATCTGCACCACTGGGAAATGGGGGACTGCCTCAGGAAATACCTTAAAGTGGTACAGTACGGGTGGGGATGGAGGCACAATGAAATAGAATAAAGGAGGGAATAACTAGGGCAGTCACAAGCTGTTTAAAAGCAATAAGCAAGGGTAAGAGGAAAAATAAACCACTATGGCTCTTGAAGGAGGTTGCTAAGGCAGTAAAGGAGAAAAAACAAAACTTTCAGGAAATAAAAGGAGACCCAGATGGAGGCAGACAGAGTATTTTGTCTAGTGAAACAAAGGGAGGCAGGAAGAAGGCTAAGGCAGCAAACTGAGGAAAGGATTGCCCAGGAGGTCAAATATGGGGATGAGACTTTCTTCAGGTATGTCAGCAAAAAGTAGAAGGCAAGGGGTGATATAATGAAGTCAGGAGACAGGGGTGGGGGGATATGCAGAGGACGACCAAGAAAATGCTAACATTGTAAACAAATACTTCATCTTGGTCTTCATATTGGGGTTGAGGGGAGACAGGCTGTCATGCATTAACAGACACCAAGGGAAGGGGGGACACAAGTCTATTTATGGAAGAAAGACTCCATTGGGGTAAAGAAAACAAGGGGATGGGATGGGGCCAGACAAGATTCACCCAGAAGTACTTCAGGAACCAAGCATGGTGATGTCCACCCCTCTGGCAGTGCTATTCGGCACCTCACTGGAGGTGGGGGGGGGGAGTTCCTGAGGAATGGAGGAGGGCCGATGTGGTCCCACTGCACAAGAGAGGCAGCAGGGAAGAGGCCAGTAATTACAGACCATTCAGCCTCTTATCAGTGGTGGGGAAGTTATTGGAGTCCATGCCGAAGGAGAGACTGATGGAGAACATGGAGACACATGGGCTGCAGGACCACCAGCAGCAAGGTTTCACCGGGGGGGGGGGTCATGTCAAACAAATCTCATAGATTTCTTTGACTGGGTAACGAGGGAGGTGGACCGGGGAGGGTAGTGGTTGTGGCCTAGTTGGACTTCAGTAAGGCTTTTGACACCTTTCCATGCAGGAGGCTGATAAAGAAACTTAGTAACCTGGGGTTGGGGGAGAAGGTGGTGTGCTGGAGGTAAAACTGATTGAAAGACAGGAGGCAGAGGGTGGTGGTAAATGGCAGTCACTCAGAGGGTGGGAGAGTAACCAGTTGGAGCACCACGGGGACAGCTACTGGGCCCTGTCCTCTTCAGTATCTTCATAAATGATTTTGCAGAGGAGCTGGAGGGGAAGGTGTGTTTGCAGATGGCGCAAAAATCTGCAACAGTGTGGATACCCAGGAGGAGGCGGAGTGAACGCAAAGAAATCTGGGAGACTAGAGGAGCAGTGTAGGGAGTGGCAGCTGGGTTTCAGTGCCACAACGTGCAAAGTCATTCACCTACGGCGGGGAAAACCTGGGGCTGTGTATAACATGGGGGGTGAGGTAATTACGGTTACCAAGAAAGGAAGGGACCTTGGGGTGAGCACATCTGATGATTTCAAGGTGCCAGGGCAGTGTGACAGGGCAGCAGGCAGGATGCCAGGGTGCATAGGGAGGGGCATCTCTAGCAGGAGAAAGGAGGTGGTTTTGCCCCTGTATCGCTCACTTGTGAGACCCCACCTAGAGTCCTTTGTCCAGTTCTGGAGTCCGCACCTCTGCTGGGACACTGACAGGGTGGAAATGTTCCAGAGGAGGGCTACTTAAAATTGTGCAGTGGTTGCATGAGAAACCTGTACTTAGGGCTGTCTGTGGTTGATATCCGCCGCCTGCAGCTCGTGTAGAACGTGGCAGCATGATTATTGACGGGAACTTCCCATATTACACCGGTGCTGCGTGATCTGCACTGGCTGCCAATTAGGTGGCGGATCACCTTTAAAGTCGGTCTACTGACTTATAAAGCCCTACATGGACTAGGCCCTGACTACTTGAAAGAGCTGCTTGTGCCTTACTGCCCGGTGCGACAGTTGCGTTCGGCTGACGGGTTGCTAGAGATTCCGAGAGTGTCTTTGAAATCTTCTGGGGCCCGTGCATTTATGCACGCAGCCCCGACCCTCTGGAATTCTCTACCCTGTCAGCTTTGGGAGTGCACGAGTGGGGGGCGGGGTTAAACAGGCGCTGAAAACCTATTTATGGTGCCATGCATTCGGTGGCACTGATTACATTTTGATCCTCTGACTATTTTACTGTCTGTCATAGTTTTATCACGATCTTTTATCTTTCTGTAAAGTGCCTTGATAGCTGAAAGGCGCTGTGAGAAATATATGTTATTATTATTATACAAGGAGAGGCTGTGGGAGCTCAACATGTACTCCCTAGAGGAGAAAACAGCAAGAGGGGACATGACTGAGACCTATAAGTACCTCACAGGGGAGAACAAGGTGCAGGAGGGGAGTCTCTTAAATAGAAGGAGGAGGAGCACCAGTTCACAGGGGCATGCCATAAAGCTTGGGGGGGGTTAAGAGGGAAGTGAGGAAATACTTCTGCACAGAAAGGGTGGTGGACACGTGGAACAGCCTGCCAGAGGAGGTGGTGGGGGCAAAGACAGTGGGGGGCTTCAAACATGCATGGGATAGGCACATGGGTATAATAAATAGAGGTGTGGGAGGGACACCTGTGACCAAAGGACGGTAGGTAGTGTCGGGCAGAGAAAATAGTGCAGACTAGATGGGCCTACCAGTCCTTTTCTGCCAACACATTCTGTGTTTTTATGTTTCTACTTGTGCCATTTTTACTAACGTGGAGTGAGCAGTGCAGCAGGAGTACGGCTTATGTTTCTTCACTAAGCTCACGAATATTTATTTAGACTTACAGTAAGTACTTGTGATCTGTATCCCAGCATGCGTAACAGTTCTAGTTTTGCAATAGTTTTGTCTCACCTGGGAGCTAGCATTTGTTTCTATATAGAAAACTGATTTTCTGATCGACCTTCTTCCCGCTGGAGTCTATATGTGCTGCCAATTTCAAATTCTGATCTAAGATAACTGTGGGGATTAACCAACAAACATTGTTTCCTCTCAGTCTTCCTCTTCCGTCACTGATGCTTCATATTCAACAAGTCCCAGTGTGCAACTCATTGGTCTGGGGAAGAATCCTCTCACCTGCGAAAATGCTGTGTTCAGTATTTTTTGTGCATGGGTGTCCTTTTCCAAATGCTATGCCCCGAAACACCAGGCATAGCATTTTTTTGTGCAGCTGCACTAAAACATTTATGCAAGCTGCCTTATAATGTGGAAAAGGTCTCAAAAATGCAGCCATTTTGAAAATTGCACACATGCAGGAAAAATTGCGATTGTGAAGGGGTACCCTCCCTTGCCCATTTTTTCCCGCATGCATGCAATTTTTTCTGTGACTAAAAATCTGTTCCCATAGCTTTCACACCTATTGATGTTTGCAGCATCGTATGCTATCTTGCTTTATAAAAATATATCTGAAAACAATCTGCCCTTCTGTCTCCGTTCAGATTCTTGCATGCTACTGCTTGTTTCTGTGATCTTACTGAACTGATGCTCAAATTATGTGTTCACAGAACACCAAGAGTTAATTCTGGTCATATGGTTGGAATGGTATCCAACCAGTGCTGCTCTGCAGTGTGCAGGGAGAAAAACATCAAAACACTCATATCCTACAGCACAGCTGATACGTTTGGGCTCTGAACTTTCTCTTCGAAGCAGTAATAGGTTGGCTTGCAGCCAACAACAGTAGAGCAGCAGGAATGGGGAACTTCCCAAGATAAGCTATTTACAGCCAACTGGGTTTCTCTTTCAGCAAATAAATAGAACAGGAACGCTGTAGGAGGACTTGTGACCCGCTCTGCTAGATTTGGCCTATTCTCTGAAGAATGGCTGTAATTCAACTTGAATCGTTGCCAGCCGGCAGCATGGGAAGCTGTTGCTGGTGCCAAAGGAGTGAATGAAAGCGTTTATGTGTGTAACTCAGTCACATGGACATAGGACTGATGGCCAGAATATTACATCTAGGGAATATTCTTAGGATTAACAAAGTGAAAGCAGCACCCGACACCCCCCCCACCCCAACACAAACACACACACACACATAGCTACAGCGAAAGCTGACCTCATGTAATTTCTGATGAACGTGTGTGTAACACAATACTAAATAATACAGCAGTGCAGTCTAACTCAGCTTTGCCTCACTAGCTATGGTGTTCTCTCTCTTCAGTCCCTCTGATCAGGATTTTTTATGCAGGGTGTTGTGCTGATGGTCCGACATACTTTGTCTGTCATGAACCTTCAGACATAGCACAGCGAATGCTTTCATGGAATCTGGTAGTTAAAAGGTTAATAGTGCTGATGCGCATCGACTTGAACTGAATTATGTCTGTTTTAAAATAGGGTTGCTTGGAATTTGCCAGTTCCGAGCCATTGGACTGTTTAGGAATTCAGGAATTTGGGAATTCCAAATCCAGTTCCTATCCAGTTCCAAAGAGGACCTCAGAATCGGATTTGAAATCCTAAGTCCTAAATTCCAATGTAAAAACATGTTTTAGCCTTAAAACTCTCGTATAGGATTTGCAGACTGCATTTCTGAAAATAATAATTCCAAAAAGTTGGTCGGGATCTGATGAATGCGCTTTCATGACTTAGAATCCAAGCAAAATGTAAAACATCTGACTCCTCATCCTTGTTGGAAACCAAAGTTACTTCTGTTTATGCAGAAGAGATAGAAAACACGACTTGGCTGCTGCTTTGTTTGAGATCTGTAAGGCTGAAGTATATAGTAATTATTTTCTAATTATTGCTGAAAATATGCATTTATACTTTAAACATATTTATTTCTGCTCTGTAGTCTGTAATAATGACTGGAGATGAGGCTTATAGGGCATATTGTTACTGGAGGTCCCCTTTTCGGTCGGTCTGAGGAATGGCACTTTTTTCCATTATTAGCGGAGAACTTCAGTCCATATTTGTTTTACTCCGCCTTTTATAGTGACGGACTCGAAAATGTAGTTGGTTGAACTGGTGTCTGTATATTATCCTGATACGTTTAACAACACTGTACAGTTCATATTACATAGGAAACTAAGGTAAGAAGTATATTGTTAAGAAATTGTTGTTAGATAAGAGCTGTTAATTTGCTGAAGTTGGATGGCTAAGGAGGAGCATTTTAAACACCTATTGTGGTGCCCCTTTCAAATGAAGTCATTTGTTTGATCAAGCGATTACAGAAAGGGTATTGAAATATAGATGTCCAGACCTGAACTTCTACTCTCTATGTTTATACATACTTTTTTTTATCAATATTAGCTAACTTTCCTCTCCCTTAGCTGCCCTATGAACCTACAAATCTACGAATAAAACTTGGAAAATCAAATTTTAGCACAGACATTTATTTATTTTCTTAATTCTTTGTTAACCAGGTACGGCCCACTGGGCACAATTGCCTGTTTTCAGGGGTGACCTGGGAACGCTGGAGAGGCTAAGTGACTTGCTCAAAAATCTCACAGTATGCAAGTGGAGGCTGTGGGAATCAAACCCCAGGTCTGCTGGATGTACCAAGCTCATTCACAGCTCATTACTCTCACCTCTGTGCTATACTGCCAATCCCATTTATGAGAATGATTCACAGTGTTTTTTTTAGAAAATGTATGTTTTGTGATTTTAATTCTTTTATTTTGTAATATGACTTTTAAAGGTCTTTTGTTAAATCCCATGGCTAAACAATGAACTGAATGACAGATCTGCACAGCTTTTTGTGCAGCTTCTCGTTATCCACAGCTGCATTCAGTGACCAGCAGCTGCTTTTTACCAGGCATCAACAATGCACAACAAGCGGCTGCACTGCAGCAACTTTTAATTGAGAGCTGCAGCTGTTTAATGGGAACCATCAACTCCGTTGTTTACAGTTTTTTTTGTATATTTATTGGTTTTGTAAGCAAAGTCACAAAACAATGCGTTACACAGGTGAGCAGCACAGCATTATAAAGTGCAGGAATTATAAGTACACACATATGGATAGACACTCACCCCATTTGTTACTTCAAGCGGGAAATAACAGTAATACCATATTACAATTGTAAAGGTAGTTCCATAGCTTACAGCTTAAGCAGAGGAGTTCATGAGCACCTCCCTGCCAGACTTAAATCGTATCCAGCGGTGCTCCCAATATGTAACATAGAGTCATAACCAGAGCTCTAACAAATGTATTTGTAAATCTATTCAAGTAAACTCACTCCTCAATTCGGAAAAGAATTGTAGCATCCTTTCCTATACCATAACTTGTACATCCAAAAGAGAAAAAACATGCAACGTGTACATAAACATTCCTTGCCTAACATATCAGTGGAGCTTAATGTAAAGGAAACCAGGGGGTACACAGGGCAGTGAATCAAAAGTTCCAATCTGTAGCATATGTATGGCTGGATTAGAAAACATAACCATGACTTGCTTTGAAAAGGTCCATCCTTTGACCATATACACCTTCTGGCCTCGGAGAACCCAGTCCCAAAAAGTCTCACTAAAGACCGTTCAGCCAGCCAGCATATCGGACCTCATTTTAATAGAAACCAGGCCCCAAGCCCCAGGTCACATTAAACTTACAGTGCACAAGGGTCTACAAAAGAAGCTCAGTCTCCTTCTGAGGACAAATCTTCGTCAGCCACAGGTTCCGATTCCCTGTCCAACAATTGAAAAAATGTATCCACATCGCCAGGTTCATTAAACTGATAAGCTTTCTCTCTCCACATGAGCCGTAATCTTGCAGGAAACGGGAGCTGATGTGATATTTCCATCTGCCTCAAGTGTCCTCGGACACCATCGAATGCTCTCCATCTCTGCCTGGTACTTTATGAGAGGTCCGGATAAATGCTTAGGCGGTCCGAGCCATATTGCAGAGATCTCCATCAGCGAGCAACCACCAAAACTCTGTCTCAATCTCCCACATTTTGACGTACTATAAGCACAGTTCTAGGGGCCTGCAAATTAACCAGGGGTCTATGGGGGGAAATCCAGTAAGCTCTTTCAATAGATATCGGAGGATCCTCTTCACTTAGTCCCAGAATAGAGGACAATAAGGATTGCATGAACATTAAGCAATCGTCCCCTTCCACTTGTTCTGAGAGCCCCAACACATGGAGATTCATCTCACGGGCCTGGTTCTCAACCAATTCCAAATGCTGATGAAGCAATCCATTTTCTTTTATTAATTTTGTAGTTGCTTCATGGGCCCGCAATACAGAGCCCTCTGTCTTTTGCACAGTATGCTTGCATTTGTCCATTCTGGCTTCTAGCGCAGAGACCCGGGGTGTTAAAGCATCTAGTTTTTTGTCCATATCCTGTACAAACTTCACCAGTTGGTTCAGGGTGGCCTGGATAGTACCGAGGGAGGTCCCGTCCGCATCCAATTTCCCTGCTTCCACGTGTTCAGCAGGCCTCTCAGCTCGTGACTGTGTAGACTTCTTGGGAGCAAAAAAGTCCGGTGTTGCAGCTGCATTTCCACATTTTTTGCCCATAATAGTATCCTTGGTGTGCTAGCAATCCTGATAGGGCTAAAACAGAGTAGAAGAATCGTTTAGTAATATAAAATATAAAGGAAATTAGGGCAATTTAGTCAGAGCTCTGTGTAGTTGCTGCTTCCTATAAGCTGCTCGGCAGCGCCCCTGTTTATAGTTTTTAATATAATTGTAAATTTGGGCATGTGTAAAATCTGTTTAATGATCCCAGTGAATTGTTTCGTGTGTCTGTTTGAAAATAATCTTTTTCTTTGTTAATGCTGTCTGTTTTCTTCTGCCCGGTATTCATGTTAAAGTGCTGCAGCACGGCAGCCCATCTCTTGCAGTCACTCGGAGTTTTCCCCAAAAAAAGAGAGGAACTGCAAGGAACTGTTAAGTGCAGGCTTATTCTTTAACGTGGATGGAAAGCTGATAAGCCTGCTGCGCAAACGTGCTGTGCACCTATCAGAAGCTCCCCAAGTGATGTCGCTGTGTTGTGTGCATAGATTTCAGGTGTGCGCTCTGCTTAGTGTGCCTGGCAAAGAGTGGCTCAACCATTTAATTTCCAGCGGTACTTAGAAGCACAACTCACTTACCAACCCCAACCTGCCCCTCTACTCTTATTGTCTCCCATCTGCCAGCCCTCCCTTCCTGGCCCAGTTGCAGTAAGCTACACACTCCCTTCCACTCTGTGCTCTCCCTTTTGCCAGACCTCCCAGACCTCACCCAGTATAACCACCCCCATGGGGAATTACCTTCACTCTCAGAAAAGGAGCTCCCCCAGCCACTGCTGTTCCTCTTTGGTGCTGAAAGCTTGCCATGACCTCTATGGTAGTTTCTGCATGCTCTCTTTTGCTGCCGCCCCAGCTCCATAGTGTGGCAGTGTTCCTGAATGTGGCACTTCCTTAGCAGAATGGATTGCTGCAGCAGTGCTAGGGAGTAGGACTGCGAGGCATCTTCAGCACTCCGCAGGGCATGAACACATGTTCACGTACAGAGCTGTTGCTGAGGGATGTTAAAATAAACTTGGCTTTCTTCCATGAGCCGGTGTAGAAACATAGAAAATATCAGCAGAAAAAGACCGTTGGTCCATCCAGTCTGCCCTGTTTTATTCTCTCCTACCCTTGGGCCTATTGTCTTGTTGGGGTTATTGCCCTCTCCTCCCCCCTTGCCCCACACTACTGTTTCTCCATGTAACTATTAAGCCTTTTACTCAGTTCTAGCTGTGTTTGAAACCATTAATAGTTCTTTTTTTTTTTTGTAAGCTTTCTTTCTAGGGGTGTGGATATGTTGTTCTATCCACATTGTCTGGCAGGTACCTTGCCGCTTTAAGATGGGCCAGAAAGTCTTCAAGCTGGCTCCTCCCACCCACCCGGGTGATGAAACTCTCGGCTCCACCCCATGACGCCAGATCTTCCTTACCGTTTGGAAGCATCAGGTTCCCTCCTTAGCACTCTCACGTTTTGCAGTCCTTGGCTCTAAAAACTTCGGATTTTTTTCCTAAACTTACTTTGAAACTCATTCGAGTTCAGTCTTCACCCTCTTCCCTCGTGGCTGCTATGGAGGACACGACCGTTCTGGGTTCCACTGGCTTCCCTGCGGGCAGATGTTACGCACTGACCCCCGTGCCTCGTGTGTTTATTGCCTTGGGCACAACCACGATCCGCAGGCTTGCGAGATGTGTCTGTCCTTTTCTCCATCAGTACTCGAAGACCACACTGCGCGACTCCAGCTGGGGTGACCGGAGAAATGGTACCCGCCATTCAAATCAAAGGAGGCCCGTTGGGTTGTGTCTGTGGCGGTGGGCTCTGTGGAACAACTGGAACAGCTTGAACAGCTCACGGCCCTCGAGAAGGAGGCGGCCCAGGCTGCGGTGAGCTCCTCTTCGGCCTTTATTCATCTCCAACTGGGCTCTTCTTACACAGCTTCCTTTTGGGAGCTGTGCCAGTCCCTCTTGACTAAAGGGGAGGGTTCTTCTGGGTCTTACACCCCTCGGTCCTGGAAGAAGGATCCGAAAAAAAAGTAAGACCCACCATCAACGCTCTTGGGAGTGGGAGAGAGCTTGCTCTCTGGACCGTCGGCTGTCGACTTAAGTCAATGTTGCGGCCCGGGCTGCTGGTTTCACTGTGTCCCCGTCAGACCAGCCGGCCGAGATGCCTGTTGATGCGGCCGAGATTTTTCTCGAGCCCACCAACAGGTTGTCGACTGAGGAGGCCGACAACTCTCTCTCTCAGACACCGGTGCTTCTGGTGCCTTCCGAGGACTTGCCTCAGACCATTGAGCTGAAGTCCCTGGCCCAGGACCCTGAACCGGAGGGGCAGTGGGTTTTCCCTGCTCCTATCTCGGCCTGCTGCTGGCACCGCTGACGGTCGAGGTTGAGGTTGAGGTCCTCCTCTGCTTTGGGGAAATCCCACTGACATCGGCGGTCTCAGTCCCGACATCGCGGAAAGCGGCACCGCCGCTCTTCGTCCTCATCCTCCTCGGCTGAAGAGAGGCTCCAGCGCAAGTTGCGTCAGCACTATGAGGATCTAATGTTGCAACACCTCCTTTTGGCTGGCAACAAGCCGATGCCAGCTTCCACACCGGTAGTTAAGTGGCTGTCGCCCAAACAGCCAAAGCTGACTCCTACCGCCAGTTCCCTGGTCGAGGACCCGGTCCCGGTACAGATGGCTTGGCCAAAACCGGCTGCTCCACCCATTGTGGTGGAGCCACCGCCTCCCCAGTCGCAGAACGGGGCGCTGACCAAGGATTCTTGGTCTCCTCAAGGTTTGCCCCATCAGTTGCCAGTCACTGTTACCCCTGATCGCCCTTAGCGAGTGGAGAGTGGCTCAGGTGGTCACCAGCTGTACATGGACTCTTCAGAGTCCAAAGACTCCTCGTTGCATTCCTTTCCAGTCGACCTGGAATCTTCGGGGGGGGGGTCTTTCTGTGGATGAGAGCCCCACCTCGTTCCTCGGTATCCTTCGGCTCATCTTGGAGTCCACTTGGATGCCGCTTGAACCCGTGCAGAAACGGGTCAGATATCCCCTTACAGAGATTCTGGACAAGGGGGACTCCCCCATGGAGGCCTTCCTCATAGCTGAGGTCGTTGTTAGAACTCTGGCAGCACCCAGCCTCCTGCCCAGCGCCATTGGCCAGGATGGCCCACAACTACGCAGTCCCTACTGGCTCTCTCTCTCTCTCCGGCTTTTTGGAGCACCCCTCGGCCGAGGGGTTGGTGGAAGATTCTGTCTTCAGGTGCTTGGGCAACACGAGGGACGTGGGCAAGTCCCCAGATAAGGAGTCCCCACAGTCAAGCAGGTCCGGGATCAGGGAAGGGTGGTGGCAAAGCAGCAGCTCCAGACAGCTCTGGACAATGGAGACTCTTGTGCCCATTCTGTAGCAGCTGCAGTGGCCATGCGTAGCTGGTTACGGCTTTCTTGACCTTCACAGCAGACACAACACAAGCTTGCAGATGTTCCCTTTCTGGGCACCGACCTGTTCAGGCCTGGTGTAGAGGGCCACCTCCAGCACACTGAAAAATCCAATGCAACCCTAGATTCGGTCACATCTGCACAAAAGGACAAAGGCCGCCATCAGCAGCGTAAGCCCTTTCGTCCCTCCACTCCTGCGGCAAGACCTGCACAGCAGCACAAGCAGCAGCAGGGCAGCAGGCTCAGACTTGGCACCTTAGAGCCAAGTCTGTCACTTCCTCGATCAGGAAGCCCTGGGGGAAGGGCCCTGGTGGCTCCTTAGCCGGTCCCTCCTCTTCCAAGCCTGCCCAGTGATGGGTCGTGGGGTGCCGCCCCCAACCTCGTCTCACCTCCTCTGGGTCCTCCCGTGGGGGTCTGGCTCAGCCAATTCCTTTCCGCCTGGTCTGCTATCACCACGGACTGCTGGGTGCTGGAAGTGGTTGGCAGGGGCCTGCCTCTGGAGTTCCAGCAGGTCCCTCCCTTTTAAAACCGCTCAGCCGGCGAAAACTACTAGGTCTGCAGCCTCCCAGTCGGCTCTCTGAGATGACATCGACCAGCTCCTCCACAAGGGGGTAGTCAGCAAGGTTGCGGATCCTCCTCCATGCCCAGGGTTTGTTTCCAGGTACTTCCTGGTTCCAAAAACGGATGGGGGGCTGGCTCCCCATTCTTGATCTGCATGACCTGTACAAGTTCCTAAGGCCGTGCAACTTTCGGATGGTAACCCTGGCTCAGATAATACCACCCCTGGAGCAGAGCATGTGGTTCTGCTCCCTGGACCTCCAGGACACGTTCACATCCCAATCTGTCTGTCTCATCAGTGGTTCCTCTGCTTTCAGGCAGAGGGAACCCTCTACAAGTTCTGGGCCATGCCCTTCAGCCTCTCATCAGCTCCCAGGGTCTTCACCAAATGCATCACAGTGGTGGCAGCATTCCTGCAGCGCCGAGGGGTCCTGGTCTACCCTTACCTGGATGGCTGGCTGATAGCAGGTCTCTCCAGCTTGGAGGTGGAGTGGTCCAGAGATCTGGCCCTCCAGGCTTGCTCTCAACTCGGCCTCCTCATCAGCGGGGCCAAGTTGGAGCTTGTGCCCTCACAGGTGATTCAGTTCATCAGAGCAGAGCTCGACTCTGTCCGAGCCAGAGCCTGGCTCCCAGCGGACAGGGCCAAGATCCTGTCCTCCTTTGCCCAGTCATTCCTGCTTGGGCAATTGCACCCTGCTCGGGACTTCCTGCACCTTCTGGGTCTCATGGCGGCTTGCACCAGCGTGGTCTGTTGGGCTCGCTGGCATATGTGCCCCCTGCAGTGGATGCTGGCCTGCCATTGGTCTCAGCCCTCGGGTCATCTAGACCAGCCAGTCTCTGTGACCCAGGAGATGTGGGATGGCCTGCAGTGGTGGCTCATCCCAGCTCATCTGTGGGAGGGAGTCCCATTCGTCCACCCCGAGCTGACTGTCATCCTGATTACTGACACCTCTCTAATGGGTTGGGGTGCCCATCTGGGGTAGCACAGGGCCCACAGACTCTGGTCCCCTCCGGAGTCCTGATGCCACAATCAGCCTGCTGGAACTCCGAGCAGTCCAGCTAGCCCTGACCACCTTCACTCTGTTTGTTCAGGGTCAAGTGGTCCAGGTCCAGATGGACAACACCGCAACCGTGCATTATCTCAACAAACAGGGTGGGGGCACACTCCTTGCCTCTGTGCAAGGAAGCTCTTCGCATTTGGTCTCTCGTGCTCAGCCTGGAGGCGGATCTTCTGGCCATTCATGTGATAGGAGCCTCAAACAGTCTGGCTGATGCCCTCAGCTGGATAGGCAATGCATCTCACGAGTGGTCTCTTCTGCCGGAGATAGTACAAGACCTGTTCTCCCACTGGGGCACACCTCAGGTGGACCTGTTCGCCTCCAGGGAGAATGCCAAGCTGATGCTGTACCATGCCCGCCCCCCCCCTCAGCAGGGTTCACTGTAGGGGGTTGCCTTCTCCAAGCCATGGACCCCAGGCCTCTTCTACACCTTCCCTCCTCTGCCTTTGATCCACAACAAGATCAGGATGGACAAGGTGCAGGTGATCCTGGTAGCCCCAGACTGGCCTCGCCAGTTCTGGTATCCAGATCTCCTCAGCCTCAGCTCCAGGCTCCCGATGTGGCTTCCAGCCGGCCCGGACCTACTCTCCATCAATGAGGGGAAAGTACTCCATCCACACCTTCAATCCCTGCACCTGACGGCCTGGTTCCTGAGCGGCTAGAGTTGCAGGCCTTGGATCTTTCCAATTAGGTCCTCAACATCGTTGAGCATCCCGCAAGGAGTCGACCAGAAAATGCTATGCTTTCAAACGGAAGAGATTCTCCATTTGGTGTCAGGGCAAGGGGTTGGACCCCTCATCCTGTCCGCTGGCTAGCATTCTAGACTACCTGTGGCCTCTTTCCCAGCAGGGGCTTCGAGTGACAACCCTCAAGGTGCACCTGGCAGCCATCTCTGCTTACCAGGCGCAGGCCGGCCAGCAGTCGGTGGTGCAGGAGAAGGTGGCCTGGTGCTTTTTCAAGGGCCTAGATCACATATCCCCTCCAGTGCGTGAACCACCACCTCCATGGGATTTACTGCTGGTATTGACCAAGCTCATGGGCAAGCCATTTGAACCGATGCACAGGTGTGACATCTCTTACCTGTTGTGGAAGACCACCTTCTTGGTGGCCATCACGTCAGCCAGAAGGATTGGGGAGCTCCAGGTGCTTTCCATTGAAGCTCCCTACCTGTTCTTCCACAGGGACAAGGTTATCCTGCACCCCCACCCAAAATTTCTTCCGAAGGTGGTGTCAGAGTTTCACCTGAACCAGGTGTTGACTCTGCCGGTGTTCTTTTTTTTTTTTTACTTATTATTTATACTACCCCTGCCCACAGCCCGCCCTCTCTTCGGGAGACACCTATGGCCTTCTAGTCCCCGCGCTCTTACCTGGAGCCCGGTGCAGTCCATCCCCATTTGGCCGTGGCTATGTCCCCCAGGTGGGCACAGGGTAGGGGCACTCCTGAAGTCCTTCTTGTTCTCGTCTGGATGCTGGTACCAGGTCAGGCAGGGGCCCTGGGGATCAGGGCCTGGTGCTCCGTCTACTGGGAGCACTGTGGGTGTTTTTCCCATTTTCTATGGAGTGGCGCGTGCCCCAACGTCAAGGCGTCTCCGCCAACATCATCCACTCTCAACCCACTCTTGATGCCCACGAGCTTACTATGCCTCTGGCTTCCACCAGAGGTCAGTCAGGCACCATGCGTGTACTCCCCCTCCCTCCCAGGAAAAGAGAGCTGTCCTTTGGATGCTCAATCCTCTCCCTCCCTGGCTGACCCCTGACGGCCCAGGCTCGTTCTTGAATCCAGGTCGCCGGAGTGGTGCGAGACTCTGCTGGTGTTCTACCCTAGTCACACCTCGGAGGCCGAGTACAGGCTCCATACTTTGGACCTGAGAAGCGCACTTGCTTACTACAAAGAGCGTACAGCGGAAGTTCGGGGAGAGGTTCACTAGCTGTTTGTCACCTATGCTGAAGCCGCACCTGGCAGATCTGCAGCAAAGCAGACGATTGACAGGTGGATCACTTCCTGCATTGATCTCTGCAGTAGGTTGGCGGGTAGGGAGCCTCCCGTAGGGCTTAGGGCTCATTCCACCCGTCATGCCATTGTGTCGGTGGCTGCTTCTAGGGATGTCCCTAGCCAGGAAATCTGCAGGGCTGCTACCTGGAAGTCAGCACACACCTTCATTTTCAATTACCACATCGACCTTGAGTCACGCCGGGATGCTGGTTTTGGAACCTCAGTTCTTCAGTCCCTGTTCCCTAAGTAGGGGGTGTGCACCTTGCCTCCCTCCTATCAGAGAACTGCTAGGAGTCTGTCAGAGAGTGTGGATAGAACAACATATCCACGCCCTTAGAAATACAGGTTACTGTAACAGGAGTTCTAGGAGTGGTATATGTTGTTCATCCACACGGACCCACCTGACCTCCCCGGCATCGGCGCACAACCTGGCTTCCAGCGGGCTAGATCTGGCGTCATGGGGCAGAGCCGAGAGTTTCATCACCCAGGGGGGGTGGGAGGAGCCAGCTTGAAGACTTTCCAGCCCATCTTAAAACGGCAAGGTACCTGCTAGACAGTGTGGATGAACAACAGATGCCACTCCTAGAACTCCTGTTACAGGTGAGTAACCTGTATTTATGCTCCATCTCTGGCCATGCAAACTCTCTCCGGTGTGGTCACTCAGCACAGTCCATCCTGCCTGCCAGAAGTCTCCAGCCTTACCTTACCAGTGGTGGGGGGCCTCGGTTGCATTCCTCCGATCCACTGACCCCCCCCCCCCCAGATCTAAGCCTCCTGGGGTGGGACTGACGATTTCTCTGGTGACATTTCTGAAATTTAGTTGGCAACCAGGGAATGTGTGGAGCACTGGAGGCAAGCTGGAGGACCCAGCGATGGGTGTGGGGGTTGGCCACTGGACCCACCTTCGCCTACTGAGGGCTGGGCCATTTTTCCTTGTTCTGTTCATTGGCTTGGATGTACAGTGCATCCAGCGCATGTGTGCACGCTCCCGCACACGCACACAGGTTGCCACCACAGCCATTCTCCTTACAGAGGATCCCAAGGGCTGTCGTACCCCAGGTCACCACCGGGAGTCACCCAAGGCTCAGGACCGAAGGCCCCCCCGCTGACCCCTGACAACGAGAGCTTGCTCCAAGCCCGGTCGCTGCATGGCAGCAGTGTGCCATCCAGCGCCTCAACCCTCAGCGCCACCGGGCCGGCTCCAGTAATGATTCTTAAACCCACCATGTCTCTCTGTAAAATAAAACTTTCTCACACTCCTCCTGAATCCTCCTGCCAGCTTCCACTCATGTCCTTGTGTTCGTGATTCGCTATTCTTGTGGAATATTTCCTCACAATCGACCTTGTTCATTCCTTTCATGAATTACAAGGTCTCTGTCATATAGTCCTTCTCCCTTTTAGTCTGTTGCGAGTACATGTTCAGTGTCTTAAGCCAGTCCTTTTAGGATCTGCCCTGCTGGCCCTGAATCATTTGGGTACCCAGCATTCCACCATCTTTAGCCCGTCTTTGTATTTTTTCTCAGATAGGGACTCCAGAACTGGGCATAGTATTCCAGATGTGGACTCACCAGTGATCTACAGAGGGGTAGTATCACCTCTTTCCTCCTGATGTCTAACTCCCTCCCACTACACCCCTGTGTTTGCAGTGCTGTGTGCCCACACTGCAGACCACTAACAGGTGCTCATTGCCCTCCCACCCGGCCCCACCTATTCCCTCCCTCTGCATGCTCTCCTTGCTATTCCACATCTCAGAAAAAAACAACCTGTCTCTCTCTCTGTCTTCTCTCTTCCTATCCCAGGTTACAGCAAACACCCCTAGACCCACTCCTTCCCTCCCTCCCTCTGCATGCACTCCAGTAACTCCCATCCGCCAATCCCATCCCACTACACTGCCATCACTACTGGTGGCGTCCAAAAGGCTCCAGTAGGCCTAATTTACTGCATCTGGGGGTGGCCTCCAAATTGCCCCAGACATCCTGATTGGGCCTCTTCTATTGTGGCGGCGGTGTCCAGAGAGCCGCAATGTATCACCTCCAAATTGCTGCTGCCAGGTGTCCTCCTGCTCCCAACAAACCTGTCACTTGCTAAGCCGCTGTCATGCACTGGAGTGCTCTGGTTCACCCAGTTATGGAAACGGGGAGAGTAGGACCCCAGTGGAAACAAGATGTTGCATATCAGCTGGGCTATCCTGGGTAAATAAATTGTAAAAAAAAAAAAAAATAAACTAAGAAGGCTCTGGACAAGTCAGATGTCACCATCAAGAAGGGCATGAAAGGTTACAAGGCATAAAATAAGTGCCCTTTCCGGCCTTACCCCATAGCCAGCTCTGTCATCCACTATCCCCGGACTTACCCTACCCAGTGTTTTTCCCTGGCTTTGCCCCCAGAGCAGGGTCTTTGGGAGGGGGCCTTTCCTCCCGATGGATGACTGAACTTGGTTTCCAGGGGTGCCATGGGTCACTGGTGCGGGGCCCGTGGCATGAGGTGGGTGGCATCCTGCTCGACCTGAGTTTTTCCACTTTTTCTTCCCTGGGAGGTGGGATGTGCATCGATGTCAGTGGTGCACATGCTGACGTTTGCCCCGCCTCCAGTAGATGTTAGCTCCGGCTTTCGGATCCCTGGTTTCCACCAGGGGTTGGGTGAGTGCCAGGAGCTTCCTCCCTCCTCCCCCCTGGAGGAGAAGAGCAGTCTGTGGGATGCTCAATCCTCTTCCCCAGGCCAGCCCTCCAATGCCCAGGCTTGCTTCCAACCCGGTCACATGCTAGTGCTGCAACACTATCAGGCTGTGCTGGCAGTCC
This sequence comes from Neoceratodus forsteri, assembly GCA_016271365.2. Taxonomy (NCBI): domain Eukaryota; kingdom Metazoa; phylum Chordata; order Ceratodontiformes; family Ceratodontidae; genus Neoceratodus; species Neoceratodus forsteri. The sequence goes on along the minus strand of CM028129.1, from coordinate 1,710,806,472 downwards.
AGCTCTGGTTCCAATATATTTGGGATGTTCTGCAACCTGCCTACAGATTTCTGCAGCAACACTAGTGCTTTAATACTGCAAAGCAAGAAGGAATGGTCGGAACAAAGGATGATCATGAGCAAGGCGTGCCCGGTTTGATTCCTAGCTGGGTACCAACTGACTATATGAGATATAGATTTTCACTTACTCTGTAAGCTGTAAATGAAAAACACATGTTTGATGTTATAGTATAATTTTTTATTTTTTTAATCACATTTAGTTCAGATGTTATAGCACCAAAGAGTGAAACCCTTGTTATCCTAAGGCCCAGACACAGCATGGATGGGGCAGCAGCGGTTTCTTCCCCTGCTGCCCCACCAGTGCATCTCCTCTCTGACTTGAGTGGCAGGCTGCTCTGCCTGTGGACGAGAGGGTCATTCAGCTTCCATGGTCATTCACTGTTGCATCTTTTTTCTTTCTGAAACAAAGAGTGCCAGCTGTGGTACCTTGTGCCAAACCGTGCGCCGGCTTGTGTGAAGTAGGTCCCATTGAAAACTCAGGCCACAACATCAAGCTGATCTTACTTGGGAACTGAGACAGATTTGAACTTGTACCAGCTGAGACAAAAACTGTATGTATCTGCTGCACCATTCTTCTCATTTTGTTATCATTTGTTTTTTTTTTTTTGTTTTTAATTTGCTTTGTGGCAGACCCCACCAGTTCCTGGTTACCCAGACATTTCAAGAACATTAAGAATGTGTATTCTGTTTTTAGAATGCATTTCTTTTCCCCGAAAAGTCAGAGCCTACATGTGCACCTTATTTGCTATTCACTTTTCCAGAGCAGGTTTACCCTGAGCTGAAACTAACTCTGCGTGTCTAATTATGGTATTGTGCAAGGCTGTAACTTAACTGCTACGGAGCCCTAGTTTGAATGCACACTGCCTGGTGCGTAGCGAAGCGTGAACAGCAGCACCGCCCATTTATCTGGTTAATTATACAGGAGTGCCAGATGTGGGGGCCATCCCTCACAACAGAGTCAAACAGCAGGATTTTTTTCCTGTTTCAGAACATAAGATCAACGGAGAGTCTATCCTACAAAACCAGAACAGAAATTAATTGCGGTTGTTTTTGTTTCAAATTCCTATTCAAAATTCTCTCTAGTCTTTGCACCTAGAGTTTTTTTAAACAAAAAGATCATATCAATCCCACATGCAGTATACGTTATTTATGCCAGTGCTAATGTAATTTACACAGAATAACACAGGCTTTAAAGGAGGCTGGCATGGAACCTACAAGGCTTTATTTTTTATAGTAGCTGTATTGCAAATACTGGCACACATTTTTCTATTCTTGTTCCATCTTTACTGGGCTTTTTTGTCAATTCTTTTTTATCTTCATTTAACTTTAATAAATATGATAGATAAACATGTTGAGAACAATAGCTGGTAAGTAAGGTGCCAAAGTAACAACAGCTAACCTCAGACAAAGATAAATACAACAGAAGAACCTTACACATCTTGCGAATAACATATAATAATAGAAATTTCTAAAAGCGGTAAGATGCAAATAGATTTTCATACATAATTTCCCCAGGCTGAATAATTAGTGTATTTTGATTACGTCAGCTAAGTAAACTTGGTGGGCATTTCTGATGTACCCATTGGTAGTGAGGTCCTTTTTAGAATTGTAGGGTGTAGTTTATTACCTTTAAAAAGTAAATGTTTACTAAAATAAAATGCTTAAAACTATTACATTCACAGCAAACATATTTAATACATTATATATATATATATTTTTTTTTTTCTTTTCCTATTATAGGATTATTATTTTCAGTAATGCAGTACTGATTTCACTTTGGTTTAAAAAAAAGTCTCAAACTGTCCTCTACTGACCTCACATACTGCTAAGGCCACAGTAAACTAAATAAAATGCCCTGACACAGGTTCCTTGCTCCGTCACCCTACACAGATTTCAAAGGTATTTAAAGATTTCTATCAGAAATGATATACTCCGGAGATGACAGTTGACAACCAGGCTATTACTGATTATTTAGTTAAAATCCAATGCCAAAATTATCTGATTCCCAGAAGGCTGCACTGGGTGTACCTGTCAGTTGTATGGAATTAAAACAGGCAATGCAAACATTGAAATCAGGTAAAGCCCCTGGTCCTGATGGCTGTTCTGGAAAATTTTACAAAGCTTTCAAGGACCTTTTACTTCCTTATTTGCAACCGGTGTGCCAGGGGCTACTTTAGGGGGATCCATTGCCTCTCACTTGGTTTCATGCCATGATATCTAGTATTCCTAAGCCAGGGAAGGACCCGACTCTGTGCTCTTTGTACAGCCCTATTTTGGTCCTCAACATTGACTACAAACTATCTGCCACAGTGATGGCTAAGAGGTTGGATGGGGTCCTCCCTTCTCTCGTAGACGGGGACCAGTATAGGTCCATTAAAGCATGACAGACCCAAGACATCATTAAGAGAAACTTACACATTTTATATCACGCCACCCGGTCCACCCACCCCTTTCTGCTGTTGAGGTTAGATGCCAAGAAGGCTGTTGATTGGGTGGCGTGGCCTTTTCTGTTAGCCACGCTGAATCACATGGGATTCTCTGAACAATTTGGCCAACTGATAGCTTCTATTTATTCCTCACCTATGGCTTACATAAAGATTAATTGTTCCATTTCAGCTCCAGTGCCCCTGTTTAGGGTACTAAGTAAGGATGCCCCCTATCACCCTTATTGTTTGCTGTGTACTTGGAGCCTTTGGTGCAAATGGTCTGCCAAACTCCAGCAGTTACAGGGGTCACACTGGGAGGAGGGCAACAAAAATTGGATTTGTATGCAAATGATACCCGTGTCTATTTAATTAACCCAAATCACGCCCTTCCACACCCGTGGAATATTCTAACTGAATTTGGCAATTTAGCAGGTTACAGAAATAACGCAACCAAAACAGAGGTGCTGCAATTACAGTACACTCCAGCTAGGGAAATTAGGGAGGCCTTTCCACTCTGTTGGGGACTACCCTCGCTGAAATACTTAGGGATATTTTTGGCAAAGATCACCGACAACTTTATACTTGTAGCTAAATCCCCTTGGCGTGATGAGACAGCTTAGTGATGATCTGGAAAGATGGGTGGGGTGGGGTGGGGTTCTCCCTCTCCCTTTTACACAACAAATAGATTATATACGAATGAATCTATTACCCCAGTTTTTTATACATAGCACAAACCCTGCCGGTTGGTCTACTGGGCAGTTTATTTCAGGAACTCAATGGGAAGATCTCACGTTATACCTTGGATCATCAGCACTCTGTATGGCCGCCCTCTATATACCTAGAAATTAGAGGGGACGTCCTTATTGGACCTGCATAATTGCTTTAAGGCTTCCCAGTTACACACTTTTTTTTTTTTTGTTTTTTTTTGGCTTCAACCTTCCTATAAAGCACATTGAAAGACCCTGGAGCTCCAGGAAGAGGACTTACACAATTTGACACCTATACTTTTAACCCATCCCCCCCCCATATCCACAATTACCTCTAACCTTTATACTTCTCTTACCTTACAGTGTTGGTGGGCTACGCTGTCTCTGAAACATATCCAGGAAACTCAGTGTCCTCTGTATTCTATACCCTACCTAGCAAACTTCCAGCCGGCAAGTCTGGATGATGGCTTTCGAAACTGGTAAAGACAGAGCCTATATCTGGTCCTTCATTTTATGAATAAGGGACAACTCATCACTTTTGAAGACTTGCAGGCTTGCAAGCAAAGATGTGCTCTGGGCCCACAAAATAGGTACAGATTTTTACAGGTAATAACGTATCTTAGAAAGTTGGTTGCACGGCACAGAGAACGTGGGACTATCCCCCCACTGATTGAGGTCATCCATCAGGCTCTTGCCGGTAAAGCACCCTTATCTCACATAATTTCTTATATTTACTCTTCCTTACAAGCGATGAAGGGTTGCCCATTGGGCATCTTAAAACAAACATGGGAGAAGGATCTAGGTCTTGACTTGGAGGAGGCAGATTGGAGAGACACTTAACAGCATTTACAAAAAAATCACAGGTTCATATCTTTGGAGGGAATTGTCATGGAAGGTAACCATCAGGTATTTCTGTACACCTGCCAGTCAGGTAAAATATCTTACAGATAAGGGAGCAATGTGCTGGAGGGATTGTGGTTTCTCCCTGGCATCCCATGGCCATGTGTTTTGCGCATGTCTTTCACTACAGCCCTTTTCTCAGGCTTTGCAGGGGGAACTGTTGGAGCTGCTAGCTGCCCCTGTTATTTTGAGTGCAGAGTCTTTTCTTTTTTCCAGGCATCAGACCCCTTTCCGCACCCCCACTCAACAAAAAAATTACTGAATATTGCTTTTTTGGCTGCCAAGATAGCCATTACCCAGCACTGTTTGACCAATACCACCCCCCCCATGATATCCCAATAGCAAAGCATTATTTATTTTTTTTTTCCAATTATTTAACCAGGTGAGACACACTAAGCTGAAAGCTTGTTTACAAGTGGAACCTGGGAGCACAGGGAAGTTAAGTGACTTGCTCAGGGTCACACAGTATGCAAGTGGGGGCTGTGGGATTCAAATTCAGGTCTCCAGATTTGCAGCTCAGAGCCTTAAACCACTGCGCTATACTGCCTCCCTGCATACCCTATTGGTATTTATAAGATGGAAAAAAATAACTACTTATCTTAACCACCGCCTTGAACCTTTTGAGGTGTTTTGGAGAAGGTGGGTGATATATATCATGGCAAGCAGGGGGGACTTTGTCCCATGACTGGTACGACTTCCAACGCTGTTTTTCTTCCTTTCGGCCTGGGGCCCCGAGGGGTTGGGAGCAGTCAGAATTCTTGACGCACTGCCTTCTAATAGCTGCTAATCTTCAGTGCCTGTTTTGCCTCCCCACTCCTCCTTTTACCCCCTATCCAGACATGGCCCCTCCCTGATCCGATTAAGGTGAAATTTTAATCACTACATTGGTTTGTCACATTCTGATTTGGATAACCAGAAAGGGTCATTATTGTTTAATGTACACACACCTCTCCTTTGAATTTCTGTTATTGTATGTTAAGATATTTCTATAATTACTATTACATTAATTGTATTATACGGAAAGTATTTGTCTATTATGTTTTTGTACTTGTAAGCTCAGGGAATGCATATCCTTGAAGCCTTGTATACGTTCTAATGTCAATACCTCCAAGTTGTATTCACCTGACTGAAACTTTCAATAAAAGACCTAAAGTTTAAAAAAAAAATCATATCCCTGAATACCCAACTACGGATAACAAATACCCGAATATTTGGGAGCCTGAATATAATATGTTGCCTGAATATCTGAACTAAGGTATTAGTCAGTCGAAAAGGAAAACTTGAACTAAAAATGAATTGTCTAGTGAACTGCAAGTGCTTTGAAACATTTTGCTTATGAAATTATGTGTTGAAATACAGAGTTACTCTTTAAGATTGCTGTCGTATGAATTTGTACTCTTTCTACTAGAGAACTCTGTGGTTGAAAGGAACATAAACTACATTATATAGTTCTAATGGTACTCCCCCCCCCCGTGTGTAACAAAAAACACCCACCAAGTTTACCAACAGACCAGTAAAGATGGAACGATACTAGAACTGGAACCAGCGCTGAAAAAACACAGCTAGTCAAGGAAAAACAGAGAACCAAATTGCCAGCACTCGAGTTAGGATGAGCTCAAAACTGTTGCGGTGGTTTAGAAAATGTATTGCTTAAATACTTTTAAGGTAACATTACAGCCAACCACATAGTGCAGATCACAGTTGAAATAAATAAAACGTCACAGCACAGCAGCACAACAATGCATCGGGCTCGACAACTGTGTTGCTGTGCTGTGACATTTTGTCCATTTATTTCAGATGTAATGTGCGCTGTGTGGTTGGCTGTAAAGCTACGTCAATAATAAATGTTCTTTTTTTTTAATTCTATTTATTAAACATATTCACAAAAACATATAACAATACATCATTGTGTCAGCATAGCATCATATACATTCATAATCAATATTAACCGTCCCCACAACTTTTCCATTTAATAAAATATAGCTAAATGCCAAATTAATGTAGAGGTCTTTCACATCACTGATACTAAACACTGGACATAACACGCAAATAACAAATATCTAACATCTAATACCCAACACACAGACAGACAACAGAAACAAGAAAACATCCAAAATATAATTAAAACACTACCTATCTAAGGATAGTTCCAGACACTGCTCAGTATAAACTTATCTACCATGACACAAGGCATTTCATTACAGAAAAGAAGTGAAAATGCAAGTGAGAGCGGCCATGGCCTGAACAGAGAAAATATTAATAATCCCATTAATAATATCAACAGATTCAGTAAGTACGTATAAAATGTACAATAGAAGTGTCATTGTAGCCTCACCCTAATCCGATCTACTACCCCCTAACCCAACTGAATCACTGTCTGTTCTAGAGGGGAGAGAGTGAGTCTAAATACTACCCATTGGAGTTTAAACTTATCAGAACAACCTCTCAAGTCATAAGTCAAGTGCTCTGATTGGAGCATATTAATAAGAAAGTCCTTCCACATCTGTACTGTGGCATGTACATAAGAGACCCACGTATTTTGAATGCGATACCGCTCCACCACCAACGTAAGCCTAATGGGCCTAGTGTAAAATTCCCAATTCTCCGTGCCCCCTCTCCTCCACCCCAAAAAGCAACCCTTATGGGTCCACCGGCAACCTGACCTGCATTATCTGGGACATGCACTGAGCCACTTCAGTCCAATACTGGGAAAGAACAGAACACTCCAGGAACAATGCAGATACCTATCTCTCTCAGTGCCACACCTCTTGCACAAAGGTGAGATGTCAGGAGAAAACTTGTTTACCACTGCTGGGGGATGGTACAACATGTGCAAAACTTTTAACTGGGCCTCCTTCTAACGATTGCAAATACTCAGACCCATATGGGACTCACAGAGGTCCTTTCATGCCCCATCCAGTATTGGACCCCCTCCCAATCTCGCTCCCATAGGACCTTAGTTCTTGGTGACATATTAGGTAGCCCTACTTTAATGCTATAATGATGCTTGGACAGCACCCCCTTAGGTTTAAGCCTGGCCTGTAAAACTCCCAATTCAAGATCATAGAGTGGAGAATTCTGTGGCTGCAAACGGCCAGTGCACCTAGCCCCGGCTCTGGCTTGCATATGCTGAAAGACCTGGGAAGACTGGATCCCCAACCTCTCCACCAGTTCTGTACAGGTTGCAAACCCTGATTGTTATATAGATCCCCCAACAACAAACCCCCGCAGCCTCCCATTTCTGAAATTCCCGAACCTCTAGTCCCGGTAAAAATTCCGGGTTGGAATAAATTGGAACCAACAGGGTACCTACTTCCAGACACATCACCCAGAAGATTCCCACGCCCTTATTAAATGTCCAATCAAAGGACTTCTAGGGAGACTAGAGCGGTACACTTGCAACCGTTCCTGAGCCAGATAAGCCACGACTCCGTGTTTCCTCCCATCTTCATCTAGGAACACCCATGCCACTCCCCTTGGGCCTTTGATCCAGTCAGAGATCAATCTAGCTTGCGAGGCTAGGCGGTATAGGGTAAAATCTGGATAGTTAAGGGCACCCTTGGGATTTTTAAGCCTCTGAAGGCTAATTCTGGGCTTTTTCTGTTGCCAAATAAACCTGACACAGGTGTGTTCCAAACTCCAAAGGTGTTTTTTGTACTGCCCCATCAGGAACATCTGAATAGGATACAACAACCGAAGCAAAATATTCATTTTAACAATGTTAATTCTCCCAAGCCAAGATATTGGAAGACCCTGCCATCTCTGGAGATCTCCCAGAATTTTCTCAAGAAGAGTCATGTAATTGAGCTTATACAAAGAGTCTAATGTTCTACCTACTTGAATTCCTAAATATCTAATATGGGAGGTTACAATCCTAAACTGGAAATGACTTACTTCTCAAGTATCCATCTTGCCCAAGCACATCACTTTGGATTTGCCAAAGTTTATTTTGTAACCCGAAAAGGAAGAGAACTCCTCAGTCAAAGACGTTAACAGTGGGATTGATTCCCCTGGTTGAGCTAGGTACAGCAGAACGTCGTCTGCATACCAGGAGATTTTATGCTGGATGTCCCAGGCTCCCTGAAGCCCCCCCCCAACATCCTTGGTCTCCCTAATTGCTACTGCAAGGGGTTCAATCACTAGAGCAAACAACAGGGGGGGACAACGGGCACCCCTGCCATGTACCACTTGTCAGTCTAAGCTCCTCTGTGAGATCCCCATTCACTAGAAGATTCACTCTTGGATTGCTATAGAGCAATTTAACATATTCTGTAAATTGCTCACCGATCCTGAGTCTCCCCAGAACCCTAAACAGGTAACCCCATTCCACTCTATCAAAAGCTTTCTCATTGTCCAGGGAGAGCACACAGGCTCCCCCCAGATGATGAGATGCCTTCTCCACCACCCCCAACAGCCACAGCACATTATGATAGGAATGCCTGTCTTTACAAAAAACCTGTTTGGTCCACCTGCACCAGGCACAGCAAGAATGTCTCAAGCCTCCTTGCTAGTGCCTTCGCCAGCACCTTGATATCACTCACTGTTCTAGGGGGAGATCAGCCTGTGCAAGGAGCACAGCAAGGGGTCCTGCCTCTTCTTGTGTACAAGGGTGATAGTGGCGAGACCACAAGTGGGCAGCAGTATTTCCTCCTCCCTAGCCTCTTGAAACATGTTAAGCATGTGAGTCCGAACTGTATCTCCTGAAGACCTATAGAATTCAATAGGAAGCCCATCCGGGCACGCCGCCTTGCCCTTAGCCAGACCCAGAGCAGCCCTCCTAATCGCCTCCTTTGTCAGTGGACTGTTTAAAACCTCCCTTTATGCTTCAGATAGCCTAGGCAGCTTCAGACGGTCCAGAACCTCGTCAGCCACAGCCTCCCGGTTTGCAGCAACTTGACTCATGTACAATTTGGTATAGAAATCAACAAAATGTTGCTTTATTTGCTTAACCTTGAACATCACGTTACCCATCCCATCCCTAACTACTGAAATCCAGTTAGGCTTGCCCCTCTCCTTCACCAACCTTGCCAGTAATGGACTGGGTTTGTTACCTCACTCACAAATGTTCTGTTTAGCGTAAATAAAGAACCTGTTCACAGACCCCGTAAGTTCTTTATTAAGAGCCTCCCTATCCAGTTTAAAGCTCTGTTATCATATGCTCCTTGGGGTCCCTATAAGCTGAAAGCTTGAGTCTCTTCCAGGCCCTGCAACCTTTACAGCTTCTACTTGTATAAGACAACCATGTAGGCCATCATCACCCCACTCATATACAGTACGCTTTACCCGCTTCCCACAAAACTGTTTTAGATGGGGCCAAAGGAGCGCAATACATTTTCTAAAGTGATGTAGCAGCTTTCCGCTCATTTCTAACTTGAGTCCTGGCAATTATGGTTCTCAGCTTGTCCAGTAGGGGTTGCCAACCCCCTACCTAGCACCATCGTTTGCTGAAGTGTGACCTCATGGTTTCTGTTTTTGGTTTTTTTAAGGAAAAACTGACCTGTAGGTTCAGGGAGGTTCTCTTTTCTGCATCCTCTAGTTATATGCAGTCTGACTTTATTACTGTGAAACAAGGGTGTAGCTACTGAAACTCCAAGTAAGCCATGGTGTACCAAGTTTAGTAGCAGGGAGAAGCAAACAAGCTGGCCAGCACTGCTCTGCCCTCTCTAGTCCATCACGTTTAAATTCCTTTGTTTGGCTTTGCAGGCTTTTTCTTTGCTCTTTCAGCTTTGTTTTGGGGGAGTGGCAGAGTGGACCGCAGACATTGAAGCTGAAGGTCTCAATTAGGTCCGCGTGGTCCACCTGCATAGTGATTGGCTGCAGCATCTAGAAGGGGGTGTGGCAAGTCTGGGGTGGAAAGTTTAAATGCCCCGGCAAAGTTAGAAGCCATACTATTAGTTCAGTTGGACTGGAAGTGAGAGAAGCAGTAGAAGAACTGAAGAGCAGCAGGTGGAAGAACAGACTCAGAGCCAGCTAAAAGAACAAAGACTTCATGTGAAGTGGCAAGTGGAGCGAGCCTGCCTATCTGTGGAGGAGAGAAAGAAGAAATTTTTACCGTGGTCGTGAACTTGTAGTGCAGTCAGTGGCGTTTACCAGTGGGCAGCGGGAGCCAAACACCGCACTAGCAGTGCAGAGAGGCAGCAGGTCTGGTGTGGGAATCATGTGATTGGAGCCAGGAACCTTGGTCTCGAGTCATTGGGGGGGGGCAGGCATGGACAACAGTGGGGGAAGGGGTAACAGTGTGGCAGCTTGGTGTACAAATCTGAAATGCCTGGCTACACCCCTGCTGTGAAACATTATTATACTTAACTCTGATGTGGTGTATTTCTGCTTAGAATTAAATTTACTTTATGTTATTGTGTGGCTTACTTTCTCAGTATTTATTCATTTATTTATTTAAAATTGGGAAAAGCACGCTGAGCCGAGGCTCGTTTCCAGGTGTGACCCGGGTACATGTAGTACAAGGTGGTAGACAGAGAACTACAAATACAGTGATTATCAAGTAACAGACGAGTGAAACAGTATGGTACATTTACATGGAGTTAGGTGGAGAGGTTACACTTTAGAATGAACAGCAGGGTTGGAAAAAGAATTACTTCATTTCATTTCTAGACCATTTATTACCTTACAGGGTTTTAAATAATTGATTAGCAGTTTTTTTTTGGGACAATGCTAAGTGCACAGAAAGTATTTATATAGGTTTTCTAGAAGTGTTATGTTTGTTAAACACAGTGAGGCAAGTGCTATGCATTTTCACAATGTTTTAGCACTTTTATGAGCAAAATGCTAATCAATTTTTGGAGTTAAATAAAACCCTGCCTTAAATTTCAGGTGCGTGTATTTACATATTTACAGTAGTGGATTTATCGAAAACTTGAGTTTTTGGTGGGGGGGGGTGATTTAGCAGTAAGAGCTGGCGTGAGGAGTTCATTTTTATTACCTGGCGAGGCTATTTAGGGTAGTGCTAGGACCGTATAAGGAGGGCTTGGGTGTACAGCTGTGGGGGGAGAAGCCTAAGGAGCTGTTTGAAGGCTGATAGGGAGGGGGCCAGGTGAAGGTTGGGAGGAAGGTTGTTCCATATGTCAGGTGGGATGCATCTTCTCATTTTTAGTGGGGTCCTGCCTCTGTTTGTTTCGGCTGGGTGGACTGGACCACTGAGATGTTAAGTGAATTTAACATTTGATAAAATTGAAAGCCACTGCTCAACTAATATGGTCCCTATTGGTTGAGCGGTGACTTTCATTTTTATCAAATGTTAGTTTAAAGTTTCGTAAAATAGTTTTAAAAATTAGCCCCATAGACTTGAATGGGGTGCGTCCCCATGCTGTCCCTGGTTAAACATCACAAACCGGGGGAGCTCGGGGGCAGAGCAGGCAGACTAGGAAGTGGGAAAGAATCATGTGGCTCCCAATTCGGCAAGTAATACGATCCCTTCTCAAATGTTACACAGTGAATAATAAAATATCATTTTTTTCACAGAGGGGCTATCGCCACCCCAGGGTAGCAGACTGTGAAGCCCAGAATGTTAGGTCACATAATCTCTTTAACACAGTGGAAATACACATTTTGCAGTTAGAGCTCCTCCCAATCATTGATCAAGTTTTGGGGTGAAGACTTCTGCTGTTGACTTTAAGATACAGGGCAGTGGTCAGGATAGGAAGATGGGGGAGTGAACAGGACAGTGCTGGTGGGGGATGCTGCCAGATAGGATGCCAATTATATAAAACTATGACCACTTGGTATGTGACCAGCTTCACCCCGTCTTTGATCGGAAGTTGGGGGATTAGAGACATTTAAATGGATTGCCAAGTTTGCTGATGACATCAAGATTGGAAGAGTAGCATCTGGCATGCTGGTGCAGCAGCAACACTACCTCTTGCAGCGTTGACGTCTGTGTTCAGGAATGAGACGGAAGCGTTGGATGGTCGACTGGGGGGAGGAGGTTCGAATGTCCAAAGGACAGCTCCCTCCTCCGGGGTGGATAGGTCCGGGGCTCTAGCAACAGTGTGCCTCCTGGTGGCAGCCCAGGGAGTACTGAGCCTAGAGCCCTGGTGAATGCTGGGATTGATGAGTTGCAGTGGGCATCAGTGAGCCATGCATGGGAGCGTGCGTGACATTCCATGACATCATTGCATTGTCCACTTCCATCAGAGGAAACTAAGTAGAGTGGATAGTCCTGCTAGCTGGGCAGGTAATGCCTCTTACCTGTCACCATGCCCACTAGTGGATCTTGCCCTCCTGGACCCTGCCACCCCTCTGGTCTTTGTGTTCACCTGCTGGGAATTAGATACTTGGATGAAAGCGCTGAAGAGCTGAAGGTGGCCCACCTTGGGGGCTGAAAGCTGAGGAGTTGCCCACGCAGGTGAACTGCGGGTGGACTGGTGGGGGGGGGGGTGGCAGGGTCACAGACCAGAGAGGATCTCGGTAAGGTGGGATCAGGCACTGGGAGATGGCTGAAGGAGGTCCAGGCCAGCAGCGTGGGTAAGGTAAAAAAGAGTAAAACAAAAAAAAAAGGATCGGAAGAGTAATTAAATCACAACAGGTGATTAGTGAAATGCAGAAGGATTTAAACAGCTTTGGGAAATGGGCAGCAAAATGTCAGATGAACTCCAGTGCTGAGAAATTTATTTATATCTACCCACAAGACCCGTTTCCATTTGCGACCGGGGGAGGGGGGGTTAAGAAGGTTGCAGCGAAGAATACATTCACCCACAAGGGGTCTTGAGAGCAGCAAAAGTACAGGTGACAAAATTACAAAAATTCAGGAATAGATTCTCCCACAAGGGATCTTATAAAAACAGCAGCGATGCATGATATAAGCTATAACACAAACACGGACAAGGTGCAATAATTAGCCAGGTTAATTTGGAGTCTTTACAACAGAGACTCACGTTGTCTACGGAGGTGTGAATTAAAAGTACATGAATACCAAATACTTTCTGAATGGCTTTTCAATGACTGAAATGAAGCAGGAAAAAGACTTGGGAGTGCTGATTAGCAGCAACTTGGGACAAAACACATTGTGTAATTGTTCATATTCTGTAGAATTTGTTGCTGTAGTAGTGGTTTAAGTCTGATTCCTTTTTTTCCTTTTAAAAGTGAAAAACAGACTACCTACTGCAGTGGTGTTACCACACAAAAACGTTTTTGTTTATAGTCCTTGATCAGCTCTTATTGCATATTTCCTGGGCTTGGAAATACCCCCAGCTTTTACGATGCAGTGTTGCATCATGAGTGCCTGCACTTTTAAGGGGTGTTCTAAACATTGAGGAAACATACAGTAAGAGTAGACTGAGGATTGAAACAAAACTAGGTTGAGTACAACAACACCACTGACATGGATTTCAATTTTACTAAGAAAGGAAGCAAATAAAACAACCAGCAGCATCAGCTAATGTTAGAGAGGGCAAGCAATCATAATATGTGGGGTTTCAGCTAGAAATATTCTGATGCCAAAAAAAGATTGACAGTGTCTCCTTAAAAGGAGACCTCCTTTAGTAATTTCAACTGTGAATAAAAGATGCTAAACAGACTCAAACTGGGGAAAGAGGAGTATCATACAAGCCAGGAAATAAAGGGCATTCAAAAATAGCATGAAAAGTGTAAGTAAACATGTTCACCACTAACACGCACTGCTGCTTTAAATTATATAAATAAACATGTTCATCACTATCACGCACTGCTGCTTTAAATTACGTAAATAAACATGTTCACCACTATCGCGCACTGCTGCTTTAAATTATGTAAATAAACATGTTCACCACTGTCGCGCACTGCTGCTTTAAATTATGTAAATAAACATGTTCACTGCTGTCGCGCACTGCTGCTTTAAATTACGTAAATAAACATGCACACCACTGTCGCGCACTGCTGCTTTAAATTATGTAAATAAACATGTTCACCACTGTCGCGCACTGCTGCTTTAAATTATGTAAATAAACATGTTCACCACTGTCGCGCACTGCTGCTTTAAATTATGTAAATAAACATTTTCACCACTGTCGCGCACTGCTGCTTTAAATTACGTAAACAAACATTTTCACCGCTGTCGCACACTGCTGCTTTAAATTATGTAAATAAACATTTCACCGCTATCGCGCACTGCTGCTTTAAATTATGCAAATAAACATTTTCACCGCTGTGACTCACTGCTGCTTTAAATTACGTAAATAAACATTTTCACCGCTGTCACGCACTGCTGCTTTAAATTACGTAAACAAACATTTTCACCGCTGTCACGCACTGCTGCTTTAAATTACGTAAATAAACATTTTCACCACTGTCACGCACTGCTGCTTTAAATTACGTAAACATTTTCACCACTGTCATGCACTGCTGCTTTAAAATGCACAAATAAACATTTTCACCACTGTCACGCACTGCTGCTTTAAATTACGTAAATAAACATTTTCACCACTATCACGCACTGCTGCTTAAAAATACACAAACATTTTCACCATCACGCACTGCTGCTTTAAAATACAGAAATAAACATTTTCACCACTATCACACACTGCTGTTTTAAACTACATTAAACTTAATAAGAAGATCTAGGGATGTTATAATGCCGTTATACAGATCCTTGATCCAGCCTCATCTTGAGTACAGTTCTCACATTTGAGAAGGGATGTTGAGACAGTAGCAAAAGTGCAAAGGAGCGTGAGCAAGGTGGTTAGTGAGTTGGAGAACGTGGGCTGCAAGGACCAACCGGCGGAAGTGGTGCTGTTATCCATGGAAAGATGAGACTCCATGGAGACAGGATTGTAGTTTTCAGGTTTCTAAAAGAAATAACACTGTCTGACCAACTGCAGCTCTTCTGGAGGTGCAAGGATGAAAGTACAAGGGACAACTCAATGTCACTGAAAGGAGGATGAGGCAAGGGAAACAGCAGGAAGAACTACTTCACAGAATGAGTGGTGAACACTTGGAAGGGACTGTCAGAGCATGTGGTATCAGCTGATACTTTAATGACCTTTAAGCTCAGCAAGTACTTTTAAGAAAATGGGGTGGGGTATTCCATCTGCACTAATGGGAGGGACTACTGGTCTTTCTACCTTAAAAATGTATGTATGTAAAAGAGCCTTTGTCTTGAAGTCATATATGCCAGAGGGTAAAGTTAAGGAGGATTTAAAAAGTGTCAAGTTGGGGGAGGGACTGGCAGGAGATGAGATATTTATTTTAATGTGTGGGAGAATCAGGGACGGGAATGGGGGCAAAAGATAACTAGAGGTAGACACAGAACTAGCCATGGCTGACTGGGGACGTTTTTTGTTAAGGAGTGTGGTCCAAGTAACATCCAAATAAGGAATATCAAGACTGATATTATGAGTAATCTATTATTCAGCCAGGAAATGGGTAATAATCAGGAACTAATATTCCCTCCCCCCGCCCCTATATGTACTTTTGGCTTTTTCCCTTGTGGTCCCACTCCAGCGTGTCCCCGATGTGGCGCATGTGTGTGGAAGCATACATATGCATGCCTTGTAGGAAGCACCCCCCACCCTACCAGTCACACCGTTGCCACCTGCGCCCATCACCAGACCTCCATCTGGTGATGGCGGGACTATGGGCGGGTGACCCCCCCCCTTCCCGGGACAGGAGAGTCTTCACTCAGTCCTGCTCCCACCTTCCTCCTCCCATGCCGGCACCCCAGCGACCCGAGGTCGTTCCCGAACCCGGGTCGCTGGTGCAGCATGAGATAAGGTGTCCAGCGCCTCAGCCCTTAGTGCCACTGGGCTGGCCAGGAACTAACATTTCTGACTGACACGGCCCTAGTATTTATGGAGTCCTGTTATTGATTAGTGATGTCTCCATGGCAATCTCACTGATGCAGTGGTGTGGTGACTGTGCCAGCATGAACTGTGGATCTCGGATGATAATTATTTTGGCTGTGTTTATGCCCCCATTCTCACCAGTCTGCCTCCATCTACCTGTCCCTTCCAGCCCCATCACCCGTCTTCTCCTGGACATACCCCTTCCTCTTCTGCCCCCGAGGTTTACCCCCATGAGACCCCATTATTAGGGATGGCTGGGCCGCTCAAGTCCATCTAAGCCAGTGTTGAGGAAGGCTCCCTTGATCAACAGTGTGGAGCCTGCAGAGACAGGCAGCATTGTGCTGCTGCAGCCAGGGTTTTTCGGTGCTTCTGGTAGCCCATGGCAGCGTCATGCATAGCCACCAGGGGTGGGTGCATGTGCACACAGGTGGTGCATATGCACACCAGAGGCGGAGCTAACATGACATCTCTCCCATGATTGCTTCGCTGCACATTGCCACCCGTGGTCATCCAGGTGCCACTCTCGTGGCACAGTGCGCTAAGCCTCCCTCCCAGAGAAGGAGAACATCTTATAGGATGCTCAGTCCTTTTCCTCCTCATGTATGAGGCTAGCACCCAAACCCATGCCACTGGTACAGTGAGTAGCGGCCATAACTTTCAGCTTTGCCGTTTTCTCAGTCACCGAAGGCTTGTGAAAGCACTATTAAATTTGCCTCTTTAACCCACAGCTTGCTTGTTTTAGAGGGGAACCGCGATAACTAAAGTAACATGATGCTGTTTTCCATGGATTGTTGTTACTCTCGGCACTCAAGGGCAGAGGTGGCAGTGATAAAACACACAATACACTGCAACTTTCTGTTTCACACAAAGAGTATTTTGTTACAAAGACACCTCAAAAGGGATAGTAATACAAAGAATGTTGTGTGTTTCTTTTGATCTTTATTGAAGCTGGAATCCATAAAGGGGGCGGGGGCACAGGGGTGAGATGTAAGGTGGGGAGGGTCATGGCTAACTTCGGAGAGGGGATGGAGGCAGACTGGATGGGCCATTGGGGTCTTTTTCTGCCGACAGATTTCTGTTTCTGTGTTACTATGTTTCTAACTAGTAGCTCCAAAGACAGCGACATAAAGGGTTATTCATTTCTAAAAGGAAGCAGTTGTTGCTTTTTATTTCTGAAGGATTTTTCTTTTTGTGATTGCTCATCAAATGGTTTTCTACCTGATTTTATGAAGTGTGATGGGAAGAGCAGCACGTTATCCGGAGACTGACGTACTTTGTTCTGTTCCTCCTCATGCTTCAGCTGCATTATGATGTCGCAGGTAACTGAGCTGGCAGCAGGTGATTGGCTCTTCGTCGGCTCTAATGTCACAGACAATTTATTATTTAGTTATTTATATACTTTTTGTTGACCGGGTAAGTACACTAGACAAATTCTGCCTATTTTCGGGCACGACCTGGGGAAGGGGGATACAGATGAAAGCCAACTGACCTTGAACTAGATTAAGCTGTTGGTGGTATTTTTAATGAATCACAGGGCTGAGGAAGTAGGATCAGAAAAGGAATTAGCCAGGTCAGCCTTCAGGTAGAGTACTGTCCGCACAATGCACCAATTATTGTTAAATAGAAAATCTTTTAAGCCAGCCCAGTGGCACGGCAGTAGACCTGCCTCCCGCCATGCTGGTGACCAAGGTTCGGGAGTGGACTCGGGTTGCACGGTGGTTGGCTGGGGGAGGAGAGGATGGAGCATCCGAAAGACTACTCTCCTCCCTTGGGGAGGGGAGCTGGTTGCACTGCTTTTAGATTGCAACCAAGTGGATGCTTGTTGGCAGTACAACATGTGTGTGGCACAAAGGGGAGGCGGGTGGCAGGGTATGAAAGGGCATACATGCCTCCACACAGTTTCATGTCAAAAGGGCAAGGTTATAAGGGCAAAAATCATGAGGGCAAAACAATAATGGTGAGCACAATAACTGCGCACACCAATCTGGGCAACAAACATAACGGTGACCCCCAATAGCATCACGGATGTACCCCTTGCTATTCACTTTCCCCAGTCCATGTGTCCCCTCCCCGTACCTCTGGCTCACACACCCATGTCTCTGTCTCTCTCACCCCCCAACTCCGGCTCTCTCTCCCACACCCTTTCTTCATACATACCTTCTCTCCCTGTTTCTCCGTAATGTTTTTGCCGCAGCTAGTCCTGCATCAGAGGTGCAGTTGGTAATATGTGGGGGGCTGTGCCCCCCGCCTGCCACATCTCTAAGATTCCCACTCCACGCCGCACTGATATGCTGACTGCATGGCAAACCCACACGGTGATATCCTCCACAGCGACAATCTCCAGGTTTCCAGATTGTCGCGTAGGACCCATGGATGCAAATTCGAGTTAGGTAGATCCTTGTGCCCTCACATGGGGGTCTCGGGGTGCAGCACCCTCGATAGAAACTCCACTGATGTCTGACAGGAGATATTTCACCTGCGACATCAGGATCTCTATGCAAACCTCAACAACAGTGTTGTTGGAGTTGGCATAAATAAGCTTCCCTCGCATTTGGATCATGGGGTATTGTGAAGATACCGCTGTCGCTTATTGCGACCGATGTGCTGTTCTATGCTGGTAGCCATAATTGCAGTTGCTGTTATTTCCTCGCTCAAATATAGTTGCTCAAATATACTCGCTCATTTCACATGCTACCCCTCCGCACACATGTAAGCTGTCATTGCATATTGCTGGCTAAGGGAAGAAAAGCAGGGCAGAAGATAGTATTAATAGGATGACACTGCCTCAGGCCCCACATCACTGACAGGGCACTAAGGAGCACCAAATCTGTATGAGAGTCTCGGGGGGGGAGGGGGGATAGGGGTGTAGTCCTGCAGGTTTGCGAGGGAGTGCCAGCCCCTTACTTAATATTCAGAGGGAGCATTGCTCCAACATTTCTTACATTTTATTTAAATTTTATTTTTTTGAATTATGCAGTTCTCGTCTGTGATCTCAGAGTCGACACACGCACATTTACCGCTGACTCCAGTCCTCAATCCGGACTCCTGTCTCCCTCTCTCCCACTATGCTGCTGCCAGCCACTGATGACATGACAAAACACACTCATCATGACAGGAACATGCAGTCTGCTGCTGTGCTGTGCTTGCATCCTGTTCTTTGTCTGGCCAGAAGTCGGTGTATATGTCTTGCGCCTGTTGCTGAAGAGGAACAGGCCCTTTAGGGGCCTGTGCATCTGCAAACAGAAGTGTTGTTACAATTTTGGTACCATGGATTTCGTGGCGCCTGTGCTTCAGCAGCCAAATGTCAGTGTGTATGTCTTACACCTGCGGCTGTAGAAGTGAAGGCTCGTAAGGGGCTTGCGCTTCTGCAGACAGAACTGTGTATGTGTCTTACAGTGTGGATGGGTACATGTTGCTACAGAGGTGCTGACCCCACAGCAGCCTGCACTTCTGCAGACAATAGAACTCTTATAATTTGGGCATAATGAATTTGCACCTGTGGCTGCAGGGGCCTGTGCTTCTGCACATATAAGCAGTGTTGTGATTTCAGTATCGTGGATTTCTGTCTGCAGCCAGAAGTGACTGTATATGCCTTACATTGTGCATACCACAGTTACAAATCCACAAAGGTAGCACATCAGTGTTGATGCATTTGTGTCATCTGGAAGCAGTTGTTTGTTGTTTGTCTTACTTGATAATGCTGTGTGTGGTTGCTTGTGTGGTCATGTCATTTTGCTGCTTGAAGGGGAGTTAGGGTTGGAAACCCTAATGTCACATTTTCCTAATTTTTTGTGGTGTTAACTTGAACCATAACTGGTGCATGTTTTTTTTTTTTTTTGCAAAGAATCTATATATGGGATATGCCATGACTTGACTTGGAATATCAGTGATATTCTCCCTGAGTGCTGCTTGATCTTATGACACCATAAGTGGCAAAGCCACAAGTGATGTCAAAGGTCATGGGGCACTACAGGGAATATCACTGGTATTTCCCAGTAAGGGCCAAGACATATCTCATTTATGCAAGGCTGTTTTGGTTTTTGAGCAAATATTCTTTTTTCATTTCATAATTGCTTTGTTTTTAGATGTTTTTTTCAGATGACCAAGCACTCAGAACTACTAAAAGCAACCGGTTGGTTCATTTTCTTGCTTAAAGTGTCAGCACATTAGTGCTACTTTGTCTTAAAGGAGTGAGTGTCTAAGAATGCGGCCATGGGGGACAGCGGATCCTTGCAAGGAGTTTGGTCGCTGAGGAGAGCATATTTGCGGCCAGGGGAGCAGCTTAGCCATTTGGATGTAGGATAGTTACAGTCAGAGCCAGGGAGGGAGGGATTGAACAGCAGTGCTGCAAGAGAAGTCAAGCGAATAAGGATTTTCTATGGGAGAAATGAGGTTTACTATTATTTTTAAGGCACCGTTGATGGAAAATAAGCAGAGAGCTTCTCAATGTGACTGACGGTTTCACACTGAGAGGTTCAGAGTTGGAGCCAACGTGCGAGTCAACTGAGGGCAGTGAAAGTGAAACTCAGCTGTTTGCGCTACTGACTCCAACCAAGTCCCACCTACTGTGTGGATAAATTCTGGCATGGGGGAACCTAGAGGGAGGATAAATGTAATACTCTTGCTGTAGGTCTGACTACCCTCTAAATATAGCAAATATTTGCCAGAATTTATCCTCACAAGCACTGCATATATATATATATATATACACACACACACATATATCCCTGGGCCGAGGTACAGATATGGCACACTGATAAGTCCAAATGAGGAGAAAACACGTGTCTGTGTCTGCTGTTCTCAGCCTTTGCCGATTGTATTGTGAGCCTTCTGACACCATACGATTCTGCTTAAAGTTGAGCCAATCCAGATTAATTCATGGACATTTGCATATGCTTCCCATGTTGCTTTGCATCATTGGGGTATGTGCAGTTTGTGTTTTCTTTAAAATCTGGCTGTATTTTATTTATTTAAGAGTTTCACCGGGAGGGCATACTGAGCGGAGTACTGCTCAATTCCAGATGCGTCCTTGGGGAAGGGGGAAAGGATGTATACAGCATCGATACACAGGATTTACAGTACATAACAGCAACAAACACAAGGATTATAGAGTTCAAATAGCAATACATGTAACTTAAACTTAGGTGCTGAGGCAGGCAGTTGGTACACAGAGTGCAGTAGTTAAATGGCTAACAAGTCCAGTGGATCAGCAGTTCATCTAAGTCGTAAAGTGCCAATATAAAACTTGAAGGTCACACACCATGAGCACGGGAAGTACACTTATGGCAATGGAGTGACTGCAGGCCGGTTTACTCCAGGAAGTACTCTGAGGGCCTGGGGCAGGCTCGTAGAGATGCGCCAAGTATGATAGAAATTAAGGGTGGGAAGTGGGATATGGCCAGTATCTTCCGGGATCACCCTTGCCCCAGTGCATTTGCTTTGGGGTTCTTTTGTTGTTCTCTTCTCTCTCTCCACTTTGCACTGCCCATGACCCAAACCAGTAAGATCCCCTATAGGGTGGCTGGCTATCTCTCCCTGGGCTGAGGTATTGATGTGGCACACTGATGAGTCTAAATGAGGATGAAACACGTGGCTGTGTCTGCTGTTCTCAGCCTTTGCTGACTGTATTGTGAGACCTTCTGGCACCATGCAATTCTGCTTAAAGTTGAGCCAGTCCAAATTAATTCATGGGCATTTGCATTTGCTTCCCATGATGCTTTGCATTACTAGGGTAGGTGCAATTTGTGTTTTCTTTCAAATTTGGCTGCATGGCCAATATCTTCCGGGATAACCCTTGCCCCAGTGCATTTGCTCTGGGGTTCTTTTGTTGTTTTCTCTCTCTCTCGCTCTCTCTCTCTCTCTCTATATATATATATATATACAATAGTTTACTTGGCATACAGTAGATCTTCTGTTTGTATGAAAATGTTAATGTTCCTCTTTGATTTCGGCTAGTGGCTTCTATGCAGCACATGGCTATTGTGATGTCATCAAAATTGTGAAAGCTGCTGTCTGATTGTTTCAGTATTCCATTGTGATGTACCCAGCTTTCCTAGGTATCAGTTGTGACTTAGAAACAGAAATTGTCAGCAGATAAGGAATGCTAAGCCCATCCAGTCTGCCCGAAAGTCTTACCTTTGTATGCAGCCTCTGGCCCTATCGGTCAGTAGTCTTTCCTCCCTCCCTTCCACCTCACTGTTCCCTTGTGCCTGTCCCAGGTATTTTTTTTTTTTAAACCCACTGTGCTTGCTCCCACCACCTCTTGTGGCAAACCATTCCATGCGTCCACCACCCTTTCCATGAGGAAACATTTTCTTACATTTCCTCTTGATCTACCCCCTTCCACTTTCATATCATGCCCCCTTGTTCTCATTCTTCTACAGTGGAAGAGGCCTCCCCCTGCACCTTGTTCATGCCCTTGACGTATTTGAATGTTCCCTCCTTTCTTGTAGTGAGTGTATAGTGAGGTCTTTTAGCCTCTCCTCATATGTTTTGTGGTTAAGCCATGTACCATTCTGGTCACCCTTCTCTGGACCGCCTCTGTTCTGTCAGTGTCCTTGCGCAGGTGTGGCCTCCAGAATTGCACGCAGTACTCTAGTTGAGGTCTTACCAGTGTTCTGTACAATGGTATCACCACCTCCCACCTTCTGCTAGTGATCCTTCTGCCTGTGCATCCCACCATGCCACTAGCCCTCCCCACCACCTTTGTGCTCTCCTTTGATACCTTTAGGTCATCTGATATGATAACCCCTGGGTCCCTTTCCTCTGGTGATTGTTGGCACCCTCCCCATCCTGTAGCTTACCCCAGGATTCCCTCTTACAGGTGCATTATTTTGTACTTCTTTGCATTAAACCTGAGTTGTCACACCTCAGACTGTTCTTCAAGCTTCTCCAGGTCCCTCTTCATGTTCTCCATCTCTTCTGAAGTATCCACCCTGTTGCAGATCTTGGTGGCATCTGCAAACAGGCAGACCTTTCCTTCCAGCCCCTCTGTAATGTCTCTAATGAATACATTGAACAGGACTGGCCCCAGGACTGATCCCTGAGGTACTCCACTGGTAACCTCCCTATCCCCTGATTGGATCCCATTTACCACCACCCTCAGCCTCCTGTCTGTCAGCCAGTTATTGACCCAGTGAATCACCTTTTGCCCCATGCCCAGACTCCCCATCTTGTTAAGCAGTCTTCTGTGTGGGTCGGTGTTGAAGGTCTTGATGAAATTGAGGTAGGCGACGTCCACCGCCCCTCCTTGATCTACCTCCTTTTGTCACCCAATCAAAAAAATCTATAAGATTTGTTTGATACAACCTTCCTGCCATGAATTCATGTTGCCTCAGATCCTGGGCACCGCTGGATTCCAGGTGTACCACTATCCTTTCCTTTAGCAGTGTCTCCATGATCTTCCCCACCACAGAGGTTAGGCTGACTGGCCTGTAGTTCTCTGCCTCCTCCTACTGCCGCTCTTTTGCAGAGGGACCACATGTGCCATCCTCCAGTCCTCTGGAACCACTCCTGTGTTGAGTGACTCGGTGAACATAGTTGCCAGAGGCGCTGCTAGTTTCCTTTCTCATGTCCCTTAGCATCTTTGGGTGTACACCATCTGGCCCCATGGCTTTGTTCATCTTCAGCTTTGTGAGTTCTTCTAGTACTCTCCACTGTGAATGGACTGGTGTCCACTCCCCCCCTTGACATCTGCTATCCAGCTGTGGTCCCTGACCCTCCTGGACTTTCCCCCAAAATGCAATTGGGTTTAGAACTAAGTTTTATTATTTGGCATTTCTCTCTCTACACCCGTTGTATAAAAATTATTTATCTCAGCCTATAATGAATCTAAAATGACGATAAGATATCGTCATTTGGGTGTATCAACTCCAGTTTAAAGAGAAAGTCCTCTCAACTTTTTATTCTGTTTCCTTGTGTAGTTTGTAGGCACGCACAATGATTGCCTCTACTGCGCCTTCCTAGTTTCATCAGGATTTAAATGTAAATGAAGGTACTTAAGTCTGGTGCGAAAAGCTGCTTGACGCCATTGCAAAGGTCATGATCGTGAACTGCCTGTTGTATTGGAAGCAGTATAGCACAGTGGTTAAGGCTCTGAGCTGCAAACCTGGAGACCTGGGTTTGAATCCACAGCCTCTCACTTGCATACTATGTGACCCTGAGCAAGTCACTTAGCTTTCTTGTGCTCCCAGGTCGCACCTGGAAACAAGCTTTGGCTTAGTGTGCCTCTCCTGGTTAAACAGTTTCCCTTTCCTATTCCACTGTAAGGCATCCTGGAATTGTATGATGTTTTAGCGCTAAAGCCTGCAGTAGTTACACTATATTAGTGCTGTTGCTGTCCTCTGCAGTCCAATGTTTTTGTCATTGTTCTGTTTTTTGTATTTTAAAGTGTATCTGAGTTATAAAAGAATGCTTTTAGAGAATTCAGGGACTTCACTTGACATGTAACAAGAAATCAGGGACTTCACTAGACATGTAACAATAATTCAGGGACTTCACTAGACATGTAACAAGAATTCAGGGACTTCACTAGACATGAAACAAGAATGCAGAGACTTCACTAGACATGAAACAAGAATTCAGAGATTTCACAAGACATGCAACAAGAATTCAGGGACTTCACTAGACATGAAATAAGAATTCAGGGACTTCACTAGACATGAAATAAGAATTCATGGACTTCACTAGACATGTAACAAGAATTCAAGGACTTCACTAGACATGAAACAAGAATTCAGGGACTTCACTAGACATCAAACAAGAATTCAGGGACTTCACTAGACATGTAACAAGAATTCAGGGACTTCACTAGACATGTAACAAGAGTTCAGGGACTTCACTAGACATGTAACAAGAATTCATGGACTTCACTAGACATGTAACAAGAGTTCAGGGACTTCACTAGACATGTAACAAGAATTCATGGACTTCACTAGACATGTAACAAGAATTCTTGGACTTCACTAGACATGAAACAGAACAGAATGAGAATATAACTCCTGCTGGTTCGTGCAGGTACACATCATCAACTCCCATGATCCTTGCATGAGTGAGGTCATGACCTTTGGTATGGACACAAACAGGTTATCACACCTGGGCAAAACAGAGTGAAGCAATCTCATTTATATCTACATTAGAATGACATTGGGGGGTGCAAGAGAGGGAATCATTGTTCATGGCTGCAGACTGCACAGGTGTACAAAAAATAGGTTGAGGGGACTTTCTATGTGAGTTGTGAAAAGTTTCAGTTCAACACCTTGGGCAAATGCAGCCCCAAACACATCTTTATACAGAGGCCATGTATTGTCATCTCTCAAGAGATGTTACACCATTGTAAATCATCACGTCTAAACGTTGTATCTTTGTGAGACTGACCTACATGGGTTGGATTGCATCATTGCGCTTATAAAATGGTTGTTAAAACAAAAAGGAGACCATTAAGGAGAAAGGAACAACACAACTGAGGTGTGCAGTCGTAAGAAATAATACGTAGTCATGATGTGTTTTGGCCATAGATATTACAGGATTTTTAGATGCATTTGATACATTTTCATTCAATTACTTGTATCTGCTCCTTTTCTGCTATATATCTGCTGCTGTATCCCCTTAGACCCCTAGTGAAAAAAAAGGTGTTGCATACAAATTAGGCTACACCAATGTGAAAACATTTGAAACAAAATATTTATATATAAAATCACACATATGCCCCCACAATGCAAAGCATCATGGGCTACATATGCAAATCACCACAGAATGTTATGCTGGTCCAACTTTAAGCAGAATTGCATGGTGCCATTGTCTTTTAAATATATTTATATATATGTGACATGGAGTTGCCGCATCGGCAGCAGCAGGGACCTGAGTGACCGCAGTCGTCGGCATCGGGCAGGGACACTCGTATCGGCGGCAGCAGGGACTTGAGGGACCATAGTTGGCGGCTTTGCATGGGGTGACATTTGTCCAGAGAGAGCTGTTTTCACCAGCTGATCGGGGAGCTGCAGTGGAATAAGGAAGTCCACTCATTGCAAAAGAAGAGAGTTTTTTTTGTTCACAGTTGGAGCAGCAGTGGTGGAGCAAGGGAATCCACTCACCACAGGAGAAGAGAGGTTTTCAGCAGGAGCAGTGGTGGTGGAGCAGGGGAGCCCACTCACTGCAGAAGAGGAGAGGAGAGTTTTTTTCCCAACCAGAGGTTTCTGCCCAGCAGTCCTGAGGTTGTTCCAGCACACCTCCGAGCAAACCCACGGAGTCTCCTGGTCCTATCCTGGCTCTCCTTTATCCAGACAGCCAATCAGAGAGCCAGGATTAGCTGCGGTGCACTTTTCAAGCTTTCATCTTGGCTGTTTAAGGGCCAAGGGCTTCTGCGAGTTGCATGAAGTTGCCACATCAGCAGCAGCAGCAGGAACCTGAGTGACCGCAGTCAGTGGCATCAGAGAGGGACACTCGCATCGGCAGCAGCAGGGTCCTGAGGGACAGTAGTCGTGGCTTTGCATGGGGTGAAATTTTTTGTCAGCTGAGCAGGGAGCAGCGGTGGAGCAGGGGAGCGTGCTCACCGCTAGAGAAGAGAGTTTTTTGCGTTCACAGCCGGAGCAGCAGTGGTGGAGCAGGGGAACCCACTCTCTGCAGGAGAGGAGAGGTTTTCAGTTGGAGCAGCAGCGGTGGAGCAGGGGAACCCGCTCACTGCAGGAGAGGAGTTTTGTTCTGCCCACCCTGGCCCCGACCTCTGTTAAATCCCCGTGGAAGGAGGCGGGATATACTTATCTAATGAGTGGAGGCTCAGATCTTGCACACAAGCAAGGGGGCTGAGAAACTCAGAGCAAGGGGAGTGGCTGCGGGCGAAGAAGCTACCTAGGGCTGCACTAGGTTGACTCTACACACTTGGGGACATTTAAAGTGGCAGTGACCCTGAAACTTATATATTCTAAGGAATCTGTATAGTTGTAACTGTATAGCTTAAGAATCGGGTATATGCTTAATCTATGGTCTGAGGGGTGTTTCACTGCCAGTGGATGTGTGTGTGTGGGGGGCTATAGGTGGGAACTAAAATCTTGCATGACAGTTGAGGACTCTAAGGATATCTACAGCAAGTAATATTATAGAAGTTCTTAAACTTTTAAGTTACAGTGGGAGTCAGTTGACGCTGGGATAAGAGGTAGCCGAGACTGTGGGAGGATGGATGGCAGATGGGGCGGATGGGTCAAGACAGAGGCGCACTGGGAGGGGGAGAGGCCAAATAGGTAATGCAAGGGGGGGGAGATGGGTTGGGGAAATTAGGAGGTTGACTGGATGGAATGACAGGGTTGAGGGAAGGTCCAGGGCACAGGGATGGGGGGGTAGAATAGTGAGGTGCTATGGATATGGGGCAGCCATGTTCATGAACACACTGTGGAGGTTCAGGTGCTGCCTGATATGCATTAGACTACAACAATTAGAAGCTAAAGTGGGTATTCTAAGGGAAGAACTGGCATGGAGGCGAAAGTACTTTGGGTCAAGGGAAGGGCATGAGGAGAAAACAGGACAGAGGACAAAGGGCTTAATGTCCTAGTTGGGGAAGGGAGGAGGAAACTGGCTGGCAGATGCTAGGAGCTACAGGTAGGGGGGCTCCATGGTCAAGAAAGTGGACAGGTACCTTGCTGGCTGAGGGAAATAATGTGCATATTGCAGAGAACATTACGATTTCAAATAGGTACTCATTGCTAGTAGGCATCATGGAAGACAGGGCCCCGGAAGAAACAAAGTGCACAGGAGGTAGCGGCCTGAAAGAGGTCCTGGATGACAGTGAGGAGGGAGAAAGGTGTAAGGGTACCAAAAAAGGCATGGGTAAGGAGGAAAACAGAAATAGTGTGATAGGCAAGGATGCCATCAGGAAATTGGTGTCCATAACTAGCATGGGCAGTGGAGAAAATAGAGGTAGTGTGGTAGGCATGGATGCCAACGCAGCAAAGAAAACAGTGTGGGGGGGGAGGAATGTGAGACAAAAAATCAGGTGATCAAGTTAGAGCCAAGGGGTAGAGAATGGGAGCGAAGGGAGAAGGAGGGTATGGAGGGAAGAGAAAATGGAGCATGGAGAAAAGCAGATGACTCAAGGTGGCACTGGCCTTGCGGAACATACCATGACTGAGACTAAAGAGACTACATGCCCTTCAAGGGCATGTAATGATAGGGAGGTGATCGAAAAGGGGAATAACAGTAAAAGGCGGAGGGGCAGGCGCGAGATCGAAGAAAACACCCACCGATAGGAAAAGAGAGGAAGGAGCAGCTGAGGAAATTAGGGCTGGGGGACATGCAGAAGAGTCAGGTAGGGAAACTGAAGTAAGAATGAGGCCAGCAACTCGGAAAAGAGGGTGTGTAATGCAGAACAAACAAGGGGGAAACGTGGGTAATATCTTGATTATAGAGGACTCTGTCATCAAAGGTATCAAGTGGGGGGGGGTGGGATTGTCCATTCTGGGTGGAATGCTTGCCGGGCATGACAGCTTTAGAAACATAGAAACATAGACTTTGACGGCAGTTAAGGACCGCTTGGCCCATCTAGTCTGCCCATTTCCCTACCTACAGGATAGGCCGCAGATCCTAGTTAACCAACAGCCTATTTCTTCCAACCCCCCACAAGAATTGCCTTATGTCTGTCCCATGCATTCTTGAATTCTCCCACAGTTTTAGACCCCAAACCTCCTCAGGAAGGCTGTTCCATGCATCCACTACCCTCTCTGTGAAATAATACTTCTCACATTGCCCCTGAACTGCCCCCTTCTATCTTTTAAATTGTGTCCCCTTGTTCTTGCATGTCTCTTTTCTGAAAGATGCTACGCTTTGGACTTTGTTGATTCCACTGAGGCACTTAAAAGTTTCTATCATGTCCCCTCTCTCCCTTCTTTCCTCAAGGATATACATATTAAGCTCCTTTAGTCTCTTCTCATACGGCTTCTCTTGCAGGCCCTGCACCATTTTAGTTGCCCTCCTCTGGACTGCCTCTATCCTGTCTATGTCCTTGCGGAGATGGGGTCTCCAGAACTGGACGCAGTACTCCAGATGGGGTCTCACCAACTGTCTATACAGAGGGATAACAACTTCCTGTTTTCTGCTGCTGATGCCTCTCCCTATGCATCCCAGTATACCCCCAGCCCTCCCTACTGCCTTCTCACATTGCTTGCTAACCTTAAGGTCATCTGATATGATTACCCCAGGTCCCTTTCCTTTTTTGTTGTTGCTACTACCCCCCCCCTGTATTGTTCCCTGGTTCTTGTTTCCTAGGTGCATTATTTTCACTTGCATTGAATCCTAGCTGCCATACTTCTGACCATTCCTCCAACCTTGCCAAGTCCCTTCTCATCCTTTCCACGCCTCCTTGTGTATCAACCCTGTTGCAGATCTTTGTGTCATCTGCAAAAGGCATGCTTTTCCTTCCAGTCCCTCTGCAATGTCAGTGATGAAGACATTAAAAGGACTGGACCAATACTGAACCCTGCGGTACCCACTAGTAACCCCTCTTTCTTCAGAGTGACTCCATTTACAATTACCTCTGTGTCCTGTTGTGCAGCCAATGTTTTACCAGGCTACCACCCTGGGACCCACTCTCAGGCTGGTTAATTTAACTATTAATCTTTTGTGTGGGACTGTGTCAAATGCCTTGCTAAAGTCTAGGTAGGCCATGTCCACAGCCCCTCCCTGGTCTACTACTTTGGTCACCCAGTCAAAGAAATCTATTAGATTCATCTGACATGACCTCCCCGCTGTGAACCCATGCTGCCTTGGGTCCTATGCCCCACTGGCCTCTAGGTACTCAACTATTCTTCTTCAGAAGTGACTCCATCACTTTCCCTACCACAGAGGTCAGACTGACAGGTCTGTAGTTTCCTCTGTCTTGGTCCCACTTTTGTGAAGGGAAATCACATCCGCCTTCCTTCAGTCCTCAGGTACCACACCATCCTCCCATGATTTATTAAAAAGAGTAACCAGTGGTTTCACTAGTTCTTCCTTTAATTCTTTTAGAATTCTGGGGTGAATTCCATCAGGACCCATTGCTTTGTCCACCTTCAGTTTTAGGAGTTCTTGCAGAACCCTTTCTTCTGTGAAAGGACTGGGATCAACCCCCCTATCAAGAGTGCTTCTGTTAATTGGATTAGGCACTTCCGTCTCCTCTTTTGTGAATACTGAGCAGAAATAGTCATTCAGTATCCCTGCTTTTTCACTGTCCCCCTCTGCCCACCCACCGTTCATTCTATTCAGCCTCACTATCCCTCCGTTTGTCTTTCTACGCTCACTGATGTACCTATAACATGTTTCATCCCCCTTCTTAACTGAGTTGGCTATCTTTTCCTCAGTTTGGGCCTTTGCTATTCTGGCTTTCCTCCCTGCTTCCTTCTGCCTTACTGGTACAGCTCTCTGTCCTGCTCCTTCTGTGTGTCCTTATACTTCCAGAATGCTATCTTTTTCTTCCTGTCTTTCACAGCCACCTCTTTTGAGAAACATAGTGGCTTTTTCTTTCGTTTTGATTTGTTTATTTGCTTCACACAAAGGCTTGTTGCCTCTGTGATGGCAGTTTTGATGATTCCCCATTGTTGCTCCATACCTCCTTCTAGCCTGTTTGCTAGTACTTTTCTGAGGCACTCCTCATCTTACAAAGTCAACCCTCCTAAAGTCCAGTACCCTCACTTTTTGTATGGCTTGACTCTGTAGCTGAGTTTAACGTGAACCACATCTGTTTGATGGTCACTTGTTCCCAGATGGCAAACCCACTCTGATCTGAGAGCCTCTCACTGCCCCCATTTGAGAGTTTGAGGTCTAAGATTGCTCCCTCACGAGTGGGTTCCGAAACTAGCTGTCTGAGGCCTGCCACCTGTAGGGCATCAAGAATGGCCCTGCTCTTGGATGTGGCTGCAGCAAATGTGCTCCAGTTAACATCTGGCATATTCAGGTCTCCCATCAACAGTATCTCCCCTTTCTCTGCCATTCTAAGAATGCC
The DNA here is from genome assembly GCA_016271365.2 of Neoceratodus forsteri. Classification (NCBI taxonomy): domain Eukaryota; kingdom Metazoa; phylum Chordata; order Ceratodontiformes; family Ceratodontidae; genus Neoceratodus; species Neoceratodus forsteri. The sequence continues at coordinate 1,710,775,647 of CM028129.1, read as the reverse complement.
TTCTATCATATCCTTGTCCATTCCCTCCCCCTGACATGGGGGTCTGTACACAACCCCTGTGCGGATTGTGGTGCCCTTTCCAGTCTGCAAGGTGACCCACAGTGCCTCCTCTCTTCCCTGTTTACTTTGGAGGTAATACACCATATCCCCTCATGGAGTCAGCAACAGGACCAAAAATCACATTTTCATTTCCACCTGGGGACAAATTACTTCACAGGGAGCAGTCTGATGGAAGTTCAGGCAAGATTTAAGGCACTCTCAAGGTTTTGTGGCAGCCTGTGCTTCCTATCCATAGCCTTTTCAGAGGTATTACCAGTGCCTAGAGTTAGCACTGATGGGAAACTAAGGATCAAAGAGATTAATGAGTGGTTAGCCAGCTGGTTTGATCAGATGGGGTATGGGCTAGTAAGGGGCTGGGGGGGCCACATGGGAGGACGAGAGCCTCTTTGCCCCAGACTGCACCTAAACAGGGAGGGTGCAGCTGTACTGAAATGAGGATTAGGGGAGTACATTGAAGAGTCATAATTTAAACTAAACAAAAGGGGGGGGTCTGGATTAAAGACTCTCTGGACAGCAAATAAAACAGGAGGCTGTGGGCCTCCTCCCCAGGATAAGGGCGACATGCTGGGGTCTGACATACCTCTCAGAAGGGGGGCTGGGGAGGGACCTTGTTGGAAGGGGCTTGTAGCACGTGCTAGAAGCCTAGCTAATAAGATGATGGAATTAGAGACCATCATACAGGATGTGGGACTAGACTTAATTGCAGTCACAAAGACGTGGTGCACGGAATATTACACATAGGAGACAATCCCTGGGTATAGTCTGTTTAGGAAGGATGGGGGGGACAGGAAAGGAAGGGGGTGGCTTTATGTGTTAGAGATGATATTAGGGCTATGGAGGGGCAGGAGGGGGTGGGGCGACTGAACTTCTGTGGGTCACGCTGAGCAGAGGGAGAGGGAATCCCTAAGGCTAGGGGTGGTATACAGACCACCTTCGCAAGGGGAGGAAAAGGACAGGCAACTGGCACAAGCTATAGGAAGAATGGCCCTCAAAGGAGAAACACTACTGATAGTGGACCTAAATCTCCCAGATGTGGACTGGTCCATCTTGGAGGCCACCTCAGCAAGGAGCAGGGGATTTCTGGAGATGCTGCAGGGTGCATTCCTGCAGCAGTTGGTCAAGGACCCAACAAGGGGAAACAACCTGCTAGATGTCCTAACAAATGGGGAGAGTGTGGAGGAGGTGGAGGTAGGAGAGGCACTGGGTAACAGTGACCACGGGACGGTTCGGTTTAGAGTTAGAGTGGGGAGGGAGATAAGACACACCAACAACAGTAGTCCTGAACTTCAAGAGAATGGACTTTGACAGGATGAGATGGCTGGTGAGGAAGGAATTGATGGGTATGGAGGGTTTTGACAATATGGAGGAGCTATGGGGCTTTGTAAAGAACCTGGTGCAGAAAGCAATTGACTTGTGCATAAGGCAGGTAAGGAAGGGCACAAGAAGGAGGAAGAAACCTCTGTGGTTCACAAGGGAGGTGATGAGAGTGGTAGGGGACAGGAGGATGATCTTCAGGAAGTACTAGCGAACACAGAAAGAAGAGGACAGGGAAGCCTATAGGCAGAGGAGGAGGCTAGCTCAGAAGGAAATAAGGAGGGCCAAGGCGGAGACTGAGGAGAAGATAGCAAAACACGCCAAAAGAGGGGACAAAATGCTTTTTAGATATGTGGGAGATAGGAGGAAGGCTAAGCAGAGGATTACAATGCCGAAGGGAGAGGGAGGGAGGAACTCAAATTGAAGAGGACAGTAAGAAAGCAGAAGAACTAAACAAGTACTTTTGCTCAGTTTTCACGGTGGAAGGTGAGGGCAGGAGGCCAGAGCTCAGGGGAAGGGGGAAGTGGGCCGGTGGGATTAACCCAAGTCCAATTGGAGTCGAGAAGGTTAGGGAGGAATTAGGCAGGCTGCGGGTGGATAAGGCCATGGAGCTGGATGGACTGCACCCTAGGGTGATCTGGGAGTTGGGGGAAGAGCTGGCTGCCCCGTTGACAAGGCTGTTCAACCTGTCGCTGGATTTGGGAAGGGTGCCAGAGGACTGGAAGAAGGCAAACGTGGTGCCGTTGCATAAGGGGGGCAGCAGGGATTTGAAAGAAAATTACTGCCCAGTCAGCCTCACCTCTGTGGTAGGGAGGGTCATGGAGGCACTCATTAAGGAGAGGGTGATTGAATACCTGGAGGAAAATGGACTCCTAGATGACAGACAGTATGGATTTACGAAAGGGAGGTCATGCCAGACAAACCTAATTGAATTCTTTGATTGGACGACACAGGAAATCGACCGGAGGGGGGCAGTGACATGGTCTACCTGGATTTCAGTAAGGCATTCTACACTGTCCCCCACAGAAGGCTAGCTAACAAGTTGGAAAGCACAGGTGTGAGTGATGAAATAACCATGTGAGCAGAAAACTGGTTGGCAGGAAGAAGCCAGAGAGTGGTGGTAAGCAGGATGTACTTGGGGACATGGGGGTGGCAAGCAGGGTACCCCAGGGATCAGTACTGGGTACCCTCTTTTCAACATCTATATAGGGGACATAGTGGAAGGACTGAGAGGATAGGTGGACCTTTTTGCAGTCGATACAAAGATCTGCAACTGGGTGGACTCAGCGGGGGGTGGAGGACATGAGACAGGACTTGAGGACTTTAGAAGGACAGGCAGAGACATGGCAGATGAAGTTCAGTGTCAGAAATTGTGCAGTGATGCACCTCGGGCTTAACAGCCTGGAAGCAGGATGCATGCTGGAGGGGGGACATTAGGGTGACAGAGCAAGAGAAGGATTTGGGAGTAATAGTGCTCAGCAACCTCAAGAGGGGCAACCAGTGCAGCAGGGCAGTGGGAAAGGCAAATGAGATGCTGGTGTGTCTTGGCAGGGGTATCACTAGCAGGCAAAGTGAGGTACTGATGCCCCTTTACAAAGCCATGGGAAGGCTACACCTGGAGTATGGAGTCCTGCTCTGGAGGCCACATCTATGCAAGGGCAGAGATAGGTTGGAGGGTATTCAGTGGAGGGCGACTAAGATGCACGGTTACACTCTAGCACTTCTAGAGTAGCCTCCAGATCTGCCTCCAGTTCCTTCAAGTTACCCTCCGGGCCACATTCCAGTGCTGCTGAAGGAAATACACATACTGCTGCAGAAAAGGGCAATAGAGCCCGTCCCCCAAGATTAGAGGAAAAGAGGGTTCTATTCCCACTTCTTTCTGGTTCCCAAATCCACAGGGGATTTACGGCCCATCCTGGATCTCCAAAATCTGAACTTCTGCATCCAGTATGAAATGTTCATGATAGTGACCTTACAAGGTCTGCTACCACTACTGCAACAGGGAGACTGGATATGCTCCCTTGACAGGCAGGATGCATACCTGCATATAAAGATTTATGCTCCCCACAGGAGGTACGTCAGGTTCCTGTTCCGGGGGAGCATTACCAGTTCAGGGCATTGCCCTTGGCTTATCTTCTGCACCACAGGACTTTACTAAATGCTCAGCAGTGGTGGCAGCAACCCTCAGGAGGGAGGGACTATATGTCTTCCCCTATCTGAATGACTGGTTGCTCAAAGCTCGGTCCAGGGAGCAACTATGCTACACTGTAGTGCGTACCAGACAACTGTTCCAAGCTCTAGGGTTTACGATCAATCTGTTCAAGTCAGTTCTGATGCCTTGTTAGTGCCTCCAATACATTGGGGCTATATGGACATGGTTCGGGGTTCAGCCTTTCTGCCTAAGGACAGGGCAGAGCTCCCAACAGCACAGGCCCAAGAGCTTTACAACGCCCGCTACGTCATGGCCAGGACATTCCTGAGACTGCTAGGCCTGGAGGCAGCAACTATTGGGATGGTTCCCCTGGCACAGCTGCACATGCGGATCCCACAGTGGACATTACGAGTCCAATGGGATCAGTGTACCATTGATCTAGACCAGAAGGTTCTAGTAACGTCATCTGTGAAGAAGGTTCTTCAGTGGTGGATGGACCCCACCAATTTGCTCAAGGGGGTCCTTTTCCGCATCCCTTTCCCCCACCAGATCCTCACCACGGATGCTTTGGGGTTGGGCTGGTGGGCACATCTGGTATCTCACCAGACCCAAGGGACTTGGACCACTGTGGAGAGTTCCCTTCACATCAGCATCCTGAAGAAGAGGGCCATTCTGTATGGCCTACAGGCCTTTCAGGCCCATCTGTCCCTGGGGCCTCTACTGGTGCAGATGGAAAACATCAGTGTAGTCCACTACATAAACAAGCAATGGGGACCCATTTCTGACCCCTGTGCAGGGAAGTGATGAGAGTTTGATACTGGGCTCTAGAACATGGTCTAGAACTGTCGGCCATCCATGTTCCAGGCATCAAAAATGTCCTGGCGGACCGGATAAGCAGGTCACAGTCCAGAATGCACAAGTGGGATCTGCTGACCTCGGTGGCAGATGATTGTTCAACAAGTGGGGTCATCCAGAGTCAGACCTTTTTGTGTCTCCATTCAACACAAAATTGCCACATTTCTGCTCGCTCGCTCCAGGGCCTGGAGTTTTCTGGCAAGACACATTGTTCCTCTCCTTGAAGGGGAGGTTTCTCTATGCCTTTCCTCCCCTCCCACTAATCCAAAGGGTGCTTCTCAAGCTCCAGATGGAGGGAGCGACCACAACATTCATTGCTCCCTTCTGACCTCATCAGATATGGTTCTCATTTCTGCAACAATTGGCAGTGGAGCCCCCAGTGCCCCTGCCTTGGTGCAAATGCTTGCTCTCACAGGAGCAGGGCACTGTGGTCCATTTGAACCACAAGTCCCTATGACTTCATGTCTGGCTCCTGAAGACAAGAGTATCCTAAAAAGTGGCTGATGTCCTGGTGGCCGCTAGGAAGCCTTCTATGAGGGCCACTTATTCCATGAAGTGGAAACACTTTGCTCTGTGGGTGGCTTCCCATCAGTTGGATCCTTTTATTTGTCCACTGAACCAGATCTTGGAGTACTTGCTGTCCCTCTCAGACTCTGGCCTGCAATATTCCTCCATTAAGGTGCACCTGGCTGCTACTTCAGCCTTCCATGTGCCTATTGATGGCCATACAGTGGCACAACTGGAAGTGTCACGTACATTTTTGAGAGGCATTCTTCATCTGAAGCCTCCCATTTGTAATCCAGTCTTGCCTTAGGATTTAAATTTTGTGTTAGAAAAACTTACGTTGTCTCCTTTTGAGCCAGCCGCAAGTTGCGAGCTACGCTTTCTGTCATGGAAAGAGTTATTTTTAGTTGCTGTTACTTTGCTTGAAGAATTTCACAGCTTCAGGCTCAGATGTGTGAGTCTCTTTATTTGGTTTTCCACAAAGACAGGGTGTCTGCATACCAACCCAAAGTTTCTACCGCAGGTGGTGTCTGAGTTTACCCTGAATCAAGCCATCCACTTGCCTGTTTATTGCCTGGAGCAATTCCAGCCCAGGGGAAGCATTGGTTCATACTTTAGATGTACATAGGGTACTCAGATATCATGTTCACCATACGAAGGACTGCAGGAAGCCCTCACAGCTGTTTGTTTCTTTCACTCCTGGGAAAGAGGGCGTACCAATTTTTTTTTCCCATATAGCTTTTTTTATGGCTCCCAGCAAGCGGCTTCAGTCTCTTCTTCGGAGGAACTCAGTCTCTGGTCGCACCGTTCCCTGACCTGGCACCCCCCACAAATCCCCTACGGGTTCCCCCCATGGCAGGGCGGAGGTGAAGGGTTGCTGGCTTTACCTCCACCCCTGGAGAGAAGTCCAGATATGGGGGGGGGGGGACGGCCCGGGCGCTGGTGTGGCCTTTCCCTTTTTCTCCTGTCAACCCTCCCTACCAAAGTAAGGATGCCATTGCATGCGTTCCCGACCCATACTGCCCTCTGCCCACTGCCAGATGGCAGTCAGCGAGTGGGATGACAAACCTCCCTCTCCCAAGAGAGAAGAGCAGTCCTCTGGGTGCTTGATCCTCTCTCACCCCTGCTGCCCCCTGACAGCCCAAGTTCATTTCCGAACCTGAGTTGCCGGCATGGCATGAGGTGTAGCGACCAGCGCCTCAACGTCCAGTGCCACCAGGCCGGCTAGGTGTACCAGTTTCTAAGCAGTGCTTGTCCAAATGGTTGGCCAGCTGTATTAGTTTCTGTTATTGGAAGTATGGTGAGGAACTTAATGGGGTGGTGCGTGGCCACTCCTCCAGAGGCGTGGCCACCTCTGTTGCCTGTTTTAGGAATGTCAAGGAGAAGGGCTGGCTTTGGCCTAGTTGTGCTTCAAGGCCTCCTGTCTCAGGCCTCTAGCCTCCAGCCAGCCAGACTGTCTGTCTTTCAGTACTGCTTGGGACTCGTTCAGTCGGTGTGGCCTGCTGCAAGAGATGGCCTTTATGAAGATAGTACAGTTAAATAAGAACTTACCATAACAGTAGCTCTTTGAGAGAATCTCTTACAGCAGGCCATGCCGTCCCACCCCAACGTCTCCATTGCATAGAGCTTCTCTTTCTCCCAGTCTCTCTTTCTCCAGGATGTTTTACCTCCTGTTTTGCCTTTTCAGTGTCGGGAACCTCTGGCTTCCCCTCGGTTCCCCAGGAGGAGATCCTCCATGTATGGTCTCCGGTGGGGGAACTCAGGAGGGCACGGGCTGCCCACGTTTATATGGGAGGGGCGATTTCCGCGGATGTTGTCATCTTGGGTGGCCCCTATTAGGCTGTTAGCTAGAATGTTTTCCGTGTGGTCCTAGTGCCTGATGTGTATAGTTCTATAGCTGTGGCCTGCTGCAAGAGATTCTCTCAAAGATCTACCATTACGGTAGATTCTTATGTAACTGTACTTTATCCTGTTTGTGCTTAGACCATTGAAAAAAATTACATAAGCAGGCATAGTCCTTTGAGTCAGCAGCTTCCATCTATGGCCGACTCCCTGCAGCCACCTCCATCCACGGACAAGGGGGCCAGTACATACCTTTTGAAAACTGCCAACAGATGCAGCATGGGGTTTGCTTTCAGAAATTCTGCCACAGTTCTCCAAGGGTTTGACTGCATGATTTTAAGTTGTTTAACCAGGTATAGCACACTAAGCTGAAAGCTTTTTTACAGGAGCGACCTGGGAGCACAAGGAGGTTAAGTGACTTGCTCAGGGTCACACGGTATGTAAGTGGAAGCTGTGGGATTCAAACCCAGGTCTGGTCTGCTGGATGTCACTTAACAGTTGTTCTGCTCAAGTTGATGACAGGACAAAAAAAAGGAATTTCTCCTTTTTTAGCTACCACTGTAGAGTGATAGAATGACATGTTTGACTATCTTGACATAAAGATTTACCATGCATGAATTAATGGATGGGTAATTTTTTTTTTGGCTCGTCATAAAAAGGGAAACTGCGCCTTGCAGATCACAGTAAGTATATCTCAAGATCCTGTCTTAGGCTCAAAGTCTGTAACCGCAGCCTGATTGTTTATAGTTTTGTGATCCCGCTCAGAGTTCTTATTAGGAGTTAAATGCAGTATATTTTTACAGTGGTGTATTCTGAATCATTTTGTTAATGGAGCTCAGAATTGATTGCCTTGACAGCATTAACATGTCACATTTCTAACACAGAAAAGGAGAATCTAGCATACGGAACATGATTCCATTTTACAGAAACATATAGGTGTCAGATGGTGCAATCATTGCAATTTCCTTTCCTTTGCCTTGGGCCAGCTGTTAATGACACAACGGATGTGCTTCCCTGAAACAATCAGCTTTCAGTTATTATCTCCAAGCTGGAAGCAGAGATGAAGAATAGCGTTAAACAACTGTTTTTAGAAAATACCTTTCTCATTACTGCTAGGAATGGCTGCCTTTTTTAAAAATACTGAAACAACATCATTACGAGCATGGAAATCTAGAACTATTGCATGTCACTTATGGACTTATTTGTAATTTTTGGCCAGACAAGGGCATGCTGGGGGTACATCCACCTGTTTGATTGATATGAGGGGGAGTGTTTTCCAGACACCCGGGGCAGTTTGAGCTAGCAACTGTGAGGCATGGATGTAGGTATCTGGAAATACACATTTTTTGGGATGTACCATGATGTTGCTACATCTGCGCTTTAAATAAATTCAGTTGTAAAATGGTTTTGGAAAATCCTGTGCTGTGATTGGAAGAATCTGATCATGTGACCGTGTGTTATTCCAGCACAACAGCACAGGTCAGAAGTGCTTAACTTTCTGAATCTCATTACATGGTTCTGAAATTAAAAAAGCAGGGAAGCCATTTTTATAATCACAGTAAGACATTCCTGGGTGTGTGGAACTGGGGGGTTATGGAACTTCTCAGGTGCATAAGGCACTCAGCTTCACCTTGGGTCTCACTCACCCAAAGCGTGCCATTATGTGAGCAATAAGACATGACAGGGTACTGGTTACCATTCCTGAACCACACGCCCAGGTGCATTGTGAAGCATGAGGCCCTTGCAGCGAGTGCCTTCAACTACCTGGAAGTGTGGTTTAGAACTAGTAACCCACACCCTGAAGTGTCTTATTGTGCTTATAAAAGTAGTCTACTTTAAAAAAAAAAAAAAAGATAAATTTAGCAGTGCAGTTTCTGTTCCTGAACTGCTTGGCTTTGGAACCTTCATCAATCAGGAAGCAGGAGTTTCCCTACCCATTTTATAACCCACAGTAACACACACCCTATTATTCCTTTTTGCTTAAATATTACTCTGCATATTTAGACTTGTGCTGGTAAACTTGTTCCACCACACATCGTGGTTTGCTGTGCGCCACCTTTTTGGTTTGCCCTGGAACATGTGTGGCCGACTGTCTCAGTGGTGCACTGAGTGCCTGCACTCAGCATGATGTTGTCTTAAGTTTTGCACCGTGGAAAATCCTTTACTCTTGTGAAGTTTTAGCGACAAGAAGTTTCTACTATGGGTCTGGTTGACTCTGCCATGAAACACGTGTATCACTCAGAGAGTAGTAGTACCTTATCAAGATTAAAACTTAGTTTGGGTGTGATATGAACTGGGTGGTGAGATAATGCTGTAGCAGTGTATTCTGGATTATTTTATAACTAATTTAACTCTGGACTTTACAGGGACCTGATTTTCCTTGATGTGTATATCAGACATAGAAACATAGAAGTTGATGGCAGATAAGGTCTGCAAGGCCCATCCAGTCTGCCCATTTCTTTTTCTACCTTATAAATGTGCCATCTGCCTTTGCTCTGTTAGTGGCCTATCTATTCATACTCATCTGTATTGCTCCCTTATGCCTATCCCGTGCCTGTTTGAAGCCCTGCACTGTATTTATAGCCACCACTTCCTGAGGGTAGGCTGTTCCATGCATCCACCCCCTTTCTGTGAAAAGAATTTCTCACATTCCCCTTAATCGCCTCCCCTAATCTCATGCTGTGTCCTCTTGTCCTGCTATTTTCTTATATTTAAACATGTTAGACTCTTTCACCTTGTTAATGCCCTTAAGGTGTTTGAATGTTTCAATCATATCACCTCTCTCCCTCCTTTGCTCAAGGGTATACATATTGAGCTCCATTAATCTGTCCTCATATGTCTTCTAATGCAGTCCCTGCACCATTTTGGTTGCCCTTGTCTGGACTGCCTCAATTTGGTTAATGTCCTTGTGAAGGTGTGGCCTCCAGTACTGCATGCAGTACTCCAGATGGGGCCTAACCAGTGTCTTGTAAAGAGGGATTATTACCTCCCTCTTATGACTTGTGATGCCCCTACTAATACACCCTAGCATCCCCCTAGCCTTACCTACTGCTTTAGAGGTCTGCTTTGATGAATTCAAGTCATCGGTGATGATGATGCCCAAGTCTCTTTCTTCCTTTGTGACTGCCAGCAACTCCTCCCAGCCTATAGGTGGCTTTAGGGTTCTCTTCCCTATGTGCATGATCTTGCACTCCTTTGCATTAAATCCAGTTGCCACTCTTCTGACCATTTTGCTAGTTTATCCAGATCTCTTCTCATTTGCCCACCCATCTGGATCATCTACTCTGTTGCAGATCTTGGTGTCATCTGCAAACAGACAAGCCTTACCCTCTAGTCCATCTGCAATGTCACTAATGAAGATCATTGAAAAGGACTGGCCCTCAGGATCGATCCCTGAGGTACTCCACTTGTGACTTGCACCTTCTGACTGTATACTATTTACCACCACTCTCTGTTTTCTGCCCGTCAACCAGTTTGCCACCCAGTTGACCAACTTCTGACCCACTCCGAGCCTACCCAGCTTATTTATCAATCTTCTATGGAACAGTGTCGAAGCTTTGCTGAAGTCAAGGTAGGCAACATCAACTGCTCCCCTTGGTCCACCACTCTGGTTACCCAGTCAAAGAAATCTATGAGATTAGTTTGACAGGACCTTCCTTTTGTAAAACCATGCTGTCTTGGATCCTGTGCCCTATGGATTCCAGGTGTTGCACTATCCTTTCCTTAAGGAGTGCCTCCATAATCTTGCCCACTACTGAGGTAAGACTGACTGGTCTATAGTTCCCTGCCTCCTCTCTGCTACCACTCTAGTGGAGCGGGATCACATGAGCCCTTCTCCAGTCTTCTGGGACCTCTCCTGTGCTCAGAGACTCACTAAACAGTTCTGCTAATGGCTCTGCTAGTTCCACCCTTAGCTCCTTAAGTACCCTGGGATGTATGCCATCAGGTCCCATTGCCTTATCCACCCTGAGCTTAGCGAGCTCTTGTAGGACTCTTTCTTTGTGAGGAGGAATGCTCACCTCCCTCCCCCTGTGTCCATGATGCTGAGCTGTGGGCCCTGCCCACCTTCTTCTTCAGCAATACTGAGCAAAAGTATCTATTTAGGATAGGTGCTTTACAGGGTCCTCCTCCTCACATGCCCCTTTCTCCTTTGAGCTTAGCAATACCCCCTCTGGACTTTCTCCTTTCACTAATGTATCTATAGAAAGTCTTGTCACCTTCTTTTACTGTTCGTGCTAGTGTTTCCTCAGTTTGGGACTTTGCCTGCCTTACTGCCTTTCCTGCTTCCCTTAGGGCAGTTTGGTATGCCTCCTATCTTCATCCCACTGTGTTTCTTATATTTCCTGAAGGCCAGCCTTTTGGCTCTGACCGCTTCTGCTACTGTATTTGAGAACCAAAGTGGTTTCTTCTTCTTTGCACTTCCTTTCTGTCTAACACAATGGATGTTGTTTCAAGTATTGCATCCTTAATGCTTGCCCACTTTGCCTGTAGCTCCTCACCTGTGTTTCTTTTTGCCAGGGCTAGCTTAACTCTGTTGGCCATTTTATCAAAGTCAGCTCCTCTGAAGTCCCATATTTTTGCCTTGGAATGGGATGATTTAGATGTAGTGGCCAAATTGAACCATACCATGTGATGGTCACTGGCCCCCAGGTGACCTTCTACCTGGAGATCTGTGATCCCTTCCCTGTTAGTCAGTACTAGACCTAGGATAGCCATGTCTCTTGTGGGTTGTTGTACTAGTTGTTTGAGGCCCTCCCCCTGCAGGGAATCCACCATGTGTCTAGTTCTGGCAGATGTTCCTGCTGGTATTGACAAATCTGTATCCGGCATGTTGAAGTCTCCCATTATCAGAACCTCCCCTTTAGCTGTCATGTTTTGTATATCTTCTAACAGTAATGTGTCTGTGTCCTCCCCCTGGTCTGGGGGCCTGTAGACAATCCCAGTTCTTATGGCTGTCCCATTTCCTGTTTCCAGGGTGACCCACAGTTCTTCTGGCTCCTTATGTGTATTCTGAATTTCTGTAGCTTTGATATTTTCATTGACATAGAGGGCCACTCCACCCCCTTTTTGCACCTCGGTCTCTTCTGAACAGTACATAGCCAGGTACTGAAGTCTCCCAAGTGTGGTTACTGGTAAACCACATCTCACTAATTGCTACTATGTCCAGTTTAGCCTCTGTCATTATTGCCTGCAGGTCTGGGATCTTGTTTCCCAGACTGTGAGCATTTGTGTACATGATTTTCCATTGGCCAGATTTCGTGTGTTAGTTGTTGGGTGAGGTTTGGCATTTCCAGCGACGTGATGGGGAGACAGACCTTTTTCTTACCTGGTGATGCAAATGAACTGCAAACATGCTGAATCCCTGTTTGACCACTAGCTGAGGGGAAGGGGTGTTCTTCCCATTCGACGTATGGGGTGCTGCACCCCTCTCCCCATTTGCTAGTTTAAATATTCTGCAAAGACGTCAAACTTCTGCCTCAATGCACTGTCTCCCTCCTTAGTTAGATGCAATCCATCAAATTTAAAGAACTTTCGCTCCCAAAACTGTTGCCAGTTCCCTACAAATCTGCATCCTTTTTCCTGGCACCAGCCCTTGAGCCACGTGTTTAGCTCCCCTATCTCCCCTTCTCTGACCTTCCGTCCATCTGCCCCCTCTCCCAGACTGGCAGGATCTCAGAGAAGGAGATGTCAGACGAAATGGATGATAGTTTGTCACACAGCCTGGTCAGGTGTTCCTTGGTCTCTGCAACTGACCGGCTGGTGAGATTGTTAGTCCTTAAGTGTACCTGGACAGAGTATTTAAATGGTCTATAGGGATATTAGTGTTCCTGTTTGTTTATTTGGGTGGTGGTTCTCTTACTATTATGTTAGTGAAGAAAAAGGATGCCAAGCACTCCCACCTCCCAAGGTACTCTTGCTGCGTACTGGAGCTGCCCGGAACATACAAAACAAAGAATCGGAGCACATAGAGTATCAGCACATTATTTTTTTTAAATCCCCTCTCACACCAGCCCTGTCACCCGACTACCTCACCAGACACCATGACCCTCGAACATCAGTACATTTTATTGCCAAATGGTGTAGAATGTGATGCTAGCACTCTTTTTTTTTTTTTTTTCTTTATTTACCGGGAAGCTCAGGGCATCTCTCAGGGGTGCCCACTCGACAGCATCCTCTACTCTCCACCTGAAACCACCCCACCGGGAATGATATTGCTGAGCACCTCGATCAACCCATGGGACCTTCCAGCCCCTGGATCACCCCAGGGAAGGCCCACCCCACCTCTTGGCAGCCTTTCTGAAATTAGAGGGTCAGCCCCAGGATCGCTTGAGGTGCTCGGGAGAGCCTGGTAGAGGATGGTCTGGCTATGGGGGTGTGGGATGCAGTCCCTGGGGCCCCAGTCACCTACCCATAGTTCCCGGGGTTTTCCACTGTAGGTTGCCCCCTTGGAGCTCGGATGTGCAATGGCATCAAGTCACTAACGTGCCGATGTCCACCACAGCTCCGCCCCCCGTCTACTGTGCCGCCTGTTCCTTGTGCTGCCCCTGAGCACCGTTAGGGGCCTCCCAGGAGTGGTGCATACCCGGGATCCTTCCCCAGGAAGGGAGAGCAGTCCTCCAGATGCTAATCCCTTCCCTCCCCTGCTGACCCCCGGCGGTCAGAGTTCATTCCCAAACCTGGGTCACCAGCATGGCTCGAGGTGTAGCATCCAGCACCTCAACCCTCAGCACCACCAGGCTGGCTGAGGCTAACACTCTTACATAGTGCCCTCCATACGGGACTTCGTCAGGGGGCATGTGCTAGCTCTCAAGACAGTGAATTTAAGTGGAATAAATTTACATATTCATGACCCAGTGAGGCAATCATTAAGCTGTCACTGTCCCAGCAATAGTGAGTGCAAATAGTGCTTTAAGTACTAGGTGCATAGGGAAAAAAAAATTACAGATACAAAAGTCTAGTATACAAAAAGAATCTTATGCACAAAACTCCGAAGCAAGAATCTTGCAAATGCCAAATTTATATGTGGCCTGTAAGTTTGTATCAAAGCTAACATTTCTACAATTAATTTGATACTGCATTGTTACTGCCATTAAAACAGCACGTAATACAACTGTCTTGTAAAGTAAACCAGTCAGGCAGGTGTCAAAACAACACAACGAAACACCTGTAATTAGAATTGTGGTCTGTAAATATTAGGGCTGTGCAGGGGCGGAACATTACTTTCCGAATACCACGAATATCTGGGCTTCCGAATATTCGGAAGCCCTTCCCGAATAGAGGACTGTTCAGGTGGTATTCGTATTTGGGACAGGTCCTGCTTGCGTGGTATTCATATTCGGGACAGCTCCTGCTTGCACAGCCCTTAAAAAACAGTTCCAACCTCCTATGTAGCCTCCTCCAAAATAAAAATAAGATGCCATGTAATCCCCGTCCACCCACCCTCTAGCAGCAACCCCCCTGCACCGGCGGCAATTTGTTATAATAAAAAAAAATCCCGATGGGCAACTGGCAGAAACCACTCATGTCCACAGTCAGTTGCCCTCTTGACTGAAAAGGTAATGCTTAATATACTTCCTCCCACCTCCCACCCTGGCGCATCTCCCCACCCCCAGCAGGAATTTGTTATAAAAAATTCATAAAATCTCCGATGGGCGACAGCACAACCACCACCTCCACGGCCAACCGCCCTCTTGTTTGGCACCGGTGCCATAATCGCTGCTTTTACAGAAGTATAATTAGGTGCTGGGGAGGGAGGAGGGTGGGAGCTGATGCTGCCTGGATGGGGAGAGTATTTATAACCATGAGATTCACCAAACAAGAGGGCAGGTGCCGTGGAGGTGGGTGGTTGTGCCAGTCGCCCATCGGAGATTTTATTTATTTTTATAACAAATTCCCAGTGCTGGGGAGGGGGAGAAGGGAGGCAGTTGAGTGCTGCCAGGGTGGGTGGCGGGTGGGGAGGAAGTGTATTAAGCATTACGTTCCACAGACAAGAGGGTGTCTGGACGTGGAGGTGGGCGAGTTCTGCCAGTCACCCATTGGGGATTTATTTTCTTTTTTATAACAAATTGCCACCTGTGCTGGTGGGAGGTGCTGCTAGAGTGTTGGGCAGAAGGAGCTTACATGGCTGAATGTTTTTTTTTTTGTGGGAAGCAGAGGAAAGTGGGGGCTGTTTTTTCTTTTTTTTTTCTCTCTAGAATTAGGGCTGTGCTGAATATAATATTCGGCAACTGAATACCAAATATTTGGTGTCCGAATACGAATATCCGAAATAATGTATTCGCACAGCTCTAGTAAATATGTCCCAAACTGTTTTTTGTGGCATAGAATATAAACTAAGGAGAAGTTCCAAAACGTGGTACAACTTAGAACAGAAAACAGCCAAAAAAAAAAAGGGGGGGTGGCAAAAGGGGAGGGATGGGGAAGGAAACAGGGTTAGGGAGGAACGGTGGTAAATAGCAGGGAAACATAGAAGGCAGAGATAAGAGGAATGATTGGGGTTAGGAAGTGAAGGGGTGTTAAGGGGAGAGGAATTTTGCAGAAAAATGGGGGACAGTGAGTAAGCACAGCTTGTTCCTCGCTGACATCATAATGTTCTATAAATGGCTTCAGCGTAGTCTTAATTCGGAACTGACTTGGTCATCTATATCTCTGGACATCATCCAACTACAGGAGCCCAGGATCTCACCTGAAAGAGGTTTTCATGGACTTTCAAACTGTGTCAACCACTGTACATGGATGTTTTACTTAAATGTTAAGGCAAGTTCCTCTTGTTTGACTAGCACCCATACCTTCAGACATTTCAACCCCAAATGGGAGCAAACCACTACTAAGCCACTGACACTGGTAGGAAATTTTTTTTTTGTTATATATACTTTATCTTCTGGTCTCCCCAGAGGCTCCCATCTGATCGATCTCCCAAGCCCCACCACCCAGCTCCTCAGGGACTTACTTTCGCCTTTCGTCTGTTGCCACAGAACTGTGGCTGTGCCTGGCCACTGTTGCGGAGCCAGCAGGGAGTCAATCTTCATTCCACCGCCAAGGGTGTTTTCCACCTGTTTTCTCCCCCACTACTGTGGTGCAACACATCAGTGCGCATACGTGAAGGTGTATATATGCTGCGGAGTCCTGCAGCACCCTCCCTTCGTTGGCATCCCCGACCTGTTCTGCCCCCTGGCCTCCACTTGGGAACAGTCATTTGGCAGGACTGCCAAGCCACCCTCCCAGGGAGAGGAGAGCTGTTCTCCAGATGTTCAATCCTCTCCTTCCCCGACTGACTCCCAGCAACCTGCTCGTACCGCATACACGGGTTGCCGGCATGTCAGGAGGTAAGGCACCAATGCCTCAACCCTCCACACTGCTGGGCTAGCCTCAGCGAGGAAGTTGATTGTATTTCTGAAACAAATTATTTTGCAGGACATTCGACTGATTGTGTGTGTGTGGTGGTGGGGGGGGCAGGTTTTGTTATGCGGATACACTAAGCCTGCATTGTGGCCCTGGTTCAATGAACTGGGTCTAACCTTGTCAGATACATAGAATTGTAGTCTGTGATCTAACTTTAAATTTCATTTTTTTATGGATTTTGTCTTTTAACTTCCTGCTGGTGGCAATATTGGTGCATTAGCAGCGTTCAGCGCCACTTTCTGTTCACTCCCACTGTCAGCGTGTGAACAGTGCTGCTAATGAGCTATTTTTAAATGCTAACCTTGCACTTTTTAAATTTTGTTTCATCCATACTTTCTGCCCCATCCTGTCTCTGCCATCCAACTTTCTCAGAAGTTCCCATGGTGCACCTGAGCCCCTTGATACACACTAGCACTCACCTGTCTTCCATGTAGCCTTGGTTTCCCTCCCAGGCGGGGAGGTGGGGGGGGTGTACCCTGATAGAGGTACCCAGGTGATTGTGCCACAGTTGCGCCCATCATCGCTGTAGAGTCGGGCCATTTTCTCTGTTTCCATGCCCCTCTAATGAGACATCAGTAGCTGGAATGCCAAGCACAAGAAATGCATGCACACAGAGCGTGCTACTGCACGGCATTGACCAGCACCTCCTCAGCCTCAAGGTGCACCAACCTGGAGCTGCACCTGTGGTAACTCAAGTGGCACTGCTACAGTGTCATCGTGCAGCCTCCCTCCCTGCCCGAAGAAAGTGAGTGCTCAGCCATTCTTACCTGAAAGCAGACCCCAACGACCCAGGCTTGTTCCCACAACTGGGTGGCTGCCAGCGCAAGGGGACAGCCCTACCACTGCACGGATGGGCCTGCTGCATTTCTGAGTTTTGTATACAGACTCAAATGGCACTATTCCCCCTCTGTTTTAGTTAAAAAGGGAATAATCAAGCCTATCAGATGTTTTTCTGATTTATTGTGCCACCTTATTTATTAAATTTTGTGGCGTAGTCAGCTCGGCAGAAAAATGTGTTGTGCTCGTCTGTTTGCGGTGACTTACAAATCTATACGGGAAAGCTGCCCAGTTTCCCAGCATGTGACTGAGTCTGTGAACTGGATTCTTGTGTGGAGTCTGGCATTAGAAGTTGGGTGACTGGCTGGATCCCAGCTGGGGGTGGGGGTGGGGTGGCAAGCTCTACCACAGCTGTGACTCTTGATGGCATGCCAGGGAGCTTGCGGTCCTGCCAGGGGGACCTGCTGTGCTGTGTGCAAGACCAGCAGTGGCTGTATGCTGCAGCGAGATTGGGGTGGGGGCAAGCTGGTAGTAAAACACTAACCCCCCCCCCGCTGCTGGGCCATTGGGATGATCGGCAGCTGCTGACAACCCTAGGTCCCAGTCTGTGTGAACCCTTCTGGGCGGAATCCCATGGAAAGAGTAGTTGTCAGTTTAGAGCAGTAGCCAGAGGAACAGCCCAGGGACTGGGAGACAGTCCCAGGTGAACAAAAAAAATGTACAGTATATGGAAAAATTATAAAGCACTTACGTGATTTCAGACAGGTAGTGCACAGAGCCACTATACCTTTAAAAAAGCTCTAAAACGTTCACTGCGGGTGCTCAATTTAAATTCTTAAGGTGTTCAGAATGATCTGAGTCACAGCACAATATGAGCCCTAAATTTTGTGGTGAATTGATAGTTCGTTTATGTGATAAACTGCCTGTGTACTGGGGAATGGAGTGGACAGCTAAGACATATTCCTCTTTCCAAGATAGATAAGAACTCTGGATTCAATTACCTTTTAAAGTTTGTCTGTAGCACAGCTTTTGTATGAGCGCTGCATGATATATGTTGTTTGCAGACTAACACAGATTAAACCAAGGTAGAGCTGGGGGGATGGGGGCTGTGCCATACCTTGTTGGCGCCAATGCTGATCGCATATCATTAGCTTGGATGGGATTGAGTATGTACAGTTTCAGTAGCAGGCTGATCTCACAGAAGCCTCGGAGCACTACTCATTTCTTATTTGTCATCTCATGTGTTACTTCTTCTGAAGCAACTGAAAGTCTGGAAAATCATAGCCAAGTTGAGATGAGTTTGGGTGACTTTGGATGTACTGCATGCACTCAGCTGTACGTTGTAATTCTAATCATGACATTTGATGAGGAATTTTTTTTTTAAGAATCTTGATAAATGCCAGCAAAAAGTCAGTTGGGCGCCTAGTGATCAAGAGGGATTTCAGATGTGTGTACTTAATTTAGCCCTCTAAATGCAGTCGCCTACCTGTTTAAACATTGCGCTTTGTCCAGCAAGATGTGTTGTGCCAACGAGGCACCATTTATAGGGATTTTAGGAGTGTGTGCCTGTTGTGCTCCATGGATTTTTTAGTGGGCTGAATCCAGTAGAACAAAACCTGCCAACATTCATTTTGAGTAGATCTGTGCAAAATTATTATACATTTTGCTGGCGGAATTCCTGCAGAACAGCAATTCCGCTTTTGGAATTTCCCATGGAATTGTTTTGAAAAATCCTGTGGAAATTCTGCTGATAAGTAAGCCACAGGATTTTTATTGTACAAAAATGTAAACAGTGGAATTGTTTCCTAAAATTAATATAAATTTTGGAACTTTGCCATGTTCCACGGAATAATAGTGGAATTTTGCAGATTCTGAAAAAAGTCACTAATTCCGCAAAATGTGTGCCCAAGTGGAGTTCACACATTTCTCTCAGCCCTAGTTCTGAAGCCTCTGACTCTGCATTTCTGTGCTTGGGCCCTTCTCCCTCCAACTGCACCCAGCCGCCCAACCCCCTGGCTCTGAGCCCCCCGGGGTGGGACCACCACCTGCTCTGACGCTCTATCTAGAATCTAGTTAGAGCGACCGGGAAGGAGGTGGAAGACCGGGAGCATGTGATGGTAGAGCCTAGCACTGGGCATGGGGCTTGCCACTGATCTACACTGTCGCCTACTGTTGAGGTAGGGGTTTTTCTTTGCTGTAGATTTTCCCCCTCGGGATGCAGCATGCAATGACTTCCTGTGCAGCCATTCCACACATCTTTCCACTGGAGCCCGCCGTTGTCCCTCCCCCTTTCCACATCCTGATGCTAGTGCCACCCCGGTCTTCACCAGAGGCCGCTACTGCACTGGGAGTCCCCACTACCCCACCCCAGGAAAGGAGGGCAGTCCTCTGGACGCTCAATCCTCTTCCTCCCCTGCTGGTCCCCGACAGCCCAGGTCCATTCCTGAACCCGGGTGGCTGGCATAGCGCGAGGTTTGGCATCCAGCGCCTCAACCCTCAGTGCCACCATGCAGGCCACTTCATATACACCTTAACGTTTTCTGCACTGACAGCCCTAGTTTGGATATGAGCTCAGGTTGCTGGGGGTCAACTGTGGTGGGAAAGGATCGAGCGTCCGATGGATTCCTCTCCTCTCTCAGGGAGGGGAGGCATGTCAGCCTGGCCTATGACTGCCACCAGGTGGAGGCCTGGTGGTAGTGCAGGGCAGGTGGTACAAAGGGAGGGACCTGAGGAATGTTCTGTATGAGTGCCTCCACACACACTCTGGCTATTCTACAGTAGGGGTGGGGCAAAAAGTGGAAAAGAAGTTGGGTGCTTAATGAAATTTTACCCAATCTGCCTGGGGCCACACCGCCACCCAGCACTGAGCCTCAGTCCACTCTGGATATGTGTTAGCGGGGCAGGGGATGGCCCTCCTCCCTTGTCCTGCCATGAGGGGATATTCATGGGAAAATCTGTCTGAAGTAGTTCCTGGGGTAGGCGGTAGCCAGCTCAGGGGAACGGGGATCCCTGCTATAAGAGTGCCATCAGGAGGGCCTAAAATTGGAGCAAGTCAGCAGAGCTAGCAGACAGGGTGGGAGATAGTCTTGGTTGAGCTATTTGCATGTCAGTTGCTTGCATGCCACAGCACATTGGAGCCAGCATCTCAGCGAGAGGGTTAACACAGGAGAAAAGCCACACACAGCCCGCCAGGATGATCTGCAGGCACGTCTGGACCGTGAACCACCAGCCCACCCAGCTAAGAGGGGCCTGCCTCCACATTTGTTTTCTGAGAGGGAGTAGGAGTCCGGTTTGTTGGGGTAAGCCCCGGGGTAGGTTAGTGCCCCCTGGGGTTCTGGAGGGATAACGGGGCAGGGCGGTCACCTCAGAGCTGAAGGGGGCTGAGGCTGTGAAGGAAGGGAAACCCTGCACAGAACAATTTATTATAAAACTAATATCAGATGCATACAGTGTGTTAGCGCGAATGTCATTTATGTAGTGTACCTCCAACAGCTGGGGCAGCTCTCACTCTACACTAGCTGTTTCCTTTGTTGTCAGTCGCCAGACACCATGCAGGTAGTTGATACATCCTAGTACTTGAACTGAGTTGAGTGACGGGTTTCTGATGTGTAGCTGCACCATCAGGAGAAGAGCAAGATTGCAGGGGTCCATAGTACCTTTTGACAGTGAGACATGCTTTTGCCAAAGGGATGGGTGAGCCCAGACATTTTTTTATTTATTCAGTCTCAGATTAAATATCTTTGAGCACAAGGCGGCTCATTTACAAAGGTTCCACGTCGGTGGGAGAGGAATACAACAACAAGGATAAAACAATGTTACAGAAGTCTGTTAGTATTAATTACAATGTTAGCAAAAAAAGAAAGTCAAGCATAGAAAGAGAGGAGGAAGAGTGTAGGGGACCAAGGAAGAAGAGCAGCACGAAGGCCTTGTCCAGAAAAGGGGGGTGCACATGGATTAAGGCAAATGGGAGGGTCCAGGCTTGACAGAGTGTGGGTAAGGGTGTGAGGGGAGGGAGAGAAGGGAAAGTGGGAGGGAGGTCAAGGGGGAGTGGCACTGAAAATTAGGTGAGTGGAGGGAAATGGGTGGCCACAAAGCAGAGAGTGGCACTCAGATGTAGACATTATGAAAAGGGAAAGAGAATCCATGCATATGCGCCCCACCCCATCCTAGAGCACAGCCATGGATTTGACTATGTTATGAAATAAACATCCTTGTTTGAGCATCAAGAACAATATATGTGTATCCCGCTGGAGTGGGCTCGTAATGAAGTATGGTTTATATGCAGCACTAACAGCACTTACGGAATCTTTTAGTTGGACAAAACCCACTTGTTTTGTTTTCTTTTTCAGAAAAAAAAATGCCTCAGTAATGTCAGCTATAAAACCACCAAAAATGCACTGAACAAACCTTAGATAAGAAAATTCAGTTATTTTGTTTTTTTTTTAAGGTAGTTAGGGTACAGCTCGGGCTGAATTATTACCCCACAACCTTTCTGAGCAGGAAGCCATTATATTTCTGAAACCTGTATCATTTTCGTATTGGCCTGTAAGACAAATTACATCATCTCCACTTCACATCAAATCTGTCATGTGGTTTCCTTTTTACACTGGGTCATCTTAAAGATATGAAAAACAATTAGAAGGCCTTTGTCGTGAAGGCAGTATATTTCAGCAATTATGTCAGGCACAAATTATGTACTCATTTGAAGCAAACAGTTTTTTTTAACTATATCCTAAGGGAACCATTTGGGAAACAAAAGCAGAGCACCCAGTGCTGCACTTCTTGTCTACAGCGGAGGTATTACGTGTCATGAATCTGTTGTAACGGGGATGCGAGAACTGTGTATAGTTACTGAATTATCTGTTACTGTTAGATGAAGCCAGAGACTGGAATACTCAAGGGAATGATAGCAGACTCTATAATAGGGATGGGCAATACAGCTCTGGGATTTCACCAGGAGGATTTGTTCCACCCTGAGGCAGCACACATCCGGGGTAGAAGGATTCAAATCCAGATCCATGTTGGGGCCTGATGTTAGGGTTCAGGCAGATCCACAGTGGACTGCCATAAAACCTGGCACAGGAGCCCAATTCTCAAAGGGTCATTAAATACGCACCTATGGCAGAAAATGTTGTGCGCAGGAGGGTAGCCTTGCACAACTGCAGGTCCTGTCACATGCATGATATTTTTAAAGACAGTGCCTGCGTGAGACAGTTTACTGTGGTTTATGGGAGCGCAAACTGTGCCAAACTGCTGTGCCTGGTATTGCCAGGCATAATGGTCCTCTGCACCTGCGGCTGATAGGAAATTGACACCTATGTGCATGAACAGCTGAAAACTGCATTTTTGCAGGTGCAGGGATATTCCGCTGACCAGTGAGATGCCCTACCCAGACTTAGTCTCCAGGACAAGATATGCCCTTTAAAAATGGGACCCCAGATCTCTACTAATTAGACTCTGGTTTGAATGTTGGCCTATATCTCTAGACGGTTTGAGAGAACTCACCTCTGGAGGAGTTGGGGATGTTCAGATCTGAGCTGGGGTATGTTGTTGTGTAGGCAGACCACCAGTGGCCTGTGTCACGTGCCCCTGGCCTACAAACCTCAGGCAGCCCGGCAGGACCTCCTGTTTGCAGACAGGAGCCCCCTGTTCAGGATCTCGTGAGCTGGAGTAAGGGTTTCCAGAAGATTTACCAGCCTTCTTTTTCCCAGTGGGAGGATGGATTCTGTAGTTTTGAGTTCCCTTTACTCTGCACTACTTTCAGTATTTGAATCCCACCACGGCCACTGGCTTTGTCTTGCTTAGGTAGTTTTATACGATAGCCAAGTAGTTCTATCTTGTAGGCACACAGTCTTTTCAAACCCCTTTTGTTAAAATGTTAAATCACACAACCAGACCCTAGGCAGACTTGATAAGAAAATCATAAAAGTTTACTTAAAATAAAAATAATGCAGCAAATTCTACAGTTTGGAAGAACTTTGAAATGCAGACAGTAAAAAAGTAAAATTGGTGGTTTACAGAAAACACTAGAGATTGTATTCTAAACTATACCTTGTTTTGATGTCAGTAGCGTAGTAAATTCCCAGAGGGCCTGGGTGCAAGGCAATGTTACAGGCCCCTCCCCAGTTTTGAATAAACATCAAAACTTTGATTTGGGCCCCTCAAACCTCGTGGGCCCAGGTGCCACTGCACCCCCTACACCCTTGTAGCTACGCCTCTGTTTGATGTTAGAGTTCAGACAAGATTTCAAATGTCCTTGTAGAGATGAGTCCTTAAGCAACAGTTGTGTAGCAAGTATGTATTCCAAGTCAAGTCCAAGTTGGGGATGTTCAGATCTGAGCTGGGGTATGTTGTTGTATAAGCAGACCACCAGTGGCCTGTGTCACGCACCCCTGGCCTCCAAACCTGCGCATTTAAGAGGGTAGTGGATGCATGGAATAGCCTTCCTTAGGAGGCTGTGGGGTCTAAAACTGTGGGAGAATTCAAGAATGCATGGGACAGACATAAGGGAATTCTTGTGGGGGGTAGGAAGAAATAGGCTGTTGGGGGGTTTACTAGGATCTGCGGCCTATCCTGTAGGTAGGGAAATGGGAAGACTAGGTGGGCCAAGTGGTCCTTATCTGCTGTCAAAGTCAAAGTCTAAATCTCTGAAATATCCTTTTTAAAAAGTCTTCCAGGCGCTTCCTTGGTGCAAAGTCTTGATTTCCAAAAATTTGACTTAAAAATCCGAATTTTTCTGTTCAGTATGTGAAGAGTCCAATTCCCACACACTCAGGTCTGGTTTTAGAGATTTTTCCAGGCCTACACATATACTTCTAGTCTACAGGTATATGCCAGCTAGAACAAGCAATCTGCCTTCCAACTAAACTGGTTTTCAACTGTTCTGCATTTGAAGTGTGTGTCTGATAATATACTTGAGGGTCATTTTAGGACACACCCACCTCATTTTTTCTCTGGGGTAGGGTTAATGATTCCAAGACAATACAGCTATTGGGGGTGCAACAGTTTTTCTTTTCCTTCAGGTGTCACTGTGGTTCCGTGTCAGGTTTCATGTCAACCCCAGTGACATCTGGTCCATGCATTTGGCTTATACCCTAACCCCTAGGTCATCCCCTGACTTCTTCCTATCTTGGAAAGCTACAGTGGGATATTTTATTCCTTTCTGGGCTATATACCTGTCTCTCTTATCTTGAGACATAACAAGTCCACACTAGCCTTTATAGAAATAACAGTTATTTTATAGTTACCTGTTAAAGGGTCACTATCTTAATTCTTAAATACATTACAGCATATACAATATGAACCCACATAAATGGATCTAGGCCTATCATGCAACATCCCTCCTTCCTAAAACAGAACCTGGGGGAACACGCCCCATTGGAGGCAGTTCTTCTCAGTTCTGTCATAGATCCAGTATGTGGGATAGGCCATCTGCGTTCCCATTTTTGAATCCAGGCCCATGTGCAATATCCACGTCATAAGCCTGCAAGGCAATACTCCATCTCAGAAGTTTCCCATTCCTTTTCTCCATTTGGTCCAACCATATTAACAGGTTGTGGTCCATTTGGACATTAAAATGCCTCCCATAAAAGCATGGTTCCAGTTTTTTTAATGCCCAAACTAAGGTGAGACATTTCTTCTCCAGGGTTGAATAGGCTTGTTCCCATGGAAGCATCTTCTTGCTTAAGTATACAATGGGGTGCTCTCTCCCCTGATTGGATACTTGGCTGAGGACTGCTCCTATTCCCATATCTGAGGCATTTGTCTGTATCATGAATGGCCTGTTGTAGTCTGGGCTAGCCAGCACTGGGGCCCTACACAGTGAGGTTTTCAGCTGTGTAAAGGCCTGCTCACAGTCTGCATCCCATTTTACCTTCCTAGGCTTATTCTTTGTCAGCAACCCAGATAAAGGAGTGGCCAGGGAGCTGTAGTTGGGAACAAATTTTCTATAATACCCTGCTGTCCCAAGAAAGCTCCAGACTTGTCTCTGGGTTTCAGGTCTAGGCCACAATGCAATAGCCTCTATCTTTACTTGGTTTGGGCGAAGTTGGCCTTTCCCCACCACATGTCGTAAATAACTGACCTCTGCCATGGCCACCTGACACGTTTCTGCCTTAATAGTCAGACCTGCGGCCTGTACTCAGCCCAACACCTCCCTCAGGTATATCAGGTGTTTTTCCCAGCTGTTGCTGAAGATAGCAGTATCGTCCTGGTAGGTGACTGCAAAGTCCTCCATATCCTGTGACACCTGATTTACTAACTGCTGAAATGTAGCAGGGGCATTCTTCATCCCAAAGGGCATGACCTTGAACTCGAACAGGCTGATTGGGGTGATGAATGCTGACCTTTCCCTAGCCCTGTCAGTCAGTTCCACCTGCCAGTACCCCTTTGTCAGTTCTACTATAGTCAAGTATGTCGCCCCTCCCAGTCTGTCAAGCAGTTCATCTGTGGATGACATTGGGTGGGTGTCAGATTTCGTGATGATATTAAGCCCATGATAATCTATGCAGAACCGTGTAGTCCCATCTGATTTTGGTACAAGGACTACAAGTGAGACCAAGGGGCTGTGGGATTTCTGGATCACCCCTAGATCCAGCATCTCCCCCATCTCCCTCCTAATGTCCTTGAGGACTGTCTCTGTCTCTGATACATGGTAAGCTGTCCTACATATGGGTGCTTGGGTCACCGTGTCTGCATCATGCACCATTAGCAGTGTCCGTCCAGGCTGTGCTATAAATAAAGGGACAAACTCTCGCAAAACGGTCCTCAATTCTGGGGCCTGTCCAGGTGTCAACTGGGGTGACAGTGTGATGGTCTCCACAGATGACGTCTGCTCTGCTAACAAATCGAGAAGGGGGTCTTCACCACCTAGCTCCTCTCCAGGACTTCAAACTGCAAGTACCATGTCAGCCCTATTAAAATATGGCTTCATCATGTTCACATGATACATCCTGTGAGTGTGCTTTCGGTCAGGTAACTCTACAATGTAATTAACATTGTTTACCTGCTGTACTACCTGGTATGGCCCTGCTCACTCAGCTTACAGCTTTTCCTTCTGGACCGGGATCAGAACCATTACCTCCTGTCCTACCCTGTATGAGCAAGCTCTGGCTCTACAATCATACCAGGTCTTTTGTTTTTCCTGGGCAGCTGCCAGGTTGCTCTGGGCCACGCCCACAAGCTCCTTCAGTGTCTCCCTGAATTTGAACACATAATCCACAATTGGAGTCCCCTGGGTGGCATGCTTAACTTCCCAGTCCTCTCATATTAAATCTAGGGGCCCCCTTACCCTGCATCCATACAAGAGCTTGAAGGGTGAAAAGCCGGTCGACTCTTGTAGCACTTCCATGTAGGCAAACAGCAGGTGGGGCAGGTATTTCTTCCAGTCCTGCCCATGCTGTTCTGCAAAGCCATAAGCCTAGCTTTTAGGATCCCATTAAAGCTGTCTACAAGACCATTGGCTTGTGGGTGGTAAGGCGTTGTGCGCCTCTGTACAACACCACACTTCTCCCACAAGCACTTCATTAGGTCCGACATGAAGTTAGCCCCTCGATTAGAGATAACCTCCTGTGGAAACCCAACATGGGAGAAAATCCCCAGCAAAGCATCTGCCACCTTGTCTGTCTTAGTGGAGGACAGCGGATGGCTTCGGGATAACGGGTAGCATAATCAACAACTGTCAATATATTTCTTTTTCCTGAGGAACTTGGGGTATTCAAAGGACCTACAGTATCCATTCCAACCTTCTGGAATGGCTCCTTCACAAGTGGTAAGGGAATCAGGGCAGCCTTAGCTTTGCTTCTGGCCTGCCCCATTTCCTGACACCGGTAACAGGATTTGCAGTATTCCTTCACCTGCTTGGTAGTATTGGGCCAATAGAAATTGTGGGCTAAGTGCTGTGTAGTGTGAGCAATGCCCAAATGTCCGGACATGGGAATATCATGAGCTACCTTGAGCAATAACCCACGATACTCCTGGGGAACAACAAACTGCCTGCTTATCACCCTCCTCCCTCCCTCTGTCCTGATGTCCTGTGTGTATAGCAGTCCATTTTCCCAATACACCCTACGTTTTCCATCACCTCCCCATGTCCCATCAGAATCTGCACAGGCCCTCAGCTTCTCTAAGCTAGGGTGTGTCCGTTCTGCTGCTGCTGCTACATCTTCCAGCTGACCCAGAGCATGGAATATGCCCCCATCAGTTCCCAGGCTGAGGTCCATAGCTGCGGCAGTAGGGGGCTCAGTAGCACAGCCTTTCCCCTCCCTTGGGCTAGGTGTCACCCCTCCCTCCTGAGAGCAACCTTCAATAGCAGTTGGGTTAACTGCCACTAGGGGAAGATCCATCCCCCTGTTATTACCCTCTTTTACAAGAGCTACAGATTGGCTGGCCTGTCTCACAACCTTTCCTGTCTAAATTTCTGTAGGGTCCAGAGGATCACAGGAGTCTATGTTCTTTTGACTCTTGGTCACAGCACAAACCACTCCATGTGGAACATCATTCCCCACAATAACATCCTTAATAAGTTTTTCAGCTACAGCCACCTTACTTACCCCTTCACCTGCATTGGATATACTATGGTATCCCTAAACTCAGTAACCTGAATCTCGGGATACCGACCCCATTGGCCCGAAATGCAGCCTGCTGAATCAATTAGATGCCTGAAAAAACAATTTTGGGCATCTGATTGATTGACAAAATCACAAGGCATATCAGGGGCTTTGCCCCAAAGCTCCCCATGTCAGGAGGCTCCACCCCCCCACACCCCCGTAAATAAAATATCTCATTCCGAGGGGGAGCAGACCTCGGAGTTGAAAATAAAATGGTTACGGGGGTAGGAGCAGTAAAACAAATCTCGCCCACAGCACAGATAGAACCTGTGCCTACACAGCATGCCAGCCAAGCTTCCGTGGTGTAGTCCACAACACCAGCTGGCAGCTCAGCCAGCCTTTTGATTCTCCATGGCTTTAAATCCTAGGGATGGGTAAGGTAGCAAGCCATCACATCTGCGACGGGTAAGGTAGCAAGCCATCACATCTGCTACCTTACCCCTGTCAACGTCCCTCGGGATTCCTTCTGCTGGGATACTCACTGTCATGATACTGAACCTGTTGGGCCATACTGCCCAGGCAGGTCAGTGTCGGGATAGTGAGCCTTGGCATTGCATAAGGGTACCCCTGCATCTCCCCAATCCAGGGTAACACTGGCTAATGGGTAAGTTTTCCTTTCTCCTGTGTAATCCCTCACAGAGACAAACTGATTTGGCAGTATTTGTTCAGCCACCACCAATCCCCTTTCACTAGGGTAAGAGATGCTCCTGTATCCCTTAGCCTCCTAGTCTGTACCCCATTCACCATGACTGGGTGAATGTGCCCCCTCATATTGTCAGGGAGAGCCTCAGCGATACAGTGGGTTATTGTCTCTGATTGCACAGGCCCTTTTACCTTCTGGGCTTTCTTAGGACACTGGCTAGACAGATGGCCTATCTGATGACATTGTCAGCATTCATCATGTTTCTTGTCCCCAACCTCCTTTTTGGGCATCGGGGGTTCTCCTCTTTTTGCAGGGGCCCTGTTTTTGATTGTCCAAAATGCCCACTTTTCCCTTTCACCCCTGAATTCCCCTTGGGAGCAGCCCTGCGTCGAGCATAGCGATCCGCCAGCTCTGCAGCCTCTTTGGCAGTCTTAGAATCTCTGTCCTCTAGCGAAAACTCAAGTCAGGTGAGCAAATCCAATAAAACTGTTCTAGCAATACCACCCCTTCAATAGCTTCAACAGAATCTGCTTTCACCCTCTTCCACTAACGTTTTAAATATTGATGCTGTTTTGTGGCTACCTCCTCAAAGCTCATTTCCGGCCCCTTTCGGAGTTTCCGGAACTTTGCTCTGTATGCATTAGGGTTCAAATCATATTTTTTTTAATAAAGCAGTTTTTAACTTGTCAAAATCTTTACTTTCAACATTGTCCATCTGCCCCAGTGCTTCCCTATCCTTGCCAATAAGGAGTGGAGACAGGTAAAAGCTCCAGGTCTCTTTGGGCAGATTGGCCTGGATACAGACCTTTTCAAATGAATTTAAAAACATGTCCGTATCCTCCCCCTCTTTGAACTCTGCAATTAATTTTGAATTTAGCTTGTACCCCAGTCCTGGAGTTTCAGACCCAATGCCACCAGTTACCTGTTCAGAGGTTGTTGTCGGTTGGAGCGTCAGCTTTTTCAGTGCATGTTCCCTCTGGTGCTGTCATTTTTGAGTCTCTGCCTCCACCTGGCACTGCCTTTCTTTCGCCTCTGCTTGGCGCCGCCATTCTTCGGCCTCTCTCTGTTGCCATCATTCCTCCATTTCCATCTCAAACCTCTTTTGCTCATTCTCAAGCCGTTTCTCCTGCATCCGTAGCCTCCTTAGCTCCAGCTCTTGGTCTGTAGATGGCTCCTTCTCCTCTGGGCTCTGGACCTCCGAAGTCACCACCTTTGGCACTAAGTGGGGTGGCACTTCCTCAGTCTCAGTTACCAGAAGGGCTTCCATGAGTTGCCTTTTATTTTTTTCACTATGCTCTTCTCCCCACAGATCTTCCTCAGTTGTTCCAAGTTCATATTGCTGTACTGAAAAGACATTCTTCTATCTATACTACTCGGTTTAAAAAAAAAAACTTCAAACAGGATAGGGTCTATTGTCTGCAAGCAGATTTCTTTTTCCCCTTTCCAAATTCTGCCTTTGATTGTGCGATGGTTTTGCAAGATCGTTCAAAATCCCACCTCTGCCACCAAATCTGTCATGCACCCCTGGCTCCCAAACCTCAGGCAGCTTGGCAGGACCTCCTGTTTGCAGAGAGGATCCCCCTATTCAGAAACTTGTGAGCAGAAGTAAGGGTTTCCAGATGACTTACCAGTCTTCCTTTTCCCAGTGGGAGGGTGGATTCTATAGTTTTGAGTTCCCTTGACTCTGCACTACTTTCAGTATTTGAATTCCAACATGGCCACTGGCTATGTCTTGCCTAGGTAGTTTTATACGATAGCCTAGCGGTTCTGTCTTGTGAATGCACACGGTCTTTTCAAAACCCTTTTGTTAAAATGTTAAATCACACAACCAAACCCCAGGCAGAGCTGATAAGAAAATTTAAAAGGTTACTTAAAATGAAAGCAGTTCAGACAATTCTACAGTTTGGAAGAACTTTGAAATGCACACAATAACAAAAGTAAAACTGGATGGTTTACAGAAAACACTAGATATGGTATTCTAAACTATACCTTGTTTTGATGTTAGAGTTCAGACAAGATTTCAAATGTCCTTGTAGATATGAGTCCTTAAGCAACACTTGTATAGCAAGTATGTATTCCAGGTCAAGTCTCTGAAATTTCCTTTTTAAAAAGTCTTCCAGGTGCTTCTTTGGTGCAAAGTCTTGGTTTCCAAAATTCTGACTTAAAAATCAGAATTTTTCTTTTCAATATGTGAAGAGTTTCAGAAAACAGGTTTCTCCAGTACAGCCAAACTTTCAAAATAAAGAAATTTAAATTAATATTCTGTTCTTGGGGAGAGGCCAAATCCCAGTATTAGCTTACGCTTAATATCAAAAGTACAGTATACTGGTATGCTAGCCCACTCACCCCACAAAATTTTAAATCAACAAGTGTTGAAACTTCTGTTCCACATTGTTATTTATTTCAACAATAACATCCAGTTATCAGTTTTCTCGAACTGATAACCGGATAATATTAAGGAAATAAATAGAATGTGGAAACAACTCAAGTTGTTGATTAAATATTTTTGGGGTGAGTGGGCTAGCATACCAGATCGATATACTATGTACTTTCGACAGTACGTGAAGTGTCTAATTTCCACACACTCAGGTCTGGTTTTAGAGATTTTTCCAGGCCTGCACATATACTTCTGGTCTACAGGTATATGCCAGCTAGAACAGGTGATCTGCCTTCTAACTAAACTGGTTTTCAGCTGCTCTGCATTTGAAGTGTGTGTCTGATAATATACTTGGGAGGCATTTTAGGACACATTTACCTTATTTTTTCTCTGGGGTAGGGTTAATGGTTCCAAGACAATACAGATATTAGGGTGCAACAGTTTACCTTTTCCTTCAGGTGCCACTGTGGTTCCATGTCAGGTTTCATGTCAACCCCAGTGACATCTGGTCCATGCGTTTGGCTTAATCTCTGACCCCTAGGTCATCCCCTGACCACTTCCTGTCACGGAAAGCTACAGTGGGATATTTTATGCCTTCCTGGGCTATATACCTGTCTCCCCTACCTTGAGACATAACAGATCCACACTGGCCTTTATAAAAATAACGGTTATTTTGTAGTTACCTGTTAAAGGGACAGTGTCTTAATTCTAAAGTACATTACAGCATATACAATATGAACCCATATAAATGGATCTAGGCCTATCATGTGACAGCCTGGACTGAATTCTGGGCCATATCTCTGGACATGTTACATGGCTGATCCAAGGGGAATGACCTCAGTGGCAGTGGGGCCGGGGGGGTTGGAATGGAATCGGAACTGATTCTGCCATCCATACTTTAGATGCTTTTACATTTAGGTAACAGGTTTGAATGCAGCCCAGGTTAGTAGTAGCCACAATGTGTTTTCATCTGACAACTGGCAAGTTGCTTGTGAAGTTGGGCTTGTACCAGGTCAATCCTAGTGTACCACTCTCGGTGTCACAAAACCACCATCGTAACTGGCTCACTTGTTGGCAAGGATAGGGATGAGTGTACATGAGCCACATGTGAACTACCCTCTCACCTGCTAGAGATGGTCCCTTTGTGACTGTCTGGAGGAACATTGATGAGGATTAGTGGAATGTTTGCACTGCAGCTGACTGTTCACACATTATGTGAATAAACAGAGGTCCTTGGTCTCCACTGCTGTCATTTTAGTAGGACCAGGAAACTCTTATGTTTATGAACTTATTACAGTTGAGCAGAACCAGTTGAAAAAACATACTTGGGCTGGCCTGTTGGCTCAGTGGCTGGGCTATTGTGCAATGCCACCACAGATCTGGGAAGGGGGAATGAGTGTCTCAGAGGATGCTCTCTTCCTCCTCCTGGGAGGGAGCATAATGTCCTCCCCCGTGATACTGTGATTTGGGAGGCAGTATAGTGCAGTGGTTTAAGGCTCTGAGCTGCAGACCTGGAGACCTGGGTTTGAATCCCACAGCCCCCACTTGCATACTGTGTGACCCTGAGCAAGTCACTTAACTTTCTTGTGCTCCCAGGGTGCACCTGTAAACAAGCTTTCAGCTTAGTGTGATTCTCCTGGTAAAATAAAAAAACTATATATACTGACACCTGGGTGCCCACAGGTGGTAGAGTCATCAGAAGACTGAGGGAGAGGTAGGGGTATCACAGGTGTTGGTGTGCAGGCCCACCTTACATGCACCCTGGGTGTCAGTGCACTAAATGTCCAATGGGACAAGAGTGAAAACCAGCAAAAATGGCCCTATCTCCAGAGGTGACAGACCCCGGTATATCAGGGCCCTGCACCACTGCCTGGCATACTGCCTATTAACCTACAACAGTGGGAGGTACACCCCCAGCCCTGGCCTCTGAGAAATGGCCAAGACTCCATGGAGGCTGGCATCCAGTTAAGGAGTACAGAGGGATCAGGTACACCATGAATGTTCCTGAGGAAGACTAGAGCTAGGGACAGGAAGGAGGCATAAAGAGAAAGCATAAAAAAATTCCTCCGAAGACCTGGCCATTTCTAAAATTTAGGATAAAATTTTTTTTATTTAAGACTTCACCCCCTTGGAGACACAAGGGTCTCTCAGGGTGATTTAGGCTCTTTAAATATTTTTCATAAAATGTGAACAGGAGGGGCCCATTTGATGGCCCGGCAGAAGCATGCTGCACCTCTATACTAGTGACGTGGGAGTGGGAGCAAACTCCACCCAGTGGCCAGGCTGAGGAACTGCACCATCGCTGGCTGTGTATCCCAGCTCGGATAGGCACATGGCAGTACTACAACTTCTGATGGTGGGCCAGGGAACTTGCTGTCCTGATCCAAGCATGCTGCATGTAGCCAAGGCATGCTCCACCATGCATGCTGGGTGTGTGCCGCCCGAGCTTGTGAGAGAAAAACTGGAGGAAAACTCCAGCTGTTGTAGGATGAATGCAAGACCCTTGTAGACCCCACACCACAGACCAGGCACCCTGCTCCAGTGGATCTGGATCTCCAATGCTGATGATCTGATTCTGTATTGTCAGAGTCAGTCTATCGACTTTATAAATTCAACTTTGGAAACTGACTTTTTGAAGTTATGCTAGTAAATGCTTTCTAACAAGATGGTTTTGAATTCACATACGACAAATGTGATGTTATTTGGTAGTTCTGTTCGTTTTCGGGACAATCCAAGTTTATTTATCCATGATACTCAAGCTGATTTGATTGATCAGGTGTCCGAATTTAAATACTTAGGGGTATTGTTGGATTCATCATTACCTCTTGCTTCTCAAGTAAAATCGGTTCAGAATAAAGTTCATTCTAACTTAGGGTTGCTTTATTAGTTTAGAACGTATTTGCCTTTGGAATCTCGGAGGCAACTTGCTCTGGATGTACTTATGCCTCATCTGGATCATGTCTCTCCCGTGTATGTGGAATAAGGGTGTTAGGGAGAGGCAGACGTTAGGCGTGGTTTATAATAACACATGTCATTTTGTACTGGATGTGCCAAGTTTGACTCGTCATGGTTTGTTGTACTCTTCTTTGAATTGGCTATCTCCTCAATTTAGATTTAGGTATGCGTTGGGTAATTTGGTCCATCAGACTGTTCATTCTGACGGGTTTTCTGCCCTTTCTGATTTGGTTAGGATTTGGGAGATGAGAGCTTCGTTAAGGTCAGCCGAGGGCATTATGTCGGAGGGTTATTCTGTGAAGAATAATTATGGCGCCCGCTCATTTTCATGTCAAGCCCTCAAAATTTGGAATGAACTACCCACTTCATTGCGTGTACTGAAATCACATTGTACTTTTAAAATTAGAATTATTTGTTGTCTTTGATGAATTGTATCTGTGTTTGAATTGTATTAGTCAATTATGTGTTACATTGTATGTATGTTTATTTGTTTTTATGCATTTGTTATGTATTGTATCTTCTTATATGTCCGGGTTGGACCTGAAAAAGGCCTTCGGCCCAGTTGCCTTAACCCGGTTAACAAATAAAAAATGGAAAAAAAAAAAAAAGGGTAGGGGCAGCGCAACTGTCCATTCATAGGGGGTAAGCCACAAAGTATGGAGGATGGGGTAAGTACCTTGGGAAGGTGGGTGAAGGGGCTGGGGGTGCTGGCCAGAAGGGGGCAGACTGGTGACTAGGAGAAGAAAAACATATAAAAAATAGCATGTTTTATTATTACAGATTGGCTCTTCAGAACCAGGATGTGTCCAGTTGGCTGACTCCTGATAGTATGTATAACCTCCTCCCTCTTTTCCATCCTGTGACTTACAACAGAGGCACCTGTGTGCCATCGGGATGGGGATAGCAACTTAGTGGCTCTCACAGCCTCACTGATGGTGTGTGTGTGTGTGTGTGTGTGCATGCACACATGCGCAGAGAGCCAACCTTAGCATGCTGTGAACTGCGCATTTGCACTTGCACAAGACCCCAAGAGTAGAGGGATCCCCAGAAAGCCGCATGTGTCCAGTTGGCTTTCTGTCTTCTTGGCCCTCTATGTTCTAATTCAAGTAAAAAGCAAAAATGACACAAATCCAGCTGATAATGAAGATACAGGGAGGCCATGGTAGGTATGAGGATGTTCCTTGGGGGCTCTGTGACTTCTGATATGGGGCCCCAGCAAGGAGACTTGCGTAGGACCCTGGGATAGCTAGGGCCAGTGCTGTGTGTGTCAGTGGGGAAGGAGGTTATGATTCTGTGAGTAACCCAGATGCCATCAACTAAGGCATCTTCATGTCACCAGTGAAAGACGAGGGCTGGAATGCAGTCGGAGGCGTTAAAGTACCATTTCATTTCGTTTTTATTTGTTAACAGGGTTGGCACACTGAGCCAAAGGTCCTTTTTTAGGTGCAGCCTGGCGCTACAGTACAGAGCAGCAAAAAAGTTGGAGGTATAGATTACGTTACAGTAACACACAATACAATAAATTACAACTTGCAACATGAAGGTAAAAACATTTAAAGCCTTGTAATGCAGACTTAACATTTGTTACATTGTTGAACTGCAGCCAGCTGCTCAGCTTCTCCCTTCCCCTCCCTCAGGTGGCGTGAGCTGAAGTGTATTTGTATTTCATTTGTTTTATAGCAGAAGAAAAATGCTCTGACTCGGAAACCGTGCTCGAGTTAAGTAGTAGCAGCAAAAAAAGGAGGAAAAGCCCAGCACAAGGCTATTCAGTAAAAACACCACTTTAACTCAAAGCTTGGCAAAAATAATACAAAGGTGTTTATTAATTTATGTGTATTAAAGTGCCAGCCTACAAAAGTTGGGATACTGAGCCTCTGTACCCCACATTTTGTGCTGGCACTCTAAGTAAATTAATAAATGTCTTTTTATTGATTTTGCCAAGGTTTGAGTCAGAAGCCCTGTTTGCACTGCCAGCTTTAAAGTGCATCAACCCATGTGCACAGGTTGATGTGCTTCAAAGTCGGCGGTGTGGACACTTACGGGAGCATTCTAAGAGCGCTTGACATCGGGTTTCTGATGCGGCTCAGGAGAGGGGACCTGTATCGGAGCGAGCACCTTACCATGCATTACCCTGCTGTGTAAGCAATCTGCAGTGCTCGCTCCGATTGACTGTCTCCTCTTCCGGCATCGTTCAGTGGCCCCATGAGTCTCTCTGATGTTCACTCGCCAGCACTTCCTATATTCATGAAGGCACAGCTTAGCACACCCGAGTTCAGCAAACAACGTTTTCAAGAAGAGAAAGAAAGCTGAATGCAGGAAGGTGCATGGAAATGTAAAATGAGGGCTAGAAGTATTACAAATTAGGATCCTAAACTGGGACCACGATACAGCAGCAGTAGTAGTATTGTGTCTTTTATTCATGGATCATGAACAGGGGCTTAAACTCAACTGAGCATAGCTCATTTCCAATGAGGTCCCATTACATTCATACTAGTTACTATTCAAGTCAAAAAAATCTTATTACGTTCTATTAACAATATAAATATACTTAAAAATAGATTAAAAAAACTAATATAAAACACTACACTACAATAAAAATACATACCATATGTTCACATTAACTAAGGCATTTATATAGCTTAACAAAAGTACAACACAAAAGAAAATAATCAGCTAAATAACAAGCAATGTAGGAACATAAAATAACAAAATATAATTCTTGGGTCACTGATTTCAAGTTTTATTAGGTCTCAAGATTAGGTTATTGCATTCAAAGCTTGAGCATATACCAATGCATATGCATATCCTCTACCCCCTTCCCCCCGGATATGCATATGCATTTGCATATGCTCAGTATCGTGGTCCCAGTTTACGACCCTAATTTGTAATACTTCTAACCCTTGTTTTACATTTTCATGCACTTTCCCCGAGTTCAGCTTTCTTTCTGCTCTTGAAATATGCTTTATGCTGACCTTGGGCATACTAAGCAGGTCTCGAGCCTTCTGGAACTTCAGCACTGGTTACACATCACCAGCTCGTCACTGCCATGTTTGTGGGGGGAACAACCTGGCCCCCAGAAAGTACAGCCCCTCTGGAGCAACCTGCAGCCTTGCAAGGATGCGAAACTGAGCCATTGTGGCCATCGCAGCAGGAGTGGAGCACCGCAAATTCTGGAGCACTGTGGCCGTGTAAACATGCCAAATGTGGCTTTTTTACTGAATAGCCTTTTGTTGGGGGTTTTCCTCCTTTTCTATTTCATTTGTTTTACAAGGCGAAAGCTCCATTGAGCAATGCTCATTTACAAGGAGGTCCTGGATATGACATGCAAACAATACAGAAATAGAATGAATACAGATTTAGAACAGAGATGGCAGAGTGCTTGAGACAGCAGTATCAATGTGCAGATGTTGTGGGAGCCTCTTCTTCAGCCCAGTATACGAATCCTTGTTTTCAAATGAAGAACAACATAAGGGAAGTGCAGAAGATGGTAAGGTTTTTTTTTTTAATAACCACTTAGCTGAAGACTGGAATCCCCTGTAAAGGTTGGGAATACACTTAAAAAAACACTCTAGGGGTTCAAAACACTAAATTATCATTAGCTTGTAATCTGCAGGAAATTAATCTGCAAATGCATGCAAATTACTAGGTCTGAAAATACAGACCTTTTAGTACATTTTTTGGGCTCCATTAGCATTGATTTTAGTGTGAACTGGGGAAGGTTCACCCATCTTTAAACAGATGCGATTGTAAGATTCTGAGATCATAAGAGTGTTTTTTTCCCTACTAAAATTATGTTAGCCTTTTTTGGTGGATGGCAGTAATGGGGAGCTCCCTTACTTTCCAGACTACAGGGAATATGCTAGTAGTTAACACTTGTAATTTGGTACTCTGTTTTCAAGCGCAGTGTCTGGGGGCTGCTCCTCCTATAAAGAAATAGGATGTGTGCACTATGATGCATTTCAGTGGGAATATCACAGAATTAAACAACAGGCAGCCAATCAGATGACTCAACAGTGGTTGTTGAGACAGTCTGTGGTAAGGAATCATTTATTTGTGTTTAGTTTTTGTTGACCGGGTAAGTGCACTAGACAAATCCTGCCTATTTTCAGGCACGACCTGGGGAAGGGGGATACAGATGAATGCCAACTGACCTTGAACCAGATTGAGCTAATCATGGTTGTGAGATGCTCTCAGTCCTGAGTACTGAACATGACAAGGGGATTGGTACATTTCTTTGCCTTCAGGTTAATATGGGAATGGGTCAACTTTTCCGCCTTCAGGTTAAAATGGAGATGGGGCCATTTCTCTGCCTTCAGATTAATAGTGGGTTGGGTCCATTTGTCAGCCTTCCAGTTAATATGGGGATGGGTCCATTTATCTGCCTTTAGGTTAAACTGGGGATGGGTCAGTTTCTCTTTCAGGTTAGTAAAGGAGTGGGGTCGTGTCTCTATCTTTAGTTTAATATGGGGATGAGGATGTTTCTCTGCCTTTAGGTTAGTATGGTGATGGGTTTGTTTCTCTGCCTTCAGGGTAATATGAGGATAGGTTCAGTTCTCTGACTTCAGGCTAGTACTGGGTGCCCTCAAGATAATTGTGGGACAGTGTAAAGCTCCTCAGTGCATCTCCTTAGGGCTGGCAG
This sequence comes from Neoceratodus forsteri, assembly GCA_016271365.2. Lineage (NCBI taxonomy): Eukaryota > Metazoa > Chordata > Ceratodontiformes > Ceratodontidae > Neoceratodus > Neoceratodus forsteri. The sequence continues at coordinate 1,710,737,520 of CM028129.1, read as the reverse complement.
CCACCTTTTAGTGTTTGATGAAACAGACACCCAATCCAATCCCATAGGGTTTTACAGAACAGGCAGCATAAAAATCAGTGTTCCTTTGAATAAGGGACAGGGGGCACAGGTCACCCTAGCAACCTAGCAATGCTAAATGTAAACTCACCAGAGGCTGCAGATGCCAGGCTTCCAATGAATATAAACTGGTAAAATGGCAATATGATGTGGTTAGCATTATGTGTTACTATAATACCACAGAACGAGTGCTGCATAAAGCTTATCCAGCCTGACAAATCCAGAGGTTGTTTTCTGAAATCTCTGCTGCTGAGGATGCTTGGGACCGGAGGCTCTTGGAGGTATTTCAGGATTTTGCCACATGCTGCAGTACTAACGGACAGTGTCTTTCACATGCTTCTTATTGGAGATTTGAAATGGCTGCACGTTTGCTTCATGTTTGAAGGTTATCCGTGCCAAGTTTCTCATTTCTAACCAGCAACTGCAGCTCATGCTGTACCCATTCTGCTGCTAATGCTTCCAAAGACGTGGCCTAGGGGAATGCAATTGGTAAGGTTCGAAGTGTTAGTACAGACCTCTAGATTTATTTATTAAAAAACAAAAGTCAATCAAGCTCTGTTTTCTCCAGGGAATTATAGATCATGGCTTGCCTGTGCTGACTGTGGCCGAACCTCCTGGTGTGCAATCGACTGACAGAAGAGTCTGTTTTAAGTGTTATAACCTGAAGCGTCAATATGGAGTCTGTTTCGCTTCTTGGAGCCGTGGTCATATTTTTCACTTGGCAATCATATGTCATGAAGAATTCATTTTTTTTGTTACAATTTATCTACCCAGGCTAGCTCAACATGGGTGCAGCAATTAAATGTCAGTGGAATACGTGTTTATCCAATGGTATAGATGGGAGCGTAGCACAGGGCGAGCAAGATCCTAGTTAACTGGTGACTGTCGTGAGATTCAAACCTGAGGCCTCCTGGTTCACATACTTCTGTGCTCTAACCCCAGGGCTACACTGCATGTCTTTTTTTTTTTCACTCAGCTCCATTTCACAAGTACAAGTCAGAAGTGGTACATGTATATAATTGATCAGGCAAGCGGGAAAGACATTACCCCTCCTGCACCCATAACATTGCCGGTAAAGTTATACAGCACTTAAGACCGCTAGCTTGGTACGTGTTCTTCGTATCTTCTGTACTGCCTGTCTTTTTACTTACACAGCAAGTTACAAATAAAAAAACTATTTTTTTACTATACTTTTTAGGCCCACTTATCACCACTGTTGCCACGATCGGTGCCAGGCTTCCAGCCCCATCCTAGCCCTTCTGTGGTACCTACCACACTTCCAGGATGCCACAGGTACAGCTTCTGCCTTGCGGTGATTTCTGGGGGTCTTCGCTCAGCTGCTGCCCTTGACCCTCAAGTATGAGGAGATGTGTGACCAGTTGGGAGGTTGAGGTCTGAAAGCACTGGGTATTATCCTGTTTGTTGCAGTGCTTTTCCTGCTTGTTTTCTCACCTGCTTCAGGATGCTGATGGCAAAGGCACGACATGCTCATGCACACATACAGTATGTAGCGGCAAAGCCCCACACCAGCTGGCATCTTACCCCTTCCAAGTCACTACAGCTCCACTGCCACCTGTGGTCACCCAGTTGGCAGTAAAGCAACAGAGCAGGCTGTTCTTCCTCCCAGGAGAGGGAGCGCACCCTCTGGGACACTCCCGGCTGGCCCCCGCTGTATAACAGTATATTTTCAGTTACTTTAATGTTTATGTTTTGGGGACATTTCTAGGTAAGCAGTATGACCTGACAACAGGGTGGGGGGCAGATACCTGCACACCCAGGGTGCAATAAGGACCAATACCACAGACAGAGGGCCTAACAGTCCCTGGAAGTGCAGGTAGCCCCAACACCCTACACCCTGAAGGGTCTCGCTGCACTAAGAAAATGAGCTTTTGCAGCAACAAAATTGAAAAAGCTTTTTAAGTTTTATATGCAAAATAGTCCTGCTGCGGAAGCAGCGCTTGCTCTTTTATAAGAGGGCTCTGTTGCCTCATGAACCTGTGCCATGTGACTCACTACCGTCAGCCAGTCAGGTTTGAGGATTTTTTAACCCATTTTCTAATTAAGTATATCAAGCAATATGGCAAATGCTAGGACTGTAGTAGAGTTCAAAACACAATGGGGACACTTTTAAGGGGGTTATTTGGAATTATAAAATGGCAAAGGAATGTTCTGTCTTCTGATTGGTCAGTATGTGCCTGGAACAGTGATGTTATTACACAATAACATCATTGTATTGATTAGCCAAGTATTTCTTTGCTTTTCTCTTAAGAAACAAATATATACTGCCTCATTAAAAATATACTAAAAACATTTTTTAATTTTTTTTATTTTGTATAACATCGAGCCATTGTATAATTGCCATAAGGCACTCCAAGGTGTGTGCTATTGTGTAATAACATGACTCCTGGGGTGGAGGAAGCACTCGGCTTCACTTTGTGCTTCATCCCACCCCAGGGAGTGACGTTATTACATGACAACACACACGTTGTCATGCCTTATTGCTTAATTATAAAATGGGCAAAAAAATCCAGTGATCTCATTGGTCAATAACTGCCCACCCAGCTGAAAAGATGATCATTTTAATTTTACAATGATGTGTCATGAATAATCATTATCAGTTATGTTCAAAGATTATGTTTAAGCTGCAAAAACTATCACTGTGATCATAATTAACAATAATTAAGCATGTACGTTAAATGGCCACTAATCAAAAACCATGAAGTATTGGAAATGGTGATTGTGATTAATGATATTCTCATATCATTATGATTTTTCATGATTGCCCATGGTGGAGATTACTGAGATAAATCTAAAAAAATAGCTTTTTTTAAATATTTTTTGGAATTTATCATCTTCTATTTATATATCTTTATTGGAATTATCTTTTATGATACATTTTCTAGATAAACACACCACTTTAATTTATACTTACTCTGACACTTCACTTCTTACTAATGTTCAAAAATTTCAGATTGGTTAATTATCTCCATTGAGGGTTCCTTTCATGGTTTTGAAATCTAGATTTAGTATTTGCTGTATTGGTCCTTGTAAGAACAGATCCAGAAGCAAATTATTTGATACCATTTATTGGACCAACATAGATGTAACAAAAAGAACAAAGTGCTTTAGCTTTCAGACCAACAAGTCCTTTGTCAGAAGCATAATAACAGTTATTTGGAAAAACCAATACTTTTAATACCCAAATCATGCAGAAAAAAACAGAAAAAATCCCCATTGGTTTAAAATACTCATTTAAAAAAAACAGAAGATGATGTCAGAGAAGCTTAATAGTACCATGTCACCTTTAGCTGAGAGAGTCTCAGGGACAGAGGTGCTTAGTGCAGAAGACATACAAAGAACTCTATTGCATATAAATTAAATTGTCTTATAAGATAACAACTACTTGAGCAGATGGCTCTTAAATCAAATTATGAGTGTCACAATGTGTTATAAGAATGCAGTTACTGAAAAACAACCCCCGCCTGGATTAAAGACATACTAAAATTGTTTTAGGACTACAAGAAGCATCTATGTATATATAATATACAAAGAGTAACTAGTAAAGCTTTCTTTCTTTATGCAAATGATCAGTGGTTACACACTGTATGTTATGTAAAACTTAGCAGGACCCATTACCCAGCTATACCCTCCAGCTAGATATTATGCCACATAAACTTCAAAAGCCTATAGTGTAGTAACATGACCATATAAGTGATAAGATAAATGTAAATTGACAGTATAAGTGTCAAACAAAAAAATACTTGTCAAGGACCACTAAGAAATTAAGACCATGCAGTCTGATATGCACAGATGTCAATACATTCTCAGTGTGTATAATATTTATTTATTTATAGCATAGGAATTGCAACGCTTTGAGTCAGACTCATTTCCAAAGGCTCCACGTCAAGTACAAGGTATTACAAAGACAAGTACAACAACCAGTAAATACAGTTTAACAATGGGCATAGTCATACAAGTGAGTCTAGCGTACGTAGAGTAATTGTCTATACAATTGGTTGCAATAAGAGAAGGAGGCAGAATTACATGCATACAGAACGTACAGATGGGCGGTGAACAAACTGTATACATGCAGAAGCTAACAGATGCAGCAATACACGTTATGGTTGGATGCCAGGGTGATGTCATGAGTGATGTTCTGCAGTGTGCAGCCTTCTGAGGCATTGTCAGGAACCGAATAGGTGTGTGCTATGGGCTAGCTAGGATAGGTCTAGGGCATAGGGCCCCGGGTGCAGGGGAAAGTGAATCAGCCTCGTTAGAGACCTTGTCAGTGCCAGAATAGCATCTGCTGAAGGGTAGTGCCTAGGGTGAGCTTAGCGGTTGTACTGGCAGCTACGTGTAGATAAAATGTGGGCTTTTAGGGCCGTCTTAAACAACAACTTGATGTACCGAAAATGCCTAAGGAGTCTGAATATGAAATAAAAAATCAAATCTACCACCAATGTTAATTTTCTGGACACCACAGTCACCATTAAGAATGGAACCTTACATACATGTATTTACAGGAAGCCAATAGACAGACAGAGATACTTACACAAGAAAAGTAATTACCCAGACCACACAAAAAAAATCTGTCATGTACAGTCAGGCACTCCGATGTCACCGTATTTGTTCACATGAGGAGGACAGAGATACACATTTGGCTGTGTCGAAACACACCTTTATTCAGCAGGGACACTCTTCCAGAGAAACTGACAGGACAACAGAATGTGCAACACAAATGCCAAGACAACAACTACTTCAGTACAAAGAAAACACAGCTACAGACAGGATACCCTTAGTAGTCACATATCATCCAGACCTTGAACTTCTACGTAAGATTATTAAAGACCTCCACCGAATATTTAGTAAGGATGAGGCCCTCAATTGTATTTTTAAGGAACTACCTCTACTATCTTTTAAACAACCACCAAACTTAGCCAGCCTAATAATTAGGAGTAAACTTTCGCCAGAACAGAATACCATGACACTAAATAGTACACAACCCTGCAATCAACGCACCTGTAAGACTTGTGAGCTAATTTCTGCTTCAGACTGTGTGATTACATTACAAAACAGACAATTGAAGGTACATGGGAGTTATACATGTACATCGCAACATATGGTTTATTTCATTCAGTGCAAGAGATGCCTACAAACAGGTTATGTTGGAGAGATAAGCCAATCGCTCCACTCTAGGATGAACTCACACAGACATACTATTAAAAGGAAGATGACTGAAAAACCAGTGGTGCAACACTTCTCTCAGCCTGACCACTCAATTTCAGATATGTTAGTAGTGGTCTTAAAAGGAAATCTCAAATGCACACAACAGAGACGAGCTTTTGAGATTAAACTTATTTTACATCTCAATATGGTAGCAGATGGGATGAACAAAGATTTGGGTTTCATGGGACATTGCAGGATTTTAACATCCACAGACCTCTTCTTCTTCAGACTGACATATAATAGGACTTCAGCATGTGTGTGTGTGTGTGTGTGTGTGTGTGTGTGGTGTGTGTGTGTGTTTTGGGGGTATGTGAATACGGCAGGTGTGGGGCTTGCTGTCACATTGAGGTAGGCTTCTATTTAGATACATAGGGCTGGATTTTCAAAGGCGTCAGACTGGCGCAAGGTGCTCGCGACGAGCAGGTCTAACGCAAGAGGCATCTTGCGCCAAGGGCTGCGCTAAGTGGTATTTTCAAAGGCAGCCTGCGTCACCCAGCAGGCTGCCTGCACCAGAGTGTGCTAGGGCCCGCCTTGCGCCACGAAAGTGGCTGAAGAATGGCGCTAGGGGGCTTGCGGTAGACCCAGACTGCTGCAGCCCTCAGATCCAGAATTTCAAAGACCCCCCCCCCCAGGAACTAAGTGCCAAGTACCCTTAGACCAGCAAAGGGCTGGTCTAACAGTAAGTACTCAGACAGCTCCTGGGAGGTCATCCAGTATGTGCCACTGCATAGCCTGCCCCGATCCATCCCTGATGGGCGATCCCTGGTAGTCCTGTAGTCCCCCCACCCCGTCACAATCTCAGACACCCACTGCATTGCATATTGACATCTCCATGGTGGTCTAGTGCCCCCCCTGAGGTAGTGCCCATCTCTGCACTCCCACCCCCCCATCGCGGGATCTGGCGCCGCACAGCCCTCCACACCACCATGCAGCGGCCACCCATCGAGGCTGTCAGTGCATACTGTATACAGTATAGTATGCGCACTCATCAGCTCTATCTGGTGGCCACCCGTGATGGTGTGTGGAGGGCTGTGCCGATCACCAGATTGGAGTATGGGAGGAGTGGGAGTGCAGAGATGGGCACTACCTGTGGGGGGGGGACTAGACCACCAAGGCACCAGTGTGTGTTGGGGCATGGGTGCCGGTGGCGCAGTGGTGTTGGGGGGGCTGTGTCCAGTTGCTAGCCCCTGTCTGTGGGTGCTGCAGACTCCCGGCTGCCATTGTGACATTGCAGGTGGGTGCGCCATACGTTTGGTGCAGCACCACCTTTGCCGCATGCCGCTAGACTTTGGTACCAGGACCCTTTGGATTACAAAATCGGGTGCTGGGTCCTGGGAGCACCCGCACTCGGCGCATGCTGCCATTGTCGCAGCTTGCATCAGGGCTTTGAAAATCCAGCCCATGGAGTCACAGTGTGTTATTACTTTTACTTCACACACATAATGAATGTTAATTCCTTCTTACTAGTTACCTTCCCCTTGGAGTGGAGTTGATTCCATTACATCATATTCAGATTCCCTAGCCTGTTACTGTACATACAGTAGTGTTTATTGTAGACTGTCATGTTTTTGAACTCTGGACATATTGGGGTGCGAGATCTACTTTGCATGGGGGTCCTAGGCAGATCTATTTACATTAGGCTAATATTGTAGTGATTTGTGGAAATGTAGGTATGTTAGGACTCTTGTCTTACACACATACTGTATATTTACTTCTAGTTACCTTACCCTGGGGAGGGTGGAAGTTTTATTTCATTGTATTTCTATCCAGAATCCTTGGAGATGTTACTGCGCAGATACTGTAAGAGTAAGGATAAATAGTGTTACATTTTTCCTTGTAGATATTAGGACACATGATCCCTTTTACTTGGAATTTCATGACAAGTTGAATTACTTTGGGTAACAATTGCAATGATTGATGTGAATGATGGTGCATTAGGTGTGTGTGTGTGTGTGTGTATATATTTCCTTAAAAGTAGTTATCTCCCCCCCCCACGAGGTGGGATGTGGTGTGTGTGTGTGGAAGGGATGAGAGAATTACATTTTTATTTCTTATTCAGATTTCTTAGACATTTTAGGTACATCAAGTTGTTATATTATACACACTGAGAATTTATTGACATCTGTACATATCAGACTGGTCTTAATTTCTTGGTGGTCCTTGACAAGTAGTTTTTTGTTTGACACTTATACTGTCAATTTATGTTTATATTATCATTTATAAAGTCCTGTTACTAAACTATAGGCTTTTGAAGTTTATGGGGCATGATATCTAGCCAGAGAGTATAGTTGGGTAATGGGTCCAGCTAAGTTTTACACATCATACAGTGTGCAACTACTGATCTTTTTAAGAATGCTTTACTAGTTACTCGTTGCATGTTATAGATACGTAGATGCTTCTTGTAGTCCTAAAATAATTTTAGTGTGTCTTTAATCCGGGTGGGGGTTGTTTTTCAGTAACTGCATTCTTATACACATTGTGACACTCATAATTTGATTTAAGAGCCATCTGCTCAAGTAGTTGTTATCTTATACGTCAATTTAATTTATATGCAGTAGAGTTCTTTGTATGTCTTCTGCACTAAGCACCTCTGACCCTGAGACTCTCTCAGCTAATAGTGACATGGTAATGTTAAGCTTCTCTGACATCATCTTCTGTTTTTTTTTAATGAGTATTTTAAATCAGTGGGGATTTTTTCTGTTTTTTTTTTTTCTGCATGATCTGGGTGTTAAAAGTATTGTTTTTTCTAAATAACTGTCATTACACTTCTGATGAAGGACTTGTTGGTCCAAAAGTTAAAGCACTTTGTTCTTTTTGTTACAGCTATGTTGGTCCAATAAAAGGTATTAAATCATTTGTTTCATGGTTTTGGTGATTTCCTACAAGTTTAGTTTAGTTTATTGTTCTAGGAATTATTACCTTTGAGCCAATGGCTCTTTTACAAAGGTTCCACGTCATCAATGTACAAACAAACAAGACATGTTACATAGAATGGTCAGCAAATTATAAAGGTTTCAATAAGCCAGTATAATACCGTACATCACAGGAAAAAAACAAAACATTGGAGGAATGGTCACAGTGGGAAGGATAGGAGGAGATATGGAGAGGGGAGCAGACTTAGAGTAGTTAGAGGTACTCAGATGCCTTTGTCATTAAAGGAGCAGAGGAGGAGGAGGAGGGTGAAAAACAGTAAAAACAGCCATGAGGGAGGAATCATTAGTCAAGGCAGTCACAGGAGCTAGAGGCTGGGAGGTGAGAGTAAAGCATAGATTTGAAAGCTCCTAGTGACGTGGAGGATGTAATGAGCGAGCTCAGGGCATTGTACCAGCTGGGGGCACGATAGGCAAAAGATCTTTGGCCCTGTGTGGTCCGGCATCTGGGGACCTGGAGAGGCTGGTGTTCCGATCTTCTGGTGGGACGGATGCTGGTATTCGGGCAAAGTAGGTCTTGGATACACGGTGGAGTGCAGCCCAAGATAGATTTTTTTGCCATCAAGCATGTGAGATACTTTAAGCGATTTGAGAGTTGCAGCCATCCTGTTTCAGTGTAGAGCTCACATGTATGAGTACGTCTTTGCGCTCCAGTGAGCAGCCGACAGGCCTTGTTTAGGGTGGTTGTGATGTGCCTTAGTGCGGTGGTAGTGGCAGAGCCATAGATAATTAAGCTATAGTCTATGATTTGTGGTCTGTGCTCAAAACCATTCCTGATGGTCAGCAAACTAATACTGTCAATGCAAAATTGTTTTAAAAATAGAAATTGCCATTGTTTTGATTCATAAACTGTGCTTTTGAAATATGAAAATTAGTTATGCAAATGTGCATACTACATGTAACATTGCATGTACTCTTCCTTAAGGGATGAAAACTTGATTTCACATGATTTACATTGTAATTTGCCTTTGCTGATATATGACATTCATATTTCCATAATAGCAACAAAACCTTAAGTATTACTCATGTAGCTTGCAGTCTTATAATACAGAACTAATATAATTATCAAGTATTATCCCTTGCTCATCCACAGATCAACAACTACCATTCTCCTAATTTAAGCTTACAGTAATAATGTCTGATGTCCAAGTGGCATGGCAGTAGAACTGCGGCCCCACCATGCTGGCAGCCCAGGATCAGGACTGATCATGGTTTTCTGGGGCTGGCTTGGGGGGAATCGAGCATCCAATGGAAGCTTCCACCCCAGAAGTGGCGTGGTGGGGGGGGGATGACTTACTGGTGAATCACTGCCACCAGGTGGAAGCCTGGGTGTAGTGCAGGACTGGAGTGGCAACATGGGGTGGGAGATGCGGGATGCTGCAATGTGCACGTGCCTCCACATGTGTGCGCTTGACGTGAGCACCCCAACATGGGGGGGGGGGAGAAAAAACATAGGAAAATGGTGGTGAGGTGGGTGTGTATGAAGCCCTGCACACTGACCCTCACCCGCTCCACCATCAGGACCCGGAAGGAAGACCAAGATTGAAGGTAAGTTCTAATGAGAGTGGGAGACGGTGGGGAAAGGGTGAAAGGAAGCCCAGCCTGCCTTGGCAGAGGAAACAAAAACTATATGAAAAAAAAAAAATAATAATCATCAGTTGGGGATTTGAAGGGTCATGTTTGAAGACTAAATCACAATTTAGATGATGCTGATGTTAGAACACAGTCTCCCTTGGTGATCATATGGTAGCATTTCATGATCAGTGATGTTCTGTCACTGCCCTTAAAAAAAAAAAAAAAAAAGATTGATGATTTACTGATTCACCTGGGCAGACTGGTGCAGTAATTGACCAATAACCACATGGGTCTGAAAGTACCATGCAAGTTTTGGAACTACACTGCTTTGGAATTCTTAGAAACTGTGACAGTAGGGGAAAAAATTGTTCAGCTAACACCATGAGTGACTTGCCTGCCAGCCAATTTGACCTCTTTGATGGGGCAAACCTAGCTTTGGTATGAGAACCAATTCACTAGTGATGGACATTTATTTATTCTTAATTTAAAGATCTATTTAGTGTTGTGTTTTTTTTTTATTTTGATGCCATTTTATAAACACACTAACACACTTCAGGGCTTGCAGTTATTAGGTAATTAGTGCACTTCCTCCCCACCCTATGGTTGCAGGGCACTTGACTAATGCCTTGTGCCTCCAACCCATGGAATTGGAGGGTGCGGTAATTACCCAATCACTGCACACCCTGTCATGTGTTATTGCTTATGTAATACATTGTAGGGCTTCAGGACAGACTTGATGAACTTAAAGTTCTGTATATTTCTGTGTCCTTTGTGCTATCCCTAACTGGGTAACAGAACACCTGGACAGGTGTGGGAATAGTTAACATTTAAATCATAAATCCCTGTTGTCAGGTTTGAGTTTAGCCACCTGCTAAAACTCTGTCATTGTTTTTGACCCTGCTGTGCATGTTTGCTTACTCTTTGTTTACCAAAAATTTGTAACGACTCGAGGTCTGTCTTAATACCCTAAAACTATAACTTAACTGTTGTATTTTTGTTGTTGCCGTTTCTGTGTTGTTGCTATGTATGTGATTCCTGACGTGGAGCCTTTGCAAAAGAGTATTTTGACTCAAAGGTTGTAATTCCGATACTCCCCAATAAATAAATAAAACAAATAAATATGCTCAGGGCTCACACAAGACCCCAACCCACAGAAAACAACTGTCCGTCACCCTTATGTCTACAGAAATCACTTCTCATTATGTGAAATACAGAGCGTTACAGAGGTTTGTCTAGCTTGTAAAGCTGTTTATTCATGTGACAGACTTCACTTTTCAAATATCTCCAGAACCTGCTGTTAATCTCGTTTGGCATCTTTTCACATTAGGGGACAGAGGCGCTCCTGCTATTGTCTTCTTTATACTTTGAGTGACCAAGAGTAGAACATGTGGCTTTCCACAATTTCAGCTAGCCTGACTTTTGTGCGGAGTAGGTATTGCTATAGTGACAATTTCCTAAGTAACCCCCCCCCAACAAATGTTAATTCCAACCAGAGCAAATGAAAAGCAAGATTCATGGCAAATTTGCCCTTCAGTAGTTAGTAAATGCAAATGCAGCTGACTAAAATAAACGGCATCTCCTGCAGGTGTCTGCATTCTTTTTTTTTTTTTTTTACATGCCACTAATTATACTTGAATCCTGATGTGATCCACATTCTTTTTGACAATAAAAGAGTGGAGATACACTGAGGAATTCTAAAATGCTTGAGAATAAAAAAAAAAAAAAAAAAAGATTTATTCTTACCGTGCATCAAAATGTCATGTACTGGACAGGCTGATGGGTAATAGTTCTCTTTTACAAATGCTAATGAATTTTAAATGAGATGCATTTTTTTTAATTTTCCGTTGTCAACAGCCATTTGTCTGGTAGCAATCATTTCAATAAGAGCTTTTAATTTTCAGCATCTGTTTTCAACAACTCTTTCCTAATTGGGTTCCTAATGTATTTCAGTGCTTTCTCTGTTATTTTGGAGAATCCCCCCCCCCCCCAACACTCCTCGCAGTCGGAGATAGTGCACTTTCGTCTCTGCGGAGCCTAGCCATTGTTTTCTTGCTGTTGTTTACAAGAGGAAGATGGCTCCGTGAATGACATGCTTTCACTTACAGTCTTTAAAATGTCTTTGTATTTGTTCATTTATTACCTTGGGAAACACCTCCTGGAATGGGACCATTGATTCATAGAAGGTTGGATACAAATCACTTGCATCAATGTTACAACAAGTGGTATAAACTCATCTTCCCTCTGTTTCATTTATGGTGTCAGAAAGTATATGTGTGAGCTTTAATTAAGTATTGGGTAATTAGGTTAAAGAAAAAAAAAATCACTGATTTAGACTATCTTGTGACTTTTTTTAATAAATTAATTCAATGCCATATGCCGTACTAGTGCTGGGTGAAATAAAAAAAAAAATACATTTCATGCACTATTTGCAAACTAGAACAGTTTGTTTAAAATGGGCTATTTAGTTGAAATTGTGCCTTTTTTTTTAAAAAAAAATAATTTGCAGTTTGGGAAAATGGCACTATTTACTGAAATTGCACATTTTTAAGAACTCACATTTTCAAAAAATTCACAACAGGAGAAAATTGAGCCATTTAAATAAAAAAGTGTTTTAGAAAAGATGCTAGGTTTTGTCAGAATTTCATGAAAATTGTGCAATTGCTAAATCGGTAATGTGCGCAATTTCACAAATAAAAAAAAATTGGTGAAGCACAACTACACATACGTTTTCTTTCTTACTTTCTTTCTTTCTTTTGCTGTTCCTTTTCCTAATTTTCTCTTATAGCTCTCTGCCACCCTCCATTCCCCACCCAAATACTTAGGGTTATACGTGTCCCCCTCTCACCCCAGGAGCCAGTTGGTTCCCCTATGTGATATGCTCGACCTTCAGTCACCCTCACTGTGGTACATTGGGGCCCGTACTGAGCTCCCGTCATAGCACTCTGCTGTCCTACCACTTGGCCAGTTCACATTTACATTTTTTTATGCATTTTTGCCCAAATTTTATTTTTTCATGGGACAGTGCGAGTCTATTTTACTGGTCCATAGATGGTACACAAAGGCTTCTGTAGGGCCAGTCAAAAATGCTAGTAATAAATCACCTTCAAAGAAATGAATTTGATTGGAAAATGAACTCATTACATTTACTGTAACCTTAATCACAGACATTACCTAAAAGGATGGCTAAAAATGACCTGTTAGTATCTATGGTAGGCTACTTCGGAACATTGGACTGTAGAAAGTCATAGAATCATAGAATGTGATGGCAGATGAAGAACAAGGGTCCATACAGTCTGTTCATTTTTCCCACTAGCTATACCCTGGACCCACCCTCCATTAGATTCTGAGTCGATGAGAGCTTTCACCCTATCCCATCTGTGCTTGAACTCCTCTCACAGTCTGAGCCCCCCAACAATGGTAGTGGAAATGCTAAACATAAGGAGACTGAGGGTCCATCATCTTTGTGTCCCACCATCCTGGCAGCGGCAGTATTCAGTATTATATGAAACAGCTCACATCTCTGAAACACTCACCCTCTCCCTTCTTCTCTGTCCCCTCCCTGAAGCCGCTTTTCATTGTTCACTCCTCTTCTTCCTGCCCCTGCAGCTAGTTTCTCCCCCGTCTTTCTTCTCTCTGTGCTGTCCCTCCTTTTACTTTATGTCTTCTCCCCTCACTTGTCTGTACCATACTACCCTCTCCCAATGCAAAACAGTTTTGTACAAATTTTTTTTTCTCCTTTTTGGCCCTGTCTGATAGCTGTAATCTGTGCCTACACTGTATCTTATTCTTTTTTCTATATTTTTATTGAAAGTTTTAAAATCATTTACAAACACAGATTAGAAACACTTACCATTCCTATTCATGCCATTACATTAAGTACAATACAACTTAATATACGGTCAGTGCATAGACACCTTGGATACAGTGCAACTGATTACAGAGTATGTTGGTTATATAGCAAAACGTTGTGATCTGATGGTATCTACTAGGTTCCTGAGAAATAGACTTAACCATTAGGTGGGACATTGACCCCCTTTTATGGCCTTAGCGATTGGCTGACATATGGACTCAAAAGTTTGTTCTTGGTTATTTACTCAGTATTGGGATCTCTCAGTTCTGAAGCAGTCTAACAGATTGTTAGTACCGGGCTAGGATGGGAGCAGCTAAACCCATCCATAGTTGGGCTATGGTATTTCTCACATTTATGAGTGCTAGCCCCCATACAGGGTTTTCTTTGGAGAACTTTAGTGATGAGTCTCTACCCAGCAGTATTTTCATTGCTGAGAAGGGTAACTCTTTCTTTATGGTCAGCTCCATTTTCGGTGTACCTCCCACCAGAAACCCCTAATCCTAGGGCAGGTGAATGCCAGATGGAGTAAAGTACCCTCCTCATTCCCACTCTTGGGGCATTTAGGGTCCAGTATGGGCTTCATCTTATGGAGACAACTAGGTGTGTAATAGGTGCTACACATAAATGTGTATTGGATCAGCCTTAGTTTGTTGTTGGGCACCATAAAACACATGGTTAACTGCTCTTTGCCATTCATTCTCTGAGATTTCTTTTCCCATATTAGCCTCCCACTTCTTACTGATGCATCCCCTAAGGTCTGGCACACTGCCCCTAATCAGCTTATAAAAGTCAGAGAGTGGTTTAGTCTGTGGCTGGTGGTTAAATACTACGTTTTCTATGGAGGGCAGAGCTGGGTTTCCACCAAGTGCCTATGCTGCTCTCTCCAGTAGGTATCTGATTCTAAGGTAAATAAAGAAACCACCTGGACCCAAGTGGAATTCCCTCCTGAACTGCAAGAAGGACTTAATGGTACCCCCCACTGCACCTTATTATTATATCCAGCGTGATGATGTCACTAATTTTGTATCTGTTCTCATATTTGATTGATAGTATTGTTAAAGTTGTATATATTTGCAAAGAAACATGGACTCTGTTGACAGATAGAGGATGATGGTCTGTCAAGTCTGCCCATATCATTCTACCTCAAGCCCCCTACTTAGTGTCCTGTTGTTTCCCCCTCTTCCCCCCAACATCCCCCCGGTACTTCCCTGTGTGACTATGAGTACTCTTGCCTTTTCCCAGACATTTTTTAAACCTTTTAGGGTACCTGCCCCCTCCACTTATGCTAGCAGTCTCTTCCACAGCTCCACCACACTCTCAAGGAAGTCAAACTTCCTTACATCCCTCCTGAAGTTAACCCCGCCACCAATCTCCAATTGTGCCCTCTGGTGACTGTGTCATTATTTCTAATGAGCAGGTCTTCACTACTTACCCTGTTTATACCCCTCAGAAACTTACAAGCCTCTGTCATCTTTCCTGTCTCGCATCTGGCCTTCAGTGAGTACACTTTCTGGAGCACCAGCTGTTCCTCATAGGAGTTGCCTTGCTGGTCCTGGATCATTCTGGTGTCCCCTCTCTGCACTGACTCCAGCCTGTCTACATCCTTTTTTGTTTGAGGGCTCCAGAACAGGACATAGTATTCCAGGTGAGGCCTCACCAGTGACCTGTGTAGGGGCAAGGCAATTTTATGTATACAATACCATGTATGAATTCAGGGTGCTTCACATATACAGATCAAAAAGACGATAATCAAAAAATGAGGCCAGCGCACTAGCGCAGTGCTAGCGCTGCCGCTTGAAACACCAATAACCCAGGTTTGTGAGTGGACTCGGATTGTTGGAAAGTCAGCTGGGGGAGGAGAATTGAGCATCTGAGGGACTGCGCTCCTTCGGGGAGGAGGGTGGCGCTGAGCCCGGCGTTAGCCTGGCCTCTAGCTGTGGCCAGGGGTAGAGTGTCGGGACTGCTTGGCGGGCATCGGAGCGTCAGGAGGTCAGTGTACTACGCACGGGAGCATGTGTGGTGCTGTCATTGTCTCCATGACATGCCACTTCTTGGGGAGAGAATGAGGAAAGGGAAAACCCCAGTCGGTAGGATAACTCCTACCACCTGCAGTGTCTGTACCCCGATATCTGGGCACTGCTGCGGCAACAGATCCATTTCATAGTGGGAAGGGGGGGGGCGCTGCAGCCCCTGCTTGGGGGGAGGGGTGCATGAATCTTGGAATAACACGTGGTAGGGTAAGTCCTAGGGAAGTTGGGGTGATGGGGCTGGAGTGGTAGGCATGAAGGGGGCTGCCTGTTGATCGGGGGGGGGTAAACAGCATTAACTGCAAAAAAAATCAACAAATAAAACAAAAATCAAAAACTAATACCAGAAAATAATAAATACAGAAAATAAATACAATGAACAGTAAATCTAAAAACGGAGGTACTACTAAATAAAATCAGGCATCAGTACCAAAGGCTTGGTTAAAAAGATAGCTTTTTAGTCTCCTTTTAGACGCCTCCACCAAGGGATAACTCCTTAGGTCGAAAGGCATGGAGTTCCAAATAATCGGGGCTGCCACTGAGAATGCTCTGTCCCCTAATTGTTTTAGATGAGACTTCGGGATGACCAACAATAATTCCTCGGTAGAGCCGAGAGAGCAGCCAGGAGTGTACCAGACTAAGAGGTATTTCAAGTAGGCAGGGCCCGATCTGTGCAGGGCCTTGTATGTTAACAAAGTAGACTTGAAGTTGGTACACCACCTAACATGAAGGCGGTGCAGCTACCACAGCACAGGAGTGATGTAATCCGTATACGTCACCCTGATATCAACCTGGCCATGGCATTCTGAACGAGCTGTAGGCAGCCCATCAACCCTCCAGATAACCCTAAATACAGAGCGTTACAGTAGTCCAGCCTTGAGGTTACAAAAGCACGCACTGGGGTTACCAGATCCTCTTGCCCAAGACAAGGTTTAATCCGGGAGATATTCCTTAACTGGAAAAATCAGCTGCAGCCCATGGCTGACACCTGATGTTCTGGTGTCAGCCTAGAATCCACAGTGACTCCCAGATTCGTCACCCTATCCGCAGCTGTCGGGAGGGTGCCATTCAGAGATGGTAAACTGACAGCACCCAAAATTCCAGCTGACCTTCGAGGACTTGGTTCCACCAGCATCAGCTCCATCTTAGTCGGCTTGAGACTCTGCCAGTTGGAGGTCATCCAGTTAGAAATGTCTTCAAGGTATTGCTGCAGGACAAGGACTGCATCTCACCCATCTGATGTAAAAGACATATACAGCTGCGTATCATCTGCACAGTAGTGAAAACTCACACCATATCACCTGGCAACCCCTCCTAGCTGTAGCATATACATTACTAACAACATGGAGGATAGAATTGAACTCTGAGGAGTCCCATGGTAGACCACAGCCGGATGCTACAAGTACCCATAATGACCTGCTGCAATCTGCTGGAAAGGAAGGACTCAAACCATTTCAAGGTTGTGCTGGTGAGTCCCCCGTAGTCATCAAGATGCTCTGTCAAAATCCATGGTCAGCAGTGTCAGATGCTGAGGACAGTTCAGAAAACGAGAATAGAACATTCCCTGCCCCCCTCCCTCCCTTGCAAAGAGAAGGTCATCAAACACTGTTATGAGCATGGTCTCTATACTGTGGCGAGGCTTGAACCTGACTGGAATGGCTCATAGTTGTCATAACTCTAAAGGTGAGCCTTCAGTTGCATCACCACCACCACCACATTCTCGATAACCTTCCCTAAAAAGAGAAGGTTCGAGACAGGCCTGTAGTTAGCCAGCACATCTGGATCCAATGATGGTTTCTTCAGGAGGAGTCTTGCTGCAATTCTTTAAGCGCTAAAGGGAAAGAACCCTCCGAAAGGGAGCACCAGATATGTCAGCAGACATCGGCCTCGGCCTTGCGGCAGTCCAGCAACAACCGTGTAGGCCCCAGATCCGAGGTACACTAGGTGTGGCCCAATGTTGCAGTTACCTCGAGGACCTCTGCCATGATAGCTGTCTGGAACGCGCTCCAAATCCATGGAACACTGACACATTTCTCATCTACACTGCTGGCTCCTGACAGGTCACCTGTTGAAATTCTCGCCTGAATGGAGGACACCCTGTCTAGAAAGAAAGACCCAAACTCCTCACACTTTTCTTGTGATGACAATCCCCCAGATTGTAGACAGGGAGGACACATTATTCTGCCCACAGTGTGGAGAGCTCAGCGGGCCTGTTCATTCCTTGAGGCTGTAATCCATGACAGGAAACATAGAAAACGATGGCAGAAGGAGACCATATGGTCCATCTAGTCTGCGCATAGGCCTACCCCCCTCCCTTAATTGCTAGTCAGTGTGGTGGTACCTTTGTACCTGTCCCAGGTGTTCTTGAAACCTACCACTGTTGTTGCTCCCACCACTACCCGAGGAAGGCTGTTTCATGCATCCACCACCCTCTTGGTAAAGAAGAACTTGTGTGTGTTACCTCTGAATTTGCCCCCCTCCAGCTTCATGTTGTGCCCCCTAGTTCTTGTGTGCTTTCTGACTTTGAACAGTTCCTGAAACTGCACCTTGTTTATTCCATTTAGGAACTTGTAGGTCTCAATCATGTCTCCCCTCTCCCTCTGCTGCTCCAGGGAGTACATGTTCAGGTTTTGCAGATGCGCTTCATCGTTTTTGTTCTGTAGGCCATGTACCATATTTGCAGCTCTCCCTTGCTCTGTCTCCAGGCTGTTGATATCCTTTTTTAGGTGTGGTCTCCAGAACTGTACACTGTACTCTAGGTGTGGCCTCATCGGAGATCTGTAGAGTGGCAGGATGACCTCCTTTTTCCCGTCGGTGATCCTCCTGCCTATGCAGCCCAATATGCCATTCGCCCGTAGTGTTGCTTTCTCGCACTGTTTGAACATCTTTAGGTCATCCGTTATAATTATTCCCAGATCCCATTCCTGTTTGGAAAATTCTAGTTGTACCCCTCCCAGGTGGTAGTAGTAGTCCTCTCCTGGGTTGGCCCTTCCTAGGTGCATGACCTTGCATTTTTTTTGCATTAAACTTTAGTTGCCATGTTTCTGACCATCTTTTCTACCCCACCTGGAGTGTCTACCCTATTGCTTATTTTTGTGTCATCTGCAAATAAGCTCACCTTCTCCTCTAGTCCCTCAGTTATGTCACTAATAAAATATTGAATAGGATCGAACCAAGTACTGATACTTGTGGCACTCCACTATCTACTCCTCTTTCTTCTGAAAGTGAGCCGTTTACATGTACCCTTTGTGTCCTTCCAGTGAGCCAGTTCCTTACCTATTTCACTACTTACTGTCCTACTCCCATTCTGTCCAGTTTGTTGAGTAGCCTGCTGCATGGGACCAAATTGAAGGCTTTGCTTTAATCCTTTTTCAGGGTTATAGCCCTCTAATAGACTCTGTAATGTGACTTCAGAGCCATGCTGTCCTCCAGTGAGTGGCTTCTCTTCCAGGAATGCTCCAACCTCCACCCAGTCACCTTCAATGACCTCAGCTCATCATTATACCATAGCGAGCTGTGGTGGGACGTTAATGGGTTGAAATAGATCAGTGCGATGGAGTCAAGCGCCACCGTAATAGCCAGATTATAGCCATAAATGTCGGTTTCTGCACCTCCATTGCATGTCGCTTCCATACCCAAGATGTTCAACACTGCCAGATGTTCTTCTGGCTCCAAAGCACATTTTAGGTGGTATTGAACCATTTCCATGTGGGGGAGGATGGTATCCAGGAGGGGCCCCTGCAAGACAGCTAACAGTGTGGTGATCCGACCACCCCGGCCGGATCCACCCTGTCATTAAAGATGCTCAGCTGAAAAGCGAAGATGAGGTCCAAACTGTGTCCATGTTTATGGGTCGCGGTGGAAATAACCTGCGTGAGGCCCTGTGAATCCACCAGCTGGAGGAACTGCTGAGCAAACTGTAAGGATTCAGCATTGACTCGTACATTGAAATCCCCCAACACAGTGATGTTGGGGCATTCATCGAAAGGTCGACAGTGAAGTCTGCAGATTCCTGTAGGAGCTCCTGTTCCCACCCGGGAGGGCGGTAAACAAAGAGAATCCTACAACTCGCACATCTCCCTCCACAGCCACACATTCAGATGACCCCATCTCTTTCAGTGGGTATGCTGGTAGTCTCACATGGGATTTAAGAGAGATGGCAACCCTGCCTCCCCTACGCTCCTGCCTCAGGCAGTTTACCACCGAGTATGCTTACAAGCATAAGGTAGTGAACAGCCTGCCTGCAGTGACTGTGGATGTGAAGATAATACAGGCCTTCAGGTTAAGCCAGGACAAATTTCTGTTACCAAGGGAATTACAGGGTATCCTGGGTTGTAGAGGGGATGGCAATTCCTTTATCAATGGGCAGATGCTTGTTCAGCATACCTATTAAATGCTGCTTACTTATTTATTTTTTTCTGTAATTATGCCCCCATCCCTGGCCCCTCCGAAGTCTCTCAGGCCCGCGAGCAACCCCTGAGCCTTTCCAGTTGTAGTCGCCCACCCCCAGGACCTCTGACTTTGCCCCCCTAGGCGGGGTCAGGATGGAAGAAGAAGGTCCTGTTAACTTTTGCAATTTGTTGGGCAGGCGCTGTGAACTGGAGAGAGCGAGATGGAGGCCTGGGGTGCTCCTGCAGGCCATCGTCATGGAGGCACCGGGGCAATTTTTCTGTTTTTCTCCTTACCCCTGAAGACATCGCGTGCAAGGACGACAAGGTGACCCTGCCACACAGTACATACATCCAGATGCCAGCATCGGTAATGTCTCCTCCCTCCCACTGCCCTTCTATCTGCACTGCCACCTGTGGTCACCCCAGGTGGCAGATTGCGGCAGAAAATGGCACCCCCCCCGGAGGAGGAGATCGGCCTGTGGGACACTCAGTCCTTCTACCCCCCCAGCCAGCCCCCCCATGACCTGAGACCATTCCTGAACCAAGGTCACAGGGTGTCACGGGCGGTAGTGCTACCACTGCGCCAACGGACCGGCCCCTTTAAAACCTGCTTATAAAGTGGGGGTGGGGATGGGGAAACAAAAAGAAGAGGTACTAAGTCCATGAGGTCCAACTGACCTCGTGGACCTAGAGGCTTTTCTTTTTGTTTTGTTTTTTTGTATAACCTTTTGTCTGCCAAGCCTTCAGATTGGGGTCCTCCCAGCCCTGTTACCCTCTATTCATAGCATCCCCCTGGTAGAGGTCAGAAAGTAGTGGGTCTCGAGCTGAGAGTGCCAGCATCCGTTATCGAGATGGTACTGGGGTTTCCTGGTTTCTTTCCCCACGAGCTGCTTGAGTCCCTCTTGCTTCTCCAGGTGCCTCTGGCATCTGCACACACTGCAGCCGCTCTTAGCACATGAACCCCTCCCCAATGCATGGGAATAGGCTTCCCTTGTCGACTGCCAGGGGCTGCTGCACTGCAGCTGGGAGCACTATTTCCCAACTTGACTGCCTGCCCAAACCCTGGGCATGGAAAACTGGGCCAAAAGGCAGTCCCTAGCATCTCTTCTGGCCTTGAGTTACAATGTTACTGTGTATAAAACGGTTAGGGCAAATCCTGGGTGTGGATTGGCTGAAGCAATGCAAGACCACTGATGATATGTCACTATCTCAGTACATCGTCTCAGGTGAAAACGTATTACCCAGAGCAGCATTATCCCAGTGTTAAAATACTGTACACTCCAAAGTATAGTGCGCCATGCAGCAGTTTTACTTCTCAGGTGGCTGAAGCCACTCAGCTTCACCACGTGCCTCACAGTGTACCTGAATCGTGGCAATGTGTATGCAGTAAGTCATGACAGGCTGTGGATTATTTGGGAATTTTACTCCTGCCTCATGTGATGTATCATGAGGTGCAGCCGAGTGACGTAACCACAATTCCCCAGCTACCCACATCCTGGAGTGCCTTATTGCTATATACAACAGACCCATGTATAAAATAAATTTAAAATATGATCAGTTGTGTTTTTCATTCATGCCCTTCCTCAGCTGTGAGTTATTGCTGGATTTATATAAAGATAAAAGACCTTAGCTGACCAATCAGGTTACTGGATTTTTTATGTCCGTTGTATAATCTATGGGTGTTAATCAAGTGTAGTGTTTTGCAGTATACATTAAACAAGTAATTTCTTTTGCAAGTGATATTTAAATTGTAAGTTTTATCTTAAAAACAGAAATGATCTAAAATTCTGGGTTACAACACGAAGAATAAAGGAATAATGCCCGACAGGGTGGGTATTATGCTGGGATAACATCCCACCTCAGGTGGTTGGGCCCAAGGCCACTGTCCGAGGGCATCCAACACCGAGAAGGGATGTTATTCCAGCATAACACCCACCCTGGAGGGCATTATTCCTATTATACAATGGCTTGTTGTTTTATAATAAAATAATTTTAAAGAATGTATTTGTTAGTGTATAAAAATATTTTTGTTTCTTAAGAGGAGGAGGACATCCTCCTCCAAATCATCCAAGTCCAACAAACACTCAGCAGGGATGATATCTAAGCAATAAGACACAATGGGGGTGTGCATTAGACAGTTCTAATGCCGCGGCTGAAGAGGCGTGTGAGGCATGAGGCCACAGGCCGAGTGCGTCCAGTCCCCTAGCCGTGCATTAGAACTGTCTAATGCACATCCCCGGAGTGGTTTATTGTGCTTATAAAATGGGCCTGTGTATTCTAAATGGGGGTTCTAGTTTTAGCTGTGCATTAGACATATTTAATGCATGGCTAACAACCAATCAGATTGCTTGAAATCCTTTGCCCATTTTATAAGCCAGGATAACATCCCTGCTGTGACAGCCAGCTAACCAATCAGAAGCCAGGATTCTTTCTTGCCATTGTATAATGGAAAACAACAGAGGGCAGAGCTTCCCATCCAGAGCCCCCACCAGTCGTTGTCATCTGGCAGTATATGTCAATATGGCTGACCTCACGCGAAGCAACTCCTCCCCCCCACGCCAGCCATTTAAACAAGAAGTAATCTGATTCGGATTCGAGAGTGCCAGTCCACAGAGCTATTCAAGTCATCTTTAAAGAGTTATTAATTCGAACAAGCCTTTGAATAGGCCACCCTCTTGTCTTTTAATTGTTTTTATATTCATATTTATTGTGTTGTCTGTTTTTTGTGCTGTATCTGCGCTTTGATAATTTTGAAAAGCGCATTATAAATAACATTTGATTTAATTTGATTAGAAGGCTGCCTGATATGCTCCAATAAAAGATAAAGATTGCGATTTGTTTCATTTGTATTGAGTCTTAAGACTGTTTTACCACACAGGAGATTATTGTATTTGCATTTGATAATACCAACAGGCACCGCAGTAGACTGCAGTAGCAGGGCGTACAGAGTTCAGTGTGTTTGTTGAGCAGATGTTGGTAATACCCTCTGCTGATTAATGCAAACACCACCTTAAAAAAAACAAGGGGATTATAGGGCGATGCTTTTGACCTAATTTTCTAGTAAATTAAAAATATTCCTTGTGCAGTAATTGACGTGCAGTACATTGCTTTAGTTTTGTGCATGCTGGCATAAATTTAAAAATGACAAGAGCAAAGTAATTGCCTCTTTTGGACAGTGATGTGGACAATATTTCTACTGACTGTGCGAGTCATAAAATCAGGGACGTTTATTTCTTTGCACTAAACCCGTTAAACGCTTGTCTCAAGATGCATTTTTTTAACAGTGCCTGCCTTGGATGATGAAACGAAAAAAAAGACATTTTTGTTATTGTTGCGTTATTCTTTTTACCAGCCATCTGGCATATCTTGCAACACTGGGTCAGTTCCTCCAGCCTGTGCTCTCTCTTTGTTCTCTGCATACTGATCTGGTGGCCCTCCTGGACCAGTTACCATCATTCACACTCCTGTGCAACTTCTGTCTGGAGTCCTGTGGTGGGGCCCCCCATTTCCGCATGGCCAAGGCATAGCTGGGAGGCAGTGCTGCTGTTATGAATCAGGTGTGCAGGATCACAAGGGAAGTTGTTCAGTGCTCCGTTTTGGCCCATTCTACCACCCAGCACCAATGAGGATTTTACCTAATCTAACATCTTCCCACCTCCCTATGTAAGTATGCATGTGCATGACATCATGGGGGGGGAGATATGCATGGTAATGCGTGGCCACCCATGGCACCAACAGCACCTCCACCAAGCCATCTGAAAGTGTCAGTATGTGCTGTAGAAGGAGAACATCATCATGGCCACTTCTCACACTCCATGCTAGATTCTGCCCTTGCCATTCAGGGCTTATAGCTCATCTTGGGTTATTTGCATGCCAGCCAGCCCTATGCTTCTTAGTACCAAGCTAAACACATGGCAGTAAATAAGGTACCGAAGGGGAGTATTTTCCAGAGGAAAAGATGCACAAGAACAAGAGGACATGCAATGAAGCTGGAAGGGGGTAATTTCGGAGAGATGTGAGGAAGCACTCACTCAGTGAAAGAGTGGCGGATGCCTGAAACAGTCTTCCAGCAGAGTTGGTGGGGGCAAAAACAGTGGTGGGCTTCATGCATGCATGGGATAGGCACAAGGGGATCTCAGTGGGAAGCAAGGCAGGGAGGGAGCCGGAGACCAAGTGGGGTCTAAAATATAGCTGTTTATGTATTACAATATGCAGCCAAAGTTTTGGCAGGCAGTATGATGCAATGGTTAGAGCACTGGCTTGGGAACCAGGAATTCACAGGTTCAAACCTTATTGGAGCTAAATACTCACTGTGTGACCGTGGGCAAGTCACTTAACCTCTCATTGCTTCAGTCCAGTAAGTCAGCATAGCTGTGGAAGAAAGGTAGAAGCATGACTCCACCAAAAACGAGATGCCACATCTGAGCTGGGCTATCCTGGGCAAATAAACTGTAAAGGAGAAATAACATTTAATATTTGCAGCCTTCTTATTGAAAACGTATGTTTATTGAAGTCGTAGACAGTAAGACTTAGAAAATAAACATTCATTTACATAGCACCTAAAAGGGGGTGGGGGGGTGATGGCCTGTACGTCTTACAGTCTGAAAGTTGCAGCCTTCTTATGTGTGGCTAACTATTTGTAGTCAATGACAGATTGATTGTTAGGGTCATCACAAAGGTCTAAAAATGGTGGCTATGTACTGTTGATATGGGGCAGAGTTAATCATGAATATCTCGGGACCACTGCCTGCTACAGAGGAGCCCACTACCTCATTTAAACATTCTTTTCAGGGGCTTTCAAACTATGATGGGCATTGTTCATAAATGTTCCTCTTTAACATTTTACTGGCCCCATGCAAAATGTAGTAGCATTTGGCTAATGGTTTGGTGCTGGTTTTGACCCATGGCTTCATGCAGCATAATCGCTCATTGTGTTTTTACTGTTCAGTTCGTAGAACTTTAATTTCAGATCTCCCTGCACACAGTCTTCTCGTTCATCTCTAGGTGAGCAAGGCACTTTATTCAATGATATTTTGTATCTCAAGCAACTTCTGTCTTTTACAGGCAGTTTTCCATGACAGGCATGTGGAAATAAGAAGAGTTTAGGCATGTTTGCGGCGCTACACAGTGTTGTGGAAATATTCATCGATGTCACACCAGTCATGGTTTAGTGCAGCTGTCAGAGGCCCATTATGGGAGTATATAGCATTTACTGTAGACGAATCTCAATCATTAGGCTGGAGTGGCTGTGATAGGAGGTTTGTAGGGGAGTCCATCATTTCTGTTTATTTTTTTGAAAATTGGTGACCGGAAAAGGCACTGAACTGAGGCTCATTTCCAGACATGACCCGGTGGAAGGGAACAAGGGAGAACGGTAATACAGTAATTGACATGGAAGTAACATTATACGGCAGTCAGTCAAAACTAGTAACTGAAGCCTATTACTGATTGTAGTAGGACAACAACCAAAACAGCACAAAAGTTGCAACAAAATATGACCCCTCAAAAGAGTGGGCAGAAAGAAAGAAAGCAAAATCTAAAACAAGTGAGCATGGGCAATATGAAAGTTACAAAGTGGACCGTACAATCTTACCAAAGCACTTGGGGTGATGAAAGCAGAAGAGAGGCAGGATCAGGTGCCTGAGGGGGTGAGGGCAGGAGCATGTAGAAAAGAATGTGACTGCAGCAAGGGCTTAAAGGGCAAGGTAAGGGAGTAAGCCTAAGGGAGGAGGAGGAAGAGTGAGTTCCAGAGAGAAGGCAGCCCCATACTGAGAAAGCATACTGACGAGTTGAGGAAGAACAAGGGATATTAAAAGAAGAAGTGTTAGAAGGGTGGAGGGAGGGAGGGAGGTAGGTAGGTAAATACAGGTTACTCACCTGTGACAGGAGTTCTAGGAGTGGTATATGTTGTTCATCCACACTGTCTGGCAGGTTCCTTGCCGCATTATATCTTCAAGCTGGCTCCTCCCACCCACCCGGGTGGTAAAACCCTTGGCTCCGCCCCATGATGCCAGATCTAGCCCGCTGGAAGCCAGGTTGCGCGTCGAAGCAAGGAGGTCGGGTGGGTCATGTGGATGAACAACAAGTACCACTCCTAGAACTCCTGTTACAGGTCAGTAACCTGTATTTCTAGGGACGTGGATATGTTGTTCAATCCACACTGTCTGGCAGACTCCTAGCAGTTCTCTGGGATGAGGGAGGCAAGGCGCGCACCCCCTACTTAGGGAATAAGGACTGGAGAACCGAGGTCCCAAAACCAGCATCCCGGCGTGACTCAAGGTCAATATGGTAATGGGAAATAAAGGTGTGTGCAGACTTCCAGGTAGCAGCCGACAGATTTCCTGGATAGGGGCGTCCCTAGAAGCAAGCCACCAAGCAGCGGTATGGCAGGTAGAATGAGCTCTTATCCCTCTGGGAGGCTCCATGCCCGCCAACCTATAGCAGAGATCTATGCAGGAGGTGGCCCACCTGCTTATCGTCTGCTTGGCTGCAGGTCTGCCACGTGCGGCTTCAGCATAGGTGACAAACAGCTGGCGAGCCTCTCCCCGAACTTCAGCCATTCGCTCCTTATAATAAGCAAGCGCTCTTCTAGGGTTCAGAGTATGGAACCTATATTCGGCCTCCGAGGTGTGATTGGGGTAGAACACCGGCAGAGTCAACACCTGGTTAAGGTGAAACTCCGACACCACCTTCGGAAGGAATTTCAGATGGGGGTGCAGGACAACCTTGTCCCTGTGGAAGACCAGATAAGAAGACTCGATGGAAAGCACCTGGAGCTCTCCCATCCTTCTGGCTGATGTGATAGCCACCAAGAAGGCGGTCTTCCATGACAGGTGAGAGATGTCACACCTGTGCATCGGTTGAATAGCTTGCCATGAAGCTTGTAACTACCAGCAGTAGATCACGGTGGAGGTTCTGCTTGCGGAGGATATGTGATCAAGGCCTTTAGCACACAACCACCTTTTCCTGCGCCACTCGATGCTTGGCCGGCCATGCCCGGTAAGCAGAGATGGCTGCCAGGTGCACCTTAAGGGTCGTCGACCGAAGCCCTAGCTGAGAAAGGGACCACAGGTAGTCCAGAATGCTAGCCAAGGAACAGGAAGAAGGGTCCAACCCCTTGTCCTGCCACCAAATGGAGAATCTCTTCAATTTGAAGGCATAGCATTTTCTGGTCAACTCCTTATGGGACGCCTCAACGACGTTGAGGACCTCGTCGGAAAGACCCAAGGCCTGGAACTCTAGCCGCTCAGGAACCAGGCCATCAGGTGCAGGGACTGAAGGTCCGGATGGAGTACCTTCCCCTTGTTGACTGAGATCAGGTTCGGGTGGGCTGGAAGCCGCCTCGGGAGCCTGGAGCTGAGGCTGAGGAGATCTGGGTACCAGAACTGGCGGGGCCAGTCTGGGGCTACCAGAATCACCTGGCCTTGTCCCTCTTCGCCTAGAGAAGCACCTTGTGGATCAAGGGAAATGGAGGGAAGGCGTAGAAGAGGCCTGGGGTCCATGGCCTCGAGAAGGCATCCCCCTGCAGCGAGCCCTGCTGAGGGGGGCGGGCATGAAACAGTCTCAGCTTCGCATTCTCCTTGGAGGCAAACAGGTCCACCTGAGGGGTGCCCCAATGGGAGAACAGATCTTGTACTACCTTTGGCAGGAGAGACCACTCGTGAGATGCAGTGCCTATCCAGCTGAGGGCATCGGCCAGACTGTTGGAGACTCCTGTCACATGGATGGCTAGGAGATCCACCTCCAGGCTGATCACGAGAGACCAGATGCGGATAGCCTCCTTGCACAGAGGCAAGGAGTGCGTCCTGCCCTGCTGGTTGAGGTAGTACATGGTCGTGGTGTTGTCCGCCTGGACCTGGATCACTTGACCTCGTACAAATGGAGCGAAGGTGGTGAGGGCCAGTCGGACCGCTCGAAGCTCCAGCAGGTTGATGTGGCATCGAGACTCCTGAGGGGACCAGAGACCATGGGCCCTGAACTCCCCCAGATGGGTACCCCAACCCATCAGAAAGGCGTCGGTCGTTAATGTGACTGTCAGCTTGGGGTGGACAAACAGGATACCCTCCTGCAGATGAGCTGGGACGAGCCACCACTGCAGGCCGTCCCACATCTCCTGGGTCATCGTCACTGGCTGGTCCAGAGGACTGGAGCGCTATGACCACTGGCTGGCCAGTCCCCATTGCAGGGGACGCATATGCCAGCGGGCCCAACGGACCATGCTGGTGCAGGCTGCCATGAGGCCCAGGAGGCGCAGAAAGTCCCGGGCAGGGCGCAATTGCCCAACCAGAAATGATTGGGCAAAGGAGGAAAGGACCTTGGTCCTGCCCACCGGGAGCCGGGCTCTGACTCGAAGAAAGTCGAGCTCTGCCCCGATGAACTGAGTCACCTGTGAAGGCACGAGTTCTGATTTGGCCTCATTGATGAGGAGGCCAATCTGAGAGCAGACCTGGAGGGCCAGATCCCTGGACTGCTCCATCTCTAACCTGGAGGGGGCTGCAATCAGCCAATCGTCCAGGTCTGGGTACACCCGGACCCCTCGGCGCTGCAGGAATGCTGTCACCACTGCCATGCATTTGGTGAGGACCCTGGGAGCTGGAGAGAGGCTGAAGGGCATGGCCCAGAACTCGTACAGGGATCCCTCTGCTCTGAAGCAGAGGAATTGCTGGTGAGATGGACAGATTGGGACGTGAACGCGTCCTGAAGGTCCAGAGAACAGAATCACATGCCTTGTTCCAAGGATGGAATAATCTGAGCTAGAGTGACCATCCTGAAGGTGCGCGACCTTAGGAACTTGTTCAGGTCATGCAGGTCGAGAATGGGGTGCCAGCCCCCCGTCTGTTTTGGGACCAGGAAGTACCTGGACACAAACCCTGTGTCTGGAGGAGGGTCCACCACCTCTACAATCACCTCCTTCTGGAGGAGCAAGGCAGTGTCGGCTCGATGAGCCAACAGAGAGGCTGTGGAACCCGTTGCCCCCTGTGGGGCGACGGCTTGATAGGGAGGGAACTGCTCAAATTCCAGAGGCAGACCCCTGCCTACCACTTCTAGCACCAGCGGTCCGTGGGCGGACCAGGTGGAAAAGAAGTGGTGGGAGCTCCTCCCACGGGGAAACCGGGAAGAAGTGACGAGGTTGGGGCGACACCCCTCAACCACACTGGGCAGACTTGGAGGAAGGGCCCGCTGAGGGACCTCCTGGACCCTTGCCTCCAGGCTTCCTACTGGAGGAAGCAGCAGACTTGGCCTTAGGGTGCCAAGTGTGTGCCTGCTGGCCCTGGTGCTGGTGCTGCTGGGCTGAACGTGCCGCAGGGGCAGAAGGGCGAAAGGGCTTACACTGCTGCTGGCAGCCTTTGTCCTTCTGGGCAGACGTGACCTAGTCCAAGGTGGCATTGGACTTCTCGATCCTCTGGAGATGGCCTTCCACCCCCGGCCTGAACAAGTCAATGCCCAGGAAGGGAACGTCTGCCAGCTTGTGCTGGGTGTCTGCCGTGAAGGTGGAGATCTGCAGTCAAGCTCCACAGCACATGGCCACTGCGGCCACTATTGATCGGGCACAAGAATCACCAATGTCCAACGAAGTTTGGAGCTGTTGTTTTGCCACTGCCCTTCCCTGATCCCACACCTGCTTGACCGTCGTCTGAAGGTCAGCCGGGAGATGAGGAATCACCTCATCCAGGGAGCCTATGAGGGCGTGTGAGGAATGTGCTATCAGAAGTGCTGAGCTAGCCTGACGGAGGCCTAGGGAGGAAGCAGCGTAAACCTTCCGCCCCGAATAATCCAACTTTTTGGATTCCTTATCAGGCGGTTTGTCCACATCTCGAGCGTTCCCGGAACGCTGGAAAACGCTATCAGTCACTAACCCTTCTGAAGAGGGGTGCTCTGAGAAACCGGAGAGTGAACCGGTGGAGACTGCGTACTTGTGAGCCATCCTGGCCGAAGGTGTGGGGCAAGATGCTGGCTGCTGCCACAACTCCAGGGCCGGGCCAACAATGGCTTCGGCCACCGGAAAGGCCTCCATAGGGGAATCCCCTCAGTCCAGTATCTCCGTAAGGGGACACTTGGCCCGTTTTGAAATGGGTTCGAGCTGCATCCCAGTGAATTCTGAGATGAGTCGAAGCAAACCCAAAAATGAGGATGGGCTCTCGTCCACCGACTGGCCCCCTGCAGACTCCAGGTCAAGCGGCCTGGAGAACAGGGAGGAGTCATCGTCAGACTCCGAGGAGTCTGTGAACAGCTGCCGAGCGCCTGAGCCACCCTCCACCTGCTGAGGTCGATCGGGAGTGAGGGTGACCGACAACCTATGGGGCAAACCCTGACCCGACCGAGAATCCTGGGTTGGGGCCCCAGTCTTTGGTTGTGGAGGTGGGGCTTCCACCACAATAGGTGGAGCAGCCGGTTTCGGCCGAACAACCGGCGCCGGGGTCGGCTCCTCGACCACCACGAGGGGTTGTTTCTGCTGCTCCGGTGACAGCCACTTAATGTCCGGAGAAGACGACGGAGTCAGCTTGTTACCGGTCAATAAAAGTTGCTGCCACATCAAATCCTCATAGCGCCGATGCAACTTACGCCAGAGCCTATCCTCCAAAGAGGACGACGAGGATGAGCGGCGATGCCACTTTCCATGGTACCGAGACGGCGGACGTCGGCGGGATCGGCTGGACCTGGAAGAGGACCGAGACCTTTGGGGATTCCGAGGGTGGGTCAGAGAGGGGACGGGGGAAACCCGCCCCTCCTTCAGTGACCTTGACCGGGGACTTCAGCACAGGAGGCACGGGCAAGTCCTCAGTAACCACTGGGGGAACTGGTGAAGAAGGGTTGTCGGCTTCTCCAGTCGACAAACCATCCAACGGGTCGAGAAAAATCTCGACTGCGTTGATGGATGTCTCAGCCGGCTGACCTGACAGAGACACCGTGAAGCCAAAGTCGAGAGTCGACGGTCCAGTGAAGGGGATCTTTCCCGCTCCCACGAACGTCGATGGTGGGACTTACCTTTAGAGTCCTTCTTCTTGGACCGACTGGAATGTCCCGAAGGCCCTTCTCCCTTAGTGGAGAGGGACTGACAAAGCTCCTTAAAAGAAGCCGAGTAGGAGGGGCCCAAGGAGAGCAGGATAAATGCCGCGGCTGAGGAAGAAGAAGATGCGGCCTGGGCCACCTCCTCCTCGAGGGCGATCATTTGCTCCAACTGATCTGTGGAGCCCGCCGCTGCGGACACCACCCAACGGGCCTCCTTTGACTTGACCGGTAGGTACTGTTTTTTTCGGAACGCCCAAGAAGTAGTTTGGCAGCGTGGTCTTCCAAGACGGAAGCTGAGAAGGACTTGCAAAATTCGCAGGCCTGCGAATCGTGGCCAAGCCCTAGGCAGTAGACGCACATGGAGTGCGGATCGATCCTGGACATCTTCTGCCCACAAGAGCACCGACGGAAGCAGGGAGTCGATTTGTCCATCGCAGCCACGAGGGAAGATGAAGACTGTAGTCTTGTAAATTTTAAAATTAGTTTCAGGAAATCCGAAGAGTGTGAATCCAGCCTAAAACGCAGAGTGCTAAGGAGGGAATCTGAGCTTCCAAGCGGTAAGGAAGATCTGGCGTCAAGGGGCGGAGCTGAGGGTTTTACCACCAGTAGCTCTCATTGATCCGGGTAGGCCAACTTAAAAAGATGAGTCTTTAGACCCCCTTTGAAAGCCTCCATTGTCGGGGCCTATCTAACAAAGATGGGCATCGAGTTCCAAAGGGCCAGTGTGGCAACTTCAAACATTCTATTGCCACATGTTTTTAATCTGGCCCTTGGAACCGCAAGGAGGCCCCAGGTGGAGGAGCGGAGGGAGTGGACCGAGGTGGCAGGTGGCAGAAATTCAGTCAGGTAGCCAAGGCCCAGTCCATATAGGGCCTTGTAGGTCAGGAAGCCCACCTTGAAGATGATCCTCCACCTGACAGGCAACCAGTGCAGAGCTCGCAGGACCGGGGTCACATGACAAGACCTAGACAGGCTGGTCAGTAACCTGGCCGCCACTTTCTGCACCAGCTGTGGGTCTCTCCATTGACCCCAAAGTACAGAGCATTACAGTAATCAAGCCTGGATGTAATGAAGGCATGTGCCAGTGTTGGCAGGTCTTCAGGCGGAACAAGGGGTTTAATCCTGGTGACATTCCTTAAGTGGTAAAAAACAGTTTATGCCACAGACGACATCTGTTCATCAAATGTCAGTCTGTCAGCCAAGAAGATGCCAAGATTTCTCACCCTAGGGGAAACCATCAACAGAGTGTCTCCCAGGACCATTCCTGTCACCACTCCGGAGGCTCTCCCATCATGCCTGTGACCTGGCTCTATCACTAGGACCTCTGTCTTGTCAGGATTTAGTCACAACCAGTTGAAGGACATCCAATCGTTGATCTCAGCCAGGCAGTTGTTTAGCACTTCCACGGCGTCCTGTGTTCCAGGGGCAAAGGATATATACAGTTGCGTATCATCTGCCTAACACCTAATGAGCTCACCCAGGGGTAGCCTGTACACTGTGAATAACATTAGAGACAAGATCGAGCCTTGAGAAATTCCACAGTGCAGGGTCTTCGGGGATGAGGAGAAATTCACCATTACTACTCATTGCTTCCTGCCCGAGAGATAGGACTCAAACCAGCTGATGACAGTGCTGGCAAGTCCACAATATTCTCTAAGGCGATCCAGAATAAGGAGTGCTAGCTGCACATTCGAGCAGACTTGATAGACCTCTAGGCCTTTATCTGCTGGCAAATTTTGTATGTTCGTATATTCGTAGAAGCACAAAGTGATCCATGGTGTCAAATGCTGAAGAGAGATCTAGGAGAACAGGAACTGATCTGTGTCCTCTATCTCTTGCCATGAGGAGGTCATTTTGCACTCTGATCAACACTGTTTTGATGTTATGCTTAGCTCTGAAACCAGACTGGAATGGCTCATAGATGTAAAAGGCCATGAGGTGCACCTCGAGCTGCTGTGCTACTATTTTCTTAACAACCTTTCCTAAAAATGGAAGGTTAGAGATCGGTCGATAATTCGCCAGGACATCAGGGTTGAGCGATGGCTTCTTCAAGAGAGGTCTCACCAGTGCCTCCTTCAAGGCATCAGGAACAATTGACTCCCTCTGACAATGAACACCAGATAATCCTGATGAACACTGGCCCAATGGTCTTGACACATCCCAGCAAGAAATGCATCGGGGCCAGGTCCAGTTCACAAAAAGTATGCCTCTGCTTCAAAATCACCCCAATGACTTCAGCCACCTCCACTGATCTAAACTCCAACCAAACAATAGTAGTGCCCTCACTCCCAACCAGCTGATCACTGTGAGGCAAAACTTGCCTTGCTGATGAGATCTCTGACAGGTTCGAGGACACCCTGTCAGAGAAGAACTGAGCAAACTCATCGCACAATACGGTTGAAAAAGCTTTTTTCGACTGAAGACAGACTGGATGAAGTAGTCTGTCCACATTCCAAAAAAGCTGAGATGGTCTGTTTTTTCCTGCAGCAATCTCCCTGGGCAGGAACTCTGCCTTCTTACAGTCAATTACCACTTGGTATTCATGATAGTGAGCTCGCAAGGCCAGTTTGTCCCCCTCAGGATGAGTCTTCTGTAAGCAACGCTCCAACTTCCGACCCTTGATCTTCATCACCTTGACAGACCCATCAAACCAAGGGGCTCTCAAGCAAGAAAATCTGGGTCATAGAAACGTAGAAATTGATGGCAGAAAGGGACCGCAAGATCCATCTAGACTGCTTGATATGGGTAACTACCCCCTCCCCTTCTATCCATTTTGTGAAATGATACCTTTGTGTCTGTCCCAGGCATTTTTGAACCTGTTTACCATTTTGGCCTCCACCACTTCCTGGGGCAGACAATTCCATGGGTCAACCACCCTCTCAGTGAAGAAGAACTTCCTAGCATTGCTCTTGAATTGCCCACCCTTGAGCCTCATATCGTGTCCTCTAGTTCTGATGCTTTTCTTCTCCTGAAGAAGCTCCTGTACCCCTACCTTATTTATACCCTTGATATACTTGAATGTCTTGGTCATATCATCCCCTCCCTCCTCTGCTCCAGGGAGTGCATGTTGAGCTCCCTCAACCAATCCTCATATGCCATTTGATGCAGACCCTGAATCATTTGTGTGGCTCTCCTCTGCACCGTCTCAATCATATTGATGTCTTTCCTAAGGTGCGACCTCCAGAACTGCATGCAGTACTCCAGGTGGGGGCGCACCAGCGCCCTGTAAAGTGGCAGCACCACCACCACCTCCCTTTTGCGACTCGTGATTCCCTTCCCTATGCAACCCAGCATACCACTGGCTTTTAGTGCTGCCTTTTTGCATTGCTTCCCCGCCTTTAAGTCATCTGACATAATGACTCCTAGATCTCACTCCTGGTTGGAGCATACCAGCTGCTCCCCTCGCAGATAGTATCCCTTGCCTAAGTGCATGACCTTGTACTTTTTGGCATTGAACTTCAACTACCAGGCATCTGACCACTTCTCGTGTTTCCGCAGGTCTGATTCCATGCTCTTGATTCCTTCTGGGGGTGTTCACTCTGTTGCAGATGTTGGTGTCATCAGCAAACAGCCACACCTTCCCTTCTAATCCATTACCGATGTCATCTATGAACATGTTGAAGAGTAGGGGCCCCTGCACCGACCCCTGAGGCACTGCACTAGTCACTTTCCTCTCTGTCGATACCACTCCATTTACCTGCATCTGTTGTGTTCTACCCCTCAGCCAGTTGCTCACCCAACCCACCACTTCCTTACCTACGCCAACGTGGTCCAGCTTCTTTACCAGCCTTCTGTGTGGAACCGAGTCGAAGGCCTTACTAAAGTCCAGATATACCACATCCACTGCTTCCCATTAGTCCACTGCCTACGTTAACCAATCATAAAAGTCAACTAGGTTTGTCTGGCACCACATTCTAGATGTGAAACCATGCTGTTTTGGGTCCTGCTGCCCACTGGATTCCAGATGTGCTACTATTCTTTGCTTGAGCAGTGTCTCCAGCAGTTTTCCTACCACCGATGTGAGGCTTACTGGATGGTAATTTCTAGCCTCCTCTTGCTCCCTGATGTGTGAAGTGGGACCACTGTCGCCCTCTTCCAGTCTTCAGGCACTGTACCACTTTCCAGTGATTTGGTGAAGTGCTCTGCCAGGGGCGCTGCTATCACACTTCCCAGTTCCTTGAGAACTCTTGGGTGAATCTCATCTGGCCCCATGGCCTTGTCTACCTTTAATTTGTTTAGGGCTTCCAAGACTTGTCCCTCCGTGAAGGGGCTCAAGTATACCCCTGGTCCCTGGGTGCAAATGCTTTGCAGGTTTTGGAGGTCTCCTGGGTTCTCCCTAGTGAACACGAAACATAAATATTTATTTAGGACTTCTGTCGTCTCTCTGTCCTTCTGTACTAGCCCCCCTTCCAAAACTGTTAGCCTTACTATTCCCCCTTTAGTCTTTCTCCGTTTTCTTATGTACCTGTTGGAACCCACTCTGGAGGAGGGAGCAATCTTAGACCTGGTACTCTCAAACGGGGATGGAGAGAGGAGCTCATATCTAGGAGTGGATAGCCATCTGGGTACTAGTGACCACCAAACAGTGTGGTTCACATAAACAGCCACAGAGCCAAGCCATACAAAAGTGAGGGTACTGGGCTTTAGGAGGGCTGACTTTGTCAAAATGGGAGAGTGCCTCAGAAAACCACTAGCAAACAGGCAAGAAGGAGGGGTGGAGGAATAATGGGGAAACGTCAGAACTGCCATAACAGAGGCAACTAGCCTTTGTGTACAGCAAATAAACAAATCAAAACGAAAGAAAAATTACTACGGTTCTCAAAAGAGGTGGAGGGGAAGGTTAGGGAGATAAAGATAGCATTCAGGAACTATAAGGAAACATAGAAGGAGCAGGACAGAGAAATGTACCAGTAAAAGCAGAAGGAAGCAGGGAAGGCAGTTAGAATAGCAAAGGCCCAAACCGAGGAAAAGATAGCCAACTCAATTAAGAAGGGGATAAAACCTTCTATAAGTACATTAGGGGCGAAGAAAGACCAAAGGAGGAATAGTGAGGCTTAATAAACGGGAGGGAGGGTGGGCAGAGTGGGATAGTGGAACAGCAATGATACTGAACGAATACTTCTGCTCAGTATTCACAAAAGACGGGGAGAGGAAGGTACCTAATCCAATCAATAGAAGCACTCTGGATAGGGGGGTTGATACCAGTCCTTTCACAGAAGAAAGGGTTCTGAAAGAACTCCTAAAACTGATGGTGGACAAAGCAATGGGCCTTGATGGGATTCACCCCAGAATTCTAAAAGAACTAAGGGGAGAACACCACTGACTACCCTTTTTTTTTTGTTAACTTTATTTTACTCCAGTCACGGCCCCAGGAACCTTCTCTCAGGCATCCTGCCCATGTCCTGCCCGCCTGAGGCTCCCCAGAACTGCACCTCCTCTCTACCCCACTCCCCACAGCCAGCACCCCCAGTTTAACCCATCCGGGGTGGGTCACCCCCGCCTCTTGGGTGCTCTTCTAAGGCAGTCTCTGGCTGCAGGCGAGGGCTGGCATGAGGAAATGGAAGACCAGTCTAGGTGAGCCCGGCAGAGGACATGGGGGACAGGTGCTGTTGCCTGTTCCTCGGAGCTGGTGTTTTCCCTGTTCTGAGCGAACCCCCCTCCCTTGTGTGGGCACGTCTGATGCAACAGCGCATGGCAACCCTGCCAGCATCAGCCACGCTGTGTAGTGTGCAGCCTGCGCACTGCAACACTCCCAGTCTCCACCAGGAGTTGCTGGTGCCCCGGGCTAACCCTCACCCACCCTCCCAGAAAGAAGAGCCACCCGTCGGGCACTCAATCCTCTACTGTCCCCTGCTGACCCCTGGCTCCCAAGCTCGCTTCCAAACTCGGGTCGCCAGCATGGCGCAAGGTGTGGCATCCAGCGCCTCAATCCTCAGTGCCACTGGGTTGCCACTGACTACCCTTTTTAACAAATCATGGGAGGATGGTGTGGTACCTAAGGACTGGAGGAGGGCAGATGTGATTCCCCTTCACAAAAGTGGGAGCAAAGCAGAGGCAGGAAACTACAGACCTGTTACCACCTCAGTGGTAGGGAAAATGATGGAATCACTTCTGAAAGAAAGAATTGCTGAGTACCTAGAGGCCAGTGGGCACAGGAACCAAGGCAGCATGGATTCACAGTGGGAAGGTCATGTCAGATGAATCTAATAGATTTCTTTGACTGGGTGACCAAAACAGTAGACCAGGGAGGGGCTGTGGACATGGCTTACCTAGACTTTAGCAGGGCATTTGACACAGTCCCACACAAAAGATTAATAAACAATTTAGCCAGCCTGGGAGTGGGTCCCAGGGTGGTAGCCTGTGTAAAAAATTGGCTGGACAACAGGACGCAGAGGGTAATAGTAAATGGAGGCCACTCCAAAGAAAGGGAGTTTACTAGAGGGGTACTGCAGGGTTCAGTACTGTGTCCAGTCCTTTTTAATGTCTTTATAGGTGACATTGCAGAGGGACTGGAAGGAAAAGTATGCTTCTTTGCAGATGACACAAAGATCTGCAACAGTGTTGATACACAAGAGGGAGCGGAAAGGATAAGAAGGGACTTGGCAAGGTTGGAGGAATGGTCAAAAGTATGGCAGCTTAGATTCAATGCAAAGAAGTGCAAAATAATGCACCTGGGAAACAAAAACCCAGGGGAAGAGTACACATGGGGGTATTAACAACAACACAAATGGAAAGGGACCTGGGGATAGTCATATCAGATGACCTAAAGGTAAGCAAGCAATGTGAGAAGGCAGTAGGAATGGCTAGGGGGATACTGGGATGTATAGGGAGAGGCATCACCAGTAGAAAACAGGAAGTTGTTATCCCTCTGTACAGACAGTTGGTGAGACCCCATCTGGAGTACTGCGTGCAGTTCTGGAGACCCCATCTCCGCAAGGACATAGACAGGATGGAGGCAGTCCAGAGGAGGGCAACTAAAATGGTGCACAGTCTGCAACAGAAACCATACGAAGAGGGACTAAAGGAGTTTAATATGTATACCCTTGAGGAAAGGAGGGAGAGGGGGGACATGATAGAAACTTTCAAGTACCTCAAGGGAATCAACAAAGTCCAAGAGGGTAGCATCTTTCAGAAAGAGAGGGATGTGCAAGAACAAGGGGACACAATTTGAAGGTAGGGGGGGATGGCTCAGGAGCGATGTGAGGAAGTATTTTTTCACAGAGAGGTTGGTGGACGCATAGAATGGCCTTCCTGAGGAGGTCGTGGGGTCAAAAACAGTAGGGGGATTCAAGAATGCATGGGACAGACATAAGGCAATTCTGGTGGAAGATAGGAAGAAGTAGGCTGTTGGTTAACTAGGATCTGCAGCTTATCCAGTAAGTAGGGAAATTGGCAGACTAGATGGGCCAAGTGGTCCTTATCTGCCATCAAAGTCAATGTGTCTGTGTTTACCTAAAAAATATTTTGTCTCCCCCCAATGCCCTGTGCTAGCCTTAGCTTGGTGTGAGCTTTAACTTTTCTTATTACCTTTACCGCTTGCCTCTGTGCAACTATGTAAGTTTCCCTCCCTGTCTTCATCCTTGTTTGATGCCTCATATGCCTTGTAGGCCTTCTTTTCTCCCTTACTATAGTCGCCACCTCCTTGGAGAACCAGACGGGTTTCCTTCTGTTATTTGCCTTGCTGATCTTCTTAGCACACTGCTCGGTTACCTCCTTGATAGCTCCCTTGAGGGTCTCCCACATTTCCTCCACCCTTTCCCCCCTTGTGCCTGAGTTTCTCTGCTAGGCTGGTTCTCTTTTCCGAAAGTCTGCCTTTCTGAAGTCCAAAACTCTGATCTTGGAATGGCTGGTATTCATAGTTGTGTTGATTTGGAAACCAACCAAATGATGGTTGCTGTTGCCAAGATGGCACCCTACCTCAACCCTTTCTTCCCTGTCACTTGTTGGTCAGAACCAAGTCCAAAACAGCTCCACCTCTGGTTGGTGAATCAACAAGTTGCTTCAGCCCTTCCCCCTTGTTGTCGATGATGTCTGAGAACCCCAGTTAATGTCTGGTAAGTTAAAGTCCCCTACTATAATTTCCTCGCCCTTGTCCGCCTTTTTATGTATCTTCTAGAATGTTTCTTTGTCCCCATCTTCCCCCTGCAATGGGGGACTGTGGATAACTCCTAACTGAATGACTACCCCGTTCTTTGTCTCGGCTATTGCCCACAGTGCCTCAGTGTTACCCAAGGTCCCCTGGATTTCTGTGGTTTTGATTTCCTCCCGGATGTACAATGCTACCCCCCTCCCTTTTTCCCCTTTATGTCCCTCCTGTACATGTTGAATCCAGGAATGGCCATGTCTCATCCATGGCTTCCTGTAAACCAAGTTTATGTCACAGCCACTAAGTCTAGTCCATCCTCTGCTGTAGTGGCCATGAGGTCGGGGATTTTGTTAGCTAGGCTTCTGGCATTAGTTACCATTCCCTTCCATGTGCTACCCTCCTTCTTTTTACAAGTGTGATTTCTTTCTGAAGCCTTCCTTTCGTAGTTTCTGTGACGGAACTCCTTGGCTCCAGATCATTGAGATTATTTCTTCCCCTTAATGCCTCTGTCTTCCTTGGAGTAGTTTTCCTTTTTTCCCTCCCTGTGTCCATAGCATACTGTATGTTCCTAATGTGTTTGGAACATCTTTGTGGGGTTTTGCAATTTGTGTCACACATGCTGCTTGTGATGCAGTGCCCTGGCTCTGACTCAGTAAGCTTTGATGGGGAAGGGGCATCTGCTAGCCCATATGACACGATGGGTGCAGGTACCCCTTCCCCACCTATTAGTTTAAGTGGCTGATGAAGATGTCAAACGTTTGTCCGAGAGGTTGTGTCCCCTCCTTTGTAAGGTACAGGCCATCGAATCTAAAGAACTCCTTTTCCCAGAAGTTCTGCCAGTTCGTGATGTAGCCATGCCATTTTTCCTTACACCAATTTTTAAGCCAGGTATTAAGCTCGCTGATGTTCTTCTCTCTGATTTTCTACCTGTTGACTCCATTTCCCCACATAGGCAAAATCTCTGAGGAGATGCTGGATGACATGGAAGCTAGTTTGTCTTCCTAGTTTTGAAACATTTTGCGTAGTTCCTTCCACAGAGTGACTAGCTAGGTCATTTGTACCGATATGGATCAGAATGTATGTGTCTTTCTTTGTGTTTCGCAAAATTCCTCGATGCAGTTTCTGTTCCTCCATGCCGATGTTCCTGGGAAGCATCTGTCCACAATCTCTGATGGGCTGCTTTGGTGGATGTGAGACTCTACTCCATGGACCATAGAGTCTCCTATTATTAGTACCCACTTTTTGTTGTGTTCAGCAATTTTT
Source organism: Neoceratodus forsteri (assembly GCA_016271365.2). NCBI lineage: Eukaryota > Metazoa > Chordata > Ceratodontiformes > Ceratodontidae > Neoceratodus > Neoceratodus forsteri. The sequence goes on along the minus strand of CM028129.1, from coordinate 1,710,697,105 downwards.
GTTTTGGTTTGACCCTCTATGCATTGCATGAGGGCCCCCTCCTTTGGCTTGTTTGCCCTGAGTGCAGGAATGGATGACAGTGGAGAGAACCCATTTGACAAGTGGATTGGTGTTGGAGTCACCCTGGGCATGCTATTTGGTTGAGCTTTCCGATTTCCTACCAACTGTCAGCCACCTGGTCTGCTGGTCCTCTGGGGGAGTGACGTTTGTGGCTGGCGCCCAAAGGTCAAATATGTTGAAGTGTTGTTCTGTGTTGTGCCATCAATTTGCATCATGAGGTAGTTTATGTTGGCCCGTGCCACATGGAGCTGAGTATGTAAGTCACTGAGGGCAGAGCATGTATAACAATATCCCACCTGCAGTGCATAAGCTCTGGTGACTAGGGTCCTGCAATACTTGCAGTTTATGATGTCCATATTTCCAAAGAGTGGTGCCATATACAGACCAATGCAATGGCATCAAGCGCCTCGGATACCACCTTGTTATAGGTGGCCACCGCCTTGCCCATGCCAATCGCACATGCAGCAGTTACATCAGATAAATCAGCTACCACCAACAGTCCCTCTGGGGACAGTCCCCTTAAAGGGCGATAGCTGATCATCTCAATGGGGGGGACTATCAGGGGAGACCCCAAACATGAACTCCACCGTGCAATGATTGGACCAAGCGACCCAATCAGACTTGCGGTTCGTTACCTCAAGCCCCTGCGAGAAAACCAAATCCAGTGTGTGCTTGTGGTGGGTCACAGAAGCTATTACTTGTGTTAGGCCCAGTGCTTTCATCAACTGGAGGAGGTCATAACCAAATTATGAGGATTCGTCATCAGTCTGGGCATTGAAGTCCCCCAGAATCAAACACTGGGGGACTCCAACACCCTGTTGACAATGAAGTCTGCTACCTCCTGCAGGGAATCTCCTCCCGACCCCAGAGGGCAGTAAACAAGGAGAATCCTGCAACCGACACCTGGACCTCCACGCACCGACACACACTCAAAGGATGTGGCAAAACCAGCTGGTGCACGGTGAAGTTCAAGCAGGATCTAAAGCAGATGGTTACACCCCTGCCCCTGCATTGCCTCCTTGGGCAGTGCACTACAGAGTACCCAGCCGGAACGACCATCTCCAAAACTGGCCCAGCATCGTCACCCAGCCAGGTCTGCAGAATGCAAGTCAGATTGACTGATAAAATCAAGTTTGCCATAGCACTGCCCGAAGGGGACCAGTGGACACTGCTGGTACACTGGCTACCTGCCCATGTGGTCTGGTGGGAACCCTGGGAATGGGCATCAAACACGTCTGGCCTCTCTCTTGGTTCCATTTAGCCCCAGGGCATCTTCTGCTCCTAACCACCCTGATACCACTCACCTCTGCTAAGCCCGCCACTCCCCGCCGCCAACCTGCATGCTCCCTAGTAATCCCTACCTCCCTGCAGCACCTCACATCCGGAGGGAGTAAGAGGAGGGAGCAGAGGGGGAAGGTCATACAGGTAGAAAGGAAGGGATGTAAACCACAGTTTAGACAGAAGAGAAGAGCAGTGGGAAAGGTGCTGGGAAGATAAGGAGGAATGGATGAGGAGTTAATATGGGAACAGTAGTGAGTAAGAATGGGAGAGCCAAAAGCAAACTGACAGAAGGAGTGAAAGATAGGATCCAGTCTGGTTAGGGTAGATTTGGAGGCGCCACCATAGACCATATCCGGGTAGTCAAACAATGGGAGAATCATTTTAAGAACATTCATGCCTAACTGGGAATGGAAGGCAGGATTTTTTCCTGTGAAAGACACCTAGTTTGGGTCATAATTTCTTGAGGATGACACCAAAGTGGACTGAACAGTCAAGATGACTATCAACCCACACCCCAAGGTACTTGAAACATGGGACTGTCTCAAAGGGAGTGCCATCAAAGTAGAGGCGACATGGGGCTGGCCAGTTTCACTAAGCCAGTGGTCTGAACCAAAAAGCATGGAGACAGTGTTTTTGATGTTTACCCGAGCTGGTTTGTGCAGAACCAGCATTGAACATTATCAAAGTCATGCTGTGGGGACTGTTCCAACTAGGGGTGGAAGTTTCGGATGCATACACAACTGATTCATCAGTGTACATATGTATATTAGTGGAGACACAGGCCAGAGGGTGGTCATTCAGAACAGAGAAGGGGATAGAGCCCAGAATTAAGTGGGGCATGCCAAAGGTTACAAGGAAGAGAACCAACAAGGATTCCCTGACCTGGACAGACTGGCTATGTCCAGAGAGGTAGGATGGAATCAGTCCACTACCAATGTTGAGAGCCCAACAGCCCAACACACCCCTACCTAAAGGATGAGCAACAGAATTAAACACCTTAGTCAGGTCAATAAAGGTGATGGCTGACACATGATCCTTAGCTGTCCCCTTCAGGAGGAAGTCAGTGACACACAGCATGGAGGAGACTGCAGAGTAGTCTCCCCAAAAACCAGACTGGAAGGGAGAGAGAGAAAAGGGGAGGAGTCAAGAAAGTCATAGAGCTGAGAGAATACCACCTTTTTCGGAGTTTAGCCAGTGAGGTAAGGAGAGAAATACGGCAGTAGTTCCCAGGGGTACAGCTGTCACCCACTTTGTGGAGGGGAAGAACTGTTGCCTGTTTCAAGCAAGTGGGAACAGAACAGTGCCAAAAGGAGAGATTTAACAGCACAGAAAAGGGGGCAGCGATGGCAGGAGCAGAGAGGTAAAGAAGTTTAGGATGCAGACCACTGGGACTGAGGCCTTTTTGAAGGATTAAGAGCAAAAAGAGAAAACGACATCAGAAGATGAGACTCCAGAAAAAGTAAACTGCTGTCAGGGCATCAGATTTCCTGTTGCTTGTATAAGCTCTTCAAAAAAACAATGGAAACCAGTGGGAATTGCAGTGGCTGTCTCTGTCTCTCTCTCTCCCCCTCGTTCTCTCGCTCTCTCTCTGCTTCATAATGAAACGATTTGCAGAAACCTGCAGAACTGCTTTGCTTGCTTGCAGGCATCACATGGACAACAAAGGTCAGCTTAACAAATCCATTTTTAAGCAACTTGAATCAGAAATGATTGGAAGAGCTAAATGGGTTAATGTAGTCCATATTTAATGTATGAATGTTAATGGTAAAGTCCCATCTGTCCGGGCCTGATTGGAGCATGTGGATGAGTGATGAAGCTGCTCTGACAGATAGCTGTTTTTTAAGCAGATGTACGCTGATTACCGAGACATATGCAAGATGAGTTTGGGGGAGGGGGAGGTTAATAATTTCCATGTATCTTGTGTGCAGGTCAAACGGTATATTACTCTGAGCATGCTACTGAGGGGCTTCTGTTGAAGATCTGTTTTTAAAATCCAAGAGAGCAGAAAGGAAGGAATTTGTAGTTATGAAGGGCATTCTGTACAAACTACATCCCAAAGCACTTTACAGTCGGGGGAGGGAAGGGAGAACATGTTGTTGCCATTTAGGCACCCAGGGAGATTAAAACAGCACAAAGACAGGTGAGAGAGAGAGAGAGAGCGCAAGCTGTCACAATGATTACTGAAGGGTTAAGCACAGGAAAGTCAGGCCATCCAGTGGCCCAGCGGCAGCAAACAGTGCTGCTGTGCATACCACCTGAGTTCAGAAACGAGCTAGGGTTACCACGCTGGGTGGCAAGTTGGACTTGAGGTAGCTGCGGCGCAACAGTGTGCCTCAGTTGGGGAGGGTTGGCGGTGGGTTCTGGTGACACAGTGATCCCTGTAGCCAGTCCAGGAAGCTTATTCTACCCACAAGGAGCTGTGGCAACTGAGGCCGGTGAGATATGGCCTATGCCAAAGGGAGGAGGGAGGGAACACGCAGAGTGAAAACTGAGGAAGAACCGCCCCCTTCTGTCCACATAACGGCAGTCCACCTGAAAAGGATATTTCCCTGAAATGATGGACAGAGGTGCATAAACATCTTAATTAAAAAAAAAAGGCACAGGGAGGTTAAGTGACTTGCTCAGGGTCCCACAGTGAATAAGTGGCAGTTGTGGGATTTAAACCTGAGTTTCCAGGTTAACAGTTCCTTACTAGCCACCTGGGCAAACTGCTCCTGGACGGTTAGTACTCTTTACATTACATACATGCCAATTTTTTGGCACCATATGTTTTTAACATTCTATACCCTGTACTTTAAAATTTTGCATGATGTAGCCTCAAATTCTGCAGAATTATTTTTATTTTTTTTTATACTTTATATTTATTATATTTTCATTTGCAAAATCATAGAACAGTTTTTACAGTGTATATGTTAAGACAGCACATAATTACATCAGTCAGATACGTAGCAATACATTAGTCAAACGTCTCAGGACGACTTACATATTTTACAAAGCAATTCATTTAACGAGCTCTAAGACATTTACAGAAACCATCATCTGGGTCGATATATTTCTGCAGAATTATTTTTTGATATTTACAGACTAATTTTATATTTTTTGTCTCACCGGCTGTTTTTTTTTTTCAGTTCCAAGAGAGATAGCTAACCTACACACAATGGGAGCAGAGCGCTGTGAAGGCGGCCAGCCCAAACTTTAAACAAAAAGTCAAATCAAACGGCACTGCCAATGCAGTGAAAAAGTCCACCAAGAAACTTAAATCAAGCAAAACTTTGCTTTATTAATTCACTGGGTGACAAGCCCCTAGTGCCTCGGCAAAGTGCCTTCCAAGGGGGCATAAACCAGCTATTACAAAATGATTTTAAAACAAGTAAAGGTGATGACATCATATAAGCATGTGACAAGTCCCAATATTTAACATACAGACTCAAATATTAAATTACAAAAAATATACTTCATATGTACAAATGTGCTTACTTCATGTATATGTAAACATTTAATCATGACAGTCCATAGTTCTGCTGTGGAATTAATCCATGGTTGGGGAGGGTTGGGGTACGAGGCCGAACCATGGATTAATTCCACAGTAGAACCATGGTCTGTAGTGGCTTAATGTGCTTGTAACATGGCAAGCATACGTACTGCTATACAGAACTGAGTAACTGTTATGCAAGACACAAGTTAATTTGATTTCCTGTTGTATTTATAGAAAATACTTTCGAAAAATTAGCACTGCTTATGTATATTGTGGTTGTGCAGCTACACCAATACACACTTTTATGTCAAAAGCTTCTTTTAACATACGGAAATATTACTTTCTTTTCTTGTCACTACTTCCACAACATTAGAAATATTGCACGTAACAATGTAGAATTGGAATATCCTAGCACTTTGCGGTGCATTATGGGATTGCTTCCATCATGAAACTTCATTAATATGTATGTTTTCAGGTGCCAAACATTGTGTACATCCTCTGCAGAAACTTAAAGTTTAAGATGAACAACTTCCACAGAGGTAAATCATAAGTACTGAAAAACATCTACGTTCTATTACAGTAGGAAAACTTGTAACATTGCAACACTGCTATAAAATGTGAAACGTTTGTTATTCAGCAAAGATGTTCTATTCTTAGAACTGCATAGAGGAGTGTTCCGGTGCTGCAGTAAAATAATTAAAATGCAGAGTACCATTTATTGTGAGATTTTGCACTACAGCTGTCAAGATTTGAGGAATACTGTCTGGTTGCTTTGGGTGCTGTACTGGTTGTGGTACTTGACTGCGACTTACTGTTATTGCTTATGCTGGTTTGCCGCTCTTCAGTAGAAGTTTCAGTTTTGGCATCGGAGATCGGGGTCAGCTTTTCAATGTTTTGTACTTCCCTGCTGTTTGCCTTTGATGTGTTCATGGATATTATGGGAGTACATATTGACCTTCTTTCGGCACATACACCATTCTAGCTTCCAGCACGGGACATACTCCCATTAGGTGCTTGTGGGGAACTGGCAAGAGGTTTACAAAGGATACAAAATTATCCATCTCTGTTCTTCAGATACTCACTGATGAATGGTGGACACCTGAGTAGGTGGGTGGGAATAGCCAGGAATTCTGCTACTAATTATTGTGGTTCAGAAAGGTACTACACAAGCAACCATGGTTCTACTGTGGAATTAATCCATGGTTGCTTTCTAGTCACCTGTTAGTATTGAGCCAATGACATTCTGTTATTTAGAAGTACTGCACAGAGCCATGTTACAAGCTGTCTTAAATAGCTATTATTATGGCTAAATAACTGCTCATATGCTAAAGAAATACAAAGTAAGGCAAAGCACTACGTCTATTTACATTGATCAGGGCAGTGACCAGGGGGGTGCAAGAGCTGTGGTTGCAGTGGGGCCCTTAGTGTTATGGGGCCCACTGCCTCAGAGGTCAGCATTGAGAAAACCTTTTTGAATAGACAAAATTGCAAGTTTCTCTTTGGAAATAGCTGTCCATTTGAAATTCAGTCTGTCAGCAGTGGTGTTAGAAGATCCCAACTCCAGTTTTTCGTGGTTGGCGGGAGTATAGAACAAAGGAGCAGTAGGGCCTATTACTCAGGACATCTAATCTTGGTGCTCATGTCCCAAGCAGGAACAAACCACATTGTTCAGTTCTTTGATCATGGTGTCAGCGAGGGGGATGAGGGGAGGCATAGCCAAACTATGTTTGTTCAGCAGGACTGATGCAAAAATATTTACAATATAAAAATTTCATATGCGTGAATGGTTATTTTACATTTATTGGTCGAGAGGTGGGCCCCACAAACTATTTTGCGGGGGGCTTCAGATGTTGGCATAGCCCTGACATTGATTATTAATGATACCTCATGCCCATGCACATAGTTAAACTCTTTTTATGGACATAAGGATCTCCAAAAGGATCATCTAACATGAATTCCTTATCCGAGTAATGTATATTGCATGGACATTAACTATTAATACAGCAACAGCAGTAATATTGCTATTAAACTTAGAAAATTAGATAAAAAAAGAAGAAAAGAAGGGAGAAGTTGGGGAGGAGTTGTGGGATAACAGATGGACCAGACACCAAACTTCAAGTTCAACACACAATCTCAGTGTGATGTTTATTCAAAACACAACAAATAACCTTAAGCAATGGCATATCCCTTCTTCAGTACATCAGTTTGCAGCAACAGACTATGTATGTCATTTCTCTGCACTTAGCCAGCACCTACCAATACTGATCTCTGATCTAACAACTTTTCAGTGAAAACCTTTCTTACTTATGCAGGGCCTTATTTCCTGGGGTAGTGGGGGCTCAAAAAGAATAAAACAAAACAAGCTAAAAACAAAGAACCGCAATGCAGAATCACAGAAAAAAAAGGGTTACCCCAAAGGGCATTGGCAACAAATCAAGTTTCAAAGAAATACAATATCATACCTACTTCCATAGTGCAAAGCATCATGGGATATATGCAACTCACCATGAAAGTTCAGACTTGTTCAGGTTACAGCAATTTACATGCATTTTAAATAGCACAACTAACTTAATTTTTATAATAATCACTTAGTACTTTTTGTCATTATCAAAAACACCTAGTACCATGGTATTTTCAACATTTACAGGTTTCATAAACATAAGGACCGGGATATTCAGACTGCGCTAGGCAGTGGCGCAAGCCTGGTCACAGCACAACTGTGATGCACTGGGGCCAAGTCCAGGTGACATTCAACGGGGATGCGCCATGGCACAGCACCATTGAATATGGCAGGGTCAGAGCTCATACTGTGCATGGCGTAGTGGCACTGCGCTGGTGCAAGCCACAGATAGGGAGCACAGAGATGCGCCAGCGCAAGTGCAGTTGTGCTAGGTGCATCACCCACAATATTCAGCAGGGGACATGCAAATGAGGCCAGAATATATGCAAGGTGCAAATGGGGCCATTTGCATGTTATTATGGTCCCAATTTGAATGCCTTGCGCAGGGCAGCCCGGGGACTTGCGCTAGGCACCCTGCACAGCATGACATGTGCTGTGGGGATCCCGGGGCATCCACCACCCCATAGCCATGATCGCGCTATATATGTGTAAAACAAAATCCCTGGTAGTCTAGTGGCCCCCCTCACCCAGTCCCTGATTCCCCCATAATATTATACATGACCATCCCTGGTGGTCTAGTGGCACCCCCTCCCACCTGAGTCCCCGATTCCCCAATATATGTACATAAGACGGCCCCTGGTGGTCTAGTGGAACCCCCTGCTCGCCCCCATTGCAGCAATCATGGTAAATGTCAGTTACAACATTTCCTGGTAGTCTAGTGGACCCCCTCCCTCTCTCTCGAGTCCCCAATCACGGTAAATTGCACACACCTATGTCCCTGGTAATCCAGTAACATCCCCAACCCCTCCCAGCCTTCCTCCCCGTCATCAGCGAGTGGCTGCATCCTATCCGCATATCGCCCGGCCGCCCGCTGGCTGACGGGTACATGAGTACAGAGCATACTGTATACTAGACAGTCCCAAATATGTGAATGGATCATTCACATGTTTGGGACTGTCTAGTGCCAGTATGCCCTGTGTTTGCATACTGTACTCTGTCATTTGGCGGTGCAGGCCGCCATCAGGACAGGGGAGGAGGTGGGCAAGGGTCCTGTGTGGATGGGAGGGATGAGGGTGCCACTGGATCACCAGGGATGTAGGTGTGTGCGATTTCCGTGATCAGGGACTCGGGAGGGAGGGGGGTCCACTAGACTACCAGGGAATTTTGTGATTTACATGTACTGTGATTGTGGTAACGGTTGGGTGGGGGGAGGTTCTACTAGACCACCAGGGAAGAGTCTTGTGTACATATATTGGGGAATCAGGGACTCCGTTGGGAGGGGGGACCACTAGACCATCAGGGATGTTCATGTATAATAATTATCGGGGAATCGGAGATGGGAGGGGCACAAGACTACCCGGGATTTCTTTTGACACATATACCACGCGATCGCAGCTATGGATGGGGGGGGGTTCCAGGTTCAGTGTGTGCTTGTGGATGGTGTTCTGGGTGGGCAGGTGGCCACCCAAGGCTGGGCTGCTGTGTTGTGCTCTGCAATACTGCAGCCCACCTTTGGGAGGCCCACAGTTGTTCCAACTCTGCAAGGGCTCAACTTTGAGCCCCCCATGCGGTGCACTGCAGGGTTGTGTCAGCATATGCGCCGCACATCCCCGGCTGAGTATCAGGATGTGCCGCATATGCATGGGCATGCCCCCTGCATCTGCGCTGCATACCATTACATTGTGCCCCGGTGCATCGGGAGTTGCGCTGCACCTGGCAGCCTTTTCAATATCCCACTGGGACGCAATGTGGGGTTGCGCCGGCGAAACCACTTTCAGTATCTAGGACCTGGTATATACATCAAGGTATTTTATGACATAGTGCTATTACATACTAAATCCAACAACGATAAACACAACCTGTTTTACATACGTTTGGAGGTCACCACAATTACCTCCCTTTATGAGGACCCGAGAGGGAAAAGGAAAATTAAAGAGAACACTATAGCATAGTCAAGAAAGGGGAGGGAAGGGGGTGCCCATTGATGGCTAATCTTATGGACTAGAAATTGTAAAGGGATAGATTAGGCTAAGAAACAGAACTGCTGCAACAGATTTAAGAAAAGGTCGATCCTCAAGAGTGGCAGGAGCTCCCTGTCACAGAGGTTCATTTTCATGGCCATCTGTTCCTGAAGGGTAATGAGTACATGGCAACCTCTGAGGAAAGAGGAAAAGAAGTTAGAAAAAGTATTTAATTAATAAAACATTTTGTATACACAGAACAGGGTCAAAATTCAGTTGCATAACATCCAACTAAAATGTCTATAAATAGAGGGAAGGAAGGGGGGGACAGATTGTATGAGGGGAAGGAAAAAGTGTACGAAAAAAGGGTAGGGAAAAGGAAAAAAATAGTGGGGGAGGAGAGGAAAAGGAAAGAAACAAAAAATAAATAAAAATAATAAAAAAGGTTTGTATTGAGATGAATAAAGGAGTGGGAAAAATGGATGGAAAATGACTTTTTAGTAAACCATTAAATGTACTTTAATAGATCATTTTCTAGACTTTAGAAAAGGTTTAAGGTCCCATCTTTCATTAAGTCCATTTGGTCTGACTGTATTTGCTTTAAAGATTCAAAAACGTTCCCATTGTAGTAACAGATTTTGTCTGTCACCACCTCTGACAGGGTTCTCTACCCATTCAATAATACTCAAACTTGAAACTACTGGGGTATGACTCGCGTACCTGCAAGAAATGCCTTTCCTGCAGGTGCATGATTCAGACTCCATTATGGACTTAATGGAGTTTTTATCTAATTTTCTAAGTTTGCTAAAAGCAATATTACTGCTGTTGCTGTATTAAGATTTAATGTCCGTGCACTATACATTACTTGAATAAGGAATTAATGTGAGGTAATCCCTTTGGAGATCCTTACATCCATTAAAAGAGTTTAACTATGTGCATGAGGTATCATTAATAATCAATGTTAATAGATGTAGTGCTTTGCCTTATTTTCTGTCTATTTCTTAGCATATGTGCAGTTATTTAGCCATAAAAATAGCTATTTAAGACGTCATATACATGAAGTAAGCACATTTGTAATGTACATGTAAAGTATATTTTACGTAATTTAATATTTGAATCTGTATGTTAGATACAGGGACTTGTCACATGTTTGTATAATGTCATCACCTTTACTTGTTTAAAAAGGCACTTTGTAATAGTTGTTTTACGCCCCCTTGGAAGGCATATTGCTGAGGCGCTAGGGACTTGCCACTCGGTCAATTAATAAAGCAAAGTTTTGCTTGATTTAAGTTTCTTGGTGGACTTTTTCACTGCATTGGCAGCGCTGTTTGTTTGGACTTTTTTTTTTTCATCTGTACATTCTGGTGACTTTTTCCCCCTGGTTCGGCTCCTCCCCCATCCCTGCTACCAACTCACTTGGTGGCCTTACTGGTTACCTACCCTAGAGGATGGCCTGTCACCTGGGGTCATGCAGGGAAACCAGATGGGGGTGTTTTCCTCCGTATTTTCGCTCTGAGACATCAGTGTGCAGTGACATGATGCACCTGCTGATATCCCACCAACATCAGTCAGCACCTGCCAGTGGTGCCACCAGGCCTCTGCCAGGTGGTAGTAAGGTAGCGGTACTCAAGTTTCCCCCTCCCCGGAGAAGGAGAGCAGTTCTTCAGATGCTCAATCCTGCCTCACCTGGCCAACCCACAGGGGCCTGAGTCTGCTCTTGAACCCTGATCACCAGCGTGGTGATAGGTTAGGTGTCCAGTGCTTCAACCCTGCAAGCCACTGGGCAGGCTGCTGTTTTGTTGTTTTAACTCTGATGGTTGCATAACAACAAAAGGGAGGATGCAAAACAGTATGAGGATATCTCGTAACCACAGGCAAGCTCTCTGATCTCCTCACTACATTCAGTTTCTGTGCTTTTTCCTTGCCTTTATCTGACTTCCCTGACACTCTTACTCTGTTTGTCACCCTAAAAACTGATTTTTTGGCAGTATTCTGCAATATTGAAAAATATGTATTTTCCGCGCTGTTTCTGTACTGCGTAGAAGAAGTCTGCCTGAGTTACATCACACACTTTCAGACGGCTCTTAGTGTATACTGAACTTGGAAAACTGCATGGGGTACTCCATCATTTTCACTGCATGTTCAACCTCATATTCCAGTTCTTTATCTAATTTTTCTTGTTTTTTTTCTTGGACAATAACAAGGAGGAAACGAGAAACCAAGTGGTAAATGTATGCATACGTTATTTTTTATTTCAAATGTGGATTAATACCTTTGAGCCGGGGGCTCATTTACAAAGGCTCCAAGTCAACAAGGAATACAAGACATTTACAGGTGATAAAACATTGCAGAACAGAAAGAACATCAGCTAACAAGCAGTATTAGTGTGCAGTTACAACATTAAGCAGGGTACAACAAGTGAGGAGAAACAGGACCACACTTGCGAAGAAACATATTAATGCAGCACTAATTAAGTGCGGTACAGTGTTTAACAGTCGTGTTACAGTTCAGACGGGTCATTCCCATTCTGCAGAAATGCAGTTTTAGCAGCCAAGGTGAGGTTTTGTCAAGGGGCGGTAGTAGGTGGTGGGAGGTGGGGGTGAGTGGGAAGATGGGCATCGGATCATGTGAATTACATGTTGAGAGAGTACATTCTATTATACAAATAAATAATTTCCAATCGAAGTCTGCATCTATGTCTTGCTTGCATTTTTCATTGTGACTTAACCGTTGTTTAAGTCTTAAAGTAAACAGTGAGAGAATAAAAGAGGGGAGGCTTAGCATTGTGGGATACAATCTCTGGGTTTGTTCAACTTTGATATAGTACCCATCATCTCCACATCTCTTCAAAAACATAAAAACATAGAAAGGTGATGGCAGAAGGAGACCAAAGGTCCATCAATTCTGCCCTTGAGATTCCGAGATCCTAGGTGATCCTGAGTCCTAGCTGGTAGATTCCCTTGCGGATTTGATTTTAGCCTCCTCTTTATTCAAACCCCTTTTGAATGCTGATATGGCCCTAGCTCCTACCACCTCCGCAGGTAGTTTGTTCCGTGGCTCCACAATCCATTCCAAGAAATAGCGCTTCCTGAGATCCCTCCTGAAACTCTCACCCCTCAGTTTCCATCCATGCCCCCTCCTGTTTGAGTTGGGTCTTGGTGAATAGTTAATTGTAGGGTACTGAATTTAAACACCTCATGCACGTAAAGGTTTCTATCATATCAAAAAGATGTGTTTAATTGTGGATTTTGTAAGTGACTTTCTGTAACCTATATATGGACTCTGTGGTAGCCCTCCATTGAGTTATTGTGGGGACGTGTGTAGCATGCCATAACTGAGTCAATACTTTTTTCACTGCCAATATTAACGTAAATAATAATTTAAATGTTTGACCTCTAACCTGCCTGTAATATTAGGGAAGGAGTTATCATCCCTGAGATGGAAAACATAGTCTCCAACTCCTCTGTTATCTTGTGCCAATAAGATTGCAATTTTGGGCATGTCCAGAACGTGTGAGCTTGGTGGGCATTTAATTCCCCGGCACAACCCCGTCTGCATCTTCCCATCTCTGGGCTCATATTCCCATTCTGTTTGTGATTTAACTGGATTTACACTGACCCAGTATGTCATTTCCCTTGTAGAAGAGGATTTTCAAATACTGGTTCTAGTTCTGTTACTGTTCCATCTGTACGAGCCTTTTAGTTATCCCAATTAGTGTTTCGGATTTACACACAGGTGGTGAGTACCATTTGGAAACTCTGTGACATAGTGTATGTCCTTGCTCAGCTCTTCCATGGTTGTCTCAATACACCTGTGTTCTACCCATTCACTAAAAATGCCACCAACAGCTTAGTCTGGTTCAGCGTCTGTTGGTTTCCATGTGTATCCACCCAGGACATGGCTGAAAATAGGCAGAATTGCCTTGTCCTCCTTCCCTGGTCAAAAAAAACTAAATTAAAAAAAGTATAGAACTCTGTTTTTGAAGGGGACATAAACTGTGTCATACATTTTTGAAATAATACTGACCCCCAGCATGTGAATCAGGAGCACTCACTGGGGTTACTGAAAGGCCTTTATAGATGGGACAGTTAAGAAATGGAAATGGTATTTAATTTTATAGATATATCTTTTTGTTAACCAGGAAAAGAGAGCTAGCAATACTGCCTATTTTCATCCTCGTAGGTGGGGTGAGGGTTGGGGGTGGATACAGATGCATGTATTATTTTTTTTAGCTACTTGTTTTGTCTTTGTTGACCCGGTTAGGTTGCATTAAGCAGACAGTTGCCTGTTTTCAGGCACGACCCAGGAGGTTACAAAGCAGGAGAGTACAAGGTCAGTGAGAGAGAGAGGTTCAGTCATCAATCAATCAATCAATTTTTATTTCTTAAGAGTAAATCTCATTTTGAACCAATGCGCTTTACATTAAAATATTTAAAACACAACAAATATAATAACAGTAAAGCAATACGTAACCAATGTAAATCAATAAAATTCTTATTTCTGTTCTGGGAATGCCACATTCAATAAATAGGTCTTCAGCTCCCTCTTAAAATGGTCCAGATTCTGACACTCCTGAATAGAGCAAGGTAGGGAGTTCCAGAAGGTTGAGGACATATATGGAAAGGTACAGGCCCCTGATGACTGCAAACACACTCCCGGAACCTCGAGCAATCCATCGTCCGTGGAGTGGAGGGGGTGGGAAGGGCAGTAGGTTTGGAGGAGGTCTTGCATGTAGCTGGGCCCCTGCCATTATAAGGCCTACTGACCTTGAAGGTGATCTGCCACCTAACCGGCAGCCAGCGTAGATAGCGGAGCACAGGAGTAATAGGACAGGACCTAGGTAGGCCAGTTAATAACCTGGCCACCACATTCTGCACTAGCTGCAGGCAGTGGAGATCTACCCCCAGCAGCCCTAGGTAGAGGACATTGCAGCAATCAAGGCAAGAGGTTACAAAGGCGTGGACCAGTGCTGGCAGATCACCAGGGGGAATCAGGTGCTTAATCCTAGCGATGTTCCTAATGGTAAAATGAGGTATAGACAGCGGCTGACACCTGATGTTTAAGTGTCAGACCCCAGTCCAACGCAATGCCAATATTCTTCACCTGATCTGAGGTAAGCAGTTGTGAATCTTCTAGCCAAAGCCAGAGGTCTGTCCAGATTGCTTCCTCAACCCCCTACGAACAGATTCCAGCACCGTACCTCAGTCTTGTCCAGATTCATCTTCAACCAGTTGGACCTCATCCAACCTTGTATCTCAGCAAGGCACTTGTTAAATACCGAGACTGACTCCTGCTGCTCAGGTGCAAAAGACAGGTACAGCTGAGTATCATCCGCATAACAGTGGAAGCGCAGCCCATACCATCTTATAATGTCCCCTAATGGTAGCATATACACAACAAACAACATAGGGGATAAGACAGAGCCCTACAGTACCCTACATGGCAGGGAGACTGGTAATGGGGGAAAATCCCCCAAACCACCCGTTGCGACCTGCCAGTGAGGAATGATTTAAATCAATTGTGGACTGTACTCACCCATCCACAACAAACCTGCAAGCACTCCATCAACATCCCATGGTCCATGGTGTCAAACACTGCTGAGAGATAGAGGAGAATAAAGATGGTATGTCTTCCCCAATCATTCACCTTCAGGAGATCATTCAGCACCTGAACAAAGGCAGTCTTTGTACTATGCCTTTTCCTGAAACCAGATTGGAGAGGATCGTAGATGCTGCGAGTTGTTAAGTGGGCCTCCAGTTGTGCAGCCACCACCTTCTCAATAACCTTACTCACAAAAGGTAGGTTAGAGACGAGTCTGTAGTTAGCCAAGCAGTCAAGGTCCACTGAAGGTTTTTTCAGGAGTGGTTTTACAACCACCTCCAGAAGCCCTGTCACTAAAGAACACTGAACTATCCTGGCTAGGATTGGGCCGATGGTATCAATGCACCCCACTAGGAGATGCGTTGGACTCAGATCCAAACTACAGCAAGTTGCCCACAACCCCTGGATGACCCTCACAACATCCTCCACCTCCAACCGGTCGAAATCCCACCAGACAGACTGAGTGCCTGTGACTGCAAGCGCATCAGTGCAATGCCCATTAGAGGGCATTGCCTGGATTTCTGTCCTGATGGCGGCAACCTTATTGGCAAAGAACAGAGCAAACTCATCACATTTTACTTGCGAAAAGGCTCCTCTGGACTGGGGACAGGCTGGATTGCACAGCCTGTCAACAGTGCAGAAGAGCTGAGCTGGTCTGTTAGTTGCCACAGCAATCTTCCTGGACAGGAATTCTGCCTTCTTACAGAAGATTGCTGATTGATAGTCTCTGTAATGGACTGTCAATATAAGCTTGTCAGCCTCCAGGGTGGTCCTCCACCAAAGCTTCTCCAACCTTCAACCCCTCCTCCTCATTTCCCTGAGCGTCCCATCAAACCAAGGGAACCTCTGGTGCGAGGTGTGGGGTGAACACAGATAGGTGCGATGGAGTCGAGGGCCTCGGCCATGACCCTATTATAGGTCACCACCAATTCCCCTGGCTCCTTGCACGCACGTATCACACTTGATAGGTCCAGCACCACCATCAGACCATCTGGGATAATACCCCTTAATGGGTGGCACCGGACCATTTCTGTAGGGGGAGGTCTATTGGGGGGGCCTCAAATGAGAACCTCACAGTATGGTGGTCCAACCATGCGACCGGCTCAACTATAAGGTCAAAGACGTCTATTCCCAGCAGGAAGACAAGATCCAATGAGTGGCCATGAATATGGGCTGCAGAGGTAACATTCTGTGTTAGGCCCAATGAACACATAAGTTGGAGGAAGTCCTGTCCAGCCTGTGAGAGTTTGTCATCGATCCAAGCATTGAAGTCCTCCAGAATAATCCATCTGGGAGACTCCAACACCAGACTGGCGACAAAGTCTGCAACTTCCTGCAGGAATTCCTTCCCATCCCCCAGAGGCTGGTAGATGGGAAGGATCCTGCAATCTACACCTGCATATCCTTGAATTGCCACACATTTGAAGGATCTTGTTGTTCCTATTGGGAAGGCTGTGAGGTTCAAGTCTGATTTGTAACATATTGCCACTCCCCCCCGCCACGATCCTCTCTTGGGTGGTGTATCACAGAGTACCCTACCGGAATGACCGATTTCAACACAGGGCCGACACTATCATCCAGCCAGGTCTCGGTGATGCAAGCCAGATCCGGTGTTCCAACAAGATCAGCAATAATTGCTGTCTTATTCTTAATAGATCTGGCATTGCACAACACCGCCCAAGAGGGACAAGCAGATGAGGCTGGTCCAGCAACCTGCTCACTAAATGTGGAGCCCTTGGGTATGGGAACCAAGCAGGGAGAATCCCTTTCCTGGACCCATTTCGCCCTAGGCACCTCCTTGTCCTCACCACCCCAATCTGCCCCGCTACTGTACTCCCACCCCCAGACTCCAAAGATCTCCATTACTTCCCCTTATGGGATGTTCTCAGCACTGTACTGCACCTGTAAACTTCAGCTGCTAACAGAGGACATTCAAATGGTCGGAGATCACGGAGTCTGGAGGGGGAGTAATACCTTATCTGGGGAGCTGATCATGACCAACACATCATACAGCTAATACACTTCTGGTGTAATATTATGAAAAACAGCTATTCCCAGATTAACTAAAATCTTATTATACCTCACCACATTGAGTCACACATTCACACTCACAGGTTATAAATTCGATGAAATTACACAGTGCATAGTACACAGTACACAGGGTTGAATAAATCGAATCAGTATTAAGTAACAAGCAGTACAGGGATACAGATAATGCATTACATCACTTCAATGAGCATTCTAAGTAACAAGAGTCTAGGGAGGTGGGGACATTAAGGACTAGGGTACAGGGGTGGTTTACGGTGGGGGTGTAGACACACGGCCTTAAGTGCATAATAGTGAGGTGGGGGGAAACAGGTTCAGGTAGGTAAGTAATTAGGACCATACACATTTAGAATATTAAATCAGGAAGGAGCGGAATGATCTTCTAAAGGTGTTGGATGATTGACAATGTCGAGTAGAAGGTGGGATGTTATGGTCTTTGCGGTCTGCCTTTGCGGTCAAATGCAGTTGTAATCATTAAACTGTTTTATTCGGTCTCTTTGCATATAACCTATGACTTTCTATACAGCAGTCTGTATGCATTTGTTAAAAACTGTATGTAGCTGTTCTGTCTTAAGTGCTTTGAGGCAGTTGAACGTAGCTTTTGGATGTTGCACTCGTGCCATGGCGCTGTATCATTCAGGATGGCATCAGCTACCACTGCACAACCACATAAACAGTGGCAGCTCTACACCAGGGCCCGCCAGGGCACATGCCCTGGTAAAAAAAGTGCTGTGCCCCAGTTGGTGCCCCATATGGTGCAGAGCTTCCCCCATAGTAACCATATATCAGTGCCCTGGCTGTCATCTGTTGTGCCCCAGCTGTGCCCTGGTAACCATTTGTGGCTAGAGCCACTAGTGCACATAAATGATCAGTTAGGCAGAAACTTTCATTCATCTAAATACCTTATAAAAAAGGTTTCCATATACGTTTTTAACCCAATTAGAGTTTTTTTTCCATCTAACCTGTCTGTGTAGGCCATACCCAGATACCTCTTTTGGTAGCATCAAGGTATGCAGTTTATGATCAGGTTATCACATTTTTGAGAAACGATTCTTTCCCCATCCCGTATTGCACTTAATTTCTCTAATGTACTTATTTGCAACATTTCCTCATGCCCAGCTTCTTCACCTAGTCCTGCCCTTACTTGTCACATTTGAATGTTTTTATAACTCCTACTGCATTATTGCCAGTGTGTCAGATTGGGGCTGTAGCATTTGCATTGAGAGTTAATAATAGTACATCAGCACAACCCCAAATATTTTTAATCATATACTTCTGTCAGTCATGGGACCATAATTCGAACAGCTCTAGCCTTATTATGATTGTAAACATAATTCCTGCGTTGCTGGGAGGCATGAACTAGTACTGGTAGATAGCCCGGAGCAGGTGTCAGAAATGTATAAAATGCTGTCAAAAAAATGTTATGCTTTCTTCAGCTCACGAATTCTGGGTTGATTGACAAATAAAAAACACATTTATGTCTACAGACATGAATACAGGGCTTTCTTGTCATAAGGAACCATTTTCTCCAGGTTAGAAGGTGCATCCCTCACTCCTGAGTGGTTAGTTTCACTTAGTGCTTCTGGCAGGCAGAAGACTAAAGTCTGGACATCCCCATGTGATGTCCTCTGGCAGCCACCGTAGTCCCCCCTTGTTCGTCTACTGTCACAAAAAAAAATCCAGCTGACTTCTACAGCAAACTTGGTCGTGTGCTGAACAATTCACATGGCTCCCAGATGTTTTGCTACAGAGAGGGAGCACTGCCTGTTTTTTAAGCATGTTCTACATGTAGAAGGAATTATCCCCACCAGCATTACTCTGCACTGAGTAAAAAGTGCTACAGATAAAAGTTGTGGAACATGATGTTTCATCCCAGTAGTACATCTGTGCTGAAGGTTGAAGCCACTTAAGATGTCACATGCATTTACAGTAAATACGGAAAAGTGGTCCCAATAAAATAGACACTGTCTCGCTATCTTATGGGAAAACAAGACAACACACCAAAGTAAAGCAGTTTTAAAAGGGAATGTAGCTGTGCTGGGTCTCCCAAAGTCTGACCACTTTCAAGGGCCACCCGATGGCCCATTGAGCAACTTGTGTCACTCCTGGGCCAGCTGGCCAGGTTTAGGAGTGGATTCGGGGAACTGGATTGGGTGGCTGGAGTAGGGAGCTGGGCAGGGACAGTGGTGGATTCTACTGCCTCAACAACCCCTGTGGTGGTCTGGGAGAAAACAGCACCCTCATGAGACACAAATTTAAAGTAAGCACAGAAAAATGTATTTCACTCTTTCTGTCGATTTGCCCTTGACAAACCCCTGTGCACTCATCATCACTGTTCCATGTACACCTTCCTCTTCCTTCCCTCTCTTGATGCCGGGTGCCTTTCCCACTGTGCTTCTTTTACCTACAAATTTTGGTCTGGCTCCCTTCCCTCATATCTTACTTCTCTCCTCTCTTTACCCCCTTCTACCTCTTACTCCCTTCACAATGCTTGATTTCGCTTTCTTGGTCTCACACCAGTGAAATCTACTGCTGGCCAAACTGCCTTCTCGTTCCAATTCCCTAAACTATAGGGTTGTCTCTCACCTTCTGTTTGGTCTGCTCCTTTCTTTGACGCTCTGAAATTTCTCCTGTGGGATTTCTCTATTCACTCCTGCAGTTACTTCTGATTTGGATGGACTGCTGTCATCTGCATTCCACCACACCATACCTCTCAACTGTCCTTGCTTTTCAGGGATGTTCCTGATTTTGCTTCAGAAATTTCTTCTCTCATGCCTAAATTTGGCATTTCTGTCACTGAAGAGTAGGGATTTGAATCACAAAGTAATACCAGCCATTGGTGTTATAGTCTAATTCTTATTAAGAAAATGCTATTCACACTAAGAAGCATGTTATACACAGCTTCTGGAAGTAATATTACTATTTTTTCAGATGTGTCCCTGATTTTGGTAATTTGTCCCTGATCATTTTAAGCCTTATCCCTTGATTTGTGATGAGGGAAGTTGAGAGGTATGCACCACACACTGACGTTTGTGCTGCACTTCCCCACTCAGTCAGTCACTGTTCCCTGATCCTCACATTATTACTGTTGCTCACTGTTTTTATCTTCTTTTGCTTGTTCTATAATTTTACTGTATGACAATTTTATTCCTATGTGTGTTTGTAATTGTATATTCTAGGGACGTGGATATGATGTGCTATCCACACTTCTGGCAGTTGCCTTCCTTTTTAAGACTTGCCAGAAACGTCTTCAAGCTGGCTCCTCCCATCCACCCACCCAGGTGGCAACTCCTTCGGCTCTGCCCCATGACACCAGATCTTCCCTTCTGTTGGAAGAAACAGGTTCCCTCCTTACCACTCTTGTGCTGCGTAGGCCCTTGCAACTAACGCTACAGATTTACTTCCTAAAAAGTTTAATACTTCGTGTCTTCAGCTTGATCATCAGTTGTGACTGTCATGGATGACAAGTCCACTCCCTGGTTCCATCGGTGCCCTTGCAGGCAGAAGATGTCCTGAATGGATCTGCACACCACGTGTGTCTATTACCTGGGGCATGAGCTCGATCCCCAGGCCTGCGACATTTGTCGAACTTTCCATCCTACCATTCTTGAGGAGCATCTCACCTGACACTATTTAGATCGACCGAGCAAATGGAACCCACTGGTCAAATCTAAGGATGCCCATTGGGCGGTCTTTGCGGCTGCTGGGTCTGCTGAACAGCTTGCGGTGTTTGAGGAGGCTGCGGCCCAGGACACTTCTCACTCTTCTTCCGTGGCTGCCTTCGTGCTGCTCCAGCTGAGTTCAGCTTTCACGGGATTGTTCAAAGAATTGTGCCAGTTCTTACCGAGCCTCAGTCAGGGACTCTTCGCACACAAATCCAAGTCGAAGAAAGAGTCCAAAAACTGGTCTCATTGACGTTCGTGAGATCAGAAGTGCTGTAGGTCAAGAGCTTCAGATTCCCATGCTTCTCTGGATCCGACTTTGGTCGTATCCTCAGCCTTCCGACCAAGGAGTCTCAGCTGACCAAGGGACTTCCCCATCAGCTGTTAGTCACCGCTACTCCTGACCATCCGTGGTGTGTCAGTGGGGACTCGGGCGGTTGGCCCCTCTTTAACGACTCCTCGGAGTTGGAGGATTTCTTCCTGCACTCCCGTCCAATTGGTGTGGAGTCAGTGGGGGTCTCTCAATGAATGAAGGCCCTTCCTCTTTTATGGGCCTTCCCTGCCTGATCTCTAAGTCCGTGGGTATGAAAATGGAGCTCATCCAGAAAAGTGCTTGTTACCTGTTGACCGAGATCCTCGATTGGGGAGATACTCCTATGGATGCCTTCCCAGTGGTGGAGGCCATTCTTGGCCCTGCCCTGGAGCTTTGGCAGCACCCCGCTTCCTGCCCAGTGCCCTCTTCCTGGATGGCCCGCAAGTATGCGGTATCTAACGGTTCCCTCTTGGGATTCACGGAACACCCCTTGGCCAAGGGGCTGGTGGCCGATTCTGTGTTTGGGGTGCTCCGGTAACACTGGGGATGTTGACAGCCTGCCCGATAAAGAGTCCAAAAAGTTGGATCATGCGGCAAAAAAGGTCTGCGCTTCCTCCTTGCTGGGCTTCACCAGGTGAGCTTGGCCCTTCTTATGGCCCAATTCTCCCATGCCCTACTGGGCACCCTGGTTGAGGGACCTTCAGACCACAGTCAAACAGGTCTGGAACCATAGCTGGGCAGTAGCAAAACAGCTCCAGATAGCCTTGAACATTGGGGACTCTTGTGCCCGCTCTGTGGCAGCCGCAGTGGCCATGCGCTGCAGGGCTTGGCTAATGATCTTGACCTTCATGGCAGACACTCCACACAAGCTGGCAGAGTCCCTTTCCTGGGCACTGACTTGTTCGGGCCCAGAGTTGAGGACCACCTCACCTTCATCGAGAAGTCCACTGCCAGCTTGGACTCCATGGCATCTGCCCAAAAGGACCTAAAAGGCTCCAAGCAGCAGCAGAAAAGGAAGCCTTTTCAATCCACCTGTACTCATGTGACCAAACCAGCTCAACCCCAGGCTGGTCAGCAGGCCCAGGCCTGGTGACCTCAGCTGAAGTCAGTGGCCTTGGTCATCCATAAGCCTTGGGGGGAGAGACTCTGGTGGTATCTCAGCTGGACCCTCCTCCTCCTCCTCTAAGCCTGCACAGTGACGGGATGAGAGGTGCCTCCCTCATGCCTGTCGCACCTCCCCGGGTCCTCCTGTGGGGGCGGGGGCCAGCTCTGCCACTTCCTTTCCACCTGGTCTGCTGTCTCCACAGACAGGTGGGTCCTCAAGGTGGTAGGTCAGGGTCTGCCTCCGGAATTCAGGCAGTACCCTCCTTGCTGAGCCCATGCTCCACAGGAGGACTTGGCATCCACAGACGTTCTGTCAGTGCTCAGAGATGACATAGCCCAGCTCCTCCAGAAGGAGGTTGTGATTCCTGTTGTGGATCCTCCGGAACACTTTGTCTCCAGGTACTTCCTGGTGCCAAAGTGGATGGGGGCTGGTGCCCCATTCTAGACCTGCACTGCCTGAACAAGTTTCCCAAGTCATGCACCTTCAGGATGGTAAACTTTGTCTCAGATCATACCACCTCTAGGGCAAGACATGTGGTTTTGCTCCCTGGATCTTCAGGACACATTCTGTCACATCCCGATCCATCCGTCACACCGAAGTTTCCTCCATTTCCAAGCGGAGGGAACCCTCTATGAGTTCCAGGCCATGCCATTTAGCCTGTCCTCGGCCTGCAAGGTCTTCACCAAGTGCATTGCAGTGGTGGCAGCTTACCTGAGGAGTCAAGGGGTCCGGGTTTACCCCTAGGCTGATAGCAGGTCCCTTCAGGCAGGAGGTGGTGAGGTACAGGGACCTGGCCCTCCAGACCTGCATCAGACTTGGCCTCCTGGTCAATGAGGTCAAGTCGGAACTCGTACCTTCACATGTGATCCACTTCATCTGGGCAGAGCTCGACTCTTGCAGAGCCAGATTCAGGCTCCTGGCGGACAGGGCGGCAGCTCTCTCTCCTTTGCCCGATTATTTCGGGTTGGACAACTGCACCCTGCCTAGAACTTCCTGCACCTGCTGGGTTACATGGCAGCCTACACCAATGTGGTCCAATGGACCCACTGGAGAATGCACTCCCTGCAGTGGGAGCTGGCCAGCCAGTTGTCTAAGCATAGGGGTCACTTCGACTAGCTGCTCACTGTGACCCAGCAGATGTGGGACACCCTCCAGCGGTGGTTAATCACAGAGTATCTGCAGGAAGGGATCCTGTTTGTCCACACAGAGCCAACAGTCATCCTGATGACCAATGCCTCTCTCATGGGCTGGGGTGCCCACCTGGGGGAACACAGAGTCCACGGGCTTTGGACCCCAGAGGAGTCCTGATGCTACATTAACCTGCCGGAGCTCTGAGCAGTTTGGCTGATACTGACTGCATTCGCTCCACACATCCAGGGTCAGGTGGTCCAGGTCCACACGGACAACACCACGACCATGTACTACCTCAACAAACAGGACAGGACACACTCCCTGTCACTGTGCAAGGAAGCACTCAACATATGGACGCTTGTGCACAGCCTGGAGGCCGATCTCCTAGCCATTCATATGGCAGGTGTCTCCAGCTGGCGGATGCTCTCAGCCATGTGGGCGAGGTGTCTCACAAGTGGTCTCTCCACCCAGAGGTAGTACACAGTCTGTTCTTCCAGTGGGGCACCCCTCAGGTGGACCTGTTTGCCTCCAGGGAGAATGCAGTGCTGAGGCTGTTTTTTTGCCACCCCCCCCCACACAGGGAATACTACAGTGGGATGCCTTCTTGAGGCCCTGGACCCCAGGCCTCTTCTGTGCGTTCCCTCCACCTCCCTTGATTCACAAAGTGTTGCTCAAGGTCAGGAGGAAAAGGCACAGGTGATCCTGGTGGCTCTGGACTGGCCCACCAGTTCTGGTACCCCAGTCACCTCAGCCTCAGCAGGAGGCTCCTGAGGAGTCTTCCTCTGCACCCGAACCTGCTCTCCACCAGTCGGGGAAGGTACTCCACCTGGACCTTCAATCCCTGCACCTGACAGCCTGGTTCCTGAGTGGCTAGAGTTCCAGGCTTTGGGTCTTTCTGAAGATGTCCTCACTGTTGTGGAGGCACCTCAGAAGGTGTCAACTAAGAAATGCTATGCCTTCAAGTGGAAGAGGTTCTCCATTTGGTGCCAGGACAAGGGGCTGGTCCCCTTGTCATGTGCGGTGGCTAGCATCCTTGACTGCCTGTGGTCCCTTTCTAAGTCGGGCCTTTGGTCAACGACCCTTAAGGTGCATCTGGCAGCCATCAGCCATCTTTGCTTACCGGGTACAGACCGGTCAACAGTCAGTGGCGCAGGAGAAGGTGATCTGGCATTTTTTTTAAAAGGCCTTGAACACATTTCCCCTCTGGTGCATGAACCACCACCACCGTGGGACTTGTTGCTGGTTTTGGCAAAGCTCATGGGCAGGCCATTCGAAGCAATGTACAGATGTGACATGTCTCATGGAAGACCGCCTTCTTGGTTGGCTAGCACGTTAGCCAGAAGGATCAGTGAACTCTAGGCTCGTTCATCGGAGTCTCCTTACCTGGTCTTCCACAGGGATAAGGTTGTCCTGTGCCTCAGCCCGAAATTCCCCTCAAAGGTTGTGTCAGAGTTTCACCTTAATCAGGTGAATAAGCTTCCGGTGTACTTCGCCAATCACACTTCGGAGGCTGAGCAGAGGCTCCATATTTTGGCCCTGCGTCGAGCGCTTGCTTACTATAAGGTGCGCATGACTGGAGTTTGGGGAGAAGTTCGTCAGCTGCTTGTCACTTACGCTGAAGCCACACCTGGCAGACCAGCAGCTAAGTGGACGATTGGCAAGTGGATTGTATCCTGCATCGACCTTTGCTATAGGTTGGTGAGTAGGGAGCCTCCTGGAGGGTTAAGGGCTCATTCCATCCGTCATACCGCTGCCTCAGTGGCTACTTCCAGGGACATTTCTATCCAGGAAATCTGCAGGGCTGCTACTTGGAAGTCAGCACACACCTTCATTTCCCATTACCACATTGACCTCGAGTCACGCTGGGATGCTGGTTTTGGGACCTCAGTTCTCCAGTCTCTGTTACCTAAGTAGGGTGTGTAAGTTTTGCCTCCCTCCTCCCAGAGAACTTCTAGGAGTCTGCCAGAAGTGTTAATAGA
The DNA here is from genome assembly GCA_016271365.2 of Neoceratodus forsteri. Lineage (NCBI taxonomy): Eukaryota > Metazoa > Chordata > Ceratodontiformes > Ceratodontidae > Neoceratodus > Neoceratodus forsteri. The sequence goes on along the minus strand of CM028129.1, from coordinate 1,710,671,871 downwards.
ACATCATGTCCAGGTCCCTAGAGAAACAGGTTACTCACCTGTAACAGTAGTTCTAGGAGTGGTATATGATGTTCATCCACACTGACCCACCTGACCTCCCCTGGCTTTGGCGCAGGACACTGCTTCCAGCAGGCACGATCTCGCATCATGGGGTTGGAGGAGCCAGCTTAAAGATGTTTTCAGCAAGTCTTAAAGGGAAAGGCAACTGCCAGAAGTGTGGCGGAACATTATATAGCACTCCTAGAACTACTGTTAAGGTGAGTAACCTGTTTTTTTGTTCTTATTTTCATGATTATTGTAATATTTGTGTACATTACATTGTAGTTTGTATCTGTTTCTGTTCTATTCCCCCCTTTCTCCAGGACACATCTGGAAATTAGCTGATACCAGCTCAGTACGGCTTTCCTGATAAAACTTGAAAATAAATAAATATTCCACATAAAATAGACTGTCTTGCTGTGCTATGGGAAAACAAGACAACAAACCAAACTAGTTTTAAAAGGAAATGTAGGTGTGCTGGGTCTCTCAAGTCTGAAAGACCATTAAAAGCACTTCCAAGGGCTGCGTGATGGCCCTCTGGTAGTGTGTCTCGCTCGTGGGCCACGATCCAGGTTTGAGAGTGGGCTCAGAGCTGGGTCAGCAGTCCAGAGATATCTATGTTTGAATCTGCTCCATCTTTAATCAAGGCAGCTGCCATCTCCTGAAGTTGGTTCAATGTCATAATGGTGATCGCAGAATAGCGGTCGCCATTATGGCGAATGTACATTGCCGAAAAACCAAAAAGGCGATGTACACTCCCAGCGAGGAACACAGCAAACACAAAAGGTTTTGTGGGAGCTGTGCTCCACCCCACACCCCTTACAAAAGAGTACCAACTTCAGGGGGGTACATGTCGGGGAGGCGGAGAAACTCGGAGGGGGGGGGGAATCACAGCCAAAAAAAAACCCAAAAGACTATGTCCCTCCCGAGCCCCGAACCCTGCAGCCTCCCCACTGTAGCCAGACATCCTCAGCACTCCACCACAGTGCCAGCTCAGCAGCCTACCACCGCACTACCCCTTACATACCTGCCCTCCTCTTCTGGTCTCCCTTCCGTTTTTCCCTTTGCCCTGTTCTTCGCCTGTCGCTACCCTTGCAGGGTAGCCCACATAACAGGCGCTGAAAGTGAGCCACTCATATTCAAGTCACTCACTTTCAGTCACCGTTATGACGGTTCACCCCAGAAACCTTGGGACAGAAAGTGATGCTGCAGGCGGGCACGCTGTATGGTGTTAGGCACAGCTTTGTCACTAGTGACATCAACTCTTTCTGAAGGTTGCATGAAATGGATTTAGGATGGGACAGTACATATTCAGAGAGCGATATCTCCAGACTGCTAACACGTACTGATATGCTGACTGACTCATTTCCAAGTGCTTCTCATGGTCTTTTGGATTTTAAATTACCATTCTCAACTACGTTCACCTTTAAGAATGTGCCCTGGTGTTTCTTCACCCCACGTCACATGTTTAATTTTTTTACCCAATATTTGACGGTTATCTTACCATTAAAAAGGAAACAACAACAAAAAAAACAAAGCTTGTCATGCTCGTTTTTGAGTGAGATTTAAAGCCTCTTGGTGGAAAAAAAATCAGTAGGGGGTCAAGTTATTTTTAGTAGTTATATGTCATTGTTTAAAGTGTCAGCATGAATGTGAATTAAAAAAAGGAAACAAGGACAGAACATTTGATGTGACTTAGGCATTATTTTTCCCACCAATACAAAAGTAAAGCATATATTACCAATGTAATGATATTTTTATGCATGAAGCAATGTAAATACCATGTCATTTTCTTAAAACCTCTCTGACAGACGTACAGTATGGTTGTTTATACAGCAAAAGAAAGAAATATAAGGCTGTCATGTCGCTTTTGGCTGTTTTTGTTTTTGAAGTGGCAGTGTCAGCTGGTCAATTTGGGATAAAACTGACTAAAAATCCCAATAAAAAATATTTGGTCTGGCAGAATAGCCTAGAAGTTAGTTTAACGAGCTTGGATCCGGCAGACCTGTGTTTGATTCCCACTACTTCACTTTCATAAAATATGACGCTGAGCAAGTCACTTAACCACCCCATTGCTCCTGGGTCATTCCTGAATACAGGCTCTTGTACCTAGTGGGCCTTATATGGTTACCAAAAGAATAAATAAAACATGCCAGAAAGCTATTGACCCAGTATGTAAAAGTACATACAGCTTGATAAAGGCTTTAAAGCAGAATAGTCAGTACTAACAGCCCCACACTCAAGTGTGGTTCTGGTCCCAATTTACATTTTGTGTGCAAAAACTTTTTTTTTTAAAACTTACTGTTTATTGCAGTGTAGTAAATTGTATCAGACAAATTCTGCTGACTTCTAAGCTGCCATTTTCTGTAACTACGAATCCCAGAATCCCCTGCAGCTGACATCAGAGCAGAAGTGTAGCAGTTTGAGAGTCAGTAGCCTGAAGTGCATGTTGGAACTTTAATTCATTTTTTTAATAAAGGTTTATATCTCTCCCGGGGCTGACTGAGTGGCTACTCAGCCATGTCGCCCGGTACCATCGACCATCCCTTGCTCTTTCCTCACCAGGGGCTGATCCCTGTGGATTGCCCCTCGCAGCAGAGCCAGGGCCATCCTCCCTGCCAGTGCCTTCCGTCCAGAAGTCTCTCCAAAGTGGAGGGGCAGGGCAGGTCACAGTATCCCAGGCAAGGCTTCACTAAGCACTGGCCCCCCCGCCCTACTTTCCACCAGGCTTTTCTCCCCAGAGCCTGGAGCCATGGCAACATGAAGGACGCAAGCACGTAGAGTCACACCTGCATTCCAGAATGATGGTTCCTTCCACCATCCATGTCACACGTCTGTTCCCTGAGCACTAGTGCTACATCTGGCCTCCACCTTGTGGCAGCCAAGAGCTGGGAAAACACACCACCCCAGTCTGGAAGAGGAGTGTAGGCCGGGCGGCCACTTGATCCCTCCCCAGCCCCTCCCCCACCAACCCCATGCAACGTGTGCTTGTTCCTGAACTCAGTTCACCAGTATGACATGAGATAAGGTGCTTTGCAGTGCCTCAGCCTTGTGCACGAGTGGACTGGCTCATGGTAGAGGTTTCATAAGCTCTAATTAGATGTCTGTTGGTCCTGCTGTTCTGCCGGGGCTAGGCACAGTCCTCTGAGACTGTACTTAACCCAAGAAGGACAGCAGGACCAGCAAATACAAGATCAGAGCTTATAGAAACATAGACAATGATGGCAAAAAAAGACCAGCATGTCGCCCAGTCTTCCCATGGTTCCCTATCTAACCCCAGGGCCTGTTGTCCATACAGAGTTCTAGCCCTCCCTATCCATCCCCCCTTTTCACCTTCCTGTTACTGTCACCCTGAGTAACCCCTATGCCCTTCACTCTGTCCCAGCCATGCTTTATGGTTTTTGTGGTAAACTGTTCCATGGTTCCACCACCCTTTCTGTAAAGTAATTCTTTCTCATAGCCCCCTTGAACTTACCTCCTGTCAGTTTCTACTCATGCCCTCAAACTCTTACTCATACTAGATAATTCTCCGCAGTTCACTTTGTTCGTTCCTTTCAAGAACTTGAATGTCTCTGTCATGTCTCCTCTCTCCCGTCTGGTCTCCAGCGAGTACTTGTTCGTTGCCGTGAGTCGATCCTTGTAACATCTTTCCTGCTGGCCCTGTATCATCCTGGTCACCCTTCACTGCACCATCTCCAGCCTGTTCTTGTCTTTCCCGAGGTGAGGACTCCGGAATTGGGCCCAGTACTCCAGCTGTAGCCTCACCAAAGATCTATAAAGAGGTATTATTACCCCTTTTCTTCTGCCGTCAGTACCCCTCTTGATACATCCCAGCATCCTATTTGCCTTACTGCCTTGTTGCACTGACTTGATTGTTTGAGGAAGGGAGTCACAAATGATAACTCCTAGGTCCCATTCACTAGGTCCTAGGTCTTACCCCACCTATCCAGTACTCTGTCCCGGGGTTCTTGTTCCCTAGATGCATCACCGTGCACTTTTTTACATTGAATTTCAACTGCCAAACTTTAGACCATCTCTCTAGTCTTTGTAGGTCAATCTGAATTTCTCGGATTCCCTCCTAACTATCCACCCTCCCACAAAGCTCAGTGTCCTTGGTGAAGAGATACAACCTGCCCCGGATTCTTTCTCCAGTGTTGCTGATGCACATTTTGAAGAGGACTGGGCCCAGGACAGATCCCTGTGGTACACCACATGTGATCTCCCTCTCTTCAAATTTTGCTCTGTTAACCACAACCCTCTGCTGCCTCGCCTTTAGTCAGTTTCCTACCCATCTTACTGTTTCCTTAGCCACGTCCAGATCCTACATCTTCATCAGCAATCATTTGTGAGACACCAAGTTGAAAGCCTTGCTGTAGTATATAAAAAATCTAACATACACTGCGGGCTATTGAATCTCCCACTGCTGCAGCCCTGCTTGGACATCAGCTGCAAGGGATTCTGGGATTTCTGGTTACAGTAACTGTCTGATTGGAAGTCAGCAGAATTGGTCAGATACAACCTACTATACTGCAGTAAACAGTAAGTTAAAAAAAAAGTTTCTGCACTCACAAAAGTGAAAACTGGGACTGGCCTCACAGTTGAGTGTGGAGCTCATAGTGCTGACTGTTTCCCGTTAATATAAAAGAAACAAAGTAACCCAAGATGGACAGACTTGTACATAGAATGTCATGAAGATGGCAACAAATATAATTGTGGAGGCTTATTTCCTCACTGTCATCCTACATAGATCCTTAGCTAGACATAATGTAACAGGGTGAATTAGATTAGTCAGAATAATGCACATCTGGAACAGCAGAGAATGCCATTAAAGGTGTGATCTTAGCTTGGCCCAGTGGTGCTGCTGGTAAGTGCACCATGCTACCAAGCGTGGCCCCTGAGTTTGGTCCATGAGCCTCCTGACTTCCTCCTTTGGGCTGGTGAAGTCCTGGGTGTGACTCAGTGGCCACACAGTCTGACTCTGGGTCAGGGGCAAAGCTCATCCTTCTGCTGTAGCTCCTCCGGTGGGGATATGGAGTGGCACTGGACATGGGGGACCACTTACTGCCCTGCCCTCCAGACACGGAAGCAACATAGACAGATTTACTTGGGTAGTGGGGAGCTAGAATACCAAGAAAAAAAACATGATGGGCAGGGGGCATGGTGTGGTGACATCCAGGATCTGCCATGCTCTAGTAACCCACCATCACATCAGAGATTTCTTGCCTGAAACACTGGATCCTAGGGAGGGTGATAGTGTGTCCCACTATAGGGGAAAAGCCTAAGGGACACTGAAGACAGCACAGAGGGTTTGAGCATGTAGCATTGTCAGGGTGGACCATGACAGAAGGTGCAAGTAGAAATAAAAAAAAGATGCATGCCTGTAGAGAAAAATTACCTTTAAACGTGGGAAGTTTTTTTTTTTTTTTTACAGTTTATGGGAATTTTTAATTGTGCTTTACTAACTTCAAAAGAGATGGGAAAACGATTTAGGACTTGTATCATATTCTAAAGGTAGGGTGTTCGGTATAGCAGCATGTTAAACAAGCATGGAAGACATTACATGTCCCAGGACCAGAAGGTTGTGAGTACACATCTGCTCTCAAGACACATACTTATACTTCTTGCTGGTGTTGCACTGAAGTACTGTGGTGTGCTACTCTCTTGGATGTGATGCCCTTTGGATGAGTTCCCATTTGCCTTTTTCTGAGGTTTGCTGTGAAAGAACTAATCAATCCCGGCACTGTTTGGAGACAGTAGAAAGGACTGGGTCATCCTGACAGCAGAGCAGCAGGTGTACTCACCCTGGCCATTTGGGTTCTCCTTCTCTGAGGAGGGAGGGCTCCTGTTCTCTCTCTATACAGTATAGCATAGCATAGTATGGCATGGCATGGCATTTTTATTTATTTATTTTTTTCATTTATGACTTTGTTAACCAGGTAGGTGCACTGATCCCAGGGACCGTTTTCAGGCATGACCTGGGCCACGTAAGCCGGCACAGAGTAGAAACATCAGAATAACAAGAACATAACAAGAGCAGGTAATACCTAGTGAAAGGTTACAGTTGTTACATTTGGCAATACATGGCAGCAGTAGTTGAGAGACAAGAAATAATAAAGCAAAGTAAGGCTCATGGTGGGACAGTTTCAGTAAATAAGAGAAGCTATTTGGCCCTACCCCTGGAACCTATGGGGGGGCTAGTCCTTAAAGCAATGGCAGGTGGATGCCAACAGAAGCCAGTCTTTGAGGCAAGTCTTGAACTGGTGGTGAGTCTTTATGGTGTGCAATTCAATGGGCAGCTTGTTCCATAGTGTGGGGGCTGCTACAGACAGGGCTCTAATGCCCATGTCAGTGGTAACCCCTGGGGATTTTCAGGGAGGGGATACTGGAGGGGTGTAGGCAGCGGTGTGAGGTTTGGATGGTGAGAAGGGGAGCAAGAGGGGATTTCTGGCCAATACGGATGGCAGAATTGATAAAACTGTACAGTGCAAGGTCAAAGCGGGCTTGTAGTGGGAGCCACCCCAGTGTAGTGTAGAATGTACAGTGGTGTGCGGAGAAAGGGGCCAGCAGGGAGAAGCAGTAGGCACTGTTGTATGCTACTGATAATTTGGCCATGGTGGATGCGGAGGTCCTGGAGTAGATGGGAGAGCAGTAGTCCAGGATAGGTAGCAGGTTTCCCTGGATGACGGCATGGCGGGCCTCAGGGGTGAGGTATTGCCGGTATCTGTAGGCAGCCCCTAGTTTTTGATGAAATCTTAGAACCAGGAAGTTTATGTGCTCTGTAAAGGAAAGGAAGGGGTCAAGCACAACTCCTAGATATTTGAAATGTTTGGCGTCCTCTAGGGCATGGCCATCAGGGGACGTGATGATTAGAGGTGGGTTAGATTTGCATTTCATGGCATGGCGTGGCATAATATTTATTTAGTTTTTGTTGACCAGGTAAGTGCACTAGACAAATTCTGCCTATTTTCAGGCACAATCCAGTGGAGGGGGATACAGATGAATGCCAACTGACCTTGAACCAGATTAAGCTGTGGTATTTTTAGTGAATGGGGGAAATTTGGCCAGGATACTGGGGAAACTTCCCCTACTCTTTTCGAGAAGTGCCATGGGATCTTTAACATCCACCTGAACTACCACTAGAACAGGCAGATGGGACCTCGGTGTAATGTCACATCCGAAAGCATAGCATAGCATAGTGTAAATATCGATACATGGTTTTGTGCACTGAGTGAAACAGGGTTGCTTCTTCTGTTTTTCACAATAGCTCAAACTATGTACCCAGCTTGTCTAAAATGTAGTCCCCTTTTGTTAATCTGATGTCATATTTTTGCTTTCTTTCTGTTTTTAGCCATGTCTAGTTTCCATGTTCACCCGCAATCTGTGGTGGTGGAGGAAGGAGGTGTTGCAAGGTTCCAGTGCCAGATTCATGGGTTACCAGAGCCCGTTATCACATGGGAAAGAAATGGGACACCTGTGGACACCATCTATGAGAGGTAGGAATATTGAAACCCCATGAAGCACTGAACATGAGACATGGTGTTTATTTAGAATATTTGCCCAGGAAAGACACACTGAAATGAAGTACATCTCGGTTCCCGGTGTGGCCGTGTGCGTGTATGTGTGTGTGTGTGTGTATATATAATATGTGTATATGTGTGTGTGTGTGTTTCCGGAGGGGTAGGGGGGTGCTGGGGGATGGAATAGTTTACTGCAGATAATATGTGTACTGGGTGGTGAAACAGTTTATTGCAGATAACATATTCTACCTAAAAGAATTTTAGACTAGCAATTTATATCTGACTGCCTATTTCTGGAAGACTGCACGGTCCATGTAGCAAAGACTTTACAGCATTTCATAAGTAAACGTCAATGTGTAAGTCTGTGGGATGTGTTTAAAGCAGCAGTGCCTCACATCTGCCCTCCCATTAGATGCTACAGGGTGCAAACGTGAGAGGAAATGTTACCAGAACGGCTTAGAACTTCCCATGAACATTGAAGAGCGTGATGGTTTTATCACTATCAAGTCTTTTCCCACTGCCATCTAGATGGGACCTGTATAAATGGAATGGCTTAACAGGCCATTCTGTCTGGCTTGTTATCCATATGCTACCTTTGTGCACACCCTCTTGGGTATTGTTCACTGGGCCTGGGAACCCAGAACTGAGATACCAGTTCCATTGCCCACTCACTACACTGGACCATCCAGCCTCACAGGGGTTGCAGCAACTCCTTGTGATGCATCTGTTCTCTAAAAAGGGGGTCTGCTACCTGACACTTCATTCCTATTGAGGGTGCAGTTCTAGGGGTCTAATCCCCCTAACTCTTAAAGTTTTATGCCTATTGTCCGCACTGCTGCTCCTAGCAGGCAATATTGAGCCTAACCCTGGTCCTCCGGTCACCAACATTACCCTAGCCTCCCCCTATGATCTGCACTGGACTTCATTCAAGAGCTTAAAAATAGCCCACATGAATGTCTGCAGCCTCCACCCAAAAATTCATGAAGTTCAGGGATGGATGGCTCTCTACAAACCAGACATACTGGCTGTCTCTGAAACCTGACTGAAGCCACATACCCTGCTACATGAGGTTGCAGTCTCTGGCTGCAATTCCTTCCTGAAGGACCAGGAGGGCAAAATAGGGGGCAGGGTGCTCATTTACACTAGGGATTCACTAGATGTGGCTCTAGACCCCCTCCCCAGCTCCGATCTCGCTGGTTGTGAGTCAGTATTCATTAGAGTTACCCTTGGCCATGTAAAACACCTTACCATTGGCTGCCTCTACAACCCTCCTAAGGTGGCTCAACAAGCCCTGGAGGCCCTGACCAAGGCTCTGGCTGTTGAGGCTTCCTCAGAACTTCTAATCCTGGGTGACTTTATTCTCAACTGGGCCCAGGACACGGAGCAGGCCCACAGAGCCTTACTCCTAGAAGCTAATCTGGAGCAAGTTATCACCGAAAAAAACTAGGGCTAACTACAAAACTGGGAACCACACGACCCTAGACTTGGCACTGGTGTCTCTCCCATCTAACATTCTGGTTGCTGGCATCATGGCAGATGCCTTGAGTGACCACTCACCTATCTTCTGTATTTGGAAGAATAGATCACCCCGGGTTCCTCCAAGGATACTCACCACCAGAGACTACTCCAAATTCTCAGTAGATGCCTTCAATGTATACCTTGGCAACCTTGACTGGAGCTCCATTCAGCTCCTCCCAACCCTGGATGAAGCCCTGGAGTACTTCCAGAACTCCTTCATCTCTGCAGCCAACCTGTTTGCTCCACTTAGGAAACTCCGGGTCAAAGGCAGCTGCCACAAATGGATCACCCCAGAGCTCAAATCTCTGATGGCGTGTCGTGACAAGGCATGGAAGAAATACAAAAATTCTGCCCTGCCTGCTGACCTAGTGTCCTGTAAAACCCTAAGGAGCCAGTGCAAATGTACTACTAAAAAGGCAAAAAGGGACTATGTCAAACACCTCCAGCAAACTAATCTTGTTGACCCTAAGTCCTTTTGGGCCCACATCAATGACCTGATAAAAGGCAATGGCAAGTCTGACTTAAGACCCATTGAGGTCAACTGCGAGATGCTTAATAACTGTCTTGATATTGCATCTGCCTTCAATGGGACTTCACTAACCTTGAGCGCTATAAAACCAGTCTCCCACCCCCCTCCTATGAGTCCCTGGGCCAAGAGGTGTCTTTCCCCTCTCAGCCGCTCTTTCACCTGAGGTTAGTCAAGGTCAATGAGGTGCTCCCCCTCCCCAAGACCATCAAAGCCAAAGGCCCTGGTGGGCCTGATGGCCTCAACCCAAGGCTGCTAAAGGCAGAGGCACCTGCCATCGCATTACCTGTTACTTGGCTAATCAACAGATCCCTACTCAATGGATCCATGCCCAATATCTGGAAGCAGGCCTACGTGGTCCCTATCCACAAGGGAGGTCCCAGGGAACCCTCTGGCAACTTCAGACCAATCTCGCTTCTCTGTGCCCTGGCCATGATACAGGAAAGGTTAGTCTACAACCAACTCTGTGATTACCTTGAGACCAACCAGTTGCTCGTACCTACTCAACATGGCTTTAGGCAGAATCATGGAACCGATACTGTCCACATCAAATTCTCAGTTGATGTACTAGGTGCAGTGGATAAAGGTTTCCCCACAGGGGCCATGTTTATCAATCTGTCTAAGGCCTTCGACCTAGTGGACCACAAGTTCCTCTTATCCAAGCTGGCCTCAATTGATCCTGATCAGAACACTCTTACCTGGTTTTGATAGCTACCTCCTTGGCCGCTCCCAGTGTGTCAGATGGAAAAATGTGTTATCCGATCTGCTTCCGCTACGTGAGGGGGTACCCCAAGGTTCCATACTGGGACCCCTCCTCTTCTCCCCATTCATCAATGACCTGAGTAACCACTCTAGGGACAGTGCGATCATCCAGTATGCAGATGACGCTATAATTTACAGATCTCTGCACAACCCAGCTGACCTGGGGCCTCAACTCCAGGCCGAATTGGCTGGGCTGGAAGCCTGGCTCACTGAGAACAGGCTGGTCCTAAACAGTAACAAGACCAAGGCTATGTTTTTTGGACAAAGAACCCTAGGCCTCGACAGGAGTTCTTTACTCCCACTGACTTCCACATCTGGGGCCCGCATAGAGGTGATGAGCTCCCTCAAATACGTTGGATTAACTCTGGACCAAGGCTTTACTCTGAAAGCTCACATAGATCAGATAACTAAAACAGTGCATCACATACTTGGCTTGCTGTACTGTCTGAATGACCAGATCATCCCCGAGGCCAGGATAACCATCGCCAAAAGCATTCTCCTCCCAACTCTGACCTTTGCTGCTCCTGTTTTGCAGGGAATGGCAAAACAGGAGCTCACCAGGCTTCAAGTTCTATACAACAAGGTAGCCTGATTTGCCTCTCGGTCTCATAAACGGCAACACCACTGTAAAGCTCTTGCTTCCCTACATTGGTCTTCCCTGGATAGTCACCTTTAGTACCCCTTGCTGTGCAATGTGTACAAGCTCATAAGCAGCCACCCCCTGACTGCCTGGCTGGTCTCCTGGTTCTCAAGTGCTCAGTGAGGCTTTTCCATACCTCTGGGTGAAACCTCCTGGATGAATCTTAGGTGCAGACCACGGCTGGCAGCAAATCCTTTGCCACTGCCGCCCTAGTCCTCTGGAACAAGCTCCCTCCCCACCTACAGGATGCCCCACCCCTTGGAATATTCAGGAAAGGGCTCCACACTCACTTACTAGATGCAAGCGTCTGTTCCTGCCAGTGAGTGCAATACCACCCTACTCATGTACCCGAGCAATTATCTTTTCAGTACTTAGTCAACTCTCCCATCCTGTTCCCACGCATTCCCAGCTGCCCTCCTAAATCTGCAGATCACCTCCTTCTTCTCCTATGCTAGCCAGAACCAATCTTATTACGACCCCCTACTCATGACTTCTGCACACTTGGTGCCCTGCAGCCTCCTTCCTGATTGTTACCCCCCCCCACTCAGTGTATTGTAACAAATTCCTCTGGTGGCCTGGTCAGATTGTAATCCAAATGGCTTATCCCCCTTTGGTCTCATGTCACCTATGTATTAAGTACTGTGCTGTATTAAAGTTCTACGTTCCTTGTACATTGCTGTATTTGTTTTTTTTTGTACCTAATTCCGGGTCGCCCCTGAAAAAGGGACCTCCGGGGCTCAGTGGGCTTACCTGGTCATCAAAGCTGAATAAATAAATAAGTATTAAGGCTCATATCCAACATAAGAATGAAATAGCACAGTGCCTCCACCCAGAGAAAGGATGAAGTGGGACTGGTGTAAGTACAGTACCACCTCCAGGATGCAGTAACACTCCCCCTCACCACAGGATCGCTGCCCCCATCCCCATGAATCAAATCAATGCAGTGACAACCCCACACAGCATGCAGTGTATACTTTCAAATAATAGGCACTTAGGCAGTGATTACAAAACAACATGGACTTAATTGGGATCAGGCTTCAGGCCCTAAAAGGAAAACATGGGGTTAGGCAATGAGGCACAGTAAGTGCATATAGCCCCAGTTGAGTCTTCTGTGCCTTTCCAGGACAAGCCTTATGCACTCAGGGCTGCCCTACACTCACCCTTCTAGTTGCAGCCATATTCAGTTAACTCAGGCTGTATGTCGAGTGCCCTTCCATGCTTAGCCCAGTAACAACATCAACGCCCAACCACACGATTCACAGTACTTTCACTTTCCGCCCTACTGTACTGGAATGCATTATCTTCTCCTGACTAGTACTAGTGTAAAATTCTAACCTCCTGGAGCGCTTTTAGAAGATTGTGCCTCCCATAGCTTAACCATGATACAAAATGGCCGCCAAGGCAAAACTGAGTTTTAATACTGTGGCAGCTTCTAGTGCCTCACTGGGTACCCAACCGTGGAAATGATGCAGGCCCAGTGGTGTTGCATGTAATTGGCTGGCAGTGGTGTACATAAACAAATTAGCAGCAATGCTTTGTAACTCAAATCCCAAACTCAAAAGCCCTTTAAACGACAGGGGGTATTTGTCAATCCCGGTTGGGTGGCCTAGTCTAGTAAATGCATAGCCAAATTATAATACAGTGTATGGTGTTTGCAGGTTAAACTCTGAGTTTACTCATGGTTCTCTGAGACCAGGGATTACCCTTGATGCACGGGGCAGTGGCGCAGTTGCAGTGGGTTCCTGTCTAGGTTTCACTCTTCCTTTCTCTGAAGCCTTCATTGTTGGCTAATGCAAACAGTTGTTCTCTCTAGTCCTTGTCAGGCCTCTTCTGACTTCTGCATTCAGCAAACCATCATCCAACGCACACAGAGCAGCTCAGCCTATGAAAATCTGACCCTACCTGCCCAACACACCGTGTCCTGGTATCTAGTCCCTAGTGTGTGGCAGTAACCAGCACCTTGCTGTGATATTCTGTGAAATCTGGAGACCTGGGTTTGAATCCCACAGCCCCCACTTGCATACTGTGTGATCCTGAGCAAGTCACTTAACTTCCCTGTGCTCCCAGGTCGCACCTGTAAACAAGCTTTCAGCTTAATGTGCTACTCCTGGTTAAACAAATGCCACTCTTGGTTAAACAATTGAAAAAAATATATATATATATATATATATATATATATATATCGGCTGGGTAGTTTCCCAGACTAGCTGCAGTGACAGTTTCGCTGCTTCAGCTGCATTACAGCAGTAATATTTAAATTATTTACTGGAATCTTCATCTCCAGTTTGCGCAGAGCTAGCATGCTGCTACCTTCTTTTCTCAGCAGGAGTTCTGCTTCTCTCTCTTTTAGTCACTTTCTGGCGGGCTGTCACTGCCTAGCACAGCAGTAGGCTGTCTCTCTCAACAGCACACAGGAAGCAGTCTGCTTCTCACTTAGCTGCAAACTTGGGCAGACTCAGATAGACTGAGTTCTAGAACATCACTGGCTGTTTACTGGGAAGTGGCAGTGCCTGATTGACTATTACAACTGTCTCTCAACTCCAGCATGTCTGGAGGCCTGCCACACAACAGGCAATTGGATACTGCTGTGGTGCCTGAATTAATGAAGCCCACTACAAGTCTATGAGCCTTTTCTATATGATATAACCTTGGAGGTTTATGTTTTGAAGTCTGTATTGGTTTTGTATAGAATATGACCGTATGTATAATTGTTATTAGCTGAATGTATGGCGTTTTCAACAGCTCTATATCACTCTTTCATAATGTATCTGCTGTTATGTATATTTGCTGACTCAATAAAATTGAAATGAAAAAAAAAAGTTCATGAGCCTTTGTAGCTCTCTCCACAGGCTTTGGAGCCTGACTGGCTGCCCAGTCATCTTCTTATCCTCTTGCCATGCCATCTCAAGTCAGAGATGATGAAGATGGCTACCGAACTTGTAGTCCACAAGCAGTCTTCCCAAATGTCCATATTTGCACTCAGTTCAGTGTGAAGATAATATTTTGGGCCCAAAACCAATCCTGTGTGGGTGCACTCAAATGTCTGGCTCACTTGAAGCAATAACTGGGAGAGTCCCCATTCAGTTGTGAATGCAGGGAACCTTATCTATATATTTATTGACATCTTGGATTACAACCTTTGGGCTAAAAGCCCATTTACAGAGGTTCCACTTCAGTAGTACAATACAGTGGTACCACATCAGTAGTACAATGCAATTTAGTATTACGGGGTTACATTCATTATATCCAGAGATTTACAAGGTTATTGCAAGCATCGTTTACAGAGGTACCACGTCAGTAGTGCAGTACAGAGGCTCCACATCAGTAGTTCAATACAATACAAGGTTACATTTAGTGTGTGTGCGTGTGTGTGTGTGTGTGTGTGTATATATATATATATATATATATATTTACAAGGTTAGTGCAAGCAAACATTTGTTTTCAAATAGACAGAGAGGTTATGACGTTCTAAACCGTGTGTCAAGGCATTAATTTAAAGAGTAGAAAGGACTAGGAATAGAAGAGACTGGAACATGCAGGGTCGGAGGCCCTTTGTCATGGGAGATTAGCAGTTTGTACCATGGGGAAGGTGTGAAATAAGGGAGAAGGATTCCTTAGACTGGTGGGGTTAGAGGAGGCAATAATGAGGGTGAAGGTGAGGGAATAAAGGGGATGAGGCTGAGGTGGAGTGGGGGATGAACAGGCAGTGACAGATGGGGGGTTGGAGAAGAGCTCCATAGAGTGTATAGCCTGCAGAGCAAATAGCTAGTGACAGGATTAATAGGGATAAGTGCAAGTAGAGACACTGCAGGGTGATCAGTTAGCTGATTACCTTAAAGATAAATCCTCCATTGGGGAGAGGTTACACATAATTCACACCTCCCAGACTGACTGGTTTAGAAACAAAAGTCTATATAACATCACAATTTGCTAACATCCAGCCATTAACAAAATCAAAAAGAAAAGAGAAAAACAAGAAACAAACAAACAAACAAAAAAAAACTATCAAAAGTGAAACAAAGAGGGAGAAATTGGGAAGTAAAAAAGAGAATTCAATGGATAGTGAAAGAAACAACAAAGATGAAAGTATGGAAATTAAAGATACTAATATAAAAATGAATAATAAAGAAAGGAATCAAATACCACAAAAAGTGAACTTAAAGATTTTTTGATAAGAACCATGGAAACGGATTATGTTTTGCCAATGTTTAAAGTACAAAATATGCCAGATGAAACAGAAAGGAAATTAAATATATGTCTGAAACACCTATTAAAAATAATAGGGGATGGAGAAAGAGGGATGGATAGACTTCTAAATAGTATGAGTGTAATAAGACCATTACGAGTGAAGAATTGGTCTTGTTACTATCGACCAATATTATGTACTTAAAGCACAAGAAAATCAAATAGAGAAAATGAGGGATTTGGGATTTGAAGTTGATAGTGTTACTAGAATCAGTACAATTTTCCCAGAATATTATGAGCTAAGACAGAAAGCCAGAAATAAGGATAACAGCTCTATGATCGCGATCTTTGGGCTAGGGAGTTTTGTCAACGAATCAAAACAAAACATCAGAATGAAGATAATTGATTGACAGAACTTGTTAAGAGCTAAAGAGCTCAACGGGAGAATCATAAAAGCCAAAAGATGGGAAACTGATGGACAATTAACAATTTGGGTGAATAATTTAGCTGATTATAAATATCTATTGGCTAATTTAGCAAGACTTGATTATGTAGACATATATTTAAGGGGAGAAAGTGATGTAGATATTGAAGAACGGAAAGAGGAAAATGAAGACCAATGGATAAAGTTAATTAAGTTGAGCAATAGATTTCAAATATTACAAGACTTTGATGGTAATTGACAGATGATAAAGGACAATAACCAAAAAATACAGGTGCTGGGGTCACTAGATTCCAATATATTATCTTGGAATGTTACAGGGATAGATGATAAATTGGAAGACCCTTCATTTGTTATGTATATAACACATTTCAACATCATTTGCATCCAAGAAACTTGGAGGAAGGAGGAGATAAATATAAATGGTTATAAGACCTTTCATAAAAAGGCTGGGAGTCAAAAAATATTTGTTAGACCATTAGCAGGCCTAGTAATGTGGGGGAAAATTTTAAGAAATGTTGAATATGAAGAGCTCGAGAGTGAGTCAGAACATATTCTTATAGTTTGTATGTCAATAAGAAAGAGAAAAATTATAATAATAAATGTCTACTTCTCACCTTTAGGTTCTAAATATGTAAATAATGAAGTTGGGAAACTAAGTTTTGCAATACAGAAATGTTTAATAAAAGAGCATGAAGCAGAAATGATCCTTGTGGGAGAGTTGAATGCCAGGGTGGGGCAAAGCCTGGACCCCACCATAGAAATATTGGATGCATGTGCAGCCCAGGGCCTTGATAATATAACTATGAGAAGGAACACAAAAGATTTAAAGGAATGTAATAGAGGGAGAGAAACTGGTAAAACTAATGCAGAATAATAGCTTCCTTCTACTGAATGGAAGAACGAAAAATGATCCTCAAGGGATGTATACATTTCTGGGTCCAAGAGGTGCAACAGTAATAGATCATTGGTGGATATTATTGAATACAATCAGGTCAATATTAGATATGAAAATAGGGACTCGAGCTGAGAGTAAACATTATCCACTAGAAATCATATTTAATTTTAGGATTGAGCATCTGAAAGAAAATAAAAAAACAAACATTAGCCAAAACTAAAAAAGGTATACAATGGCAATTACTAGAAGGACAAAAAAATCAAAGAAATAATGCTAATAAATATATCTACAGTGGGTGCTCCCCTGACCTCAACCGACAAAGAATTCCAAGAACGGGGCTGCGACACTGAAAGCTCTGTCGCCAGCAGATTTTAGCCTCGTTCTAGGAATGGCCAGGAGGCCCCCACTAGAGGAATGGAGAGGGCGGGTAGAGAGAGCAGGTACCAGAAGGTCCAACAGATAACCAGGGCCCTGCCCATGTAGGGCCTTATACGTGAGAAGACCCACATTAAAGAGGATTCTCCACCTGACTGGCAGTCAGTGCACTTCACGCAGTTCTGGTGTAATGTGGCGAAATTTATGCTGCCCAGTAAGTAACCAGGCAGCTGTGTTTTGCACCAGCTGCAGCCTGTGGAGAAATCCCCCTGTGATCCCGAGGTAGAGCGCATTGCAGTAGTCAAGCCTAGATGTGACTAAGGCATGTATCAAGGTAGGGAGGTCCAGAGGCGGAACAAGGGGTTAATCCTGGCAGTATTTCTGAGATGGAAAAAACAGGAATGAACCGTGGAGGATACAGTATTTGTGCCTCCATAGTTAAATTCCTGTCCAGAATCACTCCAAGATTTTGCACCCAAGAGGAGGCCTTCAATGACACAGCTCCTAAGGCAAGTTCAGTTGCTGTGACAAAAGGGACAAATGAAAGAGTAAGGGGGGGAATAGTCAGGTTAGCAACAAAGGCAAGATGGCAGAAACAGACGAAGACAAAGCAGAGTTGCTGAATGATTTCCTTTGCTCTGTCTTCACCATAGAAGACAATGGGAAGGGTCCTACACTAAGCAGGTCAGTACACAACACCACAGGAGCAGACACAAGACCCTTCACAAGGGAAAGGGTCTTAGAAGACTTTGCGAGTTCCAGGCCATGCCCTTCGGCCTCTCCTTGGCTACCAGGGTCTTCACCAAGTGCATTGCAGTGGTGGCAGCCTACCTGAGATGTCGAGGGGTCCAGGTGTACACCTGTCTGGATGAACGACTGATAGTGGGTCCTGCCAGGGAGGAGGTGGAGCAGTCTAGGGACCTGACCCTCCAGACTTGCTTGACTCTTGCCTTCTGGTGAACGAGGCCAAGTCAGAGCTTGTACCTTTGCAGGTGATGCACTTCATTGGGTGGAGCTTGACTTTTGCAGAGCCAGAGCTCGACTCCTGGTGGACCGGGTGGAGGTTCTTTTCTCCTTTGCCAGATCATTTCAGGTTGGGCAGTTGTGCCCTGCTTGGGATTTCCCGTGTCTCCTGGTATTCATGGCAGCCTGCACCAGCATGGTCCTTTGGGCCTGGTGGAGAATGCACTCTGCAGTGGTAGCTGGCCCATTAATGGTCTCAGCACAAGGGTCACTTCAACCAGCCGGTCACTGCAACCCAGCTGATGTAGGACACCCTCCAGTTGTGGTTAGTCCTGGAACATGTGCCGGAAGGAATCCCCTTTGTCCACCCAGAGCCGACGGTCACCATCATGACCAATGCCTCCCTGATAAGCTGGAGTTCCCACCTGGGGGAATACGGAGTGCAGGGACTCTGGACCCCCAAGGAGCCCCAATGCCATATCAACCTGCTGGAGCTTCGGCAGTTCAGCTGGCGCTGACAGCCTTTGCTCCACAACTTCGGGGTCAGGTTGTTCTGGTCCAGATGGACAACACCATGACCATGTACTACCTCAACAAACACAGCAGGACACACTCCTTTGCTCTATGCAGGGAGACTGTCCATATATGGACCCTCATGCTCAGCCTGAACGCCGATCTCCTGGCCATCCATGTGGCCAGCATGTCCAATCAGCTGGCAGACACCCTCAGCCGGGTGGGCGCAGCGTCTCATGAGTGGTCTCTCTATCATGAAGTAATGCACAGTCTGTTCTCCCAGTGGGGCACCCCTCTGGTGGGTTTGCCTCCAGAGAGAGTGCAAAGCTGAGCCCTTCCCCCCCAGCAGGGAATGCTTTAGGGGGATGCCTTCTTGAGGTCCTGGACCCCGGGCCTCCTGTATGCCTTCCCTCCCTTTCCACTGATCCATAATGTGCTGCTCAAAGTCAGGAAGGACAAGACTCAGATGATCCTGGTGGCTCTGGACTGGCCCCACAAGTTCCGGTACCCCGATCTCCTTAGCCTCAGCTGCAGGCTCCTGTGGTGTATAGCTCTGTGCCTGGACCTGTTCTCATGCAATCAGAGGAAGGTTTTCTGTCTGGACCTTTGGTCCCTGCACTTGACAGCCTAGTTCCTGAGCGGCTAGAGTTCCAGGCTTTGGGTCTCTGCAACTATGTCCTCACTGTGGTTGAGGTTTCTCAGAAGGTGTTGACCCGAAAATGCTGTGCCTTCAAATGGAAGAGGTTCTCCATTTGGTGCCAGGGCAAGGGGCTTGACCCTTTGTCTTGCCTGGCAGCTAGTATTTTTGATTGCCTTTGATCCCTCTCCCAGTTGGGCTGTCGGTCAATGACCCTTAAGGTGCACCTGGCAGCCATCTCTGCATGCTTTACGTGGGCTGGTGTGCTGTCAGTGGCACAGGAGAAGGTGGTCTGGTGCTTTATTAAAGGCCTTGACCACATTTCCCCTCCGGTGTGTGAACCACCACCACCTTGGGACTTGTTGCTGGTGTTGGCAAAGCTCATGGTCAAACCATTCGAACCGATGCAAAGGTGTGACATCTCTCACCTGACAAGGAAGCGGATGATTGGCAGGTGGATTGTATCCTGCCTCGACCTCTGCTATAGGTTGGCTTGTAGGACATACCACTGCCTCGGTGGCTGCTTCTAGGGATATCCCTGTCCGGGAGATCTGCAGGGCTGCTACCTAGAAGTCAGCACACACTTTCATTTCCCATTACCACATCAACCTTGAGTCATGCCAGGATGCAGGTTTTGGGGCTTCGGTTTCCCAATCTTTGTTCCCTAAGTAGGGTGTGTGCTTCTTGCCCCCGCCTCCCTTGAGAACTGCTAAGAGTCTGCCAGAAGTGTGGATAGTACACCATATATGGGTTGGCAGTAGCCTAGAGGTTAGAGTAACGAGCTGTGAATGAGCTGGGTACATCCAGCAGACCAGACCTGGGTTTGAGTCTCACAACCTCCACGTGCATACTGTGCGACTCTGAGCAAGGCACTTAACCACCCAGTGCTCCCAGGTCACCCCTGAAAACAGGCACTTGTGCCTAGTGGGCCTTGCTCAGTTACCAAAGACTAAAATAAAAATAAATATCCACATCCCTAGAAAAACAGGTTACTCACCTGTAACAGTAGTTCTAGGCGTGATATATTATGTACATCCACACAACCCACCTGACCTCCCCTGGCAAGTGACAAACTGAATCTTGCTTCCAGTGGGTAAGATCTGATATCATGGGGTGGTGCCAAGGGCGTTACCACCCGGGTGGTTGGGAGGAGCCAGTTTGAAGACCTTCCGGCAAGATATTTAAAGGGAAAGGATACTGCCAGAAGTGTGGATGTACGCCATATACCACTCCTAGAACTACTGTTACAGTTGAGTAACCTGTTTTTACATGCCAGTCAGACTGGTAAACTAAGGTGGTCACAGTCAGATTTCTGTACCAGGTGTCACAAAGAAAAAAGGCATTCTACCGCGTATCCTTGGAACTGCAAGCTGTTTGCCCATTATGGCAAGCAATACGGGCCAAAGCAGACCCTTTGCTTGGCTTAGATGATCTCTTCACTCCAGAGGTCTGCATTCTAGGAGATTATTGTGAGGTCCCTGTACATGAGAGAAGATTTCATATTGCTGTCATGGCAGCTCCTGTCAAAAAAATAATTTTGCATTGCTGGCTTGACCAAGACACTGTAAGCATCTTAGAATGGTACCAAGATGTATTTTAACCTTTAAATAGAGAACATGATGGCCAGCTTATACAATAGGTACAAGACCTTTGAGAACAGGCTTGGTAAACTGCATACATTATATACTCTCCCTCAGGATGACTCTGATCGGAGGGGCTCCAGCTCAGCTTGCTTTATGTTATATGCTTCAAGGGGCATTGCTGTGCTGTTTCATGAAGTTGTCTAGGCATTGTTGCTATACGCGCTCTCTCCTACCTTTAAACTGTTGTACAAACGTAAAAATGAATTATCTCCCTGTATATAGGTTGCGGGGATCACTTGTACATCAGTATTGATCTGATGTTGTAATGTCTTGTAATTTGTGTCTTTTATAAAACAATAAGAGCACATTAAATATCTAAAAAGATTTACTCTGACTTCAGTAAGGCATTCGACTCAGTACCACACAAAATTGCTGATGAAGTTAAGAGGATCTGTGAGCAGGAAAGGACTTACTTAGATGGGTGGAAAGTCAGCTGGGGGAGATGGCAGAGGGTGGTGGTCTACGTGGTTAAATGACAGAGAAGGAGGCCACAAGTGGGGTAGCATATAGATCAGTCCTGGGACCAGTCCTCTTCAATGTGTTCATCAGTGAAACAGGTGAAGAGATACAGGGCAAGATGGTGCTCTTTGCAGATGACATGAAGCTCTGTGACAGAGTATTTATTTATTTATTTAGAAAAGTTTCACCAGGAAAGACAACATGAACTGTAAACAGTTCATTTCCAGAAGTGTCCTGGGTGGAGGGGAATTACAAAAGGAGGAGAGCAAAAATCAACAAAGAACACAATGTGCAAACAAATACAGCGCAAATACAAGCCAGTACATATACAATGCTAGGAAGACGATAATGTGAACAGGTAGCCAAGAATCAACATAGAACATAGTGTGCAACCAAATACAGCACAAGACAAGCCAGTACAGATACAATCTGGGAACATGTTAATGTAGACAGGTAGCCAGGTAAAGACATATGCTTCACAAGTGCTAAATGAGAGTATTGGAGGGAGAGGGAGAAGGAGCGAAGGGAACAAGTGCTATATTGAGGCATAATAGCAGGGAGAGTTGGGGGGGAGAACGTGTGGAGAGTGGGGAAAAAAGCGAGGAGGGGTACGGGAGCTGCAGAGGGCCTGCAAAGGTTAAAGAGGTTGTCTAATGTTAAGCAGTTGAAAGTTAGCACCAGAACGTGCAAGGTAATATACATAGGGAACAAGAACTGTAGGATGGAATACCAGATGTGAGGAGCTAAGCTGAGCATGATATCAGAGAAAAGGGACCTGGGAGTCATTATAAGTGACTCCCTAAAACAAGCTAGCCCACGCAACAAGGTCTACAGCAAGGCGACCAGAATATTGGGGTCTATTAGAAGGGGTTCTGATAGTAGGAGGAAAGAAATAATACTGCCTGTGTGGATCACTGGTGAGACCCCATCTGAAATGCTTTGCCCAGTTCTGGAGTCCTCACCTAGAGAAAGACAGGGAAAGTCTAGAGGAGGTGCAGTATAGGGTAACCAAAATGATTCGGGGCTGACAGTGCAGAGCCTATGAGGGTCAGCCTAGGGCACTGATTGTGTGCTAGCTGGACCATGGGAGGGTGAGGGGTGACATGATAGACACCTTCAAGTTCCTGAAAGGAATAAACAAGGTAGACTCTGAGGAACTATTCAGCAGGAGTGGTGAGTCAAAAACACATGGGGCATGAGTGGATGCTGGGGTGGGAGGGGCAGGGGAGGCAGGAGGGATGTGAGAAAGTTTTATTTGAAGGAAAGAGTAGTTAAGTCATGAAACAGCCTTCCAACTGAGTTGCTGGGTGCAAAAACCACTAATAGGTTCATGCATGGCTAGGACACAGTAAGGGGTCTAATAGTTACTCGGAGGTATAGCAGTGAGCAAGGGGGTAGAGGTGAGGGCATAAACCCCACCTAGACAATAGGTCGTGGGGTAGGACAGGATAAAACAGGGCAGATTGCCTGGACCAATTGTTTTTTTCTGCCAACATTATTTATGTTTGTATGTTTACATATGGCCCTGATCAGGCCTTTTTCTACTGCCATGTGGAGCAGATCCTTACCCCAGTTTAATCATACCTTTCCTCACGGAGTGTCTTCCTGACCTCAGCCCCGGTCGGGCCATTCTCCACTGATGATGCTTCTGCTGCTTCTTACCCCTGCCTGATCAGGCCTTTGTACGTGGATCGTCTTCCTGCCCCAGCTCCAGCCAGGCCTTTTCGGCAGAACTGTGGGTGGCAGCATCACTATTTGACCAAGATTGATGCAGGCTGTAGAGTTGCCCCATTCCCAGCTTCTGCATTGGGCCCAAAAAGGTGCTGTCTGTCTGCTCCTCTCTCTCTTGCAGAGTTGGGGGAAATTAAATGGTTCTGTGTCCCCAACCCCCGACTACTGTTTGGGGGTGGAACAACATCCAACTATCTGGCCTACAACTGGTGTTGAGTCAGACTCCAGCCAGAGCCAGCAGTCGTGTAGAGGT
Source organism: Neoceratodus forsteri (assembly GCA_016271365.2). Classification (NCBI taxonomy): domain Eukaryota; kingdom Metazoa; phylum Chordata; order Ceratodontiformes; family Ceratodontidae; genus Neoceratodus; species Neoceratodus forsteri. The sequence continues at coordinate 1,710,648,770 of CM028129.1, read as the reverse complement.
AATAAAAAATATTTTGGTGGGTGTGTGTGACTGCTGTATCAGTTTATGATGTATTTGTGTCAGAAGTGGCCTGTATGCATGTACATCTATGTTTTTAGTGGTGTATATGTGTGTGTGTGTGTGTGTGTGTGTGTGTGTGTGTGTGTGTGTGTGTGTGTGTGTGTGTCAGTATATGGGTAGTGCATGGTTGGGATTTTGAACAAGTGGATGCAGGACTTGCATGCATATTTTGGATGCGTGTACGTGTGTGTCTGCATATGGGGAGTGTATGTGTGGGATTTTGAAACAAGTGGATGCAGGACTTGCATCCATATTTCGGATGCATGTATATGTGTGTCAGTATATGGGGAATGTATGTGCGGGATCTTGAAACAAGTGGATGCAGGACTTGCGTCCATATTTCGGATGCATGTACATGTGTGTCTCTATCTGTAGAATGTATGTGCAGGATTTTGAAACAAGTGGATGCAGGACTTGCGTCCATATTTTGGGTGCATGTATGTGTGTGTCTGTATATGGCATGTGGATGGATGGGATTTTGAAACAAGTGGATGCAGGACTTGTGCCCGTATTTCAGCTGCATGTATGTGTGTCTCTATATGTAGAGTGTATGTGCAGGATTTTGAAACAAGTGGATGCAGGACTTACGTCTATATTTCAGATGCATGTATGTGTGTCTGTATATGGGGAGTGGATGGGTGAAATTTTGAAACAAGTGGATGCAGCACTTGCGTCTGTATTTCAGATGGATGTATGTGTGTTTCTATATATGGGGAGTGGATGGGCGGGATTTTGAAACAAGTGGATGCAGGACTTGCATCCCTATTTCGGATGCATGTATGTGTGTGTCTGTATATGGGGAGCGTATGTATGGGATTTTGAAACAAGTGGATGCAGGACTTGCGTCCATATTTCGGATGCATGTGTGTCTCTATATGTAGAATGTATGTGCAGGATTTTGAAACAAGTGGATGCAGGACTTGCATCCATATTTCGGATACATGTACATGTGTGTCTCTATATGTAGAATGTATGTGCAGGATTTTAAAACAAGTGGATGCAGGACTTACGTCTATTTCGGATGCATGTATATGTGTCTGTATATGGGGAATGTATTTGCGGGATTTTGAAACAAGTGGATGCAGGACTTGCGTCCATATTTCGAGTACATGTACATGTGTGTCTGTATATGGGGAGTGGATGGGTGGGATTTTGAAATAAGTGGATGCAGTACTTGTGTCCGTATTTTGTATGTATATGTGTCTTTATATGTAGAGTGGATGGGAGGGATTTGAAACAAGTGGATGCAGGACATTCGTCCATATTTCAGATGCATGTATGTGTGTGTCTCTATATGTAGAGTGTATGTGCAGGATTTTGAAACACGTGGATGCAGGACTTGCGTCCATATTTTGGATGCATGTATGTGCATCTGTATATGGGGAGTGGATGGGTGAAATTTTGAAACAAGTGGATGCAGAACTTGCGTCTGTATTTCAGATGGATGTACATGTGTGTCTGTATATGGCGAGTGGATGGGCAGGATTTTGAGTCAAGTGGATTCAGCACTTGCGTCCGTATTTTGGATGCATGTACATGTGTGTCTGTATATGGGGAGTGGATGGGTGAGATTTGAAACAAGTGGATGCAGGACATTCGTCCATATTTCAGATGCATGTATGTGTGTGTCTCTATATGTAGAGTGTATGGGTGGAATTTTGAAACAAGTGGATGCATGTTGCATCCATGCAAATGCATCCAGATAGCTGCACCTTATTTATAGACATTTGGACTTATTTGTGAAGATTCCTGCAATTTACTGCAGTTTCTGCTGCAACTGCAGGAATTGCGTCCATTTTTTTGATGCAACTGCCGAATTCCATTCTGGAAGTCAGATCAACTTTTCATGATCTAATTCCTGGGTCACATTTCGGCAGCCGTACCCAAAAAACAGACTTGGCTGTCTGAAAATGCTGCTCAGGTCTGCAAAGTGGCCTATCTGTGTATGTGTGTGTGTGTGTATGTGTATATATATATATATATATATATATATATATATATATATATATATATATACATATATATATATATATTGATATGCATCTGCATCTGTATGCATGCACTGACGTAGATCTGTGTGCAGTTATTTTTGAAACAATTTATTTACCCAGGACAGCCCAGCAGAAATGCAAAATCTCATTTACAGCGGGGTCCTGCTACCCATTTACAGCTGAGTGGACTGAAGCTCTGAAAGTTTATGTGACATGCTCAAGGTTACAGAGTATGTGGGTAGCTCTGGCAGGATGGGATTTGAACCTGGCTCCTCTGGTTGCCAGGCCTGTGCCCTAGCCGCCAGATCATACTGCTTTAGTGGTATCTGTTTGAGTGTTTGTGCACATGTGTGTATGGGTGTGTCTGCCAGTGTTTGATTATTTGGCCTAGTGGTTAGCGCTCAGGACTTCAAACCTTGAGACTCAGGTTTGAATCCAACTACCACTCACTCTGTGACCCAGGAATGGAGGGGGACAACAGAAAGGGGCCTACACATTGGCATAGTTGGTAGAGCACAGAGCTGTGAACCTGGACACTCAGGTTTGAATAGCATTGCTGCCACTTATATGTTTTGAATCCATGGGGAGGGGAAATCATTTTCCAAAAAAACTGAACGGACCAGTTTTTACATCCTCACTTAATGCAAAAAAATAAACGACGATGACAAAAAACCCTCACTAGGTGCAAATTTATTCACCGAATTTTTATGCACATATGCAGATTAGCCCTTAATGAGGGGGGAAAAAAAAACTAAAACTAAAAAATGGATTTAAAGACTTGGTGCAAAATCAGTGGCTGTGGAAGGTCTTACAAGCAGGATAGTACAGGCAGTTTGGCCTAGTAGTGAAAGGAAATGTACTCTACCCACGGCACTGCAGTACTTTACTTATGCATGTTTCTTTGTGTTTTGTAGTATCTGCAATTTTCCTCAGTGTTTTCCCAGAGGTGTAAGCAGCTGCTTCATCTTTACAACAGTAACTTAATAAAACACTATAAATTAAATCCATCTCTTCTTCCACTGAGTGAATAATGCGTTAGGTCTCCTCTCCCTGCAGTCTATTTCTTCTACTTTTATTGTATTACCACTGGCAAAGCAAGTCTGTTGATAGTAACCCACTCTTGTTTCTTTATCGTCTCCATTTTGTAAAACACTTTTGACACCATTTAAGCAGTGCGATACAATACTTCAAAGTGTGTGGGTGGTAAAGAAAGGTGTGCACTTTGGGGGGAGCGTTGTAAGCAGTCGGCAGTGTCTCGTGCCCAACCCCTTGAGACATGTGCATACTTCTGTACAGCTGCACGCCATGTTGTTTGTTCTCATGTACTTAATTAGTTGAAGACTGTGATTTGACATATCTGCAGTTCATGGTGTAAAATCCTAAATGGCACAGGTTTACGTGAAATACCTTAAAGAACAACTGACACCTCTGGGACAACTTTGGAAATGAGGGTAGTTAGACACAGTTCCCCTTGATGCTGTTACATCACTTGTTCTACATGGATTTCCATCCTAACTCAAAAGCTGTTGTACCACAGTTCAAAGGTCGCAGATATGAAATAATTAACCCCAAAGTGTTACGTGGTCTCGTTATATGTTGATGCCATACACCATAAGCTCACCCCAAGCTTTGTGTACTGTACAGGAACAAAGCGATTATCACACTTCCTTCCTGCCGAGAGATTGTATTAAAGATAATTCTCCCTTTTTTAGACTATGGTGACAGTCTACAGTGGAGTTCCCAAATCCCCTCTTGCCAGACTGGAACCCTCCCTTTCACCTTTTTCGTCATTTTGCAGTAGACCGTCCACCTCATACCCACCACTGCTCGCTTTACTCCGCCCTTTCACTCCCCATTCTTGATGCCAAGAGCCTTTCCCATTGGGCCTCCTTTTTATCCAAATTCCGTTTTGGGTTCCTTCTGTCATACCTTACCTTCCAACTATCCTCTCCTCCTCCTTCCTCTTACCCTCTCCGCAGTAATGTTTCCCATTCCCTCTCTGTTCCTTCTAGGAAATCTACTGTTGGTCAAAGTGCCATCTCATATCACTTTCCTAAACTCTAGTCCACCCTTCCCCTATCAATCTACTCTGCCTCTTCTGCTGTCTACCTTAAGTCTCTTCTTCCTGACTTCTACTCCCACTTGCAGTGGTCACTGGCCCTTTACCTCTTGGCTTCCTTTCCTCCCACTCATATTGCCCTGGCCATTTTTCTCCTCTCCCCTCCTTGCTGTATCTATATCAGTAATTTACCCCTGCCTATCAAAACTCAGTGTCTGTCTACTTCATGTACCTGTCGTACTGATTTGCCTTACAATGTTTGTGATTATGCTTCTTTGATATACTGTATTGCCAGATATGGCTTCTATTTTTGTAATGCAGTCTATTTATTTTTTTCTTCATTACCCTTCACCCCCAGGATGCATCTGGAAACACGCAATTAGCAGCTCAGTATGTTTTTCCAGGTGAAGCTTGTGAAATAAATAGATAATAAATAAAAACAGGCTGATTCTTAAAAGTGAGTGGGTTCAGTGACATCATGGGTCCAATATTCAGTAAAGTGCACAGTGGAGTGCAAAGGCTTGCAGTTGCCCAGTGGTCCAAGGATGCTTTATGTAGTCGGGTAGTGCACCGGCGCTGTCCAACTGATATAGGGCCATGTCAGCGCAGTACTAAGTGAAGTAGCACTACCTGGACATGGCGCCCGAAGTGGGCCACAAGAGTGGATAGCGCCAGAGTGCTATCCGCAGTATTCGAAGGGACCCATGCAAATGAGCCCGTTGGGCATGCAAGGCACTAAAGAACCATTTGTATGCCCATTATGAGCCCATGTACGTGGAAGGCGGAGGAAGGTAGCACGGCACAGCTCCCCCCCTTTCCCCGGTCCAGTAGTTCTGTAGCTATCCCTGGTGCTAGTGGTTCCCCCCGATCACCAGCCCATCATGAAAACAAAATTCCCTGGTGCTAGTAGCCCCCCCCAACTGATTGACAGCCCATCATGAAAATAAAGATCCCTGGTGCCAGTGGTCCCTCTCCTTCTTCCGATCGCCAGCCCCTAATGAACAAAACTATGTGAGGGGAGTGGCTACAAAAACAGACAAATGTGCATGTACCACACAATAAACTGCTGGAAGCACTTTTCTTGCTGAACAAAGTGCAGTTTATTACACCATTCCAGTTATGGCAGCATTACAAATGGAGCATTAGGACTAGGAGGCTGTCTCAACATTTCGCGTGTTAAGAAATAACGCGTTTTATCAAGAGATGTGAAATGGTGCCCCCAACAGGTAGTATTATATAGTGTTGACAATTAATGATGCAACCACCACAACGTGTCAGTCTGTTCAATTACAATCAGTGCAGCCACGTAGTTAATGCAAATCAACAAGATGAAGCGATACATGGTGCATTAACTCTTCAAACGTAATTTGAAAAACAGAATGGACAGTCTCGAAAACTGGGATAAACAATGTGTCTTCTCATTCACTGTGTTAATAGTATTCCTGCTGTCAAGCTGCAAAGGAGACAAGGCAGAACATTTGTCAGTTTATACTTGTGTGGTCTAACTGTATGTGCCATATTTGTATATATTTGTTATATAATGTATATACATTGGTGTTTGTTATAGCTCATGATGCCAACACAAAACAGCCCACTACCTGCACAAAAATCATTACAATTCCCATTTGTTTTTATATCGGTATTGGGCTGGATGGGGTGGTGTTGAGCAAAGGAGTGATATGGGGAGGAGGGCAGGAAGAAGGGAGGGAAAGGGCTACGGGACAAAGGGTACAGTATAACAGACAAAGGGGGAAATCTAAGACTAATCATTTCACAGGCTCAGTGCAAAATTGCAGATCTAACATATGAAACGTAGGGATTATAAAAATGGAGCCAGTTCAGATTTTTAGTTAAAGCCTGTCGAAAGGCGAATGTCAGCCTATGTATCCAAAATGATTCTCTACGAGCCAACAGCAGCTCCAAGTCACCATCTCTGGGTTCACTCTACAAGTGACCCTCTCCACAACCACAAATGACCCCTTGTGGCCCTGTCTAGTACAACAATTATTGATGTGTGCTGCCAATGCTGATTCTTTTTTTTTAATTTACAGTTTCTCTGCCTTCAGCAGAGCTGGCAGGCAGCTGTGGCTCCTCCCTTAAAGGAGCTGACCTTTCCGGCCCAGCATCCTGCACCAATCGTCCGTGGCAGATCACTTATGGGTTATCCCTCCATGACAGGGCCGAGGAGAGGAGCGTCGACTTTCGCCTCTCCCTGGAAGCCAGCATCCAGACTCTGGGGGGATGGTGCGGTGGCGACCGGACTATCATGGAGCCTGACAGCTACAGTTTCCTTCTGGTTTTCTCCCCGGGACCCACGAACGTGCAGTGGGTGAACAGCTAGGCTCCACCTCCATGGAAGCAGCCTCATGCCCTGAATGTGGGTCCCACCACCATTTGGTTGCTTGCCTGTGTTGACACCCGGCCACCACTGGGTGTCGGTCTGCAAAAGAAAGCGCACAGCACTATCCCCCTCCCGGGGAAGGAGACTATCTCTGAATGCTTGATCCTTCCTCACCGTGCCACCCTGAAGCGACCTGAGTCGTTCGAACCTGGGTCGCCAGCATGGTACAAGGCGTGGTGTCAGCGTACAGCACCTTAACCCTCAGCACCACCGGGCTGGCTTGCCAATGTTGATTCTACCTTCCCATGTAGCACTGAATGAATGGGGTCACCCACTCTCTCTTTCAGCTTATGTTTTGATGGCCCACATAGTATGCATTACAGCTGCACTTATTTATTCATTTGGTAATGGGGTTGGTGCACTGATCCGAAGACCTTTTTCAGGCATAGATCGGGCCAGAAACTGACACACAGAAAGTAAAAATACAGTGAGAGAGCAGTGTGAATCATACAGTGAACATAACAGTGGAGGTCTAGCAAACAGAGAAAATATAAGGTAAACGGTACCAGGTGCATCAGCAATTGAGCAAACAAGGTATATAACATTTAGGTAAACGGGGTAAGGTTGCTCCATCATTCAACAAAAGAAATAACAATAGTATTCAGGGCGAGAGAGGAGAGCGGAGCACTAGAGGGAGAGGGGGTAAAGGCACACTACAAGGGAGGTGAAGCCATGCTAGTGGCCTGTGGGCAGATGCAGGTCGTGGTGGACAGAAAGTGCATTCTTAACAGGGAATTTAGATTTAGAGGTGGGTTGGGGGGAATGTAGGGAGGAGGGGAGGTTGTTCCATAGTGAGGGCCTAGCTGCAGGGAAGGCTCTTAGGTCCATCCTCATAGTTATGTTAGGGCATTCTAGTTGAAGGTGTGAAGACTGACATAGATTGCGGCAGTAGGTTCTTTTTTTTATACGTTATTTTTATTCTTTTATGACGTACATCAGTATACTTTCCATTTAAGAGACAGTCCAATTTGATACAATCACCAATGGGGTAAAATACCCCTTAATCAGAGTCTATGAAACATATTTCCATGCATCCCTTATATTTTGATACAGCATCTGGGGGGAATAACCATTCTCGTATTACAAAATCTGAAGTTCTAGAAAGTTGCCAAAGTGGAGTCCATGAGCAGCATAGCTAAGTCCGAAAAGATAATGTCCAACATGAAGTCCTTATATGAACTATCCCTCTCGGGGAAACGTATTGCCATGCACTTTACCTCAATTTTAAACGTAAATTTTTGCATCTACAGACATATTTCAAAATTAGACCTTCTAAGCTACAGTCTGTCGCCCAGTTCTCTCTGTTCCCTTTAAAATCATTCAGGCATAAAAGTACTTCATATGAAGACTTTCAAAGGAGGAACAGAAACCAGAACTTTTGTAATACTAAACAGATTTAAGTCTGTGAGGAAACCCATACCGAAACGATGTAGCCCCTATAACATAAGAGGAGCTCACTCAAATATTATGAATCCTCAAACAACTGCTGCTAAATAAAACCATATAATTCAGTGTTTAGGTATAAAGGGTTGAAACATCTCACTATAATGTTTATAAACTGGAAATTAAATTAAAAGTTTGTTCCTCTCTCCGTAGCACCTTCCCCAATGTCTTCATCCTCCGAGTCGGCCCTGATCTGCGTAGCTCATACCTTCTCTGCCCACTTGCCAGCCTCCACTGGATCCGAAAATGCCCAAACCTTACTTTGATGGACGATCCTCAAATGAGCAGGAAAAACTATGGAGTGAGTGACACCCAAATCCTTCAGCACGCGTTGAACTCCCTCAAATTTCTTTCTTCATTGTCTTGTTGCGTAGCTTATATCGGGGAACAAATGCACCATGTGACCATTGAAGGAAAGAGGACCATTCCATCTGGCTAGGGATAAGTGGTTTCTGCCATCGTAATCCTGCTCGTAAAAGTGTCCATCTTCTGATTTAAATCAGAGACTGATGATATTAATTGTTGCATCTTGATGCCTAAGGATTGCATCGTTTCAATCCCCGAATCAAAAGCTGAAGCATCTTTGGGAGGTCTATTAGCAGTTATAGACGAACCCGTGGTCTCCTGTTTGCCTTTGGGTTGATTAGAGCCTTCTCGGTCTCGTCGTGGATTACCCATTTGTATTCTTGATGTTGTCTCATCTCTCTTAGGGGCTTCCTCAAGTCTTTTGTACAGAAAATAAGTATTTTTAAAATATATTATAAGGAAATCTGGCAGTCCTATAAAGTGTGTCTTATCAGGCTCGGGCTCCACAGCTCCCCCCGCAGCAGTAGGTTCTAGGCCGCATAAGAAGGGATAGTGGAGAGTAGGAGGAATTGTGCAAAGTATCAGCAACGGTCCGGGCCAGCAGATAGGAGCATCATGCTTGTGGAAGGAGCCAGTTAAGGGTCTGGTAAAGAGTGCAGTGATGAGTGAGGAGAGAGGCACGGAGCTCAAGGCAACATATATAATTGTAGGAAGCATCCAGACAGTTAAGATTGGCAATGGAGGTGAGGGAGTTCACCGGGCAGCCGTAGTCAAGGAGGGGAAGGAGGTTACCATGTGTAATAGTAAGGCAGGCTTCCGTCGAGAAGTGGTTGATCATGTGATAGCAGAGACCTATCCTCTGATTGATGCGCCTGATCAGTGAGGCAATGTAGTCAGTGTAGATTAGAGATGGGTCCAGGATTACCCCCAGATACCTGAAGATGGGAACAATGTCAAGGGGAGATCCATCTGAGGATTTGACAGTGAGAAGGCCACTGTTGTGGGCTAGGGCAGAGAGTTTCGGTTTGGAACCAAAAAGCATGGCCTTTGTTTTGGCAGCATTGACCAACAGTTTGCTGGTGGAGAACCAACAATGTGCCTTGCAGGAATCATCTGTAAGAATTGCAGATAGAAAGCTGGCCTGGTGGCACTGAGGGCCGAGGCACTGGATGCCGTACATCGCACTGCGCTGACAACCTGGGTTCCGGGAGCAACCTTGGGTCACCGGGGAGCCGGCACCGGGGGGGGGAAGGGTCGGAGCAGGATTGAGCTGCCATAGGCAGCTCTTCCCCTCCCGGGGGTGGTTGTCCACTTCATCCATAGTTCCGCTCCCACTGGGTGGCGGTCCGGTGGGAAGCGTAGGCGAGGGGGAGCGGTGGTGAATACCAGGGGTGGGGTGAAGGGTCGCTGGTACTCCGGCGGCGCCTGTTCCTCCTCACATGTAATGCGGTCTGCTGGGGTCCTGAGTCTAGGCACAAACAGGGAAAAACATTAAAAAATTACACATTAAAAAAAAAAAGAATGGCGGATAGAGAGTAGGGGAAGGGGTCACTTTGATATAATATTAAGTCGTTGGCGTAGAGGAGTGATTTATAGGATAGGCCCGCCGACTGGAGAGAGTTAATGAAGAGGGAAAAGAGTAGGGGGCCAAGAACAGATCACTGGGGACACCCACAGAGACAGGTAAGAGGGGGGAGATAACACCACCAAGGCAGACCATCTGTGTTCTACCAGAGGTAGTTGGTGAGCCAAGTGGTGAAGACGGGAGAAACCAAGGACATCGTGTTTTGCTATCAGGATGTTGTGATTTACAAGGTCAAATGCCTTGGACAGATCAGCAAACATTGCACCAATTAGCTTCCCTTCGTCCATATTCCTCAGCACAAGGTCGGTGAAGAGGGCAAGGGCTATAGTAGTGCTGTGCCTCTTCCGGAAACCATGTTGCTGAGGTCAAAGGAGATTATATTTGGAGATATGCTCTGTAATTTGGTAGTTTACTGCCTTCTCTAGGAGCTTACCAAGATGGGGCAGAATGGAGATGGGACGGTAGTTGTCCATAAGACTAGGGTCACCTGGTTTATGAATGAGAACAATTTTGGCCTGCTTCCAGACAGAGGGGACAGAGGCTGTAGTAAGGGAAAGGTTAAAGATGAAGGTAAGTGGATAGGCAATGTCCTGGGCCACTTGGCCACATAAACAATGTAGGTCATGTTACAATTGATGAAATGTAAGATATCTTATGCTTTTCCCAGTGGCCAGGTTAGTAAACATTTTGGAGGGACAAATGTTTTTTGCCGTACTTGTACCACTCACAGTGGTAGGTGCCACTGGCAGCAGTGGTAGCCAAGTACTTGATGCCAGTAGTTCAGGTTGGAGACTCTCAGTAACAGAGTCACCAATATTACGTGCCCTTCTATACACCATTCTTGGGTGTCCTTTCACAGATTCATCTAATTTGGACTCAGTTTGCAGAATCACCCAATGTTTCTGTGTTTGGGATTCTCCTTTTATCTTTGTTATTTGTCCTCTTCATGATTAGTTTTGTGCATGGTAGGAAGTGGTGTGGGTAAATGATAGGGTATAGGAAGTTGGGGTGGGATCTGGTAAGTGGATGTGTTGGTGGCGTGGGAGGATTTTGGGGAAGGGTTGATTATTTTAATTGATTTTAGTCGGAGAGTAGATGTGCTGTCTGCATCAGCTCCTACAACTCTATTACTCCCCATCCCAGCTCAGAGATCTGCATCTCTTCCATCCCTGCAACAGCAAGGAGGGGCAGAAGGAGAGCATGTGGATTGGGGAAAACTGAGGGAGCAGTGCCTAGCAGGGTTGTGCGGGCCAGGAGACATCCTGGGGTTACAAGGGGACTAGAGAGGGTCAGCCTTGTTTGGTCCCCATTCCCAGGAATCCTGCCAGACCTAGTGGGCAGGCAGGCAGGGGGGCCTGCTGACTTCTTCTGCCCACTTCAGGGTAGTGCTATGTAATGCCAGATTAATGAAGAATAGAACCGCAGTTATTGAGGAGCTTATTTGTGTTGTTGATATGGCTTGCATTACCAAGACCTGGCTGGGGGATGACTCTGGCCCTGTTCTGGAGACGTCAGTCCCGGCTGGTTTCATGGTGTGCACTGCCTGAGAAGGGATCACGGGGATCTGTTGTAGATCTGCACTGAACCTGGTGGCACACCCAGTGGGGGATGCTGGATCATTTGAATGCGTGGCTGTGCATGGTGGGTCAGGTGGGGGTTGCAGAATCCTCCTTGTGTACTGGCCTTCAGGTTGCAAGGGGGAGTTTATGCAGGAAATTGGATCTGTCATCACCAGCCTGGTTTTGGAATCCACTAGATGGCTTATCTTGGGTGATTTCAGTGCCTGGGTGGATGACGAAGGTTCTCAATTTGGCAAAGATTTCCTCCAGGGTATGGAAGCTCTGGGCCTAGCACAGGTCATTACCGCTGCAGTACACCTACATGGCCACGCCTTAGACCAGATATTCTCCCTGGGGCTTGCAGTTAATAGGTTTGAGATAGATCTGGTCAGTTGGTTGGATCATTGTGTGATCAGGTTCTGTTTCAGGGCCCCCCTTGTAGTTCATCCCCTGTGGAGGTGGTTCAGTACTGATCTTTGAGAGGGCATGGACCTGAAAGACTAATGTCAGTGCTGGACACCTTGGAAATTTTGGCAGCATGTGCTGCAGATGCGGAGGCCACAGTGTCTGCCTATAATAGGGTTATCACTGGGGCCTTTGACTGCCTAACACCAGTCCATATTCAGTACATGCCCTGGTTTTGTGTCTCGGCTTGCCATGGTTTGACGGCGAGCTGAGAGCACTTAAAACCAGGGGTCAGAGTTTGTAGCATCATTGGAGGAAGTCCAAGGCTTGGGAGAACAAAATAGTTCTAATTTCTCATCATGAAGAATATTGGAAGGCAGTCACTCAGAAGAAGGTAGATTTTCTCTCGAGAGCGATTGCCGCTGGGAGGAACTGACTGACTCAGCTCTTTCAGACTGCAAACAGTCTTCTCCACCCTCCCTGCCTGGAGCCTGTAAGAGCAGTTACACTCGTGAAATGCAAGGAGTTTGCTTAGTTCTTCTCAGGTGGGGTGCCCTTCATCAGGGCTGGAATCACTCCAGTTTGGCCTTCTGAGCCCAGCAGTGGACAGCCTGTGGGTATATGGGCATATTCGGTGGACTTAGGGGGAATTTTGGTCAGTGACAGTAGAAGAGGTTTGCCCAGTGGTCTCGGAGCTGCAGCTGACATTTTGTAATCTGGATCCCAGCCCGATATTACTTCTAGTGAGTTGTGTTGGACATCTGGGACCTGTGTTTGCCAAGATTGTCCATTGTTCTTTGTCAGAGGGGTTGTTTCCAGTAGCACTTAAATGCGCACTGGTAAAGCCCCTTCTGGAAAAAACATTTCTGGACACAAATGTCTTGGCAAACTATCATCCAGTCTCTAACCATCCCTTTCTAGGGAAGGTTATCAAGAAAGTTGTTGCGTTGTAGCTTGAGGAACACCTGGATTCCTTTGACTTTTTCGAGCCTCTCCAGTCTGGTTTTAGAGCTCCAATCTGAAAACTAAGAGGACCCCCTTCTATACATGAAGTTTAAAGTAATTAGAGCCAGTGGCCATGAAATCGTTTAAATATTAATATGTACCATGTTTGGGGGGGGAGGTTTGTGCACTGGTATTTTGTTTTTAACTGGTTTTAGAGTTAGGCAGAGTACAGATGCAGCACTAGTCAGGTTGCTTAATGACCTGCTCAGGGCAAAGGAGAGAGGAGAATGATCGAGTCTCATCCTTCTTGGGCTCTCTTCTGCATTTAATACTGTGGACCATGGCCTACTTTTGGACCACCTCAGGGAGTACGCTGGACTCACTAGCACCGTTATTTGCTGGTTTGAGTCCTACCTGCGGGCTAGAACCCAGAGGGTAGTGTTAGGAACATTTTCCATGCATCTGGTACTTCTGTCCTGTGGTGTACCCCAGGGTTCGGTCCTGTTGCCAGTGTTATTCATGGTCTGGATGCTTCCCCTGGGCAAGGTCATTAGATGTTATGGGCTTGGGTGTTACTGCTATGTGGAAGGCACCCAGCTCTATATGTCTTTTGCTCCAGGGACTCAGAGTGCTGTCATTGTTTGATAAGTGCCTAGCCAAGATCCAGAACTGGATGGATTCAAGCTGGCTGAGACTCAGCCTCAAGAAAACTGAGGTTTTAGTGGTTGAGCAAGGCTGTGTGTGTGTGTGTGTGTGTGGGGGGGATTGGCAGCTGGTGCAGGAGGGACAGGGATTTGGCCTGGTGACTCTGGACTGCTAGCTGCCTGTAGAGTGAAGAATCTGGGAGTCATACTGGATAAAGGTTCAACAGTGGAGGCCCAGGTATCTGCTGTCATCCAGAATGGCTTTTTCCATTTTTGGAATATCTGCCGGATGAGATCCCTTATCCCTCCCCAGGACCTGGCCACGCTGATCCATGCATTTGTGACCTCCAGGTTAGACTACAGTAATGCTCTGTACCTTGTGGTTAGTTGGGGGTATGCTGCAACCCCTGCAGCTGCTGCAGAATGCAGCTGCCCAGGTACTCATGTGCCTTCCTAGATTGTGCCATATTTCTCTGGCACTACGAGACCTGCACTGGCTGCCAGTGAAGTGGGGTACCTCATTTAAACTTAGATTTTGCTGTTTTATAAATAAAACAACAGCATACAGTTACTACCACATACCAGGCTTACAAAACTGAGTATAAGGAGCCATCTAATGGAGAACAGTGAATCATTGTGGCCTAAGAAGACTGGCGTAAGGAGGTGGAGGTGATACCCCAGAGCCCAATATCAGAGTCCAGGATAGCTGCACCTCGCAAGAATGAGGCGATCATCCAAAGAAAAAGGTGTGACAATAATGTTAGATTCAACACATAGGTTGGGAAGATCCCAGCTCAAACATGTAATATATCCCACAACATTTGTAGCACTTCGTTCCCTCCCCACAATTCCTGCAGACCGCAATAGTAAACTGTTTATAATAGTTGTTAAACAATAATGAAGTAAAATACCAGAATAACACTAACACTGAAGAAAGATTGTCACGAACTACTGATAAACGGGTTCTCAAACAGTAACAGGACAGATGGAGCCTGTAACATCTGATCAGGGCACTATAGGACTGGGAGAAAGAGACGGCATTAAACAAACATACAATGTAGTATTGAACCTTAATATCAGGCTTTAACATCATCAAAGTTAACTGTAGATCAAACTGTAAAATGAATCATTGACTTCAGACACTCGTTTAGTTAAACTGCAGCGGGACTAACCCAGATGGCAGAAAAAAACGCCAGTGGCATTCACCATCTTAAACAAGCAAAGAAAGTTCCAGTTGACCTCATTTTGTCCCAAAAATAAAACACGTTAATGATATCTTTAAAAACGCATTCAAAATAAAAGAACTATCATTCAAACCCCAGTCCACAATAAGTCTCTTATGCCTTTCTGTAGATTCTTTATGTAGAAGAAATGCAAAGTAGTAAAAAAGAAACAATTTCTTCCCTCATGTTGTGTCATGCATATCTCATTTAAGATAGGTTTATCAACCTATAAAGTCCTACACAGACTGGGACCAGTTTACCTGGCTGAACTCCTGCACCAGCACATCCCTGTTTACCTGCTCCGATCAGCCGGGGAGGGCCTCCTGGTGGTTCCTAGGGCTGGGCTGAAGACCTCAGTGGATCGGGCCTTTGTGGTGGCAGGCCCATCCTTCTGGAATTCTTTGCCCAGGAGGCCCCTCGGTTAAGGCTTTTAAGAGGGGCCTTAAAACCTATTTATTCCAACAAGCATTTGCAGATGTCTCATAATGCATTTTCTCAGCACATTGTAAAGTTTGAGTTTTTATGTTGTTCTAGTGGGATCAAGGCAGTTATTTATTTGGGGTTGGAATGGTTAATTTGTTTGTGGTTATTCTGTCTTATTCTAATGGCACCCTAGGGAAGGGCACCATGAATAGATAAAGACTACTACTACTGCTGCTGCTAAGGACTATTACTTTCCTAAAGAGGTTTCTACTTCACCTGATTTGGTGCTGAAGGTTTTTGACAAAATTCATTCTGTCTCCATACTGATTAGTTCTCACCCTGGGAGTCAAAAGAGACTCGTGTTCTGTATTCATGGCTCTTTCCCTGGCCCTCCTTATGTCACCTTACTTGTAGCCCCTTTTCTCAGACCTTACCTCCAGATCATCAGCTTGTTCTGTAAAGCTGGTTATGGTGTCACAACTTCTGGGGGCTCTCAAAAATTGACCAGCTGGAATATTTCTGATGGTATGACAGGGGTGGCAAGAGCTGGGAAGAAGTGCTGTGTTTTTGTCAGTAGGCTTGCTGTACGTTGTCATATTGATGCCACAGCCCTTGTATTTTACTGTCAGGCTAGCCAGAAAGGGTATGCTCTCCAGACTATAATTTTCAGCAAATCTGAGATTTTCATTTGCGCTCTCAAGGTATGCCACACACTGGAGAAGCTCATTCATTTTCCCTGCCATAGCATCAGAGTATCATCAAAAACACCGGTAAAGAAAGATCTTACCATAAAAGGGGATTCACTGTGTGGTCATATACACTGGTTTCTTCCCATCTTCCCCTGTATAGATTAGCGAACTTGGGGGCAGATGGTACCCCCATCACTGTCCCCCTAATCTGCAGGAAACATTCTCCCAGAAATGTGACGATATTCATTTCTAGAACCATCCTGGAAAGCTCTAGTAAGAGTTCAGTAGAGAGTGGTTGGGATAATCACCTCTATGGTCCAAAAAGTGCTGGACAGCTTGGAGTCCCTTACCACATGGAATGCTAGTGTACAGGAATTCGGCGTCGAAGGTGACAAGTAAGTCAGTTTCCTTGATGTGGATATCCCTGAGCAAATTAAAGACCTCCATGGAATTCCTAAGGTACAGTCTAAGCCCTCCCACAAAATGGTTTGTTAAAAAAATCTACATACTGGTATAAGGGTTCAATCAATGAATTAATTCCCGAAATAGTAGGATGGCATGGTGGGAACTACAGACACTTAAGCACATTTAGGACGACATACATAGTTGGTTGCACTGGATGCTGGGTAATCAAAACATCTTTAACATTTGCATCAATGATGTCTGTAACCAGTCAGTCCCTAGGGTTACTAGAATCCCATCAGTTTTAGAGGAGGCAGATAATCTGGGCAATGTTCAGAGGGATTAAATGCTCTCTGTAAAACATTACATCATCATATGCCTGGCTCTGCCAGACAGAGGATGAGGTAATGCTGTTCGGAACTCTCGCAGCAGCATAAGCCACATTTGGCTAACAGCTGTGCTGGAGATGTCAGAGTGTTCTGAAGTTAAAGGGAGAGGAGCTCACTCACTGAGAGTTCTGCAGGCAAGAGGGCCTGCTGGCACTCTTGTTCGAGAGGGAAGGACCCTCTGTTTGTGTTTCTGTGTTTTTCATAGTACAGTGATCCAAAGACTGGTTTCCTGAGAAGTGATGGCTACAGATCCTGTGAAGCCCTGAGGGGATGAGATTTTCACACAAAAAAGTGGAATGGTACTGAGACATCAATGATTCTTTGGGGCAATCCCCTGGAAGACTGAAAGTCTGTCAGAGCTGCCCAGAGTGAAGAGACTCTGTGTGTCTTTACTTTAAAAGCTATGGATTTGTGAGAGAATTGTGGACTGAAGTGTTCTTTCAAATGCCTTAAAAAGGGAATACCAAACCATGAGTACAAGGTTCATTTGAAGACAGACTGTGGGTTGTCTGGTACCTTTGTATGTGCCCTCAGCTGGCTAGATTACAGGTACTCAGAACCTCTTTTCACCACAGAAATGTGCTGTTAATGTGCTGCATATATGGATGTCTCTAGCAACCCAGTGGGGTTGGAGAATCCAGTTGTTTCCTGAGGGAAAGGCAGAGAGTCTGACTTTGGCCAGAGTGAGCAGCCCCTCATTCATAGTTCAGAGTGGATCTAACTGGTTACAGGATAGGAGCAGTTTTCCTGCAGGTGATAATACATGTCACCTCGTCAGGTGTGTTCAAGTTTAAGTGAATGGTAACCCCCACAATACATGCACTGGTTACGGATCCAGAGATATCTCAGCACAGGGATGGATAAGTTATTTGGGAAAAGTGTTCATGTTGGATTTACAGTACTGACAGAGTATAAAGTGTTTCTGCCTGCAAAAGTTGGCATCTGTTCAGAACAGTAAAGCCTTGGGGGACCACACTTCTTTTGTCCATCTTGTCTGAAATAAAGCCATACAATCCCAAAGTTTATGGCTGTGGACAGTCCATCTTTGAGTGACTTGTGAAATGTTCTTGGTGCCCCACAGGTAGGAGACACACCATTCCCTGCCACCTACCTCTCTCCCGGACCTGGGTTAAATAGAAATGCTACTTTTTGTAACACCCCCTCCCCCGCCTCCTAGATGCCCAAGCCAAGTATTTACCCTAACGCCAGGGGTGATACTTATTTTTTGCGAACTTGTGGTTTGTTGCCTTGTCTGAGTAAAAGTAGAGGGGTAAGCCTTACAAAAGTTGGGGTGTGTGGGTTACATGTCGTTACAGCATGCATCAATAATATAAGCATCTGTGGTTGCTTTGAAGAGTAGTTTAGGGTCACTGGATAAGGGACAATAAAATGTCTCATTGGGTAGCTGTCTTTTATCTTCTGCAGTATAATCTGCTGTATCCTAGACCACTACATTACTCCCCTTGTCTGCAGGCTTAATTGTGATGTTATTATTCATTTCAAGATCTTGTATAGCTTTAAACTCCTGTCGAGATATGTTAACAAGACCATTTCTTTCCCCCTGTTGTATCAGTGAGTTTACATCCTGTTCATAGGCTTTGAGAAAGATACCCAGTGTGGGAGTCATTGGAGGGATGAACGATGACTTGTTTCTAAGTCTGCCGTACCCTTGTACATCACCCATGACATCTAGTGTAATATCCAGTGGGGAGAATCTCCCACACTGTCAATACGAGGAATGTTCACGGTGGAATTATTGTCCCTTCCCATGCTGGAGAAAAAAAACACAAGTTAAGAAGTCTTGCAAAATTATGTAAATTCACTATAGTCCAGTATTGGGTATTAACCCACATTCCTCTTGTGGGACTAGTACCAATGCCCTTCCAATCTTCCGACTCCAGACACAAGCATGCAAACTAATGAGCCTGTGAAGATGCTAACTGTGACTTCAGTTTTTCTTTAATTATTTGTCCAGGAATGCCCAGCTGAGACAGACATCTCGTTTACAGTGGTCCTCCTTCTGCCCATTTCTTTTTTTTATTTTATTTAACGTTTTATTGAATTTTGGTTTAATGGACAAAAATAAAATTACGAACGTAATACATTTCAATGTGCAGGGTCTTCATTGACAAAACTGTCAATACAATCTTCAGTATAAGTGCTGTTGTAGTACTGTGACTATTTTCCAGGTACACTAAAATGTTGCTATGCTTCATATAAAGGTAGTGAGTATATAGAGGCCTAAAATACAGATCCTACTCTCTCCAAACATTATCAAACCTAAGAGCAAGCTGACAGTGCTGAAGACAGCCAAACTCCTGCAATGAGTATTGAATTGTGTATAATTGTAATACCTCTGAACAGGTGTTACTTTGAGTACAAAATCGGGATCCACAGACATAAAGGGGATAAATCCACCTTTGCCACTGCTCCTGAAACTGGGGCAGTTGTTCCATCAGTGTTTATGTCAATGTTTCACATTTTCTAATTGTGTAACTATAGTCTGCCATTGTTTCAAAGTTGGAGGATGTGTCTGCAGCCAGAGGTGGGTTATAGTCTTCTTAGCTGCTAAAAGTAAGATTGGGGCAATAGATTGTGATCTTAGCTAAATCCCCTGCAGAGGAATGGATAGTATCTTAGAGGGAGAGGTCAAAGCCCTGCTCCTACCCATTTCTGCAGCTTAGTGGACTGGAGCACTGAGAGGTTAAGTGACTTGCCCAAGGTCACACAGAGAGTATTTGGCTCTAGCAAGGTCTGAACCTACAGGCCTCCTATTTCTAAGCCAGTACCTTAACCACTGGATTACATTACCTCTGCCACTCTGTTGCTCATCAACACGACATCATAATCTTTTCTTTTCTTTTTTCTCCCTTCAGGCATTTTACCACTGAGTCAGTGACCTGCTCCTTCCGTTCAGGTCTTGGCCCCCTCCCAGCCCTGACCATCACTAACCCCCCCACTGTCATGACAAATAGGGATCCATATAAGATGGGGCTTGGGAAAATGCCAGCAGTCATCATATAGATGGCTCGTGGCACATGGTGTCTTCAGCATTTATACACCCCACCCACCATGCATGTGGCACCAGGGGGGATGGCTCAGGGGCAACGTGAGGAAGTATTTTTTCACAGAGAGGGTGGTGGATGCATGGAACAGCTGTCCTGAGGAGGTTGTAGGGTCTAAAACTGTGGGAGAATTCAAGAATGCATGGGACAGACATAAGGCAATTTTTGTGTGGGGTAGGAAGAAATAGGCTGTTGGTTAAATAGGACCTGCAGCTTATCCGCTAGGTAGGGAAATGGGCAGACTAGGTGGGCCAAGCGGTCCTTATCTGCCGTCAAAGTCTATATTTCTATGTCCAGAGAGGTCTCATATGCACAGTACGTCCCCCTGTGGAGGAGGCAAGCTCTCTTTACTAATGCAGGGGACGCTGTTTTGGCAGAACCTGGTGGCAGCCCTCCCTGGCTAGGAGTGCTGCTCTGTGGCAGTGCCTCCCCAGAACCCCCCCGACCACTCCCGAAACCGGTCGCCAGTGTGGTGTGGGAGCACAGTAGGCTACTCGCTGGGTCACATGCAAACCCATAATCTTTTCTTTGTGACATCACAGTAAATTGTTGTGGAAAATGATTATAATGTCACCTATACACAGGGACACATTGCTAGAGAAGTCCTATGGCCAAAATCCTGTCTTGATTCTCATAGCAACAAAGAATGAAGGGTAACTACAGTACATTTACGAACCCTAGGAACAATAAGCTCAATTGGGCCAAATACAGACATTTCCCCTGAGACGTCAGTAGTGACTAATTTAAATACGATACGTTATACAAATCTCTGATAAATGGACTTTAGAAAAAACTGGAACTGTACACTCAATTGGACCGAAATACAGATGTTTACCCTGAGGCATCAGTAGTAACTCTTTCAGATGCAATACATTTTACAAAGCACCAATAAATTGACTCGTTGAAATTGCTACGCATCTATTCTCGATACTGGATATAGTCTGTTTCTAATGGGGAAAACAATTTTTCTTTACTACCCAACCTTCTGTAGCAGAAACAATTCAAATGAGACCTCACACTGTTTTCCCCATTTTTTCTCTTTTAGATACACCCTCTTGCCTACCGGAGTCCTACAGATAACAGGCGTAAGGGCAGAGGACAGAGGGATATATCGCTGTGTTGCCACCAACATCGCTAGTGTCAAGTACAGCCACGAGGCCAGCCTCACTGTGTCAGGTTGGTAACAGTAAATATGTGTCTTAAGCCGTATGGCCCAGTTTACCTGTTTAACTTGTTTAGTACTGGAAGCATTATTAAGTGCTGTAGAACTGTTATATGTGCACAACAGTAAACTAACCTTAACTGTTTTTGTATTGTATGTAAATTGGTTTTGGGGGGGCGGGGACAGCAGAGCACAGGGAATGTTTTTTCCAAAGCTTGTAGGTATGAGTTTACTGGCCACCATCCCAAGAGTTTTTAGAGTTCTCATTTTGGGTTCTGGGTTTTCCAACTTTTTGTTTCTCCTGAGGTTGTGCTGGCACAATCCATTCAGTTTCAGCCCTATCCTGCCCAGAAGCCAGCTGTTGAACTTAAGAGAAGCAGTCAGATCTTCTGAGAAACAGTCAAATCTTCATGCAGAGAGCTGATTTAAAAGTTATAACTTTAAACTGATGTTTTATAAATCGAATGCACAATTTCTTGACTTAGAATACACAACTTATCAGTTATCACCACTTGTGAGGGAGCAGGACATAACATAACTCACTCCTAGCTTTGACACTTATGAGTTATGGTCCTGCACCTCTTTGCATGAGAATAAATTGCATATTCTGAGTAGGGATGATTGAAATTAGCCAATTTTTTCCTGAGGGGGAAGGGGCTAGCAGGCAGGGCTCTGGCTCCCCCACTTGAGGGAGCTCATTTCCACCTCTTGACCGTGTGGCTTTCTGAACCTGACTCGACTTCCAGGCTTGTTCCCCCATGGATCTCCACTTGTGGCAGGGCCATGGAGGGGAGGGCCATCCTCCTCTACCCAATGAATAATCCAGATATCCTGGAATGGGGCCATAGTTGGAGCATGGCCAGGGCTTCTTAGAGCCTGCTAGCATCCCCTTTATTCTGTTTCCTTCTCTCCCAACCTGGATCTGTGGCATGCATGACAAGTGCGTGCTCGTGAAGGCAAGCATGTGCTCCCAGAATCGCAGCTCCTTCCATCCCCCCCCCAACATAATGTCAGTCCCTTGTACCTCTGCTATGACAACCAGTCTCCGCCGGGTGTCAGCCAAGAGTGAGGAAACTTGCCTCCCCAATCCGGGAGATGAGAGCAGCCCAGCAGCCACTACTATGATCTCCCAGCCCTCCCCTTCCCCACCAGCCCTTGGTGAGTTGAGCTCACTCCTGAACTCGGGTCGCTAGCACGGTGTGAGGTGTGGTGTCCAACGACTTAATCCTCAGTGTCACTGGGCTGGCTCTCCAACAGGACTTTTTAGGAATTTGGGAAGTTCTCAGTCTGAATCTGATTCTGATTCGAGTTCTGAAAAGGACCTTGGACTTGGAATCAGATTTGGAATCCAGTAACTGAATTTCATATGTGGAAGCATGTTTTAGCACTTCATTTTGCAATTAGGACCTCCACTGCAATTCAAAAAATCCTAATTCTGAAAATCATTTCAGAATCTGACAAATTGGACTCTGTGACTCAGAATCTGATAATTCCTAATTCTGAGTCAGACTCAGAACGTGGTACTTGTATGACATGGATTAAGAAGTAGGCCTGCGGTAGATCAGCAGGGCTGCTGCATGTAGCGCAGGCAATGCAGGCTGTTGGGGGCCAGTCATGGAGAAGAGGATGACGTGTCCCATATGACACTGTCCTTCTCTGAGTGTGTGTGTGGGGGGGTTCTTGTGCTCCACTGCAATACTGCTGCCAGGGCAACCAGAGACGGCAGTGCAGTGGGGCTCTCGTGGGAGGGAGGAGGGGACATTGCTGATGTTGTCTGGGCTAGCGCCTTATGCATGAGCTCTCCTGCCTTGATGTCCATTGTGTGTATGTGACATCCCTCTGGGAAGGAAGAAATTATGGAAAAGCAGCCCCCTGTAGGATGATAACTCCTGCCATCTCTGCAAGCTGCACTCTGTTGACTGTAGTACCCACCTTCACGAACTGGCTATGAAAACGTGAGGTGCTGCCCTGATGAAAGATCCCACTCTGCATGGGTTAAGCCACAGGGTAAGTGAAGGAAGGGGGTAAATCCTGGGAAGACAGGTGATGGGGCTACGGGATGTCAGGAGGAAGGGGGCAAGCTGGCAGGAAGGAGCAAAAACAGAAAGTAAAAAAGAAACAAATAAAATGGGTTGAAGGGAATGTTCTAAGATTAAAAAACAATGGTCTTTTTTGAACCCATTATGCAGCCTGAGTCATGTAATATGCAAAATACAGTACATATTCCAGTTCCCTTTGGGAGGGAAGGGATCGTAAGTTGGCCCGATATGAAGGCCAGCCAATCCATTCCACTTGCCGGTGTGCTGGCCAAGCCCCCACGGTCAGAATTTTATTACGTGTAACCAGGGAGAGTACAGGGGCATGCTCCGTGTAAGTCAATGGGGCAATTTTAAAACATGTATTTCTGTATTTTACTGCAGCCTTACATGTGCAGTATATTGAAACCACCACTTGACCGAAGTTGAGTGGTGGTGTCAATGTAGATGTAAGGCTGTGGTAACATATATAAACAAACAAGGTTATCCACCGTGCCCATAAGTACTTGCATACTCATGGTGCTGCATTTTCTAAGCCTCAGTGTTTATTACCAGGCCATTTTATAAGTTCAATAACACACACCAAGGCGTTGACTTCATTGGGAGATCCTGTGTAGGCACTCCGACAGTTTGTTGAGAAGCACTCAGTCTGTGGCCTCGAGCCTCCATACATGCACGTGGACTGCCTATATCTCCTAAAGAATGTACACGCTCTGGGTGTTAGTGTCCACATTTTATGTTGTTTACACCTATAAGGCCTTGTTTCAAATCACCACCTAAGATACTGGAAAGGGAAAAGAAGTAATGAGCAGTTCATTTGCTGTAATTGTAGGAGAAGGATTAAATGAAGTTTACGGAATGTTCTGCAACACATGGTTCAAAAGAGAGTGACAAACTTGATACAGTGCTAGCTAAGTAGGGGAGTGCAGATCCATAGTAATTGACTGTTAACATTCTAGAGAAAGGATCGGGCCTGATTTTCAAAGGGCCTGGCATAACCCTGGGAGTAAGTTACTGTGTGCAACTTGCTGGTGTGGGAGAAAATTCCCACACTGGAGAAATTATTATTTACTGTGCGTAGGTAGCACTAGTCAGTTAATGCACACACGCTACACATGGTAATATCAGGAGTAGCACTTGTGCAAAAATCAATTGTGCAAACGCTCCTTAAACAAGGAAAAAGGTTGCAAAAAGGGAACCATTTTGAATGTTGTAACGTTGTACTTCCATCCTCTGAAGTTCCATGGCAATGCAACAGTAATTTTGGATGTAATGTAACCTGTTCTTAGGTCTGCATAACATGTATGTACCATAAACTGTCACTGTATCTGTTGCTATCTCTAACTAACTCTGATTCGCACCTGAAAAAAGGGACTTTGGTCTCCGCGTGCCCATCTAGTCACCAAAATCCAATAAATGAATAAATAAATAAATAAATAAAAAATAACATTGCACGCATGCACAGAAATAGTGGTTGGGCAAGGGGGCCATCTTTGGCACAATGTTTTGTGTCACACATGTGCAATGTTCCCACTTTTAAAAATTCCGCCCCAGATGTATGAAATATAAGAGCATGTTTCTGGTAGTTTGTGTGTCACTTTTAAACATTGCATTCAGTATCTTATCTCTGCAACAGAACCCTGTGGTTTTGCATTCTGTCTTTCAATATCTCTCTTTAAGCCCTCAACTTCAAAAGCACTTAGATTAGACATTAGTCATATGAACTCAGATATAACAAATTGAATTACTGGGGTCATGTTATCGACTGCTTGATTTGTATTGATTATTCTGGTAACATATGAACGAGATAATTACAGCACACTGACGGTCAATAGTAATCAAAGAGTGGGTTCATCAGATGGCTCCCTTTTAAAGAGACATTGGAAAATGGAATATTTTGCTTTACATCTATTGAAAACTGTGCACTCAGCAGTGGCTTAGGTAACGTTCAGCACATAGAAAAGTTCAGATGGTTTAGGATAGTGTCATCGCCTGACCTGGCAGGTTAAAGATTCGTCGCTAGGGATACAACTTTTGTTTTGCTAGCTTAGCTCAGAGAGAGTAAAAATTACATGTAGAGCAAATAAAAAAAACAAACCAAAACAAGATGCTGCATTAGCATGTGGTCTGAAAACAAAACAAAATGGTAATGGCTGAAAATATAGAGTAAGAATCGACATTTTGAGTGTAGGTGCTCTTCAGGAATTATCTAAAAGAGAAAAAAAAAAAGAAAAAAAGCAAAGTTAGTAACTTTGCTTTTTTCTCTTTTTAGATAATTCCTGAAGAAGACCTATGGTCAAAATGCTGATTCTTATTCTATTTTCTATTTTCAGTACGCCTTTAATGTTACCATTTTATTTTGTTTATATATATATTCTTTGCAAAAAAACTGTGTTAATATACAGGTTAGAGTTCAACTTAACACAGCAAAAGTAGGAAAATGTGGTGTTAGGGTTTCCAACCTAATGAGTTAAGGTTTCAACCCTAACTCCACCCCACCCACCCCAAGCAGCAAAGGGAAAAAACATTAGGTTTTGGATCTCTCTTGAGTCTTGGTGAATCAGTAGTGGGGTCTTTCTTTGAGTTATCAACCCTAATGCTCACACCTCCCCCCCAGCCCATAGCCTCCTGTCTGAATTGCAAGATACAGCTCCAAATCAGTGCTTCATATTATACACTCTTCAAAGGTAGAGAAGTATATCTTACCACATGTTGCCGCAAAAATCTGTTGTAGCTTTCTTCACACAGGGCCCTAAGTGAAGAAAAGAGATCATATTTGACCTTGTTTGCTCAGGGGAGAGGATGAGCATTAGGGTTGACAACCCCAAGGAAGACCCCACCACTGATTTGCCAAAACTGTGGAGACCCAAAACCCTAATGTTCTTTCATTTTGCTGCTTTGGGAGGGTGAGGGTGGGAAGTTACAGTTGGAAACCCTAACACCACATTTTCCTACTTTTGATGCATTAAGTTGAACTCTAACTGGTGCATTAATATAGTTTTTTTGCAAAGAATTTTCATTCTTTTTGAGATAGTGGAAATGTATCCTCATAAGTAGGTCCCATCAGGATCTGTGTATACAGATGCAGACCCCGTCAAGGAAAGATGGATGTGAAAAATTACCAAAGTTATGTACGAACGTAGAAAAATTTCAACATACCTTCATAACTTTGTTGTATAATATTCAGCCCCAAATTTTCAACATAACCTTCTTATGAACCTACCTCTTGAACCAGGTAGGTGAACATTTTTAAACCCCGGCTGGAATGTCATTTCGTACCACAAGTGCAAAAACATGTTTTGGACACGATTTGAAAAATGGCAGCTGTCGCGTTCATGGGGGTGGTGTGAAAAATAGCCGTGTTGAAAATTTGGGGTCAAAATATTGAAAATTACCATAGTTATGAGTGTGCATTGAAAAATTTCAGTGTACGCTTATAACTTTTTATAAAAATATTTTTACCCCAAATTTCCCATATATTCTTCTTATGACCCCCAGCTCATAAACTAGGGTAGTGAAAATTTTAACATCCAGCCTGAATGGTGATTTCGCACAGCTAAAACAACATCACCTTTCAGGAGGGGCTTGAATAATTGCACTGCCTTTGTTCATGAGGTGGGGTTCCAAAAAGGCCATATTGAAAATTTGGTGTAAAAATATTCAAAAATAAAGTTATGAATAAAATGTCAAACACCACTGACATATTTTAAACTGGACTTATATTATTTTTGCATATTGCAGTCGCCGGTTCTAGCAGCAAGATGTGTCTTCACTTGAACAGTGGGTCTACATTGTGGGACATGTTCAGGTGAGTGAGGGTGTGTGGAACAGTGGGTGCTGAATGGGGGGTCGGGGTGGGGTCTTGGGGGGTCAGATTGCTGATGGACTGTTTTCTTTGTTTCAGGTAAACCCCCCCCCAAAAAAATCTATGTAACCAGGGGTCGGGTTGATGTTATTTTTGGTTTTATAGCGCTGTGCAGTGCCTCCATTATGTAACCCACTACCTGGCTGCCTAGGTTTGGGGAGAAAACTGTTGCTTGCCATTTTGGCTAGGTTTGACTTCTAGTCAGGGGCACCCAAGTAATCCAGATACAGGAAGCAATAATGGTAATGTCCAAACAAGGAGTGGGATTCTAGAGTGTGGCTTTTATTCATAACAACAGCAGAACAATAAAACATAGATGGACCCCCACGGGGCTACACTCCTGGTAATGCAGATACACGGAGACCAGAACATATCTCCTCACACACTGTAACCCTCAGGTTCTGAAACACACTGGGTTCTCAGCCCGAACTTGTACTATTCTCTGGATTTCCCTGGCGTGGCACATCCGGCCAGCACTTGGACTACTTCTCTGGACTCCCTGGCATGGCACATCCGGCCAGCACTTGGACTACTTCTCTGGATTCCCTGGTGTGGCACATCCAGCCAGCACTTGGACTACTTTCCATAAGGTATAGACATTTATTGGTGGCTCCCTCTACCACCCATGAGCACATACTGGCTCCATAAAGGGAAATTCTTCCATCTAATCCCATGTCTGGGTACTTTCCACGAACACTGGCCAAGTCCCCGGAAGAAAGCTAGAGGTGCCCAAAGTGAACCCATGGAAGTAAATCTGGTTACTCCAGATGGGGGGGGGGGCTCCCACCTCTTGCTTCCAAATCTGTACCCGGCTATCCATTTGGAATCAACACATTTCTTGAAACACACTGTTGTAGAATGCTGTCTCAAAATGTATGTCACATTTAACACTCTACTCTTCAAAATCGAATATCCTGGCTTATCGTGATCTCTGAGTGGCTATGTCCATCCCTGTAGACCCCCACTGTACAGATTACATTTTAAGTCACACACAACTGTAGTACTGTACTTGGCTGTCCTTCCTTGACCACAGTAACAGATACTTTATACTCTGTCTGGTGAAAACATGGGCTCTATTCAGAGCAGACTCACCCACTGGTTTGCAGGTGCCCCAAGGTCACTGGCAAAGCAAACGAATCCTGGTGCCTCTGCAGTTGAAACAACAAAAGTCAGGCAGCTTTCCCTCTTCAGCAGGGCCAGGGGATTGCCCCTGAAATAGCTGGCTCTCTTTCCCCCCATCCCTCCTGGGATGGGGCACTGGAACAAACTGGGAACTGTCTCTACCACTAGACCAGTTTCTTCTGTGTCTCTGTCTAGGGCGAGAACACACACATACACACTATAACTGGTAGCACTATAGCAGAGCTTAGCCCTGAGGGGCTGCCACTGCAGCACACCTCCTGCTTCCTCCACAGACTGCACAACACTGAATTCAAAACCTCCCAATGTTCTAACTCCCTGCTGCAACATTCCAAAGTGGCTTATGCTGCTGCAAGAATTCTATATGATGTCATTCCTCCAGCTCAGCTGAGACTGAGGACAGAGCGAGACAGTGTGAAACCCATTTAACTGGTGTCTCTCAAGCTGCCTTCCCTGCCTGCCACTAGATCTAAGTGGGATTCCTGTAACCCCGGGCGACAGGGGGGTTACATTTATTATGAGACATGTTTTTCTTTATTTTAGGGTAGGGGACCCAAGCCAACACTGTAGATTGGGTATGCCAGTGTAATGATGATCTTCGGTGGCATCGGGGGTGGTCACCCCAGTTCCGTCACATATATTGTGGTAAGAGGGGGAGGCGGGTGGCACCCAAGTACGCTCATTACTGAAAATATAAATAAAATATAAAATAAATAAGTATTGGGAAGGGGGGCGTAAGACCTGGAGGGGAGGAGGAGGAGAAAGAAGCGGTACCGGGGGTGGGCAACTGGTCTGCTTCAGAAAGAGATAGATAGATAGATAGCTAGATAGATAGATAGATAGATAGATAGATAGATAGATAGATAGGAGAGAGAGTGAGACACAGATCAGGGGATTGGTGGCTCACTGCTCTAATCGAAACTGGCAGCACAACTCCAACTGTGGTTTCGAAATTTGAGAAAGTCTCACTGTTCTCACAAAAGAACAGTACAAAATTCTTTCATATGAACCCTTGTTAAGCCTGCCACCTCACTGCTCCAACAGAAGCCCGCAGCACAAATCCAACTGTGGCTTCACAATTCAGGAAAGTCTCTCTGACAAAGAAATCCTAAGTGGAAGGCTTAGCGAAGGTTCCTGATTCTTTTCCTTCTTTTGTGAGATCATATGAAAAAAACATTGTTCTTTTGTGGGATCTCACAAAAAGACTAATAAGTCCAAAGTCTTCTTTCATTGAGATGAGGGTCTTCTTTCAGGAGACTCAGGTCTCCTGAAAGAAGAATGATTCTTTCACATTATCTCACAAAAGAACTCTTGAGAAAAATAATGAAAATTTCAGCTCATGAAAGAAGAATCGGGAGCCCTCACTAAGCCTTCCACCTAGGATTTTAGGGATGTCCCAAAACTATATTTGGTAGTCTTTTTTCAGAAAAGGAGCATCAGAATCTAGCTAAATGAGTACTGTTTAGCTACATTCATGTGTTTGTTTGGTTATCTCCAGGGCATCATTTTTAATGATTTTGAATTTTTTTTTTTTTTTAAAACAAGATTGCTGCATACAAAAAAAGAATTTTTTCTCACAAAAGAAGCATTTTGACACACGAAAAGAAGATTCTTATTTTGTGAGCCAGAAGTTCGCTTTTCATATCGGACATATGAATGAGAGACCCTACTGAGCATGCTCAGAACTGAAATTTAAATCCTTACAACTCCAGAAGGGGTTAATATTTTTTTCACTCTGTCCCCCCCCAAAAAAAGGTATCTTTCTAGGGCAAGTCCATTCTACCCAAAACATTTCAGGAAATAATTCAAAACTGTCTAGGCTGTAGGTGAGAGCAAAAAACAGCAACTACCCACAATTTTTCCACTACCATGTTTCCACTATCTGGATCTCGGAATCTGGACATCCAACTGTCACAAAACTTGCCAGATCAATGTACCTTACCCCCAGACCACACTTGCAAAATCTCATGCAGTTTCATAGAACGTGGACAAAGCTATTAAAGTAGCAGTATTTGTTAGTAACCATACACATTTTTCAGTAATAAGGTTCGTCTGGCAAAGCCCCCTGCAAGGGGTGGCGTGGGAGGTCATAGCCCTCCCACAAAAGCACTTTTTTCCTTTCTGGATATTGGGTCACCTGGAAGTGTATATTTCCAATTTGCTTTTCGGCAATAAACACTTGCCATAATAGCGATCACTATTCTGCGATCGCTATTATGATATGGAACCCAGGGAGGACTACCTGGAGATTGCTAGTGTAGCAGGTAAGGTAGTCCAGTGGGGCTAATGCTCAGAAGGAAATGCAGTTAGCTGAAGGAATTAAAAAGGGGAAGAGGATATTAGCAAGAAAAGGGACAAGAACGATGGGCTTGTTAGGCTCAGAAAGGGGGGTAGGTGGGTGGGTGGAGGAGAATGGGGCAAAGCAGAGGTACTGAACTAGTACTTCTGTTCCATCTTCACCAGGGAGAGAGAGAGAGAGAGAGAGCGAAGGACCTGTGCCACTAAGGAGAAGGAGAGAAGAAAGAGGGAGAGTGTGCACTGATGTTTTGATAGGGGTGGATAGGGTGAGGACAGGGTTGCTAGCACTGAGGGTAGGTAAATCCCCAGCTGCAGACAGCACACTCGCAAGAGTTGTGAGAGAGCTGGTGGAGGAGCTTGCAGATAACCTTGGCTGACCTATCAAGTACATCACTGGACTTGGGCGTTATACCGCAGGACTGGAGAATGGCACATTTAGCACCCCTCCATAAGAGCAGTCCCGAGGATGACCCAGGGAACTACAGACTTGTCAGTCTAACCTCCGTCTGCAAGCTGATGCAGACCATACTTAAGGAAAGGTTAGTGGAGTATCTGGATCAGAATGTTCTCTAGGATGAGAGACAACACAGGTTTATGGGAAGAAGATTGTGTCAAACAAACCTGATTGACTTCTTTGACTGTGTCACTAAAACAGTGGACAGGAGCCAAGCAGTGGGCATACTTAACCTGAACTTCAGCAAGACCTTTGACTCTGTACTCCATGAGGGGTTGATCAGGAAGCTGGCAGATCGAGGAGTTGGTGAGAAGTTTACCGGGTGGGTGGAAAACTGTCTGAGGGGCAGGACCCAAAGCGTTGTGGTGGGAGGTAAACTCTTCAACACCAGGGAGGTTACCCGTGGGGTACCACAGGGCTCGGTGCTCAGACCAGTGCTGTTCAATGTCTTCATCAATGATATTGGAGATGGCGTTGATAGTAAAATTTGCCTATTTGTGGACAACACCAAGCTCTGTGGGAGAGTGGACATAGCAAAAGGGATACAATACCTAAGGGAAGATCTGGAAAAGCTAGAGGGGTGTTTTGAGATTTGGCAGCTTGGTTTCAAGTTTCAGTGAAAAGAAATTCAAGGTTATGTACACTGGAGCGAAGAACCAAAGGTTGAGTACAGCCTGAGTGGGGTCTGGGTATCTGCATCAGAGAAGGAGAAGGACCTGGCATTGATGACCACTAGTGACCTAAAACATTCCATGCAATGTAGGAAAGCAGCAGCAAAGGCAAATAAAATGTTGGACTGTATTGCCAGGAGGATCAGTAGCAGACAGGAGGAGGTAATATTGCCCTTGTACAGGTCAGTAGTGAGATCGCATCTGGAGTACAGTGTACAGTAATGGTGCTCATACCTTAAAAAGAACACAAACCTACCGGAGACAGTCCACAGAAGGACAACTAAGATGCTTGTGAACCAGCAGGGTACGACATACAAGGAGAGGCTGGAAGACCTGAACTCCCTAGAGGAAAGGAGGGAGAGCGAGGACATGATTGTGATCTTTAAGTATTTGAAAGGAATAAATAGGGTGGACAAGGAAGAACTCTTCAAGCTTAGTGAGAACTGAAACACAAGGGGACAGAGTCTCAGGTTGGGGGGGAGGTTTAGGAGGGGGGCTAGGAGGCACTTCCTCATGGAGGGAGTGGTGGCAGGATGGAATGGGCTTCATGAGGTAGTTTCGCTTGAAAATGGTAGGCAGCTTCAAGAGAGGGTGGGACAGAGTTAAGGGGAAAATAAAGGTCAAGAGAGGGGCGGACAGAGGGTGAGGGTGGTTTGGGAAGGGGGTAGGGTCAGTGTCAGTATCTGATGCTGAGGACCCTGCAATATGAGCAAACTCGATAGACCTAATGGCCTTATTCTGTAGGCTTCGTTGTATGTTCGAATGTTCTCATTTCCTAGTCGTAAAATAGTAGTAACATTCATATTAGCTGGAGTACACACAGTATAATCAGCTTCTGTGGTTGAATAAGTGCTTGGCCGTCAGCCTCAGCATTTAATTACCCACATTAGCCAGTTATCCCCTTGCATGCTCATGCTAACTCAATGTTATCATTTAAAATTATTTTGCACACAAAAAAAGCACTTAACACTAATAGAAAGGCTAGCGTAGACCATACTATTTAATTATTTTACAACTTGTATTTATGCAGGATAGCCCAGCTGAGATGCAGCATCCCATTTTCAGCAGAGTTCTTTTACCCATTACCCCAGCTCGGTGGACTGGTGTGCTGGGTGGTTAAGAGACTTGCCCAGGTTCACACTGAGTATTTTGGATCTGCCAGGTCTGTTCAATATAAATCCCTCTTGGGACAGATACAGAAAAATGTAGCACTTATTACAAATACTGTACACATATCACAAGTTGGGCACATACCTCATTTACAACTGCGCCGGGAAAAATTACAGGAGTTGTTTAGTGATAAATCTACATATTTTAGTGATTATGCTCGACCTCTCTGTCTTGTGCTACCATAAACAACAGAAACAAGCCTGAAATACTAACATGCTAAAATGGCAGCAGAATAGGCCTAACGGTCTTTCGTGTCTGCTCATTTGGTCAGCCCCCACCCTGGGTGCTGACCTGGCTGCCCCCCTCGCCTTCTCTGGCTTCTCCTTCCCAGTTCGGATATTCTTGCTGCATTGATTTGCTTCCAGAACCCTTCCCCTGTACCTGTCCCACCCCTCTTGAACCCCTCCACCGTCTCTGCCTCCACCAGCCCCCTAGGCAGCGCATTCCATGGCTCCACCACCCTCTCAGTGACATGCACCTCCTCCTTTCACCCCTGAATCTTCCCCCTCCAGCTTCCACCCATGTCCTCTAGTGGCCCCTCCTCCTTCCTTAAGCACCCTGACTATTCCTCCCTATTTACCCTCTTCATGTACCTGAAGACCTCTATCATGTCCCCCTGGTCCATTCTCTCTTCCAATGTGTACATATTTAGCTCTTTGAGCCTCTCCTCATAGGTCCTGTCCCCCAAGCCCCAAATCATTTTGGTTGCCCTCCTCTGGACCCTCTCCAGGAGTTTAATGTCCCTCTTTAAGTGTGGCCTCCAAAACTGCATGCAGTACTCAACGTGTGGCCTCACCAAGCAGTTATACAGAGGGAGTATCACTTCCCTCCTTCTGGAGATGATCCCCCTAGCGATGCATCCCAGCATCCTGTTGGCCTTGACTGCTGCCCTCCTACAAGTCTCAGAGTTGTTCATCTTGACATCCACCACCCCCCCCCAGGTCCCTCTCAGCCATCGAGACTTGTAGCATATTTTAGTAAACATGTAAATAACTAAAATACAAATGCTCAAGGTACAAATATCAAACAGAAACATAGAATCTGCCGGCAGACAAGGACCACACAGCCCACCCAGTCTGCCCATTTCCCTGCTTAGTTTGATATTCCCTACTCTTTAACTCCTTCTGTTGATTTGCCCTTGATGCTCCATCATGCACTCATCACTCTGACCTCTACCACACCCTGTCCCTTCCCCCGCTTGCCAACAGGCACCTCACTCATTGTGCCAAAGTCGCGTCTAAATTTTGGCTAGGAGAACTTCCCTCCTGCCTCTCATGCTCACTCTCTTCCCCCTCCCCACTCTCTCAGATCCTTTGACACTCTCACTTTGTTTGTCCCCCGTTGAACCACTCTCATCAGTCAGTCAGGCTTCACCCATCATTTCCTGCAAATCTGGACCCCCCCAATCACGGCCTCCTCCTCCTACTCCCTTGCCTCTGCCTTACATAACTTTCTCTCATCTAACTGCTCCTGCTTTAACCCTCCTTAACCGTCCTCCTATACCTCTGCTCCTCTCCATGACTCACATCCCCTATTAAACCTTCCTCCCTCCCTCCCTCTGAGCCTGCTTCTCAGCACGCTCTTCTCTCCCTTCACAGCTTGCCCCTTCACTCCTTCCCCTAACCTTTTTTCCATTACCAACTTGCCCCTGCTTAGTTTTGATCTCTGTCAGGGTTCTCAGCATCCTGAGGGATCTAGTACCGGGCAAGCTTCATCCTTCCCCTCCCCTCCCCCTCTCTTCTTTCCACCCAACTTCTGCTCGCCTAAATCTGCCCTCTGTCTGGATTCTTAGCACCCTGGCAATGTCTACTCTCAGGTAAGTTTCTTCCCTTCCTCCTACTTTTTTCCTTTCCTCTTTTATCC
Organism: Neoceratodus forsteri; assembly: GCA_016271365.2. Taxonomy (NCBI): domain Eukaryota; kingdom Metazoa; phylum Chordata; order Ceratodontiformes; family Ceratodontidae; genus Neoceratodus; species Neoceratodus forsteri. The sequence goes on along the minus strand of CM028129.1, from coordinate 1,710,614,522 downwards.
CCCCTGTTCCCTCTGCCCAACTTGTCCTTGCCTAATTCTATCCCCTAGCAGGGTTCTCTGCATCCTGGAGGGGCCCAGCACTAGGCAATTAATCTTCCTTCACTCCCCCTCACCTTTTATTCTTTCTACCCTACTAGTCCTCACCTGATTCTGTGCTCTGGCAGGGTTCTCAGCATCCTGGAATGGCCTAGTCTTAGGTCAACTTCTTCTTTCCCTCCTCTTCCCTCCTTTCCCTTCATCCTTTCTTTTCTCTCTTCCCAATTTGTCCTCACTTAGTTCTGCCCCGGCAGGGTTTTCAGGATCCTGGCGGGGTCCAGCACTGGGAAATGACTCTTCCTTCCCTTCCCTTTGCCCTCCATCTTCTCTACCTAACTTCTCCTCGCCTGACTCTGCTCTCTGGCAGGATTCTCAGCATTCTGAAGAGGCCTGGTCTTAGGCAAGTTTCTCCAGCCCCTTCTCCTTCCCTTTACCATCCCCTCTACTAACTCTACCCAATTTGTCCTTACCTACTCCTGCCCCTTATTCTAAGTCCACCCCTCATTCCACCACTGGCGGTGATCTCCGCACTCTGAAGGGGCCAGTTCCAGGTATGTCTCGTCCTTTCCTTCCCTATCCCTTGCCCCCACCTCTCTCCTACCCCCCTGTCTACCACCTGCACTTAATCAAAGGAATTAGTTCACTTGAGCTAATAATTTGCACTTTCCGTTCTGTCTGAGGTGCTCCCAGATTGCACCAGCCCTGTATTAACTTGCCCCTCAACAAATTTTTATTTTTTGCTCGTTTTTCTCCAGTTATGTCCCCCCCCGTCTTGATCCTCTCCTTCCCCCCCAGCTGGTTTCCCCTGTCTACCCCTCTACCCTCATTGATGTCCCCCCACTGCACCTCATTCATTCAATAATTGCTAAATAATCTGCCTCTTAACCATGATCCATTCCTGCAAGGAGTAGGCTCCAGGGCTACATTCAATTTCTGTACGATGTTCCTCAGATATGCCACTTGTAATTAAATGCATATTCCACAGGTGTGATATATTTAACTGTATGTTATGTCACAAATGTGACTGTTTGATTATTTATGATATTTCTAATTGTATGTCTTGTTACAAATCTAATTGAAAGGTGCATGCCTATAGTTATGTGGGGGAAGAGCTCCTCCCCCACATCTTACTTAAGGCATCAGGCTCCACTGCTCTGCTTAGAGCGAGTCGCACTCATTGCTCAGCGGCGTGGCTGGTTGGATCCCCCTCCTTTTCCCCGCTTTGTTTTGTTGCTTGTGCCTTCCTGCTTTTCCCTCTGGTGGGAGCCCTGGGGATTTGTGCATTTGCTGATTGCTTCCCGCTCCTTACCGGCGTTTCCCTGCTTGCCTTCCTTTCTCGCCCCCTTCCCTCTGCCCTTACCCCTTTCTGCTTCCTTTTCTTGGGGAGGCTTCTGCTGGCCGCGCTTCAGTTAACTGCCACACTCTGTGCTTTGCCGTTCGTTGTCTTGTTCCACTGGATTCCGGCTGAGTATGGCTTGCCTGCCCTCAACTTTCTTCAACCGCTGCAGCCGCTGAACTCCTTGGGTGCCTTCGGCTGGCTTCTGCGCTCCTCCTCCAGGTTTACTCCTCACATGACTGCCTGCTGTTCTAACTGCGGCTCCGACGCTCTCACTGCTATTGCTCCCTGGACCGCTGCCTCCTACCACCACCTGTTGGCCTTTCCTCCTCCTCGGATGCCATCCCTGATCATCCCTCTTTTTCTTTGGATGCAGATTTGCGCTGGAGCAGCCTGCCTGATTCAGCCCTTTCTCCACCACCATGTGTTTCTGACTGGACCATACTGTAGCGCTCGTGCACGTCATTGTGCACCCGATTCGGACTTGCTTCTGTGCTGCCTATTTGGCCATGTATTCGACTCACCTGCGGATCTGTGTGGCGACGACCGCCAGCTCCATCTCTGGCCTGTGCCTGTTTTTGGGGGGCTGATACCGGTACCACTCATATGGCTTTCTCATTTTGAATCTGCATTATATTTATACAGCCTTCCCTGACCTTCTTGCAGTGGTGTCAGATCGCAATCTGATCCTTTTATTGGCACAATACATTCAATAGTACAGAATCCTGTTTGATCTTCTTCTCAATGACTGCACTGCTTTTCTCCCCTCTGGCTTGGATGCCCCTCTACAGGGCTGTATTGCTCAACAGCACAGGAGGCTCCTCTACTTCCCTACTTACTCCACAAACTTGACTACCTTCCACTCAGCTTCAGCCCTGGGATAAAGAATAAGGCATACAGTTTAACATTTAACAAATCTGAGAAATTAAACATTCAATTATGTTCAGGCTTGTGCTATGTACTGTAGCTGAAAGATATAGGTTGTGCTTGGATACAGAGGCAAGTCCAGTAAGTAGGATAATGCCTACAGAGTATAGTTGTATGAAATGATTAGTGCTTAGATACTTCAGCATAGACATGAGCAAGTCAGCGATTGTAGTACATGTGAACTGGGTAGTTTATGCATGGTGCTTAGATGCTTGAACTGATGAGTAACTTGTTATGACGTGATGTTTTGGCCGAAACATCAAGTCGCCAACAGAGATTACTCATCAGATTCAGCATCTAAGCACCATGCATAACTACTGCCATATGTTAAACTGTATGCCTTATTCTTCATCCAGTTGTAACCCCAGCTTGCACTGGGAGACAAGTAACATGTTGTTCAGTGTGCCTTCCTGGTGAAACATTTAAATAAATAAATCAGAGATACTAATACAAATGCCAAAGACACTAATAGAAATATCTTAGACACAACTATCAGAGACACAACTACATCTTAGACACAAATACAAATATCAGAGACACAAATACATCTTAGACAGAAATACAAATATCAGAGACACAGCTACATCTTAGCCACAAATAAAAATATCAGAGACACAAATACAAATATCAGACACAACTGCATCTTAGACACAAAAATATCAGACACACAAAGAAATATCAGAGACTCAAATACATCTTAAGACACAAATATCAGAGACAGATACATCTTAGACACAAATACAAATATCAAAGACACAAACACATCTTAGACACAAGTACAAATATCAGATACAACTACATCTTAGACACAGAAATATCAGACACAAACAGAAATATCAGAGACACAACTACAAATATCAGTGACACAAATACAAATACCAAAGACACAAATACATCTTAGACACAAGTACAAATATCAGATACAACTACATCTTAGACAGAAATATCAGACACAAACAGAAATATCAGAGACACAAATACATCTTAGACACAAATAGAAATATCAGACACAAATACAAATATCAGAGACACAACTACAAATATCAGTGACACAAATACAAATACCAAAGACACAAATACATCTTAGACACGAATAGAAATATCAGAGATACAAATACATCTTAGACATAAGTACAAATATCAGAGACACAAATAGAAATATCAGAGACACAAATACATCTTAGACACACATACAAATATCAGAGACACAAATACATCTTAGACACAAATACAAATAGAGCCACAAATGCAAATAACAGTGATACAAATTTCAGAGACACAAATACATCTGAGGCACAAATACAAATACCAGAGACACAGATATATCTTAGACACAAATGCAAATATCAGAGACACAAATATATCTTAGACACAAATACAAATGATAAAGATACAAATATATCTTAGATACAAATACACATATCAGAGACACAACTACATCTTAGACACAAATAAAAATATCAGAGACACAAGTACATTTTAGACACAAATGCAAATTTCAGTGACACAAATACAAATATCAGAGATACAAATACCAGAGACACAAATAAAAATACCAGAGACACAACTACATCTTAGACACAAATACAAATATCAGCGACACAAATACATCTTAGACACACATACAAATATCAGAGACACAAATACATCTTAGATACGAATACAAATATCAGAGATACAAGTATATTTTAGACACAAATACAAATATCAGAAATACAAATGCAAATATCAGTTACACAAATAGAAATACCAAAAGTTTGCTCCAAGCCCAACCTTATATTGAACCTGTGATCTTCTGGTTTTCACTCTGGTGCTACAACCAGTAGACCAGAACAGCTTCCTCAAAGCATCTGAACAGCAGCAAGCAATCGGAACTCCTTAAGGAGCATGTTCTGGCAGTCCCAGTGGTGGAGCTAGGAAAGTAACATTTGTAACAGAACCCTTTAATGCCTCTTTGCCCCCCACCCTTGTAGATGTACTGTACTCATATTTGTTACCAGGCCAGACCCCTTGTACACCTGTTACTTAGTCTTATGAATTTAGCATTTATATTTAATTCAAACAAAGCAGAACAATTGTAACACCAGTAGGAGTGGATTTCAGACAGTAAGAGTAACCAAAATCAATGGTCAAGGTCCAGAATGCCACCCCCTCGCCAATCAACTTGTAAGCCGTGGGTTACTTGGAGTATACATTCCCATGTTCTTTTGTGGTTGTTAAAAGTGGCAGCCATTTTGAATTAAGGTTGTTCAGTGCAATGTTTGGACTTCTAAAAGCTCTGTTGGAGGATTTTGAGCAGCTACTTGTAACATCACTGTCACAAAATAGTTTCAGACTATTTCTTTTTTTTGCATACTCTGTTTATGCCCCCTTCCATCCTACCCGGCTGCCCTCTCCTTTGGGTGGCCAAGTCCTCACCCTCCGCCGCCCCCCCGATCTGCCATCCATCTGCCCCGCTGCCCACCTGTCCCAACATATCCCTTCATTGGGGGGGCAGCCTGTGGAAGGCATCCGGGAGGGGAGATTGAGGTGCCTTTTTGGCACCCCGTCGCATCCTGGGCGGGCAGCACGGGTCGACTTGGGGGCTTCCCAGCTTCGTGGCAAGGGGAGGTGGGCCGCCGATATCTGGCCGGCTTGGGTGGCCATTTTCCTTCTTTCTGGTTACCCCGCCCCCTGGGGAGGCATGCCATGGCATCCTCATAACCTGCACAGGTGGCATGTGGTCACCCACACTGCAAAGTGTATGGCTGAGTCTGGCCACAAGGAGCCGCCAAAGGGCAATGCCTCAACCCCCCCCCCGGAGGAGAGCACATTCAAAGGACACTCTTGAGCCCTCCCTGCTGGCCTCCGCTCCTGACTCTCTGGGCTCAGGTGCGAACCCATGTCTTCAGCATGCCAGGCGATCCCCTGGCACCATGAAGCCAGCCCATTTCAGATATTTCGGCCAATCAGCATGATTAGTTTAGGAGGATCAGTCAGTGGGCCACCATCCAATCATGAGTCCCCAGCTGACTGTGCCTTCTACAGCCCCTGGAGCTGCTGTGCGGCACTCAGTTCTTCTGGCAGGGAAGGCAACTAAATGGTCTTCTTGCATGGTGGATAACTTATGACAGATTTTTCCCCCAATCACTGATCTAGGGTGAATCTGTTCCAGGGTCAGCCGATGAGCAACACTGACCCAGGGCCAGTGCTTGTGTTTCAGTATGTCTCCAGAACTGAACAGATGATCAGCCAGCACAGCCTAGTGACTAGGGCACAGGACTGAGAATCAGAAGACCTGGGTTTGAATGCCAGGTCCCCTAATTTTTATTCACATTCAGTCTTACTCTGCATGGTGCTCCATGGCAGCATGGTGTTGGAATAGTATAGTCACACTCAAGGCAGTTAAGCGTGAGAATGAATTTGTTGTACTAAACTAATCTTACAGTACACTGACTCCAGATCAGTTCTGACAGCAACCTAGGGTCAGTGCTGGGGGGGGGGACAATCAGGAAAGAGCCCAGGGTTAATGCCTGTGAAGTGCCATGGTCAAACTAGTAGTCTCTAGTGACTGAATGAGCCACCATGGTTGCATGCCCTGGACTCCGTTGACCTGGAGAATTGGAGATTTATGTTCATTCCATAACCCAGCATTCCAGCACAGCTGCTACTACATGACTGCCAGGCCAGAAAATCTTCTGTTTGGCAAAAAGGCAGTCTCTGTTAGAAAACGTGCTCTACCTAATTATTGCGTAACCTGAGGCAGAAGTATTCCTGACGTCTTTTGGGAATTTCAGAGCTGTCGATTAAGTTATAGCTTCTTATTTTTTTTTTTTTTAAAAAGCACCATAAGCACAGGTACTGTGATGTTTGAAGAACTTCTGCTGCCTCAGGGGAAAGGTTGTCAGTTATAATATTTAGACATCATTCAGTTTATATTGCCTGTAGTTTACTCACCGTTGTTCTCTACAACATGTGCTTGAAAACAAATCGGTATCCCTTAGACTTCCAGTTCTTCTGCTTATTTACCTACATCTGAAGTTATCATCCCCTGCATAGGACTTCAGTCTGTTACCATGGAAATAACTATGATGCCACAAGTAGAGGATGATGGATGTTCAGAATTGGCCAATTCTGAGCCAATAGGAGTTTGTTTTTTATTTATTTGAAACATATCTTACCAGGTGAGCAAAACAGAGTCCAGCTAGGCCTTGTTTCCAGTTGCGACCTGTGGTGGATACATAGGAGAAGCAGGGAGAGCATTTGACAAATAAGACATGGCACACAAGACGTACAGAGTCCGATATATAGAAATAAATGGTAGCACATCAGTTCGGCAAAAGCAAAAATGTGAATGTGAAAACAGCGAGGTGCTATGACTTCGGAGTTGGTATCTTTAGAAAGGTGGGTGTGTGGGGGGGGGGGCATAGCCCCCTGCAAATACAGCAGTCGCCATCTTTCTGGTCGCTGTAAAGTCAGTGCTGTTTTCACGTTCGCAGTCTAGCTTTCGCCGAAATGACATGGAACCCAAATAAATAGATAACAATAAACACAGTGAGGTTCTGAATGGGGACAGTTTATCAGAGAAGCAGGATGAACTATTACAGTACACATTAATTTAACTACAAACATAGCGGGGCTGTAATATAGGGTTAAAATTTATGAACTTTGTAGCAGCCCAAATAGAGAAGCTGCAACCATTTAACCCAATAACAAGCCCCGATGCAGGAGATATCATGAGCATATGATTTACACCCCATCCTAAGGGCAGTAATTCCATGTCAGAGGAGCCCTACTATACTCCTTGATTTGGACCTTCACAGAGTGGTAGCTGGAAGAGGCAGGGTGGAGTGGAGGCTATTCCAAATGCTTGCATGTCTATACCTGATTAAGGCCTGACCTACACTGTGCCTGCAGTGAGGGATTTGCAACCTGTTCTGTTTGTGTGATCTGAGGGAATAGGAAGGGTTGGAGGTGGAGGTAAAAATTAAGATAACCAGGTAGTTTACCTGACCAGCATTTGGCAACAGATAGGGCAATGTGAAGACAGTGTCTAGGGGTGAGGCCCAGCCTAGCTCCGTATACTGTACATCCAGTTTTGATTTCATTGCATTTCAGAATATCTGTGCCGACGTCATGCGGCATCCCCTCTCCCAGTTTGTGGCTTCACATGCACCACCACACAGTGACTCCCAGGTGATGGTAGCGGTGCGGTGCACACTAGCCTTGTCGGGTGCTCAATGCTACTTCCCCTGGCCTGCCCCCAGCATCCCAAGCCCAGGTCACCAGCATCACGACTGGTACAACTTCCTTGGCACCAATGAGGCGGCTTATTCTGAGCATCCCTACAGTAAATAGGATGTAGACAAGCAACAGCAGAAACATACATAGAAACATAGAATGTGTAGACCCATCTAGGCAGCCCTATTCTCCCTGCCTACACTACACCCTGGACTCTTATTTGGTCACAGGTGTCCCTCCCTCCGCCCTTACCTGTGTTTTGCTATACACATCTGCCTAGCCCATGTGTGTTTTAAGCTCCCCACTGCCTTCACCCCACCACCTCTTCTGGCAGGCTGTTCTTGGTGTCCACCCTTTCTGTGATGAAGCATTTCTTCATATCCCTCTTAACCCCTTCCCCCAAGCTTCATAGCATGCCCCTGTGTTCTGGTGCTCCTCCTTCTGTAAGAGAGACTCCCCTCTTGCACGTTGTTCACCCCATTAGGTACTTACCGATTTCAGTCATGTCACCTTTCACTCTCCTCTCCACCAGGGAGACGCGATGAGCAGCCACAGCCTCTTCTCATATGGCTTGTCATGTAACCCCCTGCACCATTTTAGCAGCCCTCCTCTGGAGCACTTACACACTATCAATGTCTTTGCGGAGGTGTGGCCTCCAGAACTACACACAGTATTCCGGATGGTTCTCACAAGTAAGTGATACAGAGGCAGCACCATCTCTATTCTCCTAGAGGTCCCTTCCCTGTGCACCTTGGTATCTGGATTACCTTGCCTGTTGCCCTGTTGCACTGCAAGTACCCCCCCCCCCATGTTATACACAGTCCCCAGGTTTCTCCACCCTAAGGCCATGACTTTGCACTTTTTTGGCATTGAAACCCAGCTGTCACTCCCTAGACCACGTCTCTAGTTTCCCCAGATCCCTTTGCATTCTCTCAACCCCCTCCTGGGTGTCACCCTTTTGCAGATTTTTGTGTCATCTGTACATAGACACACCTTTCCCTCCAGTTCCTCAGCAGTGTCACTTATGAAGACATTGAAGAGGACAGGACCCAATACCAGTCCCCGTGGTACTCCACTGGTCATGCTCCTATCCCCTGAGTGACTGCTGATTACCACCTCACCACCTTCCTCCCAACCCTCAGGCTGTTAAATTTCATTATCAGTCTTCTGTGTGGCACAGTGTCAGAGACCTTACTCAGGTCCAGGTAGGCCACATCTACTGCCCTCCCCTGTTCTACCTCCCTAGTTACCCAATCAAAGAAATCTATGAGATTTGTTTGACAATACCCGCCTCCCCGTGAAGCCGTGCTGCTGGTGGTCATACTTCTCAACCTCAGGACTCTGAAATGAGGGATACCACCCCTTGAAATGAGGGACACCACACCCACAAATGAGGGACACCATGAAGGACATCAGAATTTTGGCACTTTAATGATTTTACACACTGTGTAACAGCATAACAGAGCTGAAACTCATTCTAACAACACTAAAGAATAAGCTAGTGCCACTTTTCCAGCATTTCTGCAGCACTAATTTAACTTTACACACTGTGTGTCTCAGTAGCTGGGGGCCTGCAAGTTTAGCAAGCAAGCTACTTGCCTAATTGCCCCCACCAGAACATATTGCCCAGATAATCCCAGTGCCACTTTTCCAACATTAATGTATTAATTTAACTTTACACACTGTGTGTGTAAGTGTAGCTGGCCTGGCCTGCAACTTTAGCAAGCAAGCAAGCAACTTGCCTAACTGCCCCCAGCAGAACATACAGCCAATAGTAATACCACAGAGCCCGTCCCACCCCCAACATAGGGAAATAAAAAAGAAGGAAGATTAAATCCTCTGAATTGAGAATTAGTGCTGTGTCAAGCCTTAAGGACTGAGTGATGAGTTAAACGTAGTACCCTACCTCACCAGTACCACTTGGTCGAGCTACATGACTGTCTCTGGCCTCCTCCTCCTGGCCAGAGCACCTGGCTCATTCTCTGACTGGTAGCACAGGGCAGGAGCGTTGATGTGGGGGGACTGTCGGTGATGGGGGGCTGCGATGAGCCTGTCATTGAATCTGTCCTCTGGCCAGCTGGGGCATTCATTCGGGAGGCCACACACACCAGCTGCAACAAGGGAGACAAATCTAGGCAGCAGGAAGCAAGCTTAGACAAATAAGTAGCTAAAAATAGCTAACGGGGAGTCAGGGACTCTGGGGCTTCTGGGCTGGTGGTGCCATGAATAGGACCAACAAATGGCCTATGGTGGATGTTCAGTAATCTACAGTATCCCTATCCACCACAACACCCGTTCATTTCTCTCCACTGATGAGGACGGCAGTTGCACGGATGGATAGTCTTCTCATTGTGCAACACTACCACGGAGCATCAGATTGAAACTGCCAATTTTCTGATTGGCCAGTCAGGGTGATGAGTCAGAGGAGGAGCGACTAACCACCCAACCCATCTTGCTTTCTGTTCCTTGAGCTTGCCCCCGATCATACCAGGAGGTCATCTGTGCACATTAAAAGGGCCCGCTGACATCAGCACTACTGTCACTGTCGAATTTAGGACAATGACAGGTGCTGGCGGGGACAGTAGGACAAGTTAAAAAAATGAGGGCAAATCTGGAATGTACCACATAATGCAGGACACTTGAGAGGTGTGCTGGTGGTCCTAAAGTTCATGTGCCTCCAGGTACTCATCAGTCTGTCCTTCAGCAAGGACTCCAATAACTTCCCCACCACTGATGTGAGACAGACAGGTCTCTAGTTGCTGGCCTTCTCCCTACTGCCGCTCTTGTGCAAAGGAACCACATCAGCACTCCTCCATTCCTCTGGAGCCAGGCCCCTCTCTAATGAGGTGCTAAATAGTGTTGCCAGAGGGGCGGCTAGCATCGTGTTCATTTCATTATGTACCTTTAAGTGGATCAAATCATCTTGTTTGTCTTTACAGCTTCTGGCCCCCTGCAAACTCACTCTTCCATAAATAGACTTGTGTCCACTCCCCCAGTGCTTGTTAATGCATGTCACCACCCCTTCCACTGTGAAGACTGAGCAGAAGTATTCATTTGAAAATTTAGCTTTGTCTTGATCTTCCTCCACACAGTTCTCCCCTTCCATTCTCCTGAGAACACTTGAGGACCACAGTGGCTTCTTTTTCCTGTTGCCCTTGCCTATTACCTTTATTTTCTTTTGTGTCATCTGTTTTTCTACCTCTCCCTGCCCTTCTGGCCCGCAACTTCTTTGGGCCACACAGTGTTAACCTCACTACACCCAACCAGGCCATACTCATTGTCGTCCATCCCATTCGCCCTTATTCCACATCCTTTTTTTTTTTTAACATTTCTTGTTTTTGTGCTCCCAGGAGGTAGGGCATCCTTCCAGGGTACCCACTCGATGAGGGCCTCTCACTCCCTGCCTAAACTCATTCCAGGAACTCCCCACCCAAACAGCCCGGTCCAGACGCAGTCCCCCAGCAACCGAGTACCCCGGGGGAGGGTTCGCCTGCCCTTGGCGACCTTACAGACTATAGAAGTCCTACCTGACTGCTCAGATTTACATCTTGGGGAGGATCCTGTAGTGCAGGCTAGTGCTGGGATGTGGGCCTTGCCACCGGAGTCCTCATCATCTCCACAACCTCCAAGAGGTTTTCTATGTACTTCCCTCACCCCCCCCCACGAGCTCAATGTGCAATAATGTCTTGCCATATGGCAACCCACTCTCGCTCCAGTGCTGCGTGCCGATCGTCCTGCAGCAACCCCTGATCTCCATCGGGGGTCACTGGGATATCGGACAGCCCTTGGCCCTCCCCCCACGGGAGAGGAGACCTGTCCTTCAGATGCTCTATCCTCTCCCTCTCCTGCCGACCCCCGGCAACCCAAGTCTGCTACTGAACCCAGTTCGCCGGTGTGGCGCGAGGTGTGGCGTCCAGCGCCTCAACCCTCAGTGTCACCGGGCCGGCTCTTATTCCACATCCTTGATAGACTGAGGTAACCATTCATTCAGTCTTTTGGTCTCCCAACTGCTACCTCTTGCCTGCATTGGATTAGTCTGGTTCACCCAGCCATAACTCCCATGCTGTCTTGCCATCGAGGATCCACATAGGGGAGAGTTTGAAGGTACTGACTCACCATCTTTAGCTGTGACCAGGGCACATAGGATTGTATCCTGGTTTCCTCCCCTTTCACCGCCCACCTCCCCATTGCCAGTCTGCGTCCTTTCAGACCTCACACACATCTAGTATGCCCCTGCAGAGGAGGCTAGCTGTCTGGCCCCTCCCAGGGGTCTCTAGTACGGTGGAAGCTGGCGTCCATCCCTCCCTGGTTGAGAGTGCTGCTGCATCATATCACCTTCCCAGCCTCCCTCTCCCCCGGGCTGAACAGCGTCGCGTTACCCAGTGTGCCATTGGGTGGCTAATAGACATCAGGGTCTCTTTAAAGAATTTGTTTGCAAACAGTCACCAGCATCTAATCATTAGTTTCTGAAGAACTTTGGGAGAATGATGTATAAAGCCAAATGCTGTTTTATTCTGTTTACATTAAACTGAGATAAAGATCTGTTCGGTGGCTAATCATACTTTTTTTGTTTCATAGGCTCTCATTCCACTGGCTACAAGGACCCCATGATTCTCGTTGGACCCGAGAACCTCACCCTGACTGTACACCAGACTGCTATACTGGAATGCATTGCCACTGGAAACCCAAGGCCCATCGTTTCATGGAGTCGGCTTGGTAGGTTGTGTAGCATAAGGAAAACCATTTCACAGTAGTGCTCAAGTTGTTTTTATTTGTTTATTTATTGAGTTCTAGGATTACATAACACCTTTGAACCAAAGGTTCATTTACAAAGGTTCTGTGTCAGAATACAATGATGGAACAAAAAAACAGTAGAGTGACAGAAACAAGCAATATGAATTACAAATAGGATTGATACAAGCTGGGAACGTGACCCAGAGGTTCATTTAAGGTTCAGTGATTAGAATACAGTACTAGCACAACGCACAGCAGTGTAGAGGAAACAAGCGATAGGGTGACAGATAGGATTGACCCTAACAAGGGATAAGAGGGGGGGCTTTGCCGTTGGGAAAAGGTGGAGGAGGCAGTCAAAATGTGACTTTGGCATCAAGTGCTTGCGGTAGTAAGAAGTGCTAAGAGGGGGGCCAACAGGTGGGGGGATAGGCATGAGTGAGAGGGTAGGGAAGTCAGGGTGAGGTACAAGGAGAGGTGACAGGAGGAGGAGACTGGAGACTGGAGAGAGGGGGGGGTAAAAGAAAGGCAGGGGTGGGGAATAGAGATAATGGAGGACTAATGTGGTGGAAGGGTGATGGAAGAAGTGGTGGACGAGGGAGGGGAAAGAGAGGAGGGAGGAGGGTGCTGGGTGGTAGTGGAGGGTGCAGGGGTGGAGGGAGGTGAGAGGGGAGTCAGAAGGGGACAGAGAAGGCGAGGGAGAAGGTGACAGGAAGGGACATAGGGGGAGTCGTAGTGGCAGGAGAGAGAAGAGGGAAAGGGGAGAACCGGGTGATAGGGTGGGAAGAGGGGTGGTAAAATGGGAAGGAAGAGCCACAAAATCTAGTGGGTACAGTCACAGCTACTGAGATTAGCGAGATAATGACGTAGATTGTGTTTAAATGGGCCTAACTGTACCTCATTAGAGACCTCAGGAGGAAGCCCCTTCATCAGGGCTGAGGCCCTGACATAGAAGGAGCATTGGGCTTGGGAGGTATGGCAGAAAGGAACCAGGAAAGAGGATTTGCTAGAGCTTCATGTACGTACATCTCATGTGGGGGGTGGGTAGCACAAGAGCCTGTGCTGAGGGAATGATCAGGCCGAGGCAAATTTTCTTAGCAAGGAGGTAGGTTTGGTAGGTGATCCTCCCTTGAAGATGGAGCCAACTGGCTCCCGTCTTCGAGAATACTCTCGCTCCTTTGCTATTCAGTCAGGTGTGCGTTCATTTCTTGGCACCTGTCACAAGACGGCAGCACTTATTTAGAGCTATTTTTATACATTTTAAAGTGGTGTCAGTGGCAGACCCATAGAAAATTAGTCCATAATCAATTATGGCCAGAACTGAACTGGTTACTGTCAAACGCATAGCCTCAGTGCTAAGACAGTGGTGATGGTGATAGAGAATGCCTATCCTAGAAATTATGGCTTTGGAAGTGAGTCTGACATGTCTATTATAGGCGAGTGGGGTGTCTAGCATGATCCCGAGGTATCTGAATTCATGCACTTGATCAAGGGGTAGGTGTAGTTTGTTCAAGATAGTTAAGCTTGCTGTTCTATGTTTACTGTGGGCTGTAGAGAACAGCATTGCTTTGTTTTTTTTTATAGTTCATAAGCAGTTTATGCTCATCAAACCATGATTCAGCAAGGGTAACATTTGTCTGAAGGTCATGAGATAGGAGGTCTGGGTCAGTGTGGGTTGAAAAAAGGACAGCGTCATCTACATATAGGATAGTTGTAGCAAACTATAAGCTGTTTTCCATTTAAAGGAGTTCTACCATCAACGGAGACTAACCACTGCACAGATCGTAGCTTCCACCGTTCCAGTCCCAGCTGCAGTCACTATAAAAAATCAATTGTTTAATTACCTCATCACTCGTGAAATGCTGATAATTCCCCGGTGGCCTTGACATTTTTAAGTATGGCACTGTAGAACCACCGCGGTCACGCTGGAAATTTGAGATTGTGACATTTCATTACCCCAGCCTTAATACAGGCATACCCATGGGATTCAGTTAAATTCTGTGAAAATAGCACCGGGTACTGAAGGTAAAGACCCAGTTATTTTTCCATACATAGGGACTGTATTAAAGCTGGGGTAATGAGTTATTTTTCCATACATAGGGACTGTATTAAAGCTGGGGTAATGAAACGTCATGATCTCTCAATGTTTCCAGTGAGATTGCGGTGGTTCTGCGGCACCATATTAAAAAATGTCAGGCCACTGGGGAATTATCAGCATTTTATGAGCGATGAGGTAATTGAACAACTGATTTTTTATGGTGACTGCAGGGGGGACCGGAACGGTGAAGACATGATCTGTGCAGCAGTTGGAGCTTCTCCATTGGCAGTAGTTCTCCTTTAAAACAATTGTGATCCTCTCAAAAATTGTATAGCATGGCAAACGGTCCCATGAACTGCTATGGGTTAAGCATGGTGTTAGTGGAGAAGGGGCATCAGCTCAGTTTCCAAGAATGCAAATTTTTACCAATGATGGTTAGTAGGACCAATCAAGTAAATAGAAAAAGACCGATGGTCCATCCAGTGTGCCCACGGTACCCTGTCTAACTCTGGCACCTATAGTCCATCCAGAGTTCTAGCCCTCCCCATCCAACCCTCTGTTCCCCTCCCTGTTACTGTCACCCCAAGTAACCACTACACCCTTCACTCTGTCTCAGCTGTGCTTGAAGTCATTAATGGTTTTAGTTTCTGCCACCTCAGCTAGCAGACTGTTCCATGGTCCCACCACACTTTCAGTAAAATAATACCTCCTCATATCCCCCCAAACCTCCTGTCAATTTCCACTTGTACCCTTTTGACCTCGAACTGTTAAACTAAGTATTTCCCTATCAATTCACTTTGTTTAGTGCCTTCCAGAACTTCAGTGTCTCTTTCGTGCCCTCCCTCTCCTGTCTGGTCTTAAGTGAGTACATGTTCAATGCCTTGAGGCGCTCCTTATAAGACTTGCCTTGTTGACCCGGAATCATTTTGATCACCCTTTGCTACACCATCTCCTGCTTGTCCTCACCCCTTCTGACGTGAGGACTCCAGAACTGGGCACATTATTCCAGGTGAGGCCTCACCAAAGATCTACAAAGGACAGTATTATCTCTTTTCTTCTTCTGTCAGCACCTCTCCTCATACATCCCAGCATCCTATTTGCCTTACCATAGGCCTTGGTGCACTGGCTTGACTGTTTGAGGTTGTCACTGATGATAACTCCTAGGTTTCAGTCTCCAGCTGTAGTCTAAGTCTTACCCCAATCATCCAGTACTCTGTTCTGGGGTTCTTGTTCCCTAAGTGCATCATCTTGCACCTTTTGGCATTGAATTTCGGCTGCTAAACATTAGACTGCCTCTGTGTTCTTTGCAGGTCAGTCTGCATTTCCCTGATCCCCCATGAGCTTAGTGTCATCTACAGAGAGACACAATCTGCACCAACTTCCTTCTGCAATGTCACTGATGAACATATTGAAGAGGACTGGGCTGAGGAGAGACCCCTTTGGTACCTCAGTTGTGACCTCCCTGTCTTCTGATTTGGCCCTGTTAACCACAACCCTCTGCTGCCTCCACTTAACTCAGTTGCCTACCCACCTTACTATGCCTCTAGCTGCACTCATATCCTCCATCTTCTTCAGCAGATATCTGTTAGGCACTGAGTCAAAAGCCTTGCTGAAGCCAAAATAGAGTAAATCCACAGTGTGGCCCCTATCCAGAGCCCTTGTCACCTAGTCAAAGAAAACTATCAGGTTAGTCTGACAGGACCTCCCTGCCGTGAAATACCATTGCTCTCCAGGTAGTCCATGAGGTGTTCTTTATGGCCGCTTTGATGCTACTCTTTGGCAAGGTGCATCATCCTCTCTAGTGAAGACAGAACCAAAGTAATTATTAAGGATGGCAGCCTTTTGCATGTCCTCCTCTATCATGCTACCCCCTTCAGATATCCTAACAATCCTCCTTCCTTTCTTCCCTAATATACAGGAAGAATTTCTTTTCTCCACCCTTGATCCATCCTGCAGTACGTAGCTCTGCGTCAGCTTTCTTCTCCCTAACCACCCTCTTTGCCTTCTTATTTCTCAATAAATATTCTCGCCATTCATCTTCCTCCTGCTTTCTATGTATCTGGAGAAAGCCTTGCTCCCTACTTCCATTTATCTCCTACTGTGCTCCAATCCTCCACTCTGCTCAGGTCTCCCCCTTTACCAAGCTAAAACAAACTTACCACAGGATAGCTCACTTTGCCCTTGGTGCTAATTCCAGAATTCACTTTGGCTCACTGGGCTGGTCTTCTTTTGAAGCCAGACTACAATTCCTCACTCTCTGACTCTCTGCATGACTTTCAAACCTGTGCATACACACACTCCTCCCTGCCTCCTGCCCATCATCCAACGAAAATCTGTTACTAGACCTATAAGGTCTACTGGCTTACCTTTGCTCACTGTCCCTAAACCTCATCTAGCAGTGGGTTGGCGTGCCTTTGCTTTTTTGGGGCCCTCTCTCTGGAACTCTCTTCCCTCCTCTGTCCTGACCTGCACCTCTATAGACCTGTTCAAGCATTCTCTCAAATCTTACCTTGCCTCCCCTCAGCTGTGTACCTGTTCCTGAGGACCGCACCCCTCACCTGTCTCACTCTCCCCTCTCCTGCCCACTTTCCGTGTTCCTTACTTGTACTTCACTTACCCACCCTTTATTTCCCCTATTCCGCCTGTTCAAAACTTCTACCTACCCACCTTACTATGCCTCTAGCTGCACTCATATCCTCCATCTTCTTCAGCAGATATCTGTTAGGCACTGAGTCAAAAGCCTTGCTGAAGACAAAATAGAGTAAATCCACAGTGTGGCCCCTATCCAGAGCCCTTGTCACCTAGTCAATGAAAACTATCAGGTTAGTCTGACAGGACCTCCCTGCCGTGAAATACCATTGCTCTCCAGGTAGTCCATGAGGTGTTCTTTATGGCCGCTTTGATGCTACTCTTTGGCCAACTTCCTGGCCAAATTTCCCTCCTTCACTAAAAATACCACCAACAGCTTAATCTGGTTCAAGGTCAGTTGGCATTCATCTATATCCCCTTCCCCCGGGTCGTGCCTGAAAATAGGCAGGATTTGTCTAGTGCACTTACCTGGTCAACAAAAGCTAAATAAATAAATAAAAATAAAATAAATTAAACACTATACCGTGATGACATAACGGAAACCTGTAACTGCTTCACTCAGTGCTAGCCATCTGCCTTCCTCTACACAGCGGCACCCCCACTGTAAGTCTACCCGCTCTTGTGCTCCTACCTCTAGTTACGTGTATCAACCCTTCTACGGCTCTCTCCGTCAACCACCCATATCATCGCCGATCGCGCTCATTAAATCCTGCAGCTTTTACCCCTCCTTATGCTGCTGCACTTGGGGTTAAGCCGACTGTTGTTTTCACCCTTCTAACAGTTTTCTTTTTCTTCTGGTTCATCCCCCCTCCCCTCTATTCCTTACTTCAGCCCCGTCCCACCCCACCTCGTTTACCAGCTCTCCCCGCTCTTATTTTTCATCAATGACCCCCTTTTATCCTGAGTGCCCATCAATTCCTTAACTATTCCACCCACGATTGCACAGTTTTGGGTACTGAATCAGCATAAGCGTTATTTATGACTATCTATGACTGTTCTCTGCACTATGCATATTGTCTATTACCTCTACAGGTGCACATTTACTGTAATAGCTAGCATCTGTACTGCTTATATAATTATATTTTGATTAACTGTTTTATTGCTGTACGACCGCAGGTCCACCTTGTAAATGAGCTTGCTCAATGGTGTCCGCCTGGATAAATAAAGATATTGATTGATTTCTGTGCTGTGTTTTGGCGCTATGAGAGTTGTGCTTTGATTTGTCTGGTTGGTCTCAGTTGTAAATAATTTCCCACTATGCCTGAATATACTGTATTCATTTACACCTAATGTACACATGCTTTGCTTAGGTATCATTCTTTTACTTGTATCCTTCTACTAGTTATCTGAAGATGTAACTTAATTACTGCCATTAATACTTTTTGCTTTGCTTCTTCTGCATGTTTTGGAAAAGTGTCTGCATACACTTACCACGTGCTTTTATTTGTTGTCTCACTGTTCCTCCCTTTATACCCCTATCCCCAGGTCGCCCCTGAAAAAGGGACATTCTGTCACAGTGGGCCTACCTGGTTACCAAAATTCACATAAATAAATAAACTTAGCCCTCACCACTTCCTTGACCGTTGCTGGGAACCATAATGGTCTCTTGAACTTGTTACTTTTTGTTACTGTTTTCAAGTATAACTTAGATGCCTCGAGAATGGCTCCCTTTAAGCTTTCTTCTACACCTCCTACACTGTCTACCCAGGCTAACTTATCCTGGACCAATTCCCTCATCCTGTTGAAGTCTGATGTACTGAAATCAAGGACCTTAGCTCATAATTGGAGTTTTCGAGTCCCAAGGGCTGGTTCCGACCAAATGAAGTTGTGGTCGCTGTTCCCTAGTGGTTCCCCACCCTCACAGCTCCTGCCGCCTCTGAGTTGGTGTGCACCACATCAAGAATGGCCTTCTGCCTGGTGGGATTTTTGACTTGCTGTACCAGTAGACAGTCCTGGAATGTATCCAGCAAAGCCTGACGTCTGGTGCTGCTGGCCACCGGAACATCCCAGTCGATGTCCGGCAGATTCAGGTCACCCACTGCCACCACCATCTCCCCCTTTGCAGCTCCTCATACTAGTTGTTCCCCATGCTCTCTGTCCCTCTCTTCCCCTTGCCCTGGTGGTCTGTAGATCATCTCCAAGCATAGCTTCTTACCTGAGGCCACTGTGACTTGCACCCACAGCGACCCTGTCTCCTCATTACTACCCCTGATGCACCCATGTTCCACAACCTCAGTGCCATCCTTGACATGAAAGACTGTGCCACCCCTCTGCTTTTAGACTATCCGGTCCCAGTCATTGTTTTCTGAGGCTTACATTTCTGTGATGGCCACATGGTCCATCTAGGTGTCTGCCATCATTGTTGGGAGCTCGCTGATTTTATTACCCAGGCTTCTGGCTTTAAGTCAGTCCCCCTTCCAGCCGTCTCCAGAACCAACCTTGTTGCTGATTTCCTGTTTATACCCATTATTCTTCCATGCCCTTCTTTGTTTTTTGTTATGATTGCACACTTTGTGTTCCCCCTTTCTAATGTCCTTTGCTCTAGCCCACTTTGGATCTCAACTCTGTTTTCACCCACTGTGCTGCTAAAAGCCCCCAGACGGGGGGAGTACTGGCTTAGGTTCCCTTTCTTCTCTGCTATCAAATAATGGCTTAGCAGGCATGTAGAACTCTCAGTGATAGCATAATGAAGAGACAGTTTGCAAGAAATACAGTTTGCATGGTTGGTTTGCCGGTGCAGTGGTTGCACTAGTGCTTGCAGCGTGACTGCCTGAGTTCAATAATGACCTTGGGGCATTGGAGGGTCGGGGGGGGGAAGATCGAGCATCAGCTGGATCGTTCTTCTCTTGGGGAGTGGGGGGTAGCACAACCTGGCATAAGCCTGACTCTAGCAGTGTCTGGGGGGCAGGCAATTCAGGACTGCCAATGTGAGGGGAGGAGCAGTAGCCATTGACACACATTGCATGGGGAGTGCGACATGTGTCACTCATGATATTGCATGCACACTACTCCAGGGGAAGGATCAGTGGAAAATGCCAGCAGACAGGATGACTGTGGTCACCCACAGCTCCTGCAACTGACGACTTGAGTAAACCGTGAAACTGGATCCACTCCAACCCTTCATGGGGGCCGGGGGGCAGATGTGGCTGGTATGCCCTGGGGGAAGTTGGCTGACAGGGCTGGGGTGACCAGCATGAAGGGGGCCACTTGGAACAGGGGAGAGAAAGATTAAGAGAGAAAAAAAGTGCAGTTTGTAGGGTTTTGCTGGAGAGTGTGCAGTTGGAGTGGGAACTCAGAACTAGTGAACCTTTCATGGGTTTAGAACCACAAATGATTCTTAACAATTCTTGTTATCAAAGCACCTTTTCAAGCCTGGTAATTTACAGTATATTTGTGTGCATAGTAAGTAGTTGTTAATTGCATAGGAATAACTAATTTGCATTCAGAGTCACTGAAACTGCTTTCCATAGGGAGGTTCTTTTGGGTTTGAAATTTTAGGACGTCACACCTGTTCCTGCATGAAATGAAAGAAAAAGATGGGCTGATGCCACAGGTGGGGATCAGGAAGGAGGGAACAAACCACCAGGCCTGGACAGAGTACATCCAAGGGTACTAAAGGAACTGGCTGAGGAACTGGCAAGGCCACTGGCAGACCTATTTAATAGTTCACTAGAGTCAGGCATGGTACCACAGGACTGGAGAAAAGCACATGTGGTGCCCCTCCATAAAAGCGATCCTAAGGATGACCCAGGAAATTGCAGACCAGTCAGTTTGACCTCCATTGTGGGCAAGCTATGGAGACCATACTAAAGGAAAGGTTGGTGGAATATCTAGAGGATCATGGTCTCCAGGATGTGAGGCAGCATGGAATCATGGGGGCGAGATTGTGTCAAACGAATCTGATTAACTTCTTTGACTGTGTCACTAAGACAGTAGACAGGGGCCAAGCCATAGACATCCTCTATCTTGATTTCAGCAAGGTCTTTGACCCTGTGCCTCACAAAAGGTTGATCAGGAAGTTGTTGGATCTTGGGGTTCGGGAAAGGATGGCCAGATGGGTGGAAAACTGGCTGAGGGACAGAACCAAGAGGGTGGTTGTGGGGGGAGACTTATCTGGTACCAGTGAGGTAACCAGTGGGGTCCCACAGGGCTCTGTGCTGGGGCTGGTGTTGTTCAGTGTCTTCATCAATGACATTGGGGATGGCATTAAGGGCAAAATGTGCTTATTCACGGATGACACCAAGCTCTGCGGGAGAGTGGACACAGCTGAAGAGATACAGGACCTACAGGAAGATCATGAAAAGCTGGAGAGGTGGTCCAGGATCTGGCAGCTTGACTTCAATGCCAAGAAATGCAAAGTTATGCATATTGGAGCCAAGAATCCCAGGATAGAGTACTACCTGGGTGAAGTCCGAGTATCTGCATCAGAGGAGGAGAAGGGCCTGGGAGTGATGATCACTAGTGATCTGAAGCACTCCACGCAGTGCAAGAAAGCAACAGCAAAAGCAAACAAGATGCTGAGATGCATATCTAGGGGGATCAGTAGTAGGAGAGAGGAGGTTATACTGCCCTTGTACAGGTCACTGGTAAGGCCGCATCTAGAGTATGGAGTTCAGTACTGGTGCCCACACCTCAAAAAGGACATTAACCTGCTGGAGAAGGCCCAGATGAGGGCTACAAAGACGATAGTGGGTCAGTGGGGTAAGGCATATGAGAAGAGGTTAAGGGCACTGAACATGTACTCCCTGGAAGACGGGGGGGGGGGCATGACTGGGACCTTCAAGTACTTGAAAGGGATAAATAAGGTTGATAAGAAGAGTTTCTTTTAGCTGAGTGGCAACCATAACACTAGGGGCCACAGTCTTAAGCTGGAGGGTGGGAGGTTTAGGAGGGAGGTCAGGAAGCACTTCTTCACAGAGATGGTAGCAGACACTTGGAATGCACTGCCAGAAGAGGTCATCTCACTGAAGACAGTGGACAGCTTTAAGAGAGGCTGGGATGAACTTGGGGGAAAGTAGGGATCATGGGTAGGGAGGATGGGAGGAGTGGGGAGGGAGGGCAGGGACATTAGCTCAAGCTGTGGACCCTGCAATACGAACAGACTTGATAGATCAAACGGCCTTCTTCTAATGGCTTCTTCGTATGTTCGTATGTTTGTATGTAACTAGGTTCTAAGAGGTTCTATGGTTTGTTTGTTTTTCAGAAATGGTTGTGCCAATCGTTAGTAGAGGCAGTATTAGTTTGTTAATGCAATGGTTTGAAATGTGCAGTGTATGTTCCCTTTTTCCTTTTTTTTACCTCCTTAAAGTAGAAGTTAGGGTGCATTCCAAATTACTTTCCTTTAATCTTCCTCTAGTGGTGCAAAAAATAGCAGGCGAAACATTTTAGTAATCTTTTTAAGTAGCCCCTTGTCAGTTTTTTTTTTTTATCTCTTCTTTATTCAAGCAAAGTAAGTGCAGTTACAATGACTCGATATTGACAGTTTATTGCAGAATTGATAAAAGTGGTTCACAGGCCAAATACAGTTTGGCTAAAACCACTAAGTAAGCAATAAGACACGACAGGGTGTGTGTGTTAGACACTTTAACACATGGCTAGGAGGTGTAGTGAGGCACAAGGCCACTGGTCAAGTGCGTCCAGCCTCCTAGCCATGTGTTAAAGTGTCCAACACACACCCTGGAGTGGCTTATTGCACTTATGAAATGGCTATCTGTAGGGCAACTGCATTTGGTAAGTAAAATTCCCAATTTTAAGTAGGAAAAAATATGTATTTTGTGTCGGTTTTTAATATAATAGTTCCTCCGCCTAAGTGTTCTGTGTGTTTTTTTTTTACTTTGTCCTACAAAGGCTTCTGCAGTTTAGGTCTGGATGTCATGGCACTGTTCACCCTTCCCCCACCCCAGTTTACAGCATGAAAATGCATTGTTTATCGAGTGACACGCTGAGAGCAATACAGTAAATAAATTAGTTTTACATAAATCGGAAAATAGACACTATGCGAGGGAAGTTGCGATTGGCTGGCAAGTTTGCAATTGATCAGAACAGGCACTGAGTGGGTGGGCAGGGAAAGAGAGCGATTATGGTAGTAGTTTTTTAATGTGATGCATCTAGGAAGTGAAAAAGGTTGTGTTTTGTGGCACAAAATGTTTTATTATTAAAGCGAGAGGCTAAGAGAAGGTAGCTGGGAGTGGCTGGGCAGTTGGCTGTTGATTAGGATGGAAAGCAAGCAGGCGGGCTGGGGGAGAGAGAGATTGCGGCAGTTCGTTTTTTTCTTCCCCGTTTACTACATGCTGCATCCACGAGGAGACAGGCAGATGGATTTAAAGGAGAAACATCCAAAGACTGAGGCCAAGGCGTCAGACATAGTGGACAGGTATTTCTCACTTCTGACTATGTTTACTATTCCTTCTGAGTGGTGGCATGAAACAAGATGGCTGAGTTTATTTTCTGAACGTTCTATGTGGGCGCTTCTCTGGGATCGGTGCCCAGCTGGCATTGCCTGATCTTGCTTGTGTGTGTTAGAAACTTTAACACACTGTTGGCATCCAATGAGATGGCTTGAAATCGACATGCCGTTTTATAGGAAGGAATTTGTGTACATGCAACGTAATTGCCTATTTGGGTCCTATTAGGCCATTCAATGCGACAACAATCAGCAGTATATTAGTTGCAATGATTCTGGTAGAGGAATAATGCCTTTGGCATGGATGACTACCACATGTAGTAACTTTGATTTACAAAGGTTGCCAGACCTCAAACCAACAGAAAAACCAATAAAGGCTGAACCCAAAACAAAAAGAAAACCGCAGTTGTGCACGTTTACTGTTCTGTCATT
This sequence comes from Neoceratodus forsteri, assembly GCA_016271365.2. Lineage (NCBI taxonomy): Eukaryota > Metazoa > Chordata > Ceratodontiformes > Ceratodontidae > Neoceratodus > Neoceratodus forsteri. Next base: position 1,710,590,810 of record CM028129.1, on the reverse strand, counting down.
ATTCCTCCCTTGTGCTGTTTAACGGGTAAAGACAAAAGGGTGGCATGGAATCAGTTTTTCTTTTTCTGTGTGGTCATTAGATGGTTTTGTACCAGAACACTTACGAGTACGATGGGAAAAGCAGTGCTTTACCTGGAAGCAAACATATTTATTTGTATTCCTCCAGCTACATCATCAGCATGTGACCTCACTCACTCACTGTTACGTTCGAGTTCTGCTGCCTGACTGGTAAGGTGTTGAAAGTTCAAACCAAGCAGCACAAGATAGACTCCGCTTGGTTACCAGTGATGGCACAGACAGTGGGGTCACAGTGCTGAGGATGTATAGGAAGGAGCAGAACTGACTGTGTCAGTCTTCAGGTACAGTGCTGTTCCACATGTCACACCTAGTACTGTCTAGTAGAAAATCTTCAAATTAGCAAAACAGAAAAGAAAGAAAAAAATGCTTCAGATATTTACATATTTTATTTGTTTTTGATACCAGGTAAGATACATCAGGCATACATATGCTTATTTTGAGGCATGACCTGGGAGAATAACAGACTAAAGCAGGAAAAGAAACATACAGCAAACAGTATACAGACGTTTGAGAACAACGTTATCAACAATTAACAGACATCACAAACAAGCAGTAGTGCAGACAAAAAAATACAGTATCTGGTGCAGTTGAAAAATGTGCTGGCTAAAAAACAAAACACGGAATAGGGAAAAAAAATCAGCGATACCAACGTCACTGGTGCAGATACAACATACTGTACAGATAGCAAATACATTTGACATAAAAGATGATACATATCAGAGAAATCGAGTGGAAAGTGCAACAGTGCTTGGGCAGTCAGTCCTATGGTTTCTAGCAGGAGCAAGGGTTGGGAAGGCACAGTGAGTCCTTTAAAGGAAAGCTGTCGAAATTTTCAACTCCCCTCCCCAAAGACTTACCCATCCAATTAAGCTTTTCCAAGGAAAAGCCTTTGTTTTATGAGCTGTAACTTACTTTATTTTAATTTTGTAAACTCCGGGAGTCGGGAACCTGGCAGACGCTGCGAGGTTCCAATTACTGTAAAAGTGCGGCGCTGCACTGTTTGCTTCAATACATTTGTATTGAAGTGAGCAGTGCAGCACCACACTTTAACACTACATGGAACTGCGCAGCGTCCACTATGTTCCTGACTCCTGGAGTTGCCTTACAGAAGATCAGGTGGCTGGGAGAAAGTTGTACTCTGAGGAAAGGGAGTCCCAGTAGATTGGGGCATAGACTGCAAAAACCAGTTTTCCCAGGTCAGTGGAGCACCAACACTCAATGAGAGGCTGGGAGTCTACAGACTTTAGTGAGTATCTAGTGGATGGGTGCTACAGATACCTTGCTAGGGAAAATGGGGAGCTTGTTCGAAGGAGTTTGTCCACAAAATGATCCAGAGAAAACAATCGTTGGCCAGTAGGAGAAGGCCAGCCCAGACCAGTGTAGAGGAGGTAGTGATATGTGAGCTTCTGAGAGGCCAGGGAAAAGCAACGCACATTATTGTATGTTGTATTCCACCTAGAGAGGACAGTTTTGTTTGCATCCAGGAATGCCATACATGAGACCTGGCAGGAGAACAGCTTGAGCTACAAACTGCCGTGCAGTTGGGGATAGGCAGTGTTTGACCCTATAGGTCATGCCCAGTTTAGCAGTAACAGATATGCAGACTGAGGAGATATGGATGATGGAGAAATCAAGGGAGTGGTCTAGCCATGCTCCTAAATATTTGAAACTGCTGGCACTCTTGAGTGGGGACCCATCATTACAGGTGATGGAGAGTTTTGAAGGGATAGCACAGAGTTTTGGCTTGGAATCAAAGACGATGGACTTAGTCTTTTTGCTGTTTAGCATGAGCTTGTTTGAGGGTAGCCAAGCCCGCGTAATTGTGACAGCATCGGAGAGGGATTTTTGGATAGTGGGAACAGTCTGGGCACTGTAGTGCAGGACAAGATCATCAACATATAGCAGTAAGCTGCAGCCATAGGCAACATCAGGGAGATCATTGATATCAATAGAAACAAGCATTTGTCAATGCCAAGTGTTGCTTGCTGTCATTAGCAGTGGAAGTGCAGGAGTTAGATAGATGCAGTAAAAGAATGGCAGTGAAGTATTGAACTGACGCCAATTCCACCCCCACCCTGCAGAGATGGACAGGCATTGGGGTGTGCCTTTGGGTCATCGCCCATAACGGTCATGACATTTCACCTCACCCTACCCTGCAGACACTTACAAGTGTCGAGGTGTGCTTTGAAGTGTTCGGACTTTACCTTCACCTCATTCCATAAGGAAATACACTGAAATAGGTGTAGTATAGAAGAATGGGGTGAACTCTGGGGCCAAAGGGTCCAAGGCACACCTCAATGCCTGCCACTGGCTGCAGGGTGGGGGTGGAATGGCATGAGCATTACTGTCAACAGTCCCAAGTCACACCCCTGATGCCTGTCAGTCCCTACAGGGTAGAGTGTTATGGTCAAAAACCCTAACACCCTGGGTGTTTCTAGGTATTTTTATTCCCAAGTTTTCAACATGGGCTTTTTGTGATCCCACCACATGAACAGTGACACTATCAGTTCGTTAGCTGAAAGGTGATTTTGCACAGCGACTGTGTCATTTGGCGCCACAGGTATGAAAACACATATCAAACCGGGTGTGAAAAATGACAGCTGTACTGTTCATGAGGAGGTGTAAAAAATGGCAATGTTGAAAATCTGGAGTGAAAATATCAAAAAACTGGTAAAGTCACGAGTGTGCATAGAAACTGCGCAACGCACACCCGTAATGTAATTAGTTTTGGGATTTTTTACAGCAGATTTTCAACATAGGCATTTTGGGACCTCCATTCATGAACAGTGTCACAGTGATTTTCTTAATCTATCCTGAACACTGATTTCCCACAGTGACCGTGCTAAAACACATTTCGGCCAGGGTGTGAAAAATGACAGCTGTACTGTTCATAAGGAGGTGTGGAAAAATGCCACTGCTGAAAATCTGGACTGAAAAGATTATGAATTTGTGAATTATGAGGGTGCGTGGAAATTGCACAATGCTCACTCGTAACACAGTCGTTTTATGGACTTTTGTCACCAAATTTTTAACATAGCCAGTTTAAGACCTCTGCTCATGAACAGTGTCACTGTGATTTTCTTAATCTGTCCCAAACATTGATTTCGCACATCGACCACGCCACTGTGCGAAAACACATTTTGGATGAGATGTGAAAAATGACAGTTATACTATTCATAAGGAGGTATGGTAAAATGGCAATGCTGAAAATCTGGAGTGAAAATGTTAAAAATGCTCGAAGTTACAAACATGCGTAGGAACTGCGCAACGCCAACCCGTAAAACAGTCATTTTGGGGAATTTTTTCACCAAATTTTCAACATAGGGTTTTTGGGGGCCTACCTCATGAACCCGTGTCACTGTGATATTCTTAATCTGTCCTGAACATTGATTTTGCACACCGATCGCGGCATTGTGTGAAAACACGCTTCAGGTGAGATGTGTAAAATGACAGCTGTACTGTTCATAAGAAGATGTGGTAAAATGGCAATGTTGAAAATCTGGAGTGAAAATATTAAAATGATTGAAGTGCGAGCGTGCGTGGGAACTACACAATGCAGCTTGTAAAACAGTCCATTTTGGGAATTTTTTCACCAAATCTTCAACATAGGGTTTTTGGGGCCTACCTCATGAACTGTGACACTGTAATTTCGTTAATCAGTCCCGAAATGTGGTTCCGCGTAGTGACCGCGAAATCACCTTTCGGGATGGAATAACAAAATGGCAGTGACTGAGTTCATGAGGTGGGGTCCCAAGAACCCCATGTTGAAAATTTGGTGAAAAAATTCCCCAAAATGGCCGAGATATGCACCAAAGTTGAAAAAAACCTATTTATGCCATTATACAGCTTACCGGCATTTCTTCAGTTTGCGGTCTGTTTTGAAAGAGTGCAGACATGTTCCCCAGTCCACGAAGATCATCGCGCTGGCCCGGAGGTAAGTATGGGGTGAGGGGGAGGGGGGGAACACAGGTGGGCGGTTACGTGGAGGAAACCAGCGGAATTGAGGGACCGCTTTCTAGTTTAAGGTTTATTTAAAAAAAAAAAAACTTGTGGGAAGGTTTCTTTTTGCAGGACATTTAATTTTAGCACACTGGAGTGGGCTCCCAGAGTGCCACCTGAGTGTTTGGGGGCTGCACGACAGGATTGGGCACCCCTGCGGCACATACCGAGTCTGGGGAAGGGGAACAAGAGCCGAGGGGATTGGGCACTCCCTCAGCACACAAGAAATTGGGTGGGGAGCATTGTGTCGATGGGGGAGGCTCTGCAGGGCAAAATTACCAGGAAGGGGCATGCTGACAGGGGATTGGGCACCCTCGGCAACACAACAAATTTGGGAGGGACATTATGCTGACGGGGAGTGGGTTCCCCTATCAGCAAATTGAACTGGAAGGGGGCATGCCAACAGGGGGATTGGGCACCCCAATGGCTTTTTTTTTTTCATTTATTTATTGAAATATTTCACCAGGAAGGCACACTGAATGGTGGGTGGCGGCTTTCCTTCGGATTCCTGGGGACAGTGAGAGGCCGACATAGAAGCCATCGTCATGGGAACACCATGCAATCAGCTGTTTTGGTAGCTTGTAATGCACCAAAACAACTGATTGCGTGGTGACGTGGCCCAAATTTCTTGACGCATTTAGGCATTCTCCTAACTGCTTGAGAAAGTACGGTGGTTTCTTGCACATGCGCAAGCAACACAAAATGGAGTGGGCTTAGGACTGAGCCCTATGAAACCTCAGTGGTAATGTCAGCAAGATTGGTGGTAGCAGAGTGGAGGCAAACTTGCTGTTTCCGGCCAGTTAGGTAGTTGGAGAACCAGGAGTTTGCAGTGATAGCGCACTATTTCTGAAAGTTACTATTAACCCCTGGCAGTACAATACTTAATTAAAGGGTGGAACACACCACTGTTTGCTGGCCAGTATCTCGGCCAAATTAGTCATCCCCGTTTACCTTTCTCTGAGGTTCTCTATAAAGTAATTACTGGTAAGTCTGTTAACTCATTTTCTTGGATTGCAAAAATAATTTGGTAGGTGACATGCAGCACAATGCAGCTGGTCACCGTGTAAAGGTTGGAAAGTGGGAAACGGCAGCATTTCACAAATATTTGGTAAAGGCCTCTGCCAAGGTCTGACCTGTTGTAATTAAAGGTGAGAATATTTACTAATGCCAGTAAAATGTTAACTTTTTTATACCTTATTGTATCAGGGGTTTCCATGAGTTTACATTTGAAAATTAGAAGGAAAAATAATATTATGTACATATGGTTCTAAATCTATTTTGTATACATAATAGAATTGTCAAAAACTGAGAATGTTTGCAGTAATCTGTAGTTTCCTCTCTCTCTTTTCCTCCCCCTCTTACCTCCTACCCACTCCGTTCCCTTTCCATCCCACACAGGAACTCTATTGCTTGCCAAGTTGCCTTCTCGTACTGTTTCCCTAAACTCTTATCTTTTCCCCTCTTGTTTATCAGCTCTGCCTCTTCCACCTTCCACCTTCCACCTTAAATCTCTTCATGATTTTTCTACTTCCTCCTGCAATTGTGCCTGATCTCAGATCTTAGCTGCAGCCCCCCCCCCACTTTTCTCATGGCTTGCTCCAACCTTAATATGCCCCGAGTCCCCCCCCCCAATCTGGTTGTGGTTGTTTTACTGCACTTGTCAAAGTGCAGTTTTTTCTACCTTATGCATCTTCTGCTGTTTTATCCTGCATTTTATGTAGTATGCACATTTGTAATGGATTGTACTTTGCTGTGGTTTTGTTGCAGTGTATTCCTTGGCATTTACTTAATAATGCATTTCTGTGATAGTACCTTTCATTCTTTTTCCTTATTGTAGTCCCCCTTCCCGAACGTATCTTGAAATAAGCTTTTAACAGCTCAGTATGTCTTTTCTGGTTAAATGTTATTTATTTATTTGAAAATTGGTAACCAGGAGAGACAAAGTGAGCCAAAGCTCGTTTTCAGGTACGACCCGGGGACAGGAAAATAGCAGTGCAATACATAAATGTAGTAACTGTGGAACGACATTAGAGAAGAATTTGTACATACTTTGAATACTTTGAAGTAAATAATAATGCTAACTAGTTTAGGTAAACTGAATATGAATAACTCCCAAGGACCAGACAATATAGTAGCAGATTCTCCGACAATGATTTTCCAGAAGCCATTGGAAACTGGCAAGGTGCCCGGGGACAACAGTATGTGTGCCTTCCTTAGAAGGGAAGTAGAAGTGACCCAGGTAACGAGGGACCAGTGAGTCTGACCTTGACTGTAGGAAAGATGCTGGAGATGATTATACTTAAATTCATACTAAGGCTTGTAAGTGCAGAAGGAGGCATGAGGGCCCATTCTAGCTGCTCACCCACTATTCAAGGGTAATAATCCATATGTCCTTTTTAAGAGCACCCCGTCTCAGTTATATTTATGGGTTATTTTATTATTACTATTTACAGCCAGATGATGGCAGTTTGTTTCAAATACCAGCTATCCTCTGTATGTAAAAATGTTTAATTTTTTGGGGTTTAAAACTGTTTATTTTGATCTGCCTGTTATGCTCCCTTACATTGGTAATATCCTCTCTCAGCTGCATGCCAAGCATTGACATTAGGGTGTTATCGCTTACAATTCGTGGTGGTTGGATAGCGCTCCTAGGGATCCAAGCACCATCTGACTGATAGCCTCACTATCCATCCTTTGGATCTGACCCCCCATCTGACTAACCTGCATTTCAGATCTCCAGTCAGATTTGGGGGCTCTGAAGTCAGATGGGGTCTGGGGTCTAATGTCTGGATGCTGGAGTTAGGTCTTTGGATCTGACCTTTGGATAGTTGTGATCTGACTTCCAGATCCCTTAGCTCCAGTCGGATACTATGGTCCGATCAGTTCCATTCTTAGTATCCAAGCAGACTGGATCCATGGTTGGATGCGATCAATATCCAGTGGCATCTGGCATCTGGAAAAATGAGTAGTGTCCATCGGTGTCTGACCTCAGCAGGTACTATCTGAACACCATTATTTACAGTGTCATACATCGGCACTGGGTTTCCCAGCAGACTCCTCTTCACTAGGGTCATACGTTGTAACATGCTCAGTCTTTCTTTGTATGTTAAGTACTCCAGTCTCATTGCCATTTTCATTGCCCTTCTCTGTACTTTCTCCGTAGTGTTGATACTCTTTTTGGTGTAGGGAGCCCAGAACTGGGAACCATAATCCAAGTGAGGTCTGACTTATGCTCTGTAGATGGGAGCTATTACCTTGTTGCTTCAACTATTGATCCCCCTCCTGATGCAACCTAGCACCCTTGTTGCATTCACTACAGCTTCTCAACATTTTCCATTATGCACCATTGGATATTATAATACCTATGTCCCTCTGAGACCCAGCCTCCTCGATTAAAGGTGAGACTGCTGATGGAGTCCAGCTGGTAAGGGCGAATCAATATGGGTTCCCTAAGGAAAGGTTGGACCAATCTAACATGTTGATCTTTTCTGACAAAGAGACAAAAGTACCTTTAAGGGGGAAAAGCAGTTGATGTAATATACTTAGAGTTCAGCAAAGCATTCAACACTTTTCCTCGTGAAAAGCTATTTCTGAAGTTGAGGAAACCCATATTTAACCTCAGGAGTACAGCAGGACTGGCGAACAGCTGATCAGAGCTCTAAAAAGCTCCAGTAATGCTAATTGATTATGGGGTGAGGTGGGTAGTATAGCAAGGGCAGACTTGATGGAATTTTGGTCTCCTTCTGCCATTGATGTTATTATAATGTATGGGGAGCCCTTATTATTAACTGAAATCAAGCAGACTACAGCCTTGTTATGCCATCGATGTGACATCAGTCTGTTGTTAACCCTTCTTGAGTATGTCATATCAATGATATAACAAAACGGAATGCTCACAACAATCAATGTTCCATAAAGTAATTCAGTAAAGTAATTCAATCCATGATTACACAATCTTGGTAGCCCATACACTATAAAATATAATGTATGATCTTTGGTTAACAACCGCGCTGAAAACACTTCTTGAGGTTGCCATGACATCTGAAAACCTCTCGAGCTGCACTCTCGAGGTTTACTGTGACGTCATGGCAACCTCTCGAAGTGTTTACAGTGTGGTTATTAACCAATGACCATACATTAACCTCTATTCTATGTTTCTACATGCCATTAATCCTCCCGTTGCTGACATCGGCCACGGGTGATTTTTGGATGCTCCCTGTGTGGCATACTTGTTAAAATATTGGGGCAGGGGAACTATGAGTTCAACCAGATGAAATACAGTTTCCAGAACAGTGCTGTTACAAAACAAAATTCACTCATAAAATCTCTTGGGGGTTGGGGTCCTCTCGCATATGTTTGTAGCATCCCAGAAGAGTCCTACCCATTAATTTACAGTAAAGACATTCACTCTTTTCAAGTATTCTTCATTGGTCATTTCTTAGTCTTCATTCGATGTGTAAAACAGTAGCGTCAAAGCGGTAGGCAAGTTATTTTCAAAAAATGCCAATCATGCTTATTTTATAGAACGGCCCAAAATAAACAAAGAGTAGCCTTACTGTCTATGTAAGGCATCAGAAGCAGGTACTGTAAATTAAAAACAAACAAACAAAAAAAAACTGTACCTTCATAGCTTGTACATTGTATACGTTTCCATGTCGACAGACAACTCTTTTCATGCAACTATTAGGGGTACATGTGATTGCTTTAGTTTATTTTCACTGTTAATACCTGTCCCTGTAACTGCCCTGGGGGGTCTCCATTTTCTGGTTGTTGAAATCTCATTGTCCCTGAGAGCTGCATTCGCCTACGAGAACATGATGGGTCAGCACCCTTCAGACACCACAAGTATGCCTGTTTGCTTAATTGCAGTTCAACAGAACAAGCTGCAGCAATGTGTGAAATACCAGATTTACCTTCAGTGAGCTTTGCAAACTGAGTTGTAATGTAGGGGTTTTCCCTTTAAATTGTATTCAATTTGTGTGTTTCCAGAGAGTTTTTTCAGGATATTTGTACTTTCAGCATAAAGATACGTGGTAGAAATGGGTGATGTGACATCATGTTCTCTTATGCTAATGCAGCTGTCATGGATAATGAGATTTCAACAACCATAAAATGGAGACTCCCAGGATAGCTACAGGGGACAAGCATGAACAGTGACAACAAACTAAAGCAAACTGATACATCCCTAACCACCATAGCAAACGAGTTGTCTGTTGACATGGAAACAAATGCAGTTTACAAGATATGAGGGTGTAGTTTTCCTTTAATGTTTCAATCAAGGAACACTATTGGCCAGCCCGGTGGTGCTGAGGGTTGAGGCACTGGACGCCACACCTCGCACCACGCCGGTGACCTGGGTTCAGGAATGGACTCGGGTCGACGGGGGTCGGCTGGGGGGGAGAAAGGCTGAGCGTCCGACGACAGCTCACCTTCTCTGGGGGGAGGGTGGGGATCCATCCCGGCGAGCAGTGACCTGTGGTGGAGACTGGGGGCATGACAGCTCATCAGCACCTCCGGGGTTTGGTTGGTCTCAGGCAGAGGCCTGTGGACCAATCACCTCTAGGAGTTGCATTATCAAGGGGGAGGATGTTATGGACGTCGGCGCTCGCGCCTTGACGTCAAGGGCCAGCAACGTCCTCACAGAACAGGGAAAATCACCCTGCAGAGCCGGGTAGACAGAGCGCTGAACCCAGTCCTGATGTGCCACTGACTGCCGCTGTCTCAGAGACCGGAGAAGACATTAAGGTACAGGGGTTTCGCCCCACCCCAAACCCTGCCTGGGGGGTAATCTGCAGCAGGATGAGGGACCCTCAGCAGCAGGTAAGTCGGTGGCAGGGACGGGTTTCATTGTCGGCTCCTGAAGGGGTGGCTCTGGCAGGGACATAGGAGGGGAGAAAAAGAAATTTAAAAAAAAGGTGCACTCCTGCATTTTAAACTGCAAGCCTGTATTTTCTGTAGATGTTGTTTTTCAAATTCTAGTTCAGATTTTTTTCATCATTCCATCTTTACTGTCCATTTAGGAAATTCAGTGGGCATTTCTGACTTACATGCTGGTTCTAAAGACCATTTCAGAATTGTATGATGTAGTTTATGTCCTTGTTAAGTTCTTAGGTTGTTGGCACAATACATCCATGTTCTGCTCAAAGAACTCTATGATTTAGAGGGCCAAAAACTACATCATAAAGTTCTAAAATGTCTCTTGGCATCTACAGTATGTGTAAATCAGAAATGCAGTTTGAGTTCACTGAAATGCCAGCAAAGATGGAAGATTAACAGAATTTGGACCAGTATTTAAAGAACATCTTATAAAGGGAAGATGACTTCCTGGATCTGGTGAAGCCTTGTCAGGCCAGTTTACACAAGGATTTGCATACCCATGATGCCTTGCTCTGGGAATGAGGCTTGCGAGTATATGTACGCCTTGGAAAGGTGCACAAAACCTTTTCAGGTTCAGCACAGTTCTCTTGTAAGGGAAGGGGTTGTATTTGGATTCCGTGGAGCTGGCAGCCCAGTCTCTTCCACCGCCCTAGTCAACAGCCCTGCACTTGGCTGTTCTCTGACATCTGTACTGTGAGAGCATTGAAGTGCGCACCGTAGAAGTGAGTGAGCATGCTTTGTAACGTACATTTTTTGTAATATTTTGAGTCATGTTAGTTGAAAATCAAAGCCACTGCTGAACTAGTAACAGCCTTGTCAGTTGAGCAGTGGCTTTGATTTGTAACTACTGCAACTTTAAAATATAATAAAATGTACATTAAAAATCACCCCCTCTCACTTCTGTGGCACACACACACTCTTTTTACTTATTTTTTTACCAGGAGAGACACACTAAACTGAAAGCTTGTTTACAGGTGCAACCTGGGAGCACAGGGAAGTTAAGTGACTTGCTCAGGGTCACACAGTATGCAAGGGGGGCTGTGGGATTCAAACCCAGGTCTCTAGGTTTGCAGCTCAGAGCCTTAAACCACTGTACTATACTGCCTCTGGCACTCTCTCAGTACAGGCATCATATAACTGCCAAACGCGGGGGCAGGGTCTGTGGAATAGGGACGTGGGAATGATTGGGCTGTCTTCTCAAGGAGTCCATATGCAATCCCTTTCCGTAATGTTCGATTTAAGCAATAATTTACCTGCTTCTGATCCCTGACATGTAGGAAAGACTACTCTTTGTTAATTTTAGGTTTATCGAAATTGTCTCCTTGTAAGCATGATAAGGTCTGTACTGTTGGCTGGCATTAGAAACAGCTCACATACAAAAGCCACGCTAGACCCAGATGCTTATTTTTAATTTTCGGACTTTCTTTTTGCTACTGATCCTTGAAAACGTGGAAAACTGGAAGGTCAATACTGGTTCTCTTAGCCTGTCACTAAGTCTGACATTTTACTCCAGTAATCGCCCTAATGCCAGTTTAATACCTCTTGAATATTTTAAAAGCTTCTTCGGTCTGCATTATCCCATTTGGTTTGTATGAAAAATGGTACAACACACCATATAACTTAATAACATCTTCCCCTTATTGCTGTACACCACTGCTATCAAATTAAGTGTTAATATGATGGGAACTAAAGCCATTATATTATAATGAAGACGCATGTGCGATGGCTCCATTAAAGATTAAAACGGCAGTTTTTTTGCCAGAACCATTTCTTCTTTTCCTCATCTAACTGACCATAACCATGTTACAGAACAACGCTCCTGCATTTTGTTTGTTGTAGCTCACTATAATTACTGTTTGGATGTCCTTATCTTTACAGTTTTTCTTTCCAATGTATATTTTAGTGTGTATGTAACTATTCCTGCTGGACTGTGTTAACCTGGTTACTACTGCTGTCCTCCATGGGACCCTCATGAAAATGAGATGTTGCATCTCATGGGGTCATCTCAGTAGGAGTAATTTCAAATAAATAGATTCCCCCCAAAACAAAACAGCGAGAGCCTGTTCCCACATTTTTTTACTTTATTTTTAAAACTTTTACTGGCTTACAGTACAGCATATAAGACTGTAGGGAAGCATAATCCCATTTGATACAGTCTTAAACATTACAACAGAGCATACTTCATTTTGACAGTAAGGTAACTGCTTTGCCCCAAACTCTGTTACTTTACGGAGGGGTACCCCTAAATAATAACCATCCAATAATAGATACTAAATAGCGTATGCTGCCATGAGCAGGGTGAACTTCAAACATTAAGCCCAGAACATCGTATTCCCTTGTTTAAACAATAAGGCTTGCTGCACCTTACCACGCATAACTAGTAAGTAATAATAATCACCCCCTAAAGAAACCAGCAAATACAAAGGCATTACTAGTAAAGCTGAAAAATAATGACCTATTACAGTTAATGTGTGTGGCCGACCAGGCATTAAAATGATACTGTCTGTGAGCACAGAAGTCAAACGAATTAAGGATCCCTCAGAAATTAGAAAATATCATTGTGCATGATACAGGATGACAATCAAGTCCGGCAAGAGAAGAACTTACTAAAGCTCTGTGAAACACAAGCAATGTTATGAAAAAACAATAATCAATAGTCTCACAGTCTACTGTATGCTGGGTAATAAGTCCTGAATGTTACGGCCATCTGCCAGTGGTTAGGTAATAGTTCGCCCTGTGCACCTGTGCTGAATGGAGTCTCTGTATGGTGCAAAAATGACTCCTCAGACAGAAGAAAGAAGGAGGCACTGCCTGCGGATACTGGCTGATGCCATGCAGCGCTGCCATTGTGTCTGTTTCGTGTGCCGCCAGAGCTATTGTAAATCACCATAAGAAATGTTAAATGCTTATTTAAAAAAAAACAAAAAAACCTAGTCCTGCCGGCCAGGAGGCGCTGGAGGTTGAGGTGCTGGTCGCTACACCTCGCGCCACACTGGCGACCCAGGTTCGGGAACGAGCTTGGGCCACCGGGGGGTCAGCAGAGGGGGGAGAGAGGATCGAGCATCGTAAGGACTTCTCTCCTCTCTCGGGGGGGAAGGAGACCTGTTGTACCGCTCATTGATTATCCTCTGGTGGTGGCTGGAGGGCAATATGGGCAGGGAGGCATGTACTGATGTCACTATGTCGGTGGGGAGGGGGAACGGGAGAAAATGGAAAAGGAGCCTGGCAGGGTTCCATGATGGCCCCACATCCCTGAGGGCTGACCCCGGTGTCTGGATTGGGTTTCTAGGGGGAGGGGTAGGAGCCTGCGCCCTCCTCCCTGGCCCCACCATGGGGGAGTTTCCAGGGTTAGCAAGAGCAGGAACATGTGGGACCAGAGAAGTGAGTTCCTCCATGAGGAGGACCACAGCTCCCTGCCAGGGCTCATGGTAGAAAAACACCTATATATAATAAAAAAAAACCTAGCCCTTTGTCAGCTGCACTAACAAGAACCCCTAAGCAGGTAAATGTTCAAACAAAAGTGAACGACAAGGCAAAGTCATACTTCTCTTTACTCTGTATACGATGTGAAGAGGAACTCACACTTGTTCATCTTCTAGCTCCTCTTCTGAATCCTGGTCCCATCTATGGAATTCCTTTCAGTTCTCTCCAGGAGCTTGGAAGCATCTTTGGGGTCAGAGAATTGATAAGTCTTACTTCCATATGCAACTTTAAGGCTTACAGGCATACATACAGGGTATTAAATAGCTGGTTTAGCATAGCAAAATGCTATGCAAAACAGGGGACCACATTCTGCTCCTCCTTCCTGTCCCCTTCTCTCTCTCTCTCTCTCCTCGTTTTCTACCTGGTCCTTTCCCCCTTGCAGGGTTCTCTGTCATTCTGAAGGGGTATAGATCCTGGCTCCCTCTCTTCTACCCCCTTCCTTTCCCCTCACTTTCTAATCCTGACCCCTTGCAGGGTTCTCTGCATCCTGAAGGGGTATAGATTGTCTCTCTTTTTCCCTCTCTTCCCCCCACTTTCAAATCCATCACCCGCCCACCTCCCTACTTCCGTATCCCTCTCCTCCCCTCCTGTTCCTCCACCCTCTCTTCTATACCCGCCCGCTCCCTTTCTCTCCCCTCCCTTTCTGCCTGGTCCTGTCCCCCTTGCAGGGTTCTCAGCATCTAGAAGGGGTTAGATCTTGGCTGCCCCTCTCTCTTCCTCTTCCATCCCCACTTTCTACCCCTCACCTGTCCACTTCTCCACTTGTCTTATAACTGCCCTCCCTTGGGCATACAATAGCACTCCGAATCCTGTGCTCAACCTACTACTTCTAGCACTTCAAATGTGTTATCCGACCTCTAACCTTTACCCTGCTGGATCACCTGCTCTTAGGTTGTTGCAATGTACATTATATGTAAACATGGTTTTGTTTACCCTGGCCGGTTGTTCTGGGTTATTTCTGCTCTGTAATTGTACTACACTATTTTGTTTTAGTACTCGTACTTGAATTGCTCTGTTATTGCTGTGTGTTTGCCTGTTCTCCCAATTCTTGTTACCCTTCCCCGGACGCTTCTGGAAATGAACTGTTTACAGCTCATGTTGTCTTTCCTGGTGAAACATTTTCCAAATAAATAAACTAACCATTTCCAAAAATGTGTAGCAGTAGACTGCTAGCCATTTTTTCAGTGAGTCCATGGCACAGTAGAAAAAAGTAATAAAATTATATACAGTGCTTGTTACAGAAAAGTTTAACGCTACCACGGTATTACTGTACCTGCGTTAAAAAATACTGCTACCACGGTAAAAAACCTAATGTTAGTCAATGGGATTTTTACCACAGTAGCAGTATTTTTTTTACCACAGGTGCGGTAATTTTGCAGTAGCGTTAAACATTTCTATAACAAGCACTGTATATTTTTCTAATTTTGATATCCATTCTGTGCCAAGTACTATGCATTTTTACAGCCAATTAGCACTTTCATGCATAAAACTACTAATAAAATTTTTTCAGCTTATGAAGCTTGAAGTAAAATATGTTGGACCCCCAGTTGCCAAAATCTAGTATGCATCCCATTGAGGCTTGGGGAAAGGATTCACTGGACTTTCCCTCCATTCAGACGGGTGCTTCTGTTTGGCTTTAAGCAGTAATGCATCCCGCTCCGTTACTGACCCCAATTTGACCAAAATGGTCTGTGGCTGTTGTTCACTGGTCGGTCAATGACTTTGTACTTCTCTGGGGATGATCCAGTAGCTTTTTGAAACACATGGAGCTGAGGGCAGTTGGTAATGGTCTGTCAACTAAGTTACAATAAAATCTTTAAGATTGTCCCTTTCGATGTCTTCTGGAAGTCCCAAAATTCGAACATTAGATTCTCTGATGGAGTTTTCCAAATTCTCCAACTGCTTTCTGAGGAGGCCATTTTCCTTGGTAAGGCCAGTAGAGACTGTGAGAGCTTGATCAGCTGTCTGATTTGCTTTGTGTGCGTGCGTCGTCCATGAGGGTACTCATTTTTTTGTCCATTACCTTGAGTTGCTCCTGAAAGTCGGCCATTCACTTGTCGATGGACTGTATAACTCTTAACAGTGCAGCATTAGTGGGTTGAGAGGGGTCTTCATCTTAAGTGGGCTGCTGATCCTCTTTGCTGCTTCCCGGTCGCAATGCCTTCAGCCGGGCTCCCTCTCCTACTGCACCTGCCTGTTTTTTCGATCTCCCCATGCTGATCTTCGGTGTCCAGAACTGCAGTAAATGTGGTATAATTTTAATCAGCTTGACATCCTCTATTGAATGATGTCTGCGATAATAAGATTTAAACACTTAAGTAGCCTTTGATTAATGTAGAGTCTTGTGGAGTTGCTTCTCCGTGCTCAGCGGTTGGCCATGCCCCCCCCCCATTCCCACATTTTAATAATGTTCATGCACTGTCCAGGTCTTTTATAACTAAAAGACATCCCCCAACTCCGAATCATTTGTATTTGCTGACACTGATGTTGCTGAGCCATGTGTGATTGGGTGGGTGGGGGTGCTTTTTGGAATGGTTGCCTTGGGGTGGAGAGGTGAGAGCGAAGTGGAACTTGTGTCGATTGCTGGAATAAGGAGCCTTCACTGTAGCAGGGATTTTGGTTGGATTTTCTTTTTTCGAAACTCAAGTTTATTAATTGAATGGCATAGAACAATACAGTAAAACATAGCTACAGAGTAGCCATATGATCCAATGGTAAGCAGCACATATGGTAGGTAATGGCAAAGATGCAGGGAATACAATATTTCCTGACTAACAATCAAAAAATGGCTAAACAGATAACATAAAAAAGCAATAAATATACTAACGCATATACCTGAATATCAAAGGAAAAGAAAAGTATACCTTAACTAATGTAACACAGAACATATCACCTGCCCTCCAAGACCGAGCATATCAAAGTGGATTAAGTCTATGACAGACTGCAGTAAAAGGAGAGACAATCAAGAGCCCCTGAAAAAAGGAAGAAGATGAGACAAATGTTAAATCGGGTGTAGATATCACAACATTATCTAGGGAATAAGGAATACGTCAGTAAAATACAAATAGGGTGGGGTGTCCACAAGGGGCTCCACCCATCATCTTGTTCAGCAGTGAAAGGGAATTCCAAAACTATGGCATAGGAGTACTAGATACAACTAACTGGTGCCAAGGTCTCCAAAGTCCAGAAACCAAGGCAACCTAAGTCTGAGGACAGCTGTTATATGCTCCATTGTATCAATCTCGGAGACCTTCCGTTTCCATTGATCCAGCGTGGGGGGCTGGGAAGACGGCCAGTTTAGTGTCAGCCACTTAAGGATGGCCCCCCACAATATCTGACACAACTTAGTTGTGTTTGTCGAACCCCGAAAGAGGTCTGGGAAGCCTAAAATAAGATTAGTAAAGGCAAAAGGAATCTGTATATTGAACATTTGTTGAAGGCAATCACATATCGCTTGCCAAAGGGGGAGAATAACCAGGCAGTTCCAGGAAATATGAAAATGTATGCCTGTTCCCCCACATTGCCTTCAACAAGTGTCAGAGTGTGTGGCACCAAAATATTTTGTAGTTGTAGGAGTACGGAAATGCCGTATAAAAACCTTCCAGTTAAATTCCTGCCACGTAGACGGGATTTTCATTTTGAGGGTCCAGGACTCCTTGTACAAACCCCCCAAAAATACTGGGGTTCTGGCAAAAAATTTTGCAAGTCTTGCTGAGTGTGCACTCGTGGTAAAAAATGTTGAGCTGTGAGAAAATGTTACCATAATTCAGGATTTATTTTTACTTATATTTTATGAGTTTCAAAACAATAACACAAGTTTACATTTCATTGAACACCTGTGTTTGTTTACTTCAAAAGTTTTACCAGGAAGGACATACTGAGTTGGTGACAGCTTGTTTTCAGATACGTCCTGGGGAAGGGGAGGGGGAGAGTGCAACAAATAAGTTACAACAAATAACTTACAAACAAATAACTTACAAATAACTTACAAACAAATAACTTACAACAAATAAGCTACAAAAATACGCAAATGACATACAGAGAATACAAGTAAGTCATTTAGAACAGGTATGTCCCCTTCTTGCATTAATCACACAGGAGTGTGGTGTGCATATTTATGGAACACATACAAACAGAGGTGAGAAGGAAGTAAGTGCCTCACCTGGGATGTGAACCCAGGCCACCTGGAATACTGTTCCGATTGCGCTAATCAGCTGCGCCACTGAGACAACTGGAACTTGGGCTGTCCCCTAGCACATTACTCTTTCTCGAATGCACAACCCAGTGACAACACAAATATTTACTTGTAACAATCACACAGAAGTGTGGTGTGCATTTATGGAACACATACAAACAAAGGTGAGAAAGAAGTACATGCCTCAGCTGTGTTGCAGCATATATGGAAGGATCACAATTGTTAGCCAAACCACCGTTTTTCTTCAAACAGCCGATAGCAGTTAGACATGAGATCTCATAAGCAGGAGGTTGAGCACATCTTTTACTTAACAGCCAGTGGTATTTGATTAGATACCCTTGAAAAGAAACAGAAATACATGGAGATTAAATCCAGTAAAGCTCTTGTGTTGAATCTGTAAAAAACTATAACATGATTTATTGCTGTCCTCTCCTCCACAGTTGAGAGGAGTTCTGCAAACCGTAAAACTCTTTAAAGAGACCTTTAAGATTCTTGCCAGGCCTTTTTTTTTAATAACATAGCTCATTATCCTATGCTGACGAAAGTACTTTGAGCCATAAAACAACATTTTTATAGTAGTCCGTTTTAGGAGGAAAGGGATCATAAACTGAGCTGCACAGATAACCAGCCGATACCTTCCACTTCCCGCTCTGCTGGCCCAGCGCTCAGACATTTTGTGACATCTAACCAGGGAGAGTGCTGGTGCACACCCCATTGAAGTTTACATGGGATAGTTTCAAAATGGTTTTATATGCATTAAAGCAATTTTTGATATAAATGAAAGCAAACACGCTACCGCAATATATAGGCTGCTTTAACTAGGTGACAAACAGAAAAAAGTACATAATGAGACTACAGATTTTCCTGTACAGTGGTGGAATCCTGTTACCACAACTGAGTCATAAGTAGTGTGATTGCCACCATTTTACCAATCCCAAACATTGTGCTAATGTTTAAAAAAAGTGGTATACCCGAAGGAATAAGTTATGCCCCAGACCCCCAGAAAAACATCATTAGCCATTAAAGTGTCCTGAAACAAAAGAAGCAAACAGATATTTACTTTCAGGTACAGCCTGTCAGTTCCAAAGTATAAAACAGTTTGCCATCCTGTGTACGTCACTGAATAACTGAGCATTCTTCTGTCAACTTAATCACTGTCCTCAAACTCTTCAGTGTTTCTTTGTTCAAAATCCTTAATGATGTCCGGCATGGTGACGCTGAGGGTTGAGGCATTGGATGCCACACCTTGCGTTACACTGATGAACCGAGTTCGGGAGCGAGCTCGGGCGCCGGGGCCGCAGGGGCAGGTTGAGGATTGAGCCTGCAGGGCTGCCTCTTCCCAGGGGAGGGTTGGGGATTGCCTGATATGTCAGCGGCTCCGTGGAGACTGGGGGCACAGCAGCACGTTGAGCAGCACGTACTCAGTGTGGCTGACGCAAGGCAGGGTTGCCTTGCGCCATTGTGTCAGGGTGTGTGCCACGCATGGGGGGGAGTGAGCACCAGAACAAGGAAAAGTCTGGTCTGAGGGGTAGGCGACGGCACCTGCCCCCATGCCCATGGTTGGGTCCATCCCGCCTGGCCTTCCAGGTTCCTCTGCCTGGGCCCTGACCCACAGCCGGAGACTATGTGTGCACGAGCACCCGAAGAGGAGGGGCGGACCCACCCCAGAGGGGTTAAGCTGAGGGTGCCGACTGTGGGATGAGGGGGAGGAGAGAGGAGGCTTAGGTCAGAGGACTTCAGGCAGGGCAGGAACAGGCAGGATGCCTGAGAGGGGCCCCGTAGACCGTGACTGGAGGGAAAAATAGTTAAAAAAAAAAATAAATAAATAAATCCTTAATAACCTTCGAGTCCACTTGCTGGCTTCTTTAGGATTAGAAAATTGATAAACTTTGACCCGCATTGGACTTGTAGGGGCACTGGCAAGAGAAAAGAGTGAACCACTCCCTACGCATGAAGCTGCTGTCTGATGTCATCAAACTGTGTTCTCCAGGCTGACATGGAAATACTAAGGGCAGGAAAAAGTTGCACCTGTTGATCCTCTTATAAGAGCAGTGATACCAGGAAGCTCCAGTGGCACCGCAGTAGTGTTACCGCCCACCACGCTGATGACCTGGGTTCGGGAGCAATTCAGGGTTGCTGCGGGCTGGTAAGGGGAGAGGATAGAGCATCCGATGGACTGCTGCCCCTCCTGGGAGGGAGGGATGCCGACTCTGCCATGTGACTGCCACTAGGTGGCAGGCTGGTGGTATGGGATCAGCATGAAGGGAGGGAGCTGCGGGACTTCTGTGGCATGTGCATGCCTCTAAACGCATGCACCAGTGTGTGCCCCCCCCCCAGCAATGGGGAGTGAGAAAAACAGGAGAAAAAAGCAAGGAAACAGACTTCATGAAGTCCTGCCTATGTAGTCATGGCCCTCTTGGCTATCCAGCTGGGGCACTCTGAATATGTGTGTGGTCTGGGAGGGCAGCCCGCCCCCTCCTGGCCCCACCACAGTGGGTTGGGTGGAATCTGCGGGGGAACTAGCCCCAGGTTGGCAGTGGTTGAGATGTCTGTGACTCACAGGGCAGGGCTGATTGCCACCCATTCTGCATGGGAGGATAAAAACTTTTGTGGAAAAGAAAACAATCAGAGATACCAATCTAGCAGTCTATAGGACCTGCTTCCTAATGGTTATCCCATTCTTAATCACAATCCCTAATCATAGGTATGTCACAGCAGTCAGTTTGGCTTAGGAATTAATTCAGCAAGTCGTTTTAATCACCAAATCATGCTTAATGTGTGAAGACACCATTTGCCAGTTTTATAGAAATCCTTTAAAGTTGGTACCCCTGGAAGGATTGGCTCATTGGCACAGTGGTAACACTACCATTTGCAACTTGCCAACCCATCTTCAGGAATGTGCACAGATTACTTGGGGCTGGCCGGGGGAGGGAGCAAGAATTGAGTGTCCCAGAGACAGCTGTCTTCCCTCGGGGAGAGGGGATCCTGTCTTTTGCCACCAGACTGCATCTAGCGGAGGCCAGGTGGCAGTGCCAGCGAGAACAGCAGTATTGGGCAAGGCTGTCTCCACATATCCTCAGGTACAAAAATCAGGAGGCAGATGCCCCAACCTGCTTGGCACCCCCCCCCGGCACTGAATGACCAATGCAGCAGGCCACATACTGAATTGGTTCTGTGCGGTGGATAGCAGGTCAGACCACAAGATGATCGGTGATGGGGTGGTGGGGGGGGTACCACCGGGACCAAGGGACATGGCGGAAAAAGTGTATACCACAAAAAGGTGCGCGCTCTCCAGCCTCTCTGAGAAACTGAGGATCAAGATATTCAGGGACCTCCACTGATTTTCAGTGGTTTCTAAATGGTATTTTAGGACAGAATTCTCCGTTACCAAAGTCACTGTCACTCCTAGTGCCTTCGCTGTGCTCTCTACTGCATCCACCTTCTCCTGTGCTGCATCCAGTCAGGCTGAGGGAGTTTGAAGCTGCAGGAGGATTGCTGGCTCTCCGTCCCTCACCGGCTGGTGTTGGAGCACGCTGGCACTCAGTCCTGCACCCTGCTGTGGCCATGGGTTCTGCAAAATCACCTTGTGATTTACCAGGGGTTCCTTTTGGATGCTGCCCCCCCCTCCCAATATTCATTTGCGTGTCGACTCCTATAAGCAGGCAGTAGTTAGCATAGTCTGTCTTCCCCTCTCAGTTTGGACAGGCTGAAAAGCCAGAGAGTGTAAGGCATGCCCTTTTACCCATATACTCTCAGTCTTTTAATTACTGGTAAGGTCCGCAACCCAGTGACACCATTTGAACAAGAGCCAAGCATGGCGTTCTTCACTTTATGCTCCTGCTCAGCTGAAGCCACTGGGTTCCTAGAACTCATAATTAAAACATGAATATTGGATAGAAAAAAAAGGCAGCATGAAACAAGGGGCCCTAAATAAGGAAGAACTAAGAATATTTCAAAACAACTCATGAAACAGTACTCTAGTGGGTATTAAACAGACTTCACACATGCCCAAGATTTTAATTATATTACAAAATGTAAGAAAAAAAAAGAAAAAAAAAAAGGTTTATCTTCCTTGTAAACAGTTTCATCCATTTAGTGCAGTGTGGTGACTAGGTATTCAGCAGTATATTGTGGTTTAGGGACTGAAGAATGAATTTAGCCCATCAAGACTGTCTCCCCACAATCAGTGGTAGTATCCTATCAAGTCCCCCACTCCATATAGGTGTACAGCTTTTTGCAGTTACAGTAGTAGCGCCACATTTGTCAAGCAGTTTTGTGAGATTCCCTATTTATCCTTCACAAAATGAAGGGAAAAAAATCTCAAATTCTTTTTGTTATACTTACAGAAAGAGGCAAGTTCCTATTACAGTACTGAAGTGCCATCTGGTAAATTTACAATTACGCTACCAGATGAGAGCACCCTCTCCGGGTTGCAGTGAACTCACTAACAAACAAAATAGATTCCCTAACCAAAGGTTTCATAGTTCTCAATAGGGATTTTTAAAAATCCCTTGACTAATTCGGTGCTACTACTGTATTTAGGATGTTTTCTTGCACTATTTCACTAGGCTGGACCCTCCATATTCCTACTACTTGCTGTGTGTAAAAGTATTTCCTTGACATAGTTTTAAACAATTTTACCTGCAATTGATATTGGTGTACCCGTGTCTTTTAATGACAGCCTATTTATTTCACTGCACTACTTTTCAGCACCTGTCATGATGAGAGATGGGGATGACAGGTGTCTGATACTTGATGGCACAATGGAACGTTTAAGTGGGTACAAAATGCTTCCTGTCAGTCACTGTGTGGATGGCGCTGCTTTTAAGCTGCAGTATTTAGTATGCAGATGACCTGCACAAAGATCTTAAATTTCATCAGTGGTCTGACATGTGCCAGGATTGTGATGGTTTAAAAAAAAACACCTGCTGTTTGGACCCTGGCCTGGACTCCTTCTGTCTTGAAAAAATGATACCATCACATGGTGTCAGCGAGCCGAGTTTTGGGACGAGCCTGGGTTGTCAGCAACTGACCTGGGGTGGAGGAGGAATTGTGTGCCCCAGTGGATGCTCTCCAGTTCAGGGGAGGGAGGACTGACTGCCTCACCATGCTACTGCCACCTGTAGGTATGCAGGCGGTGGAGCACCTGCCGACAAACGGCGCAGGATGCTGAGATGCACCTGGTGCGCATGCTCCTGCCAGGACCTGAGTTCACCTGCTGGCATCCCCATGGGGGTAGGACCTCGCGGGGGGGGGGGAGATAAAGGTTAAATACCCTCTGCCTGTACTCCATGATGGATGGTAAATGTGGCCTAATAGTGGTATATCCACCATGCTGGCTGAGGATCCAGGGAAAAAAAGATTATTAAAAAAAAAAGCCTCGATCTCAAAGTAAATAGCTTTTGCACTAGCAGCTTTGTGTTGGGCTGCATGCATCACGTTTTCTAGTGAGGTAGGAAAGCCACGTCTCTTCTGGAACAGGTTCAGCAGCCGGTCATCAATTTACTTGTTGAATTCCCAGCATGACAGTGACAAACGAGTCAGTTACAGAATTACATATGTGTTGATGGTGTACAGTTGCAAACAGCATAGGGATGGGAGAAACAAAAATGTTTCTGAGGTTTTGAAAAGCCATAAAACATTTTGATGGTTATCAGTACACTGTATTAGAGCTTACAGAACCTTTTTATTTCAAATATAAAAACTGTTTTAATTTTCCTTTCCACCCATGAAGTATTGTCAGCAAAGGGAAGAACAAACCACCTGCCATGGTAATACTACAGTAAATGTAACCAGCGTCATGTAGCTAGTTAGCACCCCTTGTGTAACACAGAAACAAAGAATTTGATGGCAGAAAAGGACTGCTTAGTCCACCTAGTCTGCCCAGTTTTCCCTACCTATTCTGTCTCCACAGACCCTATTTGATCTCCGTTGACCTTCCCACCTCCCTGTATCCTAATATACTCTTAGTCTATGATGTACATGCTTAAAGCCCCCCCAGCTGTTCTAACCTCCACCACTTCTGCTGTCGCTGTGTTCCAGGCATCTGCTACTCTTCTAATGAAGTGAAGAAATATTTCCTCACATCACTCTTGAGTCCACCGCTGCCCCCCCCCAGCTTCAATGCATGCCCCGTGGTCCTGGTGCTTATTCTTGTCAGAAAGAGTACAGTGTTCACCCCTTTGAGGTACTTGTGTCTGTCATATTCCTGTTCTGTCTCCTTTCTTCCTGGGTGTACATATTGAGATCCCCCAGTCCCTCTTCGTAGAGCTTCTCATGCAAACCATGCACCATTTTAGTTGCCCTCCTCTGAATCACCGGTGTCCTGTTTATGTTCTTTCCAAGGTATGGTCTCCAGAACTGAACACAGTACTCTAGGTGCGGCCACACCAATGAACGATATAAATGGCAACATCACCTCCTTCCTCTTGCTGGAGATACCCCGCCCTATGCAACCCAGCATTCCACTATCCTTACCCACTGTTCTGTCACACTGCCCTGCACCTTGAGATCCTGAGATATATCCCCGAAGACCCTTTCCTACCTAGTGACTTAGTACCCCCCCCATCAAATACTCAGCCCCAGGGTTTCTATTTCATAGGCGCATTATTTTGAACTTTTGGCATTGAATACCGACTGCCATGGTTATGACCAACCATTCCTCAAGCTTCCCAAGATCCCTGTGCATTTTTCTACCCCTTTCTGAGTGTACCCACTATTGCAGATTTTGGTATCATCTGCAAAAAGGCATACCTTTCCCTCCAGCTCTTCTGCAGTGTCCCCTATAAAGATATTGAAGAGGACCGGTTCCAGTACTGAGCCCTGTGTTACCCTACTTGTCACACTCCCTCTTTAGAATGAGTGCCATTAACCTTCGCCCTCTGTCACCCATTCTTTAACCAGTTTTGAACACAATTTAACACTATGGATCCCACTCCTAGGTTGATCAACTTCCTAATCAGACTTCTGTGTGGCATCATGTCAAAGGCCTTGCTTAAGTCAAAATTGTTCACATCCAGTGCTCTCCCCTGATCAATTTCCCTTGTCACCCAGTCAAAGAACTGTATTAAATTTGTTTGGCATGACCCCCCCCCCACCTTGAATTCATGTTGTCTGTGGTTTTGCAGCCCACTGGAGTCAAGATACGCTATTGTCCTATCTTTCAGTAGTGTTTCTAACAATTTTCCCACCACTGAAGTGAGACTGGCTGCTCAGTAGCTGCTAGCTTCCTCCCTGCTGTCACTCTTATGCAGAAGGACAGCATCAGCCCTTCTACAGTCATCTGGAACCACTCCTGTTTCTAGTGAGTTGTTGAACAAGGCTGTGAGTGGGGCCGCCAGAACCTCTTTTAAGTACCCTGGGGTGAATCCTGCCTGGTTCCATAGCCTTGTCCACCTTCAGGGCTGTAAGTCCTTTAAGCACTCTGTTCTCTGAAAATGGAATTATGTCCACCCTCTCCCGACCCTATCCCTGCTCCTACCTGGTGGTCCATCCCCTCCACTTTCCACTGAGAAGACTGAGTAAAAGTACTTAAGATGTCAGCTTTTTCGTGGTTTCCTTCTGCACAATCTCCTCCTTACACCCTTCTAATTCTTACTTTTCCTACCCTTGTTTTCCTCTTCTTGCTTATATACCCGAAGAAAGCCTCATCCCCTCTAATGACCCCTTTGGCAGTCCTTTCCTCTGACTGAACCGTTGCCTCCTTCACTGTCTTGCCTGCTTCCTTCTGCTTTTCTAGGTATACCTACCTGTCTATCTCCCTCTGCACTTCACACCTCTTGAATACAACCATTTTTTTCTTTTACCACCCTTGCCTCTTCCTTGGAGGACCATAATGATCTCCTTTTCCTTCTTCCTCTGCTTACTTTCTTCACACGTAGGTAGGTTACTTTAGCTCTGCTCTCCCTTTACTTCCCCATTTTGCCTCCACCCCTTCCTGGCACTCCCCACACCTCTTAGGCAGTTTCTGAGGCAGTCAACCATTTCTTTAAAATCTGCCCTCTTAAAGTTGAGAACCCTCTTCCTTGTGTGTTTCACCTGATGCTAACCACACTGTTCGGTGATCATTGGGGATTACCCACTGTAACGTCTTCAATGCTGTTGCTGTTTGTTAGAACCAGGTCCAGCACTACACCATCCCGAGTAGATCCTTTGACTAACTGCCTGAGAAATGCCCCTTGCAGGGAGTCAAGGATGACCCTACTCCTTGCCGAAGCCACAGATAGAAGGCTCCACTCCACATCTGGCAGATTGAAGTTGCTAACTAGAAGTACCTCCTCCTTACTTGCAGTTCTGATTATGGGATCCCCAAGTGCCTTATCTAGAGCCTTGCCCTATGCCGGAGCTCTGTACACTACTACAGTATAGATAGTGGACCCAGAGCCCACCTTCCCATAGTAATTTCAGCCACTCATTTTCCTTTATGTGCCCCTGTGCCTCAGTGGCCTTGATACCCTCTCTCAAATATAATATAACCCCTCTACCTTTCCATCCCGCTGTGTCTCCCCTGAACAGAGTGTTGCCCGGTATGTTCATTTCCAAGTTGTGGTGCTCAATACAGCACGACTCCTTTATAGCCACCAAATCTAGATTAGCTTCCACCATGATGACTTCCAAGTCCGGAATTTTATTACCAAGGCTCCTTGTGGTAGTGCACATCACTTTCCAAATCTTTTTTCCCCTGCTGTCTACTACCCTGCTTCTCCACCCCTTTCCTGTCTGCATTGTTCTCTTACTTACCCATTGGCTCGCCCCTTCCCTTTTTCCCTTCTCCATATATGGTCCCCTTTAATGTTGTATCCTCCCCTACCTGTATTATGTTCCCATTTTTTTCTTTCCTGTCCCCATCCCTGTCTTTTTGTGCATCTGCTCTAAGTGAGTTTTCTCCACTATGACCTTTCCTCCCTAACACTATCCGGGCAGTTGTTGCCTCCTTTGGTTTCACCCCCCCCCCACACTTTAATACTCATCCATGTAGCATTTAAACCTCCTATCGTGGTCTGTTGACACTTTCCTAGAAGGATGTAGACCATCTCTCCTATAGAGGCCCATATCCTCCCAGGTTGGTCCCCAGCGTAAAACACTGCTGTTTTAGCCCCTAATACACATCAGGGTCACTGGGTCCTTTTCCCACCACCAGCCTTCCTTCTGAGCCTTTCCACTACCACTAGCCTGCTGTCTAGATAAAAATCTGCAGAGGGAGTATAGTAAACTCCCAAATCAATGTTTTTAAAAATTATCGGAACCTGAAAAAAGGTCTGACAGGGTTCTTTTACAGAAAATGGCACACTTTCTGGGAGGTTCAGAACATCCAAACTGGTTATCCTGGCCTTTGAACAGATAGCAAACAGAAAGAAAAAGGAATTAGTGCGCTGGCCTGGTGACACTGAGAGCTGAGGTGCTATGCCTTACCTTGTGCTATGCCGATGACCTGGGTTCAGGGATGACCTCGGGTTGTCAGGATGCCGGCATGGACGGAGTGTGATCGAGCTGCCTAATGGCAGCTCTCCCCTCCGGGGGTGGTTGTCACCCCCATAGTTCCGCTACCACCAGATGGAGGTCTTGTGGTGGTGTCGACGGGAAGGGGCAGCAAGCCAGGGAGGGCATCTCGGAACGTTGCATGCATGTGTCTCCACACGCACATGTGCATGCCTGAGAAGGGGCAGGGTGAAAAACCAAGGAAAAAAGCACTAAAAAATGTAAATTAAAATAAAAAAAGGAATTTACTTTGGAATTGTGCCAGAGTTGTACTCCTCAACAATGGAGGGGCTAAACAGAATCTGAATCAATACAGGCCAAGTTTGATCCTTCCATTCCTCTCCAAGGTACTTGAGAAGTGTATTCAATCACAGCTGAATGAGCATCTCAATCTGCACAATCTGCTGTCTACCATGCAGTCTGTCTTCAGCAAGCTGCATGCCACTGTATCTACATTCCTCAGTCACTGATGATCTCCACATTGCCATGGATTATGGTCTCCTCACTGGGGCAGTCTTTGTTGACCACTCCAGGGCCTTCAACTTGGTGGATCATGCAATTGTTTCTGCTCAAGCTGAAGACACTGGGCCTTAGCAAACCAGCCATCAAATGGTTCAAAAAGTACCTAAGTAAGCGTGTCCGGCTAGTGTCCATGCATGTTATTAATTCAGACCTTGCTGTCTTAAATCTTTGGGTTCTTCAAGGCACAATCCTTGACCGTCAGCTGTTCTGCATCTCTTTCTGGTTCGTCAGTGACTGCCTGATCCACAATTCATCCAGAACTATGTCTGTGGTGTTTGGATTCCAGAACTTGCTAACTCAATCAGCTGATCGACTTGCAGTCATAATATCAGATGACAACACTATAACACTATTGAGCAGGTCATCGTATTCAAATATCTATGAATCTGACCTGATGCATCACTTACATGCAGTAGGCACGTTGATCACATCTTAACCGCAGGGCCAAAACTCAACTTTCTTTACAGATCTAAACACTGCCTTAGTGCTAATGTGAGTGGTCTCCAACTTCCTTGCACCCTGCTATTGACTATGGAAACATTGAACTGCATAGTGCTGGGCAGACAAACCACTCTGCTGCCTCTGGATTTGTGCAAGTTGTGCAGTTTCATCCTTTCCTGTGCATGGTCTACCCATCATTGTCTGCCGTATGACCAACTCAGCTGGCTACGTTGCTCAAGCAGACATGACTACCGCTGGCTTTCTTTGTTGTACAAATGTGCATCAGGACAAAAAAAAACAAAACAAAAAAAAAACAAAGAATTTGTTGACAGAAAGTGTCCGCTTGACCCAACAAGTCTGCCCAGATGTTCTCCTCCGCAGACCTTATTTGGTTTCCAGTGACACTCCCTTCCCCACCTCTTTTCTAAGTTACCCTGAAAAGTCTGTGATGATCTCATTGTCTGCCTTACACAGCCAGTAACTTGTCTACTCATTCCGTTCGGCAGCAGCTCTTACATTCTCAATTCCCAGAATAAAACGGGAATGTGATAGAAAGACCTTTGCATTTGCAGCACCAGACACCTGGAGCAAACTCCCTTTCCAGCTGAGGAATTCTAGCTTCCGAGTGTGCAAGACCAGTCTTTCCAGCCACCTTAGAACCCCCGGTATTTGTTCTGGTCCAGAATCCCTATCTCCCTGACCAGCATGATGATCATAACAATACTTGCAATTTGTTTTAATGGCGACTCCACTTCGTTAGCTTGCTTTTATTACTGTTTGTATGCAGTTACCTTTGTGGGTTTTTTTCCTGTTTGTGTTTTAGCCTGTATGCAGCTGTTCCTGCTGGACTGCTGCAATTCTGCCTGGGACCTCCATGAAAATGAGATGCTGCATCTTATTGGGTTATCCTGGTTGGAGTAAATTCAAATACATGACTAAATAAATAGTTTAGATCAAATGTTATTATGAGGAATCACCACTGTGTGTTCGTTGATTTTAATTTTTTCGGAGGGTAATGCCTCCTTAAATTTCTCCTCACCCCATTACTATCTGTCCAGGCGCACACACCCAAACCTCTGCCTTGCTTTGCAGAGCATGGGCAGTGGTCTTAGTTAAAATAATGTGAAATAGAAAATGCACTCTGGGTTATTTTTTTTTTAACTTACTTCTTATCGAGAAATGTTTTTTTAATACAACAGCCAGGATTCTCCAGGAACAGCTTACAGTGTCTACAAAGTTTTGTGCTGAGCGTCTGACATAATGTACCTTTATCTGGTGGATCATTATTTATTTTAATTGAGATTGGATGGTCCCTTTTTCAGGGGCGACCCGGGATCTATGTACCTTGCATTACCTTTGTTAGGCAGGGATACTGCCCCATATTACTCATAATGTCTTGTCGGTCAGGTTGCCAGTGATTTTATCAAGATCAGATACGAGTCTGAGCTACATTGTTGGGGGCAAGAGGGAATCTGGTTCCAAAAGGAAGGAAGGAGGTTGGGCCATCCCCTCAGAGTAGTGTCAGACTCAGTCAGTCACTTCCAGAATGCCAGCTGCATCTGTAGTAGCTGGGCTGAGCAATGGTGCCCCTCCCCCAGTCAATCTATCCCCTCCTTCAAAGAACAAAATTGTTGCTTAGTGGTACCATGTGCATTACCCATCTATTCCAGATGTATTAAAGGCCTGGAGCTGCTGTCTCAGGCAATGGGAGACTTTTTTCAATGAAGTCCTATAACTTCATCTTGCCATTGCTGTACGGTAGGGAAGGTATGTGTCAGCCTATGCCCGATAATGGCTTTTTTGCTGCTAGGATACAGATGTGTACTAGTTTGCTGCTTCGGGCTTCTGGAATTGCCATGGAAGGATATGGAAAAGGATGGTCAATGGGGAAAGAGTGAGATCCAGGGTTAAAAAGATCCTGGAACTCCTGTTGCAATAAAGTCCAGAACGGTTGGAGTTTTGTATACAGTATGTCCAAAATATATGTGACTGTGAGGTTGAGGCAGTCGCACATTGCCTCCAACACGTAGCCCTATGTGGACTTGGAACTTTGCTGAGATCTGAGGTGTACAAAAGTACTGGAAAATATTTTTCCATGCAAATTCCCAACCAGAATGGGGAAGATGTTATTGTAAATGGGATACGAAGGATCAATTTCCATTGTTCCTGCGGTACTGGGATTTGCAGGTCTTTCTCCCATGCTGTCTTAGGGTGCTCTAGCAGTTGTGTGTTCTAGTTGTTGCAGAGCTCTATATTAGAAAGAGATGGCATGCAATAGAGGAATAGATTGACTTGTTTGGCAGAGAGGGGAGAAAAGGAGATACTGAGTGACTCCCAGGGAGGCAACCAGCTTTGGAAAATGGTGTGCACGTATCTGAAAATACCTAAATCTCTTCAGTGTCCCGAGGTGACATTACTAAACCATGTCTGGGAAGTGGCGGATAGTACTTCCATCCAGAAACTGAAAAAAGAAACAAAGACCTTGCCTCTCCCACTACTGAAAGATGTGGTCTGTTGTGGCTGGGGTGAGTGGAGTAGTACAAGATATGGAGCTAAAGAGAGCAAAGCCCACTTTGTTTTTTTTTTTAATATAGATTTTGATGGTATTTTGCAGGTTTTTCTCCTGCTTCCCCACCTGAGGGCCAGGCACATGGCCTTGCGTGCGTGTGGAGGCACGCACGCACACCGTGGTACCAGCTCAGCCCCTTCTGCCCACCTGTAACAGTGCCACCCCTTCCACCTACGCTACCCACTGGACCTCTGCCCGGTGGGAGCAGAACTATGGGGAGGGGGAGACAAACCAACCCCAGGAGAGGAGAGCAGTCGCCGGCTTGCTCAGTCCTACCCCCCCCCCAGCACTGGCACCCCAACGATCCAAGGTCATTCCCAAACCCAGGTCGCCGGCATATTGCGAGGTAAGGCATCCAGCGTCTCAGCCCTCAGCGCCACTGAGCCGGCTACTTCAAGTTTTTTTTTTCTTTAGTAACAGTATGCTCCCACACCCATGATGTGGTCTGAATGGGTTATCCGTGAGGTCCCATAGGGGGAGATTGGGGAATAGTAAACAGACTGTTAGTAAGTGGGAAGCAGATCTTGAGAGTAAAGTTCCAATGTTTCCCATCAGGCCTTGTAAGTGTCTGCTATCCAGTAGAATGCCGTGCGCAATTGTACCTCTTCAGCATAGGATCTGAGGTTATGGGGTGCCAGACCTCCCTGTGCCTTTGAGAGTTGAAGAATAGCATACTTAATTCTAGGATGAGAGCCGTCCTCCAAGGTATCCAGATATAGCTTTCTGCCAGGTAACAAATGTCATGGAAGGAGGGACCAAAGGCACTGTTTAGAAGAAGTATAGTAGTCTAGGCAGTACCACCATGTGCACAGCCTCCACCTTTTTGTATTGGAGAGAGTGGCAGAAGATTCCAGCGATCCAGCTCTTGAGTGAGGAAGTGCGTGGCAGGTGTGTAGCTAGCTGGGAGGAGGTTTATCAAGACTGAGGTTAGATGCATCCCTAAATATTTTAGTGAAGTGTTGTCCCAGGAAAAAGGGAAGGCTGCTTGTAGATGAGGTGGTGGGGTGAACTGGAGCTGGAAAATGTTTGTTTCTGTGAGGTTTAACTGGTATCCTATCATTGTAGCAGATTGGGATAGTAAGTCCCATAAAGGTTGTAGGGATTGTTCTGTGCAGAATATCATCTTCATGTACACATAAGGCTAGTTTATACAGTTGTTGCGGTTTATGTATGCCCTCTATTTGTGGGTCTAAATGGATTGCTTGGGCCAAAGATTCTAAATATAACGCGAACAAGACAGGGGACAGGGGACAGCCTTGTCTCTTACTTCTCAAGAGGGAAAAAGTGAGGGAAAAGAATGCCATTAATTTTCACATGTGCTGTAGGGTGGGTATAAATCAAGGCCCCAATTTATCTGTGGCAATTTGGGTCTAAATTCTGTTTCCTATTGCTGCAGAAATTCTGCGGCAGCAGTTGAGGACTTCAGTAGCAGTCAACAACCCCCGCCCCAAAGCACCCAGTTAGGGAAGAAATGTTAGTTTTTGGGCTGGGACCTACAAACCAGAGAAGGTTGTCAATTAACTCCTGAGTTCTTAGTATTAGAAAATAAAAAATTCACCCCATACATCTCAGCCCCATCACCCTCCCCACCCCAGCCTGAGAGTCCCCAAGGCCTCCAAATTTGAATGAGTAATATTTTTAGCAGATACCACACTGCACAGCGGTCTTCATCCTTCTAGTTTTACCACTAGGCCAGAATGCCAGTTTCTCATTCCAGTAGTGCTTTGTGCAGCTGTGTTCAAAGCACTTCTGGGACAAGAAACTGGAATGTGGGCTCGGCAGTGGAATTAGAAGGATGAGGATTGCTACACAGTATGGGACCTGATAAAAATATTTCTACTTGCTGGCACAGGGGCAGGACGCCTGTCTGCAATGCCGACGACCTGGATTCGGGAATGGACTCTGGACGTCGGAGGGCCGGCCGGGGGAGAAGGATCGAGCATCCTAGGGACTGCTCTTCTTCTCCGGGGGTAGAGTGCCTGACACAATGCTGAGATTCTAAGGAGGCAGGGGTACTCCATGCTGGCACTGCCACTTGTGGGAGCGGGGTGGATGCGGGATGTCATTGCATGTCCCCGCCCCCAGGGGAAAAAACAGCATACAGAATTGCAGCTGCCCATTAATGATGCCCACTCCTGGCTCTGGTCGCTTCCTCTGGCTCTCCCCCTGCCGACCAATTCCGTCATCTGTGGCTCCGGCCGGCCTCGAACCCCACCCTGGGGGGTAGCTAGGGAGGCAATATCAGTGGGTGCTCCCCACCAACACCTTCTCCCGTCATTGAGAGGTTCGCCAGCGCCGTGGCCCCACTCTGCAAGGTAAGCAGGGGGGGTATTGACCAGGGGGATGGTAAGTCTGGAGGAGCGAGGCGGGGTCGGGAGTTTGCATGGCAATGGGAGGGGCAATGAAAAAAATATATATACTTCTACTTCAACTAAAGGGACTCAAGGAGGTTGTCAGAGTGGAGTAGGGAGGGTTGTATGATGAGTTGGATGGGGGGATTTACCTGCTTGTATTTTAAAGGTAAAGCCCTAGCAGACAAACTAATGGGCAGGGGCTGTTCCAAAATGCTTTTCGGGTTTTTGTTTTTAAATTCCACAGAATTCCTAAAAGCATTCTGCAGAATTTAATATAAACAGTGGAATAGCTTTCCGAGGTAAACCGGGGAATAATTTTCTGGGATTAAATGATTTAAGGAATAACCACAGTTTATATGATCCATAGAATGATTTTTCTTGGCCAGAGTCAATGTAAACTGCAGATTTGTGTTACTCACAGTTTATACTGACTCTTCATTTTTTCCAATTTATTATGCTTTATCTCCGTATCTGCTGGCCCTCATCGGTCTGAACTACACATGCTCAGTCCAGCCAAACACCCTGGGACTTACCTCACTCCTGAACTTCCATGGCTTACCCCCACCCCAGGGGCAGGGCCTGTGGGGGGGGCCCCTTCCCCCGACGGAGACTGAATGGTAGAACAGGAGTGAGAGCCCAGTCGGTGACGCGGGGTCTGCAACATGGGGGCAGACATCATTGTGTGTTGGTGGAACCTCCATTTTCCTGTTTTCTCCCCGGGAGGTGTGTCATGCAATGATGATGGGACAGCATGCCGAAGGTCTGACATGCCTCCGAAACATAGTCCCCACTGTCATTCCCAGGTTACCACGAGGGGTTATCTGAACACAGGTGACTTCCCCACCATTTCCCTAGAGAAGGAGAGCAGTCTGTAGGATGTTCGATCCTCCTGCCCCAGGTCAGCCCTCCAACTTCCCAGGCTTGTTCCCGAACCTGGGTCATTGGCATTGTGAGTGGTAGCAGTACTCCTGTGCTGGTGGACTGGCTAAATACTGACTTTTCAGTATAAACTGTGGAATAATATTGTGCATTTCATGTAAACTGCAGAGTAATATTCCACAGTTCATGCAAAATGCAGAATAATATTCTGCAGTTCCTGTAAACCGCAGAATAGTATTCAGCAGTTTTCCATGGTTTACATTAAATTCCGAGGCAATCTCCATGGCCGCGGAATCGCGGAAAAATCGGGGCCTTGGTATAAATGTGAAACAGGAGTTCAATGATCAAGGGGAGCCAAATTCCTGTACAGTCAAGTAGGTAACTCCAGGAGTGCCTGTCGAATGCATTCTTGGCATCCAAACTGAAAAGCAGAGAAGGAACTCAGTGTTTAAGAGCAAGTTATTTTATGTGCAATGTTCATTTTATATTATCTTCAGTTTTGGGTCATTTTTTATTACAGCTGCAGTGTATTTATAACACTCAAAGTAATGCATGGGCAGTCATACACAACAAGGCTGGCTGTGTTTCCAGTGAGGGGAGAGATAGCATCAAGACCTCAGGAGTGAAGATCAAGAGGTCTCTGTGTGTTGTCATCTCACCTCGATATGGAAACTTCAGCCTTTTTATACATGGTTGCCCATACGGTATATGTTTGTTTCAATTAATTTACCCTCTTTTTTATGTTTTAATGTTTCTTTTTAACTCTGTCTTGAACTGTTATCAAGTAAACAAAACACTTCCCTAACCTTGTCCCAGCACCTCACTCGCCTTAACACTGCCTTTAATAACATCTGCAGTTTTTGTCATCCTAGCCCCCTATAACACCCACCACTGCACCCTCTACTAATCGCTTGGGTGGCTGTCCCCTTAGGCACATAGGGATTTCCTCATAGGCTCGCTAATATTCAAGTCCCTCCATGATGGCACTGATTCCCCATTATTCAGACTTCTAAGTATCAAACAGGGCTCAAGAAACCTGAGGTCCTCCACTCAATGCCTTCTCACCTGCCCTAGGTCTAACACTGACATGGGGCAGAAAGCTTTCTCTAGCACTGCCCCTAAGCTCTGGAATGCCCTCCCAGCTGCACTCCACATATCAGGGTCCTTCAGATATTCAGGGCACACTATAAAATCTCCCTGCTGTCATTCATGGCTTGCTTCTGCAACTCCTGATCTCTTCCAGCCAAGATCCCTTGGCAGGCTCCTCACCCCATGAATCAGTGAGCACCAGATGATTGGTTGGAAATTTGTCCCCCCTCTCACCCGATTATACTTATTCTTTTTATTTTTTTTCTATTGTTTGGTAAGCTGTTTTTTCCCTGTTTTCGACCACCCTCACGTCCTTGGCGTGAGCACGTGCATGTGGAGGCACACGTGCATCATGCACTGCGGGACACCCCACCGTACTGGTCGCCCATTACCTGCCTGCACCACCACCGGACCTCCACCTAGAGGTGGTGGGACTGCGGGAGGGTGACCTCACTCCTCAGGAGAGGAGAGCTGCCATTAGGCAGCTCGATTCTGCTCCCCCCACCCATGCTGGCTTCCTGATGACCTGAGTCTGTTCTCGAACCTGGGTCTCCGGCATAGCATGAAGTGTGGCTTCCAGCGCCTTAACCCTCAGCACCGTTGGGCCGGCCGACTATAATGATTCTATGCTCTGCTGTCTTATGACTTATGGTCTCAATATAGTAGCTGAACCTTACTCATTGTGCCAACTGTATATAGTAATTTGTCGTCGCATGCACTTGTTAACTGTTCTTATGATGAATATGTCTCTTAAGTTGTTTGTTCTTGATATGCACTGTATATTATCTCTGTACATCTTTATACCTGTACATTGTGAATGTCCTTGTATCTCTCCGCTCTCATCATGCAATCTACATGGCCCAGATCATACCTGAAAATGGTCCCTGGGACCAGTGTGCTTACCCGGTTATCAAAGACATCAATCAATAACTAAATAAACTAAAAACAGTAAGCATCATGAGGTTAAAAAAACGTAATGTGATGTTAGTAATAGCTACATGAGCTGATAACATTTCTAGTACTTCATCTTTTAACAAACAGGTCACTTGGGATGTTTTCAGTCTTGCTGAAATCTTAGTCTTGAGGAATCTGCAGTGTAGGTAAGCATTAGGAATCTAGGAATCTTAATAGATGAGGGATTTTATGCTGTTATACCACAGCAGTGACATAGCTAGAGGACACAGCAGCATTCTGACATCACTACTGTCGGACAAAAGCATCTGCAAGTGTACGGAATTCCACACACAACACCACCAAACTATATACTATAAAATATTTATTAAAAAAAAAAACATAACATGAAAGTGTAACATTAAATTTAGCTTGTTTCACTGCTGTCTCTGCCCTGTGCTCTCGGAGCCACAATACTCTGAGAAACTGCATGCTGTCATTTTAATGCCAGCGCAGTTTTCCTCTTGTGAAAAACAGGTAAATGAAGCACCTTGTTACATGAAAATGAATTGACACTGCAGAGTTATATCTTATTTTTGTAAAAGAAAAACTTTTCACAGAGGGCTGGGATAGAAATAGTTGGGCGACTAAGGGAACCTCATCAGAGTAGTGTGGGCCTGAGAATTTAAGAAGCAAGCAGCAATGGAAAAAAAAACAACTAG
Source organism: Neoceratodus forsteri (assembly GCA_016271365.2). Lineage (NCBI taxonomy): Eukaryota > Metazoa > Chordata > Ceratodontiformes > Ceratodontidae > Neoceratodus > Neoceratodus forsteri. The sequence goes on along the minus strand of CM028129.1, from coordinate 1,710,554,234 downwards.
TGTCACAATCCCAGGGTATGTTATATGACCTGTCTTTGTTTTACTTAAACATGATTTGTCTGTGTAGGCCCCATTACCTATAATGGGCTGTTGGTTAACTAGGATCTGCAGCTTATCCCGTAGGTAGGGAAATGGGCAGACTAGGTGGGCCAAGCGGTCCTTATCTGCCGTCAAAGTCTATGTTTCTACCCTTTCTACTAGAACAGATGACCACATACAACGCCTTGGAAGAAATGGCCACAGTCATGTCCTTACTGAGAACATGCAAATGATACAGTCTGCAGTATGGTATGCACAGCATACAAGTCTCAGCAAGTCTTTGGATGATCAGTGCCATATGCCGGTCCACCCTGTACCCCAAAGGTGTAGTATGAGCTGACCCTGTTCCCTTCAGAGGGACACTGGTCTCCAAGCAGAGGGAGCACTCCCGCTCCATGTGACATTCAAACCCTCCCTGTCATATGATGCTTCACAAGCAGTATAAGCCAGAAGACGTTATCCCCTGACTGTCCCAAGCTGGTTCCATGGTCATCTGGACCTCACCTCATGCCAGTCTGGGGGAGAGCTGTCTGAACCAGAAGTGGATTCCTCCTGTTACCCCTTAGTGCGACTGTGAGACTACCATGCCCACACAGGTCGTTGCTAGCCATGGAATTGAAGCCCATTGCTCCACCTCTCTGGCCAGAAGCCCCCACCTCCAGGCAGCCCTACCTATCTTGCCCCCTGAGGAGGAATCTACCTAAACTGACTTGACTAGTTCAGGTATTGAGGGGAGGGGGTCACAGACGAATCTTCGCGTGCTGCAGTTCATTCACTGGCTTCTATTCACATGCCAGTACATGTTACCAGTAAAAAAATAACAACCCATATTCTAAAAGGTCCAGTGATCGTTATGTCCCAGCCAAGTCTTCTTAGCCATTGGGGGTGCTTGGGAGCAGTGTGGTCTGGACCCCCTTAAAGGGCAAATGCATGATGCACCCACCCACTTAGCACTACTCCAGAGAGCAAGAGACTCGAACGTATTCCATATTCTAAGCTTCCTGTTAGGTAATGCAATGTATTTCTGTCTAACCACTAATCTGGCCATTTCTCAGTGCTTTAGTGGTATGAAAGTAAATGAGGAGGCATCATTCAGGATTTGAACACTGTCATGTTTGCAGCTATAAAGCTTGTTAAGATGTGGTTTAATATCTTTTGCAGATGGCCGTCCAATTGGCGTAGAGGGAATTCAGGTGCTTGGAACTGGAAACCTAATGATCTCTGACCTCACAGTGCAGCATTCTGGGGTATATGTGTGTGCCGCCAACAAACCTGGTACAAGGGTACGGAGAACAGCTCAGGGAAGGCTAGTGGTTCAAGGTAAATGTATTACCCATTGCCCTGTTTCAGGGATTACTGCGTGTATCTAATGCAAAAGCTAAGAGTCAAGTGATTGTCCCAGCTGTCAATTTGTTTCCTTTGGGTGTCTTTATGCTTGCAATCAGATTTATAGGCACAATTATAGATAGACCAGTCTAGCAGACTGTAGAAACAAATGTTTCACCAGATGCTACTAGAAAAATAACCACTTATTTAAATGTACAGATTTCTTTGTAAAACGAACAAAATGTTCCACCAAGACGTGCATAAATCTTATCAATTTCTAATGGATTTTTTTTTCAGAGCTGCCAGAAACATTTCAAGTAAGACATAAAAAATAGAGTTATTGCAAATGGGCTATCATATAAACAAAGAATCGGTCTTAACACGAAAAAAAAAAAAAAACTGTAGACATTAGATAGAAAGACAACTCAACTTAATTAGAAAAGTATACAGCTATACATTGTTCATAAAATTGCTTTGTGTTCCATTTACTGCAAGTAAAATTCTGCTCAGTACTGGTAGAGTGCTGGTTTATCCACAGGAACAACGGAGCCATCACCTGCAGAAAGCCAGTTACTGAAATAGAAACTAGAAGTGACTGGTTTACATTTTCTGCTGGCCGCTGCTTACTAGCCATGGTGACCGATGGCGTTCATGCAGATACTTGCCAAATAAACTCAGCTGGAACCAAAGAGTTAAAACAGGTATTAATCTCTGCTTGATTACATGCGTTCACCTCGGCTTCAAGCTGTGCCTCTCGAGGCATTTTACATTTTCATCAGCTCAGTCATTAACTATTGACTGATGATATCCTGACTGTAAAAATTATGCATCTTCTGCCTGAACAGACTAATTGAACTTCTCATGTTAGTGACAGAGAAAGTGCTCTCCCGCAATTATGAAGCGTGCGTGTCAGTAAATGAATGACATATACCAGGTTCGTTACTGAAGTTCTTACAATAAATAGACTATAGCAGCTAAGTAAATAATGGATAGCCACAGTGTATAAATTCAGAAAAAAACTCAATATTTCATTTTCTTCCATTAGACGAATTTAGAAGTGTAACATCTAATAATATAGATGGTTATGTGCAGGTGATTTATTCAAACCTTGTTATTTTTTATGATTGAATTTTACATGCTGATGAATTAAAATGTTGGCTCAGATTTATCTTGGAAGTAAAAAAAAACGAAGCACTGAAAAAGAGAGAACGATTCATTTTGCAGAGGTTGAGTTTCAAACCTGGATGTAAATAAAGTTTAGTTGTTGCCACTAATAAATCAAACGCAGGACTGCAGATATACCAGCTAGCAATGTGGCCTATAAAATCACATTTCTGCAGAGCAACATAAAATAGAAAATTGCTATACTGTCCCAAGACAACCATCATCGTTATGGATTTAGTGAAAGGAAAAACTGTACCTTTTTACTTTCTGTTCAAACCAAGAAAAAAACCTTTTTTTATTAGGCATGATGTTTTAATAACATATCAGATTCAGTGTAATACTTGTAAGAAGGAAAGGAGTGGTCATCTCACATAAATACTGCTAGGCTGAAATATTTTTCATCTATATTATGGCTTTGATTTGAGGTTTTCATGACATGGAATCAGTCTTTGCTGATACAAAATATTAAATCTGTTCTTTGTATAGAGACAGTAATAGGGTTCTGAAATACTGTAGGCCCCAGAAAATGTTTGCTAATTTCTAAAAAGATATGATTCCCTTTTCTGGGGAAACCACCACCATTTGTTTTAAAATTTTTTTTTATATATATACTGTATATATGTAATAGATAACCAGTACAGGGCATGTGGTCGTGCTCTGATATTCACACGCTTTGGTGTGCATAGTGACACACGAGGCCGCAGGCCAAGTGTGTTCAACCACCCAAGGCGTGTGTATATCAGAGCATGACTGCATGCCCTGTAGTGGCTTATCTATGTTTATAAAATGGCCACAAATATTGTGTGTGTGTGTGTGTGGGGGGGGGGAGTAGCCCCTGTCTGCACAAGTAAATATTTGATTTACTGTTGGTGATCTGGTTGATCCTGTTGTAATTGTGATTGTTTTTTTGTTGTAGGTGATATTTATCTGGCTGATCCTGCCTTGGTTTGTAAAGAAAAAGTGATTTCAAACTGTATCTGTTTGAACCTGTGATTTTTCATCATGACTTACAGTTTAAGCACTTCACTTCAAAGCTGTATCGTGAAGTTGATTGAGCGTCTTAATGCCGGTAATGGATGTGTCGTGGATGTTCAAAAATAAGGCATCCTTTCTCAGATGCATGTAACGTTTTTTTCTACTCAGGTTATCTAGATTTTGTAGGGAAGCCACTGACCGTACAGATAGAGTAAGCGAGTTGGTGGTTTCAGAAAGACGCAAGCGTGAGCAACCGTTCCTGTAGCAACGCTCGCTACCGCTTGCATCTTCTCTTCTAAAGTCGTCAACTCACTCGCTGTCCTCTTTTTACAGTCGGTGGCTTCCCTTACAAAAATCTAAATAACCTGAAGCGGAAAAGACAAAGTTACATGCTTTTTTGAGACGAGGTAACTTATTTTAAACATCTACCAGTGCATCTGTTACCAGCATTAAGACCGCTCGGTCATGGTACACTAGAACTACAAAAGTGAAAGTGCTTAAACCATAAAACATGGTGAAAATCGCAGGATCAACCAGATACTTTTTTTTTGAATAACTTTTTGTTGAAAAACTGAAAAAATTATGGTAGGATGTATACAGTGAGGGCCAGGTATATTTATTTGCTTATGGCTGTAGGTGCTCCTCTGCATGCGGCAGCCTGTCTGTGCCAGGTCTGTGTGTGCGGCAGCCTCTCTGTGCCAGGTCTGTGTGTGTGGCAGCCTGTCTGTGCCAGGTCTGTGTGTGCAGCAGCCTGTCTGTGCCAGGTCTGTGTGTGCGGCAGCCTGTGCCAGATCTGTGTGTGCGGCAGCCTGTCTGTGCCAGGTCTGTGTGTGCGGCAGCCCGTCTGTGCCAGGTCTGTGTGTATGGCAGCCTGTCTGTGCCAGGTCTGTGTGTGCGGCAGCCTGTGCCAGGTGTGGCGTGATCTCACTACTGGTGAGAAGGTTCTGAGGGCTGGAAAGGGACTAGAAAGTAATTTAGCTATGCGGTCGTACTGGGAAGCGTGTGGTCGTTGTGAGATAATGCAGGGTCATGTGACCTGTTTTATCCAATCAGGGAACCCAATTTTGAGAGATTTCTCTTAATATATATATCTATATATACATAAATTGTACATATATATATATATATATATTATAGTTAGGATTCAACAGTCACTTCTATGTTAAACTCAAAATGTTGCTCTTTTATTAGTTTGTAACTGTTGAAGTGATGTGCATGAAATGTGGCATGCGCCATCAGGGACCAAGGATCTCTTGATGTGGCAAGTTTCATTCTGGTCAGATGTGTGGGTGCGGAGATATGGAGTCTTGAAAAATGTGAAAAGTACCATGTTTTGTCAAATTCGTTGTTGCACCACTGCGCTGAAATGGTGTGGAATTGTGGTCTGAAATTTTCAGGGTAAACAGGCATTGGGTCACAGATGTGCCTTCTGAAGATTTAGTGAAAAAATATCAATCCATTTAAAAGTTATTACATCTTAAAGTTTCCCTTTATTTTCAATGGGAGCAGTTAGATGTCCCCTGCGAAAAAGGATCCTTTATTGCAAATGGGTAAGCCTTTGCCGCAAATGGATAAACCTTTATCACAAATGGGAAATTATTTTTCGTGTGGCTGCCATTTTGTCTTACAGTTAGCTGTGGCAACAAAATTAAATATTTAAAAAAAAAAACGCCATTGGTAGACAACAAGAGCTGCCTTTACCTAATGGGGAGCCGAAGAATCTCATTCTGGAGTTATCTTTTTGCCATCTTGCTTTGAAATGTGTTATTTTAATATGCTGAATAAGAGAAAAATCTTTCATACCCTAATCGAATCACTGACTATCTATATACTACCATAGACCATACCTAAAATATCAGTGCACATGGTATTAATTCTTTATGATTAATTATAACTGCACATGGTGTTAATTCTTTCAAATCTATTAGGAAACTTCTGCAATGGAAAACCTTCCCATCACTGCCTCCGTATAAAAAAAAATGTCCCTGGTAGTGTAGTGATCCCTCCCCCCTCCCCAGATGTGTGATCGCCGTCCCCATATATAAAAAAAAATTCCTTGATAGTCTAGTGGTCTCTCCCCATGTCTGATTGCTATCCCAGTATTAAAAAAAGTTTGGCTGATAGTCTAGTGGTCCCTCCCTCCTCCCTTGAGGTGTGATCGTGTCCCATATTAAAAAGTGCCTTGGTGTTTATGGCCCCTCCTCCCTTCCCTGATGCAGTCACTATCCACGTATAGGAAAACAATGTCCTTGTGTCCTCCCCTCCCTGATGTCTGATGGTGCAATCACCATCCCGTATAGAAAACAAATTCCCCAGGTCCCTCCCTCCTCCCCTGATGTCTGATCGCTGTCCTCATATTAACAAAAATTCCCTCGTAGTCTAGTGGTCCCTCCTTCCTCCCTGATGTCTGATCACCGTCCCCATATTAACAAAAATTCCCTGGTAGTCCAGTGGTTCCTCCTTTGATGTCTGGTTGCCATCCCAGTATTAAAAAAAAAAAAGCCTGGTAATCTAGTGGTCCCTCCCTGATCTCCCTCCCAGAAAAACCACCTAGATCTCTAAGTGATCTAATGGACCCCCCACCCTGTGAGATAGCCCACCACCACTCCCCCCATCCCAGTCCCAATCGGTGATCAGCACAGTGCTCCCTCTTACCTCAGTGGCTGACTGTGGACTGAGCTATGAATGAGCGCGTGCTAGACAGTACACGCTCATTCATACCTCAGTCAGCAGCCAGCCAAGAAGGTGAGAGCAGGGCTGTGCTGGTCACCAACTGGGACAGGGATGGGGGGAGTGGGGGTGGGTGAGTACTACAGGGTGGAGGATTCACTAGCTCACCAGAGAGCTGCAAGCGGTTTTCGACAGGAGGGGCATCGGGGAGAGGTAGGGGGACGGGGAGGGACCACTAAACTACCAGGTTTTTTTTTTTTGTAATAACGGGATGGTGATCAGACATCGGGAAGGGGAAGGGACCACAAGACTACCAGAAACATTTGTTTTCTATACGGAGATGGCGATCGCACCTCGGGGGAGGAGGGAAGGACCACTAGACTACCAGAAAATTATTTTTTTAATATAGGGACAGCGATCGAACCTCGGGGGAGGAGGGAAGGACCACTAGACTACCAGGAAATTATTTTTTAATATGGGGACAGCCATCGCACCTCGGGGGAGGAGGGAAGGACCACTAGACTACCAGAAAATTATTTTTTAATATGGGGACAGCCATCGCACCTCGGGGGAGGAGGGAAGGACCACTAGACTACCAGGAAATTATTTTTAATATGGGGACAGCCATCGCACTCGGGAGGAGGAAGGACCACTAGACTACCAGAAAATTATTTTTAATATGGGGACAGCCATCGCACCTCGGGAGGAGGGAAGGACCACTAGACTACCAGAAAATATTTTTTAATATGGGACAGCCATCGCACCGGGGAGGAGGAAGGACCACTAGACTACCAGGAAATTATTTTTTAATATGGGGACAGCCATCGCACCTCGGGGGAGGAGGGAAGGACCACTAGACTACCAGAAAATTATTTTTTAATATGGGGACAGCCATCGCACCTCGGGGGAGGAGGGAAGGACCACTAGACTACCAGAAAATTATTTTTTTAATATAGGGACAGCGATCGCACCTCGGGGGAGGAGGGAAGGACCACTAGACTACCAGGAAATTATTTTTTAATATGGGGACAGCCATCGCACCTCGGGGGAGGAGGAAGGGACCAGTAGACTACCAGACAATTTTTTTTAATACTGGGATGGCAATCAGACATGGGGGGTGGGACCACTAGACTATCAGGGAATTTTGTTTTTTATATGGGGATGGCGATCGCACATCTGGGGAGGGAGGAGTGATCACTACACTATCAGGGACATTTTTTTTTTTTTTATACAGAAGGCAGTGATGGGAAGGCTTTCCATTGCAGAAGTTTCCTAATAGACAAAAGTTCCATTGACAAAAGTTTGGAAATGTGCTGTTAGGGTTTCCAACCCTAACACTCCACCCCCACTGTGCAGGCAGCAACAGCCGTGGGAGGGTATGCCTTGGGGTTCTCAACCCTAATGCTCACCCCATCTCCTATACTGTAATGATCTCAGCTTACTTACACATGGAATGAGGTGAGCGTTAGGGTTGACAACCCCAAGGCACACCCCCTGATGGCTGTTGATGCCTGCATGGTGGGGGTGGGGTGTTAGGGTTGAAAACTGTAACAGCACATTTCCAAACTTTTGTCGGTGGAACCCTAACTGGTGTATTAACAAAGTTTTTTGAAACTAATATATAAATACATATATATATATATATATATATACACACACATATATTCTGTGCTTTGATAGCTTGCTGAAATTCTAAAAAACAAGCCTTTGAATGTGTTACTAAAGGAGATAAAGAGCAGAATGCAGTCAGGATCTTAGGCCAGCACTACATTAATTAATTTTGTCTTTGATTACCAGGTAAGTATATTAGACCTTCAGATGCCAGATGCTAGCATGACCTGAGAGAGTTACAGAAAACATTACAGTAATAACATCAAGTATCAAAACAATATAGCAAATAGCAGCAAGAATATAATTAGAAATACACAACGGGAAAGGTGACAGTTTAAAACTTGGAAAACAAAATAACAAAAATGTAATTGTGTACACAGGGAGTAGTACCAGGATTACCAGCTAACAATAAATTAACATTTATACACTCCAGAGCAAATAAATGGTTTTGCAGTGTAAGTAATGAGTTATTCTAGGGATGTGGATATGTTGTTCTTATCCACACTTGTTGGCATGTCCCTTTCCCTTTAAATCTTGCCAGAAGGTCTAAAAGCTGGCTTCTCCCACCCACCCACCTAGGTGGTATATGCCTCGGCTCCACCCCATGATGCCAGATCTTCCTTTCCGCTTGGAAGATTCAGGTTTTCTCCTTACCTCTCTGCTTTGAGTAGGCCCTGACATTTAATACTTCGGCTAGTTTACCGAAATTAAAACTCATTCGAGTTTATCCACGAAAGTTTGTGATTGTGACCGCGATGGAGGACAAGTCCTCGCCTGGGTTCTGCCGGTGTCCTTGTGGACAGAAAATGTCCTGCACCGATCCACATTCCATGTGCATCTACTGCCTGGGCCATGCGCATGACCCTCAGGCCTGCGATCTCTGCCGTGCCTTCCATCCTCAGGTTCTGGATGATCGCCTCGCACGTTTACAACTTGGACGACAGGAAAAACAGCACCTGCTGGTCAAATCTAAGGATGCCTGTCATGTGGTTTCCACGGCTGCAGGTTCTGCCGACCAACTGGAGCAGATGAAAGCCTTCGAGGAGGAGGCAGCCCATGCTGCCGAACAATCCTCTTAATTATCGTTTTTTGTCCCACTCAAACTGAGCACCTCATTCTCTGGTTCCTTCAAAGACATGTGCCAGTCTCTCCCTAGGAAAGGGGAAGACCTGTCAGGTTTACACACCTCCCAGTCCCGTAAAAAGGACAGAGGGCCAAGAGAAGAATCTTCACATCGATGCTCTTGGGTCAGAGAGAGATCTTGGTCACAGGAGTCTCCTATCTCGACTTCAGTCAAAATTGCGACCTTGCTGCTGGCTTCACAGTACCCCCATCAGGCCAGCTCAGATGCGGGATGACGACCAGGTTGAAATTGTAATCAACCCCATCAACCCATTATCACCTGATGAGGCCGACAATTCCTTATTTATGACCCTGGTCCTACCGACCGACGAGGAGACCCAGCTTGCTGGTGCTCCCCCATGGTCACGGTCCCCGATCTGGAGGAGACACGGTTCTCCCTGACTCCTTCTGAGAAGCCCCATCGGTCCCCCCGATGGTTGTCTTCTAGGTCCCAGACCCCCTCGACCGATAGGCTGAGGAAATCCCACAAGCGGCGCTGCAAGAAGAGGCGCCACCGCCATTCGTCCTCATCCTCCTCGGGTGAGGAGAGGCTTTGACGCAAGTTGCGTCATCGCTACGAGGACCTCATGTGGCAACAGCTCATGCTGACCAGTCCAAAGTCAACCCCGGCTTCTACTTCAGTCATCACTTGACTGTCACCTTCCAGGCCGATGCTGACTCCTCCAGAGCCGGTTGACACCATCCCTCTGTCCGCTGAACCAGTGAGACCTTCCCTTCTCAACTGAAACTGGCCTCTCCACCTATCTTGGTGGAGCTGCCACTTAAGCAGCCTCCTTCAGGGGCTTCTGCTAAGGAGTCTTGACCTGATCAGGGTCTCCTATGCAGGCTTTCAGTCACCCTTACTCCCGACCATCTGCAGTTGGTTGAGAGTGACTCAGGTGGTCAGCTGCTTTACCTGGACTCAGGGTCCGAGGATTCGGACCTGCACTCACATCCCTGTGACTTTGATTCAATGAGTCTGTCAATGGAGGAGGGTCCCACACCCTTCATGGGCACCCTCCATCTCATCTCCGAATCAACGGAAATGTTGTTAGAGCCTGTCGAGAAATGGGCCAAATACCCCTTGACTGACATCCTCAGGAAAGGGGATTCTCCATCTGAGGTCTTCCCGGTGGCTGAGGCCATAGTTGGTCCGGCCTTGGAGCTTTGGCAGCACCCAGCCTCCTGCCCTGTGCCTTCTGCTCATGTGGCCTGCAAATACACAGTTCCCATCGGTGCCCCTTCGGGGTTTACACAGCATCCCTCGGCCAAGGGATTGGTGACCGAATCTGTGTTCCAGCGCTCAGGCAATTTGGGAGACACGGATAGACCTACGGATAAAGAGTTCAAAAAGTTGGACTATGCAGCCAGAAAGGTCTATGCTGCTTCCTCGCTCAGTCTCCGACAGGCGAGTTCAGCTGTTATTATGGCACACTTCTCCCATGCCCTCTATGGCTCCCTGGATGAGGTGCTTCCTCATCTCCCTGCGGACCTTCAGACCATGGTCAAGCAGTTCCGTGATCAGGGTTGGGCTGTTGCTAAACAGCAACTCCAGATGGCCCTGGATATCGGGGATTCTTGTACCTGATCAGTGGCAGCTGCAGTCGCCATGCGCCTCAGGGCCTGGCTGAGGGTCTCAACCTTTACGGCAGACACCCAGCACAAACTGCCGGATGTTCCCTTCTTGTATACTGACTTGTTCGGTCCAGGAGTCGATGGTCACCTTCAACATATCGAGAAATCCAACACCACCTTGGACTCTGTTACTTCCACCAAAAACGAACCCCAGGGTTCTAAGAAATCGTGTAAGAAGAAGCCCTTTCGATCTTATGCCCCTGTGGTCAAGCAGCTCCAGTATCAAACTGGGTAGCAACAGCAGGCTCAATCTTGGCACCCTCGGCCCAAGTCTGGGGCTTTGGCGAACCGTAAGCTCGGAGGTAGAGGTCCCAGTGGCCCCGCTGCTGCCTCTTCATCCTCCAAGCCTGTGCAGTGACAGGATGAGGGCAGCCACCCCCATACCCACCACATCCGCTCTGGGTCCTCCCGTGGGGGGCAAGCTCTGCCACTTCCTTTCCGCCTGGTCCGCTGTTACAATGGACAGCTGGGTTCTGGAGGTAGTTGGCCAGGGTCTGCCTCTGGAATTCAAACAGTACCCCCCAAGCCAAGCCAAGCCCCACGGGAGGAAAAGGTATCTGACCATACTCGGTCAGCTCTCAGAGACAACATTGCCCAACTCCTCCACAAGGAGGTAGTGGCCAGAGTCACGGACCTACCAGTCAACCCAGGGTTCATTTCCAGGTACTTCCTGGTCCCGAAACAGACAAGTGGCTGGCGCCCCATTCTAGAGCTGCACGACCTGAATCAGTTTCTCAGGTCGCACACCTTTTGGATGGTAACTCTGTCCCAGATCATACCATCCCTCGAGCAGAACATGTTCTGCTCACTGGCTCTTCAGGACATGTTCTTTCACAACCCATTCTGTCTGTCCCACCGAAGGTTCCTCTGCTTCAGGGTGGAGGGAACCCTCTACGAGTTCCAAACCATGCCGTTTGGCCTGTCATCGGCCCCCAGGGTCTTTACCAAATGCATAGAAGTGGTGGCAGCCCATCTTTGGTGTTGAGGGTTCAGAGTGTACCCCTATCTCGATAATTGGCTAATAGTGGGTCCCTCCAGATTGGATGTAGAGAGGTCCAGGGATCTGGCCCTCCATACCTGCCTCAACCTTGGCCTCCTGGTCATCGAGGCCAAGTTGGAACTCGTGCTCTTGCAGGTGATTTGCTTCATTGGGGCAGAGCTCAACTCTTGCTGAGCCAGAGCCAGGCTCCCAGCGGACAGGGCAGAGGTTCTTTCCTCCCTTACTCAGTCATTTCTGGATTTCCCGGGATTTCAGGGTTACATGGCGGCCTGCAGCACCCTGGTCCGATGGGCCCGATGGCATATGCGCCCCCTTCAATGGGAGCTGGCCAGCCAGTGGTCTCAGTGACACGGTCATTTTGACCAGCTGGTCGCTGTGACCCAGAAGATGTTGGATGCCCTCCAGTGGTGGACTGTCTGGGAACATCTGCAGGTAGTGATTCTATTTCTCTGCCCCGAACTGACGGTCGTCCTCATGACCGATGCCTCTCTCACAGGCTGGGGTACCCACATGGGGAATCACAGAGTCCATGGGCTCTGGACCCCCCGAGGAATCCCAATGCCATATCAACCTGCTGGAGCTCTGCGCTGGCTGCATTTGCTCCATTCCTTTGGGGTCAAGTGGTTCAAGTCCAGATGGACAACACCACAACCATGCACTACCTCAAAAAAAAGGGTGTCACTCACTCCTGGCCTCTGTGCAGGAAAGCGCTCCATATCTGGACCCTCGTGAGCTGACTGGAGGCAGATCTCCTAGCCATCCATGTGGCAGGAGCCTCGAATCAGCTGGTGGATGCTCTCAGCTGTGTGGGTGAGGTGTTCCACGAGTGGTCTCTCCATCCAGAGGTAGTACACAGCCTGTTCTCCCACTGGGTCAGACCTCAAGTGGACCTGTTTGCCTCCAGGGAGAACACCAAGCTGTGGCTTTTCCTTGCCCGCCCCTCTCAGCAGGGCTCACTGCAGGGGGATGCCTTTTTGAGGCCGTGGACCTCAGGCCTCTTCTATGCCTTCCCTCCACTTCCCTTGGTCTACAAGGTACTCCTCAAGGTCAGGAGGGAAAAGACAAGGATGATCCTGTTAGCCCCAGACTGGTCCTGCCAGTTCTGGTATCCAGATCTCCTCAGCCTCAGCACAAGGCTCCCGAGGCATCTTCCAGCATGCCCGGAACTGATCTCTGTCAATCAGGGGAAGGTTTTCCATCTGGACCTTCAATCCCTGCACCTGACAGCCTGGTTCCTGAGCGGCTAGAGTTCTAGGCTTTGGGTCTCTCTTGACGATGTACTCAATGTAGTTGAGGCATCTAGGAAGGAGTCGACCAGGAGGTGCTATGCCTTCAAATGGAAAAGATTCTCCATTTGATGTCAGGGCAAAGGCCTGGACCCTTCATCCTGTCCAGTGGCTAACATCCTCGACTACCTTTGGTCTCTCTCCAAAGGAGGTTTTCAGTCTATGACCCTTTAGGTGCATCTGGCAGCCATCTCCGCTTACCGGGCGCTGGCCAGCCAGCAGATGGTGGCACAGGAAAAGGTGGTCTGGCATTTCTTTAAAGGCCTCAACCACATTTCTTCTCCAGTGCATGAACCTCCACCTCCATGGAATTTACTGCTGGTTTTGGCAAAACTCATGGGCCAGCCATTTGAACTGATGCACAGGTGTGAGATGTCACATCTGTCGTGGAAGACTGTCTTCTCGGTGGCTATCATGTCAGCCAGAAGGACTGGGGAACTTCAGGCACTCTCTGTTGAGTCTCCCTATCTGGTCTTCCACAGGGACAAGGTTGTCCTGCGCCCCCACCTGAAATTCCTTCCGAAGGTGGGGTCGGAGTTTCACCTTAATCAGGTGTTGACTCTGCCGGTGAACTACCCTAATTACACCTCAGAGGCCAAGTACAGGCTCCGTACTTTGGACCTGAGACAAGCGCTCTCTTATTATAAGGAGCGGACAGCTGAAGTTCGGGGAGAGGTTCGCCAGCTGTTTGTCACCTACGCTGAAGCCGCACCTGGCTGACTTGCAGCAAAGTGGACGATTGGCAGGTGGATAGTCTCCTGAGTTGATCTCTGCTGTAGGTTGGCGGGTAGGGAGCCTCCCGAAGGGCTTAGCGCTCATTCCTCCCACCATACTGCTGCATCGGTGGCTGCTTCCAGGGACGTCCCTATCCAGGAAATCTGCCAGACTGCTACCTGGAGGTCAGCACACACCTTCATTTCCCATTACCACATTGACCTAGAGTCACGCCGGGATGCTGGTTTTGGGGCCTCAGTTCTCCAATCTTTGTTTCCCAAGTAGGGGGTGTGCGCCTTGCCTCCCTCCTCCCAGAGAACTGCTAGGAGTCTGCCAACAAGTGTGGATAAGAACAACATAGCCACATCCCTAGAAACACAGGTTACTCATCTGTAACAGTAGTTCTAGGAGTGGTATATGTTGTTCATTCACACTGACCCACACACCTTCCCCGGCTTCGACGCACAGCCTTTGCTTCCAGTGGGCAAGATCTGGCATCATGGGGTGGAGCCAAGGTATATACCACCTGGGTGGATGGGAGGAGCCAGCTTTTAGACCTTCCAGCAAGATTTAAAGGGAAAGGGACATGCCAACAAGTGTGGATGAACAACATATACCAATCCTAGAACTACTGTTACAGGTGAGTAACCTGTGTTTTTTTATTTACCTTCTTTTATTATTTTCAGAAAGAAATCGAGATGACAGACATTACAGATATAAATTAAAAACTATTCGTGCTGCATAATCTCATGTGCAGTAGTTGATTATCCAACAGGTACAATTGATTACCCCAGAACTCCTTCTAGTGCTTCAGAGGGTTTTAGACAATGGTGTCCATGACATTAGCGTTATGTGTCGTATTCTCCATAGCACTATTTGCCTTAGATAACGTCACAGATACATAGACAGTGTCGGCAGATAAGGGCCTATGGCCCACCTAGTCTGCCCATTTGAGCTTGTAAGTTCAGTTTGTTTTCCTAGAAGTCTGTTTCCCCTTACCCCTGCCCTCTAGAATTCCTTATGTCTATCCCATGCATTCTTAAACCGTGATTGTTTCAGCCCCCACCACTTCCTCTGGCAGGGTGTTCCACTTGTCCACCACCCGCTCTGTGAAGAAATTCTTTCTCATGTTTCCTCTGAATCGCCCTCCTCCAACTTCATCCCATGCCCTAGTCCTGAAACATCTTTTTCGCTAAAAATAGTGTTTTCCTGCACCCTGTTCCTCCCTGTAAGATACTTGTATGTCTCTATCATATCCCTCTCCTCCTCTCTCCTCCAGGGAGTACATGTTCAGTTCCTTCAACCTGTCTTCATAGGACTTGTGATGCAACCCATGCACCATCTTTGTTGCCCTCCTCTGAACCTTCTCTACCCTGTCTATGTCCTCACGTAGGTATGGTCTCCAGAACTGTACACTGTACTCAGGTGGGCCTCACTAGTGTCTTGTATAGCGGAATTATGACCTCCCTTTCCTGCTGGTGATGCCCCTGCCTATACATCCCAGCATCCTATTTGCTTTACCTGATGCCTTGTCACACTGTTTCTACCTTGAGGTCATCAGAGATGACAACCCCAAGATCCCTTTCCTGCTTGGTGCATGCTATATCCTCACCCCCAACTGATATATTGTGCCAGGGTTTTGTGCCCCATATGCATTATCTTGCACTTCTTTGCATTGAATTTCAACTGCCAAACCCTTGACCATTCTTCAAGTTTCTGCAGGTCCTTCTCATTCTGTCTACACCTCTGGTGTGTCTACTCTGTTACAGAGCTTGTGTCATCAGCGAACAGTGAAATTCTGCCTTCTAGATCCTGTGCAATGTCACTGATGAAGATGTTGAATAGGACCGGTCCCAGCACTGATCCCTGTGGTACCCCACTGGTTACTCTTCCTCTCTGTGGAGTGACAGCCATTTACCACCACCCTCTGTGTCCTGCCACCCAGCCAGTTACCTACCCACCACACTACTGTCCTGCCCACACCCATATTCCCCAGTTTGTGTAATAGTCTTCTATGTGGCACAGTGTCAAAGGCCTTGCTGAAGTCCAGATAGGCCATGTCCACTGCCCTCCCTGATCCACCTCCCTAGTCACCCAGTCAAAAATTCAATGAGGTTGGTCTGACATGACCTCCCCTGGTGAAACCATGCTGCCTTGGGTCCTGTAGTCCATTGACAACCAGATGTTCCACCAATCTCTCCTTCAGTAGTGCTTCCATGATCTTTCCCACTACGAGGTGAGGCTGACTGGTCTGTAGTTCCCTGCTTCCTCTTTGTTCCCACTTTTGTATAGGGGACTACATCTGCTGTCCTCCAGTCTTTGGGTACCTCCCTGTTTCCAGTGATTGGCTGAACAGGATAGCCAGAGGTTCAGCCACCACCTCTCTTAGTTCTTTAAGGACCCTGGGTGCACCCCATCTAGCCCCATTGCTTTATCAGCTCTTATTACTTCCAGTTCCTTCAGGACCCTTTCTCGTGTAAAGGGACTTGTGTCCATTTCTGCACCATTCTCACCCTGTACTCCCTTCAGACCCATTACCCCCTCTTCCTTAGTAAAGACTGAGCAGAAATACCTGTTCAATATGTCAGCTTTATTGTTGTCATCCTCCACGCGGCTCCCATCCTCCCCCTTCAGTCTCACTATCCCTCCCTTTGTCTTTCTTTTTCACTTATGTACCTGTAAAAGGTTTTGTCCCCTTTACCCACTGATTTTGCAATGTGTTCTTCTGTCTGAGCTTTGGCTTCCCTTACTGACTTCCCTGCCTCCCTTTGTTTCTCCTGGTACTTCTCCTCATCCCCTTCTGCCTGTGTCTTTTGTATTGCCTGAATGCAATCTTTTTTGGCTTTCCTTTTGCTACCTCTTTGGAAAACCATAATGGTCTCCTCTTCCTTTTCCTCTTGCTAACCTGCTTAATGCATAATTCTGTTGTTCTTATAATCCCCATTTTAAATACTGCCCACTGTTCCTCAACCCCTGATTCCTGTCCCATTCCCCTTAATGCCTCTTTCAAGTATCTCCCCATTTTCCCAAAGTCTGCCCCCCTAAAATCCAGGATACGTGTTTTTGTGTGGTTTGGTTCTGCTCTTTCTGTGATTTCAAACCACAATGACTGGTGGTCACTGTCACCCATAGTTAGTTTCAATACTGCAGTTATCTTTTCTATGTGGTTTTGTGGTACTGGGCTTTTTACAGCTGGGTTTGTAGAAACACAATTACTTTTCCTTATTCAAATATTCTATTGATTATTTTATAGAAACAGAAATTTTTACAGGCAGAAAAAGACTTGTGTATTTTAAATAGTCTGCTCTGTTCCTACTTAATGCCACACCATCCTAAGGCTTGGCTGTTCCTCCTCTCCCAGTAACAGCTCAAGCTCGTCTCCCCCCAATTAGTCAAGGTTCAGTTTACAGGGCTTCTAGTGACATCACTGGCGATATGGCTGCATGAAACAACAGTTCCCACTCCCCCTTTAACTAAATCCCTGTTCAAACAAGTAATTTTCTAAATACTCATGCAGCTCCATTGAGGAAGGGGTTCTTTGGCATGGTGAGCTTGCATGACCTTGCACTCGAGACTATTTGAGGATTGCACCAGATTTTCTTTGGTGATATTGGGCTCTGAGTTGTCCCAGGCCTCAAAGCCAGCCTACACAGTTTCAGTCATGGAGAAACTTAAAGCAGCCCAGACACTCAAAACCACAAAAAAAAAACAAGCTCGGAACTATTTATCAAGAGCTCGTGGTGTTCCTGGATAATGTGAAGGAAGAGACGAAAGAAATGTGCTGAGATATAGTTTCCTTGGAGCAGAAAACGATGATCTGGGAGAGGCAAGCTACCGCAACTGAGAATAGAGTAACAGTTTTTATTTTGTACTGCCTTAGATCTGAATGCAGGGCTCTCTCTGAATATTGAGTGGAGGTTCAGCCAAGCTACAATGACACCGAAGTTGTCGTTATGCGGCTTGGTGACATCCCCAATGTCGACAGGCGAATTTTCACCTGCCAGGAATTATGGTTTTTGTATCCCCCCCGAACCTACCATTTCTACATAACAAACTCCGAGTCGCAGTTTGTTCGAAATGGGTGGAATCACTCTCAAAGTGGCAAAATTTCGCTGGCGGTCCATCACAGAAACAATCTTGAAACCAGTTGAGATTGTCACTGTGATGGGTTTCGCCATCAAAATTTCATTGTTTCAACTGTATACCTTGAGGGGACCCATAGGGCCCTCAACCCGAAGCCAACTTCACCTGATGCCCACCCCAGTCCATCATCATTCATTTTCTTAACTGTTCAACTAAAGGAAAGATATACAGTATAGATGACTTGGAAATGTAAGATTCTTTTATGACCAATCTCATATTTATTTTGATAATGACTATGCTCCTTATATGATATGCCACCGCAGTGAGTGTCTTCCACTGCTGCAGGTCCTGGTCAAAAAACAACTTAAGTTCTGTACCCACTATCCGTTCCTAATGATAGTTCAGTTTGCAGATGGGTTGAAGGAATATAAATCTGCAGATGAAGCTTACACTAACTTGCTTGGACAGGGTTTTGAGATCTCAGACCGGGGCACTGAAAAAGCACCATCCTCCTCACAGCCTCCCAGATGAGAGACCAACAATTTCACTGCTTAGAGGCACCGAGAGACTGAATCCATGAAGGCAGACATCCTGGCTTACTTAACTGCTTTTAGCTGGGGAAATACAGCAACTGGCATACAGTTTCTTCATTGAGTAATCCCATTTTCTTCACCTATGGTGGCAGATATGTGGGACGGGGGGGGGTGAGGATCCTGGTGATGTGAATAGTACAGTGCCATAGCCGACAGTCCTCCACATGTTGATGGGTGGCTAAATAAGACCTCGGGGTGTATCCCTTACTTTATTATGGTATGGTACAAACTCCCATCAGCTTTATTGGGTGGTCAATCCATGAAGTGGACATCTGATCCACCGCCAGCTTCACAGCCAACTTCTGCCTGACCTTAGTATTACTAGGGCACAGTTTCTCCAGTGAAACCACGCTACTGGCTTGTTTGTTGGGCTGTTCCGGCTCTGCCCCTAGTACTTGCAGCATTCTTAAGATCTTCATCGAGAGAATCTCTTGCATTGGGCCACACCTACGGAAATATAGACGCCAGGCACTAGGACCACAAGGAAACATTTTAGCTAGCAGTCTAGTTGTGGTCACCCACGCTGACATCAGATGCCAATGTCCTCCGTATATAAATGTGGGCGGCCTTGTGTCCTTCTCAGTTATTTTCCTGGTGACGACCATAGCACGTCAGACTCCATGAAGACAACACTGCTTCAGTCATCTGCCAAATCTCTATTTTTCATTTTCTCACCCTAGTTTGTAAATCACTTAATTTTTTAAAGTGATTTCTGTTGCCGTTTATGTCAACTGACCCTGAGAAACTCTTCAGATACTATGGGTGCGGTAAGAAGATCTATGATAATGATGACCACAACGCCTGCATCCACTGGTAGGTTTACAGTGTCTTTTTAAAGGCAAAGTACCCTGTAGCTGCACTAGTAAATTGCTAAACTACTTGCTAAAACTTTTAAATTTTGCCTCAGCGAGACAGGAGGTGGACGTGACGTCACTTCTGGGCTTCCCCACTATATATTACTTCCCCTAGTGAGCTAAGGCGCGCGCAGGACATCCGCCTAGGGAGCTAGGTCTGCAACCTTGTCACTTTAATACCAAAGGAGAATCTGGCCCTAATATCCTGTTGTTACAAGCAGTCTGTAAGTAACCCCTCCTGTTTTCTATTATGGAACAGAGCAAACAAAATCAGTTTAACATCTTAGAGCTAGGAAACAGCTGCAAGGTGATTGTTTGTCAAACTTGTAATACAATTGATTGCAAGAATAGCACTGTTGCCGAACCCATAATTTCCTTTTCATGTACTAACTGTGACGTTATCTTAAGCCTTGACGGGGAAATTACTAAACTGCACACTGAATTGACTAACCTAAAAGAATTACGCAGTTTAGAATGCTTCATGGACAACATGCTTAGAAATATAACCCCTCCAACTGTAAAGCCAGCTGTTACCACACATAATAGTGCATCTCATACCTCTAACAAAATGCAAGATATAACTCAGGGTGTTGATATTGAAGCAGAAAGCAACAGCAAACAAAGAGATAAAAGATCATGAGAACCAGAGCCATTTCATATTGAAACAGGGGATTGAGAAACAGTACAACATAGAAGGTCAAAAAAGGGAGGAGAGCGGAGGTATTTAAACCTCCTGTTACAGATAATACTTTTCACACACCTTCTTATTCAGTACTAATAATAGGTAAGCATCTTTAGAAGAGACTATGGAAATCCCTGACACTGTCACTGAGAATAATTCTCATTCTAATGATATGATTCAACATAAAATCATTGGAGACACTATTATTAAACACATTGATTCTCACCTCCCACCAACCAATAAACTAAGAAGCAATGTCACATGTCTACCAGGGGCAGAAATACAAGATGTTGCATCAAGATGTGACAATTTGTTAAAAGAAGAAAACACTAAAATTATCATTCATGTAGGGTCTAATAATGTGGGACACGTGCACGAAAAGGACATATGTTATGAACTGCTAGACTTAGGAAAAAAAATACAGCAAAATAAGTGTCATGTTACTATCTCTGCTATTCTGCCAATGCCAAGAGCTTCACAGGAAAAAAATAATACTATAGCCAGAATTAACGCTGGGCTTAGAAACTGGTGTACTCAAGAGGACGTCTTGTTTATTGACCACTGGAGAACTTCCTCACAAAACAGATCTTTGTTTGCCAGAGATGGATTACATCTAAATGAAAGAGGCACAGGCCAACTAACTTAATTTTTTCTTTCATCTCTTAACATCATGGGTTTAAACTAGTAAAAATGAGGGGAGGGTCAAAAGTACCATCTTGCCACTATTGATCATACGCTCATTATGAAAGTTGCCAGCCCTATCAAAACTAAGTCTCTAATAAATAAAACATCCTTAAAAACATATTTAATCAGTGCCCCAAGTTTGAATAATAAAAAGGATGAGCTAAAAGCACTCTGTAAGCTGCATAACCCAGATATTGTTGCCATCACTGAAACCTGGTGGCCTAATAAAGAAATGTGGGGGACAGAAATCTCTGATTATGATTTGTTTTTTTAACAGTAGAGAAAACAGGAAAGGAGAAGGAATTGCATTATATATAAATCTGAACTAAAACCTATAAATATTACAAACAAAATAAAAACATCAAATCACACTGAAACCTTATGGATAAAACTATTGACTAAAAATAATGAAACTCTTTTAATAGGTTTATGCTACCGTCCACCGGATACCACCCCTCTAATATCGAAAGAAATTATGAATGAATTGGAAAACGCTGTAGACCAAGTGGAGACAGTGTTTTGGGGAGATTTAAATATGGGTGACATTGACTGGATCAAAGGTACTGCTCAGTCAAGCATCTGCAAAGATTGTTTGAATTTGTGTGGTGAACTGTCCTTAACACAGTCAGTTACAACTCCAACAAGGGGTTCAAACATATTAGACATTGTGATAAATTCAGAAAATATAATAAAAAACTGTATGGTACAAGCACCACCTGTATGCAGTGACCACAATACGATTTCATTTGACATCATTTCTGATGTTTCTGTGTCTAGGAATATCTCCAAAGTCTTTCTTTATAAAAAAGCTAATTTAGATAAGATCAATAAAACACTCATTAATATTGACTGGGATGAATTATTTAATAATGCATCAGTGGAAGACATATGGACTGTTCTAAAGACAAACATCTTGCAAATCACTAACACAAACATACCAAAAATCAGGAAACACTGCTTTGCTAAGAATAACCCCAAATGGCTAACTGTAAAACTTAAAAAAATGATTAAGAAAAAACATTGCATTTATAATAAATATAAAAAAAACTAAGGTCCATCTAGATTGGCAGCATTTAAACAGATCCAAAATAAATGCAAACAAAGAAATTAGGAAAGCAAAAAAGCAACAGAGTTACAATTGATGGCAGAAGCAAATAAAGGAAACAGCAAAAAATGTTACAGTCTTATAAACTCCTTAAGGAAACAGTCATGTAAAATAGTTCCATTAGCATTTGAAGATGATGTCATATCAGAACCAACAAAGATGGCCAATTTGCTAAATGACCATTTCTGTAAATCTTTTGATATCTGTTCATCCAATACCCATACCATGCAAGATATAATTCAATCTGATATGATTATTTCTGAGGAAGAAATTCTATCTAAAATTAAACGTATAAAACCTTGTTCTTCCCCAGGTCCAGATGGCATCTCCACAGATTTGATCAAAATTATGCAAGCGCATCTGACCAAACCATTACAAATTTTATTCAATCACAGCATTAAAACAGGAGAAGTACCAGCAGACTGGAACAAAGCACATGTTATACCACTATATAAAAAGGGAGATAGAGGGGATACGGATAACTATAGGCCTATTAGCCTTACCCCACTTCTCTGTAAAATTATGGGACGCATACTTAAGGACAAAATAATAAACAATGTATCAGAAATTGACTTACAGCAACATCGTTTTTGTAAAGGTCAATCTTGTATTACAAACTTGTTAGGCTTTTATGAATCAGTGAGTAAGCATCTTGATAGCAGGACACCATGTGATGTGGTATTTTTGGACTTCAGGAAAAGCATTTGACTGTGTCCCTCATTGGGCCTTACTAATAAAACTGAATCTCTATAACATACACACTAGCATTATAAAATAGATTAAAAAAAATTGGTTATTAAATCGGTCTCAGAGAGTCCTAACAGATGGTCATGCTTCAGAATGGAGACTAGTTGCTAGTGGGGTACCTCAAGGATCAGTCTTGGCACCCTTAATATTTCAACTGTTTATAACCGATTTATCTAATAATCTATAAAATTATATTATAAAATATGCAGAGGTCTGCAAACTTGGAGGTCGCTGCAAGACACTTTCTGAATCAATTTCTATACAGAATGACTTAAATATATCGACTGAGTGGTCCAAAAAATGAGGTCTCAAATTTAACAATAATAAATGCAGCGTCATGCACTTTGGAACTGAAAATTCTATCACATCCTGTTCACTCAATAATTTACCCTTAAAAGTGGTGGAGTCTGAAAAAGACTTGGAAATTACAATACAGAATACATTAACATTCAATACTCAAATAACTGAGAACATAAATAAAGCAAACCGCATTTGGTGGAGTATAAGACGGAATATTAAATCAAGAGACGAATCAGTTATTCTTCCACTGTATAGATCATGTATCTGCCCCATATTTGATTATGCTTCTCAATTATGGTGTCCATACATACAATAAGAAAGACATCTTAAGAACTGAAAAAATTAAAAGAAAAATTACAAAATACAGTATATAAATGGTGCACAGTCCTTAAATTATAAACAAAGACTAGACGAAGTTGGATTAATGTCTCTTGAAAAAAGAAGACTCAGGGGTGACCTTATGTCCACTAGAGATATTAAAAATGACAAAAACATAATGCTTGAAATTGGCATTGATTTCAAGCAGATAAACATTAACACAAAAGGACATCCACTTCAAATAAAAAGACAATGCTTTAATACAAAAAAGAGGATATTTCTTCTCTCAGAGAATTATACATCCATGGAACTCACTCCCTACAGATATTGTCATCAGTAAAACCAAGAATATCTTTAAAAAACACCTAGACAACTACTTATTACATGACCATTCCCTTGGGTATTATGGGTGACTGATAGGAATGTTCATGGGCTTTGGCCTTATACTCCTTCCAACTTTCTTAGTGAATCTTAGTGAATATGTTTTTGGTTTTGCTCCATCCTGACTCCGTTCTGGGAAGCCATATCATTCCAATTTCAGAGCTTATCTTTTCCTGAGGGGTATGTTTCCCCCTCAGTGGTTCTCCTCTCCGTTCCTCCCCCAGGTTTCTGAGTAATCCGCCAGTCTATAGTTTTTTTTATATCTTTTAGCAACCAAGAAGGCCAATAATGGATGCAACTACACCCACCCTTGGTGGATTCTTGGCAACAGATCCTCAGATATATATATTTATACATGGGGGTGGGAGCTCTAAGATTACAGTAAATTGTGTTATTTTCACTGCAGTGAAATAAATGCAGCTGACGTTAGCAGAGTTAAAATAAATACCGTTTATACCTACTCTGCTGACGTCAACTTCCTACATCTTTGTATACCCATTACTACCACTAACTATGCCTCTCTTCTTACTGCCTATAGTAGAACAAGACCCACAACTGCCATAGTACACATCACAAATACGAGTTGAAACAACGTATTCCAAACATAAAACAAAAGATCTGCACCAACTATGTTTTATTACCGCTCTGCCAGAACTTACTCAAGTGGTCTCCAAACTGTGCACAACAAGTCTCGTTCGAATGAGAACCGAACAGCAACCGTTCGGAACAACTCTCACAAAATACAACACTGTTAATCCTTTCCTTTACCTGTAGTCACTGCAAGAACTGTTCTTTAGCTAACTTTTCTTTTATTCTATGACTCGCCATTGCACACCACGGACAGGAAACTTAAACGTCTTACAGCAAAGGTACATCAGCGCGTAGCAACAGCCATGCAACAAAGCGAAGTGGACTGTCTTGACATGAACACTTAAAGCGAAGTACACCACATAAAAACTGCAGAACAATTACAAATCATCAGAAAACACCAAAAAAGTCACTAAACAGATAAAAACTATACCTCACTAATGCAGCTC
The DNA here is from genome assembly GCA_016271365.2 of Neoceratodus forsteri. Taxonomy (NCBI): domain Eukaryota; kingdom Metazoa; phylum Chordata; order Ceratodontiformes; family Ceratodontidae; genus Neoceratodus; species Neoceratodus forsteri. The sequence continues at coordinate 1,710,529,908 of CM028129.1, read as the reverse complement.
ACAGTCCTGCTCTTCCCAACCCTAAAACACATTCTCACCCTCACAAACAAATGACCCAATCCGAAAGCATGCATCAAACGACAGCATCCAATCAGCAATCACACAAACAGCAAATGACCAGTTACAGATCTCAGAGACACACCAGTCATACCTAGTCACTCACACAGACAATACAAATGAACACACTAAACAAATGTAAGGAAATGTAATAAAGGAGCTCCCACTCCCACGGTATAAATAGCACACATGATGTGCAGATCATGGAATATGAAAAACATTTTCACTCCTGCATTGTGAGCTCTGGATATTTTACTCTGCAGGAGTGAAAATATTTTCCATATTCCACTCCTGCCCATCATGTATCATATATATATATATATATATATATATATATATATATATATATATATAAGTTGGGTCCCATATGCGATGTCTTTTGATGATTCTTTTGTTCCCTGACTTCAGGCATGTAATATAATTTATATTGTTTTTCCTTCTACCCTTCTGTGGATCCGGAGTCCTTGCCTTCCGGGGTTGAAAATGGGTATTGATTCTTATTATACCTTTTCACTGGGTCTACATTGTGTGTGTATTGTTCATACTGGGTTTTGCTACCATTGGGTATGACTTGCCGTATTGATGGCTTTGAGATGTGTTATGTTGTCATACATTAAAAAGGTTCAGTTTAAAAGCAGACCAAAGGGTAGTTCACATTGACTGTAGTGGCGGTGGTGTTAGTGCCCATCATCTTAAGGCTGGCTGAAGTCCATTAAGTGTGGTTGTATTAGTTATAAAGCATCACTTTACATGAACTACGTTTCTTTTAACTTTCTAGATATTTGATTTCTTACAGTAATAGCACACAAGACAAACAAAAGAAAAACATTGAATGCAGTGTATCACATTTTATACCCACATGTCCCCCTTACAGACTCTCACAGTTATGGTACAACTTATCTGTGGGTGACTATCCACCTATCAGGGTTCCTTCTGCTAAACAGTCCTTGAGGATGTTACTCATGCTGCACTGTGACTGCACCTGTTTTTTAGTGAATGTTCTTTTATTGCTGTTGTAAAATTTGCATACCCCTCACCCTGCTGTTGGTTTTGTGTCCGTTGTTGTACATGTTGTATAATTTCTGTATAAGGTGTATCTTACTGTACTGTCTACTACTCGACTGCTTCTAGGTTCCTACCTTGTAATCCCTCTCCATCCCTTTTACACAGAGGTCGCATCTGTAAACAAGATTATAAATCTAATTAATTATTCATGAGCTTAAGTAGCTCATTGATTGGCTTCTGTGCTGGGCTGAAATCTCATAGAAATGCCTGGCACAGCAATCACACAGCTGTTCACATGCAGCCCTCTAGGTTTTCAACAGAGTTACACCTAATGCATATTCATGCTGGCGGCATTTCTGTTACCGGCTACTGAACAATTAAACTGCAGTAATTCCTAACAGAGAAGTGAAAAAATAAACAGATTTAGCCACATTATCAGCATTTGTACATGACAACACAAATTAGAAAAGCAACATGATCCAAAGACAGGATACCCTGCTGAACATGGAGCAGGACGAATATACACCACGCGTCCTTAGCAGTGTCACTGTGCCGCAGAGAAACAAAAAGAATAAACCAAAAAAAGGTCATTACTGTGATTAGACTTATAATCACAATAATGACCTCACAGACGTTCATTTTCTGTCGATTAACGACTGGCTGGGTGGGGTTGGCCCTCAGCTGCGCCTCGGGCCACCCTTTGCCCCCCCCCAGCCAGTCATTAATCTCCAGGAAATGACCGGCTCTTCGGTCATTATTGCTTAATTCTTGCTGTTTCTCTGTATGTTTACCTGGTGAAATGATTTTCAATAAATAAATAATTTATGGACAACAGACAAGGCCGAGGAAGCTGTCTGATGGCCTAGTGGCAGTGTGTGTTGTGCCGCCGTTCGGGTGACCCAGGTTTGGGAGTGAACGCGAGTCACAATGTTGAGAGGCAGGTCAAACAACAGCAGCTGTTGCTCAGCAGTGCTCTGCAGTTGGAAGGGAATGTGTCGGGCACCTGGCACTGCCGAACTCATGTAGTACACTAGGGGACCGTGCTTCTTCCACAGGTGCCACTGCAGGCATCTGATGCTGTCAAGAGGCTACACCCATGTCAGGAGAGGAGGGGGAGGGCTGAGGTGAAAAATTTGATAAAATCTTGCACCCATTTATATGATGACTGATGACACTGTCCCCATGGGTCCTTGTGCCTGGCACTGAATCCTGTCCACTTAGTGGACTGCTTCGGGGGTGGGGTTGGGGGGATGTCCCTCTCCCTGGAACCACCTGCCCATGGAGTAGAAGCCATGGGAGCCATGGGGGTGGCTGTACCTGGGGGAAAAGGAGCACTGGGCCTGAACAGGTTATATCCCTAAAACACAAGTGCCCATGAGGGAGAAAACACTGTATAGAAAAAAAATGGTGCATGAAGAATTAAAACAATTCAGAGATCCCCTCTCAAGTATTTTTGCACTTACCCTTTGTAAATAATTGTATAATACTTGTTGCTTGTCATGATGTACTGATTTTTTTTTCAGGCTCTCATTAATTTTCTTTCCTATGTTACTTTCTTTGTTCACCAATGATGTCTGTATTTCCACTTTGCTCACCAATGATGTCTGTCTATCCAAGTGGATTGTACGCATTGTATTACATGTCACTACCTCTGTAACTGCTGCCTGTGTGGCCCGGGTCATGCCTGAAAATGGTCCCCTCAGATCAGTGCACTTACCCAGTTACCAAAGACTTAAATAAATAAAAATAAAGTATCTTACAGCGTTAAATGCAGTCCATGTCAGTGTGGAAGATTCAAAGTATACTGCTCATTATTACATTTGCAGAGATGGGGTACTACACCTAGCTGGTCCATTGTTTCATGAACTAAATTAAAGACAGATGAGATCACGATTACAGTTTCAATTACATGTCTTATAGGTTCCGTTATACCTTTTATCATATCACCCCTAGTGCAGGCATTATAAAATATTATCATCATCATCTCAGAAAATGAAAAATAAACCAGATAAGAAATGAAAATAGCAAAGTGGAGAACTAGGATATATTTCCAACTGAGCAACTATGTAACGCACTCTTTCTTGCCTAATAGTACTTGAACCACATAAATAAGTTTCCCATGTGAAGGCCAGTGACTGCTTTGTGTTCCATTCTCACAAGGCTGATCTTTTTTGTAGCCTTTTTATCTCAATATCAGTTATATGAAATGAAATGCAGTACCACTTTGCTACTCACAGTATCTTGTTCAGTAATTTTAACTCATTCATGGAGAGAATGCAGAGAGAAAAACTAGATCATAATAAGAATAAGAAAAAACATGCCTCCACCTCCCACGACTGCACACAGACATCCATGTATTGTAAACAGTTACCCTTGTGAGACAGATTTCACAGATAATACATAGCAAATATTTTTCCTTTGTGACCTTGTTTGAATAGCTGATGGGTATTCATTTCTTGCCAAGAAAATGTAACTCACTGGGTCATTTCAGGAGGCGGTTGTCCTCTAGCTTCAAAATGAAACTGATGATAAAGCTGAGCTACATGTCTGCGCATCTCCTATACAGGACTGTAGCCAGACATTTCAGATCTAACTTCGGGGGTATCTCTTGCAGCAGGCCATACCTGTGGAACTATAGCCACCAGGCATTAGGACCACACGGAAAACTTTCTAGCAAGCAGTGTACCAGGGGGCTGCCCACTCCGACATCAGATGCTGATGTCGCTGTACGTTATAAGAGCGAGTGGCCCCCGCATGCTTCTCATTTCTTTTCCCACTGTTGACTAACCTATGTCGGACCTCTCAGATCGCCGCAGATTCAGTCGACCGCCATTACCCTTGGGTTTCTTTTCCTTTTCTCACCTCAGTTTTTTATCACTTTTTAGTGATTTTTCCTTTTCATTTATGTTTTCTCAGCCTTCTTCATCTTCCAACTGGACAGCTACTTGTGCTTATGGAAAGCAACTCACAAAGAAAGATGGCCATTCTGCCTGTGTTCTCTGTCTAGGCCCAGACCGCGACGTCGATGCCTGCTCCATCTGCTGTGGCTTCAACCAGGCTACCTGCCGCTGTCATCAGCGGACCCTGGAGAACTTTCTACTTCAACAAAAAGTCGCCAGCATGGAGAAGGAGTTGCAGGCCAGGAATTCCTCTGTCTCCCTTGCCCTATCCTCAGACTCCCAGTCCTTGAAGTCCCGAGATAAAACCTCAGGTAAACACAGGGACAAGGACCTCGCTAAACCCCAGTCCGATCCCTCCCACTCCTGGTCCCTACGTTGTCTGACTACAGCAGCGGGACCTTCCAACGCTTCGAAGGCAGCAATGTCTGCCTTGTATGCCCTCTCATCCACAGGGCTACTGTTGGCAGCGTCTCCAGCCAACCTTACTTTGGCAGGCAGAGGTCCTTCAGGGCCAGGTGCTCTCCCTGCCCCCCTTTGGGGCTGGGTGCTACCCTGGCCCCCCAGCCCCTGCTGTTCCGGCCCTTATTTTCAGCAGTCGCACAGTCAGGAGGCTCTGTTGGCTGGTCTTCAACCGATGCAGGCTTAGTGGCCTTGGGTTCTTCTGTCGCTATCCGACTGCCACCCGCTACTGCGACGTTGACCTCTATGGCCCCGAAACTGATGCCCTCCCCGGCATCACTCCAGGCCGCCTCCTGGCATTCTTCACCATCCCATAAGGGGACTCAGGCCGAGGATTCCTCCCCAGGGTCTAAGCTGATCCAGCCAATATTGCCGGCTCCTCCTCTGTGGCCTACGTTGGCCCCCTCTCCGGTGCCACCTAGCTACCCAACGCCAGTCACGGTGGACCTTCCTTCCTTGCTTTCTTCCCTATGTAATTTTATAGTGACCCGCCTAGTGCCACTGCAGGACCCAACCCCTAGGGCACCTCTGATGCCAGTTCCCGCACCCATGACTCCAGCGGGCCTGCGTCGGTTCCCCATGGCCGAACCCGCTCTCCCTCCAGACCTTTGTGAGAAGGGGATGAATATCACCCGGACCTTCAACCCCCTGACAAAGATGAGCAATGGATGAAGATTATGAAGGGGGTTACCCCTTCTCATTCAACCTCCATGATCTCATCAGATGGGGAGGAGACCCCAAAATATATTTCACGTTCCCCTCCAGACAACCCATCGTCTGTGGGGGTTCTTCCGCCAGATGCTTTGGGCTGGCAGTATAGCCTAGAGATTAGAGGAATGAGGTGTGAACGAGCTTGGTACATCCAGCAGATTAGACCTGAGTTTGATTCTCACAACCTCCACTTGCATACTGTGTGACTCTGAGCAAGTCACTTAACCGCCCAGTGCTCCCAGGTCGCCCCTGAGAACAAGCACTTGTGCCTAGTGAGCCTTACCTGGTTACCAAAGACTAAAATAAAAAAAAAAAAATGCAGGTGGTGATGGGGTATGATACCGAGGAACAGGACCCCAGCAGACATCGGTTAGCTACATACCTATGCCTGACTGACACTCCTCCCTTGGTGGTTCCTTTTTTGATTGAACCCTTTGAGCACGCCACCATGGTGGCCTGGCAGTACCCTAACTTGGTCCCTGCTATGCCCAGCAAGGTGGACAAACTTTACTGAGCAGGCGCAGACTGACTTGGTGGTCATTAACGCCACCCATGACTGCACCAAAAGGCCCAATCATTTAATTTCACTCCCCCCGGACAAAGAATCCCAGAGGTTGGACTTACTGGGCAAGAGGGCCTTCGCCTCGGCCACCCTGGCCATCAGGGTCATGAACTACATGGCCCATATGGTCCAATTCCTCAACCTTCATTTGGAACAAGCCCAAGAATTTGCCAGTGCCCTTCCCGATGGCCAGAGAAAGCAGCAACTCTTGCAGTCCCTTCAGTCGGGGACTGACATCAGTCTGTATCTCTTTGTAGGTAAACGGCTGCCTGAGCGGGTCATTTAGAGCAAGCTGCACCCTTTAAATAACACACTGTCCACCAAAATGTTTAAGTGCGGAATCCATACATGTGATTTAAAAGGCTTATTTCTTCACCTTCACCATCTGCACCACGTCACAGCCAGGACCAGGATGCACATACCAAAAACACTCTCAGTAATGGCTGAGAATAAGTTTTAGTAGTACAAAGTGTAATCCTCCTGTTTATAAGTCCAGATGGTGAAGGTGAAGAAATAAGCCTTTTAAATCGCACGTTTACATCTACACAAAGGGATTTAGACAATTGAGCCAAGAAGAGTACGCACCAACAGAGCAAAAGTAAAAGTAGGACTCTCATGGAAACCGCAAGTTGTATCTTGTTTAAAAACTTACTGTTTAAAAACGTACAGAAAAAAGTTGGGGTTTTCAAGTGTATCTTTTTGCTTAAGTAAATATACGGATTCCACACTTAAACATTTTGGTGGACAGAATGTTATTTAAAGAGTACAGCTTGCTCTAAATTACCTGCTCAGGCGGCCATTTACCTACAAAGTCTGAATCCCTGATAAGCAGCACCTGGCTACTACTGAGATAACAGGGTCATGGAGTTGTGAATTTAAAAATTATAATCTATGGACCTATACAGTGCACATGCAAATTTTAAATTCAAGTTGGTCTACATCTCCTTTGCTCGGCCTGTGAGGCCGTCAATGATTCGGCCAGGGCTGCAGTGACCAGCTTCTGCCTATGCTAGCACTCCTGGTTCAGGGTGTCGGGGTTCACCAAGACGTTCAGTTATCTATCCTGAACACCCCCTTTAGTGGTTACAAATTGTTTGGAGCTGATGTGCAACAAATCCTTGATGCCCTAAAGGCCTCAGGATGTACCTTAAGGTCAGTCCACTTGATCTCCTTTGATTTTTGCGAGTGAATTATAGCGAATCAGTCTGAGTGACTTTAAAACAGCGAGTATAAAATGGGCTACAGTATTTTAACAGCCCATGTTACAGACAGCGCTTTTGTTTCAGCAGGGAGCCATAGAGGTAGTTTGTGTGTCAAGCATTTAGGCACTTCCTTGTCAGGCCAGTTCAAAGCTGGCCACGTAGTATAGAGATTACAGTCAACACCTGTGTGGCTGCCATATCTGGTTCGATACTTGGATTTTCTTACCTGCCTGCCCTATTTCTTGGCACCGGTGATAAGACCTGCAATAATCTTTCACCTGCTGGGTGAAATTGGGCCAATAGAAGTTCTGGGCCAAATGCTGTGTAGTGCGTGCAATTCCCAGATGACCAGATAAGGGAATATCATGTGCAATCTTGAGCAACTGCTCACGATGCTCCTGGGGAATGACAAGCTGTCAGCCTATCACTCCTCCCTCTGTCTGCACAGCATGAGTATACGAAACCTTATGTTTACCGTCACCTCCCTGTGCTCTGTCAGAGTCTGCCCAAGCCCTCAGCTTCTCTAGACTAGGGTCACTTCTCTGAGCAGCTGCAAACTCCTCACACATTCCCAAGGCATGGGACAGGTTCCCTTCAGTCTCTAAACTAGGGTCCCTAGCAATAGCATCAGGGCACTCAGGATTACTGTCATCCCTAACCCTCTGACACTGGGTCAACCCTCCCTCTTCGGAGTAACCCTCCGTAGCTGTGTAGTTAACTGCTACTGGGGAAATTTCTACCCCCTTTTGATTAGTCTCCATATCAGGAGACAGGCTGGGAAACCAGCCTCCCAGTGGTTTCCACAGTGGCTTCTGTGGGGTCCAGGGAACTACAATTTTCCCTTGCCACTTGGCTACGGGTAACTGCACACACCATCCGCTGTTTGAGATTGTTGCCAAAGATGACGTCAGCTGCTAGCATTTTGGCTACAGCCACCTGTTGCACAGTTCCCCCTGTTTCACCCCAGTCTAGGAAAACACTAGCGAGGGGCAATGTTTTCTCCTCACCAGTAAAGTCTTGTACAATGACATACAGTAGCAGCCACAGACACTGCCAGCTATTTCCCGAAATTTCTGTGATATTTCCAGATATATCTAATGCTTTCTCCATTTCTGCAGTAGGGGCAGCAGGGAGAAACTCTTTAGAAAGTTCACAAAATATCTGGAAATAGTTGGCAATGTCTGTGGCTACTACTTTTATTAGGTATAAGCTGACCAGGCTCTACCAGATCCCCTTTTACCAATGTCAGGGATGCCGCTGTGTCCCTTAACCCTTGTGTCTGTACACCATTCACCGTGACTGGGTGCATGTGTTCCCTCATGTTCACAGGCATGCTACCAGGGACACACAAACAACCCGCTTCTTTCCTAGCCCCCGGCTGCATATTGCTTGCCCTTTTGGGACACTGTCTAGCAATATGCCCAGTTTCTTTACAAAACCAACATTCGTTTCTTTTCTCAGAGAACTCTTTTCTTTGAAACCTGAAGCTAACTGGTTTCGGTGGAGGCAGTGAGGGTTTTAGCTGCCCTGAAGGCACGTTTTTCCCTTTCTGCACTGCTATGCCCACCTCATTCGCTCTCAGAGTAGGTCTGCTCTTGGCATAGCGGTACGAGAGTTCAGCAGCCTCTTGCACTGTTTTGGGATCTCGGTCCTCCAGCCAGGTTTTCAGCTCTGCTGGGCATGCTGAAAAAAACTGTTCTAACAAAATAGCATTTTCAATTTTATCTACAGAGTTTGCTTCAGTTCCTTCCCACCAATGTTTTAAAATCTGACACTGTTTCATGGCTAGCTCCCCGTAGCTCATATCAGGGCTTCTCCTGAGCTTATAGAATTTAGCTCTGTATGCTTCAGCAGTTAAATCAAACTTTTTTAAAAGTGCAGCTTTAAGTTTGCTGTAATCATTACTGTCCTCATTATCCATTTGACCCAATGCATCCTGAGCTTTCCGGGTAAGTAGTGGGGATAGCTGGAAGCTCCAGGACCCTCTAGAAATTTTAGCCTGAATGCAAACTTTTTCAAAGGAATTTAAAAAGGCATCCATATCCTCCCACTCTTTAAATTCAGCTATCAATTTGGAATTAAATTTGTAACCCAGTCCTGTAGTTCCAGTTAAACCCAAGCCACTTACCTGCTCTGGTGCTGGTGGTTGGAGTCTTAGCTTCTCCAGTTCATGTTGCCTCTGGTGCTCACACTCCTTATGGTCTGCCTCTCGCTGTTCTCACTTCCTCTTCTCCTCTGCAGTTCACTGTTCTCGATTCTCTTCTCTCTGGAACTCCAACTCCATTCTGCGCAACTCAATCTGCAGCCTGATTGCTTCTGGCTCCAGAATTCTGGTGACCTTCCCCTGCTGCTGTGGCCCTTCGCTGGCACTGGCCCTGCTGTAATCCTCACCGGATCTGGACACTGCACTGGCCGCTGGCCCCTCCATGCTCAAGGTTTGGTCTTTTACAGTCACAGTCTGTGACTTGATGCTCTGGGCATCTGCTGCCATCAGGGCATTCATGAGGTTCTGCTTGGTGGCTCTCCACTCATATAGGACTCTTCTGTTCTGGTACAACTGCCTCAAGAAGTATACAGTGTGCCCACTGTAGTTGGAAGCCATCTTCTTCTTCCCTAACTACGTCTACTCTAACTTGCACTTTAGAAAAAAAATAAAACAGGTAGGAACTTGACAGTAAGCAAAATGGTATAGTTCTGTTTCCTCTTTTAAAAAATAAATCACTGCCTTATTTTGCAAGTGAGCTGTACAGTATTAAACTGATACACTGAACGGTTAAAGCTTGTGTTACCAAATGTATCTGCACCGCTGCCAAACAATCTGTCACAAACGCACTCAGCAGGTCAGGCCCTCTGCTCCCACAGTGCCAACCTCCGAGCGCAGTATTGCAAACATGTAACAGAACAGGGTAACCCTCCTGTCTGCTTGTGGGTCCGAATCACCTTTAGTCTCAAGTTCTGGGGGGATTCAAACTGTGAACCTTATGCTAGCATACCCAAATGTATAGGCTCAGATAATCTGCTTTTTGGGGGGATGCCAGATATCTTTCACCTAAGGGCACCTAACCAGGTTTTCAAAATGAACCCTTAAAACTCTATAAAAGACCTTAGGTATATTCTTACCTTTTCCCAGTTTGATAACACCATTAAGCTTATGAACAGTTTTAGTCAGACTTAACCGTCTATACATCACATGCAAAAGAAAGAACTTCGAAGACACACCCAGGCAGTCTTTCTAAATGAAAGGTTTACTTAAAAAAAATGGAAAAAATAGGTAAAATGTAAACACAGAACAATATTTCACAAAGCATACAATCACTTAAAAGAACAAGGTTAAAATACAACACGTAAACTCCTACTACAATACAGTTAGACTTTTTCAATCTAATGTATTACCTTCTTACAGTGCTTAAATTAGTTCTTGTTTCTTAAGGGCCCACAAAGAAATACAGGTTGAAAACTCTGTGTTTCCACTGCCTTCTAAGATGTCATGTAGCTCCTCCTTTTAGAATATAAAAATTATACAAACAATGATCTTCCTGTCAGGAGATATTTTAAATACTGTGACTTCAGCAAAAACTAATTTCCCAATATGACTCCTTAATTAACATCCTCTCTTTTGATCTCAAACAGTTCCTATTCCCCTGCATTTCAAAGGATTTTATGACTTTTAGCACCATAGTGATATGACAGTGTTTTTTCCTCTAAAATGTCATAAAAGTTTATGATCCCTATATCCTGGCAGCTGGTCAGCTCCAATTAAGTCAGATAAGCAGGAGACCCTTAATTAAGGCTCTCTAGTCTTTTTAATTGCCTCCTAGTTTCAGGTTAATATAACCTGTTATTTCCACTAAAACCTGACCCATGGCACAGCTGCCTTATGGAGACAAATCACACACTACATTTTTATATTACAAATATCAAAGAACAATCATAACCAGCTGACCAAGCGTCATAGATGGAACCCAGCAATCTGCTAAGAGGGGTTCCCTTCCTCATTCCCTCTCCTCAGCAAATTCTCATGACAGATGCTTCAGGGTTTGGGTGGGGAGCTCATTTGGGGCCCCATCAAACACAAGGAACATGGTCCCAGTTGGAATCCTCTCTCCACATCTATGTCCTGGAGATGCAGGCCATCCCTTTATGCCTTGCAGGCCTTCCAGACTCCACTATCCCCGGGTCTATTGCTAGTGCAGATGGACAACATCAGTGTAGCTCACTACGTCAGCAAGCAGGGGGGGCACTCACTCGTACTCCCTCTACCAGGAAGCAATGAGAGTCTGGTATTGGGCTCTGGATTACGGTCTCAAGCTGATGACTGTCCATGTTCCAGGTATCCAAAATGTCCTGGCAGACGCCCTAAGTCGGTTGCATTTAAAGATGCATGAGTGGGAGCTGCTGACCCCAGTAGCAGAAGACCTGTTTGACAGGTGGGGTCATCCAGAATGGACCTTTTTGCATCCCCACTCAATGCAAAACTACTGCTTTTTTGCTCGCTCGATCCAGGGCCTGGAGTTTTCTGGTGAGACATGTTCCTCTCTTGGAAGGGGAGGTTTCTGTACACATTTCCTCACTTCCCCCTACTTCAAAGGGTTCTCTTTTACTTAATTTAATAAACTTTATTGGTTTAAACAGCCTTATGTCTAGTACATTAGTGAGTGACCAGAAATGAACACATTAGTTGTAAGAAAAAAACCCTGTTGTTACATACTAAAGAAAAGTAAACACAAAAAACAACAAACCATAATCTCCCCCATCCTCCTGCCCATCCTTGCCCCCAACCCCAATTTGTGACCTACTTAATAGATGAAGGTAGACAGCAGAAAAACAGAATCAGATTGCTATGGTTTCCGGAGGGAAAGTAGGGTAAAGAGAGGTTCTCATGTTTTCTGGTACGCCTGAGACCTGCGTTGCATGAGAGCAATATGTTTTTCCAGCTGAAGTGCTAGCAGGATGTCACGGTACCATTCCATGACTGAAGGAAGGGAGTCATTCTTCCAGTGTCTCAACATGACTAACTTTGTAGTGGAAGCTATTACAGCTAGGTGCATTTTCCTGATTCGGGGGTACCTGGAAGAAAAAGGGTCAACAAGCAGCTTTCAGGGGTGAATAGCGAGTCCAGGCCTAACAAGGGGTCTAGAACTCTCTTAATGGAGTTCCAGTAAGCTTGGGTATTAGAACAACCCCAGAGTAGGTGGTAAAGGGACTCAGGAGACTTACCACAGTGGGGACACATAAAGGAGGTCAACTTGCCCATCGTATGCAATTTGACCAGTGTAAAATAAAGATCATGCATTGTGTTAAATTGAGTCAGACGTAATCTGTCTTGCTTGATAAATTTATATGTATTGTTCCATGCCTTTTTCCACAGATTTTCCTCAGCTGAGAGAGATAAGTTCTGTACCCAATAATAACATACCCCTGAGGGCAGTTGCGGGTCTAGGGATTGTACGCATTTGTAAACTTTGAAGACCGCGTAAGGCTGGTCAGCTGCCATAAATAACGAGGAAAGAACCTCTGGTATCATAGCAGACCAGGGTTTCAGGCCCAGGATGGCGAGGAGAGCATTTTTAATTTGCAAAAACTTGAAAATATCTTGGTTTTTAAGCTGGAGCCTGGCCTGCAGTGAGGGAAAGGAGTCTTCAGAGGGTTCTCATTAAGCTCCAGATGGAATGAGCCATGACGATTTTCATTGCTCCCTTCTGGACTTGTCGGATCTGGTTCCCTCTACTGCAGCAGCTGACGGTGGAACCTCCAGTCCCTCTTTCTCTGTGCACTGACTTGTTCTCTCAGAACCAGGGCACCCTGGCCCATCAAGACCTCTGATCCCTGCATCTTCATGCCTGGCTCCTGAGGACATATCCATGGCTTGTCTCACGGTGTCACCCATGGTGGCTGATGTCCTGGTGGTGGCTAGGAAGCCTTCCACTAGGGTCACTTATTCTGTGAAGTGGAAATGTTTTGCGCTGTGGGCTGCCTCGCATCAGCTGAATCCCTTTACTTGTCCTGTAAATCAGATTCTGGAGTACTTGCTGTCCCTTTCAGACTCCGGTCAGAAGTACTCCTCTCTTAAGGAGCACATGTTTGCCATCTCTGCCTTCTATGTGCCTGTTGAGTGATGTGCGGTGGCACAACTGGAGGTGTCCTGTGCATTTCTGAGAGGCATTCTTCACCTGAAGCTTCCTATCTGCAATCCAATCCTGCCTTGAGACTTGAATTCTGTGTTCAAAAAACTTACTTTGGCTCCTTTTGAGCCAGCCACGACATGCAAGCTACACTTTCTGTCATGGAAAACATGTTTAGTTGCTATTACTTTTGTTCAAAGAATTTCAGAGCTACAGGTGCTCATGTGCGAGCAGCCTTACTTGATTTTCCCTGATCTGCCGACCCCGAGGCAGGCTGCGTTCCCAAACCCAGGTCGCGGGTGGTGCGAGGTGTGGCGTCCAGCGCCTTAACCTCAGCACCACGGCCGGCGCTTTGCAGCTCTTGCCTGTGAGCCTTGCCTGAAGTTCAACCTCACCACCGAACAATACCACAAGAAAGCCCTGCAGAAGTTCCTCATCAGGAAGAAATTAAGAAAATAATCTAGCGTGGGAGGCGGAGTACCAAAATAATTATTGTATTCCACCTCTGGGTCTGATATTTTGTCTATTCAGAAAAGCAGTTTTATAGATTAAACTGCAGAGCAGCGGCATGGTGAGTGGTATTCCAGCTGGAATACCTGAATGAGGAAAATGGTATTGTGCCACCAAAACTGGTATGCAAAACAGGGCAGAATACCATTAAATTTGAGCCCTGCTTATAGAGCAACAGGCAGCCAGCGGAGAGCAGGGGTCTTCCAGGGCTTCCCCCCTCCCATTCACCGGTGTCCTCTTCAGGCTTCCAATGCCCGAGACAAGTCTTCGGGTAAACATCCTCATCGGGATAAAGACAGGCCTATGGACCGTCCCCTACGAAGGCGACCCTGTTTGAAGTTGTATTCTTTCTGCTCTTCTCCTGGGATTGCACCATCGAACGCTTCAGCTCCAATGCCTCTCTCCATGCAGGCCTTTGCTCCTATCAGGCCCACCATGGTGGAGAGTTCTCCCAGCCTTCTTAGTGCTGTGGAGGGGCCATCGGCCTCTGGATCATCAGCTGCAGCCCCGCAGTTGCAACTTCTTGAATCATGAGGTCCACAGGCGCTTTGACCCACTGCCTCTACTGCAGCTGGTGATGGTTCATTGGAGCTAGGACCTGCGCCCTCTCCATTAATACCTGTGTCAATGGTGCTTCCTTACTCTGCCGTTGACCTTAATGTGGTTCTTACTTCTATAACTTGGCCCTCATCCAACAGTTTGTTCCATAGCCTGGGCCTTCGTCGCCCTTGCCATTGGGTGCTGCTATCTGCTCTGTGCCTTCTAGAGAGCTGTTGGCACTCTGGCTGCAGAACAGGCTGACATAGAGGAGGAATATCACCCTGATCTCATCCTCCCTGATGAAGAGGATAAAGAGGAAGATGTGGAGGCCTACTATCTCTTCCATGAGTGAGGACTCCATCAGACACACCCCAAGATCCCCCATAGAGCACTCCTCCTTCTTTAATATTATGAAGCAGCTCTCCTCTACTGTGGGGTTCCAGACTGAGAAGAAGGATGAGGGACCTTGTGGATTTCTTGGAGATCCCAGAATCTCCACCCAGAGTTATTCCCCCTCTGCTTCCAGCACTGCAGGATGCTACGAATGCTATCTGGCATAGCCCAGACTTGGCACCTGCCATGCCCAGAAAGGCTGATAAGCTTTTCCAGTTGCCCTTGGGGCTGCGTGACTCTGTGGTAATCAAAGCAGCTCATGACAGGTCCAAGGTGCCCAAGCACCTTAGCACCCTCCCCCCCGACCGGGAATCTCAGAAGATTGACCTCTGGAGCAAGAGGACGTTTGCATCAGCCACTTTGGGCCTTGGAATTGCCAACTGCCTGTCTGATATGATCAACTACCAAAATAGCCTCTGGAGAAAGGGCAAGGCTGCTGCTCAGGCCCTTCCTGAAGGTTCCCAGAGGCAGGAGCGTCTCAAAATTCTCCAGGCCTCGGGTGATGGAAGCATCTCCTCACAGCCTACCATGACATAGGTGATACTACAGTCAGGGCAACTGCCACTGGCATTTGCCTTAGAAGGCAATCCTGGCTTAGAGTCTCTGGCTTTGCTGTTGATGTCCAGCAAAAGGTGTTACATGCCCCTTTTGTGGGTCACGGATGTTTTGGTCCTGATGTGCAGGATATTATTAATGACCTGTAGGCATCTGGCAGGGCTGTTAGGTCAGTTCACTCCCTTGAACATACCCAGCCTAGGAGTAGAGTGAGGCCCTGCTTTCATAAGATCTCTCATAAGTCTGGCTCCAGAACCGAGCTCCAGCGCAAGCACAGGGCCAGCTCTGCCTTGCTTGCCCCCTCCTCCACCACAGGTTCCTCTGCTAAGCATTTCAGGGGAGGAGGTGTGGCCCCGGCCATTGGTTCCTCTTCAGCATGACTCCTTGCCAGAGCCCCCTCCTCTTGTTCCATGCCAGGTGGTGGTGGTGGTGGTTTGAGGTTGGTTCTCCCTCTATCTGTCCCAGTGGAGAACCATAACCACAATGCTTGGATCCTGCAGATAATAAAACATGGTCATGTTCTAGAACAGCTTCCAGATGTTCAACCGGTTCCCACCTCTTATCCCCCAGACCACACAGCTGTGCTCTGGGAGGAGGTGTTTTCAACTTGCTATGCAAAAGGTCAGTAAAACCAGTGCCCAGGCAGCAAAGGAAAAAAAGGGTTCTACTCACGGTTCTTCCTGGTTCTCAGAAGAACTGGGGACTTGAGGCCCATTCTAGATCTCAAGGAGCTGCATCTTTACATCCATTACAGAACACTCTGGATGGTAACTCTATATGGCCTTCTTCCTCTGCTCAAGCAGGGTGACTGGCTATACTCCCTGGACATGCAGGATGCCTATTTGCATATCATGGTTTGCCACCACCCCCGGTCGTACCTACGGTTCCTCTTCTGAGGGGAGCATTACCAGGTCAGAGTGTTGCTCTTTGGCTTATCCTCGGTGCCACAAGTATTTATCAAATGCTTAGCAGTTGTAGCAGCAGCCTCCGATGCAGAGGCCTTTATGTGTTGCCATACTTGGACGACTGGTTACTGAACGTGCAGTCCATGACCGTTGCTGACTCTAGAACGCACATTGCAGTTGTTCCAGACCTTGGGCATCACTGTCACTTTTCCCTAGTCTATGCTGAC
The DNA here is from genome assembly GCA_016271365.2 of Neoceratodus forsteri. Classification (NCBI taxonomy): domain Eukaryota; kingdom Metazoa; phylum Chordata; order Ceratodontiformes; family Ceratodontidae; genus Neoceratodus; species Neoceratodus forsteri. Next base: position 1,710,513,760 of record CM028129.1, on the reverse strand, counting down.
CCCGTCCCAGTGGTTGCAGTACATAGGGGTCATTCTGGACTCCACTCAGGGCAAGGCCTTCCTACCACAAGACAGAGCGGACTGCCTCATTGCTCAGGCCCAGGCTGTGACTCAGTGCTGGTATGTCCCAGCCAGGAGGTTCTTGAGGCTGCTAGGCTTTTTTTTTTGTATTATTTCTTTACCTTCTCCAACACACCTGCTGTCGTCCTCTCTTTCGGGCTACCAAGTCCTGCTGTTGCCTCCTCAGCCGATCCGCCATCCAGCTGCTCCGATGCAGCCGGTTGTCCCGGACTTATCCCTCGCCCGGGGCTCTCCCATATCCGCCAGGGCCCTCGGGAGGAGAGACCACAGCGACGTAGGCACCTTGCATCTTTACCAGGGACCCGGAGATGCAGCCTGGAGGTTTCTTGGCTGGGAGAGGCAGGGAGGCAGACCGCTGTCATCCGGACAGCATGCATGCAGTTTTTCATGCTTTTCTGGTCCCTCTTGTGCGCCGCTGCTTGCAGTACTCCCCAGTCTCCACCGGGGGTCACTAACATAGCGGGCCTACCGACCTAGCCCACCCCAGGAGAGGAGAGCAGTCCTCTGGATGTTCAATCCTCTCCTCCCCTGCCAGCCCCCGTTGACCTGAGTTCGTTCCCGAACCCGGGTCGCTGGCATGGTTCGAGGTGTGGCGTCCAGCACCTCAACCCTCTACACCACCGTGCCAGCTAGGGGCTGCTAGGCTTAATGGCTGCAGCCATTGTAATGGTCCCTTTGGCCAGGTTGCATGTGAGGGATCCCACAATGGACCCTATGAGTCCAGTGGGATCAACACTCAAACAATCTGGATCATCTGGTCCTTGTCTCCTCCCCAGTATGCAAGGTGCTTTGGTGGTGGATGGAACCAGTCAGTCTCTTGAAAGGGGTCTCCTCTCTTATCCCCACTCCTCACCAAATCCTCACCATGGATGTTTCAGGTCTAGGTTAGGGAGCGCACCTAGGCCCTTATCAGACCCAGGGGATCTGCTCCCAGTGGGAGACCCACCTCCACATAAACATTCTAGAAATGCGGGCACTTCTGTATGCCTTACAGGTTTTCCAGAACCATCTCTCTCTCTCTCTCTCCAGGCCCACTGTTGGTGCAGTCGGACCACCTCAGTGTGGTCTGTCACATCAGTAAGCATGGGGGAACCCATTCCTACCCCCTGTGCTGGGAGGCAACGAGGGGTCTGGTACTGGGCTGTAGATCATGGTGCAGAACTGTCAGCTGTCCATGTTCCAGGTGACCAAACACCTTGACGGACAGCCTCAGCTGGTCATAGTCCAGAATGCATGAGTGGAAACTGCTGACTTGAGTCATAGAAGACCTGTTCAACTGGTGGGGTCATCCAGAGTTGGACATTTTTGTGTCCCCACTCAACACAAAACTGCTGCGTTTCTGCTCGCTAGATCCAGGGCCTGGAGTTTTCTGGTGAGACACGTCCCTGTCCTGGATAGTGAAGTTTCTTTACCTCTTCCCACCCTTTCCTCTGATTCAGAGGGTGCTTAACATGCTAAAAATGGAGGGTGCCACCCTAATTCTAGTGGCTCCCTTCTGGCCTTGTCAGATATGGTTTCCATTACTGCAGCAGTTGACTGTGGAACCTCTGGCACCTTTGCCCCTTTGTAGGGACCAGTTGACACAGGCGACCTGGTCCATCCAGATCTCAAGTCCCTCCGGCTGCATGTCTGGGACCTGAAGATGTAGCCATTGCTTGTTTTGGGGTCTCCCAGAAGGTGGGTAGTGCCCTGGTGGCTGCCAGGAAACCCTCCACCAGGGTCACTTACTTAATGAAGTGGAAGCGCTTTGCTATATGGGACACTTCTCATCACCTGGACCCTTTCACTTGTCCGGTCAAACAAGTTCTAGAGTAGTTCCTGTCCTTATCGGATGCAGGACTACAATATTCTTCTATCAAGGTGCACCTGTCTGCTATTTCAGCCTTTCATGTGCGTATTGATGGCCGTACTGTGGCCCAGTTGGATGTGGCCTGTACTTTTCTGAGAGGCATTCTACACTCGATGTCTCCTATATGGAATCTTGTACTGGCTTGGGACCTCAATTTTGTGCTCAAGAAGCTGATTCTGTCTCCTTCTGAGCCAGCCGTGTCTTGCGAGCTATGCTTTCTGTCATGGAAAGCATTATTTTTAGTTGCTGTTATTTCTGCTTGAAGAATTTCAGAGCTACAGGCTCTCATGTGTGAGCAGCCTTATTTGATTTTTCACAAAGACAGGGTCTCTTTGCATACTAATCCTAAATTTCTTCCTAAGGTGGTGTCTGAGTTTACTTTGAATCAATCTATCCACCTGCCTGTTTATTTTCCAGAACATGCCAGTTCAAGGGAAGCATTACTCCATACTTTGGATGTGCATAGAATTCTTAGGTACTATACACACTATACGAAGGACTACAGAAAGTCTTCTCAGCTATTTCTTTTGCCCTTGGAAAAGAGGGCGCTCCAGTATCTAAACAGTGCTTGTCCAAATGGTTGGCCAACTGTCTTACTTTTTGTTGTACGAAGTATGGTAAGGGACTTCTTGGTGTGGTTCACGGCCATTCAACCAGAGGCATGGCCACTTCTGTTGCCTGTTTCAGGAATGTGTCAGCTGCAGAAATTTGTGCTGCTGCCTCTTGGAGTACTGTCCACACTTTCACCAAACACTGCAGTGTGTACATTGCCTCCAGAAAAAGGGCAAGCTTTGGCCTAGCTGTGCTTTAGGGCCCTTTTTCTTAGGCCTCTGGCCTCCTGCCACCCGGACTGTTTTTGCTCTCAGCACTGCTTGTGACTCATTCCATAGGTGTGACCTGATGACAGAGATATCCCTGAAGAAGACAGTACAGTTATGTAAGAACTTACCAGAGCAGTAGATCTTTGAGGGAATCTTTGTCATCAGGTTATGTCGCCCCTCCCTCCATCCCCCTTTCTCTATTTCTCTTCAGCTCAGCTGTCCTGTTGCTCCAGCCTTTTTGCTAGCTGGGCACCTTCTTTCTCTCCTTGGTTCCGTGGTGGGACTCCTGTCTCCTATGGCCTCCAGCTAGGGAAAGAACTGTGGAAGGAGCTGGGTCACCCACGCTTATATAGGGCTGTGACGTCGGAGCCTGACGTCAGCATGGGCATCCCCTACCAGACTGCTGCAGAAAAGCTTCTGTGAGACCCTAACACCTGACAGCTAAGTTCCATAGGTGTGACCTGATGATAGAGATTCCCTCGAAGATCTGCTGTTACAGTAAGTTCTTACATAACTCTTCGTTTTTCAGTCACGTCCCCTCTCGCTCTCCTCTCTTCCAGCGAGTTCATGTTGTGTTCCTGCAGCATTTTCTCGTATGGGTTCTTCTGTAACCCCCTCCCCATTTTGGTTGCCCTCTTCTGCACAGCCTCCACCCTTTCAATCTCCTTGCAAAGGTGCAGCCTCCAGAACTGGACACAGTACTCCGGTGGAACGTCACCAGTGAGCGATACAGCAGCAGCACCACCTTCCTCCTCCTCCTCCTGCTAGAAATCCCTCTACCAATACACCCCAGCATCCTGCTGGCCTTTCTTATTAAAGATCATGCAAAACTTGTTTTAAAACATTTGTAGGTCTAACCCATGTCACAAGTGCAATAAGACACTTCAAGAATGTGTAGTTGTGATCAATAATTATACTTTTCTCACGTATGTGTAGAAGCAGTCGACACAAGGGCTTCATGCTTAACACTCAAGCTGTGCTACTGACCCATAATTCTGCACCCTGTTGTGTCTAATGGCACATTTAAATACCCTTCTGTTTACCTTTCCATGTGAGCCACAATTCTGCTATGCTTTGACCAGTGTTTGATAAATTAATGCTCTAGCTTTCATGTGACATGGCATTCACATTGAACACCCCACTCCTCAGTAGCTACTGTTTTTTCTTTTCCTATTTCCAAGACGGTCTGTGACTTCAGTTACAGTGTAATACTGTAGTTTTAACTGTTATACCATTCCATGCTGTTCATCTGAGCGGCCCAGAATGTTATCTAGTTAAGTTATTTTACCAGGTAAGTGATGCAGAGAAACATACAAGCCTCATTTACAGATGGAATCGGGGTAGAGTTGAAAGAAGGAGAATGGGAGCAAATGAGTAGCTGCAAATTAATCACAGCAATAATTCAACAATCATAAAATCAGGAATGAGATAGCAGCAGCTGTATATATTACAGTGTGCATAATAACTGACATGTAACTTAGAGGTGGTCGGATTCTCTGGAATCCATTCCACTTGTATCCATCATAATTTCGGAAATTCTAGTCAGAGTCCAATTCTGTTTGGGTTCTGATTAAGGCTTTGGAATGGAATCAGAGACAGGAAAAGTTCTGATTCCACATCCCTCATACAAGCTCAAGTCAAACCTCCCCCAGCCTGGTACACCTACTACACACTAGTGTCAAAAAACTGTAAAAAGCGGAGCTGGCCCTTTGGTGCACAAGTTGGGTTTCTACTCACAATGCCAGTGACCCGGGTTCGAGAGTGGACTTGGATCGCTGGAGGGCCGGCCGGGGGAGAAGACTTGAGCATCCCATGACTGCTCACCTTCTCCGGGGAAGGGAGGGAACCAAAGGCCCACAGTTTGCCAGACTCTGAGTGGAGGCTCGGGGTATGACCAGTCCAGCAGTTGCAGGAGGGGCCGGTCATGCCATGTGGTGGACGTTGGTGTGCAGCGCCTCGACGTCAGGGTGCACACCATGCGTAGGGGGGAACAGAGAAAAGGCCTTCCATCTCGGGGAAGACGGGGCACCAGAAGCATGCCCTCAATGTGCCACCACAGACCTGGCTGCCTTGACCAACGAGACTTGATGTGTACGGGGTGTACGGGCCCAACCTTGTTCCCCGCCCGGGGGATAACCACGGCTCCATGGGGCTCAAGGACGGACCAAGGTAAGATGGCTGGCAGAGGAATGACTCCCAGGTGCTCCCAAAGAGTCGGAGTTGGGGTATATAGGAGGGGGATAAATAGAGATTTAAAAAAAAAAAACTGTAAAAAGCAAAACAAAACATCACTTATCACCCTGCCTTTGTATTCCCCTTCCACCACCCTTGTGTCTCCCCACTTCCCCCCCCACCTTATGATGGCTGCTGCAGGGAAAGTCTGAAGGGTCTCGCTTCTTTCTGGCAGTGGGATCTGGTAACACTTAGGGTTCTCCTGCTCTGCTGCCCTGATGATCCAACAAGCCACATGACAGATCCAGTCAGCCTCCATACATAAGTCTAGACTGAGAGGACCTCCCTAGCCTGCCAAGTTGATACAATCACACTACTCCCAGTGACAGTCCTTGAATCGCGAAAGCCCAAGTTGTGCAAATGCACACACACTTACTTCCAAAGATACCCAATCCAAGCCCCAGCCACTCTGTGTTGATCCCCACTGTAACTCCTAAGACCAAGGTGAAGAACAAGGTCTTGTACATGACCCTTTATGTCTAACCTTGTCTTATCTTTAGTTTAACCTTGGTGATATGGAAGCACATATTACTGGATGGTCAGTACAAGAAAGGGAAGGCTGTAACTGGGTAAGATTCCATTGATCTAGTCCACTCTTAACTATGGGTGGTACCTGAGCTTCAATTGTCATGTTCTGACCAATGAATATCCATAGGTCATGTACAGTACTTGCCACCTCAAGAGTCACAGCCTTTAAGTAGCTTTGGATGACTATGCTCCCCTAATCTCTGTTCATCACCATCGTGCCAGTGTTCAACCTAAGTCTGTTACACAGTGTACAGACCCAGACTTCATTTGGTCAGTTGGACAAGCAGGAGAGTGATAGGCCAGAAACAGCTGTATATCACCAGTATAACTGATAATCCACATGGTTTCCATGCATGGAGTCCCTGACTGACTTCATGTATGCATTAAACAACATTGGAACTGTGGCCAACCCTTGCAGCGCAGCAGAGTTGGTAGCAGCCACTGGTGAGGAAAATTTCCCCATGGTGCTTTCCAGCTTAAGTGGGCTTGTCTCCTGACCAAGGTATGCCAAGAGAGATTGATCGGTGCCACACAGTGAAGTAGTGGGATGGCCATCATAGCAGTGGAGGAGTGGGCGTCATGCACCCGAGTGAGTCCTCATCCATATTTTCTTCTTTGTGCCCACTGCCCTCCCTGGCACATGCCAGCATGTCATGTGATGAGTTGGATTCACCATTGCCACCCTCCTTCCCTTGTGTTCTTGCCTCGCAGAAGTGTCTGATGGCTGGAGGTCACTAGGGGGCTTGGTCTGTGTGATTTACTTGCCCACCCACCACAGAGGGGTGAGCATCTGCTCAGTTGCATAGCCCTCCACTGTTGGCCCCACTGATGATGTCACAAGTCGGGGTGGGAACCCTAGTTGTCAGTATAGCCCCCTTGCTGCCTGATGCTACAGGGACAGCCACTTTTTGTAGTAGTACCTGGTGTAAACACAATCTAACTCCCCACCTTGTATGTCATAGCATCACTGTGTCTCTTTTGCTTGTTTTTTCTGTATTAAATTACACAAATCCTGACAATACCTCAAGCCACACCACTGGGAACAAAGCTCACTTGTTAGAATCTACAGGGAAGATGCAGTAGTTCAGATAAAAATAAATATTTTTTTTAAGAATAAAATGAATCAACCACTCACTGGTCATTTTTACAGTGCAATGATATTAAAAAGGTAGATTGTTCGTATCCTGTGTTTGCTCTCCATAAAAGTTAATGTTGCAAAGGAGGAGTCTTATTAAAAAAATAATTGTGTTCCTTAGTGCTATACCTAAAGTACAGCTGTAAAGATATTTAAATTCCCCACTTGGTTTCCTTCTGTAGCAAGTTTATATTATCCCCCTGCTATAATATGGGCCATAGTGCTTGCTCATCTTTCTCCTTCTCCCTAATGCTGAAATTATGGGCAGCTAAAGTCTTGCGTTAGGCCTTCCTTGTGCAGTATAGGACCATAAAAACTGCTAGATGTAAAAAGAATCATGTCCCAATGTGTTCCATCTCTTGACGTATATAGGAAGCTGCAGCATTCAATATTACATGAAATGGCTTTAGTCTGGGGGAAGGGGGGCAGGGTGCTGCTCCACTGTTGGGTTGCTGTTCATCTCCTCTATGTATTTTCAGTGCTGAATTTTATTATATAAACTTTTTATCTGCTGTAATTAAATGCTGTAAGGACCCTATTAAAAATGAGCATCTGCTCAATTGGGCAATCCCTGTTAACAGATTCTATGAATAAAATATATTCTACTACCACTACTAACATACTAAAATCCAACAGAATAGGCCTCATGGTCTGTCGAGTCTGCTCAGTAGCCAGCCTCCTACTGGGTGCTCGTTTCTCCTCCCCCCCACCCCCAGAGAGGGTCTTCTTTGGCTTCAGTTTCCCCTTGTATCTGGTCCACCCCTTCTTGAAATCCTCTACTGTACCCTCTTCCACCAGACTCCTGGGCAGTGCATTCCGTGTCTCTACCACCCTCTCAGTGAAGTAGTGTATCCTATGCTCCTCCCTGTAACTTCCTCCCTCCAGTTTCCACTCATGTCCCCTGGTTGTTCTCCCCTTCTTTAGCCTGAACACCTCCTTGGTTCTGTACTTATTTATTCCTTTTACACAGCTGAAGACCTCTAGTATGTCCCCCTGTCTCCTCTCTTCCAGTGCGTACAGCCTGAGCTCATCTGTCCTCATAGGGCCTCCCCCCATGCCCTGAATCATCCTGGTTAACCTCGTCTGGACCCTCTCCAGGAGTGCTATGTCTTTCTTAAGATGAGGTCTCCAGAACTGCACACAGTACTCGAGATGCAGCCTGACCAGGGCATTATACAGAGGGAGGATCACCTCCCTCCTCCTGGAGGTAATCCTCCTGACTATGCAGCCCAGTATCCTGTTTGCTTTTGCTGCGGTTTTTCGACAATTTCCAGTGTTATTCATACTAGTGCTACTACTGTTGCTACTTGAATGAGAATGAATCAAGGTCGCTTGTGCCCATCTCTGGTGGCTGTCCAGGTGGCAATGGAAGATCCCATTACACTTATTGTAAGAGCAGGTGATATTCCCAGCTCTCCTGGCCAGGTTCCCCCCCTCTTGATAAAACATGTCCATGTAGAACTCTCTCTCTCCCCCCCCCCACCATATGCATCCAGAAACTAGCTGTCACAGCTCAGAGTGCCTTTCCTAATCAAAAATTAGAAACAAACTCAAGTCAAAGCTTAGTCCCCATTCCCTTAATTATTTTTGTTGCTCTCTGCTGCATCTTTAAAATAGCTGCAGTATCCTTTTTATGCTGTGGTGACCCAGATTACACACATAGGACTCCCAAGTGCAGCCTTACCAGTGTCCTATAAAGGGGCAGAGTCCCCAACACTTTCACGACACGGTATGCCCCTTTTAATGCCACCCAGCATTCGATTTACCTTATCCACTGCTGCACGTTGTGGCGGGTAGCCAGCATTCAATCAGTGATTACCCCTTGGTCACCAGTTTGTACCATTAAACACACACTCACGGACTACAACAAAACAGAAGGGACCCTCTGAATCTGTATTGAGACATCCAGGTCTTTTTACAAGGAACCCAGGACCTTCAAAATGAACATCCTACCAAGAGCAAGTAAGCCTGTACCCACTGTCATGAGCCCCTGACCCCCCAAACCTCAGGCAGCTTGGTAGGACCTCCTGTTTGCAGAGAGGATCCCCCTATTCAGGAACTCATGAGCAGAAGTGAGGGTTTCAGGAAGACTTACCAGCCTTTCTTTTCCCAGTGGGAGGGTGGATTTTATAGTTCGAGTTCCCTTGACTCTGCACTACACTCAGTATTTGAATCCCACCACAGCCACTGGCTACGTCTTGCCTAAGTAGTTTTTATACTATAGCTGTTTAAAATGTTAAATCGCACAACCAGACCCCAGGTAGCGTTGATAAGAAAATCATAAAAGTTTACTTAAAATAAAAAAAAGCAATTCAGAAATTCTGCAGTTTGGAAGAACCTTGAAATGCAGACATAACAAAAGTAAAAACTGGATGGTTTACAGAAAACACTAGATACTGGTATTCTAAACTATACATTGTCTTGATGTTAAAGTTCAGACAGGATTTCAAATGTCCTTGTAGAGATGAGTCCTTAAACAACAGTTGTGTAGCAAGTATGTGTTCCAAGTCAGTCCTCTGACATGTTCTTTTTAAAACAAAAATATCCAGGCACTTCCTTGGTGCAAAGTCTTGGTTTCCAAAATTCTGACTTAAAATCAGAATTTTCTTTTCAATATGGGAGAAGTCAACCTTCCACACACTCAGGTCCGGTTTTAGAGATTCTTCCAGGCCTACACATATACTTCTGGTCTACAGTGATATGCCACCTGGGACAGACAATCTGACTTTCAGCTAAACTGTTTTCAACTGTCCTGAATTCAAAATGTGTGTCTGGTAAATACATGATGGTCATTTTCTTGGTCACACCCACCCTTTTTCCCTCTGGGGTGGAGTTAAATGGTCCTAAGACAATACAGATAGTAGAGTGCAACAGTTTGCTTTTTTCTACAGGTGTCATTGTGGTTATTTCAACTCCAGTGACATCTGGTCCATGCATTTGGCTTAACCCCTGACCCCTAGGTCACTACATTACATTTCCCTGTCATGGAAAGCCACAGCGGGATATTTTCTGCCTTCCTGGGCTATATACAGTACCTGTCTCCCTTATCTTGAGACATAACAGGTTCACACTAGCCGTTATAGAAATAACAGTTATTTTGTAGTTACCTGTTAAAGGACAGTGTCTTAATTCTAAAGTACATTACAGCATATAGAGTACAAACCCACGTAAATGGATCTAGGCCTATCATGTGACATTCACTACCATGTAACTTGTGAATCTTCATTTTTTTCTCTTGCTCAGCCTAAAGTATCACTTCCATGTCACACACTCCTATATTGTGCTGCATAAAAAATTATAAAGGTTTCTTTCCTTAATGCTGTGAATTGGAAAGTGAAAGGGCAAGGAGTCTGGCCATATAATAATGTATATGAAATGTGGTGGTACACCCCTCAGAAAAAACTACTTTTTGATGTCTGTGGTGCAGTGTTGGCTCTAGGTATTCACCACCAATGCATTTGTCTTTTTTTGTAATCAGTTGGCTAAAAAAAATGTTTAATGAGTCGCTGTAGGCTAGTACATTTTTACATCATGTTTGCAGGTATACATTTGAAAAAAATGCCTTAATGACTAAGACAAAAAAGATTTTGGCTAAAATACAAGGGGTTCAGACAAATGGCTGTTTTTTTTGGTTTTTTTTTTAATAACTTTTCTCCTCAAATGCTATGCTTCATGTCCTGAGGCTTAGGAACTTACCCCTGAGGTGGCACCCCCATCCCCAACCACTGCTAATCCCACTGTTTCCACCAGTGAGGGGCCATGAGGTAGGGCCTGAGAGCACTTTCAGCCACGACCTCTGTTAATCCCACTGCCGCCACCAGTGAGCAACCATGAGGTAAGGTGTGAGAGTGCCTGCAGTCCTGACCTCTACTAATCCCACTTGTCACACCAGTGAGGGCCATGAGATAGGGCTTGAGATCACAACCAACCATCATCCTGGTGCTTTGTGGGGTTTTTGTTTTGCTCCAGTTTTCTCCTCAAGCCTTTTCACTTCCCACATGGTGTGGACACAGCCACTAGCAGCCTTGCACACACACACACACACACAGTTTGGCCTTCGTCATGATGCAAGCTTCCTGACTCTCTGCAGGGGTCACCATGGTGTTGGAGTCCAGTGCTAACCCTTTTCAGACTGAGGCACACTTCTGTCAGCAGCTGCCTCCAGCCCTGGCTTCCCCTTGAAACAAGCGACCCGAGCCACTCCTGAGTCAGGGTTGTCTGTTGCATTGCCACTGGTCCATTGGTGCAGCAAAGGCTAATTATTTTTTTTTTTCTCACAAAGATTTTTATGCTCCTGGGCAGAACCGGGAGGCTTGTTCAGCCCTGTATCAGGAACTGCTGATCGGCTTACTCAACTTCTCCATTTCTCCTCCTAACTCTCTGGAGTGACTGGGCAGACCATGGCGCCTCAGGCAGATCTTCATGAGCCTGGTTTCTCTATCCATTTTCTTCTTAATTTTCACACTGGAGCGATGGTAGACTTGGATGTACATACATGTGGAGGTGCGCATGTGTGTGGAGGCTTGCACGTGCTCTGGAACCACCAGCCCTGCTCCACCCACCCAGCATACAGCCAGCCCCCTGAGCATTGGTGCTACCACAGGACCCAAGGAACACTACCTCTCCAGTCTGAGAGAGGAGAGCTGCCCAGTGGCTGCTCGATCCTCACCTAGCCCTCCCCCCTGGAGACCCCCAGCAACCAGAGCTTGTTTCTGAACTCGGGTCACTCATGTGGGAGAGGTAAGGCACCAAAGTGCCTCATCCCTCTGTGCCACCAGGATGGCTTATGGCTAATTATTTTTGACATCCAGAGCCATCACTGGTCATGAGTCTTACCCACAAGACCTGCAGTGGCTTCTGGATTAGTTGGGGCTCTTTATGGTCCCAGTGACTTCTCGGGCTTTAGGAATTATGTATCTTCTTCAAGGATATCTCTTTCATCAAGCCACACCTATGGCACTGTAGCCACCAGGCACTAGGACCACACAGAAAACTTCTTGCTAACAGTCCACTAGGGGCCGCCCACAATGATTTCAGATGTCAGTGTCTGCTGTATATAAATGTGGGCGACCCCCTCCCTCCTCAGTTCTTTTCCCGCTGTGGACCATACTCGCCAGACTCCATGGAGATGCCCCCTGTACAGTTGACTGCTCAATCTTAAACTTAAGTTTTATTATTTTTTCTCATCCTAGTAGTTATCACTTTATTTTAAAGTGATTGCTGTCGTTGTGTATGTCGACAAAGGATGCCACTGAACTCTTCCATTACTGCAAGTGTGGTGGAAAAATATACTCAGGCAACGACTACGATGTCTGCGTGTGCTCTCTCGGAAAGGCCTATGATGTTAAGGCCTACGTAGGTTTGCCTGGGGTTCAATCAAGCTACTCGGTGATGCTGTCACCGAGCCCTGCATACTTTTGTCCTTGAGCTGCAGGTAGCCAGAATGGAGGGGGAGCTCCAGGTGAAGAGCTCCTCCTCATTGCTTGCCCATTCCTCAGGCTTGCAGTCTTCCAAGGCCCAAGAGAAGTCTTCAGCCAAGCTCAAACACCAGGAGAGGGAGCAGAGCAAGGATAACCCCCACACCCCCATGCTCCTTGTCGCCGCTCCACTTGGTGGTAACCACAGTAGTGCTGTTGACCGCTTCTGCGTCGATGCCTCCTGCTGCCCAGACCTCAGTACCCACAAGGTCGGCTTTGACAGTGAGTCCCGCCAGACCTTATATGGCTGGTGAAGGCCCATCGACGTTGGGGTTTCAGACACCCCATCAGTGTCGCAAGCACTACTGCTCAGACCCCAGAACCATCAGGGTCAGCTGGCAATGAGCTCTACCAGATGTCTTATGGACGGCGAAGGTCCATCGATGTTGGGGTTCCAGTTACCCTCGTTGATGCCGCAAGGCGCCCCTGCAGTGCAAGCCACTGTTGACATCCAGACTGTGCTCTCCTCCTTTTCGGAGATAATACAGCACCTTATACTTCCTTCTTCCACACCAGGCACGACGATGGTGGGGCCTCTTAGACCAGCCCCTGCATTGACACCAGCTGGGTTGACGAATTCTACACACTCCAGGGCATCAGTGTCCTCGCTTCCTTCCTTAAGGCCCACAGGGCCCGTCGATGAGGATTAGGAATACAACCCTGACCTCATTTTACAAGAGGAAGAAGAAGAGGAAGCAGATATAGATGGGAGCCCATCTGACAGGTCTGGCTCCACCATTTCCACCAGGAGCGAGAACTCCATACTATATACCCCTAGGTCCCCTCCTGATGATCCCGCCTTCATTTCCGTGATGAAGCAACTCCAAACAGCAATGGGGTTTGATGCTGAGGAGCAAGACAACACTAGGAGGAATTTGGTGGAGTCCTGGCACTGCCAGATTCTCCACCTCTTATTATTCCCCTCTGTTGGCTGCTCTGCAGGATGCCACCTTGACAGCGTGGCACAGACCAAGCTTGATCCCTGCCATGCCCAGAACGGCAGACAAGCTATAGAAAAGCCCTTTTTCGCATGCCAACCTTAAGACTGTTTCAGTTGTGATAAAAACAGTCCACGATAGGACTAAGGTGCCTAAGTATCTCAGTTTTCTCCTGCCAGATAAAGAGTTGAGAAAACTGGACCTCATGGGGAAGAAGAACTTTTGCCTCTGCCACACAGGGCCTCAGAATAGCAAATTATCAGGCCCATATAGTCAATTACCAGAATACTCTCTGGAAAAAGGGCAAAGTAGTAGCCCAGGCCCCCCAGAGGGTACCCAGAAGCAGGAGATGCTCAAGGTCCTTCAGACCAGGGCTGACATGGGTAAGCACCTCTTGAGGTCTACCTACAACATTTCAGATGCCTCAGCAAGAGCAGCTGCAGCTGGCATCTGCCTAAGAAAGCATTCTTGACTAAGGGTGTAAGGATTTGCTAGTGATGTCCAGCAATCTGTTCTAAATGCCCCTTTCAGAGGCTACAAGCTCTTTGGAGCAGATGTGCAAAAGATCCCTTCTGACTTGCAAGCCCCGAGGAGGACTGTAGGTCAGTCCATTCTGTCTACTACTCACAATCCAGAAGTAGGCAGAGGGTCCCCTTTTGCAGGGCTACCACCAGACCTAGGTTGGGGCCAGGCAGCACAGCAAAAGCAGAGCAGCTTTACTGGCCTCAGCCTCCTCCACAGGTGCCCACTCAAATGCTCTCAGAAGGTGGAAGTGTGGCTGTAGCTGCCAGATCTACTTCAGCATGACTCCCCCGTAGACTCCCACCCTTTGGTACTAATTCAGGAGGTGGTGGTAGGGGTTAATTTTTCCCTCCACCTCGAACAGTGGAGGGAAGTAACCACTGATGCTTGGGTCTTGCAGTTAATACAACAGGGCCATACTCTAGAATTTCTGAAGTTGCCTCCAGACCTGCCACCTATCCCCATAGCCTATCGTCCAGACCACATACTAGTGCTACTAGAGGAAGTCTGTACACTATTGCAGAAGAGGGCCATAGAACCAGTTCTCTGGGAACAAAGGAACAGGGGACTTTTCTTCTCATTTCTTTCTCATCCCCAAATCTACAGGGGACTTGAGGCCCATTCTGGATCTGAGGAATCTGAACTTCTTCATCAAGTACAAGAAGTTCAGAATGATCACTCTTCAAGGCTTGTTGCCACTTCTGAGAAAAGAGGACTAGATATGCTTTCTGGACATGCAGGATGCTTACCTGCATATTGGGCTTTGTCCCCCTCACAAGAGGTACTTCAGGTTCCTGTTTCAGAGGGAGCACTGCCAGTTCGGGGTATTGCCCTTTGGCTTGTCATCTGCACCTGGGTATTTACCAAATGCTTGGCAGTTGTGGCAGCAGCTATCAGGAGAGAGGGAATGTATGTGTTCTCCTATCTAGATGACTGGTTGCTCAAAGCCCAGTCCCAGGAGCAATGGTCTCAGTCCCTAGTGCATACCAGACAGCTGTTCAATACCCTAGGGATCATGGTCAGCTTGTCCAAGTCAGTCTTGACCTCTTGTCATTGCCTGCAGTACATAGGGGCAGTACTGGACACTGCCCAAGGCTTAGCCTTCTTGCCACAGGCAGAGCAGAGCACCTCATGGAACAGGCCCAGATGGTTTCCAACAACTGGTATGTCACAGCCAGGATTTTCCTGAGATTATTGGGCCTGATGGCAGCAGCTATTGTCCTGGTACCCCGGCCAGGCTGCACATGAGGATCCTTCTGTGGACATTAAGGGTCCAGTGGGATCAACATACTGATAACCTAGAACAGCAGATTCTAGAACTGACTATATCCAGAAGGTACTCCAGTGGTGGATGGAACCCAGCAACTTGCTGAAAGCGGTTTCCTTCCTCATTCCTTCCCCTCAGCAGATTCTCATCATGGACGCTTCGGGGTTGGCTGGGGGGGCACATCTGGGACATCATCCGATTCAAGGAATATGGACCAAAATGAAGACTTCCCTCCACATAAACGTCCTAGTGATGAGGGCTATGCTGTGTGCTCTGCAAGCCTCCAAAACCAGCTGTCCCCGGGGCCTCTGCTGGTGCAGACAGACAATGTCAGTATGGTGCACTACATAAACAAGCAAGGGGGGCTCATTCTTATCCCCTGAGCAGGGAAACAATGAGAGTTTGGTGCTGGGCTCTAGAATACAGTCTAGAACTATCGACCATCCATGTTCTAGGTGCCAAAAAATGTCCTGGTGGACAGGCTAAGCAGGTCACAGTCCAGAATGCATGAGTGGGAGCTGCTGACCTTTGTAGTAGAAGACCTGTTTGACAGGTGGGGTCATCCAGAGTTGTACCTTTTTGCATCCCCACTCAGTACAAAACTGTAGCTTTTCTGCTTGCTCAATGCAGGGCTTGGAGTTTTCTGGTGAGACATGTTGTCCTTCTCTTGGAAAGGGAGGTTCCTTCACACCGTTCCTCCCTTTCCTCTGATTCAGAGGATGCTAATCATGCTTCAGATGGAGGGAGCTACTCTAGTCCTTGTGGCTCCCCCTTCTGGCCTCGTCAGATATGGTTTCCCTTGTTGCAGCAGTTAGCAGTGGAACCCCCAGTACCCCTGCCCCTGTGCAAGGGCTTGCTGTCGCAGGAACAGGAAACCCTGGTCCATCCAGAGCTCAAGTCATGCCATCTCCATGCCCGGCTCCTGAAGACATAGCCATTGCGAGATCTGGAGTGTCCCCAAAGGTTGCTGACATCTTGGAGGCTGCCTGGAAGCCCTCCACCAGGGCTGCTTACTCCATGAAATGGAAGCGGTCTGCTCTGTGGGCCACTTCTCATTGACTGGACCCTTTTACCAGTCTGGTAAACCAGATTCTAGAGCATTTGCTGTCCCTATCAGATGCAGGCCTACAATACTCTTCTATCAAGGTCCACTTGGCTGCCATTTCTGCATTCCATGCGTCTATTGATGGTCATATGATTGCCCAACTGGATGTGGCCTGTATGTTTTTAAGGGGCATCCTACATTTGAAACCTCCCATCTGCAACACTGTCACAGCTTGGAATCTAAATTTTATGTTAGAGATGCTTACTTTGGCTCCTTTTGAGCCAGCTGCAACTTGAGACCTATGCTTTCTGTCATGGAAAGTGCTATTTTTAGTTGCCATTACTTCTGCTCAAAGGATTTCAAAGCTACAGGCTTTAATGTGCAAGCCTCCTTATTTGATTTTCCACAAAGACAGGGTATCTTTGCGTACTAACCCTACATTTTTGCGAAAGGTGGTGTCTGAGTTTACTTTAAATCAAACTATCCACCTGCCTGTGTATTATGCAGAGCATGCCAATCCAGGGGAAGCATTGCTTCATACCTTAGATGTGCATAGAATACTCAGATATTATGATTACCACAAGAAGGACTGCAGCAAGTCCTCGCAGCTTTTTGTTTCCCTCGCCCCTAGGAAAGAGGGCATACCGGTTTCTAAACAGTGTGTATCCAAATGGCTGACCAGTTTTTTACTTTTTGTTATGGGAAGTACGGTAAGGAACTTCCTGGGGTTGTTTGTGACCATTCAGCCAGAGGCATGGCCACTTCTGTTGCCTGTTTCAGGAATGTGTTAGCTGCAGAAATGTGTGCTGCTGCAACTTGGAGTACTGTCTACACTTTCACAAAACACTGCAGTCTGGACATGCCTCTCTGTGCTTCAAGGCCTACTTTCTTAGGCCTGTAGCCTCCAGACACCCAGACTGTCTGTCAGTACTGCTTGGGACTCGTTCCATAGGTATGGCCTGATGAAAGAGATATCCTTGAAGAAGAAGAAGAACAGTTAAATTTTTACCGTAACAGTAGCTCTTTGAGAGAATCTCTTTCATCAGGCCATGCCGTCCCACCCTCTGTCCCCCCTTAGACTCAGAGCCTCTTTGCGCCTGTCTGTCTCTCTCCACGATAGACTACCTGCTGTTCCAGCCTCACCTGGTAGCTGGAACCTTTGGTTCGCTCCTTGGTTCCATAGAGGGAGGTCCTTTGAGTATGGTCTGCGGCAGGGAACTGAGGAGGAAGAGGGGCTGTCCACGTTTATATACAGTGGACGTCGACATCTTGACGTCATTGTGGACATCCCCTAGTGGACTGTTAGCAGAAAGTTTTCCATGTTACTAGTTTACTAAGTCTTTTCTGGTAAAACATTTGAAATATTTAAATTCATTAATAAATACAGGGTCATGGCTTTATTTTTTTCTCAGGAAAGGTGTGAGTGATATCTCTGCAATTTGAAAGAGACCTGTGCTATGCGGTGTTAGAATTAAAGGATCCCATAACTGAAATAACAGCTGACTTGGTTATAAAAAACATTGTCTCACTTTACTGTATCTGAGCACTGAAAACAGACAACAGGCAACACAACTTTCTTATTATAATATAGTGTTTATTGTTTTACAAAAAAGCCTTTACATATTTGAAATAACAAAATGTAAGTGTTGCAGAGCCAAGTTCACAAGGAATGCTGCACAAATGGATTAAGCTTTTTTTTTTGTAAATATAATCTTTACTAAACATTTAAAATGTCTGCATCATCCACAGGTGTAACAGTTAATCAGTAAATGCCAATCCGTATGCGATCTCAATCCGGTAGCACTGTAACGCATTCCAGGCACACATGGTGGTGATTGTAACTATTCTCTCCACCCCTTTAGTTCCGATACATGGGGGGTGAGCATATATTATAGAGTGACTTAACGTGCCCTTAGCCTAGGTTTTTAGATGTTTCAGCAATTGCGGTGCAGGGAACCAAGGGGACCAGATCTCCAGTCCCTCAGGAAACAAAGAGGTGTGTGTGTGTGTGAGAGCATGGCAGTCAGGATTGGTCGAACTTCACAATCATAACTATCAGTGGGTTTGCCTCCCTTAGTGTTGTATCAGTGTAGGGCCCTTCCGTACGGAGGGGGGAGGTGTCCTTTGCTCTGATGTGATCCTCAGGGGACAACATCTGGATGTTTGGTCATCACGTGCAAGAGCAACCCATTCCGTCTAGATGCGCAGTGTTCCACCGTATCATTCAGAGAATGTGTGATTCTCTCCGTCTTGTAGATTTGCTTAACTGTGGTTCTCCAACTTGCCAGGGTTGGAATCTGGGATGTTAGCCCCGCCCTAGTTATTGCCTTCTTTGCTGCTGCATGCAGGATGCCCAGAAAGTACCAGGAGTGAGATCTCAAAGCAAATGTTTTAGGCTTAAGGTACAAATAAGTGATTTTTTTTATAAACTAAAAGCATATCAAAGTAAAAGTAACTATATACTTTACAGTACTAGAGCAAGCGGCGGCCTGACATTTCTTGGCATACTACACTTCCACAGGAGACCCTCAAATGGAAGAACATTGTGCTGCAAAAGGATTAGGGCCGGTTGATCGCCTCGTAGAGCTGCATGGGCACACTTTGTTTTGTTTGTTTGATTGATAGGCATAAAATTAATAAAATGAAATCACTTATTTGCACCTTAAGCCTAAAGCGTTTGTGCATCATTCCTTGTAGACTTGGTCTAAACAGGGATTTACAGACCCAGTCATGTTTGCACCTCACTATCTAGTGCAGCCTACCTTGGTGCTTTACTAGTTTTTAAGTGTTGCAAAGTGAATCACTAAACATTTTGTTCCTAAAAAAAAGAAAAAAAAAGAAACTGATAAACAGTAAGCAAAAATCAGAGAGCAAACTAATAGGGAGAATGCTTGAAAGGGCTCTGACGTTGCTTCTCTATTATACTAAATGGCAGTGTAACAGCTGCGGACGAGGCTTGGAGATTTAAAAGGCAGAATGCTCTTAACCACATAACATGTGGTTAGTATAAAAATGCTGACTACAGTTGCTTTCTGTAGAATAACATGGTGCCTCTCGTGTATCACATATTGCAGCAAAAATATTTACAATATCTGTTTCTGTCATTATATACAAAACTATTTTCATCCCATAAGAACAACCAGCAACTATTGCAAATAATGTCCTTTCCCAACATTATAAAACACACAGCGCAATTAATGTCAACATCATTATGTTATGCAGTCAAATTTGCAGCCGTTGTGCCTTTCACCAGAGTTTGTTTGTCAGAGGACATTAAACACATTGGAGTTTCATATACTGTTCAGTGGCTATATTATGTGAGCCAAAGGATGCCTCTTTCTAGCCTACCGTACTGTAGTACTATAGAATCTGCCCAAGAAAACAAGGTTGAGAATTTCTTATTGTGTCCTCCCCCCCTCCTTATCCATTATGGCTTGCACTGCACTGTATCACATCCCAGGGAAGGGGAGGTGAGCCCAAGGCTCTGCTTCTTGGGTCCTTAAAGGGAGCAGCTGGTACCATTTATTTACTGTGTGACTTCAGATCTGACACTGAAATTTCCATTTTGTAAAGAAAAAAAAAAGTGAGCATATTTACAATTCAGTGTTAGTAGGATGTCAGTCATAAAAAATTGGTAATTTAAATTACGACTTGTTTTGCTCTCCATGTGCTGCTAATTTGTCTAAATGAAACTGACTGGGCAATTCATTACCTCTCTGTTTATAGAGGCTGGTGGTATGTCAATGGCAAAATTATAAATTCCTGGCAGACAGGAAAACACTCAGCACCGTATATCTGCTTATTATCCCAGTTTGCTAGGCATAGCAGGACCATATTAAAGCACTTATTTAAAGTTATTTTTAATACAGTATTACATTTTATTGCATTTTGAGAAAAATTTGCTTTTTTTTCCAACTGTATATTAATTTCTAGCACTTCTGTGTATTGTAAATGCAGGCTAAAAGTCAAGTCTCTTTAATGCGCTATTACAGAAGCTTTTGTAGGACAGCAAATATATTGGGGGGGTATAGCTGCTGGAGGTCATTTTACTGTGGATTTTTGGAGGATGGACACTTGAGGAGAGTGAATACTATAGAGAGAGTCCCCGCTAAATCTAGTGAAAACCAGCTTCATTGAATACTGCTTACTGTTATTTATTAACTGCTTTTTCCATCGTTCATTTTTCTTTCTGCAGTTCATTTGCCTCCAGCCTCTCCTTTTTGTTCAGGAAACCTACCTGTGCCACTGCTTGCTAGTTTAACAGGGCATCTGACCACCACAGGCTCAGGACTACTGGCCAGCAGACACCCCAGAGTGAAAGTTGCCCCCTGGAGTGGTGGCGAGGCCCTCTGGGCTTCACACAAGTTTGGGGGGGGTGGAATGTGGGAGTGGTTGTGACTGGGGAGGCCTGTAGGCATGAGGATGCATGGTGCCGCCATGCTGATGAGCACTGACCATTCTCTCGCACACACTCCCATTTAGGTCCCCCCCCCCCCGTGTCCTGCACTATCCCTGTGACTCAGTGCAGGCCAGCCTACATAAAGGGGAGGCAGGATGTCACGTGGTCAGCCTGGGTCACCCACACGTAGAAAAATAGATATAGCTAATAAACGTAGTATGGAGACACCACAGAATCAAGGAAACATTAGTTTCTAAGGAAATAATTGCTGCAGTGGTGAAGTCACTCTAACACAGAATGTCTATATTCAGTAGAAAGACAGAACTGCAAGCGTTGATGTCCTTGTACCAGCATTGTGATGCTTGTAATGGGGACACTCCTGCTCCATGGTGATAAGGAAATTGTCATAAGGGAACTCTGGACAGTCATAGTAAACTGAAAAGCCTCTGACATCACAAAAGAAATAAAAGACAATATTTGGACACATTTTAACTTCTAATTCAGATATTTAATGTATGTACCCTTCCTCTTTATTCTCTGTTACAGAGGGCATCAGAGTAAAAAGTAGAATTTCTCTCACTGTAGACTTCATCTGCTTCTGCTGCTTGTCTACAGTTGATATCATAATGCCCCTGTGACATCACCATTGTTTGCTGTAGAAGTTGCTATGATGTCACAAACCAAGGATTATGATAACCCTTGTATACAAGTAAGCAGTAATACCCAACAGGGTGGGCGGTATTGGGCAATACCGGACCAATCAGGGGTGTAATAAGGCCCGATGCCGCAGGCGGAGGGCCTAATAGCCCCTGGAAGGTCCAGCATTGCCCATACCGCCCACCCTGGAGGGTATTATTGCTCTTAGAAAATGGGCACTGTATTTTATAATGTGTGAAATAAATAAGTTTCTATGGTAAAACTTTTAATATTTTAAGTATTTTATTTGTATTTTTTTTTTTAAAGTTCCTCCAGCCCCCTTCCCCAATACAGGGCTTGTGTTTGAAAGTATATTTTTTTTTTTTGTGGTCTGTTTATTTATTTATTTATTTACGTTTGCAGCCTCTTTCTTTTCATTTTTTTTCTTGTTTAGTGGAGCGGTGGAGTCATTAAGTCAGGGAGATCAGCCGTTACGTCGGGCATGCGTGAAACCAGAAGTATAGTAGAACGTGATAGCACAAAATACTTTATTTCTGAAAATACAGGGAAGGTTTGCCTTTTTTTGTAAAATTTGTTTGCAGGTTGTAGGTGCTGAATGCGAGCGGGGATCAGCAGCAGGTGTAGCGACTGAGGAAAACTTCAACAAGAGCGAGTAGGATTTTCCGCGTTCACTGGACCTCAGAGCAGCGAGAGCGGAATTCAAATGAACAGACTTTTCAATTCGGAGCGGTGCGACCGGACTGCAGAGATTTTCTTGTGCAGTGGAGTTAGTTACTAGCACAAGGTATGAGGCATAACAGAAAGAAAGTTTTTTTATTTTAAGTTTACTTGAAAGAAATATTGTGTGAGGTTTTCTTATACAGGTACGAGTGTGGGTATAGAGCTGGGGTGCTGACATGAATCTCGCTAAGCGAGATAAAATCAACATGGTGGCTGGCCAGTTTGGGGTTCACAAGAATACCTTAAGTAATGGGGCACCCCGAATTGGCACTACATGTCTAGCGGGCGTCTATTGAAAGTTAATGTACCCCCCTGTGTAGCTGTCAGCCAATGAGGAAGCTTCTTGTACCTAGCCCATTTTCTAAGCAGCCAGAGTAGATGAAGACACAGTGAATTAATTCCTGGTTTCATTAAATTTTTGTAAGCAATTAGGAATGAGAGAAAGGTACAGTAAATATCTGAAATATATTACATTTTATCCAGAAATGTTCCCTATGGTGCTGGATGCTTTTTAAAGCATTTTTTTAAAACTAATTTTTACTAAAGGAAAAGTTTCAGATAAATAGCACCAATCTCAGTGCTTGTTCCAAATATACAGCAAGCTTCCTTACCTTTGCAGTAAAGTAGTGATCCTTTCAAAATGTTATGTTCACTGCTTTTAGAGAGGAAATGGATCATAATTTGGCCCCGAGGGGTGTCCAGCTGATCCCTGCTACTTTCTGGTGTGCCATTCCCTGTACTCAAACCTTGTGTGACGTCTGACCAGGGAGAGTGTGGGGGAGCACTCCATGGAGGTCAATGCGACCCTTTTCCTCAACTTTTTTTTGTACATCAGACTGGTATTTGGTACACAGTAAATCAAAGCCATTGATCAACTGACAGGAGCCTTGTTAGCTGAACGATGGCTTTAATTTATGCCAAATGACGCTGTCCGTGGTCAGATGTCAAAAAATGTCTGAGCGTGGGGGTGGGGCTGGCACAATGGGAAGTGGAAGAGATCAACTGGCTGCATCCGTGGGCCAAATTAAGCTTTCTTCCCTTCCTAAATGCAGTGAACATAAAATGATGAAACTATTACTACCTAATCCCACAAAGTTAAGGGAGCTTGCAGTGTATTGGGGAAAAGCACAAAAACTGGTACTAGTTATCTGAAACTATTCCTTTAAAGTCTACATAATACATGCAGTAGGTCAGCAACAGTTATGCCATTACTTAGCAGTCTGTTTCATAGCATCTACTTGCATACATGCAGGTCATTAAAGTTGATAAAGTTTAAACATAACCAAATGAACTATAGGTCATCATCACATTATCACATTATTTATTTATTTATTTATTTATTTTTTTAGTTTATTTTTATGTCCTTGGCTGGGGTGGGGTGGGGGGGTTGTGCCTTTGGTTCCTCCCCCCCACCCAGCCAACCTTCATGGCTGCTGCCCCGGTCACAGACAAAGTTCAGACCTCCCTGTCACATCCCCTCCGGCCACGTCACAGCAAGTACATCACAGCAAGTACTTACACCACCACTGTGGAGACCTGGAGGGTGGACCCAGGAGGGAGCTAACTTGTGCGTGACCGTGGCGTCACTCTCAGGGCAACCTTGCACTGCCAAGAGATTTCTTGTGGTTCTCCCCTGCGGGGAGGTGCATGCAGTGATGCTAGTGGAAGGAGCGTGCATGCATCTGCATGCGCTCTTCCTGGCATCTTCCCCTGCCCCTGTTTTTGCAGCGTCGTGCCTGCCCCCTAGTTTCCACTAGGGCCAGTCAGCGCTGCCCACTGTCCCCTCCCGGAGAAGGAGGCAGTCTCCAGATGCTCAATGCTTCTCCAAACACTGTAATCCAGGTGGCTCGTGCTCGCTCTCGAACACGGGTCGAGGCATGAGCTCGAGGTAAGGCATCCAGCTCCTCAGCCCTCGGCACCACCGGGCCAGCACCACTTTCTTTTTTAACACTAATTTCCATATAAATTCCAGGCATTTGCAGCATTGTTATCAGTGAAACTCATTGATAGTTAGGCTGTCAATGAGGAATTACTAATTCACTCCTGCCTCAGCCATTAAAAATGAAAGTAAATTGACACCAGAGCAGATACAGGTACACGGCAAGTAAAAAAAAAATTATAACAAATAAAATAAACCTTACGTGTACAAATAAGGCTGTAATGGCATCTCAGGGTTCTGGTGACAAATATAAATCAGTAGTACTTCGCACTCATGGTATATAAATGCCACCATAACTATGCAATGCCATTACAGTCTTATGATGTACACTTGAGTGTGCTTTATTCTGTATGTAATGTTATTTTATATGGCTAAGGCCAATAACCCATGGACAGGAACACTTTTCTAAATGTGATAATCCACAGTTTTTGATTGACAGGTAGTGATAATCTATTTCCAAGCTTGGATTATCACTACCTGTCAATCACCAGCAGTGGATTATCATAAGAAAACAGAAAATGTGCTTGTGCCACTGAAAGCTGACTTCATGGACTTACTGTACACGTATAGACTATTTTTAACTATCCCTGATTCCCCTCTGACTTATGTTTCTCACACAGTGTGTTTCTCTACTGCTTTTTTTAACACCACAGTTTTTTAGAAATCCAAAGGTGGCATGAAACCAGGCTCGTGTGAGGTTTGCCAAAGTTTACGTTGCTGCTATCAGGTACTGATCTGGAAAATAGAAACAAAGAATTTGATGGCAGATAAAGACCGCTTGGCCCACCTAGTCTGTCCATTTCCCTACCTGATGGATAAGCTGCAGATCCTAGTTAACCAAAGGCCTGCTTCCTCCTACCCACCACTAGAATTGTCTTATGTCTGTCCCCTGCATTTTTGAATTCCACCACTGTTCTTGACACAGCGACCTCCTTAGGAAGGCCCTCTATCTTCAAATTGTGCCCCCTTGTTCTTGAATATCTCTTTTTCTGAAAAATGCTACCCTCTTGGACTTTTTGATTCCCTTGAGGTACTTGAAAGTTTCTATCATGTCCCCCCTCTCCCTCCTTTCCTCGAGGCTATACATATTAAGCTCCTTTAGTCTTTTTTCATATTTGTTTGTCCTCCTCTGGACAGCCTCCACTCTGTCTATGTCTTTGCGTAGATGGGGTCTCCAGAACTGCATGCAGTACTCCAGATGTGGTCTCACCAACTGTCTGTACAGAGGGATAACAACTTCCTGTTTTCCACTGGTGAAGCCTCTCCTAATGCATCCCAGTGTAACCCCTTGTTACCCGGGGTTACTAGAATCCCAGTAAGACCTAGTGGTAGGCAGGGAAGGCAGCTTGTGAAACTCCAGTTAAATGGGTTTCACATTGTCTCACTCTGTTCTCAGTCTCAGCTGAGACTGAGGGATGACATCGCCAATAGAACTTTCACAGCTGCATAAGCCACATTGGAATCTGCAGCAGAGGGAGTTAGATAGAACGTTGGGAGTTTTCAAAGGGAGAGTCTGCAGTTTGGTTTGAAGAGTGAAGGTGTGCTCAAGTGGTGGAGACCGCTGTTCGGGTCTCAGTGCCCCCTCCCTCCGGGGGGGGGGGGGATGTACAGATCTCCATGCAGATTCCTGGGGCAATCCCCTTAATTCTGCCAGGAGGAAGAAAAAAGCTGCCTGTTCAGTTCAGCCTTTGTTTTGAAAAGTTGGAAGATTTGTGATTCTATATGTGGGGCACCTGCAACTAAAGGGTGAGTGTTTGCTCTAACATGAGAGGGCAAAAAATGTTTTCTTCACCCTGGGACATGTGTGGGAATCTAGGAATTGAGCTACATTTTGGGAAGCCTATAGGACTAGGCCAAACAAGTGGAGTAGTGTCAAATGCTAGAGTGTTGTGTGATTTCAAGTAAATTGTAGAGGGATCGACAGTTCATCTACCATTTAATCTACATTCAGAAGTTTCAGTTTTCCAGAGAAATGGCGGGTATGGGCTGTGGGAGCTGGAGGTGGGCAAACCCCATCTTTAGTAACCAGGTCCACCTCTCACGATTTCTGCTGTGGTTGCTACTTTGCCTCATGCACTTGGCCAGTGATGGGAGAAGTACCCAGGCGTGGGGTTGCAAAGGAAAATCTCTCTAGGAGTCGCAGACTCTAAGTGGTGTGCGGAGCCACAACAAGTGTGAAGAAAAATTCTCTTTGTGAGATGGGGAGTCATAACAAGTAAGGAAGAAATCTCTCTAGGAGTCGCAGACTCTAAGTGGTGTGGGTAGCCACGACAGGATAATTGGTTCATTCTTCCGATTTCAGTATTCACAAAGGAAGAGGAGGGGGAGCTACCTAATCCAGTCAATAGAAGCACTCTGGATAGAGGGGTTGATATCAGTCCTTTCACAGAAGAAAGCGTTCTAAAAGGAATTAAAACTGAAGGTGGATAAAGCAATGGGGCCTGATGGGATTCACCCCAGAACTCTAAAAGAACTAAGGGTAGAACTAGTGACACCGCTGACTACTCTGTTTAACAAATCATGGGAGGATGGGGTGGTACCCGAGGACTGGAGGAGGGGCAGATGTGATTCCTCTTCACAAAGTGGGAGCAAGACAGAGGCAGGAAACTACAGACCAGTTAGTTTGACCTCAGTGGTAGGGAAAATGATGGAATCACTTCTGAAGGAAAGAATTGTTGAGTACCTAGAGGCCAGTGGGGCACAGGACCCAAGGCAGCATGGATTCACGATGGGAGGTCGCTCAGACTGAATCTAATAGATTTCTTTAACTGGGTTACCAAAGTAGTAGACCAGGGAGGGCTGTGGACATGGCCTACCTAGATTTTGTAAGGCATTTGATACAGTCCCACACAAAGATTAATACACAAGATAGCCAGCCTTGGAGTGGGTCCCAAGGTGGTAGCCTGGATAAAAATTGGCTGAACAACAGGACTCAAAGGGTAGTAGTAAATGGAGTACACAGTGGACAGAAAGGAGGGTTACTAGCGGTGCCACGGGGAGTTCAAGTACTGGGACCGGTCCTTTTAATGTCTTTATAAGTGACATTGCAGAGGAACTGGAAGGAAAAGTATGTCTCTTTGCAGATGACACAAAGATCTGCAACAGGGTTGATACACAAGATGGAGTGGAAAGGATGAGAAGGGACTCGGCAAGGTTGGAGGAATGGTCAAATGTATGGCAGCTCAGATTCAATGCAAAGAAGTGCAAGGTAATGCACATGGGGAACAAAAACCCTGGGAAAGCGTACACAATGGGGGGTGAGATACTGACAACAGTAAAAATAGAAAGGGACCTGGGGGTAATTATATCAGATGACCTAAAGGTGGGCAAGCAATGTGAGAAGGCAGTAAGGAAGGCTGGGGGGATACTGGGATGTATAGGAAGAGGCATCAATAGTAGAAAACAGGAAGTTGTTATCCCTCTGTACAGACAGTTGGTGAGACCCCATCTGGAGTACTGTGTGCAGTTCTGGAGACCCCATCTCATAAAGACATAGACAGAGTGGAGGCTGTCCAGAGGAGGGCAACCAAAATGGTGCAGGGTCTGCACCAGAAGACATATGAAGAAAGACTAAAGGAGCTTAATATGTATACCCTTGAGGAAAGAAGGAGAGAGGGACATGATAGAAACTTTCAAGTACCTCAAGGAATTAACAAAGTCAAGAGGGTAGCATCTTCCAGAAAAGAGATGTGCAAGAACAAGGGGCACAATTTGAAGATAGAAGGGGATGGCTCAGAGGTAATGTGAGGAAGTATTTTTTCACTGAGAGGGTTGTGGATGCATGGAACAGCCTCCCTGAAGAGGTCGTGGGAGACAAGAACAGTGGGGGACTTCAAGAATGCATGGGACAGGCATAGGGCAGTCCTAGTGGGGGGTAGGAGGAATTAAGCTGTTGGTTAACTAGGATCTGCAGCTTATCTGTTAGGTAGGAAAATGGGCAGACTAGGTGGGCCAAGCGGTCCTTATCTGCCGTCAAATTCTATGTTTCTATGTTTCTATGTTTCTAAGGTGACATTTCAATCTTGGGGTTTATGGAACTTCACAATCCACTCAGCTTTTGGGCTTGTCGATTATTATGCTCCATAAACCCCTCAATTGAATTTTCACCGTGTAACTCGCACTTGCCCATCGTTTATTCTATATATATTCAATGCTTAATAACAGTTCATGTGTGCAGCAGTCATCCTTCTCATCCATCTGAATTGTGACTCATTTTATTAAAATTCAAAAGGTATCCATCTTTGTATGTGTTTTGGTGACACCCATAATCCTTACTTCTCTAATAAGGTCCGACCATTTGCCTGTCATTGGTCTAGCTGTTCATAGCTACTGTGTTGTTATTATTTTGAGTAATGCCACCGTCAGACTTTTAAATAAATATGTATTTTGGAGGGATCTGACTCCCATCCTGAAGTGGGGCCAAACCCAATAGTTCAGATCTCTGAAGAATCAATCATTTTCCCTAGAATTTCTGATCTTATCTGACTTATTCCCTTCCAGTAGGCCTGTAGAATGGGACAGTCCCAGAAAATATAGTAGTGGTTGGCTACCGGGCCACTTCCCCTCCAACATGCATCTGAGTATATTTGATGAAAATGTTTAATTACTGTGGGTACTCTAAAAAAACAGTTTTTGGCCAGCCTGGTAGCGCAGAGGGCTGAGGCGCTGGACACCTTACCTCACGCTATGGTGACCCAGGTTCGGGAACGATCTTGGGTCATCGGGAAGTTTTCCAACATGGGGAGGGAGGAGCAGGATTGCACAGCCCTATGGCAGCTGTCCTCTCCTGGGGAGGTGAGTAAGCCCTCCATAGTCCTGCCGCCACCGGGTGGAGGTCCGGTGTCAGCACAGGAGGAGGGGGGGCAACATGAAGGGAGGGCATCTTGGTGCATTGCTTGCACGTGCCTCCACATGTGCACACATGCCAGAGATGAGGGTGGGAGAAAAATGGGGGTAAAAGCTACAAATTACATATAGAAAACAAAAAGGTTTTATATTTGTACTTTCTTCACTGTGTAGAAAGGGTGCTACTGTGAGCTGCCTCCCATAATTTCCCTCGTTCTTCATTTCTGCTGGTCCTTCCTGGTCCAGTAGCTCATTTGTCTCTGACACTCACTGCCAGTTCTGTTTTTTTTTCTTTTCGGCCTGGTACCCCACCTCTGCCCAGTCGAGCAGAGACTTCTCAGTCCTTGCCCCTTCTCACCACCCCCCAGCTCAGGCTTGCCTCCCTGGGTGGCAGCCCCTCCCCAGGACGTTCAGTCTCAAGTCCTGGCTCACCCCCCAGGACAGGGCCACGGGAGTGGGCCCCCCACCCGGCTGACCTTTTTAGTGCAGCAGGAGTGGCAGTGAAGGTGGGAGCGTCACCCACGGGGCCTGATTTTGCAGATGCTGATATTCCCCAGAGGCGAGACATGCAATGATGTCAGTGGGCACACCCGACGTCTGTCCCGCCTCCCAAGACATGTGGCCTCGGTACCTGCAGCTCCACAGCCTCTGCCATGGGCCACTAATGTACCGAATCCTCCCCCCCCCCCGGAAGAAGATGAGTTGCCAGACAGCTCTCAATCCTTCTCTGCCCTGGCTGGCTCTCCGACTCCCAGGTCTGTTCCCGAACCCAGGTTGTCTGTGTCGTGAGTGGACGCCCTGCTGCTGCACTGGCAGCCCGGCCACTGCCAGTTCTTTTACTCATCTTTCAGAATGCCTTATAAGGTTGAGACCAACTTAGAGTCTCTATGTAAAATTAAAGAGTTATGAATCAGTTATTCTACAGGTGACTTCTCTGTGTTGATATTGTCTTTGCTCCTTAAGATACTGCTGAGTTGAGGATATCTGTAAAATGACTTCCCCAAGTCATAGTGTTGTTCCAGATGACTTAAGTAGTGGACTGTTTCATCATCCACTGAATGGCTTGGCCTAATCAGGCCCACTACTACCCAGTGCTTTTTATTTATTTATTAATTTATATTCTTTGGTAATCGGATAGGGCCCACTAGGCACAAGTACCTGTTTTCAAGTGCGACCCGGGAGCACTGGGGTGGTGAAGCGACTTGCTCAGAGTCACACAGTATGCAAGTGGAGGTTGTAGGAATCAAACCCAGGTCTGCTGGATGTACCAAGCTCATTCACAGCTCACTACTCTAACCCTTAAATCTTAAACCCGAGATACCCGGGTTGGGGGTGGGGTCCCCATTATAAGTTATCGTGGTTACCCACTCATGCATTTATTTGTTCCTGCTAAGCAGCTTTGCATTTATATTGTACCCATGCCTTCAGTAGCACTGCTGAGTTTCTGTTTTCAAATGAAACACAGTAAAAAAGGAATTGGCCATTTTTAAACCGGCACTTGGGCATCAGTTTTCCATGAAAAAACTCTGTTTGCACCACATTATCATGCAAACAACCCTGCTTTGTGCCATCTTTCTGCACAAAATAACCCCTAATTTTGAGCCAAAGTTTTATACAAAATATGCTGATTTGCCTTTTTCAATTTTGGGGAAAAACTTAAAAATTTGATTTTAAGATTCTGTGAAATGTAATCGGTTATTTCTGAAAATGGAAAATCATTGGCCACATGTCATTGTGTGTTTTGTTTAAGGGTTTACAATGGAAAAAAATACTTATTTTACCCCATGTGAAGTGTGGCAGCACTGACAGTAACAGTGCCGGTAAACCTGCTTACTCCAGTCCTATCCATTCTGTGTCCCTCTTTAGTTTCAGCCAGGACACCACCAGCATTACTTGTACTGCTAAGAAATAGTCTTTAAAATGCAGAAGGTCAATACCTCCCTTATTTTCACGTATGTCAGTAATAATTTTCTAATCCTTGCGTGTTTCCCATCCCAAAGAAATGTTCTGACCATTTTATCTAGTATGACTCAAAATTCTTTTGGAGGAGAAACTGGTTTCATTCTGAAACTGAATAAGAAGAGCATTAATATGCTAATTTTTATAGCTTCAGATCAGGCCACTAGTGACCCAGCTAGTAGTTGCTACCGCTATGAGTCTTTCTTCACATCCTGCAGAAGGGCATGGTGGTTGACCTTACACAGACTAGATAGATCCTTTCACACTTAAAATGCCCGAGTATCTTGAGTCACTCTCTGCTCACCTGAAAAGAATATACCTCTTTACTTCAGCTCTTTTGCCCAGTTCTCTTAGGCTTCAGCCCTGCACCCTATATGCTGCTCTGCCATGCCCAGGCTTACCCCCCTGGGTTGGGTGACCAGTCGGGTACCCCCTCTCCAGAGAACACAGTCTCTAGCCCTGGCTTACCCCAAGGGCAGGGCCACGGGAGTGGGACCCCCTGGCGGACTTTAAGTTGCAGTGGAAGCAGGGGCATCATAAACGGGGGCCAACATTTTTAATATGCTTATCCTTGGGGATGGGGATGGGCAATGACATCCTACGTCTGCTCCGTCTCCCACAAATGACGGCACCGGCATGGTGAGTCCCTAGCCTCCGCCAGAGGTCAATGGTGTGCCAGACACTCTACCCCCTTCCCCCCAGAGAAGGAAAGTGGTCCCTAGGACACCAATCCTTCTCCCCTTGGCTGGCCCGCTGACATCTTGAGTCTGTTCCCAAACTCAGGTCATCAGTGTCACAGACGGGTGCCCTGCCTCTGTACTGGTGGGATGGCCCTTTACTTCAGCTCTGAGTGGTCCCTGAGGTATATAGCCCCTCTGACTTGTAAAAAAAATTTACTTTACAACCAGATATTATGCTGTACTCATTAATGGTGTTTAGCACATCACAGATTCCTCTAGATTGCTAGTGAGTAAGTGTCATCTACGTACAGTGCTATTTCGGGGGGTCTGTGATCAACCTCATTTGTTTCCATCAGTGCATTCTGCCGCACTGTGGCTACTAAAGGTTCCATTCCTAAGGCAGAACAGAGTGGAGACAATGAACAGCCCTCTCTTGTCCCACACAGCAGATCAAGTTGACAGGACAAAGGCCCAGTTACTCTCAGTTTTTCAGACAACCCTGGGAAGAGTACCAGCAAGCGGTTTATGTATGTATCTCTGAAGGTAAAGCTTTGGTGTATATCAGATTGTGCCACTGAAGCCTATCACAAGCATTTTCTGCACCTGTTGTTATGGCCCTTGTCTATTTTATCTTCTGGTTTTAGTAACTCTGTGTTAAGTAGATGCCTAACGTTACTGAGGATTTGCTTAGTTGGGATAAATCCTGTCTGGTAATGATGTATTAACTTCTTAGTTACCTCTTGAAATCTACAGTCTAGAACTTGGTAAAGATTTTAACATCAATATTTATGATATATTACAATATATAAACATCTATATTTAGTGATATTGTTTATAGTGTAGTGATTTAGTGATGTAGTTTAGCTCCTGTGACTGCCCAACTTAACCTTGTTTTTCCACTTACCTTTCTGCTCTAGTTGTCCCCCCTCCCTCCCCCTCACTGGATTCTACCCTACATCTCGGTATACCCAATGCTGCACTTTTCACCCTCTGCCACCCTTCCTACATTCCTCCCCCACCCTCTTCCCTCTCCCTATGACTCTGGCACTTCTTATCTGTTGTCTATTTTCTCTGACAAATGCACTTGGCTGCCTTGTTACAATGCTGCCCTTGAACTGTATTAATCTGTACTCTGTCTGCAATGTCCACATTGTTGTAATGCCTGTCTTGATGTTCCCCATAATTTGTATTTCTCTGACGTGGAACCTTTGTAAAAGAGCCATGGCTCAAAGGTATTTGTAATCCTAGACTTGATAAATAAATAAATAAATAAATAAATTTAATGATATAGGGATGGTTAAGTGTGCATTTTCAGCGCTGTTCTATAGGTGGTTATTTTCTGTGGTTACGCACTTTTAAAACAAATGTTTGCCTGAGGTTCTGTGGGAAGGAAGGGGGGAATAGAGAGGAAGGGGTCAAAGAGTGGCCTGAGGGAGGGTAAGCAAACACCAGGAGTGGCGCCATTGGAGGGTGGCAGGACTTCATGACTGCAACCTACCAGTAGGGCGGCTATAGTTCAGAATAAAGGAAAGAACAGTTATGTAAGAACTTATCATAACAGTAGATCTTCAAGGGGATCTCAGTCATCAGGTCACAACATAGGAACGTCACATCAGTGAAGCAGGATCCACACAGAAGATTTTCCAACAGTACCATTGGGGCACCCATGCCAACATCATCTACTGACATCACCAACCCTATAAGCCTCCTCAGTTCTTTCTCCGGAGACTAAGGGAACATACCCATGCCATGGGGGACCAAGGAGTGAGAGAGGTGCCCAAGCCTAAATAAAAGGCTGGATTTACCAGATAGCCAGTCTGAGACAGGAACCCCAAATGAGGATGGTGGGAGGGAAGGCTGACCGGATGACTGAAATCCCCTTGAAGATCTACTATTATGGTAAGTTCTTATGTAACTGTTCTGTCTTCTTTGGGGGTATCTCAGTCATCAGGTCACACTGTAGGAACGAGTCCCAAGCAGTGACAAGTAACAGCAGAACAGTCTGGGTGGCAGGCAAGCTGGGGCCTAAGACAGAAGGCCCTGAAAAATAGCACAGCTGAAGTCTGCTCTTACTTAAGAAGCAATGTCCAGACTGTAGTGGTTGGTAAAAGTATGGACGGTACTCCAGGTGGCTGCAGCACAAATGTTAGTTGCTGAGACACCTTTAAAGTAAGCCTCTGTGGTAGACATACCCCTTGTGGAGTGCGCTTTGACTGCCCCTCATAACTCTTTGTCATGTTTGATGTAGCAGAGCACAATACAGTGTGCCAACCATTTGGACAAACATTACTTAGAAACCTGAACACCCTCTCTACCTGGGGTGAAAGAACCAAAAAGCTACTTTGAGTTTCTGCATTCCTTGGCTTGGAGCAGATAATACTTCTAAATTCTGCGCACGTCTAACACGTGGAGCAGTGCTTCCCCTAGATTGGCATGCTCAGGAAAATAAACTGGTAGGTGGATAGATTGGTTCTGGGTAAACTCAGAGACCACTTTAGGGAGAAACTTAGGATTCATGTTCAAACACACCCTGTCTTTGCGAAAAATCAAATAAGGGTCTTCACACCAGAGAGCCTGCAGCTTGGAAATACTTTGAGCAGAGGTAATAGCAACCAAAAATAATGCTTTCTAAGAGAGAAAGCGTAGTCCGCAAGTTGTGGCCGGCTCAGACAGAGACAGGGTCAGCTGCTTCAAAGCAGAATTTTAATCCCAAGCCGGGACAGAGGAATGGATTGGAGGATTCAGATGCAGGATGCCCTGAGAAAGGTACAGGACACATCCAATTGAGCCACGGTGCAACTGCCCACAGGCTCATGAAAGGCAGAAACAGCTGAAAGGTGCACCTTGAGGGAAGAGTACTGGAGACCTAAGTCCAACAGAGATATGAAGTAGTCCAGAATCTGGTTCACCAGACAGGCAAAAGGGCCCAGATGGCAAACCTCTTCCACTTCATGGCACATACAGTATATCTTTAGTGGAGGACTTCCGAACTGCCACAAGGACTCCCACCACTTTCTGAGACACCCCAAACCAGGTGATGGCTATGTCCTCAGGAGCCATGCATGTAGACGAAGGGACTTGAGATTGGGATGGACCAGGGTCCCCTGAGCCTGCATCAACAGACCCCTGCTGAGGGGGGAGAGGGACTGGAGGTTCTCCTCTAACTGTTGCAGTAATGGAAACCATATCTGCCATGGCCAGTATGGTGCGACCAGGATCATGCTGGCCCCTTCCATTTGCAGCTTGATTAGTACCCTCTGAATCAGAAGAAATGAAGGGAAGGCATAGAGAAACCTCCAGCTCCAGGCGAAGAACAACGCATCTCACCAGAAAACTCCAGGCTCTGGATCTAGCGAGCAAAAACTGGGTAGTTTTGTGTTGAGTGGGGACGCAAAAAGGTCCAACTCTGGATGACCCCATCTGGTGAATAGATCTTCTGCAATGGATGAGAGAAGCTCCCATTTATGCATGCTGGACTGTGTCCTGCTTAGGCTGTCCGCCAGGGTGTTTAGTATGCTTGGGATGTGGACTGCTGACAGAACCAGACTTTGATCTAGTGCCCAGTACCATACTCTCCTGGCCTCCCTGAACGGGGGCACGAGTGCATTTCCCCTTGCTTGTCGATATAGTACACAACACTGAGATTGTTGGACGGGATCAACAACTGACCCAGAAGGAGATGGTTCTGAAAAGTTTGCATGGCATACAGGACCGTCCGCATCTCCAAGACATTGATGTGCAGGGAGGTTTCAGTTGGGGACCATGTTCCCTGAGTTTGAAAAGGGCCCAGATGCGCTCTCTAGCCCAACCCATAGAAATCCGTGGTGAGGGTTTGCTGTGTGGGGAGGAGATGTGGAATGGGACCCTTTGTAACAGGTTTTGGGGGTCCATCTACTACTGAAGCACCTTATGGACTGGGGAGGAGACCAGCACTAACTGATCCTCGTCATTCATGCATTGGTTTCATTGCACTCTTGAGGGACTATTGAAGGACCCGCGTGTGCAGTCTGGCCAAGGAAAGCATGGCAGTGGCCGTGCCCGCGGCCATCAGACCCAATAGCCTGAGGTACACCTTTGCAGGGACACAACAGCTCTGGGAGACCTCCTGAACCTGGGCAATCAGGCACTCCACCCTGCTGAGAGGCAGAAAGGCTTTGCCCTGTGCCAAGTCCAGGACCATCCCTATATACTATAACCTCTGGAACAAAATTGGGACGGACTTGGGCAGATTGACAGTAATGCCCAGGGAGAGAAACAGCAGAATGATTCTCTCCAGGGTCCAGAGGAGCTGTTCCTTAGATGGGGCCTTTAGAAGTCAGTCATCCAGGTAAGGGAAAACATAAAGTCCCTCCCTTTGTTGAGCTGGCAATATCCACTGCTAAGCACTTCATAAAGACCCTTGGTACAGAGGATAATCCCGAGGGCAATACCTTAAACTGGTGGTGCTCTCCCTGAAAAAGAAACTGGAGGAATCTCCTGTGCGGAGGAAATACAGAGATATGCAGGTAGGCATCCTGCACATCCAGAGAGTGCAGTCAGTCACCCTGTTTGAGTAGGGGCATCAGGTCTGGCAGTGATCATGCAGAATTTGTACTGGACATACAGATTGAGGTCCTTGAGATCTAGAATGGGCCTCAGATCTCCGGTTCTTGTGGGGACCAGGAAAAACCTGGAATAAAATCCCTTGTTCCTTTGGTTCCTGGGCACTGACTCGATGGCCTTTTTCTGCAGAAGGGACTGTACCTCCTCCCAGAGAACTGCTAGGTGGGCTGGGGCAGGTGGAAGGTACTGGGGGATCTCTGGAGGTGCCACTAGAAGTTCCAGAGTGTGACCCCTCTCTATAATCTGAAGTGATGATTCTGCAGTGATTGAGATGGAAGGAGAACCATTCAATGACCACCACCTCTTGGTCGGGGACCGGAAGAGGGGGGTCTGGCAAGGAGTCAAGCTGAGGCAGATCCAGCCGCAGGGGCTATTCAATCACCTCAGGATGCTTTGCTGCAGTACCAGAGTAGGAGGGGTTAGGCAAGGAGGAGGTGGCCTTTCTCTTACCCTGGGGATGGGAGGCTGCTCTAGACTTGTGGGACACCTTGTGAAAGGAAGGGCGCTGTCTGTTCCTGGGCTACATATGACAGAGCGAGTGGACAGACTTAATTGCCCTGCCAGATGCCCGTAGGTCATTGATGATGTCCTGAACATCTGGCCCAAACAGCTTGGAACCATTGAAAGGGGCATTAAGCACCTTTTGCTGGACGTCTGCCACAAAGCCTGAGACCCTTAGCCAGGAGTTCCTACGGAGGCAAATGCCTGTGGCTGCAGCCCTGGCACCTATATCAGAGATATCGTATAAGGTCCTGAGGAGATGCTTGGTTAAATCCTCGGCACTCTGCAAGCACTTGAGAACCTCCTGTTTCTGGGAACAGTCAAAGAGGGCCTGGGCAGTTACCTTGCCCTCTTCCAGATGGTAGCCTGGTATTTAACCATATGGGAGAGGTAATTAGCAGTCCTCAGCCCCAAGCTTCCCCCTTCTGCATACCCTTCTCCCCTCCATTCCTCTATGCTTTCCCACCCTCTCCTCTTACATATACCTGTAGGTCTCCCTAGTAGCGTCAGCTGTCATTGCACAATTGCCATTATTTGCTATTCTCCCATTGGTACCATACCAAGCTGTAATATACTACAGCCTTTGGGAG
Source organism: Neoceratodus forsteri (assembly GCA_016271365.2). NCBI lineage: Eukaryota > Metazoa > Chordata > Ceratodontiformes > Ceratodontidae > Neoceratodus > Neoceratodus forsteri. Next base: position 1,710,476,973 of record CM028129.1, on the reverse strand, counting down.
CCTGTTGTATATGTATATATGACCATTGTATTCTGTGTTGTTGTCCACCCCTTTGTGCTTTTCACCTACATGTTTTTTCTTCCGCTGCAACAAAAAATGTCCATTATATTGTTCTAAACTGTATATCCTCTGTAACAACAAATATCCCTGTTGTATTATTGTTCTAACAGCTTTACAGCCAGGCACACCTTGCAAATGAGCTTGCTCAATGGTGTTCCACCTGGTAAAATAAAGATTGATTGATTGATTGAAGGTGGAGGAGGCGTAGACCCTCTTGGCCCAAAGGTCAATCCACCTGGATTCCCTGTTGGCGGGGAAGAGAACTGAGGTGCTTAGGCACGTTCCACCTGTCCTGAACTGCTTTAATGACCCCTGAATTGATATCTGGCTAAAGAGCACAGTAAGACACACCCGGGGGGGGGGGCATGATACAACTTATCTGCCCTGCGGGGCATGACAGGGACTATGTCAGGTCTGTGTCAGGTGGTAGTTGTGTCATTCCTCAGAGCTGGGAGCATGGGAGGAATGACCTTAGGGCACTGGGATTTCCAGGAAGTCCACCAACTCATGTCTGGTAGCATCCTCTTCCTCCTCAGTATGGAAGCCCTTGGCTGGAGAAAGCTGCTTCATGACATTAATGAAAGTAGGGTGCTCTGGAGGAGATGTGGGAGTGTGCTTGACAGAGTCTTCACTCACCAAAGAGGCCATGGACCTGTCAGAGGAGAAAGGCCTCTCCTCTTCCTCAGGCAGGATGAGGCCAGGATGGTATTCCTCCTCAATGTCGACCTGCTCCAACTCAAGGTCTGACGAGCAAGGCACTGATGACGGCCCATGGGGAATTGACCTAGGAGGATGAAGTGGAGTTGACAACAATGAGGCCATCGACGGCGCTGGGGATCCAGGACTGCAGGCACCCAAATGGTGAACCACAACTGTAGTAAACTTCATCAAAATATCATTAAGGTCAATGACAGTAAAATTGCTGCATCAATGGAGGAGTTGTCAACAGCACAGGGTGCGACGACCCATCTGTTGGGGCCTGGGAGCCCAAAGAGCCCAATGTGTCCGCAGGCCTGGAGAAGCATCAGGCTGCAGCAGTGGGACTGTCTTTGATGAACCAGGCATTGGACAAACTAGGTGCCGACGACCCGAGGGGTTGACAACTGCCCACTCTGAGAAGTGGGTGCCGGCGATGTCATTTTGAGTCTGACAGGAACAGAGACCTCAACAGCAGTAGGCGTTGGTGCAGCCGCAACTGACGGAGTACCCCCGGAGGAAAAAGAGGAGGCCATCGGGGAGTGGGAGTGCCACCAGGTGGAACAATCGCATTCACAGTCTTTTTTATGACTCTTCCCCCCGAGGACTTGTCTCGGGCCTTCGAGGCCTGGGAGCTCAGTAAACCCGTTGGTGACCATGGCGGAGAGACCCTGGAGGACCCATGCCCAGATCTGGCTACCTGTTCATCTGTGAGGAATTTTTTGAGAGGCTTTTTGCATCACCTGGGAGTTGTTTGATTATATTTTTGGCAGAGCTCACAGTTGGAGGTGTCGTGGTCAGGCCCAAGACAGCAGACACAGAGAGTATGGTTGTCTGAAGAAACAATCTTCTTTCAGCAGTGGCAGCCACAGAAGAGAGAAGCAGAAGGAGTAACTTTCGACATAAATGAGGCAGAAGAATTTCTTAATTAAAAGAGATTCAGAAATACTAAATAAAAGAAAAATCGTAGGCGAAAATGGTGCGAAACTGCGAAGAAGCTTCCACAGAGATCCATGCGAACAGAGTCAATGGTGGGAAGGAACTGAGGAGGGAGTGGGGCCACTCATGCCTTTATAGGGTGGTGACATCAATAGATGATGTCGGTGTGGGCGGCCCCAGTGGTACTGCTGGACCATCTTCCATGTGGATCACGCTTCACTGACGGTGACGTTCCTGTGGTGTGATCTGATGACTGAGATACCCCTGAAGAAGATCCTTGCAGTTCTTTTTTATCACTACATTATTTCTGCCACCTTCTCCACTGACCTGGTAGGGGCTACAACCCCTTCCCTTGGAGGGGTACGTCCTACGGCCCATCGGGGCTATCATGGGTCCTGCCGAGTCCCAGTATTTTTCCTCTGTTTTTTTCTCCCTCACCCGCACCTATACAATGGGCGCAGCAGCTGTCTCCACCTCCACGGAGGCAGCCAAGCACTCTGGGTGCTGGCCGAACCCCTCTTGTTGTGCATGCAGCACAAACCCCCTCTCCCTGAGGAAGGAGAGCAGTCTTCCGGATGCTCAATCCTTACCTCACCCGGCCGACCCGAATGACCTAAGTCTGTTCCCGAACCTGGGTCGCCGATGTGGCATGAGGTGTGTCATCCAGCACCTCAATCCTCAGGGCCACCAAGCCAGATCTTGCAGTTCTTAAGAGAGTGATCCACATTCTTGGCTCAGAATCAGGAGGATGCCACCTTGGAGAGTCTGTCAGCTGAGGGACGGTTAAGTGTGTGCTTTCAGCGCTGTTCTACAACTGGTTATTTATTATGTATCTGTTTTCTTTTTGTTATACTTTATTTTTATTTTTTTCCATACTATGAAACATAGTAATATTATACCATGTCTAAGACAACCGTGAAATAACACTAAATACCAAATAGAGGTCGCAGCCTCCTTAATCTTAGGTACGGTGCATCTTTAACATTTTGATACCGCATTGGGAGGTAATTGCCATTAAACAACCAATACATTTTTAAGGTCCCAAAATTAAATGTTGCGTGGATGAGTCTATGAGCACTATGACTTATGTACGTTGAAACTGAAGTCCGTTGCAACAAAAGTGCAGCTTTTGCATGCCCCCAGAGGCCAATGGCATATTATTTCTTAAAGTAATAACAAAACTTATTGTTAATGGCAACAAAGTACTGATGTACATGTTATAGAAAACTCTAAAACTATAAACAGCTTCTTAATGAAGGATACACAAGTACATTTATTATGGAGAGGAAAAACCGACTTTTTAAGCAATTCTAGAAACACTCTCAGCTTTAACCCAATAGACTCCTAGAGAACTAGAATTGCAACGTTCAAGTTTAAAGTACGATATAACAATACCAAATACGATATTAATTCCCCTGAATTCTCTCAGAACTTTATACAGTCAATGTGGGAAAAACAAAAAGTCTCACTCCAGTAGGTCAGTCCCCCTTGTCCTCCTTCAGATCTAGGCTCTCCTCCTCCTCAGCCGAGTTACGAGTCTGCTGCTGGGACTGCATTCAGGAGGCCCACTTCCCGGCTTCAGCTGGGTCCGAGAACAACCAGACCTTCCCTTCGAACACTATGCACAGCCGAGCTGGGTAGATCATGGCATGAGAAACCTTGGCCTCATGAAGTTTTTGCCGCACTTCACCAAACTTCTTACACTGTAAACGTGTGGAGTAACAAAGGTCAGGAAACCGATATACCATGCGGTCATCCTGTGTTAAAGTCCCTGCATGTCTGGCCAGTCACATGATAGTGTCCCTTGTCACCACACCATCCATCACCAGCAGAAGAGTTTGTGGGTTGGCAGAGTCCTCTCGATAACCTTGAGGGGTAATCCGATAGGCCTTCTGGAGGGCAAAAGGAATCAGGGGCTTCTCGGGTGCTAATTTTTCCTGAAGCCAGTCCTGCAAGAACATGATAGGGTGATCACCCTCGATTCCTTCAAGTAGACCCAGTATCTGAATAGGTGAAGACCAAGCTTGATTTTCTAGGGTTTCTAGCCTAGCTTGAAAATGCACATTTTCCTTTAGCAGGTTCGCCGTAGTTGCAGATGCTGATTTATCTTGGTGTTTTACATCTCCAGCCTCAGTTTTTAGATTATCAATGGAGGTCTCCATCAGATTTAAGCGAGTGTCAAAGGAGTCCATCTTAGTGTTTAATCTGAAACAACAGATATCAATCTCTATAGCTTGGTTCCAATTGAGGACAGCATCTGCTCTGCTTCGTGGGTAGCTGAGGCCCGTGTAAGTGTGTCTGCCTCCGATAACTGGGAGGACCCGCCATTTTTTCCCCATTCCTCCTCCTTTATCCTTCTTTGCGTTGCCTATTATGACGTTCTTCTAGGTGCTTTTCCCAGTTCTGGGAGAAATGTCACTCAAAACTGAGTCCAAACTGTAAAAAATACAGAATTTTGGCCAAAATTTGAGGAGCTGTAAAAACTTGCTGCTACTCAGCTCGGGCTCCACCCCCCATGTATCTGTTTTCTAACTGACTCTGACTTAAATTATTGTAATTGTTTATGTTTTTCTGAATGCTGCACTTCTATGTAAAGCACCCAGAGCCTCCGGGGTTGGGCGCTGGATAAATAAATTTTACTTACTTTCTGTGATTACTGACTTTTAAAACAGATGTTTGCCTGACAATGTGTAGGAAGGTGGGGGGGGAAGAGGGAGGAAGGAGTCAGAGGGTGGGCTGAGGGAGGGCAAGCAAACGCTAGAAGCAGTGCTGTTGGAGGTCAGTCGGACCTCATGACTGCAGCCTGGTATATAATACCCACAATCCCTAGCGACCCCTTGCATAAGAGATCCCAAAGCATGAATGCCATGAAGCAGGAGTGTGGCATCTGTTGGCATCTGCAGGGGTTCTGCAAGGAGGGCCGCGGGCCATGCTGCACAACAGATGACAGATAAGTTAAGCTGAGAGCATGGAGTTGGCAGTTTTGTTGTTGAGGGGTTGTGGCTGGACCCTATCATGGGTTGCTTAAAAGTGAATTGGAAAATGGGGAACTCACGGGGAATGCTGCTGGTCCCTTTTGAGTGTCAGCAAACAGTGTAATTAAGGGGTTGCAGCTTAACAGCCATCCCCATCTAGGCTTCAGCTGAAGAATAGTAGCTATAACCTGTCTGGGGTCAGCTTGTAGAGCGATAACAGATGAGGAGCTCTAGGGGTTTTAACTGGTCCTTACCTAGTGTAAACTAACAGTGTAACTAAAGTGTTACAGCATCGCAGTTATCCCCATATAGGTTAGTAAGTTCCAGTCTAGGGTAAGAGATTGGGGTGAACAATATTGCAGATTTTCAGCTATCCCCACCTAGGTTCAACTACAAGGTTCAAGTGAAAGGTTTCCAAGAGAGCCACAGCATACCCCGATATGGGGTACAGCTACAGGGATACAAGGGCTGTATAGGTACCCTGTCCGGGGAGAGGGGTCTTGGAACATCAGAATGGGAGAGGAAGGCTGCCAAAGGGATAGGAGTGTGCGGGTAGAGATAAGTTGCAGGGTGTGGGCAGCAGTTTTCTTGGGTACTATCTGGGAGATTGGGGGGGGTGTCCAGTTTGTAGAAACATAGGTCAGCTGAAGGCAGAAATATGGCAGCTCAGACAGGAGTTTGGAACATTAGTGGAGAGCAGATATCTGAATGGGGTGAGGGTGGAGTGGGGTAAGGGGACAGGGAGTAGTGGTAGAGCCCAGGTTAGGAAGGGAGTCAGGCGGGGGTGAGGAAGAATGAAAGGAGAGCTAAGGCAGGCTCCCTGGGTCCCTCTTCCCCAGTGGGAGAGGAGGCCTAGGGAATGGGGATGGACACTAGTAAGAGAAACGGGGAGGACAAGGAAGGAAGGAAGGAGGGGGTCGGTGAGAGCACACCCCATGGTGCCAGTGTGGAATAGATTCCTTCCACTGCTTAGGGAGGGTACAGGAGGGATCTGTGAAGGAGAGGAGGCTGAAAACAGGAGGGGGATATGGGTACTAGGGGAGACAACCACAGAGGAGAAGGAATGGGAGTAGGTAGGGGTAGGGGCAGTGGCAGCATAGCAGAGAAGGGGTGGAGGCAGGCAGGAAGGGGTGGGCGGGGCAGACAGGCAGGGAGAGAGAGGTGGAGGCTGGGAGGCAGGCATGTAGTCAGGATGGGGATCAGGCAGGAGAAATATAGAGGTCAGAGGGAACCCAGGACAGCTATGGGGGGGCAGCAAGACAGGACACCCGGGAAAGCGGGGAAAGGACTCAGAGAGCAGGTGTAGAGGGGAGAGTCATGATCTTTGGGGACTACATAGTTAAGGGAGTGAGATGGGATGATGCGGGGGCCAAGGAAATTGCAGAAGGGGGCACTTCATGTTTGGGATGACTGCGGGGAAGGTGGCCCCACAGATAACAGAGAACATGGGAAAGGAAGGGGGGGAAGCTGCCATCATTGTTCACCTGTGAACAAACAACTTGTCCAGTAGTGAGGTAGGGGTGGTTCAGGAGAGGTTCAGAGAAGTGGGGAGGCTCTGCAGTAAGGTGGAGAGTTTGGTAGCATTCTCAGAAGTGCTACCAGTACCAAGGGCTAGCACTGCAAGAAAGATAAGCATCGAGGAGTTTATTGACTGTCTCAGGGGGTGGTGCAGAGAGAAGGGGTACATGCCAACTGGATGCTGGGGGGCACATGGGAGAATAGAGCCCTTTATGCACTAATTAAGTTACTCCTTAGCGAAGAAGGCATGAGGGTGCTGAAAGCCACATTTGAGGAGTATGTAGGCAGGGATCTGAATTTAAAAACTGATGGAGGGCAGCAGGGGTAACAGTACCATTAGCTGACTGGTGGAGGAGGCCAACCAGCTCCCCCAATCAGCGCAGAAGGAAGGGGAATCAGATGAGAGACAGAATAGTAAGGGTACACAGGTGGGACTGGGAATGGGGGAGGGGTAGGCAGACTGGGTGGAGGGAGGCTTAAGTTATGGTGAAAAGCTGTGTCTCTGAGTGCAAGGAGCCTGGGGAACAAAATGGCTACATGCATTCATTGATGGCAGAGGGAGATGTGGACATGGCTGCCATCACAGAGACATGGGCCGTGCCAGATCATGACTGGGACTTCTCTGTCCAGGTTATAAGCTGTATAGGAGGGACGGGTGGTGGGAAGAGGGAGGGAGTGGTTCAGTGCATGAGGGAAGGGATAACCTGTATAAGAGAGGACGAGACGGATGGTAGGACAGAGGTTCTGTGGGTACAAATACATTCAATGAAAGGTGAAAAACTTAGGATAGGAGTGGTGTACAGACCATCAAACCAGGATGAAGAACTGGACAAGGAACTGGGGTTCAAAACTGTGGAGATGGCCAGCTGGGGCGAGGTAGTGGTTATGGGGGCTTCAGTCTGCCTGGGGTAGATTGGAAGATCCCTGCTACCACCTGTATCAGGACTCAGGTGCTGCTGGATGCATTCTAGAGTGGGTTTCTGACACAGTGTGTCCTAGAGCCCACCATGGGGAGGGCCATACTGAACCTGGTTCTGTCTAACAATGTGCATTTCCAGGAGGTAAAGGTGGAGGCACTGTTTACAGGAAGCGACCATCACACTGTGTGGTTCTACCTGGACAAGGAGAAGGTGAGGATTATGACTACGGGGATGCTAGATTTTAGGAGGGCAGACTACAGTAGGATGGGGAGATCCTGGGAGGGCACCTTGCTAGGATCAGATTCTGGGGGTGGACCAGAAATGGTCCATAATCAAGGACTGGCTATTGGCACCCACTAACAAGGGTGCCAAACTATAGAGCAAAGAAAGAAACCTAGAGCCAAGAAGCTCAGCTGGTTTGTTAGGGAGGTAGTCCTGACAATAAAGGGTAAGAAGTCAGCCTTCAGGAAGTGTAAACACAGCCAAAGGGATGAGGACAGAGACAAGTGTTGTACCAAGTCAAAGGAAGCAGGCAGGGCAGTCCACTTGGCAGGCAAAGAGAGTGTGTCAGCTGGCAGAAGGGTTGGAAATGGGGGTGAAGGCCTTCTTGCAGTACATCAAGGAGAAGTGGAATACCAAGGATGGGATAGTCAGGTTGTAAAAGGGGGAGGTGGGTGGAGGGTATTGAAGACAAGGCAGAAGTACTTAACAAGCAGTTATGTTCAGTCTTCACTCGGGAGGTGGATGGTCCAGCACCCCAGGGGAAAAGGGGAGAGGAAACGCGATGGGTGAAGTCAAAGAATGGGAGATTGAAACTTGACATAGTGAGAAAAGGCTTAAAGATCCCGAAGGTAGACAAGTCCTGAGAACCAGATGGCATACATCTGCAGGTGTTGAGGGAGTTGATGGATGTGCTGAAGGGCCTCCTGGTGGACCTGTTTAACACCTCTCTGGAGATGGGGAAGTACCCCTAGACTGGAGGACAGCACATGTAGTGCCGCTGTACAGTAGTGGGCCGGGACAACCCTGGTAACTACAACTGGTTACTCTGAGCTTGCTAATGGGAAAATTCATGGAAACCATTCGAAATAAAGACCGGCAGGCTTTCTGTAAAAAAATGGGCTCCAGGACGAGAGGCGACACAGGTTCATGTCAGGGTAGTTCTGCCAAACTAACTTAATTTATTTCTTTGACTGGGTAACCAGGACAGTGGACAGGAGCCAAGCAGTGGACATCCTGTATCTGGATTTAAATAAGGTCTTTGACTCTGTTCCCCATAGGAGATAATGAGGAGGCAGGTGGATGTGGGGTATTGGAAAAGTGGCTGTGTGGGTTAGAAACTGGCTGCAAGACAGAAGTCAGAGGGTGGTGGTGGTCGGGGTTGGGGGAGTTCTCGGAGACTAGTCCAGTCACTAGCGGGATCCCACAAAACTCGCTCTACAGTCCAGTGTTATTTAACATCTTCATCAGCAATATTGTAGGTGGATTAAAGGTAAAATTTGCTTGTTTGTGGATGACAGAGAGTTCTGTGGGAGAGTAGACACGGAAGAGGGGAAACAAGACCTCAGGGAAGACCTGGTCAAACTAGAGAAGTGGTCAGGTGTTTGGCAATTGGGATGCAATGCCAAAAAGTATAAGGTAATGTACTAAGGACCCAAAGACCAAATATTGGCTGGGAGGTGTGCAAGTTACCAAGTCAGAAGAGGAGAAGGACTTGGGTGTGATCATTACGAGTGATCTGAAGCACTCAGCAAACACACTGCAGGAGAACAGTGACCAAAGTGAATTGGATGCTGGACTGTGTAGCCAGGGGTATAATCAGCAGGTAAGCAGAGGTCCTTGTGCCACTGTAAAGATCACTGGTTTGGTCACATCTTGAGTACAATGTGCAGTATTGGTGCCTTTACCTAAGGAAGACATCAACCTGCTGAAAACAGTCCAGAGAAGGGCAAGCAAGATGATCTAGGGGCAGCGAGGCAGATCATACAAGATGAGACTCAAAGATCTTAACACGTATTCCCTGGAGGAGAGAAGGGGGACATGATAGAAACCTTCAAGTATCTTAAAAGTTTCAACAAAGTGAGCTCTGAGGGTCTCTTCAACATCAGTAGGAACAGGACCACTAGGGGGCACTGCCTCAAGCTGGTGAGGGGAAGATTCAAGAGGGAAATCAGGAGACACTTTTTCACTAAGAGGTTTGTGATCCAAGTGGATTGAGTTGCCAGAGGAAGTTGTCTGTCTGAAGACTGTGGACAGCTTCCAGAGAGGTTGGAATAAAGTAAAGGGGAAAGTTGCACGTAGGGTGGAGAGTGAAGGGGCAGGTGGGACATAGGTGGGGAGGGAGAAAGCGGATAACAGTGGGGGAAGGGGGCAGATCCATCAGTAGATGCTGAGGGGTCTGCAAACTCAAGCAGACACGGTAGACAGCAAGGCCTTTTTCTGCTGGCTGAACCGTATGTTGACATGTTCTATATATAGCACAGTTTTCTGGATTCTTTCCTGGTTTATGTATAACTAAGATTACTGCTGTCTGTCATTCCATGGGAAATGATCATTGTTAAATGTATGTTGAATGGTTGTAGATGAGGCGCTATGTTTTCCTTAAAACATTTCTATGGGGAACCCGTTTCTTCCAGATGCCTTCCCATTATTTAAAGATTGTACAGTATCTTGCACATTGTCTGCTGTTATAGGCAGTGGTGGAAAGGTGGGGAGGGGCAGGGGAACATATTTACAGGAGTGATATTAAATGTCTGAATAAGCCGGCCCAGTGGGGCTGAGGGTTGAGGCGCTGGATGCCACACCTTGCGCCACGCTGGCGACTCAGGTTCGGGAATGGACCTGAGTTGTCAGGGGTTGGTCGGGGACTGAGCATCCCAGTGGATGCTGTCTTCCTTCAAGGGGCCCTGGGCAGTGCTAGCACCTGTTGTCCCATCGCCAGTGAAAGCATGGGCAGCGGGGAGCATGGCTCTCACGAGTCAGGGAAGGGAGGATGCTTTTGGGTGCTTGACTACAACATGCGTCAGCATGTCATTAGGCTGGACATATGTCCTTCACGCCGGCACCCTCTAGGGGTTGAGAAGCAAAACTAACGGGAGAAAAACTGGAAAAACTCCCAGGGCATCGAGCAGTATGACACCGGGATCCTGGTCTGCCGGTACCCAACCAAAGAGAACCAGGGAGGGTAGGAGGTACTCCCAGACGCCGAGGCCAGGGACAAGTTAAAAAAGAAATGTTTGACTCAGTTCAAGAGCAAAATAGGGAAGGACTGTGACTATGTGAAATGTAGTACAATAAAGGCATACAAATGACCATATGAAGTGTTAAAATGCAATATATAATGGGGAAATGTGTCCCCAGATCCCAGGCAGATAGGTTCATTCCTATATCAGAAGTGGAGCGCTCCCCCAGTGAAAAGTTTCCATTTCCAGCATTGGTTATAAGGACTTCTAGATGTTGTTTCTCTTGGTCTGTCAGTTTAGGGAGATGTAAACCATTAAGAAACATATCTAGGAAGACAGTAGTGCTTTTGTGTGTCTGGGTAACATAGTTATTTAAGGTTATAAGGAAGCTCTAGGTCCATCATGCCCACCTGCCACCAAGGCAGTTAGAAGTCCACTCTGAGTATGTCTCATGTATAATGCATTGATTTACTTTCCCCAGAAACTAATCATGTGCTACAGTATTAAAAGCCTTGGTGCAGTCTACATAGACTGTCCACTGTCCTGCCCCTGTCCACCTCCCCGGTCACCCCCTCAAAGAAGGTGATCGGGATGGTTTGGCTTGATCAGCCCCTCATAATTCCATGGGTAAAATAGAGATTTCTGTAAAACTCAACAAATTCCTTGTGGGCTAGTCACTGCTTCCCCAGTCATTGCCTTTCTTAACCTAGTAATTTTTCTAGGGGCTCGTTCTTTCCTCAGCTAGATGGCCAGTAAGTGCCCCCACTCTAGTCCCCTGCTGATGGTGCCTATGCCCGATACAGCTTAGAATAGCTTCTGCTATGTCTGTTTCTTTTTCTAATGATTCGAGCCACATCTCTTTCATTTCTGTAGGCGTTATGGATCCCCAATCTTCTTAAGTAATACAGTAATTCCCTATTGAGCAACTTCTCTTTCAGTTAAAACTGATAATCGTCTGTTTCCTCGCTGTTGCGAGATGAGGTATAATGTGGCCCCATGTTACCACTTTCATAGCACACCAGGTAACAGAGGAAGAACCTCCTCATTTGTATTCAGCTCAAAATATTGACTCATGACGTCCCCAGGATTTCCTTCAGTGTTGGGTCAACTAGACTAGATATATTTTGCCTTCAGGTACGTTCCTTAAGCTGGCTGCCTAATGAGAGTTCACTGACAACCAATGCATGATCCACAGTAGTAATGTTAGATATTTAGCACTTCTCTGTTATGTGTAGCCATGCTTTAGGGAGGGTAAAAAGATTAATGGAGTAGCCCTGGTGCTGGCTGGAATACAAGTGGAAATCTCTTTTTAAAATATTAAAGCTGAATATTGATCTAAACTTACTAATGTTTATATACTTCACTTGCGTTGTTGTTTTATTTCAGTGTTGTTCTGTGATGTTATTTCATTTACTGTTTGCTGCTCTATGGTGCCCAGAGTCTTTGGGGTGGGTGCCTAACAGATAAATTGCCTTGCCTTACCTCTTTTGTGTGGAAAAATCTCTGAACATTTCTCATCCTTTCCTCCTGTGGTAAACAATTTAGAATTCTAGAAACTAGTGTCCCAACTCTTACCCATGCCCTGTCCTCTCCTGCTTTGGTCATATTTGGGCCAATTTGCAGTTATAATTGCCTCCTATGAGACATAGGCTGTGGGCCTTTCCTACAGTCAACTGGAGTATGTCATTGAAGAAGCCATGAGTCATGGAGTTGGAAGCCTAAATATTTAAGCAATAAGGCACGACAAGGTGTATGTTATCATGCAATAACATCACTCCTGGAGTGGGTTGAATCACGAGGCAAAGCCAAGTGCTTCCACCACCCCAGGAGTGACGTTATTTATTTATTTATTTATTTATTTATGTATTAGCTTTTGGTAACTGGGTAAGTACGTTAGGCAACAATCCGGTCTATTTTCAGGCTCGACCCGGGAGAGTACAGGACAGAATACAGATATGCTCAGTTATACAAATTCACAAGTAAAAAACAGCATAGTACAGACAATGTAGTACAGGTTGAGATACATCAGGATAAGTCAAGTATACCAATTAAGACACAATAAAGTAAAATACCATGAGGTATGTTATACAATAGACCTAGGCCCATAGGGAGACCATTACACAATAACTCACACCTTGGAGTGCCTTATTGCAATTATACAATGGCTCAATGTTATATAAAATAAAAAAATATTTAAAAAAGGTTTTAGTAGATTTTTAGTGTGGCAGTATATCTCTGTTTCTCAAGAACAGCTCCAAACAGTCATCCAACAGATCAGTACAGTGAGGTTATTGTGTAATAACAGCACTGTCTCAGGCACACACTGACCAATCAGAGCCCTGGAAATGTTCTTGCCATTGTATAATCATGAGTAACAGTTCATTACCCAATATGCACCATCCGCTATATTACCTGTCTACCATCAGAATCCTCCCAATGGGCTGAGGGCACAAATGACGAGGCCTTTCAAATTAGTATGGCTGCCTGTTCCTTTTAGCTGAACTGTGTGAGGAAATGAAAACCTTTCCTGCCCACAGCCTTCTTAGTTTGTGGTGTTACACGTTTCAGATTTGGGATTTGTGAATGAGAGCAATTTCGGCTTACATCTGTTCAAACTGATTTAGTGTCCTAGTTCTCTTTGTGGGGCTGTTTATTCCCATCACGTTGTATATTACAGTTTTCAGGTTAACCATGCCCCCTTGCACAGTTAAAAATTGGGGAACTGGTCAACCCATCAACTACATGTGTCCTCAATTAGAGGACCCCATCCTGTGAAAGTGAATAATCTCTGCCTCAACTTCACATCTCTTGCAGTACACTTTGTTACATCATTAGCATAGTGATATGACTTGTAAGAGCCTTAGAGCAGGCTCTGAAATAGTAATCACAATGCCAGCCATAAATTGAACATTACTTGCTGAAAACTCGTTCTCATCTCTTTTACCCATGTGTCATTTCGCTTGTTCGCCAGTGTGGCTCAGCATTAGGCATCTGGGTCTCCTTTGTGGAACTGGAGCCCCTGTAAAGGTACAGGAGCACAGATCTCCTCTCCTTCCCTTCTTCCCCTCGGTAGTATAGTCAAGAACAATATAACTTGCTTCTCCGAGTAGTCATCAAGGAGCAGTAATTGCCCATACTGAACCATTTCACTCCTTAGGGTATGCCCATTGCAACCATACATTGGACCTTACATGGTGACTTCGGCAATGGTAGGGGAATCCTTGCCCTTGATCGTCATAATTTGCCAAATCAGGCCATGACAGGTCTGTGCCATGAGCATAACTGCCAGTTACCCCTGTTACGTGTGAATTTGCTACTCATACACATGACTAGCTAGCACAACAAATATAAGAGGCATTGTCATATGCTGATAGCCTGGTGCCTGTCTGTTCCACCCCAATTCCTTTAACCCCTTACATTCCTACATTTTTTGTCAACTCTTTTTACTCCTTGTCGCCAGATACCATGGCCCCTTCAGGCAAGACCCGCCCGGCAGATGCTACCGCCCTGCCTGAATCCCACCCGGCGAGGAATCGGGGACAGAGTCCTCCCCGCTCAGGCCCCAGGAGAGGACCCGGGAGAGTAGACTGGCTAAGGACTGGTGGTGGACATGTGCAGCTGCTCCTGGGGAGTGCCATCTACCTCCTGGTGCCGGGGTTTTCCACCTTGGATGGTTGCCCCTGAGGTGGTGGATGTGCAATGACATCAGCATGGCGAGGGAATGGGACCGCCCCTTCCCGCAGATGTCCACCACCGACTCCCCCAACTTGTGTCCCCTCCTTGTGCAATACCCTCAATCTCCAGTGGGAGCTGCTGCAAGGAGGGGAATCCTCTGGATCCCACCCCAAAAGAGGAGAGCAGTCCTCCAAATGCTCAGTCTTTTCCTCCCCCACCAACCCCTGATGGCCCAAGTCTGCTCCCGAACCTGGGTCACCAGTGTGGCACGTGGTGTGGCATCCAACACCTCAACCCTCAGTGCCACCAGGCCGGCCTTTAACCTAAAACTTACTGCACATACTGTACAGTAAGTTAAGTCCATGGTGAAATTATAGTGCCCCTACAGAAACGTGGACTCAAATGGGCTGGTAAAGGCATCTCAAAAAAGAAAAGAGAAGAACATGAAATAAAATACTAACTCTTTCAGTCCATCTTCAGTTGGAACATCGGTTAATACTGTGTTTACTGCCTCATTGTTCACCATTAACAAACATGGAAAAGGAGCCATGTTACCCTTCCTTTAGCCTTTTATAATTCCAACCGAGTATGTACCAATATACCCAAAGTTCGGTCAGGACAACGGTTTTAAATAAGTAACTCTGTGTAGAAAATTGCTCTCTCATTTTCTTCACTCTGTTTTGTAGGTAAAGAAATACCTTTCACTGAGAAAACCAAATAGTAACACGCAAGCGTCTATTCTCAGTGGTATTACTCACAAGCTGAGAAATAATAATTGCTTTGGACCATGTTTCTGCGGGCCTTTATATTTTTGAGTGCCAGGGGCCTGATTCCAGTAGGCATGGCGCAACTTGCAGGTGTATGCGAGTTGCGCCATGCAGCGCTATGCTGGGGACCCTACGCCATACTCCAGGACAAGCAGGGTCCCCCGCACTTACACACCATGACTTCAGGCAGCTGCAGGCTAGTGCCACATGCATAGTCCATCGGTCCTGTGCCGCAAGTTGTGGCACGTGATTCTACTGCCCTCGAGCCTCCCCACCCCGAACACCACCGCAAGCACCAGGGGCATGGGGGCTGGACAGGTGGCACTGCCATTCGGGGGGACAATTCAAAAAACAGACCCTGGGGGTCCCCAACATTCGGGGGGGTGGGGGACATGTATGTGCTGTGGGAGGCACGGGGAGCACCGCTGGGACATTGCTGTGGCGGTGCAGAGTGGGCATCCATTGATTAGCATGGACGGATGCCCCTAGACCATTTCCCTGATGGTCTAACTCTGCTGCGCCATTGCAGCTTCTGGAATTGCATTTGTGGGTTATGGCAGCCGCCCTTTTGGAATAGGGTATAGTTGCTGCCGTAACCCACCTTTGCGCCATGCCGCTGTGGGTTACAGGCGTAGTGGGTGGTGTAACCCACATTTGGCACAACCTGCATACAGCATGGTGCAAGGCGCCTTTTGGAATTGCAGCTTTCGTAACACATGGTGTAAGTTGTGATTTACATCATGGGATTTGGCATATATCGTCTTGTGCCATGCATAACGCGTCTTGGAATCGGGCCCAAGGTTCCCTGCTTTTCCCGAATATAGTGATTGGTAGAAAAGCATAGTACTTACCAGTGCTCCAGTGAACATTGAAAAGATGGTCTCAGTAAGCTGCAACTGTTGGCAGTACCTTTACACCAAGCCATGCAACTTTTAGCATCAAAAAAATTTATTGGCCAATCAGTGTTTATTCATTCAGCTCATATGGTTCACCTTGTTGCTGAATTATGGTTCTTTTTAGAGCCATGTTTTCACTGCTGCTGAAGATGTGAAGATAATTAGTTTCTGTTTATGCCAGATTCTCATTTTTGCTAGTTGGAGTAAAAAAATGCAATTTTTTTCTGTACCAGTTTTTGTTAAACCATTTCATACTCCTTACCTAGGGTAAGTACCTCGAGATTAAAGTCTGGGTAGAAAGACACACTACTGCCTTGAAATTTACTTTTATCAGCTATGCAGGCCTGTCAAACTATTTTCTTTTTATCTTGAGAGTGGAAACTTTACAATTACTGCCCAAAAAGACATGCTCGATGATATTGCACGTGCTGGCATGTGCTTCATTGTATCTTTCCTCCATGGGGAACGCCGGTCACTGGTAGGGGGTGAGCAGCCATGGCCTCAGGGGGTATGTGCTGTTGCCTGTGTGGATGAAGATATGGTTATCCCTGTGCTGTGCTTTCTCCTGCTCCCTCTCAGCCACCGGACACACCTCAATGCCCGCCCCACCTACCCTCCCCCACCGCCAGGGCTGTGGCTCCCAGCCACTCTGGCGCATGCCCTACTCACAAGGTGGCCCATGGGGATGTCACCCCGCTCAAACCTATGGCACAGCGCTGAGCTGTGCCATATAAAGGCATCATGTGCACTCCCGGGGTGTGTGGCACAGACATTGATGATGCGCCCTGTGGCATCGCACACCACTTGGCAGTTTATGGATAGGTACCCCTTCTGGTTGATGTAGACTGAGCCCTCTGGACCAGGTGGTGTGTGGATGCCGACGTGGGTGCAGTCTGTAGCCCCGATCATGCCTGGCGTGCTTGCCACATGGTGGAACTCCTGCATGTTTGCTGTATGCTCTGCCTGTGTGTTGGGGAAATGTATGAACTCCAAAGCACGTGGCAGCAGGGCATTGAGGAACTGGGTGAGGAGGTGGGATGTGGCCGACTGGGTGATGCCCATGGTATCCCCCATTGGTCTTTGGAAGGTGCCTGTGGTGAGCAGGCACATCACGGTGGTCACCTTGGTCTCCACTGACATGGCATGACAACATCTGGTGGGTGCCTGCATCTCATCTCTGCACAGCTCACAGAGCTGCCTCAGAACTGCCCTGTTCAGGCAGTACCATCCCACTGTCTTGGTGTCACTGTAGTTCTTGTACATGATCCTGGCACAGTACCACCTGTGTCAGGCATACTGCCGCTGGGCCCTTCATCAGCCATGCTGGTGTTCCTCCTGCCTCCTCACACCCATTACCGCATTCATTATGAATGGGCCACTGTCCATCACTCAGTCACTGGGTGTCTCCCTGGCTGCCTATGGCACTCTGTCAGTCCGTCCGTGTGTCTGTGTGTCTCTCTCTCTCCCCCCCTCTCAATCTCTCTCCCCCTCTCTGTCTATCTCTCTCCCTCCCTCTCTCTTTCTCTCTCTCTCTCTCTCTCTCTCTCACACTCTATCACTCCCTCTCTCTCTGGGCACACTGTTGTGCATCTGCTCTCTGTGTATATGAGCCTGTTTTATAGGCTCAAGTCTGCCTGGCACAGCTTGGGGTTTGCTCCAGACTTGCGCCATGCTTTCCGGTTCAATATGCCATTGTGCCACTTATTCGTGGGAACGCCCCCTGCACTTTCGCTGCATACATTATAGTTGTGTCTTGGCACAATGGGATTTGTGCTGTGGCACCACTCCCTATGAATATCACTCGGTGGCGCAACTATGTACTTGCGCCAGCACGACTCAGTTGCGGCATGCACAAGTGCTCTGAATATCTCAGTCTCGATCTTCTATGACTTGTGCCAATATGGACATTTATTTTCCCAGTATAGTGGGGATTCCTCTTCTCGATCAGAGTCCTTTTCATATTGAGATCTCAGAAAGACAGATATTTGATCATTCTAACAAAAAAAGTAGTGTTCTTTACCATTATGCAACGCTCGAACCTTGGCAGGAGCCAACAACTGGAACTGAGCACCTAGTTTTAAAATGTCATGGCAATAAGACAGGAACGTTATTCCACTTTGTTGAGTAGAAAAAGCAAAATCCGTTAACACAAAACATGATGGGATTTATATATCAAAGTACCTGAAATTCTGGTAAATTGAAGGATGAGAGTGCGATCCGACTCAAAGGCAAGAGATGAAAATTGTCACTTTAGTATATGGAACCATATTTTTCTGCACTGTATTACTAAAAGTAATTGTAGTTGAATCTGGCTCTGAAGGATTAAATAATGTTTTAGGAATTCCGAAGGCCTTTGTAATAAAAGGGAGATGGTCTGCTTGTAGGTCATAGACCTGGATGACTGTGTCTTTGACTAAGACCATAAATTTTGATACTCTGCTATAACAAGCAAACCAACAATCCTCACATTTTTGTAGCATTTTTATACTTAAATGTTATTGTTTTTTTTTTAACTGATTAATACATATCGTAGTAAAAGAGGAGTTTTACCATTACAGTATCATTTAAAAACATACGGTAGATAATTTATGACTCAAAAATACTCTATATGTAAATCACTTGATTGTGTCGTCAGTGAGGGTAGGGGGTATAAGCATCTTGTAAAATATATTTCTATAAGATACAAGTCTGATGATGAAAAAGTAACAATTTATGTATTGCTATGCTGACTTACAAATGGCATCACTACTTAACCAAGCAAATAGTGTTGTATATTCAAAGCCATATTTATACACCTCCATTGAAAGACATACAGTAACTAGAACAAAACCTAAAGGAAATCAAAACGGATAAGTATCCCTATACATATCACCCATTTCAGTCTATTTCCCTCTCTGGTAGCCTGCCCCTTGCACAATTTGCTCCTCCCGCATCCCCAGCTCTCTCCTACTATTTACATTGACCAGGCTCGCCTGAGCTGCTCCTCAGTACCCCTCTCTTTTCCCCTCCTCCCCTGTATTAGCTGCTTTCCAAAGAGACCCCTTCCATGCATTCATATCTGATTTGCTGCTTAACTGCTTCCCCACCCACCAATCCTCTCCCAACTCCCCTGCCTCTAGGTTTAAAGCCTAATTACTGAAGGCTGTCGCTCTGTATTAGCTAGTTCTCCCTCAATCTATGTACTCCCTTTTCTGCATATTGTTTTTGTACTGTATATAGTGACTGCTTTATGTTCTAGTTACTGTTTAAGCTATGTATGTCTTGTCTAAACACTGGCATGGAGCCTTTGTAAATGAGCTTTAGCTCAAAGGTATTTTCTCCAAGATTTCAATAAATAAAAATAAAAAAATCTAATTTATAACATTTCTAGCAGGAGTAACTAGAATATAATTGATTTTCTCGACTGCATCGATTTGTCACCTTCATCTCGATGATCTACTTCGGAATCTTCAAACGGGCCAGCTCAACACTGTACAAAATCCTGCACTGCTGCTTCATCAGTAAAGGAATACATTTTTTTCCATTAACAAAAAATCCTTAACTTGACAGATTTTAGCAAAACAACCTGTGCTCCTAGTTCAAGTCAGAGCTGGATGAAAGTTCAGAAGGTGGTGACGTCTGTGTTCTGTTCTTACAAGGACCAATACGGCAACTATTCTAGTATTGTAGTGTCTGTACACACTTTTGATGGTTACTTGACACTCATTGAATATGTGGTTGTCCTGACATGCTTGTCTAGCTGCCAGTGCCAGCCTGTGGGCAACACAATGGATCTGAATCAACCTTGGGCTAACTTTGCACCCACCCCATTGTGCAGTCCAGTCATGACGCTGGCACTGTCACTTGCTAGTGTGATGATCTTGTTGGGTTCAACTGCATTAGCAGAACACACACTTAACAGTTCTCCCATAATTGTGTCTGCCCTCCCATCAGGTACTGCAGTACAGTCAATTAAATTAATTTTGACCTGTCTATTGTGTATGCTCTTCACATAAATGTTCAACTTTTTGCAAATGCTTACATCAGTGGTTTCATCCATTATTACCCCAAGAAACTGAGAACCTGCTAAGTGAGCTTTGATTTCTTCCTGTATGATTTCATTTATGGAGTCGAGCATGTCATATCTTACATCCCAACCAGAGTAGATTGTGCCACTGTCTTGCAAGGCTGGACAGCCATTTTGTTTCTGTGGATGTAAAACACCATCATCAGTGTCATTCCACAAGCAACAGCCGCCCTGTGCCCTGGCCCAAAAGGTTCCATTCTTCACCTGTAGACGGTTCTAAGTCATAATGGCGATCGCGAGTGCCCATTGCTGAAAAAAAAAAGGCGATGTGCATTCTAGCGATGAAACATCGGTGAAAGTTAACAGGTTTTTGTGCAGGGCAGCACCCCCACCCACATCCCCTATTTAAAGATTACTAACTCCAGGGGGGGTGCATGTCGGGGAGGGGGAAAAACCTTGGGGGGGATGTGTTTTACGGAGCACGCATGGCAATAAAAAATAGCATCCTTCCCCAGCCCCAAACCCTGCACCCTTCCCACTGCAGCCTGCCACTCTCACCACTCCCCCATGGCACCAGCTCAACACCCTCCTGCTGTACAACCCCCTACATACCCTCCCTCCTCTTCCGTCTTCCCTCCCATCCTTCCTGTTGCCCTCCCCTTCTACCTGTCACGCTGATCGCTGAACAGTAGCCCACATAACTAGTGCTGTAATTGGGTCACTCATATGTGAGTCGGTCAGTTGCTGTCACCGTTGTGACAGGATACCCCTGTAGAGCTATCAGTGTTTCAGACCTGGTTCAGTGACTGCCCTTGTTTGGTAAGGTAGTACATTGTCATTAACTGAGCAACTTTACTGTCATCCTTTGCCTCAGGACCTGCGATCTTAGCTCCGGGGATCTGCTTCTCAAATGCCACTGGCAGAGACAGTTTTTCTGCTGTTTTCTTTCTAGTGTGCACCAGCAAAGGTTCTTTATTTCTTTCATGTCTGTAGAAAGCAGACACTTGCAGATTGGTTGTGCCAGTTGTGGCAAATGGATTGTTTTTGCCACCTTTTTTACACCAACTGCACTTCTCAACAATATTCCCCTCTACTTCCTCCTTTACAAGCCATGGAAATAACTTTGTCCAGCTGTCCCACCACAGCCTTAGATTCTTACTGCTTTTAGCAGATGCGGTGTGTTCAGACTGCTTATCATTTTCAGTTTCAACATTCAAAATGTCAGTCTCTTGAGATGTGCTTAAAGTCACACTCAGAGGATGATGTTGTTGTTTGTTCCTTGGCCTTTGATGTGGAGGATTCTCCTCCACCAAAATAATCAGTAAGGTTTCATTGAGACATGCTGTGTGCCGCTCATGAGGCTTCCCCCGCCCAGCTTCTTCATTGTCCTCCTCCTCCTCCTGGCTGCAATGCACTCCACTGACTTGGCCCTGCACAAAAGCACAAAAAGACACAGTATAAACCCTAAGCTTACAAAACCATTGGCCAAATGGTCCCAATACCCTAACTGCCTAAAATAATAAGTAAACTGAAACATTACCGTCTGTATAATAAGAAAACACAGTGGTGCCTCCAGCGAATGTGTGCAGTCTACTGGCCACACAGAATACACCCACGTACCTCCTTCTTCTTCTCCTCGGGCAACTGGGGCAGAGTGTCCGACCACGTGTTTTTTTATTTTTATTTTAAACAGTTTTTCTTTTTCTTTTGTTTGCTCTCCCTCTCTCTCTCTCTCTCTCTGTCACGTTTCTCCATTGATGCCTCTCCCAAATGGCTCCTGAGAGCCTGTGGTTCTCCAGCTCTCGTCCTCCGGATGAACCTCACACAGGCGGCTCCAAGGGGGGAACTGATCGGCCCCCCTCATGAATGTTGCTGCTGGCCTTTATCCTCCTCATTTCCCCCTTCCCCACCTCAGCTGGTGGTCTGCGCCACTCTTCTAGGTGCTGAAACCACCAGGTGGCAGTTGGGAGGGAAGGGGAAACAAATTAACAAAATCATGCATTTCATGCATGTGCAGTACAGTGGCCTGCTCAGGACTCCCGAGCTTGTACTGCTGAGAGTCTCGGGGACTCTGAGGGCTGGCGGGTGAGCATCCAGAAGCACAGAATGTGCATAAAGGACACGGGTACCTGCGTCCCCGAGAGCCCTGCCTGGCTTTGGTGCACAACACTGCTTCCAGTGGGCAGTATCGGGCGTCATGGGGTGGAGCAGAAGTTACCACCCAGGTGGGTGGGTGGGAGGAGCCAGCTTAAAGACGTTTCCAGCCAAGTCTTAAAGGGAAAGGCACAGCCAGAAAGTGTGGATGAACAACATATACCACTCCTAGAACTACGGTTACAGGTGAGTAACCTGTTTTTACTCAGTTAGTGGCAGATGATATCATAGTGTTGTGAAGTTACACTGTACTTATAGATAATGCTGGCAGAAAAAGACCATTTGGTCCATCCAGTCTGCTGATGTTACCCTAAATCCTGTTATGTCATATAATTTATCACCTGTCAAGGTACAACTGTTATGGAATAATAATTTTAATAAAAGTTGGATTAACATATTGGTATGCCTTCAGTGTTATTTGATTCAGTTGAGACCAGTATGTATTATTTGATATAATACTCATCATAACAGTTTGGCCCATATCTATACCAGGGAGCTCGGCGTGCCCTGAATGCCACACAATTGGTGGTATCCATGAGACACTCTGCCCTCTTTGCTTCCCATGCATAATGGAGTGCAAAGCACCTATGGATGTGTCAGATTTGGTGTGGAGCTGGACTGCGGCCATTCACTTAGATGCCCAGACCAGTGCTTGAGTGGATCCCCTTGTCTGCGTAGAGCAGGGAATTGTGGAATATTTTCTTTTTTTTATTCTTTTTGGTACCTGGAAAAAGCCTACCGGGCACAAATCTTGTTTATAGGGGCAGCCCAGGAGCACTGGGGAGGTTAAGTGACTTGCTCAGAATCACACAGTTCACATGTGGAGGTTGTTGGAATCAAACCCATGTCTTCTGGATGTACCAAGTCCATTCATGGGATTCACAGGATATGTATACCATTTTTAAGGGAGCTTTTTTGTCTTTATGACCCCCAGCCTTCCATGCCGTCTCAGAGTGCTGGTGTTTAACAAACATCAGGCCAATATGCACTCCGGAAAGGTGCAGATAGGGCCATGGGACATGTATGAGAGGCCAGGCAGCCATTACTGCTATGTCCTGTCTCGCATAACCAAGCAGCTCTCCACACCCTCTCCCCAGTACAGATAAGGTCTTTGGAATTACACAGATGCGCATACCCCCTCTTGTCCCGATGCAGCTTCCCACACAGAAACACAGGCAGAGTGGGTTCAAGTACGCAAGAGGATGCGCTAACTGGTTTGCAGTTAGAGCGCTCCATGAGTGCACAGTGGGCATTCCAAAGCTGCACAAGCCCCTCCCCATCTGCAAAGGGCAATTTTTTGGGGGTGTCATTTTGCTTGATTTCTGCCACAATTTCCCAGCTCAGATAACTGCAGTAGCACTATATTAACATTTTAAACCTACAAAGATGTTACTGCCGAATACTACTATGATCATTTTCATGCAGTGATTGCTTCCAAATGAGATCTCATCCACTGATCGGCACTGTATGTTCTAGCATACTTTGTTTACTATGTGCACAGGCCTTTTATTTTTGTCGTGAACCTCAGAAAGGGTTAAACTGGAAAAAGATACAATCCATGTAATTTAATACATAATCACATCTGCTAGAAAAAAAAAAACAACCTTTAAAATATGTAAATGAAGTCAGGTAATCCTGGAGCTAAAATGGGACTTGGCTGTTTGCCATCCAAGGCACAAGTTCCATCTGTGCTAAAGTGGCACTCAAGCAGATACTGAGAGAGAGAGAGAGAGAGAGAGAGAGAGAGAGAGAGGAGAGAGAGATGGTGGAGCGAGGGGGAGAGAGAAAGAGCTGTAGGTGGCGGCCTATGACAGCTGGAATGAGAGTTAAGGAGAGTGACTGCTGAATTCCCATGAGGTTCTGAGCATGCTGAAAGTGGACCCTGAAGTTATATCTGATTTTGTTGGGAGAGAGAGAGAGAGTGGCAGAGAAAGGACTTACTGAGGAAGACAGTGGCATTGTAGACCCAGGAGAGGGTCATTTTGATTTGTGACCAGTGTATGTAATGAGATTGGCTTTGTGCCAGTGGTCACATCTGTATAGAAGGTTGCTTGGGAGAAGTGCAGCAGGACAACGATCATCTCGCTCCCTTAAGAGACGAGCTAATTAGAAGGAGTGGTTTTGTATAGAACAAAAGGTTGTGATATTATTGCTTTAAGGGTAAAATGTTTCCTGTTTGAAATGTTATATTTGAAAGGAGGAGGTAACGTAGGGTTACAGCTGTAATAAAAAGCTGAGTCAAATAAAAATGATTGATTCGGAGATATATTCTCCTGAGATTCATTGTGGAAAGAGGAAGATCCACTAATTCTTCTGTTGCTGTAAAAATGACCCACAATTCCTTGGGAGTCGGGGTCAATGGTTGCAGTCATAATGATTGCAGTCATATTATTAATGGGTCGTGCCTGAAAATAGGCAGTTTTGTCTAGTGCATTTACCTGGTTACCAAAAGCAAATGAATAAAAAAAAGTGGAAATGCGTGAAAGGATGCCCCTGAGCTGAATGCTGCAGGTTGTGATGTGTGACCCCTTGCACCAACATATATTCTGAGTCAAAAAGACATCACTTGGACCAGAGGCTCTCATGGCCTTACTTCAAACGAACAACAATTTTAATTTAGTTAAAGGGACACTGTCTACTCTTTTTGCATCATATTATTTCTAGTTGAAAACCCACATTTTATGATTGTTTGCCTTCTGTAAAATTCACTGACTGTTTGCTTCCTTTCTTAGTAAAACTGAAATGCATACTAACGGTGTTGTTATATCCAACCTTGTTTTGTTTCAAATCCTTGATCTACTCTTACTGCATACTGTCTGAACATTAGGAACACCCCCAAACAGTGCAGCAACTCATGATGCAATAGTCTACACTCTTCCCACTTATGTCATGAGCGGCTAGACAGTGTTGGAGTTGTTCCTTAGTCCAGGAAAGATGCAGTGAGAGTTAATCAAGGACTGTAAACAAATGTAGACATCAGTGTAGTGGTTAGTCTGTTTTTCACTTTTGAAAAGAAAATACATTCCAAATCAGAATACCAGCCACATCAACAGTCGCTACAGAATTTCTCCAATTACGTGTTTTTAAAGGAAAGCAGTACTTTGCAGGGGCTCCGGCCCCTGTAAACCATATCCTCCGGTTTAGCTTTTCTGAGAAAAGCACCTTTTTTCTTGGGCCGCAAAGTAGTTTAATTTAATTTCACGAAAAGCTCATACCCGGATGGTGGATGCTGGGGTGGTCCCATTAACAGGTAGGTGGCGCCACACCACGCCGCCTTGCGCATTTGTAATGAAGCACGATGTGGCGCCACACCTTTACAGTTAATGGAGTCGCCCAGCATCCTCCATACCCGGTAGTGGACTTTCCATAACTAAACTAAACTACTTTGCGGCGCAAAAAAAAAAAGGCACTTTTCTCAGCAAAGCTAAATTGGAGGGTAAGGTTTGCAAAGGACTGCTTTCCTTTAAACTAGAGACACTTGAGGTCCAAATGGGCTTGCAGCTTCCCTTTTAGCGATGCTAGACATCCAGGTTCTGACACACTTTTCCACAAGTTCCTTCTGCAGGATACTGCAACATAGACAAAACTGAGTTGATTTTCCCTTCTAGAGTTTTTAATGATTGCTTTGTGATACTATACTGACATCATCCCCACACTGTGTATAAAATAGCAATCACACTGACATTGATTTAGATGGGTAAACACTTCCACAGTGTTTCTCTCGTTTTCAAATCGAGGTTCCTCCATTGAGACTCATCTTGTACCCGCAGGTGGTGGGTTTGTGGTGAGGGAGGAACATGGAGGGGCACGCTACAACATGCGCATGCATGAACTGAACGATACTGGTTTGACATACCTAGACCGTATATTGCGCTTCCTGTTTGCTGCACGTTAAAATGCAGAACAATCCTCTGTGGCTTGAATGCCTTGACGAGGCACTCGAATTGATCAGCATCTCAACCAAGCAGGGGGTTTATTTTTAGACAAATCTGAATTCATTTGGCATGTAAGGCATGGTTCATTAGTAGCGTCAGGGCAGGAGCTCCTTGACAGTGAAGTGCAGCAGCGGGGCACCCCCTGCTGTTGCCATAGGTCAGAGCTTCCTTGCTCCAGTGCCTCTTGCTTATTAATAATTAACAATGATACAGGAGCTTCATAGTAGTAGGATGCTATGGATTTCAGTTATCACTACTCTCCAGCATTGAAACGATTTACTTTTTGGTCTGCTTGATGAGATTGTTTCCACCAGTTTCCTTTTTCCCCTGGGACAGTTTCCACAAACTAGTAAACAGTTGCATTCAATTGCACACTACTAGATTTCCCACTGCCTCCTACTATATGAAGTGTGTGTGTGTGTGTGTGTGTGTGTGTGTGTGTGTGTGTTTGTGTGTGCGTGTGTGAGCATGTGTGTGTGTGTGTGTGTGTGTGTGTGTGAGTGTGTGAGTGTGTGTGAGTGTGTGTGTGTGTGCGTGTGTGAGTGTGTCTGTGCGTGCGTGCGTGTGTGTGTGTGTAAGTAAATATCTATTTTATAGAAACTTATTTATTTTGTTGTAATCTTTGACCAGGAAAGGCACACAGAGCTGCGAGAGCTCAGTTCTAAGTGGTTGCTGAGGAGGGTTACGTGGCCTATTTTATTGACGGGGTGGGTAGGAGGAGATATTCGCCAGGACAACATGGAAAATCCCCATCTTTTATGATGAGCGCCATGCTATCTTTAACTTCCAACTGGACAGCCGCCAGACATGTGCAGAACAGAAGGAAGCTTGGTTTAACATCTCGTCTGAAGGATGGCACCTCAATACCCCACACCCCCAACCCAGCTGCTGCACTGCAGTGCCAGTGTTGGGTATTAGCCCAAGTTTCTGGTGTGGAACTGGAACCCATGAACGTCTGATCTTCCGGTCCCTGAGGTGAGTGTGCAACCTGCTGAGCCACCAGCAACATGAGAACATCGGGCAACATGAGAACATCGGGCAACTTAAGAAACAATAATCACCTTATTTATCTCAGTCACCAGTGCAGCCCTCCTCTGCTCATTTCCCCCCCTCCAGCCCCATCTTTCCCTTCTCTGGGTCACACCTTGACCTCCAGGGGGCCATGGTGCTGCTTCTGCAGCTGTGGTAGGCTCTGTCAGGAGAGTGGACAGTGCCCCCATGTGGTCTGGCTAATGTATGGGAGATAGAGAGGCTGGACAGATCATCAGGACCTGAAGGGGTACCAGCGTCGTGCTGCGTGCATCACAGGACTTTTCCTCTTTCTTTTCTTCTCTAGGGTGCTGGCATAATGGAGTGCAGGGACATGCTGACACTTTGGTGCAGTCAGCGTCCTCCTTCCCACTTGGCACTCCAACTGCATCACCAGTTGCAGTTACCCAAGTGGGAGAATTACAGCACAGCCCGCAGTCCTCCATCCCCCCTAAGGAGAGTTACCTGTGGGATGCTCCATCCTTCTTCTGCGCACCCCCCTCCCCCTATCCAGCCAGCCCCTGATGTTCCCAGGCTTATTCTGAACTCCGGGTTGCCAGTGTCATTAGCAGCAGCCCTGGTGCCGCTTGGACATACCAGATCAACTAATCATTTTTGCAGGAAAAGCTAACTTCTCGCTCTTCACACGTTTTCTATTTTTCAAACACTGGTGATTGAGAGTGTTATAAACGCAGCAATTGTTGAATTCTAATAGATTGTTGTCCTCTATCCTCTGGTGTTTAGCCTTTGTTGATGTATGCCTATTTTTTAACTTGTATTTGTTGGAAAAATTTTTAAATTTTTTGCTGGATATTTTTACATTTTCTATTATCTAGGCTTCCCTCCTTGTCCCGATACTTGGGACTGCCACTGCTGCATCCTTCTTCATGCCGATGCTTGAATAACTGTTTTCACAGCTGCCACCAGTACCATTTTGTGATTGGCTTGTAGAAAGGTGTGTGACTGCTAACATATCTGTACTTTGACTGACTCACCTTCATGGCGCACTTTCACTGTTGGTCCTTGTGAGGGATTTTGGGGTTCACATTCACCCCCCATCTTAGTTGGCAGCAGGATTGACTGCAACTGAACTAACCCATTACAGTATTCTTCATGCCTTGGATTCAGTCTTTTTTGCAGTGGAGAAATGTCATTCTTGCCAGCTGGGTAGCACGCTGGTAGTGCTACCACTTGCCATCCAGGTGGCCTGAGTTTGTGACGCAAGCCTGGGACGTCTGGCGCTAAACTGACAAAGTGGGAGATCTTGCGGCTGTCTCAGATACTGCCTGCCTCAGGGAGGGTGGGCATCTCCTTCTGCTGTGTGACTACCCACTGGTGGACCACTGGGAGGGCGTGTCATGTGGGAAGGAGTATGTGTTTTCTCTGTGGTGGCCTTACGTCAACATGCACCCTTGCCTGGTGAGTGGTGTGGAGGCGCACACACCTAGACTGGGGCCAGCAGAGGAGTTCTGAAGGTAGGCATGACTCACTCACCCTTCTAATGAGCCTGATAGGCATTCTCCTGGTCGCACCTCAGGACCACACCCTTGGAGGTATAAGGGAGGGCTTAGTGGGAAAAATACCCCAGCAGCCCCATACAGATGAGGCCGGCCCCCATGCCACAGTAGGGTCCTGCACATGCCTCCTGTGCCTTGCTGCTGGCTCCTACTCCCAGGCCTTGATCATTGAGCGAAGTATCCTCCTCCCAGCTTGGAGAACTTGGGGGTATCCCACCCACAGGAGACATTTTGTGGATTATGGTTGGGATTCCAGAGAGGATGTCAAGCAGAGGCAGGTGGTAGATGAACTATCATAGGACTTCTGCGGTGGGTAGAAGAACTGGGGCTGGTGGAAGGATGACAAGGGAGCTGGCAAGGAGAAATGGGGCCAAAAACAGAAAGTAAAAAATAGAAATGCATGCCCCTTTTACTAAATATATTCTCTTACTAATGGTCTGAGTTTGAAACCCCCATGTTGTGTGAGACAGAGCAGGTGCATTTTTATCCAGCAACAAATGGGATAGCAAAGAGGTTTAGAGTTGGGCTGTGTGCAGGTTGCATAATTTCACTTTCCTGGATTTCCACCAGATGTCTTAAACTCACTCACATACCCAATTTGTTGGCCTGAAACATGTTACAAAATTAAACGTGTACGTACAGGGGAGGTGCATACCTAAATTCATATTTATTCAAAAGAAACCAATGTTGCTGTCTGTGACAAACTCAACCATCCGTACTTCAGCCAGCACACCTCTCGCACTTGGCTGCTGCAGACCTTCACCTGCGTTCATCCCGCGCTGTGTCCTGCACACACAGATGGGCCTCTTAGCAAAGGTGGCATGCCCTGAACACATGAACCCTTTAAGCCCAGCCACCAGTCCTCTGCGTCAAGCCAAGGCAGACTGCTAGTATGTGTTTTGTCTTACTAACTTGTACTTTCACTTCTTTTCTAGTGTCAGGAGAGATTATTTTTTCTTCAGTTATTTTAAAATAAATTGGCTTGTCTCTTTCGGAGTGACTGAACCCTCTTGAGACTATCATATGCCCAGCATGTTGAGAATGTTGTCAGGTTTGCCAGTATAAAGACAGGGTTACTCCATAGACATAAACACAATCTAACACCTGAAGCCCTTAGACTAGCTATCTGTAGCTCCATAGTATCCATTGTTGACCATGGTCTGGTTATCCATGGCTCAGCTTCCACCACTACCCTCCGCAAACAGGTTGGCTTCAGTTAAATGGGAGGATTCACTATCAGACTTGCTTGCTAACTAAAAAGGCACTTCTTGGGCTCCTGCCTTCTGGTGTTACAAGCTTACTCAACCCCTCTTGCAGCTCCCAGCACATGCATAGCTCAGTCAGCCAACTCTTCTCTGTCCCAAGATGCTGGACTACACAAGGGCAACGATCGTTTGCATATAGAGCACCACTATGGTTTAATGCGCTGCCCAGAGATGGCTCTTCCTTACCAAACTTGGGACCATTTAAAGGCACTCTTCGTCAGCATCTTACAGCTAACAGTTCCTGTGACTGTTTCAACTGGCATGGCGCTACCTCAGCAGTATTGACACATCTTTGTGTACCTACTTCTCCTCCTTTCTCTGTGAATGACCACTTTCACCCTAACCACTCTGCCCTATTTCCTGCCTCCTTCCCCTATCCTCCTTTCGCCTCACCCCTCTTGCCCTCCACCTTCTTTCCACTGTTTATCTTCACTTACCTGAACTTTTGTTCTCACAAGTCTACCTATACCTATTTGACAAAGCACCTTGGGCTGCCTCCTTTTAGTAGGTTATTTTTGATTTCCTACTGATTTATAGTTTTAATTTTAGTTGCAATGTTAATGTCATATTGTCATTTTAAATACTTTCTTGTCAATATTTTATGTAATACCATTCGTTGTATGTCTGTCACCCTTCCCACTGACGTGGAACCTTTGTAAAAGATCTGTTATGTGCTCAAACGTATTGTAATCCGAGAATGAATGAATAAAATCAATATGTAAAAATGTACCACCAGTCAATATATACTGTATTATGTTAAAACAGGCTACATTTATTTCCTGTGGTTCATACTATGGTGAAGTAAGGAGCAAAAGGCACAAGCCCATGTAAGCCCCTGTCAGTCACCCATAATAATGTAGTGGGCCTCCTGAAAGAATAAACTGGTATAGTTTGTTTTTGAGCTTGAGTTTAGTTTTACTACTAATGATATCAATGGGGAGTGAGTTCCATGGGTTAACCATCCTTTGAGAAAAGAAAGACTTTCTATTTAAAGTGTTGAAATGTATGCCTCTTCACTCGAAGTGGATGGCCTATAGTTTCTGCATTACTTTCTTTGAACTCGATACCAATCTTGTTCATCAAATAAAGATCATTGATGTTGTCCCACATTTAAAGTAAATCCCCTCTTAAACATTGAGTTTCGAAAGTCATTAAACCAAGTTCAGAAAGCCTCCCTTGATGAGTTGACTCTCATGAGATTGGTATGCTTGTCTCTCAGGCCAGCAATTTGTTCTGTTATTTTTCTTTGGACCTTTTCAAGTTGGTTTATATACTTTTTTTCCTGTGAGGGCACCAAAGCGGAGGTGAATAATCCAAATGGGGCCGAACGTAGGCTCTGTACAGTGGATAAATTACTGACGTGTCCCTTGATCTAACATTCCTCCTAATTGGCCAAGATATCTTATTAGCATTAGCATTTGCTATTGTTTTGTTTAGTGTTGCTTAAATCTATTGTAGTAATTACATCTAGATGTAACCCCTCACCCCTGCCTTTTTACTAAAATGACAGGTGGCATGCTGTTGGCGCTGGCAGCAATACCTGGTGGGGACCTGGGTTCGGGGAGGATGAGGTTACCTGGCACAAGGGGACCTAGGTTTGGCTACTCTGCACAGGGGCACCCAAGTAAATCTGAACACAGGAAGCAATAACTGTAATGTCCAGAACCAGGATTGGGATTTTTCAGTGTGGCTTTTATTCATAACTAGCTGAACACAACAAAGCATAGATGAACCCCCAAGGGGCTATGTTTACTGATAATGCAGATTGGAGACTACCAGGCGGTCCACTTAAAGAATGAACCCATTTCTACTAATTTCAGGCTCTGGAACCACCAGGCACACAGCCCGGACTTGCATGCGCTTTGGATACACAGCCCGACTGGCCCGGCTCCCCTGCTGGCCACTTGACTGACGGTCCATTTAAAGAATGAACCCATTTTACTTGTTGTGGCTCCCCACACCACTTAGAGTCTGCGACCCCTAGAGAGATTTTCTTCTTACTTCCTTCTGACTCCCATCAAACAAGGAGAATTATTTTCCCAAGTTGTGGCTCCCCACACCACTTAGAGTCTGCAACTCCTAGAGAGATTTTCCAATTTACGACCCACGTCTGGGTACCTACCTCATCACTGGCCAGGTGCATGAGGCAAGTAGCAATCACAGCAGAAATCCGTCGAGGTGGACCTGGTTACTAAAGATGGGGGGTTTGCCCACCTCCAGCTCCCACGAGCCTCGAGGAAAGGAGGGAGAGGGGAGACATGATAGAAACGTTCAAGTACCTCAAGGGAATCAACAAAGTCCAAGAGGGTAGCATCTTTCAAAAAAAGAGGTGTGCAAGAACAAGAGGGCACAATTTGAAGATGGGGGGCGGCTCAGAGGTAATTTAAGGAAGTATTTTTTCACAGAGAGGGTTGTGGATGCATGGAACGGCCTTCCGGAGGAGGTTGTGGAGTCAAAATCCGTGGTGGAATTCAAGCATGCATGGGACAGTCATAAGGCAATTCTAGGGGTTGGGGGTAGGAAGAAGTAGGCTGCTGGTTAACTAGGATCTGCAGCTTATCCAGTAGGTAGGGAAATGGGCATACTGGGTGGGCCAAGCGGTCCTTATCTGCCATCAAATTCTATGTTTCTATGTTAACTAAAACTTCGAAATGTAGATTAAACGGTGGATGGACTGTAGCACCCCCTCTACAACATTACTTGAATTCATACAGACTTTAGATTTTGACACTACTCCATTTGTTTGTCCTAGTACAATAGGCCTCCCAAATAATAGTCCAAATCCCATACTTCTTCACATTTTCCAAACTGAAGAACACATTGTTTGCCCTCTCAAATTAGAGCAAAACACTCACCCTTTCGTTGCAGGTGCCCCACAGGCGAAGTACAACTTCTTCCACTTTTAAGACCAAACAGAAACTGTAAACAAGGCAGCTTTCTTCCTTTAGCAGACATTAGGGGATTGCCCCTGGAATCCACAGAGGGATACTTTACTTCCCCACCCAGAGGGAGGGGGCACTGAGACCTGGACAGCGGTCTCCACCACTTAAAACTGGACACTGACCTTCTCTTTCAAAAGGTAAACAGGAGACTTCCTTCTCCCAAGGAGGTAAACAGAAAACTCCCTTCCTGCTTGACAATAAACAGGAGACTAACTTTGAAAACTCCCAATGTTCTATCTCACTCCCTCTGCTGCAGATTCCAATGTGGCTTATGCAGCTGCGACAGTTCTATGGTGATGTCATCTCTCAGTCTCAGCTGAGACTGAGAACAGAGTGAGACAGTGTGAAACCCATTTAACTGGAGTTTCACAAGCTGCCTTCCCTGCCTACCAGTAGGTCTTACTGGGATTCTAGTAACCCCGGGTAACAAGGGGTTACATAGATTTTTCTCATGCATCTGGAAACAAGCTGTTCTCAGCTCAGTACGTCTTTTTCTGGTTAAAATTTTAAATAAATAAAATCTGTCATTGAGAACATTTTCCACTCTCAAAAAATAAGGGGGAGATTTATTCTTTGTAATGAAGTGCATAACCTTGCACTTATTGTGGTAGAACTGCATCCCCCACTCAGCTGCCCACGTCGAGATGTAATCTGAATCATCCTGTAGACTAATAACATAGTATCATCCGCATATTTGGCATTTGCATAACATATATATTTACAAATGGAATCAAATTAGAATGAAAGTGCTTTACAAGAGAAACATGCAAAAACAGTATACTTAGTAAATCCAAAACTTACCCCTTTCTATGGCTAGATTGTCTTAGATAGAATAGAAAAGTTCCAGGGTCTCAGGACATTACCCAAAGGCCTTCTTTTCCTCAGGCCCTACTCTTCACAGTTGGCATGTAAGACTACATCTGACCCCTGTGACACTCCAGCACGCTGGCTCTGAGTGTTACTATTAGCCATTTGTTTTGTCTGGAATCCTGCTTAAAGGTGACAGGAAACCGTTTTTTTTTTTGCATCTCTGGAAGCTACACTGTTTTCTTTATAGTGTCTATCCAATATTCTGATATGTTTTGGCCTTTTTTTTGTTAAATTTATTATCTGAATTTTCTGCCTTTGGAACTACCTTAAATCCCTCTCTCCGCGGCAGCTGCTGATCTTTCTTTTCATACTGCCTGAACTTTCTATGACATCAGTAACACCATTCTATGACATTCAGATGAATAGCATGGATGATGTAACTGATGTCACGGAATATCTCAGAACTATGAAAAGAGCAGTAGCTTCTGAGGAGAGGGGAACTCTATGTGGATCTGAGGGCCCCCAAAGCTAGATTACTTAGCAAAAATGGTCAAAACATATCAGAATACATAACTGGCATGGGATGGAAAATTGGAGGGCAAATAATCAAAAATAATTTCCTAGTACCTTTAAGACTCCTTTCTCTCAGATACTGTCTTGTATTGACAGTTTGCTTCATAACAGATGTTTACTGTCTCATGACCCCTCCCCCAGCTGAAGTAAACTCTGATTCCCAAACTTTACAGACTTTACTAAAACTCAAATGGGATGCATTTGGACACAATGTACATTTTCACATTTTTAAGCTATCCCAAGCTCATCTCTCTGGATTTTTTTCCCAGCGCTGAATGAGCCTGATTACTTAACGATCCATCATAAACTTCTGAGACCAGCTTTTTTTTTTTTTAATAAAATGAGCAAATGTCTGTTGGTAAAAATACCCTTCCATGTAATTGTGAGAAGAACCCAGGATAACTGTTGCATTTTAAAATTCATACATTTTTTCCCATGATAATCATCAGTTTTGCCCCACTGTGTAACTTAATCGATTGTGAAAAGATATCATAAGTGAATAGGACTGGTGAGGGATGCCTCTTGTTGTATAAGAGTGTATTTAAGCAATAAGCCACGAGGGGGTGTGGGGTCTCAGGGGATTTACCATGGCTGGAGTGGAGTGGTTAAATCCACCAGCCGTGGTAAATCCTGAGAACCCATCATCTCCAAGTGGTTTATTAGTGATATACCAAGTACTGCCTTTTTTTTATTATTTAAAAAAAAGCAGTACTTGGTGTAATGCTTAAATAAGCCAGTCAGTAATACAGCAGTTTTTGTTTTCTTTTGTTTCTCTGACTCACGGAGCTGCTGTTTTTACAGTCTCCGCTTAGCGGGGGAAAAAGATGGCAGTCGCAGTTCTGCGATTTCGCCGTCGGATTGTCTTTTTTTTAAGATGCGGCTGGCTGGCACCTTTTCCGTTGGTAATGCTAGATTTTACAATGGTGTATAAGGTGCCAACCTGCTGCTCTGATTAGTTCATCTGAGAGGTGCGTGGTATATTCCTGCTTAGCTAGAGCAGCAAGAACTGCTCAGTGTTGCTTCGTGATCCTTGCTCTCATACATTACTAGATGACACACTCACAAGTTAACAGGGCCTCCAGTCTCCACAGGATGTCTCTTATGGTATAAGAGAGGACTTTGAAGCAAATCTGATTGATTCTGTCTACCCAAACCTCATGGGAAGAGTCTCTTAAACCATAAGAGACGCCCTGCGGTGGACTTATTTTAAATCACTCACCTTTGCTAGAGTGATTAATAATAAGATTTTAGGTATTTCTTTTGATTTTCAAAAGTTTAAGTAAACCACCCTCCCACTGGTTCAATAGTGGAATCTTCCATTCCGCTGACTTTCCTGCACAAGATACCTCCATGTGCAGGCTAAGAGGTATAGTGGTTCTGTGCACTGATGGCTGAAGTCACGCAAGTGATTTATAATTAAGCATGGGGCTGTGTTAAAATCAGTTGTTCTAACACTAGGAAGCCATAAGGCACAGTCGAGGGCCTTACGCATCTTGGGTTGGAGTAGCAATGGTAACTCATCCCCTGTATTGCCTTGATGCTATTATTAACCAAAATGTTTTCCTTTTTTTTTAAATAAGTGTTTATGTAGTTAAAATGCTAACTGGTATATCGTACACAAGGGATTCCAGCCATCAACTTAACCCTTCCAGAATGTTGTCAGCCAATCAGAATACTCCATTTCTGCTATTATATAATATTCCACAAGACGTCCTTCGTAGGGCCCTGTAGTGCAACAGGATACTGCAAAGCCTGCAGGCTGTCCTTGGATATCATTTGTGGCTCTTTGTATGATCATGTGTATGGATGGGGGGTGGAGTAGTGAAGTGGACCCTTCTTCACTTCCCCCATCTACAGTTTCTCATTTGTGACCTGGTAGGATCCCCTCGGGTAATGGCCTGGCTCTTTCTTCATGCTCTTTTAATTATGCCTCTCCTGAGCAATGACTGCCAACTGCAGTTGCAACAAGAGCCATGGTCAGATGGTTCCAGATGTTGTATGTCTAGAGATTCTCTCTGATGGCCCTAGAACAGTACTGCAGGCAGACAGTGATTTTCTGAAGATGTATCACAGAAATTCCAGGAAATATCTGACCATGTCATTGCTGCTGCTATGACCCATTGTTGATATTGGATTAATAAAATGGACTACTGACACTAAAGAACTGAGTTGAGAGCTCACCAGAGTAACTTTACTCCTGACCTTGAGTAGATTGGAATCTGGGTTCCTCAAAGTGAAAGACGAGTGTATTCATTGATGGACTACAGTGTCATTCATTTAACAACGGAATACGTTTTAGAATTTACTTTGTAGAGTGCCTGATGAAAGTTAGACTCCATAAAACAGAGATATGCATCTTGGAAGGGAAAGCAGTAATTGGCTGTTTGGATAGTTTACGCTTGTGGCCGTAGGAAGGTTTTGCTAAGTAGTGTGTTGTGTTTGTCTCAGGTATTGAATGTCAGCGTAAATCTACCTTGCAGACTTGGACAGTGAATGCATCACCAACTTGTGGCCGTCATCTGTATCCCTTCAGTGAAAATGATAGGGATTTCACAAGTTTCAGATTTCCTGTCATTGTCACTTCAATGTTGCTGGGGCTGAACAATATGGCATTGTCCTTTTAAATTAGTTTTGAGTATAAACATAAGCCACTGAACGACTGAAATAAATGGTATGCTGAGCATTGACTTTCGGCATTGACTTCTTCATTAGTGCTTACTTGGTATTTTCATTGGCGTATAAAAGCTTTTTAAAATAAACACAGGTAAGAAACGGACAGAAGATCGATCCTTCTTTAAAGGTTCACTGCATGGTGGAAGTGAGGCTTTGACTAGGTGACAGGATTGGAGAAAATTTGGAATGGATTGAAGTTTACCTTAAATTGTTCAGGCAGCACAGTTAAAAACAGATGTAACTCTTCAACTACATACTGTACCAGAGTCCGAATGACAGTATCCCCAAATAGGAGATCCTTCTTACTAGAGATTGCTCTGCTAGTTCCTTTATGCTTTCTTCATACGCAATACATTTTTCAGAGATGCATTATGCTTTCTTTGGGATTAACAAAAGATATCCTTGTGTTCATCCTATGCTTTACTTTTGCAAGGGAGCTCATGAGACCCATGACAAAGCATCAGAGACATCAAAGGAGTACTACAGTCAGCATCTGCAAAAACATATGTTGTGCAGAGTGTTTTGATTTGTGTGTGTGGTTCTGGTGTGTCCTTCCCTTTCTTTGCTATTAAGATTTTTTTTCTGAATTAGCCTGCTAGCTTTATGGTAGTTTTATGGCCTCTGGGGATCTCCATCTTAGCAAAGTTTATTGCTCTACCTTCTCCTACAATGCATCCTGCCCCATGTGACAGTAATGCATCTGGGACCTCTGATTCAGCAAGTACTAGAGATAGGAGCCTGATCTTCTAGCCTCCACTAAATAGCTCTAATTCAGTATTTTTGTTTTCTATATGTGTGTGTCATGGCTAGCTAGCAGGAGTAAATGTCAGGCTTTTAAAACTTTTCATTTAATCAAACTACACACAGTCATAATTTCACTAATACTACCAACAGCTTAATCTGGTACTGTAAATCAGTTTTTTTATTTAATTTAAATCTCAGATTACAATTACCTTTGAGCTAGGGGTAGCTCATTTACAAAGGTTCCATGTCAAAAGAAAGGGTTACAATAAGGTTGGGAGTTATAGACAACATTCGTGGTATCAACGGAGGTACAGACAACATTCATGGTATCATTGGAGCACAGCAAGTCAACTGGTAACTAAGTGGGAACAGTGCTGCACACTCAAGATTACAAGCAAGCATAGAAAACCATAAGGTACATTTGAAGCAACATTGCTAATCGGGGGAGTAAGGAGGAGTAGGGGAGATGAGAGGCAGAGTCCAGATAGAGAAGGAAAAGAAATATGGCAGCCAGAGGCCTTGTCGAAGGTGAGAGGGAGGGAGGCTAAGGTGAGAGAGGGGTAAAGAGGGAAAAGGAGGGTGGATGAAGGGAGGAAGATAAGGGAGAGGGGACTAGAGGGTCTGGACGGTCCAGGAAGGGGTGGGGGTCAGTGGGATAAGAGCAAGGAGGGGGTGAGGTAAGGGAGGAGGTGGCGGGGGGAAAGGGGAAATTGTTCTGTCAGGAGAGGTGAAACAAAACAGGAAGCCAAGTGAGAGCCTCAGAGACTGAAAAAAGTGGTATAAGGGTGTCTGCAGAAGTGGGAAACTAGGTGTAACAATCACAAGTGCTTTCGGTTAGGAGATGCTGACAAAGCTTAAGTTTAAATTGGGACAGACTAGAAAGACTGCTCAGTTGGTTGCTTAGATTATTAAACCACAGGGGGGCTCTGTACTGAAAGGATCGCTGGTATTGAGCAGTCTGACAGTGGGGTACTAGGAGGAAGTCAGTAACTGAGGTACGTGTGTGTTGGGTCTTAGGTGATTTGTTTAGTAGGCAACCAATGCTCGGGGGTAGTAATCCAAGCAGAGCTTTTTTGGACAGGAGGCAGGTTTGATATTTGATCCTGTTATTTAGTTGGAGCCAGCCAGATTGAGCATATAACTCACAGGTATGAGTGAGGTGCGCAGCACCCATAACTAACCTACAGGCTTTGTTCAGGGCCACTGTGAGTCGTTTAAGAGATGTGGAGGTTGCAGCACAGTATATGATTAGACCATAATCGATGATCGAGAGGACCAAGCTGTGAACTGCAACCTTTAGGGCTTCTTGAGTAAGACTTCGTTTGTGTCTGAAGAGGAGCCCAATTCTGGTATTAACATCTCTGGCAACATTTTCAATGTGAGGCACAAAGGTAAGGTGACTATCCAGGGTTAGACCTAGGTATTTGAAAAGCTGAGTTTGTTCAAGAGCGTCTCCATGGTTGTTGGTGATAGTGAGTTGATGGGCCTTAAACTTATTCTGAGAGGACGAAAACAGCTGGACTTTAGTTTTTTTGTAGTTTAGCACTAGTTTGTGATTATTAAAGCATCTTTCTGCTTCTGTGAAGCCTTGTTGAAGACTGTTTTCAAGAGCGTTGGGATCCAGGTGGCTAGTAAAGATAACCGCGTCATCTGCGTAGAGGAGAGTACGCTGGTTGCAGACAGCTGGAAGGTCGTTCAGTAAAATACTGAACAATAAGGGACCCAGGATTGAGCCTTGAGGTACCCCTGATCGGACAGCCCTCTACTCCGAAACTACATTTTAAATCTCACCCTCTGCAGTCTATCATTGAGGTAGCTTCCGAACCATTTCAGAGTGTTTGGGGCAACGCCAGTTTTAGAGAGTTGGCCAAGCAACAGTGTGTGATTCACTGTGTCAAAGGCTTTTGCTAGGTCAACAAAGGCTGCACCTACCTAAGGTTTGCATCCATATTCCCCTTGCCTTTCCCTCAGCATGCCTTTCCTGGTCAGAAGCTTTCAAATAAATATAAATTAAAAAGCACACAAATCACCCCAGATAATGAATGTTATATTTAGTAAAGACTCTGCCTGTTTTCTTACAGAAGAACCCACTCAATCAGCCCTCAAGTGTTTACTAAACTGTAACCGTAGCCAGTAGTGCTCACTGGTTAAGGAAAGTTACTTAATATCACAGCTCTGCTGTTGTGAAACTGACTCTAATACTTGTTGAATCCATGGTCCCAGATTATACATCAGTGTCGTGTAAGACAGGAAGCAAGGTAGGAACAAGAAGAGCAATGAACCATGCTAAGATGGAGATCGCCTGGGTCTGTAAAACTACCATAAAACTAGCAGGCTAATTCAGAAAAAACTCCTAATAGCAGACAAAGGAAAGGACGCACTAGGACTACACATACAAATCAAAACACTCTGCACAACATATGTTTTTACAAATTCTGACTGTAGTATTACTTTAAATGGCAGTGACTCCATGACTTTAAAGGCATCACAATTCATAGAGGTGGCTCTCACAAGTTTACTCAGTCTGTAGTTTAAGGGCACAGCCCCTGCGTGGGAGCTCTCTGGTCCACAGCAGGGCTCTCTGCAGCACTGGAATCAAGCCTAGTTCCTCCCTGGCTGGGAGGGCTGCTGAGAAGCAGGGCTACCCCAGCCACCCAACCTAGCTCTCAGGTCCGCTCCTGGACCCAGGTTGCCAGGGTGGGAGTGCGATGAACTACCTGCTGGGCCATCAGATGGCCCTGATCCAAATGTAATCTTAACTAGCACCTATACTGCCACCTGATCGCCAGATGGTCATATGTTGAAATCCGACAGTGGGATTTGAGCTCATGCCCAGCACTGACACTGCAGTGCAGCACTAGATCGTACTGCAGTGCTCGAGTGCTGGATTAAACATTCAACCATGATCCCTTGTGCACCTTTCCAGTGGGTGGCCATGTGTAAGTTGATACTTCCCATGGCATTTTTTGAACAAAGCAGGAGACATCCCTGGTACTCCCTCACTCTCCCCCCCGCCCCCCAAAGCAGGCATTGATACCGTTGCCCATAACTGTATGTTGGGCACCACTGAATGAGTGTGGCCATTGTGTTTGCATTCATACAGTCGCTGTACTGCCAGTATGTAACTCATTGCTTTGCAAAATGCTTTGAGGTCCCTGTGTGTACAAAAAACAGTAAATAAATGTAAAATGCTCTTCTACTCAGTCCTGTCAGTGGGTGTTTGTCTCATTACAGAGCTTTTCATTATAATTGCTGTTCTTACATACATCCAGTATACTGTGGCAGAGTATGGTCTGGTCACAGACTGAACCTGTGACCTCCCGCTTGAACATCACTCTGTGATAGCCACTTGATCTTTGCTGGTGGGCGGTTCATGTTGCATGTGGCAGCTTTCCTGCAGCTTCGTTTTGAAGAGCAGCTCCTAAGGATATTGCATGAATGTTTTTCTAATACATCTGATGATGTCCTTACGGTGAAGGAGGCATTATGCAGAATCAGGTTTCCAGTGGAGAAAAGGATTGCAGATTTCTAGCTTAATGATAAGTGCCATACATCTAGTACTTTTAGCTAGGAGTTTTGCTATAGAAAGTAGTACTTGGGTGCCACAGTGGAAGAGCTGGTTTAATACTACAGCTGGTGATGAGCTGTGGACCCACTGTCTTCTTTTCCAGTGGAGCTTTGAATTGTTAATGACTGCAAAACTTTTCAAGTGCTTCTGTACCTCAGGTTGGTCAGACTAATCCCAGTTCATGATGAAGTGCTTCAGGTCGGGGGTGGCTGGGTGGCACATGCAACATAACCAAGCACAAACTATTCAGTGTGTAATATGGTGTCTTCTTTCTCCTTGGTCTGATTATTTCCTTTATCTTTGCAGCCCCTGCCGAGTTTGTACAATATCCCCAGTCCATCTCCAGACCTGTTGGGACCACAGCTATTTTTACCTGCCTGGCACAGGGAGAACCTACACCCCAGCTTACCTGGCTGAAAAATGGGCAGATCCTGGAACCAAGTGACAACATAAAACTGAGGAACAACAACAGGTGAGTTATGTAAGCATTAATCACCGAGACAGGAGGTCATTTCCCAGGAATTAATGCATGGTTTTGGGGAGTGCATGAGGCCGCAGGCTGAGGGATTCCCACCACCCAACCATACATTAATTCCTGGGAAATGACCTCTTGTCGAGGTGATTAATGCACTTGTAATATGGAAGTGCTACAGAAATTGACTGCTAATATAATTATTTAAAACGGGAACAGAGATACATATTTTTGTGTGAGTTACTGTATGTTACTTAGCGCCATGTGTTTTGGAACGTCTAAGATCAGTTTATACTGTGGATGCAGTCTGCTAGGAGTTCAACATTGAGATGGTTGCTCTGTAGTGTAATTCAGCCCATGTGTCACTGTCAGATAAGATGCCGTTTGCGCTGCTGCTCGAAACCGCCAAACTATCGTCATGGCTGAGTGAGTGATTGGAAAATTTCTCTTTGTGTGCTCAGGTAGCACTTTTTGTGTGGAAAGTGTTTGTGTTACAAAATGAAGCGGTCATTTCTAGGAAATTAATGACTGCTTCATTTTGTACCACGGGGTGTGTTTCCACCTATCGTTGTGCCGGATTCACGGCAGAGATTATTAGCCATATTACAAGCAGTCTTAATGGCTCAACCTATTCTTTTTTTTTTAATTATTCTCTTTCTCCTTTCTCTGACACCACCCCACCACACTCACCTCCCTCTCTGCTACTAGTCCTTCATTCAGCTGCTCTTTACTGCTCCTTCCCGTCCACCCATCCCTGGTACACATACTAGGCATGCAGTCATTGCTCCAGAGTGAATCTTTACTCAGCTCTCTGAACCATGAACATGTACCATGTGTGGGGCTGGGTGGTGCTTTCTGAGAGCTGCTGTTGGGCCTTTGTTGCACTGTATAGCACCTCTGCAATATTTTCATGCTCTATGAGATTGTCTTACTTGAACGTTCTCACTGTGGGGGGATCATGCTTAAGGGATAGGAATGGGGGATTGTGTGACAAAAAAGT
This sequence comes from Neoceratodus forsteri, assembly GCA_016271365.2. Classification (NCBI taxonomy): domain Eukaryota; kingdom Metazoa; phylum Chordata; order Ceratodontiformes; family Ceratodontidae; genus Neoceratodus; species Neoceratodus forsteri. Next base: position 1,710,434,657 of record CM028129.1, on the reverse strand, counting down.
TTAAACAGCAAGGCAAAAAAAAAAAATCTGGGCTGGCTGGGGGAGGGGCTGTGTTGCAGTGGGAAGGAATCTTGGTGACTTTGTATGTAACCAGGGGAGCATGGTAGGTGGGGAGACCGGTCAGCTGACCCAAGATCAGACACTGCAGCAAGGGAGTTAAGGACAGCTCAGGCAGAGGCTGCAGTGCAAGCCTAGGTCGGGCCTGCACTAAGGGGGGGGAGGGGCAGTGACATTATAGCCAGAAATGACATACCTCGTATCAGGGTTTCCAGGGCTAGAACAGCTAGAGGTGTATTTATTTATTAATTTATTTATTTATAGTTTTATAGATGCATTTATTTTATTCGTTAACCAGGTTAGCACACTGAGCCTAAGGGCCCTTTTTTAAGGTACAGCCCAGAGCCAGAACAGGCATTTAAAAGATGGAAAACGTAGTGGTTACAACAATAAGACTCATTGCACTTGCAATATGCAGGTGCAAAGAAAATATTAAAATATGTTGGCAGCAGTGCCACCAGTTCTTTTGTAATGAACTCCTAGACTTGGCCAGGGCAGACAAGGCCCAGAGAGAGAGCATTCCAAGAAGACTTCCAGGGCCCAGTGGGGTGATGGCAGGGTGACTACTGTAGTATGTATCAGCTGTCTGATCAGTTGGAATTGTACAAAAAAAAAAAGGTAACACGGCATCAGAAATGTGTTCAAAATGTGTTCAATCAGCCAAGAATCACTGGCTTGCTGTAATGTTTCATTGGTTGAAAACTTAAAAGACAGAAAGTAGGTGTCACTACTGATGCATCCTGATATGGCACTGTTTATCCTGTCTGCCTTTTAGCTCTTGAGGCAATGGTCCTTCCCGGAGACCTTGATGGGGAAGGGGATATTAGTTTTCGAGCCCCCCCCCTTCCCTGAATGAAACTGATCTCGTGGTGTTCGCGGTGGGACGGCCAGGTCCTGACCGGGCCTCCCCCACGCCCTTGACAGAACACTGGAGCCCGGGGTCGGTGACCCCGTGGGCATGGGGGACCTGCTAGAGGGATGGGTGTTCCGGTGGCCACTGATGGGATTGGGTGGCCATGGACAAGGGGCAGAGCAGTGTAGAGTGACTTAAAAAGAGACACAGGCAAGCTGCGACCTCTTTTCCCCTACACCCTCCAGGCAGGAACCTTAAAAAACAAACAAAAAAAAAACCTTTATTAAGAGGAAGGAGGTAGGATAGGACAGGGTGTTTAAAGGAGGCAGGATAGCACAGGGGTTTATGGCACTGAGGGGAAGCCTTGTAGACCTGGGCAATTCCACGGTCCCCTCTAGTGGCCCGATCGACCCCAAGTAAGTTACTTAATCTCCTGGGGTTCTCAGGTCGACCTTGTAAATAGGCTTACATCTAGTGCGTCTTCCCTGGTTAATTTAATTTAAAAAACATGTCAGGTAGGAAGAGCCGTGGTTGAGCAGCATTACTGGTGCAGCTGGAGAAGATGGGCCACAGGCGGCGAACAGCATGGCTGAAGGCGTGCTTGGAGACACCAGTGGATTGCCCTAAGGGTCGGCAAGAGCAGAGGCCAAGGCCCAGGATGCAGCGGAAAGGTAAAAAAATAAAGTCACATAAGGGTATAAGGGCCAGATTGTGGATATTGGCGGGGCTACTTTTAGCCTCCAGCAGGGAGGACAGTGGGTCAGAGGGTGGAAACCCCCGGATCCCAAGGGGAAACCCTTGGGGCTCCGGGGAAAGAGAGAGCTAAAGGGACGGGGGCAGGGTGGAAGTGGGAGGCCCTGGGCAGGGAAATTGTTGTGGGGACCAGACAGCAAGACGGAGGTCTCCCCTCCCCCACGTGGGAGTCCGGTGAGGCCACGCCACTCATGGCGCCTGGTGTCGAAAAAGCTTAGGGGATGGTACGACTCCTCCTCGGAAGAGGAGAGGGGTCCCTGAGGCGGGACTGGAAAGAGGCCCAGAAGTGGGATGGTGCCATGGGGTACTCGGCTGAGGTTCCCCAGGCCTGACAAAAACTGGCCTAGGCTGCTTCTGCCCTTGCCTAAGAGGCCCAGAAATGGGGACGAGTCATCATCAGATGAGGACCGGGGAGGGCCCCATGGAAGAGTAAGAGACCCAGAGGCAGGGTTCCTTGACCGGCCCCCCCCTCAGGTTCGGGAGGATACGGCCGTTGCCTGGGTTGAGCAGCAAATCAGAAGGAGAGCGTGATGGTGGGCACGGCTGGTGGCTTAGGCGGTCGGTGATCATTTCTGATTCAGAAGAAGAAGGGAGGTAGAGGAATGGGGCAGGGGAAACAAGATGGAAGAAGCTTTAGGATATTGAAGAACTTGGCCACCATTCCTTGGCAGGGCCTGGAAAGGGGGTAGCACCCGGGGATGCCAAACGGCCATATTCAAGTGGAGGAGGTGAGCCCACCTTGAACAAGACGAGGGTGGCAATATGCCGGAGGAATTTGTAGATATTTTCACCCTGCTGCATAGGGGAGAGGAGGGCGATAAGAAAGAGGGGAATAAAAAAGACAAAACTAAAGAGAAGAAACCACAGGTGGAAAAGAACTTCGAGAACTGACCGGCAGGGTATTTGATTTACATGTATGTCCTGTGCCGGGAGAAGCCAGATCTCTGCTGTGGACTTCTCAGTCATTCATCCAGGGTCATGCGAGTGCATGCAGCTCGGGGGGGATCCGCATGGCTCCATTATTATGATGAGGTTTTTCAGCTTTGTTTACATAAAAATCCATGGCGGGAATGGGATCAGGTTTATACGCCATTGTGGGTGGATGTAATCACAGATAGGGCTTATGTCCAATGTGTGGATTGTGGCCTCCCTTTGAAAGGGGACCTGGGGGGGGGGAATAAGGACACAGGGAGGCCAACTAAGGCTGGCAACCACTGTTACCGTTTTAACCGGGGAACATACACACAGTCAAAGTGCAAGTTTACCCATGAGTGCCTGGCGTGTGGGAGGCCCCACCCATTTACACAATGCCCTGGGGAAAACTGGGGGGGGAGCAACCTAAGCTGAAAAGGGGGATTACATAAAAAAGGGATCCCCGGAGCAGGGGGTAACACCGATAAAGGTAAGTGAGATGAAGGGGTGGTTGGAGAGGTACTCCAGCAGGGAGGCTGCACTTGTGATTTTGGATGGATTTACGGAGGGGTTCAGGGTGCTGTATACAGGGCCATGGGCAGACTTCGAAGCTCCGAATTTGAAATCAGCAAGGGATAACATGTTTATTGTGCGGGAAAAGATAGCCAAAGAGAGGCACCTGGGGAGGATTGCAGGACCATTCGGGGAGCCCCTGTTGGAAGACTTTAGTGTGTCGCCAGTGGATGTGGTGCCAAAAAGCACACCAGGGGAATTTAGGATGATTACTCACTGTCTTTCCCAGAGGAAAAGTTGGTGAATGATTTCATAGACCCAGCATTGACCTCAGTGCATTATGCAACATTCGACAGGACAGTGAGAGAGGTGACAAGGTATGGCCAGGGGGCACAGATGGTTAAGGCAGAGACTGAATCTGCTTTCTGGTTGCTCTCTGTCCATCCAGAAGACTGCAGTCTGCTGGGATTGACGGTAGATGGGGAATGTTATGTGGATAAATGCATGCCAGTGGGGTGTGCCATTGCATGTGCATACCTCGAGAAATTTGGTACATTTCTACAATGGGTAGTGGAGCAGACGACTTCGAGTGGGAGAATCGTGCATTACTTGGGTGACTTTTTTGGTGGTTGGCCCAAATGGAAGTGAGGCCTGTGGGAGTATGTTAAAGGGGTTGCAAGAGGTTTACTGGGCCTTTGGCGTCCCCCTGGCTGAGGAAAAGATCATGGACTTAACCACAGTATTGTCCTTTTTGGGGATAGAGATTGATACAGAGAGAATGGAATGTAGGTTGCCAAGGTACAAGTTGAAGACTCTGGTTAGGATGATGGAGGGCGCTGGGGGTGTGAGAAAGATGTCATTGCGACAAGTACAACAGTTGCTGGATCATCTTAATTTCGCATGCAGGACCAAACCGATGGGGCGGGCCTTAGTACGGAGACTGGCCAAGGTGACCACCGGGGTCCACTACCCCCACCATAGAATTAGGATCCCCCAGGCAGTGAAGGAGGATTTGGCCAGCTGGGCAACATTTCTGGAAGATTTTAATGGGTTGACAGCATGACCGGAGGAGGAAATGTCCAATACAGACTTGGAGCTGTTCACGGCTGTGGCCGGGGGCCGGGGGTTTGGGGCTTATTTGAAGGGGCCTGGCTAGCAGGGACATGGCCAGCACCATGGGAAGAGCAGGGATTGACTAAGAACGTAACATTCTTGGAATTCTTCCCGATTGTGGTAGCTCTAGTGGCATGGGGTACGAAGTTGAGGGACAGAAGGGATATTTAAGTCAGACAATACAGGAGTTGTACATGTAATCAACCAGCAGTGGGGTGTAGTTGGGCCTATAGGGGACTTGATGCAGGTTTTTGTGCTGAGGTGTTTGGTAACCAACATACACTTTAGGGCCCGATATGTTTCCGGGGAGTGCAACAGTATAGCTGATGCTTTACCTCGTTTGCAGTGGGATCAGTTCAGAGCCCTGGCACCTGGAGCAGATAACAGCCTGGCAGAGATCCCGGAGTTCTTGTGGAACCTGGGGATCTTCAAGACTGAGCATTGATGTGTCAGTCTTTTGTACCCAGCACCCCAAAAACCATGTACAAGAGAAGTGGAGGAATTCATGAGGATTCTGGACTCCCACGGTTGGGAGGAGACTTGGCTGATCCCAGAAAGGCAGCTGCGCTGATTTGTGGTGGCACTGAAAAAGGAAGGGAGCTCAGTAGCGGCAGCAAGTCCTCACCTAGCAGGGTTGGGGTGGTTCAGTAGGGTAATGGGGTAGGAGGACCACACTTGGTCTTTTAGGGTCAGGAAACTTCTGGAGGGGTGGAGTAGGTCGCAGCCTAGAACTCTAGACAAAAAGAGACAAGTGACCCCCAAGACATTGGAACGCCTGGTAAAGGTCTTGCCAATGCTCTGCACAGGCTCTCAGGAGGCACAATTGTTCAGGGCGGCATTCCTGTTGGCTTACTACAGGGCCTTTAGGGTCTCTGAGGTCACGGCAGCCAGTAGGCGGGACCCCTCTCAGGGGCGTCATTTCAGAAAAACCATAGGGGTTGCAAGGGCTGGGGGGCTCCTAGGCCCCCGTAAAAAAAAAAAATTAAATTCAGTGCATTTTGGAGGTCATTTGAAACAAATTTTGCTACAGCGTTACCTCCTCCCCATGCTCAGTAATTTGCACCCTTGTCCCTCCCCAGAGTCACAACAGTCCAGAATATTACCCGCACCACCCTCTCCATAGCATTTCACCAAAACCATGAGGGTTCCAAGACTAGTCAATGGCGATGCCCATTCTTACATAAGGTACTTAAGTCCCTGGATATTTCTTTTTTCCAACATTAATGCTCAGCTCACTGGACACCCCCCATTAAGTTGGGTTTACCTTTATTACTCTTAGAAATATTTGCTAGCGACACGTCTTACCTTGCTTGGGTCTTGCAAACTAGCCTGGAAGCTAAGTAGAGATACTGCCTGCAAACTGGACTGATAGCTGACTATAGACACTGCCTGCAAACTGGATTTGCAGCTGACTGAAGAACACTGCCTCCAAACAGGACTGGTAGCTGACTGAAGATACTGCCTGCAAACTGGACTGAGAAGCTGACTGGAGACACTGCCTGCAAACTGGACTGGGAGCTGCAAGCTGACTAGTGACACTGCTGGCAAACTGGACAAGTAGGTGACTGGAAACACTGCTGGAAAACTGGACTGATCGCTAGCAAGCTGACTGGAAACACTGCTGAAAACTGGACAAGTAGCTGACTGGAGACACTACTGGAAAACTTGACTGGTAACTAGCCACGGGCTGTAGACTGCTGGCAAACTGGACTGGTAGCTGATCGGAGACACTACTGGCAAGCTGACTGGAGACACTGCTAGCAAACTGGACTGGTAGCTGACCTGACTGGATACACTGCTAGAAAGCTTGACTGGTAGCTGACTGGAGACACTGCAGGCAAGCTGGGACTGGTAGCTGGCTGGAAACATTGCTGGCAAGCTGGACTGGTAGCTGACTGAAGAAACTGCTGGCAAGCTGGACTGGAGCTGGCTCGAGACACTGCTGGCAAGCTGGACTGGTAGCTGACTGGAGACACTGCAGGCAAGCTGGACTGTAACTGACTGGAGACACTGCTGGCAAACAGACTGGTAGCTGACTGAAGAGACTGGTGGCAATTGGACTGGTAGCTAGCAACCTGGCTGTAGTCACTGCTGGAAAACTGAACTGATAGCTGACTGCAAACACTGCTGGCAAGTTGGACTGGTTACTGACTGCAGACAGCTGGAAAGCCACACTGGTAGCTGCCTGTTGACACTGCTGACAAGCTGGACTGGTGGCTGACTGGAGACACTGCTGGCGAACTAGACCTGGTAGCTAGCAACCTGACTGGAACACTGCTGGCAAGCTGGACTGGCAGCTGACTGGAGACTGCTGGCAAACTGGACTGGTAGCTCACTGGAGACACTGCTGAGAAGCTAGACTGGTAGCTGACTGTAGATCCAGCTGGAAAACTGAACTGGTAGCTGATTGTAGATGCTACTGGCACACTGGACTGGTAGCTGACTGGAGAAATGTTGGCAAACTGGATTGGTGGTTGACCTGACTAGAGACACTGCTGGCAAGCTGGACTGGTATCTGAGTGGAACACTGCTGGCAAGCTGGACTGGTAGCTGACTGGAGAGATTGGTGGCATATTGGACTGGTAGCTAGCAAACCTGGCTGTAGACATTGCAGGCAAACTGGACTGGTAGCTGACTGCAGACACTACTAGCAAACTAGATTGGTAGCTGACCTGACTGGAGACACTGCTGACAAGCTGGACTGGTATCTGACTGGTGAGTGTTGGCAATGCATTTCAGGTGTCACCTGTGGCTGTGAAGAATTTCCTTTCTTGGCGTAAACACTTGATTAAATACAACATGCTCAAAGCAAACCCATCACCTTACTAAACTGCCAATCAAATGTGGAATAAATGGCTAAAATGTTGGATGCATAGATTTGAATTTCCTCTGTGCCCCGACCACTGAATCATTGGCAGGCTATTTTAAATACAGACCAATATATCTCTACAGTTGCAGACTTCTGGGTATGTTAGTATTCACCGATACACCACTTGAGAGGAAACTCATTAAAGGAACATGTTCTACTCCATGGAAGTACATAGAACAAGTGAGGTTTGTGGCTGAAAAGTGAAAGATTCTGTGCATAACCATGTTACAGGCCTCAAGCCTTTCCTCATAACTGTTCTCTTCAATAAATTCATAGGGAACATAAGGGTGAAGCATGAAGGAATAGAACCAAGAGGGTTGTACTAAATAAGGAAGTCTCGGGGGGAGATTTGGGTCAAGAGTCAGTACTTTGCCCTGTTCTCTTCAATACATTCATAAGGGACACAAGGGTGAAGCATGAATGAATAGTCTATCTATTTGCAGATGACACCAAGATCTGCAATAGTGTGGACATAATGAAGGAATGGAGGCCATGAGGAGGACCTGGAAAGACTAGAAGAGTGGTCCAGAATTTTACAGCTGGGATTCAATGCCAAAAAAGTGCAAAGTCATGCACATCAGACAAAAATAACCCAAGCCAAGTACAAAACAGGAGGAGAGGTCATGGCATATACCTCATAGGAAAGGGACCTCAGGGTTATCAATCAGGATATCTGAAAGTAGCGGCCCAATTTTCAACGGTGGTGGGGAAAGCAAAAGGATGATGGACTGCATAGGGAGGGGGGATAGCAAGCAGAAGGAGGTAGGTTATACTCAGTAGCATTATTTCAGTAGAATCATAGGGGTTGCAAAGTCCCATTTCAGCAAAATCTTAAGGGTTGTAAAACTCCCCCAACCACCACATCTATATAAATAAATGCTAGGGAAACCTTGTTTTAGGGTTCTTAGGGGTTGCAGTGGGCTTCATAGGGGTTGCAAAAAAATCATAGGGGTCTCAACCGCAACCCCTGGCAACCCCTAAATGACGCCCCTGACCCCTCTAGGAGGGGCCTGGAGGCAGGGGATGTGGTGCTGGTGGGAGAGAGAGTGTTGGTTCAGATCCGGAGCTCAAAGACTGACCAATGGGCTCGGGGCATGTGGGTGACACTTCAGGATTGGGGGGTGGCAATGGAGGATTAGGAAGGAGCTAGCGAGGTACGAGGCAGGGACATGGGAAACGGGGCGGGCATACTTCAGACACAGGGATGGGACATGACTGACACAGTTCCAGTTTACAAGAATTTTTAAGAAGGCCATAATGGCAGTGGGAAAGAAGCCCAGGGATTATGGAACCCACTCACTTCGGAGAGGGGTGGCAACTTGGGCAGCAAGCAAGGGCACATCTCAGGCAGAGATTAAGGGTCTGGGGAGGTGGAAGTCAAAGGCATTCAAAAGGTATGTCCGGCCACACATGCTCTAACTTGCTTTTATGTGTTAAACAAATTGGTTGGGGACCGGAAAATGGATGTAGATATGTGGGCACTCCTTCACCCTCCAGGCAGGAACTTACCCTCCCACCCAAAAATCATAGTGCGAGAACACTGCCCTCTACTGAGGGATCTGCCGGAAGGGGATGCAGAAGAATTTTCCCAGGTTTTCCAGCTTAACATGTTTTTTCCTGGGTTTTCGCCTCTGCCAGGTAGATTCTCGGATTTGGCCTGGTGGTGGTAGATAAAACTATCACAACCTTGTAAGCGGATAGGGAGTGTCTCTAAGGTTCCCTAAGGGTGAGTCGGGTTACCCCACTCGGAAGTGGGGAGGAGGGCCCAGCACCCAGCATGGAAATGGGGGCTCTTCATGTGGCAGTCTCGGGGGGGGGGGGCCCGGCCTGCACCCAGCATGGACAGGCCGAGGTCACCAGAAATACCCCTGGGGTGCACCAGACCTGCCGAGGGGGGAGGTGCCATGACGGGCCCCGGAGGGCAGGTTTCCCATGGTGGAGGTCCGCTATCTTTGGGGTCAGACAAAAGGGGAGGAAGGCCGAAGGCCCTGCCTAGCATGGAGGGCACTGGGCCTTCGACCCGGTTGGTCTGCCCCCCTTCAAGAGTCCCAGTAGCCCGCAGCCTGGTCGAGGGGGGGCCAGGCAGTGGGGGTGGGGATTCCCCACCCTCCTGGTGAGGGGGGGGACTGGGAAATGAACCTTGGATAGGCTCTCTTTGGCGCATGTCTAGTCTGTATTAGGAACTGGTTTAATAAACATATGGCTGTGGCCATTCAAATCCCAAACTGGTGTGTTTATTGACTCTGTGGGAAGATCGGAGGAGAGGGGGAATGAGTGACAACTGGACAATCAATAAAACGTTGCAGCAAGCTGGTGTTGCTTGGCTGATTGGAAGAATTGCAGGTGCCATGCTTTCTTTTATCTAACTAAAACTAGGGAACTGTACGTGGCAGTTTTCGGCATTTTCTTGAGTTTACAATTAAATTCAGGTGGGACACATGACTAGTAACTAGGTGGGCCAGGCACAGAGGAGGCAGTAGAAATTAAGGAATGTGGAGGGGACCAACTGTCTGTGCGGTACACACAGAATGCCTGTCTGGGGGTGGGAGAAGTGTGTCTAAGAGGGTAAGGTGTGTCATATCTCTGACAGGCCCAGACCTAAAAAAGCTAATTTTTTACTATGGTTATAAAAAATATTAACAGAACTGTTGATTTGGGTTTTCTGGATGCTTTCTGTGCTGTGTACTGTACATTTGAATTTTTTGTCTGGACTCTTAAGATTCTCTGGTCCTCAATATTATTTCTGTGCAAAAATCAGGCATCCATCTTTTTTTCCTGAGAAATAATTATTTAAAACTTTTATAAAATTCATAAATGATAATGAAAACAGAAAATTTTACCACCAAAATAAACTGGAAGACATCTGGCATCGATTAAGAAGAAAAAAAGGTGGTGTCACATTTTAACCCATTGTCGTTGCACTGCTACTTTAAGAACTCTGTTTTTTCTTCTAGCCCATGGACCATCTGTGCAGTTTCCACTTGCGCATAAACCAGACCATCTCCTTTAGTCTCATCCCTTGCAGTCAAGCAAAGAACACATTGTGGGGGGTCGCCAAAGCCACACAGTACTGTATGTAACGTACACTTAGCAAGCCCCCCTCCCATTGTCAAGTTAATACCTCACCATTTTCCCAATCATGTAGACTGTGGAAGCTATTCACAGTTCGGCTACTACAATTCACAAATAAATAGTGATCCTAATGTTGAGTCTTGGTTGTGAGCATAGTGTAGAAAGCAGCACTCCCGAGTGTCAAAGTCCTGATGCTCAGTGGGAGGTGAGTGTTTAGAATAAGGAAAAGATGGGGGGGCACTAGAGAACCATCTCCTGGCATGAAGCAGCCTGCACAAGCTCTTCAAACATTGACAGCATTTTTACAAAAAATAGCTGTTTAAAGAGAACTCCTGCTTTTCAACTTAACATAATTGACTGTATAACACTCTGCTGAACCGACTGAGAACAGTCTCAACATGGTTCGACCAAAAGGACAGTAAGGGGGATTGACGAAAGGACCTCCGCCTGAGTCTAATAAGGCCACGGAGTCTTTGGCCAGTGCTGAAGCCAGCACCCAGACTGTAAGCTTGGAGTCTCCCCAGCAGATGATGTTAAAGTTCATGTGGTTCATGGACTCGAAGATTGAAAAAACTGCAGATGCTCGAGTCCCATGACAGAGCAATCAAAGGATTCACAAGGACAGCTGCCGGTGCAGATAAAATGTCCACAACTGCTCTTGCAGCAGTAACTTACCAAGGAGAGAAGGCAATTAAGACGCAGGCTGAAGGCTCTTGAAAAATTAAACATGGGCCCGCAACCTGCGTATCATCGGTGTCCTGGTGGGCACGGAGGGAACTAATTTGCTTGAATACTTGAAACTGACTTCAAAATAAAATCACGGTACTAGAAGGGTTTGATTGGTCACAGCTCCAAAAATTCTTACCATGTCAACTCCAGGATTCGTCCAGCAACTCCATCGCAACTCCACACCATTCTGTTGAAAAGTGCCAGATCAGAGGTACAGGACTTGCCTACAGCAGCAGCTCAAGCGATGTATCCTATGGAGATCAATGGAGTGGAGTCAAACTCTATCCAGACCTTGATGAAGAAAATTGAATCAGAATTTGCGGCCTGGTCAGCGTGTCAGGATGCTTAAACATAGAAACATAGAATTTGACGGCAGATAAGGACCGCTTGGCCCACCCAGTCTGCCCATTTCCCTACCTACTGGATAAGCTGCAGATCCTAGTTAACCAGCAGCCTACTTCTTCCTACCCCAACCCCCTAGAATTGCCTTATGACTGTCCCATGCATGCTTGAATTCCACCACTGTTTTTGACTCCACAACCTCCTCCGGAAGGCGTTCCATGCATCACAACCCTCTCTGTGAAAAATACTTCCTAAATTACCTCAGAGCCGCCCCCTCTATCTTCAAATTGTGCCCTCTTGTTCTTGCACACCTCTTTTTAGAAGTGCTACCCTCTTGGACTTTGTTGATTCCTTGAGGTACTTGAGCGTTTCTATCATGTCCCCGTCTCCCTCCTTTCCTCGAGGCTATACATATTAAGCTCCTTAAGTCTCTCTTCATATGTCTTCCGGTGCAGACCCTGCACCATTTTAGTTGCCCTCCTCTGGACAGCTTCCATCCTGTCTATGTCTTTGTGGAGATTGGGTCTCCAGAACTGCACACAGTACTCCAGATGGGGTATCACCAGCTGTCTGTACAGAGGGATAATAACTTCCTGTTTTCTACTGGTGATGCCTCTCCCTATGCATCCCAGTATCCCCCAAGCCCTCCTTGCTGCCCTCTCACATTGCTTGCCCACCTTTAGGTCATCTGATATGACTACCCTAGGTCCCTTTCCATTTTTGTTGTTGTTAGTATCTCACCCCCCATTGTGTACTCTTCCCTTGGGTTTTTGTTTCCCAGGTGCATTACCTTGCACTTCTTAGCATTGAATCTAAGATGCCATACATTTCACCATTCCTCTAACCTTGCCAAGTCTCTTCTCATCCTTTCCACCCCACCCTGTGCATCAACTCTGTTGCAGATCTTTGTGTCATCTGCAAAGAGACATACTTTCCTTCCAGTCCTTCTGCAATGTAAACATAAAGACATTGAAGGACTAGTCTAACTACTGAACCCTGCGGTACACCACTAGTAACCATCCTTTCTTCTGAGTGGACTCCATTTACTATTACTCTCTGTGTCCTATTCTCCAGCCAATTCTTTACCCTGGCTGTCATCTTGGGACCCACTCCAGGCTGGCTAACTTGTATATTAATCTTTTGTGTGGGACTGTGTCAAATGCCTTGCTAAAGTCTAGGTAGGCCATGTCCACAGCCCCTCCCTGATCTACTACTTTGGTCACCCAGTCGAAGAAATCTATCAGATTCGTCTGGTATGACCTTCCCGCTGTGAATCCATGCTGCTTAGGGTCCTGTGCCCCTCTGGCCTCTAGATACTCGACAATTCTGCTTCACAGCTGAACACAGAAGAGGACTGAAATTCATGAACAGTAACCATTTTTTCTTAATTTCCCTACTGGAGTATAGCCTGAACTACTTTTTCAAAATTGCATATGCCTGCTTTTTCTACCTCTGCTAGGTAGGGCAGTATGAATAAATCTGCAACAGTGTTGAGGGGGCTGAAATAAGGTGGTGGGGTAAAATCTTTATTCATATTTTGCCAACTGAATGTTTTGAAAGTTAAAAATCTAATTGTTTAGTGTGTGCATGGGAGTTTCCAGCCATTAACCCTTTTAGTATGTAGTCGGACAATTAGAGTGCACCATGTCTTACTATCATGTGATAATCTCACTTAATATGATGGTGCCATTAATACATGGAGATTGAGTAGAGTGATTGACCTTTACTCGAATTCCATTCCTAAATGCTTCTCTTCTATATTTTTTTAGGAGGCATTTTCTTTAAGTTGCTGTTTGCAGGTTTACCACTTTTGAAACTTAAAAGTCATGATTTGCCACAGATGTCTTCACACCAAATCTGTGCGTAGTTGCAAATGCAAACATCCGGTCCAGATTTCAGGTCTCTAATTGCTAGATTAGATAGTCACCAGAAGTGGGTAATTGTCATTATCTGCTAACTGTCCACAGTGGTGAGTAACATCCGCTCACCTCTGATGCTAATGGGGTCCTTGTAGAAGCAGTTAATGTAATCAAGCATCTGGGAGTTGGCCTCGGCAATAAACTTACTTTTAAAGAGCAGTTATCCACAATAGCTTGCAAAATACAGACACAACTGCCCTTTCTTCATTCAATATTGACTCTTACAACAAAGCAGCACTTAGTTTTACAAGGCTCTGAACTGAGGACGGTGCTTCTCGATTAGGCAGATTTAACCTGGAGACAGGCTGAACGCAGATTTACTGGAGAGGCTTCTTGCTAAAGATGAACTTGTTTTAGCAGTGTCAGAGGATCAGTAGATGCCATGCTTTAATCTGCAGCCGAAAGATGGGATGGCCTTGGTCAGAGTCGGACTGACCCACCAGGATATCTGGAAATTTCCAGGTGGGCCCCCCACTATTTGGTACCCGTGCACCTTTTAAACTATGAGAATCTTTACATTTATCATCTATTTTATAACTAAATGGCGTAGATTGGGCACTGCAAGTAAATGTAAGATGCAGACGCAAAGCTAGTGTATCATAGTTAAGTGGACTACTGATATGAGTGTGTCACCTGGGACCCTCTTCCACTGATTTTCCAGGTGAGCCCATGTATCCACTTTCCAGGTTGGCCCGCTGTACCTCAGTCTCACCGTGGCATTGGTTTCTGATCCCACCCCGTGATCTAGAACTTGGGCTAATACCCAGTACTAACACTGTAGTGCAGAGCTTCGTAGTGCTGCACTGTAGAGATGCCATCCTGTCGATGAGATGTTAAACCGAGCTCCCTTCTGCCCATCTCTGCTGGTTGTCCAACTGGAAGTTAAAAGATCTTGTGGCACTTTTTATCAGAGTAAGGAATTTTCCCCCTCTATCTTTTCAAAATTGTCCTTCAGAGTAACAGATCACTATAAACCACACCCTTGATGCACCTGTAAATGAGTGGTCAAAACTCAGTGTGCCTTTCCTGGTAAAAATTATTAGAAATAATTTATTGCCAATTTTTGCCAATTTAGTTGCTCAAATATACATTTTTTTTGAAGTCCATACTGAACTGCTGCCAAGTTTTATTCTGTTTGCCTTAGGTAGGAACACAGAGACAGAGCACTACAGCAGCTGTGTGAGGTTATGACTTATTTTTATCGTATGAAGCACTAAATGGTGCATATAGTACAAGCAGAAAAGTCCATACATGGAGCTTGTTGAACAGGACAGCCAAGATTTGAAAACTGTCTGTATGGACTTTTCTTTGATTGCACTACATGCACTGTTTAGGGCTTTATATAATAAAAAGAAGTCATAGACTCATACAGCAGCTGAAGTGCTGTCTCTGTGTTCCTACGGATTTATATTTACTGGCACACCCAATGTAACTCAGAGCGCAACAAACTCTTTTTGTTTGTATTGTCTGCCTCAGGGCCTGATACAGAATGATGGTTTTTGGTGCATATTCCTTGCACCTGTGGATGCTGGCACACATGCCGGCATTCATGACTACCAGTCTGCCTGATCCACACATGGAGAGGAGAGCATGGAATGATGGTATGGGAAGGCAGAGCATGTTTGGACATGGCTTCCAGTCCGATGCTAGTGCTGGTGCCAGATTGGCTGTCCTGCTACACCTGGAGCAAGGGATCACGGGATAGGACAGTCCTCAAAGACTACTGTATGCCCTTACAGATACAGAAAGTTTTAAACAAAAAAACAAAAGAGGGCACTGCGCCTGCCAGCCCTCCATATTCACTCAGAAGGTTGGGTGCAGCATGTTGCAGGGCAGATTGGCCCCCAAAAATATCGGGGGGGGGCTGGCCACAGAGGGCATGCAAGCATTATGGCTGAGTCTACCAGTCATAATGCTGCCATATTCTGTCCTGGAAAAAGTATTCACCATCGCACTGAGTGCAGACATGGCACCAAGATGCCACTGAGCCCGACCCTGAGCTGACCAGTGCATTATGACAAGGATCGGGACTGGGCAAGTGTCTACTGGGACTTATTGGGAGCTGTGGATGGGCAGAGGTCTCTGTAGCCTCCCTGTGCTGTTGCCTGTGTGGATCAGGCCCCTTATTCAGTAAAATAACTTTTTGTTGTAACAGAATAAGGAAGGCAGAATTGTTCTTGGATATGCAGCATTGATGCACACAAGGACTCTGCAACATTTTTTTTTAATTTTATTTTAGTCTTTGGTAACCGGGTAAGGCCCACTAGGCACAAGTGCCTGTTTTCAGGGGCGACCTGGGAGCACTGGGGGGTTAAGTGACTTGCTCAGAGACACACAGTACACAAGTGGAGGTTGTGGTAATCAAACTCAGGTCTTCTGGATGTACCAGGCTCATTCACAGCTTGTTAATCGACCTTCTAGGCTATACTGCCAGCCACTACATTGGGATAGGGGTCAAAAACACAAATCCAGGCACTCACCACCACAAAAGAACTTGGCCCAGAAGGGAAACATTTTAAAAGGATTTATTGATGCAATTAATGAAATCCTTTTAAAATATTTCCTCTGAGCAAATACTCTTGATGTCTGAATTGTGTTTTTGTTTTAATTTTCCATGGCACCCCATCCTAGTACGAGCTCCTTTGTGGTTTTGTATTGGGATAGGGTGCAGAGCAAGACAGCTGCTTTTTACCACAGTGCCTGGGCACAACAAATATATGGTGCACTGTTGCTTGTTGGGGGAGGGGACAACACAGTATTTTTCATCCCATGCATCAAACTGAAGCCCACTAGAGTACTTTACTTTGGTTTAGTGCGCATCAGTGCGGGACTTAAGGCAATGTATATCTGAACGACAGGTTTTGCAGCCATTGAAAAGAATAAGAAAACGACAGGTTTTGCAGCCATTGAAAAGAATAAGACGTATGCTGTTCTTAACCAGCACTATCATGTAACTATCTGAGTGGCTTAGTGTTCAGTAATTTTGCAGACTGAACTGCTTCCAGCAGACCTGAAGGGGCAGGTCCTTCTCCGTTGCTCTCCCAGTCATTTAGAATGGCCTTCCAGTGCATGTCGCAATATTAATTTGAAAAGACACTTTATGACAGCGGTCCATAAGAGGCTGTTTGATCAAGCCTTCCCTAGTCCAGTCTCCTGAATACTACCCTTAACTGTGTTTTGGGGCCTTAATCGGAGTATGTTTTGTATAGTTTATGTGTTAATTAAGACTTGTGCTATTGCTTTATGTGTTTTGTGTAAAGCACTCTGAGACTCCGAGTTATTAACAGCGCTGTATATAAATAAAAATGTATGCCTAAACCATAAACTAAAAGCAATATAAATGGGAAGTCTGTTCACTATTAAAGTTGGAACAATACAGTATATGGTAACACTGCTTGCAAATCCACAGAAACATAGAATTTGACGGCAGATAAGGACCGCTTGGCCAACCCAGTCTGCCCATTTCCCTACCTACTGGATAAGCTGCAGATCCTAGTTAACCAGCAGCCTACTTCTTCCTACCCCAACCCCCCAGAACTGCCTTATGACTATCCCATGCATTCTTGAATTTATCCCATGCATGCTTGAATTCCACCACTGATTTTGACCCCACAGCCTCCTCCGGAAGGCCGTTCCATGCATCCACAACCCTCTCTGTGAAAAAATACTTTCTTAAATTACCTCTGAGCCGCCCCCCCTCTATCTTCAAATTGTGCCCTCTTGTTCTTGCACACCTCTTTTTTTGAAAGATGCTACCCTCTTGGACTTTGTTGATTCCCTTGAGGTACTTGAACGTTTCTATCATGTCCCCCCTCTCCCTCCTTTCCTCGAGGCTATACATATTAAGCTCCTTAAGTCTCTCTTCATATGTCTTCCGGTGCAGACCCTGCACCATTTTAGTTGCCCTCCTCTGGACAGATTCCATCCTGTCTATGTCTTTGCGGAGATTGGGTCTCCAGAACTGCACACAGTACTCCAGATGGGGTATCACCAGCTGTCTGTACAGAGGGATAATAACTTCCTGTTTTCTACTGGTGATGCCTCTCCCTATGCATCCCAGTATCCCCCCAGCCCTCCTTGCTGCCCTCTCACATTGCTTGCCCACCTTTAGGTCATCTGATATGACTACCCCCGGTCCCTCTCCATTTTTGTTGTTGTTAGTATCTCACCCCATTGTGTACTCTTCCCTGGGTTTTGTTTCCCAGGTGCATTACCTGCACTTCTTAGCATTGAATCTAAGCTGCCATACATTTGACCATTCCTCTAACCTTGCCAAGTCCTTCTCATCCTTTTCACCCCACCCTGTGCATCAACTCTGTTGCAGATCTTTGTGTCATCTGCAAAGAGACATACTTTCCTTCCAGTCCTTCTGCAATGTCGCTTATAACGACATTGAAGAGGACCGCAGTCTAATACTGAACCTCGCGGTACCCACTAGTAACCCTCCTTTCTTCTGAGTGGACTCCATTTACTATTACTCTCTGTGTCCTATTCTCCAGCCAATTCTTTACCCTGGCTGTCATCTTGGGACCCACTCCCAGGCTGGCTAACTTGTATAGTAATCTTTTGTGTGGGACTGTGTTAAATGCCTTGCTAAAGTCTAGGTAGGCCATGTCCACAGCCCTCCCTGATCTACTACTTTGGTCACCCAGTCAAAGAAATCTATCAGAATCTGTCTGGCATGACCTTCCCGCTGTGAATCCATGCTGCCTAGGGTCCTGTGCCCCTCTGGCCTCTAGATACTCGACAATTCTTTCCTTTAGAAGTGATTCCATCATTTTCCCTATCACTGAGGTTAAACTAACAGGTCTATAGTTTCCTGCTTCTGCCTTGCTCCCACTTTTGTGAAGAGGAATCACATCTGCCCTCCTCCAGTCCTCTGGTACCACCCCATCCTCCCATGATTTGTTAAAAGGGTAGTCAGTGGTGTCACTAGTTCTACCCTTGTTCTTTTAAATTCTGCCATGAATCCCATCAGGCCCCATTGCTTTGTCCACCTTCAGTTTTAGAGTTCTTTCAGAACCCTTTCTTTGTAAATAGGCAGGTATCAACTTCTGTATCCAGCGTGTTACTACTGTTTGTTTTATGTCCTCCCTCTTCCTTTGTAAATACTGAGCAAAAATATTTGTTTAGTAACTCTGCCTTTCACAGTCTCCTCTGCCCCCTCCCTCCCTTTATTAAGCCTCACTATCCCTCCTTGGTCTTCCTTGCTCCTGATGTACTTATAAAGGTTTTATCCCCTTCTTAACTGAGTTGGCTATCTTTTCCTCGTTTGGGCCTTTGCTGTTCTGACTGCCTTCCCAGCCTCCTTTGCTTTAACTGATACAGTTCTCTGTCCTGCTCCTTCTGCAATTCCTTGTACTTCCTGAATGCTTTCTTTTCTCTTGAACCTTCACTGCCACTTCCTTTGAGAACCATAGTGGTTTCTTACATCGTCTTGTTTTGTTTATTTGCTTCACACAAGGCTCGTTACCTCTGTGATGGCAGTTTTATTATTCCCATTGTTCTTCCACCCCTCCTTCCTGCCCATTTGCTAGTGCATTCTTAGGCACTCACCCATTTTGGCAAAGTCAGCCCTCCTAAAGTCCAGTACTTTGTCTTTGTATGGCTTGACTCTATTGTTGTGTTTACTGTGAACCATACTGTTCGATGGTCGCTAGTTCCCAGATGGCTACCCACTTCTACATCTGTAATCTCTCTCCATCTCCATTTGAGAGAATCAAGTCAATATTGCTCCCTCTCGAGGTGGGCTCCAGTACTAGTTGTCTAAGGCATGCCCCCTGTGGGGCATCTAGAATAACTGCACTCTTGAAGTGGCAGCTGCAACTGCACTCCAGTTAACATCTGGCATATTCAGATCACCCATCAGCAATATCTCCTTTTCTGCCATTCTAAGTATACTTTCTATCATTTCCCAGTCCATTTCCTCCCCTGAGAAGGGGTCTGTATCTAACCTAATGCGTATTGTGGTGCCATTGCCTGTCTCCAAATTTACCCACAGTGCTTCTTCTCCTCCCTGTTTACCCTTTTGTTCTGTTGCTTTTATTCCTTCCCTTATGTAAAGAACTCCTCCTCCTCCTCTTTTACCCTTCCTGTCCCTCCTGTAGACAATGTATCCTGGTATGTTTATGTCCCAGTCATGGTTTTGTGTGTACCATGTTTCTGTGTGTATCCAGGTTTATCAGCATACATCACACTCCCCAGTAGCATCCAGTCTGTTCACAGTCGCCTTCCTACTTTTCAGAAACTGATCACAAAGCACTTTGCAACTGATACCATTAATGACAAAATTCAGAAACCTCAGTTACAGAGGGGACCCTACAATGTGTCAGTGTGTAGGCTGCCAATAATACAAAAGGGGGGAGAAAGACATTTGAAGTATTTGGCCAGGACAGCCCAAATGATATGCAATGTCTCATTTTCCTTGGGGTCTACTTCTCTTCCCAAGCTCAGTGTGAACCAGTCACTTAAATGCCCTGGACTGCTCTGCTGTCTGCCTTAAAACTGTGCAGAAGCAGGACCCCACTGAAAAGGAGACAATGCCTTTTCTGTTGAGCTGTCTTGGGTAAACAGATTGTAGAATAAAAAAGATATAGACTGGTATTTACCTTCAGAAGTTATCCAAAAGCACAAAACTGGTTCAGGAAATTCAGCTCTGAATTCAGCTCCTCGTGGCGTAATTTTGCATAGGAGAAATCAGACCTCTTACTGACTCTCACGATCTTCCAAATTCCACAATGATCTTATTAAATGATCTGAATTGTTTTGCCTCCCCTTCCCCCCAAAAAAAAAGAAAATATGGCTGTTTTTGTCTGTCCTGCTGCTCCCTCAGTTGGTCAACATCACTTAGTAGTTTCCACAAGTGTTTCTCAAACAGTATCCAGTGAGACTGGATACCATCAGATCCCACCAATTTTCCTAGATACTGAAATCCTATCCATTCAGACACCAACTATCCAATGTGACTGTCCGAGATCCAAAGCAGATATCTGCCATCAGATCCCATTATTCAGCCTCAGATCTGAAACTTGAATGGGTTGGACTGGATCTCGGATCCAGATTCGGATGTATGGACTATCCTTCGGCTATGATTTGGTTAGCTAAAAGCACAGTCAGAGCATCACTACTTTCGATGCAGACCACAGTGTTCTCATTAGTGTAGTTCAGAATTTCCGGCAGCCACGCACCAGAAGCTCAAATATCAAGCCATACCTGACATGGCAAAGGAGCAGAATTTAGAAGATAAAGGGAGAGATCTCTTGCATAACATGGAAACCATTAAAATAGCCCATTTAACTGGTATGCGAATATATTTATTTTTTTTTAACTGGCAACTGGCTATGTTTCAAGGTAAGTGAAAGTTACACTGCTGCTTTCCTGAAAGTTGTGCTCCAGAAACTGCATGAAAAAGCCACAGGTTTCTTTGTTAAGCTGTTTATGCAAGGAAGTTAATTTTATCATGCATGACTCAGTAACGCGAGCAGCCCAGTTTCAGGCAGCGTTGGCACGTGATGGAGCTGTTGCTCTTCGCTGCTCGGATACATGTACAAAATATGCATCTGCAATGAAGAACTTCATAAGTAATAGGAAAGAGGCTTTGCTGTTGCCTAGCAAGCCTAGCAATCATTAGGGTTACTGCAGAGCTCTGCTTGAATTATTACAAAGGTCGTGCACATAGCGTGGAGAATAAAGGATGTATATGCACTTCAAATTCAGATCACATTTATTTATCTTTGTACAGGATAAAATCACTGGGTATGGGATCGTTTACAGGATCACTATGTTAGCAGCATTAAAAACATACCATTATAAGCCTCATGACATATTCATGACCCTAACAGCTTCTGACTGGCTACTGGATTGGACATTACTCTCTGACAAATGATCAGTCCAGCTATCAAACTGCAAGTTGCACAGCACGCAACATAACAATGTTTGCTGTCTTCACAACGCATTACTCGCTCGACAGCACTCCACAAACAAACAAAAATGCAAAAGTAATTAAAAAAAGAATTGTTAAGACCAAGGTTGTTATTAGGGGTGCTTGGAATCATCTGATTCTCTTCCATTTTGCATTCGTCAGGTTATCAGAAATCTGATTCAGAGTCCGATTCTATTACAATGTCAGTTAAGCAGTGAGAATCAGATTCCAGTTTTATATCCGTCTACTGTTACAAATTCCCTCACCCAGTTCAGGGCCGCTCTGTTCCACCTGACCATGCTATTGTAAACATCCCCTTCCCCCACCCTCGTAGTAGCATCTATTCGTCCTCCTCCATCGCACAATACCTGAGTGTTTGGATTGCAGTTGAATGGACTGCTAACTGTAGAGGACAGGGACACTGGCTGCGGGACTGCTGTTCAATCCAGAGGAGTCCATTTTCAAGGTGTGCAGTATGTGATTGCATTTGGTAGAAATTTAAGTTCATCGGTTGGAGAGAAGGGAGGAAGGGTGCTACTATGAAAGTATGGGAATGGAGTATCTTTTATTGTATGGTGGGGTGGGAGACAGTGACCCTTAGCTGGATGGGGGGAGTTTGTAACAGTAGTCGATTAGACTTATAGTCACAATAATGGCCTCACAGCTGATCATCTCCTGGGAATAACAACTGGCTATTTGTTGTTAAGTCCCAGGAAATGACCAGCTCTAAGGCTGTTATTGTGATTATAAATCAAAGTGCTACATCACTGGAGGGGCCATGTTTTTTTTACCATATGTTTTGCCTTCTGTTCCTCTCTGTTTGCCCCCATTAGCCCCCATCTGCCCGGTGACCCCCAGTGCTGTCACTCACCCCGGGACTTACCCCAGATTACTTGCCTTTCCAAGAGGGCAAGTGGGTGCCTCGGTGGGAGGTGTAGAGCCTACAGGGTCACCGGCCTCATCTGCTAACGGAGGTGCTTTTCCTCTCATTTATCTGAGGTCCCTTCAACCCATCATCAGTGGTTTCAAACATGGTTGGGACAGAGTGAAGAGCTTAGTGGTTGCTAAGGGTGGTAGGGTGGAAAGCAAGGGGGTGGATAGTCTGGGTTAGAATCCCTGTATGGACAATGGGTCCTGGGTTTGTTAGGGTTTTATGGGCAGACTGGATGAAGCAATGGTAATTTTCTGCCATCATTGTCTGTGTTTCTATCATTGGTGGTTGTTTGGGTGGAAAGGAAGATCCCATGGCACTTTTTGAAAAGAATTGGGAACTATTCCCCAGCCACCTTCAGGAGGCACCTTCCCTAGCCATATTTCAAAAGGGACTGCGCGCTCACCTCCTTAACCTTAGTCCCTGCCCCTGTTCCGATGGCTAGCCTATCTCACCTTGTGTCAATTGTGTTTGTACAAAACTGCTCCCCTCTAAGAGTAACGACTAATGACTGTATAACCTGGTACTCTGTCCTATAAGGAACTTCTTGTGTGTACTTAAAGCATTTACCACCCCACATCTATCTGCGCCACTGCTGTATTCTGTAATATAATGTACCTACTGCCCTCTTCCACAAAAACTGTATACTGTCTTTGTAATCCTGTATGATATGTCCTACACTGTATTACCTGCCTGTATGTGCAAATTATATGTAACAAACTCCTGGTCGCCCCTGAAAAAGGGACCTTCGGGGTCCAGTGGGCTACCCGGTTAACAAAATTTAATAAATAAAATAAATAAATATTCCAGTGCCCTGGTAAGCTTTCTCTCTTTCAATAAAACAAGTTATAAGAATGCTGTTGTCTTTGGCTGTGTATTCTATGTTTTGAGTACCCAGTGGCTGCCAGTGGTGAGTTTGTCTGCATGTAAGACTCTGGGCTGACTAGGTGGGCTAAGTCGTCCTTTTCTGCCATCAAATTCTATGTTTCTATGCAGTTGCTGCCATACTAATATCTAACATTGTTTTGTAAAGCAGTTGATCTTCTGTCAGCAAGAAGGAATACTCTTACCTGTTAAAGAACTGCCTTTGCCTGGCTACGCCAACTGTCCTATGAGAAGAAACTGAGGGATCTAAACATGTGCGCACCGGAAAGGAGGAAGGGGGGGAATGATAGAAACCTGTAAATACCTCATGGGGGTGAAAAAGGCACAGGAAGGGAGCATTTTTTAAGAAAAGAAGGTGTACATGACCTAGAGGACATGCAGTGACGATAGAGGGGGAAGTTTAGGAGGGATGTGAGGAAGTGTTTCTTCATTTAGAGGGTGGTGGATGCCTGGAACAATCTTCTTTTTTTTTGTATCGTATGTTTATTGTGTTTTTTTTCATATACCATATAAGTACATTCATATACAGTGATACAGGAAAATAAGATCACAACACCCTCCCCCACCTAAGGGGTTGGCAAATTGAGGTACAATTCAGCCACTTGCATAGGTATTATTGCTTAGTTAATACTCACATGGCACATCAATAAGAATGAAGAAAAATTAGAATCACAAGAAAATTCAGCTGTATCTTCTTGGTAAAAGAGATAAAGCAGACAACTTCATTTCACTGGAAAAGACACTGTGATCTATGTAAAAGAAAATAATTAAAAAATAAATGTGCTTTACGTTAACCATAAATACATCTCATTGTGTTTCTTCTAAAGGTTTAATACATAGGAACAATCTTCTAGCGGGGATGGTGAGGACAGATACAGTGCTGGGCTGCAGGTGTGCATGGGATAGGTATAAAAGGAAAACTGGTATCGGAGGGGGTGGAGATGGTTGGAGATGTGCGGTGGCAGAAAGGCAGGGAAAAGAGGGGCAGACTAGGTGGGCCAAGCAATCCTTATCTGCCAACAAATTCTATGTTTCTGTGCCTTTAACCTTTGAGCCCTTATTATAAGAAGAAGTTGTTTTTCGAATACCAGTTCACATTCTGTTCTTGTTCCATCTTTACTAGCATTTTAGTAAATCTGATGGGTGTTTTTGATTTACACTTTGGGAGTAAACACTATTTTGAAACTTGGTGATGCTGTTTATGTCCTTGTTATGCTCTCAGATTGTTGTTGCAATTCATCAGTGTGCTACTACGGAACTCTGTGACTGGAAGGGACATAAACTACATCACGCTGTTACTTGCCACCAGTGTTTAAATTAGAAACATGCGCTGAGATTACTAAATAACCAGTAAAAATAGAACTACAACAAAACTGGGACCAGTATTTAAAAAAACTGCTGCCAGAAAAAAAATTACAGGTTCAGCTCAGTTCTCCTTTAAAAAAATTACTGTAGTAAGGATTTCAAGTTAAATCTGCAAGGGCTCCTATAATGTTATACTTTGTGCAGCAGAAGAGAAGTCATGCTGTGTTTTTTTTGCATTCAGTTAATTTAGGGTCTAATCTTCCTTCCCCACCACAGCCAGACATTTGCTGTAATCAGCTAGTGGTGTTCATGGAGCTAACTCTCAAATGTCTCGACTATTCAAGGTATTCCGCAGTCAGAAGTGACCTACATGTCAGAACCATTCATGGTTGATTTGGACCCCCCCCAATCAGTAAACACCTACCTCCCCCTCCATGAAAAGATCACCCCACCTTAACTCCATTTTTCCTCACTCCTTTCAATTTAAAAATGTTGCTTATAAGTTTTTCACAAAAAAATGCATACTGAGCGGAGAACAGCTCAAGATTTGTCCTGGGGTCGGAGACCAGGAGTACAACGAAGGAGCACAATTGTAAGTTGGTAGGTGCAGATTGTCTTCAGAGAATGGGTGGTAGAAAAATGAGACTGTTTATCTAGTAGTGCAGTAAGCATAGAGTCTGTAGCTGAGGTTCAAATGTGGCTGGGATAGAGGAAGTGGTTGTGGTTACGTGAGGAGAGAGCAATGGGTGAATTATGGCTTCAGGAAGGCTTCATCTACAAAATGCCCCATCATAAACAAAGGGGTGGGTCCTGTCACTGTTAGTAGTTAGGATATTTTGGGCAGAGTGGATGGATGGACGTCACCTCAGACCTTTATTAACCTGTAACATTCTGTGCTTGTATTTAATACAGTTTTGTGAAGAAACCTGTTTCTGTTGCATTTATACAAAAGTACAGCCTGTTGTCTCTTGCTAATATACAACCCTCATCTGAAGAGTCCGGGACCCTCTCATATTTTTAAAATTGGATGCCATCTGTTCAGTTTATTAAGTGCATAGTAAGAAAAAGAATGCTTCCCTATCGTAAACCTACACTGTTTTTCTTGTTACCTCTTCTGAATAGCATCTTTAAAGGTATATGATCCTTGGGGCTTAATATATATTTGAAATAAATCTAATGCTTGTAGTTTACTTGCATCACCAGAACCCCAAAATGCCATTACTGCCTTATACTGTAAGGTCACTTTTGGTGTATTTTAGTTGCCATTATTTTATGGAAGGACTTTCTAGTCCATCTGTACTGGCAAAGGTTTGTTAGTTTCTACTTTTATTTTCGTAGTCGGTTGGTGAGTATGGTAGCAGTGACATAACACAATTCAACATTTGCAGTCATATAATAACTGGGGAGCGTTTTCTCCCATAGGGAAACCCGGTTATAATTCGCCATTATAACTGATGGGTTATAACGGCGAACATGTGCCGGGTTTCCCTCGCTCAGTGCATGCTCCACCACAGGCTGCTTGATGTTGCATATGCCCGATCAGACCACCCACCTCTAGTATGCGGACTTATTATTACTACACAGTAAGTCTTGTAACCGTGACCTACACTTGTAATTTAAATGTTTTGTCACTTTACCTTTTGTTTCTCCTTAGGGGAATCACTCACAAAAAAATGTGAGCATTTAATTGACAAACACTTCAGCCTGACCACAGACCATGCTTGCATTTCAACCTGACCTCGGCTGACCCGTGATATATTTGTATGTTATATAATTGCTGTGGTGAAAAAATGCTCCCCAGCAGTTATATAAAATAAAACATGGGGTGGTATGTAAAACTCAAATTTTACACACACCCTCAGTGTTGGATGCTTAAATAAACCCTTTGAGCTTCGCTCTCGAGATGTATGTAGCATCCAACACTGAGGGTGTGTGTAAAATTTTTGTTAAATGCAACACTCCACATATTATTGTATATGTAATCATTAAGTTTACTCATCAATTATAAAGATGCAAACTTCTGTCATTTATAAAGAAATAAACATTAAAACAATACTACTATAACCTTTATTAATCTAGGTAAAAACCAGTCGAGATTAAAATCTCTTTTACAAGAGTTCTGAATACCTTTAGAGCTGCTATTCAGAGGAGATATCAAGAAGAGTGGTGTAGGTCTAAGATAGGGGAAGAGTTGTTTTCTTTTAGGAACCTGAACTTCGGAACGCCCAAAGCTTGGCTCACTGTGTTTCAACAGACTCTGCACACCTCTCCCACTCTGCCGTAAGATTATCCCCAAGATAATTTTCCGTTTTTTATTTATTTTTTTCCCAACCCCCCAATTATCAGGCCCACTCCGCCTGCTGTCCCCCGATGCCCAGCCTTACTGCCCCTGGGCAGGGACACTGGGAGGGCTCCCCTCCCAACAGACACTGTTGGTAAGCCCCGGCTTACCCCCTTCCCGGGTTGAGGCCACGGGAGTGGGACCTCCCCAGCAGCGGACGTTGGGGGCAGTGGAGCAGGTTGTCATGTCAGGGGGGGCCTGCTTTTTTCAGTGCTTGCTCCTTGGGGGAGGGGATGTGCAATGACATCCAGCATCCGCCCTGCCCCGGAACGTGATGGCGCCGGTTGCAGCGGTACCACCAGCCTCTGCCAGGGGTCCGTAAAAGCCGAATACTATTCCTCCTCCCCCCGGAGAAGGAGAGCAGTCCTCAGGATGCTCAGTCCTTCTCCCACCCGGCAGTCCTGTGACTCCTGGGTCTGTTCCCGAACCGGGTTATCGGCATCATAGTAAATCAGCAGCTGCACCAGCACGGCAATTTCTGTTTTTAACTTCGCAGACTTGGTCTGCAGTGCTACCCCTCAAATCCACCCTAGCTGGGTCTTAATCCTTCTACTGCTTCAGTTGTTTTGCATTGAATGCCGCATCTCTTACCCACTGCTCTCTTTATGCTAACCTCTCTCTCTCTCTCTCTCTCTCTCTCTCTCTCTCTCTCTCTCCCATCCCTTGAGGCCTATTGCATCTCTCTCACAACTCTTCCTTCATGATAGAATAATGACTTTTCACTCCTGCTTTCCACACCTCTCATCCATTCGTACCCCACCATCACATATTTCTACTCCCTCTGTTTTTCCAAAACACACTCTTTCCTTATCCCCCACTGCAAATCCTCTACTGGACAGGCTGCCATTTCTTTTAGCCTTCCTACATTTAAGTAGTAAGGCATGACAGGGTCTGCTTTCGTGTTGGGATAATGGCCCGCCTCAGGAGGGTTGAAGCACATGGCCAAAGTGCATGTGCTTCCACCACCCAATAACTGCCATTATCTCAGCACAAAGTACACCCTAGAGAGCCTCATTTTGATTATGAAATAAGTCCATGAGGATTAGTAAAGAAATAATTTAAGTGTTTTTTTATTTTATTAAGTAAAAATGGAAAAAAGCAAAACAAGTTTTTTTCCAGTTTGTCAAAATTAGAGAAAAGTTAAAACAAAAGGAGAAAAGGAAAAAAAGTAGTTCTATTGAGCCATTGTAATTTTGCTGTTTGCCCAGTATATGGCAGACATTACGTTTATTTTAAATACAGGTAAATTAATTGAAATGCATAGCTACAGCTGTGCCTTACTGAACTTAAACAAGTTAGTGAGGTCACAGATCTTTTCCAGTGCTGCTGTGCTGGGATAACAGCACTGGATTCCGAACTTCTCAGCTAATCACGTTTGTACTTCAAAATATTCATAATATGGAATAACTTCTCCTCTCCCTGTCTGATTCACATTTCTACTCCACTCTCTTAAACCACTTTTGTTGGCTTATGGCTTCGAACCCTGCACCTGCTATGGCTAGCCTCCAACACCCATTCTGGCTCACATCTTTGAACCCTGTGGCTAACCTCCAGCCCCACCCCACTACCAACCCCGATTATCACCACCTTAGGAGGGTTGTTCATTAATTTTTTTTGTAACTGCTCTACTTTTACTTAGCTCAGGCTAAGGCAATGTTTGTAAATTGTCAAATTTGTTCCCTCTCCCCTGCTAATTGTCTGCGTTTTTTGATGTGCACCTGCCACGTTACACGTTGTTTATTGTGTATTCTATATTACTGCATGCATTTACTACTTCATTACTGTTTAGACTTCATTTCTGATGTTTATGTATTGTAGTGTATAGTTTATTTATGACTTTGAGAACTGGGTAGGTGCACTGATCCAGTGGACCGTTTACAGGCACGACCAGGTATTTGTCACTTTATTGGATCTTTTCATGTAGTAATCCTTCCCCAGGTCATGCCTGGAAATGAACTTTGGCTCAGTGTGCCTATCCCGGTCAACATATTGTAAATAAACAAATAAAGAAATAATGAGTAACCTTGTCAAGGAGTGATCTTGCAATGGAATTAACACGGAGAGAACACAGACAGAGACAATTATATAGCACTGTATTTATACTGTCAGTTTGTTCTCACCTGTATGATGTATTGTCCCTAGAGATGTGTGATGTTGGCAAACTGCGCTCCGCAAAATAATTCACAAAGTTTGCCACAAAGTTTTTGGCAGGTGAAGTGGCAGTTTTTCCGGAGAAGTTGTGCAAATTCGCTGGCGAAAAGTTGCAGCTTTGCCATAACTTCGCCTGAAAAAGTGCCATTTCCCTAGGGAAACTCAGTGTGAGGTGGCAAAGTGAGCCATTGGTGAAGTTATTCACAAAGGCAAGGCAAAATTTGTTTAAAAGATGCCAATCCCGGAGGCTCTGGGCGCCGTACAAATAACATATTCAAAAAATAAATCAATAAAAAAAAAAAAAAAAATTTTTTTATAGACATATAAATACTAACACTTCATATAAACATTACTCATAAACAGTAAACTAAACAATACGTTTTCAGTAGCTATAATCAAATCAAATCAAATCTATAAATGAATAACTTAATCCAGAAAAGCCTGCGTGAATAGGAGGGCCTTAAGGCGGGCCTTGAATACCTCCAAAGTAGAGGCCCCCTTAACCCCAGAGGGGAGTGAGTTACACAGGACGGGAGTGGCGACACTAAAAGCCCTGTCACCAGCCGATTTCAACCTTGTCCTGGGAATTGCTAGGGGCCTCCACAGGAGGAACAGAGGGGGCAAACCAAGAGAGCAAGTACAAGAAGGCCTAAGAGATAACCAGGGCCCTGACTGTGTAGGGCCTTACAGGTGAGAAGACCCACCTTAAAGAGGACCTGATCGGCAGCCAGTGCATCTCACACAACACTGGTGTAATATGGCAAAATTTTGGCTGCCCAGTA
Organism: Neoceratodus forsteri; assembly: GCA_016271365.2. Taxonomy (NCBI): domain Eukaryota; kingdom Metazoa; phylum Chordata; order Ceratodontiformes; family Ceratodontidae; genus Neoceratodus; species Neoceratodus forsteri. The sequence continues at coordinate 1,710,405,209 of CM028129.1, read as the reverse complement.
AGTAACCGGGCAGCTGCGTTCTGCACCAGCTGCATTCGGTGGAGAGATCCTCCCACGGCCCCAAGGTAGAGTGCATTACAGCAGTCAGGCCTAGATGTAACTAAGGCATGCATGTGAATTTTGCAACTTTGCCAGTGAGGTAAAACTTCACAACGTCTCTAACTGTCCCATGTACCCTTCCCTTGACGTGACACTGGAAATGAGCCTAGGCTCAGTGTCTGTTTCCCAGGCTCCAGTTTCTAAATAAAAATAAATGAAGCGTGAGGGTATACATACAAAAACATCTAGATAATATACTCTCGGACAGAGTAATATAAACGAAGGGGACAGACCCAAGGTGTAAACAGGAAGGGGTATCTGAGCAGTGATAATTATATCAATGATGTCTAATATAAAAAAAATATATAAATAACAAAAAATTAGGGATTCTGGAGTTTATGTTGTGACTGTTATAGGTGACTTGCACAGTGCCTCAGACTTCTACATGGCCCACTGTTTCCTTCTGATCAGGGTTCTAAAATAGATATATCCTGCAAGAGCTTGAAGCTGTTTGGCCAGTTTGGGAGGCAACGGGTTAAGGTTTCTTCTTTTCCTTTTTAACTAAGTGCCAGTTACAGACAGAATTCCATAGAATCAGGATCAAAGACTATGTATCTTGGCATTCCATCATTTTTTTAATCTGGAATTACATTTTGTTGAATTATGTATGAGGAAGTAAACGACAAGTCCATTTTACGTATTGTAGCTAATATTGGCCAGTTTCATAAAGGATTGCTCTGTGTTGTGTCAGCGATCTAAGGGCTAAGGATAACTGGCTATATGTGACTGCTGTATCTCAGGCCCATAAAATTGTTTGATATTGCGATAATATGTACATGTCAAAGGGGCAGTCTGGCATGAAAGCAAAGTAATCAATGCTGGATAAATTAACACAAGAATCCCACACATTTGAGGGCCAGAAAATGCATTGGAAACAGTTAAGATTAAGACTTATCAGTCAGGAATGAATCCGATTTCCTGAAGTTCAAGCAAGCTGGATGCTTTAAACAATAGGGGGCAGGCCCGGTAGGGAGTCCCTTATCCCTCTGCTTTGTGTCTATGGTTACTAGAAGAGCTAAGCTATACATAATGTATCTGAGTAATTTACTTGAAAACCCCTGCTAATGTATCCAGAAGATTACATGCTTTTTCATCTTTAGAATTTCTTTCTAAGAACTGTAACACATCATATTGTTTCCTGTGTTGGACTGCTTAGTGTACCTGCTTAACCCTTTAGGGATGAGGCATGCTGGAACTAGATAGGAATATAAATTTGGTTTACTTCACTGATTAATCCGACTTCCCCTTGAACTGGTGCTATGAGAAAACAGCTCTTGTCAGCCCTGAGTTCCAGCTTATTTCCCTTTATAAAATGGGTAAGAAGAATCAAGCCATCTGATTCGCTAAACGACTAGTACCGGCACGTAATTATCTGACCTGACCATGGCTACATGCCTGGACTTGTTTCACAGAGCCAGCCTTAGCATAACCAAAATCTCATGAAATATCAGTGCTCTCCCAACACAAAGTAAGCAACATTAATATTTTTGTAGCCTTCGCCACCCATGTGCTTTATTTATTTTTGTTTTACAGTTGTTGGCCAAGAAGGACACATTAAGCAAAGGTTTGTTTCCAGCAGCATCGTTAAGTTAAGTGACTTGCTCATGGTCACACAGTCTGCAAGTGGTGGCTATAGGATTCAAACCCAGTTCTCTAGCTTTGCAGCTCAGTGCTTTCAACCACTAGGCTATTGTGCTTCTTTATTCCTAGCTATCCTAACACTTAGGGCCACCACCTTTGGATGAGGTAAAAACTGGATCCAAAACCACACCCGAAACTCCGTCTCTGGCTCCACCCCTTTTTTATGACTGGCGAGTATATCACTCCTCCTCCAAAGCCATTTGTAATGTTGGAATAGACATTACTAGTGATAGGAAATGATTTTTATACTGTTATTTATTTGATTTATTTATTCGGTTATTTATTTTTATTCTTTGGCAACCAGGTTGCCTCCCATAGGCCACATAGCCCATTTTATAGGAGTGACCCAGGAGCACAGGGAGGTTAAGTGACTTGCTCAGGGTCACACAGTATTTAAGTGGAGGTTGTGGGAATCAAACTCAGGTCTGCTGGATGTGTCAAGCTCAGCCACAGCTTATTGCTCAGCCCTCTGTTAAACACGCTCCCATTTTCCTTTCCATGTCAGCCATGTATTCTGATTCTTTGACCAATTTTGATAACTTAATTATCAGTGCTTGTGGTACCTTTAATACTGCACTGTGTTCCTTTACCTCAGCAGCTACTGCTGTTTCTTTTCATATTTCTAAGACATTCCACAATTTCAGATACACCATTCCATGCTGTTTATCTGAATGACCTGTCAAAGTGTAGCTAATATCGTGGAATGTTCAGGTAATACAAAAAATTAGAGCAAATGTAGTGATAAAAGCAATAAAAGTTAGATTATTAATTTAACAAAAATGGGTCTAAAACTTACCATAATATAGAACAAACAAAAAGAAACACATGAGAGCACATAAAGGTGTAAAAGCTGTTTCCTGTCTTAGCAGTAAAAGATCATACTTAAAATTCAGTGTGGAAAAGATTAGGTTAATTTACTGCCATACTTTACACCTCTCATGCAGTCTGGTTTTACAAACAAAGGCAGGTCTGAATGACTGTGACAGCAGAACTTCTTTGTAACCTGGACATGTAATGTAGCCAAAACAGTGAATGATTTGATACAGCAGTTTTAAGAGTATATGAGCACTCAAAATGGCCCAAAAACCGGACTGCATGTAACCAAAACTGAATGACCGGATAAGGACCCTAAAAAATGGACTATCCGGTCAAAAACCAGAAAGGTGGCAACCGTACTAACACTCTTTCAAAACAACTCTTTCTCCAGGGTTTCCCCATTCAAGTAGTGATATAGCTCGGACAGCCCTCACTGCTACCTCACTATCCTGCTACCTCAGTGCTTCAGCCTGCCACACAGTGTCAGTGTATTCAGCTTTTCATCTCTCATAGCTCTACCAATAGATCCACCTATAGCAACATTTATCAGTTTCCAACCGGGTCCTTTGTTCCTTTTCCATCAGCGCCTCATGAACACAGAGGACTGATGAATCAGAAAACAGAAAGTAAACCAAGTTTCATTTTACTGCAACATCCAGTTCCCTCACACTGTCTGCCTCCTTGTCTTGTGATCTCAGCATCTTCGAGTTCTCAGCATTCTCAACTCACTACCCAGCTCCAACAAGAACATTTAAATAAAAAAAACTAAGTTTATGTGCAAAAAATAGTTTAAATAACCACATGAATAAAGCATCACATTATTTTATCAGTATATGTCAGGGTGGGAGATGGTTCAAAACCTACAAACTGGGATTATTAGCTTTTTTTCTAGCCAGATTTTCACTACAAACTCTTATCTTCTGTAAAATATCACACAGCTTTTTTTTTTTTTACTTTTTCAGAAGGTACTATTTTGCAAGTGCAGTAAGACACTTCAGGGATGTTTGTTTATTAAATTTGTTTGAAAATTGGTGACTGGGAAATGTTCACTGAGCCAAGGCTCCTGTCCAGGCACAACCGGGTTTTGGGGGGGGGGTGCAGGGAAGAGCAATAAAATAGCAAATTGACGTGAATGTCCACTTGATGGAAGAGGGATGCCTGAATATTGTGGCTTGATGGAAGAGGTTTGCCTGGATATTGTGGCAGTCACAGAAACGGTACACAGAGAACCATGACTGGGATGTCAACATACCAGGGTACACAATCTACAGGAGGGATAGGGAGGGAAAAAGAGGAGGAGGAGTAGCTCTCTATGGAGAAGAGATAAAAGCAACAGAACTAAAAGGGTAAACAGGGAGGAGAGGAGGCACTGTGGGTCACCCTGGAGACTGAAATGGCTCCACAATCCACAGGGGTTGTATACAGACCCCTGTCTCAGGGGAGGAAATGGACAAGGAAATGATAGAAGGCATCCTTGGGATGGAGAGAAAGGGAGATATTGCTGATGGTGGACCTGAATATGCCAGATGTTGACTGGAGCACCTTGCTGCAGCCACATCCAAGAGCGAGGCCATTCTCGATGCTCTACAGGGGCATGCCTCAGACAGCTAGTTTTGGAACCCACTCAGGAGGAGCAATCTTAGACCTGGTACTTCAAATGGGGATGGGAGAGGATCTCTGATCTTGAAGTGGGCCATCTGAAACAAGTGACCACCAACGTGTGGTTCACGATAAACTTAGCTGTAGAGTCAAGCCACACAAAAGTGAAGGTACTGGACTTCAGGAGGGCTGATTTTGTCAAAATGGGAGAGTGTCTCAAAAAAGCACTAGCAAACAGGCAAGAAAGTGGGGTGGAGCAACAATGGGGAAACATCAAAACCGCCATCACAGAGGCAACAAGTCTTTGTGTGAAGCAAATAAACAATTCAAAATGAAAGAAAAAAACACTATGGTTCTCAAAAGAAGTGGTGGGGGAAGGTAAGGGAGAAAAAGATAGCATTCAGGAAGTATAAGGAAACACAGAAGGAGCAGGACAGAGAACTGTACCAGTTAAAGCAGAAGGAAGCGGGTAAGGTAGTCAGAATAGCAAAGGCCCAAACCGAGGAAAAGATAGCCAATTCAGTTAAGAAGGGGGATAAAACCTTTTATAGGTACATTAGGGAGCAAAGAAAGACTAAGGCTGGGATACTGAGGCTGAACAAAGAGGAAGGTGGTTGGGCAGAGCGACAGTGAAAAAGCAGGGATACTGAATGAATACTTCTGCTCAGTATTCACAGTGGAAAAGCAGGGAAAATACCTAATCCGGTCAGTAGAAGCACTCTGGATGGGGGGGGGTTGATATTAGTCCTTTCACAGAAGAAAGGGTTCGGAAAGAACTCTTAAAACTGAAGGTGGATAAAGCAATGGGGCCTGATGGGATTCACCCCAGAATTTTAAAAGAACTAAGGGAAGAACTAGTAACACCACTAACTACCCTTTTTAATAAGTCATGGGAGGATGGGGTGGTACCTGAGGAGTGGAGGAGGGCGGATGTGATTCTCCGTCACAAAAGTGGGAGCCAGACAGAGGCAGGAAACTACAGACCTGTCAGTTTGACCTCAATGGTAGGGAAAATGATGGAATCACTTCTGAAGGAAAGAATTGTTGAGTACCTAGAGGCCAGTGGGGCACAGGACCCAAAGCAGCATGGATTCACAGCAGGAAGGTCATGTCAGACAAATCTAATTGATTTCTTTGACTGGGTGATCAAAGCAATAGACCAGGGAGGGGCTGTGGACATGGCCTGCCTAGACTTTAGCAAGGCATTTGACATAGTCCCACACAAAAGATTAATAAACAAATTAGCCAGCCTGGGAGTGGGTCCTAGGGTGGTAGCCTGTAAAACACTGGTTGGACAACAGGACACAGTGGGTAATAGTAAATGGAGTCCACAGTGAAGAAAGGAGGGTTACTAGTGGGGTACCGCAGGGTTCAGTACTGGGGCCGGTCCTTTTTAATGTCTTTATAATTGACATTGCAGAGGGACTGGAAGGGGAAGTATGTCTCTTTGCACATGACACAAAGATCTGCAACATGGTTGATACATAAAGTGGGGTGGAAAGGATGAAAAGGGACTTGGTAAGGTTGGAGGAATGGTCAAATGTATGGCAGCTTAGATTCAATGCAATGAAGTGCAAAGTAATGCACCTGGAAAACAAAAACTCAGGGGAAGAGTACACAATGGGGGAGTGAGATACTGACAGCAACAAAAATGGAAAGGGACCTGGGCATAGTCATATCAGATGATCTAATGTGGGCCAGCAATGTGAGAAGGCAGTAAGGAGGGCTGGGGATACTGGGTTGCACAGTGAGAGGCATCAATGAGCGCAGCCAGTTGTTCTTTGTACAGACAGTTGGTAAGACCACATCTGAGTACTGTGTACAGTTCCTGGAGACCCCATCTCCCAAAGACATAGACAGGGTGGAGGCTGTCCAGAGGAGGGCAACCAAATGATGCAGGGTCTGCATCAGAATAATACAAGAAAGACTAAAGGAACTAAAGATGTATAGCCTTGAGAAAAGGAGGGGGGCAATGATAGAAACTTTCAAATACCTCAAGGGAATCAACAAAGTCCAAGAGGGTAGCATCTTTCAGAAAAAGAGATGTGCAAAAACAAGGGGGCACAATTTGAAGATAGAGGGGGGATGGCTCAGAGGTAATGTGAGGAAGTATCTCTTCACAGAGAGGGTTGTGGATACATGGAACAGCCTTCCTGAGGAGGTCGTAGAGTCAAAAATAGTGGTGGAATTCAAGAATGCATGGGACAGACATAAGGCAATTCTAGTGGGGGGGTAGGAGGAAGTAGGTTGTTTGCTAACTAGGATCTGCAGCTTATCCGTTAGGTAGGGAAATGGGCAGACTAGGTGGGCCAAGCGGTCCTTATCTGCCGTCAGATTCTATGTTTCTATGCTACAAACACCCAAAATGTTGTAGCTAATATTTGCTACGGACAGTTATAGTAGGGCACTGACTTAAACAACACAATGAATTACAACATATTGTGACCCTATCAAAAGAATAAAGTGCAGTGAATAGGGAAAACTGACAAAAGGGTGGAGGGCATGCGAGGATTGCACTGGGGGTGACGAAAAACAGAGGCAAAACCAAATCAGGTACCTGATAAATGAATAAAGGTGCAAGGAGAACAGAAATTGGACCTCATTAGAGGCTTAAGGACACGGTAAGAGAAGGCAAGCCTAAGGGAAGAGGGAATGGAGTTCCAGAGTGAAGACAGATGAACTGAGAAAGTAATCTGACCAGTAGACATAGAGCAGCGGAGGAGATTAAAGAATCAAAAGTCAGAAAAGTAGAGGGAATAAAAAGAAGGAGCAGAGGGAGGAAGAAGGTCAGATAGGAAGGAACTGATGCCAATCAGTACATAAAGTGAAGAGAGATTTATTTTTATTTAAAAATTGATAACCAGGAGTGGCACATTGTGCTGAGGCTCATTTCCAAATGCAGCCCAGGGGGAAGGGAATGAGGAGGGGAGAAGCACAGTTACAAACAAAATATAGCCAGTCAGGTGATGTGGTTACAGTGACAATGATATAAAGAGCATAAGTTGAGTGCAGTACAGACAAAATGGCAAAACATTGCGTATGGAGGACAAATGAATTGGCATACAAATCATCTGTGTGCAAATTGGGCAAACTCAAAGTACATACTGCCAGAGTGCTGAAAGGAGTCGACACAGGTTGAATTAACTTTAATGAGGTTGCTGGAACAGTGAGGATAGGGGGAGGGAGAGGTAAGGGGTGGTAAAAAGCAAGGCAGGGCTCAGGAAGGGCTCAGGAAGAGGGTTGTTAAGGGGGGACGGAGGAGAAGTTTTAGCTGGCATCTAATGGAGAGAAGGGAGAGAGAGAGATGGGTGTAGGAGGGTAGCTGGTCCCAGAGGGAGAGGAGGGTAGGTGGTAATAAGAAGGCAGATTTCCTGACTGAGAAGTGTGGGTGGCTAAGGGAGAAGGTGCATAGGTCCCTTGAGAGCAGAGAATAGGAGGAGGAGATGGGGGATGGGAGATGGGATAGGTATGATGGGAGGGACCCAAACCAGTATTTAGAGATGAGAGAAGTGCAGTGTGGCTGGTGACATGAGGAGAGAAAGAGGATGGATAGGGAGGAGTCAAGGGAGCAGAGGTGGGTACAAGAGGGTGAGTGGGTAGCAAGGCAGGTGGATGGGGCAGTACCATAAACAACATATGCATCGCTGAAAACCAAGAGAACCATTTTGGTGACCAGCTCCCTGCGAAGCTGGGTAGAAAGGCAGTCTTTATTACAGCACCAGCCACTGAGTTTGGGGTGGAGTTTGGCATGGATGGCATCAAAGTGGGCAAGGAAGTCAAGCCTGCTATCTAACCACACACCGAGGTACTTAAAAATTGGGACTACTTCAAGCGATGTGCCATCCAGCGTGGAGAAGATGGTGAATGGGCAGGCCAGAACAGCTTCTGGCTGGTACCAAAGGTCATAGACACAGGTTTGTTGTTTTTTTGTGTGTCTTGACCCAGATTTGGTTGGACTGGAACCAGCACAGAAAATTGTGAAACGTCAGCACTGGCCCTAGCTATCCCGGGGCCCTGTGCGACTTCCCTTGCTGGGGCCCCATATCAGAAGATGTGAAGCCCCCCAAGGAACATCCTCATCCCTACCATGGCTGCCCTGTATCTTCATTTTCATCCAGGTTTGTGCCATTTTTGTACTCTACTTGAATTAGAGCATACAGGGCCAGGAAGAAAGGAGGCCAACTGGACAGCTGAGTCTTTTTGGGGGCCCCCTCTGCTGTTGGGGCCCTGTGCAAATGCACAGTTTGCTCCTAGCTAAGGCTGGCTCTGTGAAAAGTTTGCTAGAGTGAGACTTCCAGAGATGCAGTTGAGGGACTGCAGATGTAGAAAACTATCATCTGCATACATGTGAATATACGAGTTTGCACAGGCAGAGGGGAGGTCATTTCGGAAGATGGAGAAGAGGAATGAACCCAGAATGGAGCCTTATGGGACTCCAGCTCTGGATAGGGAGCGGCGGTGAGTTGGTGCTTCCTCGCTTCCTCTCTGTACTGACTGTTGGTGGTTTGACAAGTAGGAACAGAACCAGTTGACAGCAGGGACTGAGAGGCTGGCAGAGTTCAGTTTATCCAGGAAGAGTGAATGGGATACCGAATCAAAAGGCTTTGGCAAGATCGATGAAAATGGCCACTGTGATGTGCCCTGGATCCATCCCTGAGAGGATTTAATCTATGACCCTTAGTAGGGAGGAGATGGTGGAATGATCCTTCCTAAAGCCAGACTGGAAGGTGGAGAGGAAGTTGGAGGAGTGCAGGATGTCTACAGGCCGTGAGCTGGCTAGTTCCTCCTGCAGCTTTGCAAGAGAAGGGAGGAGGAGGAGGAAGAGTGGCAGGAAGTTGCCAGGAGTGGAGGGATCACCCCTTTTGTGGAGGGGGAGAACCTTGGAAATGTTGCAAGACTGAAGGACAGCCAAAGGGTAAAGGAGAGTGGTAAAAAAAAAACCTCATTGAAGTAAGCAGCAACATAGGGAGGGTCAGACGCTGGTGAGTCATTAACCATGAAGACTGGGGAGTGAGCACTAGGCTGGGGGGTCAGAAGGGAGTGAATTACCTTCCAGAATTTGGTTGGGGAATTAACATAAAAGGCTTGCACCAGAAAACATAGGAGAGACTAAAGGACCTCAATATGTACTCACTGGAGGAGAGGAGGGATTGGGGGAGCATGATAGAAACATTCAAGTACCTTAAGAGCATAGACAAGGTGCGGGGGGCATCTTCCAATATAAGAGATGTTCAAGAACGAGGGGGCATGATATGAAATTGGAAGGTGGTAGGCTGAGGGGAACTGTGAAGAAGTTTTTCTTTACGGAGAGGGTCTTCAACACGTGGAATAGACTGCCACAGGAGGTGGTGAGGGAGATCACAGTGAATGGTTTTAAACATGGATGGGACAGGCATAAGGGTACCTTAGAGGTGGGAAGGTGGGGTGAAAAGCCATTGACCAGTTAGGGTCAGAGGCCACAAACTAGTGTAGGCCTTTCGGGCAGACTGGATGGGCCTGGCAGTCCTTATCTGATGACAATTTCTATGTTTCTATGTTATGTTTCTATTCTGGAGGTTGGTCTTGAAGTAGAGGGACTTAGCAGTGCGAACGGCCTTAGGGCAAGTGTTCCTAAGTGTCTGCAGGAGAGGAGGACTGACAGTGCTTGGTCATGGGTCTTGCACAGGTCGATGAGACTGAGAGAGATCTAGGGGTGGTGAGAGGATGTAACCCTGGATTTCCTGATGGGGCGTGCTTGTCCTAGACAGAAGCAAATAATGAGTGGAAGAGGGAGAGAGCTGTATCAGTGTGTGGGGCAGTGAGCATGCAGATACAGTAGGATAGGGGCCTGGAGGATAGGGAAAGGAGGGTGAAGAGTTGATACAGAGAACAACAGTAAAAGGGAGAGAGACAGTAGCAAAGTGACAGAAGGCATGAAAGATAGGGTGCATTTGGAGGTGCCACCATAGACCACATCCATAGTCAGACAGTGGGAGAACCATTTTAAGAACAAACTGGGAGTGACAGGCAGGATTTATTCCTGTAGAGGACACTTGGTTTGGGGCGTAATTTTTTGATGACAGAGTCAATGTGGACTGAAAAGTCATGGTGTGATTATCAAGCCATACCGCAGGGTACTCTGGACAAGTAACTGACTTCAGGGGAAGGAGGTCAAGGCTTGAGAAAATGGGGGTCTGGATAAGTCTACAAAGCTGACAGTGTGGAAAATAATTTCATGTGGTGCCTAGTTAACATTCTGACCACAGTACACTGAGAAGTCTCAAAGAGGGCGAAACGTCTGTACTTTCTCCTTCTCAGCCTATACTGGATCAGATATGCAGGCTTGTTTACAAGGTGATGTCTGTTCAAAGAAACTTTGTCGGCCTGACCTGCACACGTATTTGCATACCCATGATGCCTTGCTTTGGAATGAGGTTTGTTGAGTATGTGTGTGGTTTGGAGACGAGCAAACAACCAAACTATGGCCAACAATTGCACTTTTCTATCTTGTGTGGTGAGATACGCAAAAACTTTAAAACGGTCAATAATCTCACATCTTCCTTGTGGTTAAAGGCACTCGGTGCAAGTGCCTCGTGACTAACAGCATACTCGAGGTGTGTGATAATTGACCCATATTAATAAACCTTGGTATGGCTTATTGCATTATCATCTTGTTTTGTGTAAAAGAATACTGAAAATAACATTATGGCAGACAGAAACAGAAATGCAGCACTTTCTTCATTTTTTTTTAAATACACTTTTTACCCCTTCCAGTGGCACTGTCCTCTCTCCCTCTTCTGTCTGTCTGCCCCTGTCCCTGCTGCTGGCTGTTGAAGCACAGCTCCAGGCTCACTGATCTGCCTTCACAGACCTCCTAGCTCCAAACTGTGGCTGCGTAGACTTGCTTATTTACGGCAGGGCCCAGGCCAATGGTGGTAGACGAAGAGGCTGTTGGAGCCTTAAAGCGCTGGGGTTTTTGCTCCTCTTCAGTCTGCTTATTCTTGTTGTGAGTGCTGCAAGTTGCAATAATGAAAAATTGATACATCATCTGTCGGTACGTGGGTGCTTCTCAACAGTGACTGTTACTGTTGTACAGATTTTCAGAGAAGGCACCAGGATTTATTGAGTGCGCTGCAGTCCACTTCTAGGTTCTCTTAGCATTGGCAGGTACCAGCCCAGGAGGAAACATCTGCTATGCCAGATGATGGAGGGTAGGAGCAGGCAGGGTAAGGCCCATGTGACATAGGAAGGGGGCAGCAGTCATGCTGGCACTAGTGGATGTTTTTTGTCTCACTTGTGTTTGGTACCACCCACCTTCTTAATGCAATTATGATTCTTCCCCCACAATACCAATGGAGTGAAGGGGGTTCACATAGCATAATTAGCCATGATGCCGAGGCCACACCACTGCTCACAGGGGGAGCTATGGCTGCAGACGGAAGTCCCCATCCAGGAGCTTGAACATCCTGCCTCCGCAGCAAACCCAGAGCTCCCCAACACTGAGATGGGATGTTGTGTTGTGTTGCGAACTTGGCTTTTATGCGAGGAAGCACCAGCTCCATTGAGATTAACGTTTCCTTTCTGGTGATGGTGATGCATATAAGGCTTTTGAGAAAATAATAGACAACTTTTTACATACTGCATTCAAGACCATCTTGGTGTTTTTCTCATACAACTTTTTGGCCACCTAGCCACCACTTGCATCCTACTTCGGGTCCTCCTACCAGCTACACCTCAGTCATATTTGCTGCTCCACCTGCCGTCAAACTAGGTAGGGATCTAGCGGGTGAAGGGTGCGAAGATACTGGTGGCCGTCATTCATATGGGTCAGTGCGCATTATTTGCCAGTTTTTCTACCTTGGTCAGGCCCTCTTCCTGCAGGCCATGCAGACAGTAACCCCCACAGGCCACGCAAGTACACAGCATCATCCTATGGAGGAGTCAAGCTACCTGGCCTGCCACCAAGGCCACTGCGGCTGCAGAATCATGGCATCACCCCTCCCCAGCTGGGAGCACTGCTGTGCAGCGGAGCTGCCCCACCCCCCTCAGCCACCCAGCCAGTTCCCAAGTTTGCTCCTGAACCCGGGTCATCACTGGGCCACCAAGGTCTATTTTTAATTGTATAATCCTTTCTACAAGATATTGTATTTTAGAGGTGAAGAAAGAGCAGATACCCAGTGACCTAGTAGCAGTATGTTGCATCAGATCCAAAGCCTCTGGTATTCTGCTGCCATAGAAATTGCAACCTGCTGCAGGATTTGCTCTTTTACCCCCTTTTGTTCATCCTCATGCCTTTCCTCCATGTTTAGTACCAGATAAATAACATTAATGACATTTTATGCTATGTTAGCCAGTGGCTATGCAGAAGTCTGTCACGTGAGTGTTAGCGGCTTAGTAGGTAGCACGCTTGCCTCTGGGACCAAAAGATTGGAAGGTCATGGGTTCTAGCTCCAAATTAGGTACTTAGGGTAATAATACCCTAATTAACAATGCTGTCCAGGTGGAAGTTAAAGATCTTCTTCGGGGATACCTCTTTCATAAGGTCACACCTATGGAACTTTGCCATCAGGCGCTAGGACCACACAGAAACTTTTCTACAGCAGTTCACTAGGGGCCGCCTACGAGGACGCCTGACATCACCAATATTATATATGTGTGGGCTGCCCCATCCCTCCTCAGTTCTTTTCCTGCTATTAACCAGTGCTCGTTGGACCTCTGTGGAAGCGTCACACATGCAGTCAATATTTTCCTTTATTTTCTTTTATTAAACCAGTATTTCTTTTTATTTGCTACAGTTGCTCCCTCCTATCTTTGTCTTTTTAACTCATGTGATGGGGTTTTTCATTTTGTGGCTGCCTCCTTGGCGGTCTCGGTAGTCTGGTTTGGCAGGCTTGCCTGCGGCCAGGCTTCCTGCAAACCTCTGCCCAGTGTCTGAATTTCAGTTCAGTCTCAGCTGGATTTTATATGGGCAGGAGTTGTGCCTAGCTGCTGGTTCTCTTGATTTTCCTACCCATGCCTGTCCGTTCTCTTCCCTGCAGCCTCCAAGGGGCGGCATAGGGAGGCGACCCCCCTATGGACCACGACTTCTGTCTTGACCTTCCTGTTGTTCCTAGAGTTGTGGATTTTGCACAGTGGAAGGATTCTGGACCGCTGAGGTGGCTTGGAGCTTCATCCGTTGAGGAGCACATATCCCTTTGTTTCCCTGCAGGGTGATTTTCTTTACAGGTGCCCTTTTGGAGGACACTGCCCCCCCACACTGCCCAGTTCAGGCAGGGGATCTGGGGCAGGTCATCAGTACCCACTAGGTTGGCACCTTTGTGGACCAGGACATGGCATATGCCTCTTCCGTTCCCCCCCCCCCATTGTCCTTGCAGGTGGGGAATGGCCATTATGAGGCTACACACTCCCCCATCCTGGCCTATCGGTGGCAGTGTCCTTGCCCCACTGCCATTGCCTCTCTCCCCTCATCTTGCGATGAGGGACTTGGGGACCCGACAGTGCTATCTGGTGCCTCCCCCGTCGGGTGCTCTTTTAGACCTGTCGTTGGCCCTTCCGTTGACAAATTGCTGCACACTTGCTCTTTCAAAAGCCCCAGTGCCTCCCCAGTCAGTTGTGCTTTAGAGCCCACCTATGGTTCCCCCTGTCTTCCCCAGCAGCCTCAGTCCTTTGTCTGGGCCAGCCTTTTCAAGGCTGGATTCTGCTGATGCTGCATCAGGCACTCCTTCTTGGCCCCCTACAGTGCTGTTGGCTTGTGAGGGCCTTCTGCTCCCACGCTCTTTTTCTCCTGTCGGCAGTACACTCAGTGGCACCATACTTGGCTCTCTGGTGCATGGGTGGTGCCTTTCCCTCATCATCCATCTTTGCTGTTCAGACCCCAGGCTATGCTTCCTGTGCCCCTTCCCTTATGCTGTGGGCCCGAAAGCTGTAGAGAGCCCTCTTTCGAATCCTTCGCTCCCATGATGCTGAACAACGATGAGGGGTTGTGCTGGGTATGTCAGGACTTTGCCCTCCTCCCATGCCCTCAACCGCAGGGTTTCTGCCCCTTTTGGGGGGCCTCCCCAGTGGGCTTCGGTCACTGCCATCCTCCCTCAGATGTTTTCAATCCCTGGGGGGTGGCCCTGGCGACTCTGGGGCAACTCTCCTCTCCCTGCCATGTGCATCATTTTCTTGGAGTGAGAGTCTCTATATCCTCCCCGGTCTGGGGCCAGAGGTGGCGATCAGGGGTTAACCTGCCCCCTCCTAGGGCAGGGAGGAGTCATGCGGTGGCTGCCTACATCCCGCTCCTCCCCTAACAAGGCTCTGCTTGGGCTTCCAGTCCTCACCTGTTCCTCCCTACTTCTTTCCAAGGCTTTCAGATGGGATCAGCATGGGCTGCACCATATGGCCCTGGTACTTGGGAAGCCTGCAGTACTCAGACAGGCTGTTAGACTTTTCCATCAGTACCAGGTGTCTGGGGTGGTTTTTCTGCATGGCCTGCAGCAGCCCTTGATTCACAGGGGTCAGGGATGCCCTCTGTATGGGTTACGCCACTGCTTCTAGGGTCACCCCCCCCACCCTCTCTTACGGGGAGTGTCCTCCGACTTCCACCTCTTGGAGAGTGTCACCCTTTTTGGGCAGTGCCCTTTGAACAGCCTTCAGTCCTTTGGGTGTTTCCCCAGCACTTAGCTGCTATGCCCACCACCCTCAGCAGCGTGGGGCAGGATGCTCTCTCTTGCCTGGCAGTCTGGGTACTTAACAGGCGGTCTAGGGCACTCTTGCCTCAGTCCCTAGTGGGTGCCTCCAGATTGATCCAGGCCCTAAGGCATGCTACCACTACCTAGGGCTCATTACCCCACCATGGGTATTCACCTACTGCTTAGCAGTGGTGGCAACGGGCCCTCAGGAGGGGCTGTGGGTCTTCCCTTACTTGGATGATGGATGTCTCACAGCTCAGTCCAGGGTCTTATGTCTCAGACCCGAGCATGTCCTAGTCGTCAGTTCTAGGCCCCAGGATTGACTATCAAACTGCACCAGCCTGTCCCCCTTGTCAGTGTTTACAGTACATAGGGGCGGTTCTGAACACAGCCCTAGGCATGGCCTCCCTGTTCAGGGACAGGGCAGAATGACTGATAGCTCTGGCCCAGTTCATCTCTCAGAGCAGTCTGTCACAGCCAGGACATTCCTGAGGCTGTTGGGCTTGTTAGCAGATGCCATGGTGACCATACCCTGAGCCTGGCTGCTCAGGTGGAGCCCCTAGAGGACTCTCATTCTGTCCCCTCAGCAGATCCTCACCACAGATGCCTCGGGTCTTGGTTGGGGAGTGCACCTGGGTCCTTTCTGCACCCAGGATACCTGGTCTCTGTGGGAGGCCTACCTCCGCATAAACGCCTTAGAGATGCGGGTAGTTCTGTATGCCCTACAGACCTTCCAGAATCACCTCTCCTTGGGTCCCCTGGTGGTGCAGTTGATCAACCTAAGTGTGGTATATTACATCAGCAAGCATGGGGGGAATCGTTCTTACTCCCTGTGCCGGGAGATGATGAGAATCTTGTACTGGGCTCTAGAACACTGTCTAGAACTGTCCTCCGTCCATGTTCCAGGTGACCAAAATGCCTTGGCGGACAGCCTCAGCTGGTCGCAGTCCAGAATGCACGAGTGGGAGCTGCTGCCCTCCGTTGTAGAAGACCTGTTTGAAAGATGGGGTCGTCCAGAGCTGGACCTTTTTTGCATCTCCACTCAACACAAAACTGCTGTGTTTTTGCTTGCTAGATCCAGAGCCTGGAGATTTCTGGCACAACATGTTGTTCCTCTCCTGGAAAGGGAGGTTTCACTATGCCTTCCCCTCCTTTCCTCTGATACAGAGGGTGTTCCTCAAGTTCCAGATTGGGAGAGGTCACTCTGATTCTAGTGGCACCATTCTGGCCTAGTCAGATCTGGTTTCCATTACTGCACCAATTGGCTGTGGAACCTCCAGTTCCCTTGCCCCTTTGCAGGAATCTGTTTCCACAGGTGCAGGGAACCTGGTCCATCCAGATCTCAAGTCCCTCTGACTCCATGCATGCCTCCCGAAGACATAGCCATTGCTCGGTTTGGGGTTTTCTCAGAAACTGGCCGATGTCCTGGTGGCTGCTAGGAAACCCTCCACCAAGGCCACTTACTTGATGGAGCGGAAGTGCTTTGCTATATGGGCCACTCCCCATCACCTGGGCCCTTTCACTTGCCTGGTGAGCCAGGTTCTAGAGTATCTCCTGTCCCTGTCCCTGTCTGATGCAGGACTCCAGTACTCCTCTATTAAGGTGCACCTGTCTGCTGTATCAGCCTTCCATGTGTCTGTTGATGGCTATACTGTAACCCAGTTGGATGTGGCCCACAAGTCCCAGAGAGGCATTCTCCATTTGATGCCTCCTATCCGAAATCTAGTCACAGCTTAAGACCTGATTTTTTTTTTTTCTTTCTCTTTATTCTTCTCCTGCTCCCTGAGCCCCGCACCACTGGGAGTCACCTATGGCATCTGCCCCTTTCTCCCCCTTACCTGGAGCCCGCGAGTGGTCCCCCATGGAGCCTTGTTTCTGCCCCCCTGGCAGGGACAAGGTGGGGCCCGTACACCCTGAGCTTCTTGTTTTGTTGGGTCACTGAGCGGGACAAGCAGGGAGAATTGTGAGGGTCTGTGCCAGGTGTTCTGTCTTCCCAGTGCACAGGGAGCTTTTTTCTCTGTTCTTTTGTGTCGGGTGTGACATACTCCCAGACGTCAAGGTGCAACCGCCGACATCCGTCACGCCTCCGTCCGAGATATTTAAAGTGCTGGGTAAGTTCGAGCAGTGCTCCAGAGTGGGTACTGATGTTGAGAGCGTGTGACTTGTACTTGCTTGGAGTGCTACAGAACATCATAGTTTTTTTTTTTTTTGCTGTTTAGGATAAGCTTGTGGTTTTGGAACCAATCCTCAACAATCCCGAAGCTATGTTGTAGCTCGCACTCGAGTTTGTCTGGGTCAGAGCAGCTTGAGAAGATTACTGCATTGTCTACATAGAGTAGCATCTGCTGTGGGCAGCTGCATGGTAGATTGTTGAGAAAGATGCTGAAAAGGAGCAGACCCAGTATGGAGCCTTGGGGGACCCCAGATTTTACAGGCAGATGTTCGGAGAGGACATTGTTGATTTTCACTCTTTGTGTTCATTGTCCTAGGTAGCTTTTGAACCAGAGGGTTGATTTTGCAGAGAGTTCTGGTTTCTAAACAGTGTCTGTCCAATGGTTGGCCTACTGTGTTACTTTTTGTTACAGGAAGTCCGTTAAGGATCTTATCGGTGTGGTTCATGGCCATTCAGCCAGAGGCATGTCCACTACTGTTGCCTGTTTCAGGAATGTGTCACTTGCAGAAATCTCTGCTGCTGTAACTTGGAGTACTGTCCACACTTTCACAAAGCACTACAGTCTGGAAACTAGCTCGAGAAGCAGGGCAGGTTTTGGCCTAGCTGTGCTTCCAGGCCTTCTCTCCTAAGCCTCCGGCCTCCTGCCACCTGGATTGTCTTGTTGGTTGTACTGTTTGGAGCTCGTTCCATGAGTGTGACCGGATGAAAGAGTTAACCTTAGAAGAAGATAGAACAGTTACTAAGACCTTACTGTAACAGTAGATCTTCATGGAAATCTCTTTCGTCAGATCATGCTGACCCACCCTCTATCCCTCTCGTGACGCTGAGCTTTTGTACTGTTCTCCCTCTCTCCCCAGGCTAGCCTGGTGGGTGCTCCAGACTTGCTACCTGTTGGGGTCTCCCACCTCTCTCCTTTGTGCATTGGAGGTGGCTGTCGCTTGGCCCTTCTCCCGGGGGAGGACTGAGGAGGAATGGGGCTACCCATGCATATATAACGTTGATGATGTCAGGCATCCTCGTGGGCAGCCCCTTGTGAATTGCTGTAGAAAAGGTTCTGTGTGGTCCTAGTGCCTGACGTCAAAGTTCCATAGGTGTGACCTGATGAAAGAGATTCCCTCAAAGATCTACTGTTACGGTAAGTTCTTATGTAACTGTTCGATTCCAGGACTCTTATAATCCCCAGCCCTTTACTGTATACATTCATGGCTGGACATACTGTTGTCTGTAATCTCTCTGACTTCTATCTGTAACTACGTCTTTGAAAACTCCAGAAACATCTCAAATATAGAGGGAAAAAAAAGATTCCATGGCACTTAACTATAAGCAGAGTAAAGGAGTTTCACTGGTGTCGCAGCCAACATTCCCCCTATCAACAAACAGTTCCATGAACCCACCCCCGGGATATATCTGAAAAAGAGCTAGTACAGCTTAATGTGCCTTTCCTGGTAAAAAAAAAAACCCAAAAAAGTATGTAAAATAGTCCTTACTTGAACCTGAAACAAACCCACAACAGAAATGCAGGAGCCCTGACACACACCTTAAGGTAAAAATGCTGCAGAGATCCAGGAGCCTTGATTATAGCCAAGGCCTTGGGTTTGGCTGTTTTCTGACCACCGCAGAACTTGTGTGTTGCCATGGAATGTGCCAGTTTTGGTGATTTTTATTTCTTTTTTAAATACCGGTGCTGTACCAGTTTTCCATGGTTCCCGACTTTTATTTTTCCACTCTTTGCCTGTTTTGATAAGGTCCCTTCCTCACGCTCAGTAGTGGATGTCAAGTACATTACATGGTTTATTAGCCCGTGACTTAAGGTCTATGTCAGGGCTCCTGCAGACTTATAGCACAGACTGCAGTGCATTGACTTCTGGTCTGTAAGGTACAGGGTTTGATTCCTGTAAAGTGTTTTTATTGGCCTGCATTGCAAGGGGCTTTACTATCAGAAGGAGGGAGGTGCTAATGCCATTGTACTGAACTATGATGAGGCCGCACCTGGTGTATGGGGTGCAGTACCGGAGGTCGCACCTATGCATGGATATTGAAATGATGGAAAGGGTTCAGAGAAGGGCAACCAAAATAGTATGTGGGATGCGGGATATACCATATGAGCAACGATGGAGGGAGCTGAATCTGTACCCATTGGAGACTAGGAGGGAGAGGCGGAACGTGATTGAGACTTTTCAGTACTTGAAGGGAGTAAATAGAGTGAAGGGTGGAAACTTGTTCAAAATGAAGACCGGAGCGAACACAAGAGGGCATAGCCTTAAACTGGAAGGTGGGAAATACAGAGGTAATGTCAGAGGGCAGTTCTTCATGGAGAGGGTGATGGAGGCCAGGAACAAGCTGCCAGAAGAGGCAGTGGGAGCCGAAACAGTGGAGGGATCCAAGAGGACATGGGAAAGACATAAGGGGTTGGAAAACAGGGTGGAAGTATAAAGGGGGGGAGGGTTAGGGTAGCATGTAAAGGGCAGACTGGATGGGCAGTTGTGGTCTTTTTCTGCCATGACATTGCTGTGTAATCTGTGACTGACCAGAATGTTGCCATAGAAGTTAATAATTGGTGCCACCTAGGTAAAACAAGTTTGTCTTCGAACTGTGGGCTTAAGCACCGCAGGGAACCATGAGCTGTGATTCTAGCGGGGGAAACTCAGGTTTGGGAGAGACTTTAGCTGGGAGTGGATGCATTGTAGAGGAGGGGCTGCATAAAAGACACACTACAGTAGTTTGTGGAAACTATTTAATAAGTGGAAATCACAGCTCTGTGAACCCTGGCTTCTGTGCTGTGCTCACTTAGCTCTGATTTTCAGTTACAGTGTTTAATACAGTTTCCACAAACTGCTGTAGTGTCCCTTTTGTGCTTCATCCGGATCAAAGTTCTCCCCTGTTGGCAGTACCTGATGCAATCCTTAGTGTATCCCTGTCTCAGTGTCATTTTCTTGCCTTCCAAAGCAGTCCTGTAGCCAGCATGCAGCTGGGAACTGCCGCTTGTCTAGGAGGTGACTGCTGGCCCACATCCATATTGTGGCTGTGTGGCGGCACCTGCAAAGCCATTCGGGAGTGCAGGTGGCTACAAGGAAATGCAAGGGCTAACATGTAAAAAAGAAGACACATTATGGAAAGGGGAGGTACACAGTAGTGTAGTCCAAGAGGAAAGCACTCTCATTTTATTTTCAGTCTGTCATTTTACTGGTAGAAAGAGAAATCTAAGCATCAGAGAGTCCTAGGCCCTGTCCACACTGCACCAGTAAAACAGTTTGGTAACGTTACAGAGGGCTTAAACTGTTACCGTAATGGTTTGCGTTTACACTGGTAATGTTACAGAAGGTGTTTTCGGAACAGTTATAGAAACCTGTTGTGAGGTGGTTTCAACAACAGTTCCTGTGACGGTTGCAGTTCTGTAACGTTACCGGTGTGTGTCTAGCGACTCCACCATGTTGCCTCCAGTCCCCCACCATACCTGCATGCATTGCAGCACTGGTGTAATGCATGCGGGGGGGGCTACCAGAAGCGCTGCGCGGCAATGTGCGGCACGGCGTAGAGCTGCAATACTGGGCAGTCTCTCATAGCAGGGTAAATCCCAACCTACAGCGGTATGCCCACCCCTGGAGTTACCCATGTGTCCCCACTTGACCTACCCCCCTGTCCTCACATGCCTCCCTGAGAGCCGCCTCCTGAAGTATCCATATACTGTCCATGATGACGCCTCTCACTGTGACAGGTGCTGGGAGTACCCCGCCTGCCCATCAGAGCTGTGGCATCATGACTACCTGTGGAACGGTGCCAGTAGTGCACACATACAGCGGTTAAGCTCCTGAGTGCATCGTGTAACACCGCTGCGGTGGCCAATAGATGTGTGGTACTGTGTACAGGGAGTGGTGGGACACCGATAGCAGTAGTGGAGGGGCTGCCATCAGCCATTCGGCAGCAGTACCTGACCGGCTATCATGCCCTGGTGCCCTACCCCTGTTGGACATGTTGCCATGTCACACACTCTCCCTCCCTCTCACAGCAGTACCTCCCTGTATCCACCATGCAGCTCCCCCATGCCTTCTCCCTGTCGCCTCCTCACCATAGGTGTGTAACAGATCATTACCATACTGTATGTTGCACATTATGGCTTGTACAGATGCATACTACCCCATATGTATTGCGGGTGGGTGCCTCTCATCAAAGGTGTCCTCACCAGGTACACCATGGGATATGCTCTGCTTCGATGGGGTTGGGACCACACATACTATCACACACAGTGTGGACAGGCTGTACCATTTTCAATCCTTTATCAAACTGTTCACTGTCAGTGTGGACACACTGTACCGTTTATGGTCTGTAACGGTTGATTTCAAGTGGTGTAGTGTGGATGGGGCCTTAGAAACAGATGTAATCCAGTTGTAGGTGAACATCTCTTGAATTAGTGTAGTCCAGCCCTCTCCCCCAGCCCTGTGTCTGGGTACATGGTGTTACTTTTGCTCAGGTTGGTGGGGCACAGAAAAATCTCTTGCATCTTACCTTGCCACCATGGGTCTGGAATTGGGGGTTCTCCCTGAATGCTGCACTGGAACCAACTCTTACAGCTGATGATGTTTCTCCTCTGATTACGCCTCCTTCGTATTTCACTGACATACCACCTCAGTGCAGGCAACGTCTGCATTTTCAGCCTTTCCTAGGTCCAGCATGCAGACCTGCTGTGGAGGAATAGGTTACTCGGAGGCAACAGTTAGCTCAGTCTTTAAATAATTAGGCCAGACACACTTAGCAGGGTGCGCCAGGGCTTCTTTTCTGTTCCTGGGTCTACACCCAGTAGAAACTCAATGTCAGAACCGGACACACACGGGATAGGCTGCCAAGGTTCCAAGCTTGTTCCCGAACTTGGTCCGGCGTCACGAGCGGTTGTGCTACCCCTGCGCTGATGGGACAAAAGCAGTTTTGTTCTTAAAATAGTTTATTTTGTACCACTGCTGTTGCATTTATACAGTGTAAATCTAGTATGTACATTCCACTGGTAACGTCAACAAAAGAGGTTTTTAAGAATTGCGAGTAGTGATCATCTTTAACGACCTAAGTCATTAATTGCAAAAGAAGCTAAAATTATTTTTTGTAACATATCGCTAAACTGCAAATACATCAAGGATGAGTCTAAGGATGTCAGAAATACATTTGTTATAAAAAAAAGATGACGTTTTTTACCAACTAACAAATACTGCTGCTTTAAAAACAGTTGACAGTACAGTATTGATGAATATATGGCACTAGCCATAGTTCTAAAGAGTATTACTAGTGCCCTAAGTCATGGTGCCAGCCCTCTCTGAAGTTGTCGGCACACCCTGATTTCTGACACCCCGGTGCAGGCTTCCTGGGCTTACTCCAGTGGCGGTGATAGAGGAGGGGCTGGGGGGTCACCCCTCCTGGCTGCCCAAGTGTGAATAGTGGCGCCCCGCTACCATCTCTATTCCCTGTTTAGTGCCCATTGTGGAGCCCATGATTGACTGAATGGCCCCCCTGGCTCCCAAACGCTCCCAAACCTGGCTCTGCCACTGGCTTACTCCCACATGTTAACCTGGTGTTCCTCCATGCTACCCCCTATGCACATTCAATAAACAAGAATCCAGCCATTTTATTGGCTGGAACAGCTTAGCTAATGCACAGATCCTGCACCCATCCTGATTTTACTAAACTTGATATGCCATGGGGTGGGGAGGGGTGAATCTTCTTTTTCTATATGAAGAAATTCATAGCAGTCTGATTGTATTGAGGACTGGAGTAGACATTTCCTAGCTGCCCTTTATTGATTGATTGGTTGATTGATTGAACCTTAGTAATCAGGAAAGGCTCATGTCCAGGTGTGAGCCAGGGGATGGGAGGCGTTGGAGGTTCTGGGAGACAATACAATGAGAAAGAGCAATCCGTGTTAACATAACAATATACAGATAAGAATGAGCTAACAGGTAAAATAAAAAGTAGGACGAGGCATACAATAGTACAGTGCAGTTAGGAATCGGGCAGTAACGGGAGTCCATAGCAACATGTGCAAATAGCAATATTCAGACAAATGTAAGTAAGTTGCACTGGAATATAATAAAAATATAACCAACAGTGTATGGCACAGTCAGTAGGGGTTAAGCAGGGAGTATTAGGAAATTATTCAAGCCAGGTTAGGCCAGTAGGAAGGAGGGGACACATTTGCAATGTAAGCACAGAGGCCACAATCAACCGAGGAAAAGGGTGAGGGCATACAACAGACTAGCCAGGGCCAGGGCCAAGAGTAAGAGGGGGCAGAAGGGAGTTTGAGCTGATGTGTGGAAGAACAATAGGGGGAAGACATAGGATGTGGGGGGCCAAATGGAGGGTAGACTGTGCGGCAGACTGTCCAGCAGGAGATTTGGAGCAGGGAATAGAGAGGATGTTGGATCTCTGGAGTCAAGTGCATAAGCGATGGAAGGGATGAGAGAAAGGAGAGGTAATAAGGGAGAGACAACAACCAGCATTTATTTTATAATGGTTTTATTATAATTCTGACTTGTGAAATATATGGCTAAGTAAGTATAACAAAAATACATGTCTGCTAAAATTTCCTTTGTTTCACAGAGCAAAAGGTGAAATGTGGCTACTGTTTCTGTGGTTCAGATTGGTTCAGAGTTTTAATCTGAGACCATTGCTTACTGCTGCTGATAACTGGGAGATCAAATGAATCCCGTCATGGCTATACATTTAGGGAACTCAATTTAAGGAAAATGGAAGAAAAAAAAACAGTTTAGATAATAAACAAATTTAGCACCCTGAAAGGTTTATTGGTACTCATCTTTTGACCCGGTCAACATGGGACAGGTTCTGAGGTCATGTGCAGGTCAGAGGTAAATCAGTGTCTGCGGTTCATATAGCTAGGCAGCAATTAACATAACAGAGAGAAACAGAAACACAGCATTCACCCAGCAGACAGGCCCGGCCTATTGATTTTCTAGAAAGACTTTATTTACAAAATGGTAATTCGTTTTTTTTTCCCGTTTATGTAGTGTAAGGAAAGGCCTTAGACTGTGAGGGTTCAGGTGGTGGAACTTGTTTCATGACCTTAACATGTATTACTTTAAAGTCTCATAGGGTTTGACTAATATGGTGGCCTGCTCTTGAGGAACACGTTCAGATCAATTTTAATACGAATATATATTGGAAAAAATGTGTTCACTAAGCAGGAGCCTTTGAATGAGATTTCCAGCAGTACTTAAAAGACTACAATTTAAAAAAAAATATGAAATGTTGGGAATTACTGCACTTTCAAGATATATATATATATATATATATATATATTTTTATTCTTTCTTTCCGGAGCTCCGGCTGCAAGCCTGTTATCTATTGTCCCCAGCGCCAGCCCCTGAAGATCAGACCCCTCCTTCTGCACCCCATGACTTACCCTTGTTGGCAGGGTGGTGGGGAGGCATTTCGACCCACCCCAATGGATCCATGCCAGGAGAGTGCCTTCTCGGGGACGGTGCTGCGGGGCACAACTTAATTCTGCCGGGGCTCTTTTTCCGCTTTTCTCCCTGTGGGCCACGACATGCAATGATGCCAGCGACTGGGTGTGCACACGCTCCCATGCATGCCCCAATCAAGCGTCTCCCATCTCCCCCCCTCATGACTTGCGGCTACGTGCCACTGACCTCCAGCCTCCACTAGGGATCAGGCAAGCACCAGCCGCCAGAACCCTCCTCCCCGGAGATGGAGAGCAGTCCATCGGGCACTCAATCCACCTCCTCCCTGCCGACCCACGGCAACCCGTGCCTGTTCCCGAACACGGGTCGCCGGCGTGGCGTGAGGTGTGGTGTCCAGCGCCTCAAACCTCAGCACCACGGGGCCGGCTCAAAATATATATTTTGATAGAAAATTCTTTACTAGTTTAGGTGAATATGTACATATATCATGTCGACATGACCTTTGCAACTCTCACTCTGATCAAAAGCTTGCCCAGTTGATCACTAGTTAGCAACTAAAAATCTGCAGCCATTGCTTACCCTTTACAGTACTGCAGGAGTATATATATGTATAATATATATATATATATATATACATCCTGAATCTACATACATTCAGACATACTCGGCACTCTTCTTAGAATATCAGTTTTCTTTTTTTTTTTTTACTCTATATTTATAAATCTCCATGAATAATACAGAAATGACACCATTCAGGATAGTATTCCAGAAAAAAAAGCTGATGAAAGTAGACATCGTATGCAACATGCCATTAATCAAAGCAACTCATAAACAGCCTGATTCTGTTACACACACAGAGGAGATTGGCAGAACATACTAGGTGCCATACTGGTTATCCTAAAATACCGTAGCTTCTGCCACTAAGGGCTTTATTTATTTATTTATTCATTTATTAAGAGTGTGATAACTGGCAAAGGCACACGGAGCTGTGGCTCGTTTCCGGGTGCGACCTGGGGGAGGGGGGAATGGGGGTAGGCATACAGGCAATTACAATCATCAGAAGTGCAGTAACGGCACATACAAGTGCAAAAACACAGTAGGCAACAGTATAGACTAGGGTTGCAATGAGCTTGACGTGAATTATGGTGATAAAAGAAATATATACTGGGAGCACCACTGCCATACATTCATACAGCTCTTTAGCCAGTATTTAAACCCAACTATTTGGAGTAGATGTAGGGATGCTACAGGCCCTAACTGCAGGCCGTACACCCAAAGAACAGGTAGCAAGTTAACAAAAATTGCTTAACATTTTAAAGTAAGTCATTTTAAACAGAAGTGTATGCAGCATGCTGAGAAGTTACCTCACGTCCGTGAGTGATCCGGGTTACAATGAGCGCCATGGAGTCCCCATACCACACATGATACGTTCACCAAGCCACACATGCCAACCATAAAATACAGAGAATTGGACTATATGCAGAACCCACAGTGATCCAAATGTATCCAAGAGAGTATAAGGTCCCAAGAGTCTATATTAGGTGTGTGTGGTGGTGGGGGGGGGGGCAAACTAGAATATGCAAAAGTTCAAAGAGAGTCTGTCAGACCACACCTAAGCAGAATCAATGTAAAGGGGGCAAGGACCAACATACCTTCCATAGACCCAAGGCTTAAATGGAGCTGCAGATCCAGTAAAGAAACAAAGACACAGGAAAAGCAAGGTCAAACTAGATCATCAGTCCCTGACGGAGCCAGGTCATCTGGACAGTCTGGTGCAGTTGCCAGACTTTCACGATTCCTCTCCAGCTTGTCCAAGAGTCAATGTGTGTCTTGCAGCTTTGAATAAATGTGGGTCTCCTTCCCCAGCCTCTACATAGAGACAAGCTGGAAACAACAAGGAAAACATCTGTTGGCCCCTCAAACTCATACTGGCGTTGATGCGTAGCAAAGACCAAATCAGCGTACAGATGAATATTTCCATCTCCAGCCAGTAATATTCCTGCTCTTCATGCCAAAAGTAAGGCCATGTCCCGAATGCTGACTTTAATAAACAAAACAAACAGCATGCAGGGTATATAGTCTTGGGAAGCCCACCTTGGATTAACATGGAAGGCTCTGTCCAGGAAGCCAGGCTGAGGAGGCTTTTCCCATTTAAACAATTTAGGCAGCCAATCTTCTAAAAAAGCAACCAGGTCCTCTGTTTCAGATCCTTCAGGCAAACTCACCACTCGAAGGTTAGACTCCTGGAGAGCATTTTCATTGTGCTCAAGTTGGAAGTGAAGGATCGTATTCTCTTATATGAGAATGGAGGTGGGCATCACTGCTTTCTTAGCCTGGCTTCTTGTTTCCCCAAGTTTGTCCTGAATGCCAGCCACCAGCTGTTGCAGTTTTACCAATCGGTCAGTAAAATCATTGCTCTTTTTCTTGACCTTCTGAATCGAGGCATAAAGCTGTTTCAGTGATTTTTTTTATTTCCAGCAGTTCTTTCCCTATAGAGGCATTCGGCTGTGTAGACCCGGTTGGCGGTTGTGCACCCTGCTGCTGCTTTTGTTTAAAGAAGTCCATCGTAGGTCGTCGGATTTGAAAGCTTCCACGCTTCCTTTCTTTATGGTCAGTCCAGTGGTCATCAGTAACCGATATAAGGTCACGCTTCTCAAGCAAACCATAAAATATATATATATCGCTAAAATTAAATGCCTGAGCAGTTCTCTGAAAAGGGACTCCCCGTGCTCCAGGGGCTGTAGAATATAATTTTTCTTTATATATAAATGTATACCAGGGGAGTGCAAATACATTTTGCAAATATAAAGTGTTATATTGACCCAACATAGCAAAGATAAATGAAGTTGGTCACTGAGCATGCTCAGACATTTATCTCACTTGTTTTGGCCCCACTGAGCATTTTCTGAAATGTATCCCACTCATGTTGGCCACACTGGGCACGCTCAGATATTTAAGCAATAAGGCATGAAAAGGTGTGTGTTATGAAAGCAATAAGACACTTTAGGGTGTGGGTTGTTGATTGATAAGAGCACACCCCAGTTGTATTGTTAGGCACGCTGTAGGCGCTTACGAGTGAGATACAGCAGCTGGGTAGTGCTTTGTCAATCAACAACCCACACCTTAAAGTGTCTTATTGTTCTTATAAAATGGGCAACAACTATTTCTATAACAATCAAACAAAACTCTGGACACATAATTAAATATTTAATAATAGTATTTTATTTTATTTAAATATGGTAAAAAAATAGTCTCCAGACTTGGGTAGAGGAGCGGTAAAATTGATTGAATAGCAGCTCACTGAAAAATGCTAAACTAGTGAGTTGGAAGGACAGCAATGTATTATCTGAGCAGTTTGGGTCTGCCTCTCCTATGTAACTGTGTTTTTCCCACATTTTCTCTTTGTTTATAAAGTATTACTATATTATTTACTTCTTCGTCCTGTTTTTTTTCTGTTTTTCCCCTCATTCAAGACATGTAAGCAATAAGACATGACGGGGTGTGCATTACGGTGTGACAACCGCATTCCTAGGGGTGTAGTTAGGCATGAGGCCGAAGGCCAAGTGCTGACCATCCCTAAGAGTGCAGTTATCACACCATAATGCACAACCCCGGAATGTCTTATTGCGCTTATAAAATGTCCCTTTAGTTTTAGAAGCAGTTTTTTAATTTTTAAACACATTTTTTAAATAAGTACAAATCTAAGTGAATCTGTGCTTTTAACATAAAATAGTCCTTCCGCCTGTTGGTGCTAGATTAAAGTAGTGTTATACAGCGTGTACCTCCCTGCCCACATAAGCTTCATATTCCCCTGCCAGCCATTACAATTCACAAATGCTGTTCTCCTCATTCTAAGTATGACACATAGCCCCCTTATTTTATTTAATTTTCCTCACTCTGTAGACAAAACTAAAAGGAAGCCATATCAGAGGCTTCTCAGTTCCCCAGTGCTGCAAGCATGAGTGTGGTTCAGAACTGCCATACTCACTGAGAGCATCATGAACTACTCTCTCCGTCCTAAAAGATAAACAGCAGGGTGAGTCATTTGCCACCTTTTCTCTTTGTTTATATAGTATTATTGCTTACTTTCTTCATTCTGTTTTTCTCCCTCTGTGTTTCCCCACTTTCAAGAAATGGAATGTTCATCATGGAATGTTTACCATGGAATACAGGGATTCAAAATTCTGCTCAGTTCTACTAGCAGAATGTTCCCCTACTAACATACTGTACACACAGACAATAAAGGTCTGTTTTAGAGCCAGAGACTCAATTATAATGTATGGTAGAACACTGTTAACCTTAGGAAATCATCATTCCCTAAGGTTGTTAACCTATCGATGTGACGTAGACATGTTGTTAACCTACGATACTACGTCCACCGATAAATTAACTTTCTTTCTTGATTCTCTGCATGCACGCTTTTTTTTCAGCGGGGAACCGATGGATGAACAGCAGCGGTTAGGAAGGACTGAATGGCTGCGGTGGTGACTAGTTAGCAAAAAGTAAGCAGCCTTTTTACGTGGGACCATACACTATAAAAAATAATGTATGGTCCCTCTATCGGCAACCAGTCAATGTTAACCGTCTCGAGGTTGCAATGGTGACGTAAACCTCTCAAGCTTTGCTCTCGAGGTTTACACAGTCGCCCTGGCAACCTCTCGACAGTTAACTGACCAGTTACCGATAGAGGACCATACATTATCCTCTATATCTCACTTTTCAAGGAAAGCAGAAGAGATTTCCCTGATGAGCAGGTAAGGATAGAAGTGGGATTTTTCACTGTTCGCAAACAAACAGTTGTAATGAAAACTATAAACACTACTTAATGTTTCTAATTTGTTTGTGTGTGTAAGGATAGTGTGACAATCTGGTAAACAACATTTAATTAATTTGTTTTATTGTATATTTAAGATCATTTTAATTTTAGGGCCCAGTTGAAGGTTTCTACAGTGTAATAGTAGCGGCCATGTTTGTGGTGAAAGATCAGTTCTGGTTGTAGGGAGACTGATGGAAGATAGTTCTGGTTGTAGGAGGACTGATCTGCTCATTGTGTAATGTGGTTTAGGACCAGGATAACTGTGCATATACAGAGAATTAATGTATGGTCAGCTGATATGTCTTGGCCAATAACATTTCTAGATTTTTTCTTGCCATTTTATAAAGAATGTTTATCATGGAATACAGCGATTCAAAATTCTGCTCACTCAGTTCCACTGGTAGAATGTTACTTTCCTAAAATACTGTACACACAGACAGCAAAGGCCTGTTTTTAGAGCCAGTGACTCAATTATCTCACTGTCATGGCAAGCAGAAGAGATTTCCCTGATAAGCAGGTAAAGACAGAAGGGAGATTTTTCACTGTTAGTAAAGAAACTGTTGTAATGAAAACTATAAACAATACTTAATGTTTATGTGTGTAAGGAGAGTGTGATGAACAGGGAAACAATGTTTAATTACTTTGTTTTATTTTTTATTTAAGGTAGTTTTATTTTTAGGGCCCAGTTGAAGGTTTTTACAGTGTAAAGGTAGCAGCCATGTTTGTGATGGAAGATCAGTTCTGGTTGCAGAGGCACTGATGGAAGATAGTTCTGGTTGCAGGAGGACTGATTTGCTCACTGTGTGATGTGGTTTATTACCAGGATGACTGTGTGTGTATATAGAGATGTAATGTACAGTCAGCTTATGTCTCTTGGCCAATGAGATTTCTAGATTTTTTTCTTGCCCTTTTATAACGTGTAATAACATCACTCCTGCGGTGGGTTGATGCATGAGGTGAAGCTGAGTGCTTCCACTACCCCAGGAGTGACGTTATTTAAGCAATAAGCCATGAGGGTGTGGGTTATCGGGGATTTACCCGGCTGGAGTGGTTTACCCAGGCGCAGCCAAGTGGGTCGGTCCAGCCATGGTAATCCGATAACCACCCCCAGTAACTTATTATGTTAACTCTGCAATTCAGTATATGTTTGTACTTAAAAATACCACATTTTTGTTTCACTTAAAAATATAATTTTATTAAATTATTCTTCCACACAATAAAATAGTCCCTCTTGTTTGTATAGTGAGAGACAGTGACATTTAATGTAGTGTTATTCAACATTCTTATGTTTAGCATTCAAAACTTTTATTTAAGTTTATAAAGTTTCATTAACTGAACAAACATATAGAAAACAGTTTGAAACAAAAAAAGAATTGGACACCTCTTTTGATCTCTTGGACACCGCTGAGCTCGATGAAATCTTCCGTTCTGTGGAGGCGTAGAATCCATAAAATCTGACAGAAAGCGTACCTTTTGAAAGTCTGCCTCCAGTGCCAGCCCTGCTTCAGATGACTGTAATCCCGCTGAGTTTGAGTTTGGAACTGTGGGAGGTACTGCTGTGGATGTTGGCTGCAGATCTGACTGGATGTTCGCGGTTTTTGGAGCAAGAAGCGGTGGGGCTGGCACTGGAGGCAGACTTTCAAAAGGTACGTTTTCTGTCAGATTACTATGTGATTCTATGATCTCTACAGAACGGAATATTTCATCGAGCTCAGCGGTGTCGATGAGATAAAAAGAGGTGTCTATTTCTTTTTTTTTCACTGTAGGTGTGTGAGACGACGGTAGTTAGCGGGACATTAATATGGCGACTATTTAGAATTTTACAGGCTGTCAGAGTAATTTGAAGTTAACGTGGCTCGTGTTTCAGGTTGGCACCTTTTGCAGTGATTACTGTACAATTTACAACGGGGGTGAGGTGCCAGTCTGCCCTTCTGATTGGACCATTTGTGCAGTGCATGGTATAATACACAATATCACACACCTTGGAGTGCCTTATTGCAATTATACAGTGGCTCGATGTTATACAAAATAAAAAAAATATTTAAAAAAAGGTTTTAGTAGATTTTTAGTGTAGCAATGTATCTTTGTTTCTGAAGAGAGATCCAAAGAACAATCCAACAAATCAATACAGTGCTGTTATTATGTGATAACATCACTGTCTCAGCACACACTGACCAATCACAGCCCTGGAAATTTTTTTGCCATTGTATAATAAAGCAATAAGGCACGACAGGGTGTGATATATCATGGGATATTGTCACGCCTCGGGTGGTTGGGCATGAGGCTGCAGGCCGAGTGTGTCCAACTGTCTGAGAAGTGACGATATCGCTTGATATACCACACCCTGGAGTGACTTATTGCTATTATGAACTGGGTTTAAAGTTTTAAAAATAACAAAGTAAAATAAACAGGTTTTAAAACATTTTAAAATTATTTTTTGGGTAGTGTAGGGTCACATTTTGATAAAATACTGTAGTTCCTAAGACAGTAGGTGGCGCTATTATACTGGTAGTTGATAGAGGTGGGGCTGTTGTGTCCATGTGAACTCATCTCTCATGCTACATTGCATCCAGATGTGCATTGTGGCTATTTTAAAGAGGTTCCTGTTCCTTTGGCGGTAGCGAGCGGCGTGTAAGGGATTTGTGGAGCTTACTGTTTTGTTTTTTTTTAAATGAAGAGTAAAAAGCCATGCACCGAAATGGTGTGCCGATGCTGCGAGTCAGCGCAGAGAAGAGAGTTGTGG
Source organism: Neoceratodus forsteri (assembly GCA_016271365.2). Lineage (NCBI taxonomy): Eukaryota > Metazoa > Chordata > Ceratodontiformes > Ceratodontidae > Neoceratodus > Neoceratodus forsteri. The sequence continues at coordinate 1,710,373,252 of CM028129.1, read as the reverse complement.
CTGGGGTGAGACAACTGTCAGTACATTGTAAGGAACCACATAGAGGAGTTGTAGCCATTGTGTTATTCGAGCCCCACTTTGTTTTTATTGTCTGTGGAAAAAAAAGACTCACCCGTTACTGTCAGTCGCGCACTGCTGCTATTGAAACCGAGTGAGAAGTTACCAACCGCAACTTTTGTGCAGCTGCCTCTCACCTTGCTAATGGGTTGATTTGGGTTTTTTTTTTTGTTTCTTTTACATCTGTGGTTGCTTGCAGTATATAGGAGGACATGTTCTGTGTGGGCAGACTTTTGGGAAGGTAGTGAGGGATCTGAGGAATGCTGCTAACAGAGGAAATTTTTGAGTGAGGAGGCTGGTTGCCGGAGCTTTTTTAAAGCCGTGATGATGTAGCCTGATATAGCGTAGGAAGGAATGTTGCTCTACATGGAAATTTATGCTTAGAAGAGAAACAAAGACAACAACGGCACAAAAAGGCCAATGGTCCATCCAGTCTGCCTGAGTTCCCTATTTAGCCCTGGGACCTACTGTCCCCTAGGGTCTTAACCTTCCCCATCCTTCCCCCATTCCCCTCCCAGCTTCTGCCACCCCAAGCAACCAATATACCCTTCATTCTATCCCAACCGTGCTTGAACCCACCAACAGTTTTAACGCCCACCACTTCAGCAGGCAGACTGTTCTATGGCTTCACCACCCTTTCTGTAAAATAATACTTTCTCATGTCCCTTCTGAGCCTCCCTCCTGTCAGTTTTCACTTATGTCCTTGTGGCTGAGAAATAGTATTCAAGCTAAATATTTCCCTGCAGCTCACCTTATTATTCCTTTTGGGAATGTGAAGGTCTCTGTCATATCTCCCCTCTAGTCTCCAGCGAGCACATGTTCAGTGTTTTGAGGCACTCCTCATAGGACCTGCCTTGTTGGCCCTGAATCATTTTTTGTTACCCTGCACTGCAGCCTCTCCAGTGTATCTCTATCCTTCTTGAGGTGAGGACTCCAGAATTGGGCACAGTACTCCAGGTGTGGCCTCACTAAAGATCTGTACTGGGGAAGTATTACATCTTCCCTTCTGCTATCAGTACCCTTCCCAATACATCCTGGTATCCTACGCACTTCGCTATCTGCCTTGTTGCACTGACTCGATTGTTCAAGGGAGTCACTGATGATAACTCCAAGGTCCCGTTCCTCAGCCGTAGGGCTGTGTCTCATCCCACCTATCCAGTAATCTGTCCTGGGGTTCTTGTTCCATAGGTGCATTACTTTGCACTTTTTAGCATTCAGTTTCAACTGCCAACCCTTTGACCACCCCTCTAGCTTCTAAATGTCACTCTGCATTTCCCTGATTTCCTTGTCACTATCCATCTTCCCACAGAGTTTAGTGACATCTGTGAAGAGAAACGGACCTTCCTGGATACACCAATGTTGCTAATGAACATATTGAAGAGAATCAGTCTCAGAACAGATCCCTGTGGTACCCCACTCGTGACCTCCCTCTCCGTTGACTTGACCCTGCTGAATACAATCCTCTCCTGCCTCCCTTTTAGTCAGTTACCAACCCAGTTTTCTATAACCTTAGCCGCACCCAGATCCTCCATCTTCAGCAAGTGCCTGTGAGGCACCAAGTTGAAAGCTTTGCTAAAGTCAAAGTAGAGCAGATCCACAGTGAGGCCCCTGTCCAATTCCATCACCACCCAGTCAAAGAACACTATCAGGTTAGTCTGAAAAGACCTGCCTGTCACTAATCCTTGCTGTTTACTATGCTGGAGCCTGCTGCTCTCCAACTAGTCCACAAGGTCCTCTCTGACCTGTGTGACTCCATCAGCTTCCCTACGATAGAGGTAAGACTGACAAGTCTGCAGTTCCACACATCTTCCTTGCCCTCCTTTATGGTGTGGAACTACGTATGCCACCCTCCAGTCCTTCGGAACTACTCCAGTCTGTAGCTGTTGAGCCTACCTACCAGGGTTTATAATCAAATATGTTTACCCCCAGGTCTCTTTCTTGCTTGGTAGTCATCAGTACCACTCTACCCATTTGTACTCCACCCCTGGGTTTCTGTGCCTTAAGAGCATTATTTTTGCACTTTTTCACATTGAAACCCAGCAGCCATACCCTTGACCTCTCCACTAGTTTTCTCAGGTCTCTGCTCATCCTTCCATCCCTCCTGGAGTGTCCATCCTTGTTCAGATTTTGGTGTCATCCACAAAGAGGCAGACCTTCCCTTCCAGCTTCTCTGCAGTGTCACTATAAAGACATTAAAGAGGACCAGTCCCGGCACTGATCCCTGAGGCACCCTGCTGGTCAGCCTCACTTCATCAGCACGAACTCTGTTTACCACCACCCTCTGTCGCTTATTCTCTGATCAATTCCTTAACCAGTTTACCACCTTTGGACCCACTGCTGAGCTACCCAGCTCACTTACTAGTCTCTTATTTGGAACAGTGTCGAAAGCTTTACTGAAATCTAGGTAGGCCACATCCACCGCTCCACACTGATTTAATTCTTTTGTCACCCAGTCAAAGAAATCTATCAGATTCCTTTGAAATGACCTCCTCCCCTCCCATGAGTCCATGCTGCCTCAGATCTTGTAACCCACTGGATTCAAGATATTCCACAATCCTATCCTTTCGCAGTGATTCCATTAACTTTCTCATCACCAGTGTCAGGCTGATTGGCCTTTATTCCAGACCCAAGGGCAGATCCAAACCAAATGGAGTTATGGTTACTGTCCCTCATAGTCTCCTCTGTTCTCACAGCTCCAGTCAACGAGCACCACATCGGGAATTGCAGTCTGCCTGGTGGGTTCCTTAACTAGCTGTTCCAGCAGACAGTCCTGGAAGGCATCCAGCAAGGCCTGACTTTTGGTGCTCCTGGGCACTGGAATATCTCACTCGATGTTTGGTAGGTTCAGATCACACACCACCGCTACTTACCCCTTTGCCACCCATCTTTCAAGTTCTTCCTTGAGCTCTTTGTTTCTCTCTTCCCCTTGCCCCAGTGGTCTATAGATTATCTCCAAGCGCAGTTTCTTGCCTGAGGCTACTGTGAGTTGTACCCACAGCAACTCTGTCTCTTTATTACTACCCATGATGCACCCATCTTCCGCCACCTCGATGCCCTCCTTGACAAATAGGGCTGCTCCTACCCCTCTACCTATTCCTCTGTTCCTCCTAAACAGTGAGTACTCAGGAACTGTCAGGTCCCGTTCATTATTTTCTGAAGCCCACATTTCTGTGATGGAAGCTAGGTTTAACTCAGTGTCTGCTATCAGCATCTAGAGCTCACTGATTTTGTTACCCCGATCCTGCATTGCTACTACTGTGTGCTTTCCTTGTCCTCTCATCCTGTTTTTTTTTTTTGGGGGGGTTGGTGTTTTCACACTTTGCATTACCCCTCTCTATTGTCTCCTCAGCAAGTTGAGTTGGGAGCCTCAACCCCCTTTGCACCTGTTGTGTTGCTACAAGCCCCCAGATGTGGCAGAGTACTAGCTAGGATCCCCTCACCTACCACCGTGGTTCCCCTAGTTCCAGTCTGCCCCACAGTCAGACGTCTGATATAGACATCAAGCTTCTGCCCCAGCACATAGCCTCCCTCTCTTGTCAGTTGAAGGCTGTCACCCTTGAAGAGTCTCCCATCACAGAAGTCCCCCACAAACTGGTGCCACTTCTCCTGACACTATCCTTTAAGCCACCCATTAAACTCCTCAGTTACATCATTCTTTATCCTATTCTGTTTTCCTTCCCTGCTCCACAGATTGAGGACTTCAAGAAAAAGGCCAGGGAGGCTAAGTGTGCCAGCAGTCTGTCCCCAGTCTATGGAAGTTCTGCTTCACCATCTCTGTTGACTGGTTCCCCAGATCATTCGTACCCAGGTGTACCTGCACCCCCAGATTCCCCTGCTCCCTCTCCACCATCCTCCCCATCCTGTTTAAATCTCTGAGGGCTGATGCACTAGTAAGGCACCAGGCCATCCCTTCCCATCCAACCCACCACCTTCTCTACCCCTCTAATCATCAAGTCCCCGACCATCAAGACTCTCCTGATAAGCATGCTCCCCTGGGTGCCATCAAGTCCTGCGCTTTCCCACTGACTGACTTAGACCCCCCAGTGGAATCAAGTGCCCGTGCGTCCTCTAGGGGTACAAAGTTGCTTGCTGTCTGGATGGTTCTGAGCTAGCCAACCTCTTTATGGCTATCTCTGAACCTGGTCCCCACCACTCTCCATCCCCCTGATCTAGTGGGTCTCAGGGAGTGGGGATGTGCAGGGTTGCGAGCGATCATGGTCCTCCAGTTCTGATGCTTCTGCTAGCCCAACGCTTGTCGAGCTTAGCTGATGCCTCTGCCCAGGCCGCTGGCCTCACATTGTCCACATCAGGCTTGCCGGCCAAGATGCAGATCTACCAGCCAGTTGAGATTTTTCTAGACCTGGTCGACCTGGTTTCGCCAGATGAGGGGAAGCTTCCCTTTCTAGGACTTCTGCCTCTCCTCTCCTCTCCCTCTCCCATGGTGGGTCAGATCAACTCACTGAACTGGACCTCCTTCCCCGGGAGCCTGACCTTTCCAGGGATCTCAGGCATTCTTTACCTGTCTCCGCTTCTGCATGCCATTTGGTCCCGTGGTGATCAAGGGCCAGGTTGCAGTCTCGCAACTCAACGATTGGCTCCCGACAGGGTCGTCAGTCCCACTCTTGACACTTGGGCAAGAGACGCCTCCTGTACTCCTCCTCTGAGGAGGATTGACTCTGCCATAAGCTGAGGGGCCATTATGAGGAACTTATGTGGCAGCAGCTTCTAATGGGCTCTAGTCCCAGCCTGCAGCCTGTTCCTCAGCCTCTGGTGCTTCCATGGTTACCACCTCTTTGGCCTGAGCTGACCCCTCCAGTTCGGCCAACGCCGGCTTCTCCATCCATTCGTGTGGGCCTGCCTCCACCAGCCAAGGAGTCCCCTCCTAAGATTGCACTCGGCTTCTGGGCTTCCACATGAACTGTCAGTCACTGTTTTGCAACATGTCGCATGGTCATAGTCAGGGGGATGCGGGGCTCAGCCGGTGTTTGAGGAGTCCCTGACTTGAGTGCTCCTCCATGCATTCTCCACTGGACCCCTGGCTTTAACCATGAGTCCAGGAAGGATCTTTCCATGGAGCAGGGCCCTACTTCCTTTGGGGCTCTGCTCCATTTGATCTCTGTCTATGGGGATCTCACTGTAGGCTGTCCAGAAGTGGACTAACTATCCCCTGACCGAGATCCTCGACAGGGATGACTCCCTGGGAGTCGACTTCCTTGTCACTGAGGCTATTCCTGGCCCTGCTCTGAAGCAGAAGCAGTGCTCTGCCTTCTTCCCCACTCTTATCAGCCCACATGGCCCGCAAATATGTGGTCCCCACAGGGTCTTTCTCCGGGTTTACTGACCACCCTTTGGCTGAAGGGTTGGTCGCCGATTTGGTCTTTCGATGAATGGGCAATGTTGGGGACTTTGATAAAACCCCCTGGGACAAGGAGTCTAAGAAATTGGACCACTCTGTCATGAAGGTCTATGTGGCCTCCTCTATTGGCCTTTGGCGGGCTAGTTTGGCTGTCTTTATGGTTAACTCAGCACATGCCTTTTTGGGTACCTTGGATCAGGTCCTCCCTCAACTTCTGGCTGACCTGCAACTGCCAGTCAAGCCGATACATGATCAAGGCCACACTGTTGCCATCATGCAGTTCCAGTCGGCCCTGGACCTTGGTGACTTGTGTGCCAGGTCTGTGGCTGCAGCAGCAGCTATGCACCACAGGGCATGGCTGCAGATTTTGTCTTTTACGGCCGATACCCAGCACAAACTGGTGGATGTTCCCTTCCTGGACACTGACTTGTTCGGGCCCAGGGTGGATGGCCATCTGAGTCTCATTGAGAAGTATAACGCCACCCTGGACTCTGTCACATCCACACTAAAGGATATTTTGGATGCAAAATCAAAGAAGAAGCAGTCCTTTTGGTTTCAGCTTTCAGCCCTTCTCTGTCCCTGCGTGCAAATTGCCTCAGCCCCATGTCGGGCACCAGCAAGCCTAGTGGCCTAGGCTGAAGCTGGCCTCTTCCAATGCCAAACAATCTGGAGGGCAGGGTTCCGCTGCTTCCTTAGCTCACCCAACACCGCCACCTCCAAGCCTGACCAGTGACAGGTATGGGGTTGCCTCCCCCCCCGCTAATCCTGTCTGCCCCAGGACCTCCCGTGGGGGGCTGGCTCCGCTACTTCGCTTCCACCTGGCTCGTCATTACTTCAGACAGGTGGATGCTCAGAGTAGTTGGCCGGTATCTGCCTTTGGCGTTCGAGGCTCCTCCTCCCAGCTGAGCCCGTGCTCCCCAGGGGGACGTGGTGTCAGGGAACATGTTGTCTGCCCTTTGGGAGGACATTGCCCAACTCCTCCAGAAGGAGGCAGTGGTTGATGTCCTGGACTCTGCGGCCTGTCTGGAGTTTCCTTCCATATACTTTGTGGTTCCAAAATGGACATAGGGCTTGTGCTCCATACTACATTTGCATGACCTCAATCTATATCTTCGGCCACGCAAATTCCAGATGGTCACCCTGAACCAGATCATTCCATCCCTGGTACAGGAATGTGATTCTGCTCCCTGGACCTCCAGTACGCCTTCTTTCATGTTTCCAACCATCTATCCCATCGGTGGTTCCTGCGGTTCCACATGGAGGGGACCCTGTACAAGTTCCAGGCCATGCCATAGAAACATAGAATTTGACGGCAGATAAGGACCGCTTGGCCCACCTAGTCTGCCCATTTTCCTACCCATTCGGCCTTTCCTCAGCACCCAGGGTCTTCACCAAGTGCATTGCAGCGGCGATAGCCTTCCAGCTGTGCTGAGGTGTCAGGGTGTACCTGGATGACTGGTTGCTAGTTGGTTCCTCCAGGATGGAGATGGAGCAGTCCAGGGATCTGGCCCTCCAGACTTGTTCGGCCCTGTGCCTCCTGGTCAAGGAGGCCAAGTCGGAACTCAGTCCTTCGCAGGTGATTCAGTTCATTGGGGTGGAGCTTGACTCCAATTGGTCCTCGGCCAGACTCCCAGCAGACAGGGCAGTGGATCTTACCTCCTTTGTCTGCTGATTTCAGCTTGTGCAATTGTGCCCTGCCTGGTACTTCCCACACCTCCTGGGGTACGTAGTGGCTTGCACCAGCATGGTCTATTTGTCCCTCTGGCGAATGTGCTTCTCACGGTGGGTATTGGCCCAGTAGTGGTCACAGTGCTGTGGTCACCTCGACCAGCTGGTCACAGTGACTCAGCAGATGTGGGACACCATCCAGTGGTGCCTAGTCCTGGAACATTTCCAGGAAAGAGTTCCATTTGTCTGGCTGGTGCCATCGGTCTCTCTCATGACCAATGCCTCCCTGCAGGGTTGGGGAGCCCACCTGGGGGACCTCAGAGTCCTCAGGCAGTGGACCCCAGAGGAGTCCTGATGTCACATCAACCTGCTGGAGCTTTGTGCAGTGCATCTGGCACTGACAGCCTTTGCTCCACATGTTTGGGGTCAGGTTGTCCAGGTCCAGATGGACAATATGATGACCATGTTCTACCTTAACAGGCCAGGTGGGACACATTCCCTTCCATTGTGCTGAGAATCTCTCTGTACCTGGACCCTTGTCCGCATCCTGGACACTGACCTTCTGGTGATTTATGTGGCCAGCGTATCCAACCAGCTATCAGATGCCCTCAGCCGAGTGGGCAAGGCATTGCATGAGTGATCCCTCCACCAGGAGGTGGTCAACCGCCTGTTCTTTCAGTGGGGTGATCCCCAGGTCGACCTGTTTGCATCCCAGGAGAATATGCAGCTGAGACTGTTTTGTGCCTGCCCCCCTCAGAGTGGGATACTCTATGTGGGATGCCTTTGTGAGGCTCTGGACCCTCATGTATGCCTTTTCTCCTTTTGCCCTGATCCATAAGGTGATGATAAAAGGTGTGGAGGGACATGGTGCAGGTGATCTGGTGTGTCCGGACTTGCCGTGCCAATTCTGGTACTCCAGTCTCCTCAGCCTCAGCAACAGGCCTCCATGGCAAGTGCCTCTCTGCCCGGAACTGCTCTTGTGCTCTTGGGAAGATCCTCTGTCTGGACGTTTGGTCCCTGTACCTGACAGCCTGATTCCTGAGCAGCTAGAGTTCCAGGCTTTGGGTTTCTCTGACAAGGTTTTACATATTGTGGAGGCCTCGTGGAAACTGTCAACCCATCAGTTCTTCACCTTCAAATGGAAGAGAATTTCCATTTGCTGTCAGGGCAATGAGCTGGACTCCTTGTCCTGCCCTGTGGCAAGCATTTTGGACTACCTGTGGTCCCTTTCTCAGTTGGGCCTCAACGACCCTCAAGGTGCACCTGGCAGCCATCTCTGCGTACTGGGCATGGACTGGTATGCCATTGGAGGCACAGGAGAAAGTGGTCAAGTGCTTTTTCAAGGGCCTTGATCACTTGTTCCCGCTGGTGCATGAGCCACCACCACAGTGAGACTTATCGATGGTCTTGGTGATGCTCATGGGCAAACCATTCAAACTGATGCACAGGTGTGACATCTCTCACCTTTCATGGAAGACCACCTTCTTGGTTGCTATCACGTCCACCAGAAGGATCAGTAAGTTCCCGGTGCTCTCAGTGGAGTCTCCTTATTGTGTCTTCCATAGGGACAAAGTTATTCTCTGCCTCAACCTGAAGTTCCTCTCAAAAGTTGTCTCGGAGTTCCACCTTAACCAGGTGATCAACTTCCCAGTGTACGTCACTACTCCATCCTGGGAAGCCGAGCATAGGCTCCATACGTTGGACCTGAGGTGAGCGCTCGCTTACTACATGGGGCACATGGCTGGAGTTCAGGGAGAGGTTTGCCATCTGTTTGTCACCTACAGTGAAGCCGCACTTGGCAGACCGGCAGCTAAGCAGATGATTGGCAGGTGGATAGTGTCCTGAATCAACCTCTGCTATAGGTTGGCTGGTAGGGAGCCTCACATAGGGCTTAGGGCTCATTCCACCAGACATATCACTGCCTTGATGGCTGTTTCAAGGGACGTCCCTATCCAGGACATCTACAGGGCTGCTACCTGGAAGTTAGCAAACACCTTCATCTCCCATTACCACATTGATGTTGAGTCACGCTGGGATGCTGGTTTTGGGGCCTCGGTTTTCCAGTCTCTGTTCTCTAAGTAGGGCGTGTGCACCTTTCTCCCTTCTCCCAGAGAACTGTTAGGAGTCTGCTAGAGTATGGATCATACACCATATCCACATCCCTACAAATGAGGGTTACACACCTGTAACTGTAGCTGTAGGAGTGGTATATGGTGTACATCCGCACAACCCACCTGACTTCCCCTGGCAAGTGGCACACTGATCTTGTTTCTGGCGGCAAGATCTGAAATCACGGGGTGGTGCCTAATAGGGTACCACCCAAGTGAGTGGGAGGAGCCAGCTTGAAGACATTCCAGCTTGCCTTAAAGGGAAAGAAAACTGCTAGAGTGTGAAAGTACATCATATACCACTTCTACAACTATGGTTCCGGGTGAGTAACCTTCATTTTACATGATTGCCATGGCAACCAGAGTATATACTACTAAGGTTAACTGGCGCTGTATGGTGTGGTGATTGGTGGTGGCAGAGGTAGCGCTATTGCTTTTTCAGCATATAATCAGGGCGTCAACCGACACAAGCTGCATACAGTTTTAACCTCACAGACAGGCTTGTTCGGCCGCATGAAACCAGAGAAGGGAGGTGAGCAGCGCTGTGCCAAGTAAGTGGTTGCATTAATAGCAGTCCCTGAAGACTGTCATGGAATGCTTATCACAATTTCAGCAGTCCATAATGGACTTGATACAAGAGATCACTGTGCTAGTTAAAGGGCCCTTCTAGCATATTAATCGAAAATTATCGCAGTGTAGACTTACTTGAAATGACCAGTGAAATCACTGCAATGAAATCTACGTTGCTATAAAGTGTAGTTAACTGGCTATCCAGGTGGAAAGGAGTTATGATTAAAAAGATCTGTTGTTTAAGAAAATGCCAAAAATGTTGTAGCTATTATTTTCATTTGTAACCCCCCTACAAATGGGGGTTCCCGAAAGTCTTCCTTGGGTGAGCCTAAATGCCCACTGCCAGGCTGGTATCCTGTGTCTTGGCGTATTAAAAGTGTTTGTATGAGAATGCCTTAATGCCTCTGTGCTCTGTCTCTTTAAGAGCTGCCTATTTGTGGTATAAAACTAATCTGGGTAGGGGCCGAGTAGTTTCAGGCTCAAGTCCCACCTGGGCTGCCAGATAATCGCTCCATTATGCCATCGTTAGTTGCGCAGAGGGAGCTCTGTTAGAAGTTGTACTTATTTGCTGATTATCTATTGTAATAGTAATGATATTGTAGTTTGTCTAACCTGCCTTCTTTGCAGCATGGACAGTTCTGTTTATCACCGCCATCTTGGTCCTGGATTGCTAGAATAGGCCAATCAGTACCTTTGGGAACTCTAAAATGGAGTCTGTCCCCAGGGGTCTTGTGGGAGTGAATTTCTGTAGGAATTATAGTTTTGAGACTTTGGCGCCTAAATGCACCTGGAGGGGGAGCCCTTGCTTTGACAGACAGATGAATCAACGAATCGAACCTTTTGGACCGAAGGGAAATTCCCAAGCTGCCTGCTGCAGTGGGTCAGTCTGGAGGTAGAGTTTGGAGAGTGAACAGCTCGAGAGATTCGAGTAGCTGCTTCTGCATAGTTTGTGTGGGAGGTTGGTGGAAAGGCTGCGTTTGGCCTGTCTGCCTGCTGTCCCTCGAGAGGGAATCCTTTGAAAGGCTTAGCAATCAGACTGTATCCGAATTGGAGTGTGACAAAGCCACTGAAGAGTGACCAGATTTAAACCTGAAGAAGATCGAAGATTTGTTGTATGCAATCGGCCTCTCAGGACATCCGGTTGCCACAGAATTCCCGGTTTTGCTCAGAGACACTGATATTGCTACCGGACTGATATCCGCATTGTGGTATGGTGATTGCTTTACTATAAATGTGTTGTTTGGTATTAGTGGGTCACGGTTTGGTTCCCCACTGTTTAATTGTGCCACGCTTGCTGGAAGCTGCATCCAGTGCCTACCGGACTGAATCCGCATTCATCTCCAGTTGGTCTGGGCCTCCACACATTTTGGACCAGCCAGCTACTCACGCCACAGAGAAGACCATCGATGAGAGACCTGCCTGGGGATCAGCCCCCTGCTCAACACCTTGAACAGGAACAACACCACGGTGATTCGTGTGGTCCCTGCTTCTCCTGGCAAACCAGCAAGTCATCCTGCTGTCTCCATTTCATCCATCCTGTGTCCTGTACTGGGTAGCGTGAGTAAACACCAGGGTAGCTCCCTGCAACAACAGCTCAATCAAAGTGTGTCATCTGATTTAATTGTTTTGTCTAATCATCACAAACTGAGCCTCCTGGCTTACCAGATTACAAATTGTGTGTGGTTGTGTATGCCTTTTCTTTTCATCACAGAGCCCCAACCCAGCTGCGATGCCAGCCTACCCCGAGCAACGCATCAGGCTAGCCTGTCTCACCAACTGGGTACCCAGTGTGTGTGTGACTGTGTTGAGGGACTAAAAAGTGCATGCATAATTGCCTGACTAGATCAGTTTTAGAATCAGTCAACCTGATTACGCCCTCCCTTGATAAGTTCCCCTGAATAAATCAGATCTGACTCTTTTTGCATTTAATCTGGTTCCAGTTTGTACCAAAAGCACTGTACTGTTGTTATTTGCTGGCCTAGCCTTGTTTTACAGGGGGTCTCCAGGGTCAAACTGGTGGAATCAACCCTGGTGGTAAGTGCAAACAGTGTGGAGATCTGTACGCTGAATAGGGGTTACTGTGAAAGTGTTTGTTGCATATTGTCTAGGCCACTAGAGGGGAAAGAGGGGGGTTACAGTGTCTTGGAGGGCTGCACCCAGGTTAGCCTTGTTACTAACAACCCTCTCCTCCGGGTGGAGGCACCCATTTCAGTACCCAGGCCCCATAACTTGCCATTAGCCAAGCAGGCAGGGGTAGTAGCCCTTGGGATAGCACCACCTAGGGGTTACACATGTACTCCATTTATGTGTTAAACCCCCCCTCCTCCCAACCAAGGAAGCAGCTATAACCAAGTCAGCTTGTCCCTCTGTGCCTTTCTGGACCGATCTTTTAAATTAATAAATGATTACCTTTACTGCAGTGGATCTAAACGTCCGGTTGGCTAATGCAACAAGCAGACACCTGTTTTCTGGCTAATCATCCTTATGGGCAGGTATCAGGTCACACTTCCTCTGCAAGGGCCATATCTCCACGTGGAGCACTCGATTTGAGAGCACGTTTAATCACACATTTGCTAGTGCACATAATGCAGCAGCAGCTCTCAGAGTTCCTCCCTAATTTATGGAAGGATGGGCTAGCTGTCCTGCAGAAGGTGGATCTGCATAGCTCACATTCAATTCTGTTAAACAGAAGATTGTGGAAGTACCAAAAAATTGATACCACTCCAGTGGAAATAAGTTCAACAGAATACAATGTGATACTCTGCCATGCTGACGTGCAAACTGTAAAAATTACATACTGATGACAAGACAGAGTGAACATGTTTCACACAGCTTGTATGTCATCTGCATTATATTTCTATAATTTTTACATCCCAGTGACATAGTATCATAGTAACAAAGTATTTGACGGCAGATAAGGACCGTATGGCCCACCTAGTCTGCCCATTTCCCTACCTACATAAGCTCCAGCTCCTAAATGATTCTGTAGCTTACCCTCTTTCCTACCACTACAGATGCCTTCTATCTATCCCCTGCATTCTTGAATCCCCTATTGCTTTTGCCTCTATGACCTCTGCAGGGAGGCTGTTCCATGCATTCACCACCCTTTCTGTGAAAAAATGCTTCCTTGTATTATCCGAGTCTCCCCCCTACTCCAGCCTCATACTGTGACCCCTTGTTCTTGCCCTTCTCTTTTGCTGAAAGATGCTTCCTTCCTGAACCCTGTTTATTCCCTTGAGATACTTGAATGTCTCTATCATTTCTCCCCTCTCCCTCCTTTCCTCAGGGGTATACATATTGAGGTATTTCAGTCTTTCCTCATATGTTTTCTGGTGCATTCCTTTCACCATTTTCGTTGCCCTTCTCTGCACTGCTTCCATTCTGTCTACGTCCTTCTGGAGATGCAGTCTCCAGAACTGAACACAGTATTCCAGATGTGGCCTTATCAATTGTCTGTACAGTGGCATCACCACCTCCTGTTTTCTAATGGTGATGCCTCTCCCTGTGCACCCCAGCATCCTTCCGGCCCTCCCCACTGCTCTCGCACATTGCTTGGCTACTTTTAGGTCATCCATTATAATTACCCCAGGTCCTGTTCCAGTTTTGTTCTTGTTACTGTCCCCAACCCCCCATCTTGTATTCCTCTCCAGGATTCATGTTCCCCAAGTGCATGACTTTACACTATTTTGTATTGAATGTAAGCTGCCACACTCTTGACCACTCCTCCAACTTGTCTGGGTCTCTTCTCATTTTTCCACCCTATCTGGAGTGTCCACCCTATTGCAGATCTTGGTGTCGGCTGCAAAGAGGTTTACCTTCCCCTCTAGTCCCTTTGCAGTATCACTAATGAAGACATTGGAGAGGACCGATCCCAGTACTGAGCCTTGGGGCCCCCAGCTTGTCACCCTCCTGTCGCGGGAATGAACTCTGTAACAACCACCCTCTGTGTCCTGCTGCTCAGCGAATTTCTGACCCAAGTCAGTACCTTGGGACCAAATCCCAGACTTCCCAACTTGTTCACTAGCCTCCTGCGTGGGACGGTGTCGAATGCCTGGCTAAAATCCAGGTAGGCCATGTCCACGCCCCCCCCCCAATTGCCCACCCTGGTTACATAGTCAAAGAAATGTATCCGATTTGTCTGACAAGATCTGCCAGTTGTGAATATGTGTTGTCTTGGGTCTTGTGCCCCGCTGGCCTAGTGGGCACAAGCAATGGGACAGCAGCTTTCCTAATGCTTAGTGACACTACAGTGCTCCAGTGTTGCACTGAAAAGGCAGCCAGATTTTCATGTAAATTTATCATTTAGAAATGTATAACTCATAATCTAGAGGGAAATAGCATTTGGAAATCCAAGCAAGGTTCCAAGAACTTGTCAGAGTCTATTGGGATAATGGATTTAACATTTCCTTTTCGGAGATATTGCCAGTACCAAAGGCCTCAGTGGAGAAAAAAATGAAGTCCACAGAGGTTAATGACTGGCTCAGGAAGTGGGGTGAAGAGAGTGGGTTGGGGGTGTTAGGGAACTGGAAAGGAGTTTGGGAGGATAAGGGACTGTATGCCAAGGACAGGCTTCATCTTGCCCCATTAGGGAAGGAAGTCCTTAAACAGGGATGGCTGACTACATTCAAGAAAAGTGAGGTTTAAACTTGTGGGGGAGGGATAAGGAGGGGCTGACCAGAAGCCCTCTCCTCCAGATGAGGGAATAGCCTTCAAATCCAAGGGAGGAGGGAGAAACAGACTGGGGTGGAGATTTCAGGAGGAGCAGAGGAGCAGTGGAAGTATAAGGAACCTGGATGGGGCTCGACAAAGGGGATCAGGAATAAGGGTGGGGTTGGTGTTAGTAAATGCCAGGAGCTTGGGAATCAGTTGCCAGAGTTCCAGGCCATGCTGTTTGGGGAATGTGACGCAGTCACGGAGACGTGGACAACAAAACCATGACTGGGACCTAAACGTGTGGGGTACATTATGCTTAGGAAGGATAGAAAGGAGGGCAGAGGGGGTGGAGTGGCTATGTTCATTAGAGATGACATAGAAATTGCTAGGGTAGAAGAGGCAGAGGGAAACGTGGAGGCCTTATGGGTCACCTTACAATCCCCAGCAGGAGATAAGGTCAAGCTAGGTGTAGTATATAAGCCCCCTGGGATGAGTGATGTTCTAGAGGATGGTTTGCTGGACAACATCATTGCCCAGTGTGGACCAAAAGGCGAAGGAGTGGTGTTGATGGGGGACCTTAATATGCCAGGTACAAACTGGGGAACCATGTCCTCTAAGGTGGCCAAGGAGCACAGGCTGCTGGACGGCTTCCAGGATGTGTTCTTAACACAGCATGTGATGGAGCCCACAAGGTAGGGGCATGTCCTGGACGTGGTTCTGGCAGATGGAGATCTGGTAAGGGACCTGGTTGTAGAGGACCCCCTGACTGGGAGCGACCACAATACTGTCTGGTTTCAAATAAGCATGGGGGGAGGGGTGAGATCTAGGACACTGGCAGTGGACTTCAGGGGGCAGACTTTGTGGGCATGGGAAATATTCTCAAGGATCACTTGAAGGGGATTACATCAATGACAAGTGTGGAAAGGAGATGGGAGGTCATAAAATGGGGACTTCATGAGGCAGTCAGGATCTGCGCTAAGTTGAAACGTAAGGGAGCAAGGTCACATAAACCATGCCGGTGGTCCAGTGAGGTACAGGTAGCGGTCAGAGAAAAGAAGGCGGCCTACAAAAAATATAAAACAACAAGAGGGGATAGGGATAAGGAAATGTACCATCTTGCATCTAGAAAAGTCACCCGGATGGTGAGGGGAGCAAAGTTCAGTAAAGTGCAGTGGCTGGCAGAGGGGATACATGGAGGGGAAAAGGGGTTCTTCCGGTGCATTGGGGAGCGGAGAAAAACTAAGGGCCATTTCAGCAGATTGAGATCAGAAGGAGGGTGGGTGAAAAAGGCGAGGGACCAAGCAGAGGAATTTAATGAGTACTTTGCCTCTGTGTTCACTAGGGAGGGGGATGGGATATCTACAAAGCAAGGCACGATGGGGATAGAAGCAGCAGTGAGTGGGATCAGGGGAGCAACAGAAATGAAGCAAGAGGGAGGGAGAGGTACCCCAGGGGTGTCACATCTGGATAAGGATAAAAAGGCCAGTAAGGTGGAGGGGACGGATGATGCTGTCTCCGCCAAAAGGGTGTGGTTAGCCCTCAAGGCCCTAAAGAAAGACAAATCTCCTGGGCCGGATGGCATTCATCCGAGAGTACTATGGGAATTGGCGGACATACTGGCTGCACCCCTGGCGGAGCTCTTCAACAGGTCACTTGAGACAGGGAGGGTACCTAGGGTTGGCGAGAGGCATGGGTGCCAATCCATAAAGGGGGTCGAGGGAAGTACCAGGTAACTATAGACCCATCAGTTTGACCTCGGTGGTGGGAAAATTAATGGAGAGTATACTAAAGGAACGATTGGGGGTGTACTTGGAGGAGGTGGGAGGTCTGGATAGTCGGCAACATGGGTTTGTGCCAGGTAGATCATGTCAAACCAATCTTGTGGAGTTCTACGAATGGGTAACATCAGAACTGGACAGGGGAAAGCCTGTGGATGTATTATTCTGGGACTTCAGCAAGGCTTGACTCTGTCCCCACAATGGTCTGGTGGAGAAACTGATGAGTTAGAGTAGGCCCTTTGATGGTCAGATGGATTGAAAATTGGCTAGCTGGGCGGCACCCAGAGAGTAGTGGTCTGTGAGGGCTCTCGAACCCTAGAAAGTTGGTAGTGGGGTACCACAGGGCTCGGTCCTGGGTCCGATCCTGTTTAATGCATACGTGTCGGACACCAGGGAGGGTATAGGTGTGAAATGAGGTCTCTCGCTGATGACTCCAAGATGGGAGCAGTAGTTGAGGGAGAAGAGGGAGGTGGCCCTGCAGGGACCTGGACACCCTGGAAAGCTGGGCTCACACATGGAAATTAAATTTCAATATCACCAAGTGCAAGGTGTTGCATCTTGGGCGAGAACCCTAAACAGAGGTACACCCTGGGAGGGGCTGGAGGCCTCAATAGGGAAAAAAGACCTAGGGGTCATGGTGGATGCATGTATGAATAACTCTGAGCAGTGTAGGAGAGCGGCTTGCAAGGCAAACAGGATGTTGGGATGCATCGTAAGGGGGATCACCTCTAGGAGCAAGGAAGTGATTCTGCCGCTGTACAATGGACTGGTTAGACCACACCTTGAGTACTACGTACAGTACTGGAGACCACACTTGAAGAGGGACATACAGCTCCTGGAGAGGGTACAGAGGAGGGCAACTAAGATGATACGAGGGCTAGGGGATTTGACATATGAGGACAGACTTGAGGAGCTCTGCCTGTTTTCATTGGAGGAGAGGAGAGACAGGGGGGACATGATTGAGGTCTTCAAGTACCTCAAGGTAATAAATAGGGTAAACATGGAGGGGATCTTTAGACTAAAGCAGGGAGGTATCACCAGAGGCATGGTTTGAAGTTGGAAGGTGGAAGGTGAGGGGAAAGGAGGAGGAGGTTTTCACTGAGAGGGTGGTGGACCCTTGGAATGCACTGCCTGGTGAGCTGGTTCAGAGATCCACAGTGGAGGGCTTCAAGAGAGGGTGGGACAGACGCAGAAAGTGGATGTATCAGATGATGGCCTGTCCCGGGGGGTGGGGATGGATGATAGGGGTTTCTGGAACACAAGGGAGGGGAGGGGAGGGCCTCGGCACCCAACTAGGGATCTGAGGTTCGAGCAGACTCAATAGACCGTAAGGCCTAATCTGTTGGCAAGTAGTATGTTAGTATAATCTGTTACAGTACTGTGTAATACATAGTGGTCTGTGAGGGAGGGGGAGAGTGCAGGGACTAACTGACTATCTGGGTTTATCAACACAGGCCCTTTCCAAAAAATCATAGATGAGGGGGTCAATTTATTTATTTAGATTTTGGTAACCGGGTAAGCCCACTGAGATCAGAGATCCCTTTTTCAGGGGCGACCCGGAATTAGTTACAATAAATACATACATAGGTATCAATATACAGTAATTTCAGCTGATACATATTGGGGATTAGGTATCAAACGTTTAGCACAGAGACATCAGGTATCACAAGGCTCACAAGTATTAAGACAGGTTCACAGAACATTTAACAATTTTTAACGATTCAAGGGGTAAGTAGGCGTGGTTAAGCTGGTGATAGCATGGCAGTAGGCATGGGCAGGGGGCTAGCGATTACAACCACAGAGACTAAGTTCCAGAAGATACACTTTGAGGCCTGACTTAAACCCTAGGAGAGTAGGCTTGTCAACCAGACTTGCTGGGAGGGCATTCCATATGTAGGGAGCAGCATACTGGAAGGAGCACTTGCCTTGGTTGGTGCGAACACGGGGAATGTCAAGGGGACGACTTGTTGAGGATCGCAAGGTTCGGCGCTGGACTTTTGGAGTGAGCAGCCCACGCAGATGTGGAGGAGGGCCAAAGGAGGTGAATTTAAAGGCCAGACAGACAGAGGAGTAGGCCAACTTGTGCCGTAAGGTGGGCCAATTTAAGTCTGCGAGGGCCTCGCAGTGATGCCTCCTGGGGGAGGAGTTTGTTGCAAAGTGAGCCACTCTGTGATAGAGCATGGAGAGTTTGCTGAGCTCCATCTCTCAGAGGAACTGTAGCAGGGGGGCACTGTAAAGGATGGAGAGAGAAGATTGCAATTGGCTATGGCTCGTCGCCCCTCGCCAGAGAGGGAGTTGCCCAGCCGGTAGAGGAGACCAAGCCTCTGGTGGATGGATCGTGTTAAGGAGTCGATATGGGGTTTATAGGTCAGCTCCTGGTCAAGGAGGATCCCAAGGTACTTGAACCTGTCTATGACCTCTACTCTCCTCCCTTGGGCTGTGTTGAGCTGGAGTAGCTCGGTTCTGTCAGTGCCCAGGCATCTAGTCCCAAACAGGACAGCCTTAGTTTTTTCTTCATTCAGCTTTAGAGAATTAGAGGTAAATCAGACCTTGAGAGCTGAGAGACAGGCCTGCAGTCTGGCGGAGATGACACTGGGTTGCGGGTCACTGCAGTAGACGACAGTGTCGTCCGCATATAGAATGAGGTTGCTCAGCATGCAGTCCCCCTCAATGTCATTGAGAAAGAGTGAGAATAACAGGGGGCCCAGGATTGAGCCCTGGGGTACCCCAGAGACCATGGGTCTAGTGCCGGATTGTGTTCCTCTCCAATGGACTTTTTGGGTTCTATTAATCATGTAGCTCTCGAACCAAGAGAGTGAGTGCACATCCAGTCCCAGTCGGGTGGAGTTTGGAAAGGAGAAGTTTGTGGCTGACCAGGTTGAAGGCCTTGGACAGGTCAATGAATAGAGCACCAGTTGGGGAGCCTTGGTCCATGGCCTTGAGGATGTCGGATGTGAGCTGGATGAGGGCAGTGTCAGTGCCATGGCCTTTCCTAAAGCCATGTTGTACATCGGCAAGGAGTAGGTGCGCTCGAGGTAATCCTGCAGTTGATTGTATACAAGTCTCTCCTGAACTTTCCCGAGAGGGCTGAGTAGGGAGATAGGTCTATAATGCCCCACTTTGTCCCGGGGTCCTTTTTTGTGGACAGGGACAATAGTCTATACCTTCCACTTACTTGGGACTGTTCCTTCGAGGAGGGACCTGTTGATGAGCAGGGTGTCAGGGTGGGTGATAGCCGGGGCAGCAGCCCTCAGCAGCCAAGGCTCAAGCAGGTCATGTCCCGGGGAAGAGTTAGGGTTTATTTTGAGTAAAAGAGGAAGTACAGCAGACAGTTTGACCAGTTTCAGGTGGAATTGGGGCCGAGGAAGTACCCAGTCCGTACTGGTGTAGTAGGGAATCCTAGTGAGGGCAGGGGGAGAGGGTCCACAAGGATTGGAGAAGGAGGCACAGAAGGCTTCAGCAACTGCGGAGGGGTCATTGGTCAAAGTGTCCCCAACCAGGAGTGCATCTTCTTGTGCATCAGTGGTACCCTTAAGAAGGGAGTTGATGTGACCCCAGAATTTCTTAGGGTCACGTAGGTGACTAGTTTGGAGGTCTCTTAGGTACTTGGACTTGGCCTGTTTGGAGTTTTTTTTGCATTGATTCCTCAATTCCCTGTACTTTTCCCAGTCAGATGTACTGCCTGAGGATTTGTAGAGTCCCCAGGCCCTGTCGCGGAGTAGCATAATTTGCTTAAGGCTAGGGCTCAGCCATTTGTGGCACTTTCCCTGTACCCTGAGCTTCTTTCATGGGGCGTTCAGATTGTCCACAGACAGGAATGAATTGGTGAAGTAATCAAGCGCCTCATTGAGTGAGGGAAGGGAGACAATGGGATCCCAGTCAGTGGTCCGCAAGTCAGAGCAGAGGTCTGCTGGTACAAGCCTGCTAAAGTTCCTGGCTTCTATGACCCTAGCAGCAATTTTAGGGGGCTTGTTGGACCAGGTGCAGAAAATTGGTGAGTGGTCACTCAGAGAGTCTGACATGATCCCAGCTGTCAATATGCGGTCAGGGCAGGAGACTAGTGCCTAGTCGAGTAGGGAAGAACAGGGGAAAGTATAACATGATTATTTTTGGGGATTTAATTTTGGGATGGGCTAGGGAAGGGTGAGGGGTGGATTCAAATGACATTCTCAGCTCCTGGCATAGTGCCAGAAGCTGGTATTTTGGAGCCTTGTATTACTTTAATGTCTGGGACCATGGAAAAGGGTGAGGAGGGTGGCAAGCTACTGGAATGGGGAGGGAGGGAGGGAAGGAGAGAGGGACAGGAGACTAACCCTGACCACCAGCGGAGGCAAAAGGGTTACTTCCTTGTAACCATAGTTCTACCACTATACATCCACACGTAGGCAATCTTCCACTGAGCATGCATAGTCACAGGAACTGTTTTCAAGCTTGACTCCTACTACCAACCAACCATGTGTTCCTCCAGCTCCATCTTGGTGCAGTCAGATCTGCTCAGTAAAAGAAGAATGAGAATCAGTCTTGCCAGGGGAGGTTGGATGGGTAGTGTGGATGTGTACTTAATATATGTGTTAGAACTATAGTTAAAAGTAAGTAACCTCTATTTCTAACTATGGAAATTCAGTTCACTATTCACATTTAGGTGGACTCCTAACAGTCCTTTGGAGGAAGAAGCAAAGTGAGCACCCCAATTTAGGTGAATACAGACTGGAGGACTGAGGATGCAAAAACAGCATCACGACAAATGAACAGGTCAGTGCTGCAATGGGAGATGATGAATACATGCTCATTCAACCAAGTAGCAGTCCTACATATTTCAGAAATGGGTTGTACCTGGCAACAGCAACAGAGCCAGGTAGCAATATGTCTGGTGGAGTGAGCCTTCATTCACACAGGTGGCTCCTCCCCTAACACAGAGCCATGCAGGAGGTGATCCACTGGCCAGTCATCTGCTTGGATGCCAGTTTGCCTAGGACAGTGTCAACATAAGCAAGGAACATCTGGTGAGCCTCTGCTGTATGCTACTGGTAGAAGAACAGGGCCCTGCGAATATCAAGCATGTAGAACACTTGCTCAGCCTCTGAAGCTTGAAGCTTCAGGTGAGTAAAATAAGTGCCTGATTTAAGTGAAACTCAGAGACTATCTTGGTCAGAAATTTGACTTGTAGAACAACCGTCTCCTTGTGGAAAACAAAGGTTTGGTAACTCCACATGTAGCTCCTGGAGCTCACTCACCTGTCTGGTTGAAGTGATGGTGATCAAACGTGTGGTTTTCCTTGACAAGTGTTAAGAGATCACACTTATCCATGAACTCCACTGGTTTTCCTGTTAACCATGACAGCAACAGCAGTATATCCCATGTTTGGGGTAGTTCACGCACTAGAGGGGACAAGTGGGTCAGCGTTTTAAAGAACCAACAGACCACTTTTTCCTGTGCCACCTTTGCATACCTGCCATGGGATAGTATTCCAAAATCACAGCCAGGTGCACCCTCAGGCCTGCGGCTTGCAACCATACGAGAGACTGGGACCTGAGGTAATCAGAAATGTGAGACATGGACAGGGAGAGGACAACAATCCATGACGTCGTGCACCATCATGAAAACCTTGACAACTTGCAAGTGTGTGTCCTGTGAGTTGACTCCTGAGTTGCCTCCAGCACCCAGAAAATACATCTTCGGAAAGCCCAAGGGCCTGGAACTCTAGCCACTTAGTAACCAGGTGGTCAGGTGCAGGGGCTGCAGGTCTGGACGCCTGATCATCTCCATGGACCTTGTTATTTATTTATTTTTTAATTTTATTACAACTAGGATTACAAGTACCTTTGAGCCAGGCTCTTTTACAATGGTTCCGCGTCAGAGAACAAATACAATACAAGTTACAGAAATAGGAACAAAACAATAGCAGATCCAGCAGAAGTGGAAACAGCCACGGAGATCTGCTGCTGATACTGAAGAGATCCTGATACCAGAACTGGCACAGCCTGCCCAGGGCAATCAGAATCAGAGATTCCCTGTCCCTCTGCACTCTGAGGACCACCTTGTGGACCAAAGGAAATGGAGGGAAGGTGTACAGGAGGCAGTGAGCCCAGGATCGAGAGAACGTGTCCGCCCCCTCTCCACAGAGTGCCCTGTCAGAGTGACCAGACAGGCACGGAATAGTCTCAGCTTACTGTTTTTCCAGGAAGTGAACAGATTCAATGATGATCATTCTGAGAGCATGTGGGACACCACCAGATGATGTAGTGACAACTTGTGGGATGCCTTCCCCCACCTGACTGAGCGCATCTGCCAAGTGGTCATTTACTCCCATGACATGGAATGCTAGTCGGTCTGTACGCTGTGCCTAGGACCAGAACTAAGCTAGGGGAGATGGATTTCTCTGTCTCTGCCCCCAAGCTCTGGAATATGATTTCTACCACTTTTAGTCAGCGTCCAGCTACCTGTACCTTCCACAAACTGTATCGCTCCCACCTACAACAGTTGAAAGTATGCACTTGTTCCTAACCTCACAATCTCCTCAAGCTCTGACAATGTACATGTATACCTCAGCACCTGTCACTTTGTATCCATGTGTAAATGATTGTTTGCTAACTTTTCAACTTTTGTGCTTGTAACCCACTGTAACATTATTTAAATATCTTCTTGATTTGCTACTCAAATTGACTTATTCTTTTACTGCTGTTTATTGCTTTGCTTACAGTTGTACTCTCCCAGGTCATGCCTGAAAATAGGCAAATATCTGCCTAGTGCACCGTACCTGGTTGCCAAAAACTAAATAAATAAATGTCACCTTGTTTGTTCAGATAGAGTATGGTGATCATGTTGACCTGTACCACTTGGCCATGGACCAGCAGTGTGATCTCCACCTGCACTAGAAAAACTGTGGAGTTCCAGTTGGTTGATGTGGAGATGAGTATTGCTTAACAACCAGAACCAATTTGTTCTGCGGTCCAGCAGATGTTCACCCCAGACCACAAGCAATGTGTCCATCATCAGAGTGATGCTACCTCAATGAATGGGATGCCCTCTGAGAAGTTCAAGGGGAAGCAGCCACCAATTATTGGTATCCAGTATCAGTTGGGTCACTAGGATCGGCTGGTTCAGGGCAATGTGTGATTAAAACAGTTTCACTCCAGATCCCACTGAAAGGGTTGTATGCACCAGTAAGCTCAACATACCATGGCTGTGGTAGAGGCTGTGAAGTCCAGAAGCTGCAGGAAGTCCTTGTCTGTGTGCAGATCCCCAATCCAAAATGATCAGGCAAAGGAGGACAGGTCCTCCCCCTTGTTCAGGGACAGATGAGCTCCAGCTTGGAGCAAGTCCAACTCTGCGCTAATTTACAGGATCATATGGTTCAGAGTGTGCTGGGACTTGGCTAGATTGCCCATTAGGCTCTGGTTCCTGAATGTCCAGAGGACCAAATCCCTGGACCACTCCACAGTGAGCTCCCTGTGATGAGACCGTTATCAATGTGTGGTAATACCTTGGTGCATCTGCATCTGGGAAAGCAGCCGTGACTGACAAGTAATCAGTAAACAGCATGGGTGCCAATGACAGGCCAAATGGCATGGCTTTGAACTGATACAGAGTTCCCTCCATCCAAAAGAGGAGGAATTTTGTGTGTGTGTGTGAGATAGATGAATGGCAAGGTGGAATTAAGTATCCTGAAGGTCCAAGGGAGCAGAACCATATCCTTAGATCCATGGATGGATTGATCTGGTGCAAAGCCACCATGCAAAACTTCTGAGTGTGATCAAACTCGGTTAGGACTTGCAGGAAGAAAATGGAGTGCCAGCAAACACCCCCCCCCCCACATCCATTTGAGTACCAAAATGTACAGTGACATGAAGCCCTGCAAAGCTTGGTTTTCTTGGCCAACCTCTATCACATGCTGCTTGAGGAGTTGATGAACGTCATTCCGCAGTGCGAGGAGAGACTCCAGCGAAAGTGTGTCCACCAAATATGTTTGGGACCAACAAAAGGGTAAGCTCTTAAATTCCAGAGACAACCCTGATCCCACCAGTTCCGGGACCTACTTGTCTGAAGTGGACCTCAGTGGCAGGAGCATGGATCAGGATGGAGAGAGGACCTCGCAACCCTTCCTTTTTGCTCTTGCTGGTGGCCCCCAAAAGACTGGCCTCTGGAGGACTCATTACCCTAGAGCTGACCTTGACTTCCCAATTTATTGAAGGACTTGGCCTGGGCAGTGCTGCTGGAGCTGCTGCCTCTGTTGGTGGTTTGCCTGCTACTGACCTTGAATGCCCCAGTAGGGGCCATAAGAGGAACCTGAGCCTTATGGCCTGGGTTTGGACTGCTACTTGCAATCGGTGACTAACATGGCCAAATCCAGGGTCACATAGTACTCCTTGATACATGTGAGATAGTCCTTGAACCCTGGTCAAAGACATCTTTCCTAATGAAGGGCAGATCTGACACCCATTGCCAGATTTCCTGTCTGACCAGCGAAACTTGGAACAAGGCACAGAGGCATATGGATGCTGCCACCATCACTGCTCATGTTGACATATTGGCCACATCCAGGGCAACCTGCTCTTGGTGCTTGGTATCTTCTGTAGATATTGCTGATTGTCTTCAGAGAGAAGGTCAATGAGATCAGAGAGCCTCTTGAAGAGCTCATAGCTTTACTGACCCATCAAATCCACATTGTTGGCCTGGTAGATGTCCAGGGGCACAGTTGAATAGATCTTAGAGTCAAGGTGGTCTTGCTTCTTGCATTTCTTTTGTGTTAGCTTGTCCAACTCATACTGCACTATCGCTTGGTGGAACACCACATCTGCCACTAGCCCTTTTATTGATGAATTCTCTGAAAAGCCAGACAGTCCACGTAAGGTGACTGCGTACTTGCAAGGCCTGGCAGAAGGTTGGGCAGAGCCAAATGCTGTGCACTGGGCCCAGAAAGGCAGACAGAGGTGGTAGGGAAGGCTACCCCTGATGAGGAGCCCCATTAGTAAATATCCAACAGTGTGTAGGTCTCCTTCTTCCGGATCTCTGTCAGTGAAGTGCCCAGAGTCATGGAGCTGTATATCATCAGGGTGGAAAAGGAGGATTGCTTCCCCAAAGGGGGCCTGTTTGTCAGCTGGCTACCCTTCCAATGACATGGAGCTGACAGGACAGACAAAACATCCAACTCCAAGTCAGAGTAGAGTGTCGGATCGTCGACATGGGGTGTGGACAACCCTCTCTGTTAGGGTACCTACCACCACTGGGACATGAGAAGTCCTGACTCAGTCCTGTAGTTCATGATTGAAGCACCTCCACTGGCTGTGGGAGTGGGGGTGCCACATGTATCAGCAGCTTCAGCATGGGTGGCAAGGTCTGAGGGGGAGCCATGGGACACACAACCTGAGTCAATGCTGGGAGAGTCAACCAAGGCCTCGATGGGTCCATTTGTAGTGCCGGTCTTCCATGACCTTGAGCTGATGGTCCGTAGTCTCAGTGCTGCCAGGTTGCCTTCTCCTACTTACGATGGTCTCAAAACATAACAAGTAGAGAAATAAAAAGTTTGGGGAAAAAGTCCCTGGAACCATGCTGAATGTGTAATGTGTTGTTCTCCATGGTATGAATGATCATGTGATGGAGCTTTAGAAGTACCCTGATATCTGCACCCTCTTTACAAGCATTAATGTGTCAGTATTTTACTTTGTCTGACAAGACAGTGTCAAAGTTAGGGTAATGTCATTCAAGCCCCATGGAACAGTGCATCACAGATTCACCTCAACTCCAGGAACCTTTTCCCTCCTAGCTTTGATTTACCTACTTTTTACATTTTATATTTTGACCCTCATAGATGCATTAAAATTTGTAACAGAAACAGAATGTGCCAAGCAGCTAAGTGGTAACACAAAGTGTGCCGGACCTATAATGGTCTTGTCGTACAAAATGTGTCAACCTGCAGTGATATCACAGAAAATGTGCCAAGCAGCTGAGTGGTCACACAGAATACACTGGACCTGTAGTGGGCTTGTCTCACAAAGTGGGCTAAGCAGCTGAGTGGTCACACAGAATACACTGGACCTGTAGTGGGCTTGTCTCACAAAGTGGGCCAAGCAGCTGAGTGGTCACACAGAATACACTGGACTTGTAGTGGTCGTGTCTCACAAACTGGGCTAAGCAGCTGAGTGGTCACACAAAGTGCACCAGACTTGTAGTGGGATTGTCACACAAACTGCAGCAGACCTGTAGCAGGCTGTCACACAAACTGCAGCAGACCTGTAGCAGGCTGTCACACAAATTGCACCGGACTTGTAGCAGGCTTGCAGTGCATGTTCACACAGACCACCTGTAATAGGCTAGGCTGCCTTCTTCCAGCAGTGTAAGTGGCGAAAGTTAAACCCCCCACCAGTGGGCACCATCATGGCCTAGTGGCAGCATGATGAGCTGTCCTACTGGTGACATGACTTCAGAAGGGAGCTCGGGAGGCAGACCACACTGCAGCAGCTGCAGAAAGCCATGTCAGGAGGCAGGCCAGCCTGCAGCAGCTTAACAGTGTGGTGCTGTCAGAGAGGGTTGACATTGGATAGTGATGTTGCAGCGACCCCTGCTGTGGGCCAAGAGAGCCTACTACCTCAGCAGGATGTACACTTCATGCAGCTGAGGCCATGAAGAAGGCTGTGCCTTAGCCAGTGGAGGAGGGAGGGAGGAGGGAGCAAGTAATAAAGGAAAAATCCTTATACACCATCTGCATGATGGCTTGAGGTCCCATTAAACCTTCGGGTCTGTTGTCAGGGGCCCCACCACTGGATTCCAGTCCAGGTGTGAACTATTTCAGGGACTGAAGGATGGCCTTGTCCCTGGAGAGCCTGCCATGAAAGGAAAGTCATGAGGGAAATCGGACCATGCATGGTGGAGACAGAAAACAGTGGGGACTCCTGGCCTGATCAGGGCATATTCCTGGAACTGGATATAACCATGAAGGACCAGCATGGACTGGGAGAATAAACTCTAAGGGGAAAAAGGAAATACCCTCAAAATGTGATTTTTTTGGTGGGGGGCGTTAACCCCAAATACCTGTTTCAAGGAGGATTACATTTCCACCACTTAAGTGGTGATGAGGAGAGGGGTTATGTAACCAGTTCCCTATGTTTGGTCTGAAAATCATAACAATTTGACATGTTTTGGCAATTTGAAGATCCCTGTTGGGAAAATAAACTACATCCACATGAATGTGCAGCTTGCTGGTTCTTGCACAGTTTTGTTTGCGATTGACTTTGACTTACTGTAAATCAATCACGAATAAAAGAAAGTGGCCATGTTTTTCATATCCTACATTAACAAAAAAAAAACTTTGTTTTTAGCAGAAATCAATCACAAACCAAAAAAACTATATTTCGTGTAACAAACACGAGCAAAAAAAGTTAGCATTTTCTGTATTTATTTCACTTTTTTTTTTGTTTGTTACTTTTTCCTTTGAGCATGACTGTGTGCTGCGATCTCAAAACACTGATAACGTTTCACTGTGGCTCTTTTTGTTGCAAAATCAAAGAAACTTCCCTATTAAACCTGAAATATTCAACTCTTAAAGCTGTGTATTTTTTTATTTCTGTCCACAAACAAAGGTGGTTATTTTTTGTCCGTGGTTGACTTTGCATTACATCGATCACAACTGGAAAAGACATGCTTTTCCATCTATTTTTTTCTCTTTGTTTTGTGCATACACATGCTCTGCAGTTGGAAAACACTCAAAACTGTAACATCTGAGCTTTTATTCATTGCAAAATGAAAGGCCCCTGGGTCAATAGCTAATGAACCTGAAAGTTTGACATTTAAAATCGGAGTATTTTTTTTTATTATCCAAGCACAAAAGGAAAGTCATAATCTGAGTGAATGTTGCTGTATTTGGCAGTTCATAGCACTGAAATTACTAAACCTATTGTTCTAAAAATTGGCATGCACTTAGCTTCTAGGACTGAGAGGGTGCAGGCCAAATTTCGAATCCCTAGATCCTAAGATGCAGGATTTATAAGCTGTGAAAAATCGAGGTTTTGACACAAACATGAACTCAACCATAACATACTGACACTGTGTACAGATGAAGACACACACTCTTAAAATTTTTCATGGTGATGCTACAGTTTTCTGTAGCCTTGTAAATTAAGAAAACCTGACACTTGAGCAAGTTAAAGTTATGATGGCTCCATGGCAAAATATTATGTTTTTCATAACACTGACAGCCCTGTCTGTGATCAGAATGCAAGGCTTGTGTGTTTGTGAGGGAAAACACTTGAAATGCTCTGAAGCTCAGTCCTAGGTCTTGCATTGGTAGCAAAACTGGCCATACTAATTTCATTAAGTTTTCTTTTAACTGAGAGAGAGAGAGAGAGAGAGAGAGAGAGTGAAAACCTCCTTTTTTGTGATCTGATATCATTCAGAAGGGACTCCTTTTCTTTTGTGTGCTTGAATTGGTGGAGAGGTTTCTCACTTCTCATCTTTTTCGGAGGCCCTTTCCCCCAATGCTGGGGCCTGGTCATTGGCCTAGACCTATGACCCTAAGCGAAATCAGTCATCTTGATCGTCTGTGAGCCTGGAGACAGCTTGTGAATGTGTTGCACTTGAAAGACTGTGGCCTTCCCTTATTCTTTTTTTTTTTTTTCTCTTCTTCAGATCAGTTTAGTGCAAATTTAAAATAACTCTACTCCTTTGCATCAATGGCTGTCAAAGCATTGTGCAAAATCTGATTGAGCTTTCAGTTTCTCAAACATCTTCGGTCTCCCAACAAAAGTGTCCTTCCTTTCCCCTACCTCTTGGTAGTATTTTCGACTGATGTGTTAATGTGAGCATCAATCTGGCACCAATTTAAAACTTGTAAAATGGCAGATGGTCAAGAATGTAGGGACAGAATACCTTTTCAAAACTACAGATTAGAAGAGCCAATTTTGAATCCTTTAGATGCAGTTACTGTGTGTTCTGTAAAGCATATCGTTTTATTTTGGCAAAGAGGTAATATAAATCAAATTGAAGGAATGCTGCAGATGTTTAGCAGTTGCTTTGTATTTTGTCTCCTGAGGAATACCACCCTCTTCTGGTCAGGCTGGCACCCATTAGAATGAATATGCTTTTTTTTTTTCAATTTATTTTATTTATTATTGATTCGGAATATAAGTAACTTTGAGCTGAAAGCTGTTTTACAGAGGTTCCATGTCAGAGGATAATGAAGAAAATCCAGACAAAAAGTTACAACTAGGACAGAGCAGAAATTACAGTAGGGGGGAATTACATCATTTACATCATCGCTTAGGTTTATACTTAGGTAGTAGAGCAGTAGAAGGCTTTAAGCCCATATAGACTGCCCCCCCACCCACTTCTCAGTGGACAGATCCTGACAGACTGCCGTTAGGTACAAGTTCGTCATGCTGTTTTTTTTTTTTTAAGGACAAAAGAGTATTTGAATACACACTTTACCTGACAGGAAACTTTGCAAATATAAAAAGTGCTGGAAATAGGATAACATACCAGCCAGTACATGTTCAGGAGAAGTTGCTTGAGAGGTGGTCTGATGCATAAGCTGTTTGTTGGGAGCAGGTCAGGCAAGGAGTAAGGTGGTATAAACAGGGATTCATGAATACTGAGTTTTATTTTTAGGTGTCAGCATCATAGCTGTTTGCACCTATTGTTGCCATGTGACTGTCGTGCATTTAGTCAAGTTTAACGTTACATTCAGTGTGAGCGATTTGGCTGCTTGATGTCACTGATGATGGCTACGATGTAGCTTTTAGGGCTTGGCATAGGGTTTCAGACCTACACAAGCCTGGATCTGATCCCCTATTTTGCACATTTTTTTCCTTCTCACTACAGTTTTGTTGTATGAAAGAAATTGTTAGATGTCATTACTACTGTAGTGAAGGATTTCAGCAGAGCTAAATAGCAGACTTTCAGATAATTGAACTTTGTTCTACAGGTTGTTGTATTCAGTTATGTTAGTCCTGGCTGAGGATTGTCTAGGTTTGAATACAATTTGAGTCAACTGTTTTCCAGGTTGTGACATAACCTCTCTGCCATAGGAACTGCAGCTCACTTACTTCTAGGTCAGCGGCACACTGAAAGTGCATTTGCTTAAGAAGCAAAGGATCAGTGTGTCAAATCCTTGCAGGGGTTTGCAATTCTTTTTTTGGTGGGGGGAGATGGAAACACACTTCAGTGGTGATTCATGGCAGTGTGGAATTGGAATTGTAAATTACAGTATACGAGAAATAAATTTAGCTAAGAACAATAGTTTGTGATGGTAAATCACCTGGTGGGATTAGATCTCCAGTCGCCTGATTTGCAAGTTGTGACATAATCTCTTCACCATAGGAAATACAACTCACTTACCTGCAGCTCAGCGGCACCGCTGAATGCATGTTCACTTAGCAGGCAAAGCATCAGTGGTTTAAATTCAGGTAGACATAGTTTGAATCCTGGCAAGGGCTTTAACATTTTTTAAAACTTTTTTTAAGATGGACATTCACTTGAGTACTGGTTTATGGTGGTGTGAAGTTGGAATAGTACATTATGTAAGTATATTCGGCAAGAACAACAGTTTCTGAAGGCAGATTGCCTGCTGGGATTAGATCCCCAGTCACCTGTTTTACAAGTTGTGACAGATATCCTATGAAAATAACGAGGGAACTTCAGCGACTGAAAAACAGTGAGGCAAGAATAGTGAATGTAATATTAGCTATATGGTCTCTATAGCACAAGGTTAGGTTAGTGATGTTTAGCAATGTAGGCAGCAATATAGAGCAGGTAGGTAAGCTGGCTGGGGTCGGGTGCACGGCATGCTGACAGCGTAGCATAGTGGTTAGAGTCACTGTGTGTGTGTGTGTGTGTGTGTGCCTGCTATGCCCAGCAGGCCTGAGTTCGGTGCTTGTGGTTGCTGTTTTTTTTGGGGTTAATGTTTTCTTCCACTTTAGGTCCGCTGCAGCTCAGTGGCACACTGACTGTGTGTTCGCTTAGCAGTCAGAGAGGATCAGTGGCTTAAATCCTGACAGGGACGTCTTCATTTGTTTTTGGGTTTTTTTGTGAGCTGGAAACTCAGTTTAGTGGGGATTCATGGTGATACGGAGTTGGAATAGTAAATTATATGAGAAGTAAATTTAGCTAAGAACAACAATTTGTGAAGATAATTTGCCTGCTGGGATTAGATCCTCAGTCGCCTGTTATACAGGTTGTGATATAACTGTCACATCCTAGGAACTGCAGCTCACAGATGTACAGCTCAGTGGTACACTGCATGAATGTTTGCTTAGCAGAGAACGCATCAGCAGTTCAAATCCTGGCTGGAACATAAGCATTTTTTAAACTTTATTTTTGAAGATGGACACTCTCTTGAGTGGTGATTCATGGTGGTTTGGAGTTGGAACAGTAAATTGTATGAGACGTAAATTACATAAGGACAACAATTTATGAAGGTAAATTGCCTGCTGGGATTAGATCCCCAGTCCCCTTTTGCAGGATGTGACATAACATCTACTTCATAGAAACTGCAACTCACTCACTAGCAGTTCAGTGGCACACTGAATGTGTGTTTACTTAATGGGCAAAGGATTAGCAGTTCAAATCCTGGTGGGAACTTGCCATTGTTTGGTAAGATGGAAACTCACTTGAGTGGTAATTTGTGGTGGTGTGGAGTTGGAATAGTAACATTTATTTGAGAAGAACATTTAGCTAAGAACAATAATTTGTGAAAGGAAATTGCCTGCTGGGAATAGATTCCCAGTCCTATGTTTTGCAGTGTGTGACATACTGTACCTCTACACCATAGGAACTGCAGTTCACTAAGCTGTAGCTTTGTGCGCATTGAATGTGTGTTCCCTCTGCATGCAAAGTAGCATTGGTTCAAATCTTGGCAGGGAATTATACATTTTGTATTCTTTTTTTGTAAGATAGAAGCTCACTTGAGTGGTGATTCATGGTGGTGTGGAGTTGGAATAGTAAATTATATGAGAAGTAAATTCAGTTTAGGACAATTTGTGAAGGTATATTGCCTGTTGGGATTAGAATCCCAATTTGCCAGTTTTGCAGGTTGTGACTAGGTTTGTCAGAACTCATTGAAGTTCTGGGTTCGGGTTCTGGTCTAGAACTTTTCAGATAGTTCTAGGGTTACAATCTTCCTAAGAACTTGAACGCTTTTATGTATAGGACTGGAGGGAAAGAACAGATAAAACTAAATAAAGCTACGGAGAGGAGACAAAAATGTACATAAAAGACCTGCCCTCTCAGCGCAGCAGTAATATAGTTTTACTGCACATGCAGGATCAAGAAACATGTTGTGCTCTTCAAAATGCAAATGCCAAGTGTCACAATTCCACATGTTTGGCATATCAGCATATGAGCAGCACATTCTAATGTTGCCTGTCTAAAACATTTTAGAATGTGATTCCTAATAATTAGCTTGTTTTCCAGGCTGGCATCTCCTATTTTTGAAATGTCTGAGCAAAAAAATAAATAACATTTTGTTTATTATTTAAAACCCTTAATACTTGGAACCCATGGGTGTTCTAGTTCTAAATTAGAACTCGAACCCCTGGGTTCTAAAAGGGATTATAATCTTTGTAGAACTATTATTGACAACCCCAGTTGTAGCATGCCTCTACACCATAGAACTGTACCTTACTTATCTGCTGGTCAGTGGCACACTGAATGTGTGTCATCTGTTTTGCAGGCAAAAGATCAGCAGTTTGAATCCAGGTAAGCACACAGTATATCTTTCTTTTAGTACATAATTATTTCACAGTTTACAGACCTTATTTGGCATCTTTATTTTGATTTTTTTATTTTATACCCAGATTTTCAGAATTAAGCAATAATACACAACTAAGTGTGAGATACCATGTGAAATCATCCCACCTCAAGTGCATTGTGACGCATGAAGCCACAGGCTGAGTGACTTCAGCCACCTAAGAAGAGATGATATGCCATGACATTGCACACCTTGGAGTGTATTATTATGAAAAGGATTTTAAAATGTTAGTTTTAAAACTATTTAATAATTTTGTTGCCCAATGACATAACTTTCAGACTGGGATTATGTACTGAGATATCATCCCGGCTGAATGTAGTCTCAGCTACTGTAATCACATTTGTGGATTTTGACCATCCATTTCATAATTTAGTTTATGCCCCCGGTTGTACTCTAGCACTGCTCCCATCTTGTGGCCTGGCAAACTACTAGCCTTGTCCCCTGCCTGTCATTTACCTGTGATCCCACAGCATGCCTCCATCTCACAACCCTTGGTTTGGGGGCAGCCTCAGGAAGTGCCTCGGTGAGTGTGCATTTGGCACAGGAAGGACTGAGAGACATCCTCCTGTATGCTGGAGATTTTCCTCTTTGTTTTTTCTCTCAGCCCCAGGACACTACCTGCAAGTCTCATCAGAGCCTGATGCTGGCATCCTCCCTTTCTGGTCCATGTCAAATCCTGCACTGCCACAGTGGTTACTCAGGGAGACAGTCATGCAACAGTTCAGCTGCCCTCCTTCCCCAGCGGAGGAGAGCATTCACTGGGTGCTTGATCTTCCTGTCCCGTCAGGCCTTCAGCACACCAGGCTTATTGCCCGAACCTGGGTTGTGAGCAGCTGAGATGCAGCCTCTTGTTTTCAATGGGGTCCTGCAGCCTCTTGTTTTCAGTGGGGTCCTGCTTCTACCCATTTTACAGCTTGGAGGACTGGATCCCAGGAAGGTGAAGTGATTTGCTCAAGGTCAGACAGTGAGTCAGTAGCTGTGGTCCTGATACACAGTTTAGTGCTGTAACCAATATACCACACTGCTTTCATTTTTTTTCTCCCTCTATTTATGTCCTCTTCCTCCGCCGGCCCCCTTCTGATCTCTGCCTACCCAGTCCCATCACGCATCATATCTGGGACTTACCTGGCTTTGGTTCCGTGGGACCAGGGCCCTGTCTGTGGTGTGGGACCTGCAGTGAGCCGGAGTGTCATCCTTCAGGTGGGGATCTTTTTCTTCATTTTTTCCCTTTGCCCTGCCCACTTCCCTGATGTCGGGTGTTATTCCTGTCCTGCCAGATTTTGCATGCAACTAGCATGCCCTGTGGGAGAGGCAATTTCCTGGCCCACTGCAGGGATAACTAGTGTGGCAGATCCCAACACCCTCCTTCCCCAGCTGGAAGCGCTGCCATGCTGCTGCACCTGACTGGCTTCCCGGGTTCGCTTCTGAACCCAGGTTGCCAGCATAGGAGCACACAGTGGTACCCAGTGGCCCATTGGGTGGCTCCAACCTTACTGCTTTTATTTATTTTTTTTTCAGATCTATTTATGTACTTGTTGCTCAGCTGGGGATGTACCCTTTATGTGCCCTGGTGGGAGCATCCACTCCACTCGTACTGCCCTGCTGCTTCCCTAGGACTTACCTCAGCCAACTAGGAGACTGTGGCGTAACCCCTTCCCCCACAGTGGGGCTCTCTGGCAAGGGGAAGACCGAGGTGTTAGTCTGAGGGCCAGAGGAGCTGTCCAGGTGTGGCAGGGTTGGGGCTGCAGAGGCTTCTGTGTGTCATGTGGCATGGTCAGGTGGGCTTTTCTGGCTTTGTTCTCCTGATGGAGCAGATATGCAGTGGTGTCTAGGTGACATCAGGCATGGTCACATGCCTGACTTGCTGACTCCCACCTCTCCATCAGTCCCTGCAACCGCAGTGGTCTCTGACACATCAATCCCTAACCATCGCTAGGGGTCAGTGTTTTTGGGTGCGGTGTCCCTCCCTCCTGCTCAGATGAGAGCAGTCCACTGGATACTCAGTCCTCCTTCCCCCAGCCTACCATCCAGTGCTCCAGGCTTGTTCTGGAACACGGGTCAGCAGCATTGCGTGCATTCGCCCTACCGCTGCACCAGCAGGCTGGCTCACACTGCTTTCTTAACTGGAGATTAAGGGCTTGATTCTCAAATGAGTTAGAATGCTGCAAGCCCTTGGCACACCGAACACACGGCCCATGTGGCTTGCAGCATTCCGTGGCCGGCAGTCCGGATTCTTGATCCTGTGTGCCACATGCCAGAGTTAGACCAGCTTTTGCTGGTCTAACTTTCCTATCCGTTCTACGGGGTTTGCGCCACATATTTGTCACAAGCCGCCATAAATGGGGTAAAGTGTCGTGAATGCGCACGACCTTTGTGAATCGGGTACATGGTGTGGCAATGTGTTTGAGGCAGCGGAGGGTTTGACGCAGGGCTTGTAAAAGTCCTGCGACAGTCTTTGAGAATCGAGCCCAAAAGGTTTTAGCTTGTTATCTTCCTCAGCCAATACAATAGTTCATGAACAGGTTTTGCTACATGTTACAAGGAGCCCCTCCTATATAGCAGTCTTTGCTAAAGCTTAAAGGGGAACTGTCAGCATTCCCACTGCAAAAACACGGGACCTGTAGGTCCTGATTTGGTAACTCACACTGGCGGTAATTTAAAAAAAAATACGTTACAAAGCTTTTATTTGTAATTTATCTGGTTGATCCTGCAACACTCCACTCGCCATTACTAAGACTTTTAAGATCTTTAAAACTGGTATTGATACTGTAGTGAAGGATAAATACAACTGTCTCGCTTAAAATGTTGCCATGATATTTAAGCAGGCCTGCGTTTTATACACTTTTAAGATATTGCTATTTTTAAATACTGTATAGATATTTATTATAAGTCTGTGTTATACTGTGTATTTGTATGTAACCATTTAAAGATCAGGATGGGCGGCCCGTTGGCGCAGCAGTTGGATTTCTGTCTGCGGCGCGGCGGCAGCGGAGTTCGAACGGGATCGGTCGCCGAGGCTGGCTGGGGAGAAAGGATGGAGCGCCCGGGGACAGCTCTCCTTCCGGGGAGGGTGGGGATGCACACCGGCGCATGCTGACTTCTAGCAGAGGCTGGGAGCACAGCTGTGACGTCCGGTTCGTTAGCTTAAGGGGAGTGACAGTATCGGCGATGCCTTGACGCTGACGCCACTCCCTGCCAGAAACCAGGAAAATACTTCCTGGCTGGCTGGATGATGCTCTCTCTGCCCCTCGCTGCTGCCGATCCCAGGACCGGCGCACCTCAGCGGTACCCTGGGCTGAATGAAGTAGTGTGCTGGCACGCCCCACGGTGCTTTCCCCTCGGAGGAGGGGACCCGCCAGCGAAGGATATGCTGGGTTACCGGGGGGACTACATATGAGGTTGGCTGCCAGTGTGGGAGTCGGGGAAGGCAGTCAGGAGGGGCAATAGAGACCCGAAGGAGTGGGCAGCCAGGAGGAAGGGAAGGCGCAAAAAAAAAAAGATCAGGACAACTTTGTTAAACAGGGCTAACTGTCCAAAAAGTTTGATCCTGCTGAAAAATAAAGGTTTTGTCTATCTGTCTATCTATTACTATTTCAGAGTCCCTCCCCCCCCCACTGCAAGCCCTGTGATGACTCGACTGACGGGTTCAACCGTGGGGGGACTCCTATGCGACAGCACAATGGTTAGGAAGTATCAGAAGATATACAGTGCACACTTGTGCTTCTAGTTCCAGTACTGACTGACTGAGGAGAGTCACTCATACTGTATAGTCAGGAACTCTGCGATTAATAAGCTTCACTTTGTCTAGACAGTGTGCATTTGGTTCCTGTTTCTGACACAGGTTAGTTTGGTGATGGACTTGGTTATAGAAACCTAGGTCATGTTATGGACCAGAGTGAGTCTGAACTAAATGATAAATCATGACATTGTTCTTAGCCAACCAGAGTTATGTATTTCTGTGTATTCCATGTACACCCATAACCATAAGAGAGTGTGCCATTCTTATAGTTTTAAAATCCTGAAGTTCTAAGTTCAGCTAGCAAAGTCCATTTCCTACACAGAGGTTTCTCTTTAATTGTCTGCAAAGTACAGTTTGACTTTAAATCCAAGTTCCATTTTCCGAAAAACAGAATTTTTCAACATGATTTATAGTATGTTTATATGTACAGTTCTGGTGTCTCTTGTGGCTGTAAGAGTTTCTTTCAGGAGGTAGTATAGTGTAGCTGTTAAGAGCACTGAGCTGCAAACCTGGAGACCTGGGTTTGAATTCTACAGCCCACACTTGCATACTGTGTGACCCAGAGCAAGTCACTTAACATCCTTGTGCTCCCAGGCTGCATCTGGAAACTAGCTTCGGCTTAGTGTGCCTTTCCTGGTTAAACAGTTTCCCCTTTCCCTTTTCTTCTTACGCTCTTTGTGTGCTAGAATAGCTCAGCTTCGCTCTGCAGTACTCTAGCCCAAAGAACTCGAGAATGCACTCTTATAAATGTAAGAGACACAGTAACCTGTATACAAACATACATTGGAGGCCATGTAATCTTAACCTGGTAATCATTTATTTATTTACTTTTTGTTGACCGGGTTAAGTACACTAGACAAATTCTATGAGTCCTGGTAGGACGAAACACATGTCTATGTCTTCTGTTAGCACCCTTTGCAAACTGTGTGAGAGGCCTTTCGGCACCATGCAATTCTGCTTAAAGTTGGACCAGCATAACATTCTGTGGTGATTTGCATATGCAAACCATGATGCTTTGCATTGTGGGGGCATGTGTGATTTTGTATTTTCTAGACAAATTCTGCATATTTTCAGGCACGACCCGGGGGAGGGGGATACAGATGAATGCCTACTGACCTTGAACCAGATTAAGCTATTGGTGATATTTTTAGTGAATGGGGCAAACTTGACCAGGGCACTGAGAACATTCCCCTACTCTTTTCAAGAAGTGCCATGGGATCTTTAACATCCGCCTGAACTACCACCAGAACAGTCAGATGGGACTTTGGTTTAACGTTTCAACCAAAAGGACAGCACCTCAGAAGTGCAGCACCCCCTTTTGCTGTACTACAGTGTCAGTATTGGGATATTAACCCAAATGCCTGGTGTGGGGATAGAACCCACAGCCTTCTAATCTCCTGGCCTTAGAGGCAAGTGTGCTACCTGCTGAGCTACTGACACTATCATAGAGCAGAGCTGAGAACCTGGAGGTTCAGGTTTGAATACCACCATTGCCATTTACTATATGACCTTGGGTAAGTCATTTAACTTCCCTGTGCTCAACACTCTCACACACACAGAAACCTGAGCATGTGCATACACACTACATACACACTACACATACACACACACACACACACACACACACACACACACACACACACATGCTTCCTTTTTCTATATTTAACCCCTTAGCCTCCTAAACTTTCCTTAATGCCTCTGTGCACATCTAGGAGCTGCTGCCAGCCATTTCATTGTAACGCATTTTAGTACACAAAACGTAAGAAAGCCACTATATCAAACCAAGGTTCAATACTAAACAGGTTCAAAAGCTTTCAGTATTTGTCCCTCTTTGCTGCAGATAGTTTGTGATAGTGTAGGGTTGAACTCTGCTCCTTCTCTTATCAGTACTCCTAAACAATCATTTCATTATTGTTTTTCAAAGCATTGCGAACATGTAAATGAGTTGATATATAATGCACCCTGAAATGTTAGTTACCAGAAGAATTATTGACATAACCAAAACTATTATGTAACTTTAGTGTCATTTTGATAAGTATATTTTTAACTATTATGTAGCTTTTTGTACCTAAATAACTGAGTTCTCATAAAGGATACCATTGAAAATGAGTCTTGGAACAATGGTTTGTAACATCAGTCCATGGTTTTTCAGTGAGCATAACTGATGACTAAGCCACTCTTATAAGTTCCTCACCATAGAGTCTTGTCCGGGAAGTGGCAGGCCTATCAAAAAGCTCTAGGAATGCTAGCTGTTAGTGCGGAATCTCACAAGCCATGAATCAAACTTTTTTAATATTTGATTTGGCAGAAAGCTGTGATGTCATAACCAAGTTAGCAAAATATGCAGTGCCTGTGAAATATTACAGGGTATGCACAGACCAGGTCCTGACACCAAGGAATCTCTAGAGGCCTGTAGGGCCGCAGGCTGTGGGCGTCTAGTCACGCAGTTTCTCACTGAAGAAGTAACTCAATCTGCTGGCACTCTGCACTGTTAATTGTCTATGTAAATTTATGATAGCCCTAAAGCTGAAGACCAGGAGCAACTGGCCGCCTGATAAGAAATTCCTGATGGGGTAGGGAGGCTGGATAGCTTAATGGCTTAACGAGTCTTTCATCTCTAGATCCACTGGTTCAGATCTAGTCCATATCCATAAAGACCAAGTGCTGTGATTCTTTCAGTGGTTTACCAGGTCTTTATTCTCTAGATCCCCAGTTGGGGCCCAATTCAGGTCCTTAATGGCCAAGTGCTGTTATTCTCTCAGTGGTTTACCAGGTCTTTATTCTCTAGCTCCCTGGTTGGGGTCCAGCTCAGGTCCTTAATGGCCAAATGCCGTTATTCTCTTGGTGGCTATTCCGTGTCTCACATCAGCGGGTTGGGATGGCTCTGTTGGCTACAGATCCACTGCCAGAAGGTCGTAGGTTCTAGTCCTACACTGGGACCCAGGCTCATTAAATAAGTGCTGACCCCTGAGTGCAGTACTGGGGGGTGCTTTACTGTTGGAGTGCACTGTCCTTCAGATGAGACTTTAAACCGAGGTCCCGAGGTCCATTCAGCCAATTTTTGGTGCTATCTTGTTTGGTGTTCAGGTGGAAGTAAAAGAATTCACGGCACCTCTTGCAAGAGTAGAGGATTTTTCCTGGTGTCTTAGCCAACATTCCTCTTCCCAAAAAGCCAGTTCACACAATTGCCCAAGGCTGTGTTTTTTTTAACTTTCTTTTTATTGTTTTGTTAAGGCAAGGCAAGTTTATTAGTTAGGTGCTTATCCAAGGCACTAGGCGCTGTACAGAACCATAAAACATAATACTAATATTTAAAACCACACAATATAAAACATGGAGTATACATAATAACAGTGCCTCAAGAAAATTTTGCACTAAATCCATATCCCTGACAGCTTAAAACTTCAATCTTAAGTGGTCCCAAAGGCCTAATTAAAAAGATGAGTTTTAAGTAAACTGTTAAAACGTCCCACAGAGGGGACTTCTCTAACAGAAGGTGGAAGTGAGTTCCACATCATAGGAGCCACAACACAAAAGGCTCTGTCTCCTGAAGATTTAAGTTGGGAGCGAGGGACAGACAGGAGACCAGCCTATGAGGAATGAAGAGGGCGGCTAGGATTAATAAAAATTACAAGCCACATAACGATCTCCATATGCCGTGTAGTGCAACTGTCAGTATAAATATACAAACTTCTTAGCCTCCAAGGCTGTGTGTGGATGTTGATGTGCAAAATGCCTGCCACTACACAGTTACAGTAGTTTCATTACCAGTCTCTCATTATTTGTAAAGTGCTTTGGGATACAAATATGTACGAAAATGCACTATATAAATTTAAATTCTTCTTCTCCTAGGTAAAAAGATCTGTCATAAACTCTCTCCATTCCCTGCTGAACAGGTGCCACATTGCTGCTGTAGCTAACTGGCAGTTCCACATGCGAGACCACAGACTGAATGGGCGTGGAGTCTGAACTACTCTCTCGCCCACTAGAGGCTATCACTCTGGGGAGGCTGGAGGCATAATACTGGGTTGTCGTGGGGAAGCCACTTTTCAGCCCCCCACGTGAATCGCGGCTTAAGGATAATGAGATAAGTTTAGTTTTCAGTGTTGCCAGTCTGTCATGTTTCTTCACAAGCAATCACTTGCCACAAAATGCGACAGTGATTTGGGGGTGGATGACAAAAGGTTTTTATTATCAGCTAACATTTTAATACAATTGGGTGATCTTGTAATTATGATAACATATTCGTTCAGACATTTCATTTAGGCAGCATAGATATGGGGACCCAGGAACTTTAAAGGAAGACTTGGCAAAAGCATTGCCCTTATGCACTTGAAGAAGTCACATTGATAGGATTATTTCAGATCAAAGCAGTTTTGTTTGGAATGAACTGACAAAACAATATATGGAAAATAAAACATTTATTTATTTTATTGAAAATATTTGGAGAATACGTTTGAGCACAAGTGCGCTTTTACGAAGGATCTACGTCAGTAACAGAGATTACAAAACAACATAACAAGTAAAATAAGCGAGTTCCAGTGGAATTAAATCAAACAAGTACAAGTATAGTTAAACAAGTACAACTATATTAGCTGGAATCAATTGCGTACAATTTTACAATAAGGCAGGTAGACAGAATCGGTGTAGAACAAGAATAGTAATGGTACATGGCCACAGAGCCAGAGTCTGACACAGTTCAAAGTGTATACCATGAGGTCTGATGAATATCTTGAAAAACATGTGGCGTAACGTCCACCACCCTCTTCAATCTGCATAGGCTGGCCTTCTGTCGGTCCCTCACTCCCGACTTAAATCTTCAGGAGACAGAGCCTTTTGTGTTGTGGCTTCTATGATGTGGAACTCACTTCCACCTTCTATTAGAGGAACCCCCTCTGTGGGACGTTTTTACAGTTTACTTAAAACTCATCTTTTTTAACAGGTTAACCTGTGACACCAAAAAGACTTTCAACAGGGTTTCTTGGCCATACTTGTTTACCATATTGAGAATGGTTGTTTCTTGAAGAACAGTTTCTTTTGGGTCAAAGCATATATATAATAATTAAAGCAGTAGTTACCGTCTGCCCATCGGCGCAGCATTAGGGCTACTGCTGATGATGCCAGCAACCCAGGTTCAGGAACAAGCCTAGATTATCAGTGGTTGACCAGAGGGGAGGAGATTTGAACAGTCCAGAGGATATTCTCCTTCTCCTTCTCAGAATGATAGCAGCCAGCTCTGCTGTAAGACTGACACCTGGGTGACCACAGGTGAAACATAGGAGCTACACTGAGGGTGGGAAGGACCCTGATGGGTGCTGTGCCATGTATGTAGGTGCTTGCTCCCTTGCATGCTAACTGGATGATCTGCCGACCCCTCGCAGGCCCTGCACCGGTGACCTAGGTGCTGTCCCGCTGAATCCATTTATGGCAGGTTAAGCAATCTCCCCCCATCCCTGTGACAGAAGGTAAGCTATGGAGAAACTGCGGCAGGCAAGACCAGGAAAAGCTGTGAGACAGAACTGGGAGGTCAGCCTGAAGGGGGCTGTCTGGTCGGGGAGAATAAGGTAAATAAAAAAACAGCAGTAGCTATGGTGATTTTTTTTAACT
The DNA here is from genome assembly GCA_016271365.2 of Neoceratodus forsteri. Classification (NCBI taxonomy): domain Eukaryota; kingdom Metazoa; phylum Chordata; order Ceratodontiformes; family Ceratodontidae; genus Neoceratodus; species Neoceratodus forsteri. The sequence continues at coordinate 1,710,330,978 of CM028129.1, read as the reverse complement.
ATTTTTCATTTGAGTGGAACTAGACAATGGTTTCCATAGCCACTCTTCAGCAGTGCTGCAAAACTGGGCAAAAATCTGACCCTTTCTTTTTTCCCTGTAAAAGATACCAGGTATTATCCAGTCCTATTTGGTTTTAACGTTTTCTAGTTCCACCAAAATTTGAGCATTTCACAAATGTTTTCATTTAGTTTTTTCTCAAGAAATAAAGATGGCCACCACATCTGGCATAAAAATACCAATGTAGACCTGATAACAGTTAGCATGAAGAAAATGTAAAGCTCATGGTGCACACCATAGGAAGTACCAAGAAAAGTAGAACTGACAGGTGAGCTAATATTTTATTAAGCTGAAACAAGCTTCTTGGGGGACCACTTCTAGGGACATGGCTATAATGTTCTATCCACACTTCTGGCAGTATCCTTTCCTTTTAAGAGCTTGCCAGAAAGTCTTCAATTTGGCTCCTCCCACCCACCTGGGTGGTTACTCCTTTGGCTCTGCCCCATGATGCCAGATCTTCCTTTCCGCTGGAAGAAGCAGGTTACCTCCTTACCGCTCCCACGTTGAGTAGGCCATAGTGCTCAAATCTTCGTATTTACTTCCAAAAACTAAACTCTTACGAGTACGTCTTCAGCTCGATCATCAATCACAACTATCATGGACGATAATTCCATTCCCGAGTTCTGCTGGTGCCCTTGTGGGCAGAATATGTCCAGGACCGACCCGCACACCATGTGCGTCTACTGCCTGGGGCACGATCAGATCCCTGGCTTGCAACTTCTGACGTTCTTTCCATTCAACCATTGTGGAGGCCCATCTCACCCACCTTAACTGGGCTGCCCGGTGCTTTAGAACTCTTCAGTCAAATCTAAGGACACCCACTGGGTGGTCTCCATGACTTCAGGTTTCCACCAAATAGCTTGTGGTCTTCGAGGAGGAAGCGTCCCAGACCGTGGCTCTCTCCTCTTTGGCTTCTGCTTTCGTGCCACTTCAGCTGGGCTCGATGTTCACAGGATCATTTAGAGAATTGTGCCAGTCCCTGCCCACCCATGGTCAGGGGATCCTCAGAGCACAAATTAAAGAAGAAAGAGTCCAACAAAGAGAGGACTCGTTGTCATTTGTGGGATCGGGAGCACTCTCAGTCGAGGGCCTCTGACTCCTGCGCTTCTCTGGATTAGACTTCGGTTGACTCCTCGGTCTTGGTCTCCGGTTCCTCAGTAACCCCATCAGGCCTGCTGACCAAGACACTGGTTGAGGTTCAAGCCGAGATTTTTCTTGAGCCGACCGACCAGTTGTTGACCGAAGAGGCCGATACTTCCTTGTCCAGGACTCCAGTCCTGACTCAGACCATTGGAGGGACAGATCAGTCCACTGACCCGCTGCCTCTGGTCTCAGACCAGACCCGGAGGAGCCTCAGCAGCCGCCGACTCCCTCTGAGCCCTGCTGCCAGTCCCCCTGGCAGTTGAGGTCTTCATCCCGTGGGTTGAGCCAGTGCCACCGTTATTGGCGCTTCCACTCTTGGCACCACGGGAAGCGGCACCACCACTACTCTTCATCCTCATCCTCCTAGGGTGAGGAGAAGCTTCGGTGCAAATTGCATTGATGCTACAAGGACTTGATGTGGCAACAGTTGGTGCTTACCGGCACTAAACCAACCCTGGTTTCAACACTGGCCATCATTTAGCTGTCACCCAAGAGGCCAACGCTGTCTCCATCGATGGAGCCGACCAAAATGGTCCTGGCTCGGCTGACTCCAGCATCTCTGCTGATTGTGGTGGAACTGCTGCCCAAACAGCCAACAGTTGTCACTCCGACTAAGGAGTCTCGACCGACCAAGGGGCATCTCCATCGGCTGTCGGTCACCGTCACCCCTGACTGTCCACAGAGAGTCAGTGAGGACTCAGGCAGTCGACAACTATTTCACAACTCCTTGGAGTCCAAGGTGTCCTCCGTTCACTCATGTCCAGATGATGTAGAGTCCATGGGGGACCTTTCAACAGATAAAGGCCCATCTTCCTTCATGAGGCTTCACCACTTGATCTAGGAGTTGTCGGGTATGAAAATGGAGCCTGTCCGGAAGCAGGCCCATTACCCATTGACAGAAATCCTGAACCAGGGAGACTCCGACGGAGGCTTTCCCAGTGGCAGAAGCCATTTTTGGCCCTGCTCTGGAGCTTTGGCAGTGTTCCGCTTCCTGCCCTGCACCTTCTGCCTGGAAGACCTGCAAATACATGGTGCCTACCAGTTCCCTCTCAAGATTCACAGATCACCTCTCAGCCGAGGGATTGGTGGCAGACTCTGTGTTTAGGTGCTCTGGTGACACTGGGGATGTTGACAAGCTGCCTGACAAGCAGGCCAAGAAGTTGGACCATGCATCTAAGAAAGTCTACGCTGTCTTCTCGCTTGGTCTCCGCCAGGCGAGCTCAGCCCTTCTCATAGCCCACTTCTCTCATGCATTGCTGGGCTCTCTTGATTAGGTGCCTCCTCATCTGCCTGTGGACCTTCAGACTATGGTCAAATAGATCTGGGGCCAGGGCCAAGCTGTAGCCAGACAGCAGCACCAGACAGCCATGGACATCGGCGACTCCTGTGCCCGCTCCATGGCGGCCTCAGTGGCCATGCGCTGCAGGGCTTGGCTGAGGATCTTGACCTTCATGGCAGACACTCAACACAGGCTGGCAGATGTCCCTTTCCTGGACACCGATCTGTTCAGGGTCGAGGGTCACCTTACCTATATAGAGAAGTCCAATGCCACCTTGGACTCGGTGACATCTGTCCAGAGGGACCCCAAGGGCTCCAAGCAGCAGCAGAAGAGGAAGCCCTTTTGGTTCACCTCCACTCCTGTGGCCATATCCACCCAGCTACAGGCTGGCCAGCAGGCCCATGGTTTTGTGACATCCGCCCAAGTCAGTGGTTTCAGTTGCCCGTAAGCCCAGAGGGAGAGGCTCTAGTGGTGCCTCAGAGTGGCGCCTCCCTCATGCACGTCACACCTCCCCTTGGTCCTCCTATGGGAGGGCCGGCTTCGCCACTTCCTTTCCAGCTGGTCTGCTCTCACTATGGACAGTTGGGTTCTAGAAGTGGTGGGTCAGGGTCTGCCTCTGGAATTCAAGCAGTAGCCTCCTTGACGAGCCCACGCCCCATGGGGGGACTTGGTTTCTGCAGACATGCTGTCGGCTCTCAGAGATGACGTAGCCCAGTTCCTCCACAAGGAGGTCATGATTCCTGTCGTGGATCCTCTGGAACACCCAGGGTTTGTCTCTAGGTACTTCCTTGTGCTAAAGCGGATGGGGGGCTGGAGCTCCATTCTAGATCTGCATGACCTGAACAGGTTCCTCAGGTCATGCACTTTCAGGATGGTAACTCTGTCTTAGATCATACCATCTCTACAGCGAAACTTGCGGTTTTGTTTCCTGGATCTTCAGGATGCATTCTTCCATGTCCTGATCCATCCGTCTCATTGAAGGTTCCTCCACTTCCAAGCAGAGGGAACCCTTTATGAGTTCCAGGCCATGGCATTCAGCCTCTCCTCAGCCCTCAGGGTCTTCACCAAGTGCATTGCAGTGGTGGCAGCTTACTTGAGGCACTGAGGGGTCCGGGTTTACCCCTACCTGGACAGCTGGCTGATTGCAGGTCCCTCCTGGCAAGAGGTAGAGCTGTTCAGGGACCTGGCCCTCCAGACCTGTGCCTCCCCTGGCCTCCTGGTAAACAAGGCCAGGTTGGAACTTGTGCCCTCCCAGGTGATCATCTTCATCAGGGTAGAGCTCGACTCTTGCAGAGCCAGAGCCTGGCATCCGGCAGACAGGGTGGAGGCTCTCTCCTCCTGTGCTTGATCATTTCGGGTTGAGTAATTGCGCCCTGCCAGGGACTTCCTGCATTTGCTGGGCTTCATGGTGGCTTGCACCAGTGTGGTCCAATGGGCCCACTGGAGAATGTGCTCCCTGCCAGCCAGTGGTCTTAGCGCACGAGTCATTGACCAGCTGGTCACTGTGACCCAGCGGATATGGGACGCCATCCAGTGGTGGTTAGTCCCGGCACATCTGCGGGAAGGGATCCCATTTGTCTGCCCAGAGCAGACAGTCATCCTGGTGACCAAGGGCTGAGGTGCCCACCTGGGGGAACACAAAATTCATGGGCTCTAGACCCCCGAGGATTCCTGATGCCACATCAACCTGTTGGAGCTTCGGGCAGTTTGGCTAGTGCGGACTGCTTTCACTCTGCACATTCAGCGTCAGGTGGTCCAAGTCCAGACAGACAACACCACAACCATTCATTACCTCAACAAACAGAGCAGACCGTACTCCCTGCCATTGTGCAAGGAAGCTCTCCATGTCTGGACCCTCGTGCGCAGCCTGGAGGTGGATCTCCTAGCCATCCATGTGGCAGGAACCTCCAGTCAGCTTGTGGATGACCTCAGCTGGGTGGTTGAGGTGTCTTATGAGTGGTCTCTACACCCAGAGGTAGTTCACGGTCTGTTCTCCCAGTGGCGCACCCCCTCAGGTGGACCTGTTCACCTCCAGGGAGAACACAAAGCTGAGGCTGTTTTGTTCCCGCCCCTCTCAGCAAGGAACGCTGCAGGGGGGATGCCTTCTCAAGGCCTTGGATGTCAGACCTCTTCTATGCCTTCCCTCTAAGTCCCTTGATCCACAAGGTGCTGCTCAAGGCCAGGAGGGACAAGGCACAGGTGATCGTGGTGGCTTCAGACTGGCCACGCCAGTTCTGGTACCCCAGTCTCCTCAGCCTCAGCAGCAGGCTCATGAGGCATCTTCCCCTACACCCGGACCTGCTTTCCATCTCTCAGGGGAAGGTACTCCACCCAGACTTTCAGTCCCTGCACCTGACAGCCTGATTCCTGAGTGGCTAGAGTTCCAGGCCTTGGGTCTCTCCAAAGCTGTATTCACCGTTGTGGAGACATCTTGGAAGAAGTCGACTAGAAAGTGCTACACCTTCAATGAAAGAGATTCTCTATTTGGTGTTGGACCCTTTTATCCTGTCCAGTGGCTAGCATTCTCGATTAACTTTGGTCCCTCTCTGTCGTGCCTTCGGTTGACGACCCTTAAGGTGCACCTGGCAGCCATCTCTGCTTACCGGGCATGGGCTGGTCAACAGTCAGTGGTGCAGGAGAAGGTGGTCTGGCTCTTCTTCAAGGGCCTCAACCACAATTTCCCCTCTGGTGCGTGAACCACCACCACTGTGAGACTTGTTGCTTATTTTGGCAAAGCTCATGGGCAAGCCATTCAAACTGATGCACAAGTGTGATGTGCCTCGCCTGTCATGGAAGACCGTCTTCTTGGTGGCTATCATGTCAGCCAGAAGGATCAGTGAGCACCAGGCACTTTCAGTGGAGTCTCCTTACTTGGTCTTCCACAGGGACAAGGTTGTCCTGCGCTCCAATCCGCGAAGTCCCCCCCCCCCGAAGGTTGTCCGAGTTTCACCTTAACCAGGTGATTAGTCTCCCAGTGTACTTCACCAATCACACCTCGGAGGCTGAGCACAGGCTTCATACTCAGGACCTGAGGGCGAGGGCTTGCTTATTATAAGGAGCACATGGCTGGAGTTTGGAGAAAGGTTCACCAACTGTTTGTCACCTACGCTGAAGCTGCACCAGGCAGGCCTGCAACCAAGCAGAGAATTGGCAGGTGGATCACATTCTGCATTGATCTCTGCTATAGGTTGGTGGGTAGGGAGCCTCCCGGAATGCTAAGGGCTGATTCCACCCATCATACTGCTGCATCAGTGACTGCTTCCAGGGACGTCCCTGTCCAGGAAATCTGCAGGGCAGTTACCTGGAGGTCAGCACACACCTTCATTTCCCAGTACCACATTGACCTGTAGTCACGCTGGGATGCTAGTTTTGGGGCCTCAGTTCTCCAATCCTTATTTCCTAATAGGGGGTGTGCACCTTGTCTCCGTCCTTCCAGAGAACTGCTAGGAGTCTGCCAGAAGTGTGGATAGAACATCATATCCATGTCCCTAGAAAAAACAGGCTACTCACCTGTAACAGTAGATCTTACTTTGAGAGGGTTCCTACAGTAGATCTTCACATATAGGACTGTGCCCCCTGGCATCAGGATCACACGACAAACTTCTACATAGTAATACATAGCGGGGACCACCCCCCTGGTGTCACATGATGGGACGTCAGCGTGACAGTATATAAGGGCGGTCACCACGCCCGCCCTCCACTTCTTTCCCACTGTTGACCTGTGCTAGTCAGATCCTCGCAGTGAACTCAGCTCCAGACAACCACCATTTTCCAAGTATTTCTCAATATTTTTTTGCCTTTTCCGTTTTGTATATTTTCTCCTTCGCGTAGTCCCAAAAAGAAGTATTCAAAGTGCAGTGCTGGGATACCGCACGGGGATGATCACTCCCGCTGGGTCCTGTTCTTAGGCCCCAAACACTGGGTTGACGACTGCGACATCTGCCAGTCCTTCAACAAGACCACATACATCAGAAAGCCCTCAGTATCCATCTTCTGAAACAATGCCTAGCATCAATGGAAAAGAAGCTTTAAGAGCTGTGGGAACGGTCCTCTTCACCCACCTTGAAGTGCAAGAGAAGGAAAAAGGAGCAAGAGAGGCATCAGGACAGGACTGATTCCCTTCTACCCAGCATCGCCAGGCAGCAGATGCCACTTCTGGTGGGGCTTCCACCTCGATGAGTTCTCCTCCTCATCAGTCTCCGTCTGCTCCGGGAGATCCATCACCGACTCCCCCTCCCATCTTAGTCAGAGGGCAGCAGGGGTGTTTCTCCTAGGAGAACTGGTTTTGGGGCCTGTTGACAGCTCTCTGGCTGGTAAGTCACCCTCCGGCTCTGTCAAAGGGCGCACAGCCTCAGTCGATAAGCCAGGCTCCATCTCCACTGCTGCCCACCCGACTGTGACTGATAAGTCGGACGCCGGCTCCTCTGACGCCTGCTCGGTAAATGCTGATCAGTCGATCGTCAGCTTGCCCGGCGACCGCTCGGCCAAGGCTCTCCAATCTGGCTCTTCTGCCTTGCCCAACACCGAGCAGAGCCAACTTTCAGGCACTCTCTCTTCCCTCGAGGCTTCTCCTTCCCGGGACTCCTTTATACCTCTGACTCAGCCCGACCCCTTTTTCTCCCCAGACCCCCAGGAGACGAGCGCTTCTGGCCAGGGGATCCCGTCTCCTACGTCGGGCCTCCTGTCTGAGATTCCCACTTCCCCAGCAGGTCTGTCAACAGGGGTCTCTATTCCTTTACCCCTCCTTACCTTTCTCGGACCAGTCGTCGGGTCCTCTCAGACCCCTGACACCAGACCATCCACCTGTCGATGTTCCTTCCAACCTGGTGATGGCCTCTGGACTGGGCACTCCACCAAGACTTTCCGCTCTGATGCCAGAGCCCCCGCCAAGCCCTTCCAGAGTTCCAGCCAGGACTCCTGGGCCCACAGGCCTGCTGACAGACCCACTTGTTCCTGGCGGTCCCTCTGCCCTGCCCCTGCCGGGACTTCGGCTCCTCCACTGTCCAGTCCCACGGGCATGAACCCTGGCTACCTGCTGCACTATCCTTTTTACCTGGTGCCGCTGGGCCGTCACTGGGTTACCCATCATATGCTCTGATGCCAGGGTACCTGACGCTAGACCATATGTACCACGGGTACCACTACCAGCCCTACCCCTGCTGGTACAAGGCCCCTGGTTACCCCTGTTATTCTTCTTTGGGGGTTTCCAGGCTTTCAACCTCCACATCCACCTCCTCCTCCTCCACAGCCTCAGGCCGCGGAGAGACCTCAAGCTGAACCCCAAGGGACAATCCCAGCCTGGTGGAAGGATGCCAAATTGCAGCTCCTGCAGGAGCTTGGATGCCCTCAACCGGACTTGGTTTCTGCCCCGACCCCCAGGGCGGTCACTAGGAGGCCCTTACCTAGTTGGCCATCGGTTGCCAGACAGAGACTCTTAACAGGTATATAACTAGGATCCCCTCTGGTTTTCGGATCTTGGAGGAGGTCTTGGACAAAGCCTCTCTACCCAGCAGACTGGACTCTTCAGATTCTAATACTAACTCTGACTCTGTAGCTCTCTTCGAGCCTCATTCCCCTGTAGAACTCCAACCAAAGGAGTGTCCCAAATCTCTGCTGGAGGACCCATCTTGCGGAACTACTTAGATTCATCCAGCAGACTTGCAGCTGGGCATCCCAAGAGATGGATCCCAAAAGGAAGAGGCTCACGGAGCACCTGGATTTGACTGATGTGGTTGCCTTACCCATCCCACCTTGGATGGGGCCACATGAAGACCTAACGTCCACAATATGGCAACAACCATCCTCTATTCCTGCGGTCTCTAAAAGGGACTTATCATCCCCTGAAAGGGGCCAGCCACCTCATGACTCAACCTAAGGCCGACTCTATAGTCATCGCAGCGGCTCACGATAGGTCGGCTCAGCCAAAGCACCTGAGTGTCTCTCCTCCAGACAAAGAGTCCAAACAAATGGACCAATATGGCCGCAAAGGTCAGGGGAAGGGAATGGACAAGGATATGATAGAAGGCATTCTTAGGATGGCAGAGAAAGGGGAGATACTGTTGATGGGAGACCTGAATATGCCAGATGTTAACTGGAGCACACTTGCTGCAGCCACATCCAAGAGCAGGGCCATTCTCGATGCCCTACAGGTGGCGTGCCTCAGACAGCTAGTTTCGGAACCCGCTCCTGAGGGAGCAATCTTAGACCTCATACTCTCAAATGGGGACAGTGAGAGGATCTCAGACATAGAAGTGGGTTGCCATCTGGGAACAAGTGACCATCAAACAGTGTGGCTCACGTTAAACTCAGCTACAGAGTCAAGCCATACAAAAGTGAGGATACTGGACTTCAGGAGGGCTGACTTTGGCAAGATGGGAGAGTGCCTCAGAAAAGCACTAGCAAATAGGCTAGAAGGAGGGGTGGAGCAACAATGGGGAATCATCAAAACTGCCATCACAGAGGCAACAAGCCTTTGTGTGAAGCAAATAAACAAATCAAAACGAAAGAAAAAGCCACTATGGTTCTCAAAAAAAGGTGGCGGGGAAAGTCAGGGAGAAAAAGATAGCATTCAGGAAGTATAAGAAAACACAGGAGGAGCAGGACAGAGAGCTGTACCAGTTAAGGCAGAAGGAAGCAGGGAGGGAAGTCAGAATAGCAAAGGCCCAAACTGAGGAAAGGATAGCCAACTTGGTTAAGTAGGGGGATAAAACCTCTTATAGGTACACCAGGGAGCGTAGAAAGACTAAGGGAGGGATAGTGAGGCTGAATAGAATGAACAGTGGGTGGACAGAGGGGGATAGTGAAAAAGCAGGAATACTGAACGAATATTTCTGCTCAGTATTCACAAAAGAGGAGGGGGAGGTGCCTAATCCAATTAACAGAAGCACTCTGGATGGGGGGGTCGATCCCAGTCCTTTCACAGAAGAAAGGGTTCTGAAAGAACTCCTAAAACTGAAGGTGGACAAAGCAATGGGGCATGATGGAATTCACCCCAGAATTCTAAAAGAATTAAGGAAAGAACTAGTGAAACCACTGACTACCCTTTTAAACAAATCATGGGAGGATGGTGTGGTACCTGAGGACTGGAGGAAGGCAGATGTGATTCCCCTTCACAAAAGTGGGACCAAGACAGAGGCAGGAAACTACAGACCTGTCAGTTTGACCTCTGTGGTAGGGAAAGTGATGGAATCACTTCTGAAGGAAAGAATTGTTGAGTACCTAGAGGCCAGTGGGGCACAGGACCTAAGGCAGCTTGGGTTCACAGCGGGAAGGTCATGTCAGATGAATCTAATTGATTTCTTTGACTGGGTGACCAAAGTAGTAGACCAGGGAGGGGCTGTGGACATGGCCTACCTAGACTTTAGCAAGGCATTTGACACAGTCCCACACAGAAGATTAATAGTCAAATTAACTAGCCTGGGAGTGGGTCCCAGGGTGGTAGCCTGGTAAAACATTGGCTGGACAACAGGACACAGAAGATAATTGTAAATGGAGTCCACTCTGAAGAAAGAGGGGTTGCTAGTGGGGCACGCAGGTTCAGTACTGGGTCCAGTCCTTTTTAATGTCTTTATAAGTGACATTGCAGAGGGACTGGAAGGAAAAGTATGCTTCTTTGCAGATGACACAAAGATCTGCAACAGGGTTGATACACAAGGAGGCATGGAAAGGATGAGAAGGGACTTGGCAAGGTTGGAGGAATGGTCGGAAGTATGGCAGCTAGGATTCAATGCAAAGAAGTGCAAAATAATGCACCTGGGAAACCAAAACCCAGGGGAAGATTACACAATGGGGGTAGTAACAAAAACAAAAAATGAAAGGGACCTGGGGGTAATCATATCAGATGGCCTTAAGGTTAGCAAGCAATGTAAGAAGGCAGTAGGGAGAGCTGGGGGTATACTGGGATGCATAGGGAGAGGCATCGCCAGCAGAAAACAGGAAGTTGTTATCCCTCTGTACAGACAGATGGTGAGACCCCTTCTGGAGTATTGCGTCCAGTTCTGGAGACCCCATCTCCGCAAGGACATAGACAGGATAGAGGCAGTCCAGAGGAGGGCAACTAGAATGGTGCAGGGTCTGCAAGAGAAGCCATACGAGGAGAGACTAAAAGAGCTTAATATGTATACCCTTGAGGAAAGGAGGGAGGGGGGACATGATAGAAATGTTTAAGTACCTCAGTGGAATCAACAAAGTCCAAGAGGGTAGCATCTTTCAGAAAAAGACATACAAGAACAAGGGACACAATTTAAAGATGGGAGGGGTTCAAGGGCAATGTGAGGAAGTATTTTTTCACAGAGAGGGTAGTGGATGCATGGAACAGCCTTCCTGAGGAGGTTGTGGGGTCTAAAACTGTGGGAGAATTCAAGAATACATGGGACAGACATAAGGCAATTCTAGTGGGGGGGTAGGAAGAAATAGGCTGTTGGTTGACTAGGATCTGCAGCTTATCCTGTAGGTAGGGAAATGGGCAGACTAGGTGGGCCACGTGGTCCTTATCTGCCATCAAAGTCTATGTTTCTATGTTTCAAAGTCTATGCTTCCTCCACCTGTGCTATCAGGTCTCTTAATTACGTGGCCCACATGATCTCTTTCCAAAAACTGTCTCTGTCCGATCTTGAGAAAGCGCTTCAGTCCATTCAGGATGAGGAACTCGGGAACAAGCTCTTGGATAAGGTGAGACTTAAGTCTTCCTGCCACCATGCATTGCATGCCACCAATGACTCTGTGAATTCGGTGGCTCACTGCACCGCCTCGAGCATCTGCCTGAGACGTCTGGTGTGGCTCTGCCTTGCACTCTTAGCGCAAGACATTCAAACCACCCTTCTGGATGCCCCCTTCAGGGGCCCTGTTCTGTTCAGCAGCAATGCTAAGGATATTATTACGGAGCTACAGGAGAGTGGCAGATCCCTTAGGGACATCTACTCCATTTACCGTTCTACCCCTAAACCCAAGCAGACTTTTCATTGCCCACAGAGGAGATGGAACAGACAGAACCAGACCAGACGTCAGGGCAAACGCCATGCCACGGGTTCTGGCACCCAGAACCCCTAAGCCAAAACCCATAAGGCCGACGGAGGCAATAAAGGGGCTCTCCCCTCCGCCTCCTGACTCATGGGCACCTCCTCCACCTTCTCCCGTTCTTCCAGTGGAGCCGTTGGGGGGAAGGTTCACCCTCCACCTAAAGGAGTGGGAAACGATAACCGCAGATGCTTGGATCCTCCAACTGATCGCAAGAGGGCACTCAACAGTGTTCCTGGGTAGACCCCTGAACAATCCTCCAGGCAGGTCTCACTACCCGTCAGGCCATCTGCATCTCATTCAGGAAGAAATCCAGGCTGTCTTGTCAAAATCAACCATAGATCGGGTTCCTCTCACACAGACAGGAAGGGGGTATTACTCCCACTTCTTCCTGGTGTCCAAAAAGACAGGTGATGTGAGGACCATCCTGGACCTCAGCCTGCTGAACCTCTTCATTGAGTACAAGAGGTTCCACATGCTAACTCTCCAGGGACTCTTACCCCTGCTCCACCAGAACCAATGGCTGTGTTCGCTGGATATGCAGGATGCTTACCTGCACATCCCTATCCTGCAGGCCCACTGCCGTTTCCTTTGGTTCTCCTTCCAGGGGAACCACTACCAATTCAAGGCCCTTCCTTTTGACCTGTTGTCGGCACCTTGGGTTTTTACTAAGTGCCTGGTGGCAGTGGCTGCGGCCTTGCATCGCAAGGGGATTTATGTGTTCCCATATCTGGGCAACCTCTTCTCCTGTCTTGGCATCACCGTGAACTATCCCAAGTCTCAGCTTTCACCCTCCCAGCACCTCCAGTTCATTGGAGCAGTGTTGGATATGGTCCAGTGCAGGGCCTTCTTGCCTCAGGACAGGGTAGAAACCTTGATACGGCAGGCTTCGTCTGTGTCCAACTCTCGCTGGACCACAGCTCACTCTATTCTCCATCTGTTGGGCATAATGGCAACTGCCATTCCCACAGTTCCGTTGGCCAGACTGCATATGAGGGTGACCCAGTGAACTCTCAGGGTCCAGTGGGATCAGCAGTCGGACGACCTGGACGACAGGGTCCTGGTCTCCAGCAGCATGAAGAGGGATCTTCTGTGGTGGCAGAAGTTATTCAGTCTCTCCTTAGGGGCCCCTTTCCACCCCCATCTCCTTTCATGACCCTCACAACAGATACCTTGGGTCAGGGTTGGGGAGCCCACCTAGACCATTGAACCCAGGGGAGATGGTCCCCACAGGAAGAACATCTGCACATAAACATCCTGGAGATGAGAGCAGTGCTCTACGCCCTCCAGGTGTTTCAAGCCCTCTTACGTCCAGGAACACTTCTGAGCCAGGCTGGCAATACTGCCACAGTCTGGTACATAAACAGGGAGGCACCCGATTGTACCCCCTCTGCATGGGGGCGATGTGGGTCTGGTACTGGGCAGTCCAGCATGGCCTGTCTTTGACAGCAGTCCTTGTCCCAGGAGTTCACAATGTCCTGGCGGACAGTCTCAGCTGCACGGTAGTCCAGGCTCATGAGTGGGAGCTAAGACAAGAGGTAGTGGAAGATTTTTTTGATCTCTGGGGATGGCTAGAGCTGGATTTATTTGCCTCCCCATCCAACACAAAACTACCCAGCTTTTGCTCGCTCATTCACGGGCATGGTGTTTTCTGGCGAGACATGCTGTCTCTGTGTTGGACAGAGAGGTTCCTGTACACCTTTCCTCCCTTTCCAGTTCTGCAGAAGCTACTGGTGATGCTTCAAGCAGAGGTTGCTCGCATGTTCCTCATTGCTCCCCTCTGGCCTCAGCAGATCTGGTTCCCACTGCTACAGCAGTTGACATCAGAACCCCCAACACCTCTTCCTCTCTTACTGGACCTTCTGACATAGGAACAGGGCAGCCTGGTACATCTGAGCCTCAGGTCTCTTCACTTACATGCGTGGCACCTCTGGATGTAGCTGTCTCACAATTTGGCATCTTCTCGAGGGTCGCCCATGTTCTAGTGGAGGCCAGAAAGCCTTCCACTAGATCCACATATGCAATTATGTGGAAGAGATTCACCATTAGGGCAACGGCCAAGGGCCTGGACCCTTTTTCTTGCTTGGTGCCTGAGGTCCTAGAGGACCTCTTGCACTTGTATGATTCGGGCCTCAGTTATTCTTCCCTGAAGGTCCATCTTTCAGCGATCTTGGCCTACCACCTTCCAGTGGAGGACAGAACCCTCGCTTAGTTGGAGGTCTCCAAAACATTTCTAAAGGGGATCCTCCACTTAAAACCTCTGATCCATAGTCCGGTGCCCCCTGGGACTTAAGTTAGGCTGCCGACAGAATTAGAACGTATAGGAATTCTGGACTAATATATCAGTCCGCGGCACAGCAAGGGTTACAGTTTATTTTAGAGAAACTTACTTTGCCCTGTTTGAGCTGGCAGCAAGTCATGACGTGCGCGCTTTTTAGTTGCTGTTACTTCTGCTTTAAGGATTTCAGAGCTTCAGGCCCTCATTTGCAAGGAGCCTTATTTAATTTTCCACAGAGACAGGGTGGCTCTGTGGACTAACCCTTCTTTTCTGCTGAAAGTGGTTTCGGAATTTACTTTGAACCAAGATGTTCAGCTGCCAGTTTTCTTTCCTGAATATTCCAATGGGGGGAATACCTCTTGCACACATTGGATGTGCGCAGGATTCTGAGATATTATATCTCTCGGACCAAGGAGGCTCTCAAGTCAGATCAATTGTTTGTTGCCTTCGCACCCAGACGTCAGGGCACTGCCATCTCAAAGTAGTGCCTGTCAGAATGGTTGGCTAATTGCATTTCGTTCATGTGTCAGAAGTATGAGAAACCCCTTCTGGGGGAAGTTAAGGGTCACTCGACCCAAGGTATGGCTGCATCCACAGCCTTTTTACAGAATGTGTCCACCTCGGAGATTTGTGCTGCGGCCACCTGGACTACGGTCCATACTTTCACCAAGCATCACAGTCTGGACATCACTTCTAGGCGCAGGGCAGGTTTTGGACTTGCTGTCCTGCAAGGCCTTTTATCCTGATAAGCTTACTAGTTGGCAGATGGTTCCTCCTCCCAGACCTCAGTCTCTGACTTCTTTTTCTTGACTGCTTGGTATTCAGTCCTATATGTGAAGACCTACTGCAGTAACTCTCTTGAAGTAAGATATTACAGTTACATAAAAACTTGCCGTAACAGTAGATCTTCGAGAGAGGTTCCTGCAGCAAGTCACCTTTTCCCTCCCACCTTCCCCCAGCTCCTGTTTTTTCTCCTTTCCCTTTCCAGGGCTTTTTATCAGCAGCTCCAGGCTCAAGGAGTTTTTTTCTTTCTCCCATTTCCTCTTTCTGGGGTCTTCCGGTGGGAGAACTGGAGGTTGGGCATAGGGACCATATACTGTCACGATGACGTCCTGTCATGTGACACTTGGGGTGGTCCCCCACTATGTATTGGTAGCTAGAAGTTTGCCATGTGATCCTGTTGCCGGGGCATAGTCCTATATGTGAAGACCTACTGCAGGAACCTCTCTCGAAAATCTACTGTTATGGTAAGTTCTTACATAACTAATTTCTAAGAGTGGTATATGATGTTCATCCACATGAACCCACCTGACTTCCCCTGGCTTGGGCACACATTTCTGCTTCCATGGGGCAAGATCTGTCATCATGGGGCAGAGCCGAGGGAGTTACCACCCGGGCAGGTGGGATGAGCCAGCTTGATGACTTTTCAGCACGCTCTTAAAGGGAAAGGATACTGCCAGAAGTGTGGATGAACATCATGTACTATTCCTAGAAGTACTGTTACAGGTGAGTAACCTGTTTTTTTTTGTTGTACTTGATGCTTTAAAGCAGCAGTGCAGCGAAACATGTTTTTCCAAAATGCCTACTTTCCAGCTTCAATTAATAAATATATTACCATACATGGTAAATCTACTTTTCTGGGTTATTCCTAGTCTGTTTGCTAAGTATATATTTTTATTTTTTATCCTAAATATCTCCCAGTTTTACAGCGTTATTTCTAAGCCAAATGAAGCGGCCATCTTATTTTTTTTTTGGGGAGGGAAAAAAGTAAATTAAAACATGTATGAAATAACATTTATAAAATACTTAAAGTCTGGTAGAACTGGACAGTTTTACAAATAAATTATACTGGAAGATGTCTGTGGAGTATGTAACACTTTAAAAAAATGTTTTGCCCGGTTTTGTTGCACTGCTGCATTAACATCTGTTCAGAACCTCAGGATTTATCACATAGCACTTTATCATCAGTTAGTATTCCTGTAGCAACAGAAACAACTCCTACGATGGGCAACCGGCACACCATCTCCTCTTGCCATTATTTAAACAAATCATCTCCCCATCCCCCCAATGCAGCAGCAGCACCCAGGTCCCACCCTCTTCCCCAGCAACCACATTTCTTACATTCAGAAAGCAAGTCCTCAGGCGTGAGAAGGCGACCAACACCTGCTGTCCTCCATGGTTGGTATTAGTGTCAAAGGGGGCCACCTGCTGTCCTCCATGGTTAGTATTAGTGTCAAAGGGGGCCACCTGCTGTCCTCCATGGTTAGTATTAGTGTCAAAGGGGGCCACCTGCTGTCCTCCATGGTTAGTATTAGTGTCAAAGGGGGCCACCTGCTGTCCTCCATGGTTAGTATTAGTGTCAAAGGGGGCCACCTGCTGTCCTCCATGGTTAGTATTACTGTCAAAGGGGGCCACCTGCTGTCCCATTAGGTAGCACTGGCTAACTGGGTTCAGGAGTGGATGGGGTAGCTGGCTTGGGCAGTGGAGGGGGCTGCAGAGATCCTCTTTGGTGGGTTGGCAAAGCTGTCTTCTCTGCAGGGCATCACTGCATGCTTATGTGGCCTTAATAGGCATGGCCTGGCGGTACACCGGAGGAGGCAAGGCTTAGGGAGAAAAACCTTATTTATTTATAAATAACTGGATTATACAATAACAGTAGTAATAGGTTAAGGACAATATGATTACAACAAAAGCAACAGTGCAATTGTCAGTAGCTACATATGATTATATGTGTGCAGTACTGGTGCCCGTATCTGAAGAGGGACATTAAGTTACTGGAGGGGTTGCAGCACAGGGCGACAAAGATGATCAAGGGGCTGGGGGACTTACCATACAAGAGGAGGCTGAGGAAGTTGAACATGTACTCGCTGGAGGAGAGGAGGGACGGGGGGGACATGATTGAAACCTTTAAGTACATGAAAGGAATAAACAAGACAGGTACAGAGGGACTGTTCAAATTAAGGAAGGGGAGGGACACCTGGGGCCGTGATATGAGACTAGAGGGAGGGAGAAAGGTTCAGGAGGGAGATGAGGAGACACATTTTTACAGAGAGGGTGGTAGCCGGGTGGAATGCGTTGCTGGCTGAAGTGGTATGCAGTAGAACAGTGGACTGCTTCAAAGGGGCTGGGACAGGGCAGGGGAGGGTCAATGGAGGGAAGGGTGGGAGGGAGGGCAGCTGCAGAATAGGGGTGCTAGCTGCACATTCGAGCAGACTTGATAGACCTCTAAGCCTCTATCTGCTGGCAGATTTCATATGTTAATACATGGTGCATTTTCATATTAACATCAGGTACCAACAATCAAAGCTGTGCATCAGGTACCAACAACCAAAACTGTGCAGGTACAGGCAATCAAACTTTCATGGACTTCTTAGGGATCAAAGAGGATAGTAGGCAAGTGTGCAAGGTTGTCATAATATAATGGGGGCTAAGGCATAAGAAGATAGAGGTGAGAAAGGAGGGGCAGGAAGGTAGAGGCAAGCAGTGATGCCTTCACATTATAGAGCATGGGCACTTAGTAGGCCGTAGTGTTGTTGTGGAGAGCAGTGACAAGTGGCTGCAGTCAGGAGCCAGTATTTTAGATTCTGTTTGAAAGACAGGTGGGAGGAGGACGTGCAGACAGACGATGGGAGTTTGTTCCACAGGGAGGGTGCAGAGATGCAGAACATTCTATTTCCCATGGCAGTGAAGATGCGTGGTTCTTCTAGTGGAGGGACTGAGGATGCCCTAAAAGTCCTAAATAAGAAATGGGCACCTGGCTGTTTGAATGACAGTCACTGACACCTTTAAGCCCTGCTCCATGTTGATCCCCTCTGGCTTTGACAGTTGGGAGCAGTGCAGCAGGCAGGGCTGAGGGGTTGCCTGCCGAAGACCTAAAGCCAGTGTAGGTGGCAGCTCAGGGGAAAATAAAAGTTCAGACCAAAAGGCACTTCTATTACATCTGCAGCTATATTTTCTGATTCTGATGCTCCAGACAACTGGGGCACATTTTTTGCACATTTGCAGAAATTGCAACAAAAGGTTAGACCACATACGACATTGTCTAACTGGTTGTCACGATTGATGCAATTTGTGTACCATGATGTGATCAGCTTTATAAGAAGGTGGCTGGCTGTGTAGGATGGCGGATTGTGTTGGTCGCTTTCTTGTGCCTGAGGACTTGCTTACTAAATTTAAGAAATGTGGGTGCGGAGGAGAGGGTGGGACTTGGGTGATGCAGCTGAGGTGGGGGGATGATTTGTTTTAATAATGGTAAGAGGAGATGGTGGCCGACTATGGAGTTGGGCTGTGTCGTCAAGGCACAGGTCAGAAAGCATAGGAAAAACCAGGAGCAGTTGTAAAATTTGCAACAAGAGTTTTATTATCAATAACAAGCAAATAAAAATATAAAGTTGTTCAGAATAACTATTTACAAAGGCAGAATAAACAGAGACAATCATCTGAGTTTTCCTTCAGTCTCTGTGTCTCTTGCAAGAAATTGCAGCTCTGTCTTATAAGCCCTTGTAACCCCCCTTCTTAACAAGCATTCTCTTTTTTTCTAAAACATTCTTGTCTGTATCAGGCAGATGCAGCTAGAACACAGTGTCCCAGAACTGAGGCCCCTTTTCTACAGCTTCTGCAAAAGGCTTAAAAATTGCATTTCAGGTTAACCCTTTGAGTTTTTGCAATCATCTTAAACTATAATTATATACATTTCAACAGTAATACTATATCATTTCTAAACAAAGGGATCCCAATATCAGTTACATTTCCATATAATGATTTGAATATATTTTTATACCAGCAGATATGCAAGGGAGGAAAAGACAGAATAGCTAGGGAAAACTGAGAGACGGTGAGAGGCAAAGAATTGCGAGACTGTCTGGGTGATCATATCCTAGGTCTCACTGGAAAATTTGGTTGTGCAACCAGACAGACAAGAGACAGGAAAGGAAAGAACAGAACAGATCCCTGAATTCAAACTCTCCATAACAACTGGAACATGGTCCTATTCAACCCTGTCACAGGCGGATTGTGCCAGTCACCCATTGTGGGAGTTGTTTCTGTTACTATGGAAACTGTGGGTGCTGGGGGAAGGAGGGTGGGAGTGGGCCCTTTGCAGAGGGTAGAGGAACAGGGTTATTTTTTTGCCACTATTAGGCTGGTGGGGGGCTGTTTTTTTTACTTTTACTGTTTTCCGAATACAAATAGGCACAAATAGTGCCACTGTGTGTTATTCGGATCCAAATAACGAATAGTGCATTATTCGTGGTATTCAGGAAATACTATTCCTGGCTTACACATCCGTACTAACCCTCTTGTACTGGCACTAACAATGATGGTCACTGGTAGCAATAGTGCCACCTGGGCTGTGCTTCATCCACAAACTTCCATACTGTGGTGCCCTGCCAGCATTATTACTTTGCCGATGTACTGTAGGCCATCTTAGTAGTACCCCATTCCCCCAACCCCACAGAAAGTAATTACTCTTTCCTTATGTGTCAAGTTCTGATAATTAATTTCTAAATAATCATTTAGATCTTCTTTGGGGATATCTCTGCCATCAGGTCACACTTATGGAACTGTGCCATCAGGATCCCACAGAAGCTTTTTTCTGCAGCAGTCTGTTAGGGTCCGCCCATGCCGACAACAGGCTCCAATGTCACACACCCTATATAAGCAAGGGCGGTCACCCTCCCTCCTCAGTTCTTTCCCACCATCGACCATGCCCACATAGATTCCAAGGAAGTTTCGTTGCTCAGTTCGACCACCAATTTTACTTACCCTTTTTTCTTTTACTTAGCTTTGAATCACTTTAATTTAAAGTCATTCTTTTTTCTTTTTATGTCAAGAACTACTCCTTCATCAGCTCTTTTTCATCACTGTCGCTGTGGATAGAAGATCTCCGTAACCGATGAACATGAACTCTGTGTCTGCTGTCTTGGGCCCAGCCACAGTGTCCTTGCCTGTGAGTCGTGCCTGAAGTTTAATCTCACCACCCAGTGCTGATACAAGAAAGCCCCACAGAAGTTCTTTATGGAGCAACAGGCAACCATCGGAGAGCAGGGGTCCTCAGGAGCCCCACCCACCCACCCTGTCACTGGCATGTTCTTCAGGCTCTCAGGCCACCAAGGCCCAGGAAAAATCCTTGTGGAAACATTCTCGGCAGGAAAAGGAGAGGCCTAAAGACCTCTCCCCATGTCGGCGCTCCCGGTCCCTGTTGGATTCTCCTTCTTCTTTTCCTGGGGTCACCCAGTTGACTGCTTCGGCATAAGCAGCTTGCCCCATGCAGGCCTCTGCTCTGACTAGGCCCCCCACAATGGATTCATCTCCCAGCCATCATAGGGCTGCAGAGGAGCAATCAGTCTCTGGGTCGTTGACCCCCACCCTGCAGTTGAGACCTCTCGACCCTTGCGGTCAGTAGGCATGGGGCTCAGCCACTACCACTGCTGTTAGTGGTTCATCGACGAACCAGTGCTACGTGCCCCATCCGTTGATGCCTGTGTCGATGACGATTCCTCTTTCTGCTGTAGACTTTAATTCTATACTTACCTCTATTACCACATCTCTCATTCAATAGCCAGTTCTGTGGCCTGGGTCATTGTGTCCCGCATTGATGGATGCTGCTTCAGCGTTGACACCAGGTCGACCCGCTTGCCCTGCACCCCCTAGAAAGCCATTGGTGCTACATTCATTGGCTCATGCTTCAGAGCAGGTCGAAGTTGAAGAGGAATTCCTTCCTGATCTCATCCTCCCTGAGGAAGAGGATTAGGAGAAAGACATTAATGTGAAATCCTCTGACAGGTCCACAGTCTCCTGCAGTAGTGAGGAGTCTGTCACGCACACTCCCAGGTCCCCCCAGAGGACCCCTCCTTCTTCAACATTATGAAACAGTTCTCCTCCACCATGGGATTTGAAACTGAGGAGGAGGATGAAACTAGTAGGAATTTGGTGGACTGCCAGGAAATCCCAGTTTTCAATCAAGGTTATTTCTCCTCTGCTGCCAGCCCTGAGTGATGCTGCCACAGTGGCCTGGCATAGACCCAACATGGTACCAGCCATGCCCAGGAAGGCCGACAAGCTTTATCAGGCTCCTCAAGGGTTACCCTTTTACGCGGCCCAGCCTGAAACCGATTCAGTGGTTATCAAGGCCGCTCATGACAGAACTAAGGCCCCTAAGCATCTTAATTCCCTGCCCCCTAACCATGAGTCCAGGAGATTGGACCTCTGGGGCAAGAGGACATTTGCCTCTGCAACCCTCAGCCTTCGGATTGCCAGTTATTTGGCTCATCTTATTAAGTACCAGAATACCCTTTGGCGGAAAGGCAAGGCAGTTGCACAGACCCTGCCTGAGGGTTCCCCAAAACAGGAGCTTCTTAAGGTGCCCGAGGCCTTGGAAGATGGCAGTAAGCATCTCCTCAGAGCCACCTATTATATGGCTGATACTACAGCCAGGGCAGCTGCCTCTGGCATTTGCCTCAGGAGGCACTCCTGGCTTAAAGTCTCTGGCTTTGTGAGTGATGTCCAGCAAAAGGTGCTGACTGCCCTTTTGTAGGTCACAAACTCTTTGGACCAGACATGCAGGATATTATCAATGAACTGCAGGCCTCTGGTAGGGCTATTCAGTCTGTCCACTCCCTGTACCATACCATCCCAGGAGCAGGCCGAGGTCCTCCTTTTGTAAGGTCTCTCACAAGTCTGTACTGGAGCCAGGTTTCAGGGTAAGTACCAGCTCCGCATTGCTTGCCCCCTCTTCCACTTCTGGTCCCTCTGCCAAGCAATCCAGAGGAGGAGGTGTGGCCCCGGTCACTGGTTTGCCTCCGTCTGACTCCTTGATAGCTCCCCCTCCTCCTTCCCCAAGCCAAGAGGTGGTGGTCAGAGGTCGGTTCTCCCTCCATCTGTCCCAGCGGAGAACCATCACAACAGATGCTTGGATTCTGCAGATAATCGAACAGGGCCATGCTATAGAGCTTCTAGAGCAGCCTTCAGATGTTCCCCCAGTCTCCATGTTTTACCCTCCAACTCACACAGAGGTGCTTAGGGAGGAGGTCCTCACCTTGCTGTGCAAACAGGCCATAGAACCAGTGCCCATGTGGCAAAGGAACAAAGGGTTCTATTCCAGGTTCTTCCTGGTTCCCAAAAGAATAGGGTACCTGAGGCCCATTCTAGACCTCAAGGAACTGAACCTTTTTATCCAGTACAAAAAGTACCAGATGGTCACTGTGCATAGCCTTCATCCTCTGCTCAATCAGGGTATCTGGCTGTGCTCCCTCAGTATGCAAGATTTATTTATTTATTTAAGAGTTTCACCAGGAGGGCACACTGAGAAGAGTACTGCTCGATTCCAGTTGCGTCCTGGGGGAGAGGGGAGGGGAGAACACAATACAGAAATACACTGCAATCCGACAGTAAGTGTTAAACGCAGCTAACAACACTAGGATGATATCATGGCCTGCGTAGAGCAAGACAACAGGGTGCATCAAGGTATAAATGAAACAAGTAATACAGTGCAACATAATACAGCCCTAGTGTTCCAACTAGAGAAGGAGTGGTGCATTTGGTTAGATACATGTGCAAGTGGAGGCGAAATGATCTTTGAGGCGGGCGTGGAGGTAGTGGTATGAGGTGGCCTGCCTTATGCCCACAGGGAGGGAGTTCCACAACTTAGGCATGCGATATGTGAAGGCGACCTGTCCAGCATTTGTGGACCTATGCAGAATAGACAGGAGTCTGGTGTCACTGTGCCTGAGTGAGTAGGCTGGCAGGGGGGTGGCTGAAAGTGCTGACTGGAGATAGGGGGGTAGGGTTGGAGACCAGAACTTGGCAGTGAGATGGGCACAGTGTATTTGGCGGCGGTCCTGCAGTGAGGGGAGACCCAGTGAGTGGTACAGGAAACAGTGATGGGTAGAGTAGGGATAGTTGAGAGCGAAGTGACAAAAGGCATGGAAGATGCCAACATGCACATCATGGTTTGCTCCCCTCACGGGTGGCATCTGTGATTCCTGTTCCAGGGGGAACATTACCAGTTCAGGGTATTGCCCTTTGGCTTATCCTCTGTGACACCGGTCTTTATCAAGTGCTTAGGAGCTGTAGCAGTAGCCCTTTGGCTTGAGGGCCTCTGTGTGTTACCATATCTGGACAAATTGTTACTGAAAGCCCAGTCCAGAGAGCTCCTATTGTTGACTGTGGAACATACCCTGCAGTTATTCCAGTCCTTGGACATCACTGTTAATTGGCCCAAGATGGTGCTGACCCCTACCCAAAGATTACAGTACATAGGGGTAGTCCTGGACTCTGCCCAGGGCAAAGCCTTCCTCCCTCAAGACAGGGCAGACTGCCTCTTTGCTCAGGCCCAGGAGGTGGCTCAGAGTTGGCATGTCCCTACCAGGACATCCCTCAGGGTTCTGGGACTCATGGCCTCAGCCACTGTTACAGTCCTTCTGGCCAAGTTGCACATGAGGATTCTGCAGTGGACCCTCAGGATTCAGTGGGATCAGTGCTCCGAAGACCTAGATCAGCTGGTCTTTGTCTCCTCAGCAGTATGCAGAGTGCTTCTCTGGTGGCTGGACCCAGCCAATCTCTTAAAGGGTGTCCCCTTTCTTATCCCCACCTCACAACAAATACTTTGGGTCTGGGTTGGGGAGCCCACCTGAGTCCTTATCAGACCCAGGGTCTTTGGTCCCACTGGGAGATGCACCTCCACATAAACATCTCAGAAATTAGGGCAGTTCTGAATGCTTTGCAGGCTTTCCAGAACCATCTTTCTCTGGGCCTTCTGTTGGTGCAGTCGGACAGTCTCAGTGTGGTCTACAACATCAGCAAGGAAGGGGGGATCCATTCCTAGCCTCTGTGCAGAGAAGCAGTGATGGTCTAGTACTGGGCTCTGGATCATGGTCTAGAACTGGCAGCCGTCCATGTACTAGGCACCCAAAACACCTTGGCAGACAGCCTCAGCAGGTCACAGTCCAAAGTGCATGAGTGGAAGCTGCTGACCTTGGTCACTGAAGACCTTTTTGACTGGTGGGGTCGTCCAAAATTGGACCTTTTTGCGTCCCCAGTCAATGCAAAACTGCCACATTTCTGCTCGCTAGATCCAGGGCCTGAAGTTTTCTGGAGAGACATGTTGTCCGCATCCTGGAAAGGGAAGTTTCTTTATGTAATTCCTCGCTTCCCTCTGATTTAGAGGGTTCTCATCATGTTTCAGATGGAGGGTGTCACCCTAATTCTGGTGGCCCCAGTTTGGCCTCAGCAAATATGGTTTCCATTACTGCAGCAATTGGCTGTGGAAGTTCCAGTTCTCTGCCTCTCTGCCTGGATGTGTTGACAGGCCCAGGGGACCCTGGTCCATCCAGACTTCAAGTCCCTCCACCTGCATGCATGGCTCCTGAGGACATAGCCATTTTTCGATTTGGGGTGTCCCAGACGGTGGCTGACGTCCTGGTGGCTGCCAGAAAACCTTCCACCAGGGTCACTTACTCTATGAAATGGAAGCAGTTTACTATCTGCGCTGTGTCTCATAGCCTGGACCCTTTCACCTGCCCAGTGAACCAGGTTTTGGAGTATCTCCTGACCCTGTCTGATGCAGGTCTCAAATACTCCTCCTCCCTTAAAGTGCACCTGTTGGCCATATCAGCCTTTCATGTGCCCACTGATGGGCGTACTGTGGCACAGCTGGATGTGGCCCATACCTTTTTGAGAGGCATCCTCCACTTGAAGCCTCCTATTGGCAACCCAGTTCCAGCTTGGGACCTAAATTTTGTTTTGGAGAAGCTGACCCTGCCCCCTTTTGAGCCAGTCGTGTCTTGCGAGCTACGCATTCTGTTGTGGAAAGCATTATTTTTAGTTACCATTACTTCTGCTCAAAGAATTGTGGAGCTACAGGCTCTCATGTGTGAACAGCCTTATTTGATTTTTCACAAAGATGGTCTTTTTGCATACCAACCCTACATTTCTTCCCAAGGTGGTGTCCGAGTTTACCCTAAATCAGTTCATCCACCTGCCTAGTTATTATCCAGAGCATGTCAATCCAGGGGAAGCATTGCTCCATACTTTGGATGTGCATTGAATTTTGTGTAAGTATATGGTATGAGGGACTGTAGGAAGTCCTCTCAGTTGTTTGTTTCTTTCACCCCTGGCAAAGAGGGCACACCAGTTTCAAAGCAGTGCTTGTCCAAATGGTTGGCCATCTGTGTTATTTTTTGTTACAGGAAGTACGGTAAGGAACTTCCGAGGGTTGTTAAGGTCCATTCCATCAAGGGCATGCACACGTCCATTGCCTGTTTCAGGGGTGTGTCTGCAGCCTAGATTTGCACTGCTGCCACTTGGAGTACTGTCCACACTTTAACCAAGCACTGCAGTCTGGATATTCAATCCAGATGGGCAGACTTTGGCCTCGCTGTGGGCCTTCTTTCTTAGGGCTTCAGTCTCCTGCCACCCAGACTATCCTTGCTTTCAGCACTGCTTGGGACTCGTTCCATATGTGTGACCTGATGACCGAAATATCCCTGAGGAAGATAGAACAGTTACAAAAGAACTTACCATAACAGTAGATCTTCGAGGTATTCTCTGCCATCAGGTCATGCCGTCCCTCCCTCCTTCCCCCCTTTTCTCTCTTTCTCTCTCCAGCTCAGCTCTCCTGTTGCTCTAGATTTTCTGCTAACTGGGCACCTTCTCACTCTCCTCAGTTCCCTGGTGGGACTGCTGTCTCTCATGGCCTCCAGCTAGGGAAAGTACTGAGGAGGAGGTGGGGCCACCCACTCTTACATAGGGTGTGTGATGGCAGAGCCTGATGCTGACGTGGGTGACCCCTAATAGACTGCTGTAAGAAAAAAGCTTCCATGATTCCGGACACCTGACGGCGAAGTTCCATGAGTGTGACCTGATGACAGAGATTCCCTCGAAGATCTACTGTTATGGTAAGCTCTTATGTAACTGTTCTTTATTTTTTTGTCTACTACAAGTTTTGTCATCCCTTCCTCAATGTAGTGCACTCTATGCCCCACAGGAATTCTTCCTGGCTACACATGCAGTTTACCCACTCCATTCACCCTCTGCTGCTCCAGTGTAACTGTAACATGATTGCCATGGCGCACAGTAGAGTGACAGGCTCTGGACCATCTCTCATGGAGACTAAGCTGAGCTTTTGGGATGATGCCTGCCATCCTGAGTTGGCCTGAGGTGCAAGAGCCTCTGTTAGGTGTCAGACAAGCAGTGGCACATGCTATCCCCTCCTGTCCTAAGGAGGAGAGCTGTTTTTGGCTGCTGCACCCTCTGAGTGACCCTGGTTCTTTCCCGAATGCAGGTTGCCCGTGTCTCCAGAATCTGGGGCAAGCATTCCAGTGCAGTGTCCTAACCACTAGGCCACGAGGCCAGCCCAGTACACCTTCCATTTTCAGGAAGCACATTGTTGTATATGAGAAAACGGCAAAGCCATGCCACCTAGTAGTGAAAGCGGTGAATAACATTCAGTGCAGCACTGAGTAATTGAAACAGCTAGAGACCACTAGTGGATTTTGGTGGGATAGCAGGCATGATAGTAAATGGAAGACTCCAGCTTGCCAGCTCGGGGGAATTTCTCTTTACTTGAATGATTGGAGCTGCTGTTTTTGAGACCAAGAATTATCAATTTGATTTCCAGCAACGGCTTGGGGTGCATCTGCCCAAGCAGAGGGGGCAGACATGATACGGTAATAACCTTCAGGTTCAGACTGGATATGTACTTTAAAAGAAAAAGGGCTGATGGGGCATTTCTGCTGAGCTACGGGGGGACTCGATGGATCACTGGTTTTCTTCCTTCCTTCCTAAATATGTATGTATGTATGTATGTATATAGATATGTATAGCAGACATCTGGGAACCAGAAAAAAATCTTAATTAGGAAGCACTTCTCCCAAAGGGAAGCAAACCCATGGAACAGCCTACCAGATGAAATGGAGATGTGAAGACAGTACATGCCTTCAGGATAAGGCTGGACAAATATCTGCTTCCCATGGGAATCATTAGATACCCTGGGTAGTAGAGCGGGTGGAGAAGTCTTTTAAATTGGTACATGTCAGCTGGCCCAGCGGTGCCACGGCAGCCTTATTATTCACCACACTGACGACCAGAGTTCAGAAGCAGACATAAATCATCAGGGTTTGGCTGGATGAAGGACACGTGGGTATCCAAGGGACAGTCTTCTCCTGGGGGGGGCAGTGTTCTCCACTGCATGACTGCCAGCATCACTGCATGTTGCTAGCCCTCAGGGGAGAAACTGAATTTGGAAACACAATGTTGGCCAAGCAGCACGACGCCCAACCTGCCACAGCCCCTGCATGCTAAGATTCATACTAAGGTCGGTGTAGAAGCAAGCAGGTGTTAACCCACTAGTGCTTCATCCTTGTGAAAAGTGACGAAATGATCTCCCTGACATGATAAGTCTATCCAATTTGCACTTGAAACTAGTCTTACTGTTTGCAGTAATGACGTCCATTGGAAGTTCATTCCATAGTTTCACAACTCTATTGATGAAAAAGTACTTTCGAGTATTAGAACGGCTGCACCGCTGACTTCGGTGTTCCACCTCCCACACCCATGCATCTGGACCCTGGGAGGCAAACACCCCAAAATCCAAGTCCCTACCAGGGTGGGCACTGGAGTTCTGAGGAAGGAGGAGGTAAGTCCGGAGAAAAGGGCTGGGGAAGTCTGTCTGAGTGGGGCAGGCAAGTAGGTGCAGGAATATAAACAAGGTACTACATGTTTACACAGCTTCTGATTTATACCTTCTTATAAAGCCGGGGTGAACATGACTGACCTAGAGTCCTTTCTGACCTTAAACTGTTATCATTATACATTTATTAAATATATAAAGGTGTTACAAGCCAGTTGAGCCTAAACTTGCTTCCAGTGCGGTCCTTTCTAAGATAAACATAGATTAACACGATAACAAACAGCTGCTAAAAACAGATAAAATTACTATTAATAGAAAAAGGAAAAAAGATAAGGATGTGATGGCAATCCTGTGGCTTGGATTATAGCCCCAAACAGGCCTTTAAAGGTCTAGAAAGCTATGAGGAGGCTCCAGTAGGAATACGTATAACATTAAACTAACCCGATTATTTATAGCACTGAAAGAAGGGAATGTTAACTGCAGTCAATCAAGAGTGGTAGTTGTGCTGGAAAGACCACCACTCAGAATTAAACTAATTAAAGCTGTCCTGAGGGAAGGTAAAATTTGATAAATTCAGATTGCCTTAAAGGGAGAACATGCTTAATTAAAAACAGCAGAGGAGAAGGAGACAGATTAATGGAAATCCTGAAAGAAGAAGCATGAAATGAGGAAGGGAAAAAATAATTGGGGGGGGGGGGGCGTGTTCGAGGCATCCTCAGACAACACTGCTTTGCAAATTACAATTGACTGATATATTAGTTTTCTGTTTAAAAAAGTCTGTATTGTTTTAATGTTGTAGAAATGTTGTTGAAACATAAGATACATAGATGGTTTTTAATTTAAAGGTAACCCAGCGTAACTTCCATGTGTTAATTATTTATTTATTTATTTAGTAATTCGGAGACAACCTTTGAGTATGCACTCTTTTACAAAGGTTCCATGTCAGGATGTAAAACAGCAGAGACATAACAAAAACATGACAGTCAACATAGAACATAAGATTGCTATGTAATACAGAATATAGATAAATAATACATTTGAGTAACCTAGACAACTGAAACTAAACAGTGGGAGGAGATTCCCAGTTAGCAACATATGGCATAGCAGCCCCAGGGGACCTGTCAAGGTAGAGTATTGGAAAGGGTAGGAGAAAGAAAGGGGGAGAATCCGAAAGAGGTTTTCCAATTAGCAATGTGCGGAATAGCTGCTCCGGGGGGCCTGTCAGGTAGAGTATTGGAAAGGGTAGGAGAGAGAAAGAAAGGGGAGAAGAATGCAAATGAGGGGTAGATTACAGAGCGAGAGAGAGAGAGAGGGAGAGAGAGAGAGAGAGAGAGAGAAGGAGAGAGAAAGAGAGAGAGAGGGAGGAGGGAGAGAGAGGGAGAGAGAAAGGACTGGGAGAAGGAGAATATTTAGGAGAGGGGGTATGTTGGGCATATGGAGGAGGAGTTGGAGGGAGCTTATGGGGGGGTGGCAAGGGATGGCAGGTGGGGGTTCAGGGTAGGTAAAACAGTAGAAAAGCTCAGACAGACGAGGGGGGTATCCGGGTTGTGGATATGGACTCAGGTAAGGGAGTCAGAGGTGTTTAAGAGCGGGTATCCAGGTTGAAGATATGGATTCAGGTAAGGCAGTCACAGGCAGTTGAGTTCAGCAGGTATTGCTTCAGTTCTCTTTTCAAGGACCGAACATTTGTTGTATTGAGAGCTGCAGCAGGGATCTCATTTAGCCATAGTGGAGCTCGGTACATGAAGGATCTTTGTGCTAGGGAAGTTCTATGAAATGAGACATCAAGCTGTGTTGTCACTGTTCTTCTTGTGTGGTATTTGGAGCTTGCTTCCTTTACCAGGCCTGCAATGCAGGTAGGGGTTAGAGAGAGCATGGCCTTTCTCCCTAGCAGGCAAGTTTGGTATCTGATTCTGGACTGAAGTGGTAGTATGTGGGCCAGATCATACAGGGTAGAAGTGTGCGTGAAGTGGTCAGCATTTAGCAGTAGTCTGCAAGCCTTGTTAAAGGCAGTGGCAACCCTTTTGAGGGCCGTATCAGTGGCAGCGCCATAAACCACCAGCCCGTAGTCAACCAGGGAGAGGACAGAGCTGGAGACTGAGAGTCAGAGGGCTTCAGCAGTTAGACTTTTCTTGTGCCTAAGCAGGATCCCTAATTTAGTGTTCACAGCTTTCACCACCATGTCAATGTGCTGAACATACAAGAGGGTATCCTCCACAATGACACCCAGGTACTTGAAGGAGTGAACCTGTTCTAGTGGGGCAGTCAGGTGATTTGTGATTGTTAGTTCTGGGCATCTCCTTTTCAGTTGGGGGCTAGAGAGGAGCATTGTCTTGTTTTTTTTTTTGTAGTTTAGTGGCAACCTTTGGGAGTAGAACCAGGTCTCCAGTAGCTGGAAGGATGATTGTATCTCAGCCTGTAGGTGCTCTATGTGAGAGTGACAGCTAAGTAGGACAGCATCATCGGTGTATATAATGACTTTTTTAGTGCAGGCATCGGGTAGGTCATTCAGGAATATGCCGAAGAGCAGTGGACCCAGGATGGACCCTTGAGGCACCCCTAGCAAGACTTCCTTGGATGCAGATATGGAGTAACCTATCTTGACCCTTTGAGGTTAGGAAGTCTTGGAACCATAGAGCGGCATTTGGGGAAACACCAAAGGCATGCAGTTGAGACAAGAGGCAGACTGTGTCGAATACCTTTGTTGGGTCAATGAAGATGGATCCAACCAGTTTTCCCTCATCCAATGCCTTATGGACATACTCAGTGAAATCCACCAGTGCAGTGTCCATGCTGTGGAGTTTCCTAAAGCCGTGCTGCTGGGGACATTGCAGCTGGTATTTGTGAATATAGTCAGTAAACTGGTCTGCCACAATCCTTTCCAGTGCTTTAGAGAGGGGGAGAGGATAGAGATGGGCCTGTAGTTTGCGGTCAGTGACCTATCGCCTCCCTTATGCACCGGGGTAACCAGTGCTTGTTTCCAAGGAGAAGGAAATTTGGCGAGCTGGAGGGATTTATTGAAAATCGCAGTGATGGGAGCGATGACTTCATTGATTGCCAGCGCCAGCAGTTTCATGTCGATGTTGTCGGACCCTATTCTGTTTTTCCCAGGACCTTTTTAACATAACCCAGTGCTTCTCTGACAGTGACTCTCTTGAAGTAAAATTGAAGGTGCGAGTTGATGTCCGTTGGGCGCCTATTATCAGCTTTGATTTGGTCTGTTAGTGCTCTCCTACCAAGTTGCACTTATTTTTAGGTAGTCGGTATCTGTGGAGTAGATCTGTATTGCAGCTGTCGCCTTTTGTTGCTTTCCTGTCTTGTAGGTACAGACTAGGGTCTAGATTTTTATAGCCCACTTGAGTCCCGCAGCTGCAGGAAAAAAACTGGTGCTAGTGGGTCGCCACTTATGGAGCCGCAGTTTTTCCCCACAGCTGCAATATTTTCAAAGGTGTAGCCAGTTTATGACTGGCTTCGCGATTTACAGCAACTTTTGGCCATTTTCCCAGTGCAGCGGGGGGGAAAATGTTATGTCCAGTGGGACCCAGCGTAACATCTTCTACAGCTGCACCGGCTGAAAATGCAAAGCTCTGCAGATGCGGAGATTTTGTCCTGCAGCGGTGGCTATGGCATGGAACTTAGTTCCTGGACAGGCTGAAAATCCAGCCCCAGGTCTGTTACCATTTGTCATCAGGTGCTATTGATCACTTCAAGGCCAGCCTCCAAAAAAACCTAAGTCCCCAGCTAAATTCTGGAAAGTTATCCACTGTCTTTTCAAACCCCCTGCCCTGTCCGCTCCCCCAGTCCTCATGGTTAATGGTTCACCTGTGTCTGACTCTACCTCCATTGCTACTCACTTCAACGAGTTCGTCACAATCTGTGCCCTCCCTTCTTCTCCACCTCCTGCTCCCCCACCCACCCATCACCAGGTCCCCACTTCCCCCGTCACAATCCAGGATTTCAGCAATAAGCTCTGATCTTTTGTTTGCTGGTCCCACTGTCCTCTGAGCTAAGTACAGTCACAGAGGACTGTACTTAGCCCCTGGAGAAAAGCAGACCTGGAAAACATCTGATCAGAGATTATAAAAGCTCTAACATACACTGCAAGCTTCTGAATCTCCCACTGCTGCCTACTGCTATGGTGTCAGCTGCAGGGGATTCTGGGATTTGTAGTAACAGAAGATGTCAGCCTAGAACTAAGCAAAATTAGTATGATAAAATCTACTATACTGCAGTAAACAGTAAGTAAACCAAACTTTTTTTGCACACAAAACGCACATTGGGACC
Organism: Neoceratodus forsteri; assembly: GCA_016271365.2. Classification (NCBI taxonomy): domain Eukaryota; kingdom Metazoa; phylum Chordata; order Ceratodontiformes; family Ceratodontidae; genus Neoceratodus; species Neoceratodus forsteri. Next base: position 1,710,299,295 of record CM028129.1, on the reverse strand, counting down.
AGCCCCACACTTGAGTGTGGGGCCCTTTATGCTGACTGTTCAACTTTAATGCTCCATAGTGCTAAAAAGCAGCAAAGTCAGCGTACACATCATGTAAACAAGGGAAGTAGATGCTGCTCGTCCATTTCTTAAAAATAACAAAATGCCGTACAGTTTGCAGAGGCAAGCACCCCTATGGCCACTGACAAAGCTTCATTTGGAGGTGCTCTGCAGGAGTGCTTGCCTCCACACACTGCATGGCATTGTCTTATTTTTAATAAATTTACCAGCAGTATCTGCTTCTCTCGTTTATGTAGTCTATGCACCAGTCTTGCTGCTTTCTTGTTGGATTTCGCTCAGTGTAAGCTATCGGTAGCACTTTGAAGGTACTGAGTGCGTTGCATTTCTGTTTCCATTCTCCATAATGCTGGCTGTCAAATTAGCATAGACTTTGGATGTTTGTAGCTGCCCTACATCATGAGGGAGTGAGGACATCTCTCAGTTCACCACTTAGATTCCCTTGGTCCTACACTGAAAGGGGGATGTTGTCCCAAATTGTACCTTGGTATATGGAAGCAGAAATTCATATTCATACTTGTCACTCAATCCATCACGAAAGAAATGCACGTAACAGTGGTAGTTTCCAGTGTTTAAAACATCAATGTCTGATACAATAATGTATTGCAGATTTTGTCTGTTTTTTTTACACATTTTGTCCACCACTTTTGGCTTTTGGTTGAGAAGTGTGTTTTGTGGAGTATGCTCTTGACCTCTAGTAACCAGGATAAGCTGCCAAACCTAAGGTCCCTTGTAACTAATTGCCTGATCAAAATGAGTTGCAGGCCCCTGCAGGCAATATTGAATTTCAGGCCCTCCCACCCCATATAGTAATGTGGAAAGGCCGATGACTTTATCCATTGCACCCCTTACTGCAATGAAACTTGTGAACAAAGCTGTTTTAAACCTTGAATAACAGCGTCAACGGATGGTTCTAATATGGCCTGCATTTTTTGTTCGCTTTAGAAAAATCGATAGTAGTTGGCTTTTTTTTATGAAGCCAGGCTGTTATTATGCTATATTGGATTTGAAAATAGTCAGGATGGTGTTGTAAATGACACTTGTCATAAAACCATGCGGTTTTCAAAGTGGCAATTCACGAGAACCACCTGAGGTGTAAATAGAGTCTAATAATTCCTATTACCACCTAGCCAGTAAAGGGCTGTGCTATCTTGCTGACAGTATTGATGCCCCAGCATCATTCCATAGTGCCATGTAATAGTAATTTAAGCAGCTCCCAGCACAAAATGTTTTACTTTCCTAAATGTATTTGACAGGATAACCAATGCACAGCATCCCTGTCCGTGTGATGTAAAGCAGCTGTGATGTGAGGGATACCAACTGGAGGGTAGTCCACAATCAAGGCAGAGAGGGCACAGCTTCAAGAACCTGGTCTGTCTTGTGTGATCACTGGTGTAGGAGCCTTGCATTGGCTTTCAAACAGATGCCCATTAGTAGAGGACATTTCAGGGTCTCAGTTACTGCAGCCACCAAGAGTCAGATTCGTCACGTTTTAGTCATGTTTGCTCTAACTTCATGCAACACAAAATAGCAACACTGTATGGAACTAGAAGGCTAGAGCAATAATCTGTACGATGTCCTGCACCTGACATTTGTAGCCGGATTCTAAGTCGGGCTACCAGGCCCTGTCTGCTGCCATCGTACTGTACATGAGACAGAATAGTGCAGTGGAGAAGAGGCGAGGTATCACCATCATAATTCCTCAAACAACCCCATTCCAACTTCAGGACAGATGTATAGACTCGACTGGGCAGCATGTCATCTTCACTGATACACCGTTTGATCAAGAAGTCACGCTAGCTAATGTTTACTTTCCCCCTAATACAGATGCTGCTATGTTAAAATCTTTTCTGGGTAAACTGGTGAACCTTTTATCGGGCAGTTACTCATGGGTAGGGATATTTATATGATAATGTTGTTAGACATGGATGTTTCTAGATCGACCCAGTTTCAGGTCTCTGCGGCCCAAAAGTATTTTCAACATAATTTGGATCACTTGGGCGTAGCAGATGTCTGACAGAAGCTTTTTCCCTTGAACAGGTGTTAATATTTATTTTTTCAGCGAGACATGACAGCATGACCCACCTAGATTTTTTTTAACTAATCGTGATAATTTGGGTGCAATTCAAGAACTTAGTTATGGACTGAGATTGTTGTCCAGCCGTAACTGACTACTTCTGCAGGTGGACCTTGGGGAAAAAGCTGAAATCCTCTTTTTGTACACTCATCTTCTCTTTATTACAAGACCCAATTTTCAGGGGAAAATTAGGGGACAAGATTTCAGTTATTTAGCGGAATAAGGATACTAATGATGCTACAGATCCCATTGTATGGGATACTGTTAAAGCAGTTCTTAAAGGCAAGATTTTTTTCCTTATACTTACAAAATAAATGGCAAGGGGGCCGCAGGTTTTATTACCTATCTGTTTGCATTCCCTACCACACCCGTAAGCTCAGCCCGTTATACTAGCTTTACCTCCCCTACCCTCAAGTGTTGGTACACTTAATTAAGTTCTGAAGAGGCTGGTAATGTCTTGTATTATTGCAAGGTTATAGCCTTCAATACTACATTTCCCCCGTTGCAAATTGATAAAACAGTCCAGAAATGGTGACAACTAGGTTTAATTTATATATTCCAGTTTTTGGATGACATCGGGGTGGTTCTATTTCAGACATTGCTAACAATCTTTGGCCTCACAAGAAGAGAAGTGTGTATGTATTTTTTGCATAACACATGGCTTGGGCCACGGTTGCCAGTCCTTCCCAGATATTGCATTTTATCATGAGAGCCCTTAATGGGGAACTCTGGGGACACCTTACAGGTAACTTTTTATAAAGGCTTGCAAGCCTTGAGGGGAACTTCTTCTATAAGTGTCTTAGACCGATGGAATAAAGAGCTGGGTACCTTATATGTGTATGGTATTGGATGAAGTATGCATTCCGTCCTATAAATAGCAACCCCCATGCTGTGGAGGGAGTCTGCAGGAAAGTATGAGATGCGGTGCTTCTGCATAGCCCAGGTACAGGCCAGCTATATGAGGCAGACATGTTGGCATTGTTGGTGTAAATGTGGTGAAGTGAGAGCTGATCACGCACATTTTCTGGAGTTGCCCAGTGCTTGCCCCATATTGGGCTGACGACTGGCAGCAATTTAAGCACTTAAATCTGGACCATGACCTGGTTTCTGGACCTATGATTTTGTTATCTATACCCCGTGATGGGATGTGTCTTATATCCTGCTCCGTGATTCCACTACTCCTCTTGCTGATCAAAAAAAAAAACAGTAACCCCCTTGTGGCTACAGCCACAATTGCTGGCAATACAGCAATGAAGGGTATTGGACAACTCTGTGTATAATATAGAGAAATTGACATGGGGGTGAGCGGTCTTCATCAGCAATTCCAGTAACAGGGGCAGCACTGTGTTTTAAATGCCATGGGATATGATATTGACTTTGTGCCTTAACTCTTCCCTGTTTGTTTTGCCTTCTATGCATTACTACTGATCTGGCTAACTTTTGATAGTCACAGCTTAGGTTCATTTACTCTTGCCTTATTAATATTTTGGAGTGTGTATGGTCTCTTGCATTGTAGGGTGACTGCTGTACCCTTTGTAGGTTTTGCAGTTGTCTGCACTCTATTGGTTTTGTTCCTTTGTTACATTATAAGAAAATTCAATAAATTTCAAGTTAAAAAAAAAAAAAAAAAGGAAAATCTTGCCTGCAGATATTTTGGTACATTTGCAGTGATGCCACTGTGGCTGAACAACTATGCAGTTTGTGGGTCAGTACTTTTAAAATACTGCCCACGGCCGACCCATCAGTGCCTGATAGCACTACTACCACCTACGACGGCGGCGACCCAAGTTCGGGATTGAGCCTGGGTTTGGGGCTGGTGGGGGAGAAGGTTTGAGCATCCCATAGGGTGCTCTCCTCTGGGGGAGCTGTCACACTGACCCATTTCCATTGTCTGCGGATGCACGGGTGGCGGGACTCGACTCAAGGTGTGGGGAGGGAGGACGCCATTAGGTGCTTGGCTGTTGTCTACAGCCTGGACTTTCGTCCTTCGTGCCGGCATCCTCATGGGTGGGGTTTCGGGGACCAAAAAAGCAACCGGAAGAAGTACAAAAATAAACAATAAAAATTCAGCCCCCACTGCTGCACTGCATGATCCCCGACAAGTGGGAGGGGTTGACAGAGTACAGATGGTATGTACTACTGTCACTGATCCCTGCCAGCAGTGGGAGATAAAATGTGATATAAAAACAAAATAAAATACTACCCTCAGTCTTCTGGGTCACTAATGAAAGTGCTACCAACTGAGCTCTAGTGACACCAAAGTGGTGGGAAAACTAGTGCTGGGTTATTTTTTTTTCCTGTGAGCAAAACTGAGCAATATCCCGTTTCTGCCTGATAGGTAATATCATGAAAATTTGACAGATTTGGTCACTTTTCTGCACTGACAAAAATGCAGCTTTTAAAGTGAAAATAGCAATTGTTGCAGGAAAAAAATCCTAAATTTTTACTTGAAAGTGGTGATTTTTCACACTATATTTTTTCCTCAAAAAACATAACTTTTTTGCAGCCTGGCATATTCTAAAATTTGCACAAGTCAGTTTCACCAAAGGCAAAACATTTCTGCAAATACGAACTTATTCAGAATGCAGTCTGCTGGAGCTAGTTCCAGTTTGAGTTTTAAGTGCTAGTATGGAGTTTAATGTATCAGGTCCATTGCATATGAAGCGCTGCATTACGGTCAGCGTGCCGTAGTAAGTAACCAGAGATAGTACCACACTAGGGAACCAAGTGATGCATTGCCCCATATGTTTTTATTATGTAATTTTGTGTAAATCATGGGTTGATGCCCTCTGACATGGCTAGTGGATGACATTAATTTAATTTATGGTCTGTATAGGTTATGAGTATATCACAGCCAAATGGTATCATTAAGGGAGTTTACATGTAGTTGACACAAGGCTATACTACACCATGCTACACTACAGAGTTTACATGCAGCTGACACGCTACTATATTTCATTAGAGAGTTTACATGAAGTTGGTGATGTGTCAGGCTACATTACAGAGTTTATATTTTATGCCGTGCTACACACTACAGCATTTACATGTAGTTGAAACTACACCATTTTACACTACAGTGAGAGGGAGGTAATAATCCCTCTTTACAAGACACTGGTTAGGCCCCATCTGGAGTACTGCGTGCAGTACTGGAGGCTGCAGCTGCACAAGGACATTAACAAAATGGAGGCAGTCCAGAGAAGGGCAACCAAAATGGTGTAGGGACTGCATCATAAAACATATGAGGACAGATTAACGGAGCTCAATATGTATACCCTAGAGCAAAGAAGGGAGAGAGGTGATATGGTCGAAACATTCAAACATCTTAAGGGCATTAACAAGGTGAAAGAGTCTAACATGTTTCAATATAAGACAAATAGCAGGACAAGAGGACACAGCATGAGATTAGAGGGAGGCCGCTTAAGGGGTAATGTGAGGAAGTTCTTTGTCACAGAAAGGGTGGCGGATGCATGGAACGGCCTACCTCAGGAAGTGGTGGATATGAATACAGTGCAGGGCTTCAGACAGGCATGGGATAGGCATAAGGGAGCAATACATATGATTATAAGTCTAATTAATTATTCATACGCTAAAGAAGCTTATTGATTGGCTGCCATGCCGGTCTGAAATCTCTTAGAAAAGCCCTGCACGGCAGCCACACGGCTAATCGCCGCACTGATGGCAGCGGTTAAAGAAGAAAAAATCACCAAGTTAGGGTGGTTCCCAACAAAACAGTAAGTCCTAAAACCCTTCTGTGTAAAAAAAATTGTGCATCCCTGAAACCGGTGACCTCCATGTACTGTGATTAGTATGGAAGGGCACCATGCGGCAGCCTTTTGGTGCTGTGCTGTGCCAAAGAAGTAAAAAAATAGCAAAAAAAACTGCTCCCCAAAATGTCATTATTGTGATTAGAGTTATAATCGCAATAGTGACCTTAGAGCTGGTCATTTCCTATCGATTAACAACCGGCTGGGTGGGGTTGGCCTTTGGCTGCGCCTTGGGCCACCTTTCCCCCCAAGCCAGTCGTTAATCTCTAGGTAATGGACGGCTCTTCAGTCATTATTGCTCAAGTATGAATAGATGGACCATTGACAGAGTAAAGGCCTATGGCACATTCATAAGGTAGAAAAAATGGGCAGACTGGATGGGCCTTGCAGTCCTTATCAGCCATCAACTTCTGTGTTTCTGCATTACAGAGTTTACATGTAGCTGACACTACGCAATGCTACACCTTGCTACACTACAGAGTTTACATGTAGCTGACTATGCAATAGTAAACCTTGCTACACTACAGAGTTTACATGTAGCTGACACTACGCGATGCTACACCTTGCTAAACTACAGGGTTTACATGTAGCTGACTACGCAATAGTAAACCTTGCTACACTACAGAGTTTACATGTAGCTGACTATGCAATGCTACACCTTGCTACACTACAGAGTTTACATGTAGCTGACTACGCAATACTAAACTTTGCTACACTACAGAGTTTACATGTAGCTGACATTACACAATGCTACACCTTGCTACACTACAGTTTACATGTAGCTGACTACACAATGCTACACTACAGAGTTTACATGTAGCTGACACTATGCAATGCTACACCTTGCTACACTACAGAGTTTACATGTAGCTGACACTACGCAATGCTACACCTTGCTACACTACAGAGTTTACATGTAGCTGACTACGTAATGCTACACCTTGCTACACTACAGAGTTTACATGTAGCTGACACTACGCAGTGCTACACCTTGCTAAACTAGAGTTTACATGTAGCTGACTATGCAATGCTACACCTTGCTACACTACAGAGTTTACATGTAGCTGACTACGCAATAGTAAACCTTGCTACACTACAGAGTTTACATGTAGCTGACACTACGCAGTGCTACACCTTGCTAAACTACAGAGTTTACATGTAGCTGACACTACGCAATGCTACACCTTGCTACACTAGAGTTTACATGTAGCTGACTATGCAATGCTACACCTTGCTACACTACAGAGTTTACATGTAGCTGACACTACACAATGCTACACCTTGCTACACTACAGAGTTTACATGTAGCTGACACTACGCAATGCTACACCTTGCTACACTACAGAGTTTACATGTAGCTGACACTACGCAATGCTACACCTTACTACACTACAGAGTTTACATGTAGCTGACACTACACAATGCTACACCTTACTACACTACAGAGTTTACATGTAGCTGACACTACGCAATGCTACACCTTGCTACACTACAGAGTTTACATGTAGTTGACACTATGCAATGCTACACCTTGCTACACTAAAGAGTTTACATGTAGTTGATAATACATAATGCTACTCTGCATAGTTTAAATGCAGTTGATACTACACCATGCTACACTACAGAGGTTACATGGAAATGATAGTACACTATGCTATACTGCATAGTTTACATGCGGTTGATACTACACCCCACTACACTACAGAGGTTACATGTAGCTGACGCTACGCAATGCTACACCTTGCTACACTAAAGAGTTTACATGTAGCTGACACTACGCAATGCTACACCTTGCTACACTACAGAGTTTACATGTAGCTGACACTGCGCAGTGCTACACCTTGCTACACTACATAGTTTACATGTAGCTGACACTACGCAATGCTACACTACAGAGTTTACATGTAGCTGACACTACGCAATGCTACACCTTGCTACACTACAGAGTTTACACGTAGTTGACACTACGCAATGCTACACCTTGCTACACTAAAGAGTTTACATGTAGTTGATAATACATAATGTTACTCTGCATAGTTTACATGCAGTTGATACTACACCATGCTACACTACAGAGGTTACATGGAAATGATAGTACACTATGCTATACTACATAGTTTACATATGGTTGATACTACACCCCGCTACACTACAGAGGTTCCATGTAGCTGACACTACGCAATGCTACACCTTGCTACACTAAAGAGTTTACATGTAGTTGATAATACACCATGCTACTCTGTATAGTTTACATGCGGTTGATACTACACCCCGCTACACTACAGAGGTTACATGAAAATGGTAGTACACCCTGCTACTCTGCATAGTTTACATGTGGTTGATACTACACCATGCTACACTACAGAGTTTGCATGGAAATGATAGTACACCATGCTACTCTGCATAGTTTACATGTGGTTGATACTACACCATGCTACACTACAGAGTTTACATGGAAATGATAGTACACCATGCTACTCTGCATAGTTTACATACGGTTGATACTACACCCCATGCTACACTACAGAGGTTACATGCAGTTGATGCAGCATTACGCTGTGCCTTACTAAACTGCAGTTGTCATGTTTTTGACACTGTGAGGCTATACTGCAGAGTTTACATTTAGATCATACTTACAGTTTCAGGAGGGGGTTGGGACAGGGGAAGGGGAAGGGGTACTTGGAAGGGGGGCAGGAGAGGCAGCTGCGAGATGAGGGGCTAGCTGCACACTCGAGCAGACTCATTAGACCATGATGCCTGTTTCTGCTGGCAGTTTCGTATGTGCATATGTACATCATGCTACAGTACGGAATTTACATGTAGGTGACGCTATGCTATGCTACACTACAAAGTTTGTATGTAGCAGATATCTGTCCCAAAACCAGGCATTTTAGAAAACTATAAGAAAGTTTATATGGAGAAGTAACGTAAGAGTGTTTCTAAATTATATTTTGTTCTTTACAAAAATAATAGTCGTGCATCTCTGAATGACAACATGAAAACTGCTGACAAACACCCATTTATATGTAGTTGATATTCACTGATAACTTTAATTGGTGCTTGATTCTAAAAAAGTGAAGAAAAAAATAAATAAATGTGTTTTGACTTAACCTACATTAATATGGGCATAAAAAGTGAGTAGTGAAGCTTACTTTAAAATGTTTCTATAAATGCTGTACTTTTATTGACAATTATCAGCTACATGTAAGCTGAAGTGTGTAGTACATAGTGTAACATCACCTCTGGGTTATCAGCCTCATTGTAAAAAGGCAATATCAGAATATAGGCAACGAGTAGCCCCCAGGACAAATGGACACACTGATGCTCAACATCCATAATTGTTCTCTTGTTTCCCTGTAGCACACTCACCATATATGGAATTAGCCAAGAAGATGAGGCTATTTACCAGTGCATCGCTGAAAACAGTGCCGGCTCCACCCAAGCAAGCGCACGCCTGACGGTACTGTGGGTGGATGGTTTACCTGGTCCTCCTCAGAATGTGAAAGCTGTGACTGACTCGGCAACTGGCATTGAGGTTTCCTGGAGTGAACCTCGGAAGAACACTCAAGAAATCATTGGTTATGTGCTCCACATCCGAAAAACTGCTGGTGAGAGAGATCTGCCTCATTGACTCTTTGATTTGAAGATGGTTATTACATGTTTCTGATGCCACTTGGCAGACAGCAGTCAGAATTTGGACTAGCAAGGAACCAGTTGATCTTTCTTTGAGAGGGCTCTTGCAGTAGGTACTTACATATAGGACTAAGCTACCAGGTGATAGGACCATACAGAAAACTTCTAGCTAGCAGTGTCTGGTGGGGGACCGCCCCTGACGTCAAGTGACCGACATCAGCATGGCACTATATAGGGAGTGGTCCCCACACTCGCCCTCCAGTTCTTTCCGCCTTCGAGCTGCGCACATTGAACCTCACAGAAGAACGTTGCTACTGTTGATGCCATCTTTGGATGAGTATCACTGTTTAAACTTAGCATTTAAATTACTGTTTTCTCACCAGTTTCTTGTTTAAAGTGTGTTTTATTGAGCGACCGTGCATGACGTCTCTGATGCCTTCCGAATCGCATAGAAACAAGCGTGACTCCTGTGGAACTCAGCTCCCTCACAAGGACGGCCATTCCCTCTGTCTTCTTTGCCTGGGCCCAGACCACAAGATTGAGGGGTGTGAGCGTTGCCAGAAATTTAATCAGGCCACACGTAAATGCCATCAGCAGTCCCTGGATGCTCATCTTTTGAAGCAAAAGACGGCTAATATGGAAAAGGAGCTAAAGAAACACAGGCGCTCTTCTTCCTCTCTGGAGGGCCATCACAAGAAGAAGGACAAGGAGAGACATTGGGACCGGGAAGGGTCCCCATCGAACTCACTGCCTCCGGCCGGAGTCACAGCTTTGAAGGTAACTTCCCCTCCAGGGGAAGCATCTTCATTGACCATGTTGGTGGCTACCAAGCGGCCGTCAGCTCCCCCCCCCCCATCTGGCCTGGGCTCGGGCCTGAGGGGAGCCTCCGGGGATCAGGAGGCGCTCCCTTCCTCTGAGGCCTCAAAGATTCAGAGGTGTAGGGGTACAAGTGGGACTGTTAAGTTAAGATCTAGCTCCCCTGGGTCTTGTGTGGCCATGGCTGCTAAGTTGCCTGCCGGCTCCTCCGATGGTTGCATAGTCCCAGATCCTCTACCAGGCCCTGATAACAGGCTTGACGCTGTGGCGATGGACCAGTTGACGGTGGATATGCAGCTGACTATGGAGATTACTCCGACTTCTCCTTTACCGCCAATTGAGATGGTACCTCAAACTCCCCTTGCAGGGGAACTGGAGGGCGGAGATCGCTCACCATTGGGGGCCTTGCCACCCCTACACCGGAGCCTCAAATGCCTGAGACACTGTTGGACCAGACAAAGGCCCCTCTAGCTTCCTCAGGCCTGTCGGTTCCTCAAGGACCACCAACGGGCTCGGTGCCAGGACTGTCAGGACCCTCAGGGCATCCTATCCTACCTCCGGATCCCCCATCGGGACCTTCTGCACCTTTGTCAGGGCATTTTCTGGACCCTTCAGGACCAACGCTAGGCCTCTCAGCCCCTCCATTAGGTCCTACGCTGGGACTGTCTGGCAACCCTTTTGGGCTCCCAATGCCGGGTTAGCTGATGCCGCATTACCTCATGCCAGGGTACCCGACGGCGCAACACCTGACACCAGGATTTCAGATGCCGGGTTACCCTCCAGCGGGATTTAATTACCGTTACTACAGGTACCCGAGTTATGGATTCCATAACCCACCACCACCACCCACAACCGCAAGTGGATTTGCAGGCAGTCCTTAAATCTTGGTAGAGGGAAGTCAAGTCACAGCTCAGATTGGAGCTTGAGAAATGCCAGCTGCTGATGGTTTCTACGCCAGCTCTCAGGCCTCTTTCTCCTTTGCCACCTCCGCCGTTGGGCCCTCGGGTTCCAACGTCGGACAGAAGAACGGAACCATTGCCACCTAATCCGTGGCCTCTGGAAATTTCCTGGCCATCTGACTTCTCAAGGCCGGTAGACATTGCGCTTCCTATGATCAGCTCGCCCAACGAAAGCCAGTTGTCAGACTCGGACAGTGATTCGGTTCACTCTGGCTCTGACTTTGAGTACCGCACACCGGAGGACCCCAAACCTAAAGAGTCTCTGAAATCCCCACCTGAAGACCCTTTTCATTTGGAGCTCCTCAAGAAGATCCAAGTGGCATATGACTGGCGTACAGTCACCCAGGATCTGCAGAGACAGAGATTGGCTGCACATCTGGATTTGTCAGATACCTCCCCAACCCTCATTCCACCCTGGATAGAGCCACATGAGGATTTGGGAGATGTCAAGGACATCATTACTGACTTACAGGACAAGGACAAGGCCTTGCGCTCTGTCCAATTCATGTACAAGCCACTCCAAAAACAAAAGCAGCTATTTCAGATACAACCACGTCCTCAACAAAGACGACCTCAAAACCAACGTCAGAGCAAATGTCGGGCCTCTTCGGCTGGTAGAGCTCCCCCAGCTAAATTCCAAAGGCCTCAGGCGCTGCAGCATCCTCCCTGCCCACTGCCTCCTGACTCTCTAACCCTCCCACCTCCACTGAAATGCATTCCAGAGGAACTGGTAGGGGGAAGATTCTCCCACCACCTACCAGAGTGGGAGAAGATCATGACAGATTCATGGGTACTACAATTGGTGGCAAAAGGCCACACAATAGAATTCACAAAGAGACCACCAAAAAATCCTCCAGGTCACTCATTCTACCCACATCACCACATACCCTTGGTAAGAGAGGAAATAAACTCCCTGTTGGCAAAGGCAGCAATAGAGCCAGTTCCAAAACAACATCACGGGTCAGGCTACTACTTGCATTTCTTCCTGGTACACAAGAAAACCGGTGATCTCAGACCCATTCTCGATCTGAGCTCTCTGAACCTCTTTGTGAAGTACAAAAGGCTCAGAATGTTGTCTCTGCCCAGCCTGCTTCCTCTATTACAGAAGGGTAATTGGCTCTGCACACTGGACATGCAGGATGCCTACCTGCATATCCCAATTTTTCTGCCACACTGCAAATTCCTCAGGTTTTGTTTTCTGGGAGAGCATTTTCAGTTCAAAGCTTCCCTTTGGCTTTTTGTTGGCACCCAGAGTGTTCACGAAGTGCCTAGTGGTGGTGCCAGCTTTTCTACACAGACGGGGGGTACAAGTATTCCCATACCTCGATGATTGGCTGATAAGACAATCTGGCCAGTTCTTTGGCCCTTATCCTGGATATTTTTCAGTGGGTGGGCATTACAGTCAATCATGCCAAATCCCACCTTTTCCCTACCCAACAGCTCCAGTTTATTGGAGCAGTGTTGGACACAGTCCAGGGCAAGGCCTTCCTGCCGCTGGACAGGATGACAACATTGCAACAGCAGGCAGGCACGCATGGTGGCCTCACAGAGAAGGTTACCAGCCAGGTCAATCCTTCGGCTGCTCAGGCTCATGGCTGTGGCCATCCCTTCAGTCCCCTTAGCCAGGCTGCATATGAGAGTCACACAGTGGACCCTCAGAGTACAGTGGGACCAGAGACCCGACGATCTGGACTACTAGATCCTGGTCTCAGACCCGATGGCTCGGGGCCTTTTGTGGTGGCAGAACCAAGACAACCTCTCCAGAGGTGTCCCATTCCGCACAGACAGTCCCTCCCAGACCCTGATGACAGACACCTTGGGCCTGGGATGGGGAGTGCACCTGGGAGCCCATAGGACACAGGGTCCTTGGTCCCACAATGAACTGTCCCTTCATATTAATGTACTTGAGATGAGGGCAGTGTTGACTGCCCTGCAAGCTTTCTAACACTGCATCCAACCAGGACAGCTCATGACTCAGACAGACAGAATGTGCATAGTCTGGTACACAAACAAACAAGGCAGAACCCGCTCTTATCCCTCCTGTCAGGAGGCAATGAAAGTGTGATACTGGGTAGCCAGTCACAACCTTCATTTGACAGAAGTCCATGTGCTAGGCATTAAAAAACCTGGTAGGCACACTCATTCGTACCCAAGCCAGTTCACATGAGTGGGAACTCAGACAGTCAGTGGTAGAAGACATCTTCGAAAGGTGGGGAAGACCAGAACTAGACCTGTTCGCCTCCCCATTCAGCACAAAACTACCAGCTTTCTGCTCACTCACTCCAGGGCATGGTGTTTTCTAGCAAGACGTGCTGTCTCTATGTTGGAAGGGGAGGTTTGTGTATGCCTTCCCTCCACGTCCATTGATTCAGAGAGTACTAATGAAGCTGCAGGCAGAAAGAGCACGAATGATCCTGATCGCTGCCTTCTGGCCAAGACAAATGTGGTTCTCTCTGCTGCAACAACTTTCAATGGATTCTCCAATTCCACTGCCAGTCTCTTAAGATCTCTTGACACAGCAATAGGGATCCCTGGTACATCCCTTCACCTACATGTGTGGCACCTATTGACATAGATGCCGCACGTTTCGGGGTTCCCCATGAAGGTAGCACAGATTCTAGTGGAGGCCAGAAAGTCATCCGCTAGAGCCACGTATGCTATGAAATGGAAAAGGTTTTCCATATGGGCAGACTCTAAGGGTCTAGAACCCTTCTTCTGTTCAGTCACAGATCTTAGATTACATGCTGCATCTCTATGATGTGGGTCTTAGTTACTTGTCTTTAAAAGCCCATTTATTTGCCATTTCTGCCTACCACGTCTCTGAGAGCAAGACTCTGGCTCAGCTGGAAATATCCAAAACCTTCTTGAAGGGAATCCTACTTTTAAAACCACAAGTATGGAGCCCTGCTTCACCCTGGGACTTGAATTTCATCCTGGAAAAACTCACACTGCCTCCCTTTGAGCTGGCAGCAAATTCTGACATGTGCTACCTTTCCTGGAAAGTGCTCTTCCTAGTGGCCATCACTTCAGCTCGAAGGATTTCTGAGCTTCAGGCCATAATGTATAAAGTGCCTTACCTGATTTTTCACAGAGACCGGGTGGCTCTGTGAACTAATCCAAAGTTCTTGCCTAAGGTGGTCTCGGAATCCACCTTGAATCAGTCACTTGCATTGCCAGTGTACTACCCTGAGCACTCCAAATGGGGTGAAGCAATTCTGTACACTCTGGATGTACACAGAATTCTTCAGTACTACACAAACAGGATGAAGCCTGTCCATAAAACTGACCAGATATTTGTGTTCTTCGTGCCCAAAAGAGAGGGCGCTGCTGTTTCAAAACAGTGTTTGTCCAAATGGTTGGCAAACTGCATTGCCTTCTGTTACCAGAAGTACAACAAACCCCTTCCGCGGGAGGTCAAAGGACATTCACCCAGAGGCATAGCTGCTTCTACTGCTTGTTTCAGGAACATTTCAGCTGCCAACATATGTGCGGCCTCAACTTGGAGTTCCACCCATACTTTCACCAAACATTATAGTTTGGACATTGCTTAAGGGCGTAGAGTGGGCTTTGGCCTAGCTGTCCTGTAGGGCCTCTTATCTTGGGTTCCTGTTCCTACATCCAATGTCTCAGACCTGTCTCAGGTCACTGCTTGGGACTCAGTCCTGTATGTAAGTACCTACTGCAAGAGCCCTCTCGAAGAAAGGTAGTACAGTTATGTAAGAACTTACCGTAACAGTAGATCTTCAAGACAGGCTTTTGCAGTAGGTACTGCTTCCCCCATCTGCCCCTGGGTTTCTTTTTCTGTTTCTCCCATATTACCTTTTAGCTCCAGGAGCCCACTCCTTATCTCCTATCGCACCTTTCTACTTCTCCGCCGGGAGAACTGGAGGGCGGGTGTGGGGACCGTTCCCTATATAGCACCATGCTGACATCAGTCACATGACATTGGGGGCGGTCCCCCACCAGGCACTACTAGCTAGAAGTTTTCTGTATGGTCCTAGCACCTGGCGGCTTAGTCCTATATGTAAGTACCTACTGCAAGAGCCTCTCTGGAAGATCTACTGTTACAGTAAGTTGTTACGTAACTGTTCTTTTGTTGTTTGGTCCTATGGTACTGGGGTAATGCACTATGATTCCACGTGGGAAGACTTGTATTTACATCATGATCCTAACTGGCCACCCCCTCCCACTGCCCTGCTGGAGTAGTCATGAGAACACTAGTGAGGCAGCGTTCTCAAGACTCCCAAGGAGGAAGAGTTGCCGTCCACACACTACCTCTTTGCCTCGTGTAATGGGAACTGTGGAGCAGCACTGGTACTGTGAGTGACTGGGCAGCAGATGCTACCCCACCCTCTGGTCAAAGTTGAATGCAGACACATGTTTGGGTGGTGGGTAGGCTGTTCTCTACACTGGAAGAAGCTTCCCTGGCTGGCATGAATGATGTCCACTGAGGTGGCCGTGTCACTGATGTCTGGTTGACAGCCAGCTCCATAAGTCCTGACTTATGAACTTGAATGTTCCTATGGGTGGTCAGTAGGGGTCTCTGCCATCCTTAGGTCCTGCCACTTGGGGTTTGCTGTGAGGTGTCAGGAGAGAAGGTAGTGGTCTGGAATAGGAGTCTGGGATGTTCGCCTGACGAACCCTCCCTCCAACTGCAGGACCTAAGATAGGAATTGAATGAGGCAGACTGGAGGTGTGAAAAATAGCAAATTAAAAAACAACTTCTTCTATTCCATTTATTTTAGACACAAGATAAGAGCAATAATCATAACTGGTTTGTTCCAGTACATCATGTGTCCTTCCCATGTCTATTGCCATTCCATACTTGACATGGGTGCGGTAGTCCGTGAACATAGTGATGAGGAAAAAGGCGACAGAATACAGCGACTACAAAAAAGGCGACTGGGGGTTCCCCCTCCCTGAGGTGTACCCCCCAGAGTTGGTATATCTAGTGAGGGCGCGTTGGGGGCAGAGCCCCCCAAAGATACACATATCGCTGTATTTGTAGTCACCCAATTCCAGTCGCTGTTGTCACGCACTGCAGTTGTATTTTCGCTACTGTGACATGGAATTGGTAGGAGCTGGACAGCTGACTGCAGTGTCATAATTTGTTTTCTTTTTTCTATTTTTTTTTTTTTTTATATATATATACTTTTTCTCTCTAGGGCCACCACTCTGCCTTACCTCTATACGTCTGGCATCCTCTGGGTATTCAGACTGCCATCTGCTCGGACTACTCTCTGGCTCCACATTCGGGCCCGCAGCTACCCCCGCGGCGGGGTGGAGGGGAGCTCTCCCCAAGCTCAACCCCCCCAGGTCAGGATCCAGTAATGCCACATGCCCTCGGTGCCAATCGAGTCCCCTCTGGAGATGGCCATCATGCCGCCATGACTAGTGCCCCTAATTTCACTTTTTCTCCCCAACGGCTGAGGCGTGCAATGATGCCTAAGGCCCCGAGAGCGTGCGCGCGTCCGCATGTACTCCAAGCCGGGCATCTTCCCCAACACGTTCCCTCCATGTCACTGCCAGTGCTCTACAGTCACCCCCAGCCGCTGCCAGAGGCCGCTAGAGCACCGATGGCAACCTGCCCCCCTCCCTGGAGAAGGAGAGCAGTCCTACGGACGCTCCATCCTTCTCTTTCCCTGCCAACCCCTCGACCACCCAGGCTCATTTCCTGAACCCGGGTCACCAGTGTGCGGTGTGGCGCCCAGTGCTCAAACTGGTCAGCGCCACTGGGCTGGCCCTTTTTTCTATTATTTACTTATACTCCTGGGAGCCTGGCAGGTGGCTCCGGTCCTTCCCTCAGAGGGACTCAGTCTCTGGCTCTCCATTCCCCACCTAACTTCCCCTACAGTCCCCCATGGGCCCCACCCCTCGTGACAGGGCTGAGGTGAAGGGCACCAGCTTTCTTCCACCCCCAGAATGAAATACAGATACTTGGGGAGCTGGGACAGGTGCAGGAGAGCCATCACAGAGCCTACCAGCTCAATTTCCACCATTTTTTTCTCCACCCCGCTGATGGCATATGTCGGCAACGTGCTTTCTGACTCACATATCCTCCAGCCACTGCCAGAGGGAGATCGGTGAGTGGGACGGCAATCCCTCCTTTCCCAAGAGAGGAAAGCAATCCTTCGGATGCATAATCCTCTCTCTCCCCGGCCGACCCTCGGTGGCCCGGACTCTATCCCAAACCCGGGTCGCCAGCATGGCGCGAGGTGTGGTGTCCAGCAACTCAACCTCCAGTGCCACCGGGCCAGCCCAGTGTCATAAATTTTTAAGTATCAGAATCACTGGCACATACAAACCTGGTAGCAAAGGTCCTAAATAAGCCATTTTCAAGCTTTAAAGTATCACAAAGCACCCAGAAGTCTTGGGACTCACCCTCAATGCATATGTTTGGTCCCTGAATTAAACAGAAGAATCAGTTACTTGCTTCAGATTTTTTTACCCAGCTGGGATATGACATCAGCCTAGTTTTTCAGTTAAGAGGTATGAAACATGGGGAGGCCAAGTCTTACTAACTGGCATTTGAAGTAAAATTGCATGCCACCCATTACACTTGGGGTGGGGGAGACAAAAACATACATTACTTGGACGATAGGGGGTTTGGGGCTAATTGGTTAAGGAGGGGACTGCAGCATATTTAGAATAATTAACCCCTCAACGTAGGAACAAACTGGTTCTTAACACCGAGTTAGGGTGGGGACATTATCAGCACGACAACGAATCTTGAGTGCCCTGTGATGTCACCACTCTAACGACGTGTTGAGAAACTATGATTTCTTAGCGCTGTGAGGTTTGCTCTATATAATACAACAGAAAGCATGTTTTACAGCAATAAGAGATTAGTAGTGTTTTTTTTATCGTTATTTTAAATTCAGTGATTGACTGGAGAGTCTCGTGACAGCACCTGAGTAAAGTTATTCTTCATGTTCTGAAGTGTTAAGAACAATTGATTCTGATTGATTGAGCTGAGGAAGGTGGTTCTTAACATTCTAAAATGTGAATGGCAACTTTTGAAAAAAGTAAAACTTGCTTACTGTTAATTATGTATTTACAGACGGTGTTGATGGGGTGGAGATTTAATTGTATTGCCCTCCCATTGTGGACTGGAGCTAGGGGGCACTGTAGTGCCCACTATTAGTGTTGTGTCTGAGGAGGGGTTGGATTTGGAGGAGGGTGGGTTGGGACGGGTGGGGAAGAGGGGCTATCAGGATGCCAGATATTTTCCTAATTGCCACAGGAGTCCCAGGAAGAGACTGCAAAGTGGTGACTAACTTGGGAGGGGGGGTTGGCCATGGAATGTGGCATAGCCACCAGTGGAGTGTTGGTGTGATTTTATTTTAGCAGTTTGTGGCCCATGTGTAGCATAATAAATACTGAGTGTTTGGTGGCCCCAAAAACAGTTTCTTGTCAATTATTTGCAAGAAGGTACATGCACACCCCTATCAAAAACCCCGTCACGTGGGGCAAGCTATTGGGGGAAGGGGGGGTTGTTGTTGGAGGGATGTGGCGTCAGGGCGGGGAGGTCCCCAGAGAAGGTATAAGGGGCTAGTTGGTGGTTGGAGAACAACAAATACAGGATGGAACAAAGGATTATCAGTGGGGGCTGCAGTATTCTTGTACAGCTATCAGATCATTACCAGTGGGGTGCACAATATCCCCATAACAATGGTGGGACATTGCCAGTGTGATCCTCAGCGTAATCATGTACGGTAATTGTCAGAACGTTACCAGCAGAATACATTGTAACTGGTATAGCGTGGCAAAGACGTACACAATATTCATTAAAATTCATTATCTGCTACACAAAATTGCTGTGTGTAGTTGTCACCTGCAACACCAGTGATCCGGGTTTGCGGCTGAGCTCAGAGCATTGGAGGGGCCAGCAGGGATGAGAATGGAACACCCCAGTGGACACTGTCTTTCTCCAACGAGGGGGGGGGAATCTAGGTCTTGCTGCTCCACAGCCACTTGGGTAACCGTAGGTGATGATGCAGCTGAGAGCCTGCACCTTAGCGTGAGGATCGCTCCGCTATATGCTGCAGCAGCATGTTGTAACATGCATACATTTGGGGCCCTCTGTATCAGCACCCATGGGGAGAAACTAAGTGGACAAAAAGCCTCATAGTCATGCGACACAAAGGACCTGCCTCATTTGGGCTCAGATGGCTTGTGGTTTCATTGTGTAGTTCTGGCAGGGACTTACCCATCCCCTCCCTGGCCTCGCCATGGGGAGGGGGGGGGGGGGGAGTCATGGGTTCCAGGGAGTTGTGGGGATAATGGGACTGGACAGGGTAGACTCGCACAGGAGCCAAATGGGATCTGATCTGGCTGAGACAAAGGTAGGAGCATAAAAACAAAGTCAATATTGGTTGTTCAGCTGCTTTTTTTGAAAGCTACATACAAACTGCTGCCCATGTTTTTCTGTTTAAATTAAGTTCTGTATCACAGCAATTGACTACATAAATGTTTTTAAATAAAATGTTATTACTGGTGTGGCCACACTGTAGAGTGCTAGGCACTCTTAACTCTTTTTCCTATTTTGCCCTCAATTGCCCTCCCCACCCCAACCACTGCTCCCACTATATTGCTCTCAGCTGACCATTGCTGGAATGGTGATGCATATCTAGGGGGCCAGCTTCCTGTTCAGATACGGGGCCTCCGAACTGCCCTGCTATCTGCTCTCCTCTCTCCACTTCCCAATCTACATATATCCTCAGAAGTTAGTCACACCTTCCAAAAACCCAAAATACCCCATGACAATTGGCTAAGTGGGATTCACATGCACACTTCTAATTCTTTGGATTATAAATCTAATTACTTATTCATGAGCCTACCAAGACTCCTGATTGGCTACCGGATCGGTCATTAATGTATTAGAAATGACTGATCCACCTGACAACTGAAGCAGTGTAGCACACAGCTTAAACATAAGACTTCTCATGCCACAGCGCTCAAGCACAAAAAGGAAGTAAAAAAAAACCCTGAAAAATGAGAGTTTTTATGATTAGACATATAAGCACAATAACAACCTCGGAGCCAGTCATTTCCTTGGATTAATGACCGGCTTGGGGGGGGGCAGCCTAGGCCCCCAACCCGTCATTAATTGCTTGGTCGTTATTGCTTAAATAGTCCCCCTGGTGCCACCTCAAGAAATGCACTAAAACCCCAGTTCAGGGCACAGATCAGTCCTACCTGTCATTGCGGGCAGCATCAACTCTCTCTGTACTTGCCTGATTGTCTGTTCTGTGATGTGCCCTCATGCTTAGTGTTGCTGTATATTTTGTGCCTAGTGAAGTCGCTCACAGTTTGTACTGTACAGTGCTCTCTCCTAAAACAGTCTATTCATGTTTACGCTGTGCTAGCATGTTGTATGAATTTCCTTTTGTACCCTTTCCCCCAGGACGCTTCTGGAAATGACAAGCTCAACACACCTTTCCTGCTGAAAAATTTTAAATAAATAAAATTACCATAGGTATAATTGTCAGAATGGAACCAGTGTGGTCCACAGTATTGCCATGTAATTTGGCAGGGATAGTAAGTACTAAGTATCCCACTCATATAACATACTGGCCTCCTGATAAGCCTTTGTTAGAAACTCTCATATTTCAGGTTATGTCTAAAAGCACCAGCAGCTCACCATTTGTATTAGCTGAACTGCATATGTTTTTACAAAATGGCAAGGGAAATCCCTGTGTCCTGACTGGCCAGGACCATGGTGACAGTACCACCAGGGGATGACTTTTTTTTTATTTTGAAAGGTTATTTTTGATTTTTAAAATGTTCTTCATGAACACAGTTTATAAGATAACGATATAACACTTCAGGGCATGGGTAGTACTGTGACTACTGCACTTGCAGGTGCAGAAGGCACTTGACCCATGGCCTCATGCCTCACTACACCCCTGGGTGCGAAGTTGTCAAACGTCACTCACTGAAATAATTAACGAAGTTTGTTGCATTCATGAAGTGCTGACTTTGCAAAGTTTTTGGTGGGTAAAGTGGCATTTTTTTCAGGAGGGGTTATGCAAATTCATTGGTGAAAATGCAACTTAACCT
This sequence comes from Neoceratodus forsteri, assembly GCA_016271365.2. Lineage (NCBI taxonomy): Eukaryota > Metazoa > Chordata > Ceratodontiformes > Ceratodontidae > Neoceratodus > Neoceratodus forsteri. The sequence goes on along the minus strand of CM028129.1, from coordinate 1,710,277,927 downwards.
TAACTTTGCCTGAAAAAGTGCCACTTCCCCAGGAAAACTGAGTGCAAAGTGGTGAAGTGTGCAGTTTGCAAAGTTATTCACAAAGGTAAATTTGCAATGTCACTGGAACTTTGCCAGCTAAGTAAAACTTTGCAGCATCTGTAGTTGTCGTAGTGCTATTAGCACCCTGTCATGTTGTATTGCATCCTTATAAAACAGGTAGTGAAATCCATACATCATGATTGGCCAGGACCCCTGCATGGTGACAGTATTTCCAATGGGTGAACTTTTTATTTTAAAAAGGTTTATTTTTTTTATTTTTAAAATGTGCCTCACAAACCTTTTTATGAGTACAAGATAACTCTGTCTAACATCTACAACTGCTTTTCAGATCCAATTGAAATGGAATATCAGGAGGCAGTAAGCAAAAATACTTTCCAGCAATTAGTAACTGATTTAGAGCCTTCAACAAGCTATAGCTTCCATGTGAAGGCCTACACTTCCCGCGGAGCAAGCAAGCCTTCTGAAGTAGCAGTGGCGAGCACTTTGGGAGAAGGTAAGAATGAATTACTACCTTGAAAGATTGGATTATGAATTTCAGTGTGCAGACACTTTTTCATTACACTATCAAGCAACGTCCTCTAATGATAGTACTTCAAAGTCGGGGAATGATGGCTTAGGTAATGTTGAGAGCTACGTTTTTGGCCTGAAGGATCAATAAACATTTCCAGCCTGGAAGACGTAAGAGAGCAACTACTGCAGTCAGGGTTCCAGCTAGTAAACTATGACTGGGGACATTTGCCACCACCCTTCATTTCTTTTTAGGGAACATGAAGGGATCTGTAAGGGTCAGCACGGTAGAAACCCAGTGTCATAGGCCTTGTCATGGTAAGAAATAGAGCCCAGAAGGAGTCTGCTCCAATATCGCCAGTAGGTACACCTCAGACAGATACTAGAATCATGACTCGCTCACCAGATGTAGAATAAAGATGTCAAATTAGGGAGAGAATGCAGCATCGTGGTTGGTTGAGAGCATTGTGCTACAGACCTGAAAAAATGGATTTGAATCCCAAGGCTGCCACTTGCATACTGTCTGGCCATGAGCAGATTAGTTTTCTTGTGCTCCTAGAATGCACCTGAAAAACAAACCTTGGCTTAGTGTGTCTTTCTTTGCCAAAAAAATGTAAAATAAATAAAGAATAAACTATAGGTAAGGGTCTGTAATGTTTTCTTACACATACCTGTTGTGTGTGTGATGCCTCATAAACCCCTGAGAGCGAGCAAAGAAGGGTTTATCAATGCATCAGACATTGAAAGTGTATGTAAAAAAAACAATTACTTCCCTACCCAGACAATATGTTTTATAATTGCTGAATACTGACATCCGTGTTTCCTGCATTTGCCTGTCACTGAGTGCCGAGTATTGTATTTCCTGTTTCCTAGCCCTGCTGCCTGTGACAGGGCTGGGAAAACAACTTTTAGATCTGTGCCTCCTGCCTAGGTGTCAAAATCTGGTCCTGGCTCCACTGCGTGCTTTGAAGTCCAGGACCCAATAATACTGCAAGCAGCATTTTTATTGGTTAGTGGTGGTTTCAGCAGTCGACAGTTTTCACAGAGTGTGCTCACACTGCTGTGTTGGTTGACAACTCTCAGCTGTCTCGTGCTTGCCGCTATAGCCGGCTGGTTATAATGGTGGATTACACACAGTTATCTGGGTGTAATCATGCCTAGTCAGTAAATATATAGCGAATAATGAATGGGTAGGGGATTGTAATTGCTGTTTACACACAATTCAGATGTGTAATGCCTCATGATCTCTAACATCGGGGTCCGTTTATCATACACCAAGGGTATGTGGGAAAAAAAAAGTAAACATAGACTTTGATGGCAGATAAGGACCGCTTGGCCCACCTAGTCTGCCAATTTCCCTATGTAACTCCCCTACAAATGGGGGTTCCCAAAAAGTCTTCCTTGAGCTTGCCTAAATGCTCATTGCCAGGCTGGTGTCCTGCGTGTTAGCAGTTTAAATGTGATTACCAGAGCCTGTATAGCCTCTGTGTACTGTCTCTTTAAGAGCTGCTTGATTGCAGCATAAGTAATCTGAGATGGAGCTCTGTTGAAAGATGTAACTATTTGCTGAAAACCATTTAGAGTGGTAATGATAATGTAGTTTGTCTAACGTGCTTTCTTTGTAGCAAGGACTGTTTTGTTTGTCTCCACTATCTTGGTCCTGGACTGCAAATTGGACCAATCAGTTCTGGTGGGACCTAAAAATGTAGCCGGACTACATGAGCTGTCTCAATTCAAAATCTATAGGAACTGTGGTTTGAGTTTTTGCGCCTTTTTTGCAACTGAAGGGGGAGCTCTTGCTTTGACTGGCAGCAAAATCAGCCAACCAAATCTTTTGGATCTTGGGGAAGTCCTGGGCTGCTTGCAGTTTTCAGTTTAGTTCTGAGCTGGAAGCTCAAGAAGAAGGAGCTGAAGTAATTTTGGGCAGAAATCCTGAGTGGATTCGCATGGGAAAACTGTGAAAGGGCTGAGTTTTTGGCTGCATGTCTGCTGCTTCTCCATGAGAGGGAGAGAAGAGAATTATTTTGGACTAAATCCAAGTTTGTGTGACCAAAGTAAGGTGCTGAAGTGGGCCAGGCTCAACCTGAAGAAGACTGGATATTTTTGGTAGATGCGATCGGCCTGTCAGGAGTTCCAGATACCCCTAAGCTCCCGGTGCGTGCAGAGACTTTGCGATTGTGACCGGTGAGCACTTTGCCTGGTACAGTAGAATTCCCGTACATGTAAATGTGCTATGAGCTGCTAGTGGGTTGTGAGTTAGTTCCCCACTGTGTGAACTGTGTTCTGCTTGCTGGAAGCTGTATCCAGCCCAAAACGGACTGCATCCGAACTTGTCTCCATGTGGTCTGGGCTTTGCCAGACTGGCCCAGCCAGATTACCTACTGCACAGAGGAGCCATCGATGAGAGACCTGCCTGGGGATCATCCCACCTGTCCCACACTTGAACAGGAACGACACCTCTACGACTTGTGTGGGCTCTGCTTCTCCTGGCATTCCAGATCCACCACCTGAGGTCTCGATTTTTGTCCAGCCTATGTCCAGTCTTGGGTATCGCGAGTAAATACCAGGGTAGCTCCCTGCACCAACAGCTTAATCTGAGTGTATCATCTGATTGTCTTGTTGTTTCGTTTCCTTTACGAACTGAGCCCTCTGGCTCCGGATTACAAATATTGTGTACTGCGCATGTTGTGTTTTCCATCACAGGGCCCCAGGCAACTGTCCTGGCTAGTCCATCTCTTCTCCACCTGGGTACCCAGAGGTGGACTGTGTGGGGGGACTCAAAGCACATGCATAAATGCTTGACTGATATAACCTTTAAGCTAAGTAAGTGGATTTTGCCCCTCCCTTGTTCAAGTCCCCTGAATAAATCAGATCTAACTTTTTCTGCATGTAATCTGACTATGGTTCCAGTTTGTGCTCAAAGTACTGTACTGTTGCTATTTGCTGTGCTTAACCTTGTTTTACAGAGGGTCCCCAGGGTCAAGCCAGAGGAACCAGCCCGGGTGGTAAGTGCAAACAGTGTGGGTACTTGTGTGGTGTACCAGGGGTATTGTGAAAGTGATTATTGTACAGTGTTCAGGCCACTAGGGGAAAGAGGGGGGTTACAGTATCCCGGAAGGCTGTGCCCAGGTTAGCTTGACCACTACCAACCCTGACCTCTGGGTGGAGGCATCCATTTCAGAACTCAGGCCCCTTAACCTGCTATTAGCCAAGCAGGCAGGGGTAGTAGCCCTTGGTATAGCGCCACCTAGGGTTTACACCTACCTACAGGATAAGCTGCAGATTCTAGTTTACCAATAGCCTATTTCTTCCTACCCCCACAAGAATTGCAAAAAAGTAGATTTTTTTTTAGAATTGCTGACTTTCCCTATATAACTTGGTGGAATAAAATCTGCATTTCTTAAAATGAGTTTTTCAGATATATTGTTAAGATGCTTTATTTGGCTTTGATATATGATACAGTGACTTTTACACGACAGTGTTTCTGAGGAGAAAAATGGTGGCTTAAAACACAAGCACGTGTATGCTACGTAGCAGTGACTGTAAACTCTCAGCTGCCGTGCACTCACCGTTACAACCAGCTGGTTATGATGATGGATTCCACAGTGGTTATTCATTTTTAATCAAGCTCAGTAAGTAATTATGAATAAACTGCAAATTAATTGTAGGCAGATGCCAAAGAAACACATGGTGAGTGAGTCATGTTTCCGCTTGATCTTTACAGGTCAGACCAGTAATGTCCTGCAGCTGTTGCTGTGCCATGGGACCTGCTCACTGGCCTCAAACTGTCACTCAGTATCACTGCTGCAAACTTTATTTCTTTATTCCTTTTTCCTCTTTTCCCAATTTTTACAGTTGTCTCTCTCTCTCTCTCTCTCTCTCTCTCTCTCTCTCTCTCTTCTCTCTCTCTCTCTCTCTCTCTCTCTCTCGCTCTCTCTCTCTTCTCTCTCTCTCTCCCTCTCCCCTCTCCCTCTGGTGACATTTTACTCTTCTTCCTCTTGCTCATTTCCTTCTGTGGTCTTCGGCTTGCTGCTTTCTCCTTCGCTGCCTCTTCTTCTGTTCTTTACAGTTTCTCTCTTGTCATAACCGCACAGCCACCATGGATACAAACCAGTAGCCTCTTTGACAGCATTAGTTATCCAAGGTGGCAGCAACATTCTGGTACTGGCTAAGGTGACTCGATGTACTGACTTTGTAGTGTTAGTTTCAGAATGCTGCCACATTGACTTCTGTTCCTATGACGCTACTGCCAGTGCTGGACTACAATACATAATTTATGGAATGGCCACTGAGATCGTGTTGAGTACACTGAATACCATGTACCATTTAACAATTAGATTGGTCATTGAAGTATCCTTGGCTGCACACACCCTGGGAATTGTAGACTCTGGTAAATTGGCCTTCAGTGAATAACATATTCAGTGGGATTTTCATAAACATAATGTTTCTGCTATCATACTTTACTAAAGGATGGTTTTCTTTGTTGTAGTTTTTCCTTGTGTGTTTATAACACATATTGGTAAAGCTGCACAAGAAGTCAGTATAAAAAAAATTTCTGGAAAAGAACCACATGGACTTTGAATGCGGAGAGGCTGACGGGTCTCAGCGCGTACCCAGTGGCAACCAGAGGGGGTAGCAGGGGCATGACAGAGTCACTGTATAGGTACTTACAGGGAAGCACCAGGGAAGACTGCAGGGAAATGAGAGCACTGTGACAAGAGATTATGCATGGATATTAATGGGGGAGGTTCAAGAAGGATATAAAGAAGTTCCTCATTACCAAAAGGGTGCTCGATGAATGAAATAGATTACCCAGTGACATGGTCCAGACTAAGTCTGTGACTGGACTCAAACACAGGTGGGACAGACATAAGTACTAGCTGCAGGAAAAGGGAACTAATGTATTCTAAAGAAAAGGGTATTAAAAAATCACTAGGGCTATTAGCTAGTAACTCTGGCCTGTTGTAGACTGGGCATGGCGTTAGGTAGGCATACAGGCAGACTAGATAGGCCATTGGCTCTTTTTCTGCCATTAAATGTTTTGTATTGACAGTGGCCCCTGCAGGATCAGGCACCTGATCCTGCAGAGTCCTGCAGGAACGAGCACAGTTCGACGGCATCTGGCATGCAGGAAACTGTGTCCCACTGTTACAGTGTGGGTCAGATTTTCAAAGCCCTGAGAATGCCGCAGGTCACTGGTGCGCTGATTGTATGGCTCACGGGGCTTGCCGTATTCTCCCGGCTGGCGGTCAGATTTTCAGTCCCGCGCACCAAGTGCCTCAGGTTAGACCAGCTCTTCTCTGGTCTAGCTTGCGGCATTCCAGGGACCCTTTTTATGGGGTTGGCACCAAATATTTGGTGCAAGCTGCCGTAAAGTGAGGAAACTTTCACAGCTCGCTCGAGAATATAAAATCGGGCGCAGTTGTGTCAAAGGTGTTTGGCACAGCTGTACCAAAAAAAAAACAGGTTCAATTGAAAATCTTGCCTCATGTCTGATTCTCCTGGATACGACTGTATGTATCATATGTGTCCCCAGCTGACTTCACAATACTTTTTTATGATATCGTGCTTGCCATGACAACAGACTGTGATGTCACTAACAGCAGTTGTGAAGTTAGTTGGGGACAATCGGATAGTTTTCAAACCAGGTTCCTGGTGTGAGAGTAGAATCCACAGCCTTCTGATCTTTTGCCCCTCAAGGAGCGCATGCAATCTACTGAGCTACTGACACTGTGAACTGGAATGCATCCCTTATGGTTTCAGCTGACTAAGTAGAGCAAATGGGTTGATTTATTGAAAGTGAAGCGTTGCTGCTTCAGCTCCATGACAGCTGGGGAACAGGTCATCCCTCTACATTTTGAATCTGGTTAAATCACAGTGTAGAGGGTCTGTGTCCCCATGTTCTGCTCCGTTGGGATCCACGGCTATCTCATAATTTCTAATCATAAAATGGCCGTTCCTCGGCAGAAGATTCTCTTTTTTCTTTTGCACATCTCAAATTGTGGATTAATAGCGTAGACCTTAAACAAGCCAGTTCTTGGTGGTGGTGGTGGTTGGGGGGGGGGGGGCTTTGATTATGAGATTATAATGTCTTGGTTTAGTGCATTGATTTGATTTGAAAAAGATCAGCCGTATGAAATAGGCTGTTTTCAGCAGAAATGCAGCAGTGATTGCCAGGGGGTGCTCCCTTGGGGCTGACATTACCAAGCGGTCTGACATTCCTTGACATTTAGCCAGTCTTATCATGAACATCTATAAAAGAGGCACGCTGTGGTCTGCCTCATGAGAGTGGGATGCAGGTGGTATATGCCCTGCTGTATGGGTATGATATGATATGACACTGGAGTTTCTCGGATGTAAAATACCACAGCGTAGTTCTCATTGCATGATTGACTGCTACATTTTTGGAGGCAATACCTGTTTTAATATTGCGTCTTTGTTTTGGCTGTCTGGCTTCCATCCCCATGTAATCGCTGAGTTGTGGGATTGGGACTGTTGCATTTTTTTTGTCTGACTGACTCTGATATGGATATACATCATCCCCCCCCAAAAAAAAATGCCCTGGGAAGCCGACCCAGTGGTGCTGGAGGTTGAGGCGTGGTCGCTACACTACTTTCCCATGCCAGCGACTTCGAGGTTTGGAAATGAACCTGGGCCGTTGAGGGTCGGCAGGGGAGAGGATTGAGCGTCCAAAGGATTGCCTCTCTCTCGGGAGAGGGCACACACTGTCCCGCCTCGCTGATTGCTCTCTCTGGTGGCGACTGGAGGGCAGCACAGGTCGGAGTAGCACGCCTCCGGATGTGGTTATACCGGGGAAGGAGAAAACAGGAGGGAAAAGAGCCTGGCAGGTCCATGGATAAGTCTGCTGCACCACGGGCCAACCCCGTGGTTCTGGATTGGGTCTTGGGAAGGGGGCATCACCTTCCTGGCCCCGCCGTGGGAGGAAATACTGGGGGCAGCTGATTGTGGCACAGCGGGACCTGAGAGAGAGTTCATCCCTCAGGAAGGACCGAAGCACCTGCCAGGGCCCAAGATGGTGGAAAAATGCATATGGAAAAAAAAAACCTGGGAATTTCTTACCAGTTCAGCATGTTTATTTATGTTCTGTTTACTCAGGATAGCTCAACTGAGATGCAGTGTCTCATTTGCAGTGGGGTCCTGCTTGTATCCACGTCAGCAGCTGGTGCACTGGGAGGGTTAGTTATGTGCTCAAGATCACAGTGAAGAAGTGGCTCTAGTGGGGTTTGAACTTATGATTACTTGGTTCTTAAACTGGTGCTTTAACCATTAAACCACACTACCTCACATCTATATCGTCTCTGACACTGACAGATACATTGATCGGTTCATGCACTCTGTAAAGGTTTTTTTTTTTTTGCTTGAATAACCTCTTTACAGCCACTGCATGTGTGTTGGGGGCAGGGGGCTCAGAAAAGAGGAATCATTGAATAAACCTCTGCGCAACCTCCCATTGATCTAGTCTGCCATAGACATTCCCTGCTATTCTCAAAAGGAAGAGTTTGAGAATTTACTCCTTAGAGTCCCCATTCAAGTGGAGTGTGTTGGAGACAAAAGTAAGTAGCATTCACAGTGCCCCCTCAGAGCTGAAAGGAGATAGCACACAGATCCTGTTACATTCACCCTTATCAGCCTACTCCAAACAGTACTCACCAGCACAGATATTCTCCACGGAACTAAACACCCTTACACAACGACAACTGTAATACTGTCTGTGATGTGTGAGTTGAAAGAGTTTTGTAAAATTCCTGAAGCAGGACAGTGGCTTTGTATTTCAGTTATGATAGTGGTAGTGATTAACACATTGCGGCAGTATTCCATATGTTTCATTTAGTAATAATAATAAATAGAATAATATGTAGGGAACCATGTATTACAAGGCTATAATTGCATCGAGAGGCTCTGGTAATATGTTTACCAGGAGAGCAAAGCTTAGGCAGGTAAATCTTGTTATCAGAACCTCTTGATGCAATAATAGGTGAGTGAACACGGTTCACTATTTATTTGTTGTAAAATGTGGTTTCAAAATGATTTTCTATAAAAAGAATAAAAACTTAACTTATTGTAACTTAAAAGTGGGGACTGTAGCCAGTTATTGGTAAAGAAATTATGCAGAGCAGCTGTGAATTAATGCTGTTACACTGTGTTTATGTCTTAGAAAGAGGAAATTGACCTAGCCGGCCTGTCGGCGTAAGGGCAGGGCGCTCATCTGTGACACCGATGACCCAGGTTTGGGAACAGACTCGGGACATCGGAAGGCCGGCCGGGGGAGAAGGATTGAGCATCCCAGGGACTGCTCTCCTTCACCAAGGAGAGGGGGAGTAGAGTGTCTGGCACAATGTGGACCCCTGGCAGAGGCTGGGGGTACCTCCGTGCTGGCGCCGTCACCTTTGTGGGGTTGGGTGGATGCGGATGTCATTGCACATGCCTGCCCCAAGGGAAAAAAAAAAAAAAATCGCAGACCGCCCCCAACGATGCCCGCCCTTGACCCTGATCACTCCTCTGGCTCTCCCTCCACCAACCAATTCCATGTCTGCGGCTACAGAGGGCCTCAAACCCCAGCAGTGGGTGCTCCCCACTGACACATTGTCCCGTCTCTGACGGGTCTGTCTGATGCTGTGGCCCTACCCTGAGGGGGTAAGCCAGGGGGTATCGGGGGGGCGGAGGTAAGTCTGTGGCAGCAGGGTGAGGGTTGGGAGCTTGGGCAAAGGACAGGGGTGGCTTGCACGCGCACGCACACACACACACACACACAAAAAAGAGGAAATTGAACCATGTATTGAGCACCATCATGTTAAGAACAGGACTAGGGGATTTGTTTACACTCCGCAGGTGCAGATGAAAGCACGCTACTGGCTGAAGTGAAACCATGAGTGCGATCAGATTAGGCTGTGGTCCGTTGAGCATGGTTAGCATGGGGAATGTGTACCACCTATGTGATGTCACATAGGTAGTATTTTTAGATCATGACATCAGAATGATGATATTATGGGATTTTGAGTCCACATTTTCCCTAAGGTGAAAACCAACCACATACATTGCAATAATAATAACAACTTAATCTTTATATACCAGCTAAAGTTTTTAACTCCTAGGGACATGGATATGGTGCACTGTCCACGCTTCTGGCACTACTTCCTTTCCCTAAAAGACTTGCTGGAAGGTCTTCAAGCTAGCTCCTTCCACCCAAATGGGTAGTATCCGACTCGGCACTGCCCTGTGACATCAGATCTTCCTTTTCGCTGGAAGCATCAGGTTTCTTCCTTCACAGCTGTGTGCCAGGTGTAGGCCTAAAACTTTTCCAGTCTTTGAACTGCTCAACTTCTACCTTTTTTTTTTTTTTTTTTTAACCCTTGCTCAATTTCTACATGGATTCTGAAGAACCCAAATTGGGTCCTGGATTTAAGCAGTGCGTGGCATCCTCCCAGAAGAGACCTGCACTCCATGTGCATCTATTGCTTGGGGGCCTAGCATGATCTGCAGGCTTGTGGTCTGTGCCAGTCCCTTCAGTCATCCACATTGGAGGACCATTACACCCACCTCCTCTTGGGCTGCCTGGACCAATGGGACCTGACTATTAAGTCCAAGGACGTCTACAAGGTGGTTTCTGCAGTGGCCGGTTCAGCAGTGCAGCTTGCCACCTTCGAGGAGGCTGTAGTCCTTGCTGCTTTGGGCACTGCTTTGTCCACCTTGGTTCTGGCAGGCTTGGGTGCCTCATTTATGGGGGCCTTCAGGGACTTCTGCCAGTCCTTACCAACTTCCATGGATGGCCCTTCCCGAGGTTCCAAAGCTTCGTGGACTCCAAAGCCAAGAAATCCTGTCGCAGGTTGTGGGATTGGGAGCAGGAGAGGGCTCGCTCCTCCCATTCCTGTGCTGCTTCTGGCTTGATGGTCATTGAGCTGTCGGCTTCATCCAACACTTCTGCTGTCCCAGTCCAGGCCACTGGCTCCACGTTGTCCCTGTCAGTCTTGCCAGATGATACGTGGGTTTACTAGCTGGCTGAGATTTTTCTCAACCCAGTCAACCCATTGTCAGAGGACGGTGGGGATGATTCCCTTTCAAGGGCTCCAGTCCTTATGGCCCTCTCACAAGAGGGACCAGATAAGCTGTCCAGTCCAGCGGTCTCCCCTTGGGAGATCGACCCTTAAGAGTTACTCGGCGAACTACAGCTTCCCCCATATCTCCTCCCCAGTGACTGATCCATCATCGGTTAAGGTCACAATCGGAGTCTTGGGACTCTTGATGTTTCCGCTTTCAACCATTGGCCAAGAGGCACTGTTGACGCTCCTCATCCACTTCTTCCTCAGCTTCTGGTGAGGAATTGCTACATGATAAATTGTGGCTCTGATATGAGGAGCTTATCTGGTAGCAGTGGATTCTCGGCCATGGCCATTCTCCACAGCATGCCCTGGTGCTCCCCTGGTCACCGGTGCCACAGCATAGAAACATAGAAACATAGAATTTGACGGCAGATAAGGACCACTTGGCCCACCCAGTCTGCCCATTTTCCTACCTACTGGATAAGCTGCAGATCCTAGTTAACCAGCAGCCTACTTCTTCTTACCCCAACCCCCCAGAATTGCCTTATGACTGTCCCATGTATGCTTGAATTCCACCACTGATTTTGACTCCACAGCCTCCTCCGGAAGGCCGTCCATGCATCCACAACTCTCTCTGTGAAAAATGCTCCTTCAAATTACCTCTGAGCTGCCCCCCATCTTCAGATTGTGCCCTCTTGTTCTTGCACACCTCTTTTTGAAAGATGCTACTCTCTTGGACTTTGTTGATTCCCTTGAGGTACTTGAAAGTTTCTATCATGTCCCCCCTCTCCCTCCTTTCCTCGAGGCTATACATATTAAGCTCCTTAAGTCTCTCTTCATATGTCTTCCGGTGCAGACCCTGCACCATTTTAGTTGCTCTCCTCTGGACAGCTTCCATCCTGTCTATGTCTTTGCAGAGATTGGGTTTCCAGAACTGCACACAGTACTCCAGATGGGGTCTCACCAGCTGTCTGTACAGAGGGATAATAACTTCCTGTTTTCTACTGGTGATGCCTCTCCCTTGCATCCCAGCATCCCCCAGCCCTCCTTGCTGCCCTCTCCACATTACTTGCCCACCTTTAGGTCATCTGATATGACTACCCAGGTCCCTTTCCATTTTGTTGTTGTTAGTATCTCACCCCCATTGTGTACTCTTCCCTGGGTTTTTGTTTCCCAGGTGCATTACCTTGCACTTCTTAGCATTGAATCTAAGCTGCATACATTTGACCATTCCTCTAACCTTGCCAAGTCCTTCTCATCCTTTCCACCCCACCCTGTGCATCAACTCTGTTGCAGACCTTAGTGTCATCTGCAAAGAGACATACTTCTCCTTCAGTCCTTCTGCAATGTCCTTATAAAGACATTGAAGAGGACGGTCCTAATACTGAACCCTACGGTACCCACTAGTAACCCTCCTTTCTTCTGGTGGACTCCATTTATTATTACTCTCTGTGTCCTATTCTCCAGCCAATTCTTTACCCAGGCTGTCATCTTGGGACCCACTCCCAGGCTGGTTAACTTGTATATTAATCTTTTGTGTGGGACGTGTCAAATGCCTTGCTAAAGTCTAGGTAGGCCATGTCACAGCCCCTCCCTGATCTACTACTTTGGTCACCCAGTCAAAGAAATCTATCAGATTTGTCTGGCATGACCTTCCCGCTGTGAATCCATGCTGCCTAGGGTCCTGTGCCCTCTGGCCTCTAGATACCGACAGTTCTTTCCTTCAAGTGATTCCATCATTTTCCCTAGCACTGAGGTTAAACTAACAGGTCTGTAGTTTCCTGCTTCTGCCTTGCTCCCACTTTTGTGAAGGGAATCACATCTGTCCTCCTCCAGTCCCTGGGTACCACCCCATCCTCCTCATGATTTGTTAAAAGGGTAGTCAGTGGTGTCACTAGTTCTACCCTTAGCTCTTTTTAGAATTCTGGGATGAATCCCATCAGGGCCCATTGCTTTGTCCACCTTCAGTTTTAAGAGTTCTTTCAGAACCCTTTCTTCTGTAAATGGGCTGGTATCAACTTCTGTATCCAGAGTGTTACTACTGTTTGTTTTATGTACCTCACCTCTTCATTTGTAAATACTGGGCAAAAATATTTGTTTAGTATCTCTGCCTTTTCACAGTCTCCTCTGCCCACCTCCCTCCCTTTATTAAGCCTTACTATCCCTCCCTTGGTCTTCATTTGCTCCCTGATGTACCTATAAAGGTTTATCCCCTTCTTAACTGAGTTGGCTGTCTTTTCCTCGGTTTGGGCCTTTGCTGTTCTGACTGCCTTCCCAGCCTCCTTTTGCTTTAACTGATACAGTTCTCTGTCCTGCTCCTTCTACTGATTCCTTGTACTTCCTGAATGCTTTCTTTTCTCTGAGACCTTCACTGCCACTTCCTTTGAGAACCATAGTGGTTTCTTACATCGTCTTGTTTTGTTTATTTGCTTCACACAAAGGCTCGTTACCTCTGTGATGGCAGTTTTTATTATTCCCCATTGTTCTTCCTCCCCTCCTTCCTGCCCATTTGCTATTGCATTCCTTAGGCACTCACTCATTTTGGCAAAGTCAGCCCTCCTAAAGTCCAGTACTTTTGTCTTTGTATGGCTTGACTCTATTGCTGTGTTTATTGTGAACCATACTGTTCGATGGTCGCTAGTTCCCAGATGGCTACCCACTTCTACATCTGTGATCCTCTCTCCATCTCCATTTGAGAGAATCAAGTCTAATATTTCTCCCTCTCGAGTGGGCTCCAGTACTAGTTGTCTATGGCATGCCCCCTGTAGGGCATCTAGAATAACTGCATTCTTCTAAGTGGCAGCTGCAACTGCACTCCAGTTAACATCTGGCATATTCAGATCACCCATCAGCAATATCTCCCCTTTTTCTGCCATTTTAAGTATACTTTCTATCATTTCCCTGTCCATTTCCTCCCCTGAGAAAGGGGTCTGTATACAACCCCTGTGCGTATTGTGGTGCCATTGTCTGTCTCCAAATTTACCCACAGTGCTTCTTCTCCTCCCCGTTTACCCTTTTGTTCTGTTGCTTTTATTCCTTCCTTATGTAAACTACTCCTCCTCCTCTTTTACCCTCCCTGTCCCTCCTGTAGACAGTGTATCCTGGTATGTTTATGTCCCAGTCATGGTTTTGTGTGTACCATGTTTCTGTGACTGCCACAATATCCAGATGTTCCTCCTCCATCAAGGCCACTAATTCAGGAAGCTTGTTACCCAGACTATGGGCATTGGTACTCATTGCTCTCCATTTTTTGATGGCTTTACCTTCTGTTGCAGCATCCCCCACTGACCGTTCTACCTCGGTCTTTTTCTCATTTAGTACCCTGTTTTGTAGGGAGAGGTTGGGATTTTCCTGCTGCTTGTCAGTGCCTCCCCCTTTGACTAGTTTAAAAGCTTGCAAATGAAGCATTTAAACCGATTGCTCAAAAGACTTGTTCCCTTCCTGGACAGATGCAGACCATCCTGCCAGTATAGGCTGATGTCCCTCCAGGTGGAACCCCAGTCCCCAATGAAGCCAAAATGTGCTGGCTCCCCCAGCTGAGCCAACGCCAGCTTCCCCACCCATTTGGGTGGAGCTGCTGCCTCTAAGGCCCTTGCACGGAGTCCATTCCAAGACTGTGCGCCCCACTTCTGAATTTCATAGTAGGCTCCCAGTGCAGATTTGTCACATTCAGAGCAATGGCCAGCTTCCTTTGGGGCTCTGCTCTGAGTAATGTTGAGCTCTATGGGGATCCCACTAGAACCAGTACAGAAGTGGGCTAAGCATCCCTTGACTGAGATTTTGGACAGGGATGTCTCCCCTAGGGTTGACTTTCCTGTAGCAGAGGCCATTCGTGGTCCCACTCTTGAGCTGTGGCAGTGCCCTGCCTCCTGTCCAGCACCGTCGACCCATAGGGTCTACAAGTATGCAGTCTCCACCGGGTCTTTTCCTGGTTCACTGACCATCCTTCAGCCAAAGGTTTGGTCCATGACTCAGTGTTCCAATATATGGGCAATGTCAGGTACATTGACAAGACCCTGGACAAGGAGTCAAAATATTTAGACCATGCAGCAAAGAAGGTCTACGTCGCTTCATCTCTAGGCCTTCAGCAGGCAGGGTTAGCCATAATGATGGCCAATTTTTCTCATGCTCTGTTGGGCATGTTGGATCAGGTTATTCTCTACCTTTCTGCAGATTTGCAGCTGGCAGTTAAGCTGGTCTGGGACCAGGGACACGCTGTGGCCAAGCAACAGCTCCAAATGACCCTGGACATCAATGACTCCTGTGTCAGGTCTGTAGCCACTGCGGTGGCCATGCGGCCTCAGGTGTGACTGAGGATCTTGACCTTTACGGACAATACCCAGCACAAGTTGGCCGATGTCATCTTCTTTTGGGTACTGACCTGTTCGGGCCTGGTGTCGATGGTCGTCTTAACCGCACTGAGAAGTCCAGCACCATCCTGGACTCCATCATGTCCTTTCAGAAGGATGTTAAGGGCCAGAAACAACAGAAGAAGCCCTTTCAGTTTCAGCCCTGCTCAGCACCTCCATCCAGACTGCTGCAGCCTCAAGCGGGGCAATGTCAGGCCTGACAGCTCAAACCTAAGTTGATCTCCTCTGGCCCTAAGAAGTCCAGAGGCTGGGGGGGCCAGGGCTCCCTTGGCAGCCAGCTTTTGAGTCACCTCCAAGCCTGCCCAGTGACAGGTTGGAGGTGTCATTCTCCCACCCATCCAGTCCTGCCTGGGACTATCCACTGGGGGGCTGGCTCTGCCATTTGATGCCTGCCTGGTCCATCATTACATCGGATGGATGGGTGCTTGAAGTGGTGGGTCGCGGTTTGCCTCTGGAATTTGAGGCTCTCCCACCCAGCTGAGCATGTGCCACACAAGAAGACATGCTGTCTGGGAATATGCTGTCCACCTTTTGGGAGGACATCACCCAGCTTCTTCAAAAGGAAGTGGTGGCCTGTGTCCCAGACTACACAGCCAGTCCAGGGTTCGTCTTCAGATATTTTTTGGTTCTGAAAGGGGCAAGGGTTTGGCACCCCATACTGGATCTTCATGACCTCAATCAGTTTTTGCAGCTGCACAAGTTCCAGAGGATCAATCTGAATTGGATCATTCTGTCCTTTGAGCAGGACATGTGGTTCTGCCCTCTGGATATTCAGGACACCTTCTTCAACATCCTGATCTGTCCATCCCACTGGTGGTTCCTGTGGATCAGTTCGGAAGGGATACTTTACGATTTCTGGGCCATGCTGTTTGGTCTTTTCTTGGCCCCCAGGGTCTTCATCAAGTGCATATCAGTGGTGGAAGAATCCCTGTGGCACCAAGGAGTCTGAATGTACCCTTACCTGGATGACTGGCTGATTGACGGTTCCTCCAGGGCAGAAGTGAAGCAGTCCAGGGATCTGGCCCTTCAGACTTGCTTGGCCTTGGGCCTTCCTTCTGGTCAACCCGGCCAAGTTGGAACTCAACCCCTCACAGGTCATCCACTTCATTGGAGCAGAGCTCGACTCCCTTCAGGCCAAGGCCCGACTCCCAGTGGTCAGGGTGGAGAATCATACCTCCTTTGCCTGATCATTTCAGACTGGGCAGTCGCACCCTGTCCAGGACTTCTTGTAGCTGCTTGGGTTGGCGTCCTGCACCAGCGTGGTCCAGTGGGCCAGCTGGCGGATGCGCCTCCTGCAGTGGTAGCTGGCTTGTCAGTGGTCACAGCACCTCAGTCATCTTGACCAGCCGGTCATGGTGATGCAGCCAATGTGGGATGCCATCCAGTGGTGGCTCATCCTGGAACATCTGCTGGAAGGGGTCCTGTTTGTCCGCCTAGAGCCGATGGTCATTCTCACGACCAGTGCCTCTCTGATGGGATGGGGAGCTGGCCTTGGGTCCCACGGTCTCTGACCCACAAGGAGTCTATATGTCACATCAGCCTGCTGGAGCTCCATGCAGTGTGTTTAACTCTGACAGCTTTCGTTCTAGTTGTGTGGGGTCAGATCGTTCAGATCCAGATGGTCAACATAACAACCATGTACTATCTCAACAAGCAGGACAGAACACATTCCCTCCCATTGTGCCAGGGAGCTCTCTGCACCTGGTCCCTTGTACACTATCTGGACACCAATTGTCTGGCGATCCATGTGGCCAGTGCCTCTAGTCAGCTGGCAGACACCCTCAGCCACGTGAGCAAGGCATCTCATGAGTGATCTCTTCACCAGGAGGTAGTCAGTCGCCTCTTCTCCCAGTGGAGCACTCCCTGGTTGACCTGTTTGCCTCCAAGGAGAATGCAAAGCTGAAGCTGTTCTGTTTCTCACCCTCCTCAGTGCAAGACACTGCTGGAGAATGCCTTCACGAGGCCTGGACCCTGGGCCTCCAGTACATGTTCCCTTCCTTTCCCCTGATCCACAAGGAGTTGCTCAACATCTGGAGTGATAAGACATGGATGATCCTGGTGGCTCTGGACTGGCTGCTCCATTTCTGGTACCCCAGTCTCCTCAGCCTCAGCAGCAGGCCTTTGTGGTCATTGCCTCTCCGCCCAGACCTGCTCTCTTACTCTCAGGAGAGGGTCCTCCACCCGGACCTTCAGTCCCTGCACCTGACATCCTGGTTCCTGAGCAGCTAGAGTTCCAGGCTTTGGGTCTCTCCGACGAGGTCCTTCATTTCGTTGAGGCCTCTCAGAAGGAGTCAACTGGCCATTGCTACACCTTCAAGTGGAAGAGACTTTCCATTTGGTGTCAGGGCAAGGAGCTAGACCCCCCCCCATCCTGCCCAGAGGCGAGCGTCTTGGATTACTTGTGGTCCCTGTCTCAGTTGGGCCTGAGGTTGACGACCCACAAGGTGCACCTGGCTGCCATTTCTGCATACTGTGCATGGGCTGGTATGCCAACCGTGGCACAGGAAAAGGTGATTGGGTGCTTTTTCAAGGGTCTTGACCACTTGTCCTCTCCAATGCGTGAACCATCACTACCTTGGGACTTGTTGCTCAACTTGGCAGTGCTCATGGGCAGTGCTCTTGGGCAAGCCATTTGAACCCATGCACAGGCGTTACATCTCTCACCTGCCGTGGAAGACCGCCTTCTTGGTGACTATCACCTCCGCTAGAAGGAAGTGAGCTCTAGTTGCCCTTGGTGGAGTTTCATTTGGTTTTCCACAAGGACAAGGTTGTTCTCCACCCCAACACGAAGTTCCTCCCGAAGGTTGTTTGGGGGATTCACCTTAAACAGATGATTAACCTCCCAGTGTATTTCACCATCCAGCCTCGAAGACTGAGCATAGGCACCATACATTGGACCTGAGGCGAGCGCTTGTTTACTGTAAGAAGCGCATGACTGGAGATCGGGGAGAGGTTTGCTAGTTCTTTGTCACCTACGCTGCAGCCACACTTGGCAGACTGGCAGCTAAGTGGATGATTGGCAGGTGGATAGTCTCCTGCATTGACCTCTGCTGTAGGTTGGCTGGTAGGGAGCCTCCTGTTGGGCTAAGAGCTCATTCCACCACACATATCGCTGCCTTGGTGGCTGCTTCCAGGGACGTCCCTATCCAGGAAATCTGCAGGGCTGCTACTTGGAGGATAGCACATACCTTTATCTCCCACTACCATATTGACCTTGAGTCACACCAGGATGCTGGTTTTGGGACCTTGGTTCTCCAATCTCTTTTTCTCAAGTAGGGTTGTGCACCTTGCTCTCTCCTCCCAGAGAACTGCTAGGAGTCTGCCAGAAGTGTGGCTATGATATACAGGTCCACAATTCTGGTAGTGTTCCTTTCCCCTTAAAATTTTGCCAGAATGTCTTCAAGCTGGCTCCTGCCACCCATCTGGGTAGCAACTCCCTTGGCACTGCCCCGTGACATCAAATTTTCCTTTCCACTGAAAGAAGAAGAAGAAGATTCCCCTTATTGCTCTCACGCTGAGTAGGCTGTTTGCTTCAAAAAACCTTCCACTTTGTGCATACTTTGTCTTCAGGAGATTCCTTCACCTCATCTGTGATAGACGACTTGAAGTTGGCACTGGGATTCAAAAAATGTGCATGCGGGCAGAAGATGCCTCAGACAGACCCGCACATCATGTGCTTCTACTGCCTAGGCCACGAGCATGATCCCCAGGTGTATGGCCTGTGTTGAACCTTGCATCCTACTACGTTGGAAGACCGGCATGCTGGACTTCTTCTGGGGTGCCCTGACAAACAGGATCAACCCGTTAAATCTAAGACACCCGCTGGGCGGTCTCTGCAGCTGCAGGGTCCGCTGAACAGCTTGTGGCATTTGAAGATGCTGTGACTCAGGCTGCGGAGTACGGTTCTTCGGCTTTGACCTTTTTGATGCTTCCTTTAGGTGCCTCCTTCTTTGGGGAATTTAGAGATTTGTGCCAGGCCCTTTCCACCTTTGGACAGGGACCTTCTTTGGGCACAAAATCTCAATCTAAAAAAGAGACCAACAAGAGGTCTCACAGTCACTCGTGGGATTGCGAGCGCTCTCGGGCCACAGATTCCTGTGCTTCAACAGAGGTTTCGACTATGGTCGATCCTTCAACCCAGGCCACTGGCTCCATGGTCTCTCTGTCAGGCCAGTTGGTCAAGTCGCCAGTCGACCAACCCATCATAAATTTTCTTAAGCCGGTAGACCCGTTGAACCCAGATGAGGCTGATATCTCCCTCTCTAGGACTCCAGTCCTGCCAGTTACCTCCCAGGGTAGCTCAGACCAGCCTGCTGATCGGCTCCCTCCTCCTCAGAATCTTCTTCCTTGGCTTTTACTGGCTCCCTCTGAGATCTGCTGTCAGCGGCCCTGACAGTTGAGGTCGTGGCCCCGATCCCGAAGTCCTGGGTCGAGCAGCCCGCGTCGGCATCTGTGTTCCTACTCTTGACATTCTTGCAAGTGGTGCCGCCACTGTTCCTCCTTTTCTTCCTCCTCCTCCTCAGATGAGGAGAGGCTCCACCACAAGATGCGTCGGTGCTACAAGGAGCTTATGTGGCACTGGCACCAGCTCATGTTCACTGTGGTTAAGCCGATTCCAGCCACCACCCTGGCTATCACATGGCTTCCGCCACAGAGGCCTCCAGCTACCCTGACTTGGCCGGAACTGGCTCGGCCTCCTCCGGCCTCTCCACCTATCCTGGTGGAGCTGCTGCTGAACAGCCGAAGGAGGCCCCTCCTCCTAAGGACGCCCATACTGCTTCAGGGCTTCTTCATCAGCTGTCGGTCACCATGATTCCTGATAGGCCCTGTAGGGTCTGCAAGGACTCCAGCAGTCGACCTTTGTTTGATGAATCCTTTGAGTCCGAGGGCTCCTCCCTGTACTCCTGTCCATTGGATGCCGAGTCCACAGAGGATTTATTGGCAGAGCATGGTCCCACCTCTTTCATGGGCCTTTTCTGCCTTATCTTGGAGTTGACAGACCTCCCGATGGAGCCCATCTAGAAATGGTCTAGGTACCCACTTACCGAGATTCTTGACTGGGGTGACTCCCTTGGGGAAGCTTTCCCAGTCACCGGTGCCATTCTTGCCCCTGCTCTGGAGCTGTGGCAGCATCCAGCCTCTTGCCCTGCACCTCTGGCATGGATGGCCTGCAAAGTACGTGGTCCTTACCAGTTGCTTTTTGGGATTCACCGAGCACCCCTCAGCTTAGGGTCTGGTGGGTGACTCTATCTTCCGGTGTACCAGCAATGTTGGGGACGTGGATAAGTCTTTTGTCAAGGAGTCCAAGAAATTGAATCACATGGCCAAAAAGATTTATGCTGCCTTCTCTCTCGGCCTTCGGCAGGTGAGTTCAGCCCTTTTGATGGCCCACTTTGCTCAAGCCCTTTAAAGCATGCTCAATGAGGTACTTCTCCATCTCACGGCCAACTTACAGACTATGGTCAAGCAGGTCCGGGATCAGGGCTGAGCTGTGGCTAAGCAGCAGCTCCACACAGCCATGGACATTGGCAACTCTTGCGCTCAGTCCATGGCAGGCGCGGTTGCCATGCAGTGCAGGGCTTTGCTGAGGATCTCAACCTGTATGGCAGACACCCAGCACAAGTTGGCGGATAGCCCCTTCTTGGCACTGATTTGCTTGGCAGGGGGTCGAAGGGCACTTCAATCTGATCGAGAAGTCCAATGCCACCTTGGACTCTGTGACCTTTTCCCAGTGGTTCTAAGGCTCAGAAGAAGAAGAAACCCTTTCAGCCTCTCTCTGCCCCTGTAGCTAAGCCGTCCCAGCCCCCGTCTGGGCAACAGGCCAAGGCTTGTCGTCTCCAGCCGTAGTCCATTGCTTCAGTTGTCCAGAAGTTAGGAGGTCAAGATCCTACTAGCTCTTCAGCTGGTCCATCCTCTGCCTCCAAGCCTGCCCGATGACGGGCTGGGGGGTGCCTCCCCAGGCCCATCCTGACTCCCCTGGGTCCTCCCATGCAGGGGGATGGCTCCACCTCTTTCTTTCCACCTGGTCCACTGTCACCATGGACAGGTGGGTCCTTGAGGTAGTCGGTCAGGGTCTGCCTCTGGAGTCTGAGGCTTACCCACCTTGCTGCGCCCATGCCCCATGGGAGTACAAGGTGTCCGCTGGCATTCTGTCAGCCCTTCGGGACGACATTGCCCAGCTCCTCCTCAAGGAGGTTGTGGCTCCAGTTTTGAACCCTCTAGTACACCCAGGGTTTGTCTCCAGGTATCTCCTGGTGCCAAAATGGACAGGGGGCTGACACCCCATCTTAGATCTGCATGACCTGAACAAGTTTCTTCTGCTGCGCACTTTCAGGATGGTCACTGTGTCTCAGATCATACCATCTCTAGAGCTGAACATGTGGTTTTGCTCTCTGGATCTTCAGGATGCATTCTTCCACACCCCAGTCCATCTGTCCCACTGCCAGTTTCTCAGGTTCCATGTGGAGGGGATCCTCAATGAG
Source organism: Neoceratodus forsteri (assembly GCA_016271365.2). Taxonomy (NCBI): domain Eukaryota; kingdom Metazoa; phylum Chordata; order Ceratodontiformes; family Ceratodontidae; genus Neoceratodus; species Neoceratodus forsteri. The sequence continues at coordinate 1,710,256,468 of CM028129.1, read as the reverse complement.
TTCCAGGCCATGCCTGTCGTCCTCTCCTGGACTCCCAGGGTCTTTACCAAATGCATTGCAGTGGTGGCAACTTACCTGAGGTGCTGAGGGATCCGGGTATACCCCTACCTGGACAACTGGCTTATAGCGGGTCCCTCCAAGGAGGAGGTGGAGCGGTCCAGGGACCTGGCCCTCCAGACCTGCATCTCTCTTGGCCTCCTGGTCATCGAAGCCAAGTCAGAACTCATGCCTCACAGGTGATTCACTTCATCGGGGCGGAGCTTGACTCTTACAGAGTCAGGGCTCGGCTTCCGGCCGATCAGGCGGAGGCGGTCTCGTCCTTGGCCCGATCATTTTGGGTTGGTTAGTTGCACTCTGCTCGGGACTTACTGCGCCTCTTGGGATACATGGCAGCATGTATTAGTGTGGTCCGTTGGGCCTAGTAGATGATGCTCTCTCTACAATAGGAGCTTGCCTGCCAATGGTCTCAGCACCAGGACCACTTTGACCAGCTGGTCACTGTGATCCAGCTGATGTGGTACACCCTCCAGTGCTGGTTAGTCCCAGAACATCTGCAGGAAGGGATCCCATTTGTCTGCCCAGAGCCGACGGTCATCCTGATGACTGATGCCTCCCTGATGGGCTGGGGTGCCCACCTGGGGGAACACAGAGTCCACGAGCTCTGGACCCCCAAGGAGTCCTGATGCCATATCAACTTGCTGGAGCTTCAGGCAGTTTGGCTGGTGCTGACAGCCTTTGCTCCACACATTCAGGGTCAGGCCATCCAGGTCCAGATGGACAACACCACAACCATGTACTACCTCCATAAACAGGGCGGGACGCACTCCTTTCCTCTGTGCAGGGAAGCTCTCCACTTCTGGACCCTCGTGCACAGCCTGGACGCTGATCTCCTGGCCATCCATATGGCCAGTGTCTTCAACCACCTGGCAGATGCCCTCAGTCGTGTGGGTGAGGCATCTCACTAGTAGTTCCTCCATCTGGAGGTAGTACACAGTCTGCCCTCCCAATGCGGCACTCCTCTGCTAGGTCTGTTTGCCTCCAGGGAGTACACAAAGCTGAGGCTGTATTGTGCCCGCCCCCCTCAGCAAGGAACGCTGAAGGAGGATGCCTTCTCAGGGCCCTGGACCCTCGGGCCTTCTCTATGCTGTTCCTCCATTACCCTTGATCCACAGGGTGTTGCTCAAGACCAGGAGGGACAAGGCTTGGATAATCTTGGTGGCCTCGGACTGGCCTAACCAGTTTTGGTACCCCGATCTCCTTAGCCTCTGCAGCATGTTCCCGAGGTGTCTCCCCCTATGCTCAAACATGGTCTCATGCAGTCAGGGGCAGGCACTCTATCCGGACCTTCAATGCCTGCACCTGACAGCCTAGTTCCTGAGCAGCTAGAGTTCCAGGCTTTGGGTCTCTCCAAAGATGTCCTCACTGTGGTTGAGGCTTCTCGGAAGGAGTCGACCCAAAAATGCTATGCCTTCAAATGGAAGAGGTTCTCCATTTGGTACCAGGACAAAGGGCTTGACCCCTTATCTTGTCCGGTGGATAGCATCTTGACTACCTGTGGTCCTTTTCTCAGTTGGGCCTGGGGTTAATGACCCTCAAGGTGCACCTGGCTGCCATCTTTTATTGTTGAGCATAGGCTGGTATGCAGTCGGCATAGGAGAAGGTGGTCTGGCACTTTTTCAAGGGCCTTGACAACATTTTCCCTCCGGTGCGTGAACCACCACTAACTTGGGAGTTGTTGCTGGTGTTGGCAAAGCTCATGGACAAGCTATTCAAACCGATGCACAGGTGTGAGATGTCACACCTGTCGTGGAAGACCACCTTCTTGGTGGCTATCATGTCAGCCAAACGGATCAGTGAGCTCCAGCTGCTGTCAGTGGAGTCTCCTTACCTGGTCTTGCACAGGGACAAGGTTGTCCTACGCCCCAACCTGAAGTTTCTCCTGAAGGTTGTGCCAGATTTCCACCTTAACTGGGTGATTAATCTCCCGGTGTATGATGTGATGAGAAACCCAACTGCCAGTCCTTATTTGCAGATATAATTCTGTTGTGTATATATATATATGTGTATATATATATATATTTTTTTTATGTAATTCTATGTATATGTACATGCTCCAAGAAATGCCAGTGTTAATACAAAGGCACTTAGGGAGAGAGAGAGAGAGAGACTGGATCTCTGTTAAAAGGGGTTTGACCCTGTTAAAAGGGGATAGCTGATTAAAGGGAATTCCTCTAAGTTAAATAACCAAGGGAAACAAAGATAATAAAATCAGCTTGTATAGTCATGAACCTTACAGGATTTTCCTTGAAACTAATTGAAGGAAGCCAGTTCAAAAGCTCAATATGTTTTAGCCAGGATTTGAGCAGCAAATGACCATTCTGGTAGGATATTGTGAATTTTATCTTACAGGTACCAACTGTCTACAGGGGACTTCCAAAGGCTTAAACTCTGAATGTCATGTCCATGTTAATTATATGTCTCAGGATTTTGATATTCTTGGGATTTTGGAAACAGCAGAACAGTGACAGCTCCTGGCCAAACGGAGTAGTTGCTCTGACAGGTAATAGACTGAGTTCTTTAGAACTGGGAAAATTGCTGACACTGCGAGTCACAGAAGGTATTTAAAGCCTCAGCTCAGGGCATAGACCCACTTTTCATTTGGACTCCACGTGACACACAAGAAGCCAAACTGTTGAAACTCAGTGGCTGTACATACACTTTCATTTGGACTTCATCTGGCACACAAAGAAACAAAACTGCTGCCAAGACCAATGAAACTGAACTTTCATTTATTGTTCTGGACTTCAAGTTTCTACGAATTTCAGGTAAACTTCAGCTGTCAGTCATAGTGCGTTCTTATGTATACTTTCCCTTTTTTTTTTCCTGTATTCTGTGACCAAATTAGTGTTTTTTATAGTTGTAACTGTATGATTATTGAAGTATTTTAGTAAAAACATTTGTGAGATTTCTATAATTTGTGTGTGAATTGTGGAACAGTATTAATAATCTGTGATCAAACTATTAATTACTAAAAGGGGCGTCACCATAAGCAACCAAATCAAGCAAAGGTCTGTAGGGGACATCTGGATAAAGATAGGGAGAATATGAAAGTCTCAAGGATGAGTCTGGAGGGATTTGAACCCGGTTATTGCATGCCCATGGGAGAAGACCAAATCAGGTTTTACAAGGCTACCTGAAGAGATTGTAATGCCTGGGCCATCCCTGTTTATGTAATAGCCAAGGAGGGGTTCATATTTGGCTGTAAGACTCGAGACTGGTATTGTGCCCTTATCCAGAGTTTAGAGGGATGCCCTGGGTCCTTATGGCAGAGGTGCAGTCATGACCTCGGCGAGCAGTCTAAAAAGACACGAGGAGGGTAGTCCTGTTCCCTCCCATCACGGATTGCACTTAGGGCTGGGCACTTTGAACTCAGTGGACCTGACCCCCCAGGAATGGGTTCATGACATACTTCACCAACCACACCTTGGAGGCTGAGCACAGGCTCCATACGTTGAACCTGTGGTGAACGCTAGCCTACTACAAGGAGGGCACGGCTGGAGTTTGGAGAGAGGCTCAACAGCTATTTGTCATCTACGCTGAAGCCGCATCTGGCAGACCATCAGATAAGCAGATGACTGACAGGTGAATCGTATCCTGCATTGACCTCTTCTGTAGGTTGGCAGAGTAGGGAGCCTCCTGTAGGGCTAAGGGCTCATTCCACCTATCATACCACTGCATTGGCTGCTTCCAGGGACATCCCTATCCAGGAAGTCTGTATGGCTGCTACCTGGAAGTCAGCACACACCTTCATTTCCCACTACCACATTGACATTGAGTCATACCGGGATGCTGGTTTTGGGGCCTCAGTTCTCCAATCTCTCTTCCCTAAGTAGGGGGTGTGTGCCTTACCCCCTCTTCTCAGGAAAACTGCTAGGAGTCTGCCAGAAGTGTGGAGTTGTACATCATATCCACGTCCCTAGAAAAACAGGTTACTCACCTGTAACAGTAGTTCTAGGAGTGGTATGTGATGTACATCCACACTGACCCACCCGACCTCCCCTGGCAAGTGGCACATCAGTCTAGCTTCCAGCAAGTAAGATGTGATGTCAGGGGGCAGTGCTGAGGGAGTTACCACCCGCTTGAAGACATTCTAGCAGAATTTAAAGGGGAAAGGACACTGCCAGAAGTGTGGATGTACACCATATACCACTCCTAGGACTACTGTTACAGGTGAGTAACCTGTTTTTACTTATCTGTTACCATAGTTCTGGGAGTGATATATGGTGCAAATCCATACAACCCACATGACTGCCCCTGGAAAGTGGCCCAGTGATCCTTGCTTCCAGTGCACAAGATCTGATTTCACGGGGCGGTGCCAAGGGGGATACCACCTGGGTGGGTGGGAGGAGCTAGCTTGAAGACCTCCTGGCAAGCCTTAAAGGGAAAGGAAGTATTGCCAGAAGTGTGGATGTGCACCATCTACCACTTCTAAAGCTACGGTTACAGGTGAGTAATCCTTATATTTTACAATTTCCCTGGTCACCAGCACTGCACCCAGTGTGGGCAACCTCCAGTGCTAACATTCTCCTTCTATGCTGCTTACACCATTTTCTATGGCTCCCCCACCCTTGGTGGGACCTTCTGTTGGGTCAGGAGCACCTGGGGGGGGGGGCAATCAATGGTGCATGGTGCAGGGTCTGGAGCACCCAACAGTCATCCTACTCAGTGCTGCGGATGTTGTGCTTTGGTTTTAGCCCTTCAGACTGGGTTGAACAGTTCAAAACAAGAAAGAGTCAAACAAATCCGATAAAGTTACTGTAGTTACATAAGCAAGTGTGCTTCAGGCTGTTTTCATTTATCCATGGATTCTGGTACTGAAAGATTTTTTAACCTGTTAAAACTTCTGACCCTATACATAAAAGTCAGGCACTGGTAGCTGGAAATGACGCATGCGTCATAAACCCGAGAGTCTTTGTGTGACTCAGGGCAACTATCTGTTGTGACACTGTCCTAAATCAGGACATGCATGGTTAATGTGTGGTAGTCAGACTGTAAATTTTCAGACACTTGGAAGGTTGTGCTGGCAGAAGAAAAGTTGGACGGATTTGCCGTTCCCCTTACAGCTTGCATTTTTTAACAGTGATATTTATTGATGGTTTGTAGTACTCTGCATTCTAAATGGATACATTCAGAATCTTTTTTGAATAATGGTAGTAGCTGTTTCATCCTGGAATTAACAGACCTAGAAGTATTTTGGTGTCATGTAACAAAGATTTCCACTATGGCTGTGATTTATTTATTTTTTTTGTTTGTTTTACTTTCCGATTTACACTTGTGATTCCTGCTTGGCCCTGTGTCCAGCCCCCCTGGCAACCAGTGAACACTGTCACTTCCCTACCTGCTGCAGCTTTCCCCGTGAATCCACGGGAACTTATTGTTGCTGTATCCGGAGTGCATGCAAGCAAAGGATTGGGGTCCGGATGTGCTGTGGGACCTTCATGCTGCACTGTGCCAGTGATTTGCCTCCGCTGTTTATTGCCCCGCTGTCAGGATGTCTACAGCGTGGATGTGGGAGCAGACAGATGCATGCAAAGCATGCCAGCACGCTGATGTCAGAAAACATCCTCCCCTCAAGTGTTTCCCAACCAAAATGCCACCTGTGGTCACCCAGGTGACAGTATCACAGCAGAACATGCAACTTCTCTTCTCTGACAGCCCAAGCTCATCCTGAACTGGGGTCATTGGCATTGTGAGCAGTAACCCTAACAGTGTGCAGACAGGTGGATATGTTTTTTTTGTTTTGTTTTGTTTTATACTGAAAAGTCTTTAGTAAGCACGCACTAACATTTAGAAAGTTAAAGAAGCAACCACGTGCACACAAAACCCGATATGTGATAGAGCTGGATGGAAATTAATTTTGTGTGGTTGGCACATTGGATGGAAGAGTCCCCATCCAGTTTGCAGTCAGGCAGATGTGAAAACCCAGGTATAGTCGTGCAATCCCAGTTTGTCCATGAACACGGCAGTACACTGATTTTTTTTCCCCCCCTATCGTTTATCCTTCTGGTCAGTCTCCAATGTTAACCTGGATCCCTTATAGTGCTGTGCAGTATTTGCAGGTTCCAGTGGAATGATATTTCACAGAATTTTTGAACATTCTACGAGATTCTGCCAGAAGCAGAATTCTGAAATTTCAAAAGCAGAATTTAAACTGTGGTTTGATAATTGGTAGTTTACAATAAACCATGGTTTAGGTTTCTACGATTCATGAAAATGTGATCCATGCTTTACGTAATCCATGGGAAACTAATTCGCAGTTTAGACTCTGCCTGTTTCAGGGTTCCCCATAGCTCCCCCCTAATGGCAGAATCACCGGAGAGACTCCCCAGCAAAGCACAGTCTGGTGTGGAAGTGATATAGTCTACACAGAACCCGAGATTGCCCAGGGCCGTCACAGAGGTAGTTGCCATTTTTTCCACTCTGCTCCATTGCCCTTTGCTAACCTCCAGCCTCTGTGGCGTGCTGGTCTTTAGAGGTCACCTGGCATTGCATACAGTAGTGCCGTGACAGGCGAGAAAACTTCTCTCTCCACGATCGCTGGTCGATGTGGCAGCAGAACCCAACACCAATTCTCCCCTCGCTGTCTTCAAAGCCATGACCATACTGGCTGTAAGTGTGAAAGTCCAGTCCCAAACCCAAGTCTCCTGCATGGAAGCATGATGTACTTACATTCAGCTACCAGGCCACTTTAGTCAATCACTGATCTGGTTAAGTACTATAGTGTGTGAGCGTGTTTCCATTCATTAAACAGCAGCTGGCTGAGGTGGAGGTAAGGCTGTGCTGATTGCCCTCCATAGGACCAACTTATATATTATTTTGTGTTGTATGGGGAAGAGGAGAAGGATGTGATGCATGGGTGCCAGTGGGTGTGGGGTGGGGGTGTTATTTCATGTACCACATTGTGAGTGTGGGAGTACTTTGCTTGAACAGTGGACAAGAGTGGGGGGAAGGTTTTTTTACATTCTGGCGGCTGGGCTTTTGCCTTGACTTTGTTTATTACACATACAATACATTATTTATTATACATACAATACATCTACCCTTTGTGGGACTGGGAGGTAGAGGGTGGGGTTGAGTGCTGTATGAGGATAAAAGTACAACATGGGTGGTTTGAATGTTGGAACTTCTTGTTTTTAACATCATCATGCAAAGTTGAGTGGGAAGGAACTTCACTGTGTTATGCTTAGTGCGGAGTTCCAGGTTTTGCACCGACTTTGCCAGTAAAGTTTAAATTCGCACCACCATTAGACTTAACTGTATATTTTGAATCGGTTGTTTTTATGGAGACCTGCTAAGTATTCATCAATTATTATAGCTTTTTTGTGTGAACCGATCTGTGTAAATGTATGTCTGTTTTAAACATTTGCCATGTTATTGAATGCCTTAGAAAATCCAGGGTATCTCTAAGCAGGGGGGGGGGTAGCCAGAAATCAGTTAGGATATTAAAGGAGCCGCTAAGGGAACTAGCAGCACCCCGATGGCCCTGTTCACAGAGTCAGTCAACACAGGTGTCATTCCAGAGAATTGGGAGGAGGGCACATGCAGTCCCACTGCACAAAAGTGGCAGTAGGGAGGAGGTGGGGAATTACAGGCCAGTCAGCCTCACCTCAGTGGTGGGAAACATCATGGAGACACTGCTGAAAGAAAGGATAGTGGCACATATGGAATCCAGCGGTGCTCAGTATCTGAGGCAACACAGATTCACAGCAGGAAGGTGATGTCAAACAAATCTAATACATTTTTTTGATTGGGTGACTAGGTGAAACAAGGAGGGGTGGTAAACGTCGGCTGCCTAGATTTCAGAAAAGCCGTCGACACCATCCCACATAGAAGACTGATTAACAAGGTAGGTAGTCTGGGCTTGGGAGACAAGGTGGTGAACTGGGTTAGGAACTGATTAACAGACAGGAGATAGAGGGTGGTGGTAAATGGGGTACAATCTGGAGAGAGGAAGGTGACCAGTGGGGCATCACAGGGTTCAGTACTAGGACCAGTCCTGTTCAATGTCTTCATTAGTGACATTGCAGAGGAGCTGGAAGGAAAGGCCTGCCTGTTTGCAGATGACACCAAGATCTGCAACAGAGTGGATACTCCAGAAGGGGGTGCAGAAAATGAAGAGGGATCTGGAGAAGCTTGAAAGATGGTCGGAGATGTGGCAACTGAGGTTCAATGCAAAGAAGTGCAAAATAATGCACTTGGGTAGAGGGAACCCTGAGGAGAGCTACAGGCGGGGGGGGGGGAGTGGACTGCCACCAAAGAGGAAAGGGATCTAGGGGTCATCATCTCTGATGACCTTAAGGTATCAAAGCAGTGCACAAAGGTGGCAGGGAGGGCCAGTGGCATGCTGGGGTGCATAGGCAGGAAAACACTAGCAGGAGGTGGGAGGTGGTGATGCTATTGTATAAAACATTGGTAAGGCCTTACCTGGAGTACTGTGTGCACTTCTGGAGGCCACACCTGCACAAGGACATAGATAAGGTGGAGACTATCCAGAGAAAGGCAACAAAGATGGTGCAGGCTGCACCACAAAACATATGAGGAGAGACTAAGGACCCAATATGTACTCACTGGAGGAGAGTGGACAGTGTGGGGGGGGGGGTTATGACTGAAACTTTCAAGTACTTCAAGTGCATAAATAAGGTGCAGGTGTAAGACCTTTTCCAATGTAGAAAAAGTACTAGAACAAAGGGGCACAATATGAAGTTAGAAGGGGGTAGATTAAGAGGTAATGTGAGGAAGTTTTTCCTACACATAAAGGTTAGTCGACGCTTGGAATAGTCTGCCACAGGAGGTAGTGGGGGCAAGCACAGTGGAGGGGTTTAAGCATGCCTGGGACAGGCACAAGGGAAGCTTGAAAGGGGAGGGAGTGATGAAAAGCCATTAATCACATAGGGTCAGTGGACACATACAATGTATAGGGCCTAGGGCAGACTGGATGGGCCTAGCGGTCCTTATCTGCCGACAATTTCTATGTTTCTAGGGTCTGTGACGACAGTATTGGCAGGGAAAAATGGGCAGACTGGGTGGGCCAAGTGGCCCTTATCTGTCAACAAATTATGTCTCTGTAAAATCTGATACACACATGGGAGCAGCACTAGCTCATGCAGCATGTAAGCTATAGTCAGGTAAAAGTTGCTCACAACACCAAATATGCTTATATCAGTGCTGTATTCATTTTGTCTGACCACAGTATCAGTCTTAGTGGTTCATGGATAAATGTTTCCACTTCTGCAGGGGAGTGGTCCACATGAGTTTGCTATGATGTTGTCCTGTAAATTTACTAGGCTAGTAAACTCCAGGAACATTTTGCTTGCTCCCGAATCCAAACTCTTCCCCTCTTCTTGACTCAGCCTCTTTCTTCACTCCTTTCCAGTCTGGCTTCTGGAAGTCTCACTCCACCTCCACTGCTCAACTCTGGCTTTCTCACCCCATTCTCACTAGCATGGATCAGGTCCTTGTCACCTCTGCCATTTTTGTCAACTTGGCCAAAGCCTCCCCGAACAATCTCAAGGCAACAGGGCTTGCTGACTCCTCAGTCTGTTGGTTCTGCTCCTACTTTGAGGGCAAGTCTCAAGATGTCCAGATTAGAGAACCCTTCCCCCCGCCACTCCCTATCAGCTCAGGCCTCCCCTAAGGGTCTGTCCTTGAGCCACTCCTCTTCTCCATCTTCCTGAATGACCTCCTCACTGTCTGCTCCTCGGCGTCCATATGTGTGTGTGTGTGTGTGCAAATGACACAGTACTCTTTGCCTCCGACTTCTCTGCTTCTGACTTCATGGCCCGGCTCCAACTGGACTTTACCAACATCCAGCACTGAAACCTGGCAAAACAGCTGCCCCTCAATGCCAGGAAAACAGTCTCTATGACTTTGGGCACTAGACAGGGGCTCCCCAGAGTAGGAGAGTGTTCCCTGGGATGCTCGATCCTCCTCACCCCAGCCAGCCCCTGACTAGGACTCGCTGTTAAACACAGATCACTGGCACTGCAAGCACTAGTGCCAGTGCTGTGCCAACAGGCTGGTCTCTCTGACCTCTTTTGGTGTTCAGAGTGCAGCAAAACAGTTGCTTTCATCCCGCTAACTGTTAGTCTCTGATGAGATCCCTGCTCTTTAAAGCAGCAGTATTTTGAATCAGCAAAAAAATTAATGATACAGATTTTAGTACAAAATATATTTCTGACACCATTACTCATCCTCACTGTATTTTTAATCTTCGCTATTATAGCTAATTTTGTCATTAAAGATAGTTACTGGTTGCACTTTTTAAAACAGAATGGAACCTTCTTCCCAATAACCATACTCAAAAAGAGAAGTTTAGAGACTGGTCGGTATTTCACCAGGTTGTCTGGGTCCAGAGATGGCTTTTTCTGAAGAGGAACTTCACCAGTGCATCTTCCAATGCAGCAGGGAAGAGCCACTTTGACAAGGCGCACCATGCAATCCTAGGAAAACTGGGCCCAGATGCCCAGTAGAACTCACCAGTAGCCATAGCCATGTTGGGCCTGGAACCAGTTCACAAAATGTTGGTCACAGCTTAGAGATCACCCTGTTCAACTCTTTCATTGTCCCTCGTCTTAACTCATTCTGAGACAACTGAGCTCTTCTGAGACCTGTAGACTCAGCCCCTCTGGGTTGACACAGCCCACTCAGAGGGCATAGAGCACACCCTGTCACATTTTTCAAAAATCTCTTCCATTGAGGTTATTTTTTAAATGTATGTACCAGATTCATTCTCTTAATGTATTAGGATGGTGCTGACACGTGTTTCTGATGGCAAACCGCGTAGAACCACATCAGGCTATTTAATGTTTCCTTAGTGGACATGGCAAGCAAGCGGGAACTTTTAATAACGTCAAAATTCCATAACTCAGTTCAGGAATGAAAAAAAAATGAAATGGATAATGACTCTATTGATGTTATTGCCAGGAAAACATTATTACTGAAAACAAATATTGTACCTGGTGACCAGAAGAAAATGTAGCTACTTTACCACTTACAAATGCTGATGATGTGTCTTTCAGGCCTGGTAGAAGCTCAGTTTAGTTGGATGTGTCAACACGATGAAGTTATATCAGTGTAACCTTTGTGCTCTGAAGTGTCAGCCAAAGGTTGAATTTATATTGTTTGTGGATTCAGGCACCCTGCATCTCTTAGGTATGGCACGTACTACTTTAACTTGTTATACACTATACACAGTGAAACGGAGAGACTGACAAGTAACCTTCATTAAAAGGCCAAAGGTTCACTTACAATTTCTGTACTTTGGCGGCTTGCTCCATCCCTGTTGATCTTTGCTGGTTTCAGGCCATTTGACGAGCAGCAGCAGTCTTCACCTGGATAGTAAAGGTCAAACTGAGTTTTCTTCTGTTGCTGAACAGTTCAACTTGTTTTTAACATGGTGAGCAAATGTATTGATACTCCGTAGGAAGCCAGAGCTGTTGCAAGATGATCAGGCCCAGAATGATTAGTAGGGACCCTAGACCAGACAAATATCTGGGCTGCCCGTGGGACTCCTTTCTGGGATGTGCCCCTTACCACTGGCCATAGTGCAGGATGTTTTTGGCCACACGACACCTTCCTCATCCACTGCATTAATCAGGTCTGTGCTAATGCATGTGGACCTGATTAAGGCACATACTTGTGCCCCCAACTCCTCCTTCCTGGAATTGTGAACGTGGGGCACAGTGTATACTTTGATAATGGGAAACAAAAGCTGTCTGGTTGTGTACCGTGGTACACACAAGACAAAGTGCCAATGCTCGGAATAAAGAATCATCAGTGCAGGCTGCTGATGAATAGGCATGTAGGACCCAGGGAACATTCACTAAAGGCGGGGCCCCATGGCAGGTTGGCCACTAGGCCAGGGCCTTATTGGCCAATGCGTTAATCCAGGCCTGGTCTGGTAGGATCTACATTTGTTTCATGAACTGATAGTGGGTTATAGAGGGTAGGTCATTGGTTCAAATCTGTCTCAGGCTGAAAGTGGATGAAAACCGTCATCACCAATGGGTGTTCAATGTCCTGTGCAAAATGAGTTGTGAGGCTCACAGTTCATTTCCTAGCGAAGAAGTGTTGATTATACACACACACACACACACACATATATGAAACGACCAATTGCCACTAGCTTTTGCAGCGTTCCACCATATAACGTGTTGTGCATATTCAGAATAAATGGCATGAGGAGATGGGCTGCGTGCTGTCTGTTATGGACTTGTCTCGAATTTACACTGCAGTTGATACCGTCATGGCTGCAAGATCAGAAAGAGTTTCGATGGCGTATATCATCCAACGTTATTTCCACACACTGGTGATAACTTGTCATTATAACACCACCTACACTAACCTATGCTGGAAAGAATGCATGCAGGTTGGTGGAAACCATTCACACATTTTTCTGGGAATGCCCCAAATTGATTCCATGTTGGAGTTATTATCTCTAAATGTTTATAAGATATATTCTCACTTCTCTCTGTTCCCTCCATGACCAGCATTGTTCTAGGTCTTCTACCACCAGGTTTGAAAAGTAAATACATCAAAACGTTGTAGAATACGTGTTGCAACAGCGTGGAAGTGTTTTACATTGAAGTGTCTCACTGCATATATTCCTAATCAGGCAGATTCGGTGTTGCGGTGCAAGAAACTTTAAACGGTGGAGAGGGTCATGGCATGGTTTCACCTATGTAGGGAGTAGTACAAAAATGGATGGATGCCAGACAGCGGGAATTTCAATCCTAGAGCAGTTATCCAGAATTGATACATAACACCATTTCTCCTCCTGATGTAGTCTCTAGGTCAGGGTACCAGATCAGATTATTGTCAAAGCTTTACTTGTTTTATTTTTCTTTAACTAGGAATGCTTGTTTTATATGTCATTTGGTAACAGGTGCTTTATCACCGACAGCAAGCATGATATATGAGTTGTATGGGCCCACCTTATTCCTCAGGTTCAGGCCTATGAACCTTCAGTATGCTGGACCAGGGTTGGGACCCCATGCTATCAGATGTGTAATTAGTCCTTGCGCGTTTTTGATCACTGTTGATCTTCTTCGGGGGTATCATAGTCATCAGGTAACACCATAGGAATCTTTGCCGTTGGTAAAGGGGAATCCGCACAGAAGATTTTCAGCAGTACAACTAGGGCCACCCATGCCGTCGACGTCGGCTGACGTCAGCAACCCTATATAGGTGTAGGTGACCTCGCTTACTTCTCAGTTTTTTCCCACCATCGACTTGCTTGCACAGTCTCCACTGAAGCTTTGTTGCAGTGTGTGCACCTTTTTCGGCCTACGGCCACTTTTTTCCTCTAACCCTTACCAAAATCTCTTTTTAGAGATTTTTTCCTTTTTGTTTATCTGAAAAGTTAATCCTTCTTCTTCTCTTTTCCATTGATGCTGCTGCAGAAAGAAGATTGCCTGTACAGAGGAACACTCAGTTTGTGTCTGCTGTCTTGGGCCTGATCATAACATCTCCGACTGTGAGCTCTGCCAGAAGTCTAATCAAACATCCCTCAGGTGATGCAAGAAGGCTCTGAAAAAATTAATTGAACAACAGGTAGCCGGCTCCGGGCAGGTGTCCTCTGGGGCCCTGGCCACCGTCACCCACGGATCTTCAGCTCCCAGGCCTCCAAGGCCGAAACAGGTACTGGGGGGGGGGGGTAATTAAAAAGACTGGGATTGCAATCGCTCCCCCCAGCAGCAATCCCGCTTCCCATCAGCCTCTCCTTCCTCAGGAGGGCTCTTTAGTGGTGGCGGCTGCTTCAATGAAGAGACCAGCTGTCTAGGTCTCTGTTTCTACCAGACCCATACCGACAGCGCCTCCGCCCGACACACAAGATGCCCAGCCATTGACCTGTCGGTCGTCAGCCCCTCCTTTGTTAACGACGGGCATGTCATCGATGACAGCACCATCAAGTCCTTCCCCTTCTCCTTCCAGGGCTACAGGCTCATCGGGCTCCCAGGACGGAGGGTCGTTGGCTCCTGTGCCATCGAATCCTTCTCCATTGACGTCCACCATGGACCTGAATGAAGTAATGGTCAAATTCACAAATGTACTCATTCAGCAGCTGGGTGCCTTCAATAGGCCCTCTTCACCAGTGCTGTTGACCACCACTTCTTCGACACCTGTTTGTCGAGCCCGGGAGACTTCTCATGGGCCGGTGGTGGTGAAACCAGTGCCTGACCCAGATGAGGAGGTCGATGTTGACAAGGAGTATCATCCTAATCTCATCCTCCCTGATGATGTAGGGGATGAAGAGGAAGAGATCCCCATCTCAGACAAGTCCACTGCCTCCTTTGTCAGTGGGGACTCTCTCAAGCATACTCCAAGGTCTTCTCCTAAAGATGCCATGTTTTCAATGTGATGCAGCAGTTGTCTGCCACGATAGGTTTCCAGACTGGGGAAGAGGCTGTCACCAGGAAAGACCTGATGGACTTCTTGGAGATTCCCGTATATCCCCTTAAGATTATTCCTGCAATGCTTCCAGCATTGAAGAATGCCATTACGGCAGCCTGGCACAGACCAGACATGGTGCCAGCTATGCCATGCAGGGAAGACAAGCTTTATAATGCCCTTCAGGGCTTTCCATATTTTGCTGCCCAGGCCAAAACTGGCTCTGTGGTCATCAAGGCAGCCCATGACAGATCTAAGTTGCCTAAGCACCATAGTTCACTTCCCCCAGACAAGGATTCCACAGGATTGACCTCTGAGGTAAGAGGGTTTATGCCTTCTCTACTTTGGGTCTGAGGATTGAAAATTATCTGTCACCTATAGTTAAATACCAGAATGCAAACTGGAGAAAGGGCAAAACTGCTGCTCAGGCCTTTTCTGATGGCTCCCAGAAGCAGGAGCTGCTTCAGTATTTTCAAACTGCTGAGGATGTTAGCAAACGCCTCCTCAGGGCCCTGTATGATATGGCCGACACAGTGGCCAGAGCAGTTGCTACTGGCATATGCCTCCGTAGGCATTCCTGGCTTTGGGTCTCTGGATTTGTGACTGATGTGCAGAACAAGGTGCTTACCGACCCTTTCAATGGCACCAAACTCTTCCATCCTGATGTCCAGGACCTCATAAATGATCTGCAGGCCTTGGGCACAGCCATTAAATCTGTCCATTCTCTCTACCACACTTAGCCATGAGGTAGAGGATGGTTTACTTTTCATAGACGGGCCAGTAGACCAGGATCAGCTCCCCATGTCCGGGGTAAACGTAGAGCCCAGGCTCCCTTGCCTGCCCCCTTCCACTGCTGGAACGGCAGCCAAGCATCCTAGAAATGATGGACCAGCCTCTGCAGCTTGTTCCACCTCTGCCTGACTCATTGCCAGACTCCCCTCCTCTGGTCCAGACTCAGGAGGTGGCAGTTGGAGGTCGGTTCTCCATCCTTCTGAATCCATGGAGAACTATAACTTCGGATGCATGGATCCTGCAGATCATAGAAAAGGGCCGCACCTTGGAGCTTATCTAACAGCCTACAGTCACCCCTCCCCCACCCTCCAACTATCCTCTGACCCACCTGTCTGTTCTCCAGGAGGAAGTACAGTCTCTTCTGTGCAAGCAGGCAACTGAATTGGTGCCAAGGCAACAGAGAAGTCAGGGGTTTTATTCCAGGTTTTTCCTGGTCCCCAAAAAAGACTGGCAATCTGAGGCCTATCTTAGATTTGAAGGACCTCAATCTCTTTGTCCAGTACAAAAAGTTCCAGATGGTACCGTTGCTAGGCCTCGTGCCCGTCCTCAAGACCGGGGACTGGGTCTGCTCACTGTACAACCAGGATGCTTACCTGCGCATTTCGATCTTTCCTTCTCACAGATTTCTTCACTTTGCCTTTCAGTGGGAGCATTACCAGTTCAATGTGCTGCCCTTTGGCTTATCCTCTACTGCGCATAGCAGTGGTTGCAGCAGCTCTCAGAAGAGAGGGACTGTATGTGTTCCCTTACCTGGATGATTGGCTTCTCAAGGCCTCATCCAGGGAATAACTTTTGCTGACTCTGGAGTGCACTCTCCAGCTCTTCCACTCTCTGGGCATTGCTGTCAACCTGCCCAAGTTGGTTCCAGTACTGGCCCAAAGGCTGCAATACATGGGGCAGTTCTGAATTCCGAGCAGGAGAAGGCCTTCCTACCCCCAAACAGGGTGGAGTGTCTCATGGCCCAAGCTCAGGAAGTCACGAAGAGTCGGTACATTCCTGCCAGGCTGTATCTCAGGTTGCTTGGTCTAATGGCAGTGGCCATTTCCACTGTTCCACTGGCCAGGCTTCACATGTGCACACTTCAGTGGACCCTCGGAGTGCAATGGGACCAGTGCACAGACAAGTTGGACCAGCAAGTCTTGGTCTCCTCCCCATTACGCAAGGTACTGCAGTGGTAGATGGACTTCTTGAATCTTCTTCAAATGGTCCCCTTCCAGATTTCTTCCCACATCAGATTCTAACCATGGACGCTTCGGATCTAGGCTGGGGAGCACATGTGGGTCCCTTCCAAACCGAGTGCTCCTAGTCTCAGTGGGAAGCCACCCTGCATATCAGTGTCCTGGAGATGAGAGCGGTGCTCTGTGCCATGCAGGCCTATCAGGAGCATCTTGCTCTGGGCCAGCTGCTGGTGCAGTTGGACAGTCTGAGTGTAGTCTACTACATCAGCAAGCAGGGTGGGACTCACTCATATCCCCTTTTTCAGGGAGGCCATGAGAGTGTGGTATTGGGCACTGGAACAGTCTGATGCTCTCTGCAGTCCATGTGCCAGGTGTCCTAAACACCCTGGTGGACAGTCTCAGTAGGACTCAGTTCAGCATGCATGAATGGGAGTTTCTCTCATCTGTAACAGAAGATCTGTTTGACAGATGGGGTCATCCAGAGTTGGACCTTTTTGCATCCCCGCTCAGCGCAAAACTGCCCAATTTCTGCTCACTAGATCCAGGGCCTGGAGTTCTCTGGCAAGACACATTGTCCCTCCCTTGGAGCAGGAGATTTATGTATACACTCCCTCTGTTTCCCCTAATTCAGAGGGTGCTGATCAAGCTGCAAATGAAGGGGCCTGCATGATTCTGGTGGCTCCATTCTGGCCTCATCAGATATGGTTCCCTCTGCTTCAGTAGCTGTCGGAGGAACCTCCATTCCTTCTGCTCCTTTGCAGAAATCTGCTGACCCAGGATCAGGGGACCATGGTCCACCCCAATCTCAATTCCCTCCATCTGCATGCCTACCTCCTGAGGACATAGTCATTGCCAGGTCTGGGGTCTCTAACAGGGTGTCGGACATCCTAGTGGCCGCCTGCAAGCCTTCCACCCATGCCACTTATGCCATGAAGTGGAAGCAGTTTGCCATCTGGGCTGTCAAACATTCCTTAGACCCTTTCACCTGCCCGGTGCAGCATATCCTGGATTACCTGATTTCTTTGTCTGATTCAGGCCTCCAGCATTCCTCCTTCAAGGTCCACCTTTTGGCTAGTTCTACCTTTCATAAGCCCGTGGGTGACCACACGATTGCTCAACTGGAGGCAACCTGCACCTGAAACCTCCAATCTGTTCTCCTGTCCTGGTTTGGGACTTAAATTGTATTTTGGAAAAGTTGACCCTGTCTCCTGTTGAGTCAATCACAACTTGTGATTTGCGTTTTCTCTCTTGGAAAACACTGTTTTTAGTTGCAATTACTTCTGCTCAAAGAATTTCAGAGCTTCAGGCCCTGTGGTGCGAGGAGACTTATTATATTTTTCACAAAAACAGGGTATCTTTGCAAACAAATCCTAACTTTCTACCCAAGGAGGTCTCTGAGTTCACACTTAAGCAGTCTATCCACCTTCCTGTTTATTTTCCTGAGCGTGCCAATCAAGGGGAAGCACTGCTTCATAAGTTAGATGTGTGCAGAACTTTGAAGTATTATCTGCTTCGGACTAAAGAGTCCAGAAAGTCTATAAGCAGTAGTGTTTGTTTTTTTTCACCCCAGGTAGAGAGGGCGCTTCACTTTCTAAGCAGTGTTTGTCCAAGTGGTTGGCAAATTGCATCGTGTTGTGCTGCAATAAGTGTGACAAAGAATTGCCTGGTGCTGTCAAAGCTCACTCCACCAGAGGCATGGCTACCTCAGTGGCTTGTTTCAAAGGGGTCTCAGCCGCTGACATTTGTGTGGCTGCCACCTGGAGTACAGGTTATCTGTTGTATCCTTTCTTCTATTTAGAGCTGGGTCTCTCTCTCTCTCCCGCCTTGGTTCCCCAGGGTGTGAGCCTTGCTCCTTCATCTCTGGAGGAAAGAACTTGGGAGGGAGTGGGGCCACCTATGCTTATATAGGGTTGCTGACATTGACGGCGTGGGTGGCCTCAGTTGTACTGCTGAAAATCATCTGTGTGGATTCCCCTTCACCGATGGCAAAGGTTCCTACGGTGTTACATGATGACTGAGATCCCCTCAAAGATCTACTGTTACGGTAAGTTCTTATGTAACTGTTTTATCTGCGTGCATTCTTATTTAGTTTCTCTACCTGTGCTATGTGCTGTATATACCATGCTTGACTCTGCAGACTGCTAAATGGTCTCTAACTGTTTCATTCCATGCACCTGTGCCAGTGGTAAGACCCATGCAATATGTTAGGATTTTGTATTAGACAATGCCGTTTATTAATGCTGCAGCTATTACAACTGCTTATGATGTATACAGTATGTTAACATAAAGTACGTAGGGAAATTACTGTGTCCTGATTGGTCAGCAGCTGTGCTATGCCAGAGTACTACCACTGGTTAAAAAAAACCCTGGCAATCAGGACAGCACATCGGCATATCAGTTTGTTTTGTAAAAAGATTCCTGACTTCTATTACAAACTTGTTTGAATCTACTTCCACTAAAATAGTCAGCTAGGCCCCAACAATGAATCTTCCTCAACATATTAAAAAAAATAATTTAATGTTCTTTTCCTTTATAATCCACTTTTTACACACATTCTCCAATTAAAAAAATGAAGTACTACTCATAGCTTTACTTTTTTGAGCTTCTTTTCTGATCATCAAAAAACCCTTCCTATACTTACCTTCCTACCAGGGACATTTTTGCTGCTTAATCCTACCAGATAAAACTGAATCCCTGGCTTTACTAAGGCCTTCTGGTGTGAGTGTGTGTTTGTTTCTCTGCGGAGAGGTGAACATTCTGCCATTAAACTTCTGCAGAAGTTGGATTCCTGCATTCCATGTTAAGCATTCCATCTATTGAATGTGGGGAAAAACAGATGTTACACATATGGCAATGGACTATATGTTACTAGTAACCTTTAACAAAAGAAAGCACCTGTTTTTAAATAAAAATGGAATATTTTTTTTGAAGATATTGCCATGTATCTTTGTTTCCCTCTTTTATAAGCACAGTAAAACACTTTAGGGTGTTGGTAGTTGTGTGATAAATGCACTTTCAGGTGCTGAAGACACTCGGCATAAACACCTCTTACCTCACAGTGCACCTGGGTGTGCATTTATCACATAACTACCTATACTCTGCATTTATCATATAACTACCCATACTCTGCATTTATCATGTAACTACCCATACTTTGCATTTATCACATAACTACACATACTCTGCATTTATCACATAAAGACCCATAGTTTGCATTTATCACATAACTACCCATATTCTGCATTTATCACATAACGACCCATATTCTGCATTTATCACGTAACTACCCATACTCTACATTTATCACATAACAACCCATACTTTTTATCACATAAATTACCCATACTTTGCATTTATCACATAATTACCCATACTTTGCATTTAGCACATAATGACCCATGCTTTGCATTTATCACGTAACTACACATACTCTGCATTTGTCACATAATGACCCATAGTTTGCATTTATCACATAACTACCCATACTCTGCATTTATCACATAATGACCCATACTTTGCATTTATCACATAACTACCCGTACTCTGCATTTATCACATAACAACCCATACTTTGCATTTATCACATAACTACCCATACTCTACATTTATCACATAACAACCCATACTTTGCATTTATCACATAAATTACCCATACTTTGCATTTATCAAGTAATTACCCATACTTTGCATTTATCACATAAATTACCCATACTTTGCATTTATCACATAACTGCCCATACTCTGCATTTATCACATAATGACCCATACTTTGCATTTATTACATAAATTACCTATACTTTACATTTATCACATAACGACCCATACTTTGCATTTATCACACAACTACCCATTCTCTACATTTATCACATAACTACATACTTTGCAATTATCACATAACTACCCATACTCTGCATTTATCACGTAACTACCCATACTAGCTTCCACAAGGTGTTTATTTTGTTATGTTCATACTGTATAATCTATGCCTTACCATGATTCGTATGCTGTGTTGAATCTGTAATCTTACTATCCTCACATGAACTGTAACGTTTCTAATTTGTACAATGTCATTTTATGTACTTAAATCTGTTATTCCTGTACTCTCCGGGGTCGTACCTGTAAATAGGCAATTGTCTTGTCTAATGTACTTACCTGGTTAACAAAAAATAAAGAAATAAATAAATAAATACTCTGTTGTGTCTTATTGCTTGCATACATGACACCCTCTGCACTTCTGTGTTGGGGGTTAAAGAAAAACAGTATTGTGTGCTGAACCCCACCAGCCAAATGGAGAAACTGCTGATTTGGGGTTCACAGAAAAAAATGTATTACTTTTTAGTAGCTCTATTTAAGGTTGGAAAATTCTCTGGTATGTAAATAATGGTCACATTTTGCGGCGCCATTTTGAGTATAGTCAGTGGCTTTGCACCATTCACTGTATTGACTGCATACAAGCAGTGTGGACATTATTTACATACCAGAGAATTTTCCAAGCTTAAATATAGCTGCTAAAAGATAACATATTTATTTTTTCTGTGTACCGACAGGCTTCAGGAGGGCAAAATGTGAACAACAGAGTCTGAACATTCCTCTTTCTTACAAGAGACTCACTGACTGTGAAGTGTGGGCAGGTTTTATTTTATTTTATTTAAGTATTTGTTTTTTAGGAATGACCTGGGACCTTACGGCAGACAGTAACAGGGAAAGCATGACAACAGTTTACTTATAGAATTGTTTGGCTGCCTACTGTAGGTACAAGAAATTACAGGCAGTGTAGTTCAGATGTTAAAGAAGAACTACCGGCAGAGGTGAAGCCCTGACCGCTGCACAGACTGAGGCTTTACTATTCCAATCCTCTGCAGTTACTATGTAAAATTAGTTTATTCGATTCGATTACCTGGTTGTGGGCTTGGGTAACCTTCAGCAGTATCTATTATTTTAATTATGGTACTTCCTCGATTTTCGCTGAACATCGCATAGGGTCTATCGCTTGAGTTGCCTCAGCCTTAGTATTATGTATGGAGATTTTATAGTGTAAGTATCTCTGATGCCTAATGTTGTTAGAATTTGCCTAAATCCCATGGGTATGCTCAGCCACACCCATGGAATTTAGTCAAATTCTATAAAAATAGTGCTGGGCGTCAGAGATACAGACACTGTAAAATCTCCATACATGAGGTACTACTAAGGCAGGGGCAGTGCAGCGTCATTTTCTTATGATGTTTCCAGCGAGATCCCGGGGGATTGAGGAGCACCATAGTTAAAATGCCGGGTCCAGAGGAGGTTTGTTCAAATTTTACGAGTAGTCCGGTAAATAAACTATTAGCATGGTGCCCGCAGGGGGGATTGGAGAAGCGAAGCCTTGATCTGTGCAGCAGTCAGGGCTTCATATCTGCTGTTAGAACTCCTTTAAGCAAATCGGAGCAGTTGAGTTGCTGAAGTTAACATTGTACAACAGGTAAATCAGCATAGCTGAATTTATCAAGAGTATCAGATAAAGCAGTGGCATACATGTTTAACAGACAGGTGCCTTTTAAATCTTCCATGCTCTGAATTTCAATTGAGGCCACTAGTGTTGCGCCTGACATGCAGAAGGATCCAAGACTTCAATTCAGACTGGCATCTTTCTTTAGCGTTTAATATGAATGTACTGAAAAATAATGAAACACAACTTTTGAGAAGTTGTTAAAGGTGATATGGAAGTTATTTACACCTCTAGATGTCCTCCCAGTTTCCTATTACTTTTTTGCCAGTATTCTGATATGTTTTGACCTTTTTGTGTTAAATTAATAATCTGAATTGTCTGCCTTTGTAACTACCCAGAATCCTTTTTTCATCTGCAGTTGCTGCTGTCTCTCTTTTCATACTTCCTGAACAGTCTATGACATCAGTAGCATCATTCCAATACATTCAGAGGAATAGCATGGACTTGTGTAACTGATGTCATGGAATGTCTAAGAACTATAAAACAAAAGTGCAGTAGCTGCTGAGGAAGGATACTCCAACGCTAGATTATTTACTTATCAAAACTGGTCAAAGCATAGCAGAATATTTAGATGGCATGGAAAGGAAAATGGGAGGGCAGTTAACAATTTTAAAATAATTATCACCTTTAACTGTTAAATCATGCTGCAGTTTTTAACAACCTATGAGAAAGGTCACCTTGTGAACTTTGGAATGCCACCTACAGATCTGGGTTACCCTTAAGATCAGAATCTGTGCTGCAGGTTATGCACCCCATCTCAGACACACTGCAGTATTTTCCTGCAAATAGAATCTTTTTGGCTCAAATGTTCATCTGTATCAGGTCTATGGTGCCAGTGCGTTACTATTAGAGATGCAGCTCAGTTTGTTTGATTATTGCAGCCCAGTATGGAATCCATGTTTGAAAAGGGATATAGATATATTGGAGAGTGCAACGAAGGGGTACTAAGATGATACATGGTCTTCAGGGAGTACCTTACGAGGAGAGATTGGCAATTGCAGGCCTATGTTCTGTGGAACTGAGGAGAACACGTGGGGATTTGCTGCTTATGTACAAAATTATCAGGGATACAAACTTGATGTTGGAACTAGATTAACACATAGCATCGAGAACTATGCATCTAAGAAGTCATAATACTCGATTAGGTCTGACTTATCATAAAAGTAAAGAGAGGAGATACTTCTATTATCAGAGAGTTATCCCATTGTGGAATGGACTACTGGGGGATGTGGTGAATTCTGAAACCCTAAATACTTTTAAATCGAGGCTAGATAGCTATTATACCTCCTTAATAAAGTAAACTAGTACCCTTAAGCGGGGAGACAGTCTATAATGGGCTTTCAAGCCTTCTGTCTGTCTACAAAGACCTAGTATAAAGTTTTGCTACGCTTGTGAATTTTCAGCGGTCGCAAAATTCGCATCCGCCAATCAATTTGCGAAATTACGTCTGTCAACTGATAATTCGTCATTTGGAACTTCGCCTTGCTTTTGGGTTTAAAAACCCCAGCTGAAGAAGAAATTACATATGTCGAATCCCAAATCCCTGGTGTCCCCCGCTGATTGCCAGCCACAGTTGTACAATTTAATATTATACCCCCGCTGATCACTGGCCAGTCAGCCACAATGTAATGGCGAGGTTGTATGGGGGCGGGGTTGATTTTAATTATTTCAACTATGGCCCGCGATCAGTGGGGGAGGGGACCACTAGACACCAGGGATTTAATTTAATAAAAATAAATAAAAATAAAATATAGATATAAATATTTACATTCTGGCCGGGGTGATTTTAATTATTTCAACTGTGGTTCATGACCAGCGGGGGTGGCTGACCACTAGACACCAGGGATTTAATTAAAAACTATATATATTCTTTTTATATTGTTGGCAACTGGTCAAGCGGGGGACCATACTGGACACCAGGAATTAAATGAAACATATATATATATATATATATATATATATATTTTTAACATTGGCCAGTGATCGTCGGGGGAGGGGGGCACTAGACGCCACGGATTTATTATATATATATTTGTTTTACATTGTGGGCAAAGTTTGTGTGTGAAGTGTGGAATTTCGTAACACTTCGCATTAGATCTGGCACTCTGTGAATTGGCGAATTTTGCGGATTGCACTTCACAGATTGAGCAAAATCTGCAAAATATTTTGCAGACTTCGCACATCTCTAGTAACTATAGACTGCTGTGGCTGTGTGTTATTTGAAGTAATGGCATATGATGTCTGGTTTTGCATGAGATCTTTGCCCTCTTTCTAGTGTCAGTTAAGTGTGGGTCATTGGTGCAAGGTGGCACAGATGTATTTACAGTGCTGTCTAGCAGGGCTGTACATTATGTACATGTGCATGATAGATTTATAGCTACCAGAGCATAAGAAAAGCTTCAAAAATGCATTAAGCATCTTTAATCATTTGTTATGTTTCAGTTCCAGCAATGCCGTCCCTCTATATAAAAGTCCTGAACAGCACGGCCATCCAAGCTGTGTGGGAGCCCTCCATTAAGCTGGGCCAGCATGAAGGCTTCAAGCTGTATTATCGTAAAGTTCATGTTTCCCACTTCACTGGACCTGTGCTATTGCCAAACAACGTTACGTCATACAACATCACGCAGCTAGGTAAGCTTAGCGAAGTTTGCCATTCGTAAAGCTGGTCATAATATTTGTTCTTTTTATTGCAGTTAAGTAGGATTAAGCTGGCGGAGCTGTATTGAAACATACATAGAAACATAGAAAGTGATGGCAGAAGGGGACCACAAGGTCCATCTAGTCTACCCAAGAACCTACCTGGTGCTATTCCCCCTCCCATCCCTCCTTTGCCTTTCCGTATGCCACCTTTATGTTTATCCCATGCGTTTTTGAACTCACTTACCATTCTGGCCCCCCACTACCTCCTTGGGTAGGCTATTCCATGGGTCCACTACCCTTTCTGTAAAGAAGAACTTCCTTGTATTACTCCTAAACTTCCCTCCCTTCTGCCTCATGTCATGCCCTCTCGTTCTCCCGCTCTCTTCCTTTTTTTAACATCCCATTCTTTGTTCCTCCTGCGGCTCAGTCTGCTTAGTCATCCAGCCACTGTCCCCATGCTCCAGCGACCCAGCCGCTTAAGCTTGTACTGGGGAGCTAGCGCGCAGTACCCTCGGCAGGGTCCCCCCTATGCCCCGACTGCTGGGCCTGGATCTAATACCGTCCAGCGCGATTCAGCGCAGGTCTAGAGGAGCACCAGGGCATGGCCATCAAGCTGCCATGACCAGCCACCATTTTCCACCAAGGTTTTTTACTCCCCAGGGCTATGGATGTGCAATGATGTCTATGCACTACGTGCCAACGTCTGCCGTGCCCTCCCTATGCTAGTGCACCGTGATCTGCATCACCCCAGAGCTCCATTGGGTGTCACTGCAGTGCGGCACAGACCCCAGTCCCTCCCCAGGAGGCAGAGAGCAGTCCACAGGTGCTCAATCTGCCTCCTCCCCAGCCGAACCCCGGCAATCCATGCTCATTCCTGAACCCGGGTCACCAGCATGGAGTGAGGTGTGACGTCCAGCGCCTCAACCCTCAGCAACACCAGGCTGGCACCTCCCACTCTCTTTCAATTGGAAAAGCTCCTGAACGTTAACCTTATTTATACCCCTCATATATTTAAAAGTCTCAATCATGTCGCCCCTCTCCCTCCTCTGTTCCAGGGAGTACATGTTGAGTTCCCTCAGCCTATCCTGGCATGCCATATGGTGCAGTCCCTGAATCATTTTCGTGGCCCTCCTCTGCACTGCCTCAATTCTGTCTATGTCCCTTTTGAGGTGCAGTCTCCAGTACCGTACACTGTACTTCAAGTGGGGGCACACCAGTGCCCTGTACAGTGGTAACACCACCTCCCTCCTGCAACTTGTGATCCCCATCCCGATGCAGCCCAGCATGCCACTTGCCTTTAGTGCTGCCTTTTCGAACTGTTTACCCACTTTCAAGTCTTCTGATATAATGACCCCCTAGGTCCCTCTCCTAGCTGGTGGAGGTTAGCTTCTCTCCTCCCAGGTAGTGTTACTGCACTTGGCTGTAAGAGTCAGACCCAACCATGTGAGCCTGTAGCTCAGTGGTTAGAGCACCAGGATGGTTTTCCCAGGCCTGGGTTCAGTTCCCAGTAGGTCACATTATTTCCTGGTCACTAAACTTTGTGTACTTAGCTGTAGGCATGGTTATAACTCTTTTTGTTTTCAAATGCCATGTATCATTGTTATAAGATTATGTAGTTAAAGAGAATGCACACCACACCATACCCTATCTGATTACTGTAATGGTTACTATACGTATCCAGTATGTAAACTGCAGAATTTTATTTAGCCAAAGTCTTCAGTAAAACAGAGAAAAAAAATGGTGATGTGGAGGCATCCACTTTGTGGACCGGAAGGATGCTGTGATGATGTCACAGTACCACCAGCTGTAACAGTGTGCAATGAAGCAGGTTAAAACACACTGCTCCTACAGACAAGGATCCAGGTAAATCGTTAAGAAAAGCACAAGATTCTCTTGTTACACTCTGCTGAACATCAGATCCAAGGTATTCTTCACAATGTAATGGGATTTCTATCAGCACAGTCCAACTGTTCTCACCTGCTGCACTGCACACTGTTAAATACTGTTAAGGTAACAGAAACATAGACTTTGATGGCAGATAAGGACCACTTGGCCCACCCAGTCTGCCCATTTCCCTACCTACTGGATAAGCTGCAGATTCTAGTTAACCAACAGCCTACTTCCTGTAACCCCCACTATAATTGCCTTATGTCTGTCCCATGCATGTTTGAATTCCCCCACTGTTTTAGACCCAACGACCTCCTCAGGAAGGCTGTTCCATGTATCCACCACTCTCTCCGTGAAAAAACATTTCCTCATATTACCCCTGAGCCGCCCCCATCTTTAAATTGTGCCCCCTTGTTCTTACACATCTCTTTTTCTGAAAGATGCTACCCTCCTGGACTTTGGTGATTCCCTTGAGGTACTTGAACGTTTCTATCATGTCCCCCCGTCCCTCCTTTCATCAAGAGTACACATATTAAGCTCTCTCAGTCTCTCTTCATATGGTTTATGCTGCAGACCCTGTACCATTTTAGTTGCCCTCCTCTGGACTGCTTCCATCCTGTCTATGTCCCTGCGTAGATGAGGTCTCCAAAACTGCACACAGTACTCCAGATGGGGTCTCACCAACTGTCTGTACAGGGATAACCACTTCCCTTTTTCTACTTGTGATGCCCCTTCCTATGCATCCCAGTATCCCCCTGGCTCTCCTTACCGACTTTTCACATTGCTTACCCACCTTTAGGTCATCTGATATGACTACCCCCAGGTCCTTTCCATTTTTGTTGTTGTTAGTACCTCCCTGCTATGTGTACTCTTCTCCTGGGTTTTGTTTCCCAGGTGCATTACTTTGCACTCTTTGTATTGAATCTAAGTTGTCATATGTCTGACCATTCCTCCAACCTTAGAGTCCTTCTCATCTTTGCTACCCCCCCTTGTGTATCAACTCTGTTACAGATCTTTGTGTCATCTGCAAAGAGGCATACCTTTCCCTCCAGACCCTCTACAATGTCACCTATAAAGATGTTAAAGAGGACTGGACCCAGTACTGAGCCCTGAGGTACTCCACTAGTAACCCCCCTTTCTTTGGAATGTGTTCCATTCACTATTACCTTCTGTATCCTGTTGTGCAGCCAGTTTGCTACCCAGGCTACCACCCTGGGACCAACTCCCAGGCTGGCTAACTTGATTATTAATCTTTTGTGCGGGACTGTGTCAAATAAATAAATAAAGGGACAGTTAAGCAACATGACATCATGACATCATCTCAACACCCTTCTTGTCCACGAAATGGATGCAGCCATATCCCTTTATTTATTTATTTATTTATTTATTCATTCATTCATTCATTCATTTCAAATGTTTCACCAAGATATACTTTAATACATGTTAAAACAATCTGTAATAGAGATACGTTAATTCTTGGTTATTTCCAACCTCCTGTAATTCAGTACACTATGTATGTATGTCTGTCTTGGAGAAATTCAATAAAAAGTGTTCTAACAAAAATATTTATCATTTTGATAAATACCCAATGAATACACTGAATCAAGCTTTTGCTTAATTACACAGTATGCTTACCGTATACACTTTTCAGCTAAGCACATGTTTACTCTCTAATGGAACCAAAAGGTATAACACTGAAACTTCCACTTGTTTCAAAATATATTCCCATATATTGTTTAAACCAGATCCGTCTGTTGTGTATGAAGTGAAGCTACTTGGATACAACCAGCATGGCGATGGGAATTCTACCGTACGTTTTGTATCCCTGAGAGAGGCCACAGACAGAACAGGTAAGATGCGTGCTTACAGTGGTAATCAGCATTCATTTTTACTCTGCAGAATTTTATGGGCATTGTGGCTATGGCGGCACTGATATAAGGTCAGATAATTGCCTTAGTACTACCATAGCCTACCAGATAATACAGATCAGCAAAATTAAAAAAGTGATCATTGCAGAACTCAGATCAATTCATAAAACTCGGCTTCAGCCAAGAATCCGCTGAGCAGCAGAAATTTCATTTTGCCGTGGTTGGAAGGATGCTGCTGTGTTGATGTACTGATGTCATAATAATGTTTCATTTACACATTTTTTCTTCGAAAGGAGTGTGTTTCATTGTATAACAGTGTGTGGGGCAGGTCACTGACATGTGCTCCACTCTAATTAGCGCATGCCGTGTTTTAAAGGAATCATAAACAGGTCGTATAGAATCTGCCCTCCAAAAACACAGCACTGTAGGTCAGAAGCTTACCTTCATAATGCTGTGCTCCGTTTCCCTCACAATGTGGGTAAATCCATAGTCACTATTTTGTAAAGCCCCCGACTGGTATTTAAACATTGTGCTTGAGTAGCTGCCTAAAATGGCTGCTACATGCTTACACAATGACGTCAGTGGAGTGACAGTGCTCTGGAGCAATACTGCAGTCTGAATGGGTACACTAGAATAAAGTATTAAAATAACACTAATGAAGTGCTTCTCCTCCAAAACCTTTACTGTGCAGGTGTGAAATTCGTTAGTGTTATTTCAACACTTTATTCTAATGTCCCCATTCAGACTGCATTATTGTGCCAGAGCACTGTCACTCCACTGACATCCTTGCATCAGCACTTAGAAGCCATTGTAGGCAGCTACTGAAGCGCAATGTTTAAATACCAACCGGGGCTTTGTTTACTATTCGTGGAGACATTTACAAAATAGCGACTATGGATTTACCCACATTGTGAGGCAAACGGAGCACAGCATTATGAAGGTAAGCCTCTGACCTACAGTGCTGTGTTTTTGGAGGGCAGATTCTAAAAGACCTGTTTATGAGTCCTTTAAGTAGGTAGGTAGGGATTGCACAAAGTCAACCCTCCAGTATTGGGCCCAGGGTTCGAATCATTCCGATTTAGACAAGCGTGGATTTCTGTAGTCTGAACTAAGCAACAGAGCTAGATTGTCAGATAGGGTTTCACAACTGTATTCTACAAACTGGCAGATGTGACAACTTACTGACCATTTTGGGACAGTTGTCCTGCAAATGGCTAGAAACAGGCATATGTGGAAGACATAAACAAAAATCCACCATTTAAATGTTCACCCAACTGATACTGGAGGTTGTAACCATGTTAAATCAATTCATACACAAAACCGGGTTCTCCAGTGCTCTGTTGCTCTCTGTAACTGGAGCCACAGCCCCCGCATCCATGATGGAAAAGCGGCTGCAATCTTGATGCCGCATTTGAAATAAATTCCAATGAAACTGAAAAAGAGGGAAGGCAGTAACAGATTTGCATACACGACTGAACGTACCAACAAGTAAATGTGGTAGGCCAAAAATGTTTATTCTTACTGCCAGTTATTTTATGTGTGAGTGCTTCGATCATCTGCGCATACCTGTGTTCTAAGTTGTTGTCATGTTGAATCAATGTTTGAAACCAGGAAGTCCTGACTCTGGGCGGGTGCATCAGTGCCGACAGTAATCTGCATGCCCAGGGTCAAGGATGTCTGTTTCAAAAAATGTATTTAAAGGAGTCCTATGGGGGAAGGTGAAGCCCTGATCGCTGCACAGATCGGGGCTTCACCTCTCCAATCCCCCCAGCAAGTGCCATAAGAAATTAACAGATTAAGTACCCCACGAATCGTATTTTAATAATGGCGCTCTTCAGTTCCCCGGTATCTCGCTGGTAATACCACGAGACAATGATGCTGCGCTGCCCATATCATAATACTGCCCTTATATATGGAAATAAAACCCATTTTTACTGATTTTGCCTAAATCACATGGGTATGCCTACCAACACTGTTTACTGTCCACACTTAAACAGTCTTACATTGAACATGCTCGATCACTGGGAAAGACTTTGAGCTTCACTCCACCTACCACCCAGTCATGTGGTCCTCTGAATCTGTCCCCACTGCTCTCAGATCTTTTCTTTCTGCCAAAATAAAAACAGATCTCACTCTCCTCTTCCATTGCTTCTGCTTGCAAATGTGGATTCTGTAAAATTGTCAGACTTTTTTTTTTTATTTCTTCAAAGCATTTAATTCTGCTGTCAATTCAGTGTGTGCACCTCTACTCCAGCTAACTGCTCTATGGAATGCAACCATAGATCAGAAGTGGAAGTTAAAATTTAAGAGGCATGCGGTTTGCATGCTCACCATGTCCGTCTCCAAGGGTCATGATGCCTGTGTTCACTGTTTGGAAATTTCCCATCATGTGGACATCTGCCAGTGGTGCCAGATCATGGATCCACAGGCATCAAAGAATATCGAATGGCGGAGTGGGGGGGGGAGGGGGCGATGACCTAACATAAGTGCTACGCGCTATTGTGCCGGTGAGCTAGGTTCAGGAGTAAACTCGAGATGTTGAGTTAAATCAAGAAAACTTCTCACATTTAGTTGATGAAGAGTCTCTCACAGACTCCAGACAGGCTGGATGATGTATCCTTTCTACAGTCTGAAAGAGCTGCGCTGGTTGATTCCTCCCAGCAGCAATCTCGCTAGACAGAAAGCGGCCTTATTCTGGATGATTGCCCATCAGTATTCATCGTAATGAGTACTCAAAGCCAGTCTGTCCTCCTGAGCCCTGGATCTCCTCCAACAATGCTCCAACCACTGCCCCTTGGCCTTCCAAGTACCAAAGCTCACCATCAAACCATGGCAAGCCATGGCATGAGATCAGAGGATGTACCTGGGTAAGTACCATGGTGTCGAAGACCACCAAGATAGCTTTGTTGTATGCCACCACCGCCTCCTCTGATCCCATGCCACAAGCTGCCATCACACCTGTTTAGTACCGCCAGGAGTCATTGACATTTCTGGGCTGTGACAAAATAAGAGGCTTGAATCCCCAGCACTTCCTCTAGTGAAAAACAAACAAGTAAGGCGGAGGTCAGTTTTAAAAATTGGGAATATTTTTTTCAGGGTTAAGGAATAAAGATTTGGGGCTCCAGCCCCTAATGCCCACCCCAAATGACACCCCTGCCGGGAGTCTTTCTTTTTTTTTTTTTTGTAACTTCTGTTTATTGATTAATGCAATAGATACAAGCATAGCCCACAGGACAGTGCACAATGAAGCCATATAATACAACATCTTGATAAAATAGTATTTTTCCGCACTCCTAAACTGATACATAACGTGGGGGTTACCACTATGCCAGTTACTGTAACCTAATACATTATACACAAGGCTACTGCTGCCATGAGTGGGGAAATGCATTAACAGAAAAACTTCAATTAACTCCCATAAAACACCCCTTTCAAAGTTGTACAGCTCCGCTTATTATTAACCAGATAAGGTACTAATTAATAGCATGGCCTCTCAGCTCTCCGCTTCTCCCTACACTTATTCCTATAATTTGTAGTCAACTCTAACCCTTCAAAGGGCCAATCTAGAACATTTATTTATTTAGAGTTTTAATTTTAAACACCGGAGATATACTTCTAACCACCTTCCTTCCTGTTTCTAAGACAGTCTGACAAAGCTTTGCACTTCAGTACCAACTGTGCAAGCTGAAAATAAAAATTATGCATTACAGAACTGAGCTGAACAGTTTTACTTAAATGTGTCACATTGGGAAACAGAAAAAAGAAACACGCCTTACGTATCCCTCCCCATATGCATAACAGGACTATTTATGTGAATTAAATTCATGCTCTTAACATATTACAGGCAAAACACATACAGTCCTTTTTAGGACTTAAGAAAAACCCCTGTATACAAAACTTAGAGAGAGTCCGTGCAAGTACATTTTATCCCAGTCCTGATTCAGCCATTAGTAGAGTAGTGACTTACTGAACCTCAGTCTCCTGCTCTCATGTGTTCTGGTCTCCCTCGGCGTCTGATTCAGAGAACTGTGCAGTCCAATTCAGTTTTAGCCAGGGGTTTGCAGGCATCTGTTGGGTCTGAAAATTGGTAAGTTTTTGTCCCGTATATGACCTGTAAGTTCGCCGGCATCAGGAGTACGTGATGGACCCATAATTGACAAAGCCTCGCGTGAACTTCGTCGAAGGCTTTATGGCACTGGCGGGTGATGTAACTCAAGTACAGGAAGATATGAACTGGTGCTCCTTGCCACTTTTTCTGTCCCTTTCTGCTTGCCCCTTGTAGGATGCTAGCTCTCTCTTGAATCGACCCCAAGGCTGCTATGATCGCTCATGTTGGTGGGAGAGTTACATCTGAGTGAAGACTGGCCCCTCTTGCATTAACCAAGCTGGCTCGTCGTACATTAACCAGGGAGGGTAGCTCATAATGTTCCCATAGCCAATGTTCAAAAAAGCAATCCAAAGCTTCCCCTTCCGACTCCCCCGGTATACCCAGAATGCACAAATGGGATGCCTATGCCCATTTTCTAAATTCTCAAGCAGGCGTTGAAGCAACAAGTTTTCTTTTAGTAATCCCATCATTGTTGTTAAAGCTTTTTTGGCAGTTGCAGTGGCTCCTTTAGCTTCTTCTTCCACCTTGGTAAGTGTAGTTTCCACCACCAGCATTTTGGTAGTGAAATTGTCCATTTTTTTGTTGCTCGCTTGTATCGCTTTTAGCAATGCGGCATTCGAAGGCTTGTTGAGGGACATTCGAAGGCAGCTCCCCAGCTTTGCCTAGGTCTTGCCTCGTGTCTCTCTGCTTTGCACCATCTCTGCCTGTGATGGTTGTTGTGCTGCCCATTTCACCAATCGGTGGACTTTTGCTGCACATTTTGGTATCGTTTTAGTCAGCAGGCAGTGCTATCTCATAGTTCAGTAGTTTTATTTAACCCATTGGGTCCAGTAGCTGCCATATGGCGTTGGAACCATCCATTGCTGAACTGGACCCAAAATGACCACCCGGACCCACTGAGTTAACTTGTGAGTGTTTCCAGCGGTGAAAAATCCCATGATTAAAAGTGTAGAGCTCTGAGCTATGAAAATAAACTGTCTCCAGCTCATCTGCTAGCCATGCTCCCCCCACCAGGAGTCTTTCTGTCCATAACCATCTTAAAGGGTGGTACTGAACCATCTGCACTGGAAGTGGACTACAAGAGGGGGCCCTGAAACAGAACTTGACTGTACAGTGATCCGACCAACTAACCGTCTCAGTCTTATGACCCTAAACCTCAAGCCCCAGGGAAAAGACCAGATCCAAAGCATGACCGTGTTGGTGAGTTGCAGAAGTAAGCATTTGTGCGAGGCAAAGTGAGGTCATCATCTGGAGGAAATCTAATCCAAAATGTAAGAGCTGGTCATCAACTGATGCACTGAATTTGCTTAAAATTAACTATCTGAGTGACTGCAATACCCTGTCAGTGATGAAGTCTGCAGTTTCCTGAAGGAGCTCCCCCTCATGCCCTGAAGGTAAGAAAATGAGGAGGATCCTACAACCTGCAGCTGGACCCCCACACACAGCCACACATTCAAGTGACAAGGTCTCTCCCTCTGGATTCACCACCAAGTTCGGCTTAGATGGCCCCCGGCCCCTGTGATCTTTCCTAAGGCAATGAATCACAAAAGTCCGTCTGGGATGGCTGCTTCCAACACAGGACCTGCATCATCACCTAGCCAAGTATCTGTGACGCAAGACAGATCAACTGAGGATTCAGATATAAAATACACTATAATAACGGTCTTTTTCCTCATCAATCTAGCATTGCATCACACTACCCAGAGAGGACGAGTAGAGGCAGCTGGCTCTTGGCTGTCTACCCCCTTGGTCCGGTGGTGGCCTTGGTTAAGGCAATTACACACATTTGGCCTCTCTGTGTCCCATTTTGCTGCAGGGTGTGTTATGGTCCTCACTGTCCTAATAACACTCTCCCCGTCAGCTCTCACTCAATCCCAACGCAAGATCCCCATACCTCCTCGCAGTCCCCACCTTACTGCATCATTGGAATGCAGCAACTGGCAAGAGACGTCTCAAAAGGGACACAGGCCTTGCAGAAGAGACAGGGAGTAGTTGAGCCTAGGGGTCTGCTGCCTGATACACATTCCAGAAACAATTAAACCTTAAAATTCCCCCCTAAATATCTGTTACTAAAAACATGCCATTCTACAATTGCCCTCCCAGTACATAACTCCCAATCGCCAAACAACATTCAACCTAAGCCCTAATAATTTGGCACAACCACATCCTTACAACCCATAAATCAGTAACTCATTCTCACTTATACCTGTCCTTAACCCATTCATTTCACCAACACACAAAGCAAGTTAAACAATTTAGGTGCAAAGGTGTTCTAGTTCTTTGTGCAGCAGTTGACAGCGTACATTAAGAATTCAGCTGATACAGTCCCAAATGTATGATGATAAGAAGTATACTGTCACAGAAATGATAGTGTAGATAAATCTGGCTTATCGTCCCTACTCTTACCAGAGGTTAAACAGTGGACAAATACAGATGAAGTGCAAGCCTCCAGCTCCGCCACTGCTGGAGTTAGCAAGTACATAGAATCTAGCAAAACAAGGGAAAAAAAAACAGGTGAGCCGGCTGGATCTCTCAGCACCTTCCAGCACACTGTCTCTGTTCAGATGTAGGTGCTTTCAATCGCTGAAAACCTGCTTCCTGGGTCCCAGCAAAAACAAAGATATCTATTCACAGAACAGGCCCAGCTAGGCACTGTCAGCGCTGACAATTGCAGCTCCAGTCTTCAACCCCACCACACAGCTGGCGGCTCTTATCTGGGACAGGAATAAATTCTGCGTTAGAGATGCTCTCCTGGTGATCGAATCCAGTCGAACCCTACCAGTCTGCTGTCCTACTGACTCTAGGCACAGAGTGCAAACTGGAAAGCTGTGCTCTCTACAGCCAGTCAGGAGAACAGACTAATCGTTCTCCAGCGCTACCTTCTGTGGAAGTTGCTATTGCTATAGTGGCTTTAACAAGGTAGTAAAGAGTAGCTACATCAAACAATGCCGAACGACTTCGCACTTCCGACACTAATACTTGAAAATAAAAAAACGCTAACTCCAACTACTGCCTAACTATTAGGCCTATCTATGCTAAAATCTTACCACTACATCACATTTTAAAAGCTAACTGCATCAGTACAGTATATGACTGCAGAACCCTCAGCAGTTATGTTTTTTTTTGTTAAAAAGAGCTTAAACAGTTCTAGCTCCTTACGACCTGCCCAGCTTGATGCTAAGAGTTACCAAGGTTTGACTGTACGCTCTTAAATTCTGTTTTTACTCACCAACTCAGTCATCTGGGTATATTTCACTATGTCTATCCCCTTCAGTATTTGGAAAACTGTGATCATGTCCCTGTACTTTAATCTCTCCTTGTAGCTCTTGCTCCCTAAGTAAGTGGTCTAAGGCTCTGAGCTGCAACTCTGGTGACATCCAGCAGACCAGACCTGGGTTTGAATCCCACAGCTTCCACTTGCATACTGTGTGACCCTGAGCAAGTCACTTAACCTCCTTGTGCTCCCAGGTCGCTCCTGTAAAAAAGCTTTCAGCTTAGTGTGCTATACCTGGTTAAACAACTAAATAAATAAATTATTAGATTTTTAGATATTAGATTTTTCCCCCTTAGGATGCGTTCCTTCTCTTCAGTGTCTATTTTGTGCCGCCGTGATCTGAACTGCCTGCAGTACGTTGGGTGAAGTCTAGCTAAGGCCCTAACTCGTAGGAAATTTGAAGAAGGCATTATTACAAAATGGATTTTAAAATTTCTTGCATCCTGATTGGCTAAATAAGTTCTGAGCCCCATGTGTTGATTCCTCAGAAATGCACAGTCTGGAACAGGTTCATGCAGTGGGATTTCAAATGGTGGTACCTAACATACAGAATTCATGATCCACTGCACGCATCCCTGACTGCCACCTTTACGCACTGAAACCAGCAAAGCCCTAAAAAGTAAAACTCATTTAAATGTTTAGAAATAAATAATTAAACATTCTTTTCTCTCATTACTTCCTCCTTACACACATAAACAAATTTACAATATGAAGTACTAATCACAGTTTTAATCTTTAATGGTTCTTTGGAGTCTTTGAAAAATTGCCCCTCCTATCCTTGCCATCTTGCCAGTATAAACTCTGCTGATTACCCTGTCACAAATAAAATTAAGACTTTGGCTCCTTGTAAGAGCTCCTGTTGTGTGTGAAGAGGTGAACATTCTGCCAGCGGAATTTTGCAGAAGTTTGAATTCCTGTATTCCATGCTAAACAAACATTTCATCTGTTGAATGCGTGGAATGACAGTTGCTTGGCAGGAGGAGAAGGATTGCTGTTTACTAATTACTTTTAGTGAAAAAAAAAGTCTAATATTCAGATATGGGCTTTATAGCCTTTTACCTTATGCTGGCACTAGGCTTTTACCGGCAAGATTATTTTTATTTTGTTTATTTAGTTTTTGTTAACCGGGTAGGTGCACTAGCCATAAAATGACTATTTTCAGGCACGACCCGGGAGAGTACAACAAAAAGAGAACAGTTGAATAACAGCAACCTGGGTACAATAATACAAATAGAGGAACAGTACAGCAGTGCTACAAAAATACAATGGGTAGAAACAACAAAAAATAATGGCAAGCATTATACTGTACAGATCATGGCAGTAAGATATATAATAAGTGCAGAAACCATGGACCCGACCTGTGCAGTGAAAGGGTTAATAAGATAGTAAGGTTATATAGAGAGAAATGTGAGGAATGTTCAAACATAACAAGAAAGACTGACAGAAGGAAGGTCAGGGGTGGTAATTGGCAAAACAACAGTGGATGGTCAGCAACAAGGTTCGAGAAGGAAGAGAGCTAGCAGTCAAGAAGTTATTATAATTTTATTTCACGTCATATGTGGGAGGAAAGGGATCATAAATGCAGCTGAACCCACAGCCAGCTAATCCTTTCCACTTCTTGGACCGCCGGCCCTGCTCCAATGCTCAGTCATTTTGAGACGTCTAAGCAGGGAAGAGAGTGGGGATGCACCCCATAGAAGTCTGTGGGGAAGGAGTTCAGTACCTTTTTCTATATGTATAAGCAAATTTGGAGAAAAATGAAAGCCACCAGTTAACTAATAGGGCCTCTGTTAGTTGAGCAGTGGCTTTCATTTTTCTCCACGGTCACCTTTCAGATGGGATTTTAAAAATTCCACCGGTCTTGATCATAACGTTAGGTCATAAAAGGACTGTGGGACATTTAGGATCAAAATGTGGGAGCCCTCTTAAAAGTAGATATTGCCTCTCTGCTGTCCTAGCCTGCG
This sequence comes from Neoceratodus forsteri, assembly GCA_016271365.2. Taxonomy (NCBI): domain Eukaryota; kingdom Metazoa; phylum Chordata; order Ceratodontiformes; family Ceratodontidae; genus Neoceratodus; species Neoceratodus forsteri. The sequence continues at coordinate 1,710,218,824 of CM028129.1, read as the reverse complement.
TAATTACAGTCTAACAGTGTGTCAAAGCAGGACACCACTGAAAATGAGATACTGCATCTCATCTGCGCTATCCTGGGTAAATATATACTACAAATGTGTGCAAGCAAGACCCAGTACAACAGCAATACCAGCGGCAAACCTTCAGCATTGACAAATGCTTGTTAAAGGTCTGGGGGCAGCCCTGGTGCTACCTATGTTCTTTGAGAGTTTGCTCTCTGCATTTGTTACTATGGAATAAATACTTTTGAAGACTATAGGCATATGCTTACTATAGAAGTACTGTACTGTATGGTTTATTATTACAAAGCCGAAATAAGTGCCAGAAACAGAAGCAGCAATAACTAATCCAAACAAAATTTTAATTCTGAACCATTTTGAGGAGCAATTGTGCAAAATTGTTATTGTAAGATATTGTCCAGTAGAGTGCAGATGTGAAACACATACCAGACGACAACAAGAATTAATGCAGTTTAGTACCCTTTACCACAGTTGTGGGGAAATTAATTGTGGAAAAAATAGCCGCAGCATAGAAAATGGTTTGATTAGCTGCTGCTGCTAATTAGGGCTGCATTTCATTTGCAGATCGCTGTTTTGCATTGCAGATTGAGATGCCAGCCTGCGTGTATGATTTCTGGTGCTGGAGTGCTCAATATGTAGGAATTCTACAGGAAACTGTGTGAATAGCATTGTGTAAATAACAACATGAATAGGTGAAATACTTTAATTAAGAATACCCCTCTTGTCAGCTGTTCTTTTGGAAAATCTAACCCCTTTGTTAGCTGCGGGCACAGCCTTTTACGCAGCTGTGCCACTTTTGTGAAAAACTAATCCTTTAATAATTGAGCAGGTGGTCACAACTTCCAGTCCGGAAATGATTCCCCCTTATTATTTTCATATTGGTTGCTTTCTGAAACAAAAGTTTCATGCCAGCATGGCTCATCTGATTACAGTGGAGACTCCTAAGTCAAACCCCCTAAGTGACGGTTTCTGAAGTTTCTCCTAAAACGTATTTGAAGAGGGGGAGAGTCTGCAAGCTTTCACTTACATGCACTTCTCTCCAGCAGTACTGAACACCCCATGTGACTGCATGAAGGATGAGCAGAACAATAAGACTTCGACAACAGGCATCATTATTGGCATTCACATCGGAGTCACCTGCATTATATTCTGTGTTCTCTTCCTCATGTTCGGATATCGAGGAAGGTGAGTTTCAGAGACTGAAGTGTGTACTGCACATCTTGTTCCCTTGTTTATAAGCACAGTTTCTGTGTCTCTCAAGGTCACGAGTGTCCATTCTTAAGTTCTTTGGGGGAGAGGACTGTGAAGTGAAGTTGAGCAGTCATGGCGCGCCAAGGACTTGAGAAAAAACTCTTAAGAGACTCAGAAACTGTACATACACACATACTGTATACGGTATGAGGAAGATTTCTGTTTTTTTTTTTAAATGTATTTAATTTAAAAACAACATTTTTACTTTGCAAAAAATTAGAGAAACCCTGTGTGAGGCATGAACTATGGCAACTGAACGTAAAACTTCAGAACATTTTATCTGTTTGTATGAGACACCCTTTTATGGTCACGAGCATGCCTAGAATGTTTAGAAATGAACAATTGCGATTTGCTGACAATGATGTCTTGATTTATAATGGCCATGGTTGTTATGGTTGTTCAGTGCAGTGCTGTTGTGTAACTGGCTATGAACTCCAGTTCCATCAGGTGTTTAAGGCAGTAAAGTCTCTGTCTTTTGTTGCGTTGGGATGCTTAGCAGGTGCAGCAGCACAGTTCAACTCACCATTTTACCGTTGTGGTGCCTGCTGGCAAGAGGTAGCGCAGTCTAGCATGCCTCTTTGCAGATGACACAACGATCTGCAACAGGGTTGATACACAAGGAGGCGTGGAAAGGATGAGAAGGGACTTGGCAAGGTTGGAGGAATGGTCAGAAGTATGGCAGCTTGGATTCAGTGCAAAGAAGTGCAAAGTAATGCACCTGGGAAACAAAAACCCAGAGGAAGAGTACACAATTGGGGGGGGGGGTAATAACCATAACAAAAATGGAAAGGGACCTGGGGGTAATCATATCAGATGACCTTAAGGTTAGCAAGCAATGTGAGAAGGCAGTAGGGAGGGCTGGAGGGATACTGGGATGTATAGGAAGAGGCATCACCAACAGGAAACAGGAAGTTATCCCTCTGTACAGACAGTTGGTGAGACCCCATCTGGAGTACTGCGTCCAGTTCTGGAGACCCCATCTCCGTAAGGACATAGACAGGATGGAGGCCATCCAGAGGAGGGCAACTAAAATGGTGCAGGGTCTGCAAGAGAAGCCATACGAGGAAAGACTAAAGGAGCTTAATATGTATACCCTTGAGGAAAGGAGAGAGAGGGGGGACATGATAGAAACTTTTAAGTACCTCAGTTGAATCAACATAGTCCAAGAGGGTAGCATTTTTCAGAAAAAGAGATGTACAAGAACAAGGGACACAATTTAAAGATAGAGGGGGGAGCGATTCGGGGCAATGTGAGGAAGTATTTTTTCACAGAGCAGGTGGTGGACACATGGAACAGCCTTCCTGAGGAGGTTGTGGGGTTTAAAACAGTGGTGGAATTCAAGAATGCATGGGACAGACATAAGGCAATTCTTGTGGGAGGTAGGAAGAAATAGGCTGTTGGTTAACTAGGATCTGCAGCTTATCCTGTAGGTAGGGAACTGGGCAGACTAGGTGGGCCAAGCAGTCCTTATCGGCCGTCAAAGTCTATGTTTCTATGTAGTGGTTGGAGCAGCAAGTTTGGGATCCAGGAGATTGCAGGTTCAAACCCCACTAGAGCTAAATTCTTGCTGTGTGACCTTGAGCAGGTCACTTAAGCTTTCAGTGCTTCAGTCCACTCAGCTGCTGAAATAGAAGCAGGATCCCATTGAAAACAAGATGTTGCATCTCAACAGGGCTGTCCTGAGTACGTAAGGTGTAAATTAAATGAAAGTAAAAATAAAAGAAACACCTGCTGCCTAAAATATCAGCCCACTGGGTAGTGGTTACTTCTGTTGGGGAGACTCTGTAACCCTTTGTTGGGAATCCAGATGAAGACCCTGAGTCCTGAAGGCTTCACCTCTGACCAGTCAGTTAACTGGGAAATTCCTGGTAGCTGGGAGATCATGCTGAGTTGTCTTAACTTCCCTTTAGCATCAGCCTCCTTCATTAGAGGGTGCTACTGTTGACATTCCCCAATACTGTGGGACTCTGTCTTAGCTGCTGTCACATCTAGCTAGATCATGGGTAAGGAAAATGCTGCTTTCTGACTGGCTACTTTCCATACTTAATACAGTGCTACCAATATCTAAAAACAGCCCCACTGTGCCATCTAGAAATTGGCAGCCGGAATTCCCTGCACCACAGAAACAAAATAAAGATGTCAGACTTTTTACCAATTACCTTTCTGTTATTCACAGATGCTGCTTTGAATCAATTTTTGGACCCCACAGATATAACAACAGGGAGAAAAACATTGATTTCAAAACCATAACAATTTGTTCTGTGTTTTTTGTTGTTGTTGTTTTGTTACTATCCTAAACTCACATTTTAAGTGCAAGAAGACACCCCAGGTTGTTAGTAGTAGTGCTCTAAACACACTTCCAGGGGTTGATGGTGCTCGGCCTGCAGCTTCATGCTCTACTATTTGTTTGTTTGAAAAATTTACTGGGAAAGGCGCACTGAGCTGAAACAAGCTTCCAGGCATGACCTGACAGGGAGGGGAATAAGGGAGAAAAACATGTTACAGCAGGTTGATCGGGGAGGGCAGTAGATGTGGCCTATCTGGGCTTCCAGTAAGGCCTTTGACACTGTTCCACACAGAAGGGTGATAAAGAAACCTAATGGTTTGGGGTTGGGAGAGAAGGTGGTGTGCCAGGTATCAAACTGGTTGAAAGATAGCAGGTAGAGGATTATGGTAAATGGCAGTCACTCGGAGGATGGGAGAGTTACCAGAGTAGTACCACAGGAATTAGTACTGGGCCCTGCCCTCTTCAACGTCTTCGTAAGTAATACTGTGGAAGAACTGGAGGGGAAAGTATGTCTCTTTACAGATGATACAAACATCTGCAACATGGTGGACACCTAGGAGAGGGCTGAGAGAATGCAAGAGATTGGGGGAAACTGGAAGAGTGGGCTAGGGAGTGGCAGCTGGGTTTCAGTGCCAACAAGTGCAAAGTCATGCACCCAAGGCAGGGAAATCTGGAGACTGTGTATAAGATGGGGGAGGTACTTACAGTTACCAAGCAAGAAAGGGACCTAGGGATGAGCATATCTGATGATATCAAGGTGGCAGGGCAGCAGGCATGGCGAGCAGATGCTGGGATGCATAGGGAGGGGAATCTCTGACAGGAGAAGGGAGGTGTTGTTGCACCAGTATTGCTCACTTTTGAGACCCCCACTTGGAGTGCTGTGTCCTGTTCTGGAGGACGCACCTCTGCAAGGACATTGACAGGGTGGAAGCGGTCCAGGAGAGTGCTACTCAAATGATGCGGGGGTTGCACGAGGAACCATATGAGGAGGCTGCAGGACCTCAACATGTACTCCCTAGAGGAGGGGAGAGCAGAGGGGGGCATGATTGAGACCCGTAAGTACTTTCTGGGGGAGAACAAGGTACAGGAGGGAGTCTTTAAATAGGAAGAGGAGCACCAGAACATGGGGCATGCTACGAGCATTGGGGGGGGGGGGAGTGTTTAAGAGGGATGTTAGGAAATAACTTCTTCATAGAAAGGGTGGTAGATGCCTGGAACAGCCTGCCATAGGAGGTGGTGGGGGTGAAGACAGTGGGGTATCTCCAAGAATGCATGGGATAGGTACATAGGTATAACAGAGGTAAATGAGGAGTGAGGGACACCTGTGACCAAATAGAATCCAGGGTGTAGTATTAGGCAGCGAAACTAGGGCAGACTAGATGGCCCTACTGGTTCTTTTCTGCCGACATGTTCTGTGTTTCTTTGTTGATGTGAAAGTTCCATGTTGTGATGGACAGCAAATTGTTAATAGCTGAAGCCTGGTAATGACAGCTGTAGTAGGGCAACAATTTAAACAGGGTAATAAACTACATCACACCCCTAGGCATGATTCATGGCACTTCTGCCAACATCATCTTATTGCCTAGTTACACAACAGCAGCTGTACTACTGTCTTATTGGTCCCTCATTTCTGTAAGAGGGCACTTTGTGTTTTAGCAGGTGGAGCTGTGCATTTATTTTAAATGTTTAGTTCAGGAAAAATGTAGAGTTAATATAGAAATCAAGTTTACAGCTGTGTTCTGGGAGGGTCGGGGTGGGAGGATTGGGCTACAGCAAGTTCAGCATATACACAATAGTAAATGAGAAAGAAAGAGATAATATTTATTTATTTATTGTAATTTCTGTTTTATCCTCCCTACTTCCCAGCGGTCCTGCATCCTAGGGAGCATCACAGAGTCTACCCCTTCAACCACCTACCTGGTCCGCCATAGATCCCCATGGAGCCTCGGTTTACCCCCAGGCGGGACGGGATGGGCCCTGACACATCAGACATCACGTTTTATCGGACCCTTGGTCAGCCAGGCAGGTGGTCTCACATATGGGCTAGCTCCCCGAAGCTCCGTGTCCCTGGGACCGGCAGGCATTTTCCTTCTCCAGTGTTCTGGATGTCGCGAGTCCCCCTGACATCATGGCGCTGACACCGACATCCGTGACATCCTGCCCCTAGTTGCCAAGGCCCTTGATGCCGGCGTAGTCCAGATCTCCGTCTGAGACCTGCCCTGTACCTCAGGCACTGACATCCAGGAAGACCCCCGTCCTCTGCCAGGGGTCAGCAGTCACCAAGTGCAACCCCACACCATCCCTCCGGAGAAGGTGATCTGTCATGGGACACTGCAGCCTTCTCCCCCCAGCCGGCCTTTCTTCCTCCGACGACCCGGGCTCGCTCCCGAACCCGGGTCACCGGCGTCGCAGACGGAAATCCAACTGCTGCGCCGGCTTGCCAGCTGTTTATTTATTTAGTAAGTGTTTTCACCAGGAAAAAACATACTGAGCACAATAGCTCGTTTCCAGATGTGTCCCAGGGGGGCAGGGATAAGCTGAGAACAAACTATACAGTTACACAATTGTAAATACAGAGACTAAATGAGTAAGAGGTGGCATAAGTACAGGTATACTAGATAGCCATCCAAAGGTGAAATTTGAATAAAATATATTAAATTTCAACAAAAAAAAGATGGCCATGCAAGGTGTGCTCATGAGGTGCAAACATACAGTGGCAGAGTGCAAGTACACAATCATAGAGCAAAATATGCAGGGGCACAGAGGTACAGAGATGTAGGCCAGCACTACAGCTTACACAGCTGGGCTGGGGTAAAGTGGGAGCACTGGTTCAGCTTAATGCTTGGGATGCTCTTTCCCATAGAAACGTCCCCTTCCAGACTAAGGGCTTGATTCACGGAATGGGCTGGGATATGCACGTGCATATTCCAGCCATGGAACAGTCCTTCGCAGAACACAGGAAGGCATTGAATGATCAAGGGGACACTTAGTTACTCCCCATGGATTCCGAGAATGTGGCCCATTTTCTTTGAAATTACTTTTGTTGCAATACTACAGAAAGTATTTTTTTGTTGTTGTTGTTGATGCCAAGCCAGCCCCTGCCACCTAAATCCTTCAGGCTCATCTAAAGCCTCTTTTCTTGTGGGATTTCTGCTGCCCCCCAGTGGCTCACCCCGTACTTGACCACCAGAGGCTCCACTGTATTCCATGACATTCTGTCCTGCTGCCACCAGGGGGAGGAGTTCTGTATGGTTGAAGATGGTGGAGACTTGCCTGTAAAAGTGCTATTTAGTGTTCCCCTTAGAATAGTTTTGAATTATGTGTCCACCTAAAAATTCTTATGGCAAGATGTCCACACTGTAACCAGTGAGCAGGGCTGCTGCCAATTGCGTGTAGTCACTTACAAGGTACCAGAATAGCGCGTGGTCTCAAACACATCATTTGCCGATTGAAGTCAGGCTCTGTAATGTGTCCAATCTTAGGTTTGTTTTTTTCCTTGGTTTCTGTGCTGTTTGCGAGGTTTTTAATAAACTGCACCCTGATACTTGTTTTTCCCCAGGCTGATGATGTGTAAGAATGCTCAGGACCACCTGGCGACCCCGCAAGTCACAAGGGATCAGAGAAACTCTTCAGGGCTCATTCTGAATGGAGCAGCTCGGAGGGACAGGGATGATACAGTACCCAATGGGAAAAGAATGGATATTAATGAACTAGAGAGGCTGTTTCCTGCTTTGCCTTCACAGGAGCAACAGAACAAGGCAGCTACGGTAAGAGTTAGGCGCTGGAAATGCAGAAGATTCGCCATGCTATTAATTGCTACTTCCTGTCCTTTTTTTAAAACAGGACTCTGACTCTCCACCCACATGATTTCTCATATCTGTAAAGCCCTTCAGGACACCCAGGGGGATGATTTCCTGGAGGTGGCACATAACTGGGGGGGAGGAATTGAGTATCAATGTGGCCCCAGAGGACTGGCAACGAACATGCTTGACTTCCTCCAAGGTGACCAGTTCACACTCCTGGCAGGAGTACGGTTGGAAGCATCTGCTCCAGTTTGTTAAGATGCCAGCCATCATGGCTCACTGCTTCATCACACACTCGGCCTCCTGCTGGCGAAATTGCAGGGAACGTCAGACCACACCCACCCATAAGTGGTATTGTCCAATGCTTCGCCCTTTTCTGAAGAACTGGAGATGGAGCTTTCAGAACTCTGTGGCAGACCTTCCTCCCTTACCAGGGAGCTGTTCCTGCTCCGTCAACTCCCGAGGGACTGTAGCAACCCATATACCAGATGCTTGCTTAGCATCCTGCTCACTGCGGCAAAAAAATAATGATAACCTGCCTCTGATTAATTCCATCCAGATCTGCCCTCCTAGCACATACTGGTGAGCCAAATGTAAACGGTGGTCACCCTGCTTTTTGGCATCACTCAGTTTTGTACTGTGCCTCGGTCTTTGCCATACTCTGCTACATTTTGTATATTTTACTTTGTTAAATATTTTATTTTTGTGCTGTAATTTGGGCAATGTCGGATTTATCTATTTATTGTACTTAGCTTATTTGGGAACATTGTTTAACCAGGAGTAGCACACTAAGCCGAAGCTTGTTTTCAGATGCGACCTGGGAGCACAAGGAAGTTAAGTGTCTTGCTCAGGATCACACAGTATGCACCTAGGTGGCCGTGGGATTCAAACCCAGGTCTCCAGATCTGCAGCTCAGAGCCTTAACCCACTGTGCTATAACTGGGTAGCATTTCTGGCCCTAAATGGTCCATTTTCAGGAATGCCTGGACCACTAGGTAGGCATACAGGAGTAAAGCAGCTAACTGTGGGGACATACTAACGAGGGATCTGGTATCACACCTATTGTAATACAGGAGTTAGTTCACAAAATCTGAGCGTACATAAAATAAAAATACATATCATTGTAAAATGAGCCGTAAAAATCCTGTAGCCTCATTGATCAAAAAAAAATCACATGATTGTTATTTTCTGACAACTGCAGACCTTCCCTGAACTACACATTTTTTTAAACAAATGAAGGCCCATTTTCTGTGTGGTATAACACACCCCACGGTGCATGGGCTTAAGAGAATATAGAGGATAATGTATGGTCTTTGATTAATAACCACACTGTAAACACTTCAAGAGGTTGCCATGACATTGTAAACCTTGAGAGCGCAGCTCGAGAGGTTTTCAGATGTCATGGCAACCTCAAGAAGTGCTCTTGTAGTGGTTGTTAACCAAAAACCATACATTATATTTTATAGTGTATGGGCTACCAAGAGTGTGTAATCACAGATTGAATTACTTTACTGAATTACTTTACGGAACACTGATTGTTGTGAGCATTCCGTTTTGTTATACCATTGATATGACATACTCAGAAAGGGTTAACAACAGAGTGATGTCATAACAGTGGCATAACAAGGTTGTAATCTGCTTGATTTCAGCTAATAATAAGGGCTTCCCATACCTTATAATGCAGTTCTCGGGTGGTTGTGGCACTCAGCCATACCTCATGCCTAACCACCGTGTGCATATTCCCTTGTAACTGCACAACATCAGTGAGTTATTCCTTACATGCTAGACAGTGCAGGAAAATTTACATACAATAAAACAAGAGAATTACTTTTATTTATGTACACTGGCACTTAGACTTTTCCAGAAGATTGATTTTAAACCTTATTTTAAAGCTGAGGTACAGAGCTCAGGAAAAACTGCAAATCTCTGGGTTGGGAGATACCTGGAAAACATGGAAATGGGATTGGGGCTTGGCAGACAGTAACGCTATGCCCCACCCACCTCCCTATTTGAACAGCTGGAATGGGATTGATGCTGTCTCTCGTGTGTCAATTATATTTTTGATAGTTTGAAGTTGTACTTCCAGTAGGGGTGGGGTGGTGGTGCTATTGGTAACGTGGGTGACCGTGTGTCACCAGACACCCCTTGTCTCCTCCCCCAGGACTGCAGTGAGTGAGCACACTTACTATGGGGAAGCAAATGAGACAAAAAAAGTAGGGAAAAGCCGGCCTGGTGGTGCTGAGGGTTGAGGCGCTGGACGTCACACCTCGTGTCATGCAGGCGACCCGGGTTCGGGAACGAGCCTGGGTTGCTGGGGGTCGGTAGGGGAGGGAGAGGATCGAGCATCTGGAGGACAGCTCTTCTCTCCCGGGAGGGACAGGGGTCCCTGTTCGGTGCTCAGCTGACTTCTGGCGGAAGCCGGAGACACAGCAAGCGCTGAGCTTAGTGAAGGGGGGGAGGGGCAGACGTCGGTAGCACCGCCTTGACATCAGAGCGCCAGCCACTCCCCAGAATAGGGGGAGAATGCCCTTCAGCTCCGGGCGAGACGGCGCACCAGAGCTGCCCATGATATACGCCTCTCCTCCTGCACCCGACCCCACCGACGCCACAGAGGAATTTGGGTGTTGGGGGCTCCACCTGCCCCCACCTGGGGGTAAATCAAGGCTACATGGGCGACAGAGGACTGACCAGGTAGGAGCGGACCACAGTGGGATGACTCCTAGGTACTCCCGAGGAGACCGGAGCTGAGGAGAGAAGGAGGAAAAATAGAAAGTAAAAAAATGTCCGCCTTTTGTTAGCGCCCACGCAGTTCCACAGGGATCCTGAAACAAGCCGTGAAGTGCTGTATGCCTGGGGAGATCAGAAATGGGGATGTCACCCTGGGGAGAAAGACAGTGGGTGAGTTAGGTCCCTTCTGAGATGCAACTCCAAACAGTGTAGGAGAGACCCTAGAAAGGGGGCAGGGGGAACCTGTCAGGGAAGTTAGGTTCAGTATGTGGGGAATGAGCAGTAATGACCAAAAAGTGCCTCTTCACACACTATTGACAATTTAATACTGAACTAGTCAACCTGTGTGTGACCATTAGGGACCAGATTTTCAAAGACCATAGAAATATGCACACATGCGGAAAAACCTTGCACAAGTGAGTCGTCATTTGTAGACCTCCAGGTTTTTTCACATGCACCATATTTTCCATCGTGTAGCCATTTTGCAACTAGCTCTACAATTTATGGTACCTTGCCCCCACTTTTTGGGTGCATCAGCATTGGAATACTATGCCTGCTAGTACCAGGCGTAACATCCTTTGCAGCTATGCCCACCGTCCGTGTGCACCATGGGCTGAAAATAGAAATGTCTACCATTGCAGAAATTGTTTTCCTCACCAGCGGACCGTGACATGGGACTTAGCCCCAGGGCCATTTTCGGCTCTTTGAAAATCCGTGCCCAGGTTTCCAACAGCACTTGTTCAATACTTCACTGCGGAGCAGCTCTACAGGCCTCATACCGTAGCCTTGACCTCAATTCCAGAATAAGTAATTAAAAGTAACAAGGTAAAAAGCTAATTTCCCCTGCTGATGTATAATTAATGCCTCATGTAAAACAAAATATATCAAATAATAGTGATTACTCGTGTGCTTTAAAAAAATCTGTGTTTGCAACCCCTCTGGGAATTACTCTAAAAGAATCAGATGCAGAGTTTGATCAACAACAGAAAGGTTAGTCTGTTGAAAACATTAAAGCAGACGTGGGCCTTAAATGAAAAGCATTCCTTAATTTTTCCAGAATTTTCTATTTATACTGACACTGTTAACTACCCAGAGAGACTGATTTTGGTCCTTTTTGTAACTAAAATGATGGATTATTGCACAGTTAACAATGGCATGCTAGCAGCAGTGGCACAATGCTGTATTTGTGTGGTAGCATACCAGTGTGCAGCACTGCCAGTGGTTTTTTTTTTTATAATAGAGGATTAGCCTGTCCCATTTTGCTAGTGGATTCTGAAAGTCATTCTGCACAGAGAACCATGCGGAATAGCTTTCTCTGAACTTAGTGGGGAAACCCATGATGATATCGACTGCATATGGGCAACTGTCAAAACAACAACCCATATGATGGTGCTATCATCGTGGGTGACTGTAGGGGGACAGCAGACGTTGCGACCACGAGGGTAGGGTGGGCAACAGGAAGGGAGGTTGGGCAACAGGATGTGGAGGGATGGGGAACAGGGATGTTACCCTGTGGTCGCCTGCTTCCACTAGGCCAACCATGTGGTGTAGTAGGTAGGGTGGTTAGCTCCGACGGAGCAGGTCCTGGGTTCGGGACTGGTGGCGGGTGTACTTTATGCACTTCCCACAGCTGCGGGACTTAATTTTATTTTGGAACGGGGCTGTGCCCCCTTTCCCAACATGCACCCCCCGTGGAGTTGAGAATCTTTATTTAGGGGGGTTGGGGGTGCCAAAAATGTTTTCAGCGAATATGCAGGTCACGATAATAGCGATTGCCTTTGTGCGGTCGCTGTCATCACATAAAACCACTTAGAGCCATGCAAGAATGATTTGGAACATGCAGAACGGATTTTCTTTTTCTTAAACTTATATTTATTGATTTTAAACTGTAGTAGATGCAAGCATAGCCCATAGGACATTGCATAATTTCAGTATGTACAGATAATTAAAACATTCGTTATCATTAGCACTCCTAACTAGTTACTACAATGGGAGGTTACCTGTAAGTTACATTTCAAGAATGGGTAATATTCCTCAGACTAATTGCTGCCATGAGAGGGGAAATGCATTACATGTCATAACCAAATAGCCCTTGGCATAAGCCACCCCTTTAATAGGTGAAAAGCTTCCCCCTTATCCAACATCATAATAAACTACAAAAATATGAAACCCTCTCCCAGCTTCTCATCACTGTCTTCCCTTTCCATGCCCTAACTAGGTCAGAGACACACTTTAAATACTTATAATAACTGGTGCTCCTTTTTTCTCATAGGGAAACCGGGTTGTAATTCTGACATTATAGCCGACTGGTTATAATGATGAACACACGCCCAGTTTCCCTAGCTTGGTGCACGCTCTCGCAACGGATGTGTCCTACGTGCCATCAGCCTCTCGCCATGATTCCACACTTTGCCGCACTTCAACTTTGCAATGGTATGTAAATAAAACAAATGATCAGTTTCTGTAGAGGGTCGAGTTAACAAAAAAGGTGGCTGACTTAAAATTAAAAAAAAAAGCCTTTTGTCATGAGCCGCGGACCGCACTGAAACCAGACCGGTCCACGGCTATCTTTATTTTATATAACGCTGTGGCGAAAAAATGAGTGCCAGCAATTATATAAAATAAAGGATGGGTAGGTGGCAAATTGATAGACCTCTCGTGGATGCCTTAATAAACCCTCGAGCTTCACTTTCTGGGTTTATGTGGCATCCCACCCCTCGGGTGTGTGTGTAAAATCCTCGTTATAACTACCTACCCATCCATTATTCTCTATATAACTGTACGCATAAAATGTTAAGTTCCTAAAATTATTTTGTTTCTATAGCTCTTCACTTTAACTACGATGTTAACCCATGAACTAATAACCCACTCGGACTTCATATAAAGTTAGCCAGATCAGAGAAAACATGCGGGGGGGAAAAAAAACAACTGCATCACAGAACTGTGAATATACTTGCTCAACCTAAAAGTCCAGACAACTTTTTACATCAGAGACTGCATGAAGTTAAAATGTTTTAAAGAGTTAGTTAAACTGGAGCCATGATATGTCCTTTTACATTTAAAGGAAGACCATATATTCTCTAGAGTTCCAGTTAAACTTACTGGACCGGATCTCTTCAAATAGAAACTCAAGTGACATTCTCGTCATCCGATTCAGAGTTGGGACCCCTTGCCGCATAGTCTAACTCTGCTTTGGCTAGAAGTTTTGCTGCTTCTTTCAGGTCACCAAAGTGGTAGGTTTTTGCCCCATATGCTATCTTCAGGCTGGCAGGCATCAGGAGGACATGGTGAACCCCCAATTGAAGCAGCTTTGCTTGGACCCCATCGAAGGCCTTGCAGCGCTGACGAGTGGTGAAGCTGAGGTCAGGGACAATATGAATAGGCATTCCCTGCCATTGCGATGTGCCTCATCTCCTGGCTTCCAAAAGGACATAGTCTCTCTCTTTTACCAATCCTCAAACTGCCAGGATGGCTCTGATTGGTGGGTGTGCTGAGTCCACATGCAACTGCGCTCCTCTGGCATTTATCCGGTAGACCCTCAGAGTTGGGAACGGATATTCTAGTTGCTGGAGAGCTTGCAACCACTTTTCTAGAAAGCTCCCCAAATCTTCTCCTTCTGATTCCTCTGACAGACCTAGTATTCTGATGTGGGACACCCGTGCTCCATTTTCAAGGTTCTCCAGCTGATCGATGAAGAAGGAAGTTTTCCTTCACAATGCCTGCTGTCGCCACAAGCGCCTTGTCGGCTGTCTTAATGGCCCCTTGAGCTGCATCATCTGTCACCTGTAGCTTTGTTTCAACTAGTAGCATTCGTGAGGTGTATTCATCCATCTTCTTGTCTATCGCCTGGATGGCTTTAAGTAAGGTGGCATTTGAGGGCTGATTCAGGTTAGTGTCTGAGGGCTCTTTCTCCTTCTCAGGGCCTACTCGATTTTCTTTTTTTGCCTGGCCCCATCTCCTCCAGTCATTGTTTCAGTGCAACCCATCACACCAGCTGACACATTTTTTATAGCTCCGTGATCCACAATAACTGTTAGATCCAGATGTGATAATTTAAAGCAGCTATAAACTTTTTAGCATTTTTTAATCACATATGAACTTAGTGATGTAGAGCTGGTAAAGAGTGTTGCTCTCCACTCGGCTGCTAGCTACGCCCCTGCAGAATGGGTTTTCATTGTGACCATAGAACCCATTTTCAAATAAACTGCTTTTTATGTACAGTATGTAACCCTTCCTGGAGCAGCACTTCCTGAGGGAGGAACAGTTGGGCAGCACGGGTAAGTGTGAGGGGGAGGTTTCAGTTTGGTGTCTAATTAACAGAAGAAATGCAGTGACCGCTTATTTAGATGTAGATTAAGGGGTGAGATTTTCAAAAGTCTTGACGCAGGACTTGTGGCAGTATTCCCTCCACAGCTGCATTGTTGCAAGTACATCCAAATGTTTGCGTGCAATTTTCAAACATTCTGACACCCTTGTGACACTTTACTCTCTTTATGTCATAAAAATGATGCATGAGTAATTTTTGAAGTGTAACCTGCGGGACTTGTGACATTAAGTGGGGAAGGAAGTCTTCTACAGGAGGGAAGGGCCAGGATTAAACATGGGGGCGGGGATAAGGGTAGACTAGATGGGCCAAGGGGTCTTTTTCTGCCGACATATTTCTATGTTTCAAAGTTGGCCACTTTTCTTGTGGTCTACACGTAGCACAATTGCATCAAAATTGTGATGCAGTTCTTTGAAAATCAAAGCAGGAATGCACTGTAATTGACTGTTCTATAAAAATTAAAAAAGAATTAATAAAGAAAAAACTTCTGAAGAACAGGGTTTGTATCTTCTGGTTCTGGTGACATCATAGTACCACCTAAATTTCACTGTCATGATTCTGTGATGTAAGAAGAAACCCTCAGTACGTTTATAACACTGTTCTTAACGGTTAAAGGTTAAATATTCTATATTTTTTAAGTTAAAAAAAGAAACTTCAAGGCCTTGGGAGAACAGCAGGATCAGCAAACATTTGATGGGAGCTTATAAAAGCTCTAACGTGCACTGCAGGCTGTTGAATCTCCTAGTGCTGCAACCCGGCCCTGCTGTCAGCTGTAGTGGATGCAGGAATTTTTAGTTATTAAAAATGTCCACTTGGAAGTCAGCAGAATCATTCTTATTCAGTGTACTATGCTGCAGTAAACATCAAGTAACAAAAATGTGTTTGCCCACAAGGTGCAAACTGGGACCAGACCCACACAGGTGTGGGTTTTTTTGTGCTGACTGCTCTCCTTTAAGTTTTTAAGTAGAAACATTCAGATCGGCTAGAGGGCCTCATCTCAAGTATGTTTACTTTCTATGCAGGAGACCTAAGTCTGCACCCTAAACCACGGGATCCCAGGGCAAGAGGGGAGCTAAGTAAGGCGATACCTTCCTTCCTTCCTTCCCGATAAGCCCCACTCTTTCAATATTATGTGGCACTTTGACATGATCCAAGGGTGTTTATGCCACCTCCTTGTTTACATCACATGCAGTTCCAGGCTCCGCACCCATCCTAGACCACTGCACTGGTTCCCTATTTCCATCTGGGTCTACTGTCCTCCCAGGGGAATGAGAGGGGGTGACCACAACAGGGGGTGCAGCCCAGAGCAGAGAGAGGTAAGGAGACAAGGGAAGGGTGATGCTACTGAGAGAAGCAACAATATGGGAAAAGGAAGATAAATGGGCATATATTAATAATACGAAAAGTTCAAACTAAGAACTGAATTATTTTTTTTCTTGATCTTATCAGACCCCCTTTTCAGTTAAAAAGGGGCCAAAGTGGCTTGTTGGAAGCTGACTGCCCTTTTCATGGACTATACATCAGATTTGCATTCTGACTAGTGATGCTGGGATAGCACTTCTGTGGATCAGACTACCCTCTAATGGAGAGTTCTTGTATCTACCTCCAAATCTGACCAGAGTCAGATTTTGGATCATTAGTCAGTCGTGGATCCAAGATCTGATCCAGGTATCCAAGGTCAGATCTATCAGATACAGTCTCAGATACAGTACAGTCAACATTAAACCTTTAAGCAACGTCAGTGCTAATTAAGCAGTAAAGAATACGACCAAAGAGTTATGTTAATGTTCTAGTTAATCACCCTGGAGTGTAATGCGACATGAGGTGCAGTCTGCGGTTTCATGTTTACCCAGGGGGTGATTAACTGAACATTGACAAAACCCCTGGGAGTATCTTATTGTTATAAAAAACTTTTTTTTTAAATGTGTTCTATGTGAACTGTTTAACATTTTATTTCAATCTAAACAGAGAATTTCTGATAAAATAGTTCTTCCGCCAAGATGTGCTGCACTTTCCCAAGCTGTCAGTGTTAATTAGTTCATGAGTTTGCTAGAATGCATTGTCTCCATGATAACACAATGGGAGTTACTCAACTTGCTTTCCTCCAAGTCAGCAGAAAAGGCCAAGAAGAGCGGTAAAGCGAGCTGCTGAATGTGCGTATATAACAAAGCTAAAAATAGTGTAATCAATTGAAATGTACAATTGCCAAAATAATAAAATGTTGCAGAGTACTGGGGGCAGGTTTTTTATCAGAACTTCGCGGACAGTGCTAGCAACCGCGCCTCAAACTGCTGCCCTCCCTCCAGCCCCCCGACAGCTTACCTGCTCTAAAGAAATTGGCTCCCAAGTGTAATGTTTTTCAGGTCCTATTTTTAGTAATAACACTCGGTATTTTCAGTGTTCGTCAACTATGAAAATGGACCTAGTTCCTGGTTTTAATTCATGCCCCCATGCAAGCACATTTTGTGACTTCACTGCATTAACAGCACAGGGAAGCACTCCATAGACTTTAATGGGGGGCAGTTTTTAAAAAGTTTTTTTTTAATACTTTTCTGTGCCAATTACGATAAAGGAAGTCCACCGCTCAACTAACAATGTCCTTGTTACTTGAGCAGTGGCCTTCCTTTGTCATAATCTGCATGGAAAAGTATGAAAAAAGACTTTTAAAAACTGCCCCCATAAAGTTCTATGGCGCGCATCCTTGCGCTCTTCATGTAGTGAAGTCACAAAACTCGCTTTCGTGGGTGTGTGTCTTGAAACCAGGAACTAGGTCCATTTTTGTAGTTGACTTGAACACTGAAAATTATGATTGCTATTACTAAAAATAGGACCTGAAAAACACTGCACTTCTTGGGGCACTCAATTTCCGGGCAGTTAAGCTGTTGAGGAGGGGGCGCAGTTTGCAAGTGCATACCTGCTCTCACGCTAAACATCAGAGCTAATAGAGGCTGTCTGTACAGTACTTGGCTTTTTTTTTTTTAATCTGGACAGTGAAGTCTGTGATAGTCAAAGTTCTGGTCCTTAACAATATCCATTTGTTTCACAATGACCTTGTGTAAGAGACGTCTTGTCTGCAATCTGCTTACCCTCTGTGAAAACAAACACCCAAGTGTCTGTTGAAATAACTGTGCCTCTGGTGCATTAGATATGTGGATAATCTGGCAGGCAGTCTGACTTTCTATTGCACAAGTGTGTGGAATATTGGGAGGGCGTGTGAACTTTCAGGTCGGAGTGCAATGCCGACTGTTTATGAACAAAGTAACAGTGATATGAGCTCTGTTACCATTCAATTCGCTAAGGCATTACAAGTAATGGCAAATAAAGATTCCAAGAAAGGATTCTTGTACTGGTAGGTACTTGTTTTTTGAAACCACTACTCATGTGAAGCGGCAGTACGGGTATATTAATTAAAGATTAATGTAAGGATGTTGGAATGCTGATAGCCAATCAGAAAGGAGCATTTCTGAAACCCTTTTTATAATAGTTGATAACTCATTGTCTAAGCTCAAAAGAAATTAGTTTAAAGCATGACATTCAGTTATTTTTCCAGCCACGTAGGCAATGAAGTGTCAAGTCATTTTGCATCAAATTTACTACTACACTTTAAATATTTTAACACTATATTGCATTAATATACATATTCAACCCTTAAAAACTCAAAATAGAAATACAGAACAACCAAAAAGTGACTTATTAAACAATGAGTTTGCAGTTCACTTCTTTTAAAATTTAATGTCGACTATACAGTAGTTGGATCTGATGGTCGGATACCTGGATCTGATGGTTGGATACCTGGATCCGATGGTTGGATACCTGGATCTGATGGTCGGATACTCACTGTGGATCCTAGGAGGTTGGATCCTTGGTCGGATGTCTGCGTGCCACCAGAGGCCATCCAAAATCTGGCCAAAATGAAGGTATTTGACCTGGTAGCATAGCAGCCAAGCAGCACTAATTCTGACAATATGCTCTGACTATACGATTCAGCTGTTGATCACTGTGTGTCTCTCTGTCTTTGTTTTAAAGCAGCTTTGCAAAGTTCTGGTGAAAATGCTGTATTTGTAGTTTTTATTTCATTTTGGATAGATTTTTCCCCAGTCTTGAAAGATGCCTTTTTTCATTATTATGAATATGCCTTAATTTTTTAAAGACTTAAAATGATGAAATGTAGTGCTTGTTTTAAAGGGACACTGTCACCCCCCTTAGGCCTCAAAATGTCTTTAGTTTAAAAAACACATTTAGTGATTGGTCATATTCTGTAGACATTGCTGATGTAGCTGGTAGTTTGATTTTGATGCCTTTTTTCCTTTTTAAAAGTGAAGAACAGCCTTTCCACCGTACTGGTATTGCCAAACAAAAATGTGTTTGTTTACATTTCTTGACCAGTTCCCACTGCTTCTTTCCTGGAACACCCCCAGCACAGTCTAGCCATTCATGATGCAGTCAGTGGGAGGAGAGGAGGCTATTGCATCACGATTGACTGCACTGTTTGGGGGTGTTCCTAATGTTCAGGAAGTATGCAATAAGAGTAGGTTGAGGATTTCAATCAGAACAAGGTTGGGTATAATTATACCATTAGCATGCATTGCAGTTCTACTTAGAAAGGAAGCAAATAAAACAACCAGTGGCATCAATTAATTTTAGAGAAGGTAAGCAATCAGAAAATGAGGGTTTTCAATTAGAAATAATATGATGCATAAAGGGTTGACAGTTATCCTCATCATTTTTCTTTTTTTTTTTTCTTCCTCATTTCTTTATGCTCCGCTTGGCCCCTTTCAGTCCGGCCCCCCCAACCCTGTCACCCCAGCGTCCACTGGACTCACCTCTCACCCTAGCGAGGTGCCAGCTAGCCGGGTGTGGAGCCTGTGAGGGGCCGCCTTCATCCTGACGGCCGTCGTTTTTTTTCTCCTCCATTTTTTTGGTGCCCATCCCCTGAGCTTGGCAAAGCGGTGTGCAGTGACGCCACTGGCCGAGCCGCACACGCTTCCGTATGTGGCATGCTGGATGTCCGCCCCGCAACTGCCGCCTACATGTGGGCCTGCTGTGCTAGCCCCCAGCCACTTCTAGGGGTCAGGCAAGCAGCGGACTCCATCCCAACCCCTCCCTGAGAGAGGAGAGCTGTCCTTCGGACACTCGATCCTCTCCCTCCCCAGCTGACCCACAGCAGCCCGCTCGCACCGTGAACACGGGTCGCCGGTGTGGCAGGAGGTAAGCCACAGATGCCTCAGCCCTCCATGCCACTGGGTCGGCCTCATCATCATCATCAGTTTTTTGCTATGGAGATTTATGCCTTCTGGCCACCACTTTCGCCTGACATTCAGACCTTTCTGCCAGTGGCTTCCCAGTCCCATCAGCCACTCCCCCCCATTGCCAGCCCAGTGGGGATCCACACAGACCATTGCCCAAGACTATTGGCAGCTGTCAGACAGGCAGCCGAGATATATGGATTTTGACATTTTCTCACTGCCCCCTGACTGATGCTCTGCAGAGGAGATGAGCTGTCCGGACCACTGGAGGGGTCACCGTGGCAGCGGAACCCAGCATTATGCCTCCGTGGCTGCGTGTGCTGCTCAGCAGCAGCGCTACTCCAACCCCACCTTGGCTGTCCAGCCCAGGTCACAGGTATGCTCCTGAACTCAGGTCGCTGATGCAGGAGCGTGACATGCCACCTGCCATGCCATCGGGCAGCCCTTTCAGCTGTTTCAAACAAATTTCTTACCATCACCTTTTTTGTCTCGGAGATGATCAGGCATGCAAGAAACACTACTCCCTGACCATATGGACAGTGTGGGTGTTCAGAGAGTGCCAACAATACTGATACAAACCCAAGCATAGCCATATTAAGGGGAACATTTCGTTTAATGATTAAAATGCTAAAGCACCTTCCAGTCTATGGGGCATGGGGCACTATACAGGACAAGAGGCAAAGGACAATCCAGAACAACATAAAAAATTATAGATTAAATTTATCCACGTAACATGCACTGCTGCTTTTTTTCTGAATGTTTTTGGTGCAGTGCGTTTTTTTTAAAGGCTCCTTGTTTCCATCTGGGTCTCCTGTGCTTCCTTGGGGAGTCAGAGGAAGTGACTCCAATTTGAGTGCTGCCCAAACCTGGGGTCACTGGCACAGGAGCATGATCTGCTGCTGGTTAGCACACTGGGCAGCCCTCTCAGCTGTTTTTGAACACCAGTTGCTTACCATCACCGGTATTGTGCCAGCATAAAACATTATAGGTCAGATTTTTCTTGAGTAACTTGCACCGCTGCTTTATTTCTGAGTGATTTTTTGAAGCTGTATGTTTTAAAGGAGAACTGCACTGAACCTGTACAACATTTGATCCTGTGGAAGCTGTTGTTTAAAATACTGGTGATGCCCATGTTGCTGTTCCATCTCTTTGGGCTCTCCGTTTGTGTTTCTGAGTTACACACTGGCAGTAAGCTCCATATTTAAACTGTGTGATGAAGTTTATGTCCCTATCAGCCCCAGAGTTTTATGGTAAAACACAGATGCATTGTGACAGCAATGAGAGACTTTACCTTAGCAAGAACACCAAAGAACTAGTGGAACCAAAACAGTCAGACCGGAAAATTCTACAAAATATTAAGTAGTCAGTTGTAACTTTTTATTTCTGAAGTATTTTCCTTTTTCTGTTTGCTCATTAGAAACGTTTTTATGTGATAATATTGTGTTGGACGTGCCAGAACAGCTGTCAACCTGACAACTGACATAATCTATCTCTAGTCCCCCCCCACTACATCATCAGCATTGTGATCTCAGGGACAGTGACATCACAGGTGACTGACCTGGCAGCTACTGAGTGACTATTCCTAAGCAGCAGTGATGTCGCAGTCAGTGAGGTCACAATGATGAGGATGTAATGGGGGGAGCAGAGCTCAATATGTCAGCTGCCAGGTAGAGTGCTGTTCCACACATCACACCTACTGGCATCAGGTAAAAAAATCTAATTAATCAAAGTGAAAAGAAAATTACCTCTGATATAAAAGGTAATAGTTGACTGCTTTTAAAAACCAATGTTAGTTTTAGGCAGTTCACTAGTTCTTTAACTGCATCATACAGTTCTAAAATTACCCTTACTTACTGCAAGTCAGAAATGTCCACTGAATCAACTAACAGACCTGCAAAAATGAACAATAAGTGTTTTAATTACAGCTTATGAACAATGAGTGTTTTAATTACAGTCTCTACGGAAAACACAGGCTTGCAAGTTAAAAGCAGTAATCCTTTAAAAATCCTAAATGTTAAAATATTGTTTTGAAAAATAAACATAAGATTGTGTTTTTAGTGAGATTTGGGAATTAATGTTGCAATTTTAATTACAGCAGCAGTCTGTGTTAGATAGCTGCACTGCGTCATTTCCAGCATAGCAGCCGTAAAGGAAACCACTTAACTCCACTAAGTGTAGGCAGGGGGGTAATCCTTTCAAATGATGCATTTTTAAACCATTTAATGAATCTCTGAATTACTGGTTCTGTGTAAGCGATGTCACTGGCACCATTCTTCGCAACCGTTGCTTGTTCACTGAAGCCAACTGCTGCTCAGATCGGATAGCTCATTTTCATAAATGTGCATTTCCATGGCAACAAGGGACACCGGAGAGAAGGATAGTTGGGTGAAGGGATGCCTGCACCATCTTTTGTAGTGTATGCCAGTGATTAATTTACTGATTAAGTAAATACAGTTGAATCATTTTTTACAGAATTTCTGTCACAGGTGAGTATAATGTAACTGTGTGGTTTCTTCCGTGGCTTTCATTATCAATAGAGAATTATACGTAGTTGTACAGGTCCTTGTAAAAAAAAGATGGACAAAGTGGGTGATTTGATACCTTTTATTGGACCAACAAGAAATTTACAGAACACAAGTTTTCAGGCTACACAGAGCTCTTTTTCAGGTCTCCCATGGAGAGCAGACAGTGGGCTTGATTCTCAAAGGGTGGCACAAGCTGCGCCAACATCCACTTGCACCAACTGCTGGTGCATCAGGGACCCCTGTGGGTCCTGGAGGCAAGGCCCCGCAGCTTGCAGCAACTTTGGCCATGCATCAAACAGATGGCACATCTGGAAGGTTTGCCACAAGCTGCGGGCATGGTTAGGTGGCACTCTTGTACAGGCTGTAATAGGTCATAGGTGAATGCCACACTGCCCGAACAGTATGTGCAACATGTACAATAGTAACCAATACTAACATGTACCATAGAAAGCCTTCCCTGGTGGTTTGCGGTCCCCACTGATCCCCGATGCCCTCTGTATGCATATTGAACAGAACTCCCCGGTGTCCGGTGGTGCCTCTCCTGCCCAGCCCTGATCCGATGTTGCCTATAATAACACAATATCCTGGTGGCTAGCGGTCCCCCATCCGCAATGTCCCCTGTATGCATATTTAACAGAATTCCCTGGTGTCCAGTGGCCCCCCCCATCCTGAGCACCCTGTCCAACATCACTCAACAGTTCCTGGTGTCTAGGGTACCCCCCCACCCCAGCAGGTAGTGCCCCACCACCCTGCTCCCCCACCACCCCATCCTGGAGCCAGCAACTGACACAGCCCTCTACTCCTCACCACAGCCAGCCGCCGACTGAGCTGTCAGGAGTGCGCATTCCTTGACAGCTCAGTCAGCGGCCATCTGTGGTGGAGAGGGGAGGTCACCAGCTCCGGGGTGGTGGGGAGTCCCCTAGACATCAGGGACTGTTGGGTAATGTTGCGGGGGTTGGGGGGACCACTGGACACCAGGGAGTTTTGTTAATTACCCATACAGGGGACATCGGGGAAGGGGGACTACTAGCCACCAGGATAATGTGTTATTATAGGCAACATTGGATCGGGTTGGGGAGGGGGAAACCACTGGACACCAGGGAGTTCTGTTCAGTACCCATATAGGGGACATCAGGGTTCAGGGGAGAGGGACCGCTAGCCACCATTGGGGTTGGGGAGGGGGGACCACTGGACACCAGGGAGTTCTTTTTTTTTTTGGCTCCTACTGAGCTCCCACAGCCCCACTCCTTTGGGTTCCCATGCTGACACCCACTGCTGCACCATGGAGCCAACCCTCGCTGCAGGGCCTGTCTTGGGCTCCCCTGAGGCTCTGCCAACAATCCCACAGTAGTTCTGCTTATCCCTGCTGGGGTGGGGGGAGGCTCAGAGAAGTGGCGGGGGGGGGAGTAAGTGAGCATTACACTGGGATGACAGTCGGGGGCCAAGTGCAGTGCACTGGGCAGGGTGGCACATAATTTCGGCAACTCCAAAACAGCGACTCCAGAAGTCGGCAAGGGAATTACAGTGAGGACAAAATGGTGACATAAGTCTTACCCCTTCCCCGAGGTGCTACGACCTCAGAGTTTGTTATGTAAGTAAGGGGGTTTGGGGGTGTGTGAAATCCCCCCCCCCACCGAGAAAGAAAAGTTGCTGTTTGTGTCCTTGTCCAGTTTCCTTTGTGATTCTGGACTCGCCGTTCCGGAGTCGCTATTATCACATAAAACCACACGGCAGTCAGTGGCAGGAGGGTCCTACTGGAAGGCCTTCTTCCAGCGCTGCGGGTGGCCATTTTCCTTTTTCTGGGACACCCACCTACCATCCACAATGTGTACGGCCGCAGCAATGTCCTGGGGCAGGGAGATGTGGAAGCGTATGGTCAACCACACCGCCAAGTATGTCTCCAGGAGCCACCACCAGGTGTCGCTACTAGAACAGCTCAACACGCTCCAACTCCCTGAACCCCCCCCCCCAGGAGGGAAACGTCCATAGAACATTGCCGACTCCTTCCCTACTGGCCTCCGCTCCTGGCATCTGGGCTTGGGGCATGAACCTGGATCGCCAGTGTGCCAGAGCAACGCCCCATCGCTCGGCACCATGGAGGTAGCTACCACCAGGGAGTTCTGTTCAGTACCCATATGGAGGACATTGGGGAAGGGGGACCACTAGCCACCTGGGAAATGTATTATTTTAGATAATGGTCAAAAGAAAAGTAGCATCGTGATTGGCTGAAAGAGCCTGGCACCCGGGCTGTTATTTCTCAACAATGCCCGGTGAGAAAAAACTGCCAGTTCGATCATTCGGCACCCCAAACTTGCCACTCGACATTTTATTGTCCAGTTACTGAGACGGCAGTCGCAACCAAATCCCACCTTACTGTTAAACTAAAATGCCACCGACAGCCCGATATGGCCTCCCAAACTGACTCTGTTCCTCCTCACCACTGGGGACAAAAAACAAAAAAACATCCATTTTTAAATGCTTACATTGCCAGCTCGCTCAGCCTCTCATAAGGTAAACGTCCCAGTCTTCCGTTTCCCTTCACTGTCGCGCTCCCTGTGAAACCTCTGCTCACTTTTAAACCCATCTACAGACTCGTGCCACACTTCTAAGCCATATCACATGAAAACTGAAGTACCTGTCACAAAAAATCACCAGTGTACATTTCTCCCATTCTCAGACAGCGTTTTTCAATTGGGGGTTGTGTGTGTGTGAGAGAGAGACACGAAGCAGGAGGGCAAGCTAATTCAAAACAGCATAAAACAATACACAGCAGCGACCTCCTGTGTTGATTCCAGCACTTCACACTATAGGAACTACTTTACAACAAACATTACTTCTACTTAGTTTTTACTTATTTTTTTATATGTAATTTTTTTCTTATATATTCTTCCCAAAAATGCCATCTCTAACCCATTATCTAAGTGTAATAATACCCTCCAGGGTAGGCATTATGGAGTATAACGGACCATCCAGGGGCTATAATGCCCTCCACCTGCAGCATTGGGCCTCATTACGCCCCTGGGCGGTCCGTTATATCCCAATAATGCCCACCCTGTGGGGTATTATTACCTACATAGGCAACAATGAATCAAGGTTGGGAAGGGGGGACCACGGCACATGTCCCCACCCATCCAGGGAAGGCTCCTGGCATACCTCGCAGCTGTCCCTGATTACAACGGATGTTCCTCATGTTACCCCTCAAGATTGCTCTGTCCCTCACCAGTCTCTCATAGGACAGATGCCGCCCACACCTAGAATGTGCTGTAAATTCAAACATTACAGCAGACATTCATAATATTTTAAGATGCTACATCAGACACACAAGCTGTGTACAAGTACACACCATGGTTTTCACAATGTTTCGCTCTTCCGTCTTCAAGTTTGAGACTGTGTCCCTCATTGTCCTACTGTTGAGTGTCTCTGTCCCTCATTTCACAGCTACAAGGTTGAAGGTATGGCTCTGGAAGTGGCACAAGTTCTCTAAACCTTCCCAGAGGACATACTTCTAAGTACCCTTAGACCAGCCCTGGCTGGCCTAATTGAACTTAGAACTGTGCCCTCTGGGAGGGTTTGAGAATCCCGATTTAGGGGATATGGCAGCTTGCATCTGCTGCAGGACCCATGGCACCATGCCACAGCCCATTTTGTGCCGCAAGGATGGCACAAGCCCCTTTTGATGCACGCAGCCTGCGTTTGCTGCAGTCTGCTTTTGAGAATTGCTCCTGGTGCATCTTTTGGCATAAGCCGCACCTTGCGCCATTCCTTGTGGTGCAAGCCCCTTGCGCCATTCAGAGAGGCTTTGACAATCAGGCCCAGCTTCTCTGATCTGACTAACAACCACCTAACATTTCAAAGACTGTCTTTTTTTTCTCTGCACATATCCAGTTAGTTACTCTATCAAGAGAACTGTCACACCCATGTGCAAAGGTTTATCAGTTCTACCCAAAGTATTTGTTTTCTGTAGAAACTGCCATGACTTGAAGAAGGGCTCTGTGTAGCCTGGAAGCTTACATAGATACATAGATACATAGATACATAGACAGTGTCGGCAGATAAGGGCCTATGGCCCACCTAGTCTGCCCATTTGAGCTTGTAAGTTCAGTTTGTTTTCCTAGAAGTCTATTTCCCCTTACCCCTGACCTCTAGAATTCCTTTATGTCTATCCCATGCATTCTTAAATCCCGTGATTGTTTCAGCCCCCACCACTTCCTCTGGCAGGGTGTTCCACTTGTCCACCACCGTTCTGTGAAGAAATTCTTTCTCATGTTTCCTCTGAATCGTCCTCCCTCCAACTTCATCCCATGCCCTCTAGTCCTGAAACATCTTTTTCGCTTAAAATAGTGTTTTCCTGCACCCTGTTCCTCCCTGTAAGATACTTGTATGTCTCTATCATATCCTCTCTCCTCCCTCTCCTCCAGGGAGTACATGTTCAGTTCCTTCAACCTGTCTTCATAGGACTTGTGATGCAACCCATGCACCATCTTTGTTGCCCTCCTCTGAACCTTCTCTACCCTGTCTATGTCCTTACGTAGGTATGGTCTCCAGAACTGTACACTGTACTCCAGGTGGGGCCTCACTAGTGTCTTGTATAGCGGAATTATGACTTGCTTGTGTTCTGTAAATTTCTTGTTGGTCCAATAAAAGGTATCAAATCACCCGGTCTATTGATCTTTGTATCTTGGCTTTTTATCGTCAGCTTCATGAAGCTGATATTATGTCATGAAGACATTTTAACTTGCATCCTCACCACTTGACTCCATTTTCCCAGTACCCCCTTCTGCTCCCTCCCCAGTAATTCCCTGAAAAGCTCTGCCAGTGGAACTGCTGGTCCCTTTATTCGGTACCCTGGGATAGGAATGAGTAAACCACTAAAGATTCTGAGGTTCTGAAATTAATTACAGTTAGTATTTTAATTAGAAAAAAATGTCTGTGATTGCTTTGAAAAACCGCAGAAATGAACTTGAACAAACTCAGCGCGTGTGTAACAGATAGCATGTGCGTTTGGTAAGGCACTACAAAAAACAACCCACCAAGATGAAAAATAGTTGGGAACAAGACTGAAAAATTGTAAAAACTGTCACAAAAATTAACAAACAACTTACACAAACAAAATGTTGTAAGCTGCGATACATGGAAAGCAGTTTAGAACATGAGTAAAATTAAACAATGCATGCATTTTATACTATAATTAAAGTCATATATGAAGGAAAAAAGATTGAGCAACAGTGCCAACTTGCTGTTTTCTTTTTACGTACCCTGGGGTGTGATACCATTACAAACAACCTTTTTTTTGGAAGGGTGGTTTGTTTTATCCTCTGGAGCAGGCTTACGTTTGGTCTGAACCCTGCCACCTGGTGTCTCAGGGTTTTACTTTCCAGTCCTGACTCTTCCTGTATAGCTTTCCCCTGTGTCAGGGTCAGGTCTGCAGTATCCCCCACCTGCCACTGAATGAATCTGGTTTTCTGGGAGAGTGCCCTTTAGCTAGTGCAGAGGCTATGAGGGGTCAGGTCTGCCAACCTCTTTGCCATGATGCCTCCATTTTATTATTCATATTTCTACCCGTTGGGAGGATTCAGCATGCACTGCCATCCAAACTGCCTGACGCATGTTCCCATGTGTAGGATGTTGCTGGCTTCCGATTCTCTGCTTCCCAGCTTTGCAGTCCGAGGCTGCCTTAGCCCCGGCCACCAATATGGGCCAAGCTGATGCCACGTACCAGTACCCTTCCTCCTCAGAGAAGGAGAGCAGTCCCTTGGATCTCAGTCCTCCTCCCCCTGGCTGACGCTCTAACATCCAGGCTTGCTTCCATAGATACATAGATGTTGATGGCAGATAAGGGCCTATGGACCACCTAGTCTGCCCATTTGCACACATAACAAACTGCGCTTCTTCAAGCTTCCCTAGAAGTAGGTTGTCCCTTCCCCCCTCAACAACCAGGATCCCCTTATGCCTATCCTATTCATTCTTCCGAACCTTGGTCATCTGCTAGTCCTACCACTGTGCCAAGGGGTTGGCCTTGATTTTTGGTCTTTTGGTTTATATAGCATCACACACCTCGGGTGTACAAAAAAATATATTTTTACACATGGTTGCCAAGGCCATATATTCTTCTGTATATACTGTATTATTAATCAGATTTTTTGTTTTTGTGGTTTCAAGAATTTATGTGTGAAAACTAATGATTTCCTTGTATCTGTTATTTTTACACACACAGCCTGATAATGTTCCATCTACCTCACATGACATGACACAGATTTCCATGCTTCCACCGGATGAGTTCGCCTTGACTGAAGAACAACAAACGCCATCTGAAGACATGGCCCCAGTGTCTCAAAGCCAACCTCCACTAAGTGTTACCCAGACAGACCCAGTTGAGAACCACAGTCTAGTCAATGAAGGATAAATGCCAAGTCTGACAGCCTCTTGTAGGACTCTGTAGGGCTCACTCTCATACCTGTTGATGTCTCTACAAAGACGTTTAAACTCAGGTCAACCTTAAACATTTCTACAGACTTTTTTTAAGATTGAGGCCTATCTGTAGGCCAAACTGACATCACCTGTCTGATTTGTCTCTGGCCTCTTTTGTACATTTCTTATTTGTATTGCATTTATCATGAACAAGTATGGTTGGTCTTTCTTTTGTTACCTTTGGCTGCTATGAAAATTCACAAATTGGTGACAGGCTTTTAGAACACAGACTTTTTTTTAAATACTGGATATTTATAAGTCAATATTTTCTAAATTCCAGCTACTCTTTCACATTAGCAGCTTTAGGTATAACTTGTAGGCTTTTCTTTTTTCAGACAACTGGACAGTCAAACCCGACCCACAGGCTACCAGTGACTCCAAAAATGTAGGCCATAAAAGGGCCTGTTTCCAGGGATTGAATGATTTTTGTACAGTTCTGCTATTTCTCAGGATAATTTTTTGCTGTCTGAATTAAAAAAAAAAAAAAAAAACTGTGTCAAATGAGGCCTACATGAAGGCTACTGAAAGACTTGGATAAATAACTCGAGAATGCTAAAAAAAAACCTACCTCAGCCGGAATGAATGTCTTCTGGGAAGCAACAAAAATCTGTGTCTTCCTTTGATTTCAACAAGTAGCAAAGCACTTGGTCAGTACACCCTCGGTACTACCTCAGAAGTCCATGCTCCGCATCTGCCATGCTTTTTTTTTTTTTTTTCCAACGTGAAGCACTTCCAAACATTGAAGCAATGTTCTACCTCAGTTTTTTATAGAAGTTCATTGTATGTGTCATGGGGACCGTTCCTTCCCTCAACGGATTCTTGTGTTCTGAGATTCAGTGGAGCCTCTTCAAACCCGAAGGACGATACGCTAACTGAAACTGCAGTAGAGAACAAATTTTCCGTAGTGTTATAATCTATTTAGCCAAGTATTTGTGTTTGTGGAGTTTTTAAATGACCGAAATTTCAAGTACTGTTTTTTATGTAAAGACTGTTAGAAATGTATTTTACTTCCATTAGTAACCAAAGGGTATCTTCTAAAATAAGTTTCAGATATATATATTGGAGGCTGGGATTAGCGCATATAAGGTATTCTAGTCTTGGTTTTGTGCTTGAATGTGTTATTCCACCTTCTTTGCTTTCCATAGAGAACACAAACAAAATTCTAGATCCATGGAATGTTTACTGTAATGGGACCTAACTATTGTCTCGCCATAGACTTGTAAGTAGTGCAGGGTAGATTTTTTGTTTTGTGAGCAAAAATCATGTGAACCCCATTTTCATGTGATAAGTATTACCACACATATTGGAAGAATTTGGTCACTTTTGTACACTGGTGAAACTGAGCAAAAATTACTAGTATTCAGTTTTCAGGAAATCTGAGATGGTTGCTTGAAAAATCATGATTTATCACATGTTATTTCTTTCTGCCAACAGTATTGATTTTCTTGCAGTTTTGGTATTTTCACTAAACGATCTTTGTTGAACTATACTAGTCATTTTTGTCCAGTCCTACTCATAAGAGGTTGAAAGCTTCTTAAACATGATACTGAGCAGACTTGAGAAGATCCAAGAAACTATGTTGCAGTCCCCATCAAATGTAAACAATTACCTCTAATCCACAAAAGAAGTGAGGCTCAGGTAGTGAAGTTTCTGGGGGGCTTGGATATGGTTCACTTATCCAAACTCTGGCAGTTCCACTGAAATTATGTTATTGGTTGGAGGTCTTTAAGCTAAGGTCCTCCCACCACTAGGGTGGTATATCCTCGACTCTGTCCTGTGTGTCATCTCTTTCTTTCTGCTGGAAGAACAGGTCACCTCCTTTGTGGCTCCCGCTTAGGTTTTCTGCATCATAGGCAAATGTTATTCTTCAAAGTTTTCAATATTTCTACCAGCTATTTCTACAGTTCCTCTGACTCTGTCCAATGACCAATGATGGAGCAACGGAAGACAGATTTCAAATTTTGTGTGCGGTGCTGGCAAAAGATATCTGTCACCAATTTGCATGACACATGTGTGTACTGCCAGGGCAGGCAACATGATATGGATGGGTGCATACTTTGTAAAAACATGTTTCCAGAGTCCCTCGAGGACAGGAAGCTCCGTCTCTCGCTGGGTCAGCCATCAGAGTGGGATCCGAAGGACCACCCTAAGGGCTGCAGGATCATCTCAGCTGCGGTTGGGTTGGCTGAACAGCTTGTGGCCCTTGAGACAGAAGTGGTGGCTGCCATGGTGGACACCTCCTTGGTCTCAGTGCTGTTCACAGAGGCCAGCATTGGAGGGTCTTTCACAGGAGAATTCTGAGAAATGTGTTTGGTCTTCTAGACCTTTGGGGAGAGCCCTACCCACCGTGGTTCTAAAAGTAAATGCTGTCAGTGCCAGACTTGGAACCAGGAGCAATTGATGTCCTCCCAGTCCCTCAACTCGAATGACTGCTCAACAGCTGTTGAGCACCCCTCAGCTGGGGGCAGATCAAGAGCTCTTTAGTTCCCCCAGCAAGCCAGTTGACTTCTACTCCAGTCGACCATGGAGCCAAGATATTTCTCGAGCCTATCGACCAGCTATCAGACAAGGTTGCAGAGTCTATCTCGTAGACCTCAGAGCTCTTGGTCCTCATCCAGGAGGACATGGTCCAGTCAGTGTCCCTGTCCCATTCTTGATGGGAGCAGCCTCCACTGGAGGTCAAGTCTTCCATGCCCATGTTGCTGAACGTGGACTGGCACGTGGTCTACAACAATCCACCGTAAGGCGGTTCTTGCCATCAATCGGCCGGTCAGTGGTCGATGTCACAGTCAAAACATTCCCTCTCTTGATCCTGCTTGACCAAGAGGAGTTGCCATCAATGTTCCTCAACCTTCTGATCCTCGATGAGGAGAGGCACTGTTGCAAGATCTATTGGTGCTACAAGGAGCTCCTCTGGCTACAGTGGGCTGTTGAGGGGCAGGGTAGGGCTCTACACCCTGGACTTTTGGTCTCCTGACCTCTGCCAGTGGCACCCCCGCCAGTCCACACCTTGCAGCTGCAAACCACAACTGCTTCTCCACCTCTTTGGGTGGAGCTGCCACTACCACAACTGAAGATGGGCACTCTGACTAAGGAGACCAGACATTCAGCCACCGACTTACCAGGCTGGTTGTCAGAGAGGATCACTCTAGGAGAGGATTCCCAGGAGGTCCGTGGCAAGAAGCAGCTGAGAGCCATTTTTGAGGAGTCATCAGACAGCTCAGACCATGAGTCCATGGTCTCCTCTGAGATTTCTCTCTTTGACCACAACTCAGTTGAGCAGCTTACCACCGAGCATGATGTGGTATCCTTCGGGGCACTTCTCCGACTCATCTTGGAGTCCATGTCAGTCCTGCTTGAGCTAGTCAAAAAGAGAGCTAAGTACCCCCTCATGGACATTTTGGACTGGGATGATTCCCTTGGCATTGCTGTCTCTGTGGCTGAAGCTATTTTGGACTAGCCCTGGAGCTTTGGCAGCTTTCAACATTCTGCCCAGCACCCTCAGCCCGCATGGTCCATAGGTATACGGTCCCCACAGGTTCCCTTTCAGGGTCCTTGGACCACCCCTCCATGGAGGGAATTGGTCACAGACTTAGCGTTCATAAATCTGGACACAAGGGGGATGTGGTGTTGTCAAGTCTCCGGACAAGGAGTCGTGCAAGATTAACCACACTGCTAAAAGGTGTACACTGTGCCATCTCTGTGTCTCTGGATGGCTAGCCATGCCATTATGATGGCTAACTTTAGTCACTACCTGATAGGAGTTTTTGACATAGTCCTCCCTCCCATTCCTGTTGCACAGCAGTTGGTGGTGAAGCTTATCAGAGACAAGGGTCAGTTGCTGGCTAAACAGCAGCTCCAGACAGCCTTGATCATGGGGGTTCCTGTGCCCATGCCATGACAGTGGTTGTCTGCATGCGTCACAGGGCCTGGCTGCATCTGTTCACTTTCACAGCAGACATCCAGTAAAAGTTATCTGAGGTCCTTTCTTGGGCACCAACGCCTTCGGCCCTGTGGTGAAGGGACATCTCACCTGCATTGAGAAGTCCAGTGCTGCCCTGGATTCTGTGACTTCATCCCAGAAGGACCAGAAAAAGAAGACTAAGAAACAGGCTTTCCAGTACCAGCCCTATCAGACACAACCTCCTTGGCAGCAGCCCCAGCAAGTGCAGTATCAGGCCTGGCACCCCAAGCAGAAGTCTGGGGCCCAGGGTCCAAAAGGGGGAGCAGGGGTAGTGGTGCCCCTCTGGCAGCAGCTGCTGGTGCCCCTGCAAAAACTGCCCAGGGATGGGTTGGAGGGCGTCGTCCCTCAACCTGTCCGGTCCCTGACTGCTCTCCCTGTCGGTGGCCAGCTACATCAGTTCTTACCGTGTTGCTCCACTATCTCAATGGACAAGTGGGTGTCAGATGTTGTGGGCAGAGGATTGCCTCTGGACTTCGAGGCTCTCCCACCTTACTGCCTCCATGCACCTTGAGTCTACAGTGTCTCAAGACATTAGGTTGGACAATGCTCAGCTTCTTGCAAAAAGGGCAATAGTCCATGTCCCAGATGCTTTAGCCAGTCAGGGCTACATCTCCAGGTATTTCCTGGTCCCGAAACAGACGTGGGGGGGTGGGGCTGGTGCTCCATACTGTATCTGCACGTTCTGAACCAGTTCATGTAGAAACACAAATTCTGGATGGTCACTCTGAGCCAGATTATACCATTACTGGAGTAGAACATGTGGTTCTGCTCCCTAGACCTCCAGGATGCTTTTTCCACATTCCTATCCATCCATCTCACCGCCACTGCTTAGTTCTGAATGGAAGGGATCCTATACCAGTTCCGTGTCATGCCCTTAGGCCTCTCTTCAGCACCCAGGGTCTTCACCAAATGCATGGCAGTTGTGGCAGCCCACCTGCAGTGCCTTGGGGTCAGAGTGTACCCCTACCTGGATGACTGGCTTTTAGTCAGTCCATCCAGAGAGGCTGTGGGAGAGGTCCAGAGATCTGTCTCTCCAGACTTGTTGAGATTTGGGCCTGCTGGTTAACCCGGACAAGTCCAAACTGGTACCAAAGTAGGTGATACAGTTCATTGGGGCAGAACTAGATTCCCTGTGGGCCAAGGCTTGCCTCCCTGTGGACCATGCACTGGATCTTACCTCCTTGCCTGATTATTTCAGTTTGGGCACTGATGCTTTGCCTGAGATTTCCTGAAGCTGCTGGGGTGGGTGCATGGTGTCCTACACTAGCGTGGTCTGTTGTGCCTGTTGGTGGATGCGTCTCCTCCAGGGGAGCTGGGCCGTCAGTGGTCCCAGCACCTGAACCACTTGGACTAGCCTGATCATAGTGACACAGCCGGTGTGGGATGCCATCCAGTGTTGGCTAGTCCCAGAACACCTGGAGGAAGGAATCCCATTTGTCCACGGAAAACTGACCATCATGCTCATGATGGATTTGTCTCTGGTAAGGTGGGGAGCGCACTTCGTAAACCATAGATTCCACAGATTGTGGTCACCCTGGGAGTTCCCCGGTCACTACATAAACCTGCTTGAGTTCTGTGCAGTGCATTTGGCTCATACGGAATTCACTCCAGTAGTCAGGGGTCGGGTTGTGCAGGTCTAGACAGACAACACCATGACCATGTTCTCCCTAAACAGCCAGGACAGAACTTACTCCCTTCCTTTGTGTCAGTTGGCACTCCACGCCTGGACAGTCATGCACAGCTTGGATGCAGATCTCCTGGTGATCCATGTTGCAGGAGAGAACAGTCAGCTGGTGGACAGTCTCAGCCAGGTAGAAGAGATGTCACATAAGTGATCCCTGCATCAGGAGGTTGTGAACCACCTGTTCTCCCTGTGGGGCACACCCTTCATGGACCTGTTTTCCTCCTGTGAGAATTACATACTGAGGCTGTTTTGTGCCCACTCCCCACAGTCAGGGATACTGTTGGGGATTACTGTTGGTGGATACCTTCAGGAGACCCTGGACCCCAGGCCTCATCTGTGCCTTTCCTCCTTTCCCCCTGATCCACAAGGTGGTGGTCAAGGCCTGGAAGGACAAGACGCAGATGATCCTTATAGCTCCAGACTGGCAATGGCAGTTCTGGTACATGGATTTCCTCAGCCTCAGCAGCAGCCTTAGTGGAGACTGCCTCTCTGCCTAGACCTCCTGACCAGACAGCAGGGGATGGTTCTGCACCCGAACCTTCAGTCCCTGCACCTCACTTTCTGGTCCCTGAATTGCTGGAGTTCCAGGCCTTGGGTCTCTCGGAAGATGTTCTGCATGTTGTGGAGGCCTTCAGGAAAGAGCTGACTTGCAGATGCTATGCTTTCAAATGAACAAAATTCTCCATTTAGGTCAGGGCAGGGGGGATGGATCCTCTTGCTTGCCCTTTGGCTAGCATTCTGGACTACCTCTGGTCCCTTTCCCAGCTTGGACTACAGATGATGACCCTTAAGGTGCAATTAGCAGCCATCTCTGCATACCAGGTGTGGGCTGGTAAGCCCACAGTGGCCCAGGAGAAGGTGGTCGAGCATTTTTTCAGAGGTCTGGATCACTTGTCCCCCGATGCATGTACCATCTCCACTGTGGGACTTACTACTGGTATTGGTAATGTTCATGGGAAAGCCTTTCGAGCCAGTGCGTAGGTGTGAGATGTCATACTTGTCATGGAAGATGACCTTCCTGGTGGCCATTACATCGTCCGGAAGGATTAGGGCACTCCAGGCACTTTTGGTGGCGTCTCCTTATCTTATTCTTTGCCCCACCCCAAAGTTGTTCCCGAAGTTTAATCTTAACCAGGTGATTACATTGCTGGTGTATTTCGCCAGTCCATCTTCAGAGGCTGAATGCTATTTCCATACCTTGGACCCGCGGAGGGCACTCTCCTACTGTGTGGAGTGCATAACTGGAATTTGGGGACAGGTTCATCAGCTGTTTGTGTCATACGCTGAAGCTGTACCTGGCAGACTGGCAGAAGACTGGATAATTGCCAGATGGATTACATCCTGCATCGACCTCTGATATAAGTTGGATGGTAGGGAGCCTCCCGTAGGGCTTAGGGCTCATTCCACCAGACATACCGCTGCTGCAGTGGTTGCTTCCAGGGATGTCCCTATCCAGGAGAGCTGCAGGGCTGCTACTTGGAAATCAGCACACACCTTCATTTCCCACTACCATATTGACATTGAGTCACGCTAGGATGCTGGTTTTGGAACCTCAGTTCTCAAATCTGTGTTTGACAAGTAGGGATGTGCACCTTGCCCCATTCTCCTGGAGAACTTCTCAGAATCTGTCAGAGTTTGGATAAGTGAACCATATCTATGCCCCTAGAAGAATAGGCTACTCACTTGTAACTGTCTTTCTAGGAGTGGTATATGGTGCCCATCCACACAGCCCACCCATCCTCCCGTGGTAAGTGACACACAGATTCTGCTTCCAGCATGCAAGATCTGACATTACTGGGTGGAGTCGGGGATATAGCACCCAGATGATGGTCGGAGCTTAGCCTAAAGACATCTGCCAATAACATTGTGCCAGTGGAAATGCCAGAGTATGGATGTGAACCATATACCACTCCTAGAACTATGGTTACAGGTGAGTAACCTATTCTTTCCCATTATTATTCATAGGAATGTGAGACAAAAGGAGAGGTGCTTCAATAAAATATAGTAATGGTAATAATAATAATATCAGCAATAACTTGACATATAACACATTACATGAACCATGAACCTTAGCTAACCTCAGCCTGTAGTCTGAGCAGTGATTTCCAAACTGGTTTTGATTGATGAGTTAATGCATAATACTGTACATGGTTATCTCATTTTGCTGATGGTTTCCCATCTCCCAGAAAGCTACTCCTAACAACAACCTGTTAAGAACAGCTGTTTTTTAACCAGATCTGTCACTCAATTCGACAAAATCGTTAGGAATAAGTTTTTCATAAAGCTGTCAATCAAAAACTCATTATAGTTCAAGCGCACACAACTGCTGTTTTTAATTGCAACTGGAACTACTTTTGCCTGCTACCTTTCGTCATGATTTTCTCCCATCTCCCAGAAAATGGCTTTGTTTACTCCCCAATTCAGCATCTGTACTGATTTCTGAAATACATCTGTACAAAGCAAGGTAACCCGTGTATTATACCAAATAAATAATGACCTGAGTTTAAGAACAGGCTGATTCTGAGCACCTCATTGGTTGTTCTGTGGCATCAAGAGCTCTCAAGTTTTGCTTACAAGCTTGAATGATGTCACAGAATCCACTCAGTGTCAAGCTTGTTCTGAACATGTGGGGGTTGATTATTCTGTATAAACTATTCATTACTAAAATGATATCCTTTGGTTATAAGTGGCAGTGTTTGTTGTAGAGCTCAGTTTTAAAGCCTTAGAATTTAGTATTTCTCATTAGGGTGCATGTGTCAGGTTTATCTACCTCAAAGAATAGCAGCCCAAATGTGTTAGTGGCGCTGAAATTAGTCCACAGATGTCTTCTGCCACTAGGAAACACGTCGGTCAGCTAGGGGGCAGCCACTTCCGTTTCATGTAGTGAAAGGTTTATATTTTTAAAATATTTTTATATGAAAGTGGTGAATGTAATGTCGCTGTTTTTCTTCTTTCTATTTTTAAGAAATGCTTTTAAATCACAAAAAGAAATGGACTAGATAGCTTTCTGATTTTTTACAAGTTAGAACTCAGAACTAAAACTAATTCTTTTAAACTTACACCTGAAAGCCTTATTCCATTTTATTTCATGTCTTGCTGGAAACGTTTGCTAGGAATGTAAGCTCTGTAGTTCATATATGGTATGAATAATACATTGATGGACAGGACCCTTCAAAAGCAAGTACCTCAGCGACATACATTTAACAGCACACTGTTTGTTGCATAGTTTATCTCAGTCGTTGACAAAAAGACGACAAAATAATAATCGGTGCAAGGAAGCCTGCCACTGTTTGCGCAATGTTGTTTGCTGCTGCTGTTTTAGGCAGGTCGTCACTATTGATTAGTTATAATGATGACAGTAGCAGAGATATTTGAAACCGAAAACGTCTGTCCACTAATACATCATTGTCTCAGCCAAGAAGGATTGCACTGTGAGCCAGATTAACATATGTGCACCCTTAAACCATGTGGCTTTGGCACACAGATCACAAGTTACGGTACTTTACAGCACTTTGTAGCTGAAAGGGAGACTGCATTGAACCTGTAAGTCATTTTTCCCAGTAGAAACATGTTTTGTAAATGATGGCACAATGCCGGCATTGTTTCACCTTTACTAACTTTTTAGCAGACTCTGTAGATGTTTCTGATTATAAAATGGGCTTCAAAAATAGGGAAACCTGGTTTAAAATGATTTTTGTCTTTGTGAATTTTTCACCCCAGAAGTCTTGAACCCATTTTATAATCACAGTAAGACACTCCAGGGTGTGCATTGTGGTATGATGATGACATTTCTTGGGTGGTTGCAGGTACTGGACAATGCCTTGTGTTTTGCAACACCTCAGGGTGCATCATTATGCCACCACAACACACAACCTGTTATGTCTTATTGCTTAATGGTCCAGTAGAATGCTGGGATGTATTGGCAGAGGTTTCACTAGCAGGAAGAGGGAGGTCATAATGCCTCTGTACAAGCAATTGGTGAGACCACACCTGGAGTATGGGGTCCAGTTCTGGAGGCCACACCTTAGGATGGATGTAGAGAGGGTAAAGAGGGTGGAGAGGGTCCAGAAAAGGGCAACAAAAATGGTGGGTGTTTTTAGTCAGTTGTCATATGAAGACAGACTAAGGGACCTTAACATGTACTCCCTGGAGCAAAGAAGGGAGAGAGGGGCATGATTGAAACGTTCAGATACCTCAGGGGTATAACTAGTACACCGGTGAGCGACATTTTCCAGCTGAAGAGACATTCGAAAACTAGGGGTCACAAATTGCAGATCGGGGTGCAGAGAAACAAGAAATTTTATTTCACGGAGAGGTGGTGGACAGCTGGAACAGACTCCCAGAGGAGGTGGTGGGGGCAAGGACAGTGGGGGGATTTAAAATGGCACGGGACAGGCACAAGGGTATTATTAGAAGGCTTAATCGGGAAGGCCAGCTCCCTAGAGATGGCTTTAAGGTAGAGAGTTTTGGGCAGACTGGGTGGGCCTGGAGCTGGAGGTACCTTTCTGCCAACACATTCTGTGTTTCTATGTTTTACACAGGTGGTGAGTACTGTACCAGTACAGCACCGAATGATATTTAGGTACTTTTCAATCACGGAGTTCTAGAATAGAACATGAATGTATTGTTACAACAATCGAAGATCTCAAGGACATAAACTACATCATAGAGTTCTAAAATGGCTTTGACCAGCAGTGAATTTACTAAAAGGCCAGTCCAGATACAACAGTAACTGAATTACACAGACATACATAGAGTTTGACAACAGATAAGGACGGCATGACCCACCTAGTCTGCCCATTTGGAACTGGAACCTGTAGTTTAAAAAAAAAAAAAACTTCTGGAGGGAAAATGACTTGCTAGTTCAGCATGGTTCTTCTTTAACCCATTGTTTGGCAGTCCCTTTGAGAATATTACTTGGGCAATCAGCTGCAAGTTCTTTTTTATTAGCAAGAAAGGGAAAGGACCAAAAAGAGAAGAGGGACAAAGAAACAAAAAAATGACAGAATACAGAGACAAAATACAGTTAATGAACAAGGACAGAACTAGCAAAGGGATAAAAAAAAAAGAAACGAATTCTGTCTCATCAGGCATCCAAGGATGTGTACAAACTCTGACGTAGCAGTATAAAAATGAAGGAGCGACTCGTTCACATATCCAAGTGTTCTGCACTTACTTGGCATTTGCATTGGTCTTTAACCTTGAGAATTGCCTGTACAGTTGCTCGGACATTTAATATTTCCATTTCTAAGCGGTAATGAAGGTAAATGACGTAGTAATGATTAATGTACAAATTACTTGTCTTTTCTGAGGCCAAGGAATAACCACTGCTGTTTGCTCCACAGATTGCCCCATGTGGCAGGGCCATCAAGGGGGACCCGCCTAACCCCCTTCAGTGCCACACTTAGTCTGGTGGTCCCCTGTACCCAGTAGGCAGTGTGGAGTCTTTGAGACTCCATGTGGCATCATCCTGCCACCACTGGTGTTTTTCCACTGTTCTCCCCAGACCCACAGATGCTCCATGGGGATGACAGCTTGGACGCATGCATGTCAAAGATGTGCTAGGCGTCCTTTCATCAGGGAGTGTCCCCCCCCGGAAACTGCTGTTCCAACCTTGCATCACCACCTGTGGTCACCTAGGTGGTGATTTTGCAGCAGAGCAGACACCCCTCCCTCCCCAGAGAAGGAGAGCATCCCTTGGGGCTCTCAATCCTTCTCTCCAGGGCCGACTCCCGAGCGACCTATGCTTGTCACCGAACCAGGGTCAATGGTGTTATGGCAGGTGAGGCATGGATGCCTCTGCCCTCCACACCAGTAGGTACACAGTGTCCTGATGCTTGCTTGCCAGCCAACAGAAACTTCATGGCAGCAGAGTGGAATCGCCCACTCTGGAGTAGGGCCTGCACTGTGGCACTGAAACATGCATGAATGTGCATTGTTTCACAGGTGGCAGCCGTCTGCAGTGAAAACATGGTGGAAAAACACCCTGACTGGCAGGACGGCACTGGCACTCTCGTAGAGTCTACAAAACTGACCATGGCACTCACCCCAACAAAAGCTGGTCATGAGCAGGCAATGAAGGGAAGTCCCAGAGATGGTGGGTGACAGGGCTGGGGCATGCCAGCAGATAGGGACAGGCTGGGTGAATGAAGAATAAATGAGGAATGTGAAGAAAACCCCCAACTGGTACCACCGTCTGATTTTAGACCTGTCCAGTGAACTCTCAGCCACATCAGCCACTCCCCCCTCGTGGCAGGCCAGAATGGATCCATGCGGAGCTTGGCTTGAGATTACTGGCAGCCATCATACAAATGGCCTGGGAGACATGACATTTTATTGGTCCCATCCCCTAGTCCTGCCCACCTCCCACTGGACAGTACTCCATCTGGCTTCGCATACATGCAGCGATGTGGAGGAGGCAAGCCCCAGCCCACCACTGACGTCCCGGAGGCGAAAGGGCCCAGCACCATCCCTCATTGGCAGGGAGTGCTGCCACATGGCAATGCAGTCATAGCTCCCCCACCCCACCCCGGCTGCCTGACCCAGCTTCCTGAGTCCACTTCCAGACATAGGTCTCTGGTTCAATAGCTTCCCTGTGGGCCATTGGGTGGCACTGGGATGAGCTTTTTATGAGCCTGTCATGAACCTTTGATACCATACCTACCTGAGCGTTAGATTTTTTGTTGTTTTTTTATATATCTGTTTCTCCCCACTGTGACAATTGTCAGGGATATACCCTGATCAGGCCTGTTAACCACTGTTCTCCTCGGGCCCAGTCCAAATGGCATGTTACCATGGCCTTTACCACTTTTGGTGGAGGCCTGATGGGGCCGCCCCCCCCCAGGCAATCCTTTATGTGGACTAGGATCCAGTGACAATTGGCACTAGGACCCAGAGGAGTCCACTGAGTCCAAACTGTCATGTAGATGGCTATGGTATTTTTAGCCCCGGTTTTATTCCCAGCAGTAGGCTTCTCCACGGGTGTTGACATACTCTGTGTCGGCCTTGGCTGCACTCAGCAGCATCCTATGAAAGGAGCACACTACCTTGGCCCACGGCTGGGGTTACTGCGGCACCAGTGCCCAATGCCTTCCCTCTACGACCACAGTTCACTGCTGAAGGGAGCTGCTGTGACCTGCCCTACCTCTCAATGTAGGGATCCAAGGTTGCCCCTAACTCGAGTTATGCTGCACTGCTGCTAGGCCATCAGTGTGGCCAGAATGGCCATAATACACTCACCGTCCCTCCCCACCTTCCAGGTTGCAGAGATAGCTCAACAGCTGTGCCATCCCATTGCCTCTCTGATGTTGCATTTATCCAGCTCATGGCTCTTTGGAGACCTTGATGTTAGATTTTGTTTGTCATGATGATACCTGCCAAGTTCTTCTCACCAAGATTTATTAAAGTTCAAATTCCAGTTTTATAGATTTGGGATACAGAATAGGAAGTACTGTAGCTTGAGTGACTGAGTGTGTCTTAACAAAACAGTTTGGGGAAAAACGAACACAGGAAAATGTATTGTATTGATTGCCAGGGAGTCTTTGTATATTATTTCTCAAAATACTGAGATGCTAAAATATCTGACCACAAAGGCCAGCCTCATGACTAGGGAAGGGTGCTCTTTGTAAACAGGTGCACTCACTTAAAATATATCAGGCATTTCAAGGCAGCACTTGCTGTAGACAGGTGTCTCTACAAAGATATCGGTAAGAGTAATTTCCACAGTATATGATCTTTACAGATGTTCCTGCCAACATATCACTCATAATGCTAACAAGCACAACAGTCTTGCCTTGTAAACTTGGGATACACGTAGATATCTAT
The DNA here is from genome assembly GCA_016271365.2 of Neoceratodus forsteri. NCBI lineage: Eukaryota > Metazoa > Chordata > Ceratodontiformes > Ceratodontidae > Neoceratodus > Neoceratodus forsteri. The sequence continues at coordinate 1,710,176,703 of CM028129.1, read as the reverse complement.
GTATAAGAAATACTTGCTGTCAGAACTCGTGTGTGTTGTATTTATATACTTAGAAGTGGCTGCTCCATATGTACGTGTAACGATGGGTCTGTCCAGTGGATTGGGTTACATCTTAAAGATGATCCCTACATTTTAAGGTATGTGATTTTCAAAATAAATTGTATCAATTAGTTTTTTTCCTCATTTTAGGTAGTCAGTATCTGTTAGTTTATAACCTGCTCCGCAAGATTAAACTGTCTGAAATTCCCTTTGATCTAATGGCTATGAAGTGTTGCAAGTAAAATGAGTTCTGGCAGTCTCAGCCCAGTGTTTGGGGTACACATCAGGCGTACACTCCAAAGTGGCGCTAATTTGACGGCATACACCCTGTTGGGTTCCAGGACCATGAGAGTTTAGGACAGAAAACTGTCCTTTGTGTCAGCAGTGGGAGGGGGACGTCCTTTCAGATTGGAATCAAGTTCCAAGGGCAGGGGCACTAAGACTGGCTTCTTATCTTGCCATTTTCTTGTGCTGCACCAGACCTCAGTGAGAAAGGGCAAAAATAAATAATCACAATATTCTTTTCTCTCTCACTGGAATCCCTCACCTTGATGAGCTCTGAAAAATCGAATGCACAAACTCTTGGCATTTAACTCGAACACTCTCCTCCATTAGATAATCAAGCTTTGCTGTAAGATCCAGTGTCCTTTTGTTGTACGTAAAAGGTTCAGAACCTGCTGTGCACAGTATCTCTGAAAAGTGTCATGTGTATATGAAAGACTTTTGTATGCAGTAAATGTAGGTTACTTGTGAGAGCTGATATCTTTTTTTTTCTGAATTGTATTGACTGAGCCATCATGGGAGGTAAAATGATAATGTCCAACCAGTTTTCTTCATTGGCAACCGTTGTGGACACACTTGTACGCTGAGAAACATTTCTCTAATGTTTACCAGATCTAGCTGCTACCTCAGGGAAAGTACCCTCATTGTTTTTAGTTCAGCAGGAAGTAGTTTTATGATGACAGGGTATTTTTAATGCTGTTAGTCAGGTATTTATTTGTGAACCTATACGTCTCTTTCTTCTACTTCTCCTAAAATTAAAGAAAAAAAATACAGAAGAGGCATTAACTGTTTGGCTGGCTTAGGGTTCTGAAACTCCCTTCATCAAAATAGCATTTTAGTCACCATGTTATACAGTTGCATCAAGCTATACATTGCCTTTCTGATACAGGAAATGACCTACAGGCTGCAATAGCATTCCTGCATCGCTAAGATCAGTTTAACGGTCCTTTCTCCATTCATGTCACACGGCACCGTGCTTTTGGCTACTGCCGAAACAACCCCACCTTCAAAATGAAAATATTTCAACAGTTTTTTAATAACAAGATCTGAAGTGCTAAGAAATGCCCAAAGGCACAAAAGGAATTACAGTAACCAGAAATGTTTTGTGGGTGCCTGGCTAGAGATCTGTTGGATTGTTTGTGTGTTTCTTGACTAAATCCGAGATTCAGGAATACTGAATGTCCTACACACAAACAAGGAGAACAGTAACAAAAGTAAGCAAGACCTCTGTCTTGTGACCCCTATCTGAGTGGAAAAGTGGGATTGTAACCAGCTCTCACTAAAGGGAATACAGTACAGATTTTATTCATGAAACACGCGGTCTTCACATGCCAAATTGTATATTTTCTGGGCAATTACAAAACTGCAAAGTGTGACATATTCATTCACTTCTGACACGTCCTCCATACAAACTTAGGGCTTTGCTGTAACTTTTCCATGTGCCTTTTGGGAGGTACTGGTAATGATAGATTTTCATTGTCCTGAAGGCAGCAGCAGTACTGCATTTTTTTTTACTTTATTTATCTGCCTTACCTTCTTGCTGGGGTGGTCCTATGGTTCCCCTGAGGGTCCTGCGTCGGCTCCCGCACCGGGTGTCATGCCCGAGCTGCTACCTCCGCACCCTCTCCGTCTATGATGTCACATTGCAGACCTCCTCGCAGAAGACCAAGGAGTCAGGACCAGAGGGAGCTCCTGGGAGTGTCTGATGCAGTGCCATGGTGGGCCTTCATTAGTGTAGAAGGCTTAGCTGTTTTGCCCCCTGTAGTTTCCCCCACAGCGCAGGCATGCAAGGATGCCAATGACACTACAATGTGTGCATCCGCCCACCACACATCAGACGTCTGCCCGCACTGTCCCCTCCATTGTTCTGTGACTTGCAGTTCCCTCCAGCCACCGCCAGGAGCCAGCACTGCCGCGGATACCCTACCCCACCCTCCCCGGAGGAGGAGAGGAGTCCCATGGACACTCAGTCCTCCTCCTCCTCCTCCTCCTCCCAGCTGACCCTCGAAGACCTGAGTCCGCTTCTGAACCCGGGTCACCGGCATAGCGCGAGGTGTGACATCCAGCGCCTCAACCCTCAGTGCCATCGGGCTGGTGCACAGTACCGCATTCCTTCAACTTTTGATTAACTTCACTGATGTGTTGCATAAATGCACAACAAATACCAGTTACCCAATTCTGCTGGCCAGTTTTGAAAAAGTCTTGCAATTAAAAAGATTTACAGTTTATTAGAAATAATGGTGAACACGTGGTACAGAGTTCCAAAGCAGGTAGTATCAGTTGATGCTGTTAAGACCTTCAGAGACTTGACATGTGGTGCGATGGCATTACCACTGTGCTGCTGGGAGGGGGAAACTTAATGGACCAATTATCTTTCTTCCATGCAAAAGCTGTACGCACGTGGTTGTGTTTGCAAACGCTTATGCCTTGAAATGGTACAAAATAATAGATCCCTCCGTTGAAAAACAACTATTCCTCGACGCAGTGTATAATAGTTTGGTGACTAAAATGCATTTTGCTGCAAGCATGGTTTTCTCTGAAATGTTCTCTGTCAGGGTGAAAATTAGATATTGTCAAAAACGCTTTCTTTGGACATTTTTTCTTAAAATACGTTAAACGTTGATCAACATTAAAAGTTACAACGTTGCAAAAGTTTGGCATGAATGAACTCTTCTGAAACATTAGTGATACAATATGAATTTAACGGGTTTGTTAAAATGTTTTGGAAACTATTTCACAGTAACGCATACGCACAAACAGCTGACGCTGTAAACATGGGTAATCTGGCAACTACCAAGTTTTTCTGACAGTACTAGTAACACCTTGTTACGCAGAGATGGCAGATGGGTCATCCTTGAACCCTATAACAGCTTTGAAGAAATGTAAACCTTTTTGAAAATCTTTTTTCATGTACATACTATCTCATTGTGTCAGTGTCATAACATGGATGGTCTCTCTTATGGTGTTGCCCATATTATGTAGTTAGATAGATACTGTATATATGTATAAATATATACTGCTGAAAGAAAGCAAAGATAACAAAAATGTTTAAATGGAATTGACCTTTAGAAGGTGAAGCATTGCTGGAGTATTGACACTCGGTCATATCATTTGCCAGTGCAAGATGGTATCTTTTTTATATGTAAGCAATAATAGATGACAGGATGTGTGGTCTGCTGTAATAATCTATGTCCCTGGGTGCCGTGCCTTCAGCCATTCAGGGTGTAGAATATTGCAGCATCATGTACAAATCCTGGAGTGTGTTATTGCACTTCTAAAATGGGTATTAAAAATAGAAAAGCAACAAAAGACAGAGGGCAGGATTTGCAAAAGGGCAGACGTAAATGTGTGTGGAGTTTGCATTCACCAGAATGCATCCAAGCTGCCCGGTTGCTATTTTCAAAAGATGTTCAGAGTAGATACAGAAGCAAATGATTTGATACCTTTTAATGGACCAACATAGATGTAACAACAAGAACAAAGTGCTCTAGCTTTCGGACCAACCAGTCCTTCTTCAGAAGCTCAAGTTATGCTAGTTGCGCTTTGTTCTTGTTACATCTATGTTGGTCCATTAAAAGGTATCAAATCGTTTGCTTCTGTATCTATTCTTGCAAGGACCGATATGGCAACTACTAAATCTAGATTTCTGTATGTGACAGAAATTCATGATTTGCAGTTAAAAAAAAAAGATAAATGCGGATTGCATCATATTTTTGCCCCAATTGTGTGTTTTAGTTTGTTCTTTTGCCGCCGCAAATTTCGGATCTAGCAGTTCAGATGAATTTACCAGTTGAAAATGGCGATGGGCTGATTGTGGGTGGATCCTTTTGAAAATTCTGACCGGAGTATTTTTCAAGTGTCAGGTGTAGGGGTTTAACAAAGTAATCTGGGTGGCTACCAAAAGAAGTGCCAAAGTGTGGGTTGTTCTGTCATAATTATATGGGTTTGAGTAGTTCTTGATCAATCAGAGTGCAGGATGTTTCCCAACCCATTTTATAAGTAAGGTTATGTTCTCTGCTGTCAAGTGCTAAATTAGTGGAGTACCTGATGTCATGTTTTAAATGTTTGCATTTTCTAGTCTAGCAGAACTCAGAAGGCTGAGACAAATCTTTGTTTTGGTGATTCCCTACCTTCAGAGCAGGTTTGCTTCATTTGATTTTCAGCAACCCTTGGAATTTCAGTGATGTCATTGAAAAGTGATCATGCTTTTGAGAGGATCTGCTAACATGACCCAGTGTCAGTACAATATTAGTGCATTGACAACTTGCCAGCCCTGCAGCCCTTGTGCAGTCTGCACAGTTGTTGGAAATAAAGTTTGCGGGTCCAAAAGGATAATTTGAAACCCATATTAAAGATGGCTTGGAACATGCAACACAAACAGGCTGAAGTCATAATAGAACAGCCAAATTAATAAATGCCAAAGTATAATTAGTACGCGGTATCTCCACACGTGGCTTGCTGCGTGTGGCGTAAAACTGTTCTTGTCCCATAAATAAAGAACATTAGTAAATGGTCACATTTAATTTTGACTCCCTATTGGCAATTCCAAAGCTCTTGTTGGCTGTTGAGGACCATGTAGAGATTTACGAAATGCAAGGCCTTGTCAGAATTGGGATTTAGCCTCACAAGGCGTCAAGGAGTACAGGATGTACAGCATCCAGTTCTGGCAGTGCAAACAGAAACAGACCACATTTATAGAAGCTGATGGGTCTTCCATCAGCAGAAGCAAGAGTGATTTAATTAAGGCGTCCACTGTCACCAGATGTTCACGGTTTGAAAAATAGATGCTGACGTTTTAAAGACTTAAAAAAAAAAAAATAAACGTTTGTCTCAGCCATGGAAACACTGTACATTTTAAAGTGAGGTATTTGAAAGTCCATGTTTGGGAGCACTTTTTCATTATTTCTGGATTTTCCATCTTTCTTATACCTGTTAACTATATGAAGTCCCATTGATCCTATGATTGTTAGTCCTGTATAAAAACAATAGATATTTTGTAGTTTGTATTGTTTAGAATTTAGTGTGTGACTATTTGTAAAATTAAAATAAACTAGATCTACTTCTTCAGTATACTGATGTTTCTTGTGTTGTTGAAGTGTATGAGTCCTTAATAGCAATAGAACATTTTACTGGTTTCATGTTTCTTTTTCGGTTTTTCAGATTTGTGTCTCCGGAGGCTTCCAAGAAACATTTTTGTTCCCAGATGGACTAGGATTTTTTAGGGTATTTTATGTGATTCAGTAAAATGGGTATTAAAGGGGGCACACACTGTAATGTCAATGAAAAATTTGAACTACACGGACGTTATCACAAATACCTCATTAGTTCCACACCTCTCTGAGTAATCTCATATGATAAATAGAATTGAGTGAGGGAACTCAGTGAAATAACATGAGGATCATATATAAACACACGGGGTGATAATATAAGGGCTTTAATGAATTATATGGGCAGAATTTTGTTGAGGGGTTATGGTGATGACATAAACCACAAGAGCAAAGTTCAGGTAGTTTATAAAATGGCAGCAGATCCCCCAGGTAGGGCCAGAGGGGAAAAACTAAGGGACGGACTTAGGACAGATGAAGTCCCCTCATCCCACCATACGAACATACATATGAACATACGAAGAAGCCAGCAGAAGAAGGCCATTTGGTCTATCAAGTCTGCTCGTATTGCAGGGTCCACAGCTTGAGTCAATGTCCCTGCCCTCCCTCCCCACTCCTCCCATCCTCCCTACCTATGATTCTTATTTTCCCCCTATGCCTGTCCCAGCTTATCTTAAAGCTGCTCACTGTCTTTAACAAGATGACCTCTTCCGGCAGCACATTCCAAGTGTCCACTACCTTTTCTGTGAAGAAGTGCTTCCTGACATCCCTCCTAAACCTCCCACCCTCCAGCTTAAAACTGTGCCCCCTTGTGTTATGGTTGCCACTCTACTTAAAGAGACTTTCCTTATCCACCATGTTCAGCTAGGCTGTCTGGCTACCCCCTTCTCTCCGCCAGCTTCTCCCTCTGGTATGCTGGACTTCTAGGGCGAAATATTTTCCTCTGAGGCATGGTTTCCTCTGAGGTCCCACCTATGGGGCACAAGCTGCTGGTTATCTGCCCCAGGACCAGAGTTAGGAGTGAGCAAAGACAGAAGTGGAATATTAGACTCCAGGGGTTCCACAGCAGGAAATGAGACACTGAAAGTGATAGGAAGAGGTTCCCAGGTCAGGCTTGGGAGTGCTAGAAAAATAAAGTATAAAAAAAATACCCACATCTGGAATTACTTCTTTGTTAACTAATGTTCATATCTTATTTAATTTTTTTACTGCCCCACCTGCTCCCCCCATTTATGCCACTTATTCCCTCTGTCCACCATCAGTATGATCGGAGTTGCCAAGGTGGCACCCTTACTCCAGTCTGAAGGATGGCATGAGCCTTCCTAGTCAGTTTATGTTGTTTCTTGAGTGATTGGCAGTGGGCATTGCTCACACCTTCTTTCCCCAAGAGCTCAGGGTCTCCCCTCAGCAATGCACCTGACACCCAGCCATCTTCAGCATGGGATTCTGGGAATTGTATGCAGGAATGTGAAGGCAGGCAGCGAAATGCACTACTGCCGCTGTATTGGATCAACTCCCTTTTTTATGTTTTTTAACTTTGCATTTATGCCCCCTTCCAATCTCCAGCACCTCTGTCCCTCAGGAACATCTGAGACATACCCAATCCTTTACCTGCCTACCTTTGAGCACCAGCTAGCACAGAACCTTGATTTATGCTCCCAGGTAAGGAAGCGTACCTGGTGGTGATGCGGGGTCTGTTGACAAGCCCATCCAGTTTTATCTTAACTGACTCACTCCTGGAGTGTATATATGATTCAAAAGGATTTTTTTTGTACAACCTTATTCAAAATCGTCACTGTGAACTAAATCAGGGACCTAATTCACTTTGATTTAATTGTCTCCAAGATCTGTATACCCACATTTCTAATGCTTCTTTAATTCTGTTCTAACCTTGGTCCTTCTACTATTTTTCTGACTGACAACATTACCAAACAACCTACTGGAATCTAGTTACCCATTATCCTTCATCATTTTAATTCCTGAATCCTGCCCACCTTTATATGCCATACCCACCCCCTTAGTTGCCTCTTCTCCAGAGAGGATAGAACCAGCTGTTGTACTTTCCAATTCTGTGATGTTCTTTCCGATGTGAAGTGCCCAGAGCTGGTCGAACACAATGCCCCAAGTGAGGCTTAATCAGTGCCTTGTAAAGGGTCAATAACAATGTCCTTGTTTTGTTTTATACTCCCAGTGTGAAACATCTTGAAAGCCCACTGTACTTTTTTCAATACCGCTGTGGATGCTTTGGAGCACTGTAGTATCTACAGTGGCCCCTACATCTGGTTCAATTTTCAGAGCCCAAATCTACAGTGAACCCCCTAGATCAGGGACTGATTCAGAGCCCTACATTGACACCTAGATATGGTTTCTGCTCCTAAGCCCCACAGTGACCCCTGTATCTGGTTCCTACTTCTGAGCCCAAATCTACAGAGTGGCCCTTTAGATCTGGTTCTGCTTCAGAGTCCTACAGTAACCCCAAGATCTGGTTCTCCCTCAGAACCCTACAGTAACCCAGACATCTGGTGTGCTTCAGAGCAGTGACCCCTAGATCTGGTTTCTGTTTCCGAGCCCTATAGTATCTACAGTGACCCCTAGATTTGGTTCTGCTTCTGAGCCCTACAGTGTCTACAGTGACCCTTAGATCTGGTTCTGCTTCAGAGCCCTACAGTAACCCTGACATCTGGTTCTCTCTCAGAGCCCTACAGTACCCCGAGATCTTATGTTGGGGGAATCTCTTGCAGTAGGCCATCACAGGTAGGACTTTACCATCAGGCACTAGAACCACGTGGAAACTTTTCTAGCTAGCAGTCTACCATCGGGGGCCACCCACTTCCGATGTCATGCACTGATGTCAGCCAATCTATATAGATGTGTGGCCCCCAACATCTTCCTCAGTTGTTTCCAGCCATCGGCCTAGTCATGTTGGATCTGCAAGGAAACTCCCACTGCTTCAGTCACCATTTTTGTGCCATTGGTTGTTTTATTTCTCATCTTAGTTTCTCCCCATCTTTTTATGTTTATTTCTTTTTGTTTATGTCGTCTTCTCCCTCTTCTTTGATGGAGCATTGCAACAAGTGTGCCTGCGGCCAGCAAATTCCTAAGAAGGACTACCACTCAGCTTGCCTTTTCTGCCTAGGACTGGACCACAACATAGAGTCTTGTGAATCCTGCCAGAGATGCAACGCCACCACAAGCCACTGCCACCCATGGACCCTCAAAGGGCACTTGCTAAAGCTGAAGGTCGCCACGATGGAGCAGGAACTGCAGCCATGATCTTCTCAGGCCTTCAGTGCCCAACTTGAGGCTGCTCATACTCAGTCTTTGGCCTCCTAGGCCCAGTCCTCAGATTTGGCTATGGCTCAGCCCTGGGACAAGTCTTCAGGGAAGCACAAGCATCGGGACAAAGAAAAACATAAATCCTGCTCCTCGTCTTCCCACTCGTGGTTGCCGCACTCTCGTTCAACTGTGTTGGGGTCCTCCTCCTCCTCTGGGGGGCATCAGATCCACGTCCCACCAGTGCCCTCCCTTCCACAGGGCAAACAATGGTTCCTCCTCCCACCACCATCGCTATCTCTGGTGGTGGAGAAGGGGCAGGCCAGGAATCTTCCCAGCCCCGTAAGCCCCTACTACTTAGGCCTATTACTTCATTGAGCACACAGTAGAGTGGCTCTGGTTGTCCTACCACCGATGTGGGTGTAACGGACACTGGGACCCTTCTTTGCCCCTTCCATCGCCTGCCTCCCTGGCATCAGATACCTCTCGTAGGTCTGTGCCCCCAGTGGAGCTAGGCTTTTCACTGGCTCCAAGCCTGTGCTCTATCCCACGCAGGGTCCACCCTTTGCTGGCCCCGACGTCATCTGCTCCACCGCAGGACCCTACATGCCCTATGCCAGATGGTCCAGTCTATCCTTATCCAGTGTCTTATCCTGGTTACCCTCTGCCAATGCCAGGAGCTCAGCTGGGCTATCCCTACCTACCGCCATTGGGCCCTACTTCAGTCATGGTGGATATTCAAGGATTGGTGTCCTCCCTTTGGGGGTGCTTCATTTGCAGGTACCAGCACCAGCCCCTCTATCTCCTCCCAGGGACCCGCCACAAGGGCGTATGTTGCCCGCCCCTCAGTGTCTGCCACAGATGCCTACAGGGGCTTTCTCCCCAGTCCGATGAAGGGGATGAATACCACCCTGATCTAGTTCTTCTAGATTCAGGGGATGAGGGTGTCCCAGACAAAGGGGAATATGGTTCGGGTTCCCTCTATCACTCTTCAGGCTCTTCTGAGGGGGGGCCTCTGCCTCCAAGGATGTTCCCCAGTCCCCACAGACAACCCTTCTTTTTTGGCAGTCATGCACTGCATTAAGGCAGCGATGGGCTTTGGTTTGGAGGAACAGGCCCCCGAGCACAGGCGGCTTGCCATTTACCTGCACAAGCCTGATGCCCCACCACAGATGGTCACCCCGCTAATTGATGCATTCAAGGATGTCACCATGGCGGCCTGGTGTCAGCCCCCTCTCCTCCCTGCCATGTCTCACAAGGCAGACAGGCTTTATCATGCCCCAGAGGGTAGACCTTTTTTGGGGGAGCAGGCACAGGCAGATTCAGTGGTCATTAATGCTGCCCATGACCGTTCCAAATGTCCTAAATAACTTAGCTCCCTGCCCACAGACAGGGAGTCTCACTGTTTGGATTTGTTTGGCAAGAAGATGTTTGCTTCCTCCACTTTGGCCGTCTGGGTCCTTAATTACTTGGGCCACATGTTGCAGTGCCAGAACTCCCTGTGGGATAAGATCCAGGAGGTAGTCCTCTCTCTCCCCGAGGGGGCCCTAAGTCAGAGTTGCAAGACCACCTCAAGGAAGTTTCTGACGTAGATGACCACCTCCTTCGTCTAGGGCTGCGGCAACTGGCATCTGCCTTCGCCACTATTCCTGGCTTAGGGTGTCGGGGTTTGAACAGAATGTGCAACAATCTCTCCCAAATGCCATTTTCAGAAGTCCTCTGTTGTTTGGGGCAATGTGGAGGACATTCTTACCAAGCTCCATGCTTCAGGAAAGGCCATTCGGTCGGTCCACTCCTTTTACTATAACCAGTATAAGCCTGCCCAAAAGCAGCCCTTTCGCCACCAACCCCCCCACCAAGCCCAGCAGTAGGGAAGAACCCAGGGCAAATGCAAGCCCTCTGCCCCTCCCTTGCCACCCCAGCTGCCTCCGCCAGCAAAATACCTGAGGCAGGGCCGGCCGGTGGCGTTGAGGCGCTGGATGCCACACCTCATGACACACCAGCGCCCCGGGTTCGGGAGTGAGCCTGGACCATTGGGGGTTGGCAGGGAAGGGAGAGGATTGAGCATCCAGAGGACAGCTCTCCTCTCCCAGAAGGGAGGGGGGTTTGCACTCGGCGCTTGACTGGCCTCTGGTGGAGGTCAGTGGCACAGCAAGCGCAGAGCAGAAGTAGAGGGACGGGGGAGTGGTGATGCCGGCAGTGATGCCTTGGCATAGGGCGCGTGCCACTCCCCCACACAGAAAAGGGAAAAACACCTGCAGGTCCTGGGAAGAAGGAGCGCCCAGACCGTGCCTCCAATGTGCCCTTGCCTGACGGCTACCTCCGGTCCGACGAGATATAAGTTTCAGGGTGCTTGCCCACCCCACCTCGGCCCCACTTGGGGGGAAGCCATAGCTACATGGGGACAATGAGGTAAGTCTGGGTAGGATGAGTGATGCAGGAGGATGACTCCTTGGCAGTCCCGAAGGGTTGGGTCTGCAGGTCATAGGAGGGGTTAAAAAGTGATTTTAAAAAAATATATATCCTCGAGGCAGACCTGCACCCCCCTTGCCTCCACCCCCCCCCTTGACTCCTCCTGACCCCCTCTCTCAGGTGGAGCAGGAGGTGGTGGTAGGGGGTCATTTCTCCCTCCACCTGCCCAACTGGAGGAAGATCACAACCGGCAACTGGGTACTTCAAATAATCATGCATGGTCACTCCCTGGAGTTCCTGAAATGGCCTCAAGATAACCCTTCATCTCTGTCACATTATTCTCCACACCATGTTTCTCTGATATGGGATAAAATCCATGCCGTCCTGTGAAAGTTGTCCATAGAGCCAGTACCGGTATCCCAACAAGGGACGGGGTACTTCTCTGATTTCTTCCTAGTTCCAAAGCGCACGGGAAACCTAAGGCCCATTCTGGAATTCAGCAATCTAAATCTTTCCATTCAGTACAAGAAATTCAGAATGTTCACGCTGCAGTGCCTTCTACCCCTGTTACATCAGGAGGATTGGATTTGTTCCCTGGATATGCAGGATGCCTACCTTCACATCAAAATAAAAAAGTGCAGTGTACGCTTCCATTTATAGGGAGCCCACTACCAGCTTCGGGCACTCCCCTTTGGCTTGTCTTCAGCCCCCAGGGTCTTTACCAAGTACCTAGCAGTGGTAGCAGCTGCCCTCGGGCACCAGGGATTTTACGCCTTTCCCTACCTGAACGATTGGCCGCTGGTGGCCTCGTCCAGGGAGCATCTCCTGCTTACCCTCAAGCATACCCACAGTCTTTTCCAGGACCTGGGGGTGACCATCAATCCAACCAAGTCCTTTCTGTCTCCCTACCGGCCCCTGCAATATATTGGAGCAGTTCTGGATATGACCAGGACATGGCCTCCCCCCCAAGACAGAGCAGACCAACTGTTGGAGCTGGCCAGATTTCTGTACTCCTTCCATCATGTTCCAGCCCACTTGTTCCTGCACCTTCTGAGGCATATGGCGGTGGTTATAGTGATGGTCCCCTTAGCCAGGCTTTACATGACAGTTCCTCATTGGACACTCAGAGTGCAGTGGGATAAGCATACAGACCTCGACCAGATGGTCATGGTCTTGGACCCAGTAAAGAGGGATCAGTAGTGATGGCTACATCCCAGCAACCTCCTCTGGGGGTCCCTTTCTTTATTTCCCCTCCTTGGCAAATCCTGACCATGAACACATCCAACTCAAGATGAAGGGCCCATCTGGAGGCTCACCAAACCCTGGGGCTGTGGTCAGCAGCTAAGGGCCATCTGCATATTAATGTTCTGGAGATGCGAGACGTTCTATATGCCCTTCAGGTCTTCCAGACTTACCTCTCCCTGGGCCTGCTGCTGGCTCAGACAGACACCACCAACGTGGTCCACTACATCAACAAGCGGGGGGGACACACTCCTATCCCCTGTGTCAGGAGGTGATGCGAGTTTGGTATCGGGCCCTGGACCACGGCCTTCATCTGTTGGCCATGCATGTTCCAGGCGTGCAAAATGTCTTAGCGGACATTTAAGCTGGTCCCAGTCTTGGGCACATGAGTGGGAGCTTCTGCCATCCATACCATAAGATCTGTTTGACTGCAGGGGTTGCCCAGAGTTGGACATTTTTGCATCCCCACTCAATGTAAAACTGCCACCTTTCTGCTTGCTCACTCCAGGACTTGGAGTTTTCTGGCGAGATGCATTGTCCTTCTCCTGAAAGGGGAGGTTTCTGTATGCCTTTCCTCCCTTCCCTCTTCTTCAGTGAGTTCTCATCAAGCTGCAGATGGAGGGGCAACCATGATTCTCATTGCCCATTTTGGCCTCGTCAGATCTGGTTCCATCTGCTTCAACTGGCAGTGGAGCCTCCTGTTCCTCTACCACTTTGCACAGGCTTGCTCTACCAGGAACAGGGCACCCTGGTCCATCCGGACCTCAGGTCGCTCCACCTTCATGCGTGGCTCCTGAAGATGTAATCATTTCTCACTTTGGGGTTCCCTCAAGGTGGCAGAGGTCTTGGTGGTGGCTCGTAAGCCCTCCACCAGAGTTACTTACTCGAAGTGAAAGCAGTTTTCCCTTTGGGCTGCTTCGTACCACTTAGATCCCTTCACATGCCCAGTTAATCAGATCCTGGAGTACCTGTTGTCCCGCTTGGATGCAGGCCTCAAATACTCATCCATCAAGGTACATTTGTCTGCCATCTCTGCTGTACCATGTACCCATTGATGGGCTAGCGGTGGTCCAGCTTGATATGACCCGTACCTTTTTAAGAAGTATTCTGCATCTGAACCCCTCGATCCGTAATCGTGTCCCATTTTGGGATTGCAGCGTTGTGTTGGAGAAGCTCACCTTGCCTCCTTTTGAACTGGGAGCAAGTTGTGAGCTAGTCTACCTGTCTTGGAAAGCGTTGTTTTTAGTTGCTGTTACTCCTGCTCGGAGGATTTCCGAAATTCAGGCCCTCGTGTAAGAAGCCTTATTTGTTTTTTCACGAAGACAGGGTGTGTGTATGTACTAATCCTCAGTTCCTTCCTAAAGTGATTTCTGAGTTTACTCTGAACCAGTCTATTCATCTCCCAGTGTATTTTTCTGAGCATGCCAGTCCAGGGGAAGCATTGCTTCATATATTAAATGTGCATAGAATTTTGTGTTGTTATATACATAGGACTAAGGAAATCAGAAAGTCCTCTTAGTTTGTTTCGTTCGCCCCAGGAAAAGAGGGCGCACCAATTTCTAAGCAGTGTCTGTCGAATTGGTTGGCCAACTGCATTATTTTCTGTTACCAGAAGTATGGTAAGGAGCTTCCTGGCATCGTTCATGGCCATTTCACCAGGGAAATGGCTGCCTCAGTTGCCTGTTTCCGTAATTTGTCCGCTGTGGAAATCTACGCAGCTGCCTGGAGTTCAATTGACACTTTCACTAAGCACTACAGTCAGGACATCACCTGTAGACATCAAACCAGTTTTGGTCTGGCTATTTTGCAGGGCCTTCTTTCTTAGGCCTTTTCAGCTCTGCCCATTTCTGCAATGCTGTCAGTTATGGGAACTGCTTGCTACTCATCCTACCTGTGATGGTCTGCTGCAAGAGATTCCCCCGATGTAAGATGATACAGTTACGCAAGAACTTAACCGTACTAGTAGATTTTCAAGGGGGATCTCTTGCAGCAGGCCTTGCTTTTCCCTCCCTCCTTCCCCCTGAGCCTGTTTATCCTGCATCAGATTCCAGACCTTCAGCCTTTTCCTTTTCCTTCTTTTTTCCTGGAACCTCGGATTCCTCCTTGGTTCCCTCAGCTGAGCTGGATGGTCTGGGGTTTCCAGTGGGAGAACTGAGGAGGACGTTGGGGGCCGCTCACCTATATAGAGTGTCTGATGTCAGTGCATGACGTCGGAGATGGGTGGCTCCCGATGGTAGACTGCTAGCTAGAAAAGCTTCTGTGTGGTCCTAGTGCCTGGCAACAAAGTCCCACCAGTGATGGCCTGCTGCAAGATATCCCCTCAAAGATCTACTGTTACGGTAAGTTCTTAAGTAACTGTACTATCTGGTTCTTTCTCAAGAGCCTTACAGGAACACCGAGATCTGGTGTGCTTTAGAGCAGTGACCCCTAGATCTGGTTCTGCTTCCAAGCCCTACAGTATCTACATGTCCCTTAGATCTGGTTCTGCTTTAGAGCCCTACAGTGACTCCTAGATCTGCTTCCTACTTCAGAACCTTGTCCACAGTGACACTCTAGAAAGGTTTATGCTCCACAACCTTATCAACAGTGACCCCTAGATCTGGTTCCTGCTTCAGAGCAATATCTACAGTGATCCCTAGATCTGGTTCCTACTTCAGAGCAATATCTACAGTGATCCCTAGATCTGGTTCCTACTTCCCAGAGCAATATCTACAGTGACCACTAGATCTGGTTCCTGTTTCACAGCAATATCTACAGTGACCCCTAGATCTGGTTCCTACTTCTGAGCCTTATTAATAGTGACCCCAAGATCTAGTTTCTATTTCAGAGCAATATCTACAGTGACCCCTAGATCTGATTCCTACTGAGCCCTATCAACAGTGACCCCTACATCTGTTTCCTACTTCTAAGCCCTATCAACAGTGACCCCTATATCTGTTTCCTACTTTAGAGCAATATCTACAGTGACCTCTAGATCTGGTTCTTACTTCTGAACCCTATCAACAGTGATCCGTAAATCTGGTTCCTACTTCAGAGCCTTATCAACAGTGACCCCTAGATCTGGTTCTACTTCAGAGCAATATCTATAGTGACCCGTAGATCTGGTTCCTACTTTAGAGCAATATCTACAGTGACCCCTAGATCTGGTTCCTACTTCAGAGCAATATCTACAGTGACCCCTAGAGCGGATTCCTACTTCTGAGCCTTATCAACAGTGACCCCTAGATCTGGTTCCTACTTCAGAGCAATATCTATAGTGACCCATAGATCTGGTTCCTACTTCAGAGCAATATCTACAGTGACCCCTAGATCTGATTCCTACTTCTGAACCCTATCAAAAGTGACCCCTAGATATGGTTCCTACTTCTGAGTCCTAGCAGCAGTGATGCCTAGATATGGTTCTTACTTCAGAGCAATATCTACAGTGACCCCTACATCTGGTTTCTACTTAAGAGCAATATCTACAGTGACCCCTAGATCTGGATCTTCTTCGAGGATATCTCCTGCAGCAAGCCATACCTTTGGAACTATAACCTCAGGCGCTAAGACCACACAGAAACTTGTCTACTAGCAGTCTAAAAGGGGCTGCCCACAACAACGTCAGTTGTCAGCACTCCTATATACACATGAGCAGTCCCGAATCCTCCTCAGTTCTTTTCCTGACGTTGACCATCATGCATCAGATTCTGCGGAGACATTGCTGCTTCAGTTGACTGCCAAATCTTTGATTTTCTTTCTATTCCTTTCTAATCTTTTCTAAAATCAGTTTATATTTTTTAAACTTGATTTTCATTTTCTTCTCTTTCTTTGTTGTCATCGGCCACCGCCTCTTCCCTTTTCCTTGAGAGCAGTGGAATTCCCTGGGGCCTATGACCATTAGGCCTGCCATTTCAAAGCCTGATCTTCAATCAAGCTTTTTGTCGAGTTCGGCGATCAGCACACAAAACGTCTGCACCGCGGGTCGCCCCTCGGCAGGGCGGGCTTCAATGGAAGAGCACCATTGTGTTACTGATTCTTTCCACAGACTTCCCAGTACCTCCAGAGAACGCTGGTTGGCTTCATGCCTCTCTCTTTCCCCTGGTGTGGAATTCTCCCACCCGGTACTCTCCGCTGGTCAGCACTCCTCTTGGCGCCGACCATGGCTGTGTCATCGTCCGCTTAAGCGGCCACATCTCCTGCCATCCAGCACCTTCTTTTCCACAAGGTATGGTTCTGGCAGTGTTCTCTGTCGGCCTTCCTATGACCAGCAAGGGCCCATCTATACTATAGCTGATGTAGCCAGCCTAATAAGGCCCCCTGTTGGATCTTTCTTGGCTGGTGCTGTCCCTTCAATGTCGGGGCTACAAATGGTGTCATTAGTCCTGCAGCTCAGACCTCATGAATCACAGGTCGGCTTCCGCAGTGACTTTTGCCGATCCTTCTATGGCCGGCATCAGCCTGTTGACACCAGGACTCCAGTCCCCCGTCATCAACGCATGGTGCCTTGCTTCGCAGGCTGCTGTCTTCATCCTCTGCCCTCCACAGAGTGGGCTCTGTCAGCATAACTGAAGGGGTTTCGTAGATGTTGGGGCTGCTGTTACCCCCATCCATGTCGCAGGTCCTGCAGCTCAGACCTCAGAGACCCTAAGGTCTGCTGGCAGGGATATCTGCCCCAGACTGGTGATGGCCTGCTGTGTAAGGCATCGTTGGCATGCAAAAATTGGGTGCTTCTGAGCCGTCCCCCCTTGTCGATGCCTGCCCTGTTGCCGTGCCCTATACACTCCAGTGCATTGCCATCTTCAATTCCTTCCATGAGGCTTTCAGAGCCTGTTGATGTAGCTCGGGCATATACCCAAATCTCCTTTTACACAGGGAGGTAGAGGTGGAGAAAGATATGGTTGGGAGCCCATCTGACAGGTTTGGCTCCACCATTTCCACCTGGAGAGAAAACCCCCTGTTATATACTCTGAGGTCTCCTTCTAAAGTCCCCTCTTTCATCTCTATGATGAGGCAGTGACTAACTGCAGTGGGGGTTGATGCTAACAGCACATTACCAGGAAACTCTTGGTAAAGTATTTAGAGCTACCAGATTCCCCTCCTCTGGGCATTTCTCCTCCTTTGGCATTAGAGGACACTGCCCTGACTGCCGGGCATGGCCCAAGTTTGATCCCTGCCAGGCCCAAAAAAGACAGACAAACTGTACCAGGCCACTTCAGGAAACCCCTTCTTTTGCAGGCCAACCTGTGGCCAATTCCGCTGTGATACAGCAGCCCATGACAGGCATAAGGTGCCTTAAAGTCTCTGTCCTCCCCCATTCAAGAGTGGAGAGAACTGGCCCTCCCCCCGATGATCCTCAGCAGCAGCAGATGCTCACAGCCCTCCAAGCTGGGACTGACGTGGGTAAGCACTTCTAGAGGTCTACCTACATCATTTTGGATGCTTCAGCCAGAACAGCTGTGGCTGGCACCTGCGTGAGGTGACCTTATTGGCTTGTGTTGCCCGGCAATCCACGCTGAATGCCCCTTCCAGTGAATGCAAGCTCTTCAGGGCAGATGAGCAGACTATCCTCTTTGCTTGCAAGCCTCAGGAAGGACTCTAAGATCAGTCCATTCCCTCTACCGCACTCAACTGTGAAGTAGACAGAGGGTGCCCCCCTACGCAGGGCTACCAGTAGACCTAAGCCAGGGGCCAGGCATCAGAGCAAAGGAAAATCACTTTTGCCGGTCTCATCCTCCCCCACGGGTGCCCACCCCAAAGACCCTAATGGAAGTGTGGCTGCAGTCGCCAGATCTGCCTCAGCATGACTTCTTCTTTGACCCTACCCTCCAGTGCCAAATCTGGAGGGGGTGGTAGGGGTTGTCTTTCCCTCCCCTTGGCCAGTGGAGGGAGGTTACAACGGATGCTTGGGTACTGCAGTTCATAGAACAGGGCCACACTCTGGAATTTCTAGAGTTGCCTCCAGATCATCTTCCAATTCCCTCAACTTATCCTCCAGGCCACATACTAGTGCTACTTGAGGCAGTAAGTACATATACTGCTGCGGAAAAGGGCCATAGACCCAGTTCACTGGGAACAAAGGAACAGGGGGTTCTATTCTAATTTTTTTCCAGTCCCCAAATCCACAGAAGATTTGAGGTCAGTTTTGGACCTGAGGAATCTACACTTCTATATTCTGTACAGGAGGTCCAGGGTGGTCACTGTACAAGGCCTGCTGCCCATCCTGCACGCTGGGGACTAGATATGCTTCCAGGACATGCAGGATGCTTTCCTGCATATCAAAATTTGCCCACCCCACAGAAAGTACTTCAGGCTCTTCTGCCGGGGTGGGGGGGGGACACTACCAGTTTGGGGTATTGCTCTTTGGCTTGTCATCTGCACCATGGGTATTTACCAAATGTTTGGTAGTTGTGATAGCAGCTCTCAGGAGAGAGGGTCTGTAGGTCTTCCCCAATTTAGACATCTGGTTGCTCAAAGTTCAGCCCAAAGAGCAATGGTCTCATGCCCTAGCGCATCCCACACAACTATTCCATGCCCTCTGGATCAGTCTATCTGCCTAAGTCAGTCTTGACTCCTTGTCGGTGTCTACAGTACATATCTGCAGTTCTGGATGCTGCTTAGGGCTTAGTCTTCCTGCCCCAGGGCAGGGCAGAGTGCCTCGTGGCACAGACGCAGTTGCTTTGCCACAATAGGTATGTCACACCCAGGACATTCCTGAGACTGTTGGGCCTAATGGCAACAGCCATTGTCTCGGTACCCTTGGCCAGCAGATCCCTCAGTGAACATTAGGAGTCCAGCGGATGCAGTGCACTGATGCGCTAGAACAGCAAGTTCAGGTCACTTTTCCTGTCCAAGGGGTGCTTTAGTGGTGGATGGACCCTAGCCATTTGCTGAAAGGGGTTCCCTCCTCATTTCCTCCCATAAGCAGATTCTCACCTCATATGCTTTGAGGTTCGGCTGGGGGACACATCTGGGGCCTCACTAGACACATGGACTAGATTGGAGGTTTCCCTCCACATAAGCATCCTAGGGGTAAGGGCCATACTGTATGCTTTACAAGCCCTCCAGACTCGTCTGTCTCCAAGCCCTCTGCTGGTGCAACCAGACAACATCAGTGTAGTGCACTACATCAACAAACAAGGGGGACTCATTCATGTCCTCAGTGTCAGGAAGCAATGAGGGTCTGGTTTTGGGCTCTAGCACATGGTCTAGAGCTGTTGGCAGTCCATGTTTCAGGCATCCAAAATGTTCTGGCAGACAGGTTCAGTGGGTCACAGTCCAGAACACACAAGTGGGAGCTGCTGACTTCAGTGGCTGAAGACCTGTTCGACAGATGGGATTATCCAGGGTTGGCCCTTTTTCGTCCCCACTCAGCACAAAACTGCCATGTCTCTGCTTACTCATTCCAGAGCCTACAGTTTCCTGGCGAGACACATTGTCCCTCTCTTGGAAAGGGTGATTCCTTTATGCATCCTTCCCTCCCTTCCCTCTATTCAGAGGGTTCTGATTAAACTTCAGATGGACTGGGCCACTCTGGTCCTCATGGTTCCCTCCTGGCATAGTCTGATCTGGTTCCTCTTACTGCAGCGGTTGGCAGTGGAACCCCCTGTACCTCCGCCTCAGGGGTGTAGCCAGGCATTTCAGATTTGTACACCAACCTGCCACACTGTTATCCCCCCCCCCACTGGTGTTCATGCCTGTCCCCCATGACTTGAGTCCAAGGTACCTGGCTCCAATCAGGTGATTCCCACGCTAGACCTGCTGTCTGGACTACTAGTGTGGTGCTCGGCTCCTGCTGCCCACTGGTAAATGCCACTGACTGCACCAGGAGTCCAAGACCACAGCAGAAATTTCTTTTCTCTCTCTACCCCACAGGTAGGCAGATTTGCTCCACTTGTCACTCCATATGAAATTTTCATTCTTTTAGCTGGCTCTGAGTCTGTTCTTCCATCTGCTGCTCCTCAGTTCTTTTACTGCTTCTCTCGCTCCCAGTACAATTGAACTAATAGTATAACTTCTAACTTTGCTGGGACATTTAAACTCGGTGCCCCAGACTTGCCACACCCCTTTTAGATGCCACAGCCAATCACTATGCAGGTGGACTATGTGGACCTAATTGAGACCTTCAGCTTGAGCATCTGTGGTCCACTTTGCCACCCCCCTCCTAAAACAAAACTGAAAGAATAAAAAAAAGCCTGCAAAGCCAAACAAAGGAATTTAAACGTGATGGATTAGAGAGGACAGAGCAATGCTGGCCAGCTTGTTTGCTACCCCCTGCTACTAAACTTGGTATGCCATGGCTTACTTGGAGTATCAGTAGCAACACCCTTGCTCCGCCACTGCCCCGGCTTGCTCTCACAAGAGCAGGGCACCCTAGTTCACCTGGACCTCAAGTCTCTTCCTCTCCATGCATGGCTCTGGAAGACATGGCCATTGCAAGGTTCGGCGTTTCCCAGCAAATAGCTGATGTCCTAGTGGCAGCCAGAAAACCCTCCACCAGTGCCCCTTCTTTCACGAAGTCGAAGTGCTTCACTCTGTGGGCTGCTTCCCATCACCTAGATCCTTTCACCTGTCCAGTGTCTCAGATTCTGGAGTACTTGTACTCGCTATCCGATGCCGGGCTGCAGTACTCTTCCATTAAGGTTCACCTTTCGGCCATTTTGACCTTCCAGTTGCCTGCTGAAGGCGGCACATAGGCCCAGCTGGATGTACACTGTACGTTTTTGAGAGGCATCCTACACTTGAAGCCTCCCGTCTGCAATCCAGCTTCTCCTTGGGATCTGAATTTCTATTTGATATTACTTCTACTTGGAGGATTTCAAAGCTCCAGGTGCTCATGGGTGAACCTCCTTATACGAACATACGAAACTGCCAGCAGAAACAGACCTTCTGGTCTAACAATGTCTGCCCAAGTGTGCAGCTAGCACCCTGGATTGCAGCTGCCACAACCCCCTCCCCATCTGTCTCTCCCACAACTGCCTTAGCCCCCGGCACCCAGACCCTCCCTCTTGCTTTGTCCCACTCCCTCCTAAAACTTCCTACTGTCTTCCATGATACCACCCTCTCTGGTAGAGCATTCTATTTAGACACCACCTTCTCAGTGAAGTAGTGTCTCCTCATCTCCCTCCTGAATCTTCCACCCTCCAGTCCTAACCTGTGTCCCCTCGTGTCCCTACCGTTCTTCAGTTTAAACACCCCTTTAGTACTGGGTTTGTTTAGCCCCCTCAAGTATTTGAACGTTTCAATCATATCCCCCTATTCCTCCTGTCTTCATAGGCCTTTCCTTCCATCCAATGCAACATTTTTGTTGCCCTCCATTGCACCCCCTCCAGTAATTTAATGTCCTTCCTCAGATATGGCTGCCAATATTGCACAAAGTACTCCAGGTGTGACCTGACCAAAGATCTGTAGAGGGCAGGATCACCTCCCTACGCCTGGATGAGAAGCCCCTTGCGATACAGCCCAGCATCTTGCTCGCCTTAGCTGCTGCTTTCCTGCATTGGGAAGAGTGGGTCATGCTTCCTGTTGCCAACACCCCTAAGTCCTTCTCCTTCTCAGTGATTCCCAGCCTCATCCCACCCAGCCAGCAGTCCCTCCTTGGATTCTTTGGCCCAAAGTACATAACCTTGCACTTACTCGCACTGAATCCCAACTGCCACTTCTCCAACCACACCTCCAGTCTGGTTAGTTTCCCCTTGCAATTGTTTCCATCCATCCTCTTCGTCTACCACTGCCCCCATTTTGGTATCATCTGTGAACAGACTAACCCTGCTCCCAACTCCATGTGCAATATCTGAGACATAAAACCCAAATAGCACTGATCCCTGCGGCACATCACATGTCACTGTTCTGGGTGTCGAGAGCTCACCCCCCACAACCACCTGTTGTATCCTCCCATGTAGCCAGTTCTCTGTCCAGTTTGTCAGCTTTCTTCCCACCCCCACAGCAGTCAGCTTCCTCCCAGTCTCCCATGTGGAACTCTATCGAAGGCCTTGCTGAAGTCCAAGTACAGTACATCTACTGCATGACCCCCATCCAGCTCCCCTGTTACTCAGTCGTACTATTCTATTAGATTTGTCTGACAAGACCTTTCCGAGATGAACCCATGCTGCCGCCTGTCCTGGAGGCCATTGTCCTCGAGGAACGACACCAGCCTCTCCTTCATTATTGTCTCCATAAGTTTCCCCACTATAGAAGTGAGACTTACAGGCCAATCATTTCCTGGCTCATCCCTAGGCCCACTCTTGTGTATGGGCACCACATGGGCCACCCTCCAGTTCTGAGGCACACAGCCCGCTCGGCCTACACCTCCGCCATCTCCCTCAACACCCTGGGGTGGATGCCATCAGGACCTGGTTTGTCCGCCCTTAGGGCCCTCAACCCCTCTAGCAGTCTATTCCCTGTGATCATTGTGTCTGTCATCTCCTCTCCCCCTCCCCCACCCTCCCAGTCCAAGGTGGTAGTGGTCCATCCTTCTCCTTAGTGAAAACAGAGCAAAAGTTCTCATTCAGTACTTCCGCTTGTTCCTCTACTTTTTCCACTGAGTCCCCTCCCCACTTTATCCTCACTATATGGTCTTTGCACGTCTTCTTTTCCCTGACATATCTAAAGAAGTCTTTCTCCCCTCCCTTTATGCCCTGTGCTAACCGTAGCTCCCTAGAGGCCTTGTCCATTCTCATCTGCTTGGTCACCACCTTGGACCAATTCCTGTAAGCCTCCCTATCGTCCTTCTTCCTTGTTCTCCTGAATTTCCTATATGCAGCCCTCTTCGCCCTCACCCCCTCCAGCACTTCACTGTTCAGTATGCATGGTTTCCTGGATATGCCCTTCTTGCTCTTAGTCCTGGTGCAGGCTTCTGTAGCCTCTGTTAGCCCAGTTTTGATAGTTTCCCACTTTTGCTCTGCATCCACCTCTGGCCTAACACCCTGGAGACTCCCATGCAGTATTTCTCTCATCCTCCCAAAGTCTACCCTCCTAAAATCCACCACCCTAGTACCTGTGCCTCCAGCCTCCCTGCCCAATGTGAGTATGAACCACACTGTTTGGTGGTCGCTACCAGCTAGTGGGTCCTCAACCCTTATTTCTCTCTCCACCTCCTCATTTGATAGCACCAGGTCCAGCTTGTTACCTAGTCTTGTAGGCCCACTTACCAGCTTTGTCAGGAGACCCTCCTGGATTGCATCCAGGATCACCTGCTCCCTGGCACTGGAGATGGCAGGGGTGCTCCAATCAACCCCTGACAGATTGAAATCCCTCACCATCACCACGCTCCCCTTTCTACACACCCTCCCTATTTGCTCTGCTATCTCCCTGTCCAGTTCTGCTGATTGAGCTGGAGGTCTGTACACCACACCCAGCCTCAGCTTTCTACCCTTGGAGTCCAGAAGCTGCACTCATAGTGCCTCTGTCCTCCCTTCCTCTCCCTCACCCTTTTGATCCCTTCCCTCACATAGAGTGCTACCCCACTCCCTCTGCCAATCCTCGATCTTTCCTGTAAATACTATATCCTGGGATTGTCAGATCCCAGTCATGGTACTGGGTGGCCCAAGTCTCAGTCACTGCAGCAATGTCCACATTTCCCTCTGAAAAGAGTGCCTGAAGTTCTGCAATTTTATTACCCAGGCTTCTCGCATTTATGGAGACCACCTTCCAACCATTCCCCTCCTTCTTCTCTCCTCTCTTCTCCTTGGTTTGCTCTCCTCCTCTCAGTGGTCCACTCCCTTTATCTGCCCCCTTATTACAGGGGATAGTGCCATCTGTACTCCAACCTGACAACCCTGCATGCACCCTCCCTGTGCCACTTTGCCTCTGCCTTTACCTATAATTAGGGGGGGTGAACTCCTTACTCTCTCTTGTCTGGAACCTTTTCCTATCCACAGTCCTCTTGCCACCCCCACCCAGTTCAAATCCACCTTAGTTATATACTCCTCTGTTCCACTTTTCAGTGTTTCCCTCCCCGCTCAAGTGTAACCCATCCCCTGCATATAAGCCACTATTGCCCCAGATCCTACCCCAGTCTGTCACTAAATCATACTTCTTGGTATGGCACCAATGCCTTGGCCTCTCATTGAACTCCTCTGTCCTTCTTTTCCTCCCTGTGCTCGCACATGGTACTGGGAGTACCTCAGAGAATGCCACCAACCCCCCAACCTCCTCGCACTGCCTACCCAACTCTTCAAACCTCCCCTTTACCACCTCTACAGTCTCCCCCACCAAGTCGTTTGTACCCACATGCATCACTATGTGCAGTTTCTTCCTCCCCTTCCATGCGCTCTTGAGAAGTGCCTGTCCCGCCCTTCCCACAGTCAACCCGGGGATAGCTTCAACCCAGATACGACTGTGCCTTCCCCCCTTCTGCCCCATCTGATCCACTTCAGTATAGAATCCCCCTAGCACAAGTACCCCCTTCATGTCCCATACCCCTCCCCCCTTTATCCCTTTCCTCATCTCCAGGGTCCACACTGCCCTGCCCTTATAGTCACCTCTGCCATCTGTGACTCCTACAGCTTCTTCCCTGTTTCTGCCTCCCACTCCTCTCTGCCCTACTCCTCCCACCCCCACCACCCTTATCAGCCTGACTCCTGACTTCTGGACTTCCACTATCCTCTTCCCCCGATCTCTGACTCCTCCCCTACCCCCTCCGATGCCATCTCTGAGCATCTATTTCCTGCTACTCCTATAGTGATGCCCATCTCCTCTTTCTCCCTGTCCTGAGTCTTCTCCTCCCTGGTTGCATCCACCTCACCCTCCTTCCTTAGTAGCACCCCATTAACCCTGCTGATCGTGCTTATCTGGCCCTTTCCTTTGCCAGTCCGCCCCTCACCTCCTTGTCCACCTCCCCACCGGTATAGTCCTCCTCCCCCTCCCTCCTTAACAGCAGAGGCTTGAATCTGTTATTAAGCACAATGCATCTTACTTTGCATCCCCCTCCTGGTTCTCCCCTCCAACGTGCTCCTCCCGTATCCTCCCCCGGTCCTCCTCTACCCCTAGTCAACTACCAGCTCTTATGGTGCCTCTTGCAATCTCCCCCGTAGGTGCTCCCCTTGTCTCATACACCCTCCTCCCTCCTTCCCCTCTACTCTGCCTGTGCCTCTGATCCCTGGGTCAGCTTCAGGACCTATTTGCTCTGTCACCGCCCCTCCATCCCCCTTCACCACCACCCCGACAGGATGACCTCCAACCTCGCCTGCCCTTCCTCCTAAGTTCCTCCTTAACCACCACAGCTCCTTCTTTAAAATAGCCAGCTGTCTACAAACCATACACTCCCCCATCCTCCAGGCCCAGTCCAAGATCATGGCAGACCCACACTCCGTGCACCCCACCCTTCCAAAGATGCCGGCCCTAGTGACATGTGGCCCCTGTCCCATTCTGGCCCCCATCCTTAGTTTCTGACCCTACTCAAAATTTTGCTTCCTCCACAAAATGACAACACTACTTCCACCCAGCTGATAGGGGTAGTGCAGGCTCAAATCGCATTCAGTCAAGTACTGTGTTATGAGCCTGTAGCCTGAGTAAAGTGTAGATCAGCACAGCTCCACCCCTCAGATGAACATATTGTCTCAGTTCCAAAGTGCATTCAACAGGAACTGCAGTACTTGTCAGAAGATCCCTCCCCCTCAATAGGCCAAACACCACAACCCCTTGATAGGTCAAAACCAAAGAAGCTCCTCCCCTTGCCAGCCCAAAATGACTATTTAAAAGGAAGGTGGTGTGTAGTGGGTGGGAGGGAAATTGAAAGTCCTCTCCTCCATTTCTGAGATCTGCTGAGCTTGCTCTCACTCCCTCTCATTCTCCGGCACTGTCGCTGGCACTGCAGGTGGCTCCTTTTGTACGGCAGTAGAGCCTGTGGCGATTGGCGCCTTTTTCTTTAAAATTCAAAGTCCTCTTCTCTTTTCCTGAGCTCTGCTGAGCTCGCTCTCACTTTCTCTTGCTCTCCGGCGCTGTCACTGGCACTGTAGGTGGCCCCTTTTGTAGGGCAGTAGAGCCTGCAGCAATCAGCGCCTTTTTCTTTAAAATTCAAAGTCCCCTCCTCCGTTTCTGAGCTCTGCTGAGCTCACTCTCACTCCCTCTCGCTCTCCGGCACTTATTTGAATTTCCACACAGACAGGGTGTTTTTGAAGAAGGGAAATGCACCAAACATGACCTAGAGAAAGCCGAAATCCTCAACAAATACTTCTGCTCAGTATTTACCAAAGAGGACCCAGGGGATGGCCCAGCCCTGAAAACACACAACTCCCTAGGATTAGGGGTAGACACGAGTCCCTTTACTGAAGCCAAAGTATGGGAGGCACTAAATAAACTAAAAGCAGATAAAGCCATGGGACCAGATGACATGCACCTCAGAATCATTAAGGAACTGGGGGCAGAATTAGCAGCCCCTCTGGCACCTCTAGTCATGAAATCTGTGAAGAGCGGTGTGGTGCCCAAAGACTGGAAAAAGGCAATAATAGTTGCACTTCACAAATCAGGCAGTTGTGAAGAGGCTAGTAATTACAGACCGATGAGCCTCACATCTATAGTAGGGGAAACTAATGAAGACACTACTCAAACAGAGGATCATAGCATTCCTCAAAACTAGTGGCCAGCAAAACCCTAAATGGCATGGCTTCACAGCATGCAGGTCATGCCATACAAATCTGCTTGAGTTTTTTCACTACACTACAAAAATAGTGGATGATGGTGGGACTGTAGATGTGGTCTACCTAGACTTTAGTAAGGTCTTTGACTCGGTTCCACACAGAAGGCTGGTAAAGAAGCTTGACCACACAAGGGTTGGTCCAGAAGTAGTCAGATGGGTACAAAACTGGTTACAAGGCAGAACCCAGAGGGTGCAGGTTAATGGAACGCAATCGATGGAAAGCAGGGTGACCAGTGGAGTGCCCCAGGACTCAGTGCTGGGGCTCTACTCTTCAGTATTTTTATAGCAAACATTGCTGACAAGCTGGAAGGAAAGGCGTGTCTGTTCATAGATGACACCAAGATATGTAACAGGGTGGACACCTCAGAAGGAGTGAGCAAGATGGAAGCTGACCTCAAGAAACTAGAAGAATAGTCAGGAGTGTGGCAGCTGAGATTTAACACCAAAAAGTGCAAGTTCATGCACATAGTAAAGAAAAATCCAAGAAAGGAGTATTACCTAGGAGGCAAAAGACTGGCAGCCTCAAACCAGGGAAGAGATCTGGGAATCATAATCTCAGATGACTTGAAGGTTAGTAAGCAGTGTGAGAAGGCAACATTGAAGACCAACAGAATGCTAGGTTGCATTGGGAGAAGAATCACGAGCAGGAGGAGAGAGGTGGTACTATCACTGTATAGAGCACTGGTCAGGCCTCACCTGGAATATGGAGTCCAATTCTGGAGGCCTCACCTCAGGAAGGACACTGAATGGCTGGAAACAGTACAAAGAAAGGTAACAAACATGATTCAGAGTCTGCAGTGCATGTCCTATGAGGAAAGACTTAGGGAACTGAATATGTACTCCCTGGAGCAGAGGAGAGAGAGAAAGGGGATATGATTGAAACATTCAAGTACATAAAAGGCATTAACACGGTACAGGCACAGGAACCTTTCACTTCAAGAAGGGCTCCAGGACCAGGGGACATGACCTCAGGCTGCAAGGAGGGAGGTTCTCTACCAACACCAGGAAGTTTTTCTTCACAGAAAGAGTGGTGGACGCCTGGAACAGCCTGCCCCAGCAGGTTGTGGGGTCAACACTGTGGGGGGATTCAGGAATGCATGGTATAGACACAAGGGAGCCCTGACTACAAAGGGCAACCAAAGTGTCAAAATAGGTCTAAAACAAATGGGCAGACTAGATGGACCTAGCGGTCTTCTTCTGTCATCAATTTCTATGTTTCTGCTGGCCCCGTAGTGCTGAAGATTGAGGCACTGGATGCCACACATCAGGCCATGCCAGTGACCCAGGTTCGGGAACGGATTTGGGTCGTCAGGGGTCGTCCGGGGAAGGAGAGGATTACGCATTCATAGGACTGCTGTCCTCTCCTGGGGTGGGTGGCTGATGCTCCTTTATGCATGTGTGACCCCTGGCGGAGGCTGAGAGATTGTAGCATGTCAAGGAGCAGCAACGGGGTTTGGGAGTGACAGTGAATGTCCTGCAGGTGGGTACGGAAGTGTGCCCACGCTGCGCTGGACATCATTGCATGTCTGCGCTCCCGGGAAGTAAAGTAGAAAAAACGCCTCACTGCTGATAGGTGATGGCGGGTTCAGTGGCATAGGCTCCACACCTAATATTGGGCTTCTGGGTGGCCCTCTCTGGATCCTTCCCTTGCGTAGTGTGCACCCACCAGCATTCTAGATAGAGCACCAGAGGAGTGGCAGTTCTTCCTCGGGGGACTCAGAGCCTGGGGGGTTAGGGTGGCACGGCAAGGAAGGAGGATGTCGGGCCCCACTGGACAGGATATGACCAGAGCTTCAAGTGGGCGGGTAGAGGCCAAAGCCATGCAACCTCTCCAGAGAGAGGTCAGTAGCAGAGGGAGAGGAAAAAAAAAGTTTGAAAAAAAAAACCAACTTCTGTTTCTATGTCTTTGCGTACCAATCCTTAGTTTCTGGCTAAGGGTGTGTCTACATTTATTTTATCAGCCCATTCACCTACCTGTATATTTTCTGGAGCATACCAATCCAGGGGAAGCATTGCTCCGTACCTTAGGTGTAAATAGACTACTCGGGTAGTCTGTTCATCATACAACAGACATTAGGAAGTCCTCGTAGCTGTTTGTTTTTCTTTCACCCCTGGGAAAGAGGGCATCTTGGATTCAAGGTAGTGTCCATCTAAATTGTTGGCCAACTGTATTACCTTTTGTTACAGGAAGCATGGTAAGGAGATTCCTGGTTCTGTGCGTGGTCACTCAACTTGAGGCATGGCCACTTTGACTGCATGTGTCAGAAATGTTTCAGCTGCCAAGATTTGGGCAGCTGCTACCTGGAGTACTGTCCACACCTTCACTATGCACTACAGTCTGAACATTGCCTCTAGAAGATGGACAGGCTTCGGCCATGGGGTCACACAGTCTCCTTTCAAGGACCTGTTGTTTCCAGACACCCAGACTGTCCCTCTGTCAGTAGAGACATCCTCGAAGAAGATAGAACAGGTTCCTACTTCTGAGCCCTATCAACAGTGACCACTAGAACTGGATCCTGTTTCAGAGTGCCATCTACAGTGACCCCTAACTCTGGTTCTAACTTCAAAGCCCTATCAATAGTGACCCCTAGGTCTGGTTCCAACATCTGAGCACTATCTACAGTGACCCCTAGATCTGATTCCTACTTCTGAGCCCTATTAACAGTGATCCCTAGATCTGGTTCCTACTTCTGATTTACACTGACTCATAGATCTGTTTCCTACTTCAGAGCAATATCTACAGTAACCCCTAGATCTGGTTCCTACTTATGAGCAATATCTACAATGATCCCCATATCCATTTCCTACTTCTGAGCCCTATCAACATTGACCGCTAGAGCTGGGTCCTACTTCTGCTCAATATCTACAGTAACCCCTAGATCTGTTTCTTACTTCTGATCTACACTGACTCCTAGATCTGGTTCCTACTTCTGAGCAATATCTACAGTAACCCCTAGATCGGTTTTCTACTTCTGACCTACACTGACTCCTAGATCTGGCTCCTGCTTCTGAGCAATATCTACAGTGACCCCTTTGATCTGATTCCTACTTCTGAGCAATATCTACAGTGACCCCTAGATCTGGTTCCTACTTCAGAGGAATATCTACAGTGACCCCTAGATCTGGTTCCTACTTCAGAGCAATATCTATAGCATCCCCTGTCACAAACCCACTCAGCTGGTCAGCCCTCTACTCTCAAAGTGCCAACCTCTGAGCGCAGTCTTGTGAACAGTTTAACAGAACAAGGTAACTCTCTTGTCTGTTTTGTGAGTTCAGATCAACCTTTGGTCTCAAGTCTTGGAGGGATTCAAACTGTGAACCTCTTGCTAGCGTACCCAATGCACAGGCTCAGATATTTCTGTCTTCGGGGGGGGGCAGATATCTTTGCCTCCGGGGCACCTAACCAGGTATACAGAGATGAACCCTTGAAAACTTTAATAAGGACCTCAGATTTAAAATGCTTCTCTTTCCAGTTTGGTATCACCATTCAAGCTTATGCCTAGTGTCTGCTATAACCATATATACTTTTCTTGCAAACAAACGAAAATCAAAAACAGACCCAGTAAGCTCTAAAAAGAGTTTTTACTAAAACAGATAATAATATGTAAAACATACAATAGAGAACTATTATATCACAAGACATACTGTACAAATCTATTAAAAGAACAAGGGTTTAAACAGTGCAATTCTTACTACAGTACTTAGTCTCTAAATACCTGCTTAAAAGTGCTCACAGATGTTTCTTTGTCAGAGTCTAGGTAAAAGTGTCTCTGAAGAAAAACAGAATAATAATTAAAAAGCTGTTTTCCCCACCTATTTGCATGAGGTCACCTAGCTCCTCCCTGTCAGAATATATAAAAAACATATCTATAAAAACAAGATGTCTTTTTCAAGTATTAAATTCTGCAACCTCAGCATACTCATGTTCTTCAAATGGCAGTTCTTTGATCTTAATCAGTATCCTCTCTCGCACAGGCATCAGAGGAACATTTACAACTTCACACCAGTTTGCTAAACCTGGTTTCCCCCTCTAACGTCATAAACTTTTTTTATGATTTCCCTCTTAACAAAATTAACTTAGAAACGTCTGTAATTATCTTCTGGCCTGCCATGTAACACCTGGTATCTAAAACCTGTGTGTGATCTCACATGCTGTTTTAGCATTTTCTCACGGCTTTCATCTTTTCAGCTGAAACCTTGAGGGGCCGGGTGAGCAACAGATTTTCAGCATCTCTCATGCCAGACAGTCCATAACCCATTTTGATATTACAAAAAATGACACTACAGCACTCAGAACTGGCTGTCCACGTCACATCCCCTAGATCTAGTTCCTACTTCAGAGCCCTATCAACATGGACCCCTAGATCTGGTTCCTACTTCTGAGCCCTACAGTATCTACAGTGACCTGTAGATCTGGTTCCTACCAAACCCTATCAACAGTGACCCCTAGATGTGGATCCTACTTCTGAGCCCTACCAGCAGTCACTCCTAGCTCTGGTTCCTACTTCTGAGCAATATCTACAGTGACTCCTAGATCAGGTTCCTACTTCAGAGCAATATCTATAGTGACCCCTAGATCTGGTTCCTACTTCACAGCAGTATTTACAGTGACCCCTAGATCTGGTTCCTATTTCACAGCAATATCTACAGTGACCCCGATATCTGTTTCCTACTTCAGAGCAATATCAACAGTGACCACTAGATCTGATTCCTACTTCAGAGCAATATCTACAGTGACCCTTAGATCTGATTCCTACTTCTGAGCAATATCTACAGTGACTCCTAGATCAGGTTCCTACTTCACAGCAATATCTACAGTGACCCCTAGATCTGGTTCCTACTTCACAGCAGTATCTACAGTAACCCCTAGATCTGTTTCCTACTTCAGAGCAATATCAACAGTGACCCCTAGATCTGGTTCCTACTTCAAAGCAATATCAACAGCGACCCCTAGATCTGGTTCCTACTTTAGAGCAATATCTACAGTGACCCCTAGATCTAGTTCCTACTTCACAGCAGTATCTACAGTGACCCCTAGATCTGTTTTCTACTTCAGAGCAATATCAGCAGTAACCCCTAGATCTGTTTCCTACTTCAGAGCAATATCAACAGTGACCCCTAGATCTGGTTCCTACTTCAGAGCAATATCTACAGTGACCCCTAGATCTAGTTCCTACTTCAGAGCAGTATCTACAGTGACCCCTAGATCCGGTTGCTACTTCTGAGCCCTATCAACAGTGACCCCTAAATCTGGTTCCTGCTTCAGAGCAATATCTACAGTGACCCCTAGATCTTGTTCCTACTTCAGAGCAATATCTACAGCGACCCCCTAGATCTGGTTCCTACTTCTAAGCAATATCTACAGTGACCCCTAGATCTAGTTCCTACTTCAGAGCCCTTCTGTATCTTCAGTGACCCCTAGATCCAATTCCTGCTTCAGAGCCCTATCAACAGTGTCCCCTAGATCTGGTCCCTGCTTCAGAGTTCTGTCTCCAGTGACCCACAGATCTGGTTTCCTGCATTAGAGCCCTATCTAGTGACCTCTAAATCTGTTTCTGCTTCAGAAGCCTATTTCCAGTAACTCCTGTGTCATGTTCCTGCTGTATTACCATACAATATGTTTGCCTTACTGTGGACAGTATGTACCGACTTAAACAAGGGGAAAGGGTGGCTGTCTGGAAGTAAGGAGGTAGTGAGGTTAGGTCTGTGGCTGCTGGGAAGGGGGCAGAATTTAAATCTTGTGTGACTTTGTGTTGTGTACGGTATGGTGGGGAGAAAGGAAACAGCAGCGGGGGAGGGTTAAGGGGGTACTGACTGACAAGCAATGATAATTCACTGCTCTGATATCACAGAACTGATAACTGTGGAGTATGTAGCTGAAAAAGGCTTTTTTTTTAAGAGGGACGATCTGCACAGCAGACCAGTTCCTACTGCAATGGAGGTCAGCAAGTATTGCCCAGCTGTGCCTTGGCCGCAGATTGGGGGGCCAGAATTTGTGACAGGAAATGAGTGGCTAACATGCATCATTCTTTTATTTGCTTCTACTTCTGTCTGTCACAGTTTTCAGCTATATGATTGTGAGACTGACAGTGCATGAGGGGCACATGAGCGAGCAGTGAACCTCTTAAGAATGTGGTGGCACAGGTCTCGAGGATGCGTCCCTCTCATACATAATCTGCTTCACAAACAATTGTTTTTTAACCCTCTATATAAGAGGACAACACTAACATGCAACTCTGAACCAACCCACTACTGCTGTGGATCCTATATACCCACCAACATGGCTGAAATTGACAGGTGCTAAGCAGAGGATACAGAACCATCATGAGGAGCGGGGGTGCCCTCTCATTGCTGTTTGCCACTGTCACTGTGCCAGTTGCCACTAAGCACTCTACAGGGCTAAGTTCAGTCCTCTATGACTATACTTAGCCCCAGGAGGCCACCAAGACCAGCAAACAAAAGATCAGAGCTTACAAACACTCTTAACATGTACTGCAGGTTATCGAATTTACCACTGTTGCATCCCTGCTCTGATGTCAGCTGCAGGAAATTCTGAAATTTCTGGTTACAGCAAATGTCAGTCTGGAAGTCAGCAAAATCAGTTTGATACAATCTACTATACTGCAGTAAACGATAAATAAAAACAAATGTTTTTGCACAGAAAGTGCAAATTGGGACCAGCTCCACACTTGGGTTTGAGTCTCATTGCCGACTGTTCCCCAGACTTTATTGTTGGTCTGCTGTACTAATGGTGATTAATGCAGTGGCTGGCAGCCTCTGCATGTTGCCTGGCTTTGCCACCCTGCTGTACTGAGAGAGCTTGTGAGTTTCTCACTGACTCCAGCTTGTGTACATGGTACCTGCCAACCGCCTGTTGCTCAGCTCAGCACTAATTCTGTGGCTCTGCCTGTATGTGTCTGTCTCTCATTGGCGAAACGACACTACATTTCTGCATCAAATAGGGAGACACTACAACCTTGAGGTTAGAACACAGAGCTGTGAACCTGGAGGCACAGTAAATTAGGGTTTGAATCTCATAACCCCTACTTGCATACCGTGTGATCCTAAGCAAGTTACGTAACCTCTCTTTGCTTCCTGCTCACACCTAGAAATGAGCTTTGGTTCAGGGGGCTTTTCCTGGCTAAAAATTCAAGAAAAACAGTCTTGGAGAAAGAACACTGCTTGCCAGCTCCCTTTTCCAGTAAGTAACTGGGATATGTAAAATGTTTCAAAAGACGGAATATCCCATGAGGTAACTCATAATTATTACTTGGTGGCGAATGTTGGTGTCATTGTTCCTTTGCATGAGAGGCTGAACGTAAGTGCTAGAGAATGATGACACCAGCACTGCACACCAAATGACAGTCATACTTTGAGCTACCTCGTGGGATATCCTACATATACCATTGCATTCTGAAATAAACGCGACTTCACTGTGTGACATGGCAAGTGGTAAAATAACATAGCAAGAGGTAAAATAAAAATTATACAATGGTAAGAAAATTTCCTGGGCTCTGATTGGTCAGTGTATGCCTGAGACAGTTATGTTATTATACAATAACATCACTGTATTGATTTTTTGGCTGCTGCTTTTTTTCTCTTCAAAGATATATAGCCACACTAAAAATCTACTAAACCCTTTTTAACTATTTTTTTTTAATTTTGTATAGCATCGAGCCATTGTATAATTGCAAAAAGGCACTCCAAGGTGTGTGTGTGTGTGTGTGTGTCATTGTGCAATAACGTCACTCCTGGGGTGGTGGAAACACTTGTCTTCTCCTCGTGCTTCTACCCACCCCAGAAGTGACGTTATTGCACGATAACACACACCTTGTTGTGCCTCATTGCTTAATTAACATGCATTCCAAGTGTCATTTTTAATAGTAGTTATGTACTGGACTAGAGTAACACTTTTTATTTGCAAAATGTATTTTCACATCTATTGTATAAATACAGTATTTTATTTGGAACAATTGAAAAAAATAATGATAATGGCTAGGGTGTTGTCTGCATATTATAAATAGCATAATATATAGAGAAACATGTATTATGAGGCTATATTTGCAGCAAGAGTTTCTGGTAAAATAATTTCCACAACAGCAATGCTTGAGTGGTTTAATCATGTTACCAGAACCTCAAGATGCAGTTATAGCAGAGGAAACATGGTTCCACACATGCTGTTTTTTGTAATATATGATTACAAAAAAAAAAAAGAAAAAACTTACTTACAGTAGCCTTTGTAATTTCAAACATTTACTTGGAGAGCAAACACTTTGAACTTGAGATTATCACAGAGTTAGCTCATGCAAGCATTACCACAAAGCCCTCCAATGAGTTTACTTATGCAGTAGCATTCGTGGTAGTAGAGACCAAGTCTGGACTCCTCTCCACCGTTATAATGCATTCCACAATTCTATCAGTTTATTTTGTGACACGGCATTAATAGTACGCCGTGAATACTACACACCGATTGGAGGAAACAGGTAATGTGACCCGAACATAGCCGTGCATTAAATCCCTAGATATGCCTGGCTACGTTTCAAAGATAACAAAACCAACATGCAGTATTAGAGGACGTGGCTGCGTGTGGACGGCAGTATTGTTTTTTTCACAGTCGGTGAAACCGTCGTAAACGATCTCACTAGTTCCGGTACTCGCATCACCGATCTGAAGAATTCCCACGTTGCACTTGCCATGTCACAAGTGCATGAATCCTCTCGACAGAAGGGCATTTCCCAGGAATTAATGCATGGTTAGGTGGTGGGAAGCACTTGCATTAATTCTTGGGAAATGCCCTCCTGTCTCAGGGATTAATGCTTACTTATTGCATGTGAGGAAAGTCAGTCTATACAATGCAGTGTCATCTAGTGTTGAAAGCTTTGACTGGCGTTTGGTTGGTACAGAGTAATTGTAACAGCTGGTTCTAACTACCTGGATTCAATTCACTATCCACACTTTGGGTCTGCTCCACCTAGGTGGCTGGGAAACACACAGTTGAGCGTATCCAGCTGTGGCTCTGTGTTCCTGATGCATGTCTGCACTGGATGGCACCCACAGCCCCCCATCCTCCATGCTCTGCTGATGCAGCGGTATGCATACGAACATACGAAAATTTCCAGCTGCAAAAGGCCATCATGGTCAAGCCAGGCTGCTCGCGAATGCAGCTAGCTCCCTATACAGCAGCTGCTCCCCCTCCCCTTACCTCCCTTTACCTTCCCCTTTGCCCTATATCACCCCTTCTGGAAGCATTCCACTGTGGTACATGCCACCACTTCAGCTGGTAGTGCGTTCCACTTTGCCATCACCCTCTCTGTAAAGAAATGCCTCCTCACCTCTCTCCTGAATCTACCCCCCTTCAATCTCATGTCATGGCCCCTAGTGTCTCTCCCCACCCTCCTCCTGAATAGACCCTCTGTGTCTGATTTGATTATCCCTTTCATGTATTTGAAGGTCTCAGTCATATCCCCCCACCCCTCCTCTCCTCCAGTGTGTACATGTTTAACTCCCTTAGTCTGACCTCATATGGCAGTTGCCCCAGGCCCTGAATCATCTTCATTGCCCTACGCTGCACCCCCTCCAGCAGCCTAATGTCCTTTTGTAGGTACAGGCACCAGTACTGCAAGCAGTATTCAAGCTGGGGTCTAACCAACAATCTACATAACGGTAGAATAACCTCCTTTTTCTTGAGGTAATTCCCCTTGCAATGCATCCCAGCATTTTGTTGGCCATTGCTGCTGCCTTTCTGCATTGTGCAGAATTGTTCACTACTTCCGTGATGAGCTCCCCCAGATCCTTCTCCTCTTCTGTTTCCTCCAGATGCACTCTCCCCAGATGGTAGCTTCTCCTCGGATTTTTTGTTCGGAAGTGCAGCACCTTGCATTTTATTTGCGTTGAACCCTAGCTGCCATCTGTCAGACGATGTCTCCAGCCTTGCCAGATCCTCCTGTAGCCCCTGGCACCCCTCCTGGTCATCCACTACCGCTCCCATCTTGGTGTCATCCGCAAATAGGCTGGTTTTGCTGCTGATGCCCTCTGAGATGTCTGCAATAAATATGCCAAACAGCACCAGACCCAGCACTGAACCCTGTGGATCACCACTTGTCACAGTCTTAGGAGATGAGTATTCCCCACCTACCACCACCCTCCGCTGCCTATCTTTTAGCTAGTTCTCCACCTGTCCCACCAGTTTTGCTACCGCCCCTGTGCCCTGTAGCTTGATTCCAAGTCTCCCATGTGGTACTGAATCAAAGGCCTTACTGAAGTCCAGATACAGGACATCTGCCGCATGGCCGCTGTCAATTTGCCTATTCACCCAGTTATAGTATTCCACCAGGTTGGTCTGGCATGACCTGCCCTTGATGAAGCCATGCTGCCTCCCATCCTGCACCCCGTTCACCTCCAGTAGTGCCACTAGCCTCTCCTTTAGGATGGTCCCCATTACCTTCCCCACTATGGACGTTACACTTACTGGTCTATAGTTCCCCGGTTGGTCCTTGGGTCCACTCTTGTGGATGGGAACCATGTGAGCCAGTCTTCAGTCCTGCGGTACGCATCCTGTGTCTAGAGATGAATTAAATAATTCTACCAAGGGTCCTGCCAGGACCTCTGCCAGCTCCTTCAGCACTCTCGGGTGTACTCCATCCGATCCCGGAGCCTTGTCAACCCTCAGTGCCCTTAACCCCTCCAGCACCCTCTCCACTGTGATTTCTCTGGCCATCACCCCCCCCCATCTGTTTCTAGCCTCCCTCGCGCTATGGATAGAGCCCCTTCCTTTTCTTTTTTTTATCTCATCCTTATTTTTCTCCTCTGGATGGCCGCCCCATTCTGACTGACCCCCCCAACCCTGTCCCCCTGGAATGGCGGTGCTTACCTTGTACCCGGCCCGGAAGCGGAGCCTGTGGGAAGTCGGTCCTCATCCTGCTGCTGCCGGTGTTTTCTGCCTCTGGTTATCGACCAGGAGACCCAGGAGTACGAGCGCTGCCGACCTCCAGTGATCCGAGCTAATTCCTGAACCCGGGTGGCTGGCATGCCTGATAAGGTGTCCACCGCCTCACCCCTTAGCACCACCACACCGGCCCCATGCCTTTCTTTTCTTTCTTAAAGACTGACAGGAAGTATTCAAGGAGCACGCCTGCTCTTTCACCCTCTTTCTTCCACCCATCCTCAAGCCCTTCTTAATTCTACAGTTCAGTCCTTACAGCTTTTTCTCCTGATGTACCTAAAGAAGTCTTTTCCCCTTTTTTTATGCCCTGCACCAGCCTGAGTTCCCTTGCTGCCTTGGCTGCCCTTACCCCCTTGGTCACTTCCTTCGCTTCTTTTAGGTATTCCTCCCTATCCTCCTCTCTCCCCGATTTTCTGTATCTCCTATAAGCTGTCTTTTTCTTCCTCACCTTGTCTAGCACCCCTTTACTTATCCAGATGGGTTTCATCCCCCTAGCCTTCTTAGTCTGGGCCCTGCTGCAAGTTTCTGTGTCCTCCACTATCTCCTGTCTTATCAGTTCCCAGCTTTGTTGTGTGTCCATACCTGGTCGAATTTTGCACAGAAACCCCTGTACCACTTCCCTCATCATCTTAAAGTTGGCATTCCTAAAATCCAGCACCCTTGTGCCAGATGCCATTCTGACTTTAGCCATCTGTAAGTGGAACCATACTGTCCGGTGGTCACTCCCCCTCAGTGGTTCCTCCACCCTCACATCCCTCACCCACTCCTCGTTCATCAGTATGAGGTCAAGGGTGTTCCTTTCCCTAGTTGGTTCCTTGACCAACTGTACTAGAAAGCTTTCCTGGAAGGCATCCAGCATTACTGCTCCCTTCTGCTCTTTGTGGTATATGTGTCCCAGTCCACACCCGGCAGGCTGAAGTCCCATACTAACACGTTGAAGTGGGGGTGGTTGGAGCAAGTCCAGACCATAGGCATCCGATTGGCTGTGGTCCACAAGTTAATCCTTGCCTACCCAGGGAGCAGGGAATAGGTGGACTTCAAGACAACTGTATCCACACCGAAAAAAATGTATTAACATATTCCTGGTGGATGCTGGTGATGCACCAAGTTACCTAGGAGGCTCCAAGGGCTGTAGGCTGTATGAAGGAGGGCTGAATTATTTGTGGCCAGGCAGTGGGTGGCGCATGGCCGTTAATGCTACCCTTAGGCAAAATTAGCTGCTGTTTCCTCTGCTGGCCCTCTGCACTGTGGAGATGGGAAGGCGCCTACCTGCCAATGCCCTGTGGCCCACCCTTGGCCAGCCCACAGGTGGACAAAGGAATGACTGCAGAGGGGACTAGCTTAGCATGTTCATGAATATGCAGAGGTCCCCACATGTGCAAAGTGTGACCTCTGTGCACCACAAGCTGACATACAGTAATGGCCTCTCCACAGGTGCAAAAAGAGGTGCTGAACTGTTGAGGAGGTGGTCCATAGGCAGTCTTCCACTGAGCGAACTCAGTCACTGGAACAAGACATTAAACTTTACTACTACTACTACTACCCATGTGATCTTCTGGCTCCACCCCCACAACACTCAGATCGTTTCTTATGCTTGAAAGAATAGCTCTCCTCCAACACACCTTCTCTTAGTGAATCTGAATTTTGTGAAATTTTAAGGGCCTTTTTCGAGATTTCTTCAAAGTTTTGGATTCTTCTTCAAGTCATAGTGAACTCCTCAACTGAACTCTTGCTCACTGCTCTGCTGAGTGTGATCATGGAAAAAAAAAAAGAGTAAGCTAAGATTTAAAAGGCGTGATTTGCAGGTTAACCATGTCCACTGTGATTGGGGAACTACAGGTTGGTCAGCCTGACCTTAGTAGTGGGCAAGCTGACAGAGACCATCCTGAAAGATATATTGGTGAGCTTTCTGGAGGATAATGTGCTCCAGGGCAAAAGGCAGCATGGGTTTGTATTGGGGAGGTCCTGGCACACTAGCCTAATTGACTTCTTTGACTGAGTCACCAGGACAGTAGACAAGGGCCAAGTGGTTGATATTCTGTATCTGAACTTAAAGGCCTTCAAATCTGTGCCTCATTGTAGACTGGTCAGATAGCTGGAAAACATGGGAGTGGGGGCTAAGCTTACTGGATGGGTCAGAAGCTGTCACAGTACAGAAGCCAAAAGATGGTAGTTGGGGATAATTCTCTGAAGCTGGGCCTGTGACCAGGTGGTTCCCACAGAGCTCAGTGCTTGGTCCAGTATTTTTCACATCTTCATAAGAGACATGACAGATGGGATCAAGGGTAAGACCTGCCTGTTCATAGATGACACAAAGGTTTGTGGGAGGGTGGACATGGAGTAGGGGAGACAGGAGCTCAAAGTAGATCTGGCTAGGCTAGAGAAGTGGTCTGGCATTTAGCAGCTGGGCCTCAATGCAAAAAAGTATGAAGCTATGCACTTGGGGGCAAAGAATCCAGGGACCAAATACTAGTTGGGTGATGTGAAGGTAACTGGGTCAGAGTAGGAAAAGGACATAGGAGCAATTATCACAAGTGACCTGAAACACTCGGTACACTGAAAGAGAGCAGCAGCCAAAGCAAATCGGATGCAGCGGGATTACCAGCAGGAAGGCAGAGGTCATTCTGCCGTTGTACAGGTCTCTAGTGTGACCGCACCTTGAGTAAAGTGTGCAGTATTGGCGCCCATATCTTAAGAAGGATATCAACTTGTGGAAAATGGTCCAGAGAAGGGCAACCAGGAAAATCCAGGGTCAGTTGGGCAACGATTACTAAGTGAGGCTGAGGGGCTCAACATGTACTCTCTTGAGGACAGAAGGGAGAAGGGGGACATGATTGAGACCTACAAGTACCTTAAGGGTATAAACAGGGTCAGCACTGAGGCCTCTTCTGCTTCAGTAGGAATGAGACCACTAGGGGCCACTGCCTAAAGCTGATGGGGGGGAGGTTTGGAAGGGAGATGAGGAAGGAGGATGCTGTTTTTCACAAAGAGGGTGGTGGCCAAGTGGAATGGGTTGCCAGAGGAGGTGGTATCCCTGAAAATGCCAGACAGCTTCAAGAGAGGATCGGACAGGGTGAAGGGGACAGGTAGACTGGGTGAGTGGGAGGGGGTATTTGAGTAGGCAAAAGGAAATGTGGAGGGGGAAGTTCCCTCTGTAATCACAGTGGGAAGTGCACTCTTGAGCAGACTAGAAAGACAGTGAAGACTGTATCTGCTGGCATGTTCGTATGCCCATCACTGACTGCCATGATGCCTGTGTTCACTATTTAGGCATGTTCTATATGGACGACTGCCAGTAGTACCAGGCCATATACAAACAGATAATCGAGGATCACTAATAATGGGAAATTAAAGATAGGCCGGGGACTGCATGAGAGCTGCCTGTGGTAGCAGGATCTACTGTGCAGTTAGAGGCTAATGGTGACAGTATTCAGCTCTTTGACAATGTTCCCATCTTGCACCTGTTGATGACTGAAGAGTGAGTGGTGGACCTGCTGTGTGGCAGGAAAAAGATTTTCATGATTCTGTGTTGTCCATTCAGTCATTTGAAGGTGAGCCTTGTCTTAGGCACCACAGGCACTGAAAGTAGAAAAGTTAATGCTCGTCATAGGAGCGCTGTCAATCACAGGGCCATTCATGTTCTCCCCTTTTGGATGTTACTCAGTATTGTTCATCCTTTAAGGAAGTCAGACTGTCCAGGAGCAAGCTAGTGTTCCTATGGAGCTTCTGTCTGGGAAGTCAAAGGTCTTGATGCCAGTTGATACATCAGATGAGCCGATGGGCCCTGGCATTGATGACTCCACTAAGGGAGAGGAGTCCTCTCTGTTGTGGGCTCCAGTGCTGATGATGGCCATGTCCAAATCAGTAGTGATTGGCTTGAGTGAATTCATGGTCAAACCCTTGCCTGTTCAACCTCCACCGGTTGTCCCAACCCTGGCACTGCTAACTGTCTATCTGGTGATGGTTGCCCCCATGGGGAAACCAACTCCAGCAGAGCAAGCTCTATGCCCACCAGATTGTTGATATCTGAGGTCCAGTTCTCTATTTCATTCTCAAGACCGCCACCGACAACATCATCTGTGATCATCGTGCAGTTCTTCCTGCAAGTTAGACTGCTGTAATTGACATCAAGATCATCCCAGGTGGGATGGGGTATGTTGCAGCAATGGCTTAGAAAGTGTATACCCAGGGCCTTGTTTGACCAATGTCATTGGGTGATCCATGCAGGTCATGGATGCCTCTCACGGTGCTGACCACAGTCACACACACCCAGTTGCACCCCTCCCTTGATGTTGTCTTCGGGACTAATCTACATGTTCTGGTCCAGTCCCCACCTTCGCCGCTGGTGGTGGGGGCACCAAGGATGCCAGGTGAGGGACAGTGCTCCCCAATGCCCTGTAAATCGTAGCCACTCTACTGGAAAGAGTGGTCCATACACTTGGGGTCAGACTAGAATGAGTCATTATCATTGGTTTGCTCAGCACCCTATCTAGGAGACAACGGTCTACCAACCAATAAGCCTGACTCAGGAGACCATTACACCTTCACCACGTTGTTGGACAAAATGTTTACCTAGCTGGACACTTCACTTTAGGAGGTCCAGATAAAGAAAACCTTCCTACTGCTTGATAGCCTGGAACAGATTATTACACCTAGGGTAGCCTTTCCTATTGCCTCTGCCATGCTGTGTCCCACTCTCAGCAGCTAGCAGTTCTTGGCTTCTTACAGTCCTATGGCCTATATTCATGGACACTACCTCCGCATTAGCACCACTTTACTTACCTGTTCCTACCTCGATTCAACAATGTGCCATTGAACAACACGGGTGATGCTAAATCAGGTTAGTAAAGGCAACGTAAAGTGTGCTAACACTGGAGCTACTGTCCATGAATATAGGCTTGTGTACAGTAATCACTTAGGAACTGTCAGACGCTTAATATTTAAAAGCTGGTGTATCTTGCAATTGACAGAAATGGGAGAAATGGCTTTCAAGGATAAGCATATGGTAGCCGAGAAGAGATGCAGAAATCTAAAGGATCAGCTGTGTTCAGCAGTATATACAATTCCAAAAAAGGAAAATCAAGATTTAGCAAGTAGATGAGAAATTTTAGGTGTGGTGACTGTTGCCACTGTAATAATACTTATAAGTTGAGAAAAATAAAGAACTTGGCAGGCAGTGAAGAGACAGAAGTAAAAACTGTCATAACATGTAAGTCCAGACCATGTTATTTACTTAATAAAATGTCCATGCAATCAGTATATAGTGGACAAATGCAAAGAAAGTTGAGAAAGCCTATAATGGAGCATGAAAGTAATATACGCGGATAAGATTTATCGTCACCACTTTAACGAGACATTTTGTGGAGGCTAACGACACCTTATCAATGTTATGATATTTGGAACTGACAAATGGCCAGAACTCAAGGGAGGTACTGGAAAAAGCAGTTGTTGCGTAGAGAAGCATATTGGATCTGCAGGTTTAAAAGTTTGGATACCAAATATGGTTTAAACGAGGCACTAGATTGGGTCTCTGTTTTTTAGATAACGTTAGTAAGAAATGGGTTATTATAGAGAGTTTGTTATCAAGTTGAAATCGTCAGTATGAGAAGAAATTTAAATTTACTAATAACGATCATGTTTATTTGTAAATATGAGATTGTACTGTATACTAAGGGTGAAACAGAATCATTAGGAGGAGTAAATTAAATGTATTATTAATGATCATGTTTATTTGCAAATATGAGACTGCAATGCATAATAAAATTAACATAATGCAGCATGGGAAGATAACCCAGATCCAGAAGAGGTAGTATAGACTGATGTCTAGCAGAAAAAAAAAAAAGAGTCCATTTGTGAAAGGAATGGGTTTACTTTCAAACACAATATTGTAACAGCTAGAATAACATTGCAGAAACCAGCACAAATGGTAAAGGAAAATAATCATTCATTGCATCAGAGAAGTAGCAAGGCTGACATCTCACTGTGGCTTTCAGCTGTATCATGAGCAGTGACTCATGAAAAGATGCCACTGATTGACAGTGGGTCAGGAGGAAAGTGTGTCAGGTTGCCATGCCAACAGTGTTCTAAGCTTGGTAACTGGGATGTTAACCCCTGGTGTCCAGGATATGTGGTCTTCCTGATTGAGCTTTAA
The DNA here is from genome assembly GCA_016271365.2 of Neoceratodus forsteri. NCBI lineage: Eukaryota > Metazoa > Chordata > Ceratodontiformes > Ceratodontidae > Neoceratodus > Neoceratodus forsteri. Next base: position 1,710,132,643 of record CM028129.1, on the reverse strand, counting down.
GAAGAAGCCAGTAATGGCTTTTGCAGCACGCTGAAATCAAAGAGCAAAGAAATTGCGTGCAGTCAGTGTCTGGCTAAAAGAAATTATAAAGCAGAATGAGTAATAATAAAAATATACTAAACCACAAGTTATAATTAAGTAGAATTAATTTAAAGAAGTATATATGGGGATTTATGTTCCTTTGTTAGATGCAGGCTAAATTAGCGAGTAAAACATCCCAGAAGGGAAGTGAAATACCAGCAGCTTGTATAAGGTGTGTAACAAGCATGTCGGTTAAAATAAACTGCTATGGCTTAATAGAAAAATATTTTTAAAAAAGTAAATGGAGAGAGAAAAGAGTAAGCATACAAAACAACAGTCGAAGGGCCACAAATAAGACATGATGGGAGTGGTGCAGTGCAATTGCTGTGGAGCGGCAGTCTTCTGGGAGACGTTCTGGAGGATGCGGTGTTGTTCCATCTGCAGGCACCTCTCTGGGCTGAGGGAGTAGGTTGCTCGTCTCCAGACTGAGTTGACCAGGATTCAGGGGACCTCCTCTCCCACCCAGGGACCAGCAGGACAGACACTACTGCCTCAGAGGTTGCCAGGAATGAGGAGTGGTTGGACCACGGTGGGCTCAGAAAGGGTGAAGGTGGAGGAACAGAGGTGCATCCCTCCAGTTGTACCTCTCCACAATTTGTAAACTGTTCTGGCAGAGTATGGTTCCTCTATGGACTCACCTGCAGTGGAGACCAAGGAGGATGCTGGGAACCTCCGCAAAGGAGACCCACAGGAGGGTAGCATGGGACCCCACAGAGGAAGGAAACAACTCCTGGTGGGGGACTCAATTGTTAGGTGGGTAGAACTGGGGGGGGAGGGGAGAGGGAAGTAAGGTGCCTGCCCGGTGCCATGGCTTGGAGGGACAGGGAGCAAATCCTCAGGATCACGGGAGTAGCTGCACGGGGGAGGGATCTGGACATCACTGTCCACCTAGGGACAAATGACCTGGCTGGGAATGGGATCAGAGCAGTGCAGGAGGAGTTTGTGGAGTTGGGAAGGGCCTTAGACAAGTAGCATGTATGGTAACCTTCTCGGAGGTACTGCCTGTCTATGGCATGGATGAGGTTAGGGTGCTCTTGTTTTTTCCCATAGGGAAACTGGGTTGTAATTTTATAATTATAACCAGCTGGTTTTAACGACAATCACGTGCTCGGTTTCCCTAGCTTGGCACATGCGCTAGCTACGATCTTCCTCTGCTCTGCATGTCCCCTGCCATCCTGCTCCTTAACGCTCTGCAGTTCACTGACAGTAGGACTTGGTGGTAAGTTCTTCTTCTTTATTAAATATATTACTGGGCACAGAATTTTTTTCAGTCAGAAATAAAAAAGTTAACAGTGCTTTACGTGAGGAGCCGAGCCACTACGGACTGTGCTGAAATCCCAACAGTCTGCGGCTCGGCTCGGCTCGGCTCCGCTCCATAGAGATATACATTTATTTTGTATAATTGCTGTGGTGAAAACATAATCCCCAGAAATTATACAAAATAAAGGATGAGTAGGTGTGTAAAACTCAGATTTTACACACACCCTCGTGGTGGGATTCCTTAATAAACCCCGAGCACAATAAACTGTATTTTTTAAACATTGCTCCTTCATGAGTCAAGACGAACTAGTTCCAAGGCAACAGTGGAATAATAATGATTCACATTTAAACTTTCAATATTCAGAAGGTATAAGGAGACACAGAGGGAGAAGAATAGGGAGCTGTATTGGGGAAACAGAGGGAAGAAGGGAAAACAGTAAGGTGCACAAAGGTGCAAACTGAAGAGAGAATATCCCAGGAGATAACAAAAGGGGGCAAGACATTTCTTAGGTATATACTGTAAGTAAAAAGAGGAAGACCAGGGGTCTGTTTGTAAGTTCAAAAGGGAAGAAGGGGTGACTGTGCAGAAAGGGGACCAGGAAAAGGCAGGCATCCTGAACAAATACAGAGTTCACAGAAGTAGGAGAAGGGGGGGGCACAAAAAAGTAGCAAACGCTTTGGAGGGAGGGAGCTGGACACTAGTCTTTTTTTGGAGGGGAGAGTCCTGAAGGGACTCGCTAATCTGAAGGTGGACAAAGCAATGGGGCCAGATGGGGTGCATCCAAGGGTACTGAGGGAGCTCAGGGAAATACTGGCTGCACCTCTGGGTTCTGTGTGATAACAGCGAAAAAACAATAGTGACTTCAAAATCAGTGAAACCAATTTAGTGCTGAGCACAACAGTGACCAGCAGAATACCGGAAAACCATAACAGTGAACATGACGGCACCCAACAGAAAAACTCAAATGGCACAAAGTTGGGTACAGCACTTGGGAAGAGGGGACATCAAGAGGGGGGCAGATTTAATATTCTAACTCTGAGGGAGACACAAGTAGGGGAGGGGGACAAAGTCGGGAGGTGGGCGGATTTAATATTCTAACTGTAAGGGAGACACAAATAGGGGAGGGGGCCAAAATTGGGAAGGGGCAGATTTAATATTCTAACTCTGAGGGGAACACAACTTGGGAAAGGGGGACAAAGTCAGGAGGGGGGACATGTCTGCATAAAGCTCAGCCCAGTGTAAGGATAAAAAAAAAAATGACTCCAGTAATGGCTAGTATTGAACCCAGGTCTGCAGCACCTACCTACAACACACATGAGGTGACTCTAGCCTTTATGCTACACCTGCAGCACAGCTCTTCCTTCACAGCGGTTGACCTACATAGCGGAACAATACCTTACAATACCACTGCCTACCTCGCTAAATTACTCAAGCGCTGTAAAAACGACATAGCATAAGTTGCATTCGCTATTATTGACTAGCCATTTTTCACTCGCTGTTTTTCCCTCGCTCTCTTCACAGGCTACCCACCTCTGACAGTTCTATTTAACAGCTTACTGGAAACAGGAGTGGTTCCAGAAGACTGGAGGAGGTTGGATGTAATCCCACTACACAAAAGTGGTAGCAGGGAGGAGGCTGGCAATTATCGGCCAGTCAGCCTGACATTGGTGGTGGGAAAGTTAATGGAGTCACTGCCAAAGGAAAGGATTGTAGAATATCTTGAATTCAGTGGGTCACAAGACCCGAGGCAGCGTGGTTTCACAGGGGGGAGCTCATGTCAAATGAATCTGATAGATTTCTTTGACTGAGTGACCAAGGAACTAGATCAGGGTGGAGCGGTGGATGTGGCCTACTTAGGTTTCGGTAAGGCGTTTGACACTGTGCCACATAGGAGACTAGTAAGCAGCTGGGTAGCTTAGGAGTGGTTTCAAAGGCGGAAAACTGGATAAGAAATTGGTTAGGGGACAGGCAACGGAGGGTGGTGGTGGTGGTAAATGGAGTTCATTCCTAGGAAGGGGTGGGGGTGACCAGTAGGGTGCCTCAGGGATCAATGCTGGGTCTGGTCTTCTTTAATGTCTTTATAAGTGACACTGCAGAGAAGATGAAAGGGAAGGTCCACCTTTTTACAGATGACACCAAAATCTACAATAGGGTGGACACTCCAGGGGGTTGGGGTGGAAAGAATGAGCAGAGATCTGAGAAAACTAGAGGAGTGGTCAATGGTATGGCAGTTGGGTTTCAATGTGAAAAGTACAAAATAATGCACTTAGGGCACAGAAACCCAGGGGCAGAATACAAAATGGATTGAGTGGTATTTATGACCACCAAGCAGGAAAGAGACCTGGGGATAATCATATCAGATAACCCAAATGTGGCCAGGCAGTGCAACAAGGCAGTAAGGAGGGTGAGTGGAATGCTGGGGTGCATAGGTAGGGGTATCACCAGCAGAAAGAGGGAGGTGGTGTTGCCTCTGTATTGATTGCTTGCAAGACCCCACCTAGAGTACTATGTCCAATTCTGGAGACTACATCTCTGCAAGGACATAGACAGAGTGGAGGTGGTCCAGAGGAGGCAATTAAAATAGTACAGGGTCTCATCAGAAACCCTACGAGGTGCCGGCTCCATCACTTTGAGGGAAGGGGTTTGCTTGGCACGCTGGCGACCCGGGTTTTTGCCCCGTGCCCGGGTGTCAGGAGCATAGATGTACCATATACTGTAGTACAATCAAAAGCATTGGTTTTCTTTTTCCATCTAGGTACGTGTAACTAATCCCGGGTCGCCCCTGAAAAAGGGACTGTCAAAGTCTCAGTGGGCCTACCCGGTTACCAAAATTTAAATAAATAAATAAATAGTCCAGAGGGGAGGGAGTTTAAAGCATCCTCTGGACGCATCTCTCCTGGGGGAGTGGTTATGTCTTCGGTCCGCTAATTGTTGGCCCCTGTGGTTGGTTTGGGGTGGCGTCCATGGCGCATGCAGCTTCGACACCACGCTGAATGCCCCTGCCTCAGGACATCACTGTGGCTGGCCTGTCATGGTGGGGTGGGTGGAATGATGATGGCCACTGGTCCTATTGCCATGGTGGCCCGGAGGTGTCTGTGCCGACTGCCATGCTAGGGATGTGTATATAGATGCCTTCAGGTGTTTCTCCTCCCCAGTGAGCCCTACGGGGGAGGGGCCCACCCAATGACAGGTTATGTCAGACTATCCAAGGCCACAGCATCGGTGGGGTAGTGGATGGCGATGGGGCATGTGTGGTGATGGTGTGCCTTGATGGCCTAAAGGAGTGGCCGGGGAGAGGGGAGGAGCGAAAAAAAAGAAACCCTACAAGGAGAGGCTAAACAACCTCAATATGCATACCCTGGAACAGACGAGGGGTGGGGGGGGATAGGACAGAGACCTTTAAATACCTCTCAGGGGTAAAAAAGGTACAGGAGGGGAGTATTTTTCAGAGGAAAAGGTGTTCAAGAACAAGGGGACATGCTATAAAGCTGAAGGGAGGTAGATTTAGGAGAGGTGTGTATAGGTACTTCTTCACAGAAAGAATGGTAGATTCTTGGAACAGCCTTCCAGTGGAGGTGGTTGGGGCAAAAACAGTGGTGAGGTTCACGAATGCATGGGATAAGCACAAGAGAATCATAATCTTGGTGCAGCTGCTTTTCAGAACTTTGTCCCTAGGACCTGGAACCTCATTCGGCCTGAGATCTGAAGATATGAAACCACTCAGTGCTTTTGAAATGCACTTTGCAAACATCTTCTGAGTACTTTCAAGTGCAGCTGCCTATCCTCATAGGGCTTTTGTGCAGATCTTGCACCATTTTAGTTGCCCTCCTCTGGATCACCTCCACTCTGTCTATGTCTTTGCAGAGATGTGGTCTCCAGAATTGGACACAGTACTCTGCCTCTCTGCACACATTTCAGTTGGCCTGTAGAGAAACAGGGGGGGGCTGAGGCTGGCCTGATGGCCCAGTGACAGAGCACTGTACTGCCATGCAGCTGACCCAAGTTTGGGAGTGAACTTGGAAAGCCGTGACAGTAGGCAGGCCAGATCACAGCAGGTGTTGCTTAGCAGTGCACTGTGGTTGAGGGTATACCATTAGGTGGGCAGCACAATTATTTTGCTGTGACTTGAGTGCCAGCATCAGAGCGCCTGTTGTGTTGCCGACTGGGATGTGAGAGCACTTTGTGTGGTGGTCATATACCACGGGTGCGTGGCTTGTGGGAACGTGCTGCTTCACAGGTGCTGGCTATTGTCCAACAGGTGCTGGGAATTGCTCGTGGGTTGCGATCTGACATGTGTCAACTGCACTGGCAGAAACTGCCTTTTCTTTCTTGCACTGCTTCCAAACTGTATTAAATTGTACTTTTTCTCCTACTGTTCCAATATTGTGTGACCTGGAGTTGGTTATATTAATTATCAGGGGGTGTGGGTGGTGGGGCCCCCCACAAACAATTTTGGTGGTACAGATATCGGTGTTTACTGCCTGTTGTTGTTGTAGTGTGTAGTGGTTCTTACATTTCATTGCCTGTTCCTTGTTTGACGCGGTTTTGTTTTTCACTCGTATACAGCTTGGTATATTGTACTAGCGCTGTATTGTGTGTTGGTGTTTTGCTGGCACTTTAAATGCTGTCATCATGTTTCCTGTCGCAATGTCATGGGTGAACCGTGCGGTGGGTCAGTGGAGCTTACTCCCTCCGCAGACATTGCTTGATTGGGGAAAGGGGGAAAGGGGAAATTGTTTAACCAGAAAAGGCACACTAAACCGAAGCTTGTTTCCAGGTGCGACCTGGGAGCACAAGGAAGTTAAGTGACTTGCTCAGGGTCACACAGTATGCAAGTCGGGGGCTGTGGGATTCAAACCCCGGTCTGGTCTGCTGGATGTCACCAGATTTGCAGCTCAGAGCCTTAAACCACTGCGCTATACTGCCTCCTTTGGCTATGCATATGCCAGGGGAGGCAGTTGGAACCATGGGAGAAAAGTGGGGTTAAAAACCCATGACTGTCTGCATGATGGCCTGGGCTCCCTGGGCTTCCTTGGGTCCTGGTGCCCACTGTGGCTGGATCCTACTCCCTCATGGTATATTGCCTCCCAGGAGTGGGTGGCCCTCCCCCTGGAGCCCCTGCCACAGAGGAGAGAACCATGGAAGATGTTGATGGGAGTGGGACCTGGGGGGGAAGACAGGGTGAATGGGTCAGAAGAGGGCATATCCCTTAGAGACACTGCAGGGGAGAATATGCTCTGTGGGGAAAAAAAGAAACAGGAAGTCTTCAGGTTCAAGTGCCATCAGTTCTCCCCACTGGCATTAATCCCATCACAGCTGAAGTTTGACATTTTTAAAGGAGGCAAGGAAATGAACATGAAAAAATACTAGAAGAACAAGGACGTGAGAGGGGATATCATTGAATAAATTACTATATGCGTCAGTTTGACGGAATATACAAATAAATCTAGGACTGCTGTTTGAAGGTTACATAAATTATACAGTACTAAAATTTGACCATAAATTCATTTTAGTAGTGAAAGTAACTGCTGTACTTTACTCTTATATTGTTTTATACATCCCCTTGGGTTTGATTATAAAATATGAAGATTTACAAAGTGATTATGGGAAGATCTGCCACCTATGAATAAAAAGAGGGTCTGAAGGCACCACTAAATGGAACAGTTAACTTTTTATATCAAATGTAAGTTTTATGATACAATATTTTAATGAGGCATGAAAAATTATAAAGGGCATGCCGTGTCTGAAATACAGGTGAGCTGAAAAAAAAATCTATTTTTGTCGTACATCTTCGTCTTCACAATCGCCTTTGGAAATACAAGATTGAGCGGTGCTGCAGAAAGACCCATAAAAGTGTCTTCCTAGTCATTAATATATCATATTTTATCTGCAGCAGATCCAAACGCTCATTGTGGTGCTTAGTTTTAAGTCTAGTTGTGTGCTGTGTCTGGGTATGCTTAGCCACGCAGCCTCAGATGCTTTACAGCGTCAGTAGGTTGTAACTAGGGATGTGAGTGTAATGAATCTTATTTAGTTCATTGATTTTTTTTTTGTTTATTTTTTTTTTGGACTGGAAAAGGAGGGCTACACAATACTGCCTATTTTCAGCCTTATCCGGGGGTTGGGCGTGAGGTGGGGATACAGCTGCAAACCAACTGAATCTGAACCCAATGAAGCTGTTGGTGGTATTTTTGTAAATGGGAGAAAGTCGGCCAGGACAATTGGTGAATCCCTTCCCCCACTCTTTCCAGTAAGGGGGTCCCTTATCCACCTGAGCATCATGGCTGACTTTGGAGAGGACAAAGGTGGAGGTGCAAGGAGTCCTGCAAACAGTTTTTGATTGGAATGCAAATTACCACACGTTTTGAAAGTAGCAGCCGGAATGGAGTATTGTGTTATCTGCAGAATGTGATGCTGTGAAAATGGAGATTGTAACTCCTGACCGAGGCGACGTAGCTGGAATTGAGAGAGCAAGTGGTGTTGTGGACCAGAAGGTACAGAATGACTCACATGCCTACAATGGACTTAGGAATGGAGTAGCAGCTGCTAGAGGACACAAAAAGCAACCAAAAGCGACACCTCCTTCAGCTTTTAACCAAGGAGGAGGAACAGATTGCCAAGTATCAACACAGGCAATCCCCAGCAACAGCTAAAGAGAGACGACTATTTAAAGAAACCCTGGGGTGGCTGACTGACAATATGAAAGTGGGTAGAGTGGCAACAGACTGGCAATGTTAGCACACTTCTAGTGCTGCCCCTGGTTTGGAATTGTGGCAGGACCACCTGGCACTGACCCTGCCCACTTGACCTTTGCAGGATTGGTCCCCAGAAGTTGCTCTGGCACTAGCCTGGTGGGAGAGGTCAGCGGATGATGAGGATTGGCAAGAGGGCATTGCACCTCCAGCAGCAGAGATAATGGCAGCTGAAATAATGATAGAGACCGCAGTTTTCTACTAAAATGGCTACGCCATCCCTCAGCACTAAACAGACTTCAAGCTCATCATCCTTAGTCTGTGCAGAAGTACCAATAGTCCATGATCCCAAAAAGAAGAGTGTGTGGGCCAGGAAGAGGAGATACAAGCAGGTATCACAGACATAAATGTACTTGAGTTTATACAGGAAGCTAACCTCACAGAACAGCCCTGTTCTACATACTCTGATGAAGTCCCTACAAGTACATCCCAGAACCGTCCTATTGTCATGGAAGATGCCCACGGGCTCCATAAAGAGGGTGTATATGGAGAACTGATTCCTGGCAACATCTGTACTCCAGAGGAGACTGAAGACCAAGTGGAGGATATGCAAGATCAGGTGTATGCAGCACAAATATTCAAGGAAGCTATGCCACATACCTTTGGGGTAGGGCATCAGGGGTTTGGGGCCAGTCGATGAGGTTAATGGGCCACAGAAGAGAGCCACAGAAGAGAGCAAACCATGACTGTGCAAGTCTTCCCCAGGTAGAAGGAGGGCAGGGTGTTCCTGAAGCGTTTACTTGTAGTAGGTCCAGGGAGGAGAGGCAGAGGCTTGCTGTGATTTTGAACCCCCTCTACAGATACCCCAAACCAGGTAAACCCCAAACTGACTAGTGGGAGACCAAGGCCCAGGCCCCCCACTCCATATGGTTGACCTGTGCAGCAGAAAGGAGGAACCAGCCCAAAGAAGAAATGCAGTGAGACTAAAGTACAAGGATGGCCTTAAGGATGGGTCTGACCAAGTCAGTATTGCAAGAGACTTGCTGAAATACTCAATGTCCTTTATTACCTCTGAGATCTAATGTCCTCATCCACTCAGTAGGATATGACATATCTTCCAAAACCCTTGCCTTAAATGACAGATTCTGGGATAAATACCAGACATTGAATGACACCCCATTGTGGCTTCCTTTTTTATCCATACCATTAAAGTGCTCCTGACATAATTTGAACAGCTGTAAAAAAAAATGTAATGTTAAGACACAATTCTGCTTATATGTAATATTTTTGGTGTAATTCTCATCCATATTTCTTTACTGAGGAGGACATTTTCATGAAAACAGGATCTGTGCCCTAACTGCTCTGGCTGCGTGCCTATACCTGACATCACAACTCTGTTTATGACATCACAGTTTGTTGCTGTGGAGATAATTTTTATGTTATAACTAGGGGATTGTGATGTCAGGTGTGGATAAGCAGCCAGAGCAGGTAAAGTCTAGGGGACAGGGATCTTGTTTTCATGCAATTGTCCTCAGTAATAAAGGAAAAAGGGGAGAATTACAGAAATATATGAAACATAAACTGAATTATGTCTAAATCTTTTTTTAACCATTTTCTGAATGGTGTCAAGGGCTCTTTAATGAAGCCAACCATTAACACTCCTCTAGTATTATTGAAGAATGAAGGTGTAAATGTGGCAGATGTGGTTTTTACTTTCACTTCCTTTTTATCCCCGCCTGACTGCCCTCTTGTTCCACTCCTTCAGACCTGATCAATTCCTCATAGATAGCCCCCACAGAATCTGCCCCTAGAGTGCCAGGCTTACTCAGTTATCCCCTTCCTTAATCCTTCTCTTAGGAGAGCCTGCACAATGGGGTCTGCCCGTGGGTAGGTGATCGGGGATTCAGATCGGTCGTCATCTTGGACCGAGAGTTTTTCTTTCTATTTTTCCTCTCTTGATCCCTCCTTTCCCTGAGGGTGTCAGCACGCAGGATGAGCATCCAGACAGATGGCGTGCTGATGCATGCCATTGTCAAGTGCCCACGATGTCCTCCCTTCCCTGACTCCGGAGAGCCGCCTGTGCCTGGATGCCCATGCTTCCACAGGCATAGGGGCGTCAAGTGCTCAAAACACCCCAGGAATCCACCCCAGGAGGAGGAGGAGAAGATCATCCATTGAGACACTCGATCTTCCTCCCCCCTCCGACCTGAGTTCATTCCCAAACCTGGGTCGCTGGCGTGGTATGAGGTGTGGCATCCAGCGCCTCAACCCTCAACACCACCGGGCTGGCAGATGTGATTTTTTGGGTTAGAAAAAATTTGTGATGTTTTGGATAAGCCGATACCAGTAATTGAGTCAGAAAACATTTGGACGGGAGGATGGAGGGTTAAAATTAGACTACACTGGTCTGAGTCAGGGTCATCACATCTGCCAAGTAGCTTTTATAGCACTGGGTCATAATACTTAAAAGAAAAACGTCTCTGACAATAACCACGAAGGAAGTATAGCGACGCCAATCACTCGGCAATGAAATCCCTGCAGTGCTATTCAATACGCTATTTTTGACATGCTATTATGCGATAGCTAACCTTCATGTGGCATATTTGACTGTCATATAAATTGTGTTCCACTATACAGTCATATAATTCTCTGATTAAGTATTTTTTTTAAGATCCTGCACTGCTGTAATGACTAATATTGTTACTCCAGTTTTGCTACCCTTGTATGTAATCTTGTAATGTAATTGTCTCTGTAATTGTTGCCCCTGTCTGTAACTCTCCTGGGTCATGTCTGAAAATAGGAAAAGTTTGTATCTAGTGCACTTACCCAGTAAACAAAAACTAAATAAATAGATATTGACTGGATAATGCTTTTATATAGACAAGGTTAAGGACCCTTTGTTTCTATCTGAGCCAAATGAAAACATGCCACAAATGGGGATTGCACCTTCACCTGAGCAATGGGTGTGACACGGTAAGGTGCAGTGCATGTTTAGAATATGGCCAAGTTAGCATGTAGTACTCAAACCTCTGCCTCTACAGATGTAATTTTTACTGACAGTTCCCATGGGCTGTGCATAACAGGGAGAGTAGGCTAAATCAGGATAAAATACTGAAACACGCTAAACAGATTGGCATCCACCATGAGGAAGGGGCATCAGAGGAGGCTTCTAACCAGGTGACCACCTCACTATAACCAGTTAACCCTCCAAGGGAAAGTCCCCCCAAGAGGACGACACGGGTCCAGAAGCTACTGTTGATTCACCCCCCCAAAGATTATTCTCTCCCTCCAGTTGAGCACAAGACTAACATTGTCCAAAGGAGGGACACTGAGACTAGGTAACCTGTCTCAGACCTCCTTATGGCACTGAAGCCAGAAGTAGAGTACAACATGGGAGAAGAGGTATTAACAGTCACTAAACAGGACAGGGACATAGGAGTAATCATATGTGATGATCTCAAGGTGGCAAGATAGTGCGACAAGGCAGTGGGTTGGGCCAGTGGAATGTTGGGGTGCATAGGGAGGGTTATCACCAGCAGAAGGAGGGTGGTGTTGCCATTGTATAGATCACTAGTGAGCCCACCTGGAGTACTGTGTACAATTCTGGAAATCACATCTTAGGAAGAACAGAGACAAAGTGGAGGTAGACCAGAGGAGAGCGACTAAAATGATACAGGGTCTGCATCAGAAGCCCTATAAGGAGAGACTGAAGGACCTCAGTATATACACCTTGGAAGGGAGAAGAGTGAGGGGGAGATAGAGGTCAGTGTAACCCCCAGTGCGCCTAACACTGAGTGAGCTACTACCCCTGCCTGTATGGCTAGTGAACAGGTTGAGGGGCCTGGGTCCTATTATGCGGTGCCTCCATTTTTATTAGCTGAAACTTGGGTAGAAAGGTGTCACTCGGCATGGTGACTAGGTTTGACTACTCTGCACAGGGGCACCCAAAGTAATCCAGAGACTAGAATCAATAACATAATGACCAATACCAGGAGATGGGATTCTAAAGTGTGGCTTTATTCAACAACACTGAATGAAAAGCATAAATGGACCCCAACGGGGCTACACTCCTTGTAATGCAGATAAGGTGATGACACAGACACATATCCATTCTTGGATCCTAAACTTCCATATGTCATGGACTCTTTAACTAGTGGCACACTACCACCTCTACTCCATCCCAACGCCTGGGCACCTCTTCAGGCGCTTGGCTAATACCTGACAGAAAGGGTGACTGGTGTCTCAAAGCAATCCATAGAGGTAAGCTCTGCCACGCCAGGTGGGGGGTCTCCACCTTTTGTTCCATAGACCCATACCCGGCCATTCCTTTGTTTACACACACACTTCCTTGGCTACTGTAGTGCAGACTGTACATGGCTTTGTAATGTAGTAACTGTCTTTCTCTGAAGACCCCCCACATACAACAGTCATTACATCTCACTGTTCCATAAGCCTCTTCCTTGGCTACTATAGTGCAGACTGTACATGGCTTTGTAATGCAGAAACTGTCTTTTCCTTGAAGACCCCTCACATATAACAGTCATTACATCTCACTGTTCCATAGGCCCTGGACTTGGCATCCTGACTGACCCATAGCCCCAGAGACTTACTTACTCACTGTTTTGGTGAATGACACTGGCCTTTTATCAAAGCTTCATCACCATCCATATTGCAGGTGTCCAAAACTCTGAATGAATCTCATTCCACATAAACTGCAGTGCCCCAGCACTCTTCATCAGGCAGCTTCTTCCTTTTCCCAGGCCAGGGGGTTGCCCCTGGGAGTTGGTTCCTTGTGCGTCTCTTGTGGTGGAAGCACACACCCAAAGGTAGCTCTGTGTTAGAGCTGAGGGCAGGGGGGCCTGCCCCTGCAGGGCACCCTCTCCCTCCACTGCACTGCAGGATCTACATCCTTCTCTCTCTCTTGAGCCTACTTCAGACTGCAAACAAAAACTAGACTGCTGACTTCAAGGATCAACTCTAGACTGACTTTGAAATTCCCCAACGTTCCATCTAACTCCCAACTGCAACATTCCATTGTGGCTTATGCTGCTGCAGAATTCTAAATGATGCCATAGCCTCAGCTCAGCAGAGACTAAAAACAGAGCAAGACATAGTGAAATCCATTTAACTGGAGTTTCACTAGCTGCCTGTCCCTGCCTGCACTAGATCTAATTAGGGTTCTAGTAACACTGGCTAACAGGGGGGTTACATCAGTAAATATCTCAAGGGGGTAAATAAGGTACAAGGAGGGAACATATTTCAGATGGACAGATGCAAGAGAAAAAGGGAACATGCAGTTAATCTGGAAGGGCGTAGATTCAGGAGAGATGAGAGGAAGTACTTCTTCACTGAAAGACCGGTGGATACCTGGAATAGTCTTCCGGTAGAGGTGGTGGAGATAAAAACAATGGTGGACTTCAAGCATGCATGGGATAGGCACAAGGGAATCTTAGCTGGAAGTCGAGGGGGTCGGAGATTAAGTAACTTCTTCGGTGACAGTATAGATTGGGGAAAAATGAGCAGAATGGGTGGGTCAAGCAGTCCTTATCTACCATCAAATTCTGTTTTTCTATCAAATTCTGTTTTTCTATGTTTTAATGTTCCAGGGGAATTGGTACCAGAGGTAAGTGTTAATGAATCCATGGAGGTTATGCCCCCTCCCCAGGAGCCCTCTGATCAAGGCACAACAAAGGCAGCCAGATGAAGAACCCGCCATACAATGCAGCCCAAAACAAAGCTTCTAAAAAGGGATGTATCCCCAGTCATAACTAAAAATACATATGAACCACTGGCAAAAACAACTCAGCGGGGAGATAACGAAGATTCTGAGGCCTTATCCATTGTTTTCACACAGAAAGAGGACCCTTCACATACAGGCAAATCTCTGTCTGAATCCTTAGGTAACAGTAACATTCCTGCCTTGGTCAGTAAAAAATGATGTTTGGAATGAAGGTTTTGGTTTTTCTTGCAGAGAACTTGCATAGGTCCTCTTAGAGTGGACACATGCAATATCAGTATAGTAACAAGCATTTGTTAATGCCGAATGTCGGCTTGCTGGCACTGGCATTGGTAGTGCAGGAGACAGAGGGATGCATAATAGGAATGGCACTTAAGTACTGAACTGTCACCAACCCCACCCCCACCCTGCAGAGACTGACAGGCGTTGGGAGTGTGCCTTTGGATCGTCGGGTATAACGCTCATGCCATTTCATCTCACCCTACCCTGCAGACATTCACAGGTGTTGCGGTGTGCTTTGGGGTCTTCAGGCCTTACACTCATCCCATTTCATAAGGAAATATGCTGAAGTGGGTGCGGCACAGGAGAATGGGGTGAACGCGGGGCCCGACGACTGCAAGACACACCCCGATGCCTGTCAGTGGCTGCAGGGTGGGAGTGGAATGGCGTGTGTATTATGGGCGACGATCCCAAGTCACACTCATTGGGTGTCAGTCTGTACGGAGTAGGGCATTATGGTTGGAAACTGTAACACCCTGGGCGTTTGTTGTTATTTTCACTCCAGATCTGCAAAATGGAATTTTTGTGACCCCACATCATGAACAGTGGCACTATCATTTCGTTACTCAATCCAGAAAGGTGGTTGTGCACATCGATTGTGCCATTTGGTGCCAAAGGTGTGAAAACACATTTCTGGCAGGATGTGAAAAATGACAGCTATACTGTTTGTGAGGTGGTGTGAAAAAATGGTAATGTTGAAAATCTGGAGTCAAAATATGAAAAATTGGCAAAGTTACGAATGTGTGTAGAAATTGCGCAATGCACGCCTGTAACGCAATACTTTTTTTGATTTTTTCCACCAGATTTTCAACATGGATATTTTTGAACCTCTTCTCATGAATGGTGGCACTGTGATTTTCTTAATCTGTTTCAAACAGTGATTTCCCACAGTGACGGCGCTATTCTGCGCCGTAAGTGTGAAAACACATTTCAGCCAGGATGTGAAAAATTAAAGCTGTGCTGTTCATAAGGAGGTGTGAAAAAATGCCAATGTTGAAAATCTTGAGTGAAAATATTACAAATTTGCAAAGTTACGAGTGTGCATGGAAACTGCGCAACGCACGCTTGTAACGCAGTCATTTTTTGGGAATTTTTTCACCAAATTTGCAACATAGGCTTTTTGAGAGCCCATCTCATGAACAGTGACACTGTTGTTTTGTTAATCGGTCCCAAAAGGTAATTTCGTACGGTGACCACGAAATCACCTTTCGGGACCGAATAACTAGATGACAGTGACTGAATTCATGAAGTGGAGTCCCAAGAATCCCATGTTGAAAATTTGGTGCCAAAATTCCCCAAAATGGCCAAGATATGCACCAAAGTTGAAAAAAAAAACACATTTATGCCATTATACAACTTACCGGCATTTCTTCAGTTTGTAGTCGGCTTTGAAGAGTGCAGACGTGTTCCCAGTCCATCAAAGATCGTCGCACCGGGCTCTGGAGGTAAGTATGGAGTGAGGGGGTGGGGAGGTGGGCAACAGAGGGTGGGCGCGGGTTGGGGAGGGGAAAGAGAGGCCACGAGGGACCATTTTCTTTCTTTTTTTACAGGGTTATAAAAAAAAAAAAGATGGGACTTTGGCATGCTGGGTGGGCTCTCAGCATGCCACCTGGATGTTTGTGGGGGGGAGTGGAGCAGATGGGGATTGGGCACCCTGATGGCCATACAGTATGGGGGGCGCTTGAGCTGAGGGGGATTGGGTACCCCCTCGGCACACAACAGATGGGGAGGCGCATCATGCCGATGGGGATTGGGCTACCCCACCGGCAAAGGAGATGGGGAGGGGGCATGCCGATAGGGGGATTGAGCACCCCTGTTGGCTTTCATGAGAACAGAGAGGTGGCTGACGACAGCCACTGCTTGCTGATGTGGGCCGTATGCAAATTGCAGTGGTTACCTTTCAACTGCATGCCACTGCATTTGAAGTGCTGTCATAGACAGCTTAGCCATTTATTGGTGCTGTGTGGTCCTGCCTGCAAAATGGAGCAGGGCATTGGCAGAGCGGTGGCACACCTCCAAAACTTGTATGGTGCCACTATGTTGCTTGCACCTGTGTGCAAGCCAACATAAAAATTCTTACCCGGAGATTAACCGCCTTAGTGATATTACAAAGGGCGGGATATTCAGAAATGCACTAAAGACATGCGCAACCCCAGCGCAGCACAAGTCAACTGTGCAATGGTGCAGTGACTGCAATATTCAATGGCTGGGCACCGCAACATGCACCAGTGCAACATGGCTGGATATCGCAGCTGCTGAGCCATGGTGCAGTGAGGGTTGCACAAGGGAGCAACCAGAAATGTGCTATAGCACACCCAGGGCTGCACAAGGGGCAGAGGAAGCTGCACCAAGGCACAGCAGGAACAGACACAGGCACAGAAGGGCACCAGGCAAGAGGGAAGGGGGGAACAGTGCAGGAAGGTGGGGGCACCAGGCTAGGAACAGTGGCAGGGACACACAGCAGCACACAGGTGACCACTGCACAAGGAGTGCAGGCATGCAGCCGGCCCCCCGGTGGAGGATGCAGGGCACAGTTGGCACTGACGTCCAGGGGCAGGCACCCAAGTCCACCAACCACTGGAGGGCACACAGCTGCCTGGACAACAGCAAACCACACCCTGACACACGGCACCCACCACACACATGCCACACAGCCCGAACTGCCAACCCATGGCCGCTCCAAGGCACAGCCACTGACTGAGGGGCATGCCACCATGATGCATGCACCACTCAATGACACAGATGCACCACACTGCCACCCACCACACCACTGCAGCATGGACCCACTTGCCAGCTGCAAAGCAGACATGGACACAGAAGGGTAAACAAGTAACAAATGTAATATAACAAGAGATTAACAGCTGTACAAGAATCCATAAACAAAGGGGAGGATATTTGTAGGTGAGAAGGGGTCAGGGGACAGGACCTGTACAGGTGGATGGGGGAAGGTAGGGGAAGGGAGAACAGGGCAGAAAGGGTGCTGGGGAACATCATGGCCAGCCACGTCCTGCTGGCACCTGGCGCCTCCCCTTGCGCCAGTCCCATAGCAGGAATTGCCTAGTCTGATCCGCTATCTCCATCATGTGTGAGGTGATGAGAATAATCTGCTGCAGCAGATGGCAGTACAACAGGAGCCTGGTACCCCTCCAGACAACTATGGCAGAGGAAGGGACAGGTGTTCAGTGCATGTCCATAGCACCCTAACCCACCCTGTGTGCAGCGGACAGTGGGAACACACACCCCTGGAGTGGCACTCTGGCCACCTGCAGTGGGTTGGCCTACACCTGCCACCAACCTGTCAAGCCACGGCAGTGCACAGTGCTGGAAACTGCTGACCAAGGGCCACCTGACAGCACAGCAGCAGGCAGGTGGCATGGTGCTGCAGTGGAACCACAGTGACACTAGTGGTAGCCGAATGCACACCCAGCCCACCAACAGCTGCCACACATGTGCAATGGCTGCCCCACTGTGCACACTGCACCATGTGCTGAACACAGCTGCCATGGCACAAGGCACAGGAGACCAAGGCCATACCCACACCCCCGCCACCCACCCTGCACAACAATGTGGGAATGCACAGTGCCTACCTGCTCGCTGTGGCACTCTGTGTGCTGGTCCCAGCACTGCACACCTGCCCAGTCCTCCACCAGCAGCCGATGGACCTGCAGTGGCCTGCTACGGCCCACCAGGTGCCCCTGCCACCCTGGCTCTCCTCCAGTCTTCAGGTCCTAGGATGGGAACACAGACAGGCACACATCAGAACACAGCCACAGCATGAGCCCACTGCCCTCACCCCCCAAGCACAGAGTGGACCCCGGCCTGGCAAGGCTGCAGGGCATTGGCACAGTGCACCCAGTGACTGGCAATGCCAAGCCACAGGGAACATAATGACAGCCCCCCCGGCATGGCATGCAACCCTGCCAGACCCATGGAAGATTGGACGGGCACAGATGCAGTCGGAGCCCACTTACCTGGCCGTGGCACGGCCTCCCTCCGGACACGCACCTGCAGTGCCCTCAGCCTCTCTGGGTCTCTTCTTAACAGGTCTCCATATCTGTGGCGACACTGCTCCCTGGTGTGCTGCACACCAGTGGCCTGGACAAGCCCGTCAGCATTGTCCTGCCACATCTCGGTCCTGGGTCTTTGCAGGGGCTGCTGACCAAACAGGCTGGCAGCATGGGGCTCCATCAGGGCCACCAGGTTAACCAGCTCAACCTGGATCCAGTTACGCGATCGGGGCACGGTGCGATGTGGCATGGTGCCACAGCAAAGATGCAGGACAAAATGGCACTCAGTAGCGCACGTGCACAACGTGCTCGGGATGCGCGCCTTGCATGGAGATGTGCTGCCTGCGGCAATCGTGCATCTCCGGGGATGCACTGCATGGGTGTGGCCACACCGGCATGAGGGGCAGAGGTCCCTGGAGGGCATAGGGCAGGGCAGAGGTCAGGGGTCAGCAGCACAATGTGCGCGTGAGCACTATTGGGCCCATGACACATGTTGTGCAATAGGGCCATGAAGGCACAACACCCCATGGGCCCAATAGCGCCCAGGTGCCATAGGCCCAATAGCACCTGAGTGCCATAGGCCCTATAGTGCCCCAGTGCCATAGGGTCCATGGTGCATAGGGTATGATGGCCCCTATAGCGCACCTAGCGTACGCTGTACAATAGGCAGTAGCATATGCCGTGGCGCATGCGCATTGGTGAGTGCGCACGGTGCATGTCACAGCATTGCGCAATGACATGCGCCGGAGCAAGTCCATTGCGCAGTGCACGAGAGCGCGATATTCAGCCGTCATATGCAGATTAGCTCTTCAGCCTATCCATGGTGCAATGTGGACATTTGCATGTCATTACATTTGTGCATCAGTCCATTTGCATGCAATGCGCTATAAAGGCGCCGCACAACAGCACAGGCCTTGGACTGGTATTGCAACCATCAGAGGTAAGTTGCGCCTGCTGAGGAGATGGCTGAGGTGGGCCACTGCAGCCACTAACCATGTGTCCATGTCCACAGGTAGCATCATGTCCGAGCACGAGGAGGGTGAGGAGTTGTGGGCCTGAGCAGAAGCGCAGGTCCAACTTTACGAGAGCAGAGGCAGATGCCCTGTTTGAGGCATACCTCGACAGGGAGCCTTTGCTGAGTGTCGGCACTTGCACACCCCAGGCCAGGGTCGTGGCCTGGGAGGAGGTAGTGGAGGCCATGAACTAGCAGGGCAGCCACCAGTGGTCTTCACAGGAGTGCAAGAAAAAGGTGGGCATCAGCACAAGCATCAGATAAAGGAAAAGGTGGCGGCCATTCGGGCTGCCAGGTCAGCCACAGGTGGGGGCAAGGCCACCGTGACACAGCTCACGGCGCAGGAGGAGCTGGTGATGGCCACTATACAGTGTAGTGCAGTTGAGGGTGTGCTGGGTGGTGGCTTCCAGACTGGAGGGAGCCCATCACTGCACGGTAGGTATGGCAGATGGGCAGATGGCCCGGGGGGGCAGGGGCCTGTCAAGTCAGCAGTTCTAACATATATGTGTTCCTTTACAGCACTGGTTTGCCAGCATGTGGTGGCAGGGGTGCCTGCAGCTGTCATGGGAGCCCATCCAACCCCAGAAGACCAGTCATCCACCTCCATGGGCATCCGGGGTCCGGATAGCTGCAGCACACCACTGCCATCTAGCCGGATGTCCCAGGCGTGGTGGCGGACGAGGCCCTGGCTGTGTTCCAGCGAGATGCCAGCCATGGCATGCTCTGTGCAGAGACACAGATTGGGGCGGGGTCTGACACTGATGATGATCTGACCATAGTCCTGGACGGCGAGGGTCATGTCGGAGGGGAGACACCCCTACCAACCACCAGCATTGGCAGTGTGGCCAGTAGCCTGTTGGCAGTGGAACAACTGCCCGCCACTGCCCCTGGTACCGCTGTGTGCACAGGCACAGTGGCGCAGGGTGGTGGAGCATCCGCACAGGCACTGGCCAATGCACAGGGGCCGGAGGAGTGGCAGCAGCAGATGGCTGGAGATGTTGGGAGGCTGGGCGCCGCATCCGCCGCTGGAGTGCCTGTCATTGTCCAACCCCATGATGACCCACTGTGCAGCACTCACTTGAGCAGGGGGCTGTGCAGTGCAGTCATACGCCACTGGTGGGTCAGCACCACTCCCATGCACCTCAGGGCGCCGAACCCTTGGGCGAGCACACCCAATTGCTGTGGGCCTCCATGGAACAACAGGTGCTGCTCATGGCTGGGGTGCAGGCACTCCACACAGAGGTGTGCCAGGCAGCCGAGCAGCATGAGAGGGGCACCACGCATGTCCTGGAGGCCAGTCAATGCTTGCGGGATGCCACAACTGCAGCCCTGGACCGCATTGTCAATGTGATCTTGGTCAGCCTTACCCCACTGGCTGCCACAGGACATGGCCGACTGCCACAGACATTGCAGAGTGCAATGTCTACCCCACGGCCCTGGTATTGGGTGACCCCAACTGTGTCAATGCCAGGCTCTGTTGTGGGCA
The DNA here is from genome assembly GCA_016271365.2 of Neoceratodus forsteri. Lineage (NCBI taxonomy): Eukaryota > Metazoa > Chordata > Ceratodontiformes > Ceratodontidae > Neoceratodus > Neoceratodus forsteri. The sequence continues at coordinate 1,710,112,088 of CM028129.1, read as the reverse complement.
TTCCAGGCACACCTGGTGTGGGCCTGTTTGGGAGTCTGCGGACCCCTGCAAGGACCCAGTTGTGGTCCCACAGTCCCACCACTGGGTGTGGTTGCAGACCCCTCCATGGCCGTTGTGCAGCCTGAGTCTGCTGGGTGGCTGTGGCATGGCCGTTCCCATGTCCGTGGCGGCTGTGTGTCTACGTGGTGGACCTGATGTGCACGCCACCCTGTCTGCAGCCACCACCCTGTGTGCACATGGGTATTGTGTGTGTGTATGGCACGGTCATGTCAGCTGTGTGGTGCACCACACGCTGCCCATGGGAGCACCTGCCTTCACAACACTGGTTGTTTATGTGCACCGGTGCCCTGCGTCTAATCCACGCCACATGCTAGTGCCCGGTCACGTGCCTGGGGGTGCCACTGTGTGGGAGTGTGGGTGTGTGTGTGTGATGCTGTGCAGTGCTGTGTGGTGTTGCATGTGGACGTGTGGCACTGCCCTGACCCTGCCCCATGCCTGTGTGTGCATGGCCTTGGCCATGCCCACACATGGCTGTGTGCCCTGCCACTGTGTCGGTTCTGTGCATGGGTGTTTGTACACCTACCTGCATGCACCGTAGTGCTCCTGTGCTATTGTATCATGATGGTGGCGTGCCAGCCACATGAGCTGGGGATCCCTCTGTCCGGGGGGCTTCCCACCACCTCCTGGCCCATCGCCCACATCATCCCCACTGCTGTTCCCTCATCAGCCTCAACAGCTATCCCATGGTCAATGGCCATGTTGTGCAACATGCGGCAGGCCAGGAATAGGCTGCAGGCCTTCGAGGAGCTGTATTGTAGGGCACCACTGGACCTGTCCAGGCAACAGAACCATGCCTTCAGCATCCCAAACACACGCTCAGTGATGTTCCGTATGCCTCATTGTACTGCTCTTCTGCTGGGAATGATGGGTGCCAGTAGGGGGTGAGCAGTCAGGGTCAGAGTGGGTAGCCACTGTCACCTGTGTGGGGAGAGAGAGATAGTTAGCCTGGTGACCCCTGTCACTGTGCCCCATGCCCTTCCCGGGTGCACACAGCGGTCCTGCTACCCTGGCTGTCCCCCCTTCCACGCCCTGCTGTACCCAGCTTCCCATGGTCTTGCCATACTCACCCATTAGGCGACCTGTGGGGATGTCCCCACTCTCGAACCTTTGGCACAGTGCCAAGCTGTGTCAGATGAAGGCATCATGTGCTTCTCCAGGGTGTGTGGCACAGACATTGGTTATGTGCCCATGGCATCGCACACCACATGGCAGTTGATGCTGGGGTAGCCCTTTCTGTTGATGTAGACTACCCCCTCCACCCCAGGTGGCATACAGATGCCCACATGGGTGCAGTCAATGGCTCCTAGCATGCCAGGCATCTGTGCAACCCTGTGGAACTCCTGCATGGTTGCTGTACACTCTGCCTGTGTGTTGGGGAAATGGATGTAGTCCGCAGCATGTGGCAGCAGGGCATTGAGGAATTGTGTGAGGAGCCGTGACGTGGCCAACTGGGTTATGCCTGTGGAGTCCCCTGTTGGTCTCTGGAAGGTGCCCATGGTGAGCAGGCACATGACAGCTATTGCCTTTGTCTCCACTGTCAGGGCATGGCTCCGTCTAGTGGGTGCCTGCATCTCCTCACTGCACAGCTCACAGAGCTGCCTCAGAATCACCCAGTTCAGGCGATACCGGCCCACTATCTCTGTGTCAGCGTGGCTCTCGAAGCTGATGTGGGCCCGGTACCAGCTGTTCCAGGCGTACTGCCATTGGGCCCTTCTACAGCCACATTGCTCTGCCTACTGCCTCTTCACACCCCTCATTATGGCCTCTATCTGGAATGCCACACTGGCCAAGGCCCCTGTTGTCCTGTCACCCCCTGGGCATCCAGCTCCACTGCCCCCCCAGGCTCTGTGGGGCAGTGCCTGTCACTTGGCAGGGCCCCTCCTGCATACCCTACCCCTGGCTGGGTTCTGCCTGCTGGCTCTGTCACCCACCCCTGTGGATGCCTGTGTTGCTGCCCTTAGTCTGGTGGCTCTGTTAGGCACCCACTCTCTCCCCCTTCCTCAGTGGGCCTCCCTGTGTGTCACACTCCCTCTCACACTCTCTCTCTCTCTCTCTCACACTCTCTCTCTCTCCTCTCTTTCTCTCCCTGTCTCCCTCATCCTCTCTTAGACAGCCTGCCTGTCTCCCACTGTCCTGCTCCCCTCTGGTGCAAGTGCTCTACTCCGACTTGCTCCCTGTTTTTATACGCTCAAGTCTGCTCCACGCCACTGGCAGTTGCTCCTTGCTTGCATCATTGGTCAGGGGTTGAATATCGCACTGTGCCGCATATTCATGGGTCTGCCCCCTGCCCTTGTGCATGCATACATTTCTATTGAACATTGGCGCACTGCCACTTGCACTGCGCAGTTGCTCCCATTGAATATCACTGTATGGCACATCTCCGCAGTTGCGCATGCACAACCTCTTTGAATATCCAGGCCAAAATGTTTTTGCTGATATTATCTGTTTGCAAGACACAAGGCTGAGATCCCTACACAACATTGCAGGCATGCAGACATCCTGGAACTTGGGGCCTTCCTTTTGGTTCCTGGGGGAGGATATTTGCTCTGGGGGGGGGTTGCTTATAGGGTATGATTTCTCAGTTACTAGATTGATTGATGTACTTCCAGGAAGTGTTACTATATTACTTGAAATCTTTACAAATTTGCGTAATCACAATGTATGACAAGGCAAGGCAATTTTATTTATATGGTGCCCAACCTCGGGGGCTCTAGGTGCCTGAAAACAAGTGAAATACATTCAGTTTAAAACAAATAAAATAACTACTGAAATAAAAAAAAATGAAATAATAAAGTGCAGTACCGGATTCGTAGCTTACAGAAAGTAAATGGGTTTTTAAATAAGATTTAAAAAGGATCAAAAAAGGAGCACCTCTCACCTCCAGAAAACTCTCCCTGACATGCAGAAAGATTATAATATGTTGGTACAAAAGTTAGTAAATAAGGGTTGTGAGATTGTGCTCTCTGAACTATTACCAGAACCAAGGGCAACAGCATATAAAAGGAAGAGAATTGCCCTGAATATGAATGGTTAGTGAGATGGGCAAGGGAATATGGACATAAACTCATTAAACACTGGGGGACGTTTGTAAATAAAGAATATTTGTACAGTAGAGATGGGTTACACCTCAATCATAAGGGTAGTAGAATATTAGGACAGAGAATTAAAAATGAAATTGAGATTTGGTTAAACTGAAAAAGAAGGGGTGAACAGGGAAATTAAGCAACAACATAGTACAGTACAAAAAAAAGAAACAAAAAAAGTAGTTAACAGTATGATAGATATAAAGGTGATGTTTTTTAATGCAAGAAGTTTAAATGAAGTCAGTATGGCTGAGTTGGAAATGATAGTAAGGAGGGATAAATTTGATATGGTTGGGGTAGTGGAAACAAGGTGGTCTGATGATAGTCAATGGAGCCAACAGATGTCTGGATATAGATTAATAAATCAAAATAGAGTTGAGAAAAGAGGAGGTGGCGTGGCCCTTTTTATAAGAAATGAATTAGAAGTAAGAGTTAATGAAGTAAACTGTGACATGGGTGGTATTGAAATTATTATGGTGGATGTATTGAGCAATAGGGGAAGAAAATGTGTTTTTTCTGTTTTTTATAGACCACCAGATACTAAAATGGAGAGTATGGATGCCTTTTGTAAATATGTAACTAAATTAGCTGAAAGTACTGACTTGGTAATGGTAGGAGATCTGAATATGCCAAATATTAAGTGGAATAACGGTATGGAAGGAAATAGTTTGGAATATAGATTACAAGAGGAGTTTATGGCAGTGGGTATAGAGCAGTGTACACAGGATACCACTAGAGGAAATCATGTATTGGATGCCATCTTAACAAATGTCCCAGATGTTATAATGCAAATTAAGGTTCAACCACAGGTTGGAATGAGTGATCATAATTCTATACAATTTAATATGTATTGGGAAATAATAAGGGTAAAAGGAGTGACTGAGCAGATATTATATAAGAGAGGAAATTTTGAGACAATTAGGGAAAAATTAGGTAACATCAATTGGGAGGTTGAAATGAAAGATCTTAATACGGAAATGTCTTGGGAATTTTTCAGTGGGAAAATGAAAAAGGTTATAGAGAAATTTATACCCAGGAGAAGAGTATATAATAGTAAAGGTAAAAAAACACCCTGGTTAACAAAAAATATAATTAGATTTTGCAATAGAAAGAAAGTGCTGTATAGAAAAATGAGAAAGTCAAGTTCATCAGATTTAAAAATTAAATATAAGAATATTCAAAAAAAATTAAAGAAGGAAATTAAGATTTCTAAAAAACAGAATTTAGATTAGCAATGGAAAAGAGCAATGGCAAAAGTTTTTTTGCATATGTAAACGGAAAGAGAGGAGGTAACAGCATGATTGGACCATTGAATATTAAGGGGAATACAACTTCTAAATGTGAGGAAATGCTGGAAGAATTTAGTAGATGTTTTGCTGCACCCTATAAAAAGTGTATTGGGAGTATGGAGATGGAATATATAGGTGACAGTATGTTGGACCCAAAAAATGTTATAACAGAAGAGAGGTGAGAGTAGAATTATGAAGTTGAAGGTGGAAAAGGCTGCAGGCCGGATGGGATGCATCCTTTCTTGTAAAGGAGTTAGAGGATATCTTGGTGCCGGTTATAACAAATCTGGGGCAAAAATCATTGGATGAAGGTATAGTCTCGGAAATGAGGAAGTCAGCATATGTGATACCTATATATAAGAAAGGTAATAGGGGTGATACAGGAAACTACAGACCTGTGAGTCTGACCTCTATAGTAGAGAAGATCATTGAGGGAATATTGAATGACTTCATTCTGGATTATTTAAGGAGTAAGAATTTAGAGGACACAGACCAGCATGGATTTGTGGCAAATAGGTCCTGTGAGACTAATTTGGTATTTTTTTATGAAAATGTTAGTAAACACATTGATGAGGGTAGAAATATAGATGTGGTATTACTGGATTTCAGTAGGGCGTTCGATACTGTACCTCACTGTGAAATAGTGGAAAAATTGATAGGGTTGGGAGTGGATTGGGCCATCGTGAGATGGGTGAAACATTGGTTGGAAGATAGAGTCAGAGGGTTAGATTGTATGGTTATTTATCAGATCCATGGAAGGTGATGAGGGTGGAAAATAGGGGTCGGTGTTGGGGCCTCTGTTGTTTAGAATATTTATTGGCGATTTAAGGATATCTAGGAAGAACTAGATGGTTAAATTCGCTGATGATATTAAGATGGGAGGAGTTGTGGATACATTCGATGACAGATTAAATTTTGGACAGGACTTGATGTGTATATTGGAATGGGCAAAGACCAATGGTATGACCTTTAATGAGGAAAAGTGCACTATAATGCATTTTGGGAGACAAAATGTTCAACAGTCATATAATATATTAGGATTGAAATTAAAGATATCAGAGGGAGAAAGACCTGGGAGTATTTGTACAGAATGATTTAAATAGTGGAGCGCATATTAAAAAAGTTTCAAGCAGAACTATGCAGTTGGTAAATTGTATTAGATGAGGATTTCAATCTAGAAATGAGGAGGTGTTGATGCCTTTGTATAGAACAATTGTCAGGCCTATAATTGATTATTGTTCGGCGGTTTTTTGTCCACATCTTGTAAAGGATATAAGGGTGATGGAGAGGCCACAGAGAGTTTATACAAAGATGATAAAAGGGGAGAGAGAGATAGATCTTATGATGAAAGGCTGAAAAGATTGAATTTATGGACAGTAGAGAGTAGAAGAAAGAGGGGCGATTTACTACTATTGTTTAAAATTATGAGGGATAAAGTGTTAAAGCTTGATTTTGGTTTGGAGATGGTAGAAAAACCGTATTATCTAAGGTGTCATAATAAACAATTAAGGGAAGAAAGGGTAAAAACAGAGAGAAGAAGGAATGGATTTAAGAATAGGGCAGTAAGATGGTGGAATGGTTTGCCACAGGAGATGGTTGATGCTGAAAATATAAGTATTTTTAAAAAAAGACTAGATGAATTTCTTACAGAAGTTGGTGACGTAGGTCATCGCCACTGAATGGTGGAGGAGGTCCTTGTGGGCAAAATACCTTTGACTTCCTTATACTCTCTAGTATGAACTCTAGTATGAACTCTAGTAAGGGTGTTCCCTAAGATTGGGGCTGCAACACCAGATGCCTGATGCCCTGTTAACCTTTGAATGAATCTGGGTACTGAGAGGAGACTTACCTCTGATGACTGGAGTGGATGGCCAGGAGCGTATGGAGTCAGTAGATCTTTCAGATAGGTCAGGCCATGCAGGGCCTTGTATGTTAAAAAGCACACCTTGCAGTTGACCACCACTGTACTGGCAACAAATGGAGACCATGGAGAACCAGCATGATATGCTCAAACTGAGAGGTTCCAGCAATCAGCTGAGCTACCGCACTCTGGACTAGCTGCAAGCGATGTACCAGCTCCACTAATAATCCAAGATACAGAGCGTTACGTTAGTCCAGCCTAGATGTAAATAGGGCATGCACCAGTCACCAAATCAGCTGGTTCCAGAAAGGGCTTGATCTGGGAGATGACCCTAAGATTGTAGAAACCACTGCGGACAACAGCTGACACCTGATATTCCAAAGTCAGCCTGGAGTCCACAGTGATCCCCAGATTCCTCACCCTGTCTACAGCTTTGAGTGTGACACCAATTAATGATGGAGGGACAGCATCAGTACCCTGCCATCACAGAACCATGCCGAGCTGGTTCAACTAATAGCACCTCTGCCCTTGATGGATTAAGCCTAAACCAGCTGGCCACCATTCTGTCTTGAATTTCCCTAAGAATCTCTCTCAGTTTCAAGACTGCAACATCATTGTCATAAGCAAAAGACACATACAGCTGGGTATCATCAGCATAGTAATGAAAACGCAGGCCGTAGTGTCTGAGGATCTCCTGTAACAGCAGCACATACAAAGCAAAAATCAGTGGAGTAAAAACTGACCCCTTGTGCCCCCCTCCCCCCATAAGAGTGCTGTGCTGATCAAGATGAAAGAGTCAATTAGCACCTGCTGCACTGTGCTGGGTAAGTAGGACTCAAACCACCAAAGCACTGTACCTGTGAGTCCTACACAGTACATCAGGTGAATCAACAGTACCCTATGGTCCATTGTGTCAAAAGCCAAAAAAAGGCCAAGCAGAATGAGAATGGAGCAATGTCTGCTATCCCTTGTCAAGGGAAGATCATAATGCACCCTGACTAGAGCAGTTTCAGTCCTGTGGTGAGGCCAGAATTCAGAATGGAATGGCTCATAGATGTCATGTTTCTCCAGGTGTCATTGCACCAGCACCGCAACAACTTTCTCAATCAACTACTCTAAATAGGGAAGGTTTGAAACAGGCCTGAAGTTTGAGAGAACATTAGGGTCCAAAGATGGTTCTTTAAGAAGTAGCTTCATCACTTTCCTTTTCAAAGTGGAAGGAAAAAAAAAACCCTTCCCAAGAGAACACCCAATGATCTCACAGAAATCAGACTGAGTCCCCCAGCATTGCAAAAGAAGCTGGCTTGGCTCAGGGTCCAATGTGCAATAGGTAGAGCACAGTCCCAAGGCGACCAGCATCCACCATCGCCATATTAAACTCTGTTCACAACAATGGAGTTCTTCTGCCCATCACAGACTGGACACTGCTGACCAACGACAGGCCACTTGAAGATTTTCCAGCCCAAATAGAAGACATCTTGTTCAGAAAGAATCAATTAAACTCCCCACAAATAAAAGCTACGTGGGTAAATTCCTTTAAAAGCATTCAACCTTACCTGCATGCCAGTCAGCACGTTATATTATGTGGGGATCTCAACTGCAGTCTCTCCTCCGTAGACAAAAGTGGTACAAAAAAAACAAACAGTGTAGCGATGCTAATTTTCTGCAATCCATTGCTACTGCTGACTTAATAGACACCTATAGGTCCAAGTATCCTCAAGGGGGGCACACTTACCACAGAGGTGCACATTCCTGATGCATAGATTATAACTTTCCATTCTGTTCCTTCTCTGTGCAAAATATGGATATTATACCCATAGGTACTACAGATCACCAAGTGGTACACTGTACATTCTTGTGGATTGATGTCCCAAGAATGGGACAGAGTAATGAAATCTTAATACTTCAACTACTAGAAGATCTAGCTTCATGAGAAGCCTGGTGCCAAAAGCAATTTTAAACACTTTTTTATTGTGCAAGGGAAAGAAAAATCTGGGCATAAATACCTCACCTATTTGGCTGTTAGATCACAATTGGCTAATCTGCTTTCAAAACAAAATAATGGAATATAAGGACTAACAGAACAAATTTCTGTATTAAAACAGTAGTACAATAGAGTAAAATCACTCCATATGGAAACAAAGTTTGGGACACAGGCAACTGAAGCAGGTATGAAGGTATTCCCTTGTAAAGAGCAGTCTTCTGGACCTTGAATGCAATGGATGGGACATATGTCACTGACGCGATCTCTCTAAAGGGGATAGTACATGAGTATCTATTGCAATCCTTTGGGTCCCCAGATATCCCATCCATTAAGATGGAGGAATTTTGGGGGGATGTTCAAGGGATAGTTTTGGACCCCACAGACAAGTCAGCACTTACTGCTCTGGCATCTGTGACAGAAGATGAAACAACTATAAGAACACTTAAGAATGGTACAGCCCCTAGCCCAGATGAATTGCTGGTGGAATTTTTCAAACAGGGTAAAGATAACCTAGCACCCATGTTTGTGACAGTTTACAATAACGTCCTTAGTAATGGCCTCCATACCAGGTTCCATGGGGCAGTCCCTATTATTATTTCTGTTTATAATAGGAGAAAATAGAGAATTACAAAACTGGGGACCAGATAGCTTGATAAATATAGATTTGTGAATTCTATTGAAAATGTTGGGTGCTTCAGTCAGCCCGGTGGTGTGGAGAACTGAGGCACTGGGTGCCTTACCTCCTGCCACGCTGATGACCCAGGGGTGGGAATGGACTTTGGTTGCTCAGGGGCCGACAGGGAGAGGAAGGATTGATCATCCCTAGGACAGCTCTCCTTCCTCTGGGAAGCAGGGTCAGTGTGGTGCGTTGCTTGATTGCCACCCAGCGGCAGCTGGATGGCAGCATATGCATTGCCACCATGTAGGGAAGGAGAACCCATGTTCAGGATGCCGGGGGCATCTCCGCGGAAGCGGAGCTCACACATCGCATCCATTGCATGTCCGTGGACCCCAGGGTGAAAAAGGAGGAAAAACACTCCAGGTGGCAGGATGACACCAGACTCTCCACAGGCCCCACACCGATGACCGGGCACCACCGTAGTCCTGTGGCAGAGGAGTTTGGTGTAGGGGCTGCAAGGGGGACCAGGAGATAAAATGCATACATAAAAAAAAAATGTTATATGCTCGGCTTACTAAGATTGCAGAGGATTTCACTTCTCCAGTTCAGTCCTCTGCAGTACCTGATTAAAGTATAATTGATAAACTTTTTTTTACTTAGGGAGGTATTTGAAAGGACTAATCAAGAGCAGGTTGAGGGTTTTCTCCTCTCAGTGGAGCAGGAGAATGCTTTTGACTGGGTGCGGCATGAATACCTATTTTCAGCAGTGATATTTTGTGATATCTCAGAGACCTTTATAAAATGGATTGATCTCTTTTACAGGGCGGCACACATGTGACCATCAGTTAATGGACATAGGGGACAGTTGTTACTTGTCTGGAAGGGATTGAAACCAGGCTGCCCTCTTGAGTTCCATACTGTACGTCTTCTGCTGAGATGTGCTGTTACAAGCACTACAAACTTAACAGAAATATCAGAGAGGTAGCTTTAACACAAGAGGGTACTCCTTTAAAGGTTTCCGCATACACAGATAATACAGTGCTATTTGTAGCAGACGAGACCTCAAGAGAGCAGCAACTGATTTTTTTCAGCAATTTTCCGAAGTAGCAGTGGCTTAGGTGAACTGCAGGAACTCCTTTTTACCGTTGGGCACATGGGAATCCTCATCAGTGTCATCTAATGTCGGTGATGTTTCCTGCAAAAATACGGACATACAGGATTTGGGAATTCATTCCAGTCAGGGTTATAGGGGGTTATGGAATTAGGAGGAAAAACTGGTAGAGAGGGAGGCAAAAGTAAATAGGAGGAAAAGGATGACATTGTCCATGAGGAAAATAGTAATGCTATTAAAAACCCTGTTACTGCTGATGTTTCTTCACATTAGTGCAATATTTTCACCACCTGCTTCATTGTAAACCGGGATCTAAAGTGTATTTTTCCAACTGTTGTGGAGGAGTCCGCTTCACCTCATCGGAAGAAATTTCACATACCTACTAGTAAAAGCTGATGGTTAAGGGATGTATATCTGATTGCCTTTTCTGGACCTCTTTCCTTTTTAACAATTTAAAAGCAGCACTGGTGAACAGGGAAAACACTTGTTTCACACGTGCTCGTATATACAGTAGTGACATTCTTTTCTTTTTTCCGCTTTCAATCTTTATTGAATTTTGTTACAAATTTAATGAATACATACATTCACAAGACTTAAAACAATAAAAAACCTATATCACATAGCAACAGGACACTACAACACAAAAACATATATAATCTTAAACATTAGGGCATAATCCAATTAATTTAGTGTAATTATCTTTTAAATTAGAATGGATCTAAGGAAGGGGGATGTAATGCAGATCCTCCAAGAGGCCACCTCGTCCAATTTATCCTCCTAGAGGAGGGAGAGAAAAGGGATAAACACACAGGTGGACGGGGAAGGTCCCAAAACCCTGACTGGGGCACGTAGGCCCTCTCCATCGTTGCCCCAATTTAATAGCCCAGGCTTTCTTTAGGGTGTGAATTCAGGTTAATCCAGGATATGTATAGGTCCCACCTTCTCCATATTAGTTCAAAGAGAGATTGTTTCTTATTTAACGTAGCCGTCCGAGCCTCCCCATGATATATGTAATAGATAAAACACTCTGAGGTGTGCGGTCACACTCTGATATACGCACCGGTGTGTGTTGTTACGCACGAGGCCGCAGGCCAAGTGCGTCAACCACCCAAGGCGTGCATATATCAGAGTGCGGCCACACACCTCAGAGTGGTTTATCTATCTCATAAAATGTCAAAATTGTTTTGGAGAGGGGTAAAAGTGCAGGTGTGCGGTCGCGATCTGATATACGCATGGTCATGTGATGCTGTTCAGCTAATGATATTGCTGCAATTTCCCTACCCATTTTATATATATATAATCATTATATCATGCCAAAGCACTATGGATGGTTTCTTGTTAGTGAGCCACAGTCTGGTTATTATTTTCTGCCCAGCTAAAATGGCATATTTAAGACATTTGACACTGTTAGGGTCCCTGCAGCCTCTTGGAACATCAAATAGAAAAAAACAGAAATTCAGACAATTTAAGTCCCTGATCAAAAAGTGATTACAAGGCCTCTTCCACTTCCTTAAGAAATTCCTTCAACACTGGATAGTCCCACATTATATGATGATGTAAAGCAGCAGGGGTAAATCCACAACTCCTCCAACACAGTGCTGTGCTGGCCCCCTGATACTTAGCTTGAATAGCTGGGGTCCTGAAATACCTTATATGCATCTTCCAAGCGAATTCTCTCCATCCAAGATGTGAGATCCCTACATATAATCGTGTTTGAGCCCAGGCCCACGTCTCCTCTGGGATTTGTGTGCCTAAGTCCTTGGACCACGCACAACACATGAGGGTTGTACTATCCCCTTTCCAAGCAAGAAGTGCTTGATAAAGATATGAAATTATGTGTGAGGTGGGGGCTTTATTCTCCACTGCAGCTCTTAGTATATCCAGAATTGGGGGGGGGGGGCAGTAATCTCCTCTCTTCCTGAGTAATTAGTAATGTTTTCACATAATCTCTGATTTGAAAATAATGGTACCTATCTGTCCAAGAGAGACCATATTTGGCCACTAAATCCTGAAAAGATTTAATCTCTGATCTCTCCAGAAAATGCTCAATTAAATGTAGCCCTTTCTTTTCCCACTCCCGAAATCCAGCATCCCAGCTTGCCGGCCTAAAGGCCTCAATATACGGCACCGAACATAGGAGATATCTCCACCTGCTGAGGGATTTGTCCTCCATCACCTCCCACCACACCCTTATCGTTACTTTTGTGTAGGGGTTCAGTACCCTCTCAACAGGGAGTTGCCCTCCTTCCCCCAGCAAGACTGCATGTAGGTTATCCCTATTTATCTCTGCTAATTCCAATGATTTCCATTTAGCTATATATCCCCTATTCAGCAAATATAAGGAGGTCCTGAGCTGTGCGACTCTGTAATATAGTTTCAAATTAGGTAGGGCCAAACCCCCCTTCCCCCTCGGGACCTGCAAGAGTGACAGTTTAATCCTCGGTCTCTGTCTACCCCATAAAAAGTGTGAGATTCTTCTATTGAGGACTCCATACAATGAGTCCGGCATCTGAACCGGGAGGGTCTGGGCTAGATATAAGAATCTAGGGAGAATTACCATTTTTATAGTTTGGATTCTCTGTAGTAATGAAATAGGGAATCCCTGCCAAAATTCCAACTCTTTTATCAAATTACCCATCATTGGGGAATAATTAAGCTCATACAGCTTCCCCGGTTCTATCCCAATCTGCACCTCCAGGTATTTTAGATGTGTCAGGTTCCACCTAAAGGGAAACCAAATTTTAATTTCTTCAGTTGGTTCAAAGTTGGATTGCAAGATCTCTGTTTTATTGGAGTTAACTTTATACCTTGCCCTCTGCCCAAAGTCCTCTAAAATTTCCCAGAGGCTCAGTAAAGCTTTGTTTGGGTTTCTCAGGTATACCAGCAAATCATCTAAGTACAGGGCCAGTTTGTGTTCTTCTCCCTCAGTCTCAATCCTTCTCACCTCCTCATCCTGCCTAAGCATACCCGCCAATGGTTCCAGGTATAGCGCGTAGAGAAGGGGTGACAAGGGACACCCCTGCCTCGAGCCTCTCCCAAGGGGAAAAGGGGCAGAGGTCCTCCCATTAACTTTGACATATGCTCTGGGTTTATTATAAATATTATTAATCACTTTTGCAAATGCCTCTGAGAAACCAAACTTTTTTAATGTCAGACTCAGGAAATTCCAGGCTACCCGTTCGAAGGCTTTTTCAGCATCCAAGCTAAGAGTCAGAAGGGGTGACCCTGACACAGTAGTGACATTCTGGCAGTTTTGGCTCAACTGTTGGGTGAACCAAATTTTTTAAACATTCCACATGAAACATTGATTTTCTGCACTGACATGCAAGCATGGGAGAGATACCACAGTAGTATATGAATGAAAACTTTATATACTGTGAGTAATGTTTTTAATCCTGAAATACCAAATCTGGTATCACTGGCACTTATGGGGTATTGCAACAAAAATATGTTTCAATTGTGCTTACGCAACTGGATGAGATGTATGCTTGTGTGACTTTGATACATTGTGGCTGCTCACCTCTCTGTTCCATGGGATATACCACCCTGTACGGGTACAATGCAAGGAACCCTAGAGGAAGGTTCCCCCCAATAGGTGCCATGGGTAAAGATAGCTTAGGAAGAAGCCCACAGGAAAGAGATGAGCCACTGGAGGAGGAGGGGTGGATGGTGGGGCAATGAGAAACAAATCCTGGAACAGCCCAGGAGGAGTGGCCTTTTAAGGCCTGATGAGGGAGTGACGTTGTTGCTCTGCCCATTGAACCTTAGGCTTAAAGCCTTCCCATTCATAAACTGAATTAGTAAATAAAGTTGCCAACTCACTTCACTTTATTTACAGATCTGAGGTAGGGTCTTTTCAGAATCTGCAGGTACATGCTTTTTTGAGGAACGTACACTGGGTGTTGTAAGCATCAGCCTAGCCTGTGATTAGAAAACGTATCTCAGGTCCTTTTTACTATCTTCCCACCATGTTACTGGAGAATCATACAAGAATAATAATACTGATTTCTCAGCCTCTACAAATTCTTTTTATTTCCAAAGTGCTTTTGGATTTTCTTATAAGGAAGTATTTAATTTCCCCCCCCCTCCCCCCACAATGGTTATGTCTATTAAAATTGAGATGTTCCATGGAAGGTCCTGTCAAACTAATCTCATAGATTTCTTTGACTGGGTAACCAGAGTGGTGGACCAAGGGGGTGCAGTTGATGTTGCCTATTTTGACTTCAGCAAAGCTTTTGATACTGTTCCACATAGAAGATTAATTAATAAGCTGAGTAGGCTTGGGGTGGGTCAGAGGTTGGTCAACTGGGTGGCAAACTGTCTGGACGGCAGAAAACAGAGAGTGGTGGTAAATGGTATACAGTCAGAAAAGATGCAAGTCACAAGTGGGGTACCTCAGGGATCAGTCCTGGGGCCAGTCCTCTTCAATATCTTCATCAGTGACATTGCAGATGGACTGGAGGGTAAGGTTTGTCTGTTTGCAGATGACACCAAGATCTGCAACAAAGTAAATGATCCAGATGGGGTGGGCAGAATGAGAAGAGATCTGGATAAACTGGCAAAATGGTCTGAAGAGTGGCAACTGGGGTTTAACATAAAGAAGTGCAAGATCATGCACATAAGGAAGAGAAATCCTGAAGCTACCTATAGGTTAGGAGGGGAGTTGCTGGCAATCACGAGGGAAAAAAGTGACTTGGGCATCATCATCACAGATGACCTGAAATCATCCAAGCTGACCACTAAAGCAGTAGGTAAGGCTAGAGGGATGTTGGAGTGTATTAGCAGGGGTATTACAAGTCATAAGAGGGAGGTAATAATCCCTCTTTACAAGGCACTGATTAGGCCCCATCTGGAGTACTGTGTGCTGTACTGGAGGCCGCACATGCACAAAGACATTAACAAAATGGAGGCAGTCCAGAGAAAAGCAGACAAAATGGTGCAGGGACTGCATCAGAAAACATATGAGGACAGATTAACAGAGCTCAATATGTATACCCTGGAGCAAAGGAGGGAGAGAGGTGACATGATCGAAACATTCGAACACCTTAAGGGCATTAACAGGATGAAAGAGTCTAACATGTTTCAATGTAAGAAAAATAGCAGGACAAGAGGATAAAGCATGAGATTAGAGGGAGGTTGATTAAGGGGTAATGTGAGGAAGTTATTATTCACAGAAAGGGTGGTGGATGTGTGGAACGGCCTACCTCAGGAAGTGGTGTATATAATTACAGTGCAGGGCTTCAAACAGGTATGGGATAGGCATAAGGGAGCAATATAGATGAGTATGAATAGATAGGCCATTGACAGAGCAAAGGCCTATGGCACATTCATAAGGTAGAAAAATAAATGGACAAACTGGATGGGCCTTTCGGTCCTTATCTGCTGTCAACTTCTATGTTTCTATGTTAACCTCAGTAAGTCTGTGGTCAGTAGTTTTCATGAACTACACCTTTGTGTTAGAGACTGGAAGGGATGCAGTAAGAAACCAAAAAAATTTATCCTTGTGGAAACAGTGGCATGAAATATGTATGTTTTGTGACTTTTACTGACTGACCGTGTGCATCAATTAACCCTGCTTGCTGTTACATTTGTCTAAGAAAGACTGAGTCGCAAAACGTTTTCTCAGTCTTTGCACCTCTGTCAGCTTTGGAAAGGCTACACCAAAGTCCTCACCAAATAAGACGTTCCTTCAGATGAACAGATACAGTTGTGTATTTTAAATAATACAGTTCTGGTTGCCTTTATTTATGGGGCACAAACACTGGTAAGTCTGAATTTATAGTTATGAAGTTCTATGTCCAGTAAAAGTGCTCTACCTGGCTGTATGTCTACTAATCACCTGATCATGATGTTCTGGCTTTTAAAGCAAATTCCAACACCTGTGCATGTGTCCTTTCCAATGGACAAGAAGGAGGCTCCTCATAACCAGACTTTATGTGCGGCCAAGATATCAACAGTAGATCTAAATCTAGTATCTTGTAGATAAATTATGTTGTGCTTCACTTGACTTGATATGGAAAAGGTCATTGCCCATCTTTTTCCATTCTTGGTGCTGTTGACATTAAGAGATGCACATGCCAGGTAGAACTCAGAGACCATGAGTATCCGTAAAAAAAACAATCAAGCCGGCCCATCAGCGTAGAGCTGTTGGATTTCTGTTGCAATGCCGGTGACCCGGTTTGGGAGTGGACTCAGGTTGCTGGAGGACTGGCTAGGGAAGAAGGCCTCGAGCATCCCACAACAGCTCGCCTTCTCTGGGGGAGGGAGGGCCATAGCCGCAATTTGCATGACCCCGAGTGGAGGCTCGAGGAATGGCAAGCCCTGACTGCAGGGAAGGCTGGCCAGGACGTATGGTGGTTGTCGGAGTGTTGTGCCCAGACATCAGGGCGCACACCACACGTGGGGAGAAAACCAAGAGGATAACAACCCTTCGTCTCCAGGAAGACGGGGCACCAGAAGCGTGCCCTTGATATGCCGTCACCCTCCCCAACCCTTTGCCCGACGAGATACAGTAAGCGTATGGGGTGTGTGGCCCCACCTCGTTACCCACCCAGGGGATACAGCCGCTGCTCCATGGGGCGCAGGGTGGCTCGTGGGTAGGGTGATTGGCAGAGGGATGACTCCCAGGTGCCCCTGAAGAGTCAGAGGCTGGGGGACGTATGGGGAAAAATAGAAAGTTAAAAAAAAAAAAAGGGCAAATGCTTAGTCCTGTTTATGATTTTTCTTCGAATCAGCTCTGGTTTTCCATTTTTTCCTTTTTCCGTTCAGTGGTTGAGAATCTGCATCTTCAGTATCAAATGATAAGCCATTTTGGGATGATGGGAGTGAAGAAGTTACAGTGGAGTTATCTGGATCTTCATCTTCTGTGTCTCTCCACTGTCGTTCTCATTGTAGTGGTGAATGTTTCTTTTCCAGAAGGACTTCATCCACCTGAGAAGTTTTAGTAGTGCTTTTTTTCTGCATCTCCTGGTGGCCAGTATAAATCCATCCTCTATAAGGTTTGTGGGGGGGGGGGGGATTACTGAAATAGTTTCCTCTACAGCCATCACCTTGGGCTGCTGCTCTTGTATTTCATGTGTTTCTCCAGGGATGACCACTACCTCAGTAGGATCTGACTCTTCTGACGGTCTGGTGCGTCAGCTGATGTAGCTGCAGGAGGAGGAGCCTGGTTTACCTGGGGAGCTACGAGGGCAGGGGGGGTCTGCTTGCTGTTTGCATGTTTCCTCTGTGTATGGGGGTCATGACCTCCCTTGGCTCTTGCTGATGAGAACTACTCTCTTGGAGTGAAAACAGGCACTGCAGGCTAGTTGTCTTTTTTTCTGAGCCTGCAAAAAAATAGTAGGCCTGCTCCAAACAATCAGAATTATTATGGGCTGCCCATGGATAGGAGCAGAAGATGTGTCCTTCCTCTTCACAGATGTTGCAGCAGGAAGTGTTTGTGCAATGTAAACTGGGGTGTTCTAATTCCACACACAGTCCACACTTAGTATGCTCACAGGCACTGCTAAGATGTTGTAGTGACCCACATCTATAACAAGATTTGGAGTTTGGACTGTCCTCGATAGAAAAGGATACCTCTGTCTCTTTTGAGAAAAAATTGTTGGAAGGTGTATTCCAGTATAAGTCTTATGTATGGTAGTTTGATTCTAAATTTCCATACTCCCTTCCAAAAACTCTCAGCATCTATACTTGGTTCATGGGTGTTTTGAATGTCACATCAGTTTTCTAGCCAATACACTATATCTGCAATGTTGATACCTTCATTCCTGAAAAAGGATGGTGACATATTTGAAAGTAGGTTTGGCCAATGGAGTTGCTATGAAGAGTGTCCAGTCTGGGATATCTTTTAAGATGAGACACTGATTCCAAAACCTTTCCAGCGATTTAGCTGTTTTAAAAGTGATGTCATATGTGCTCTCTCCAGGTACATGTATTAATCCACATATACTTCAGATGCCAGGAAGTTCATTGTTTAATCAGAACCTTTCCCACAAATAGTCTATCTGGTGTTTCCTCAAAGCCTCCTCTGTATTTAATGCGGACTGCATTTTTACATTTAGCAGGCCCCACAGGATGACGGAACGAGGCTGCAGAAGTGGAGGGTGCAGGTCTTTGCTTCTGTTCCCATCTCTGCCCCCAACCTTCACCCCCCCTCACGGTGGTAGCCAACTGTTGTAACTGTCCAAAGGTAGAATGCCCAAGGGCTGCAGTATTTTATTGTTCTTCTCCAGCTTAAGCCTGTCTGTTCTGCTGTAGCCCCACTGTATTGTGCTCATTTTCAGTTTGAGCCTGTCTGTCCTGTTGTGGTTTGATTGTATTCAGTTAATTTTCAGTTGAAGTCTGTCTGTTTTGCTGTGGTTCTTCTGTAGTCTGTACATTTAGAGCATGATTGTTTTGCTGTAGCTCCCATACATCTTCGGGAGCGTTTGTCAGTTTCTGTTGGGAGCGGGTCCTCTGCTCTCTTGGTTTGTATCTAAAATCCTGACTGTTTGCCCACTCTCTAAATCCGTTTCCCTTAATTCAGGTCCTGTCTCTACTTAAGCAAATAAAGTTGTCAGGTCTATGTTGACCTCTTCTCTCTCAGTCTCTGACAACCTGTTTTCAGAGTTCTGCTCATTCTGTACTATCACTTTTGAAATCCCCTGAGCTGCAGCCCCACCATAGCTTGTCAGTGTTCTCATGTTGGTGACACCTCCTGCTACTATTTGCAGGCATTTCCACCTAAGTTGTGAATCCTGAGTCTTCAGTTTCACTGCCATGCTTCAACACAATTAGTATTACTGCTGAAACATCAGGTTTCTCAGCCTCGGCCAGCCTTTTCAAGCGTGTACGTGGCACAGGTTGCTGGGTGTCAGTGCTTGGTGCGGTGACTGCAGCTGGCAGTTTTCTTTGATTTTTTCAGTGTCTCTGCTGTGCTGTCAGCTGCATCTTCCACCCTGTCAACTGGTTGGGCATTACCAGGAAGAGGAATCTCTGGATCAGGGATCCAGTGTTCATTTTCTGTTTGAATTCAACCAGCTCATCTTAGTGCATTCTCTGAGACCAGTTTGTTGCCAGATCTCCATCATTTGTTGGATTAGTCACAGAGGAGACACTTGCTTGTTCTGGACTCAGGTAGGGAGAAACTCTGCCTGGGGGAAAGGGACTAGCATCTGAGGACTCCTGCTGGAACCTTTTAGCTAGTTGTGTTTTGGGGCTTACAGGAGGTCTTTTCCCTTTTTTCTTCCTTTAGTCTGCATTTTTCTTTTAGAAATTTTGTCTACTTTTCTTCCATCATGGCCATTAGAAACCAACTTTTTTCTTGCAATTCTTTGTTCAGTCTGGCTTTCCTCTGCCACCAGTTTAGCCTCATGTTCTTCCGTTTTTCCAGGTCTAATTCCATAGTTTCAGTAACCTGATACAAAACAGGGATAGAGGAGGAGGTTTGCTTCTCTGCCCCAGGCTCTCCTAGTACATCACCATTCACCACATCAGGCGGGTTACCATGATAATCGCGACTACATAATTGCGAATTAAAAATATCAAGTACAAAATAATGACAGAGGTTAATAGTGGCACTTATTAAATGGTGACAGAGTGAAAATAGCGACTTAGCAAGGCAGAGCTAGTAAATCAAGGCAGAGCTAGTAAATAATAACACCACACAAATAAGCAAACTTGTCAATAATAGCGCTATTGTGCTTGATTACTTTTATGCAACATGGATTGGCAGCAAGGAATATCTGATCTGAATACAGGGTATCAGGGCATGTCAAAATGGCGACTTTTAAAGCAAAAAAAAAACTTTTAGCCGAATTATACCCCAATGAGCCAAATTAAAAAAACAAAAGTTTATTTTAGTTAGTTAAAAAAAAACAACAAATCAGCCGAATCATCACAGATGCAATTAAGGCAAAAAAGAGGGAATGGCTAATCATACAAAACAGCGGACAGATGCTGTAATTGTGAACAATTCACAGTGTGCACGCTGTATAGCTAATTTGACATGCCTCACACCTGAAATTGAAAATTATATGCGAGTCCTCTCAGGAACTCATAGTGGCTTCATGTGTCATACTGTGGCACAATGGTTCAAACCCTTTTGTTGGAGTCCTTGTATTTCCTCTTAGTGCCACATACAAGTGCCCCAGATACAAGCTGTTCCAGCTTCAATTCTGGCATTCGCTGTTCGTCTTGTAGGCACTGTGTAAGTTTCCATATACTCGGGTGACAGGCCCACAGATGGCTATTAAAACCATGATGCCACCCTTCGACTGCATTGTTTGTTTGAGCTAACCCTCTGGCTGTGGCATCGTTGCAGTTCCTCTGATCAGGAGAGAAAGTAGGTTTTCATCTACCAGGTCTTCCTTTAGGTCTACCAATCTATGTTGCTTCAGAGTAATCTAGCTGTGTTAAAAGCATGTCTTGGTTTCTTTGAAAAATTCTCAGTCGTGCATTTCAAAAAAAACACCGGGAATATCTTGTGTAGGAACAAAGGCAAGAGACAGTAACATTCTCAAATGTAAAGCAAAGTCCGGATCTTCACAATACTTGTTGTGCCCAATCAGGTGTTTCTGTATCTGCCTCTATACAACTTGTGCAAAGTGGAAGAAACATCCCTTTAAGTCAGTACCTGTGAAACATAAAGAAAACGCTTTCCAAGCCACTTTTTTCAAAATCCATTATTGAGGCTCATGGTTGCAGGCTAGGGCAGAGAGATTTTAACTAGTTAAAAACCCTGGAATAGGTAGCTGTTTTCCCAGAACACATAAGCGCATAAAGTGCAGTGACAACAAACCCTGACTGCAGACCTTGTATTGTGTACAGCTGGTCGAACAGAGATGGACAAAATTTGAATGTCCCATCCAGCATTCAATCTGTACACTCTTTGAGGAACTGCACATTTGCAATTGTTGTAAACATAAGAAAGCGGTCATTCCATAGGTGCCAGAATGGGGGGTGGAAGGGGCAGTAGCCACTCCACTTTTAATTTCTGTATGGCAAAAACTAGTATAGAAAAAATGCCCTTTGTACCCTCATAAAAGCCCTTTTGATTCTCAGCCCCCTCAGCTTTTACCGTCTTCTGGCACCCTTGGGTCATTCTCCTCACCACTGTCAAACAGCAAGAAAAGTTCCCCAGAAGTTGTGAAGGTGGATTCAGGATTAATTTCAAGTTCAATGGCTGAGCTAAGTATCGCTGGACAACGGCGCTCTACCTGCCTGATTCTTTGTACTGTTCTTTTAATAAGTGGAACTCCTGGTAAATGACCTGCAACTGAGTCAGGTGCACTGGTAGTACACTGAACCACAACCTGAGAAGTACTCTCAACACTCTCACTGGCTAGTTCCCTAACCCTGGCCATCACCTTTCTTACACCAGTATCACCAGCAGCAGCTACATGGCTGTGTTCCCTTATTTGAGCAGTTACCTGGTTTTCTACTGTATGTAGTCAAGCAAGGCAACTATATTTGTGGAAATCAGTGCAGCGCCAGTACACTTTACCAGCTGTTTCTTTGTCCTTCTGATACACAACCCCCGAACAGAGCGAGGGGCATGCCTTTCTGGCTCAGAATCAGTTCTATCTCCATTGCAGCACAGTTGCGGATGTCCACAAAGATGTAACAATACAGATCATGTTTTTAACTGGCCATCAGCTGTGCTACCTGTGCTACAGCATTCTGGGATGTAGGAGGACAGTGAAGACCTAACCTGCCATTCAGGAAATACTGAAATTGCCAGCAGACAAGAGAAACAGAGGTACAAATATACAATCGCTATTTTTACATTCACGCTATTACAGCATTCACTAGAAATGCTAGGAGCTATTTTGTCTAGCGCTATTAAATACTAGCGCAATTGACAGTCGCTATTTTGTCAGCACAATTGTGACATAGAACCCAACAGGCTCCTCCATCCTCCTAGCAGGAAGTCAGCATGGCCCCCTGCAAGAATAGTTGGGGAGGTTCCCGGTATCATGGCCACCATTCCCCCAGTCAATAAAACAGGTCCATGCAATTGACCCCCCAGGATGTGCCTGGAGACAAGCTATCATAGCTTGGGGTGCCTTTCCTAGTCAAATTACAAACACACACACTAACAAACAAAACAAATAAACCCCAAGTTCTACTAATTCTATGTCCAATGCCCACACACACACACACATACACACACACATGCTGGCATTCTTGGTATGCCCTTACACACCTGTCTCCCTGGATCAAGGCAAGACTGACTTCTTGAACCACAGAGGGACTGAAGTCTTGTTTTCCCACTCTTGATCTTACAACCTCCTAGTATTATGGGAATGATTACTTAACTCACATCAGCTATGATACTGTTTGTTTTGTTAGGACAAATACCCAAGTTAACCACAAAAATACTCTCTTCATAATGTACAACCAGTCACTTATACCTTAGTAAATAGTTGCTGTTTGTTTACAAGATATAATCCAAAGTAAGCAAGGTTAAACTGTGCAATCAAATGCTGGCCCATTGGTACAGAGGTAGCACTACTGCTTGCGATGTCAGTGACCCAGTTTTTACAACAGGCCCAGGTAGTTGGAGGGTCAGCCTGGGAGCGGAGTACTGAGTATCCAGCAGGATGATCTCCTCTTCTGGGGAAGGAGGGGGAACACTACTGCCATATGACTGCCACCAGGGGGACCATGGTTGGCACTGCAAGCGCAAGTGTGTGCACCACACGACTGAGAAGAGATGATGATTGCTGCAGTTGGCAGTGACACATGATGTGCTCACACCCACTATCAGCTGGCATCTTGGCAGGAATGGAGAAAACAAGACACAGCACCCTAAGCCACAGCAGTATGATAGCCATGGATTGCTCGCAGATCACACAGCTTCTGACCTGGACACTCCTCTGGCAACACAGCTTACAGTTCCTGAGGAACCTGGCCCAGTCCAAAGGTTACATCGTAGGGGGAAAGGAATTAGTGAAATGCTGGGGACACAGTATGCCCTGGGAGGTGGTGGCATGATGGGGTTGGATGATACAAGGTTCTGAAGGAACCAGGATCCAGAATACAACCAAGAGCGGTGGAAAAAATAGAATGTGAAAAAATGTGCAATCAGGAAAACATGAAAATAAAGGTATTAAAAATTAACTAGTACATAAATCTATTTTTTATCTAGTTACAATGTCTGCACTATGTCTAGAATATCTACGTTTACTTAGGTTCCTAGTTTCTTAGTGGGTTCTGAGGGACAGCAGCAGCAGGAAAGAAATGACCAGTCCATAACTAAGCATACATAATGTATACATAACACAAGACATTAGGTGCAAAAGGTTAGAACGGTCAGCTCTGCTTACAGTAAGAGACATTTTTTTTAAATACTGTGTAGATTGGTAGATAAAATCTAGACGGATAGAAGTAGGGGCATTAGTGACCAGAAACAATACTGGCTTACTAGAACGCAATAGCTTCCATCTGACTTGGGAAGTTAATGGACATTTTTTACAAAACCAAATTACTACATGCTTGAAATGATTTAAAAAAAGGCATACTTATTTTGACTCAGTACAGGGATATTTTTAAAAGAAAATTGTTGTGGCTAACATAGAAAGAAGATCTTGAGATTGTAAAAGCCCAGAAGAATCTGCTTGGTACACAACTGATAAAATGGTTAATGGAATAGAAGAATAACGATACCTTCCCCAACTTATTTCAAGAAATTAACAATTTGGGCCAACTTAAAAATTATTGTACAATAGCAAAAAATTTTCTTGGACTCTGATTGGCCCATGTGGGCTTTTTACAGTGAGGTTATCAGAGCACAACCTCACGGAATCAAGTACAAACATGCAGATAACCACATACCAGACTGAATAACAAGCCACACCTTCTCTTATCAAGAAAGTTTAAAGCCTTGCAATTATAGTACTAAACCAAAAGCTTAGTTTCATATAAAAACCTTATTTGCTTATATGTGGGGGGCAAAAATTTTTGTCATGGCTAAAACATTTCATAGTTAAGTGGAGAACAAGTGTCAGAACATCTCCTTTATAGTGTGGGAACATCTCTTTTATAGTATCAATTTTACAGTTTTCTTTTTTTATGAGGAAACACACCACATTTAAATGCACTGCATCATGGGTATGCAAATACCCAATTGCCTGGTATTGCATAACACACTACAGTGATAAAGACAATTGATTATTTTCATACCAGTGATGCAGTGCTTTTACACAGAGAGTGTTTCCTCAAAAAAAAAATCATTAAATTAAAAAATAAAACTGTACAACTGATACGATAAAATAGATGTCCCTACACATAAAAGGGATGTTCCAACACTTGTTCTCTGCTTAATAGCCATCTACACGTGCTCATTTGTGTCCCCATAATATTAATAAATAAGAGCCACTGTATAATAGCAATAATGCACTCCAGAGTGTGGGCTGGGATAACTTCACTTCTGGGGTGTTGGATGAATTTGGCCTTGTGCCCAACCACCCCAGGTGTGAGGTTATCCCAGCACAATCTATGCCTTGTCGTGCATTATTGCTTAATTCCTGCTATATTTGTTTTAATAGAAACAAGGCCACTATGAATTTGAAAAATCATTGTCCCAGTGCTAAGGGCTTTCAGGAAACTAATTCTCACATTATTCTCCAATGCCTATATTATAATAAACTTAGGGATGAAATGCTGAAGATTTTTTTTGTGAAATATGTGTCACTGAACTATGATCCAGTATTCATTTTGCTCCATCCTAAGATAGTAGAAGAAGAAGTGGAACTCATAGATAAATTCATAATTGCTGTAATCTCAATTAAAAAGAAATGGAATGTAAAACACTGGGGCTGGGATATTCAAAGAGGTTGCGCTTGGTACAACAGAGTTGCACCAGCGCAACCCTGCATTGTGCCCTGGTGGGATATTGAGAAGGCTGCTTGGCGCAGTGCAAATCCCGATGTGCCAGGGCACAATGTAATTGTATGTGGCACAGATGCAGGGGGCGTGTGCATGCACATGCGGCACATCCCGATATTCAGCCCTGGATGTGCGGCGCATATGCCAGCACACCCCTGCATTGCACCGCATAGTGGGGCTCAAAGTTGAGCCTGTGAAACAGTGGAACAACTCCCGGCCACCCACAGGCGGGCTGCTGTATTGCGAGGTGCAACACAGCAGCCACCAGCTGAAGGTGGCCGCCCGTCCAGAACACTGTCATGAAGCACGCACATAACCCTGGTGGTCTAGTGGTACCCTGCTCCCTCCCTTCTCCCTGATCGGCAGGTAAAGTAGAGTAAATGAGCCCTGGTAGTCTAGTGGTACCCCCCCGCCCATTGCCACGATCGCTCCGTAACACACACCCCTGGTGATCCAGTGGCACCCCCCCCCACAGAACCCCATGCTCCCCCCGCTCCCCCCTGTCATCGGTGGGCAGCAGCAACCCACCCGCATACCGCCTGCATACCGCCTAGCCACCCGCCGAATGACAGGTACAGTATGGACTGTAAGCCCATTGGTCCGCCTGCATACCGCCTAGCCACCCGCCGAATGGCAGGTACAGTATGGACTGTAAGCCCATTGGTCCGCCTGCATACCGCCTAGCCACCCGCCGAATGGCAGGTACAGTATGGACTGTAAGCCCATTGGTCCGCCTGCATACCGCCTAGCCACCCGCCGAATGGCAGGTACAGTATGGACTGTAAGCCCATTGGTCCGCCTGCATACCGCCTAGCCACCCGCCGAATGACAGGTACAGTATGGACTGTAAGCCCATTGGTCCGCCTGCATACCACCTGGCCACCCGCCGAATGGCAGGTACAGTATGGACTGTAAGCCCATTGGTCCGCCTGCATACCACCTGGCCACCCGCCGAATGACAGGTACAGTATGGACTGTAAGCCCATTGGTCCGCCTGCATACCACCTGGCCACCCGCCGAATGACAGGTACAGTATGGACTGTAAGCCCATTGGTCCGCCTGCATACCGCCTAGCCACCCGCCGAATGACAGGTACAGTATGGACTGTAAGCCCATTGGTCCGCCTGCATACCACCTGGCCACCCGCCGAATGACAGGTACAGTATGGACTGTAAGCCCATTGGTCCGCCTGCATACCACCTGGCCACCCGCCGAATGACAGGTACAGTATGGACTGTAAGCCCATTGGTCCGCCTGCATACCACCTGGCCACCCGCCGAATGACAGGTACAGTATGGACTGTAAGCCCATTGGTCCGCCTGCATACCGCCTAGCCACCCGCCGAATGACAGGTACAGTATGGACTGTAAGCCCATTGGTCCGCCTGCATACCACCTGGCCACCGGCCGAATGACAGGTACAGTATGGACTGTAAGCCATTGGTCCGCCTGCATACCACCATGACCACCGACGACAGGTACAGTATGGACTGTAAGCCCATTGGTCCGCCTGCATACCACCTGGCACCGCCCGAATGACAGGTACAGTATGGACTGTAAGCCCATTGGTCCGCCTGCATACCGCTAGCCACCCGCCGAATGACAGGTACAGTATGGACTGTAAGCCCGGTAGTCGCCATGCATACCAGCCACCCGCCGAATGGCAGGTATAGTATGGACTGTAAGCCCATTGGTCCGTCTGCATACCGCCTAGCCACCCGCCGAATGACAGGTACAGTATGGACTGTAAGCCCATTGGTCCGCCTGCATACCGCCTAGCCACCCGCCGAATGACAGGTACAGTATGGACTGTAAGCCCATTGGTCCGCCTGCATACCACCTGGCCACCGGCCGAATGACAGGTACAGTATGGACTGTAAGCCCATTGGTCCGCCTGCATACCACCTGGCCACCCGCCGAATGACAGGTACAGTATGGACTGTAAGCCCATTGGTCCGCCTGCATACCACCTGGCCACCCGCCGAATGACAGGTACAGTATGGACTGTAAGTCCATTGGTCCGCCTGCATACCGCCTAGCCACCCGCCGAATGACAGGTACAGTATGGACTGTAAGCCCATTGGTCCGCCTGCATACCACCTGGCCACCCGCCGAATGGCAGGTATAGTGTGGACTGTAAGCCCATTGGTCCGCCTGCATACCACCTGGCCACCCGCCGAATGGCAGGTACAGTATGGGCTTGCAGGGCACACTCTAGTAGACAGACCCAAATATGTGAATGACCTCATTCACATATATATGGGACTGTCTAGTACAGTATGCCCTGCAAGCCCATACTGTACCTGTTGGCCCGCGGGTCGCCGGGCGTGGCGCGGGTTGAGTTGCAGCTGCCCACCGATGACTGGGGAATGGGGTGGCATGGGGTTTGTGGGTAGGAGGGGTGGGGGTGCCACTGGATCACCAGGGATGTGTGTTATGGAGTGATCGCGCAATGGGTGGGGGTACCACTAGACTACCAGGACTCATTTACTCTACTTCACCCACCGATCAGGGACACGGGAGGGAGGGGGTACCACTAGACTACCAGGGCTCAGTTAAACTACTTCACCCACCAATTGGGGGCATAGGATGGTGGGGGATCCACTAGACTACCAGGGAAGTGTTGTACTGTGGTTTTACTGTGATCGTGGCTACGGGAGAGGGGTATCTCCCAGGACTTCCACTGTGCATAGGACATTCTGTGCAGGGCACCAGGCACACTTCGCCGGGCTGCCTGGTGCAAGGCATTCAAATGGGGCCATAATGACATGCAAATGGCTCCTGTTGTGCCTTGCATATATTATGGTCTCTTTTGCATGCCCTCTGCTGAATATCGCGGGTGATGCGCTCAGCGCAACTGCGTTTGTGCTGGTGCATCCCCATGCTCCCTATCTGTGGCTTGCAGTATGTGCGTCGACCTTGTCATATTCAATGGTGCTGCGCCATGGTGCATCACCATTGAATATCACCTGGTCCTGGCCCCGGTGCAGCCCAGTTGCGCTGCGCCCAGGCTTTCACCACTGCCTGGTGCAGTCTGAATATCTGGGCCTGTATAGACAAATAATCCAGCACTTTGATTATATTTATATATCTACTTTTTTTTTTTTGCATTATATGTTTATACCACCTCCCATGCTTCACTGGCCCCCACTCCTTCAGGCTCCACAAGTTCCCACCGACCCTACTGACCTTAGCCAGCCCTCCTCAGGTCCTCAGATCACAGCCGTCCCGGGATGTCCCGGGGGTATCCCCTATCTTGGGTGGGTCCCCCTCCTTTGAGGGGGAAAGGCACCGGGGTGAGAGAGGGGAAGACCCCAGCACACACTTCATTAGGGCCCGGGGATGCTGCCGAGGAACAGGAGGCCCTGGGCAGGTACTGGAGGTGCTCAGGGAACAGAGAGCCATCATCTTGGCGGCCAGCGAGCAGTTTTTCCGTTTTCTGTGGGGGCAGCATGATGACGTCATGGCATACGCCGACGTTCGCTCTTCCCCCAGTTAACTATTGGGCCGTGCGTCCTGTGATGCTTCCAGCCTCTGCTAGGAGCCAGCAGGCGCCGGATCCATCCCCTACCCTGCCCCTGGAGAAGGAGAGCTGTCCTAGGATGCTCGATCCTTCTCCCTCTGGCTGTCCCTCCAGTGACCCAGGCTCGTTCCCGAACCCGGGTCACTGGCGTCGCAAGCGGAAATCCAACTGCTGCACCGGCAAGCCGGCTTATATATCTGTTTTTATTTATACAATGTCATGCTATGTTTAAATGCCTGTGAGGCACCTTTTTAAGATCATCATGTTTCTCACAAAATCTAATGTTTTTATATTTATGTATGATTGTAATGTCCTTTTTTACTGGATGATCAATAAATTTGTATTGATTGATTGATTGATACTGGCTTACTACTGCAAATGATTAGGGGGCAAGTGCAGGGAGTTTGTAAGCAAGTAAACATAGTCCTTTCGAAGTGGACTCCTTAATGTTGTTTGGGAATGCATCTTACGTGGTACTGTAGGTTCGACCATAGTGAAGATTTTGACTCCTATGAATTTGGAAGCTCTTAGTATGTAGGACAGCTCTTGCACTGTGATCACAATGGGTAGGACTGGGATAGTTTAGTTAGCAGGTTGCTGATATATGCTGGAAAGGGGCCCTGTATACATTTACGTATCAGAGTGGACCACTGGTTATGCCTCTTTGTTGGAGAGAGGGGGCTGAGGTCACTGTATTGCATATACATGTGGGGTGCTTTTGTCACATCCCAGTGCAAACCTACATATGTTGACAAATGCCACAGTGATTTTTCTGCAGCATTGTGACTGGGGCCATCCGATAGCCCTTGCTTCCATATTCTAATGCTGGAACTTGAAGCAGTTACTGTCTAATGATGTTCAGCCAAGCTTTCGTTGGGTACCACACACTACTTTGGTTATATGCTTTTAGAAGTCCAGTTTCAAAGCCAGCCATAGCCCCAGATACTGGAAGTTCTTTATCATCTCTAAAAGAAGTCATGAGTGAGGCAGAAAATGCCGGTTGTTGGTGTCATATGGTCTTCCACCAAAGAACGTAACTTTAGTTTTGGTGTTATTCAGAAGTAAGCTGTTTTTTAGCTATCCGATTTTGTGTCACATCAAAGATGTCCTGCAGCATTTTAAGATCTCCTGCTGTGCAGGATTTGGCATTTATGACCATGACATCAGTATATAGATGTATGTTGGCTTCATGATGCATACATACTTATGGAAGATGGTTTACAAATAAGCGAAAAAGGAAAAGGTCTGAGGATAGACACTTGTGGGATGCTGAGGGCAAGGAATTTTGGAGAAGTCTTAATGTTGATGACTACCTGGATCTATTAGTAAGGTATTTTTTTTTAACCAATCCAAAGCAGAGTGGGACAGCCTATGATGTTTCAGCTTCTGCTGGAGGACAGCATAACCCACTGAATCGAAAACTTTTGTGAGGTCAATGAAAAATACCCCTGCCCATCTAGGGCAGATGCAGGATCCTTTGTTACTGCTAGTGCAATGCTGATTACTTTGGAAAGAAGTCAGACTGGTTTCATCTTAAACTTGCAAGTAAAAATGTTACTTTATTGCAGCGTACTGGCGACCTGGGTCCGGGAACGAGCCCAGGGCATCAGAGGTCAGCAGGGGAGGGAGAGGATTGAGCATCCGAAGGACAGCTCTCCTCTCCTGGGAGGGAGGGACCCATGCTCAGTGCTTGCCTGGCCTCTGGCGGAGGCCGGCAGCACAGCAAGCATGGAAGCAGATGTCTAGGGGAGTGAGAGTGGTGACGCTACGGGTGATGCCTTGGTATCGGGTATGCGCCACTCCCACAGCAAACAGGGGGAAACACTCTGTGAGCTCCGAGTAGATGGCGCACCGAGGCAGACCCCAATGGCTCCCGCCTGCCTGGTCCTGTGGTCCCCCCCATCGAAACGTGAATGGCTCGGGGTGTTTTCCTGCCCAACCTTGTCCCCACCTGGGGGGGGAGCTGTGGCTTCATGGGGGGTCAACTGGAGGGCACAGGCAGGTGGCTGGAGTGGGGGCAGATCATCATAGGTGCTCCCAAAGATGCGGAGCCCGCAGAGAGAAGGAGGGATAAAAATAAATAACAAAAAATAAATAAAAATGTTACTTTAGCAAATAGAAATAAGTAATGGTTCTTATAAGTGGAGCTTCAGAAAAATATTCCTTTCTCTCTAGCCATGGCAGGGCAAGTTTATTTATTTATTGTATTTTTATCTAGGTTTTTGGCCTCCGGTCCCCTCCTATGCCTGCTTCAAGGGTCCCCAGTGCACCCGCCACCACTCTCCCTGCTGTCACACCAGTGGGGATCAACATGGGGAGGAATCTTAGGGCTCCCGGTCACTGTCATGTATGATGAGTTGGGCATATTACTTTTTCCCCATTTCCACCATTCCAAAACTGGCAAGAGTGTCATGGTGTAGTGTGCACCATTGAAATGCCACACACATGGTGCCTGCCCCCAGACAATCTGGAGGCCATCACTACTGCTCCATCCAGCCTTGCCAGGCGGTGGACAAGCAGTAACTTGTGTTGCCCCACCTCCCCAAAGGCGGAGAGCTGTCAATGGATGCTCAGTCTTCCTTTCTCCCTCAGTTGAACCCCTGAGCACCCCTGGTCCATTTCAGAACCCGGGTTGCTGGCATGGCAGTAGGTGAGGCACCCAGCCCCTCAGCCCTCCATGCCACTGGGTGAAACAAGGAAAATTTTTTTTTTTTTTTATGGCACCCACTTCGTAAGGTTCTGGACACCTTTCAAGTAACATGAATGATTATACATAACACAGATAAAAAATCCTTCTAAAATTATAATTACAGATGATCGTAAATAATTTATTTATTTATTTCGTTTTTGTTGACTGGGTAAGTGCACTAGGCAGATTCTACCTATTTTCAGGCATGACCCGGGGGAGGGGGATACAGATGAATGTCAACTGATCTTGAACCAGATTAAGCTGTTGGTGATATTGTTAGTGAATGAGGGAAATTTGGCCAGGACACCGGGGAAACTTTCCCTATTCTTTCCGAGAAGTGCCATGGGATCTTTAACATCCACTTGAACTACCACCAATCCAGGCAGATGGGACCTCGGTTTAACGTCTCATCCGAAAGACAGCACCTCAAGGGTGCAGCACCCCTCTCATGCTGCACTACAGTGTCAATATTGGGATATTAACCCAAGTGCCTGGTGTGGGGATAGAACCAACAGCCTTCTGATCTCCTGGCCTCAGAGGCAAGTGTGCTACCTGCTGAGCCACTGACACTGCTAATGATGATCACATGCCCACATAAACAGATGAAACTTGAGTGCCTTCTTAAAAACTTCCACCAAGGGGGCATTATGAGCAGTGGGTAGAAGCCCATTCCAGATCAAAGGGCAGCCACTCCAAAAGCTCTGTCTCCTGACAGCTTTAGCCTAGAGCATGAAACAGATCAAAAGCCACCATGGTGGGACAAAGAGGATGGATAGGGGTATATACAGACAGAAGATCTTCTAGGTAGTCTGAGCCCAGACCATGCTGGGCCTTGTATGTTAATAAGCCTATCTTGAAATTGACACACCACAGAATAGGCAGCCAGTGCAGATTGTGGAGTACTGGTTTAATATGCTCTCATTGAGAGGTCCAAGTAGGCATGTGGGCTGCCGTGTTCTGGTTCAGCTACAGGCAGTGTATGAAACCTCCAAATAGCCTTAGATAGAGAGCACTGAAGTAGTCCAGCCTGGTTGTAACAAAGGCATGTATGACAGTAGTCAGGTCCCCTGGCATTAGATATGGCTTAATCCGGGCAATGTTCTGTACATGAAAAAAGACACTGCAGACTGTAACCAACACTTAATGTTCAAGAGTCAGCTCAGAGTTCACAATGAGCTCCAGATTTCTCACCCTATCACAACTTTGAGTGTAGTGCCACATAGAGATGGTTAAGTAGCAGTAACACCTTGCTGACCCATGCGGATCTGACTCAATCAGCAGTAACTCTGTTTAATCTGGGTGGAAGCTAAACCAGCTGGAGGATATCCAGTTTAATAACACATATCGAGAGACCCTGACTACTGTTTGTGCTATTCTTATCTGTTCTTTTCAAACTGACAGGCCCAGATCCCCACTAGAATGACCCCCCTTTTTTTCAGAGAACAAAAGGGCCTCTCAATTAGGGTTACAACTGTCTTTAAAGGTATTTGATGCGACATGTAGCATGAGCTCATGTCCTGCTTTGGTCACGCAATGGTGCCCTCACCTGGAGGGATAGGAAGCCAGGCTTCAGAGGTGGAACCCTCAGTCTAGAAATAGGCAGACATATTGTCTGCCTTGTTTACATATATTCCCATTTTTGTTTGGTCTGGAATCTTTGCCATTAAAAAATGCAGTTAAACACAGGCACATGATTGGAACTTATTTTTGTATGAAAATTATACACATGTCAGTGTCAGTGGCTCAGTAGGTAGCACACTCGCCTCTGAGGCCGGGAGATCAGAGGGCTGTGGGTTCAGTTCCCACATCTGGCACTTGGGTTAATATCCTAGTACTGACACTGTAATGCAGCATGAGAGGGGTGCTGCATTTCTGAGGTGCCGTCTTTCGGATGAGACGTTAAACCGAGGTCCCATCTGCCTGGATTGGTGGTAGTTCAGGTGGATGTTAAAGATCCCATGGCACTTATCGAAAGAGAAGGGGAATTTCCCCGGTGTCCTGGCCAAATTTCCCTCATTCACTAAAAATACCACCAACAGCTTAATCTGGTTCAAGGTCAGTTGGCATTCATCTGTATCCCCCTCCCCCGGGTCGTGCCTGAAAATAGGCAGGATTTGTCTAGTGCACTTACCCGGTCAACAAAAGCTAAAATAAAAAAAATAAATAAAACATCTATAAGAACATAAGAAGTATGCCAGCAGAAAAAAGACTTACAGCCTATCAAGTCTGCCTGATGCAGAGCCCATGTATCCCAAGTTAGAGAAAAACAGAAAAATAGAAAGGTGATGGCAAAAGGAGACCAATGGTCCATCAAGTCTGCCCCTGAGATCCTAGTGATCCTGGGACCTAGCCGGTAGTTTCCCTTGCAGAACTGGGTCTAGCGTATTCTCTATCCCAACCTCTTTTGAATGCAGATATGGTCTGAGCTCCCACCTCCTCAGGCAGTCTGTTCCATTGTTGTGTCACAAACCTACTCCTGGGGCCGGCTCCACTGAGCTCACAATGCCCACCCCAAGTGCAATCTGTGATGGGGGGGGGGGACAGGAATACCCTCCTCATGTTCTTCTAGAGTGCTCAATGAGTTCACAACTGAACACTTACCACAAGGGCCCAGGGCTTCCTCTCTAATCTGGGTAAGGGTAAAATACAGTCTCGAGTCTGTAGCCAAGTAAGAACCCTCCATGGTTGCTGCACTGTGGGGGTGGACCCAGGTGTTATGAGCTTTTTGGGGCTGTCCTCGTAACCCTGATTGTGTCTTCTCCCACAGGTGGTGCAGTAACCTAGTTCAAACTCCACAGATCCCTACAGAGACCTATGTATTTCCACTACTTAGGCACCCAGATTCCCTTCCTGGTTCCTCGTCTTTGGTAACTATGGCGGCACTTTAGCAATAAACAGGCTTGTCACAGATTGAATAAATCTTCCCACCTTCACACGCAACAACAAAATTATTTCCAGGCAGTTATTAGAAGCAAATGCTTTTACTAGTGCTTAAATAATTATCATACAAGACTTACAAACAAAAGATTTAGAAATCTGTGTTACAGGATAGCAAAACAAAAGTCGGACAAATATACATACAAAACACACTGTGAAATTGAACTGTCTAGTTTCTACCTTGTCTGTGGAGAATCAAAAGTCCAGGTAATAAATGAAGTCTGCAAAGTTTCAGTTCTTCTTGCAGCCACTGGTGTTCAGTGTATGTGGCTGAACAACAGGACACAGAAGGTAATTGTAAATGGAGTCCACTCTAAAGAAAGATGGGTTACTAGTGGAGTACTGCAGGGTTCAGTACTGGGTCCAGTCCTTTTTAATGTCTTTATAAGTGACATTGCAGAGGGACTGGAAGGAAAAGTATGCCTCTTTGCAGATGACACAAAGATCTGCAACAGGGTTGATACACAAGGAGGCGTGGAAAGGATGAGAAGGGACTTGGCAAGGTTGGAGGAATGGTCAGAAGTATGGCAGCTTGGATTCAATGCAAAGAAGTGCAAGTTATGCACCTGGGAAACAAAAACCCAGGGGAAGATTACACAATGGGGGGGAGGTAGTAACAACAACAAAAATGGAAAGAGACCTAGGGGTAATCATATCAGATGACCTTAAGGTTAGCAAGCAATGCGAGAAGGCGGTAGGGAGGGCTGGGGGATACTGGGATGTATAGGGAGAGGTATCACCAGCAGAAAACAGGAAGTTGTTATCCCTCTGTACAGACAGTTGGTGAGACCCCATCTGGAGTACTGCGTCCAGTTCTGGAGACCCCATCTCCGCAAGAACATAGGATGGAGGCAGTTCAGAGGAGAGCAACTAAAATGGTGCAGGGTCTGCAAGAGAAGCCATACGAGGACAGACTAAAGGAGCTTAATATGTATACCCTTGAGGAAGGGGGGGGACACAATAGAAATGTTTAAGTACCTCAGTGGAATCAACAAAGTCCAAGAGGGTAGCATCTTTCAGAAAAAGAGATGTGCAAGAACAAGGGGACACAATTTGAAGATAGAGGAGGGACGGCTCAGGGGCAATGTGAGGAAGTATTTTTTCACAGAGAGGGTGGTGGACGCATGGAACAGCCTTCCTGAGGAGGTTGTGGGGTCTAAAACTGTGGGAGAATTCAAGAATGCATGGGACAGGCATAAGGCAATTTTTGTGGGGGGTAGGAAGAAATAGGCTGTTGGTTAAATAGGATCTGCAACTTATCCTCTAGGTAGGGAAATGGGCAGACTAGGTGGGCCAAGCGGTCCTTATCTGCTGTCAAAGTCTATGTTTCTATGTTATGCTTGGCAGTCTGGCTCTGTGTGTCAGGAAAAGTGTCTTCTGCAAAATGATGTGCTCTGCTGAGGGGCTTATATACCCTGGTCCTGCAGTCTGTAACTGTTTGGTGGCCTTATATTTTAGGCCAGCAGGAGTCTCTCTTGCTCTTTCCAAGATTTTAAGGGAATCAATATTATTAATTATTGAGATTTCCTACAGTTCCAAAGTATTGGCAGGCCTTTGATCTTTCCCGTCCTTCCTAACTATATTACAAATGTAAATAAACTATAACACTTGAAGTGTATTCACAGTAGACATCCAGAATGGATGTTTCCCATATCCTGTTCTCAAAGTATTTTTCTTTGAAGTTTTATGATCAGTGGAAATGCTCTCCATCCCTATGTCATTTTATGACACCTTTTGAAATGTAACTTCAGTTCCTTCCCAGATTCTGGAGTACACATCAGCCCTTTCCCCAAGCACCCTTTAAAAAACATGGGCTTCTTTCTGGTAGACGTGATATTCTGGCCTTTTTGGTAACTTAAACATAAAAACTTTTAGAGAAATATGTCAGCAATATGTCTGCCATATGACACCTGTGACCAAATCACAACATCCCTCCTTCCTTAGACAGAATTTGTGGGAACACACGCCTATTGCATGGCAGGACTCCCCCAGTTTGATTACTGTTCTAACTGGAGAGATAGCCATCTGTGTTTGCATTGGCAGACCCTGACCTGTGCGTAATGGTCATGTTATAGGCCTGCAGGGCTATACTCCATCTGAGGAGCTGTCCTTTTGTTTTGCCCATTTGCTTTAACCACACCAGGGGGTTGTGATTGGTCTGTACCTTGAAGCACCTCCCATAGAGGTGCGGCTCTAATTTCTTCAGTGCCCATACCAGTGCAAGGCATTCCTTTTCTACCGTGGAGTATGCCTGCTCCCAGGGAAGTAACTTCTTGCCCAGGTACACTATTGGGTGGTCTCTTCCATTATTAGATGTCTGGTTGAGGACTACTCCAATCCCCACATATGAGGGATCTGTCTGTACTACAAACTGCCTAGTGTAATCTGGACTGGCCAACACAGGGGCACTGCACAGTGTTGCTTTAAGCCGTATGAAGGTCTGATCACAGGTTGGATCCCAGTTTACCTTTTTGGGATGTCTTTTCTTCAGCAAGCCAGATTGGGGAGCCACCAGGGTACTGTAATTGGGCATAAACTTTCAGTAGCACCCTGCGGCCCCTAGGAAGCTCCTAACTTGCTTCTGGGTTTCAGGCATGGGCCAGGCTTCTATTACCTCATTCTTTGCTTGATTAGGATGAAGCTGCCCCCACCCCACTTAATGGCCTAGATATGTCACCTCTGCCATAACCACCTGACACTTTTCAGCCTTAACAGTGAGCCCTGCTGTCTGTATCCTGCCCAACAGTTCCTTCAGATGGGACAAGTGTTCCTTCTAGCTGGCACTGAAGATGGCAATATTATCCAGATAAACCACTGAGTACTCTTTAGTAGCCTGCAACACCTGGTTGACCAACCTTTGGAAGGTGGCAGGGGCAGTCATCATTCCAAAAGGCATTACCCGGAATTTGAATAATCCTATTAGAGTGACGAAGGCTGACCATTCTCTAGCTCTGGCAGTTAACTTTACCTGCCAGTATCCTTTTGTCAAGTCAATTGTGGTAAGGTATGTCACCCTTCCCAACTTGTCCAGTAGTTTGTCCGTCCATGGCATTGGGTGGGCATCAGACTTTGTGACTGCGCTTAGTCCATGATAGTCCACACAAAAGTGAGTAGACCCATCTGGCTTGGGAATGAGGACTATGGGTGAGGCCCAGGGAGTGTGGGATTTCTGGATCACTCCTAAATCCTGCATTTCCTCCACCTCCCTCTTAATGTCCTTCAGGACAGCCTCAGGCACCCGATAGGCTGTCTGCTGTATAGGCGCTTGCATCCTCATGTCTACATCATGGGTCGCTAAGGGGGTTCATCCAGGTTTGGCCATAAATAAAGGGGCAAAGTCCTCTAAAACCTCCCTCACTTCCTGGGTCTGTTCCGGGGTCAACTGGGGTGACAGCTTGATTACCTCCACAGATGACTCCCACTTGCTTTCCTCTAGCAAGTCCAGGAGGGGGTCTTCCTCATCCGTCCCCTTCACTGGACTTCACACTGCAAAAACCATGTCGGCCCTATTTGCATATGGCTTCATCATATTGACATGGTACATCCTATGGGTATGTCTTCTGTCAGGCAGTTCCACAATATAGTTGATGTCATTGACCTGTTGGACTACCCTAAATGGTCCCACCCATTCAGCCTGCAGCTTGTCCTTCTGGACTGAAATTAGGATCATTACTTCATGACCTGCACTGTATGAGTGAGCTCTGGCTCAGTGATCGTACCAGACTTTTTGCTCCTGTTGGGCAGCTGACAGGTTGCTTTAGGCTGCTCCCATAAACTCCTTCAGCTTCTCCCTAAATTTAAGGACGTACTCCACAATGTGAGTTCCCTGGGTGGCATGCTTGCCTTCCCAGTCTCCCCAGATTAAATCTAGGGGCCCACACACCCTATGTCCATATAAGAGTTTGAAGGGGGAGAACCCTGTCGACTCTTGGGGTACATCCTGGTATGCGAAAAACTGATGGGAAGGTATTTCTCCCAGTCCCTCACATGCTGTTCAGCAAACGCTTGGAGTCTTGATTTCAGGATGCCTATAAATCTTTCCATGAGCCCATTGGTTTGTGGGTGATAAGGTGTCATGTGTCTCTGCACCACCCCACACTTCTTCCACAAACACTTCATCAGGTCTGACATTAAGTTACCCTCTTGATCAGAGAAAACCTCCTGTGGAAACCCAACACAGGAGAAAATCCTTAGCAAGATGTCTGCCATTTTGTCTGCCTTAATTGAGGAGAGAGTGACCGCCATTGGGTATCTGGTGGTGTAATCAACCACCACCGGGATAAACTTTTTCCTGGAGTACCTTGGGGTATTCAAGGGTCCCATAATATCCATTTCTACCCTCTGGAATGGCTCCTCCACAATGGGCAAGGGAATTAGGGCAGCTTTGGTTTTACTACCTGCCTTCCCTATTTGTTGGCACCAGTGACAAGACCTGCAATATTCCCTCACCTGCTGGGTGAAGTTGGGACGATAGAAATTTTGGGCCAATTGCTTCATGGTGTGAGTGATGCCCAGATGTCCGGAGATGGGGATATCATGAGGGATCTTGAGCAATCACTCACAATACCCCTGGGGAATGACAAGCTGCCTGCCCATCACCCCTCCCTCTGTCCTCACATCCTATATATACAACAGTCCATTGTCCCAAAATGCCTTATGTATCATATCACCTCCCTGGGTCCTGTCAGATTCTGCAGAAGTTCTCAGCCTCTCCAAACTAGGGTCAGTCCTCTGAGCAGCTGAAAAATCTTCACATTTTCCCAAAGCATGGGACATGTCCTCCTCAGTTCCTAAACTGGGGTAAATAGCTCTAGCATCGGGGCATTCAGAGTCACTGCTATCCCTAACCTTCTGACCAATTGTTATCCCTCCCTCCTCAGAGTAACCTTCTGTAACTGTTAGGTAAATGGCTACTTAGGGAAGTCCTACCTCCCTTTCACTACTCTACATGTCAGGAATCACACGCTGGGGAATCAGCCTCCTATTATTTTCCACTGGGGTTTCTGTGGGGTTCAGGGAACTACAAGTGGCCTTAGCCATCTGACTGCGAGTAACAACACACACTACCCCTTGCTGTAGATTATTCCCTATAATCACATCCAGGGTGAGGTTGTTTGCCACTGCCACTTTTTGCACCCTCTCTCCTGTCTCACTCCAATCCAGAAGAACACTAGCTAGTGGCAGGGTTTTCTCCACCCCAGTGAATCCCCTCACCATTACAAACTGATTAGGTATAAGCTGTTCAGGCCCAACCAAATCCCTTTTTGCTAAGGTAAGAGATGCCCCCATGTCCCTTAACCCATGGAACTGCACCCCATTTATGGTAACCAGGTGTATGTACTCCCTCATGTTTACAGGCATGCTTTCAGGGATACACAGTGCATCCACTTCCTTTTGAGGGACACTTTACCCATTCTGTACCTTTTTAGGACACTGTCTAGCCAGATGCCCTGGCTGTTTACAAAACCAGCATTCATCATTTCTTTTATCCAAGAAATCCCTTTTTGGTAACTTGGGGCTTCCCCCTTTCTATAGAGGCAGTGAGGGTTTTAGTTGCTCTGAAGATTCACTTTTCTCTGTCTGTCCTGCAGCACCTGCTCCCTCACTTCCTTTCAGAGCAGGTTGCTCCTGGCATAGTGATCTGAGAGCTCAGCAGCTTGCTGTTTTTTGTGATCGTGGTCCTCTAGCCAGGTTTTCAACTCCGCTGGACAAACCCAAAAGAACTGCTCTAATAACAGAACCTCCTCAATTTTCCCAACAGAGTTTGCTTCCACCTCCTCCCACCAACGTTTTAAAAGCTGATGTTACTTTGTGGCAAACTCTTCAAAGCTCATGTCAGGCCTTTTTTGGAGTTTATGGAATTTAACCCTGTAGGCCTCAAGAGTTAGTTCATACTTTTTAAGTAACGCAGCTTTAAGTTTCTCATACTTTCTACTGTCCTCATTGTCCATTTGGCCTAGCGCCTCATGCCTTTTTCCAGTAAGCAGCGGGGATAGCTGAAAGCTCCAGGCCTCCCTGGGTATCTTGGCCTAGATGCAGACCTTTTCAGATGAATACAAAAATGCACCCATATCCTCCCCATCTTTAAATTTAGCTATTAATTTGGATCTTAATTTATATCCCAGCAATGGAGTTTCAGGTTCACCAGTTACCTCCTCTGGCACTGGTTGTTGGAGTCTTAACCTCTCCAATTTAAACTCTCTCTAGTGCTGCTGTTCCTTGGCCTTTCTCTGGTGCTGCTTTTCCTCAGCCTCCATTTTGAGCCTTCTTTGCTCCAGCTCCCTTTGCATCTTCAGTTCAAACCTCTTCTGCTCCCTTTCTTGCTGGGCTTCAAAGTTTCTCTGTTCCAGCTCCAATTTCCTCAGCTCAGATTGTAGCTTTAGCCTTTCTAGCTCAGGATCTGTGGTGGACTTCACTTGGTGCCGCAGGTCCAGGTTCTCTCTGGTCTCGCTGTCCTCCTCCCTGGGACTGGACACTGTGACGTCCCTTGGCACCCTCATGTCCAATGTCTGGTCCTTTTCAATTCTTGGCTGTGACTCGAGGTTCTGGGCAACTGCTTGCTAATCAGCTTCCATGAGAGCCTCCATGAGGTTCTTTTTGGTTTGACCCTCATACTGGACCCCTCTTTCTTGACACAACTGCCTTAACTGGTCTGCAGTGCATTTGTTGTAGTTGGAAGCCATCTTCTTCCCTAACTACTGCTACATTAACTTACACCAAAAACAAAACAAAACGGGGTAGGGAACTTTATACTGTAACCACATTTTTTTTCCAAATCTTTGCCCTGTTTATGTGTGGATTGTTTACAGTTTATCAATCTGATACACTGGCCTCGAATCCAACCTACATGCCTGTGCCACCAATATCTCTCGGATCCCACCACTATGCCACTAGATCTGTCACAAACTCACTCCTAGGGGCTGGGTCCACCGAGCTCATAGTGTCCACCCCAAGTGCAGTCCATGACAGGGAGAACAGGAATACTCTCCCTGTGTCCTTCTAGAGTGCTTGATGAGTTCACAACTGAACACTCACCACGAGAGCCCAGGGCTTCCTCTCTAATCTGGGTAAGGGTAAAATACAGTTGCAACTCTGTAGCCAAGTAAGAACCCTCCTTGGTTGCTGCCCTCTGGGGGGGTAAGGCGTTACAAGCTCTTCGGGTCTGTCCTCATAACCCTGATTGTATCTTCTCTCACAGGTGGTGCAGTAATCTAGTTTGAACTCTGCAGACACTTACAGAGACCTATGTATTTCCCCTACTTAGGCACCCACATTCCCTTCCATGATCCTAGTCTTTGGTAGCCATGATGGCACTTTAGCAATAAACAGACTTGTCACAGATTGAATAAATCTTCCCACCTTCACACACACATAACAAAATTACTTCCAGGCAGTTATTAGAAACAAATGCTTTTACAACTACTTAAATAATTATCATACAAGGCTTACAAACAAAAGATTCAGAAATTTGGGTTACAGGATAATAAAAAAAAGTTGGACAAATATACATACAGAATGCACTGTGAAATTTAACTGTCTAGTTTCTACCTTGTCTGTGGAGAATCAAAAGTCCAGAAAATAAATGAAGTCTGCAAAGTCCCAGTTCTTCTTGCAGCCACTGGTCTTCAATGTATGCTTGGCAGTCTGGCACTGTGTGTTAGGAAAAGTGTCTTCTGCAAAATGCTGTGCTCTGCTGAGGGGCTTATATACCCTGGTCCTGCAGTCTGTAACTCTTTGGTGTCCTTATCTTTTAGGCCAGCAGGGGTCTCTCTTGCTCTTTCCGAGATTTTAAGGGGATCAATATTAATTATTCAGAGTTCCTACAGTCCCAATGTCCTGGCTGGCCTTTGATCTTTTCTGTCCTTCCTGACTATATTTCAAATGTAAATAAACTAGGATACTTGAAGTGTATTCACAGTAGACTTTCAGAATGTTTTTTTCCCATATCCTGTATTCAAAGTATTTTTCTTTGAAGTTTTATGACCAGTGGAAATGCTCTCCATCCCATGTCATTTTATGACACCCTTTGAAACATAACTTCTTTCCTTCCCAGAGTCTGGAATACACATCAGTAGACTTCCAGAATGGATGTTTCACAGATCCTGTTTTTAAAGTATTTTTCTTTGTAGTTTTATGACCAATGGAAATGCTCTCCATCCCCGTGTCATTTTATAACACCCTTTGAAATATAACTTCAGTTCCTTTCCAGACTCTGGAATACACATCAGCCCTTTCCCCAAGTACTCTTTAAAAAACATGGGCATCTTTCTGGTAAACCTGATATCCTGGCATTTTTAGGAACTTAAACATAAAAACCTTTAGAGAAATAAGACAGCAATATGCCTGATATATGACTGAAGTGGTCAGATTGCCACAGGCTCCAGCACCCTTTCCAAGAAATAATGTTTCCTTAGATCCCACTTGAATTTTCCATTCCTCAGTTTCTATTCATGCCCCCTCGTGTTTGCATTTGGGGCCTTGGTGAATATTTCAGTATAGGGCACTGAATTAAAACCCCTCATGTACTTAAAGGTTTCTATCATATCCCCCCTTTCCCTTCTAGTTTCAAGTGAGTACATGTTTAAGGCCTCTAGACACCCCTCTTATGACAGCCCTTGGAGCCCCTGTAACACTTTGGTTGCCCTTCTCTGTATGGTATCTCTCCTGTCCCTATCCTTCTTAGGGAATGGTCTCCAAAACTATACACAGTATTCCAAGTAGGGTCTCATCATAAATCTGTACAGTGGAAATATTACCTGTCACAAACCCACTCCTGGGGGCCAGGTCCACTGAGTTCAAAGTGCCCACCTCTAAGTGCAATCTGTGATGGGGGAACAGGAATACCCTTCAAGTGTCCTTCTAGAGTGCTCACCAAGTTCACAACTGAACACCTGCCATGAGGTCCCAGGGCTCCCTCTCTATTCTAGGTAGGGGCAAAATACAGTCTCAAGTCTGTAGCCAGGTGAGAGCTCTCCTTGGTTGCTGTACTGGGGAAGGGGGATGACCCAGGCATTACGAGCTCTTTGAGATTTGCCCTCATAAACCTGTTTGAGTCCTCTCCCATGGGATGTGTGGCACCTAGTCTCCCCTTTACGGACTGTCCTGAGAACTGTGTATCTCCCTTACTTAAGGCACCCAGATCCCCCTTTCAGGACCCTAGTCTTGGCAGCAAATGGCAGCGCTTTAGCAATTACAGGCAGGTCTCAAAATTGACTAAATCTTTTTACCTTTTACACGCACAAAATCACTCACAGGCAGTTTTCAAATCAAAATGCTTTTACTAAATCTAAATGATTATCATACAAACTTTACAAACAAAAGTTTAGAAATCTGGTTATAGAATAACAAAATAAAGGTGGAAATATACATACAAAAGCACACTGTAAAAATGTTAACTGTCTATTTTCTACCTGGTTTGTGGGAAATCAGAAGTCCAGAAAACAAATGAAGTTTGTAAAAGTTTTAGTCCTTCTGTAGCATTCACTGATTCTTAGTCTGTCTCTGTGGCAGTCTTGCTTGGTGTGTGACAAGAAGAGTGTTCCATGGAAAAGTGTGCCACATGTCCTGCTCTGAGGGTTTTAAATACCTTTTGGTCCATGCAGTCTGTAACTCTTTGGTGGCCTTATCTTTTTGGGACCAGCAGGGGTCTCTCTTGCTCTGTCTAAGATTTTTAAGTGAACCCTATTATTGATTAGTTAGATTCTCTTATAGTTCCAATATCCTTTGATCTTCCCTCATCCTTCCTGACTTCTTGTAAATGGGGATGAATTATAACACCTGAAGTGTATTCACACTAGACTTCCAGTGTAAATATCCCTCTCCTGCCTGCCACCTCATGAAATAAAATTATACCAGGACAGTTCCTGGAACCTAAAGCACTTTTCCTTTGAAGTGTAAG
Source organism: Neoceratodus forsteri (assembly GCA_016271365.2). Lineage (NCBI taxonomy): Eukaryota > Metazoa > Chordata > Ceratodontiformes > Ceratodontidae > Neoceratodus > Neoceratodus forsteri. The sequence goes on along the minus strand of CM028129.1, from coordinate 1,710,068,167 downwards.
GGTTTATGATAGGGGGATGTTTTTCTATCCCCTGACCATTTATGACTCTCTTCCTTTGGTCCGCTACCCCAAGCCTTTGATATGTAATTTTCAAGTTCCTGTCAGCAGCCTGTTCTCAGGTCACAGAGGAATGTTAAATATTTTGCAAGACCTTCCCTTTTTCCTGTGACCTTTTCAGTGAACTGGGCATTCTTTTGGCAACCCTTAGTTTTGGCCTGTTTGGAATTTTTAAACATAACCAATTTCCTCTGCATCTAACCCTTTTAAAGCATAAACAAGAATCACAGAAAAAAATATAACAGTAATATGTCTGCAATTATTATTATTTCTGCAGTGGCCAAATCACCACATCACCTCCCTTTGCCTACTATCAGATCCTCTCCCTATGCATCCTAGCATTTAGTTGGCCTTATCATATGCTGCATTGCATTTTCTGGTCTGTTTAAGGGTGTTGCTAATGATAACTCCTCCAGTCTCTTTCCTTCTTTGAGGCACTGAGTTGGACCCCATTTAGCCAGTAGGTTGTTCCTGGTTTATTCCTGCCAATATGCATCACTTTATATTTCTTGGCATTAAATTTCAGCTGCCAGATATTAGACCATTGCTCTAACCTTTACACATCTTTTTGTAGGACTCTCAGTGCCTCTTCGCTGTTCACCTTTCCCCCTAGTTTGGTGTCATCTGTGAACAGTGCAAAATTGCCCTGAATACCTACTCCCAAGTCACTGATGAATATATTAAATAGGACTGGGCCTAAGACCGAGTGCTGCGGGACTCCACTCATCACCTCCCCCTCCTCTGACATCTCCCCGTTGACTACAACCCTTTGCCTCCTTCCATCTAACCAGTGTCCCACCCCCTCAATGATGTAGCTTGCTATGCCAAGCACCTCTAGCTTCTTCAGCAAGTGTTTGCGTGAGGCTTTGCTGAAGTCAAAATAGAGGAGGTCCACAGGTCCACAGGTCGTACACTATCCACCTCCCTAGTCACCCAGTCAAAGAAAGTAATCAGGTTCATCTGGCATGACCTGCCTGCCATGAAACCATTTTGTTTGTCATCCTGCAGGCCATACTTTTCCAAGCATTCTACCAGGTCCTGTTTAATCAGGGCCTCCATTTGCTTTCCTAGCACTGATGTGAGGCTGACCGGTCTGTAGTTACTGGCCTCCTCCCTACTCCCACTCTTATGTAGAGGCACCATGTCAGCTGTTTTCCAGTCCTTAGGTACAACTCCCATTTGGAGCAAACGGTTGAACAGGTGCACTAAGAGGGACCGCTAACTCCTTAATTATCCTTGGATGTATTCCATCCAGACTGGGAGATTTTTCTGTTTTCAACTGCTCTAGCAACTCTGTAACCCTGCCTTCTGTAAAAACTGAAGCTTTCATTTATGGCACTCCCCTGCTGTGTGCTGTGATGCCCCCCTCCACCCCATTGGAAACTGTTATTACAATGGATAGGATGTAAGGGCTCTCATTTGATTAGTTTATACTATATTCAGTGCCTGTTGCTTTGTTTTTAATTCTAGTTTGTTAATCCTTACTAGCTGATACTAATGTTGTAAGTTTTGCAGACGGAGGTTTGTTATACTGAACTAGAAAGGAGGATGCTTTCTTGAGTTCTAATTTAATCTCAGTCTGCTTTAATTGGGATCTACCACCTTAATTACATTGCAAACAATTGGTTGCTAATGGTGATCCCTGGGATATTTAAGCATCCTCCACAAATCACAATACCTCGCAATCAGAGGAAGTTGTTGATGAGTGAAGCGCCAGGGTAGGAGGTGGCAGCTCCACTGGTGGATCGTTTACAGTCTACTTTTTTTCTATGTTTGCACAGACATTTCTATATGCACCATTTCAGCACTTGAAATGCACAGTACCAAACTACATGAAGCACTTTATGGACTGAATGTATTACAGCTCTGATGTTTGATGTTGTTAGACAGTCTTTCTGAAATACAGAGACCTGATGAATTTCTCGTTGAAAGTGCCTTGAGGAACCTATTTTAAGAAGATCCAGCAGGGCTGGCTTTGTGGCGCCAGGTGAGGGGGGTTTGTCTGGCATGCTGGCGACATGGGTTTGTGCTCTAGCCTGGGACAACAGGAGTGCAGACCGGCAAAGAGGGTTTAGAGAATCCAAGAGATGCTGTCCTCCCGGGGGGAGGGTGTGCACCAGCACCACCCTTGAGCAGTTCCTAGTCCTATGTGGTGATGTACCTTGCAGCATGGGTGACCACATGTCATGTGTGCATTTGGCCAGGATGCCGTGGTGTGCAGCACCAATAGGGTGGAGGGGTGGGTGGGGCAAAAACAGAAAAAGGCTGCCTGACCAACCGGATGACAGTCACCTGGTCTCCCTACAACATGAAACCCAGGCGGAATGCCCTCATGGCTGTGCCTGTGACCCCGTGCCCTGGATCCAGTATGGAGCTGCAGTCTCCCCTCCCAGTCCTCCCGGGGAAGAGGGCCCACCCCGGCGAAGGGTTACGTCCATGCTGTCAGATGCATGGAATCAGATCCCCAGCAGATGGCTGATTTGGCTGGTAGGTGGGGCCCATGGCGGCCTGAAGGAGTGGTTGGTCGGGTGGTGGGGACAGGAGCAAAAACCAAAAAAAAGAAGATCCATCAGAATAAATTATTAGATAATGCATCCAGATTGTTGTTCTTCTGTTTTTGAACTGTGCAAATATATTCATGTTTATTTCTGAATTATAGAACACCAATCCTGAGTGCATTTGGTTACTTTTTTTGACATTATATTTATTTATTTCTATGGTACTTTGCCAAACCCCATACCAATTGCACTGTCCTTGCACCACTTGCTCATGCCAGGGCCAGTTGGGACAGTAGCCCATGGCTTGCTCTTCATGGCAGAGGTTCAGGGGTGGGGGAGGACTGCCCCCCCCGAGGCAGTCCACTGTGTGGAATAGGCTCCAGTGCTTGGCAGGTACTGGGACCCAAGGGATCTCAGAGGCCCAGGCCAGTATTCAGACAGGCTTGTTTTTTTGCCTTGTTCGGTAAGTCCTGGCCGAAGCCTGCTGTTGTGTGGCAGGTGCCCTGCCTGTCCTGCATCCTGATGGACCCATTCAGGTTAATTCCTGAACCCAGGTCACCTACGGCAGTGGAGCACACTGATGCTTGGCCATTGGGGAAGCATGTGATTCAATGTGTCACAGTTCAGTACTCTGTCTGCTAGCTAACACAGTCATCTCCATTATAAAAAGGGCTTGCAAGTCCTTGGGCTATCGTCAAAGTAAGATGGCAGGTCCTAAAGTCAGGTTCTTCCAAGAATAGTTACCAACACTGACAATTGGAGGGGCAGAATCATCGGACATTCCCCCCCCCCCCAATAAAAAGACTAGGGAAAACTACCGTCTTTGGTGCAGGAAGCAGAAGCTCAGAGCAGGGCACAAGGGGCATTTTTCTTATAACATGGTGTGGTTTATTTATAAAGAAGGGTCGATCATGTCTTATAAGACACCATCAGGGAATCTGTTTAAATTAATAGGTACTAGCACAGCATGTATCACTTATTCATACCTGCTTATGGGGGGGGGTGGCATGATGAACCTATAATCTCTACCAACCTTAAATTAGTAAATGACTATGTATCAGCAATACACAGCTATACTATACAGCAGCAAGTTAATCCAAAGCATATGCCATGAGCATCAGAGCATTAATACAGACTAGATTTGAACACAATTAACGCAGCATGAATCTTAAATAAGGTTGCAAAAGGTTCCAACAGGAGGGGGCATTGACTGAGCAAGGCACAGCAGCAACACTTTATTTTTTCCTGGAGTCAGTCTTTTAATTTCACTCCCAGAACTAAGCTGCTACTCCTTCCCACCACAGGTAGCTGCTGCTAGGACCCTGTCATGAACATACTTCTATTAATGAGAAATGAGTGTGCTGTTGGCAGATGCTGTCTGTATTTCAGGTATGTTTAACACTGTGATCACATCAATTGCAGGGTTGCCTTTTCATTGCTGTTATTATCAATTTGCCCTCACTGTTTTCTATTAAGGTGTCTCACTGGTCTCCCCTGTGAAATCAACCTTTATAATGAGTTTGCATTAGAAAAAGTCACAGCAAGAAAAGTCTGCATGCCTCAAAGGCTCCATCTAGTCTTGTCTCTGCTGCACCACATTCAATGTAATTAGCCGACTGTGCATCTTTGTAAACATTCCGTGTGCATTTTCTGCCACTGGTCTATGTTTTTAGATCTAGAAGCCTGGTACTTGATTATGGACCTATGGAAATCAATAACGTCATTACTTTTCACAAGGCCCTGCTAGCAATGATATAGTGTGTTCTGTTGCCTTTTAAGAGTAGAGGTCTCTGATATAGTAACAAGTGTCCCTGACTTAATAACAAGCATGTGTCATTTTTGTTCATGAAGAATACCAAAAGACCTACAGAGCTGTGGTATGGAGAAAGATCAGAGCCATCTGTTACTTACAGTAGGTAGACATGCTTTGGACCACATAAAGGAGACAAAAAACAAGCATTTGTCAATACCGAGTGTTTATTGTGTGCACTGGTGTCATGGGGGGGGGGGGTTGTTGAAAAATTGCTTCAGTGAAGGAATCAGTGTATTAACATTCAAGAATGCAAAGTAGAAGTGATGATGTTGGGCTGTGTAAGTGTCTAGTTTGGTAATATTTGTGCCTCAAATTTTCAACATACCCTTCTTGTGATCCCACCTAATGAACAAGTACAGAGAAAATGTTCAACTCCTGGGCCAAAAGATGATTTCACACAGCAACTGCGGAATCACCTATCAGGATGCAAAAACACATTTTGGCCAGGATCTGAAAAATGACAGCTGCCACACCTGAAGTGAACGACGGGTAGAGTCTTCCTTGGGGTTGTTAACCCTAACGCTCACCCCATCCCATACACTCATAAAACATACACACCTGTCTCCGTCACATATCAGCTTTTCTGTTACTGCAGTGGGGTGAGTGTTAGGGTTGACAATCCTGAGGAAGACTCTACCCATCATTCATTTCAGGGGTGGAGCAGGGATGTTAACTCTACCATCACATTTCCCTACTTTTTGTTGGTTTAATCTGAACCTTAACTGTTGTGTTAACACATTTCTTTGCAAAAAAAATCCTATATGTGTATATACTGTATGTTTCAAAGAACTTCATTAATGCTCCAGTTAGGGTCCAAGTGATAAAAAGTTGCCATTCTGCTCCAAAGGTGCGGAAAAACATTTTGGGCAGGCTTTGAAAAATGAGAGTTGTGACATACATGAGGTGGGGTAATAAGAAAGCTATGTTGAAACTGTAATGTCAAAATATTTAAAATGTCAAATGTTATGAGCGGATGTACTGAAATTGCAATGAATGGTCATAACATCGGCACTTTGTCATATTTTGACCCCAAATTTTCAACATGGTCTTCTTATGACCCTCCACATAAACCCCTAGGTGAAAATTCAACCAGTGCCAAATGGTATTATGTGTTGCCATGTGCGAAAAACGCTTTCGACAGGATATAAAATGCAACTGTATTGTTCATGAGGTGGTGCGAAAAAATGGCAAAGTTGGAAATTTGAACTCAAAATATTTTAAATTACCAAAGTTATTAGTGTGCATAGTAAAATTTCAACAAACCCTCGTAACTCTACCATTTGCAGGAATTTTTTCACCAAATTTTCAACATGGCCTATTTGGGACCCCACCTCTTGAACACTGTGTGAGAGAATTAGGACCCCCACCTCTGGATGCTTCCCTCTTTCTTTGCCCTATGTTAAAAATCTACTGCAGTAGTACTTTTATCTTTGGTGTCTTTTGACCATATTTCACTTTTCTACCATGATAAAGTGACCTTCTATCGTGGTATCTTATGTTACACCACCCCGCAAATTTTCTTTTCGGTCCATGAGGTGTAGGTCTTTAAAGAAAGAACTGACAGAGTTGAGCATTATTTTTTTGCCAACTATTAGGGGAATAATAAAGAATAAAGTCCTGTGGTCTTTATTTAAGTAGCCTTCTGTCTGGAGAAACAAGGCTTAAGTTAGAGAGACAGACATGCTGTCTTACTGTAGAGAGAAACAAGTTTTATACACTTAACCCCCCCCCTCCGTTATCAGTGCGCACAAACATTCCCATTCTATACATAGAACCCTTCCCCTGTTTATTTAAGTGCTGGCCAAAAAAACTCTGTGCTTAGTGAGGGTATCATTTATGAAGTTGACCCTCTATAATGAAAAGGAATGGTTCTTGATGTATTCTGGTTAGGACAAAGTGTATCTTTAATGCAGTGGCTTAAATCACAAGTAGCAAATGGTTTTTACACTTTGCAATATTTGTTCTTGTGAGTTGCAGTCTATGCAAAAGCAGACGCAGGATGCAATTGCGATTTAAGACAGAAACAGAGAAAACGCATCTAGCAATTGCGTTTTGCGTGGAGGGGAAGAAAAATAACCCTATTTTAGGCACAGGATGATTGGTTAGCAGTAAATGGCAATTGTTGTTTAGAGAATTTTTGGGCATCCCATAATATGATAAAATAGCCCATAATTTCAAAACGCCCGGATGTATAATGAGTCATTTGAGAGTTTAGTTTGTTTTATGCTATGCTTAATTCTGTTGTCTAAATCAAGGCATTTCCTGATAAAAATGTATTGCTAAGGTTTTGGTAAACCTTTCTTTTAAAATAAGAGCCCATTTACCTGTTTGCTGTCTCCTTAAGGGTCAGCGGTATAGTGCACTGCTGATGTTGTGAGGTCACTTTCAATAGAAGGGGCTAGGGAGATAAATGACCATTATGTATGCATATAGAAATTTCTATATTATTAGAGATGTTTTGTCTTGAATAAATAAAACAACTGTTAAAAAATATGATATTACAAACAGTGGTCCCTGGTCATGCCCCAAATTTTGTATTTGAATAGTTTATTATATATATTAGAAATAGGGGGCGGATCAGGTGATTTATGATGTCATCATCTCAGCCCTGTATAAAATGCTGTCTAACTTGAATAATTCAGAGTTTTTGTCCACAGAGGATAGTGGTCCTGTTGCTTTTTGTGTTATTTCTTTTGGCCCCTAAGTGCTCCACGGCAGCCACTCCATCGGGCTTACCAAGGCTGACCTCCGATCCATCCGTCCTCCAAGTCTCCGCCTCAAATCGCAGCCAGCCCCCAGGGTGACCCAGCGCAATGTTTCACCGAATGGGTCCGTCTCCTCTGAGGGGAAAGCACCAGCCGGGGGGGGCAGACCAGCACAACACTTAGCCTCAGGGTGCTGCTGAGATAGAGAGCTCAGTAGGACCTGGATGGCCTCAGAGAGCTGGGCAGCCATCATCCGGCTGCCGTGTAGTGGTATTTCCACTTTTCTAGCTGATCCCTCCTGCATGTATCGGCAGTGCTCCTGGTCTCCACCAGAGGCTGCTGCAGCGCGATGACAACCCACTACCCACCCCAGGAGAGGAGAGCAGTCCTACAGACACTTGATCTTCTCCTGCCCCTGCCAGCCCCAGATGTCCCGAGTCCGTTCCCAAACCCAGGTCGTCAGCGTGGGCTGAGGTAAGGCACCAGTGCCTCAACCCTCTGCGCCACCGGGCTGGCCTGGTCCTGTTGCTTTGAAGGTACCAGTCTGTGGCAGCATTCCATTTTGGAGTACTGAGGTTCGAGTTGAGAACTGATTTATTTTATTTTCTTTGTTTATTGAAGTATTTGATTTAATTTTGATTCTTTTTATTTATTTTTGGAAAAATAAATCCTTTAGCCACACAGAGCTTGTGTGAGCAAATGTTACATTGGAGTCTTGTGTTGTCACGACCCACTCACACTATCACACACTGGCACTTTCATTAATTGGGCCTGAAAGTCAAAGGTGATTTCATGCAGTGATTGCAAAATTACCTGCCAGGCCGAATTAATGAGATGACAGTGACAGTGTTCATGAGGTGGGGTCTCAAAAAGGCTATGTTGAAGATTTGGTGTAAACATTCCCCCAAAAATGGCAAAATTATGAACCCAAGTTCAAAACGCCATTGAAGTACATTATGTGGCACTTACCTTTATTCCACAGTTTATGATTTGGCTTTGAAGAGTGCAGACGTGTCCCAGTCCACAAAAGATGACAGCCCTTAGCCTCCAGTGGTAAGCATAGGGTATGGGGAGAGTGGCATGGTGGGTGCACTGTGGGAGGGTAGGGATGGGGAAGGGAAAAGGTGGAGATGATGAGGGACAGTTTTCTTTTTTTCAGGACTGATTTAAAAAAAACAAATTTGTCCGGGGAAGGGGGGACTGTTTCCTTTTTTACAGGTCTGAAGAAGCCCAGTGTGCTCAAAAAAGCGATCAGCAGCCACAGTTAGACTTACAAAAAAATAAATCTCAGTCGCTGCAGTTAAATATAACCCCAAAACAATCAGTTGCCGCAGTTATATCACACAACAAACTAGCAGTTTATTGCAGTTTAATCTCACAAATAATTTCAAGATACCACGCTCTAGGGACTTCCGGTTGGGCTTCGACTAAGATGGCTGCACTACAGAAGAGCTCCGCACCAACCCCCCCCCCCCATTTAAACCTCCCAGACTGCTCATTTTTTTAGAGGTAGAAGACCGCTGAATCTGTTTGGAAATTTGGGGAGCATTCAGCAGAGAACTGACTGCTTATTTTACCTCTGGATTAAACAGGAATCCTGTGGAGATGCCCCGCACCTGAAGCCTCCGATTTAGACCACTCTCAGGCCCAGACTGAGCAACAAGACCAGAACATGCTTTCCTGAAAAAGCCGGAGAAGAACAAAAGAGTTAAACTTGATATGACTTACAAAGAGCTGATAGCCTTTTGAGCAGAAATTAAGGACTAGGGGGCGTTAATGAGCAGCTAACCAGACTGACGCTTTTTCCACTGCTTCCCAGCGACAGCCAAAATAAAAGTATTTATACAAGATTTAAATACCTCTGAAGTTCTCAATCCAGATACACCATGATACTGCACAGCAGTAAGGATGAATATCTGATGCCCAACCCAGTGAAAAGCCAGCAGCTTTATATAAAAATCACTCAGAAGATGGCAACTGGCACTGTGGGAGAAAACTCAGGCTTTGTCTCGCTGTCTGCAGCAGAGGTCACCATGCTTGGCCAAGAGTTAACCGGGCAAGTGACTGTGGCGCTGGAACCATGGCTGATTAAGCCGAAGGGGAAGCTGGACTTGAAGTTACAAGAAGTCCCGTAGCAGCAGACGACACAAGCTAATAGAATCACAATGGTGGAGGAGGATAGGATCTCCCGATTCAAGGATAAGATGGCAGCAGTCCACAGGCAAGTTCTAGCCCTTCAAAAGGAGTTGGCAGAGTTCAAAGAGGCATTGATTACCAGGAGAACTACCATCGTTGCCTCATTCTTCGTCTAAGAGGGCTACTGGAGGGAAGGGAGGGTGCCAGTACCTTGGAATTCTGTGCCCGAATCCTACCAGCGTTACTGGGCCTCCAGCCTGTGAAGGGGTGCATTAAAATGGAGCGTGCTCACTGGGCCATAATGCCCTGACCACCTGCAGATCAACCCCACGGGGCAAGTGATCATGAGATTCCACAATTTTCAGGACCGGGAGGAGATTCTGAAGGCTTATAGAGAAAATGGAACTTTATTATATGAAAGCCACCGCCTATTCCTCTCCCAACATTACTCAGCTCGCCTGCTCAAGGACATTAAAACAGAAAATTTTCTGGTCTACCCTGCTGCTTTGAAGATTAAACATGAAGGGGCAACCTTCTCATTTTGGGAAGTTGATAAGGCAGAACAATGTGTCCACTCATTGAAGCAGAAGCTGAGCTGAACTGTGCGACCTGAGAACCTGGAATATTCAGATTTGAAGACGAGAAGATGTTTTTCCTTGTGTCAGTTTTTTCCCTTATTCCTGATGCTAGAATCCCAGTAAGGATTACTTGTTCTGTTTGGTAGGAAAGCTGTTATTTTCTGGACTGAATGAGGAGACTTTAATGTTTGTGTTGATCTACTTTGCTGCTTAGTAATGAACTACAAAATGAGGCCTGCTGTTAAATGTATATACGCAGGACAGTCTTGAACCCTCGATGTTGTGCGTGTGATCGGAACTGTGTAATGGAATCCTGCACGGCAAAAGAATTGTGAGTCCCTGAGTAGGACTAAATGAGCATTGCAGAACAGTAAGTGGGAAGAACAGACACTGTGTTATTAATGGTATGCATGCAGGCGGGGAAAGGGGCTTAGCGCGTGAGTCTAATGGCGCAGCCTGTGCTCCCTGCCGCCTGCCTCTCGTGGAGTGCCCTTCTCGCTGCTTAATGGAGGGTGCCCAGGAGGAAGTGGGAAACATCGTGGCATATCTTTATGTGGGGCCTGAAAATATTTGGGTATGAAAGTGGGAGAAAGGGTTACAATGTGTCCAGCATGATGGAGTCTACAAGCGTGCTTGCTTGGGATTAGAAGGATTCCACCCCAAATCCACGTGGGTTCTTGCCAATAATTAAATGGAGTAGGGCAAGGCAGGAAAATGGCTAGGAGAATGGAGAGGGACACAACTTAGGTGGGTTATAAAATGAAGGACCAAGAAGGGATGCTTCGGGGGACCCACTGCAATTAAGACATCAGAGGTGGGGTGGGGCGTCCTGGGAAGGGAGGTGCAATTAATAAAACTTAGAGCAGCATGTACAGCTTGATGGGAGAACAGATGCAGATAAGCTGGTCAGTTTTCTACCAGTGCCAGAAATGTAATTACGCATCAACAGGAGTGCAGAGTAAGGAGAAACTCTGTGGAACAATGGGAAATCTGGGGGTGATGTGATTATATGAGGTATGATACAGGATAAATCAGCTGCGGAGGGCAAACATCAGAAAACACTTGTGCTTTTGAGGCAATTAGTGTCGCAAATGGGGGGAGAGCAGGAGGAGAATGGGGGGGCAGACGAAAAATAATTACAATACTGACACTGTAGTGTCGCATGAGAGGGGTGCTGCACTTCTGAGGTGCTGTCTTTCGGATGAGACGTTAAACTGAGGTCCCATCTGCCTGGATTGGTGGTAGTTTAGGTGGATGTTAAAGATCCCATGGCACTTATCGAAAAGAGTAGGGGAATTTCCCCGGTGTCCTGGCCAAATTTCCCTCATTCACTAAAAGAAATACCACCAACAGCTTAACCGGGTTCAATTTTAGTTGTTTACCATCTATATCCCCCCCCCAGTCGCCCCGAAAAAGGGACTTCTAGGCCAAGTGGGCTTACTGGGTCAACAAAATTCAACAAACAAACAAAATTAAATTCAAGGAAGAAAAGGAAGGGAAGCCCACTTATCATGGGGGAGCAGAGGCTGGGAGGGGGAAGAATTGAGAGTGAAGGAGGACAAGAGCGATACCATGATGCACCACTGGGGGGAGAATTTAGTATGTGTAACAATGATACAGAAGTGGATCAGAGAAATCCTGCTGGGGAAGGGGTACATCTTGATTCCAGGGATGAGGAGGGGCGATATGGGGTTGCTTATCAGAGGCAACAGCAATGCGGGGGGGGGGGGACAGTTGCAGGTAGTTCAAATGATTGTTATAGTTGTTACTGTTACTATTTCTATGTGTTTTGGTGCAATCATAAGAATGTATAACATGTTAGCTTCACAATGGGAACAAGGTATGGAATGGTATGGGGACACCCTGTGGTATCTAAATGGGCCAAGGAGGCTCTCTCAGGTCAATGGTGGGGTTTTTTTTGGAAGGCTACATATACAGTACAACCATGGCTAAGACACAAAATCTTAATGTTGTGTCATGGAATGTGCGAGGAATAGCAAACCCAGTTAAAAGGACATCTTTATCGATGGCCCTGAAAAGGGTAGGGGCACAAGATAGCTCTTATTCAGAAACTCCCCACTGACTGATGCAGAGCATGCTAAAATGGTACCGAACTGGGTGGAAAAGTGTTATGTGGCATCCTTTCCAGCACACAAAAGAGGAGTAGCCATACTGGTGCATAAAGCCCTTCCTTTGGAAGTTACTAGGGTGGTTAGAGACCCTAAAGAGGGACAGTATATATTTATTTTGGGGAAATTAAGGGGGAAAAGTTGACGTTTGGCTGTATTTATGCCCCTGCAGTATATGACTCGCAATTTTATATGTTCTTACTGGATTTTGCTAATAAAAAAACAATTCCCAGGATTAATTCTGGGAGGGGATTTTAACTGGGCAATGGATCCGTGTATGGATCATTCAGAGGGGAACGGGAGGATGTCAGAGATAATGCAACAGTGGCAGGTGGTTGTGGCCGTCTGGATCTAGTCAATGGATGGCGTACTACCAACCCAGGAGCGAAAGAATACACCTTTTACTCAAATCTACATAAGTTATGGTCCCGACTTGACTATATTTACCTGCCCAGAGGGTGGTATGGAAGAGTGCAGGACATACTGCATAGCCCATGCAATGGTCATCATGAAATTGCAAAGCAGGGAAAAGCAAGAAAGCCCTCCCCCATGGGAATTCCCAATGTATATGGCCAAAAATAAAGAATTTAAAGAGTACCTCGTAGAGCAGTGGCAGTACTATATTGAGACCAATGATACGGGAGAGGTGTCCAAGACCACCCTTTGGGAGGCGGGTAAGGCATTCATGGGAGGGATAATTATAGAATACATGGCCAGACTCAAAAAGCAAAGAAAGGAGAAGTGAGAAGAGCTTGCGAGAAATTAAGGACCTATATGGGGAACTCTGAAGAGATGTGGTCTCACTTGAACAAAGAACCGACGCGTCAGAATGGCAGATCACAGCCATTGAGAATAGGGTGGATGATCTAAAAACCACCATGCAGAGCCTACAAGAACATTGTGCTCAGTCCCAGATGAAACAAGAGGATGCTGAAAATCACGCAAGGTGAAAAAAATATTAGGTTCTATTGCATCCCTGAAGGAGCAGAGGGGCATGATATTGCAGACTTTCTTACCACAATATTGAGAACGGCATTAGATTTGCCTCCAGAATTAAAGCTAGACTTTGAGAGGGTGCATAGAGCATTAGGCCCCCGCCTGCCTGACCGACCCAAATGCCAGGCCACTGTCCATCATTGCCCATTTTATTAGTTATGCTGTTAAGGAAACAGTCCTCACTGCTGCATTGTGTAAGGGGAAAATATTTTATGGCCAGACACGCATCTACATGGACAATGACTATGCTTCTTAGACCATGTGGAACTGGAGAGTGTACGCTGACATCTTTCTGGCGCTCAGACAAGTTAATATCAAATTCACTATGCCCTATTCAGCCCGCCTTGTAGTACAACTTCCTTCAGGTCAGAGAGAGTTTCACTCAGTGGAGGAGGCTAGGGAGGAGCTGCAGAGTGCTGGAATTCAATTTAAGAAGATACCAGAGCAAAGATCAGCTTCCCAGGAACCACCTAGATGGCAAGCGGTCTCAACCACAGCAAACCAATGGCCGAACTCTCCTGCAACGCCCATAGATGTCACCAACCGTCTGGCCAAATTTCCCAGCCCAGTGCAAGGCAGAACCTGAGAGGCAAAGCTGGAGCTTTCACTGCTACTGTTCAGGGTAGGTCTTAATTTATGGCCTACATTTCGACCCTGGTGACCTAACTCCATGGGTCCACCAACTGAGACTGAGAGAGGTTACTTTAATTTCGTTTCTACACAATGGCCCAATTGTTTGGACTGTTTTACTGATCCGCATATACTTTAGTAAGAAGGACAAGATCATTCACATTAATAGTGTTATATAAATGAAAGAAATAATAGTAATAGTTACTGAACTGCTATAAAAGGTCTGTATTTGTTTCTTTTGTCTTGTTTATTTAGCCTAAGATAGTGATGGCTTACAGTTTACAACCAATTTAGTGTATAGAGGGCCTTTCGTTAATGAAGATTTTATTTTTGGTTTTTTCTCTTGCTCTTCCTTTCATCCCCCCCTTTCCCCTTGATTTGATGGGGAAGGGGAGAGGGGGGATAGAAGAAGAATTACTGTTATTAAAATAAAAATCAGAAGTAAAAGAAAGAGGGGAGCGCCTGACCCATCAAAATCCGACGCTCTAACCTGCAACAAATATTCGGGCTAGGCATTTGTTTTTTCCACATACTAGCAGATCTGTCTTGTAAGCCCGATTCTTATGTTATAATTCAGGGGAAAGGTTTCCCACGGGAGGTCCAGGATATTGTTACTCTCGGATTTCCTCCAGTGCTTATTTTGGAAAACCTGGAAGCACTCAGAGGGAGAAAACAACAGATCTCCCCTCCCTTGGAAGTTCTTTATTTTTTCGATTGGATCATTCTTTTTACTTTACATTATGGTGTAAATCCCTGGACCCGTCTTTCACAGCGATTCCAGAGGTAGGGGACTATACAGAACTCACCCAGAGAAGATATTCTCCAAGTATACTTTATTAGTCATGGCGATTTCTACAGTTAACTTTTATCTATTAATATAAACGGGCTTAATAACCCCATTAAGAGATCACGCCTTTTTCAATATCTTAAATAACAAAAAGGTGAGATTATCTGTTTGCAAGAAACCCATTTAATAGATAGAGAGCATTTGAAGTTATCTAAAGTTGGACAGTATAGGGTCTTTGCATCCTCCTACCCAAAGGGAAAATGTAGAGGGGTAGCGGTTTTAATACCTTCATATACCCATTTCCATCTGGAGTCACAGTATGTAGACCAAATGGTTGCTTTATTATACTAAATGGCTTCCTTTATGGTAAGCAGGTTACAATGGTTAATGTGTACTTCCCTTCTCAGACATCTCCCGTGATTCTTAAACATTTTTTTGTTAAATTATTGGATAATCTGCGGGGCTGCCTACTAATGGGAGGGAACATAAATATGACGTTGACTCCTCATCTGGATTCTTCTTCTCCAACACAGCAACGAACCTCTTCCTCTCAGAAGTTTTTCCGTTCACAACTGTCCTCAATAGGAATAATAGATGTGTGATGGCATTTTTTCCCCATGACCAGAGCATATACATGTTATTTCCCGAGGCACAATGTATATTCTAGGTTGGACTATTTTTTTTGTTTCAAAGGAACATATTGACTTCTTGCAAGATTTAGCAGTTGGCCCTAGATTTTTATCAGACCACTCACCATTACTTTTGAAACTGGACTTTCGGTTTCCAAAAAAAGACCACAGGGTGGTGCCTGGATACCTCTTTTCTTAAAAAGGAGTCCTTTAAAATAAGATTCAGCACTAAAATTACTCAAATTTTAACAGAGAATGTGGGCCCTGAGATAAGTGCTACCATTATATGGGACACGTTAAAGGTGTTCATTAGAGGGAAAATTATCGCTTATGCTGTTAATAAAAAAACAGCAGTGGGAAGCTAATTATAAGAGATTACATCAGGAACTCCAGGACCTACAACATGCCCCTAACTGAACCTCAACAGATGTCACAGCTCAAATTAATCAGACAAAGGCAGCCCCACAGAAAGTCCTCGACCAGAAAACACAGCGGTTCAAGTTCAAGTTTATTGCAGGAAAGACTCCGTTGAGCAAGCTCATTCACAAGGAGGTCCTGAGGCACATACACATACAGTTCACAATTACATAGACAGGAGATATAAAATGTTGAACAACAAAGAAAAAAATATATAATACAAGAGGTATACACAATAGAAGTCCTTATGCTATATATGCAGTACATTCCAGCTTTAACCTTGCCCTAAATTATGCAACACATTTCAGCTTAATAAGTAGAGGCCAGTTGGTACCTAGGAAATTGACTTGGCGTTGGGGGCCTAATAGCTTTCCTACATATGTCTTTAATTTAGAGATAGCTAGTGTTTTGTAGGAGTTAATTGATCTGATGCTGGTTAGCTACAGCATGGCTTGTAATGGTTCCAAATGTTTGGAGGCGTATGAGACAGCTCTTTGGCCAGCTGTAGTACGTGTCCTGGGAACATCTAGTAGGATAAGGTCAGATTTCCTTGGGAGTAGGCGCTATAGAGATGTGTATGAGAGGCGTTAAATAGACAGGCAGTTTGTGGAGTAGTAATTTGAGGGTCCAAATGCCAGCATGCAGGAGGCGTCTGGTGGCAAGAGAGGTCCACCCAACTGCTGCATAAAGATCACAGTGGTGGGTCCTGTATGCAAGTTAGTAATGTATCGAACAACACGGTGATAGAGTATGTCCAGTTTAGATAGGCTCAAGGTTGGGAGGAGATAAAGATAATGTCTCCGTAGTCAAGCAAGGGAAGGAATATTGCTTGGACAAGTCTTTGCGGTCCACAAGAGAAAAGAGGGTCCTATTTCTAAAGAAGAAATCAAGCGTGCTTTAAGCCTCTTTGATAGATCCCTCGTGTGGTCGTTGAAGAAAGCTTGTTGTCTATCCACATACCTAGATATTTAAATTTAGGTACGACTTCCAAGGGTTCACCTAGGCCGGTAACTATGAAGTTTTTAGGTGGGGTAGGTAGGGCACCAGACCAGACAAGGCAAGTCTCGAGAAAATCATTGTCCTTTTTTTTGGCATTTAAGAGAAGCTTGGCATTGATAAGGTTGCTTTCTAACTGGATAAAGTCAGCTTGGAGTGCTTCCCTGCTTCAGTTAAGGACAAGCCTGATGTGTACAAAACCGTATCATCCACAAAGAAATGTATGCTAGAATTCTTTATGTGGGAGTGAAGGTTGTTGATGTACAGGGAAAAAAGGATTGGTCCTAGGATGGAGCACTGAGGAGCAGGCATTGTTCTACCTTAAAACTTACAGACTTGAGGGAGGCTCTAAGGGAGCTAGAAACCTCTCCTACAGGCTAAAGGGTCAGAGAACTTCTGCATATATAACACACCTTAAACAGATGAGCCAAAACTCTAGAGCTATAAACACCTCTCAGATTATGCAAAGATTTCAGGAGTATTATTCGGATTTATGTGGGGCCCCCCCTTCCCAGTAAAAACACATACCATTCAGAATTTTTTTGACCAATTCATCCTCCCTAAAATTACTCAAGAAATGGAAGAAAAATTGAAAACCCCAATCCGAATGGAGGAATTGAAAACGGCGATTTCAAACAGTAAAACCCTAAAAGCTCCAGGACTCAATGGATTTCCATCAAAATGGTATAAGTCCTTTTTTAAGAAGATAGCTCCCCCCCTTATTAACAGCATTCCGTGAAATCCAGGAAGGGGAGATTCTCCTTCCTCATGGGCCCATGCTAATATTTCCCCAATATTAAAACAAGGCTAACCATCTGATCTACCCACCTCTTATAGATCGATTTCCATTTTAAACATGGATTATAAGCTGTTCATGTCTATTTGGGTCCTTATACTAGACGATACACTTCCTAACTTAATACATCCCAATCAGTCCGGATTTGTCCAATCCAGGGAGACCACAGACAATGTACATAGAACCCTTAATCTGTTAGACCACATAAATCAGAGACAAATACTAGCAGTTTTCCTCAGTCTCGATGCCGACAAAGCATTCGATCAGGTTGGATGGCCCTTTCTATGGCATATTCTACAGGAGTCTGGCTTTCCGAAATAATTTATTGCACTAATGCAACATATATATGCAGCTCCTAAGGCCCATATAAAGATTAACAGACAACTTTCTTCCCCAATACATTTGAGATGAGGAACTAGGCAGGGCTGCCCGCTTTCTCCCCTTCTGTTTGCTCTCTACATAGAACCCCTGGCGGAAGCGATTAGACAACATCAACAAGTATGGGGTATTCCGTTAGGGGGGAAGGAATTAACATTATCATTATACATGGATGACAATTGAGGTAGAGAGATTGATAGCCTCCTGGGCGCACCTCACGCTGTCTTTTAGTTCATGGATACAGGCAATGGATATGACAATATTTCCTAAAATACTATATTTCTTCCAAATGCTCCCCATTATTACAGCTAAATTTTACTTTATATTCTGGAACAGAATTTTATACAGATTTGTTTGGGCAGGAAAGCAACCAAGGGTCAGATGGACCCTCTTACAACTCCCTATCACCAGAGGAGGTTTGAATTTACCTAATGTGAAGGAGTACCAAAGGGCTGTGGCTGCCAAGACGGTGATGATTTGGCTTAATAAAAATATGTAACCAATTTGGAAACAGATTGAGTTCATACTCAATAACCTATTTGATATCTTACCGATAGTTTTTGCTCCCCTGGCCTCCTTACCATGCCTTAGCAACTTTATTTTTGGTACCCGAAATATCCTAAAAATTTAGTTTGAGATTAGGGACTCCTCTACTTTAGAGGATCTATTTTATTATTTCCATTTACTAATACAGGAGAGGGATTTTACTGCAGCTGGGCTGGACCACACGTTTAGATAGTGGCACAATAGAGGGCTCTCTTTCCTGTATCAATCATTAGATACCCATGGGGTAGTTACATTTGCTACATTACAGGCTACATTCTCTCTCCTGAATAGCCACCATTATAGGTACCTTCAGGTGAGAACTTTTCTAATGCAGAGGAGTGCTTTACCAAACCCAAGAGAGGACATGTTGGCCCTGCTCATTAGGGCACTTAGGGGACGAGAACAGGCTCATTTAATTGGTCATATATATAAAGCCCTTAGGCACGGTTGGTCTGAATCAACAAAGGATATATTAAAAGCCTGGAATCTTGAGTTGAACAAACAGATAACATATGAGAAATGGCTTGAACCTATCACAGCATCTATGAAAATTTCACAACCCCATATTGGTCTGAATTTGTTTGGAAATGCAGAGTACAATTTTTCCATACCCCTGCCAAATTAAAAAAAATTCTTGCCAAAGAGTTATAGTACCTGTTGGAGAGGCTGTGGTGAATTAATGGTGAATACAACCCATATATTTTGGGCCTGTCCAAAGATTTCTCTATATTGGCAAAATATTTCAGACAGCCTGAGGCAACTAATAGATATGGACCTAATCTTAACACCTCAAATGGTCTTACTCTATATTGGGTCAAATGAGATAATCCCACCTAGCAAGAGTAAGAAATATCTTCATTTAGCTGCTGCTAAAAAGGTAATCACACACCTCTGGAGAACCACAGCCCCCCCCCCCCCACTCTCCCAATAGCACTCAGTGATATCAGAAATCTATTATTTGGAAAGAACGATAGCATTGTGGTTGGGACAGAGCCAGCAATTTGAATTAGCATGGAGACCTTGGGTTTTTTATATTACTCCATTAGATAATGATTTTATCCCTTAATGGAAGGATAAGTTTACTGTATTCACAGGAGATTGAGGATTCTTTGTTATTCGTTGTTAACATGAGATGTCTCAATTACTCACTGTTACTTAATTCTAAATGCTAGACATTGTACAAGTGTAAGTTACCTGCTGTCTGTTCTTTGGAATATAATACATGTAATATAATTCCATGTTGTAAGGAAATGACAAAAATAAAGATACCACGCTCTACTGTACTTAACTCAGCACCTCCACTCCTGCAGACCCCTAATGTGACAAGCACCTACCACGGAGTGAGGGAAAGCTAAGTAAAGGAAGATTACAAAATAATTCACAGACTTCCCTTAATTGTCTTCTGAGTTACTGTCGCCCTTTGCAAGCTACTGCTACATTAAGTTCACCAGGCTCATCTGTGGCTCAGCTTCGTCGAGTCTTTCTCATGTCGGCAGCTCCTCGGTATCTTCTCCCAATGCTGTACCCACAACTAATTCTCCAGATGCTGCACAAAATACTCCTCTCGTGCTCTCCAATGCCCTTTCGGGATGGGGCGGGGACAGCAGGGACAACAAGGGAACATTTTCTTTTTTCAGGTTGAAAGAAAAAAATAAAAAGATGTCAGGGGACTGTTTTCTTTCTTTCGGGGTATATATATATATAAAATAAAGATTTTGGGACACTGGGGGGACTCCCCAGTGTCCCACACTGCTGGGGGTGGGTTTAAATGCTGATATGGGGATTGGGCCCTCCAATGTCAGCACATCAATAAAGCAATGTGCTGTGGGGGTGGGGGTAATCCTTCACCTGGGGTGGGCATCCTGGTATTGGAATATATAAATTAAATATAAAAGTGAGCAGGGGATGGTTATCAGAGGATGGGGGGGGCCACTAGACACCGGGGAATGGGGTGGGGACAGTGATCGGAGAGTGAGGAGTTCCACTAGACACCAGGAAAAATGGGTCTGTAGAGCTACAGTTGAAGGCTCCTCTCGCTAAGCTGGGCACTTGGGATTTCGGGTGACCAGAAAAAGTATTCCTGGCCTTATTTTAAAAAACAAAGGTCAGAATCTAATTAAACTGGACCTGTTTAGCTAGATTCTGGTGTTTGTTTTTTTAAAAAAACAACATTTGTATGTATTTCTCAGGTGTTTAGTTGATGAAAAAAACTAGATGGCAGTTCATGAAAAAGGAATTTTACTCACAAAAAAGGATTTCATGTCTCGTAAAAAAGAAATGCTGTCACAAGACTCAATCCTTTTTTGCAAGATAAAATCCTTTTTTGCAAAAAAGACATATATCCTAAAAAATTAACATCCCATAGGATGTAATGGGAACTTAAAACTTAATAACTTTGCAACAGATTAATATCATTGCACCAAATTTTCAGTCTGTTCTGCTACCAAAGTTATTTCTACCCTACAAAGATTATGCTAAAATTCCACACCGTCTGACCACAAGGTGAGGAGGACAAAACTGCAAAAAAGGGGGACTTATTACTTATTTTTCACTAACTGGATCTCAGAATCCGCACATCCGACCAGAACAAAACTTGTCACGTCAAGGGATCTACTCTACAGGACTGTGCATACCAAATTTTATGCAAATCCATTGATTGGTTGCAAAGTTATTAAAGTGCAAAATGTAAAGTTTAACATTCAACAGGCTATTCAACCCTTGAACCAGCTTGGGTAACAGAATTGCCTTGCTTTGTTTGGTGAACAAAATATTAATCTGTTGCAAAGTTATTACATTTTTAAGTTCCCATTGTTTTCTATGGGAATTCTTCTGTCCAAATTAGAGGGATAAAGTCGATCAAGGATTGACCTCACAAAAAAGAATTTGCTCTCGTGAGATCCATTCTTTTTGCGTGAGAATAAAACCCTTTTTCATGAGCAAAAAATCCTTTTTCGCCAGCTGCCATCTTGCTTTTTTTTCCACAAACTAAAAAATGTGGAAAATACATAAAAATGTAATTTCACAAATCAAACACCATAACCTAGCTCAACAGGCCCCGTTTAGCTAGATTCTGGTGTTTGTTTTTAATTAGGGCCAGAAATACTTTTTCTGGGCACCTGAAATCCCTGGTGCCCAGCTTAGTGAGAGGAGCCTTCTGCCGCATTACCAGTATGAGAACAACAGATTTGATATAGTTCTGCAGCCCCAGCTGAACTCCTGCTGCCAGCTGCAGTGTGAGATGTGAGCCCCCATTTTTCCCTGGTGTCTAGTGGCACCCCTCACCCCCTGATCACTGTTTCCATCTATTCCCTGGTGTCTAGTGGCACCCTCACCCTCCGATCACTGCCCCCTACTGCCTTGTATATTTATTTACACTATACAGCTATGTGTGAATGGCTGCTGATTAACTTTTGCATTCAGTACATTCCAGCCTGGATTGAGCTTTCAAAAGTGTTATCTGATTATTGTTGTCAGTCATCATTCATTCATTCATTATAACATGGTCCGTAACAGTGCCAGTCATGGAGAAACAACCCCTGTCAAAACCAAGCAAAGAACGGTGCTCACCTTGTTACAGAAGCTCACGGTTATAGAACAGCTCAGCGATCCTTCAGTTAAATAAAGTGATGTAGCCAGGTAATTATTTTAATAATTTTATGCTTTATATGCATTTCCTTCATTATTTATGATCTTATCCAGTACTTTTATTAAAGAGCTAGTGTACTGTCTAAAACCAATATTAGATTTTAAAAGAAGCCAACCATTACCTTTTATATCTGAGGTGACTTTCCTTTTCCGTTTGTTTAATTAGAAGATTATTTACCTGATGTTAGTAGGTGTAATGTGAGGAACAGCTCTTGGCCTGGCAGCTGACATAGCTTGCTCTACTACCCCACACTGCATCATCAGCATCGTGACCTCACTGACTGTGACATCACTGCTATTTAGGAACAGCAAGTGAGTGACTGCCAGGTCATTCACCTGTGATGTCACAGTCAGTGAGATCATAATGCAGATGATGTAGTGTGGGGGCAGTAGAGTTAGATATGCCAGCTGCCAGGCTAAGAGCTGTTCCACACATCCAGCACAATATTATCACATAGAAAACGTTCTGGTTAGCAAAAGGAAAAAAAAATATATATATGTCAGAACTAAAAAGTTAAAACTGACTACTACACAAAATTTGTATTATTGTCCTGTCTGCCTGTTTTGGCTCCACTAACACTTTGAATGATGTTTTCCAAATTTAAAGCTGCTGATTTTGCAGTGTGTTTAAAGGAGAACTACGGGGTAACTGGAAGCCCCAATCAATGCACAGGTCAGGGCTTCAGTACCCCGTTTCTCCCTGCTGTCACCAGATAAGTAAGTTATTAGCTTACCCCATCCCACATAAATCTGAAGTTCCTCAGGCTGTAGCTGGCATATTGTAAGTGCCGCAGTGCCGGTTGGCTGCCGGCCCCCGAGATCTCGCTAATTGAATTGCAAGATGATGATGCGGTGTTGCCACAGCCTATAATGCGTTCCTATGTATGGAGTTTTAATAAACTCCATTTCTGCTGTGCCTGGCATTATTTTCACATAAAATGATTATATGACAAAGCATACATTTGGCATATAATCATATTATGTAAAAATAATGCTGGGTACAACTGAAAAGGTTTATTAAAACTCCATACATAAGGCACGATATAGGCTGTGCGCTGCAACGTCATCTTGTGATCTGGCGAGATCTGGCTTCATTCAGCACTGTGGCTCTTACAATATGCCAGCTCAGCCCGGAGAACTTCAGATTTTACAAGGGATGGGTTAAGCTAATAACTTACTTATCTGATGACAGCAGGGAGAAACAGAGTACTGAAGCCCTCATCTGTGCATTGGTTGGGGCTTCCAGTTACCCCGTAGTTCTCCTTTAATTGCATTATACGACCACCACCTTGTGGCTAGAATCGACAATTGTGGGTGAAAACAGGCAGCCCATCTATAACAACAGCCCGCTTATAAGAACTTTTTTTTATGGCAAATAGGGTGTTCTTATAAGCAGGCTCCATTTATAATTTAACACTGTGATGCCCACCCCCAGTGTCAGATGCTGCCCGCAGCCCATTGTTTTATTACTTAGCCAACATCGGGGGACCCAATCCCTGTGTTTGGCATTTAGAGCCCCTCCAGTACTGAGCCCACCCCCAGTGTCCTGAAATATTTTTTTTACTTAAATCCTACAAAAAAAGAAAAAGGTCCCCCGTCTTTTTTTTTTTACCTGAAAAAAACCAGAACAGTCCCTTGTCATCACCGGCGTCCCCATCCCGACCCTCCCACTGATCACCCACCACCCCATACCCTATATTTACCACTGAAGGTAAAACGCTGTCATGTTCTGTGGACTGAGACATGTCTGCACTCTTCGAAGTCAAACCGTGAACTGAGAAATAAAGGTAAGTGCTGTATAATGTATTTCAATGGCGTTTTGAACTTATGTTCATAACTTTGCCATTTTTTGGAATTTTTTTCACCAAATTTTCATTATGGCCTTTTTGTTAATCAGGCCCAGAAGGTGATTTCATGGTCACTGCACAAAATCACCTTTCGGGACTGAATAATGAAATTTCACTGACGGTGTTCATGAGGTGGGGTCCCAAAAAGGCCATGTTGAAAATCTGGTGAAAAAATTCCTAAAATTGGCAGAGTTATATGTGTTCATTGAAATTTTTCTACACACGCACATACAGTAACTTTGATCATTTTCAATGTTTTGACTCCAAATTTTCAACATAGCCATTTTTTCACACCACCTCACGAACAGTACAGCTGTCATTTTTCACATTCTATCCAAAAATGTGTTTTGGCACCTGTGGTGCGGAATGGCATTTTGGCATGGATTTGAAAATTTTCACCTACGGGGTTTATGAGGTGGGGTTATAAGAAGACTATGTAGAAAATCTGGGAGCAAAATATGAATAAATGCCAAAGTTATGACCATTCATTGCAATTTTGCTACACCCACTTGTAACAGATTTTCAACATAGCCTTCTTGTTACCTCACCTCATGAATGCCATGGCTGTCATTTTTCAAATCCTGGCCAAAATGCGTTTTCGCACCTGTGGCATGGAATAGTGTTGCAGTTGCGCAGATTTACATTTTGGCAGGAATTCAAAAATGTTCTGTACTGGGTGCATGAGGTGAGGTAATAAGATTGTCCTATAAATGGAAACACAGGGCCTGGGGCCCTGGCACTTCTAACTTCAGCCATATGTGCATCTATGGAGGGATGGGGGCTATGACGTCAAAAGGACCTATGCCTCCATGGTAAAATAAGGATATGATTATACAATCTCAAAAAGTAAGGAAATAAGTTGCAAAAACGTTAATGCTCCAGTTAGGGTCAAAGCAACAAATGTTGGGAAATGTCTCCATCACATATCAGCTTTTCTCTTACCTAGTGGGGGTGAGCGTTAGGGTTGATAACCCCAAGGAAGACTCTACCCATCATTCGGTTCAGGGGTGGAGCAGGGGTGTTAGGTTTGAAACCCTAACATCACATTTCCCTACTTTTTGTTGGTTTAATCTGAATCCTAACTGCTGCATTAACACATTTTTTCTTTTTTCTTTTTTCTTTTTTTATCCCTCCTTCTTGCCCTCCGCATTCCACTCCTTCAGGCATTGCTCATGCCATCCATACCTCCTTGACCTTGAGTCTGCCCCCTAGAGTGCCTCAGTAACTCCTTTTCTCCCCTTCTACCTCTGTGGAGCACCTGCACAGTGGGGGTCTGCCCGTGGTTCCTGGACTGGATGGCATGGAGCGGCCGTCATCTAGGCCCGCTGAGGATTTTTTCCACTTTTCTCCCTTCCTGTCCCCCCTCCTCTGAGGACGTCGGCTTGTGCTGATACACACCTGCCAAGTGCCTAATAACGTCCTTCCCTCCCTGACTCCAGCCCTCTGGAGCCACCAATGCCCCATGAGAACCAGTGCTCCCATCAGCCGCCAGGGACGTCGGGTGCGTAAGGCACCCCTGGTAACCCACCCTGAAGGAGGAGAGCATCCGTTGTGATGCTCAATCCTCTTTCCCCCTGCCGATCCCCGATGACCCAAGTCTGTACCTGAACCCGGGTTGCCAGCGTGGTGCGAGGTGTGGCATCCAGCGCCTCAACCCTCAGCACCACTGGGCTGGCAACACATTTTTCCAAAGAAAAAAAATATATATATATATATATATATATATATATGTAACCTAGGGTCAAGGAAAACATGTCACTTGGCATATTTTATTGTTTATTTATTTTTTTTTTATTTTAGGCTTTGGTAACCGGGTAAGGCCCACTAGGCACAAGTGCCTGTTTTCAGGGTCGACCTGGAAGCACTGGGCAGTTAAGTGACTTGCTCAGAGTCACACAGTATGCAAGTGGAAGTTGTGAGAATCAAACTCGGGTCTGGTCTGCTGGATGTATCAAGCTCGTTCACACCTCATTCCTCTAACCTCTAGGCTATACTGCCAGTAGGTTTGACTACTCTGCACAGGGGTACCCAAATAATCCAGAGACTAGAAGCAATAACAGATTGTCCAATACCAGGAGATGGGATTCTGAAGTGTGGCTTTATTCAACAAGACTCTGAATAAAAACATAGACAGACCCCCATGGGGCTACACTCCTTGTAATGCAGATAAGGTGGTGACACAGACACAATCCATTCTTGGATCCTAAACTTCCATATGTCATGGACTCTTAAACTAGTGTCACTCTACCACCTTCTACTCCAACCCCATGTTGAGGAACCTTCTTCAGGCACTGGCCAATACCTGAAAGAAAGGTATCTGGTGTCTCAAAGCAAATCCGTAGAGGTGAGCCCTGGTATGCCAGGTGGGGGGTTTCCCATCTTTTGATCCATAGGCTCATACCCAGCCATTCTTTTGTTTACACACACACATCCTTGTCTACTGTAGTGCAGACTGTACATGGCTTTGTAATGCAGTAACTGTCTTTCTCTGAAGATCCCCCACATACATTAGTCATTACATGTCACTGTTCCATGAGCCTCTTCTTTGGCTACTACAGTGCAGACTGTACATGGCTTTGTAATGCAGTAACTGTCTTTCTCTGAAGACCCCCCCCCCACATACAACAGTCATTACATCTCACTGTTCCATAAGCCCTGGACTTGGCATCCCGACTGACCCACAGCCCCAGAGACTTATTTATTCACTGTTTTGGTGAATGACACTGGATTTTCATCAAAGCTTCATCACCCTCCATGTTGCAGGTGTCCAAAACTCTGAATGAATCTCATTCCTCAAAAACTGTAGTGCTCCAGCACTCTCCATCAGGCAGCTTCTTCCTTTTCCCAGGCCAGGGGGTTGCCCCTGGGAGTTGGTTCCTTGTGCCTCTCTTATGGTGGAAGCACACACAGTAAGGTAGCTCTGTATCAGAGCTGAAGGCGGGGGGGGGCTGCCCCTGCAGGGCACCCCTCCCTCCACTGCACTACAGGATCTACATCCTTCTCTCTCTCTTGAGCCTAATCCAGATTTCAGCAGACTGATTCAAAAAACCCAACATTCTAGCCTAACTCCCAGCTGCAGCATTCCATTGTGGCTTATGCTGCTGCAGAATTCTAAATGATGCCATAGCCCCAGCTTAGCACAGACTGAAAACAGGGCAAGACATAGTGAAATCCATTTAACTGGAGTTTCACTAGCTGCCTGTCCCTGCCTGCCACTATATCCAACTAGGGTTCTAGTAACCTCAGGTAACAGGGGGGTTTTATATATATATATATATATATATGTTTCAAAATACTTTGTTAATGCTCCAGTTAAGGTCCAAGTGACAAACATTGGGAAACGAGGTCTTAGGGTTTACCTAAAACCCCACCCTCCCAAACCAGGCAGGAGAGCAGGTGTGGGGTGTGCCTTGGGCTTCTCAAGCTTAACGTTCACCCCATTCTCATAAAGTCTACACATCTGAACTTATTTACAGATGGAATGGGGTGAGAGTTGAGGTTGAGAGTCCCAAGGCATACCCCACACCTGCTAACCCTAACATCTTATTTCCCAACTTTTGTCTTTTTGACCCTAACTGCTGCATTAACACAGTTGTTTGCAAAGAATATCTCTATCTATCTATCTATCTATCTATCTATCTATCTATCTATCTATCTATCTATCTATCTATCTATCTATCTGTCTGTCTGTCTGTCTGTCTGTCTATCTATCTATCTATCTATCTATCTATCTATCTATCTATCTATCTATTATTTGAAATAATTAAAGCATGGCCATCTCCAGGTTTTTATTATTATTCTCAGCTGTTTTGGAGCATCCATTGGCCTATATGGACAAATAGCGGTATCTGCTCCATGCTAGTTCATCTTAGTCACAAGAAATATGATTGCAAACAATGGGTGTTAAAAACTAGTGGAAAATACTGATGCAAACCTGTGGCTATCCATATTAAAATGAGTGCTCCTTTATCGTAGGAATTATTGTAACTACATGCTGTTGTTTTAAACTGGTTTTGTTCTTTTTTTTTCCCAGATAGTATTTTAGTTAGTCCCACATACTAACCCTCCAAATTGCATTGGCTACTACATCCCCTCCATCAGATTCACAATCCTGCCTTCACTTTCCCCTGATCTACCCTGTTAACACCATCCTCCTCGTCCCTAACTACATAGCCTCTGCCTCCTCTCTCCTCCCCTGACTGGTTCTATCCAGGCCTCTAGCACCCTCCTTACTTCTGCCTGCATATTCTAATTGAATCTCCTTCCTTGCTCCCACCTTGCCACCATTTCCTTCCTTGCTACCATAGACAATGCTTTCCTCTTGGCTGCTTCACCTCTTACTATTCTTTGCTATTTTTTTGCACAGAGCACTTTCTCTGTTACTCATATTGTTCTTGTTCTGCAAATCTTGATTCCCCTAAATTTGGATTTACTGAAATGGTAACCATTAGCTTATTGATATGTTTTCTCTATACCGTTTGTGCCTCTGTATTATGGAACAAAATATGTTATGCACTGTCTGTGTATTGTCTGCCTGTCTTGACGTGGAACCTTTGAAAAAGAGCACATTGCTCAAAAGTTATTTCCGAATGCTGAAATAAAAAAATAAAATAATATTTTATCTCCTTGATTGACAACCAGTCCCATTCCAGACCAGTCTGCCCAGCCCTGTCACCCAGCTTCCCGGGCGCTTACTATTGTTGTTGCCATCTGTCTTCTGCCAGAGGATCTGGAAAACCCATTTGCCAGTGCGCAGCCTGCGAGGGATCGGACATTTGTACTGCCAAGGTTGGAGGTTTTCTTCCATTTTTCCTCCCCAGCCCCATGGCATCTTCAATAATGCATTGTGTCAGCTCTGTCTCCATGGAGACACCCCCCCTCAGCATCAAGTTGGGGGGGCACCTTCTCTGGCATCTGCTGCACAGCCATCCTGAACCTCCAGGCGGCAGCCCACTTAGCAGCACTCACGTACCCCCATTCTCCAGGGAGGATAGCTGTCTTGGGATGCTCAATCCTCTCTGTCTCCTGGCCAGACCCCGAGCGACTCATGTCTGTTCCCAAATCTGGGTTGCCGGTGTGGCAGAAGATGAGGTGCCAAGCGCCTTGGCCATTCATGCTGCTGGCCAGTGCCAGTTTTGTTTTTAAATATTTACCTGGGTTTTGCACCTGCCTCATTTATCAGCTTGTTCTTTTTTTTTTCAATTTGTGCCAGTTTCCCATATTTTGTTGTTTACCTTGTGTCTTCACTTTGATTCTGTGGTTACTGTTTTTTGTTTCGTTTGTTTAAAATTTATTTTTATACAGGATACAAATTGATTAGGGTGTGATCCCCATTTACAATAATGTCCTGTGTAATACAAATAAATACCATATTCCAACTAAATTACACAACTACAAAACACAAAACACATAAAATCATTTAAAACATGTACAAATAGTTGTCAAGTGTTTAAACAAGGAGTTCTTAAACTTAGGGAAACTTGTCAATGAGCTTAAATCCTGTGGTAGTGCATTCCAGTGAATAGCTATACAATTTTGTAGTGTAGAATCACCTAATCTGTTTCGTGATCTTACCATTGGAATTCTAAAGTTCCTTAGTATCAGGGTTTTTTTACCTGGAGGGTCTAATATTATATAGTTAATAAGTGGATGAGTTCCTTTAATATGGACCAGATTATGTGACCAAGTAAGCCATAAATATGTTCTCTTTTTATCAGGTTGTAGCCAATTTAATTCTTTATATATTTATCACAATGATGTGAACCATACTTTCTTTTTAACATACAGTTAGCTAATCGGTAATATGTTTGATTTACTCTATTTAAAGATTTTTGGCTCAAATTATTATACAATAAAACACCATATTCCAATACTGGTAACAGCAGTTGTCCCACAATTCTCTTCCTTACTTCAATTTCCAAGCAATTTGATACTCGTCTTAACGCTCCCAACCTCTGGTTTACTTTCTTAACCTGTTGATTTATATGATCACTATAAGTCAGCCTTTGATAAATCAAAACCCCCAAATATCTGTAATTATTAACACATTTTATAGGACTTCCATCCACTAAATTAAGTTCCAAAGCTAAATTCTTTAGTGAAACTTCCACAGAAAAAATCATACTTCGAAGTTTTTTTTCCATTTAATAAAAGGCCTGAGTCCCTAAACCATTTCTCCATGTTCCCTAAATCTTGTTGCAATTTATATTCTAAAAGATTATAATTGTCAGCTGCTGCCACCATTATGGTATCGTCCGCGTACAATTTGATTTTACTATTATTTATAACTTTTGGAAGATCATTTACATAGATATTAAACATTAAAGGGCCCAATTTCGAAC
Organism: Neoceratodus forsteri; assembly: GCA_016271365.2. Lineage (NCBI taxonomy): Eukaryota > Metazoa > Chordata > Ceratodontiformes > Ceratodontidae > Neoceratodus > Neoceratodus forsteri. The sequence goes on along the minus strand of CM028129.1, from coordinate 1,710,038,243 downwards.
CCTGTGGAACACCTCAATTTATCTCAATTAAATCTGAATCCATAGGTCCACATGTAATACACTAATTTCTGTTGGAAAAATATGATTTGAACCAATATAAAGATTGCTCGTGCACTCCAATATCATGCAATCTTTGCAACATTTTTGAGTGTTCTACTAGATCAAATACTTTACTTAGGTCCACTAACACTGCCCCAACCCTCATGACCTGGTTCAAAAAAGATGAAACCAAGTCATGAAAATCTACTAAGGCAGTGTTCGTGGACCTGCCCTCTCTAAAGCCATACTGACACCCAGTAAGTCTGTTACTTTGTTCCAAATATCCATAAAGCTGTCTATGATCTTGTTTTTCAAGTAATTTAGATAGAATTGGCAACATAGTTATTGGTCTATAATTTGAAGGAGTCAGATTATCTCCACTCTTATGAATTGGTATTGTTTTGCTCTCGTTCCCTAGTTTTATGATTATTGTAATGCTCTGTTTTTTTATGTATACTGGGATACCAGATCGTTTCTGGGTTTGCTGTACGTATACACTAGTGTTATCGTACTGCCTCATTGATTGTAACCTCCCAGGTAACTTGTGCATGAAAACAGGCATCTGTTTGTGTACTGCACTTACCTGACAAATAAACGGCTAATCATTTACTTCAATCTAAAAAACATGCTAAGGCAGGCTCAAAACAGAGGAAAAAGAACATGTTCCATAAAAGGAGAAAAGAGGGAAGTAACAAGAAATATAATGATGTAGGCTTAAACTAAATTAGATAAATGTTCATTGGCGTGTATGGCTGCTATAAAGAAACAGTGATGTTGGATTTCTTCTGTACTAGCATATGGTTTAGTCTAAACTAAGGATGAGTGAATCTGACTGAATTCAGATCCAAACCCCTCTCCCAAGCCCGAGGCTGATGCATCTTGTATCATCCGAGTCAAATTCTCGGAGATCTGGGCTGCATCTCTTGTATGAATTAACTGTGTTGTAAGTGTGTTCTTGACCTTTTCTTCATTCTGGTTTACTATATATATATAAATATATATATATATGTGTGTGCGTGTACTGTACCTGCTATAGTGGTCTCTTATGCAGGAACATATATATAATTTATAAAATGGGCTAAAGAAGAAGCTCCAAATCCAATGTTCTGATTGTATAAAACACATCTCATGACCATGCATATATCAGAGTGTGACCACACACCTAGACTTTAACCCCCCTCTGAAACAATTTTGCCATTTAATAAGATAGATAACCCACTCTGTAAGTGATGCTTGGCGTTCTGATATACGCACGCCTTGGGTGGTTGATGCACTCGGCCTGTGGCCTCGTGCGTACAATGCACACCAAGGTGTGCATATATCAGAACGCAACTGCACACCTAAGAGTGGGTTACCTATTACATTTTCCCCTGGTGTTAACATGCAAATGGGCTTGTTATCCCTGTGTACTCACCTGATAATCAAAGACATAAAAAAACAAACAAATCAGTAACTAAATTAAACATAAGTAAACAAAAAAATAATGTGAGCCATGCCACTAAGGGGTTGCTTATATCTTTACATGTGGCCAGGCTTGGATTTGTATTGTGAATTACGTGAGTTCAGCAAATCCACACTCAGATCCACTGTACTGTACCTGCTACAGTGGTCTCTTATGCAGGAACATTAGGACTGGAGTATTTCACTTCGCATCTAGGGGGAGACTGGCTTTATTTGTTTATTTGTTTGACATTACTGCAGCTGGGATAATCCCATGAGATCGTTTTCATAGGGCTCAGAGGATGACAGCAGTCAGCAGATTAACATAGTCCAGCAGGAGGAGTTACCTATAGGCTAAAATAACTTTTGAAAAAAAAAATACTTGGAACATATTATAAACCACTGTACCTAACTTATGTGGTCTATTATATAGAGAATAATGGATAGGTACTGTAAGTGTGTGTTATGGATTTTTTTCACATACCCGAGGTGTGTGATGACCCATAAACCTCGAAAGCGAAGCTCAGGAGGAAAAAATCCATAATATCAAACTTACCTCTCCTTTATTTGTTATAATTGCTGGTGTGGAGGTTTAGACTGTATTTCTAGCAGCTTGAAAGAAAAAGACTTTTTTTTAGCTAGAGTGCAGTTTTATTTTTGAAGAAATTGAACTGTACCTGAATAAAACACAGTTAAAAATACTGCAGTTGAAATATTTTTTGTGAAACAATGGAATGCAACAGTTTTAAAGTCTTTTCTTTGGGGAATGTCATATCAACCTGATTTCGGGTTATTATGAAGTATCATATCAACCGGACTTTGGGTTCTTATTGCCTTTGGAACATAATAACCTGAAATCCGGTTGATACGCATTTTTAACAAAATAGTAATCTGGTTGATATTCATGGTCACCAGTAATTATAATAACTTAAAAAGCCTCTGTGAGGTGCCTCTTCTGGTATACGAGACTCCTCTTGTGAGGTTTGGGCGGCCAGAACAGTTTAGCTTTTTTTTCATACAGCTGTTTGGCAACTGGGCCACCGCCTATGCCTACCTCAGGTCTTCTGCCGATGACCCCTCATCCCCTGTTTGCCACTCCCTCCACTGTCAAATCTGGTGGGGCTCTACATGAAGGAGGACCTGAAGGTGCCAGTGTCTGCTATTCAAACAACCCCATGCACATTCCTGTTTTGCTTTTCCTCCCATAGCCCCGCTCACCTCCTACATGGAAGCCAGGCAGTGCACCTGCAACCATGCAGCATCTCCCTGTGGATTATGCAAGCTCCCTGGCTCGCCATAAGTGGACAGTGTAGCTGTGGAACCACAGTGCCTTCCTTCCCCGGCTGGAAGTGCTAGCCAAGCAGCAGCACCTCAGCCTCTCGGCCACCTGAGCCAGTCCCTGAGTCTGGTCTTGAACCTGGATTGCCAGTGTGGGAGCATGACCCGTTACCCACTGTGCCATTGAGCAGCCTTGATCCTTGCCCTTTTGATTTCCTCTACTGCTGCTGTTTGTCTACATGTGATATCATAATCTCCTGATTGTGTCATCATAATAATCTCCATGGTAAACAATTCTGATTCATAAATAAAGGACTATGACATTTTGTAAAGACGCAGATCAAGTCTGAGGGACAAGGATCCTATTTTTGAGAAGCTGCTTTTAGTAGTAAAGAGAAGACAAACACAGAAAATGTGTGATATTGAAGCCAAATTGTGGGTAAATACATTGGCCTAGATTTTAAAAGTTATGGACACAGGACGTGTGGCCATTGTGCTGCCACAGCTATATCACTGCAAGTGTGACAACATGTTTGCATGCAATTTTCAAACATTTTGGCACATTTGTGGCACTTTGGAATGGTGAAGGTAAAATGGGAAGAGGTGAGGAAAGGGGACTTCAGGGAACAACACAGGCAGACGGGGGTGAAGCAGGGAAGTAGGCAGGGGGGAAGTAAAGTGTGGAGAGCCATGTGAGCTAATGCAAGGAGTCTTAGAAACAAATTTCCGGACCTAGAAGCCATAATGGAGGAGACTAACCTGGCTTAATTTTCTCAGTGCTGTGCTAGTAGTTTTGGTTCAGTTCTTTTCTGTTTACCTAAACAGTTTTGAAATGTTATACACACTCTGTTACACGCTGCTAACAGTGAACACACACCGCTAACAGTGAATAACAGCATTTCTCAGCCACGGAAAATCTGTGGGTAGTCAGGGTTAACCATGTACAGTAACATAACATCATGCATTCATTGATGCATTCATCACCCAGCTGTTTGCAAGGACACATACAGTAGTACCTCTGGCCTAGCACATATGGTCTGCTGGCAATTCAGGAATAGCACTGGGCTGACTAGACAAAGCCTTCACTAGCACTGCTGGTTATCCACTCTTTATGCTGAGGGTATCGATTAGTTTGTGGCAAGGTCCTGAGCTGTAAAGAATCTTCTTCGGGGCTGGCCCAGTGCTGCAGTGGCAGCAGAGACCCTGGTAAACCCAGGAATGAGCTCCGGCTGACACAGGGTCAGCTGGGGATGCAGGATCAAGTGTCCTATAGGATGCTGTCCTTCTCCATGGAGGGAGGGCTGTGCTTACCTGTTGCAGCACTGACACCTGAGTGACAACAGGTAGCAGTGTGGTTGGATAGCCAGGCATGTTCTGAGTGGGTGGGGGTACACAGACATAACAGTGCCCAGCTTACTAGTGCTTGTGCACATCATGACATGCCAGTCTAAGGGATGAGACCTAGCTAAGACTAATAGATTACGTGTTGGTCGGATGAAGTTGCCTCTGACTATTGCAGGTCTTTTCCCCTGCCTCTCCATGTTCTCCAGCCTTCCCTCTGGCTCCGATTGCTGGTGGGATATTCCTCTCTCACTTTCCTCTGCCCCTGTGTTGGAAATGGGCAGAGACTTCAACACCAGGGGGTAATTACTGGAGCCCCACAACAGGGCACAGGCACAGGCTGGGGGGCATCAAGGCTAGTCAGGTTGGATCACAAAGAGAGTGTGACACCAGCAGACACTGCAATCAAGCTAGAAGCATCTAACTGTGATGAAGGAGGTGCCATCAGTTGACTAACTGGGGATAAACAGAATTTAAAATACATCTTCAGTCTGACAGGCAATATGACTACAAAACCAAATGTTTTGATGGCCAAAACTCCTGTAGCGGTGGCCCTTTTGTGCAAATGTACAATGTAGATACCCTAACACTAATGTGACATATGGTCCTTTAAGTATCAGTTGTGCCTATTCCATAACGTCCACCCCAGCTGGCAATTCCCATAACTTCCTGGCTGAATACTGATTGAAAGTAATTATTTGGTGGCTCTGCTATTACTGATGCCTTGCTCAATGCCCTGATCAGAGTCTCCTTCTAATCCCTGAATCTCTCTTTGTTTCCTATATATTGAAACATTGGCATGGGGTCAGGATGTTGCTGACAAAAACAGCACAGCAACATGCTGCGCTGTCAAGACACTGACACCAACTACATCGCTCGGGTAAGACGCCAAGTGCCAATAATGCCAACGACCACAGGAAAAATATTGCTTTTGGCCCCCCACAACCCCCATTATCGGGGACTGTGCCTCCGAACCCTCCCAAACTAAAATAATGACCTTTGGGAGGAGACAACTTTGGGATGAGAAGAAACCTGGGCAGGGGTGAATTACAACACCTAACACAAAGGAAAAAATGAAACACACTGAAACCAAGAATAGAACTCTGGTCCACAGACACTCTACTGCCAGTGGCTGTACCCTCTGAGCCACAGCAGCTGCTCAAAAGATCACCACCCAGCAAAGGTTGTATCTTCTGTAACACTACCTCCCACCCAACAGCTACAGGGCTAGTGCTACTGCTCCTCACTATTTCTTACAAGCGCTATTATGTCTCCTGTAGCTGTTGTAAGACACGCAGTTTGTGCTGCGTCGTTTTGCGTGTAGCATTATTCATGCTACATATTAATCTGGTACTGAAAAAACAGTTAGTGTGAAATCTGCCGATAATTCTCAATAGTCATCTAGGCACCATGTGGTTGACAGTGAGTTGGTGAACCAGCTCAGCTGCCAGGGAGACACTTCTCAAGAGAGGCTACTACATCAGGATTTGAAAACAGTTAGATTAATGATGTATTTTCATTTGCGATGTTAAAGAAAATTTGTGCGACACTGTTACTGTGACAGAAGTCAAAGTTCTCCATCTAGCTGAAATGCAGGGAGGTGTCTCTGGCACTCGTCACTGCTGCTGCACATCCTGTGAGTAACATGATCTTGGGGGTTAAAAAACTGAAGATACGTCAGTCCTGCATTATTCAAAACGTAATTGTTTTTATGGGAGACAGTGTGGGCCAGCGCTTAGGCATGCTTGGGAGCCAGGAGCCCCGAGTTGAGATCCATTTAGGGCCATTTTCACAGCATGACCTTGAGTATGTCACTTGACCTCCCTCTATTTCATGCCCTACCAGATGTGCTGCTTTTGATACCGGTGACCCAGGTTCGAGAATGAACCTGCTCTGCCAGAGGGCCAACAGGGGGAGACTTGAGCATTCCAATGGATGAGCGCCTCCTTCAGGGTGGGTGATTGTTTGCAGCTGCTTTGCAAGCACCACATGGGATACCACAGGTGGCAAAGCAAGTGGTGCAACTGTCTGAGGGGAGTTGCAAGGCTCATCTCCCCATATGCCTGTTATGTATATATGGTAGTGTGTCCACAACTGTGCCTCGAGGTGGAAATCAGAAAAGGAAGAACTAGCTGGTAGAAGGATAATGCACTGGCAATTTTGACCACATGACCCCAACTAGGGTCATCCAATCACTTGCTTTGGTCTCTCGAGTGGGATAGCCATCAACCCACAACTGGAAGGCAGCATCATGGGGGGGGGGGAGGAATCCCTGGCAGCTGCATTATGGAGGTGACCTCAGAGAAGGCAGTGATGGGGTTGGGAAGTCGCCAGTTCCAAAACCAATGGGGGGTGCCTGGCCACGTTTGAGGAAACACAGTAAGTAAGTAAGTAAAGAAATAAAACAAGGTCTTGCATATAAGCTGGGATAACCTGGGTAATAAATTGTAAAGTCTCTATCTATCTGTCTGTCTGTCTCTATTTATCTACCTACCTGTTTATCTTTCTGTCTCCATGCATCTGTCAAGTCTGTCTTCCTTTATTTGTCAGTCTGCCTGTCTGTCTGCCTGTCTGCCTGCCTGCCTATCTATTTCTATCTATCTATCTATCTATCTATCTATCTATCTATCTATCTATCTATCTATCTATCTACCTATCTACCTACCTGTCTGTCTGTCTGTCTATCTATCTATCTATCTATCTATCTATCTATCTATCTATCTATCTATCTATCTATCTATCTATCTATCCTGTCTACCTGTCTATTTATCCATCCATTCATCTAGCTATTTATCTAGTTTAGTATCCATAAGAAGGAATTTGCAGTAAACTCAAGGAATATTTGACTGGAACCTGTGAACATAGAAGCCTACTGCCTCACCAAGCAGAACTACGAGGACCAGGAAAAAAGGACATGTACACAAGTATTGGTGGGGAGGGTGAGTGGCTGACACCTTGTCTTTTATTTATTGACAGATGAACACAGGTGCAGTAGTATGGATGAACGTTAAAAACAAAATGGCAGGGTACAATAATGGCAATGCTTCTTTATTAACAATGTAAACATTTTATGAATTTTTTCTATTGGTATTATCTGTAAAAAAAAAAAGTGCATCTGATGAATGCTTAAAGGCACACTGTTAGCCCCCCTTAGGCCTCAAAATGTCTCTAGTCTAAAAAACATGTGTTATAATTGTTCACATTTCGTAGAGACTGCTGATGTAGCTGGGAGTTTGATTCTAATTATTTTTTTCTTTTAAAAAATGAAAAACAGACTGTCCACAATATTGATGTTACCACACAAAAACGTCTGTTTACATTCCTTGATGAACTCCTACTGCATTTTTCTTGGACTTGGGAACATCCCCAACACAGTCTAGCCTCTCATTATACAATCAGAGGAGAAGATACTATGTAGCATGAGTGGCTACACTGTTTGAAGGTGTTCCTAATGTTCAGGAAGTATGAAGTAAGAGTAGAGCAAGGATTAGAAACAAAACAAGGCTGAGAGCAACTATATCATTTGCACGCAGTTCTACTAAGAAAGAAGACAGGTAAAACAACCAGCACCATCAATGAATTTTAGAGAAGGTAAGCAATCATAAAGTGTGACGCTTTAACTAGAAATAATATGATGTAAAAAGGGTTGACACTGCCCCTTTAATAAAAACAAAGCTGAAAAAAGATCAAGGGGTATTTGATAGACCTAGTTATTTTCCTTTTTGTTTAAAATGTGGAAGGTTTTTTACGTCCAATCTGAAAAGCCGTGATATCTGGGAATTCAAAGCACTCACACATTCTTAAAAAGCAAAAATGAAGCAAGGATAAAAGACGTATTATTAAAGTAATTATAGATGAATGTGTGTTTAACTGTAGTCTTTATTAATCAATCATAATACATTTGAAGCACATTCACCTTCATAAAGCACCATTTTAGTCTAATAGGTTATTTGCATGCATTGTGTTGCAATCGTTTATATTATTTATTGACACCATAAAACTGACAGATTACAGACTGTATTCAGTGCAACAATCATTAAAGCATGCTGCTATCCAGTTTTCTCTGACATTAGCAGGTTGATGAGCAACATAAAGAAACAACTGATCAGTAGTATCACCTAGATTTAATAAAGGTTAAATACATGTTTTACTGCATTAGCCCCAGATACAGACGTCATCCCCTATACATGCAGAATAAATTATGGCAACGTGTGGTGTACAAGGAAATAATATCATGAAGGACTAAGGCGCTCATAAAGTGGTGAGTGGCCTTTACGAGCTCATTAGGCTCCGAGACGGTACTATTTAATAAGTACAGTGGACATCATGTGATGTATTGGGAACAATAAGGATGCAAATAAGGGCACGAAATGCCTTTCAGTAACATACACTTGACATTCATTTGCTAAATTCTTTATTTATAGTCTTAGTTTCACAGGATAAAAGACAACAGTGATATTCGTACACTGAGAGTCACAGCCACAGAACATTGCCCCCGCTGCAGTATAAATGGAGCAGAGAAGCGAGAGTTCAGGGGTCAATAGGGATATGAGAACCACAAAAAGTTCCACGGTTCTCAAAGTTTCTGGTAAGGCAAAACATGTTCTGTTAGTTATCTGAGCCTTATCAGAACTTTCAGAACCTTTTAGTTCAAAGTACAAAACAACACTTTAATCATAATTGTCCGCCCAAAAGCACCTGCCAGTGTCAGAGACTGAATCTAAAAACAATTTGGAGCGGTACTACAGTCAGTGGGCCCTGTACATGAAAGTGCAGAAATCGCACGGCAAATTGGTGGAAACGCAGCGTGTAGTTACACAGCGTGCAAGGCACCTGCGGCACGCGGTATGCATGAATGACTGCACAGGACATGTGGGCCCAGAAGTCAGGATGACAGGGGATGCATAGTGGCCTGTGCAGCACACACGATGGGCCAAGGATACGCAGACCCTCCCTTGACCCCACCATATAAGGGCATGTGCATTGCCCCGTACATTGATGTGGATGTTAATAGTGTGTAGAAGCGGAACGCGGAGACCATGGCAAATAGTGAGAGAAGTGCAAAGGAGTCCACACCGTGACTGGCGCAGTCTAACAGGGCAGCCCATGTAGGTGGACAGTGCCACAGATGTGCCTGCACTCAAGCCGGTGCATGGCCCCATGCACCAAATTTCACAAGTGGCCAGGTGACGTCCATGGTCAGCAACATATGGATGCACTATGCCAAGCTGTATGGACACAATCCCTGTCCATGATCCGGGAGGTAAAGGCATGACTGTGACTAAACATCCAGGCTGGCGTGAATGCCACTGGACCTGAAGCTGGGACACTGGCTTCCATAAAGTACAAACGGCGGGACCTGTGCACAGTGGTAAAAAATATGCACGGGCACTCCAGGGCACAGGAGGTGGGTCACCCAGCAGTGACACGCCACTGACACCACTTGAGAGGATGGTGGCAGATACCTTCACAGAGATCAGTGTCCATGGGGAGGTTGACGGCATAGTCTAGGGAAGTTGCCCCATGCATAGACTAACAGCCGTACATTCCAGCCCACAGACACATGCACTGCCTGATGCATGACCATATGGGCAACATCGCACAGCCAGAACAGAACAGCACAGTATGTAAGATAGAAACATAGAAACATAGACTTTGACGGCAGATAAGGACCACTTGGCTCACCCAGTCTGCCCATTTCCCTACCTACTGGACAAGCTGCAGATTCTAGTTAACCAACAGCCTACTTCCTGCCACCCCCAACTACAATTGCCTTATGTCTGTCCCATGCATGTTTGAATTCTCCCACTGTTTTAGACCCAACAACCTTCCCAGAAAGGCGGTTCCATGCATCCACCACTCTCTCCGTGAAAAAAAATTCCTCACATTACCCCTGAGCCCCCCCTCTATCTTTAAATTGTGCCCCCTTGTTCTTACACACCTTTTTTTCTGAAAGATGCTACCCTCCTGGACTTTGCTGATTCCCTTGAGGTACTTGAACGTTTCCATCATGTCCTTCCCTCCCTCCTTTCATCAAGGGTATACATATTAAGCTCTCTCAGTCTCTCTTCATATGGTTACTGATGCAGACCCTGCACCATTTTAGTTGCCCTCCTCTGGACTGCTTCCACCCTGTCTATGTTCTTGCATAGATGAGGTCTCCAAAACTGCATGCAGTACTCCAGATGGGGTCTCACCAACTGTCTGTACAGAGGGATAACAACTTCCTGTTTGCTATTGGTGATGCCCCTCCCTATGCATCCCAGTATCCCCCCAGCTCTCCTTACTGACTTCTCACATTGCTTACCAACCTTTAGATCATCTGATATGACTACTCCCAGGTCCCTTTCCATTTTTGTTGTTGTTAGTGCGACAATGACTGGCGGGAAGAGGAAGGCACAGGTGAGTCACCGGTGCACCTACACCCCAGCAACAGGCAACTGCAAGGGCCCCCACACAAGCAGCCTAAGAACACCATGTCCCCCACCGGTACTGAGATGGAGACAGAGACACAGCAGAAGTCAGAGATGGACCTGAAAAGCACACAGGCAGCCCAGGACAAGGGGACACAGGAGCCATTCGAGGTGGTGGATGGAGTTTGCAGCAGCCAGGTGTGCCAGCATACTCCAGGACAACAGGCATGGACCACCTAGGACAGAGCGGCAGGCAGGACTGCATGCAGTGGCAAAGAACAGGTATGCCAAGATGCCATGAACAGAGGAAGAATGACACCGACAAGCCTTGTGGACAATGGTGACAAAGGCCCACTGTGGCACAGGCCATGGGCTGCCCATGTACAGTGCACACCCTTGGTATGGTATCATGGCAGCACAGTACAGGGAGCTGTGTCAGCTGGAGCAGGACAGACAGGAGGTCCAGCAAAACAACACAGATGTGCTGATGGCTCTGATCGGGGAGGTGTGGGCCATGCAATGTGGGATTGACCACTGGCTAACCTTCATGAGAGGCTCGTGGACAACCTGGTCAGATAGGAGGTGCCACATGGCTGGTCTGCACACACCCCTCGCTGCATGGCACACACCGACACCAAGGTGTCTTCCGACATGGTGCCCCCTGACCAGGAACAGGACACCCAGGCACAGAGAGCACCCTGGTGGAAAGGCCCCGGGGCACACGCACAGCCCACATGCACACCACTGGTACACAAAGCTGGGAATCGCAGGGGCACGGCACAGCCACCACACAGGAGGATGTGAAGGTCCACCATGATGGCCGCAGCATTGCAACTGATGATGCCTCGGAGGAGGAGCAACAGATGGTGCCCACCTTCACGGGCAGCCACCAGCGGGGAGAAATCCATCCAAATGCACTGGTTAGGAGACTGGGCACACGATTCTCAGCATGCCTACAGGCAAAGTCATATGACACACAAGGGCAGTGAAAGTGCACAATCACCAATCACATGACATGTACATACCCTGCCCTCAGCACATGCCACACTACCATGTGCAGAGTCCTGCTGTACAGCCACCCTACAGACACAGGACTTCACTGCACAATGCCCCAGCACTGACCCAACAGACACACACACATATGAGACCATGATGCCATGCCATGCCACACACACCCTGTGACATGACTTAACAGTCCCTGCAATACAAGCATCACGGCATACAATGCCACATCATTGCTGGAACACCACATGCTGTGCGGTACAGCAGCCACCACCACAGCAACACCCCAACATGCCCCCCAGCAGGACACTCAACATGCCCCCCCATAGAAACACCTCCATCAAGACCCCCACACCATTGCCCAGCACCTGACATGCCTCCGGCTGCACAACATAGTATCACATCATGTGCCACACCCCTCTACCCTAGCTGGACACACAGGCCCCACATCTGTCCCTCCCCTATGGGTGCACTCAGCTCGTGGTATCATTATCGTGCACCTGCCACCCATGATGGCTGGAGCACACACACACACACCATGATGTAGTGCTGTCCACACCAGCCATGCACAATGGTGGCACCACACAAGACACACAGCCGTCGGTCCTGATGCTATGTAGGTGTACATCACTACCACCAGAACATGCCCTGTACCAGGGCATCACGAGCCACATGCCCACTCAGTGTCTCCTGTCCCCTGGCTGGCCTCCCATCATCCTCCTCCAGTGGTGTGTATTCCTCTCTGCACCTTGGTCCTGCTGGTGGCCCTCCAGCATAGGTACATTGTGATGCAGGGTAGTATTATGGAGCATGGCACATTTGGTAAACACCTTGCACACCCTTCCCAGAGACAGCAGCATCATTCCCCCATATGGTCCAGACACCAGAACTGCATCTTCAATAGACCAATGGTCCTCTCGACAATGTTCCATGTCTTCTTGTGGAGATGGTTGTATGCCTCCTTTGCTGCACTGTTCGGCACCAGAATAGGTGTCATCAGGTACGGGTGCAGTGGGTATCTGCAGTCATCTGTGCAGGGGACAGAAGAAGCAGACAATTAGGTGCATACAGCGTGTGGTGTAGTGATGCCAAACACATTGCTCCCCCATACTCACCCAACAGCCAGCTGACAAGCCTACGGGCACATAGCAGGGCTACATCCAGTATGCACGCATCGTGGCACGAGCCAGGGTACTTTGCACACATGTTTGTGAATATACCACCGGTGTCGCATATGCCTCCTCATGCACAGATGGTGACAGTATTCCAATATGGGTGCTGTCTATTGCACTGCATACTTTTGAATGCCATGCATGTCATAGAAGGCCTGCTTAGTGGCACAGACTTCAGCGTCAGATGTAGGGAACCTGATGTACTCCTGCACATGAGCCAACAGGGCATCTGTCACCTGCTTCAATGCCTGTGATATGGAGTGGTCACTCACCATCACCAGACACCTGCTGGAATTACCCTGTTGCATAGTATGACAGGGTGCATAACACCTTGGTCTCCATGGTCATTGCCCTGGACTGCCATGTCCATGGTGCAACGTTGTCGTGGACCATGTTGCACAGCTGGGTGATTGTGGCCATTGAACCTAAAGTGTTTGATGCTGTGTGTGTCCCGCAGTGTCGCTGTATCCAGACATGGTCTGAAGACCCTTGGCCATGGTCCAGCATGTCTTTACCACTCCAGCTCCACTCAAGCAGGTGCATGTTCATCCAAAGACCAGGACAAATCCTCCCCCACCACTACAAATACATGTCTACCTGTACGTGTACTGCCTCAGCCCCTTTATGTGGCCCAGGACACCTGTGTGTACCTATACGAGTGTGTGGGAGGGGGCCAAGTGGGCACTGAAGTTACCTGTGTGGGTATCACATGCGCACACAGCAGTGTGAGGTGAGGGGGATGGCCACACCTAAGGGGAGTTCTGTTGTCTCCATACCACAAGTCAGGCATCTGGAGTTGTACCCCAGGAAACTCTGGAGGGAGTCTGAGGACACCTACTCAGACTGCCACAGTGGGGGCAACATGTGGAGGCTGGTTGCACCAATATGGGTACGTACCTGGCCTGCAAGGTATGTTGTGGGGCATTGGGGGGGGGTTGCGTTCTCTATGGTGCTGATGATTGTTCCCATCTCATCCCTCACAGGATTACCTAGGCCTCCCTCACAAGCTGGTTCTTACACATGTGGAGCAGCTGGCTTGAGACCCCTGTGACATGTAGACACCACCACACTGGAGGAGATGGCTGCAGGCCATCTCAGACTAACTGTCCCTGAGGGTGGGCACCAATGACATGATGTACAAGTTGGGCTTCTATGTGATGTGGCAGGTGGTGGTGCTGTCCAAGGTGGGTTCAGCATCCTGTGACATGTCTGTGTTGTATTCTGTTGCCATGTTTGTCCCTGATATGTTCCCCTGCCATACCTCTTCTCACTGTGGTATGTTTCCTTTTCAGCCCTACAGAGGACCCCTCTAATGTCTCATGTTGTTGCCTCAGACCTGGTCAGACACCTTACCATCAACTGACAGTGGGGTCTCCCAGGAGGAGGAGGAGGAGGATGAGAGCTAGGGAGTATACCGCTGGATGGACCATGGCCGCATGTGCCTTGGGAATATGATGCACTCACATATGTGTGGACTGTATGTCACTGCCTGTTGGGCTTTTGTTGTATAGGGTGTGCTTGCTTATGCATTTGGGTTTTTGCAATGTGTCTGTGTGGCTGTACACTTTCCTATGTACATGTGTTTGACAATAAAGCTTTTCATTGGGAATACCTGTGTAGTCATTGTCTCCTGCACAGCAGTTGGTGGGCTGGGGTGATTAGGTGGGGCACTGGGGAGTGGGGGCTCTGGAATATGGGGAGGTGGCCTCCTGGGGGCAGCCGGGGGTGGGCTGTGTGATTGTCCCACATGTGTGCCATGTGTAGCCTGGCAGGTGTTTCCTTGCTGGGTCACCCATTGGCGGGTGTTGCGCATTGTCTGGGGGCTGACCGCCGGGGCTGGGTGTTGTGCTGCATATGGCTTACATGTCCCTGTGTCACTGTGCACCATCCAGGTGTTACATGTCAGGACCATTGTCCTGTGTCCCTTGTGTGTGCCCCTGGCAGTACATGTCACAGCAGTGCCTTGGCTGTGCCATCGCATGACGTACCTAATCTTTCTGGGGGGCACTGCCCCAGGTCCCTTGGCTCTATGGGTCTGCCCATGCCCGCTGGGACTGCATCTATCAACAGGGTGTGCATCGCATTGCCTTGCCTGGGGTGGGATGTTACGGTATCACGGCATGTCGGGTCCCATTGGTGGCATCATTGTCACCTGAGCCTCTGGGAGGGATGCCTTCATACCTGTGCACCACCTTGCATTACTGGCTGGCCATGATTGGCCCCACACACATTCTCTGACCAGGGCACATGGTGTGTTTGTGTGGCCGGGCACTGGGGTAGGTGTGCATGGCATGGGGTCACTGTTGCAGCAGTCCTGTTCTTCATGGCCAGCTGCTTCAACTACTCCCCATCAGCTTGCATACCCCTTAGCACATGTTTTACAGTGTGTCCCCATTGTGGGTTGTCTTGCCATGTGCACCAGTCCAAATCGAAGTTTCCGGGTTGGATGGGTGTGTGGTGTTACTGCCATGGGGTTACAGAGTACAGCCATGCTGCTGTGTGTGCTTGGCTACCTGCCATGCTGCATGGGCATCTATGGCAGCCCTCCACCTGCTGTAAGTGTATGCACCAGTTGCCTATGCGTAGTCCCATGTGCACTTCATGCATGCCTCTCCAGCAGTGTGGCATGCACGCAGATCACATGTATGCATCTACACATGTGTGCTTCGTGCCTGTGTTAGCATGCCTTATAGCTGTTATGCATAGGGCCCCCTAAAATTAGTATCCTATAGCTATAATTAGTAACCCTTGTGTAACACAAGTGTGAGGGTGACCTGTTAATGCACACCTGGGTCACTTAGTCCTTTGGGTCTTTTCACCAGCAGTGGCCATCTTCTTTCTTCAGAACAACCTGCTAATGAAGTGTGGGATCCTCCAATCCCTAATGGCTAAACCTTCTTCAACATCAGCATATGCTCACAACACTCTACTTGCAGTACAGTGACTGACAGTTTCTCATAATTTATTTTTTTCATGGCTGGTATAGTAATATATGCAAGGAATAAGGCATGCTGGAGTAGGGATTATACCATAGTATATGACAGGTATCTATTATAAGTCAATCAGAATAAAGGAAAACTGCAATTTAATGCCCCACAAACTACTACAACCACTCCCATAGTTGATTATCCACATTTTAGACATGTCAATGACAGTTTATCCACCTTAAAGACACACCTATGATAGTTTATCCACACTTAAGACATGCCTCTCACAGTTCATCCACATCTAGTCCACTGGAAGCAAGATCTGGCAGAAGCCATGACAGCTGCAGTTGAACGCGATAAATGACAGCTGTCACATTCATGAGATGTTGTAAAGAAATGGCTATGTTGAAAACTTTGGGTAAAAATATTGAGCATTTCCAAAGTTACGAGCCTGCGTTCGCAAAATTCATTGTAGACTCATTACTTCGTTGCTTTTATTTCTACGGCAAATTTTCAACATAACCTTCTTGTGACCCCGCCTCTTGAACAATGGCACAGAAAATGTTGAACTCCTGCCCAAAAGAAGATTTGCCTGTGAAATCACCTTTTGGGATGTAAAAACACATTTTGGTCAGGATTTAAAAAAATTGCAGCTCTCACATAAATGAGGTACTGTAAGGAATGGGCTATGTTGCAAATCTGGGGTACAAATATTGAAAATGACTAAAGTTACAAGGCTGCATTCACAAAATTCAACACAGGCTCATAACTTTGTTGTTTTTTAACATTTTTACACCAAATTTTCAACATAGATTTTATGACCCTGCCTCATGAAGAAACGCAAAGAAAATGATCAACTCCTTCCTGCCTGAAAGGTGATTTCAAACAGGGACTGCAAAATCACCTTTCGGGACAGATTTGCCTAATATCAGTGCAATTGTTTATGACGAATGGTCCCAAAGAAGGCATGTTTAAAATTTGGGGCAAAAATATGCAAAACTGACCAATTTATGCTACCAAGTTCAAAACTCCATTAAAATACATTGAACCGCATAACTGTTTCCTCAGTTTGTGGTCCAGCTTTGAAGAATGAAGAAGTGTCTTCGGTCCACAGAAGACGATAGCTCTGGATCCCCTGTGGGTAAGTAAGGACTTGGGGGAGTGTGGGGTGGTGGGTGCTGAGTGGGAGGATGGGGTGGGGGGACAGTAACGGCCACAACAAATTGTTGAGTTCCTAGAGGCCAGTGGGGCACAGGATCCAAGGCAACATGGATTCACAGCAGGAAGCTCATGTCAGATGAAACTAATAGATTTCTTTGACTGGGTGACCAATGTGGTAGACCAGGGATGGGCAGTGGACGTGGCCTACCTAGACTTTAGCAAGGCATTTGACACAGTCCCATGCAAAAGATTAATATACAAGTTAGCCATCCTTGGAGTGGGTCCCAAGGTGGTAGCCTGGTTTAAAAATTGGCTGGACAACAGGATACAGAGGGTAATCGTAAACAGAGTTTACTCTGAAGAAAGCAAGGGTTACTAGTGGGGTACTGCAGGGTTCAGTACTGTTACTGGTCCTCTTTAATGTCTTTATAAGTGACATTGCAGAGGGACTGGAAGGAAAAGTATGTCTCTTTGCAGATGACACAAAGGTCTGCAACAGGGTTGATACACAAGGTGAGGTGGAGAGGATGCAAAGGGACTTGGCAAGGTAAGAGGAATGGTCAAATACATGGCAGCTTAGATTCAATGCAAAGAAGTGCAAAGTAATGCACCTGGGAAACAAAAATCCAGGGGAAGAGTACACAATAAGGGGTGAGATAATAACAACAACAGAAATGGAAAGGGACCTGGAGGTAGTCATATCAGATGACCTTAAGGTGGGCAAGCAATGTGAGAAGGCAGTAAGGAGGGCTGGTGGGATACTGGGATGCATAGGGAGAGGCATCACCAGTAGAAAACAAGAAGTTGTTATCCCTCTGTACAGACAGTTGGCAAGACCCCATTTGGAGTTCTGCGTCCAGTTCTGGAGAACCCATCTCCGCAAGGACATAGACAGGATGGAGGATGTCCAGAGGAGGGCAACTAAAATGGTGCAGGGTCTGCACCAGAAGACATGCGAAGAGAGATTAAAGAAGCTTAATATGTATACACTTGAGGAAGGAGAGGGAGGACATGATAGAAACTTTTAAGTACATCAAGGGAATCAACAGAGTCCAAGATGGTAGCATCTTTCAGAAAAAGAGATGTTCAAGAACAAGCGGGCACAATTTGAAGATAGAGGGGGGATGGCTCAAAGGTAATGTGACAGAGTATTTTTTCACGGAGAGGGTTGTGGATACATGGAACAGCCTTCTTGAGAAGGTAGTGGACTCAAAAACAGTGGGGGAATTCAAGAATGCATGTGACAGACATAAGGCAGTTCTAGTGGGGGGGTAGGAGGAAGTTGGCTGTTGGTTAACTAGGATCTGCAGCCTATGCATTAGGTAGGGAAATGGGCAGACTAGGCGGGCCAAGCGGCCCTTATCTGCTGTCAAATTCTATGTTTCTAACAGACATCAATGGACTGTTTTCTTTTTACAGGATTTATGAAAGGAAAAAAAAAGAAACTATGAAGGAAGGTTTTCTTTATTTCAGGTCGTGACACTGCAGGACTAGGCACGCCAGTGTAAGTGTTATGTTTGTGTGGGTGGGATTTGTGGGTGCTGAGAGGGAGGGTTGGGTGGGCAGGACACTTTGAGGGTGACAACAACAGACAGGGACAATGACACTGGGAGATTGGGCACCCAGTGTTAGTGTTTTATTAAAGAAAGAACAAAAAACTACAAGGGAAGGTTTTTTTATTTCAGGTTGTGACACTGGGGGATTGGGCATCTCCAGTGTCAGTGTTGTTTGTGGTGGTGGGGGTGTGGGATGATGGGTGCTTAGAGGGAGGTTTGGGTGGGCGGGACACTTTCAGGGGTGACAACAACAACAGATATATACATAATAATGACCTGTTAATGAATATTAATGAACCCAAGGCTCATTAATGGTCACAAACTGGTTAATATATAGAGGATTATGTATGGGTATCAGTTAACAACAATGCTGTATTCACAACCTCGAGAGCATCTCTCGAGAGGTTTTACTGTTGCCTGATAACCCCGAGAAGTGAATTCAGTGATGTTGTTAACTGATGCCCATACATTGTCTTGTATAGTGTATGGGCATCAGCTGTAATTACCCCCCCAACACCACAAGAAGAATCCCCGCTCGGTCCACGTTCTCCCACTGTCACAGACTAAATGTTTTTAAATATGACGCTACTCACCTCCGCGGCCCTTTCCCCATGATTGAAATAGGTCCATCCTTCATGTGGCTGTTTACAGAGGAGCTGAGCATCGCTGACTGCACATGTGCAGTGAGGATCGATGCTGTTGTACCATTGATGTGACGTCCTCAAGATGGTACAACATCATGTTGACGTCACATCGATGGTACAACTGCATTGTGTTTCCATTGAATTTAATGCCAACAGCACTCTCCCATACACTATATATATATATATATATATATAGCCACCAGGCATGTTATTAGGTATGAGGCGCTTGCGCTGAGTGACTACAGCAGCTGGGTAGTGCTCTTATCAATCAACAACCCACACCCTGAAGTGTCTTATCACTCTTATAAAATGTGTAACTACTATTTCTATAACAATCAAACAAAACTCTGGACACATTATTAAAGATATAATAATAGTATGTTATTTTATTTAAATATGGTGAAAAAATAGTCTCCAGACTTGGGTAGAGGAGTGATAAAATGATTAACTAGCAACTCACTGAAAAATGCTAAACTAGTATTCAATACTAGGATTTTGAATGTATAATTTGAGCAGTTTGGGTCTGCCTCTGCCTATGTAACTGTGTTTTCCCACATTTTCTCTTTGTTTATAAAGTATTATTGTATTGCCTACTTTCTTCATCCTGTTTTTTTTTCTGTTTTTCCCCTCATTCAAGACATAGATTGTTTATCATGGTATGTTTACCATGGAATACAGGGATTCAAGATTCTGCTCAGTTCCGCTGGTAGAATGTTACTTTCCTAACATACTGTACACATAGACAACAAAGGCCTGTTTTAGAGCCAGTGGCTCAATTATCTCACTGTCAGGGCAAGCAGACGAGATTTCCCTGATGAGCAGGTAAAGACAGAATGGGGATTTTTCACTGTTAGTAAAGAAACAGTTGTAATAAAAACTATAAACAGTACTTATTGTTTCTAATTTGTTTATGTGTAAGGAGAGTGTGATGATCAGGGAAACAACATTTAATTAATTTGTTTTATTTTTTATTTAAGGTAGATTTATTTTTAGGGTCCAGTTGAAGGTTTTTACAGTGTAAAGGTAGCAGCCATGTTTGTAATGGAAGATGAGTTCTGGTTGCAGAGGGACTGATGCAGGATAGTTCTGGTTGTAGAGGACTGATTTGCTCATTGTGTGATGTGGTTTAGTACCAGGATGACTGTGTGTATATAGAGATTTAATGTACAGTCAGCTGATGTCTCTTGGCCAATGAGATTTCTAGATTTTTTCTTGCCATTTATATATATATATATATATATATATATATATATGTATATATATATATATATAAAATCCCAGAGTGGTCATTGTCGCACTATAAAGAAATAGTTTTACAGCTTCTGCACCACAGCCCTCTTGTCTCTGGACCTCAACTAAATAATCTTGGGGTCTAGGAGCACTGAAGGAGCTCCTGATGCACCACTATCGTGGCGAGAAAATGGATCTGCACCAACATGCATGCGCACTCCACCAGCAAGCAAAATTGTGTTATGAGAAGACTGAACTTGAGACAGCGGAGTGCTTCACAGACCACAGAGGCAACTATGAGGCAACTCCACATTGTTAATTTAGAGTGTGAGCCCTTTTTTGATTGCAAGATGTCTGCGGGGCTCTGCCCGCTGCAGCCATAAAAAGGAAGAAGTCATCAATGAC
Organism: Neoceratodus forsteri; assembly: GCA_016271365.2. NCBI lineage: Eukaryota > Metazoa > Chordata > Ceratodontiformes > Ceratodontidae > Neoceratodus > Neoceratodus forsteri. The sequence goes on along the minus strand of CM028129.1, from coordinate 1,710,017,635 downwards.
ACCACCAATTTAACTAACATAGAGCTTTTAAAATCCTGGTTTCAAAACTCCTAGTCATATAATAGTAATAACATTCAGTTAGCTCAGCGTATACACTGAATGACTGGGTTCAGTCTTGGGCATTTAATCATCCACATCAGCTGGTTATTCTTTTGTATACTCTAGCAAACTGAATGTCATCACTTGAGTAGCATACCGAGAGATGGCGTTAATGGATATAAATGACCCCAAGGCATATTATGAGATATTATACCTACTCTGGAATGCTTTATTCCATGTATCTATGGTTTTTGGTATGATAAATGAGTCATAGTAATTTAAGGAAAATGTCTATGAAGAAAGTGATATTGCATGCTTGTTACTGAGTCTTTAAGAGGTAGGGCTTGGCATAGTAGTTCTTAAAGAAATGGAGTTTAATTCAGGAAGTTATATGAATATATCCATTTCCTTTAGAGTTGGAAGAGGATTTGATGGATGACTTAAAGAGCTGGTGACATGTTCAGGAGAACATTACCAAAACATAATATTTAGGCTCTGTCCAGCTTGTATTTCCCATTAGTTCTGTATTCTTCCTCCCCATTATTTAGTAGTGAGGTCATTTGCATAAAAACAGGATCTTTGCTCCTGAAGAGTTAATCTATTCCTGCTCCAAGAACTACAGGAAGCAGTATAGTGCTGTGGTTTAGGGCTATGAGGTGCAAACCTGGGAGACCTGGGTTTGAATCCCACAGCCCTCCACTTGCATGCTGTTTGACCCTGAGCAAGTCACTTAACTTCCTTGTGCTCCTAGATCACACCTGGCAACAAGTTTTGGCTTAGTGTGCCTTTCCTGATTAAACAATTTCCCCTTTCCCCACATTCTCCCCACCTGAAGTAATAGAGCACTGATTGTGACCTCACAGTTACTCCCATGGCAAAAGACTGTACTGTTACCACTGCGTATTATGATTTGGAGTAGGGAGTAAGCTATAGAGGCAGATGAACTCAAAATAAACTCTAAGGGACAATGATCATATATTCATACACATTTCTTTAGTAATAAATTATGGGGAGGAGAAATATATAAAATACAAATGGAATGCAAGCAGAATTGTACCTAATTACTTTTTTTTAAGTTTTCTTTGAAGCGTCAGTAACTCTTTAAAGAGGCGGAACTTACTTGAGGAAGTAAGTTGATTATGATCATTTCCTGTAGAGGTTTCTTATGGAAGTGATTACTATGCCACTACCTTTTTGATCTTAGCTTCCAGCTGGAAGGAATTCCATTTATTGTGACTTCCTGTCTGTTTTTCTTTCTTAAATCATTGTTTGAATAACTTTATGACTAGATTTGTTGATTTTCTTGCAGATACAGTTTTAATGATAGTAAGAAGCAGGGCTGGATAAAATAGTTGTATGAAGTGATTGGGAGTACTAGGATTTGCAGTTGTCCTTTTAGCAGTAGGAGGGGTAGTTTTGTTTAATTCTTTTAGTGTTCCTTAGTGTGTGGTAGTAGTTTTTTTTGTGTGGTTGCTGTTTTTGTCTGGAGTGGTCTTTTAGGTATTTCTAGTTTAGGATGGTTTGGCTTCTTTCTGAAGGTTGCAGGTCAGTGGAATTCTGAGGTTGGTTGATGTGTGTTTTTTTGAAGAGGGGTCTTTTATGTAACTTTTCAGTTCAAGGCTGATCTGTTTTCTGTTGCAAGTTATTTGAATTTTGAGGTAAGTTTCTTCTTTTGTTGTTGGAATTGCTTGGTTAATTTTTTTTTTTTTGGGGGTGGGGTGTGTGTTTGGGCTTGTTACCTGGTGGGGGGGTAGGGTGGATGTTGGTATAGAGAGAACGCTTGTGATGTAGTATGTAACTGCATAATGATCTTTGACATCTACGGGTATTCTTCAGATAACATTTCTTAAGGCTGGGTTATCATAATTGTGAAAAACTGCTTCATAACTAGGAGGTAGTAACCATACAACATAACTAGCAGGTAGCTCTGGAATTGGTAATTACTTCATCAGTAATTAGATGAAAAAAGTACAGTGATGGATTCAAGACAGCCTTGATCCCTAGTATTTCCGTAACTTCCATCTCCATTGGTCTGTGGTAATGTAACAAAGGACAGTCCCAGAAAATATGGGAATGCATGGCCAAGATTTCTGACATTTGTTTCCAACATGTCACTGAAAATATGTGTGAATTATACTCACAGCTACAGTGTGGAGACAAGTGTCAATCCCCTGCACCCAGCAATCAATACCGTGTGTATCTTGACAAAATGCGGAACCCTTATAAACATATCTAATGAGACTGGCCCACTGACAACAAATAGAAGGGACTGTTTTGTCTCACCTAGGACTGACCCAGGATATCTTGGATGGAGCAACAGTCACCTGATTATGTTCTGACAGGTGGTGGAGGGAGGAAGGTGCCTCTCGTTTGAATCCCTAAAGAATACAATGAATATTCAACAGAGATGTATTCCAGTACCTACAAGTGCGATATTATGTAATGCCTGAGGGCAAATTATCTCTCATTAGCAGAGCTTGTGCTAAACTTGAATAATTTTTTATATTGAGCAGTGAAGCTGTCAGGGAATGCAGATGTATCTCCATGCCATACAAAGTGCTAGCAGTTGCTAGGGGCCACATCATCAGGAATGTCAGAAGCAAGTGGGAGGAGGCATTCAGAGAGGCAATTGGAGCTATACAATACATAGAATGTGCTGAACTGCTAGAACTTGTGTGGTAGGTAACAACCTCACAAACCTGGAGAGAATACCATTGAAAGGTAGTCCTCTGATTTTTCCACACCCCTACTATTACTAAACATTTTGGAACCAGGGTCTCAGAGCAGCGCTGGAGGGGCTGTGGGTATATGAGCACATGCAATAATATTTTCTGAGAACACCCAGTGAGTTAACCTTGGTGTCAAAGGATTCAAGAACTAATAAAGATCTGGCTGATACCAATAACTTTACGCTTTATATACTGGCCCAGATATTCAAAAGGGTTGCGCCATGCGCAATAGGGTTGCGCCTGCGCAAGTCCAAAAGTGCGCCATTCTGCGATATTCAGCAGGAGGCAGTTGCGCCACCGAAAACGTGCTGAGCAACAGCGCAATGCAAATGATGGCATGTGCAACTGAAGGGGGTGGATCCATGCATAAAGAGCACAATGCGATATCCAAAGACTTGCGCAATGCGCAACAGCGGAACAGCCGGAAGTTGCGCACCAGCGGAAATGAGCCAAAATAAAAAGGCTCAAGGAACAGGCACAAGAACGCCACAGGGATGCCAAGTGGGGAAGAGAGAGACAGAAAGACAGTCAGTGACAGGCCAGGGCAGGCAAGGGAATCAGTGTGGGCCATAGGCTGCAGAGGCCAGCGGAGGGGGGTGCCTGGTGCCGTGGAAGTAGCAGTCAGGACAGTGGGGGTAACAGAGCAACATCAGCCGGGGGAGTCACAAGCCAGGGAGATGGACAGTGGCAGCTTCCACATGGAAGCTGTAATGAGGGGGGTGAGAATGCAAGGTGCAGGGGGACATGGCCGTGGATGGGCCCGTCGGCGGTATGCCCCCAACAGGCAGTACCGTGCCCGCATCAGCTTTGAGCTTTACTCAGATGTCGAGATTGTGGGCCGGTACCACCTGAACAGGGCAATACTGAGGCGGCTCTGTGAGCTGTGCAGTGATGTGATGCAGGCACCCTCACGACGGAGTCAAGCTCTGTCAGTGGAGACCAAGGTGACAGCCTGCATGTGCTTGCTCACTATGGGCACCTTCCAGAGGCCAACAGGGGACACCACAGGCATCACACAGTTGGCCACGTCACGCATCCTCACCCAATTCCTCAGCGCACTGCTGCCACATGCTGAGGAGCACATGCATTTCCCCAGCACCGCGGCAGAGCGTACAGCAAACATGCAGGCGTTCCACAGGGTAGCACATATGCCTGGCGTGCTAGGGGCCATAGACTGCACCCATGTGGCCATTCGCATGCCACCTGGCCCCGATGGGGCCGCATATAGGAATAGAAAGGGCTTCCCCAGTGTCAACTGCCAGGTGGTGTGTGATGCCAATGGGCGTATAATCAATGTCTGTGCCACACACCCTGGCGGAGCACATGATGCCTTCATATGGCATCAGTCCGCACTGTGCCACCAATTCGAGAGTGGGGACATCCCCACAGGCCATCTAGTGGGTGAGTACGCATGTAGGAAATGCAAACTCGGGGCAAGGGTGGGAATGCCACAGGTGCCATGGTAGTGGCACACAGGGATATGGGCAATATGGACCTGAACATGAGACTGAGCTCCACTATCTCCACACAGGTGACAGCGGATACCCACTCCATCCCTGGCTGCTCACACCGTACCGGCGCCCCATCACCCCATCGCAGCAACGCTATAATGAGGCACATGCCACAACACGCAACATCATCGAGCGGGTGTTTGGGATGCTCAAGGCACACTTCCGATGCCTAGACACCTCCGGTGGTGCCCTACAGTACAGCCCCTCAAAGGCTTGTGGGATATTCCTGGCCTGTTGTATCCTGCACAACATGGCCAATGACTGTGGGATAGCCGTACAGGTTGAAGAGAGGGACAGCGATGGGGACGCCAGCGGCACCAGTGTTGATGGTGATGAGCAGCACCCCCCTTGGACGGCGGGACCCCCGACTGATCCGGTAGGCCCAGCTGCACCGGGACACCATCACGGAGGAGCATTTTGCACAACACAGGTAAGTCAAGGGGCCATGTGCAGACAACACTGTCCTGGCGCAACCCACAGGCACACAGAGTAACACACCCGGGGTGCCTGACGGCAAGGGGGGTTGAAGGGACCAGGCACACCAACACACCATCAGGGAGGGGCGAACAGTCAAATGGAGACACACACACACAAACACACCAGGCACAAAGCGTACATGGGCAGGTGCACAGCAGAGCAGGAACAGACATGGCAAACACACAGATCCACAGACCACACCCACCACCTGTACTTGTCAAGCACGTGTGTCAGATGCTGGGCACCCTTGCACCTTGGTGTACAGTACAATGCAGGCATCATCATGCACACGCACCTGTGGACAGCGGTTGGGATGGTGTGCAGGTGGTCCGTATGTCGGCGTGATGGGCAGGGCACCCACCAGTGCACTGCCCACCATGCCGCACAGTGCACACTGGGCAGCACCAGACAGGGCCCGCACTGGGAGACAGGTCAGTCATGTTGCACCATTCCACAGCCACCGCGGATGTGTGGGTGGCCCCGCCATGACCCAACAGCACTGGCAGGCTGAGCAGGGGCCACATGGGGTGGCACCGATGGACCACCAAGGGTCCCACTGCGCGATCGCGACCTTGTCCACAGTGGGGTCTGTAGGATGCCAAACATACCTGCACCAGGGGTGCTTGGGATGCCCACAGCAGAACCCGGCGTCGACAGGCTTGGTGTCGCACGGCGCCGGAGCAGGAGTGGAGGCGATTGTGGGGTGCGCGGTACAGAGCACCTGCATGTGTGCCCAATGCAGCCACGACAGCGACCAATGCCTGGGTCTGCCTGTCAATGGCGGCGGTCACATCCATCCGCATGTGGACCATCTCTGCACGGTCCAGAGCACATTCCCTGCTGTGCTGCTCCACAGCCGCACACAGTGCCTCCACTGATGTTGCAACCCGCCTTTGCTGCTGTACTGATTCCCGCAGCAGGCGGGTGTGCTCTTCAAGTGGGTACTCTGCCACAACAGCATCCTGTCCCCCAGGGTGTGGAAGGTCCTGATGCTCAACACCCCTTGAGGGTGGGCGCTGTTCACCAGGACCAGGAATGGGCATATCAAAAGGCGGCGGGCATGTGCCACCGCTGTACACTGTACCCCCAGACCTGGTGGGTGACTGATGCTGCTGCCCCTCCAACCGCTGTGCCTCAGGGACCACTCGTTCCACTGCTGTGGCCGCAACAGTGCCAGACACCTGCACAGCCACCGGTGCTGCCCCACTGGTGGTGACAGGCACAACCTGAGACTGTGCCGACATGCTGGCACACATGTTGGAACCAGCTAGGCCCAGGGGCACGTGCTGGCCTGCTGTGTGTCCTTCATGGGACACACACATGTCACTGCCCATTGCAGTCCTTGCATCATCAATGGTGCAGGTACGTGCTACAGCCACAGTCACAGCGTGCTGGCATGCTTGCATGCCAGACTGCTGAGACACAGGCTGTGCACCCCCCACACCAGACTCACTGACACCAGAGTTGGCAGCCCAGCATGCATGCTGGTGCAGTGCATGCTGGCTGGCGACAGAGGTGGATGGACCCTCCTCCATGTCCAGCAGGTCATCCTCACTGCCTGAACCCACCACCACCATCCCCTGAAGACGAACTGGATCTGTAACAGAAAGAGAGGACATGTGAGTGCATGTGAACAACCTTCCCCCCCCAACACCACCACCATGTCCTACCGTGCAGTGATGGGCTTCCACCTGTCTGGAATCCACCTCCTGGTACGCCCTTAATAGCACTGCGCTGCATTGATGCAGCCAGTCGGTCCTCAGCTGGGGTCAGCTCCACCACCACTGGCTGGCCCCCGCCAGTGCCAGCACGTGCCGCCCTGAGGGCTGCCACCTTCTCCTTCACCCTCCTGCGGTCTGTCCCAATCTTCTTTTTGCATTTCTGCATGGAGCGCTGGTGGCTTCCGTGCAGGTTCACTGCCTGAGCTACCCCCTCCCATGCAGCCGCATGGCCCTGAGGGGTGCCCCGCCGTCCACTCAGTAGTGACTCCTCCTCCAGGTAGGCCTGGAAGAGGGCCTTTGTCTCTGCCGTGGTGAAGTTGGGCCTCCTCCTCCTTCGCCCACCATTCTCACCCTCACCTTGGCTCTGCTCGGTCATGGTGATCTGTATGGGTGGAAGTGGACACCTGTCACTGTGCAGTCTACAGCGCTATCCCATGCCCATTGACCAGAACATCCCACAGCATGCAACCCACCTCTCACCTGCAGTAACCGAATCTGGCCAGCGCAGCCCAATGTCGCACTTTTATAGCGCAATGCATGCAAATTAGGAGTGGAGCAACTGTAATGAGATACAAATCGTGCCACTGCGCCTTTGAATGGCTGATCAGATGATTTGCATGTGTCGGCTGAATATCGCGCTATTGCGCTTCTCGCAATACAGTTGAACTGGCTGAGCCAATGGCGCAGATCTGTGACTGTGTGGTACACTGCATTGCGTATGCCCATGTAGCTTACGCAGGCGTCTGCCACGCTGATGACGTGCTGTGCACGATTGGCAATTCAGGCCATGGCCACCATTGTGCCAGTGGCGCTACAGCAATGGGCACCATATGGCGCTGTGGCACTACTGCGCAATAGTCCACTGTGGCATTGGCACGCAGGTGGTCGGTCGCACAGGATGTGTAGACATCATATGGCGCTGTGCGTGGCCTTGCGTCATAGACCCCTGACCTGGTGTCCGACCTTTGCCCCCTAGCGCAGTTCGGCTGCCATGTGTACAGCCCTATTACGCTGTCTGGTGACAGCGTTATGTGAACCGACGGCACTGTACGAACAGTGCGATTGGGACCTATGGTGGTCTATTGCGCAAGATTTTCATGTGGGGTTGCCGCACTGCGGGGCGCCATATTGCCTGCTGTAAAGTTAGAATAATGGCATGCAGGAGGGCACTCCAATGGATCCCGGTGGAGGTGGCCAACCTGGTGGCCCTGGTAGAGCCCCACTATGGGGCACTGTATGGGGAGGAGCCCCTCACCATGGCTCGAACCCAGGTCTGGCTGCAAGTGGCCAATGACCTGGTGGGGGTCACAGGGCGGTGCTGGTCTGCCGAGCAGTGCCGGCACAGGTACAGTGACCTCCGCAGGAGGGAGCCGGGGTTGCTACACAGACTACGGTCACGTGCTAGGAGGGGCGTAATGCCTAGGCCAGGTGGGTGTACCATCTATGCACCTGTATTCTCCGTAGGGGTGTGAGTGTGTTTTGGTGGCTGTGCATGGGTGATGGCTCTGCCATGGTTGGCTGTGTCAGTGTGTGCAGGTGTGAGATACATGGGTCTGGCTGTGTGGGCAGGCACACTCACTGGGGCTGGGGGCAGTCTGCTTTGGAGTCACACTGATGTTTTTCTCAACATTTGTCTCCCACAGGCTGGGCAGAGAGGATGCAGGCACGGGATGAGGAGGGCCATGGCAGGGCCCCGGTGGTGGTCGGTGGTGCTGCGAGAGGTGGGCCACAGCAGCAGCAGCAGCAGCAGCAGCCACAGCTGCTTGCGGAGTGTGAGTATCATTACATCATGGATGCTATTGCATGCTGGAGGGGGTAGGCATGACCACCAGCCATGCACAACACAACCATGCACGACACAGGCGACATTCATCACTGTCCAGTGTCACTGCACGTCTGTGTGTGCGTCACTGGTGGTCCATGCACGCACTGGGCACATGCTGTGGAACTGGCATCGCACCACATTGCCACATCATTTGACAGCCTTGTTTGTGCCGTGATGGACATGGGCAGTGTGTGTGTGCAGTGGTGCACATAGCTGGTGCTGCCTGGTTGGGCTTGTCATGTGCATGGTCACTGTGGGTGGGTGCATACCATCACAGGTGCGGGACATTGGGCTATATGCCTTGCAGGTTGGGTGGTGTTCAGGGTTGTGGTCAGTCACAGCCATTGACTGTGTTCCCTTTTCCTAGGCCTCATTGTGCTCCACAGAATTGAGCGGGCACTGCACCAGCTGACCCGGGTGTCCCTGGAGAACCGGAACATCCTCCAGGATATACAGCGCCATGGGCTATGGAGGAGGCACAGCCAAGCAAGATGGCACCAGGCAGTGGAGGACCAGCCTGCTAGGCCTTAGGCCGGCTTCCCCTTCCCTCTTCACCCATCCCTCCCACCCTGCCTTCCCTCTCCAAGTTGTTCATCCCTACTCTTGCCCACCCCTACCTTGTACCCCTACCCCCCCATAAATAGTTTTGTTGTTGTTCATTTTGTACTTTACATTTTTTTAATATATATATATGTTGATATGAATACTGTGGTGGTCTCTGATTTGCAGCTGGCTATGGTTGCTCAGTTGCAGTGGTGTGCATGCCATCTGGGGTGGTATGGTCCTGGGTATGTGTGTGTGTGTGTGTGTGTGTGTGTGTGTGTGTGCGGTGTGTGCATGGGGAGGTGTCTCCAGTGTGGCAGTGACTTTCTGTTGGTCTTGCCATCTGCTGCCGCCCACTGCTGGGTGCACAGGGTGGGTCTGGCTTGTATGGTTCTCTGCTACATGAGGTTGACGTGTGCGGGGGGATGCATGGTGTTTCCTGCAGTGCCAGTCACTGCGCATGGGTGGTGTCTTGGGGTCACGGTGCAGGGTGTGCTGTGCATACGGGAGGCTGATGTGCACTGTGGTTGTCAACCCCCTGTGTGTGGCAGTCTCAGCCTGCCAGTGGTTGTGCTGGGGCATCATGGCCCTGCTGTGCTTTGTTGGCTTGTCCCCATGGGCCAGTAGATCATCCGTCCCACCCCCAGTGATGCTGTGCTTGGGGTGTGCAGGTGTCTTGTTGGTTCTGCAGTGTGTTCCTGTGCCCATGTGTGGCATGGCTGGTGGTGGGCCCCAGCCTGCCTCCCTGGTTGTGCAGTTCCATTGCTCTGCTGGGGGTGGGGGGGCTCTGCTTGTGCTATGGCACCTCTGGACTGCTCAGCTGGGCTAGCCTTGTTGCGCTATGGTGCAACCTTTCTGCTCAGCTTCCCCTTCCTGGTTTCGCTATGGCACAGTTTGTGCGATATTCAGACGTTGGCTGCTTGCGCAATTTGTTTTGCTCCATGTTTGAATATCGCATCTGTTGCGCGTATGCGCAATTGACTTGTGCTTGCTACTGCTGTTGCGCACATTTTGGGCGCAGTTTGAATATCTGGGCCACTGTGTTTGTTGTTGGGTCTCCCAGGCCCAGGCATTCCCTTTACAAAGTTGAAGACTTTGTTTTACAATTATGTGTATCACTTGGTTAGAGGTATCAGAATGAATTGGCTATCCAATACACTGCCCTTGGTACAACAATGGATAGATAGGATGAATGTGGTCTACAGGGTTGGATCTAGAAGTTTGCAAGGAGTCGCAGTTTTTTCAAGGGGGTTGCACTTTCACTGAAAAATTTGATCTATAACCCTGTAAAGGTCAGATTAAGCTAAAACAGCTACTGCTTATGGTCTAAGGGGGTAGCAAGTGCTACTTTGCTACCCATCTGGATCCAATAGTGGTAATCTACAACATGGAAAAAAATCACAGCAGAAGGGGTGAGATACATACAGTATATGATGCTTCTAATGGCTAATTAACTAGGGACCTCTAATTTTATATCCATGAACACTGTTGTCAAGAGAGTAATCTAATTAAGCTTTTACCTAGGGTCTTCCTCTGTTTAGTCTCTCTGGTATAGGTCCAAGGTACCCCTGATTAATGGAGTACATTCAGCACTAAGAGCCACACACACTCAAGTGTGGGGCTAGTTCTAATTTGTACTTTGTGTGCTAAAACAGTTTTACTACAGTATAGTAGATTGTATCAGATGGATTCTACTGACTGCTAAGCTGCATTTTCTGTATCTACAAATCCCAGAATCCGCTGTAGCTGACATCAGAGCAGGGCTGCAGGGGGCACAGCTAGCCACTGGAGCAAGAGGACGTGCCTTGAGTGAGCTCCTGTTGCAGGCTACGAATTTTCTTACTTTTTCCTTTGAAAAAACAGTCTGAGAGGCTTACAGTTTGCAGCTTTGAATTTCTGATCTCTGATTTACTGAAAAATGGGGAAATCTTGTACTACTACAACTCAACCACCAGCTACAGACTTCTTCAAGCAGAAACCACCTTCAACTGTGCTATTACCAGCAGGCCTATTACCGCCTGAGTCTACTTCTACGACGGAGCATACTGAAATCAAGAACTCATTAAAAACTCTTTGTAGCCGGCCCAGTGGTGCTGAGGGTTGAGACGCTGGGACGCCACACCTCACATCACGCCGGCAACCCAGATTCGGGAACGGACTCGGGCTGCCGGGGGTTGGAGGGGCAGAGGAGGATTGAGCATCCCAACGGATGTTCTCTTTCTCCAGGGGTGGGTTCCTAAGGGTGCTTTCCACACCCGATGCACCAGTGTCTGTGGAAGCATGGACATCGGGGCACAAGGTGGTTCTTTAGAATCGGGGAGGGGAGGACGTTGTGGGGCACTTGGCGGTGATGTGCACCAGCACGCCACTTGCCTGGACGTCAAGTCCTGAGTGCCGACGTCCTCAGGGTAGTGGGATGTAACAGGGGAGTAAATGTGGAAATACCCCGCTAGCCACCTAGATGACGACTGACCTAATCTCCCGGTTCACCACCCACGGGCAGACTCCAATGTGTGCAGGCACTCCAGGAGGAGGAAGGTAAGGCAGATACAGAAGTGTACCTGACATTGTAGGGGCAGACTCTGTGGGGAGGGTCCACTGGGAATGGTCAGGTCTGAAGGAGTGGGGGCTAACGGGCAGTAAGGAGGGATAAAAAGAAAGTATAAAAAAAAATAAACTCTTTGCAAATCGATCCAAACTGTAAAAAAGAAAACAGATGATTTTATGGACCGCCTGGTCAAAGTAGAACACTCCGTCTCCAGGATGCAGGATAAACTGGAAGAAGCTGTTGGGCATGTGGACAAGGTGATGGTGTCTGCAGCTATGATGATCCAGGATAAACTCACTTAAAACTCTGCCTGGCTCACATGGAAAATGCACTCTAGGTAAGGAATGTATGAAGTGTCGGGTTTCGAGTCGGAGGACATTTGTCTTTCCTGGAGTCTTGGATCCCTACTTTGCTTAGGTGGGGATGTGCACTACAGTCTGGATACATCGATAGGGCATACCGGATTAATCCTTGCTACCACAGAAAATATCCCAAGGACCCTCTTGCTTGTCTCTACCATGGTCAGTATGTGTGATAAGGTACTCATTGTGGCAAAAAACTTCTGGGATGTTAAGGTAAGTGAGACACCTATTCATTTCCACCTGGATTTGTCATTTGCTACCTGACAGAGATGCAAAGTTCAGTGAGGCTAAAAGGAGGCTTCGGGCCCTACCCATCCATCCCATTTGCCCTGCTGTTTCCAGCCCAATTTTGGGTGGAGGTAGGTGATAGAGTCCATATCTATATCAGACCTCAGGACGTACATAAATTGCTTGATAAAAATGAACGGCAGCAAGCCACTCAATCTGTGACTTCTCATCAAGGCTCCTTGCAGTCACCAGATGATGAGACTATACCCTGATCCGAGTTCTATTAACTCTGTATCAGGCTGAGTTGGATCTTTGCCTTCTCCCATGTTATGGAGCTCTTGCTGTGTAGAATTTTCAGCTAACGTGGAACTTTGGATATGAACTATAAAGTTGTTTGATTCCTTAAAGTTTCACTGGTCCTTAAACGTTGTGTTACTCTCTTGGAATGCTCTGGGCACAATTTCTATCTGAACTTTTCTCTCCGAAAAAGGATTAGCAGTTCTTATTTTTCTTTGGACTTCTGCAGTTTTAGTGGACTTGGGGCCATCGTATATCCTGGCAGGATTGTTCAAAGTGTTATTATTGTTGATATTGCTATAACTTTCTACATTCAATGTCTCCTTTATGGACATTTTCTCATTTTGGGCCAGTAACTGAATAATTTGCTAGCCTCTTATATTGTGAGTTTACATATTATGCATGAGTTTAGCCTGTAGTTGGGGTGCTATCACGTCCCTATAGCAACTCCATGTTAGCCCCCTACTTTCTGATTATACAGCCACATAGTTCTTGCAGCTATAATGCTAATGCACCTGGAGATTATCTAAATATTAAATAGTTTATATTTAGCCATGACCATTGTGAATTTGTGGTATAGTATATTCATATTCTATACTGAATTACCTGATAGTTTCCCATCTAGGTAAGCTTGTTGTATACCCCCCTGTGAGTAACATATGCAGGTATTCAAATGTACTATGCTTAATGACCCCTTCGGTCTTTGTTTTTGTACTCGCCAGTGTAATGACCTGTTCGATTAAATTATTTGCATGATTTTTATAAATCTATGAATAAAAAGTTTAAAAAATGAGCAGGGCAGCAGCAGTTGGAGATTCAACAGCCGGCGGTGCATGTTAGAATTTTTATAAGCTCTGATCATTTCTTTGCGGGTCCCACTGCCCTCCCTCAACAAAATATAGTCACAGAGGACTGTACTTAGCCCTAGGAGATCAGCGGGACTGGCAAACATCTGATCAGAGCTTGTAAAAGCTCAAGCATGTACTGCAGGCTATTAATTATTTAATGAATTAATGCCAGTGTCAGTGGCTCAGTAGGTAGCACACTTGCCTCTGAGGCCGGGAGATCAGAGGGCTGTGGGTTCAGTTCCCACATCTGGCACTTGTGTTAATATCCCAGTACTGACACTGTAGTGCAGCATGAGAGGGGTGCTGCACTTCTGAGGTGCCATCTTTCAGATGAGACGTTAAACCAAAGTCCCATCTGCCTGGATTGGTGGTAGTTCAGGTGGATGTTAAAGATCCCATGGCACTTATCGAAAAGTGTAGGGGAACTTCCCCGGTGCCCTGGCCAAATTTCCCTCATTCACTAAAAATACCACCAACAGCTTAATCTGGTTCAAGGTCAGTTGACATTCATCTGTATCCCCCTCCCCCGGGTCGTGCCTGAAAATAGACAGGATTTGTCTAGTGCACTTACTCGGTCAACAAAAAATAAATAATGACACATCCATCTAGATAGATTATTGAGAAAATATGTTTACTGGGTGCCATGCTACCAGTGCAGCAGTGGGGTTAGAGCTGGTGACCTTGGTTCCAGAATGATCTTGATCATCAGGGACAGCTGGGAGAGGAGGAGGACTGAATGTTCCAAAGGATTCTGTCTTCCACTGGGTGGTGGCATACTATTCACCACTGCTTGAATGCCTCCTGGGAGTGTCCAGATGATGTAAGCCTGGCAGGGAAGGCAGTGGGGGAAGGGGGGGCAAAGGGGTCTTGTAGTATACACGTCTGTTGTGTACTTGGCCATGCACCCATGGCCTAACATCTCATGGAGAAGCAACACAGGGGAGAAACACTCTCCCACCATGGAAGGATGACGAGGATGAAATGGGGGCCCACACCACACGCCCAGCATGAGGAGCAAGCTTCTATAGAATTTGTGAATTCTGGCCAGGGGGATTGACTGCCCCTTGGTGCTACCATGGGAAGGTCTCCCCACAGAGCAGGTACTGTAAGTGGGGCTTTCTGGGGTTTGGGATAGGTGACGGGGTGGGTAGGGGCCAAGGCTGAAGGAAAGCTAGGCTGGGGAAAAGGAAAAATAATACATTAAAAAAAAAGAGAAAAATTTTATCAAAACTGTATATGTGTTTACTGCAAAGACTTATTGTTATTGCTGTGACAAACACTGAAGTTGTTGTTCTTAAGCTGCACAGATACACAGAAATGTGACAACAGAGAAAGACACCATGGCCCATCTAGTCTGCCCAACACCCTACCTCCCCGCTTCTGTTATGCTTCCACGCTCTTTTCCCAATCCCTTAAATCTATCCCAAGCCCTCTTGAACCCCTCCACCATTTCAGCTGCCACTACCTCCTCTGGCAGCTTGTTCCAGGCCTCCACCACCCTCTCCGTGAAAAACTGCTCCCTGACATTAACTCTGTATTGCTCACCTTCCAGTTTGAGGCTATGTCCCCTCATGCTCACTCCCTTCTTCAATTTGAACAAGCTGTTACCCTCTACCTTATTTATGCCCTTCAGAAACTTAAAGGTCTCAATCATGTCCCCCCTCTCTGTCCTAGTTGGGTGATGGTATCTGGAAAATACAAGAATGTTACTATCTGTTATATCTTTTGACTTCAATATTTCACCAGTGTATTGGGGGGTCATATAAATGTGTGTATTTTTTTTCTGAAACAATAACCTTCACAGAGGGGAAGGAGTAACCTTATATGAAGATGTATTTATTTATTGAAAAGTTTCACCAAGAAAGGTACACGGAGCAGCAATTTGCTCATCTCAAGGCACATCCTGGGGGAAGGGGTAGTGGGATAATATAGAAGCAGAACAACTTCAAGATCAATACAAAGTCACACAGTGGTTACATTAGCCATATATACAGAGCAAGAAATTTTGAGGACAATACAGAGACATACAGTAGTGACATGAGCCAAAATACAGATGTTAGTTACAGAGGTTGTGTAACAGTAACAGGACTGAGTACAGAACTAGTACGAATAACAAGAAAACAAATATGTTACAAGAAGTTTTTTGGGGTTACCACATGTAAACAAATGCCCAAGTGGGCTAAGGTGGCATTTAGATGCCAGTAGAACTAGGGGGTAATATGTGCTTGTAGATGCTTAGAGGTGCAGCCAGTAATGAGGGAAGGAAGATCAGTACATCCTCTTGTGTTCTTCTAATGTTAAAGCCAACTCAGAGTACCATTTGCCTTGCAGCCTTGGCACTAAGTTCTGCACCCTGTCCATATTTTATTTTTTTTATTTAGTTTTTGTTGACCGGGTAAGTGCACTAGACAAATCCTGCCTATTTTCAGGCATGACCCAGGGTGAGGGGGATACAGATGAATGCCAACTGACCTTGAACCAGATTAAGCTGTTGGTGGTATTTTTAGTGAATGAGGGAAATTTGGCCAGGACACCAGGGAAATTCCCCTACTCTTTCAGAGGGGAATACTCTGTCCAAGATAGCGGATCCTCCTCTACCTGCTGTGAAGGTGGCTGGAGAGACAGGAGACTTGGTCTCGACTCCTGTCTCTGGTTGTTTGGAGACAGTGTTGGACAATTCAATGTCTGTGAATGGCTTTACTGCTGCTGCTGTTCTCCTGCAGGATGCACCTATTTCTCGAGATGCAGCTCTTTTGGACCTGTCCCTACCGGATAGCCCGGTTACCCTGGATGTTTCTACGATGGTTGAACGGGCTCCCCCTACTGCTGCAGGTGCGTTGCCTGAGAAGGATATTGAACAGTGTCTGGTAGACACAGCACGATGTGGTTCTTTTCCTGCCTGTGCTTTGACAGCTGACTCACTCTCTGTTCATCCTGCTACTGCTCAAGCTGCCTGTCCTACTGCCTCTTCTTCTGTAAGTGGAAAGGGGGACCTACTTGCTTTTACTATGGAGGCCTTGCCTGGCTCTACATTTGCAATGCCTATGCCTTTGGAGGATCACTCTTCTCTGTTGCTGCCGACTGATGCCTGTTTCACTGAACGTTCTGTCGTTTTGATAGCCCCTCTGGAGAACCAGACCCTCCCACCATCGCATGAACATACCATTATTCTCCCGGAGGAGCCTACCTGGTCGGTGGAGGAAGCATTACGGGGTGCTGGCTGGATTCGGGAACCCGGACAGGAACAGTGGGCTTCCGGTCCATCCCCTATTCGGTACCCCATCCCGGCAACTTCCTGGAACCATCACAGACTCTGCCTGCTGCCTGCAGCCCTTCAGACCCGTTGAGCGTTCCGATGGAGCTAGCGCTCACCCAGAACCCTGTACTGGCCCTCCCACAAGGATCTGAGTCGCATATCTCTCCTTCTCCTCACTGTTCAATAGGGACTGTTCAGGATTTTGCTGTTCCGGGTAAGCCACCCCCTGAACAGGTAAGGAATACACATTCTTTTTCATCCTTGTTTCACTCTCCAGTCCTGGCAGCTAAGAGACATAATGCAGTCCGATTGGTTTATAGAGGCGAACTACCAGACTACCAGACCCCCCTGACCGTGTCTTTGTAGCCAGGACACTGTTAAAGGACTCTCTTAAATTCTTTGCTCATGAGATTTATGCCCTTATTCATGTCTCCAGGGAATCCACGTTTGATGTCAGCTTCCAGACGTCTCGTGGGTTGGACCGTTTTTGGACTAGATACCATGCATTGAAATCCACTGCTTTATGGACTTCCTTTCAGGCCATTCCCCTTTCAAAACCTACTTTTAAGATGATTACGGTGATGTTCTGGAATGAGGGGGTTGATGTGTCGGATATCGTATATTGGCTGGGGCAACGTTGTATGGTACAGGGCCACCCTGAGGCTATCCTGGACACTGAAAATATTTGGACGGGAGGATGGAAGTTTAAAGTACTGTTACGCACCAATGACAATGGCCCAATCCATTAGCCTAACTCTTTTTTTCTAGGTCGTGATCGAGGGGTGCTGTTTTACCCGGGATGGCCTAAGGCTTGTTATAGTTGTGGGAACCCCTTGCACCTAAGTAATGTCTGTGATACCGTGAGATGCAACAATTGTGGGGTATTGGGACATGTGGGAATCCACTGCCAGAATGTTTGCAAGTGTAATCTTTGTGAGGAGGTAGGGCATACATTCCAATCCTGTCCCTGGTCTGCCCATGCCAAGGCAAATCATGACGGCGGAGTAGATCAACGCTTTGTGATAACGCAGGCACAAAAGGCGCGGCTGCGTACCACTACTGCTGCTGCTCCCATTACAGCTGTGGTAGATCCTGCCCTGTCTGAACCTGTACCTATGCCCCCCCAGGTTGCTACCCCTTTGGCAGTGGTAGAAGCTGGACCCCGGCTTCCTGTAGAACCCCCTCTTACGCCGCTTGCCATGACGAAGGACGTGAGCTCAGATCACACCCCTGGCCCGAGTGTTATGCCACCTCCCAGTGAGTTTGCTACTGTTGCACGACGAAGGTCACTGAGAATAGGTCCTCATGCTCCCTCACCTTCTATACTGCCCGTGACACCCCCACCAATTGCCCTGTCTAATACGTATGAGATTCTTCAGATGACTTCGGAAGATGCAGGCGGTGAATCCGACTCTTCCTCTATTGCATCCTCGCTCCCTGATGGCTCCACTGACTCAGAACTCCAACTGGGCTCTGGGCTATCGCAGAAGCGTAAGGCTAAGGTCAGACTTAAAGGTATGAATGTAGTTGGGAAATGAAAGTCTTGAGGTTAAGCTCACATTGTATACCTGGTACTATGGTGCTCTTTGTTTGCCACACTGTTAATGTCAATAGTATGAAATGAGTGGAGAAGCGTAGAATAGTGTTTTCCTTTCTTCGTTTCTTACCGTTAGGTATTTTGTTCTTGCAGGATACCAGACTCCACTCAGTGCAAGAAGTTAGACTAGCAAAGCAGGACTGGCTTTTGGGCGCTTCATTCTGGTCCATAGGCCAGGATCCCTGTTCAGGCCTGGGCATATTGGTCTCCGTTCCAGGATTCCGTTTACTGAAATTGTTTGATTTGGCTCCTGGCAGGGCCCTTGTTTTAGATTTTGTTTTAGGTAACTGCCCGTACCATGCTATTAACAGTTATCCCCCCCAGGTTAAATCCGCTCGCATTACCTTGCTTTCCTTGATTCGCCTCTACTTGCATACTTCTTTCCAAGTAATATTTTTGGGTGATTTTAACTGTGGTCTTAGTTTACTTGATAAGAGTTCATTTGCCACCACTAAAAGGATCTTTTGTGACTCCCATGAATTGAATAACCTGATTCGGACTGCACGTTTGACTGATGCTTACCTTTCTTTCACAAATTTACATACTCCCACTTTTCGAAAAGGAAAGCTGGCGACACATATTGATTTTGTCTTTTTATCATGCACCGTACCAATTAGTTCAGCTCAAGTATGGGCAGTTGCCTTTTCTGATCATAAACTACTATCGATTGGTGTGGGCCCGATGGCCCTTTTTAGCAAAGGACCCGGATTTTGGAAGTTTAATACTTCTTTATTGCAGGATGTGATGTTCCAGGGATTCCTCTCGTCTTTTATTTCTGCTCGTAAGTCTGTGTTTCTTCTTTATGATGACCCCATCCGTTGGTGGATAGACACGAAACACGCCTTAACTGTTTATCTGAAAACTTATAGTCGACAGAAGTGTAGGACTGCTTATTTGGATTATTTACAGAGATGGACACACCTACAGTCATTGTTTTCAATAGCACATGTGACAGGACAGGATTTGTCCTCCCAAATCCATTCTGTCTGGAAAGACATGTTGAGATTTCTGTCTAGACAATCTCACCAATTGTACCATCAACACAAGTTCCATATGTCAGGTCCTTGGGTCGAGGTGTGCCCTTTTGAGTCCAATTCATGACAAGTCTCTCAGAGGACTGTGTTGTGTCTTGCCAATTCTGACGGAACACTTTGCACTACCCACTCTGATATTCAGCAAATAATGACTTACCACATGACTGCCTTATTTTCCCCACTTTCTGAATGTCAGGAAGACCCAGCACTTCTGTACCAAGATTTAGATATTCTACTCCCTTTGGCACAGAGTGCAACTATAGCCTGTGCGCCCTTGTCAGAGACAGAGTTGTCTTCGGCAATTTCTTCTTTACCTTTGCATAAAACTCCGGGTCCGGACGGTCTC
Source organism: Neoceratodus forsteri (assembly GCA_016271365.2). NCBI lineage: Eukaryota > Metazoa > Chordata > Ceratodontiformes > Ceratodontidae > Neoceratodus > Neoceratodus forsteri. Next base: position 1,709,998,274 of record CM028129.1, on the reverse strand, counting down.
CCGGCTGCTTTGTATAAAGTATTACATGACCATTTCCTCACGGAACTGACGGTTGTATTTAATGCCCTGCTCAATTGTGAAACTGTACCTCTGGACTTTACCAAGGGTACATTGATTTATGTCTATAAACAAAAAGGTGATATTCACCTTTTGGAGAATTAGCGCCCTCTTTGCATGCTTAATACGGATTTTAAGTTGTTGATGAAAATTATTGCAAAACAATTATCTAGGATTGCAGAATCTGTCCTGCATCCGGCCCAGTCCTGCTCCATACCTACCATAAGGATATCGGATCATCTGATACTCCTTTGGGAACTGTTTTCCCATGGATTTGCAGGGAAGTCCTCTGGTATTATTGTTTCTGTAGATCAAAAGGCAGCATTTGACTTGGTTAATCATGCTTTTTTGTGGCATGCATTACGTTTCTTACATATACCGGATACCATGATCCACTGGATGCAAAAGTTCTACAGAACGGTCATGGTGGTTCCGGTTGTGAATGGTTGGGTCGGACCCATGATTCCTGTTAGACGAGGTGTCTGCCAGGGCTGCCCAGCGAGCCCTCTATTATATATCCTATTTTTAGATGTTCTGCTTCGCAGACTGAATGCTCACCCTCGTATTAAGGCTATTTCTTGTGCTGAGATGTCGGCACCATATAAAGCCATTGCATATGCTGATTATATGTGCCTCCTGCTGGCTGATCTGGCCTCGGTGGAGACTTCACTACAAGAATTTTCATTGTTTGGACGTTTCTCAGGAGCTTGTCTGAACTTCGAAAAGAGCATGGGTATCCGGTTGGGATCCATAGTGGCCCCGATGCCATGTATTGGCCCTCTACATTTGGCAGATGGGCCTATTCATATTCTAGGCATCCATTTCGGAATCTGTGACCCTGATATCTATAATTGGGATATGAAACTACGTCAGGGGAAACTGACAATTGCCTCCTGAATCACGGGAACTATTGGGAAGAAGAAAAGAGTATACTTGATTAAGACCTTTTTATTGCCTCTCTTTCTTTATTTGAGTTATGTATTCCCTATCCCAAAGTGTCTGGAAACTACAGTTTTCAGTTTGTTTTTTCAGGCATTGTGGGGTAGCAGACTGAACCCATCAAACGTAATGTTACATATTTACCCATAACAGAGGGTGGTGTGGGTATGATTAACCCCTTGTTATTTTACTCTAGTGTTTTTTTTATAGCCAATCTCCGGCCGCTTCTGATTAACACTCAGAAGGGCTGGGAACTGTGGTTCTACGACTCTTGTGGGGTTTGGTTCCACCAGTGGGAACACAACTCCTTACGTATGCTGCGTCTTCTATGTGGCACACCTTTGTATGTGAAACACATGTTTTTTCGTCTAAAGCAATGGCAAGTGACGCCTCAGTTGCTCATTGCTCACTCACATAAAACTCTTTATAAATTGCTTCTTACATCTGTGTGTAACACTCAACCTCCTTTTGTTAAATGTCCGGTTCAACATCTTTCCTCGCTTCTCTTTTTGTTACGGTGCAAAAGAATCCCCGCACATATGTGGGATTTTCATTGGTTGTCGTGCCATGAAGGGATTAATGTTAAAGCCAACCACAAACATAAGCAGCTCCAGGACAGGTTATGTTCTAGACCAGGGATTCTCAAATGGTGAGGCCAGCCTCCCTGGGGAGGCCCCAACTTGTTCCAGGGGAGGCTCAAGCAAGTCTTAAAAAATATTGTATATCACTTTTGAACTTTATAGATTTTGTGTGAAGGGATAAGGCAAACTGAAAGAGGATAATAGTAGGTGAATTTATGTATTTATTCACAAGTCTGTGACCGGAAAGGTACTGTACACTGAGCCATGGCTTATATCAGGTGTACCCAAGGAAGGGTAGTGAGAGAATACAGTTCAGAATGTAACTGCAAAACACTCAAGCAATACAAAATGAATAAAAGTGCAAATAAATTAACAATAAACTAACAATGTTAGGAACAATTTATTAATTAGGCTGGCAGCAGAACTGTCCAAATACAAGAGTTAACCATACAGGTACTAGGAATAAGAGCAGGTGGGAGCAAAATGATCCCTGAGAAGTTGCTTAAGAGCAGGGGAGAGGCAGAGGTCATCAGGAAGGTTATTCCAGTTAGAGAACAAATGGAAAGCAATCTGATCCATGGAGGTATGGCAGTAAAGGGTAACAATGGTTTGAGAGTCAAAATATTGGAGCAAGTAGGTTGTCCTGATAGGAGGGGGGTTACAATAAGCTTAACATGAGAGCCAGGTATGCAAAGAGGTTTCAATTTATTCCTGATGTACCTGTGAAAAGTAGGCTATTTTTCTATGGGGAGGCCCAAAAATATTTCAGTATTTTGGGGGAGGCTCAAGATCTTTTCCATGGCTTAGGGGAGGCTCACTATGACAAAGTTTGAGAACTGTTGTTCTAGACCACAGTGTAATGCAGTACAAGAAACATTATCTCATTTATCTTTTGAATGTTCTTTTATCCAACATTGGTGGGCCTTTTTGGCGAATAAATGGGCCTCTCCTATATTCCAGACTGTCTCTTTTCAAACGTTAATGTATGGTGTTTTTTCTCCTCGATGGTCTTTATGGCATATGGACACTCTAAATCTTATTCTAGTAGTGATCAAGTGGAATATTTGGATGGCTCGATGTCATTTTACCCTACAGCAAAAGGACTGCACCTTTTTGGAACTTGAACGGAAGATCGTGAAGGACTTGAAAGCCATATATGAGTATGAACAAACATTGCACTCTGCTTCAAGTTTGCTTGCCTTATGGACTGCCCTTCCCTGGATTACTGATTCGGATTCGGCCGTGACTTGATGACTCCTACTTGATTCCTTTTGTTATGTTTTTTCTTTTTGGGTGTAGCTTTTATTGCCTAGTACTTTGCTTTTATGTAGATTTTCTTTTCTGTATATGTTGTTATGCATTATGTTACACTGTATATCACACGATTTCTTGTTACAGTAAAACTTTCCCCTACTCTTTTCGATAAGTGCCATGGGATCTTTAACATCCACCTGAACTACCACCAATCCAGGCAGATGGGACCTCGGTTTAACTTCTCATCCGAAAGACGGCACCTCAGAAGTGCAGCACCCCTCTCATGCTGCACTACAGTGTCAGTACTGAGATATTAACCTAAGTGCCAGGTGTGGGAACTGAACCCACAGCCCTCTGATCTCCCGGCCTCAGAGGTGAGTGTGCTACCTACTGAGCCACTGACACTGCCATATACAGTATCAGCAGTACTGTAAAGAAATATGTTTAGAAGTTAATTATCCCCTTCCCCCACCGTCATTTGCAAGGGATGCATCCAGGGCAGGAGAGGGTTCCCCATCTGACTGTACTGGCCCATCTTAGGCACAAAATCTCAAACTTGGAAGAATCTGCATAAGTCCAGTTGAGATAGCTGGGATTCACTCTGAAGATCAGGAAGAGTTTTCCCCACCCCTCCCTGGCATAGTTGGAAAGGACAGACCAGTCCTTATCTACCGCAAATCAACATTTATGACCAATTCACTAAGGCTGAAAACTCTCTTTACAGGCCAAGAGGACATACAACGTAAAAAGGTTTCGCTTGCTGCAGGATGGTATGAATTTCAAGCCAATCTATCAAGCAAGTCTACTATATTAACTTGAATAAAAGGGCTTGGCATGCAATTAACCCCTTAAGTACCTATGGACATACACAGTACGTCCTGAACTTAAATTCTTTATTACTGAGCCATTTGGCTATTTGCAATGCAAATTTAGATGCTATAGAACTAAGGGATATCAAATAATATGAATATAATAAAAGTCAGAAACTCTGTAGAGTAGAAAAAAAGTGTATAATTGTATAATCAATGTGCTTTTCTTTCCAATGGGAGAGAAACAATCTCTAGCAATATTTCCTTGACAGTGAAAGGGCTATCTTACTTTTCAACAGGACTGGCACCCAAAATGCTGCTTCTAGCTCCACCCTTCTTTATGATTGATGGGTATATCGTTCCTCCTTCAAAGCCATTTTAATGTCAGAGAAGACTTTCAAAAGTGATAGGAAATCATTTTTATACTCTTATTTTTATGCATTAGTCAATTTTGCTCTTTGGTAACCAGGTAAGGCCCACTGGCCACAAGGCCCATTTACAGGGGTGAACTGGGAGCACGGAGAGGTTAAGCATCTTGCTTAAGGTCACACAAGATGAAAAGAAAGACTGGGAACCAAATCCAGGTCTTCTGAATGTACCAAGGTCATTCGCAGCTCATTGTTCCAACCACTATTAAATGCTCTTTCATTTTCATTTTCATGTTAGTCATGTATTCTGATTAGCTGTGATCAACTGTTGACACATTATATATCAGTGTTTGTGATACCCTCATTTCTGCATTGTGTTCCCTTTAACTCAGCAGATACTGCTGTTTCTTTTCATATTTCTAAGACATTCCACACGTTCAGACACACCATTCCAGGCTATTCATCTGAATGACCTGTAATGGTGAAACCAATATCATGGAATACTCTAGTAGTATAAAAAATGAGAGTAGAGGTAGCCGCTGAGGACTGTGGAGAAAGGGAATCAATGGTGTTATAAAGGCAAACAAAATGGGTCTAAAACACATCAGAATATAGGACAAACAAAAAGGAAGGAACGCAGGAGGGCATATAAAGGTATAAGAACGGTTTCCTTCACAGCAGTAAAAGACCATGTTTAAAATTAGGAGTGGAATACGTTAAGCTGATTTACTGCGCACGGTCCTAATGGCCATGCTTTACACCTCCCAGATTGACTGGTTTTACAAAGGTCTATGACATCAGAACTTCTTTGTAACCTGGATATGTAGATAAAAGAGTGAATGATTTGATACAACAAATTTAAAAGTATGTGAGCACTCAGACTAGCCCAAAAATCAGATTACATTTAAGTAAAACCGGATGACAAGATAAAGACCCTAAAAGCTAAATTATTCAGTCTAAACCCAAACAGGTGGCAACCCTACTTTTCAAATCTTTTTTTTTTATTTACTATAAGTTTTCTCTGACTGGCCCCCTTTCAGCCCTACTGCCTTGCCCAACCCCATCACCCACCTTCTCCAGAACTTACCATTTTCTTGTGTTCCCCTGTGGATGATTCCCCATGGGAAGGGCCCCCAGGCAGAGTTAGAGCTTTGGTGAGGGAGAGTGAGCCCAGTCAGCAATGCGGGACCTGTGGCAGAGCAGCAGGCAGCATCCTGCATGGTCAGGGGGTTTCTTGTTTTTGTCCCCATCCCTTGAACATCGGCGAAACAACCTGATATTGTGACATCAGAATGCCGACACTCCCCTCCCTGAATGCTGCTTCTTCACATGCATTGCCACCCTTGGTCACCCAGGTGGCACTATAACAGCAGGAAACTGGGAACCCTTCCTCCCCCGAGGAGGTGAGCATCCATGGGACACTCAGCCATCCTCCCCCAGCTGACCCTCCAGCAATCAAATATTTTTTAAAGAGGGTCGTGACTACAGGCAGGTGGTAGAGACCATGCACCTCCACAGTATTCCAATGAGAAATGTGAATGGGGGAGAGGCAGCATAAGATTGACCACACTTGAGCTGTGTTTGGATAATTAAATTAGTGAAGAAGACCCCATCCACTTATGTTCTGGCAGTTGCAAAGTAGAGAATCTAGTTCATGGCTTCTGCCTAGCCTAGAAGAATTACTCACCATAGTAATGTTGTTTCTTCTCAGGGATCCATCAATGTGATTTAAAGTAAGCATCATCTTTCTGCCAGTGAGTGACGCCCCAGAGATAAAACTTATGCAAATTATAGAACTAGAATGCTAAATTCAAACTATGCTCTGTGGACATGCTCCCCCTAGTGTCATGATGTCAGATTTATTTCTTTAGCCTTCGGAGCTGTGACCACTGAAACTAGCTAACTGGTTGCCAACATGTTTTTTAAAATTGTTATTAAGATTTTTAAAATGCTAAAGAATAAAAAAAAACACACAATATAAACATTTAACTGATCACATTCTGGCAGTAACTGAGGAAGTACAATAAGGAACGCTCAAGCAACTTACAGAAAAGGAACTGATGCTTGTGTGAACCTATTTTTAGTTTCTGGAAGGGGAGGCAGGGTCAAGGATTGTAAATCACACTGATGGATCCCTGAGAAGAAACAACATTATTATGGTGGGTATTGTTTTTTCAGACAGCAGGAATCCATCAATAATGCTTTACAATAAGTAGCTGTCTAGCAGTACCTTGGGAGGATGGGTCCAGAACCTATTTAGAAAAAAGGTTCTGCAAGGCAGCAGTTCCAAAACTGGCATCCCTACTGGACTGTATGTCCATGCAGTAGTGCTTCGTGAAGGTGTGCACTGTTTTCCAGGGAACTGCTTTACAGATGTCCAGAAGGGGGATGCTCCTTTGTAGATGGCACCTCAAGACAGAACATTTTCTTTTTAATACCGTGCTGGGGCATCAGTATTGTTATTACTGCAAACAAAATGTAAGGTTTATGAATAATCTTGCATGATTTGTAAGAATAGCCTAATGTACATAGTGTTAAGATTACTGTATGTTCATTGCATAACTGTGCAAGTATTTTATCAGATACACAAGCTGTCATTTTTTCTAGCACAGTATAAATACAAGTTTATTACAAGTAAAATAAGGTGTTTGCAAGTTCACGGTTTAAGTTTTGACACTAGTCAAGAAATCTGCAAGCTTAAAATGTTGTATGGTACAACATATTGGTATATTATATGTTTGAAAGAATAGTGCGAGGACAAAAACCTGCACTTAGACTAATCAGGAAATATGCAAGCATGAATTGTAGTGTTTAATGACACCTTGTAAGAACTGTACAAGAAAGATGATTGTTCTTAGTAAACCTTATGTACAGGTAAGAATGCATGTCTTTATAACTGGGTACAATCTGAGTTGTAAAAAACTACAGGTACCTCAGTATAAACTAAAAAAAATGCACTGTTTGGCTACAAATCAGTTTATACTATGTATAATATTTTCTTATATTTCTTCTTTCTGCCATTCCTGAGGGAATTTATATGAAAACAGTCTTAATCCCTTACAGTTTATCTACTCATGTTCCCTATTCTCAACTTGAATTCATTTCCCTTTATAGCTACATCAGTAACTAGCCATAGAAATGACTGCAGCGGCAACAGTATAGTACCATATGATGATTTCAGGAGTATGTTAATACTGACATAAAGACCACTCTAAGAGTTGTATAAGTGGTCTTGTGCATTCAAATAAACATATATTGGGAACAGAATGAAGACATTTCCTTTTAAAAATGTGAGACATATATGGGAATGAAACATGATTATTGCTACTACCTCCTCCCCTTGATTGATAGGTCTTCTGTGGCCTTTATTACTTAACTCACCTATAGGGCCACCACCCTCTTTCTTTCCTCCTATCCCTTCTAAATTGTACAAATGCAAACCCATGCCTCAAATTCAGCAATTATATATAGAATAATGCATGCGGAAGTGTGTGTAATGAGGATTTTATGCATACTCAAGGTGTGTGATGCCTCATAAACCTCGAAGGGTTTATCAAGGCATCGCACACCAAGGGTGTGCATAAAATCCAAGTTGACACACACTTCCCCATATTTTATTTTTTATAATAACTGGTTCCTTTGATTTTTTTGTCAAACAGGTACTTGTTGAACAGCGTAACGTCAGTCTAATTTTTTCTTAGAGTGCTTCTGTTTTCTTGCTGCTCTATGAATTTTTGTCTTTCTATGTTACTAGATTGCTGAAATAGTGATGAACATGGCATTTTAAGGGGGATAGACAGACATTAGTAGACTGCTGGTTATTTTTCATTTCTGTGAGAAATGTGTCTTTCTTCAACTACACGTAAGTTAGATTCCCACCCAGCCGGGGGAGGGGCCTTAATAGTTGTCAGACTATTGGGGTGAAGGTGTGCCAGGAACTGACATCAGAAGAAAGGGGCAGATGAACATCTGCCTCCTCACTCCAACCACCTGCCTAAACAACTAATCCTCTAAAGGATTTGGAGAAAGTCATCATCATCATCATCAAATCTTTATTTATTCAGGCGAGCATCACTGAGCAAGGCTTATTTACAAGATGGACCTGATAAGGTCAAGGTTCAACAGTTGATACACAACAGATACATCAATACACTTATATAAAACAGTTATACATACAGGGGAAAAAAAACATTTATAAACACAGTGATGTACAGTACAATTCACATGATAAAGTGGGTTATAGGAAAATTGAGCTAATATTTACAGTATATACAGTGTATACATATCCCAGTGGAGGGGCCATGGCAAACACACAGCATAATGTAATACTAGGATGGTGGAAGGTATTACTGGGTGCCATAAGATGGAGTGTCTGCCTGGGAGAGAGAACTGAAGAACAAAGATTATGCCATATAAGGTGAATTTTTGGGAGGGAGATTGTGAGATGACAAAGCTAGCTCTAGTGGTAGCAACTGCATTTCTCTGTGAAGAAAACTGTACAATGCTGTTTAAAGGATGCAATTGGAATAATATTGGACAGTTTTAGTGAAAGGTGCCAGGGGAAAGAAAACACCCTGTATATTACAATAGTAAACAAGCAATTTGAACAAAGTTGAACTACTAATTAATGTCCCAAACATTGTAAATCTTTGTTGTTGAGAAGATTCTCCTCTGGGAAGGCTGGTGCAAACTCTGGAGTCCCCTCCTATCATCCCTGGCCCACATAAATCTATGGGGTGTAGGTCCAGAAAGCAAAAGTTATCAGTGGGGGGCGGACCCCAGACTTGGTCCACAAAAGAAAGATTGATGTGCAGCAACTGCCAGCCCCTGTGTACTGTGTAGTAACTGTGAATCATGCACCACTATTGCAGTAAGTTCAGACTGCCAGATGGGGCATCATACCCCCAAATATACACAGGAATGGTTCAAACTTGCTTGCTAGCTATGTAACCCATATGCTGTAACCAAAAGTCTGTCATGTACTTGTCCCCAGTGATATGCTGTAACCAAAAAGTCTGTTTATGTGTGCTGTAAGCAAAAATCCTCTTTATGTATTTGTCCTGAATGTGACGAGGTACCTTTGGAAATGAACCTCTGGCTCAAAGGTTGTAAACCGATGTACAAATAAATAAAATAAATAAACAAGTATGTCTGATAGGTTCAGGTGGCCCTGGTGTCCTTTCCGGGTCACAGTCTCAAAGGCCATTGAAGTACAGGCTGCAGACAAAACCCCCAGCAGATAAATACCTCCCCGACTGGCTGTCCCCATTCTCACACTCCTGCCACCAATCCCCTGAGCTCCCCCCCACCCACTTCCAGGTCCAAAGATCTCTATAGGGCTAGTCGCCAACAACTGGTCAGCAGCCAAATTAGACATATTTTTTACAGGTCGCCGTAATCCATGCTATCCATAGCCCGTATAACTGAATGACTGACTTGGCGCTGGTGTGTGTAATGCACTGAGCCACCAGTTGAGAGCAGGTGCTCTTGTTCTGAGTGTGGGAGGGTGGTGGTGGCCATCCCCACCCACTGTACCAGCAGGCTCTGGGAGTACCCTTCCCCAGACAAGCTTCTGAGGTCAACCACCATCGACCAGTTGCCAGTCAACCATGGAGCAAATGGCTCCACTCCTGCTTGGTGTCTTGGGGACCAGAGCCTGCCCTTCCAACAGGCTCAGACAGTCACTTACAAAGCCTACTGGCCATCTTAGGTCAAGGTTGTGAGGCAGCATGGTTGCTCATTGTGTTTAGCCTGGGATTAGAGGCAGGCAGTATATCCTGCTAGCAAATCATTTAGGACCTTCAAGCAACTGGGGGAAGCAAGGATCTGAGGGAACAGGGGTCCCGGGCTGGCAAATCAGTAGCAAGAAATGTGGGCAGGGATTCACCTTAACATCGACAGGCTAGAATTCAAGGCTGGAAAGCTGCTCATGTAGTATCCTGGATTAAGTCCTGTGTCTGCTGGTGCTCTGAAGTAAGCCTGCCCCCCTCCCCAACCGTGCTGAATTATCTCCTTCATTGTGGTGGCTGACTGTTGGTGCCATCCCATCTGTTGGCCATCTTCCACACTTGCTGCACAATTTTAGAGGCTAGTGTCAGCATGGGAGTGGATGGTTTAGTTGGTAGGATGAAAATAGAACCTCATCGAAATTTAAAATCAGCAGTTGTCTGCTCAGCAGTGTGGTGTGTGGCCAGCCCCTCCTTGAAGTGCACCACCAACGTAGCCAGGTGTGGTGTATGGAACTTAATGTTTTTTGGCTTAAGTGCTCTCATATAGCGGAGACGAGCTCTCCTATTAGCCTGCAGGGAAACTGGATAATTACTGTCCAGATTCTACAATCTTGAAACCAGATCGCTCAGGCCTTCCATGTTTAGAGAGGACCTCTTGCCTATCATTCCTTACAGCAGACGCACAATAATTTAGCGGGGACGAGCAGCTGGTCTTGTGAGTTCAAGGCCTTGTGCTCCTTATACCTACTCAATTTCCAGGGTTCAGTCTGGAAGAAACTGTAAGGCAGTCTGGATAAATGTCTGTAAAAAGATTGTAACATTTTGACCTTCCGCGCCCTCATGGAAGCCATAGAAGTGCAGGTTCTTGTGTATCCTGTGGCCCTTTAGATCCTCCAGTTTTTCTTTGATGTGTTGCATTGCTGTGTGTAACTGAAGAATAGCAGCCTCTGTGGTGTCCATGCTGTAGTCCGTCTTGGTAAGTTGCTCTTTGTGCTCATTGGACCGCTTCCCTAACTTTGTGATGTTCCTTCTCGGTGTGTTAGCAGTACTGAATTTGTTGTGGAAATCTCTCATTTCTGCAATCATAAGGTCCATTTTACAGTGGAGCTGTTCAATTGTTAGGGATTTCTGTTTTTTCTTGGCTCCAGATATTTTATAAACCTAGAAAAGTGAAGGCAGAAGGGGGCCTTATGATCCATCTAGTCTGTCCATTTTTGAGGCTCGAGTGAGAGGAGGCGGCTGAGGCCTGTGAAAACTCACTGATGGAGCAGCCTGCTCTGAATCCCTCAGCATCCTCCCACTCATAGCCAGAATTTCCCATTCTTCAGTGATCCATCAGCAAAGCAGGGCATCCCCTATGTGGTGAGTTGTTTTTTGTTAGTTTAATCAAGATGATTGTATACAGTTTTAGTGGAGATGCTGTCTCTGCCAAGTCCCTCAATCTGCCATCTTGAGGATGATGTAACCGGAAGTACTCAGCGCCTGACTACTTTAAAAACCTCTTAGCCCAGTATGGTTCTGACTGATCCATTCAATTCACCAAAGGTAGGTTTCTGATCATCCTGAGGGCTTGCTTAAAGATGCCTGAAGAGAAAGACTTTATTGTACCGGCCCCTTGCCTATGGAACTCCTTGTTGTACCAACTGAGGAGTTTGACCTCAGTGGACAGCTTTAAAAGGGGTCTGAAAATGCATTTATTTAGATTAGCCTTTGATTTAAATGAGATTAATTAACACATTCCTGATGTTTTAGATTAGTTATTAGTGTATTAATTATTACTGTTGTTTTCATATGTATTTATAGCAAATGTCCTGAATACTGTGACGTACTCTGCCTGTATGGATGAGGTGCTACATAAAAATAACTACCTTACCTGAACTTTCAGCTTAATTCTTCTTCAATTATAATCTGGAATACCACAGTGGCCAAAGCAACATTGACGCAGACACCTTACCCCGGTGTCCACACACTGATCAGCCAAGTCAAAGCACATCAGTTCCAAATGCAGCAGTGAAGGCCATGTGTTTGAAATTTTTAAAAAAACAAACAAACATCATGTCACCCCTGCCAGTCCGCACCAAGCAATAGTCATGCCGGGGCAGGGGATCTCCAGATGCTATCCTGATGGCATATCTCAATTTCACTGGTTTGGATCTTTCATTTTTGCCTCAGCCTAGCCATCCCAAACTCAAACAAACCAAGCGAGAAAACTATACATTATGTGGTGTGGTACTTGCCCGGGAAAAGGGGCAGGATGCCAGTCGGGGACACATAACTCATCCTAACCTTCCCCTGTTGTTGCTAGAGTGAAACAAATTGTCTTTGAAAGATGGACAGCTCATAAGAACAATTCACGACAATACATACCTTGAGTTCCCAGAGCTCCCTGTTCAACAGCTGGTCTTACTCTGGAAATACTGAAAAAGCAATCATCTGATCCCTTCATGGCAACATGGGTCACTTGTGAGTTGATTGCACTCTGGACTTGATAAGGACCTATTTCTATTGGCCAAAAATGGCAACAGAGATAAAATGCCATTGCAAAATCTGTCTCAGGTGCATCAAGCAAAAAACGTTGCCCAAAAGAGCAGCACCATTGGTCAACACCAAAACTAGTGGGCCACTTGAATTACTCTTGAATTAGTCTGCATGGACTTTCTCTCATTGAAGCCAGACAGAAAGAATATGGACGACATCCTATTCATGACTGATCGTTACACACAATATACTCAGGTATACCCAATAAAAGATAAAAATGCCACCATTGTTATCAAAGCGTATCAGCAATACTGTATGTTGGCCATTATGGCATCCATCAAGCAATTCACTCTGACAAAAGGAGGAACTTCAAAAGTTGACTTGTGAAAGAATTTCTGGCAAATTATGGCATCAGGATATTGAGAACCACTCCTTATCACCTACAGGGTAACCCTCAGCCTGAACGCTTTAACAGAACCCTGCTTGACATGTTGGGCACCCTTGAGCCAGCCCAGAAACCAAAGTGGAGTCAGAAAGTGAGTTCACTGGTATATGCTTATAGTTGAACTCATAAAGACACCACCCAAAGGTCCCTGATCTAGCAGATGTTTGACAAAGAAGCTCACCTACCAGTTGATCTCTATTTTGGAGTCTCAGCTGATGATGAATCGGAACAGACATACTTAGAACACACCAAACAATTGAGTCTACAGTTGGAAAAAGCCTTATCAACTTGCCTTTGAGGTTGCCAGCAAGAACAGCTTTCCCAACAAAAATTACTAGAACATACGAGTTTGACACTAGGTATTGCAGACTGGAGACTGTGTATTACTGAGAAACTTGGGCCTACAGGAAAAACATACAGTTCAGTGGGTACCAGAACCCTATATTATAGCCGAACAGATGCCTGACCTTCCAGTCTGCAAAATTCATAAACAACAAGGTAGAAGCCTGGAAAAGATTGCACAAATGAAACACCTCTTACCCATTGGAGAAACTGTGCCCAACCCAGCACCCGAAATTGAACACATAGTGGCCAGGAGACCAAAAACTCAAGGTGTGTGACCAAACAGGAGAGAAATGAGATACCTGCACCTGATACCAATATTCTGAATGTTGCACTTGTTCAAAAGCCAACTGAAAACAGCTCTGATGAAAGTGATGATGACATTGTGTGTTGCACCAGAGTATATGGCAGAGCCCAGAGTGAGCAATTTCAGCTGATGGGATGGAGAGGTTCTGAATCGCCAACTAGTGCATATCTGGGTACTGAAGGAGCTGGCAGAGGTCCTTGCAGGACCTTTGGCAGACCTATTTAATGCCTGACTACATTCGGGGTGTGTACCTCAGGACTGGAGGATGGCTCATGTGCTGTCCCTCCACAAGAGTGGCCCCAAGGATAAACCAGGAAACTACAGACCAGCGAGCCTCACATCCATCGTGGGTAAGCTAATGGAGACTATCATGAAGGAGAGGCTGGTGGCCCTCCTAGAGGCCAAAGGACTACAGGACAGCATGGCTTCATATGTGGCAGATCCTGCCAAACCAACCTGGTCGAGTTCTATGACTGGGTAACTAGGCAACTGGACAGGGGCCATGCAGTGGATGTCCTGTATCTGGACTTCAGTAAGGCATTCGACTCAGTGCCACATGGAAGGCTGGGAAGGAAGTTAGTAGGCACAGGGGCAGGTGCAAAGCTGGTGAGATGGGTAGGAAACTGGCTGCAGGGAAGGCAACAGAGGGTGGTGGTGGGTGTTGAACTCTCACACCCAAGGGCAGTGACGAGCATTGTTCCACAGGGCTCAGTGTTGGGACCAGTGTTGTTTGGGATATTCATTGCAGACATATCATGGGACATCAAGAGCAAGGTCAGTCTGTTTGCTGATGATACCAAGGTAGGCGCGGTGGTGGATGACCTAGGAGGATGGCAGGGGTTGCAGGATGATCTGGCAAAGCTTGAAACCTGGTCAGACACCTTGCAACTGGGCTTTAATGCCAAAAAGTGCAAGGTGCTGCATTTTGGGATGAAGAACCCAAGGAGGAGTTACCAGCTAAGGGGAGTGCAGCTAGCACAGACAGAGGAGGAGGAGGAGAAGGATCTGGGTGTGCTCATTACAGGGTCAATGAACAACTCGGCACAATGTAGGAAGGCAGCTGCAAAGGCCAACAAAATGCTAGGTTGTATTGCAAGGGGTATACCCTCGAGGAGGGAGGAGGTGATTCTGCCACTGTATAGGTCATTAGTTAGACCACACCTGGATTACTACATGCAGTACTGGCATCCGTATCTGAAGAGGGACATTAAGGTACTGGAGGGGGTGCAGCTCAGAGTGACAAAGATGATCAAGGGGCTGGGGGACTTATCATATGAGAGGAGGTTGAAGGAGCTGAACATGTACTCACTGGAGGAGAGGAGAGACAGGGTGACATGATTGAAACCTTTAAATACATGAAAGGAATAAACAAGACGGGTACAAAGGGCTGTTCAAAGTAAGGGAGGGAGGCCACCTGGGGCCATGATATGAGACTGGAGTGAGGAAGGTTCAGGAGGGATGAGGAGACACTTTTTACAGAGAGGGTGGTGGCTGGGTGGAATGCTACCTGCTGAAGTGGTATGCAGTAGAACAGTGGACTGCTTCAAACGAGGATGGGACAGGACAAGGGGGAGGGTTAATGAAGGGGAAGGGTGGAAGGAAGGGGCAGCTGCAGAATAAGGGGTGCTAGCTGCACATTCGAGCAGACTTGATAGACCTCTAGGCCTTTATCTGCTGGAAAATTTCGTATGTTCGTATATCTGGAGAATTGTCAAGCAATTAACTTTCACATTATTTGAACCTAGATGCAGCACCATTTGTACAAGAGGAATTGCCAGTTGTTTCACCTGAAAACCCAGTTATGGACAGTGTTGTAGAGTTTGAATTGAAGGAACAAATCCCAGAGATTGATGTAGTCTCAATCAGTCATGACAATGCCCTTGTGCTGGACACAGAGCCAGAAAATGAAAGAATATGTCCCATTCCTGAGTAAAAAACAGTGCTACCTCACAAGTCTGTATGTTAACCTAAGCCCATCATCAACATCTCATATGATATCCTTGGTGCCTCTTCTAATGCCCCCATCCATGTGATTCATAAGCATATTGCCCCTGTGATATATCCCACCCCAATGTCCTATACACAGATTTAGCTGGGAAAATGTAAATTTACATGCCAATCAAATGCTATTGATAGTCACAAATTGTTTATCAAGATACAGTATGTATATTGTGTAAATATGTATAAGTACACTAGGTAGTTAGACATGAGGTGTTAGATAGAACTGGAAAAATACTCATCCCACTGCTGTTGGACATTTGGACAGTATGGACGTGATCTTGGTGAGGATGTCAGGAGTCTGGTAGGGAGAGTCTGTAGGCCCCCCCCCCCCCATTTCTGGGGGTTTACCTTGTTGGGGCTACAGTCTCAATGACTGTCTTCTCTCTCTCTCTCTGCCCTCTATGCCCCATCCTCTTCATTCACCCTACAGTCCCCCAGGACTGCCAAAGGCTGGACCAGTGGGTCAACAATAACTTTCAGGAGCCCTGGCATGAGCTGAGCCAATGCTCCCTTCAAAATCTTCATGGCTAAAGCCACACTTCAGCAGCCAAGATCTTGCCCCCTAAACTGCCATTGGGGCTGAGACTAGGCATCCCATGCAGATGAGTGATTCCACAACCCCCTGAAAAGTAGCAGGGTCAGGGACCGGGAAAGGCCATACAGCTACTTCAAGTGTTGCTGCACTTGCGCAGCAGCACTGAAACTTAACTGGAGCTCCAATGGAAAAATGTGGCCACATGTCTGCACCTACAGAGGATCCCAGCTCCCAGCAGGGGTGACAATGGTTAGTGCCATCAGACACATCAGCCAGGGTTTCCTGGCCCCAGGGTAGGCAATAAGGCTGGGATAAAGAAAAGTAAAAGTGCATGCAAGCACCAGTACTGGGGGAGTGTCTCAAAGGCCATCTCCCACACCAAAACCTCTGACGGCCAGACAGGGTAAGTGCACTAAGGTATAAATACCTCCCTGGCCCCAGAAGAGGCAGCTAGGTTGATGCATCATTAAACCTGCCCCAGTGGATGGGAAGAAAAGCAGCAGCAACCTGCTAAAATCAGCACTTAGTACACACAGAAGGCTGTGGATGTTTGGAATGTCTTGTTGGGCAAGGTACTGAGCAGTTAAGGTCTGATGACTTTTAAAAGGAATCTAGATAAGCATATGGAGGAAAAATACAAAAATTCCATGAACTGCTGCAATGGCGGCAGACAAACTAGAAGTGCAATAGCCTACCTTTGTCTGTATCACCAATGAAATTTTGAGTATGTAAGCAAACATGGCGCACCCATGTGTCTCCCTCAGCCCACTGACTCCCGTAAAGACTGTTGGGAAGGGGTTGGAGGTCGGCACACAAAATGCTCTGGAAGTTTGGCCAATCAGAAGCCTTCATTGCTTTACAGCCTACTCGCAAACTCATCACGGCTGGGCTGACATTCCAAAGTCTTCTTGCCTGGGAATAGGACAGACCAATAGGGTTTTAAGTTTTATCTTCTATAATAAGGCTGCTCCCAGGGATCTGGGCTAGTTTTTGCCAGTATGATAGAGAGAGAGAAAGGAGCTGTGAGCTGGAGAACCATTATCTGCAAGGTATTGCAAGCCTGGCAGGCCAAAGAAGGTTGGGGATCTCAGCAACTGACTCTTTTGTGAAGAAAACAGGAGTTTTTATTAAAACTAACAGCTTGAAGGTGAGGATTGGAGCTGGGATTTTTCCTGCCTCACCATTGACTTTCCCCTGTGGTGGACAAGATACTTTGAAAATCAACCGACTGGCCTAGAAGGCCACTGCCTGCTTCAGGGTCCCTGGATAAATAAGGATTTTAATAAGGATTTTATTTATATAGCGCAATTCGAAACATCAAAGCACTTTATATAAAAACATATTAAATAAATCACATAAATACATCCAGCGAGCTTTGACTAGGCCAGGGATCCCTCAATTTCTTGAACCTAAACAGTGGTTCAGAAATCCTCCATGAGCTACAGCTCAGCTGATACTGCAAGGAATCCAGCAAGCCTTGACTAGGCCAGGGACCCCTCAATTTCTTGAACCTAAACAGTGGTTCAGAAATCCTCCATGAGCTGCAGCTCAGCTGATACTGCAAGGTACTAGCCCTAACTTTTGAATTTGGTACCAGTGGAAGCTGATTTCCAAGTGGCCCACACTATCTCCTGCTGAACACATCTCTAACTACTGTATCTCCCTCTGTCTCTCCAGTTGAATTTATGTGCCAGGGTTTAATAATTTATTTAATCCTTACAGTCATTTTAAGTTCTGAGTTGATATTAAAAGTGAATTTTGAGCCTCGGCTGTGTAAATCCTTCTGCTCTCTGGCCTGCACTCTGTGTCTACCCCAACCCCCAAACAGCCTGCTGTGCTCTCTTTTCCTGCCCACTTCTTTTATTCTCTTTTTTATGATGTAACAAGCCTCATCTTCCAGCCTTTAAAAAGCCTGTTTTTCTACATTATTTCAGAGATACTTTTTTTTTTTTTACTTTTCCATTAGCAGATTATATCCTCTCGCCACTAGAGGACTATATCTCTGCTAGCAGTGACATTTTGTATGTCTGCTCCTCTATTAGCAGGTTATATGCAGCTGCCACTAGGAGCTCCTATCCTATCTGGTAGATCACACACTCTGTTCCCTAGATTTTATCAGCTCAAATGTATCGACCCCAACTGCCACAGCCCACTTCTCAGAATTATCACCTTACTTCTTCTGCTCTCCGGGAACATCCACCCCAACCCTGGTCCTGGGTCTTTTATCCCCCTCTCGCACCCTGCTGGGTGTGGCATCTGCATTGCCTCAATGAACATCTGCAGTCTCCCAAAGAAAACTGCTGCACTCCAGTGCTGGGTCGCACAACACAGGCCCAACATCATTGCCATAGTGGAGACCTGGCTCTCTGCATCAACCCCTGATTCAGCTGTCTCCGTCCTTGGTTTCACCCTGTTCTGAGAGGATCGAGTTGGCAAGCATAGTGGCAGATGTGCAGTCTACTTGCATGACTCCCTCCTTAGCCATGTTCTCCCTGCCCTCAAGCTTGGTCATGGTGCCCAAGCCATCACCTTAAACATCTCCACTGACCAGGGCAGGGGTCCTCTCTATCTTACCACTACATACATGCCCCCATGGGCCCAAGAACCAACAATCCACTCCCTTACTGCCTATCTCTCCACTCTGCTCCACAAAGCTGAGCAGCTCGTCCTAGGTGACCTCAATGTCAACTGGCTTGGCTCCACTGCTACACACATAAAGGATTCCTCCACTGCCCTTGACTTAGCTCAATTAGTCACTCTTCCTACCAGATTTAACCAGTCAAGTAGCACCAGCTCCCTCCTTGACATAATAATTTCCAACCGCCCCCACAAAATCAAGACTGTTAATGTCCCAGCTAACTCCCTCAGCGACCATTCCCCTATCCTCTGTTTCTGGTCCTCCCCCACACAAAACCATTGGGAGAAGTCACCTTCTGCTTTCACCCAAGGGGTCTCAGTAAACTGAAGCAGTACCTAGCCCAACTTGACTTGTCCCTGATCTCACTCATGAGTGATATAGGCACTGCGCTAGCCTACCTCACCAGAGCCTTCTGCAAGGCCTATGACCTCTTTGCCCTCTTTACTAGTACCCTCTCCAAAAGACATAATGCCACCTGGATTTCCCTTTCCCTTATTCAACAACTGAGGTAGCGAGACAACCTCTGGCATGTCGCAGTCGAGTCAGGCAGGACAGTGAACAGAAAGGCCTATAATGCCACTTGTAACCAATGCACCTGGGCCATAAGGCAAGCCAAGTCTAAATACTACCAAAACACCCTGGTTGCCTCCTGGAGCTCTGCGCGTGTGTTCTAGGATGATATTAAGGAGCTCAATGGAAAAAACTTGCTTCTCCCCATCTCAGATATCTTTAAACAGTGCTATTACCACTGACCCCCCCCCACATATTGCTGACTGTCTCAACAGGGCTTTCTCTGACCTAAATGCAGTTCTTCCTGTCCTCTTTTTGACCCTATCCTTCCTCAACCCCCCACCCTGAATCACCCCCATTTCTCCTCTGCACCATATCTCCCGTGAAGCCAAACCACTCCTACTAAAAGCCCTCTCCAGCCACAACCCTAGCTGTGACCCCATTAACTCCAGGATTCTACGTCTAACTCTAGATTTCATGCTAGTCCCTCTCACCGACTTATTAAACCAGCCTCTGTTCCTCGGTCAATTCCAGAGCACCTGGAAATCGGCTGAAATCACCCCAATTCATTAGAATGGAGATCGCACATTACCAAATAACTACAGACCGATCTCCATCCTCCCCCCCCCACTCTCTAAAGCCCTGGGAAAAATAGTATCCACCCAACTCATGGAATATCTAAACAAATACAGCATACTATATCCAGAACATCATAGCTTCTGCCCTGGACAGAGCACCACCACAGTCCTCCTAGAGTTCTCACAGCAAATACACTCTGCACTTGACTCTGGGGACACTGCTGGGGCAGTGTTCATTGATCTATCTAAGGCTTTTGACACTGTGTGTCACCCCCTATTGCTTGACTCCCTCTATCAGCTGGGCTTCTCATCTGGCCCCCTTGCCTGGTTCTCCAGTTACCTCCATGCCAGATCCCAATGGGTCAAGATAAATGGTACCCTATCAGCTGCCCTGCCTGTTCGCTCAGGTGTCCCCCAGGGTTCCATCCTGGGCCCCACATTGTTCAGTCTCTTTCTAAACACCCTTCCTAGCACCTGCTCGTGCAGTATGCTCCTATATGCCGATGATGTGGTTTTAGTCGCCTCCCACCCAGACCCCATCACCCTCCAGAACTCTCTGCAACTCACCTTCAGCCAAGCTGAAAAATGGTTCCACAACCATCGTCTAGTTCTGAATCTCAAGAAGACAAAATCTATGCTTTTTGCCCACTGCCAAAGTAACTCCAGAAATGCCCCCTTCTCATCCTCCCCAGCACCCTACACCCCCTTGAACAGGTGTCTGCATACAAATATCTGGGCATCACCTTCGACTCTGCTGTCTCTTTCCACTTTCATCTTAATTCCCTGTCCACTGCCGTAAACACCCAGATTGGACTCCTCTACTGCCACAAAGGTTGCCTCCCTCAGAATGCCCTCCGGCTGGCTATCACCTCCTCCATCCTGTCACTGGTCAACTACGGGCTCCCTATCAATGTGGCTGCTGACCCCATCACCCTCACCAAAGTTTAGACCTCAATCAACAAGGCTTACAGGCCCCTGACCGGTGCCCCCAGCAGAACGCACACATGCCAGCTCTACTCTTCCTCGAACTTACTAACCTTTGATGAGTGCCTGCACTACCACACCCGTATACTGGCAAAAAAATCACTACTTGGGCTCCCCCCCCCAGGGGTTGCTGCATCCCTAAAACTGGCCCCCCACTTGGTCACCACCCAAAGCGCAACCAAAACTACCTTCCAGGTCCTGAAAGCCAGGACCTCTCTTGCCCAAAGATCATTCCACCACAGAGCCCCCTCTTGGTACAACTCCATCCCCACTTATATCACAAACATCCCCAAAATCATCCCCTTCAAAATTGCCCTCTGAAACCACCTCACTGACACTTAGAGCTGTAAATGCCCCTGACTGGCCCATACCTAGAGCTCCACCTGACCCAATTTACAGACAATGTCCTTCCGGACGCCTTCTCCCCCAGCAACCACCCCTTCTCCCCCCAAGTATTGCTCTCTAGAACCCCTAGTGGTACCTTATTATTTATATACTAGACTAATTGTAACTAATTGAAGCCTTTGTACACCTTTGTATTACTGGAATTGCATTCTGTGTTCTTTTATTGTTTCTCACCTGTAATGTTCTCCATTGTTGTACTCCACCACCAATTGTTGTCTACCCTTCCTACAACGAGGTGTCTTTGTAAATGAGTCTTTGACTCAAAGGTTGTAAATGCGAATTATGAAATAAATAAAAATAAAATAAATAAAAACTTCCAGTTAAAATTATCATAGATATATCAGCTTCACATAAATATAACATCAATTAAAATTCTCAAGATATCAAATCTTAAAAGCTTGTCTGAATAAATAAGTCTTTAAATCAATCTTGAACCTCTCCACGGTCCTGCACTCTCTAATCTGACAAGGTAGAGAGTTCACAACCTGGAAAACTGTATTTGTACCAGGGACTGAGGGAGAAACCCTTGGTGGGACTTTGCCATTTTGACAGATCCAGGTAGAAGACCAGTGGAGGCCATCTGACCACCAGTTTGTGTGTGAATTACAAATAGGGTCTCCTTTCCTACAGTTTACAGTTTAATTGTTCAGTCTGTGTTTTAAAGTATGTTTTGTCTGCAACAGTTAAAGCATACCACCAAGCTCTTACCCTGCTAGCAGCAGTTGCATCCTCAGAGAGGTACCCACTGCAAATAAAAAAGAGAGCTCTCGCCCATGGCCTTTGGGGGGATTTAAGTTGATCACTTGTGGTTTGAATGTCTATCAGAGGGTGAATAGACTGTGCTGGGAAATTTTTGTTAATGCATAAGAATTTTGCTGCTACCCCATTGCTCCCACTTGTTCCACTGTTCTCTTGTTCTTTCCATACCTTCCCTTTTAAATAAATTACTTGTTGGAAGGAACTGCATTTCTTGGTCTGGGGTTGCTATTCCTGTTACAGTGTCACTTGTTTTGGGGCAGGACTGTGTGAGCAGGTTGTATACTATTTCCTTGAGGGTATTAGCCTTATATGTCAGCATCCAGGTACCCCCTACTACTACCCCAGATGGAGGTATAGCACCATTTTAGGCCTGAGTACCCAGTGTAGCACACCTTTAGGCAACCCAGGGCACCCTCTTTGGAAGGTCTGGAGAGGTGAACTCCAAGAGCCTTGGATGGTCTTTTACATAAGCAACATCCATGAACCAGAACACACAGTGTCCAACCCAGCTGCGTAATATAAGAAAGATAAAAAACAACATCATTTATCAGGGTGATGAACTCCTAAAAAAGGCTGCTGTGAGCCATGCAGGAACTCTTTTGAATCACAGATCCTGGTGTGTGCCAGGAGGTTGGTCCCTTCCAGTGCCCTAACAATCTCTGTTTTGGGGTAGGGTAGAACAGAACCACTTCAAAGTCATTAGAGTCTGATACAGGATTGAAAGTCAAGGTTCTGTATAACATGCAGGGCACCTCAGCCTTCTCAAACTAAGGCTATGGAGTGGGTGTATAGACCAGAAAAGACAGGCCTATCCAACCACCACACTAACATTCACATTATACAGTAACAAGTTGACTGCAAACCTTATTTTTACAACACTGTGAAGCAGTAACTAACAAATAAACCTTACCTTTTTCCTCAAGGTATATCTGTCTAATAGGAAATGTCTAGGGCAGGCAAAGGCAAGGGGAGCCTGTGAGAGTGGCCCGCGGGGAGGGTTAGAATCTGCATGCTGTCCTGATATAGGAACCTCTCTCTGGAGAATTCTACAGTCATCCTGTGCTACCTCCTCTGTGTGTGTGTGTGGGGGGGGGGGGTAGCTCCTGCCATAGATGCATAATTTTAGGGTATGATCGAGTCAAGGGGTACTAAAACAAAAAGTTTTCTTCACCTTCCCACTTGCCCTTTAACTTATCAAACAGTGTATCACAGGCCCTACACATTATTCAGATATATGCATTCCCTAGGCAGAGCACTGGGGGTGGTGGGAGTGATGTCCTATCTCCCACAAGTGAGGAAGAAAGAGGATAAAGAGAGACAGTTTACTCTCCCTGCACCACCCCATCACCTTGCTACACATATCCAGACATACCTCTCAACTGCTGTGAATTTCACACTCAAATTTACCCTTGCTCCGCATAGGTTTACTGATGTTCTTAATAATGTTAGAGCTATTTCTGTACACACAAACTATTAAATCATTAAACTATGTTAATAGAAACATTTCGTATCACCAGCTGTATGCGGCCCACTATTTGTAGACATAGTATCCTTTAAAATAAGAAAGTGCTCCACATTCTGACTGTCTGCTATGAGTTTTGAAGGCCAGTACTACGAGTTTTAATGCTGAGAGGTTGAGAGGTATGCATCCAGAGCTAGCAGACTGATCAGTCATTTTACAAAAGACTAGTGTACCACCTGACCCTCTGATTCATGGAACTTACCTTGAAAGGGGGAACCCCTAAGGCTGATGTGTACATGCATTGAGTGGAGCATCCAGAAAATACCCATGCTCCCACATCGATGGCCACATGATCATGAATGGATACGCACCTTGTACCTGGTCTCAGGACCCGTCTCAGATCTGCACTGTGGAATGGCTACCCCAGGGGTCAGATGGTGGATCAAATAATTATGAGAGAACAGGTATATTGCACAACTTTCATCTATCTCTTACCTGGAGGGAGGGCTTTGAATATGGGGGGGGAGGAGGTTTGCCCTACTATGCTCAGGTTCAGATGGGAGGGACCTCTTCCCATAAGGGTCAGATCCTAGACATAAAATAACCTCAGATAACAGTTTACATTACATTACATACTCCTTTAAGATCTGTTAATAATATTCACACAGCCAAAGGATATTAGAGAGTTCGAGGAGAGAGGGTAGAGCAAGATGGCATGAGCGAGAGGGGAGTGAGAGGAGAGCTCAGAGTGTGAGGTATCACTCCCTCACCCTTGAGCTAATGTGGGTATATTTATTTATTTGCTTCCCCCCAAAAAATACATTGTGCTCAATTCAAAGGGGAGTAGAAGACGAGCCATGAAGATATACTTGCATCTGCACCATCGACAAATTGAGGAAGCCTGTAAATCCCAGTACCTAATTCAGGATGCAGCTCTGTAAGTTGGCATTACATAGAAACATAGACTTTGACGGCAGATAAGGACCGCTAGGCCCATCTAGTCTGCCCATTTCCCTGCCTACAGGATAGGCCGCAGATCCTAGTTAACCAACTGCCTATTTCTTCCTACCCCCCAAAAGAATTGCCTTATGTCTGTCCCATGCATTCTTGAATTCTCCCACAGTTTTAGACCCCACAACCTCCTCAGGAAGGCTGTTCCAAGCATCCACTACCCTCTCTGTGAAATAATACTTCCTCACATTGCCCCTGAACCGCCTCCTTCTATCTTTAAATTGTGTCCCCTTGTTCTTGCAAGTCTCTTTTTCTGAAAGATGCTACCCTCTTGGACTTTGTTGATTCCACTGAGGTACTTAAAAGTTTCTATCATGTCCCCCTCTCCTTCTTTCCTCAAGGGTATACATATTAAGCTCCTTTAGTCTCTCCTCATCGGCTTCTCTTGCAGACCCTGCACCATTTTAGTTGCCCTCCTCTGGACTGCCTCTATCCTGTCTATGTCCTTGTGGAGATGGGGTCTCCAGAACTGGACACAGTACTCCAGATGGGGTCTCACCAACTGTCTGTACAGAGGGATAACAACTTCCTGTTTTCTGCTGCTGATGCCTCTCCCTATACATCCCAGTATACCCCCAGCCCTCCCTACTGCCTTCTCACATTGCTTTCTAACCTTAAGATCATCTGATATGATTACCCCCAGGTCCCTTTCCTTTTTGTTGTTGTTACTACCTCCCCACCCATTGTGTATTCTTCCCCTGGGTTCTTGTTTCCCAGGTGCATTATTTTGCACTTCTTTGCATTGAATCCTAGCTGCCATACTTCTGACCATTCCTCCAACCTTGCCAAGTCCCTTTTCATCCTTTCCACACCTCCTTGTGTATCAACTCTGTTGCAGATCTTTGTGTAATCTGCAAAAGGCATACTTTCCTTCCAGTCCCTCTGCAATGTCACTGATGAAGACATTAAAAAGGACTGGACCCAATACTGAACCCTGCGGTACCCCACTAGTAACCCCCCTTTCTTCAGAGTGGACTCCATTTACAATTACCTTCTGTGTCCTGTTGTCCAGACAATGTTTTACCCAGGCTACCACCCTGGGTCCCACTCCCAGGCTGGTTAATTTGACTATTAATCTTTTGTGTGGGACTGTGTCAAATGCCTTCTATGATGCATTCTACCATTCAGTCACCGTGTGAACAACTGCATTGTTCCTTTCTTTGCTCTTTCCCTGTGTGGGCTTGCTTAAATGAAAAATAATTGAAACAGGAGCAAGAGGCTTTTAAAGGCAGCTCTGTGAAGCCAGCATTTAATCTTATAGTAAGTTTGCTGTGATAATGGCCAACATTTCTCCCCTTTGGCTTTAAAATTTAGCTGTAAAAAAAGGTGAGAGTTTTAGGCACATGAGCATTTTTCTAATTTGTTTGAATAAATTAAGATATAAATAAAAGCTAAATTAAACTAAAGCTCAAGACAAAATGTTGTGAAGTGGTCTGGAAAGACGTGGATCAGTGGAAACTCAATCCATAGCAATCATGACGGCTCTCTAAGATGGTATTTTTGGATCAAGAAAGAACAAGTATTCTTGTGATGAAATTGCTGGCCAGAAAGGTGTTTGAATGATTGGGAAAAATTGTGAATTTAAAGCTGCGTGAGCATTTGCCATTGCTATAGTGCAAAATACTTGTGAACTACTAGTGAAAATGTGACCTAGTAGCTTTGAAAACTATTGAGAAGTATGGAACATGGAATCTATATAACTATTCCTATACTTTTTGAATTCGCTGAACTTTTTGAAACTGACTCTCTTATGAGTTTTCTTTTTTGTATGGAATCAAGAACTGTCATGTGTACTCGTAATAAAATAAAAAAGGAAAGAGAAAAAGAAAAAAGGGGAACATTACATTAACAGTATGAATAAAAAAGGACATAAGGAGTTAAAGATTTATTTTTTAAAGTATCAGAAAAGCAGAACAATAAAATTGAACTCCCACCTGATGCAGGCAGATATAAACCAAAAAGAAGTGCAGTTAAAGCTTCAGGGGAAACTGAAGCTCCATGACTAAGAAGAGACAACAGATTCAATGCAACCCCCCAAAAAACAAAGCTTTGGAGAGGAAGCAGAAGAAGAAGAAGAAGAAGGAGATGAAGAAGAAGAAGAAGAAGAAGAAGAAGAAGAAGAAGAGATAAGGCCTCTAGAAAAAGGAGGCATGTGCGCTACAACTAGTACTGTACCTGAAGAAAATGCAGGTCAGCTGTGTAAACTACATGACAAGGAACTCCAACATTCTGAAGGACATTCTCTACAGGTAAGCTCTAGCAGAAAAACAAGGAACGAGAAAACAGCTGTTGATAATATAAACATGGAGGTGAGAAAACATTTACTTCTTTCACGTCTAGTTCTATATCTAATGCAAAACTGTATATATCAGTGACAGAAGGTTCAGATAAAATGCTTAGTACTTCAAATATGATGCACTCTGCTACTACCAATGTACTACAGCCTACTGTGGAGGGAATTAGCGGAACTCCCTCACAGGCCTTGGCGGGAGGGGGGCAATGAACAAAGTTCAGAACAATGTTGATATGACTTTTGTATGTATCAGAAGGATTTTAATTTTCACAGTCAAACTAAAATACAGTGGGGGCTGATTCAGAAAGTCTCAATAGAAATACGACAGAAAATGTAGCCCAAGTAGATTTAAACTTCCTTCCAACCTAAATGAAAAATATCTTTGCTGGTGTACATCATCGAATGGACGTGATAGTAAATGAAATGGGGGGGGGGGAGTCACAGAAGAAGTCAAGTCAATTAATAACAAAGTTCTGGAACTGTAAAATAAACTTTTTAGTGTGAAATATTATCCCCCTCAAATTTATCCTAATGTTTCTGAACAACCTAAAGACATAAAAGAGAGTGAAGAAAAAATGGAAGACCTCAAATGGTGTTGAAGGAGAAATAATTTAAAATTTCTAAATATTGCTGAGGGTGTGGAGGGGCAGAATCTACATACAGTTTTTGTGGAATGGATCAATGAGACGTTAAAAAGAGATGTACCATAGAACACAATTGAAATTGAAAGAGCCCTCCAAACACCAGCAAGAATATCAAATGGTGCTCAGAAGTTTCCAAGAGTTATGTTTGTAAGGTTCTTATGCTATCAGGATAAACAGGATTTTTTTCAATATGCTTGAAAAGAGGTTTCTACTTAAATGGAAGGCAAATATTGATTTTTCGTGACCTAGGCCTGAGTTTGTGCAAAAGAAGAAAATTATCAACCCTTTGAAGTTGTGGAAAAATCATATCAAGTTCCAACATGTAATGCCTTATGTTTTAAAAAGGTTTTCACTAGGGAAAATACAAACTATTCAATTCAGTAGAAGCTGCAGAAATATTTGTAAAGGAGGTCATTGGGATCCTCGAAATAAACAACCAGACCAGAGAGGGGCCAACAGAACACAACTCTAGGTCAATTGGGCTGATAATGTAAGAGAAACAGATAACAGTCTGAACTCTGCTGAAAGGATTGGTAAGAAAGAAAATGAAAAAGATGCCCTCTCCACAGCTGACAATCCGGGACAGAAACCACAGCAACAGAAAGAGAACGAGATTGCCACACATCAAGGCAAGCATTGTCAATGCTGAATGTTTCCTTGCATGGTATATGTGGCCGGAGTGTATTGTGTTTGCAGTAGCCAGTCCCTCACGTCTGCAGAACATGCATCACTGGCAACTTCGTTGATAATATATTTAGAATGGCCACTCCTGCTTCACTCGCCCTTCTCCTGAAACACGCCTCCCTCGTCTACCACCTCAGGTCATGTGCAACCCAGGCCCACCTGGTCTCCAAGACCCGCATCCTCACAGGTGGTCGGGCATTCACCGTCCATGTGCCAAAAATGTGGAACTCCCTTCTGGCTCAAGTTCGTGCCTCCCCCTCCCACCCCTGCTTCAAAACATCCCTATGGAACTTCCTAAAAGCTGCATCAACCTGCCTGTGCTCTGCATAATACCCAGTGTCTCCTCCTTCCCCCATCCCTCTGGGGGAGCACCCCCCCGGGTGCAGTTTTCCCCTAGCACTGTTACCTCTGCTGGTAACCCTCTTTAGGCACTTACTGCCCCCAGGTGAAGTGACATTACTGTTCATTATCAATAACCGCCCTCTGTCCAGCACTGAGTCTTCTCTTTCACTATAGACATTCAGGTCAGGCTAGAGTATACATGTGTGCTCCAAACAATTTTGATGTTGCTACCATTTGAGTTGTTCTTTGATACTAATCTCTAGTTTGTTATTTGATGTTATTCTACCTCCCTATGATGTCATGCCTATCTGTCACTTGTTTGCTCTCAGTCCAGCTTTGAGCCTGTCTGTACCTTAAGCTGTTTTACCCACTGTTGGAGCATGTGGCTCTTGTATGTAACCTCGACTCTGTACTTGTTTCATGGATACCTTGTAACTCTCCCGGGTCGCACCTGAAAATAGGCACTTGGCTGTCTAGTGTGCTTGCCTGGTTACCAAAAGCAAATAAATAAAATGAATAAATATGAGAAGCCTGCACTGTACTTGCCCTGTGGAGAGATGGAGGGGACCCTCCGAGTCTGCAGTGCTGTCAGTCCCTCACTTTCATGAACACATATATAAACATTGTATTTGTTCTATTGTTTTATTTAATGATAGTGTATTGAAATGAGATGATAACAAGTGATATCTTTGTATGTAAGTTCAAGATCGGTAGAGGATAAGCTGACATGGGTGAGGGAGCAGAACTTGTAGCATGATCCAGTATAAAAGTCTTGTCTCTTCACAACTGATAAATTGTGTGGTTTGAGTCACTCCATTACAATATTCAATTTATGCATCATCAGGTTTCTAGTTGCAGTTTTTAAATCTGCGTTTTGTACGAAGATTTGTTTCTCTTTTGTTCTGTTGGTTTCAGTGGTGCACATGACAAGTGTAATACCATATGCACTGTAAAAGTTGCTCTCTGGTCAAGCTGGTATTTCCTTGTGCTGTACCAAACAGAACAAGACATCTGTGACAACTCACAAGATAACATGATATGAGTTGGGTATCAGAAATTACTTTTTTTGGTCATTTATATCTCTGTTGTTGTTGTGTAAATTGTATGTACAATGTCCTAACTCATCATATGGATTTTATCTTAATGGCTGAGGGGGCAGAACCATAACTTATGAGTTGTGAAGTCGGGAATGAGTTATGAAAGACCTGCTTTCTCACAAGTGATGATTAATTACATAATTTGAAATGTCATTGTCCATTTACTTTTTACTGCATCATTTTTAAAGTCATAACCTATAAATGAGCTGTTTTTTTTGAAGCTGTAACTGTTTCATTTTGCATTCAGCAGCTGATGGTAGGGCAGAACTGGGCTACTGTGATGTCAACAGCATTGCCAAGCTGCTGTATGATTACAAAGCACAAAAATATCCCATTACAGTCTGTGCGCAATAAATAAGGAGCAAGCAGGAAACACAGAAGTTGCACTCGGTCAGTCAAATTAAAAAATGAAACAAAAAAAAATGAAAAACTCACGGTTTAATCTCAGAAACAAAAAGTATAGCTCAGAATAGCACCAGTGCTTTGGGGCTGCAGCAGGACCCTTAAAAAGGGCTATTCTGAGCTACACTTTGTTTGCTTGAAAGCTTACTTTCTGTTTGCAGATTAGGGGAAAACAATTTAGATCAGAAAAAATAAAGTTTTTCTATACTTCAAGAGTGATAAATGCATGGAATTCACTATCAGCCAATGTTGTCATAAGTGAATCTATAGTAAGTTAGGATTTAAGAAAAAAGTTGGCCAATTTCATACTTTCAGGAGGTATAGTGAAGTATTTTTTGCTAAAATGGTATAGGACCAATTATGGGTTGATGCCATTCATGCTCCTGACAATTCCAAGTGTAATTCCTAGTATGATTGAATAAACCATCTCTTTTTCACTATATATTTTTAAATTTTCCCATTTGACTTGCTGGGTGCAATTTTTCTTCTTTTTGCTTGCTCTGTGATTCGTTCTGCAAAAAGCTCCAGCTGCAGAATGCTCATTTGTAAAATATGCAACCTCGATTGATGAGTGTGACATATACAACCTGGAAAATAAATTATTGTTACATATTCAACTTGTGAAACATATTTTTATTTTAGAGGTTGCATACACTATAAACAAAATAATTAATTGTTGAGATAGGAATAATGAGAATTTGAGAGGATTGAGATGTGGGCAGGCCATAGGTAGTAAGGGTTTATGTGGGATTGATGACATAGGATGAGATGGATGGTAATTATTGACATGTGAGTGGGGACGCTAACTGTTAAAAACACTGAAAGTGGGTGTCTGAATGGGACTGCCAAGATGGTAGTTAAAGAATAATTTTTTCTTAGAGATGTAGAAACCGGTGAGCAGTAAGTTGTTGAAATGTTAGCAAGGAGGGTAATTTCTATAAAACACAGAGGATGGAGGTCTGAGAGTAATTGGGGAGATGTGAGTGGGAAAGCACACCGAGGGAAGGATGGAGCAGGAGGTTTCTTGGGAGACTGTTACTAAGAAGAGAGGGTCAAGGTGAGAATGGAAAGAAAGGGAGGAAGTAGGAGTTTGTGTTTTTTGGAGAGGCCAGGACGAGGAAGAGAGGACAGAACCAGGAGGGAGGGAGCAGGGTGTTTCTCATTTACTGAGACCACTGCTTATTAGTTGCTGTACTCAATTTGAATAATACCCCACTTTCTTTTGACTGGAAGCACACTTAATGTAAAATAAATTATGGTAGAGTGTGAGTAGCACAGCCCTGCTTTCAGTATATAGACTGGGTGCTGTGTGAATGAAGGAGCATGCCCACATCAGCAGTAAAACTGAACAGCTGATCACTATTGACGCTGATTGACTGGGTACTGCATGCGGGATGGAGCATGCACACATCAGCAGTAAAACTGAAGAGCTGATCACTATTGAGGCTGATTGACTGGGTGCCGCGTGAGTGAAGGAGCATGCCCGCATCAACAGTAAAACTGAACAGCTGATCACTATTGATGCTGATTGAAAGGGTGCCACATGAGTGAAGGAGCATGCCCGCATCAACAGTAAAACTGAACAGCTGATCACTATTGATGCTGATTGACTGGGTGCCACATGAGTGAAGGAGCATGCCTGCACCAACAGTAAAACTGAAGAGCTGATAACTATTGATGCAGACTGACTGGGTGCTGCATGAGTGAAGGAGCATGCACGCATCAACAGTAAAACTTAACAGCTGATCACTATTGATGGTGATTGACTGGCTGCTGCATGAGTGAAGGTGCATGCTCACATCAACAGTAAAACTGAACCGCTGATCACTATTGATGCTGATTGACTGGGTGCTGCGTGAGTGAAGGAGCATGCCCGCAACAACAGTAAAACTGGACAGCTGATCACTATTGATGCAGACCGACTGGGTGCTGCGTGAGTGAAGGAGCATGCCCAGATCAACAGTAAAACTGGACAGCTGATCACTATTGATGCAGACCGACTGGGTGCTGCATGAGTGAAGGAGCATGTCCACATCAACAGTAAAACTGAACAGCTGATCACTATTGATGCTGATTGACTGGGTGCTGCATGAGTGAAGGAGCATGCCCGCATCAACAGTAAAACTGAACAGCTGATCACTATTGATGCGGATTGACAGGGTGCTACGTGAGTGAAGGAGCATGCCTGCATAAACAGTAAAACTGAACAGCTCATCACTATTGATGCAGACAGACTGGGTGCTGCGTGAGTGAAGGAGCATGCCCGAAACAACAGTAAAACTGGACAGCTGATCACTATTGATGCAGACCGACTGGGTGCTGCGTGTGTGAAGGAGCATGCCCAGATAAACAGTAAAACTGGACAGCTGATCACCATTGATGCAGATTGACTGGGTGCTGCGTGAGTGAAGGAGCATGCCTGCATCAACAGTAAAACTGGACAGCTGATCACTATTGATGCAGATTGACTGAGTGCTGCGTGAGTGAAGGAGCATGCCCGCATCAACAGTAAAACTGAACAGCTGATCACTATTGATGCAGACCGACTGGGTGCTGCATGAGTGAAGGTGCATGCTCACATCAACAGTAAACTGAACAGCTGATCACTATTGATGCTGATTGACTGGGTGCTGCATGAGTGAAGGAGCATGCCCGCATCAACAGTAAAGCTCAACAGCTGATCACTATTGATGCTGATTGACTGGGTGCTGTGTGAGTGAAGGAGCATGCCCGCATCAACAGTAAAACTGAACAGCTGATCACTAATGATGCTGAATGACTGGGTGCTGCGTGAGTGAAGGAGCATGCCCGCATCAAAAGTAAAACTGAACAGCTGATCACTATTGATGTAGACTGACTGGGTGCTGCGTGAGTGAAGGAGCATGCCCGCATCAACAGTAAAGCTGAACAGCTGATCACTATTGATACTGATTGACTGGGTGCTGCGTGAGTTAAGGAGCATGCCCGCATCAACAGTAAAACTGAACAGCTGATCACTATTGATGCAGACTGACTGGGTGCTGCATGAGTGAAGGATCATGCCCGCATCAACAGTAAAACAGGACAGCTGATCACTATTGATGCTGATTGACTGGGAGCTGCATGAGTGAAGGAGCATGCCCGCATCAACAGTAAAACTGGACAGCCGATCACTATTGATGCTGATTGAGTGAGAGCTGCATGAGTGAAGGAGCATGCCCGCATCAACAGTAAAACTGGACAGCTGATCACTATTGATGCTGATTGACTGGGAGCTGCATGAGTGAAGGAGCATGCCCGCTTCAACAGTAAAGCTGAACAGCTGATCACTATTGATTCTGATTGCCTAGGTGCTGCGTGAGTGAAGGAGCATGCCCACATCAACAGTAAAGCTGAACAGCTGATCACTATTGATGCTGATTGACTGGGTGCTGCATGAGTGAAGGAGGATGCCCGCATCAACAGTAAAACTGGACAGCTGATCACTATACATGCAGACCGACTGGGTGCTGCATGAGTGAAGGAGCATGCCCGCATAAACAGTAAAACTGAACAGCTGATCACTATTGATGCTGATTGACTGGGTGCAGAATGAGTGAAGGAGCATGTCTGCATCAACAGTAAAACTGAACAGCTGATCATTATTGATGCTGATTGACAGGGTGCAGCATGAGAGAAGGAGCATGCCCGCATCAACAGTAAAGCTGAACAGCTGGTCACTATTGATGCTGATTGACTGGGTGCTAAATGAGTGAAGGAGCATGCCCGCATCAAAAGTAAAGCTGAACAGCTGATCACTATTGATGCTGATTGACTGGGTGCTGAATGAGTGAAGGAGCATGTCCACATCAGCAGTAAAACTGAACAGCTGATCACTATTGATGCTGATTAACTGAGTGGTGCGTGAGTGAAGGAGCATGCCTGTGTCAACAGTAAAGCTGAACAGCTGATCACTATTGATGCTGATTGACTGGGTGCTGCGTGAGTGAAGGAGCATGCCCGTGTGAACAGTAAAACTGAACAGCTGATCACTATTGATGCTGATTGACTGGGTGCTGCATGAGTGAAGTAGCATGCTCACATCAACAGTAAAAGTGAACAGCTGATCACTATTGATGCTGAATGACTGGGTGCTGCGTGAGTGAAGGAGCATGCCCGCATCAACAGTAAAACTGAACAGCTGATCACTATTGATGCAGACTGACTGGGTGCTGGCTGAGTGAAGGAGCATGCTCACATCAACAGTAAAACTGAGCAGATGATCACTATTGATGCTGATTGATTGGGTGCTGCGTGAGTGAAGGAGCATGCCCGCATCAACAATAAAAGTGAACAGCTGATCATTATTGATGCTGCTTGACTGGGTGCTGCGTGAGTGAAGGAGTATGCCCGCATCAACAGTAAAAGTGAACAGCTGATCACTATTGATGCTGATTGACTGGGTGCTGCGTGAGTGAAGGAGCATGCCCAGATCAACAGTAAAACTGGACAGCTGATCACTATTGATGCAGACCGACTGGGTGCTGCGTGAATGAAGGAGCATGTCCGCATCAACAGTAAAACAGAACGGCTGATCACTATTGATGCTGATTGATTGGGTGCTGCGTGAGTGAAGGGGCATGCCCGCATCAACAGTAAAAGTGAACAGCTGATCACTATTGATGCTGATTGACTGGGTGCTGCGTGAGCGAAGGAGCATGCCCAGATCAACAGTGAAACTGGACAGCTGATCACTATTGATTCAGACCGACTGGGTGCTGCATGAGTGAAAGAACATGCTTGCATCAACAGTAAAACTGAATAGCTGATCACTATTGATGGTGATTGACTGGGTGCTGAATGAGTGAAGGAGCATGTCAACATAAACAGTAAAACTGAACAGCTGATCACTATTGATGCTGATTGACTGGGTGCTGCATGAGTGAAGGAGCATTCTCACATCAACAGTAAAACTGAACAGCTGATCACTATTGATGCTGAATGACTGGGTGCTGCGTGAGTGAAAGAGCATGCCCGCGTCAACGGTAAAAGTGAACAGCTGATCACTATTGATGCTGATTAACTGGGTGCTGCATGAGTGAAGGAGCATGCCCAGATCAACAGTAAAACTGGACAGCTGATCACTATTGATTCAGACCGACTGGGTGCTGCATGAGTGAAAGAGCATGCTCACATCAAGAGTGAAACTGAACAGCTGATCACTATTGACGGTGATTGACTGGGTGCTGAATGAGTGAAGAAGCATGTCCACATCAACAGTAAAACTGAAGAGCAGATCTCTATTGATGCTGATTGACTGGGTGCTGCGTTAGTGAAGGAGCATGCGCGCATTAACTGTAGAGCTGAAGAGCTGGTCAGTATTGATGCTGATTGACTTGGTGCTACGTGAGTGAAGGAGCATGCCCACATCAGCAGTAAAACTGAACAGCTAAACACTATTGATGCTGATTGACTGGGTGCTGCGTGAGTGAAGGAGCATGTCCGCATCAACAGTAAAACTGAACAGCTGATCAGTATTGATGCAGACTGACTGGGTGCTGCATGAGTGAAGGGGCATGCCCCCATCAACAGTAAAACTGAACAGCTGATCACTATTGATGCTGATTGACTGGAAGCTGCATGAGTGAAGGAGAATGCCCGCATCAACAGTAAAACTGGACAGCTGATCACTATTGATGCTGATTGACTGGGTGCTGCGTGAGTGAAGGAGCATGCCCGCATCAACAGTAAAACTGGACAGCTGATCACTATTGATGCTGATTGACTGGGAGATGCATGAGTGAAGGAGCATGCCCGCATCAACAGTAAAACTGGACAGCTGATCACTATTGATGCTGATTGACTGGGAGCTGCATGAGTGAAGGAGCATGCCCGCATCAACAGTAAAGCTCAACAGCTGATCACTATTGATTCTGATTGACTAGGTGTTGCGTGAGTGAAGGAGCATGCCCGCATCAACAGTAAAACTGAACAGCTGATCACTATTGATGCTGATTGACTGGGTGCTGCAAGAGTGAAGGAGCATGCCCGCATCAACAGTAAAACTGAACAGCTGATCACTATTGATGCTGATTTACTTGGTGCTACATGAGTGAAGGAGCATGCCCGCATCAACAGTAAAACTGGACAGCTGATCACTATTGATGCTGATTGACTGGGAGCTACATGAGTGAAGGAGCATGCCCGCATCAACAGTAAAACTGGACAGCTGATCACTATTGATGCTGATTGACTGGGAGCTGCATGAGTGAAGGAGCATGCCCGCATCAACAGTAAAACTGGACAGCTGATCACTATTGATGCTGATTGACTGGGAGTTGCATGAGTGAAGGAGCATGCCCGCAACAACAGTAAAGCTGAACAGCTGATCACTATTGATGCTGATTGACTGGGTGCTGCATGAGTGAAGGAGGATGCCCGCATCAACAGTAAAACTGGACAGCTGATCACTATGCATGCAGACCGACTGGGTGCTGCATGAGTGAAGGAGCATGCCCGTCAACAGTAAAACTGAACAGCTGATCACTATTGATGCTGATTGACTGGGTGCAGAATGAGGAAGGAGCATGTCCGCATCAACAGTAAAACTGAACAGCTGATCATTATTGATGCTGATTGACAGGGTGCAGCATGAGAGAAGGAGCATGCCCGCATCAACAGTAAAGCTGAACAGCTGATCACTATTGATGCTGATTGACTGGGTGCTAAATGAGTGAAGGAGCATGCCCGCATCAACAGTAAAGCTGAACAGCTGATCACTATTGATGCTGATTGACTGGGTGCTGAATGAGTGAAGGAGCATGTCCACATCAACAGTAAAACTGAACAGCTGATCACTATTGATGCTGATTAACTGAGTGGTGCGTGAGTGAAGGAGCATGCCTGTGTCAACAGTAAAGCTGAACAGGTGATCACTATTGATGCTGATTGACTGGGTGCTGCATGAGTGAAGGAGCATGCCCGCATCAACAGTAAAACTGAACAGCTGATCACTATTGATGCTGATTTACTTGGTGCTACGTGAGTGAAGGAGCATGCCCGCATCAACAGTAAAACTGAACAGCTGATCACTATTGATGCTGATTGACTGGGTGCTGCGTGAGTGAAGGAGCATGCCCGCATCAACAGTAAAACTGAACTGCTGATCACTATTGATGCTGATTGACTGGGTGCTGCGTGAGAGAAGGAGCATGCCCGCATCAACAGTAAAGCTGAACAGCTGATCACTATAGATGCAGACCGACTGGGTGCTGTGAGAGTGAAGGAGCATGCCCAGATCAACAGTAAAACAGGACAGCTGATCACTATTGATGCAGACCGACTGGGTGCTGCATGAGTGAAGGAGAATGCTCACATCAAAACTAAAACTGAACAGCTGATCACTTTTGATGCAGACCGACTGGGTGCTGCATCGGTGAAGGAGCATGCCCGCATCAACAGTATAACTGAACAGCTGATCACTATTGATGCTGATTGACTGGGTGCTGAATGAGGAAGGACATGTCCAGCATCAACAGTAAACTGAACAGCTGATCATTATTGATGCTGATTGACAGGTGCAGCATGAGAGAAGGAGATGCCCGCATCAACAGTAAAGCTGAACAGCTGATCACTATTGATGCTGATTGACTGGGTTCTAAATGAGTAAGGAGCATGCCCGATCAACAGTAAGGCTGAACAGCTGATCACTATTGATGCTGATTGACTGGGTGCTGCGTGAGTGAAGGAGCATGCCCAATCAACAGTAAACTGAACAGCTGATCACTATTGATGCAGACCGACTGGGTGCTGTGGGAGTGAATATGCCCAGATCAACAGTAAAACAGACAGCTGATCACTGTTGATGCAGACTGACTGGGTGCTGTATGAGTGAAGGAGCATGCTCACATCAAAAGTAAAACTGAACAGCTGATCACTTTGATGCAGATCGACTGGGTGCTGCATGAGTGAAGGAGCATGCCCGCATCAACAGTATAACTGAACAGCTGATCACCATTGATGCTGATTGACTGCGCTGAATGAGTGAAGGAGCATGTCCGCATCAACAGTAAAACTGAACAGCTGATCACTATTGATGCTGATTGACAGGGTGCAGCATGAGTGAAGGAGATGCCCGCATCAACAGTAAAGCTGAACAGCTGATCACTATTGATGCTGATTGACTGGGTGCTAGCTGAGTGAAGGAGGATGCCCGCATCAACAGTAAAGCTGAACAGCTGATCACTATTGATGCTGATTGACTGGGTGCTGATGAGTGAAGGAGCATGTCCACATCAACAGTAAAACTGAACAGCTGATCACTATTGATGCTATTGACTGAGTGCGCGGAGTGAAGGAGCATTCCCGCTCAACAGTAAAGCTGAACAGCTGATCACTATTGATGCTGATTGACAGGGTGCTGCATGAGTGAAGGAGCATGCCTGCGTGAACAGTAAAACTGAACAGCTGATCACTATTGATGCTGATTGACTGGGTGCTGCATGAGTGAAGGAGCATTCTCACATCAACAGTAAAACGGAACAGCTGATCACTATTGATGCTGATTGACTGTGCTGCATGAGTGAAGGAGCATGCCCGCATCAACAGTAAAACTGAACAGCTGATCACTATTGATGCAGATTGACTGGGTGCTGGTGAGTGAAGGAGCATGCCCGCATCAACAGAAAGATGAAGAGCTGATCACTGTTGATGCTGATTGACTGGGCTGCAGTATGAAGGAGCATGCGCGCATCAACAGTAAAACTGAGCAGCTGATCACTATTGATGATGATTGATTGGGTGCTGCGTGAGTGAAGGAGCATACCCAGATCAACAGTAAAACTGGACAGCTGATCACTATTGATGCAGACCGACTGGGTGCTGCGTGAGTGAAGGAGCATGTCCGCATCAACAGTAAAACTGAACAGCTGATCACTGTTGATCCTGATTGACTGGGTGCTGCATGAGTGAAGGAGCATGCCCAGATCAACAGTAAAACTGGACAGCTGATCACTATTGATTCAGACCGACTGGGTGCTGCATGAGTGAAAGAACATGCTCACATCAACAGTAAAGCTGAACAGCTGATCACTATTGATGGTGATTGACTGGGTGCTGAATGAGTGAAGGAGCATGTCCACATCAACAGTAAAACTGAGCAACTGATCTGTATTGATGCTGATTGACTGGGTGCTGTGTGAGTGAAGGAGCATGCGCGCATCAATAGTAAAGCTGAAGAGCTGGTCACTATTGATGCTGATTGACTTGGTGCTATGTGAGTGAAGGAGCATGCTCTCATCAGCAGTAAAACTGAAGAGCTGATCACTATTGATGCTGATTGACTGGGTGCTGCATGAGTGAAGGAGCATGCCCGCATCAACAGTAAAACTGAACAGCTAATCATTATTGATGCATACTGACTGGGTGCTGCGTCAGTGTAGGAGCATGCCCGCATCAACAGTAAAACTGAACAGCTGATCACTATTGATGGTGATTGACTGGGTGCTGCATGAGTGAAGGAGCATGCCCGCATCAACAGTAAAACTGAACAGCTGATCACTATTGATGCTGATTGACTGGGTGCTGAGTGAGTGAAGGAGCATGCCCGCATCTACAGTAAAACTGAACAGCTGATCATTATTGATGCTGGTTGACTAGGTGCTGCGTAAGTGAAGGAGCATGCCCAGATCAACAGTAAAACTGGACAGCTGATCACTATTGATG
Source organism: Neoceratodus forsteri (assembly GCA_016271365.2). NCBI lineage: Eukaryota > Metazoa > Chordata > Ceratodontiformes > Ceratodontidae > Neoceratodus > Neoceratodus forsteri. Next base: position 1,709,958,939 of record CM028129.1, on the reverse strand, counting down.
GAGACCGACTGGGTGCTGCATGGGTGAAGGAGCATGCCCGCATCAACAGTAAAGCTGAACAGCTGATCACTATTGATGCTGATTGACTGGGTGCTGCGTGAGTGAAGGAGTATGCCCAGATCAACAGTAAAACTGGACAGCTGATCACTATTGATGCTGATTGACTGGGCGCTGCATGAGTGAAGGAGCATGTCCACATCAACAGTAAAACTGAACAGCTGATCACTATTGATGCTGATTGACTGTGCTGCATGAGTGAAGGAGCATGTCCGCATCAACAGTAAAACTGAACAGCTGATCACTATTGATGCTGATTGACTGTGCCTGAGCGGAGCATGCCCGAAACAGTAAAATGGACAGCTGATCACTGTGATGCTGATTGACGTGCTGAGTGAGTGAAGAGCATGCCCGCATCAACAGTAAACTGAACAGCTGATCACTATTGATGCTGATTGACTGGGCGCGCGTGAGTGAAGGAGCATGCCCAGATCAACAGTAAAACTGAACAGCTGATCACTATTGATGCTGATTGACTGGTGCTGAGTGAGAAGGAGCATGCATGCATCAACAGTAAAACTGGACAGCTGATCACTATTAATGCGGATTGACAGGGTGCTGCATGAGTGAAGGAGCATGCCCGCATCAACAGTAAAACTGGACAGCTGATCACTATTGATGCAGACCGACTGGGTGCTGCGTGAGTGATGGAGCATGCCCAGATCAACAGTAAAACAGGACAGCTGATCACTATTGATTCAGACCGACTGGGTGCTGCATGAGTGAAAGAGCATGCTCACATCAAGAGTGAAACTGAACAGCTGATCACTATTGACGGTGATTGACTGGGTGCTGAATGAGTGAAGAAGCATGTCCACATCAACAGTAAAACTGAAGAGCAGATCTCTATTGATGCTGATTGACTGGGTGCTGCGTGAGTGAAGGAGCATGCCGCATCAACGTGTAGAGCTGAAGAGCTGGTCACTATTGATGCTGATTGACTGGTGCTACGTGAGTGAAGGAGCATGCCACATCAGCAGTAAAACTGAACAGCAACACTATTGATGCTGATTGACTGGTGCCGCGTGAGTGAAGGAGCATGTCCGCATCAACAGTAAAACTGAACAGCTGATCACTATTGATGCAGACTGACTGGGTGCTGCATGAGTGAAGGGGCATGCCCCCATCAACAGTAAAACTGAACAGCTGATCACTATTGATGCTGATTGACTGGAAGCTGCATGAGTGAAGGAGCATGCCCGCATCAACAGTAAAACTGAACAGCTGATCACTATTGATGCTGATTGACTGGGTGCTGCGTGAGTGAAGGAGCATGCCCGCATCAACAGTAAAACTGGACAGCTGATCACTATTGATGCTGATTGACTGGGAGATGCATGAGTGAAGGAGCATGCCCGCATCAACAGTAAAACTGGACAGCTGATCACTATTGATGCTGATTGACTGGGAGCTGCATGAGTGAAGGAGCATGCCCGCACAACAGTAAACTCAACAGCTGATCACTATTGATGCTGATTGACTAGTGCTGCGAGTGAAGGGAGCATGCCCGCATCAACAGTAAAACTGAACAGCTGATCACTATTGATGCTGATTGACTGGGTGCTGCATGAGTGAAGGAGCATGCCCGCATCAACAGTAAAACTGAACAGCTGATCACTATTGATGCTGATTTACTTGGTGCTACATGAGTGAAGGAGCATGCCCGCATCAACAGTAAAACTGGACAGCTGATCACTATTGATGCTGATTGACTGGGAGCTACATGAGTGAAGGAGCATGCCCGCATCAACAGTAAAACTGGACAGCCGATCACTATTGATGCTGATTGACTGGGAGCTGCATGAGTGAAGGAGCATGCCCGCATCAACAGTAAAACTGGACAGCTGATCACTATTGATGCTGATTGACTGGGAGTTGCATGAGTGAAGGAGCATGCCAGCAACAACAGTAAAGCTGAACAGCTGATCACTATTGATGCTGATTGACTGGGTGCTGCATGAGTGAAGGAGGATGCCCGCATCAACAGTAAAACTGGACAGCTGATCACTATACATGCAGACCGACTGGGTGCTGCATGAGTGAAGGAGCATGCCCGCATAAACAGTAAAACTGAACAGCTGATCACTATTGATGCTGATTGACTGGGTGCAGAATGAGTGAAGGAGCATGTCTGCATCAACAGTAAAACTGAACAGCTGATCATTATTGATGCTGATTGACAGGGTGCAGCATGAGAGAAGGAGCATGCCCGCATCAACAGTAAAGCTGAACAGCTGGTCACTATTGATGCTGATTGACTGGGTGCTAAATGAGTGAAGGAGCATGCCCGCATCAACAGTAAAGCTGAACAGCTGATCACTATTGATGCTGATTGACTGGGTGCTGAATGAGTGAAGGAGCATGTCCACATCAACAGTAAAACTGAACAGCTGATCACTATTGATGCTAATTGACTGAGTGCTGCGTGAGTGAAGGAGCATTCCTGCGTCAACAGTAAAGCTGAACAGCTGATCACTATTGATGCTGATTGACTGGGTGCTGCATGAGTGAAGGAGCATGCCCGCATCAACAGTAAAACTGAACAGCTGATCACTATTGATGCTGATTGACTGGGTGCTGCGTGAGTGAAGGAGCATGCCCGCATCAACAGTAAAACTGAACAGCTGATCACTATTGATGCTGATTGACTGGGTGCTGCGTGAGTGAAGGAGCATGCCCGCATCAACAGTAAAACTGAACAGCTGATCACTATTGATGCTGATTGACTGCGCTGCGTGAGAAGGAGCATGCCCATCAACAGTAAAGCTGAACAGCTGATCACTATAGATGCAGACCGACTGGGTGCTGTGAGAGTGAAGGAGCATGCCCAGATCAACAGTAAAACAGGACAGCTGATCACTATTGATGCAGACCGACTGGGTGCTGCATGAGTGAAGGAGAATGCTCACATCAAAAGTAAAACTGAACAGCTGATCACTTTTGATGCAGACCGACTGGGTGCTGCATCGGTGAAGGAGCATGCCCGCATCAACAGTATAACTGAACAGCTGATCACTATTGATGCTGATTGACTGGGTGCTGAATGAGTGAAGGACATGTCCGCATCAACAGTAAAACTGAACAGCTGATCATTATTGATGCTGATTGACAGGGTGCAGCATGAGAGAAGGAGCATGCCCGCATCAACAGTAAAGCTGAACAGCTGATCACTATTGATGCTGATTGACTGGGTTCTAAATGAGTAAAGGAGCATGCCCGCATCAACAGTAAAGCTGAACAGCTGATCACTATTGATGCTGATTGACTGGGTGCTGCGTGAGAGAAGGAGCATGCCCGCATCAACAGTAAAGCTGAACAGCTGATCACTATAGATGCAGACCGACTGGGTGCTGTGGGAGTGAAGGAGCATGCCCAGATCAACAGTAAAACAGGACAGCTGATCACTGTTGATGCAGACCGACTGGGTGCTGCATGAGTGAAGGAGAATGCTCACATCAAAAGTAAAACTGAACAGCTGATCACTTTTGATGCAGACCGACTGGGTGCTGCATCGGTGAAGGAGCATGCCCGCATCAACAGTATAACTGAACAGCTGATCACTATTGATGCTGATTGACTGGGTGCTGAATGAGTGAAGGAGCATGTCCGCATCAACAGTAAAACTGAACAGCTGATCATTATTGATGCTGATTGACAGGGTGCAGCATGAGAGAAGGAGCATGCCCGCATCAACAGTAAAGCTGAACAGCTGATCACTATTGATGCTGATTGACTGGGTGCTAAATGAGTGAAGGAGCATGCCCGCATCAACAGTAAAGCTGAACAGCTGATCACTATTGATGCTGATTGACTGGGTGCTGAATGAGTGAAGGAGCATGTCCACATCAACAGTAAAACTGAACAGCTGATCACTATTGATGCTAATTGACTGAGTGCTGCGTGAGTGAAGGAGCATTCCTGCGTCAACAGTAAAGCTGAACAGCTGATCACTATTGATGCTGATTGACAGGGTGCTGCGTGAGTGAAGGAGCATGCCTGCGTGAACAGTAAAACTGAACAGCTGATCACTATTGATGCTGATTGACTGGGTGCTGCGTGAGTGAAGGAGCATTCTCACATCAACAGTAAAAGTGAACAGCTGATCACTATTGATGCTGAATGACTGGGTGCTGCATGAGTGAAGGAGCATGCCCGCATCAACAGTAAAACTGAACAGCTGATCACTATTGATGCAGACTGACTGGGTGCTGGCTGAGTGAAGGAGCATGCCCGCATCAACAGAAAGAGTGAAGAGCTGATCACTGTTGATGCTGATTGACTGGGTGCTGCATGAGTGAAGGAGCATGCGCACATCAACAGTAAAACTGAGCAGCTGATCACTATTGATGATGATTGATTGGGTGCTGCGTGAGTGAAGGAGCATACCCAGATCAACAGTAAAACAGGACAGCTGATCACTATTGATGCAGACCGACTGGGTGCTGCGTGAGTGAAGGAGCATGTCCGCATCAACAGTAAAACTGAACAGCTGATCACTGTTGATCCTGATTGACTGGGTGCTGCATGAGTGAAGGAGCATGCCCAGATCAACAGTAAAACTGGACAGCTGATCACTATTGATTCAGACCGACTGGGTGCTGCATGAGTGAAAGAATATGCTCACATCAACAGTAAAGCTGAATAGCTGATCACTATTGATGGTGATTGACTGGGTGCTGAATGAGTGAAGGAGCATGTCCACATCAACAGTAAAACTGAGCAACTGATCTGTATTGATGCTGATTGACTGGGTGCTGTGTGAGTGAAGGAGCATGCGCGCATCAATAGTAAAGCTGAAGAGCTGGTCACTATTGATGCTGATTGACTTGGTGCTATGTGAGTGAAGGAGCATGCTCTCATCAGCAGTAAAACTGAAGAGCTGATCACTATTGATGCTGATTGACTGGGTGCTGCATGAGTGAAGGAGCATGCCCGCATCAACAGTAAAACTGAACAGCTAATCATTATTGATGCATACTGACTGGGTGCTGCGTCAGTGTAGGAGCATGCCCGCATCAACAGTAAAACTGAACAGCTGATCACTATTGATGGTGATTGACTGGGTGCTGCATGAGTGAAGGAGCATGCCCGCATCAACAGTAAAACTGAACAGGTGATCACTATTGATGCTGATTGACTGCGCTGAGTGAGTGAAGGCATGCCCGCATCAACAGTAAAACTGAACAGCTGATCACTATTGATGCTGGTTGACTGGGTGCTGCGTGAGTGAAGGAGCATGCCCAGATCAACAGTAAACTGGACAGCTGATCACTATTGATGGAGACCGACTGGGTGCTGCATGGGTGAAGGAGCATGCCCGCATCAACAGTAAAGCTGAACAGCTGATCACTATTGATGCTGATTGACTGGGTGCTGCGTGAGTGAAGGAGCATGCCCAGATCAACAGTAAAACTGGACAGCTGATCACTATTGATGCTGATTGACTGGGTGCTGAATGAGTGAAGGAGCATGTCCACATCTACAGTAAAACTGAACAGCTGATCACTATTGATGCTGATTGACTGGGTGCTGCATGAGTGAAGGAGCATGTCCGCATCAACAGTAAAACTGAACAGCTGATCACTATTGATGCTGATTGACTAGGTGCCGCATGAGCGATGGAGCATGCCCGCATTAACAGTAAAACTGATCAGCTGATCACTATTGATGCTGATTGACTGGTTGCTGAGTGAGTGAAGGAGCATACCCGCATCAACAGTAAGACTGAACAGCTGATCACTATTGATGCTGATTGACTGGGTACTGCGTGAGTGAAGGAGCATGCCCAGATCAACAGTAAAACTGAACAGCTGATCACTATTGATGCTGATTGACTGGGTGCTGAGTGAGTGAAGGATCATGCATGCATCAACAGTAAAACTGGACAGCTGATCACTATTGATGCGGATTGACAGGGTGCTGCATGAGTGAAGGAGCATGCCCGCATCAACAGTAAAACTGGACAGCTGATCACTATTGATGCAGACCGACTGGGTGCTGCGTGAGTGATGGAGCATGCCCAGATCAACAGTAAAACAGGACAGCTGATCACTATTGATGCAGACCGACTGGGTGCTGCGTGAGTGAAGGAGCATGCCCAGATCAACAGTAAAACTGAACAGCTGATCACTATAGATGCTGATTGACTGGGTGCTAAGTGAGTGAAGGAGCATGCACGCATCAACAGTAAAACTGGACAGCTGATCACTATTGATGCGGATTGACAGGGTGCTGCATGAGTGAAGGAGCATGCCCGCATCAACAGTAAAACTGGACAGCTGATCACTATTGATGCAGACCGACTGGGTGCTGCGTGAGTGATGGAGCATGCCCAGATCAACAGTAAAACTGGACAGCTGATCTCTATTGATTCTGATTGACTGGGTGCTGCATGAGTGAAGGAGCATGCCCAGATCAAGAGTAAAACTGGACAGCTGATCACTATTGATGCAGACCGACTGGGTGCGGCGTGAGTGAAGGAGCATGCCCGCATCAACAGTAAAACTGAACAGCTGCTCACTATTGATGCTGATTGACTGGGTGCTGAGTGAGTGAAGGAGCATGCCTGCATCAACAGTAAAGCTGAACAGCTGATCACTATTGATGCTGATTGACTGGTTGCTGCGTGAGTGAAGGAGCATGCCCGCATCAACAGTAAAACTGAACAGCTGATCGCTATTGATGCAGACTGACTGGGTGCTGCATGAGTGAAGAAGCATGACCAGATCAACAGTAAAACTGGACAGCTGATCACTATTGATGCAGACCGACTGGGTGCTGCGTGAGTGAAGGAGCATGCCAGCATCAACAGTTAAACTGAACAGCTGATCACTATTGATGCTGATTGACTGGGAGCCGCATGAGTGAAGAGAGCATCCCATCAACAGTAAGATTGAACAGCTGATCACTATTGATGCTGATTGACTGGTTGCTGCGTGATTGAAGGAGCATGCCCGCATCAACAGTAAAACTGAACAGCTGATCGCTATTGATGCTGACTGACTGGGTGCTGAGTGAAGGAGCATGCCCGCATCAACAGTAAAACTGAACAGCTGATCACTATTGATGCTGATTGACTGGGTGCTGAGTGAGTGAAGGAGCATGCCCGCATCAACAGTAAGACTGAACAGCTGATCACTATTGATGCTGATTGACTGGGTACTGCGTGAGTGAAGGAGCATGCCCAGATCAACAATAAAACTGAACAGCTGATCACTATTGATGCTGATTGACTGGGTGCTGAGTGAGTGAAGGAGCATGCACGCATCAACAGTAAAACTGGGCAAGTGATCACTATTGATGCGGATTGACAGGGTGCTGAGTGAGTGAAGGAGCATGCCCGCATCAACAGCAAAACTGGGCAGCTGATCACTATTGATGCGGATTGACAGGGTGCCTCATGAGCGAAGGAGCATGACCGCTTCAACAGTAAAACTGAACAGCTGGTCACTATTGATGCTGATTGACTGGGTGCTGCGTGAGTGAAGGAGCATGCCCACATCAACAGTAAAACTGAACAGCTGATCACTATTGATGGTGATTGACTGGGTGCTGCATGAGTGAAGGAGCATGCTCACATCAACAGTAAAACTGAATAGCTAATCACTATTGATGCTGAATGACTGGGTGCTGCGTGAGTGAAGGAGCATGCCCGCATCAACAGTAAAACTGAACAGCTGATCACTATTGATGCAGACTGACTGGGTGCTGGCTGAGTGAAGGAGCATGCCCGCATCAACAGTAAAAGTGAACAGCTGATCACTATTGATGCTGATTGACTGGGTGCTGCATGAGTGAAGGAGCATGCTCACATCAACAGTAAAACTGAGCAGATGATCACTATTGATGCTGATTGCTTGGGTGCTGCGTGAGTGAAGAAGCATGCCCGCATCAACAATAAAATTGAACAGCTGATCACTGTTGATGCTGCTTGACTGGGTGCTGTGTGAGTGAAGGAGTATGCCCACATCATCAGTAAAAGTGAACTGCTGATCACTATTGATGCTGATTGACTGGGTGCTGCGTGAGTGAAGGAGCATGCCCAGATCAACAGTAAAACTGGACAGCTGATCACTATTGATGCAGACCGACTGGGTGCTGCGTGAGCGAAGGAGCATGTCCGCATCAACAGTAAAACAGCACAGCTGATCACTATTGATGCTGATTGATTGGGTACTGCGTGAGTGAAGGGGCATGCCCAGATCAACAGTGAAACTGGACAGCTGATCACTATTGATTCAGACCGACTGGGTGCTGCATGAGTGAAAGAACACGCTCACATCAACAGTAAAACTGAATAGCTGATCACTATTGATGGTGATTGACTGGGTGCTGAATGAGTGAAGCAGCATGTCCACCTAAACAGTAAAACTGAACTGCTGATCTCTATTGATGCTGATTGACTGGGTGCTACGTGAGTGAAGGAGCATATTCACATCAGCAGTAAAACTGAAGAGCTGATCACTATTGAGGCTGATTGACTGGGTGCTGCGTGAGTGAAGGAGCATGCCCGCATCAACAGTAAAACTGAACAGCTAATCATTATTGATGCATACTGACTGGGTGCTGCGTGAGTGTAGGAGCATGCCCGCATCAACAGTAAAACTGAACAGCTGGTCACTATTGATGGTGATTGACTGGGTGCTGCATGAGTGAAGGAGCATGCCCGCATCAACAGTAAAACTGAACAGCTGATCACTATTGATGCAGACTGACTGGGTGCTGCATGAGTGAAGGAGCATGTCCTCATCAACAGAAAAACTGAACAGCTGATCACTATTGATGCTGATTGACTGGGTGCTGCGTGAGTGAAGGAGCATGCCCGCATCAACAGTAAAACTGAACAGCTGATCACTATTAATGCTGGTTGACTAGGTGCTGCGTAAGCGAAGGAGCATGCCCACATCAACAGTAAAACTGAACAGCTGCTCACTATTGATGCTGATTGACTGGGTGCTGAGTGAGTGAAGGAGCATGCCCGCATCAACAGTAAAACTGGACAGCTGATCACTATTGATGCAGACCGACTGGGTGCTGCGTGAGTGATGGAGCATGCCCAGATCAACAGTAAAACTGGACAGCTGATCACTATTGATGCAGACCGACTGGGTGCTGCATGGGTGAAGGAGCATGCCCGCATCAACAGTAAAGCTGAACAGCTGATCACTATTGATGCTGATTGACTGGGTGCTGCATGAGTGAAGGAGCATGCCCAGATCAACAGTAAAACTGGACAGCTGGTCACAATTGATGCTGATTGACTGGGTGCTGAATGAGTGAAGGAGCATGTCCACATCAACAGTGAAACTGATCAGCTGATCACTTTTGATGCTGATTGACTGGGTGCTGCATGAGTGAAGGAGCATGTCCGCATCAACAGTAAAACTGAACAGCTGATAACTATTGATGCTGATTGACTGGGTGCCTCATGAGTGAAGGAGCATGCCCGCATTAACAGTAAAACTGATCAGCTGATCACTATTGATATTGATTGAATGGTTGCTGCATGAGTGAAGGAGCTATGCCCGCATCAACAGTAAAACTGAACAGCTGATCACTATTGATGCAGACTGACTGTGTGCTGCGTGAGTGAAGGAGCATGCCCAGATCAACAGTAAAACTGAACAGCTGATCACTATTGATGCTGATTGACTGGGTGCTGAGTGAGTGAAGGAGCATGCCCGCATCAACAGTAAAACTGAGCAGATGATCACTATTGATGCTGATTGATTGGGTGCTGCGTGAGTGAAGGAGCATGTCCACATCAACAGTAAAACTGAACAGCTGATCACTATTGATGCTGATTGACTGGGTACTGCATGAGTGAAGGAGCATGTCCGCATCAACAGTAAAACTGAACAGCTGATCACTATTGATGCTGATTGACTGGGTGCCTCATGAGCGATGGAGCATGCCCGCATTAACAGTAAAACTGATCAGCTGATCACTATTGATGCTGATTGACTGGTTGCTGTGTGAGTGAAGGAGCATGCCCGCATCAACAGTAAAACTGAACAGCTGATCACTATTGATGCAGACTGACTGCGCTGTATGAGTGGGAGAAGGAGCATGCCCGGATCAACAGTAAAACTGAACAGCTGATCACTATTGATGCTGATTGACTGGTTGCTGAGTGAGTGAAGGAGCATACCCGCATCAACAGTAAGACTGAACAGCTGATCACTATTGATGCTGATTGACTGGGTGCTGCGTGAGTGAAGGAGCATGCATGCATCAACAGTAAAACTGGACAGCTGATCACTATTGATGTGGATTGACAGGGTGCTGCATGAGTGAAGGAGCATGCCCGCATCAACAGTAAAAGTGCTCAGCTGATCACTATTGATGCAGACCGACTGGGTGCTGCGTGAGTGATGGAGCATGCCCAGATCAACAGTAAAACTGGACAGCTGATCACTATTGATGCTGATTGACTGGGTGCTGCATGAGTGAAGAGCATGCCCAGATCAAGAGTAAAACTGGACAGCTGATCACTATTGATGCAGACCGACTGGTGCTGCTGAGTGAAGGAGCATGCCCGCGTCAACAGTAAAACTGAACAGCTGATCATTATTGATGCTGATTGACAGGGTGCAGCATGAGAGAAGCAGCATGCCCGCATCAACAGTAAAGCTGAACAGCTGATTACTATTGTTGCTGATTGACTGGGTGCTAAATGAGTGAAGGAGCATGCCCGCATCAACAGTAAAGCTGAACAGCTGATCACTATTGATGCTGTTTGACTGGGTGCTGTGTGAGAGAAGGAGCATGCCCGCATCAACAGTAAAGCTGAACAGCTGATCACTATAGATGCAGACCGACTGGGTGCTGTGGGAGTGAAGGAGCATGCCCAGATCAACAGTAAAACAGGACAGCTGATCACTGTTGATGCAGACCGACTGGTGCTGTTCATGAGTGAAGGAGAATGCCCATCAAAAGTAAAACTGAACACCTGATCACTTTTGATGCAGACCGACTGGGTGCTGCATCGGGTGAAGGAGATGCCGCGTCAACAGTATAACTGAACAGCTGATCACTATTGATGCTGATTGACTGGGTGCTGAATGAGTGAAGGAGCATGTCCGCATCAACAGTAAACTGAACAGCTGATCATTATTGATGCTGATTGACAGGGGCAGCATGAGAGAACGAGCATGCCCGCATCAACAGTAAAGCTGAACAGCTGATCACTATTGATGCTGATTGACTGGGTGCTAAATGAGTGAAGGAGCATGCCCGCATCAACAGTAAAGCTGAACAGCTGATCACTATTGATGCTGATTGACTGGGTGCTGAATGAGTGAAGGAGCATGTCCACATCAACAGTAAAACTGAACAGCTGATCACTATTGATGCTAATTGACTGAGTGCTGCGTGAGTGTAGGAGCATGCCTGCATCAACAGTAAAGCTGTACAGCTGATCACTATTGATGCTAATTGACTGGGTGCTGTGTGAGTGAAGGAGCATGCCCGCGTGAACAGTAAAACTGAAGAGCTGATCACTATTGATGCTGATTGACTGGGTGCTGCGTGAGTGAAGGAGCATTCTCACATCAACAGTAAAAGAGAACAGCTGATCACTATTGATGCTGAATGACTGGGTGCTGCATGAGTGAAGGGAGCATGCCCGCATCAACAGTAAACTGAACAGCTGACTGGCAGATGGCGACTGACTGGTGCTGGCTGAGTGAAGGAGCATGACCGCATCAACAGCAAGAGTGAACAGCTGATCACTGTTGATGCTGATTGACTGGGTGCTGCATGAGTGAAGGAGCTTGCGCGCATCAATAGTAAAGCTGAAGAGCTGGTCACTATTTATGCTGATTGACTTGGTGCTATGTGAGTGAAGGAGCATGCCCGCATCAACAGTAAAACTGAACAGCTAATCATTATTGATGCATAGTGACTGGGTGCTGCGTCAGTGTAGGAGCATGCCCGCATCAACAGTAAAACTGAACAGCTGATCACTATTGATGGTGATTGACTGGGTGCTGCATGAGTGAAGGAGCATGCCCGCATCAACAGTAAAACTGAACAGCTGATCACTATTGATGCTGATTGACTGGGTGCTGCGTGAGTGAAGGAGCATGCCCGCATCTACAGTAAAACTGAATAGCTGATCACTATTGATGCTGGTTGACTAGGTGCTGCGTAAGTGAAGGAGCATGCCCAGATCAACAGTAAAACTGGACAGCTGATCACTATTGATGCAGACCGACTGGGTGCTGCGTGAGTGAAGGAGCATGTCCGCATCAACAGTAAAACTGAACAGCTGATCACTGTTGATCCTGATTGACTGGGTGCTGCATGAGTGAAGGAGCATGCCCAGATCAACAGTAAAACTGGACAGCTGATCACTATTGATTCAGACCGACTGGGTGCTGCATGAGTGAAAGAACATGCTCACATCAACAGTAAAGCTGAATAGCTGATCACTATTGATGGTGATTGACTGGGTGCTGAATGAGTGTTGGAGCATGTCCACATCAACAGTAAAACTGAGCAGCTGATCTCTATTGATGCTGATTGACTGGGTGCTGTGTGAGTGAAGGAGAATGCGCGCATCAATAGTAAAGCTGAAGAGCTGGTCACTATTGATGCTGATTGACTTGGTGCTATGTGAGTGAAGGAGCATGCTCTCATCAGCACTAAAACTGAAGAGCTGATCACTATTGATGCTGATTGACTGGGTGCTGCATGAGTGAAGGAGCATGCCCGCATCAACAGTAAAACTGAACAGCTAATCATTATTGATGCATACTGACTGGGTGCTGCGTCAGTGTAGGAGCATGCCCGCATCAACAGTAAAACTAACAGCTGATCACTATTGATGGTGATTGACTGGGTGCTGCATGAGTGAAGGAGCATGCCCGCATCAACAGTAAAACTGAACAGGTGATCACTATTGATGCTGATTGACTGGGTGCTGAGTGAGTGAAGGAGCAAGCATGCATCTACAGTAAAACTGAACAGCTGATCATTATTGATGCTGGTTGACTAGGTGCTGCGTAAGTGAAGGAGCATGCCCAGATCAACAGTAAAACTGGACAGCTGATCACTATTGATGCAGACCGACTGGGTGCTGCATGGGTGAAGGAGCATGCCCGCATCAACAGTAAAGCTGAACAGCTGATCACTATTGATGCTGATTGACTGGGTGCTGCGTGAGTGAAGGAGCATGCCCAGATCAACAGTAAAACTGGACAGCTGATCACTATTGATGCTGATTGACTGGGTGCTGAATGAGTGAAGGAGCATGTCCACATCAACAGTAAAACTGAACAGCTGATCACTATTGATGCTGATTGACTGGGTGCTGCATGAGTGAAGGAGCATGTCCGCATCAACAGTAAAACTGAACAGCTGATCACTATTGATGCTGATTGACTGGGTGCTGCATGGTGAAGGAGCATGCCCAGATCAGCAGTAAAACTGACAGCTGATCACTATTGATGCTGATTGACTGTGCTGTGTGAGTGAAGGAGCATGCCCGCATCAACAGTAAAACTGAACAGCTGATCACTATTGATGCAGACTGACTGGGTGCTGAGTGAGTGAAGGAGCATACCCGCATCAACAGTAAGACTGAACAGCTGATCACTATTGATGCTGATTGACTGGGTACTGCGTGAGTGAAGGAGCATGCCCAGATCAAAAGTAAAACTGAACAGCTGATCACTATTGATGCTGATTGACTGGGTGCTGAGTGAGTGAAGGAGCATGCATGCATCAACAGTAAAACTGGACAGCTGATCACTATTGATGCAGACCGACTGGTGCTGCGTGAGTGATGGAGCATGCCCAGATCAACAGTAAAACTGGACAGCTGATCTCTATTGATCCTGATTGACTGGTGCTGCATGAGTGAAGGAGCATGCCCAGATCAAGAGTAAAATGGACAGGTAATCACTATTGATGCAGACTGACTGGTGCTGCGTGAGTGAAGGAGCATGCCGCATCAACAGTAAAACTGAACAGCTGATCACTATTGATGCTGATTGACTGGGTGCTGAGTGAGTGAAGGAGCATGCCTGCATCAACAGTAAAGCTGAACAGCTGATCATTATTGATGCTGATTGACTGGTTGCTGCGTGAGTGAAGGAGCATGCCCGCATCAACAGTAAAACTGAACAGCTGATCACTATTGATGCTGATTGACTGGGTGCTGCATGAGTGAAGGAGCATGACCAGATCAAGAGTAAAACTGGACAGCTGATCACTATTGATGCAGACCGACTGGGTGCTGCGTGAGTGAAGGAGCATGCCCGCATCAACAGTTAAACCGAACAGCTGCTCACTATTGATGCTGATTGACTGGGAGCTGCATGAGTGAAGGAGCATGCCTGCATCAACAGTAAAGCTGAACAGCTGATCACTATTGATACTGATTGACTGGTTGCTGCGTGAGTGAAGGAGCATGCCCGCATCAACAGTAAAACTGAACAGCTGATCGCTATTGATGCAGACTGACTGGGTGCTGCGTGAGTGAAGAAGCATGCCCAGATCAACAGTAAAACTGAACAGCTGATCACTATTGATGCTGATTGACTGGGTGCTGAGTGAGTGAAGGAGCATGCCCGCATCAACAGTAAGACTGAACAGCTGATCACTATTGATGCTGATTGACTGGGTACTGCGTGAGTGAAGGAGCATGCCCAGATCAACAGTAAAACTGAACAGCTGATCACTATTGATGCTGATTGACTGGGTGCTGAGTGAGTGAAGGAGCATGCACGCATCAACAGTAAAACTGAACAGCTGATCACTATTGATGCTGATTGACTGGGTGCTGAGTGAGTGAAGGAGCATGCCCGCATCAACAGTAAAACTGAAAAGTGATCACTATTGATGCTGATTGACTGGGTGCTGAGTGAGTGAAGGAGCATGCCCGCATCAACAGCAAAACTGGGCAGCTGATCACTATTGATGCGGATTGACAGGGTGCCTCATGAGCGAAGGAGCATGCCCGGTTCAACAGTAAAACTGAACAGCTGGTCACTATTGATGCTGATTGACTGGGTGCTGCGTGAGTGAAGGAGCATGCCCACATCAACAGTAAAACTGAACAGCTGATCACTATTGATGGTGATTGACTGGGTGCTGCATGAGTGAAGGAGCATGCTCACATCAACAGTAAAACTGAACAGCTGATCACTATTGATGCTGATTGACTGGGTGCTGGCGTGAGTGAAGGAGCATGCCCGCAACAGTAAAACTGAACAGCTGATCACTATTGATGCAGATTGACTGGGTGCTGGCTGAGTGAAGGAGCATGCCCGCATCAACAGTAAACGTGAACAGCTGATCACTATTGATGCTGATTGACTGGGTGCTGCATGAGTGAAGGAGCATGCTCACATCAACAGTAAAACTGAGCAGATGATCACTATTGATGCTGATTGATTGGGTGCTGCGTGAGTGAAGGAGCATGCCCGCATCAACAATAAAATTGAACAGCTGATCACTGTTGATGCTGCTTGACTGGGTGCTGCGTGAGTGAAGGAGTATGCCCGCATCAACAGTAAAAGTGAACTGCTGATCACTATTGATGCTGATTGACTGGGTGCTGCGTGAGTGAAGGAGCATGCACAGATCAACAGTAAAACTGGACAGCTGATCACTATTGATGCAGACCGACTGGGTGCTGCGGCGAAGGAATGTCCGCATCAACAGTAAAACTGCACAGCTGATCACTATTGATGCTGATTGATTGGGTACTGCGTGAGTGAAGGGCATGCCAGATCAACAGTGAAACTGGACAGCTGATCACTATTGATGCAGACCGACTGGGTGCTGCATGAGTGAAAGAACACGCTCACATCAACAGTAAAACTGAATAGCTGATCACTATTGATGGTGATTGACTGGGTGCTGAATGAGTGAAGGAGCATGTCCACATAAACAGTAAAACTGAACTGCTGATCTCTATTGATGCTGATTGACTGGGTGCTGTGTGAGTGAAGGAGCATGCGTGCATCAATAGTAAAGCTGAAGAGCTGGTCACTATTGATGCTGATTGACTTGGTGCTACGTGAGTGAAGGAGCATATTCACATCAGCAGTAAAACTGAAGAGCTGATCACTATTGAGGCTGATTGACTGGGTGCTGCATGAGTGAAGGAGCATGCCCGCATCAACAGTAAAACTGAACAGCTAATCACTATTGATGCATACTGACTGGGTGCTGCGTGAGTGTAGGAGCATGCCCGCATCAACAGTAAAACTGAACAGCTGGTCACTATTGATGGTGATTGACTGGGTGCTGCATGAGTGAAGGAGCATGCCCGCATCAACAGTAAACTGAACAGCTGATCACTATTGATGCAGACTGACTGGTGCTGCGTATGAGTGAAGGAGCATGTCCTCATCAACAGTAAAACTGAACAGCTGATCACTATTGATGCTGATTGACTGTGCTGCGTGAGTGAAGGAGCATGCCGCATCAACAGTAAAACTGAACAGCTGATCACTATTGATGCTGATTGACTGGTGCCGCGTGAAGAAGGAGAATGCCCACATCAACAGTAAAACTGAACAGCTGATCACTATTGATGCTGATTGACTGGGTGCTGAGTGAGTGAAGGAGCATGCCGCATCAACAGTAAAACTGGACAGCTGATCACTATTGATGCAGACCGACTGGGTGCTGCATGGGTGAAAGAGCATGCCCGCATCAACAGTAAAGCTGAACAGCTGATCACTATTGATGCTGATTGACTGGGTGCTGCATGAGTGAAGGAGCATGCCCAGATCAACAGTAAAACTGGACAGCTGATCACAATTGATGCTGATTGACTGGGTGCTGAATGAGTGAAGGAGCATGTCCACATCAACAGTAAAACTGAACAGCTGATCACTTTTGATGCTCATTGACTGGGTGCTGCATGAGTGAAGGAGCATATCCGCATCAACAGTAAAACTGAACAGCTGATCACTATTGATGCTGATTGACTGGGTGCCTCATGAGTGAAGGAGCATGCCCGCATTAACAGTAAAACTGATCAGCTGATCACTATTGATATTGATTGAATGGTTGCTGCATGAGTGAAGGAGCTATGCCCGCATCAACAGTAAAACTGAACAGCTGATCACTATTGATGCAGACTGACTGTGTGCTGCGTGAGTGAAGGAGCATGCCCAGATCAACAGTAAAACTGAACAGCTGATCACTATTGATGCTGATTGACTGGGTGCTGAGTGAGTGAAGGAGCATGCCGGCATCAACAGTAAAACTAAACAGCTGATCCCTATTGATGCTGATTGACTGGGTACTGCGTGAGTGAAGTAGCATGCCTGCATCAACAGTAAAGCTGAACAGCTGATCACTATTGATGCTGATTGACTGGGTGCTACATGAGTGAAGGAGCATGCCCAGATCAAGAGTAAAACTGGACAGCTGATCACTATTGATGCAGACCGACTGGGTGCTGCGTGACTGAAGGAGCATGTCCGCATCAACAGTAAAACTGAACAGCTGATCACTATTGATGCTGATTGACTGGGTGCTGCATGAGTGAAGGAGCATGTCCGCATCAAGAGTAAAACTGAACAGCTGATCACTATTGATGCTGATTGACTGGGGCCTCATGAGCGAAGGAGCATGTCCGCATCAACTGTAAAACTGAACAGCTGATCACTATTGATGCTGATTGACTGGGTGCTGCGTGAGTGAAGGAGCATGCCCGCATCAACAGTAAAACTGAACAGCTGATCACTATTGATGCGGACTGACTGGGTGCTGCATGAGTGAGGTAGCATGCCCGCATCAACAGTAAAACAGGGCAGCTGATCACTATTGATGCTGATTGACTGGGTGCTGAATGAGTGAAGGACATGCCGCATCAACAGTAAAACTGAACAGCTGATCACTATTGATGCTGATTGACTGGGTGCTGCGTGAGTGAAGGAGCATGCCCGCATCAACAGTAAAACTGAACAGCTGATCACTATTGATGCTGATTGACTGGGTGCTGCATGAGTGAAGGAGCATGCCCACATCAACAGTAAAACTGAACAGCTGATCACTATTGATGCAGACATGACTGGGTGCTGCGTGGGTGAAGGAGCATGCCCGCATCAACAGTAAAAGTGAACAGCTGATCACTATTGATGCTGATTGACTGGGTGCGCGGAGTGAAGGAGCATGCCAGATCAACAGTAAAACTGGACAGCTGATCACTATTGATGCTGATCGACTGGGTGCTGCATGAGTGAAGGAGCATGCTCACATCAACAGTAAACTGAACAGCTGATCACTATTGATGCTGATTGACTGGGTGCTGAATGAGTGAAGAGCATGTCCACATCAACAGTAAAACTGATCAGCTGATCACTATTGATGCTGATTGACTGGGTGCTGCGTGAGTGAAGGAGCATGCCGCATCAACAGTAAAACTGAACAGCTGATCACTATTGATGCTGATTGACTTGGTGCTACGTGAGTGAAGGAGCATGCCCACATCAAGAGTAAAACTGAACAGCTGAACACTATTGATGCTGATTGACTGGGTGCTGCGTGAGTGAAGGAGCATGCCCGCATCAACAGTAAAATTGAACAGCTGATCACTATTGATGGTGATTGACTGGGTGCTGCATGAGTGAAGGAGCATGCCCGCATCAACAGTATAACTGAACAGCTGATCACTATTGATGCAGACTGACTGGGTGCTGCTTGAGTGAAGGAGCATGCCCGCATCAACAGTAAGGCTGAACAGTTGATCACTATTGATGCTGATTGACTGGGTGCTGTGTGAGTGAAGGAGCATATCCGCATCAACAGTAAAACTGAACAGCTGATCAGTATTGATGCAGACTGACTGGGTGCTGCATGAGTGAAGGGGCATGCCCGCATCAACAGTAAAACTGAACAGCTGATCACTATTGATGCTGATTGACTGGGAGCTGCATGAGTGAAGGAGCATGCCCGCATCAACAGTAAAACTGAACAGCTGATCACTATTGATGCTGATTGACTGGGTGCTGCGTGAGTGAAGGAGCATGCCCGCATCAACAGTAAAACTGAACAGCTGATCACTATTGATGCTGATTGACTGGTGATGCATGAGTGAAGATACGCCCGCATCAACAGTAAAACTGAACAGCTGATCACTATTGATGCTGATTGACTGGGAGCTGCATGAGTGAAGGAGCATGCCCGCATCAACAGTAAAACTGAACAGCTGATCACTATTGATGCTGATTGACTGGGTGCTGCGTGAGTGAAGGAGCATGCCCGCATCAACAGTAAAACTGAACAGCTGATCACTATTGATGCTGATTGACTGTGCTGCATGAGTGAAGGAGCATGCCCGCATCAACAGTAAAACTGAACAGCTGATCACTATTGATGCTGATTGACTGGGTGCTGCGTGAGTGAAGGAGCATGCCCGCATCAACAGTAAAACTGAACTGCTGATCACTATTGATGCTGATTGACTGGGTGCTGCGTGAGAGAAGGAGCATGCCCGCATCGAGCAGTACGTGAACAGCTGATCACTATTGATGCTGATTGACTGGGTGCTGCGTGAGTGAAGGAGCATGTCCATCAACAGTAAAACTGAACAGCTGATCACTATTGATGCAGACCGACTGGGTGCTGCATGAGTGAAGGGCATGCCCGATCAACAGTAAAACTGAACAGCTGATCACTATTGATGCTGATTGACTGGGAGCTGCATGAGTGAAGGAGCATGCCGCATCAACAGTAAACTGAACAGCTGATCACTATTGATGCTGATTGACTGGGGATGCATGAGTGAAGGAGCATGCCCGCATCAACAGTAAACTGAACAGCTGATCACTATTGATGCTGATTGACTGGGTGCTGCATGAGTGAAGGAGCATGCCCGCATCAACAGTAAAGCTAACAGCTGATCACTATTGATGCTGATTGACTGGGTGCTGCGTGAGTGAAGGAGCATGCCCGCATCAACAGTAAAACTGAACAGCTGATCACTATTGATGCTGATTGACTGGGTGCTGCATGAGTGAAGGAGCATGCCCGCATCAACAGTAAAACTGAACAGCTGATCACTATTGATGCTGATTGACTGGAGCTACGTGAGTGAAGGAGCATGCCCGCATCAACAGTAAAACTGAACAGCTGATCACTATTGATGCTGATTGACTGGGTGCTGCGTGAGTGAAGGAGCATGCCCGCATCAACAGTAAAACTGAACAGCTGATCACTATTGATGCTGATTGACTGGGTGCTGCGTGAGTGAAGGAGCATGCCCATCAACAGTAAAACTGAACAGCTGATCACTATTGATGCTGATTGACTGGGAGATGGATGAGTGAAGGAGCATGCCCGCATCAACAGTAAACTGGACAGCTGATCACTATTGATGCTGATTGACTGGGTGCTGCATGAGTGAAGGAGCATGCCCACATCAACAGTAAAACTGAACAGCTGATCACTATTGATGCTGATTGACTGGGTGCTGCGTGAGTGAAGGAGCATGCCCGCATCAACAGTAAAACTGAACAGCTGATCACTATTGATGCTGATTGACTGGGTGCTGCATGGTGAAGGAGCATGCCGCATCAACAGTAAAACTGAACAGCTGATCACTATTGATGCTGATTGACTTGGTGCCACGTGAGTGAAGGAGCATGCCGCATCAACAGTAAAACTGAACAGCTGATCACTATTGATGCTGATTGACTGGGTGCTGCGTGAGTGAAGGAGCATGCCGCGTCAACAGTAAAACTGAACAGCTGATCACCATTGATGCTGATTGACTGGGTGCTGCGTGAGTGAGGAGCATGCCCGCATCAACAGTAAAGCTGAACAGCTGATCACTATGATGCAGACCGACTGGGTGCTGTGGGAGTGAAGGACATGCCCAGATCAACGTAAAACAGGACAGCTGATCACTATGATGCAGACCGACTGGTGCTGCATGAGTGAAGGAGAATGCTCATCAAAAGTAAAACTGAACAGCTGATCACTTTTGATGCAGACCGACTGGGTGCTGCATCGGTGAAGGAGCATGCCCGCATCAACAGTATAACTGAACAGCTGATCACTATTGATGCTGATTGACTGGGTGCTGAATGAGTGAAGGAGCATGTCCGCATCAACAGTAAAACTGAACAGCTGATCATTATTGATGCTGATTGACAGGGTGCAGCATGAGAGAAGGAGCATGCCCGCATCAACAGTAAAGCTGAACAGCTGATCACTATTGATGCTGATTGACTGGGTGCTGAATGAGTGAAGGAGCATGTCCTCATAAACAGTAAAACTGAACTGCTGATCTCTATTGTTGCTGATTGACTGGGTGCTGTTTGAGTGAAGGAGCATGCGTGCATCAATAGTAAAGCTGAAGAGCTGGTCACTATTGATGCTGATTGACTGGTGCTACGTGAGTGAAGGAGCATATCACATCAGCAGTAAACTGAAGAGCTGATCACTATTGATGGCTGATTGACTGGGTGCTGCGTGAGTGAAGGAGCATGCCCGCATCAACAGTAAAACTGAACAGCTAATCACTATTGATGCATACTGACTGGGTGCTGCGTGAGTGTAGGAGCATGCCCGCATCAACAGTAAAACTGAACAGCTGGTCACTATTGATGGTGATTGACTGGGTGCTGCATGAGTGAAGGAGCATGCCCGCATCAACAGTAAAACTGAACAGCTGATCACTATTGATGCAGACTGACTGGTTGCTGCATGAGTGAAGGAGCATGTCCTCATCAACAGAAAAACTGAACAGCTGATCACTATTATGCTGATTGACTGGGTGCTGCGTGAGTGAAGGAGCATGCCCGCATCAACAGTAAAACTGAACAGCTGATCACTATTGATGCTGGTTGACTAGGTGCTGCGTGAGCGAAGGAGCATGCCCACATCAACAGTAAAACTGAACAGCTGCTCACTATTGATTCTGATTGACTGGGTGCTGAGTGAGTGAAGGAGCATGCCCGCATCAACAGTAAAACTGGACAGCTGATCACTATTGATGCAGACCGACTGGGTGCTGCGTGAGTGAAGGAGCATGCCCAGATCAACAGTAAAACTGGACAGCTGATCACTATTGATGCAGACCGACTGGGTGCTGCATGGGTGAAGGAGCATGCCCGCATCAACAGTAAAGCTGAACAGCTGATCACTATTGATGCTGATTGACTGGGTGCTGCATGAGTGAAGGAGCATGCCCAGATCAACAGTAAAACTGGACAGCTGATCACTATTGATGCTGATTGACTGGGTGCTGCATGAGTGAAGGAGCATGTCCGCATCAACAGTAAAACTGAACAGCTGATCACTATTGATGCTGATTGACTGGGTGCTGCATGAGTGAAGGAGCATGTCCGCATCAACAGTAAAACTGAACAGCTGATCACTATTGATGCTGATTGACTGGGTGCCTCATGAGCGAAGGAGCATGCCCGCATTAACAGTAAAACTGATCAGCTGATCACTATTGATGCTGATTGACTGGTTGCTGCATGAGTGAAGGAGCATGCCCGCATCAACAGTAAAACTGAACAGCTGATCACTATTGATGCAGACTGACTGGGTGCTGCGTGAGTGAAGGAGCATGCCCAGATCAACAGTAAAACTGAACAGCTGATCACTATTGATGCTGATTGACTGGGTGCTGAGTGAGTGAAGGAGCATGCCCGCATCAACAGTAAGACTGAACAGCTGATCACTATTGATGCTGATTGATGGGTGCTGAGTGAGTGAAGGAGCATGTCCACATCAACAGTAAAACTGAACAGCTGATCACTATTGATGCTGATTGACTGGGCACTGCATGAGTGAAGGAGATATGTCCGCATCAACAGTAAAACTGAACAGCTGATCACTATTGATGCTGATTGACTGGGTGCCTATGGAGCGAAGGAGCATGCCCGCATTAACAGTAAAACTGATCAGCTGATCACTATTGATGCTGATTGACTGGTTGCTGTGTGAGTGAAGGAGCATGCCCGCATCAACAGTAAAACTGAACAGCTGATCACTATTGATGCAGACTGACTGGGTGCTGCATGAGTGAAGGAGCATGCCCAGATCAACAGTAAAACTGAACAGCTGATCACTATTGATGCTGATTGACTGGGTGCTGAGTGAGTGAAGGAGCATACCCGCATCAACAGTAAGACTGAACAGCTGATCACTATTGATGCTGATTGACTGGGTACTGCGTGAGTGAAGGAGCATGCATGCATCAACAGTAAAACTGGACAGCTGATCACTATTGATGTGGATTGACAGGGTGCTGCATGAGTGAAGGAGCATGCCCGCATCAACAGTAAAACTGGACAGCTGATCACTATTGATGCAGACCGACTGGGTGCTGCGTGAGTGATGGAGCATGCCCAGATCAACAGTAAAGCTGGACAGCTGATCACTATTGATTCTGATTGACTGGGTGCTGCATGAGTGAAGGAGCATGCCCAGATCAAGAGTAAAACTGGACAGCTGATCACTATTGATGCAGACCGACTGGGTGCGGTGTGAGTGAAGGAGCATGCCCACGTCAACAGTAAAACTGAACAGCTGATCATTATTGATGCTGATTGACAGGGTGCAGCATGAGAGAAGCAGCATGCCCGCATCAACAGTAAAGCTGAACAGCTGATTACTATTGTTGCTGATTGACTGGGTGCTAAATGAGTGAAGGAGCATGCCCGCATCAACAGTAAAGCTGAACAGCTGATCACTATTGATGCTGATTGACTGGGTGCTGCGTGAGTGAAGAGACATGCCCGATCAACAGTAAAGCTGAACAGCTGATCACTATTGATGCAGACCGACTGGGTGCTGTGGGAGTGAAGGGCATGCCCAGATCAACAGTAAACAGGACAGCTGATCACTGTTGATGCAGACCGACTGGGTGCTTCATGAGTGAAGGAGAATGCTCACATCAAAAGTAAAACTGAACAGCTGATCACTTTTGATGCAGACCGACGTGCTGCATCGGTGAAGGAGCATGCCCGCATCAACAGTAAACTGAACAGCTGATCACTATTGATGCTGATTGACTGGGTGCTGAATGAGTGAAGGAGCATGTCCGCATCAACAGTAAAACTGGACAGCTGATCATTATTGATGCTGATTGACAGGGTGGCATGAGAGAAGAGCATGCCCGCATCAACAGTAAAGCTGAACAGCTGATCACTATTGATGCTGATTGACTGGGTGCTGAATGATGAAGGAGCATGCCCGCATCAACAGTAAAGCTGAACAGCTGATCACTATTGATGCTGATTGACTGGTGCTGAATGAGTGAAGGAGCATGCCACATCAACAGTAAAACTGAACAGCTGATCACTATTGATGCTAATTGACTGGGTGCTGCGTGAGTGTAGGAGCATGCCTGCATCAACAGTAAAGCTGAACAGCTGATCACTATTGATGCTGATTGACTGGGTGCTGCTTGAGTGAAGGAGCATGCCCGCGTGAACAGTAAAACTGAAGAGCTGATCACTATTGATGCTGATTGACTGGGTGCTGCGTGAGTGAAGGAGCATTCTCACATCAACAGTAAAAGTGAACAGCTGATCACTATTGATGCTGAATGACTGGGTGCTGCATGAGTGAAGGAGCATGCCCGCATCAACAGTAAAACTGAACAGCTGATCACTATTGATGCAGACTGACTGGGTGCTGGCTGAGTGAAGGAGCATGACCGCATCAACAGCAAGAGTGAACAGCTGATCACTGTTGATGCTGATTGACTGGGTGCTGCATGAGTGAAGAAGCATGCGCGCATCAACAGTAAAGCTGAACAGCTGGTCACTATTTATGCTGATTGACTTGGTGCTATGTGAGTGAAGGAGCATGCCCGCATCAACAGTAAAACTGAACAGCTGATCATTATTGATGCATATTGACTGGGTGCTGCGTGAGTGATAGGAGCATGCCGCATCAACAGTAAAACTGGACAGCTGATCACTATTGATGCTGATTGACTGGGTGCTGCATGAGTGAAGGAGCATGCCCGCATCAACAGTAAAACTGAACAGCTGATCACTATTGATGCTGATTGACTGGGTGCTGCGTGAGTGAAGGAGCATGCCGCATCAACAGTAAAACTGAACAGCTGATCACTATTGATGCTGATTGACTGGGTGCTACTTGAGTGAAGGGCATGTCGCATCAACAGTAAAACTGAACAGCTGATCACTATTGATGCTGATTGACTGGGTGCCTCATGAGCGATGTAGCATGCCCGCATTAACAGTAAAACTGATCAGCTGATCACTATTGATGCTGATTGACTGGTTGCTGTTTGAGTGAAGGAGCATGCCCGCATCAACAGTAAAACTGAACAGCTGATCACTATTGATGCAGGCTGACTGGGTGCTGCGTGAGTGAAGGAGCATGCCCAGATCAACAGTAAAACTGAACAGCTGATCACTATTGATGGTGATTGACTGGGTGCTGAGTGAGTGAAGGAGCATACCCGCATCAACAGTAAGACTGAACAGCTGATCACTATTGATGCTGATTGACTGGGTGCTGCGTGAGTGATGGAGCATGCCCAGATCAACGGTAAAACTGGACAGCTGATCACTATTGATTCTGATTGACTGGGTGCTGCATGAGTGAAGGAGCATGCCCAGATCAAGAGTAAAACTGGACAGCTGATCACTATTGATGCAGACCAACTGGGTGCGGCGTGAGTGAAGGAGCATGCCCGCATCAACAGTAAAACTGGAACAGCTGATCACTATTGATGCTGATTGACTGGGTGCTGAGTGAGTGAAGGAGCATGCCGCATCAACAGTAAACTGAACAGCTGATCACTATTGATGCTGATTGACTGGTGCTGCGTGAGTGAAGGAGCATGCCGCATCAACAGTAAAACTGAACAGCTGATCGCTATTGATGCAGGCTGACTGGGTGCTGCGTGAGTGAAGGAGCATGCCCGCATCAACAGTAAGACTGAACAGCTGATCACTATTGATGCTGATTGACTGGGTGCTGCATGAGTGAAGGAGCATGACCAGATCAAGAGTAAAACTGGACAGCTGATTACTATTGATGCTGATTGACTGGGTGCTGCATGAGTGAAGGAGCATGCCTGCATCAACAGTAAAGCTGAACAGCTGATCACTATTGATACTGATTGACTGGTTGCTGCGTGAGTGAAGGAGCATGCCCGCATCAACAGTAAAACTGAACAGCTGATCGCTATTGATGCAGACTGACTGGGTGCTGCGTGAGTGCTGAAGCTTGCCCAGATCAACAGTAAAACTGAACAGCTGATCACTATTGATGCTGATAGACTGGGTGCTGAGTGAGTGAAGGAGCATGCCCGCATCAACAGTAAGACTGAACAGCTGATCACTATTTATGCTGATTGACTGGTGACTGCGTGAGTGAAGGAGCATGCCCAGATCAACAATAAAACTGAACAGCTGATCACTATTGGTGCTGATTGACTGGGTGCTGAGTGAGGAAGGAGCATGCACGCATCAACAGTAAAACTGGACAGCTGATCACCATTGATGCAGATTGACAGGGTGCTGCATGAGTGAAGGAGCATGCCCGCATCAACAGTAAAACTGGACAGCTGATCACTATTGATGCAGACCGACTGGGTGCTGAGTGAGTGAAGGAGCATGCCCGCATCAACAGTAAAGCTGAACAGCTGATCACTATTGATGAAGACTGACAGGGTGCTGCGTGAGTGAAGCAGCATGCCCAGATCAACAGTAAAACTGAACAGCTGATCACTATTGATGTTGATTGACTGGGTGCTGAGTGAGTGAAGGAGCATGCCCGCATCAACAGTAAAACTGGGCAACTGATCACTATTGATGCGGATTGACAGGGTGCTGAGTGAGTGAAGGAGCATGCCCGCATCAACAGTAAAACTGGGCAGCTGATCACTATTGATGCGGATTGACAGGGTGCCTCATGAGCGAAGGAGCATGCCCGCTTCAACAGTAAAACTGAACAGCTGGTCACTATTGATGCTGATTGACTGGGTGCTGCATGAGTGAAGGAGCATGCCCACATCAACAGGAAAACTGAACAGCTGATCACTATTGATGGTGATTGACTGGGTGCTGCATGAGTGAAGGAGCATGCTCACATCAACAGTAAAACTGAATAGCTAATCACTATTGATGCGGACTGACTGGGTGCTGCATGAGTGAAGGAGCATGCCCGCATCAACTGTAAAACAGGTCAGCTGATCACTATTGATGCTGATTGACTGGGTCCTGAATGAGTGAAGGAGCATGTCCGCATCAACAGTAAAACTGAACAGCTGATCACTATTGATGCTGATTGACAGGGTGCAGCATGAGAGAAGGAGCATGCCCGCAGGAGCAGTAAAGCTGAACAGCTGATCACTATTGATGCTGATTGACTGGGTGCTGAATGAGTGAAGGAGCATGCCCACATCAGCAGTAAAACTGAACAGCTGATCACTATTGATGCTGATTGACTGGGTGCTGCATGAGTGAAGGAGCATTCTCAAATCAACAGTAAAACTGAACAGCTGATCACTATTGATGCTGATTGATTGGATGCTGCATGAGTGAAGGAGCATGCCCGCATCAACAGTAAAAGTGAACAGCTGATCACTATTGATGCTGATTGACTGGGTGCTGCGTGAGTGAAGGAGCATGCCCGCATCAACAGTAAAACTGGACAGCTGATCACTATTGATGCAGACCGACTGGGTGCTGCGTGAGTGAAGGAGCATGTCCGCATCAACAGTAAAACTGAACAGCTGATCACTATTGATGCTGATTGATTGGGTGCTGCGTGAGTGAAGGAGCATGCCCGCATCAACGGTAAAAGTGAACAGCTGATCACTATTGATGCTGATTAACTGGGTGCTGCATGAGTGAAGGAGCATGCCCAGATCAACAGTAAAACTGGACAGCTGATCACTTTTGATTCAGACCGATTGGGTGCTGTATGAGTGAAAGAGCATGCTCACATCAAGAGTAAAACTGAACAGCTGATCACTATTAATGGTGATTGACTGGGTGCTGAATGAGTGAAGGAGCATGTCCACATCAACAGTAAAACTGAAGAGCTGATCTCTGTTGATGCTGATTGACTGGGTGCTGCGTTAATGAAGGAGCATGCACGCATCAACAGTAAAGCTGAAGAGCTGGTCACTATTGATGCTGATTGACTTGGTGCTACGTGAGTGAAGCAGCATGCCCACATCGGCAGTAAACTGAACAGCTGATCTCTATTGATGCTGATTGACTGGGTGCTGTGTGAGTGAAGGAGCATGCCCGTATCAACAGTAAAACTGAACAGCTGATCACTATTGATGCATACTGACTGGGTGCTGCGTGAGTGTAGGAGCATGCCCGCATCAACAGTAATACTGAACAGCTGATCACTATTGATGGTGATTGACTGGGTGCTGCATGAGTGAAGGAGCATGCCCGCATCAACAGTAAAACTGAACAGCTGATCACTATTGATGCTGATTGACTGGGTGCTGCGTGTGTAAAGGAGCATGCCTGCATCAACAGTAAAAGTGAACAGCTGATCACTATTGATGCTGATTGACTGGGTGCTGCATGAGTGAAGGAGCATGTCCGCATCAACAGTAAAACTGAACAGGTGATCTCTATTGATGCAGACCGACTGGGTGCTGCGTGAGTGTAGGAGCATGCCCGCATCAACAGTAAAACTGGACAGCTGATCACTATTGATGCAGACTGACTGGGTGCTGCGTGAGTGAAGGTGCATGTCCGCATCAACAGTAAAACTGAACAGCTGATCACTATTGATGCAGACTGACTGGGTGCTGTGTGAGTGAAGGAGCATGCCCGCATCAACAGTAAAACTGGACAGCTGATCATTATTGATGCAGAACGACTGGGTGCTGCATGAGTGTAGGAGCATGCCCGTATCAACAGTAAAACTGGACAGCTGATCTCTATTGATGCAGACTGACTGGGTGCTGCATGAGTGAAGGAGCATGCCCGTATCAACAGTAAAACTGAACAGCTCATCACTATTGATGGTGATTGACTAGGTGCTGCGTGAGTGAAGGAGCATGCCCGCATCAACAGTAAAACTGAACAGCTCATCACTATTGATGCTGATTGACTGGGTGCTGTGTGAGTGAAGGATCATGCCCGCGTCAACAGTAAAACTGAACAGCTGATCACTGTTGATGCTGATTGACTGGGTGCTGCGTGAGTGAAGGAGCATGCCCGCATCAACAGTAAAACTGGACAGCTGATCACTATTGATGCAGATTGACTGGGTGCTGAATGAGTGAAAGAGCATGCTCGCATCAACAGTAAAACTGGACAGCTGATCACTATTTATGGTGATTGACTGGGTGCTGCATGAGTGAAGAATCATGCCCGCGTCAACAGTAAAACTGAACAGCTGATCACTATAGATGCAGATTGACTGGGTGCTGCGTGAGTGAAGGAGCATGCCCAGATCAACAGCAAAACTGGACAGCTGATCACTATTGATGCAGACCGACTGGGTGCTGCATGAGTGAAGGAGCTTGTCCCCATCAACAGTAAAACTGAACAGCTGATCACTATTGATGCTGATTGACTGGGTGCTACGTGAGTGAAGAAGCATGCCCATGTCAACAGTAAAGCTGAACAGCTGATCACTATTGATGCTGATTGACTGGGTGCTGCGTGAGTGAAGGAGCATGCCCGCATCAACAGTAAAACTGGACAGCTGATCACTATTGATGCTGATTGACTGGGTGCTGCGTGAGTGAAGGAGCATACTCACATCAACAGTAAAACTGAACAGCTGATCACTATGGATTCGGATTGATTGGGTGCTGCATGAGTGAAGGAGCATGCCCGCATCAACAGTAAAACTGAACAGCTGATCACTATTGATGCTGATTGACTGGGTGCTGCGTGAGTGAAGGAACATGCCCGCTGTGATGGTGTTTTTCTTCCCCCTCCAAAAAAAAACTGTTTTTGCAGAACTAAGACCTGAAGTTTCTTTATCTCCTATTATATATATATTTCTTTTTTTTAGTCTGTTGCGCAACAGCATATTTATTTTGTTTAAATTCTCCCCCTTCCTTCTCTCTTGTTTCTATGTCTGTATTTCTGTACTTATTTCCTAATTAAATAGCGTGTTGGCCACTCTCTATCAAATCTATTCCTTTCAATTCCTCTTTTCAGGTTCTTAGTAATGTAAAACAGCTAATTCTAAAGCCTAGTGCATTCCATGATTATGGACACAGAAAACTGGATAAATATATTTAGTAAAACCCTTGCCATACCGTGTGGGAAGCTAAAAGAAATATTATGAATGTATGGCGTTTTTAGTGCATTCTGAAAGTCTAGGGAAACAGGTGACACAGAGCAAGATAACAAGCTCATAATCCCATACTAATATTTTATCTTGTGTCTATCCTGCATCCCTATGGTAAAAATATGGCGCCCTTAAGATTGTATAGTCTGGGAAAGAAAAGAAAGGTTAACTTCCTAGTGAGCAGTATGCATCTCAAACAGCACAGTAGTATTTCTGTGTACATTTGTACATTCTGTGTTGTGAGTACATGAATTAAGGAAGTTGAAATACATTACTGTTCTTTGTGAGCCAAGTCCTGTTAGCAAGCTAGGTAACCCTGTGTCTGCATGAAGAAACCTTCTGACTCTCCAGGTGTGTCCTATAGGGAGGAGTAGGCGGCACATCTTGGTCATTGTTATACAAGAGCCAAACCTCCTCCTATTTAAGTGGGCGGTACCTTGCCTAATACAGCTCATATTCCCATAATTAAGGAATAAATCACTCAAGATCCAATGTTTAAAATAAACATAATGGTTTATATTGATTATTCTTACAGGAGAATCCGATTGTATGTAAAAAGGAAATTAATACTTGGAATTATATGTATAAATTCAGTATTTGTATTAATTGATAGGTGGAGTTTCAATTTGTGGGTGGGATCACAGTCCTATATCAAGGCAGAATTGATGTTGTAATTCAGATAGTCGTTGGGAGAGGACCTGTTTGGTTCTCCCAGAGAGATCTCTGAGAGGTCAGGCACAGTTTGATGTTGATAGAATAGCTCTAATTGTTCATGCCAAACCTGTGCTTTTTGTATTTGTTTTCTTTACTTTGAACAAAGTGAGTCTCTAACTTTTATTATTTCAAATTTATTTTTTTTTGAATAAAAATCATACCTATTCAAGGTATGTTGTACCACTTATGCTGTCTCTTGTAAAAGTCTTTTCTTACACCCCACGACACCCGCATCAACAGTAAAACTGGACAGCTGATCACTATTGATGCTGATTGACTGGGTGCTGCGTGAGTGAAGGAGCATACTCACATCAACAGTAAAACTGAACAGCTGATCACTACTGATGCTGATTGACTGGGTGCTGCATGAGTGAAGGAGCATGCCCGCATCAACAGTAAAACTTCACAGCTGATCTCTATTGATGCTGATTGACTGGGTGCTGCGTGAGTGAAGGAGCATGTCCACATCAACAGAAAAACTGAACAGCTGATCACTATTGATACTGATTGACTGGGTGCTGCATGAGTGAAGGAGCATGCCCGCATCAACAGTAAAACTGGACAGCTGATCACTATTGATGCAGATCCCATTATTCAGTCAGACTGCAGCCAGAGCAGCAGGAAAGAACAGAGTTGTGGCAGTCAGAATTTGCAGTATTTTTTTTTTTTTTACATTCTCAGTGCTATGGGGATGGATGGGGTGGAGTGCCCGAGAATGGAAGGTGGAGGGGCTGCAGGGATAAGAGGATATATAGTAGTATGTTTTATTTCCAACAGAAGGTGTTCAAAAGCATTTAGCACAAGATTTTTGCAATGGTGTCCAGCAGAAGACAGCAAAAGTGCAGAGTATATTTTTAAAAACTCAGACGTTAAAACAATACAATAAATTAAAATGAATTTACCATTTCAGATACAGTACCATATCTAAGGATGGGTGATGTGAAAGCACATGAAGGGAGGGTGTCAGAATTCCTTGTTAGAAAAACAGACTGGGGCTGGAAATGGAGGGAGGGGTGTGAAAGAAGCCAGACACGGGGAGTAAGGATTTGCGGTGAGTGATCAGAGCCAGGAACAGAGGATGGGATTGCGAAAGCCTGCAGTGGTAAGGATCGGGATTTTTTGAGAACGGTGACAGGAATGGAGAATGGGGTGGGAAAGCATGTCGAAGGAGGGAACAGGATTTTTTTTTTTGAGAGTCAAGGGCCTTGAATGGAAGTTGGAGTGGAAAGCACACAGATGGATGAAGCATGAGTTTTTTGTTTGATTTTTAAAGCAACTGTGGATGTAAAAATTAGGAGGCGATGGGAAAGCACACAGAAAGAGGGTGCGAGCATGAGGGTTTTTCAGATACCAGGGCCAGGTAGGGAAGGTGGGACAGCATGCTGAGGGAAGAAGCAGAATTCTTTTTTTTTTTTTGGAAAGACCAGGGCTGAGAATGAAGTGTGATACTCATTGGAGCACTTCATTTATTTCAAGTATACACTGTTTTCAGCTATGAAACTCTGACTAGTGTCACAGTCTGGTTGCATGGTCATTGGTCTGTCAGGGATGAGTCCACTGTAGATTGCTCTGCACTGGGCTAGTCCATGACACATCTCTCAAATGCCATTCTCTGAAACAACCACAAGATGCTTCTTGCACACGTGCAAGGAAACATAAACAAGCATTTGTCAATGACGAATGTTGATTGTGTTGGTCTGTTGAGCTTGCTCACTGCCCCTCCGTCACTAGCTCAGTCTGTTTCTCCTGGTGCTGCAGGCTGCTCTTTTGTACTGGCCTCCTGCCTGCATTGGCAGCTTTTTCTGCCCACTAAGAAATTCACAGCTGTCCCAACAGAGTTCCATTGCGGTGGCTCACTCCACCCTCTCACTCGCTCATTCTGTTTCTCCTGGTGCTGCAGGCTGCCCTTTTGTACTGGGCTCCTGCCTCTGTTGGTGGCTTTTTCTGCCCACAAAGAAATCTGAAGCAGTCCTGACACAGGTCTGTTGAGTCTGCTCACTCCCCCTCTCTCATTCACTCATTCCATTTCTGCTGGCGCTGCAGGCTGGCCTTTTGTACTGGGCTCCTGCCTGCATTGCCGCCTTTTTATGACAACAAAGAAATCTGCAGCAGTCATGATAGAGCTCCGTTGAGATCGCTCACTCCCCCTCTCTCACTCGCTCATTGTGTTTCTCCCAGTGCTGCAGGCTGCCCTTTTGTACTGGGCTTCTGCTTCTGTTGGTGCCTTTTTCTGCCTACAAAGAAATCTGCAGCAGTCTCGACAAAGTTCCGTTGAGCTCACTCACTCCCCTTCTCTCACTTGCTCATTCCATTTCTGCTGGCACTGCAGGCTGGCCTTTTCCACTGGGCTCCTACCTGTATTGCCACCTTCTGCCCACAAAGAAATTTGCAGCAGTTACAATAGAGCTCTGTTGAGCTCGCTCACTCTCCCTCTCTCACTCACTCACTCATTCTGGTTTTCCCGCCACTGCAGGTTGCCCTTTGGTACTGAGCCCCTGTGTGCATTGCTGCCCTTTTCTGCCGACAAACAAATCTGCAGCAGTCCCAACAGAGCTCCGTCGAGCTCACTCACTCCCCCTCTCTCACTCACTCACTTGTTCTGTGTCTCCAACCGCTGCAGGCTGCCCTTTTGTACTGGGCTCCTGCCTGCGTTGGCAGTTTTTCCTGACCACAAAGAAATCTGAAGCAGTCCCATCACAACTCCATTGAGCTCACTCACTCCCTCTCTCTCACTCACTCACTCATTTAGTTTCTGCCAGTGCTGCAAGCTGGCCTTTTGTACTGGGCTCCTGCCTGCGTTGCCACCTTTTTCTGCCAACAAAGAAATCCACAGCAGTCAAAATAGATCTCCATTGAGCTCGCTCACTACCACTCTGTCACTTGCTCATTCTGTTTCTCTTGGTGCTGCAGGCTGCGCTTTTGTATGAGGCCCCTGACTGCGTTGGCACCTTTGTCTGTGCACAAAAAAATCTGTAGCTGTCCTGACAGAGCTCCATTGAGGTGGCTCAGTCTCCCTTTCTCACATGCTCATTCTGTTTGTCCTGGCACTGCAAGCTGCCCTTTTCTACGGGGCTCCTGCCTGCATTGGTGCCTTTTTCTGCCCCCAAGGAAATCCGCAGCAGTCCTGATAGAGCTCCGTTGAGCTCTCTCAGTCCCCCTGTCTCACTCGCTCATACTGTTTCTTCCACCGCTGCAGGCTGGCCTTTTTGTACTGGGCCCCTGCCTACACTGATGCCTTTTTCTGCCCACAAAGAAATCTAAAGCAGTCCTGACAGTGCTCCAGTGAGTTCGCTCACTCCGCCTCCCTCACTCGCTCTCTCGTTCTGTTTCTCCCAGTGCTGCAGGCTGCTCTTTTGTACTGGGATCTTTTTTTTTTTTTGTTATTAAACCAGTTTTATTACATTTTCAAAAATCAAAACCATACCCAGTAATAATCACAGAACGATGTACTATAACAGTGAACAACAAAACCCAAACAACCCAACCCTCCCTCTCCCTCTCCCCCCCAGACTACACACGCTAGATAATCTTAGTTTACAGCCAAGTAACAAATATAGTTTTCAAGGCTTCCAGGCAGTCAGGAGGGCCTCCAAGGAACCCCCATAGTGATGCATATGCTTTGGGCCTACCATGCATGCAGGCGATATGCCTCTCTAACTGTAAGGCCAACATGCTCTCTTTGTACCACTCCATCGGAGTGGGAGGCTTGTCACCAACCCAGTGTCTCAGAATTATTAATTTAGCTGTAGCCGAGACAAGCGACATATGGGCTCTCTTAATTTTGGTGACACCCAAAGGAAAGAGATTGATTAGACAAACTTCAGGCGTAAACAAAGCTCCTAAGCCAAGGACAGGGTCAAGGATATTAGCGATAGAACGCCAAAAAGCCTGCATGTAGGGGCATAGCCAGAGCATATGATATAGGGTGCCGACACCCCTCATACACTTTATACAAAATGACATTGTCGATGCCCCGTATTTGCATAGCTGAACAGGAGTAATATAGATATTGTGCATGATGTTGAAGTGCATTAGTCTCAGTCTGTCTTGCTTTATATGCCTGTACATGGATAACCAGAGTTTCTTCCACAGGGTGGGATCCTCCGGAATACCCAATTCCTTTGACCAATAATAACAGATCCCTGATGGTAGTCTAGAATCCCATTCCTGAAGAGTTTTATATAGGTTTGAAACTGAACGTGGTTGGGAGGCTTTATGAATAAGCAAGGAAAGGTCTCTGTCACTCGGACCTATCGGTGATACCCCGGAGAAAAAGGAGGATAGGGCATTGCTAACTTGTAGATATTTAAACATCTCCTTACCCGAGGCCCCAAAAGACTTTTGAAAATAGTCAAACGGGAGCGGTTTCCCATTTGACCAACAATTTGAGACTCTAGCATCATTTAATTGAGGCCAAAATGCAGGGGACAGAGGTGCTCCTCCAACCTTAAAATGTGGATTACCAATAATGGGCTGGTCAACCGAGAAGTACCACTTTACAGTCAGATAGTTCTGTATCTGATGGAAGGCTCTTAACGACCAACCTATTGGATTCCCTCGAAAGACCTTGGGGATGGCCAATGGAGAGGCAAATAGGAGGGCCCTCAGAGAGCAATTAACCTATGCTACCAAGTGCTGCTCTATGTCTACCCACAGCAGTCTATATTCCTGATGTCCAATCTCCCCACTCCAATGAGCTAGTTTACTTATATGCTGCGCAGCATAATAAAGGAAGAAGGAAGGGGCGGCCAGACCTCCTCTTAACTTTGGAGCCGTTAATTTTACGTAAGATCTACAAACTCTTTTTTTATTCCACAGGAAGATACTGACTGCGCTTTGTAGTTTAGAGAACCATCTTTTCGGCAAATAAACCCCTAGCATACCCAGGGGATACATTATCCTCGGTAAAACGTTCATTTTAACTATACTAAGCCTCCCCAGAGAGAGAAGGGGAGCAACCGCCACCTCTCCATATCCTCCTTTATTGTGTTAACTAAATTGCCAACATTAACCCTGGTATAAAATTCAAGCATTACAAATCTTGATTCCCAGGTATGTGACTGATTTTGCTTCCCAGGAGAGGCCGAAGGGAGAAAGTTCAGCCTTAATGACTCTACTGTTTAACGAAAGTATCTTTGTCTTGGCCCGGTTCAATTTATAATAAGAGACTTCAGAAAAACTCTCAATCTCAGTTAGGGTAGCTGGAATTGAAATATCTGGTTCCTCAACATGGAGTAGTATGTCATCTGCATATACCGAAAAGGCGTACCTGGCATTCCCCACTTGAATTCCCTTTATAGCTGCATTCATTGCTAACCTGCGCAATAATGGTTCTAAATATAAATTAAAGAGCAAGGGGGACAAAGGACAACCTCTGCCTTGTGCCGGGCTAAATTAAATGACGGGACAATACCGTGCACTTAACCCTGGCGAGGAAACTGGTATAAAAGATGGACCCATCTTTGAAATTCTATAGGCAGCCCGAATGATGTTAGGGTAGCGAATAGGAAATCCCAGGAGACCCTATCGAATGCCTTTTCAGCATCGAGTGACACTAGTACCGCTGGTATCTCAGAATCCCTGGCCGATGCCAGAAGATGTAGCAGTTTTCTCAGGTGATCTTGAGAAGACCTGCCAGTCATAAATCCTACTTGCTCCCGGCTCACCAGCCTACCCATAACTTTTGAGAGTCTATTTGCCAGGATTTTGGCCAGTATTTTAACATCCGTGTTTAGTAAAGAGATGGGCGATAACTGTCATATATGTAGGTCTTTTCCTTGTTTTAAAATTAAAGAGATCGTGGCTTCTTGGAAACTAGGGTCTGAAACCCCATTATTAAACCAATACATAAATACTTCCTTCAGAACAGGGTAATTACCGAAGACAGGCTTTGTAAAATTACTAGGTAAGCCGTCTGGCCCCGGGGACTTATCTAGGGGCATCTGCTGCACAGCTTGCTGTATTTCAATGAGAGAGATTGGAGCACTTAGACAGGCCGCCTCTGCATCAGTAATTTTAGGCAGGTTGACCAAGCTAAGATAAAAATTAATGTCAGTATCAGAGGGCCGTTGGGCTGGGTCAACATCGTACAAACCCTGGAAATAGGCGCCAAAGGCTTTCGCCATTTCCAAAGGATCGGTACACACTTGACCATCCCCCCCAAGCAGATTCCTGTGATGAACTGCGAGGAGTCTAACTGACGGATGCGCATGGTGAGCAACTTACTAGCTCTTTCCCCTGCGTCTAGGTATCTAAGTTTAGTCCTTAGGAGGGCTAACTCCGCTCTTTGGGATACAAGGCCAGCATATTTGGTTTGTAATTGATAAAGTCTGGCCCAGCTTTCGGCTGCGGAGGCTTGGGACAAACTATATTCTAAATCCTTAATTGAGACCAGAAGGGAGTCCAATTGAGCTCTTTGAGACCGAACCCTTAAGGAGGCCATTTTTATCAGCTCTCCCCTTAGGGAACATTTTAAAGCGGCCCAGATTAAATCATACTAGCCACTGAGCCCTGATTACTGTTGAGAAAAGTAGCAATGAAATCTACTATATGCCTCAGAGTTCTCATCTTTCAGTATCTGACTGTTTAACCTCCACTGGGGTGACCGTTACTCCCTGCTCCCAACCAGAATTCCAAGCTCACCGGGCATGATCAGACAATACTCTGGCCGATATCTCCGTCTGCATCACCCCAGATATGGCGAAAGAACTGATGAAATGTAATCTATTCGAAATATGTCCTGTGCGCAGCAGAGGAAAAGGTATACTGCCGGGCTGTAGGGTTCAAACCCGCCAGATATCAACTAGAGCAGCATCTCTAATGAGATCTTTCAGCGCCCTTTGTGCTGGAGATAACCCTCGCCTATCACAGCCGGATCTATCTAGATCCGATTGAAGCACTAGGTTCCAATCCCCTCCCAAAATAGTAAGTTTAGGTGGGTCGGACACCACAATACTAAGTAACCGCACAAAGAAGGATGGAGAGTCGCAGTTTGGACCGTATATTGAGCCAAGAAGAACTGAATGGGATTCTAAAACACCATGCACAACAACATAACTTGTACTGGGATCTTGTGTTGGGGCCTTTTTCTGCCCACAAACAAATCCACAGCTGTTCTGACACAGCTCAGTTGTGCTCAGTCACTCCCCCCTCTCACTCACTCGATCTTAATCTGTCCCAAACACTGATTTCCCACAGTGACCATGCTATTCTCCAGCAGGAGTGCAAAAACATATTTTAGCCAGGATGTGAAAAATGACAGCTGTACTGTTTATAAGGAGGTGTGAAAAAATGCCACTGTAGAAAATGTGGCCTGAAAATATTACAAATTTGTGAAGTTACAAGGGTGCATGGAAACTGTTCAATGCACTCTTGAAACACAGTCATGTTATGGAGTTTCTTCACCAAATTTTCAACATAGGGATTTTAGGACCTCTGCTCATGAACAGTGCCACTGTCATTTTCTGTCCTGAACACTGATTTCCCACAGTGACCACATTATTCTGTGCCGGAACTGTGAAAAGACATTTCAGTCAGGCTGTGAAAAATGACAGCTGTACTGCTCATAAGGAGGTGTGAAAAAATGCCAGTGCTGAAAATTTGGCATGACAAAATTACAAATCGGCGAAGTTACAAGGGTGCGTGGAAAGTGCTCAACGCACACTTGTAACACAGTCATTTGATGGGCTATCATCATCAAATGTTCAACATAGGCATATAGGACCTCTGCTCATGAACGGTATCACTGTCATTTTCTTAATCTGTCCCGAACAGTGATTTCCCACAGCAACCACTCTATTCTGTGTCGGAAGTGTGAAAACACATTTTGGCCAGGATGGAAAAAATGACAGCTGTACTGTTCATAAGTAAGTGTGGGAAAATGACAATGTTGAAGATCTGGAGTGAAAATATTACAAATCCGCGAAGTTACGAGCATGCGTGCAAACTGCACAATGCACGCTAGTAACACAGTCATTTTATGGAGTATCGTCACCAAATTTTCAATATAGGCATTTTAGGACCTCTTCTCATGAACAGTGTCACTGTCATTTTCTTAATCTGTCCCAAACACTAATTTCCCACAGTGACCACGCAATTCTGCGCTGGAAGTGTGAAAACAGATTTCGGCCAGGATGTGAACAATGACAGCTGTACTGTTCACAAGGAGGTGTGAAAAAATGCCACTATTGAAAATCTGGTGTGAAAATATTGCAAATTCGCGAAGTTACGAGTGTGAGTAGCAACTGTGCAACGCACACTCGTAAAACAGTCATTTTATGGGTTTTTTCCACCAAATTTGCAACATAGGCTTTTTGAGAGCCCACCTCATGAACACTGGCACTGTCGTTTCATTAATTGGCCCCAAAAGGTGACTCCATGCAGGGACCACGAAATCACCTTTCAGGGCTGATTAACACCATGACAGTTCCAGACTTCATGAGAAGGTGTCCCAAAAACCCCATGTTGAAAATTTGGTGTCAAAATTTCAAAAAATGACTGAGACATGCATTAAAGTTGGAAAAAAAAACATTTATTCCATTATACAGCTTACTGGCATTTCCTCAGTTTGTGATCGGCTTTGTAGAGTGCAGACGTGTTCCAGTCCACCAAAGATCATCGCGCCAAGCTCTGGAGGTAAGTATGGGGTGGCGGGGTGGGGAGGCAGGATGTGCAGTGGGTGGAGTGCGGTTGCGTGAGGGCAGGGGAAACTGCCGAGGGACAGTTTTCTTTTTACATGGTAAAAAAAGACATCTAAGAATGTTTTTTATTTTACAGGCACGTGGCACACTGGGGTGGGCTACCAGCGTGCCACCAGAGTATTTCGTTTGGGGGGAAAGCTGTAGCCGATGGGGGATTGGGCACTCCATCAGCAGACAATATAAGTGGGGGGGTTTACATAATGCTGATGGGGAGTGGGCTGCCCCGTCGGCAACATAAACATTGGGGCACTGAAGCTGACGGGGATTGGAGCCTCCATCGGCAAATGAACATAGTGGAGGGGTTAATATTGTTTGTGAACACAGTGGCAAACGACTGCCACGTTCACAAACAATATCAGTGTGTCAAGATCCCACCCTACAATGACGGGTCACTCCCTCATTGCAGCGACTGGCTTACACTGCAATGATGAGGCGGTCCCTGATTGCAGCGGCTACATTTTCACAAGTTGGTGGCACACTGGCTGAACTAGTGTCAGCAGCAACATGCCACAGCATTGGGGACACTGGAGAAGTACCTTTAAAGGCTGTGGGAGCATTGGCCACAACAGTGCCGTGCTTCCACAACCTGCTTGTGGAGAAAGCTGTTGCAATATGTTTCTTGCGCATGCGCGCAATCGGCATAAAAAGCAAGCATGTCTACTGGGCTTACTGAAAACATTGCTAATGGGCCAATATGTGTTGTTTAGGCTTCAATTCATCCTGCACCTGTGCAGGAAGAAATCTTGCCTTAAGAGAACAATGGATGGACATTTAGACTTACAGAAAGACACACATACTTATAAATCTGGCAGTCTCAGCATCTCATGTAATCTTCTGGGATTGGAAATAATAACTGTGCACAAGCTTTTGTAGTGAACCTAATATCTCCAAATGACTGAGACAGTCATCTTAAAAACAGAGCCAATCAATAAAACACTCTCATTTAAAAGGTCCAGCAGTGCAGGCTGCCCCAGAAGCAAGACCCCTTCACAGCCAAGCCACTCTGCATTTATGGAACAAAAGTCTCATCCTCCCCAGAGATGTATCATGATATTCGTAATTTTGAATATGAACCTATTGTTTTATTTGAGCATGCTCCAGTAGGCCTGCTGCTTGCATCCGGGCGACACCACCAAACAGAGATCCAGAAGGTTGGATCCTTTGTTGCTGAAGGATCCTGAATTTTTGGATGAAATAACAGTGGAAACAGACTTTCAGTTTTCTAACAAAAATGTAAAAGACATACCTAGTAATACAGCCTGGGAAGCACACAAGACATATGAAAGGGGCATCTGTATTTCAAGTGCAGCAATTAAAAAAAAGAAACCAGAAAGTAATTAAAGCAATTGCAAAAAGAATTATCAAATGCCTAAAGATTGCATAGCCACATCAATTAAAATGTATATTGAAAACAGTTGGGACAAAGTAAACATGAATACAACCAATTAAGTGATGTTACTTAGTCTAAGACTTCTGAAAATGACATAAATTCTGAATTTGTGAAATTTTACAGGGAACTGTATAGTTCTCAAGTTAAAACATAATTAGATAGTTAATATCTTAATACACCAAAGTTAGAAGAAAAACAAATATTATTTTTGGACAGGGAAATAGAATACAGTGAAAATGAAAGAGCAATTGACTTGTTAAAACCTAGCAAACCCCTTGTGCTTGATGGGATTGGTGTAGATTTTTGTAAAGCATGTAGCAAAGTATTAATTCCTAAACTTGTAGCATTGTTTAACTAATTTAAAGCTCAGCTCCCTCCTTCCTTTGATGAGGCTCTTATTCTGGTCATCCCCCAAAAGGGTAAGGATAGGACATTATGTTCTTCATATCTTCCGATATCTCTGCTCAATGCAGAACACAAATTATTCACAACGATCTTAGCCTTGATACTTGAAAATATTTTGCCTAGTCTGATTGAGGATGACCAGGTGGGCTTCATCAAAGGAAGAAGAGAGCATAACAGCATTAGAAATGCTTTAAATATAATTTACACAGCAAAG
Organism: Neoceratodus forsteri; assembly: GCA_016271365.2. Lineage (NCBI taxonomy): Eukaryota > Metazoa > Chordata > Ceratodontiformes > Ceratodontidae > Neoceratodus > Neoceratodus forsteri. Next base: position 1,709,917,208 of record CM028129.1, on the reverse strand, counting down.
GATCCTAATGCAATGGCAGTGTCTCTAGATGCAGAAAAGCTTGCATTGATCAGGTAGTATGGCATTATGTATTTGTTGTATTAAAAGACATAAACATTGGAGATAAATTTCATGGCTGGATCAAGGCACTGTATAATTCACCCAAGGTCTGGGTTCTGACCAATAGCACCAGTTCTTCTGTATTCATCCTTTTCAGAGGTATGAGACAGGGGTGCCCTCTTTCCCATTTGCTTTTTGCCTTAGCAGTCAAACATTTGGCGAATGCAATAAGGAAAAACACACTAATTATGGGATTTGAGTAGGAAGATCAGAAATCCTTGAAGTTATCATTATTCACAGGCGATATTTGTTATCTGAAGAACCCAGAAACTGATTTAGAACACATTTTAGAGACCATTAATGAGTATGGAAAGTACTCTGGATACATTGTAAACTGGAAAAAGTCTGAGGCACTTTTTACACATCCAGATATGTGCAGAATGAACCTACAAAACTTCACAGCTATGCTTAAAAAGGACAATGTGATATATTTCAATGATAACTGTCCAAAGTTTTAAAGGAGCTTTAAAAACCTGTCTCTTTAGCAAAGCTTATAATGATTTTTGAATATTGTTGTTTAGTTTAATTTTATATTGTTTTAACTATTTATTGTTTAATCTTGTATTGTACAGGCACATTGGTTTCAGAAAGGCACCTTATACAAATAAAGATTGAATTGAATTGAATTTTGGAATTCATTAGATGAGCAAAAGTAGTCAACTATTAAAAATGTACGTAAATCCCTTAATTAATGCCATTGTTCAGGACCTGGAAAGATGGAGAAGTCTCCCCATTTCCCTACTGGGATGTGTGCAAGTTATAAAAACGAATCTTTCCCCAGCTCATGTTATTTATTTCTGGCATTGCCCCTGGTAATTCCTAAGGATATCTTTGTAAAAATTGATAAATTTATTAGTAAATTTCTTTGGAAAAATGTCCTCTCATACTTAAAAAAAACAGAAAGTGTACATGAAATATAAACATCTATGTCTTAAATTACCTAACCTTCAAAACTACAATTGGGTGGGAGTAATTGAACCCCTAAAGGAACTTTAGTACTCTTCTCTTCCCCACTGGGTTTTCCTTGACTTTGGAGACCCTCCTTGTATTAAAATTCCTGGCATAAGCCTGCTAGGAAAGATTTGGTTGGTTCACAAGCTTAGGTACTGTTTTATTTTGTTACATCTATGTTGGTCCGATAAAAGGTGTCAAACCATTTGTTAATGGATCTGTATTAAAATGATACATTTATTGCCTCAAAACAAGATTACTGAAAAACTTGATGGTGCAGACAACATATTCTTCAAGCACACTTGTACAATATGGAGTAAAAATCTTGAGTACGATGGGGAATAAAAGCAAATTAAGCAGATGTTCACCCCTTTTTGGAAATAATGTTCATCCTGTACTTGGCGCCCTCCTATTAAGAGATGAGGAAATTATAATATTTTTTCAATATTGGACCTTTTCAAAGGTCAGATTCTTCAATCACTTCAGCAGCTACAAAACCAAGTTGATGTACCGAAGAACATGTTTTTTTTTTAGTTATTTACAACTTAGGTCATTGTTAATGAAAATCATAGGAAATGGTAAAATGAGCTTTAAAAGTGCAATCTTGGATATGTCAGATACAATACCAAACAGAGAGATTTATTTATTTTATGTTAGTCTTTGGTAACCGGGTTAAGGCCCACTAGGCACAAGTGCCTGTTTTCAGGGTGACCTGGAAGCGCTGGGTGGTTAAATGACTTGCTCAGAGTCACACAGTATGGGTATGTAAGTGGAGGTTGTGAGAATCAAACCAAGGCCTGGTCTGCTGAATGTAAGAAGCTCATTCACAGCTCGTTACTCTAACCTTTAGGCTATACTGCCAGCAAGATAGGAATACCAAGTTAATCATATTATTAATAACATAAACAATATACAGACTCAAACAGACATGGAAAAGTGATTTCAAATTAACATTTCTGAACAAAAATGGGAAACAGTTTGCATATTATGGAATAGAGGCAAAATAATAGAATTAACCAAATACAATTCTACAGTATGTTATGCATAGAATATATTATTCCTCCACCTCTTAAATAAGTTAAATGCAGAAATGTCACCTTATTGTACACAGGATGTGGTAAGAAAGCTAATTCTACTCATGTATTAGTGCTATACCCATCTATTAAAATATTCTGGAGCCAGGTTTTGAAAAAATTAAATGCAGTTCTTGGCACCTTGACTGAATCTGAGTCTGAGCTTTGCCTTTTTATTGCCTCCTTAGCTTAATACATACCAGAAGATAAGAGCTTAATTTTAATACATATTGCCTTTATGAATGCAAAGCGGTGCATCACTCATATGTGGAAGGAATTCATCATTTCCAGTATTGAGGTGTGTAAAAAATTGTTCTTGGATACTGTGAGGTTGGAAAAAAAACATTATTACACCAATAAACAGACTCTCAAATACTGGGAGTTATGGGGCACAGTACAAAAAACATTAGAAGAAGGGAGATTTTAAGCCTAGGGGAAGAGAAGGGATAAGTGGAATATTTATACACAAGGAGACGTAACATCAATATCGGGTCCAAGTCAATTCATCTTTTAAATGAATTATGACTTATTACATGGTATTTGATGTAATGCTGCTTTACATTTGTCAAAGAAATAGAATACAGCTCCATAGATTACCTTATATTTAGTATAATATTTATTATAATATGTATGAAAGCATCATTCTTTAGCTAAAGACTCGGTTCCTTTACCATATATTTATATTTTGTAGAAATTGTTGTTCAAGGTGTTTTTATGCACGCAGAAATCTAATAAAAATTACATCAAAAAAATGATTTTAGTCTTTTTGTGAAGGTGTAACAGAAAAAACATTGCTTCCTATATGGAGCTTGCAGATTCCTCAGGCTGATCAGGTTGTGCCTTGCTGACTTGAGTCCCACCAGGACTTCTGACAGAGCCACTTCAACTGTGCATGCCAAACAGAGGTGGCAGACCAGAGTGTCAACGAATGTCAAAACAGTAGCTGAAGTGAGTAGCCTGAATGGTTCACAAAAATTGTTCCAGCTGTAGTTCTTCTGAGTCTTTCAGCCACAGCTGTGTATTGGTGATTGAGGCTTTTGTGGCAATTTTGCATTCTCCCCAGGCCCGCTGAGAGTGGGGTGAAAGCTGCCTCTACTGCACAGAGGTCCTGGGCACTGAAGTTGGATCTGTGGTGGGTGCTGTGTTGGGAGGCTGTAAGGGGATCAGCACTTCATGGTCAGAGAACTTGGTCACAGGGCCTGAATTTTATACAGCATGGAGGGAATTCCTATGCTGCCAGCTGAGGAGACTGATGAGTGGGAATGCTTGCTGCAGCTTCACGATTAGGAGAGAGCAAGGAGGTGTGGAAGGCTTTTTGTGCTGGGTTCTGTTTCTCCTTTTCCCCCACCTTGTCTAGCCATGGACACTGAAGTGGTGTGTCTATTCGATGCTCATAGGTGCAGCGGTTCAAGATTGGTTTCCTTCTGGTGGGCCGCTACCACCATAGGAATGGGCTGTTGGTATGGGATGGATTCAGTGTACTGGAGACTGCATTCGGGTGAGAGAGGGCCCTTAGCTGTTTTATCAGGTCTGATGCAGCCTCTGGTGAGTCACAATCATGCAGTACCCCATTTACCCTTACTCCTAAGCACGCAGAGTATTGCATGGAGAATTTGCCTATCAGTTGTGCTAATTGCTTGCAGAGGTGAAAGCTCTCGGGCATTGAGAGAGCTCAGCTGAGAAGTATTGGAAGATATCAATCGGGCGTCCTTACCGAATTAAATTGCCCTGTATATATGCCAGTCGGAGGATATTGTCTTTAGCAGGAAAGCATAAAAGCCTTGCCAGTATCAGATGGGTCCTATCCTTGGGGGAGGGTGGTGGGCCAGAGAGCAGTGCACCTTCACTATGTCTACAGGCAGGTAGTTAGGGGCATTCAGGAGCTCTGGTATTGCTGACTGTAGGAACTGGGATACATCTGATCCCTTCACCCTCACTGGGAACCCAACAAAGTGAATATTATTTTGCTGAACCCAGTTTTGCAAGTCATCAACTTTGTATAAGAGATACTGGATAGCTGAGGCCTGCTCTCACAATGTCACTTGTGTACTATCCCCTCCGATTCAAGAGGCACCAGTCTGTTCTCAGTCAACTCTACCCACAAGCTTAAATTATGACATTCTTGTGTAGCCCCCCTCAGGGGCTACATATCTTTAAGAGAAGGGCACAAGCTGGTGTTTGTCAGTTGGTGGGAAGTGCACTTCAGGCACAATGCCTGCTCCCACATTCTGAAAGTGTCTCTATAGAGTTGGCATTGAGTAAAAGTACTGATTCATGGTGGATATCATTGGTACCAGACTCTTCAGAAGGGGGTGGCCCCTTTCCAGCAGGAGAACAGAGTAAAACAGAAGATCTAGCACCTTGCTGAAAAGAAAGGGAGTAAAGAAAGACTGTGGACAAAAGGAACTCCGGTGATATTAATTTATTGCACAGTAATATTGCTGGATAATATCCTAGCAACCAGGATACCACCAAATACCTGCCGTTTGGCAGAATAGCAAATCCGGTTGGATAGCAGTACTATCCGACTGTGGATCCAACTCCCCCAGATCCAGGTTAGATCCCCTGGATCCGATGTGGGGATCAGACGTCGGATAACATGGGATCCGACCTTGGATCTGTCCTTTGAATTCAGCAGGATCCCAGGTCGGATCCCACTTGGATAGTGCCGCTATCCAATGGAGCACAGTCAGATCCATGGAGGCACTATCTGAGCAACACAATATCACAGTTAAAGTGACTTTGTGTGGCATTCAGCAGTGCCCTGCTTACCAAAGTGAGGACAAAGAGACCGATTTGTCCTTAAATTCCTGTCAGTGTTTAAATATTTTTCATAGTATCTCCCCCTAGGTCATTATCACCCAGACTCTCTGTGAAATCCCTCAGTAGCATGGAAAATGTACCCTTCAAGGTGAAGGTGGGAACTTAATGCCCAGAATGGTTGGGAATGTGGCAAGTATCAGTGGCTCAGCAGTTAGCACACTTGCCTCTGAGGCCGAGAGATCAGTAGGCTGTGGGTTCTATCCCCACACCAGGCACTTGAGTTCATATCTCAATATTGACACTGTAGTGCAGCATGAGAGGGTGTTGCACTCCTGAGGTGCTGCCTTTTGGATGAGATGTTAAACTGAGGTCCCATCTGCTTGTTCTGGTGGTAGTTCAGGTGGATGTTAAAGATCCCATGGCACTTATCGAAAAGAGCAGGGGAATTTCCCCGATGCAATGGCCAAATTTCCTCCATTCATGAAAAATACCACCAACAGCTTAATCTGGTTCAAGGTCAGTTGGCATTCATCTGTATCCCCCTCCCCCCGGTCGTGCCTGAAAATAGGCAGGATTTGTCTAGTGCACTTACCTGGTCAACAAAAACTAACTAAATAAATAAAAGTGAAGAAACTGTGAGCAGACCAATTTTTCTGTAGTAGCTATGTGCCAAAATGATAAATAGTGCTGCACCTCGGAAGCACTTGGATTTTGTTTAGCTGCCAGTTGTGGAGAAAATGGGAAGGTTAGGCTAGTTATTGCCAAGTGGGTCTACACCCTTGCTGCCTGGATGGGGGACCTCAAAAAAGAGACATTTCCACCTCCATCAGGGCAAGTACTTGGTAGTTCATACCCTACCAGGGTTGCAGCCGACCCATTGAAGTCTGAAATTGTCACCCCTTGGGGAAGAGTAAAAGACAGTGCCGGCTGACAGTACAAATATTGCTGAAATTAACTTTTAACTGTGACCATCAGCAGTGTGTGAGCTGACAAAGTAAAATAAAAAGGACACTGGTTCGTTTATGACCCCATGTGTGGGCATTTTATCTGTTTCGTGCTAAGTCATGGTAACCCCTTCCTTTGTAGCTCCCTTTACCATACCATGTGCCAGAGGAGCTCTGGAGGTAAACACTCAGCCTGGGAGGTCATGTAAGTGCTCATTGGTGGTTTGTGTGGGTCCCTTCCCTGAAAATGTTTGCTGCCCTCTAAATACCCATGAACCAGGGAGGAGGCCTCACACTTGTACAGTTAGACTACTGGTAGCTTTTAAGTCTGCAGTGTCTTTTAGGAGCGGCGTTAACACACAGGTAATTTCTCACAGACCTCTGGTGGGTGCTTGTGCCATGATGTCTCAGTACCAGTTACCCGATGATGGTGGTGCTGCAGTAGGCCCAGCCAGTCCTTGAAAGCTCTGGCAGCTATAACAGTGGATGGACTGCAGTCTCGACTGGAGATGTAAAAGATAACACCGATCGCACTAATTCTGAACTTTAAAGTGGATGGTGAAGGCTTAGGGAGGGAAAGACAGAGCTTTGCTTATTAAGCTGCCATCTTGGCTTACGTCAAGCCACATCCCTCAATTTGGACCCAACTTTTGAGCCTCAGCTTTCCATATCTACCCGATTAATTACCTGGTCCAGCATTTGTCCCGTAGAAGTGCTGTTATTCAGAGTTCACGGTCTCTCATCTTGAGCTAGTACCTGTATTCTTTCTCCCTTTCTTCTGCTTGGCACAGGGTCATAACTGCACATGGCAAAACAGTGTGACTAAAAATGTTGCAGCGAAACAGCACCGGACAAAAACAGAGTTGTGCAAAACACTGACCTGTTCCACACACTGCGCTCATTAATCACAATGGATCTACATATGTTTTTGTGGTCCCCCATGCCCACTGGACTTAAATGACTAACTCCGAGGGGGGGGGACTTAGGATGGGGAGAAGCTGGGGTATTTTTTTATTTCTTTTTAAACGTGGCAAAAAGATGTAGCAGGGGAGACCTGGGGGGAGGGGACTGAACCATGGTCCCAGGTCTCCCAACTATACTGTGTGCTAGTGCCCTTGCCACTCCTCCATGGGAGCGGCTCAACCAGGTACCCTGCGCATGGCAACTTGTACAGCCTCCCAGTCTGTATGCAGTAACAGGGGTAGCGGTATTCCACTACTGCTGTTCTAGCCCTGTCACTGTAATGCCAGGTGCCCACTATACAGTGCGATTAATACCGCTAAATGTACGATATTGACCCAGCAGGCTTCTGCTTGGGCTGCTTCTGCCTCTCACTTGGCTTTCTCTCAGGTGGCCTCTGCCTCTGGCTGCTTTCTGTTTCTTCTTTGCATCTGCTTTGCACTGTGTTTCTCTTCCCTCTGCATCTAGCTGCGTTGCTTCAATTTTCCTTTTTGCAGTTAAACTTTTTTCTTTTACAAACAAATGAGATGCATGAGAAATATGCAATGCATACCAAATGCAGGAATACATTCATAAAGTATGTAAGACACTTTCCATACATATATTTAGCACGTCAGCTCAAGAAAGTGACACTCAGAAGGTCAGTTAAACTAGTTATGGTGGAAGTGATAGAGATGTCTTGCCCTGGAAAGGAAAAATAAACAACCACAAACGAACAAGGAAAAGCAAATACTTAACAGAAGTATATACATTACAGAGATATAGTGAGCAGATAAAGCAGTACATCAGTAGTATTACGGTCAACCCATGTCACATAATAGAGTGTAAAGATAATTGGTTAAAATAAGGTTACCCTATGCCTTTTCTGGGTTTGACATATGTTAAATGTGGCTGCCAAGCAATAAAAGTAGGCTGGAATCAGCAACCAAGTGAGTAAGGCGATCTAATGTAGCAAGTTGCATTAAAGAATCTAACAGTTAGGGTATGGTGTGAAACTCCATGTTCTCCACCTTAACAAAATAAGCCTTTTAGCTTGCACACTGAGTAAAGCAAGCCATTTGCGCTCCTGTGTATTGAGGTAGGAGGCATCAGGCACCAGACCTAAGAGCAGTAGGGCTGTGAACTGTGGTGTCTGCTTATGAAGGATGTTGGTGGCTAGGGAACAGACCAGTTACCAAAAGGGCTGAATAGGACATGTCCATAATATGTGGCATAGGTCTCCTTTACGTGCCTGACATCTCCAGCAGTGATCAGTGCTGTGGAGCTTAGCGGCACATAGGATTGTGTGGGTTCTGTACTATGAGTGCAAGATTTTTTTTGTATAAGTCTACTCCTTGCATCTGGGAAGTCATGATGTCCAGATTTCAAGCAGCCCGGCTATTTTTGGTCAGAGATGGTAATGTGTAATGCAGCTTCCCATTTGGCCTTAGAGCCCTGTGATTTGGTTGACAGGGTGTTGCGAACAGCTGAGTATATTTTACTGGCTTGGCCTTTTGGGAAGGATAACCACTGGGACAGTGGAGCTGGCATATTGTTCTGGGGTCTGGTGCGAAGAAAAGAGTGCATTGCACTCCTGAGTTGGAGATACCTCCAAAAGTCTGTTTTGGGGAGGTCCTAATGAGTCTGTAGATCCCAGAAAGTGGAAATCCATAGGTCCTCAGGTTCTAATATGTCATGCAGGTATTTAATCCCCCTGGCTGCCCACTGGCACCAATAAAGGGATTCACAGTCTACAGTAATGGCTACATTGCCCCATATGGGGGTAAATCAAATGGAAGTGGGGTTTGTGCCCAGTTTCCAGTGGAGTCTGGACCAGTATTTGATTGTGGGGCAGATAGTAGGATAGGATGTAAGTCCTTTAGGAGGTGCGGCATAAAGAAGTAATGGGAGGGGCATTACTGTACCCTAATCATCTTCTTTGTATAACCATTGAGGAGGATTAGCTGTTTATTGTTTAAACTATTGGAGGGTTTGTACTGCTTGAAATTTCTGATTCTAGAACTCTGAGCTGAGTGGCTATGTTTGAGAAGAGCTCCCAAAGCTAAGTGTTTTTTGATATAATTTTCAGTTTAAAAATTGTTTTGTTTTATGTAAATTTAGGTGATTGTGAAAGACAACCCTGTAGACTCCAGGAAGATATAAAATTTGTGCGGTAGATATTCGTTGGAAGTCAGAAGGATCAACACATTTATTTAGTGTGATCTTTCTACTCTGATGTGGTTAATTTTAATACTATTTTAATACTATAGTTTAAACCCTTTCTGAATGTGCCTTTGGTGGTGTCTGATATTGAGAACCTAAGTGTCATTTGTGGGTATCCTGTCTGTTTTGGTAGGTACTTTATTTTCTCTGTTAAACAACTGAGTATATCTATTGCCTAATACTTTATAGTACATTGTATCTTTTTGCTCAGTCTCTAATTTTTTTCTTCTTTCTCCAATGTTTTAGAACTGTTTAGTTATTGTGGCAGAGGTGTGGTACTGTGTTCTTTCTTGTAGTGCAAGGTGCTTTTGGAACTGCTGATTTCTATTGGTTTAAACAATTACATTTTTCTTTTCTATTTTAAAAAGCTACATCAACTTGGTATGTTGTCACCTGTTTGTTGTTGCTAAGTAGCAGATGTTTTGCATTGTGCTCTGATTCTGTGATAGAATCTGTATTAGTAGAAGGTAGATTATTGTGATTGTAGTTACCTTTTGATTGTAAGGATAAAGAGCTTAGATAGAAGTGTATGTATTTTCAAATATTATAGGGGAACAGTGGCAGGATTTTTAGGACAGTAAATCAATAAAAAGGGAACTAGGAGAGCTTCAGTAGCAGACAAGTAGTGGAATTGCAGTATAATGTGGGGAGTGGTGCAATGCAGTGGCTGTGGGGCAGCCATATTCAGGCAGACCTTCTGGACACTGAGGTGCTGCCCTATCTGCATGCATCTATCTGGACTGTGGGATGAGGTAGCCAGACTCAGAGCGTAAGTAAACTGGATCAGGAGTACCATCACCCCTATCCAGGGACCACCCAGTCCAATGCAACTGCCTCAAAGGATGCGAGAACGAGGAGCACTTGGATGACAGTGGGCTCAGGGAGGTTAGAGCAGTCAGGCAGAGGCACATCCAGATCCTATTCCACTCAAGAACTCATATGCCACACTGGCAAACGAGGACAACCAAATACAGTACCCAGAGAAGTGGAAGGAAAGGATGTGGAGGTTAGCCAAGGAGGTGACCTCAGCGGGAAAGCAGTGGACCCCATAGGAGGAGGAAGCAAATCCTGGTGGGGACTCCATCATAAGAGGATCCAGCTAGGAACACAGGAGGGGAGGACAGGAGGGTGAGGTGCCTACCAGGTGCCACGGCATGGAGGGATGGAAGGAAGATCCTGGGATCACTGGGAAGGCAAGACGGAGGGTGAGCTGGATGTCATTATCCACCTAGGTACTAATGACCTGGCAAATGGGAGCCAAAGGAAGTTCAGGAAGAGTTTAGGAAACTGAGGAGGGGTCTCAAGCAGTAGCTACTTCTGTCACTTTCTCAAGTACTACCTGTGAGAGGCAAGGAAACATAGAGTGCATGCACAGGAACTTTAACTCATGGTTGAAGAACTGGTGCTGTGAGGAAGGTTTGGATTCATTGGTGACTGGGGACCCACCTGGAGGGACGGAGGTTTGTTCAAGCCTGACAGCCTGCATCCATCCTGGAGGGAATCCAAGCACTCAATGATAAGTTTAAATGCTACATTGACAAGCACTTAACTAGCAAAGGGTGGCAGGCCAGCAAGGAGGGTACCCACTTGCTCACCCCCCACAGCTAGCAGTGGAACCAGTGAACCAGAGGAGTGGCTATCTCTGCAAAAGCAGTGTGCAAAAAGATAGAGATTAGTGCCCAAGAGGTGGATAAGCAGAAAGGGGCAAAATTCAGCAGACGGGCAGACGCAAGGAGAACCAGGGATAAATGACAACCAAGGAAAGGGCTGGAGTAGAACAGTGAGACAGTCTAGGGAGGTCAAATCATGGAAAGCCATGTGTGCAAATGCCAAGAGCCTTAGTAACAAGATGGAAGATCTGAGGCTGTCATGGTGCAGTCAGACCTGGACATTGTGGCCATCACTGAAACCTGGTGTAATGATACCCACGACTGGGAGATGGCCATACCTGGCTACAACATATTCAGAAGAGACAGAGCAGGCAGGAAGGGAGGAGGAGTGGCACTCTATGTGAAAAATGACATAAGGGCCACAGAGATCCAGGAGGAACAAAATGGGGGAGAGATACTGTGGGTTAAGCTGGAAAGGAAAATGGGGACAACCATCCGCACAGGTGTGGTCTATAGACCACCAGCCCAGGAGGAAGAAACAGATAGGGAGCTGATGCTAGCCATCCAAAGGATGGCAGACAGGGGTGAGGTAGTACTGGTTGGAGACTTCAATATTCCAGACGTGGACTGGAGTATCCCAGCAGCAGCAGCAACAACTAGGAGCAGATTTATCCTGGACTCTCTTCAGGGTGCCTTCCTCAAGCAACTGGTCATGGAGCCAACTCGGCAGAAGGCAATACTGGACCTTGTGCTCACAAACAGGGACAGTGTGATGGGGGTAACAGTGGGGGAGCACCTGGGAAACAGTGACCACCAGTCATTGTGGTTTGAAATCACAGAAAGAGCAGAACCAAACCACACAAAAACATGTATCCTGGATTTTAGGGGGGCAGACTTTGGGAAAATGGGGAGATACTTGAAAGAGGCATTAAGGGGAATGGGACAGGAATCAGGGGTTGAGGAACAGTGGGCAGTATTTAAAATGGGGATTACAAGAACAACAGAATTATGTATTAAGCAGGTTAGCAAGAGGAAAAGGAATAGGAGACCATTATGGTTTTCCAAAGAGGTAGCAAAGAAAGTGAAAGCCAAAAAGATTGCATTCAGGCAATACAAAAAGACACAGGTAGAAGGGGATAGGAGAAGTACCAGGAGAAGCAAAGGGAGGCAGGGAGGTCAGTAAGAGCCAAAGCTCAGACAGAAGAACACATTGCAAAATCAGTGGGTAGAGGACAAAACCTTTTACAGGTACATAAGTGAAAAAGAAAGACAAGGGAGGGATAGTGAGACTGAAGGGGAGGATGGGGCGCGTGGAGGATGACAACAGTAAAGCTGACATACTGAACAGGTATTTCTGCTCAGTCTTTTACTGAGGAAGAGGGAGGGTAATGGGTCTGAAGGGAGTACAAGGGGTGAGAATGGTGCAGAAATGGACACAAGTCCCTTTACACGAGAAAGGGTCCTGAAAGAACTGGAAGTAATAAGAGTTGATAAAGCAATGGGGCCAGATGGGGTGCACCCCAGGGTCCTTAAAGAACTATGAGAGGTGGTGGCTGAACCTCTGGCTATCCTGTTTAGCCGATCACTGGAAACAGGGGAGGTACCCAAAGACTGGAGGACAGCAGATGTAGTCCCCTTATACAAAAGTGGGAACAAAGAGGAAGCAGGGAACTACATACCAGTCAGCCTCACCTCGGTAGTGGGGAAGATCATGGAAGCACTACTGAAGGAGAGATTGGTGGAACATCTGGTTGTCAATGGACTACAGGACCCAAGGCAGCATGGTTTCACCAGGGGGAGGTCATGTCAGACCAACCTCATTGAATTTTTTGACTGGGTGACTAGGGAGGTGGATCAGGGGAGGGCAGTGGACATGGCCTATCTGGACTTCAGCAAGGCCTTTGACACTGTGCCACATAGAAGACTATTACACAAACTGGGGAATATGGGTGTGGGCAGGACAGTAGTGCGGTGGGTAGGTAACTGGCTGGGTGGCAGGACACAGAGGGTGGTGGTAAATGGCTGTCACTCCACAGAGGGAAGAATGACCAGTGGGGTACCATAGGGATCAGTGCTGGGACTGGTCCTATTCAACATCTTCATCAGTGACATGGCGCAGGACCTAGAAGGCAGAATTTCACTGTTCGCTGATGACACAAAGCTCTGTAACAAAGTAGACACACCAGAGGGTGTAGACAAGAATGAGAAGCGACCTGCAGAAACTTGAAGAATGGTCAGGGGTTTGGCAGTTGAAATTCAATGCAAAGAAGTGCAAGATAATGCATATGGGGCACAAAAACCCTGGCACAATATATCAGTTGGGGGGTGAGGATATAGCATGCATCAAGCAGGAAAGGGATCTTGGGGTTATCATCTCTGATGACCTCAAGGTAGGGAAACTGTGTGACAAGGCAGCAGGTAAAGCAAATAGGATGCAGGGATGTATAGGCAGGAGCATTACCAGCAGGAAAAGGGAGGTCATAATTCTGCTATACAAGACACTAGCGAGGCCCCACCTGGAGTACAGTGTACAGTTCTGGAGACCATACCTACGTAAGGACATAGACAGGGTAGAGAAGGTTCAGAGGAGGGCAACAAAGATGGTGCATGGATTGCTTCACAAGTCCCTATGAAGACAGGTTGAAGGAACTGAACATGTACTCACTGGAGGAGGAGAGAGGGATATGATAGAGACATAAAAGTATCTTACAGGGAGGAACAGGGTGCAGGAAAACACTATTTTAAGCGAAAAAGATGTTCTAGGACTAGAGGGCATGGGATGAAGTTGGAGGAGGACGATTCAGAGGAAACATGAGAAAGAATTTCTTCACAGAACGGTGGTGGACAAGTGGAACACCCTGCCAGAGGAAGTGGTGGGGGCTGAAACAATCACGGGATTTAAGAATGCATGGAATAGACATAAAGGAATTCTGGAGGTCAGGGGTAAGGTGCAACAGACTTCTAGGAAAACAAACTGAACTTACAAGCTCAAATGGGCAGACTGGGTGGGCCATAGGCCCTTATCTGCCAACACTGTCTATGTATCTATGTATCTATGAAAGGCCCACTTGTAACCTTCAAACCATGAGAGGCACCATCCTTCATCTTGGCAGTGTGCTCGGAGCTTATTACGGCTCTATCTGGGTTTCTTTCGTTCCCATATAAAATTGCCAATAGCTGCATCTTGCTTGGCATACCAGCTGATTGGGAGATCTACTGGCAGATGAGATAGCAGGTAAAAGTCTTAATGGGCAGTAACCATTTTGATGGCACTGACTTTATCAGCCATAGTGAGCTGGAGCAGTTCCCAGCAGTCAAACTCTTTTCTTATGGTAGCTATTAGTGGCTGTAGGTTCATGTCCCAGAGTTTGGTGATGGTGGGGGCAACCTTGATTCCAAGCTATGTGATTCCCACTGGTGCCCATCTCAGGGCGTGTAATGTTACTTGGCTAGGTTGGCAAATTGGGTTTAATGGTAGAACCTCAGTTTTAGATTGGTTCATTTTTAATCCATAGTGCTGTGTGATATTATTTAGTAAATTTAAAAGGGGATCGAGGGACAGGTTTATATCAGCTATGGGGACTTAAAGGTTGTCAACATACATAGGTGTGGAGTATTGCTGTTGGCCAATCACTATGCCTTGAATCTCCTTGTGTTGTAATGGCCACGGCCAGGGGTTCAACCACTATGACAAAGAGGAGTGGGGATAGGGGACATCCCTGTCATGTGGCCCTCTCTAGCAAAACGGAGTCAGACAAAAGAGAGTTAATGGGGACTCTGGCTGTTGGAAGTGTGTAAGTGGAGTGCATCCAAGACTGAAACTGGTCTTCAAATCCCAAATAGGCAAGAACTAACTGCAGATAGTCCCACTCAATGAAACTGAATGCCTTCTCAAAGTCTGGCAACAGCAGCAGCTGGGGAAGGGAGTTTCTTAGCGGCACGGATAAGGTTCAGTAAAGAGTGGATGTGACCTACACTGTACCGGCCATGTGAGAGGTGTATTAGGTGCGGGAGAAGGTGGTTAAGTCTGTTGGCCACAACCTTGGGGAACACCTTACTAGCCACATGAATTAAGGAGATGGGTCTGTAATGGGCAGCTAGCGTGGGGTCTTTCCCTTTTTTGAGGAGTACCATGATAACCGTCTCCCTAAGGGTTGGGGGAAATATGCCCGAGGTCAGTGGCTCTGAGTAAACCATGCACAATACAGGGGAGATTACAGAAGTTAAGCACTGCAAAAATTCTGCAGCAAATCCATCTCTACTGGGAGCTTTACCCACTTTTGGGGAATGCAAGACCTGTGGGACCTCTGCTGCGCACAGGGGAGAATCTTAAAGTGTGGCTTGTTGAGGGGATAAGTGAGGGAGGTCAACAGAATTTAAGAATGCCTGTATGACTGTAGGGTTTGGGCATCTAGAGGTAGAGTAAAGAAGACAGCAAAAAAACTGATTCACCAACCCAGATCCTAAACAAAGGCATGCTTACTGTGTAGTGTTTGGAGGAGCTAAGAATGAGGTCCCACAGAACAAAAATTTATAGAAATACTCAGTTTATTTTCCATAGCAAACCATGGTAAAACAACACACCTATAATACAACTTCAGCCACATAAACAAAAAAAAAAACTTAAAGGGAGAGGGACAGCTTCAGCACCTACAGCCTTACCAGAAATTCTAGTACTAACACCCCTACAATTCACCTTGACTGGGTGGAGCTTCTTCAGAGGCGACCTCACTTATCCACCAACCCTTCTTAAATAGTGTATACAATTACCATTAATGTGCTCTTGTTAACACATAATTTAAATAAATACAAGAGAGTGAAAGTTTATTTCTTTTTGGTTTGCTTGAGGTAGTGTAGAGAGTAGCATAACATTTTTTCATGATATTATTAACCTCTTGGGCTTTAGTGTGAACCTGTTAAGGCCAGCTATGAATCTTTTGGATTGTTGTTTCCTGATGCGATATACCAGGAGCTTTTGTACTTTTTCTTCCCTTCCCAGTACCTGTGTTTCAGGCGAAGAATGGAGACCTCAGCCCTCCATGAGAATAAGGCGTTGATTTCCAGAAGAAGCCCTATGACAGTATGTCACAAAGGGGAGTGTGGGTTGGGGTGGGATGGGGGAAGTGACTTAAATTGCATCTCTGCTGCCTGTAAGTCCATCTCCAGTTTGTGGAAATGTTCCCTCTTTTTCTGTCTGGCTGCCGAATAACCAATGATCTTCCCTCTTATGGTTGCTTTAAAGTCCTCCCAGATAGTTCCAGCCAAGGTGTCCTCAATAGGGCTGCATTTCAAAAATAAAGTGGCCTCCTGTTTGGCCCAAGGGTTGAATTCTGGGTCACATAGCAGGAGAGGGTCCAGCCTCCAGGATGGAGAAGCAGGCGATGGAGAGTCCCATAAAAAAATCAAGTTGGACTGGGGGCATGGTTAGACACGACCATAGAAAGAATCATAGAGTTCAAGGCAGCTTGAGTAATTTGGGGGGGACAGTCAAAAATCTAAAACGACTCTAGGAGCTGTGGACCTGAGAGTAACAGGAGTAGTCTCAGTCATGGGGATGGAAGGTACTCCAGATGTCCACTAGGCCTAGATCATGTATCAGTTGATAGGTAGCCTGTACTGCCTGGGGGATGAGATTCAGTACGTATGGAGCTTCTATTGAGTAGAAGTACTAGCGTGACATCAAAATCACCTCCCAGGGGTACAGGAGTAACTCCAATGGCTATTTCACCTATTTTATTTGCTATGGTGTGGAAAAAGATGGGATCATCTTCATTGGGTGTGTAGATATTACCCAAAAGAATGGGCCTGCTGGAATGTCCATTAATACAAAAAACCCTCTACCCTGGGGGTTGGTAGCAGTATAGGTGGGGCCTATCTAAGGGTTTTGTGTACAAGAATCACTACCCTTTACTTGCGAGTGGGGGTTGAAGCATGAAACTCTTGCCCTACCCAATCTCTGGCAAGTTTAACGTGATCAGCTGCGGTTAGTTTAGTTTCTTGTAGGAAGGATAATCATGACTAGAGTTTCTTCAGGTGAGATAGCACCTGTTTCCATTTCACTGGAGTGTTAAGTCCCCAGACATTCCAGGTATGACAGGTAATCTCATTCATATTCAAGAGTAAGTGGTTTAATCACCTGATAATTATAAACCAACCTACAAGAAGCTGAAACTACCTTAAGTCCAATCTGTATCAATAATGGGGTAAAGGGGGTGGAGGTGCTGAATGTTGGGGTGAGAATTCTGTACCTGATATTCCTGTTAAGGATATAATAAGGATGTCTTATGTACATATTTCTGTAACTATCTTTGCTAACACTAACAGACCAAACAAAGAACTATTTACATACAATAAAACACAATGCAAGTAAACATGAGAACATAAGAAAAGTGTTGGCAGATGGAGACCATGTGGTCCATCTAGTCTGCCCAAGGTGGCTACTCCGACCAATTATATTTTTTTCCTAAATTGCCCACATCACCTATCCCAAGTGAGTTTGAATTCCCTTACTGTCTTCGATGCCACCACTTCTGGTAGCAGGCAGTTCTATGCCTCTGTCACTCTCTTGGTGAAAAAGTACTTTCTAGAGCTGCTTTTAAACTTGCCTTCCACCAGGCACAAGTTATGCCCTCTTGTACGGGCTGCCAGTTTTCCTAGAGGAGGTTTTCCTTTTGAGTTGTGTTAAGTCCCTTGATGTGTAAACCCCCTACAAATGGGGGTTCCCAAAAAGTCTTCCTTGGGTGTGCCTAAATGCCCACTGCCAGGCTGGTATCCTGTGACTTATTGTTTTAAGCGTCTGTGTGAGAGTGCCTTAATGCCTCTGTATTCTTTTTCTTTTAAGAGCTGCCACTAACGTGGTGCTTATTTAATCTGGGAGGGGGCAGAGTGTTTCTATGCTCGAGTCCCACCCAGGCTGCCAGATAATTGCTCCATACTGTCATCGCTATTTGCACAGAAGGAGCTCTGTCAGAAGCTGTACATATTTGCTGATTATCTATTAGAATAGTAATGATATTGTAGTTTGTCTAACCTGCCTTTTTTGCAACATGGACAGTTCTGTTTATTGCCACCATCTTGGTCCTGGACTGCCAGAATGGGCCAATCAGTACCTTTGGGGACTCTAAAATGGAGCCTGTCCCCCGGGGTCTTGTGGGAGCAAAACTTTGTAGGAATTGTAGTTTTGAGACTTTGGCGCCCAATTGGACCTGGAGGGGGAGCCAGTGTGTTGACAGATAGACGGGACAGCAAACCAAATCTCTTAGATCCTGGGGAAATTCCTAGGCTGCTTGCAGCAGAGAGTCAGTCTGGAGTTAGAGTTTGAAGGGTGAACAGCTCGAGAGAGTCGAGCAGCAGCTCCTGCGTAGTTCGCGTGAAAGACCTGTGGAAGGGCTGAGTTTCAGCCTGCCTGCCTTCTGTTTCTGAGAGGAAACTGGTGTACATTTTTGGACTGAATCTGAATTGGAGAGAGAACAAAGCCACTGAACTGTGACCAGGCTTATAACCTGAAGAAGACCAAAGATTTGCAGCACGCGATTGGCCTCTCAGGACTCTCAGATGCCGTGGAATTCCCGGTTTTGCACAGAGACCCTGTGATTGTGACTGGACTGCCTTCCGCCTGGTACAGTGGTGATTTCTTTACTATAAATATGCTGTGTGCCATTAGTGGGTTGCGATTTGGTTCCCCACTGCCTGTTGAACTGTGCCCTGCTTGCGGAAAGTTGCATCCAGCCCTATTGGACTGAATCCGTATTCATTTCCATCTGGCCTGGGCCTTGCCTCACTGGCCCAGCCAGACTACTCACACCACAGAGAAAGCTGTCTTCGAGAGACCTGCCTGGGGATCAGCCCCTTGCTCAATGCTTTGAGTAGGAACAACGCCTTGGTGATTCGTGTGGGCCCTGCTTCTCCTGGCACTCCAGCTCATCCACCTGCAGTCTCGATTTCATCCTGCCTATGTTCTGTATTGGGTATTGTGAGTAAACACCAGGGTAGCTCCCTCCAACAATAGCTAAATCTAAAGTGTTGTCACCTGATTCCCTTTTTGTTTTTTTCCTTCATGAACTGGGCCTCCGGCTCCGGATTACAGAAAGTGTATGTTGTGCATGTTTCTTTTTTCCATCACAGGGCCCCAGCCAGCTGCGACGCCGGCCTACCCCAGGCAATGTTTCAGGCTAGCCCACCTTACTTCCACCTGGGTAGCCAGAGTGTGTGACTGTGTAGGGACTCTGAAGTGCATGCATAACTGTTGGATTATTCTAGCCATTAAGTCAATTAACCTGATTATGCCCCTCCCTTGTTCAAGCCCCCTGAATAAATCAGAGCTAACTATTTTTGCATTTAACTTGACTGAGGTTCCAGTTTGTACCAAAAGCACTTTACTGTTGTTGTCTGCAGTGCCTAACCTTGTTTTGCAGGGGGTCTCCAAGGTCGAACCAGCCCTGGTGGTAGGTGCAAATGGTGTGGGAAATTGTATGGTGAACAAGGGTTACTGTAAAAGTGATTACATAAGCAATAAGGTATGACAGGGTGTGTGTGTTATTGTGTAATAATGTCACTCCTGGGGTGGGTTGAAGCACGAAGTGAAGCCGAGTGCTTCCACCACCCAAGGAGTGACGTTATTACACAATAACACACACCTTGGAGTGCTTTATTGCTATTATACAATGGCTCGTTGTTTTACAAAATAAAATAAAAAATTAAAAAAAATATTTTTAGTAGATTTTTAGTGAGGCTGTATATCTTTGTTTCTTAAGAGAAGAGGAAAAAGCTAATGCTCAACAATGACAGTGATGTTATACTGAGATATCATCACTGCGCCAGGCACACACTGACCAATCAGCATCCAGGATTATTTCTTGCCACTGTATAAAGTACATTGTTCAGGCCACTAGAAGGGAAAGAGAGGGGCTCACAGTGTCCCAGAGGGTTGTACCCAGGTTAGCTTTGCTACGAACAACTCTCACCTCAGGGTGGAGGCACCCGTTTCAGTACCCAGGCCCCTTAACCTGCAACTAGCCAAGCAGGCAAGGGTAGTAGCCCTTGGGGGTAGCACCACCTAGGGGTTACAGATGTACTTAAATGTTACTATTATATCCCGTTTCAGCTGTGTTCCAGAGAGAATAAATTCATCTCTTTTAGTCTTGTCTCGTATGACTTGTGATGTAGCCCCTGCACCATCTTTGTGGCCCTTTTCTGCACCGTCTCCAGACAGTCAATGTTCTTTCTTAGGTGAGGCCTCCAAAACTGGACACAGTACTTGAGGTGTGGCCTCACCAAGGATCTGTAGAGGAGCATGATGACTTCCTGCTTTCTGCTTGTAATACGCCTTCCTATGCTACCGAGGACACCACTTGCCTTCTGCACTGCTCTTTTGCATTGTTTTCCTACCTTTAAGTCATTGGTAATAATTATGCCCAGATCCCATTCCATCTTTGTTTCCTCTAATTGATGCCCTTCTAGTATCTACTTTTTTTCTGTGTTCTGCTTTTCCAGGTGCATTGCCTTACACTTCTTGGTGTTACATTTTAACTCCCAATTTCTGGACCATTCTTCCAGTTTCCTTAGGTCAGCTTCCTAAGGAGACTCCTAAGTAGAAGCAGAAAAGACTTTGAGTCAACAGCAAAGTGTACCCACCCATATATCCCCAGGGTATAAAGCCTCCTAACCATTTAAACTCCAATCCCCCACCCTCCCCTAAGAAGGAATAGCACTTATCTGAGGTTGAAATCAGTCTTGATCTGGTGCAGGTTCAGCAGAAGTCAGAGGATGAGGAGTGTTTATCTGTGTTCATGGTGGATGCTGTAGCACAGAGGATGGTGAGGTGGAAGATCCATCAGATGGGTTTGTGGCACTGTCCGATACTATTGCAGCCGAGGATGTAGGGGAGTTGGCTGTGTATGGCTTCACTATCTCTCTAGTATCCTCAGGGTGTAAAGTCCATGGTGCTGGGGCTCTGGTGAAGCAGGCTGAAGTGCTGTGTAGCAGTTGGAAGAGCAGATAGGCCTCTAGTCACTCAAGGAAGTTGGACCACCTGGTTCCCTACTGGGACTTCTGGAGCTGGCTCGATCAGAAGTGTGGTCTCTTTTATCATTCTTGTTGTTCAGATGCCTTCTGCGATGACATGGAGGAAAGGTCCATGTGTTATCCAGATCAGCTCGATGCTCAGAGTCAACATCACGGCAAGCATCTTCCCTTGTGCCCATGGTGTCTGGTGAGGGGTGAGGTGGCTTGGTGGCAGAGTGTCTGGGAGCTTTCATTTCATCTGGCCAAGTGCGGTGTAGGAAATCCATGAGAGCTTATGGCATGGAAAACAGAAGAGGTGCCCTGATGTGTACAATGTGCATGATGGTGGAATAGCAGAGGGAAAACTGTATCCCAAAATGTTGCATAATATGACGTGCTTCCATATATGCCCGTCACTGGTCAGACAGCTCTTGAAAAAAAATCTTGGTATATATAAATTCAGTGGTCGTGCCATTGTAGTTGTCCCAGTTCCCAGGGCCTGAATCAGCATAGCCCTACTCAAGCCTTAATGCAGTATGCCTTTCTTCTCACACAGTTGCTGGAGCTCTGGCAACCTCACCGCATTGTACTTACCTACCATTGCCAGCTCTAAACCTTGTAAACCTGGAAAAAAATTAAAAATTAAAACCATTGGAAGTGAGAGAAGATAGAGTTGTAGCGTGTACTGTTATATACCTGTTAATACTGCTATAATGTTGTGACTGTCGCCTTAGTTACTAGATAGCCAAACTTTGCATTGTGCAAGTAAGTCTCGCTTTCTCATCTTCACCACTGCCACGATATATGATGGTCAGAGCACCCTACGGTCCCCAATGGGTCTCTCTTTCTCTCTCTGAGGCTTTTGCCACTAAGACATGTGGACCAATATTGTCGCTGTCAAGGTTCCCTCTTTACTAAGAGTGCAAACCTTGGTGCTCTGAGGACCCTTTTCTGCCACATTATACCCTTTAGACTCCCCATAGTGAGGGTCTCTGTTCTGGGTAGGATACACTCCACTCTCTTATAGACTTTTACTATTCACCTCTTTATCTAGGTACCCTTCCCTCAGAGATGCATTCACAAACAACCAGTTACTACAATCTTCAGAAAAATAAGTAAGTTATTACTAAACACTGGTTGACCAAATACAGCAGTAATAGTCATATATATAAGGGATATGCAGGGGTGACAGTGTGATAAATTATTTATTCAATGTAGTTGCCATTGACCTAAAGTAACCTCATGAGAGACGGAGCCATTTATCTCAAGTAACAACTTAACTTTACGAGTGGCGTTGCCATTCTTCACATTGCCACTCCCTGCATATTCAATTTATGCATTGGGGTGGACATAAAATTGGAGATTACTACTTTTTGAGTTGTTTGATTTATTTATTGTTTGTTTTCTTTGGGACTATTTGCAGCCATTGTGTGTATGCTCTGTGTTGTTGGTGTGGTAATAAAGAAACACAGAAACATAGAAGTTGACAGCAGATTAGGACTGTAAAGCCCATTCAGTCTGCCCATTGTTTCTACCTTATGAATATGCCATAGGCCTTTACTCTGTCAATGGCCTATCCATTCATACTCATCTGTATTGCTCCCTTATGCCTATCCCATGCTTGTTTGAAGCCCTGCACTGAATACATATCCACCATTTCCTGAGGTAGGCCATTCCATGCATCCACCACCCTTTCTGTGAAAAAGAACTTACTCACATTACCCTTTAAATAGCCTCCCTCTAATCTCATGCTGTGTCTTCTTGTCCTGCTATTTTTCCTAGATTGAAACATGCTAGACTCTTTCACCTTGTTAATGCCCTTAAGGTGTTTGAATGTTTCGATCATATCACCTCTCTCCCTACTTTGCTCTAGGGTATACATATTGAGCTCCATTAATCTGTCCTCATATGTCTTCTGATGCAGTCCCTGCACCATTTTGGTTGCCCTTCTCTGAACTGCCTCCATTTTGTTAATGTCCTTGTGCAGGTGCGGCCTCCAGTACTGCATGCAATACTCCAGATGGGGTCTAACCAGTGTCTTGTAAAGAGGGATTATTACCTCCCTCTTATAACTTGTGATACCCCTAGTAATACAGCCAAGATCTCTCTAGACTTACATACTGCTTTAGTGGTCTGCTTGGATGATTTCAGGTCATCTATGATGATGATGCCCAAGTCTCTTTCTTAGGGTAAGGCTAGTTTTGTGAATGGGATGGTGGTTGTGCTTTTTTATTGATTGGCATAATCTGGTAGGCATGGTTTTGAGCCACTCTGATTGGTCAAGAGGTGGTACTTGGATTTGTGGTGCAGTTTGGACTCAGTGTGCTGGAAGTCGTTGACCGAGGTGGATGTCTGGAGCTGCGCATGTTGGAGTAGCAGCGGCGACATGGTTGTAGGCTGAAAAAGATGTGAAAAGAAGGCCATAGGAGTGTAAGTGATGGTCAGTGATTTTGGCATGGTGAGGGGCATTTCTTTGTACTGGTATCGTCATGCTGTAAGGCTGTAGAGGGTGGGGAGCTGGAGGCATGGAAGATGAAGGTGTCAACAAAGGTGACAGTGGCAGTGGATATCAAAAGGCCATTTCTTGGACCAATTACATGGAGGATTTTGGATTTTTGCTTCTTCTGGCTTTGGATGGTGGAATTTGGATTCATCAACGTGGATTCTTTTTTTGGGATGTATTCTGATGTCATTGTGGAGGTGTTGGATCTTCGTGTGATAGCCGCTGCAGTCTCCGGTCAGGATGGTTGAAATTTAGGACAGATTCTTTGTGTTGCATATTCAAGGAAGCTAGATATTTCATATTTCTGGTGCGGTCTTCATGCTGGAGCTGCTGGTATTGGGATCCCTGTCCGTGGAGTCACTGGTGAGGATACTTTGTTTTAAGATACCTGGTCTGGATTCTTCAGTTTTGGGACAGATTCTTGATTTGTGATTATGGAGGATGCTGGAATGTTTATCATTGTTCTGAATGATTTATGGGGATTTTTACCTGGATTATGACTTTGAAGAGTCAATCCTTTCCCTGGATTACTACTTTGAAGAGTCGACCCTTCTTGGTGGATTACGACTTTGAAGAGCCACAACATTTTGCATTTATTGGGTTTTTGTTTTGAAGGGAATGACTGTTTCATTTTTTGTTTCTTTTTTTTTTTCAGGCACAGTAACAGTTTGGAGTTATTCTGTTATTTGGAAGAGGATTTCTTTGGAACAAGACACACAAGGTATGTAAACTTTGAAATGTTTTATTGAAGTAACACTTGAACTGAACAAGTCTATTAAGTTTTGTTAGTCTGATTAGAACAAGAAAATCAACAGTTTATGAAATGCTTTGCTTTTATTGATTAAGGATAGTTAACAACATGAAAGAAACAGTTCAAAATAGGATTTGGTATTTTTGATAAGAGCAGAGATTTCACTTGTGAAATGAATATTGTAATACAGCCGGTGCACTGTTTTGTTTGCTTTTCTTAAGTTTTGTCTATAGCTTTTCTATCCACTGTTGCACTGAGTTTCTAACATTTTATTTTACGTGCAGCATTTTTAAAGAATAACTTTCCTTTTGTTATTTGATCAGACATTTGATTTACTGTAAAGTCCATTATTTGTGTCTTCTTAAATAAAAAAAGTTGCCTTTGTCCTGGGCTGGTCTGATTCTTTTCTTGATGACTTGTTATGTTTGCAGATGTTGTTCTTTTTGAACAATGCCCACAACCTTGGGAACAAGGTCCCTTTCCTGATGGCTGTAATGATGGAGGCAGATCTGGACACGGTGGCCATAACCGAAACACGGTACACCAGGAACCACAGCCGGAACATATTGTACCTGACTATGTCCTGTTCAGAAAAGACAGGGAAGGTAAAAGGGGAGGGTGGGGGTTGCCCTCTATATCAAAGAAAGCATCCAGGAAAACAAAATTTAGAACCTGCATGAGGAAATGGAGGATGTTTGGGTCACCCTTGAACAATACAATGGAACAGCCAATTGCACAGGGGTAATTTACAGACCTCCAGTGTAGGCAGAAGAAACTGACAAACTGTTGCAGGAAAACATGCATGTCATGACAGCAAAGGGGGAGGTACTGCTGATGGGAGACTTTAACATGCTTGAAATAGACTGGTACATGCCCGCAGGGGCCTCAGCCAGGGCACGGGACTTCATTGACTCCCTTGAGGGGGCTGACCCTAGGCAACTGGTGCATGAACCTACTAGAGACCAGGCGATCCTGGATCTGGTACTGACCAATCAGGACAGGATAACAGGGCTCGAGGCAGAAGGTCAGCTAGGGTCCAGCGACCACCACATGGTGTGGTTCAAGGTGGACACAGGGATTCAGTCAACCCATATGAAGGCATGAGTCTTAGACTTCAGAAAGGCAGACTTTACCAGGATGAGACTTCAGCTTAGAGAAACCCTGGAAAAACGTGGGATGGGGGGACATTGAGAAGAAATGGGCACAGATCAAGGAGGCCATAGTAGATGTCACAAAACAATGTGTTAGTTTGATAGACACAAAAAGGAGAAGAAAACTGCTTTGGTTCTTAAGGAAGGGGGCTGAAAAGGTAAGGGCTAAGAGGCTAGCCTTCAGGAAGTATAAGGAGACACAAAGAGACGAGGACAGGAAAATGTACTGGAAGTGTCTGAGAGAGGCAGGAAAAGCAATGAAAAGCGTTAAAGTGCAAACCGAAGAAAGAATAGCTCAATCGGTTACAAAAGGAGACACTGCATTCTTCAGGTACAGTGAAGTCCACCAGGATGAAGCGCAGTGTCACAGGTTTACTGCATGACAAAAGGGATTAACTCCCTTTGAAATTGCATTGTTGGCTGCAGTAACTCTACTGCAGAATTCTGCACCACTGCACTTCATCCTGGTGGGCTTCACTGTACATTAGCGAGAGAAGGATGGCAAAGGGAGGAGTAGCTAAGCTTTGAAGACCCAAGGGGCGAATAGTGGAGGGAGACAGGGAGAAAGCAGTGATCCTGAATGAATATTTCTGTTAAGTCTTCACTGTGGAAGCGCATGGACAGGACCCACAGCTAGAATTTAAAGGAACAGAGGAAAAGGAGATAAACACCAGTCCAGTCACAGAGGAGAGGGTCGTAGAACAGCTTGCAAAGCTAAAGGTGGACAAAGGCATGGGTCCAAATGGCACACATCCCAGAGTCTTAAGGGAACCGAGAATTGAACTGGCAGCCACTCTGGCAGCCCTGTTCAGTGAGTCCCTTAGACACTGGAGTGGTCCCAGAGGACTAGAGAAGGGAAAATGTTGTCCCTCTTCACAAGAGTGGTTGTAAAGAAGATGCAGGGAACTACAGACCAGTTAGTCTAACCTCTGTATTAGGAAAGATAATAGAGACACTCCTCAAGGAAAGAATAGTGGAGTACCTAGAAGTCGTGGGGATGCTGGATCCCAGGCAACATGGGTTGACCACAGGACTGTCCTGTCAAACTAATCAAATAGAGTTCTTTGACTGGGTGACAAAGGCAGTAGACTGGGGGGGGGGGCTTTACACATTGCCTACCTAGATTTCAGCGAAGCCTTTGATACCATCTCACATAGGAGACTGGTTAACAAGCTAGTAAGCCTGGGGATGGGACACAAGGTGGTAAACTGGATTGAAAATTGGTTAAAGGACTGACAACAGATGGTAGTGGTAAACGGAACCCAATCAGAGGAAAGGGAGGTGACCAATGGGGTACCTCAAGGGTTAGTTCTGGGGCCAGTCCTCTTCAATGTCTTCATCAGTGACATTGCATAAGGGCTAGCGAGAAAGGTTTTCCTGTTTACGGATGACACCAAGATCTGCAACAGGGTGGATACCCCGGAGGGGGTGGAAAGGGTGAGAAAGGATCTAGAACAGTTGGAGAGATGGTTAGATGCATGGCAACTAAGGTTTAATGCAAAGAAATGCAAAATTGTACACGTGGGGAGCAGGGACCCTGTAACGAGCTACAGACCGGGAGGAGAGCTGTTGGCAGTTGCTAAGGAAGAGAGGAACTTGGGAGTCATAATCACAGATGACCTGAAGGCCACAAGGCAGACATCCAATACAGTGGGGAAGGCCACTGGGATGTTGGTGTGTATTGGAAGGGGAATCACAAGCCAAAGGAAGGAGGTGATAGTTCCACTGTACAGGACCCTGGTGAGGCCTCGTCTTGGTATTGTATCCAGTTTTGGAGGCCACATCTTCGCAAGGACATTGACAAAATAGAGACAGTGCAGAGGAGGACAACCAAAATGATGAAAGGTCTACACCACAAGCCTTATGAGGAAAAAGTCAGAGACCTCAATTTGTACACGCTGGAGCAAAGGAGGGAGAGAGGTGACTTGATAGAAATGTTTAAATACCTCAAAGGCATGAACAAGGTGGAAGGGTACAACATATTCCAGGTTAAAAGTAGTGCCAGAACAAGAAGGCATGATATGAGACTGATGGGTAGCCACATAAGGGGTAATGTTAGGAAATTATTTTTATAGAGAGGGGGTGGATGCATGGAATAGCCTGCCCCAGGAAGTGGTGGCCATCCGTATGGTGGCAGGCTTCAGACATGCATGGGACAGGAGTAAAGGGATATTAAAGACGGGAAGAAAAAGCTAAAGCCAGTGACCAGATAGGGTCACTGGCCGCTTTGTCAGGTAATATAAATGGGCAGACTGGATGGGCCTGGTGGTCATTATCTCCCGACAGTATCTATGTATCTAGCTATCTGTTTCTTGAATGGTGGTACCTGTTGGGGATGGGAGGAGAGGAAGAATTAATACAGTTTGCCAATGTGTTCAGTGCTGATTTTTTTTGGAAGGGGGTGCTGTGGAGGTTGTGCTATTCTTAAGCCCTTCTGTTCTTTACTGTAAGGAGTAGAAAAGGTGATTGCGTAGCTGCTGGAACAGTACATCAAGTGTCTGGTCTCCTGCAATAAAAAGAAATAATTTTTATACAGTTTATCAATCTTGTAACTGTGGCTGTGGTCTGCTGCTATTGCAAAAAAACATTTGCTGTTAAGTCCTTAGTACTGAAAATGAAATGTCTGTAGTGCTGGAAGAAGGAAGGTAGAAAGCAATCTTCTGTACATCTTGGTTGCTGTTTCCATTGTCTGCAGTGCTGTGCTGAATAAAAGGAGTTAGTGCTAATGTCAGGTGTTTGGTATAATAGTTTTGGCAGATTTGAGTGCATATTTAATACTGTTTACTTTTAAAGTAGTTTTATTCTGGTGCAGTGCTGCTTCTCCTTTTTTTTTTAAAACCAGTTGTTTTCCTCTGCTCCCCCAACTCCATCACCACGAGCACCACTATCAGCTTTGGTTTAAGGACGTTTTTGCATATAAAGTCTTGCCTTAGTCAGTGTCACTGTCAGATAAGTGGACTTGTGGTCTTTTCTTTGTAGTTATTATACCTGTTTCCTGTGTGGAGAAAAAATGATAACAGTGAAGTTTTGTTTGGTAAATGTTTTTCTTTTCCCTGCCTTCCAATAGCTCCCCCACCACTCCCTTTTATGCCTACTTTTTTTTTTTTAATTTTCAGTCTTTTTTGCGTTCTTACCTTGTACTCTGTTGAATGTTATGGTATTTGCTGATATTATGGGTCTGTTAAAAATGGAACATAGTATATATTAGAACACTTGCTGGAGATAGTTGGCAGTGGCTTTTCTTGCTGTTGTTCTGTTGCAGATCCAGCTTCGGAGCTCAGAATGTTTAATTTATTTTGGGGTAGTCGTTAAGATTCTGCAATCGCTTATGCTCTGAGATTTGTATAATTTCTGTAGGGGCGACTCCAGAATCTGTCAGCTTTTGAATTCAGATGTTTTCGGACTGAATGGTTTGTGCGGCTTTTTTCTGTAGTGATAGATGATTTTTCTATCATTATTTTAACAATTTTTGCAAGCTTATGACTCCTACTGGTTGGTTCATGTGCCATGCACTTTCTGTGTGGTCTGTGGCATTATAATTGGTGGCTAAAAAAAGGGGGAGTCTTCTGTTAGGGTTTGTGGGGGTCTTGCTTTGGCGTACTTGATGTAATTTAGAACAGGGCATTTTGGGGGATTATTTGGTACTTCATAAGCTCTAGGTTTTATTTTATGACAGTCTTTTGGATTGGCTCCTGTGTGGGTCTTTGTTTTGCCTTTCCTGACAGTATTGTAAGTACTGTTTGCCATCCTCATCTGTTTTTATCTGAATATCTCTCCATTTAACATTCCTCATTTCTGTATTTCCTCTTACCCCAGAATACATACTATTAACCACATCATATTTAATAAGGATTCAGGAGTGTGAGGCCCCAGTAGTCCTTCTATGTATAGTTTATATATTATACTGTCCATTAAAAAGACAAAGAACCTCTGTGCGCAAACACTGAGGCAAGGGTTACCCCATGGTGGGGGCATGTGTGATTTTGTATATACTGTCCATTAAAAAGTTGGGGGTCAGAGGATTTGATCCCCTTCCTTCACGTTTGAGGTTTTTTATCTGCATTGCAAGACTTGTCTCATTTTTTTCAAAGATGGGTGAGGTGGAGAAGGAATGTGGATAACTTTTGTTGTTTAAGCATCCCTCCAGGCATTGAAACATAGACCTCAGTGTTATCGGCGTGTACAAGGTTCTGTTTTTTTTTTTTACAGGTCATAAAATAGTGACACAGGTACTGATTCAGTTCTGGTGGTTTCATTTTGTTTAGTGGTATCTGGAGTCCTAAGTTTTCTCTCAGATATTTGCAAAACATGCCGATGTCAGCTTGTGTTTTTCTTGCTGTGTTTAGGTTTTTTGCTTTGTCAATGAAGTTTTCTATTTGTTCTGTGGAGAGGGGACCCAGAAGGCCATGCATGCTGTCTCACTGAGGAGGGGTGAGCTGTAGCAGGGCAGCTAGAAAGCGTTACTTTGTTTTATGTAAGGTATGCCACCATTGCCTTTGAACGTTGAAAGTCTGTGACTTTTACTTTATTTTGGCAAAGGACTAGCTGTCTTTCCAGAATATCTTGTTGACCATTTTATTCTGCCACATTTTCCCTGCTGATGCTTTTTTGCCCACAGGAGCCTGGAGTCCCATGGTGGCTGCCCTGCAGGGTAGCAGACAGAAACTCTACAGAGAGCTATCAGCAGTGAAACTGCAGTTGCAACAATAGATTGTGCAGATAAGTGGGTAAATGCAGAGCTGCTACCCCTCAGTCCTCTTCATTTGAATTTGGGTACCTCCTATACCTATACCTTTGGACCAAAGGGATAACAAGGGAAGTTTTCTCCATTTTACATGTGTCTGTGTTGGTATACATTCATTTGCATAATTGTACCATATTTGTATTTTAATTTTTTTTCCTCCTGAATTGATGCTGCAGGATTTTGTACTCATTTTATTTAACTGTCAAGATTTGAAACTTTTAAAATTTTAATTAGTGAATAGAATTAATTAAAATATAATAGTGATACATCTCTACATTTTTAAACTCAATTAAGTGAGTCACACGATCCTTACAATTCCTGAGATAAGTGCGTAGGTGCTGGCATTCTTCCAAACACATTGGCCATTTTGAAGGTGCACTAGTGGAAGATCCTGCTGTGGTTTTATTCGGCATCAGTCGGCATTCAGCATTTTAATGCTTTTATTGGTGAAAACAGCATACTTATGCCGATTATTTTGTCTGCCTGCTAACTTAGTGGGCTTTCTCTTTTTATTTTAGTTTCCACTAGCGTTGAGCTGGTAGTGGCTGTGTGCTGTAAAGCTTTGTTTGACTTGAAGTAGTTTAAAGTAATTCAAAGCAGTTTTAGGAAGGAAAATTTAAAATTGCCAGTTCAAGAAATTAAGATGTTTCAGCAGTTGTAAGTAAAAATATGTTTTCTTCTTATTGGTTTATGGACTTATAATAGACTTATAGTCATAGTATAAAGTATTGCTTATCTAAAAGTTTGTTACAGACATCAGGACAGCATTTGTTCAATACATGTTTTGTAAGATTAGGTTTAGTGAAGACTGAGTGGAGTTCAAGTCTTAAAATTCATGGTACCACTAATCAAGAAGTGTAATGAGGTAGAGTGCATTAAGTAGTATTACGTGACAGTGATTTATTATTATTTTTTTCAATTGTTTAACCAGGAGTGGCACACTAAGCTGAAAGCTTGTTTACAGGTGCAACCTGGGAGCACATGGAAGTTAAGTGACTTGCTCAGGATCACACAGTAAGCAAATGGGGGCTGTGGGATTCAAACCAAGGTCTCCAGATATGCAGCTCAGAGCCTTAAACCACTGCATTATATTTGTATTGTAAACCCCATTACTTCGCCACATTATTTTGTTTTGTTTCATTAATTTGTGTCTAGTATTCTGACCAATTTCATTTGTATTTTCTGGCAAGGGTTGATAATTGTGTACCATTGAAAGATGCTTTTTATGCAGAAATACAAAAGAAATAAAAAAGCAATGGAAACCTGAAGTGGGATCCCTGGGACGATTTTCTGAGGGATGACATAAGAGTTATCCAGTCTAGTCCCAATACATGTCTTGTTGTAATATTAGATAATAGAGAACACTGGAGTCATTGTGAATTGATACTGGAAATCTTTATATATTTGGGACTTCAGGAGAAGGGGATTCAAACAAGGTGGAGAAAGAATTAGTGACCCTAAGGTCTAGTAATTTCCCTTTTTCCTCCAATTAGTGGGCTCCATTGGGACTAATGTTAGACTACTACTGCTACCAGATCAACATTTGACTAATTTTTCACATGGTTTGAAACACAATAGTAAACTTTCTGTGGACATCTTCAATGACTAATAATCAAATGGCCAACTTGTAAGGAATATGAAACAATACAGCATTTATAAGGATTAAAGGACTTAAGAACTTAGAACTCTGTTCTGATCTAGACTAATGGTCTGGGTAAGGACATAGAATATTTGAAATTCACTGAAGTGTATATCTATTGTTATCTTGCTGTTTATCACAAATTGTTTTTATTAAAATTTGTGAATTTTATGTGACTGAGTTAACAGATTATTTTTGGTTAGAGTTAGTAGGTGATTGGAAGTTAATATACTTATGATGGTGGTAACAAGGGTTCAATTAGTGTTCACTGACAGGTCATTAGTGGAGCAATTGAACCAGTCAGATCTGGGACTTGTGGATTCAGTTATGGGGAATGTAAATGATACAAACTTGGCTATCTCTGATGTGGAAGAAAATCATTCAGAATTAGTTTAAAAAAAGTTAAAAGGATCTAAAAAGAAAAAAGAAAAGTTAGGGATAAAGCAAGATGCATCAGTTAAAAATAAGAACTAGAAGACCATAAACAAGGTAAAACAAGTTGTGTGAAAAAGGGAAATTAAAAGCAAAAAAAGGAGGAGAAAATGGAACTTATTGATATAAAACAAACAAGGATTTCACCTTTACTGATAAAAAAGTACATCTATAAAGTGATGGGGATTTTCCAATTGAATTAGATCAAAATAATATGGAAATATGTAGGATGAGTAAAATTTCTACTTCAACACCAAATTTATTATCTACAAAAGTATGAATTAATAAAGCTCCAAGTTTAACTTCCTAATATATTTGAATGTACTCACTAAAGAGACAGGACAATCCTTGGACAATAAAACTCCAGAGGAACAGTATTCTAACTATAAGAGGAATTCCATGAGGGGACTGAATGGTGATAAACAAGAAATTAGTCTTGACATAATTGGATGTGCCCTCATTGGAGAATAATGAAATGGATACTACCACATATATACCACCTGCATCTACAACAAATACAGAGTTAAATGAGTATAAGAATAATACGACAGGAAATGTACAGGATGAGATGAAACTATTACTGTCTGAATTCCAAACTACTACTGAAGGACTAAAAAAGTTAGATGAGTGCCAGAAAATAAAATTTAGTAATTCAGAGAAAGTAAAGGTTGTGATCTTAGATAAACCAAATCATATTTCTACTGTGGAAACCACTAGGAAGGGTGAAAATGAGGATTCCCTGATGTACTACTCTACAACTTTGAGAGAAGAAATAGCGGCCATTATGAAAAATAAGCATGCCTCAAATTTGATATTGATGGAACAAATAATAGTTATTTGAAATGAAATTGATACATTAAAAGAAAATATTGCTATAAATGGGTTTTACATTGATGACACATTAAGAATATTAAATTTAAAACACCCACCTAGTGAGTCCTCCTCTATTCCACTTATTGAAGGAGAGGAGGACACCCAGGATGTTAGGCCTATAAGACCACTATAGTAATTCCTGATTCTCCCCTAAAATGGCAAATAAGAAGCAGGAGTAGGAGGAAGGTAAAACAAATGAAGAAGAAAAATAAAAAAGACAAAACTAAATAAGACAAAGAAAAATTAGAGAAGAGTAAAATATTATTGGTGGGAGAACAAAAACAATTGGAATGAAGAAATAAAGGAATTGATATATTGTCAGAAACAAAAAAAACAGAGAAAGAAGGGAGTTGAAGATTGTGTGGCTCCCAATGAACTCAATATGGATTGTGGCATAGAACTTTTAGAGCAAATCCAGAACTATGTTTGGAGAGGGAAAGGAGCATAATAACCCATTAACAGAAACTCCAATGCATTATGTAGAAAATGCCGTGATATCAAAAAGTACACCTTGGAAAGAGGATCAACAATTACATTGGGGGGGGGGGGAGATTTGTGTAAGGATTGCTGTCTTAAATTATATTGCTTAAAAAACAAAGATGAGACAAAGGATACATGCAGAACTACAGTAATAAGACTACTGAATGAGAATTTGGAACTTAATATAGAGAGAGGATATTATTGAAGTTATTAGACCAATTAGCTCTGGATTTGCTGAATATGTATTGATGAAATGTGCTCATAGGAGGATTGTCAACTATATTTGGGGAAATGGTCACCTTTTGGAAAAATGAAAATTACATTTAGAACTGGTGAAGAATCAAAATCAACCATCCTCAGTGGAGATGGAAGATATTAGAAATGATCCAGTAACATTAACAATATTTGGGTATCCAAGAATTTTTAATGAGACAAAATAAATTGACAGGGTCTATGTGCAATTTTCTCTGTAACATATTAAATGTCAGACTGGAGAAATTTGGAATAGTAGACATGTATAGGCATGAGAGCTTAAGAGGAAATAGCCAGGTCGACATATTGTGTAAAAATGAACAAGTTGCTAATAGAATTTTAAACTGCTCTAGGAAACTTGATCAGTTAGGAAGGTACGTGGTCAATTTAAATGAGATAATGGGCCAAACTCAGATTCCAACAGAACATAAAAAAGAAATAGGTCCAAGGAAGGACCAACAAGAACAGGTAAATGTCCAAATTCCTCATAATTCCATATCTCTTAATAATAGATATCAAGTGCTAGGAGAGATGAAATGACATGTGCAAACAAACATAGTTACCCAACCCAAACTAAATAATTCTATACAGCAAGTTATGGATGAAACAGAACTCAGTATTATTGACACAGAAGACTTGAGAATGATTTTTACACTTGGAATATAGCTGGTTCCAGTCAGTAACATCACGGAACAAAATAAAGTGGACAAAAATAAAGTGGCAAAAACAGTGTCACCATCAGTATTGGCAGTACAAAATGTAGCATGCCACAACAATGCAGGCCACATGACATGCAGATAACAAACAATGTCCAGCACATGGAAGCACTGCACTGGAACATACAGCAGCAGGCACCCATGGATAGGAACAGCAGAGGGGTACAGGGAGATTGAACAGGGCAGGGTGCAATGACCACTGAGGGAAGCAGGTCACTGGACACCTACCATGGCAATCTAATGGCACAGGCACCTACATGGTGGGGTACCCCAACCCAGAATGCTGAGTGATGGAGAACGTGCACTGGGGTAACCACTGGAGGACAGGTGGACCATGGCCACTATGTAGATGGCCGTGTACAATACAGAGGGCCAGGAGCACAAGCCAGCATGTCCCCAGCAACACACACATCACACAGGACAGGGGAGATGGCATGCTGGCTTGTGCTCCTGGCCCCTGTGGTTTTAGTCCAGTGCCTCTATGAGGTGGACGCTGTTTTCTAACTGTGTGTCGTGTGGCCTGCATTGTTCTGGCACTCTTCATTTTGTGCTGCCAGTATTGATAGTGACACTGTTTTTGCTGCTTTATTTTTGTCCACTTTATTTTGTTCTGCAATGTTACTGACTGGAACAAAAAGAATGATACTGACTGGGTAACATTTATAAAAAAATGTGCAGTACTATGTTTACAAGAAACTTGGCATAGCA
The DNA here is from genome assembly GCA_016271365.2 of Neoceratodus forsteri. NCBI lineage: Eukaryota > Metazoa > Chordata > Ceratodontiformes > Ceratodontidae > Neoceratodus > Neoceratodus forsteri. Next base: position 1,709,882,355 of record CM028129.1, on the reverse strand, counting down.
AGATGGATAACATTGATGTAACTGGATATATAACATTTCAATGTCCAAGTCAAAAGACCTCTAAACTTGGCAGGAAAGTGGGTGGATTAATAACGCATATTAAAATAGGGATCTTCATAAGCATAGAGAAACTGAGCCAAGATGACTTCTATATGACTAGTAGGCTGACTGTATATACAGTTAAGATGATTATGATTTCATGATATGTCCCTCCAGTCAAATCCCATTTTTATAAAGGGAATATTTGGTCTATCTTAGAAAAAGTTATTTATGATATTTTGTTACATTACCCAGAGGATTTTTTACTATTAGTGGGTGATTTTAATGCCAGGGTTGGATCGTATGATGATTTAGTGGACAATACTATCATGCACTGGATGTGTCCAAATGCTGAATTATTTAAGTGTTCAACAAAAGATCTGAAGGTTAACCCAAATGGCATTCGATTCTGTGATATATTAAAAAAATAATGATATCTAGATTTTGAATAGGAGAATACAGGGGGATCTTGAGGGTGCAGCTACATTTTTATGTAACAAAGGTGCAACAGTACCAGATCTAGTATGTTGGAGGAGCCCATTAGAGTTTTTGAATTATTTACAGATAGCAGAAAGGACTGACAGTGACCATTTTCCAGTTTTGTTTTTTTACCAAAAAAATTGCTCATGATCCAGAAATATTTAAAACTAAGAAAGTCTCTGAATTAACTGAAGTCAGGTACAAAAAAGTTTGTTATGGGCAGACATTTTGGAAACACAAATAGGAGATAAATTGGAAGAGTTGCTGAGTAAAGCATTGTTACTAGTGGGAAATATGGATTCTATTATGTTTTATAATTTTTTTTGGAGATTTTTTTAAAACTGTGGAACCAAATTTGTATAAGAAGGGAGTTTCAAGAAAAATAAAGCTAGAAAGACAGGATGGTATGATAAGGAGTGCAATATGCTTAAAAAGAAGCTAGGAAAAGCAACTAGATTTTATAGGAATAGTCCTACACTTGATGCTAAGAAAGATATAAAGAAGACAAGAAAAGAATATGGAAACCTAACTACTAATAAAAATAAAGTTTTCTACATAGCCCAATGGTAACAGATGATAAAAGCAATAGAAAATAAAGATAGTAGGAACATTTGGTCACTGGTGGCATCAGGTTGTAAAGGACAAACTGGGGAAATAGAAAATTGTGTGGCTGTTGAAACATGGGTAAACTATTTTTTCAGGTAATGTTGGATTATCAGAAGAAGAGCTCTTGAATAGTATTGTATCGAATTATGATTCAATAAAATTTTCAACCAATCACACCACTGGAGGTTCTGGAGGCAATAGCGAAATTAAAATCAAAGAAGGCACCAGGGCCGGATATGATACCCAAGAATTATTTAAATGTAGAGATCAGATTTGGGCAGTTGCATTGGCTTCCTTTTTTAATAGGTGTACAATGGAAAATTATATCCCTGAACCCTGGAGGGGAGTGGTCATAGTCCCCATATAGCGTTATGTTTATTCATTTTAAATGAACAATACAAAGTAAATATTCTTAATTCAGAGTATAGGTAGGACACATGAAGCAATTTTATAGTACCAATACTCATCTCTTCATTCTCTTGTTGCAAAAAAAGTGGGCATCCCAAACTGAAGTTTGGTAGTCCATCTGATTCACCTGATCAGGAAGAGCACTAAACATAGGTTCCCCCTTTAGACTATTGCAATGTTAAACCACCACAAACTTTTAAGAACAATTCAAGGCTTTACAGTCATTAAAAACAATGCTATTATGATCTAACAACTTATCTACATTATGCAACTTGATAAGTAATTAGCCCGTACGATATATTTTGGCTTTAAGCATAGTATACGACTGAATGAGTGTAAACGCACACCAGGCTGCTGCCTGCTGAACTTTCTCTTTTCCATCCAGCACTTTAATAAGAAATGCACCCATTAAACCCATTTCAAGAAAAGGGGATGTGCCCCTTCGATCAGAAGCTTCTGACTGCCTACGAGCCATATGGCATGAACAGGACATGAACACGAACGGAGGCAGTATAGCGCAGTGGTCTAAGGCTCTGAGCTGAAAATTTGGTGACATCCAGCAGACCTGACCTGGGTTTGAATCCCACAGCTTCCACTTGCATGCTGTGTGACCCTGAGCAAGTCACTTAACCTCCTTGTGCTCCCAGGTCGCTCCTGTAAAAAAGCTTTCAGCTTAGTGTGCTATACCTGGTTAAACAACTAAATAAAATAAGGACTCTCTAGTACCACGTTGTTTTGTGATCCTGCAGTAGGAAGTGGAGATCTCTTGTTTCATTCAGTGCCACCGGGTCACCGCCATTTTCTTTATACAAAAGGGAAAATGCTGAGAGATACACCATTGATTTATGAAACATTTTGGTGTTGGGTACATATGATCAGGTCTTAAGAAAGTAAATGTATTTGATGAAAAGTAAGGTCATTCAAACTTTTAAACAGCTAAACACTGAATCAATGCACATTAGACAGTAACATTTTACAACTCAGCTTATTAGTCCCCATATAAAAGAAAGGTGATAAACAAGATCCAAGAAATTATAGAGCCATAAGTTTAATAGATATTATAGGTAAAGTTTTTGCCAGAGTTTTGCTAGTTAGATTGTTGAATGAGATGAAACAGGTAGGTGGGCTTTCACCATTACAAGCAAGATTCATCAGTCATTTTCTACAATGGGCAATTGTTTCATTGTGCAACATTTATGTGAGAAGTATATAACATTAAGACAACAAAAACTGTACAAAGCCTATATAGATCTTACCACTGCATTTGACGCTATCAATAGAAGTAAATTATGGGAATCCATGACAGTATGGGGTATATCTCTGATAATTACAAATGCAATGCATTTATTATACTCAAATACATGGGCACAGGTTAGAACAGATCTTTCTGGAATCTTATCTAAACAATTTACAATAAACACATGGGTGAAGCAAGGATGCATTCTTTCCCTCACATTATTTGCAATATATATTAATCAGTTACTTGAAATTCTTGAGTCATCTCAAACTGATTCACCAAAAATAGGTTTGGATCATTGTCCAATGTTAGCATATGCAGACAATGTGGTTATTTTATCTTTATCCTCTTCAGGTCTTCAAAAAACATTGGATATACTACAGTCATTTGCAGAAAATATGTGTTTAAGGATAAATATTGATAAATCCCAAATCATGATTTTTGGGAGTAAAAAGAATGCTGGTAAATGGCTAATAAATTCAAAATAATTGCAGATAACTCTTGATTATTCATACTTGGGGCTTATTGTTTCAAAAAATCTTTTGTGGAAATCCCACTGTAATGCACTTTTGAAGAAGGTGACCAATACAATTTTAGTTCTTAGAAGATCTGATATATGATTCGGTGACTCTCCATTAGACCCCTTTAAAGGGCTACTGAAGTGAAATATAATGCCCAAATATTGTACGGGTCTGAGCTATGGGATCATAAATATATTGACATACTTGAAAAGCAATAATACAACTTCTGAGATGGGTTTTGCAAAAACAATCCTTGCTCCTTATGTCTGTTCAGAACTGGGCTTGGCTAATTTACTGGCTTTTGCCGAATCACGTTTAATAAACGTTTGGATAAGAGTTAATAGGTTACCAGAAGACAGACTAGCCAGAAGATGTTTGGATGAAAAGAAATCTTGGCAAAATAGTGGTTGCTGAAAATCATTCTGACTATTAAAGGTGGAAAGAATTTTATCAACTGTCAGTTTAAAAGTACTTCTTGATATGACATACAATAATATTACAATATCGCATCAGTACAAATGATACATAAAGAAGTTACTCATAAAAAGGTATAAAAAGGATGACTTAAGAAAGATTAAGTAGATCAAGATTCTCAGAATGGTATAGTGTCAACGATCTTTTACACAAGTATAGATATTATTTGGATTTTTTGGAAGACCCAAAATTAAGGAAAATATATGCATGGTTTAGGGCAGAGTTTTTTGACTCAAACACACTGTATGCTAGATTCAGTAGACTTCAAATCCTATATGTACATATTGCTTTTGTGGTGGGGGGAAGAAGATTTACAACATGTAATACTTAACTGCCCCTGGTATAAGGAGGTAAGAAGGAAATGCCTGGGTCTGATTTTAACCTCCCTTCAAAGTTGTAATGAACTCATGCGAATTAGTATCTGATTAACTACAGAAGATGATTTTACAGTGAGCAGAGTGGCACATTTCTTGTTGCAATACAAAAAATAAGGAAAATGATAAAAATAATAATGAAATAATAAGTAATAAGGGTGTATAATTTAAGGGGGAATTGTTATAAACTGTAATGCACTTTATGTATACTGAAATTTTAAAATTTGCATTATCTGTGTTGTGGTGAAATGTGTCTTCGTGGCATATGTTTTCACTTTTTTTGTTAGAGTTGTAATGATCTATTTATGATTGAACAATAAATATATTACTACTACTACTACTACTATTTGTTCTGTGTCAGTTGATTTATGGAACTTGATGGCGGTTGTTGAAGTAGATGGAGTGCTGCAGGTTGAGACTGCATCTTCTGCTGGCTGGGCCTGTGTTGGTGTGGAAGTCAAAGACAGATCAGGGTCTTCTAAGGGCTCAGTATGGTTCTTGACATGTGTCATAATTTGAGTCATTTCAAGTTCAAAGCTAGTGTCTTGGTCAGACAATGCCATTTCTTTTAGTTTTGTTGGCGGTATTTTATTATTTATTCATAAAATAAAAAATGCGGTTCTGTTTTGTAGCTGCTGTAGTCAGTTATGTACTTCATCTGGTCAGCATTTCTGAAGTGTGATGCCACTAGCATTTTTTCTATTTTCTCATGCCACCAGTTGGTTGTGAGCTGGACACCACAGCTGGGGAGGATTGCCTGTCAGTCATCTTTGTTTTTTTTTTTCCTCCCAGGTGTGAAACTAGTTTGGTAACTGTCTTGTTCTGATGTAGGAACTGTGTGTATAAATAGTAACTGTATGTATAAATGAAATTTATACATACAGTTACTCAGATTTATCACACTCCATTTATGTCAACCCCTATTGCATAAATATATTATACTGGCACAGTAGTGCCAGTATATTAGGGTTGAGCACAAACGCCTATGTTAAACCTGAATTTATGTACCTTAATAACTCTGGAACTGTTCAATGGATTTGCACAAAATGTGGCATGCATAATCTCTAGATGTAGGTCCCATAACACACCAAATGTTGTGTAAATCTGTTGTGTGGTTTACGAGATACAAACTCTCACAAAATCCTATATTTACCTGTTTTTGCCATTTCTTTCTATAGCCATTTATCAGAAATGGCTTTGTGCTGCTGTTTGAAATTTTCAGGGTAGAAAGCCTTTGGGTCACAGATGTACCTTTTGAAGGTCTGTTGAAAAAAAGTTAATCCATTGAAAAGTTATAAACTCTTAATTTCCCATTATTTCCTATGGGAAAAAGATAAGTGTTCCCCATGAAAACATGTTTGTGCAGGCGGGGTTACATGGTGTCAGCAGGGAGCCTTCTGCCATATTATCTGCATGAGAACAATGGGATTTTCTTGACTTGTGCAGCCGCAGCTTGAACTTGTGCTGCCGGCTTCACTATCATCTATGACCCGCTCTTTCCCTGGTGTCTAGTGGCACCCCCCTTACCTGCAATCACTGACCACTGTCCCCCTCTCCCTGGTGTCTTGTGGCACCCTCCACCCTCATCATTTATTTATTTAATTATTAATTTCTTTCTTTATGCATTTATTTAAATCTGACACCAAGATGCCCACACCCAGTGTCAGATGCCCCCACATTTAGTCCATTCTGTTTTTTTTTATTGCTGACATTGAGGGGCCCCAATCCCTGTGTCGGCACTGCAATACCCCCTCCCCCCAAAAGTGTGGGACACTGGGGAGCCCACTCCCAGTGTCCCAATATGTGTACCCTTTGAGTAGTCTGGGACACTGGGGAGCTCACTCCCAGTGTCCTCAAAATCTGTTTTCTTTAACCTGCAAAAAAGAAACAGTCCCCCGATGTTTTTTCATTTTTTTCTTTGTCCTGAAGAAAAGGAAACAGTTCCTCATCATCCTCACTGCACCCCTCTCCCATCCCGACCCTCCCACTGAGCACCCACCACCCCACTCCCTAACCCCATACTTGCCTCCGGTGGTCATCCGCTGTTATCTTCTGTGGACCGGGACATGTTTGCACTCTTCAAAGTTGAACCGTGAACTGAAGAATCAAGGTAAGTGCTGTATAATGGTTGTCAATGGCGTTTTCAACTTATGCTGATATCTCACCAATTTTAAGATATATTTACATCAAATGTTCAACATGGGCTTTTGGGGACCCTGCCTCATGAATACTGGCACTGTCATTTCGTTAATCGGACCAGGAAGGTGATTTCCGGGATGCTGTGCAAAATCATCTTTTGGGACCAAGTAAAGAAATGACTGTGCCAGTGTTCATGAGGAGAGGTCCTAAAAAGCCCATGTTGAAAATTTGGAGAAAAAATATCAAAACACGCCCGAGTTACATGCGATCATTGAAATTTTCCTACACACATGCATAACTTTGCCAATTTTTAATATTTTCATTCCAAATTTTCAGTGTAGCCATATTTTTGTGCCACCTCATGAAGAGTACAGCTGTCATTTCTGACATCCTGCCCAAAACATGTTTTCGCACCTGTGGCACAGAATGGTGCAGTCATTGCGTGAAATCACCTTTCCGTATGGAGTAAAGTGCTCATGAGGTGGGTCAGAAAAAGACCATGTTGAAAACTTGGTGAAAAAATTCCTAAAAATGGCAGAGTTATGAGCGGTTGTTGAAATATTTCTATGCACACGCATAACTGGTAATTTTCAATATTTTGACTCCAAATTTTCAGCATAGCCATTTTTTCACACCGCCTCTTGAAAAATACAGCTGTCATTTTTCACATCCTGCCCAAAACATGTTTTCGCACCTGTGGTGCGGAATGGTGTTTTGGCACAGATTTCAAAATTTTCACCTATGGAGTTTATGAGATGGGGTCATAAGAAGACTATGTTAAAAATTTGGGGTCAAAATATGACAAAATGCCAAACTTATAACCATAAATTGAAATTTTGTTACGCCCACTTGTAACTTTGGAAATGTGAAATATTTTGACACCCAATTTTCAACATAGCCTTCTTATTACCCTACCTCAGGTATGTCACAGCTGTCATTTTTCAAATCCTGTCCAAAATGTCTTTTCACACCTGTGGCATGGAATGGCATTGCAGTTGTGCAGAATTTTGTTTTGGTGGGGATTTGAACATTGTGGGTACATGTGCTAGTGTAATAAGATGGCTATGTTGATACTTTGGTATATATTACAGTGTCCCAATAGTCAAGGATGCAGTATAGTGCAGAGGTTTAGGGCTCTGAGCTGCAAACCTTGAGACCTGGGATTGAATCCCACACACCCCACTTGCATACTGTGTGACGCTGTGCAAGTCATTTAACTTCCTTGTGCTCCCAGGTCACACCTAGAAACAAGCTTTGGCTTAGTGTGCCTTTCCTGATTAAACAATTTCCCCTTTCCTTTACTATAGTTAGGGTTGAGTAAGCACTTTAATGTTAAATCTCAAAATGTGCACTTTAATAACTTTGCAACTCTTTGACTGATTTGCTTGAAAGTTTGCATGCAGGGTCTGGTACAATAGGTCTTTAGATATGGCAAGTTTTGTTCTGGTTGAATTTGCAGTTGCGGAGCTGTGGAGTGTCAAAAAGTGTAAAAACATCCTCACTTTCTGGCAAATTCTTTGCTCGTCTCTGCAGCCTGAACAGTTTGTCCGTCTGGTCTGAAATTTTCAGGGTATATGGGGACTGGGTCAGGGAAGTGCCTTTTGAAGATTTGGTGAACAAATATTAATCTGTTCAAAAGTTATTAAAGTTTCCAATTAAAGCCTATGGGGAAAAATATATATTTCATTCTAAAGCACTTTTTGTATTCACAAAAGCACTATTTACTGCCACAAATGGGTTTAGTACTTTCGTGCTGCCGCCATCTTGTTTTCAGTTAAAGAGGAGGAAAAAAGTTATAGTTCAAAAAATACTGCCCCTTGGTAAACACCAACAGTTGGGTTTACCTAATTGGGGCCCTAGGAACATGACCCTGGCATTAAGTTTTTGCTATTATGCCCAGAAATATGTTTTAACATTTTTTCCACCATCTTAGCCATGGAACTTTCATGAAAGTTCTGCGGGTACTTTCATAAAACTCCGTGTCTAAATATTTGGGACTTTTGAAAGTTCGCAGTACTTTATTGAAGATCCCCAACTAAACCAATGGTACTTTTGCGAAAGCCGCAGAACCTTCATGACAGTTCTACAGGTAAACAGCCCCAAAAACACAGTTTTTTTTGCCACTTCATAGCAAAAACTTGGTTAGAATTTTCAGGCTGAAATTTGCAGGGTGTCAAGCTCTTGCCCCACAAATTTGCCTTTTGCTGGTTTGGTGAAGAAATTGACACCAGTTTCATAGTTACAGCACACCAAAGTTGCAAATTTTCCCATAGGATAACATTGTGGCAATAGTAGAGCCTTTTGGCAGCTATATCAGCTATATATAGCAGTGTCAGTGGCTCAGTAGGTAGCACACTCGCTTCTGAGGCCAGGAGATCAGAAGGCTGTGGGTTCAATTCCCACATCTGGCACTTGGGTTAATATCCCTGTACTGACACGGTAGTGCAGCATGAGAGGGGTGCTGCACTTCTGAGGTGCCGTCTTTCAGGTGAGACATTCAAGTGGATGTTAAAGATCCTGTGGCACTTATCGAAAAGAGTAGGCAAATTTTCCCCGGTGTCCTGGCCAAATTTCCCTCATTCATTAAAAAATACCGCCAACAGCTTAATCTGGGTCAGTGTCAGTTGGCATTCATCTGTATCCCCCTCGTGCCTGAAAATAGGCAGGATTTGTCTAGTGCACTTACCTGGTCAACAATAAATAAATATCTCTAAAATGGTTCGAGATATGGATTTTTCGCTAAGCGCAGCTTAGTGTACTAAGCATGCGTGGAGGTAGCCAGGTCATGAATACAACTGTGAAAGATTTTTTTTTCCAAAGTTGCTATGTTTACTGAGATACTGCCACATTTGCAGTACAAGGGTTACTTGGAACGTCTCTAGTCCTGCGCTACGTGTCTGTAATTATGGGTAGGTGGGAGCACAGGGTCCATGCTCCCATCTATGCATACCATTTATGTTTAACTGGGGGCACAGAGCCCTCCTGTGCTATTCCTTTACATTTATGGGTGGGTGGGAGCGCAGGGTCCAGAGGGCTCAGGCTCCCACCTATGGATACCATTGTGCAAAACTGGGAGCACACGGCCCTCCTGTGCTATGTCTCTATACTTATGTGTGGGAGTGCAGGGCCCAGAGGACCCACACTCCCTCCTATGGATATTATTTTGAAAATCTGGGCACTCAAGGCCCTACTGCACTATGTCTCTACACTTATGGGTACCACTTTGGATACCTATGGATATCATTTTGCAAACCTGGGAGCACACGGCCCCCCTGTGCTATGTCTCTATACTTATGGGTGGGTAGGAGTGCAGGGCCCATTCTCCCACCTATAGATACCTTTTTGCAAATCTGGGAGCACAGGGCCCTACTGCACTATGTCTCTTCATTTATGGGTGGGTTGGATTGTGGGGCCCAGAGGGCCCACTCTCCCACATATGGATATTATTTATGCTAAAGTGGGAGCACAGGGCCCTCCTGCAGTATGCCTCTACACTAATGGGTACCATTTTGGGTACCTATGGATACCATTTGCAAACCTGGGTGCACATGGCCCTCCTGCGCTGTGTCTCTATACTTATGGATGGGTGGGAGTGCAGTGCCCAGAGGACCCATGCTTCCATCTATGGATACCATTTTGCAAACCAGGGTGCACAGGGCCTTCCTGCACTATGTCTCCATACTTATGGGTGAGTGGGAGTGCAGGGCGCAGAAGGCCTGCGCTCCTACCTCTGGATACCATTTTGCAAAACTGGCAGCACAGGGCCCTCCTGCGCTATGTTTCTATGCTTATGGATAGGTGGGAGTGCAGGTCCCAGAGGGCCCACACTCCCAAATACAGTATGGATACGAGTAACATTACACTTTCTCAAAAAGAAGGGAAATTCATTGCAAAAAACTCTGTTAATGCATTAGTTAGGGTTCCTTTCACACCGACAAAAGTCTGGAAATTTGATATTAGGGTTGCCAACTCTACCCCCCCACTCCTCTGCCCTCCACACAACAACAGGGTCGGGATATGCCTTGAGGTTATTGGGCCTAACTCTCACCCCATTCTCCTATACTGTACCATCTCAGCTTGTTTACAAATGGAATGGGTATGAATATATAGTTATTGCAGAAAACTCCATTAATACATCAGTTAATATATATCCATTGCAGAAATCTCTGTTAATCCATCAATTAGGGTTGACATTACAGTGACAAAAGTTTGGAAATTCGATGTTATGATTACCGACCACCCCACCCCCCCACCACCCTCCACACACCAACAGGCATCAGGGTGTGCCTTGTGGTTGTCAGGTCTTATTCTCTCCCCATTCTCCTATACTGTACCATGTCAGCTTCCTTACACATGGAATGGGTGAGAGGTAGGCCTGACAACTCCAAACACTCAACATACTGTTGGTGTGTGGAAGGTGAGGTGGGTGGGGTGAGGTGGGGTTGAGTAACCCTACATCGAATTTTCAGACTTTTGTCAGTGTGAATCAACCCTAACTGATGCATTACCAGAGTTTTTTCAATGAATATATCTATCTATATATATATATATGTATGTGTGTATATATATATATATATATATATATATATATATATATATAGGTATTTTGCAGAAATCTCGATTAATGCATCAGTTAGGGTTGATATTACAGTGACGAAAGTTTGGAAATTCGGTGTTAGGGGTCGGGATGTGCCTTGGGGTCATTGGGCCTAACTCTCACCGAATTTCCAAACTTTTGTCACTGTAATATCAACCCTAACTGGTGCATTAATGGAGATACATAGATACATACATAGATACATAGACAGTGTCGGCAGATAAGGGCCTATGGCCCACCCAGTCTGCCCATTTGAGCTTGTAAGTTCAGTTTGTTTCCCTAGAAGTCTGTTGCCCCTTGCCCCTGACCTCCAGAATTCCTTTATGTCTATCCCATGCATTCTTAAATTCCGTGATTGTTTCAGCCCCCACCACTTCCTCTGGCAGGGTGTTCCACTTGTCCACCACCCGTTCTGTGAAGAAATTCTTTCTCATGTCTATATAAGTTATATAAGACTTTTTATGAATATCCATAAACTAGACGCTATATTAGTTAGATGGGTAAAGACAGATGCTAATATACTATGCAGTTTGAAAACATTAGGATAAAAAAGTTTAAACAGTGAAAAAGAGTAACTTTGAGGTATGAAAAGAACTAACTTTATATACACCATTTCCCCTATCAATAAAGGATTTTAATATCCAAACTTGAGTTCTTTATTTCAAATCCTTTTAACGTCAGGTTGCTGTGATCCTTATGTCGAAGTATGAAAAAATTTCTCAACTGAGACAAAGCCTCAGAGTTCCTCACCCACAGGCCTAACACCTCAAGACCTCATGGCACCACCTCATCTTCTGATGAGGAGTCCTCTGGATCTTCACTTCTCTGTTGGGGTTCGACATTTCTCTGGGACCACTTAGAAGTGTCCTGAGGGTCTGAGAAGGTGAATACTTTTCCTTGGTGTGCTATCTGAAGTCTCGCCAGAAAAATAAGGCCATGTGAAATGTGGGCTTCTCTCAGCAAAGCTCTTGTCCCGTCAAATTTCCCTCGCCTCTGGCGGGTTGTGTAGGTGATGAGAGAGTTGCACTGATTCTCCATCGTGAATTTCTGAAATGGATACATATTAACTGATGCATTAATGGAGTTTTATGCAAAACTATATATATATATATATATATATATATATATATATATATATATATATATATATATATATATATATATATATATATATACATACACACTATTTACACATAGCCAAACATCAGTACACACATATAGGAATACAAAAAGAAAGCTTCCGCATTTGTGCAGGTAAATGTTTCTATCTTTTTTCAACCAGTTACATGGGCATCTTACCTTACTGTTTACACTAAGCTTTGTTTCCTTAAGTCTCTCTCTACAGTACATATACACAGTTTGGCACTCTCCTTTGGACCCACTCACACAGATACCCTAGTGAAAACAGAAAGGTAGAAGAACTGGGTTGAAGCATTTATTTATAACCCCCTATTCCTGATGCCTTGGTCGAGCGAAGCTCTGACATCACTTCTCTGTACCACGTTCATCTAATTGACCGAAACTGCTTCAGGCCTGGAATTCTGGATGATGTCTACTTTTTTTTGTACTTGCTGTTTTTCCCCACGGGAGCCTCAGCCCACCTTCTGCCAATCTGGCCCAACTCCGCAATCCACCGATTGGACCCCCATGGAGCCGTGGCTGTACTCCCCAGGTGGGGATGAGGTGGGTAGGACCCCCAAGCTTCTTGTTTCATTGGATGCCCACTGTGGCCTTGTGGGTCAGCCAGTGAGAGGTGCCTTCCTCTGTTGGTGGCAGTGATGCTGTGCTCCCATAATATTTCCCCCGACGTCCCTTGGAGTCATGGCTGCACCTCAACATCAAGACATACGCCGATGTCTGCCATCCCCCCCGATGTAAGGCTCTGACCTGCTGTACCTCTGGTCTACACCAGAGGCCAAGCAAGCACCAGGCCATCATCCCCTCCTCCCAGGAGATGAGTTGTCTCTGACGGTCAAGCCTCTCCTCCCTCCCCAGCTGTCCCTGCAGCTCTCCAGTGGATGATGTCTACCTTGTGATATTATCTGACCGTAGCCTCTCAGGGACCAAACTTCCCCTCAAAGACTATTTAGCAGCTGAAAGAATGTGCCTACATACAGTCAAAGCATAGTATCTCTGAGCCTTGGTAAACTAATGACCTCATTCCCCTTTCAGGAAGCCTTTACAAGGAAAGTCCACACCACTTAAAGAACAGCTGACATGTCCATAAGAACCTTAGCATAATATTTAGGCACAGTTCAGCTTGCAGGTCACATAAGTTCAGTATTTCTCATCCCCAGTATTTGTTACTGAGGTCATTTGCATGAAAACAAGATCTTTGCTCCTGAAGAGTTCATCTACTCCTGTTGCTTTCTCCCTACTTGAGGTCATAATGCACTGTTTGTGACATCACAGTTAACCTCATGGCAATGGAATGTGATGTCACAACAGAGGATTTTGAACTGAAGTATGACATTAGCTATTGAGACAGGTGAATTCCAAGGGATAAACATCAGGTATTCATGTAAATTTCATCAGTAATACATAATGGGTAGGTGAAGTCCAGAGAATATATATAGAATGCAAGCTGATTTGTACCTAAGTACTATGGTTTTCAAAGTTTTCTTTGATGTGTCAGCAGCTCTTTAAGAAACCCTGCTAAGCTAATGAAAAATCTCCCAAACAGTCCAATTTTGCCACAGATGATTAATGAATCCTTGGTCCCACTTCTTCAGAAAGAAACTAGCAGCTGATAAAACAATAATTCAGACTACCAGCAAAAGTAGTCTGGTTATCACGGGCTGAGACATGATTTTTTATTGCTGTAAATGAGTGAGTGGTGTACCTAGTTGCAATTTTTGCTCCTTGCAGCTATCTGCAGTGCTTTAACTGTGTATGTATGTTAATATAGCTGCTATGACCACTCTTATGGTTGTAAGAGTGATCTCACACACATTGTTAGGGTATCAGAACCACAAAGCAAAGGTGAGCTGCTCTGGCACCCTAAGAATTTAAGTAAGACCACTCTTACAACTGTACGCGTGGTCTCAGTGACAGTATTAATATATTATTGATCAAGCTCGATCAAAGATATATACATTTTTTAACAAACCTTACCTGAATATGTCCATTTCCAGGGCAGCTGCACATGAGACACTCTTCATAGAATAGGTGTCTCACATGCAGAGGAAAGGAGCACTACGACTGGTCAGGAGCACTCCCTGGATCTATAATAGACTACAAAGAGAACAGTGAATGAGAGCCTGACAAGCAAATGGGGACTGTCACATGAATATACAGATGACCTAGGTGATACACTGGAGAAGTTCTCAGATTATTTAGCCTAGCCCCCCCCACCCCACCACCACCACTATGATAAACTAAGGACATTGAATTAGCTGAGAGAGGAAGTACTAATAACTGCTCAGTCTGAACAACTTTGTGAACAGAAAGCTTTGTATTTAAAACAAAATATTTAGTTGCTTATTTGAAACTGAGACTTATCATGCTACTGAATTATTGCATTGGAAAAGGAAAAAAGAACATCAGAGCTGTGGCAACATTTGGTTTTATGTATTGACAAGAATGAGCAGCAGCAAAATGGTGCACGGAAGATGGAATAGGTAGGGTAGTAGAATACTGCTCTCCCAATACCTTTCCACTAAGGTCCCAGACTTAAACACTGCATGGGAAGCTTGAGGCTGCTGCTGCACTGCAGCTGCCAGCCTGTTCAGGCAACTCTACTGCTTCTGGCCTGCAGTACACTAGCATGGGAGACCAGACTGAATGGGGCTGATAGCACACACTTTTGAGGCTGTAACCCCATGTGCCAGTGATCTTGGTTCCATCACCAAACTCTCCCTCTCTCCTTCTTTTCTTCTTTCGGTTCTCAGTCTCAGCTCTGCACTCCTCCTAACATGCAGATAGGGACCACACTGTTATACGCATCACAACCCAGCATGTTGAGCAGCAGAATATTCAGTGCCCACTCTGGCCCAGCAGGGAATAAAAACATTTCTGTCCCTCTCTCTCACAAACTACCTGATGGGTCTACTAACCCAGCTCGTTAAGGAATAAAAAACGTGCCCCCCCCCAACTACCTAATGAGTCAAGTGCCTAACATGATCTGTTACAGAATTAAAAAATTTGTCACCCCTCCACCACCACCTACCTGATGAGTGCAGGGCCAAACCTGGTCAAGTCAAGAAATTAAAAAAAAGCTATCCTGCTCCACTCAACAACCTGATGAATCCCAATCCCAACCCAGCCTGTGAGGAAATAAAAATATTCCATCTGCTTCTCCCAAAGTACCTGATAGGTTGGATACCCAGCCTCGCCCATCAGGAAATAAAAAACTTCTGGACCACTCCCCCCAAGTACCTGAACCAACACAGCCAAACGGAATAAAAAAAAATGTGTTCCTCTCCCTCCAACTGCCTGACTAGTCTGGTGTCCAACCTGGACCATCAGAGTATATAAAAAGAGCAACAACGGTGGTGGTGGTGGTGGGGGGGGCATAAGTCAGTTTGGTACTTGGGGCATGAAATGAATTGTCTAGTGCTGGGTGAACTTGTACAACTTGTACAGTGTAGGCAGCAGAGGGCACCGTATACAAAAACTCTGTAAAACTGGCGTTGGATGCGGTCCTCATATACTGTAATTACAATTATGACAGTGAGACTGGTGAGACAGTAAGGTCTGCTACAAAAATAAACAAGCATAACAACACAAAAAAGCAAGACCAGATTTGCTTGCACCAGCCAAATCTTGTTAAATATTTTGAGTGGTGGCCATCTTCCTGAGTAATTAATTACAAAAATAGTTATAAAAACTGCTGCTTAATCATCTGTGGAAATTAAAAAGATACTGGTTATGAATCTAAGTATGTCAGAAATACATTTTTGCTAAACAACTGTATGAACAAAATGTTTGCTGACTTACAAATACTGCTGCTTTAATGGGGAAGAGTCAGCACTAAGAGCCCCACACCCCAGTATGGGGCTGGTCCTGGTTGGCACTTTGCGTGCAAGAAAAGTTTTTTTACTTACTGTTTACTGCAGTATAGTAGCTTGCATCAAACTGATTCTGCTGACTTTCAAGCTGACATTTCTGTAACAAGAAATCCCAGAATCCTCTGCAGCTGGCATCTGAGGAGTGCTGCAGAAGTGGAAGATTCAGTAGCCTGCAGTATTAGAGGACAGTACATAGCCCTGGGATTACAGTGGGACTGGCCAAAATCAGATCGGAGCTCATAAAAGCTGTAATGTGCACTGCAGGCTATCGAGTCTCTCATGGCTATAGCCCTGTTCTGATGTCATCTGCAAGGGGTTCTGTGATTTGCAGTTACAGAACATGTCAGCATGGAAGTCAGTAGAATCAGTCTGATACAATTTACTATACTACTTTAAACAGTAAGTAAAAAAATGGTTTTGCACGCAAAGTGCAAATTGGGACCAGTCCCACACCTGATGTGGGACTCTTAGTACTGACCGATCTCATTTAAGGACCTTCTGACACCCTTGGGAACACTTCAAAAAATGTTGATATGTACACATTAGTTTATAATTAATGTAGTTTTGATAATTCTTTCCCACTTCTTTTTATTACCAAGAACAGCCACCTAAAAATAGGACCACTGTTACCTAGATTCCATCTGCTCTTACAGCTTGTCTAACCCTAACAGCGTAATCTTTTATGACATTAAAATTGTAAGCCCCCCCCCCCCATTTTGGGGTGTATCTTAATGGAGCTACAGTCTGGGATCCACCTTCAGTTCCATGGCTGCAGATTTGGGACCGGAGGGCCAGAGTCAGTGGCTTCAGGGAGGATTTAGACCATGGCTAGTCCCCGATCTTTGCGTGGCTGTGGCTGCTGAAATCCTGTGGTCCTCAGCCACAAGGTGGGAGCATGGCCGAGGTCCAGGTATTGTTATATGTTTCTGTGTGCTTGGGGAAGAGGTCCAGACAGTCCAGGGGTAGCAAAAATTGGACAACAAAATATAAACAAATATGGCCATCCGTGAGACAAATGTGCATGCGTGGGCAGGGGACTTAAAGGAGCCAGGCTCCAGTAAATTTGTTCGGCCTTGCAGCCACCATTTATGACAAAATACAAAATCGCACATGCCCCCACAATGCAAAGCATCATAGGCTGCATATGCAAATCACCACAGAATGTTATGCTGGTCCAACTTTAAGCAGAATTGCATGGTGCCGAAAGGCCTCTCACACAGTTTGCAAAGGGTGCTAACAGAAAACACAGACAACGTGTTTCATCCTACCAGGACTCATCAGTATGCCTCATCTGTTTGACACCCCAGTGGAATGGACCAGCTACCCTTAAGGCAGTGTGCCTTGGATATATTGTGGTGAACCCATTAAAATAAAAAACGATTTAAAAGACAAAGAACCTCTGTGAGCAAACACTGAGGCAAGGGTTACCCCAAAGGGCATTTGGCTGGGAAGCCAAGTTTCAAGAAAATACAAAATCACACATGCCCCTACAATGCAAAGCATCATGGGCTGCATATGCAAATCACCACAGAATGTTATGCTGGTCCAACTTTAAGTAGAATTGCATGGTGCCGAAAGGCCTCTCACACAGTTTGCAAAGGGTGCTAACAGAAGACATACACACGTGTTTCATCGTACCAGGACTCATCTGTATGCCTCGTCTGTTTGACACCCCAGTGGAATGGACCAGCTACCCTTAAGGCAGTGTGCCTTGGATAAATTTATGGGTATCCCTGGCTCCAGAGCAGGCAGTGGAGCCGGGGGTCAGTATGGAAGTGCCTCCAGGTGCAGCAAGGTGATTTGCTGCCCTCAAAAGGGCTTAGAAAATAAGGTGGGAGCTGCAGAAGCAATGCAGCATAAAGGTAAACAATAATAGTGGCCCCCATCGAGTTTCCTGAAGCAGGAACCACTGGGAAAGTGTGGAGGGCACCAGCAGAGCCTGGGAAATATACAGCAAATGGGCTTAGGGATCTGGGAAGGTTTTAAAAGACAGTGCAAAGTTCAACAAAGGAGATTCTTCAGAGAATCGGAGCAGGACAGACTGTTGTGGGCTATTCAGCCCTAGGGCAAGATGTGAGTTCATAAAAGCCGCTCTGAGCCACAAAAGGCAGCTTGCCTACAACCTTGTTTAATAGCTGGGGACAAAGGAACTGTGGTTCTTTCCCAGTGGTCCCTGCTTCAGGAAACTCGATGGGGGCCACTATTATTGTTTACCTTTATGCTGCATTGCTTCTGCAGCTCCCACTTTATTTTCTAAGCCCTTTCGAGGGCAGCAAATCACCTTGCCGCACCTGGAGGCACTTCCATACTGACCCCCGTCTCCATTGCCTGCTCTGGAGCCAGGGCTATTCCTTGTGTGAGAACTGAACCTGCACTGTGTGTTTAGTGTGCTGCCTGCACATGTAAGAGACTACACTGTTTGGACTCTGAAATAAGAGTTATTGGTGCTGGGGCCCGGAACTGTCTAGGAGCCCAGCTGTGCTGCAGTGCCTCAGAGAACTGTATGCCCAGTTGTATGCCCCGGGTGAGTTCAGCCTGCCCAGACAATCTAGACTGAAGAAAGGCCAGAAGAGGTGAAGACAATGAAGGGCCAGAAAAGGTGAAGATGATGAGAGGCCTGTCAGGCGAAGATTCAAAAGTCTTTAGAGGTCGAAGCCGTGAAAAGCCCGACAGGTGACAGTCCAGCATCCTGCATATCCCAATTCAGCTGTTATGGTGCACCACACTACTGTGTCTTGATACCAGAATGGTACCATCAAATTGTGTTTCCTGAACCCCCTTAAGCCATCAGAACTGCAAGTACCTCTGGGCTGCGGCCCTGAGGAGTTCTACTGTATTTTAAGTAGCTAGCTAGATAGGTAAAGAGGGGGTGAAGTCCTGGGCAGGATTCTGCAATCTTCAGAAAAAGCCCAGGAAGAAAACTGGAATGTTTGTTTGTGTGTTTGAATTATATTGGGGCCCCACCATGTTCTGCAGTTTATGTTCAAAGAAACTGTTTTGCACTGAATCCCACAGTCTTCAGTACACCTGCCCTGTGTCTACTGGTTGGCCACCAACATCCCAGTGAGGTGTCCACCACAACAGTCTTACTGTTATCAATCTAATGGCCATTTTGGGGGAAAGCAGGGTGCACCTGCATGTGGGAGGTACTGGTACTCTAAGAGTACATTTGTTTGCCAAAAGTGTTCGCGATTGTGCTGTTTTACTCCACCCTCCCGATAATAAAGCTACAGTTAGTTTGTGCTCCAAGCTGGTATTCTTGGTTACTGCTCAGAGTGTATTATTATTATTGTGTGGGGAAGATACTGTGGGGGCAGTTATTGTATTTTCCTGGTGGGAGGTAACCTTGTGGTTTACTCATCATGTACCCCAGGTGGAGGCACCCCACACCATTTTTCTCCAGGTATTACATCCATTAGTGAACCCAGGCCAGTCCCCTTGGGAAGTGTGTGCAGTGTGGATCCTGAGGGCACCGGGACAGCCAAGGTGAGTTGGGAGGCTGTTACAAAATCATTTCTACAGCAACAAACTGTGATGTCAGGGGTAGACAGGCAGCAGGAGTGCATGGAGTCAGCAGAGCTGCAATCCTATGTTGTCGGAACTGTCCTCAACTCTGGTTTCTAAAATGGTGAGGCCAGTCTCCCTGAGGAGATCCCACCAGTTCCAGGGAGGCTCAGTCAAGACTGACAGTGTACTGTAACAAAAGCATCCATGCAAGTTACAGTGACTATTCTGAACCTATGACTTTTTATTCTATCTTACATCACCCCCTTTCTCCGGTCTTGTAAAATGCTCTTTGTCTCCCAGGTTGAATCTGCTGCAGCATTTGTTTTAAGACTTGAAATAATTAAAAAGGTGTGTTCCTTTTAATATGGCTAGCCCCAGGTTATAATCAGTATACACAGCTGTCTCTGAACCCCCGTTGTCCCTTAAGGTCAGAGAGCAGAGTCTGTGGCATGTTAGTTTACCATATTCACAACAAAAGAGATGTTAAATAATGGGTGTTTGGAAAAGCTGAGAATAGTGCTGAAAACCCAGAGATAGCCATTTCAAAAAGAGTTCTCATTTTATCATTTCTAATCTAAAAAAAATTCTGAAGCAAAGAGATAGAGAGTGGCGCTTACAAGACCGGAGAAATGGGTGATCTAAATTGGGATAAAAAGGAATAGGGTCAATATTTTGGCAGTTACATGCACAGTTGCTTTACATTTTGAGTAGTTGATGTTTGGTATGAAGAAACTGGGAAAACTGAATGTACCGTAAATAGTCCCAGGTGAATAAACTTGGTCATTTATTCAATGCCATGTCACATTCTTTCTGGTGTACAGGGCAGAGCATTTTTTGGTATTGTTTCTATGAGTAGCTTGATGTTTTTCACTAAATTAAGGGTGGCCTGAGATTTGTTCCACATCTTTGGTGAGGGTCAGTATGACAAAGTTTGAGAAGTAATGAATTAGCTTGATACATTTATGGGACCAAAGTAATATGAAATATGAGGTGTTTTGAGTTTAAATATTATAACTTTTCAAAGTTTTCCCAGTGCATTAGGGGCTCTTTAAATTACTTTGCTTTTAATGGAGTGCAGGAGGGGATTTGCGAGTGTGTGTTTTTAGACATTTGCTGGTACGCTGTGCACCTCCAAGGCTCTTATTATTCAAACTTGCTGAGCACACCTGGTCGCAGTTTTCAACCAGATTTATTGATCAGAAGAACATTTGTCATGGAACGACTTCAATGCACATGATTTGAAGGGAGGTCAGGCTTTAGACTTATGTAAACCACAAATGGCATGATTTATACTCGGGTTTTGATGTCACTTTTGTAACGTGATAGGCCATATATCAATTTGCTCCCCATGTAAACCCTTTATATGGGGTCTTTCTGTCTCGTGGGATCAGATTTAAAAGACTACAAAAACTTACATTACAGACCTTCCCCCTCACAAAAAATAGTTGTACTCTACCATTCCTACAACTGTTTCTGCAGTTTAGTCTGACAGATACAGTTTCTATCTGTTTCGTTTTACTTTGCTCTGTCACAGCACATCAACAGGCGGTATAGTCAGTTTTTAATATTATGCTGCTGCAAACTCCCTTCCCAAGACACAGTGTGAGCCATAGACTGCTTTTGTCCAGGTTATGATTGGCCGTTTTGCTTTTAGTTATCTAGTCGATTTCGGCAGTTACAATATTTTTAGCAGGTAACTTATAGTATCAAAACTTCAACCTGTGTCTTGTGGTGTACCACAGGATCAGACTTCTTGTAGCCAGCTTTACTTAGCATTTTCATAAATGATTTACACACAAATAGATGGCATGGCATTGTACTTTAGTTCTTGGCCAATAACAGAGAAATAGCATCAGCGCTACAATTAGAATTCAGGCTTCAAAAGTGGCTGCAGTCTGTTTCTTATATCATTTCTCTGGTTGCTCACCTTAGCATGCTGTTGATGACTTTGAATTTAAATATTTTTAGTTTCTTACAAGTTTGCATGGTACTATTATATGCCATGTTACTGGGCTAATAACAGATAGTTGAGGCAGTATCATGCTCACTACCTGAACTTCTTATGAAGAGTGTGCTCAATTTTTCTAGATGAATTACTGTTATTTAGGGGTCATGGACTTATTAACTCTAATTTTCATTTAGTGTATGGCACTACAGACTTGATACCTGTTTACAAACATTTTAGTACCATGCTTATGGTGCAAACAGCCTTAATGTCATATGATTTTACTTGTAAATGTTAAGTGCTGCCCTCACACGGCTGTACCAAAGGGTCCTAAGTTTATTTATTTAGTTTTTGTTTACCGGGTAAGTGCACTAGCCATAGAGATGACTATTTTCAGGCATGACCCAGGAGAATTACAGAGCAATTACAGAGATAACAAACAGTGGCAAACACAGAAATGGTTCAAAACAAACAAGGCATTTTACATCCAGGTTGCATCATGAAATAAGGTACAGTGTATAGAGTAGCGTAGAGAAACAAAGTTACATTGGTTGGCACAGAAGGTTCATACAAACATGGTAATTTACATCAAGTTACAGTATTAATTTAATTATTTATTTGGTTTCCTGTTTACCGGGTAAGTGCTATCACCATGAGATGACTATTATCGGGCACGACCCAGGAGATTCCAGTAGGTAGACAGGGAGTTAACATTATGAGAACAGGTAGAACAAAATACAGGGGAGACAGGATTTCACAATAATTGAGCAGCTACACAATTTGGTTAAGTATCTTATTGTAATATTTCTACATCACCATTCTATGTCTTGTAATATTTCTATATCACCATTCTACTTCCTGGAACCTCATGTTTCATTTTTCAGTATATTGCTTGTGTTTGAAATTAAATAAAAAATAAACAACAGCAACAAAAAAAATGGCTTCGGACAATTACTTATTTGCTTACTAAGAAAGAAAGCAATGATACAGGACCATGCCTCCTAAATGAAACGGTGACTGATAATCTCTTTGCGTTGACAGTCTTCTCTGGAATAACTCTCAGGTCTTCTTTTCTACACAAGCTAGTAATGCATTGGAAATTGTTACCTTTTTGAAGTGGTCAGCAGTTATTTTTTTATATACCATTACATTTAATGAATACTTCTGTTCCGTTTTCTCCCAAACTGTCCCATACACACTGTTAATATTCCCGATAGTGGTTGTACCTCTATTGAGATATCCAAGGAAGACATAATCAAGAAAATTCAGTATTTAAGAAATCAAAATTCTGCAGATCCTGATCATATTTCTCCCAGGATGTTAAAGATACTATCACTGATGATAGCAAAACCATTAAAATACCTTTTCTTGGCGTCTTTGGCACATAGTGAAATCCCAAAAGACTGGCAGTCAGCCACTGTGGTACCCATATATAAAAAGAGGAACAAAAGCAATTATAAAAACTATAGGCCAACGAACATGATTTCAGCACCCGGTAAGCTCCTGGAATCTATTATTAAAGATAAACTAATTGATCATTTATACACAGAAAATCTAGTAGATACTGAACAACATGGTTACATGGATACAGAACAGCAAAGGCCCAAACTGAGGAAAAGATAGCCAACTCAGTTAAGAAGGGGGATAAAACCTTTTATAGGTACATCAGGGAGCGAAGGAAGACCAAGGGAGGGATAGCGAGGATTAATAAAGGGAGGGGTGGGCAGAGGGTGACTGTGAAAGGCAGAGGTACTAAACAAATATTTTTGCTCAGTATTTACAAAGGAAGAGGGGGAGGTACCTAAAACAAACAGTAGAAACACTCTGGATACAGAAGTTGATACCAGCCCATTTACAGAAGAAAGGGTTCTGAAAGAACTCTTAAAACTGAAGGTGGACAAAGCAATGGGGCCTGATGGGATTCATCCCAGAATTCTAAAAGAACTAAGGGTAGAACTAGTGACACCACTGACTACCCTCTTTAACAAATCATGGGAGGATGGGGTGGTACCGAGGACTGGAGGAGGGCAGATGTGATTCCCTTCACAAAAGTGGGAGCAAGGCAGAAGCAGGAAACTACAGACCTGTTAGTTTAACCTCAGTGGTGGGGAAGATGATGGAATCACTTCTGAAGGAAAGAATTGTTGAGTATCTAGAGGCCAGAGGGGCACAGGACCCAAGGCAGCATGGATTCACAGCAGGAAAGTCATGCCAGACACATCTGATAGATTTCTTTGACTGGGTGACCGAAGTAGTTGATCAGGGAGGGGCTGTGGACATGGCCTACCTAGACTTTAGCAAGGTATTTGACATATTCCCACACAAAAGATTAATATACAAGTTAGCCAGCCTGGGAGTGGGTCCCAAAATGACAGCCTGGGTAAAGAATTGGCTGGAGAATAGGACATAGAGAGTAACAGTAAATGGAGTCCACTCTGAAAAAAGGAGGGTTAGTAGTGGTGTACCGCAGGGTTCAGTATTAGGACCGGTCCTCTTCAATGTCTTTATAAGTAACATTGCAGAGGGACTGGAAGGAAAAGTATGTCTCTTTGCAGATGACACAAAGATCTGCAACAGAGTTGATGCACAAGGTGGAGTGGAAAGGATGAGAAGGGACTTGGCAAGGTTAGAGGAATGGTCAAATGTATTGGCAGCTTAGATTCAATGCTAAGAAGTGCAAGGTAATGCACCTGGGAAACAAAAACCCAGGGGAAGAGTACACAATGGGGGGTGAGATACTAACAACAACAAAAATGGAAAGGGACCTGGGGGTAGTCATATCAGATGACCTAAAGGTGGGCAAGCAATGTGAGAGGGCATCAAGGAGGGCTGGGGGGATACTGGAATGCATAGGGAGAGGCATCACCAGTAGAAAACAGGAAGTTATTATCCCTCTGTACAGACAGCTGGTGAGACCCCATCTGGAGTACTGCGTGCAGTTCTGGAGACCCAATCTCCGCAAAGACATAGACAGGATGGAAGCTGTCCAGAGGAGGGCAACTAAAATGGTGCAGGGTCTGCACCGGAAGACATATGAAGAGAGACTTAAGGAGCTTAATATGTATAGCCTCGAGGAAAGGAGGAGAGGGGACATGATAGAAACGTTCAAATCGTCAAGGAATCAACAAAGTCCAAGAGGTAGCATCTTTCAAAAAAGAGATGTACAAGAACAAGGGGTCACAATTTGAAGATAGAAGGGGTGGCTCAGAGGTAATTTAAGGAAGTATTTTTTCACAGAGAGGGTTGTGGATGTATGGAATGGCCTTCCAGAGGAGGTTGTGGAGTCAAAAACAGTGGTGGAATTCAAGCATGCATGGGACAGTCATGAGGCAATTCTAGGGGTTGGGGGTAGGAAGAAGTAGGCTGCTGGTTAACTAGGATCTGCAGCTTATCCATCAGGTAGGGAAATGGGCAGACTTGGTAGGCCAAGCGGTCCTTATCTGCCATCAAATTCTATGTTTCTATGTTTGTATGTTTTACTGCTGGGAGATCATGTATAGCTAACTTATTTTGTTTCTTTGAGAAAATTTTATCAGCATGGGATAAAGGGATAAAGGTAAACGGATAGACTGTATTTACCTAGATTTTTCGAAAGCCTTTGACTCCAGTTCCACACTGGGCAATTATTCAGGAGATGGTAAATTTTAATTTCAACTCTAGTATTGTAAGATGGACACATAAATGGCTCAGCAACAGAACTCAAAAAGTATGCATAATTGGGTACTACTCACAATTTGGTAATGTGACAAGCAGTGTACGACAGGGCTCCGTACTGGGTCCAATTTTATTTCAGATCTTAATTTCTGACACGTATAAACAAGTGGGAAATTGGACCAGTAAATATGTGGATGACACTAAGTTGGCTGGTGTAGTGTGTACAACACAAGACAAGAACTCAATACAGGCAGACTTAGATATAATACATAAATGGGCAGATACATGGGGAATGATATTTAATACAGATAGGTGTGTCTTGCTTTTGAATATCAACAGACTAAACATAAATAAACTGGGGAATAATATAATTAAGGAGGCACAACACAAATGGGATTTGTGTGTTACAATGAATAAACTAATGTCAACAGATGACTGCACTACACAAATAACAAAAGCTAATAATATGTTTTGGGCAATTAGAAGAAACTTCAAAAGCAGAAGATCTGAAGTTATTATGCCCCTTTATAGGGCATGTGTCAGGCCTTTCCTTGACTATGGTAGCCAAGTTTGGTGTCCATTATACAAAGAGGTGTAATGCCCCAAAGTTGGGGCACCACAGTAAAGAAATAGAAGCCTAGGGGTTACAGGTGCCCAGGGTGCCTGTTGTAAGAGTGGGCTGCAGGGTACAAGTATATAGGGGCCCCTAAGGGTAAAATTTCCCCTCTCTGAAAAAGGAAAACACTGTAAATAATAAAGAAAAGTGCCTTGTGCACTAAAACATGTCAAAAAACAGAACTTGTATTGCAGCAACAATGGCCTGGATGGAATGTTGTGCTGAGCTGTTCATGCACAGCATTCCACTCTAGCCATTCTAGAATTGGAAGGAGTTTCAAGTTTTAAAATGTTGTTCAGTTAGGTCAGTTCCTGAGCAGCTGTTGAGGAGAGAGATGACACAATAAGTCAAAGGGACAAGGAAAGGGCTTATCTGGGGGTTGAAGCCGTCCCTGAGGACTTAGCTGTGTGCCTGCTCTGCCTCCACTGTCTGAAGACTCCTCCTGCTGCTGTGTATTGCGGTTGGTAGTGACATCAGGACACCATGAAGAAAGGAAATGCGCTGTTTGGCCATTTTGGGATTGTGAGCCCTGTCATTTTCTTATTTTGCCCCTTTCTTTCTTTTTTTTTAAAGTAATTCCAGTCCCAGTTAGCGGCAGAGAAGAGCTGCATCGCGCCCAAGAAGCTGTTGGCCGTCCGAGGCCCCCTGCAGTCCTCCTTGCTGCCTGTTCATTTCCCTCCCACTGCCAGAATGCCTCCCACCTCCCGATTGCCTCCTCGATCATCTGTTGGTGTGGGTGAGTTGGCAGCAGCACACTGATACATGCTGACCATGTGTTTTTTTGTTTATCTTGAAGTGCACAGTAGGCGCAAGGTAAAGTGGCTGAGTGCCGCAGGGCAGTCAGGTCAGAAGGACCCTGAATTAAATATTCAGGAGGGGCAGGGAAGTAGTCACACCCACAGAAGGGGCCAGAGAAGCAAGGCCACTGAAGAGGTCCTAAATATTTATGAGGGAGGTGGAACAGGGTGGAGCTAAGTCCGAGGAGTGACAGCAGGCTCGGTGAGCTAGATAATTAAAGGGCACCAGGCCCAATGTTAAGGATGGCACCAGGCCCAGAGTTAAGAAGGCTACCAGGCCCATGAGTTTAAAGAAGGGCTGCCAGGCCCATAGTAATTGAGGCACTAGGCCCAGGATATTAAGGAGGGCACTAGGCCCAGAACACAGAAGGGCACCAGACCCAAAGTAATAAGGGCATCAGGCCCAGTAAAGTGAGCAGCCAGACCCATTAAGGAAAGGGGTCCAGGCCCATGGTAATAAAGGGCACCAGGCCCAGTTTAAAGAGAGCATCCAGGCCCGTGGTAGTAAAGGGGAGCCAGGGCCAGTAAAGGAAGGTCACCAGGCCCATGATAGTAAAGGGTACCAGGCCCATAATAGTAAAGAGGCACCAGGCCCAGTAAAGGAAGGGCACCAGGCCCATAGTAGTAAAGGGCACCAGGCCCAGTAAAGTAAGGGCAGCTTGGCCTATAGTAGTGAAGGGGCACCAGGCCCAGTAAAGGTAGGGCATCCCAGCCCATAGGGAAGAAGGCAGCAGGCATACGGGCAATTAGTGTAACCAGGCTAAATAGCTGGGGTTATTACTTAAAGTGTTCAGGGGTAGCCAGATTCTAACGAAGACAGACCCCAAGAGGAAAACGGTCCGACTAAGGGGTGCTTAAGCACACAACCTGTTACAAAGTGATTATCAGTTGTTGTACCGTTTCTTTGAACTGTTTATTCCTCCAGCATCTCAACTATTGCGTTTATTGCATGAAGCACCGAGACTGCGTTGTATAATATTAGGATTATTGTCATTTGCCCCTGCCAGTGAACAATTGCCCGGATTATTGCAATTTGCCCCTGCTCCTGGCAAGTTGTTCCGCAAGTGAATAATTGCCCCAGATTGTTGCAATTTGTCCCTGCTCCAGGCGAATTGCCCCTGGAAGTGAACAATTACTCCAGATTGTTGCAATTTGCCCCTGCTCTAGGCAAGTTGCCCCTGCTAGTGAACAATTGCCTTGTATTGTTGCAATTTGCCCCTGCTCCAGGCAAGTTGCCCCTGACAGTGAACAATTGCCCCGGATTGTTGCAATTTGCCCCTGCTCAAGGCAAGTTGCCCCTGAAGTGAACAATTACCCTGGAGTGTTGCAATTTGCCCCTGCTCCAGGCAAATTGCCCTGGAAGTGAACAATTGCCCCAGATTGTTACAATTTGCCCCTGCTTTAGGCAAATTACCCCTGAAAGTGAACCTTCCAGTGTATTGTGCTAAAAGAAGTACCATGTGCAGCATCAGGTCTGTGGTTCAATCTTTAACCTCCATCAACTCTTCACCATACCCATCTTCAGCCAGCAGAAGACTTCAGCAACTTCCTGCCCTTTCATCCGCCGTAGTTGAAATCAACACCTTTTGAGTAGTCACGGCCACCAGTTCCTGAGCAACTTGGAAGAAGACGACTGCAAAAGTGCCTCATCTGTCCCTCCCAGACGCCCACCAGTAGACAAGTCCATCTTAGCCAAGTGTGGTCATGACCGGCGTTTCTTATTTTGTTCTTCATCTTTGTGGAATCTGGATCTTCACCTTCTACTTCTTCCTGCTTGTTTCGTCCTGCATTACCAGTGCAATCCTCAGGGTAGTAGCTTGAGTTTGGTGGTCCGTCACGCGGATCTGTCACCAAAAGCAGCTCAGTAGTATCTTCTTTGTCCTTGGTAGTCCTTCTAGTGGATTCTTCACCAAGTCTGGTGTTCGTTTGGCAGCCCTAGTCAAGGGTAGGTGCCATGAAAACCTGCAGCAGTTCTTCTTCATCCTTGGCAACCCTGGTCGAGGGTTGGTGCTGAGGAGAAGGCAGCAGATTCCTTCTCTTGGGGCAATCCTGCAGGTGGATTCCTTGCCACATTTTGGTTCTTCCCCCTTGGCAGCCCAGTTCAAGGGTTTTGTGCCAGGAAAGAGCATTATCCCAAGTCAGTCAGTTCATGCTCTTGAATTCTGGCAACCCTGGAGAGTGGGTTGGCCGATGCCTATGGTCTGTTTACCAGTCTCTCCATTCCCATTGCAAACTCTCATAGGTTTACTGGTGAGCTTGGCGCCAAGCAGGAGGTTCCCTTTCTTTTGGTCCCTGCTCTTCAATTGTGCACGAAGACGATGGACAATTGCATCTTATGGACTTTGAGAGTGTGAGACTGTTTGCTGGTTGTATATTGAACGCTTGTCACATGGTATGAATAAAGTAATAAGTTATACTCCTGATGCATAGACCTCTGGGTTGGGTACTGTAAGAGGGATAAAAATATTATAGAGTGTCCTTAGGCCAGAGTACCTATAGAGTGATAACAGAGTTGAGCGATTAGAGTGGTAATTGTCAGTTACTGTCTATAAGTAAGAGTTATTCCCCGACTTTCTCTTGTGACCGTGTCTACCTTCCCCTGGTGTAAATAAAAGCCTGCTGGGCATCAGACTTCATATTGTCTCCTGCCTCTTTTTGAAGGGTGTTTCCTGGCACCCAACCTTATTCGGACCACAGCGCTGTCTTGCCATTCCGCCTGCTTGAGGTGACACTGGGTGTGCAGCTGAGATAGGCGCTGTTCTAGGACAGCTCCCCAATTGATAAGATCACCACATCGTACATACGTAAAGTCGAGAGAATTCAATGTCGAGCCACCAAATTGGTTCATGAATCATGACATCAAAAATTGTAGTTACCTCGACCGTCTTAAACACCTCAATTTAATGTCTCTGGAAACTGCAAGGAAAAGGGTTGACTTATTGCTGTGCTATAATGTAATGCAGGACATTTACTTGATTATTGAGCTAGGCCTAGAATTTAAAAATGATAATTTGGGCACCAGGGGGTCATCCATTACAAATCAAAGCACTAAAGTTTCATACTTACAAGAGGAAGGGCTTCTTCACACAGGGTACAGTAAGCCTATGGAATACATTTCTAATCTATATAATTTTTAGCAAGGATAAGAAGGAATTCAAAACTAAACTAGACAAATACATACTTGAGGAACATGATGATCCTATTACGGGCAAAAGTAATGGAGTATATATGGGTTAATTGTCTTCTCTGCTTTGAAACCTTTTAGTATGATCTTTAGTGCAACATAGAAACAATGTGATTTAGGTCAGGAAGGACTCTATGTCAATCAGTGCTACCCCCCCCCACTTCATAGGCAGGAATGAAATAAGTGTGCTGTGCAAACGTACCAGTTTATAGAATCTATTGCCATAGCCTGGCGCTATAGAGCCCCTACAGGTGGCACAGAGCTACTTAATCATCTAGCTAAGTTTTTCAGTACCCTCAGCAATGAGACTATAATTCTTGGGGGTTTAAATTATGATTGTCTTTCCTAAAAATCACGATTTATACTGTAGTTACTGTGTGATGAGCTTGGCTTATCTCAGTTGGTCAAAGAACCTACCAGATCCAATCTAAACCCCTTTGAATTCCTTGATCCTGGACATTATACTTATCAAAAGGCACCCCAAAGATCTCTCTTACTCCTGTATTTGACAATGATTGTAGTGACCATAATGCGGTGGTTTGTGTTAGGGACTGAAGTAAAGTTCATGTACAACCTACCTTCTATTAGAAAAGACATGTCTCTCACTTTGGCAAGCTAAATTACCTTTGTGACCTGGCAGCTATAGACTGGCAGAAGTTTTACCTGGCCCCTACAGTGCACAAAGCTGCTGAACCTTTCAGTGTAACCTGGGTATCGTGTACCAGTGGGCTACTGCCCCTGTCTGATGACCACAATACAGGTTGAGGGGCTTGGGCCCTGTTAGTGATGGAAAAAAGGGGTTTGTTACCATAAGATAGATAATAAGCAAGGTACCTCCACCCAGGGTAAACGGATAAGTGGGTCAGATGACAAGCTAGTACTACCCCCTGTGATGCTGTACCTACCCACTTCCCCACCCAGTGGTCCCATACGTGGATTAACACACAGAAGTTCAAATAGGCTAAATTCATACAATTATTGGCCATAGCTAATAATATGCTCACACTGGCTGAACTTACCAAACAAGTTCTGACTATTGCTAAGGCCCCCTGTTACCTGTGGAGAATAGCAGGCAACAACTGCAATACACTTTAAGGTTAGACACAATAAGATTACCATAGTAATGTATGCTCATGGACAGTGTTAAAATAACAATAAACTATTTTTATTATGGGGATATTTGGGGAAAAAGGCTCAAATTGAGGGCTTGGCAATGCAGGATGCTTTTGACTTTCAAACACATTAACAACTGGACATCTTCCATCCCACCAGGCACAATTTAGATACAATGCATAAATTAATAGTCCAGATAGACACTCCCAGTTAATTTCACTGGGTACCCAGACTTGAACCATGGCAGGCCTGATGCACGTTGCAGCTGGCTAGCTGGCACTGGTGCACATAAATTATTTGATTTCACTTTTTAACCATGCAAGTATGACTGAACATTAAAGAAAGAACTTAGCAGCTGAACTGTTATGCAGAGTGGTATTTGTAATCCCAGGCCTGATGGCCTGCAGTACATTTCAAAGGCAACTTGGAACATTTGTTGCAGGGCTAGCCCTGAAGCTACTCACAGTTCTGAAGCACCTCAGTCTCTGAAGTGGAGATAGGAGGGTTAGCTCCCTTGAGCAGGCTCAAACTTCTGAAGTCTTTGATTCAGGCTTCTGGCTTTTGAAGCAGGGACCAGCATACAGGGATCCGGGTTGGCATGACTCACCCCCCCCCCCCCCCAATCTGGGCATAACCTCCAGGTGGCTGCAAACTAGCACTAGCCGTTGTGCTAGTGGGTGACTCCCTAAACTGCTCTGTCTGAAGATGCAGTTTTGAGATTTAGAATGCAGTCTCTGGAACTGTTTCTCTGAACTCAGAGTACAGTCTTTGACAGTTTCAGGTTGAGAGAATAATCTTTGGAACATTTGGCTCTGAATGCCCACTCTAGCAGTTTTTCTCAGGATAAACAGTTCTGTGGCTCTGGGGACCGACTTTGGCAGATTTGGCACCAATTCCAACTCTGGCAGCTTTTACTCCGGAACACCAATTCTGGAAATCTGGGCTCTGGTGGCAAAGTCAGTCTCTATCCCTTTAGGCTCAAGGGGGCCAGTTTGGTTTAACAGGTAGGCCCCAGACCCCAAGCCAAGAGACACACAGAGAAGCTCCTCTCTTCACAAGAGCTTCTGGCAACTGCCCAATTCAATGGCCCTTCTCTGACTAAATAAAAACAATATTGTAATCCGACTGGACATTGAGGCTGTCAGTCACAGTTCTTGCTTTCTGATTGGCCATTCAGAAGGTGCCAAACACATTCCTCTGTTCTTCCCAGCAGCCATAGGTAAGGACTCCTTAGGACCCTTTGAGTTCCGATTGGCTAAAACAAAAGGTC
Organism: Neoceratodus forsteri; assembly: GCA_016271365.2. Lineage (NCBI taxonomy): Eukaryota > Metazoa > Chordata > Ceratodontiformes > Ceratodontidae > Neoceratodus > Neoceratodus forsteri. Next base: position 1,709,850,385 of record CM028129.1, on the reverse strand, counting down.
AAAGTAACAAGATGGCTGCCAAAGGGCAGACAGCTAAATGTCCAACATTAAAGTCCACCCTATAAACAATTTGGCCAGTTCCAAAACCAAACATTGAAGGCATTCAACAGGGATCCTTCTGTACTATTATCTGGTGCAAGAGTGGAATTTGAGAGAGCATTCCCTGGCTGGTCGCTAGCATCGAAACACTCAGACCCAGCACAGGCCACCTCCACAAGACACAGACAAAGAGCTCCCAAAGCAGTAGCACAATGGTGCCAGCTCACACTTTCACACAGGAGTCATGTGAACACAAATGACACAACCACTGGACATAGATTCAAACCTCAAACTGGACATTAGCCCAGATTCAAGAAGGCAGAACACCAAGGCTGGAACAATTCCAGATGGAGGACAAAGTGGGTGCCCTGGGAGATAATTTAAGGTAAGCCCCACCTCAGTGGGGCATGTTACAGCAATCAGAAACTAATCTCAGTCCTGAATAAACATGCCCTCCTAGTGAAGTTAAGTGTAAAACAGAGAAATTGTCCTTGGTTTAGCCGAGACCTAAAACTTGCATTGAGGAGCAGAGATAATCAATGGGGTGGAGCCAGGCAGTCAAACTTCCACAAGATTGGACCTAATTTAGAGAATTTAGACAAAAAAGGAACTATTGCACCAAACTAATTTGATGTAACAAAACAAGCTATTATTTGAATCTCCTAGAAACTAACCAAAATGACTCTTCTGAGTTCTGGAAGCCAGTAAAGGCTCTAGAAGGTGTGGTTGTCCCCCCTCTTCAAATCTGGTGATAAAACCTCTGTCAGAAATTGTAGGCAAATCTCCATACTCCCAGTCCGAGCAAAACTGTTGGAACAATTATTCAGTGACCAGCTGTGGAAGCATCTCTCCCTGACCAGCTGCAGAAGCATCTCGCCCATAACAACATCATCACTCCAACCCAATCTGGCTTTAGGGTTCTGCACAGTACTTCAGCTGTGCTAATTAAGGTGATGGATGATTGGTTTTCAGCCCTGGCCCAAAAGCTCAAAATTAGCTGTTTTTCTAGACCTCAGCCAGGCTTTTGATACAGTAAATCACCATAGTTTTTTGCATAAACTCTCTGGAATTGGTACTGGCATCCATGCTTTGCTGTGGTTCAGGAAGTATCTAACTGGTAGGCAGCAGCAACTCAGATCTGAAGGGATTCTATCTTCTGGTTCCCAGATACTCAATAGATTCCCCCCAGGATCTGTGCTAGGCCCTCTGCTGTTTATCATTTATACCAATGATATGAGGGTTACTATAGGTGGTGTCAACCTTCATTGCTATACTGACGTTATAGTGCTATATGTTGCCAGACCCACTTTGTCTGATGCGTTACATGATCTATGGTCAGCATTTAATATCCTTCAAGTCAAACTGTATACCCCTAAGCTTCTCCTTAATACCTTAGAAACAAAATTCAGGATCTTCACTGCTAGCATGAAGCAGCCACCTGACATCAGGCAGACTCATTTGAATATCTGGGCTTATGGTTAGATAGCTAACTCTCCTTCAGTACCCTTATTGACAGCCTATGTAAGAAGCTGCAACAGAGGCTAGATTGCTGCTACAGAAACAAATACTGCTTCTCTGCTGAGGCAAGGAAAAGATTAGTTAAGGCCATTTTTTGCCACTTCTCGACTACAGAGGCTAGGTGTATAGAGGCACTGCTGCTGCATAATTGACTAAACTAGATGTTCTATACCATAGGATGCTATGATTTATTTATGGCCTGCCTGCCAGAAACCATCATCATACCCTTTACATCTTGGTTGGTCCTTCTTAACTACAAGAAGACTAAAAAATCTGCATTTTTTGACTTATAAGGCACTCCAAAAATGCAATGCCATACTATAACCTATATATATATATATATATGTGTGTATATAAAATATATCCTGAGGTACTTGAAAGGGATAAATAAATAAGGTGGATAAGGAGAGTCTCTTTAAGCTGAGTGGCAACTGTAACACAAGGGGACATAGTCTTAAGCTTGAGGGTGGGATGTTTAGGAGGGAGGTCAGGAAGCACTCCTTCACAGAGAGGGTTGTGGACACTTGGAATGCGCTGCCAGAAGAGGTGATCTCATTGAAGACAGTGGGCAGCTTTAAGAGAGGCTGGGATAGGCATGGAGAAGGTAAGGATCATGGGTAGGGGAATGGAGGGAGTAGGGAGGGGGGAGGTGGGAGGGAGGCAGGGACAGCAGTTCAAACTGTGGACCCTGTAATACGAGCAGACTAGATAAACCAAATGGCCTTCTTTTGCTTGCTTCTTCATATCTTTGTATATCGCATCCTTTTTCTCGTAGCTCCTGTAGCCTATACAACCTGAGGATTAATTACATCATCCTTTTGGAGGTCCTTATATTTGGATCCAAATATAGTAGAATGTCCTTTAGCTGGTTTGCCCCCAAGTTTTGGAACAAATACAAGCCTCTCTAAAATTCAGTTCCATGATCAGCCCATCTGTACGTAGTGTGATACCTTACAGGCATTTACTGTATGCAATTGCTTATTTTCTATAGTAATAAACATAAAGTTTAATTCACTGATCAACCCATATTTATTCAAGTTGTCTATAAAGATTCATTGTATGGACAACTGCAGTTGTCGATAGAACTCTTCTTTTTATTGTACTTTGTCGCTGTATTCCATGGATTGTTTTATTAATGTCTTCTTTCAACCACTGTAACTTGCTTTGTATTTCTTGTAATTGCTGCATATCATTCTTGCATATTTTTTGTTGTGATTATTGCTGATGAACTCCACAGTGTACTATGTAATAATCTATTATGCAAACTATTGATTCATGTATTGTTGCCTGTCCTAACCAGAACCTCCTTACATATGAGCACTGCCCAATGGAGCATCTCCTGGTGAAACAAATAAATACAAAATACAAATAAAAAGGAATCCCCCACACCCTTTACTACCTACGGCACCCAATGATTCTCTTGGCAGGCAGACATTTATCCAGGCTTACCTTGAGGGCCTGTACTGCCTGAGGTCCACTGTCTCAGCAGGTAGGCTGTACCATAGGTTTATCACCCTCTGGGATACAAAGTGCCTCTATCGCCGATGAGATTTAGGGTCTTGACCTGCTGCAGAACATCAGATCAGACATCTTTGACTGTTTAATCTTGTCAGTACCCTTGCGTATGCAAAAGTCTGACATCCTGTCAGAAGTGCATTTTCTTTTCTCCTTTATCTGTTAGACAACATTCTGCCTGACAGTACTAGGTGTGCTGTGTGGAAGAGCAGCCTGTCTGGAAGCTGGGATATCTAGTTTTATTCCCCTTTATATGTCATCAGCATTGTGACCTCACTGATTATGACATCATGACTGACCAAAATGAGTCACTCCCCTTCTGCTGGATTGATCATTTCCTAGCATTCTAATGAATGAGGTCGCAGTGCTGATGAGGCATGAAGAGGAATTTACAAGGTACCGTATCTCATTGTTTTGAAACTGCCTCCATTTTGTAGTCAACCCCAAATTAAAGCCACAGGTGGAAAAAAAACTGTTACTAATAAAAGCTGCCCCTGTTTTATAGCTGCAGCTTTGAAACAGCGACAATCATGGCTTTCTGCTGCAAAGGGATACATCTTAAAAATAATAGCTGGGCTTCTTGGATGCATTTAGGTTGATACAGCCACAGCATTTATTTTTAAAGGAGTTTCACTCAATGGTGTTTCACCTGGGAAAATAAAGATTGATTGATTGATTGATTGGCGTCTATGTCCAAACCATTTGAAAATACAGCCCATAGTTTTCACCTGTCCTTAACTATCTATGTATCTCTGTGTGTATGCATCTATAACTTGTAGTGATAGTAAGTAGCAGTGCTTTTATTTTGTATGCCACCCTTCCCTCAGGGTGCCTTATTAACAAATCCTGCATAAGGTGTACGGCGTAGCACATCAAAAGTATTTTATAATTTTTTTTTTTACCAGACATCCAACGATGTGGCTTATGTTCTTTTAAGCTATTCCTTTCTTCTGCAGTATCTACTTCTACAGCTCAGTGAACTGAAGCATGAGATGGTGAACCGATTTGCTCAAGCCAGGGGATGTGGTGGGCTTTGACCGTGGGGAATCCTGGCATGAGAGACAGCAGCTCCCGGGGCAGAGATGGTGAGAGGCTGGTGAGAATTCCTGCTCAGAACCATGGGCATCAACTGGGGGTTCTGGGGAGGATATAGGGAAGGGGGTGATTTCTTCACTAGGAATTTAGAGGCATCCCTGCCTCCTACAGCAGGTCACCTGATTTGATGCCAGCAGTAGTTATAAGAGTGAGCTCCCAGAGGAGTCAGAAAAAGAAATAGCTGAGGAGCATAAACAGACAGTGAGTGAAAGGTTCCACTTTGTAATAAACCCCATCACAGGACAGCCCGGTGGCGCTAAGGGTCGAGGCACTGGATGACACACCTTGCACATACCGGTGACCTGGGTTCAGGAACGGACTCGGGCCACCAGGGGTTGGCAGGGGAGAGGGTGGATTAAGCATCCCTGGACTGCTCTCCTCCCTCTGGGGTGGGCTGGGGAAGCATATTGCACTGGAGCAGCCCATGGTGATGACCGGGGCAGCACAGTTGCAGTGCCAAGTGGTGGAGCATGGCAAGTCATCTGCATATGCGCAGCACGTCATTGCATTGCTGGCTCCTGGGGACAACAATAGAGGAAAAAGGCTGGGCGCAACCGAGCAGCTTGATGTCCATGCTCCCTTGATGGCCGTGCTCCCGCCGACCCGGAGGACTGTCATGGAATCGTTCTGCGGGGTCCAGTCCAGCCCGGCCCAGAGATGTAAGGGGAGACCCTCCAGCGGGTTGGGGTGGCCGCACCAGACCCCCACCATGTGAGTAAGCCTGCTGCTGTCCGTGGCGGTGGGAGCTGGCTGCTGGATTCCCCTGCCGGTAGTGCTACAAAGGCGCATAAACAAGTATGTGATAAAAAAAATAATTAAACCACATCACAGTGGCAAGCTAACAATTCTTTAGCCTGGTTCGCATGGCCATTTTCATAAGTGTTTTCATCTACATAAATGTTTTATGAGAAGTTGACTGTATAACTGAATTATAAAGTAATGCTTTTACATAGAACAGAAAAAAAATCACTTGTAATCCAGCAAAAAAAGCACCTAACATCACCCTTTTACCCTATATGCTGTTTGATTATCTCTTGCAACCATATTTAATTACAAGCCATTTTGCTGAGCTCTAGTGAGTCAGTCTTAGTAATATGCTCACTGCACATACATTGCAGGTAACATCTATTATAACTAACTCTGTTATGTCTCACATGGTTAATTTGTGTTACTTTGCACTTACTAAAGACCCATAGCTGATGGTTTTGTATTTCTTTCCACTTACTTGAAGATGCATAACTGATGGTTGCTTTTAACTCTGCCTGCCCCAGTTGCCTGTTTTTTCTTTAGTCCAATTCAAGTGTCACAAGAAGTGTAAATAATCAGAGAAAACTAGATTGATGCCGTAGCTCCTGTAATAAATAGCTGGACTTTTGTGACCCTTATCTGCTCAAATGTCAGTTGAACTTGGACCTCCACCTTCTCAGAGCCCACATGTTGGAACTGAGAACAGTGTGCAGGAGAAGCCCAGCTGTCTTTTGACTTTCGCAACCTACACCACTTTGACAGCTCAAAAGGATTCTAGTGAGGGTTCAAAGTTCAAACTGAATTACTTTCATGTCTTTCCTTCTAACATTTTACGATTTCCAGATTCACTAGAAATCCATGTCAGCCAGGCACTGAGCTGAGGTGCTTTAACAAAAACAAACGCATGTGGTACTTCAGTCAAACAAGCTTGAAGCCATTTTGGAACCATGTGGTGCAAACCGAAAGTGTCATTTGGATTAATAACCACAGTACATTTGTTTCTGAAAAACATAAATTACAGTACTACCTTAAATAGATGGGCATGTATACCACTTTTAACTTCTAAAAGCCTTCAACACAACTGATTGCTGTGTACATGGCAGCTCTGTAAAAAACAAGCAAACAACAACAGGAGCCGCAAGGATTTCTGATCAGCTGCAAGACTGTTGTAAAACAGAAGGGTATGGAGACATTCCATGGCCTTTGTACTGTGGTACAACAATATTTCAGCTGAGATGGAAATCCCTGCAGAACAAGAGCCAACTGAACACTACAGAATGAGTATAATGTACTTCTATAAGAGTGTATAATATGTGTGTGTAAGACCCTTGGGTCTCCAATCTAGTTTTTCTATAGTATTTTGTTTTTGTTTAGTTATTTAACCAGGTGAGACACACTAAGCTGAAAGCTTTTTAACAGGTGCAACCTGGGAGCGCAGGGAAGTTAAGTGACTTGCTCAGGGTCACTCAGTATGCAAGTGGAATTCAAACCCAGGTCTGGTCTGCTGGATGTCACCAGATTTGCAGCTCAGAGCCTTAAACCACTGCGCTATACTGCCTGTATATACTATTTATTTTCGTCCTTATCTTTTAAACTTATGTTTTTATTTGTAAATATCTACATTTTTATAATTGTTGTAATATAGTTTTGGCACAGGATGATGTCAATAAATAGGCCCTTTTAGAACTTGATGTTTTTATTTGTTTATTTTTTAGAGAAATCAGAATTACAACCCTTTGAGTCAGAGACTCCTTTACAAAGGCTCCACGTCATGGTGAGACAATGACAAAGGTGGTAATAATATAGAGAATAAAATATGGGGTGACCTGTGTAACGAGTTTTACACACACACCGGGTTGCAGGATGCTACATAAACCCGGTGAGCCCAAGGGGTTTCTGAAAAGCATCCCACAACGAGAGTGTGTGTAAAATCGAGCTTACATTAGCTAATTTATTATTTTATTTTTATAATTGCTATGCGCACTTTTTGCCTCAGCAATTATAGAAAATAAAATAAAGAACGAGAAAGCAAATTTAGACAGCTGTGGAGCAGTCCGGTTTCTGTGCCGTTCCTAAGTTACAGTACCCCATTTATTAAAGGGATAAAGAAATGGGCTTTTCATTTAAAACATTGATTAGATGTATTTTTTGCTTTTATTTTGAAACTGACTGCCCCGCGGCAGTTGCGGGGGGCTGGCGCATGATTGCTGAGAGGGCTCTCCAGCTTGTGCCAAGTTTCCGTTTTTTTGTTTTGTTTTATTGCAGGGTCAGAGGGAGAATTTTTTTTCCACAAAAAAGCAACTTACCACCGCGATCGAGGGGCGAACTCTGTGGCCAAGAGGTAAGGTACCCTACAGAAGGAAATTCGGCGACTGCCACATGTGTGCTCGAAAGGGAAAACCAGCGCGTGTTTGCCGTTATAACCAGGCCAGCTGGTTATAATGGCAAATTATAACTGGGTTTCCCTATGGGAAAAAGTGAGCGTCAGTAATTATAACATAATAACATATGCAGAGGTAACACTGTAAATACACTTTAAACAGGTTACAGAAAAAAAGTTGTGATGGGCAGGTTACCCAGAGTCAATATATTTATATGGAGGGAACAGTTAAAAAAGCAGTGTCAACAGTGCCTTGAATATTTAGAGCAGTACTTTAATTCATAGTTGCCTGTATAAAAAAATAACTTTTACCTACCTTTACCTAATAAAACACTAGAGGAAAGTCATTACAGTATATGAAATATAAGCTAAATTGTGTCGACATATACGTTTTTTATGTTTGCTTGTGCGCATGCGCAAGAAACATTATGTTGCAGCTTAGGAGAGAAGCGAGTTGTGGAGGTGTGGCACTGTGGCGGCCAATGCCGGCACTGCATTTTTGGGCTTGGCAGTGCCCAACCAATGCAGGCCTGATGTCCTGATGACACTGGTTCTGCAGAAGTGCCACCAACTTGTAACAATTTCGTCCTGCAATCAGGGGCCGCCTCGTCATTGCAGCATCAGCCATTCCGCTACAATGAGGGAGTGATCCATCATTGCAGGGCGGTACCCTGCCTGGTATAACATTTCCAGGAACATGGTGGCTCTATGCTGCTGCCTCAGAGCCCCATGAAAGCCAATGGGGGTGCCCAATCCCCCTGTCAGCATGCCCCCAACCCAGTTCATTTTCCGACAGGAGAGCCCACTCCCAGTTGGCAAAATGCCTCCCCCAATTTCAGTTGTGTGCTGAGGGGTTGCCCAATCCCCCTGAGCATCATGCACCCCCCATATGTTTCTGTGCTGATGGAGGGGCCCAATCCCCATCGGCTTCAGTCCCCCCTTCTCAGTTCCAGTTGCCAATGGGGGAGCCCACTCCCGGTCGGCATAATGGCCCCCCAATGATTTCATGCCTATGCTGAGGGGGTGCCCAATCCCCCTTGGCATCATGCATCCCCCCACTCATTTCTGTGCTGATGGGGGGCCCAGTCCCCATCAGCTTCGGTCCCCCTCCCCACAAATGCCGGTGGCACACTGGGAGCCCACCCCAGTATACCAAACACACCTGCAAAAGTAGAAAACCGACCCACGTTATTGGTATTTGTTTTTTGTAACCTGTAAAATGAGAAAATGGTCATTTGAAGTGTCTGGTGCCCTTCCCCCAACCCACGCCCACCCTCTGCATACCCCACCTCCTCACAACCCCCTCACTCCATGCTTACTCATATCTCAGGAATTTTGGGGAATTTTGGAACCAAATTTTCAACATGGGGTTAGTGGGACCTCTCCTCATGAATTCAGTCACTGTCATGGAGTTATTCAGTCCCGAAAGGTGATTTCATGGTCACTGTAAGGAATCACCTTTCAGGACTGATTAGCAAAACGACAGTTCCGCTCTTCATGAGGTGGGCTCTCAAAAAGCCTATGTTGCAAATTTGGTGAAAAAATCCAAAAAATTACTGTTTTATAAATGTGCGTTGTGCAGTTTCCACGCACGCTCGTAACTTCGCGAGTTTGTAATATTTTCACTCCAGATTTTCAACATTGGCATTTTTCCACACTTCCTTATGAACAGTACAGCTATCATTTTTCACATCCTGGCCGAAATGTGTTTTTGCACTTCCAGCGCAGAATAGCGCAGTCACTGTGGGAAATCAGTGTTCATGGCACATTAAGAAAATCACAGTGACGCTGTTCATGAGCAGAGGTCCTAAAATACCTATGTTGAAAATTTGGTGACAAACGTCCACAAAATGACTGTATTATGAGCGTGTGTTGAGCAGTTTCCACACACCCTCGTAACTTTGCAAATTTGTAATATTTTCACTTCAGATTTTTAACATTGGCTTTTTTTTCACACCTCCTTATGAACAGTACAGCTGTCATTTTTTACATCCTGGCTGAAATGTGTTTTCACGCTTTCGGCACACCATAGCGCAGTCGCTGTGGGAAGTCAGTGTTCGGGACAGATTAAAAAAAATCACAGTGACACTGTTCATGAACAGAGATGCTAAAATGCCTATGTTGAAAATTTAGTGACAAAAGTCCATGAAATTACTGTGTTACGAGCATAACGTTGCACAGTTTCGATGCACCCTCGTAATTTTGCGCATTTGTAATATTTTCACTCCAAATTTTCAATATTGGCATTTTTTCATACCTCCTTATGAACAGTGCAGCTGTCATTTTTCATATCCTGCGTGAAATATGCATTTACACATCTGGCACAGATTAGCGCAGTCGCTGAGGGAAATCAATGTTTGGGACAGATTAGGAAAATCATAGTGACACTGTTCATGAGCAGAGGTCACAAAATGCCTATGTTGAAAATTTGGTGAAAAATTCCAGGAAATGACTGTTACACGCATGTGAGGCACAGTTTCCACATAAGCCCGGGAAGTTTGAGTAATTTTAATATTTTCACTACAGATTTTCAACACTGCCATCTCTTTACACCTCCCTATGAATGGTACAGCTGTCATTCTTCACATCCTGCCCGATCTGTGTTTTTGTGCAACTGGTGTAGAATGGCACAGTTGCTGTGGGAACTCAAAGTTCAGGACACAGTAACAAAATCACAGTGCCACTGTTCATGAGAAGAGGTCCCAAAAGCTTTCATGAGGTGGGGGTCACAAAAAGGCCATGTTGAAAATTCATAGTGCAAATACCAACAAACAACCAGGATGTCAGGGTTTCTATAACGTCCCACCCTGTACAGACTGACAGGCATTGGGGGTCTGCCTTTGGCATGCCTGTTGTAATGTTCATGCCATTCCACCCCCATCCAGGGCTGGCCTTAGCTAGGTACAAACTGTGCCCCTGCACCTTGGGGACCCATACTTGTTTTCTTGAGGAAGCAGAACTAATTTAAAACATTTAAAAATGCCAACATTTTGTTATAGATGAAAATGTTTACCGGCAAATTGAAGTGGAAGACAACTGGCTCTGCTACTGTTACAAAAGGTGGGGGCAGCTTTGCTGCTATGCCACTTTAAGATGCAGTGGAAAAGATTAGGTTAAGTAAGTGCTAATGGTGTTAATGGCCATACTTAACACCTCCCAGGGTGACTGCATTCACAAACAAAAGGCTACACTGACAACAGAACTTGTTTGTAACCTGGACATGTAGCTGAACACAATGAATGATATGACAAAATCTGTTTAAAAATTATGCGAGCACTCAAAATCAGGAGTCGATCTTAACATTGTTTTACTAGTCCAAACACTAGTGCAAATTGTCCAGGACTAGTGCAGCTAGCTCTCTACTTGTGCATCTTGACTAGTGCAGGTTTTCTTGGCTATTAATGAAGTTAAAAAAGTCCACTTTAGCATGCTCTAGTCCTCATGCTAATCTCACTCAATGTTCCAGATGGCCTGGTGTGGTTAACAGCTCATTAAGAGCTGCAATTATCTGGCAGTTCAAGAGGTGGATCCCACAAAAGACTCAATGTGAGTCATTATCACTCCACTGTTAGGACTTTCAGCTAGTGTCCAGGGTGTGATCAAGGGTAGAGTGATGTTAAGTCACTAGCTTGCAGTTTTCTGAATTTGTCTCTGTCTAAAAATGTGTCCCATGTTATTAAGACAGACCAGTGCCCCTCATTTCCCTACATTTTGAGTGCCTGTATCCAATATTTTAGTGGCAAAATGTGAAGAGGTATACAGAGCCGGCCCTGCAAGTGGTGAGTTTTATCCCAGACTCACCATAACTTCCCTCTCCCTTCCAAATCTCTTAACTCTGTTCTTTCCCTGGACACCGCTGCAGACCAGACTCTGAAATGACCATTCACAGATCCACAGCTGCCATTACTGGCAAGTGTGGGGGTCCCTAGCTCTTCTAAATGGACCGTGCTAGCCATCACTATCCATACAATCCCAGCCTTATCCAACCCAGCATGTCATTTCATCCTGAAAACAAAACTTTGGATTATGTATGGTACAGAAATAAACTTTAATAAAATACATAATTTGAAAGCTCATAGATAATATCATCCAAAATCAAATGCCTAAGCCTCTGGCGGAACTATTCCTAAACCAGATGTCCAGCTATGAACCACGTTCAGCTGCCAATGCCCATGTTGTCATACCTAGACACCACTCCTCCAGAGGTGCTAGTGATTTCTCCTGCCATGCCCCCCAAAAATGGAACTCCCTTCCACTAACTATTCCTCAGGCATCATCCCATGCCTCTTTCTAATTATTGCTGCGCAACCATCTTGCTGTCTCATGCTCTCACTTCAAACCCCCTTAGTCCAGTATTTCTGCACAATATTCTCTACCCCAACAGCCTTTCCGTGCTCCTTTCCCTTAACTAAATAGTTTATGTACTGTTCTGTCTCTTAGCTTCTTACAATGTAGTTTTAATTAGAGCTAATCATCCCTTACCTCACCAAATTCTTCTCATCCTATCCCATCTCCATACACTTTCCTCCCTGGCCCAATTTCTCCTCTTTTCTTTTGCATTCCATCTTCCTTGATTACTAGATGGCACTTTTGCTTGTTTTGGCTTAATGGACTGCTACCTAAATGTTGCCTGATGATTTTTACTGTTGCCGTCCCTTATTCCTATTGTTATATAGTTTTACAGAATCAGTTGTATCTATTTGTATTTCTACATGTTCCCACTACTTGCACTGTATTACTATTTTCTAATGCACCTACTGTTTATATGATTGTACTGTCTTTTTGTTCAAAATGTTTTGTTTCTGTATTCTCCCAGGTCGTGCCTGAAAATATTAATTGCTATGGCTAGTACACCTTACCCGGTCAACAAAAACTAAATAAATAAAGCTTAAAATAGTTCATAGATCATCCTATATAGCATTAGTTCTCACACTTTCTGATAGTGAGCCTCCCCCAAACCATAAAACAGATTTCACGACTCCCTTAAATTTGGAAAAAAAATATTGAGCCTTTCCATAGAAAAAAATAACTCCTACTTTGCACAGTACACCTGGAATAAAGTGATACTAATAAAGCTGACTGGGTGTATTCTCTTTTTATTCAGCCTATTGTTCTCCACCCCAACCTGGCACCCCAGGTTATACCAGTCACTCTTTTTTTCTGACTCTTGGGTCATTGTTATTCTGTTTCCTCTCTGTCTGGAACTGCCAAACCTAGCCACTTCGTCTCTACCTCCATTACTCTGTTGTTAAGCAACTTCCTGTACTCTTACCTCAGGTCACACCTGAAAACATGCATCTGATCTCTGTGCCTTTCCCAATCACTAATTTACATATAAATACCTACTACAGAAATGAGCCTTGACTCAGTGTGCCTTTCCAAGTTACTAATTTGCATATAAATACCTGTTGTAGAAATGAACATTGATTCAGCATGCCTTCCCCAGGCATTAATTTACATATAAATACACACCTATAAACAAGCTTTAGCTCAATGGGGACTTCCTGGTCAAATATTTGTGCATAAGTAAAGAAATTCACATGCAATTATCCATATTTAATTTGTTTTATCCTTTCACACAAAACAGCCAAAACTTAAAATGTAAATACTGTACATTCTCAGTCTTGACTGGTCCTCCTCTGGAACAATTGGGCCTGTGCTGGGAGGCTGGCCTTAACATTTGAGAGCCACTGCTATATAGAAATAGAGATAGTATAGCATTATGTCTGTGCACTGTTTCCCCAGCACTGATAAAAGGACAGTGTTAAAGAAAAATCTGTTATTATTGGTGCACAGCATATTAAAATCAGTGCTTTTAAAAATAAAAATATTATAGTTTTTCTATTTCCAAAGCCCGCTAGGTTTATGTAGCTCCCACCCCAAAGAAATCTTAGATGTACTCCTGGCTCACTTGAGACAGTACAAAAACTTCCAGAAGTGCAGGTCTCCAGCTGACTATAGGGTGGGGGCTGAGAGTGTCTTTCTCTACCTGACTCTGTTCATTGCCCTGTGGGTGGTGGTGACAGTGTGGTGAGGTGCATGATGATGCCAGCTATTGTGTGTGTGTGTGTGTGTGTGCGCAGAGCTAGGACTGCTTGAGTGAACATTTGCAGTTATGATATCCAGTGGTGTGTGTGTGTATGTGCAGAGAGGGAAGAGGAAGAGAGGAGGCTGTGGTGCAAAACAATGGGGGGGAAGGTCACTGTGTGTGATGGCATTGAAACATAGAAACATAGACTTTGACGGCAGATAAGGACCGCTAGGCCCATCTAGTCTGCCCATTTCCCTACCTACAGGATAGGCCGCAGATCCTAGTTAACCAACAGCCTATATCTTCCTGCCCCCCACAAGAATTGCCTTATGTCTGTCCCATGCATTCTTGAATTCTCCCACAGTTTTAGACCCCACAACTTCCTCAGGAAGGCTGTTCCATGCATCCACTACCCTCTCTGTGAAATAATACTTCCTCACATTGCCCCTGAACCGCCCTCCTTCTATTTTTAAATTGTGTCCTCTTGTTCTTGCAAGTCTCTTTTTCTGAAAGATGCTACCCTCTTGGACTTTGTTGATTCCCTTGAGGTACTTGAAAGTTCTATCATGTCCCCCCTCTCCCTTCTTTCCTCAAGGGTATACATATTAAGCTCCTTTAGTCTCTCCTCATACAGCTTCTCTTGCAGACCCTGCACCATTTTAGTTGCCCTCCTCTGGACTGCCTCTATCCTGTCTATGTCCTTGCGGAGATGGGGTCTCCAGAACTGGACACAGTATTCCAGATGGGGTCTCACCAACTGTCTGTACAGAGGGATAACAACTTCCTGTTTTCTGCTGCTGATGCCTCTCCCTATACATCCCAGTATACCCGCCCTCCCTACTGCCTTCTCATTGCTTGCTAACCTTAAGGTCATCTGATATGATTACCCCCAGGTCCTTTCTTGTTTTGTTGTTGTTACTACCTCCCCACCCATTGTGTATTCTTCCCCTGGGTTCTTGTTTCCCAGGTGCATTATTTTGCACTTTTTTGCATTGAATCCTAGCTGCCATACGTCTGACCATTCCTCCAACCTTGCCAAGTCCCTTTTCATCCTTTCCACGCCTCCTTGTGTATCAACCCTGTTGCAGATCTTTGTGTCATCTGCAAAAAGGCATACTTTTCCTTCCAGTCCCTCTGCAATGTCACTGATGAAGACATTAAAAAGGACTGGACCCAATACTGAACCCTGCAGTACCCCACTAGTAACCACCCTTTCTTCAGAGTGGACTCCATTTACAATTACCTTCTGTGTCCTGTTGTCCAGCCAATGTTTTACCCAGGCTACCACCCTGGGACCCACTCCCAGGCTGGTTAATTTGACTATCAATCTTTTGTGTGAGACTGTATCAAATGCCTTGCTAAAGTCTAGGTAGGCCATGTCCACAGCCCCTCCCTGGTCTACTACTTTGGTCACCCAGTCAAAGAAATCTATTAGATTCGTCTGACATGACCTTCCTGCTGTGAACCCATGCTGCCTTGGATCCTGTGCTCCACTGACCTCTAGGTACTCAACTATTCTTTCCTTCAGAAGTGACTCCATCACTTTCCCTACCACAGAGGTCAGACTGACAGGTCTGTAGTTTCCTGCCTCTGTCTTGGTCCCACTTTTGTGAAGGGGAATCACATCCGCCTTCCTCCAGTCCTTGGGTACCACACCATCCTCCCATGATTTATTAAAAAGAGTAGCCAGTGGTTTCACTAGTTCCTTCCTTAATTCTTTTAGAATTCTGGGGTGAATTCCATCAGGACCCATTGCTTTGTCCACCTTCAGTTTTAGGAGTTCTTGCAGAACCCTTTCTTCTGTGAAAGGACTGGGATCGACCCCCCTATCAAGAGTGCTTCTGTTAATTGGATTAGGCATTGGATTAGGCACTTCCCCCTCCTCTTTTGCAGTCTTTTTTTCTTCTGGGGAGCGGGAAGCAAAGTGGGAGCAGGATACATGTGCAATAATCAGAGTAGTTCTTGACTTGCTTTGTTTCCTGTACTAGCGATCAAAATTTACTGTTATAATTGAGGGCTAGTGCAACCATCTGTGGGCTAGTGCAATTTTGTATCAACTTGCCTTGCTGGCTAGTGCAAAAAAAGATTTAAGGTTGATCCCTGATCACAATGGCTCAAAAACCTGACCAGCACAGAGCAAAATTGGTTTTCCTGATAGGGACCCTGAAAACCTGATCATGAGGTAAAAAACCTAACAGGTGGCCCGTGATTTTATTTTTTTTACCAGGAGAGACACTCCAAGCTGAAAGCCTGTTTACAGGTGCAATCTGGGAAGCACAAGCAAGTTAAGTGACTTGCTCAGGGTCACACAGTATGCAAGTGGGGGCTGTGGATTCAAACTGAGGTCTCCAGGTTTGCAGCTCAGAACCTTAAACCACTGCGCTATGCTGCCTCCTATGATTATCCTCTCTATTCTGTCTCACACCTCTAGAAAAGTTAAATTGTTTAACTTGTTTGCAAATCAGAGTATCGGAGGTGTGTGTCCAGTGATGATGTTCCTGTCTGTACAGAAATGAATACGGCAGTAGTACCATACTTACTTAAGTTCTGGCTCCAGGCTCAGTCAGATTAATTTCCAATGGTGAAGTCAAATAATTAAATGCAGTCAATGGCACGAATTAAAAGATGCTGGTTGACCTGCTACTGCTTTATTAATACAGGACTGGAGGGTTAGGGTTAGTTAGGTATAAATGTTGGATGTGTGAGGGGGGCCCACAGGGAATGGAGTGGACGGCCCCGGCAGGGGGCTGCACAGGGGCCCCGAATGATTAAGGCTGGCCCTGCCGCCACCCATCCATCCTGCAGCCAGTGACAGGCATTGAGGTGTGCCTTGGACTCTTCGGCCCCAGAGTTCACCCCATTCTCCTATATTGCACCCATTTCAGTGTATGTCCTTATGGAGCGGGTGACTGTAAAGCCGAACACCCCAAGGCACACCTCAACACTTGTCGGTGTCTGCAGGATCGGGTGAGGTGAAATGGCATGAACGTTATGGGCGACAACCCAAACGTATACCCAAATGCCTGTCCATCTCTGCAGGGTGGAGGTGGGATTGGCGTGAAGTTCAACACTTCACTGTCATTCCTATTCTGTATTTGTCTAACTCCTGCATTTCCAATGCTAATACCAGCAAGAAAACATTCGGCATTGAAAAATGCTTGCTTAAGATGTCCCTGTGGTGTTAACGGTTTTTAGGAGTTAGAAGTGGTATACGTATCCATCTGTTGAAAGTGATATTGTAATTTATGTTTTCAAACATGCACTGTGGTTGTAATTCCAAATGGATGGCCCATGTATGACACTTTTTTTTATTTGCACCATATGGCTCCAAAACAGCCTCGGGTTTATTTGACTGAAGTACCACTTTATTTTTTTAATAGCAGCTAACATCAGTGACTGGCTGACTCGGCTGTCTGGCAAATCTGGAAACAGTAACTTGTTACAAAAAGGAAGGCATGAAAGTATTTTGGTCTGACTTTGAACCCTCACTAGAATCCTTTTGAGCTTGTATTGAAATGTCCATGAAATCTGTAATTCGGTCACATGGTCTCAGTCTGCTCTGACTGCTTTTCTACAAGTGACATCATAATCCTCTTTTATGACATCACAGCTGATTGCTGTAGAAATAACTGTGCTGTCACAGTCAGGAAATTTGGATGTCACTTGTAAACAAACAGTGCGACCAGATGAAGACCAAGTGACAGAGGGCCCTGTTTTCATGCAAATTTCCTCCTTATCAAGAAAATGACAAAATTAGATCCAGAAGAAATTGGAATTATAAGCTGATTTATGTCCAAATACTGTCTTTTTCTAAGTTTCCCCAGTGCTGTCACAAGTTTTTTTTAAGATAATTTTGTTTACAGTTGAAAAAATATGTTTTATAATTTCTCACTTTATGCACAATTTGCGGATGGCAGCAGCTTGGTTTTCACCTGCCATCTCTTTCCTTATTAAAAGTGAAAAATAGGCTGCAGGCATAATCATACCTAAACTAGTTTTGTTATATTTTCTCTCCTGATTGCATCATTTCTGAACTTTAGGAACACACTCATTAGTTTCTGTTTTTTACTTTCTGTTTATGACCCTTTCCTGCCTCCAGCTCCCCTCTCCCTCTGGAGTTCCTCTAGCCCACCAGATCCCCTGTGCCACCTACCAGCAGACACCATACTCTGCAGAGCCTTGGTTCCCCCCAGGTGGTGACGAGGTGTGGGGAGATTTGTTCCCAAGTCTCAATGTCTCATCAGGAGGCATCAAGGCAGTGGTGTGGGGTCTCGATTTACCTGGGTTCATTGTCATAGGTGCTGGGTCCATTTTTCTCAGTCCACTATGACATTGGCATGCTATGGGGGTAGTGCAGTGGCACACATAATGGTATGGTAGCTTCTTGCCAGCTGACTCGCTCCCTCTCACTTTGCCTTCAGCTGTGCTAGCACCCATGTTCACTCAGGTGGCAGCACTGCAGTCAAGGCATTGACCCTCTGTCCCTGGAGGAAGAGAGCGCCCTCAGGCATGCTCAATCCGCCTCCCCTGGCCAGCCCTTCCATTGCTCAAGCTCTTCCGCGCCCATTTCAATTGCATCATGAGCACTAATCTTACTGTTGCAGTAATGGGCCTGCACAATCACAAATAGTTTAATCACTAATAATGCAGTATTTTCCTCTCACTGTATATCGGGGCAATCCCAGTCTTAAGGAAGGATACCACAGGAACAATTTACAGACTGTAAACAGAAAGGCAGGTTAGTCCAGAGGGTTAGAATGTAAATATATGAACCTGAAGATCCAGGCTTAAATTCCACAACCACCACTTTCTCATTGTTTGACCATGAGCATGTCATCCCCCCCCCCCATGCATAACCACTTTCTGATCTCTCTCTCTGATCTATCTCTTTCTCCCTCTCTCTCCTCCCTGTCCTGGGTTGCAAAACACTTTGTGATACAGTTTACTGTGAATGGTGCTATATAAACCCAAATTCCTTGCCTTGTAAACAAACATGATTTTGGGTGGTAACAATAATGTAGTAAGATAGTTAGCTAAAGAGTATTTATTCACTGGTTTTATAGTATTTATCTTTTCATTTCCAGCTCTCACATGCTTATCTCTAATCTTATTCCATCTGCTCACATGGTATAATAGTTACAGCACAGAACTCTGAACCTGGAAGTCTGGAAGACTCAAGTTTGAATCCCACAGCTGCAGCTTTGGCAGATGAGAAGGTATTATGCAGGGCCACAAAAATGATCACAAGCATGGGGATAAAAGCTATGAGGAAGGGCTAGTGGCCCTTAGCTGTTCACCTTGAAAGAAAGGATGTGGAAGGGGGACATGATCTCAGTCTTATGCATAGTCACGGAAATCATCAAGTTCTAGCAGACAGAGGCATTTGAGCTGTTGTTTTCCAGTGCAGTGCTTTTGCTGCTAGAGGGCATAGAACTTATTGAACAGCATGCAGTGCAGGCAGCGGACATGAACACAACAATGGCCCTGAAGATAAGACTGGACAAATAGTTGTCTACCAAGGGAACCACAGGGTACCCTGGGTAGTAGAGTGGGTATGGAATCCCAATAATGAGTACATGTTTGCACAGAATACTTATTCATCCATGCTTAAGAAGTAAGAGGGGGAGTGGGTGTGATGGACTTGGAGCCTGTTCTGACCTTAAATTACTATGTTACCATGTTGCCACGTACTCACTGTGTGATCCTGTGCAAGTCAAGTATGTTTTCTGTTCTCACTCTCAAACCTTTCTCTGTGCTGTTTGCACTTCCCTCTGGGCTGAACATGGCAGTGCTGGCAATATTTTCTAATTTTTCTTCTGGATTGTAATGTGCTGTGGGATACGGTTCATATGAAAGGCTCTATATAAAATTAAATTCCTTTGCTTAACTTGGTGCTTATCCCCAGCAGGCCAGACCCTGGGAATGCCTAACTCTTTCCCCTTCCCCCTGGACATTCTTTATTCATCAGGTGGCGATGGATGGATGGATGGATGGATGGATGGAACCAGAGAGCAGGGAGAGGAGCCTCGAGAGTCCTGATAGTGTTCTGGGTGACTTCATCTGTTCAGGCCCTCAACAGTTTTTCTTCCCTCTAAGCCCTTTCCCTTACCCCCTTTTACAGGGACATGACCAGGGATGGTCATCTGTCATGCCTATCATTTGTGACATCTTATGACCTGGGAACCATGTCCTCCTCTTTAACTTCACTGCTGGCCCTGCACTAAAATGCATGATGCCTCAATTTCGTATGTCATTTATGCAAGCATGCACCAATGTAAAGTGATCCTTTGGGGACAATGTATCCCTTTCTAGAAGGAGCCATCCTCCCTCTCTTTGATAGGAGACATCCTATGGTGTGTTGTGCCCAGAACATGGTTTTAGAAAAAAAAAAAAAACAACACAGAGACTACCTTGGTCAGGTTCACGAGTGCCTACCTTCAGGGCTTTGAAAAGGGCCTTTTAATGGGGGCGGTCTTTGTGGACCTGACCAAGGCATATGACCTTATAAATCTTTCCTTATTGTATCTAAAACTGGAACATCTCAGTTTTTCAGAAAATGTTGTGGCTTGCTGAAGAGATTATTTAACAAATAGGTCTCAGGTGGTTACTTTGGGGTCAGTGGCTTTGTCTGTCAAGCCTATTAATTCTGGTGTTCCACAGGGATCTAAACGGGGCCTCTTATTGTTTTCATTGTTTATTAATTCACTTCCCTCCATTTTTAAGTCAAGTCACTGTTTATTATATGCATATAATCTTGTTATCTTTTCACAAGCTAAAACTGTACTGTACCTCAGATCATTTCATTGCTGGAACCTGAATTTCAAAATGCATGTAGCCGGTTTCCTGTTAATCGCTTGACTCTTAATGTTAAAAAAATGAAAAACAAGTCTATGATATTTGGCACTCCCCGCTCCTTGAAAAGTAACACCACTCTTTTGGTCCACAATGATAAGGGACCAGAAATTAAATTTGTTCATGAATTTAAGTACTTGGGAGTCTTGTTGGATCCAGGTCTGATTTTTTCTCTTCAGATTAAAGCAGTCAGCAAAAAGGTAAATAAAAAGTTAGGACTGCTTTTTAAGTTTATTTTACACCTGGAAGCCATAGGGCAATTGGGACTTGGACACTTCTCCTACATTTGGACTATGTAGTGAGTCTTTATTTCATGTTATCAGTTAAAGAAATCAAGATATTGACATGAACTGTACATATGCCCACCCCCAGCAACTGATCGCTTGCATTAACACCTATTTTGACACCTGGTGTGCCTGTAAGGGGCAAATAATTGTTGGGACAGTTAATGATATAGTTAACTACTAACACACCATTGTATGCCTATTTGTTTAACAAATACCAGTCTATGGATGGTGTCAGCTGTATGTACAGTATATATACTATTTAATACAGGCTATACTCACCGATAGAAGGCTTTTACGATTCATCAGTGATGAGTATATATGATGCGGCAGATGCTACCATTTTTCGTGTGATTCACCATGTCTATGACATTTCCATAGATATGATATACTGCAAACCTAGCCTTCTGAACTATGCAAGGAGCTCAAGGAGGGAACTGAACCATGCCACCTTACAAGGCACCTACAGCGGGTGCAAATAAATTAAATTACTTCTGGACCTGACAAAGTTACAGCTAGCAGATCGAGAAATGGGGGAGGTAAACCCACTGCCCCTCCAGTAAGAGCAAAAAATGTGTGTTTGCTAAGAAACCATTTGTTAGTTACAAATTAAAATTAAAAATATATATAATGTACTCTAACATTATAAACCAGCTCAGCCTCTGTGCCTTCCCAGTGTGGTTCAGCACAGCCGTACACAATCTATTTGCAAGTGGCTTTATGCCAACAACCAGCACCAGCCAGGTGTAAGGGCCTTGGCCCTCAACTAGCATTCAGCTGAGTCGGGGGGGGGGGGGTCGACTGTGTACATTCCCATATTCTTTAACATATCCTTTTTGTCTTTTTAGCTCCTGTAAAAGGCAATATTATTTCAACAGTCATTCTTGGACTCTGATGACCAGCTTCATTTTAAATGTAATCATTGTTTAAAATGTGTTTTCTGCAATGTGCTTAATATGACTGTTGTTCCAGTGTGATTATGTCATTGTCATTATGTTTTCACATATTGCTGCAGTTTATCGAGTATAAGTTCAGTGAACCGCTCCACATCTGTGGACGTTTAAGTGATAAGGCATGACAGGGTGTGGGTTATTGGGGGATTTACCCACGCCTTGTGTGGTGTGTCACAAGGCGCAGCCAAGTGACAGCCACACAAGAAGTGGATAAATCCCCCGATAACCCACACCCTGGAGTGTCTTATTGTGATTATACAATGGACCCATGTGTAAAATAAATTTTAAATGTGTTTAAGTATGTTTTTTATAAATGCCATTTCTCAGCCATGGGTTATTACAGGATATACCATGGTCATGTGATGTCTTTCGACCAATAAGGTTATAGGATTTTCATACCTCATTGTATAATTTTGGATATTAGGCCCATCTGGGTGACAACTGTCACACCCACATGGGGGGGTACCAAGTACCAACCACTTACACAACAAATTAATTGTTTTCACAAGCTGAAATGTCCCAACAACACCACCATGAATAATTATTTCTTTCTTATAGGTTATGTGCCACCATTCATACTCCCAAACAAAAAGGATCAGCATTGCTGTCCCATCCAGATTCATTACAACATGATGACATAGAAACATAGAGTTGATGGCAGATAAGGACCGCTTGGCTCACCTAGTCTGCCCATTTCCCTACATAACAGATAGGCTGAAGATCCTAGTTAACCAACAGCCTACTTCCTCCTACCCCTCACTGGAATTGCCTTATGTCTGTCCCATGCATTCTTCAATTTCCCCACTGTTTTTAACTCTACGACCTCCTCAGGAAGGCCGTTCCATGCATCTACAACCCTCTCTGTGAAGAAATACTTCCTCACATTACCTCTGAACCATCCCCCCTCTATCTTCAAATTGTGCCCCCTTGTTCTTGCACATCTCTTTTTCTGAAAGATGCTACCCACTTGGACTTTGTTGATTCCCTTGAGGTATTTGAAAGTTTCTATCATGTCCCCCTTCTCCCTCCTTTCCTCGAGGCTATACATCTTAAGCTCCTTTTGTCTTTCTTCATGTGTCTTCTGGTGCAGACCCTGCACCATTTTGGTTACCTTCCTCTGGACAGCCTCCACCCTGTCTATGCCTTTGTGGAGATGAAGTCTCCAGAACTGTGCACAGTACTTCAGATGTGGTCGTACCAATGGTCTGTACAGAGGACCAACAACTTCCTGTTTTCTACTGGTGTTGACTCTCCCTGTGCATCTCAGTATCCCCCCAGCCCTCCTTACTGCCTTCTCACATTGCTGGCCCACCTTTAGGTCATCGGATATGACTACCCCCAGGTCGCTTTCCATTTTTGCTGTTGTCAGTATCTCACCCCCTATTGTGTACTCTTCCCCTGGGTTTTGTTTCCCAGGTGCATTACTTTGCATTTCTTTGCATTGAATCTAAGCTGCCATACATTTGATCATTCCTCCAACCTTGCCGCGTCCATTTTCATCCTTTCCACCCATGTACACCTGGACACCATAGTGGTAGCCCCTAACCAATCTCACAGAATAAATGGCAGACTGCTAGCAATTGACAACAAATCCCTAAGGCTCACCCAGCTAATGGCACATTCCAAGGTAGGTGCTACACCAGAAGGTCACCCACTGGCATCCTGTCTATATGCCAGGCACAAGCACAATACACAGGTTTCTACACCTGTACTGTACTCATACATCCATAGTGTTGTACACCTCATTCCATTGCTAGCACTGCCATGTTTCCAACTGTTGTTACCCCAACAAAGAAAAAGCATACCCAATGTTTCAAGCATAAACCCAGACCAACCAGTGGTCTGACTGCTTCATCACTCCCAGGTACCCTTGTATATAATGTGTAAATACAAACATAATATGGTAAAGTGTAAATTCTGCTTCAATACAAACACTTCTAGGTTTCATAGCATCATGTTATCAGACCCCTTTGCAATAGAACTGATACATGCTCAAGACCCAGTATATGAACACCACACTACTGACTACCTAGGAGTATTTCACCATAGACAACAGACCTAACAAAAGGGTCATTTTCAAATCCCATAGGCACAACAGCTGCTACTGAATTCCCCTGTGTTACATGTTGTAAATGGCATACTGCCATACGATAAAGGCTTAAAGTGCATATAACAAGCATAATATCACACTTTCATTTCATGAGATAGGCCCAAACTAGATCAAACATCAACTCATAAGCAGGGAAACTATGTTTTTTTCTTTCCCTACTGTCACAACCTCTTCTGAGACTTGGAAACAGGGTGTATTCACAGAAGAATAAATGGTATATTCTTATTATTGGACCTCAACCTGCACCTCTGAGTGCATGGCCGACACCATCACTTGTCTATGTCACACCACACCTTAACTAAAGGCACTGCTAATAACCATACCATTTTCCTTTTAACATCAACTATATGTGTGTTTTAAAACTAATTACAAGTTTTTAGGTTTCCAAAGAGAGGTACTGCTACGATCTTCAAGCAACACTTGCATCTTTTCTTCACGACTGGTTTTCCATATTTGGCTGGCACCTTATATGAACTGATTGTTCTTATATGGACTGTGCTTTTGGTTGCTCTTTCATGAATTATGTTCTTCATGAACTATCAATATCTGTGCCAAATGTGTTCTTTTTACAAACATCTGTGCCTGTGTGGGTATGGCTATTCCATTGAAACATTCAATGGACAATCTCATGCATTCCTTACCAATGCCTTTGCCAATCCAGCCAACCAGCAATCAGCTACATAAACATTATCTTTCTTACTGTGCTGGTACATGTCTACACAACCACATGTGCCATGTATGCCCCATGGGTTACAAACTTTTGAGGAATGACATTTCCAATGTAACTGCACTGCTCTGTGGTTACCAACTCAAACTTTATGGACTGGTTCCTTTTAAAGGACATTGTTATTAGATTCTTCCATCAATAACATACACCACCATCCCATACGCCGCCATTATCTACCATTCGACTCTCAATATGGACTTTTCTTTATGAATGGACAATGACTTTAACACTGTTTTTTTACAAACAATGTTCTGTGATGATACACATCAACAATTTTTCTTATACACATATCCACAGTGGTGTTGACATACCTAGTTTCTGTTTTGTATTTTGTGATCTGACCATCTGTGACTACCCCATGTCACCTCCTGAATAGGTCTACTTTCATAGTAGCCCTATCTGTATGCTATAGAAATGTAATTCATTATGAGTTTTTATGTGCTTTGAAAAGCAGATGTTCCAATCGATGTTTTAAAGCTTGATATTAATTTATATTTTGTTTAAACTCATCCACTACTATCCCTTTGCTGTCTGAGGTGTACTTTTATCCAGCATCTTGCACGGCTACAATCCTTTTACAAGGCTCATGCCTCAGGCTTGCTGACACATTTAGATATACCATTTCTACGCCTAACCATCTTCCTTTTATGTTGCTCTTTGAGCAAGGCAACAAGGAGGGGAGAGTTATGCCTGGGTTATAAACCACCAACTGACCCACATGTAACCATAACCTTATACACTTACAAATATTAGTGCCTTACCACAGTTGTATAATGTTTAATCTTGCTTTATTACCTACATGAGTGTTCTTTATTGTATTTGCTATGCCTATATTTGTCTGTAATGCATTGACCTGTATATAGTGTTTCTAATTTCCACATGTATTCTGCTATACTCATAATCACTCATATTTTGTATTTTTCCACTATTGTGATTATGTTGCAAACATTTCCAGACTAACTGTCTGGAAATAAGAACATATAACACTTATCCTTGCTGAATATGAGTTTCCTTTGTTCAAAGATTCTTACTTATTTCCTATGTAATTGCCCAAGGCAGACACCTTATTTACGTGCCTTATCCAATGCTGTATGTTTATCATATCTGTAACTGTACTTTTATCAGTCACATATATAACTGTATGCACACCAGCTCCTCGGAGAGAAAGAGACCATATTCAAGGAATGATGGTAAATTGGCTCCCTTGTGATTGCTTTGCTTCACTTGTTATGGTGTGAGTATTATAATAAACCTTTTTTTTAATTACTTCTGCTTGTTGTTACTTTCTTTGTCCAGCATACCATGAAAAGAAGCTAAGGTGTGATCCGTTCACGTGTAACAACTATAACAATGTTTGTCATTTCATTTTGGATTCATCATATTGTCTTCATCATTGTTGTTTATATGCTAAATTGGGGTGGCTGTCTCCATATTCTAGAATTGCATCCTTTTTTGGCTGTCAAGTGTTTAAATCAGCTTTATTGAGTACAGTTTATCTGCTTATAGATCTGGTTAAAATAAAAACCTCTATTTGCACTTTACATCCTTCAAATGTTGTTCTTCTCCAAACTATTCCACATCATTCCAAAGTCAGTTCACAATCTTTTTCAGTTGCTGGTCTGTTGTTCTGGAATTCATTACCTGCTGATCTTCTATCTTCTGGTTCATTGAATCAATTTAAGTATAATTTTAAGTCATATTTATTGTCTTTAGAAGTCTGTAGTTGTTTTGTCTAATTCTGCCTTGTGTGTTATTCTTGTTTGCTCATTTTGTTGCTTGTCTTTGTTTACTGTCAGATTAAGCCTGAAAATGGACTAGTTCCAGGGTTCTAACCCAGTTAACAAAATTTTAAATTAAAAACAAAAAATCTGAAAAAGATCAATCAATCAATCAATCAATCATATTTTATTTTTTTTAAAGCACAAATCATATGAATATCTAAGTGCTTGTACATAATTAAGAAAAAATTCAGTAGTCAAAACAATAAATATCAATTAAAAAGACCAATATCAAAAATATTGTATATCCAAAATTCATTCCTAATCCAAGAAGGTGAGCTTAAATAAATAGATTGTACCTATTTATTTCCTACCCTGTCTTGGCTGGTTGCCTTCTGTCCTAAATGGCTCAAGTTGTAAATTGCGTGGCAAGTAGCATTGAGTGGGACCACGCAGGCAAGCTCATGGCTTTGCACCTGTGGAAATAGGAGGGGGAAAGGACAACCTAAGAGATACAGGCCTACACTTAAAGCTTTGGAAGGGACCTCATAGACATTGATAAACAGTTTAGCTATTAATACCAATCACTCTATATCATGGAATCCAGTAGAGACATATTCCTGTGAGCACCTTTCTTCAGGCCATACCATTTACCTCCATAGTGGAGGAAATACATAGAGATCACTGGACTGTGCCCTGAATGATGTATGAAATGGAAAGGGTGTTCTAGGATCTTTCAGATGGTAAGGCTCCTTGGCCAGATGAGATATCCATTGCATAGAGTTTGTTCTATTGAATTTTCCATTCGACCTTTCAAAACTTAATGTTGCCAATGTGTCCATCAGCCATGCTGGAGGGTGTGTGTTCTTCATCTTTGAAATGGAATACTATCATAGTACTCCTCAAAGATGGTAAAGATCCCAAACTTTGCTCCTGTTAGCACCTGTTCTCCTGGGTCCTGAACTCTACCAAATAATTATTAAATTCATTGCACATAGGCGACCCTATTGTTCCCTCAGATTACCCACATAGCTGGTTTATTAAAAGGTTGCCCTGGTCAATAGCAATATTTGACATACCTGGGACTTGACTTGGCTCATTTTACAGAACCCCAAGTCGGACTCATGTATGTATGTCAGTATAGAGAAGGCCTTTGATAGGGGTGAATGGGCTATCAATTAAATGGTTTGGAGCCTTTCATTTTGACCCCCAAAATCTACTAATGGATGCCTGCACTGTACAGTATATGTGCAGACTAGGTAGATTACAGGCAGGCTAGGTGGGCCTAGTGGTCCTTGTCTGCCGTCAATTTCTATGTTTTTCTGTTTCTATGTACAGTAATCCTATGGCGCAGATAACCATCAATGAAATGGTGTTTCTCTCTTTCCCACTTTTGTGGGGCACACAACAGAGGTGCTTACTCATTCCAGAACTGTTTCCTCTCTCCATCAACCTGCAAGCCATAGCTATTAGAACTCAACCCCAGGCCCACAGACTTGAGATATGGGCCATAAACATTATGTACATGACATTCTAGAATATCTCTCCAAATCATCCCAGCCTATCCCTGCAATCCATACAGTATTTGACCAATACCGACCCATTCCTGGACATAAAATCAAGTGGCAGGTATGCAGCCCTAATGACATTGCATTCGGAGAGCCTTAGATATAAAGTTGTGCTCTCAACATCCATCAAATACCTTGGCATAATTGTTCCTTAGGGCATGCAACAGTTAAACATAGAAACATAGAAGTTGATGGCAGATAACAACCGCAAGGCCCATCCAGTCTGCTCATTTCTTTTTCTACCTTATAAATGTGCCATTGGCCTTTGCTCTGTCAGTGGCCTATCTATTCATAGTCATTTGTATTGCTCCCTTATGCCTATCCCATGCCTGTTTGAAGCCCTGCACTGTATTCATAGCCACCACTTCTTGTGGTAAGCCATTCCATGCATCCACCACCCTTTCTGTGAAAAAGAATTTCCTCACATTCCCCCTTAATCGGCCCCCCTCTAATCTCATGCTGTGTCCTCTTGTCCTGCTATTGTTCTTATATTTAAACAGGTTAGACTCTTTCACCTTGTTAATTAAGATGTTTGAATGCCTCGATCATATCACCTCTCTCCCTCCTTTGCTCAAGGGTATACATATTGAGCTCTGTTAATCTGTCCTCATATGTCTTCTGATGCAGTCCCTGCACCATTTTGGTTGCCCTTCTCTGGACTGCCTCAATTTGGTTAATGTCCTTGTGAAGGTGTGGCCTCCAATACTGCATGCAGTACTCCAGATGGGGCATAACCAGTGTCTTGTAAAGAGGGATTATTACCTCCCTCTTATGACTTGTAATACCCCTACTAATACACTCTAACACCCTCCTAGCCTTATCTACTGCTTTAGAGGTCTGCTTGGATGATTTCAGGTCATCGGTGATGATGATGCCCAAGTCTCTTTCTTCCTTTGTGACTGCTAACAACTCCCCTCCCAGCCTATAGGTGGCTTCAGGGTTTCTCTTCCCTATGTGCATGATTTTGCACTTCTTTGCATTAAATCCCAGTTGCCACTCTTCTGACCATTTTGCTAGTTTATCTAGATCTCTTCCCATTCTGCCCACCCCATCTGGATCATCTACTCTGTTGCAGATCTTGGTGTAATCTGCAAACAGACAAGCCTTACCCTCTAGTCCATCTGCAAGGTCACTAATGAAGATGTTGAAGAGGACTGGCCCCAGGACTGATCCCTGAGGGACCCCACTTGTGACTTGCATCTCTTCTAACTGTATACCATTTACCACCACTCTCTGTTTTCTGCCCGTCAACCAGTTTGCCACCCAGTTGACCAACTTCTGACCTACCCCGGGCCTACCCAGCTTATTTATCAATCTTCTATGTGGAACAGTGTCAAAGCTTTGCTGAAGTCAAGGTAGGCAACATCAACTGCTCCCCTTGTCCACCACTCTGGTTACCCAGTCAAAGAAATCTAAGAGATTAGTTTGACAGGACCTTCTTTGTAAACCCATGCTGTCTTGGATCCTGTGCCTCTATGGATTCCAGGTGTTGCACTAACCTTTCCTTAAGGAGTGCCTCCATAATCTTGCCCACTACAGAGGTAAGACTGACTGGTCTGTAGTTCCCCACCTCCTCCCTGCTACCACTCTTGTGGAGCGGGATCACATGAGCCCTTCTCCAGTCTTCTGGGACCTGTCCTGTGCTCAGAGACTCACTAAACAGTTCTGCTAATGGCTCTGCTAGTTCCACTCTTAGCTCCTTTAGTACCCTGGGATGTATGCTATCAGGTCCCATTGCCTTATCCACCCTGAGCTTAGCAAGCTCTTGTAGGACCCTTTCTTTTGTGAAAGGAGTAGTGCTCACCTCCTTCCCCCCTGTGTCCATGATGCTGAGCTGTGGGCCCTGCCCTACCTTCTCTTCAGTAAATACTGAGCAAAAGTATCTATTTAGGATAGATGCTTTTACAGGGTCCTCCTCCTCACATGCTCCCTTTTCTCCATTGAGCTTAGCAATACCCCCTCTGGACTTTCTCCTTTCACTAATGTATCTATAGAAAGTCTTGTCACCTTCTTTACTGTCGTACTAGTGTTTCCTCAGTCTGGGACTTTGCCTGCCTTACTGCCTTCCCTGCTTCCCTTAGGACAGTTTGGTATGCCTCCCTATCTTCATCCGCTGTGTTCCTTGATATTTCCTGAAGGCCAGCCTTGACTCTGACCTTTTCTGCTACTGTATTTGAGAACCAAAGTGGTTTCCTTCTTCTTTGCACTTCCTTTTCTGTCTAACACAATGGATGTTGCTTCAAGTATTGCATCCTTAATGCTTGCCCACTTTGCCTGTACTCCTCACTTGTGTTTCTTTTGCCAGGGCTAGCTTAACTCTGTTGGCCATCTTATCAAAGTCAGCTCCTCTGAAGTCCCATATTTTTGCCTTGGAATGGGATGATTTAGATGTAGTAGCCAAATTGAAACATACCATGTGATGGTCACTGGCCCCCAGGTGACCTTCTACGTGGAGATCCATGATCCCTTCCTTGTTAGTTAGTATTAGATCTAGGATAGCCCTGTTTCTTGTGGGTTTCTATACCAGTTGTTACAGTTGTTGAAGTGCTTACCTATTTTGCTACCTCTTAAGAAGGACTGTGAATCATGGACTTTTTTGCATTTGATCCTCCTGGGTTGGTGAGAATGTAAAAAATTTTATTTCCTCTGGATTGTTACAGAAATGACAGTCTTTCCCAAAACTTCAGCCTAATAGAATTTTCTTCTAGTTAATGCTATTATCTCACCTGTTTTTGTACATCTATTTTATCATAAGGTCAGGGAGCAGTGTCTACCACATGCTAGTTCATTTCAGTCACAAGAGAAGTGATGTTAAACAATGAGTGTTCAAAAACAAGAGAGAATACCGATGGAAACCAGACTAAGCCAAATTAAAAGGAGTACTCCTGTAGGCTGGCCCAGGGGCGTGGAGGGCTGAGGCTCTGTACTTCACTTGCTGCCACACCTGTGACCCGGGTTCATGAGAAGAAGAGGATTGAGCATCCAGTAGACTGCTCTCTTCTCTGGGGAGGGAAGGATGTGGACCTTAGCACACATCTGGCCTCTAATAGTGGCTAGGGGTGTAGGCAGCCAGGGACTGCAGTTTGGGGAATGGAGGAATGGCAGTCGGGGACATCCCACGCATGACAGCTTGCATGAGTCCATCTAAATGGCATTGCACATCCATTCCTCCAGGGGAGAAACAATGGAGAAAAATGGCCGGTACAGTGTAGGATGACACCAAGCCCTGATAGGCTCTGCACTGGACTACAGGGCCCTCTCTCAGAAGTAAATCCATTTGGTTGGCAGTAAGTTGCGACCCCTCATCATGGGGGGGTAAGTCATGGGGGATGCACAGGGATTGAGGTAAGTCCCTGAGATGCTGGGTGATGGGGCTGGGGTGGGGTTGGTGAGAAGGATAGCCTGCGCTGGCCATGGAGGAGAAGTAAAACAGATTACGTAAAAAAAAAAAATAGGAGTACTCTTTTTATTATTTCACATGTATATAAAAGTGTTAACCCAGATTCAAAATGCAGAGAAAAGTAGTAGTAATTATCTTTATTTTTATACAGGATAAAACTGTTAGGACCCGAGGGCTCTATTTACAAAGTTGTACAGTTATTCATTCAGTAGTTACAGTATAAAAAGACATATCAACAGGTATCTCACAAGACTGGAGATGAAATCTAAAACAGAACAAAAAAGCATAGGTCAGAATTTGCACTGCTAACAGGCACTGCTGCTTTAAGCACATACTAATATACTAACATACTGAGAAGCCAGCAGAGTAGGCCCTATGGTCTATTGAGTCTGCTTGGGATCAGTGCCCGTTCAGGGCACCATTTGCTACCCCCCCACAAAGACCCCCACTCTCTTCCACTGACTGGAGCTCCCCCCAATGCTGGCCCTGCTAAGATGCTCCCTCCCACTATATCTATCCCAGCCCCTCTTGAACCTCTCCATAGTATCTACAGCCACCAGTACCACAGGCAGAGCATTTCAGGGTTCCACCACCCTCTCAGTGAAGTAGTGCCTCCTCATCTCCCCCCCAAGTCTCCCACCTACCAGCCTCATTGGGTGCCCCCTTGTGGACACCTCCTCCTTCAGCTGGAACACCCTATCCTGGCTTACCCTATTTATCCTCTTAAGATATTTGAAGACCTCAATCATATCCCCTCTGTCACGCCTCTCTTCCAGGGAGTATGGGTTGAGTGCCTCAAGTCCCTCCACATAGGACTTTTCCCCCAGACCCTGTATCATCTTGGTTGCCCTCCTCTGGACCCTCTCCAGGAATGCAACATCCTTTTTTAAGTATGGATGCCAACACTGCACACAGTATTCAAGGTGCAATCTAACCAAGCAATTGTGTAGCACCAGGAGTACCTTCTGGCATTTCGAGATTACCCCCCTAGTGATGCACTCAAGCATTTTTTTCACTCTTGCCGCAGCCCTTCTACACTGCTTTGAGTTGTTTATTCTGGCATCCACTACCACACCAAGGTCCCTCTCCCCACTTGAAGCCTGCAGTTTCACCCCTCCCAAGGTGTACACATGAGCTGGGTTCCTGGCTCCCAGGTGGAGGACCCTGCACTTCTCAGTATTAAACCTCAGTTTCAAGATGTGTGGTCACCCCTTCAGAGCCTCCAGGTCCCCTTGCAGGACTAACCTACCCTCCCCATCTACCACCATCCACAGCTTTGAGTCATTGGCAAAGAGGCTCATCTCACTCCTG
Source organism: Neoceratodus forsteri (assembly GCA_016271365.2). Classification (NCBI taxonomy): domain Eukaryota; kingdom Metazoa; phylum Chordata; order Ceratodontiformes; family Ceratodontidae; genus Neoceratodus; species Neoceratodus forsteri. The sequence goes on along the minus strand of CM028129.1, from coordinate 1,709,818,137 downwards.
ATGCTGTTGCTGATATCTGAGATATAAGCATTAAACAGGAGTGGTCCCAGCACCGAACCCTATGGGCCTCACTAATGACCCTCTTGGGAGATGAAACCTCCCCCCCCGACCACTACCTTCCAAAAATGCCCCCCTAGCCAGCTTCTGATCCACCTGACTGTCTGCTCCCCCACTGCCATGCCCCTCAGCTTCTCCAGCAGCCCAGGATGTGGCACTGAGTCAAACACCTTGCTGAAGTCTAGAAAGAGGTCATTCACTGGCCTGCCCTGGTCCAGCTCACTCGTCACCCAATCGTAGAACTCTACAAGGTTGGTCTGACACGATCTGCCCTGAACATAGCCATGCAGGTGATCATCCAGGTAGTCCCTTGCCTCCAGAAACCCCTCCAGCCTCTCCTTCAAGATGATCTCCATCACCTTGCCCACCACCGATGTCAGGCTTACCGGCCTGTAGTTTCCTGGCTCCTCTCATGAGCCACCCTTGTGGATAGGTATGATGGGGGCCATCCTCTAATCCTGAGACAACCATCCAGTCTGGAGGGAGGAGTTAAAAAGGTTCATCAGAGGTGTTGCCAGGACGTCCGCCAGCTCCCTCAGCACCCTGGGATGAAGGCCATCTGGGCCCGGTGCCTTCTCCACTCTTAGGGCCTTGAGGGCTTCCCACACTCAACCAACAGGAATTTCATTATCCATGGCATCCCCCACACCGGCAGGATCCCCCTGCTCCACCCCATACGGTGCCACCCCACCATCCTCCCTAGTGAAGACAGAGGCAAACTACTCATTTAGTACCTCCATCTGCTTCCCTGCCTCCTCCACACACCCATTCCCTGACCTCATTTTATCAATCTGCCCCTTCACTTTTCTTCTTTCCCTGATATACCTGAAGAACCCTTTTTCACCTCTGCTAATGCCCTGAACCAACCTGCGCTCTATCCTCACTTTTGCCAACCTCACCACCCTGGTGACCTTCCTGATGATTTCATCGTATTCCTCCTTGTCCATAACCCAACATGAATGCCTATATAGGTGTCCTTCTTTTCCCTTACCACCTTCTGGACCTCCCTAGTCCACCAGCTTGGCTTCCTGGCTTTACCAAACTTGCGTCTCTCCTTTGTGCATGCCATGGTAGCTTCCAGGAGTCCCTTTTAATAACTTCCCACTGGCTCTCTGTGTCCATGCCTGGCCTGATTCTGTCTGAGTAGCCCCTAAGGATCTGAGTAGCCCCTAAGGATCTGCTCCATACCTTTGAAGTCTGCACCCTTAAAGTCGACTATCGTCATTTTCGTGCGATCCACTTCCCAACCCCGGTCCAGGGAAAATTAGACCGTATCAATACCCACCAGTGGGGCCCCAACCACAAGTTCCCTGATGAGGTTGCAGTCTGACAGGACCACATCCAGGATGTGACCCTCCCTCGTCGTAAGTACTTATAGATATTGTGTCCCACCAACCAAAGGTTGGATTTATATTGCTGTAAAATAGAATATCGTAAGGCACCAAATACTAACAAGCATTTGTCAATGCTGAATGTTTGCTTGCAGTGTAACAGGGCTTTAAAGAGTCTCTGATCTTGTTGGGGCAACTTTGACAAATATAACATTTAGACACAATACAGCTTATATTTCAGTTTTTCTACAGCTTATATTCACAGTTTTTCTGTAATTGTTACCTTTATTTCTATATTACCAAGGACATTTGCATGGAAACAGGATCTCTTCCCTATTTTCCCTCTCTGCTTGTCTACTTCTATGGCCACAGTTCTGTTTATGATAATTCAATGTATTGCTGTGGATATAATTATGGTGTCATAAATGACATTATGATGTCATGTGTAGACAGGCAACCAAAGCAAATAAAGTCCCAGGAACAGTTTTGTTTGTTGTTAAATATTTTGTATTGTTATTGAGAAACCACAAAACAAGACACATGCCCAGATAGACACCGCAACATTTGGTGCTACTGGTATGATATCAGAGCATGGGTTGCTCGGATCTGTACACACAGAGATACATGGTACTGACAGTAGTAAGTATTCCGAAATGATCTGTGGGAGGTGCGTGCACTGGTGCAACTTGCAATCGTGAATAAGGAATGTTATAAAGCAAGCCAGAGCCTACTGGTGCATGCCTCTTGTGATTAGTAACCATGTGGTGTTTGAGAGCATACCGACCCCATGCAGGGAGATGCAGAGGGTATTAACCACATAGAACCCTGAAGCTGTCATGGTAAGGAGGGGGGTGTAGGCGTCTGCTCTAAAGGTTATAGTGGCCTCCCTGTCATTATACACAGTGGTACGGCTATCATGATCTAGGTTATTCCTGTCCATGGCCCAGGGGCCCAGTTGATAGGCCTTGTGGGTCTGCTTAGATCAAAAGCCCAGCCTGACCTGAGCTTTGTCTTATAGGTGTCTCTCTTGACACTAACTTAAACACTCAGTAACTATATAGAGCCTGGCAATCTTCTGGGATTAAGGGTGCTTCTGGGTGGATACAGGTGGGTGGCAAGGGCAGGGAGAGGGATGGTGACCCTTAGAGTGGTTGTCTCCTGTCCAGACCAGCTAAGTGTCCATGTAGTATGCAGAATTCAAGAAGGGCTGCCAGCTTTAGAGGAACTTGGGCATAGTGTTAGTGGCGAAGTTAGATAGCCTTTCATACGATGCCACCTGAGCTAGGGACAACAGTAGCTCGCTCATGGGGGGCTGGGGTCCACCATCTTGTCAGCAGGAGCCTTTTTGCTGACACTGCAACCACTGTAACCCACTGGGAGCCCAGGTCCTCCTGTAAATGGTTTTGGGTACTATGTCCAGCAAAAGGAGAGGGGCGTGTATCCCTAGGTGTGGTGCTACCTTCTTACACATGTCTGAGATAGCATTCCAGAAGGGTCTGTTCACTGGGCAAGCTCACAGTATATGGTACAAATGGACTCCATCATGCCCACATCTCCAGCAGGCATCGTTCTGGAGGAGGCCTGGTTTTTTGAGTTTGGCCGAAGTGTAGTACCACTGCAGTAGGGTCTTGATCATGATCAGTCTCGTCCTACCAGCTCTACGTGCCTGGTATATCCTAGTCCAGCTATGTGCCCATTGTTTCTCTGAGATGTATGTGCCCATTTCCTCTGCTTACTGAGCTTTGGTGGGGAGGGAGGGGTCTGGGGTGGCTTCTCGAAGAGCTTGGTAAATTAGACTGGCTCCACTTTTCTCCAGCTTGACCCAGGTTCTAAGAAGTGAGGGAGCCAAGGTCTGATTGGAAGATTGAAGGGGGGTGCCCAGTCTATTGATGGCGTCTCTGATTTGCAGATATTTCCAAAAGTGGTTTATCAGGAGGTGAAATCTCTCTTTAAGGACTACAAAGGTGTCTAACGTAGTCGTGCCCAGGACACATAGGTTCCCTACTGAATTTACACCTTGCAACTCCCAGATTCTCCAGTGAATGACTTGATTATCCACCTTCACCTGCGAGTTGTTCCATAGGGGTATGTGTGCCCTAGGGTGGGGTGAGCTGTGCAGCAGGGAGTGTACTTTGTACTAGTATTTTAGTGATATCTGAATTGGAGGTGACATCCTGGGGATTCTTTTGCTTGTGTATAGCTGTGTGGCCAGGGAGGGAGACATCACCAGTTTTCTTTGAGTGAGATCCATGAAGGGGAAGAGTTGTCTACTGGGGTAAACCAGTTTGCTGTTTGTGCTGTAACGTAAGCCATATGGTACCCCTGGAACCAGGGAAGTCCCCATTCTCCTCTACTCCAACGCTGGCGCAACTTCAGTCTGCTGTAATGAGGTGGCTTCCCCTCCCAAAGGAATCTTCCCACCAGGGCATCTGCTTTCTGGAACCATTTAATCAATCAATCAATCAATCAAAATCTTTATTTATTCAGGCGAGCATCATTGAGCGTAGCTCATTTACAAGATGGACCTGATTGGTCTTAACAATATAAGGTTACAGTTTTACACAAAAGACATGGTACTGATTGAACACAAATACAAAGATTTATGAACGAAACAGGTATACAAATATTTACATATGTACAAGGCAAAATTGACATTTGACCTAGATTATATTAAAAGGAAAGAAACAAACAGTACTGGAGGGATAAAGCTAGGGTAATGGGACTTGGGGGGTCATTTTTGTATGAAGTAGGTTGGAGAACAAACTAGAAAAACAGAAAATAGGGGTAGTGTAAAAGGGTAGGGGAAAGAAGGGGTGAGAGGACTAGGCCTTATGGAAGCAATTGCATGATTCTGGGAAGAGACTAGTGTACAGTTTTTGAAGGATGTTAATGGAATGAGGGTATCCAATTTCAAGGTCTTTTGAAGAGAATTCCAGATAAGTGCTAGGAATAGCTGATTGCAGCCCTTCCATAGCAGGTGTAGGTAATAGGAATCTTCAGCATGATGAGTTTATTGATCCTTAGGTGTAAGGCCTGGATGTGATCTGGTTGAAACAATCTGAGATGTAGGAAGGAGTTTGTTTGTCAGAGCTTTGTAGATCCAGACAGCAGCATTTTTGTTTCTTCTATGGTGTAGGGATGTCCAACTGACTGCATTGTAGAGAGAGCAATGATGGGTGCTGGAGGGAAGATCTGTAATGAATCTAATAGCTCTATGATACAGGGTGTCCAATTTATTTAAATGGGTGAGGAACAGTGACCATAAAGGAAGTCAAGCGTAATCAATGAGGGATAGGAATGATGCCAGGATTAATCTTTGTTTGGAATCTCTGGTCAGGTAGTGTTTGATCCTATAAAATAGGCCAAGTCTTTGTCTAAGCTTTTCAGGAGCTCTTCAATGTGGCTAGTATATTCAAGTTTATTGTCAATCCAGACTCCAAGATATTTGAATTTGTCCACATATTCCAGATTTCACCAAGGATGGTAGATAATTGGGGAGGGTGAATGATGGGACAGCGGAAGAGAAGCTCTTGGTGGCAAAGAACATAGCTTCGTTTTCTTGGCATTTAGTAGTAGTTTCTTTTCTAGTAAATTGTGCTGTAGGAGGAGAACTCAGACTGTAAAAGCTCACAGGCTTTTGATGGCGAGGATTACTGACATATAGTACAGTATCATCTGCAAAGAGGTGAATATTAGATTGTGAGAGATTGGAGTCAATATTGTTGATGTAAATGGCAAGAGGATGGGGCCAGGATGGAACCTTGCGGTACACCTCTTAGGGAGTGGTTTAGAGGTAGATAGGTCACCTTCATTTTTACCAGTTGTATTCTTCCGAGATAGCATCTGAGCCATTTAAGAGAGTGAGTCAAGGCCTATGGAGTTCAGAGAGGAGATTAGTAGTTCATGGTCCACAGTGTCAAAGGCTTTGCTTAGATCCAGAAACACAGCACAGGTGTTACTCTTTTGTCTAAGGCAGTCTGCCAGTCATTTGTAACTTTTGCTAAGGCAGAGATGGTGCTGTGTATAGATCTAAACCCAGATTGAGCTGGGTTAAGGAGATTATTGGTGTCAAGGTAGGCACTTAACTGGATGTTCACTAACTTTTCAAGCATTTTGGACAGTACTGATAAGATGGAAATGGGCCTATAATTGTTGAGGTCCATGGGATCACCTGCCTTAAGTAGTGGAAACACTTGAGCTGTCTTCCATATTGAGGGAATAGAACCAGTGGCTAGGGACAGATTGAAAAGGTGAGTGAGGGGGGCAGCTAAGGCGTGCAATGCTACTTTTAGAAAGTAGGGATCCAGAGAGTCTGCACCTGCGCTTTTAGTTGTATCTAGTTGGAATAGTAGGTATTCTACTTCTTTTAAAAGTATTGATTTGAAGGAGAATGTGGAAGCAGCCTTTTGTCCCTCAGTAGATTGTAAGTTTAGTGATGACCTCATTAGATTTGCAGGTGAGGAATTGAAAGCTAGGCCAGCTGTAGTGAAATGATCATTGAAGGCATTTAAGATTTCTTGCTTGTCAGTGATTTCCACACTATTTAGGTGCACTTTGGGAGTAGGATTTGGGAGTAGGATTTAAGTAGGATGAGGACCAGGAAATGGGCTAGAAGATATAATACTCTAGGAGCAATTGTCATCTTACCAACTCTGTCTTACCTGCCAATGAGAGGTTGAGAGATTTCCATCAAAGTCCCCTTTAATCCCCTTCTAAGAGCATCACAAAATTATTTGCACACCCATTCTGGACATGTTAGGGAGTATGGTGATGCCCAGGTACTTGATGCCCTCTGGGGACCATTTTAAACCCTGCAGGTAGGCAGCAAGGGGGGTGCAGGCCCTGTTCAGGGGGAGAACCTCTATTTTGGCCTGATTCACTTTCAAGCCCAATACTTCGGTGAACTTTGCCAGGATGTCCAAGACTTACTGAACTGCTCGTGGGGTACATTCTGTAGTGATTAGGAGGTCATCTGCATATAGAAATGTTTTGAAAGAGGAGTTTCCCACTGTTATTCCCGGGATTCCCCTGGACTCACAGAGTGCTATGGCCAGTGGTTCGGTTACCAGAATGAACAACGTGGGGGAGAGGGGTGCACACTTGTGCACACTTGCCTCATGCCTTTATGTAAGGCAAAGGGTGGGGACATGGATTTGTTAGTAAGGACAGTGGCCATCAGGGAGGAGTACAGAAGTTTGACCCAGTCTCTGAAGGAGGAACCAATCCCCATTTTGTCTAGGGTCAGCATGAGGTAGAACCATTCAACCAAGTCAAAGACCATTCAAAGTCCACCACAAGGCCCAGCAGAGGTTTATTAAGGGTCCTTACTTTAAGCATCAGGGTGACCAATGTCCTGTGATGCTCGGAACCCACTTCCCTTTAACAAACCCCGTCTGGGCCGGGTGGATTAGGCCAGGTAGGAGTTTCTCCAGTCTGCCTGCCAGAACTTTGGCAGGTATCTTGGCATCCACATTAATGAAGGAGGCGGTGTGATAACTGCCGGGGTTCAACGGGTCTTTGTCCTTCTTAGGGATCACCATTATCACCTCACCTCTTATGGAGGGAGGTAGTACTCCTCACTTCAGGGAGTCTTCGGAAGTAGCAGGTAACTGGACAGTTGGATCCCTGGCAATTGGTAAAAATCTATATGTAGGCCATCTTTCCCTGGGGCTTTATAGGGCTTCATATTTTGGATGGCTTTCATTATCTCTGCTTCTGTCAGAGGCTCATCTGGGGGAGGCTTGAGAGGGACCCAAATGAGGGATAGGGAGTGAGGCCAGGAAGATCTCCACTATTGCGGGGTCTGGGGGGGACAGAGAGGAGTACAGGCATTCATAGAACTGGGTCATTATCTTGTTGATGTTGAGTCCCTGCTGGGAGCGGTTTTGTGCTCCCTTCTCATATTTCAGTCCGATGATTGTTCTGGCTGCTTGTTTGCACTTGAGGTGATATGCCAGAAATTTACTGGTCCCCCACTTCCCATTAGGAATGCACCAGCTTCCTCAAGTTCAGTTCTGCCTGTCTCATCAGATGGGCGTTTAACTGATACCTGGTGCTGGTCAGCTGCGCTAATAGGGAGCTCAGGGGTCTCTAGTGGAGGAGGCCTTGTACTGTGCCTTTAATTTGGCCAATCATTTCTCTGGGGCAGCCTGTTCTGCCTCCCTACGGCTCCTTCTGGTCATGGTAAAGGCAATTATCCTACCCTAATAGTGGCTTTGAAAGCCTCCCAGAGGGTCGAGTCTGACACCTTTCCATTATCTTTCATCCCCTAGTATTCAACGGTTTCGGGTCCTAGCCATGCCCAGAACTGTGGGTCCTCAAGCAGGAGTGGATCCAGACACCATGTATTCTGCCAAGGGGGTTCAGGTTCCCAGTTTATTTTGAGCTCTAGAGGGGCATGATCGGAGATGACTATTAGGTGGGTATCTACTGTGGTGACGTTGTCATATAAGGGCATCGAGATCAGCAAGAGGTCTATTCTACTAGAGGAGCCATGAGTCATGGAGAAACAAGTGTAGTCCCTCATTCCTGGATATCTGGTGCAACACGCGTCCAACAATGAGTGTTCAGACAAGACCCACATCACAGCCCTGGTTGCTTGCTTGTGCGGTTTGCCTGCACCTCTGCCTCTGTCAATCCTAGGGTCTAAGACTACATTGAAATCTCCCCCCATGAGAACTGGGAGTTTATTTATGTTAAATTCTGTCAGGATCTGGTTCAGGTCTTGGAAAAACTGGGGGCAGTCCTGGTTGGGGGCATATACAGTATGTTGAGAAGGAGGAGGGAACCCTCGGGGTTTCCATCTCTGCTAGGATCCAGCAGCCTCCCCCATCCTGCTTTTGATGTACCACCTTCCACCCCAGGTCTTTGTGGAGAAGGACAGACACTTCCATTTTTGATGTTGATGCTACACTATGCAGCTTCTCCTCCACCCATCCTTGCTTCAACTTCTGGGCTTCTGCTCAGGAGAGCTTAGTTTCTTGCAGGAATGCAATTTGGGGGCTCATTCTTTTGAGTTGCAGCATGATCTTTTTTCTCTTCATCAGTGAACTGAGCCCCTTTACATTCCATGTAACCAGTTTAATCGCCATAAGGGGATCTATAGAGCGGGCGGGCCAGGGTACCCTATGTCTGCAAGTGTGGGCACACATGCTTCGAGAAGAAAACCCCCCCTCTCATCTTCCCACCCCCTCCTATCAGCTCCTCCATCCCAGGATTGCCAAACTTACATCGGTATGAATCCATAACAGTGAGAATGAAAATAACCATTAGAACAACAACATGAAATGGTAATATATAACATAATTAGTAAACCTCTTTCCCCACCACACTTTGACCAGCAGCCACAGTGGACATCAGCTCACCTGTAGCACAGACGTCTGTGGCGGTCACTGGAAGTGTTCTGCTGCTGTAGGCTAGTTGCTACCAAAGGTCTGCAGATGACCTTAGCTCAGCTCTCTGCTACCCTTATAATACCCTTATAACCCTTATATCCTTACAACTTACAATGAGATCTGCTCAGATGGGAGCTGGGGAGGAGCAGAGCAGTTGAGGGAAAGGCAGAGGGGTGATGCCCTGGGGAGTGATGGCATCAGACATTGGATGGGAGTGGGGAGGAGCACCCAGTATACAGGAGTATCTCTTCCTCAGAGGACTAGGGAGCCCTGGGCAGAGGAATGGCAAGTGGTAAGGGAAGGGGTGGGAATGTGAAAGCAGCATCAGGGGTGGGAATGTGAGAGCAGCATCGGGGTGGGGAATTCTAAAGACGTGCCTTTATTGAATTGATTTGCACCACTGTCTGGAAGGAGGGAGAGAGGGGGCAGCAGTATGTGAGGTAGAAGGTCAGGTTGAGCCATGGTTGAGTAGGAGTACAGGGAAGGAGGGAGGTAACTAATCAAGGTGAACAGGGAAGAGGAGGCAAGTAAAATGGAGTGGAAGATGGGGGGAAGGAGAGAAAAGGAAAGGAAGAGAGGAGGGAAAACTGAAATCAAATACAGATAGTCAACAGGGGAGGGGCAGAATGGGAGATGGAAAAACAGTTAAGGGGATAAATTGTGGATGTGGAGATAAGTTCACCAGTGTGCAGAGGGAGCAGTTAGGCGGGGAAGCAGCTAGTACCAAAAGTGAGAAAGGAAGGACGGGGAGTACAGAAGCAGAGAATGGAAGGGTGGCAATCATAGGGGACTCCATAATTAGGGGTTTTCACTGAGGAAGCAAAGGGGACCCACAGCCCCCACTTTCATACTGTGTGACCCTGAACAAGTCACTTAACTTCCTTGTGCTCCCAGATCGCACCTGTAAACAAGATTTCAGCTTAGTGTGTCTCTCCTGGTAAAATAAAAAAATAAAAATAAATAAAATGCAAGCAGGAGGGTGGTTTGTAGGCCAGTGAGAATGGTGGGTCCAAGAATAAGGGAAATAGTAAGGAAGGTTGGAGGAAAACCTAATTTAATTATACATTTGGGAACACATTTGGGAACAAATGACCTAACTGGGGAGAAGGTTGAGGTAGTACAAAGTAGGTTCAGGGAGTTGGGGAAGATCTGCAGGGAGGAAGGAAGGAAGTTCCCTAGCTTTCTCAGAGGTGATACCAGTACCAAGGGCAGCACAGCCAGGGAAAGAAGAACAGAGGATTTTAATGACTGTCTGAGGAAATGGTGCAGGGATGAGATGTTCATCTGTACTGGAGACTGGGAAGAGACCTGGTCAAACAAAGCACTCTTTTCACCAGACAGGCTACACCTCAGTAGGGAGGGTTTGAGGGTACTCAGGGACAAACTGGGGTTATATCTAACCACTACGCTTAATTTTAACTACTGGGGGGCAGCAGATGTGCAGTCCCACAGGCTCCTGGAGGAAGAGGTCAGTGAACCTCCCTCCCACAGGTCTGGAGGGAGGAGGTGGAAGGGGCAAGAACACAGCAAAGGGTGGAGGGGATGAGGAACACATAACAAGGGGAAGTGGAGGGGTGCACACAGAGGAGATAAATGTGAATAGAGGAATAGAGGGAAGAGAAGGAAGGTCAGGTTCTAGGTGGAGGGTGGTGTCTCTGAATGCACAGAATCTTGAAAACAAGATGGATGACCTGCAGGCACTATTAACAGACAGGAGGGTGGACATAGCTGCAGTAACCGAGACTAGGGCAACATCACACCATGACTGGGACCTTGTGATCCCTGGATATAAACTATACAGGAGGGACAGGGTAGTCAGGAAGAGGGGAGGGGTGGCAGTTTATATCAGGGATGGAATAACTCGCACGAGGGAGGAGTCAGAGGAAGGGGAGATGGAAGCATCATGGGCTCAGTTAAGGTCCAATAGAGGGAGAAAGGTGAGGTTGGGGGTGGTTTACAGACCATCCAGTAAGGATGAGGAGAGGGACAGGGAACTGAACTCACAAATATTAGAAGCTTCAGGGAAAGGAGAGGTGGTAATTGTAGGGGACTTCAATCTGCCCAAGGTGAACTGGAGCATACCATCCACAGCATGTGCTAGGAGTCAGGTGATCCTGGAAGGACTGCAGAGTGGGTTCCTGATTCAGGGCATCACTGAACCAACAAGAGCTGAGGCAATTCTTGATCTGGTGCTCATAAATAGGTAGTATATACAGGAAATAATGGTTAGGGAGTCACTGGGTGGAAGTGACCATTGCACAGTGTGGTTTCAGTTGGATGTGGGCAGGGAAAGCATCCCGACTAAGACCAAAATCTTGGATTTCAGGAGGGTGGACTTCAGGAAAATGGACAAAGTGCTAAGAAGCCATCTGGTGGGCATCAGAGCAGATATGGGGGTGGACCAAAGGTGGTCCATCATTAAGGAAGGAATATTGGTTGCCATAGATGAATGTGTTAGGCTTAGGGGAAGAACACAAGGGACAAAGTGCCCAGCTGGTTCAGTTCTGGGGTTGCCCAGGCAGTAAGGATTGGCCTATAGAAAATTCAGGAAAACCAAGAGAGAGATGGATAGGGAAAATTACCTAAGGTTGACTAGTGAGTCAAGTAAGGAAGTCCGGAGAGCAAAGACACAGAAGGAGCTGCAGATAGCTGAAGGAATTATGAAGGGGAGAAGGCTTTCTTTTGATATATAAGTGGGAAAAGGTACAAAAAAGAAGGGATTGTTAGGCTTAAGAAAGGGGTGCAGTGGGTGGAGAATAAAGGGGGAAAAGTAGAGATACTAAATGGATATCTCTGTTCCATCTTCACCGGGAAGAAGGACCAACAGTGCCTTCAGGAGGGAAAAGAGGAGCGGGGGGAGGGGAACACAGATGTAGTGATAGAGGAGGTTAGAGTATGGGAAGAGCTTCTGGCATTGAAGGTGGACAATTCACCAGGCCCGGACAGAGTACATCCAAAGGTACTAAAGCAACTGGCTGAGGAGCTGGCAGGGACACTGGCAGACCTATTTAATAGTTCACTGGAGTCAGGAGTGGTACTGCAGGACTGGAGAACAGCACATGTAGTGTCTCTCCACAAAAGCGGTCCCAAGGATGACCCAGGGAATTACAGGCCAGTCAGTATGACCGTCACTGTGTGCAAGCTCATGGAGTCCATAATAAAGGAAAGGTTGGTGAATTATCTAGAGGAGCATGTTCTTCAGGATGTGAGACAGCATGGGTTAATGGGAGGGGGTTATGTCAAACAAATTTGATTGACTTTTTTGACTGTGTCACTAAGACAGTAGACAGGGGCCAAGTGGTAGACATACTCTATCTTGATTTCAGCAAGGCCTTTGACTCTGTGTCCAACAAATGGTTGATCAGGAAGTTGGTGGATCTCGGAGTTGGAGAAAAGATGGCTAGGTGGGTTGAAAACTGGCTGAGGGACAGAACCCAGAGGGTGGTTGTGAGGGGAGATTTATCTGGCACTACAGAGGTAACCAGTGGGGTCCCACAGGGCTCTGTACTGGGGCTAGTGTTGTTCAATGTCTTCATCAATGACACTGGAGATGCATTAAGGGCCAAATGTGCCTACTCATGGAAGACACCAAGCTCTATGGAAGAGTGGACACAGCTGAAGAGATACAGGACCTATAGACAGATCTGGAAAAGCTGGGGAAGTGGTCCAGGATCTGGCAGCTTGTCTGCAATGCCAAAAAATGCAAAGTTATGCATATTGGAGCCAAGAATCCCAGGACAGAGTACTACCTGGGTGGAGTCTGAGTATCTACATTAGAGGAGGGGAAGGACCTGGGAGTGATGATCACTAATAACCTGAAGCACTCCATGCAATGCAAGAAAGCAGCAGCCAAGGCAAACAAGGTGCTGGGATGCATATCTAGGGGGATGAGTAGTAGGAGAGAGGAGGTTATACTGCCCTTATACAGGTCACTGTTAAGGCCGCCATCTAGAGTATGGAGTTCAGTACTGGTGCCCACACCTCAAAAAGTAAATTAATCTGCTGGAGAAGGTCCAGAGGAGGGCTACAAAGATGAAAGCAGGTCAGCAGGGTAAGGCATATGAAGAGAGAGACTGAGGGCACTGAACATGTACTCCCTGGAAGACAGGAGAGTGAGAGGGAACATGATTGGGACCTTCAAGTACTTGAAAGGAATAAATAAGGTTGATGAGGAGAGTCTCTTTAAGCTGAGTGGCAACCATAACCCAAGGGGGCACAGTCTTAAGCTGGAGGGTGGGAGGTTTAGGAAGGAGGTCAGGAAGCACTTTTTCACAGAGAGGGTGGTGGAAACTTGGAATGCACTACCGGAAGAGGTCCTCTAGTTGAAGACAGTGGGAAGCCTTAAGACAGGCTGGGATAGACATAGGGGAAGGTAAGGATCATGGGTAGAGAGGATGGAGGAGTGGGGAGGAGGGAGGGCAGGGACATTAGCACAAGCTGTGGACCCTGCAATATGAGCAGACCTGATAGACCAAATGGCCTTCTTCTGCTGGCTTCTTTGCATGTATATAACACTGAAACACTCTAAGCTAAGTTAAACATCAAAACACTTTGTACAACCCCTTGCTAAGTCCCTCTGGTAACCTATATGAGACCCATCTCAGGGCTGGGCTTGGCCAGGTCCCCCAATGTGAAAGGGAGGGATAACCAATCCTCTTGCCCTATCACATGTGATAGTCAAAGTTGTTATGGGCTGGGGCATATGCCTGCGTAGGCACCAAAGCGTGCCTCTCCCTGTGTCCCCACCTCCCCCGTGCCGCCTGGAATAGAAATATGGTGCTTTGATGATTGTAAATGGACCACGTGGGGGATCGGGGGGAATGAGCCTCTGGGATTGGAGTATGGAAGAGGCTGATATTCCCCTTCTGCAAGCCTGCTCCCTACCCCCGTTAGACTGGGCAGCTAAGCGAAAGAGGATAATGACTGTGCACTCTGCCTAACTCTGGGTTCTGGCCCCCAGGTCCTGACTAAAAAAAAACACTGGTCGGAGGGCTAAGGAGATCAAGCAATGGGTAGAATTAAGGGATGAAAGGGGGCCCACAGGGCCTTTAGCCAGAAACTGGTCTGTCGCTCCTTTAGCTACCCTCTGCCCCATTCTCAATCAATGTGCTGGTCCCCTGAACACGAGGTCATGGTTGATCTGAATGGACTTAAACAGTCTCCCTGAAGGAGGGTCTCTAGTTGCACTTAAAAACTAGAACAGCTTCATTACGCTAGCATATGGGTTAACATTATTGATCAAACAACACTCAGCCCTAGTGTGCAGCATAACAGCTAGTTGCATACCAACATGTGGGGGGGGGGGAGAAAGAGACACACCTACCTTAATTTGTAGACTTTGGCCCATAACCATTGGTCCCCCTATTCCCTAATGCTCGTGAGGTCAGCCCTCAAACATCGTAGGTCAGACCTTGCAGGCAGGGGTTCATCGATAAACAAACTTGCGGTGTGTTCTCTTACCTAGAATGCAAATTCACCCCACAGCATCTTGTGGGTCAGCTGGGAGTGGAAATGGCACCATTCTGTCAGGAAATGTTGCTACATCAGCTAGAGTTGGGCCCTCTACTTAAGGAGCTGGCTCAGATTCAGCCCAGGAACCACAGGCCATGAGCAGAGGACCATCCATGGAGCCGTGCTCCTCCAGGGCAGCTAATGGAGTTGGTGGGGCAAGAAACTCCCCCTCAAGTAAGTCCTAGAGCACTTCATATCTATTGGTACCCAGAGGCAAGCCAGAGGCCTCGAGGGTGGGGAATGAGTCTTGACTGTCACTTCTCCTGTGTAAGCGGAGCCTGGGGGATTTATTGGTATGCTATCTCACTTCCACTTTCTTCCTTATATTCTACCAATGGTTCTTCAGAGCTGGGGACCCAATCAGTTGCTCTGGGCACTCGGGCTGGGGTCCAGTGGCAGTGGAGTCACACCAGCCTGTGCGTCCTGCAATGTTGTGTCCATGCGTGAGGGCCTACTGTTAATCCCACCCTACTGGTTGGTCTCAACAAATTTGCCCCAGGTCTGCTGTGGGGCATATGCTGCTAGGAAGGACTCCACAGCTTGAGGGGAATCGAAGGTGTGTGGAGATCCATTAACCAGAATGTGCAGGGTGGCGAGGTATCTCAGCGAGTACTCCAGACCCAGGTTTGTGCGAGCCCTCCTCACATTGGTGAAAGCTTTGCACTGTGTTGATAGTTCCTCGGAATAATCTGCTTAACTCATTCACACCACAAGAGCTCTTTGAGACTTCCACCACTTGTGCCCTGTATACTCTTAGCACTGTACCCTGGGCCTTTTTAAGCAAAATCAAGCCATAATCAGTATGCCACAAACAAATGTGAATACCTCTTGAACCTTAAGTGTTACACACAAAGTACGAGTGGCAAAGTTCTTCAGCACAACATTACCTTTTCAATGGTGCTATGCAATCAATTGTATTCCATTTCATTTTTATTTTATAGTAGCTGAAATACCAAACAACTATGTTTTTTTCAGATTTATTCAAGGTGCTTAGGTGAGGCTTGAGAGACAAATGTCAGCCATGCACCCCATATCTTAAACAAATGCGAATAACTCCTAAAGTATACATGACACAAAGTATCAGCAGTAAAATTGTTCAGCACAAAATCACCTTTCTAATGGTGCTATGCAATCAGTTCTAAGCAATTTGGTTTGTTTAATATTTAGGCAAAAATTGCTGACTTCCTCAGACGTTTCTAGGCCTGAGTGAAAGTCAGCTGAGTACGTCTAGAGGCATTATTATCCTGAGTGGCTATGCTTTCAGATGCCACCTACAGGTGTATCTAGGCCTGAATGAGTTATTTTTGTATCCACTGACCCCTCCACATTAGATCCTGCTTCTGTCTTGCTGCCAGGATAATTCCCTCGTGGTCCCGGAACCTGAGGAACTGAACGAGGATGTGGTGAGGTGCTGGCCGAGGTGCCAGTGAGTGGTGGGCCCGATAAATTTCAAGGAGGCCCCCTCCATGTATGCCAAGGATGGCAGGCAGTTCCCACTGCAAAAAAGAGATGGTATCAGTCCTGTCAGAGCCCTCTGGAAAACTGACCAGCCACAGGTTATTAAGGTGACTCCAGTTTTCCAGGTCCTCCACACGTTGCCAGAGTAGCTAATTCATCCATTCTTGGTCCCTGACTTTGTGGCCAATGCATTGGGTGAGCTCATAATTGTCTGCTAGTTTCTGCTCTGCTTCATTTGTTCATTGTGAGAGGGAAATTACTTGTGCTGCATTGTGTTGGGTTGCTAGCTCGATCTTACCCATTTGGTGGAAGAGTTGAGAAAATATGTCCCTTATCTCTTGTAGGTTCCAATCCAGGACCAGAGCAGCATTTAAATTCATTGTGGGGATCCAACCTCATGGAGTTCAGTCGGAGGAGAATATTTCGGTTGAGAGTTCTGTTTGAGAGGAGAAAAATAGATCTTCTGGCAGGTAAGCTCTGCTGAAGTTTGTGGGTTGCACTTTAGCGTCTGAAAAAACTGGTATTTCTAGAATAGTAGTCGGATAATGTGCATAGGTAGCAGGAGCTCTTTCTTTAAGCTGCCATCTTCCTAGACTTCCAACCACAACCTCCCCTCTTCCCCCGGAACAGTAATTCTGTTTTATGTCACTTCCCTCATTAATAAAGAAAAAGGGGAAAGCACTGCAGAAATATAGTTATGGCTGAATGACACAGAGGGAAAAAGCACAGAACTGTAAAACAGTGGGTTGCAGGTTCAGTCCCTCTCAGGGCTGCACACAACGTTGTCTAAGGAAATCTGCACTACAGTAATTGTTTAACTGGGCCACTGGTATGGAGAGCTGAGGCACTGGACACCTCACCTCCTGCCACATTGGCAACCTGGGCTCATGAACTGACCATAGTCGCTCACAGGCTGGTGGTGGTGGTGGGGAGATTGAGAATCCATCAATAGCTCTCCTCCTTCATGGTGGGGGGAGGATAGTGTTTACCACTGCTTAGTTGCCACCTAGCAGAGGCTATGTGGCACAGCAGTGGTCACGAGAACTGAAAGTTGGAGGTGTGCACTGAGAGTTTGCACTTTGTTTATAGTCTACATGCACACCATAGCACCCTGCTGGCTCTGACTCAAGGGGAGTAACTGGCAGAAAAGAACCCCATTGGCAGGATGATGCTGTGATCCTACAGGCACCACAGCACCACTACCAATGGCATCCATGCACAACAAGGTAGGAAACAGATGGCATACATGCTGGAGCAGTGGTGACAGGGCTGGGGGTTTGAGACCCGAAGGGGGACAATAAGGAGGGGCAGGAGGATAAACTCCCAAGGAAAAAAAAATTATCCAACTAGTATTGGGGTCTTTAATGGGATCATAAACAATATGTAATTCAAATCAACTATTGCTGATTTTTTCTGTTCATTTTGACATGCTGTTAACATATTTAATGCTCTTATATTTGCATTCTGCATGCTAAGTGATTTTTTTCCTCAGTACAGTATGTTTAGTGCTTTCAAAGAGATGATCTCTAGACTTCTGTGCACTCATGTATCTGATGAGGTAAAGATTTCCACAGGGCTGGGGCAGCTCACCCTGGGAATCTCTAGCAACCCCATATCAGCTGAGCGAAGTGGTCGCCCAGGATAGTAGGGGAACAGGAGGTCTTGCAGATAGTCTGAACCCAGTCTGTGTAGGGCCTTATAGGTCAGAAGCCTGACCTTGAATGTGATTCACCACTGTATAGGCAGTCAGTGCAGTTATCGCATCACAGGTGTGATGTGACTCTCACGATAAGTGTAATAAGCCCCTTCTGGGTTGCATTAAATTATTTCAATACAGTTCCCAGGGGTGTAAGGACATTGGCCTCATGCCTCACTCCCCTGGGGCATGCATTAAATTTAGAATAATACAGGGGGCTGTGTGTATAATGAGAATTTTACACACACCCAAGGTGTTGGATGCTACATAAACCCAAGCATCCAACACTGAGGGTGTGTGTAAAATTAAAGTTTTACACACTACCTCATGTATTGTTTTATATAATTGCCGGGGTTGTGTTTTTCTCACCTCAACAATTATATAAATATGAGCTTGTAAGTCCCAGAACACTTTCAGTTGTGGCAAACATGCGAGAAGGAGAAGGTATTTGAAACAAGAGATATTTGTGAACTTGCATTAAAATATGCCAAACTGCAACATGAAAGTCTTAGCTTCGTAAAACATGAACTGTTTTCCTTAGATTAAGCTGGGTTCCTTCGAAAGTAAAATCGCTGTAGTATGAAAAACAGTCCGTATCTGACAAACTTAAGAGTTTTCTTTTGCTGTTTGGCATATTTTAACTCGAGTTCACACATAACAGGGAAGGTAAGAATGGGTAGGTGAATTTACTGTGGTGCTTCTGAGGGACAGTGTAGCACAAGCCATAGTGTGGCTTGTAGCTTTCTTATAGAAAGAGGGGCATATTTTTGCCATTATAACCAGTTGGTTATAGTAGTGAGTTACACCTGGCTTTTTCTATGGGGGAAAAAAAGTGACCCAGTTATTATAATCTTTTAATGCACACCCTGTTGTGACTTATTGCTTACCTGTTAAACCAAAGGCAGTGATCCAGGAGATTCAGCTGGAGAATTTTATAGAACCACAGGCCTGGGTAAGGGGAAGATAGGTGAGAGGGCAGAGAACTAACAACTATGTTGTCCTAGAAGAGGACTGTCATACTTTGGAAGAACCTGAAAGGCAACTGGGCTAAGGGGGATACATATTTTTATAGCTACTAACTACAGGTGCAACTATTTTGAAATACAAGACTCCCTATGACAGAGGCCACTCCAAAATAAATATGTGAATGCAATTAATAAATACCTGTGGCTGATCACCATCATAACACTTCACCCCTCTGCTTACCTCCCCCCTTCCTTCCTTCCTTCCTCCCTACTCTTTTCTCTCCACCCCCTCCCTGACAAAGCCTTTTGGGCACTGCCCTCTATCCCTGCCTTCCTCTCACCCCTGTTTTCTTATACTGTGACAAAGCCCCCTCAGGCTGCTCCCACCTTTCTATGTGGTTCTTATCCGATTGACCCTGTTTCCTGTTTATTAATTGTGACCAGTTTAGAATGTCAGACTGCAATCCAATGTCTTGTAATACTTCTGACACTGTTATTGGCACATTTGCTTGCTACCCGTACAGCCTGTAACCAGTTGTGTACCCTGAATGTTCTGTAACCTGTCTATGTAAATTTTGTCTCTCGTCCACTTGACATGGAACCTTTGTAAAAGAGCCTTCCTGGCTCAAAGGTATTAATCTGCAAATGAAATAAATAAATAAATAAATAAATAAATAAATAAGTAAATAAATAAATAAATAAATAAATAAATAAAGCTGAAGGAAAGATAATTTGTCTTTTCTCCTAAAATTCAGCTGAATTGTTCAAAAGGATGAATAATGAAGATTGGTTAAATTACATCAATAAACACAACTTCATATTCTAGGATACATGGCTACAAAAGAGGCAAAATGTCAGCATAAATGAGTATATATGTTTCAATGTATTAGGCTGAAAGCAGTGCAAATATATGTAGAAGGGCAGGAGGTGTCCTCACGATTCTGACTAGCTCGACGTTTAACATGAGGACCAAGCTGTCCTCACCAGGAATCATTACTTACTTACTCCCAATATTTATTGGAAGGGAAGTAATTCTGGAAAATTGCATATTATTAATGTATACACCCCCATGGACTGCTCTTTTTCAAAGGCCCGATGATATATGGCAGAGTTTCAGAGATGTATTTAGATCAGAGAAATGTGAACATGAAGCAAGGTTGGGGTAGCACAATTGACACACTCTAGTTTATTGCAGATTGATGACCTGTTAAAAATACCCCCAAGGTTATCAAAAGTTAAGGTATGGAAAATAGTTTGAGATAGCAAAGGAATACTCCCACTAGGTCCTCAATAGAAGGACATATGTGGAAAAAAGGGGCAAAATCGTCGTCCTTCCTCCATTAGTGCATTTAATGTCAAGCTTACCCCATTTGTTCTATCTGCCACAGAAATCTGGGGAGGGTAGGAGATCAGCAAACTAGGGATTTAAACAAATGGATGTTATTGCTCAATTTTAGATGGTGTACCTAAAGTAAAGATGGTGAAATGGTGGGGGTTAGGGGGATTGTGCCTCTGAACTGCAGCATGTGCTGTAAACAGTATTAATTACTAATCACTCCCTTTGTAACTTGCAGGGTATCAGCAGAATTTTGGAAAGTGAAGGCCTGAGTAGTGTCGATGTGGGTAGGCTGGATTCATGGCCTGCTGAGCTAAGGATCAGTGGTCAAACTTTAAAAATGATAAGGAAGAGCTAGTCCTTTTAACAAAGTGTCTTGTCCATGGGACACAAATTGGGACAAAATACCATTACTGGAATATGAAAGTTCTTTACGTGTGCAGCTGCAGAGAGTCTGCACTGAGCATGATGGTGGCATCTATGCTGGTGCCAGATACTGGTGCTGAATGGGGACGTCTGGAGCAGGAGGAGGAGATAACTGTGTTTAAAACCGGCACTGACTTTTACTCTGGTACCAGGCAGTGTTATCAAGTACAGCTGGAGGAGAGCTTTTGTTTACAAGTAGCGCTGACTCCTATGCTAGTACCAGAGACAAGTGTTGCTAGGGGATATCTGGAGGAGGAGAAAGAGGAGGAGGAGTTTTTAGATACAAGTGGCACTGACTTCAACTCCTAAATGTCACCCCATTCTTCTTACTGCTGCTTGTGAATATGATTACACATGGGATGGGGTAACATTTAGGCCTCACAACCTCAATGACACACCCCATCGTCTGTCAATCTCGGGAAGAGGGGGGTACATGGGGGAGGAGCAACCCTAAAGGTCTCATTTCCTTGCTTTTTGTGTTTTAACCCTAAATGATGCATTAACAAAGTTTGTTGAATAGAATATATATATATATATATATATATATATATATATATATATATATACATATATACACATACATTCATTGCAAAAAATAATGCACCAGTTAGGTTAAAATGAAAATGGAATGTGGAATTAGGGTTCCCACCCTAATACCACTCCCTCTTTCCTGAAGGCAGCAAAATAGACAACCATTATGGCTTCGCCTCTCTTGCATCTTCACAAATCAGGTGTGGGGTGTACCTTGGGCTTGTTAACCCTAACACTTACCCTATTCGATCAGTAAATGAGCTGAGATGTGTAGAGTATGTGAGAATAGGGTGAGTGTTAGGGTTAACAACCCCACAGTACACCCCATGCATGATTTGCAAAGATGCAGGAGAGGTGAAACCATAATGTTTTTTTCCTGTTGCTGCCTGCAGGGTGGGGGTGGGGTGTTAGGGTTAGGAACCCTAACACCACATTTCCTTACTTTTGTCACTTTAACTCAAACTGCTTTTTGCAATGAATTTCCTTACTTTTTGAGATAGTATAATTATATACTCATTTGCCTGTGGGAGTGCATGGCCCTCTAGGCCCTGCACTTCCATCCGTCAATAGATGCATACATTTATGTTGGTGTGGAAGAGTGCCCTGCATGCTTCCATTTCTGGCAAAACAGGAATTTATTTACTTGGTTGTATGGCTTATTAAATGAGAGACCAACTTATACTGCTCTTGTATAACTGTCCGGTGAAGCCACATTTACAATGTGAACTTTGTTACTGGCGCCCACACCTCAAAAAAACACATTAGCCTACTGGAGATGTTCCAGAGGATGGCTACAAAAATGATAGCAGATCACCATGTTAAGGCATAGTATGAGCGGTTTAGGGCACTGAATAAATACTCAGTATAGAACAGGAGAGAGAGATGGAACATGATTGAGACCTTCAAGTACTAGGAACAGATAAATAACATGGATATAGAAAGAATATAAAAATATTTTAAAAAGGGAAAAACAAGCTTATAACCAACTACTATGGACCACTTTGCAAGAATCGTTACAAAATAAAAACAATAAAACCTTCTTGAACCTGGTAGCATTAGGGACTGGAAATAATAGAAACAACATAGAGGCCATCATCAGCTCAACTGAATGGTTTCATTTTTTTTTTTTTTAGTTTTTTTAGTGACAATTACAGTGATCTGCAGTCACTGTATTATAATACTAGTCCTAAAGTGAGCCAGAAAGGGACTAATAATATGGAAGAATGGATAGATTTCAGATGTGCTAAAATAGCTAAAGCAATGCACTCTCAAAAGAAAAATAAGGCTCCTGGAGTTGATGGACTGTCAGCATACATTTTTCATGCAGATGTAGAATGGTGGACAGAATCGTTAGTCCCTTTTTTAATTTGATTGTTAAAACTAATGTGATCCCAGAATCGTGGAAACTTGGTCTTGTTGTTCAGTTACATAGAAAAGGACTCAAAATGTGCACTGAAAATTATAAACCTGTAACATTACTCCAAGTCACTTTAAAGCTCGTTTCCTGCTTCATTTTGGACCACCTGCAATGGTAGGTAGAGTGGATGATTTAAATATTATCTCTGTAAACAAAAGAGGCCTTAGGAAACATGTGGGCACAGTGGATTTAATTTTTATGTTAAATTACGTAATAGAAAAATATGTAAAAATCAAAAAGAGACAGCTGCATGCTGCCTTTATTGACTTTGAACCCTATCAAGAGGCCCATTTTATGGACAATCGTAGAACAGTTAAATATAAACAAGACGTTGCTTGATACCCTCCAGTTATTACATCATAATACATAAACTTGTATCTGTGCAAGCAAAAATGGCAAAGTATCGTAAACATTTGATGTTAATCTGGGCTTAAAGCAGTGTTGCCTGTCTGCTCCCACACTATGTAATCTATACATTGACAGTCTTGCAACTGACCTAGCAAATTATAGATATTTCTGCTCCAACAATAGATAACATTCGTGTGCAAATAGTATGATATGCAGATGATGCAATAGTGCTTTCTGAAATACCACTGGGTCTTTAAAGAGCCATGATCATGCTGATGTCAACACTGGATCATGTACAGCTGAAATCAAATACTAAAAAAACTAAAATTTTAGTTTTGAAGGGGAAAAATGTGAATGCATCAGCTTGGACAATAAACAATTGTATGTTTGAAGAAGTACCCATATTCTCCTACCTTGATGTTTGGTTTGGAAAAAGTAAAGATGCACGGATATCCGATCCTGTGATCTGATCCAATTGGATTTTCCACTTTTCCATGGTATCTGCCCCGATCGGGTAATGCCTATTTAAAGAGCTGGTTCAGGTAAGTGATCTGAAGGGGCTAGGGTGGAGTACACTGCTCTGTATTCCTTTCCGCTAAAATGACTCACAAAAGCCTAGTCTGGCAGCATTTCTATCTTGCTGCTGACATAGATTCAAAAGCAAAATGTATTCTGTGTACTGCACCTACTTTAATAAGTCGGGGATCGTCTGTTAAAAGTCACGGGACATCAAGTCTTTTAAATCATTTGAAAAATAAGCATAAAGCAGAGCATGCAGAGCTGTTATCCCAGAAAGCAAAGCTTGCACAGCTTTCAAAAGACGAGTTCCATGAGCCACCAGCGAAATGAATTAAGAAAGAACAGCCCACACTTGAATCTTATTTAGTCAGAGCCCTTCCATTTCCCACTGAGCATGCAAGGGCTAAAAATATCACAGAAAGCATTGCAGAGATGATGGCTTTGGATGAGCAGTCCTATTCCATTGTTGATAACGTGGGGTTTAAAATGCTCCTTTCAGTGTTAGAGCCAAGGTATGCGGCGCCTTCGAGGAGGTATTTCTCAGATAATGTTATCCCTGCCATGTATGAAAAGTTTAAACTGAAGCTAATCAGTGAACTACAATCTGTTCAAGCAATTAGTTTCACCACTGATATGTGGACTGCAGAGCATTCCATTGAATCATACCTTTTAATCACTCTGCATTGGATAGATGGAAATTACAAGCGCAGAGGTGCTATGTTGGAGCTTAAGCATTTAAAAGAAAGGCACACAGGTAAAAATTTATGCAGAGATTTTGTGCAAGTTCTTGATAATTGGAGTCTGCAAGCCAGTTAAAGGCACTTAGTCATTAGGGATAACGGCCCTAACATACCAAAGGTAATGAAATTAAGTGGTGTTCCAAGTGAGGGTTGCTTAGCACATACTCTGCAGCTGATCGTCCATGATGCCATTATGAGAACAAAGTCCTATGAAGACTTGCTGTCTGTTGGGAGAGCAATAGTGGGGCATTTTAAGCACTCCAGTAGTGCAACAGAAAAGCTAACAGCTTTAGAGAAAAGCCCTCAAGTGCCTGCACACAGACTAATTCAAGATGTTCCTACCAGGTGGAATAGCAGTTACTACGTGTTAGAAAGACTGCTAGAGCAGAAGCAAGTCGTCACCGTATACACTTCCGAAACTGAGAACCAAACCCTGAGCTCTACACAATGGGCACTAGCTGAAAGTATATGCTGCATATTAAAGCCCTTCAGTTTGAGACTAGAAGGTTCAGCCCACAGTCAGCTTGCGTGTCAGACATAATCCCCACTGCCACTGTTCTTTATCATGCATCTGAAAACATGGATACGAGACATCCCTATAAATGTTGGAAGGATTCTTTAAAATATGGTAACTCTAGATATTGGTTTAATAAACTAACCAACTGTTGCATTAATATAGGATTGGAAAATGCTCTCAGGATGCCTTTTTACAATTGGCAGTCTCAAGAATTGTAGACTGCGCAGTACAAACAGATCTTGGTGAAATTCATTCCCTAGATTTACACCCTCTTTATACAGCTAGCAAAAAAAGAATCAGGGATGGATTTTTATTTAAAATTCTGTGAATCTGCATCACACAGGAAAGCCGTAACTAGATGGAGATTGTAACTATTGGATAATTTTGGTACATCTAGTTTTGTAACTTTTCAAAACATAAACCAATTATCTTCATGTTGTAACCAGAATGCTAGATTGTTGGTCGCCCATGTACTACCCGAATGCCCCCTTTTAGCAAGCTACAGAAGAAAACTGCTGTATTCATTCCTTTATAAGGATGCAAAGGCAGGGCCAAAAGGAAATTGTCCAAAAAAATCCTTTTTACAGAACATAGAACTTTAATGTTTGCATTAGGCGCATTTGCTGTAAAATCATGCCAAGTATTACAATTATAATTCTGACCATAACTATAACAGATTCTTTATTCTGCCCTTGTAGATTTTTATACACTATTATAGATGTTATGTTTTTAAATCACTGTATCACATAACTATTTTTTTTAACTTTGTATGCAATAATTATTTTTATGTATAATAAACTTGAACTTCAACTAGTATTCCCCCGCACCCTGGAGGGTCACATAGCAACCATGCAGCGGTTCCAATGAATTGTTCACCTACCATTTGCATTTGGTGTAATTGACTGCACCCACATTGCCATCTGGGCACTCACCAGTGATGGAGTGGATGCTTATCCCATTAGGAAGGGGTACCACTGCATCAATTGCCAGGTAGTGTGTGATGCAACAGGGTACATCATCAGTGTCCAGGCACGGTACCCCAGTGGTACCCACGACGCCTTCATTTGGCACAGTTCAATTCTGTGCTGGAGGTTTGAATGTGGGGACATCCCTAGCAGCCACCTTGTCAGTGAGTACACACCACCACTCTCCTCCCTACAGTCTCATATGGTACATGATGGGTCCCAGCCCTGTTGAGCCAATAGGTCTTGGGTTTGTTAGGTGGGCCAGGGTTACGCTACACACACGGCCGTTGTATAGGCTTTGGCTGCACTGCGGTAGGTGCAGCAGCCTATTGTGGGTGCTGTGGGCTGGCTGTGGCTGGCCCAGTGTGATGGGTGTGGGGTGGCAAGGCCATGAACATGTCACTGGAGGCATCCTAGGGAGGTGCAGTGGTGGCTGACCCTGCGATATTGGTGGTGGGTGGTAGGGTGACAGCTGTGGTGTGGGTGGGGTCATGGGTGGCATGGTGGTGGCTGTACCAGGGATGGTGGTGGGCAGCATCCCTGTGATCACTGGACTGCATGGAGACAGTGGCTGGACTTCAGTAGTATTGGTGCTGTTACTGGGGGACAACCTCTCCTGGCCTTGGCAGGCCCCACCTGCTCCAAGCTCTTCAGGTAGGTTTTGTCATTATTATCCTCTTCCAC
This sequence comes from Neoceratodus forsteri, assembly GCA_016271365.2. Lineage (NCBI taxonomy): Eukaryota > Metazoa > Chordata > Ceratodontiformes > Ceratodontidae > Neoceratodus > Neoceratodus forsteri. The sequence continues at coordinate 1,709,792,242 of CM028129.1, read as the reverse complement.
TGCCTCATTGCTGCTGTCCTTGAGGTGGCATGGATGGGTGGGCAGTGGGAACCGCACATGTCAGGATGGTCCTATGGTCTCATCCTCTGTCTCTGAACCCTAGTGCCGTGCTGTAGGGAGACAAGAGGGGAGTTAACTAGTACCATACAGGACAGGGCTGTGTGCAGGCCAAGGTGGCATGCATGCCTGGCATACAGTGACACATGCCTGCATATTGTGTGCAGTGCATTGCCCCACCCCACAGGTACTGGCACACCCCTACACCAGAAGCATGAAGGCCATCACCATGGTGAACATGTCACAGCACTGGAGTCCACAAGGCCATCACCGATGTGCTCACACCTCCACACAAGTGGACATACACCCAGAAATGGTGTGTACACACCCCACCACTGGAGGATATTCACCCATCATCAGTGGGCACACACCCCAACACTGGGGAACCCACACTCGGCACCAGTGGACACACACCCCAGCAGCACTGGGTACATTCCCTTACCACAGGTTGCACACAGCCCAGCACTGGAGGACACAGGTTCAGAAGCACATGAGGCACTGTCATGGATTTGCATACAAACGGCCACTTACCGGGTAACAGTGACACAGTAGTGTTGCTCATATCCAATGTGCTACCGAGCCTTGACATATAAGTGCACCCATACCTCTAGACATCCACACATCCACACATGGCTTACGGTACGTCACACAGGGGGTCACTCACATAGCTGGCAGGTCTCACTTGGCTTTCATACTTGCCACCTGGCACTTCTGTCATTTCCAATGGCCATAGAGTGAATGCCAAGGCCTCCTCCACAGGATCCAGGGAATGTGTGGCCTCCAGTGCCTGTGGGCACCTGCCTGTGGCATGCAGCTCCTTGTGCTCCATGGCCATGACCTCCTTTGTGTGCCTCTTTAGCTCCCTGAAGCACTTTTTCACTACCTCTGCAGACCTCTTCACTCTGCATTAACTTCATCCATGATCTTGTTTCAGTCCTGCTGTACCCAAGAATCCATGCTGTTGTACCAGGACATTACCCTCCTCCCTGGCCTTGTAGGTCTGTGCTAGTGAATGCAACTCCTCCATGCTCAAGTGGTGGATCCAAAGCCTCTTGGTATCCTCCTTGGTACCTGCTGGACAAGGGAGTGCAAGATAGGTTGCCAGGGAGTATATGCAGTGGCACACAGATGAATGAGACAGTGGTGTACCCCCCCACCCCTGACCACATAGGTCTCCCCACAATGCCTGCCCTCCCATAGCCCTAAGCCACTGCCACCAGACTGTGCATGCATGCACCCAGACACTGTGATGGGCACAGACAGGCAGGGATGTGCCTGAGTACCTCTGGACCGCCAACATGGCCGTATGTCTATGTGGAGGGCAACCCCTACCAGCATTATGCAGCATGATGTGGGGTGGTCCCTCTCCCAGACACAGCAGCACCACCACCACTGGATGAGGGTGCCACTGGACTGCACCACCATATGTCCATGCTACTACTGTACACAGTGAACACACAGATGTACGTGTGGAGGGATTAGCAGGATCTCTGTCCAAGTACTTCCACAGAACATGGCTGACATGCCCACCACTGCCATCAGCCAACCCCCCCATAGCCGTATTGTCGATGGTCACCACCCCTACAGTTCAAGGACCGCCTCAACATCAGGATGTGATGGGTCTCCCACCACAGCAGTTCCTCTGTAGGAGGGCTTTCAACTGTACATGTCCTCCTGTATTGTACAGGGCAATGAAAACATGTACATGGACATGGTGTCCATGAGGGTACAGTGGCTATACAGGTAAACTGCCTATGATATCCACCCAAGTGTGACATGGAAGGTTCCGGAAAACTGTGGACCCTGTTCTGGTGACACAGGGGCATTGCTCTCAGATTGCTGCGGCATGTCCCCTGTGGCTCCATAGCATGGGTCCCATGTTCCCTGTTGCATACACCATGGTCTCTGGCAGCATGCAGGCTCTGTTGTCCCATAGAACCATTGCACGGTAACGAGAACAGGTGACCTGTACATGTCTTCAGTTCCATGTACAATACACAGTGCCATGTAGAACTGGTAGCCCTGCCTGCTACATGTAGGGCCCCCAGATCAACAGGGATTCCAGTATGTTACTGGGCTTGGCACTAGCTGCAGGGAATGTCATCCCACAGACTTGCATCATTTGTACAGGACAATGGAGCAAGTCGGCTTGCATAGAAATTAATGCACTGTATAGGACAATGCATGAACATTGCCCTGGAGTTACTGGGACGCTGTCAAGACATTCAGGAAGCACTGTAAATGCCTCATGCATCAGGGGGCCATGCTCTGGCCAATGCACCCACACATTTCTCTGCACACACACATATCCCTTTCTAGGTCATTCCACAAGCCAGTTATCTCCATTTACCTGCAGTCCTGCTGTGATGTCTAGGTGGTGCAATGTGCTCTCTTTAATAGGCAAGACACAATCAGATATGCTAATGTATGCAGAACTGCTTGTAATGACATGCTAATGTGGTTGTTTGCTCACTGATTGCCTAACCCTCATTTGCATACCCTTGCAGAATATTATAGGTTTGCCCAACACACTAACTAGGTTTGCACTTGCGTACGTGGTTTGCACCATGACTGTGTTTGCAAGTGCTATGCCTGTTGTGCAGGCATGATGACATATCCCGCCTATGACTTCACCATCCTGTGCAGCCATGTGTGTTGCACCGCTGCGCAATGCCACCACATGCTGGCTGCATGCCCCTGGACCTGCCCCACACTGATGTGCATGGCATGCAGCCCAAAATGCTGTAGTGCTGCGCAACCACCTGCACTATTGCAACACAGGCCCAGTACAGGAAGCAGTGTGGCTTCAGCTTGTGGAGCACTGAGGAGGCAGCAGCCTTGTCAGGAAGCCAGTGCAGGGCACTGGTACAGGGTGACCACAGGTGGTTGGCAGTCAAGCTGTTAAACCTGGTCAACCTAGTGGTGGCCAGGTAAAACCAGCTGCTGGGCAAGTCCACAGGGGTGGACAGGTCCCGTTGTGAGGTTTGGGCCTCTGTGAGCCAGTGCTTGACATGCAGTACAGGGGTTGCTCAAACCAGGGACCTGTGCAGGCATAACAGATTCAATGGCCTGCAATGAAAGGAGGCATGTTGCTGTGCAAACTGCAGGCACAGTCATGGGGGTACCGTGCCCAGGCCAGCTGAGTACAGCTGGTTGCATGGGGGGTGTACAGGCATGTGCGCAGGCCTGTGACATCATATTATGTGATAGGGATAGACAGCCCAGGGCACTACGCCCACCACCTGTGTGCCTATGGTCTTCCACTGTGTGCAATGGATATGCCCCACCACATGCCATGCTAGTTGTATGTAGCTGGCCAGGCACCCTGACCAATGAAATGGCACTGTGCCCTGTGCATGATCAGGCCACCATGGATGCTTGAGAGATCCGCACAGTGGGGGCCACCACAGGGACATGGTGGTAGTGTCATGGGCATGACAGGTCTGCGTATAGTGGCATGGCATGGATGGCAGGGTTGGTTGGCCAACTATGGGAAATCTGATATGTCAATGCCTGTTACTGTGTATGACCACCACATGTGTCATACATGTGACTGTCCAGGGAGCTGTACCCAGCAGGATATGGCACTGTCCCCTGACAGTGTTGCACATAGTATACATACAATGCCACGTGGCCATGAGCCTGCATGTACTGGGTAATGCATGGAGTACAATGTCACTGCACAGGGGTTCTGACATGTAAAAGACACTGTGTGGGCACATACCTATCATATCCAGGACACCAGGCTATTGCGCTGGTCTTCAGGAAATATAAGGGAACACAGCGGGATGAAGATAGGGAGGCATACCAAACTGCCCTAAGGGAAGCAGGGAAGGCAGTAAGGCAGGCAAAGTCCCAAACTGAGGAAACACTAGCACAAACAGTAAAAGAAGGTGACAAGACTTTCTATAGATACATTAGTGAAAGGAGAAAGTCCAGAGAGGGTATTGCTAAGCTCAAAGGAGAAAAGGGAGCATGTGAGGAGGAGGACCCTCTAAAAGCATCTATCCTAAATAAATACTTTTGCTCAGTATTTACTGAAGAGAAGGTAGGGCAGGGCCCACAGCTCAGCACCATGGACACGGGGGTGGAGGTGAGCACTACTCCTTTCACAAAAGAAAGGGTCCTACAAGAGCTCGATAAGCTCAGGGTGGACAAGGCAATGGGACCTGATGGCATACATCCCAGGGTACTAAAGGAGCTAAGGGTGGAATTAGCAGAGCCATTAGCAGAACTGTTTAGTGAGTCTCTGAGCACGGGAGAGGTCCTAGAAGACTGGAGAAGGGCTCATGTATTCCCGCTCCACAAGAGTGGTAGCAAGGAGGAGGCAGGGAACTACAGACCAGTCAGTCTTACCTCAGTAGTGGGCAAGATTATGGAGGCAATCCTTAAGGAAAGGATAGTGCAACACCTGGAATACATAGGGCCACAGGATCCAAGACAGCATGGGTTTACAAAAGGAAGGTCCTGTCAAACTAATCTCCTAGATTTCTTTGACTGGGTAACCAGAGTGGTGGACCAAGAGGGAGCAGTTGATGTCACCTACCTCAACTTCAGCAAAGCTTCCGACACTGTTCCACATAGAAGATTGATAAGCAAGCTCGGTAGGCTTGGGGTGGGTCAGAAGTTGGTCAACTGGGTGGCAAACTGGTTGACAGGCAGAAAACAGAGAGTGGTGGTAAATGGTATGCAGTCAGAAGAAATGCAAGTCACAAGTGGGGTCCCTCAGGGATCAGTCCTGGGGCCAGTCCTCTTCAATATCTTCATCAGTGACATTGCAGATGGACTAGAGGGTAAGGCTTGTCTGTTTGCAGATGACACCAAGATCTGCACCACAGTAGAAGATCCAGATGGGGTGGGCAGAATGAGAAGAGATCTGGATAAACTAGCAAAATGGTCAGAAGAGTGGCAACTGGGATTTAATGCAAAGAAGTGCAAGATCATGCACATAGGGAAGAGAAACCCTGAAGCCACCTATAGGCTGGGAGGAGAATTGCTGGCAGTCACAAAGGAAGAAAGAGACTTGGGCATCATCATTACCGATGACCTGAAATCATCCAAGCAGACCTCTAAAGCACTAGGTAAGGCTAGAGGGATGTTAGGGTGTATTAGTAGGGGTATCACAAGTCGCAAAAGGGAGGTAATAATCCCGCTTTACAAGACACTGGTTAGGTCCCATTTGGAGTACTGCATGCAGTACTGGAGGCCACACCTTCACAAGGACATTAACCAAACTGAGGCAGTCCAGAGAAGGGCAACCAAAATGGTGCAGGGACTGCATCAGAAGACATATGAGAACAGATTAACAGAGCTCAATATGTATACCCTAGAGCAAAGGAGGGAGAGAGGTGATATGATCGAAACATTCAAACATCTTAAGGGCATTAACAAGGTGAAAGAGTCTAACATGTTTCAATATAAGAAAAATAGCAGGACAAGAGGACACAGTATGAGATTAGAGGGAGGCCGATTAAGGGGTAATGTGAGGAAGTTCTTTTTCACAGAAAGGGTGGTGGATGGATGGAACGGCCTACCTCAGGAAGTGGTGGCTATGAATACAGTGCAGAGCTTCAAACAGCATGGGATAGGCATAAGGGAGCAAAACAGATGAGTATGAATAGATAGACCACTGTCAGCAAAGGACTATGGCACATTTATAAGGTAGAAAAAGAAATGGGCAGACTGGATGGGCCTTGTGGGCCTTATCTGCCATCAACTTCTGTGTTTCTACTGGGTGCACCATGCATGCCCATGCTTATGATGCCTAGACAGGGTCTGGGGCTGACTTGCATTGTTTCCTTGTCTGTGGTACAGGGGTGGGGCAGCTGGCAAGTTGCAGACCCTACATGGGGTGGCATACATTGCGACTGTCCCCACCCCACATGGGGGTGCCATACTATATGTGCACATGACAGAGTTCACCTGTGTGTGGTGCCACAGGTACCTTGTAGTCCTGCCTTCCCTATCCACCTGTGGAAGGCATATGTTGCAGCTGGGACACATTACAGCCATATGGGCAGTTGTGCTGGGTAATGTGTATTGGATGGGTCACTGTGTACCACTGCGGGGGACTGATCATACCTCCCTTTTCTCCCCTACAAATTTCAGTGCCCAGCCTACCCAGAATAGGGACCAGCAGACAATGGGCCAGCAGTGCCAGAGGAAGGCCTAGGAGAGGTCGGCAAGCTGTGATGGGACCCATGACAGTGCCACAGAGGCATGGCATCCAGGTGCCAGGCCTTGGGGGGCTAGAAGGCACAGGGTAATGCTATTGGCGGTGTAGGGATATGCACCACACCTGTTCACCTGCTTGGGCCAGCTGTATGAGTGACAGTAACCCTAGGTAAGGAGGGAGGTCTGTGCCTCTACATCTCTGGCCTGGCAGTGTGCTGAGCTGTCTGCCACACTTCTACACTTTACTGCCTGTGTCTGTGTCCAGCAATGGGTGTCTGTGTGAGCTGCTATGCTGGGAGCATCCCTGTGGGGGCATCACTTCAGGGATTCTGGTGGGGGACACTCATCATGCATATGGGACATTGGGCTAACAGTGCCACTGCGCTGTGTCATGGTGTGTGCAGTCTACCACGGTACACATACATTCCACCAGCATGCTTCCCATTGTCTGTCTACCATGCTGTACCATGACCCCCATGGTGTGGACATGAGCACCATGTGCCGCTTGACTATTGCCAGTCTCCAGTGTGCCCCCTTCTCAGGTGGTCGGGCCTGCACTTCCCTCCAGCTGGAACTGTGGATGCTGGTTGCAGCACAAGGCAGGCATCCGTCAGTGTGTTGCTGGTACACTGCTGTGACCAGCCATGTGCCTCAAATGGCCACTGTGGTAGTCATCCCTGTGCTGCTGGCATATCCAGTGTCTCATGCAGCGCATGGCATTCCCCAGCAGCTCACTGCTGGCCCACAGTACTGGCATGGGGCAGTGGACAGTGTGGACCATGTCTGATTGCACTGGACCACAGCTGCAGCAGTGACAACCCCCCAGAGTGGTGACTTAGCTATGGTGACCCCAGTGTATGCTGGCCAGCTGGCCATACATTGGACATGATGGGCCATGCAGCCATAGACCTGCACAAGCCCTGTAGTATAGGACATACCCATGGTCAGACTGGGGTACAGAGAGCCCACCTGGACAGTGGCTACAGAGGCCCACTCGGGCAATCAATGGGGCAGGCACAGGATGACAGCATATGCTTGGGCAGCATCACTGTGTTACCATGGTGCTGTGCTGGCACCGAAATGGTATCTACAGTAGCCCATCAGCCTCAGTCAGGTAAGGTATGGGTGATACATGCAGTTAGTGTTGGGTATATGGGTTGGCCAGACACCCACCAGAAGGGGGCCCACCTGGACAAGTATGGATAGCCTGGTGGCCCAGTCTGACTCTGGCCACACCCTATGTAGGGTGCACCAGTGATTGCTGAGACATGTCACATCCAGGCCATAGCACTTCGTACACTGGTGCTATGGTGACTAGTGCACACTGTGTCCTGCACCCTCCCATGTACGCTACTGCAGCAGTTGCACACACCATGGGTGCTGCACACAGCACTGCCTGCTGGTCCAAGCCATGCTCAGTTGTGTTGTGTGAACCATGTTCATGCGCCTGTGCCCCATCCCAGCTGTGACCCAGGGAGGAATCTGGATGTCTGTATCCTGCATGCCAGGGTTGGCCAGGGTGCTCAATGCCTGGTCAGTGACTGCAGATCATGTGGGTGCCCCTCCTTGCCACTCTGGACATGACACTGCTCATCAGATTCTGGCATAGTGCTGCTGATGCCTGTGCTGTAGGCATACCTCTGTCACACCTGCTGATGGTGTGTGTGTGCAAGCCATGACCAGGACTGTCTTGGTGCTGCATGGTGCAGCCATTTCCTGTGTACTCCTCCAGTGTATGGGTCCACTGTGCTGTCCCTGGTATGCCACGTCCAAGCCATTGTGAATGTCAGCCACCTGTCATCCCTGTGTGGCATGATGGTGAATGTGCTAGCTGGGTTTACTGTGGCTGCGTATGACAGGCAACACCTGTATGCCATGTCCTATATGCACAGCTGGCCGAGTTCATTTTCTTTCTGCCCATAGGTGTCTAGAGGAGTCCCAGCCATTGCCATCAGCTGGAGACCTTTGAAGGGAGGGATGAGCTGCTGCACCAGCAGGTCCAGCAGCAGCAACTGATGTGGAGACTGCAAAAAGAAATTACCAAGACTATCCAGGACCTGGCGGCAGCCCAGCACCAACAGCAAACACTGCCTCCAGCACCACCCCTCCAGCATCAGCACCGTTTGCATGCCTGCGATGAAGGCATTCACGCTGTGTGGCCAGCCCTGCTGAAGTACAGTATATCCATCCCATGTTTCCACTCCACCCCCATTTACCTTCGCCCTTATATCTTTCCTGTTTTTAAGGCCTGTTGCCTTTTGACACCATTAAAGTTTATGCTTTGATACTGAAGCAGCTGTGCTGCGTGCCTGTCACTGGTGCCCTCCTCACCCAACCACAGTCACGCCCAGTGTGCAGCTCTGTACCCAGTGCTCTGGACAGGGCTGCACCACTGTCTCCCCCCTTGGTGGGCCTCACTATCATTAGTGCTCTATGCAGTGCTGCACTGCTGCACACTCACCCTATTTACTTATTTATTTATTTAACTTTGATAACTGGGTGAGTACATCGGCAGGAAAGTCTTTTTCAGGAATGACCCAGGAGCACAAGCACAGGTATATTATACAGTCATAGTGATACAAGAACAGCAAATGGTTACAATAAATACAGGGCAATGCATAAAGATCAATATATACAGAATGGTGAAACCCTGATATGAAGACAAGGCATCATGTGAAGCATGTTAGGGGATAACAGTATATACATTACAATATACGGTTCCACCAAGCCGCATCGACAATGAAGTTATTAACATGCGGCACAGCGAAATCCACAATGCAGACAAGTGAAATTTCACTTGTTAGACATTCGCTGTTTTTTTTTTTTGCAGGGGGCTGTGCCCTCCGCATCTCCCATGAGGGGGGCTCTGCCCCCACATGCACACCCAATTGCTAAATAACCAAATCTGAGTCAGAGTTGACTCGGAAGGGGGTGAAACACCAGTGAAAGTAGTGAAATTTCTACATTGGGACCATTGCAGCGACAATCTCGAATTTGTTAAAATTTGTCACTGTAATGGTCTTCTATGTAGAAATTTCACTGTTGCTATGGTATACAACAATATACGCATAGGTTTGCTTACAGAAAGTGCAAAAGGTTGGGATAGGATAGGGTGAGGAGGAATAAAACTTTTTTTGGGGAACATTGACAAGCTACAGAGGAGGAGTAGTGTGAATATAGGGTGGATTTGTGCAGTGCCAATCCACCCTATATTCAGAGGCATAGCGCCCATGCTATACCTTGGAATATAGCAGGATGTGGGACAGGCACAAGTGCAAACAGCAGTGCAGCACAAACATTGTGCCTGCATGTACTTCTGAATATCTGGCCCCTGAAGTGTATAGACTCAAATTTAGGGGACTTAGGGAAGCAAAATGGTAAAGTTATATTGAAATGTGTGTACAAATATATGGTGTATTAGAATGATGGTCTGAGGGACTAAAGCAGTTACTACTTGTGAAATGAAAGATGTGTTTCTTCTGGAACAATTTCTCTGGTTTGTGCCAGAGGAAGTGTGTGTGTGTGGTTGCTCATTATAACTCATAGTGCTATAAAGGAACTGGCCAAAGGGGCTAATCAGTATGTATCTAGTAGACCGTACATCCAGGTCAAACACAGTCACAAAGGGACAGCAGGTGTTTCTATAGGAGTGCCTAGAGGCAGTCTAAGGTAAAAAAAGCCTAACTCCTAATGCAGGGTAAAAAACACAGTAGAAAAACTGCAGTACTGCACTCACGTTCCAGAAAATGATCTTTTTCACTGCAAACTAGTATCCAAAAATACTAAATAGAAACATAAACTTTGACGGCAGATAAGGACTGCTTGGCCCACCTAGTCTGCCCAATTCCCTACCTATTGGATAAGCAGCAGATCCTAGTTAACCAACAGCCTTCTTCCTCCTACCCCCCCCACCAGAATTGCCTTATGTCTGTCCCGATACTTTATTTAAAAAAAAATAAGTAATGGCCATTAACACACTGTGGTAGGTGCTCCCAGAAGAGCACAGTATTTCACTCTTATAGCCAAGAACTTCCTTATGGGTTAATACTCCCTGCTGTGTTAAGAGATGTATAATTTGAGATATAAAGATATACATATCAACAAAGATTAAAGGAACGTGCCAAGAAATGACAGTAAAAGTGCAAACATTCAAAACACTACTGCTTCCAGAATTAAAGAGCCAAGACGTGGAGGTGTTATGTGTGCCAGAAATTAGTCTGTTTATCATAGGGTTGCCCAAATAATTAAAATAATGAACTGAGTGCAGAGAGAGAGAGGGAGAGATCATGTCAGGGAGCAACAGCAAGTGGTCTGAAAAGAGCATGCCGTCCCCCCTAACTGCACCACTCATATCTACCCTGTCTTTGTTAATGGTAAAATAAGGCAAGTTTGGTGAGGCACATGTGCTTGCATTTCAATGGTTAAGCAGGATTTAATAAGAGAATGGAAGCAGAAAGACCCCTTGAGAAAGAACCATTGGGTTCAAAGCACTGGAGAGTTCTTTGCCAGTTACTATGCCAGCAGCTCAGAAATAAAATATACTTTTCACTCATTATTTTGCCTTTGGAGCATTTTTTTGTCCTGTTGCAGCATGGTATTTTTCTGCTTTCATTTACGTGTTTTGGATACCGCAGCTTTTTTTGGTTTGTGCACTGTAGTTTTACCACTGCATATGATAAAACAGAAACAGACTGTACTCAGTCAGTTCTCCAGAATTCCGGTAGTAATGGGATCTGTGATCTCAGTGATAATAGCACAGGTCTTTCTGAGCTGGGACGATGGTCAAGGGATACAAAAAGGTGGGCTGATACCAGACCTACTCTTCAATGTAATTATGGGGAAGGACATTGACAGTAGAGAAGTTGTAGTCTGTCACTACCCTGCATCAGGAGAAGAGAGCACCTACTGTATGAGGAACAGATGGGAGAGAAGGGGTTCGCCAGCACTGTCCCCTGAAACTCTTCCTCTGCACGTAACAGAGACAAGCTACTGGGGAAGTGATGTTTAGCCAGAGGCATGACTTAACTCAACAACAGGAGTAGCCAGCATACAGCAGATGATGGGCTAACCAGGAGAAGCAGTACATTGCTGCTATTACAGGACATGGAAACCCTAGCTGTGAGCAGGTTTTCCATGGAGTAAGAAAATGCTTTATGGGGCATTGTGTGATTATCTCACCAAGGCTCAAAAGGCTGACACATACCTATATAAGCAAAGAGAATTAGCAGCCAGATAAACAAACTCTGGCCAGAGCTAATAGGGCTGCAGCTTAGGAATTTGGGGTAAAATATTTAACATTTGTTTTTTAATATTTTTAAACCAATTTTTCAACATAGCCTTGTTATGACCCTGCCTCATGAAGAAGAGCAATGTAAAATGTTCAACTCCTGGCATAAAGGTGATTTTATGTAGGGACTGTGAAATTAATTTTCTGGACACAGAAACACATTTTGGGCAGGAGTTGAAAAATGACAGCTGTCACATTCATGGGGTACTGCAAAGAAATGGCTATGTTGAAAATCTGGGGTAAAAATATTGAATATTACCGAAGTTATGAGCCTGTGTTTGCAAAATTCAACATAGCCTCATAACTTTGTTTTTTTAATTTTTTTTAAATATTTTGGCACCAAATTTAAAACCTAGCCTTCTTATGAGCCCTCCTCACGAATAAGGGCAGAGAAAATTTTCAACTCCTGTCTGAAAGGTGATTTTATGTAGGGACCACAACATCACCTTTTGGGATGTAAAGAAAATCATTTTAGCCAGGATTTGAAAAATGACAGTTGTCACATCTATGAAGTGCCATAAAGACATGGCTATGTTGTAAATCTGGGGTAAAAATATTGAAAATAATCAGAGTTACGAGCCTGCATTTGCAAAATTCAACACAGGCTCATAACTTTACTATTTTTTAGTATTTTTATACCAAATTTTCAAAACAGCATTCTTATGGCCCCACCTCATGAACAAGGGCAGCAGAATTTTTCAACTCCTGCCTGAAAGGTGATTTCATGCAGGGACCACAAAATAAACTTTTAGGATGTAAAAAATGTTTTGGACAGGATTTGAAAAAATGACAGCTGTCACAATCATGAGATGCTGTAAAGATATGGCTATGTTGTGAATTTGGTGGGAAAATATTGAAAATTACCAAAGTTATGAGCCTGCATTCACAAAATTCAATGTAGGCTCATATTTTAGTTGTTTTTTAATATTTTATACTAAAATTTCAACATAGTCTTCTTATGACTCCACCTCATGAACAAGGGAAGAAAAAATGTTCAACTCCTGCCTGAAAGGTGATTTTGCGAAGGGACCACAAAATCACCTTTCAGGACAAATCTACCGAATGACAATGCAGTTGTTCACAAGGTAGGTCCCAAAGAAGGCATGTTGAAAATTTGGGTCAAAAATATGCAAAAATGCCCAAGTTAAGCTACTAAGTTCAAAACCCATTTGAAATACATTTAACCACATACCTGTTTTTTCAGTTCACAGACCGGCTTTGAAGAGTGAAAATGTGTCTGTGGTTCAGACAGTATTATGGCACTGAACCCCCAATGGGTAAGTAAGGGCTTGGGGGGTGCGGGTGGTGGGTGCTAAGTGGGAGGGTTGGATGGGGGGCAGGTACAGCAGCAAAGGACATTGATGGATGGTTTTCTTTTTGCAGGGTTTTAAAAAAACAATGCATGGAGGATTCTTCATCAAGACACTGGGGGATTGAGCACCCCCAGTGTCACTGTTATGTTTGTGGGGGTGTGAGGTGGTGGATATTGAGAGGAAGGGTCAGGTGGAGGGATAGCAATATATGTGTGTATATATATATATATATATATATATATATATATATATATATATGTATATATATATATATTTTAAAGAAGAAATTGCCACGCATGCGCGGTCGTGGTGGGTCACTGAAAAAAAAAAACCATTGAGGATTGCACATTGGGACACTGAGGGATTGGGCACCCCTAGTGTCACTTTTATATTTCTGGGGGGGATGGGGTGGTGGGTGCTGAGAGGGAGGATCAGGTTGGGGAGATATAAAATCTGCTAGTGTTGTGATCAGGATGCCCCCAATGATTTTTTTATAATAAAAAATAGTGCAGTGCAAGTGGAGTGCTCCACAGACGCAGAGGCGACTGTTGTGCAACTCCAACATGTTGTTCATTTGCAAAGAATGCTGAGTTCTTTTTTGATAGCAAGAAGTCTGCAGGGCTCCACCAGGTGCAGCCCTAAAAAGAGGTACAATATACTGTGAGAATGGTCTACTTTAACAGGGAGCAGATGCCCATGGGAGGGCCAAAGGAAGAGGCATGTGAGCAGTTAGTAGTCTCTCAAGAATACAATGATCAGCTGGCCTGGTAGCGCTGAGGGTTGAGGCGCTGGATGCCACACCTTGCGCCACGCCGGCAACCTGGGTTTGGGAATGAGCCTGGATCTCCAGGGGTTGGCAGGGGAGGGAGAGGATCGAGCATCCAGAGGACGGCTCTCCTCTCCCTGGGGTGGGTTTTGGGGGCTCCTTGGCACAGTGGTGACACCTGGTGGAGACTGGGTGTACTATCTGTGCCGGGAACACTAGGGGAGGAGCGCAGCGGATGCCTATGGCTTATCTGTGCTGGCATCATTGCACATCTGGCTCCTGTGGGTACCAACATAAAAAAAAATCTTCTCCCGGCAGCAGCATGAAAGCCACTGACAGACAAACTGATCAGTGGGCCAAACAAAGCCCAACAGTCGGGGATGAGGTCTTAGGGTGATGTGGTCTCCTCTCCCAGTCCCCCCCACCATGGGGGGCAAGCCACAGTCCTCACTTCGGCAGCTGTGGCGGAGGCTGGCTCCACCTAGCTCAGTTGAGCGTCAGCGTACATGGCCTGAGTGGGGTAAGTACACCCCAAGCTGCAGTGGCGTGCATAAAGAAAGAAAAAAAAAAAAAAAGAATACAATGATCATCTCCTAGCACTAACCCATAACACTGCTTTCTCAGGACATCAGTCATTCAAACCAAATGTCAAATAATGAAACATTTTTAAAGACGGCAGATAAGGACCGCTTGACCCACCTAGTCTGCCCATTTCCCTACCTACAGGATAACAACAACAACAATCATATCAGATGACCTTATGGTAAAAAAGCAATGTGAGAAGGCAGTAGGGAGGGCTGGGGGGATATTGGGATGTATAGGGAGAGGCATCACCAGTAGAAAACAAGAAGTTATTATCCCTCGGTACAGACAGTTGGTGGGACCCCATCTGGAGTACTGCGTCCAGTTCTGGAGACCCCATCTCCGCAAGGACATAGACAGGATGGAGGCAGTCTAGAGGAGGGCAACTAAAATGGTGCAGTGTCTGCAAGAGAAGCCATATGAGGAGAGACTAAAGGAGCTTAATATGTATACCCTTGAGGAAAGGAGGGAGAGGGGGACATGATAGAAACTTTTAAGTACCTCAGTGGAATCAAAAAAGTCCAAGAGGGTAGCATCTTTCTGAAAAAGAGTTGTGTAAGAACAAGGGGACACAACTTGAAGACAGAGGTGGGGATGGCTCAGAGTCAATGTGTGGAAGTATTTTTTCACAGAGAAGGTGGTGAATGCATTGAACAGCCTTCCTGCGGAGGTTATGGGGTCTAAAACTGTGGGAGAATTCAAGAACGCATTGGACAGACATAAGGCAATTTTTGTGGGGGGGGGTAGGAAGAAATAGGCTGTTGGTTAAATAGGATCTGCAGCTTATCCTGAAGGTAGGGAAATGGGCAGACTAGGTGGGCCAAGCGGTCCTTATCTGCCGTCAAAGTTTATGTTTTCTATGTTTCTATGATATGGCAGACTACTGAAGGATTTGTTCACAGTGCCACATGGTAGGAAAGTTTAGAGACAAGGCTGAAACCTTAGGCTTCACTGCTTATAACTGAGCAACCCTTTCAGCAGGTAGCCAAGGACATTTTGGGCTACTGAGCTCCCTGAGGCACACAGGCAAGATACAAACCATTAGTCCTAAACTTCACAACCAGGTACATAGAGACTGTGGCCATGTTCTTACAGCTGAGTAGGATTTTCCCAGGACAGTCTGTCTGACCTGTGCATGCATGTACTTTATGCTGGCTCCATGAGACGTTTGTGGCAGAAGTGAGGAGTCCAACAACACAGGGCCTCATCATGCCACCCAGAAATAAATGGTTTAGTCAAATGGTTCCATGTATCCACAGATGCAACTGCATCATCGACACTCCCTGCACTTTGTGAACTGTTTCCACCCTCTTTTGATGATCTGTATACCACTGTTGAGTAGCAAGACTGTTTCAAACTGGTATGCCTGCTGCCTTCGTATTGCTAACAAATGTATAGTCAACCCAGTCCTGAGCTTATTGTACTGTCTTCTGATTATAACTGTATCATATTTTTAAGTTTCCTTGCCTGCTGTATTTTTTGTAATTAATTCCAGTTGGCCCCTGAAAAAGTGACCTTGTCTCAGTGAGCTTGCATGGTCACCAAAATCCAATGAATGAATCAATAAATAACAATGCTGAGTGCAATTACAGATCCTCACGATAGGGAAGTCCCACTGGAGTCAATGGGGGATTGCCCATGAGCTCTTGTCTGGCTGCAGGCTAGTAGGACCCCTGTATCTACTGCGAGATGAGTGGGAGGGTGAACTTGCTTTCCATGGGGAGTTTGTTGTGGAATATGTCCTGAACTTCAGACCACAGCTGAATGAGCTCATGAGTCTCACATGGAGCCTCTGATCCATTGCACAATGGAGACAGAAAACTTAGTATGGCCGTGGACTAGAGCCTGAGAACATGAGGTTAGACAATGTATGATGGTGCTCATCCCTGTCCAAATAAATCATTTGCAGGCAGCATTGGAGGGTCAGTTCTCAGTGGTAAAAAAAGTGAATGAGGTTAATCATGTCAGCTATCATTGATAGCATTCTGCAGTCTCAAAGTCAGTTCAAAATAATAAATTACTAGTTTTCATTTATCATTTGAACAGGTTAAAAAAAATCTTCAAAGTGTTTGGGTATGTTATATAACTTGTGGCCTAACATTTTCAAGAAATCTGAAAGATGTATAGTATACTCTCTTTGGAATGACACATTCACTGCGTATTCATCACTTGGCTATACTGTACTGCAGTCTACATGGTAAAACCCTGTCCACAAACCAGAAAACCATGAAGGTGGTGTGACCTACAGGTTAACACACTGAACTATGAAACAGGAGGACCCAGGTGTGTATCTCATATTATAAATGGCGACATCATTTTAAGCCAATAAGGACTGTTTATTTCTATAAATTCCGGGTACTCTCACACAAACACTTCTAAAAATCTGAAGTTCTAAGTTCACTTGGCGCAGTCCATTTCTCATACACAGGATTCTCTTATTTTCCACAAAGTAAAATATATTGATTTCAAAATCAAGTTCCATTTTTTTTAAATTGACTTTTTTTACATGCTTTCTCATTTCAGTTGATGGATCTGGTTGTAGGCCTCTTAGGGATATGATTGTCACCTCACGCATTCTTAAGATGAGAAGGCTGTGTATGTATAAAGTATCCACAGCCAGTTTGGGGCTGGGGAACCAGGAGTAACTCTTGGTTTATATGTGTGTGTGTGTCACTGTATGTCTTAAATGTGTGCAAGTAAAACTAATAAAGATGGTTTGAAAAAAAAAAAGATGAGAAGGCTGCAAACTTAAAGTAAGCAGTTCTATCACTCTAAGGACGTAAGAGCCAACAGTCTTAGATCCATGAGAGGCTCACCAACCAGACCAATAAAAATTATTATAGATTGCATAATGCTTTTCTTTTAAAATGACGTTTTCCTTTAAAATGTAGACGGTACAAGTTGCCAGCAAGAAGTCTGTTACAGTGTCGCAGTGCATGAAGCACTCTTATGGAAATAAAAAATATCTCACGTGCAACTGAAGGAAGCACTGTGATTGGCTGGGAGTGTCACATGATGCTCCCACTATCTATAATATGTTTACATAAGTAAATCAGTAAAAGTAAATAAAATATTATTTTCATATAGGAATTACATACGCGGGCTGAAGCCTATTTTCAGAGGAATCCTGTTTCATATATACAAATGCACTAATCCTTACATGCATGCATGATTAAAAACAATACTTAGTATCCACTCTTAAATGTACATCAGTATTTGTATTTACAGTCTTTTAGCATACACAAATCAGTTAACATTTGCATATGAAAGTAAATTCATCTTGTAAGCTTTTTTGGAACACGTTCAGCGTCTGCATCATTCTGACACTCAACCTATTCCAAAAACTAGCAGCATTATTACTACAGACCCATATTTCCTGAAATCTAGTTCTGTTTCTCAGCCTCCTGGTATTTGAATATCTAGTATTATTAGTTCTGTTATCTTGGTTCTTCAGAAACAGGTAGTGGGACAGTGAATGGCAGAGGGTTTATAGCTATGCCATCTCTTATGGTTACATGAGTGCCTTCTCAAGCCCTTTATGTGACAGTACTGCTCAGCTCTGCTTTGCAGTTCTCTCACCCCTAAGAACTTGAGAAAGTACACATAACCATAGGAGGCGCTGGAGCTGAACATATGACCAAATACAGCAGCTGCTGCAGTGTGTGATCTTCGGCCCCCTTTTTACCTCCACGTTCTTCAGCTGAAAAACTGGGTGGAAAGATGGTACTGTTTTTTTGTTTTTTACTGTACAGCTTGCTTTTTTTACCCAGGATAGCCCAGCTAAGATGTGGCATCTCATTTCCAGTGGGGTTCTAGCCATTTCCACAGCAAAGCAGACTGAAGCTCTGAGAGGTGAAAAGATTTGCTCTGGGTCTACAGTCAGTGTTCAGTTTTGCTTAGAGTTGAACCTGTAGTCTCCCAGTCCCCAACAAAGTAATCTAACTCCTACATCAAGTTCACTCCCAGACTGAGAAATTGCATCTCAGGTGAGTTTTCTTTTTGTACCTTGTAGAACAAAATGTCAGTTGTGTTATATTGTAGGATGGTGATGTCATACTAATCCTTTTTTATTAGGAGATAAAACAGAATTATTTTCAAAACCTGAAATTATCCTACTATACTTTATATTTCTAAGCATTTTTCTGTTATGAAAGCAGCGCTTGTTAGTTTTTGCCAATGGCAGAACACTTAGTAAATGTTTTATCAGTTGATGAGGAATCTAATTAAGAAGGTCTTACAATGCATGAAGACTTTGTGTGCACTGCTATTTTCAGTCAGTGGAATGCATAATAAGGATTCCGTTCATTTCTTCATTATCCAGCAACTGCGTTGTCATGGAAACAATAATTTCATATTATATTCCACAATCCAACGCATTCATTCAAACTGTCAATCAACATTTGTTTAAAGGTCAGCTGTAATCTCTACATCAACATTCTTCTATGAATTTGTAATTCAAGTATGATTAGCAGGAATAGTATTGAACTGCTGATGCAAGTACTATTATGGGTAACTAATTCCCCAGTTTATGAAACTAAAGGGAAACATAGTTTCAAAACTAAAGGTAGCAGTGTACCCTTTAAAGAGATGTAATGAAAAATATAACGGCGTCCCTAATCTGTCACAGTTTAGAAAGTTGTTAGAAAATTATATCCATATGTACAGAATGATTCATTATAGATACTGTAGCTCCTTGAACTGTTCTGTTTTGACATTGACTTGGACACAGAAATGCAAATAAAACAGTTTGCACATATGTCTGCTATTTTAGATGGCTTGTCAGCACTAAGGGAGTTTGTATTATGAGCCCAAATATATCAACACACACACACACACGCGCGCGCGGGCATGCGCACAATTAGCATTTTGTCTACAGAGACCAAAAAATAAAGAGGCCTCTCCTAACAAGGTCAAATAATGATAGCAAAGGCTGACAAAAAAACATCATATCAAGTGAACAACTGCAGTCTTGAAGAATGACTTTCCTACTGGGGAAGGGGCATTGCCACAGCTGTGACTGGACTACTACTAGGGTTAAAAAGACCAGTGACAAATGGCTAACAGCCACTTGAAACTTAACAATAACCTCAAAATTACATCCCAAGTAGGCAAAGTAGCCAGAATGGTCTGAGTTCTGTTCTATGTCTGTTCCTAATTAGGATCACATCCGCAGACCTGTCTTGGTCTTTAGGTAGTTTGTCTTGGTTACAAAAATGTGGCCATAAAGTGTTACGCAGTCCAGAACCTGGTTGCTACACATGCAGGTTTGTGAGTTAACCACATGCTTAAACAAAAGTAATATAGCAACACGCTGTAGAAAATGGCAGCAGATAAAGGCCTGGCAACCCAACTAGTCTGCCTAAGTCTGTCTAATTTTGAGACTGTGCCTGTATTACCACTGACTGTGATCAGCTCACTGCTGTCCACCTTGTGTGGAGGTACTTAAATGTCTTAATCATGTTGCCCCTCTTTCTCTGTCCTCCAACATGTACATGTTTAGATCCTCCAAGCATTCCTCATTGGTGACACTCTGCACTGTCTCTAACCTGTCGCTGTCCTTCCTCAAGTGTGGCCCCCCAAAACTCCACACAGTACAGTACAAGTGACATTAAACTGTTCCTCCAACTCTCTGCTCTTTCATAGTTTTTTTTATGCTGACAATGCAGTGGGAACTCTAAATGCTTAAACTACAAACTCCAATTCAACCAATCATCAACTCATATGTAGTGCACTTTCAGCCACTGTAAATTCCTTCAGCTCCCCATTTTCAAATGCATTTGAAATGCAGTAGTTTATCAATGGCCCCAAGTCTACTGTACTGTACATTAGCTCGAGTTTGATTGCCGATTGCTATGGTCCAATGCCTCTCACTAGCCACCGACTACTTAAATTATTTATTCAGTATGTTTAGTTTAGCTTTTTATTTACTTACCAACTGTACCATAGTTAGTGAGAGAGTTAGAGGTACAGTAGTAGCAGTGGCGTGGAGAGTCATGTCAAAGAGAACGGCAACCCAGAAGTCAGTACTGTATAGCACTGTAGCTAGACAATGCTCCTCTTTATTTAATTGATATGCCCACACTGTCACATTTCAGTTTTTTTTTTATTTCATATGATTTTCATGTACCCAACTGTGGCTCCATACAGTACTGCAAGTGGTGTGCTGTGTACTGTACACTGCAGCCGCTTGTCTCACTTACTGACTTCCAGAGTTGATAACCGCATCCCCCATCGGGTCTGAGAGTAAAAAAATATATGTACAGTACTGTATACTATATAATCTGTATAGGCATCCTACTAATTAATAACTCTAAATAAGGCAAGGGAGTCGGGGGAATAAGGTCTGAGACACGGTCGTGTTATACTGTAGTTGGGAGTGGGCGGGGTGAAGTAAAAATACATCTTTATCTTGGGCTGACCCACCTACAAACAGTACAGAAATGTGTTAGTTTTCAAATAGAAAATATACTGTACAGTACCACACAAAAATGAAAGTTAAGGTACACAGTACAGGTATTTGATTCAATGCCTTGGGATCTCGCCAACTGTTTAATACAGTGTACTGTACACTGCAGTATTGAAATTGGGCTTCAACTCAGTGGTTAAGCATTTTTATGGGTTGCATAATGTGTGCACTCCTCATTGCAGTGCATTGATAAAAAAAAGTTTCCAGACAGCTGCAAAGCAAGCTGAAACTGAATAGCAGCCAGACAAAAACCATTAAGAAACTTATTAATTCATTGCAGTGAGCAGTGCACACATTAAGCAACTCACTGGAAAAAATGATAAACCAGTGAGTTGGAGGAACCGTTTAATGTGACTTGTACTGTACTTCAGGTGGGGCAAATGAGGGACCTACACAGGGGTTGTATTACCTCTCTCCTCCTGCTAGCTTTCCCACTCCCTATGCACCCCAGCATCTGATTTGCCTTGCCCACTGCCCTACTACTTTGTAGCAATGCCTTCACATTCTCCATTATTAATAACCCCAGGTCCATTTCCCTATGTGTTTTTTTTGTAAGCTCACTATATGCACAAACAGATGGAATTGATTTAGTGTGATTTTACTACATGCTCAAACAGAAAAACATCACTTTTTTTGTGAGTTCACTGCTTGCTCAAACAGAATGCACAGATTTGTGGTGATTTCGCAGAAGGAAACAAAAGGAACAGATTAATTCATTGTGAGCACTTCATGGTTATTGTTAGTTCACTACATTCTCAAGCAGGTGCAGATGCTTTGCGAGTTCACAGCATGCTCAATCAGAAACAGTGGCTGCATTGCGAGTTCACAGCATGCTCAATCAGGAACAGTGGCTGCATTGCGAGTTCACAGCATGCTCAATCAGGAACAGTGGCTGCATTGCAGTTCTGACTGCAGCTCAATCAGGAACAGTGGCTGCATTGCGAGTTCACAGCACGCTCAATCAGAAACAGTGGCTGCATTGCAGTTCACAGCACGCTCAATCAGAACAGTGGCTGCATTGCGAGTTCACAGCACGCTCAATCAGAAACAGTGGCTGCATTGCGAGTTCACAGCACGCTCAATCAGAAACAGTGGCTGCATTGCGAGTTCACAGCACGCTCAATCAGAAACAGTGGCTGCATTGCGAGTTCACAGCACGCTCAATCAGAAACAGTGGCTGCATTGCGAGTTCACAGCCGCTCAATCAGAAACAGTGGCTGCATTGCGAGTTCACAACAGCTCAATCAGAAACAGTGGCTGCATTGCGAGTTCACAGCACGCTCAATCAGAAACAGTGGCTGCATTGCGGTTCACAGCACGCTCAATCAGAAACAGTGGCTGCATTGCGAGTTCACAGCACGCTCAATCAGAAACAGTGGCTGCATTGCGAGTCTCAGCACGCTCAATCAGAAACAGTGGCTGCACTGCGAAGTTCACAGCACGCTCAATCAGAAACAGTGGCTGCACTGCGGAGTTCACAGCACTCAATCAGAAACAGTGGCTGCACTGCGAGTTCACGCACGCTCAATCAGAAACAGTGGCTGCACTGCGGAGTTCACGCACGCTCAATCAGAAACAGTGGCTGCACTGCGCAGTTCACAGCACGCTCAATCAGAAACAGTGGCTGCACTGCGAGTTCACAGCACGCTCAATCAGAAACAGTGGCTGCACTGCGAGTTCACAGCACGCTCAATCAGAAACAGTGGCTGCACTGCGAGTTCACAGCACGCTCAATCAGAAACAGTGGCTGCACTGCGAGTTCACAGCACGCTCAATCAGAAACAGTGGCTGCACTGCGAGTTCACAGCACGCTCAATCAGAAACAGTGGCTGCACTGCGAGTTCACAGCACGCTCAATCAGAAACAGTGGCTGCACTGCGAGTTCACAGCACGCTCAATCAGAAACAGTGGCTGCACTGCGAGTTCACAGCACGCTCAATCAGAAACAGTGGCTGCACTGCGAGTTCACAGCACGCTCAATCAGAAACAGTGGCTGCACTGCGAGTTCATGCGCTCAATCAGAAACAGTGGCTGCACTGCGAGTTCACAGCACGCTCAATCAGAAACAGTGGCTGCACTGCGAGTTCACAGCACGCTCAATCAGAAACAGTGGCTGCATTGTGAGTTCACAGCACGCTGAAGCAGGAGTAGATTCTTTGGGTCCTATGCACTAACAGGTGGGAATTATGCATGAAATGCATGTAACCTGCCTGCGCTGCTCTACACCCCCACACAGGCATACACAGGCTGGCATTCATGACCGCCAGCCACCTGTCTGTGCCCCCACTACCTTGGCATACAGCTGTGTGGCAGAGGATCATTGCAGTGTGTGGGCAGAGCATGGGACACCGGTGGGCATTCAATAGGATGCCCAGCCTGGGTCCCATAGTGGATTCCCATCCATGCATGGGCAGAGGGTCCTGGGATGGCATGAACTATATACTGAATAAACAATGGACGTTTGCATGAACAGCCACCACAAGCTCTCTCAGGTAACCAGGCAGGCTGTGGCAGCTGTGTGCAGGGGGATTCCGTTGCCACCATGCCATGCTTGTAACCTGTGGGGGGGCGTGTAAATGTTTACAGCAGGGTATCATCTTGTATAGGTCTTTCAGCCCTGGGGTGGCACGCAAGTGCTGTTGTGCATGGGCACAGCATGGGGCACGCCCCTTGGCATGCCACCAGTGTGGCGCCAAGCAACTGGCTGGGGGATCTGGCATGCAAGGTGCTAGTACACCTGTGATAAATACTGCCGAGGGTATGCTGGACCCTGATGCATGGCATTCAGGCATAGAACTGTTTATGCACCTCAGATACATGGCGCTTAGGCATTCGGACCCTTTAGTGAATAGATCCCTACATGCTCAAGCAGCAGTAGATTCATTGTGAGTTCACTACATGCTCAGACTGGAGTTTATTCATTTATTGTGTGTTCACTAGATGCTCTGGCAGAAGGAGTTTATGCAGTCATTGCATGTTTACTAAAGGCTGATACAGAAATAATATATTCATTCATGGCAAGGTCACTACATGTGCAAACAGAAAGTATATACATATATACAGGAATCAGTCATGGGCCCTGTTCTCTTCAATTTCTTTCTTAGTGACATTGGAGAAGACATCAAGGGCAAGTTATGTCTCTTTCCAGGTCATACAAAGCTCTGAGGTAAGGTAGGTAGTGATGAAGGGACCAGGGAGATGCAGAGGGATCTACAAAGGCTAGAGAGGTGGTCTAAGATTTTGCAGTTGAAATTCAAAGCCAAACAGTGTATGGTGACACACCTAGGGGAAAAGTACCCCAGGACAGAGTACTGGATGGAAGGAGTTAAATGGAGTGCTGCAGCAGAGGAAAGGGAGCTAGGAGTCACATTTAGTGACTCCCTAAAACAATTGAACCAGTTTAACAAGGCCTATAGTAAGGCAAATAGGATGCTTGGGTGTATCGGATGGGTTACTGACAGCAGGAAAAAGGAGGCATTACTACCTCTCTGTAGATCACTAGTGAGGCCCCACCTGGATTACTGTACCAAGTTTTGGAGTTCATAGCTAAGGAAGGACAAAGACAGGCTGGAGATGGTGCAATGTGGGGTGGCCAAGATGATTCATGGACAGTAGGGTGACAGGCTAAAGAAGGTGCAACATGGGGCGTCCAAGACGGTTGAGGACCAGAAGGGCGATCTTATGAGGATCATCTGAAGGGACATATGATAGAGGTTTTCAAGTTACTGAAGAGAATAAACAAGGTATGCTGTGAGGAACTATTTAGCAGGAGTGAAGATTCAAGAACACAGGAGCATGAGTAGCAACTATTGAGAGGAAGGTTTAAGAGGGATGTGAGAACGTTTTATTTTACAACAGGGTGGTGAAACCTTGGAACAGTCTGCCAGCAGATGTGGTAGGCGTCAAAACCGTAAATGGTTTCAAGCATGGCTGGAGCAGATTGAAAGATTTAGTGGCTACTTAGGGCAGTAACAGTAAGGGGGTGTGGGTGTGGACTGGGAGGGCTAGAACTCTCTATGGACAATAGGTCCTGAGGTTTGATAGGGAACTATGGGCAGACTAGATGGACCATTGGTCTTTTTCTGATGTCATTGTCTATGTTTGCTTCCACCGAGTTGGTTCGACAACATTGTTATTGAAATCCCTGACAGAGACAGGTGTAATGATGACAGGTGAAATTTCACCTGCCGGACATTTGCTGTGTTGTTTTCGGGCGGCTTCACCCCCCTCCACATTTTTATATAACTAACTGAGTCTGAGTTGACTTGGAATGGGCCAAAAGACAGGTGAAACTGTGAAATTTCACCTTTAGGTCCATCAGACAGCTAGTTTCGGAACCCACTCGTGAGGGAGCAATCTTAGACCTCATACTCTCAAACGGGGGCAGTGAGAGGATCTCAGATCTAGAAGTGGGTTGCCATCTGGGAACAAGTGACCATCAAACAGTGTGATTCACGTTAAACTCAGCTACAGAGTCAAGCCATACAAAAGTGAGTGTACTGGACTTCAGGAGGGCTGACTTTGGCAAAATGGGAGACTGCCTCAGAAAAGCACTAGCAAACAGGCTAGAAGGAGGTGTGGAGCAACAATGGAGAATCATCAAAACTGCCATCACAGAGGCAACAAGCCTTTGTGTGAAGCAAATAAACAAATCAAAATGAAAGTAAAAGCCACTATGGTTCTCAAAAGAGGTGGCTGTGAAAGTCAGGAAGAAAAAGAAAGCATTCCGGAAGTATAAGGAAACACAGAAAAAGCAGAACAGAGAGCTGTACCAGTTAAGGCAGAAGGAAGCAGGAAGGGAAGTCAGAATAGCAAAGGCCCAAACTGAGGAAAAGATAGCCAACTCGGTTAAGAAGGGGGATAAAACCTTTTATAGGTACATCAGCGAGTGTTGAAAGACAAAGGGAGGGATAGTGAGGCTAAATAGAATGAACAGTGGGTGGGCAGAAGGGGACAGTGAAAAAGCAGGGATACTGAATGAATATTTCTGCTCAGTATTCACAAAAGAGGAGGGGGAAGTGCCTAATCCAATTAACAGAAGCACTCTTGATGGGGGGGGGTCAATCCAAGTCCTTTCACAGAAGAAAGGGTTCTGCAAAAACTCCTAAAACTGAAGGTGAACAAAGCAATGGAGCCTGATGGAATTCACCCCAGAATTCTAAAAGAATTAAAGGGGGAACTAGTGAAACCACTGGCAACTCTTTTTAATAAATCATGGGAGGATGGTGTGGTACCCAAGGACTGGAGGAAGGCAGATGTGATTCCCCTTCACAAAAGTGGGACCAAGACAGAGGCAGAAAACTACAGACCTGTCAGTCTGACCTCTGTGGTAGGGAAAGTGATGGAGTCACTTCTGAAGGAAAGAATATTTGAGCACCTAGAGGCCAGTGGGGCACAGGACCCAAGGCAGCATGGGTTCTGGCGGGAAGGTCATGTCAGAGCCAGATCTAATAGATTTCTTTGACTGGGTGACCAAGGTAGTAGACCAGGGAGGGCGTGGACATGGCCTACCTAGACTTTAACAAGGCATTTGATGACACAGTCCCACGCAAAGATTAATAGTCAAATTAACCAGCCTGGGAGTGGGTCCCAGGGTGGTAGCCTGGGTAAAACATTGGCTGGACAACAGGACACAGAAGGTAATTGTAAATGGAGTCCACTCTGAAGAAAGAGGGGTTACTGGTGGGGTACACTAGGGGTTCAGTATTGGGTCCAGTCATTTTAATGTCTTCATAAGTGACATTGCAGAGGGACTGGAAGGAAAAGTATGCCTTTTGCAGATGACACAAAGATCTGCAACAGGGTTGATACACAAGGAGGTGTGGAAAGGATGAAAAGGACTTGCCAAGGTTGGAGGAATGGTCGAAGTATGTCAGCTAGATTCAATGCAAAGAAGTGCAAAATAATGCACCTGGAAACAAGAACCCAGGGGAAAATACACAATGGGGGAGGTAGTAACAACAACAAAAAGGAAAGGGACCTGGGGTAATCATATCAGATGACCTTAAGGTTAGCAAGCAATGTGAAGGTAGTAGGGAGGGCTGGGGTATACTGGGATGTATAGGGAGAGGCATCAGCAGCAGAAAACAGGAAGTTGTTATCCCTCTGTACAGACAGTTGGTGAGACCCCATCTGAGTACTGTGTCCAGTTCTGGAGACCCCATCTCC
The DNA here is from genome assembly GCA_016271365.2 of Neoceratodus forsteri. NCBI lineage: Eukaryota > Metazoa > Chordata > Ceratodontiformes > Ceratodontidae > Neoceratodus > Neoceratodus forsteri. The sequence continues at coordinate 1,709,765,429 of CM028129.1, read as the reverse complement.
ACAAAGACATAGACAGGATAGAGGCAGTCCAGAGGATGGCAACCAAAATGGTACATGGCCTGCAAGAGAAGCTGTATGAGGAGAGACTAAAGGAGCTTAATATGTATACCCTTGAGGAAAGAAGGGAGAGGGGGGACATGATAGAAACTTTTAAGTACCTCAGTGGAATCAACAAAGTCCAAGAGGGTAGCATCTTTCAGAAAAAGAGGCGTGCAAGAACAAGGGGACACAATTTAAAGATGGGGGTGGTTCAGGGGCAATGTGAGGAAGTATTATTTCACAGAGAGGGTAGTGGATGCATGGAACAGCCTTCCTGAGGAGGTTGGGGGGGGTCTAAAACTGTGGGAGAATTCAAGAATACATGGGACAGACATAAAGCAATTCTTGTGGGGGGTAGGAAGAAATAGGCTGTTGGTTAACTAGGATCTGCGGCCTATCCTGTAGGTAGGGAAATGGGCAGACTAGATGGGCCAAGCCGTCCTTATCTGCCATCAAAGTCTATGTTTCTATGTTTCTATCACTGTGACAATTTTGAATTCCATCAAAATTGTCACTGTAATGGCTTTCGCTGTGGACATTTCACAGTTTCACTGGTATACCTCTATGTTTCTATGTCACATTCATTGTGAGCTCACTATCTGCTCAAAAAAGAGGAGTTTATTCATTCATTGTAACTTCACTATATGCCACATAGCAGTAGATTCACTGTGGGTTCACTAAATGCTCAAACAGCAGTAGATTCATTGTGAGTTCACTACATGCTCAAAGAGGAGTTTATTCATTCACTGTGAGTTCATTAAATGCTCAAACAAGAGGAGTTTATGCATTCATTGCGATTGTGACTTCACTATACGTCAGACTGCAGTAGGTTCATTGTGAGTTCACTACATGCTCAGACAGGATTTTATGCATTCACTGTGAGTTCACTAAATGCTCAGCAGTAGATTCATTGTGAGTTTGCTACATGCTCAAAGAGAGGAAGTTTATTCATTCACTGTGAGTTCACTAAATGCTCAAACAAGAGTTTACTCATTCATTGTGACCACTATATGTCAGACAGCATTAGATTCATTGTGAGTTCACTATACGCTCAAACAGAAGGAGTTTATTCATTCATTGTGAGTTCACTACATGCTCAAACAGCAGTAGATTCACTGTAAGTTCTCTACACACTCAAACAGAAGGCATTTATTCATTCATTGAGTTAATTACATGTTCACGCAGAAGGACTAGATTCATTCTGAGTTTACTACATGCTCATTGTGTCAACTTCACTACCTGCTGTTTGTTTTAGAAATAGGTAAAAATAGCGATACATACAATTAATAGAAAGATAGATAATTACATAGACATACAGACAGAGAGTGAGAGACACAGACAGACAGGCAGAATAGGAATGGCATTGAAGTATTGAAGTGACACCAACCCCACCCCCACCCCGCAGACATGGACAGGCATTGGGGTGTGCCTTTGGGTCATTGGCCATAACGCTAATGCCATTTCACCTCACCCTACCCTGCAGACACAGACAAAAGTCAAGGTGTGCCTTGGGGTTTTCAAACTTTACACTCACCCCGTTTCATACAGAAATATGCTGAAGTGGGTACAGTATAAGAGAATGGAGTTAACTTTGGGGCGGAAGAGTCAAAGGCACACCTTGATACCTGTCACTGGCTGCAGGGTGGAGGTGGGGGTGGAAAGGCGTGAGCATTACTGTTGACAATCCCAAGTCACACCCAGATGCCTGTCAGTCCCTACAGTGCAGGGTGTTATGGTCAGAAACCCTAATGCCCTGGGTGTTTCTTGGTATTTTCACTCCAAGTTTTCAGCATGGGCTTTCTGTGACCCCACCGCATGAACAGTGACACTATCAGTTCATTAGCTGAAAGAAGATTTTGCACAGCGACTGTGCCATTTGGCATCACAGGTGCAAAAACACATTTTGGACAGGATGTAAAAAAATGACAGCTACAGTATACATTTCTTGTTTCAGTAACTGCTCAGCACATCTGTTGCATGACCTGCTCATTGACATTTTATATCTGCTACTCAATGTACTGCTGCTATGGCTGTATGGCTGAGAGGGACCTGGGGGTGGGGTGGATGTCGATATGAACAACTCAGAGACTTGTAGGAGGGCAGCAGCCAATGCCACGATGCTGAGATGCATCACTAGGGGGATCACTCCAGAAGGAGGGAAGTGATGCTCCCTCTGTATAACTGTTTGGTGAGGCCACACCTCTAGTACTGCATGCAGTTTTGGAGGCCACACTTAAAGAGGGACATTGAACTCCTGTAGAGGGTCCAGAGAAAGGCAATCAAAATTATCTGTGGCTTTGGGGAAAGGACCTAACGGAAGAGGCTCGAAGAGCTGAATATATACACATTGGAAGAGAGAAGGGACAGAGGGGACATGATAGAGGTCTTCAAGTACATGAAGGGAGTAAACAGGGGTGGTGAAGTCAAGGTGCTTCAAAGGAAGGAGGGGGCATCTAGAGTGCATGGGTGGAAGCTGGAGGCGAGATACTCAGGGGAGAAAGGAGGAGGTGCTACTTCAGTGAGAGGGTGGTAGAACCATGGAATGCGCTGCCCAGGGAACTGGTGGTGGTAAAGACTGTGGAGGGGTTCAAGAGGGAGTGGGACAGGTACAGGGGAAAGGTTGTGGAAGCAAAGTCCAATGAAGTGGGAATACCCTGGACTGGGAAGGGAGAAGCCCAAGAGGGCAGATGGGGCAGCAAGGTCAGCTCCAAGGGCGGGGACTGACCAAATGAACATACATGAAAGCCCACTAGGCCTATTCTGCTGGCATTTTTGTATGTTAGTATGTTGGTATGCTTACAACACCAACATCATGAACCATAAAACAGATGACTGCCATAACTAGGGAGGCAGTACAGTACAGTGGTTTAAGGCTCTTAATTGCAAATCTGGAGATCTGAGTTTGAATCCCATAGCGCCCCCACAAAAAAAATGAAAATCTTCTTACAGAGCAAATCAGCACAAACTGCTCATAGAATGCTGATACCTACTGTACATTTATAGTTTAGCAGATACTTGAAATCTAACTGAGTGGTGTTTCTGTAAGAAAACAGCTAGAGTTTTTATTAATTATAGCATTGATGATCTGGGCAGTTTCTGTGCTTTTATGGTTGTGTATAGTTTGATAAACTTAAAAGTTTTAAAATTGAAACACTCCTGCTAGCTAGACCTGACACACGTAGAAAACAAAAGTAGTGAATTACGACCATTTAGTAGCTGTTGTCTTACAGAAACCCCAGTTATCTAGCTCTCCCCTGGACTGGGAAGGGAAAAGCCTGAGAGGGCAGGGGGAGGCAGCAAGGTCAACTCCCAGGGTGGGGACGGACCAAACAAGCAGACACGAAAGCTCACTAGGCCTATTCTGCTGCCATTTTTGTATGTTGGCATGCTTACTACACCAACATCATGAACCATAAAACAAATGACTGCCATAACTAGGGAGGCAGTATGGCACAGTGGTTAAGGTTTTTCACTGCAAATCTGGAGATCTAAATTTGAATCCCATAGCCCCCACAAAAAAAAAATGAAAATCTTATCATAGAGAAAAATTAGCACTAACTGCTAATACTGTAGAATGCTGAGACCTACATTTACAGTTTAGCAAATACTTGAAATCTAACTGAGTGCGGTTTCCTTAAGAAAACAGCTGGAGTCTTTATTAATTATAGCATTGATGATCTGGGTAGTTTCTGGGCTTTTATGGTTGTGTATAGTTCTAAAAAATTGAAACTTAAAATTAAAACACTCCTTCTAGCTAGACCTGATGCACGTGGAAAACAAAAACAGTGAATTAGATCTATTTAGTAGCTGTTGTCTTACAGAAACCCCAGTTAGCTAGCTGTCAGGTATCTGCTAAACTTAACTGTTGATGTGTCTGTGACCGGAAAAACTACATTTAAAATCTCACAAATAAATTAATAAAATAACAGAACAGCATTTATTTTAGTAGTATCTTCTTTCTTTTCAGGTTCCCATGGCACTAGGTATATATATTTATATCTTTTAACTTCAAAGCACTAAATCTATTAAAATGCAAAAAAAGAAACGCATGGCTTTATTCTCTTCACACATTACTGTTAAACTTTAGATCCCAGAATGGCCAAGAAACAATTTAGACTTCACTCTTGCATGCCACTGTCACACGCACTTCTCATGCAAACATTCATTTCTATGCTATGCACTCTTATTTCAGAGAGACATAAATCATATAGAACTGCTAAAAACAAATTTATCAAGACTGGATTTCTATAAGAAAACAACTGTTAAATAGCTCTAATTCATTATTTGTGTTTTTGGTGTGTGTCAGGTCTAGCTAGCAGTAGTGTTTTCATTTTAAAATGTTATTTCATTAAACTACTCACAACAATAAAAAGCACAGAAATTGTCCCAGATCATCAATGCTCTAAATAATAAAGACTGTAGCTGTTTCCTTACAGAACACCTACTCAGCTTTCAGGTATTCGCTAAACTGTAAATGTAGGTACCATCATTCTACTAGAAGAAATTGGGAGTTAGGGCTGATTTTGCTCTGTGACATGCTTTTCATTTATTTATTTATTTATTTTTTTGTTGTTTTTTTTTGTTACAAATGTGGAGTATCTTTTTAATAAAGTACAAAATATGTATGTGTGAGTTATTTCATTTGGAGAATATTTGTTTCATTATTTGAAAAAGTGTGATACACTAAATGTGTAGAGCAGTGAACCATTGTAATATGGAATCAACTGTGTAGCTGAAATAATTGTGTGACTGTTGCCATTTATGCTCACTGGCCAAGAACAGTTACACAGCTCTGCTGTTGTGAAATGATTTTAAAGCAGCACACATGCTAAATCCTACTGCCACATTCAAAACACCATCCCCTACCTACTTGCCACATATAAACTCAACTATATTAAAAAAATAATTCTATGCACTTTCTTTTTACCAGGAGAGACACACTAAGCTGAAAGCTTGTTTACAGGTACGACCTGGGAACACAAGGAAGTTAAATTATTTGCTCAGGATCACACAGTATGCAAGTGGGGGCTGTGGGATTCAAACCCAGGTCTCCAGGTTTGTAGCTCAGAGTCTTAAACCACTGTGTTATACTGCCTCCTTACCCTACCTGCCTACTTATCCATTATTCATTCCCCAATCCCATTTACAACATGGTTACACTTACATATAATACATACTTCTCAAGCTTGAAAGAAAAAATACACTTTATCATCAAAGTCATTTTACCAAGTACTGTTCCCATGATTAAAATAATTTGAACCCTTCCCCCCCAAAAATGTGCCCTGATATGAAACTGTATGTTTAACTGTAAAGACAATAAAAAATTGTATTTCTAAATGCATTACTAACACCAATTCTTCATGGTTAAAATAATTTCAACCCCTTCTCCCCAAAAATGTGCTCTGACAAACTGCATTCTGGAAAGATTGCCTGGGACAAGGTGCAATAAAAACAAAACCTGAATAACAGGTTTCTTGAAGTAAATGTTGACATCCTGTTTCTAGTGTCCATGATAAAATAAAAAAATACAGTTAAGATTTTTTTAATGTCAGCTCTGATCAAAATAGCTTTTAAAATCACCAATTGTTTCTTGTTCAACATTTTCTAATACATCTCAAACTTAAAAGAAAAAACAGACTTTATCATCAGTCTGTGTTCACCATGTACTGAGCCCATGATTAAAATAATTTGAACCCCCTCCTCCAAAAAATGTGCCCCGACATGAAATTGCATGTCTAACTTTAAAGACAATTAAAAAATGTATTTCTAAATGCATTACTAACACCAATACTTTCAAAGTTTTGAAACTACTAAAGACAAATTATATATAAACTATACATATATAAAATGTTTAAGAAAAACATGCAGCTCTTACTGTAAATTAGAATGTGTGTCTAGGTCTCCTTCTGACGCTCCAGGTGGCTTTGATAATCATTTGTTCCAAAGGACTTTTAAGTCAATTTGAAGGCATTAAATAACTTATGTTCTCCTAGTCCTTAATAAAGGCATTAAGTATCTTCTGTTCTCCACTGCACAGACTTGTTCTGTTGGTTGATATAGGTCCCAAACTAGTGTGACTTGTTACAGCATGATAGAGCCCTCTCATGCCCCTCCCACATGAATCAGAAAAAAGTTTGGGGTGGATCTTTAGGAGCTTCTTGGGTGGAGTTGGGGGTGTATCTTACTCCCCCCAAAAAACCTAATGCTACCTCCCACTACTCAGGCTCCAGTTCTTGTACCACCCATTTAAGAAAGAAAATAGTACCATGCAACCATTGACTAAAATGAAAGCGTATTTATTTGAGGCCGGAAAACATTGCTTGAAGGAGGGTAAGGTGGAAGAGACTATTTACACCTTCAGTTAGTTCCACAGACAGAAAACATAACATCACTCCTTTTGGACATGCAAAATGTCTGCAGGCTCCGCCTACTGCAGCCGTAAAAAAGCAGAAAGCTGCTCCACTGAGCGCAGTAACCCTGGGATCATCAAAACATGAGTCTAGTAACCCAGCCCCCGAGGCAACATTGGCATACCTTTTCTCAGGCAAAGCAAGCCTGTCAACACCAGAGTGCTAGCGAGAGCCCAATCGTCCTTCTCACTCCTCTGGAATCCTGAATCCTTGTTTAATATGAAAAACCCAGGATTATCCTGGATTATCCTGAAATAATCATTTAAAGTGCTGAATATAATTGTAAAATGTGTGTTACCCCATGGGGCCATACACCAACTGTCTTGTGTGCCAAGATTTCTGAAAACTAAATCAGCATGTCTGCTAAGAGATAAAAACAAGTCTACTGCTCCAAAATACATGAAGCAGCGCACATCACAGAGATGACAGTACAAAAATAACCAAAGTTTCTTTCAAGAAAGACAGAAAAGTCTTTTCCAATATCAGCAATATGAAAAACAAAAGTCCTGCTACAGAGAGTGGAGCAGAGTGGCACTGCCACTATCTTGCCGCTTCACTCCCCAGTGCTGACTACCTCAGCAACACCAGCTGGTCGGGCCACCTCTAGTGCATGGACTGTAGATAGATCTACCTAATTCAGACCCCCTTTGCCTTCGTCTCTGCTTCACAAAAAATGTAATTCTAGACTGTTTCATTACGATTTACGAATAAATTAGTTAAAGCTTTCGTACTCCCATTTCTGCATCATGATGTACATTACTGTATTCTATTTATTTTTATTTATTTATTTATTATTTGTAAACAACCTTTGAGCAGGAGCCCTTTTACAAACGTTCCACGTCAGCCACAGACACAGTTTACACAAATAATAATATAGAATAATACATACATAAAGCATCAGACACAGATTATAGCATTTACAATCAGCTTAGTCAGTGTTGTGAGATAGCATTTGACAGAGGCATTAATGTAATATAGTGAGTACAGGGGGGCACTACTAGCAGGTGGATGGAGGAGGAGGAGGAGGAAGGGGAGGGAGATAAGATAGCAGTCTAGGAGAGGACCTTGTTGAAAATGGATAGCAGGGAGGGGTACATCACAGGGAGAAGAGGGTGGATCTGTGGAAGGGCAGGGTATAGTTGAGTGGTGATGGGAGGGTAGGGCCAAAAGTGAAAGAAGGTTACTACGTGAGTCTTAAAGAATAGTTACCAAAGATGATTCTACCTGCATAAATCAATGTTATCCAAAACCAGACTTTATGAGCCATGCACCTTCCTGCTATCTGGGAGGGGAACATGGGGTATGGCCCGGGGAAAGGTGGCTGTAAGGAGCAAGGTAGGAGAGAGTGAGAGGAGGGTGGAGAGGTAGGAAGGGAAAGAGGTGCTGAAAGACGTTGCAGTCAGCAGGGGGGTGGAGAGACAAGGATATGGTGATAGCAACAAAGAATTATGGAGGGTATATCCTCTGCTATTTGACATATTCATGTTTTATAATCCTGTGCTGTGATGCACATTATATATATATATATATGGGATATACAATGGTGAGCTGTCAGATAAATGATTTATCTACACAAGTGCTGTTTGACCTCGGGGAACTTCACGAGTGGCGTAAGCCACGAGTGAGGTGTCCGAGGTCAAACAGTACAAGGTAGATAAATCATTTATCTGACAGCTCACCATTGTATATTTCATTTATGCAATAGGGATGCTTTTATCAGTGTGGGAACATTTGGTTTGACTGTTTATGTTCTTTTTTAAATGGTAATTTCTGGGACTTTCTGGGACTTTTGGTTAACTTTCCTGGTGTATGTCCGCCTAGGGTGGTTGCTATTAAATGAAACACCACTCATTTTGTAGAGAACTTCTTGCTGAACAAATGTCATGGTGACAGTATCATGCTACCTTTTTGTTTTAAAGTTATTCAGCATTTGTTTGATGAAAAAGTGAAACAAAATTTAATTTTATGCTGTTTTTTGCTAATTATAAAAAAAACTAAAAGGTGTTTATTAATGAAATGCCACTCATTTTGTAGATATTTTCATGCTGAACATTTTTGTGCTCATAGTACCATGCTATCATTTTAGTTTTAAAGTGATTCACATTTGTTTGTCGAAAAAGTGAAAAGAAAACTGAATTTTATGCTGTTTTTGCTAATTTTGAAAAACTAAAAGGTATCTCTGAATGAAACACCACTCATTTTGTAGATATTTTATGCTGAACATTTTCGTGCTCACAGTACCATGTTATCATTTTTCATTTTAAAGTTATTTATATTTGTTTGTCTGAAAAGTGAAAAGAAAATAGGATTTTTGCTGTTTTTGCTAATTATAAAAAACTAAAAGGTATCTATAAATGAAACACCACTCATTTTGTAGATATTTTGTCCAGAACATTTTACGTGCTCACAGTACTATGCTATCATTTTCGTTTTAAAGTTATTCACATTTGTTTGTCAAAAAGTGAACAAAAAGCTTTGATTGACAGTTTGCATTTATCCCACATATGTGGGATAAATCTAGGGTGGTTAGATTTATTCCACATATGTGGAAATAAATGGATTTATTCAATGGCTTTTGGTCTCACACCTATTGCATAAATATATATATATATATATATATATATATATATATCCTTGCTATTGTATATTATTCCTGTATTTGCTATTTCTGGAATTATTTGTACAAAACTGTTTTATCTGTACCATATCCAATTGTGTTTTTTCCCCTGTATCTATCTTTCCTCTGGGTCACACCTGGAAACGAGCCTCAGCTCAGTGTGCCTTTCTCAGGTACCAATTTTTAAATACTTAAAATAAATAGAAAAGTAGTGGTGGTATGATTATCAGAGCCCCTTGATTATTTGCTATTTAGCTCTTTCTTGTTCTGATTTCCTCTATTTTTTTGTTGTTGTCTGGAGTGTGATTTTGATCTACCTCGAGACACAGACCTATTCATTCTGAAGTGCAACCAGCTGAAGATACTGCCCTCTTGATAATCTGCTGTGTCTTATTCCAGTCTACTTAGTTTCCAGTTAAGTCTGTCTCATACTTTTTAAGTTTCTGTTGTTGATCTTTATCAAATTTTGCGAAGTCTGGATGGGTGAGAAATTTCTTTAAGGCTGTTTTACTTTCTGTTATTTCTTTAATTAGCCTCTGGTGTTTAGCTGTGTCACTTTTATTTAGAAGTTGTAGGAATTTCTGTGAACACTCCCCTACAGCCTTTTCCCATTCAGCTTAAAACTGAAAATCATCTAGTCCTCCAGATGTAGTTACTGAAACGTGTAATCCCGTAGGAGCAATAAATTGCTCTGAATATTGCTACAGGATACTTCTATTGTAGGCAATATTTAGTTCATGGAATGGTTGCTGTTCTCAAGTTAGAAACAATGACTTTAACTCACTGTCGTCTGTGGTATTGTTGGTTGCTGCTAGCCGCTGCCTTACAGATTCTTTCTGCTTCAGTAAATTATCAGTAATGGTCAGGCATGCTGGCAGAGACTCCACAGTATCACTTGCCTCTGGGTCTGAATCTGTGCTCATTGCTTTGGTACAGTACATTCAGAATCTCCGCTGCAGGTTCTTATCATCTCCTCCAGGAGAAAATGGCTCAAATTGACTGTGTCCAAATGCCTCTCAGCGCTAGCGTTGCCACTAGTGCCCAGGTTACAGCCCTAACATAATGCAATCCACACCAACACAAAGGTGCTTCACTCACTGGTGCTGGGCAGGGTGCAGGTCCGGGGCTGCTAACCCTGCAAGACTCATAACACCAAACACTGTGGACTTGCACTCCTGGACACAGAGCAGTGAATGTGTGTACCATGAATTAGGTACAAACTCACTACTTACTGCTGAATGCAAAGTTCTTTATTGTGGCAAACAACATAGTCAACTCAAAAGCAAACTCTCCTAGTAAAGTAACGAACAGCCGACCCTTGACCATTGCCAGGGACCCCAGTGCTTCATGCCTTCGAGCTTCCTCAGGGGGTGCTAACCTAGAAAAGATTACATCATCAGTAAGTTTCACTCAATTAAGTTAATGAATACAAAAATTGACAAAAAAGGACAAAAAGGACTTGCATCAAATACATTTGTTACACGTTATTATATCATATATATTCTTGAATGCATAATGTGAATTTATATACATCCCTTATATAAACAAATGATTTGATGTATGAAGCATATTTGATAAAGGCTTTTTTTCTTATTACAATTTGGTAAATTCCACATAACCATAATAAGCCTAGATCAAATGAAAGAAATTAGCAAGGTAGTTAGAAAAGAGCAAATTAGAGTTGGGAGCTTTCCACAGTTATGCGCCTTAGGAACTATTTGTGATTATTGAGCCTTTTGCTTTTCATGCTTTTAATGATTTGTTGTGCTTCTCTGATTAATTTTTCTTCTTCTACCTCTTCCAGACAGAGTTATTTGGAGAGCGCAGAAACTTCCTGTTATACCACAGAACCACAGAATCTCAGATGAGCATAACTGTGGAAAGCTCCTAGCTTTAGTTTGTTCTTTTCTAACTACCTTGCTAATTTCTTTCATTTGAGCTAGGCTTATTATGGTTATACGGCAACTACCATATCTGATCATGAAAAAATGCCTTTTTCAAATATGCTTCATACTTCAAATCATTTGTTAATATAATGATGTATAGAAATTCATGTTATACACTCAAGGGTGCATATGATATAATAATGTGTAACAAATGTGTTAAATGCAAGTCCTTTTTGTCCTTTTTTGTCTGTTTTTGTATTCATTAACTTAATTGAGTAAAACTTACTGATGATGTCACAGGACAGCATTTAAGGATGTCATCTTTTCCAGGTTAGCGCCCCCTGAGGAAGCTCAAAGGCACGGAGTGCTGGGGTACCTGACAATGGTCAAGAACTGGCTGTTCATTATTTTACTAGGACAGCGTGCTTTAAATTTGGCTATTTTTTTCCCCACAATCAAAATGCATTTAGTAGTAAGAAGTGAGTTTTTGTGCTTAATTCACAGTACACACTCTCCCTGCTCTGTGTCCAGGAGTGCAAGTCCGCAGTGTGTGGTGTTATGAACCCTGCTGTGGCTAGCAATCATGAGTGCCATGCCCCATGTTCCTGTCTGTGGGTCTGGATGTGCATGGGCCGGGTATGTGGCCATCGAGTGTACCTAGCCCTCGAGCATGCATGGGCCCACTTGTGAGTGAACTACATGTTCAAAGAAAAGGAGTAGCTTCATCATTCACACAGCAGAGTGGATTTGGGGAAAAGGGGGGATTGTCCGGGACAAACTGAGGGGGTTGGAATAGAAAACGAGAGTGGAAGAGGTGAGAAATCCTAAATACCAGTCTGTTAGAGATTACCAAAGTCTCTTTGAAGCAGCTAGGGAGAAAAAAACAACAACATCAAAGTCAATCTGGTATACCATTGAAGTGTGAGGAAAAGCAAAAACAAAGATGGCAGGATTCAAAAGATATGAGAGGAATCATTCTGTGGGCAACAGGGAGGTATACATAAGCAAGCTAACAGAGGCCAACAAAACCACAGGGAAACCAAAATCAAGACAGAATTAAGGAAAGTTGAGGCAATCAAAAAGATTGACAAGGCTTCCTTTAGGTATATCAAGGGAAGAAGAAAACAAAGGAGGGGATAGTGAGATTAAAATCAAGGGAGGTACTAGGTTGATGGGAAAAAGGCTGTATCCTCAATGAACACTTCTGCTCCATCTTCACTGTAAACGTTGTGGGGGGGGGGGACCATTGGGACTGTGAAGTGCAACCCAATAGAGAGGGTACGGTAGAAGCTGGAACTGGGACTGGCACTGAGAGAAAGGGTGCTTAATGGGTTAAGGGCACTGAGGCTGAATAAGTCTCCAGGAGCGGACTGGTTACACTCTAGAGTACTTCAGAAATGGGGCAGGAAGTTGCAGTGCCTCTAGCAGATTAGTTCACCTGTTCCCAGGAGACTGGAGTGGTCCTGGCCTTCTGGAGAGTGCGAGACATGGTCCCCCTCCATAACAGTGGGAGAAGCAGTGACCGAGTAAACTACAGGCCAGTTAGCTTGGCCTCTATCATGGGAAAGTTACTGAAGACCATCATTGAAGAGCAGATGGTGAACCTTTGGGTGGCAAATGAACTCCAGGATTTGAGGCAGCATAGAGTTCTTTGACTCAGTTACTTAAACAGTGGACATAGTCCAGGCAGTGGATATCTTGTATCTGGATTCCAACAAGGCTGTTTATTCTGTGCCACATAAAAGGTTAGTAAAGAAGCTAGGGGATCTAAGAGTAGGTGAGAAGCTAATTAGGTGAGTAGTAAGTTGGTTGGGAGGGTAGATTTAAAAGACAGTACTAAATGGGGAACACTCAGCTGTCAGAGAAGTGACAAGCAGTGTGCTGCAGGGGTTGGTACTGATGCCAGTAGTTTTCAATGTGTTCATCTACAACATCAGGGCAGGGTTCAAGGGAAAATTTGCCTCTTTGTAGATGATACCAACATCAGAGGTAGAGTGAACACTGAGGAGGGGATCAGGGACATGAGGAGGGACTTAGAAAGATTGAAGAAGTGGTCTAAGGTTTGGCAGGTAAAGTTTAATGCCAAGAACTGCAGAGTTACACGCCTAGACAGAGGACCCCCCCACAAAATAATATTATTTAGGTGGGGGGGGGAGAAACATTCTGCCAAACCCAGAGGAATGTGACCTTGGGAGAATTTTAGGTGATAGTGGCCCAGTGCACCAGAGCATTTAGAAAGCCAGAATGATATTGGGATGCATACAGAATGCTAGTTCCACTAGTAGGAAAGAGGCATTGTTGCCCCTTTATGGATCCCTGGTGAGGCCACACTTGGAGTACTATGTCATGCTCTGACGCTCACTCCTGAAAAGGATATGAACCATATAATGTCAGTCCACAGGTGAGCCACAAAGATGGAGAGGGACAACAAGGAAAAGTAGGAAGAGTGTCTTGACATTCTGAACATGTACCATACACGCTGGAGGCCAGAACAGAGATGAGTGACATGACAGAAATGTTCAAATACCTGAGGGGAATAAATAGAGAAGATTGTCAGGACCTGTTCAAGCAATGCAAAGGATCAGCAACCAGGAAGCACAATTATGTACTTTTGTGGTAGGGGGAGAGATTCAGGAAAGATGTGAGAAAATACTTCTTCCTGGAGAGTGTTGGATAGACGAAATGTTCTCCAGTAAGGGGTAAATGCCGAGAAGGTGACAGGATACAAGATGCGATGGAACAGCCACAAAGGGTTAGACACAGAGAAACATAGACAATGATGTCAGTAAAAGACCATTGGTCCATCCAGTCTGCTCATAAACCGTAACAAATCCAGGCCCTATTATTTATACAATGTTCTAACCCACACTATCCACCCCATGCTCCCAGCCCTACTGTTACCACCCTGAGCAACCACCCGGAGCAACCACTAAGCCCTTCATTCTGCCCCAATTGTGTTTAAATCATTGATAATTTTAGCACCCACCACATCAGCTGGCAGATTGTTCTACGGCTCCACCTCCTTTCTGTAAAATAAAACTTTCTCATTTCCCTCTTAAACTTACCCTCATCAGTTTCCCCATTTGTGCTCCGTGTTCTTGGTCCATTATTTATGCTAAATAATTTCTCGTAGTTTACCTTGTTTATTTATTTATTGAAAATTTTGGAAAATACCATATCTTTGAGTACAAGGGTTCTTTTCCAGAGATTCCGCATCAGTAGCAGAGTTTACAGGGTAACACAGAGAGAATTCCAATGGAATGTAGTCAAACAAGTTGAAAATGGTCTAACAAGTACATAATAAACAGGCCAGAACAATTTCATTCCTTTCAGGAACTAGCAGGTCTCTATCATACAGTGCCTTCCCTCTCTTGTCTGGTCTCCAGTGAGTACATGTTCAGTGCCCTGAGCCGATCCTCATAAGAGCTGCCCTGTTAGCCTGAATAATTTTGGTCACCCTCCATTGCACTGTCTCCAGCCTGTCCTTATCTTTACTTAGGTGAGGAATCCAGAACTGGTTGCTGTACTCCAGGCAGGGCATCACCAGTGATCTATACAGCGGTAGTAATACCCCCTTCCTTATGCTGTCAATACCACTTCCTGTATCCTGCCTGCCTCATTGTAAGCCTCATTACACAGGTTTGATTCTTTTAGGGAGTCACTGATGATGACCCCTAGGTCTTTTTCCTCAGAAGTCGTGCCCAGCTTTACCTCCCACATCCAGTACTCTGTCCTCGGGTTCCTGTTCACACCGTGTATCACTTTGGACTTTTTGACACTGAATTACAACTGCCAAACTTTGACCACCTCTCTAGTCTTTGCAAGTCTCTCTACATCTCCCTAACCCCCTCCTCACTGTCTAACCTGCCACAGAGCTCAGTGTCACCTGCAAAGAGACACATCTTGTCCCAGATTCCTTCTCCCATGTCACTGATGAACATATTGAAAAGGAGTGGACCCAGGACTGATTCTTGTGGCACCACTGGTGACCTCCCTCTCTTTTGATTTGACTCCGTTAACCACAACCCTCTGCTGTCTCCCTTCCAACCACTTTCTCACCCATCTGTGTCCTTCATGGCACCTAGATCCTCTAGTGTCTTCTGTAAACTTCTGTGAGACACTGAGTTGAAAGCCTTGCTGAAATCAAAGTAGAGTAAATCTACAGCACGGCCCTTATCCACTCACTGCCTTTGTTACTCAGTTGAAGAATACTATCAGATTGGTCTGACAAGATCTCCCTGCTATGAACCCGTGCTGTTTACTATTCTGGAGTCCAATGCTCTCCAAGTAGGTCACAAGGTCTTATTTGACTAGTGTATCATTAGTTTACCCACAATAGAAGTAAGACCGTCCGACAGGAAAATTGAAGACATTGCTCTCAGTAAATCCTGGAGCAGTTAAAAGGAATCTCAGAAGGAAAGTAGAAGCAACTGCACTCTTAGACCAGGTGATGCAGCAATTCGATATTTATTGCCACAGAAAGTACAATGCTTATACTTTAACATCACCATACATGCTGTGGATATCGGAACAATAAACCTCAGCACTTTGAGGCTAAGTCTGACATAGCATCGAAGTGCTGGGGTTTATTGTTCCCAATTCCAGCATCCACAGCATGTATGGTGATGTTAAAGTACAAGTACAGTACTTTTTGCAGCAATAAATATTGAATTGCAGTATCACCCGGTCTGAGAGTGCAATAGAGGTAAGACTGACAGGTCTTTAGTTACCTGGTTGCTGCTTGTCCCCAACCCCCCTTATGAAGTGGGACTATGCCTGCTTTTGGAACTACCCCTGTTTGAATTGAGCTATTGAATTGCCCTATGAGGGGTTCATTTACTTCCATTGTCAATTCCTTGAGCACCCTCAGATTCATCATATCTGGCCTGGGGGCCTTACCTATCATTAGGGCTGCTAGCCCTTTCTGAACCCTTTCACTGGTAAATACTTGCTGCCTCACCTCAGTGATTCCCCTTACAGCAGCCCCTCTGCCTTCCCTTCTGAATACAGGGCATACAGAGTCATTAAGAATGGCTGCTTTCTGCCCATTCACCTCAATGACCCTACCTCCCTCTATTAGCCGAACAATTCCTTCTCCTTCCCTTCTTCTTTTCCTAATATATCTGAAGAACTGTTTTTTCCCATCCTTGACCCCCTCCACAATACGCAGCTCTGTGTCTGCCTTTCCTTCTCTGATCATCCTCTTCGTTTCCCTTGTTCTCATTTGGTACTCCGCCCATTCTTCCTTCTCTTGTTTTTCCTTGTACCTGGTGAAGGCCTTCTCTTTGGATATCACTGCTTCCCTAACCTTTCTAGAGAACCATATTGGTCTCTTGTACATTGTACCTTTTTCTTTCGATTGCTGTTCCCGTGCAGGACTTTGTTGCCTGGAGAATGGCCCCCTTGATTGTCCTGCATCTTTCCTCCACTTACCTGATGCAGCCCACTCTGACCAACTTGTCCTGGACCAGCTCCTCTTCCTGCTGAAGTCTGCCCTTCTGAAATCTAGGACACCAGCCTTTGATGAGGGCTTACTTGTTCCAATGGCCAGGTCGAACCATATAGAGTTATGGTCACTAGACCCTAGTGGCTCCCCTGCCCTCACTTGTCCTCCCACTTCTGATTTGGTAAGCACCTCCTTGAGAATGGCAGCCTGCCTACTCTGTTCCTTGACCAGCTGTACCAGAAGACAGCCCTATGATGTATCCAGCAGGGCTTGACTTCTGGAGCTTCTGGCCACTGGAATGACTCAATCAATATCTGTCAGGTTTAGATCTCCCACCACCACAACCTCTCCCTTTGCCACTCCCCCTTTCAAGTTCTTCCCCTAGCTCCTTATCTCTCTCTTCTCCTGTCCTGGAGATCTACAGAACACCCCCATCCATAGTTTCTTGCCAGAAAATGCTGTGAGCTGAACCCACAACGATTCTGTTTCTTCATTACCTCCCCTGATGTTCCCATCCTTCACAACCTCAGTGCTTTCCCCGACATATCAGGCTACACCTCCTCCTTTACCTTTTCCTCTATCCTGTCTAAATATGGTGTAGCCTGGGACTGTCAGATCCCAATCGTTATTTTCTGTGGCTCAGGTTTCTGTGATGGCTACTAGATCCAGCGCAGTGTCTGCCACCATTACCTGGAGCTCACTAGTTTTATTTCCCTGACTCCTGGCATTAAGACAGACCCCAATCCGTCTTTCTCCTGATACCCTCTTGCTTTTTCCTATTCCTTCTCTCTTATTCTTCTCTAGCCTCCTTAATTTTTTTATTTTTTATTCTGATGTAGGCTTTGTCAGTCCTCCCTCATTGGCCTCTTCCTCTAACATAATTTGACCTTCAAATTGCTGGTTGATGATGACAAAGGCAGGGGAGTGGGGGACAAGGGGCGATGGTATCATGCCAGCCCAGTGAGGACAAAGACAGAGGAGGGAGGGACAAGGGGGAGGATGCTGTGCCAGCCCAATGGTGCAGTGGGTTGAGGCACTGGACACCACACCACCGGCCATGCCAGAGATCCTGGTTTGGGAGCAGGCTTGGATTTCTGGAGGGTGGTGGGGGAAGAAGAGGATCGAGTGTCTGATGGCTGCTCTCCTCTTCCAGAGAGGGGGAGACTCACTGTGCCACTGCAGTGCTGCTGCCACGTGGAGGCATAGTGGTGGGGCAGTTGACGTGCCTGAATTGGGGCCAGCTGGTGGCAGGATGCATGATGCAGGCATGCCTCCAGATGCATACACAATTGCGCCATTGCACACAGCCAACCATGGGGACAAGCGTAGGGAAAATGGAGACAGCAAATGATGCCAAACATGCTCTGTGACCTGTTGTGCCAGCCTTGGCATGTCTGGATATGGTCTCCTGGCCCACAATGGGGCGTAATTTGTGTGGGATCACTTTGCCGAGGTAAGTCCTGTTAGAGGCTGGTGGATGGTCAGGGGCAGGCCGGGATACAGTGGGTGCTGTCCAGTCTTTCTGGTAAAAAAACATAAACCTATATGGAAAAGGGTGGGATGGTCCCAAGCTGCCAATAGGGCTCTTGGTCTAGGCCTGACCAGCAGTAGAGTGGTATGGCTCAGGTAGGAAACTGGGCAGAAATAACAGAAGATTTGTCTTTTTCTGTTGCCAACTCTCTATGCTTCTATTGTGAGTTCACTATCTGTTCAAGCAGAAGGAGCTGATATATTGTGGGCTCACTGCACTATCACGCAGATGGGCTGAGTGAGGAGTAAAAGCTCTCACTTAAACAGAAATATTTTCACTTATTAGCAACAGTGGGAACAGAATTGTGAAAATATAAAGATAAATAATTTTAATTTCAATAATATTTTTACAAAAACGTGCCTTAGAGCTAGAGTCCCTTTTTTGCATTCTTTGGCAAGTAAGAAAAAAATCTCTAAAGATGGAAAGTTCCATCTCGGATACTGGTGTTGACACTTGATTACTTCAGGCACTGCATATGGTGAAGAACCTTTTCAACACAATAAATCTGAGCTGAATAAAAGTGCTGTATTCAAAGACTGCTTTGCCCTGCAAAGTGAAGAGTTTCAGCTGATCATCTGTCAAAATAAACAGAACTGAAGTGGCAGCAGTACCAGCAACAGTACCAGCAGCCATAGACCTTTTTGTAAATGTAGACATATTCCTTTTAATTTTGCAGGGGTTAAGACTTCTAAACTAAAAAACAAAATATTCTAGGATTAAATTCAGGTGTACATTGTCTTGTTTGAATCAGTTGCACAATATGTTTGACAAAGTATTTAACCAGGGGGATTACCTTTGTTGTTTTTGATGGCGTGCTTCCTCTAATTGTGGTTTATAATAAAGCAATAGTACATGACAGGCTGTGTGATATCATGGGATATCACTCGGTCTCAGGTGTGTTGTGAGTCATGAGGCCAGAGGCCAAGTGACTTCAACCACCTGAAAAAGGATGATATCCCATGATATCACACACCCTTGAGTGTATTATTGTGATTATATCATGGATACATTTTTGAATTAATCAGAAAAATAAAAGGTTGTAAAAATGTTTTATAATTTTTGTTGACTGATGGCAAGATTTACTTACTGGCAGAAGGCATAATGACGTATTTTCAGACTGAGATTATTTACTGAGATATCCTGGCTGAATGTGATCTCAGCTAATCAGAATAGAGGACTTCGAATATCCATTTCATAATTATACTGGTGTTGGAGCATCAGTATAGTTAAGGTTGAATGTGGTATTGAATGTTAAACTCCAATTTTTGCACCTTAATAACTTTGACAGCATTCAATGAAATAGCCCAAAATTTGGCATGCAGAGGCTGGTATGGTCTGAAGGCATGAAAAGGTTTGTGATGACGTCTTTTGCAGTTTCTAAGACATGGAGCATCGATTTTTTATGAATTATAGTGTTTTTTTGCTATACTTAATACAGTTGTTTGCTCTTAAGTACAGCCTAGATGGTACAAACTTTTTTCACAAAGCTTTCAGAGTAGAAGCAGACTGTGCTGAGGTAGTGCTGTTCAACAGTTTTGTGAAAAAACATTGAATGGTTCCAGAGTTATCAGGATTGTAAGTTTTTTTTTCAGAGCATGCTCAGAAGGGATTTTGGATAAGCCTCTGATACAAATGATAAAACATTGTTTAGGAGGGTTTATCATTCGCAAATTATCATTCATCAGAAAAAATGTTAATTGTGATGGCTGCCATCTTGGTATTTTTTTTTACTAAAAACCATTAAAAAATACATCAAACATTTTGTATTTTCAGAAAACAAACACCTGAACATATGTAAATGGGACCTGCTTAGCTAGATTCTGGTGTTAGTGTTTTGACAATATGCCTGGAAAAAAGTTTTCTGAGTACCCGAAAATCCTGGGTGCCCAGCTTGCCAAGAGTAGCCATTCACCTGCCCTCTCTGTATGAGAAGAGCTAAACTTTCTTGATTTGTGTAGCCGCAGCTGGAGTCACACTGCTGGCTTGAATGGGAGCAGTGAACCAGTAGTTTAGTGAGCCAGCAGTCTCTTCCAGTTGCATAGATCAATCAGTATTGTACTATCATCGAACAGAATTTTTTAAAATATTTTTTACATACATTTTGGGTAAGGTATTTAGAATGAAGAATGGCAATTTTGCTAACAATGCTGTATGTCTTTTATTAATGCCATTCCATTGAATAACTACATTGCCAGTCATAATAGATAGAGTGCTATACTGAGGCACTGATGCTACTGGCAGATGTCATGTTCCACTTGTAGGCCATTTCAGATATGCTGTATGCACAAAATAGTGATGCCCTGACCTTGTGCATATAAACAGAATGAACTGTACAATAAATACCCTCTCTGTTCCTAGGCTGGCAGTCCCTCTTAGCCCTGACCTTTCATTTCATGCTGTTACAAAAGGTGTTATCACAATATTTCTGAAAGTCTCTCTAATCTTGTGTGTATATATTTCAGGATGAGGGTGTAGATAAATTTCATTCACAATTTATATAGATGAAACAAAATTCTATCTATCTATCTATCTATCTATCTATCTATCTATCTATCTAGCTATCTATCTATGTTCTGTTTTGTTTATTCTTTGATAACTGGGTAAGGTCCACTAGGCACAACTGCCTGCTTTCAGGGGCAACCTGGGAGCACTGGGGAGGTTAAGTAACTTGCTTAGAGTTGCACAGTATGCAAGTGGAGGTGGTGGGAATCAAACCCAGGTCTGCTGGATGTACCAAGCTCATTCACAGCTTATTACTGTAACCTCTAGGATATACTGCCAGACCATTATCAAATCTATTTATTTATCTACCTTTCTATTGTATCTATTTTTTTAATCCATCTTCTATCTTAAGCAGACTAAGATGCTCAACCCATACCACTTTTTCTGCCCCCCCTTCCAGGTTGCCCATCCTTGTTCCCAATGTATAAATTTATAATATAAAAGCAGACTAGGGTGCCCACCCCCAGTACCACTTCTTTTTACCTCCATCCCTCCAGGTTGCCTGTCCCCCATTCTGAAAACAATAGGTGGCAGCACTGACATGCCCATCTCCAGTGCTGCAGAAGAGCATTCTAACACTGGGGCACCCAATCCCCAGTGTCAGCTAGGTCTCCCTGTGAAAAAAGAAAATCATCCATCATTGATCTTTTTTATTTTCCTGTTGGAAACCTGAAAATAAGAAAATTGTCCCTCACCAATCTGACCCCCCTACTCCCCTGACCCCCCCACTCAGCACCCACCCACACGTTCACTCACCTTCACATGTCACACAATGTAGATTCACTCTTCAATTGAAAACACTTCTTGCTGCTGGAACCGGCAACTGCGATATGAGAAACTAAGGTAAGTCCAGTTAAATGTATTTCAATGGGTTTTGAACTTTTACTTATAACTTTGTAATTTTTTAGTATTTTGACATCAAATTTTAAACATGACCTTTTTGGACTCCACCTCATAAACAAGGTAGGTAAAATTTTTCAAATCTGTCAAAAAGGTGATTTCACGGTTGCTTATAAGATGCCTTTCTTCAGGTTGGAGTTGCATTGATAGATCTGGTTCACAGCTATGATAAATTTTATTATCTGCAGATTAAGCAGAGAGATTTGAAGCCTTTGTAGAAACAAGGTCTCTCTATTTATAAATACAAAATAGGCAATCCTTAAAAATGCCTTTATACAACATACTAATGTTTACCTTGGTTAAATAATCCTTCCACGGTTTTAACAGATCCATCTCTCAAAGAGCATTCTGCATTGAGTGTAAGCAAGGAGATAAATATCACTATAACTCCATCTAATTTTTTCATTGTGACATCTTACCAGCCATGGGTGTGAGTTATTATTTATAATGTACAATCAATAATTAAGAATTCATAATTTCATAAATGCTTCTATTGGGAGGTGGCCCAGTTCTGCCCTCACATATGCTGTGGGACAAGACTTTGGAACTTTAAGAACTGACCTATAAATATAAAAAAAAGGAACCTCTAAATATGAAGGGGCATTGTATCCCATATGTCAGCAGCAAAAAAGATCAGTGGCTTTAAAGAGAAATGTCCATGTCAGTATGCCCCACATCTCAGTGTGGGGCACCCCTGATTAGCATTTTCACCCAGTGTTACAAAAATATGGGTACCTGCTTTTGAAGTAATTCTGTTTTATCTAGTTGATCCTGCTGCCCTCCTACGAGCATTTTGAGTGCAGTACAGTACCTCTAGGGACACATCCCACAATCACCCATGGCTGATGTCAGAGCTATGGAGCAGTCATGGGGGCATGTATAATGTAAGCCTATGGACAGAGCTTTTAACAGCTCTGGTTTGTCACTTAGAGGTCTCTGTGCTATACCAAGTATGGCTTGGCAGTCAACTGCCATTCTATACTTGGTCCCGGTATAGCATCGAGATCACTAAGTGGCAGACCAGAGCTGTTAATAGCACCATCCATAGGCTTATGTTATGCATGCTTCCACAACTGCTCCCTGAGCTGATGTCAGTGGCGGGTGATTATGGAATGTACCACTAGAGGCACTGCATTCAAAATGCTGGTAGGAGGGACGGCAGGATCAACCAGACAAAACAAAATTACTTCAAAAGTAGGTACTAAAGTTTTGTAACACTGTCAGAAATCCTAATTGGGAGGCATGCCCCAGACTGAGGTGTGGGGCATACTGGCATGGACAATTCCTATAAGACTTTGGAATATTGTCTTACTTTTTCAGATTGTATTTTTGCATATGAAGACCAACTGTTATTGGAAGAGAATGTGACACCAAAATATTTATATATTTATACGTTTTAACCATTTCTGACTTTGCATTACTAATAATAAAGGTTTGTGTTTTTTTTCTGCCAAAGACCATGGGCCCGATTCCAAGTCAGGCTATGCCGGCATAAGGTGGGATACACCACTGTCCATGGTGTATCCCATGACTTACACCATGCAGTATGCCCAGTGCCATTCCAGGAGGCACCTTGCACCAGTGCATCTGCGGGCTGCAACAATCACAAGATAAGACACAACTTATGCTGCAGCCCACAACACCTGGCACAACTGCAGGTTACTACAGCCATATAGCCCAATTCCAGGTGGGTGGCTGTCACAACCTGTAGTTGCAATTCTCAAAGCTGCAGTGACATAGAAACTTCTGACAGCTTGGAGCTTTCCTAAGTGGCATCTGACGGCTTGCACCATCAGACGCCACCACACAGAGCCCCAGCAATGGTGCCATAGGGACCCTCTATCCCCCTGTAGCACACCCCTGCCCCAACCCCCAATCATCAGGAACCCCTGGGGGTCCAATTTTGATGCAATCCCGGATGCCTGTGCCATGTGGCCAGCCTCCCCATGCCCTCTGGAATTTGCTGAGGTGGTCCAGGGCTGGGGGGCTTTGGGGGGGGTCTGCCTGTCACCCAGTGTGAGTTGCAACCTGAGGCTGCAATACGCCATGCATGGGCTACCACCACATGCATGGTGTTTTGCCTGTCACAAGTGATGGGACCCTGCTGCTTCTGGAATGTGGCATTGGGTCCCTGGCATAGGGGCAAATGGCGTAACTCACAACTCCAACAAGTTACGTCAGTCATCTTGGAACTGGCCCCCATAACTTTTGTTTTATCAAGGTTCAGCTCCAGTTTATTTGTGTCATACCGTACTGAGAAAAAACTAAATATTCTTTGTAGCCCAATTGAAGAAAGGGAGAAAAATGCCATATCACCAATGTAAGCCAAAGCAGGACCAGGGTGACCACTGAGACATGAGAGATGAAACTTAAGGTCATGTAGTTTTGCCACTATATTGGTAATATAAATATTAAACAGCATTGTGCCCAAAGGCAGCCTTGTTTGACTCATCTGTTAGATGTGAAAAAGGGAGTCAGAGAACCTTCAGGATTATACCTGATGCGTGTTCCATGTTTGTTCTATTGTAGGAATAAAGTTGAATTATAGCTCTAAATAAATTGCATTCAATTCCAAGACTGTAGAGTTCATCCCACAGAATATTACAATCTGTTGTATTGAAAGCAGCTTGGAAATCAATGAAAGTGACAAAGTTTATTTTTTCTGACATTAATATACTTTGGCCAGGGTGTAATATGGTCAGTGGTAGAATAACTAGATCTGAAACCAGCTTGTAGATTAGACAGAATCTGGTTCTGACTGACCCATGCCATTAATCTGTTCAACACTGTTTTAGCAAATACCTTAGCAATAGTGTCTAAAAGAATAATAGGTCTAAAGTCTTTATGATTTAATACATCCCCCTTGTTGTGATTTTGTACTATCACATTTATCCTCCAGTTATCTGGAATGTAATCAAATTTAAGGCACTTGTTGAAGAAACTTGTCAGAAGAGGTACCCATATATTTAAAGGGACACTGTTAGCAGTTTACTTACTTGTACTGGAGGTATCCCAAAAAGTGCCTTCAGTGCATGCAGCAGTCCCTGAAGCCACACAGTATGCATAGCAGCAGTATTTTCCACCAAAATAGTTTGCTTAAATAATTCTACACTAATGCAAAACCCTCTAGGTCCGTTTGTATTGACCAGGCTGGCTCCCAAAGTGCAGTCACATTTCTAAATGGTGCTGAAGCACCAGAAGCATTAGAAGGCTCGTACATGCCTCAGTATAACTAACTGCATCATAGACTCACCCCTAGGGAGACGTGACCATAATGGTATCCTGTTCTCAACTCAGGATTGTTTTTCTATTGTATAAGGATGCAGGGAAACATACAATTATAATACAGCAAATCATAATTAAATTCAGGAAGAACTAAATACAGTTTACTGGGAATCAGAATTAAAAAATAAAACCACTGAGGAAATGTGGAAAATCATGAAGCAACATATTTTCAGAATCTGCAATAAACATATCAAAAAAACAAACAAAAAATTACAATCAGCAAGGCATCAAACCCAAGTGGCTTAAAAAGTAGAAGAAAAAAGAATCTATAATTTCTATAAGAAAGACAGAAAGGACTCAGATTGACAACAAAACAAGGAAATACAGAAAAGATGTAAAAACATAATCAAGAGAAATAAATAAAACATAGAAAGGAATATAACCAATAACAGTAAAATAGACAATATGAGAGAGTTTTATGACTATGTTAATTCCCTGCTAATTCTAATAATTCAGTTAGTATGATCATTACAGATAACAAAGCTATAGATGAACCTATTACAATTGCTAATATATTTAACAATTATTTTTCTTCCATATTTACTCCAAAAACTGTTTATAAAGAGAGGATAAACAAAAAGTTAACAGGCAATATTAATATCACAGAAGAACTCATACTAATTAAAATAACACAACTAAATAACACACACTCAGCTGGACCAGATAACATTTCCCCTAAACTTCTTAAATTGTTACAGTAGCTCTTCATATAGCCAAACCTTTGAAACAATTATTTATACATATACTTAATAACAGCGAGGTACTATCTGATTGGCTATGTGCATCAGTTATTCCAATACATAAAAAGGGAAGTAGGACAACATATAATAATTATAGACCGATAAGCCTAACATCTGTCGCAGGTAAAATATTTTAATCCATTCTAAAAGACTACATAATTGACCTCTTAGAACAACAGGGCATTACAGACAGCAACCAACATGGGTTTAAGTGGGTAAAATAAAGTTCCAAGCACACACCAAGTCTATAAGAAGGACACCACAGCAGAAATACAATTTAACTTACATTTTATTGCGATAAAAACACCACGCCTGACATGTTTGGGAGCAAAAACTCCTTTTTCAAAGGCAATAGTCATATGGGTTTAAAGCTAGAAGATCATGCACAACAAATCTCTTGTGTTTCTATGAGAAAATATCTAAAGCATTAGCCAGAGGTTTACCTGTGGACTGCATATATCTTGACTTCTCTAAGGCTTTTGACACTGTACCACACTGTGACAGGGAGATCCTGCCACTCTTGACCTTTCTTAAATCTGTTGCAACAGTTCTTCTGTTTCTTAGCCTTATCTGTCCTTTACAATTTCTAGTCCATAAGGTCGGCCACCTATGGCCCCCCTCCCATTTCTTGACTATACAATAATGTCCTCTTTAATTTTCCTTTTCCCTCTCAGGTCCTCATACAGAGAGGTTATTGTGGTGACCGTCGAGCTTATATAAAACAACAGGCTGTGTTTATCATTGTTGGATTTAGTATGTAATAGCACTATGTCATAAAATACCTTGTTGTGTATGCCTTATGTTTATGAAACCTGTAAATGTTGAAAATACCATGGCATTATGTGTTTTTGATAAAGGTAAAAAGTTACTAGGAGACTGTATGATGAACATTAAGTTAGTTGTGCTATTTAAAATTAATGTAAATTGCTGTAACCTGAACAAGTCTGAAATTTCATGGTGATGTGCATATATCCCATGATGCCTTGCATTATGGAAACATGCGTGATGTTGTGTTTCTTTGAAACTTCGCTTATTGTCAGTGCCCTTTGGGGTAACCCTTGTTTCAATGCTTCTGCACTGAGGTGCTTTGTCTTTAGCTTGTTTTTTTTATTTGAGCCCCACCATCACCAAAGCAAACAAGGCCCACATGGGGAGGCTAACTCTCAACAAAAAAGTTAGATCACAGTTCAGTGAGTCAGTAAGTGCTGGCTAAGTATAGAGGAAAGACTTGCATAGCCTATTGCTACAGACTGATGTACTGAAGAAGGGATATGCCATTGTTGAAGGTTATCTCCTGCATTTTAAATAAGCATCTCGCAGAGATTGTGTGTTGAACTTAATGTTCGGTGTCTGGTCCATCTGTTATCCCACAACCCCTCCATAGACTTGGAGTCAGAAGTGGGATAACTTGCTGGAAATGTCTGAACTGGCCTAAGAGGGACATTTTCTGGTGGATATAGTCCAGATATCCCAGGTGGATTCATGCACCAGGAGTTGCTAGAGAAGAACCCTGAGAAGAAAGTCCATGGAATTCTGACCAAAATTATGACTGACAGACTTGGAGAGAAACTGCTGCATGGACTTGACTTGAGAGCTCAGAGGAAGGCCAAACCTGAAGATGATGAAGAGATTGAAAGGAATGAGAAACTACTGTGGGGTCAGAAGGTAGACCAACTATGGAGAGAGGCAGAACACTGGTGCCAGGTGCTCGAGAAGTCCCTGCCAGAGAGTCTGGATAAAGGATCGGAGGTGGATTTTTCATGGGCTCAGCTGGAGGAGGAACCCCTAACTGAGCAGGAAATTGCTTTGTTGCCTGTGTTCCCAGGATGTTACCTGTTGGAGGTCAGAGACGCAAGTATGGAACTTGAATGTGAGACTCCAGATAAGACTGTGCTTAGTGATATTGTGCTGGGGGTTGAAGACTCCAAGCAAGCAAGAAGAAGTCTGTGAGGCTGAATGGACTTTTTCTTGTATTGATACAGCTGAATTTATTAACAGTATTGACTTGCGTATACTGCAGGCTAAAGATGCTAATGTTGACAAAATGTTACAATATGTTAAGATCAAGTAGATGGTACATATGTTTGTTTGTTTTTGATGAAAAACCTACAAAAGAGAAGATGAATGGAAAATGGATTGGAACCTGTGTTAGTGTAACATCTAGAGTGTCTACACTCAGATGTCTGTATCAGTAGCAAGAAAAATGAATGAATCTGGAGACATAGTGGGTTTATGTAGAGGGGCTGAACCTAGGACTGGGCCCCTGCTTAAAACAGACATGTCTGGTGGGGTTGGAACAGGTAATTATTCACTGCAGAGAAAGTCTTTCTATGGTACTGGACTTTACAGCTGTTCAGATTTTTGGTTAAGAAATATGACATACTTTCCCTAAAAGGAGATAGTGTAGGGAAGGTACTGTTAGTCTCTGTTGAGAAATGAGTTAATGCCTCAGGGTAAAGAATGATGATATCCACTATGTTTATGATGGAATGTTTATCATTAATAGGAACTCTGAGACAGATCTTCTGAAGATGGATGGGTGGAAGCTCCATCCCTTCCTGTGACAGGAAGGTGGTAAGCAGTCTGAAATAACTGCTTCCCTTTTAAGGTGGGGATATGTGACAGGGAGATCCTGCCTCTCTTGAGGACCGACCATTCTTAAATCTGTTGCAACAGTTCTTCTGTTTCTTAGCATAGTCTATCCTTTACAATTTCTAGGCCATAAGGTTGGCAACCTAGGGCCCCCCCTCCCCTTTCTTGACTATGCTATAGTGTCCTCTTTAATTTTCCTTTTCCCTCTCAGGTCCTCAAACAGGGAGGTTATTGTGGTGATCGCTGAACTTATATAAAATGACAGGCTGTGTTTATCATTGTTGGATTTAGTATGTAATATCACTATGTCATAAAATACCTTGATGTGTATGCCTTATGTTTATGAAACCTGTAAATGTTGAAAATACCATGGCACTAGGTGTTTTTGATAAAGGTAAACAGTTACTAGGGGACTGTATGATAAAAATTAGGTCAGTTGTAATATTTAAAATGCATGTAAATTGCTGTAACCTGAAAAAGTCAGAAATTTCATGGTGATTTGCATATATCCCATGATGCTTTGCATTATGGAAGTATGTGTGATGTTGTGTTTCTTTGAAACTAGGCTTATTGTCAATGTCCTTTGGGGTAACCCTTGTTTCAGTGCTT
Source organism: Neoceratodus forsteri (assembly GCA_016271365.2). Classification (NCBI taxonomy): domain Eukaryota; kingdom Metazoa; phylum Chordata; order Ceratodontiformes; family Ceratodontidae; genus Neoceratodus; species Neoceratodus forsteri. The sequence goes on along the minus strand of CM028129.1, from coordinate 1,709,736,872 downwards.
CTGCACTGAGGTTCTTTGTCTTTAGCTTGTTTTTTTTTTTTTATGTGAGCCCTACTACCCAAGCAAACAAGGCCCACATAGGGGAAGCTAAATGTCAACAGAGAAGTTAGATCAGAGTTCAGTGAGTCAGTAGGTGCTAGCTAAGTGTAGAGGAAAGACTTGCATATTCTGTTGCTACAAACTGATGTACTGAAGAAGGGATATGCCTTTGCTGAAGATTATCTTCTACATTTTGAATAAACATCACACAGAAATTATGTGTTGAACTTGAAGTTCGGTGTCTGGTCCACCTGTTATCCCACAATCCCTCCACACACATGCATCAATTATTAAATACTAGTAGAAATTAAAATAGACCACAGGGTGGTACAGTGAATCAAGGAGTGGCTGAGTGATAGGACTGAGAGGGTGTGCATAAATAGCTACAGCTCTGATCAGAAACCTGTGACAAGCGGGGTGCCACAGTGGTCAGTCCTTGGGCCTATCTTGTTTCAGATTTTCATCTCTAACATGGAAAAAGAGGTTATGAAGTGGGTAACAAAATATGCTGATGATTCAAAAATAGTAGGAATTGTACAAACACCTGAAGGATGGCTAGACTTACAAAATGACTTGAACAAATTAAATAACTGGGCAAAAGAACAAGGGATTTCTTTTAATAAAGAAAAATGCTGTGTGTTGCATCTTGGTAATCAGCAAAATATAGCCACATACTTAATGGATGGAATACAACTGAGAGTGTCTCAGCAGGAAAGAGATCCTGGAGTGATATTTAACAATAAGCTGGGCTCCAGCCAACGTTGTGAAAGTCAGATTACTAAGGCTAACAAGGTCCTATACACAATTAAAAAAAAAACTTCAAGAGTAGGAGTAGTGAGGTTATAATGCCATTATATAGGAATTATATATGGTCATTATTACGGCTGCAGTGGGTATAGCCCTGAAGGCATTTTGCTTTGAGAAAAGGACTCCCTGCATAAATTACCTTCCAAACAACATGATAGACTGTTAAAAATAGTGTCCTCTGCTGAGGCCTCATTACTACGCTGCCTGTGTGTGTGTGTGTGTGTATGGGAGCTTGAGAGCACTATTTTTCCTCTGGCTTAAGAAGTTAATTGAGCCTTCCCCAGTAGTGCCTTTTTTGCAAGTTGAAACCTCCTCCAAAGTCTTTTTTTGGCCCTTTCTTTCTTTGTTACATTTCAGTGCTTAATTTACTACCTTTTGCAAACTGAGAAATTCCTGCTTTGCTGGTATCCCATCTCCCACTCATCCAGAGGTGTGAATTCCTTTGTTAGCCATTGGATGGCCACAGCTGCAAAATGATTACATTTGTCTATAAGCATTGTCTGGTATGCAAGATACAAGCAACTGAATCAACACACACACACACACACACACACACACACACACACACACACAGTGCCCAAAGCGGAACACAGCTGGATAAGGTAACAATATTTAGGAAATGTATTATACTTATTTAAAGACTAGCAGTGTAACTCCTGGCTGCTGTGTTCTCTCTCTGCTGTGGCTGAGCTGTAATAAGGACCCTGTCACAATACACTGGCTTCCTGCAGGAGCTATCAGACATCAGAGCAAAGGACACTCTGGGAAGACTGTCTGGGACAAGATGCAATAAAACAAACCTCAATGGCAACCCCCAGGGGCCATAAAACAGCCAGGGAAAGTTAGAAAAAAAAACTCCTCTCACAGCCTGTGCAGAAAACAAAACAAAACACTGGGATGAAGTAAGAACACAAAAAAGGTAATAATACATATATTTTCCTGATTTTAACATGCAGTTGTCCTTTTCTAATCCACAACAAGGTGTGGTTGTGCTGGGATTTATACACACCTGGCAAGTGACCAACAACGTCAGGTGTGCATAAGACCCAGTGCACTCCACACTGCTCAGTGGATTACTGTGATTGTAAAAATGGTAGGAAGTAAAGAATTTAAAAAAGTTATTAAACTACTCCATTTCTAGAGTGGTGCATAGGTGCAAAGGGGATGAGGTATTGGACTTACTTTTAGATGTCAGCTGTCCAGACATACCCCTGTCTAAATCAGTCTTATCTTAAATCAAGGCAGTAGCCATTTTATAGAACCATGAGACTGAAACTGATTCTGCAATTGATAAAGCTATGCTGGGCAGCATATAGCTAGCTAAACTCTGGCATCAATTTCTGTCTCAAGGTTTTGTGAAAGGTCTTCTGCCTTTCTGTATTGCTTTGTTGCAGTGATGTCAAAATAGATATTGCTGGACAGCTGACAGCTGAGTAGCCATTCACACCTCCATAGAAAATAATTTATAAGACATTATCTCCTGAATTACAGGGTTGCTATTCCTTTGTTTTCTTCCAAAAACTTTGCTAATCATCTTAACAAATTTGAATTGAATAGACCAGAATCTTGGTCTAATTTAAAGCAATTGTATGACACGGGTTTATTGCTTAGAAATCCACAGTGCAGCACTAAATATAGAGAATACTGAATGGGCAACTAGGCACAACCAGTGTTTTCTGCCACAGAGGGGTTGTGATTCCCTCTGTCCAGGATGGCAAAGCTCGAGAGGTCCATGAGAATCAGAACCCTGAGGTGACAGAACACATTGGTTATGCATAAAGTTACTCATCCTATATTTTTGTAGTCTATAGCAGTATTATGTGAAATGTGTCAGTTGTGTTTTTTTTCTCTCATTCATAATGAAAATGACTTGTGAAGTCTCTAGAGGTTTCACCACACGTTCTGTGAAGAAATACTTCCTCACGGTACCCCTTAGTCTACCCCTTTCCAATCTCATGTCATGCCCCCTCATTCCTGGATATCTCCTGTTCTGAAAAATGCTACCCTCCAGCACCCTATGTATGCCTTTTAGATATTTGGAGGTTTCTATCATATTACCCCTGTCTCTTCTCTTCTCCAGTGTACATATATTGAGGTCCCTCAATTTCTCCTCATATGACTTTTAGTGCAGGCCCTGCACCATCTTTGTTGCCCTTCTTTACTGCCTCCACTCTGTCTACATCCTTATGGAGATGCCACCTCCAGAATTGAACACCGTATTCTAAATAAGACCTCACCAGTGATCTGCACAGTGGCATCACTACCTCCTTCTTTCTGCTGATGATGCCTCTCCCAATGCACCCCAGCATCCCACTAGCTCTCCCCATAGCCTTGGTACATTGTTTAGCCACCTTTAGGTCATTCAGTATTATTACCCCCAAATCCCTTTCCTGTTTGGTGACCATCAGTCCCCCCCCCTCCGTAAACTTCCCTGGGTTCCTGCAACCCAAATGCATGATTTTGCACTTTTTTGCATTGAATCTCAGCTGCCACCCTTTGGACCATTCCTCCAGTTTACCTAGGTCCCTCCTCATTTTTTCCACCCTTCCCGAAGTGTCCACCCTGTTGCAGATCTTAGTGTCATTTGCAAAGAGGTACACGTTCCCTCCAGCCCCGCTGCAATTTCACTTATGAAGACATTAAACAGGACGGGGCCCAGGACTAATCCCTGTGGCACCCTGCTGGTCACATTCCTTTCCTTACACTGAGCACCATTTACCATGACTATCTTCTATCATTCAGCCAGTTCCTAACCCAGTTTACCACCTTGTGACCCACTCTCAGGCTGCCCAGCTTGTTCACAAGTCATATGTGGAATGGTATCGTAGGTCTTACTAAATGCAATTCATGTTTATGTTTAAGCCCATGAAACACCTTTATCTAATTAATGCATTTGCAGCTGTAGTGGCTCTGCCAGAATTTGTTGGATTATGCAAGCCCAGTTTGGGGACCATTAGATAAAGGGACAATAAATAAACATGAGAAAGTGCAACGTAAAACAAACAAACCGGTATAAAAGGGATCTATCATGTCAAAAACACCTAAAACTCTTAGGATTAATTTCTCTAGAGACAAGAATTAGAGAAGACTTATTATTAAGTTATGATGTCATACAGGACATACATCTAGTAAACAACATGGGCTTAGAGTTCAAAAATGACACCGTAGGTGCCAGACGCCACCCCGTACAGCTTAGGCCACAGAGGTTTAACACAACAAGAATGAAGGCTATTTTCACCCAGAGTGTGGTGAATCCCTGGAACAAATTACCAATAAATATTATTGTTAGTGAAAATAAACAGCAGTTCAAAAACAGACTCGATAAGTATATTAATGATGGAAACATACCTACTTATTGTGGATGACTGGATTGGAGCCACTATGGGCTCATCACCTTTTGTTTTGCTCCTTGCACCTTTGTATGAACCCTTTGTAATATAGAGTACCTGAGTTTAGCTAAACACATTTTTTAACACTATAATGAAAGCTGAACTTGAAAAAGTGCCAGTCAATATGAAACGAGCACTTAAAGTTAATAAACTCATGGTCTTAAACTTGAACTGTGATACTGGGCAAAAGCGAATGCATATGCATGTCCCCAGTATCAGTATGTGTCACAGTGTGCTTGAATACCTGGAGCTACAGCCTAAACGGCATTTGGGGCATCAGAAAGTGACAATAAATATGAAAACTGACTAAACTGTGTTACATTGCCTGAGAACAGTCTGAACTGTGTTATACTGCCCAAAAACTGCTTGAACCGGTCAGTTGCTCCAAAGCCGTTTGTTTGCCTCTGGAACTGTGTAATTGCCCCGGGTTGCAGTTACACCATAGTGTGTTAGCATCTTGCACCGAGTGTATTCCTGTATCAGTCTTCAGCAGCCCTGGAGGGGCGGTCAGCAAGTAAAATTCCAGGATCAGTCTGCAGCGGAGATCCTCTGAAGATCCTCCAGTTTCATTCTTCTTCACCATCTTCCAGCTTCCATGCCTGTGGTCCTGGTCAGAGTCTTCTTCACCCAGAATGTGCGTGTCCTGGAAGAAGCGCATCAATGTCCCCTTGTTGTTTGCCTCTAGTCACAGTCTGTTGAAGCTCAGTGTGATTTGCAGCCACTGTTTTCTTGGTTCTTGTTCCGGACACTTCAAGATCCTCTGTTCCAGTTTCCCCAAACCAACATTCTGTTTGTTGTTTTACACTTATCCTTTGCTCATCTGTCCTTGGCACCCAGAACTCTAGCATTTGCCTGGCTTCCGAAGATATCCTCATCTTGGTTCTCAGTTTCAGTGGGGTCCTCCCAACGTCTGCTGCATCTATCTTGTCCCGGCAGTCCACAAGCGGGCTGTGGCAGGTTGGTCTCCTGCATCAATTGAGTCCCAGCAGTCCACAAGCAGGCTGTGGCAGGGTGGTCTTCTGCATCCATTTTCTCATCTTGGCTGTCCGCCAGAGGACTGGGGCCGGATCCTTGTGCTTGTTCTTCAGTTCTGGCAGCCCACCAGTGGGTTTTTAGTCGAGAGAGTTCTTCTGTTTGTCCCTTGTTTCCGGCAGCCTGTGAGAGCAGGTTTTATGCCACTGAACCTATGGTCTGTTTAAAAATCTCTCATAATCCCAGTGGCCTCCCCTAGGCCTGCATGGTGCTTGTGTTGTGCTTTGCAGGAATTCCTCTTCTTCATTCTCTCTGCTTTCTTCATTTCAGCTCAGCTGTACCCATGAAGATTTTTGTTGGAAGTGGACTCTTGTGTTATTCATAGACTCTAACAGTTGTGAATTGTACTATACAAACTACTGTAATGCTGCAAGAGCCCCTTGAGGGCTGGTATTTGCTCCATGTTGTCATCATAGGAGCGCTAAGGGTAGAAACTGAAGTATACTGGCCTGAGGCCGAGGTGCACCTCTTAGAGCTATAGGATCCTTGCTCAAATATTCATTTAGTTGATATGATTATAGTATAGAGAATGGCATGTTGATTTATTTGCTTACAATTTTACTGTCTAGATAATGCTGTCTATACTCCCTGTCATTTTTACCACTGGGGTTTTCCTCTATGACTGTGTCCTCCTTCCTGTCCTGTCAAATAAATATCTTTGTTTCATCAGACCTCTGTGTACAACTCCTGACTCTCCTTGTGGGGTGGCTCCATCCACCCACCTGGGAACCGATAGTATTGCCGCACCACAGCACCTGCTGGGGAGTGACACTGGTGCTGGTAGTGAGACAGTTACATCCACATCAAGTGAAGAACCAAGAAGTCTGCCAGAGCAGCACCATCACACACACACACAAGTTTAATTCTGGTAGCAGGGACTGTAGAATGTAATAAAATTAGGTTTTAAATAATGACTTTCATACACACTGTACCCCAAAGTGTTTTACAAGGTACAGGAGTTCCATACTGGTAGTGCAAATAATTTAAAATAGAAAATAATTTCTGGCATCCAACCTGGTCTGACAGGGAATAAAAAAAAATTGGACCCCTTCCCCAGCTACCTGATGGGTCTAATGCTCAAGTCAACCCTTCAGAGAATAAAACAAATATGTCCCACTCCCCCAACAACCTTACAGATCCAGTGCTTAACCTGACCCATCAAGGAATAAAAAAACATCTGGCTCTCATCCCGTTCCAACTACATGACTGGTCTGATACCCAGCCTGGTCCATCAGGGAACAGAAAAATACGTCCCACTCTCCCAAACTACCTGGTGGGTCTAGTATGTAACCCATCCTCTCAGGGAATTAAAACATATGTCCCTGCTCCCCCCAGAACCTGCCAGATCCCATGCCCAATGCTGCCTGTCAAGGAATGAAGAAAAAAATCTGCGCACCTCTCCCAAACTGCCTGACAGGTTCAGTGCCCAACCTGACCCATCAGGGAATAAACAAAAAACATCACCCTCCCACAACAACCTGACAGGTCCGGTGCTCAGACTGGCCTGTCAGGAAACCTGATCTGTGGAATAACAACAACAACAAAAAAAATATTCCCCTGCCAAGAACATGACAGGTTCAGTGTTTAATGCAGTCTGTTAGGTAATGATAAAAAAATCTGACCCTTCCCTAGCAATCTGACAGTCCTGGTGCCCAACCCCACCTGCCAGGGAATTTTAAAAAGGTCTGTCGGTCTCTCCCACCAAGTATCTTACCTGTCTGGTGCCTAACCTGTGCATTGGAAAATAAAAACATAAATCTGCAACCCTCTCTCCAACTATTTGATGAGTCCCATGCCTGACCTAGTCCATGTATTAAGCCAAATGGAGATCTGAAGGCATAATGGTGAGCAGAGGGTGGAACAGGCAGGGTAGTAAACACTGCTTACCCCATGCCCACCCACTCAGGTCACCGTAATGGGTTTAATCACTGCACGAGAGGCTTGTGGCTGCTGCAGTGCTGCTGCTACCAAACTGTTCGGCTATCTTCACCTCCTTTGGCCTGCAACACATTAGAGTGGCAGACTGGGCCCTCCCCTCACCAACTTGATGAATCCCATGCCCTACTCAGCTTGTGAAGGAAGAATACAAATCTGTCTCCCTCCCTCAAACTACCTGACAGGTCTGATGCCCAGCATGCCCCAGCAGAGAATTAAAAAAAAAGATCTGAGTCTCTCCCCAAACTACATGACAGGTTAGCTGCCCAACCTGGCCTGCCTGTCAGGGAATAAAAATCAAATCTGCCCCTCTCCCCCCCCCAACTACCTGATAGGTCCAATGTCAAACCTGGACCATTAGGGAATATAAAAATGGTGATATGGAAGGGGGGGGCTACAAGTGAGTTTGGTGCGGGGGGGATAAAACTAATTACCCGGTGTTGGGTGGATTTGAACCACCATGCACAGTGTATGGATCATCACTGAAAAACAGTGCCGCTGCATCAAAGCCCTCCCTGTGGGCACTGTATACCAAACAATCTATACAACTGACATTGGATGTGGTCCTCATGTAACTACAATTATAACAGTGAGACTTGTGAGAGCGTATGCACTGCTACCAAAATAAACAACGGTAACATCAAAAATTAAGACCAGCCATGCTGGCACCAGCCAGAACTTTGTTTTTTATATTCATTGTTAGAAGCACAGGAACAAAGAATTTGTCAGCAGAAAAGGACTGCATGGCCCAGATGTTCCCTGTCTAACATGTTTCCTCAGACCCTAACTGGTCTCCGATGACCATTCCCCCTCCCTGCCCATTTACTAATATCCTTCAAGTCTATCCCATGAATGCTTGAAGTCCTTCCATTGTTTTGCCTCTATCACTTCTGCTGGCAGTCTGTCCCAGGTGTCTACCACTCTTTCAGTGAAGTAGTACTTCCTCACATCCCTCTTAAACTTCCCCACTTCAGCTTCAGAGCATGTCCTCTGCTCCTGGTGCTCTTTCTTATTTCAAAGAGATTCCCCTCCTGCACCTTGTTCACTCCAAGAAGTACTTGTAGTCTCTAAAATGTCCCGTCTCACTCTCCTCTCTTCCAGGATGTAAGGCGAGGCAATTTTATTTATATGGTGTGCAATCCCAGGGGCTCTAAGCACCTTACAGAAGCGAACAAATTGATAAAAGATAATACACTCAAAACAATAAATAACAATCCAGTAATAAATAAACACAGCAGAATAAAAACAGTAGCATCATGCCCCAAAGCACATGGTGAACAAATGGTCAGGGAAGGGGCACCTCTTACCTCAGGGGGGACGGCATTCCAGAAAAGCACAGCCATCGTGTACATGTTGAGATCTCTCAGTTTCTCCTCATAGGGCTTCTCATGCAACCACTGCATCATTTTAGTTGCCCTCCTCTGGACTGCCTGCACCTTATCTATGTCCTTTCTAAGACATGCCCTCCAAAACTGGACACTGTACTCCCGGTAGGGTCTCACAATCAAGTGATACAGTGGCAACACCACCTCCTTCCTCCAGTTGGAAAGTCCCCTCCCTATGCACCCCAGCATCTCACAAGCCCTACTTGTGGCTTTGTCGCACTGTCCTGCCACTTTGGGGTTGTCAGTTATGATGACTACAAATTTCTTTTTCAGCTTAGTAACCATCACCCCTCCCCCATACTCCGATCCTGGATTCCTATGCCATAGGGGTATGATTTTGCACTTTTTGGCACTGAACCCCAACTGCCATGCTGTTGTCCACTCTCAAGTTTCCACAAGATCCCTGCACATTCTGTCTACCCCTGCTGAGTGACTATCCTATTACAAATTGTGGTATCATCTGCAAATTGGCATACCTTCCCTTCCAGTTCTTCTGGAATGTCACTTATGTAGACATTAAAGAGGGCTGATCTAAGTCCTGAGCTCTGCGGCACCCCACTGGTCACTATCCCATTATAAGAGTGAGTGCTGTTACCCTCCATCCTCTGTCACTTATAAGTTAACCAGTTTCTAACCCAGTTCACCACTTTGGATCCCACCTCTAGGCTGCTCAGTTCCTTTACCAGACTTTTGTGCAACACAGTGTTGAAAGCCTTGCTAAAGTTCAAATAGGTCACATCCACTGCCCTCCCCTGATCTATTTCCCTGGTCATTCAGATAAAGAAATTGATCAGATTAATCTGGAATGCCCCAACCCCCACAAGAATCCATACTGTATGTGGTCTTGTAGCCTACTGGATTCAAGATACTCTACCAGGCTTTCTTTAAGCAGGGTTTCCACTAATTTCCCCACCACTGAAGTGAGACTGACTGGCCTATAGTTGCTAGCAACACTAGGTCTCAAGCACACTGACAATAACAGAGCCATCCCAAGCAGCGCAGCGTAAACTGCACCGACTTCTATGGTGGCAGTGCAAAATGCTGCACAATGAAACAGCGCCAGTGGTAGCGCTCAGAAACCCCATCAGTGACCACTACCATCAAAAACTATGTTGTACACTTTACTTTTGTTGGGGGCTCTGCCCCCACTCCCAAGGGGGCACTGCCCCCCTGCACTCTCTGTAATGAAAATAATCAACTCTGAGGGGGGGTGGACCCTGTAGTAAATGGGGAACTTGGGTGTGGGAGGAATTTCTGACCGAAAGAAAACCTAACTGCGGCCTGGGGTGAGAAAAATTACTACACACACCGGGAGACTAGGAACAGAACCATGGTCTCTTGGGCTATACTTTCTGATGGAGCTGCTGGTGCCTTAGTCCTCAACACCAAGGGAGCAGTTCAGCAAGCCTCTACATTTTCCTGCTACTTCGCCACTACTTCTACTGCCTTTGCTTCATAGCCACAGGAGTAGCGGTTAGTACCGTTCACTATTCTACCCATCGCTGTTGAAGGGAAATGCACTTTAGACCATGCTGTTCTACCAGTGTGCTTGTAGTTGTGCACATTTGACTTGGTAGCTTTGCTAGATTCCTCTCTGCTGCCCTCTTCATGTAGAAGGACATCTGCTGTTCTCCAGTCCTCCAGTTCCAAGCCTGTCTTCAGTGAACTGTGGAATAAGGCTATCAGTGGGACAGCTAGCACCTCCCTGAATTATTTTATTACCCTTGGTTATATTCCATCCAGTCCCAGAGCCTTGTCTAGATTCAGAACTGCAATTCCCTTCAGGACTCTTTCCTCTGAAAATAGACTTATGTCCACCTCACCCCCCTTTGTTCCTGCTACTCCCGGTTGTTTTTTTCCTCCTACCTCCACTGTCAAACCTGAGCAGAAGAACCTGCTCAGGATGGCAGCTTTTTCTAGGTCCTGCTTTGCACAGGTTCCCCCTGTTGCCCTTCTAATCCTCACTATCCAACCCCTTGCTTTCCTCTTCTCACTTATGTATCTAAAGAAAACTGTATCCCTTTTAGCTACCCCTTTGGCTATTCTTTCCTCTGTCTGTGACTTTGCTCACCTTACCTCCTTTCCTGCTTCCTTCTGTTTTGCTTGGTATACTTCCCTGTCCTCCTTCCTCTTCATTTCCTTATACCTCCTGAATGCCACCCTTTTTTCTTTCACCCCCTTGGTCACGTCCCTAGAGAGCCATAGCAATCTCTTTTTACTCTGCTTTTAATCATTTCTTCATGCAGAGCCTGGTTGCCTTAATTATGCCTTCCCTTATTGTTCCCCACTGAACCTCTGCTCCTCCCTGGCAATCTCCCCAATGAGGCAGTTTCTGAGGCAGTCTCACATTTCTTTAAAATCCAGCCTCCTAAAGCTTAGGACCCTCATCCTCGTGTGGTTTGCTGCTACTCCTGCCATTATGTTAAAATGCACTGTACAATGATAACTGGTACCTAGAGGGCTGCCCGTTGTGATGTCTACAATGCTGTCCCTGTTTGTTAACACCAGAACCATTGCTGCGCCATCCCTATTGGGTTATCTGATTAGCTAACTAAGAAAAGCTCCTTGTTGGGAGTCAAGGATGGGTGTGCACATGCTGAAGTCACCATTGGAGGGCTCCCCTCCATGTGTGGCAGACTAAAGTCACCATCTAGGAGCACCTTCCTCTTACTTGCCGTCCTGATAATGACTTCTCCAAGGCACTCCTTGCAAGGGCGAGCCCCCCCCCCAATTGGACCAGGGAGCTCGGGCACTCGCCATAAAAAGTACAACTGACAAGGCTACTGCCCTGCTTTTCATCACTGCGTTCTACTCCTTCTCTCCAGAACCGAGAACTTGCATTCCACTCTGTGCTGAACTACCTCTCCCTCTTTCCCCCAAAGACTGAATGCATAGTTCTGGGGGATTTCAACATTAATTGGTAGTCCATTTCTTCTGCCCCATATAAAGATGCTATTGCTGCTAAGGACCTAACACAAGTTGTCACCTCCCCCACGTGACAGAACCCCAAAACCGGTTCTGCCACTCTTCTGGACCTGGTGCTCACCAACTGCCCCAACAGAATCACAGGTGTCTCAGTGCTCCCCAGTGCCCTGAGTGACCACTCTCCTGTGCTCTGTAAATGGTCCTGTAGGAAGTTGAACCCCCCCCCATCATCTTCCAATGCAGACTCAAACCAGGTAAACTTAAGCAATTAAAACTCTACCTTATGCTCTTGGACTGGTTACCCACAAACAATGCACCTGACATAGATTCTGCACTCAACTTCTTCATTCGCTCTTTCAGTAGTGCCTGCAATATTTCTGTGCCACTTTCCAAATGTGTGGTCAAAGGCCCCCCCCCTGTGGATCTTCCAACGTCTCCTAGACCAGATGCGCCATCATGACTCCCTCCTATAAATAGCCCTTGACATGGGCAAGCCAGCCGATAGACAATGCTACCATGCTGCCAGGAATAAGTGCACTTGGGCTTTATGCAGGGCTAAAGCAGAACACTATAAGGCATCCCTCACCTCCTCCTGGGGACCTGGCAGACAATTTTGGGATAACCTCAGGGAACTCAACCGGAAATCAGTATCCCCCCACTCCCAAATTAAACTGGATGGCACTTACACCACCGACCCCAAATTCATTGCCGACTCCCTTAACTCCTCTTTCTCGGACCTCAGCAGTATACTCCCTCCCCATTTCTTCGATCCTCTTGCCTCCCCACCACCCCTCACCCCCCTCTCCTCACCTCCTTTTCACTTAAGAACCCTTGCACCTTGGGAAGCCAAACCCTATCTACAAAAAGCTCTTGATGGATCCCGTTTCAGCAGTGATACTTTGGACATAAAATTCCTCCGCCTGACCCTTCATGAAGTCCTCGCCCCCCCGACCAGCATACTCAACCGCTCCCTGTGCCTAGGCAAATTCCCATCCAGCTGGAAAGCAGCCATCATCACCCCAATCCACAAAAGCGGTGACCAAACTTCCACTGGGAACTACTGTCCCATCCCAAATCCCCCCTCCACGGCACTAGAGCGTATCATCTCGGACCAACTCACTGATTACCTCACAAAATATGATCTTCTCTGTAAAGAACAACATGGTTTCTATAAAGACCACAGCACCACCTCTGCATTACTGAAGTTTTCCTCCTTTATTCACTCAAAACCTGACAAAGGATGCCTAGTGAGTGCTGTCTTTGAGCAAAGTGCTAGAGCAAAGGAGAGAGAGAGGTGATATGATTGAAACATTCAAACACCTTAAGGGCATTAACAGGGTGAAAGAGTCTAATGTGTTTCAATATAAGAAACATAGCTGGACGAGAGGACACAGCATGAGATTAGAGGACGCCGATTATGGGGTAATGTGAGGAAGTTCTTTTTTACAGAAAGGGTGGTTGATGCATGGAACGGCCTACCTCAGGAAGTTGTGGATATGAATACAGTGCAGGACTTCAAATAGGCATGGGATAGGCATAAGGGAGCAATACAGAAAAGTATGAATAGATAGGCCATTGACAGTGCAAAAGCTGATGGCACATTTATAAGGTAAAAAAATAAATGGGCAGACTGGATGGGCCTTGCAGTCCTTATCTTCCATCAACTTCTATGTTTCTATGATCTGTCAAAAGCATTCAACACTATTAACCATGCTCTCCTCCTATCGGCCCTCTCTTTCATTGCTGTCTCACAGGATGCCACAGATTGGTTTTCCAACTATCTAACTGGCAGAACCCAGCAAATTAAGATAGGTAACATACTCTCCTCCAGTCTCCCAGTAAAGTCTGGGGTGCCCCAGGGGTTTATCCTAGGGCCCCTTCTTTTTAGCATATTTCTAATCACTCTCCTTAGTGCATGCTCTGGAAATCTGCTTCTTCATGTCAACGATGCAGTCCACTTTTACTCAATCCCTCCCTGATCCCCACATGCTCCAGCAATCTCTCCAAGCAACCTTCACTAAGGCTGAACACTGGTTTGCCAACCACCGGCTAGTATTAAATTAATCACCAGAGCAAGCACAAAAGCCTCCAACTGCAAATCTTCAACTCCCAGCAGATTCCCCTTGCCCAAGAGGACACCTTCAAGTACCTTGGCATCACTCTAGACTCCTCTCTCAACTGCCACCAACATATCCATCTCCTCTGCACTGTGGTCAACTCCAGAATCTGACTACTGCACCGATACAAACATTGTATCACCCCTGAGATCCTCCGATTAGCCATCTCCTCCTCAATCCTCTCACTAATAGACTACGGGATTCTGGTTTATGGGGCCACTGACAACTCCTCCCTCCACTCAGGTTGTCCCTTAACAAAGCCCGTTGCCTAGTCCTAGGTTGTAATCATACTGTGCACACTTGCTCACTCTACAGTCTCTCCAACTGGCTTAACTTCGACTGTAGGCTCAAGTATCAAACCTGCCTCTTGGCCAAAAAGATATAACATGGCCCCCCCCCCCCCAGGTCTCTCTGCCTTGACAAAACCTGCTCCTGTGCTAAGAAGCACATGTTGCTCCACCAAATCCCCTCTCTTGGTCCCTAGATGCCGGACCTCCCTTTACCTACAGGGCCCCTAACTGGATGAATGCACTTCCCAACTCCATCTCCACTGACAGTAAGCTTGGCCATTTCAAATCCCTCCTTAGGGATTACCTCCACTCTGCCAGTTCCTGTGACTGTTATTGAGTCTGGCCTCCACCCTCCTCTCTCCTCAATCCTTTCCTCAAGTGTCCTCTACCCCCTAACCTCCTCTTCTACTGACAAAGGACCCGCATCCTGCCTCATACCCACTGACAAAGGATTTCATCCTGCTTCTTCTCAAACTGGTACCTATTTTGCCATAGTTTCTCATAGCTGTTGTCTCCTATGTATTTTACTCTGTATAATTGTACTGCTTAGCACACCCATTGTATTGTATTACATACCCTTTACTCAATTATAGGCAACCTTCCTCTATATGTTTACTTATATTCTGTCTAACAATGTTTGTATTCTGATGTGGAGCCTTTGTAAATGAGTCTCTGGCTCAAAGGTTTGAATTCCGAAATCTTCAATAAATAAATAAAATAAATAAGGACCGTATCCAACGCCTCTCCCTGTGCTGGAGGTCTGTACACTTTCCCAGTGTGGATAGTGTCCCCAGAGAGACCGTCTCTGATGACCCACAGACCCTACAGCTCTTTGTTTTCCTCTAGATGACCTTGTACCTCTGTGGTCTTGATTCCCTCCCTCACATGTAGTGCAACCTGTCCTACTGTCCTCCCTGCTCTGTCTCTTCTGAACAGAGAGTACCTAAGTATGGCCGTGTCCCAGTTATGGCGTTCAGTGCACCATGACCCCATTATGGCCATAAAATCCAGACTAGCCCCCCAACATGAGGGCCTACAGGTCCAGGATTTTATTTCCAAGACTCCTTGCATTTGCGCACATGGCTCTCCATACCTTACTCCCTCCCTGCTTCCCCCCTTCCTACCAGTGCTATTCCCTGAAGCTCCACCTGACCCAGCTCTTCCCTTTTTACCCTGTCCATTTCCTGTCTCTTTTACTCCTTTATTCTTGCTTACCTGACTTATACCCCCTTTCGTTTGTCTTGTCCCCAACCCTCTCTTCTTGCACCTCTGCTCTAGGGGAGTTTACTCCCCTTTGGCTTGCCCTCCATAATGCTATATCATCCTGGGGGATAATTGTTGTCTCCCTTGGTTTTACACCCTCCCCTGTGGCTATTTTAAATGCACATTGACATTGCATTAAAACCTCACACTAAGGACTGTGGTCCCTTTCCTGGAAAGATGCAGTTTGTCTCCCCTATAGAAGCCCATGTCCTCTCAGTTTGTCCCCCAGTCCCCAAGCCCTCCTTCATGCACCATGCCTTCAATCAATTGTTAAATGCCCTGGTGCGGAGTACCCTTTCCTCTTTCGGCCATACATGGGTAACACCTCGGCAAACATTAGCGTGCATACTACATGCATGAGGCCTCTCACCAGTTCTTTCAAAGTATCCTTGGGTGACTAGGGAGGTGGATCAGGGAAGGGCAGTGGTGGACATGGCCTATCTGGACTTCAGCAAGGCCTTTGACACTGTGCCACATAGAAGACTATTACACAAACTGGGGAATATGGGTGTGGACAGGACAGTAGTGTGGTGGGTAGGTAACTGGCTGGGTGGCAGGACACAGAGGGTGGTGGTAAATGGCTGTCACTCCACAGAGGGAAGAGTGACCAGTGAGGTACCACAGGGATCAGTGCTGGGACGGTCCTATTCAACATCTTCATCAGTGACATTGCTGCGGGACCTAGAAGGCAGAATTTCACTGTTAGCTGATGACACAAAGCTCTGTAACAGAGTAGACACACAGAGGGTGTAGACAGAATGAAAAGGACCTGCAGAAACTTGAAGAATGGTAAGGGGTTTGGCAGTTGAAATTCAATGCAAGAAGTGCAAGATAATGCATATGGGGCACAAAACCCTGGCACAATATATCAGTTGGGGGTGAGGATATAGCATGCACCAAGCAGGAAAGGGATCTTAGGGTTATCATCTCTGATGACCTCAAGGTAGGAAACAGTGTGACAAGGCAGCAGGTAAAGCAAATAGGATGCTGGGATGCATAGGCAGGGGCATCACCAGCAGGAAAGGAGGTCATAATTCCACTATACAAGACACTAGTGAGGCCGCACCTGGGTACACTGTGCAGTTCTGGAGACCATACCTACATAAGGACATAGACAGGGTAGAGAAGGTTCAGAGGAGGGCAACAAAGATGGTGCATGGATTGCATCACAAGTCCTATGAAGACAGGTTGAAGGAACTGAACATGTACTCCCTGGAGGAGAGGAGGGAGAGAGGGGATATGATAGAGACATGCAAGAATCTTACAGGGAGGAACAGGGTGCAGGAATACACTATTTTTAAGCGAAAAAGATGTTCCAGGACTAGAGAGCATGGGATGAAGTTGGAGGGAGGACGATTCAGAGGAAACGTGAGGAAGAATTTCTTCACAGAACGGGTGGTGGGCAAGTGGAACACCCTGCCAGAGGAAGTGGTGGGGGATGAAACAATCACGGGATCTAAGAATGCATGAGATAGACATAAAGGAATTCTGGAGGTCAGGGGTAAGGGGCAACAGGCTTCTAGGAAAACATAAACTGAACTTACAAGCTCAAATGGCAGACTGAGTGGGCCATAGGCCCTTATCAGCTGACACTGTCTATGTATCTATGTATCCTGCACTGCCCTATCCTGTCCCTTGCCAGGTAATTTGTACCCAGGTGGATAATGATATCTAGCTCCCACCCCTTTCCTGCTGCCCTGGTGGGGCTGGCTTACTAATCTGTACTCTCCCCTGGTTGGTTAGGGCCCTGGCTTGGGGTATCTGAGTGTCCTGCCCCATTTGGGTGGGGGCATTAATCCAGGTATAAAAAGAGGAGGGAGCCATTTTGGTGGACAGTCGCTGGACATGATGTAGAACAAGTAGGGCTGAGAGGCTAATACCTCCACGGTCCGGGTGGTTTCAGCCTGTGAGCATTGAGGCTATGCGTTATTTGTTTTCTGAAGGGATGGGTGTCAGGAGCATGATGACAGTGGGGTCCAGGATCAGGGAGAACAATGGAGGGAAGGAGAGAAGCTGGAGGAAGGTTAGGAGGTGGGTGAGTTCAGGAGGCCTGGTACTCCAAATAGTAAGGTATGGCAGTGGGGTTGCCGTGGTGGTGACAGGGACACAGCAGGGCTTCTCTGGAGGTGGCAGCTCAAGGGGGCCAGTATCCAGGTGGCACACTGCTTCAGGGTGGCAGGGGGGTGCATTTCAGGTATTCGTTTTATTGGGTCTGACATGTCTGTGTCTGGGACAGAACCCATGTTAGACCCGCTAATGAAATGTACAGGGAGTGTAACTGGGAAGGAGGGAGCCATTCACCCATTCAAAATGTAACTTTGGCACCTTTTGAGTGGAGGAAAGTTGGGGAGGCAAGCTGGTGGTTTAAGGTTTATATGCAGGGTGGCCACGGAAGGTACAAAGGCCGCAGCCCTGGTGCTAGTTTATCTGGGGTGGGGGAGTAAGGCACTCCTCCATGAACCATATGGTTGTATCTATGCCCCCTGTAGGGTCCTGAGCTTTGCAACAGCTCTGGGATTCTGTGCGGAGTCTGCACCAGGTCTAGTTGTGTTAGGCCTGCAAATGCACTGGTATTATCTTTCACTTACACTGTCTCTCTAATTGCCCTATGTGTGCTCTGGTCTGTGGAACTGCACAATTTTTTCTTGTTCTTGCTACGTGAGTCTGAAATATATTAAACGAACTTTGTAATTTTCTTCCTGAGACAAAGCATGCCGGGTTAGACCTTCAATTTTCTTTCCCCTGGCTCAGCTGCAGAAGTTGGTGAGAGGTGGGTCGGTGGAGGAGTTGCACTCTGCACGGTACTATTACCTCTAAGTTGAGATAAGGCCTTGTTTTTCTCTGTGTTCTTGGCTTACCTCACTAGAAGATTTTCAGTCTGTAACCCCCCCTCCCCCGCTGTTACCATCAGGACCCCTAGACATAAAAGGGGAGTGGCAGGGGAGCCACAGATGTAGGGACTCATCTGGGATTTAATTTGGCAACTGTACTAGTGTTTGTGGGGGACTTATTCCTGTCGGGTCCCCGCTCCTTGTGGGTCTGGATTTGGTGGTGCATTGTGAAAAAAGAAAATCACCATTGTGTGATGTTTGGCACTAATAGTAGTAGTAAAAACATCTTTATTTATACAGGCAAGATAAATTTTTGACAAGCAAAAAATTTTTTTTCACCATAGATCTTGTACAAGGCCTGTTTTCATGGCGGTCCTGTAGGTGTTACTAGATTACAAAGATGTTCCTTAGGAAGTTCCAGATACAATCAAAACTCAAATACATATACATACTTTAACCTCTCTCATACACAAATCAATATCATACAAACAATATCAATTTACCTAAAACAGTGACAAGAATGTGCAAAATCCTGTCTAATTTTAACTCCACGGCCTGGATGTTTTTGAGAAATCCATGCAGTCACAGCCCCTGGAGCCCCCAGAGGATGTAAAGCCACCTGTCCTTCAGGAGAAAGCCGGTAAGGGGGTGCTGGAAGTGGTCATGGAGGCAATGGAAGAGGAAAACAGTGAGGGTGCTGCGGGGCACAGCTGCCTGCCCAGCCCCACAGTACCAGCCACCACTGACTATCCCCATGCCAGAGGGAGAGGTAGGGGACTGGGAGTTCAAATTGGTAACCCCTTAGGGCCCAGGGGGTAGCTGACAGTCCCCTGACTGGCAATGGTGGCACAACAAAAGCTACTGGCAAAGTGGTTCCCTATTTATCTACCATCATGAAGGTGAAGGTGGAAGAACCAGAGGAGGAGGCTGTGTGGGAGTTGTCTCATGGTGCATAACCCCTGGACAGGCCCCAAGGCCTTATACATTTGCTGACCAAGAAGTGTGCAGACTGTTTTGTATGGTCCTCACTCGGTTCCCTTATAATTTCTTTATAAATATCTTAAGAGAGAACTTAGTATGGAGAGTGTTGTATATCATTCATGGGATTCATCTATCTATTTTATATAGTTACATAATATATACAATAAAGTAACTAGTTTCCCATTATCCCTGGAACTTTTCTAAACCTTCCTCTGTATAGCTACCCAGGGACTGCATCTTTAAAACTAGGAACATCAGTTTATTTGAAAAAATAAAAAAAAACACAGAGACTCCTCCTTCCCACTTGAAAAAGGGTTGTAAGTTTATATAGTTCAACATGTTAGCCCTTTTTGTTGAGAAAGTTTGACCTGGAGTAGTTCAATAGCCAAGTGAGCTTTTAACTTTGGAGCGAGAGGGGGGCCAATGCACTGGAAAAAGCATTCGTTTCCTTAGTGACTGGACCACCCAGCATGTCACCACAGTGACGCCATCACGCTCCAGCCATGGAGCGTGATAACTGATGGCCCTGCCCTCTAACTCCTTACTCCAGAAGATGAAGCTGAGTTGGCGTCCTCGATAACGGTGGCGGCTTTTTTGAAAAAATAAGTTTTATTCTTTCCATCACTACTCATACCTAGCCCTGATATCATAAGAGCAGCTTGGTTTCACACTCGAGTAAGGTGCTATTGCATACTATAACATCTACAAACATTATTATGAATTAAGAATGGGCTATAATATATAATAAGGAAATAGGGGATATAAACCCACAATTTTGCTTTATTGCAGCATGAAGCAGAACCAGCAATATTAAATTATCCCTTGAAAGCAACAAAAGACTATATCAGTCTGTTGGCACAGGTAAAGCAATTTATACAACCTAAGCAAATATAACTTCATCTTAAAGCTGTACTTCAATAATAATTTAAACCAAATAGAGAAATATGATGTGTTTTCTGTTTTTGAAGGGCACTAAAGGACACCTTACCGGAGAAAAAATCTAGCGAGATTCACAGGTAAAAAACCCCATAAAGTTTGTAAATTAATTATAAAAACCAAAAAGGTTTTTTAATGCTGCAGTAAAATCAAGTTGTAAATTAACATAAACATTTATACATTTTTTATTCTTAAGGGCACCTTAGGACCCCTAACTGACAAATAATCATTAACTGTGATAAACGCAATGAAATCAGGTGCGTTCCCCCAATCACATACATTTATTGACTTTTTAAATACAGTCATTTATTTACGAGAACTTAAAAAAGATAACAGAACTAATACATTGTTTTGGATTTATTACAGCACTTTAAAACATGTCTGATGAAGGGACGGGATTGTCTTGAAACGTTACTGTGTGGAAAATTTACTTTTAAAATAAAGTGCTGTTTTTGTGGAATTATCCAATTGAGTGCAATATAAAAAAAGATATATAGAAACTATATATTTGCTGAGAATTTATGTGTGGATGTACTTATGAAAAAATGATGAAAATTTATAAATATAAGTAAAAAAAGAGTTTGGATTCAAGATATTACAAGGGTTGAGAGTCTTTCTTTACATAACAAGCAAGAAGTGTGTGGAGCCATTCCTTCTCCATATCAAGGCCCTGTATTAAGGCTCCCAGATAACACCCCATGCCTCCCGGTGCTGTGGAAGGCTACTCGTGTCTAGTTGGATGGGCTTCTGAGCAGTGACCCCATGAATGTGCTGTACAGGATGCAGATATGGCTGGAGCCATAGACAGCCCATTGGACCAGTGTGAGAGAGCTGCCCCCGTGGTCATGGGCTGAGAGGTAGGTGAGGCATAGGATGTATGTTGAATACCCCTCAGCTGAGTATCCCTACATCCCAGACAAGTTGTTGGATACCATCAAGGAGAGGCAGCCTGACTGGGTGTTTTGAGGCATGGTCCAAAAGTTACAGCAGCGAGCTGAGTTATCTGGCCCATTCACCCAAGAAGTCATTCCAAAAGCCAGAACTATGTGTCATTCGTCCTCCTGAGCAGGCTTGACCCTGTTTAAACACTTTGTGCTTGTCCAGGATGTGGCCGCTGGCTGTCATGTAAAGCACTATATCATCTCCATGGACTCTTTTTCTAAGGAAACCACCAAGTCAGACCTAACGTTCTATTTTCCCCGCGGTGGAGGGCCTGCCATCTAAGGGAGGTGTTCAGCATCATCGGGACCCCTAGACATAAAGGGGGGTGGCAGAGGAGCTACACTAACAATCCTTGGGCTTTGCTTTCCATCTTTATATTTGCCGATTTCTCTTCTGCTAGCCCCCTTCATCCACTAGGCTCCCCCCAGCTCCATGAGCTGCTTCCTCTGGAACTTACCACTCTCCAGCTTTCAGACTCTGTGGCTTACTCCCCACAGCTTTGCCCATTCATCGGAGTCTAGGGGCAGCTTCAAAACCCCATGAGGCAACTCAAGCCATCTTCATCCCAGAGAGGAGCCGCAGTCAGTGATGCGGAGCCTGTGAAGTGAGCAGGAAATAATCCTTCTTGGCTGGTGGTATGTCGCTTGTTTTTCCTGCCAACCCCTGAAGACACAGACGTGCTGGGGAACCAAGGTGCATCTGCATGCAGAGCATGATGCATGCTGGTTTCCAGCCAGCATCTTCCCCTCCCTCGGTGCCAGCAGCTGCACTGACACCTGTGGCAACCCAGGTGGCAGGTATTGCAGTAACGATGGCAACCCTCCCTCCCTCTCTGGAGGAGGAGAGCATCTTCTTGGATGCTCAGTCCCTCTCCTTCCCCCGTCCAGCCCGCCAATGACCCAGGCTGTTTTCTGAACTGGGGGTTGCTGGTGTCATGAGCAGTAACCCTACCACTCTGCAGATGGGCTAGCTTGCCATGAAGGTATTAAATGTATTGCATTCCACAAGTGAAACTGGCAAATTATTCCAAACTCCCACATTCATATGTGTGTAACAATAGTTCATGCTGACTCTTTCAAATAGGGGTGCCTGGAATCTACTGATTCTGTACCACTGGTAATATGTCAGATAATCGGAACCCAGATAATCAGAATTCTGTTCCGATACCTATTAAGGTATAGGAGTCAGAATTGAAAGTTGGAACTGCAAGTTCCAGTTTTGTATCTGACTTTGAATACCAGTTGTAGCAACCTCCACCAGCCTAGTAAAATGCCCTTACGGGGGGGGGGGGGAGGAGAAAAGGCCTTCCCCTTCCCTAATCACTCCTTGCCTTTTACCTTACATGCAGCATGGGTTAGTTAGTCATCTGCAGTAAGTGGTACCAGCAGGCTCAGCAGTAACATGTACACATGGCGTGCACAGAGTTGGATGGACACTGGAAGATAGGACACTATGTGGACTATGTGTGGCATCTGATCATCACATCAATTCCCCCTCCATCCCAAGCAAGAAATTGTCGGAGCAGTCTGGCTGGCAGTGGCATACAACTTAACCACTCTCCCTCCATCAATCCCTTCCTGGCACCCAGTCCCTTCACTGAAAAAGAACCACCAGACTCCTTAGCAACAGATGAGTGACTGTCTTCTTCAGTCCAGATAAGAATCATTGGACTGAACTTGGCGGCAGCAGCATTGCAAAAGAAAGCAATGCTACTGTAGTTATTAATACCGTCAATATGTTCTTCTGTTGGCTACTTATCCCTTGACCTGACTTCCTGCCCTTTTTGATCCAGCATCCCTCTGATTCCTCCTCCTCTGTCCCCGAGTTGTGGCTGACTGAGAGTAAGCCATGTAAAGGCATTTTATTTGGTGGTGGGAGGTTGTTAACAGATGTATTAGACTGTACACAGATACAGATTTGGAATCAGAATCTGATTTCACATCTAGGCAGGGTCTTGTATTCAGATTTTTGGGCTTAAATACTGAAATTCTGAATACCATAAAAAAGCTTGGAATCCGATATGTCCGATTCCATTTGGTGGATTCCAAACAACCTTAATTTTTCTTTGTTTATAGTTGAAAAAGTTATGGGCTTCTCTAGCCTCTCTTCTTAATTTAGTCACCCCACCCCTGATCTTTTTGGTCACCCTGCAGTGCCCCCTCTTAACTGCTTCAATGTTTCTTTTTGTAATGTGGAGCCCAGAACTGCATGCAGTATCATTGTCCAGGAATGTGGGCATAACCAGTTCCTTGTAAAGTGTCAGGATGAATCTCCCCTGCTGAAGACATATTTCAGCAAGAGAAATAATCCTATCACTTTACAAGGATTATTTTGAAAACAAATATATAGAAGTGATTTTCTTTGTCCTGAGGTCACATTGTTTTGCTTAAATAAGCTACCTCAAAGATGATACCATTAACATTAAAGTAATATTGACTGCTTCCTTGACAGACTACTAATTTGATTTAATATCCCCAGCTACTTGTCTGCTGTATTACTGGCCCATTAACACCTTATAGCTTATGGTCTGGTGGCGCCATTTCACTTCAAGCGTCTAGACGCTCCACTATGACGGGCCAAACAACCTCCTCTTACTCATTCCCTGATTCTGAACTCAGCTTTGCTACCAGTCCAAAGGTCTAATTCCCATCAGCAATGGAAATCATTGTTACTTTGCCAAGTCTTTCAGTCAATCAGCCTGTGCCTGATTTTAGTTTCTGTCTGCACCCCTAAATCATGCATATGTTCTGGTTGCCTTTTCGGCCTCCATATACAGTACATACTTTAGAACTCTGCCCTGTATTAAAAGGGAATGTACTCTTCAGCTCTGTGTTGTATCAAGGAAGTTCACCAATACTTTTCATGCGGAGAGTATGCTGAATTTCCCAGATTGTGCTTAATTCTTCTTATGCTACTGTTATATTCTTCTTGAATTGTGGACCCTGGATTATATGGTTTGTTCCTGAAAACAGGCATTTATTGCCTAGTGTATTACCTATTTAACAAAAACTAAATAAATAAGTCATTTTCCAGGTTTCTGCAAAACTAAATTAGTTGACATCAGCAGGACACAAATCTCATAAGATTAAAAAAAATCTGAATTCCAGAACATTCTGATATTTATTACCAAAATCTCTGCTTGGTAGGGAACGGAGAGACTGGCTAGGCTGATGGAATGGTATTTTCGAAAGTACTAAAAAATGATGTAGTTGCTTCAAGACTGGCAAATATGTGTCACATAGATGTGACATATAATGGCATCATATTTTCATAGCTGCATTAAAATTGAAACTTATACTTTGCATTATAATTGTGGCACATTTGTGGGCTGCATCATGATTGTGTCATTTTTGCGTCACTAGCATAGATACAAATGTGGGCACTGCAGATTGTGGAGCAGCCATTTTCTGATTATAGCCAGGGCCCCTGGTGTTCTGCGGCAGAATTTTCTGATTTCTGTGGCAGGGTTCCTTGACTTCTGCGGCAGCATTTTCTGATTTCTGCGGCATGATTTATTAATTTCTCTGGCAGAATGCAGTCCTGTCATTGGCTAAATATGATGTGATGTCATCAATGACATCATATGCTGAGCATAGAGGAGGGGCTTCAGGATAAACAAGGTGGGAAAGAAAGCCTGACACTATGAAAAATAGTATATTTATATGAAAATTCACCAAAAACAATGAATTCTGCAGCACTATATATATATTCTGCGGCATGATGCAAATTCTGCGGCAAATTCCACAACCACAGAACCACAGAATTCCAGGGGCCTTGATTATAGCACACCCTTCCTATGCAGATGCAGCTGTGATTTGAGAAACAAACATGATGCAACTTGCTGTTTGACCCACTGTGCCTCTATATAGTTAATGATCTTTATCTGTCTGTATTGCTTTTGTTTCTATGAACACAGATGCTCTGCACCTTAGATGCCATTGCTGCCTTTTCTTCTCTGAAATAATTATCCTCTGCTTGTGACATCAGAATCTGTTTCTTGGCAATAGGCTATGATGCCAAAAGCAGAATTTGCAATAGTTACAAACCGCTAAAACACATGAGGTCCAATGGGAAAGCATCTTTTTTTTTAAAGAAAATGTCTTCAGTAATAATAAAAAGTAGAATGCTCTGAAATGCAGATTTTTGGGGAACTTTGTGTAACTTAATTCTGCTGTCAGTTGTGAATTCAGTGTGGGAAATCATAAAATCTCTTTCAAATTAATCATAAATACATAGGGGTATTCTCATAATTCTACCTCCCCATGTCACTAAAGAGATCCTTTGTGTGCAGCACTAAATGGTATTAGCTCAATTGGGGAAACAGAATGACTGCCCATTTTGCACCCTTCCCTTTGTAACATGCCCAGCTCTAGTAAATAAATTGTTCTTTAAATAAATGAATGAATGCATTTAAAATCAAGTAACCTGACCTTCAAGTTTCTGCCTATAATAATACCACCCCTTTTGCTTCCAGCAGTATCAACCCTTTTTGCGTTCACTTGCGCTTGAGCAAGGAACATCTTGGGACTAAATGACATTTGAGGGGTGTGTCACTGCCAAGCCAATTACAGCTGAAACTACAATGGGCTTGGCAGTGTACACCAATGGCCAGCCACTCTGGTCATGAGGTCATGACAGTAGTTCTGCTTTGCTGACGTGGCGTGTTCTCTAGTTGAAAGAAATGAACTGCTCCAATGAGAGAGCGCTTCATTTCTTTCTGTAGATGTAACTCCTGGCATGTGCATTAGAGTTAACAAGTTACAGTTATTGGTGGCTCCTGCCAGTGCCACACACTGCACTGTCTCTCCCCCCCGGTCTGTCTGTTCCCCTGGCCCCTCCCCTCTCCACATTAGCCGTGGTGTGGCTTTACATGTTGGTGGCTCCTGCCACACTCTCTCTCCCTGGTTCTCACTCCCTCTGAACCTCCCCAGGCCTGTACAATATAGCCGTGGTGAGGCTTTACATGTTGGCAGCTACTGCTGCACTCTCTCTCCCCAGTCCTCGTTCCTTCTGAACCCCCCCAATCTTATACACTATAACCTCGGTGCAGCTCTACATGTTGGTGGCTCCTGCCACACTCTCTCTTTCTCTCCAGTCCTCACTCCTTCTGAATCTGCCCACCCCAGGCTTGTACAGTAACAATATAGCCATGGTGCAGCTTTACATGTTGGCGGCTCCTGTCACACTCTTTCTTAATGGTCCTTCCATTCCTCTGACACCCCCCACCTTCCACATTTGCTGTGGTGCTGCTGCTTACCCTTCAGCGTGGGACACTGGGGGCCCACTCCCAGTGTTCCCTGATGTGTACCCCAAAAACACTAGGACACTGGGTATCCCTCTCAGTGTCCCAACATCTTCAGTAAAAAAAAAAAAAAAAGAAAAACAGTCCCCGACATCTTTTTTAACCTGTAAAACAGAAAATGGTTCCTCTTCCTCCCGTCATCTCCTCCCTCCCCATCCCCACCCTCCCACTGAGCACCCACCTCCCTGCACCCCTCCTTGCCCCATACTTACCTCTGGAGGTCAGTGGCTGTGATATTCTGTGGACTGGAAAATGTCTGCACTCTTCAAAGCCGAATCGCGAACTGAAGAATGAAGGTAAGTGCTGTATAATGGCCGTCAATGGCATTTTGAACTTATGTTGATATCTTTGCCATTTTTAGGAATTTTTGTACCAAATTTTCAACATGGGGTTTTTGGGACCCCACCTCATGAACACTGGCACTGTCATTTCGTTATTTAGTCCTGAAAGGTGATTTTGCAGTCACTGTGCAGAATCACCTTTTGGGACCAGTTAACAAAACAACAGCACCACTGTTCATGAGGTGAGGTCCCAAAAAGCCCATGTTGAAAATCTGGTGCAAAAATACCAAAAAACACCAGAGATATGTGCAGTCATTGAAATTTTTCTGCACATGCTTGTAACTTCGGCAGTTTTTAATACTTTCACTCCAAATTTTCAACATTGCCATTTTTTCACACCACCACATGAACAACACAGCAGTAATTTTTCACATCCTACCCTGAACATGATTTTGCACCTGTGGCACAGAATCGCATTTTATCACATATTTACAAATTCTCACCTATGGGGTTCATGGGGTGGTGTGATAAGAAGACTATGTTCAAAATTTGAGGTCAACATATTAATAAATGATGAAGTTATGCCCATTTGTTGCAATTTCAGTATGCACCCTTGTAACTGCAGAAATTTTACATATCTTCACTCCAGATTTTCAACTTAACCTTCTTATTACCTGAGCTTATGTATGTCACAGCTGTCATTTTCCAAATCCTGTCAAGATGTATGTTTTCCACGTGTGGCATGGAATGGCATTCTACTTGCACAGAATTATGTTTTGGCACAGATTTGAAAGTTTTGACTGCTGCTTACATGTGCTGGGGTCATAAGATGGTTATGCTGATAAGTTGATCACGCATCTACAGAGGGATGGGTGCACAGGGTCTGAAGGATCCTGTGCTGCCACCCGAAAGTAATGAACACGACAGAGCATGGGAGCTCAGGGCCTGAATGAACTAACAGCATTTCAGAGATGTGTCACCATTGAGCGAATCACAGCTGAAACTGCTATGGACTTGGTAGTGTTGACCAATGACCAGGTACTCTGGTCATGACAGCAGTTCTGCTGGCTGATGTGAAATGTTCTGCAGTTGAAAGAAATGAACTGCTCCAATAAGACAGCACTTCAGTACCACACACCACTGCAAATACCTGCACGTGAATGTTCGGCATTGACAAATGCTTGTTTTCTAGTTATTTTTATCTCCTTCTAACACACTTATTTATTATCTCCTTTTTCTGTCTTTTCATTTTTCCGTGATACTTAACTCCATGTCATCCCCCCCCCCCCCCATCTTTCTTAGCATTGGAGCCCTTTGTTTTCCCAGGCACCTTGTTTCTTTTCAAGTCATAGAAAGGTGGCTCAAAAACAAATGAGGCCAGTGCCAAAAGCAAACACACAAACTCACAGTCTCTCCAGAGCTCAGCTCCTCAGTCTGAACTCTCAGGAATAAACACACGATGCTGTGTACAGGATAATACTTTATTGCCTAAAACAATAAACACCAGCAGTAGTTAATGAGAATGCTGCCTCCCTCAGCATTAAAATATTTTCATGCCTAACCAAGTGCTTTCTCATGCCTTGAGAAAGCACTAGGAATGAAAATATTTGAATGCTGAGGGAGGCAGCATTCTCAATAACTACTGCTGGTGTTTATTGTTTTACGCAATAAAGTATTACACTGTACACAGCATCATGTGTTTCTTCCTGAGAGTTCAAACTGAGGAGCTGAGCTCTGGAGAGATTGTGACCTTGTTACTTTTATTTACAGACCCTTAACCCCCTTTGCAACTTGCCCCCTCCCCGTCCTTCCTTTTCACACTTTGTGGGTTTCCTCTCCCCTTTTTTCCATCCTATCTTCCTTTCACTCCCTCGCCCCAAGTCAGCATTCCCTACCTTCCCTGTATTTATTTATTAGCTTTTATTGACCAGGTGAGTATACTAGCGGTCAAGTGCGCCTATTTTCAGGTACAATGTAGAAGGTTACAAGAGAGGTAATACAATACAATGCATGGAACAATATACATCATAAGTAATGCAAATATACAGATAAGAGAAGAACATTACAACCACATGAAACACAATCTGAGGTCAAGTATTTACCAAGTAACACAGTTCAAGCAAAGTCGGCAACAAATATACAGAAATAATTGTAAGAAATGCTGTATTTATTTCCTCGGTGCAATTTGCTGTACTCTTCTTTACCTTATGACTCATTTATATATATTGACATGCTCACCTCTTTTTATGGGTTTTGTATGTGATCAAAATAACGGTGCCTTATTTGTACTTGTACCTAACTCACAAATTCGTACTACCTGTACCTTATCAGTTAATTTTGCACCTTAACACTAACGCTGTGTTTTCACATATGTTATTTTTATTGTGCTATAACACCTCATCGGGTAAGATATACGCCAGAAATAAGACC
This sequence comes from Neoceratodus forsteri, assembly GCA_016271365.2. Classification (NCBI taxonomy): domain Eukaryota; kingdom Metazoa; phylum Chordata; order Ceratodontiformes; family Ceratodontidae; genus Neoceratodus; species Neoceratodus forsteri. Next base: position 1,709,707,987 of record CM028129.1, on the reverse strand, counting down.
CTATATTCTCAATATCAACCTGGGGTGATGTCACAGCAGGTTGACATAGTGAAAGTCGCAGCTGATCAGTCACAAATGTGGGAAGCCATTAGGCTCTCACACTAACTGAAAACAGTTGTGACAGCATCTGTCGACTTATGCGTGCTTTGAAGTCAAACCCTAACAGATATTAAAAAACATAAAATATGGGTGATAGTGTGATTACTTGTTTTCTTTAAATACTCTCTGTGTGTTTTGCACTTATAAACCAGTCAAGCTTTGCTCTTGTGGTTTGTGTGGCAAAACACACCTTGGGTATGTAAAGAATAATTGCATCACAGTCACTCTACTATATTTTATATGTTTTTAATTTCTGTACCATCTGTTATCCACCCCTTTTATCAACCCCCCTCCTGGAAATGAGCTCTGGCGCTGGGTGTCCTACACTATCTATTCATCAAATTGTAAAGCTTTTGCCTCCAGTTGTGATTATACTAAAATCCATAGAAATATGCCTGTTTCTGTCTTACAAGCTAAAATGGAGCTCAGAGTTGTAAAAAGGGTATTTTGGCAAAGATGCACTTGAACATGTTATTTATGGAAACAGTGTGTGTTAAATATTTTTAGTAGACTTCAATTTAGGCCCACAGGATTACTAGCTAAATGAAGCTAAGCTTCTTTTTAATGGCTGCTAACTGCTTGCCATGAGTTCTGCCTCATTGGGTGGAAAATTTGCAGCAGAGCAGAACGTTCCCCAGTGAACAGCATGATTTCCTTGGACACATGAATGTAACTGCAATTAACTAATGAGAAAAGCTAATTGTCTGCTTAAAGGCAATGGCCAGAACCTTCTCGAGTATTTCAAGCCATTCTTAGCTTTTAAATAGGTTTAATTTAACACAACAGTAACAATCGAATTTCAAAAATCTATGAATGTTGTTCATGTATGAGTCACAGAAAGGACCTTGACATAACAGTATCTAAAAGTTCTATAGCTGTGCCCTTTTGTATTATGCTTTATAAAAATTTAGAGCAAGCAGACAGACTCTAAAAGTTATTTCATATTTATGTTAGACGGAAAGCCAGGGATAGTTGTGGAAAATAGCACTCTCCTTGTAATATCATATAGTTTGGGAACCCACCCCAGAAAGACAAGCACTTCAGGTACAAAACTTTGGGGGGGGGTGCTCACACAGCTTTTTGTAAAGAGTAAATCAGAGTACATTTAGTGCATAATCTTTGTTTGTTATGGCATTAATTCACTCAGCCCCAATGTTATGCCTATTAATGCTTCTTCAAATGAGTGTTTTTTCAAGCAAATTGTGCAAAGAAGTGCAAGATCATGCACATAGGGAAGAGAAACCCTGAAGCCACCTACAGGCTGGGAGGGAAGTTGCTGGCAATCACAAGGGAAGAAATAGACTTGGGCATCATCATCACAGATGACCTGAAATCATCCGACCAAACCACTAAAGCAGTAGGTAAGGCTAGAGGGATGTTGGGGTGTATTAGTAGGGGTATAGCAAGTCATAACAGGGAGGTAATAACCCCTCTTTACAAGACACTGGTTAGGCCCCATCTAGAGTACTGTGTGCAGCACTGGAGGCAGCACCTGCACAAAGGACATTAACAAAATGGAGGCAGTCCAGAGAAGGGCAACCAAAATGGTGCAGGGACTGCATCAGAAGACATATGAGGACAGATTAACGGAGCTCAATATGTATACCCTAGAGCAAAGGAGGGAGAGAGGTGATATGATCAAAACATTGAAACATCTTAAGGGCATTAACAAGGTGAAAGAGTCTAACATGTTTCAATATAAGAAAAATAGCAGGACAAGAGGACACAGCATGAGATTAGAGGGAGGCTGATTAAGGGGTAATGTCAGGAAGTTCTTTTTCACAGAAAGGGTGGTGGATGCATGGAACGGCCTATCTCAGGAAGTGGTGGATATGAATACAGTGCAGGACTTCAAACAGGCATGGGATAGGCATAAGGGAGCAATACAGATGAGTATGAATAGATAGGTCATTGACAGAGCAAAAGGCCTATGGCACATTCATAAGGTAGAAAAAATGGGCAGACTGGATGGGCCCTGCAGTCCTTATCTGCCGTCAACTTCTATGTTTCTATGTTTCTATAAGCTGTTCATTTACTTTACAGCCCTAAAGGGTTACTTCTTACAAACAATGGAGGCAGCAGGAAAATATAATGGAAATAACAAAGACAAAATGTATAAGTAAATTAACAGTTTGAAGGAACACTCCCTTGAAGATGCCTTAAAGGGGAACAATCAGCACTAAGAACCCCACACCCAAGTGTGGGGCTGGTTCCAATATGTACTTCGTGTGCAAAAACTTTTTTTTTACTTGGTTTAGTGCAGTATAGTGTATCAGACCGATTCTGTTGAGTTGCATGCTGACATTTTCTGTAACTACAAATCCCAGAATCCCCTGCAGATGACATGGGGGGGTGCTACAGAAGTGGGAGATTCAATAGCCTGCAGTGCATGTTAGAGGTTTTGTAAGCTCTGATCTTTTGTTTGATGGTTTCACTGTTGTCCCAGGGCCAAATGCTCCTCTGATGTCAGCTGCAAGGTGTTCTGGGATTTGTAGTTGCAGAAAATGTCAGCTTGCAACTCAACTAAATAAATCTTATACAGTCTATTAGTCTTCAGTAAGCAGTAAGTAGAAAAAATGTTTTTGCTCACAAAGTGTAAACTGGTACTGACCCTACACTTGCATGCTGACTGTTTTGGGGCTCAGTGTATTAATAATAAAGAGAAAACCACATACTAAATGGACTCTGATTTTTTTTTAAACAAAAAGCACTGTGAGCAACCCTTTCCCCAGTTTTGTACCTGAATTGTTAGAGAAATTATCAAGGTTGAGGTTTTTTTAATTATTCTTTTTTTTTTCCATTTTTAAGCACTTTTTGTTCAGTTCACCCTGTCCCCCACCTCCCATATTTGGGGTTGCCCAGCTGCATCCCTTTTCCAGGTGAGAGGGTGCGTGAGGTCAGTGAACCATTGCCTTTACATCTGACACTAATGCTGCTCTGAAGTCAGCCAGCCACAGAGGGCATGAAAATGCTGGGTTGCCCCCTCCCACTGAAGAGTACCAATTCCATCCTGTAAACTGAATGGGCTACAGTTTCAGAAGGGTGCCCCAGACTAGTGGCATCCTTCTGATGTGATTTCCAAAACAGTGTCCAGAAGTTCAACCTCCTATGAAGTGGTCTAACTCTTGTTTGCAGTGGTATTGATCTGTGATCAACATGGCAACGCTAACGCTCAACAAAATGAAGTCTAGAGCTGTTAATCACTGGAACTGTTACAAAAATGTGAGTGCCTTTCAAGCTAAGACACTCCAGTGTTTGCACAACTTTAAGGGTGCTGCTGGAGCAGAAAATAGCTGCGTGCACCAGCATCCTGCCTGCTGATAATCCTGCTCTGTGCCTTGAACAAAATCAAGATGTAGAAAGGTGTATAAAGGGGCATAACAAATAACAACAGGGGAAAAACTAGAAACACCCTATTAAGGGTAAAGGTACATAAGGGATGGGTGGAAGGTAAGGAGTAGGACAAAATGGGGTTAAGAGCAACTCCCTACCTAGGGTAGGTGTACAAAGGGGCATAACGAACAACAAAGTGGAAAAACTAGAAACACCCTATCAAGGGTAAGGATACATAAGGGATGGATGGAAGGTAAGCCGTAGGCCAAAACTGGGAATAGCAGCAACACTCTATCTAGAGCAGGTGTACAAGGGGCATAACAAACAACAAAAGGGAAAAAACTACGAACGCCCAATCAGGAGTAAAGGTATATGAGAATTTCTAAGCAACACATGGAAATGTAGGAACTCAGAATGCTGAGAGTGGTGCGGAGCAGTGGCTGTGTGGTAGCAGTTTTCAGAGAGACCTTCTGGAGACTGCAGTGCTGCCCCATCTGCACACACCTCTCTAGGTTGAAGAAGGAAGTTGCTAGACTCCAGGTTGAGTTGGCTAGGATTTGGGCAACCTCTTCCCCCACCCAGAGGCCACAAAGTGTAACACCGTTACTTCATAGGATGCCTGGGAGAAGGAACAGCTGGACTATGGTGGGCTCTGGAAGGGTGGGGGTGGTGGGTCAGAGGCACATTCCTCAACTGGTGCCACTACACAATTCTTATGCAGCTCTGGTGGGGTGAAACCACCAGGAGGAGGCACCCATGGTAGTGACCAGGGAGGATTTGGGGGTCTTCTGTAATGGACACCCCAAGACAGGTGGTAGAGGACCCCAGAGGAGGAAGAAGCAACCTCTGGTGGGGGACTCAATTGTGAGGGGGATAGATTTGGAAATAGGAAGGCATTGGAAAGGGTGGTTAGGTGTCTACGTGGCGCCATGACCTTTAGGGATGGGAAGTGGATCCTGAGAATCGTTAGGGCAGCAGGACAGAAGACAGAGTTGGATGTCTTTTTCTACCTGGGAACTAGTGACCTGGCTAGGGTCAGGACTGGGATAGTGCAGGGGGTGTTCAGGGAGCTGGGGAGAGGTCTAAGGCAGGTAGAGAGTTCAGTGGCTTCGGCAGAAGTGCTGTCTCTCTACAACGGGGGGGAGGAGAGGGATTTCCGCACCAAAAGTGTCAACTCAGAGTTGAAGGAAAGGTGCAGAGAGGAGAGGTTCAGTTAAGTTGTGGACTGGGGACCTGTCTGAATGGACTAGGGCCTATACTGGGGTGATCTGCTTCCATCTGGGAGGGAACTGCTGTCCTCAGCAGATGATTTAAATGTTACTTTGACAAACATTTAAACTAGGCAGGGGGTAGGGTTGCAGAAATCAGGAAGCAGAAACTGCCCCCCACTAGCTGAAGTAGGAAGTAGGGAGAACCAGGGAGAGGAACATTCGAGGTGCAAACTGATAAGGACAAAGATGGAAGAAATTAAGGATAATGGGAACATGAGCATTAAAAAAGGAGGAGAAGGAGGGAGGGAGGAGGAGGGCAAACAGGAAAAAGAAGGTAACAAGTTGAGTGGTAACAAAATTTGAAGGCCATGTATGCAAATGCTTGAAGTCTAGGAAATAAGATTCCAGACCTAGAGGTCATCATGGCAGAGGCCGATCTGGATACCATGGCATTACCGAACCATGGTGCACTGAAAACCATGACTAGGACATGGCCATACCAGGCTATACTCTGTTGAGGAAAGAGAGGGTGGGAAGGAAAGAGGGTGTGTGTTGCTTTATGTGAGGTGAAAACATAAAAGTGACAGATACAGGGAATGCAGGAATGAAGAGGCACTGTGGGTCACCCTGAAGAAGGGAAATGGAGCCAATATTCCCACTGGCATGATCTAAGACCTCCATCATGGACGAGGTGTTAGATAAGGTACTGGTTGAAGCCATTGGCAAGACGGCAGAAAAGGGGGAGGTGCTGCTGGTGGGGGGTTTCAATCTGCAGGATGTAGACTGGAGCCTCACAGCTGTGCCTTCAACTAGCAGCATGGACACCCTGGATTCCCTGTAGGGAGCATACCTCTAGCAACTAGTCAGTGAACCCATTTGTGATGCAGCAATACTGGACCTGGCACTCACTATCAGGGACCGCATTGCAGACTCCAAGGTGGGAGGCCACCTGGGGACCAGTGATCACTGTACACTGTGGTTCAATATAAAGAAGACTGCAGAATTGAATCACACAAGGCGGAGGGCACTGGGCAGGTTTTATAAAGACTGGTGAGTGCCCTAGGGATGACCTGTGAGGGAAGATGACCTGGGTGGGATAGAGGAACAGCTAAAGGGAGGATAGTGAAGGCAACAAACCTCTGCATCAAACAAGAGAGCAAAAGCAAAACCAAAAAGAGATCACTGTGATTCTCGAAGGAGATGGCTGAAAACCATAAACAACCATGAACAAATTTCACTCGATCTTGGCTGAGGACAACCTCACCCAGCTCATCACAGACCCCACGAGGTTAAATACCAGATCCGGCAACCACTCCCTGCTTGATTGGATAATAACCAACTGCACCCACAAGTTTAGGTCAGCTGGCATTCTCCCAGACAGTGTCAGTGACCACTCGCTGACATACTGTATTTGGCGCAACAACTTCCCCAACACTCCCCCTAAAATAATACTAGCTAGAGACATGTCACACTTCCATGGGCAGGCTTTCCAAGAAGCCTTATCTAGTGCAGATTGGGGACCAATCAACCTCCTCCCCCCTGATGTCATCCAAGCCCTAGATTACTTTGTTACAACATTTACTGCTATAATTAATTTCCATGCCCCTCTGAAGAAACAAAGAATCAAATGCCTCAAAGCTCCGTGGCTCGCACCAGATCAAAGGAAACTCATGTCCTCCTGTGACAAGGCCTGGCATACCTTCAAAAATAGCGGTCTCCACAAAGACTGGCGTACCTTTAGACAGCTCAGGAAGGCCTGCCAGAACTCCATTTTCAAGGCTAAGTGAAATGACTTCAAAATGCTGCAGACTGAGCACCTCAGCAACCCAAAGAAATTTTGGAAGCAAATCCACTCAGTTATGAAATGTAAAACTACTGCAAACCCTAGCTCCCTCAATGCCCAAGGGCGTGTTTTCTCATGTCCCTCACCGGTTGTAAGTGCTCTCAACGAGTTCTTTACTGATCTTGACAAATATACCTCTCACATTGACTGCTCTACCAACTCCCCCCCCCCCCATCTGCTGACTTGGGGCAAAGGCCTGCCTTTCATGTGAAACTAGCTACCAATAAGGAGGTACATCAGTTGCTCTCTGCCTTACAGCCAGACAGCTCCCCTGGTTATGATGGCCTGGAGCCTAAGTTCCTAAAATGTGGTGCTGAGGGCATTACCACAACCGTGAGGAATCTGATAAACAGATCCTTCCTCACAGGCACAGTACCTGACAAGTGGAATGTAGCAGTGGTCATCCCAATCCAGACAGGTGGTCCAGCTACACTAGTAGAAAATTACAGACCCATCTCAATCCTGTGCACGCTGGCAAAAATACAAGCATGCATTCTCTATAATCAGTTCCAGAACTACCTGGAATCACATCACCTCCTCTCCATGTACCAACACGGTTTCAGGAAGAACCACAGCATGCTGACTGCTCCAATAAAAGTCACGGCAGACATATCCACTGCACTGGCTCATGATCAGGCTATAGGTGCGGTCTTCATTGACTTAACAAAGGCCTTTGACCTAGTTAATCATAATCTCCTACTGTGCAAACTCCATGCCCTGGGTCTTGATCCTAGTGCCTTGACTTGGTTCTCACTATTTATTGAATCGCTCTCAAAAGGTCAAGTGGTCAGGAGCCCTCTCAGAGCTTAGACAAATCAGATATGGTGTTCCTCAGGGCTCTGTTCTGGGGACACGGCTATTTTCATTCTTTATAAATGACCTGCCACTTAACTGCGGAGGTGCCTCAGTTCATCTCTTTGCTGATGACGCCATTATATATTGCTCTTCCTCTGACCTGGGCTTGATAAACCAGAACCTGGAATCTGACTTCCATGCCTTTGAGGCTTGGTTCCTTGAGAACCACTAGGTTGTCAACACAAAAAAGACCAAGACAATGCTGTTTCATAATTCAGGGACTGCGCCCCCAGCACAGCATCGCCTTGTGGTCAGATTGCAAGATGGCAACACCCTAGAACTTGTAACCTCATTCAAATACCTAGGAGTCACATTGGACCCCTCGCTCTCACTTTTTTTTTTTTATTTTGCTTCTTTTTCTGCCTGCAGCCGCTGGAGCATCTGCCTGGTCATGGACCCTTGTGCTTCCACTTCCACATTGACCTCGACTCCCCCAATACCCCTGGCTTACCCCCCAGGGTGAGGTTGCTGCAGTTGTGGGACTGGATCGGAGAGTCGGCCTGGAAACTAATCGAAGCCAAGAGCAGGCTTCATTTGTGGTGGCTGTAAGCATAATTTTTGATTGCTACAGGGGCGGGGATGTGCAATGACGTCCTGCATCCGCCCTGCCCCTCTTGGAGTTTAATGCTGGCACTTGTGATTCTTCCCGTCCTCCACCAGGAGTCATACACACACCGGACACTCACCTGACTGTCCCCTTGGAGAAGGAGAGCAGCCCTGAGGGCGCTCAATCCTTCTCCTCCGGCTGGCCTTCTGACTTCTCGGGTCTGTTCCCTAACCAAGGTCACCAGCGTCACAAGCTGAAATCCAACTGCTGCACTGGCAGGCTGGCTCCCTTGCTTTCTTTTGAGCATCACACCAATATCTTGATAAAAATACTAAACCAGCGGCTTGGTTTGCTATGTTGCCTCCCGTCCCGTCCTGAATCCTGTCCTGACTTGAGCCTCATGTTTAAACACTGTGACGTCTACTCTTCTCCACCTGCTTGCTTATGGTGCCCTACTGCTCCTCCATTCACAGGCATCCATCTTCTCTCGCATTAATCAACTGTACTTGAGGATCGGGTGCTACGCACTCGGTACCGACCCCTGTCTTCAGCATTGTGAAGATCTGTCTTTCCTGGGCTGGGCACCCCTAGAGAGCAAGTTCCTGTACACTACCATGTGCCTTATGTATAATCTAGTACATCGCATTACCCCACCCTGCCTGAGTGATCTCATCAACTGTAAACGCAGTCAGCATACCTTATGTTCCACGGCCTTCCTCCTCCTGGTCCTACCCAATCCCTTTCTGGCCAGTGGCAAGTGGTCTTTTGCCTTCACAGCAATGTCCACCTGGAACTCACTCCCAAAGGAGATTCTCTCCTCCACCTCCCTCACTCAGTTCAAGCACAATCTATCCCACTACCTTCTAGACCCTCTTCCCTGCACTTGCATCCACTAAACCTTTGCCTCTGTCTTGGACTTGCACATCTTTTGTACTTCCCTTTGTCCTTCTGAATACTTCCAGATAATTTGCCTTCGTACTTCAATTATGTTATATGCACTTAGCCTTATGCACGGTTGTTATACTGTAACATAGTCTAACATAAGGCATCCTTGCAACTGTAACCGTATTTGTATATTCCTGTATCAAATTGTTGTTGCCTTATTGTTGCTGTTTGAACTTGTATACTACTGTATCAAAGTGGTGTTGCTGCTACAGCTAACCTGTATTGTGTACTTATTTGTTATACTGTTCACCCCAGCTTGCCTCTGAAAAAGGGACTGTATTGTCTCAGTGGGACTACTCAGTTACCAAAATTCAATAAATAAATAAAAGGTAAAGGCTTAAAGGGCAGCACTCAGATAGCATAAGGAGGTGCAGAAGGAGGAGGGTAAGGAGGTGTATCAGGGGAAACGGAGAAGCAGGGAAAGCAGTAAGGAGCGCAGAGGTACAAACTGAAGAGAGAGTAGCCCAGGCAGTAATGAAAGGGGACAAGATATTTTTTTTCAATATGCATGTGAAAAGAAGAAGACCAGGGGAGGGATTGTAAAGTTAAAAAGGGAAGGGGGACACGGAAAAGGCAAAAAATCCTAACAAATATTTTGTTGAGTGTTCACAGAGGAAAGAAAAGTGGAGGGTCCACAAAAAAGGAACAGGAGCTCGGGAGGGAGGTTGATGGATACTACTGTAGTTCTTTTTTGGAGGAGAGAGTCCTGAAGGGGCTCACTAATCTGAAAGTGAACGAAGCAATGGAACCAGACAAGGTACATCCAAGGGTATTGAGGGAGCCAAGGGAGTACTGGCTGTACCTCTGACAGTCCTACTGTATTTAACAACTCACTGGAAACAGGAGTAGTTCCAGAGGACCGAAGGAGGACAGATGTAATCCCACTTCACAAAAGTGGTAGCAGGGAGGAGGCTGGCAATTACAGGCCAGTCAGCCTGATGTCAGTGACAAAGGGTGGTGATAAACAGAGTTCACTCCAAGGAGAGGACCAGCAGGCTGCTTCAGGGGTCAGTGCTGGGTCTGGTCCTCTTTAATATCTTGATAAGTGACATTACATAGGAGCTGGAGGGGAAAGTCTGCCTCTTTATGGATGACACCAAAATCTGTAATAGGATGGACACTCTGAGGGGGTGGAAAGGATAAGCAGAAAGCTGATAAAACTTGAGGAGTGGTCAAAAGTATGGCAGCTGGGTTGCAATGTGAAAAAGTACAAAATAATACATTTAGGGCACAGAAACCCTGGAGCAGAGTACAGAATGGGTGGAGTGTTATTGACGACCACCAAGCAGAAGAGAGACCTGGGGGTAATAATATCTGATGAGTGATGACCTAAAGGTGGCCAGGCAGTGCAACAAAGCAGTTGGAAGGGCTAGTGGAATGCTGGGGTGCATAAGCAGAGGTATCACCAGCAGAAAGAGGGAAGTTGTGTTGCATCTGTTTAGAGCACTGATAAGACCCCACCTAGAATACTGTGTCCAGTTCTGGAGGCTACATCTCTGGAAGGACATAGAGTGGAGGCAGCCCAGAGGAGGGCAACTAAAATGGTGCAGCATCTGCATCAAAAGCCCTACAAGGAGAGACTAAAAGAACTCAATATGTACACCCTGGAAGAGAGCAGGGAGAGGGAGGATATGATAGAGATCTTTAAATACCTCGGGGGGGGGGGTAAATAAGGTACAGCAGGAAAGTATTTTGTTCAGAAAAAAAGGTGCTCAAAAACAGGGGACATGCTATGAAGCTGGAGGGGGTAGATTCAGGAGAGATGTGAGGAAATACTGGATTCCTGGAACAGCTTGTCCTGTGGAGGTGATGGGGCTGAAAACAGTGACGGGGTTCATGGATGCATGGGATTGACATAAAGGAATCTTAGTGGAAAAGAAGTGGGGGAGGGAGAACGAGATGGAGATCAAGTAGGGTCTGTGGTGATACTATAGGCAGGGAAAATTGGGCAGAGAGCATGCACCAAACAGTCCTTATCTGCTGACAAATTCTATGTTTCTATGTTTCTAAGATCTGGTTCCTATTTGAGAACTCTGTCAGGTAACAGATTGGAACCATTTAGGCAAGAAAACTTTATCGTACTATGGGCCCAGTGTCAGTTACAGTAGTCATTGCTGCCAGGGCCAAGGGTAAACATTTGCAGGTAAGGTCCCTAACAGATTATTGAGTCTGAACTGGAATATTTTAATGTTACGAGCTATGATAATGCCATTTCTGTTGTATGCAGTACATCTGTCTAGCCATGCTACAGCATTTCATTTGATACTGTACCATGGATTCTATCTTTATGGTCTTTTTAAATTTACCAGTGGAAATAATCTATCTGTGTTTGCCTTTGTCAGTTGCCCTTTTAATTCTTTTGAGCACATATGTCACACCTCTTCTTTGTCTCTTCAGTGGACCTGATAAATTTAAAACCCCCTTTTACTTTAAATTACAGTGTTATGATGAGTATGGCCCTAGTTTCTCCAACCTTACAATCTAAAAAGTAGTGCAGGTTATATGGCGAATTTTGACCTATATCTTTTTATTCTATTTTTGAGTGCCCTCGCCCTCTTGCCTCACAAATTCCCCTTTTTAGGCACCAACAGCATAGCTGTAAGCACCTATTGCCATCATGGATACTCTTCTTTGCATTTAGTCAAGTTTCAATCCCCAGTGCGGAACATTTTTTTCCTTCTCACTACAATTTCTGCAGTATGAACGAAAATGTTAGAAGCCATTGTTGATGTTAGTGATAGTGTTTCAGCAATGTCTGAAGTTCTATATTGATGATAATTTGAAAGGTTGCAGCTGAGACTTTCAGATTTGAATGTAACTTGGGGAAACATTACTTCAAATTGCCAGACTGGTGCATTACTAATCTAACTGCAGCTGTTGGGGGGGAGGGGTCTGCACTCAGTACTGGATGTCCTTTGCCACAGCATGCATTTCCTGTCAATGTGCTATAGTGCAGCAGTTGAGGTACAGACTACCAAGTAGTAGTGGGTAGAGTGCCTGGGTTTGATTTCCAGTGTAGGACATTTTTTTTTTCTTTCTTACTTAGTTTCTGTAGTATGAGATAACTTTTTTGATGTCATTGCTGATGTTAGTGATAGAGTTTCAGCAAGATGTGAAGTTCTATATTGCTGATAACTTGAAAATTTCCAGCTGAGACTTTGAAGTCTGACTACAACTTGGGAATGGTACTTCAAATTGGCTGATTGGTTCATCACTAAATCCACTATGGCTATGCATATGTGTGTGTATGGGGGGGGGTCTGCACTCAGTGCTGAATGTCATTTGCACAACATACATTTCCTGTTAAGGAGCCTTTGTACAATGGTAGAGCTACAGGCTACCAAGCAGTAGTGGGTAGGGGTCTTGAGTTTGATCCCCAGTGAGGGTTGGTTCTTTTGTTCTCACCACAATTTCTGTAGTATGAGAGAAATTGTTAGATGTCATTACTGATAGAGTTTCATCAAGGTTTGAAGTTCTGTATTGCTGGTAACTTGAACAGTTCCAGGTGAGACTTTGAGGTTTGAATGCAACTTGGAACCATTACTCCAGACTGTAAAAAGACCACACCAACTCCAGATGCCCTAGTGCAGGAAGTGATCAGGTTAGAAGTTCTGAGTTTGTATATTATGTGGGCTATGCTTGTTTATTTCTTGAGATGTATATGTGTACTTGTGTACATGTATGTGCCTGTAATGTGCAGCACCTGCATGCACATTGTTTAGTATGCACAGTATATGTGACTTTTACTACGCAATAATGACAGTTCCATATCTTGGTGCCACTCAGTACCATGGATACTATTTTTAACACTTTAGAGTCTAATTTAGTACCTTTAGTACACCTGAAATAATAAAAGAATGCTTGTCTGTTTCACTCAGAGTGAGCATACTGAAGAGGCAGTTTGCAAGGAAAGCAGAATATGGGTTCCATTTGGAGTCAGAATAGCATAGTGGCTAAGGGCACTGAGCTGCAAACCTGGAGACTTGGGTTTGAATCCTATAAGCCTCAACTTGCATTCTGCATGACCCTGAGCAAGTCACTTAATTTCCTTGTGTTCCCTGGTTGCGCATGGAGACAAGCTCTGGCTTAGTGTACCTTTCCTGGTTAAACAATTTCCCCTTTCACCTTCCCCCCTAAAAGGATGCCAAGGGAAAATAAATATTCAGATTTTTGTCTCTCTCTAATGAAAAAAATCTGTGTTTGCTCTTGTCAATCATCCTTTTTATCATTTTGAGCTTGTATGTAACACCCCTTCTTAATCTTGTCAGTGGACCTGATGAACCTAGAGCCCCTTCTTACTTTAGATCAAAGTGTTACAATGAGTACAGTCCTAGTGTGTCTAACTTTATATTTTAACAAAGCAGCGCAGGTTATAGTGAGAATTTTCACTGATAGCTTTTTATTCTATTTTAGAGTACCCCTGCCCTCCTGTCTTACAAGATACCCCTTTTTTATCTGTTTTAAGTCTGCTTTAGTATCTTTTTTTACATCTGAAATAATAAAAGGACTGCTCATCCATTTCACTCAGAGTGATCATACTAGAAAGGCAGATTCAAGGGAAAGCAGAACATGGGCTCTGTAAAAAGGATGCTAAGAGAAAAGAAATATCCAAATTTTTGTTTTTTGTGCATCTCTCCAAACCATGTAGGCTCTTTCAAGCCTTTCTGCCAGAGCAAGGCATCATGGATATGCAAATCCTTGTGCTAGTCGAGCTGACAAAGCCTCACCGGAACAGTCATTGCCTTTTAAACAAGGGTTGTATGTCTGATCCAGCTTAGGCTGAGAATGACAAAGTACAGACATGTGTTCCATCCCCTTAGGGACTCCTCAGTGTATTGCAGACATAATGTCAACCAGGCAGCTTGTCTGACCCTGAGGCAATGTTAGTTTAGAACACTTGGAGTGAGCATACTGGGCAGGCAGCTTCAGGGAAAGCAGCAGACTGGATCCATAAGAGGATAACAGAAGAGCAGAAATAGCCAGACAGTTTGATTTTTGGAATGCTCTTTCTTATGTTATCATTCCCAGGTTTCCATCATTATTCTCCACTGTTTTGAGTACTCATTATCCCATAAGGTTAGTAAACAGTGTCTGTTGCATCCTAGTTCACTTTAGTTAGAGGAAAATTGGTGTTAAATGATGGGTGTTTAATGACAGCTGAAAATAATAATGAAAACTTAGGGGCAGTCATAGTACATGAAGTGTCCTTTTAAATTTATTTTACTTATTCGTTTAAAATTTTGGTACCCGGGAGAGGCACACTGAGCTGAAGCTCATTTCCAGGTGAGACTCGGGGAAAGGAAAAGGGGTGGAGACAAGATTACAGTTAGGTTACAATATAAATATGGAGTACAATTATTAAAAATAAAAGATAATGAAATAACAATGTTAGACTAACAATTATTGCCAGATATTTGTTGCTCAAAATTAGCATAGGAAACCAGATGTAAGAGAAGAAACTAAGGGAAGCAGGGAAGGAGGGAAAGATCAAAGAGGGATGAGGTAATGATTTCTGTTGGCATTAGGAGTCAGAAGGGTTGGGGGCAGTGGGGCACAGAAGGAGGCAAGTTAAGAATGTGTGGAGAGAGAGAGAGAGAGAGAGAGAGAGAGAGAGAGAGCCTCACCCCAATTTCTGGGATGAGGTAGGGCAGGAACAAGAGGGAGGGATTGGGACAGGATATATTTTAGAGAGTGCAGGGAAGGAGATAAATGAAGGGACCTTGGAAGAGAGTTCCAGAGGGAATTACGTTCAGATATCAGAAATGATGCTGAAGCAGATTTAAATGGAGATAAAGGGGGTATCTTACAAGACTGGAGAACAACGGCACTCCGAAAGAGAATAAGAAGCTATAGGTCACAATTTGCATGGCTGCTTTAACTCTCTGTAAGAAGGTATCATCCACACACACTTCTGTTACATATTCTCCAGGGCTATTACTGTTTATTAACCCTTGAACCAAAATCCTACCATATGATTGGTCAATTGACCATGATCCATCACATGACATTCGTAAGCTAGGTATTACTAACCACTGTCTTCCCTAACAGTGATCATTAGTACCTAGCAATGGGGAATAGTTCAAAAACTTTTGCCTGCCACTAGAAACAGAATTTGACCACAGATAAGGATTGCCTGGCTGACCTAGTCTGTCTGTTTTTCTCCACCTAGTATATCACTGCACACCCTACTTGATCTCCAGCTTATCCCTCCCTTGTCTTATCATGCAGGTTCCCATATGCCTATCCCATGCTTTCTTGAACCCTGCTTTAGTTTTTGCCCCCAACACCTCCGCTAGGAGGCTGTTCCAGGCATCCACCATGCTCTCCATGAAGAAGTATTTCCTCACATCTCCCCTGCGTCTACCCCCTGCAGCTTCATAGCATGACCTCTTGTCCTTGAGCATCTTTTCTTCTAAAAGATAATTCCCTCTTGAACCTTATTTATACCTGTGAGGTATTTGAAAGTTTCTATCATATTCCCCCTCTTCTTCCATTCCTCCAGTGTATACATAGTAAGGTTCTTCCGTCTTTCCTCATTGGGCTTTTGATGCAGACCCTGCACCATTCTGGTTGCCCTCCTATGGACAGCCTCCACTCTTTCTGTGTCCTTATGGAGATGAGGTCTCCAGAACTGGACACAATACTCCAGGTGAGGTCTCACCAGTGATCTATATAGGGGTAACACCACCTCCCTCTTTCTGCTGGTGATGCCCCTCCCTATGCATCCCAGCATCTTGCTAGTTTTCCCGACTGCCTTGTCACACTGCCTAGACACCTTTAGGTCATTAGATATGTTAACTCCCAGGTCTCTTTCCTATTTGGTAGGTGTCCATACCTCTCCTCACATTTTGTACTCTTCCTCCAGGGTTTCTGTGCCCCAAGTGCATAATTTTGCACTTTTTTGTATTGAAGCCCAGTTGCCATACCCTTGACCACTCCTCTAACCTTTTCAGATCACCTCTCATTCTCTCCCCCCCCCCGAGTGTCTACCCTGTTGCAGATTTTAGTGTCATCCACGAACAGGCAGACCTTTCCCTCCAGTACCTCTGCAATGTCGCTAGTAAAGACATTAAAGAAGACCAGTCACAGTACAGATCCCTGAGGTACCCTACTGGTCACCCTCCCTTCCTCGGAATGAACTCCGTTTACCACCACTCTCTGTCTCCTATCCCTTAGCCAGTTTCTTACCCAGTGTACCACCTTTGGCCCCACTCCTAGGCTACCCAGCTTGCTTACTAATCTCCTATGTGGGATGGTGTCAATGGTCTTGCTGAAATCCAGGTAGGCCACATCCACCGCTCCTCCCTGATCCAAATCCCTGGTCACCCAGTCAGAGAAATCTATCAGATTCATTTGATGAAGACCTTCCCTCCATGAATCCATGCTGTCTCGTGTCATGTAAGCCACTGGATTCAAGATATTCCACTATCCTTTCCTTTAGTAGTGATTCCAATAATTTCCCCACCCCTGAAGTCAGGGTGACTGGTCTGTAGTTGCTGGCCTCCTCCCTACTACCACTTTTGTGAAGTGGGACTACATCTGCCCTCCTCCAGTCCCCCAGAACCTCTCTCATCTCCAGTGAGAGGTTGAACAGAACTGTTAGAGGTGCAGCCAGCACCTCCCTGAGTTCCCTCAGTATCCTAGGATGGACTCCATCTGGCCCTCTTGCCTTGTCCACTTTCAGATTTGTGAGTTTCTTCAGGACTCTCGCCTCTGTAAATGGACTAGTGTCCACCTCCCTCCCTTCCTTCGATGCTCCTATCACTTTTCTGTGGCCCCTCTCCTTCTCCTTCTTCTGTGAACACTGAACCAAAGTATTTGCTCAAGATGACTGTTTTTTCTTGGTCCCCCACCACACAATCCCGCCTTTCCTTCTTAGTCTTACAATCCCTTCCCTGGTCTTTCTCTTTTTGCTTACATACCTAAAAAATGTCTTGTCCCCTTTCTTTACTTCCTGGGCTATTTTCTCCTCCGTTTACACCTTTGTGATCCTAACTGATTTCCCTGCCTCTCTCTGGTTCTCCAAATACAGCTGCCTATCCTCCTCCTTCTGTGTTTTCTTATACCTCCTAAATGCTAACTTTTTTGCCCTTACCTTTCCAGCCACCTCCTTAGAGAACTGTAGCAGTCTCTTTTTCCTCTTGGCATGGCTTATTAGCCTGACACAAAGGTTGATTGCCTTCTCTATGCCCCCTTTTAGTTTCGTCCAAAGTTCCTCCACTCCACCCAAGTCTCCCCCCATGCCAGGGCATCCCTGAAGTGCTCCCCCATCTTTTAAAAATTGTCTCTCCTGAAGTCCAGCACCCTTGTCCTTGTGAGACGATTCTGCCCCAGTCATTATATTGAAGCATGCAGTACAGTGATCACTGGTCACCCAGTGACCACCCACCGTGATGTCTGCAACACTATCCCTGTTAGTACAAGGTCCAGTATTGCCCTCTTACAAGTGGGCTCCCTAACTAGTTGCCTGAGGAATGCCCTCTGTAGGGAGTACAGGATGTCCCTGTTCCTAGCTGTAACTGCAGCATGGATACTCCGCTCTACATCTGGCAGACTGAAGTTGCCAGCCAGCAGCACCGCCCCCTTATTTACCATCTTTGGAATGGCTTCCCCAGAACTGTATCCAACTCCCTCCTTGTGCTGGAGGACTGTAGATCATGCCAGTGCGAATAGTGACTCCATTCCCCATCTCTAGGGTGACCCAAATTACCTGTGCCACACTCGGTATTCCCTGTGCCTCTGTCGTTTTTATGCTGTCTCACATAAACAGCAACTCTTCCCCTTTCTTCCTCATCCTGTCCTTCCTGAACGGAGTATAGCCTGGTATGGCTATATTCCAGTCATGGTTCTCAGTGCGCCATGTTTCTGTAATGGCAACAATGTCCAGCTCAGCCTCTGCCATAATGGCCTCTAAGTCTGGAATGTTATTTCCCAGACTTCGAGCATTGGCACTTATGGCCTTCCAACTTCTAGTGCCACCCTGCTTGACAGCCCACCATTTTCCATTTTGCTCTCTCTCCTTACTGCCTCTGTTCACATTCTCATCTCTCTTCATTACTACTAACTTGTTTTTCTTTCTATTAGGTACCCTTGGGGGTTTGTCTCCCATAGGGGTCTCCTTGCGGACTACTCCAATTTGTGGGGGGAGGGCAGTTTATGTCTCTCTGCTTCCTTCCACCATCCTCAGCAGCTAGTTTAAATGTTCATCAATGTAACATATAAACCCTTCACTGGGAACTGTGGTTCCCCCTCCTGGATGGATGCAGTCCATCTCCCCTGTACAGGTCTTTATCCCTCCAGGTGTGACCCCGGTCCCCAATGTAGCTGAGCCCGTCCTTTCTGCTCCAGCCCTTCAACCACTGGTATGAAGTACGCTATCCTCCCCACTGTCATAGACAGGCAGCACCTCAGAAAAGGCCACTGAGCTTGCTACCTGCCTAAGACCACTCCACCAGTCCCTGAACTCCTCCTGAACTAGCCTCTGTCCATTCCTTACTAACATGCTAGATACTGCAGCAGGCTGGGATTCAGATAGGTGGCTTTCTCTCAGGCGTTGCCGGTACCAAAGGCAAGTACTGATAGGAGACTGAGGATTAAGGAGTTCAATGAGTGGCTGGTGGGGTCATGCAAGCAAATGGGGTGTGGGTTAGTAGGAGACTGGGGATCCATGTGGGGGTTGAGAGCTTATTTGCTCCAGACAGACTGAACCTGAATAGGGAGGGAGTGGCAGTGCTAATAAGCAAATTAGGAGAGTTCATAGAAGAAACCTACAATTTAAACTAGATTGGAGGGGAGGGAAGGGTGGGAAAAATCTGCACCACAAGGCAGGAGAAATGAGGGGCTACCACCCTCCCCCACAAGATAGTGCTAAAATACTGGGCATGAGGGAGAATAGAGAAGGGGGGATGGTGAGGGAACCTGGTGGAAGGGCTTAGTAGCCAACGCCAGGAGCTTAGCAAATAAGATGATGAACTTGGAGGCCATCATGGGGGACGAAGGACTAGGTATAGCAGCTATAAGCGAGACCTGGTGGACAGAGCTGCACACCTGGGAAATGACTGTCCCAGGTTACAGACTGTTCAGAAGGAATAGGGAGGGTAAGAAGTGGGGGAGGAGTTGCTTTATACATCAGGTAAGGCATAAGTGTAACTGAAGGACAAGAGGAGGAGGACAGGAAGACTGAGCTACTGTGGGTAACGCTAGGCAGGAGGATGGGAGAATCCTTGTGACTGGGGGTGGTATACGGGCCACCTATGCAACGGGAAGAGGGTGATCAACAGTTAATTCAGGTAGTCACAAGGCTGGCCCTGAAAGGAGAGCTACTGCTGGTAGGGGAATCTAAACCTCCCAGATGTAGACTGGGAAATCCCGGATATAGCATCATCAAGGAGCAGGGAGATACTAGCTGCGTTTCAGGGGGTATTTATTCAATAGCTAGTCAGGGAGCCGACAAAGGGCAACAACCTACTGGATGTAGTCCTGGCAAATGGGGAGAGTGTGGTGGAGGAGGAGGAGGAGGTGCTGGTGGGAGAAGCCTTGGGCAACAGTGATCACAGCACAGTAATGTTCAGGGTCAGGGTAGGGAAGGAGACAAGTTAAACCAGTACTACAGTCATGGACTTCAGACGCACAAACTTTGCCAAGATGAGAAGGATAGTAAGGGAGACAATAGAGGGTACCGAGAATATAGGGGCAGTGGAGGATTTATGGCACGCTGTCAAGGGAGGGGTACTGAAAGCTGTGGAAATGTGGATAAAAAAGATTAGGAAGAGCAAAAGGGGAGAAGACTGCTTTGGTTTACAAAGATGGTTGCTGGTGAGGTCAGGGAAAGAAGGAGGACTTTCAGAAAATTTAAGAGGACACTCACCCGGCCCAGTGGTGCTGAGGTTTGAGGCACTGGACGCCACACCTCACGCCATGTCAGTGACCCGGGTTCAGGAACGGACTAAGGCCACCGGGGGATGGCAGGGGAGAGGGAGGATTCAGCGTCTGATGACTGCTCTCCTCTCTATGGGGTGGGTAGTGGGGCTTGCATTGCGCTGTAGCGGTGACTGGCGGAGGCCAGCCACACTACAAGAGGTATCCAATAGCAAGGGGGATAGTGCGGCGGGCATCAGTATATGTGCTCAGACGCCATTGCATGTCTGGCTTTCCACTGGGGAGAAAAATGTGGAAAAATACAGAGGGCGATCTTTGCGGCTCATGGCCGTGCCTTGTGGTCCCCGGAGAGACCCGAGAGGGATGCGTACCCAGTGGGTGAGAGAGCGATAATGGCTGGCCCACTGGGGGAGTGGGGTCGTGTGGCCTGCACATACGACCAGGTTTGGGGGTGCAGAGCCGGCGGCCGGAGATCATGTGGGGCCACTCTCCTGAGGAGAATAAATAATAGTATGATAAAAAAAGAAAATTTAAGAGGATACTCAGTGAGGAAGATAAGAAAGAGTATAGGCAAAAGAGGAGTACGGCAAGGAAGAAGATCAGAAGGGCAAAAGCAGATACTGAGGAGAAAATAGCAAAAAAGACAAAAGGGAGGATAAAAACTTTTTCAGATGAGTGAGGGAGAAGAGAAGGGCAAGGCAGGGAATTACTAGGCTGAGGGGGGAGGGAGAAATAAAATTGGAAAGCGACTGTGAAAAAGCAGAGTTATTAAATAAGTACAAAAATCTTAAAAATAAGAGTTTTGTGGGTGCTTTACGACAGCTGTATCCAATATTTCTAGTCACTTAATTCTGAACCACAGAGTTAACTAAGTTGGTACTCCTTCCAGGGTATTAAATCAAACTCAAGACCGACATGTATAGCAGAGGTGCTACATCTCATTTGAAGTGCATTCACAACAAAAACAGCAATTACAGCTTTTTTTCATGCATCAGTAACATTTTTACTTGATTTTAAATATGCACAGTGGGTGAAAGAAGTAAAATGCAGAAAATTGCTGTTTTTCTGGTCAGTGAATGCTTAGTCATTTTCACAAAATTTGGCTGTCAGGGAAAATAGGAAGTCCATTTACTTAGCTTGTACGTAACTTGTAGCCTCCTCGTTGTTAAGTGTTCCGTAAATGTTCTATACTTTTCCACCTTAATCTTCTGGCTCAGTTGCCTAAATCCTTATGTTTGAACCCACCATGACAGTGCCGAAAGAATTTTAAGGAAATAGGATGCTCGCAAACAACTTATTTAAACTTAATTGCTGCAATTGCTGGACTTTTCTCTTGTTGCCCGCATCCTGGACATTGGCCTATGTGGTGAAACCACAAACAAGAGCTGACATTTCTGACGTATGATGTCTGCATGAGAGCTCTGATATAATGGCGGCAAGAAGTGCTCTGTGATGCATTTGAGGAGTAGGAACAGAAGAACAGGGTACACCCTAGGTTGGAAGGAAATTAAAGTAACAGAACAGGACGGGGATCTGGGGATCATAGTCTCCTCAAACCTTAAGGTAGAAATCCAATGTAGCAGGGCAGCGGGAAAGGCCAATGGAATCTTGGCATGCATAGGCTGGGGCATTACTAGCAAAAAGAGGGAGGTAATAATGCCCTTTACAAAGTCATGGTGAGGCTGCACCTGGAGTATGGGGTTCGGTCCTGGAGACCACATCTCCACAAGGATATAGATGTGTTGAAGAGGGTTTGGAGAAGGGCAACCAAGATGGTGCAGGGTATGCATGGAAAATCATATGTGCAGAGGTGTAAGGAGTTGGATCTGTACACGCTGGAGACAAGGAGGGAAATGAAGATATGATTGAAACTTTTAAATATGTAAAGGGACTCAATAAAGTAGGAGAAGAGGGTTTACATAAGAGGAAGGAGGGGGTCAAAACTAGAGAGCAAAGCCTCACACTGCAAGGAAAAAGATACAGGGGCAATGTGAGAGGGTGTTTCTTCACGGAGAGGGTGGTGGAGCCCTGGAACAGATGGAGTGGTGGGGGCTAAATTGGTGGAAGAATTCAAAAGGGTATGGTACAAGCATATGAGGCTGGCAGGGAGGAGGAGGTGTTGGGGGGAGGGTAGACTAGATGGGCTGGTATGGTCCATTTCTGCCACCAAGCTTCAAAGATTCTATGATTCTATGACCCCTAGCCAGGTCATTTGTTCCCAGGTGGACAATGACATCTAGCTCCCCCTCCCATCCCTCTGCAGTAGTGATCCCCAGGATCCACTTTCCGTTCTTCCAAACTGTAGTGTCAGGTAGGCACCTAACCTCTCTCTCCCCCCCCCTTTCTGTTCCCAAATCTATCCCTCTTATGATGGAGTCCCCCGCTAAAGTTGCTTCCTTCTCCTCTGGGGTCCTCTGTCACCCTACTTGAGGTCTCAGCTATGGAGGACCCCCATATCCTCCCTGGCCACTACCTTGTGTGCCTCTATGGAACAGTCCTGCCCTGCCAAAGTGGCATAGCAGTTGCACAATGTTACCAGATGGGGGATATGCCTCTGTCCCACCACCCTCCCCTTCCCCGAGCCCACCATAGTCCAGCCGTTCCTCCTTCTAGGCATCCTTTGAGTTAGTGGCAGAAGACTTAGTGGTTCCTGGATGGGGGAGGAGGTTCACTGAATCCTAGCCAACTTGACCAGGGTACTGCAAACCTCCATCCTCAGCCCAGAGAGATGCATGCAGATGGGGCAGCACTGCAGTCTCCAAAAGGTCTCCTTGAAAACTGGCACTGAACTGCACCCCTCCCATCATTCTTTCCTTCTACTCTGCCTGTTTTTCTTTCAAAACCCTTTTAAATCCTTTCAATCTTTTCATACTCCTATTTTAGATAGGGTGTTGCATCTATTCCCAGTTTTGGCCTACCCTTGATCTTCAGGCCTTCCCAGCAGTGACTGTTACACAGTAGGGAATCGGTTCCTTGCCTTAGTGGACTGGCAGAGTCCTCTGCTTTTCCGCATCCTTCTGCCAAGACCTGCTGATGTCTACAGCGCCACTCACCTGTCCCACTCCTTTGCTGTTTCACTTACTCGCTGGGATATGAATGTGATGCAATTGAGATGAGAGGAGGGTTAATACCAGATGCCGTCTCAGAGCCTTACCACAATTCATGTGGCAGGTGTAAAGCAACAGGATGGGAAAGACTGCTGAGCGAGGGATGGCAGGCTGGAGCTACCACTGCATGGCAGTCTGAGGGACTGAAATGGAAACAAAGCATGTGGGAGTCAACCACCATGCAGGAAATGTGACTTGATGTGGGAAGTGGGCTCAAAGGCTAACAAGCAACTGCAGGGAGATGAAGGTCCTTGCTAAATGACACCAACCATGCTGGAAGGGAGCCATGAGGAGTAAGAAGGACAAACCAAGCAGGTACTATACAGCCAGTGTGCTGCTGTAGGCCTAGACAAGAGCTGTGTGTCAAGGTGTAACCAGGTATAATAAAATGGTTATTGACAGGATTATTTCAGTCAATAGTGTAAAACTAGAACCCCCTCAAGGATGTTCTATTGACTGTCAGCAGTTATACTGCCCTCAGCCTCCACTTCAGGCAGTATAACAAGTGTCAGTCAATAGAACATCCCATGGAGGCTCTGGTTTTACACTACTGATTCAACTCCAGTCAACAGGGCCTATTCACGAAGCCCCAGCCTCAAATGTTCATCGTGTAAATGATGTGCACAGTGGCATATGACAGTATGCCATGCACGCTATGTCATGGCGGCATTCATGAACAACAGCACCCTCTGTAGGGAGGGCAGATGTGTAACTACACCGAACAGAAAGTACGCATGTGCCTGGGTGGTGTAGTCATGTACCCGGACTAATCAGAGCTATTATATTATAGGATTGCATTTATTGATTTTAATTTGCATTTTATGCATTTGTTTGTTATATATCTTTTTCCTTTGCACTACCCTGTCTTGTTTTATGTAAGGTGCCCAGAGCCTCCGGGATTGGGCGCCATATAAATAAATGTGCCTTGCCTTGCCAGTGTGCATGTGGCATTGAACGCAGATTCATAAACTGCAGTATGTCACCCAGGCGCATGGACCGGATGCACAGAAATATGTGGGGTGGAGGGCAGCTGTAAACCCCAGGTGTGCAACACAGGCACACAAGGTGCACTAGGGAATGGGTGGTATGCACAGCCCCACAGGCACAGCACCAGGCAGATGCTCCTGTGAGGACACCCCACAGCACACAGGATGCATTGTGACACTCCTGCAGGCTGCCCAATGGGGGACATGGCAGACACTGGCACTGGGGAATGTACATGGCACTGGGCAAAGCACTATACTGGAAGATATCCATGGTATGGCACACCATCCACTGGACAGCAATGGTGAACACCACAGAGGGAGCCATGGACACAGAGTGACAGACACACAGAGGTGCCAGCACATATGGGTGTGGGTGGCCTTCCCCCACCCCATCCATGCACCAGAACAGTGCCCCTGGAATGCAGCACAGGGCAGAGGACAGAAAACAATGGATTCAGGCACTCCCCCTGGGAACCATCTGCTAACACAATGGTACAGACCATACGTGGACCCAGGACAGAGCCAGCACAACCCAAGCATCATGATGAACATCAACACACCCCATGGGCAGGATGGGCAGCCAACCCCAGGTACCACCTGCACATGCTAATGGTGTGACCACAGCACAGGCCACAGTGATGAAGGCAGGGCCAGTGCCCCCCCCCGCAGCACAACCATGCACACCCCGACACTTCCAGGCAGTGCTAGGTGCAACGGTTGCCAGCTGAGATGTATAACGTGCTTTCTCAAACCCCAACGGTGGACACACACCATCGCTGGGAATGAAGAGACAACAGAGTATGCATAACAAACATCTCTAATGACGGAAAGGCACTGGAAAATTAACAGGGGCCACACAGGCCAACATAATCAAACCACCACTGCCTCCCCAGGCCTCTTCATCCTCTGAATCCCCGCTGTAGCCTGGAGGGGTGGTGTCTGAGTGACTACAGAAGTGCAAAACAAGGTGCTGGGGCGGTCCACGATACCACTGGAAAAGAAAAAGGTGAGAAGACAGCCATGAGTGATGGGGACATGGCTGACAACAGCAGACACACACATGCACCACCGTCACTGGCACAACATACCTTTGATGACTCGCTGATGGCTCACAGGTCCACCACCTCATCCTTATAGTGGGTGTCCACCATGCCCACCCTTCGGGACAGGTGCTACAGAAGATTTAGGGCCACTCTGTGCCACTGTGGCACCAACACCAGTGACACAGACCTGTCTGCACTTGCTGCTCCATACCGCGCACATCCAGCCATCCCTGGAAGTCCTGTGGAGAGACAAAGGGAGAGCAAAAGGTTAGCAGCACAGCACCTAAGGACGCTGAAAACACACAGACACCACTAGTAGGGGCAACAGACAGTGTGCAGCACATGAGGCACCAGTGGTGGACAGCACAAAGCATGCACCACAAATGGGTGTGCAACAGGTAGCAGGTGCTCATACCACAGTTGCCCCACACGTCCAGGACTTGTGGGACATGGACAGGAAAGTAGCACACAACATGGAAGAGCACAGCCATTCTCCTCCCTGGGCTCTGTGTGACAGGGTAGAATAGGACCCTGTCCTATTTGTTAGGAAGAAAGTGCTAAAATGCAAGGATCTGTATTCTTTCCTTTTCTCTCTCTCCTCTCTCCTCTGTCTGGTTGCGCAAGCAAGTTTTCCTGTGAGACCTTCGAACCTGATCAACCCAAACAGTTTTGCAATCCTTTGCCTATTACTGTCTCTCTCTTTTCTCTTGCTGCTTTTTCCTCCCTTGCATATCTAGTTCTGGTAATATAAAAATAAATGAGAACCAATGTATGGAAATGTAGCTGATAATGAGATCACTTTTATTTAGAGAATTGTGTTACTGTTGAAATGTATATATTATAAATTAAGATGACTGTAAAAAGCCAGAGGTTATTTGAGTTCAAATGTGTGAGCCTTTCTCAAAGGCTGGAGGTGCCTCAGGAAGTTCACAGTGTTCTAGCAGCTCCAGAAACTGACAAAGAACAGAATGCTTGCAGAGGATGGGGGTTGGAAAAGATATAAAAACAGCTAAAGCTGAACTGCAAGGTAGATTTTTGTTTTACAAGATATTTTTTATTTTTGCTACTGTACATCATTATTCTGATCAGGTTTATTTTATTTTATATTACTACAATTACAAATAAATAGTTTTGTGGAATTTTACAACTGCTCCTGGGTTTTCTCTATGCTTCCTGACCTGTGCCTCGATGACACTCTGTCACCTCCCAGAGGATCCCCCGGGGGTCATCCGTATCGGTGGCGGTAGACGCCCATGACAGTCTGTGGGGGTACACTCCCAGTTGCCGGACCTCGGGTGCCGACATGCTAGCATAATGCAATGCTCAAGCAGCTGCCACGTTGAGATGCAGGATGGCATGCCAGTTGGCGATGCCTACTGGCATGCATGACCCTGCGGACATGCCGGGTCACAGTCCAGCGAAAGGGGGGACTGCAGTGGTGGTGGAAGCTGCTCCACACGGTACATGGTGCTGTGTACAGTGAGTGGCAGCATTCCGATTGTGAGTTGCAGCGATCACACAGGGATCACAGGATGTGCCCTGTGCGTCTCATGAATGTCCTCCTTTGGGAGGGTGAGAGGGAGAAGGCTCAGAGGAGTTGGCTACAGACACATGAAATTCATTTTATATTTTATAATTTTTATTTTTATTTTTTGGGAATTTCTTGTTATTTCTTTTTATTCATTGAATATTTTGTTTTATTTCTTGTTATGACATTTACATTCATAAACTACCTCAACATGACCTTACACACACTAGAAATCACATTCCTAGTATACTGCATTGTATTAAGCAGTATTATGATATGGACTTGAAAGGTTTTGTGAATGAAACAATTCTGCTCTCGCTTTCTTGTGGACCATCTCTATGGTAACAATGGAGCCTAAACAACAACTGCTGCAAGCATTTGTTTAGTTATTGCCCCCCAAAAAGCAATTTTTTTCACTTTATTCATGTGTTTGTTTTCATTTTATTCTTTTATATACTGAATTTTTAATTTCTTTTTATACCTTGAATTTCTTGTTGTTTCTTAGTTAAGAAAAACACGGGTCTCTAGAGATGACACAAGCCCAGGATTTTCAGGCCTTGTACAACTGTGACCAAACCTGCGACGGACAGTGCATTGAGCAGTGCAGCCTGGATCACGACACAATCTCTAGGCTCTGCCACATTTATTTATTTATTTATTAAATTTTGATGACTGGGTGAGCCCACTGGGCCCTGGAGATCCCTTTTTTCAGGGACTCTACATGCTTCAGGAGCAGCTGCAGGCCCAGGCACGTCAGTCACATGCCATGTCTATGGAAACGAAAGCCCTGTGTGCCCTGTCATACTATGCCATGGGCTTCTTCCAGAGGGTCATGGGAGCTGTCACTGGTGCTAGTCAGTCTCCATGCCACAGGCCTTGCACTAAGGTCATGGAGGCCCTACTTCAACATGTGCATGACCACATATGGTTCCCCACGGCTGACACGACACTCATGTCATAAAGGAGACATTCTGTGCCATGCATGGCATCCCCAATGCCCTGGATGCCATAGACTGCATCCATGTGGCCACCTATGCACCCCGTGGATGAGACATACAGGAATAAAAAGGGTTTCCACAGTATCAACTGCCAGATAGTATGTGATGCAGATGGTGTCGCCAATTTTTTTTTTAAACACTAGAACTTGTGCACTAAACAGTTATCTGTGGATCAGCACTCAGAAAGCAGCTTGAAGTACCAAAAACACAAAAAAGCAGTGATCTCACAGAAAAGTTCTCCAATGCTTAATAATTTAATTCAATACAAATGAGACATACAGACATGTTCCTCATCGCTTCGAGGGCAAAACCTTCTTCTGAAGAGGGTTTGGCCCTTGAAGCACTGGGGAACACTTCTGTCTGTCTTGTATGTCTTAAATTAAATTATTAAGCATTGGAGAACTTTTCTGTGTGATCGCTGCTTTTTTTGTTTTTGGTGGCATCACCAATGTATGTGCGAAGTAGCCAGGGTTCAGCCAGCCACGATGTGGACCACATAACTGCGCCATCTGTGTTTGTGTCCCTCTGTGTATCTTCCTCCATGGTGGTCACCAGTGACACATGGGTGCTGGCTGCAGTCTCCAGCTCTGCAGTGTACGAGACAGGACTGTTGGTTATGCTGTTCAGTCATATACCACCCACCCTATGTTCCCCACACTGCGCCCCACACCTGGCATGGTGTTAATGCCCTCCATCTCCCCATGTTGGCTGATCTTGGTGAGGGTGTAAGCCAACATCTTCTTGATGGGTGACAGTGTTGGCACCGGTGTAGGTGTTCCTCCACCTGTGCCACGTTGTGCCCATTCCATGGTAACAAGCTTTTTTGTCATGGCCGACTGGAGGTCACACCAATTGTGCTTGATTGCAGCAAGTGTCCATGCCTCCAGACCAGCCATCTTGACAGAGTCCTGAATGTCAGGTCATATCTTGGCCTTGACCTCCACCAGGATCTTCAGGGACTCTACACCATACAGTGCCCCATAGCTGTCTCAGATGTCTGAGACCATGGCTGCCACCTGGCTGCCTGTGAAGTTGCTGGACCAGGCCCTGGTGGTTGCCCATGATGTCTGACCGCCACGGCTCTTGGCCCATCCCTGACCATGATGTGTGGCCTATTGTGGGGGGGGGTGTTTTGGCACAGGCACAGCACCTCCATTAGTTCAATGTCATAACTATGATCGCCAAACTACAATCACCATCACAGTGAGTGTACATTGCCAAAAAGAAAAATGGTGATATACACTCCCAGCGAGAACCGGGTGAAAACTGTAAACAGTATTTATGCAGGGGGCTTTGCCCCTTAACTATAGATTGTTAAGTCCAGGGGGGGTGCATTTCGGGGAGGGAGGGAGAGACAGTTGCAAAAAAAGAAAAACACTTGCACAACAAGCTCTCCCCTGCCCAGTCCCGAACCCTGTACCTAGCTCCCTACAGCCGGCCACCCTCACTGCCACACCATGGGGGCAGCTTGACAACACTGCACTGCACTACTTCCCAAATGCTCTCTTCCTCATCCCTCCTCTGTTGCTGTTCTTCTGTCACTAACCTGCATCTTCGCTCTTCTTCTGTCGCTACCCTTTCAGGGCAGCTCACATCACAGGCGCTGAGATTGAGTCACTCATATGCGAGTTGCTCAGTCTCAGTCGTCCATATTATGGGTTACCCCTACATCTCCATATCCCACAGTTCCGTGCTCCTCCATTGTGGTATTCACTTCCTTGTGCCTGTATGGGGCAGTGCACGTGCCCATGTATAGTGGGGTTAAGGGGCAGGGACGCATATGTTAGGGACACCTGTTGTTCCTGCATGCCATGCTGTGTACCTCTGTTTGCCACACCTCTGCCTCACTTCCCACTGTGCGTGTCTTTGTGAATGCCATGTGTTTTTTCAGCTGGCTAGGGCGCATAGCTGCACGCCCGTGTTACGTCACATTTCCATGCAGTTTACGCACTTTCGTGAATAAGGCCCAATATTTGTACGATATCTTTTCTATGATTGGATCTCAAAGTTCTAAACAGTATTCCAGTTTCTGCCCAGGCTGTGGTTCACACAGCTTTATCATAAGTTTCTTTGTATTTAGCGACCCATACTAGGAAAATATGGCTGGGGACTATCATTGAGAAACTCTCCTTGGACTATTACCTGTTGATAAATAACAGTATTGATTTCCCTCCAAGGTAAAATGAGAAATAAGACATAATGGGGCATGCATTATGCAGATCTGGCAGCTTGCTCGGGGGTGTAGTGAGGCATGATGCTGCAGGTGGCATGCCTTCAGCCCCTGGAAGTACAGTTATATCAGCATAATGCATGCTCATGAAGTGTCCTACTGCACTTATAAAATAGGCAAATTGAGAACATTTGAAAACAAAAAGGCTAGCTTTTTAATTAAAAACAGTTTCTTTTGTCAGAAGTGATTAGTAAAAAGTATACCTCCCTAGACGTGAAGCATCTGTCGAGCCACACATTCAATATATGAAATGTTTATCATGGAAAGAAGGAATTCAGGTTCTGCAGAATTCCACTGGCTGAGCAGTTATCTCTCCCCACACAAACACACAACAGAAGGCTCAGTAAAGCCAGAGATTCAGTTATATTTTGGGGTAGTGCAAGCAGCAAAGATTTCTAGGGGTGTGCACAGGGCTGATTTTTGATGTTTGTATTTGGGCCTCTGATATTTGTATTTGTATCTGTATTTTTGTTTGTGTATCAAGGTTTGGACTTGTTTCTGTTGTTAATGATGACATAAGACCAAGGCTCTGAGCGAGTTATCAGGAAAATACGCATTCGTGTAGTGAGCCGTTGTAGTCGTAGGTCTTTCACAACAGCCTAAGCCAAGGCTTTATACTACTTTATGTGGTGAAACACAAATACAGATATTTAAGAGTGATATTTGTAAAATGTGCAGTATTTGTGCACATTTGTCCTGAATAGTATTTGTTTTACACAGTCCTAAAGATTTCCATGGTAGGCAGTTAAGAATGGGGTTGCATGGTCATAAAATAAGCTCCAGAAAATAAAACTGTTAAAAATTCTTCATTTTCATTTGTGTACAGTATATATGTAAGGAAGGGAATATAAACAAAAATAACATTTAATCAGTTTTTTATTTTTATTTTAAGGGAATTTAATTTTGGGGCCTGAATGATTTTTTTTTTGTGAGTAAAGGTAGCAGCTATGTTTGTCATAGCAATCAGTAATGACAAAAAAGGCTCTGATATTGTTAATAGGGGTGTGTGAAAAAAAAATTTGGCCCACGGAATTTCTGTGAAAGTCAAACGTTTGCTTCTGCAAAAGTTTGGAAATCAAATTTCTGACTTTCGCATACATTAGCCAGAACCCTACCATTAATATTTCCCCTGGTGTCTAGTGCCCTCCCTGCCAGTCACCAATTGCCACCCATATCAAACATTAATCAAATTCCTGAGAACTAGTCCCCCGAAACAGCAATAAAATTCCCTGGTGGATAGCAGTCCCTTCCACCACCAGATGACTTGCACATAAAAAAAAAAAATACTTCCCTGGTGGGTAGCGGTCCCTACCCGTCTTGGGGATGTGAAGTCCATGGGTGCAGTATACATGGGCCTGTCAAAAGCATTTGTTTTGTTTGTTGTTTTGTTTTGTTTTAATTTTATTGACCTGGTAAGCCCACTGGGCCTAGCAGTCCCTTTTTCAGGGGCGACCGGGGTGAGGGAGAACACAGATGGTAAGCAACTGACATTGAATCGGATTAAGTTGTTGATGGTATTTTCAGTGAGTTTGATCAAGTAGATCACAGTATTTTGATAAGTACTTTGAAAAAAATAGTAGAGGAGGAAGAAACCTGTAGCTGGTTCAAGTCTTATCTCGATAAAAGATCTTGGTTTGTTGTCTTGAATGGTCAGCAGTCAAGGATGGAATATGTGACAAGAGGGGTACCCTAGGGATCTATCCTGAGTCCCCTCTTGTTCATAGTCTATCTAAACGACTTACCAAATTGTATTAAACATTCACAAATCTGACTTTATGCAGATGATACTGTGTTGGTATCAGTAGGAAAAAAACAGGAAGAGGTAGTACAAAAATTGCAAAATTATTTCCTTGTCATGCAAGGGTACTTTTCCTCTCTGGGTGTATTAATAAACAACAAAAAAACACAGACTTTGTTTTTTGCCCCAGAGAGGAAAAGTGTCCCAAAATTAAAGATAATGTCCCTGGAAGGTAAGATTTTAGAGCAAACCGCAAAGTGTAAGTATCTAGGGTTACATATAGATCAATATTTAACATTTGAACAGCATGTAATCAAATTAATAAGGACAACAAATGCAAAGATTGGAGCAGTAAGACGTATATCAAATTGTATGACAAAAGAAATGAGAGTGACCATGGTAAACCAATTAGTATTATCGGTAATTGACTATGGAAGCCATATTTATAGGCACACTACAAAAAAGCAATTGGATAATTTGGATGTTCTTTATAATAAGCTTGTGAGATTTGTATTAAGATGTGATTTTAGAACACACCATTGCTCAATGTATACTGAACTTGGCTGGAATCCATTAAATCTGTGGGCTAAGGATATTTGGTTAAATCATGTACGGCATTTACTTAAAAGTAAATTTCTTCATAATCTAAAAGCTAAATTACAAAACCCAAACCATGGATTAAATTTAAGAAAAATGGGTGCTAGGGAATTGGTAATACCCAAAATAACAAATTGATTTAGTGAGATGACTTTCCAGCATATGGTTGCTTCTAACTGGAATTGCCTTCCACCTTTTCTCCGAGATTTAAACATCTCTGACACCGCCTTTAAAACAGCAATGAATCAGTCCACTGTATACAATACCTAAAAAATTGCCAGCCTGTCTTTGCAACCTGATGATACATATTTCATTGAAGGTACATAAACAGTTATGTAAATCCCTTAAATATAACAATCAGCGGGACTTGGCACAGCCGATATTCGGCAATCCGAATTTCCAGTTGGGTGGCCGTATGAGATCCACCCAGAAAGAATGTACAGTCCCACAAGCCCTAGTTAGAAACCTTTTAGTACAAGATACCTTAGGGACTACTCCTGAGTTATTGACTCTTTTTCATCTTCCCCAAACGTTTTTCTTTTTCGTGTTCCAGATTAGACATATGCTAATTAATTGGTATGGGTCTGGGCCATGGAATGTTTTCCAGGTAGCTCAGCTCCAGGAATTTCTCACCTTTGCTGAACAACCTCATGCAGTCTCTCATCTTGTTTCTGCTTTATTCCCCAAGCTTAAACTTAATGTATTGGGATACTCTCACTATTGGACCAATACTTTTCCTAATGAAACTCTCCAGTGGGAAAAGATTTGGTGTGATATTGGATTATACACAGCCAACAACCGGCTGCATTTAATGCAATTCCATGTTTTGCATGATACCTATTTTACCCCTGTTAAATTGTATAGGATGGGTGGGCTTCCGACCCAAGCCTGTTTCAGGTGTGGCCAGGATCCTGGTTCCTTACTTCATATATTTTGGGATTGTCCCAAGGTAGCCCTTCTTTGGCGCCTTATTCAAACTAAGGCTGACCCATTATTAGGTTTGCAGGACCTCTTCACATCACTTATTTGTATATTGGGTGATTATACCTCTATTCCAGTTAAAGAGAGGCATTTCCATATGGCTCTGATATCTTTAACAGTTAAAAAACTGGTGCTCCACCATTGGAAAAATCAAGATACTATTTTTTATTTGGAGTGGATAAATGAATTTTTTTACAACTTTAAGATTGAAAAAATGATTGCCAAGCTTCGAGGTAGGCCTTTGTCATATCAAGCTAGATGGGGAAAAGCTCCACACCCTTTGGACCTTTACTTTCCCTTAGAGGTTGGCCAGACTGCCAGGTTATCACCTTCTTCTGTAAATTCCCATTCTCTCTGTTCACAAGTTCAGGAACAAGCAGTTGGCCGTGTGCCACCTCCCCCTACTTATGAGGAAATCTGGCAGATGGCTCTAGCTGCGATTTATTCTTGAGTTTCCATTGTTACCGGCTTTGGGTGGGTTGGTGGGATCATGAGTGGTGTTGGGGGAGATGGGATGGGGTTGTTTTATAATTTTGTAGGTTTAAATGGGTGAAACTGTATCTCCTGTATTTCTTGAAATGCATCAACTGCCTTTTTATGTGTTTCCCACTGCAATTATGTATGTATTTCCTGTTCTTCTTGAATAAAGTTTCATTCATTTAAAAAAAAAAAAACAGCAATGAGTCATGAACTGGGTTTTCGCTGCTATTGTAATAGGTGAAAAGAATGAAGCAGTTAAACTGCTAGTGATTTACTTAAATGAATGTTTATCTGTCATGTTTAGTTAATTTGTTTGTTTCTTATTGCTTCATTATTTGTATATATCTTATATTCTTGTATTTTTGACATTGTCATAACAACTTAGCATTTTATATAAACAGGTATGCTTTGTAAACAGGGATCCCCGGAACCCTAATGGCTGTATTATTTATAAATAAAATTTTACCTACCTACCAATTACTCACCCAACGTGTCCAGCGTAAACCCCCCCCCCCATCCTGATCCCCTTTATAGTAATTATATAAACATTTTCCCTGGTGTCCCTAGTGAACCCCCTATCCTGATTCCCAGTATGTGAAGATATTCTCTGGTGGTCTAGTGGACCTCCGCCTCCCCACCCTAGCAGGTAGTGTCCCACCACCCTGCTCCACCCCATCCCAAACCCGAGTTGGCGACTGGCACAGCCCTCCTCTCACCACCATGGCTGGCCACCGACTGAACTATCATTGTGCACATACCGTATACTGATCGGGATGGGAGGATTACACTGGAAACATCGAGTGGATGATCAGGTGGGACCACTTGCCACCAGGGAAGTTTTTTTTTATATAGTGAATAATCGGATGGGGGAGGGACTACTAGTCACCAGGGAATTTCATTGCTATTTCGGGTGGGGAAGGGGCACTGGGCACATCTAAGTAGAACATGATGAAAATTGGTCAAAAACATTTGGAAGATTTCTGATCCACCACAGGCAGAAGTTTGGAAACTTCTGCAAAAGTTGTGAAATTTCTCAGAAGTTCCGCTAAAGTGAAATTCACAACTTTCACCCACCTCAAATTGTTAGCGTGCAGTGTTCTTATTGCCAGTGCTTTTTTGCCCCTGTGTGTTGTGCTCTCTCAAGGCCCAGGTCCTGCCCAGTCAGAATGCGGTATTGTCCCTAACCCTATTTTCCCTATCCATTTTATGAAAATATTTTATTTAGACTTGCTACTTTCTGTCAGATAGCAGCCTAAAATAGAAACATACTGGTTACAAAGAAATTATTCCACTTGTCTAATATTACATGTATGAATTGATGAGCCTTTAATGTATTTTTATTGTGTAATGAATATGTGTTACCTTTTGTACTTGTCACCAATGATATATTGCTTTTTTAAACAATTTGCACAGACTGAATAAGACAAACAATACACTTTATTACAATGATGATGATGATGATGATGATGATGCAACAGGGTGGATACCCTGGAGAGTGAGGAAAGGATGAGAAAGGACCTGGAACAGTTGGAGAGATGGTCAGATGTGTGGCAACTAAGGTTTAATGCAAAGAAATGGAAAATCATGAATGTGGGGAGCAGGAACCCGGGGGCAAGCTACAGGTTGGGGGGAGAGTTGTTGGCCATTACTAAGGAAGAGAAGAGATTGGGGTTAATAATCACAGATGACCTGAAGGCCACAAGGCAGTGGAGAAGGCCACTGGGATGTTGCGGTGTATTGGAAGGGGAATCACAAGCTGAAGGAAGGAAGTGATAATTCCACTGTACAGGACCCTGCTGAGGCCTCACATTGAGTACTGTGTCCAGTTCTGGAGGCCACACCTTGTTAAGGACATTGACAAAATAGAGATCGTACAGAGGAGGGTGACCAAAATGGTGAAGGGTCTACATCACAAGCCTTATGAGGAAAGAGTCAGAGGCCTCAATTTGTACAAGCTGGACCAAAGGAGAGAGAGAGAGGGAGAGAGAGCAGACATGATAAAAACATTCAAATACCTCAAGGGCATGAACAAGGTGGAAGGAGACAACATATTCTAGTTTAAAAGAAGTGCCAGATCAAGAGGGCATGATATGAGACTGATGGGTGGCTACATAAGGGGTAATGTCAGGAAGTTCTTTTTTATGGAGAGGTTGGTGGATGCATGGAATAGTCTGCCCCAGGAAGTGGTGGCCACCGATATGGTGGTAGGCTTCAAACTAGCTTGGGACAGGAATAAAGGAATATTAGAGATAGGAAGAAAAAGCTAAAGCCAGTGACCAGATAGGGTCACTGGCCACTTCATCAGGTAGCATAAATGGGCTGACTAGATGGGCCTGGCAGCCCTTATCTGCCGACAGTATCTATGTATCTATGTAACCCAAGCCCCAGTCAGGTGCAGACAAGGACCCCCACAACTTGTGCCACAGACAAGGCAACAGGCCACTAGTTGGCAAAACAAAAGAAATCACCCCTAGCTCTGAGGTGAATATGTGGCTTGGCAGTCTAAAGGTGTCAGGGGTTTAGGGCATAAAATAACATTTATATTTATTCCAGGTTCTGGGGAGAGGTGCAAGGCATATGCTAGGTCTAAAACTATCAGTAGGGTCCCCAATAACATTTCACTCAGGAAGTAGAGATTTAATGTCCAGACAGAAAGATGGGATTGTGAAGTATGGCTTTAATCTGACAACAAGTTGGCAAACAAATGCAGAACAGGGTGGCCCTCCCAAGTTTGCTACTGTACAGGTAAGGAATGCTGACACTCTTCTCAGAACACACAAGACAAAATTGTACTTTCTTCTGTTAGCACAACACTTCAAACACTGTCCCACCCTTATGTTCAAGGATATCTAGACATTTTACTCTTTCCAACACTGGCACCGTCCACCCCTCTTTCCTAGGAGTATACGGAACATTTCTTCTCTCCAAGTGTCTATTAACTTGGTGGGATGCCACATACTTAAAAGATCTCCTGACGTTGGTGGGCTTAGTTAACATCTGCAGGTTTAAACTTTGCACCCTTCCAAGACTGGTTAGCCCTGACTGGAGTTTCAAATGGCGTTCCTCCCACCCTAGCCCCAGCCAGTCTCTGCCATCCCTTTAGGGTTACGCAAAAATGACCCTCCACCCTGACCAGGGTGCTACAGGTGTCCACAGTAAATTAAAAACATTCAGCACATATCTGTGGTGAGCCTGGGGCTCTGCCTGGTATACTCTAGCCTTAGCTATGGGACATACAACCAGCAGACAGCATCACAGAAAAATACATTCCAATTAGTCTCTGTTTCTGTATGTACAGCTTTGTTGCGCTTTTCTGTACAGACATTTGACTGAAATTCACACTTGCATCCTAGCTCTCCATAGCTTTCAGACCTGGAAACACTCTTTGTCTCCTCTAAGGCAGTTGACTTTCTTTTGGTCATCAGAGGATTGCCCCTTGGACAGGCTGAACTGCAATTCCACTCTCTCTTCTCCAGGAAAAATGACACACAGGTGTGCTGGAATTGACGGTTTCCACCACTTCAGATGGCACTGTGGTTGCCTCACTAAGTAGGGTGAGAAATACTGCTGGAGGTCCTTCACCCAGTCTCCCACCAGGAGACCAGCATGAACCCCCGTACTCAGAGCTCCTCTTCACTCTACTGCTCAACACTAACTGAGTGCACTGCTGTCTGAATATTTTAAACTTCCCCCAGAGCAGCTGATTCCAAAGTGGCTTATGCTGCTGCGAGAATTCTAAAATGACATAATCCATTCTCTGTTCAGTCTAGCTGAGTAAGCAATGATGTCATCTACTCAGAGATCATAATGAGCCCTCTACCTTCCTAGGGCTAACCTGGTGGGATTCTAGTAACCCCAGGAGACTAGATGGTTACATCTGTGTATCTATGTATGATGACTAATATTTAAATATTTACAAGCTAACTGTACATGCTTTCTGCTGTAACCTACCTAGAGGCAAATCACAGTAAAATGGACCAATCTGTCCTCTTTTATAAGTTTATGGATCTGGTCGGAGGGCCTCTTATGGAAATAAGAGTGTCACCTCATGTATTCTTAGGATGAGAGGACTGCAAATGGAAGGTGAGCAGTCCTATCATCCTAAGGACACAAGAGGCGGCACTCATAGATCCATAAGAAGCCGTCCTACCTGACCCATGATATTATCACTGATTGCATGCTTTTTTGTTTTAAAATCACTTTTTTCCTCATACCTGACCCATAAGATTATTATTGATCGAGTCCTTTTTTGTTTTAAAATTACTTTTTTCCTCATACCTGACCCATAAAATTATTATTGATCGAGTCCTTTTTTGTTTTAAAATTACTTTTTTCCTCATACCTGACCCATTAAATTATTATTGATCAGATACTTTTTTATTTTAAAATTACTTTTTTCTCAGGGCCTGGTGGCGGTGAGGGTTGAGGCGCTGGATGCCACACCTCACTCCATGCCGGCGACCCAGGTTCGAGAGTGGACTTGGGTCACTGGGGTTGAGTAGGAGGAGAGGGATGGAGCATCCAAGGACTGCCTCCTCTCCAGGGTGGGTGGATCCCAGTTGTCGGTGCACTGCCAGCTCCTAGGGAGGCTGGGGGTGAGTACACAGCAACAAGTACTAGGGAGCTGAGATGGAGCACGGCACCAGGAAGGCGTGTGGATGCGTTCGCACTTCCCTAGGTGCCATTGCGGTATGCCCCACTTGCAAGGGGCAAGCAGAACAAGCGAAAATGGCTTACACCGGCCCGCGACAGCTTGATGGCCGTCCTCTGGGACACACCTGGCTCTGGGGACATCGCGAACACTGGATCCTGAACCAGGCAGAGTTAGGGGCACTCAGCCACCCCGCCATGTGGGGTAATCCACGGGGGTATAAGGCGAGGGTCCCTAAGGGAGGTAGGGGACTCTGGACGGTGGCCGGATAGCAGGATGTGCAGAAGACTGGGGCAGACCGGGAGCCAGGTAGTGAAAAAAAACGATGTATAAAAATTACTTTTTTTCTCATACTTGACCCATAAAATTATTATTGATTGTGTGCTTTTTGTTTTAAAATTACTTTCTTCCTCACACCTGACCTGTAAAATTAATATTGATCGAGTACTTTTTTGTTTTAAAATTGCTTTTTTTTCTCATACCTGACCCATAACGTTATTAATGATCGAGTATTTTGTTTTAAAAGTGCGTTTCCCCCCAATGTTGGTGACCCAAGCAGTCAACAACAAGCCAGTTACAGAGGTACTCTTACAGAAATAGGACTATCTCATGCACAACTGAAGGAAGTGCTGTGATTGGTTGGGGGTGTCACTTGATGGTCCAACAATCTATAAACTGAGAAGTGTGAGTGGATTCAGTCTTAGTTGTCTATTAATATATCATGATTAACTACTTTTCTTAGTGTAACAGTTGTCTCTCACATGTTCTTTGGGAGAGAACAGCAAAGCAAAGTGGAGTTCTGTCACCCGAAGAATGCATGAAGTGAGACTATTGTTATACTGAGATGATTAGAGGTATTGTTAATCTTTAATTTCTGCTGAAAAATACCCTTGCTATAGAGGTATCATTATGCTGCAAAAGTGTTATATTATCAGATTTGGTTCCATATTATAGCTGAATAGGATGTATGGAAAGACTTTATTTTTCTTTTATTGACCAAAGACTACTTATATATTTTTTTGTTTGTTTATATTGAAAATTGGATTTTGTAGTATTTGCTGTATTCATGTATTTAACTGTAATATGGTTTGTATAGGGTGCATTTATATTATTATATTTTAATAGCCTAAATATGAACATATGAACATATGATGAAGCCAGCATAATAAGACCATTCTGAATATCTAGTCTGCTCATAATGTAAGGTCATCAGCCTAAGCTACTGGCCCTGCTGCCCCTCCCCAATATGCTCTTCCCCTTTGTCTGCCCCTGCCTGACCTTTATTTTCTTCTTAACTCCATCCCATTCGCTCTTGAAGCTGCCTACAGTTATCAATGAAACCACCTCCTCCGGAAACACGTTCCAACCCACAACCACGCTCTCAAAGAAGAAGTGCCTCCTGGCATCTCTCCTAAACCTCCCCCCAACTTGAAACTATTTCCTGTTATGTTTCAGTTCCCAAAAAACTTGAAGAGATCCTCCTTGCCCACCCTACTTATTCCTTTTGAATACTTGAAGGTCTCATTCATGTTCCCTCTCTCCCTCCTCTCCTCCATGTTCAGGGACTCCAACCTCTCCTCATATGTCCTTCTCTGTTGGCCCATGAACATCTTTGTTGTCCTGCTTTGGATTATCTCCAGCAGGTTTATGTCCTTTTTAAGGTATGGGCACCAGTATTGCACACTATACTCCAGATGTGGCCCCAACATGACCTGTACAAGGGCAGTATTACTTCCTCTCACCTGCTGCTAATTCCTCTGGTAATGCAGCCCAACATTTTATTTGCCTTTGCTGCTGCTTTCCTACATTGTGTGTCGTGTTTTGGGTCACTAGGGATCATCACTCCCAGATCTGACCCTACAAATATAACTGAACCTTGAAAGTTGATAGGAGTAGCTTGCTACAAGATATTAATATATTAGACTGAGTTAATGTTTAAAATAAAAAAGTAAATTTTCTTTGAAAAAATCCATTCTGTTTCTTTGATGCAACTGTGTTGGTGAATAATCAGTTGCCATGGGGCTGTGAGTGAAGCACTCATTAAAATAAATGTGCTTTACACACTAATGAAAAGAGTGCTGTGATGGGTTGGAAGTGTCACATGATGCTTCCTTAATCTATAATGGACAGCATCGCTCCACCAGTGGTGACCAGTTCTTGTGGAACATAAATACATGTAACCTGTTGGTGCAGTGCGAGTACTACTGCTTGCAATGCCAGGGACCTGGGTTCAGGAATGAGCCATGGTTGTTAGGGATCAGCTGGGGGAGGAGGAGGATCAAGTGTCCCAGCAGATGGTCTCCTCCTGGGAGGGAGGATCTCTGTCTGAACTGTGATATTACCACCTGAGTGACCACAGGTGGCAGAGTAGCTGGGGCACCATGTGGGTGGGGAGGACATGGACTGAGGACCTGGGCTGAGTACAGACTGTGTGCACCCTCACACTGGTTTGCAATCAGTGCGTGTCCTTAAGGGGATGAAATGGAGAAAAAAATCACTTAGCCCCAACATGGCAACAGCGGGACCAAGGTACATCCAGGTATGTCTCCTTGGCCACCTCTGGTGCCCGACACAGTGCATGACTGGAAATGCATCCCCTCTACCTCTTCCCATCCAAAGGGGCAACTGCAGATACAAGGGTCAAATAGCAGGTAAGGCTACAGGATAGATCTGAGGGTAGGTGCCAGGGGAGTATCAGAGGAAGCTGCCAGGAGACACAGGGGCATAAAGAATACTTTAAAAAAGAAAGTCTTTTTTTTTTAATTTGAAACAGCAACTGGGTCTGTAATATATGAAAAATGGTAAACAAGTTCAAGAATGCATTGAATATACATAAAGGTAACATACAGAAAGGCAAAGGAGGGAAGGGGAATAGCACCAGGTATGTTCTTGGGCAGACTTGATCGACCTTACAGTCCCTTTCTGCCATCACTTTCTATGTTTCTGTGTTTCTATAAGGAACCAATGTTATCAGTATCAGACTAGTCTCATGCAGCTTCTTCAGGTGCACGCATGACACTACTCTTCTACTGACGAGTAGCTCCTCACAACATATTAACATCTTTTACCTCCCCTATAATGCCAGGCATTATAATTACTTAGAAATATGCAACCCGAGCGTCATGTAACAATGGACTACTACCCCTGCCTCTTGGGGTCCAACCAGGTTGAGGGGACTGGGCTTTGTTCTGATGGTGAAAGGGGGGTTCTTTCCCAGATAGATATAAATACTGTAGTGTGGTGCCTCCATCCAGAGTAAAATATAATGGGTCAGTTGTTTGTAGGGTACAACCTCCTGGGATGCTGCCCCTATCCACCTCCCCTTCCAATCACCCCACATATGGAATACTTCTTTAAACTGCAATACACTAAAGCACATACAATTAAAGACTGTAGCTAGTAATATGCTCACAGACAGTATTGAACAACAGCAATAAAAGATTTATTAAATAGGGAGGGGAAGAAATGGGGATGCATGAATAAACAGTTTGGTGAAATTTGATGCAACTGGCAAATAATACATGAACAACAAACATTAACCATGCCCACCTCTCAACAGCAACAATCAATAGTAAGCGCACCTCCCCACTGGTACCAGTGCCCCCCCAAAGTTAGTCTGCGTACCCAGGTGAAAACATTTGGTGCAGGCCTGTACAGTGCTGGTGGTTGGCTGGAGTTGGTGCACTCTAAAATAAAACTGGTACTGGATTTTGTTTAACTTTAATTTAACTCCCCGGGTCAGGGCAGGCCCTGCAGTTACTCACGGTTCGGTAGCACAGTTCTGGCAGGTCTGGCAGTGACGGCAGGTGTCATCCATGGAGCTGGGGCCTCAGACTGTACAACAGGATGGCAGCTTACTTGCTGTGGCAGAATGTTTAGCAGCTTGTCACCTTCAGGGTTACTCCCTCTCGGATGCTGGATCAGGCCAGTACTGGGAATCAAGGTCACATGCCTACCGCTCACGTCCAGGCATCCTACTCCTTGGGGCAAACAATGGGTAATGCTTAGCTGTAGCATCACTTGGCTGATTCCCCAGACCATCCTTGCTGGCAAGCTCCTCTTTCTGTGGCTTAGAATTCACACTATCTTCTCTCTCTGCAGCTGGGAGGTGGTATCATCTCTGACAACAAGTCCCGTTCACCCTCTAGGGCTAGGGGTAGCAAACAGTCTTTCAGACAGTTCTCAAAATGCAGTCTTAAACAGCAGAGGCAGCTTCTCTTACTTCTGCCTGGATCCCCCAGGCAAGGGGAAGTTTCTGTACCAGTCTCTGGATTTGGGTCCAGGCAGCACTTGGGCCGCTGACAGGAATATAGTCCAACCCTCCTCTCAGCTTGAGGGCTTCTCTCAGATGTTACCGAGATTTGACTGCAAACAGCTTGTTACACTTCCATTCTGGCTTTCCAAATGGTAGAATGCTCAAGGCAAGTCTCCTACAGTTTGGCGATGGAAGCCATAGGCAGACTTCCAAACACTTCACTAAGCACAGGTGAAGCTCTCCTCACTGGCTGAGGGCTCCAGAAGAACTGACCCAAGCTAAGAATTCCCCCCAGGGTCTGAGGAGAGAAAAGGCAGCATCTGATTGGTTGACCCAGCTGTTCATCTTTATAATTAATATGTATTAAGTCCCCTTGAAGCCTGATTGGCTGGCTGTTCTGGTGCCAAAACATTGTCCTTGCCTCCTTCCCATATGCCATTGGTGTAGTCCTTCAGAGCTCCTAGGATTCATTGTATGGCAGGTTAAGGGTGACTAATATAGCTGCAAATAAACAGTTTATACAGAGTCCTATCTTTTTGTCTTTTGCATGACTTTGTACTTCTTTGCACTGAACCTGGCTGCCAGATGCCTGGCCACCTCTCCAGCTTAGTCAGGTCATCCTTTAGGTCCTGCACTCCTCTGTCTGAGTCCACCCTC
This sequence comes from Neoceratodus forsteri, assembly GCA_016271365.2. NCBI lineage: Eukaryota > Metazoa > Chordata > Ceratodontiformes > Ceratodontidae > Neoceratodus > Neoceratodus forsteri. The sequence continues at coordinate 1,709,665,025 of CM028129.1, read as the reverse complement.
CTACAGAGCTTGGTGTCATCTGCAAAGAGGCAAATCATACCTTTAACTGTGTCATCAACATTGGTGTCAGAACGGTCTGAAAAGTGGTAGGGCCGAGATGTAAGGGGTAAATTCTTCCCTAGTAATAAATTAACATGATTGCAAAAACTAATAGGGCCACTTATGAAAGTGGTAGGGCCATGGCCATTGTGGCCCCCCTGTTCCGGCACGTATGGTCACCAATGTCATTTATGAATATATTAAACACTGGTCCAAGCATTGACTCTGCAGTCACCACTTGTAACCTCCCTTGTACCCTAGAGTCCACCACCACTATCCTTTGGGTCCCAACACTAAGCAAATTTACCACCCACCTAGTTATTTTGCTCCCTGCCCCTAGATCCTCCAACTTCCTGATTAACCTCTTGTGTTACACCCAGTTGAAGGCCATGCTGAAATTAAGATAAAGAATGTCAACTGCCTAACTCTTGCCCCATCACTTCCATTACTCAGTCAAAGAAGTTAAGCTGTTTGGTTTGGAAGGACCTCCCTGACATAAACCCAGGCTGCATCTCAGCCTGTAGCCCACTGGCTTCAAGAAACACCATTATTCTTTCCTTCAGAATGGACTCTACAAGCTTACACACAATGGAGTTCAGACTGACCTGCCTGTAGTTTGCTGAGCCATTCCTGGGCCCACTCTTGTGAAACACTACTACATGCATGGTTCTCCATTCCTGTAGTACCAACCCCTTATTCACAGAGCTGTTGAACAGGTCCAGCAGTGGACCTGTCAGCTCCATTGCCTGTTCCCTCAACACCCATGGGTGCATGCAGTCCAGGCCCAGGGACTTGTTTGCCTTCAGGAACATGAACCCTTTCCTAACCTTGACCCCTGTTATCCTGTCCTCAGCCATGTTCTACCCTCTTCTAGCCATCCTCACTCATGGCACTGGTCTGTCCTTTTCTGTAGTAAAGACAGGGAAGAAGTATTCATTCAACAGCCCTGCTTTCTCCTTACTGCCATCCACCCACCCCTCCTTTTTTAGTTTAACTATACCTGCCTTCATGTCTCTCTTCTCATTGATATACTTAAAGAAGGCTTTCCTCCCACTCCTTAATGCCCTCTCTCCTATCCTACCATTTGTGACCTTCCTGAAATTCATACTTTTGTCTTCATGCTTGGTGGTTCTTTCCTATGCCAACTCAGAACAAAACTCCTGCCACTCCCTCCACCCACTGAACCCATCTTCTCCTTCCCAAGGTCCTTCATCTCCCCTCCCTTGGCTTTCTTACCCTCTGAGACAGTCAGCCCCAGTGCAACTGGATCCCTGACCCCCCTACACTCAGGCTACTCCTTGATGCTACCCCTGATGTAGCCAAGCTCTCCTGCCTCTCTGCAAATATTCCCAACTCCTTACTTGCACCTCAGCCATCAAGAAACCTAGCCTCCTACATACTGGGCAACCCCCTGCCTCACATATTGCTCCCAGGAACACTGTAGCTTCTCATTCTCTATAGCACACCACCTTCTCCCTCCCCCTTCCTATCTCCTACCATAGCATTTTATTTCAAACTACCCCACTTGTCTCTGTAGTCCTGCCTCATATCTGGCTAGCTTCAATCCATACCCCCACCTGCTTTTGCAGGCCTACCCTGGATGGGGAGTAGTACCAAACCATCACCCCACCTGCCTTTGCAGGCCAATCACAGATTCGGAGTAGCACTACCAGCAACCTCACCTGTGTTTGCAGACCTACCTGAGATAGGGAGTAGTACCTAACAGTATCACCACTTGCCTTCACAAACCTACCCCACATAAAGAGTAGTACCACACAGTAACCATACCTGCCTTTGCAGGCCCACCACAGACAGGGAGTAGTACTAAACAGTAACCCCACTTGTCTTCACAGGCCTACCCCAGATAGGGGTTAGTACTAAACAGCAACTCCACTGCCATTGCAGGCCTACCCAAGCTAGAGAGTAGTACAACCAGTAAGTCCACCTACCTACACAGGCCTAACCCAGATAAGGAGTAGCTCCAAAATCAGTACCTTGTCTACCTCCTTAGGCCTACCTGGCCTGTCTTTCTATCTTTGAGTGTAACCCCCTACCCTTCCTCTAAAAGCCCCTGCTCCCTTAACTGTCTTCTGTTGTGTAGAATCCCCTGCAGCCTGCAGACTGTGGATGCCTACAGACACTACTTCTGCTTCATGGCACTCACACTTTGGGGGTGCTCATGCTTCAGGGTTGCTCATGCTTCAGGGTCCTTTAGCCTTCTAGGATCTTTAAGTGGACTACAGTTTCCCTATTGGCAGGCTGGAGACACTTGTTTGGGATGATCACCAATGGCGCTGCTTGCAGCCACTGACTCCACTTCCCTAACCCACCTTCTGCACCCATCCTCCCTCTTCCCCCTTCCTTTCTCACATGCTCAGCTTTAGATATTGTAGGTCATAGTTAGAAGTACAAACAATAAAATATAAATTAATATTAGAGCACTACTTGCTCACACTTAACTGCAGGGCTGCCTGTCTGCTCCCTTTGGTCCTGGTCAGTGTTCTGGGCCAAGTCTCAGCCTCCCCACTGAATTTTAGTCCTTGGTCAGATATGGGCTACAGCCACTGTATTAGCAGGCATAGCCACATGGTCAAGCTGATCACCAATGATGCCATCTGTGGCCGCTGATTCCACATCCCTTAACCCACCTTCTGAATCCCTTTTACCTCTTCCACCCTCCTTTCCCACTCGCTCAGTCCCACACATTGCAAACAACAGTTGGAAGTACAAACAATAAAATATAAAGTAATACTTGAATGCTACTTGCTCACACTTACCTGCAAGGCTGCCCATGTGCTCCCTTTGGTCCCAATCAGTGTCCCGGGTTGAGTCAGCCTTCGACAGCTGGTAGTCCTTAGTTAAAAACAGACTACATCCACCCCATTGGCAGGCTGCAGTCATGTGGCTGGGCCAACTACCAATGGCGCCACTTGTAGTCGCCAATTCCCCCTCTCTTAACCCACCCTCTGCTCCCTTCTTCCCCTCCCTTTTCACATTTTCAGTCCTACATATTATGAGTCACAGTTGGGAGTACAAACAATAAAATATAAGGTAATACTCAAATGCTACTTGCTCAAACTTAGCTGCAAGCACTGCTGAAATTAAGCCAGAGCCTGCTGGGGTGGAGCCCCGGTAATTAATAGAAACATAGAATTTGATGGCAGATAAGGACCGCTTGGCCCACCTAGTCTGCCCATTTTCCTACCTAACAGATAAGCTGCAGATCCTAATTAACCAACAGCTTACTTCCTCTTACCCCCCACTAGGAATGCCTTATGTCTGTCCCATGCATTCTTGAATTCCCCCACTGTTCTTGACTCCATGACCTCCTCAGGGAGGCTGTTCCATCATCCACAACCCTCTCTGTGAAAAATACTTCCTCACATTACCTCTGAGCCGTCTTCCTCTATCTTCAAATTGTGCCCCTTGTTCTTGCACATCTCTTTTCTGAAAGATGCCACCCTCTTGGACTTTGTTGATTCCCTTGAGGTACTTGAAAGTTTCTATCATGTCCCTTCTCCCTTCTTTCCTCAAGGTATACATATTAAGCTCCTTTAGTCTTTCTTCGTATGTCTTCTGGTGCAGACCCTGCACAATTTTAGTTGCCCTCCTCTGGACAGCCTCACTACTGTCTATGTCTTTGTGGAGATGGGGTCTCCAGAACTGACACAGTACTCAGATGGGGTCTCACCAACTGTCTGTACAGAGGATAACAACTTCCTGTTTTCTACTATTGATGCACTCTCCTATGCATCCCAGGATCCCCCAGCTTTCCTTACTGCCTTCTCACATTGCTTGCCCACCTTAAGGTCATCTGATATAATTACCCCAGGTCCTTTCCATTTTACTGTTGTCAGTATCTCACCCCCATTGTGTACTCTTGCCCTGGGTTTTGTTTCCCAGGTGCATTACCTTCTTCTTTGCATTGAATCTGAGCTGCCATACATTTGACCATTCCTCCAACCTTGCTAAGTCCCTTCTCATCCTTTCCACTCCATCTGGTGTATCAACCCTGTTGCAGATCTTTGTGTCATCTGCAAAGAGACATATTTTTCCTTCCAGTTCCTCTGCAATGTCACTTATAAAGACATTAAAAAGGACCGGTCCCAGTACTGAACCCTGCGGTACCCCACTAGTAACCCTCCTTTCTTCACTGTGGACTCCATTTACTACTACCCCTTGTGTCCTGCTGTCTAGCCAATTTTTTATCCAGGCTACCACCTTGGGACCCACTCCAAGGCTGGCTAACTTGTGTATAAATCTTTTGTGTGGGACTGTATCAAATGCCTTGCTAAAATCTAGGTAAGCCATGTCCACAGCCCCTCCCTGGTCTACTACTTTGGTCACCCAGTCAAAGAAATCTATTAGATTTGTCTGACACGACCTTCCCATCATGAATCCATGTTGCCTTGGGTCCTGTGTCCCACTGGCCTCTAGGTACTCAACAATTCTTTCCTTCAGAAGTGATTCCATCATTTTACCTACCACTGAAGTCAAACTAACAGGTCTGTAGTTTCCTGCCTCTGTCCTGCTCCACTTTTGTGAAGAGAATCACATCCACCCTCCTCCAGTCCTCAGGTACCACCCATCCTCCCATGATTTGTTAAAGAGAGTAGTCAGCGGTGTCATTAGTTCTACCCTTAGTTCTTTTAGAATTCTTGGGTGAATCCATCAGGCCCCATTGCTTTGTCCACCTTCAATTTATTAGTTCTTTCAGAACCCTTTCTTCTGTAAATGGACTGTATCGACCCCGTCTTCAGAGTGTTTCTCTTGTTTGGTTTAGGTACTTCCCCTCCTCTTCCTTTGTGAATACTGAGCAGAAATATTCGTTCAGTATCCTGCTTTTCATTGTCACCTCTACCCACATTCCCTCCCTTTATTAAGCCTCAGTATCCCTCCTTTGGTCTTTCTTCACTCCTAATGTACCTATAAAGGTCTTATCCCCTTCTTAACAGAGTTGGCTATCCTTTCCTCGGTTTGGGCCTTTGCTATTCTGACTGTCTTCCCAGCCTCTTTCTGCTTTAACTGATAAAGTTCTCTGTCCTTCTCCTTCTGTGTTTCCTTATATTTCCTGAATGCTATCCTTTTCTCCCTAACCTTCCCTGCCACCTCTTTTGAGAACCATAGCAGTTTTCCTTCGTTGTGTTTGTTGATTTGCTTTACACAAAGGCTTGTTGCCTCTGTGATGGCTGTTTGATTACTCCCCATTGTTCCTCCACCCTCCTTCTTGCCTGTTTGCTAGTGCTTTTCTGAGGCACTCTGTCATTTCCCAAAGTCAGCCCTCCTAAAGTCCAATACTCTTGCTTTTGTATGGCTTGATTGTATGGCTGTGTTTATCATGAACCACACTGTTTGGTGGTCGCTTGTTCCCAGATGGCTACCCACTTCTAAATCTGAGATTCTTTCTCCATCCCATTTGAAAGTACCAGGTCTAGATTGCTCCCTCCTGAGTGGGTTCCAATACTAGCTGTCTGAGGTATGCCCCTGTAGGGCATCAAGAATGACCCTGTCTTAGATGTGCCTGCAGCAAAGGTGCTCCAGCTAACATCTGGCATATTCAGGTCCCCATCAACAATATCTCCTTTTCTGCCATTCTAAGGAAGCCTTCTATCATTTCCTTGTCCATTCCCTCCCCTGAGATGGGGTCTGTATACAACCCCATGCGGATTAGTGCCATTTCCTGTTTCCAGGGTGACCCAGAGTGTCTCATCTGCTCCCTGTTTACTCTTTAGTTCTGTTGCTTTGATCCCTTCCTTTACATAAGAGCTATTCCTCCTCCTCTTTACCCTCCCTGTCCTTCCTGTAGATTGTGTATCCTGGTATGTTGACATCCCAGTCATGGTTCTCTGTGTATCATGTTTCTGTGACTGCCACAATATCCAGGCAACCCTCTTCCATCAAGGCCACTAGTTCAGGGAGCTTGTTACACAGACTATGGGCATTGGTACTCATCATCCTTCACTTTTTGATGGCCTTACCCCTTTTAGCCCCATTCCTGTCCTTACTGACTTTGTCTTTTTTTACATTTACTTCTGTCCTGCTCCCTAATGACTTCTCTACCTTGGTGTTTACCTCACTAATTACTGTTGTTTGTGGGGGGAGTCTGGGATTTCTCTGCTCCTTTTCAGTGCCTCCCCCCTTGGCTAGTTTAAATGCTCACCAATGAAGCATTTAAACCTCTCACCTAGGATCCTGGTCCCCCCCCGGACAGATGCAGACCATCGCACCAATATAGGTCTGCATCCCTCCAGGTGGCTCCCCAGTCCCCAATGAAACCAAAACCCTGAGCTCCACACCAGTTTTTCAACCATTCATTGAATTCCCTGGTGAGGAGTACCCTAGCATCACTCTTGCCATAGACAGGCAGCACCTCAGAGAAGGTTACTGTATGCGCTACTTGTCTAAAACCCCTCCCCAACTCTACAAACTCCTCTTGCACTGCTCTGATCCCATTTCTAGCCAGGTCATTTGTCCCTAGGTGGACAATGACATCCAGCTCCCTCCCTCGTGCAGCTGCTCCCACGATCCTGAGGATTCGCTTCCTGTCCTCAAGCCGTGGCGCCAGGCAACTCCCTCCTCTTCCTTCCTCCCCATTTCTACCCCCTAATGATTGAGTCCCCCACCAGGAGTTGTTTTCTTCCCCTGTGGAGTCTCATGCGACCCTCCTGTGGGTCTCCTTTGTGAAGGTTCCCAGCATCCTCCTTGGTCTCTACTGCAGGTGCCTCCGTAGAAAGAGCCAAGGAGGCCTGGTAGCTATGAAAAATAAATCTGTGCACCAGGGCTGGAGGTTTGACCCTGGTACCTCTTTTTTCACTAGGAACTTGCAGGTTAACCCTTCCAACCTAAAAAGAGCAACTTTTGAGAAAAGAATCTATGCAAGGCTATTTCTGCAGTGGGAAGCAAGACATTAATGCGTTAAGGTCCTAAAACAGTTAAATGCATCATTAAGCAATAGAAATAGGAGATGTTTGTGAATCCTGTAAAGAAAAAATTATGTCCAACTTCTCTAGAGCTGGCACCAATACCAGAGATTTCACAGATACTCCTGTCTGAGAACAGACTGGAGATTCATTATTTTAAAGGAGGAAGGTTACAGGTGCAGTTAATTAAGAGGGCATATTTTCAGTACTATCAGACTGGAATATGACATAATGCTCCTTGGTCGTCTTTCAGTTGACTCTTAGGAGGAGGGTCAGAGAATGATGGCTCTTTGAGCTGGATGGCTCGGGGATTAGCTCTCAAAGAGAGAACAGCACTGTTAGAAGCTTGCCATGAAAACTGCCACGGTTTTTCAACTTTGAAGGTAGAAAACCTGAACTGTTGCTGTTTTGTTAGAAGGACACATTTTTATGTTTGCTTGCGCACATGCACAAGAAACATTATGTGGCAGCTTAGGAGAGAAGCGGGTTGTGGAGGCGTGGCACTGTAGCAGTCAACGGAGGCACTACCTTTGGTGGCTTGGCACTTGTGGACCAATGGAGGCACAATATGCTGATGATACTGGTCTCCAAAAGTGCTGCCAAGTAGAAACATTTTCATTGCAGAAATCAGGGGCCACCTTGTCATTACAGCGTCAGCCATTCCGATGCAATGAGGGAGCGACCTATCATTGCTGGGCAGAACGTTGCCTATTGTAATATTGTTTGTGAACACGGCGGCAAGCTTTATAAGTGACATTGCAGAGGAACTGGAAGGAAAAGTATGTCTCTTTGCAGATGACACAAAGATCTGCAACAGGGTTGATACACAAGATGGAGTGGAAAGGATGAGAAGGGACTTGGCAAGGTTGGAGGAATGGTCAAATGTATGGCAGCTCAGATTCAATGCAAAGAAGTGCAAGGTAATGCACATGGGAAACAAAAACCCAGGGGAAGCGTACACAATGGGGGGTGAGATACTGACAACAGTAAAAATAGAAAGGGACCTGGGGGTAATTATATCAGATGACCTAAAGGTGGGCAAGCAATGTGAGAAGGCAGTAACGAAGGCTGGGGGGATACTGGGATGCATAGGAAGAGGCATCAATAGTAGAAAATGGGAAGTTGTTATCCCTCTGTACAGACAGTTGGTGAGACCCCATCTGAAGTACTGTGTGCAGTTCTGGAGACCCCATCTCCACAAAGACATAGACAGAGTGGAGGCTGTCCAGAGGAGGGCAACCAGAATGGTGCAGGGTCTGCACCAGAAGACATACGAAGAAAGACTAAAGGAGCTTAATATGTATACCCTTGAGGAAAGAAGGGAGAGAGGGGACATGATAGAAACTTTCAAGTACCTCAAGAGAATCAACAAAGTCCAAGAGGGTAGCATCTTCCAGAAAAAGAGATGTGCAAGAACAAGGGGGCACAATTTGAAGATAGAGGGGGGACGGCTCAGAGGTAATGTGAGGAAGTATTTTTTCACAGAGAGGGTTGTGGATGCATGGAACAGCCTCCCTGAAGAGGTCGTGGAGTCAAGAACAGTGGGGGAATTCAAGAATGCATGGGACAGGCATAAGGCATTCCTAGTGGGGGGTAGGAGGAAGTAAGCTGTTGGTTAACTAGGATCTGCAGCTTATCTGTTAGGCAGGAAAATGGGCAGACTAGGTGGGCCAAGCGGTCCTTATCTACCATCAAATTCTATGTTTCTATGTTTCTATGTCTAATATTACTGCCTCCGAGGGGTGACATCCCTCGGCATCATGTGCCCTCAAGAAAGTAGCGGTCGACGGGGGCCCAATCCCATCGGTTTCATTCACCCCCATGTAATTTTCCAATGGGATCCCTCCCCTATGAGCGTATTAGTTCCCCAAAAGTTTGGTTTGTGCTGGGGTGCCCAGTCCCCTCGGCTCTTGACCCCCATGTGCAATGGGGGTGCCCAATCCCTCGTTGGCTACAGCCCCCCAAAAAATCACTTGGGAGGCATGCTGGGAGCCCACCCCAATGTACCAAATGACCCTGTAAAAGAAAAAACGTTCTGTGATGTTTATTTTTTTTTACCTGTAAAGTAGAAAATGGTCTCTCGTCATGTCCAGTGGCCTTCCCCCAACCTGCACCCACCCTCTGCGCACACCCACCTCCCCACACACCCCCACACTTACCTCCGGAGCCCGGCACGATGATCTTGTGTGGACTGGGAACACGTCTGCACTCTTCAAAGCCGACCGCGAACTGAGGAAATGCTGGTAAGCTGTATAATGGCATAAATAGGGTTTTTTCAACTTTGGTGCCTATCTTAGGCATTTTGGGGAATTTAAGCACCAAATTTTCAACATGGGGTTATAGGGGCCCCTCCTCATGAATTCAGCCTATGTCATGGCGTTAATCGGTTCTGAAAAGTGATTTTGCGGTCACTTTGCGGAATCACCTTCCGGGACTGATTAATGAAATGACAGTGCCAGTGTTCATGAGGTGGGCTCTCAAAAAGTCTATGTTGTAAATTTGGTGGGAAAAATCCAAAAAAATGACTGTTTCATGAGCGTGTGTTGTGCAGTTGATACGGACGCTCATATCTTCGCCAATCTGAAATATTTTCACTACAGATTTTCAACATTGCCATTTTTCCACACCCCGTGATGAACAGTACAGCTGTCATTTTTCACATTCTGGCCAAAATGTGTTTTCACAATTCAGGCTCAGAATAGCAGTCGCTGTGGTAAATCAGTGTTTGGGACACATTAAGAAAATCACAGTAACACTGTTCATGAGCAGAGGTCCTAAAATGCCTATGTTGAAAATTTAGTGATGAACGTCCATAAAATGACTGTGTTATGCGCATGCGTTGTGCAGTTTCCACGTATGCTCGGACGTACGAGCATTTTTACTATTCCCACTACAGATTTTGAACATTGCCATCTCTTCTCACCTTCCAATGGATGGTACAGCTGTCATTCTTCATATCCTGCCTGATCTGTGTTTTCATACATGGCGCAGAATGGCACGGTCACTGTTGTAAGTCAAAGTTCGAGACACATTGACAAAATCACACTGCCACTCTTCATGAGAAGAGGTCCTAAATGCTTTCATGAGGTGGGGTCACAAAAAGGCCATGCTGAAAATTTTTAGTGCAAATTCTAACAAATGCCCGGAGCATTAGGGTTTCTAACCATAACGTCCCACCCTGTGCAGACTGACAGGCATTGGGGTGTGCCTTTGGATGGCCGACTGTACTGCTCATGCCATCCCCCCCAGCTCCCCCACCCAGTGACAGGCATCGAGGTGTACCTTGGACTCTTCAGCCCCACAGTTCGCCCCTTCTCCTATGCTGTACCCATTTCAGCATATGTCCTTATGGAATGGGGTGACTGTAAAGTCAAACACCCCAAGACACACCTCAACACGTGCCGGCATCTGCAGAATAGGGTGAGGTGACATAGCATGAATGTCATGGGCGATGACTCAAACACTTAGCCCAATGCCTGTCCATCTCTACAGGATGGAGGTGGGGTTGGCGTGAAGTTCCATACTTCATTGCCATTCCTATTCTGCATCTGTCTACCTCCTGCATTTCCAATGCTAATACCAGCAAGCAAACATTCGGCATTGACAAATGCTTGTTGGAGAAAGCCACTATTCCTGTTTGTCCTGTGAAAGGAGTCAAATGTTTGCTGATTTAGTAAGTGTACTCTAGTTACCAGCCTGTGGGCTCAAGAGACTTTGTGAGAAAACTTGCAGGTGATCCATGGAGTGTCAGTAGCAAAAATGCAAAATAATTCATTCTGATATTAGAACTACTCTCCTAATGTTCTGTTACTTTACTTTTGATGGGCCTGTGAAGGTTGGCTACTATTTTTAGAACTTTTATGTGATGCATTTAGTGCTCCTTGGAAGTGAAAGGATAATTAGAGCTACCCAAACCAGGTACATTGAGGATACAGGTACAGCACATTAATCAACCTTGGGCCAGATTTTCTTTTTATCTTCTTTTTCTTTTTTTTTGCTTTAAAGATGTTATTGAATTTTTAGTTAAAACAGTAAACTAGCACAGAATGCATTGTAAAAGTCCAGCAGAACATTTCATATGTAGAATACCGACAAACAACTATTTAAGAAAAAAATATTTGCTGTTGGGTCTCAGAGAGTAGAACTGACAATTCAAAACAATTGCATAAATCCAATCACTCAGTATAAAGGAAGGATAATCAATAAGTATTTCTGTACTAAATGGAGTATATGTCCAGGAGGACTGAAGGTACTCAGAAATAAAATTTTACAGGTTGTCTTTCCTTCATAAATTATGTACTACTAAGGTAGTTCGGAAGGGGAACCCAGATAGTATCAAAAAGTTCAACTTTACCAGTAGCTAAAAGTGCCAGTCTTTCATTATTGATTGCTTCACTCATTTTGTTACCGCATTCCCTAAAATCTGGCGGGTGTGGAGATTTCCAGTGGGAAAACAATATCCTTTTAAAAGCCAATGCTGCTGACCATATAATGACACATTGATGTTTGCTTAGATTGCCAGAAACTTCTTTTATCCCTAAAATGAGAAAACTAGGGGTAATGGGAATATTTATTTTCAATGCAGATTCACAAACTCTATGTACTCTAGACCTGATCTCTTTGATACTGGAGCAGGACCACAACATATGCAGAAGACCTGCCTGCTCTCTTTGACATCTCCAGCATTTCCTGTCAGGATAAAAATCCATATCTGCCAGTCTTTTAGATGAATAATAATAGAAGTGAAACATGTTATACTGAATTGTTCTGGCTTGGACTTTCCTACTGCTGGAATAAGCATTGTTCCATACTAAGGCCCACTCTGCATCGGAATTGCTTTCCCCAACCTCTCCCTCCCATTACAATTTTGCTGAGAGAGGCAAATTAAAAAGATCACTTGTATTCATTAAAGGTTTGTATATCAGACTCACCCCTTTCCTCAGTTTGCTCATCTTCAATACTGAGTCCCATTCAGAGGTTTCCTTCAGAGGAAGTTGCACACCCAACATAAGTGTCCTGTAGAGCTTTTCATAACTGAACATTTCTGACAAAATGAAATTGTGGCAAACTATATTTAGCTCTAAGAAGCTGAAAGGAAGTCAGTTTTTCCTGAGTTCCCAGAAGATCAGACAGATTAGTAATACTTAATTTGGACCACCCAAGATCTGAGATAGGACAACTGGTATGTAATAAATTAGCATTATTTCAAATTGTCAACAATGGATCCACGACAGGAGTCTGACAAAAATCTTGTTGAACACCCCATCAGCAACACCGGCAGGTCGACCGCATTCTGCAGTCAGCTGCCGGTTCGCTATATGGATCTTTGTTTTCTTAGGGGGGCTTAACCCCCAAACCCCCCACAAGGGGGGCTATACCCCAAACACCCCCACTTAAGGATTTTCAACTCCAGTCAGAGCTGATTGGGGGGTGCAGGACCCCCGACAGACAGCACCGGGTTCCAGCGGGTCTCCCACCATGGCTAGGCGCTGTAGTCACTGTGGGTGACCTCACTGGTGAAATGTCAATGTAGGGGGGGGAACTGGTCAACAATCATGGGGGTAGCTTCTCCAGTAGTAATAACTGCTGCATTTTTTTTATTACCCATATGGAAGATGAGATGCAAATGTTGTCACCAAAAGATGGAGGAAGTTTAATGAAGAGGTAGTCTAACATTTTGTAAGGCAGTAGCAATTGCTGTTCAACTTTGGCCTACAGTGGTTGGAGGTCAGCCAAGCTGGGTTCTAGGTACCAATTGTTTTATTTGAATTTAAATGCAAAATAATATTTTTTCCCAGTTTGGGAGGCTGAAACCTCCATTTGATCTGTGTACTCTAGGTTTGAAGAGTGAAAGTCTGGGAGAAGCAGTATTTCTTAAGAACAGTCTGGTTATTTTATTTAGTTGATCAAAGGTGGCCTTGTCAATTTTTATGGTCAGAGACTGAAAAAGGTAGACGATTTAAGGAGCCATAACCATTTTAATTGAATTCACTTTACCTCAAATAGATAGGCTGAGTCCTTGCCACTTTAATAGATCCACTTCAGTTTCTTTAACTAATGGGTGTAAGTTTAGCTTTCCCGAAGCACGAGCGTCTTTTGTAATTTTTATATCCAAATAAGTTAGAAATTCTGATCACCTTAAACCTGACTGTATAAACCCCAGGTAATCCCTTAAACATGTATGGGTGTTTAAAGAGAGGACCTGGGTCTTCTCCTAGTTTAACCTGAGACTGGAGGAGGAGGTGAAAATATCAAATATTTTATCTAAATGGACAACTGATTCCCTGGGATTCGAAATAGTTACAAGCAGATCATCTGTATAAGCAAATAATGTATTATTGATTTTACCAGTTCTGATTCCCTTAATCTCCTTACAGGTCATGATTTTCCTTATTAGAGGCTCAATAGCTGAAATAAAGAGATAAGGTGAAAGAGGGCAGCCTTGTCTCGAACCCTTATCAGGGAGAAGGAGTTAGAAATGAACCCATTGGAAATTATTCTAGCAGAGGGATTTTTTATAAAGAATTTGTAGCCAATTTATAAAAGTATCCCCCAGACTGAATTTTTTGAGAACTTGGAAGAGATAATCCCATTCCAGGGAGTCAAAGGCTTTATGAATATCAAATGCCAATATGGCAGTTGGGACCTTAATATCATTTGCCTTCCAAATTACATTTAGTAGCCTGCATACATCTTCAGCTCCACTTCTACCAGGAACCAAACCAACTTGATCCTCCTCCAATAATTTTGTTACGTGGATCTTAAGTCTAGAAGCCAAAAGTTGAGCAAGGATTTTGTAATCAGCATTAAGAAGAGAAATAGATCTGTAACTTTCACAAGGAAGCAAGTCCTTACCTTCCTTTGGTATTAGGGTGATGTAGGCTTGATACATAGAGTTAGGAAGAGAGTTTGAGGAAAGTCCACTAGATAGGGCCTTGAATAAGTAGTTTTTGGTTTTAACACTTAATACTTTATAAAGTTCCCCTGGGAGGCCATCCGGACCAGGTGTTTTATTAGGTAGCAGAGTTTGAATGGTCTTATCAAACTCGATTCTAGAAATGGGAGAATTCAAGGCCAACTTATCCAATTCATCAAGTTCTGGAAGGGGAACTGTATCCAGAAAAGTCTGTGAGTCTTCAGAAGGTTGAGCAGTTGAACCCATGTACAGATTTAAAAAAAAAAGTTCAAAGATTGCATTAATTTCTTTGTTCAGGACTATGGTGTTACCTGAGACACTTGAAATACCAGGGATTATATTCTGCCCTGATTGTTTTCTGAGCCTGTGTGCCAAGAGTTTTTTTGCCTTTCCTCCCGCTTCCCAAAAAGTTTGTTTTGTCCTGTAAATAGAGTACTCAACCTTATCCGAGTAAATTTTATTTATTTTATATTTAAGATTTATAATGTTGTTTAATAGAGTTCCATTCTTACTACAGTTCTTTTTGAATTCATACTCTAAATTATGAAGATCTGATTATTTTTGGGTTAAGATCTTGTCTCTTTCTTTTTTCTTAAAGGTTGAGTAGCTAATGATCCTGCCTCACAAATAGGCTTTGAAAGTATCCCATAAGCAGTTCATTGAAACTTACCCATTGTCATTTATCTTTAAAAAATAATCTGATTCTTGGTTAATCCAGTTTATAAAGCTAGGGTCCTGCAATAGGGACACATTCAGTTTCCAATGAGAACAAATACTTTTTAAACCCTCTAGATGTAGAGACACCCATAACAGAGCATGTGATCAGACAGAGGAATTTCCTTAATGTTAGCAGAGAAAAGATTTGTCACTAAGTACTTAGACATTAAGAGAAGGCCAATTCTACTAAAAATAAAGTGTCTGGATGAGTAAAAGGAGTAATCTGTGGTTGTCGGATTCAAAAGATGCCAAGTGTCTACTAAATTTAGATCACAAATGAGTTTATGAATTCTACACTTTGCTGGAGAGACCCTAAACGGAGAGCAAGTAAGGCTCCTTTCCATCAGGTTATCTGGGACTTTACTGAAATATCCACCCAAAATTAAAGTGTCTGGGTTGCATGTATTAAGCCTCAAATTTAGATCCTTGAAAAAAATGCTTGATCTGAATTAGGGGCATAAATGTTGCAGATTGTGACTCTCCTACCATTTATAGCACCTTCCAGGATCTGGAATCTACCCTCGGGGTCAGCGTAGTGAGAACTCTTCACAAAATTTACCCATTCCTGAATAAAGTAGCAATACCCCTTTTCTTTGAATTAAAAGAGCTAAATTCCACTTGGGCAATCCAGCTTCTGGTTAATTTTTGGCTCCACTCTCTTCCAAGTGTGCTTCCTGGAATAAAGCAATATCTATTTTGTTTCTGTGTAAGTAGGTGGGGATCTTTTTCCTCTTGATTGGCGACTCTTAACATTCCAAGTACTAATTGTGAGATTAGACATTTGTAGAGACACTAACAAATCAAATAATGATGTTCAAATGCAACAAAAAAAGGATGAAATGTGCTTCAAGTTTACAAGAAATGATGATAAAACCTTTTCAGTGAAAGAGGCTAAGATATTATCAAACTTTGTATATGGTAATAAATTTTGAAAACAGTTGTATACCAAAGAGAGTATTCAAATAGCACTCAAATGATTTACAATTAAATAAGTTAGAGTAAGCAATTGTCATCGTAAACAAAAAAGTTAAAAATAGCCTAAAGGCTAAAGCACAGTTGCACAGGGGCTTAAAAAACAACAAAAAGCAAAAACACCAACACACTAAGCCCCAATGTGCCTGCAGTGGGTTGTTAGTTGGGCAAACCAAAGGCCAACCAAACCACACACAAAAAAGAGACTCTATGCCAAGTCATTCAAAAAGCATAGAAAATGAAACGTTCAAAAAACATTGTAATAAACTATTATTTTTTTAATTAGAGTATACTTTATAACTCAGTACTACACTTAAAAGAAAAAATCCTTATACTTGGGCATGAACATTTGAGAGAGTTGCAAATCATAGTGAGAGTATTGTCTTTCTATAAAAACAATGGTCTCCTAAAAAGAGCAGAGGAAACCCTGTTTTACTGTCCTCCACATCCACTCATAGGTACATCCCAAACAGAGGAAGTGTATGGCCAGAGCTCCCCAAATCCCGGACCAAGCAAAATAAAATATGTTTCCACAATTAACCTATCCCCATTGGATAATCATTTAAGAAACCGATATTTACCTCATTAAGACCTTAAAAAATCCTCTAGTTCAGATGTTTATTTTATTAGAAGAAGTAAAATCTTTCCCAGTTCTTAGACTACATCCAGAAAAACAAACTATATTGTCAATAGGAGTCCCAAAGAGATGAGACACAAAAGACCGGGTTGTCCCCACTAGCTTCAGTGTGCCCAGTAAGCTAGTAATGTTTTCACAGAAAACTACACCCCAGTGGGTCACATTAGCAGAGGTTGCTTCCAGTTTCCCAAACGCAGAGTGCAAGGAGTGAGTTCCTGGACCACCATTTACTAGGAGTCTACAGACTGCAGCAGGAGTTTTGTTCTAGGCTTCCATAACACTCCCAGGATTGTCATCCAAGAGTAGGGACTAGGCCAACATTGGACAAGCAAAGGCTTGATGATAATTTTTGGTCAATGTAGTCCATGAACTGTAAAGAGAAGGGTATATAACACTATCAAAGTACTCTATCCCCCTGCTTAGAGATTGATCAGGGACAAGTGAACACCAGCAGCCCACACCCACACTGAAGTGATGATCATGAAATAGCTATAAAGGTCAGTAAATCAAACTCACCCTAATCAGCCTCGGGATTCTGTCGAGGAGGGGGCGGTGATGCACATCTGTGGAAGGACTCTAAATACCTGCATGACTTCATTTGGGGGACAAATTCTTATGATGATAGAAGGCAAACACGGTCCCCCAGAACATTAGAAAATACACAGTGAAAGAAAAAAAAACAATAGGTAAAGTAGATATAACTTTCAGTCACTAGATGGCACCATTTATAAAAGCACTAAGCAACAAAAGAAAAAAATATGTAAAGAGAAAGTTAATTTTTGTGAAAACCATGGGACAAGTAATAAAATATCTGGGCAGATTTTTTTGACAGGAAATGAGGACACTCCCATGAAAATATTAAACTAATGGGATGTGCAAAATAAAGACCTTGCTCTTTAAGTGCAAAGAGAGCAAAGCAAGAAAAAAAAAAAGGTATAAAGCTCAATAGCGGTCAAAGGATTTACTGGGGATTACAAGAGGAGGGTTCAAAGAACAGGCTGCCTGAGTCCACGCAGACTGTAAGTGCTTGACAACAATGTGCAGCCAGAACACTGTTTCAGTATTTATTGTAGCAGAGAAAATAGTACGGGCTTCTGTTTGGCAGAAGATCAAGGAAACCCAGTATATTCATGCTCAGGTGCTGTAACGTTATCATTCCTTCAGGTAGGAGTCATCAGTAAATTCAACAAAATCCTCCAAATGGGGTTGTGCCTCGGAAATTGTCAGGGAAGACTGAACAGTTGTTGGGTCTCTCAGCGGGAATGCCGCCACCTCGGAGGACTGCACAGAATTGTTAGGAATTTTGTTTGCAGCCTCCAAGGAGCGGTATCTATTTTTTGAAATCGGAATGATCTTCTTATAATATTTAGAGGTCCAGGTCAGAGTTTTAGGCAAAAGCTTTGAGTTATTAAGCAGAGAGGCAGGGACTTTGCTTGGGAGATCACTTGCAGCATTGGTGGGAAGTGGTTGAATCAGATTATGTGCAGAGTGTGTCACCTCAGCCGTGAGTTTTGTTCACCTGAAGCTAGAAGGAATAGAAGGCAATTGCTCAGCTTGAGCTCTGAACTTAGAAGATTTATAATTTACCTCAGGTCAATGTCTTCGGATAAACTGTCAGGTTTCATCTACCGACTGGAAGGTATGCATAGCCCCCCCATTCTGCAGCACTAGTATGGCTGGATATTTAATAAAATATTTAACATTCAGAACCAGGAGAGCTGCCCTGACAGGAGTAAAAAGCTTTCGTTTTTCTACCACATTCGATGAGAAGTCTTGAAACACATAAATCCTTTCTCTGTTCCAGATCAGTGCCTTTCTTTTTCTAGCAACCTTAAGAATTTCTTCCTTGATGGAAAAGCGAAGGAAATTCACATTCATGGGTCTAGGTCTCTGACCCACTTTAGGTTTAGCCGAGAGTGCTCTATGGGCTCTCTCAATTTCTAATGGCCAGCCCCACTGATAATTTAATATGGCCGGAATAAGCTCCTGCAGAAAATGGATAATGTCTGCCCCTTCCAGACCCTCAGGAGCACTCATAAATCTTAAATTATTGCATCTCCCCCTGTTTTCTAAGTCATCCAATTTCTCAGTCACTCGGGGTCAATTGCCTTGCCTCTCCTTCCACAAAATCCTCAAGTTACGTTCAGGATTGTTCCATGAAAGTTAAATGTTCCTCATAGACAGTCTATTAAGTGTCTCAGTAATTTTCTTATTTGTGAAAGAGTCATTTAACTTTAGTCCTGCAATGTCATCTTTGATTGACAGCAGTGTGTTCTTAATAAAAGACATATCATTTTTGCCCTCACAGTCTGACTTGTCATTTTTACCTGAGACCGTCCATTTAGCTGGAGAACGTGATTTAGAGAGGACCAGATAAGTCCTGTTCTGCCAGTTGCTGTGCACCAAGTTTACTTGGCTATTCCTGGGTGCCATCTCAAGCCGGGATCATGGTAAATTCAAAAGTGTTTTTTTTAGAGGGTAAAGAATTAATTTTGATCCAGTTTTCGGATTTTTCAAGAGACCACAGTTATGCTATTAAAAACATCATGACAGAACTGTTAAAATTATAATTTGAAAAGATTAAATTAGGATGGTAGAGTGGCATCAGAGCATCGTTCTCGAGGTGGCATCATCTTTACCCATGCATGCGCAGCTATTGTGCCAGATTTTCAAAAACTGAACAACTGTGCATGTGCTCATACAAAGTTGCATAAGAGTGGGTGCCCTTGCAGAGCTGCAATTTGGCATGCACGCAATGTTCAAAAAGACTGTTTTTTGCAATCGTTTCCACAGGTTAGAGCAGCTTGCACAGATTTATTTACACAGCTGTGCAAAAATGCTACATCTAGTAGTACTAAAAATAGCATTTGCATACTATACCTGGGCAAATACAGTCAACCCCACCAATACACAAACAAAATGCTGAAAATAACATTCTCAATTGTGTGAGGTTTTTCTCTACATCAGCAAGTTGCACATGGGAACTTAGTCAAAAGGCCATGCCAGACCTTTTGAAAATCAGCCCCCCCCCAAGCTCTAAGCTGAGGGATGATCTTTTTTCCAAGATGACAGGGTAATGTACTTGTTTTAGAAAATGGGTAGGGGGAATTATTGACGCTGACTGGCTACAAGTGTTGCTGTGCAATGCTTGTTGAACATTCCCATTTGCTCACCCCCAGGGCCCCCACCCACTTTCCTTTCACAAACTGGCTCTCATTATGGAATGGTTATACTCATTTGCAGGGGTGACACCATAATTATAGGAGGTGTTGTGGGGGCAGTTTTAAGGTAACAGCAGACAGACAAGATAAAACACACTGTGTTTCTTGCAGCTGCTTGTCATTTATGCAAGCGTTTCTTTGATGACCATGAAAATTCCCCCTCCTATCCCCACCAGTTTGTGAAAACTCCCTGCTCCTTACCAAGCAACTAATAACATTAAGGTTGTGGCTCCATCTGAGGACTTTGTGTGTGACTGAGTGTGCATGCCAGTGGAACTCTGAAGAATTTTTAATTCATGCATTCCTAGTCACCATTCTGTGTGTGTGTGTGCGTGGGGGGAAGGGGCATTCTACTACTGAAATAATGCAGAGCTTTGAATTCTTCTAGTCCATGGTGAAAAATCACACAGTGTACAGAACATGAAGAAAGACAGGTGACTGACACGTGAAAAACATCGGTGGAGGGACTATTTTGCATTATTTATCAACAATTTATTATATTGTTTGTGGGTTTGAAAAATGTTAAGAGTCTTTGTTTTTTGAAAGAGGCCTCTAGGTCCATTTTACTTTGCAATATGCCTTACAACACCCCTGACCGTGGGGTAAATGTATTGCAACCAATGCTCTGTCATGGCTTATTGCTTAAGTATAATGAGAGCTGTAGATGGAGACACTGAAATGACAGTTCTTCTACTGCGCTGTTTCATTGCTGTTATTCAGCATAGCTTGTTTCAGATAGCTAATTGTCACCAGGAGATTTTTCACTATAGCATAAGCTTTTTTCTAGTGCAGTGCATGTATGCTGCTGTAGCAGGCCTGTTTGGTTCTGAACCTTGGCAGAAGAAAATGAAGAAACAGCAGCACAATATGCCAGATAGTGTGTTGAACATCTATACTTGCTCCAAGAGTCCTTGTTGTGTTTTGTAACCGTTACTGTTTTCATTTTTGCCAGTCACCGGTGGATTCAGTGCGGACTGATATGAGGTTATTGTCGAGTATTTTTCTGCACCTAGTATTTACGTCTTCTACACTTGTTATTGTTTTGTATTTATTGCACCTTGTTAGATTGCACTGTTCTCCACCACCTCCTCCCTATTCTCAAATAAATAAGTAAATATATAAACGAATAACTAAGTGTGCATTGTAGCTTTTTTTCTTTTTGGCTTGGAAGCCCGTTGTTTTCCTCTCCCAGACTGCACCTAGAAATTAAGCAATAATGCACGACAGGGTGTGGGTTGTGCTGGGATAACCTCACACCTGGGTGGTTGGGTACGAGGCCGCAGGCCGAGTGTTTCCAATGTCCCAGAAGTGAGGTTATTCCAGCACAACCCACACCCTGGTGTGCATTCTTGCTATTATACAATGGCTCGTTGTTATACAAACAAAAAATAAAAATAAAAATATGTTTTTAGTAGATTTTATGGCATCTAGCTCATCATCCAAATGCTCATCACCCAAGGCATCCAAAGCAATACAGTGTGGTTGTGCTGGGATAACCGCACTGTGCCAGGGACACACTGACCAATCAGAGGCCAGGAAATTTTCTTGCCATTGTATAATGAACTTTTGCTTAGTGTGCCTTTCCCACTTATGCCATGCTCAAATATATAGTTTTTAGAAAATGCATTAGAATCCATATGAACACAAGGCTTTACATGGTATGCTTATTTGTACTAAGAAAACATGGGCTACACAAAATAAGGAGTAGTGTTTAGTGCAGTGTGCCTTCCATCTGACCCATTGGCGTACATTATGCACCGATTTGAAACAGCCACAGATGGTCCTTGATCCAAATATTTTAGGGGCCCGGCACCTCTGGAAGTATGATTCCAACACTGGCTGCAAGGCTGCCCGCCTGCTCCCTTTGGTCCCTGTCAACTGAAGTGATGTGTTGCTCTTTGAAACTGGGACTTAATGCTGTTCTTCAATGACAAGGTTTGATACTTCATCTGAAACTGTATTATTGTGTAGAAGCTTCTTCCTTGTAAAGACTTGGCAGCCTTCCCCTCACAAAGATGTTCATACCCATGATGCTTTGCACTGGGTTAAGCCTTTAGAGTGACTGTATGTGATTTGAATCAAGCATATCGGAATACAGGTAGGTGTATGATTTTGACTGTATCCTAAATCTCAGCTAGAGTGGATTCCATGACATGTATATCAGAATCATAGGTTAATAATTCAACAAAGTAATAATTAGCAAAGCTGTTAAACAGCTCCTGACACCATTAGGACAACTCAAACAAAACATGATTTAGACACAGTTCAGCTGGTATTTCATTATGGCAGCACAAGGAAATTAAATGACTTGCTCAGGGTCACACAGTATGCAAGTGGGGGCTATTGGAATCAAACCCAGGTCTACAGGGTTGCAGCTCAGAGCCCTAAACCACAGAGATTATACACAGGCTATGAAAAAAGAGGCATTCACAAAGGCCATAGGAGCATTGCAGGTGACTTTTCTTTAGCTGAATGTTCCTAATAGGGACTTGAGTTACTAGCAGTAATTGTATAAGCCCTGATTAGGCCTATAGTGACTGCTTTAAGCCCCAAATGACTGTGGTATTGTCTGTTAAAAAGATATCTCTTTCAAAATGTACCAAAAGCTTTTCTGCATCAATTCTACTCTCTGAATAACATGCCAATACAATTCTTCAAGATGTAGTTCATGAATTACTTTACCAGATTAAGCCAGTTCAATATCAATCAGCACTTTCAGTATCCCCCACACACCTTACAAAGCTGAAAATAGGAACTATTTCCTAGCCCTTTCTTCCCTGTCAACAAAAAGAAAAAAAAATAAATTAACGCATTGAGACTGTTTCAGAAAATCAATTGCTCATGAGAAATTCAGTCTGGATATTTCTCTCCATATGCCATTTACCAGGTGCCTTTTACAAGCACGGGGCCCAAAAAAAAAAAAAACTAAATAAATAAAAAAAAAAATTCATTCTGCACTCAAATGTAAAGTGCACTCATTCCCACTTTTAATGGGATACTGTTAACCATTTTGCATCATATTATTTACAGTTGAAAATCCACATTTTAGGATTGCTTTCCTTCTCAAAAATGTGTTGATATTGCTGGTTGTTTTATCAGATTCATTTCTTAGTAGAATTAAAATGCAAGCTAATGGTGTCATTAAACCCAACCTTGTTTTGTATTAAATGTAGTTATTTACTTCAAAACAGTCACTAGGAAAGTAATAGTAACAGCTCATTTCTAGATGCAGTAACACTTCAAGTATCCTTAACTACACTGTAATTTCAGTCTAAGTACACTGTACCGGCATGACAAGTGCAGTGTAGTTACATGCAATAAATATGTTACTGCAGTGTAATTACACCTGTTGCATGTAAATAATGATTACCTACCCTGCAGTTATGCTGAAACTGACACTTAAAATAAAGTGCGACCCCAGATGCATCTTGGGGAAGGGGGGTGAAGGAGTATAATACAAAAGAAGCAAAGGTACATAAAATACAATAACATACAGAATAACTAAAAATACATTATAGTTAAGCAGGCACTAAATATAGGCAGGTGGACCAGTGAAACCCAATAATGGATGTGAGGACAATTAATACAATACAAAACAATACAGTCTGGTTCAAGTGCAATACATTCATGAGTACGAGCACATGTCTAGGAACAGATCTGCAACACCCAGACAGTGTGAGTCGTAGATTTAGTTGTATTGCATACTTCTTGAACATTAGGGACACCCCCAAACAGTGTAGTTACTTGTGATGCAATAGTCTGCTTACCTCCCACTGCATTATGAGTGGTTAGACTGTGTTGGGGGTGTATCTAAGTTCAGGAAAGGTGCAGTGGGAGTAGACCATGGAATGTAAATCAACATGTTTTTGTGTGTTAACACCGGCATGGTTGGCAGTCAATTTTCTGCTTTTAAAAAGAAAAAAGGAAGCAGAATCAAATTACCAGCTATATCAGCAATCTCTAAGAATGTGATCAATCATAATGTGATTTTTTAAAGTAGAGGCATTTTGAGGCCTAAGGGTAGTGACAGTGTCCCTTAAAAAAATTATTTCATATTTGAAGAATGTCATTTACTAGTCCCAGTGGCTGATCAAAAAGACGTTTAAGAACCGAGGATTCTAATCAGGAAACCATTTGCATTTCTAATGAGACAGAAGCTACAGTATG
Organism: Neoceratodus forsteri; assembly: GCA_016271365.2. Classification (NCBI taxonomy): domain Eukaryota; kingdom Metazoa; phylum Chordata; order Ceratodontiformes; family Ceratodontidae; genus Neoceratodus; species Neoceratodus forsteri. Next base: position 1,709,641,436 of record CM028129.1, on the reverse strand, counting down.
TCATAACACTCCAGGTTCCTTCAGTTAAAAAGTATGAAGTCTTTACAAAACTAGAACTAAGACAAATGAACTACAGGAATGAACTTACATACTCTCGCCCTGTTTGACCCTTATTTCTCCAAAACAGTCATTAGCTCTGTGAGTCACTAGATGTACGAAATGTTACAAAGTGTGATGTTTTGCTGGAAATTATGTTCACTCGCAAAATGAAAAGTAATTTGAGTTTCAAATATAATCATCTGTCCTGTGATGGTCTGTGAACCGATTCATTATATGTATAATGAGGGAACCATTCGGGCTTGATCTGGCACAGTTCTGATCTCCTTGTAGATAAGCAGATGAAAGAAAATCCTGGTATATTATGGTTTCTATGGTTACTCTGCTGACCCAAAGCAGCATACTCATTTCAGAAACACTGGCCTGTATTAGGGTTCAAAATCTACAGTGTACTGATTGTGAAACCAAGTAGAAAATGTGTCAAAATGGGGTTTTGATGGTGCTTTATTCCTGCAAAGATGAAAGTTAACACATGCAAGGCAAACATATGAAAACAATAAAGAGGTTATAATGACAGGGGGACAGGAAAAACAGGTCCACAGAAAGATCAATTGAGGACCTTGCCAGTTCTAAAATCTAACGCTAAAAATAGCCTGCCCTTGTATAACAGTATAAAAGGTTTAGGACACAAATGATCAAGTTTGTAGGTGCTCATCTTCTAGTTAATGTGTGAATATATCGACTGATTATTTTTTTACTTATGATATCTACGCTCTTCTGGAAAGCTATTCAGAGTGAATTACACATGCTAAAATATAGAGTCCACACTCAAGCACATAGATACATCAGCATCAGTCTTCAATAAGATCTTCCAAAATTTTTTAAAGCTCCCAGTGTTGGAAGTGCCTTAATGTCCAATGGAAGAGGATTTCACAGTCGTGGAGCAGCAGCAGCAAATGCTCAAGCCCTCATCAGCTTCATCATTGCCTTTCTGAAGGTGAGCATCAACAACTCTAACAGGGCCTGACAGAAACATGAGGCTCAATCAGGCTTGCAGGCTAAGGTGGCCCCAAAATATGCAACTCAATAGATTTAAAAAAGAGATTTGAAGACAAGAGCCATTTTGAACCTTGCTGCGCTCCGATTCAAACTGGAAAATGTTTGCTCTTCCCTAGTGATGACAAATGCTTAATTAGGAGATGAGGGAACTATGGCGGCACAAAGTAGGCCAACTAATTAGCACAGTAGGTGGCTACAGCTGAGGTCTCTGAACCACGACATTAAAGTTTATCTAACCAGAACCCCTTACTCACTGTGGGATCATTATCAAGTTACTTGACCTCCCTGTGCTCCAGTACTTAGAGCTGTATAACTGAGTGAAAGCAAGACACTTTCTGAAAAGGAGATGTTTGAAAGTTATCCTTGATGAACAAATTGTAAAGTTTATCTACCTAGCTGGCATAGTTTCATTGCTTTGTTATTGTACCCTAAACTCATATAGAATTGCCCCCGTCACATCTGTTAACAAGACTGTTGTTCTCTGTATGTTTCACCTGGTAAAACAAGTTTCAAATTAAGGAATTAATCTAGAGAGGTGTGTGATAATGATTGTATTGTGTATCCGGTTCTATGTGATAACGACGATCAGGGAAAGGTGATCGCTGTTAGGGCAAATGTACATCGGTGAAAATCAATTTCACTGATGTACACTTGCAGTGCAAACCGAAAGGGTGCTGAAAAGATAGATTTTTTGTTTTTGCGCACCCCCCTACTAAAGGATTCTCAGCTCCAGTGGGTGCATGTTGGGTGAAAACAAAAAAATATATATTTTCATGGACCAGTACAAAAATCCTGATGTGTACAGTGCTGAACCTGGCACCTTCCCAACCCTAGCCTACCACAAGCCCCCCATGCCACATGGCCAACTCGGCAACCCACCATCGCACTACACCTCACAAACCCTCCCTCCCCTTCTGCCTGTTGCATGGTGTGCTCACTTCCCCTGCACGTATATACATACAGCGACAGGATGTCACTATACCAGTATTCACCCACCTGTTCAGTAGCCCTGTGAGCAGGTATTGCTATTGAGTTTCCCTTCTTCTCGTAAGCACTCAACAGTGGACACGCTTATCATGGGATACTTGTGTACCCTCCTCTCTCTCTCTCTCTCTCTCATGCTCTCTTTCTTTCTCTCTCTCTCTCTGTCTCTGTCTCCCTCTCTATAAATATCTATATATTTCTATATCTATATCTATATCTATATCTATATCTATAGCTATATATATTTTTTTATTATTATTATACTGGCCCTATAGTTAAACCCCAAAGTTTGCACATTAATCACTTTGCAACTGTTCATCTGATTTGCCTGTAATTTTGCACGTGTGGCATCCAACTATGGATCTCTGGATCTGGAAAATTTTGTTCTGGTTGGATGTACGGTTGTGGAACTTTAGAGTGTCAAAAAAGTGAAAAATCCCCAACTTTTGCACAATTTTCGGTTAGGCTTAAAAGATTGAAGAATGTGTCTGCGTGGGATTCAAATTTGCGTGTCTATATATGGCCTGGGTTAAACTGGTGCCTTTTAAAGGTTTGGTGAAAAAATTTTAATCCGTTCAAAAGTTATACAAGTTTTTCATGTCCCATTTTAGTCTGTGGGAAAATGTATACGTGCGCTACGAAGACTTTCACAAAAACTTTCGCAAAAACATTTTTTTGTGCATGAAAATATATCATTGTAAGGTATAGGGGTGTGACAAAACATTTTTCTTTTCATGAAAACATTTTGGTTTTTGTGAAAACAATGCTCAAAACATTGTCCCAGGTGTTGTTTTCTTTGTCACTTCATTGTGCCAAGCTGGATTGTGCTTTTGGGCTGAAATTTGCAGGATGGCAAGCCCTAGTCCCTCAGATGTGCCTTTTGGGAGGTTTGTCCCAAAACATTCAATGGATCCATAGTTAGTGTTCCAAAGTTGAGAAATGTCCCATAGGATAACACTGCGGTGCCTGTGGCACCTTTCGGACACCGTATCTTGAAAATGATTTAAGATATGGATGTTTCGCTACCCGCAACTTAGTCCATCTTCAGGTGGAATAAGCACTCATGGAGATTTTGAAGTCATGATTACAACTGCAGTGGAATTTTTTCCATAGTTGCTACGGTTACTGAGATATTGCCAAATAAGTGTTATGAGGGTTCCTTTTTAGCATTATAGGGCAGCTGTATGGCTCCGCACTAATGTGTAAGTGGGAGAACAGGGACCAGAGTGCCTGTGCTCCCACAGACTCATACCATTACACAAAAATTTGGCAATGTGAAGGGGGCGCAGGGCCTGGAGTGCCTGCACTCCCACAGACACATGCCAGTTACCAGTTACATTACACTTTCTCAAAAAGAAGGGAAATTCATTGCAAAAAGCTTCATTAATGCATCAGTTAGTGTTGATATCACAGCAACAAAAGTATGGAAATGTGATGTTAGGGTTACCCCCCTACCACTCCACTCTCCCCCTCCCTCCACACACAAACTGACATCAGAGTGTGCCATGGGATCATCAGACTTAACGCTCACCCAATTCTCCTATACTGTAGCATGTTAGCTTGCCTACACATGGAATGGGGTGAGAGTTGGGCCTGATGCATGGCATACCCTAAAGTGAGTTGGCATGTGGATGGTGGGGGTGGGGTGGTAGGGGGGTAACCCTAACATCACATTTCCATACTTTTGCTGCTGTGCTATCAATCTTAACTGATGCATTAATGAAGGTTTTTGCAATGAATATATATTATATTCATTGCAAAATATCTGCATTAATGCACCAGTTAGGGTTCAACTTAAAGCAAAAAAAAGTAGGGAAATGTGGTGTTAGGGTTTCCAATCCCTAACTCCCCATCCCCACAGTTAAGACAAATAACATACAACCGTTTCCAGATGACACAAATGTAGTAGCACGGATGTGCTACCTCCGTGGATTTATATCTGTGGCTGCATAAGAACAGTCCTCACAAGGGCATGTGCTTATGCAGCCACACCTATGTGCTAATGTTGTACAGAGTGTTCTGTAGACAGAAGGCACCATGTATCTCTCTCTCTTTTCCTTATTTTCTCATATTACAGTCACTGGTTCCAGCAGCAAGAAGTGTCTTTGATCAGGAGTGGATTTACAACCAGGTGAGTGAGGGTGTGTGTGAGGGGTATGGGTTGATGGGTGCTGAGTGGGGGGAGGGTTGGGGTGGAGTGGTGGGGGTAGAATGCCAATGGACCATTTCCTTTTTTTCAGGTTAGAAAAAAAACATCAATAAGGGATGGTTTTCTTTATTGTAGGGGCACCATGGCCAACACTTGGGACTGGGCACCCCAGTGTTGGGATGAACTTCTGTGGCACCGCAGGTAAGCACCCCAGTGCCACCACATATTTAAAACTAAAAGAAGAGGTATGGGTGATCTGGAAGGGAGGAGGGCAAGAGAAATGGTACTAGGGGTGGGCATCCTGATCTGCTTACTAGTTAAAAAACACATTGGGGAGTGGGTGACCTGGAGGGGTGGAAGGAGAAAGAAGCTGTACTGGGGTGGGCACCCCAGTCCACTTAAGCAAAATATAAAGATAGATAGATAGACAGACAGGCAGACAGACAGATACATAGAGCAGAGTGGTGAGTCGGGGTGGGGTGCTTGGGGTGTAGGGGGTCAGATCGTCAATGCACCATTTTCTTTTTTCAGCTTAAAAAGGATCAATGAGAGATGCTTTCATTATTGTAGGGGGACAGAAGCCAGCACTGGGGATTGGGCACTCCAGTGTCAGGATGATCTTGGTTGATACTGGGGGTGGGCACCCTGGTGCCTCCACATATATTAAACAAAGGGGGTGAGTGACTTAGAGGGGAGGGGGCAAGAGAAGCAGTACCTGGTCCACTTTCTATTTAAATAAATGACATGGGGGTAGGGAGCCTGGAGGGGAGGGGGAGAAAGAATCAGTGTCTGGGGTGGGTACCTCGTCCCCTTAGCATACCAAAAAGATAGCTTAAACAGATAGATGTATAGATAGATAGACAGACAGACATTCTGTGTAGGCTGTATGTGACAGTAAAACCAAAAACCCATGTTAAGTATAGGAAAATAATTACATGTCTTTAGGAAATGACATATACAGATCTCAGAAACTACATAAGCTGCCATTATGGAAATGCTCATGTATTTAGACCTTGCCTCCTAGACAGTGCATGCAAAATTTCAGCTAATTTCATCAAACGCTGCCAAAGTTATTAAGGTGCAAATTTAGGGGTTTAACACAGCACCTGTCGCTCAACCAGAATTATTCAGGTGCTACCACAACAGTATAATATATATACATAAATGTTATAGCATTATTTATTCAATAGGAGTGTGATTTTAAAAGGCGTATAAATACTTATTCTCAAAGCTATGTAGTCTAAAATCAGAACAAGTGATTTATTCTAACAGTTCCTATCTATCTGTCTGCCTGTCTGCCTATCTATCTAAAATTTTGGATCTGTGTACCCATCCCAGTACTGCTTCTTTCTCCTCCATCCCTCCAGGTCACCTGCCCCCTTCCCACTGTTTGTTAGCAGACTGTGTGCCCACCCTAGGTACCACTTTTGTTGCCCCCTTCCAGGTGCCTGGCTCCCATTTTCAATATGTACATGGTGGCACCGGGGTGCCCACCCCCAGTGCTGCTGAACAGTAGCCTGACACTGGTGTACCCAATCCCCAGTGTCAGAAAGCGACTGTCCCCTGCAATAAAGAAAACCATCCCTCAATGATTTTTTTTACCTGTGAAAAAGAAAATGGTCCTTGCTGATCTGAGCCCCCCACACACCCCAACCCACCCCACCTTGACCTCCCACTCAGCACCCACCACCCCACTCCCTCACTCACCCTCACATGTCTTATGGCATAGATATGCTCTTTGACTGAAGACACGTCTTGCTGCTGGAATAGGAGACTATGATATGAGAAAATAAAGTAAGTACAGTTTAATGTATTGCAATAGGGTTTGAACTTTGAGTCATAACTTTCTAATTTTTTAATATTCTTACACCAAATTTTCAACATGGCCTTTTTGCAACCCCACCTCATGACCAATGGTGGTGGAATTATGCAAATCTGGCCCAAATGGCAACTTCCTGGTTGCTTTGCGAAATCACTTTCGTGCGGGATTTGAAAAATGTCACCACCTTTGCTCATGAGATGGGGTCATAAGAAGACAATGTTAAAAATTTGGAGTCAAATTAAAATATGAAAAAATGACAAAGTTAGGAGTATACGTTGAAATGTTTCTATTCTCAGTCATAACTTTGGTAATTTTCAATATTTTGACTCTAAATTTTCAACATAGCCAGTTTTTCACACCACCTCTTGAATGTGACAGGTGTCCTTTTTAAAATCCTGGCCAAAATGTGTTTTCACACTGTGGCATGGAATAGCAGTTCAGCAGGGATTTGAAAATTCTCACCTACCAGGTTCATTAAGTGTGTAAAATAAGACTATGCTGAAAATCTGGTGTACAAATATGATACAATTCCCAGGTTATGAGTGAATGTTGCAATATTACAAAATTCGTCATAACTTCGCTAGCTTTCAATATTTTAACTTCAGACTTTCAACATAGCCATTTTTCCACACCACTTCATAAACATGACAGGTGTAATTTTTCAAACCTTGGGTGAGATGCGTTTTCGCACTTGTGATGCGAAATGACATTTTGGACAATACACTATAAATGCCACATGTCATGTTTATAAAGTGAGTCATAAAATGACTGTCTTAAAAATTTGGGGTCAAAATAAAAAAAAATGATATAATTATTAAGAAACTTTGCATGTAGTGCCAGTCTTCTCCCCAGTGGCTGTGCTTTGTGATCCTGTGCAGGAAAGCTGAGTTCGGAGGCGAGCTCAGTAACTGAGGTGCATGGGGTGATGGTGCTGGGATGGTGCTGTTATTTGACACCGGTTCAAACCCAGACAGAAAGCTGCAGGGTTGCCCACATGTAGCCAGATAGCATTTAGTAAAGATGGTTCTGCCATTGGAATGCGCCCGTCCGAGTGTGCCCATCATTAGGGGGCTAGGGATTTTATATCACCTCCCGCTTTTCATGTGGGGGGATGTTCCCCCAGCACCCCCCATGTGAGGGGCTGTGCCCCCTTGCCCCACCTAATCAATTATTCTAATTCTGGGGGATGACCTTGGGGAAGGGCCCACGAATTTTGAAATTTGGTGCCCTATTGATGGGTGCACTCGGACTGGCACACAGATGGCCAAAAAGGAGTAAAGACAGGTCTTCTCTTGGCATAAGGCCCTGCACCTCTGCACCTGTAGGTGGCAGAGGGCCCTGTGCATTGGCTGACAGATGGACTCTTTATCCTGTGCATCTGTATATCCAGCCACATGGAAGTACAGGGATCAGAGGCCTCTGCATTTCTACAGCCTCATGAATTCTTGACATTCATTGCTGCATGGCAGAAAAGGCCCAGCATGTCTGCATCTGTTTGTGCAGGTCCTTTCAGGAGTATTGGGTCTCTAGAGCACTGATGAATCAATAGTGGGGTATTTCTTGAGGTTGTCAACTGTAATGCCCACCCACCTCCCTGCAGCACATAGCTTCCTGTTTAAAAGCACGAGGTAAGCTCCAAGCCAGTGCCTTGTAGTGATACATTCTTCAAAGGTAGAGAAGTATGGCTTCCACGTGTTGCCAGGTATCATACAGACAAGGCACACTGATGGGTCCTGGTAGGATGAAACACGTGTCTGTGTCTTCTGTTGACACCCTTTGCAGACTGTGTTAGAGACCTTTCAGCACCATGCATTTCTGCTTAAAGTTGAACCAGCATAATATTTTGTGGTGATTTGCATATACAGCCCATGATGCTTTACATTATGGAAGTATGTGTGATTTTGTATTTCATATATATATATAGATATACAAACATACATATATATATATATATATATATATATATATATATATATATATATATATAATGGTGAGAAAGTGGTATACAAGGAAATAAACCCACTGAAGGTGTTAACCAGATCATCAGACCATGAGCCCAAAGATCAGGTAGCTTTATAATCTGGTTAGCCTCCTCAATGAGTTTATTTCCTAGTATAGCCTAGTCCATACCTAGTCAGGCAGATCCTTCTTGTTAATCTTGCTGCCTTTCAATCTGCCACTCACAACAACATTGTTCTCCCACTGTTTTGCACCAGCATGGGTCAGTGGTCCTTCTCCTTCCATGCTGTCTCCATTTGGAACTCAATACCCCCTCTCATCAGAAAAAAATACCTCTACCCCTTCCTTTACAAATCTTCTGAAATCCCATTATTCACCCCCTGTCTCATGTAAGTGCTTCCACTAACCTCACCCAAAATCCACCCTATCACACCCTGTTACCTTGCACTACCTGCACTCTTTGTTTTACTTGTATCCCTTTATATAATTCCTAAAACGAAACTACACCCAAACATATTGCCACACCCTTTTGTACTTTCTGCAGTTGAATTGTGACTATTGCCTTGTATATATTGTTGCTTCTTCTCCTGCTGTGTATGTCAACTTGTTGTTGAATTATGTATATTTTGCTTTGTATATATTGTTGCTTCTTCACCTGATATATATGTATATCACTACTGTATGTACTGCCACCCCTACCATACTTTGTACTCCTGTTTTTAATCTGTGCATTTGTGCCGGGTCGTGCCTGAAAAATGCTTCTACTGCCAGTTTACTTACTTGGTCAAAAAAGTTAAATAAATAAATACATACATAAACAGCAAGCTTACCGATCCTTTATGTCGTTTTGTTTTGTATAATACATTTGGGTGGTTATTGTTAGTGTTGATCACAGTTGCTTACACAGGGAATGGGTATACAGGAACATAACTGTTTGCCACTTTCTATAGTCCCATTCATGAAATATACAGTAAATACATCTTTGTATTTGTTTTTTTATTCCAGGTTACCATCTTTAAAATGTAAATATTTGTATATTGTCCCCCCACCCTTATCCCCTGGATTGCACTTGGAAATGAGCCTTGGCTCAGTGTGCCTTTACCAGTTACCAACTTTTAAATAAATAAATAAAAATAAAATAAAACATGTATATGTATATGTCTATACCTACACCTACATCTACAGCTACATCTAGGGTATATAATAACACTGTTCCCCATACATAAAAGAATACATACAAAATAAATCCCATTGCTCATTTCCCATAACACTATCACTCAGAGCTCGTAATACTATCATTGCAAGCTCTGAATGATAGTATTATGGAAAAGAGCCTTTTCCACATGCTGCAATTCCTTGCATGATTGTGAGCAGGCTTTCACTGTAACTATTGCATACAGTACAACCCTGCTCATGGCTGACATGTCAACAATGGAAAGTGGCACAATGTGCCTGAGTGTTCCCCACCCAACTGTGAAGTTTCTGGGTGCAGGGAAGCATGGTTTTCCAAACAACTCACAAGCTGCATCATTATAGGCACAGTCCACACCAGAGAAAACCCCCTTGTGTGTGACTGCTCCCCCCCTACTGATACCTTATTTCTGAGAGCAAGAGAGTAGAGTTTGTATGACTGTCTGGCCACTACTGTTGTGGCACAATGAGGTGCCAAAGAAATTGTCCTGCTGGTGTGCTCACCTGCCTTGGCTTCAGTTCAGGAAAGGGACAGTTTTTTTTCCTTTTGCTGCTTGGGGATGGGGGTGGGGAGTTAGGGTTTGGAACCCTAATGCCACATTTCCCTACTTTTTGGCATTAAGTTACCCTAACTGGTGCATTAACAAAGTTTTTTTGCAATGAATTTCCTTTCTTTTTGAGATAGTGGAATCATATCTTCATTCACAACAAATGCAGATGTCCTGTGCCAAGAGAACACTCCCTCTGCATATAGAAGTGTAGGGCCTGCAATGCAGCAATGGATGTGAAGAATTAATGGGTCTGTCTGTTGGGCTGCAGAAGCACAGGGCTCTGTGGTCACTGCTCTTCCATGTGGCTGCAGTTACAGATGCACAGGGCAAAGACTGCATCTGTCAGCCAATGCACAGGGCCCTCTGCCACCCATGCATGGAAAGGTGCAGGGCCTTATGCCAAGAGGACAGCTGTCTTCACTATATGGTACCCGGGCCCATGTGGACAACCATGCACTCTTTTTTCCCTGGCTGGGTTGGTGCTGCATAACAGTGCCATCCCCCACCCTCACCCCATCCAGATGGGTCACTGAGCTCACCCCCGAGCTCAACTTGGTGACATAGGGTCACAAAGCATACCTGCTGGGGTCAAGACTGACACTACACACAAAGTTTTTTTTGAAATTTCTGTTTAAGCACCAAACCCAGAACTCTCTCCTGCTACCCCTGCACACCTACCATCACTCTACCACCCACCTCATCCCCTGTCTCCTCAGAGGGAGCCGTCTTCCACCATCTTCTGCCAGCAGACCCCCCAGCTCTGAGCCCCCTGAGGTAGGGCTGCCTCCACTCTGGTGCTCTATCTAGAATCCAGCTGCTGGCTGAGGTGGTGGAAGGAGGGTGCTGGAGACAGGGCCCAGTACTGGGTGTGTGACAATGTGGCCCAGAGGGGAGCCATCGCTTATCCAGGATTGGGGATTTTTACTTTGTGCAATTACCCCTAGGAGTGCAGGTGTGCAATGATGCCGGTAAGGCTATGCCATAGGCATCCACCACACTCCTGCCCTTAAACACTCCATGCTAGTTGTACCCCTGGTCTCTACTGGGGTCACTACTGTGCTGGATAGCCCCTGGATCCCTCCCCAGGGAGAGGAGAGCAGTCCGATGGATGCTCAATCCTCTCCTTCCCCTGTCGACCCCTGGTGCCCGAGCTTGTTTCCGAACTCGGGTCGCTGGTGTGGCGCAAGGTGCGGCATCCAGCTCCTCAACCCTCAGCACCACCAGGCCAACCACACAAAGTTTGTTAACAATTATATAATTTTTTTAATATTTCGACCCCAGATTTTCAAGATTCTCATTTTATGATTCACTTTACAAACATGCCATGTACCATTTATAGTACTGTATATTGGCCAAAATTTCATTTCACACCAGAAGTGCAAAACACATTTTTCATCTAGGATTTAAAAAATTACACATCATGTTTATGAGGTGGTGTGGAAAAATGGCTACGTTGAAAGTTTAGAGTCAAAATATTGAAAATTAGTGAAGCTATGAGCAAACATTGAAATACTGCAATGTTCAGTCATAACCTGGGCATTTTACTGTATTTGTACACCACATTTTCAGCATGGCCTTCTTATTACCCTACCTCATGAACCCAGTAGGTGAAAATGTTCAAATCCCTGACGGAACGATCATTCCATTCCAGCACAAACACATTTTGGCCAGGATTTGAAAAATTACAGCTGTTGTGTTCATGAGGCGGTGTGAAAAAATGGCTATGTTGAAAATCTGGGATCAAAATATTTAAAATTACCAAAGTTACAAGTGACTGTAGAAAAATTTCAACGTACACAAGTAACTTTGCCAGTTTTACATATTTTGACCCTAAATTTTCAACATAGCCTTCTTATGAACCCACCTCATGAACAAGTAGTGGTAGTAGTAAAAATTTTATTCTGATTTCAGAAAAGGATAGCCCAAGTGAGTCGGACCTTATTTTCATTGGGGTCCCATGGTACATAAGATAACAGTTTCTCAATTAAAATATTATTTACAAAATATATATAGTAAGACAACAATACCATACATTACACAGTGAGTTATGATAACTTAATGACAACAAACTCTTGGAAGCTTAGCAGCATTTACAATCCAAGTTTTTATAGCACTCCAAGATGTTGTACTTTGTGCAACCTCAGATAGCCAGGTAAGCTGTTCCATAATTTAGGGCCCATACAGGTGAAACTGGAGTTTCCCCTTACAGTTTTCATAACTGGCACCATATATTCAATTGCCCCTGCTGTACATAAACCCTCCTTTACATTACATTCCCTTACCAAGTCCGATAGATAAATAGGCATTTTTTGAGATGGCATTTGTAAATCAAATGGATCATAGGGAGTTTTCAGAGTTCTGATAATTTGATCCAGTTTTTTTTTTATCGTACTATTGTTTATTCTCCTCTGCAGAGCGGCCCCACACGATCTCCGGCCGTCGGCCCTGCACCCCCAGACCCGGTCGTGCTTGCGGGCCACAAGAACCCACTCCCCCAGTGGGCCGGCCATTATCACTCTCGCACCCACTGGGTACACGCCCCTCTTAGGTCTCTCCAGGGATGCAAGTCACGGCCATCAGCCGCGAAGATCACCCTCCACATTTTCCACATTTTCTCCCCAGTGGAGATCCGGATGTGCAATGGCATCCAAGCACGTAGTGCTGATGCCCACCATGCTCTCCCCACTTGCTATTGCATGCCACTTGTAGTGTGGCTGGCCTCCGCCAGTTGCCGCTACAGGGTGATGCAAGCCCCACTACCCACCCCAGAGTGAGGAGAGCAGTCATCGGATGCTCAATCCTCCCTCTCCCCTGCCAGCCCCTGGCTGCCTGAGTCCATTTCTGAACCCAGGTCACCGGCGTGGTGCGAGGTGTGGCATCCAGCGCTGCAACCCCCAGTGCCACTGGGCCAGAAATTTGATCCCGTTTAAAGCTCCTTGAAGAGCACAATGATGCATATCCCAAGGGAAATCTAGGATGTACCATGCAAACCTATTGTATGCTACATCATGTTTGCGCAGCACACCCCCATAAGATCCCCCAGAAACAACATCCCCATAATCAAAGAGTGGGATTACCATAGAGTTTACTATTTGTAGTCTTATATCTGATGGAATGCAGTTTTTATATTTATACAAAATTCCCAATTTCTTATTTAACTTGCTAATTAGCAAATCAATATGTATATCCCATTTGCATTGGGAGCCAATCCAAACTCCCAAATATTTATAGGAATCAACAAGGTTTAAGCTACAGTCATCTAGTGTTTTTATGTTTAAAATTAGTTTATTTTTACTTGGTACTTGGTTTGTTACAAATGGCAACAAGGGTGGTGAAAATGTTCAATCCCACCTGAAAGGTGATTTTGCTACGTGAACTTGAAATCACCTCTTATTTATTTTATTTATTTCTTTAAGCGTTTAACCAGGAAGGCATACTGAGCAGGCTACTGCTCGATTCCAGATTTGGGCCTGATTTGCACAATTCCACCACCATTGGTCATGAGGTGGGGTTCCAAAAGGCCTTGTTGGAAATTTGGGGTCTAAATATGCAAAAATGACAAGTTATGCATCAATGTTCAAAACCTCATTGAAACACATCGAGCTGCACTTAACTTAATTTCTCATATTGCAGTTGGCAGTTCCAGCAGCAAGACATGTCTTCAATCAGAGAGTAGATCTAGGCCATGGGACATGTTCAGGTGAGTGAGGGTGTGTATGGGGTGTGGGGGGTGTGGGGTGGTGGATGTTGAGTGGGTGGTTGGGGTGGGGGTCAGATTAATGAAGGACTGTTTTCTTTATTGTAGAAACAAATAACAGTGACAGATTTTGTTTTCTTTATGGGGGACCTGACACAGACATTCTGACACTAGGTATTGCACACCAGAGTGTCAGGCTACTGTTCGGTGGCACTGGGAGTGGGCACCCTGGTGCCTCCACCTACAATATGGGAACGGCGCAGGTGACCGAGGGGGTAAGACAAGCGGTGGTGGGGGTGGGCACCTCAGTCTGTTTAACAAATAGTTAAATTAGGAAAGATAGATAGACAGACAGACAGACAGGCAGGCAGACAGACAGGCAGACAAAGAGAGACAGAGACAGACAGGGAGAACAGGTGATGGGCAGCTCACTGCTATCACTGCAGTGCACAGCACAACTTCTAGCTCAAGAAAGTCCTGTTGGTCTCATACACAGAACATGGATGAACAGCTCCTCTTGCTAAGCTGTGCACCCTGGATTCTGGAGAGCCCAAAAAAGGTGTTTCTGGCAACTTTTTAAAAAACAAATGGAAGAGTCCAGCTAAATGGGTCCCATTTAGCTAGGTTCCAGTGTTTGTTTTTTTAAAAAGAGATACGTTTTATGTATTTTCAGTGCTTGTGAGTTTAAAAGGAGAAAATTGTGTCCATCATGATTAGTATTTTTTTGAGCAATAGAGGTAAATCATGAAGATGAGCACTTGCAAAAAATATTTTTTTAATCAATTGAGCTTGAACATTAACTCAAAAATCATTATAACTCTAAAATGGCTTAATATTATTTTTTTTACCAAACATTCAAAAGGCATACCCTTGGCACAGGGACCTTCAGACTTGAAAATTTCAAGAAAAAAATCTACACTGTCTAGACTGTAAGTGAGAGCAAAAAATATGCAATGTTAAGTATACTTTTTTGTTTTGTTTTGTAGTGCTCCATATCTCAAAAACTGTACAAGATGCCATCACAAACTTTCTATGTCTTGAGACTCTGACAGCCTGACCACACATGCCAAATTATTTGCCATTTTATCAAACCATGGCAAAGCCATTAAGGTGCAAAAATTGGGGTTTAACATTGAACAGTTTAATCAACCCTAACTATAATATATAGTCATTGCAAAAAGCTGTGTTAATGCACTAGTTATGGGTCAACTTAGAGCAGCAAAAGTAGGGGAATGTGGTGTTAGAATTTCCAACCCTAACTCACTACCACTCCAAGCAGCAAAAGGACAAGATAACACAAGCAACCACATACAGCCATCATCAGATAAAACAAAAACATACAACTGTTTTGAGATTACACACATGCAGTAGCACTGATGTGCTGCCTTCATGGATTTCTATCTGTGGCTGCATAAGCAGCCACACCTGTGTTTGTATGTCATACAGTGTGCATGAGTACCTATGGCTACAGAAGCTTTCTGGAGACAGAAGTACGGTTGTAATTTTGGTATTATGGTTTCAGCAGCAGATCAATACATTTTTCAAGGGTATAGCAGTTTTGCCTAGGAGTAGCACTTTCCCTCCCTCCCTGAAAAAAATAAAATGTTACCATTTAAAGCTCAGATTAAGTTAAGACAGCTACTTTTTGCTGGCCTAAGGGGGTAGCAAGTGTTACTTCGCTACATAGCTGGATCTGTTTATGCATGGTGTTTTACTGTACATGCAGCTGCATTAGTGCAAGCCACACAGGAGCTTTCCCTTCTGTGGCCAGAAGTCAATATGTATGTCTAACACCTGTGGCTAAAGAGGCACAGGCCCCTCAGGGGCCTTCGCTTCTGCAGACAGAAGTATTCTTGCAATTTTGGTATCATGAATTTCATGGTGCCTGCACTTCTGCAGCCAGAGATCAATGTGTATGTCTTTATACCTACAGCTACAGAATGTCTTACAGTGTGAATAAGTACCTGTAGTAAAAGAAGCCCTGGCCCCATAGAGGCCTGCGCTTCTGCAGACAAAAGAACTCTTGTAATTTGGGTATCATGGATATGTATCTGCGGCTGCAGGGCTTGTGCTTCTGTACAAGAAGCAATGTTATTATTTTAGTACTGTGGTTTGTATCTACAGCCAGATGTGACTGTGTTTACCTTGCGGTGTGCGTACCACAGATTCAAATCCATGAAGGTAGCACATCAGTGTTACTGCATTTGTGTCATCTAGAAACAGCTGTATGCTGTTTGTTTTACCTGATGATGGTTGTCTATGGTTGCTTGTGTTGTCTTGTCCTTTTGCTGCTTGGGGGTTGGGGGGTTAGCATTGGAAACCCTAACACCACATTTCCCTACTTTTGTTGCTCTATGTTGAACCCTAACTGGTGCAATAATGCAGTTTTTTGCAATGAATTTCCTTTCTTTTTGAGATAGTGGAATTATACATTCATTCATGAAGGTCCTGAAGGAACTGCGTGAACAGATCCATCTAGTTGCAGAAGCTGAGGGCTCTCTGGACTACAGATGTGCAGTCCATCAGGCCCTTTTTTGCCCTGCACTTTTGTGCGGCTACAGATGCGCATGCACAGAGTTCTCTGGGCACTACACCAAGTGAGGAGTCTGGCTGGGCATTGAAGTGCTGGGCTCTGTGGGCCCTGTGCTTTTGCACCAAGTGAGGAGCCCATCTAGCCATGGCTACAGATAAAGATGCCCAAGGCCCTTCCTTCATAGCTTTGTTATTTTTAAATATTTTGACCTCCGATTTTCAACATAGTTTTTTTTTGACTCCATCATGAACCAGTTAGGCAAAATTTTTCAAATCCTACCTGAAAGGTGATTTTGCAGAATGACTATACTAGATTAGAACAATTTCACCTTCCTGCCTAATGAGGTGTGGTCAAAAAAGGCCATGCTGAAAATGTGGGGGTAAACATCTTTTAAAACAGCATTGTTATAAGCAGAAGTTGTTTTCTATACAAAGATAAAGTCTGTCTTCCATGAGCAGATTTTCTTCTTTCCTATGGTCTCATGAAAGATCACATAAGAAGAGATCTCATGAAAGAAGATCACAAAAGAAGAATTCTGTCTCACATAAGAAGACATTTTCCTTTTGTGATCTTTTGGTACAAAGGAAGATCACAAAGCAAGAACTCTCCTGAAAGATCACATAAGAAGTAATCTCACCAAAGAAGAATCTCATGTCAAGAAACAAGAAATTCTTCTTTCATGAGCTTCTTTTGGTACACAGAGAAGATCACGACACAACAAATCTCACTAAAGAAGATTACAAAAGAAGATCTCGAAACAAGAAATTTCTTCTATTGTGAGATTCAGTTCTTCTTTTGTGAGCCTTGATTCTTCTTTTGTGAAATGTACAAAAGACAAATTTTGGCTCACGAAAGAAGAATTGGGAGCTGTCACTAAGCTTTCCACCTAGGATTTTAGGGATGTCCAAAAACCATATTTGGGGGTCATTTATTGGAAAACAAATTCCAGAATCAAGCTAAATGGGTCCCGTTTAGTTAGATTCATGTGTTTATTTTTCTTCAGGGCATTATTTTTTATGGATTTTCATTTTTTTTCAGCTCACAAAAGAAGATTCTTCTTTTTTAAGCTGGAAATTCTTCTTTTGCACCAGACATATAAATAAAAGAACCTACTGAGTATGCTCAGGACTGAAACTTCAAATCCATATAAGACAGGAACTGATTAATGTTTTCTCATCAAACCAAACAAAGCCTCTTTTTATGGCAAGCCCCTTCTACTCTGAACATTCCAGAACAAAATGCCAAGCTGTCTTGGATGTAGGTGAGACCAAAAAAAACCCAGCAAAAATTGCAATTTTTCCACTTTTTGCACTATCCAACTCATGGAATCCAGACATTTGACCATCATGAAACTTGCCAAATCAAGAGAACTTGCCCCCCACCCCCACCCCCGACCATGCATGCAAAATTGCATGCAATTTTGTTGAACATGGGCAAATTTATTAAGGTGTAAAATTAGGGGGTTAACAATAAACACCCAGCTTTCTCTCTATATATATTATTAGCAATAAAACTGTGTTAATGCACCAGTTAGGGTTCAATTTATTTAACACCACAAAAGTAGGGTAATGTGGCATTAGGATTTCCAACCTAAACTCCCCACCCCTCAAGCAGCAAAAGGACAAGATCACACAAGCATCCACAGACAGCCATCATCAGGTAAGACAAAGAACATGCAACTGTTTCCATATGACACAAATGCTGTACCACTGATGTGCTACCTTTGTGGATTTGTATCTGTGGTATGCATACTGCAAGGCATACACAGTCACTTCTGGCTGCATATAGAAATCCACAATACTAAAATCACAACACTGCTTCTTTGTGCAGAAGCACAGGCCCCTGTAGCCACTGATACAACCACAATACCCAAATTACAAGAGTTTTTTGTCTGCAGCAGTGCAGGCCCTTATGGACCAGCACTTCTGTAGCCACATATACTCATTCACACTGTAAGACATACACACAGTTCACAGCCACAGGTGTAAAATATACACACCGACCTCTGACTGCAAAAACAGGTGCCATGAAATCCATGATACCAAAATTGCAAGATCACTTCTGTCTACAGAAGCACAGGCCCCAGAAGGGCCTCAGCCTCTTCAGCCACAGGTCTAACACGTACACGCTGATCTCTGACATCAGAAGCGCAGACCCCCTGTGGGGCATACATTTATGCAGCAGCATATAGAAAATCATGCAGTAACAGATTCAGCTATACAGCAAGGTACCACTGCCTACTCCCTTATGACAGCAAAAAGTAACTGTTTTAACCTAATCTGAACTTTAAAAGGTAACACTTTACTTTTTTTCAAGGAAAGTGCCAAACTTTAGGCAAAACTGTTGCCCCCTTGAAAAATATCTAGATCTGCTGCTGAAACCATGCTACCCACATTGAAGAAGTACTTCCATCTGCAGAACTGCAGGCCCTTATGGAGCCTGCACTTCTGCAGCCAGAGGTACTCATGCATGTTGTACAGCACAGCACACACAGCTCTGGCTGCAGTAGCCCAGGCCTCTGTGGGGCCTGTGCTGCTGCGGCCAAATACACAAATGTGTGAAGGTAGCACAGCAGTGCTACTGCATTTGTGTAATCTGGAAACAGTTATAAGTTGTTTGTCTGACCTGATGATAGCTGTCAGTGGTTGCTTGTCTGGTCTTGTATTTTTCTGCTTGGGTGTGGGGGGTGGGGAGTTAGGGTTAGAAACCCAATGACACTTTTCCCTGGACCTTAACTGGTGCATTAACAAAGTTTTTTGCTAAGAATCTCCTTTGTTTTTTGAAATAGTGGAATTGTATCCTCATTCATACTGGTCCATTCAAGACCTGCGTGAACAGATGCAGATGCACAGGGCCCTGTGTGGCCTGCACAAAGGGAAGAGTCTGTATGCCTGCAGAAGTGCACGGCCCACTGGGCTCTGCAGTTCCATGCAGCTACAGATGTCAATAATTTGTGGGACTGTCTGGTGAGTTGTAGAAGCGCAGAGCCCTCAGGGCCCTACGATTCCATGTAGCTACAGTCACACACATGCAGTGCAAAGAGTGCATCTGTCAGTCAAAGTCTATGGCCCTTTGGTACACATGAGTGCAGAGGTGCAGGGCCCTATTCCAAGAGAATAGTTCTGTTCACCATATGGTACTTGGGCCCATGCGGGCAACCCTGCACCTTCCCTTCCTCAGAAGCCACATGACAGTGCTATCCCCCCAGCCTTGGCCAATTTAACTGGCTCACTGAACTTGCTGCTGAACTCAGCTCACCAGCAGAGGATCACAAAGCAGTACCCACTGGGTGAAGGCTGGCACTGCAGACAACATTTCTTAATACATTTTTATTTTTTTTACATTTTGACCCCAAATTATGACTCCCTCTGATAAACATGACATGTAGCATCTATAGAATACTGGGTGAAATGCCATTTTGTGCCACAAGTACAACAAGATTTTCAGTTCCGTTTTGAAAAATGACACCTGTCACATTTATAAGCTAGTCTGAAAAATGGCTAAGTTGAAAAGTTTGGAATGTAAATATTGAAAATTATGAATTATGGACTAAATTGCCTGTGCGCACACACACGCATACACATGTGCACACACATGAACACCATCACACGCACACACTCCATTCTAAAAAAAGCAAATAGCCAGATATTGAACACAGCACTGACAGCAACAACCCCCCCCCCCCAAATTAACAAGCACACTCTCAACACTCCACAAAATGATGAGGACTGCACCGCACACCAACACACTGTCAAGAAAACACATACACTCACAAAAACGATTTTTGTAAAAAGAATAAAAAGATCACAAAGTATGTGCCTCTTTTACGTCATTATACATCCCCCCACACCCTGCCTACTGATCAGTTCAGATCATTGGGGAGCAACTACTGAGGTAATTACGGGCTCATATCCATAGAGTCATGGAGGAGAGATGGAAGAGCAGCTATTCTCCATCCCTTCATGCAACACATTGTGCACTCAAAACAGGACCATGAATGAGCACTGCCAACTTATAATGGGATAATAGTGACCATGTTAAACATACTCTGACAGTGATTGTCCCAACAGATGTTGATCTGCAGAAACAGTTTGTCTTTTAGTGACACAACTGCTGGCATCTGATGTGACAATAGTGTCTCTGAGAAAGGGAAGTGTCAAATCATGTGCCTGAGCCAACATGCCCTGGTTCACCTCTTTGATGGGCAAATGTTTCATTCAATATGGGAATATCATCAGTGGTACCAGTAAAATGTCACATGCCATTTAGCAGACACAGACCACTCCTGCCCAACTACACCATGGCTTATGTGGCTAACTATAGTACACAGAACGTTATGTTACAATACAGTAACATGTTGCTACCAGCAATGAAAGAGTGGGAGACTCCATAAATCAGGGATGGACAACCTTCCCTCTCTCCTCTCACTCTGAAATACCACACCATGACATAGGACCACTACCTATGTTCTATTGTACAATATAAGATTTCACTGCTGTACACACAGGGGTAAGAAGAGACACCATTACCATTGATGCCACCCACCTCTCCTTCACCCTTATCAACACGAAAAGAAGACAATATATATTTATTTATTTAACTTTATTGACCGGGTGAATGTACTGGTAATGAATGCCTATTTTCAAGCACGACCTGGGTGCAAAAGCACAGGCTCAGGAGGTAGTAAATCATGGCTCAGATACATCATGGTTCAGATACTTAATACAGAAATGATACAAATATAATAAAAAAGAATATGAAAAAAAATAGACACGGGTTGTAATGGAATACCAAACAGTATACGTAGGAAAAACTTGCAATGTACACTGATGGGAGGAGAAGGCAGTGCTAAGAGCACAGTAATTGACACATAAAGGGTATGATAGCTGGGGAGATAGTAAAACAAGTGCTATGTTGTTTGGGTGTGTAAGAGTGAGGAGAGGGGAGGGGAGAGAGGAGTTAGTGGAGCAGTTGCAGGTGTAGGATGAGGAGTAATGAATTTTCAAAAGTGTAAGGGGGTAACGCAGAAAGACCTAGAGGCATTGGAGAGATGGTAATGTACCTGGCAGTTGGGCTTCAATGCAAAGGAGTGTAGGATTATGCACTTCGGAAACAAGAATCCTGGATACAGTTACCAGCTGGGGGGTGCACAGTTATCGGTATCCATTGAGGAAAAATATCTGGGTGTGCTGGTCACAGGCCATATGAATCACTCTACACAATGTAGGAAAGTGGCACCGAAGGCCAATAAGATGCTGGGGTGCATAGCAAGGGGAATTACCTCAAGGAGTGAGGAGGTGATTCTGCCGCTGTACAGGGCACTGGCGAGGTCTTACCTGGAGTACTGTGTTCAGTTCTGGCATCCCTTCTTAAAAAAGGGCATCAGACTGTTGGAGGGGGTACAGAGAAGGGCGATCAAGATGCTAAGTTGGATGAGGGAAAAGCCCTACGAAGATAGGTTATGGAGTCTCAATATGTACTCCCTGGAGGACAGAAAGGACAGAGGCAATATGACTGAGACCGTCAAATACTTGAAGGGCATAAATAGGGTTAGCCATGAGGGCCTGTTTAAATATAGGAAAGAAGGGATCACAAGAGGGCACACTCTGAAATTGGAGGGGAGAGGTTCAGAAGAGAGATGAGGAGGCACTTTCTCACAAAGAGGGTGGTGATGGCATGGAATGCTTTGCCTGAGGAGTTAGTTTCGCAAACATCAGTAGGGGGACTTAAGAGGGGGTGGGACAGGGTCAAGGGCAGAATCAGAGTGGGGAAGGGGGGCAGGATGGGGGTAACTCAGATGGTGAAAACAGTGAGGAAGGGGAAGGGGGGTTAGAGGGGGCAGCATCAGTACTCAACACTGGGAGCTGCACACTCAAGCAGACTTGATAGACCCTAAGGCCTGTATCTGCTGGCATCATTGTATGTTCATATGTAAAAGCTTAGCGAAGGCTGCCAATGCAGAGGATTGCTTAATGGGCTGGGGATATAGAGTTCTATATTGAGGCAGCTCGGTAACTAAAGGGGCATTGTCCCATGTTAGTGCAAAACAGAGGGACTGCAATGTTGTTGTTAGAAGCAGAGAGGGTTGTGGGTAGATAAACCAGCAGCATTTGATTTGCTAGTTAAGCAATAATATAATAAAAGTTGGATGGGTGATGGAGAGACCGCCGTTTCCCACTGACTGACACCCCCCCTCTTTCTCCACCCACTTATCAAACCACACCACAGGTCCCCTCACCGATGTACTGCAGTTAAGTGTAATGTGGAATACCAAGTCCAAAGAACGTTGTTTAATGCACTCTTGTGATGAGTCTACAGGTCCTGCTATCTAAACACTGTCCCACATTCTTCAGTACCATCATAAATGTTGTGAGCACTCAAGATATCCATCAGAAAATTAATTTATTCTAGTATAACAAAAAACTGACAAGCAGCTATGATTTATGCAAAAAAGTAGACAAATAGAATGATTCACAACCACAACACTTAAAGCAGTGATATTTAAATTCAGTGTAAGGGCAATCATTGAGACACAAGTGCTAGGCATACCCATTATTGCACATATAAATCAACATGGCAAACCAGTTGGTATAAAGGAGACAAGGTGCTGATCAATAAATGCAAAGCACTACAGTAAAGTGCAAAAATGAACAGTTATTGAAAATATTCAGTGACTACTGATCAAAAGATAAACTGGGGGTAAGAACAGACTCCATAACAAGGGATGCCCCCAGCCTCTCCTTCAACATTAATTTCAATTTCAATTTCAACTTTATTTTTAAAAGGCGCTTTTCTTAAATCAAAGCGCCTGCACAAATAAATATGACAATAAATATAATAAATCAAATCAACAGAAATCCTTAAAAGCAATATTAAAAAGGTGGGTCTTCAACTCCCTTTTAAAACTAAGGACGGTCGGGCAGTCTCGCACCTGATCAAACCACACACCATTACCCGTATGACAGGATACAGTATAAATGGGGATGGAGAGAACCAGTTCCCACTGATTGACCCTCCCTTTGTACACCCTCCCTTATCACACCCTGCTATAATTCCTCTTTATAAAATAGGGGTGAGATGATATGCCTTTCTTTATTTCAGCATAAAACCACCACCATGAAATATCACATTCTGCTGACATCACCAGAGTGTGATAACTGGAGTTCTCTCCAGTTATCACTCCCCATTGTATAAAATGGATATATGATGTGCACTCGTGTAATATGGAAAATATTTTCACTCCTGCGCAGTGACCTCTGGATACTCACTCATGGCTTCACCACTTGTGAATACCCAGATGCCACTCTAAAGGAGTGAAAATATTTCCATATCACACTCGTGTGCATCATGTATCCCCTTAGTCTCCTGCACTTCATTTCAGTGCAACATGGACCCACACCAAACAGCTGACTTTTTTTACAGACACCTTACTGCCAAATGCCATTTCTTCCTATTATCAAAGCAAACCCAGCTGACTGATGAGTTAAATGAGCTTCTAAGTCTGATAGCCATCAATCTCTCTGTCAATCGGAAAAATCAAAAGTTTGGCAAAAAACACCTACAAAATGTTGGGACATGAGAGGGATTTTTTTATTTTACAGTCATTTTCTCCTGACATCTACCTGCTTCTCCATCCCTTGCTGTTTAGCTGCTCCTGCCCATCCTGTTGCCCTTCAGGACTCCCATCCGTGGTCACTGTTTCTAAACCTGTCCACCCTTACAGCAGTACTCCTGTTTTGTAAACCCTCACATGGTGGTGTCCCTGAGTGACCCGGGATCCATGGATGTTACACACTTGGGTATTAACTATGCAGGGTGACATGGTAGGAGGATGCAGTCTCAACACCACATGCTATACAGCTTGTTTTCTGTCAGACGTTCGTTATTGATCTCAGGGGCGGAAGAAGGACAGTTATAATATGGTAGGTATCTAAAAAAAAATCCATGTTAAAGAAACATATCTATTATGCTAAAGAGCTAGATTGTCATGTTCCCATACTCTAAATCGACACCCAATGACTATTTTATTTATATGAAAATTGGTGACCAGGAAAGGTGCACTGAGCTAAGTCTCATTTCCAAGTGCCACTCATGGGAAAGGGCTACAGGAGGTGTAGCAAACATAATGATGGGCCCTCTGCATCATGCCAATGCACCACATAAACTGGGCGCATAGGCATACATACGTGGGAATGCCGTGCAGTTGGGTTCCCGCAGATCCTGGCGGCATTCAACAAATGGGCACTCACCAGGTACGCACTCAGTTCCTTGGCCATGTGGGCAGCAATGTGCCAGGGCAGCCCAGGGGAGAGATGGGGGCATGCCCACACCATGCGCCATTCACAAAGGCGCATAGTACTGTGCAGGGGGTTGGAGGGGGCACAAGATATGGCAGGGGGGACCCTGACACAACTGCATTACATAGCCAGCTCCATGCACACACAAAGCCCTGCCAGTCCCATAGAAACACAGACTCTGGCAGCAGATAAGGGCCACTTGGCCCACCTAGTCTACGTATTTCCCTACCTATTGGACAAGCTGCAGATCCTAGTTAACCAACAGCCTACTTCCTCCTACTTCCCACTATAATTGCTTTATGTCTGTCCCATGCTGAATTCTCCCACTGTTTTTGATCCCACGACCTCTTCAGGAAGACTGTTCCATGCATCTACCACCCTCTCTCTGAAAAAAATACTTCCTCAAGTTGCCCCTGAGCTGTCCCCCTTCTTTCTTCAAATTGTGCCCCCTTGTTCTTGCACATATCTTATTCTAAAAGATGCTACCCCTCTTGGACTTTGTTGATTCCCTTGAGGTATGTGAACGTTTCTATCATGTTCCCCCCTCTCCCTCCTTTCCTCAAGGGTATACGTATTAAGCTCTTTTAGTCTCTCTTCATATGGCTTCCGGTGCAGACCCTCCACCATTTTAGTTGTCCTCTTCTGGACTGCCTCCATCCTGTCTATGTCCTTGTGGAGATGGGGTCTCCAGAACTGCATGCAGTACACCAGATGGGGTCTCATCAACCGTCTGTACAGAGGGATAACAACTTCCTGTTTTCTACTGGTGTTGCCTCTCCCTATGCATCCTAGTATCCCCCCAGCCTTCCTTATTGCCTTCTCACATTGCTTGCCTACCTTAAGGTCATCTGATATGATTACCCCCAGGTCCCTTTCCATCTTTGTTGTTGTTAATACCTCCCCCCCCCCCATTGTGTACTTTTCCCCTGGATTTTTTCCCCAGGTGCATTACTTTGCAATTCTTTGCATTGAATCTAAGCTACCATACTTTTGACCATTCCTCCATCCTTGCCAAGTCCCTTCTCATCCTTTCTGCCCCCCCTTATGTATCAACCCTGTTGCAGATCTTTGCAAAGAGGCATACTTTTCCTTCCGGACCCTCCGCAATGTCACCTATAAAGACATTAAAGAGGACTGGACCCAGTGCTGAACCTTGTGGTACCCCACTAGTAATCCCCCCCTTTCTTCAGAGTGGACTCTGTTTACTATTACCCTCTGTGTCCTGTTGTCCAGCCAATGTGCTACCCAGGTTACCACCCTGGACTCACTCCCAGGCTGGCTAACTTGTTTATTAATTTTGTGTGTGGGACTGTGTCAAATACCTTGCTAAAGTCTAGGTAGGCCATGTCCACAGCCCCTCCCATATCTACTACTTTGGTCACCCAGTCAAAGAAATCTATCAGATTTGTCTTACATGATCTTCCCACTGTGAATCCATTCTGCCTTGGGTCCTGTGCCCCACTGGTCTCTAGGTACTCAACAGTTCTTTCTTTCAGAAGTGATTCCATCATTTTCCCTACCACTGAGGTCAAACTAACAGGTCTGTAGTTTCCTGCCTCTGCCTTGCTCCCACTTTTGTGAAGGGGAATCACATCCGCCCTCCTGCAGTCCTCAGGTACCACTCCACCCTCCCATGATTTGTTAAAAAGGGTAGTCAGTGGTGTCACTGGGTGTCCTCTTAGTTCTTTTAGAATTCTGGGGTGAATCCCATCAGGCCCCATTGTTTTGTCCACCTTGAGTGTTAGGAGTTTTTTCAGGACATTTTCTTCTGTGACTGGACTGGTATTAACCCCCCTGTCCAGACTGCTTCTATTGTTTGGTTTAGGTACCTCCCCCTCTTCTTTTTTTGTGAACACTGAGCAAAAGTATTCGTTCGGTATCTCTGCCTTTTCACTGTCACCCTCTGCCCACCTCTCCTCCTCTTTACTAGGCCTCACCATCCCTCCCTTGGTCTTTCTTTGCTCCCTAATGTACCTAAAAGGTTTTATCCCCCTTCTTAACTGAGTTGGCTATCTTTACCTCGGTTTGGGCCTTCACTATTCTGACTGCCTTCCCCACTTCCTTCTGCTTTAACTCATACATTTCTTTGTCCTGCTCTTTCTGTGATTCCTTATACTCCCTGAATGCTATATTTTTCTCCCTAACCTTCCCCACCACCTCTTTTGAGAACCGTAGTGTTTTTCTACTTCGTTTTGTTTTGTTTATTTGCTTCACACAAAGGCTTGTAGCCTCCGTGATGGCAGTTTTGATTTTTCTCCATTGTTCTTCCACCCCTCCTTCCTGCCCATTTGCTAGTGCATTCCTTAGGCACTCACCCATTTTGCCAAAATCAGCCCTCCTAAAGTCTAGTTCCCACATTTTTGTATGGCTTGACTCTATAGCTGTTTATCGTGAACCACACTGTTTGGTGGTTGCTTGATCCCAGATGGCTACCCACTTCTAAATCTGTGATCCTTTCTCTGTCCCCGTTTGAGAGTACCATGTCTAAGATTGCTCCCTCCTGAGTGGGTTCCAACACTAACTGTCTGAGGCATGCCCCCTGTAGGGCATCGAGATTTACCGCGCTCTTGGATGTGGCTGCATCAAATGTGCTCCAGTTAACATCTGGCATATTCAGGTCCCCATCAAAATATCTCCCCTTTTACTGCCATTCTAAGGATGCCTTTTATCATTACCTTGTCCATTTCCTCCCCATGAGAGGGGGGTCTGTATACAACCCCCATGCGGATTGTGGTGTCATTTCCTGTCTCCAAAGTGACCCACGGTGCTTCCTCTCCTCCCCATTTACCCTTTAGTTCTGTTGCTTTGATCCCTTCCCTTATGTAGATAGCTACTCCTCCTCCTCCTCTTTTACCCTCCCTATCCCTCCTGTAGATTGAGTATCCTGGTATGTTGACATTCCAGTCATGGCTCTCTGTGTACCATGTTTCTGTTACTGCCACGATATCCAGGTGTCCCTCTTCCATCAAGGCCACTAGTTCAGGAAACTTGTTACCCAGACTATGGGCATTGGTACTCATCGCCCTCCATTTTTTGATGGCCTTACTCCTTTTAGGTCCCATATGTCAGTTGGCACCCCCCCCATGCAGCAGAGCCCTGCCCCCAGAATGATATGCCTGTACACCTCCCCACACACACAGCATAGCCCCATCCCCAGTATGGTATGATAGTACACCTCCTCCAACTCTGAGCCCCTGCACAGTCCCATATGACAGCTCACCCTACCCACACACATCTGGGTCCCAGCCCTGGTCCATAAGACAGTGACTCCCCCCCGCAACCAGAGCACCATCCTGGAGGACCCCACCCAGTATTGTACAACTTGACCACTCCCGACCTCAGATCCTGGCCCCCCTGCCCCTCTCATTGGTGGTCAGTGGCCCCCTCCCCCCACGGCACCGACAGCACCCCCCGTCCCCCATACCTGCAAGTCGGTGCCACCACGATAGACAGTGAGTGGCACATCCCTCCGCACACCACCTCAGCCACCTGCTGTCCAACTGATACTGGGACCATGCTGCCTGTTTATAGGGAACAGCCCTATGGATTGGAGAAATACAGTGTATGACCCCTAAAGAAAGGTAGCAAACAATGTAATACACTCAGTTGCATGTAATTAAATATAATAGAGCTGGCCTGGTGGTGCTGAGGGCTGAGACGTTGGATGCCACACCTCGCCGGTGATCCAAGTTCGGGAACAAGCTTGGGCGCCGGGGGTCGGCAGGGAAGGGAGTAGTCTCGAGTGTCTGATGAACTGCTCTCCTCTCCCTGGGGAGGGATCCAGGGTGCCCCTGGTGCAGCAGTGTCCCCCAAAGGAGATCAGGGGCACAGCTAACAATGGAGCAGTTGGGGGGAGGAGCATGGCAGACACCTTCGGCACAGCCGTGCTGGCATCATTGCACGTCACGCTCCTCAGGGAAACATTCAAGCCTGCAAATTCCCCTGATCCTGGATAGGCAATGGCTCTCCTCTGTGGCACATTGCCACATGCCCGACACTGGACCTTGTCTCCACCCCATGTTCCTCCACCACCCTGGCTGGTACACTTGATTCTAGATAGAGCGCTGGAGTGATGGCGGCCCTACCCAAGAGGGCTCAGAGCTGGGGAGTCCACCGGCTAGAGGGTGGTGGAGGACAGCATACCCTCTGAGGAAACAGGGGACCAGTTGGGTGGTAGGGTGGCATCAGGTCAGTAGGAGTTGCCTGAGAGAGTTCCGGGTAAGCGAGCATAAATAAAAGAGACAAAGCAAGGCTTACCTGTGATAATGGTGCGTAAGCCAAAAATTACAAAACTGCAAATCAGACTGAAGGCTCGCACTCAATAATAAAGTCAGAAACCAAAAGATAAAGATAAAAATGTTTTATTCTCATCACAGTGGAATGGAAAATACATACTGTATGTAAACCTTGGGTTGATCTTGTCCTGCTTCATCCATTCCATAAATTTTGCCACCTTTCCTGGGTCCCCTCTTAATGTATTTGAGGTATGGGTTGGAAGTGTTGGAAAGTATAGTGGTTTTCTCCCTGAGCCAGTCTGTATAGTCCAATACCAGCATCCCCTGAGATTCTCTGGGGCTTGTTCCAGAAACTCATTTTCTTGCCAACAGGTGACAAAATCCTGGGTGGAGATTGGAACTCAGTTGAAAACCTAACCCTTGGCAGGTTTTCCAGGGCTCAAAATGCGAATAGGGCAGCAGCAAAAGACTGAGAACCCTGAGGGAAGAATTGAGCCTCATTGATCCCCGGAGGGGGTAAAGCTCAAGGGGAAGAAACTATATCATTTTTCTCAGCCCCCAACAGTAGTTATTCATGAGTTGACAGATTTTACATTTAGAGACCACTCTTCTCAAAAGTTTGATCACTATGAAATAGGGTCAGTCACCATATCTGACAATGCACTGGTAAGACTGACCTTGGCATGATAGACCACTACAGTACCTAAATACAGACCATCTTAATGATTAAATGTTTTGCTCCAGCATAAGAGAGGCAATAGCCTCACACCTTGAATTTAATATAGAAAAAGTCTCCAACCACAAAATGTTATGGGACAGGCTTAAGACAGTGTTGTGTGGACACATTATGTGTACAGAGCTCATACAAAGAGGCACGCATTAGAGAAGCAAAGCAAACTGGCTGAGAAACTTGTAAACTGGGAACTGCAGTACAAGTGGACAGGGCTATGCGAGACCTCATCCCAAGACAGTCAGGGAGGAACTAAGCCAGTTAGGTCTAAGAAAAGTGAAAACACAGTTAAGATAGCTTAACTAGGCATATTATGAACAGAGAAAGAGAGAGACAGTAGACTGTTAGCCTTTCTCTTGAGGAAAATACAGGCATAGGGATATATTCATTACTTTAAAAAAGCAGGAAGAGTGTGAATGAGATAGGCCCAGAAGCCATTATCACACAGTTTGAAGCCTTCTATACAAACTTATATAGTAAAGATCAAGGGGAGGACCATACACAGAGAGTACAAGAATTTTCAAAATGGTGCAAGGCCTACATCACAAACCCTACGAGAAAAGGCTTAAGGAATTAAATATATACTCCCTGGAGCAGAGGAGGGAAAAGGGGGATATGACTGAAACAAATGGGCAGAATGGATGGGCCTTGCAGTCCTTATCTGCCATCAACTTCTATGTTTCTATACCTCACAGGAAAGAATAAAGTACAAGAGAATACCATTTTCCAAAGAAAAGAGTGCTCATGGACAAGGGGATACAAGATGAAGTTGGCAGGAGAGAGGTTCAGGTGAAAAGTGAGGAAATACTTCTTCACGGAGATGGGGGTGGACAAATGGAACAGCCTACCAGCGGAGGTGGTGGGGGCAGAAATGATTACAGGATGTAAGAATGCAGGGATAGGCATAGAGGGATGCTGGTAATTGGGGGGGGGGACCTAATACCAGTAGGGCATGCAAGAGCTCAGTAAGTAGGGGTAATACAGCAAACTAGGTGGGCCTGGAGGCCCTCACAGTCAACAGCTTCTATGTTTCAAATAAAGTAGTCTATTGGAATGTTCTGAGGAGCACAACGAGATGCTAGATAGACCTATATCAGTGATCAAGGCAGTTATAAAGCAGCTTCCTACAAACAAATTGCCTGGTACTGATAGATTTATAAGGGGAGTTTTGTAAGACATTCTCCACAGATCTGAGGTCCCTGATGAAGTATTTTTGGCAGTGAAGATCAAGGGAGATACTCCTCTATAATGGCAGGGAGCCCTAATCTCTATCCTTCCGAAACAAGGTAAAAACCCAACACAGTGTGGGCCCTACAGATCCATCTTATTGTTAAACCAGGATGCTAACACTTTTACAAAGGTCCTGGCCAACCAGTTTCAGCTATTAAGAGTGGAAAATACATGTTTTAATCTTCAAATTTTCCTTCCTGGGTTTCAAACACATCCTGGTAGCCCACCCCAAAATTCTGTATAAAAAGCATTTGACTGTCCTTGACCGACCTCACAGTGCCTTGTTTATGATGTCATAGTGCTTACAATAACTGACTATAATGTCACAAACAGCACTTGTGAAGTCAGTTAGGGACTGACAGATGTTTTTGAAAGATACAGTGAAAAAAGTATTGTATTCCCTAAAACATGTAGTACATTAATTATGGATGAAAGTGAAGAAAGCAGAAAACACTTCAGTTAAATGTATTTGTTACATAGAAACTTAGACTTTGTCTGCAGATAAGGACCACCTGACCAGGCTAGTTTGCCTCTCTTTTCCCTGCCTATTCTGCTGCCACAGACTCCACCTTATCTCCACCCCCCCTGCTACTTTGATATCAGTTTTCCTTTACACCTATCCCATGCATGCTTGAAGCCCACCACTGATTTCCCTTCACCACCCCTGCTGGAAGATTATTCCATGCATCCACCACCCTCTCAGTGAAGAAATAATTTCTCACAAACCTCCTAAACTTTCCCCCTTTAGTTTCATTGTATGCCCCCTAGTTCTTGTACACCTTCTTTTCTGAATAGGAACATAGATACAACATAAACATAATAGACATTATGTGGTAAATATAATGGACCGGATTTTCAAAAAATTGGGATAGAGACACAAATGCATGCTGTGCCCGAGGCTGCCTGATTCCATCTGAGCAGCCCTGCTGTTATTTTTAAAAGAGGAGTCCATGTACAACAAAATGCTCAAGATTTGCAGTACGAAACTGATGCAAATGGGATTTGTGTCATTTTTTTGCTGTTTTGTATTTTTTGGATGCAAAATTTGGCCTCAGCTGGACCATCTAATAGCTAGAAACTTGGAAACATAGACTGTGTTGGCCCATCCAGTCTGCCCAGATGGTCCCTGCCTATTCTGTCTCCGCAGACCCTAACTGATTTCCAATGACCCGCTCTCTTCCCTGCCCGTTTCCTGACATTCCCCTATGTCTAGCCCACACATGTTTGAAGCCACCAACTGTTCTTCCCTCCCCCACTACCGTTGGCAGTCTATACCAGATGTCCACCCATTAAAGTAGTACTTTCTCACATCCCTCATAAACTCCCCCCCCAAGCCTCATCAAATGCCCTCTGGTTCTGGTGCTCTTCCTCATTTGAAAGAGATTCCCCTCCTGCACCCTGTTCATACCTGTGAGGTATTGTTGGTCTCTATCATATTCCCTTTTGTTCTCCTGTCTTCCAGGGTGTACATTTTGAGATCCTTCAGTCTCTCCTTGTAGGGCTTCTGGTGCAGCCCCTGCACCATTTTAGTTGCCCTCCTCTGGACTGCCTCAGTTCTGTCTATGTCCTTTCTGAGGTGGTGCCCCTTGAACTGGACACAACACTCCAGGTGAGGGTCTCACCAGTGAGTGATATAGTGGCTACACCAACACCTTCCTTCTGCTAGAGATACCTCTCCCTATACATCCAAGCATCCCACTGATCCTACCCACTGCTGTGTCACACACCTTACCACTTTGAGGTCATCAGATATGACAACCCCAGGTCCCTTTCCTGCTTAGTGACTGATGGTACCTCCCACGATCCTATACTCAGTTCTTTTGGTTCCTATGCCCTAGGTACATGATTTTGCAGTTTTTGACACTGAACCCCAACCGCCATGGTCTTAACCACTCCTCAAATTTCCCAAGATCCCTATGCATTCTTTCCACCACTTCCTTATTTTCCAACCTATTACAGATTTTGGTACCATCTGCAAAACGCATACCTTCCCTTCCAGTTCATTTACAATGCCACTTATGAAGACATTAAAGAGGATCTTTCACAGTACTGAGCCCTGTGGCACCCCACTGGTCACTTTCTCTTCATTAGAACGAGAACCATTAACCACCACCCTCTGTCATCTATCTTAAACAGCTTCTAACCCAATTCTCCACTTTGCATCCCACCCCTAGGCTGCTCAGTTTCTTAATTGGCCTCCTGTGCCACACAGGGTTGAAGGCCTTGCTAAAGTTCAGATAGGCCATGTCCACTGCCTCCCCTGATCTATTTCTTTGCTCAACCAGTCAAGGAACATAATCAGATTTGTCTGGAATGACCTTACTCCCCCCATAAATCCATGCTGCCTTTGGTCTTGCAGCTGATTGGATTCAAGATACTCTAAAAACCTTGTCTTTAACAGTGTTTCCATTTACTTCCCCACCACCGAGGTGAGGCTCACTGGCCTGTAGTTACTAGCCTCTTCCCTACTGCTGCCCTTATGCAGAGGGACCATGTTTGTTCTCCTCCAGTCCTCTGGAACCATGCCTGATTCCAGTGGTCTGATGAATAACGCCATCAGTAGCCCAGTCAGCACCTCCCTGAGTTCTTTCAGTAACCTCTGGTGTGACTGTTCCGGTCCCATAGCCTTGTCCGTTTAAGTCCCTTCAGGACTCTTTCCTTTATAAATGGACTTGAGCCTACCTCCCCTCCCCTTTTGTTCCTGCTCATCTCAGGTGGTCCATTCCCCCCACTCCACTGTGAAGACTTAGCAGAAGTACCTGTTCAGGATGTCTGCTTTTTTTCTTGGTCCTCTTCTGCGCAGTCTCCTGTCACTCTCCTTATGCTCACTATCCCTCCACTTGCTTTCTTCTCAGTTATGTACCTGTAGAAAGCTTTATCCCCATTTGCTACCCTTTTGGTTTTCCTTTCCTTTGTCTGTGCCTCTGCTCCCCTCACTGCCTTACCTGCTTCCCTCTATTTTACCTGGTACAGTTCCCTGTCTTCTTCTATCTGCATTTCCTTATACCTCCTGAATGCCACTTTTTTTTTCTTCACCACCTTGGCCACTTCCCTAGAGTACCATAATGGTCCAGCAGCTAGGATAGATTTTCCTATTAAAAATAGTAGTAGGCAGATCATGGACAGATCTTTTTCAGAATCCTGCTCTGTAACTTTAAGCCTTTTATTTTAGCAGCTACTGTACCTGCTCATTGACTAACACCTGGACAAAGATCAGAGATGGAAAGAAGGGACTGTGTTTTATTTTTCCCCCTACACCTTGAACGGCCCTCATCAGCCTGAAGCCCCATCAGCCTGAAATGTTCACCAGGACTTACTGCCAGCCAGTGCCCCCAGGGCTTGCCCTCCCAACAGGGCCAGCAGGGTCCCCCAATCTGCTGTTGTAAACTGGATCCAGTAGTTGGACCGGTGAGTCCAGCTAGTCAGAAGTGGGGTCTGTGAGGGTCTATGCACAGTCCCTGTTGAGGATTTTGTTTTTCCCGAGGGGTGTGGCATGCAACACACCATGATGCGGACCCACATGACATGCATGAGCGTCTCCCACCCCCCCGTACATTCTCTGGTAGTCCCAGGTGACTTTTCCCTAGCTTACAGCTAGAGGCCAAGCATATACCAAGCTCTGAAATCCCTCCCTCCCTCCTGGAGGCATAGGACAGCGGTCCTCTAGATGCTCGATTCTCCTCCACCTGGCCGGCTCTACGATGGCCTGAGCTCACTCCTGAACTCGGGTCGCCCACATTGTGAGTGGGAGTGTTACTGCTGTGCTGTGAGGCTGGCTCAAAGGGTCTTTGTTTTAATTAATGTCTCATCTGAACAAAGGCATTCAACCCATGGCTGTACTCCTCTAGTAACACAGGGCAGTACAAACTTAGCCATCATATTTGTTCAGTATGTTAAGTGACTCCCAGGGGTTTGGGAACTGGACAAGGACATGCAGAACACTCTGCAAGCAGTGTTTATACACACACACACACACACACACATATATATATATATATATATATATATAGAATAATGAATAGGTGCCAGTGTATTACCAGTGAGTAATACCATTGTGAGGTTCTGGACATGTAGGAACCTCGAGAGTGAAGCTCGAGAGCTTCTCGTGGCCAGAACCTTGAGATGGTATCACTCGCCGGTAATGCACCAGCAGCTATTCGTTATTTTTTTTAATATATGGATGCAATTTTGTTTCTTCTTATTTTGAAAGTGGCAGTCAGCAGTTTCAGTGAAGGATGATGTGTCCTGGTCGACTGCCGTGTTGTGTTGCTGCTGCTCTCGCCCCAGCCCACTGCGCTCCACCCCGCCCACCTCTGCACTTGGCCTCCCTATATAAGAACAACTGGTAGGTAGTCCTACCTTTTTTCTTCTTTGGGCTGTGCTTCTGTTTCTTTTTTGTGAGAGGAGGGGGAAAAAAACAAAGAAATGCTGAGAAGAAGTACGGTCTTGCTAAGCGAGAAAGCAAACCACCATGTTTTTTTTAAAATGTTCCGCCCACCCACACATGAAAGATGGCCAATCAGGAGGCACACTTAGGATGATGTGGGGGGCAGAAGGCATTTCTGTGAACGCTTGGTTGTTTGGTACCAGTGGTAATACTATTACTCAAAAGTGAAATGATAGTATTAACATTGATTGACAGTACTATTAACATTGATTGACAGTATTAACATTGATTGACAGTGCTATTAACATTGATTGACAGTACTATTAATACTGGAGATGTGAGGGTATTACTGGATTTTTGTTGTATGCTTTGTAAGTATATTAAATCATGAATTCATATATTAAATATATATATATCTTGCAATCCAGAGATACTGCACTGTAAGTTACCCAAATGCTGAACTGTATAATTTATATCCTGCAAAAACACTGCCTAGTCTCTTAGTTTCCAACAAACAGACATAGAACATAACTGAAACTGTAAGTTTAATATGACGTGAAATGGATCCTAGTAAGTTCATAACCTACTGCTTACAGGCTGCAGGTAGTGTAGAGATTGGGTTTTATTCCTTTGAACAATAATACAAGGGTATGCTAACTAAATTCATTAGTTCCTAACTGCTGCCGTTGGGAAGGAGCATTCCTGACAGCCAATCTACAACCACATGAATATTTTAGAACACTATCTATCCCCAGGGCATTTTCTTATCTCTGGGGCCTAGATACAATTTTCTGCTCTTCAGCCTTTTGGGCATATTGGAGGAAATGTCATTATTTTGAGCTCACCGGATTACAGTTGACTTTTGTAAGCCAATTTATCCTGGCAAGCTGCTATTTTTTTTAAAACCTCTATAATTCACACTTATGAATTTCAGTGCTATAATGCAGTTCCACATATGTCCTTTTTAACACCTGATACAGTATTACAATCCATTACAGAATTCAAGAGCTGTGAACTCAATTTTATCATGTCACACATTTAAAGCATGGTATCCTTCCACTTTTACAATATCATGGTGATTATTTAATTTATTCTGAAATCCACTGGCAAGTCTATAACTTTTCTAATCCATAATTTACATATTTTTTTATTTACAATTATAAAATGTTGGTTATGCTAAATCATTTCCTCTTTTTACTGTGGTTTGAGTAATGCTGTCAGGCTTTCTTTCTTTCTTTTTTTTATTTTTTATAATTGTGTCTATTAAACTTTAGAAATGGACTTCAGCGAGATCCTTAAAGCATACAGTCCAAGGCTGTTAACCAAGCCCTACCCTGTCAGAATGGCAATACAAATACAGCGCAACAAGAATAGCATGGTCTGAATTCTGCTACCACGGACAGTGATAGGGGTTAAATAGCGCTGTGCAGTAAGCACTGCCCAGGTTGCTGTCTGACTTATTATGTGAAAGGACAAGAGTAGAGGAATTGGGGAGGCTGACTGAGTTGCTCCTGTGGTAGACAGGGCTGGAGTATGAAACAGCTCAGTAGAATTGTGGTAGAGACCACGGTTCTAATCCTGGTCTCCCTTTATTTCTTCTTGTGGAACTTAGTTTTTTTTTTACAAAGGGCTGTGGAAACAGTATTCCACAGCCCCACAAATTTAATTTTTCCCTGTGAGCTGCTCCCCCCAGAGTAGAAATCTTTAAGTTTGGGGGGTGTGGGGGGCAGAGCTCCTGCATAAAAATAGATTTTACAATGGCAGTGGTCGTCTCTGCGGTGTGTGACTGCTGCCATTGGCGCTCTGCTGTGTGGTGGCATTCTGTCCTGCTGCTCTAGTGGAGAGTGCTGTCAATACAGCACTGTTGTGGATGGGCTGTTATTGGGTGGCCCCCTATTGCCCGACACCCCGATGGTGAAACACGGAAAATGACCACTACAGCGACAGTCGCTGTAATGGTCCATTCCGTGTTTCACTTTCCAGTATTCTGCCCCTTCCCGGACCAACTTCCACCTGGAGTTGAGAACTTAAAGTCTGGGGCTGCAGGGCAGAGCCCCCACATGGAAGGTGTGTGGGGCACAGCCCTCACAGAAAACACTCGCTTGACCTGCACAATACATGCATTGCACAGTCATTACTGTGCAGGAGGTTGACAGGTTTACTGTCGACCTAACTTGGTGCTTCCCTGTTATTGACAATGCTCTTCTGATCTAGTACCAGACAAGCTAACATTTGAACTGAATTTCTTGTATCCTGTAGAAGTCTTCAAACCAAAGATGTAAGTACACTTGCTAGGACAATCTAACTGTACATGTTTATAATTTGTAGGATGATCTGCATTTACTTAATCCTGTGGTTGGTACTGTTCACTGAGCATATTGACAGCAATCATACTATGACAGCATACCATCCAGAAATAGAGGCAGTGTGGCCTAGTGGTTGGAGCTCTGGCTTCGGAGCTAGAAGATTACAGGTTCAAATCCTGCTAGAGACCAACAAGCACTTTGTGACCTTTGGCCAAGTCACTTAATCTTGCAGTACTCCCAACCAGTAAGGCTGTTGAAACAGATAGAAGTAGGGCCAGCATCTCAACTGAGCTATTCTACATAGATAAATAAATAAACAATGACAGATGAGTATGGACAAATACAGTAACAAATAATTTTTTCAGAACCCAGCTCGTGAGCACAGCAGTGAGGATGCTGCTTGAGATGCGGGAGGCCGAAGGAGAAGGACTGAACAGCCCAGAGGATACTTGCCTCCTTGCCGTGGAAGGCAATCTCTTTTTCACTCTAGAAGTGCCAACTTGATGGGGCGGAGTAGTCCGGGACGGCAGTGTAAGGGAGACATAGGGGATTATGATGTATACACCTGTTGCATGCTGTGTCATAAATTCAAAGCCCAGCATCTTGGGGGAGGTAACTTGGGGGAGAAGACATCTCAAACACAAATGAAAGGGATGCTCAGTGCTGGTGGTCCACATGGCAAATAAGATACTATGCAGCGTAATCAAAGCCACGCAAAACAACACATATCTCCAAGCGTTCCTAGTTGATGTAGGTTAAAAAACAAGTTTATTGTAGTACAAGCAGCACAGCTGGCCTCCATGATCTAATCCAACATTTCCTCCAGTAACCCTGGGCTTTGTCAAGGGTATACTGACCACCAGTGGAGTATCACTTTTATTATAACACTGTTAAAGTGTAAATAAGGTGCAGATCCAAATATACATGTGCCGCACAGTGAAAAGTGCAAAAAACACAAGTAGTGCTATGGAGCACAACAGTGCAAACAAATATATCTTATTCAAAACATTTTGGATACCAAGCATAGAATACAAAATAGATTTCTCAGTATTGCATATGATCAGGATAATATCTGTAAGTTTACTTTCCCTTTTCCTAACGATACATTCATTTATAAGTTTATAGGGGTGCTAGGAGGGTCTCTTATGAATATAGGAGTATCACCTTGCACGTCATTAGGGCAAGAGAGTTGCAGACCGAAGGTGAGCAGTTCTGGTGCCCTAAGGACATAAGAGGTGATGTTCTTATATTCATAAGAGGCCCTCCTAGTGCCCCTATAAACTTATTATAGATTGTGCCACAATTTAAAAAAAAAGACCTTGTTTGTGGTCTCTTTCTGTGATGCGAGCCATACTAGTTAGAAACCTGTTAAATAGGAACAATGCTTGAGACAGTCTTAAAGAACTAAAAATACCTCATGCGGAACCAAATGAAGCCCTGTGATTTTATTTATTTATGTATTTATTTAGACAGCAGTCTGATTGGTTGGGAGTGTCACATGAAGCTCCCACGATCTATAATATTGTTAATACAAAGCAGCAACTATTAACCCAAAAATTGTTTAATTTCAAATCTTTTATTCCTTGGTAACCAGGTAAGGCCCACGGCATGGTTTCAGAGGCAATTCAGGAGCACTGGAGAGATACAATGACTTGCTCAGAGTCACACGTTATGCAAGTGGATGTTGGAGGAATCAAACCCAGGTTTGCTAGAAGCACCATGCTCATTTACAGCTCATTACTTTAACCTCTAGGCTATACTGCCAGCTCATTCTTCATTTAAACCTGGGGTTTTAACTTCACCAGAGTATACATCCAGTAGGATTCCATCTGTAGTAGCTCTTTACATAAATCCCCCCCCACCGAGGGCCCAACTGAACACATTTCAGCCCCACAAATTCAAATGTTTGCACCAGACCTCCCCTCTCAACATGTATGGCTAGTACTTTATCTCTGTTACTGTTTTCTATATCTCTTAAGCGCTCACTTATCTGAACTTCCAAGCTGTGACTAATCTTGCCTAAATAAAAACTGCCTCAATGACAGTGACAGCAGAGTCAGTGGCTCAGTAGGTTGCACACTTGCCTCTGAGGCCAAGAGATCTGAGGGCTGTGGATTCAGTTCTCACATCTGGCATTTGGGTTAATATCCCAGTACTGATGCTAGTGCAGCATGAGAGGGGTGCTGTCTTTTGGATGAGACGCTAAACCGAGGTCCCATCTACCTGGATTGGTGGTAGTTTAGGTGGATGTTAAAGATCCCATGGCACTTATCGAAAAGAGTAGGGAGTTTTTATTGAAAATACATCAGAAGAAAAACCATAAATACAACATACATTTTGTTTTATACAACCATAATTATAAAAGAAAATCAACCAAACAATACACCACCATTATAATAGCACTCACAGTCCCCCTTATTTATATTTAATAAAAATCTGTAATCCTTTCCACCATTTGAATATTTTCCCAGCAGTCCCAATGTGTTTATCTTTCATATAGACAAATTTCATTGCCTCCATTATAAGTACAAAAAATGTTTCATATGGCATAATTTTTTTCTGTAGTACCCACTGGCATCTAGCCTGCCACATATAATATTTTAGACAACAAAAGAACACAACTAACGTACCCCAATCATAAGAACCAAAAAGGTGAGGAAAAAAAACAAAAACCAAGGCCTGATAGTCGAGTTTATGTAGCCAAGGGAACTGTAGCTTAGCACTTAAAAAAACCCATAACCCTGAAGCATAGGAACACTTGAATAAAAAGTGATCCATGGTTTCCTCCTTCGCTTGACACAGCATATATGGGCAATATCTTTCGTCAATCATTTTATGCTTAGCATTCCCCTTGGCATATAGAAACATAGAAACATAGAAGTTGACGGCAGATTTGGACCGCAAGGCCCATCCAGTTTGCCCATTTCTTTTTTCTACCTTATAAATGTGCCATCGGCCTTTGCTCTGTCAGTGGCCTATCTATTCATAGTCATTTGTATTGCTCCCTTATGCCTATCCCATGCCTGTTTGAAGCCCTGCACTGTATTCATAGCCACCACTTCTTGTGGTAAGCCATTCCATGCATCACCACCCTTTCTGTGAAAGAATTTCCTCACATTCCTTATTCGGCCCCTCTAATCTCATGCTGTGTCCTCTTGTCCTGCTATTTTTCTTATATTTAAACATGTTAGACTCTTTCATCTTGTTAATGCCCTTAAGGTGTTTGAATGCCTTGATCATATCACCTCTCCCTCCTTTGCTCAAGGGTATACATATTGAGCTCTGTTAATCTGTCCTCATATGTCTTCTGATGCAGTCCCTGCACCATTTTGGTTGCCCTTCTCTGGACTGCCTCAATTTGGTTAATGTCGTTGTGAAGGTGTGGCCTCCAATACTGCACACAGTACTCCAGATGGGGCCTAACCAGTGTCTTGTAAAGAGGGATTATTATCTCCCTCTTACGACTTGTGGTACCCCTACTAATACACCCTAACACCCCCCTTGCCTTACCTACTGCTTTAGAGGTCTGCTTGGATGATTTCAGGTCATCAGTGATGATGATGCCCAAGTCTCTTTCTTCTTTTGTGACTGATAGCAACTCCCCTCCCAGCCTATAGGTGGCTTCAGGGTTTCTCTTCCCTATGTGCATGATCTTGCACTTCTTTGCATTAAATCCCAGTTGCCACTCTTCTGACCATTTTGCTAGTTTATCCAGATCTCTTCTCATTCTGCCCACCCCATCAGGATCATCTACTTTGCAGATCTTGGTGTCATCTGCAAACAGACAAGCCTTACCCTCTAGTCCATCTGCAAGATCACTAATGAAGATGTTGAAGAGGACTGGCCCCAGGACTGATCCCTGAGGTACCCACTTGTGACTTGCATCTCTTCTGACTGTATACCATTTACCACCACTCTTTGTTTTCTGCCCGTCAACCAGTTTGCAACCCAGTTGACCAACTTCTGACCAACCCCGAGCCTACCCAGCTTATTTATCAATCTTCTACAGGGTTTTAAATAATTGATTAGCAGTTTTTTTCTTGGGATAATGCTAACTGTACAGGAAGTATTTATATAGGTTTTCTAGAAGTATCATGTTTGTTAAACACAATGAGGCAAGTGCTATGCATTTTCACAATGTTTTAGCACTTTTATGAGCAAAACGCTGATCCATTTTTGGAGTTAAATAAAACTCTTTTCCATGTGGAACAGTGTCAAAAGCTTTGCTGAAGTCAAGGTAGGCGACATCATCTGCTCCCCCTTGGTCCACCACTCTGGTTACCCAGTCAAAGAAATCTATGAGATTAGTTTGACAGGACCTTCCTTTTGTAAACCCATGCTGTCTTGGATCCTGTGCCCCTATGGATTCCAGGTGTTGCACTATCCTTTCCTTAAGGTGCCTCCATAATCTTGCCCACTACTGAGGTAAGACTGACTGGTCTGTAGTTCCGCCTCCTCCTGCTACCACTCTTGTGAAGCGGGATCACATGAGCCCCTTCTCCAGTCTTCTGGGACCTCTCCTGTGCTCAGAGAGACTCACTAAACAGTTCTGCTAATGGCTCTGCTAGTTCCACCTTTAGCTCCTTAAGTACCCTGGGATGTATGCCATCAGGTCCCATTGCCTTATCCACCCTGATCTTAGAAAGCTCTTGTAGGACTCTTTCTTTTGTGAAGGGAGTGTGCTCACCTCCCTCCCCTGTGTCCATGATGCTGAGCTGTGGGCCCTGCCCTACCTTCTCTTCAGTAAATACTGAGCAAAAGTATCTATTTAGATAGATGCCTTTACAGGGTCCTCCTCCTCACACACTCCTTTTCTCCATTAGCTTAGCAATACCCTCTGGACTTTCTCCTTTCACTAATGTATCTATAGAAAGTCTTGTCACCTTCTTTACTGTTCGTGCTAGTGTTTCCTCAGTTTGGGACTTTGCCTGCCTTACTGCCTTCCTGCTCCCCTTAGGGCAGTTTGGTATGCCTCCTATCTTCATCCCGTTGTGTTCCCTTATATTTTCCTGAAGGCCAGCCTTTTGGCTCTGGCCTTTTCTGCTACTGTATTTGAGAACCAAAGTGGTTTCCTTCTTCTTTGCACTTCCTTTTCTGTTTAACACAATGGATGTTGCTTCAAGTATTGCATCCTTAATGCTTGCCCACTTTGCCTGTACCCCTCACCTGTGTTTCTTTTGCCAGGCTAGCTTAACTCTGTTGGCCATCTTATCAAAGTCAGCTCCTCTGAAGTCCCATATTTTTGCTTTGGAATGGGATGATTTAGATGTAGTAGCCAAATTGAACCATACCATGTGATGGTCACTGGCCCCAGGTGACCTTCTACCTGGAGATCTGTGATCCTTCTTTGTTAGTCAGTACTAGATCTA
The DNA here is from genome assembly GCA_016271365.2 of Neoceratodus forsteri. NCBI lineage: Eukaryota > Metazoa > Chordata > Ceratodontiformes > Ceratodontidae > Neoceratodus > Neoceratodus forsteri. Next base: position 1,709,598,940 of record CM028129.1, on the reverse strand, counting down.
GGATAGCCTGTCTCTCGTGGGTTGCTGTACCAGTTGTTTGAGGCCCTCTCCTGCAGGGAATCCACTATGTGTCTAGTTCTGGCAGATGTTCCTGCTGGTATTGACCAATCTGTATCCGCATGTTGAAGTCTTCCATTATCAGAACCTCCCTTTAGCTGTCAGTGTTTTGTATATCTTCTAACAGTAATGTGTCTATGTCCTCCCCTGGTCTGGGGGCCTGTAGACAACCCCAGTTCTTGTGGCTGTCCCATTTCTTGTTTCCAGGGTGACCCACAGTTCTTCTGGCTCCTTATTGTATTCTAAATTTCTGTAGCTTTGATATTTTCATTGACATACAGGGCCACCTCCCCACCTTTTTGCACCTCGGTCTCTTCTGGAACATTACATAGCCAGGTACTGAAGTCTCCCAAGTGTGGTTACTGGTAAACCACGTCTCACTAATTGCTACTATGTCCAGTTTAGCCTCTGACATTATTGCCTGAAGGTCTGGGATCTTATTTCCCAGGCTGTGAGCATTTGTGTACATGATTTTCCATTGGCCAGATTTTGGTGTGTTAGTTGTTGGGTGAGGTTTGGCATTACCCCAGTGCGTTATATGGGGAGACAAACCTTTTTTCTTACCTGGTGATGCAAATGAACTACAAACATGCTGAATCCCTGTTTGACCACTAGCTGAGGGGGCAGAGGTGTTCTTCCCATTCGACGTATGGGGTGCTGCACCCCCTTCCCATTTGCTAGTTTAAATATTCTGCAAACCTTCCATAGACTGACAGCCACAGCACTTCCCACATTTGAGAAGGAATCCTGTGATAATTAAGTTATTTAAGGGCAAATTCTGTGCAAAAAGGAGGGCAATTAACAAATGCAGGTTTACTTGGATACAATGTTCCCAGGAAAAAAAATATAATCCAACCTTTATGTTATTTTTAATGCACTGAAAAGAAAGGGACCATTTAAACAACTTCTGAGCACACGGTTTAAAAAACCCTGGAATATATGCATTTTTGGGAATCCGTGGGGTAAGAGGTGCCATCCAAACACCAAAAAAGGGTTTAAAGTTATTCATTACCCATAACTGCTGAATCAATAACGGAAAGGAGGGGTCAAAATTAAAGTTCTGAGCAAGAAAAAGGCCATAAAAAAACTAAGAGGATCCACTATGCCCAACCCCTTTTAGGGATAGGGAGATAGGTATAGCATTGTTTAATGGGTTGTTTACCCCAAAGCATTGAAAAAACATGCATACAAACGTGTTTCAAGGGCTAATGGAGGAGGATATACCAAGGCTATATATAACAGCCCAGGAATGATACATTTTTAATAACAAAATCCTTTTTATTTTGGATAACCTCCATCCCTTCCACCTTTGGACCTTACCTTCTGCCTTTTTCAAAGCAATATCCCAATTATCCACAGGGAGATTTTGAGCTCCAAAAATTACTCCCAAAAATTTACATGGTAAGGAGGAAAACACAATATCAGATACTATAAACTGATCTTGATCTGTAGGCCCTAAAAGCAAACCTCTAGATTTCTTCGTATTAATTTTTGAGTTGGAAACCTTCTCATATTTAGCAATACAACTTAGGACAATAGGAATTTGAACCCATGCAGTCAGAAAAATACAAATATCATCAGCATAGGCTTGAACAATCACCATATCTGAAAGCAAATTCCCAGAAATACCTGGCGATCCTTCCATCTGATCTAACATTTTAAGTAAGGGGTCCAAAGAAAATGCATATAATAAAAGGCTCAAAGGGCAGCTCTGTCGCACCCCAAAGTTAACTGAAACCGGGAAGGAATAATGACCCTTAATGACAGGATATACTACAACTTTTTTATACATTAACTTGATCCAATAGACAAAATCATAAGGTAAACCATATTTCTCTAATACTGTAAATAAATAGGAATGAGACACCCTATCAAAGGCCTTATTTTGGTCTAAGGACAGGATGCAATGCCAATTGGGAGACTTATTTGAGAACTCTATTATTTCTCTAATAATAGTAAGTGCAGACAAAATTTTCCTATTTGGAATGCCGCAAAACTGAAGAGGATATAACAATTCAGCCGACACAGATCTCAACCTTCTATTCAATATTTGGGATAATATCTTGAAATCTGAATTCAAAATAGTTATAGGTCTCCAGTTACATAAAAGTGTTCTATCACCACCCTTAAAAATAAATATCAACAATCCTGCTGAAAACTGCACAGGTAAACAATGAACACCGTGTAGAAAGGAAAAAACCTTCTCAAGACAGGAAGCTAAAATCTCTCCAAACTGTTTAAAGAATTCATAGGACAGCCCATCTAACCCCGGAGAAACGCCACCTTTTAAAGAAGTCAAAACTTCCAAAATCTCTTGCCGAGATATAGAATCAGCTAATTTATACACTTCCTGACCAGATGGGGGGAGATATAGTAAAATCCTGAAAAAACTGGTGAACATCACAACTTTGGATCTCAGGCCCTTCCTGTTCCTTTATATAATCTTGAACAATAGAGAATAATTCTACCTGGGAGGTTTTAAATTTCCCTTCCTTATTTTGTAACACCTCTAATCCTAAAGAACTCATTTTGTCCTTAAAGGCCTCAAAGGGGTCCCCTAATGGTGTTCTTTGAGTGCCAAAGGAAAGCTTGGAACATAAAGTCTGTGCTCTATCGTACTGACAATCTCTCATAGCAGACTTAATAAGGGAAATTTGGGCAGAAAGATCATCTTTAGAAGTATTAGCCACCGAAAACAACCCCTGAAGTTTCTTCCTGAGGTTTAAATATCGTAAAAATTTAGCAGTAACTCGTTGTTTTCCATAGTTTTGGAAGAATTTCCTGATATCATCTTTTGTATCCACCCACCAGTCCATAAGTCCTCATATAAATCCATAACAGATACTCGGGCAACCGATATAGAGGATATACCTTTTACAACCCCTGGGTCCTGCAAAAGAGAAATATTTAGCTTCCATCGTGGCTTATTTATAGGTTTGTGTAGGGGGTTACTAAAGGAAAGAGTGATGAACAAATGGTCAGAGAATTCAGTAATATGAGTTTTATGGACCAGAAGGGATAGATTTCTTGAAAAAAAAAGATAATCTATGGTAGATCTCAAAGGACCCCTTCTAAAGGTGTAATTCAACCCCTTATCTTGATAACTCCTCCCATTCCTCAATCCTGCTAAATTAATAATCCTCTCTAAAGCTATAGTGTCACAATACTTTTTCTTCCCTGCCTTACCCCTACTAAACCCAGAAATTTCACAATTAAAATCCCCCCCAAAATAATATAGCTAGAGGTAGCCAAAAAAGGGGAGAAGGCTTTACACATTGCCACCCTACCCGCCTTTGTGGCCCATAAACTATTATAAAGCGAAAATCAGCCTGTTTCCATAATCTGTCAATGATAAGCAATCTCCCAGGTATAAGGTCCACCAATTTTTTGAGAGTAAAATTAAAGGAACCAAAAAGAATCCCAATACTGTCAGCTCTGTCCAACCCAAAGGACCAATAGGATGGTCCCCAGATTCATTCAGAGCTTAAGGACCGACACTGGTCTGAAGTGTAGATCCATGTTTCCTGTAAAAAATAAATATCGAGGCCTAACTGATGAAGAAAAAGAAAAAGAGCAGATCTTTTGCAATTATTCAAAAGACTGCTGCAGTTTAGAGATCCAACATCAAAGGAAATCATAAATATTTAGGTTTTCTTCCTTTTTTTTTCTTCCCTTTATAATCTGTAGAAGATGTTTTACTCTCAAAGTATTGTAATAAGGTGGGGGTACCAGTATCCATGTCAGAATCCCCTGTTACAGTATCTAAAATAGCATAAGAATTTTCCATTTCAAAATTAGGAATGCCTACTGAAGTCGGGGGGAGGAGGGTTTTTTTTTGGTGGGGGGGGACCAGGGATAAAGGTTTAGAACTTCTAGTAACTCTTTTCTCAGCAGGGTTAGAACTAAGAGATTTGGTTTCTACAGGATCATGATGACAAACTGGTGGAAACTCTTGCACATTACGGGGGTCAGGAGGTCCAAACCCTGCTTTAGAACTTACAGCAGGTTCAGACCCCAAGACCTCTCTCTCTTCCTCCACCCCTGCAACCTTTCTGGTCATAGTGTGAAGACCTTTTTTCTGATTTTTAGAAAAGGCTTCATCCTGAGCTTTTTGTATTATTAACTCGGGGCTACTAACTGAGGCTTTGTTAGAAGCCGCCCAAGGACAGTCCCTGTACCCATGTCCTGATTCTTCACATAAGTCACATTTCACTAGGTTAGCACACTGAAAATTACCATGTCCAAGTTCCCCACATATCTCACATCTGGTGGTGTCACAGGAACTAGAAAGGTGTGTCCTATTCCTACATTTATAGCATGCCCGTGGCTGCCCAGCGTAGAAGCACACCTCCCCGTCTCTCCCTAAAGAAAAGGAATTAGGAATGTGTTTAATTTCATTGTTAACCTGTTGTAGTTTCACCTTATACCTCCAACTACCGTTCCAAAATAATTCAGAATCTAATACTACCTCTGGGCTACTTAACACTTCACATTTCTGGAAAGCCAAAAGGAAATATCATCAACGTGAACCCCTTAATTTCTGAACATTACAGTCACATATTTGATTAATGATGGAGTAAGGGGACTAATGATTAAGGGAGACCATAATGGGGAAAACTTCAACTGGTTGTATCGTTGCCAAAATAAATCCAACAGAAAGACAGATCTAAAGCTGACGTCATAATTGTCCTCCCCAGAGAAATTAATGAAGGTGAACACATCTTTAGGTGAAAACTGCAGAGATTCTTTTAGAAGAAGTTTCCCCACATACACACGGTCAGGCCGATCTACTAATCCCCCTTTATAGCGTATGCAGACAGCGTTTCTTCAAGGGGCTGAGTCTGTATGGGATTGTGAAAAAAGATCTGATATAAGAGGTCTAGTGGGGGGGATCCACAGAAGGATCGCTAGGGTCTATCTCATCCACTACAACCTTAGTTCCTACTTTCTCTGATATAGAAGGTAAAGATTCTGTTAATTTATCAGTTCCAGGTTGCAGTAGCTGAGGCTCAGAGAAATTCTGGAGTGCAGGAGACCACTCTGAAGGGACAGAAGACAGGGGAGAAATTGATGACCAATCCGGGTCTGGGATCCATGTTCCTGAGGGGTTTAGTTTCCATCCAGAATCTAATAGTGCTTTCTCCAGAGCCCAGTCTTTATTATCAGTTACATCTTTAGCAGGTAGAGAAAATGCTTGCTGAATTAATCTAGAAGTAGAGACCTTCTGAGAGAGTTCATTTTTAATTATAGCCTGCTGTATATGATTCATAGGCAAATTCTGATTTGCTGCTGTTAGGGCAGCTCTTTTATTTTTTATTATGTCTGGGGAAACCTTATTCCTATTTGTAAAAGAAAAGGATGTAACGTGCGCTTGGCTAGAGGCATCCATCTGATATACAGGTTCCTCTTGAATAATACTACATACAGTATTTTGTAGTTTGGGCTCTTCCATTATCGAGAAACTGGACCCAATAGTAAAAAGCTTTGTTTGCTTGTTGCTAGGCATGGCGCTAGAACCGGGAATATTTTGAAAACTTGAGACTGTAGTACGAAAAGACTGACCTTGTAGTGATTTTACAGAGGTTCCAAAATTTGTAGCTTCACGACTGGGACTCGGCTCTTGGCACTCGCCATAACCGGCGACTATGCTGCCGGCTGAAATTCCTCCGGAAAAACTCATTTTCTGTGAAGTTTGCAAGCTTGAAGGGTTCTCATTCACCTGTGCGGTGTCGCTGACTGAAGCAACTGCATCATCCGCAATGACAGGCTTGTCAATTGAATACGGTGGAGGTTCGCTCGAAAGGAGACTATCCCCAGCTCCTTCATTGAAAATAGAAGATATCGGAGGCTCTGATAATCTGTGTGGTAAGGAGTTAACTTCTATCATAGATTCTGCAGCCATATTTTTATCCATACGATCCTTCTCAACAGCAGTATTATCTTGAACAAAAACAAATGTTCCCATTTGTACTATGGGACAGAAAGCCTCTTCACTTTCAAGCCCCGAGGAGGAGGCTTGCACCCCTGGCTCACATACGTCCTCACCCTCCAACGAACTCTGCAGAGTGGCCATAACGATGGCCAGCGGCTCCACCTACTATCCTCACAGTGGGGGAATTTCCCCGGTGTCCTGGCCAAATTTCCCTCATTCACTAAAAATACCACCAACAGCTTAATCTGGTTCAAGGTCAGTTGATTTCATCTGTATCCCCTTCCCCCGGGTTGTGCCTGAAAATAGGCAGGATTTATCTAGTGCACTTACCCGGTCAACAAAAACTAAATAAATAAAACAATTGTGCTATATAGACTACAGAAATAGTATTGTAGTTGCTAAATTGATGAATAATGAACTCTCTGTTGGAAGTCAGATGGTAAAACTTATCTTTTTTTTTTTTTTGACAACATCACTAAATTTGCAGTTGCCACATTTATGGCATCCAGGAGGGAGTGGTTGAAGTAGCCAAGTTCTGGTCACCTGTAGGGGCTGGAACTGTTAATGAAAGTGTCCTTAACATTTTCTGCTGTTCTGTAGTGCATTCTCATAATGTGGGATCTGAGCAAACATCTCCAAGTCTGGATGAATGAAGCTGGCATGGTCAGGCCCCCACACTGCCCACCCAACCAGCATGAACAATAAACAATAGGACCCAGACAGTGCTAGTAAATGGATCTCTGTTGAGGGAAGGTAGTGTAACCAGTGGTGTCCTGCAGGGGTCAGTACTGGGACCTTATCCTCTTCAACATCTTTCTAGGAGACCTTGCAAATGATTTGAAAGGGAATACTTGCCTGTTCACAGATCATACTAAACTCTGCAACAGAGTGGACTCACAGGAAGGTGCAGACAACATGAAAGCTGACCTTAGAAAGTTGGAGGAATGGTCCAGGGCTTGGCAGTTAAAATTTATTGCCAACAAATGTAAGATAATGCACCTGGGTAGGAGGAACCCAAGTACACACTGGGAGAACATCAATTTGAAGAAACACAGATGGAGGGAGATCTCGGCCTAGTGATCACTGACAACTTAAAGATAGGAAAACAGTGTGAAAAGGCAGCACAGAAAGCAAATGGCATCCTCGGCTATATTAGTAGGGGCATTACTAGTAGGAAGTGGGAGGTGATCATGCCTCACTACAGGTCCTTGGTGAGGCCACACTTGGAATACTGTGATCAGTTCTGGAGACCTCACCTCAAAAAGGACATTGACCGTTTGGAGACAGTGCAAAGAAGAGCTGCAAAAATGGTGCAAGGTCTACACCATAAAACGTACGAGGTGTGACTTAGGAAGTTAAATTTATACTCCCTCGAGCAAAAAAGAAACAGAGGTGACATGATCGAAACATTTAAGTATGTGAAGGGGCTAAACACAACTCAGGCAGGTAATCTATTTCAGCACAACACAACAGCATGTACAAGGGGTCATAAATTGAGGTTGGTGGGAGGTAGGTTTAAAAGTAACTTCAGGAAGTGCTTCTTCATGGAGAGAGTGGTGGAACCATGGAACAGCCTGCCCTAGGAGCTGGTAGCATCAAAGATGATCAGAGATTTCAAACTTGCATGGGATAGACATTGCGGACAGGTTAGGTTGCAGGCAACAAAATGGGGGGTAGTCATTTTGGGCAGACTAGATGGATCACGTGTTCCCCATCTGCCAATATTTTTCTTATGTTTTACATTCTTATGAAGAGCTCCTACCAGTGTTGACTTCGTGTGCACTACTGGGTGGGGTCCATTGCACACCAGAAATGCCCTATTGTGGAAGGTTTCCCCAAGGATCTGGTGTGTGGGAGCTCTTTGGGGTTCAGGTGAAGTGATAGGGTTGTGTGGCTGTGGCAGGGGGAATAAACAGTAATTTTAAAATATATGTATCAATCTCATAAAATAGAGTCACAGGCTACCAAATAACTTGTTAAAATGTAAAATTAAAGACTAGCCTGGTGGCGCTGAGGTTGGAGGCAATGGATGCCACACCTCACGCAACGCCGGTGACCCGGGTTTGGAAACGAGCCAGGGCCGCCGGGGTCAACAGGGGAGGGAAGAGATTGAGCATCCGGAGGACTGCTCTCTCTTTCCAGGGGTGGGTACGGGATACGCTCGCTCTTGCAGCGACCTCTGGCGGTGGCTAGGGGATCGCCGATAGTAGCAGCAGTTGCCTGGGGGGGCGGAACCACAGCAATTACGTTACCTTGCTGGCCAGGCTCCGCAGGGAGAGGGGGGAAACTCAGGGAACAAGCAAGAAAAGAAAAAAAAACATTCCTGGGGATAGATGAAGGCACCTCGCCTTCCAGAGCCCACACTTCCCTTCCATTTCTTGGCTACCTCCTCTCCACAGGACCACTCATGTGCCGGGCACCTTGCCCTATAGATAGAGTGCCCTGGGTGGATAGGGTGGCCCTACCTCCTCAGAGTTCAGACCCGGAGGTGGTGCTTGGTGGCACGAGGAAGAGGACTGGTCACGGAGGAAGGTAGAGGCTTGGGAGTCCCGAGGTTGCTGGAAGGAGTTCTCCGGGAATGGAGATAAATAAAGTTAAAAAAAAAAAAATGTAAAATTAAACACAGACAACTGAAATAGAAACACAGAATTTGCCGGCAGATAAGGACTGCTTGGCCCAAGTCCTCCCACTTTTCCCTGCCTTTAGTATCACTGCAGATCCTACTTGATTTCTCACACTCACACTCTCACTCTCTCTCTCTCTCTCTCTCTATACTGTATATATAATATATGTATGTATGTTGAATTATTTTATATGTATATTTACAACAATACCAGCCCTTTATAAAACCAAGCATTATATATAAATCTGCAAACATTAAGTGAATCAGCAAAGAGAAGCAAGTGGTCTCTATGTCCCGAGAAATATTAACCCCTTCTTACAGTAGAGCCTGTCAGAATGAAACCCAACTCTGCAGAATTCTGCAGTAGAGTTATGGCAAGAAACAAGGCAGTTTCAATGGGAGTTAACCCCTTTGTCTTGCAGGAAACTATGACACCGTGCTTCATGCTGGTGGACTTCACTGTAGTTTGATTTCAAATATTGAATTAAGAGGTCCCCTCCCATTGGGGGATCCAGTAGCCCCCAGCACCATAGAAATTTAATTTTGCTCCAATGTCATCCTGATATCATATGAGACGGTTCTAAAATATGGTGCCCATATAGAGAGAGATCCCATTTTGGTAATTTCCCCTGACTGCTGAACCTTTCTGCTAAACATAATTTGAAATCACAAAATGGACAAGAAAATATGTTATTTATTTTATTTATTTATTTGAACAAGTCGGATTTACAACCTTTGAGTCAGGGACTCATTTACAAAGGCACCTCGTCACAGGGATGGCAAGACAATAGAACATTGTGCAGATGCAACACTGGACAACATTACAGGTGCAGACACTGAACACAGAATACACTAAATTACATGCTGGCATAAAATACAGATTTACAATTAAGGATGTACAATTTCTCTGGAGTTGCAGTGGAATACATCCTTGTATAAACCTAAGGGGGTAGGTGAAAAGGGGTAGGGGAAAGATGTATCGGAAGTCCAGGGACCTTGTTGAGATTAGGGGGGCCAGGCAGGGAAAGGTCCTACAGTAGGATTAGGGAGGGAAGGGTTAGTTGCACCTACAGCAGTGGACATTAAAGAGATGGTTCCAGAGAGTGGTTTTGAAGGGACCAAGTTTGGCAGTGTTGGTGATGCAGGTAGGGAGGGAGTTGAACTAGGCGAGGTCTCGATAAAAGAAGGACCTCTGGGCAAGGGAGTTCTTGGTTCTGGGCACTTTGAAGGTGGCTTTAACAGAGCTGTGGGTGGAAACAGATGAGGATGCCCGTGGTAGGGAGGCAGAGACTCTGGAGGGGGGAGAGAGTCTGAGCAGAGATTTCTTAGCAAGAAGGCAGGTCTGATACTGCAGACATTCCTCGAAGTTGAGCGGGTTGGCGGAGGAAGAGAGCAGACAGGTGTGGGTGCAGCTGGAGGCTCCGGTCAGGAGCCTACAGGCCTTATTGATGGAGAGCTGGATTTTAGAGAAGGAGGTGTTATCAGCTGCAACATAGATGGGCAAGCCGTAGTCCATTAGGGGCAGAATGGAGGAGGTGATGGCCAGCCAGAGGGCAGTGAGGGGCAGGCAATCCCTATGGTGGTTAAGTAGGCCAATCTGAGAGCTTATGGTGGAGGAAAGAGTGTTGATGTGGGTGTGGAAGGTGAACGCAGTATCGAAAGTGATGCCTAGGTATTTATATCTGGGTACTTGCTCTAATGGGAGTTGAGAGTTGGGGGTAATCAGGAGGGGGGGCACTTCTAGCTTTATTTTGGTGGTGGGAGAAGAGCATTGATTTGGTTTTCTTAAGGTTTATGACTAGTCTGTGATCAAGAAACCACCTTTCTGTTTGGTTGTAGGCGAGTTGAAGAGATGATTAGAGAGTGGAGGGATCTGGGTGTGAGGTAAAGAGAACTGCATCCTCTGCATAGAGGAGCATCTTGTTATTGCAGGAGCTGGTGAGAGTGTGGAGGTAGAGACTGAAGAGAATGGGACCCAGGATTGAGCCCTGTGGGACCCCGGAGCTAACGGGTCTAATGTTGGAGAGGGAGCTGTTGATTTTTGCATGCTGGGATCTAGCAGACAGGTAGCTGGAAAATCAGGCAAGGGGACCAGCAGAGAAACCAAGTTGGTGGAGAGAGTTGAGTAGGAGGGGGGGTGACAGACAGTGTCAAAGGCCTTGGAGAGGTCAATGAACACTGCACCGGCCAGGTTGCCGGAGTCAAGAGCAGAGTGCAGGTATTGGGAAAACTCCAGGAGAGCAGTGGTTGTACTGTGTCCTGGATGGAAGCCGTGCTGCTTCGGGCACATAATGTCATATTTAGACAAGTACTCAGATAGTTGGATAGACACCACTTTTTTGAGGGCTTTGGAGAGTGGGGGGAGGATGGATATTGGCCGATAGTTGCTGGGGGAGGATTGATCACCACTCTTGCATATTGGAGTGATTACAGCAATTTTCCATGCACTGGGGAACTGTCCAAGGTGTAGGGACTGATTGAATAGGTCCGTTGGGGGACTAGGACAACGTCCAGGACCAGGTGGAGGATCCTGGAGTCGAGGGAGTTACTGCTGGGGTTATTACTACCGAGGGCTTTTAGCAGGTATGGCCTGGCTTTGTGGGGGGATAGGGTGCACAGGTAGAAAGGGGAGAGATGCAGGGCAGGGGGGAGTGAGGAGGGGATTAGATCAAAAAAGCTGCTGTGGAGGACAGAGCTTAGATCAGAGAAAGCGGTGCTGAGGCAGTCAGCTATAGATAGTGGATCAGAGGAGGTAGCGCCATCGATGGTGAGCTGAAATGGTGGAGGGGAGCGAGTCTTCCCATTTAGTTCTTTCATGCTATCCCAGAAGATCCAGGCCGAGCCCCAGGTGGAGGAGAGGGTGGCCTGGTAGTGTTCCGCCTTGGCCCTTCTGATGGCCCAGGTGCACTTATCTTGCCATCTAATTGGTCAGCCTGTGCCTTTATCCGTGAGTAAATCTCATAATGTACACAGGGTTAAAGTCCATTTATTAGTTTTAATGTGTAGTGTTTTTTTTTTCACTTTTTTCATTGGGTCCATTTTATAATCACTACAACACACTCCATATCTGTTGTGTGATTTACCCACACTTCTCATGTGGGTCACAGCACCTGCTTCAAGCCACACCACACAAGACATGGGTAAATTCCACAACAACACACACCCTGTGATGGGTCACTGCTTTAACTTCCAGCACCATAAAACTGCAAAAAGCTACGTGAATGCATCTATTAAAGTTGAAGCATAACGCACACGAAATAAAAAAATGAAAACTGAGGGCACAAAGTTGCTGAAACCTTGGCAGATCTGTGGTGTGGTGTTCCTTGGAGTTTGAACAATCATGCAATACAGTGTTGGCATTACCCTATTATTGGCACTTTGTAATGCTTGCATAGAGGGTGCTGATGTTAGAGTAACTCTTAACACCACATTACATGACTGTTCAAATGCCGAGGAACACCACACCATGGATTTACCATAGTCCCAGGGATGTTTACCTTACTTTTCCATGCCCTTCCTTTGTACGCTTTGTGCTCCAACCCTGATAGATGCATTAATGAAGTTGTTTGCACTTTTATCATATATGCAAGATTAAATGGGACCATTAGAGGTCATACAAAAAGCATAGAAATGTAACCTCCCCTGTGGAACACATGAGTACTTTTCTCCCATTTGCCTCTCGATCTCTCCTGAGGTCCTCCGTTGTTTCCCCCAATTGTGCACTGCCATTGGCCTGAGCTCGATGTGCCTCAAGGGCCTGAACAGCCCCTAGATTTGTTTTGCCCCTAATGGGCTTTGGGAGCAGTAGTGGAGCTGCCGCCTTTTCCCCCTCTGGTATTTCACAGTGGGAGGACAGCTCACACATGCGCAGAAGCATGCTTCATGTTCTGACCATAATTACAATCAAATGAATGTTTTCCTGGTGGTTCTGGTCCTGCTATCAGGCCAAGTGGGGACCAGTGACCAGAGTAAGGCCCTGGAGAGCCTCCCTTTCTACTGTAAATTAAGAGCGCTAATCCCACAGTGTTTCAAATCATGAGTATTAATGAGGGCAACATTAATACTCATGATTAGCCTGTTCTAGCACAAAGGGCCTTAAATATTGGTGCTAGCAACAGGCACAGCACTTTAAATACATTTAAAGTATTGTGAGTGCTTCAAAGGGCACAATTGTGGCTATTGAACTGTGTGGCATTCTTAAATAAAACGCAATGTTTCTGGCTGCACCAGGACTTTGAATTTGGGGACATTGATGAACTGCAGGGGGGACTGTATGGAAATACAGCCATATTCGCAGTCTTTGACCTATCAGCAGCCAATTGAAAAGCCAGAACTTTTGGTCAAAGACTTTTGGGACTGTGCCAGGACTTGTGGGGAAAAAGCAGGGACAGTACTTGGTGCCTAAACAGGGAGCCTATCAGGTGTCGAGGAGACCTAATGAATATTCATTTTTGAGAGAGACACTTGGAATGAGCCAATCAGGAGCTGCAGAGCTCCCAAAAAAGCCTGAGATACTTAGTGCTGAATTCAGTTCGGTGCAAGCCCCTCCACAGGAAGGGGGCTCTGGCCCTCTGCAAAAGAGAGTGGGCCTGTAGTTCAGTGGGAGCTCATCTGCAGGGGAGGGGCTCTGGTCTGTAAGAGAAATGTGGCTGCAAGGACTTGAAGTTGCTGGCCTGGGGGTTGCCAGATATTGTCCCCCAGGGCTAGCCTATGCCTTCCCACATTGGAGGAGAAAGTGTGGGGAGTTCCTGAGTCAACTTCTAGCTGTGAGAGAGCTACCAAGGGAATCTGTCTGCAGTGGTGAGAGAGCTGCAGGAATTTTTTCTGCCTCAGCACTGAGAGTGCTTAAGAAACCTGTGACTTCAGATAATAGAAAAGTGCAAGTTTCACCTGAGTGAGTAAACTTCTACTAAAATGTACAAGTGACTCTGAGACCTTTTTGGGGCCACGAAGCCCAGAAGTGCTGAATGTCTGTCTGCACCCTGTGCCTGATCAGCATTTAAGATTAGGTGGACACCTGTTTTCCAGAATGACTGTGGATTGTCCAGAGGCTGGAAACGCCTGATATGACTGTGCCTATAGGAATGTAAGCGGAGCATCCTGAGGTCGGACCTTTTCCTGAAATTGCCCATGAGGACTTTGTGATTTGAAGTTCTGTTTGGAGCTGCAAGATGCCAGCTGGCCAAGGAACTGTTTATTCTGTTTGTGGGAAGCTTTAGAACGTAAAGTAAATTTTCTGCAATTCTGAAAGTACTTGCCTCTGGAAGAGAGGCGTGAGAGTTTGTCTGCAAGACTGTGCCTTCTGAGAAAGCCACAGCAGTTGTGCTAAACCGTGTGTCTAACTGGCTAAATGAAAGAAAAGATAATTCATTTACCATGATGGACTGTGTCTGAATTGGGGTGTTCTCTGAGGTCAGGAATGCACCTCTTGTCTTTGGATTGCATCCTATGGTGACAGGACCATGGCTGCTATGCTGGCAGTTGCGGTTGAAATGCCAGAGTTTCTAAGAGTATCTGAATTGCCAGAAAACTATAATAGCAGTGGCGGAGCTAGAGGTGGGCTGGGGGTGGTCACCCTCCTGGCTGCCCCAGTGTGAGTAGCAGCACCACACCACCAGTTTTATTCACTATGCAGTGCCCACTGAGGAGCCCACGAGTGATTGAATTGCCCCCCCCAGCTCCCAAATGCTCCCAAACCTGGCTCCGCCACTGTATAAGAGACTGTATTTAAGACAGGTCTGGGAGTCAGCCTGGTAGTGTGCCACCAGCCAAAGCAGTGCCATATGTGTTTCACCCTGAGGGGCATAGCCTAGACATGGGGATTGAGGTGTGCTGGCCCAGGCCACAGTCTGATCTGTTCCAGAATGTGACTGCAAGCCCAAAGAAAGGAGGCAGCTGCTTAGATGCTGAGAAGTTCCAGCCTGCAAGCTGCAATAGGCTTTTCCAGAGAAGGGGTTAGCCAAAGCTCGTGCCTGCACCTCAGCATAGCTACTGCCGAATTGTGTCTACTGTAAACTACTCTGCCAAATGATGACTTCAGAACTGTGAATATGCAGACTCAGTTCTGCAATCCAAAACGGGGACTGTAAATAGTTAAAGTGGTGTTGTCCAAGTTTCAGTATTCAAACCCCAGGCTTCTTAAGTGTGGGAGTTACCTGTCTATGACTGAGTTTGATTAATGATAACCCAAAGAGAGGATGCTAATTTGATTTTCTTTTAAGGGCCCCAATGCTGGCCAACTCAACTGCAACTGCATCAGGCCTGCAAGTAATACTGGGTACCCAGGTTTAAGGTTAGGATTGCGGGGTCCTTATCTGGACTGGGGACTGGTACCAGCCTGGGCAGCGTGTCACCTAATTTATCTAGTGCGGCTAGTTAGATAGCAAGCCAATACTGAATCCATCAGAAGGTCGGCGGGTGGCCACTGTGATTTAATGTCTGAATTAAAAATGCAGAAATTATTGCTCTTCACTGCAGATAATCTGAACCAGATTCACACTGATTTACCTGATGCCAAATAACTCAATCTAAACTGTTATTTAACCTTGAATTCCCTTTCACCCTTTCCTAATCCTTCACCCCTTGTAAATAAATTGTTGGTTAACCATTTTTATAAAATCTTCTGTGTGAACATATTATTAGTGAGAGCCTTTAATTCTTGAAATGCGAAACGTGGGATTTGGTTATTAGTCCATGTGTGGGGTGACAAAATGGTATTGTGGGTGGGTACAGTATCTCGGGGGGTTGTACCAGGTTTTATTCAGACCCATGTAAAATTATACTCTGGGTGGAGGCACTGCACAATAATGTAATCTATGGGAAAGAACCAGTTATAAATCTGAAATAGGAACTCAGGCCCCTCAACCTTGTTTATGGGCCCACAAGGCAGGGGTCGTAGCCTATTGGGAGGTGGAGCCTGGGCTACAGAAACATAAACAAAACATAGAATTTGATGGCAGAAGGAGATTGAAGGTCCATCAAGTCTGCCCTTGCTATACTACCTCACCGACTGACCTACTGGTCAGCATTCAAGTACAGTGCAAGGATACAAATTGGGCAGGTACTGTGCATACAGAGTGAACAGATAGGATAGATTACAAGTCTCTGGCTGCCAACACTTTCTGTGTTTCTGTTTCTAAAGAGTATTTATGGTTAAACGTGGGATTTTTAATATTCTTTCTTTGTGCCTTGTTTTTAAAGGTTTAGAAAAAATACAGTTTTAGCATTTATGATTATTTTGCAAACTTTTTGAAAAATTTAGTTAAAGTTACTGCTGGCAGCTTTAATATGTTAGTATTCCAGCAACTTTAAATGCACTGAGTTTACATTTTTTATGAGTAGGGAAAGGAAAAATTGTTTAACCAGGAAAGTCACACTGAGTCAGAGCTTGTTTCCAGGTGCGACCTGGGAGAAGAAGGGAGTTAAGTGACTTGCTTAGGGTCACACAGTATGTAGTTGGGGGCTGTGGGATTTAAACCCAGGTCTCAAGGTTTGTAGCTCAGTGCCCTTAACCACTACACTATACTGCCTCCTAAGTAGGGTCTACACAACAGCATAGTTTGTTTTCTTGAAATAACACTCTTAAGGAAGTACTTGCTTCTGTCTCCTGGACTGTTTTGCTATTTTTCTACTGCTCTTTGTACCTTTCTGACCATCCCCACTTCAGAAGACATTGCATCTATGATTAGTGCACATAACTGTGAACCTAGTGAACCAGATCTGAATCCTACCAATCCCACTATCAATCAGACTACCAGCAGAAACAGGGGGCATGAAGACAGTAGGGGCCTTCAGGGTAAGGTTGGACAAATGTCTTCTTACAATGTGACTCACTGTATACCCTAGGTTGTAGAGAAGGTAGTGAACCATTTATTTTTTTTATTTTAGTTGTTTAACCAGGAGTAGCACACTAAGCTGAAAGCTTGTTTCCAGGGTGCGACCTGGGAGCACAGGGAAGTTAAGTGACTTGCTCAGGGTCACACAGTATGCAAGTGGAAGCTGTGAGATTCAAACCCAAGCCTGGTCTGCTGGATATCACCATATTTGCAGCTCAGATCCTTAAACCACTGCACTATACTGCCTCCCAAGTTAATTTAAGTTAATACATGTTTGAACAAATAGAATAAAGTATAGAGTGGTGTGTGCAGTGAGAAATTTTACACACACCCAAGGTGTTGGATGCTACACGTCGAGGGTATATTTAAAATTTGAGTTTTTACACACTACTCCGTATTTTATTTTATATAATTGCTGGGTCTTTTTTTTTGCCACAACAGTTATATAAAATAAGATTAAGGCAGTTGCTGTTCAGCTGCGGTCCCGTTTGGCTGAAGCGCAGTCCGCAACTCATGAAGCCAGTCTCTTTTTTTTTCAAGATTTTTAATATAAGTAGGGCAGTGGCTTAGAAACGTTATGTGGCAGCCGCAGTCTACTTTTTTAAATATTTACTTACCGCTGCGAGCGATTGGCGGTGCTGGGTTCAGTTGGGTTCAGTGTGATGACTTCGGATGGGGTGGTGCATTTGTAGATACAAAGGAAACCCGATGTGTGTTTGACATTATAAACACTGCTTTATAATGGTAAATTACAAACCAGGTTTCCTTAGGAAAATAACATGACCCAATTATTATAGCATGTTTATTCACACTTGCTTATTGGAGTCATAATTTCCAGTAGCTCAGCTGCACAGGTCCAAAGACCCACAGAGAAAAAATCTTGATCCAAAATTAAGACAAAACATTTTTTTATCATAAGTTTTAACAACAGCGTACCCCCTGAATACTAATATATTTTTTCTCAATTTATTCAGCTTCTCTCTGGTGACAAAATATGTCTTAGAATTATGTGCTGTATGAGATCTAACCTTTTCTAAAGTGCCACTATGTTCGCTGTACAGCCTTCATTACTGAAACACTGTCGCATCCAGCAGGTTGCAATTACAGAAGGCTGTACATCGCGGTTGAAAATCATAACACATAATAACCCCTGGAACCTAAAACTTTTATTTTTTTTTTACAAAGATAAAGTATTCCTGTGCAATAGCAAGTTTATCTTGTCTATACCTATGTTCTTAATCTAATTTTACAACCACTTTTTTAACATCCTTTATTTGCAATACAGTGCTCAATCAAAATGCTAACTGCCATTATGTCCCAGTAATGAAAATCTTATAGTTCATTGCCCTTCACGCTGACATATTTTTCAAATCTATGTAGCCTATATGACCCCCTTTTCTAAATATATAATCCACTTATAAATTTGACTTAATTTCTCTTTTATACAAAGATGGTTTTCATAGCCTATACGTGTGTGTGTGTGTGTATATATATATATATATATATATATATATATATATATATATATATATAGATAGGTTCTGGTGTATTACTAGGCAGTAATTTATCAAGAGGTTCTGGGGACACAGAAAACCTCAAGAGCGAAGCTCGAGAGGTTTCATATGTCCCCAGAACCTTGAGATGGAATTACTACCTTGTAATGCCAGAACCTATTTGTTATTTTTTTTAATATATGGATACGAGGTGAATTGACTCACTTCCGTTTGACCATTGTAGTCAGCGGGTGGATGTGCGTGCTGGCAGGGTTCCCCAGTACTGTGTGGATGAGTGGCTGCTGTGGGCTTCATTTAGCCATTTTTTTTTTATTACTGTTTGTCAGTGGCGGTATCGAGCGAGCAGAGGAGCCCCAGAGAGAGTCTGATTGTTAATAGTACAAGACAGATGGTTTTCAAAGTAAAAAAAAAAAACGGTTGCTGCAGGGAAGATTGTCTCGCTAAGCGAGCGAGCAAGCTGCCATGTTTTCAGACTCGTTCTGCCCGCCCACAGAGGAAAAGCAGCCAATCAGAAGGCACGCCGTTTAAGACGTTCGGGGATAGACTTGCACACGCGCTCTTCAGCTTTGTTAATGCTACTATTGTTCGGGTGCTGAATGATAGTATTACGGCACCTCAACGATAGTATTATCACTCAGGAAGAGTAGTATTATCGCTCCAGGAGCAATGGTATTACCAGGAAATTTTTGCATGTTTTTCAAGCATATTATTTTAACAACCCATATATTAAATATATATATGTATATGCTGCCAGCAATTTTTTGGTGTACATAGACAAGATATAATTCATATGTTATAGTATGCTTTACTTGAAGCCTGATTTTTAAGGCAACCTCTATTTCTGGCCTCCCTTTTAACTGGTGGATTTATCAGGTTTATTTTCTCAGATCTGGTTAACCCACCTCTTATTACATTAAGGCAATTTTCAAGTTCAGAATATACATTTATTTATCATAATTTTCCTCAAACTCTGTTGTACAAAGCTGGCTCTTATTCACAATTTGCTTCTATACTACCAACTATTGGTACAACGAATCTATCACTCTGCCAAATACATATTCCAAATTAATAATTAAAATACAATCACATATTCCAATAGTTTACTGCACTATTTCTTCAATATGTTCAGCGTAATTTTGACATACAGGTTACTGCACAATTATACTTTTAGTATATTATGTCTGGTTAGGCACCTGGTTCCTCTGATTTTTCCTCTTTTGTGGCAATACAGATCTCTAATACAGTCAAGACAGTTAACCTTCCAATTAGGTTGACGTATATTTTTTCATTATTCTTACAAGTTATTATAATACGGTTTGACTTTTTTGTTGTTACTCCTCATACTCTACATAAGAGTTGTTTCTTCATAATGAAGTTTATAACTGGTTCCCTACTTCTTTATAGATAACTGTTTATTGCTTGAGCAATTATTGCAATTTTGTCTTAATAGTGTTCATAAAGTTTAGT
Source organism: Neoceratodus forsteri (assembly GCA_016271365.2). NCBI lineage: Eukaryota > Metazoa > Chordata > Ceratodontiformes > Ceratodontidae > Neoceratodus > Neoceratodus forsteri. Next base: position 1,709,579,512 of record CM028129.1, on the reverse strand, counting down.
ACTCAGGTGCAAACAAGTTCTTTTTTACTTGTTTGCTTCCTTAGGTCTATCTCCTCTAGCTACGCCCAAGTGTGTGATGAGAGAGTCCTTTGGTATTGTGTACCGACTCATATCTCCCCACACTTCTAAGGTTTTTTTTATATTGTTAATAATGACTCTTTCTCTCTCTTTTTATTATCCTAAATATAGAAAGATATCTGTGCTACTTTTACTATTTATACCTTACTTCAAGTGCCTGAATAAACCTGCCACCCCTCTCATATACAAGTATACTCTTCCCCATACTCTGATCGTCCTCCACTTAATTCATATGTCCCTTACCATTCCAACAACTATTTCCCTTCTTTTGCAAAATCACCATGAATGACTTATGTCTATGCACATGGAATGTGAAGGGACTTAATTCTCTCTGTAAGTGAAAGCAAATCCTATCATATCTTAAAAAACATAAAACACAAATTGCTTTCCCTCAGGAAACAAAATTATTAACAGAGGACGTTAACAGACTTAAAAAAGATTGGGTCAGTCAAATTTATGAATCATTCTTCTCCTCCAAAAAAAGGGGAGTAGCTATTCTTATCCACAAAAATCTCAACTGGTCTTTCATTAACTCCATCTCCGATAATGAAGGCAGATGGGTAATGGTTAAATTAAATACTCATTCCGGTCCTCTCTTATTTGTTAATGTTTATGCGCCTAACTCTGATTCTCCAGATTTTTTTCATCACCTAGTGCAACAGTTATTATCTTTTAATACTGACAATACACCCATAATTCTTGGAGGTGATCTTAACCTAACTTTAGAAGCTAGTATAGATAGAAGTAACCTATCTACAGATGCCCACCCTAGAAGCATTAAAGCTCTCTCTCTACTAATGAAATATCTTGGTTTAACTGATATCTGGGATCTCCTTCACTCCCGTGATCGAGATTTCACCTTCTACTCATCCCTGCATAAAACATATAGTAGAATTGACTACTGGTTAATCTCCTCTGCTATAACAGAAAAAACTATTGAATCATCGATTTCACCCATTATAATCTCAGACTATTCCCCTGTTATGTTACAGCTCTTGTGGGGTCCTCTGACTCCCAGATCTTCCTATTGGCATCTGGATCCTCTCCTCCTCGAAGACCCTGACTTTCTACCTGTGGTTAAATCACAAATTCTGGAATTTCTCTCCCATAATAAACCTTCTGACACATCTGTGTGTACCATATGGGAGGCTTTAAAGGCCTCAATTTGTGGGAAAATTATTAGTTATGCTGCCCACAGGAAAAAAGTAAGAGAGCACCAATTGGTGAGATGGAAAAGTCCCTTAAATCCAAAAAGAATTTATATTTTAAATCCAAAAAACACAACCCCAACTCCCAGCTTCATCTTGAAATTCTTCAGCTCAGAATCAAAATAAACGAATTAATCTCCCATAAAACTGAGCTTGCTATGTTTAAACTTAAACACAAATACTGGGAGCATGGTGACAAAAATGGGAAGCTTCTTTCTTACCAACTTAAAGCACAGCAAATGGAGAGACACATCTTAGGTTTAAGAGACGCCAGGGTATAATCCATTCTGATAATCCATCTATGAACAATATTATGAAATCCTTTTACCAAAAATTATATTCAAATTTACATCCCCTTCTAAGATACAAATACAGCAGTTCCTAAATAGCCTACATCTATCTCATCTCTCTGCCTCTGAAATGAATAACCTAGACTAACCCTTTTCTCTTCAAGAAATTCAAAAAGCTTTAACTTCCTTGAAATCCAGTAAATGACAAAGGGGAGATGGATTTCCTATAGATCTTTACAAAATGCTTTCTGATACTCTCTAACCTCTTCTGTTTAATGTCTTTCAAGAAGCCGTTACTAACGGCAATCTTCTGCCATCATGCACTGAAGTAATTATCACCTTAATCCCTAAGAAAGATAAAGACTCTACTCTTCCTACAAGCTATAGACCAATATCTTTATTAAATACAGACGGGAAGATATTTGCTAAACTACTAACAATTTGAATTGAATCCCTGATCCCCAAGTTAACTCACTGTTCACATGCTGGTTTTATTAAGAACAGATCTGGCTCTGACCATCTATGCTCCCTATTTAATTTAATGCATAAAGCTAAATTCCTTAAATCTCCAGTAGCTGCTATTGCCATCAATTTTGAAAAGGCTTTTGATTCCTTAAACTGGGACTACCTTTATGAAGTTCTGTCTTACTTTGGTTTCCCTCACACTTTCTGTTCTTGGCTCAAATTATTATATACCTCCCCTGTGGCAAAGTTCTTACTAACTCTACCCTTTCTTTGCATTTTCAATTGGCAAGAGGAACTAGGCAAGGATGCCCCCTGTCACCCTCTCTGTTCATCTTAGCCATGGAACCCCTAACTGCTAGTCTTCGTCACTCTACAGACATTAAGGAAATTCCTGTTGGCAATTCAAGATATGTTTCCCTTTCTTACGCAGGTGACCTTCTAATTTTACTTGAAAACCTAAATGAATCTGGCCCACCACTGGGTGACTTATTTAATAAGTTCACTAACATTTCAGGCCTTGCTTTGAATTATGGGAACTCAGAAACATTATCCCTTAATGACCATTGTAAACCTTTTATGAATCTACCTCTCGGATTCCCCACAAGGCATTACATACCTAGGCATCAAAATAACCCGAAATCTGGAAAAATTCTGGGACACTAATTTTAACCCCTTAATTGACAACATCAAGATGATTTTCGACAGGTGGAAACTTCTTAACCTTTCTTTCATGGGGAAAATCACTGCCATTAAGATGTCCATCTTTCCCAAGATTCTCTACCTTTTTGCCAACATTCCCTTGATCTTACCATCTTCTCTCTTATCTAAAATTGACAAATTAATTGGTAACTTTTTATGGGATGGGAAATTACCAAGATTCAGCCATAATAAGCTTAGGACACAAAAGAAAAATGGAGGATTTGGACTCCCCTGGTTCAAAGATTACTTATGGGCCTTTCGAGCCACTCAAACTATTGAGTGGTTTCAAAAACCCTCATCCCATTCCCATTATGGGTTGCAATGGAATCGGCACTGTGCACAGGAGGAGTTCCCATTTCCTTCATGTTTAACCCTCTCTCTTTTAAGTTAAAATCTCATCCAACTATATCAGCCTCTGTTCTTTATTGGAAACTAGTTCACAAATTTTTGAAATCTAACCCAACTCCTTGGCTGTATGCCTCCTTCTGGGGCAACCCAGTACTCACTTTAGACAACCACCCAATTTTCTGCTGTTCCTGGAGAAACAAAGGTATATTTTTCTTAGGTGACATCCTGGACCAGAATTCACTCACTATCAAAATGTTCTCAGATTTACAGATCATCTGGAAAATCTCTAAACAAGACTTCTGGAAGTATTTACAGATTAGGGCTGCTTATAACTCTCTCTCCCGTTATGTGTATAAACATATCCTCCAAGATCAGTATATTTCACATTGGGTTAACTTGTCTGTAAAATGGAACAGCTCCATTTATAAAGACATCATAGACAACTTACCTGATTACTCTATTCCAGCAAAAAACAAATGGAGTGTATTACTTAACCATATCACAGATGCAAAGTGGCGTAACTGCTGGCGTCTGTCCCACAATACATTCAAAGATGCCCATAGTTCCTTAATACAAATTAAAATTCTACATTTATAGTACAGAACTCCTGCTGTATTTCATCGCATAGGACTTTTAAATAATAATAATTGTTGCCGTTGTAATTCACCTAATGGGGATTTACTTCACATTTTATGGTCTTGTGCTCCCATCAATAAGCTGTGTCGCAAAGTTTATTTACTAGCTACTAAAGTTATTGGACAAAATATTCCTTTAGATCCTAAACTTTTTTTATTAGGTATCTCTATCTCAAGTAATCCCCACCCCTCACATGCACATTTCATATGGATAAACATACTATCTCTCCTTGTTAAACACTTGATCCTAATGAATTGGAAATCAACCTATATTCTAACCCTTTCAGATGTCCTTCAAAACCTCTCCCAGTATGCATCTCTAGACTGACTATCTCATGTCATTCTTGACCGACTTACTATATATGATAAATACTGGCAGGATTATTTCAGATATATTGAAATCTTTGGCTCCTCTAGGCCTTAATTTACGGGTATTCAAGTCTCCCCTTTTATACCAACTTTAGATTAGGGTAATCTTTGTCCCTAGGCACAGATATCTTCCTGGTCTCTTTTTCCCTCTTTTTAATTCTTCACTGTCATTTCCTTGTTCTACTATCTCCTTTTTCATACATACATTTCTACTTTTGTCTTCCTATATTGAGCACCGATTGTAATCTTTTAAATGTCACTTTATGCATTTTACTTAAAATCCAGGTTAAACACTTACTAGTACTCACTTTATATATGGTGGACCTTTCTGAATTAACAGTTACACTGTTTGATTACAACCCTACCATTGTCCACCTACACATTTGTTTAGGTTTAAGATCCAAAATGAATAATCATGTAATGAGACCTCTGTAATTCTATAACCCATGTATTGTTATGCATAATGTGATGTTCTGTTTCTTTATAATGGAGGGTATCTTCCAAATGTATTGTATATTTTGTTCCTTTTTATATATTTAAAACACCAATAAAAAGATAAAGTGAAAGTGACACTATCAATCTTTTTCTCATCATATTATTTCTGTGTAAACCCCCATGTATTATGGTTGCTTCCCTTCTCTAAAGTTAATTATACAATGGCAAAAATAGTCCCTGTAACCTGATTGGTCATTGCTGTGCCTCAGCAGTGATGTTATCTACAATGACATCACTGTACAAAGGCCCAGCACACACATGACCGCATAACATAGATCATACTACACGTGTTCCCTTCATTTGCCCATACTTAACATAGAGAGTAATGTATGACGAGTGGTTGTGTAATTTTACACACACCGGTGTGGGATGCTATAAACCCCGAGGGGCGAGCCCGAGGTTTCTCAGGCATCCCACACCGAGGGTGTGTAAAATTTCATAAATAACCACCTGCTTATTACTTTATTTTTATAATGGTTGTCATATTTTTGAATATCTATTGAATTTGCAAATAAATGAATAAGGCAGTTGTGGTATAATGAAGAATTTATTTGTGGTGGTTGTACAACATTGCAGTTTTAATTATTTTAAAAACGTGTTTCTTCAACTGCCTTATTCATTTATTTGCAAATTCAATAGATTATTGCTAAAAAATTGAGACGGAGGTCACTGTCTGTTTTTATTTTGGTATTTAGATTATGCTGCTCTACTGTAAATTGTTCTGTTATAGGGGAGTTCACGATTTAAAATCTTGTCTCCATTTCTTAAGAATCTTGTGCTGTTGCTGTCGCTATTTTACATCCGCTTTTTTTAAAAAGTGGTCCGTGATTTGTTTTGTTTCAGAACGGTAGATCTCGATAGGGCACGGCAAGCTGCGAGACCGCAAGTCGCTTACTTCCTTATGTCTCGCGCTATGCCGTAGAGCATAGTAGCGCATGTTTGCCATTATAACTAGCCGAGGTAGTTAAAACGGCAAATTATAACTCGCTGTGCCCGTGTTAAAAAATTGTGGCCAGTAATTATATAGTTATAGTATATGGTAGAATGTTGTTATGGTTAGAAATCCATAACTAGAATGGAGTTGTTATGCTGCAGTAGCTATGTCATCACAACTTTTATGCTACTCTAGCTATGTCACTACTGCAGCATAACAACTTGGAATGCTGCCACATAGTTGCTTTCCTCAATCCAGTTAAGCTGGAAGTTGCTGTTTTTTTAAAACTTGAACTTGCAGAAACATCTGCAGCACACTGTGTCAGTTAAAAAAAAGAAAATGTTAGCATTTCTATTCCCTGTTGTCTTCTCCAACTGGTTTTGTGTGATTTTCTACGCTGTGACTGCCCATACACTATAAAAAATTATGTATCAGCAGTCATACACAAACAAGAAAATTCTTGCATCTTGAGGTTCCCTTGGTAACAGAGTACCTCTTGAGCTGTGCTATCGCGGTCATCTGTTACCAAGGAAACCTCTCGATACAAGAATATCCTTGTTATGTATGACTGCTCATGCATAATCCTCTGTAGTCTGCTTATTGCCAATAATGTAATCATAGCTACAAAACAAACATCCCTGCCTCCCACTGTCAATATAAAATTTCTCTGCAGTGAGTTTCTATTATTTTGTACACATTCCCTAGTCTGGCATAATTAATTGCCAATTCTATACCTTTTTTTCAAAGGAAAACAGAACAGTCTGAAGAAGAGGTCACTGCGATGATTGGCTTCATGTCTGGCTTCACCCGTTACTGCTCTGCAGCCGGCTTCAGTGTGCCCCGCTCAGCAGCACTGATAACAGTGTGTCCTAAAACAAAATGCAATTCTCTGTGCTTTCATCCTGTGGACTGGGGACAAGTGGCTACATACTTTGCCATTTCTAAAAGTTCTTATCTCCCCACAGCATGCTCATGCCTGGCCACAAAACAGAAAGTAAGAGCGTGTTCTTTTCAAAAGAACCGTGCTTCTCTAACTCACCTGACTGCTATCTTTCCATTCATTTTTGTTCCCAGTCATACTGGGACCTGATGAGGAGAAGGCAGAATTCAGAAAGCGCATGGGGTGGTGGTGGTGGTGGGGGGGTGCAACACTCCCCAGAAATCACCAACAGCATGGCACGGTGGGGTGGGGTGGGGCAGCAGGAACCAAGCCTTGGGAGATGGCAGACACACAACTGCAGCACAGCAGTGCCACCTATTGACCTAACCCAACAATATGGGCTACTTTTCTCTAAAACATGCTGTCATCAAAAAGAAAAGAAAAATACTTTTTGTAAATGTACATATTTATTTTTATTTTTTACAAAAAAAACAACAACAAAATGAGCCATTGTACAATAGCAATAAGGCACTCAAAGGTGTGTGTTATTGTTTAATAACGTCACTACTCCTGTGGTGGAAGCACTCAGCTTTGCCTCATGCTTCAACCCACCCGAGGAGTGACACTATTACACAATAACACACACTCTGTCATGCCTTATTGCTATATTGATGTTGCTGGTTATTTTATCTGCTTCCTTGCTTAGCAGAATTGAAATGCATGGTACTGTATACTTATACCCAGCCTTGCTTTGCATCATGTCCTTGAACTACTCTTACTGCATACTTCCTGAACATTAGAAACACTCCCAAATGGTGCAGCCACTCATAATACAATAATCTTCTGTACTCCTACTGCATCATGAGTAGCTAGACAGTGTTGGGGTTGTTTCTGAGGCTAGGAAAGATGCAGTAGGAGTGGATCAAAAAATGTAAACAAACATGTTTTTGTGTGGTAACACCTGTACAGAGACAGCTTATTATTATTTATTAATTTATTGAAATGTTTCACCAGGAAGGTACACTGAGCAACAAGTCGCTCATCTCCCAGTGCGACCGGAGGGGAAGGGGTACAATTGGAATGAGACATTAAACATTCAAGTTACAAGATCAACATTAACATACAGTTGTAAGGCAGGTGTTACAAACAGTGTTGTGCATAACATGTAGAAAGAGTGGACAATAATAAGTGCCGGGTTAATAAGTAAACAAGTGCTTACGTGAAAGAAAAGGGGGAAAGGGGAGGGAGGGGTGAGGTGGGGAAGGGGGAAGAGTCATGTCCCCGGAGACCCCTTCAGGATACAAGGAACCCTGCAAGGGGACTGGGGGGACCAGAGAGAAGGGGATAAAGCAATGTCCCACAGAGACCCCTTTAAGATGGTGGGGGAAGGGAGTAGATGAGAGATACAAGCCCCTTGGAGGGTAGGAGAGGGACCCATGGAGAGCATTCTGGGTCCTTTTCATTCTGTGAGAGATCAAAGGAGGCCAGTAAGAGGGAGCAATTAGGGAGAAGGGGAGGAAGACTAGAGATTTGGGGGTTGGGTGTGCACAAGGTAAAATGAAGGTGAGGGTAGGAGGGTAGGGTTTGTCCAGGGCTTAGAGGAGGAAATTAGGGAGGGACATGGCAGGAGCAGCTAGGTGCAAGGTAATTATTGAGGGCAGAGCTGATGGAGTAGGCAGAGGATGAGTGCCAGATTTGGGGGGGGGATTCCAAATTTTTTGGAGGCGGTGACAGTAACCGGATTGGCCGATTTGGGTGGATCTGCGGGCGACAACCTGGGTACGGGAGTCAGTTGATCTAAGTGAATGGGAAGGTGAGGGGTCTTACAAAGGAGGAGGTGAGGTAGGAAGGGAGCTCATCCAACCAGTGCCTGGAGGTGAATTTAGCACAGTGGGAGAGTTGCCTGTTTGTAAGAGAGGGGAAGGATAGGGCATGATAAAGATTACAGTGATGGGTGCGAGAGGGGGCATCCAGGGCAAAGTGGCAGAAGGAACTGAAGAGAGTGTCCAGTCTGGCCAGGGAGGACTTAGTGGCAGCACCATAGACTATGTCACAGTAGTTGAAAATGGGCAGTATCATCTTCTGAAAAAGTTCAGGCCTAGCCGTAAGAGGGATGCAGCTACGGTTCCTGAACAGGGCACTAAGCTTGGGGCACATTTTTTTCTAGATGGTGTCAATATCTCCAGAGAAGTTCAGGTGTTGGTCCAACCAAACATCTAAGTACCTGAAGGAGGATGTGTCCTCAAGTAAAGTCCCCTCAAGAGTGTGAAAAGTGGGTACTTACTAGGATTGTAGACAGATAGCTTATTACGACCATTATTTTTGCAGTATTATTATATTATAAATAGAATGAAGTATGGGGTTGTGTGTGTAATGAGAAGTTTACACCCCCCCGAGGTGTTAGATGCTACATAAACCCCGAGAGCGAAGCTCGAGGGGTTTATTACAGCATCTAACAATGAGGGTGTGTGTAAACTCCGAGGTTCCACACACCACCCCATTTTTTATTTTATATAATTGCTGGGTTTCCCTTTTTTGCCACAGCAATTACGTAAAACACTAGTCCTTCCAGTGCACTCATGCTCTGGTTCTGTTTTCTGCCACTGTACACATCCGTCCTGTCTGAATTTAAAAAATTGTGATGTAATGCTTTCTTTTCCCCCATTGAGTTTAAAATTACACAATTAAAAAGAAGGATGGAAATGAGAGAGGAAAATGTGGGCGCACCAGGAGTTGAAGCTCGGAAATCCTGATGCGCGCACATTTTCCTTTCTCATTTCCATCCTTGATTTAAAAAAACTATATACCTTGCAGGGGTTAAACTGCACTGAGAGAAGTGGTATTTCACAATTAAAAAACATACCACCAAGTTCTGCTTGTCTGGCGGTTTCATTTTGAGGGAGAAGGCGAGCCGAGGCAAGTGGTTAGAAAGCCAGGAACTGCAGGATGCACATGCGCAGAATGAGGGGAAACTGTGCGCATGTTTGCCGTAATAAACACTCCTTAATTACGACAAATTACACCATGGTTTCCCTGTAAGAAAAAGGGAAGCCCATTAATTATTACCTTATTACACAAGAATACATCGCTAATTACTAACCAGTTGAAGAAATATATATATGGCTTATTAGTATATGTGACACACTGTGGGCCTCGGTCTCTCTGGGCCTCCAGGTACAGCTGTATATAGTAGCCTTGGATATACACACTAGAAATGCTTTGTATTATTCCGTTTAGCCACACACACACACACACACACACACGTACACACACACTCATACTCATTAAGTGACTGGGATGTGGAAATCTATCCATCCATCACATCTACAGGCACATTTTTGATCCTCTTGAAGATAATAACATGGCACTCAGGCCTCAAATTTCAAGAGGACTTGGTCCCACGTGATCTATAGCGCAGACCAGATAGTCTGTGTATGAAGCACTACTTGCGTCTACCAGCTGCCTCTTATCCACCTGTATTTCTGGATCACATCTTCCTTCTGAGTGCTTTCCATCATGAAATATTCCCTAGCTGTCAGTTCTTTAGATTGCAGCTTACAATTTCTGTAATTTACAAAGGTACGCAGGCTTAGAAGGCCATGGAACCATAGCTGGCCTCTGGCATCCTCAGGGGAAATGATTGCTGCCCACCCCCAAACTCATTGTAGCCTTTGGCCTGAGTTAGTGCAAGTCAGTATCTGAAATGCAAATGTTTTTAAGTTTATTTCATGCACAGTGCCTTGCTGAAACAGAAGCAGAGAAACCTTGAATTTGATGGCAGTTAAGGACCGCTTGGACCACCTACTCTGCACATTTGTCCCTACCTATGCTGTCAACACAGACTCTACTTGATTTCTAGCCCCCCCATTTCCCAGTTAAGATTCCCTTGTGCCTATCCAATGCATTCTTGAAGCCCAACAATGTCTTTGCCCCCCCACTAACTCCACTGGAAAATTGTTCCAGGCATCCATCACTCTTTCAGTGCTAAAATATGTCCTCACATCTTTCCTAAATGTTCTCCCTTCAAGCTTCATTGCATGTCCCTTTGTTCTCATGAATCTCTTCCTCTGAAAACTTTTCCCCTCCTGTACCTTATTCAACCCTAAATCCCTTAGTCTCTCCTCATAGGGCTTCTGATGCAATCCCTGCACCATTTTAGTTGCCCTCCTCTGGACAGCCTCTACTCTGTCTAGGTCCTCTTTGAGATGTGGTGTTCAGAACTGGACACAGCACTCCAGGTGGGGTCTCACCAGCAATCTATACAGTAGTGACACCACCCCACTCCTGCTGCTGGTGATACCCCTCACTATCCACCCCAGCGTCCCGCTCACTCTACCTAGTACCTTGTCCCATTGCCTTGCTGTCTTTAGATATAATTACTCTAAGGTCACATTCCTGTTTTGTGGCTGTTAATAGCTCCTCCGACAGTTTATACTCCATCTTTGGGTTTCTGTGCCCCACGTGCATAATTTTGCACTTTTTCACATTGAAACCCAGCTGTCGTGCACTTGACCATTCCTTGAGTTTTCTCAAGTCTCTGCACATTCTCTCCACCCCCTGTGGAGCGTCCACCTTATTGCAGATTTTGGTTTAATCTGCCAAAAGGCATACTCTCACTTCCAGCTCATCAACAATGTTACTTTTAAAGATATTAAAGAGGACTGGTTCCAGTACAGAGCCCTGAGGTACCCTGCTGGTCACCCTCCTCTTCCCTCTAGTGAGTTCCATTTCCCACCACCCTCTGCCACCTAGCCATTAACCAATTTCTAACCCAGTTGATGACCTTAGGACCCACCCTAAGCTGTCCAATTCCCTTATGAGCTTACTGTGTGGTATGATGGTACAGTGTTGATGGCCTTGCTAAAGTCTAAGTAGGCCATGTCCACCACCCTTCCCTGATCTGTGTTTATCTGACATGATCTCCACCCTTGTGAATCTGTGCTACCTCAGGTTTTGTAACTCACTGGATTCAAGATACTGCACAAGCCTTTCTTTTATCAGCAACTCTATTAACTTCCTCACCACTGATGTCAGACTGACCAGCCCACAGCTGCAAGCCTCCGCCCTGCTGCCACTTTTTTGAAGCGGGATTAAAGTACATCTGTTCTTCTCCAGTCCTTTGGAACCACTCCTGTTTCCAGTGAGTTGTTGAATAGCACTGTTAGAGGTGCTTCCAGTACCCTCCCTGAGCTCCTTCAACACCCTTGGGTGTACCCCATCCAGCCCCATAGTGTTATCCACTTTCAGATTTGCAAGTCCATTCAGGGCTCTCCTCTGTAAATGGACTTGTGTCTACCTCCGTCCCCCCAATATTCTTGCAGCTTTTATGTGTTCATCCCTTCCTCTATGAAGACTGAACAAATTTATCTGTTCAGGATATCTGATTTTTCCTGATCCTCCTCTGAACAATCCCCTCTCCCCTGCTTGTCTTAACCTCATAATCCATCCCTTAGTCTTCGTCTTTTCACTTACAGTATGCAGCTAAAAATGTATTGTCTCTTTTTGTTACCCCCTTGGGCTACCCTTTGCTCAGTTTGCACCTTGGTCTCCTCAATGCTTTCCCTGCTTCAATTTGCTTCTCCTGGTACACATCCCTATCCTCCTCCTCTTTCATTTTTTTTTTTGGTGGCTGCCGGCTGCCTGAGATCTGCCTGGTCATGGACCCCTGCTCCCACCTCCAGATTGGGTGAACCCATACCTTGAGACCCCCTGGCTTCCCCCCAGGGTGGGCCATGGAACCGACCCCTCTCAAACGGCTCAGCGGTCAATGGGGATAGGGCAAGGCAGGGACACCCTGGAGGCTGATAGGAGCCAAGGGCTGGCATCATGAAGGCAGCCGGTAGCTCTGCATTTCTTTATTTTACCCACTGAGGAGCTGGATGTGCACTGACATCAGTGCACTAATGTGCAGACGTCTGCCGGCTCCTCCTCCACACCCTGCCGAACACCCAGCCTCCGTTGGGTGTCACTGCAGTGCGGCGCATATCCCTCCCCCACCCCGAAGGAAGAACAGCTGTCACAGGACACTCAATCCTTCCTTCCCCCTGCCAGCCCCCCGGCGGCCCAAGTCCATTCTCGGCCTGGGTCAAGGCCAGCGTAGGTGTAGCATCCAGTGCCTCAACCCTCAGCACCACTGGGCCGGCCTCTTCCTCTTTCGTAAATTTGTGCCTTCTGAATGCTAACCTTTTAGCATTACCTTTTACGTCAGTTCCCTTGAGAACCATAGCAGTCTCTTTTTTCCTCTTGTTTCTTACTTCTTTTGCTCAAAGGTTTGTTGTCTTCAGTATGTCATCCCTTAATTTGGCCCACTGTTCCTAAACCCCACCCAGACCATCCTCCCCACTAGGTTGTCTCTCATCCTTGTGTGGTTTGCATTTGCTGCTGTCCTTATGTTGAACCACACTGTATGGTGATCACTGGTTCCCAGGTGGTCTCCCACCTTGACGTTTGCAGCACTGTTCCTGTTTGTGAGCATCTTGTGCAGTATTGCCCTGTCTTGAAGGGGCTGTCTGACTAGTTGCCTGACAAATGCCCCCTGCAGGGAGTCTAAGATTCCCTGCCTCTAGCTGAGGCCATGGCTGGGAGGCTCTAATCTACATCTGATAGACTGATGTCACCCACCAGCAGTACCTCCCCTTTTTCAGCCATTGTTAATATCATTATTATTAGATTTTGGTAATCATGTAGGCTCACTGAGAGAAGCTGACCCTTTTTCAGGTGTGACCCAGAATTAATTACATGAAGCAGACAGAATACATACACATAATAATAACATGCAATGCATGAGTAAATGACAAAATACAGTGCAAGCAATGGCTATACATTCCAAAAGAAAACCGGTACCGGGTCAATACTTTGCATGTGAGGCAGCGTGGCATTAACCGCGCAGTACATGCAGCACTTGCAATCACAGTGACAGGGGTAGAATAGCACTACGGATTTACCGCAACTCCTGTCGCTGCACACTGATGTAAGGAGAGGAGAAGGTGCCACATGCTGGGTTCCTGGTTGAGCCACTCCTGTGGTGGAGTGGTAGGGCACCAGTACATGGTGCAGTTGCGAGACCAGGGACAGTGGTTTAGTTCTCCCCAGGTCTCTCCTGCTGCAACTTTTGCTGGCATGTTTTATTTTTTAAATCAAACTCCCCCCTCTCAAGTTTATCTCCCATCCCCAAAGTCCCCCCCGCCCGGAGTCTGTTATTTAAGTTTTGGGGTGGTGCGGTGGGAAAAGGTCCCCGCAAAAAAACATAAAGCCCCATTGTTGTCAATGGGCGTGGTGCACAGAACAGGTCGGTGTTTTGCCCAACTCTGCTTTTGTGCGGCACTGTTTTGCTGTGTCATTTTCAGTCGCACGGTTTTGTCATACAGCGGTATGACCCCATGCCAAGAAAACTTTGAGCAACAGGTTGGTAGTTAGATACAGGATACAGATAACTACTCAGAGACTCTTGTTTCTATAGAACAGGGACACTATTCCTAGACAACTACAGTGAGTCAGAATAACAGATAAGCTAGCTAAAGCATGCGCAGGGCCTATTAACAAATAGATAAACTTTCATGACGGATTTGAAGGATGCAAAGGTGAGGCATTCCATGACCTTAGTGGGGAGATTGTTCCTTGTAGCCTTGGTGCAGTGGTTGCAAAGGGTTGCTGACCAGCAGCAGAGGGTGTCCTCAGCACAGTAGCAAGTTTCTGTCCAGCAGATTGGAGGGATCTTCTAAGTGTTTTGAAGTCCATGATGTCAGACAGATTTTTTTTGGGGGGGGTGAGTAAAGGAGTTTGTGTGCCATTGAAAGCACAGGGAGAAGAAGCCTCCCCTCCAGGGGAGCAGTTTAGTGCAGAGAGAGCCCTGCAGTGATGTTCCTAACTGCAGATTCCAGCAGCAAAGTGTGCTATTTGATGGTAGACGTATTTCAGTTGGGAGACTTTTGTTTTCTTGAGAGATGATTGAACCAGTGCCCTATAGGTGAGAGCAGGAAGGACTGTTGTTGATCAAGTAAATTTCATCTTTAGTAAAGTGGCAGTGCAGCCTGTACAGCAGGCTCAGGTTTTGGTTCAAGGTTTTAACAACTAATTCCACATGAGGCCTGAGGGAAAGTTCTTGGTCCAACTGGATTCCCAGATTCTTTACGAAAGCCGCTGTATCTATGTGTGTCCCCAACAGAGTAGTAATGTTGAGTAGATTTTGTTTATCATGGCCCAGCCTAAGGGTACCAAATAGCATGGCCTTAGTTTTTCTTGGCATTCAAAATAAGCAAGTTTGATTGAAACCAAGACTCAAGTGGGACAAAGTCCATCTGCAGGCACACTGAATCTGAAACACATTGGTGTGAGATCTGTACAGAACTGCACTATCAGCATATAACTCATTTATGAACAATGAAAATAAAATGGGGCTCAGAATTGAGCCCTGGGAGATACCATCAGTGATAGTTCACTGGGAGGACTGGCTGCCCCCCGCCCCCATTTAACAAGTTGCATACACCCCGAGAGGTAATTGCAGAAACAACTACATGGCAAGTAATCAACACCCAGGCCACTTAATTTGTGCACCAGAAGGTCATGATTAACAAGGTCAAATACCCTGGTTAGGTCCACAAAGACTGCTCCCGTAGCCTGCGCAGCATCCATAGCATTGAACAGGTCAGTAGTGAGGCGTACAACGGCTATATCAGTGCCATGCTGTTTTCTGAAGCCATGTTGGACTTCAGTTAAAATAGAGTGCATTGTTAAATAGGACTGTGCCTGATAATAGAGCAGCCTTTTTTTGAATTTAGCAATGGTGCAAAACAATGAAATAGGCCAATACTATTCAATCATCTCTTTGGCACCCCCCCCCATTTATGCACCAGAAAAACATGTGCTGCTTTCCAAAACGGTACTAGGTATGTCAACCTGGAGGTTTGGCAAGGATTGGGACACTAAGTCTAAGGAGCCTGGGTTCCAGATTATCATGTCCAGCTGAACTATCAGCTTTTATACCTTGTAAAAGAGCCAGTACCTCCTTCTTTGTGACCAATTCAAAGTGAAACATGGGGGGGATGAGTGGGGGGGGCAGAGGAGCTGGGAGGCCCCCTGGGAGAGGATGATCAGGGTAGACTTGGAGTATCCAGATCCATGGGAAACTTATTGAAGGCTTCAGCGGCCAGGGCTGGGTCACTAAGAGTTTTACCAGCAGCAAGGATATAGCCTGAGTGGGCCCAGTTCTCCCCTTGAGGAGGTAGTTGACTTGTGACGAGAATCTCTTTGAGTCATGTAGGTTTTTGCACTGCAGGCTTCTGATACTTTTCACCTTGGCACTTTTGAGGCTCCCTTTGCAGGTGTTTCTCAGAGTGTGATATTACTGCAAGTCCAGGACCTGACCATATTCTCTATACTTGTCTCCAGCTTGGTCCCTCTGTTTCATCAGCTGACGCAAGGCAGGGGTAAGTCACTTAGAGCAAAGCCCCTTGACACACTTCTGAATCAGGGGTGCATGATAGTTAACAACACTCAAGAAGTTACTGACAAGAAATTCTAAAGCCACACTTACATCACAGCACCTACTCAGGTTGTCACATTGCAGTGAGGCCAGGTCATTAAGGAAGGCATCACAACTAAGCCGAGAATAATCTCTTATCAGAATAGACTGAGGTGGGGGTCTCACAAAACTATTTCTCCAAACACAGTAGGTAGGTGAGTGGCCAGTAACTGCATTGTCCAGCATGCCAGCTCCCTTGACCCTATCATTCCTACTCACTACTATCCAGTCTAACAGAGAGTGAATACCTAAGTTTACATTGAAGTGAGTAGGCTCAGTGATAATATGGCTAAACTGAGCCTTTGCCACATCTGATTTAAATCTACCTGTGTTATCATCTAACCTGTTTAGATTAAAATTCCCTAGCATGATCTAGTGCTGATGACGTTCCCTCAATGCGTTACGCAGTTCCTCCCCCTGTGTTGGAGGTCTGTAGATCGTGCCAATGCAAATAGTGGCTCTAGCTCCTGTTTCCAGGGTGATCAACAGTACCTCCAGCTACTCCATTGCCCCCAGTGTCTCTGCCGCTCCATTGCTTTGATACCCTCCCTTACATACAGCACCACCCCTCCTCTCTTCCTCCCCACCATTCCTTCTTGAACTGAGCATGGCCTGGTATGGCCATATCACAGTCATGGTTACTTATGCACCACAACTCAATAATGGCCACAATATCCAGGTCTTCCTCTGCCACAATGGCCTCTAGGTTCAGAATTTTATTTCCAAGACTCCTTGCATTTGAACACATGGCCTTACACACCTTGTTCCCACTCTGCTTGCAACCCCACCTTTTTTCCTACTTTGCCAAGCCTCCTTTTCCCCTCTCAGTTTTGAAACCCTTGCTCCCATCTCCCTTGTGTTCTACCACTCAGTTTTTTTCTTCTTTACCCTGCTTCCTGGGAGATTCTACTTGTCTTGGGTCCTCCACTCTTACTGCTTCAGTCTGTGAGAGGGTCAGTTTATGACTCCTTTTTATGTTGGCTTGCACTTGAGTGCCAGCCAACATATTGCATTAGTAGCAGATTTGGAGGCACGGTCACTGTTGGGTGAATGCAGGGCATGCATCAGTAGGTGCGTCCCTCATTCCCCAATAAGCCTGCATGCCAGTGCCACACCAGGAATACATAATGCGGTGAGCACATCTAAAGAAAGGTCTGCTGCAATGTGAGTAAAGCTCGTCATAAGCAGTGGCACCTTCCGACGTGCTTTCCCTGGTGAAAAATTACATTAAACATGGCGGCACAGTGCCTGCCACAATGTCGACTTTGGGGGTGCCCAATCCCTCTGTCAGCATGCCCTGACCCAGTTTATGTGCTGGCCAGAGCCCACTCCCACGTCGGCATAATGCCTTCCCCATTTGTTATGTGCGGGGGGGTGCCCAATCCCCTTGGCTTTTGCCCTCCCTTTGGTAGACAGCGACAGGGTGCCCAATCCCCTGTCGTCTACTCCCCCAAACCCTCAGGTGGCATGCTGGGAGCCCACCCCAGCGTGCCAAATGCCCCTGTATAAAAAAAGTTCCACAATGTTTTTTTTTTTTTTTACCTGTAAAAGAAGAAAACGGTCCCTCATGATCTGTCCAGCTCCCTGCCCCAACCCACACCCACACTCTGCGCACTCTGCCTCTGCACACCCCCCTCACCCCATACTTACCCCCGGAGTCCGGCACAATGCCCTTCAATGGACTGGGAACACGTCTGCACTCTTCAAAGCCAACTGTGAGCTGAAGAAATGCCGGTAAGCTGTATAATGGCATAAATAGGGTTTTTTCAACTTTAGTGCATATCTCGGACATTTTTTGGAATTTTTGCACCAAATTTTCAACATGGGGTTATTGGGGCCCCTCCTCATGAAGTCAGTCCCTGTCATGGTGTTATTAGGTCCTGAAAGGTGATTTCGTGGTCACTGTGCAGAATCACCTTCCGGGACTGAGTAACGAAATGACAGTGCCACTGTTCATGAAGGGGGCTCTCAGAAAGCTATGTTGCAAATTTGGTGAAAAAATCAAAAATGGTGGTTTTACTGAGCTTAGGCTAGTTGTTTCATGCACGCTGTAACTTTGTGAATTGCATTATTTTCACTCCAGATTTCTCAAAATTGGCATTTTCCACACCTCCTTATGAACAGTATAGCTGTCATTTTACATATCCTGGTCGAAATGTGTTTTGCACACCCGCAGAATAGCGGGTCGCCAGCGAAATCAGTTTTTGGGACAGTTTGAGAAATGACAGTAACACTGTTCATGAGCAGAGGTGCTAAAATGCCTATGTTGAAAATTTGGTGGCGAAAGTCCATAAAATGACTGTGTTACAAGCGTACATTGCGCAGTTTCCACGCACCCTTGTAACTTCACAAATCTGCAATATTTTCATGACAGATTTTCAACACTGCCATTTTTTCACACCTCCTTATCAACAGTACAGATATCATTTTTAACAGCCTGCCCAAAATGTGTTTCCGCACCTGTGGCACACAATGGCGTGGTCGCTGTGGGAAATCAACGTTTGGGACAGATTAACAAAATCACAGCGCCAATGTTCATGAGAGAAGGTCCCAAAATGCCTATGTTGAAAATGTGGCTAAAAAACTCCCAGAAATAATTGGGTTACGGATGTGTGTTGTGCAGTTTCTCTGCATGCTCAAGACTTCACCAATTTTTCATATTTTCACTCCAGATTTTCAACGCTGCCATTTTTTTACGCCTCCTCATGATCAATACAGTTGTCATTTTCCACATCCTGCCCAAAATGTGTTTTCATCACTGTGTCGCTAAATGGCATAGCTGCTGTGCAAAACCACCTTTCAGCTAACAAACTGATTGTGCTGCCCTTCATGAGGTGGGGTCACAAAAAGCCTATGTTGAAAATTTTGAGTGAAAATACCAACAAACGCCTACAACGTTAGGGTTTCCAAATGTAACACCCCACCCTGTAGAGACTGCGAGGATTCAGGGGTGTGACTTGGGATCATTGGCTGTAATGCTTATGCCATTCCACCCCCACCCCCACCCTGCAGCTGGTGACAGGCATCGAGGTGTGCCTTGGAGTGTTCAGCCCTAATGTTCACCCCATTCTCCTATACTGCACCCGTCTCAGCATATTTCCTTATAGAATGGGGTAAGTATAAGGCCCAAAGACCCCAAAGCTCACCACGGCACTTGTCAGTGTCTACAGGGTAGGGTGAGGCCCATCCTCCTATACTGCACCCGTCTCAGCGTATGTTCTTATGGAATGGGGTAAGTATAAGGCCCAAAGACCCCAATGCACACCACGACACTTGTCAGTGTCTACAGGGTAGGGTGAGGTAAAATGGCATGAGCGTTATAGCTGACGCCCCAAAGGCACACCCCAGCGCCTGTCAGTCTCTGCAGGGTGGGGGTGGGGTTGGAGTCAGTTCCATACTTCACAGCCATTCCTATTATGCATCTCTAACTCCTGCACTACCAATGCCAATGCCAGTGAGACAACATTCGGCATTAACAAACGCCTGTTTCTTCTGCCTCCCCCCAGCTAGTTGAAATGTTCATCAAAGTAACATTTAACCTGTCCAGTATGGCCTGCGGTTCCCCCCCCCCACAGATGCAGGCCATCACCTCTGGATAGGCCCATCTCCTTCCAGGTTGGTCCCTAGTCCAAAATGTAGCTGAACCCCTCTTCTCTGCGCCATTCCTTCAACCATCAGTTGAAGCTGCTGGTGCAGTGTACCCTATCCTTCCCCAGTCATAGACAGGTAGCTCCTCAGTGAAAGCCACCTTGCATGCGACATGTCTAAGACCCCTTTCCAGTTCCCTGAAGTCTCCCTGCACAGTCCCAGCCCTGTCCCTAACTAGGTCATAAGTTCCCAGGTAGACACTAACATCCAGCTTCCCCTCCTGCCCCACCACCCTAGAGATCCTTAGGATCTGCTGTCCATCCTTCCGAACCATGGCACCAGGTAGGCACCTTATCTCCCTGTTTCCCTCCCTTCTTGTTCCCAAATCTACCCCTTAACAATTGAGTTCCATCACCAGAAGTTGCTTTCTCTATCTCCCACCTTGGGGCCTCCCCTATGGAGGACCCCCACATCCTTCCTGGCCACTATCACGGGTGCCTCCTCCTGGCAGTCCCATCCCTCTAGAGCGGTGAATGAATTATGCAGTGGCACAGGCTGAGAAATGTGCCCCTGACCTACCACCCCCAACTTCCCAGAGTCAACCACAGTCCAGATGGCCCTTCTCCTCCTCTTAGGCATCCTCTTGGTAGTGGTGGTAGACTAGGTAGCCCTGGGGTGGGAGAGATGTCCCCTGGATGGGAAGCATGTGAGGTGGGCACCTGAATCACGGTGCCATCTGAAATGGTGACACAATATGGGTGAAAGCCCGAAAGGCGAGGGGGCAGGGAGGGCGACCAGATGTGGTGGGGTGGGTGACCCTAGCGACAGGATGTCACCACGTGTACACGCGCATAGGGGGGAGCGAGCATGGCCTGGGAGGGGGCAGAGGGGATGTAGGGGGTAGTGCTGCAGTTGGCTGCTGAGCTGCACCATGGCATCGGGGGCTGGCCTTCGCTTGCGGTGCTGGGGTTCTGGGTCCTGGTGCTACAGTGCTTTTCTTGTGCCAGGCCCAAAACCTTTTTTTTTTTTGCTTTTGCACCCCGACATGCACCCTCCTGGAGTCGGGAATCCTCAAGTAGGAGGGCATGGTGTGTGTGGGGCACAGCCCCCACAGAAAGCAAGTATTTTCAGTCCCCGGCGCCGCTTTCTCTCTGCACTATGGTTGTAAGGATGACTCAAATTGTTTTCGTCACCCTGACATTGCTCTTCTGCATGTCGCCCTTCCACGGTCACCCATCTCACATAGAACACCCTGGATGCTAGCGAACTCAGCCCAGAGACCAGCGACCTCCTCCCTCAGCCCAGAGAGGTGTGTGCAGATGGGGCAGCACCTGTCTCCACAAAGTCTCCCAGAAAACTGCAGCTCCGCTTCCATTGCACTGCACCACTCCCATAATTGCCTTTGTGTTTTGCTCTGTGCTATTGCTGACTGTGCCGAACCCCATTACACCCTTCCTGTTGCTTTAGATCTTGTCTGCCGGCACTTGCTACTGGTAATTGCACTGTCACTCTACTCTGCATAGCGTGTTTCTTGCTTTTCTCCTTTTACCTTTGTTTTACCCCTTCCTTGTTTATATATTTCACCCCTTGTACCCCTCTACCTTTCTTCTACTCAACCTTCCCCTTGCATTTCCTTAATGAGATTATGTACCTCTACCATAGATAGGGTGTATTCTCTTTTCCTACACAACAGGTACTTACTTTTTGCAAGGACTGTTATCTCTCTCTGCCATTACCCATTACCAGTACTTCCTATACTGGCACCAGCAAGTAACAGGTACTGTGCCTTAGCTTACTGGAATTGCAGTTCCCTGCATGCCTGCTGTTGCCTGCAGACCCCTGCCAATGTCTAAGATGCTTATTACTTCACCACTTCCACTCCTGCTCTGTTCCGCTCATGCTGTGGGACATGAGCATGATGCAACGCAACAGGAGTGGTTCCATTTAAGCACAATGATGTGCTTCTTGGATCCCTGCTGTTCGGTGAGGTTGGTCACATGAGCCAGCTGCCTCTGTCCACTGGAAAATGGCAAAGGTGCTGCTTCCTGTTCCTGTTGAAAGGAACTACTGATGAAGAGCCAGTGCACTCTGTAAATTACAGCTTTTATAGTTTAAATGGTGCTCGCAGTGCTAACTGGTCAGTGCTACTGACCCTGTCTCCAAGTACACTAAAAAAGTCTCAGTCTCATCCCTTTATGCAGGAGGATCTGCTTCCTGGATTCCTGCTATTGGGTGAGGTTGGTCACGTGATCCAGCTGCCTCTACCAATTGGAAAATGGCATGCATGCCGCTTCCTGTTTCTGCTTAGAGGAACTATGGTTGAAGATCCAGTGCACTCTGTAAGTTACAGTTGTTTTAGTTTAAATGATGCTAGCTGGTCAGTGCTACTGACCCTGTCCCAGATTTCAACATGATAGCATAATGCCATATGGACAATTGTCAAGATGCAACACCTTCAATTAGAGGCATAGGGCAGAAGTATAGGGGGCCCTTCCAAAAACGTACCTTCTCAAGGGCCCCAAACCACCAGGATGTTACTGGTCAAAAGTAGTTCTGAGTTTTGATGGACCTGATCCATGAAGGCACCCCAGATACATTCAAATTGTGCGTCACTGGGATGCACTGTTCAGTACCAGTGGAAACTGGGCATGCTTTCCAGCATTCACAACCCATAGCCCTCCAGGTGCTGCATACAGAGTGCTATACATAGGGGTCAGGACAGGTCACAAGAAGGTTCTATGCCAGACATTGGGTTGTAATTGAGTTCCTGTTGCAGCACCAGAGTGAATCTGCTGTTCTGTGTGTAGCAGGGACTGGTGGCATTTGGCAGTCTGACTGGTGGCATATGGCAATCCCCCATGGACTGCCATATCTACTTTAGCATTTTTATACTTGTCTATTCTGCACCAGCATGTACTACTATGCCCCAGATATCATAGGAACTCTGAGGACTGGGGCGGGTGGTGTAGCCATGGATCAGGTTTTTCTCACAGCCCTGTGGCTGGGCAGAGGGGGGTGCATAACTACTACTGCAGCCCCTTGGGCCATATAGCCCCTACCCCATCTTCTAGCCCTGCAGAGCACCGAAATTAGCAACAAAAATGGGTGCATGCCCACCCTGTGCCTACCCTGACCCAACCATGTGCACAGAAGCTACAGAATCCTGCAGGCCCCATTTTCAAAACATTGTTGGCATAGGAATAGAATCTGAGAACCCCCTTTTGAAAACAGTGTTGGAATTACATTGTGTGTGCTTTAGAAGCTATGGGGACCCTGTCTTTAACACTACAAGTAAATGGCATGATTATTACATTTATTTATGAGAAATATTGCTCATCAGAATGGCCCTATGAGATAAGATATCTCATTTTCATAGGGGTCCCATGGTCACTGCAGGTTAAGATAATACATACTGTACACATACATAATAACATTTACATTCTGTACAACAGGTACTGTAAGTGCTGCAGATGCATTTGTTCTACCATAGAACTCAAAGCTGCAGGTCTCCAGCAAGCTGTTTAAGTTTGCTGATGACATTAAAGGGACACTGTTAACCCTGTTTGCATCATATTATCTCAGGTTGAAAATCCACATATTATGATTTCTTACCTTGTCTAAAATTCATTGATGATGCTTGTTGTATTATTTGCCTCCCTTTTTTAGTAGATCTTAAATGCATACTAATGTGTCATTACGCCCAGGCATGTTTTGTTTGAAACCCTTGATCTGCTCTTCTTCCATACATTATAGGTTCATAGGTATGAATACAGGTCAAATGGCTACTAGCGCCATAATAGACCCGCCACCACATTAATGGTAGAAATCCCTGTCCTTGTCACCCATATACCTGTCAAACCTCATCTTAAATGTATGGAATGTTGGCGTGTCTACTACGTCACTCAGTAACGCATTCCACATGCTCACCACTCTTTGGCTGACCCAAAGCCCTCTTCTCATAGTTCTAAACTTCTCCCCAGCAGCTGCTTACTGTGCCCTCTGCTTCCATTTGTGTTTTTTTTTTTTTACGTAAACCAGCAGATTCCAGCAGGGCATCATCTTTAGTTGCCCTATAAACAAAGATCACATCTCCTCTCACTCTCCTGTATGACAGCAAGTATAAGGATAGATCTTGCATCCTTTCTTGGTATATGCTATTTTTTACCCTGTAGACCTTCTTAGTGAATATCCTCTGAACTCGTTCAAGTGATTTGATGCTGCTAATACTCTGCGTCATGGAAAATGGGGCACCATATTCTAAAACTGGCCTTATTAAAGTCTTATAAAGCGGTTATCAAGACCTCCCCTTTTCTACTTTGTATACTTCTAAGTATGTTACCCATTACTCTGTTTGCTTTTTTTTATTAGCGCTCTATTATGGGAGTCAAAACTTAATTTATCAGAAATATACACTCCCAAATCTTTTCTACAGGATGTGGCACATATAACATTGTTGTTTATCTTATACACTGTCCAAAATGCATGACTCTACATTTGCTCTCATTGAAATTAAATTTATGTTGATAGGCCCACTGTTCCAGTGACTGTAGATAGTTTTGTAAATTCAGAACTGAGTCCTCATTATTAACAATAGCCCCCACTTTGGTATCATCAGCATACTTTTGTATCCATATTCCATCCAAACCTTGCATACTGGATACAAAGGTGGAGAATTCAGTAGGGCCCAAAATTGAGCCCTGTGGCACACCACTTGTCACCGTGCCCCAATCAGAATAATGTCTCCTAATCTGCACTCTTTGTAGCCTATTGTAAAACCAGGATTGCATCCATTTGAGAATACTAGTGCCTACCCCCATTTCCACCAGCACTTCAAGCAATTTCTGATGTGACACAGAGCCAAACATTCTACTGTAATCTAGGTACACAACATCCACTGGTAGTCCCTGATCTAGGGCATGACTTACAGGTTCAAAAAAGTCCATAAGGTTAATAACACACGACCTTCCCTGTGAGAATCCATATTGTGTTATGTCTAGTACACCTTAACTGTTGAAATCATCTATGAGGAATTGTTTAACAAATCCTTCAAGTAATTTACCAACCAAGGATGTTATACTAATTGGGCGATAGTTTTCCACCAATGCCTTATTCCCCTTTTTAAGTATTGGGGTGATGTGTGCTATTTTCCAATCTCGAACCACCATATCTGAACCCAGAGATTTATTAAACAACAGGGCAAGTGGGCCAGCTAACTCTGCTGCCAATTTGCTCAGTAACATAGGGTGAATATCATCTGGTCTACGGGATTTATTGATATCTAGTTTTGTTAAATTCTCAAATATCTGCTACCTCTACAACATATTTTTTGCCTATCCTGTCCTCGTATCAATCTGCCTTAATATGCCTCTCTGACTTTTGATATACAGACAAGAAGTAAGAATTAAACATAGAAACGTAGAATTTGATGGCAGATAACGACCGCTTGGCCTACCTAGTCTGCCCCTTTCCCTACCTAACGGATAAGCTGCAGATCCTAGTTAACCAACAGCCTACTTCCTCCTACCCCGCACTAGAATTGCCTTATGTCTGTCCGATGCATTCTTGAATTCCCCCCACTGCATTTGACTCTACGACCTCCTCACGAAGGCTGTTCCATGCATCTACAATCCTCTCTGTGAAGAAATATTTCCTCACATTACCTCTGAGCCATCCCCCCTCTATCTTCAAATTGTGCCCCCTTGTTCTTGCACATCTCTTTTTCTGAAAGATGCTACCCTCTTGGGCTTTGTTGAGTCTCTTGAGGTATTTGAAAGTTTCTATCATGTCCCCCTCCCTCCTTTCCATGAGGCAATACATCTTAAGCTGCTTTAGTCTTTCTTCATATGTCTTCTGGTGCAGACCCTGCACCATTTTGGTTGTCCTCCTCTGGACAGCCTCCACCCTGTCTATGTCTTTGCGGAGATGGGTCTTCAGAACTGTACACAGTACCCCAGATGTGGCCTTACCAACTGTCTGTACAGAGGGCCAACAACTTCCTATTTTCTACTGGTGATGCCTCTCCCTATGCATTTCACTATCCCCCCAGCCCTCTTTATTGCCTTCTCACATTGCTGGCCCACCTTTAGGTCGTGTAATATGACTACCACAATCCCCTTTCCATTTTTTTGTTGTCAGTATCTCACCCCCCAACTGTGTACTTTTCCCCTGGGTTTTTGTTTCCCAGGTGCATTACTTTGCACTTCTTTGCATTGAATCTAAGCTGCCATACATTTGACCATTCCTCCAACCTTGCCAAGTCCCTTTTCATCCTTTCCACATCTCATATCAATGTTTACCACCTGCGGTCACCCTATGTGGTACCCTTGTATGTATATCCAGCCTGTATCATGTAACGTGCATTTCATGTATATACTGTTATTACCTATCTGTGTTTGTACTTTAAGTGTTTATGTCACAGGACCTCCTTGTGAATGAGCTTGCTCAATGGAGTTTTCCTGCAATAAACTTGAACTTGAAACTTGAACTTGAACATCACCTTGCGTATCAGCCCTGTTGCAGATCGTTGTGTCATCTGCAAAGAGACATACTTTTCCTTCCAGTCCCTCTGCAATATCAGTTATAAAGACATTAAGGAGGACCGGCCCCAGTACTGAACCTTGCGGTATCCCACTAGTAACCCCAATTTCTTCACTGTGGACTCCGTTTACTATTACCTTCTGTGTCCTGTTGTCCAGGCAGTGTTTTACCCAGGCTACCACCCTGGGACCCACTCCCAGGCTGGCTCATTTGTTTATTAATCTTTTGTGCAGGACTGTGTCAAATGCCTTGCTAAAGTCTAGGTAGGCCATGTCCACAGCCCCTCCCTGGTCTATTACTTTGGTCACCCAGTCAAAGAAATCAATTAGATTTGTCTGACATGACCTTTCAGTTGTGAATCCATGCTGCCTTGGGTCCTATGCCCCACTGGCCTCTAGGTACTCAACAATTTTTCCTTCAGAAGTGACTCCATCATTTTCCCTACCACTGAGGTCAAACTGACAGGTCTGTAGTTTCCTGCCTCTGTCTTGCTCCCACTTTTGTGAAGGGAATCACATCCGCCCTCCTCCAGTCCTCAGGTACCACACCATTCTCCCATGATTTATTAAAAAGGGTAGTCAGTGGTGTTATTAGTTCTTCCCTTAGTTCTTTTACAATTCTGGGGTGAATCTCATCAGGCCCCATTGCTTTATCCACCTTCAGTTTTAAGAGTTCTTTCAGAACCTTTTCTTCTGTGACAGGACTAATATCAACCCCCATTCAGAGTGCTTCTATTGACTGGATTAGGTATCTCCCCCTGCTTTTCCATTGTGAATATTGAGCAGAAGTATTCGTTCATTATCTTTGCTTTTTCACTGTCGCTCTCTGCCCAACCACCTTCCTCTTTATTCAGCCTCCGTATCCCTGCCTTCATCTTTCTTTTCTCCCTAATGTATCTATAAAAGGTTTTATCCCCCTTCTTAACCAAGTTGGCTATCTTTTCCTCAGTTTGGGCCTTTGCTATTCTGACTGCCTCCCCCGCTTCCTTCTGCTTTAACTGGTACAGTTCTCTGTCCTGCTCCTTCTGTGTTTCCTTATACTTCCTGAATGCTATCTTTTTCTCCTGAACCTTTCCACCACTTCTTTTGAGAGCCATAGTGTCCAGAACCATGTCCATCTCATTATCAATTACTTTATTACCATAAGATATATTGGAAATATATTTGTTCCCAGACCTTAAGCTTCCGATGTAGTTGTAAAATTGTTTACCATTAGAAGATGCCAATTCATGCCTGGCCTTAGCCTTAGCAGCTGAACTTGCCTTTCTACATTTCTTTACCAAGTTTTTGTATTTCTCAGCTCTTAGGTCATTGGGGTGTCTTTTGAGCTCCTTGTAGGCCTTATTTCTTTTATTGATATGCTTCTTTATTTTCACTGAAAACCATTTTGGTATTCTTCCTTGCTTATCATATTTGTTTACTGTGGGGACAAACTTTTCCATGCAATAATGTATCTTTTCCTTAAAAGTTTCCCAGGAGTCCTCTAGTTCTCTATCCATGAAGTCCTTTTCCCAATCCCAGCCACCAAGATACTGTTTCATACTACCTAAATTAATTTTTCTGTATTTCTTACTTTTTGTCATACCTGATACTTTAGTTAATACTTTCTTCGATGTACACATGACCATCTTATGATCATTACCTCCATGGGGTGGGAGAGTAACTATATTCCCTAGACAACCTTTCATGTTACATAGTATCAGGTCAAGTAGATTGTTATCTCTGGTCTTCTCCTTAACCATTTGCTCCAAATTGTTACTAATTCAGAAATCTATAAGCCTGTTATCTAGTCTACTATAATCATGCAGATTATTCCAATCTATTTTGGGAAAATTAAAATCTCCTAGTAGTATACAGTTACTGGTTAGACTAGTCTGTTCCAGTGCATCCATAGACGCGGTATTCTCTTGGTCACTCAGGCCTGGTGCTCTATAACACCCCTCCAGCATAATATCTTTCCTGCCGGTTGTAATTTTAACCCACATTTGTTCAACATCATGGTCATTTGTCATAATCCTCTGTGGCTTAAACTGTGCTCAATAAAAAGGCCTACCCCTCCACCTAATTTGTTCACCGTATCCATATGTATGAACTCATAACCATCAATATGCACATCCCAATCTGCCTGGTTCAACCAGGTTTCCGTTATAGCACAAATGTCTATTTGCTTAGAGGAAAGTTTATACTCTAATTCTGCCTTTTTTTTTCTTATACTTCTTGCATTCAGTAGTAGCATGTTAATACCCTGATTATTGATTTGACTTGGGGGTCTACTCGCTTCTTGGAATGGAGCCCTGTAAAGCCTCTAACAAATTTTCCATACTCATGACAGTAGGCCCATACCCCCTTTGTAAGAGTTTAAATTCTTATCGAGTGTGCTTTTAAATAGCCCTCCCAGCAGTTTACTGCCATTTCTATTGAGATGTAGTCCTTCCTTGCTATACAGTGAGCGATTGCAAAAAAAAAGTCTCCCAGGACATTATACATTGCCAGCTGTTCAATATATACCATGTTCTGATCCAATTGTTAATTCTTAGAATCTTTTGGTTTAGGGCCTCTGATGCCCAGGGTACTGATAACATTTCTGAGAACACCCCTATACCATTAATACTCTGAATTATTCTGGCAATGTTCAACAATTCCAGATATATTTGATCCTCTCTGGTGTGCTTACTGTCATTTGTGCCTGCATGAATAATTATAACTAGCCTGTCATTTCTTTTTTGTACTACTTTAGGTAGTAAGTGTCCTACATCACTTAGCTTAGCACCAGGCAGATAGGAGCTGGTAACTATATCTTTCTTGTCCTTCGTTGAGTAGGCATCAGTATACCTTATAATGGAGTCACCTATAATAAATACCCTAGTGGAAATTTGAGGAGGTTCATCTTCTGTTTCCATTTCGTTTGTCTCTTGTGCCATTGGGAGTTGGGCAGTAAAAGATTCTATAACATTATTTCCCACATCATTCAAGTCTTGTGCCAGGATCGGCATTGTCTCCTGGACCTCACTTGGAGCCACATCAGGGGTATCTTGCTCTCCTATACTTCCATCATTAACCCCTTCCCTACCTAGCAGATTAAGAATATCCTGGGTTTCATTCTCTGCTGAGTCTAATGACTTACTTAACGTCACCGAACATTAGGAACACCCCCCGGCAGTACAGTCACTCATGAAGCAAGAGTCTCCTCTCCTCATACTGCACCACAAGTGACTACACGATGTTGGTTCCCAAGTCCAGGAAAGATGCAGTGGGAATTGATCAAGGAATGCAAACAATACGTGTGGTAACACCAGTATGGTGGGCAGTCTGTTTTTTTACTTTTAAAAAGAAAAACATGATCAGAATTTAACTACCAGTTACATCAGCAATCTATTCAAAATGTGACCAACCATGAGATGTGTTTTTCAAACTGAAAAAACATTGAGGTCTAAGGAGTTTTATAACATTACAGTCACACCTATAATACCAGGTAGATGCAGCACCTACACAGAGAATAAACAGGGTTGCACTACCAGTACATTTTTTGCCTCTCTTCCCACCCACAACCAATTATTGGGTACACCAAGGAACTCTCCGAATTACCTACCCAATCAAATAGCTTCAGGACCTGTGTGGGGGAGAGAGAGGGGCTGCACTGGACTGACCCAGGAGACCACAGGAAAGTGAGACATGGGTAGCTTTGAAGCATGACTCAAACATGGTTTTAAAGTGAAAATTAAACTTAACTTTACTGAACTGCTCTGCAACATACTGTACAGACACAGTTTGCATGAAAGGCAATAGCATTTAACAATACCAACATAAAATTTTGCTAATACCTGAGTTTTGAATGAACTGTTTGCACATTAACACCTCTTGCTTTGTTCCCTCAGGTCTGTACCTGCTACCCCTGGAGACTGCAGGCTATTTCACATTAACCCATGAGGTGGGTGCATAAGGAAGGGCACCGTCCATAACAGTGACTCCTTCCCGGCACAATCCCTCATGGCGAAGGAAGGGTAGGGAGACCGGATGAGGGGGTGGGCAAACTGGGTGACAGGATGTGGGTATGTGTACGCGTGCGTGGGGGGAGCGAGAACAGCAAGTGTGGGCTGGGATGGGGCAGAGGGGCTGTAGGGGGTGGTGCTGCGGTGGATGGCTGAGCTGCGTCTTTGTATCAGGGGTTGGCTACTGGTTGGGGTGGGTGAGGTACCGGGTTCGGGTCTGAGTGCTGGTGCGATTTTATTGCGCCCAGCCTGAACCTTTGTTTTTTAATGCTCCCCCCACATGCACTCCTGGGTTGAAAATCCTTAAGTAAGGGGGTGCAGAGGGTGAAGCCCCCCCCCGTGAGGGGGTTGTGGGGGGTGCAGCCCCCCACAGAAAGTGTTAAAAAACTCTGCTGGTGCCATTGTCCTGTGCGCCAGGGTTGTCAGAGTGCTGAAAATGTTTTCGGCATTCTGACTGTGCGATAACGGCGATTGCCTTTAGGCATTCGCTGTTGTCACATAGACCCCTATTTCACCACCCTCCAGCCCTCTAGCTACTTAAACTCTAACCAGCACTAGGCCACACCTCAGACCTCAGTTGCTGCACATAAAAGTTACTTGTCTTAAGGGCGTGCAGTGGCTACTAGGCCTATATGCATCTCAGTCAGCCCACTCACCCCTTTATCACTAGATACCCTTCCCTGGTATCTAATACTGTAACTTTTAACCTTAAAATACTTACACACTCTATCACTTAAACTCTAAACATTTCACAATAGCAGTACATTGCATCACATCGTATTCACTCAATAGCATTAAAAGTACACTCCCCCCCCCAGTATTAATATTCAGTCCTTCAGTAGCTGGACAGTAGTCCTTGGAGCAGGATTCCAAATTCAAAAATGTAGAAGAGTGACCCTCTTGAACTAGTCCCAAGATGACAATAAAATGTTACTCTAACACTTCCCTTCATGACTGAAGAAATGGTGCCCTCAACCTTTTGTAGTTGGCAGCGGATCTGGTGCTGATGATCCTTGGAGATTACCTGGATACCTGAAGCAGTTACAATTCTTCCTGGCTGAAACTGGAGACACTTGCAGAAAAACAGGTACTTGAAGCAGGAAGCTCATCTATACTCTCCCTGTTCTCACTTACTGCCCTACTACCCCTAACACTGGGATGCAGGTGATCCCCTACAGTCTAGTCACTTAACTGAGGACTAGTTCCCCAGACCCTATCAAACTGGTAGGCCTCAGTAGGTTGGATTCCCTCTAGACAAGTCTGGTCCCTTCAGGTTGCTCTCTCTGCTCGAACTCCCAAAAATGAACTGTGCAGCTTCTTTTATATCTTTTCAACATTCTATTTCTCAGAATCCTGGTCACTAAGTAGACAAAACCCTGTTCTAACCCTCAGCACTAATCAAATTTAATTCCAGCTTGGAATTCTGCAGCCACTTAAGCCACAATGGAATCCTAGATTTTGAATTCCAACAGGCTTCCCTGAAAATTCTGAGGCTGCTCTGCTCCATCAGCCTGGATTCAATGTAATTAATATGTAACATTTAGCATAAACAAATCATGTGAAATAAAGTCTAAGCACTTTCACACTTTTCCATCTGAAAGCTCCCTTTCCTACCTTTCTCCAGTGTATTTTTGTAAGAAATTTGATTATGAGGTCCTGGAGTTCTAAGGCTCAAAGTTCCCCATCTTGAGACAAAAAGTCAGTTTGCAGTGTAAGTTCCCACCTATCAAGGGCAAAGTTACCTCAAAGATATGCCATTTCCCTGTACATGCAATATACAATTCCCTGTATATGCTGTATATGCAATTGGGTTCACCACAACATAACCCAGATAGACCATCTTAGGGTAGCTTGTTCATTCCACTGGAGTGTCACACAGACAAGGCACACTGATGAGTCCTGGTAGGACGAAACACGTGTCTGTGTCTTCTGTTGACACCCTTTGCAGACTGTGTGAGAGACCTTTTGGTACCATGCATTTCTGCTTAAAGTTGAACCTGCATAATATACTGTGGTGACTTGCATATACAGTCCATGGTGCTTTGCATTATGGTGGTATGCTTGATTTTGTATTTCTTTGAAACTTGGCTTCCCGGCCAGTGCCCTTTGGGGTAACCATTGCCTCAGTACTTGCGTGCTGAGGTTCTTTGTCTTTTAGCTTGTTTTTTGTTTTTATTGGGTTCACCACAACATAACCCAGATAGACCATCTTAGGGTAGCTGGTTAATTCCACTGGGGTGTCACACAGATGAGTCCGGGTAGAACGAAACCCGTACATGTGTCTTTTGTTAGCACCCTTTGCAGACTGTGTGAGAGACCTTTTGGTATCATGCATTTCTGCTTAAAATTGAACCAGCATGATATACCGTGGTGATTTGCATCATGGGGGTATGTGTGATTTTACATGTTTTAGATACTGTAGGTGCGTATTTGTTTTATTTGTGATGCCCATTATATTTACTTTCCCATACTATGATAAGACTAGGTGCACCAATACTTTTTATCACCACGGCATTTAGAAATTGCACTGTCGTTTTAAGAATTAGCAGTATAAAAGCCAATCGCTTGTCTGTGATCCCACTCCTTGAAAAAGTGCTAGTATAGCGTGAAACATCATTTGTTTGTGCTGCTACTGCCTTTCGATCTTATTGTAATTAAAAGTAATTTTATCTGATATCCAGAGTGATGTCTTTCCTGTTGGAGCTGTTTGGATCGTGAGCCTGGCTTCTTCTTCTTCTGCAACCCGTGAATATCTTGTCAGCAGCTCCGCCCGCAGGGACTGGTGGCTGCCTCCTTTCTACTTTCCCTGAAACTCCAAGCGGTCTTCTTCTCATAGAACCCTGTTTTTGTTATACTTTGTGATTTTTTTGGTCCTTAATGCGACTGCTACTGTAACAAAAGTAAGAGACTGATTTGTCTCATTCCCTGTTGTGTATAAAAGACACTACACAAGATTACTCCTGAGAAAAATCCTTGATTCATTAAAGTTAGGAGGCACTTCTTACAGAAGCTGGTGAACCTGTGCAACAGCCTACCAGTGCAGACAACAGACAAGAAGATCACACAGGCATTCAAGTTACTACCGGATTAATTTGTGCTTACCTAGGTAATCAGAGAGTATCCTGGTCATAGAGTAAATAGAGAATTCCCTATTAATTGGCACACACATTTGCAAAGCATATTTATTCATATCTGCTAATGAAGTGGGGTGGGGTGGGGGAACAGGATGGACCTAGAGTCTATTCTGAACTTATGTTACTATGGAACCACACGTGTGGGATAGTGGCTGTCAGGTCATGGTCAATACTTGAAACCAGAACAAAGTTCTTTGAGGTAGTCAGTGAGTTGCAATTTGAAAGTGCAGGTGCTTTTTCCTGATGTAGGTCTGTTTTAGGTGGCAGTGAGGCCTATTTCAAGGGTGTGGAGGTCTGAATGTAAAAGCAAGTCTGCCAGTATCATTGTTCTGGGGGTTGTATAGGAGATGGATTCAGAGGAAAGGAATGAGTAGGAACTGGTTCTCTCACTCATCATGAGTAGCGTGTTTAGGTGGTT
Organism: Neoceratodus forsteri; assembly: GCA_016271365.2. Taxonomy (NCBI): domain Eukaryota; kingdom Metazoa; phylum Chordata; order Ceratodontiformes; family Ceratodontidae; genus Neoceratodus; species Neoceratodus forsteri. The sequence continues at coordinate 1,709,545,926 of CM028129.1, read as the reverse complement.
TGGGGATGATCTAAATGTGTATTTGTGCAGGAAGGTGAAAGAGTGGCACTTATGCCATTCTGTTGGGTGGGTGGGTGGTGGTGGTGAAGAAATACCTTCTGGCAAATGTTGGGCAAAAATTAGACTGAGTATTCATATTTGGGATCCAGTCCTTTGTTATTCAGCATTCATATTTAGGCCAAAATAGGTAAACAAGTGAAAGAAGAAAAAAAAGGCTGCATTTTTAAATGGTTCAGACGTGGACACAAAACATGCAACTGTGTCTGCCTGACTGCATCCCAGTTGCCCTGGTGCAATTTTCAAAAGATGCATCTGCAAGTCTGCTTTCTCTAGTGTGGCATAGCCTTAACCTTCTACTCACTTTAGGATACAGTTCAGTCAAACAAACAGTCTGCATTGTGTTTTAACCCTTGCTGTGCTGCCAGTGTGTATACACATCCTAAAAACCTATACAGTCTAAATCTTCTGTCAGCCTAAGTGTTAAAGTCTTAGGAGAATAATCAAGTGTTCAGACTGTTGGACATTGGCAATTAGCAGTAGTTTTAATCTTGATGAGCTTTGAAGGGAAACCACAAGTAGTCTGAATTAGTATTTTTTCAGAACATGCTTTGTTTATGTGTTATACAATACACCTCAGCAAACCTGGTATAATCCAATGCATAGCTTTCCCTATATTTCCAGTACTGAGGTGGATGTCACACATAATGCAGAGTCCAATAACTTTCCTTAAAAAAGCATTCTAGATAAACACCAGACTCTGATCTCTCTGTCTGTCTATCTGTCTATCTATCTATCTATCTATCTATCTATCTATCTATCTATCTATCTATCTATCTATCTCTATCTATCATATCTGTCTATCTATCTATCTATCTGTCTGTCTGTCTGTCTATCTATCTTTATATCTATCTATCTATCTGGCTGCCTGTCTATATCTATCTATCTGTCTAGCTATCTGTCTGTCTATCTATCTGTCTATCTCTCTATCAATCTGTCTATCTGTCTCTCTATCTATCTGTATGTCTGTCTATCTATCTCTCTCTCTCTCGCTGTCTGTCTCTCTCTCTATCTATCTAGCTATCTAATATCTATCTGTATCTATCTGTCTATCTATCTCTATCTATCAATCGGTCTATCTGTCTGTCTATCTATATATCTGTCTGTCTGTCTATCTATCTGTCTGTCTATCTATCTATCATCTATCTATCTGTCTGTCTGTCTATCTATCTATCTATCTATCTATCTATCTATCTATCTATCTATCTGTCTGCCTGTCTATCTCTATCTATCTGTCTAGCTATCTGTCTGTCTATCTATCTGTCTATCTCTCTATCAATCTATCTGTCTGTATGTCTGTCTATCTCTCTCTCTCGCTGTCTGTCTGTCTATCTCTATCTATCTATCTATCTATCTATCTGTCTATCTACTATCTATCTGTATCTATCTGTCTATCTATTTCTATCTATCTATCTGTCTGTTTATCTGTCTGTCTATCTATATATCTGTCTGTCTGTCTGCCTATCTCTATCTATCTAGCTATCTATCTACTTACTAATATATCTGTCTGTCTCTCTCGCTCTCGATATATATATATATATATATATATATATTACACACCATAACAGCATGGGATAATTCTTGGAGCATTTAGTTCTTAATGTGAACATTAAAAGCAGGCTTAATAAAAGGATTACCAACTTCTAATAAGTCCCATTCTTTGAATACTTTATTTCAATAGCACCCTAGCATAAAATCCCCCAATATACATTATATCAACTGATTACAACTCAAGTGAACTAATAACAGCTCAAATTCAGGAACGAGCTTGGAATGTCAGAGGAGGAGGAGGCTCGAGAATCTGCAGTACTGATCCCTCCTACGGGGGGGTGGGGGGATTGAGTTATTGACCCCAGCACATGCCTGGCCCCTAGCAGAGGCTAGAAAGTAGGAAGCATAGGATTTCACATTGCAGTAGAGGAGTGGCAGAGGTGCAGCAGAGGTGCACACCCCGCATAATCACAGCATTGTATGCCCACCCCTCAAATTGGGGGACAAAACAAGGGGACAGTTCTGGCTGGAAGGATGACTCTGGCTATGCGCAGGCCCCACACTGGAAGACCCAGGCCCAGCCACTTACTGGGTCCATGTCACTGTGGGTGTTGGAGAACTCTGCCAACCTCACCGGGGGGGGGGGCAACTGGCAGATAAGTCCTGGAAGAAGTCAGGATGACACGGCTGGGTAAGTGGGCAATGATGAGGGTCACGCGGAAGAGGGGGATGCAGTAAATATATTAAGAAAAAAAGAACTCTAATTAATGGATAGCAATCAGAATTATTTGTGGATGGTGACTTTTAATCATGGATTAATTGCAGATTAAGGAAGCACAGTTTAATATAGTGACTTTGCTTTACAGTGAAAACACAGGAAGTTACCCTCTTCCTGTGACAGAGGTTAAAGGCCACTCTGGGGCACATTACTTCCTCATGTGGATTTTTTTTGTACAAGGATATTCCAAGGCACACTACTCCCTCATGTGGATAATATGAATAATTATTTTAATTTTATTTATTTTAGTCTTTGGTAACCGGTTAAGGCACACTAGGCACAAGTGCCTGTTTTCAGGGGCAGCCTGGGAGCACTGGGTGGTTAAGTGACTTGCTCAGAGTCACACAGTATGCACGTAAAGGCTGTGAGAATCAAACTCAGGTCTGGTCTGCTGGATGTATCAAGATCGTTCACATCTCATTCCTCTAACCTCTAGGCTATACAGCGAGCCCTGAACTTCTCTGCTATACAGTATCTGCCTATTCATTGGGTGAAGATAATCACTCCACATGTTTTAACAAGAAAACAATGCTTACAGGGATCAGTGACTATCAACTATATTACAATGCCATTAAAGGTTTGTTTGTAAGTCTCTTTCATTTGAACAGTTAACCCTTTCCTGCTTCATCTTGTGATGTACTGTATTCCACAGTTTGTGCCCTTCTGCTAATTTTTGCATCTATGTTTATGCCATAGTAACTTTGAACGGGACTTGTAATGGATCGGAAAGCCTGTCTGGCAGTTGACAATCTCTTAATATATACCTTCTTGCTGGTTCAGGTGACGGGGTCTGGTATGAAGTATTAGGCAACTGGGATGGCACCTCAGCCTGTTGGCATACTTATTCAATATCTGTATTTTATTTAGTTTTTGTTTACCAGGTAAGTGCGCTAGACAAGAACTTTGCCTGTTTTCAGGCACAACCTGGAAGAAATACAAACAGAGGAAAAGCAAATGACAGGTGACAAAACAAAACAGTACAACATTCCATACACAGTAAAGCAGGACTATTGATACAAAAACAGTGATTACAGCAGTTACAGCAGTGCAAGACATCAAAACAATGGACCTCACCCAAGAATTACACAACAATGAAGCACTCATATAGTTATAGACATATTAAGTGATTATGCTACAGATCAGGACATGCACATATGTAAGAGAGCATGAGTAGGGAACAAAGCCCTTTCGTAAAGGCCTGATGTGTTTAGGAGTGCTGTATGCAGTAAATAAGATGAAATCAGACTGAGTTCTACCTGCTTATGATGATCATTTGGGCACAGGTCAGAGGCATTGTTGTCACTTTACAATGGTATAATGATACCCTTGAGGAAAGGAGGGAGAGGGGGGACATGACAGAAATGTTTAAGTACCTCAAGGGAATCAACAAAGTCCAAGAGGGTGGTATCTTTCAGAAAAAGAGATGTGCAAAAACAAGGGGGCACAATTTGAAGATAGAGGGGGGATGGCTCAGAAGTAATGTGAGAAAGTATTTCTTCACTGAGAGGGTTATGGATGCATGGAGCAGCCTTTCTGAGGAGGTCATGGAGTCAAAAACAGTGGGAGAATTCAAGAATGCATGGGACAGACATAAGGTAATTCTAGTGGGGGGTAGGAGGCAGTAGGCTGTTGGTTAACTAGAATCTGCAGCTTATCCATTAGGTAGGGAAATAGACAGACTAGGTGGGCCAAGCAGTCCTTATCTGCCATCAAATTTCATGTTTCTATGTTTCTATGTACCCCAATTACATGCAGCATCAATTGTCATGTCCTGGGTGATTTGCTTGCGTTATTGTTCCACTGGGAAGAATATGCATTGAGTTAAAAACTTGTGGTACACAACTCATTCTTTTAGGCCATCTTCAGAATCTACAACATATAATGGGATATTGGGCTGCTTTTTGATAACCACATACAGTATGTTTCAGACTCCCACTTGTCAGCTAACTTTTGCCTTTCTTCAATGTGTGCTATTTTATCCAACACCTGGTCTCTTGAGTGGAAAGGTTTATTTTATGTCTTATGGTCATAGTGCCAGTTCTGCTGCTCATTTTAATTCCATATGATTTGTCTGTTCATATGCAAAAATGATAAACAATCATGGATGCTTTAGGCATACTCTAAATATTCTACTGTATCTCCCTCAAGTGCTAAACTAAATACAGAATCCATAGGTAGTATATGGTGCCTACAAAACATAGGAAAGAAGGGTGCCTATAGAATCATGATTACAGATGCAGTGAAGTTTTACTATGCCGTCGAAATTGACCCAAAGTCGACAATTTCACCCCGGCAAAGCAGTTTGCCTAATGTTCCGAAAAAAACATAAGTCGCCATTTGTGACTTTGGCTTGCTTTAGGGTGTTTTTAAGTGCAAATTGCACTTAAAACCCCCTAAAGCAAGTAAAGCCACAAATGGAGAACCCCCCCAAACTTAACCAATCATTGATCCCTGGTGTCTAGTGGCCCTCTACCCTGATGAGTACCCCACCCTGCTCCCCCCACAACCCCAAGTCTTCTAATTTAAAAAAAAAATTGCACTGGGGTCTAGTGGCCCCCACCCTCTGATGAGTACTCACCACCCCACTCCCCCCAGCCACAACCCTGTCTTTTAATTTAAAAAAAAATTTGGCCTGGTGTCTAGTGGCCCCCCACCCTGTTCCCTCCAGCCTCAACTGGAGCAGGCCACCAGCAGATCCCTCCATTCACCCTATCCTGCCACCCCTGCCAGTGACTGGAGCAGCCTCTTCCCCTTCTCTGCACCCCTGCAGGAGTGAGTAAATTCCTGCGACTTCTCAATGAATGAGCACATGCTTGTACAAGCACGGACTCATTCATTGAGCGCTGAGTCGGGAATCAGGTGACCTGCCAACCATAAAGGTGAGTGGAGGGATCTGCTAGTTGCCCACCCAGTTGGGGTTGGGGAGCGGGTGGGTGTACTCATCACAGGATGAGGTAGGTGGAGGGGCCACTAGACACCAGGGCAATTTTTTTTAATGAAAAGATGGGGTTGTGGCTGGGGGGGGAGCGGGGTGGAGAGTACTCATCACAGAGTGGGGGCCACTAGGCACCAGGGATATAAAAATATAGTTTTGTTCATGCATCCCGAAGTAATGTGAAGTTACCACATAAATGGAAACTTCGTGTTACTTCTGGATGCATAATTATTCATTTTGCTACCCGTGGTATAACCCGAAGTTTGGATTATACACAAAATATTACGGGTAGTGAATTTTATGCACTACACCGACCACTAATCATGATGGGTACAATTGTATACATGTGTCATGGCACTAATCTGATGTTACAGTTACAAATGGATCAGCTGAATAAGTTATCAAGTTCTGGGATAAAACATCATAGACTTGGTTTTAGTTGCGTTAACTCATTTTCTCCTGGGTGGCCATTTTTGTGTCAGGTTAAGCAATGGATAGTTTGGACTTCGTATGAAGCTATTGGAAGTAATTAAGGATAAGACGGTTCCTGAACCAGGAGATTGTGCTGAAATCAGCTTGGAGTACTGAATTATCCTCAGACAGTGTAGTTGCACTGTAGTAGAGTATAGTGTCATTTGTATACATATGTAGATAACATGTCACTGTGGTTTGGGAGGTCATTAACAAAAATGGTAAACAGTAGAGAGCCAAGGATTGAGCCTTGAGGAACCCTATGATTTAAGATGGCAGGGTCTGACTTAACTGGCTTCAGTTACTCAGGTAGTTTTCAAACTATTTGATGGTTGGTTGGCGGAGACCTAGTGCCTTGAGCTGTAACAGGAGTATTAGAAACATAAACATACAAACATAAAAGTTTCCAGCAGAGAAGGACCTCTTGGACCATGTAGTGTGCCCTATTTTCTGTACCTACTGTGCCACTGCAGACCCTACTTGATCTCTGGTCTTTCCCTCCCATGCCTTGAATGATCCACCAAGTTAAATGCATTGGAGAGATCCACGAAGATGACCCAAGTGAGGAGACCATTATCTCTGGCTATGTGGAGATCACTGATGACTTTAAGCAATGTGGATATAGAGGAATGCTCCTTCCTGAAACCAGATTGCATGGGAGTGAATAGACAGCACAGACTGAAATGCTTAATCTGCTGTGAGTGAATGCACTTTTTGAGAACCTTAAAGATGGCAGGAGGGGCCGAAATGAATCTATTGATTCATATCATGTTTAACATCTCCTTTGTGGAGGTGCCCAACTCTAGCACTGGAATCTCAGCAGAGGAGATGGACAAGAACTTTAAAGATGAAATGCACCACTTTTTCCATATTTTTAATAAAAGCTTGAATTGTTTCCTGAAAATTCCATGCTGTTTGGTTTTGTAGTTTTCTTTAAATCAGCATTTGTTAATATGATCTGCAGTTACTGAAAACAGTGAAGATTTTTCTGTCCCTATCAGTGAGTGATGACATCATACTGGTCTAGCCTGCTGCTTCAGCAATTAAGTCCCTGACTGACTGAAGAGTACTTCAAAGTCAGAGCAGTCTGTTGAGCTAATTGTTTTCACTTCAAGGTGTTTATTAACCCATCTGGTTTGTGTTTAGCTAGATTATTTTAAAATCTATCATTCTGTTCTCATAAAAAGTTGATCATTTTGAGTTTCATTGCTGAACTGTAGTGGTATGAATGTTTATGAGAAATCACCATGTCTATTACAGCTGTCAGTTCTGTCTCATCAAAATTCTGCATTGTTTACTGGCTATATGACACAGGGTAGTTTTAAGGATATAAAATAAACACAATTCTGTTAATTCATAGAAGTAGTGTGTCTTTGATGAAGCCTCCATAAATATGTTCATGTGAGAACAAGTCTGTTTTATGTCAGATTGACAGTGAGGTTTCTACCACATAGAATGCTGCAAAATGCAATGTTAGAGATACTGCAGTAATCAAGGCAATTTCAATTACAGTTAATCTCTTTTGTCATGCAGTAACTCGAGACAGTGGATTGCATCCTAGCAGTCACCTATGTGTATATATGTATGTATGTACATACGTATGTGTGTATGTATGTAAATATGTATGTCTGTATGTATATTATACAGGCGCGGTCACAGCTGTGTACTAGGGTTGAGTAAGCACCTTAATGTTGACCCCCAATTTTTACATCTTAATAACTTTGCCCCTGTTCAACCAATTTTCATGAAATTTGAAAAAGACAGCATTTTCCCCAGGATCCCTTGATCCTGAAAATTTCATGTAGATCTGTTCAATGGGGACAAAGTTACAGAGGTGCAAAAAACATAAAAATTTAAAATTTTAAGACTTTTTTTGCTCCCCAGTAACTTAAAAATACAAGGTTTTGAAACCTGAAACTTTCAGGTTTGATAGAGTTTGGACCGAGGTACAGTATGTGGTTTTTTGGTTTGTATGTAGTCAAGTGATTTTTAAATCATTTATAAAATATTTTTCATCATTGGGCATGTGCAGTGCAAAAAATAAACATTTTACGGATATCTGTTTTTTTGTGAAACCGTTTTCTCCTGTTGTCATAGTTCATTATGTGTTGTATTGTATACTTTGGTGTTTCATATAGCAGAACACCACAGTATATGATATGACCCACATTATGATCCCTATAATATAAAGTGCTGATTATGTGATCAATCATGTCCCTGGTAGTCTAGCACCCCCCCAACCCAGAACCCCTTTTTACTAAAAAAAAAAAAAAAAAAAATACACATCCCTGATATTCTAGCATACTCCCCCAGCCCCGATACCCTTTTATTAAAAAAAAACACATTCTACTGATAGCTGAAATCTGGTACAATGGCAGGCTGCATGATACGAAACAGGTGCCATATATATTCCTAACATCAGGAGCAGGGACACTGTGCTGCAGAGACAACACAAGCACTTCACTGGCAGTAACATCAGTTGCTGTTTATAACTCTGACTGGCTTAGAGAAGAGTGACAGAAATGGCATCAGGCAACAGTGTGATGTAATTATATGAGGTATAACAGATGTAGTTTCTGTCACTGAAAGAAATGTTAACATTTACTTTTAGTTCAGGGGCATAGAACAGAATAATCGGATGTAGATAGACATAATATCAGAGGTGGAGATGAACCAGACAGACAGAGCACATTGTCATTCACAGACATGAAACTAAGGACGTACAAAATGTCAGCATCTGTCAGACTAGTGGTCTCTTGGAATCTGATGTTACTGCCACTGAAGCGCTTGTGTTGTCTCTGCAGCATGCAGCATCCCTGCTCCTGATCTTATGACTGTAAATCAAAAGCAAATGGTTCTTCAGCAGCACCCCAAGAATTCACATTGATATGGGAGACTGCGTGCAGTAATTAGTGTTAGGGGCACATCGGCTGTACCATCCTGTGGAATCTTGTCAAGGTTGTCTGTGGTGCCAATACTGACCGGGAGTGGGCTTTCAGCTTGCAGTCGACAGGTTTGGCTACCAGAGTCGGATTTACCATTGGGCATAATGTGCCCCCAGAGGCAGTGTTATTTTGCTATTACTGTCACCAAAAGAAGTTTTAACATTTACTTTTAGTACAGGGACATAGAACATAATAATCAGCTGTTGATAGAGATAATATCGGAGGCACAGATCAACCCAAGGGATGGTGTACATTATCATTATCACACATGCCGCTAATCACATACAGCATGTCAGCATCTGTCGGACTGGTGGTCCATCAGAATATAATATTTTTTATACTGTGTGCTGGGGAACATGACTGAAATTGAGAGGGAAGAGTGTGGGCTCCTTGACGGGTCTGTGCTAAGCTCCTACCAAGACAAAATTTTGTTTCAGGCCGGCAATCACAGAAGCTTAGCTACTAAAAAAAAAATTATATAAAATAAGAAAATATAATAAATGACACTGCCTCTGTGGGCCCGTTCTGTCCAATGGTAAATCTGGCCCTGGTAGCCGCTGTGGACGGCAAGTTGAAAGCACACTCCCTCTGCAGTAGGGCAGTATTGGTGCCACAGACACTGCCCAGCCCATTCTTTTATGTATAGTTGCTGACATTGGGGGGCCCAATCCTCAAGTTGGCATTTACAAGCCCCCCCCCAGTGTGGGACACTGGGAAGCCCACCGGCAGTTTCCTGAAGTAGTTTTATTAATAGTACTGTATTTGTTCCTGCAAAAAAAAAAAAAAAGTCCTGTGATGTCTCTTTTCTTTTTGTAACATGAAATAAAGAAAACTGTCCCTCATCTTCACCGCTGTCCCCCTCCCCTGATCTCGGCCCTCCCACTGAGCACCCAACACCCCACACCTCCCCTTACCCTATACAGTACTTATGGAACCGAGGTCCAATGCCATCATTCTCTCTTGACCGGAGACACGTCTTCACTTTTCAATGCTGAACCAGGAACTGAGGAAAACAGGTAAGTGACGTATAATGTATTTTAATGACGTTTTGAATTTATATTCATAACTTGGTCATTTTTTTGAAATTTTTCACTAAATGCTCAACATGGCCTTTTTGGGACCCCACCTCAGGAACACTGGTGGTGAAATTTTGTTGATCGATCCCGAAAGGTGATTTTGTGGTCACTGCGTGAAATCACCTTTCAGCCGATTAAAGTAATTTCATCCCCAGTGTTCATGAGGTGGAGTCCCAAAATGGCCACGTTGAAAATCTAGTGAAACAATAGGAATAAATGACCAAGTTATGAGAGGACATTGAAATGTTTCTATGCATGCACATAATTGCTAATTTTCAATATTTTGACCCCAAAATTTCAACATAGCCATTTTTTCACACCACCTCATCAACATTACAGCTGTCATTTTTCACATCCTGGCTGAAATGTGTTTTCACACCTGTGGCGTGCAATGGCGTTTCAGCAGGGATTTGAAAAATGTCACCTACTGAGTTCATGAGGTGGGGTCATAAGAAGACTATGTTTAAAGTTTGGGGTCAAAATACTAAAAAAAACTAAGAATTTATAAAGTAACATTGTTTGCAGGGATGCCCATTGCACCACTGGGGACCACGTTGCCTTACTGTGCCAGTTACCTGAGTTCAGGTGTGAACTCAGTGAGCTGGTTTAGTAGGACAAGGCTGATGGAGAAGGTGCTGCAGCAAGCAGCACCAGCCTTGGTAGGGATGAAGCAATGTTTTGGTGCAGACGTGACACTCTGTGGTGGGTCAGGGAGCCTTCCCAACAAGGTATTGACATGTGTGCTGAGGCCTGCTGGACCCATGCAGTGGGTCAGGACTGTCTCCAATATTGTATTTATCTAATTTTGCACAGGTCCTAAAGGGAACTGCGCAAATGAGGATACAATTCCACTATCAGAAAAAGAAAGGAAATCAACTGCAAAAACTATGTTAATGCACACATTAGGGTTGAAGAATGCAAGGCGCACAAAGTAGAGAAATGAAAAACCATCCGGGCTTTGGGTCTCTGGAGTATTGCCAAATCAGTGGTGGGGTCTTCCTTGGAGTTGTCAACCCTAATGCCCATCCCCCCAAAGAGCAAATGAGCTCAGATGTGATGTCTTCATGCAGGGCCCTACACCAGATTACGCTGGCTATACTGTATCACTATGAGGCACTAGCTTAGAGCTGTACCTTGTGCTTCAGACAGGAAGCTATGGGCTGGGGGAGGGGGTGGGGATTAGGATTGACAACCCCAAGGAAGACCCCACCATTGATTTGGCAATACTCTGGAGGCCCAAAACCCCAGTGGTTTTTCCATTTCTCTACGTTGTGCAATTTGTGTTCTTCAGCTCTAATGTCTGCATTAATGTAGTTTTTTGCAATTTGTATAGATAGATACACAGTATGTGCATATGCTTGTAAGTGCGTACTTATTCTGTATATGGGTGTATACATGAACTAATGTGTGTATGTATGTATGGCTGTGTATATATATGTGTGTGTAGGTATATATGTATGTATGTGCATGTGCAAGTATAGACATGAATATTTAAGTGTATTGCAGTTTGCTACAGTGAGAGGATTAAGAAGACTGCAGAGCAAAAATGATGTAGAAATAAAACAATGATAATAATAATTATAAAATAGCATCAATAAGTGTTGATTACTTCATTCTTTAAATGCCATTCCTGAAGAAAATGTAATGGTCAGAACATCAATTCCAGCCTTATGTTTAATTTTTCAGCATACCTTGAACTTGTAACTGACTGGGAGGCCAGATGGGATGGTCCCCCTAGGCAATAATAACCTGTCCAGGATAAGTGTGCATAACGTAAAAGAGAGCTTTCACACTCTAGGAAGGAAACTCGGGGAAAGAGCAGGGGTGGTAACCTTCATGGAGATTCAACTGAGGCCATCAGACAATGAGCTGGATCCGTTCAGGGTCTATCAAGTGAATGCATGGCTGAAGAGATGGTGCATAGGTGAGGGGGTTTTAGCTTCTGGGAGACTGGGATCCACATTGGAAGGGCTGTTGGCTATGTAGAAGGGATGGCAAGCACCTGAACGAAGAAGGCACAAGACAGTAAGAGCATAGGTTCATTGATCACATCAGGATCAGTTTGAACTAGGAAAGGGGACTTGAGGATAGGTGCTCCTGACAACTTTGGGAGGCTAGACGGGACTACTCCTGACACTATCACGGGTAGAATGGAACTCATAGGACACAAACAGAAAGGAGGAAGGAAGTACTTGCAGAAGAAAGTAAAAAGGCGGGAGAGGTAAGAAAACTGGAATGATATATAAGACTGGCAGGAATGAAAGTAGGAGATTGCATCACAGGGGGCATAAAGAGTCGGAACACAGAGAGGGAAGGGGCTCAGAACAAGATCAAGGGGCAGAATCAAAAGTATTGTAAGGAGAACACCAACAAGAACACATTGAGGGGGAGGCAGGAATTCTGGAGTGTGGTGTGCATGAATGCCAGGTGCCTGGGGAATAATATCTGCCTGCAGTCAGTGGTGGCAGAGGCCCGGTTTGACTTGGTGGCTGTGATGGAGACATGGACTACACAGCACCATGACTAGGAACCATCTGTGGCAGGATATACAGTTTCCAGGAGGTATAGGAGTCAGGGGAAAGGGTGAACATGAAAGAGGGCATCAGGGCTACATAGATACTGAAGAACTGGGGTACAGGTAGTCATGGATGGGTAATCAGGGTTGGAGTGAAATACAGACCACAATCTCAAAAGGAAGAAGTGGACAAGGAGTTTAGTGAGTTAATAAAGAGGGCAGAAATGCAAGGTAAGGTGCTACTAATAGGGGACTGCAACATGCCAGACATGGCCTGGAGTGTATCAGAAGCAGAAAGTGCAAGAAAGTAGAAGCTGATAGAGGCCCTGCAGGATGTATTTCTGGTACAGAAGATGGAGGAGCTCACAAGAGAGTGGGGCATTCTGAATTTTGTCCTCACATATAGGGACAGCGTTGGGGAGGTCACAGTAAGTGAACTCCTGGAAAGCAGCAATCACCTGACTGTGTAGTATGACATAAAACTACAGCCAGAAAGCAAGTACTTACAAACTAAGGTTTTAGGCTTCAAAAAGGCAGAGTCTGGTAGAATGAGGGAACTGCTTAGAGAGAATTTGGCAGGAGGTGGCAACAAGGGTAGATAGTAAACTGTTTTTTTATTAAACATGGGTTGTTTGAAGCAATGGCAGTTCCCATAGCCCATTTGTTTAATAACTCACTGAAATCCAGAGTGGTGCAAGTGGACTGGAGATTTGCCAACATAGTACCACTCCACAAAGTGTGTAAGGGGGGTTAGGGAGGACTCAAGCAACTACAGGCCTGTTAGCCTATACCTCCATTGTAGGTAAGCTGATGGAGGCCATAGTCATGGAAGACTTGGTGGCCTACTTAGAGGACAATGGACTACAGGACAGCAAGTAGCACGAGTTTGTGTCAGGGAGATCATACCAGACCAACCTGGTACTGTTTTTCGACTGGGTCACCAAGGTGATTGGCAAAGAAAAGGTGACAGATCGGCCCTACTTAAATGCAAGGCCTTCAGTTTGGTACCATACACGAGACCACTGAAGAAGATGGAGGACTTGGGAGTAGAGCAGGGTTTAGTATAGTGGGTAGGAAGTTGGCTTGGGGGGGGAAGCAACAGAGAGTAGTGGTGAATGGGGCTTAATCAGGCAAAAAAGAGGCCATGAGCAGAATGCCACAGGGATCAGTCCTGAGATATATCCTATTTAATATGTTCATAAGTTACATAGGGGAAGGTATCTGGGGCAAGTTGTGTCTCTTAGCTGATGAAACAAAGGTATGTGGCAGGGTAGATCCCTAGGAAGGGGTGCAGAAGCTACAAAAGAACACAGAGAAGCTAGAGAGATAGTCTAAGGTCTGGCAATTGAAATTCAGTGCCAAGAAGTGCATTGTAATGTACTTAGGGAGACAGAATCCATGTGCAGAATAGTGAATGGAAGGGTTTAAGCTGGCCACTTTAAGAGGGACATTGGGGTTATCATCAATGACTCCCTCAAGCAAATGAGACAATGCAACAAAGTATAGAGCTAGGCACTGAGAATGCTAGCATGTATAGACAGTGTTCTGACAGTAGGAGATGCGAGGTGATTCTGCCACTACAGATCCCTGGTGAGGACTCACTTGGAGTACTGTGCCTAGATCTGGAGCCCTCAACTGAGGAGAGACACTGACAAACTAGAGACGGTACTGCAAGGGTACCAAGATGATTCAGGGCCAGAAGGGCAGATCTCATAAAGATTGGCTGGAAGTCCTAAATATGTACTCATTGGAGGTCAGGCAGGAGCAGAAAGACATGATTGAAACATATGTTTCAAACAACATGAAGTCTTGCTATATTATGACAATTGCAGTTTGTCCCAGCCTTAGAACTGCTCCGGAGGTGAAAGAGTTAACTTCCATGCCAGGCATGGAACTTGGAGCGCGAGCTCGGTTAGAAAAGCTCTGTCTGGATAATTTCAAACTGAAACTGTCAGATTCTTTACTCCGCCTCACTGAACAGTCGCTACGGAGATTCCTCCTACTGCACGGTTCATTTCTCGGTTTAAAAGTGTTTTTCTCGGTTAAATTCAACCGCGATTATAATTATTTTAACCGCAAACCGATCGGTTCAACCTCTGTCTGTGGTATTGTAAGTAATAGGTTTATTTCTGTGTGGAACTTTTAAATGTTTATCGGTTCAGTTTGAACCGATCAGGTTGTTTTTAAAACTTTTTCTAAAATCATTTAAAGCTGTTTAGAGTGCAGTTCCTGGTTCTTATCGGTTCTAAAAAAAATGGATTTCATTACGTTTTTTTCCACGACCCGTGACACGGTTGGGAACCGATAAGGGTGTCTTGCCTGGCATTTGCCGGAAAAGAGCAAGTTTTTGGTTAGGCTGGCATTGTGTCTGAGAAACCCAAAAGAAAAACCGGGCCCACTGGGTTTCAACACTGTAGTGTCTGTGGGAAAGCCTTTGCCAAGGCTGACCCACACACCACATGTGTTTATTGTCTGGGGTTTGACCACCTCAATGCAGACTGCCAGATTTGCAAGAATTTCCCTGCAGCTACCCTAGATAAGAGAGTTGGTAGGCTCAGGGAACGAGAGGCCAAAAAGTCCGCTGACCCGGATGGCCAGCCCGGTTCGGTGCCAACCGAACCGGAGGGAGTGCCCTCTGACCCGGGCGAGACTTCCTCGGGCAAACGAAAAGCTGACTCAGAGGAGCCAGTTCCAGCAAAGAGAACTAGAAAATCAGCAGGTGTGGAGTCAAAAATTCCTTCTCCAACTGCTGCAGAGATAGCCAAAGCGATCCAAATTGTCCAGTCACTTTCTCCGGTTCCGTCCGAACCGCCACTATCTGGCAAAAGGTCGGTTCGGCCGGTTCCACTGGTTCAAGAATATGATATAGAGGAGTTTTATGAACCAGAGGAGGGGGAGGATGATTATGAACAGTGTGAATGTGATTTTGAAAGTCTGATGTGCCCATTGAACGACATCTCCCCAGACAGACCTTTAGGAGAGTCTCCCTAGGCTTTCTGGAGTCCCTTCTCATTTTCTGTTTTATAAAAAGTTGTTGAAACCTCCAGCTCCCTTTGGAGGAAGCTGTGGATGAGCAAGAGGAGCCTGACTTTGTGGAGATGATGGATATCCCAGAGTCCAGGAGATTGTCTATTCCTTTACATAAATCCTTTAGGAAACAAACAATAACAATTTTAAAAGCTCCTAATTCTGTGCCTCCTGTGGATAAAAAGATGGACAGGAGGTACACCTTGTCAGGTCCTGATACAGAATTTCTTTCACAGCAATGCAGCCATGTTAGTAGTTCAGGCTGCAGCCTGTGATAAGGCTAATATTCCCTGGCTTCACATTCTCCTGACAAGGACTCAGGAAGATTGATGCCATGGCTAAAAAACAATACATGGCAGCGTCCTTGGGACTCAGACAGGCAAATTATATGGCCTATGTTGCAAGATACCAGAAATCTAGATGGGATACTGTCATGGCTTTAGCCAAACAGGCCCCTGGCCAGCTTGCCAAGGAGCTGGAACAGGTGGCTGCTGATGGTATTGAGGCATCTACGGTGCAATTCCATGCTGCAGTGGATTCTAATGATGTATCCTCTAGAGTCATTGCTACATCTGTGGCTTTTCATAGATTGACTTGGCTCAGGTGTACTAGTCTGTCACAGGATACCCAGGCTAAGGCCATGGATTTTCCTGTGGTGGGAAATTCTCTGTTTGGGGAGCAGACAGAGAATTATATGAAGAAAACGGATGAATATAGAACCACTTATAGGAGTGCACAAGCCAAGGAAAGGCAAGCCACTCCTCAGAGGTAGCCCCACAGGGGTAGAGGCAGGCCTTTTCACAGGCCTTTTTACCAAACCCAGGCCTCCTCTTCAGCTTATGCTCAGAGGGGGTTCTTTAGAGGGAGAGGCAGACGGGCTACGAGCAGGCCTGCTCCCACCCCTCAGCCTAAAGCCCCTGCCAAACAGGCACCCTGATGGGATGCCCAGGGCCGATTCTCCATTACCTGTAGGGGGCAGGCTGGCTTACTTCGTCCAGGACTGGGAGTCTTTAACATCAGACAAGTGGGTCCTGGAAGTAGTAAGCCAGGGTCTGGTTCTCAGCTTCAAAAAATTTCCAAAGATGAGAATCGGATCTTTTCCACCTGCAAATCCTCTAGAGACTCTTGCTTTGGAAACAGAAGTCTCAACCCTCCTGGCTCTCAGAGCTGTAGAAAGGGTTTCTCCCCTACACCAGGGCAAGGGACTGTACTCCAGGTACTTCCTTACCCCAAAAAAGACAGGAGAATGGAGGCCCATCCTGGACCTAAGATATCTGAACAAGCACCTTAAAACCAAAATTCAAAATGGTGACTCTGGGAATGATTTTACCCTCCCTAAGGCCAGGGGACTGGCTAGCTTCCCTGGACCTCAAGGATGCCTACTTCCATGTTCTTATCAGAAGCTCCCACCGAAAGTACCTCAGATTCGAACTGCCCTCAGGCCATTATCAGTTCAGAGCAATGCCCTTCGGCCTTACCTCTGCCCCAAGGGTATTCACAAAATGCCTGGCGGTAGCAGTTGCTCATTTAAGAAGGCAAAAGATTGCCATCTTTCCCTACCTAGATGACTGGCTCACTGTGGGTCAGTCTCCAGACCAGGTCAAATCACACCTGCAGGTTACCCAGCAGCTGCTTACCTCTCTAGGTTTTCTTCTCAATCTTCCAAAGTCAGTTCTAGAACCTGTCCAAGTACTCACCTTCATAGGCGCAGAACTGGACACAAAGCAGGCCTGAGCCTTCCTTCCCCTAGAAAGGGTAAGGACCTTGGTGGCCTGGCCTCCTCCTTCACCCTGCAGGTCTCTCGACCAGCAAGGCATTTTCTACAGCTCCTAGGACACATGGCTGCTTCCACAGCTGTAGTGCAAGGAGCAAGATTTCAGATGAGGGACATTCAGTTCCATTTGAGAGCCTTTTGGTCTCAAAGAAGAGATCCCCTATCCAAGTTGATCCTAGTAACTCGAACCCTGATCCAGGCCCTTCAGTGGTGGCAGGATCAGAGCAATCTGAGACAAGGGGTTCCTTTCATCCCTCTATCTCACTCCTTGACCCTTACTACAGATGCGTCCCTTTTGGGATGGGGAGCTCACATGGGCGACCTCTCCACCCAGGGATTGTGGTCCCCTCAGGAATCTCTGCTCCACATCAATCTGTTGGAACTCAGAGCTGTTTTTCTAGCACTTCAGGTTTTTTCTGCATCTGTTCAGAACAAAGTGGTACAGGTCAGAACAGACAACACCACTACAATGTGGTGCATCAACAAACAAGGGGGAACTTGGTCTTTGGCCTTGTGCACCGAGGCAATGAAGTTGTGGTCTCTGGCTTATTCCCTGAACACCTCCCTCATAGCAGTTCACCTCCCAGGCAAGGACAATGTCCTGGAAGATGCTCTCAGCAGGATTTCCCAGGGCCATCACGAATGGTCACTGGATCCCCGAGTACTGGGGATAGTTTTTGCCAGGTGGGGCACCCCTCAGATAGATCTTTTTGCAGCCCCAGACAATCATCAACTTCCACTTTTTTGTTGCAGGCCCCCAGTGTTGGGCTCAGTCCCCCTGGATGCCTTCCTCCTCGATTGGGAAGGGAAGTTTCTCTATGCCTCCCCCCCTTCCCTCTCCTGTTCAAGGTGCTAGTCAAAATTAGATCTCAACCCACAAGACGATTCTGATTGCTCCAGATTGGGCCAGACAGCCCTGGTACCCACTCCTTCTGTCCTTAGCAGTCCATCTTCCCCTGTGTCTCCCCAGGAACCACAATTTGTTAACCTGTGCCCAGGGGAGAGTTTGGTATCCGAGTCTCAAATCCCTCAACCTCAAGGCCTGGCTCTTGAGGAGTTAGAGTTTTCTGACCTACACCTTTCTCAAGGTGTGCTCAAAATTTTGAAAGCTTCTAGGAAGCCTTCCACTAGGGCTACTTATAACTCTAAATGGAAAAGGTTTTCCATATGGTGCTCTGGGAAGCATATTTCCCTGGAATCTGCTGATTTGCCCACTGTCTTGGACTATATGGTCCATCTTAATTCTTTGGGACTGAGACCAGCTACCCTGAAAGTGCATTTGGCAGCTGTCTCTGCTTTTATTTCAGCAGGGAAGCCCTCTTCTCTTTCTGCTCACCCTGTATTTTCCAAGTTTTTCAAGGGATTGCTTCATACCAATCCACCATTCAGGGACCCTGCCCCCGCCTGAGATCTTAATGTTTGCATTGCTCAGCTGATGCAACCCCCCCCTTTGAACCTCTGTCTTCGGCAGAGCTTAAGTACTTGACTTGGAAAACTGTGTTTCTAGTAGCCATCACTTCTGCCAGGCGCATAAGTGAGTTACAAGCTCTGTCAGTAGAGACTGACTTTATCTCCTTTCACAGGGATAAGGTAGTCCTCAGGACTAACAGGAAGTTTTTGCCTAAGGTGGTTTCAGATTTCCACCTTAATCAATCTATTTCTCTTCCAGTGTTCTTCACTGACCATTCCTCCTCTGGCGAGAGGAGGCTGCACAGCTTAGATGTTAAGAGGGCCCTAAGTTACTACATAGAGCGTACCAAGGGTCACAGGTTTGACTCCCTCCAACTCACTTATGGTGAGGTTGGGAAAGGGAAACCTGCCACTAAGAGATCTATTGCCAGGTGGATTGTCTCTTGTATCCAATTTTGCTATCAAAAACTGGGTAAGGTTCCCCTTCAGGCCTGAGGGCTCACTCTACCAGAGGTACAGCTGCCTCTAGCTGCGGCCAGGGACATCCCTATCTTAGAGATATGTCAAGCAGCTACTTGGAAAACAGTACATACTTTCACTACATTACTCCCTGGATATCCAGGCCAGGAGGGATGCTTGGTTTAGCACAGCCATGCTTCAGAGCCTATTCCTAAGTAGGTTCTGTCCCTCCTCCATGGAGGTACTGCTGTGTAGTCTGCAATTGTCATAATATAGCAAGACTTCATGTTGTTTGAAGAAAAAATTACTCACCTTAGTAATGTTGTTACTTCTAATGGAGTCTTGCTATATTATGACCTCCCCCCCAGCCTGCTCCTCTCAGAACTTCTACTCTAGGGATGGGGTGGGCAGTCCAGTGTTGGCACTTATTGATGCCCATCTTGTGTTTTCCACCCCTTCTTTTTGGGGTGTTTGGGTTTTGTGTTTTATTTTATCTTATCTTATTTTCTGGTCCCCTGACTTGAGTCTTGGTGTTGGGACCAGGAAAATGTGTTAATATTTAAGTAGCCAGTAGGCTAGTGTAGGTTACAGCTTCCACACAGAACCTTAGTGAGTTTTGCTCGTAAAGATCTGACAGTTTGAGTTTGAGGAACAACAGACAGAGTCTCAACCGAGCTTGAGCTCAGCGTTCCATGCCTGGCATGGAAAGTTAACTCTTTCACCTCCGGAGCAGTTCGAAGGTTGGGACTCACTGCATATGTCATAATATAGCAAGACTCCATTAGAAGAAACAACATTACTAAGGTGAGTAATTTGTTCTTCTCAGGGATATAAAGAAAGTCAATAGTGAGGACCTATCTGTAAGGAGTAGGGCTGCATTCACTAGGGGGCATGACTGGAGATTGTGAGGAAGTTCTACTTCACCAAGAGGGTCACTTAACTGTGGAACAGACTGTTGGCAGACATGGTCGGGGCAGCTACCCTAAACCTGTTTAAACATGGTTGGGACATAGGAAGGGGACTTATAATCCCCAGGGGCCACACTTGTTTGAGGACTGGAGAGGGTTAACAACCCACACAAGTACAGTAGGTCAGTGGGTGTGAGGTTGTATAGGAAGGGCAGATGGCATCCAGTGAGGATGGTGACTGAATATGAGGGAGCATCAAAATGGCAACTCATATTCAGCGCTTTCCTCCTGCACTATTCTGGAAGGATAGCGACTCTACATGAATGAGACAATAGTACATGGTAACAGAAAGGGGGGAAGAGAGGGGAGAGACAGGGAAGGGGTTTTGTGGGATTGGTGTGCCTACTGCTGCTGAGCTAGCCATGTGGTGTGATGGTGTGGGTGGCTAGCTTGGGTGCAGCAGGTACAGGATTCGGGACCAGGTGTGGGAAAATGTTGCCGCTGCCTGTGGCTGAGGCACTTAATTTTTTTGTGATGCAGAATTTTGCTCCCTCCCCGACAAGCACCCCCTGGAGTTGAGAATCTATATTCAGGGTGGTGTGGGGGGCAAAGCCCCCTATCAGGGGTGGCATGGGGGGCACAGCCCCCCCCTGCAAAAACACTTTTTCATTTTCCAGATGTAGGGTTGCCTGGGAATGTATATCGGTGATTTGCTTTTCGGTGATATACACTCACCATAATAGCGATCACTATTTTGCAATCGCTATTATGACATGGAACCGGGCAGACTCAATGGACCATTGGTCTCTTTCTGCCATCAAATCACGAACATACAAAACTGCCAGCAGAAACAGGCCTCCCGGTCTGTCGAGTCTTCGAGATTTAATTTTTCTATGAGCCTCTGTGTGTTAGGGTAGTAGGAACAAACAGGAGAGAAAAGAAACCAATATAGTAAATAGGGGAGGTGGAGGAGGCAGTGAGGGAGAAAAGGAGGGCCTTCACAAAATACAGTACAATCAGACAGATAAATGCATTGAAGTGTTCCAGACCAAGATGAGAGATGCCAACAATAGGGTTAGAAGGTAAAGTTAGAAGCAGAGGTGAGGATGGTGAGAGGCTGAAGATGGTGGGGGAAGATAAGATGTTCTCCAACTACATTCAGAAGAAGCATACATCCAAGAGGGGAGGTAGTTAGACTTAAGCAGTGAGAAGGGTTGGTAGAGGAGAATAAGGGTAAAGTGGAAACACTAAATGAGTATTTCTGCTTGGTATTTGGGGTACAGGACAAAGGGCCTCTAACTGAATGCAGTTTCAGGGCTAAAAGAGCAGGCGATGTCAAATTTAACATGGAATTGATCACTGAGGAGAGGGTACTGAGGGGTCTAAGCACTCTGAAGATTCACAAATCAATGGGCCTGAGGGATTTCACACTAGAGTGATAAAAGAATTACATGAGGAACTGGATGCACCACTAGCAAACCTCTTCAGTTGTAAACTGGAAACAGGAATGGTGCCAATGAGTTGGACAGCAGCTGATGTGGTACCTCTACACAAGAGTGGGAGCAGGGATGCACCAGTAAACTAGACTACTTAGTATAATATCTCTAGATGGCAAATTACTGAAGCAATTATTAATAGAATGAACGGTGGGTGGGCAGAGGGGCACAGTGAAAAAACAGGGATACTGAACGAATATTTCTGCTCAGTTTTCACAAAAGAGGAGGGGGATGTGCCTAATCCAATTAACAGAAGCACTCTTGATAGGGGGGTCGATCCCAGTCCTTTCACAGAAGAAAGGGTTCTGCAAGAACTCCTAAAACTGAAGGTGGACAAAGCAATGGGTCCTGATGGAATTCACCCCGGAATTCTAAAAGAATTAAGGAGGAACTAGTGAAACCGCTGGCTACTCTTTTAATAAATCATGGAGGATGGTGTGTGGTACCCAAGGACTGGAGGAAGGCGGATGTGATTCCCTTCACAAAAGTGGGACCAAGACAGAGGCAGGAAACTATAGACCTGTCAGTCTGCCCTCTGTGGTAGGGAAAGTGATGGAGTCACATCTGAAGGAAAGAATAGTTGAGTACCTAGAGGCCAGTGGAGCACAGGACCCAAGGCAGCATGGGTTCTACAGCGGAAGGTCATGTCAGATGAATCTAATAGATTTCTTTGACTGGGTGACCAAAGTAGTAGACCAGGAGGGCTGTGGACATGGTCTACCTAGACTTTAGCAAGGCATTTGACACAGTCCCACACAAAGATTAATAGTCAAATTAACCAGCCTGGGAGTGGGTCCCAGGGTGGTAGCCTGGGTAAAACATTGGCTGCACAACAGGACACAGAAGGTAATTGTAAATGGAGTCCACTCTGAAGAAAGAGGGTTACTAGTGGGGTACCGAGGGTTCAGTATTGGGTCCAGTCCTTTTGATGTCTTCATCAGTGACATTGCAGAGGGACTGAAGGAAAAGTATGCCTTTTGCAAATGACACAAAGATCTGCAACAGGGTTGATACACAAGGAGGCCTGGAAAGGATGAAAAGGACTTGGCAAGGTTGGAGGAATGGTCAGAAGTATGGCAGCTAGGATTCAATGCAAAGAAGTGCAAAATAATGCACCTGGGGAACAAGAACCCTGGGGAAGAATACGCAATGGGTGGGGAGGTAGTAACAACAAAAAAGGAAAGGGACCTGGGGGTAATCATATCAGATGACCTTAAGGTTAGCAATCAATGTGAGAAGGCAGTAGGGAGGGCTGGGGGTATACTGGGATGTATAGGGAGAGGCATCAGCAGCAGAAAACAGGAAGTTGTTATCCCTCTGTACAGACAGTTGGTGAAACCCCATCTGGAGTACTGTGTCCAGTTCTGGAGACCTCATCTCCACAAGGACATAGACAGGATAGAGGTAGTCCAGAGGAGGGCAACTAAAATGGTGCAGGGTCTGCAAGAGAAGCCGTATGAGGAGAGACTAAAGGAGTTTAATATGTATACCCTTGAGGAAAGAAGGGAGAGGGGGGACATGATAGAAACTTTTAAGCACCTCAGTGGAATCAACAAAGTCCAAGAGGGTAGCATCTTTCAGAAAAGAGACTTGCAAGAACAAGGGGACACAATTTAAAGATAGAAGGAGGCGGTTCAGGGGCAATGTGAAGAAGTATTATTTCACAGAGAGGGTAGTGGATGCATGAAACAGCCTTCCTGAGGAGGTTGTGGAGTCTAAAACTGTGGGGGAATTCAAGAATGCATGGGACAGACATAAGGCAATTCTTGTGGGGGTAGGAAGAAATAGGCTGTTGGTTAACTAGGATCTGTGGCCTATCCTGTAGGTAGGGAAATGGGCAGACTAGATGGGCCTAGCGGTCCTTATCTGCTGTCAAAGTCTATGTTTCTATGTTAAGAGAATGGTGTAGTTTCTGGATGCCAGTGGATTCCAGGACAAAAATCAGCATGGACAAAAAAAATCAGGACAAAAATCAGCACAGCCATGCAATCAAGCCATACAAAAGCAAGAGTACTAGACTTTAGGAGGGCTGACTTTGGGAAAATGAGAGAGTGCCTCAGAAAAGCACTAGCAAACAGGCAAGAAGGAGGGGTGGAGGAACAATGGGGAGTGATCAAAACAGCCATCACAGAGGCAATAAGCCTTTGTGTAAAGCAAATCAATAAAACACAACGAAGGAAAAAAACACTATGGTTCACAAAAGAGGTGGCAGGGAAGGTTAAGGAGAAAAGGAAAGCATTCAGGAAATATAAGGAAACACAGAAGGAGCAAGACAGAGAACTTTATCAGTTAAAGCAGAAAGAGGCTGGGAAGGCAGTCAGAATAGCAAAGGCCCAAACTGAGGAAAGGATAGCCAATTCTGTTAAGAAGGGGGATTAGACCTTTTATAGGTACATTAGGGAGCGAAGAAAGACCAAAGGAGGGATACTGAAGCTTAGTAAAGGGAAGGGAATGTGGGTAGAGGGTGACAGTGAAAAAGCAGGGATACTGAACGAATATTTCTGCTCAGTATTCACAAAGGAAGAGGAGGGGGAGTTAGCTAAACCAAACAAGAGATACACTCTGAAGATGGGGGTCGATACCAGTCCATTTACAGAAGAAAGGGTTCTGAAAGAACTAATAAAATTGAAGGTGGACAAAGCAATGGGGCCTGATGGGATTCACCCAAGAATTCTAAAAGAACTAAGGGTAGAACTAGTGACATCGCTGACTACTCTCTTTAACAAATCATGGGAGGATGAGGTGGTACCCGAGGACTGGAGGAAGGCAGATGTGATTCCTCTTCACAAAAGTGGGAGCAGGACAGAGGCAGGCAACTACAGACCAGTTAGTTTGACCTCAGTGGTAGGGAAAATGATGGAATCACTTCTGAAGGAAAGAATTGTTGAGTACCTAGAGGCCAGTGGGGCACACGACCCAAGGCAGCATGGATTCACGATGGGAAGGTCGTGTCAGATGAATCTAATAGATTTCTTTGACTGGGTGACCAAAGTAGTAGACCAGGGAGGGGCTGTGGACATGG
Source organism: Neoceratodus forsteri (assembly GCA_016271365.2). Lineage (NCBI taxonomy): Eukaryota > Metazoa > Chordata > Ceratodontiformes > Ceratodontidae > Neoceratodus > Neoceratodus forsteri. The sequence continues at coordinate 1,709,521,562 of CM028129.1, read as the reverse complement.
CCTACCTAGATTTTGCAAGGCATTTGATACAGTCCCACACAAAGATTAATACACAAGATAGCCAGCCTTGGAATGGGTCCCAAGGTGGTAGCCTGGATAAAAATTGGCTAGACAACAGGACGCAAAGGGTAGTAGTAAATGGAGTACACAGTGAAGAAAGGAGGGTTACTAGCGGGGTACCCCAGGGTTCAGTACTGGGACTGGTCCTTTTTAATGCCTTTATAAGTGACATTGCAGAGGTACTGGAAGGAAAAGTATGTCTCTTTGCAGATGACACAAAGATCTGCAACAGGGTAGATACACAAGATGGCGTGGAAAGGATGAGAAGGGACTTGGCAAGGTTGGAGGAATGGTCAAATGTATGGCAGCTCAGATTCAATGCAAAGAAGTGCAAGGTAATGCACCTGGGAAACAAAAACCCAGGGGAAGCGTACACAATGGGGGGTGAGATACTGACAACAGTAAAAATAGAAAGGGACCTGGGGGTAATTATATCAGATGACCTAAAGGTGGGCTAGCAATCTGAGAAGGCAGTAAGGAAGGCTGGGGGGATACTGGGATGCATAGGAAGAGGCATCAATAGTAGAAAACAGGAAGTTGTTATCCCTCTGTACAGACAGTTGGTGAGACCCTAGCTGGAGTACTGTGTGCAATTCTGGAGACCCTATCTCCGCAAAGACATAGACAGAGTGGAGGCTGTCCAGAGGAGGGCAACCAAAATGGTGCAGGGTCTGCACCAGAAGACATCTGAAGAAAGACTAAAGGAGCTTAATATGTATACTCTTGAGAAAGAGGAGAGAGGACATGATAAAAACTTTCAAGTACCTCGAGGAATTAACAAAGTCCAAGAGGTAGCATCTTCAGAAAAAGAGATGTGCAAGAACAAGGGGGCACAATTTGAAGATAGAGGGGGGACGGCTCAGGGGTAATGTGAGGAAGTATTTTTTCACTGAGAGGGTTGTGGATGCATGGAACAGCCTCCCTGAGGAGGTCGTGGAGCCAAAAACAGTGGGGGACTTCAAGAATGCATGGGACAGGCATAAGGCAGTCCTAGGGGCGGGTAAGAGGAAGTAAGCTGTTGGTTAACTAGGATCTGCAGCTTATCTGTTAGGTAGGAAAATGGGCAGACTAGGTGGGCCAAGCGGTTCTTATCTGCCGTCAAATTCTATGTTTCTATGTTTCTATGAGTTATCAAAGAGAGGTCATGTCAGACCAATCTGTTCAATGTCTTTGACTGGGTGATGAAGATGGTAGATAAAGGACATGCAGTGGATGTGGACTTTAGCAAAGTGTTTCATTCTGTCCCACATGAGAAAATGGTTAGGAAATTGGAGGACCTGAAAATGTTGGGAAAAATACAGGATGGATCAGAAACTGGCTGGGTTGGAGAACAAAGAGTAGTCTTACTGTAAAGGGAATATTTCGGAGATTAGTCACCAGTGAGGTTCCCCAGGGACCAGTCTTAGGCCCAGTACTTTTCAACATCTTTATTTACAACACTCTGAAAAGGAACCGAAGATTGATATGCCTATTTGCAGATGACAGAAAAATCTGTGGTAGAGTGGACAGCGATGAGGGGGTCAGGACATTGACAGAAGATCTGAAGAGACTGAAGAAACGGTCAAGGGTCTGGCAACCAAAATGCAATGCAAAAAAGTGCAAAATTGTGCACATGGGGCCAGGAACCCAAAGACGAAATACTGGATGAGAGATATGTTAGAAAAAATGACAGAGGGTCTTAATATGGGTCTTAATAGCAGACAACTTAAAGCAATCAGTGCAATTCATCAGGGCAGAGGGGAAGGCAAATGGGATTCTGGGGATGCATAGGCAGGGGATCAGCAACAGATGGAAGGAGGTGATCCTGCCCAGTACAGGTCCTCGCTGTTGCCACAGAAGGAGTACTGCATGCAGTTTTGGAGTCTGCACTCAAGAAAAGGACAGGGAAAGGGTTGAGTTGGTGCCAAGGAAGGCAACAAAAATGATTCAGGTGCCACAAAAGAAATCCTGCATACAGAGGCTTGAGGACCCGGACCATGAATACTATGAAATCAGAAGGGAGAGGAGGGACAGGATTGAAGCTTTCAAGTTTCTTCACAGGATAAATAAGGTGCACACAGGGGAACTGTTCACAGGAAGTGGAAACATGGGCATGGGGATGGGGTGCTCAAAAAGGCTGACAGGAGGAAGATTTAGGGAGGAAGGTAGTAAGTATGTAGTTACAGTGAAGGTGGTGGAACAGACTGCTGGAGGGGGTAGTCTGTGCCAGATCAGTGGAAGGATCAAAGAGAGGGTGGAGGCAGACATGTAAGTCTGGTGAAGATAGCAGGGGTAGATGATATGAGGGGAAGGGGGAGTGAGTGATCACTAGGGCATTCACATCACACTATAAGTAGGGCCGGGCAGACCAGATGGGTGAGTGGCCTTTTTTCTGCTATCAGTTTCTTTGTTTCTATGGAAAATGAACAAAATTAAATAACAGCTGCAGTATGCACAAATCTAGCTTGGACAGAATCGAGGTACATAGCGACATTTTATAGTTCTCATAAAGGTTAAATGTTCACCAGCAGTGATCAAGTTCAGATGTGTTTGTGTGTGATGAGGAGGATGGCAATAGTATGGGAAATTGAGAGGCAAAAATGGATAGTGAGAAAGGGAGGGCACGGGAATGAGGTACAGGGAGGGAAAAGAACTTGGCAAGAAGAAGAGAGAAGACATGGTAAGAAGGGGTAAAGGGGAATTAAAAGCAGGAGTAGACATGGGTGATATGTTCATATAGGAGACATTACAGACCAGTTGAGGAGAAGATGAAGTGGAGGGGGAAAGGAAGAATGAACCACAGCCTAGGCAACCTGTAGAAGAAGGCAGACTGGCTGTTCTGGTGGCCTAGTGGGTAGGGCACTTGCCTTTCACTCAGGCAGCCATAGATTCATATCCCACATCTGTGAACCCAGCCTTTGAGGAGAGGGAGAGGAAGTCCCACAGATACAACTCCCTCTCCAGGGAGTCTCCTGCATTCCACATGGAAATGGTGTCTCCTGATTGCCCCAGGGGGGTGGGAGCCATTCCTGTAAGGACCTCCTCAGTTCTGTCTGCATCTCCCCACAACAACAGGAGTGGAGGCCCACTGGTGGGAAGTCATAGAGGGGTTGACACAAGTCACAGCTCCCCACCCATGGGAATTTGTGGAGTATGGTCCAGGTCCCCCGACTGTGGCAGGGTTGGGACCCCCGGTAGGTGAGGAGAGCAAGAAGTGGGTAAGAAATTGGGTGACAAAGAATATTGTTAAAATGCAATGATAAAAAAAAGAGCATGTCTGGCAGAAATCCAAAGGCAGTGGACAGAGAAGGAAACATTATTATTATTACTAGAATTATCATGATTAGAATTATTTTGGGAATCACTTGAATTATCATTATGGTAATTATTACTATTAATATTATTATAAGCATTATTATAAGGATTGTTATTACAATGATTACTATGGCCTGTTAGGCTGTGCAGTGCTACAGTACTTCATTTTTCATAGATGAAAAACTATTTGCAAAGCAGTTAAATTAGTTCCAATTTGGCATGTGTTATATGCAATCTGTATTTTCATGATCACTGTACAATAAATTTATTTAGTTCGTGCAATTACACTGGCTATAATTTATTTCTCTGGGAATCTGTTCTCTTGCTAGCTGAGGGCTTGACCAGCCTGACACTCTGGAGGTGGGGAATTAGTTGTTTTGGCTTATTTGCATTTCATTTCCATATTATTAAACTTGTTTTATATATTGTCTAATTAGCTCTCTTTGAATGCAGTGCCCTTTGTACCACACACATCTAGTGTATAGGTCTTAACTGCCAGACATGATAGTACTCTTAAAAATACAGGGAATAAATAGATTTTTTTTTAGTTTGGTGTTTTTGCATTTAAAACAACATACATTACAGTATAGTATATTCAGGCACAGTATATACACTTTAGCTTTAGCTCTGCTTAATGTATATGCATCGGGGAGAAATTAAACCTGCTGTATAAGTGCCATTTTATATTTATATAACATCCACATATGGGCCCCGATTCTAGTACAGTTACACCTGGCGAAACAGCACTTGCGCCAAGTAGAATGGCGCATGTAGCAACTTATGCCAGCAGTTGTGACATGCGCAATTCTACAATGCGGCCTGTGACATGGCATTAGGCCACTTGGCGCCCAAACAGCTGTTAGCGTCAGAAGGCATCCATAAACCCCCTTACATGGTGCACGAGGGAGTTTATGGCAGCTGTTGCGTCCCATTTCAGAAGGGCAGCAACAAAGTCCACAATGTCAGGATTCTACAAGAACCCCCAGAGGAGAACCAGCAACATAAGCTACACCAGCTTTGAGCTGGTGTAACTTACGGATGCCCCACAGGGGTCCTGTAGACCCGCTTGCAGTCCAGCAGTCATGTCACAGTTGCCCTCCCCCAATGCCCGGCATACCCCAGTGGGTGCCCTGCAGAGCTGCCCACACCCCTGCCCCCAAAGTGTCCATAATGTGCCCCGTAGTTCACCCCACACCAACTGCCCCCGATGTGTAAATACATGCCCGCAAGGCTACCCCACCCACAGCCCCCAAATCTCCCATTGCAAAATGCCCTGCAGGCAGTGCAGCCATCCTCCCACCCATGCCCTGACCCCGAGTCGCTGCAAATGCGCAGACACCAGCCCAGCCCTGGTAGCCTAGTGGCCTCTCACCTCCTCACTAGTCATGCCAGTTCACTCAGCACTCGCCACCTATTCAGGCAGCGACTGGCACAGCCCACCTCCCATGGCCAGCCGCCGACTGAGGTCTGTAGGAGTGGTGCTAGAAGAAGTGCTCAGAAATTAATTTCTGAGGGCGCCATTACAGTAGCGCGCTACAAACTCAGTTGGCGCTGGCCGGAGATGAGAGGTGTGTCGGCCAGTCGCTGGCTGGGGATGGGTAGGGGGTGCTGGGTGACTGGCATGGCTGGATGGGGGCTACTAGACTACCAGGGCTGGCTGGTGTAGCGCGACGGCGCGGCGATCCGGATCGGGCACGGTGGGGTGATGCACCACTGGCGGGCATTTTGCAATGGAGAATTTGGGGGTTGTTGGTGTGGCAGCCCCTGAGGGTGCCTACTGTGGCTTGCTGGGCACGGGGGGGGCACTTGCGACCTGCGTTGTACCTGTTGCGGCTTGCGACATGCTCACCAGGTGCACCCTCTGTTCAGCGTACATGGCTGCATGTCGCAAGTTGCAGGACTTAGACGCAGAGACCCTGCCCCTTCTAGAACAGGGTGCAGGGTCAATGTCACAGTTGCGGATGGTGCAAGTCACGTTTAGCGGCGACTTACGCCAGCCTTCTAGAATTGGGCCCATGTTCTGCAACACAACAATTACACCAAAAATGTTTTTTATGTTTTGCTGCTCCACAGCCCACATTCATCTACCCCCTGTATAGGCTGGAATAGTTCATTTTGGCATTATAAATCACACTTACATAAGAAATATAATTATGGTCACTTTGCATCCAAAATCACAGGGTATCATCCTGCGTACAGTTTATCTTGTGTCGTGGCGTCAAACTGGAACGGTCCATTTCAAAAGCACAGGGAAAGTAATTATTTATTATTTATTGGTTTTTGGTGACACAAGTCCCATTTTCATCGGTGAACCAAAAACAGTTCCTGGTAACAGTACAATATAACATTGAAACGTTAGGTGTTACTTACATTTAAAGGTGCAGTGCCAACCACTTTTACATCATATTATTTCTGGCTGAAAACCTACATTTTATGGTTGTTTACAGTACCTTCTCTAAAATTATTTGATGATGTTTATTGTTTTATTTGCTTCTTTTCTAGGTAGAGCTGAAATGCATGCTAATGGTGTAATTATATCCAGACTTGTTTTGTTTCACAATATTTTGATTTACTCTTCTTGCATACTTCCTGAACATTAGGAACACCCCCAAACAACACAGCTGCTCATGATGCAATAGTCTCCTCTCCTCCAACTGTATCATAAGTGGCTACACTCTTGTGGGTATTCCCACGTCCATGTAAGATACTGTGGGGATTGATAAAAAAATGTAAACAAACACGTTTTTGTGTGGTAGCACCAGTATGGTGGATAGCCTGTTTTTGTCTTTTTAACTGAAAAAAAAGAATCAGAGTCAAGCTACCAGCTACTTTGGCAATCTCTGCAGAATGTGACCAATCATTAAATGTGCTTTTTAAACTAAAGGCACTTTAAGGTCTAAGGGGGTTGAAAGCGTCACTTTAAAGAAAGTGCATTACATTTATTCTTTAAATGAAGAAACATTGTAAAACATTAAAAATCACTCTAGCTAACTTGGATGATTATAAGAAGTTTAATATATGGGTGGACACTTTTCTGCATAGAACAGAGTTAAACTTTAAGCAGTTTTTCACTTTATACAGTATTAATTAGTAATAGTAATAATTTCATACATTTGCAATATTTGTAAATATTAACATTTTATTTAATGACATTTGTGCTTGCTTTTTGTTCCTCACCTGCCAGGAACCCCCAAGTAAGTAAGTAACTATGATTTTATCTGCTAAGCATTCTTTCCCTGAGGCTCAGATTGTTGCACAGGGTGCAGACAGTACAACATAAGTCACAATTCATAATAATTTTGAATTAACAGACATATATAAAACAAGTATAATATCATATAAATAAATACTAAAATCAGCAGACAATGGGACCTATTCAGAAAGGCTTGGGTTATACATGCAAAATGCGCATATAATGGCTGCATAGCTATGTGGCCCTGGACAGGTGCAGGGTGCACGATCTTCTCAACTGCGAGCACCCACAAGCACTTGTCCAAGGCCCCACTCCACCGATATGTAGCTGCATTAGGGTAGATCACAGCTGCGTAGGGGGGATCATGGGGTGCAGGCAGGCATTCAATGGGAGGCCCAGTCTGGGTCCCATAGTGGATCCCTTGCTCCACATGAGAAGGGGATTCTGGGCATGTGAGGATGCTGGGAATTCCACATGTACAGGCGAATGCCCGGATGGTTTCTCCCAACCCTACTATGCAGCTAGGTGGGCTGGGGCAGCATGGTGGGGCAAATCAATGCTCCTCTGGTGCTGGTGGATGTCATCAGTGGGAGCATGTAACAGTTATGGCAGGGTCTCCCTGTGTAACTCATTCCCCCCTCAGCTGGCACTCTGTGCCAGCTCTGCACCTTAGTGACTGACATAGAGTGTGGGCACACCCCTTGGCATGTGTCCAGACCACCAATGGTGTGTAGCTGCTTGGGCGGCCAGAGGATCCAGTGCGCAAGGTGCAACCGCGCCTGTCGTGAATGCCGTCAGGGGTCTGCTGGACCCTGCTGCGTGGCATTCGGTTGTGGACATGCCTATGCACAGCACGTACATGGAACATAGCCTTTTGTGAATAGACCCCAGCAAGAGGGGAGTGTTGTAACTAGGCCCCAAATGCCTGCCCAAACAGATGTGAATTCAGACCCTGCTTAAAGGCCCTAGTGGGGGGGCCTTCCTCAAAGATCTTGGAAGCAAGTTCCACAGGACAGGTCCTGCTACTTCAAATGAATGGTCATCTGTGGATTTAAGCCGGGCCATGGGAACTGCTAGGAGGCCTGCCTTGGAGGAGCAGAGAGAGCGCTGGGTATGGTAGGGGTCAGGAGGTCACTCAGGTAGCCAGGGGCTCAGTCTGTATAGGACTTTATAGATCAAACACCTGACCTTGAAGGTGATTCTCCACCTCACCGACAGCCAATGCAGATCCTGAAGGACCAAGGTCACATGACTAGACTTCAGAAGGATGGTCAGCAAACTAGCCGCTGCATTCTACACCAGCTGCAGGCAGTGCAGGACCCGTCCACTAACCCTGAGGTAAAGGGTGTTACAATAGTCAAGACTGGAAGTTACAGCCAGCCTGCCAGCACAGCGGTTGGAATTCCGCTTGCAATGCTGGCAACCCGGGTTCAGGAATGGACCCGGGTCACCAGAGGGCCGGCTGGGGGGAGAAGGACAGAGCATCTCATGGACAGCGCTTCTTCTCCGGGGGGAGAGGGTGGGGAAGTGTCCGGTGCATGATAGACCCCTAGCAGAGGCCGGGGGTCCCACAGCTACCAGCACTCGCAGCTAATGGAGGCGGGGCAGATGCTGGATGTCATTGCACGTCCCCCTTCTCCTGGAGGAAAAAAACAAGAAAATGGAGGAGGGGAGAGCCTCCGTCTATATGAAGCCCTCCCTGGGCTTCGATCAGCCACTGCTGCTGCACTCCCATCCATTCACCAATCTTGTGGCACCAGAATTAAGGGAACTGGTGCTGCGGCCTCACCCTCCGGGAGGTAAGCTTGAGGTAACTGGGAGTTGCGGCAGTGGGCAGTTGGTGGGAGCTCCAGGGGCCATGACCAGGGCAGATAAACAGGACGGAGGTCTCTCCTGGAGAAAAGGAAAATTAAAAAAAAACAAAAAACTGGAAGTTACAAAAGCATGTACTAGTGAGGGCAGGGGTAACCTGTGAACAAGGAGACTGCAAATGAGCACTTACAAAAACTCAGTTATGGTGCCTGTGTTCAGGGCCACCTGACGTGAAGGTGACTGGATACTTGAGTGAGCGAGGTATGGTGATGAGAAGTACGTGCGTATATGCATTGGGGGGGAGGCAGGGAAGGGAAGGTATGTGGGAGGTGGTGGGGTGGACAGCTGCTGAGCTGGTCCGCTAATGTGGTGGGGAGGGTGGTTGTTTGGGAGGTGCAGGGTTCAGGTCCAGCATGGCATGGTTCATTTTTTTGCCAGCAGGCGGCTTTATTTTTGTTAAGTATTTCACCCCCTCAACATACACCCTCCTGGAGTTGAGACTCCTTTTGTAGGGGGGTGCGGGGGTTACAGCCCCCCAACATGAAAAGGAAATCCGTAGATCTCGGGCACCCTTTTCCCATTCACCATGAGTGTGCATCGCTGAAATTCATTTTTGGTGATGTACACGTGCCCTAACGGTGATTGCTACTCTGCAATCACCGTTATGACACAGAACTGAGGGCAGGTCCTCAGGCGGGATTAAGGCTTTGATCTGGGTAATATTCCTAAAATGGTAAAAGCCACTCTGGACAATCGATGATACCTGAGCCTCACATATCAGTCTATCATCCAGAAAATACCCCAGATTTTTCACCTCAGCAGAGGCAGCTCAGAGGGAGGAGATCAGCATTACACTAGGTACCTCCCCTGCTGCCTCAGCACCCTGCTGGCAACCAGGCTCAATCACCAGCACCTCCATCTTGTCAGAGTTGAGCCTCAGCCAGGTGGAGGACATCCAGTCCTAGATCTCAGCGAAACATGTGTTTAGTACCACAATCGCACCATGGGCTCAATTCTTAAAGAGCCCTTAGAGTGATGCAAGCTGCCGCTAAAGGCGCCAGGGACCCTGCACCTGATTGATTCTCTATCAGGCAGGGTCCTCGAAGCGCAGTCCCATTGCTTGCAGCAACCATTGCCATGCACCAAACAGATGGCGCACCAGAATGGGGTTCGCCGTAAGCCTCAAGACTGCCATGTGCCACTCTAGATCCTGATGGACTAGCAGTCCCCCCTCACTGATCCCCAATGTCACCCCTCATAATCATACTTATTATTAAAGTCCCCTTCCCTGGTGGTCTTGGGGGCCCCCCTCCCCGATACATGATGTAACCCTTTATAATAACTATTATTAGAGCCACCCTCCCTGCAGGGGCATCACCAGAGGTCTAAAGTTGGGGGGCTAATGCCCCACAGTCAAAATCCTAACAAAGCTAGGGGGGTCCGGAGGCATGCACCCCAGAAGATTTTTAGATTTGTACCTTCAAATGGTGGCTTTTCCTGCATTTTAATGGTGAAATATATGTTTGAGAAGCCTGGTTATCATGGCATCTATTAAATGGTACAGGTGCAATAATTTGGTTACTGGACCAGTGAGAACAACGGAAAGAGAGACACCATTATCCCAGCAGATCTGCTGGGAAGGTTACAGTCCCCCACAACAAATAAGAGACCATTCAGACACCATTATCCCAGTAGATCTACTGGGAAGGTTACTGAACCCAGAGCAAGTAAGAAACCAACCAGACACCATTATCCCAGCAGATCTGCTGGGAAGGTTACAGGACCCCAGAGCAAACAGCCACCACTTCCACAATGCATAATTCTGAACAAGTCACTCAACATTCCTGCCCTTAATATCTCTGCATGCCCTATCTCTCTCTCTCCCTCTCTGTTGTCAATTTCTGTAGTCTTTTCATCTCCCTGTGTGCTGCAAACTATCCCTCCCCTCATTCTTTTCTTGGATTCTAAAGAGTTTGGGGATGACTTGTATGATTGTGTCTATGTAGGTTGCTATATACAAAGGCAGCAAAATTCTCTCCCTCCCTCCCTCTTTGGATTGTAAAGCACTCAGGAATACAGTCAGTATGAAAGGTGTTATATAAATCAAAATTTCTTTTCACACATGCCACAGGCACAGATTTTCCTTCTCTAAACTGCCAAACAACTGTGTAAAGACTCATGCTGCACAGCCTTTAAGATGTGTACCACATCTATGCCTGTCTGAAAAATATACCTGCTGTGCAAGCAATGCTGACTGTGTTGTCATGGCAGTTACTAAAAGGTGGTCACCAATCCCAGTCCCAATTTATGTCAATCGCTCCCAGTCCTGTCCAGGTGTTCCCTCCTACGAAGTAAGGCATGCCAAACCTCTCATGCTTCTGAATCCACTGAACAGAGTCCAACAGACTAGTGGAGGCAGAGCGCATTTGTTGTAACCCCCTCCCAGCGCTCCCTGTCAGATTGGGATCCAACTAACCTGGGAGTTATGATGACAAATCCCTGCCCCAAGCTCTGCGCTCTCCCATGGTGATGTCCTGACTCCTGTCCCAATGTTCTCTTTGTTGACAGCACAGTACATGGCAGCCAGCCACCAGCGCACTCAGTCAGCTCACAAGACTTACTTTCTTTTTTCTCTATCAGACTTGTGAGTGGACGAGAGAAGTGTCCCAAAGTTTGCCAGGCAAGCAGACCAAAGAGGACTCAGGGAGGGAAAGGGTTTACTCCGCACCCACCCCATGCACAGCCAGCTGGCTTATTGACCAAACTGGCTGGCTGACCATTTCCTGTCTCTATCCCCCTCCCCCTCCCCTCCTAGAGCCTTCTGGCACTGGATCCTTTGTCTTGGCCAGGCCAGGTCTCCGGCCAGTGCCTAAAGGGGCCATAAATCAACCAAATGGGCTGATCTTAGCCCCAGATACCCAATCATCTGTCCAAAACCAGCTCTACATCTAGGCTAGAAAGGGTCTTCCCTGTTAGCCAGTGGCAGTTCTGGACTGGATGACTGGCAGAGTAGAGCACACAGGAATATGGATGGCTGGAGGCTTACCTGAAGCTTGGGTTCATAGCTCCTGGGTGGCTGCTCCTCTATAGCCAGTGGTCCTCGGAGGTCTCCAGCAGTAGCAGCAGTTACACCTTAGCTCCAGAAAAGGACCAGCAGTCCTCCTGAAGGCCAGCAGCAGCAAGTTCCATAGAGTGAGCTTCTTTTAGTTGTCTGCCCCCTCAGTTTGCAGTTTTTGCATTGCGGTTTTCTAGGGTGTCCTGACACTGGGTGCCTAGTAGTGCATGTAACACAAGCATCACATTTCAGATGCAAAGTGACGAGGGTAATGCTCACCCAGGTTCTCTTTTGTTCAAATAAAAATATGGCTTGGCAAGTCTGTTAGTTTGTTTCCTGTTATTTGCAGAATAAGTGTGGCATGGTTTGTGTTTTTTTGGGGCTGCCATTGCAGTTCCCCTGTCTCCCCTCTCCAGTATGCTGGCTGTTTTTTTTTTCTGGCATTGACATTGGGTGTTGCCACACTTGAGGCTGCCATTGCAGTCCCCTGTCCGTCCCCCTTTGTTTACTGCCTCTAGTGCCACTTGCTGGTCGACAGGCTGTTGCCCTGCCCAGCTTTGCTGGAGTGGTTATTTTTTTTCTTTTTGTTTTGTTAAGTTTCTTTCTTTTCCCCTTTGTGGCAGCTCCAGGTTGCTTCCCATCCCTTTGCCTGGCCTTCTGGACTGGTTGCAGGTTGTGGTGCCCTTTTGGGGGGGGCCTCTTTATTTTCTGCCTTCAGTTTTGCCATTTTTTTGTTTTTATGTTTTTTCTGTTTTGTGGACTCCTGAAACCCCTTTCCTGCTCCAGTTCCCCGAGGTGACCCCTGACTGTGGTCCTTCTCTTGTAGCCCCCTTCCTCTGAATGAAGTGATGGCATCTGTTTTGGTGGTCATTAGTAGTGGAGTTCCCCTGCTCAGCTCTCTTCCTCACCTCCCTTCCACAGTAAATCAGTGCCACTGCAGTCACGGACCTGGGTGCCCAGCTGATCATAGTCCATGTGGCATTCACCAAGAGGGGAAAAGTTTGGGCAGATGGACCATGAGGTGCAGCAGCAAAGTGTGTCTGGGTGGAAACCAGCACCTGGACCACTAAAGTTCCACCCTGCCACTGTTCAGGAGCAACCAAAGCACTGGGTGGGAGCAGAGTTCCCCGATCTCCACCACTAGCACCAACAACAATCGCAGTGGAATCTGGAGGACCCAGGCTAGGCAAAGAAAAAGGAAAGTGAGCTCCATGTGGTAGATCTATAAAGTGCTGACTCTAAACCATGGTTTCTTTTTCCCCTCAGCAAGCAACGAAGCTGTGAGTCTTAACATTATTCAGGGAAAATGATGGGGGGGGGCTTGAGCTTACAATGGGGGGGCTTCAGCCTTCCCAAAAACAGCCTGGTGATGCCACTGCTTCCCTGGTGGTCTAGCAGTCCCCCTACCCAATCCCCGATGACCCCTTAAAATAATTTTATTAGAGCCCCCTTCTCTGGTGGTATAGAAGTTCCCCTTCTTCCCACTCCCTGATGAGACCCTTTGTAGTAATTATTATGAGAAGCCCCTTCTCTGGTGGTCTAACAGTCCCTCCCTCCTCCCAATCCCCATGTGACCCCTTATAATAATTATTATAAGAGTCCTCTTCCCTGGTGGTCTAGTGATACCCTCTCCCTGATCCCCGATGTGACCACTGATTATAATACTTATTATTATCCCCTTCCCTAGTGGTCTAGTGGTCCCCCAGCAGGTACTGCCCATCAGCCTACTCCTCCATTCCGAAATAGAGACAGCGACTGGCACAGCTGTCCTCTCACCTCTGTGGCTGGCCACTGATTGAACTGTCACTGAGCATGTACTGTAATGTGTAAATGAGCCTTGCTCAATGATGATCGCCTGAATAAATAAAGATTTGATTGATTGATTGATTGATTGATTGATATGCTCAGCACGTACATAGTATGGTATGTGATGAGTGACAGTTCAGTCAGCATCTGGCCGTGGAGGTGAGAAGAAGGCATGCCAGTCACCAGCTGTGTTACAGGATGAGGGGAGGTGAGTGGTAGGCACTACCTGCTGGGGTGGGGGGCCACTAGACTACCAGGGAAGGGGGCATTAATAAGTATTATAATAAGGGATCACCTCAGGGATTGGGGAGGGGAGCCACTAGACTACCAGGGAAGAGGGTTGTTTTATATAGTATTATAATGGGGACATAGGGGCTTGGAATAGGAGGCCACTAGACCACCAGGACAGGGTTTTGTTTTACATATAAATATAGACGACATTGGGGCTGTGGAGGGGGAATGGCAGCATATTGTTGCACACAGGTCAAACTCTCCCAGAGAGGAATTTTCTAAGTACTCCCTGGCTGGTCTGAGGGTAATTAGAATTTCTCCCTCTGGGAGAGTTCTGAGAATCCCACATTAGGGGATATGGCAGCCTGTGTCTGCTGCATGACCCCCAGTGCCATGCCAAAGCCCATTTTTGGGTGCAAGGGTGGGGCAAGCCTCAATTGGGGCAGGCAGCCTGTGGTTGATGCAGGCTGCCATTGAGAATTACTTCTGGTGCATCTTTTGGTGCAAGGGGCACTCTGCACCATTCTTTGTGCCACAAGCCTCTTGCACCATGTTGGAAGCTTTGAGAATTGAGCCCCATGTGTCCTAGGTGCAAATGACATATACAGCTGGGTGTCATCTGCATAGCAGTGAAATCCCATGCTGTAACATGAAATGATCTCTCCCAGGGGAAGCATGTACACTGCAAACAGCATGGGTGGGAGGATCAAACCTTGAGGAACTCCAGATGGTAGGGACTTTGGGAGCAAGGAGAAATTCCACATCACCACCCATTGCATCCTACTAATAAGAAAAGACTTGAAACAGCAGATGGCAGTGCCAGTGACACCACAGAGCTCCCTCATCCAATCCAACAACACACCATGGTCTGCAGTGTTAAAAACTGAAGAGAGATTGAGGAGAATGAGAACTGATTATTCCCCTCTAGCTCTAGCTCTGAAAAGGTCATCACCCTAGTCAGTTCAGGTTCAGTACTTTGTCTGGACCTAAATCCCAACTGAAGAGGCTCATAGATGTCAAAGACTGTGAGATGTGCTTTGAGCTGCAGAGACAATGTTTTCTCAATACTCCTCCCAAAAAGGGGAGGTTAGAGATTGGTCTATAATTTGCTAGGCAGTCTAGGTTAAGAAATCGTTTCTTCAGGAAAGGCTTAACCAGTGCCTCTTTCAGGGCACAAGAGAATAGCCCCTCTGACAGTAAGTACCAGATAAGCTCAGTGAACACTGGGCTGAAAGACATCATACATCCTACTAGGAGATAGGTCAGGAATGGGTCCACTTCACAATAAACAGGTCACAGCTTTGTGATTACCTCACAGACTTTTCCACCTCCACTGGCCTAAACTCACTCCAGGCAAGTGGAGTGCATCCCACAACCACCATTCCCTCTTTACTGGGGAGCTCTGATCGCCCCATTGAGGAGATCCCAGTCCTGATAGAGGACACGCTATCAGAGAAGAACAGAGTTAATTCTTCACATGTGGTGGCTGAAACTTCTTATTTCAGCTGCAGACAGGCAGGATGGAGTAAACTGTCCACAGCCTGAAAGAGCTAAGCTGGACTGTTCTTACCCGATGCAATCTCCCTGGACAGAATGCTGCCTTCTTATGGGAGATTGCTCTTTGATATTCACTGTAGTGAGTTCTCAAAGCTAGTCTGTACTTCTCAGATCTAGATCTCTGTCAGCAATGCTCCAGCCCCCAACCCCTGATCTTTATCTCCTTGAGCTCCTCATCGAACCATGGGGATCTCAAGCAAGAAAACCTGTGTCATATATGGACCAGTGCAATGCAGCCAACTGCTGAAGTAACAGCTCTGTTATAAGCTGCCACCACCTTACCTGCACCTGTCTCACAAGCAGCCTTCACATCTGAGAGGTCCATTACCACCATAGGTCCTGATGGGAACAACCATTTTAAATGGCAATAACGGACCAACTCCACCAGGGAAGGAATAATGGAGGGGCCCAAATGAGAACATTACTATGCAATGATCCAACCAAATGACTGGATCAATCTTGATATACTTACCTCTAGCCCCAGTGAGAATACTAGGTCCAAGGTGTGCCCATGTCTATGGGTCACAGTAGCAACAACTTGTGCTTGGCCCAGAGAATTCATCATCTGGAGGAAGTCTTGTCCAAACTGCAATAGTTTATCATTGTTCCAAGCAATGAATTTGCCCAGGATCAATCACCTGGGCAACTCCAACACTGTCTTTGTGATGGAGTCCATGACTTCCAGCAGAAATTCTGTCTGCTGCCCCAGAGGCTGGTACACCAGAAGGATACTGCCACCTGCACCTGGATCCCCTCATATGGCCACGCATTCAAACAATGAAGTAGAACTCACTGGGTGCACAGATAAGTGAAGCCTTGGGGACCCCTGAGAGGCCATGGACTGCAAGCTGAAACACTGTGCACATAATAGCATTAGTGTGATGACAGAAATTGGTAAAACCATTGCTCTTTCATCATTTCATTATAATTATGGAATGAAGGGCTCAGAAAGTTCCAAATACTGTAAGTACAAAAGATAACAGCTAGGAAACTTTCAGTAATGAGGCAAGCTATTTCAACTTTCCTCTCATGGTTTGTGATGTTCATCAGACTTCCTTGATGGGAAAACAGCCTTGTTACTAGATAGTTTCTTATCTATTATTATTATGTGCCCTTATAATTGGGGTTGAGCTGAGGTTTCTTTGTTAAACCTCAAATTTTGAACTTTAATATCTTTGCAACCATTCAATGGATTTGCATGACATTTTGCATGTGTGGTCTTGAATGGTAGCTTTCTTGATATACTGTACCAAGTTTTGTTTCATAAGTTTCATAAGATTATCAAGCAGAATAGACTTATGTCCTTTAATTGCTTGCCCAGATTAAACCATCTTGAATTTGTTAACATAGAAACTATCTAATCTTGTTTTAAACAGTTCAATTGTAGCACTGCTTACCACATCAAGAGGTAGGGTGTTCCATATGGAAGGCACCCTTTGGCTGAACCAGCTTTTTCTTTTTTTCAGGTTCCAGCGAGGTAACCCTAGCTGCAAGTGGTGCCCTCTAGATTATTTTTTTTTTGATAAGGCCATATTCTTTCCATAAAATGTTATCGTGGAGTGCCCTATAGCGCATACATAGGTCCCCTCTTAGTCTTCTGTACTGCAATGTATAAACATCAAGATATTCTAGTCTTTCCTGGTATGTTAATTCGTTAATGCCTACTACAACCTTAGTTGCTCTGTGTTGGACCCCTTCCAATTTTAATAGATCCCCCCTCTTATATGGAGCCCATACTTTGACTCCATATTCCAGGTAGGGCCATACCAGGGCCTGGTATAGGGAAATAATGACCTTTTTGTCCCTACTTTTTATATGGCGAAGGATACAATTTAGTCTTTGATTTGCAAGTTTGGTAACATTATTGCAATGAGTAGTAAATTGTAGGTCAGAGGATATTATAATCCCTAGATCTTTTTCCTCAATTGTGGTAGGTAGATTGGTTCCCCTAATTCTATAAACAAATTTGGGGTTGAATTTCCCCAAATGCATGACAACACATTTATTCACATTCAATTCAAGTTTGTTGGTAAGAGTCCAGGTTGCTATGCATAGTAGGACATTTTGCATATTATTTTGCTCCTCCTGAGTGTTGACTATTGACCCCAGTCTGCAGTTGACTGAAAATGTTGTCAACCATATATTACCATATTTACGGCCCAGTGGCGATATGTACATGTTAAATAAACACAGACCCAATATGGACCCCTGCAGCACCCCACTTGTAACCCAAGCCCAATCTGACAAAACTCCATTCACCATCACCCTCTGTCTCCTTCCTCGCAACACTGAGATGTTGGTCATGGACAAGGGTTGCTGTGAGGTGGATCTGCTGAATGGATTGCCCTCAGGCTTATGGCTTGGGGGCATCCAGCTGACAACCTCAGACCAGGTTGAGAATCTGGGCATAGTATCTGATGACCGTTTGACGTTTAAATCTCAGGTGTCAGAGGTAGTCAAAACGTCCTTTTTCCATCTGAGGAACATTGTCCGGGTGAAGTACCTGGTTCCTCCAGAGGATCTTCCAACATTGATCCATGCTTTCGTTACCTCCTGCCTTGACTATTGCATAGCCCTTTACCTGGGGCTACCGGGGGTTG
This sequence comes from Neoceratodus forsteri, assembly GCA_016271365.2. Lineage (NCBI taxonomy): Eukaryota > Metazoa > Chordata > Ceratodontiformes > Ceratodontidae > Neoceratodus > Neoceratodus forsteri. The sequence goes on along the minus strand of CM028129.1, from coordinate 1,709,503,954 downwards.
AACTTCACCGTCTGCAGCTAGTGCAGAATGCGGCGGCCAGGTTGTTGACTGGATCTTCTAGATCCAGCCATATAATGCCTGTGCTCCGTGGACTGCACTGGCTACCAGTGTTCTGGCAAATCACCTTCAAGGTTGGTTTGCTGACCTATAAAGCCCTACACGATCAGAGACCTATTTATCTGAAAGAGTTCCTGTGCCCCTACTGTCCTCCCCGCCCCCTCCGATCCACTGATGAGGGATTGCTAGAGATTCCCAGGGTTTGTTTAAAAACTTCAGGGGCTAGATCATTTAGCTTTATGGCTCCGAAATTGTGGAATTCTCTACCTCGTCAGGTGCGAAATTACCCTACTGTCCAAAGCTTTAAAGGAGCTTTGAAGACACATATTTTCAGTATAGCTTTTAATGACATGTTAGTTTTAAATTTGGTCTATTCATTGTTTTATGTATTGTACAGGCGCTTTGGTTATGAGAAAAGTGCCTTTTAAAAAATAAAGAATGAATGAATGAATGAACCATGAGGCAACCCAGTGAACCAATTTGGAATCCACTCCTAGTTGTTGTACAGTGCATACCATTTCTTTATGGGGCAGTTTGTCAAACACCTTGGAGAAGTCCAAAAGAGCCACATCCATGACGTTTCCCTCATCCAGTGCTTTCGTTACTTGTTCATAGAAAACTAGCATATTAGTCTGACAAGCACGGGATTTCATAAATCCATGTTGAGATGGAGCTATCTGATTAGTTACCCCAAGATGTTCCTGAATGATGTCCTTAATGATGCCCTCCAGGATCTTACATATTGGTGATGTCAAACTAATTGGTCGGAAGTTACCTGGGTTGGACCTTGAACCTTTTTTCCAAATAGGGACAACCAAGGCGTCCCTCCATCCTTGTACTACTACTCCCATATCGATAGATTTTTGAAATATATAAGTTAATGCGGCTGCTAAAGAATCTGACAGTTCGACTAGGATTCTGGGATGAATGTTGTCTGGTCCAGGGGATTTATTAGTTTTAAGTTTTTTTAACCTATTCATAACTTCTACGACGTCGATTTTTATATTACCGGAACTTGTCTGAAAACTTGTTGTAGGGTTATCTGTTATGTTTTCCTGCTTATTAAATACCAAGCAGAAATAGTCATTCTGGATATTTGCTGTTTCCTTGTCATTGGTTTTATTTCCATCCGAATTTAAATAAGGGCCAATTGTATGTATAGATTTTTTGCTACTATTTATGTAAGTATAAAACATTTTATAATTATCCTTTGTTTTTGAGGCTAGTTCCACTTCATAGTTAGCTTTTGCTCTCCTTATTGTTGTTTTTTACTTCTTTTACTAAGAGCTTATATTTAGTCAGGTCCTCCGGATCATTTGATTTTAGGAATGCTTTATATAATAGATTTTTGTTTTTTATTAATTTCTTTATTTTTGAATTAAACCAGGCAGATTTGTGCTTTTTCTTGCCCTGATGTTTATTGTTACTAGGTATGTGCTTGGATATTTCAATTTTTATTTTGGCTGATAGTATCTCCCACATATCATCCACATTGTTCTAGTCAGATGTGCAGGTTCTGAGATGCAGAGAGGGCAATAACATAAAAATTCACAGTGTTTTGCTGTTTTTTTGTCTTCACCTTGGCTGTGACTGTTTGGAATTTTGGTCTGAAATTTTCAGAGTAGAATGGACTTTGCCCACAGATGTGTCTTTTGCTAGTTTGATGGAAAAATATGAATCCATTCCAAAGTTATTGAATTTTAACATTTAGGTTTCTGAGCATGCTCAGTACAGTCTTTTGGATAGGTGTATGGAACGAAAAAAGAATTTGGTCCACAAGAAAAAGAATCCTTTTTCATTTGAGGCCAGTCCTTTATTGTTTGGAAAAAATCTTTTTTTCATTTGCCGCCATCTTGTTTTCAGTTTTCTTTGGGAAAAAAATTTCAAAACCTAGAAAAATGACATCCTGTAGAGAGACCAAAATAGTTATCTTTCTTATCAGGACTCCATTAGGTAGGTTCTGAAGTTAACTGTTGGAAAACTGACCCCAAAATGAGTTTTTTTTCTTTGTAAATCCTTTTTCATCACTTGCTTCAAATGAAAAAAGATTCCTTGATGTGGAAAAAGATTTTGGAGTTCGTTTTTTTCCTCTTTTTCCATATGACCTTTTTCGTTCAAACAAATAAAGATCTGTTCAAATGGAAAAAGAGTTTGGACTTAGTTTTTTTGTTATTCTTTTTTCATCTGAAGGAATTATTTTATGTTTCCTTTTTTGTTTGATAGGAAAAAGGATTCCTTCAAGTGAAAAAAGGATTTTGCAAGCTGTCTCCATAGTTTTGTACATTTTCCCTGGTGTCTAGTGGCACCCCCACCCTCCGATCACTGACCCCATAACTTTTTAAGTTTTCCCTGGTGTCTAATGGCACCCCTCCTCCAGTCATCATTCCTGTAATGTTTTAATTTTTTCCTGGTGTCTGGTGGCACCCCCACCCTCCAATTGCCATCCCCACATTTTTTATATTTTCTCTGGTGTTTAGTGGCACCCTTACCCTCCAATCACCTTCCTCATAGTTACTTCATTTTACCCTAGTGTCTAGTGGTGCCCTCACAATCTGATCCCCATCCCCTTAATAATGGGATTTTTTCCCTGGTGTCTAGTGGAGCCCCCCACCCTCTGATCGCTGTAACCATTGTTATGGGATTTTCCCTGGTGTCTAGTGGCACCCCTACCCTCCTATTGCTGTCCCAGTATTATGAAATATTTCCCTGGTGTCCAGTAGCACCTCTCACCATCTGATTGCTGTCCTCATAATGTTGGTGTTAGTCCCTGATGTCTAGTGGCACCCCCGCACCCTGTGATTGCCAGCCACCTTGATGCTTTTTGTTTTCCTGGTGTCTAGTGGCACACTCTACTCTTCAATGTCTGCCACAGGCTGAAATAAAGAAAACAGTCCCTCAATGTCTTTTTTTTTTTTTACTCATTTTTATCGAGGCTGCATTGTTGAAAACATCTTACAACACATAGAGTCTTCAGGTCTACATGTTCATAACTTACATTACATTTCATATAAATGATCCAGAAACACCTTTGAGGCCTGCACCTGGGACTTGTGGACAGCTAGAAGACAAGTAACTGTAGAGAAAATGTTGCCAGCACCAGATGTAATCACAACGAAGGCTACTAAATCCAAAATCTTGAAAGAGCAGAACATGACACTGTAAATGCTGTAATATGAATATTTATTTAATGTGACACATCTACAGCAAACACTCTGTAGGTTACCTTCCATAATACCAATGTAGGCCCATTGGCCACCTAGTACTTAATCACAGGAACTGATTAAGTGCTAGGTGGCGCTAAACATGTTAAGACCCACATTGGTATTGTTGGAGTAGGGGTAAACTACAAGGGTGTTGCTGTAGATGTGTGCACATTAAATAAATATTCATATTACAGCGTTTACAGCGTCGTGTACTGTTCTTTCAAGATTTTGGATTTAGTAGCCCTCATTGTGATTACATCTGGTGCTGGCAACATTTTCATTACATTTCACATACTCACATACAGGATGTGCAAATGCAATATAGTCTACAGCTTACATGTGCTTTGCACTCCCCTATATGTTACATTAGACCACAATCATGTTTATCAAGGCCGGCTGTATTCTGCTCTGTACCTTCCGCCTTCCATTTAATCCTTTATGTTGGTTATATTACCCCCCTGTTTTCATTTGCACTGCCTCCAACATCTATAAACCATTCACCCTCAATAAGGCAGAACTTATAACTGTAAATATTGATTATAATAAAAAGAACTAGGTACAACTTAAACTTTGTACTGGTCTTTGTTCATTGCTTCTCTATCACTTAAATTCTATGCATCTGGTGTCGCTAGGGACTCAGAGTCTCAGCTTGTGCAGCCTGACCCTCCTCCCCAAGCAGCCCTGAGTGGCTTATCCAGCTCTGCCACATGTCTTTATGTTTGTCTGCTTGTAGCCTAAGCTTTGCCATGAGGCTTTCCATCCTTTCAATATTCTCCATCCTAGTTTTTCAGCCCTCCACAGAGGGTAAGTTGGGGCCAAGCCAGTTCACCGTAATCTCTTTTAAGGCTGCCGTGAAAACCACTCAAATGAGCTTCCGGATCCTAGGATCCCCTATCCTCTGAACCACCAGGCTCAGGACCATATGGTTAAAACCTTTGGGAATGCCAGGTCCCCATGTCAACCAGTGTTGAATGCACCCTGTTTCAGAAGGTAGAGATTTTGTGGCAGCACCAGAAAATATAATGGTGTGAGCCAGTCTGGCCACATCTCCTCCAGCACAGAAATGAATTACCCAGGGCAAAGTGGACAATGATCATTGGGGTATGAATTTACTGCTGCATGACAACTAAGCCATGTCCCATGTATTGACAGGAAGTCTCTTATCATGTAACAAGGCCAGTATCATAACTCTCTGGGGAAGGGGGGCACACCTACAGCAATCTACTTCTGGTTCCACTGTAGTGTCCAGAATTATAGCATAGAATTGCTTCTGAGAGAGCTGATTTACTTGAACATGGGAACATGCTAGCCTCTCAATTTTTTTTAAAGTAGCAATAATATAATCAGGGAAAAGAACAACTGAGAGGATCTAGGAAGGTGAATAGCACCTGTCAGCCATGAAGGGGCTATCATATTAAGCCAGCCTTTAACCAAAGGGGCCCAAATCTTAGGTTTCTGTTGCAAGAAGAACCCAAAGTTCTGAGCAATAAAAATATTATGAAAGAAAATTAGGGGTTGAACCTTCCCTAACCCACCCTTATTTACAGTCTTGTAAGTCACATTCCTCTTTATAAGGTTGAGACAGCTCTCCAAAACCATCTGAAAAAATAACCTGAACACCTGGGCCTCTTCCCTCACAGGCGGGGGAAAGTTGCACTAACATACAGTATAAGAATATAGGAATCAGCAATATCTTTATTAGTAGAATCCTTATCTTTTTTGATAAAGTCCAGGATTTTCACAAAGATACTTTCCAACTAGCCTGCTTCAAAACTGCATCCCAATTAATCTGACAAAGATCTCCCTTCTCAAATGATAGACCTACTATTTTAATAGGAAAATCCACAATCAGAATGTTGGCAAGTATGGGTGGGTCAAGTTTAAGTACTGGTCCTATAGAAATACCACTGCTTGTCTGGTAATTAATATGAGAGCTGGATGCATCTGAGAGAGCTTGCAGTGTCTTATACGTAGATTGGCCAGATTCTACATCCTGCACAAGTAATCAAATGTCATCAGCATAAACTTTGACCTTAATTTCGGTATGCATCCCATGAGATGCCAAGCACCATATTTGGTGATGTGCACTGAGCCATTGTTGCAGAGGATCCAGACACAGCACGTATAAAAAGGAACTGAGAGGGCACCCTTGATGACCCCCCCCCCACCCAGAACTGATACACAGGTACCTTTTCAACCATTAACTATCGGGATAGCTGTAGTCCCTTTACACAGGAAGGAAATCCAGCTCAGAAAGACTGGTGGAATACCATATTTTCCCAAAGCAGCAAAAAATAAGATCATACAACAGGCTAGCAAATGCCTTAGCCTGGTCAACAGACAATATATATATAACCTTGTAACTGACTCAACCTGCCTCACTCACAGACTTTCCTTAACCCAATGAGGCTATCAGATATAGACCTGTTGCGAAGAGCACAGGACTGAAACTGTCTAAGTAGCTACTCTGCTAGACTGGGCAGCCTAAGTGTCAGTATTTTGATGAGAATTTTAATGTCCACATTCAGCAGACTTAATGGCCTCCAATTGTTCATGTTCCTGTTATCATCTTTTTAAAATAAAATACTACATGTGCCTCTGACATACTGCCTGGATCTGTGCCAATGTCTAAAGTTTGATTATACACTTCTGCCAAAACTTGGCTGAGTTGTCCTGTAAATGTCTTATAAAGCCCTGGGGGAAAACCATGCAGCCTGATGCAGTATTATCTTTAAAGACTGAGTAGCAATAGATACTTCTTCAGAAGAACTGGGAAGGCAGTATGCTGACGTGAGTTCAGTAATTGAGAGGGTGAAACTAATTCCAAGCAGCCTTCCATATTCTGGGTATGTACCCTAGTACTTAAGAAGCCCTTCAAATACTTACGTTGCATATCTGTATATCAGTGTCAGTGGCTCAGTAGGTAGCACACTTGCCTCTGAGGCTGGGAGATCAGAGGGCTGTGGGTTCAGTTCCCACATCTGGAACTTGGGTTAATATCCCCGTTCTGACACTGTAGTGCAGCATGAGAAGGGTGCTGCACTTCTGAGGTGCCGTCTTTCGGATGAGACGTTAGACCGAGGTCCCATTTGCCTGGATTGGTGGTAGTTCAGGTGGATCTTAAAGATCCCATGGCACTTATCGAAAAGAGTAGGGGAATTTCACTGGTGTCCAGGCCAAATTTCCCTCATTCACTAAAAATACCACCAACAGCTTAATCTGGTTCTAGGTCAGTTGGCATTCATCTGTATCCCCTTCCCCCGGGTCATGCCTGAAAATAGGCAGGATTTGTCTAGTGTACTTACCCGGTCAACAAAAACTAAATCAATAAATAAAAATAAATATCTATAGTTTACCCCATGATCTTGTAAATTTGGTGTACTGGACTTATATACCTTTTGTTGTACCTGACTGTAAACCCTTTAAAAATAGGTACTACCTAAAGGGTTTTATGTAAAATAAAACCAAGCTGAGTATTTAAAACTTCCTTTTCATCATAAAATAATATGACCATTATTCTACATTCTGTCCTATTCTGACATTCTTTAAGCTGGCCATAAGTGCATTTCGTATCTTGTGTACTGAACTGCATTTCCTTTCCCAGGGAAGAAGCTCTATAGTATTGCAATTTCCTGATACACACTCGTATATTATTAATTTGGTCAGAATAAGAAGACCTATGCAGTAAAGATGCTGAAATTAGCCAAAAGAGCTGGGTGCATAAGTTCAAATATTCTAAGTATTGGGATCCCTTTTTTGTAACTGGGAATTGATGAAAAGGGGATTTAAGATTATCCTTTGTATCCTCCCACATGTGCAATGTACAATCATACATTGACAATACTAAGACTCTAGCTTTAAATAAATCATTCATCATTCCATGAAGAAGAAAAGGGGAGTTTCCCCAGTGTCAAGGGTGGCATCCCCCCTCATAAAACAGGTCCATGTAACCCACCCAAGGATTCACCTGGAAACAAGCTGTTACAGCCACTGTTGGAATGATACTTTATGAGCCTTGGGAGCTGGGGGGGCCCATAAGGGCCCTATCTTTAAACAGAGCCCCTTGCCCCATTATAAGTCAATAGCAGTGATGTGTGAGCTACTGGGACTCACTTCAGAGGTAGGGGGGCAGAGTCCTGCAAGCCCCACCTGTAATTCCAACACTGATTACAGCTTAGTGGGCCTGTCCTGATCAAAAACTATCAAGCAATGAACTAACTACACATACATTTATTCTATGAACCTGCACTATCTGGATATCTATTAAAATGTTAATGCTATAAATAAGAGTGAGTTAGCCAATAAATTTCCTTAATTAAAACCTTAAATACCATGCACTAGAAGGTCAAATAAGAAAAATGCTCTGCCCAGGATAACGTGTTAGGTAATACCTATACATTGTTGACAGCTCCACTGAAAACATACCCAATAGCTTGGTTGTAAAGGTCACAAAAGGTAGTTAAAAGTCACATCTGCCAAATTAATTATAGCTCTTGTCTGAGGAATTTTTGACAGAAAGCCTAAGAAACAAATGGTGTAGCATGTTTGGTACTGAAATGTCACTGGAAGTACTGAGGAGGAAATAAAATATTTAGCATCCGGTAAAAAGAATGGCTAACCTGTATTTCAGCACTCATATGACATTAATTCATGCCCCAATTCTTGAAAGTCCACAAACCATCTCACCAGGAAAAATATCAAATTTTCAGCAGGCTCCCACATTTTAACCCTGAATTTACAACAGTCTTTTTATGACCTGATTTTATTTATGATCAAGACAGGTGACATTTTTTAAAATCCCATCTGAAAAGTGATTTTGCATTGCGACTATGAAAACAAGTTTCAGAGGGGATGTGAAAAATTACACCTGTCATTTTCAGGAGATGGGGTAACACAAGGGATTTGTTGAACATTAGGGGCCAAAATGTGCAAAAATGAAGTTATAAGTAAGCATCGGAACAATTCAACATTTCTTCATAACTCAGTTATTTTTCACATTTTGACCCTCAATTTTCAAGATAGTCTTTTTATAACCACTTAAAATGTCAGATGTTGGAAACATCATTTTGCACCACAAGTGTGAAAACATATTTTGGCAAGGATTTGTAAAAAGACAGCTGTCATGTCGATGAGGTGGTGTGAAAAACTGGCTATGTTGAAACTCTGGGGTCAAAATACTGAAAATTGCCAAAGCTACAAGTCTGCACTGAAAAATGTCAACACATGGTCATCATTTTTCTTGTTTTTTAATATTTCTACCCCACATTTTCAACATAGGCATCAAGGAATACCCAGTGTTGTTGTCCTGCTGTTTTGGTCCTCCCGCTGGTTCAGAAGTTCCATTGTCCATGACCCAGTACTCTCCACGGGCTCCCTGCCCATAGGTGTGGGAAACCTGGGCACCAGCTGGTTGACGCTGCCTCTACCGCCACCTGAGAACCTAAGTTCAGACTCTCCATTAGCAAAGCATGGCATTAGCAGCCATCCAATCAGAACGTGAGTGCTCTTTGGTGTGTGCTTCCAATTGGTTCCTGCAGTCTGCTTCTGTGTCCATTCTAAACCAAGCATAAATCTGATTTCCATGCCGAAGTTTGCCAATAAAGAGCTGTAATTACTTTTCTCCTTGACTGTTAAGACCCTTATCCTTCTGTTTTTTATTTTATTTATTTATTTTATTTATTTATTACTAGGATTACAAATGCCTGTGAACCAAGGGTTCTTTTACAAAGGTTCCACATCAGCAATGGGTACAAGCAAAACAGTGGTAAGATACAATACAAGGTTAGGAGGTTAACATACAAAGTAAGCAGAGGTAAGATACAATACAGGTCAGGAGGTTAACTTAGTAGCAAAAGACAGTACATGTGTATAGACTAGCACAGTGGCAAACAGTCAGTGGCAAATAAAAATGCACAATTAGCAATACGGGTGTATATATAGCAAGGCACAGATACAGAAGAAACCATCCTAGGGTGACGTAAGTGGAGCAAGGGGTGGGGGACAAGAGGGGAGGTTGGGGAAAGGGGGCTAGGCAGTCAAGGATTTGACATTGTCGTGAAGTGCAAGAACAGAAAGATAAGTGCTAGGTAGTCTGGGGGTAGAGCAACAGTAGATAGGGTAATAGGGAGGGGGAGACAGGAGGAGAGGAGTGGGACAGGATGGAATGGTAGGTGGGAGGTGAGAGGGGGTAGAATGGTAGGTGGGGTTGGGAGAGAGACAGGGAGTAGCAGGGGATGGAGGGGTGGAGAGAAGTGGGGAGGGTAGCAAGGGAGGAGAGGAGAGGAGAGAACAGGAGGGAGAGGTGAAACAAAGCTGCAAGCCTAGGCAGAGCAGTCACAACTGCTGAGGTCAGTGAGGTGCTGGCGGAGTTTACGTTTGAATGGGCCAAGCTTGTTTTCAGCTGTAATTTCAGGGGGAAGGTTGTTTAGCAGCAGGGGAGCCCTGGTGTGGAAAGAACATTGAGCCTGATTAATACAGCAGAATGGAACGATAAATGTTAGTTTGAGGGAACTGCGTTTAAAATGTGCAGTGACTGCGGGCAACATTAAGGCATGAGTTGCAGGGGATGTGAGGCTAAGACAAATTTTCTTAGCCAATAGGCAGGTCAGGTAGGTAAGTCTACTACATATTTAGATTGAGCATGTTGGATTGCTTGTAGAGATCATAGGTATGCGTATGCTTCCCTGCACCAGTGAGAAGTCTATAACATTTGTTAAGGGATGTCTTGACCCATTTTAGGGTGGTATCAACGGCAGCCCCATAGAAGACAAGCCCGTAATCAATGATGGGTAGGACTGAGGCAGTTATGGCTGTCGCATAGCTTCTTTGGTAAGACAGTGACAGTGGTGGTTGAGGACCCCAATTCTTGAGTTGACTGATTTTGAGATGTGTTGAACATGCGAGTTGAAAGACATTGTGCAGTCAAGGGTAATACCAAGGTATTTAAATTCCTGCACTTGCTCAAGTGGCTATTCAAGTTCATTATGTATGGTGAAGTTTATGGATCTGTATTTGCTGTGAGAGCTATGGAACAGCATGGACTTTGTTGTTTTGCAATTCATCAATAGCTTATGTTGAAGAAGCCAGGTTTCAACTAGACTGAAGTTCGTCTGTAGCACCTTGGAGAGTGAGACGGGGTCAGTATGGGAGGAAAAGAGAACTGCATCATCAGCATAGAGTATTAAGTTATTATAGCAAGCTGCAGGAAGAGTATTGATGAAAAGGCTGAAAAGCAGAGGGCCAAGGATGGAACCTTGGGGTACACCAAAGCACACAGGAAGGGCACTTGAGAGAGAGTCAACGATTTAGACTGTTTGGCTTCTTTCCGAGAGGCAGCTTTCAAACCATTTGGTTACATCATTAGATAGTCCAAGGGAAGAGAGTGAGTGAAGCAGGAGCTGGTGGTTCACAGTATCAAATGCCTTGGTCAAATCGATGAACACTGCACCCAGTAGGTGGCCAGTGTCAATCGCCTTATGAATATGGCTGGTGAAGTCAAGCAGGGCAGTGGTAGTACTATGGGTTTTTCTAAAGCCATGTTGTTGCAGGCAGAGTAAGTTATATTTGTTGAAGTGTTCAGACAACTGGTCAGCTACAATTACTTCCAATGCCTTGGAGAGGGGTGGGAGGATAGAGATAGGGCGGTAGTTAGAGAGAAGAGACCTATCACCACTTTTATGAATTGGTGTGACCACTGCTGATTTCCAGAGCTGGGTGAATTGTTTATGAGAGTGAAAGATTCAGAAGTTTAGTGTGAGGTTGTAGGACAATGTCAAGGGAGAGAGAGAGAGAGAGAGAGAGAGAGAGAGAGAGAGAGAGAGTTTGAGGTCAAGGGTATTTCTGCTGAAACTGGCTTTGCTTAGCACTTTAAGATATCTTTTAGCTTCAGACATGGATACCCTCTTAAAGTAGAATGGGGGGGTTATTACTGTGGAGATTGATTTTATTATTGAGGCAGTGCCGGGCAGACTTGCCAAAGAAGTTGGGGAGGAAGGGCACTGCTAAGATCAGCAAATGCGAGATTAAAGGAGTCCGCTATTTCTTTGGGGTCCTGTAAAGTGGAGCTGTTAACCTCAATCATAGTGGGGGAGGATTTGCTTGGTTTACCCGTGAGGCTCTTGATGTTCCCCCAGAAGGGTTTGCTATTTCTCCAGGAGTTAGTAAGTTCCTGGTTGTAGAAGAGTTGCTTGGCTCTTTGTATAGCTATTGTGCACTGGTTCCTAGCTGCCTTATAGAGCTACATATCATGTAGTTTCCCTGAGTCCATGGCTCGGTGCCAGAGGTTATCTCGGTTTCACGTCATGGAGATGAGTTTGGAGTTAATCCAGTGATTAGTGGTAGATTGAGTTTTACATTTACGTAGGGGGGCAAAACTGCTACAAACTTTGTTAAACTGGGCAATGAAGAAGTCAAGTGCTTGGTCGACACTGCTCAAGAGTGTTACGTTTAGGGATACTGTGTGATCACGCTACTTTTGAAATTCTGTGCTTTCATCAGCTCCCTACACAAGTGGGCTATCACTTCTCCCTACTGAAGTTCCTATTAAGCCTCATCTTATGCCCTCCTTAAATATTACAGATGTACTCTGAACTGATATGACTGATGTAACATTGAGTACTTACTTGCATTAATTGCTTTTTTACTTGTGTTATTTGGCTCTATTGTAAATATCTCTGTATGCATTGTACTATTTGACCCAGAGCTAACCAGGTCCATCTTGTAAATGAGCTTGCTCGATGATGTTCACCTGGATAAATAAAGACTTTGATTGATTGATTGATTGATTATAACCCCACCTCATGAACAATGGTGGAGAACATTTTCAAATTCTGCTAAAAGTTGATTTCATGCCACAATCGTGAAAACACATTTTGGCCAGGATTTGAAAAATGGCAGCTGTCATATCCATGAGGTGGTGTGAAAAAATGACTATGTTGAAAATTTGGGGTCAAAATATTGAAAATTACCAAAGTTACGAGTGTGCATTAAACAATTTCGGTGTACACTCAGAACTCTTGTTTTTTTTTAGTATTTTAACCCCTAAATTTTCAACATAGCCTTCTTATGACCCTACCTCATGAACAAGTGCAAAATCACATTTTGGCCAGGATTTGAAAAATGACAGCTGTTGCATTCATAAGGAGGTGTGAAAAAATGGCTATGTTGAAAATCTGGTGGTAAAAATATTGCAAATTACTGAAGTTATGAATGTGCATTTTAAAATTTCAATGTACACTCATAACTTTGTTGTTTTTTAATATTTTCACCCCAAATTTTCAAAATAGCCTTATGACCTCACATTTAGTTTAGTTTAGTTTATTAGTCTAGGAATTAATACCTTTGAGCCAGGGCTCTTTACAAAGGTTCCACGTCACAAAGAACATTTAACAAAGCACGATACACATTACAGGTAAAACCAGACAGAAAGTTACATCATAAATTTGCTATTAACAGTTTAAGGCAATGCGATTTTTTAAGTTTCATAGAAAAACAAGCTATAACAGGTTCAGCGGTAGACAATTTCGGTTAAGGAAACTTTCAGGGAGAGGGTGATCATTAGGCGCCAAAAGGAGGCTAGAGAGGAGGGAAAGGTGGTGAGCGGGAGAGTAAGTGAGATGGGACAGGAAAAAAGGGGGGTAGTGAGTTTGGGTGGGAGACAGGAAGTAGTAGAGGTAACAGAGGGTTCATTAGTCAGGGAGGAAGAGGCCTCAGATGTGAGGATGGACATGAGGAGTAGTAGTCTTTGTCCTCAGCGCTCAACACAGCATTAAATAACAACTAGAGTACTTGTTGATAAATCTTACTTCTGTGGGGGCGCTCCGCCCCCCACGCCCAAACAGAATTAAACTTCTCTCCTTATGTGGGGAATGTAAATATTATTATACCAATCCGAGCGGTAAATAACTACAGTACAGTATCCCTCCCGACTATCGATAGTCTCCGGACCCGGGCAATCGTTAGATTTGTGTTCTGGCATTCACTTTTATGTACAGACCAATATGATTTTATACAAGAACTGCCTGCACAATGTAAAAAACAAATGATTTCAGACTTTAGCATTTAGATGACAGCAGTAATTTGAACAACTTAATTTACTTGATAGATTCAGGCTCTAGCATTAGTCCGTATATCTTAAACTTGTGCATTGTGTATAAGAATCCACTCCACTGATAGTCACAGCTCCTCTAAGGTTATTGTGGGTGGCCCTTAAAAGGGCCTTTTGTTTTTTTCCTCCACTTCTACTTGCCAATCCAGCAATTTTATCCTCCAAAGCCATAGAGAGTCCTGCCTTGTCATTTGAGCACGTACACCACGTCCATGGCAGTGACGGTCTTTCTCTTGGCATGCTCGGTGTAGGTCACGGCATCCCGGATCACATTTTCCACATAGCCTTCTTATGACCCCACTTCATGAACTGGGTTGGAGAAAATTTTCAGACCCTGCCTGAAAGATGATTTTGCATCATAAGTGCAAATACATTTTGGCCAGGATCTGAAAAATGACGGCTATCAGTCATAAGGCAGTGTGAAAAAATGTCTATGTTGAAAATTTGGGGCCAAAATATTGAAAATGGTCACAGTTATGAGTGTACCTTAAAAATGTTTAATGTACATTCATAACTCTTTGGTTTTTTTAGTATTTCTACCCAAAATTTTTAACATAGCCTTCTTATAATCCTACCTCATGAACAAGGGCAGAGAAAGTTTTCAAATCCTGCCTGAAGGGTGATTTCATGCAGCAACCAAAAAAATCACCTTTTGGGGCAGATTTGCATAACTTCAATTCCATTGTTCATGAGGTGGGATTCCAAAAAGACCATGTTAAAAATGTGTGGAAAAATACTCAAGAATGACCATTTTATATTGACAAGTTCAAAATATATTGAAATACAACGACCCACATACCTGATTTCCTCAGTTCCCAGTCCAGTGTTGAAGAGTGAAGATGTGTCTCTGATTGAGATAGGATTGGTGTTGTGTGAAACTGAAAAATTTCGACCCCCTAAATATTTTGTGGAATTCATGCATTTTGCGAAATATTTCACAGGGCAAAATGTAAAATTTACCTGTGGTGTGAGTGAAATGTCACCCGTGAACCAGCGAAATTCACCACTCGTGGGTGATTTTTACCAGCCATGGGTGAAATTCTACAATTTCACCACTATCTTCCTCCCTGGTGTCTCATGGTCCCCCTGGCTGATCACCAGCCAAAATTGAATAAAGACCCTCCCTCTGAGTTACCCTCATGTTCCGAGTCCTCCCAAGTTCTTGTGCTAACAAAAAAAATAAAATAAAATACCCAACTCCTGGTGTATAGTGGATCCCCTGCCCCCCACCCTGTCAGCGATAATTGCCCATCCTGCTGCCCCCTAATGTCCAAATGGGCCACCAACACCTCCACTCACTTCCACCAGGCAGCCTGACATGGCGTTTCAATGAATGAATGCATGCTTGTATAAGCACACACTCATTCATGGGATTCAGACAGCCAGTGCTCTCACTACTACTAGAGTGTAGTGAGAATGCTGGCTGTCTGAATCAGTCAATGAATGAGTGTATGCTTGTACAAGCACATGCTCATTCATTGAAGCGCTCAGCTGGGCTGCCAGCTGTGGAGGTGAGTGGAGGGCTGTATTGGTGGTCTGATCTGGAGCTGAGTGGGCACTATCTGCTGACAGGGTGGGGGGGTCCACTAGACACCAGGGGGTTGGGCATTTGATTTTTTGTTTTTTAGCACAAGGAGTCAGGAGGACTCGGGACATGAGGCAAGCATGAGGCTTTATTAAATTTCGCCAGTGATTGGCCATGGGGGTCCACTAGGCGTCGGGGAGTTAGGCATTTGATTGATTTTTTTTTAACACAAGGAGTCAGGAGGACTGAGAAATGGGGATAACTCGGGGCTTTTTCAGTTTGGGCCAGTGATCTGCAGGGGACCACTAGACACCAAGGAAAATTTTATTTCTCTAAATTTGGGCCAGTGAGTGACTGGGGGGGGGGACCACTAGACACCAGGGAGATGCCCATTTGCAGGGGCAAAATTGCGGGTGAAGTTTCACTGCAATTTATTGAAAAATTTCATTTGGCGAAATTGCAGATTTATTTCACAACATCTCTAGATAGGATTACAGCACTGGACCCCTGGTAGGTAAGTAAGGGGGGGTGCTGAGAGGGAGGGTAATGGCAGTGGTAGCCCAGTGATGGCAACAGACATTGATGGACAGTTTCCTTTTTCACAGGGAGTATAAAAGTGAAAAAAGGATAGAGGGATGGTTTTCATTATTTTAGACACTGACACTAGGGATTAGGTACCCCAGTGTCAGTGTTATGTTTGGCAGCAATGGGGGTTGGCTACCCAGTGTTGCACAGTAAAGTCAGGCTAGGTGGGAGGTTGTAGCTGGCACCTGGGATTGGGCACCCCGGTGTCATAAAATTAACAAGGAAGGGGTAGATGGGAGTGGGGGATGGTTTTCTTATGTTTGACAGCACTGGTGGAATACAGTGGGGGGGGTAGTAGCCAGTACCAGGGATTGGGCACCACAGTGTCAGAAAATTAAGATAGAATGAGTGGGAGGGACTGAGGGACAGTTTTCTTAATGTCAGGTACCAACACTGGGGACTGGGCACAGCAGTGTCAGTGCTATGTATGGCACCACCGGGGTTGGGCTCCCCACTGTCACACAGTGAAAACAGACAGATGGGGGGGTACTAGCTGGCACCAAGAATTGGGCACCATGGTGTTGAAAGGGATTGTAAGGGCTGCAGTGGGCATAGCTCAGCAGTCCTCTTGCTAGGACTAAGAGAAAAGCACTCCTGCATTCCTTGTGAATGAACAACCTGATGAGATGACAAATGTCACCTTTGCTTCTGTGCACCATGCACCATGCCATGCTCGCACTAATTTTTTCTACCCTGTTTTGGCAGTTGGCGGGTCCATGACTGCTGAAATACATAGCCCCCCCCAACCGATCCTGCCTCTCTGCACCCACCACTCCATTCCCCAGAAATGTAACAGTGGCACTGGGGGCTGCCCAATCCCCCAGTGCATAAATCTTCATCCTGTCCTCCTCTCCACTACTGCAGTGTGCGATTACCCTCCATTACCACGCATGCACGGTTAGAGATATCTGCAGTGTGCGATTACCCTCCATTACTGCGCATGCACGGTTAGAGATATCTGCAGTGTGCGATTACCCTCCATTACTGCGCATGCACGGTTAGAGATATCTGCAGTGTGCGGCTACCCTCCATTACCAGGCATGCACGGTTAGAGATATCTGCAGTGTGCGGTTACCCTCCATTACTGCGCATGCGGTTGGGAATATCTGCAGTGTCGCGATTACCCTCCATTACTGCACATGCACGGTTAGAGATATCTGCAGTGTGCGGTTACCCTCCATTACTGCGCATGCACAGTTAGAGATATCTGCAGTGTGTGTATATATATATATGTAATAGATAAACCACTCTGAGGCGTGTGGTCGCGCTCTGATATCGCCGCCTGTGTGTGCGGCGCAAGTCGTCAACCACCAAGCGTGCGATATCAGAGCGCGACCGACACCTCAGAGTGGTTTATCTATCTTATAAAATGTCAAATTGTTTTAGAGGGGTGTAAAAATGCAGGTGTGCGGTCGCGCTCTGATATACGCACGGTCATGTGATGCTGATCATCCAGTAATATTGCTGCAATTTCCCTACCCATTTTATAAATATATATATATAACTTTCCTCCTCCCACCAGACCCCCCCAGAAACATAAGTGACACCGGGGTGCCCAATCCCCCAGTGTCGATTGGCATCTTCCTTCCTGTTTTTGTAATCCTTGTCCCGTTCCCCCCACGACCGTGCATGTGCGGTGATTTCTTATATGTGTGTGTGTGTGTGTATGTGTGTGTGTATACATATATATATATATATATATACACACTTTTTTAATTTTCCTCCACCACCCTCCCTCCCTCTCAGTGCCCCCAGAAACATAACACTGGCACTGGTGGTGCCCAATCTCCCAGTGTCAATCGGCATCTCCTTCCTGTTTTTTTTTAATTTATTTTCCTTAACCTGTAACAAGAAAACCGTCCGTATATGTCTTTTGTGCCATTACAGTCCCCTCACCAGACCCTCCCACTCAGTGTCCAGCACCCCTCCCAAGCCCTTACTTTCCCATCAAGGGTACAACGCCATAATCCTCTCTGGATCATAGACATGTTTTCACTCTTCAAAGCCAGACCGCGAACTATAGAAACAGGTATGGCGTTCAATGTATTTCAATGGGATTTTGAACCTAGAGGCATAACTTGGATATTGGTAAATGGCTGTCACTCCACAGAGGGAAGAGTGACCAGCGGGTACCACAGGGATCAGTGCTGGGACCGGTCCTATTCAACATCTTCATCAGTGACATTGCGCAGGACCTAGAAGGCAGAATTTCACTGTTCGCTGATGACACAAAGCTTTGTAACAGAGTAGACACACCAGATGGTGTAGACAGAATGAGAAGGGACCTGCAGAAACTTGAAGAATGGTCAGGGGTTTGGCAGTTGAAATTCAATGCAAAGAAGAGCAAGATAATGCATATGGGGCACAAAACCCTGGCACAATATATCAGTTGGGGGTGAGGATATAGCATGCACCAAGCAGGAAAGGGATCTTGGGGTTGTCATCTCTGATGACCTCAAGGTAGGAAACAGTGTAACAAGGCAGCAGGTAAAGCAAATAGGATGCTGGGATGTATAGGCAGGGCATCACCAGCAGGAAAAGGGAGGTCATAATTCCGCTATACAAGACACTAGTGAGGCCCCACCTGGAGTACAGTGTACAGTTCTGGAGACCATACCTACGTAAGGACATAGACAGGATAGAGAAGGTTCAGAGGAGGCAACAAAGATGGTGCATGGATTGCATCACAAGTCCTATGAAGACAGGTTGAAGGAACTGAACATGTACTCCCTGGAGGAGAGGAGGAGGGGATATGATAGAGACATACAAGTATCTTACAGGGAGGAACAGGGTGCAGGTAAACACTATTTTTAAGCGAAAAAGATGTTCCAGGACTAGAGGGCATGGGATGAAGTTGGAGGGAGGACGATTCAGAAGAAACATGAGAAAGAATTTCTTCACAGAATGGGTGGTGGACAAATGGAACACCCTGCCAGAGGAAGTGGTGGGGGCTGAAACAATCACGGGATTTAAGAATGCATGGGATAGACATAAAGGAATTCTGGAGGTCAGGGGTAAGGTGCAACAGACTTCTAGGAAAACAAACTGAACTTACAAGCTCAAATGGGCAGACTGGGTGGGCCATAGGCCCTTATCTGCCGACACTGTCTATGTATCTATGTATCTATGTATTTCTGGATACTTTTGGCCCAAATTTTAAAATGCCTTCTTTGGGACCGCACCTCATGAACAATGTCACTGTCATTAGGAGAATCTGTCCCAAAAAGGTGATTTTGCAGTCCCTGCATGAAATCACCTTTCAGGCAGGAGCTGAAACTTTTCTCTGCCCCTGTTCATGAGGTGGAGTCATAAGAAGGGTATATAGAACATTTGGTGTAAAAATATTAAAAAACAACAAAGTTATGACTCTAAGTTGAATTTTGAGAACACAACCTCGTAACTTTGGTAACTGTCATTACTTTTACCCCAAATTTACAACATAGCCATATATTTACAGCATCTCATGAATGTGATAGCTGTCATTTTTCAAAACCTGGCAAAAATGTTTTTTTTTTTTACATCCTGAAAGATGATTTTGCAGTCTCTGCATGAAATCACCATTTGGGTAGGAGTTAACCATTTTCTCTGCCCTTGTTCATGAGTTGCAGTCATAAGAAGGCTATGTTGACAATTTGGTGTAAAAATATTTAAAAAAACAAAAAAAAGAAACAAAGTTATAAACCAACGACAAATTTTGTGAACGCAGCCTCGTAACTTTGGTAATTTCAATATTTTTACTCCAAATTTACAACATAGAATCATAGAAGCTCGATGGCAGAAAAAGACCTCACCAGCCCATCTAGTCTGCCCTATTCCCCCCCCCACTCCTCCACCCCTTGGCTGGTCCCCACCCCCTCTGCTACTCAGCCCCATATGTCTGTCCCATGCTGTCTTGAATCCCTTCACTGTTTCAGCCCCACTATCTCTTCTGGTAGTCTGTTTCAGGCCTCCACCACCCTGTCTGTATAGAATTACCCTCTCACATTGCCTCTGTATCTTTCTCCCTGCAATCTGAGGCTATACCTTCTAGTTCTGGCACCCTCCTTTTTCTTAAGTAAACACCCTTCCCTTACTTTGTTGAGCCCCTTCACATATTTGAAAGTTTCAATCATGTCTCCCTTTTCCCTTCTAGTCTCCAGCATGTACAGATCCAGCTCCTTGCACCTCTGCTCATAAGTCTTCCCCTGCACGCCCTGCACCATCTTGGTTGCCCTTTTCTGAACCCACTCCATCCCATCTATGTCCTTGCAGAGGTGCGGTCTCCAGAACTGGAACCCCACACTCCAGATGCGGCCTCACCATGGCTTTGTAGAGGGACGTCATTACCTCCCTCCTTCTACTAGTAATGCCCCTTCTCATGCATTCCAACATTCCATTGGCCTTTCCCACTGGTCTGCTACATTGGTTTCCTACCTTAAGATTTGATGAGACTATAATACCAAGATCCTTCTCCTGTTCTGTTACTTTAATTGCCTCCCCTCCTAGGGTGTATCCTGCTCGTGTGTTCCTACTCCCCATGTGCATCACAGTATACATTTTGGCATTAAATTTCAGTTGCCACGTCTCTGACCACTCTTTGAGTTTCTTTGGGTCCTGCCTCATGTCCTCCACCGTGGGGTGTCCACCCTATTGCAGATCTTTGTATCATCAGCAAATAGGCATCCCCCAGATCCTCCGCTATATCGCTGATTACATGTTAAAAAGGAGAGGTCCCAGTACTGACCCCTGGGGTACTCCACTCTTCACCCCTCCATCATGGAGTACACCCTGTTTAGCACCACCCTCTGGGTTTTTCCCATCAACCAGGCCTCCACCCACCTTTTTATTTTGCCATCCACCCCTAGACTTTCCAGCTTGCTTAACAACCTTCTTTGAGGGAATGGTGTTGAAAGCTTTACTGAAGTCCAGACAGGCCACATACACTGCCCCTACCTGGTTGACCACCTGAGTCACTCAATCAGAGAACTCAATCAGGTTCATCTGGCATGACTTTCCCTTTGTGAAGCCATGCTGTCTGCTGCCCTGCAAGCCACTCTCTTTCAGGTAGTTCACCACTCTCTCCTTGCTTAGCGCCTCCATTATGTTCCCCCACCACTGAGGTGAGGCTTACAGGATGATAGTTCTCCATCACCTCCCTATTTCCTCCATTGTGCAAAGGCATCATGTCTGCCCTCCTCCAGTCCTCAACCACCCTCCCCATATCCAGTGATAAGTTGAATAGCTTTCTCAATGGGGCGGCCAGCTCCTCCTTCAATTCCCTGATCACCCTGAGGTGTAATCTGTCTGACCCCATTGCCTTGTCCACCTTCAACCTTCCTAGTTCCTCTCTAACCCTTTCCACAGTGAACATGATCTGATCCACCCATTTTCCCTCCCACTCCCTTTCCCTTAAGCTCAGGTCCCCTGCCCTCTTCCTTCTCTGTAAATATTGAGCAGAAGTACTTATTTAACAATTCTGCTTTTTTACAATCCCTTTCCAACTGTATCCCTCCCTCCCCCATCAGCCTTGCAATCCCTGCCATGCCCTCCTTCTCTCCCTCAAATAAATGAAAAACATTTTGCCACTTCTTTTGGCTTGTTTAGCTATTTTCTCTTCTGTATCTGCTTTTGTCCTCCTTATCTTTTTTCTTGCCAGTCTGCTCTTCTCTCTATAAGCCTCCTTGTCCTCCTCACTGGCTCTTCTTAGACTTCCTGAAAGCCCTCCTCCTGTCCCTGACTGCCCCTGCTACCTCCCTTGTAAACCAAAGCAGTCTCCTCCTTTTTCTGCTCTTCTTAACCTTTTTTTGCACATTTCTGTGGATTTCAGTATCCCTCCTTTAACAGAGTCCAATAAGTCCTCCACTGCTCCTATATCTCTGTTCCCTCCATTGTTTCCCCTCACTATCCTTTTCATCCTCTCGAAGTCCATGTGTCTGAAGTCCATGACTGTAGTGCTGGTATGGTTTGTCTCCCTCCCTGCCCTAACCCTAAACCTTACAGTCCTGTGATCAAACATAGCCATATCTTTCCAGCACCTCATAAATGTGGCAGCTGTCATTTTTCAAATCCTGGCCAAAATGTTTTTTTTTACATCCCAAAAAGTGATTTCACGGTCCCTGTGCAAAATCACTGCAGGAGCTGAAAATTCTTCTGCCCTTGTTTATGAGGTGGGATCATACTGTAAGAAGGCTAGTTGCAAATGTGTAGTAAAAATATTGGAACTCAACAAAGTTATGAGCCTACATTGAATTTTGCGAATGCAGGCTTATATGTTTGGTAATATTCAATATTTTAACCCAAAATTTTGAACATAGCCATTTCTTTACAGCACCTCATGAATGTGGCAGCTGTTATTTTTCAACTCCTGCCCAAAATAGATTTTAGCATCTGAGAGTTGATTTCACAGTCCCTGTGCAAAATCACCTTTAACTCAGGAGCTGAACATTTTCTCTGCCAGTTTTCATGAGGCAGGTTCATAAAAAGGCTATGTTGAAATTTTGGTGTAAAAATATTAAGAAAATAATTAATAAAATTGTACCCCTACTTCTTCAGCTGCAGCTCTATTGGCTCTGGCCAGCGTTTGGTTTTAGGTTGGGGGAGAGGACCACAGGAAGCTGATTACGATGCTGATCAGCTTTGCTTGCCGGGTAGGATTATGCAGATCAGTGGAAAGAGCCACCCTACAATTCAAATTTATTTTCTTTGAACTACACTAAGTTTCCACTCAGCAAGACCAGATCAGCTTGCCTACTAATTAGTCTGACACTGTTGAGCCCCTTGCAGAGTGCCCTGCATTGGACCAACAGTGACATACCTCTCAAAATTCACTGTTGTACCAATATGTTCCCCTTATGCAAGCACAAGGGTGAACATAAAAAGGGGAAGGGAGCAGAGCCCCTCAACATAAAAAAAATGGTTACGCCATTCTTATGGCGTAACCCTCTTAAAATGCATTAAAAGCATCAATGGGAGAATGAGAAGAGTGTTGGTGGGTGAGTTTGTTGGTGGGAGGGTGGATCAGAGTTTTGTGAAGATGCTCAGTATGCTATTTATATTGGTTCTTAGTCCTCCACCAATGCCACCTATGCTAATCTGGGCACTGCTGGAAAGAGGGCATGGTGTTTCATCAAGCAAAACTATACCTATTTTATGAAGACCTCAAAAGGCCACATATGATGTCTAGGAGGATGCAAGTATTACTTATGGTAGGGATCAGGCATACTAATGTGTGCCCTCTTATTTGTCACCACACACCCAAAGAGCAAAAACAGAGGAAAATAGTTTTCTATCCTTCCTTGATGCATGCTATGGTACAGGCTGAGGCAGCTCTCATTGTAGTGCACAGGGAGATCTGCTGAGGAAGGATCATGGACTGCTGATTAGAAGACCACCTGTT
Source organism: Neoceratodus forsteri (assembly GCA_016271365.2). NCBI lineage: Eukaryota > Metazoa > Chordata > Ceratodontiformes > Ceratodontidae > Neoceratodus > Neoceratodus forsteri. The sequence goes on along the minus strand of CM028129.1, from coordinate 1,709,481,104 downwards.
ACATTCATTCCACCCGTAACCCTCCTTTAGACAGCAGAGCAGCCATGTAGGACCTGCTAGAGACTATTTGGTGGAGCTGAGAATTCCAACATTGGACCTGGTGTGCAGTATTAAAGGGTGCATAGTGCTTGAGTCCCATGCACAGGCCCAGCTTTGTGAATTGGAGGCTCTGGAAAAACAAGGGATCTGAATGTAAAAACCTTGGATTCATTATTGATTAATAACATGATGGAGACAGGTAATTCTTGGCTCAAAGTCATAGTTACAGCCTTATAGGTCCAAAAGCCTCTGTACCTCATCAAAGTAGCTTGCCCCCACAGATGTCCACTTACAGTCATACAGTACAGAAAGGATCCATCTTGTCATGCATGAACTCTGCTAATCTGAATCTGAAAGGTATAAAGGTACAGACCTAGAAATGTGACTCCTTTAACCAATTAGTTTGAAAATTTATCTCACTAGGATTTAGAAACACAGACAAGGACAACAGAAAAAGACCAATGGTCCATGCTGTTTGCCTGTGATTTCCTATCTAATCCCATGACCTTTAGTTATTGTCCATACAGGGTTCTAGCTCTTCCCATCCACCCCCTTTCACCACCCTTTATGTAAAATTATACTTCTTGTAATCCTTTTGAACCTTCCTCCTATCAGTTTCTACTCTTGCCCTCATGACCTGGAACTGTTACTCATGCAAAATTATTCCTCACAGCTCATCTTGTTTATTCCTTTTAGGAACTTGAAGGTTTCTATCATATCTTTCCTCTCCCATCTGGTCTCCAGAGAGTACACGTTCAGTGTTTTGAGGCAATTCTCACAAGACCTGCCCTGCTGACCCTGAATCATCTTGGTCACTCTTCATTGCACCTGCTCCAGCCTGTCCTTATCTTTCCTGAGGTGAGGACTCCAGAATTAGGCACAATACTCCAGATGTGGCCTCATTAAAGATCTATAAACATGTAATATTACCAATTTTCTTCTGCTATCAGTACCCATCCTGATACATCTCAGCATCCTATTTGCCTTACTATAGGTCTTGTTGCACTGGCTTGTGATTGTTTGAGGAAATCACTAAAGATAACTCCTAAGTCCTGTTCTTCAGCTGTAATGCTAAGTCTTCCCCACCCGTCCAGTACTCTGTCCTGTGGTTCTTGTTCCATAGGTGCATCACCTTGCACTTTTTGGTTTTGAATTTCAGTTTCCAAAACTAAGATCACCGCTCTAGTTTTTGCAGATCACTCTGCATTTCCCTGATTCCCTCGTCACTATCCACCCTTCCACAGGGCTTAGTATCATCTGCAAAGAGACATAGTGTGCCCCAAATTTCTCCTCCATTATCACTGATAAACATATTGAAGAGGATCAGGCCCAGGACAGATTCCTGTGATACCCCACTCGTGACCTCCCTCTCTTCTGATTTGACTCTGTTAACCACAACACTCTGCAGCCTTCCCTTTAGCTAGTTACCTATCCACCTTACTATGTCCCTAGCCACATCCAGATCCTCCACCTTCTTCAGCAATCATCTGTGAGGCACTGAGCCAAAGCCTTGCTGAAGTTGAAGTAGAGTAAATCTACGTCTTGTCCCCTATCCAATGCCCTCATCAAACTGTTAAAGGAAACTATTAGTTTAGTCTGGCAAGACCTCCCTGCCATGAACCCATACTGTTTACTATCCTGGAAACCATTGCTCTCCAGGCAGTTCAAAAGATCCTCTTCGACCAGTGACTCAGTCAGTTTCCTCTACTATAGAGGTAAGACTCACAGGTTTGTAGTTCCCCCGCTTGATCCTTGTCCCTCCCTCACTGAGCAGAATTACATTCACCAAACTCCAGTCCTTTGGAATCACCCCCACTTGTAATAAGCTGTTAAATAATCCTACCAGGGGTTCAGCCAGTTCTGCTGCCAGTTGCCCTGAGCACCCGCAGATGTATCCCAACTAGTAATGGGGCCTTATCTATCTTTAGGGTTAGTGCTTTCCAAACCCTTTTATAGTACATGTAAATACTGGCTGCATCATCTCTGGGACCCCCTTTGTGGCTGCTTTGATGCCAATTTCTTGCAAGGGTCTGCTGTCTGCACTTGTGAAGGCAGAGCAAAAGTAATAATTAAGGACAGCAGCCTTTTGCACGTCCTCCTCTATCACCCTACCCCCCCATAGCCCAACAGTGCTCCTCCTTTCTTCCTTTTTTTCTCCATAATATACCAGAAGAATTATTTTTTTTTCTCTGCTCTTGACCACCTCTGCAATATGCAGCTCAGTGTCTGCTTTTGCCTCCCTAACTGCCATCATCGACTCCTTATTTCTCAGTATTTATTCTCCCCATTCTGTATCCCGCTGCTTTTCTTTGTACTTTGGGAATGCCTCTTTTGGGCCTTCACTGCTTCCCTAACCCTTACCGAGAACCATAATGGTCTCTTGTACTTGTTTCTTTTGGTTACCATTCTCATGCATAACGAAGATCCCACAAGAATTGACACTTTTATTGCCCCCCCATCTCTCTTCCACACCTCCTGTACTGTCTACCCTAACTAACTTGTCACAGAGCAACTCACTAAATGTGTTGAGGTTCATTCTTCTAAAATCAAGGACCTCAACTCTTGATTGGGGTTTTCTGGTCACAAGGGCCGGTTCAAACCAAATGATGTTGTGGTCATTGTTCCCTAGTGGCTCCCTTACTCTCATCCTACCACCTCTGAGTTGGTGAGCTCCACATCAAGAATGGCAGGCTGCCTGATGGGTTCCTTTACTACAGTAAGTGTAGCAGTACCCGTAGACGGTCCTGGAATGTATCCAGCAAGGCTTAACTTCTGGTGGTTCTGGCCACTAGAACATCCCAATTAGTATCCAGCAGGTTCAGATTACCCACTACCACTACTTCCCCCTTTGCCTCTCCCCTTTCTAGTTCTTCCCTCAGCTTCCTGCTCCTCTCTTCCTATTGCTGTAGTGGTCTATAGAGCTTCCCCAACCATAGTGTCTTGCCTGGGGCCTTGTGAGCTGCCCCACAGTGACTCTGTCTCCCATAACCACCCTGATGTACTCATCTTCCACAACATCAGTGCTATTCCTGACATAAAGGGCTATGCCTCCCCATACCTTTTCCTCACTCCCTTCTGAACATTGTGTACCCAGGGGTTGTCAGATCCCAGTTATTATTTTCTGAGGCCAAGTTTCTGTGATGGCCACAAGGACCTCAGTGTCTGTCATAATTGCTTGGAGAGCAATGAATGTATTACTCAGGCTCCTGGTGTTAAGGCAGACCTCCTCCCATCTAACTCCTGAACACTTTTTGCTGTTTACCTATCTTACTCTCTTATTCTTCCCTGGTCTTCTTAGTTTCTTGTTGTTTTTGTGGTGATTGAACACTTTGTGTTCTCATCTCTATTGTCCCTTCTCCTAGTCCAGTTTGGACCTCAACCCTGTTTTTGCCCACTATGCTTGTACATGCCCCCAGATATGCGGGAGTACTAGCTAGGTTCCCCTTCCTCTCTCTCTTATCATTGTTGTTCCCTTAGTCCCAGTCTCCCCTGCAGTCAGTTTAACTGTTCAATATAGACAATTTGACCGAAGAGAAAAAAGATGTGGAAGTAGCGAGGGGAACTGGATGTTGAATTTATCCCACTAAAAAATCTTTTTCCGCAATGCCAAATGTTAATGAAATATGTTTTCATATCATTTGGTTAAATATGGTATGTACCTGAACCTGGACCTTTCAAATGATTTACAGTTTGCAGCAGCCTCATAGTACCAGGCAACACCCACTGATAACACGAAAACAAAGAGGCGGAACGTATTTATTTGGTTACACAGTACAAGGGGAATTATATTGCTAACATGGTTATTGCAGGATTTATTTATCAGGCAGGAGTAGACGCATTTTTAAAACACACAGTTTAGCAATAGAACATTTTGTTACGAAGAATTGCATTATAGAGGCGTGCCACTGTCAGGTCCAATGTAAACTAGGTCTGATTGTAAACTAGGAAGCATCATCAATAGTGCAAATTCTGCTTTGGAGTTGCAGAACAATCTATCTCACCTTGTTGATTGGTCTAAAAGAAAGGGACTTTTGTTTAATGAATCAAAGTGTAAGGTCATGCATTTGGGCAAAAATAATCCTTGCTTCACATATACTATGAATAACATAGGCTTGGAAACTACAGAACATGAAAAAGATTTAGGGGTAACACTTTCCAAAGATTTTACATTTAATATGCATACAATTGATACTATTAAAAAAGGGAATAGAATTCTAAATTGCATTTAAGGAATATCAAAAGTAGAGACACTAAAGTCTTGATACCCTTGTATACTGGTCTTGTTAGACCCCGTTTGAAATACTGTTCTTCTGTAACTGCTTCTTATTTGATTAAAAACAAGAAACTAATAGAAAATATTCAATGAAGAACTACGAAAAAAATAACATTTAAAGAACTTGATTATGAAACTAGATTGAAAAAAGTAGGTCTATATTCTATGGACTATAGAAAACTTCGTGGAGATTTATGCTTGACATATAAAGCTATACAGAGTGATGTAATACTGGAAACAATAGGACTACAAAAAAATTTGTCAACTGTCAATACTAGATCCCATTCACTAAAACTTAAAGGTACTCAAAATAACACTTCAAAAAGAAATAACTGATACACACAAAGGGTGATAAACATATGGAATAAACTTCCTGAAAACGTGGTATTTAGTACATCTTTGACATCATTTAAACCTAACTTAGATACTTATATGGGCGATTCTAAGTTTAGATTCCACTCTTGATTCAGTGGCGAGTTCAGAAAAGGTAGCAATAACTACTGAACTTGTATTAATCCTATGAACCTATGAACCTATGGAATGAATGGGGTGCTGTATGCGGTTTCCTCTAAATGGCCCTTCCAAAAGTGCTGCACTATTACTGAAATGCTCCACTTAAAATTAAGCAGGCACACTGCTTGCTGGCGCTATTTTTGGGGTTGTCCCATCTCCCTAATTGTGCTGTCTTCCTGATCAGGTGTTTTCTTTTTTCTCTCCCCCTCCCCCAAAATCCCCTCCAACACAACACATACTTTATCCTAAACATACCTTATCCATGTTGAACTGGTTGAAGACAAGGGCAAACATAAAAACTCTGGCTTACTTCAGCGAGAAGAAACTAGTTGTACTTGTATGCAACTGAGTTAGTAACAAAGATTGCCATGGTCTACTCTGAACAATTATCAACAGTGAGTGGCTAGCTGTAGCCATCTTGCATGCAATTATGGAAGGGTAGTGTACCTGGAGTTTGTCAAGGCTGACTTTGGTGTCCTGGGATGTGAATTATCCTAGAGACTAGCAGGGTTGGAGCAGCTCTGAAGTTGTAAAAAGACTGTTGGATATCAGGTGTAAATATGTATTCCACAATCTGTATTCATCCCCCCCCCCCGAACACAGTGGGATCACCTGAAATTGCCATGAGAGGGGGAACACCCTATATTGGCAACAAGATCAGCTTCATCTCAAAGGTGGAGATTCATTATAAGGGTCTTTTTGTATATGATTGCTACTACAAACTCCATTGTTACTCTTGCCAAAGGTATCATGAAAGAGTTGGAGACATAGCGAGAGAGTAATGACTTGGGGTGCTGTTGGGGATTGGATGTAGTAAGAGGGTTTGAGGCCTGAAGTGGTGCTGACTTTACTAAAAACCTTAAGGTTTTACAGTGGCTTGCATTTTTCTATTTGCAAATTAGGTTGGTAGGATATTTTAATGTAAGTTTAGCCTTGCTTATATGTGTACTAAGAGCTCACTATGTGGGGTGCATTAACAGTGTAATAGGAGCACTATTGTGAATCCAAAACAGAAGGATATTGCAATGTTTTCACTAAGAGGCATGCATCTTCTGTTTGAGCATCGAATTCCACTGATGCTGATTTCATAACTATCACAATTGGAATGAAAGACATTGCCAAACTCCTAAGGACTTTTAAAAACAAAATGCAGAGTGTGCTTTGGCAGTACACCAGATTGTAAACATTTTTCTAGGCTTGTCTAAAGTGAGTTATTCATAAGTAAAATTAAGTGATCTGCCCAAACTAAAATGGTACCAGACATTATAAGTAAAACAGATGTTTTGGCTATTGTGGTACAATATAGGAAATTAAAGAGCAGCTGCTCACTTCCAATAAATAGACACTTGGCTAGTTTATCAATTGTGTCTTACTGTATTAGTAATTATTTTCCACTTTTTAATAAAAGATTTGTGCAGTGAAACAAGTGGGTTTTCACTTTTTCTTTCATACTGCTAGTAAAAAAGAATCCAATAGAATTCTATTAATCTGGTGCCAGAAACTGCCAACCTCTAAGAAGCCCAATGTATTTCAATGACAAACAAAAGATAGTTTTATATCTTTTTCAAAAGAAATAGTTACTGCTTTCAGTAAGAAACTCTGCCTTTTACATGTCTGAGCTATTGTTTACCAGTTGTATGGTTTTACATTTTTTTAAAGCAGTAATTGGCTTCTCTTTTCTTCTTCCCATGTAAAATTTGGTTCAGAAGAAAATGTCACCTGCTAAATCATAACAAAAAAATCACGGGTTATGATAAATCACACATTTCTATTAAACATATAATATTTTTGGTGTTAGAAAGTGTTATTTCTCTATAAAAAAAAATCTGCGGATTTGTAGTTTCCTATTGAGATAGTCCACCAGCCTTGCCAGCAGAGCTTCTCTGACTTCATAATACAAGGATTCCTTTGGATTCTTTTTTACTAGTAGTTGGCAAGATACAAATACAATTATGCAAATGTAATGAAGGAACCAAAAGCAAACACAATGAATACAGGGGCATTTAAAGGCTCCAAACCTTCATTCTTTAAGATGCACATCTTTACTAAGCACTTGCTCTTTAAGCATATTTGTGCATATTAATCCAGACTCAGATAAGAATTTGTTACAAATTGCTTGTAAATATAGAACATCCATGTCGTATATCATTGGTCAAAAAGAGCATTTGTTCAGGAAGTACAATAAATCTGAGCCTTGTTGCTGTCATGGATCCGAAAGATAGGTGGCTGCCAAGGTCTGGATTGATTAATTAGATCTTGAAATTAGGAAGAATCTCAACTGCAGAACTGCCCTGACTATGCAAATGTAGATAAACAGGTGTTGAATATACAGCATAAACAGGGTGACTGAAAGAAATGTAGGTTGATGAAGTTTAAACCCATTTCCTAAATACATTATCTTATTACGATTATCTTGCAGGCCATAACTGTGTGGTCAAAAAGACATATTCTGACTTGCTCTTTTTCAAATCACAGCAACACCTTGTTTCTGCAGCATAATTTATTTGATACTTTTAAAGGGATGAATACATTGTTTAGAAGTACGTGCATATTGGAGTTGAAATTCTTGAAGAAAATGGGTCCCAGATAAGCAGGCACAGAATATGGGTGGCCCCCTAGAGCAGTGGGGGAGAAGGGTAACGCAAGTTATGTCTCATGGGCACTTTTGCTATTATGAAGTTGGAGCAGCTAACTATAAAAAGATCTGATGTCACTTAAAATACCTTGTTTTTCCTTTAGGGAACCCATTCCATCATGGTGGTACAAGAGTATGCTTGGCTTCTCTGTACAAAACCCCTTTTTTTAATTGTATTTTTTTGTCACTGCACTCACCAGACTCCTAACCACCTCAACAGATCTGTCACTCCAGCTTTCTCTTCCAGCATGTCTGCTGTTACTTGTGTCCACTAGCCAGATCCTCCACTTGCTTTCTGAACTCACTAAAGGGCTTTCTTTCTGCAAGTCCTGACCCTTTTCCATCATACTCAGTGGAAGGGAGAAGGGACCCAGTGAAATCAGCAGCTCCAAGGTGGGATGGGGCCTTTTGTTTGGAAAGTAGAGACAGAGGGTGGTGGTTAATGGTACTCACTCTAATGATAGGAGAGTGACCAGTGGGGTGCCACAGGGCTCAGTACTGGGACTGGTCTTCTTCAATGTCTTCCTAAGTGACACTGCAGAAGAACTGGAAAGGCAGGCTTGCACAGTGTTGGAATTACCCTTTATAAGACAGAGGTCCCACAAGGCTGATATCTTTAAACTGAGTACCTCTTCCCATTATAAGTCAATGACAGTGGTGATCAAGCTACTGGAGCTCACTTCGGAGCTAGGGGGGACCAAGCTCCAATCCCCCCCCATAATTCTAGTACTGGACTGTGCCTTTTGGCAGATAACACCAAAATCTGTAACAGGTTGGACAGTCATGAGGGGGTGGAAAAAATGCATAGGGATCTTGGGAAAGTTAAGGAGTGGTTAAGAGCAGTAATCCCACTTCCAAAGGGTGGTGATGCCTCAAACCCAAGCAACTACTGGCCCATCTCCCTCCTAACGACCCTTGCCAAGATACAAGAACACCTGGTTCTCTCTCACCTATCCACCTATCTGGACTCCTCTTCCTTCCTTTCCCCCTACCAGTCTGGCTTTAGGAAAATCCACTCCACTACCACCTCCCTTCTTAGGATTACTGACCCCATCCTCTCAGGGATGGATGCTGGCCACATCACTGCCATGGTCTTTATTGACCTGGCAAAGGCTTTTGATACGGTGACTCACTCTCTTCTCCTGACTAAACTTGCTAAGGCTGGCCTAGCTGGCTGGGCCACATCTTGGTTCCACTCCTACCTCACTGGTAGATCCCAAGCTGTCCTTATCAGAGTGTCCATGTCGGACCCCCTCCCAATCATGTCAGGAGTGCCTCAAGGATCTGTCCTAGGCCCTCTCCTATTCTTGGTCTTTCTAAATGATCTGCCCTCCACCTGCACACACTCCGCCATCCATATGTGTGCAGATGACATGGTGCTATACACATCTGGCCCCTCACCCTCTGAAATTGCGTCCAGACTTCAGCACGACTTCATCACAGTCCAGCACTGGCTCTGCTCAAATAATCTCCTCCTAAATGCTAGCAAAACAGTCTCCTTAACCTTTGGGGCAAGGCAGAAAATTTCTAGGCTCCCTTCACCGTTAGTTTTTCACACCCTGGAAGGGTCCCCACTGGAGTCCTGCACCACCTTCAGATACCTCGGTGTCTAGCTTGACCAGCACCTCAACTTTTCCACACATATTGACTCCTTACTTAAGAAACTGCACCCAAGGCTTGGTGCACTTTACAGGAATCGTGACAACATACCCCTTCCAGCCAGGAAGGACATCATAAATAAAATGATCCTCCCAGTCCTCGACTATGGGGACATAGTCTACAGTGCCGGCCCAAAGACCACATTAGCTAGGCTGGACCCTCTCTTACACTCTTTTTGCCGCTTCGCTCTAAACAGCCCCTACTCCACACACCACTGTGTCCTATATCAAGCAATGAACCTCACCTCACTTGACTATAGCAGGCTAACTCACTGCACAAAAATTACAGCCAAGCATTAGTCTCAGTGGCTCCCTTCCTACCTCTCCGACATTTTAACAAACCCTAGCGCACAATCATACACACTCAGAAACTCAGAGTCCAGGTTTCTAGCTGTCCCATATCAATCTACCTCCACAGGGCAATCAGGATTCAGCTACCGCATTCCCTCGCTATGGAACTCCCTCCCAACTAACATTCGTCGCTTCACTTCCCTGTTGCACCTAAACTCTATGCTCCAAGATCATTTCATCCCTACCTGTGCTTGTGTATAGGAGCCTACCAACTACTAGGCAACTCTCTGGGAATGTTGGCACTTAGCAAATTTGTAATTCATCAGTATCTAACTATTGTCCACTCGACTTATACTGTATCTTGTATGGCTCAAAACTTAATTTTGTTGTACACTTCTGTATGTAACTGCGCTACCAACTGCCACACTCTATCCTGTATGTAGTGGTTTCTGAACCAAATGTTAGCAATCTTCCACAATGTATTCACTTGTCAATCCTGACTTCAAGTGTTTTCTCTTACCGTATGTACTGTGGTTACCAATTTGTCTCTCTCAAGCTACTACTGACATGTAACCAGATCCTAATGTTAATATTTCTTCCACTATGTATTTTCTTGTCTATACTGTGTAAACTGTTTTCCTATGTTCTCCCTTCCCCCAAGATGCATCTGTAATCGAGCAGTACTCTGCTCAGTATGCCTTCCTGGTAAAACGCTTAAATAAATAAATAAATAGTTGGGGCTCAATACCAAAAAGTGCATAATCATGCACCTAGGTCATGGGAACCCAGAAGCTGAGAATAGGATAGCATATTTGATGACCTCAAAGTGGCAAGGCAGTGTGACAATGCTGTGGGAAGGACCAGTGGGATGCTGGAATGCACAGGGAGAGGTATCTCCAGCAGGAGGAGGGAGGTAATGTTGCCACTGTATCGCTGGCTGGTGAGACCCCACCTGGAGTATTGTGCCCAGTTCTAGAAACCACACATCAGAAAGGACATAAGGTGGTGCAGTCCAGAGGAGGACAACTAAAATGGATGGTGCAGGGGTTGCACCAAAAGCCCTACAAGGAGAGATTGAGGAATCTTAATATGTATGCCCTAGAAGAGAGGAGACAGGAGAGAGAGAGAGAGAGAGAACATGAATGAGACTTAGAAGTACCTCATGGAGGTAAGCAGGGTGCAGAAGGAGAGTCTGTTTCAAATGAGAAAGACCACCAGGACCAGAAGGCATGCAATGAAGATGAAGCGGCGAAGTTTAAGAGGGATGTGAGGAAATACTGCTTCACTGAAAGAGTGATAGATGCCTTGAATAGACTGCTACCTGAAGTGATGGAGGAAAAAATCAGTAGGGGACTTCATGCATGTATGGGACAGACATTAGGGGAACTATAGTAAATAGGCAGGAAGGAGGGAGGGTTGCTGGAGACCAGTTAGGGTCTGCGGAGACAGACTAGGCAGGGGCCATCAGGGCAGACTGGGTGGGTCAGTAGGTCCTTTTCAGTTAACAAATTCTATGTTTCTAAAAGGAGGTAATTTTTGTGTTGCATGTTGTATACATTTTCATAATTTTGCATTGGGCAGCATTAATCAGAGATACATATTTCTGCTATTTATTCTCCTATTGACTTGCTGCATTGTTGGGGGGGAGGGGGAATGTTTCTTCACTCAAAAACCCTTTCGTCCTGATTCCTGGCAGGAACTAAACCTGTGTAGACCTTCACACATTTGGAAACAATTCAGTTTTAAAAAGACAAACGTTATGAAGTCATGGCTTCTTGCTTTCTCTTTCCCTGCGGGCCTCAAAAATGCCAATAACCTCATTAATAGCCTTGGGATTGTGGAGCTTTATGACTTTGGCAACTGTGCCATCTGACAATACGCTCAGCATTTGGTTCTCCCGATTTTAGGAGGTAGCTGTATATATTAGTAGGACAAAATGCTTTTTATTTATATAACATACACAGAATCCTTGCACATTATTAGTAGCGTGTGACTGTTTTATGTAATTATTTCTCAGGGGTTACTTTGACAGTTTGCCCCAATTTGTAAGTTGACTACCCCCAACGAAGTTTAATCAAATCTGTATAATTGTTTTTAAAATCTCAGTCTGCTTTTGTGACTGCAACTGAAACGTGATTTTGTGGAGCATGGGATATGAATTTATTTTACGGAGGGCTCTGGTTGGTGTGCACTCCCTCACCCCTCACCCATGCCCCAAAGTGAGATGTTTGCAGAACTGTTAAGCAAATAATTATACTGTGCCAAATAATTATATTGCCCCCCCAAGACAAGAAGAAAAGGAAAAATAATGCTGCTCTGCTTGCACAATCCAGCAGCGTGGATAAACAAAAGAGGTTTGGGATTTACTGGGAACTCTGGAAATAATCCACTTTTAATAATTCGACTTGAATAAGCCAGCTATTTCACAGACAAAACTGAGATGTATATGGGCCAAAAGTATTATGTTATGGAGTACCCTGTTTGGCACTGCTCCCCCCAACCATTTCTCCCAAATTGGTTTGTAACATGGCACTGTAAAGGACATGTAAACTATGAGTTCTGATTAGTTCTAACACATCACCTAACCATGGATTCATTTCCCTTATTAATCCATGGTTGTCATCAGGAGTGTGCTTAGTGAGAGTCAAATGGGGGGGAGGAGAGAGAGAGAGAGAGAGAGACATGGAAGAGATTCCTACCCACCCACCTGCTCCGTGGACCTTGGAAGGAGTGAGTGGTCAGTGTCCCTACCAGGAAGTGCAGGTGGATGCTCCCAATCTAACAGTAAGCAGGACAGATACCAGGATTCAATAACCTTGTGTAAATTAATTCCATACCTCCAGTAACACCTTGCTCTGTTCCATTCATGTGTGCTGAATCTGCTGCTGTGGATGCTGGGAAGGTTCGTATGCATATGTTTGCGTACGTTAAGCAGGAGCCAGCTCGAAAATAGTAGTGCTTAATTGAAGAACATTATGTAATATTTAGTCACAGACCTGGATGAACACCTTGCTCTGTTCATTGTTCAAAACTGTGAGCCGAACGCTGGAAACTAGAAACATAGAATCTAATGGCAGATAAGGACCGCTTGACCCACCTAGTCTGCCCATTTCCCTACCTAATGGATAAGCTGCAGATCCTAGTTAACCAACAGCCTACTTCCTCCTACCCCCCCCACTAGAATTGCCTTATGTCTGTCCCATCCATTCTTGAATTCCCCCTTTTGACTCCACTACCTCTTTAGGAAGGCTGTTCCATGCATCCACAACCCTCTCTGTGAAAAAATACTTCCTCACGTTACCTCTGAGCCATCCCCCCTCTATCTTCAAATTGTGCCCCCTTGTTCTTGTACATCTCTTTTTCTGAAAGATGCTACACTCTTGAACTTTGTTGATTCCCTTGAGGTACTTGAAAGTTTCTATCATGTCCCACCTCTCCCTCCTCTCCTCAAGGGTACACATATTAAGCTCCTTTAATCTCTCTCTTTGTATGTCTTCTGGTGCAGACCCTGCACCATTTTAGTTGCGCTCCTCTGGACAGCTTCCATTCTGTCTAAGTCCTTGCGGAGATGGGGTCTCCAGAACTGCATGCAGTACTCCAGATGGGGTATTACCAACTGTCTGCACAGAGGGAAAACAACTTTCTGTTTTCTACTGGTAATGCCTCTCCCTATGCATCCCAGTATCCTGCCAGCCCTCCTTACTGCCTTCTTACATTGCTTGCCCACCTTAAGGTCATCTGATATGACTACCCCCAGGTCCCTTTCCATTTTTGTTGTTGTCAGTATCTCACCCCTCATTGTGTACTCTTCCCCTGGGTTTTTGTTTACCAGGTGCATTACTTTGCACTTCTTTGCTTTGAATCTAAGCTGCCATACATTTGACCATTCTTCCAACCTTGCCAAGTCCCTTTGCATCCTTTCCACCCACCTTCTGTATTGACCCTGTTGCAGATTTTTGTGTCATCTGCAAAGAGACATACTTTTCCTGCCAGTCACTCTACAATGTCACTTATAAAGACATTAAAGAGGACCGGGCCCAGTACTGAACCCTGCGGTACTCCGCTAGTAACCCTCTTTTCTTCAGAGTGAACTCCGTTTACTATTACCCTCTGCGTCCTGTTGTCCAGCTAATTTTTTACCCAGGCTACCACTTTGGGACCCACTCTAAGGTTGGCTAACTTGTATATTAATCTTTTGTGTGGAACTGTGTCAAATGCCTTGCTAAAGTCTACGTAGAATTTAACAGTGCTACCTTCCCTAGCCCCTCCCTGGTCTACTACTTTGGTCACCCAGTCAAAGAAATCTATTAGATTCATCTGACATGACCTTCCTGCTGTTAATTCATGCTGCCTTGGGTCCTGTGCCCCACTGGCCTCAAGGAACTCAATAATTCTTTCTTTCAGAAGTGGTTCCATCATTTTTCCTACCACTGAGGTCAAACTAAACTAACAGGTCTGTAGTTTCCTGCCTCTGTCTTGCTCCCACTTTTGTGAAGGGGAATCACATCCACCCTCCTCCAGTCCTCAGGTACCACACCATCCTCCCATAATTTGTTAAAAAGGGTAGTCAGTGGTGTCACTAGTTCTACCCTTAGTTTATTTAGAATTCTTGGGTGAATCCTGTCAGGCCCCATTGCTTTATCCACCTTCAGTTTTAAGAGTTCTTTCAGAACCCTTTCTTCCGTGAATGGACTGGTATAGACCTCCCTATCCTGAGTGCTTCTATTCTTTGATTTAGATACCTCCCCCTCCTCTTCTTTTGTGAACTCTTAGCAGAAGTATTTGTTCAGTATTCTGCTTTTTCACTGTCCCCCTCCTTTCCCTTTATTAAGCCTCACTATCCTTCCCTTTGTCTTTCTTCACTCCCTAATGTACCTATAAAATATTTTATCCCCCTTCTTAACTGAGTTGGCTATCTTTTCCTCAGTTTGGGCCTTTGCTATTCTGACTGTCTTCCCCACTTCCTTCTGCTTTAACTGGTACAGTTCTCTGTCCTGCTCCTTCTGTGTTTCCTTATACTTCTTAAATGCTACCTTTTTCTCCTTAACCTTCCCCGCCACCCTTTTAAGAACCATAGTGTTTTTTTTCCTTCATTTTGCTTTGTTGATTTGCTTCTATACAAAGGCTTGTTGCCTCTGTGATGGCTGTTTTGATTTTTCCCATTGTTCCTCCACCCCTCCTTCTTGCCCATTTGCTAGTGCTTTTCTGAGGCACTCTCCCATTTTCCCAAAGTCAGCCCTCCTAAAGTCCAATACTCTTGCTTCTGTATGGCTTGACTCTATGACTGTGTTTATCATGAACTATACTGTTTGATGGTCACTTGTTCCCAGACGGTTACCCACTTCTAAATCTGAGATCCTCTCTCCATCCCCATTTGACAGTACCAGGTCTAAGATTGCTCCCTCCCGAGTGGGTTCCACCACTAGCTGTCTGAGTCATGCCCCCTGTAGGTCATCGAGAATAACCTTGCTCTTGGATGTGGCTGCAGCAAAGGTGCTCCAATTAACATCTGGCATATTCAGGTCCCCCATCAGGTCCCCCATCAACAATATCTCCCCTTTTTCTGCCATTCTAAGGATACCGTCTATCATTCCCTTGTCCATTACCTCTCCCTGAGATAGGGGTCTGTATACAATTACGTGAGGATTGTGGTGCCATATTCTGTCTCCAGGGTAACCCACAGTACCTCCTCTACTCCCTGCTTATACTTTTTTCCATTGCTTTGATCTCTTCCCTTACATTGACGCTCCTCCTCCTCCTCTTTTACCCTCCCTGTCCCTCCTGTAGCTTGTGTACCATGGTATATTGACATCCCAGTCATGGTTCTCAGTGTACCATGTTTCTGTGACTGCCACAATATCCAGGTGTCCCTCTTCTATCAAGACCACTAGTTCAGGGAGTTTGTTGCACATACTATGGGCATTAGTACTCATCACCCTCCATTTTTGATGGCCTTACCCCTTTTAGCCCATCCCTCTCTTTACTGCCTTTTTTCTGCACTTACCCCAGTCCTGCTCCCTATTGACTTCTCTACCTTGGTGTTTACCTCTCTAACTACTGTGTTTTGTTGGGGGGGAGGCTGGGGTTTTCCTGCTCCTTTTCAGTGCCTCCCCATTGGGATAGTTTAAATGCTTGCCAATGAGGCATTTAAACTTATCACCCAGAATCCTGGTTCCCCCTCCCAGAAAGATGCAGACCATCACACCAGTATAGACCTGTATCCCTCCAGGTGGACTCCCCAGTTCCCAATGAAGCCAAAACCCTGAGCTCTGCACCAGTTTTTTAACCATTCATTGAATCCCATGGTGCGGAGTACCCTAGCATCACACTTGCCACAGACAGGCAGCACCTCCAAGAAGGTTACCATACATGTTACTTGTCTAAGGCTTCTCCCCAACTCTTCAAACTCCTCTTGCACTGCTCTGATCCCATTCCCAGTCAAGTCATTTGTTCCTAGGTGGACAATGACATCCCCTCCTGACTTAGCAAACTCCCTTTCCCTAACACAGAAAAGCACACTGACTTTTTTACCCTAAATGAGACCCCCACTTCTAATAAAGTATCAGTTTTCTTAATCCCAATAGGCACTGACTCATGCTGAGATAGAAGTGTTCTATTAGTAAAAAAAAGTTCTAGTTTTGTAGTCAGCTGCTCTTTGCCCTGAAAGCAAGATTTATGTCTGCCAAAAGCCAGCACTAGGGACCTGTAATTGGAGACACCTGCTTTTGTACTCCTAAGCCACACACCCAATTAACTTCTCCCCTCCTGACTTAGCAAACTCTCTTTCCCTAACACAGAAAAACACACTGTTTTTTTTTACCCTAAATGAGACCCCCCACTTCTAATAAAGTATCAGTTTTCTTAATCCCAATAGGCACTGACTCCTGCTGAGATAGAAGTGTTATAGTAGTAAAGAAGTTCTAGTTTTGCAGTCAGCTGCTCCTTTCTCTGAAAGCAAGATTTCTGTCTGCCAGAAGGTAGCACTGTTAAATTCTTCACAATGCACACTAATGTATGCATTGGAAGTTTCTCAGCGTCCACAGCAACCAATTCCCAGAATGAAACGCACCATTACAATGAACACCCTTGCAACGTTCATGAAAGTAATGAATCAAAAAATGAATCATATTATTAAATGTTAAGTGAATGTGTATACAGTGAGTACATCACTCATACTGTGTCGTGTCTTAATACTTACATGTTCTCAGCAAGGAGACAAAACCTTCTATTGAACACAGCATTCTAATGCCTTTTCAAATAAACCAAAAACAAACAAAAAAAAAACTCTGCTTGTACCAGCAGATGCCAACACCCATTTTCCCCCCCCCAACTGTTTGACAGGGAGGCATACTGCCTCAGATTATACTATCCCAAACTGGGCAGTAACAAATACACACAATGCAGTCATGTAATTTACCCTGGTTGCACTCGATAAGTTTGTCTGATCGTGGCTTCTCATACTGAATAACCACATCACATTTTTGTTTCTTTGTAACAAAAAGTATCTACCTGCCATTTGAATCAATATTATAAAACAAATACTACCAAATAGAAACAGTGTTACAGTATTTGTTTTAACCTCGGATCTAAGATTTCTATATTGCTACCCTGATCTCTTGTCTTACACAGTCACCATCAGATGGCCCCTCCCCAAGCCTCGAACTGTGCTCCTCTCAAACCAGCTTCTTTGCAACAAATACACCTGCAGGACCCTTTATTCTTTATTTTAATGCATGGCTACAGCAAAGATTTATTTCTCTGCATAATTACAAGGGGCTTTATAGTAAAGGAAAGGCTGCTGTGCACTGTCACTTGCAGGCGTTCTTACTCTGTTCATTGCTTTTGCCCTCCCCCCACCTATTTCCCCTAAGAGTCAAACAGATGGCTCCTCATAATAAAGTAAGGGCGCACCTTACCATACTACCCATTACAAGTGTGTGTTAAAATGCAACCTTCCAGGTTTTGTAAGGAGCACTATTGCAATTTGTGATGCAAAAAAGGCCATTCTTATATTACCCCAAATAATCATATTGGCATTCCATAAAAAAAAAAAAAGAAAAACAAAAATAAATAAAACTACTCTGCCTTCTGCAATCAGCCTGGCCCAATCCCCCAACCATGAACTGTTTTCACAAATTGGCTTGTTTGCTGCTTTTCAGCAACTTGGCTAAAAAAAAAAGGGTGGATTTTTTTTGTAAAGCCTATACTGTGTAATTATTTGACTCACTCTGTCTCTCTGCTGCAAACACCCTAGTTTGTGCCATGGAGAGGCAAAAGTGCCACAGCATTGCACAGAGCTCTCCTTACAATAAAATGACTTTCATGACCAATCGTTCCATTTAACTAAATATTACCACAATGTATTGCTCACATTCCTACATTTACCCTAACTCCATTTTTGCAGTTATCAGTAAATCTTATCACTACTTCTATGCATCCTTTTCAAATGAGTTCCTCATCCCACATGTAGCGAGAGGAATTACTCATCTCATTATGCATGCGTGCCGCACACACCATACATGAAAACATTTGGCATTGACAAATGCTTGTTTAGTTATTGGTTGGCTATTATCAGATGATACCCCCCCGCCATGTCACCAGCCATCTCCTGGACATACCTGCCGCCCTGGTTCCTCCACAGATTGCTCTCACTGGTGGGACCATAGGGGTGACCCAAGCCCCTGCAGAGATGGGTTCATGTAGAGAAGGAAGCCAGGTCAGCAGTGCAGGGCCCGCTGGAGATTGGCTTTATCCTGTAGCAGTTGAGGTGCTTTCTATTAGTTTCCATCCCACTCTCAGAGGATGTCAGCAGCTACAGTACACAAGCATGCCCATGCAGGTATGCAAACATGGGTATGCCGGTGAAACCGTGAAATTTCGATAGCAAAAACCATTACAGCGACAACTGTGACAGAATTAAAAAAACAGTGAGTGTCTGACAGGCGAAATTTACTTCTTGACATGATACCTGTCGCTGTCAGAGATTTCCACAGTGTTGTAACACAAGCATGGCACCAGTTGATGTCCCTCCCCCCCCAAGTAGTGCTGTTCACCTATGGGCACCCAGGTGGTGCTCGCACAGTGTGGCCCGTGTACAGTGGCAACTGACACTCACCCTGAAGGAGATGGAGAGCACCTGCTGGGATGATTGATCCTACTCCCACACCTGATGGCCACCAGTGACCCAGGCTTGCTCCGGAACCTGCCTCTCCGGCATCACAAACAATAGAGTTGCTACTACACTGACGGGATGGCAAACTGAAGAACAATTATAATAAAGAGGAACAAGACATGGCACAAGGTGCAGATTTGTCCTCCACTTCAGTTAACTCTAATTTTGGAAGTACTGTATTACAAACAAACAAAGAGAAAATATCTACAATAAATGGGGGGGGGGGGAGGGGTATTTGGCTTGTAAAAGAAAAAAAAGAAAAAAATGGACACAAAAGTGTTTTTATTTTCCTATAGGTACCTGTAAGTGTATTTACGTGGTAATCTTTTACACCAGCTTCCAAACATATTTCATATTAACTTTTAAAACACTGATCTGTCTCGGAATATTGACTTCCAAAATTGGGGACTCAGGGAGTATTTTGACTTCCAAGACTCTGGAATGACTTCCAAGTTTAGGATGATGTTTTTGACTTGCAACTCTCCAATTTGTTTGTATTATTTGACCAGGAAAGGCACACTGAGCTGTAACAGCTAATTTCCAGGTGCATCCTGGGGGACTGGTTACATAGACCTGTTTTTATTGTCAGAAGGTGTGTTGGCCAGGACACCATGGAACATCTTCTGCTTTTGTAATTAGTGCCATAGAATCTTTAATGTTCACCTGGACAGCCACCAGAGGTAAGCAGAATGAACCTCGGTTTTTCTTTTTACTTTCTCCTGGCCCCTGCCCTGAGGAATTAATTTCTTGGGTCTTTTCAGCCGGGGTCCCAACGTAGTGTGGACCCCAGCATCATTCCACATGGGACTGGGAGATTTTTTGCCTTTGGTTTTTCTCCTGGTTCCTGAACCCCTGAGGATGCTGGCACGCAGGACTTTCATCCAGACAGATGGTGTGCTGATGCACGCCATCATCAAATGCCCTCAGCGTCCTTCCCTCCCCGACTCTGAAGAGCCACCTGTGTGCCGGATGCCTGTGCTTCCACCGGCATCAGTGTGTCAGGTGCCGTTAAGCACCCCAGGAATCCCACCCCAGGAGGAGAGCATCCGTTGGGACACTCGATCCTCCTTCCTCCAACCAACTCCTGGCGGGCCGAGTCTACTCCCAAACCTGGGTCGCCGGCGTAGTGCGAGGCATGGCATCCAGTGTCTCAACCCTCAGTGCCATCAGGCCAGCAAAGGAACCTCAGTTTAACATGCATACAACAGCCCCCACCCCATGGGCACATGCAGGGGGGCCCAGGGTTAAGGTCCCCCCCCCAACTTTGGAAAATTGTTAAAAATGTATTGGTGGAATGCATTCTGGGGGGCTGCAGTGAAAAATGGGTAATTTTTCATCTTGGGCCCCCCAAATGTTATCCAGTATATGCCACTGTAGCCCCCTAGTGCTGCACTACTGTTTCAGTATTAGGTATTAGACAACGTTGCTTGCGTGGGACTAGAACCCTGATCTTTCGATCTTGCAGATCAAGAGGTGAGCATGCAGCCTACTGAGCCACACGTAAAAGTCAACGGAACCCCTTACTTTAATAATAAGTGCAAAAAGGACAATACTTCTCTCATAAACAAATTCAAATGAGAATAGCCAATGACGTGTTAATGGCACTGCATAAAACTGCTAGGAAGCCCATGAAACTCTGCAATATGCTTCACACCTGCACAGAACTGCCAATTTGTTATTGAGATGCACTAGCTGTACCAAATTCAGGCAATACTGTAATAAAATAATGATTAGGTGGTGCATCAATATGTAACATTTTTACAAATGGGTGAACCCATAGCACTAAAAATGCAAGAAATGAGTCACCAAAGCAATAAATTCCAGCAGCTTTGCATGCTGCCGTTACTTACAGGGTCATTAATCACATCTAATTAAGTGATCATTTTAAACCAAGAATCTGAAAGAAAGTGTCATTCATTTATCAAATATTTCACCCTCCAGTTCCGACTGCAGGAGTAGTGAGGTGAGATGAGATTAGATGAAATGACCGAAGACAATGGCATTTAGACATTAATCATGTAGAAAATGTTGTATAATAAAGATTTTATGATCAGCAGAGGGATTTCTGTTAATACTTACAGTATCTGAATTTCAATGTTCCAAGCGCTAATATGTGTAGATAAAGTAGATCAGTAAGTCTGTTATGGAACTAAGCCAAAATTTTAAGACTGGACTTTTTTATTTGTATAAAAATGACATGTCGAAGGTCTAATTTTCAAAATGGATGTCAAACATCTACATCAGTCATCTAAAATCTCAGTCCTGTGCTTATCAGTAGAAACGTGCCTTGCAAGACTCAGGAGGGACAGCATCATGCTTTGTAACTCTTGTCAGTCATAATGATGTCCCTGCAGACTCCAGGGAGGCATTTTTCTGCTAAAGAGCTATATATGAAATTGAAAATGACACATTTTTTTGGAGGGTGCACTTTTTTCTCCAGCATAGTCCAATTGAAGTTCATCTCATTTTCTGTAGGGTCCTGCTTTGACTGCATTTTACAACTGGAAGAACTACAGTGCAGAGACATCCTGGGACTTGCTGGATGTCACATAAGGAGCCTGTGGTTTTGGTGTGGATGTAAACCTTTTCCTAGATCAGCACACTCTATACATCTGTATATTTATATGCATATGTATAGATATAAAAATAAGAGATGCATTCTGCTTCCTCCCCAAAGAGAAATCCTCACTAAGATGATTCTCCCCAGTTTTGAATATGGAGACATTGGGCTCACTTTTCGGTGCCCTGAGAAAGCTGCAAGCCCCTGGTGTGAAGATCATTTGGCGCACGGGCCTTGCAGCATTCTCCCGGCCAGCGATCGGGATTTTCAATCCCAAGTGTCACATGTCACAAGTTAGACTAGCTTTACCTTGGTCTAACTTGCATCATTTGGGGGACCCTTTTAACGGGGCTTGAACTAAATCTTTGGCTCTAGCTGCCGTAGACTGAGGAAACTGTCACAACTCTGCTTGACAATGGAAAATTGGGTGAAGTTGCAGGAAAGAAGTTTGGCACAGCCATGCGAAAAAAAGTGGCTTTGCTGCTGGCCTTGAAGCAAGCCCCACATCAGGCACTGAAAACTGAGCTCACTGTTTACAGTGCTGCTCCAAAATCCAAAGTCCACTTTAGCCAGACTGGATCCCCTCTTTCACTCCTTCTGTCGATTTGCCCTCGACAAATTCCTGCATACTCACCACTGTTCTTTGTATACCTCCCTATCCCATAGAAACCTAGAAATATAGAAATTGACAACAATTATACAATGGCAAGAAAGAGTCCTGAATTTTGATTGGTCAGTGTATGCCTGAGACAGTGATGTTATTACACAATAACATCACTGTGTGGATGATGATATCCCGTTGCTCATCTTTTCTTAAGAAACAAAGATATACTGCTACACTAAAAATCTACTAAAAACATTTTTTCAAATGTTTTTTATTTTGTATAACAATGAGCCATTGTATATAATAGCAATAAAAGGCATATCCTGTGTGTGCATTGTTGTGTGTGATCACTCCTGGTGGTGGGAAGCACTCAGCTCACCTCGCTTCAACCCACCCCAGGAGTGATGTTATTACATGATAACACACAGCCTGTCATGCCTTATTGCTTAAATAATGACCACTTGGTCCACCTGGTCTGCCCATTTGTCACTACCTACAGTGTCACCTCAGACCCTACCTGATCTCTGGTTCCCACCCCCCAACTAAGATTCCCTTCTGCCTATGCCCTGCATTCTTGAACCCCTCCACTGTTTTCACCCACACCACTTCTGCTGGAAGACTTTTCCAGATATCCACCACTCTTTCTGTGAAAAAGTACTTCCTCACACCTGTCCTGAATGTACCCCCTTTCAGCTTCATTGCATGTGCCCTTATTCTTGAGCCCCTTTTTGTCTGAAAATTACTTCCCTCCTGTACCTTATTTACTGCTGTGAGGAAGTTAAAGGTCTCTGTCATATCCCCACACCCAGGGTGTACATATGGAGGTCCTCTAGTCTCTACTCATAGGGCTTTTGATGTGGACCCTGCATCATTTTAGTTGCCCTCCTTTGGACTGCCTCCACTCTGTTTATGTCCTTCTAGAGATGTGGTCTCCAGAACTGCACACAGTACTCTAAGTGGGGTCTTACCAGTGACCTATACAGAGGCAATACCACCTCCCTCTTTCTGCTGATGATACACTTCCCAATGGACCCCAGCATCCCACTCACCCTCCTGACTGCCTTGTCACACTGCCTGGCCACTTTTTGGTCATCAGATATGATTACCCCCAGGCCTCTTTCCTATTTGGTGGTTGTCAGTACTTCTCCACCCATTTTTGTACTCTGCCCCTGGGTTTCTGTGCCCAAAATGCATGATTTTGCACTCCTTCCCCTCTCTGGATGCCAGATGCCTTTCCCGCTGTGCTTCATCTATCTCCAGAATTTGGTTTGGCTCCCTCCCCTCATATCTTGCTTCTCTCCTGTGTGCCCCCTTCTACCTCTTACTCCCTTCACAATGCTTGCGTTTGTCCCCTTCTTCTTCCACCAATGAAATCTACTGCTGGCCTTCTTGTTCTGCGTCCCTAAAAATGTGGGTCTCTCCCCCCCCTTCCATTCACTCTGCTCCTTCCCTTCTCACTTTAAAATCTCTCCTCTGTAATTGCTTTATTCACTCCTGCCACTGTTTCTGATACTGGGATTGATTTATATCACCAGCCTTCCTCCCTGCACTGACACTAGCTTATTTCCTCTCCCCAGTAAACCAGTCACTTCTCCCTACTCTTCATAATATTGTTTTGTTGCTCACAGTTTAATGTTTTTTTGTTTTTTTTTTTGCCTGTTTTGTAATTTACTGTATGGTAATTTTTATTCTGAAGTCTTTTCCTGTAATTGTTATATATTATTTTACTTATTTCCGTGTTGCTGTATTGTTGTACACTGTACCTTGGATCTGTTCTGTTCTCTTCCCCTCCTCCAGGACACATCTGGAAATGAGCTGATATCAGCTCAGGTAAAACTTTTGAAATAAATAAATATGTCAGCACTATAGCTCAATAAGGGATATGCAGTGGGGAACTGTGTAATATACTCTTATCTACACAAAAACAATCTTACCTTTGGTAATCTCATGAGTGGTGTAAGCCACGAGTAATGTGGATGAGGTCAAACTGCTCGAGTGTAGATAAAAGAAATTGATCACGCAATGACCTGCATTGCATATTCCATTTATGCAATAGATTGATAATTTTTTTAGTGTAGTTTATATTTAAATTTGCAGTGTGGCTTGGATTTTAAAAAGTAAAATCTGCAGGGATTCGTTTATGTTTTCCTGCACATTTTCACATTGCTGGGCAGAATGCTCAGGAAGTGATGTCCCTACATTGTCAACATGCTGTCACCGTGCCTTGATATTGGCTGGGAATGTGCGTGGGAGGGGCTGTGCAGGAGCAGAAAGAGAAAGAATACATTGGCTTCATGTTTGCTTGATCACGGTGCTGGGTTGATGTCGGCCCCACTTTATGGATTGATTGATGACAGTCAGGGTTTATTTTAAAAAAAGGATGCCTATAGGTAAAACTGGGTCCAGTTTGGCAGAGGTGGAACTGTGATGGGTGTTGGTCATTATGGATCATATAGGAACAGAATCCATATGTGGCTGTTCCAGAGTTTATTTATTTACTTAAAAAAAACACTGCAGTTTTGTTCTGTCATTGTCTGGCAGAGGATGGAGAAGCAGAATTTGATAGCAGATAAGGACCATTTGGCCCACCCAGTTTACCCATTGCCCTACCTACTGCATAAACTCCAGATCCTGTATGATCTGCAGCTTACCTTCTCCTTCCTACCGCTAGGGTTACCTTCTTTTTATCCCATGCATTCTTGAATTCACCTATTGTTTTTGTCCTTACGACTACCACAGGGAGGCTGTTTCATGCATCCACCACTCTTTCTGTGAAAAAAATACATCCTCACATTCCCCCTCTAGCCTTATATTGTGACCCCTTTTTCTTCCACATCTCTTTTTACAACTGTGGGTGGAGCCTACAGGAGTATTGCATCTAAAAAGGAGTGATGTCATGTTTTCTGTCTGTGGAACTGACTGAAGGTGTACATAGTCTCCTCTGCCTTACCCTCCTCCAAGAAATGTTTTCCGCCCTCAAATAAATACGCTTTCATGTTAGTCAATGGTTGCAGGGTACAATTTTGTTTCTTAAATGGGTGGTACAAGGACTGGAACCTGAGTAATGGGAGGCAGCATCGTTTTTTGGGGGGAAGTAAGGTCCACCCCACCTCCACCCAAGAAGCTCCAAAAGGTCCATCCCACCTTTTTTTTATTCTTGTGAGAGGGGCATGAGGTGCATCTATCATCCTGAAACAAAACTCACGTTTGGGATGTAGACCAAGGAACAGATGTTTGTGGAGTCCCTGCATTTTGTTAAGGACTAGAACAGAAGCTACTTAAAATGCCTTCAAACTGACTTAAAAACCCTTGGAACAAATGATTATCAGAGTCACCTGGTGTCTCGAAAGGAAAGACTAAGTAGTGTCTAAAAACTGAGGAAAATAGACAGCTTTCAGGTATTTCTTAAACATTTATATACTAAAAACAAAGTTCAGCTGTTGAGATTAACAATATTTGTTTGCCATATTCTATATTGTGTATATATATATATATATATATATATATATATATATATATATATATAGTTTGTCTTTTAGTACTTTCAAAATCTTGAAAGCATTGGTGTTACTAATGCATTTAGAAATACATTTTTTATAGAAAGCACTGGTGTTACAAATGCATTTAGACATATTTTTTTTAATTGTCTTTACAGATAAATCATACATGTTCATGTGAGGGCATATTTGTTTGGGGGATGGGGTTCAAATTATTTTAATCAAGGGCATAGTGCTTAGTAAACACAGTCTGTGATGAAGTGTATTTTTCTTTTTAAGTTTGAGAAGAGAAAGCTATGAGAAGTAGAATGGATTAAACACTTCCTGGAACTTTCTGCATAACAAGTTCCCCATGGCACCTCAAAGCATTTGACACTAGGATCCTAAGAGCAGTCAGTGTGTTACTTTTGCATAACAAGAGACTAGCCTTCTCTTTTTCCAAATAATATGCCATCTTCATTCTCAGGCAGGCAGTTCTGGGCTACTTTTTTTTATATTCTACTGAATCTTCTCAAAGGAAAACTGCATGTTAAAATCAGGAATATATGTATTACTACCAATTTTGAGTTCTCACTTCAATCCAGTGTTTTGTTTCTGCCTAGGCTGTTAGAGGAGTTTTTCTAATTTTCCCTCTGTGTTTTATTATGTCTGGGGGCTGTCATTCAAATTTGTTTTATTGCATCTTCTCCACGTTATATAGAATTTGACGGCAGATAAGGACCGCTTGACCCATCCAGTCTGCCTATTTCCCTACCTAATGGATAAGCTGCAGATCCTAGTTAACTAGTAGCCTACTTCTTTCTATCCCCCCAGAATTGCCTTATGACTGTCCCATGCATGCTTGAATTCAACCACTGTTTTTGACTCCACAACCTCCTCCGGAAGGCCATTCCATGCATCCACAACCCTATCTGTGAAAAAATACTTCCTTACATTACCTCTGAGCCACCCACCATCTTCAAATTGTGCCCCCTTGTTCTTGCACACCTCTTTTTTTGAAAGATGCTACCCTCTTGGACTTTTTTGATTCCCTTGAGGTACTTGAAAGTTTCTATCATGTCCCCCCACTCCCTCCTTTCCTTGAGGATATACATATTAAGCCCCTTTAGTCTCTCTTCATATGTCTTTTGGTGCAGACCCTGCACCATTTTAGCCCTCCTCTGGACAGCTTCCATCTTGTCTATGTCTTTGCAGAGATTGGATCTCCAGAACTGCACACAGTACTCCAGATGGGGTCTCACCAGCTGTCTGTATGGAGGGATAACAACTTCCTGTTTTCTACTGGTGATGCCTCTCCCTATGCATCACAGTATCCCCCAGCCCTCCTTACTGCCCTCTCACATTGCTTGCCCACCTTTAAATCATCTGATATGACTACCCCCAGGTCCCTTTCCATTTTGTTAGTCTAAATATGTAACGTTAGTTTAAACACGTAACTTTCTATAGTAATAATAATAATATAATAATAATAATTTTACTTTTAAAGCGCCTTTCAAATTTCAAAGCGCTGTACAATCATACAAAAAATACAATCCAATGCAATCATCATTATAATACAATATAAAACACTCATAAAACCACAGTTTTATAAACAGATCACATAATACTATAAAAAGGCCATGTGATACAGATGGGTTTTTAGGCCACTCTTAAATTCCCCAAGGGAGGTGCACTGCTGTAACTGATGGGGTAGAGAGTTCCAGAGAGTAGTAGCAGCATAAGAAAAGGCTCTACAGCCAGATGAATTTAAACACACTCTCGGAATCTCTAGCAACCCCTCGTCGGCCGAGCGGAGCAATCGGCCAGGGCAGTAAGATACAAGAAGATCTTTCAGATAAGCTGGACCCTGATCATGTAGGGCTTTAAAAGTCAGTAAACAGACTTTAAAGGTGATCCACCTCCGAACAGGAAGCCAGTGCAGTTCGTGCAGCACTGGGGTAATATGACAAGACCTACTGGTTCCCGTCAAAACCCGGGCTGCCGCGTTCTGCACTAACTGAAAGCGGCAGATTTCAGCCCCAGAAAGCCCAAAATACAGGGAGTTGTAGTAGTCCAGATGAGAGGACACAAAGGCATGGAGCAATATAGGTAACATGTCAGACGGAACAAGGTGTTTCACTCTAGCAATATTCCTAAGATGGTAAAAGGAAGTCTTGACGACCACTGACACCTGCGAATGCAGTGTCAGCCTGTCATCCAAGATAACCCCTAGGTTATGCACCTGTTCAGAGGTCGGAAGTGACACACCCCCAAGAAAAATTCCTGATGGTGCAACAACAGGCGACCCCTCTATCCGACAGCCCGGGTCCACCACCAAAACCTCCATCTTTTCTGCATTCAACTTCAGCCAGCTAGAATCCATCCAACCCTGGATTTCTCTCAGACAGCTGTTAAACACTGAGGTAGCTCTATCCTGGTCAGGAGCAAAAGACAGGTATAGCTGGGTATCATCTGCATAGCAATGAAACCTCAGCTCATACCATCTTATAATGTCTCCGAGGGGCAGCATATACACCACAAATAACATGGGAGACAGCACAGAACCCTGAGGCACCCCACATAACAAAGGTATAGGGCCGGAGGAAAAAAGCCCCGACACAACCCTTTATGATCTCACAGTGAGGAATGAGGTGAACCATTGGAGGACGGTTCCCGATATTCCACAAATCTGCCTCAAGTGTGCTAGCAACACCGCTTGATCCACGGTGTCAAAAGCTGATGAGAGATCAAGAAGAACTAAGATAGAATGTCTCTTCTGGTCTCTCGCCCTCAAGAGATCATTAAGCACCCGAACCAGCGCAGTCTCAGTGCTGTGTCTTTTACAAAAACCCGATTGGAAGGGTTCGTAGATACCATGGATGGTTAAATGGTTCTCCAGTTGGGACACCACTACTTTCTCAATCACCTTCCCAATAAAGGGAAGGTTAGAGATAGGTCTGTAGTTTGTGAAACAGTCGGGGTCCAAGGTAGCTTTTTTCAAGAGGGGTGTCACCACTGCCTCTTTCAGGGAGCTAGGAAACTCACCTGATTCCAAGGAGCACCAGACTATTTGCACAAGGATTGGGCCGATGATATCACAACAACCCAATATTAGGGAAGTCAGTCCAGGATCCAAACTACAGCTTGTAGGATGCACACCATGGATAATCCTCATGACATCCACAAAATCCGGTCTGCTGAAGGAACACCAGGAAGACAGAGGTACTGTGAACTCATGCTTTTCAACAGCATCCCCCTTAGAAGCCACTGGATGCAAATCCATCCTGATGTCAGCCACCTTATTAGCAAAGAATCGAGTGAGCTCCTCGCACTCTAATTGCGAAAAAGCTTTCCGAACTTGTAGACAGGCTGGGTTGCACAGCCTGTCCACAGTTCGAAAAAGCTGAGCCGGTCAATTCCTGGCTACTGTAATCTCCCTGGACAGGAATTCTGCCTTCTTATGGGAGATTGCAGATTGATAGACAGAATAATGGTCCATCAATCTAAGGCGGTCAGCATCAAGGGTGGATCTGCGCCAGCAGTGTTCTAATCTTCACCCCTGTATCTGTATCTCCCTCAGCATCCCATCAAACCAGGGTGCCTTGGGACAAAGGTAGAGAGGACATACATGAACAGGAGCAATAGTATCCAGAGCCAGTGTAACAGCCTTATTATAGGCTGTCACCACAGTCTCCGGACTACTGCTTTCCAACGCAGGTGACGAGAGGTCGAGAACCGCCACAAGGCCCTGGGATGTAATATCCCATAAAGGGCGGTATCTCGCCATCTCCACAGGGGTAGGCCTTCTCAGGGGGGTACTAAAATTGAACCTCACCATGTAGTGGTCCGAGCAAATGACTGGTTCCACCCCCAAATCGAAAGCATCAATCTCAAGGAGAAAGACTAAGTTCAAAGAGTGCCCAGATTTATGGGTAGCAGTGGAAACCACCTGTGTAAAGCCCAAAGAAAACATTAATTGGAGGAAGTGATTACCAAATTGCGAGAGTTCATCGTCGATCCAGGCATTGAAGTCACCCAGAACCATCAATCTGGGCGACTCAAATGACATGTCGACGATGAAGTCTGCCACTTCCTGTAAGAACCATTTCCCATCTCCTGGTGGATGGTAGATGAGTATGATTGGAACGCCAACACCCGCTACCACTGTGCACTCAGAGGACTCAGCCTCCCCATAACACACACTATAGTATATTGCATAGTACTGTAAATCCTGTCAGGGACTCCACAGACATCTGTTCCTTGGTCTACATCCCAAACGTGAGTTTTCTTTCAGGATGATAGATGCACCTCATGCCCCTCCCACATGAATAAAAGAAGTTAGTCTTCACAGCTTACCCTTTGGTTTGATGTTTAATAGCCCCTACAGCAGGCCAGTGTCTTGTTACAATGTCTTGCCACAGGAGAGAAAATACACTGCAGCCAGGATTCACAGTAGTATACAATATACTATAGAAAGTTACGTGTTTAAACACACACACACACACACACACACACACACACAGACACAGACACACACACCCACCCCAAGCAGAACACAGCTGGATAAGGTACCAGTATTAAGGAAACTTGTCATACTTACTCAGAGTCTAGCAGGGGCATCATGCAACCAGAAATTTTGAAGGGGCACAAAATCAAAATTTCTCTAGGAGGTTCTGGGGGCATGCTCCCCCAGGAACATTTTGAAAAATTAAGGTCAAATGGTGCATTTTCATGACTTTTAGAAGGCCAGGAAGCTTTTCCTTAACATGCTAAATGCTGTCACTATGTTACTTTTGTTTTCTTTGTTCAGTTTGTGACAGTGACCTCTTGTATTTTCATAGCAATTTTGTAAAAATGGAACTGAAATGGTGCATTTTGGTGACTTTTACCATACAGTGAATCAGCTAGCTATTTACAGTCCATCCCTAACTAATTAATTACCTGCTAAAAGCCAGAAATGCAGCATTTGAATAATCAAATTATTACAGTCATCTACTATAAATGTTTTGCATGAAAAATAATCACACAGGTCATCTGTTCTTGCTCATACTTTGTTTACTGTATAATCTTTTCCATGTATTACTTACATATATGCAGAAAAACACTGCAGACAGGATTCACAGTACTATACAATATACTATAGAAAGTTACATATTTCAACACACACACGCACACACACACACACACACACACACACCACCCCAAGCAGAACACAGCTGGATAACGTACCAGTATTTAGCAAACTTGTCATACTTACCCAGAGTCTACTAGCAATGTGAATCCTGGCTGTGACTATAGGTGTTTACAACTGAATGATAATAACCACATTTGCTTCACTTGCAAATAGCCAGGCATTTGTGTGTCTAATTTCTGTTTGACTTACTGTAGGTTACACATAGAATCTGAAAAAATCATAACATGCTGTATTGTGCTTCAATGAACTGATAAATGGGGATTTTGGTTTCTTTTACAAATTCATTTTTCCTGACCATGGATATACTAAAAAAAAAATTCTCAACAAAATGTTTTTAAATTAGGAGTTTAACTCACAGCAGCAGAAGAAGCATGTTGGCATTAAAAGCTTAGTGATGTGGATGTAGAGGCACCAGTAATTAAGCATAACTTTGGTAGAGAATTTATTATGACTGGGGGGGTAAGGGAGGAAGTGAGTCTTGATATTTGTACCATAATGGTTTTCTGAAACTTCAATCTTCAAAGGGTTAGACTCTGCAGCCATCGGTACAGTATATCACTAAGCCATATGCAGTGTGGTATGGGTAAAACCCAGATCACCAGACCAGGACAAGTGCTATAAAATATGTACTGGGCACAGCTTGTGCAAATATTGCTGATCCAGTGGATCAAATAAATATGTGCAAATAAATAAATAAATAAATACTCGGCTTCATCTCGTGCTTCAGCCCACCCCAGGAGTGACATTATTACATGATAACACACACCCTGTCATGCCTTATTGCTTAAAAATGCCCTTTCTCAATGTACAATACCTTGATTCAGTTAGTGTATGCAACAGCCTTCATGTGAACACTCTGGGCTTCTCTTTGACTACTGATGTCTATTTGCTTTAGCTATTGTATATCATTTGAACTGCTTTGGTCTTCTTGATGTGGTGCCTATGTGCCTAAACTATGTAATCTGTTTATCTACTGCTACCCATGTATCTTCAGTGAATGATTGTTATAACTGCCTGCTCTCCAAGCCATTGTTTCTGGACTTGTTTACTGTGCTGTCTTTGTATTAGTTTTGACGAGGTGCCTTTGTAAATGAGTCTCTGACTCAAAGGTTTGTAAATTTGATATTTTTTTAAATAAATAAATGTTTATGTTTAAGCCCATGAAACACCCTTATCTAGTTAATGCATTCACAGTCGTAGTGGCTCTGCCAGAGCTTGTTTTGAAAGTTGCTGCCCTCTCGTACTTTGTTTATTCCCTTGAGGTACTCAAATGTCTCTATCATGCACCCTCCTTTCTTCCAGGGTATACATATTCAGGTGCTTCAGTCTCTCCTCATATGGTTTCTGGTGTAGTCTGTGCACCATTTTTGTTGCCCTCTGCTGGACTGCCTCTACTCTGTCTATGTCTTTCCACAGATGTGGTCTCCAGAACTGAACACAGTACTCTAGATGTGGTCTCACTAACTGTCTGTACAGTGGCATCACCACCTCCTGTTTTCTACTGGTGATACCAATGCTATGCACCCCAGCATCTCTCCGGCTTTCTTCACTGCCTTCTCATACTGCTTGGCCACCTTTAGATCATCTGTTAAGACTATCCCCAGGTCCTTTTCCAGTTTGGTTGTCATCAGTACCTCCCCCCTACCCACTGTGTATTCTTCTCTGGGTTCTTGTGCCCCAAGTGCATGATTTTGCACTTCTTTGCATTGAATCTAAGCTGCCACACTCCTGACCAATCTTCCAAATTGCCTAGGACTCTTCTCATTCTCTCCACACTCCCTGAAGTGACAACCTTATTGCCAATTTTAGTGTCATCCACAAAGAGACATATCTTCCCTTCTAGCCCCTCCTCAGTGTCACTTATCAAGACATTAAAGAGGACAGGCCCCAGCATTGAACCATGTGGTACCCCACTGTCTAGTCCCCTCTCCTCAGAATGAACTCCATTTACCATCACTGTCTGTGTTCTATTGTTCAGCAAATTTCTGACCCAATTTACCACCTTGGGACCAACTGACAGACTGCCAAACTTGTTTACTAACCTCTTGTGTGGGACAGAGTCAAATGCTTTGCTAAAATCTAGGTAGACCGTGTCTACCACCCCTCCCTGATCAACCACCCTGGTCACCCAGTCAAAGAAATCTACCAGATTTGTTTGACAATACCTCCTTGCTGTGAATCCATGTTGCCTCTGGTCTTGTGCCCCGCTGGCCTCAAGATACACCGCAGTCCTTTCCTTTAACAATGATTCCATTATTTTACCCACCACTGAGGTCAAACTGACCGGCCTGTAATTTCCAGCCTCCACCTTGCTCTCACTTATGTGGAGGGGTATCACATTTGCCCTCCTCCAGTCCCTCGGTACCACTCCCTCCTCCAGCAATTTGTTGAATAGGGCTGTCGGTGGTGTCACTAAAACCTCTCTGGAGGGCATCAGTAGTTTGGTTGTTGATGTGGAGAGTACAGGTTCAGAAGTGAGAGGAGCAGGAAGTGGGTAGAGCATCTGTAGACAAGGTAGGTAAGTTGTTTTTAGAGGAAAAAAAATGTTTTCAGAAATGGAACAAGGTGGCAAAGGAGATAGGAAGGGAGGGAGGCATTTCTTTTTAAAGTAGCAGGGGAACGCGGGTGAGCGAAGAGTAACAAAAGTATTCTTAACTGTAAAAGAAAATAAAAGCTGTAGGACGTAGTACTGTGGGGGTCATGGCATGTCTACAATGTGGATGAATGGAGTTGACATGTCTAACGGAGTACATTTATACACATAATAGCACTAATAAAATAATACATTTATAGAATGAGGACAGGCTTTAGGCACTTTTGATTGGTCATTAGCTATGCATTAGAAGTGTCTAACACACAGCTAAAACTAGTCCTGAGAACCTAAATGCAAACACCAAAAGTCAAGAAATCTTTGAGCCTTCTCAGAATTTTTAAAAAGCAAAAGCCATCATTTTTTTCTCACCTAGTGAGACTGCACAATTTATTAACATATAGCAGCTGCCTGTTTTCCTCCCTGTTACTTTGTCTGCAAAAACACTTATTACCAAAACTAAAATTCATTATTTTAACTTTTTTTTCAGTTTGTCTGTTTGTGCTTGCAATCGCCTCACCCGACAGCTGGCTGGCCAGCCAGCTGTTTGTTCCATCAAGGACATCCATTCGCTCCCTCGCTTCACAAACTTGCCTTCAACAGCAGCCCTTGTACTCTTGAATCAGAGCAAATCTGTTTTAATAAAAAGAAACACAGAGCACAGAAAGAACAGACATTTCTCTGACATTTCAACAACTGCTGCTGAGACTGCATCTCTAGTTCAGTGCGAGCATCTTTCCTGCTTCCCACCTGACCACTCCTGTCACAAGCCAGCATCATTTTCTCTGTGATACTCAAGTCTGATTGCTGGACTACAAAAGTTGGAGAGAATGCAAAACACATCAGTATAGTCAACAAATATTTTGTATTTATGATACAGGTTGGGGAGAAGGGGCGGGTAGCCAGGGCAACCACAACAGGACACTTAGAGCTATGGAATCTGCAGATGGACAAAAGTCATAATCTAAATTAAAAAAGCATGATTATAATACAGGCAGAGAAACTATTTTTTGGCAAAATGGATACAAGATTTTACAATTGTGTTATGTAAACATATACATTTAAATTTTTAAATGCATGTAATATATCCCCACACCATTTTATAAGTGCAATATAACACTCTGGCAGTGTGCGTTAGACAGTTCTAATGCATGACTATGACATTTTACCACATTTGTACACCCAATTTTCAGCATAGCCTTGTTATTACCCCACCTCATGAAACCGATAGGTGAACATTTTCAGATCCCCGCCGAAACCTCATTCCACACCATGAATTCTTGACATCCACCACTGCACAGAACTGCAGGAACTTCTGTGGCAGATGAAGTCTTCCCTTGGCCCAGTGCCCAAAGGGTGTCTGCATCTGTTCACACAGGTCCTTTTGGGATCTGCAGGAATGAGGACACAATTCCACTATCTCAAAAAGAAAGGAAATTCTTTGTAAAAAACGTTGTTAATGCACCAGATAGGGTTCAAGTTAATACCACAAAATTAGGGAAATGTGGCATTAGGGTTTTCAACCCTAACTCCCTCCCAACCCCTAACAACCTAAGGAAAAACATGAACATTTTGTATCTCCAGACTCTTGGCAAATCATTGGTGGGGTCTTCCTTGCGGTTGGCAGTCCTAATGCCCACTCTGTTCCCTGAAGGAACAATGCCAGACATGATCTTTTTTCTTCATATACTGTAGGGCCCAAAGGAGGACACAGCCGTGGCAGCTGCATTTTTCTGTCCCTGGACCCCCCCACCCATACAGTATAATTAATAGGTACAGTACATTGTGGTAATGTATTAGGGAACTGACATTAGAAAATTATATACCAAAGCAAATGCTCCCCGCTGGGTGCCACATCACTCCCTTTCATTCCCAACTGCCTCCCTGACTCCCTGTATGTCACCTCCTGTGCCCATTCTGCCCTGTCATCCAAGTGTCAGACCCCATTCTTTTTGCCACAGTGTGTGGCACTGGAGCATATCTCTTAGACCACCTCCTGGCAGGTCTAAGTGGAGTGTCTTGCTGTGTCCTCAACAGGGCTTGCAACATCTCAAAAAAGGGGAGGTTACAGCCCTGCCCTGGCACAAGCCCCCTTGCAACCTGACACACCCCGGTCTGGGTTGCAAGGCTGATGTAGTGCCACTTTGGTGCAGCGGCTCCCCTTTTTGATGCAGACTGCGTTCGAAAATTGGGTGCCGCATCTTTTGACACAAGATGCCACTTGTGTTATTTATGTTTGATACAGGTACCTTGCGTCATTCCCTGGGCTTTGAAAATTTAGTCCAAAGTGTCTAAATATAAAGTTGATGCAGATTAGACATAATATTACATACAGCAGGCCATATACAAAAGCTAATAATAACAGTTACATTCAATTGTACAGAATAAATTTTCAGTCATTTGTGATTTAAATACACTGTAAAAAGAAACTTGACCAATATGAATTGAGATTCTGTTCCATGATTTTGGGGGAATAAGAAAGGAGTGGAGCTGTATTATACACAAAATATAGCTTATTGGTAGAATTGTACAATGCTGGAAATTTTAAAGATCAGTTTGATTATCTGACATTGAAATCAACTTTTGGGCAGACATGGGCAAGCACTTGTTACTATCCCATACAAACGCTGCCAAAACAGACTGATGCCAAATTACAAATCTTTTAAGCCTTGTCTTGGGCAGTGATCAAAATAAGAAAGAAAGTATTTACTAGGGGACTTTAATTTGAATTGTACTGATAATAAATTACAAAATAAATTAGCAGCCAAATTACATTTTTAAACATATCTCAAATTGTCACTTCTTTGACTTGATTTAATTATAAAAGCGGAATACACAGTAATTGATTAAATGATAAAAAAATAACCAGACTGTTAGAATCACTGCTCAGAACTTGCTAATATGATTTTTTTTTATTTTGCCCCCTTCAGTTCTGTGGACCCCAATGTCCTCCAGAGCCCCATGTTACCTAGTCCAGTGGTACCCTTACCTCTCTGAGGCACCAACTTTCCTCCATGGTGCCTTGGTTTACCCCCCCGGGCCGGGACAGGGGTGGGAATTTAACACCAAACACACTGATGCTTAATCAGGAAGCATACTCCTCAGTGGGCAGGACCCAGCCCCAAATGTACCAGGGTCTTTTGTCCATGGGGACCAGAGCAATTTTCCTGTTTCTTCCTGTGCCCCTTGGAACTCTGCAAGCATAGACATTGAGGGGCATGCATAGACAGAGTGCAGTGATGCCCTGACATCAGCAGAGTTCTACCCTTCCACCAGCCCTCCAGCTGCACTGCAACCTGGGGACACCCAGGTGGCAGTATTGTGGCAGAGGGTGGTACCCTCCCTCCCCTTAGAAGGACAGCATCCTCTAGGATGCTCAATCCTACTCTCCCCTGCCAACCCATAATCCTAGGTTTGTCCCTGAACCCGGGTTCCTGGCATTGAGAGCAGCAGGAATACTGTTGTGCTGATGGACTGGCATGCTAATATGACCTCTGACCACTGCCTAGTATTTTGAGTAAGAACATTTTAAAAAAAATATAGAAAACCTAAATTAATTGACTAACATTAAGTTAAAAAAGTTAGCCACTGAGACCTCTCTACAATATCTTACCTAGAGATTAAGTGGGAAGAAATTGAACAACTGTCCTTAGTAAACATTTTATACGAGTATAAGATCAAGGAAAAATGGAGCCACAAACTCACCTAGAAAACTGTTTACTAATACAATATTTAGTCACTTATGTAAGCCTGGTGTTTCATTACCTGCACTGATCCTGCTGCAATGTATCTTTGAAGGAGTGCATTTTTTTTTTTTATTGCACTGTGCTCATCTAAACTCCATTTGGGCTGCCAGAAATCTTCCTTTCTGTGACCATATCAGTTGGATCTTTCTTGCTACTGGCAGTCAAAACATGTATAGCAAACACGTGCCTCGTATTAAAATAGGAGTAAAAGAACACTTTACACCATGGTTAACATCATAATTAGAGAGTGAAATGAAACAGTGAGATAAATTGTGGTAGATTTATCATCATAACAAAAACCCTGCAGACCTTCACAGATATAAAGAGCTGTGAAACAGATGTAAAAGGGACTTACTCAATTTGAAATGAGAATATTATCAAGTAAGACAACCTGCCAGTTTAAGGAACCCCAGGTGTTTATAGAATTATTTTAATAATCCACGAAATCCAGAGATATGAACTAGAACAGGCTTCTTAAAAGTAGACCATGACAACAATATCTCTATTCAGTTTAATTCTATTTTCAAAGATACTGATCAGTATAGGAAATGTAACAAAACATATACATAACTTACCCCCAGTGATCGGGTACTACTTGGCCCTCCACCATAGAAGGGAACGGTCCCAGACTGTAACCTGTTTAGAGAGTGGGACAACAGACACTGAGATCGGAGTGACCCTCAAACACCACTTTGGCTCTGAAATCATATGAATGTCTACCCTGGGGGGATAGCATCAAGCATCATCTAGTTGAAAGACTCTGCCTGCAGTTCAGTGGGTGAGCAACCAGCCACGCCTCCTTCCTGAACTATATAAGCAGTCCCTCTCAGCCTCCATCTGAAGCAATTTCTCTTTGTCAGCTGGAGGCTGTGTTGGTCCTTCTCCACACTTTGGGGGGCTCTGCTGTGGCCTTGTTTGGGGCCTTGCCCCACCCCACGGTGTTTGTTCGTGTTCTGGACTCTGCTTGGTTTCTGTTGGTTGTGTTCTGGTGTCTCTCCTGCTTTGATTAGTATTTGTTTTGCTTCCAGCTGCTGTGTGCTTCCCTGTATGCCGTTTTTCTGTTCTTATGTTTAGTGCTTTCTTTTGGGGTTTCTAATTGCCCTTATTGTGCTATGTTGTTTCTTTGCTGTGCTTTGGCTCCCTTCCCCCCAGCTACCTGGCAACCTCAGTTTTGTTTGCATTTGTTGTATGTTTCAGCTCCCATTCCACCTTCTGCTGCTGCCTCCACTCAATGGCCTGCACCTGGTCTAAGCTCTCGCTCTCATCTAGCAGCAGCAGGGAGTGGCAGCAGGTACTGCTGAATTTCTGTTGCAGCTCCAGGTAATTTGTGCTGCTTTTGCTCAATTCTTCATTTCTTTGGGGATTTCTCACTACAGTCTTCCTTATGTTTATAAGTTTATTCTGCCTGTACCAATATACCAGTTCCCTTTCTTTTATCAATATATTCACTCAGCTGGATTTAATCAGCATGCAGTCGCACTTCATTATTATTTGTGCATGCAAACCTATTTCAGTTTGCTTGGCTATTCAGTGCTTCTAGCTATGCATCAGAATCAAACATGAGTCTCTCGCATTCCATATTGCTTTCTCCATGTGAACAGCCCTTTTTGGGGTTTTTAATCTGCTCAAACATGTTTATTTGTACTCAGTGGGACTCAAACCAAAATCTAATGCAATTCTATATTACCTTCACCATATGATTCAAACCTGCTTAAATGTATTTGTACCAAGCAATTATTCTCTTTGTTTCGGTGCATTGCTGCCCATGCCTACAAAGTCCCATGCCTGTTCAGCTCAGTCACTGCTGGACGCTATTCACTATTTATACACTGCTTCATTATACTCTGATAGAGTTATTCAATTGGGTGACGAAGGTGGTTGACCAGGGTGGGGTGGTGGACATAGCCTATCTGGACTTCAGTAAGGCCTCCGACACCGTCCCTCACCGAAGGCTGGTAAATAAGCTGGAAAGCTTAGCGGTGGGATGGAAAATAACTAGGTGAGTGGAAAACTAGTTGGTGGGTAGAAGCCAGAGAGTGGTGGTAAATGGGGTGCACTCCAGGGTGAGGGGGTGATGAGTGGGATGCCCTAGGGGTCAGTACTGGGACCCCTCCTTTTTAATATCTGCATGTTATATAGCAGACAGACTGGAGGGAAGGGTATGCCTATTTGCAGATAATACAAAAATCTGCAGTAGGGTGGACACCCCCGGAGGGGTGGAGGCCATGAGGTAAGACCTGAAGATTCTGGACGTGTGGTTGGAAACTTGGCAACTGAAATTCAATGCCAAAAAGTGTGCTGTGATTCACTTGGGGTGTAAAAACCTGTGAGCAGCTTACACTCTAGGGGTGAGAAAAAAAAAAAGAGCAGGAGAGGGATCTGGGGATTATAATATCGAGCAACGTTACAGGTAGGTAGCCAATGCAGCTAAGCTGTGGGGAAGACAAATGGAATGTTGTCATGTATTGGGACGGGCATAATTAGCAGAATGAGGGAGGTACTGATGCCTCTTTAAAAAGCCACGGTGAGGCTGCACCTGGAATTTGGCATCCAGTTCTGGAGGCCGCACCTATGCAAGGACATAGATGGGACAGAGAGGACTCAGAGAAGGGCAACCAAGATGGTGCACGGTATGCAGGGGAAGCCATACGAGCAGAGGTGTAGGATATTGGATCTGTACCCACTGGAAATCAGAAGGGAGAGGGGGGACATGATTGAAACTTTTAAGTATGTGAAGGGGATCAATAAGATGAAGGAGGGAAGCTTATTTAAAAGGAAGGAGGGGCTAAAATTAGATGGCATAGCCTAAGATTGGAGGGCAGAAGATATAGAAGCAATATAAGGGGGCGATTCTTCATGGAGAGGGTGGTGGAGGCCTGGAACAAACTACCAGAGGAGGTGGTGGGGGCTGAAACAGTGAAGGGATTCAAGAGGGCATGGGACAGTCATATGGGTTGGTAAGTAGGAGGAAGGGGAGGGCCCACAGAAAAGAAGATGAGTGGGGGGGAGGGGCAGACTTGATGGGACATTGGGTTCCTTTTCTGCGATTGGATTTCTGCAATTCTGTGATTCTGTGGTGGTCAGCTCAGCTACAGCTGTCACTGTAAACTAGTTTTAAAATCTGCATGTGGGTCCCGATGCTTTACCTTGGCTTCTTTGTTTTTCCTACAGGAGAGGACCTACAGCGGAGGACCAGGTGGTTATAGTGGAGAATCGTGGCCCCATGTGGTTCATTTACTTCATGTTCATATACTGCCTTCACCACTAAAATCCTCTGTGTATTTGTCACCTTTAATTGGCACTTATTGGTGGACTGGTTGGCTAGCCTCGCACTGACTTAAGGCCCAGGTAACCTGAGCTGGGTGTGAAATTCCTATGCTACTGTATCATGCATCTGTGTACTAATTGTTTACCAGGCTCATTGCTACAGGTGTTTACCATGCTACTTCTTGCCTGATACCCCCTGCTTTACCATGTATGGCCCGTACCATTACCAAAGGTGTTTACTTTGCTACATAGTATCTGATATCCTCTGCATTACCTTGTATAGCCTGCTCCATTGCTAGAAGAGATTAGCCGACCATGCCCATCAATTTATTGGTTTTGAGCTCACTCTCAGCTGATGATCTTGCTCTGTGCCCTAGTCCACATCCTGATCATGTGATATCTGGTGTGGGATCCTTCCTTTCTGGCCTGTAGTGGGAATGTCCTTACTCCAGGTGGAGCTTTAGCCATTTGTGCACAGCAGTGCCTCTTGATGTAGAATTTATGACTAGCTGTGAAGGAAGGATCTATTGCTATCCTTTAGCTGCAGTACCAGCTGCCTAGGTACCTTCAAAGCATTCTCCCTATAACCGCTTTTGGTTCACTTGATTTAAATTGTAGATTAGATTGTAGGTCAAGAGAGTGCCTCATGATCATTCTCTCCTCCTCCCACCTTTGAGGTAGTTTGTTGCAGAAGCCAGTACTCGCAGCCCTCCATGGTGCTCCCATTAGAGGGAAAGAGTGAGTTTCCACTAAATTGGAATATTCTCCGCTCCCCTTGTTTGAGTTTCTAAATGGCAATAGCAGAGTTGTCACTAACTACAACATCCCAAGCCTGGAGGGAAGGCAATCTCGGCCTTGAATCCCCAGAGATTTCCTCCTCAAATAATTTTTTTTCTCTCCTCCGTGCCACAGGTCATAACACTAGTTAGTTTAGCAATATGCCCTAGCTCACTTAGGTAGGTTCCGCTGTTGGATGTAGATGGATGGTGGCCCTACTAGCCATTCTATCGCTCTCTTTAGGAAGCCCTTTGCTGTCATCAGTGCAAACCATATTATCAGAGCTATCCTGCTAACTCGTGCATCTCATTTATGTGTCATTCAACTGCCTGTTGCTGTCAGTCTGCCTCTCTGCCTCCTAGTCACTGATCGTTGCTGCAATTCTTTTGGTGTTCCTTACTATGGTACCTTTAGCCAAGGGATTCTTCCCGTGGCACCTCTAGGGGTGGAAGCCTCTTACAGGGTTCCTTGCTTTCAGTACCCCTCCAGGGTGGTAATTTCTAATAGAATAGAATGCGAACAGCTACAAACGTTTTTATACAGTTGCACATGCATAACTTTATTCTGGTTGTGAAAGCCAATTAATTGAGAGGTTCCACCTACAGTTCAATAGGTGAGCAACCAGCCATGCCTACTTCCTGAACTATATAAGCAGTGCCTTTCAGACTCCATCTGAAGCACTTTCTCTTTGCCTCACTATCCTCTCTTCCTCCTCTAGTGGCTCACCTCTCTACTCCCGGGGGGTTCTTTCTTAAGGTACCTTTAACCAAGGGACCCTTCCCACAGCATCTCTAGGGGTGGGACCCTCTGACAGGGTTCCTTGCAAAAAGTACCCCTACAGGGTGGTAATTCCTAGTGGAACAGAGAGCTCAAACAGCCACAAACATTGTTATACAGTTGCACAAGCATAACTTTATTCTGGTTGCAAAAGCCATTGAACTTCTTACATCTGAAGCTGTTTTCATTTCATCAAACATCACAACCCAATTAGAATTGTTAATCCAAAAGCACTCGGATCACTAACAAGACTAGTAAATACCATATATGTAAGTTTTTACAAAGCCTCCTCATCTTCACTACTTTCCAGTTCCTCATTCTTTGGAGGCAGGTGGAGAGAGAGAGCTCCATTTGGGGGAACTCTGACTTAGTTCAAACCCCCTGGGTGGTCAACAGTTACATGGGGAATCCACAGCCATGGCTGGGCATGGGCACCTAATGGCACCTCAGATTCCTCCACAGGCATCTTATCCCAATGACATTGCCCCTTGTATTGAAAATGCTGAATCCTGTAAAGAAGGGGCTTCACCAATAGCAATAGCAGACCGAACATACTGCATACAGTAACTTTTTTCTCTCTGAAAGTGACACACAGGGCACTTCCACTCACTAATAGATCTGACTACTGTCTCTGAATTGTACTGACAGAAATGTTAGGTCGCCTTGACACTGGACATTATCCCCTGTTGGGGAGTTGAAAAAAAACAGAAATAATTACTTACAGAATGAAAAGTGTCAGGGGAGAAAGAGAAAAAGAGAGAGAGAGAGAGAGAGTGAGAGAGACAGAGACATCCTCTCTTTTTCTGAGGACTTTTAACAAACTCCCTCTGGAATCCTGCAGCTGCTGCATTTTATTGTCATTTGTGGTGCTGCAGCAAGCTGCTTATACTGGGCACTGGTGCCCGCCACTCGCAACACCCAGAGAAAGGCTGCAGATTTTTAAACCTTGGATGTCAGATGGAGTCCAACACGTTATAGTAACCCTAAAAAAGGTATAGTGTTTACATTTAAAACACCCATTATGGAATCTATAGTTACCATATCAGCCATATAAGACAACTAGGTTACCCATATTTTCAATTTCCAACAATTCTAAGAAAGTGAGTCATGTTAGTTTGAATGAAGTATGCCCTGATATATAATAGTTCAAATATTGATATATGCTGATGACATAGTCATCTTTGACTCAAGGCCTCAGAACAAATGCAATCACATTTGCATAGCAATGGCAAAAATCTTACAAGATTAACCACTTTCTTTAAACCCAAACTGCTCTTAAATTAAATTAAATCAATGTTCCTTGGAACAAACCAGTGATTATCCAGAGTTGGAGATGACCTGTCAATAGTTGGCATCTATGTATCCCCAATTGGGAATTTACATCGAAACGTAGAATATATCAGCAGAAATAGGCCCATTGATCCATCGTGTCTGCTGATTGCTACCTAACTAATGCTGACTGAGAGACTCTGAAAGGTTCTTCGCATTCCTCTTTGCCCAACATGTTTGATCTGGTCTTTACTAAGCCATTGTGTCTGCCCCACTCTTGTTTGAATGCCCCCACTGATTTCGCAAAGATCACCTGCTTAGGCAGTCTATTCCACCCCTGCACAAAAAATGAATTTCCAGCCCGCCCGGTGGTGCTGAGGGTTGAGGTGCTGGACGCCACACCTAGTGCCATGTCAGTGACCTGGGTTCAGGAACGAGCCTGGGTTGTTGGGGGTCAGTGGGGGGGGAGGGTGAGGAGCAGGACTGAGCTGCCGCGAGGCGGCTCTCATCTCCCAGGAAGGGATGAGGGGTTTCCCTGGCCCTTGCTACCACTCAGTGGAGGACTGATGG
Organism: Neoceratodus forsteri; assembly: GCA_016271365.2. Lineage (NCBI taxonomy): Eukaryota > Metazoa > Chordata > Ceratodontiformes > Ceratodontidae > Neoceratodus > Neoceratodus forsteri. Next base: position 1,709,437,693 of record CM028129.1, on the reverse strand, counting down.
CAGTTTGGGCAACAGGGGAGCCTGGCAATAGCCAGGGATGGGGCAGAAGGGGCTGAGAAAAACTACTTCCTACTATCTCTCTTAAACTTGGCCCCGCCAGCTTCATAGAGTTGCCTCTGATGTTTGTGATTCCAGTCAGTCTGAACAGTTCCTTGCTATCCACTTTCTATACCTTGTGGAAGTATTTGTATATTTCAGTCATGTTCCCTCTCAAGCTGGCCCACTGATGCAAGTGGTAGCGCTACTGCTTGTGGTGCTGGTGACCTGGGTTTGTGAATGAGCCCAGAGCATCAGATGGTTGGCTGGGGGGGAGGAGGATGAGCCTCCAAAGGGCTGTTCTCATCCTCCTTTGGAATGTATGGTACAAGGTGGTCAGAAACAGTCTGATTCCTGGCAGTGGCTAGGAGTCAGTGCTCATGACACCTTGTGTGCATATGAGCTTGGGACTTGGTGGTCGTCGGCACCCTCATGCATGGGAGTGTGTGTGATGTGCCTCTGATGCCATTGCACATCCAAGTCTCAGGGAAAACAGGAAGAAAAATCCCTCTTATCAGGCAGCAGTGTAAATCTGAGATCCTGGACTGCCTCCTTCTGAACTGACCCTATGGCATAAGTCTCGACTGGGGTCCACCGGGTAATTTTTCTCCCTACGGGGAGCCCCTCTGTGAGGGGCAAATCACAGTCCTTCCAGACTGGGCAGCTGGGAGGGAAGTTCTGGGGTGGAGGGAGGTTCCAAGGATGCCTGGGCTTATATGGAGCACATCTCCTGGCAGGAGTGGTAGAAAAAGACTTGGAAGAAAAATAATGTCTCCTGTCTCCTTTCTTATCTCAATAAATGTTCAGATCTGTTAAACTCATCTTGTAATCCTTTTCTGCTGGTTCTGCATTATCTTGGTATCCTGCTCTGCACGGCCTCCACTCTGTCCCCATCCATTCGATGCAGACACCAAAACTGCACACAGCATTCCATATAAGGATGAACCAGTGACCTCTACAGTGGTAGCAGCACCTCCTTTCCATTGTTGGTGACCCTCCTCCCTATGCCCCCCAACATCCTATCTGCCCCACCCACCACCCTACTGAACTGAGATGATGTCTTCAGACTGTCTTCTATTGTTAGCCTCAAGTCCTTTTCCTCTGTATGCCTGCCAGTACTTCCTCCTCTATTTGATATCCTCTTGATTGTTAAATGTGTTTGAACTTTCACGATCGAAGCAATTGGAGGAAACAGTTCAGTTTCTGAAGTCCCACTGATGGAAAAGAGCATCCACTGCCCTCGCTAGTGAATGTTGGAACCGGATGAAGAACATGAGAACATAAACATTTTTCCTGAATGCAAAGAGACTGATCTGATGTTATATAATTTAAATATTTTGGAATACATTTAGAAATGAATTTAACATTAGAAAGCCATTTTGGAAGCTGGCTCCATGGTGCTGAGCACTGGAGGACAGCTTGACATACTGGTGACTTGGGCTCATGTTTTGAACCTGAACATCAGGAACAGGGTCCAGCAAGGATGGCTCATTGCATTCTACAGGATGATCTCCTATGCAGGGTGTGTGGATTACAGTGCCGCTCACTTGTTGAGGCATAGGGATGGCTCAGTGGAGGTGTCATTGGCAGTGTGGGTGACCCCATGCTGCCTGATACCCCCACCACTACTAGAGCAGTCACTAGAAACATAGACAGTGGTTGTATTTTTATTTCTTTATTTATTACAGTCTTGGAATTTGACATACTGAAGAAAGGAATCCTGGGACAGTTCAGGAAGAGTGGCCTTTTAAGGCCTGATGGGGCAGTGATATTGTTGCTCCCCCCATTGAACCTCAGGTATAGCCTTCCCATTCAATGTGCTTATGCAACTGGATGAGATGTATGCTTGTGTGACTTCGATACATTGTGGCTGTTCACCTCTCTATCTGTGGAATATACCACCCTGTAGGGGCACAAAGCAAGAAAGCCTTGAAGAGGGCCCCCCCCATAGGTGCCACATGAATAATTCCCTTGGCTAAAGGTAGCTTAGGAAGAAGCCCAATAAGAATACCCAAAAGGGTGCTGAGCATCAAAAAGGCAAGAAAGCAAAATATATTGAGCCCGGAAAGTAAGGAGATAGACGTAGATGGGAAGGACAGGAGAAGAACGAAATATGATGAGGACAATGAACGAAATGAAAGCTGACAAGATGCAGAAGGGTGGACTTCCTAAGGTGAGAGGGAACAGCCAGGGCCACCATCTGACTCCATCCAACAGCGAAACCTAACTATGGAACCTATGAAAGCTCTAACCCTGTCTAATATTATGACCATCAGCACAGAGGAGAGGAAAACCCCCCTTTGAGGAGGAAACCTCTGGGGATCCAAGGCCTAGGTAGCCTTTCCTCCTGGCTGAAGGATGTTTTGATTAGTGACAGCTCAGCTACTGCAACTAGAGTTGATACTGGGGAAGAGAAAAAGATTCCAATTTAGATGAAGCTCTCATTCTATCCTTGTAACGGGAATGCTGTGGAGGGTTGCGAGTGACAGCTCTGCAACTAGATGCCCAAAAGCAAAGGAGGAGAGAAAAGACCGCCAAGGCACTCAGTCGGCCTACACAAGCCTACGATGAACCAGAGGCAGTCAGATGGAGAATGGAATAGAGAATTCCCCAGAACCCACTCAGGCAGCCAAAAGGGGCCCAATGATGAGAGCCCCACCCCTTACAGCCTGAAGTCAGAAATTCTACATCCAGAAGTGTTGCTGAAATGAGGGATGACTGAAGGTCCATGCGGAGCAAAGACAGTCTCACCATGGACCAGGGAGAAGGACCCCACTCCGAGCTTTGTATGCTCTAGATGCAGACTTCATGAGATGTATGATGATGGAGAGAAGCCTTGAAGGCTGGAACGGTTAAGGTGAAATATGAAATGGATGATTTACGATGATGGAAAGAAGCCTCGAAGGCCAGAATGGTTAAGGTGAATTATGAAATGGATGATGTATGAATATGAAATGAGGCCTAAAAGGCTGGTATGGTAAGGCGAAATATGAAAGGGATGATGTACGATGATGGAGTGAAGCTGTGGAGGCTGGTACAGTTAAGATGAGGTATGAAATGAATAATGTATGATGAAGGAGATAAGCCTTGAAGGCCTGAATGTTTGAAGACTGGCTGGAACCAAGGAATGGAGATGAATGAAGCAAGGGATTTATGTAATAGGTGAGTAGTGAAGGAGTAGTGGTAGTGCAGGAACTCCCCCCAAAAAAGAAACCATGGACAGCAAGCTGGCTGAGGCCAGCATACCAGGGACAGGGGAGAAGCCAGGAGGGCAAGAAAGGCCTGGAACAGAATGCAGGCAGGGCAGGGAACAGTCCCAGCCAGGTCATTGAGAAGCCAGAAGTGGGGAGCATGGCAAACAAGATGAAGTGCAATGCTGCAGGTATGATGCGGATACCAAATGAGAGTATGAAACAGAACCCAAAGAGAAAATTCCACTTACATGGGATACACCAGCTCGGGGAGTGCCCCCTGCATGTACTGGGAATGCCAAACAAACTCAAATACAGTACAGAATACATGAGAAATATGAGCTTCCACAGTTGAGAAGGCAGCCGGGAACCTGGGGGGGGGCACCAGAAAACAACCAGGCACCCCACGGACCAGCCCAACTCAGAACTAAATGATGCACGTGAAAAGCAGAGGAATTGAAAAAAAAATTATATATATATAGAAAGCACAGAGACATACCGCAGAGAACCCGATGGTGAAAGACAAGCAGCAAAATTCCATCTGGAGACAAGGGCTTGTAAAGAGGAGCATACAGTCCTGCCTTGAAAACAGGGGCAGCCAAGTGGCAACCTGGCTAGGAGCCAGGCCAGCAAGCTGGATGCGGTGGTTCACAAAAGTCCCTCAATAGTTTCCACTTGCATGGACGAGAAGGTCAGCATGACAATGCAGAACAAGCCCAGCTACAGGAGTGACCCAGGAGTGCAGGGAAGCAGGAGGAAGGAGAATATGGAATGGAATGGTAATGACAATTAGGTACTGGGGAATGTGCTGAAGGTACAGGGAGACATCCCTGGGAGAGGGGGCAGGAAACAACAGGAACAGTCCATGGAGCAGCTGGCATGGTGGAGCGATGCACAACCTGCAACAGAGCACTTGGGGATGACGTCACACCCCAGGAGCACCAGTGAGAGTCAACGGCAGCCACGAAGAAAGCAGAGAAGAGCAAGAGCAAGGGAAGGATGGCATGGAACAGGCAGAGGACCAGGAGACAAGGGGGACCAAGGAGGAACTTGGGAGAGACAGATGAAATGGAAAGGAGCAAGCTGACCCCAAAGGAGGAGAACAGGTATGGGGAGACACTGGAACAGAGCTGCAGAGCAGCAAAGGAACGGGGGAGAGCAGCAACAAATGGCCACAGGTGGCATTGTGGCAAAATGAGGGCAAGCTAATTTAATAGACAGCAAATGCAGTGGGAGGGAAAAATGAGCCCTGTACAGAGCAAGTGGCAGCCAGAGGTGATCGCAGGAACATGCAGACGCGGGCAGGAACAGGGAGCGAGGAAGAGTGGCACCTCCGGCTGCAATGAAGAAACAAATCCTGGAACAGTCCAGGAGGAGTGACCTTTTAAAGATCTAGTGGAGTCATGCAGTAGTGTAGTGTTGTGTCATATAGGCTGTAAACTGGATTTATACAGTTTGTTGAACAAGCATATTAATATTTGAAGTGGTTTTATAATCTCTTAGATTTTATTTTTTCAGTTTGCATGCCAGTGACTCTGTGCTTATCACCATTGGATCTGCCAAAACCAGAAGTGACATGCTTAGAAGATGAGTCTGTCTCCTGAGCAACACTAGGGCTGTGCTTTCATTCACTAGACTTTCACTGCCTATATTCATGTGTTTCTTCTGCTTTGTTTTGTTTTTTAATTTTTTTTAACAGTGGAATGTATTGGTACACTTTTCTGATTGTGGTCAAGTTAATTTAAGCCAAGTTGTGTCATGTCGGATTGAAAGCTGGTGTCTGTAAAAGTCATTCCCTTTCCAAATGCTTCATCATTTCTCAGTCATGTTTTAGTGTGGTAAGAAAGAGTCATCAGAGAGATTGTCTTTATGTAGACTTTATATGCGAAGTCTGTGAGAGAACTTTGTGTGTTGTTATAAAAAAAATTGGGGGGGTCCTTTTGAACTGTCATGACACTACTGGGTACTGTCTGTTTTCCTATTTCTGACTTGCTTATTACATGCTGAAGTACTGGCAAGTGTTAATAAATGCTGTATTCCTTCCTCAAGAGGCAACTTGACTTGGTCATCTTGTTGTTTGCTCCAGTGAAGTCCCATCTTAGCAACTGTGTTCGACTGGTATTTACTAGTGTGACGGTTGTGAACAAACTTTGCTGTTTTAAACTTTTTTTTTAAACGTCGGACTTGATTGGCAGTCCCACTTTTACCATAGTTACATGTTCCATTTTAGGCATTATGTTTTTAGAATAATAAACAAAGTCTTAAACAAAAGAACTGGTTTTAAAATAAATTTTAATGTCCTAGTGCCACAAATGATGCAATGTTGTAACCTAACCGGTGTGATGTACTTCACTTTGTCTTCTTAGCCAATTGACTTATATGTTAGTACTATCACTGAGCTGTTGGACAGTTGTTTTCAATTACAGATCAGCATATACTGTACTAGCAATTTTCCCACTCTCTTTGGATAGGGAATTTTGCATTTTTTTTTTTTGGCTGCTTAGCCACCAAATAAAGAGTTGTGCGCATTCTCTGAGCTGCAGCATACTATTTCCCATTGTATGGCATCTTTATTCCCTCATTTCATTTGTCATTGAGTTTGTGAATGGTGCAGAGTGAAAAACTGAGTTGGAATCAAATGAATCAAAATGAATTAAATCCAGCAAGATGCCTCCGTAACTTCATATGCACCACTGGGTTTATCAATGCCTGGGATTGCACTCTTAAATGCATTACTGAGTTTGTGATCCAGATCATGACATGCCCATTCATTGTCAGAGGGTACGTCTCCACCATAGGATCACCATATCAGCGCCTCACTAACACAGGAAAAGCATGACATGATGAAAATATCAAATGACAAAAAAAAAAAAGAGCGCAGAATATCACGCACATCCAATTCACTACTTAACAACATCCAAACAGTTTTGCATCAGGGAAGTCACAGTCAACAAAGAAAAAAAAACAAAACAAGAAAGACCCCAAAAGGCCAGTAACTCCCACACACTGTTATCGGCTTCAAGATTGCTAACTGTGACAGCAAACCCACAAATGGAATCACTTACTCTCGGTCATCCTAGAACAATCACAAAAACACTCGTCAAGTAATTCAGCATCTCACATACATCATATACAATGGTGTGACACACTAAAGAATCATATCCCACTGTTTCAAAACATTACTGAACACATGCAAAAGGCACACCAATCCATACAGACAGCACTGCTACGCCATGGTGATACCATTTTTAACTTGCCTGTCAATACTCGATTAGATCCACTGGTGCCTTTGTTCAGATTGTTCCTGTGGGAAAAACACCATAAATTGATAGTTTCTGTCATAAAATTTTTAATTTAACAACAAAAAGTGTAATGACACCATTTAGAAATTAACAAGTATAACTCTCACTCACAGAAAACTATGTTGGCTCCTGACAAATCAGCAGCAGGGATCCTCTCAATACGTAACTTCTGGCTCACATTGCAGTACCCGCGTGCTCCACATGGCAGGACTGAAAACATTCAACCCATGGACAGAAGCTGTAGCGAAGAAATAAAGTGGCACAATAAAACATGACAAATATTACAAAAGAGTTGTACACAAGGACGATGTATGCCTCTTCAGTATCGCAGGTAATGAAAAAAAACATTCAATACACTAACTCTTTAAGGTCTGTTGGGGGAGTGATGTTGTTGCTCTGCCCACTGAACCACAGGCATAGCCTTCCCATTAACTCCCATTGAAATTGCACTGTTTGCTGCAGTAACTCTACTGTAGAATTACGCAGGGTTGGACTTCATTCTGGTGGGTTTCACTATACTTCACCTTGCGCTTTTTGGCATCGAATTTCAACTACCAAACCACAGACCGCCTCTCTAGCCATTGTAGATCCCTCTGCACCTCCCTAATTCCCACCTCACTGTATATCCTACCACAGAGCTTAGTGTCATCTGTGAAGAGACACATCTTGCCCTGAATTCCTTTTCTTATTTCGCTGATGAACACATCAAAGGGGAGAGGACCCGGGACTAATCTCTGTGGCACCCCAGTCTTGATCTCCCTCCCTCTCTTCTTATTTGACTCAGTTAACCACATCTATCTCCTATCTCCATTTGAACCAACTATCTCCATTTGAACCAACTACCTACCCATATAACAGTGTCCTTTGCTGCAACCAGATTCTCTAGCTTCTTCAGCAATCTTCTGTGAGGCACTGAGTTGAAAGCAGTTCTGAAATCAACGTACAGTCAATCCACAGCATGACCCTTATCCACTACTTTTGTTACCCAGTCAAAGAAAACTATTGGGTTGGTCTGACAAGACCTCCTTGCCATTAACCCAGCTGTTTACTATAATGGAGTCCATTGCTAATCAGGTAGTCCACGTGGTTCTCTTTAACTAGTGTCTCCATAAGTTTACCCACAACAGAGGTAAGAGTAACAGATCTGTAGTTACTCAGTTGCTCCCTGTTCCCCCTATTATGGAGTGGGACTATGTTCACTACCCTTCAGTCTTTTGGAACTACCTTGTCTGAATTGAGCTACTGAATAGTCCTACCAGGGATTCAGTTAATTCTTTCTGATGCCAATTTCTTGAGCAACCTCAGATGCATCTCATCTGACCCGAGGCCTCATCTAGCCTTAAGGGTGCTTGCCCCTTCCTAACCTTTTCTCTGGTAAATACTTATTGCCTCATCTCTGGGATCCCTCTTACAACTGCCTTAAAGGAGTAGTCCACCCAAAACTTAAAAAAAATATATGTTATGCAGCGTGTTTTAATTTGTATGTGAAGTTCTAGTGTTTCCGTCCCTCTGATTGCTATTAGGAGTTTTTCCTAATTTAGCCTGCTAGCTGTATGCTAATTTTACATCCCCTGGGGATCTTCATCTTAGACAGTTAATTGTATTCCTTGTTCCCACAGTGCATCTTGTCTCATGTGACAGTGATGTAGCAGAGACCCAACATTCAGCACACACATGCCAAACAAACTAAATATCTTGGAAGCTTTACAAGCTGCACAAAAATTACCAGCAGCAAAGTTCTTCAGGACAGTAAGATCTTTACGATGAGGGTAGTCACTAAGCTGAATTCTATAGATTTTAAAATATAGCCATCTCTACTGTTGTGAACTGATTGTAAAGCAGTGCTTTCTGCTGGTCTTATGGTCTCTGCTACATCACTGTCACATGAGGCAAGGTGCATTCTAGGACAAAAATACAATGAAGCTATCTCAGATGGAGATCTCCAGGGGTTGTAAAACTACCCTAAAGCTAGCAGGCCAATTTAGGAAAAACTCTTAATAGCAGACAGAGGGAAGGACACACAACAACTTAACATGCAAATCAAAATACTCTGCACACCATATGTTTTTTACAAGTTTCGGGTGGACTGCTCCTTTAATGACACTCTCTAGCAGAGGCCCTCTGTCTTCCCTTGTGAAAACAGTGCAAAAGTACTAATTAAGGATGGCAGTTTTATGCCAATTCTCCTCTATTATCCACCTCCCTCTGATAACCAAACAATTCCCCCTCCCTTCTTTCTTTCCTCTTTAATGTATCTGAAGAACTGTTTCTCCCCACCCTACAATATGCAGCTGTGTCTGCTTTTGTGTCCTGACTGCCCTCTTAATTTCCCTTGTTCTCATTTTGTACTCTTGCCATTCTTCCTCCCCCTGGTTTTCCTTGCACATGGCAATGGCCTTTTTCTTGGCTCTCACTACCTCCCTGACCTTTTATGAGAACCACACTGGTCTCTTGTACCTGTGTCGTTTGGTTGCAGCCTCATTTATGACATGGTGGGGGTAGTCAAGGGGGGGACACTTGGCACAGCACGAAGGCTGACCAGTCTCAGCCAGTGCTCACAGGAACAATGTAATGACTTTCCTGTCTACAACTAGGCTGCTTTCAATCTGAATGGAAATGAGAAGCCCGTCCATAGGAAACAAACCAGGGATGTCCACAGTTGCTGGCTGGTTGGGGACAGAGGTAGTCCAGAGTGAATAGGAGATGTCTGAGTCGGATGCAGCAAGGAAGCAACCAGACAATAGGCATAGCCAGAGGTAATACAGAAATACAAAAAAAAAAAATTATCTTAATATAATAACACAAAAACTTAATCAAAGATGGGAATTCCTTTATAGGAACATAAAATCATTAACTGAAGCAACACAGAAAGCAATCTCTAAACAAGTCTTGCTTCCAATGTTGAATTACGGAAATATTTTATAAGTTATCCAAACATGTTATACATAAATACTGTAGTACTACGAATAATGTATGCCATTTTATATTATCAGTATCAAAGAACAAGCATACTGTATGTAGAAATCTGAACCCGAAGGTCCCCAGACAGTAGAGTCAAAAATATTGTGCTGCACTTTGCTTACAAAGCTTAACACAGCAGCACTCCATTAAAGTTAATTAACAAAGTACAATTGTTACTGAAACTTGGGCAGACATGGAAATCAGTACTCTATTTTCACTGAAAAAAAAAGAAAAAACTAAGTTGAGAAAGAGGTCATGTAGCATAAGTTGAAAAGTATTCAGTTTGATCAATTCAGCTAAAAATATTACAACTGAAAATACATTTTAACTCTGTACTGTAATTTTATTTATTTCTTATAATGACCGGTTGTACTCTAGGTGAAGCTGATATGTTAGGTAAGGCTGAAAAGGGATATTTACTTAGTCCCCTTCCTGGTAAAAAGAAAATGGAATAAATAAATAAATTAGGCATTGTCCATCTCTGTGTAACAGTTTAACACCTTGAACGTAATCTTTTTTTGTTAGAAATTGTTTTTTTTAGAATGAAAGCTTGGACTCAGGTCAACATGTATTAAACCCTATCGATAACACACCAGTGTACACCAATACACTATGAATGAAAACATTATCAGAGGTGTACAGATGTATATACTGACATATTTTGATGTGCATTAACCCACGTAAACTGTAATAACAGGATGCAACTATGTCGACCTGATGACAAGTTTTAATTTTAAAAAAGTGCTTAGCGTAAACAGTTTCAGTGTTAGCCCCTTTTGAAGAAATTGTATTCACTGTAGACTAAGCTAACTTCAGTACTATAAAAGCTAGTTTTTTTTTTTTGTAACAACAGCTAGGAGCCAGATTCACGTGGCAGTAGCACGTTGATGTAGTATTTCTGTATATTTACATCGTTATAGTGTCTTTTCATCAATAATGACAGTGCACACTGATCTGAATATGAAGGGACATTATCTATTTATTTATTCATACCTAGGATTGCAAATACCTTTGAACCAGGGGTTCTTGTGCGAAGGTGCCATGTCAAGTGAGTAAACAATACAGACAAATTTGAGAGAAGGACCAAAATACTGTAACACAATCTGGGTAAATTACATAGTAAAGAAATCGATGGGCCGAAAATTATAGAGGTGGTATAGTGGGAGAAACAGTGCAAAATTGAGATTTAACAGTGAAGAACAATAGCATCAACAACACATGTATGCAGTCAGATGTATAGCAGACTTTGTCAAACTAGTATGCAGTCAAATATAAGGCAGACATCGTCAAACTAGGGGTTACAAAGGAGCAGACAGGAATGAAAAGCTCAGGGGATGGAGGCAAGGGGGTAGCAGAGGGGGTGGGTGGGAGGATGAGGGACAGGGAGAGGGAAAGCAGTAGGTGAGGAGGGAGCAGAGGTTGCCAGAGGAGGTAAGTAGGGAGACAGGGGACAGGGCTAGGTCTTCAGGCACAGTCGCTTTACTTAGAGTTGCAAGGTGACCCCAAAATTTGGCTTTGAATGTGCTGAGTTTGGGTTCTGAGAGGACTTCTGGGGGCAGGTCATTCAACCAGGTAGGAGCTCTACAGCTGAAGGTCTGCTGATCTTGTGAGGTCCAGTAGCGAGAGATGTGGAAAGCAACCTTTGCTGAGCTACGAGTATTGCTTTGGTTTGTTGAGAGGGGTAGCAGTGACTGGGTAACTGGAGGAGTTAAGTCAAAGTATATTTTTTTTGCAAACAGACAGGTTTGGTATGTTATTCTACCAAGAAGGGGAAGCCATTCGGTTTGACGATAGAGGTCTCAGGTGTGTGTTCATTTGTCGACACCAATAATTAATCTACAGGCCTTGTTAAGCAAGATCATCAGTCGCTTGAGTATGGTATCTGATGCAGCACTGTAAATTATCAGGCCATAATCATCTGACAGTATGGAGCAGGTGATAGCTCGTCCTAGTGCTGCTGGTGTGAGGCAGTGCCTATGCCTGTAAAGGACACCAATCCTGCTGTTAATGATCTTGGAGATATGGTTAACATGAGGGGCATAAGAAAGAGAGCTGCCCCACGTGATACCTAGATATTTGAAGTCATACACCATTTCCAGGGGTTGATTTACGTTATTACAAATGGTAAGGTACACAGATTTGTGTTTGTTAATGGTGCTTGCAAAGAGCATTGTTTTTGTCTTTTTGTAGTTCATTAACAGTTTGAGGTTGGCAAACCAGGATTCAGCCTTTGAGAAATTGAGTTGCAGATTGCTTGTGAGTGGGAGTAGGTCTGTGTGGCTGAAGAAAAGTACTGCATCGTCCACATAAAGGACATGGTTGCAGTCACAGGCTTTGGGTAGTCTATTCAGGCACAGGCTGAACAGAAGAGGCCCAAGGATGGATCCTTGTGGCATGCCAGAGTGGACTGGCAGACAGCTTGATAGGGAGTCATTTATTTTAACCTGCTCCGTTCTGGAACCAAGGTAGCTTTTGAACTAGTCTGCTACTGCAGGGAGAGGCTCAGGGTGGGGGGTTAGAGGAGGGGGAGTGTTTCACAATAATCCTATTGCTATCACAGCATATTAGGCTCCTTTTGAGGATTTAAATTTACCTTCCCAGCTATAGCTACACACTGCTGTGAGAACTTCAAATTCTGATCAAAGATAACACCTAGGTATTTTCCCTTGCCTGCTGAAGCTAGTTATGTACTATTTCAAAAGGGCCCTTGAATGAAATGTTTGGACCTAAGTGAAGGACAGTGCACTTCTCCACACTGAATTTAATTTGCCACTTGTTGGTCCACTTCACTAGTGCATGTAGATCCATTTGCAGACAGTTTTCCCCTTCGCTGGAGTCTACCACTCTCATTTGCATTATGTCATGTGCAAACATAACTGTTAAAACTGGGCACAATGTGAAATTCCACTGATGGAATTCAGGCAGAATGGCACATGCTTTCAAAATGTTTTTTGGAATTTTATGAAAAATTCTGCAGAATTCTAACTGTGTTTTAATGCAAACCACGTATTACTATTCCATGGTTTATACAAACCACACATTAGTTTTCTGCAGCTTGTGGGAAACTAAACTGTGGTTTATGTGAACCGTTACCAAGGTTCAATGGGTTGCTTAGAGCCAAAAAAGGCTACCATACATCAGAACTGGAATGCTTATGTAGCTTATTTAAATCAGCCCCAATGTTTCACCAATATGGCTTCTTCTGGGGACAATAAACACAAAATTACTGATTTGTCAATTGATGCATTTTTTACATAAAACTTCTCATAAAAAGCATAAAGCTTTTAATACAAATGTAAAAAAATCACATAGCAGTACTCTCTTAATACAATTAGTATCTTCTTTCTTGTAATATGTCTGTGTTGCTACTATTTATAGCCTAGACCAGAAGAGATATATGAGTATTTAGTATTTTGTATTTATTAAAGCCCACCACTGAAAAACTGTCACCACACCAGTGTGCTTTTCTTAGAATGTGCTAACAGCCTCTGCACTCTTTACCCACTCTGCACTGATCAGCTTTCTTGTTGATACTGAAAGCCAGTTCCTCGCTTTTTGTTATCTCTAATTGAGTCTTTATGTACTCTAACAAAATACAGAATTATTTCTTTCATCTGTATTATCTCATGTGATGTCCCACTTGAAAATATATTGTATATTTACACACACAGATATATACACACACACACACACACAGAAATGTGACAGCAGATAAAGGCCCAACGGTCCATTTAGTCTGCCCAACACCCTACCCCCCTTCTGTTATGCTTCCATCCTCTTTTCCCAACCCCTTAAATTTATCCCAAGCCCTCTTGAACCCCTCCACCATTTCAGCTGCCACCACCACCTCGTCTGGCAGCCTATTCCGGGCCTCCACCACCCTCTCCATGAAAAACTGCCCTCTGACATTACCTCCAACTTCCCTGCTACAATAGGCTGATTCCCATTTAATTTTACCACTAGGAAGCCATCCTTCTCACAGATTCTGCAAAAACAACAAACAGGACCTGCTTTGTAACTGCTTTAATAAATGTCGTAATGGAATCTAAATTTCTGCCATGTTTATTTCCATGTTGCTTTGTATTTAAAGCTTTTCAGTTTAATGCCACTATGTTAAAATAAATCTGTCCGCTATTTTTAAAACTCTTATTAGACTTTTAAATTCATGTAGGATAACCAAAAATATCCCAGTGTATCCTGGGCTCAGTTACTTCATTGCAGCAGTTATACTGCTCATAATTAGTAGCGATGAACAAAACACATTTAAATTCCATTGATTGTTTTATTTAAGTCTTTAGCTGTCTCTTTCTTACCTGCTCTCTGACATGTGGATTACTATCTGGTGGCAAGAGGTGCCGGTCGACTGTTATGTTATACCCACCAGGCAAGACCATGTGCTGATGTGAGAATATCAGTGAGTGTCACACAGTGACACAGTTGCTTAGCAACTGCAGCCATGCTGCAGGTATTCATTGGAAGTCTTAGGGTGGGATCCATGGTTTATGTAAGCCACAGATTAGTGTTCCACACTCCATCAGAGTTCCACCATTCCACTTCTCATGGAATTCTGCAGAATTAGTTGCAGGCTCCCAAAATTCCACATCCAGAAGCAAATGATTTGATACCTTTTAATGGACCAACATAGATGTAACAACAAGAACAAAGTGCTCTAGCTTTTGGATCAACCAGTCCTTCTTCAGAAGCATCATGGCAGTTATTTAGAAAAAACAATACTTTGAACTGCTAGATCATGAAGAAAAAAACAGAAAAATGCCCATTGGCTTAAAATACTCATTTAAAAAATACAGATGATGAGGTCAGAGAAGTTTAGGAATTCCTTTCTGCCAGAATTTTTCAAACCCACACTGCATTACTTACTACTGTACCTTACTTGACATCCCTATTCTAGATCAGCACAAATTATGGACCAATCAGAGTCCTGATACTGGCCCCTGAGGAACTGCTACTGGTGACTTCCTTCCAGTCTGATGTTATCCAATGCACCACCACCTGGTGGCCCGTGTTTATTAATTAACATGCAATCCCTTGTGTCACATTTTGAGTTATTCCAAGTTTCCTCAGCTTCAGAACCAATTTTGTATGAGGAACTGTGTTGAATTCCTTACTGAAATCCCCATATCATAAATCAACTGACTTTTGTCTAGTGCCTCTATTTCTTCCTCAGAAAAGACTAACAAGTTTCACAGGCACAATCTCCCCTTACTGAATCCATGTTCACACTCTTCTTAATGAACCCATGTTCATCCTGCTTTAACAGTTGGTATCAGTCCAGGTATTTTGTTATCTGATCCTTGATGATCATCTTCAGTGCTTTCCCACAATCAAGGTGGGGCTCACTGGACTATAGTTACCTGGCTCACTTCTATTTCTGTTTTTAAGTAAAGCAATCATTTTTACTCTCTTCCAGTCACCAGGTACCTCAACAGTTTCCAGTGACTTCTGGGAAATCATTGCTAGCATATATCTGTTACTCTAACTCCTTGAGTGTTCTCGGATACATAACATCTGGTTCTTGTAATTTATTCACCTTCAACTTTACTAGGTGAATGGCAATTGAGCTAACAGTGATATCTATTGACTCTTAAGCACCCTCTGCTGTTCCATTGAATTTCTCATCCAGATGTGGCAAGTCTTCCAACACCTCTGTAGCAAACACCATGGTGAAATATTCAATTAGCCTTTGTTCTGCCAATGTATCATCTGATGTTTACATAGCCCTGATTCTGTGCTTAGCAGTCCCACTCTATTCCTAACTGTCCTCTTTCCCTTTTTTTTTACACTTGTTTAACCAGGAGTAGCACATTAAGCTGAAATTCCAGGTGCAACCTGGGAGCACAGGGAAGTTAAGTGACTTGCTCAGGGTCACACAGTATGCCAGTGGGGGCTGTGGGATTCAAACCCAGGTCTCCAGATTTGCAGCTCAGAGCCTTAACCAACTGCACTATACTGCCTCCCCTTCCTGTCATATAAGAGAGAAATCTTTAAGGTTATTATCCTCAACAATAGCATCTGCTGCCAGCTCATGTTCAAATTGTTTTTGCTAGCCTGATGTCCATTTTAAATTTTTTCAATGCTTGTTTACTTTAACTATTCTACATGGTTTATATTTTACCTCTGTGTCTTTGGTTCCTTTCTTTTTGCCCTTATCATCTTCTATGTGATGGTCCCATTCATCCAGACAAGACAAACCCTTACTTTTATCCCTGATCTCTTCAAGGGTGCACAGTGATCCACTACTTTTTTTATTATTTGTTTGAAGGAGTTTCACATCTATTTCACCCCCATCTCTATGTCAATTTTATGCAAGTTCTCCTCAACCAATCTCCTCATTTTGTCGATGTTCACCCTTTTGAGGATACTCTAGTATCGCTGTTGGACCCTAGATTCTCATTCACCCCTACTAAAAAAACTGCACTGACCCCATTGTTCAGAACTAAATCCAGGATATTTACACCCTAGTGCCCTTTTTATGTTTGCTTGCACGCATGTGCAAGAAACATAGTGCGACGATCCAAAATGCAGTGCCGTACAGTTGAAAGGGAGAGCACCGCTTGAGTGAGCAGCACTCCCCTTCCCCCCACACACACACACACACACACACGCACGTGCGTGCACACATTGCATGCTTATGTGCTGCTACCTCCCCCACGCACACACTCAGTGCATTTACATGAGCAGAATTTTACTGGATAACTGGTGCAGTAGCAGAGATCTCCGCTTCTTACCTGTTAACCAAAGCCCATGTATACGCAATGTCAGGAAGTATCTGGGTAAAGAGTTACCGGGTAAAGATACCTGGATAATGGCACAGTTACCCAGTAACTATCCTGATACAAGCAAAACTCTGCAGTGCCTGAGAAGGCTACTCCACTAATCGGGCAGACATGTAAATGGGTGTCAAAGAGTTACCAGGCAAGTTAGGGGGTTCCCTGATATCATGTTACCCAGTGACACTACCGCCATGTAAATGTAGTGTCTGTGTGGCTGATGGGGGTGCACAATTCCCCGTCAGCTCTACTGTTCCCCCCTGCAGTCTGTATGGCCAACAGGGGTGCACAATCCCCCATTGGCTCCACTGCCCCCCAACAGCCTTCCAGCTGCCATGCTAGGAGCCCACCCCCACAAGGCAAACGTCCTGTGTAGTCCAAATAAAAAAAAAAAACAAAGAAAAAAATCTTCCCCTGCTGTTGTCTTCACCCCTCCCACCACACCACCCACTGTGCACCCTGCCTCTCCACACCCCCACCTCACCCCATACTTACCTCTGGAACTCAGCGCGACAATCTTCTGTGGATCAGGAACACGTTTGCACTCTTCAAAGCCGACCGCGAACTGAAGAAATGCCTGTAAGCTGTATAATGTAATGAATAGGGTTTTTTCAACTTTGCTGCATATCCCAGGCATTTTTTGGAATTTTGGCACCAAATTTTCAACATGGGGTTTTTGGGACCCCTCCTCATGAATTCTGTCACTGTCATGGCGTTATTCAGGCCCGAAGAGTGATTTCACTGTCGCTGCACAAAATCACCTTTTGGGACTGATTAATAAAATGACAGTGCCAATGTTCATAAGGCAGGCTCTCAAAAAGCCTATGTTGAAAATTTCTGAAAAAATTCCTAAAAATGTCTGTTTTACGAGCGTGCATTGCAATGTTCCTACACATGCTAGTACGTTCGCGAATTTTCAATATTTTCACTCTGGATTTTCAACATTGCCATTTGACCATACTTCCTCATGAGTAGTCCAGCTGTCATTTTTCACTTCTCACCCAAAATGTGTTTCCATGCATGTAGCGCACAATGGTGCAGTCGGTGTGCGAACTCAAAGTATGGGACACATTAAGAAAATCACAGTCATACCATTCATGAGCAGAAGTGTTAAAATGGCTATGTTAAAAATTTGGTGAAAAAAATTCCCAAAAATGAGTGTTTTATGAGTGTTTGTTGCGCTGATCCTACGCACGCTCAAAAGATCGCAAATATTCAATATTTTCACTCCAGATTTTCAACATTGCCATTTTCCACACCTCCTTATGAGCAGTACAGCTGTCATTTTTCACATCTTGCCCAAAACATGTTTCAGCCCATGTAGCGCACAATGGCGCAGTCGGTATGCGAAATCAATGTATGGGACACGTTAAGAAAATCACAGTGACACTATCCATGAGCAGAGGTCTTAAAATGGCTATTTTGAAAATTTGGTGAAAAAATTCCTAAAAATGACTGTGTTACAAGTGAACATTGCGCAGTTTCCCCGCACCCTCGTAAATTCATGAATTTGTAATATTTTCAGTCCAGATTTTCACCAGTGGCATTTTTCCACACTTCCTTATGAACAGTACAGCTGTCATTTTTCACAACATGGCCAAAATGTGTTTTCACACTTTCAGCACAGAAATGCGTTGTCGCTGTGGGAAACCATTGTTCGGGACAGATAAAGAAAATCACAGTGACACTGTTCATGACCGGAGGTCCCAATATGCCTGTGTTGACAATCTGCTGTAAACAATTCCCAAACTAATTACATTACAGGTGCACGTTGCACAGTTTCTATGCACGCCCGTGACTTCACCAGTTTTTTTAATATTTTCACTGCAGATTTTCAATATTGCCATTTTTTACACTTCCCCATGAACAGTATAGCTGTCATTTTTCACATCCTGTTCAGAGTGTGTTTTTGTACCTGTGGTGACAAATGCCGTAGTCACTGTGCAAAAGCAGCTTTCGGCTAACAAACTGATATTGCCACTGTTCATGAGGTGGGGGTCACAAAAAGTCCATGTTGAAAGATTTGAAGTGAAAATACCAGCGAATGCCTGAGGTGTTAGAGTGTCGACCACTAACACCCCACCCTGTGAGGAATGACAGGCATCAGGGCTGTGACTTGGGATTGTCACCTGCAATGCTCATACCATTCCACCCCCACTCACACCCTGCAGCCACTGAGAGGCATCGAGGTGTGCCTTGGACTCTTTGGCCCCAAAGTTCACCCCATTCTCCTATACTGCACCCATCTCACAATGTTTCCTGATGGAACGGGGTGTGCATAAGGGCCAAAGACCCCAAGGCACACTGTGACACTTGTTGGTGTCTGCATGGTAGGGTGTGGTGAAATGGCGTGGCCGTTATGCCTGATGACCCAAAGGCACGCCCCAATGCCTGTCACTATCTGCAGGGTGGTGATGAGGTTGGCTTAATTTCAATACTTCACTGTCATTCCTATTATGTAGCTCTGTAACTCCTACACTACCAATGCCAATGCCAGAAAGCAAACATGTGGCATTGACAAATGCTTGTTATATACTGTGATAGAAAACAGTCCCCATTATATTTAAGAATTACTGTCCCAACTTACATTGGACAGAACCACTACAGTGAACAGTAAGAATTAAACTTTAATTGAAGTGAGTTGCTAATTCATTGCTTACTTAATTGCTCTCTGTTTGTTAGGATTGTAATTAAATGCTTTTAAGGGTAGCATGTGTATATTAATATAATGTATACATGTTCATATAATTAACCTATATAAAAATAATTTGATATAAAAGGCTGAATATTTATTGCCTCCAAGATTACATACGCCACTGAACTTCATAGTTCAAGGGCTCTGATATTACATTTAGACAATGAGTTATTAACTCAGCAGCAATACATTTGAACTAAAGTTTAATACTGCCTGTCCCTATGTCTGGTAACTTAAAATGTCCCTTTAATTTACCGCCAGACCCTAAGTGCTGCCTTTCTGATTTCTTCCCAAAATAAACTTGAGATCGTAACAGAGCATACATTTAGTTTCTAGGCCAAAGGCCTTTCTGTAGTGGCATGTATCTGGTAGATGATAAAGGCTCTTAAGCTTAAATGGTGTAGCCTCCGAGAAAAAGAACTTCCTGCATTTGCGAGGGGTACTATGAGTGGGACCAGAGACAAGATATCCGCTTATACCATGTGTTGCATCAAATAACTTAGCCGTAATTCTTGTCAGGGACCTGCTTTGATTCCTCTGTATATAACTAGTATGTTAGGGAAGAGAGTAGAAGGAAGGCAGTCAAGACATCAGGCTAATAGAGAGAGAGACAGACAGACAGAAGGAATCTGTTGTTAAGAAATTAGTATCTTCCTATTTACTAATGTAACATTACTATCCTGCAAGTTTTAGCCTAAATTAGTCAGATTTAAATACCTTACTGTTTAAAACCTTAAGATTTCTTAGTTTGAACTTCTTCTGATGTGTCTGTCAGGCACCAAAGCCAGAAGCATAGTCAGACTCCTAAACTAAGAAATCTAAGGTTTTTGCAAGCCCATGTAAGGATGCAGGTATCAAAAATAGCTCATCAAGGTATTTCAGGATACCATGGCTGGGATATTCAAAGGGGTTGCACCTGGTCCAACGGGGTTGCACCATGCACAACCCTCTAATGTGCCTGACATGATATTCAAAGGGGCAGGTTGTGTGCTGCAACCCCCGATGTGCCAGGGTGCATTGGTAATGTATGCGGTGCAGATGCAGAGGGCGTGCCCATGCATATGTGGCACATCCTGATATTCAGCCCAGGATGTGCGGCGCATATGCTGGTGCAACCCCTACTTGTGCCACACACTGGAGCTCAAAGCTGAGCCAAAAATAACAGGCTCAAATGCTGGCCACCCACAGGCAGATTGCTGTATTGCAAGGTGCAACACAACAGCCGCCAGCCGTGGGTGGCCACCTGCCCAGCAGGAACACCATCCACAAGCACCCGGACCCTCCCTGATAGTCTAATGGCCCCCTTCCCTGTATGCCTGATCGCGGGCTATAATAATAGAATAGAAGAACCTGGTGATCTAGTGATCCTCTCCATATGCCTGATCACAGCCATCTGTAAATGTCAATGAATTCCCTGGTGGTCTAGCAGTCCCCTCCACATATGCCCGATCACGGGCATCATGGAATAATTCCCTGGTGGTCTAGTGATCCCCTCCTCCTACGCCCAATCATGGGCACCTGTAACAATAATATAAGCACCTGGTGATCTAGTGGTACCCCTTCTCCCCACCCACCCTTAGAGGGACCCCGACCACCCAGCACCTAAGTCATCGGTGGTGCAGCCTTTACCATCCACATACTGCCGGCCGCCCACTGGATGACGGCATACAGTATGATCTGTATGCCCATTGATCCACATTGTGGACCAATGGGCTTACGAACTCACACTGTACTACACAGAGAGCCAGATATGTGGATGAACGTTCATTCACATATCTGTACCTATGTAGTATAATATAGTCCTGCAAGCCCATTAGTCCACACTGTGACCAATGGGTGTACAGATCATACTGTATGCTGTCATTCAGCATGCAGCTGGGTGGTATGCAGGTGGTGTGCTGCCGTCTATGATGGGGGGTGCGGGGTGGCCAGGTTTCCTTGGTGGGTGGGTGGGTGGGGAGGGGGTATCATTAAACCACCAGGTACTTATATTACTGTTACAGCTGCCCATGATTGATCATACAGGGAGGGGAAGGGGTACAAATGCCCACCAAGGACCCACCCCTGATGACAGCAGCTAGATAGGGTGCCAGACACATTTCATGGAGCTGCCCTGCGCAACGCATGCAAATAGGACCATAATGACATGCAGATGGACCCATGTGTGCCTTGCATATATGATGGCCTCATTTGCATGCCCCTGGCTGAATAGCATGGGTGATGTGCCTAGCGCAACTGCACTTGCGTTGGTGCATCCCCATGCTCTCTCTCTCTCTCTCTCTGTGTGGCTTGCACTGGCACAGTGCCACTGCACCATGCGCAGTATGTGCAATGACCTTGCTATATTCAATGGTGCTGAGCCATGGTGCATCCCCGTTGAATATCGCCTGGTCCTGGCCCCGACGCAGCCCAGTTGTGCTGCACCCAGGCTTGCGCCACTGCCCGGCGCAGTCTGAATATCCAACCCCTTGTTTAGAACCATAAATTTTGCAGTCACATGGAATGAATAAAAACATGTGCTTTCTGAGCATTTTTAGATACAAAAGGGCCACGGTTCATGATCATGCAGCTAGGCCACAAAATGTCAGACTCTACTGTTTGCCACACACTGGAATAAACCACATTATCATTAATGGAGAGTGAGTCATGGTGTTTGATGATTTATTTTGCAGGAGTCATTCTATCATCTCTCATTGAGACCAGTGATTTCACACCTATCTAGCTTAGGTTTCTAACTGACACATTTTATTGTTTTTATTTTATTTTATTTGTTTGTACATCAGAATACCTTTGAGCTATGTGCTCACATGTGCCCAACAGCTTAATCTGGTTCAAGGTCAGTTGGCATTCATCTGTATCCCCTTCCCCCGGGTTGTGCCTGAAAATAGGCAGGATTTGTATAGTGCACTTACCCGGTCAACAAAAACTAAATAAAATAAATAAATTTGCAGAGGTTCCACATCAAATGTTGTAACAGACAGATACGGTAGTATACAGGCAAATTAAATGAGCATTTGTTAATACGTGCATTTTATTGTTGAAGCTCTTTGGAGTCATACAAGCACAGTTGCAACTAATCAGTCTGCTCATTTTGTTTGTTTCAATTTGCTTCATAATTTCCTATTCTGCACTGGAATTCTACTTACTGCATTTTCTTGACCTTTCCCGGTGTTTATATTAGTTTTGGATAATTTCCCCCTCGTGCCTCAACCATCCTCACACCCTGCTTGCACATTCCCCACCATTGTGTCCATTCTGCTCATCTGGATGTGTTCCCTTCTTTCATTTATTTGGAGCATATACCTTCGGAATAGGGTTTGAAAATCAGCAGTCCTTTACAGTACCATCATGATAAAACAACAGAAATAATAGCTGATTTTCTAATTTGAGAGACTGGTGACCAGATGAAATTTTTGTATGGTTTATAAGTAACTGATAAAACACAACAGAGTGTGTGGTGTTGGAATATATCGCATGCCAGGGTGTATTGAGGCCAGATGCTGCAGGCAGAGGTCCTTGCAGCCCTGGAAGTGCAGCTATTCCTCAACATGGCATACTCTAAAAGGATTTATCATGCTTCAGAAATGGGCTGTGTTGGCATGACATAATCCATTTTCTAACTGTGATAGGATGGGCTTTTAAAGCGCTGCAACCAGTAGCAAGCAGAGCAGAGGCAGTGGTGAGCACAGCGGAGGGCTTTCAGTGTCAGCACAAGCTGCACTTTAGCAATGTGAACTGCACACTAGCCTTTTTTTTTACCTCTGAGCAGTGTTGACTAATACCCACACCCCTCATGACTGCAGTAAGCTATCTGGTTACAGGATTTTTGAAACCCATTTTCTAATTGCTCTTTAATGGCATTTGCTGCAGTTTCTCTTTTGTCTGATAGTTTACTGTTGAGGCAAGGTTTATCTAACTTTCAGGCCTCACGTGAGAATGACGTAGGCAATGAATGTGGGTCTTGGTTGAGGGGTAATAATATTGGCTGCTTTCTTCAAGGTCAATAAATTTTTCTTAGTGGGGTGTGAGTAACCAGAATATGTTTGGGTTTAGATCCCTGTTGTCAGTCCATGAGAATGCTACCCCTCAGCCTTCATAGTGGGCACAAGACAGATCATTACTGGCTTTCTACTCCTGAATGATTTTTTTCAGGTTTATGTAGGACTGGTACTCCTTGGCTTTATTCCTTTCATGTGTTGCTTATTATCTTAAGATGCTTTCACAGCCAAAGGCTGCAAAAATGAGGAAGAGCAGGTACTGCTGGTGAGGAGAGTGAAATGTTAGCCATGTGATTTAAGGTATAAGATGAATGTTTATGGGTATTACACATATATAGATACCAATTAAAGTATGGGGAATAATACCAAAATTCAGAAAAAATAAAAAAAATTTGTTTTAATTTGATTTTTTAAAACCATAATGAAATTGTCCATGTTGATATTAAAAAAGTACATTGATATATTTCATTGATAGGGATAAAGTATTTTGATAACATTTATTTTACAAAAAAAAAACAGTTCTGTTGTGATATAAATATGTGTATCAATATAGCCAGAGAAAGCTGCCTGTTTTTAATATTGATAATATAATTTATGCAACAGGCGTCAGGATAAAAACTGTAGAATAAAACCATGTATCTATGCTACTATGGTAATAAATTTATTTATCCACACAGTAACTGCGCGCAAAGTCGCGCAAAGTCCTATCTATTACATTGCTCAAATTGAGCAAAGTCTGCTCAATCTGCGCTAATGGCAAATATCTCAGTTTTCATAAAAATGGATATAAACCCCCCAAAAAGCCTGTTGCATAAATTGAATATGCAGGGGTTGACTGTGTGATAACTCATTTATGTGATACAGTTGCCAGTGACCACTCGTGAAGTTACTTGAGGTCACTAACAACTGTAGCAGAGAAATGAGTTATCACACAGTCAACCCCTGCATATCCCCTATTACTACCACTACATGATAATGACATAATATCAACACAATTTCTTAGTGGCTGGACTCCAAACTTTCATTAAAAAAAAATAATTTTCTAGCCCCAACGGTTCCAGAGGCACAGTAGACCTTTCAAAAGATATGTTCTTTCAAATATTACAGCTTCAGAACCATTAGGGCTAGAGTCTTGTTTTTTTTAAATGAAAGTCTGGAGTCAGCTAATTAGTTCTATCATTAATATATTACCACAGTGACCATATATCAATATAAAAAAATAAATGTTTCACTGCATTTTTAAAAGTCCTATCATTTTTATCACATTATATTGACATGTATATACATGTAGCATCACAGGAGAACTGTATTAACTGTTTCAGTGTTACAGTTTTCTAAATGAAGTTTCAAGCATTATAAAAATATCATATACAATTATTTTCAGAAATGGTTGGAAGATACTAGTGGTTGTTCTGTCTAAGAGTAAACACATTCCTTTCTAGTTGTTTTAAGTTTCTGTATTCAGCTGATTGGTGCATAATATGCATTTATGTTTTGTGTTCTCATTTCAAGACTTGTACCAAGAGCATCAATAAATATTACCGCTCATTTTACTAATATGGTGGTATGGCAATAGCACATATTCAGTATACTGGAAGGTTTGGGTTGCTCATCTTTAATTGCAAGAGCTAGCTGTAACACGCAGCCTCACCTGACTGTTTTCCCTCTCATGTTATCCTATAGCCTCTCACTGAGCTACCATAGTGCAGAGGAACGAGCAATGATAAGCAAGTAAGAGACCTACAAATCTAGATATAGAAATATTTTCTTGTAACTCCAGTAGTATTGTAGTAGTCTCTTTCAGAGCTGGTGTAGCTTTGAACACTATTTAGAGGGTCTGTGCTCAGTTGCTTAGCGGTTCTTTTTTTTTGCTTTCTTGCTAACTTTTCTTTCAAACCATGTTCACTCCTCTTCTTCTGCTCCTCCATTGTTAAAATAGCTATGCATGGGACTTCCGGTGACATCACTAGGGTGGATGGTTGGGTGAATGCCGAGCTCTGCACTCAGGACTAAAATAAACTTCACTAACACTACATTTAATTGCTAAAATTTACAGCAACAGGAGGAAAACTGACATTGCAAGAGATGGTGAAAGTGGGACTGCAGAAAACAGGACAGGGAGTTGAGAATGGAGCAAGATATAACAGAGCAGGCTCAAACAGTGAGGACTTACTTGTCTCAGACCAGCCTTGCTTGAAACATGGCTCCCAAGTGAAAGCATTTAAGGTACTAAAAAAGGGAAGACACAGGATTACATCTTGCAGGAGCTTAAGGCTTATTGGGCAGAGATGTCAAACAAATTTGGTGCCATAACCTTAAAAGTCACTGACCTGAACTCAGAGCAGTGGAGGTGGACAAGTTAATTATGGAGAAGGACACAAGGCTTGCAATTTTGGAACAAACCATGGAGCAGCTAGTAGAAGCAAATCAGCATCTACAGAAAAACTCAAAGATCAAGAAAGCCAAGCCTGGAGAAACAGTCTCTGTACCTATAGCATATCAGAGGGGGCCGAAGGACAGCAGATCATCCCATGCTTTCAACAGTTTCTGCAAACTACCCTTGTTGTCCTGAAAGACATGGGGCTGGATATTCAAAGAGCCCATGGAGTTTTGAGTCCCAAACCTACAACTCTTTCGGTGAGACCATGCTTCATAATTAAATACTTCCTAAAATATAAAGTCAAACAGGAAATTTTACATAAGGCCAGGCAGCAAAAATCATTAAAATATGACAAACAAAATATTTATGTAGACAAAAATTACCCACCTGGCATCATGAATAGGCACTGAGCATACATTCTTTTATTAAAGATTATGTGGGCTAACCAGTTGAAATTTCACATGCCTTACCCTTCCGAACTCGTGATACAATTTCATGAAGGACAGACAACAAACGTCTGACACAGGAGAGGAGGCAGTGAAGGAGCTGCAATGGTGAGGACTCCAACCACAAGATAAATCCAGTACAGCCAGCACACCACCCCCACCATGACAGCTGAGATCCCCCAGGTGCAAAACCACTTCAGACAAGATGGGCGGGAAGTATCAAACCCAACTAATCTTACAACACCTTATAGCCAGATTAAAAGCTGACACCATTACTCTAGAGGGCTCCAGAAACCAATCAACACTGATTGCTTCTGCTTGTCCTCAAAGTCAAACTAGGTAGGATTTAAGGTGTGACAATTCTGAGAGGCCTAACCCACACAGATTATTTTTTCACAACTCCCCATCAATGTAGCAGCCAAGTGGTGGGGTGGGGTGGGAGTTCTGCCAACCTGGTCGGGGGGGGGGTTCCTGTTATGCAGCCGCAGATCTAATTTTAAAGTGAGAGAATTGTTGAGACCTTACACATTATTCTCTTCACTACAGGTTTGCTTTAGGAAGAGGACTCTCACTGCCACTCTCTTAGCACCAGTGGTCTAAAGCAAAGCACTGCACACCTACTTTTAAACTGTCAACAATCTTAAGGGGTAGTTAGGTGTCAGAGGAGGTGGTGAACTATGCTCACTCCCACTCCAAGGAAATCAGGCGGTCCCTGTGAATTTCAATGCCTCAGCACATAGAGGCCCCCGCTAAATGAAAGCTTAATGAAGATCATAACAGAAAGTTCAGATAAATGTATGGTATGGGTGGGGTAACTGGGGGGGAGGGCAGTGCAAAGATCAACATTTAAACGGTGAATGAAATGGGATGCATGGCACAGACCTTTACTACTCCTCTACTGGACTAAAGAACTAGAACTCTACTACTGGGAAAGTCAATTTAGGGTAAAAACAAAAAAAAAAAGAGTCTGTTTGTCTGAGTTGGGTGAATGAATTGTTATCTGTGCAGTTAGCTAGGTGAAAAAGAATCTGTGAATTAGGAGGAGTAGCTTAGAGAGAAGGAAGCCAGGTGTTTGCATTTAAAAACTGACCTAGATAGCTTGTGGCAGAGAACAGCAAGAGGAAGGAGCTACTGTTAGACCTTTACTGGGACTACATTGCCTCTCCATCCTCCCTCCACCCCCATCCTTAGCCAGTTCCACTTTTATAGGTACAGGATTTGACTGACAACAGGCACTTCCTGTTTGGGAGCAGGAAGGGAGTGATCACAGAGGCACAAATGACTCACCATCCTAGAAGGAAAAGAGTATCTCTCCATCCCCCCTAGCTGCTGGAGGTCTGACTCTGAGCAAGTAAGAAGGAAAGTACTGAGGAATATAGGAACTTCTTGTCCCTGAACAGGAAGACAGGAGCCTTAAGGGCATGGAGCCAGTAGGAAAGTAGGGAGAAAATAATTATATAAATAAATAAAATAGAGAGAGAGGAAAGAGTAAGTATACAAAACAACAGTTAAGGTGCCACCGCTAAGACATGATAAGAGTGGTAAAGTGCAGTGGCTGTAGAGCAGCAGTCTTCTGGGAGACATTCTAGAGGGTGCAGTGATGTCCCATCTGCAGGCACCTCTCTGGGCTGAGGGCGGAGGTTGCTCATCTCCATTCTGAGTTGGCCAGGATTTGGGGGACCTCCTTTCCCACCCAGGGACCACCAGGACCACCACCGCTGCCTCAGAGGATGCCAAGAAAGAGGAGTGTTTGGACCACAGTGGGCTCAGGAAGGGTGAGAGTGGTAGAACAGAGGTGCATCCCTCCAGCCATATCTCTCCCCAATTCATATGCCATTCTAGCAAAGTGTGGTTCCTCTATGGAGGCACCTGCAGTGGAGACTAAGGAGGATGCTGGGAATCTCCAGAAAGGAGATGCACAGTAGGGTGGCATGGGACCCCACAGGGGAGGGGCAACAACTCCTGGTGGGGGACTCCATTGTTAGGAGGGTACAACTGGGGGAGGGAGGGGAGAGGGAGGCAAGGTGCCTGCCTGGCACCATGGCTTGGAGGGACAGGAAATGAATCTTCAGGATCATGGAAGCAGCTGCATGGGGGTGGAATCTGGATGTCATTGTCCACCTAAGGACAAATGACCTGGCTGGGAAAGGGATCAGTGCCGGAGGAATTTGTGGAGTTGGGGAGGGGCCTTAGACAAGTAGCACACACGGTAACCTTCTCAGAGGTGCTGCCTGTCTATGGTATGGATGAGGCTAGGGTGCTCTGCACCATGGGATTCAATCAGTGGTTGAAAAACTGGTGCAGAGCTCAGGATTTTGGCTTCATTGTGGACTGGGGGTCTACCTGGAGGGATGCAGGTCTATACTGTGGTGATGGTCTGTATCTGTCCAGGTTGAGTACCAGGATCCTAGGTGATAGGTTTAAATGCTTCATTGGCAAGCATTTAAACTAGCCAAGGGGGAGGCACTGAAAAGGAGAAGTAAAATCCTAGCCCCCCCAAAAAATCAGGGTAGTTAGTGAGGTAAACACCAAGATAGAGAAGTCGACAGGGAGAAGGGCAGGGGAAAATGGAGAAAAAGACAAAGGCAGTAAGGACAGAAATGGGCAAAAGGGGGAAGGCCATAAAAAATGGAGGGTAATGAGTACCAATGCCAATAGTCTGGGTAACAAGCTCCCTGAACTGGTGGCCTTGATGGAAGAGGGATGCCTGGATATTGTGGCAGTCATAGAAACATGGTACACAGAGAACCATGACTAGGATGTCAACATACCAGGGCACACAGCCTACAGGAGGGCAGGGAGGGTAGAATAGGAGGAGGAGTAGCTCTCTATGTAAGAGAAAGGATGAAAGCAACTGAACTAAAGAGTAAACAGGGAGGAAAGGTGGCACTGTGGATCACCCTGGAGACTAGAAATGGCACCACAATCCACACAGGGGTTGTATACAGACCCCCGGCTCAGTAGAGGAAAAGGACAAGGAAATGGTAGAAAGCTTCCTTAGCATGGCAGAGAAAGGGGAGATATTGCTGATGGAGGATCTGAATATGCCAGATGTTAACTGAAGCACCTTTGCTGCAACCACATCCAAGAGCAGGGCCATTCTCGATGTCCTACAGGGAGCATGCCTCAGACAGTTAGTGCTGGAACCCTGGATGGGGATGGAGAGAAGATCTCAGATGTAGAAGTGGGTAGCCATCTGGGAATAACTGACCACCAAACAGTGTGGTTCACGATAAACTCAGCTGTTGAGTCAAGCCATACAAAAGTGAAGGTACCGGACTTCAGGAGGGCTTATTTTGTCAAAATGGCAGAGTGTCTTAGAAAAGCACTAGTGAACAGACAAGAAGGAGGGGTGCAGCAACAATGAGGAAACATCAAAACTGCCATCACAGAGGCAACAAGCCTTTGTGTGAAGCAAATAAACAAATCAAAACAAAAGAAAAAAACACTATGGTTCTCAAAAGAGGTGGCGGGGAAGGTTAGGGAGAAAAATATAGCATTCAGGAAGTATAAGGAAACACAGAAGGAGCAGGACAGAGAACTGTACCAGTTAAAGCAGAAGGCATCGGAGAAGGCAGTCAGAATAGCAAAGGCCCAAACCGAAGAAAAGATAGCCAACTTGGTTAACAAGGGGGATAAAACCTTTAATAGGTACATTAGGGAGCGAATAAAGACAAAGGGAGGGATATTGAAGCAGAATAAAGAGGAGGGAAGGTGGGCAGAGAGGGACAGTGAAAAGGCAGGGATACTGAATGAATACTTCTGCTCAGTACCTAATCCAGTCAATAGAAGCACTCTGGAAAGGGGGTCAATACCAGTCATTTCACAGAAGAAAGGGTTCTGAAAGAATTCCTAAGACTGAAGGTGGACAAAGCAATGGGGCCTGATGGGATTCACCCCAGAATTCTAAAAGAACTAAGAGGAGAACTAGTGACACCACTGACTACTCTTTTTAACAGATCATGGGAGGATGGTGTGGTACCTGAGGACTGGAGGAGGGCAGATGTGATTCTCCTTCACAAAAGTGGGAGTAAGACAGAGGCAAGAAACTACAGACCTGTCAGTTTGACCTCAGTGGTAGGAAAAATTATGGAATCACTTCTGAAGGAAAGAATTGTTGAGTACCTAGAGGCTAGTGGGGCACAGAACCCAAGGCAGCATGGATTCACAGAGGGAAGGTAATGTCAGATGAATCTAATCGATTTATTTGACTGGGTGACCAAAGTAGTAGACCAGGAAGGGGCTGTGGACATGCCCTGCCTAGACTTTAGCAAGACATTTGACGCAGTCCCACACAAAAGATTAATAAACAAATTAGCCAGCCTGGGAGTGAGTCCCAGGGTGGTAGTCTGGGTAAAACATTGGCTGGACAACAGGACACAGAGGGTAATAGTAAACGTAGTCCACAGTGAAGTAAGAGGGGTTACTAGTGGGGTACCGCAGGGTTCAGTACTGGGTTCAGTCCTTATTAATGTCTTTATAAGTGACATTGTAGAGAGACTGGAATGAAAAGTATGTCTCTTTGCAGATGACACAAAGATCTGCGACAAGGTTAATACACAAGGTGGGGTGGAAAGGATGAGCAGGGACTTGGCAAGATTGGAGGAGTGGTCAAATGTATGGCAGCTTAGATTAAATGCAAAGAAGTGCAAAGTAATGCACCTGGGAAACAAAAACCCGGGGGAAGAGTACACAATGGGGGGGTGAGATACTGACAACAAAAATGGAAGGGGACCTGGGGGTAGTTATATCAGATGACCTAAATGTGGGCAAGCAGTGTGAGAATGCAGTAAGGAGGGCTGGGGGGATATTGGGATGCATAGGGAGAGGCAACACCAGTAGAAAACAGGAAGTTGTTATTCTTCTATACAGACAGTTGGTGAGACCCTATCTGGAGTACTGCATGCAGTGCTGAAAACCCCATCTCCGCAACGACATAGACAGATGGAGGCTGTCCAGAGGATGGAAACCAAAATGGTGCAGAGTCTGCACCAGAAGACATACAAAGAAAGACTAAAGGAGCTTAATATGTATACCCTTGAGGAAAGGAGGGAGAGGAGGGACGTGATAGAAACTTTCAAGTGCCTCAAGGGAATCAGCAAAGTGCAAGAGGGTAGCATCTTTCAGAAAAAGAGATGTGCAAGAACAAGGGGGCGCAATTTGAAGATAGAGAGGGGATGGCTCAGAAATAATGTGAGGAAGTATTTTTTCACGGAGAGGGTTGTGGATGCATGGAACAGCCTTCCTGAGGAAGTTTTGGAGTCAAGAACAGTGGAGGAATTCAAGAATGCATGGAGCAGACATAAGGCAATTCTAGTTGGGGGTAGGAGGAAGCAGGCTGTTGGCTAACTAGGATCTGCAGCTTATCCATTAGGTAGGGAAATGGGCAGATTGGGTGATCCAAGCGGTCCTTATCTGCCGTTACATTCTACGTTTCCATGCAACTGAAGTCCAGGGAAGGGAAGTCTCACTCATCCACGAAAGCTGCTGGGAAAATCCTGGTACCATCCTACCACGTACCATGGTAGCATACAGGGATATGGTCTACTCTGAGATACAAGAGCAGCACAATGAAGACTGTAGGTATGCACTGCTTCCAAAGCAGAAACACTGCAAGTGCCATGGAGTGTCATATTAAACTAGCTGTTCTTACTGGACAAAAGATATCAGATATAACTTAAGACTTGATCTGTAGATAATGAGAAGAAATTTCCCCCAATGAACAGCATTGAAATCAGCTGGCAGGGCAACGTATATCTCAGCTTTAGACCTATGGCTCTATTTTGGACACAGGGGTTCCTGAATGAAAATGTTTCATGTTGACTGAATTTTATGAAAGATGCCTACAGATAAACTATAAGCCGTTTGCTATTCTGCACTAAATGATGATATCCATAATATGCTGGGTATAAACTGGGGTAATGAGCAGTATTCCTGCCCTCCCATTGAAAATAAGGGTATCTAAAGAACATCTGTTTATGAATATTTTTAAATTTGTTCCAAATTTCATATCCAGAGCAGCAGAAGTTACAAGATGGGTTCCCGTATGTTTCCTTACTGGGGGTTTTATGGATCCCTGGTAGTGTCTTTGTTATTTACCCTCACTCTGTCACTTGGTGACATTTATAGGGGCTTATCTCCTACAGGCAGTTTCTCTGCCTTTAGAGAGGCTTGCAGAGAATTCTCCCAGCAACTTACCCCTCTCTCGGGGCTGTTCAACATCACACTGGTGTACTCCACCTAGAAGACAGGGTTTGTGCCGTGCCGAACTCCGTCTTTGGCATTCAATTGGTTTTGTAAAATAATTACTAGTGTTTATTGTTGGTTGCACTTTATTATTAATACTAGAGTTCTGGAGTTATTTTGAGACAGTTATTTTCAGGTTACCAAAGACTTTAAAATATGGCAGTCTGGGGTAGAGCAATGTTATGGGCTGATATAGTGGATGGATTGCAGACATAGGAATACATTAATATGAACACAGAGGGAGTACTTAGGACTAGAAGGGAATATGAATAATTTAATGGACCATGATATACTGCATTGGTTAGTTTGCTTTGTGCGTAGCAGGAATGAGGACCAACACATGATTTAAAATAATATCGCTAAATGTGAATGGGTTAACACACCTTTTCAAGCGTTCAAAGATTCTGTCTTATCTTATAAAAATGAAACTGGGACAGCTCATGCTGCAGGAAACATATCTGTCAGCATCCAAAAATGAAAAATTGAAAAAGTTTGGTTTTAGGGAGGTTATATTTTCTTCTTATCAATTTGGAAGGAGGCAGAGGGTAGTTTCCTTGTTCTCAATCTTCGTTTGAACCCAAAATGACCTATGCAGACCCAGCAGGCCATATATGATGGTAGTGGGAAAGTTACTTTGGGTTTACCTACACTATAGTTAATCTTTGTCTCCACCCAGGGTGGAATCCTCCTCCATTTGATTGCTATTCAAACAAATTATCAAACACCAGAAGAGCATTATGTTACTGGGAGGAGAAATACATTTGGCATTAGAGCCATGCATGGATGCTACCTCCATGTATGAGACCTGGATAACCTCAACCCATAGGAATTTTAAAACTGCTTAAAGAATATGGACTGACATATGTGTGGTGGGCTCAACACACCCGTTTGGAACAATATACATTTTACTCGCGTGCTCGTGCTACAAATTCAAGGACTGGTTACGTCTTTATGGCCACAGAACACATATCTGAAGTACAACAATGCTCTACTGGACAAATGTTATTATCTAATCATACCCCTCTTGTACTAGCCTTAGAATTACACCAGGAACCTAAACAAACTAATTGAAGATTTAACATAGGTCCTCTAAATGACCCGAAATTTAAAAATTTGCTTCAGGAAAGAATCCCAATGATATTACTGCAAAATTAATCCCCAGATATATTCCCAACAATTACCTTGGATACTCTGAAGGCAGTATTAAAGGGGGGGATTATTGTATATGCCTCTAGAACCAAAAAAGTCTTAGAGGAAAAACTTGAAACAATTGAGAGAAGAATTAAAATTCCCACTATTAGCCATGCAACAAGGGAACGCCTCATTACTTCCATTAATAAAGCTTACTCAGAATAACATTCAGAGCATATTAAATACAAAAATGGAATTGACCCTTCAGTACTTAAAACAGAAGTACTACGATGGTGGGCCTAGGGCCATAAAACTATTGGCATTTCAGTTGTGTCAGTACAAAGCAGTAGCAACCTTTATGAAGCTAAAGGACCCAATTT
The DNA here is from genome assembly GCA_016271365.2 of Neoceratodus forsteri. Taxonomy (NCBI): domain Eukaryota; kingdom Metazoa; phylum Chordata; order Ceratodontiformes; family Ceratodontidae; genus Neoceratodus; species Neoceratodus forsteri. Next base: position 1,709,404,139 of record CM028129.1, on the reverse strand, counting down.
CAAAGCAAGAGGTCTTTAAAACATCTCAAATTTTGCAAGTCTTAACTAATTATTATACCTCATTCTATGCTTAAGACCTGAAACCAGAACTCTTAGCCTACAGACAGCACAAAGGGCGATCGCCATTATGGCGAAGTCAGAGCACCAAAAATTAATTTTGACGCTCTGACAGCCTGGCGCACAACAAAACAGCAGTGAGGATTTGTGTTTTTTTATGTTTATGTGGGGGGACTGCAGCCCCCGCCCCCTCCCATGGGGGTTTTGCCCCCTCACCTCCCTACTAAAGGATTCTCAACTCAAGGGAGGTGCATGTCAGGGTGAGGAGAATGTAAAAAAAAAAATTGGGGCCGGGCACAACAACAAGGAACCTGTGCCTGGAGCCAAACCCAGCACCCTAGCTATCAAGGCCGTGAGCTGACCCACTACATCATGGGGCCGGCTTGGCATCCTACAGCAGCGCCACCCCTCAAATCCCTTCCCACCTCTGCCATGCGTGCTCACTCCCACCCACCCCCGTGCATGTACCTATAGTGACTTCCTGTTGCTACGATCACCCACCCACCCTCATCCTGTCGCTGTCCCTCACCAGTAGCCCCAGTAATGGGCGTCACAATTGAGTCGCCCTTTCACGTGTCGCTCAATTGCTGTCACCCACATCACAGGCTACTGGTGCAACACATGATAAGATATGTAATCAGCTTGATTTATTTAACAGTAGGTGGAATGGTTGGCTGTTATATATAATGAATGAGTACTGTGACTTTGTTTCTTGAGGTGAGCCCTTTCATCAAAAAGAGGAATACACAGTACAGCTAGTAATCTTGGGGGGAAAGGGATAGCTTGTAATACAGAGGTGGAAGTATAGTTCATGGAAAAGAATGGGAAAGTAAAAGGATGGGTGATTCTGTAGAACAGCATTTCGGTGTATTGCTAGGTAAGTATAGCTGGCTGGTGGGGAAACAATATACTGTAATGATTAACATTAATATGCTCAATGTTAATAATTATTACAAGCACTGTGTCAGTTTAATATGCAGCCATATTGAGAAGTGTTCCTGATTCATAATATAAATATCAGATTGCCTAATAAAAACAAAGTTAAAAAAAACAGCAGTAATTATTACGGTGAAACATTTTGACCAGCACCTTTTTATCTTATTTCATACTGCCATTTCTCTCTGTCATTGTGGGATATATTTTCTCCCATTTTAGTCTGGTCCATTTATTTTGGTGCATTTGAAACAATTGAAATGAGTGTACCTTGTAATGTGGTTATCTCCAGGTTTTCACCTTTATTTTCATCAGTCCTCTCCACATTCATTCTGTGTTTACTGGTCAGTTTTGCACTTGATTGACAGTTTCCTTTTTCCTTGCTTGCTGCCTTTTCATCACGTCTGCTGATTCTCATGTCTCTTATGGACGTCTCCCTCTACTGCTAAACCCCTGCCATGCTTTGTAGTTTCTTTCTCACTCCCCCCACCAAAAAATTCATTGGAGGTGGGTGCCTGTTTTTCATCTTTCCTTTTTTCTCACCTCCCCACCCCCACCCACTATTCACACTGAGAAGCTTTCTACGGTGGTCAGTACATGTTCACTTTCTCTGGGGGCAAGTGCTATTCATCTTGTTAGGCTGCCATTCTGATTTCCTAAATAAATAAATCTTTGCATTTATGTTGCCTTCTGTGCCATATTGGCGCCACTCAGCACAGGGATCCACCAAATGGTGATCACCTACAAAACGACACAAACGTGTACTGTGCTGAGCCGTGGTCCTGCTCCTGCTAATTGGCAGACTGTGCCACTTCTTTCCCCTGCTGTAACTGCCACCTGGGATCCTTCGAACTCCAGTTCATTGCAGGGTCCAGAATCTACAGAAACTGCTGAACTAGAACCCACTAGCCCAGCCTTGTACTGAACCATGCTCTGAAGCTGTATACCCCCTCAGGTACGTTGGTGTTTGGCTCCTTTGGACATTTTGAATTTTCAGTGCCAACACTCTGATTGGAGGATCTCAGTCTGACTGACTTCTCTCCTGCTGGTCTCCATTTTACCTGGCTTCATTAGAGATGCTTATCAGCACTCTCCCCCTGAGAGAGCCAAACTCCTGTTCAGGGGATATCTCAGGCTCTATAGGCTCCCCTTCCTCCTCCTCTTCCTCTTCACCATAATCTTCCTGCAGTGGGAAAGACTGGTAAACATCAGTGGGGGGTTGAACTGGGGGCTGAGGATCAGCAGGCAGCAGACCTTGCAAGGCTTATAAAACGTTTAATGCATATGCAATTTCCAGAGGAGAAGGCATGGTAGGCAGCACCACAGAAGTCCTCTTAGGCCGACCAGTAGGGGTTCAGTGTGCTTTGTCATTTTTGTCTTTTTTGCTAGAACTGGAGAGCTAGCTGGTTCATTTGTTCTTTTTGTACCCCTATCAGGGGTAGAAGCAATGGGTACTGTGGTTTCACCCACTGCCCCAGAGAGTATCGGCTGGTCAGAGCCAGAGGGACCCTTAGGTGGAGGCACTATTTTCTTTAGCCTTTCGAGGCATTTTTCATGCGTCTTTTCAGGAAAGGTCTTGCAGACTTCACAATCTGCATTTTAAACGAAAACTGAGCAAAACAGTGCCTGCAATCACCAGGGCTGCAGAAATGCCCAATTAACATACCCTGTAAAATTTAAAATCACTGCAGCTAACCTTTGCAAAATTATTATTTGCTTTTAATGTGGTCCTGGATGCACCATTTCTAAGGTGCTGCCGCACCGGAAGACAGAGTGTGATCTTACTACCTCCCGGATCATCCTGTCCTTTGCCGGAATGCTTGTTCATGAGGAACGAGGCACATTTAAACTGAGTAAAGCTAAACTATGACCCATGTAGAGGTCTTTGAGCTGTACCTCTACAAGTAATTCCCGTTGAAATCGGAGCAGTGTAAGGTGCTTAAATCTGTTTTTAAAAATTCCAGCTCCGAGTTCGGGCATTACTTGTACTTGTAGGTTAGCTGCAGTGATTTTAAACTTTACATGGTATGTTAATTGGGCATTTCTGCAGCCCTGGTGATTGCAGGCACTGTTTTGCTCAGTTTTCCTTTAAATAGTCTTAACCAAGGCAGACGACACAAGAACTGTGATTATCTGCGTTGGCAAAGACCTCTCCACACTCTGTACAGTTTTTGAAACTGGATTCACAGGTCTTTTCCTTAGTTTTTTCTGACATATACAAAAAACAGCAACCGTAACAAAATTAGTAAATTTAAACAATTTTAAAAATAAATTTAGCAGCTGCGGTTGATTCAGGAACCGACTGGAAAACTGAGCGGAACCGGGAACTGATGAAACTGGAACCGGTGTTAGTGGTTCAGTAACCGAAGACAGCAGTTACACAAAGATATATTTAAATAAAATTTAAAACAATAAAAGACTAAACTAAGGGGAAAAAACCCTGCTAAGGCTAAAAAGTTCTTCGTTTCTCACAGGTTGTACTGAATTGTGAGAAACTGAGAAAAACAACAGAATCTTACTAAAAACTCTAACGGTTCTAAGGTAAACAAAAGATAAGGGCAGCAGTTGACAATAAAATAAAAGTTTTATACTTAAGTGTTATTTTCTAAGTGTCTGAAAGTGAGATATTGAGGAGAAAACCACCGAGCATCTTGTCTTGACAGGCGGAGAGAGAAATCTGAGGATTAGAATGTAGGCAGTTGATCGGTGGCAGCATTTGAAAAAGTGGCACAAGCCAATGATTCTATCATTAGCATAATGTTCCATCTCTGGGTAGATCTGGCTTAAAGGCACACTGCAGAAGAGTTAGGAATACTGGAGTGCTCCTGGGGTGAGAATAACTGTGTATGTAATCATAACTGGCCACCATATTAACAGGACCACATTGGAAAGAAGACATACAGTATGTATTGATTGTACAGCTCATGTATAAATAAAATGTAATAAAAATAAAGCTGAAAAGCAGAGACCACTGAAGGTGATGTAACCTGTAAGATACAACAGGGTGTGGGTAGTTATGTGATAAACCCTGCCCCAGGTGCATTGTGAAGCATACCAAGCCTTCACCACCTGGAAGTGAGTTATCATACAACTACCCACATCCTGACGTGTCTCATAGTGCTTATAAAATGAAGAAACTGAGATATTTTTAAAAAACAAAAAATACCAAGTTTTTTTTAATTTAAAAACAGCTATTTTCTTTCATTAAAAGTGACTAGTAAAAACGTGGTCCATCCCCACTTGTCTATCATCTGTCTTTCCACACGTTCAACAGATGGAATGGTTATTTACCATGGAATGCAGGAATTCAAACTTCTGCAGAAGCCTACAGGCAGAATGTTTATATCCCTCTACACAAACTCACATGCCAGAAGGCCTCAGTAAAGCCAGGAATTTAATTTTATCTGGTAAGGGATAAGCAACAAAGATTTCCTTGGTGGGCAGATAAGGATAGGAAGGGTTTTTTGATGGTTGAGAAAGTAGCTCAAACAAGTAAAGCTATAAGTAGTACTTCATTTTCTTAATTGGTGTATGTGTGTAAAATGGGGATCATATAGTAATATTTTGATGGAGTTTCAATTTTAGTAGTAGTAGTAGTCTTTATTTATATGTAGCACCCTTCCCTGGAGGCTCAGAGCACCATTACAATAAAATAAAATTAGGCACACCATCGGGGGACAACCAGGACTGTTGTCCTGGGCCGAAGTTCTGAGGGAGAGGCTCCACCACCGTCCCAGAAGTTCAGGTCCAGAAATAGTAACCCATCTAACCTCACCACAAGGTGTAGTGTAGCCCCCGGTGGATACATCCTCCCACCCACCAACCCAGTTTGGCCTCCACCACCCTCTTCCACACCCAGCACCCCAAAATGATTTGTTCAAAGCTGGTCTGTGGCTGTTGGTCCCCTGGTGCAGAGTGCCTCCGATCTGTTTGATATCAGTAACAGCATGAATGAATGGTGGTGATGTGTATTTGTCTGTAGTAAAACCTGATTGACTGAGCCTTAGCCAATCAGGTTTTACTATAGGCAATTATGTCAATGTTACCATTCATTCATTCATTTATGCCCTTACAGTCGATATCCAACAGGGACTGGATGCACTCTCCACCAAGGGTATGACAACAGCTGTCGACCCACTGGCTTTTAACAAATATTTCTAGGGTGCTGTGCCTGCCAGAGGAGGGGTGGGGAAGGGGGATGGAGCCTGGTGGCCAGAGGGGGTTTTACTGACAAACTTTTACAGAAGACAAACTTGTCCAGAATACTCAACAATGAGGGGGCTGAACAAATATTAGATAGTTATGGTTCGGGTGCTCTAGATCGACAAGATCTGTACCAGAACAGCACAACACTATTTGCATTTCATGCCAAAGGATGCTGATGTTAAGGTCTCCTTCCTGTAATAGTTGGAAGTATCTCCAGCAGAAGGGGGTTAGTCTAAGTTACTGGCTTCCAGGTTGGTGGTTGATATCTGCAGAAAAAAAACATGAATGGTTATTTTTGCCTATTTTACAGAGGCTACTAATCCCTACAGGGGAACATTTTACATGCAGTATGTTACAAGTGTGTTTTATCTTCGATAAAAGCCCCCAAACTCACCATAGAGCATCTAAAACCCTAGAGCTTCTGGGGCCAAGCAGCCACTAGACCCCACAGCCTTTATATAAAAATCTTTAGCAGTACATTACAATAATGTGGCTGCCTATGGGGTAGATGATTGATGGCATTGTTGGTCAGCCAGTTGCGCACTCCAGTTGCAGCTGCAGACTCTAAAGCCAGCCAGAGTCTACCACACCCCTGACTCTAGGGGAAAAAAAAAATGTTCCCCCTGGAGTCAGGGGGAAGGAAGACATAACAAAAGTGTGTTTTATCTTTAATTAAACAATGGCAAGGAAAGAATCCTGGCTCTGATTGCTCAGTGCCGACCTTCACCAGTGATGTTATCTCAGTATAACATCACTGTACGAAGGTTGGGCACGAAGAAGACCTCAGCAGAGAAAGAAAAAAATTGCTGCACCCATTCAGCTGGAACCCATCAGATGACCACACCAAAAGTAGAAAAAAAAATCATCAAGCCTGCCCTCCGATTTGCTCAAGTGTTCCTGGCTCCTTTACAAGTATTCTCCCCAAAAACCAACTCCCCCTACACACAAACCTAAACGTTGCTTTTCTCATAGTTTAGTTGGCCCGAGAACAGTACTGAAGCCCTCAGTTCCAGCGATTCATTGCCAGCATGGAAAACAGTGCATGCTTTTTTTTTTTTAATACCTTACTGTCCCGCTACTGGCAAAAGCCGCTTTCAGTTTTCAACAGAGCACTCAGCTGTTTCTGACACAATTGATGTGTCCCATGATGTTGTATGCTGTTAAAAGTACCATACATTATACCTTCCCCCACAAGAACCGTATGAATTACTTTTACAGAGTCAAGGACTGCAAAACTGGAAGTATCCACTTGGTTAGCTCATGAGCTGAAGGAAAAAAAAATGGCAGAAACAGTTTCACTTAGTCCCAGGGCTGGCAGTGGGATATGGTAAATGAAAATGGGAGTGGGGTTTACCAGGCAGAACAGAAATACTACAACAGAACAGTGTGTGTGCGTGTGTGTGTGTGTGTGTGTGTGTGTGTGTGTGGGAGAAGCCTACACTGGCAGGTACAGACACCATACAACACCACCACCTAGTGGAGAAATCACATATAGTGGACTCTTTTTATGTTGCTTGCACGCATGTGCAAGAAACATAGTGCCATCATCCTAGTTTTCGGAGGTGTGTCAGCCCGTCTTCCAATGCAGCCAGTGTGTTTGCAGGCACGGCCTCAGTTCTCCAATCACTGCTGCAGCTGTCTATGACAAGCTGAAAATGCAGTGGCATACAGTTGAAAGGGAGAGCTCCGCTTGAGTGAGCAAGCTCCCCCACACACATCGCGCACAAGCACACTGCGTGCTCATCGCCTTCCCCTCACTGTACGGCCGATGGGGTGCCAATCCCCATCGGCTCTCCCCCAAAACATCCAGGCGCCACGCTGGGAGCCCACCCAGCATGGCAAAATCATGTTATGGCCGACGGGGTGCCCAATCCCCCGTCGGCTCCACTGTCTCTCCCCCCCAATGCTGTTGCCAATGGGGGTGCCCAATCCCCTGTCGGCTCCACTGTCTCCTCCCCCAGTACAGGGTGCCACGCTGGGAGCTCACCCCAGCATGGCAACAGATGCCATGTCCAATGGGGGTGCCCAATCCCCCGTCGGCTCCACGCCCCCCCAGCCATCCTTCTGCCATGCTGGGAGCCCACCCCAGCGTGGCAAACATCCCGCGTCATCATTTAAAAAAACCTGTAAAGAAAAAAACGGTCCCACGCAGTCTCCCTGCCCCCCCACAACCTGCACCCACCCACTGCGCACCCCCGCCTCCACACCCCCTCACCCCATACTTACCTCCGGAGTCCGCGGATGATCTTCAGTGGACCGAACACGTCTGCACTCTTCAAAGCCAACCGTGAACTGAGAAATGCCAGTAAGCTGTATAATGGGACAGATAGGGTTTTTTCAACTTTGTTGCATATCTCAGGCATTTTTGGGAATTTTTGTAACAAATTTTCAACATGGGGTTTTTGGGACCCCTCCTCATGAATTCTTGCACTGTCATGGCGTTACTCGGGCCCAAAGGGTGATTTCACAGCCACTGCGCGAAATCACCTTTCCGGAATGATTAATGAAACGACACTGTCAGTGTTCATAAGGCAGGCTCTCAAAAAGCCTATTTTGAAAATTCGGTGGAAAAATTCCTAAAAATTACTGTTTTAGGAGCGTGCGTTGCGCTGTTCCTACGCACACTCGTAAGTTCACGAATTTTCAATATTTTCACTCCAGATTTTCAACATTGCCATTTTACCACACCTTCTTATGAGCAGTACAGCTGTCATTTTTCACATCTCACCCAAAATGTGTTTCTGCCCATGTAGCGCACAATAGCGCAGTCGGTGTGCGAAATCAATGTATGGGACACATTAAGAAAATCACAGTGACACTGTTCATGAGCAGAGGTCTTAAAATGGCTATGTTGAAAATTTGGTGAAAAAATTTCTAAAAATGACTGTTTTACGAGTGTGCATTGTGCAGTTCCTACGCACGCTCGTAAGTTCGCGAATTTTCAATATTTGCACTCCAATGACTTCCAAATTCCTAAACAGCACATAGAAGCAAGCAACATTTGGCATTGACAAATGCTTGTTTAATATGTATACATCCACTTATGATATTTAAATAAAAAAACAAAAACACTTTTAAACATTTTTTCTTATCTGTTTTTTCTTTTACATAAAGAAGCCATTGCATAATAGCAATAATGCAGTCCGGGATGTGTGTTGTGCTGGAACAATGCCACTTCTGGGGTGTTGGACGCACTCAGCCTGTGGCTTTGTGCTCAACCACCCCAGATGTGACACTATCCCAGCACAACACGCACACCCTGTCATGCATTATTGCTTAATAAAATCCCCCAAACTCACCACAGAGCATCTAAATCCCCAGAGCTTCTTGGGGACCTAGCAGCCCTCAGACCTCCCCACCTTAACTGGATTGGGGGGGCCTTTCTCCTGGGCCCCAAAATTCTCGGCTGTGGCCCTGAATAAAATAGCAACAGTAATTAAAGCCAACAACTTTAGAACACATCTAAATAATTTAAATAGCAAAGATTCTGATACATAAATAAATACATTTTCTTACTAGAAGGATGATCAAATTAGGGAAAAAATAGACTGCAAACACCTGCATAAATAAAAAAGTTTTCGCACTCTGCTTAAATGCCTCCTCCAAGTGGGACTCCTTGAAAGTCCTGGGTAAGAAATTCCAGAGGACCGGGCCTTCCACTTCAAATACCTGGTCCTCAGAAGACTTTAACCTTACCCTAGGAACTACCAGGGGGCCCTCCTCAGCAGAGCAGAGAGGACGCACAGGTTTGTGAGGATGCAGGTGCTCCGCCAGGAATCCAGGGTCCAGCCCGTGCTGGTCTTTATAATTTAGTAGTTCAGTTTTAAAGGAAATATGCCACTTAATCAGCAGCCAGTGCAGATCATGCAGCACTGGGGACACATGGCATGAACTACAGAGGCCAGCCAGCAGCCAGGCAGCCATGTTCTGCAGCAGCTGCAGGCATCGCGGCATACCTCCATTCACTCCAGGGTAAAGTGTGTTGCAGCAGTCAAGCCTCAAAGTCACAAACACATGCACCAGTGTGGCCAGACTGCCAGGCGAGAGAAGGGATTTAATTTGGCTGATGCTCCGTAGATGGTAAAAGCCATTCTGGACTATTGCTGACAGCTGAGCCTCAACTATCAGCCCCCATCCAGAATGACTCCCAGATTTTGCACCTTTGTGGTAGCCAAAAGCCTAGAGGGGCTGAGCCAAAATCCAGTCTCCCTTCCAGTAGCCACCACTCCCACTCTGTGACCTGGCTCAACCACTAGCACTCCAGTTTTCTCCTTAAGGTTCAGCCTCATGACATCCAGTCATGGATATCAGCCGGGCACTTCTTAAGCACATCAACTGCACTCAGTGTCCCAGGTACAAAGAACATGAAGAGCTGGGTTTCACTGGCATAACAATGAAACCCAAGCATGTACTGCCTAATGATCCTATCCAGGGACAGCATATACGCTGTGAACAACATGGACAACAGAACCAAACCCTGGGGTACTTCACAGGACAGAGCCATTAGGTGTGAAAAACACTTTCCCAACACCATCCTCAGAGTCCTGTCCTTAAGGAAGGATTCAAACCAGCAGATGACTTTGCTGGCGAGTCCTATATATTCCCTGAGCCTGATCAAAAGCAGCCTATAGTCCACAAGTCCACATTGCTGAATGCTGAGGAGAGGACAAGAAGAACCAGAACTGATTATTCTCCTCTATCTCTCGCACTGAGTAGATCATTGTGCAGCCTGACTAGTGCAGTCTCTGTGCTATGCCTGTACCTAAACCCAGACTGGAGAGGTTCATAGATGTCAAAGGTAGTGAGGCGTGCCTCAAGCTGAAGTGCGAGCTACGCAAGAACCTGAGAAACTCCACAAACTCTCAGCTAAAGGTCCTTGACTTCAGGAGGGCAGACTGCACAAAAATTAAGGCCTGCCTGAGGGACAGTCTTAGTAACACAACAGAGGGGAGCGCTGAGAAGTGTTGGACAAGGTTGAAAAATGCAATAACCATGGTCACATCGCAGTGTGCCCACCAGGTCATTAAGAATAAAAAGAGGAAAAAACCACCATGGTATCCAAAGAGGTGGCAACCATGGTGAGGGAAAAGCACAAAGCTTTCAGAACGTACAAGGAGTCAGGGAATATAACGACAGAATATAAAGAAAAGCTAAAAGAGACAGGGAAAGTGATAAGAAATGCCAAGGCACAGACAGAGGTGAGGATGGCTCAGGGAGTTCAGAAGGGTGACAAGACATTCTACAGGTACATATGAGAAACAAGCATTTGTCAATGCCGAATGTTTGCTTGCTGGCATTAGCAGTGGAAGTGCAGGAGTTAGACAGATGCAGTATAGGAATGGCAGTGAAGTATTGAACTGATGCCAACTCCACCCTTTACTCTGCAGAGATGGACAGGCATTGGGATGTGCCTTTGGGTCGTCGCTCATGACGGTCACGACATTTCACCTCACTCTACCCTTCAGACACTGACAAGTATCGAGGTGTGCCTTGGGATGTTTGGGCTTTACATTCACCTCATTCCATAAGGAAATACGCTGAAATGGGTGCAGTATAGGAGAATGGGGTGAACTCTGGGGCAAAGGGTCCAAGGCGCACCTTGATGCCTGTCAATGTCTGCAGTGTGGGGGTGGGGGTGAAATGGCATGAGCATTACCCGTTGACAATCCCAAGTCACACCCCTGACGCCTGTCAGTCCTTACAGGGTAGGGCATTATGGTCAAAAACCCTAACACCCTGGGAGTTTCTTGGTATTTTTACTCCAAGTTTTCCACATGGTTTTTTTTGTGACCCCACCACATAAACTGTGACACTATCAGTTCGTTACAGGAAAGGTGATTTTGCAGAGCGACTGCACCATTTGGCACCACAGGTGCAAAAACACATTTCGAACAGGTTGTGAAAAGTGACAGGTGTACTGTTCATGAGGAGGTGTAAAAAATGGCATCCTTGAAAATCTGGAGTGAAAATATACCAAAACTGGTGTAGTCACGAGCATGCGTAGAAACTGTGCAATGTACACCTATAATGTAAGTAGTTTGGGGATTTTTTACAGCAGATTTTCAACATAGGCATTTTGGGACCTCCGCTCATGAACAGCGTCACTGTGATTTTCGTAATCTGTCCCGAACACTAATTTCTCACAGTGACCGCGCTATTCTGCGCCGGAAGTGTGAAAACACATTTTGGCGAGGTTGTGAAAAATGACAGCTGTACTGTTCATAAGGAAGTGTGGAAAAATGTCAATGTTGAAAATCTGGACTGAAAATATTACAAATTCGTGAACTTACGAGGGTGTGTGGAAATTGTGCAATGCACGCTCGTAACAAAGTCATTTTATGGACTTTTGTCACCAAATTTTCAACATAGCCATTTTAACACCTCTTCCCATGACTGGTGTCACTGTGATTTTCTTAATGCATCCCGAACATTAATTTCGCACACTGACCGCTGTAATGTGCGCTACATGTGCTCAAACACATTTTGGGTAAGATATGAAAAATGGCAGCTGGACTGTTCATAAGGAGGTGTGGTAAAATGACCAATGGAAAACCTGGAGTGAAAATATGAAAAATTCTCAAAGATTCTGACGTGTAGGAACTGCATAACCTACTCTCCATAAAACAGTAATTTTTGGAATTTTCCACCAAATTTTCAACATAGGGTTTTGGGGTCTACCTCATGAACTGTGGCACTGTTGTTTGTTACTCAGTCCCAAAAGGTGGTTCCCCGCAGAGACCGCGAAATCACCTTTCGGGACTGAATAACAAAATGATAGTGACTGAGTTCATGAGGTGGGGCCCCAAGAACCCCATGTTGAGAAGTTGGTGAAAAAATTCCCAAAAATGGCCGAAATATGCACCAAAGTTGAAAAGAAAAACATTTATGCCATTATACAGCTTACCAGCATTTCTTCAGTTCGTGGTTGGCTTTGAAGAGTGCAGACGTGTTCTCGGTCCACCGAAGATCATTGCACTGGCCTCTGGAGGTAAGTATGGGGTCGGGGGGGTGTGGGGATGTGGGTGTGCAGAGAGTGGGCGAGGGTTGGGGAAGGGGGAGCGAGACAGTCAATGAGGGACCATTTTTTCTTTCAGGTGTTTTTTACACTGCAGGAATTTTGCCACGCTGGGGTGGGCTCCCAGCATGGCAGCTAAAAAGTATTTTTTGGGGGGGCAGTGGAGCCTACGGGAGATTGAGCACTCCCATTGGCCATACGGACTTCTGCCCTGCTGGGGTGGGCTCCCAGTGTGGCATGTGGACATCTGGTTTTGAGGGGTTACAGTGGAGCTGATGGGGGATTGGGCATCCCCGTTAGCTGTACGGACTTTTGTCATGCTGTGGTGGGCTCCCAGCTTGGCACCTGGAAGTCTGTTTGGGGGGCAGTGAAGCCAACGGGTGATTGGGCACCCCCATCGGCCATATGGTGTGCAGGCGGTGCACATTAGCACGTGCGGGCCCCCAGCATGCTACTTCGCTGTTTGTCGGGGGAGTAGACAATAATGGAGCTGCTCCAGTGACAGCTGTACAGATGCAGTGCAGAGTGGCACTTTGCATACTGCCGACAGCAGTATGTAAATTGCCTGCTGACAGCAGTACGCAAATTGCCTACACGTTACCACCACTGATTGCAGCAGGTTTTCGCTTTCAGCTGTATGGCACTGCATCTGAATGGCTGTCATAGACAGCTCCAACATTCACTGGCGTGGTGCAGCCGCACCTACAAAAGGGAGCAGGGCATTGGAAGTGGGGGAGGCACACCTACAAAAACTCGTATGGTGGCACTATGCTTCTTGCACATGCGTGCAAGCAAACATAAAAAGGAAGACTAAGGGAGGCATTGTTAGAATCATGAAAAAGGATGAGCAGCCCATGGAACATGATGGAGAGAATGCAGAGGCACTCAATGAATATTTCTGCTCAGTCTTCACACAGGAAGTTGATGGTAGCGGTTCAACAATAGGCAAAAAGAATATTCCACTTGAAGGTACAGACATGAGTCCCTTCACAGAGGAAAGGGTACCTGAAAACATCAACAAGTTCAAGGTGAATAAAGCTATGGGGCCAGATGGGTTACACCCAAGGATACCTAAGGAACTTGGGAGGGAACTAGCACCCCCTTAGCAGAACTCTTCAACAAATCATTGGAGAGTGGGGAGGTTCTGGAGGACTGGAAGAGGGCAACAGTAGTGCCACTCCACAAGAGTGGAAGCAAGCAAGAGCCAGGAAACTACTGTCCAGTTTGTCTAACTTCAGTAGTGGGAAAACTGATGGAGTCCTACTGAAGGAAAGAATTGTTGCTTTTTGGAGGAAAGTGGTCAGCTTGACACAAACCAACATGGTTTCACATCAGGGAGGTCCTGCTAGACAAACCTGGTAGATTCCTTTGACTGGATCACCAGAACAGTGGAGCAGAGTGGGTAGTGAATGTGGTTTACCTGGATTTCAGTAAGGCATTTGATTCGGTTCCACACAGGAGATTAATCAATAAACTGGAAAACATGGGAGTCGGGCTTATGGTAACAGGCTGGGTCAGGAACTGGTTAAATGGGAGAACACCGAGGGTATTAGTAAATGGCACTCTATCAGAGGAGGGTAGGGTGACTAGTGGAGTTCCACAGGGCTTGGTTCTGGGGGCGATCCTCTTCAACATATTCATCAGTGAGATTGCTGATGGACTGAAGGGAAAAGAAGCCTATTTGCTGATGACACCAAAATCGGCAACAGAGTTGACACATCAGAGGGGCAACAAAGCATGGAATCTGATCTCCAAAAGCTGGAGGAATGGTCAAGAATCTGGCACTTAAACCCTTTAAGCCCAATCACTGGCCCCCATGTATCAAGCCAAGGCAGACTGTTTGAACCTCAGATGTAGTGTGGGTTTGCCTTATGAACTTTCCACAACTCACTTTCTGTATCAGGAAGGGGGCTGTTTCTGTGATTACTTAAAATAGGATAGAGTGTAGCTTCAGAATGATGGCTACCTTGGAGGTTCACAACAACACCTGCTTTAAAATGCACCATCAGTCAGTCTCTTACGATAAATGAAAGGCTATTTTGTTTATACAATATAGTAAGAATTGGTAAGAATTAAGATAAGTGTTTACAGGAAAACATGTAAAAGAAAAGGATGATTATACAGAAACACGAAACTTAGCTTATCCCACATTAGGTACTATCTGAAAAATAACAACTGATCTCTTTCAGGACATTACAGTATGTACAAATCCCCTGCCCCTCAAAGTTTCTGAAGACTAAAATTAGAGTTCTGCTCCACCATCTCTCTCACATACAGCCGGCTTGTACACTACAGGGCAGTCCTGTCTCTGCTTGGCCCCAGGCCTTTTATAAAACCCAATCCTGGCTCTGACTGATTACACATATTTTTTTTTTCAATCATATAAATTAGTTGGCTCTCAGACAAAAAAGGTATTTTGCCTTCAGTACCCAAACAATAATAGCTGGATCATTTGTTTTTAATTGAAACTCTGCTAAGTAAGTAGTTATCATTTGGTATAATATAAAATGCTCTGGAGCAAATTTAATTGCTTTTTAAACAGTGTGTAGATATACTGGCAGTTAACCTTTGACCTGCCTATATCTGTGGCGTGCCATTGAGAGGGCTAGGAATCCCAGCAAGAGGCACCAAGGCACTGTCTTCCCCTCACCCACCTGAACCTCATCTGGCCTACATGTGGGCAATCATTGCCATTTATGAATTTCCTTCCATCTGTGGTCTGGCCCTGCTGGTCCAATGACCCCTGAACCACTCTCTATAGCTGAATAAATCTCTGGCATCTGATGTACCCCCTGCAGACCATTTTTATTTATTTTTGCAGACGTTGGTAACCGGAAGAGGCGCACTGAGCTGAAGCTCATTTTCAGATGTGACCAGAGGAGGAGGAGGTTACAAAGGGGAGGAACAAGTACAATCAATACGGGGAAACAATCAAAACAATAAATACATACAAAAAATAAAGTGATGACGATTATGAAGGAACTGCACATGGGTAGACACTTAGGTAGGGAACTAAGAAAGGATCTGCATTTGTTAGAGAGCTGGTCAAAGATTTGGCAGCTGAACAAAATGTGAAGTAATGCACATTGGGGATTGAAACCCAAGAATGCAAAATGAAATGGGTGGGATGGTACTGGATAGCACTATGGAAGAAAAGAATTTAGGGGTGACGATACTGGAGGCCCTAAAGATGTCCGCATACTGCAAGAGGTAGGCGAGCAAAGCAGAATGCTGGGATGCAGAGGAAGGGGAATACGCAGTAGAAGGTGAGAGATGATATTCCCATTGTTCAGGCCACACCAAGAATACTGGACAAGGTGCTGTAGCCCACACCTGAGAACAATTGCAACAAGGTGAAGGCAATACAGTGCAGGGTGACTAAGATGGTCCATGGCCTAGGGGAAATGATGTACTGCATCAGGGGATGCCACAGTACTTAAACATGTACACCCTTGAGAAGAGTAGGGACAAGGAAGTCATGACTTGAGACATACATTTACCTGCATGGGATAAATAGAGTTGATGCCAAGGAACTCTATTTCTTGAGTCGAAACACAGGGATGAGAGGGAATTCACTAAAGTTAATAGAGATTAAAAAAGGATGTCTGTAAGCACTTCTACATGGAAAGGGTGGTAGACAAGTGGAATAAACTACCAGAGGAACTGGTACAGGCCAAAGTAATCAGTAGCTTCAAGCAGGGATGGGATAGGCATGTGGGTTCCATTAGAAGGTGGGAGGGAGGCCGCAACGAAGGGGAGAATTGCTCCCAGGGCAAGGAAGAATAGTTTGTTGGTGTGGGCAGACTGAAAGGGCCAAGGGTCTTTTCTGTGATCAACATCTATGTATGAATGTATGTAGCTATGTATCTACACAATAAAAACACATGGGAGAGAGAGAGAGAGAGAGAGAGAGAAGAGAGAGAGAGAGAGAGAGAGAGAGAGAGAGAGAGAGAGAGAATACAGAGTAAAACAAATGTGCAAATTAATAATTACTTATATAGAAGGCCAGTAAGCTGCGGTAGCAGCAGTTAACAGAATTACAACTAACTACGTGCTCTAACTGTACAGGATGTAAATTTATGAACATACAAACTTGCCAGCAGAAACAGGCCTTATTGGTCTATCAAGTTTGCTTGAGAGTGCAGCTCAGTCCCCTCAAACAGTACATCACCCCCCCCCCCCCAGACTTTGCAACAGAATGTTGAGGAGATTGTGTTGTCAATAGTTAATTTAAGTTGAACTTAGCACTTTGACTTTCAGATTTTTGGCAGTAACATATAACATTATTTGTACAGCACCAGGTTATGCATTGGAGAAAGAGTAATATGTGCTCCGCGATGGCCCAGGTTCCGGCTGCCTTGGTGGTGCAGCTGGTTAGCATGACTGGAACGGTATTCCAGATTTTCACATCCCAGCTGAGGCACTTACTTCTTTCTCTCTTCTGTTTATATGTGTTACATAAATTATGCACGCTGCAACCGTGTGATTGAATAACATAACAGCCTTATCACTTGCCTTAACTAACCAATCTTAATATTTATATACTGTAACTGTTGTACAGTAATCTGAAGTGTAAATACAATTATTCTAGTTGAGATATCCCTAAATTTAGTTTTAGCGATTTAGACTGCATATTTTACATTTTTAAATGATATTTTGTATATTAGGTCATTGGCATGGCTTTCATTACAACAGGGGCTGATTAAGCTGCAGAAGGATTCTGACAAGCTTGGGATGTGGGTAAAAAATGCCAGATGAATATTAGTTATGAAAAATGCAAGATGATGCATCTAAAAAAGTAGACTATGAAGGAAAATACCACCTAAATTGCATACAGATTACTGATACCAAGGAAAGCAGAGACCTGGGGGTATTCATCAGCAGAAACCTTAAATGAGAGCATCAGTGCGGGGCAGCAGAAGGAAAACATACAACAATCATTACAGGCACTAAAAAACATTTTGTCAGCAGGTCAATATAGATATCATCCTGCTCCTACAATATACTAATCTTTGGTTATGCCCCACCTCAAATATAGCATGCATTTCTGGTCCCCATTTCTGAGGAAAACTCTTGACATGACTGAGAAAGTACAGAGTAGCAACCAAGGTTCAATGGGCATGTGCGACTTGGTGAGGCATTATGCTTGTGCAGTACTGTTGATAGTCTGAAGGTGTATCATGTTAGACCAGTGACAGCCGGACAGTGAAACCCATTACAGCAACACTTTCGAACAGATTCACAGTTGTCGCTGTAAGGGTCCCGCTGCACACCAGTGCCAGTTTCGCCAGTGTTTCCCCCTTTCAAAATCAACTCTGACTCAGAGTTGATTATATTAGTAACACGGGGTGCAGAGGGAGAAGCACCCCGCAAAAAGCACTGGCAAACAGTGATGGGCGGAATGTCACCTGTTGGTGTTGGAGATTTCACCGTGCCGCATGTCGACAACTTTTTTGTCGATGCGGCTTGGTGGAACTGTCTGAAGGTAGTTGAATGAATGCGTTGTTTGACTGTTATATGCGGATACTTTGGCCGTTTGCACTCTGTGTCCCATGGGGAACTACCATCCTGCCGGGGTACCATGAAGGCAAAGGAACCCTCTTCAGGAGGTTCCACCCCTAGAGGAACCATGGGAACATAATTCCTATAAGCTAAAGATACCTTAGGAATGAGCTCCAAGGAGAGAAGCACACTGCTGGAGGAGGAGGAGGAGGAGGAGGAGGAGGGGAGGATGGTGGGGCAAAGAAACAGTGCTTCCATGCAAAGGCTGGAGGAAGCTGGCTTAAATAACTCTGTGAGGGGGTGGCTGGTAGTTCCCAACCATTGAACTGCATGCATAACTTTTGTGTTCAGTGGACATATGCAACTTGGTGAGGAGTTATGCTTGTGCAAAATTGCTGCTAGTCTGAAGGTAGTTGACTGAATCTGCTATTTGACTGTTGTATTTGGATACTTTGGCCATTTCCACTCTCTGTCCCATGGGGACTACCAATCTGTTGGAGTACCATTAAGGCAAAGGAACTCTCTTAAATGGATTCAACCTCTAGAGATGACATGGGAACATAATAATCCTGGCTATCGTCCCCTGCTGCTCCCCTCTCGAAAATCCCTTGCAAGTCAAACTGCTTTTTTGTTCTGTTTTCCTAAACTTTGGAACTCTCTCCCCTTTCCCATCCACTCTGCTTCCTCCAAACACTCACTAACCTCACAACTTCATACCCACTCGACCACCTCCTGTGACTCTCCCTAGTTGCCAGGCCCATTTGTTTCACTCAGCTCCTTCCCCCTCACTGCCCCACTCCTCTTGTCCTTCCTATCCTCCTCACTCTCTCACCTGTTCTCCTCACTCTCTGTCCTCTCCCCCTCTGCCCTTCTTCCCCCTTTTTTCCTCACTTTCCTCTCTCCATTCCCCTCCCCTTATCCCTCTGCTCCTCCCCTCCTCATTCCCCCCTTACCTGCCTCCCAATCCTCCCCTCCGCCACTCTCCCCCCCCCCCATGCCCCTGACTAAATCCTCTTATCAATCGCCCTGCATTGGGCCTCTACGTCAACTACCCATGAGGTCTCAGCTGCACCATTACCTTGTATCTTACCTGTATAAGATTGTAAATACTGACAATTTAGAAAATAGGGGCTACTGTATAAGGACCGGATGACGGAACCAGGGCACATTTTCTTAGAAAAGAAACGGGGAGGGACATGATCACAGTCTTCTAATATCTGAAAGGGAAAGCACTGTCAGCCCACTGGCACAGAGGAAGGGCTGCCACTCAAGATGTTGGTGCCCGGGTTCAGGAACAAGCTTGGATCATCAGAGGCCAGTCAGGGAGAGAAGAGTTGAGCATCCCAGAAGATGATCTCCTTCTCCAGAGAGGGAGACAGTGTGCCACCACCACAGCAGCACCACCTGGTTGACCACAGGTGGAACTGCCTGTCAGCACACCTTGGGGGTGTGGACATGCTGGCTGATGTCAGGTGGCAGCATACTTTGCATGCATGCATGCACACGTTTGCCATCATAGTTGCTGTTCTCTCATGAGAGGGACCAGAACAAAACCCGTGAAAAAGGCCCTGACGTTCACAACGATGACGCCTGGTATGTCCAGGCGCCACACCTCCACTGCACCACCTCCTGATGAAAGATGACAGTTGTGTGTACGTCCCACACCCAGACCCCAGGGGGCATATCAAGCCATCATGGAGAAATGGTGAGTGCTGGTGGGGTGCAGGGGTCAGGTGTGTTTTTTTGGGAGCTCCTGAGAAACCAAGCATCAGATAAAAAAAGGGGCAAAAATTGTGAATAATAAAAAAAACGAAAGGGAGAGCAACATCAGAATAAATGCAACTCTTCAAGATGCATACTTGGTTTAATACTTGGTTACCAAGACAGAAGAAGGCATTAGAAACATAGAAATATAGACTTTGACAGCAGATAATGATCACTTGGCCCACCCAGTCTGTCATTTCCCTACCTATTGGATAAGCTGCAGATCCTAGTTAACCAACAGCCTACTTCCTCCTACCCCCCCACTAGAATAGCCTTATGTCTGTCCCATGCATTTTTGAATTCCCCCACTTTTTTTTGACCCCACAACCTCCTCAGGAAGGCCATTCCATGTGTTCTCTACTTTCTCAATGAAAAAAAAACTTCCTCACGTTGCCCCTGAGTCGTCACCCCTCTATCTTAAAATTTTGCCCCCTTGTTCCTGCACATCTCTTTTTCTTAAAGATGCTACCTTTTTTGGCATTGTTGATTCCCTTGAGGTACTTGAAAGTTTCTATCATGTCCCCCCTCTCCCTCATTTCCCCGAGGGCTTACATATTAAGCTTCTTTAGTCTCCGTCTTTGTATGGCTTCTGGTGCAGACTCTGCACCATTTTAGTTAACCCCTGTTATCTGTCCTCCGCATTAGCGGGTATGCTTAGCCCTGCTAGTGCCTAATAAATACTCATCTATCTTATTCTTAAAATTAGTGAAGGAGTCTACTTCAATGATTTCCTTTGGGATACTGTTCCAGATTGACACCACCATCTGTGTGAAGTAGTTTCTCCTAACATTCTTCCTTGGGAATGCCAATTTGAGTTGATTTTTGTGACTCCTTAAGTTAATATCCCTGTTACTGATGATAAGGCCCAAGTCATACATTAGGTGATCACCCTTAATTATTTTAAATATTTCCAGAAGGTCCCCTCTCAATCTCCTGGTTTCTAATGAGTAAAGGCCAAGTTCCTGCAACCTTGCCTCTTATTATTCATCCCCGATATCATTTTCAGTGTTCTACATTGGCCCTTCTCGAGATTTACTATATCTCTATGTAGGTAAGGATTCCAGAATGAAGAGCCATAATCAAGGTGTGGTCTTATAAATGTCTGATAAAGAGGTAATTAATATTCAACTCCTTGTCTTGAAACAAAAGCTCTTTTTATTCTACGCAGAGTCCCATTTCTTTCTTTTTTTTTGACAACCTCACTACAGTGAGCACCAAAGTTCAGATGGTTGTCTATTAAGATTCCCATTTTTTTCTCTTTTTCACCTTTCTCACAGTTATATCATTAATTGTGTAACTGTGGTTGTTGTTGTTATGGCCCAGATGCATTGCAATACACTTGTCGATATTGAAAGTCATGTTGTCAGTGCCGTCCCAGTCCACCAACTTCTGTAGGTCCCTGTTTAATTCTATAACCTGATCATACAGCCCCCAGCCTGACATCATCCGCAGATGTAGTTATCCAGTTTTCTCCATCTATATTCATATCTGCTATAGACATTGAAAAAAGGGCTGGTCCGAGGACTGAGCCCTGCGGCACTCTGCTTGTCACATCACCTAGTCTGGATATAGTTCCACATATTCTCATCCTCTGGTTTTTGCCCATATGCCAAGTTCTTATCCAGTTAGGGAGTTTAATATAGCTTAATATATACATGAGGATAAAGGGACAAGACAGTATAACATTTTATTCAAAGGAGATCCATTGGAAACTTCAGGATGAAGTGTTTCACAGAATGAGTAGTGGACACTGGAAAAGGCTTCCACAGCAGGTTGTACAATATCAACTCATACAGTAACAACCTTCAAACTCAGCTCTGAGAAGTATTTTGAAGAGAAAGGGGTGACAGGGTTTTTTTTTTTTTGTCAATAAAGATTTTTGTTAATAACATAAACAATTCAGTAAACAACAAGCAAATGTCACATCAGAGCAAAATAATTGCTTAAGAAATTATTAGAGGCTATTATTTCTCATAAAAATTATGCCCAAAGGTTCTATATAATGGGAAGAAAGGGGTGGCAGGGCCTGCTCAAAGAGGTGCTTGGAGGGAGGAACTTGATGGACCAATAGTCTTCTTTCCTCCCTAAAGCTATGTGCATCTATGAATAAGACTTTAACATACCCCCTGATGCAAGGTATCATGGGTAATGCATGCATTCACCATGAAGGAATTTATGCTGCCTAGTCTATAAATAGGACTGTAAGGTCCCACAATCAAAAGTGCTTGGGCATGGTCCTGGACTTTGTCATCAAGGACAGAAAAATGCATCACTTGACAAGCCAAGGTTCTAATCCCCTCTCAGTATGAATTTATGAGGGGCAGATTGTGCCGAAACATTCTGATCTCATTCTTTGAGATGGGTGACCAGAGAGGTGGACAGGGGAAGAGTTGCAGACACCTAGAAGTCTACCTGGACTTCAGCAGTACATTGTAAACTGTGGTGCATGATAAGCTTCTGGTCAAAGTACACTAGTGTGTTATGCATAATGCATACACGAGGAGGACTGCTAATTCACCTGGTGGCAGGAAGTAGAGGGTTGTATTGTTCATGGGTGCCGCTCCAAGTGGAGAGTGTGACTCAGTGGCAACCCTCAGGAATCAGTACTGGGGCTACTAATTTTCAATATTTCATTAACAATCTGAAAGCTAAAGTCTCCGAAGACTGCTGAAGTTTACTGACGATACTTGGCTGGCCTGGGTGGTGGACTCCCTTAAGTATGTGGACAAATGGCAGGAGGACCTATACCAGCTGGATAACTGGTCTGACTCTTGGAGTCTTAGATTCAGTGTAGCCAAATGCAAAGTGCTACACTTCGGAGGAAAAACAGAGGTAGGACCTACACACTGCGTGGGACTCTTCTTGTTGCAGTGGAAGAGTACAAGGACTTGGAGGTCATAATAGGCATGGGGTTAATGCATATCAAGCAGTGTACAGCTGCTGTCAAGACGTCTGGAAAAATGCTTGGGTGCATTAAAAAGGGGATGACCAGCAGAGTAAGAGACATAATCCCACCATTTTACAAGGCCCTGCTCAGACCCCACCTCGAGTATTATGTGCTGTTCTGGGGTCCTCAATAAAAAAGGATATTGAGGCCATAGAGAGAGTGTAACACATGGCCAACAAAATGATCAGGGGTTTGGAGGATAAAAGCAACGAGGAGAGACTGAATGTCCTGAACATATTCATTAAAAAGGGAAAAATGAGGGCACACAACAGCCTATAAAGTGTAAAAAATATTTTTTTGAAAAACTTACAAATTCATGTGGACCCAGGCAGATACAGCAACCAGAAAACCCTAATATTTCATCCAACAAGAACAGGGCTTCCTCAAAGAGGTTGTTATGCACACCTATTCTTCTCTTTTTTTTAATTTACAGTGGTAATTACCAGTTTTCTGGTCGTGGGCAGCCCCATTGGAAGTGAGTGTGTGGTTTCCTTTTTTTGACAATGTTGAACAGACAGAAATGTGTGATCAAGTGTGCTTCAGCAGAATGCAGAGACATATCCTGAAGCTCAAAGGCAGTAGAATTAGGGGTAGTGTTAGTAGCATTAGGAGACACTTCTTCTGCCAAAGGGTGGTGAACCTTAGGAACAAACAATCCTCCTCCCTCCCAGGGAAATTCACTATACAGCACTCAGAATGAAGGGTGCTCATAATCAAACCATCACCATTCAAACTCCCAAAACATTGTGGCAATTTTACCGCTAAATTTGTAGTTTAAAACTTCACTTTATTCATTTGCAATGTTCATAAGGCTCAAACTTACATCAGTTCAGGTCTGAGTTCAGGTTTTTGGCACTTTTTTGATAAGATGGTACATCAAAATGGGGGCTTGTTCTGAACACATTTTGTTGGCTCAGAATATTAGTTAAAATGATAGCCAGTAGCAATAGAAGAGTATGGCACTTTAAGAGAAGTATATGCAAAACAATATTTTATGCATATTAATTACTTATGTAAATTATTCTGAGCATGATGGGGTATAAAATAACCACTCCTCACTCACGTGTCATGCCTGACAAAGTGATATTTGGATCACGAAGTGCTGGGTAAACTTTCCTCTGCCTCTGCACTTTTACGCAATGGGCTCCCAATAGCAGCACTAATTTCATCTGCTTCACTTTACTCTGTGGATTAAAAACTTTATTCAGCCGTGTGACCCTGAATTGAATTTGAGCTTGAAATCAGACCTGATCTGATGAAAGTCTGATCCTTATGAATTTTGCTAATTAATAAAGTGAAGTTTTAAATTGATAGTTCTATGGTGTTAAGTTCTATAGTATTTTGGGAGTTTAAACCTGTGGACGAGTCTACCAACGGAGACAGTGGGCATGAAGACAAAACAGGCTTTCAAGGTAAGCCTGAACAAATGTCTGCTTACTATGGGAATTTAAAGCGTACTTGGGTAGGAGGCTGGATCGGAAATTTCTGAGTATATGTTTCCACAGTGTACTTGTTGGTCCCTGCTATGAAGTAAGTGTGTGTGTGTTGGGGGCTTGATGGATCCAGTGTCACCTCTTATTAAAGTGATTTTCTAACCTAGCTGAAGCAGCTACCCCTCACATACAGTGGTAGCTGCTCTCAGTGGTAGTTATTGTAGCCAGATTTTTACTATAAATAGAAGCCAGTACTGAATAATATCCCTCATAACTTTTCTATAGCCCTGGCAGCCTGATCCATTCTGAGTGCCCCGGTGGTGGTGACACCCCCCCCTGCGCTCAAGCATGTAATGACATGTGGTCAGAGAGAGCAAGGGGATGCACCCCATTGAAATGAATTGAGCTTGATTTCTCTTAACTTTTTTTTTATCTTTTTACCTCCTCCCTATGTGCTGCACTTCAGCCTCTCCTTCAGGCTTGCCAGTGCTTGCTCTGGTCCATCTGCCCTCCGATCCTCTGGTCCCATATAGCAGCCAACCCTTCTCCGGATGGGTCCCCCTCCTCTGAGGGGGAAATGCACCAGCCCGGGGGGGGGCAAGCCAGTGCTACACTTGGCCCTGGGGTGCTGCTGGGATGGAGGACTCAGCAAGGACATGAATGGCACCAGAGAGCTGGGCAGCCATCATCTGGCTTAAAGTGGGGCGGTATTTCAACTTTTCTGGTGTGTCCCCTATGTGCATCTGTTGTGCTCCTGGTCTCCACCAGGGACTGCCACAGTGTGACATTAACCCACTACCCACCCCAGGAGAGGAGAGCATTCCTACAGATGCTCAATTCTCTCCTTCCTCTGACGGCCCCCGGCGTGCCGAGTCCGTTCCCGAACCCAGGTGGTCGGCATGGGTTGAGGTAAGGTACCAGTACCTCAGCCCTCTATTCCACCGGGCCAGCTCTCTTAGTTTTTTAAGTGCAAGAATGGCCACTGAGAGATTAATGAAGGGCACCACTTGATGAACAAGGCCCTTGTTAGTCGAACAGTGCCCTTCATGAATCTCTCAGTGGCTATTCTTGCACTTAAAAAAAGTAGAGAAATCAAGCCCCATTCATTTCAATGGGGCGTGCCCCCACACGCTCCCTGGATGCATGTCATTACATGCTTGAGCGTGGGGGCGTGTCACCATCACCGGGGCACTCAGAATGGATTGGGCTGCTAGGGCTATAGAAAAGTTATGAGGGATATTATTCAGGTACCAGCTACTGTTTATAGTAAAAACCTGGTACAATAACTACCGCTGAGGGCAGCTATCACAGTATGTAAGTAACTCCTTATATCAGAAATTACCTTTAAATTACTATTACCTCACAAATAATATTCGAAGACTAAAAACAGCAAATCACAGGCATGTGTTTTGTTCTTGTTAGGACTCATCAGTGTGTTTCAGCTGTTATTCAACCCAAACCAAAGGGAGAACCAGCCAAACGGGGATGGTCATTTGGGTCATGGTGAGCCCAGTATGTACTGAACTAATGCTTCCATAAGGAGGGGGGAGCAACCAGGTGACTATAGACCTGTCAGTCTTACCTCTATTGTGGGTATACTGATGAAGACACTATTTAAAGAGGACCTTGTAAACTAACTGGACAGCAATGGATTCCAAGACAGTAAACAACAGGAGTTTATGGCAGGAAGGTCTTGTCAGACCAATCTGATAGTACTCTTTGACTGGGTGATGAGGGCAGCGGATAAGGGCCATGCTGTGGAATTACTCTACTTTGATTTCAGCAAGACTTTGGACTCACTGCCTCACAGAAGGTTACTGAAGAAGCTACAGGATCTGAGTACACTGAAAGACACAGTTAGATTTGTGAGAAACTGGTTGGAAGGGAGACAACAGAGGAATGTGACTAATGGAGCCAAAGCAGAAGAGAGGGAGGTCACCAGTGGGGTGCCACAAGGATTGGTCCTGGGTCCAGTCCTTTTCAATATGTTCATTAGTGACTTGGGAAAAGGAATCCAGGGCAGGATGTGTCTCTTTACAGGCAACACTAAGCTCTGTGGCAGGGTAGACAGCGAGGAAGGGATTATTTTATTATTTATTTAACAGACTTTAGGATTACAACCTTTGAGTCAGGGACTCATTTACAAAAGCTCCGCGTCAGAAAAAACAAACATAAATAATACATATAGACATAGAATGGCAGCTAAAGGTTACTGTTTTTTTAGTTATACAATATTGTAGAATCAAGATCAGCTATACATTGCATAGAACGTGTTACTGAGAGCTGTATTTTACAGTTTCAAGAGAACAATACGTTTGCTGATAGAGGGAGGGAGTAACAGGTTTGATATTTACAGCGAAGTAGAGAATTAGACAGATATCTTGGGAGTGCAGCCAAGGAGGCATTGTTAATAGGTAATGTTTGGTAGCCCTATCGGTAGGAGCTCAGTGGTGGGGTGGTTCCATGAGATGATAGATAGATGACCCAGCATTAGCTGGTACTTTGGCAGCACCGTGAAGCGAGAATGTGCTCTTTGAGGGCTGACTTAAAAGGTCCTAATTTGGAGATGGAGGAGACATCGGAGGGGAGTTCATTGTATCAGGCTGGGGCCCTGTGTGGGAATGAACTTTGGGCTAAGGAGGTTCTAACCCTCGGGATGGACCACACCTGTCGGTTGGCAGTGCGGGTGTTCACCGAGGTGTGGGAGGATAGGAGAGAGGCAGAAACCCCCAAGGGGGGTAAGTCCCAGGTGTATTTTCTTTGTGAGGAGATATGTTTGATAAAATAGCCTTTCATCCAGGGTGAAGAGATTTGTCAGGGCACATAGGGTACAGGTATGGGTACGCTTGTCTGCCCCAGAGAGGAGTCTGCATGCTTTGTTTATGGCAAGGTGGATTTTGTTAAGGGCTGTGTGGTCAGCAGCCGAGTAGCTAGTGAGCCCATAATTGACTAGGGAGAGGACTGAGGAGGTGACAGCCAGATTAAGGGCTTCCAGAGGTAGGCAATCCTTGTGCCAATACAATAGGCCTATACGGACATTTATGCCTGATGATAGAGTGTCAGTGTATGAATGGAAGGAGAGGCTGGAATCAAATGTAAGGCCCAAGTATTTATATGTATGGACCTGTTCTAGAGGAAGGAGAGAGTGGGAGAGGATTGTTAGCTGCGCATTCTTGGAATTATTCTGTCGGTGGGCAAAGAGCATGTTCTTTGTCTTTTTTACATTGACCACAAGTTTAAGGATTAGGGAGATGCAGACAAATTGCAAAAGATAGAGAGGTGGCCAGAAGTTTGACACTTGAAATTCAGTGCCAGAAAGTGCAAGGTGATGCACATAGGGAGCAAGAACCCAGGACAGAGTACTGGATGGGTGAGGTGGGGGGTAAAGCTCTGTGCATGATCTCTGAGGAAAGAGACCTAGGTGTCATTGTCACTGACTCCCTAAAACAATCAAACCAGTGTAACAAGGCCTACGGTAAGGTAAACAGGATGCTGGGGTGTATAGGAAGGGGTATTTACAGCAGAAGGAAGCAGGTATTACTACCTCTCTATAGATCACTGGTGAAACCCCAACTGGAGTACTGTACTCAGTTCTGGAGTCCTCACCTAAGGAAAGATAAGGACAGGCTAGAGACAGTGCAATGTAGGGTGCCCAAAATGATTCAGGGTCAGCAGGGTAGACCTTATGAGGATCAGCTCAAGGCACTGAACTTGTACTCGCTGGAGGCCAGATGAGAGAGGCGAGATGTGAGAGAGACCTTCAAATGCCTGAAATGAATAGACAAGGTAAACTGTGAGGAACTACTTAGCACAAGTAGCAGATCAAGAACACAGAGGCATAAGTGGAAACTGATGGGTTGGGGGATATTCAAGAGGGAAGTGAGAATGTTTTATTTTGCAGAAAGGGTGATGAAGTCATGGAACAAACTTCCAGCTGATATGGTGGGTGACAAAACCATCAATGGTTTCAAAGATGGCTAGGACAGAATGAAGGGCTTAGTGGTTCTCAGGATGACAGCAGTAGGGTGGGGAGCATGGGGGTGGATAAGTGTGGGTTAGAACTCAGTATGGACAATAGGCACTGGGTTTGTTAGGGTTGATGGGTGGACTAGATGGACCAGTGATCTTTTTCTTCCATCATTGTTTGTATTTCTATATAATAAGTGGCCAGCAATTTCTTTCCAAGGGCTGAGCCAGTTGATAGCTGTCATAATAACCCATGGGTTATTACAGCAAACCTGAGCCATAGCATTCAAAATCAGCCACTTCCTCATTGGCTGCCCATCTCCTTTTTGGTGGACTAAACAGTTCTGGAAACATGGTGGCTCTGTATCACTGGTAACGGGAAGCCACCACAGCAAATGTCCTGCCATTTTCATTTTTCTTTTAATGAAATAGTGCTGCACCCAACTATAAAATTTACAAAGAAAAGAGAAAAGACTGTAAAAAAATCCATCTGGTTGATCCTGCTTTTTGTCTGCCTCAAGAGAAATCAACTGCCAGCAGGAACGGCTCGGGGGCTGACTGGAGTAAGCACGATTGCGTTTTCAATATACAGGCAGGGCACAAAATAAAAAATAAAAACATGCAGCTCTTCAAAAACCTGGAGGACCAAGGGAAACAGAGATACTGCGTGTGTGTGTGTGTGTTTCTGTGCCTGTCAAACAACTCAGGGGACTCTGGCTGGAAAATAATTGCTGGCCAGTATATTATAAAAAATAAAGGATGAGGAAGTGTGCAGATGAGAATTTAATGCACACCCTCAGTGTGGGATGCTTTGATAAACCCCTCGGGCTTCGCTCTCAGGCTGTATGTGGCATCCCACACCTCAGGTGTGCATTAAATTTTCATATCACACACTTCCCCATCCTTTATTCTATATGTAAGGGTCACATAATAAGTGCACTGGCAATAAAGCCAATAATTTTCCAAAACGCAAAATTATGCATACCTCTTAATATAAGGCATCATGGGTAATACATAGTTAAGTAGGAATATGTAGGCTTCTGTCTTGCATGACTGCCCACCCACCTGAGCTACCATGTTGTTTTGTAAAACACTTTGGGATATGATGTGTATGAAAGACACCACATAAAGCCAAATTCTATTCTATTCTATTCTATTCTATTCTATTCTATTCTTTTCAAATGTTTAATCTTTCCTCAGTTCATCAGGGGACACAGTGTCTCCCACCTTTAAATATGAGATCTTAATTGTTTTGTAATTTACAAAAAAAAATGTATCAGTTGCCACATTTGGTAGCCATATTTTGAGACATCATTTGAACTTTTATCTTAATTATGCCTCAATAGCTGAATTCTGTCCCAGTTTGCTAGTCTTTACAGCCACTCTCCAAAGAGGGTCCATTACCCCTACACTGGGTGTTAGGAGTCATGTATGTCCTTGTACTAAAGAGTATTAGTCAGAGGAACTGCTTTGTAGTTGACCAGGTTTCTAATTGGCCACATACTTATAACCACTGGTATGAAAATAAGTAGCTGTAGTAAAGGAAAATGAATACACTTTTGGTTATGCAGAAGGGAATTGTAACTATTATCAATCCTGCTTAGCATTGCTGGGTATTATTAATGCCCAAAAATGTATTCTGAAGAAATGTAAGTACTCAGCCCATCCCCAGCCTTTGAATGTAATACTTGGATGAATTTCATGGCATATGTATATATATATATATATATATATATATATATATATATATGTATATAGAGTGGAAAAGGTCCATTATGTACTGGAGAAAAGACTTGGAATGTTTGAAAAGATATTAAATAATTTTAGTAAAATAATTAGTTCCAGATTTCTGCTTCAATATTAAGTATAAATTTGTGATCAAGTGATGGGGGAAGGCAGTTATGAAGCATGATGGAGAGTTTTAGTCATGCCATGAGGGTTGATTATGAAATATTTCTTGGTCCAGAATTAATAATATTCACAATATTATTATAAATATTGAATAACCCAGAGTATCTGATTGAGGATGAAATACTGTTTTACTGTGTTTCAGGGCATTATAGAAACCCCACAAGTATATGTACAAAATGTACGTCATAAAGGTGGATGTAATATTTTTTTGATTGTCTGTTACTCCTTGCTATGGGGAAAAATAAATGCGGTCTCCGGGTAAATGAACAATAAATTAAACTGTATATCAAAAAAAAATAATAATGAATAACCCCTGGATATGGTTTAGCACTGAGTAAAAAGGTATATAGATGCATGTGATTTCACATGTGGTCCTCATTATGCTTCAGTTTATATAGAGGGCCAATTAAAAAAGAAAAGGTCACCTCCTTAACTTGGCAGATAATTATTTAGGATGTGTTTTTTAATAGAGTTTATATTCATGATGGAATTGTGAAGTAGGAACAGAGAAGTTCTATTATTCATTTTAACTGATTGCCGCTTTCTTGCGAAAAGGCAACATTGCTTTGTGGGCCATTATCTCCTAAAAGAATGTCTTATTAATGTATGTGTATGTCATATTGCTGAAGTCCCAAATTCTCTGCTGTTCAGCAATATAACACATTAATTCCTAAGACTTACTGTTGTGGAAATAATGGCCCAAAAAGTAACATTACATTTTCATAAAAAAAGAGGTAATGAGTTATCATGATTCTAACTTATGCCTGTCCAGACTGTAGCAGTTAAACCTGACTCAGTTTAAAAGTGTCTAACTTGGTTAGTGTCCAGTCTGTGATATTAGAAAAATTCCTGCAAACCATTCTGTAGCCCACCTAGGGATACTGGCTAGAAAACAGACCTACAGTGAACTGATTTGCAAGGCTACGCCTGTAGTTCAATGGGCGGAGCAACACCATGCCCCCAATCAGGCCTTAAAAGGCCGGGAGTGACTAGTCCAGGATCATTTTTTCACTGCAGCGGGAGGAGCCGCCTCCCTTCCCTCTGGGCTTGTCCCATTTCCTTTGCGCCTCCTGCTACTCATTCTCATGTCCCATTTCTTTTCCACCTCAGTGCTCCCATCACTCTGTGTCAGTTGTATCATTCCATGGCCCTTTCCTTTGTCCCTGCATCGCTCTTTCTCTCCCCCCCCATGCTCTCCCAATTTCCCTTCTAGTGTGCTGTAGCACCTCCTGGGTCCTGGATTCACCCACTTGTTCTCCTAGCTTCTTGCTTCATTGGTTGTTCATGCCAGTTATGTGGCCGTCTCATCCTGTCTTTCGCTTCCCTTTGTTTCATCCCCCTCCCTCTGCTGTTTGCTCTGTCCCCGCTGGGGCAGCGGTTTTCCCCACCTCCTGTCAGGTCCTCCCTTGTGCTCCCTAGCACAGTCTGATTGCTGCCGCTGCCTTATGCCATTGCCAGGAACCCGTCTTACTGTCTTGTTTGCTTCTCCTCCCCCTTTCAGTGCACTGCTGTGCCTGGTCTGCTCGCTGCTGCTCCAAGCCCTCCTTCGCTCTCGGCTCCACCCCCTGCTTCCAGCCACCACTGTCTCTGCCTTTCTTCTGGTTCAGGGCTCCAGTTCCCACTATCTCCCCTTGTGCTGGCAATTCATGGTGCTCCATTGCCATTGCCATTCCCACACCCACCCCTCCTCATCAACTCCTGCTGCTCATACCTACTTTAGTGGCGCTCGATGGTTTCTATCATTTCCCCACAGCTCTTGCCTTTTCTGATTGAGCACCTCTGTCTCTTGCCTTCCTGTTTTGGCACTTAGTAGCCATCTGCTGTCATCCAGACCATCGATACTTTCTTGCCTCTTTGCCTTCCTGTGGGCCCCTGTTCTGTCCAGATTTTGTCTCGGCCATCTGCAGATTGGCTCCCATTACAGCGCCATGATGTTTCTCTCTGTAAGGGCTTCTATCGCCCCTTGTTCTGCCTCCCTTTCTTTGAATGCAAATGATTTTGCCTTCCTAAACCATGACATGATGATGTTGGACTACTTGAATATTGTGCACAATGTCTATATTTTGCCATGATTTGGCACTGGTGTTTTATTTTGGTTGACTCCAAGGTGTTTTTGAGCTGCTTTCTGCCTTTCGACCCTATCCCCTCTCATCTCCATTGCTCTGCCAGTCCTGTTCCTGGTTCTCCTACTCCCTTCATCTTGCACCTCATTATTCTCATACCGTCTTCTCCATTCCTCATATCTACCTTTATGTCTAGCTTTCTTCCTGGTACCCCATACCTCAACTGTGGGCTGCAGCTTTTGCCCAGCCCTCCAGCTTCCTCTCTATCGACCTTCTGCCTCTGGTGCCTATGTTACACCTTTTTGGGCTCTCCATCCCTGGCCCACCGACTCCTTCCATGCTGCATTCTAGTTTCCTGACCTCGTGGCCCTTTTGCATCACTTAGCTTCTGGCCTTCTACCATATCTTCCTCTCCCACTGATACCTCCGTTTTTTCCAGCCCTCATCATATCAGCCTTCCCCTACCCCATTGTTCAGCTCATGTCATCCTCCTTTCTCTGACTCCATTCATCTCAAACCTCATCATTCCTGTACTGATCTTGTCATTCCTCCTGCCTCCATCCTTCCTTGTTCTTCTCCTGGTACTTCGTTCCCTGCCCGTTGGCTGCAGGCTTCACCCAGCCTTTCTCGTCTCCCTCTCATGCACTTCCCCTTCTTCTATCTTGCTGTTTTACTTCACAGCCTCATAAGTCTGGGCTTTGGAGCTGCTTCTCATCCTTTCTTTTCTTCTCTGTTGGCTCGCCCCACCTACCACTGCTCCCTCGACCCTTGCCTCTTCTCTTTCCTCATCCTATGCTTTCTTTTGGGGGTTTTCCCCATCCTGCCCTCACCATACCTATTCATAGCCTCCTTTTATCCTAGTCCTACATTCTGGACCACTCAACTCATATATCCTCCTCTCCATGTCAGCCTCTATCGTTACTGAACCTCATCCTTCCTCTACCCTACTTGCCATCTTACCTACCCTTAACCGTACCAGCCTTCAAGGCTTTCACTCCATTTTCATCCATCACCCATTTCATACCTCACCTTCACCATACTGGCCTTCAAGGCTTCACTCTATTATCATACAGTGTCCATTTCCTATCTAACCTTAACAATTCCAGCCTCCAAAACTTTCATTCCATTATCATATATCGTTCATTCATTCTCGACCCTCCTCTCTTTCATATCAACTAATCAATTCATCGTGGGATGCGGGCTTCAGCCAGCCATCATCATCCCTCCCCCTTTTACCATTCATTCCCATTCTGCTGTTCTATGCCAGCCTTCAATTTTTCCTTCCATCAGTGTGTTTAGCTAGTCATTCTCGATCCTCCACTCATCCATTCTGACTTTGTAGCTCCTACCTCACTTCTCCTGGTACTTTGTACCTCACACGTTGGCTGCGGGCTTAACCTAACTGTTCTCATTTCTACCTTCATGCAGTTTGACCCACTCCTAATTTGGCTCATCAATGGACCTGGTTGGCATGCACTCCTATGGTTGCTACTTGCAGTCTCCTTCTCCGAACCCACATTGGGGTCTATTTCACTTCATCTGACCTCTCTGTAGGTCTACTCATTCGCATCGACTATTTGAGCATACTCCTCATGTGGGTCTCATGCTATCTCGATTCGACCTGCTCTCCACCCGGAAATGTGCCTGCCGTGTCCATTGCTCCATGGCTCAGGGCTAGCCCATAGCTGACAGTCTCACTCTGCACCCCCGAAGTCCACATCTAGAACATGTGAAGCTTGGAGCGGGGTCCTTCTCCCTGGCCCTCAGTGAGAATGTCTTCGCTCCGGGTGGACCTTCAGTTGTCCCTCATTCTGGTGACTCCTCTAGATGTAGAATTTACTACTTCAAGCTGCGAGGGGTGGGGCTGTCTTCTGCAGGGCCCCTTTAGCTGCCTGAGCAGGTTCAGGGGCACCCTTTATGCTATTCTTACTCTGACTGCCTCTGGTTTACCTGGTCTTTTTCATAGGCTCATTTAGGCCGGCTGAGTGCCTCAGTGGTAATTTCTCTCCTCCTTTGCTTTTGTGCATCTAGTTGCAGAGACGTCGCTCGCAACCCTCAAAAGCATTCCTGTTAGAAGGACAGAGTGAGAGCTTCTTCCAAATTGGAATCTTTTCCTCTTCCCTCGATCTCACCACTAAATTGCAGTAGCTGAGCCGTCACTAACCAAAAAGTCCTTCAGCCTGGAGGGAAGGTGACCTAGGCCTTGGATCCCCAGAGGTTTCCTCCTAAAAGGTTTTTTTTCCTCTCCTCAATGCTGATGGTCATAATATTTAGATAGGGTTAGTGCGTTCATAGATTCCATAATTAGGTTCCACTGTTGGATGGAGTCGGATGGTGGAACTGGCTATTTCCTCTCTCCTTAGGAAGTCTTGCCTCCTGCTTCATGTCAGCTTCCAATCCACTAATCATTCCTTGTCTTCTCCTGTTCCTCTCCTGTTCTTCCCATCTATATCTATCGACCTCCAGTTCCGTCCTCGATATCATTCTGACTCCTCGCCTCCTTCGCTGCTTGACATCCTTTTGGGCACACTTTTGGCCTCCTTCCTAACCTACCTTTAGCCAAGGGAATCATTCCCGCAGCACCTATATAAGTGGAACCCTTCTCTAGGGTTCCTCACCATCTACCCCTACAGGGTAGTATATCCCATGGATAGAGAGGTGAATAGCTACAATGTACTTAAGTCACATAAGCATATATCATACTAAGTTGCGTAAGCACATTGAATTGCAAGGCTACACCTGTAGTTTAATGGGCGGATCAACACCATGCCCCCAATCAGGCCTTAAAAGGCCACTCCTCCTGCTTAGTCCAGGATCATTTTTTCATTTCCCCACCATCCTCCCCTCCTCCTCCAGCGGCTCATCTCTTTTTTCCATGGGCTCCTTCCTAAGCTACCTTTAGCCAAGGGAATCATTCCCATGGCACCTATAGGGGTGGAATCCTTCTCTAGGGTTCCTCACCATCTACCCCATAGGGTGTTATATCCCACGGAGAGAGAGGCGAATAGCCACAATGTATCTAAATTGCATACGCATACATCATACCAAGTTGCGTAAGCACATTGAATTATTGTCTGTAGTCAGCAGAGAGGTTGGTCCTTGAAAATTTATAGTAATTTTGTATAGAATTATGCTGACCTCAGGTGGTACCCGAGAAAGGAATATATATTCCAGTGTGCCTACCTGATATCAAATAAATGAAATGCAATTTGTAAAATCAGTTCTACAATGGTTTGGAGGGGATTTGTAACTGTTCCTGAGAACAGTTTGTTGAGCTTCCAGGAATTCCCATAATTCAACAGAGTGTGAACTGAACTATGAAATAGAACTACAGCATCAATCTGGATACTGTGGTACAGTTCACTTTACTCGTGCTTTCAGGTCTGGATACACTACAACAGTTTTGAGAACAGATTTTCAGAACAGCTTGGTGGTCTGTGGACAGGGCCTTCAGGTAAAAATGAAGCACTACCAACATCAGTTAAGCAATACGGCATGACAGGGAGTGTATTATTGTGGGATAACAGCACACTTCAGAAAGTGAAGCCCGATGCTAAGCCAAGGGCTTCACGCACCTGAGAAGTCCTGTTATCCCTCAATCACACACACCCTGGAATGCCTTACCGTGAGTATAAAATGTCTTCCCTGATTTTTTTTATTTTAGGACCAAGTAACGAGGTTCAAAAAGTTAAGCATTTCTGATCTGTGCTGTTGTGCTGGGATGACAGTATGGTTACAGTATGTGAGTGGATTCCACCAATCACAGTACAGTATTTCTCTTATCCATTTTATAATAGCAATTATACAATGGCAAGAAAGAATCCTGGATTCTGATTGGTCAGTGTGTGCATGAGACAGTGATGATATTGCAGCATAACATCACTCTCATTGATTAGCATTTGCTTTGCTTGCTGCCATCATTAAGCAGCATTACCTTTTTTATCCTCTTCTCTTAAGGAACTCACTAAAAATCTACTAAAAACATTTAAATTTGTTATTTTTATTTTGTATAACAATGAACCATTGTATAATAGCAATAAGGCACTCCAGGGTGTGTGTTATTGTGTAATAACGTCACTCCTGGGGTGGTGGAAGCACTCAGCTTCCTTGTGCTTCAACTCACCCCAGGGTGGCGATATATATAGAATAAAGTATGGGTCGGGGTGTGTGGCCAGTTTTACACACACCGAGTCTGTGGGATGCTACATCAACCCAGAGGGCTTCGACCGGCTTCGTGAAAAGCATCCCACAACGAGGGTGTGTGTAAAATTGAGTTTGAAACCCTGACCCATTTTTTTATTTTATATAATTGCTGGGTTTCCCTTTTTTGCCTCAGCAATTATATAAAACAAACAGCTCTCAGTGTATCCTCCCAGTGTATCCTACGGTCGGTCCTTTCAGTTGTTTTTTTTTAATTTCTTCAGGTCTTTGTGTGTTTCCAGGGTATAAGGGGGGGAGAAAAGAAAAGAAAAGAAAAGGACTTACCACCGAGTTCTTGTGGCAGTTCTGTTTCGGGCAACACGGAAGCAGTGAGCGGTCTCGGCTGGTCGCGCACAGGAAGGGAAATCGTGGACGGGTTTGCCGTTATAAACGCTCCTTTATAACAGCAAATTATGCCACAGTTTCCCTATGGGAAAAGGGCAGAGCCAGTTATTATTGCACACTAACACACACCCTGTCATGCCTTATTGCTTTATTAAAGGACAGAAGGGACTATAGGTCCATCATGTCTGCAGCTTCCCCTCCCTCACTTCATAAGCAGGGATGAGCAAGCATGTTGCACAAACACGCACTGATTTTAGGAGTGCAACACCTCTTGATACGCTTTGAAAGAAAACATAGGCAAAGTTCAGTTTCCGCCTGCTGTATTTAGTATCTTCCTAGGCATAAAATCTCCTGGATCAAACTGCATCTTGTGCCATGGAACTGGGTGATGACAGCGCATGCCTTTGTCTCCTCATGCCTGGATTACTGTAATACTCTTTACTTAGGGTTATCAGAAGGTTTGATACATTGCTTGCAGATGGTCCAGAATGCTGCAGCCTGGCTGGTAGCTGGAATTCATGAAATGTGCACATTACGCTGATCCTATGCAATGTGCACTGGGTGCCCATCTGGTGGTATGTCAGCTTTAAGATATGCTTGGTGATTACAGACAAGGCCCTACATGATCTGGGTCCTGTCTCCATAGAAGGGCTTTTGCTACCTCACACCCCTGTGTGGCCTTTTCGCTCCACTTGTCAGTTTCTCACTCTCGATTAAAAGTATCAGGAGAGAGAACCTTTTGGGCAGCCATGCTGGTTCTATGGAACCATCACCTACCTGCTATCCATTTGACTTGTTTGGTGGGGTATCCTGTGAAGGTGGTGATAGAAAGAAGGGCAATGACAAAAAAGGTGACTGAAAACAGCGTGTGCACATAGGGCAAGTGGGAAAAAACAGTGATTGCTGAAACGGTGACCTACAGTTTTTTTTCCCCTCCCCGAGTTGTGTCCCCCTGGAGTTGATTATATTTAGTAAGGGAGTTGCAGGGGGTGAAGACCCTGCACAAGGGGGTTGTGGGGGCAAAGCCTCCTGCAAAAAACATATTCTGACTGTTGTCATCATTTTGGCGATCGCTGTGTTTGCCACTCACCCTATGTGGTCAGTGTTGTTTTTCCTTCGCCCTTTTTGTCCTCACTCATTTTCCCTCCCCCTTATCACATAGAACTGATCAGTGGATACCTTCAAGGATGTCATAAAACCATATTTTTTGAGCCAGCCTACTGCACTTGATTCTGTTATTTATGGTTTTATACCGTTTGTTTATTATGTTATTGTATTCAACTATTCTGTTTCTCCCTGTAAGGTGCCCTGAGCCATTTGGGAAAGGTACTGTAGAAATAAAAGTTGCCTTGCCCTTGCTTCTTCTTCTTCTCTTCATTGCAACTTTACAAATGAACAAGAAAAAAGGATCATTGTCTCCTAGATTTCATTTGCCTTGACTGCTTGTATCTATGCCTGATATCATAATCATCTCCTTGTGCGATGTCACTTTCTCTTACTGTGGAAATTATTATGATGTCACAATCAGAGGACTATAATGTCAGGTGCAGGCAAGAAGCCAGAACAGATGAAGTTGATGGAACACTGACCCGGTTTTCATTAGAGGTGTGCAGAACCTGACAATGACAAACCGAGCCTTCCCTAAGTTTGTTAGCTCGCTTATAGTGAAACCCAAACCAAAATGTAACAGCTTGGCACTGGTTTGGCACAGTATGTGTGTATTTGGGGGAACACAAACCACGCTCTCAGAGCAAGTCAGTGGATGAAAACCCGAACATCATATAAGGTACACTCTGAGTAGAAAGGAAAATCCTTTAAAAAACTAAACAAACTGCAATGAGTTTAATCTTGAAGCCTTGGAGATAGTGAAGCATCGTGTGGGGTGGGGTGGGGGGAGGCTGGTGAGGCTTGTGCCAAACTGTTTTGAATAAAAAACAAAGGCCCTTTTTAGGGCTCAGGGAGCAAAGCAAAGAGAACGAGAGACTGGTGCAGAACTGTTTAAAGCTCTTTTCAGGGCAATATAGCAAAAAAAAAAAAAAATATATATATATATATATATATATATATATATATATGTGTGTGTGTGTGTATGTCTCAATACACTCTTGCCAGAGCTAAGAAGAAATGGTGGGCTTTCTAAACAACTACAGATTAGAAAATGGAAAAATCCATTTACAGGGCCAGGGCTTTTTTATCTGATAAGATAGGACAGACAAACTGATAAGCAACTCCGTAAAAGAGAAAGGGAAGCAAATAAAAGCCTTTTCCTTGGCTCAGCAGATTGTATACCGTTGAAATGTCAAAATTGTGACATCAAAATCCATTACAGTGACAACTTTGAGGTTGTTATTGTAATGGACATGATGGTGAAATTTTGCCAATTTTGAATGCATCTCTCCCCCTTCGAACAAATTTGGAGTTTGTTATATTAAAGTTGGGTGTGCACCCCGTGTGAGAGGTGCCCCCTCAAAAGAAACACTCAATGTCAGACAGCAAAAATCTCACTTGTCAACATTGTTTGTGCCGTTGTGCCACATTTTGACAACTTGGTTGTCAATGTGACTTGGTGGAACCTAAGCAGATAAGGGGGGAGTTTATTAATATAAAAAACCTGCCAGCCCATTTTAAAAGAAGCAGGGAGACAGGAAAGACAAACTTGACTACCATACAGCTCATTTTAGGTCAGAGATTCACAAGAATAAAAAAATAGGTTATAAGCTCATTTACAGGCAGCAATTAGTAGGGCAAACAGTCATTTACAGCCTCTGGGCAAGTCAGGGGCACTAGTTATGCTCTACACTGGGCAAGGCATTATTTCATTCAGTCAGGAGCAACAGTGAATAAGCCCTACTCAGGGAACAGTCCTTCCAGTCAGGGGGGCACAGTAAGTAAGCCCTTCTCAGGGCACAAGTCCATCCAGTCAGGGGTCACCAGTAAATAAGCCCTATTCAGTGCATATGTCCATGTAGTCAGGGGACAAAAATTAATAAGTCTACTTAGGGCACAAGTCTGTCCAGTCATGAGGCACCAGTAAATAATCTCTACTCAGGGCACAAGTCCGTCCAGTCAGGGGGCACTAGATAATAATCCCTTCTCAAGACACGTTTGTCCAGTCATGCAGCACCAAACTGGAAGCAGATCTTTAAAATTGCCTATTGTCCAAGGTAGTTTTAGAGGGAGGTGAGACTGCCTTGAGTACACCAACAAAACGAGAACTAAAACCAGAACCAAGCCCTGGGGTTATTTGGCAAAACTGGAACCAAAACCAGAACCTCCCCGGTTTTGCACACTTCTAGTTTTCATGCTATATGCAATGAAAAATAGGAAGCTAAGTACAGAAAATGTATGAAATAGAAGCTTAATTCAGTATAAAAATGCTGTTTTTTTCAGAGATTCCCTAGTGATAACAGGGTCTCCTTGAAGTAGCTCCATACCCATTCTACTACCCAGGGTCCCATTTGATTGCCTTGGGAAGCAGAAATGTGGTCAGGCTAACCTGGATGGCTTGAACTGTCTTCAATACCACTGTCTTTGTTGGTGAGCCGCCCTCTAGAAGTGCCTCATAACATTACCATTGAATTTACCATTTATGAGCTTCAGGGACTGTCATCTATCTATCTATCTATCTATCTATCTATCTATCTATCTATCTATCTATCTATCTATCTATCTATCTATCTATCTATCTATCTACCTGTCTATCTAGCTATCTGTCTATCTATCTATCTATCTATCTATCTATCTATCTATCTATCTATCTATCTATCATGCCGTCCTCCCACTAGGTGGATGAGGTCATTATTAATCCTCTAGGAAACAGTGTACATAGTTAGACAATAAGATATTAATAGGTATTATTCCTCAGGAAGGAACTTAAGGGTAAGAGAGAGCCACTGTTTTTGGTGGTTGGACCCTGGGGCTCTGTGAGAGAGGATTCCCCAAGAACCCAGCAGAACAGCATGCTAGGGTTCTGTCCCCTGTGGGAGGCCCTGAAGGCTGCACATGTGTGATATCAGAGAACTTCTAGAAACAGGAAGAGGAGAGTGGAGACCACACAGACTGGAAGGGTAGGACCCCCAGGCTGGAGCTAGGCCTACCAGGTGGTGGGGCCTTGAGCATGAACAAAGATACTTTGGAGTCATTTTTCACGCTTCTGTTGCCCTCTGCTGCTGCTGGGTATTTACAATGAGTCCTGAGCAGGAGGCAGAACTGGTTGTGGGGGCATGGCCAAGGCAGAGCAGAGTAGTGCAGCTTTGAAATACCGCTTGTGAACAGCATTGCTCAGCTGTTCTAACTGGAGCTTCTGTGAGGGTCTATTTGTTACGGAGCTGAGCCAGTCAGGCTCATTTAGACTTAAGCCCTTGCAGCTTCTGTTTACCTGTGCTGCTGCAGGGCATTTACATTGAGCCCTGAGCCTCCAATTGGGAGGTAGGATTGGCTGTGAGGGTGTGGCCAAGGCATGGTGGAACGGCAAAGCTTTCAATTGCTGTTCATGAACAGCATCACACAACTGTTCTTGTTGGAGCTCCCTTGAGGGTTTGTTTGATGTCGAGCTGAGCAGTCAGGCTCCTTTGGACTTAAGCCCTTACAGCTTTGGTTTGTCTCTGCTGCTGTTGGAAATGTGCACTTATTTATTTATTTTTTTTTAATAACCAGCTAAGTGCGCTAGATATTAAAAAATGCCTATTTTCAGGCACAACCCCGAGGATACAAGTCAAAACACTAAAAACACAGTGCTACAGGGAAACGTAACGTTAACAATTGCAAAAGTAGTCATGTAACAAGTTACAAGGGTAGTTGAGATGGTAAATACACAGTGTCAAAGGAAAAGAGGCACAACATTATATAACAGCTTGAAAACTCACAGGGTGAGCCCATGGCAACGCTATAAGGTAAGAGAAAATAAGTGCAGCAGAAAGTAGGGAAAGAGAGGGAAAATAGAACCGGTAGCTCCAGGCAGACTAGAAGGAATAAGGAAGGTTTGCTGAGACAGATGTAAGGCTGTAAGCATAAGCGCATGTGCTTGAGCAGAAAAGAATGTGGAGCATAGTGGGAGAAAGCTTGGGAACCCATGGATGTTTTATATCTAGGTACATTGAACCCTGAGTCTTGAAATGGGAAGCAGGGCCACTTGTGGGGATACAGCCTACAGCTTTTTGAGACCTCTGCGCAAGGGGTCGTCAACTGCAGTCCATAGCTAAAGGGCCAGAGCATAAAGACTTCATACTGGGGCATCAGCTGGGGTGTCAGCCATCAGCCGATCACTCTGACCATTTGGTGTGCTCCTACTCCAGCCCAGAGTAAGTACTCTGGTTTTCCTAGTAATTTAATGCCCCTGTGACTTTAGGCTTCTGTTGATATTATAGCTATTTTACTTGGCTGTACTACTAGAACTGCTATTGTCCTAGGCTAGTGTTGTTTCTACTACATATATATCTGTTTAACAATCTGCTGCCCAGATCTTCATGCTCTAGTTTCTATTTTTTGCTCTGTATTTCTGTTTAAATGGCGTTATCCACTTGCTACTTATATTTACTTGTACTGCTGAAATTGTCTAAATTGTTTTGCTGTGATTTTCAAAAATTAGTCATCTGCTAAAGGTCTGGTATTGTGGCTTTCCATCTGGGTGAAGCCCATATACACCCATGTTGCTTAATTTTTGCTTCCTCCCTACTTGTGTGAAGTCTATATTTCCTTGTTTCTAAAGTTGAATGGCTGGCCTCCTCCTTATCTGGGTGAAGCCCATATTTCCTCATTTTGTTTTTATATATCAGCTTCATCCCTTCCAGGGTAATTTCAAAAATTTAGTTCAGGCAAAGGCAAGCTTGCACTCTACTAGATGACAGGAGGGGTGCAAACAGGGCAGCCAGCCCATTAGACAGACAGCAGAAGCAGAGGCAGTCACACTCCCAAGGATAACGAAAACTCAAAGTTTGCAAAAGTAACAGTTTTATTGCACATTTGCAAGTAAATCCAGCTCAAGGCAAGATAATAGGAATCATCAGAACCAGGGTTCTGGTGGTTCCTATTATCTTGCCTTGAGCGGGATTTACTTGCAAATGTGCAATAAAACTTCTTTATTTTTACAAACTTCGAGTTTTCGTTATCCTTGGGAGTGTGACTGCCGCTGCTTCTAATTTCAAAAATTCCCTTCCATTTCTAAGTTTTCAAACTCCGGCCTCTTCCCTATCTGGTGAAGCCCATATTTTCCTTGTTTTGCTTTTATACTTGCTTCTTACCTAGCAGGATGAAGTCTTTATTCCCTCTCAGTTCTAAAATGTAAATTCTGGCCTCCTCCCTTTTTTTGGTTAGCCACATTCCCTGTACTCAGCTTTTGCTCCTTTTTGGTGAAGCCTATATCCCCTTTATATTCTAAAATTAATATGTGGCCTCCTGCCTTGCTGGGTTAGCTCATAATCACCTCCTCAGTTTCACTCCGTTTGGGTGAAGCTTGTTCCCCCACCCCAGTTTATTTATTTATTGTAAACTATAGAGTAAGTGCAGCTTCATTCTCTCCCACAGTGCTGCTCCATATCTTTTCTCTGCTTCCCTTCTTGCCTACCCTCACATCCCTCCTCCCTTACACCTTTTCCAGTTTTCCCCTTCCATCTTCTTCCCTCTTTCACCCTCACCCACTCTTCCCTCCTCCAACCTACCCCACTCTCTCTCTTGCATCCTGGTTGTAGTTTCTTCTCATCACCTTGACTTCACCTCAAAGTCCTCAACACTCTCCATTCCTCTTATCTTTCTCATTTTTCTTCCTCCTCCCCTCCTCCCACTTCCTCTTCCCAGAAACATCTCATAGGCTCGCTTAAGCTCCTCATTTCCTTGCTGCTTTTAGCTGCAGGTTATATTGAGCTCAGCTCTGGCCCTGTCTTGTTATGCCCTCTCCTCAAAGGTCTGAGAGTGCCCCATGTCAGCATCTGCAGCCTTCTCCTTAAGACTGACTAATTGCAACCACTCATGGTTAACCTCAGGCCTGATGTGCTGGTGATCTCTGAGTCTTGACTTTCCCCCAGGATTCCTGATTCTTCTGGTGCCATCCACGATTTCACCATCATTTGACAGGACCAAGCAAAGAGGGGTTTGGAGTAGCCATGAACCTCTCCTCAAACTTCCAGTCTGAGTCTGTGATGTCCACCTCCATCTTCCCTGCCTATGAGATACTTCTTCTCAAGCACTCCCTCTCTTTTTCTGTCCCTATATTTATTGCCAGTGTCTGCTGCTGTCCTGGTATGTCCCCCCATCAGTTCTCAAGCTACTGACCTGCATCTCCTCCCATGCCTTCTGTGGCGAATTAGTCATGCTTCATAATTTCAGCCTCAGTTGGCTCTTGTACCAGGTGAAAACAGAGAAGCAAGAACAGTGCGGTCAAAACCACGCTGCCAAACAGCAAAGTGAAAAACAGCTACAGGGATAGCATAGTGTAGGCAATGTTAGCACAATTCTTGTAGCTGTTGGCCATCGGGGGGGGAGAGAAGGAGAAAGTGTCTGCTGTGGGGTGTGGAGGGTAGGGCACAGGCAGCGGTGGTCAGAAGAAGGTCGTTGGACTGGGGTTTGAGTCCCGGTCCTGGGAGATGTGATTGTTTTTATTCTGCTTTGGGAGACAAGAGTTTTGTTTTTATTTACATTAGTATTTCTCTCCCCTTCCAACTGTTGTGCTGCCTGTGTCTGCCTCCACCCTGCACTTTGTGCCCCCCCACCGGTGTTCCTGCTGGGTGCCACCTCCCCTCCTCAAAAATCCCCACCGGGGTTCCTTTCCATCCCCTCGAGTTGTCTCCTCCCCCCCTGGAGGTGAATATATTTAAATATTGGGGTTTAGTGAGCCCTAAGGTGGGTTATGGGCGGATCCTCCAGTGAACACACCGTGTAGCCGGTTTATTATTTGTGGTGCTATGGTAGCATTCTGTGTTTTTGCCAAGTGCTATCATTGTTTTCGGCATTTGTGTTCCGTGGT
This sequence comes from Neoceratodus forsteri, assembly GCA_016271365.2. NCBI lineage: Eukaryota > Metazoa > Chordata > Ceratodontiformes > Ceratodontidae > Neoceratodus > Neoceratodus forsteri. The sequence continues at coordinate 1,709,359,840 of CM028129.1, read as the reverse complement.
TTTTGACCATGCTGTTAAGGTTTTCTGCATTATGACCTAGTGCCATTGGATCTCCCCTTCTCTGCATAAATTTTATCTTAACATTACTTCTTACTTTACAAACTAATCTCTCTCTAACCCCACTCATCATAATTTAAAATGTCTAAATTACTTCCTATTGGACCGGGTCCTCTTCTCTCATCCCCACTGTGTTGTGGATGCTGGTACCCTTCCTGATGCCTTCATTGACCACAATATGGTCTAATTTGCACATAAGATTCATCATCTCAAAACTCCCCCCAAATTCATCCAGTGCTCACAAATTCTTCTCCTCCAAATTCATGGCTGTCTGGGATCATCATGCCCCCTTAAAAGAACCACGGTCCGAGGAGTTCACCCACCATAGATCTCAGCAAAGTTGCTGGCTTTTAATCATGTGTGTGCACTGGCCTGGGGGACCTACAAGTCCACTGACTCCCTTTCTGGGCTAACTCATTATCAGATCCTTTGTAATGCCTGTACTAGAGTTACTAGGCTTGTGAAGTCTGCACACTTCGCATCCACACTCCAAAACAACCTTAATCACCTTTCTAAATTTTAGAAGGTAATTCATGCCATCTTCTCCCCCTCTGACCCTTATTCTCGAGGTGGGCAACTTTTCTATCCCTGACCCTGCTGCAGTCACCTCCTTTTTCAGTTCCTTTTTCACCTCCTGTACCTGGTTCTTCCTATCCTCCTCCTTCTCCCCTCCCACTCCCACTTCTCCTGTACCCTCTCTCTCCATGTTCATCCTCCCTACTGTCCCAGCCTCCCTTTCTTCCTCTCTTCCACTACTGCTGCTGTTTCTCTTAAAACCCTCTTGGCTATAAACCCCTACAAACGTGAGTGCCCTGATGGTCTTGACCCCAAACTCCTTTATCTCTCTGCTCATGCCTTTGTTCTCCCTATCACCTACCTACTCAACCTCTCATTCTCCTTAATCCACAATCCCTAACTCATGGAAACTGGCTACAGTCATACCCCACTTCCCCTGGAAACTACCATCCTATCTCTCTACTCCCCACTCTAGCTAAATTCCAGGAACACCTTGTTCTCTCTCAACTCTCCACTTTTTTGACTCAGCCTTGTTTTTCACTCCATTCCATTCTGGCTTCAGGAAATTCTACTCTGCCTCCACCTCTCTCACCCGGCTCACTGATGCTATCCTGTCTCTGGTGTGGATCAGGGTCACGTCACCTCCACTATCTTTGTCAACTTGGCAAAAGCTTTTGAACCTGTTGCCCACTCCATTCTGTGGGACAAGCTTAAACCAGCTGGACTCTGTGACCTTTGTTACTGTTGCCCAGCCCATTCTGTAGGACAAGCTTAAGCCAGTTGGACTCTCTGGCCTTATTGGTTAAGTGGTGGAGTTAATGTAGCTATAAGGTGGTGGTAACATATAAAAATCTACATTTTAAAATAGTCTCATAGACTTATATGGCCTGTGCCCCCACGCTATCCTTACTAAGACATTACAAAACATCTGAGCATGGGCGCGGGGCTGGCAGACTGGGACATGGAAGGAATCTGCTGGCTGCTTGCTGGAGTCAATTTACAGTCATTTCCCTCCTGAACTGGGCTGAATGAAAAATGATTATTTAATGGTCAAGGTACTTTTAGTGACATAAGGTAACGGGCTATTGTACTGAAAAGGTCCAATCATAAATCTTAGACCTTTACTTTAAGCTGCCTGCATGTAACCCAAACAATGAGGGTCAACCCCCCCCCCCAAAACACACTTCCGGTCGGATCTTCAAGGTGCCAAGTACGTGGTCCTAAGGAGCATGTTGACTTAGGCATCCTAAAAATTTGAGAAAAAAATGGCCCTAAATGGGACCATTACCAGCAAAAGGAACACTGGAAAAAAACAAAGTCCTGCCACATGCGCGCTTAGAATAAAAGCATGATGCCATGTCAGTCCAAAACTTTATTGTACTCAGAATGTTCTCTTTATAGTTACTGCTGAGTCAGACTTATAACCCTCTACTTGTGACATCAGAATCAAGCCTGTGGTAACAGGTTGTGATGTCAAAGAGAAATAGGAATTGACAGCAGGCATAAGCAATGTGAACAGGTAAAGAAGAAGAGGAAAGGATGCAGGGTTTTTTTTGGCAGTTAATTATCATTTTGCTCCCCAGTGACCCACGCAACCCTCCTGTCATGCTAGCCACCCCAGCCCCATCACTCTGACTTTCTGATTTTCCACCAGGACTAGTCATTGAGCTACCACAGTATGGCCTGGGTGCTTGTCAGGTGTGGAGCCTGCAGGTGGCTGGAGTCATCTAGCTGCTTGAATCCATGTTTGTCTTCTTTTCGTTGCCCACCCATCATGGAGGAATCAGTGTGCAATGACGCCAATAGCAATGTGATGCATGGTCCCGTGCGGTGCCACGTGTTTGCCACTCCTCCAGAGTGGAGCACCAGTGTGATCTCTGTGTGCTGGCCCCCCAGTTACCACTAGGGGTCCAAGAGCTCCCTCACACCACCCTAGAGAGGAGATAATCCAGTGGATGCTCAGTCCTACCCCCAGCCAACTGTCTGACTCCCCGAGCTTGTTCCTGAACTTGGGTTACTGGCACTGGTGGGCTGCCGCATAGAAAGAAAGCTGTTTTTTAAAAAAAAAGAAAAAAGCCATTTTTGCAATAATATACAGATACATAAGGTAGTGTAACTACCCTCTATACATATAGGATGCTCTAATCCATTTCATGGAGAAGTGAGCAAGACAAACATAGACAAAGTAAATAGGATTTCAATACGGAACAACAAGATAAGATGCCTGAGCTTTTCCATACAGATTTAATATTTCAAAGACTGTGCCCTTTCCAACCTAAATCGAGAAAATTCAAAGTATCTAGGTTACACTGAGTCTCTTTAGCTAGTCATGCACGGTACATTATTGATAAAACACTACATTTTTTAGTAATACTATTCTCTTACAATTTCCTTTTCCTTTCATATTAAAGGGACGCTGTAAACTCCCTTAGTTCTCAAATTGTCCCTCGTTTAAAAATCACATTTCCTCTGTGCTGTCTTGTAGGAAGGTGGACTTTCCTACATCGGCATCGTGGCTGCGTTATGACCCCTGGTGAAGCAGAAGATTGTTAAAAAACTAACAAAGAATTTCATAAGCCACCAGTCCAATCACTATGTTAAACTCAAGCATCACTGGTGTAAGTCAAGAGGTATTGACAACAGGGTGCGCAGGAGGTTCAAAGGTCAGATCTTGATGCCAAACATTGGTTATGGTAGAAATAAGAAGACTAAACACATGCTGTCCACTGGGTTCAGGAGATTTCTGGTACACAATGTCCATGAAATGGAGGTTCTGATAATGAGCAACAAATCCCATTGTGCGGAGATCTCTCATAATGTGCCCTCCCGCTCCAAGAACTGCGAAGCAATTGTGGAGTGAGCAGCTCAGCTGGATATCAAAATCATCAATCCAAATGTCAGATTGCACAGCGAGGAGAATGAATAAACTGGACCTTTTCCTGTGCAACAGATCCAAAAAGGGAGTGGGGTGCATACAAAGAAAAGGACTGAAAGCTAGAAAGTCAGGTTTTCAAATATTTTACTGCAAATTCGTAAATAATCTTACAGCCGCTTCTGCTTCAGTAAAGACCCCTAGTGCCTCGACTCCAATGAGTCTTCAGTGGGGTTAAAGCAAACAGATAGACCAATCACATAAATGCACACACCAATTAGTGCACCTGTTCAGTGACATCATCTTGAGTCAATTAATTTAAAGAGCCCATGTGTTACTACGACAAACACAATATAAGCAAACACATAAAAATAGTGTTACAAAAAACTAAACTACTATTATTGCAGCACAATCAACTCATGTGTTTAGTTTCAAGACATATCATTCCTAGAATTCATTTCTTACTTTTATGTAAACTAAATGGTTATAGTAATTTTGGACTGATTAGAGTTAATACAGCAATAATCCTAACTCCATAAAATGTAAAACCATGTAGGCTGGAGTGTTCAGGTACTTTATAAAGAGAGACAAAGATACTGAAAACAAAATAATAATACTAATATCAAAATATTTCTACAAACAACATATTGCTACTATACCACCTTTTCCTGTGCAGCTGTGTTGTTTGTCTAAAATAAAACTTACAAAAAAAATCGCATTATATGATTGCTTACAATCTGTAAAGGTTGCTGATGTAGCCGGTTGTTTGATTCTGATTCCTTCCATCTTTGTAAAAGTGAAAAACAGACTGCACACGATGCTTGTGTTACCATACAAAAATGTGCTTGTTTACGTTCCTTGATCAACTTTCACTGCATCTTTCCTAGACTTGCGAGCACCCCCACACAAGCTACCCACTCATATGCAGTGAGAGGAGAGGAGGCTAGTGCATCATGAGTGGCTGCACTGTTTGGAGGGGTGTTCATTGTTCATAAAGTTCAAGAAGTCTACAATAAGAGCTGATGAAGGAATTGAAATAAAACCAGTCTGGGGATAATTATACCATTTCCATGCATTTCTATTTATTGATTTAGTTATTTGAAAATTAGTAACTGATAGAGGCACACTGAGCCAAGGCTCGTTTCCAGGTGCGACCTGGGAGGAGGGGGAAGGTAGAACTAGCAGCAGAAAATGCAAAGTATCAAAACAATATTTCACAAAGATTAGAACAATAAACACATTTGCTTGTACAGAAATGAAGTGCAGAGAACACCCAGCAGTGCAGAAAACTGGCAACAAAAAAAGAATAAAGAGCAATGACCTGGATGGAAAAAGGTTCAGCCATTAAAGTATCCATAGGAAAGGAAACAGAAACAGGTGGGGAGGGTTTGAAGTTTCAGCTGGCACCTGAAGGAGCCAGGTGATGAGGAGTGATGGATGGAGGAGGGGAGTTTGTTCTGAGTGCATGAAATTGATAGGAGAATGTGGATTGACCAGCAGAGGAATAGGGGTGAGGAGTAGCAAAAGTGTGATGGTCCCTGGAACAGTGGGGATATGAAGCATGAGGAAGTTGGAACAGGAGAGAGGAGAGGTAAGAGGGAAGGGAACTAAACCAGTATTTGGAAATGAAGGAGGCACAGTGAGCCTGTTGGTGAGAGGACAGGGGAGGGATGGCTAGGGATAAATATAGTGAGCAGTGGTGTGTGCATGGGGGGAGTTAGTAACAAAAAAGGCAGAAGGAGTTGAAGTAAGTAAGTAAGTAAAATGTATTTGTGTAGTACTCAATCCCAGAGGCTCTGGGTGCTGTACAGAATGGAAAGTGAACATAAATACTGTAATATAAACATTACAATTTAACAACATAACAAGGATATCAACACACAAAATCAAATCCTCATTAAAAGTGTTTAAGCAGTCAGCTAATTCTTCAGTTCATAAATAATTCTCGAAGGCTTCCTTAAATAGATGCGCCTTCAGACCCTGCTTAAAAACCTCCACCGACGGGACTTCCCTGAAGAGGGTGGGTTCACCCATGCCACAGTGACGTACAATTTGGTGAAGCCAATTACGGTGCAGGTAAAATACCCCCTGGCATTACGGCGCGAGGCGTTTCATCTAACAGAAGTTACAGCACCAAAGTGCCCTCCCAGAAAACAGTCACTTTTATGGGAGGCTTTGCCCCCCACACCCCTCCAAACTAAATATAACCTCCTCCAGCATGGGCATGCCCTGGAGGGGGTAGAAACTATGTGGGCACAAAGGGCGACAAGAGTGAGGGGGGGAGCTAAAATCAAGATCACCCCTTTCACTGTCGCCCTTGTTGTGGCACCATAGTTGCCATGACTAAAATGAGTCAGCAACTTGACGGACTAAAAAGAGGGTGTCCAGTCTAGCAAGTGAAGTGGAAGAGGCAGAACCATAGACCAAATCTGTGCAGTCAAAGACAGGGAGCATCATTTTGGTACAAAGCTTCCTGTGGACCTATGGAGATGAGCAGTCTTTGTTACAGCATAGGACACCAAGCTTGGGATGGAGCTTGGCATGGATGGCATCAATATGGGCAAAGAAATCAAGCTCACTGTCAAGCCACATCCCCAGGTACTTGATGAACTGAAGCACTTCAAGGGGGTGCCATCCAGAGTGGTGCAGATGGGGGGGGGGAGACAGCGAGTCTAGCCTGTTTCTGACTGGTAACAAAGGTCGTGGACATGGTCTTCTTAGTGTTAACTCTGAGTTGGTTAGATTGAAACCTGTGCAGAACATTGCTAAAATCCCACTGGAGCAGATCTTCCACAGCTTCAGCAGAGGGACCAGAGGTGAAGATGACTGTGCCTGTATACATGTAGATATGCTAGTTAGTACAGGTGAGAGGTCATTAAGGAGGGCAGAGAAAAGTATGGGACCCAGTATGGAGCCCTGTGGGACCCCTACTTGAATAGGAAGGGAAGAAGACAGGGCACCACCGACCTGAACCGATTGTTGTCAACCCATTAGGAAGAAGTGGAACAAACCAACAGCAGAGGTTGAGAGGCCAGCACTCAGTTTATCCAGGAGGAGAGGATGGAACACTGAGTTAAAGGCTTTGGCTGGATCAGTGAATATAGCAGCCACGATGAGCCACTTCAAGGGGGGGTGCCATCCAGAGAGGTGGAGATCGCATCAGTGACAAGCAACAGGGAGGAAGTGGTGGAATGGTGCTTCTGGAAACTAGACTGGAAGTGTGAGAAGAAGTTGGAGGATGAGAGGAAGCAATGGAGTCTTGAGTGGACCAGCTTCTCTTGCAGTTTAGAGAAGGAAGGGAGGAGCAAGATGGGCTGGATGTTGCCAGAGTAGGAGGGGTCGCCACATTTGTGAAGTGGAATAACTTGGGCGAACTTTCAGGACTGAGGAACATCACAGAGGATGAAGGAAAGGTTAAGTGGGTGAGTAAGTGGAGCTGCAATTGCAGGAGATGAGAGGTGGAGGAGCCTGGGGTGCAGTCTGTCTGCTGGACTTAGATGGATTGAAAAAGAAAAGGGCAAGCAGGGTTTCCTGGATGGTGACCGGGGTAAGTGGTAACCCAGAGAGGGATGGTGGGAGAAGGAGTAAAAGAAGGGGAGGAGCCAGGAGGTGGAGAGGAAGGAAGGGCACAGGTCGTGAAGAACTAACTGGAGACAGCAGCAACAGAGTAGGGGTCAGACACAGGTGAACCATCTACCACAAGAATGGGGGAGTGGACTGGGCGAGAGTGGATAATCTTCCAGAATTTAGCTAGTGAATTAAGGTGACAGAAGAGGTTGGCATTGAAAGAATGTGACTATGTGGCCCAGACAACCTTTGTACATTTATTTCTCAGCACTGTGTTAAGAGACGAGGTCAGACGTGGAGTGGGATAGCTTGTAACGGGTCCATGCGAGGTCCTGGGACTTTCTCAAGTCCAGGACATCAGTGGTAATACAGGGGTGATGGGAGGTTTTTACTCTGGATTTCCTGAGGGGGTGTGCTTGTCCTAGAGAGAGAGGAAAATTAAGAGTGGAATAGTGCAAGGGCCATGTCAATATCTGAGGCAGTGAGGATGGCTGACCAGTCTGGTGCAGTGAAGCTGCATGACATTTAGGGACTGAAGAGCCCTAGACCAGATGTATTTCAGAAATGAGGGAGGATGCTAGATTTTTCTGATGCAGAATGTCATGCGGTGGTCATTAAAAGAGTCGGGCAAGACACCTGCTGCAACAGTGCAAGGGGGGTGAGAGGTTAGAATCTAATTCAAGAGGCTATGAATTGTTGAGAGGGGATTAAGCTGGGTGGGTTCAGAAATAACCTGTGACAAATTAAGGGATTCAATCCTTTGAATAGTAAATCTGGAGGACTGGCCCAGCCAATTTACACTGAAATCCTAGAGGAGAATGAGTTCATCTGCAGAAAAGGTGATGGAGGAAATAGAGCTGACCAGAGATGAATGCGAGTTCTTGGGAGAGGCATGGAAAAACCCAATGGATATAGGTACTGAGGAGGGGAATGCAAGTTTGAGTAATAGACATTAATGGCAGGAGGGTGAGGCCTTTGTACTGACCACAGTACATGAAAGACCCTGGTGGACGTTTATGGCAACCCCTCTACCACATTTCCCCTGTACTGCCTAAAAAGATAGGAATCAGAAAGGAACAGGTTAGCGTCTGGAGTCCTGGATAAGAGCCAAGAATCGGTGATACAGAGGATATCAAGTGAGGACGAGTGAAGCCAAATGGAAAGGAGGTCTAGCTTAGGTATAAGGCTCCTGGCATTTAGATGGAAGATGCTAAGACCTTTGGAAGTGGTTGAGGGAGGGAAGGAGAAAGTAGGGGGACCAGGACTGGGCTCCACATCATCAAAGAGGAGGAGGAGGAGGAGTAGGTAAAGGAAGAGACGGTAGAGTGGGGCTTCTTACCCTTTAAGTGGGATGGTGAGCAGGGTGAAGAGGGACAGACAGGGGAAAGGAGGGCACGGAGGAGAAGTTCTAGGTTGAGGGAAGGGGAAGGCATGAGACCAGGGTGGATAGGGAGGGAGGGAGGAGGTGAGAAGGGTAGGACAGTGGAGGGAGAGTGGCGAGAAGGATAGATGAGACAGAAGGAGAGTTGGCTAGGGGTTGGGGGGAGAAGGGGGTAGGAGGAAGAAAGGGAAATGGAACAGGAAGGGAACAGCAAGAATTTTATAGCAGTAGAGAGGCAAGGCAAAATGGCAAAACAGTATCCATAGTAAATTGAGCAGTGCACAAAAGCAAAACAGAACACATCAGTTAAACAGTACACACACTAGTAGGCAATTAACAGCTGTGCAGAGATATTAAGTAAGCAATAATACCCGACAGGGTGGGCGGTATTGGGCAATACCAAACCACCTAGGGGCATAATGAGGCCTGACGCTGCAGGTGGAAGGCTTTATAGCCCTTGGAAGGTCTAGTATTACCCAATACTGCCCACACTGAAGGGTATTATTGCACTTAGAAAATGGCTATGTGTGTAAATTCTAATTAATAAAATTATTGAGGAAATCGACTTCAAAACCAATATAAATCTGGCCCCCCCCAAAAAACATTTGAATGTAAAGTAGTCCCTCCATTTGTGTGCTGTTCCATCTTCTCTTGTTCTCCCCCACATAGGTATCAGAGCCATTCTGTTGTAGTAATCCCCCCCAGAAGAGACTGATTTTGTTGTAAACTCTCACCCAGCAGTGGCTATCATAATGGCGGTTTAAAACTAGTTTTGGGAAAGTTCTGTCTTCTTTTCTCAAGACCTTTTTTTTTTAAATTTTAGGTCTGAAAATGACTGTCAGATGTGCAACCTTGTGTGACCCAGCCAAGTAAAAAACAGAAACAGAGAACCGGGAGTACGTGGAGGGACAGTGGCATTTCTTTGTTTTTTTGTGTGTGTAAACTGCAACTCAGCAGCGCTCCTATGTATTGCAGGGATAGTTTTCACTGTTAGGAGACAGCTGTTTCGGCAGTAGATTGTTTAATGGTACCGTCGAGTGTTAAAGTGACGGTCAGTATCAGGGAATGGGAATGAGTGTGACTGAAAGTTCCGTTGCTGAAGACCAGAAAGGAAAATGTTATCCATTTTCTAAAAAAGTAAGACATTTTCCAAGTTTGCTGTATGTGGGGGTGATTGTCCTACTTTAATTTAGAGAGGAAAAATGTTACAAATTGGGGGGTGGGCAGGTGGCTGACCAGCAAGTTGCGTTAGTGAGGCAGGAAACATGGTGGCAAGTCTGTCTGAAATTCGGGTGCCTAAGAATATCACAAGTAATGGGGCACCCCAAATGAGAACTTGTTTTCAGCGGGCTCTATTGAAAAATACCTGCCCACTAAAATCGCTGTCCTAGCCAATTGGAATGCTATGATATTCTTAGCCATTTTCTAAAATTAATTGCACTAGACAAATGGCTAGCAGCAATTGCGAACACCTGGTAACAGACAAAGCTGAATTACAGTAGTAGCGCTGAATTTATCAAGCAATTTTGTGAGATTCCCTATTTATCCTTCACAAAATTTAGGGGGAAAAAATTCTTTAAAATTATTTTTGTTATACCTACAGAAAGAGGCCAATTCCTATTATAGTACTTAAGTGCCATCTGGTAGATTTTCAACTACACTATCAGATGAGACAACCCTCTCTGGGTAGCGGTGAACACTCTAACAAACAAAACAAAATCCTTAACTAAATGTTTCATAATTCTCAATAAGGATTTTTAAAAATCCTTAAAAATCCTTTGACTAATTTGGTGCTACTACTGTACAAAATAAATAAGCAATAAACAGGTGAGGCTGCAGCACAGATGTATTCCACAGAGTACTTAGTAGCTAACTAAACAGAAGCTAAGCAAAATATTCATTACAGAGCAGAAACTCGGCTAGTTAAATTAGGAGACAGAAAAATGCATTTCAGTTGTACTAATTTATTTATTTAAAAGTTGGTAACCAGGAAAGGCACACTGAGCCTAGGCTCGATTCCAGTTGCAACCCGGGGCAGGGCAAGGGGTCAGAATATAGCAATACAGCATTTGTGCACAGTAATTCAGAATGTTACACAGCATTAAAATAGATACAAAGTATAATAAAATATAGAATAAAGTATGGGGTGGTGTGTGTAATGAGAAGTTTACACCCCTCCGAGGTGTTAGATGCTACATAAACCCCAAGAGCGAAGATCGAGGGGTTTATTAGAGCATCTAACACCGAGGGGTGTGTGTAAACTTTGAATTTAAACACACCACCTAATATTTTATTTTATATAATTGTTGGATTTCCCTTTTTTGCCACAGCAATTGTATAAAATAAAATAAAAAGCCATTGATCTACGGCTGCGGTTCAGTTTCAGCGCGTGGTCCGTGGACTATTGTCTGACCGTGTTTTGTTTTTTTTTCTTTCCTTTGCAGGAGTGTTTTTTTTTTTTAAGTTTTTTCACATGTACAGTAAAAAACACTGCTGAGTCTGAGTAGTGGTCTGTAGCACTACTTGACGGTGAGAAGGGAAGCAGACAGTGGTCAGGAAACTAGGCACTCCGACTTGTGCATGCGCAAAATGAGGGAAACTGTGAAAATGTTTGCTGTAATAAACACGCCTTTATTACGGCAAATAATGCCATGGTTTCCCCTATAGAAAAAGGGTAAGTCAGTTATTAGACTGCAGTAATACATGGCATTACAAAGTAGTAACAACATCAAGATTGGTACAATGGAATGAGAAGTAGGTAAAGAGATATAGGAACAGTGCATAGGTGCGAGACAGAGTAAATACAGTAGTACATAAAACAACTAGGCGCTCACTATCAGCAGTTCGTAGGACACAACTGGCAATAAGAACTGGCGTTGAATCAGGACAGAGGTGGAGGGGGGGTTAGGGAGATGGGAGGGGCATGGGGAAGTGGTAAATTAAGGGGGAGGGGCAGAGACATGGAGGAAAGGAAGCAGATAAAACAACTAGCAACATCAATGAACTTTAGAGAAGGAAAGCAATCATAGAATGGGGGGTTTCAGCTAGAAATAATGTGATGTAAAAAAAGTTGACAGTTTAACTTAGGAAATAAAAATGTAATCTGTGAGGAAAAAAAATAGCACTATAAAGAAATATTTTTTCCTCCTTCTTTTCCTTCTTTTGCCTACTTTCACATCAAATATATAGTACTATATGCCATGATTCTTCAATAGGCATTTGATTTACCAAAATATCCATGCTGACATATTTCAGGAATAATATTTTTAAAACCCATATTAATTTTTATCTTTACTAGCTTGCGCCAAAATGGACGTCTCCCTTTCAGAAGAGGTTGGAGGGTCCACATATTTAGCTGAATGTTTCTCATGCTGTGATCTTAGAAATGTGGTCACCTGGTTGATTTAGAAGAAAACATATTGCTGGCTTTTGTAAATTACCCACATTTTTGCAGGAGCCAACAGCTGGAATTGCACCCCAAGTTCAAGAAATTCTTGTCTAAGCCCTATAGAGTCCTGTAAGGCAGAAGTGGCCAGATGAAAATTACTGAACTTATCACTGGCGGGTAAGACTGAAGCCTTTAAAACAATGATAGCCCCTCAGGTTACTCATATCCTGTCACATTAACCCATACACCTATCTCCCAAGAGGTTCTAGAAGCTGGATCAGTTCACTGGAGACATCCTACGGGAGGGCAAGCTGCCTCATTATAGCCGTGCGAAGCTCAGGCACACTGGTCCAGAGTCAGATGGGGACTACTGTGATTCCTAGGTTACCACATAGCTTTTATTACTGTGAAGACACTGCTGTGGTTCACTCCAGCCACAGATTCATTGCCTTTATAGCTGCATTTTGAGCAAGGACTGTCCCAGAACCCGTTGGAAGCCATCTATCTATATAACACTATTCCATAATCGGCTAAGGAACACCCCACAATCATCTTCTCTAAAAGGGTGTGGGTCCAGCTCTACAAATTCACTGGCTTGAACCCCACTCCACCTGCCTTAGAACTCCTATGGGACAAAGCATCACTGTCCTGCTGGATTTGGGTTTGTTACTGGCAGATCCATCTATTTTATTATTTTTAGATAGGCCAGTCAGTCTGACCTCGGTGGTGGAAAAATAATAGAATCACTGCTAAAGGAAAGGATTGTGGAATATCTTGAATTCAGTGGGTTACAAGACCTGAGGCAGCATGGTTTCACAGGGGGAGGTCATGTCAAACGAATTAGATAGATTTCTTTGACTGGGTGACAAAGGAGTTACATCAGGGTGGAGCCAAGGATGTCACCTACCTAGATTTCAGTAAATCTTTCAACACCGTTCCACATAGGAGACTAGTAAGCAAGCTGGGTAGTTTAGGAGTGGGTTCAAAGATTGTAAACTGGGTAAGAAAGTGCTTAAGGGATAGGTGACAGACGGTGGTGATAAACGGAGTTCACTCCAAGGAAGGGAGGGTAACCAGCGAGGTGCCTCAGGGATCAGTGCTGGGACTGGTTCTCTTTAATGTATTTATAAGTAAAATTGCAGAGGAGCTGGAAGGGAAGGTATGCCTCTTTGCAGATGACACCAAAGTCTGCGATAGGGTGGACACTCCATGGGGAGTGGAAAGGAAAAGCAGATACCTGAGAAAACTAGAGGAATGGTCAAAGATATGGCAGCTGGGTGCAAAAAAGTGCAAAATAATGCACTTAGGACATAGAAACTCAAGGCAAAGTATAAAATGGGTGGAGTGGCATTAATAACCACCAAACAGGAAAGAGAGCTGGGGGTAATCATATGCAATGATCTAAAGGTGGCCAAGCAGTGCAACGAGACAGTTGGGAGAGCTAGTGGGTTGCTGGGGTGCATAGGAAGGGGTATCATCAGCAGAAAGAGGGAGGTGGTGTTACCTCTGTATAGATCTCTGGTAAGACACCACCTAGAATACTGTGTGCAGTTTTGGAGACCACGGGCAGAATTTTCAAACTTCTTAGATCACTGCAAGCCCTGGTGCACCGATGATACAGTGCATGGGGCTTGTGGTGATCTAACAGGATTTTCTATCCCATGCAGCAATTGCCTCGAGTTAGGCCAAGTTTTTCTGGTCTAACTTGAGGCAGTTGTGGGAGCCTTTTTTATAGAGCTTGTGCAAGATATTTGGCGCAATCTGCCATAAATCATAGAAATCGGCACAACTGTGCCCGAGATTGTAAAATCGGACACAGTTGCAACAAAGGATTTGCCGCACTGGCAGAACCTAAGTGTTGTGGCACAGGGCTGGATGCAAGCCCTGCTGCACACTTTGTAAATCTGGCCCCACATCCCCAGAAGGTCATAGACAGAGTGGAGGCTGTCCAGAGGGGTGCAACTAAAATGGTGCAGGGTCTGCATCAAAAGCCTTACAATGAGAGACTAAAGGACCTTAATATGTGCACCCTGGAAGAGAGGCGGGAGAGGAGAAATATGATAAAGACCTTTAAATACCTCACAGGGGTTAATAAAGTACCGGAGAGAAGTATTTTTAAGAAGAAAAGATGCTCAAGAACAAGGGGGCATGCTGTGAAGCTGGAGGGGATTAGATTCAGGAGAGATGTTAGGAAGTACTTCTTCATAGAAGAGTGGTGGACTCTTGAAACAACCTTCCAGTGGAGATGGTGGGGGTGAAGTCAGTGGTGAGGTTCAAAAATGCAAGGAATAGGCACAAGGGAATCAGAGTGGAAGGGAAGGGGAGAGGGAGAAAGAGCCGTAGATTGGGTACAGTCTGCAGCAATAATGTAGGTCGGGGAAAAAAGGGCAGACTGTTGGAGTCAAGCGGTCCTTATCTGCTGTCAAATTCTGTTTCTATATTTCAGATGAATGCTAGAGATGCCAGCAGCATGGAATATGTCTTACTATGTGATCGTGGCCTTCCCAAAGTTAGCTGGCTTTTGTGAAGGCATTTCTGAGTCCTCTTCCCCAGTTAGATGGTCCAATGTTTTTGCTCAGCCTAACTCGCCCTCCATTGCCTAAACATTCCACAGTTGTCTGTTGGGTGGTGTCCATCAGTGTGGTAGCAAAACGTCTGCTCTAATGCAAATGGCACTTGCCAGAAACACCCACAATGCTGGAATGGCTCCTTGTGGTGGGGCAGCCAGCAGCCCTTGAAAGGTACTCCCATAGAAATGCCGATATCTTGGCAAAGTGCCATCAAGTCTAGGGACATAGCTGGCCTCCAGTTATTGCAAGCCCCCATGAATCCCCACCACCTATGGGTACTGCTTGGCTTGCAGGGTCAGCATCCACCCTAGAAAGGTAAGTAGCTGTAAGTCTTCTACCACACTCACATATCAGGGATGGTTCTCCCTTCCTAACGATGTTACATAATGATAAATGTCTTTATACTCTCCGTGTTCCTCTGGATGGGTGGGGGGTCTGGGGTTGAAGGTGCTAGTATAATGTTGAAGTGTCTCTCTATATACAGTGAGCCCAGTATTGACTATGTTGCCTCTTTTCAGTACTGTACTTCCTCTTTTTTATTTTTCTAAGTGTTACCAGTATATTTTTTTTTCCAATTGTTTAACCAGGAGTGGCACACTAAGCTGAAAGCTTATTTACAGGTGCGACCTGGGAGCACAGGGAAGTTAAGTGACTTGCTCAGGGTCACACAGTATGCAGGTGGGGGCTGTGGGATTCAAACCCAGGTCTCTAGGTTTGCAGCTCAGAGCCTTAAACCACTGCACTATACTGCCTCCCTTGTTATATATGTATGTAAGTGTAAACATTTTAAAATTTTTATTAAAAAGAACAACTGAAAAAGAAATTCTTGCTAAAAGCTAACACGCATTTGTCAATGCCGAATTTTGCTTGCTGGTATTGGAAATGCAGGAGTTAGAGAGATGCAGAATAGGAATGGCAGTGAAGTATTGAACTTCACACCAACCCCACCTCCACTCTGCAGAAACGGACAGGCATTGGGGTATGCGTTTGGGTCGTCGCCCATAAAGTTCATGCCATTTCACTTCACCCTATCCTGCAGACACCTACACTATTGAGGTGTGCCTCGGGGTTTACAGTCACCCCATTCCATAAGGACATATGCTGAAATGGGTGCAGTATAGGAGAATAGGGCAAACTCTAGGGCTGAAGAATCCAAGGCGCACCTCGATGCCTGTCTCTGTCTGCAGGGTGGTGGGGTGGAATGGCATGAGCATTACAGTCGGCAATCCAAAGGCACATCCCTGATGCCTGTCAGTCTGTACAGAGTGGGACGTTATGGTTAGAAACCCTAATGCCCTGGGTGTTTGTTGGTATTTGCACTACAAATTTTAAACATGGCCTTTTGGTGACCCCCCACCTCATGAAAGCATTTGGGACCTCTTCTCATGAACAGTGGCACTGTGATTTTGTTACTGTGTCCTGAACTTTGAGTTCCCACAGTGACTGTGCCATTCTATGCCAGTTGTATGAAAACACAGATCAGGCAGGATGTGAAGAATGACAGCTGTACCATTCATAGGGAGGTGTGAAGAGATGGCAATGTTGAAAATCTGTAGTGAAAATATTAAAAATACTCGAACTTCCGGGCTTATGTGGAAACTGCGCAACGCATGCGTGTAACACAGTCATTTACTGGGATTTTTTCACCAAATTTTCAACATAGGCATTTTGTGACCTGTGCTCATGAACAGTATCACTATGATTTTCTTAATCTGTCTCAAACATTGATTTCCCTCAGCGACCGCGCTAATCTGTGCCAGATGTGTAAATGCATATTTCGTGCAGGATATGAAAAATGACAGCTGCACTGTTCATAAGGAGGTGTGAAAAAATGCCAATGTTGAAAATTTGGAGTGAAAATATTACAAATGCGCGAAATTATGAGGGTGCGTCGAAACTGAGCAACGTACGCTCATAACACGTCATTTCATGGACTTTTGTCACTAAATTTTCAACATAGGCATTTTAGCACCTCTGTTAATGAACAGTGTCACTGTGATTTTTTAAAATCTGTCCCGAACCCTGACTTCCCACAGCGACTGCGCTATAGTATGCCGAAAACGTGAAAACACATTTCAGCCAGGATGTGAAAAATGGCAGCTGTACTGTTCATAAGGAGGTGTGAAAAAAATGCCAATGTTGAAAATCTGGAGTGAAAATATTACAAATTTGTGAAGTTACGAGGGTGTGTGGAAATTGCTCAACACACGCTCATAACACAGTCATTTTATGGACGGTTGTCACCAAATTTTTAACATAGGCATTTTAGGACCTCTGCTCATGAACAGAGTCACTGTGATTTTCTTAATGTGCCATGAACACTGATTTCCCACAGCGACCGCACTATTCTGCGCTGGAAGTGCAAAAACACATTTTGGCCAGGATGTGAAAAATGACAGCTGTACTGTTCATAAGGAGGTGCAGAAAAGTGCCAATGTTGAAAATATGGAGTGAAAATATTGCAAATTTGCGAAGTTACGAGCGTGCGTGGCAACTGCGCATTGTATGCTCGCAAAACAGTCATTTTTTGGATTTTGTTCACCAAATTTGCAACATATGCTTTCTGAGAGCCCACCTCATGAACAGTGGCACTGTTGTTTCATTAATCAGTCCCAAAAGGTAATTCAGCGCAGTGACCAAGAAATTACCTTTCAGGACCGAATAACGCCATGACAGTGACTGCATTCATGAGGAGGGATTGCAATAACCCCATGTTGAAAACTTGGTGCCAAAATTCCCAAAAATGCCCAAGATATGCACCAAAGTTGAAAAAAAAAACATTTCTGCCATTATACAGCTTCCTGGCATTTCTTCAGTTTGCAGTTGGCTTTGAAAAGTGCAGACATGTTCCCGGTCCACCGAAGATCATCATGCCAGGCTCCGGAAGTAAGTATGGGGTGAGGGGGGTGTGGGAGGCACAGTGCACAGCAGGTGGGCGTGGGTTGGGGAAGGGGCACCGGAGATTTCGAGGGACCATTTTCTTGTTTTACAGGTAAAAAAAGATAACACAGACAAAGCGGGTTGGTTTTCTTTTTTTACAGGTGTGTTTGGTACACTAGGGTGGGCTCCCAGTGTGCCACCAGCATTTGTGGGGTGGGGGACCACAGCTGATGGGGACTGGACCCCCTGTCGGCACAGAAATGGGTGGGAAGTGCATGATGTAGAGGGGATTGGGCACCCCCTCGGCACAGGCAAAACATGACTATGGGGTCATTATGCTGATGGGGATTGAACTCCCCCATCAGCAAATTAAACTGGGAAGGGGGGACTGAAGCAGATGGAGATTGGGCCCCCCATTGGCAAAGAAAGACTGTTTTGGGGGGTGCATGATGCCAAGGGGGATTGGGCACCCCCTCGGCACACAACAAATGGGGGGCATTATGCCAATAGGGAATGGGCTCCCCCATTGGCAAATGAACTGGGTGGGGAGCACTGGCCACCCCCATCAACTTTCATGGGGCTGTGAGGCAGTGGCAATCTGCTGCCATGTTTACAAAAAATGTTACACTAGGCAAGGTACCGCCCTGTAATGATGGGTTGGTCCCTCATTGCAGCGGAATGGCTGATGCTGCAATGATGAGGCGGCCCCTCATTGCAGCAGTGAAATCGTTTCAACTTGGTGGCACTTTTGGAAACCAATGTCATCAGCACAGTGTGCCTGCATTGGTCCACCAGTGCCAAGCCCCCAAATGCAGTGCTGCCTTTGGCTGCCACAGTGCCGCACCTCCACAACCCACTTCTCTCTTAAGCTGCCGCATAATGTTTCTTGCGCATAAGTGCAAGCAAACATAAAAATCACCTTCAGTGCTGCCGTGTAGCATAAGTAAAGTCTGGGTAAACAAACAAACAAACAAAAAAGAGCTATACCTTTTATGTGAGGGGCCCCTTAATCCAAGAGTCTGACAATTAAATCTCTGCCAGATTCAAATGCAAAAGAAAGGATGCTGTTTTAATCAAAGGATAAAAACTAGTTGCACCCCGATCTGTGTGCCAGTTGACCTGACTATGCCCTGGACTGGGGTGTGAATGGCCCAGGATATTCCAATGTCTGAAGATAAAAGGATATTAAGCTCACTGGCAGCCCCTTACATGCAATCGTAGTCACGATAACCAGTTACAATTCTTCCTCTGGAGCTACTGGGACAGGTGACCACATATTCTTATGGAAAATAATGACTGTGACAGAGGGATTCCAACTCACTTGACATTACTGAGGCAGATGTTACTCCATGGTACACAATAAATTCATTCTGATCACACAGACCCAAATTCTTTTTTCACTTCTATATAGTTAATTACAGTTCCCTCACAACTCTATTGGGGAGGCTTGTCAAACTGCCAGTCAAAGTATGACCTGTAATATTCTCCTGGATTCTCCCTGTCCCTGTTCAGAATCCGGTACCTCTGTGCCTCTGAAATTACCCTGTCTCACCTTTGCTACCATTGAACCTAGGAATCCCTGCTCCCCATGTTGCCATCCTTTTTTGCATTTTAACTATTCCTTCTGGTTAAATGGGGGCTTGAACTGGTACACCAGCAGGGCGCACACATTTTCAAAGAAAACATTTTCTTGCTTACTGGGCCAGTCAGACTGGCATTCTCCTACCATTCCTCAGTGCCCCGGAACTCCAAATGCCCCCATACAAATAGATAGGCCCTCAACAGGCAGAGTTCAGCATGCTGTGGCCCCTTGTAGCCTAACCCTTGGGGTCTGCACAGCATAACTGGCTACAAATGTCCAGTTTACCTTTTGGGTCCCTTCTCACCTTTTTTGGAGACACTCTCCTGCATTTTGCCAGTTGTTAGCCTCCACTCCTGTACCTGTGCCTTTCATACTCCTCTGGCTACAACATAGACTGATTGCATAGTTACAGATGTCACCCCTCATACTACACAGAACCCCACACCATCTTCAGGAGTATCCCCTTCAGGCCTACAGGCTATTAGGTGACAGTCCTTGAAGTGGTACAACCCGGGATTCCCTCACCCACCCTGGGATCCTACTAACTGTCCTGACTACTTAGGGCTACCTCCTGGTATGATTCCCACATCCAGTCTTGGTGAAGGAACATCTCATGTGCCATGGTCTAACTTGACCCGTGGCAGACCTGCAGATGTACAGTGTGACTCCCTCACCACATGAGGTGTCTAGATCCAGTACTACCTGACACTCATGTCCCCAAGTGTGAGCCTACAATGGGAACTGTGCACCCCTAGCCCATGTTCCAAGCTAGTCACATGGTGGTAGACACTTCATCTCACCATTCAGACCCCAAAATCCCTGACATACCACCTCAAAGCTGGTGATGCCTGTGTGCTTTCCTCAGCCAGCACCCTGGCATAGAACATTAGACTGGTCCCTTGCCTATGCCCCAACATCACTTATCAGTCAAGGTCACCAGGGATGTGATGCCCTCTCTCCCTGCTCCTCCAACCTGGGAGGGAAAGGGTGGTGCTTTAAAAAATGAATGAATTGTTAAAGCAGAGAGAAAACTGTGGGCTTAGCAGGCAGGGCAAACCTGTTGACATGAAAAACATCATTTTGGGTTAATAAAAGATTTTCAAGTTTCAAGATTCAGGTTTATTGATTTGGAAACAATCTTTGAACTGGAAGCTCATTTACAAAGATTCCACGTCTAGACAGGACATACAATACATAAAAATAGCGATGTCACAAGAATCAACTACAAGGTCACTTGGCAAATGTTCTAAACAATAATTTCACTCAGTGACAGACTTTAGAGTTATTTATACATTCTAGTGTAAAGAGCGGAGACATAGTACGTATAGAGTTTAGACTACTGTATGATCTTTATTAAAGGAGAATGGAAAAGAGTAGAAACAATTATAGAAATGGAAAGAGAAGCCCTGTGCCACCAGAGGAAGGCTTTGTCCGAGCTTAGTTTGTGATATAGCTAAGCAGGATGAGGGGAAGGGGAGTCAGGGGTTGGAAAAGTAACAACTATGCAATGTAAGTTTTGTGTGTTGCTTTATTTTATTATCATATATGCCTGTATAAAGTATATAAGTGGAGGTGGGAAGTCTGGTAGAAACTGAAAATTACATTCTTCTGTGGCTGAGCTTCACGGCACTCAGTTGAGAGTGTCTTTTGTGTAAGATGTCTTTTGTACTCAGAGTGCAAACAGTTTGAGTGGGGGACAGCAGCAGTTCCTGTTCTGTGAAGGCTCATTGTTTTTAGTAAACTTCAATGGACTGGTCCCTTTTCATCTAAAAAGGTTATGCTTTGTCCATAAACACATGGCTGATCCAGTGAGACAGCGCTCTACCAAGCAGTGAGCCATGATATCAAAACAGACCACGCTTCAATCCACAGTTCCAGTTTGGATCAGTCTGGGAAGAAGGTGGTCCTCAGAGATCAAAGGATGAGACAAGGTGTGATGTCAGAAAGGTCTGTCTAATGATGCAGGTACAGTAAGCTGGTCAGCAAAGGATATTTCTGTTGTATGTTTGTAATGAGAATTCAGCTACGTCTGGGATTTTGAACTTGTAACATTACGTGTTCAGGCCTGCCATAGCTTACCAGTTCCCATTTGGGGTAAGTTTCTTGTACTCTACTTAGAAATTTAATTAGTTTTGATTCAGTTTTTTTGTGTGATCTCTATCTTTTCAAATGCATTTCTTTTTTATCACAGTAGGATACTGTTTCCCCCAGTCTTTAGTGTGTGCAATCCTGTAACATATGTAGATATCGTAGAGTATTACATGTTATTTTTATTTACTTCTTGCTTTCTATGACTAAGTCATTAAAGGTATAGATAACCAGGGAAAAACTGTCAAGTCTGCGATATAGTTCTGAAGAGATGGGCTATATGACTACCATATCTAAAGCAAATGTTTTCTCAGCTATGACAAAAGGGTCATGTGCCCTTTGTAGATGAGTACTGTACTGTGTGAGCAGTAACTCTAGTGGGATTCAAATCTAATTATACAATGGTGTGTGAAAATCCTGTAACCTCATTGGTCAAAACATGTCATATGACTGTTGGTAAATCCTGCATAACCCACAGCTGAGGAATGGCATTTATAAAAAAACATAAACACATTTTAACTTTATTTTACACATGGGTCCATTGTATAATCGCAATGAGGCACTCCAGGGTGTGAGTTATTGGGTGATTTACCCACTTCTTGTGTGGATAAGTCACTCGGCTGCACCTCATGACACACCACACAAGGCATGGGCAAATCCCCAATAACCCACACCCTGTTGTGCCTTATTGCTTAAAGATACCTTGAATGAGAGTTCAGCTGGGTGATTGTGGCATACCAAAGGGTTTTAAAAACTGGTAGCAGGTGCGATGTCAGAGAGGCCTGTCCAGTGAGGTAGTTATAGTGGGTCAGTCAGCCAAGGATATGTCTGCTGTTGGTAATGAGTATTCAGTTGTGTCTGGAATTTTGAACTTGTAACATCATGGCCCAGATATTCAAAAGGGTTGCTCCATGCGCAACAGGGTTGCGCATGCGCAAGTCCTACATTGCGCCATTCTGCAATATTCAGCAGGAGGCAGTTGCTCCACTGGCAACAGGTTGCGCAAAAGAGCAATGCAAATGAATGCATGCTCAACAGGAGGGGGAGGAACCATGCATAACCTGCGCAACCCGATATTCAGTCGGGTTGTGCAGAAGTTATCCATCGCATAACCCAACCTGTAGCTTACTGACCTTGAGCCAAAAAAAGGATCAAGTTGAGGCCACCCACAGGTGAGCTGCTGTATTGCAGGGTGCAACACAGCAGCTACCACCCCTCGCTGGCCCCCAACTCGGTCCCTGTGCCCCCCACCAGCCCGATCGGCGGGCATAAATGTATGAACCCCACACACACACATCTCCAACAGCCCGATCGCGGGCATCACAGTTCTGAAAACCCCCACACATATCCCACAGCCCGATCGTGGGCATCACAGTCTAAAACCCCCACATATCCCACAGCCCGATCGCGGGCATCACAGTTAGAAACCCCCACATTTCCCACAGCCCGATCGCGGGCATCACAGTTACAGAAACCCCACACATATCCACAGCCCGATCCACGGGCAGTACAGACATGAACCCCCTGCCACATTCCACAGCCCGATCGCGGGCAGAGCGTGTATGAACCCCCAGTGCCGATCAGCGGGCGGAATATAACCCTCCCCCAACCGAATATCTCCCTGGTGGTCAGTGGACCATAAAGCCCGATCACCGGGCAAGTGTCACATCACAACCCCCAAACATCTCCCTGGTGTCTAGTGTCCCCCACCCACCCATGAAGCCCTCCACCCGCTCCCCCACAGCTGGCGGGCGACAGCATCCACCGCCTGCCGCCCCGCCCGCCGACTGACTGTCGGTGGGGCTGCGCCAGATGGTGCAGGTTGCAGCCAATGGGGTGGCCAGGGAGCAAGTCCTTGGGGATCGGCGCACCTAGCTATGAAATGGCATGCAAATGGAGCTATAAATAGATGCAAATGGCCCCTGCACCTTGCATAAATTATGGTCCCATTTGCATGTCACCCTTGAATATCGAAATTTGAGCATGGCGCAATGGTACATGCGCACTGCAGGATTCAATGCTCAACTCTGGCAACTTGCGGTGGGGCGGTTCACTAAGCCATACGCAGAGTGCTGTGGCTGGGGGTGATATTCAAGGGTTGCTCAATAGTGCAACTCCTTTGAATATCACCACCACACCCCCCTTGAACTATTTTGAGCAGCGCAGGGGCTTGCACCTCAGAATGGCGCAGTTTGAATATCTGGGCCCATGTGTTTAAGTCTGCCATAGCTCACCTGTTCCCAGTTGAGGTAAGCATCTTCCACTCTACTCAGAAATTTAGTTAACTTTGAGTTATGTTTTTGTGTGATCTCTATCTTTTCAAGTGTGTTTGTAATAAATAAATAAAAAGACCCAATTATGGCACTCTTATAACACACAGAAGGCTGCTTAAATGTGTGTGTTTGTAAGCTCAGTTTTTCATGGGGCATTAATAATTAAGCAATAATGCACAACAGGGTGTGGTATATCATGAGGATTTCGTCATGCCTGGGGTGTGTTGTAAGGCATGAGGCTGCAGGGCAAGTATTTCATGCATCCGAGAAGTATATCCTATGCTATACACACCCTGGAGTGCATTATTACTATTATGAACTGTTATTTTTACTGTTAAAATAAGAAAAAGTTTTTTAATGTTTTAATAATGTATTTCCTAATGTGTAGTTATATATTGAAACAAAATAGTCCTTTCACTTTTTGTTATAGGCAGCAGGTGGCACTGTTGTAATGTCTGCATACTGAGGTAAGGTATCAGGCTGCTTATATGTACCAGAGTGACTTTTTTAACAAGTTCTGGCCTTTTGGGGATTAGAAGGTTATTACTGGAAAGACTTACCATACGCAAAACAGGATTTCTATAATGCACTGCTGCTGGAGCCAAAGGAGGTCGCAGTAACCGTTGAGTAGCGGGACTGAGTCTTCGGTACTTCTAAGTGATCGATAAGTCACTTGGTTCTGCTGTTTAGTTTGGCAGCTGAAAGTTTATTTCATATGTAAGGCCAGTGGTTGTAGTTGTGGAGAACTCAATATGTAAGAAATGTATTTTTTGAAACTACGTTGCGTGCAACTTCAGAGAGTGAAACAGGAATAAACGTATGCTTCTTGACAGCGAGTGAGATTGTGAACCACGCAGCACCACTTTAAAAACAAAATGCATTTTGAGTTTGATTTTTGAGACCGACACGGACGTGAAGTGGAGCTCAGCACGGTTTTATGGTTGGGGGTGTCAAAACATGAGGTGTACCATTGCTGTAGCCAGTTCAGTGGTTGCGGTGGGGTTTGACTCAAGTGGCGGGACTGATGTGTGGCACGAGCAGGCAGGATGATGTCTCAGTGTGTGAGAGGAGACTGTATTGGAAGCCTGCAGTGCGCTGCGTGTTATTGGTGGCACAAGTCAGAGACAGTCGAACACGGGAGGGAGGTAATGAAGCAGGTAAAATGATCTATCGGCTGCCACAGTGAACAAAATGTTTTCTTTTGTTTAGCATCGGCTGTCTTGGTGCGTGACTCACTCTGGACCATGGGAGGTGGGGAATATTGCAGTAGGAGGAGTCCCTTCTGAATGAGGAGGCTGGTAGTTGGAGGCTTTTGAAGCCTTGAATATATATTCAATATGACAGCTTCAAAGCCCTCTCGGCCAATCAGCTTTCTCAATTTTCAGCAACCAGTTCATAATTCAGGCTATATCACTGAATGAGACATTATAAAATCAAAAGCATGTAGTCTGTAAACATATATAGAATAGTGCACGAGTACTAGTTAACAACAGGGCTATTCTTTCACTGAGTTGGTACTATGATGACAGATTACCTCGAGAGCGCAACTCGAGGTAATCGGTCATCATAGTACCAACGAGTGAAAGAACAGCCCTGCTGTTAAATGGTACACATGCACTGTTCTGTATAGTGTATAGTGGAACATCGCTGTCTCAAAAAAAAAAAAATACTGCTTCTTTCTTTTTAAAATAAAACTAACTGTCAGATTGCTGCTTGAGGACACCATTGTGATGTCCGCCTGCAGCAGAATGACTAGTCATTCTGCTGTCCTGCGGACGTCACTTTTGGTTCTGCTGCACCACAGGTGTCACTAGTGCAGCAAAACAACATTTTGAGAGTGCTAGATTTCCAGTGAACAACGACATTCCACTATACACTATAATTTGTAAGTTTAAATAAAGGGCTAATTTCTTGTACTGTAAACTGAAACTCCAGTAAGGGCAATGAGTTCCTGGGTCTTATAGTTGAATGATTTACTTGGATAAAGTAACATAAAGAGAAAGGAAATGTAACTACCAAACTTGATGATTAAGAAACTACTAAAATAACCGCCCTTGATGCAGTGAAAGAAACACCACACAGCACACTCTTCAGATGTCTCGCGACTGCTAGCTAAATAATAAAGTATGTGATTACAGGAATCAGTTTTGGATTAACACATATTAAATAGTGAGAAATTATAAAAAAAAACACTGTTTACCATTAAAGAGTCATCCACGTTAATGAATTTTTAAAGGGCAAAGACATAAAGCTCTGTGTAAAGGAAGTATTGTGAATGAAACTCTTTATTATATAGAACTCTATTCTGTCCAATATACATGTGGTATATTATTGAATGTAAACATCTGCATTGGAAGTGTAAGTTGTGAATATGAACATGTACATCTATTGAGAGAGAGAAGTGAGGACTGATAGCTGATAAGCAAAGTTGATTGGAGGCAAGGATTTCAGGACAGGTGGGTGACAGGGTTACAGGTCACTACAGGCAGTAACTAAACTCTGTAGTGTGAAGCCAGGTTGATGAAATGTAACTACATTATCTATTATAAGTGGTCAAAGGCAACAAAGTGTGCTTAATGGGAAGTCCCCTCAACCTATTTTCTGAATACCTGTGGTTTGTAGCCATGAACAATGATCCCTCTCTTACACCCAGTGGTTAATTTGGAAATGTTAAGGAGGTGGAACTGTAATCTCTGAATCTGTAGCAGGTGGAACTCTCTATGGTTTTCAATGGACAAATGTGTCAGAGGAGGTGGAACTGAGTTCCTGTCCAATTTAACCTCTGCTTACACCCCCACCCCCAGTTTCATCCTAATTTAACTTTAAATGAAGGTGCTACACTCTGGTCTGCCCTGGTGTGAAAACCTGTTTGACGCCATTGCAAAGATCATGACCCTACTCATGTAAGACATTATGGGAGTTGATGCATACATGCACAAGCCAGTGAAGTGCTACTGTCGGTCAAGTTCTGTTGTATGTTTTATTTATTTATTTATCAGGTCTAGGATTACAAATACCTTTGAGCCAAGGCTCTTTTACAAACGTTCCACATCAGAGAAATACAAATTATGGGGAACATCAAGACAGACATTACAACAATGTGGACATTGCAAACAGATTACAGATTAATACAATTCAAGGGTAACATTGTAAGCAAGGCAGCCAGTGGCATTTGTCAGAGAAAACAGAAAAGAGATAAGAAGTGCCAGAGTCATAAGGAGAGGGAAGAGGGAGGGGAAGGGGAAGAAGGAATGAATGTAGGCAGGGTGGGAGTGGGTGAAAAGTGCAGCATTGGATATACCAAGATGTGAGGTAGAATCCAGTGTGGAGGGGAGGGGGGACCACTAGAGCAGGCAGGGAAGTAGAGAAGCAAGGTTAAGTTGGGCAGTCACAGGGCTGTTGGTGAGTGAGATAGTCCGAGTCTAGTTTTAAACATACCAATTGTCGGGGCAGAGGAGATGGTGGGGCTGAGGCCATTGAACCAGAGTGGTGCTCGATAAGCAAAAGGCGTTGTCCCTGTGAAGTGTGACAGTGGGGGACTTTCAGTAACTGTAGCGTGCTCTCGAAGGCACCGTTTGTTGGTTCGGTGTTGCAACAGAGTTGAGACCCCAGAAGGTGCAAGGCCAAGGTAGATTTCTTTCACCATGGACTAGGTGAGAAACTTTATGTGGTTTGATAGTTGGAGCCAGCTGGTCTGGGTGTACAGGTCACAGTGTGGGTGAGACAGTGAGCACCAGTGATGAGCTGACATGCTTTATTTAAGGCAGTTGAGAGGCGTCTAAGAGTTGTGGTTGTGCGAGCCATAAATGATGAGACCATAGTCTATTACAGAGATCACAGAGCTCAGGACTGCAGCCTTCAATGCTTCTGGTGTGAGGTGTTGTCTGTGTTTGTAGGAGACCAAGCCGTGTATTAGCAGCTCTAGCTACATTATCTCGTGAGGTCCATAGGAGAGATTAGGTCAAGCTGTATCCCTAAGTATTTGAAGGACCCCACCTGATCTAGAGTGTTCCCTGGGTGGTGGAGATAGCCAAGTGGTGTAGCTTGTGTGGGTTATGAGAGCTGCAGAAGAGCACAGATTTGGTTTTCTTGTCATTGAGGACCAGCTTATGATTAAGAAACCATGTCTCTACAGAACTGAAACCAAGTTGAAGGTTGTGTTGAAGAGTTGCAGGATCTTTGTGAGTGGAGAATACAACAGCATCATCGGCATATAGTATGATCTGCTCAGAGCAGTGGTAAGGGATGGAGTTTAGAAAAGGCTAAAAGGAGAGGGCCCAGTATGGATCCTGTAGGACACCCGAGCGAACAGGCAGGGTGTCAAAAGAGCGTCAGCAATTTTTACTCTCTGCGACTGGTTTTCTAAGTAGCTTTTAAACCAGAGAGATGAGTCAGGTGATAGCCTGGCATTCAGTAGTTGGTCAATTAGTAGTCCATGGTTTACTGTATCGAAGGCCTTGGAGAGGTTGATGAAAACGGCCCCTGTGAGAAGGCCGTTGTCAAGGGATTTGTGCAACGCTCCAGTGAACTCAAGAAGGGATGTGGTGGTGCTGTGACCTTTCCGGAAACTGTGTTGTTGTGGACAAGGTATATTGTATTTATTCAAGTGGTCAGTAAGTTGATCAACCACGATGCGCTTCAGTACCTTAGAGTGGGGCAGTATGGAGATAGGGTGATAATTTGGTGATTCGTCTTATCCCACTTTTATGGACAGGTGTCATGGTGGCTGTTTTCCATAAGTCCGGGAATTTTCCACAGCTGGGAGAGAAGTTTAGGATTTTTGTTAATGGATGAATTACCTCATCGAGGGTGAGCAACAGAAGCTTAAGGTCCAGGGTGTCGCTACTAAATCTATATTTAGAGATAGCTGCAGTAATATAATGCGGCTTCATTCAGCCTTGCCTCCCTGAAGTAGAAGAGGGATGGTTAGACTGTGGGGCTGAGGATTTGGGGAGTAGGCCCTGCTTTCGAAAAAAGTCATGGGTAGGACAGCACTAAGGTCTGAAAAAGCCGTGTTAAAGATGTTTACGTTCACCTTGGGGTCAAGAGTTGAGGATCCATCAACCATTAACATGGCGGAGAGGTTTTGGTTGCTTCCCGTGACATCCTTGATATTGTCCCAGAAAGCATGACCATTTCCCATGTATTGGTGAGAGTGTCTTTGTGAATAGGTGGATTTCGTGAGCCGGATGACTTTTGTGCAGGCATTTCATGCTTGTTTGTAATGTTGGATGTCCAGTTGTTTGCCAGTGGCTGGCAACTGCCAGAAGGTGGTCCTTAGTTTCAGCTGTGAGAGAGAGAGCGCGGTGAGCCATAGGTTGGAGATATTTTGTTTGTTGCCTTTTAGCAGGGGCAAAGAGGTTGCAGGCTTTGTTGAAAATTGAGATGAAGTGATCAAGAGCCAAGTTAACATCTGTTGCTTCATAGATGGGTAGCCAGTCTTGTAGAAGCCGGTATTGTGTGAGATGTGGAGTTTTCCATCAGGAAGGACTCTGCTAGCGATAATTTTGGGAGGGGCTTGAGGAATTTGTTAGACCATGCACATATGACTGGGGAGTGGTCACTGAGAGAGTCTGGGAGAACGGTAGTACGAGAAATCCTTGTGGGTGAGTGGTGAGGACCCAATCCAGGAGGATATGTCTTCAGAAGTCCCTGTATTCTTGTCTTGTGCTGGCCATCAAAGTTTTCAAGGTAAGTTCCCTAATGCTTTCTGTTGTTTAAAGTGTGTCTGAGTTGGATAAATGCAGTTGGAAGGGTGCTGGTACTTGTGAAGTTTTGTTATTCAGCGATTAATTCCTATGTGCTAGGAGCTCTTTGCTCACTGCCAGACCCTTGCTGCAAAATAAACATTAACTCCCACATTTCCTTTTATGGGTGAGGTCACATCCTTTGCAATGGCATCAAACAGATTTTGACTCCAGGGTAGAACAGAGTCAAGCAACTTTATTTAAATTTAGATCAGGTTGAAATTAAGGGGACGTAAGAGAGAAATCACTGCTCATGCCTACATGCTACACTGGCAAAAAAAAAAAAAGGTTGAGGGACTTTCCTTTTAAAAGGAATAATTAATTGTCAAAGAAGATGAAGGTATCACATTAGTACTTGATGGCTAAGAGACTGATGTGAATAATGATGTATGATATTTTGTATATATTGTTAAAAAATCTTTTGCCATTAAATGTAGACTGTCCCCTGAGGAAGCCTAACTATAGGAGAGACATTGGGACATGTAAACATAAAATAGTTGGATCCAGGAACTTTGTGTTTACCAAGGCTGAAAGAAGCGGCCTCATTACTACGATAGCAATATATATCCCTCTACCCAGGTACGGTCATTCTGGGCATGTAGTAAAGGATAAAAAAGTTGGGGACATGATCTGAATTAGTAACATATCCTACCCCAGTATCCAGAGTCATGGGTGTAACCCTTCTGCCACAAATTAGTAGCTAGTCTGGGACCAGGAGCCGTGGGTAACAGAAACAGTGAATTCCTTATCCTGCAGGAGTTTATATCTGCACGCATTTATGTCACGGGCATCCATGAGCTGATGCTCATGCAACAGATTCCTGGCATAAGGTAGCATTTTAAAGGAGAACTGCACTGGACCTGTAAGTCATTTTCACTGTAGAAGCAGATTTCTTGATGCTGGTTTTTATTGTGTCATCTATACGGGCTTTTTGCTATCACAGTAGGTGTTTCTGATTTAGAAACAGGTAGTAAGTGCTATCTGTACATTCGAACAGTATAATATAGTTTATGTCCTTGTTAGGCTCTTACATTGTTGTCACAATGCATCTGTGTTCTACCATGGAACTATGTGGTTGAGAGGAACACAAGTTTAAATTACATTATGTACTTCTAAACTGACACTTACCACAATAGTGTATATCAAAAGCACTTCCTTTGGATAATAAAAGACCGTTTAGATGAACACTAACAGAAGGAATCAATATTTGAAAAAAACAGCTTCTATTGGGAAAATGACTTACAGGTTTAGTGCAGCTCTCCTTTAAGGGAGATCTTACTCTCCTGTAGAAACAGCATAATCCATGTCCAAGAAGACTTTGTGATCTGATCACTCCTCCCCAAAAGTATATGTGTCACCTGACTATTACCATCTATACTGAGGATTCTATTCATATACTGTTCAATAAAGCATCTGAAGGATATGTAGTCATTATTCTAAATGAGTCACCATAAAGCAACCTTTATTTCAGGCTTTGACAGTAAGAATGAAGAGGTAATAATACCTCTGTACAGATCACTGGTGAGGTCACATCTGGTATGCTGCACCCAGTTCTGGAGGACCCTTCTATGAAAAGATAGACAGGTTGAAGTCAGTGCGCACGAGGGTAACCAAAAGGAATTGGGTCCAACAGGGCAGATCATACAAGGATCAGTTTAAAGGAAAACTGCACCCTCATATTTTCTAAATGTCATTTCCTTCCATGTCAACAGACAACACTTTTCATGTAGCTGTTACAGATGTATGCAACTACTTCTGTTAGTTTTCACACTTCATACTAGGCATTGTCACTCTCCTGGGAGGGTCCTTTTCAGTGGTTGTTGAAATCTCATTGTCCCTGAGAGCTGCATTAGCTATGAGAACATGATGTCAGATCAACCATTTATATCATGTATCTCTATACTAAAATAGCAAATACCCTGCAAAACTCTCTGGAAACTTATAAACCAAATGGAGTGTAAAGGAAAAAACTGCATTACTATAGCTTATAGCTTATAAAACTCATTAAAGGTAAATGTGGTATTTCACACCTTCTAACAGCTTGGTTCTTCTAAAACTACTTAAGCAGACAGGCATACTGGGGAGTTTAAAGGTTGATTCGATCACATTCTCATATGTTAATGCAGCTCTCAGGGACAATGAGTTTCAACAGCCATGAAACAGACCCTCCCGGGAAGTGACAGTGCCTAGTATGAAGTGTGAAACCAACAGAAGCAGTTGCATACATCTTTAACAGCTACATGATAAGAGTTGTCTGTTGACATGGAAGCAAATGTCGTTTAGAAGATAGAGGTTGCAGTTTTGCTTAAGACTCTGAACATGTAGGGCAGTTCTAGTTTGCAAACATTCAAGAAGAAATTGGACATATATTATATTAAAAATAATATCATGGGCTATCAATTTTAGGACAGGCGAGCCATTATGGGAGATTCCACTTGGTTCAGTATTTGACCTATGTTACCTATGTACTGAGCTGATACTGTGTTCTGGGCTGTTGCTCAGCATTCTAGAACCTCTGCTCCCACTTCATCCTTTGCACCGCGTTGAACAGCTCTCCCATTACACCCTCCCAAATTAAAATCCATCGCTCCCACCATAAACCTTCTGTTATTGTACACTGCAAACTGTTCTCCCCAACACGTATGCGTCACTGCATACTTACTACACAGAATCTTTTGCCTTTGCAGGAAAATTTTTGATCCTTTTATTTACCTATTATTTGTATTATTTGTACTTTGTACCTCATTGTTTCCACTCAGATTATCCTCCCTGTCCCCCACACCCACCCCAGCAAGCACCTGGAAACAAGCTGTTACCAGCTCAGTGTGTCTTTCCGGCAAAGCATTTGAAATAAATAAATAAATGTACTTACTGGGGACCAAAGGGAGTGGGTGATATGACAGAGACCTTTAAGTCCTGAAAAGACTGAGTAAATTAGACTGTGAGAAAATATTCAGCAATAATAAAGAAACAAGAACCGGGGATGTGAGTGGAACCTGGAGGTGGGAGATTCATGAGGGACATGACAAGGCTTTATTTTACAGAGAAAGCGGTTGAGCCATGGAACAGCCTACTGGAAGCGGTGTGTGTGCAAGAACCATTAATGGTTTCAAACACAGCTGGGGCCAATTAAAGGCACAATAGTTACTCAGGAGATAACAGTAGGGCAGGAGGCAAGGGGGAGGCGAGGCAAGAACCCCAAATAGACCATAAGTCTCAGGGTAGGATACGGTATAACAGGAAGACTAGATGGACCAATAGGCTTTTCTGCTGACATTTGCTATGTTTCTAACATAGTACGTCTACCAGTCTTCTACCTAAAGAAGAAAAAGGATTAGCAAGAAAAAGCGAGAACAGTAAAAATATTGTAAATATTTAAAAGAAGACTGTGGTCTCTGATTGATGGCTGTGCAGGCCTTAATCTACTAGGAATACTTGGCACAGTTCCAAGACTGCTGCTCATGTCCACAAGAGAAAGTTTGAAAAAAGAAAAATGATTATAGCTTGTAAATTAGACTTATCATCACAATAACATGTCCTGAGCTAGTTATTTCCAGCAAGATTAATGACTGCCTTAAGTTGATGACCCACGTTGAAGTCAACACTCCCAGATGGTCATTAATCCCCAGGAAATGACCAGTGGGTTTTACTGACTGCCTTATCTTGACCAATTAAAAATGTGGTATATCACAAGCATTCTTGCTAACTGGAGTGGTCAGCTGACTCTTGAGAGGCTGAACCGAGGATACTCTTGAATCTGGCTTCAAAACTTGAGCACTGGGAGCTGAGTGCTTTGTGTACTCAGTATGCTCTGACTTTGCTGGCCCGTGTACCAATAAGAGCCAGTGTTCAGGAGTGCACTTAATCTACTCATAGAGCCACAGATGTAACCAACCATACATATGAACTTAAAGGGAGATATTTATGGAGAGACTAGTGCTTATTATAGTTTGAAAGCCCATGAAAAGTCCATTTAAATTAGGCTCATTTGGTTTATCTGTATCTGGTGGCGGTTCTGAGACAGACTAGGGCCTGATCCTCCAAAGGATCAAGCGTCAGAAGGACAGCTCTCCTTTCCTGGGAGTGAGGGTGGACATAGGTCTCACTGTCTGATGACCCTAACAATGACTAGGGTCATTCAGCAGCCGGAAGCGAGGCAAATGCAGGGAGTGGCCATGATGGTGCTTCTGCAGGCATGAGCATGAGTGTTCATGCACCATGCTGCAGCACATTGCACTGCTGGGCCAATTGGGGACAGCAACATCAGAAATACCTCTTCCCATTGATAGGTAAGGCGGATCTAGGGTTCTGTGACCACATCCAATTCTGGGCTTAGAAGTCCTCCTGGTTTCCAGCTCATCCATCCCTACCAGACACTGTAGAAAGAGCTGGGTGGAGTGGTGGTCCTTGCTCCCAGACATCTTAGATCTGGGAAGCTTTGGGAGATGCAGAAGAGGAGGCACATACTAGGAGAGAGTGAAGGCTTCAGGAGGATGGGATAATTCGATAACATCGAGCGATCTTGTTGGAGAGAGTCCAACAGTAGGGTGTAGAACTAGTTGGAAAAAAATACCCTTGCTATATATATACAGTATATAGATCTGAGCATGCCTGTTGTCAGTTGTTTTAATGTTCCTATTAATATGGATGTACATATTGTATGTTGTGATTGTCCTTGTTTTGTTCCTTAAGTGATATTTTATATTGTAGTTAAATGTTCTATGGCATGAAAACTGGTATTTATGTTTGCAGGAACAATTATTGTAAATAAGCTTTGGCTCAATGTGTTAACCCTCAATAAACCTGAATTTGGACTTACCTAAATGGGTAGTTTCCCGTGACCCTTGAACACGTAGCCATACTTCCACCTCATCTTTACTGTGGGGCTGAGCATCTTTCATGTCAGAGTGGAACAAGTGGGGTGGTCAGATCACCTTGAGTTCCTTACAGGGCCACCTGGACACCATTCCCCAATAGAGATTTTTCAATACCAGCTGAGATATGCTTTGTAGCTGGAAAAACTTCTGATGATGATGGATATCTTTGGTATGGAGCAGCATGCAATGGAGGAGCAGAGGCAGCCTGATGGCCATAATTTGGCTATTACGATGGCACATGACACCATTGCATCAATGCATATGTCCATCCACTGACCTCCTATTGCAGCTAGCCATGGTATAATGAGAAGTTGAGGTGGTTGAAGGTGACTGGGCAGAGGTTGGAGTGTTCCTGGAAGAGGACCCACTCATGGGAAGATAGGATGGCTCTGAGATCACATTAGAAGGATGATCAGAATGCTATAACCCTGAAAAAGGCAGAGTTCCTGTCACAGATTATAGCCTCAGGACAGAATAGATAAATGGCAAAGGGTTACTGACACCACTTCTCTGCTTTGTTTTGGTGAAACATCTGTGTTGTGACCTCATCACTTGGAGTGCCTTCATCTTTGCCGTTTGTGTTTACTGTGGGCTGCTGCCTGAAAGCACCCACCTGCTGCTGGGCTTGCAGCAACCTCCTTTGCCAATAGTCAGGACAGAATAGGCCTGCTCCACTCTTCTGCACTGTGGACAGGTTAATTTCTCCTTCCTGTCTGCAGTCTGGGCAAGTATTATCACAAGAAAGGTGTAAGGAGTTTGGATCTTTCTTTGTGAACAGAGTGCCCTCTGTTCGAGCTAGGATCTTTCTAGGTGGCCTGTCATGGGCCAGCAGTGTTGCAGATGAGAGGCATGTTAGCTCTCCATTGGTCTGGAGTGAGTTCCAGCCAGTTATTATGGAGGATGTCCTTGGGGTGACTGCTATGCTGCACCCTTACTGTTCACACCGTCCCAGCCTTGGGTAGAGTGTTTGCTGGCATTATCTGGTGCTCCCTTTTGGAGGTTGTTTGCCTTAATTTCTTACAAAGCGCTGTGGTGAGACTCCTCCTGTAGAAACTATCATTGGACCCAAATGTGGTGGCTAATTAGAGGCCTGCCTCGAACCAAGAAGATGATGGTGACACAGCTGGAGGCTCACCTTGAGAGGTATGTCATCAATGAATCATTTCAATCAGGTATCAGGCTTCACCACAGTACAGAGACTGCGCTTGTAAAGATGTTTGATGACTGCTCCTGTGAGGTGAGGGACAGGGGAATGTTCTAGCTTCATTTTCCTGGACCTGTCCTCGGCATTTGACACTGTTTACCAAATAGTTTTGATAGAGAGCCTTGGGCAAAATGGCAGACTTGCGGACACCTTTGAAATGGGTTGAGTCCTTCCTTTCTAGCAGACCACAGCAGATTTTTATAGAGTGACTCCTGTCATGGCTGGCTGTGGTCTGCTGTGTGTTCCTCAGAGTTCGATTTTGTCCCTTATGTTGTTGCAGTATACAGTATATGCTGCCATTAGGACTGGTCATCAGATGGTACAGTGTGAGTTTCCACTGCTATGCAGATAATTCTCAGCTGTACCTGTCATTTACATCAGATGGGTGGGAGATGATCGCTGTGCTGGAGCAATGCCTTAATGAAATTTCTGACTGAATGGCCTCCAGCTGGTTGAATCTCAATCCGACTAAGACAGTAGATGCTGGTGGAACCAGATCTCGAAGGTCGACTGGAAGTTTGGATGCAGTCAGTTTACATTCTCTGAATGGCACCCTTCCGACAGGCTGTGGATAAGGTGAAGAATCTTGGAGTCACTGTGGACTCTATGCTGACACTAAAACAGATGTTATCTGTGAACCACAGTGGATTTTTCCAGCTAAGGAAAATCTCTTGGATTAAATCCTATTTTGGGCAACAGGATTTTGCAACACTAGTGCATGTTTTCGTGACCTTAGGACTGAATTACTGTAACACTCTTTATCTAGGGCTGTTTGGAGGTTTTGTGCATTGCCCTCGGCTTTTAGAGAATGCTGAGGCCAGGTTGCTATCTGGGATGTCATATAGGGATCACATCTCCCTGTGCTGTGGCTTCACCAGCTTCCAATTAGGTGGCGTACCACCTTTAAGTTGCTTTATTAACAAAGAAAGCCCTGCATGGATCAGGCCCTGCCTATGTAAAAGACCTCCTGCTCTGGTACTGTATACTCCAGGCGACTTTCTCAGTTCCACTGAGGAACTGTTGTTAGTCATCCTGAGGTCTCACCTTAAGCAGTCTGGGATAGAGCATTCTCTGTGGTGGCCCTGATTATCTGGAATGCCACACCTTTCCATCTAAGGAGTTCCTCTCAGTGGAGGAGTCTAAAAGGGTATTAAATAGTTATTTATTTGACCAAGCTTTGGAAATTATACTTGATTTTGTTTAGTAGTACCTTCATTTTCAGATCTATTGCTGATTGTAATTAATTTATCATGTATTACTTATTTGTAGGGCTTATCCTATAATAGGGAATATGCCATGCCCCTATCAGAAATATGTGTGATATTTCTCCTGAGTGTAGTTTGACCTTATGACATCATGAGTAGCAGAACAAAAAGGAAGCGCAGATGGGTACCCTTCAGTAAAAATTAGTCCTTAGTTCATGTGTGGGGCTGGAAAACAGAAATTGTCGATATTCTAAACATTTATTGAAGCCAGCCACACTTCTTTTGTAGTAAAACCTTGTTTCAATGTGCTTATGCAACTGGATATGATTGGATAATGCTTGTGTAACATGAGTAACTTGAATTTTTGTGACTTGCCACTTCTCTATCCATGGGATATACCTCCTGCAGAAGTACGACACAAGGAACCTAGTGAGGGTCCCCGTACAGGTGCGGAAATGAATGAGTCGGCTAAAGGTAGGTTAGGAAGAAGCCCACGGGTAAGAGAGGATAGCCGCTGGAGGAGAAGGGGTAGATGGTGGACAATGAAAATTAATCCTGAGGCGTCCAAGAAAAGTGATGTATTTGAGTTCAATGGGGAGAATCGTTGTTGCTCCTACCATTGAACCTCAGACTCTAAAGCCCTCCCATTCAATAGTGCTTACATAACTGGATATGATATGATAATGCTTGTGTAACTTGAGTAACTGAATTTTATGTGGCTTCACCTCTCTATCCATGGGATATACCTCCTGTAGGGGTATGATGCAAGGAACCCTAGTGAGGCCCCCCACAGGTGCCAGAAATGAATGGGTCAAGCTAAAGGTAGGTTAGGAAGACACCCAAAAGAATACCTGAATTGTCAAGTGTCGAAGAGAGAAGTGATTAATGAATTCTGTGAGAAGGGCTAACTTCCTGAGGAGAGAGGGGAAAACTGGGCCACCATCTGCCTCCTCCAACAGCGGAACCTAACTAGCTAAGAAAAAATTACTAACTCTAACTAATATTATGACCATTGGCATGGAGGAGAGGAGAAAAACCTTTTGAGGAAGAAACCTCTGGGGATCCAAGGCCTAGTGCGCCTTTCCTCCAGGCTGATGACGTTTGAATTAAATTGAGAATGTATATCTTTAGAAAGAAAGGGTTCGGTAACTAGAAGGATATGGAGTGGTGAGGATGATGATGTATATGGAAGATTCCTAAAAGAGGCACAGGTCGAAGATGGAACTATGAGGCTGGACGAGGTCAAATGAGAATATGAAGCAAAATTAATACTGATGATGATGATTATCCTGAGGAAGTCTGTGGGTGGATGAGGAAGCATGAGATCGATAATAGGTATGGATTGATTGAGTGAGGTGAGGAAGTAGAAATTGAAGTCGATAAGGCATGATGTGCAATGAAAATTAGATCCTGTTATGGTCAATGAGCGCCGAGTCAAAGATGGAATACTTGAGGGAACAATGGAACTAGATAAGTCTTGCTGGAATAAGGAGGTATGCTTGAGTAGTAGATCTGGAAGCAAGGATAAGAGGAATAAATCCATTTATGAGTCAGAGCGGCAAGGGGTATCCAGATGAGTCAATGAGGATACCAATGATGTTGCGAACTGGCTTGATTGAGCAATGTATTTGATACAGTGATGCAAGTGAACAGACACTGAAGTTTAAGAGGCATTCCTGATTATACGATGTAAACGATTAGATCCTGAACAATTAGATCCTGAGGCTGTAGTCGATGAGGTAGTACAGTATTGGATGATACGAATGTTAGCGTGGCGATGATTGGATAGATGAGCTTTAAAAGTGATGCTGAGTGAAGATGACTGGAGTTTGATTCGCTAGTGACTGGAGTTATGAACTCGATACATTCAGCAGGATGGCCGCAGCTGATGGGTGGTATAGGAATTATGATAAGATGCCCAAAAGAATGTCGAGAGTAGGCCAAGAGTAGTGAGAAGCCTGGACAGTGGGAAGTGAACTGGAAGAGAAGAAGATGGAAAGAACCGAAATGAATCTGGCACAAGGAAGTACACCAATGCGACACCTGGAAAAGAGGTAGAGTCCGAGGCCAACAAAGGAGATCTGGGACCAGAGACAATACAGGTGAAGTGATCGAGGATCGAAACTGGACGAGGTACAATGGGGAGTGAGCCAAATAGGATGAAATATGATATCAAGTGAGGAGAAGAGGAGGGAAGCTTATGATAGCGAAAACCTGAGGAGTAGGCATGAAACTGGAGAAGAGGAGCCAGAATGAATGGGAAAATAAATTGAATGAGGGTATCATGTTCCAAGAAGTGACACAAATGATGACGCTTACTAAAAGAAGGCAGACTCTGAGGTCAAGGAGGCGTGATGGGAACCAGAGGGTATGCGCAGCAGAAGGTAAGACAGGATGGCAATCAAGGGAGACAAATCAGATAATGAACAGTGAGGAGGGAAGCCACAGTGAAAAGAATCCATGATGGTCAGAACTAGAAGAAGCGATAAAGCTAAGGAAGGTAACTGGAACGGATGAGGTATGATGAGGGATTGATGCCATGAAGACAGGTACTGGAAAGCAAAGGTGAAAGGACGAAGGACAGTCGGGAGGTCGATAGAGCGGCATAGGACCCAGCAGGTACAGGATGAGAACTCCATGAGGGTGAGTTGGAATAGGAGGCATGAGATCCAAGAGAGGTATAGCTAGGCAGAGCAATAGTATAGCACAGACAAGGCTGCAAAATGATGCCAATGCATACTGACAGAGGGATGGAATTAGATGAGCAGGTCAAGGCCAGTTAATGCAGAGCTGAGTGGGCTGAGTCGAAGGATCTCTGATGAAGGGATCAAAGGACGGACGATGTGGAGCAAGTAGACTCCCGAAGGAGGAAGGCTGTAAGCAAGTGGGCGGAGGGCAAGGTGGATGAGGTGGCATTTAGCCCGTTAGATGAAAGTCAGAAGGATTCAGCCATGGATGACACAAGAGATATTGTATGATTCAATGGAGTGATGAGGCTCCTTGAAAAGAGATATACTTCGAGGCCAAGAAGGCATATCTGAAACCAGAGTGTGTCACAGAACTAGAGGATGATATGCTTGATACAACAAGGAGGGAAAGGGAAATTGTTTAACCAGGAAAGGCACACTAAGATGCAGCTTGTTTCCAGGTGTGATGTGAGAGCACAAGGAAGTTAAGTGACTTGCTCAGGATCACACAGGAGACTAAGGAGGCTCCACGAAAGGAGGTAGATTTGGAAAGGGAATGCGAAAGGAACTTGGATGATGGAGGAGAGCCTCCAGCCAGCCCGTAGCAAGGCGACGGACAGGAAGGTATGACTCTTGAGTGGAGGTAGAATCAAATCAAGGTGGCATGGATAGATGAGGTGAAGCCACAAGTGGAGTGATCTCTTCTGGCTGACATGAAGTGGTGAATGATGACCAGAGTTATGAACCCGAAGCATGCAGTCAGACAGCTCCGGGTCGATGAGGTGGCATATGATTAACAATGTATATGCCCAAAGAAATATTGAATACAAACCACAGGGAGGCAGCAGAGACATACAAGGCAGCTGAGGTAAACTGACTGAGCGAGCAACCAATGAGTGGAAAAGAGGCGTCTTGGACCTGAGAGGCAGGAAGGCTGCGGAAGCAGCAGTAAGCAGCAGGGAAAATTAACCCTAAGGCCAAAGGATACTATGATGGAAGAGAAGCCTTGAAGGTTTTTTTTTTTAGAAATGAACAAAATTGGACGATGGAATTAGGAGGTGTGGAAACCAAGAGTGGAGTGAAGTCATGATGGCAGGTACTAGAAAAGGCGCCAGGATGAGGAAGGTAAAATTCAAACGTATGAGGCACAATGGGCAAGGCAGAGGAGAAACTACAGGAATACCCAAAATATTGAAAGCAGCTGAGGAAGATAACATCAGAATGGAGGAAGCATGAGGATGGATTGACGCATGAAGGCAGGAACTGGAAAGCGAGGTAGGAAACAGCGCTGGACAGAAGGGATTATGTATTTACCGTGAGATCCTAAGCACCTGAGGAAACCCAAACAGGATGAAACATTAGGTGAGACCAGAGGATCATTGTAAAAAAAAAAAAAGAAAGACAATAATTAAGGTTTTACTACAAAAGAAGTGTGGCTGGCTTCCATGAATGCTTAGAATATCGTGGAGTGGAGGAGTCACGAGTGATGTCAAAGGTCATACCACACAAGGAAGACATACATAGTTATTTTTATGGTTGCATGGCATATTAAATTTATCCAACGCTTGTTCATTTTGCATGTTTTTTTTTTACTTCTGTGTTTTTATTTTGATATTTTCTTCACTGAGATTTCATTTCGGATGGCACAGAGCGCATTCTGCATGACATGTGTGATGCTTCACATGTGCAAGCTGGTGGTTTGGGCAAGTGGGTGCGACAAGAGGAAAGCCATGCAGTGGAACTTCGATCACGGCTAAGTGGAGAAAAGACTCGGTCAGAGAGACAATCAGGGAAGCAGCGGAAGAGATCAGAAGCTTCAGAGTATTACAGCAGTAATGGGAGGGTGAAGTTTGTTCACCAAATGAAAAAGTACACTTTCTGTGGATGAAGTGACTCAAGAAAGTGCTGACTATGTCTTCTTTTTTAACTGTGATCAAGACAGAGCTCAAAGGGAGAAAATGAAAGCAAGCAGTGAGATGCGGGCAGAAATAAACAGTGGGAACAGCGAAGCGAGTGATTTAGTTCTAAAATTAGAACTGTGCTTCTCTTGCTGTTGGTTTTCACCAATCAGGGCCTACAGTAAGGACACTTTTTGCCCTCTGGGGACGTACAGTGAGAATATTTCGATATTTTATTCTAGGCCCAGAGGTCACAAAAATATCACTGGTATTTGCCACAAAATATCCTCACAAGCATTGGATAATTATTTGCTGTTGCTGTATGTATTTTCAGCACCTGAGACCCTGGTATAGGGTACTATTTAAATAAAATTGCATTGCCTTGCCCTTTCTTAAATAACAGGTATCTATCATACCCACCCTCCCAGAGAAAAAAAACATACTACAAAGTTCCAAATGAGTATAAGGGAGAATACAATGGGCAAACAAGGCTCGGCATTTACTATTTGGCAAAATGGTATCATATACATTTTTAGTAATAATGTTTTTCTGACACAAAACATCAGTATCTTTCAATTTTTATTTTCATTTCATTTTATTCCTCAACTGAAATATGTGGTTTTGAAGTTTATTTAAAGTTCTCGGCTCTCTTGCCATACTGCCCCACAGGCATAGGTGGGGGAAGGGTTGCTGGATGCCCAGAAACCCCTCCCTTCTTGCTTCCATTTTGTTTACATAAAAAGTTTTTGTGCATCATTTAATACTGGGATTTCTTCTGTGGAAACCCCCAGTTCAGAAATAATGACTACACCCCTACCCCCATTAAAAATGTAAGCAACTTGGTAGGGTGCCGTGCTTTTTACCATCTAAAGTCGCAGTAGCACCACCCTATTGCACCCACACTATGGTTCTAGTGTGCAAAGTCAAAAGAAACGTCCTCGAAAACATTTTTAAATATGCTCAAGTAGCCTTATTTACTGACATGAGTCATTACTAACAAAACTGGAGTCTTTAACAACAAAACAAGAATTCAAATTGTTTTAAAAATATCGGAGGGCCTTAAGAATATACTGATGATAAATCTTGTTTTTAATAAGCTTTTTCTTTCACAATGGCAGCAAGCAGATCCACCACTGACTTTCTCGTGGACTTACTGGTTTTCACCACTTACTCAGGATCATGATAGTGGGGGTGGCCTGCCATGTTAGTTGTGCGAGGGCCTGTGTGGGGTCTCAGTGTAATGGGGCCAGGGCTTTGTCCCCTTCAGCTCTTGTTTGTTCTCCCCAAGGGTGCCAGCATGCAGTGACATGCACATGCCTGCAGTGGCATGCCTGTGTGACAGTATCTGGCGGCTGTCCCTCTCTCCTTGCCGTGGTCCTACTGTGCTGTCTCCCAGCCTCTGCCAGGTGTCAGATGAACAGTGGAACAGTGAGTCTACACCCCCTGAGGGCAGAGAACTGTCCCTGGGATGCTGAATCCTCCTCCCTCCCCTGTCCAGCTACCAAACAAAACAAGTCCAAGTCCAAAACTGAGTCACCAGCATAGCAAGGGTAGTCCTACTGCTGGCTGTCCAACTGGCTACTGATGATAAATCTAAGGATGTCAGCAACACATTATTGCTTAAAAACTATATTATTTGGGGAGTGGCATTAGTAACAATGAGAAGCACACTTCTCAGTGAGCTCCAAAATCTACTGGGCACAAAATCTTTTATTTTACTAATCTAAGTAATCTGTCAACTTTAAAACTTGATACATCGTTGAGTGGTGTCACAAGGAACTGATTGATGCTGAACTTAAGATAGGATGACCAAGTAATGTGATTAAATCTGATTCTTCAGCAGTGGGACTATCGTCTGGTCTGGACCTAATTCCACCACCTGGGGAGTAAACCACGAGAGACACCCACAAAAGGTCGACTCACTCCAACAGCACTTGACTCCTGCAAAGAGCCATTCATGAAGTTACCTTGGCCATGAGAATTATGGAAATAAAATAGATCAATATGCAGAGAGACTGGCTCTGGTTAAAATAGAAATGAATGGAGTAGTGGGTAAAGCTGATGAGGCTGAAAGAGCCACCACCAAAGTCCTCATAGTCATGGCCTCAGCCATGAAAGGGCAGTCAGTCATGCGCTCACAGCTAGAGTAACATAGAAACATAGACTTTGATGACAGATAAGGACCACGTGGCCCACCCAGTCTGCCATTTCCCTACCTACAGGATAGGCTGCAGATCCTAGATGACCAACAACAGCCTATTTCTTCCTGCCCCCACAAGAATTGCCTTATGTCTGTCCCATGCATTCTTGAATTCTCCCACAGTTTTAGATCCCACAACCTCCTCAGGAAGGCTGTTCCATGTGTCCACCACCCTCTCTGTGAAAAATACTTCCCTCATATTGCCGCTGGAGTCATCCCCCCTCTGTCTTCAGATTGTGTCCCCTTGTTCTTGCACATCTCTTTTCTGAAAGATGCTACCCTCAAGGACTTCTGTTGATTCCACTGAGGTACTTAAAAGTTTGTATCATGTCCCCATCTCTCTCCTTTCTTCAAGGGTATACATATTAAGCTCCTTTAGTCTCTCCCGTATGGCTTCTCTTGCAGACCCTGCACCATTTTAGTTGCTCCTCTGTACTCACGTCCATCCGGTCTATGTCCTTGTGGAGATGGGGTCTCCAGAACTGGATGCAGTACTTCAGATGGGGTCTCACCAACTGTCTGTACAGAGGGATAACAACTTCCTGTTTTCTGCTGGTGATGCCTCTCCCTATACAACCCAGTATACCC
Organism: Neoceratodus forsteri; assembly: GCA_016271365.2. Taxonomy (NCBI): domain Eukaryota; kingdom Metazoa; phylum Chordata; order Ceratodontiformes; family Ceratodontidae; genus Neoceratodus; species Neoceratodus forsteri. Next base: position 1,709,316,260 of record CM028129.1, on the reverse strand, counting down.
CCAGACCGCCATACTGCCTTCTCCCATAGCATCTAACCTTAAGGTCATCTGATATGATTACCCCAAGGTCCCTTTCCATTTTGTTGTTGTTACTACCCTCCCCCATTGTGTAATCTTCCCTGGGTTTTGTTTCCCAGGTGCATTGTTTGCACTTCTTTGCATTGAATCCAAACCGCCATTCTTCTGACCATTCCTCCAACCTTGCCAAGTTCCTTCTCATCCTTTCCATGCCTCCTTGTGTATCAACCCTGTTGCAGATCTTTGTGTCATCTGCAAAGAGGCATACTTTTCCTTCAGTTCCTCTGCGATGTCATTTATAAAGACATTAAAAGGACTGGACCCAGCACTGAACCCTCTGGTACCTCACTAGTAACCCCTCTTTTTCAGAGTGGACTCCATTTACAATTATCTTGTGTCCTGTTGTCCAGCCAATGTTTTACCCAGGCTACCACCCTAGGACCCACTCCCAGGCTGGTTAATTTGTTTATTAATCTTTTGTGTGGGACTGTGTCGAATGCCTTTGCTAAAGTCTAGGTAGGCCATGTCCACAGGCCCTCCCTGGTCTACTACTTTGGTCACCCAGTCAAAGAAATCAATTAGATTTGTCTGACATGACCTTCCCACTGTGAACCCATGCTGCCTTGGGTCCTGTCGACTGGCCTCTAGGTACTCAACAATTCTTTCTTTCAGAGTAGATTCCATCACTTTCCCTACCACAGAGGTCAAACTGACAGGTCTGTAGTTTCTGGCCTCTGTCTTGCTCCACTTTTGTGAAGGGGAATCACATCCGCCCTCCTCCAGTCCTCAGGTACCACACCATCATCCCATGATTTGTTAAAAGGGTAGTCAGTGGTGTCACTAGTTCTCCCTTAATTCTTTTAAAATTCTGGGGTGAATTCCGTCAGGCCCCATTGCTTTGTCCACTTTCAGTTTTAGGGTTCTTTCAGAACCCTTTTCTTCTGTGAAAGGACTGGGATAGATCCTCCTATCCAGAGTACTTCTGTTAATTGAATTAAGCACCCCCTCCTCTTTTGTGAATACTGAGCAGACGTATTCATTTAGTATGCAGTTTGATCCATAAACATTCAGATCCTCAGTATCCCCAGGTACAGTAGGGGATAGCTTGGGAGAGTATCTTAAGCAGTGGCTGCCTGGAGCAAGTGGACTGGGATATGCAATGCTTGTCATCAAAGCCTACCGCATCACTCCTCGGAGGGCATGGCACAAGATGATGGCCCAACCTTCCTGATGGCCACCACTTCAGCTAGAGGCAGATATCAAACCTCAGAAGCAGTGAAAACCAATACCCAGTGACTTTGGGAGATTGGAGGATCCTCTGTTTTCCAGACTATTCATTGACCATCCACCAGTGTTGCAAATTGGTTGATGGCATAACATCAAAATAATGAGAAATGGGTATTGCATATCATATAGGATTCCAGCTTGCCTTCAGTTCACCTTTATAAAAAACAATATACTATTACAGATCTGAGGGTGGCTGAAGTACTGGTCAAACAGATCTCTGGCTCAATATCTCAGGCAGAGACAGAAGAATCATCCTGATTCAGTAGATGAGGGGCAGTAAACATTTTAAGAAGGACTCCTCCTCCAGTTTTGAGAGTAAGTCTCACCATGCTATCAGAACTTTGGGCCCTATTTACAAAGGGGCCTTATTCACAAAGGGTTGGGCTGTCTATGCACTGTGTATCTGAGGTGCATGGACAACTCTACATGAGAATGCCATGCTGTGGGGGTCCAGCAGACCCCTGATGGCATTCACAGCCTATACATGAGCTCAGTATGCACTTGCTCCCATGGCTGCCCACACAGCTATGCACATGGGTGGTCTGAGGGGCGTGCCGGGATATGCCACACTCCGCATCATGCACTATAGTGCGGAGTTGTGTGCAGAGGGTCAGGCGAGGAGAAGTGAGTTTTGCAGGGAAACCCTCCAGTAACTGTTATGCACCCCACCAGTGACATCCACCAGGGCCAGTGGGACATTGATTCTCCTCAGTGCTGCCCCAGCCCACCTAGCTGCATGGTAGGACTGGGAGCAACCATTTGAGCACTCGCTCATAATACAGATTCCCAGCACCTGTGCCTGCCAGAATCCCTGCTCCACAGGAGCAGGGAATCCTAGGACCCTGGCTGGGCATTCCACCGGATACCGACCTGTACCCCATGATTCACCCCCCACGCCGCTGCGATCCACCCCATGCAACTGTGCACCAGGGAGCCACAGACAGGTGCCCTGTGGGTGCTGGTGGCTGTGAATCCCATGCACTCTGCACTCCTCCAGGATTGAATAGCAACACAGGCATTATGCACGCTTTGGGCCCTATGCATGATCTACACGCAAATCACGCATAGAACATCCATGCCGCTCTGCCTCTGCACTGGTGTGTGCATGCCTGTATACATGACAGCCAGCTGCAGGACCATGGCCTGGTCCCCGATGTGCAGCTAGTGGAGAGTGCGGCATTGCACAGGGGTGGAGTGTGGGGAGCAGGTGGGCATCCAGTGGGATGCTTGTTCAGGGTCCCATAGTGGATCCGTTCCACAGATGGGCAGGGGCCTAGGAAGGTTCATAACCTCCCGAGAACAAAAGCTGGGTGTTTGCCTGAACAGCCACCCCCAGATCTTCCAAGCAGCCCAGTGGGCTGTGCAGCTGTGTGTGTGGGGGGATTCGTGCCACCTGGCCCAGCTGGTAACCTGGGGACATAAATATATACAGCAGGGTGCCCCTTGGCATAGCCCCGCCAGCACTCTGCACCCTATTGCATAGCGAGTATCATGGGGCACACCTCCTGGAATGTAGCACGCCATGGCTGGCCTGGGATCCAGTGAGCAGGGTGCTAGCGTGCCTATAGTGAATGCCCCAGTGAGGCGCAGATCACCCCTGCATGTCATTCAGACATGGAAATGCCTATGCACTGCCCTTATGCAGCACGTGAGGCATTTGTGCATAGACCCGTAGCATATAACCCGCACTGTATTGAACAGGACCCTTTGATTGCAACTTATGCTTCAGGGTAAATTGCCCCTCCCTATTAGACTGGTTGTATTACAGATTATTTGTTCATTAGTTGAAGTCCCAAATGTTTGTCCTGTTGTGGGGGCGAGACCATGTGAATTTGCTCTGAACAGCTATATTTTGAGATAAGCACTTGCATGAGTAGAGCTCTTTCATTTTTATGTTGCTTGCACACATGTGCAAGAAACATAGTGCCATCATCCGAGGTTTTGGAGGTGTGGCAGCCCTCTGCCAATTCAGTCAGTGTGTTTGCAGGCACAGGCGGTAGTTCTTCAATCAACGCTGCAGCTGTCTATGACAGAAGTTGAAATGCAGTGTCGTACAGTTGAAAGGAAGAGCTACGCTGAGTGAGCAGTGATAAGGATGCGTGCTCATGTTGTGCTCCACACACACACACACACACACACACACACACGCATACTGCGTGCTCGTGCTTCTCCCCATGCACACACTGTATAGCCACGGGAGTGCCCAATCCCCATCAGCTGTGCTGCGCCTCCCCATCTCCCAACAGAGTTCCAGGTGCCATGCCGAGCCCACCCCAGTGTAGCAGCAGTCTGTATGGTCGACGGGTGCCCAATCCCCATCGGTGCTATTGTTTCTCCCCCAAAGACTAGCTGGTGCCACGCTGGGAGCCCACCCCAGTGTGGCAACAGGTCCTGTGGCCAACGGGGTGCCCAATCCCCATCGGCTCCACTGCCCCACCCCAAACAGCCTTCCAGCTGCCACACTGGGAGCCCACCTAGCGCAAGGCACAAGTCCAGAAGGCCGTCCAAGTAAAAAAAAAAAACTAAAAGAAAAATACCTCGTGATCGTTCTTCGGACCCCTCCCCACCCACCCCACCCTCTGTGCATCTACCTCCCACACCCCCCACCTCACCCCATACCTACCTCTGGAGTCAGGCGTGATGATCTTCCGTGGACCGGGAACACGTCTGCACTCTTCAAAGTCGACCTGAACTGAGGAAATGCTGGTAAGCTGTATAATGGAATAAATAGGGTTTTTCAACTTTACTGCATATCTCGGGCAGTTTGGGAATTTTTTCACCAAATTTTCAACATGCGGTTTTGGGACCCCACCTCATGAATTCTGTCACTGTCATGGCGTTAATCGGCCTCAAAGGTGATTTCACGGTCACTGTGTGGAATCATCTTTTGGGACTGATTTACAAAATGACTGTGTAACAGTTCATGAGGTAGGCCCCAAAAACCCTATATTGAAATTTAGTGAAATTCCCCAAAATTACTGTTCTGAGCATGCATTGTCTGTTCCTACATAGCTCGTAAATTACAGTGAATTTTCAATATGTTCACTCCAGATTTTCAACATTGTCATTTTACCATACCTCCTTATGAGTAGTGCAGCTGTCATTTCTCACATCTAACCCAAAATGTGTTTCCGGCATATGGAGCTTAATAAGGCACAGTTGGTGTGTGAACTCAATGTATGGGGACACATTAAGAAAATAACAGTGACACCTTTCATGAGCAGAGGTCTTAAAATGGCTATGTTGAAAATTTGGTGAAAATTCCCTAAAATGACTGTTTCTGGCGTCATTGCATAGTTCCTACGCACTTGTAATTTCCTGAAATTTTAATATTTGCACTCAGATTTTCAACATTGCCATTTTACAACACCTCCTTATGATCAGTACAGCTGTCATTTTCACGTCGCCCAAAATGTGTTTCCAGTGCATTGGCGCACAATGGCGCAGTCAGTGTACGCCAATCAATGTTGGGACAGATTAAGAAAATTACAGTGATACTGTTCAGAGCAGAGGTCTTAAAATGGCTATGTTGAAAATTTGATGAAAAATTCCCTTCAGCCGTTCTGCAATGTTACTAATGAAGACATTGACAGGACTGGCCTCAGGACTGATCCTGCAGCACCCCACTGGTCACCCCTCTCCCTAGACTGCACCCCATTTACCACCACTCTTGCCTCCTGTCTGTTAGCCAGTTTCCAACCCATTTTACCACCATTTCCCATGCCCAGCCTACCCAGCTAGTTTATCAGCCTCCTATGTGGGATGGTGTCAAAGAACTTTGCTGAAATCAAGGTAAGCATTGTCCACTGCCCCACCCTGATTCACTTCTTTGTCACCCAGTCAAAGAAATCAACCAGATTTGTCTGACATGATGTCCCCACTGTGAATCCATGTTGTCTATGGTCCTGGCGCCAATGGCTTCTAGATGCCCTACTATCCTTTCTTTAAGCAATGTCTCCCCGATCTTCCCCAATACTGAGGGTGAGGCTGGGCAGTATGTTGTTACCTCCTCCCTGCCTGCCGGACTTGTATAGAGGGACTACATGTGCCCCTCCTCAATTTACTCATGTTGAATAATTCAGTGAACATGGCTGCCAGAGGTACTGCTATCTCGCTCGCAGTTCTCTTAATATCCTTGGGTATGCCATCTGGTTCCATCGCTTTGTCCACCTTCAATTTAGTGAGCTCCTGCAGGATTCTTTTGTCTTTGAATGGACTATTGTTCACCTCTTCACCCCTTGGCAACTACTGTTCTGCTGTGGCCCTTGCCCTCCCACTCTTCTGTGAATACTGAATGGAAAGACACAGTGCCTGTCTTGGGAGGAAGGCATGGAACTATCACTTCCAAATACCTAAACAGCACATACAAGCAAGCAACATTCGGCATTGACAAATGCTTGTTTACAACAGGACTAGTGTTTCTCTTAATTAGGGTTTCAAGCTCTGCCCATAGCATTTGCAGTGGGTAGATGGCTATAGCAGTGGACTTGCATCATATGTGCTAAGAGTGGTTGATGTGGCCAAGATGGCATGTGGGCCACTACAACAGGATTCAGAGGAATCCGAGTAGCCCGGGGTTGCCTGCTGATACTGCTGCCAGTTAATGTACTTGCAGTTCATACTCTCCTGCAGTATTTCAACTGCATTTCATGGCATGGATAAAGCCTCTGACACAGAATCAAACTTCTAAGTTTTTATTGTTCTGTACAATCCTGGTTCCATCTTTTATTTAAGATGCACAATATGTAAATTGTTTCAGCCTTACGATTTCAAGATCCAGACTTTACCTACACATGTTAAAAACAGATTGGTGGAGCTTTGAGAGAAGCCCTGATTGTGTTATATATTTTTCTTGAGCATTGTAATCCATTGGGTGAAAGGCCAGTTAAACTTTGGTGACCCAATGTACTGCCTGGACTTGATTAATAGCATTAGCTTCAATAGAGCTTTTGGTACTGAGATTACATGTACTCTATTTTAACGTTGTATAACCTCCGGTGGTACCATTAAGAAAAGTATTTTACTTTTATCTGGATTAAGTTTACATATGCTGCTTCATATTCTGTGTAATACCTTTTCTTGTATACACAACATTTCTGTAATGTATTTTTCAATATGCAATAAAAACAAAATTAAAAGAAAACAACTATATGATTTTTGCCAGCTGACAAAGATTGTTGCTTCAAGAGATGTAGTACAGTGTGCACTCCTTCCAAAACGACTGCTGCACACCAAACCAAATGTAACTCTGTTCATCAATGTTTTTATTTAACTTCACTTTAAACAGTGAAAATTCAAAAGAACCTCAGATGCCACACAAACTCGAAGGGACACTGAGTAGTACAGTGTGTACAAGTCTAACTTCAACACTTGAGATTACATAACATTTGAAATCTACCAGGAGTTTAATGGTATAACTTACTCCGTAGTCTCACCCAACATGACAAGTGATGCAAGATTTGTAGGTTCAGATGTGCTTCAATACAAAGAAATGCTATTTTAGAAGGATGCTGTCAGCCTGTGTATAAATATAATTGATTAATGTTGGAAGTCAGCTGACCACTCCAGTTAGAAAGAATTCTTGTGATATAGCATGCTTTTTAATTGGTCAAGAAGATAAGATGGTCTAGAGCTCAGGTAATCAATCGCCTAATGCAGTCCCAAACCCAATTAGCACATTGTGACAGAGACTACCTTTAAATCAGATTGCTTAAAAATCATTGTAGCTTTTGTATACTGATCTGCTTAAAGGACACTGTCAAACCTCCTCAAGCCTCTCACATTTTTCCTAGTTTAAAACATTATGATTGCTCACAATCTATAAAGACAGCAGATGTAGTTGGTTGTTTGATTCTGATTCCATATTTATTTTAAAAGTGAAAAACAGACTAACTACAATACTGGTATAGCACTCAAAAACATGTGTGTTTACATTCCTTCATCAACTAACACTGCATCTCTTCTGGACTTGGGAACACCCCCAACACAGTTTAGCCACTTACAGTGCAGTGAAGACAAGAGGAGACAATTGCATCATGGTGGCTGCACAGTTTGGGGTGTTAAGTAATGTGTCCGGCGTTGTATGCGGTGGGTTACTACCCTGCCTGTTGACCTTTACAAAGGTTAAGGGGCCTGGGTCCTGCTACAGTGCTATTCAGGGTTCTATCCCAGAAAATAAATAAAATAGCGCAGTGCCTCCACCCAGAGAAAGTTGCAGTGAGCCAGGTGTGTGAGCTGGTACAGCACCCTGGGATGCTGTTCCTACCCACCTCCCTTCCAACCACCCACACACTGGATGCCAGTTTCCAATACCATATATCACATACACTTTACAGTTGATTCCTGCAAACACCTTCACACAGTAATTTCAAACAACTAAATACAGCTTTATTATGGGAAAGGCTAGGGTCAGGGTGTCGCTGTAATAAGCCGATATCCATTTATGTAGGTTCATGTTGTATATGATATAATGTACTTTAGAATTAAGACACTGTCCCTTTAATAGGAACTACAAAATAACTGGTATTTCTATAAAGGCTAGTGTGGACCTGTTATAGTTCAAGATAAAGAAAGATGGGTATATGTCCCCAGGAAGACATAAAACATCCACTGTGGCTTTCCGTAACAGGGAGAAGGTAATGTAATGACCTAGGGGTTAGAAGTTAAGCCAAATGCATGCACCAGATGTCACTGGGATTGACATGGAACCACAGTGACCCCTACAGGAAAAGATAAACTGTTGCACCCTAATATATGTATTGTCCTGAATCCTTAACCCAACCCCAGATAAAAAGATAAGGTGGGTGTGTCCATAAAGGACCCGACAGTATATTATCTGACACACTTCAAATGCAGAGCAGTTTGAATAGTGTTTAAGTTGAAGGCATATCACCTGTTTCCAACTGGCATATACTTATAGACAGAAATGCGTGTGTGTAGGCCTGGGAGATTCTGAAACCCCAGTCCTGAGTGTTTGGAAAGTTGACTTGCCACATACTGAACAGAAAATTCTGATTTTAAATCAGAATTTTGAAACCAAGACTTTGCACCAATGCAACATCTGAAGACTTTTAAAAGGACATCTAGAGACATGGATCAAGGACTTGCTACACATTCTATTGTCTAATGAACTGTCATCTGTACCAGGATATTTAAAATCTTGTCTGAACTTTCACATCAAAACAAGGTATAGTTTAGAATACAGTATCTAATGTTTTCTGTAAACCATCCAGTTTTACTTTTGTTATTGTCTGCATTTCAAAGTTCTTCCACACTGTAGACTTTTCTGTATTGCTTTTATTTTAAGTAAACTTTATGATTTTCTTATCAACTCTGCCTGGGGTTTGGCTGTGTGATTTAACATTTAAACAGAAGGGTTTTGAAAAGACTGTGTACCTAAAGACAGAATCTGCTCGGCTATCATATAAAACTACCCAGGCAAGATGTAGCCAGTGGCCGTGGTGGGATTCAAATTCTGAAAGTAATTGCAGAGTCAAGGGGAACTCAAAACTGCAGAATCCACCTCCCACTGGGAAAAGGAAGGCTGGAAGTCTTTCTGAAACCTTACTCCTGCTCACGGGTTCCTGAATAGGGATTCTCTTTACCAACAAGAGGTCCTGCGGCTGCCCAAGGTTAGGGGGCTAGGGCATGTGACACAGGGTACCTGGAAAAGGGATAGCTGTGGAGGTAAAAATGGTTAGAAATAGGTTAGGAACAATTAATAACACATGGGTCTGTAGGCAGACCACCCCAGATGCCCACACCTACTGGTACCAGTGACTTCCCAGTCCTTTCCGGGTACCCAGGAGTTCGATCTTTGTTGTGCCTTCCACTATTCTATCAATGTGTGAGCCTGAAATGTTAGACTAAATCCTTATTTAGTATTCAAGCAAGGACTCATATTTTTACAACCGTCACTGGAAGGAAAGTGGGCTCTGGGCTCTGGAGGTACAGTGATTTTTTTGATGTTTTCATTTAGGGGTCACAGCCCTCACCTGCACCTGCCCTAGTCTCGAAAAGTCACCATTTGTCATATTGATCCTCACTGTTGCCATGCTTGCTGTATGTTTATTGCACACGTCACTATTTCCACTAACCAGTCAGAGGTACACTGGGGCAGGAAGAGCATGGTGACTGAAAACTTAGTTTCAAGATGGAGTGTTGTCTTACCCTAAAATACTCACTTCATTTTGGTACCAAAACCTCGATTTGTAATCTGTATTTACTTTATTTGTTTTTTTTTTATTTATAAGTTTTCTAGGTAGTTACTTTTGTTCATTTTGGGATAATTTCTGGTCATCCTGTGTGATCACATCTTATGGATCCGCTGGCATTCCTGATGGGAAGAGTGTTTTCTATGCATGTACTAGATGAGGTCCCATGATTCAGCGCCTTTTGTTACTTTTAAAGAGTTTATGTTGGATTATGGCTATGTTAACATCTGTGTGGCATGTTGCTCCCTGTTATGGATGATAAGCGGGTTAGGGTCAGTACATGTTTGTCTCATGCTCTGTACTTGAGTTTTCTCCCAATACGCAGTTGCTGATTCTTTAAAATGAAAAATAATGGTGTTGCTTTCAACTTATCTGGCATCAGTCCAGCCCCAACCTCTGATGCATTGTAAAGGCCAAATCAGTTTAGAATCCTCCACAGTCACTGGTGTTGTCCATCGAGTCATATGACGTCAGTCCAGACTCAACCTCTGATGACTGTAAAGTGTTCTTCAGGTTAAAATACCTCCACAACCACTTGTAAGTTCTAGCTCCTTATCATGCATCAGTGAGCCCCAAACTGTAGTGAACAGTGAAGTGCATTTCAGGTTCAGATCCTCCTCAACTGATGGTGTTGTCCATTGACTTACCATGCATCAGTCCAGACCAATCCCATAATGCACTGTGAAGTGCATTTCATGTTCAAAACCCTCCACATCCACTGGTGTAGTCCATCAAGTCATATGACACCAGTTCAGTCCCAATCTGTGATGTACTATAAAGTATTCTTCAGATTCAAATCCCTCCACAGCCACTTGTAAGATCTGTCTCCTTATCATGTGTCAGTCAAGCCCCAAACTGTAGTGAACAGTGAAGTGCATTTCAGGTTCAGATCCTTCCACAGCTGATGGTGTTGTCATCGACTTACCATGTATCAGTCCAGATCAATCCCATAATGCACTGTGAAATGCATTTGATGTTCAAAACCCTCACATCCACTGGTGTAGCCCATCAATTCATATGGCATAAGTTCAGCCCCAATCTCTGATGCACTGTAAAGTATTCTTCAGGCTCAAATCCCTCCACAGACACTTGTAAAATCTATCTCTTATCATGCATTCGCTGAGCCCCAAAACTGTAGTGAACAGTGAAGTGTATTTCAGGTTCAGATTCCTCCAGAGCCAATGGTGTTGTCCATTGACTGATCTGGTGTCAGTCCAGCCCCAACTCTACTGCACTGTAAAGTGCTGTCAGGTTCAAATCCCACCAGAGTCACTGATTTAGTCCATCTGTTCATCAGTCTTCAGTCCAACCTTTATCTCTGACACTCTGTGATGTGCATTACTGATATGGATCCCTCCTCAGTCACCATGGTGTAGTCCATTGTGCACATCAAGATTCATTCCAACACTACCCTCAGATGCACTGTAATTTTCTATTCAAGTTTGAATCACTCCACAACCACTTTAGTCCCTTGTGCTCATAATGCTTCAGACCAGCCCTTACCTCTGATGCACTGTGATGTGATCAGTGCCAGTGTATGACTATACAGTCCATTCAAACGAAACATAGCACAGTACACATGTGCACCAATGAGTATATTCCATGGTGCAGGCATACCCACACTCCTTCCCACCAACACATTGCGCCCATACTGAATGTCAACATATCAGATGTGATGCAGGGCAAAACCATGTGACACAGCACATAGTACACAACCTTTACAGATGCCCATGTCATCACCCTGTATGTGTACCCACAATGTTCTGCATGGCATATAAACACCTTTACCAGGTGCAGGCAGCCCCACCTGCTTCCCTACAATTGAGTATACCCAAGGACAGGTGCCAATTCATGGCACAAAATGACTGCAGTGCTTATGAGCATCATTCTCGGTACAGGCACACCCACCCTTCCCCATGATACAGTATACCCCAAATTACCAGTGCCTTTTCAGCAATTTCATCATCCTATACGTATACCCATAATGTATCTACAGTGTCTGTTAGCATCATTATTACATGCATACAGCCTTCTCATTTCCCCAGAACATATGAAGTGCATCTGAGCCTGTATTATGAATGCAGGACCCCCCACACACTAACACACAGTGCTACATCATACAGTCATTCCTCACCTTAAACCATCCCATAATGCAACCCCAAAAATAAACTATACCAGGAAATTAAATACACAGATTTATGTAGCACGATGTTTACTGAAAGATACGAACCTTTACATGAACAGCATCATGCTTCATTTACAGTATGATCAAGCAAACAGCACAAATAAAATACAGTTTCCTATTCTTATTACGGATTTTATTACAAAAAAAATAGTTTATTTCAATTAAATTATACATTTTAACTACAGAAAATATGCAATTAATCATAGAGAGACCTCCAGCACTAACAAATGTCTCCATTTCCTGTGTCAGCTCCTGACCACACTGGTAGGGTTCTTCCTATTTACATCACTTGACCTCACAAAGCACTTCCTTCCTGCATCACTTCCTGATATGTCCTTCTAAGGTAATGTGTAAATATGTTCTTACTAAACTGGGGAAAACAAAAAATTGATAATCAGATTCATAAACTAAAATCAGTGGTAAGAAGAATTAAACACTGCAAAAATTCCAGCCAGTGGAGGGAACAAAAACTCAAACTGTAATAACAAGAGATTCAGATGTTGATTTCTGACTAAAAAATTGTAAAAACTTGCAAAATTTATATTTAGACAGTTACAGATGTTTATTGTATATTTTTAACAATTTTAATCAACAATTTTACAGAAATTTAATATTTTGCATGACTAACTAAACAGAGCATAATTATATTTAGATAAAATCATCAGAATTTATTAAAATATGAAACAACCTTACACAACAATAAATCCAGTTAAATAGACATTACCAAACTCGCTCATTTTCAAAAACTTTTGTCCTGAAAAACTTTTCTTTTACAGTTTTAAAATTGGATGTATGGTTTTTAAGATATGTAGGTTTAAGCACAGTGTGTTTGTATGAATGCTGCATATCTAAAATCCCTTCAGGCACACAGGTGTTCTAGCAGCAGGCAGAGGTATCTGAACATTTTAAGTGACAATAGGATAGAATGAGTTAAAGTCTCTCTGCTTTAAATCAGCCTCCACCTTTTCTCTGGTTTACTCACAGTTTCTAGGAAACCACTTTCCCAGCTCAAAGGTGCTCTCTCAGTCCCAAAGTGGTGCAGGATGGCTGCTGCAGAAGTCTCCTCTTAAAACAACAAACTCCAACAAGATGCCTGGGCGATTGGCACAGATGCACAGCTCCTCTGAACAGCAAGAATATTTCTCCTCTATTACTCTGACAAACTCCACTTGAAGACCTGTGAAAAGCCTTACATGAATTCTCACACAGCACTGAGCCCTCCTGACTTGATCAGAGCCCAGCAACAGACTGACTCAACTGCCCCAAGCCCTGGGATTTCTCTCAGAATCTTGCCCTCTGATTGGCTGGTTCCATCATTAGTCATAGTCAAAAGCCCTCTTTGATTATCTATTGGAAATGTCTCTTGGTGCCTGAAATAAGTCCACACCTTTCCCATAAGTTCTGCCTCACAGTTATAGGCACCCTAAACATCTGATTGGCTGTCCCTTTAGGTTCAAAGTGTCACAATATGGCTGCTGTCACAGTCCTATACAGCAGTCCCATATAGTGTCCAACTTTCATAATACTATTGCAGCCCAATGCAACAGCTTATACACATATTTGCCCCTCCTTTGTCCTTCTCAAGGGTCTCACCCAGGTGTCTGACTCCCATTTACCAGTTAGGAGGTTGAGAGCACTGGAAGACATTTGAAAAGCACAGTCATGTGGTGAGGCGGCATCGCATTACTGCACATGCGCAGACCTCTTTTAAAACACACATCCAGTCACCAGTCCCACAGTTAGACCCCCAGCAGCCCATTCATGCGGAAACAGTGTGGGGGCCAATGGAGGGTAAGAAAAATAAGGTAAGCCCCCAAAGGGGTTCACTTCCCCTCCTTAAATGATTGGCATCCGTCAAGTCTATGGATAAGAACCTGTAAAGATGCAAAATAGTAAACCTTAACATTCAACATATAGCAAACATTTCTACCTAGATACCTGGTTCCTATAGGTATTAAGCAATTAGAAACATGAAACACATTATGTACAATTTATAAGTTTAAACACTTTTCCCTTTTGACAGATAACAACTACCATAGCATGCATAGCACCCATACTTGCACCTTCAATTGTTCAGATCCACATGTGTGTTGAACTCACATTGTTAATACACTGTTTACCATTTTTTCCCTTGGGTGCACTTTCACCTTCCTCTTCTTCTCTTTGTCACCTTCCTCCAGGCCTGGGGGGTATAGCATTGACAGGACACATGTAAACCCTAGGCAATGACCTGGGGGTGACATATATAACTTTGTGCACTCGAATAGGGGTAGGTCAGTGGGCGCCCCAGGTATCATAGGTCAATTTGAGTAAGGGCTCACAGTCCTCCCAGACCTTCTCAAGGGTTCTTGCTCCTCACCATGCAGGTGATTGGAGGAGCTCTGTGGAGGGGAAGAGTTACCCACTTCCTGAACTGCAGCCAAGGGCAGCTGTTGCCAATCGCTGGGGAGGAGAGTCCCAGTGCCATTTATACAGACTCTCACTCTCCCTCTGAAGCTGAAATCCCCTGCTTGTGGGATCAGGGACCACTGGTTGTTCCACAGCTCTGCTGCTCGCGCTCTCTCCATGGAAGTCCAACTATAACTAAATCAGTTATATATTAAATGAAGTCAGCATTTATGTTATGGAAACTTTAAACCAGAAGTGATGTCATAGTTTGACAAGCTGTGCTTGGTCACCCTCCCTGTTGGGCTCTGTCTCTGCTGTCTATTCTGCTGATTTCTTTTACCACCAGTTCAAAATGAAAGGAGTAAATTCACGAATTTCCTTGTGCCAACAAAGTAATTATTCAAAAAGTAGAATAGTTAATAAAATAATCAATCATATGTTAACTAGATGTGAATGCCTGCTCTTTAGGTGCAGCTAGTTCAATAGTGATGTCAGTCCCAGCCCCAGCCATGGAGTGAGCTCTTTCTGTGTGACTCTGATGCCCTGTTGCTTGCCAAGGCAAGATGGTGGCTTTGTTCTACACAGGTGATATGTTAAGATTCTGGTTAAATAGCAAAGTTTGAGGTGGATGTGAGGGCTCTGGTTAAATACAACTGAGTTTGGGGACTGTGAGGACTCTGGTTGAATTTAACTGAGGTTGAAGTATGTGAGAACTCTGGTTACATATAACCGACTTTAAGGGATAAGTAGTCTAGCTAAATATAAATTAGTTTTGGGGGATGTGAGAATTATTGTTAAATATAACTGAGCTAGGAGCATGTGAAAACTCTGGTTAAATATAACAGAGTCTTGGAGGGATGAGGACTCTAGTTAAATACAACTGAGTTTGGGTGATATGAGGATTCTGGTTAAGTATAACCAAGTTTGGAGGATGTGGGTACTTGGTTAACTATAACAGAGTTTCAGGGATGTGAGAACTCTGGATAAATATAACCAAGTTTGAGGGATGTGAGGACTTTGGTTAAATATAACAGTCTGGGGATGTGAGGACTCTGGTTAAATATAACTGAGTTTGAGGCGGTGAGGACTTTGGTTAAATATAACAGAGTTTGGGGATGTGAGGACTCTGGTAATACATAACCAAGTTTAGAGACGTGAGGACTCATTAAAAAACACAAGTATTGGGGATGGGAGAACTCTGGTTAAATATAACCAAATTTGGGGTATGTGTAGACTCTGTTTAACTATAACTTAGTTTAGGAATGTAAGGACTTTGTTAAACTATCATGTTAGGGGATATGAGGACTCAGAAGAAATATAACTGACTTTGGGGAACATGTGGATTCAGGTTAAATATATCTGAGTTTGATGACTGTGAGGACTCTGGTTAAATACAACCAGGTCTAGGGGATGTGAGGACTGTAACTAAATACAACTGAGTTTGGGGATTTGATGACTCTGGTTTAATATAAATGAGTTTGGATGGAGGATGCAGGAATCTAGTTAAATCTAACTGAATATGAGGGATTAAATAACTCTTGTTAAATATAACTGAGTTGGGGATGTGAGGACTCTGGTTAAATATAACCAAGTTTTGGGGATGTGAGGAGTCTGGTTAAATATAAACTGATTTCTCAGGATGTGAGGATTCTGGTTGAATATAACTCAGTTTTGGGGCTGCAGGAGCCTGGTTAAATATAATCAAGTTTGGGATGTGAGGACTCGGGTTAAATATCGAGTTTGAGGGATATGGAGGAGTCTGGTTAACTATAAACCAGTTTGTGGGTCCTGTTAATTGTAACCCAGTTTGAAGGATGTGAGAAGCCTGGTTAAATAAAAAACAGTTTGTGGGATGTGAGGACTCTGGCTAAATATAATTGAGTTTGAGGGATGCGAGGAGTCTAGTTAAATACAACCAAGTTTGAGGATGTGAGAAGTCTGGTTAAATACAACTGAGTTTAAGGGATGTCAGAAGTCTGGTTACCTATAAATTTGGGATATGTGAGGACTCTGGGTAAATATAACCAGGTTTGGGGTGGGGTTGTGGGTGGAGGACACTAATCAAATATAATATATATAGTTTTGGGATGTAAGGCACTCTGGTTAAATATAATCACGTTTGAGGATGCAGACTCTGGCTAAATATAACTGAGTTTGATGGATTTGAGGAGCCTGGTTAAGTAACCAAGTTTGGAGGATGTGGGTACTTTGGTTAAATATAAACAGTTCTGGGGATGTGTGAACTCTGGTTAAATATAACTGAGTTTTGGGATGTGAGGACTCTGGTTAAATATAACTGAGTCTGAGGGATATGAGGACTCGTTACATATAACTGAGTTTGAGGGCTGTGAGGACTTTGATTAAATATAACCAGTTTGGGGATGTGAGGACTCTGGTTAAATATAATCGTATTTGGAGGATGTGGATACTTTGATTAAATATAACAGTCTGGGGGATGTGAGGACTCTGGCTGAATATAACTGAGTTTGGGGAGGAGGACTCTGGTCGGACATAACCAAGTTTAGGAGATGTGAGGACTCATTAAAAAAACTCAAGTATGGGGATGGGAGAACTCTGTTAAATATAACCAAATTTGGGGTTGTGTGGACTCTGTTTAAATATAACTTAGTTTAGGGACGTGAGGACTTTGTTTAAACATAATCAGTTTGGGGGATGTGAGGACTCAGGAGAAATATAACTGACTTTGGGAGACATGTAGATTCGGGTTAGATATACCTGAGTTTGTTGACTGTGAGGACTCTGGTTAAATACAATCAAGTCTAGGGATGTGAGGACTGTAATTAAATATAACTGAGTTTGGGAGTTCAATGACTCTGGTTTAATATAACTGAGTTTGAACAGAGGTGTGAGGAATCTGGTTAAATCTACCTGAATCTGAGGGATTAAAGGACTCTAGTTAAATATAACCAAGTTTTGTGGATATGAGGGGTCTGGTTAAATATAAACTGAGTTCTCAGGATGTGAGGATTCTGGTTAAATATTACTAGGTTTTAGGACTACAAGGATCCTGGTTAAATATAATCAAGTTTGGGAGATGGAGGACTCTGTTAAATGCTGAGTTTGAAGGATGTGAGGAGTCTGGTTAACTATAAACCAATTTGTGGGTTTGGTTATTTATAACCCAGTTTGAGGGATGTAAGAAGTCTGAATACATATAAACCAGTCTGGGGATGTGAGGATTCCGGCTAATCATAACTGAGTTTGAGGGATGCGAGGAGTCTGGTTAAATACAGCCGAGTTTGAGGAATGTGAGAAGTCTGGTTGCATATAAACCAGTTTGGGATATGTGAGGACTCTGAGTAAATATAACCAGGTTTGGGGGTGGGGTGGGAGGACACTAGTTAAATATAACTGAGTTTTGGTGATGCAAGGCACTCTGGTTAAATATAATCAAGTTTGAGGGATGTGCAGACTCTGGTTAAATATAACTGAGTTTGGGGATTTGAGGAATCTGATTAAGTACGGGTTTGAAGGATGTGTTTACTTTGGTTAAGTATAATAGATTCTGGGGCTATGCTAACTCTGGTTAAATATAACTGAGTTTTGGGGATGTGAGGACTCTGGTTAAATATAACTAAGTTTTGGGGATGTGAGGACTGTGGTTAAATATAATTGAGTTTGAGGGGCTGCAGGGACTCTGGTGTAAATAAAGCTGAGTTTGAGGGATGTGAGGACTCTGGTTAAATATAACCGAGTTTGGGGAGGAGGACTCTGGTTATATACAACTGGAGTTTGGCGATTTGAGGACCAGATTAAATAAACTTAAGTTTGGGGGTGGAGGACTCTGGTTAAATATAACTTAATTTGGGGGATGTGAGGACTGTTTAATGTAACCTGTTTTGGTGGAATGTGAAGACTCAGGATAAATCTAACTGAGTTTGGGGATGGAGGACTTGGTTAAATAGCTCCAGACTAGATGGACCTTTGGTCTTTTCCTGTCATCATTGTCTGCATTTTTATGCATCAGAGTTTGGCAGCTGTGAGGACTCTGGTTAAATATAATTTTGTTTGAGGGATGTGAGGACTCTGTTAATATAAACAAGTTTGGGGAATGTGAGGATTGGGGTTAAATATAACTGATTTGGGGACCTGAGGACTTGTGTAAAATATACCTGAGTGTGTTGACTGGGTAGCCAGTGATGATAGTGATAATAAATGAGTGACTGTAGAAACAGTGACTCATTTATAGTGGTATCATGAAGGCTACCCTGCTAAGGTAGCGACCCTATAGCGAGCAGAGTGACCGGAAGGGAGGGATAGGGAGGAGGAAGTGAGGTTTAGGAGGGATGGTTTGTTTGAGTGATGACATCCTTCTGCAGCTGAGCCAGCCCTGTGTTGTGGTGGTGTGGGTGGCTGGCTCGGTGCAGCAGGAACTGGGTTCTGGACCTGCTGGGAGTGATTGTTTTGCTGCTACTTGCAACTCTGTTTTTATTTTAATTCTGTTTTGTCCCCTTTGACATGTATACCTTTGGCCTTAACAATCATTATTTGGGGTGTGGGGCATGGTCCCCTCAAAACACTTTTAAAGGAGAAGTCCACCCAGAATGTGCAAAACATATGTTATGTAGAGTGTTTTGATATGTATGTTAAGTCCTAGTGTGTCCTTCCCTCTGTCTGCTATTAGGAGTTTTTCCTAAATTAGCCTGCTAGCTGTATGGTAGTTTCGACCCTGGGGATCTCCATCAGAAACAGGTTTATTGGCTTCTTTCTCCCTCGATGCACCCTGGCTCATGTGACAATGATGGCTATGCCCTTAGATTTATTGAGTCTGTCACAGCTCAGCTACAAGATAATACTTCTTTCAGAGAAGAATTCACATTGTAGTTTGGTGAGTGTATCATTATTATTTTTGATATTAGTACCTCGTCCTGCTATGTTACAACCTATAAGGTGATGTTTAATTTTGCTACTTAGTACTGGTGCAAAAACTGAAAGTGACTGAGAGGAATAGAGTAAATAGTGGCATGATTCTCACACACACACAGCAGAGCATAGCAGGACAAGGTACTGATATCAAAAAATAATGATTACACTCACCCAAAATCTAGCAGTTTGTCTACTCTGGAAGAAGTATTTTCTCTGTGTTGAGCTGTGACAGACCCTGTAACAAGACACTGGCTTCATGGGCAATTAGACATCACACCAAGGGCACTCTGGGAAGACTAGGGGCCATAAAAGAAACCAGAATGGCAACTTCCAAGGGCAATAAAACAGTTAGGGAAGTTAGAAAAACATCTCTCACAGCCAGAGGAAAAGAAAATGCTGGGAACTGGTTAGAACACAGAAAAAGAGACTACTACATATCTTTTTCTGATTTTAACATGGAGTTTTCCTTTAAAGAAAATGGAAGTCGGTCGCTTGTGTTTGTATATCGCAAAATGCTTTTCCGCGATATACATTCACTTTGATAGCGATCGTTGTTTTGCAATCACTGTCATGACATGGAACATGTTGCCTGTGAGACTCGTTAAATATAACCAACTTTGGGGATGTAAGCACTCTGATTACACATAACCAGCTTTGGGGATGAGCACTCTGATTACACATAGCCAAGTTTGGGGGCTATGAGGACTGTTAGTAAGTATAAACGAGTTTGGGGAATGTAAGGAATCTGGTTTAATATAACTGATATTGGGGATGTGAAGAGTCTTAAATCTAACTGAATTTGAGGGATTAAAGGACTCTTATTAAATATAACTGAGTTTAGGGATGTGAGGATTCTGGTTAAATATAATAAGGTTTGGGGAATATGAGGACTCTGGTTATATATAACCGAGTTTTCAGGATGTGAGGAGTCTGGTTAAATATAACCAAGTTTGGGATATATATCAAATATCTCGGCATCACGCTTGATGACACCTCACCTTCTCAAGCCACATAGACTCAGTTATCAAGACCGCAAATGCAAAGCTGGGTGTGCTACCATTATAGACACTCAATGACTCCTGATTCTCTCAAACTAGCCACTAGTAGTTCAATACTGTCTACCATAGACTATGGATTGCCCTAATTATGGGGTGGGCACAAAAGCAACCTAAACAGGATCAGCACACTCCTCAATAAAGCCTGCCGCTTCACTCTGGGGCTGCCATTGACACTCATACCTGCATGCTCTACAAAGACACTGGGTGGCTCCACTAAGCCCTGGAGGGCAATATCAAACCTGCTTCTAAAAGGTGTGGCTGGGTCTGTTGTCTTCCACACTGGAGGCCACTTTAGGCTGGCTGTCCCTACAAAATCGACTCCAGCACAGCTACTGACAGGATGATGATTCCTTCAATAGGATGAAACTTGCCCAAACTCCATCCTGTATCAGGGACTGAAGTGGTACAATGAACTACCCACTGACGCCTCTGAGACAATCGAAGATTAGCACTTTCAAAACTGGGCTAGAACCTTCCTTGGCTCAAAATGACCTGTATCTGCCCGTGCTAATATGGTAATAACTCAGCCGATAGTCTCCCAGTACCTATCCCTTCCTCAATTATCACTCCACTGCATATCAGCTTCCCTGGGACCCCTTTACCCTATCCCCTCATAACTAACGATGTCTCCATGGCTGAACACCTCCCCCCCATGATGCCACCTTTGGCAGACCCTACCCTTCTCTTTCCTTGAATAAAGCTTGTGTAATTAAGTACTAAATTGATGTGTAAAACCTCAGACTTGTTCTATTACTGGTGTGTATATGAGTCAATGTTCCTTTTACTGTTAACTCTGTATTTTATACTGTTATGACTGTTTTTAACAATTGATGTGGAACCTTTGAAAACCAGTCCTTTACTCAAAGGTATTAATCCCAAACTGAAATAAATAAAAATAAATAAAAATAAATAAATAAAATGTAAGGACTCTGTTTAAATACAAACCAGTTCAGAAGAAGTGGGGATTCTGTTAAATGTAACTGAGTTTGAGGGATGTGAGAGTCTGGTACATATAAACCAGTTTGGGGGATCAGAGGACTCTGGGTAAATATAACCAGGTTTGGTGGTGGGAGGAGTCTGGTTACATGTAAACCAGTGTGAGGGATGTGAGGACTCTGGTGAAATATAAACCAGTTTGGGGATGTGAGGACTCCAGGTAAATATAACCAGGTTTGGGGTGGGGGGTGGGAGGTCTGGTTACATATAAACCAGTGTGAGGGATGTGAGGACTCTGGTTAAATATAAACCTGTTTGGGGATAGGGGACTCTGGGTAAATATAACCAGGTTTGGGGGGGGGGTGGGAGGAGTCTGGTTACATAAACCAGTGTGAGGGATGTGAGGACTCTGGTTAAATATAAGCCAGTTTGGGGATATGAGGACTCTGGGTAAATATAACCAGGTTTGGTGGTGGAGGAGTCTGGTTACATATAAACCAGTTTGAGGGATGTGATGAGTCTGGTTAAATATAACCAGTTTGGGGGATGTGAGGACTCTGGGTAAATATAACCAGGTTTGAGGGACGCAGTCTCTGGTTAAATATAACTGAGTTTCTTATAGCTGCGGAAATGGAACAATTTCTTCAGTCAATTCATAGTGTTTTCTTTTGTAATGGAAAGCTGTGAGTGTGACCCTCCTTGACTGCACGGGTGAGAGGTGTATTGCTTGCTCAGCCTTTCAAATGGATCCAGGTCACTGAATTGTTGCACTGTGTCCAGGAATTTCAAAGATTTTGACACAGGCGCAATTCCCAAATTTTTGATGTGTCTGTGTCAAAATAATGGGCAAAAGTTTGAATACTATTTTCCAAATGGTTTGACGCATTTATAACAGTTCCCTGCTTTACGTAAATAAATGACACATGCATCAGTTATTTAATGAATGCATCATTTATTTGTGCAAAAGGTGACATTGTGGCAAAAAGTTAGACCCTGGTTTTAGATGATCTAACATCTGATCACAATTACCGCAGTCTCACTAAAAATATGGCACAAGTCAATGGTGTGCATTTGGGGCCTTTGAAACTCTTGCCCCAGATACCTAAGAGATTACATTGGCAAATTCCTTCCTACATCCGTGTTATGTGGCATAACAAAGGACACTGTTCCTGTTTTAATGATTCTACAATAAAAATAACTTTATTTTGTTGCAATAACTTAATATCCTATTGCTGAAGCCTATGTAAAGCTGGGACTCCATTACCATGAGTCATTTAGCACTATAGAAGTTATTTATTGATATATTTGATTACTGGTACGTGCACTGATCCAGAGGACCATTTTCAGGCATGACCTGGGTCACAAAGTTGGCACAATAAGGGATACAATACAAATGACAAGAAGCCAGAGAAATACAATACAAATACAATGGATAGAGGGCCAGATACCAACACTCAGTAGGAGTACAAAACAATATTTTGATAACTACAGTACAATTACAATGCAAGACAGGGTCAGTTGTCAACAAGCAGTAAGAAAACAAAACATGTAAAGCTGTGAACAAATGTTATTAGAGGGAACATGTAGCAAAAATGACAACATGTGATAATGGTATCGAAGGGCAGACACTATAAATAAGCTCTAATGCTGAGGCAGAATAGGGGGTACAGCAGAGGTGACCAGAGAGAAAATGCACTCAGATTAGTGGGGCGTTAGCATGGGGAGGATTAAGAGTGGATTCAGAAACAGGGGTGGAGAGTAGCAAGTCTATGAAGATTACACTGGTGAGCATGAATATTTTACTTGGTCAACAACCAAGCTTTGAGATGGTATTTGAAGGTGAGGTGCATGTCAGATGATCAGAGGAAGCAGGGATTCTGTTCCACAGTGTAGGGCAGTGACAGACAGGGCTTTGTCTCCCATAGTGGAGGAGACTCTAGGGACCTCAGGGAGGATCTGAGGAGTCACGGAGACATCTGGATGCAGCCCTGGCCTTGAGGAGGGATGAGTACAGGGATATTCACCACCTCTGAGAGTGCTGTTGATGATACAGCCGAGGGCATAGTCATAATGACCTTGGAGTGGAAGCCACCCTAGCAGCTGGTATAAGTCACAGTGATGGGTCGAGTAGGGAGCCAAGGTGTGAATTGGCAGATGCTATTACAGACTGAGTTAAGTCTTGTGCGCAGTGCAGAGGACATGTGGGAGTAGATGGGGAAACAGTAGTCAATAATGGGGAGCACTCAGCTTGGACAATGGCTAAATGGGCCTCGGGGTCAAGTATTGTTTTAGTTGATAAGCAGCCTAGTTTCTGGTGCACCTGATGCACAATGATGCCGATATGCTCCATGTAGGAGAGGGTGGGGTCAAGGGTTACATCCAGGTATTTAAAGTTAGAAACATTCTACAGGGCAGGACCATTGGGCGTGAGCGCGAGAGGGAGGAATTGGATCCATTTTTATGATTGTTGTAAACTGTATTTAACGGTTTTCCTATATGTAATCCCCTTACTTAGTAAAAGTTTACAAATAGAATGGGATTCCATGAGATGCCAGTCTCTTTTAATGGAAGGTCCTACAGCAAAATAAAAGAATACAATAAAATACAAATAATAATTTAAAAACAATTACATACATTTGTAGTTTGCCCTTAATGAGAATGAGAAGGCCGCACAACTGACCTCCCCAGGTTGTACTTTGACACAAGTTATTGTTCAGTGAGTCTTTCCTGACAACAAGTTTACATTCAATAATAAATAAATAACTAAATAAACACATATATATATATATATATATATATATATATACCAAACATGCTACAAGTCAGTAAGGAAACAAGATATTTCAAAACATAGACTACATATATGTTTAGAATTGTTTTACTTGTAATAGCACTGTTATCAGAAAAAACTGAGGAAAACTCTGCTGTACATTCTAACTTCCCAATGAGTTTTCACATTTCATTAACAAAGAACAGGCTTGCTCTTCTAAGCATCAGCTGGTGGTGGTCAAAACTGGATTCCTGGCCACCATGACCAAATTGCTTTTGCAATTTTCTCCCCATGAATACACTGCTCTCTCCATGGCAACTTCATAGTCATGTGACTGTCACCACGACAACCTGTAGAGAAGAATTTGCAAGGAGACAAGATGACAGGCCAATGACAGTATGGGGTTACATTTTTTATGAAAACCATAAATCAAATGTGACACCCAGGAAAAAAAGGACTCTAGTCCTCCACATCACAACACTTTAATGATCTTTTAATGGTCTGTTTGAAAGCAAGTTTGTGAGAAGTTTTAATCACTTGACATTAAAATGTCATATTGGCAATGTTTGAAGGTTACTTCTATGGCATTGGTATGAGGTCTCAGGGTAAAGTACACTAAATATGTGACATTGGTGGGAGGCAGTTTACAAAAGCCTTCCTATATGTATGACAGCATGTTCTAATGTGTTACGAGCCCTGTTCTAAAAGCTGTTTGCTATGGGTACAGCGTTAGAGGTAGTCTCTGGAAAATTACGCCATCTTAAAGCAGCAGTGCATGACAGTGGTGAACATTTTGACCTATTCTTTTCTATTCTGTTTTACATCGCCTCTTATCCCCGGACTTGTATGATATCCTTTTTCCCCATTTTGATGCTGCTTTACCAATTTTCTTTGCAGTTGAATTAATAAAATGAGTGCTTATTTTATCATGACTCAGACTAGGATTTCATCAGTATGCTCTGTTATTTTCAACAGTCATTGTTTAAGATTCATTTTCATGTGACTGTAATGAACTAGTATGCAGCACTAACCTGTTTTTCATCTGCTGGACCAAATCAACTCTCCCACAAGTGTAACTATCAACTGGCCCCAGCAAAATGTTTGGCCTTTTATTTCCTTGACTCGCAGATGGTATGTGCTGAACTCCTACTGGCTATCTTCATTCCCTTGATTCCTCTCTCTCATGACCTCTACCTCTCCCCCTTTCTCCTCCCCTCACCTGGCAACTATCTTTGACCTATTCACTTCACTATTTAGATTTAGCCTCCCCACTACTTCCAATCATTGACGAGGCCTCCTGGGCTGATGATCCCCCCATTCAGTACCTGTTTACCTCTTGTTGTTTAGTTGTACTGTCTTGCCCAGCTAATCTCATTTGTCTTCCTACATACTCTCTGAGTATTTTGGCACACATTGTACAATACCAACACAAAGTTATTTTTTGTTTATGTTATACTATTTGTATGTACAGCTATATAAATTGTTTAGTTACACTGTTTAACCTCTGACATGGAATCTATGCAATGAGCTAGTTCTCAAAGGTCTTAATTGGAGATCACAATAAATATAAATAAAAACTATAAATGCAGCAGACTCTGCTCCCTTGCCATATGGGAGAACAGGTGTGCAAAAACAGCTGAGAGAAAACTGATAATAACCTGGTCTGAGTCATACTGCAAGGTGCTTCTTTCATTATTTTAAATTTAAAATGTGCTAAAGCAAACTCAAATTGGTGAAAAGGGTGTCATACAAGTCAAGAAATAAGGAGCAAGCTAATATACTGTAGAATAAAAAGTATGGGTCAAAATGTTCACCAGTATCATGTTACTACTGTGGGATGTATATCTGAAAGAATAAAGGTTCGGAGCCTTTAGATGCCTCAGTAATAAATTTGTTTGCTTCTATTAGGGCCGGTCTACATAGCAAACTAGTTCCTACTGGGATCAATGTCAGGAAATGTTTTGCATCTGTACCATTGAAATGTTGGAGAACTGGGATACACCTTTATGTTGCTCTCAGTGAGTAAGTGGTGGCCTTGCTATTGCTCCTTGCAGCTGTTTGTAATGCTCTGCTAACTTTATATTGCTGCAAGGAGAAGAGTGCATGAGAACTTGTTTAGCAAACAACTAAACTCTCATGAATGTGCAGCTGACAGGGTCTAGGTCAAGACAGCATGGACAGGACCACGTGGGACAAAACTGTGCCACCAAAATAGTGCCAGGCACAAAACATAATGAAAATATTGTTCTGTGGGAGGCTTTGCTCCCTGCACCCCCACCCCAATACAAATATATAACAAACTCCCTAAGGTGCATGTGGGAAGAGAGGGACATTAGGGCAGGTGGGCAAGGGAAGAGAAGGAACTCTGGGTGGACACAGGGGTGGGTGGGAGAGAGAATGAGGACTGGAGGGTAAGTTGGTGGGGCACAGAGCTTGGGGCCGGGGAGTTCGGGAGGGAAGGGAAGGGTGGGGCAGCAGAAGGGGGAGGAAGAGAATTGTGGCAAGTGAGACCTGAACCCCGAGATGGCTTCAGGCACCACTGCCCTCCACAGCCTGTGGCTCTACCTGCTGAGCCACAGCAATGGGACACTTGCAAACACACATATTGAGGGTGAAAACGTGACAGGAGCAGTGCTGTTATATCCGTCTATACTTTCCCTTTCGCTGTTTTCACTCATGCTATAGTGACCATGTGGTTTTGTCCACGGTACAAAATCTGTGCTGTATAAACCAGATACCCAGCTGACACAGATGATACATTGAAGAAGCTTTTTGGTTATTAAGTGTAGCTCCCCACTGTGATGTCAAGAATGACAATGAATGAGCTCACTGAGGAAGTACTAAAACTGTCGGTCTGCACAACCATTTGATGCTTGTAAGAAGTAGGAATTGTCTCTCCCAGCCTCTTGGTATCATGAAAACAGCTGAGTTTACAGTCAATCCAAGTAGCCTGGCCAGGACTGGGAAAACAAAGGGCGAGGAGAGATCAGTTGCAGGAGCAAAGGGGGGCCAAGGAGGGCAATTTGCAAAACAACAGCTAGCCAACATGAAAACAGTTTTAATCTTTCACCATGCTTACTTGCAAGGAGATACATGTTCAGCCTATTAAATGTCATGCATGTTTTCACTGTTACATTGAAACCTGCCAGTGCAAGAAGTTACAAGCAGGCCTGAGCAAGAGCAATTTTTAGAGCTGTGCGGAACAGGAAAACTCAGATCCATGGAATTTCAATGAAATTTTGTGAAATTCTGTGAGATTTCATGGAGTTTCATTGAATTTCACAGAAATTTTCAAATTTAGTAATTTGATTATGACTCAGTTGCCATTTAAGCTACAGCTCTGCCAGCTGACATATATACTCTTTGGTAGATGGACACTAAAGTACCAAATATCATGACATTTGGATGGATAATTTCAAAATTATAGATGCTCAAATGTTATCACTTTATTGCTTGTGTGAAATTTCATGAACATATTTATGTGCATATACCGTGACCATCTATTGGGTCAGAGATTTTAATTTGGCATGATTTCTTGATGATAGGTGTTCTAACAATGTGCCAGATTTCATGACAATATGATGCATCGTCTCAAAGTTATATGTGCTCAAAATCTGTCTTTTATTTTTTCAGGAAAATTTCATGAAACAATTTCATCTGCATATAACTCGGGCATCTTTGGAGCTAGACAGGTGTAAATTAGTAGGATAACCTTTCTGTAATGCTTATAGAATGATCTAAATATTGAGAGAATTAGATAAGAGATTTTTAAGTTACATTGGTTCAAACTTTACTATGTGGCCAGGATATTCAAAGGGGTTGCACCTGGTGCAACAGGGTTACACCATCATAACCCCCAATGCGCCCCAGCACAATATTGAAAGGGCCAGGGTTGCACAGCATTAACTCCCCGATGCACCAGGTGCATTGGTAATGTATGCAGCATCAGATTCAGGGACATGCCCATGCATATGCGCACATTCCCGATATTCAGCCCGGATGTGCAGCACTTATGCTGGTGCCACTCCTTCATGCGCTGCACACTGGTCCCGGTTGAGCCATAAAGAAAGGCTCAAATGCTGGGCGGCTGTATTGCAAGGCACAACACAACAGCCACCAGCTGTGGGTGGCCACCGCCCAGCAGGAACACCGTCCACAGGCACCCGATCCACCACTGGTAGTCCAGTTGCCCCCCAACCCATATGCCCAATCGCAGGCAGTAGTAAGAATAAACATAATCCTGGTGGTCTAGTGGACTCCCTCCTCCCCGTATGCCCGATTGTGGCAGTAATAAAATAAACATAATCCTATGCCCGATCGTGGGCAGTAGAAAGAATAATTGTAATCCTATGCCCGATCATGGTGGTAGTAAGAATAAATGTAATACTATGCCCGATTGTGGGCCGTAGTAATACAAGAGATCAACCTGGTGGTCCAGTGGTAACCCTCCCACCCACCCACAGAGGCCCCAGGCACCCAGCACCCCGTCATCGTGGTGCGGCACTCCGCCGCTTACCACCCGCTTCCCACTGAATGACAGTGTACAGTATGATCCATATGCCTAGTTGGGCCACAGTGTGGAACAATGGGCTTGCAGACCATACTGTACTACTCGGACCAGATATGTGAATGAACACATTATGAAAACTATCAAAAACATGGATGTTTGTAACTTCTCTGCTCTTGCATGCATAGAGTTAACATTTGACATGCATATCCACAGTCAGCGTATCCTGGTGTCTAACACAACTGGATAAATTGTTAAGCAGTTTTAAATTTGCAGAAGAAATGACTAGTAACATTTTCTCACATATTTATGACAGCATATACTGTAGATGAAGCATCCAGAATTCTTTTTGTGAAATTTAATATTAACAATGCACAGATCACTACTTCATTTGATAAGCTGGGCTGAGCTTTTTGCAGTCCTGCTGTTCCTCTCTGAGTCACTATCCCCTTCTCTTTTGGCATATCCAGATTGACTTAGTAGAACTATGATCCAAGTGATATTCTCTTTGTTCTTTACAGTGACAAACTCTTAAAGCATGAATCAACTACTCCTTTTCCTATCGACCAACCCTGTTACAATAGTCAGAATTCTTTCTTCCTGCTGCCCAAGACATTGTCTTCCCCACTACATCTTTTGAGTACCTCTAAGTCCTAGACTTGCATGTACACCAGGCTTCCTGGATCATAAATTTACTGGATGTGATCGTTAAATATCCTGCATTCAGGTTGGAATTGTTGACACTCTGTGCTTTCTTGCTCCAACCTGGGGATCTGCTACTGTTGTGCTACCCAGCTCAGCTGTCCATTTCTTGCTAAACTGTGTATCTAACTCCAGAACCTGTTGACCCCTCCACCACCTGCCTGTTATACCCCTATCTTTTAATTAGAATACCCCAGATATGCTGAGTGAAATTAGAAAATTCCAGTTTTATGGATTTTTCATGAAATTCTACCATTTTCTCAAAGACTCATGGGATTTAAGTCTAAGTACAGATGTTATTTAAGCAGTAATGCATGACAGGGTGTGTGTTGTGCTGGGATAACGTCACACCTGGGGTGATTAGGCACAAGGCCGCAGGCCGGTCACTAATCACCCAGAGTGACGTTATCTCAGCATAACACACACCCTGGAGTGCATTATTGCTATTATACAATAGCTCATTTTGTTTTGAGGAAAACCTGTTTAAAATATTAATTTATTTCATTTTTTTGTTTGGGCAGGCATACTTATTGAAAAGAAGTCCACAGTTCCTGTCTTGTGCAGGAGGTGGCGCTGCCCTCAAATGTTTTTCTGTATTCTTTTAAATGTGATCTTTGTGGTTCTGTATTTTTGGCCCTGTGCAACTTGTCGTTTTGCTATTTACTCTGTCCTCTTACTCAGAAAGACGTTGCTGTTCCATTTTTACCTTGCTAATTTACTAGCTTGATGTGGTCATTCACTCTCTCAGTCTGGTGTGAAGTGTGAGTGAGAGGGGCCATGGTGTTTCAGGCAGGAAGGTTAGTTTGGGGTTTTGAAAAAATGTAAAGAAAGAAATATATTTCAAGAGGCTGCAAACATTATGACAGGAGCCGACAGTCACTGTTTAAAATGCACGCTCACTCGCCGCTGTGGTCCAAAATGAGAGGGATCGTTGAGGTAGTTTCTTTTTGTCAGGTAGCTTACCAGGAGATTTTAGCTCCTTGTTCAGTAAAACACAGTGTTGTCACTGTAGGGGAGACCAGGTAGTGAAATTGATTGTGGTCTCAGCAAGGAGGGTAGTGGGGCAGTGAATCGTGTTGTGGAATGATTTTTTTTTTTAACATTTGATGCGGTCTTCTGTGCTGGGACCAGATCCATGATGTTGTACTAGGATAACATCATGGCTCCAGTCCCAGGCGGACTAATCAGTCTAAGATTCTTTAATGCCATGGTATAATTAGTACTTCTCATAGCAAGTAATTAATAAAATTGTCACGCATAGTCTCATTGTAAGGTCTAAGAACCTGCCAAATTTAATGGTATTGCATGCTCTAGTTTTAAAGTTTCAGGGATTTGTAAATTTGTAGTTTACATTCTTGCAAAATAAAATTTTTACATGTTGTGACAGTTTGACTACTTTTGATTCAATCCCATTTAAAGCTGAAAATATGAACTATTTCAGAAATGATCATGTGGTATAGTAGTTTAAATGTTTTAACTCTGGTTAAAGTTGGATAGGCAGGTTTAAAATCAGAGGAAACTAACCAACATTTATATGTTGGCTACATGTTTGGCAGGCTATAACTCAGTCCCATTTAAAGTAAAATCTGAAACTATGTGCATATACAAATGTAGTGATAACCTGTACACGTGTCAGTTTTTTAACATTTCAATGAATACTATCAAAATTATACTAAAATTACAGAAATAAACATTTTGTCAAAATATTTGACTACCTAGAACTCAGCTACCTTTGAAGCTTGAGATTTACAACATGGTGCATACATGCATTCTATGTGTTTCTCCAAAGCCTGTTATTATGAAGAAATTTGGATAAGAAATTTTAGAAATATCTCAAAATAATCGAAAATTACATTTTGATTAAATGGCTACCATACCTCCGCCCTTTCAGTCTACAACTCTGAAATTTGGTACATTCTTTGTAGCCTATGGGTGCTGCTTATTTTGCAAATATGGTGTTATTTGGATGTGCACATTTAACATTATAGCAAAATAATTGAAATTTAAAATTTTGTGAAATTCCTCAGAATGTTTGTGAAAATTCACAGAATTGGAATGGTCATCACATTCACACAGCTATGGTAATTTTCTTCTTATCAGAAAGAAAAGAGCAGTGAAAAGTTACCTGATGATTCCAGGGCCCAACCCAATTCATTAGCGGAATATAAAAAACAAACAGCCCCCCAACCACCTGACTGACCTGGTGCCTGACCCATCAAAGAATTAAAAGTCCTCTCCCTCGAACTACTTGACAGGTCAGGTACTCAACCCAGTTTGTCAGGAATAAAAATAAATCTCACCTGAAGGGTGGACACAGTACATGGTGACTCTACCCCACACGTCTGCAGATGACTCTACCCCACTTTCTATACATTGTCCAGAATGCCCCAGTCCCTGTAGTGAGAAAGACCGAAAAAGATGGTAGGTGGCAATATCACAAATTCTCTGGGCAGGGAATGACTGCAGGTCAGACTGTGAACATTAATGCTCCCTAAAGCCCTTGGGGGTTAGCCTTACAGATCTCCAGACATATTATGTAGCTGTACAGCTCCATATGTTATTATATTGGCACGTGACAGGCCTGGCCACAGTAGCCAGACATGGAGCATACCCAGTTACTGTTCGAAGAGGTCTCAGTTTCTCTTGGCACCTTGGAAGCCAACAGATCATCACAGGAACAAACTCCTGGGTGACTACAGTTAGGAAGGTTTGGCATACTGCCATTGAGGAGCTAAAAAAGTAAACAACAAACATGGTTTCATGGGGGTGTCTTGTCATACTAACCTGATATTTTTCTTTGACTGGGTGACCAAGGAAGTAAAGAAGGACCATGCTGTAGATCTGCTGTACTTGGACTCAGCAAGACCTTTGATTCAGTACCGCACAAGGTTACTCAAAAGATGGAAGACCTGGAATGCGACTAAAATGGTAATGAACTGGGTGGGTAGTTGGTTAGAAGGAAGGCAGCAGAGGGTGGTGGTCAAGTGGGGTTAAATGAGAGGAAAGGGTTGTTACGAGTGTGGTTCCTCCTGGAATCTGTCCTGGGCTAGTCCTTTTCAACATGTTTATTAGTGACACTGGTTGGGATCCCGGGCAGGCTGTCACTTTGCAGATGACACAAAACTATGTGGGAGGTGGATGGTGTTGAAGGAATAAGGGATATGCAGAGGAACCTACAAAACTAGAAAGATGGTCAAAGGTCTGGCAGTTAAAATTCAGTGCCAAAAGTGCAAAGTAATGCACCTGGGAAAAGGAACCCCAAGGCCGGAGAACTGGATGGGTGGGGTAGCATTACAGAAGAGGAACGGGATCTAGGCGGTATCATACTAACATACTGAAGAAGCCAGCAGAAGAAGGCCATTTGGTCTATCTAGTCTGCTCATATTGCAGGGTCCACAGCTTGAGCTACTGTCCCTGCCCTCTCTTCCCCTCCTCCCATCCTCCCAACCCATGATCCTTACTTCCGTATACCTGTCCCAACCTCTCTTAAACTGCCCACTGTCTTCAATGAGATCACCTCTTCTGGCAGTACATTCCAAGTGTCCACCACCCCTGTGAAGAAGTGCTTCCTGACATCCCTCCTAAACCTCCTACCCACCAGCTTAAGACTGTGCCCCTCATGTTATGGTTGCCACTTAACTTAAAAGACTCTCCTTATCAACCTTATTTATCCCTTTCAAGTACTTGAAGGTCCTAATCATGTCCCTCTCTCTTTCTGCTGTCTTCCAGGGAGTACACGTTCAGTGCCCTCAACCTCCTCCTATGCCTTACCCTGCTGACCCAGTATCATCTTTGTAGCCCTCCTCTGGGCCTTTTCCAGCAGGTTAATGTCCTTTCTGAGGTGTGGGCACCAGTACTGAACTCCATACTCTAGATGTGATCCTGAACAGGGCAGTATAACCTCCTCTCTCCCACTACTGATCCCTAGATATGCATCCCAGAATCTTGTATCATCAGTAACTCCCTTAAACAAACAAGCCAATTCAACAAGGCCTACAGCAAGGTTAATAGGATGCTGGGATGTATCAGGAGGGGTATTATAGCAGAAGAAAAGAGGTCTCTTACTCCTATACAGATCCCTGTTGAGGCCTTACCTGGAGTACTGCATCCAGTTCTGGAGTCCTCACCTCAGGAAGGTTAAGGATAGGTTGGGAACAGTGCAGCTTAGAGTAACAAGAATGGTTCAGGGCCGCAGGGCAGATCCTATAAGGAGCGCCTCAAGGCACTAAATGTGCACTCACTGGAAACCCAAGAGAGGGAGATGTGATAGAGACCTTCAAGTTCCTTAAAGGAATTTACAAGGTAAATTATGGGGAATTATTTACCCTGAATATCGACCTGAGGTCATGTGGTCATGAGTGGAAATTAACAGGAGAGGTTCAAGAGGGACATGAGGAAGTACTTTTTACGGAAAGAGTGGTGGAACCGTGGAGTTGTCTGTTGGCTGAAGTGGTGGACGCAAACACAGTCAGGGGATTCAAGCAGACATGGATAGAATGAAGGAATAGTGGTTGTCCAAGGCACTATGACCAGGGAGTAGAATGGGGACGGATGGAGAGGTTAGTACCCTGGAGGAACAATAGGTTCCAGGGAAGGTTCCAGGGATCACAGGAAATATGGGCAGACTGGATGGACCTCTGGTATTTTTCTGCTGTATTGTTCAATGTTTCTGTTTCTAAAACTGATCCCCAACTGAATTGGATATGCCCTAGCCCTGATCCCAGGCTTCCACCCCATCCACCTAAACCCTATATTCCACAGATGGAGATGTCAGGCTTGGTTTACACATTCCAGTTTTGTACTGCCCCCACAGCAAAAAGCACTTGAGTTTTGAGGAATTATGAACCTAGTTTGGACTAGGCCAAGGAGATTTTTTTGTTACCTCCAACTGAGGCATCTCATTGAAGCCTAGCCTGAAGAGGGCAGAGTCTGTTCTGCCTGCCCCTCTAACAGCAGCACTTATTGCACAGATACACATATGTACCACTAGACATTTAATATCACTTATCTACCAAGCTATACAAGGACACAACACTCTATATAATGAGTAAGAAGGCAGGAGAACTGGGATGGGAACAGAGTAGGGAACAACAGAGGAGGGGCTATTACTTAGATGGGGTATAGCTCTTCCCATGTTTAGCGGAATATGCCTGGAAACATTTAGTCGCATACATTACTTTAGAACACTAGTGATTACAGCCAAACATGGGCAGGGCAGACTTAATCTGTTGGAGATCATGTAGTGCTGTGCAGGCCACACTTACATGCATCATGTGGTCATTCCCCAAATTAGCAGAGTTCCAAGAGGGACTTAGTTAGGCAGATCAGGCATACATAGAGGATTTGACTGTCTCCTGAGCTATTTCTATTGCTTCAATATCCTAGTCATTTCAAGGAAAGACAGTCAAAACAGCCCGTAGGTACTGTATATTATTATTGGGAGCTAAAAACGATCATGGGGAACTGGTTAACAGATAAAATACCCAGGCTAGAGCAATGGAAGGAAAGTGTCAACTACCTACGGTATATAGTATGGAGAGAATTACTTTTAGCCTTAATGAAAATTGAGATTTTTACTTCTAGATGGAATGTCTGGATTATGTAAATAATGCAGCATCACTACTGCTTTGTCCAGTGAAGAAGGTCTGCACATAGGTGGATTCCCTGCCTATTTAGACCTGAATGGAGAAAGAAGTGTGACCGCAATTGTGCTTCCACTGACTACATGCCACCCCCCACCCCCACTGCAGCAACTGGACTAAATATCACATTGGGACATGTTATTGAAGGGACACACCTAGGCCTTCACTGACGAGCTGAGGCAGGGTGGAACCTCAGGCTATTTGTTTATGATTACTGATATTGTCTGTGATGTCCACCTGTAACTATACTTCTGCTACTTGACTTATTATCTTGTGTAACAAAC
This sequence comes from Neoceratodus forsteri, assembly GCA_016271365.2. Classification (NCBI taxonomy): domain Eukaryota; kingdom Metazoa; phylum Chordata; order Ceratodontiformes; family Ceratodontidae; genus Neoceratodus; species Neoceratodus forsteri. The sequence goes on along the minus strand of CM028129.1, from coordinate 1,709,281,383 downwards.
AGTGCTCATTGTGTCTTAATGTCTAAAAACTAAAAAGTATATATTTACAAAAGAAAATGTCACCAAATCCTGCCATGCTGCTGCTGCAACCAGTAAGTTTGAGCCTGTCGCTAGCATGGGAGAGCGGGGGGATGGAAAGCATGCACTTCCAAGTCTGTAACCCTAAGTCTACATGATCATGGCTCTGCCACCTGACTTTCCTCTCTCACTGTCTTTCATTCTATCAGTACTCAATCATGCACACCCCTAACACACATGCAGGGTTTTATTGTCATGCACGCCCCTAACACATGCAGGGTTTTATTGCCATGCACGCCCCTAACACACATGCAGGGTTTTTATTGCTATGCACGCCACCTAACGCACATGCAGGGTTTTTATTGTCATGCACGCCTCCCAACGACATGCAGGGTTTTTTGCTGTATACAGCCCCCAACGCACATGCAGGGTTTTTATTGCTATGCATGCTCCCTAACACACGTGCAGGGTTTTTATTGTCATGCACGCCCTAACGCACATGCAGGGTTTTTATTGCCATGCACGCCCCTAACACACATGCAGGGTTTTTATTGCTATGCACGCCCCTAACACACATGCAGGGTTTTATTGCCATGCACGCCTCCCTAACGCACCTGCAGGGTTTTTATTGCCATGCACGCTCCCTAACACACATGCAGGGTTTTTATTGCCATGCACGCCCCTAACGCACATGCAGGGTTTTTATTGCTATGCATGCTCCCTAACACACATGCAGGGTTTTTATTGTCATGCACGCCTCCCTAATGCCATGCAGGGTTTTATTGCCATGCACGCCCCTAACACACATGCAGGGTTTTTATTGCTATGCACGCCCCTAACACACATGCAGGGTTTTTATTGCCATGCACGCCCTAACACACATGCAGGGTTTTTATTGTCATGCACGCCTCCCAACGCACATGCAGGGTTTTTATTGCCATGCACACTCCCTAACACACATGCAGGGTTTTTATTGCTATGCACACTCCCTAACACATGCAGGGTTTTTATTGTCATGCACACTCCCTAGCACATGCAGGGTTTTTATTGCCATGCACGCTCCCCTAACGCATGCAGGAGTTTTTATTGCCATGCACGCCCCTAACGCACATGCAGGGTTTTTATTGCCATGCACGCCCCTAACGCATATGCAGGGTTTTTATTACATGCACGCCTCCCTAACGACATGCAGGGTTTTATTGTCATGCACGCCCCTAACACACATGCAGGGTTTTATTGCCATGCACGCCCTAACTCTACATGCGGATTTTTATTGCCATGCACGCCTCCCTAACACACATGCAGGGTTTATTGCCATGCACGCCCTCAACACATGCAGGGTTTTATTGCCATGCACGCTGAGCAGTGGAGCACCTGCCCCTGGGCTACCCCCATTGTCTAACAGTGTGCAGCAGAAGCAAAATGTTTTAGAAAAACAGTGGTGTAGGCATCATCAATTTACCATCCTTAACTCTCACAAAATGAAAAACTGTCCCCAACTACCTGGTGGATTTGGTGCCCAATTCAGCCTGTCAGGGGAAAATAAATCAGTCCTTCTACTTCCACCTATGACACATCCGTGCTTCACATAGCACAGTAGTTAGATTCTGGTGGCACAGGGACTGTAGAATACAACAGAATTAGGTTTATATAATGAATTTCATACACAAAGTATCCCAAAGTGCTTTAAGGTGCAGGAGTTCCATATTGGTAGGCAGGAATGAACAGAACAGCATTTCTGGTGCTCAACCTGGACCGACGGGAATTTAAAAATATGGCCTCCTCTACCAACCAACTGATGGATCTGGTGCCAGCCCGCCCATCAGGGAATAAAAAATATATAAATAAATCAGTCCCCTCACATAACTACCTATCTGGTGCCCAACCTGACCTATCAGGGAATAAAACAAAAAGAATTCTGGCCATCTTCCTTCTCCAGCTACCTGACTGCTCTGATACCAAACCCTGTCCATCTGGGGATAAAAACAAAAATCCCCGACTAACTGATGGTCTGGTATGTAACCCAGCCTGTCAGGAAATAAAATAATAAATCCTTCTCCCAAAACTACCTGTTGGGTCCAGTGCCCAATGCAGCCAGTCAAGGAATGAAAATATCTGTTCCCTAACTCTAAACTGCCTGACAGATCCAGTGTCCAATCTGCCCATCTGAAATTAAAAACCTGTCCCCAACTGTCCCTCCAGGGCAGTGGTAGCACTACTGCTTGCGGCTGATGATCACGGGTTTGGAAGTGAACTTGGGAAGTAGGGTGCCAGCTGGGGAGAAGAGGATTGAGCATCCGAAGGACTGTTCTCTTCCTCCGAGGGAGGTTGTGCAGAGCTTGGTAGTTGCTTGATTCCTAGCGGAAGCTGTGGGAAAAGCATCTGGGACTGCCAAGAGTGTAACTGGGGCGTGGCAGATACTGATTTGTGTGTGCTTGCAGGCACGCATGGTACATGTCATAGTTTCATTGCACACCATGCCTCTCTGGGTCCACAGGAGAGAAAGAGGATGGTGCCAGACACTCACAGGCCCCACACTAAACCTGCTTAGCCCCAAGCTGAGAACTGGATCTTGTTCCAGACAGGGGTTGGGTAACCCTGTTGACCCTGCCGGGGGAGGGCAGTCTGTCCCCAACTACCTGATGGGTCCCATGCCCTACCTAGTCCATGCATTAAGCCAAACAGAGATAAGGAGAAGCAACAGCAAAGCAATGAGAGGAAGGTGGAATAGGCGGGTAGTGAAATACTGCTCTCCCATGCCCATCCACTCAGGTTACAGTGAGGGGCAAACACTGCACAGGAGGCTTGGGGCTGCTGCCACACTGCTGCTGCTACCAGCCTGTTAAGATATGTCCACCTCTGGTCCACAGCACACTAGCACAGAAAATGGACTCATGGTGATAAATGGTGACACCTCCGAGGTTGTAACCCCAAGTGCCAGTAATCTCAGCTCCACCGCTCATCTCCTCTTTCCTTCTCTCTGAGCTCAATCTCAGCTCTGACCTCTTCCAAAATGTGCATAAGGATCCCATTACCATACATGTTCCAACCCAGCCTACTGCACAGCAGAATGGCTTGATGCCGAACCTGGACTGTCAGGAAATAAAAAACCTGTGCACCTCCTGCAAACTACCTGATGGGTCCACTGTCCAACCCAGCTCATCAGGGAATAAACAAAATCTGGCCCCCCCCTCACTCTTCATCAGCTACCTAATGAGACCAGTGTCTAACATGAACTGTTAGAGAATAAAATCTGTTCCTCCTCTTCCACCCAACTACCTGGTGAGTCCTGAGCCTAACCTGGACCATCAGTGAATTAAAAACTTGTTCCCCACCTTAAACAACCTGACAAGTCCCTATCTTACCCCAGCCTGTCAGGGAATAAAAAGAAATCTGTCTAGCTGGACCAAACTATCTGACAAGTCGGATGTCCAACCATATCCATCGGAAATAAAACATCTGGACTGCTCCCTCAAATACCTGACAGATCCAGTGATCTCACCAACCAGCATCGTAGAATGAACAAAAAAATAGGTGATGGGGGACTATAAGTGAGTTCGATGCGGGGGATGAAACAAATAGCATTGTGTTGGTGGAACTGAACCACTGCATGCAGTGAAGGGAGTATTATAAAAAGCAGTGCCGCAGCATCAAAGCTCTTATGTTGGCACTGTACATAAAACAAAATCTGTAAGACTGGCTTAGTGTCGGGATGTTCGATCCAATGACCAGATACAGGTGGGGTCAGAAGGAAAGGGGCAGGACAAGAGGAGAGGGATGTGCTTAGGGGCTCTGAGTGAATGGACAGAGAGAGCGAGGGTAGATGGGAGGAGAAGGGGTTGGGGTGAAAAAATCAAAGGGGGTGAGGGCTATCCTGCAAGGGAACTAGCAGAGTGGAAGCGCTGGGGATTTGGACTTGAACTTGGTGACTTGGACTTGAACGTGGTGGCTATGGTTATTAATTCTTGATGCCTATGGTTTGCACATGCTTTATTATTTCTAAAAGTCTTGACTGTGGGTTGGGGCTGAGGAGGGTGAGGGTCAGGGCCCAAAAAAATACTTAAGAGTGATTTTAGGACTGTATCTAAGTATCACAGAAGAAATGGTAGGGAAGCACAGAGGAGGGGCAACCAAGGGAGGGGATCTTTGGCAGGGTGGGGGGTGGTGGCTGTGGAACAGCTATTATCCTAAATTGGCTTGGAGGATGGGGGTTGTATGATGTGTAAGCAGCTCACTCAGCTGAGAGAGAAGTGGTGGGGCTAAGGTGGGGTTAAATGGGGAAAGCTGGGGAAAGGGGTAGAGAGACAGGGACAGTATAAGCCAAGGAAGGAGTGGGAAGGGCCGAGTGGATTCTCTGGAGGATCAAATACACTGTTCCGGAAGTCAAGGGCTTGGGAGGGAGAGGATGGAAGGGATCCAGAGGGATAGACCAGAGGTGGTAACAGACAACGGCAAGTCCAGATCTGGGACATGGACACCTGAGACAGGAGGAAAGGGGTCAGTGGGAACTGACAGCAGGAAGTCTAGAGGCACAAAATGATGCCTGTAGCTAGAGAAAAGGGGTCAGCTAGGGGATCAGGAGGTGGAAGACAGTAGGCGTCAGGAAAAAGGCAGGCCGGATGCCCAGTATGAAAAGGACAATACAGGCAGGTGAAATGGGCCAGAGGGTGGAAGTAACAAATAGTTTTGCCCTCCTAGGTATTCTAGTTGAGGACATTGGAGAGGAAGGGGGCTGGCAGGGGCCATCAGAGAAGGGGTGCAGAGCAGCTGGGGACGTGGGGAAGATCTCAGGTGCAGTGGAAGGGGAGAGAAGGGGCAGGCACATTGCATGCAGGAGAAGAGATGGAGGAGGTGATGGGCACATTAGGGACACACCAACAGGTGGCACTAGGGAACTGTGGCATAAGAAAAGGGCAGGAAGGAAGCACTGGACGAGCTGGAGTTGAGCTTCTGGGAGGCTGAAAATGAACTGGAGGAAACCCTGCAGAGTAGGAGCTGCAGTAGAGGCTGGGGCATGTGCCGGGCAGGGTGCAGGAGAGGGAAATATGCAGACAGGGCAGGTGGTAAGGAGGAAGACTTCCCAAGTGGGTCTGTGCTCAAAACCTTCTGCAAAGATGGGCAGGACAGGAACAGTTGGAGGTGGATCAAGCACAGTTGGCACAATCTTGCACAGTGATGCAGAGGAAGGCCAGGAGCAGATAGAGGGGGTCAGGTGAAATTGGATCATGCTCAAGTAGTGATGCAGGAGGGGTCTGCAGGATGAAGGAAGCCAGGTGGAAGTACAAGGGATGAAGAGGTACAGGAGGGGAGTCCGAAGGAAAGGCTAAAGGGACAGGGTGAAGAGGTACAGATGCTGGGTGTGGGTAAAAGCAGGATAGGCTAGGTGATGGGGAACAAAAGATGAGCAGAGGCAGAAACCAAGTCAGGATGGAACATGAGGAGGAGTCCAAAGGAGCCGAACCCCGTGACACAAAGCTAGAGGCCAAAAGGACACCCAGGAAGCAGGGGGCAGTAGGGTGGCACTCTTGGGGACCAATAATTAAGGGGCTAAATGGAAAGGAAGCAAAAACAAAGCAGTATGGGTACAGTGCATGCCAGGGATGATGGTGCTGGAGGTGAATCATCATATTCATTCCTGGGTAAGCAGCAGGGTGAAAGGACACATCTGGTGTTTCACCTGGGCACAAATGACTTGGAAGGGAACAGTCTGATGGAGGTACAGGTAAGGTTCGAGGAACTTGCTAGGTTCTGTAGGAGCAACACTGTTTTTCCTTCCATTTCTTTTCTGAGGGATTGCCAGTACTAAGAGCGAGCACCCAGAAAGGAGAAGATAAGGGCATTCAACAATTGGCTACAAAGGTTGGTGCAGTTGGATGGAGTGCGGCTGGATAGGTGACTGGGGCTCTCATGGGAGGAGGAGGGCTGCATTCCCAAGACAGGCTGCACCTGAGCTCTTCAGGGCAGCTGCACCAAAGAGTAAACTGGGGATCATGGCAAGGAAGTTCAATTTAAACTAAATGGGGGCTAAGGACAGGGCAAGCCTTATGTGAGGCAGAGCAGAGGCTATCAGCCCCCAAGTCACAACACTCATCAAGGGAACACTTAGCAGCAGGAAGGACGGGATGGGGCTACATGTTGGAGGGCTTTGTTGCAAATGCCAGGAGCCTGGGGAACAAAATGGGAGAACTGGAGGCCACCATGATGGAGGAGAACCTAGACATTGTAGCAGTGAGTGAGACTTGGTGGAATGAGCACTACACCTGGGAGATGGTCATCCCAGGGTATCGAGTTGTTTAGGAACAATCGGGAGGAAGTGGGGGAGTGGTGGCATTATATATCAGGGAAGGGATTGGGGCCATGGAAGGGCAGGATGAGGAGGGGAAACAGATAATGTGGGTCACCCTAGACAGGGACAGGGGAAAACCTGCTGTTGGGGTAGTCTATAGGACCCTATGCAGGGGAGGAAGGGATAGACACTTACAGAATCAGTAGCGAGGATGGCACAGAAAGGGAAATTGTGCTAGCTGGGGACTTAAACCTTCTGGACATCAACTGGGAGGCCCAGACAGCAATCTCCGCAAGAGCAGGGGCATCTTAGAGGCTCTTCAGGGCATATTCCTGCAACAAAGGGTCAGTGAGCCCACTAGGGTGTAAACCTGTTGGATGTGGTCCTCACAAATGGGGACAGTGTGAAGGAGGTGGAGGTAGGGGAAGAGCTTGGCACCAGTGACCACAGGGCTGTCAGGTTCAGGGTGAGAGCAGGCAGGAGAGGGTTGGGACAAGAACCTAGGTAATGGACTTCAGAAATGCTGACTTTAATGGAATGAGGAAGGTAGTTGGGAAGAAATGTTGAGGATAGGGGATGCAGGGGTGGAGGAGAATATGGGTAGCTATCAAGAGAGGGGTATTTAAAACCATGTACTCATGTATAAGAAGGCAAGAAAGAACAGAAGACAGAAAAGACCCTCTATGGTTCACTAGGGATGTGGCGTTAGGGGTCAAGGAGAAGACTAGAGCATCCAAGAGGTACAGGAGGACACAAAAGGATGAGGACAGGGAAACCTACAGGGGAAAAAAGAAAGGAGGTTGGGCAAAAGATAAGAAGGTCTAAGGAGGCCACTGAGGAAAGGATAGCTAAGCAGGCAAGGAGGGGGACAAACCTTCTTTTAGGTACGTTGGAGAAGGAGGAGGGCACAGCATGGGATTGGAAGGATAAGGGGAAAGTGGAACAATACTGAAGGGACTTTGAAAAAGCAGAGGCATCAAACAGCTATTTTGCCTCAATCTTCACGGAGGAAAGGGAGAGTAGGGGACCAGGATGGGGTGGAGGGTGACAGCCACAGGCAGGTGGCTGTGGCAGAATTCACTGCTGAAGGAGTAAGGGAACTGCTGGGTAGACTTAGGGTAGACAAGGCAATGGGACCTGATGGAATACACCCAAGGGTTCTCAAGGAAGTGAAGGATGAACTGGCGCCTGATCTAGTGAGGCTGTTTAACTTGTCCTTGGTCACAGGGGTGGTGCCAACGGACTGGAAGAGGGCAGAGGTGGTCGCACAAACATGGGGGGGTCAGAAAGACGAGGTCAAAACTACCATCCTATTAGTATTACCTTGGTGGTGGGGAAGGTAATGGCAACACTACTTAAGATCAGGTTGATAGAATACTTGGAGATGAATGGCATGCAGGATGACAGGCAGCATGGCTTCACCAAGGGAAGGTCCTGTCAGACTAACCTGATAGAGTTTTTCGATGGGGTGGCACAGATAATGGACCAGGGAGGAGCAGTGGATGGGGCCTATTTGGATTTCAATAAGGCCTTTGACACTGCCCGCATGGTGGAATGGTACAAAAGCTGGACAGACTAGGGGTGGACAACAGGATCACCAGGTGGTTGGAAAACTGGTTGAAGGAAGGAGTCAGACAGTGGTGGTAAATGGGACACATTCCAGGGAACGGGCAGTGACCAGTGGGGTGCCACAGGGTCAGTGCTAGCACCAATACTCTTTAACATCTATGTTAGTGACCCAGTGGAGGGCCTGAAGGGATGGCTGTGCCTGTTCTGCAGATGATACAAAGGTCTGCAATAGGGTGGATTCACCTAGTGGGGTGTAAGCCATGAGGCAGGACCTGGAGAGGCTGAAGACGTGGTCTGACACCTGGAAATTGAAGTTTAATACACAAAAGTGCTCGCTGATGCACCTGGGGAGGAAGAATAGAAGGGAAACTTACTCCCTTGGGGGCTGGTGATTAAGGAGAAGGAAACAGAAAGGGACCTAGGGATTATGGTATCGCCTGACCTTAAGGTGGGTAGCCAGTGTAGCAGGGCGGTGGAAAGGCAAATGGAATGTTGACCTGCATTGTGAGGGGTTTTAATAGCAGGAAGAGGGAGGTGCTAATGCCATTATACAGAACCATGGTTAGGCCACATCTGGAGTATGTGGTGCAGTTCTGGAAGCCTCACCCACGAAGAGATGTTGAGCTGATGGAGAGGGTGCAGAGAAAGGCAACCAAAATGGTATGAGGGATGCAGGATGTACCTATGAGAGAAGATTGAGAGGGCTGAATTTGTACCCTCTGGAGACTAGGAGGAGAGAGGGACATGATTGAGACCTTTAAGTATCTGAAGGAATAAATAAGGTAGGAGGTAAAGCTTGTTCAAATTGAAGAAGGAGGAACACGAGAGGACATAGCCTCAGACTGGAAGGTGGGCAATACAGAGGTAATGTCAGGGGCAGTTTTCATGGAGAGGGTGGTGGAGGCCTGGAACAAGCTGCCGTGTGAGGTAGTGGCAGCTGAAGCGGTGGAGGGTTCAAGAGGGCTTGGGATAGATTTAAGGGTTGGGAAAAGAGGGTGGAAGCATAACAGAAGAGGGAGGTAGGGTGTTGGGCAGACTAGATGGGCCGTGGTGCCTTTCTCTGCCGTCACATTTCTGTGTAAGAAGGAGAGAGGAGGAGAGGGGAGAAAATGTTGGGAAGGTTGTAATAATGCCGAGGTGGGGGCGACAATAAGTGAAATAGTAGGACACCTGTTACACTGAGCAGTCACAGTTACTGGTTCAGGGCACGAAGCACAGTTGTGAATTGACCAAGTTTGGTTGCAGACAGGATTTCATCAGATAATGTATTTAACTAATAGGGCGCACGATCCTCATAAGATCGCTGATCTTCGGATGTCCACCTGAAGGGGGACTAAGATGGAAGGGTTGTTTATACCCCTAATACTCCTAATATTGGTTTTGCTGAGTAGGTTCCACATGCCAGGGAGAGTCAAACCCAGGGTGGACTTCATGGCCAGTAGGCATACCTGATACTTTATACGGCAGTCAAGATTAAATCAACTGGATGTGCATAGAGCTGATAGGTATGGGTGAAGGGAGAGCCCCAATACAAGTCTACATGCCTTATTGGGCGCCAATTTTATACGCTTGAGGGCTGAGTTGGTAGCAGCACCTTATACCACAAGTCTGTAGTCTATTGCAGAGTGTATCCAGTGATAATAGTGACCTAATATGGGTGACCATCAAAATGGTGACTCCATATTCTGCGCTATTGGGATGGACTACCCACAAGGGTACGACTACTTCTACACGAGGGTAGGAGAAGGTGACTGGAAAAAGGAATTTATGAGGGAAGAGGAGGATAGGGAAGAGGGTTATCAGGAGGGACTGTGCCTGCTGCCGCTGAGCCAGCCATGTGGTGTGGTGGTGAGGGAGGCTGGCCCGGCAGCAGCAGGTACTGGGTTTGGGGCTGGGGACGGAGGGTCTAAATTTTGCCACTGCCTGCTGCTCCTGGACTTAATTTTTTTTTGGCTGAATTTGTGAACCATCTCTACATGCACCCCTGAGTTAGGAATCCTAATCATAAAAGGAGGGCAAAGCCCCTTGCAAAAACACTTTAGAGATTGAAGGGTGTTGTTCACTGGCAAGTGTATATTTCAATTTGCTTTTCGGAGATATATACTTTCACAATAGCGATCGCCATTCAGCTTTCTGTTATGAGACATAGGACCATTACAGACAGGACTGAACTAGCCACCGCTAGATTCAGTGCTCTACTATGAGGCACTGTTTGTTCCTGTGGAGGACACCAAGCTTGCACATTAGTTGTTTTAGCAATGAGGTTGATATGCTGGGGAAAGTGAGTGAGCAGTTGAGGGTAACTCCTAGGTACTTGAAAGTTTGCACCATTTCAAGTCGCTCATTGCTGCTGTTTATGACATTCAGGTGATGGGATCTGTTTCTGTTGTGGGAGGAGGTGAAAAGCATGATTTTGGTCTTTTATAGTTCAGTAGTAATTTTGAATTAAGAAACCATTCTTCGCTTGCAGAGAAGTTGGACTGCATCTGATTTTCTAAAACTATAGGATCGGTGTGACTTGAATAAAGTACTGCATCATCTGCATAAAGTAAGACTTGTCATTAACAGCTAAGGGTAGTTGGTTCAGAAACAACCTAAAGAGCAGGGGATCCAGGATGGAGCCTTAGGAAACCCAGTTAGTATACTTGCTCTCTTAGAGGACATCCATGATTCTGACTCTTTGAACTCTTCCATAGAGGTAGCTCCTGAACCATTCCACAGAATCAGGGATAGCCCAGTGTACAAGAGTTGGGTTAGCAGTAAGTCATGGTTAACAGTGTCAAAGGCCTTGGTGAGGTCAATTTAGGTAGCCCCACTAGGAGCCTCGATCTAAAGCATCTTGCATGTACCCTGTAAATTCCACTAGGGCGGTAGAGGTACTATGCTGCTTTCTGAATCTGCTTGTTCAGGGCATTGCAGCTCATTCTTGTCAAGGTACTGATTACTTGGTCGTACACTATGCGCTCTAACACTTTGCTAGTGGGAGAGGATTGAGACAGGCCTGTAATTTGTGTGGCTAGCTCTATCCCCACTTTTGAATACAAGAGTTACCACTGCGGCCTCCCATAGATTAGGGAATTTACCAGATATTAGTGATAAGTTTAGGATTCTTGTTAGGTGGGGAGGATCACACCTAGAGTGAGTGCAATAAGCTTTAGGTCCGGCGAGTCGCTACTTGTTCTCACCTTATCAAGAACTTGAGAGAGGTATTTTCTGGCCTCAGCTAGAGTGACAATTTTGAGGTAGAAGGGTGGGGCTTGCACAGTTGGATATCAGCCTTCTTCTCAGGATTGCTGGTGCCTGGGAGTTGGAAAGTCATGTGGCAGTACACTGCTGAGGTCGGTAAAGGCCCTATTGAAATTGTTGGTGATGGTAGTAGGTCTTGTGTTGGGCCACCATCTACATTCAGCATTGTGGGGGTGCCTTATTGGTTTGCCATTAAGGGTCTTGACGTTATCCCAACATTTCTGACTATCATTCCAGGTGTTAGCCAGTTCACTTTTGAAATGCAGATGTAACCCCCGCGGCACTATTCTAAGGGCTAGTACCCTGCCTGTCTGGCAATGTACAGGTTGAGGGCCTGAGTTCTCTAATTAGGTGCCTTCACCCGGAGGAATGGTATTGGGATTGCTTATCTGCTCTGGCATAGCCCTCTGGGAAGCTATAACTACCCAACGACCCGCCTAGTGGCCTAATATATAACACAGTGGTACATTCACAATCAACAGGCAGCAGTAATAATGTGCTCACCCTTTTCTCACTTACCACCAGGGCTGTACCTACAGCAGCTTCCCTAGACTCCTGGAAAATAAGATTAGCAATGCAACAATACAGTCTTAACACTGTAACCTCAACTAATAATATGACCACTAGCCAGGTTAAACATGAAAAGACAATCAGGTTTATTTAGTGGCAGTGTACAAGGGAAGGGCATGAATCTAGTCAAATGATTGGTAATCTGATTCGAATATGGCTGTTCATGCATGCACTTTAAGTCCCAAATTGTAGTTCAACAACCCTGGTACCCAGATGGTAATACAGGCTAGCCCAAAGTATTGTCAGGTGACCGCATTGCAGCTGATGTTGGGGCCCTTAGTGGAAAAAAAGGGCAGTTAATCATACACACAACCCAATTATTTGTAATCCTAGCTGAATGGATCAGACCGCTGCAAGAACCCAATAACTGAAAACAACTGGATGGTACCACAATAATTTTAGTTTTCGCTCAGGGGCTATCCTGATTTGTACTCATGCTACCAGGATCTGGCTGCACTGCAGGCGATAGATGAGCCTCATGGTGGGATCAAGGGGCCTGGGGCTGGGCCGACCGAACACCTTCTGATGGTGCAGCCTGCTTGATGGTGTTGTGCAGGGCAAATCCTAATGCCGATCTTCTCACCGGGGTCTCTGATGCCTGGAATAATGGCCTAGGCGAGATGTCAGGGCCCAGGCAAGGTGAACAGTTCTGGCAAAATTTATGATCTTCTGTTGGTGAAGGCTAAGCTGACGAACAGATTTCTTTGTGGGAGAGCAGTTCTCAGCCCATGAAACACATTCAGTACATTTACAGCAATAACTATCTCAGGATACAGTTTGATTTAGTCCGCTGCAATGCAGCTGCCTTACTGAGCCAACGTCCTGTTCAGAGTGAATTTCACACAGGCTGTGCCAATTGCTTCAGAAGCAAGTCTTGGTCCAAATTGCAAGTTGCACTAATACTTGCCTTCTCGCTGCTGCAGTTCCAGGCTGGAATCGGACAAGTCTGATGTCTGCAATAGGCAGTTCAGTGCAGGAGAAAGTGACAGGAAGGCACATCTAGCCTCTTTCCACCAATTCCCCGATGCTCCTTCTGGGGCAGCTGCTCGAAAACTCGAGCTGTCCGCACTTCAACTTCCAACTCTAACTGATTCTCTGTCTCTTGGCACACAAGGCATTTTCCTGCCAATCTGAAGGTTCAGTTGGCTAAAGGAGCTGTCAGTCACAGTAAGGCCTCCCTCCAGGTTCTTTTGGGCACCAACTGGATAAAACTACAAGACTACAAATGTTCTTCCCAAAAGACCTCTGGGGACAGTATCCATTTAGATCCCCAGAGGGTCAATTGGTCCAATTACTAGAAATCCAGGACCTAACATAGTTCCATCCAAATGAATGAGCTGCAATCAAAGCAGGTTAGATAAACTTCTCTATCTTTAATATAACAGCAGATAAATAGTAACTAATCACAGTTCCTAACAGGCCCTCTGCGCAAGTAGCAACTTCAGAATGGAGTAAATTAGATCTCTGGCTGGCTGGTCGCAAGCTCTAAATCACTTGGACCCAGCACAGACCAATTTCTAAACACAGATTAGCCATCCTCTTAAGGGACAGGCACGGAGGCTCACTAGGGCACTCTCACACAAACAAACAGAACTACTTAAGACAGGACACCAGCCTGACAGTGGCCATTAAGGACCACAGGAAGACATTATAGTAAACCCCAATTTGTAGGGAGGGTTACACTAACGCTTAGCCATTTGTAATGCCCAGGTACACTTGTTATGGGCCGCTTTTATATGCCTGTATGTCAACCTGTCGAACCCCTATGCCAAATCGGGGTTACTAAAGCAAGATGCCCAGTCAGCATTGGGGAGGTGAGTATGCATGCTGAGCACTGCTCAGGCACACACGCATCATTTTTTCAAAGTGCCAAATGGCACGAGTAGAGAGTCAATTGGTCGGGCAGTTGGCATTCAAGAAGGAGCAGAGCACCTGCTCACAGGCTCGCAGGGAGGCCTACAGTTGGAGCCGGAGAGTCCCAGGGCCGGGTGGGAGATTGCCCCTGGTTACAGAAGGTGAAGAGGGACCCTCATAGCATCGGTGGCAACAACAGCAGAAAAGAGCAGCAACCATGCAGAGGGTTGAAAAAGCCTGCTTGGTTCTTAAATCAGACTTGACAGCTGAGGTAGTAGTGGAGGTCTTCAGTGGGGTAGGTGGCAGAGCTACACCTGAGCTTGAAGTGTCCACTTCATGTACAGTGCTGCTGGGATTTGGGACTGTTGATGTTGGAAGAGTTAGCCCTGCTCTGTGAGAACCCTGCCAGAGGATCTACAGGGTGCAGAGGCCACTGGAGGAAAGGACTGGTAGTGCCTGTAAATTTTAGCATCGTACCCTCCTTCCTGTGTGAGGAAGATGTGCCTGAAGTAATAAGATTGTGCCTCCGCTCCATGGACAGACTATAAATTGAAAAGTAGCTAGAAGGGACAGAGAAAAGGTCCTGAAGGAATCAGAGTCCTATTTGGCTCAAAATGGGAAATTGAGAAGTGCGTAAGGCCCAGGTTCAAACCCTGAGTCCCCAAGAAACTGTACATGGCCGAGGCCACAGAAACTGTGGAAATTGTGCTAGAAATTTAAATGAGGATCCTCGCACATGTTGGGTTTACAGCTTGAGCATTTTTGGAGAAGTAAAATAAATAATGCCTGATTGCATTGGAATCTTGTTTGTGATTGAATCATTTAGAAGTTTGGAAAATGTGTTTCTGTGCTGCTTGCCTAACTAACTGTTTACAGAACATCCTGTCAGCTTCTGAGGTACCACCAGTGGTGTTGGGGAGGAAGACTTTCATGCTAGTCATGGCTTAGATGGAGGTCACTGTCACCTGAAGAACCTAATCTGCATTTTTAAAGGTAGTGTGTTTTGTGCCCTCCTCTGCGCTAACAGTTGAGATGGTACCCTCCCTTTCCCAGAGACTGAAATTCCATCTAAAACCCCTAGACAGGGAGGGAAGGGGGTAGTTTCTGGAGATGTGACTTGTGCCTGGACTGGAGCTGCTGCCTGCTTGAGCGAAGCCCAAAGTGCTCAAGCAGGAGGCGAGTAAACTAAACATTAAATCTGCTAAGTAAATTAAATTGCATCCTGACCATGGTACAGTGGGGTATTTACAGGGCAGCTATTGTGGTGTAGAGTAGTCGCAAGGACAATATTGGGTAGCTGTGACACAGACTATGTTACTACAGTGGGATAGCTGTGCAGCAGATACTGTGGTATAGGTTAGTTGAAGGACAGAATATTATGAGCTAGCGGTGACACTGACCATGTTAGTACAGTGGGTAGTTGTGAAGCAGATATTGTGGTGTAGGTTAGTTGAAGGACAGAATATTATGTTGCTGCATTAGTGTTGCTATAGTGAGGGTAGTTGTGTGACAGATATGAGTGAATGGTGTAGTTGCAGGGCAGAATATTAGGTAGCTGTGAGAGTGTCACTAGAGATGGGGTAGCTGTGGGGCTATATTGGGATGGTGTAGATGCAGAGCAGAATATTGAGTAGCTACAAGAGTTTTACAAGAGTGAGGGATTGTGGGGTAGATATTGGGATGGAGTAGTTACAGGACAGAATATTAGATCGTTATGAGAGGGATACTAGTGTGAGGGTTGCTGTGAGCTAGATATTGGGTTGGGATACTTGCAGGCAGAATATTGGGTAGTTATGAAAGGGATGCTAACGTGGGGTAATTGTGAGTCAGATAATGGGGTGGGTAATTGCAGGCCATAATACTGGGTAGCTAGCTGTGAAGCATTACTAAAGTGGGGGGTACCTGTGGGGCAGAGCTTGGGGTATGAGATAGTTAAAGGCAAATACTTTTTGTGGACAAGATGTCTTTTGTCAAAATCCTAACAGCATGCTGTAGACAAAATATACAAATAAACCACATGGAAAGGAAACCAGAGTACTCTCAGACATATAAACAAGCACACTGAATCAGATTATTAAGAGAGTCTGCATGTAAACAGCACCATAGAAAACTACTGTACACATGCACTACAGCAGTCGAGTCTATTGCTATGTGTAGATGTGCGTTGTAACCCAGTTCAATCACTGAAAAAACGGGGATCAAGAAAAATCATGGTTTACAATACATGTAAACCCAACTGGTGCTCTAGCCAGGTTGCTTCTCAAATTGGATTGAAACTGTGCAGTTCACAGGAATCGATGCCTGTAGAACCCGAATGTGCTCCACATGTAAACAACATCAGTTGACAGGTCGTTCCAGGAGGCATGTGCTTTTAATCAATCCTCCTTGCCAAAGCACATCAGCAAATACTGAGCATGCTCACATTAATTGTGTATTGGTTACTGGTATTCAGAGAGAGGCACATATAAAGCATGTATACTGAACAGCATTGCAACCGAACTACCAGTACCAATCCCATTCCTCAATCACAGTGCACATGTAAACGAAGCATACAGTAACCAATCACTGGTCCAATTCATGTAAACTGAACAGTACTACAGTAACTGGAATCAAAGCATATGAATCTAAATGGATTCAAATCCCTTACAGCATAATCGATTCCATGCTAACAGTTAACCATTGCATGAAAACAGCGATCGTAACCATTTTTGAGTTACTGTTTTTGCTTTTGGATTGATTAGAATTAACTGAATCGATTAAAAGTGATTGATTCTCAGTGCATGCAAACACACAGCAACTGAGAATTTAGAATCTGGTTGCTTTTCTTCGCAGCAGATTTAACAGGAGAAATAGTCAGAATCAAGTCCCAACTGTGTTACATGCACAACTAACCAGGTTCAAAATAATCAGTGCACTTGAATCTGATTTGAATCAAAACAGGATCACCGCTGGGTTTACATGAGCTGCCAACCGAGGATTGCTGCATCAGTTCCATAGAATGTGTTTACATACAGTGAGTATTGATCACCTTGTAATCAATTCAGTTCATTCTCATCAATTCAACATCTTGCAGATCCACAACGATTACACTCTGAATGAAGTGAAACATGGTAAGTAATGCTTCTCCTGGTTAAGCATGAGCACCCCTATCAAAAGCTTAGGACTTGCTTCCCTAAATAGTGTTGCAGTGTTTCTTAAAGAGATCTACCAGGTTAGCTCTATGTACCATATATTTTGGTGCCTTACCTCTGTGAAATGCTGCCTATGTACATTTGGCCAAAACATTTCCAATGGTTTAGATTTGAAATCGTGCATAAATTTTCATCCACCGAGTCACTTTTACTTCCAAGTCTATAGATCTGCCCCGTGCTCAGGCACATTATGATGATGTGAACCCAGGGAGAGTGTGGAGATTTTTGGGGCAAATATACATAGGCAGCATTTGTGGAGGTGAGGTACCAAATATGTGGGCCAAGTCTCCATTCATTTAACTTAGTGAGTCTCTTTACATTTTATTTCTTATAGACATTTCTGCAAATCAAATGGGGTACTGAGGAAGGAAGTATGCAACTGTCACTCAGTAGATATAGTGATGTGGGGTAGTTGCAGGACATTATCACCAGTTTACATTATGAGTGGAGTCGGTACACAAAGCCAACGGTTGGCATCACCTATGACTCAGTTTGTTTCTGCAAACTGCTGCATGGGTACAATCCTGCAGAGTAACCCAGGTGTGCATGATATACGTCTGTTATAATATGGCTAATCATGCCACTTGGATATTGAACAGGTTCTCTTCAGACAAGAGCAATGTGGTATTAGTTGAGGGCAGCATGTTTATTCTCAAGTCTGTCTGCAGAATGCTACTGTATGGCCAGCCATGGCTTTGTAACTCATTAACAAACCTAATCCATTAAAAAGGCCAAAGAAAGTAATAAAGATTCAATAAACGTAAGGTAGTTTAGGTCCCAAAACCCCAGAATGTTGGGGTGGTGTGTTGTTGAGTTTGTGAAATATACTGCAGTATATGCCAACATACAGCTTTATTGAAGAAAGGTGCCTGTTGGTCCATTAAGCTTCCTCCAACTCTGTGGAAATATGTATTTTGCTTCTAGAATACGGCCACATTGAATCTGAACTGACATCTATTTATTTCTGTTGTAAATCGTAGGATGCTGTGAATTGTAAATTGATTATCCGTCTCTCCCTGGATCTCTTCCATGCAATTCACCTCCTCTTGCAGGTCGGAACTGGAGACAAGCGCTTTTGGATGCCGTTTGTCCATCTGGAAAAATGCATTGACAATAAATAAATAAATAAAAATGAGTTTATCATGGAGAATAATATTGCCGGGTACAGCATTTGAATTCATTTGGGGAAGGGAGGGTTCCAGATGTTTCCAATATTTTACCTTGCTTTTTATCCTCCATTGCAAGTTCTCAGCCTTCTAGTTAGGGCACTTAGGCCTTGGCAATCTCCAGGTCGGTTTCCTGCTACCCTCATTGTCCCTCTTGCTGTGTTACTTGCAGAGTGCTATCAGGAAAATCCTCTGACTGGCCATGTGAAGGCAGTATGTCTCAGCTTGAGGAGCAAGCTCCTCGGCCACCAGCAGGGGTCACTGTGGTAGTGGTGCAAAGCACCACCACCCTCCCTAGGTAGGAAAGTGGTGCCCTAGACAGCGCTCCTAACAGTCTTAGTATGCCAGAATCCAGTGCCTGAGTCTACTCCTGATTAGCAGAATGGCAGTGCTGGACCATTCGGCCCTCAAATTTTTTAACATTATATTGAATGTTGTGGCTGCCTAATGGCAGGAGAGAAATGCCATGAGCCCTTGGTCACATTTTATCAGGCATTTTCTGTGTACATATTTTCATGATAAAAGGTGTATCTTTGATCAACCTATAGCAGCATCAGTAGAACAGAACCAGGAATTGTTGGGGAAATCATTGAAGACATACTGTAAATGACAGGGCTAGGTATATCTTATGCTAACATCTGTCAAAGATGTAGCAAAGAGCTTGGGGGTAAGATTCAAGTAAGAGTTAAACAGAAAAGTTTATTCTGAATACCTCTCATTCCAAGAAATTGTTATCATGAGCAAAAGATGTGCTGAAGTCTACAGCTACGCAGAGAGGCAATTAATTTCCTTCCAGGGCTGTTTAGGAATAAGCGTTTGCAAAAGCCCAAACGTGGTTATTTTTGTGTTTTCACTGTATCTGCAACTTTAAGATAATGCGGAAGCAAGCGACAAAAGAGCCACACCAATGTGGCATGAGGTGATCTGTGACACTACAGTTACACGTTTAAAGCAGCCACTGCATTCACCCCGGCATATAGAAAAAAAGTCCAAATGAAGAGTCCAAACAGCTATCTGAGTTGAAACGTTAGATCATTTGGGTTTCCTGACCCAGGTGGGTCAAATTGCTTTATTTGGCTCAATAAATGAAGAAAGTAAGTCACTGGACCCAACAGCTGTTTGGACTTTTCATTTGGACTTTTTCTGTAAATGCCCTGGGTGAGTGCCGTGACTGCTTTTAAACTTGCTTAAAATAAGTGGCTAGCTTCTTATCACATTTGATGGGCTTGCAGTCACTGATATGGACCGCTGACTAGTTTTCCAGATCCCTGTGTAATGTGATAAGTGAGTGGCAACACATTATTGTATAGAAATCTTTTCTTTATGCAGGTGAATTTTCCAGCCATGCAGCAGACCCAAGCTGGACTGACCTCAGGCTCCTTTGTTTACTTTGTCAGTGGGAATTGGTGCATCACATAAATAAGGCAGCTCTTGCTCTCGGGTAGGGGTCGGCGGGGTAGCTTGCATTGCCCTCAAATACCCTACTGGCCAAACAACAAGCAGGATTTGGCAGGGTATTGGAGGAGAGCAACACTTGCAGTCCTCATACCCCTCACAGTTGAAGACCAGTGCTGTGCCACAGCCTGGGAGAAACCTCCTAGCCCAGAGGACCTTCTCTACAGGGCCCCATCCTGGTTCAGCTCCCTCCCCACAACTGTCACCAGCTGGCCAAGAATTGGTGCTTTCAAAGTCGCCCTCAGGAATCACATTCTCATAACCCACTCCTGTAGGTGCCCCCAGCGGTGAGCCAGTGCCACTGGGTCGTCCTCCAACCAGTAATGAATATATGACCAGGTTAACTTCTATGGCAAAGTCTTGAAATTCAGACTGCCTTTGTAATTGTCCTTCTTGTAATGTGTCTGTTGGAGTGTGAATAAATGCTTAGCTAAAACACTGTATAGGCTACTGCTGAGGCTCACTGCCCTCCTGTATACATTGTAACTTACACCTGGCAATATTATTCTAACTGTTGTACCTCATCGATGCGTTCTGAATCTAATTTTACATCGTAATGTAATGTAACTGTACTCAATGGTGGGATATTCAGAGCAGTTGCGCCATGCACAATAGGGATGCACCATCGAGAGCAGACATGCGCCAAAGTGTGATATTCAGAGGCATCGGATGCACGGTACAAAACCCAGTGCACCGTAGTGCAACAGTAATGAATGCATGCTCAAGTGCAGGGGCAGAACCAGGAATAATGTGCGAGCAGGATATTAACAGCAGGCAACATGCGCATAGCGGAGCAAGCAGAAGTTGCACCATAGCGGATATGAGCGAATATAAAAGGGAGCAAGTGAGGGGAGGATGATTGTGCCACAGAAGAGCCATAGTGGGGAGTGTAGAAACAGAGTGGCAGGAGCCACAAAGAAGCAGGGGCAGGTGTGGCCAAGAGGTGGACGGGGGCTACTGGAGGTGTGTGAAGTGAGCATGTGTGTGTGAGTGAGTGAGTGTGAGTGTGTGTGTGTGGAAGGACCTGAGCGTGCCACAGAGGAAGGAGAGCAGTGGGCAGAGGCAGAGCACACAGTGGTGAAGTGCCAGGGATGCACCCAGTGTAGGGGCAGTACAAGGCAGCACACAGCCAAGGGGGACCAGGCAGACAGCCGCCTGGGGAGGACACCAACTAGGGACATGACCAGTGCCACCTTCCAGATGGAGGCAGTAATGAGGGGTGGAGGAGGCAGGTTGCAGGTAGGCGTGGTCGAGGAAGTGCCCATCGGGCGGTATGTCCAGAGCAGGCTGTACCGCGCCCACATCAGCTCTGAGCTGTACAGTGACATAGAGATCGTGGGCTGTACCACTGAACCGGGCTATTCTGAGGCGGCTCTGTGAGCTGTGCAGTGAGGAGATGCAGGCACCCACATGATGCAGCCATGCGCTGTCCATGGAGACAAAGATCACAGCCGTCATGTGCCTGCTCGCCATGGGCACCTTCCAGGAGACCCACAGAGGATACGGCATAACCCAGTTGGCCGCATCATGCTTACTCACACGATTCCTCAGCACACTGCTGCCACATGCCGCGGAGTACATCCATTTCCCCAGCACACAGGCGGAGTGCACAGCAAACATGCAGGAGTTCCACAGGGTAGCACAGTTGCCTGGCATGCTTGGGGCCACAGACTGCACCCATGTTGGCATCTGCATGCCACCTGGCCCGGAGGGGATGGCATATATTAACTGCAAGGGATACCCGAGTGTCAACTGCCAGGGTAGTATGCATGCCAGGGGCATATAATCAATGTCAGTGCAACGCACCCTGGGGTAGCACACGATGCCTTCATCTGGCACCAGTCTGCACTGTGCCATAGGTTCGAGAGTGGGACATCCCCACTGGCCATCTGGTAGGTGAGTATGCAGTGCACGCCGGATAATGGGGCAGATGGGGTGGGGTGTGGGGCATGGGCAGGGGTGCTATGGGGAACGGGCCTAGAGGGCCAGTGGCACAGTGTCACAGGCCACCATGCTAATGATACCCTCCAAACAGGTGACAGGGTGCCCACTGTGGCCCTGGCTGCTCACACCATACCGACACCTCTTGACCCCAGCACAGCAATAGTACAATTAGGCATATGCTGGAATACAGAATATCACTAAGCGGGTGTTTGGGCTGCTAAGGCATTGTTCTGTTGCCTGCACACGCCAGAAGATTTCCAGCTTTTTAAACTGATGATGGAAGCTTTCCACCGATGCCTGGGGATGCGGAACACAAATTAGCTCCTCGAAGATGCGCACACTGAGAGGGAAAGATTTATTAGATCTCAAGTGGCGGGTGACTAAACTAGAAGCCAAAGCAGATTATTTGGAAGACAGGAGTCACATGAATAATTTAATCTTAGTGGGCATCTCGGAGCAAGTAGAGGGTGCTGATATCCTGACTTTGTACAGGATCCCCTGCTGCAAGTTGTTGGACCCCACTTCCGCAAGGTGCTACTTGTCTAATAGAGAGAGTACAACCATTTTAACTAGTTCACACAGAACGCACACAGTTCTTGGCTAGCACCCTGATGACCAGAGACACTCTGCCTCTTCAGAATTGCAATTACAGTCCCACACAAGCAAACAACCTCCCAACAATAACTGTAGCATTACTGACAATCCGCACAGTCTTCTCAGCTAGGTCAGCTTTCCAGTGCAGGGTTTCTGCAGCATTTAGTTTTCTCCCAGAATAGTAAAGCAACTTCTCATCACCTGGGGAAAACAGGTTCACTGTTCAGTCTCTTTCCTTCTTTCTCCTTCACAATTTAGTCCTGCAGCAAGCACCTGGGGAATCAGAATCACAGCTCAATCTCTTTCCTCTTTCCCCCTCTCGATCCACGCCTGGCAACAGTAATCCTCAAATAGGGCATGAGTAAGCCCCTAGAGTCCACAGTCCACTCTTACAGATTAATCCTGACTTGTACAGAGCCTGGGAACAAACTGAAGAAATCCCAGAAAGTCTGCACTTTTTCAGCTGAAAACCAGCGTTCTGATTGGCTGTTGAGGCCTTTCAATAATCAATAACCATAGAGACAAATATTTCCTGCTCGTTTATTGGGGCATGATCTAGGGCCTGAATTAGTCCCTCCTTCTCCCAGGAGTCCCTTTGAGTCCAGCTTGGGTGCGAGGTCACTGATTGGCTGCAATTTGGGGTTAAGTGTCACCAATATGTCAGCTCTCATTCATATCTATGGAGTCCATACAGATTTCAACTTCATTGTACAACTGCAGTCCAACACAATATTCTGTTTACATAGACACCCCACTGGAATATAGCCCCAACTGTCCCCTGTCAAATGAACCCGCTCTGACTAAGGTGCTCCCAGCAGTTCAGTTGTCACCACCAAAACTCTATGCCCCAGGCAGCAGGCAGCACTCATCAATACTCATGGGACCACTCATTAATATTCATGACCCCTGAGTGGCCCCTCTGTTTAATCTTTTAATTTAACCCCACTACAGGCTTTTGTCCAATTGCCTTCAGGTTTCTGGTCCCCAGTGACATTAGGAGGAGTGCCAGGACCACAGACAAACTCCCCTTTTTCGAACCACAGCGGTAGTCGGCACATCAAAATGCCAGGAGCCCATGTGCGAGGGCCAGCCGAGAAGAACATGCCGACAACTCACAGCCCAGGACTTACAACCAGAAGGGCAGAAAACAAACACACTGGGGCCCTGAAAGAATATTGGAAAATTTTAGAACTGCAGCACTTGTTTTATTATTCTTTTGCCTGTTTTCCTCCCTCTGATTTGCCATGTCCTCTTCTCAGACAGTCATGGTCATGATATCTGCACCATACCTCAGGCTAGGAGGGACTTCCTCCACAGCTGATGTCAATGTCAATACTTGGTCTATCATGGGAGGGTGCTTGCACCCTCATTCTCTGGAGCCAAGTGCTTGAATTCCATAACCCACCATGACCCATCTCCTAACCCCCAGCCAGCCTATAGTCTTGATCCACACTGCCTCCTGGCCTTTGGCACATGTGGTGGGACAAGAAAGCCACAGAGTTCCTACTTCATGCATGAGGTGTACCTGTGGGCACAGCAGCTAAAATGTAAGTGGAGTGTTATGGCAACTACTGGGAGGAAAATAATCATCACTCCAGAAAATTTTGGTCAGGGGCAAGAGATCTTTTCAAATGGATATTCAAGAGCTAATTGATCAAATCTGGAGTTCCTCTGAGACCTTATCATGTCTCTTCTAGACATTGTGAATACCAGTAATACCCATTTCACTAACCTCAGCATGTCTGCCAAGCTCCAGACCTCATTGGTGGCCAGCCCAGAACCTGACCCTCATGTTCATCCAAATTTTAACATCTGACAAATCACTATAGCTGAAGTCCTCAAAGAGGGCCTCAGCCCAGACAGGAGTGCTGGGTGCTGACTTCCTTGACCTAAAGCTTTTCCACCTTGTGGCAAATCATATCTGCATCCAAGTTTACATATTGTTAAACTTCTCCTCACCAATGATGAGATACCTTCTGTGTAGAAATGTGCTAGAGTTGTGCTCTCCACAAAGGAAGGGCTAAACACTACCTGAATAATACAGGACCGTTTTAATCCTTCCTGCCCACTTCAAGGTTCTTGAAAAGTGCATTTCCTCACAACTGATTAAGCATCTCAAGCTGCACAATCTGCTCTCTTCTGTAATCTGGCTTCAGGAAGGGCATTCCATCATATCCACATTACTTAAAGTCATCAAGGATTTCCACATAGGTCATGGGGGCCATGGATAATGGTGCCCTCACTGAGGCCCTCTTCATGGATCTCTCCAGGCACTCCTCTTGGTGGATTATGCAATACTTTTGCTCATGCCAAAGATACTTTGTCTCAACCAACCAACAATTATATGGTTTGAAAACAACCTGAGTAACCAAACCCAGCTAGTGTCCATCCAAGGCATTACTTCAGACCTTGCTGTCTTAAATTTTGAGGTTACCAAGACTCAATCCTTGCCCTCTGATGTTCTTCATTTTTGTTAATGACCTCCTGAAGCAGAGTGGGAGGTGTCATCTACAGTACATATGTATGCAGATGACACCATACTTATAGTACTAAAGTGCAATGACAATGTCTGAGGAAAATTCAGTACTCCAATCTGATTTCAAGACAGTCCTCCTGGTTTATCAACAACTGCCTGATCCTTAAAGCAACCAAAATGAAGTCTATGGTGTCTGTATCCCAGAACTTGCTAGCTCATTCAGTGTATCTACTAGCAATGATAACATCAGATGGCAACAATATAGATCAAGTCAACATATTCAAATAGCTAGGAATCTGGCTTAAAGTATCACTTAACATACGGGAGACCCATTGATCACTTCTTGACAAGCATAGGGCCAAACACAGCTTTCTCTACAGCTCAAAATGCTGTCTCAGTGCACATAAAGAAGCAGGTAGTTTCCCACTTCTTGCTCCCTTCCTTGACTATGGTGACATCATATACCATTGTGCAAACAAACCACTGTCCTGCCCCTTGATCATCTGTACTACAAGTTGTGCAGGTTCATTGTCTTCTGCAGATAGTCTGCCCAACATTGTCTGCTGTATGACCAGCTTAACTGAACAAGTCCCTTAAACAGGCATGACTACAACTGACTTTCTTTGTTGTACAGCTGTGCACGAGGAAAAGCCCTGATTATCTACTAGCCCATCTCAAACAGTCAGCAGTGCCTGATCACTCCATTCAGTAGTAGTACTTACCTTCTCAGTTCCAAGGGTGAAGCATGAATTTGGTAGAAAGGCCTTTATATTTTCATCAACAGACACCTGGAGCAACTGCCCCTCAAGCTGAGGAATGCGTCTAGCTTGCAATGGTTCAAGTCCAGTCTTTCCACGCACCTGAAAACTCCCTGTATTTGTTTTGGTCCAGAATACCCCTCTCCTGACTAGATGGAGTACATCCTAGAGTTCTCAGGGAGATCAGGGAGGTACTGGCTGCACCTTTGACAGTCCTATTTAACAGCTCATTGAAAACAGGAGTAGTTCTGGAGGACTGGAGGAGAACAGATGTAGCCTCACTTCACAAAAGTGGTAGCAGGAGGAGGCTGGCAATTATAGGCCAGTCAGTCTGACATCAGTAGTCGGGAAGTTAATGAATCGCTGCTGAAGGAGAGAAGAGTGGAATATCTTGAATCCAATGGGTTACAAGACCCAAAAGCATGGATTCATGGGTGGGAGGTCATTTAATTGTTTTTAACTCTTTCTATATCTTCTGACTTCCTCCATTGACCCTGTTCAGACCTAGCCCCCAAGTCCTGTCACCCGGCTCCCCGGGACTTACCTTCACCACAGTCCTCTGCCACTGGACCCGTGGCTGTGCTCAGCCACCAGAGTGGTGCTTGTGAGAGGTCAGTCTCTCATCCTACTGCATGGAGGGTTTTTCCTCCACTTTTCTCCATGGGCCCATGGACATGCAATGGGTTCAGCATCGAGCTCCACCTCTGAGGAGGTGGCTCCAGTGCCGTGTATGCGGATCCACCCCTGTGTATCTGGCATGCTAGTGCTACCACCAAGCCACTGCTGGGCAGCAGGCAAGCAGTGCACCGGGTATCCCCTCCCCGAGGAAGGAGAGCTGTCCTGGGATGCTCCATCCTTCCTCTCCCAGCCGGCCCCGAGCAACCTGAGTCCATTCCTGACCCCGGTCACCATTGTAGCATGAGGTGTGGCTTCCAGAGGTGTGGCATCCAGCACCCTCAACCCTCAGTGCCACCAGGCCGGCCATGGGAGGTCATTTCAAACAAATCTGATAGTTTTCTTTGATTGGGTGACTAAAGGAGTAGATCAGTGTGGAATGGTAGATGTAGTCTACCTAACTTTGGAACAGTACAGCCTAGAGGTTAGAGTAAGGAGCTGTGGATGAGCTTGGTACATCCAGCAGACCTAGGTTTGATTCTCAACCTCCACTTGCATACTGTGTGACTCTGAGCAAGTCACTTAACCACCAGTGCCCTGGTCGCCTCTGAAAACAGGCACTTGTGCCTAGTGGGCCTCACCGGTTACCAAAAGAATAAAAAATAAATAAATAAAACTGTCAGTAAGACTTTCAACACTGTTCCACATAGGAGACTAGTAAGCAAGTTGGGTAACTTAGGGTGGTTGCAAAGGTGGCAAACTGGGTAAGAAATTGGTTCATGCTCTTGTTTGCTGTGGTCCATCTTTATTAGCTTCCTCTGATTACTGCTTGGATGTGCTTACCTTCACAGTTTTCCTTTCCTGTGTATATTTTAGCCTGTAAGTATCTATTCTTACTGGAATATGTTACTCTGCTAACTACTGCTATCCTCCTTGGGACCCCAATAAAAACGAGATGCTGCTTGTCATGGGGTTATCCCAGTTGGAGTAATGTCAAATAAATAAACAATCTCAAGTCAAGCGTGAGGCTATGCATGCCGCCAGGATGAGCCAGGCAGAGGCGTGGGCAGCCATGCACCCCATTCACACAGCAATCTTTGCATTGTGGAGGCCTGAGATGGGGACTGAAACAACACAGCCCTAAGAACTGCAGTAGTGAGTACGTGCCCCATTCTGCCTGGGCACAGGACACGCAACACTGCCTGTTGGTGGATGTACCATCTGCCCTCATAGCTTCCACAGAGGGTTGTGGGCTGTACTGGCACTGGCCAGTGAACATCTGCAACATTTTGTAAGTCTGGTGGAGGTATAAGAAGTTCCTGGAGGGCTGCCGATCCAACCAGCCCTTGCTCTATGCAATGAAAGGGATCCAGCGATGAGCTGGTCTGGGCATCCAATTGGATGCCTGGGGTCCACACTGCACCTTCTCTGAACTTCATCAGTTCATCATGACACACTCCATGTGCTATATATACAGTGTAGCCTAGAGGTTAGAGTGACAAGCTGTGAATGAGCGTGGTGCATCCAGCAGACCTGGGTTTGATTCCCACATCCTCTGCTTGCATACTTTGTAACTGAAGAGTCCTTAACCTCCCCAGTACTTCCAGGTCATCCCTGAAAAGTGCAGCTCCTTGGTGCTGGTCCTGGTGAATGCTAGCAGGTGTGGCAGCCCTTAGAGATGTGGGTCAGTGCACCCACATGTGCGGTTTGCAAGTATCTGGGGTGCCTTTGAGGACTGGGCTGTTACTGAGGGATTGTGGGCTTAATGAACCCCTGCTTTCTCAGGTAGCTGTGCTCTACTGAGCTGGACCTGAACTGAAGCACCACTAACACAGTGCCCTCTATACACATGTCATTGTGAATATTAATTTTTGTAGTTAAAAGGAGTTTATCAAATGATAAGGACTTTGAAAAAACATAATTCAGCTTATATTCTACATATTATCAGCATTTTCTTTCCTTTGTCCTTTAATACTAGGTTAATTTTTATGGAGACAGGAGCTTTGTCCTCTCAGTTTATCTGCTTCTGCTGCACAATCCCTTGCTGAAGTCATGCTCCTCAGTTTGTGACATCACAGTGTGTACTGTGGAAGTGATGATGATGTAACAGAGTATATTGTCACTACAGCTAGGGACTAAACAGCAGGAGCAGATCAGCTGACAAGGCTCGAGTTTCCATGTAAATGAACCAACAGTTGTGGTCAGTGGCATGTTGTTTTAACACACTGTATCCACCATGGCAGATCAAATCACGACACTGTGTGGCACGGTGCAATTAAAAACAAGGTACCTTTGCTGTCCTTTTATTTTTAACTGCTTGTTGTGTTGCTTACAATGGCATCCACCAAATGGCCACACAGCACAAAGAAACACGCCACTGGACACAGCTGAAGCTAACAAAGAATAAAAGGAATAGAAATACAGAATAAACATAGAGTATAAGCTGAACTGTGTCTAAATATTAAGTTTCCCTAAAGTGACAAAATCCCTTTATATCCCTTTACATTTTAAACTCTATGAAGCTGTAATAACTGATCCCTTATGGTGATTCATGTTCTACTTCATTTAGAAACAGAATTTGTTGGCAAATAAGGACCGCTTGGCCCACCCCATCTACCCATTTTTCCCTACCCACAATATCACTGCAGACCCTATTTGATCTCTGGCTCTTTAACCCTCCCACCAATTTCTTACCACTAAGATTCCATTATGCCAGTCCCTAGCTTTCTTGAATCCCACCACTGTTTTCATCCCACCACCTTGTCTGGTAGGCTGTTCCAGGAATCCACCACTCTTTCTGTGAAGAAGTGCTTCCTCACATCTCTCCTGAATCTACTCCACTCTAGTTTCATTGCCTGTCCCCTTATTCTTGAGCACTTTTTCTGCAAAATACTTTCCTCCTATACCTTGGTTACCCCATGATGTATTTAAAGGTCTCTGCATATCCTTCTCTCCATCTCTTCCAGAATGTAAATATTGAGTTCCTTTAGTCTCTCCTCACAGGGCTTTTGATGTAGACCCTCACCATTTTAGTTGCCCTCCACTGAATTGCTTCCACTCTAAGTCCTTTCAGAGATCTAGTCTCCAGAATTGTACATGGTAATCTAGATGAGGTCTTACCAGCAAACTATTCAAAGGCAACACAACCTCTCTCCTTCTGCTGGTGATATCTCTCCTATGCATCCCAGCATCCCCTAGCCCTCCCAACAGCCTTGTTGCACTGCCTGACCCACCTATAGATCATCAGATGATTGCCCACAGGTCTTTTTCCTGTTTAGTGGTCATCAATAACACTACCCCCATTGTGTGCTCTGCCTTGGATTTCTGTTCCCCAGGTGCATTATTTTCCACTTTTGCACTGAAACCCATCTGCCATACCCTTGACCATGCCTCAGGTTTTCTCAGGTCTCTGACCACCTTCCCACCCTCCAGGGATGTCCACCCCTATTGCATATTTGGTGTCATCCACAAAGAGGCAGACCTTCCCCTCCAGCTCCTCTGCAATGTCACTTATAAAGACATTAAAGAGGACCGGTCTCTCACTGATCCTCAAGGTATGCTACCAGTCACCCTCCCTCTTCAGAGTGAGCTCTGTTTACCACCACCCTCTGTCACCTATCCTCTAACCAATTTCTTACCCAGTTTGCCACCTTTGCAGCAACTCCTATGTCACCCAGCTTGCTTATTAGTCTCCTATGTGGAACAGTGTCGAGCGTCTTACTGAAAGTTAGGTAAACCACATCCCCATTCCACAATGATCTGCTTCCTTAGTCGCCAATCAAGAAATCTATCAGATTTGTTTAAAGTGACCTCCCACCGATGAATCCATGCTGTTTTGGGTCTTGTAACCCATTGGGTTTGAGATATTCCACTCTCCTCTCCTTCAGCAGTGATTCCTTCAACTTCCGACTACCAATGTCAGACTGACTGGCCTATAATTGCCAGTCTCCTCCCTCTGTCACGTTTGTGAGTCAGACTACATCTGCTCTCCTCCAGTCCTCCGGAACCACTCCTGTTTCCAATGCGCTGTTAAATAGGACTGTCAAAGGTGCAGCCAGTACTTCCTGAGCTCCTCAGTACTCTAGGATGTACCCGTCAGGTCCCATTGCTTTGCCCACCTTTAGATTAGCGAGCCCCTTTAGGACTTTCTCCTCCAAAAGGACTAGTGTCCACTTCCCTCTGTCTAGCACTCCTGTTACTTTTTGTAGCCCTCCTTCTCCTTTCACTGTGGACATTGAACAAAAGAATTTGTTTATGATGTCTGCCTTTTCTGGTCTCCCTCTGCACATTTCCCCATCTCTTTTAAGCTGACAAGTCTGGTCTTCCTCTTTTCACTTACATACCTAAAATTGTCTTGTCCCCTTTCATTACCACTTGGGCTATTCTCTTCAGTTTGCACCTTTGCCTCTCCTTACTGCTTTCCTGCTTCTTTCTGTTTCTCCTGATACAATTCACAATCCTCCCTCACCCTGTATCTCCTTATATCTTCTGAATGGCTGCTGCATGTGAACTGCCAAAAGCTTTCAGGCCCCAAATTAATGCTCTGATTTTTGGCCCACCCCCATTCCCTCCCTAGGGCACCTTAAATGCTCATTGCCCCACCTACTTTTTGCATGACTTCCTCATTGGTCTATAGTAGTGTTGTGATTCTTAAAGGGGATACACAGCGAGCCTTTGGACTGAGTGTCAGCTGATTTAAAGGCCTCCCTCCCCACTTATTAATGAAAGCTGGATAGTGAGCTGCTGTGGCTTCCCTATCCTGTATATAGAACTAGGACTAGACGTAACATATGACATACTCTGGCTTCCACCCTTAATATTACTGAAGGAGAGCAAGTATCTGCACTAGCTTCGTCTTCTTCTCTGTCTACAGAACTAGAACCCTATCCTGTATATAGAAGTAGAACTAAGGCATAACATATGGCATACTCTGGCCTCCACCCTAATCTTATTGAAGTAGAGCAAGTACCTGCTATAGCTTGGCTTCCTCTCCTGTTCACAGGGCTAGACTTAGTAAAGCCCTCACGACAATTTAGACCAGGCTTCAGAATGAGGGCGTCTTCTTGCTCCCTTGCTTGTCCTTCTTCCTGCTATGCTCTCACATCTATCACCCCTGTGCATTCGGACAAAGAATCATTATGGACTGCCAGGGTGTTTTTGTCTACCCTGAATACTATATATGGGCCTCCTTTCTCTAAATTAGAACTTGTAATACACCTATTGTGGTGGGCTGGAACTTGTACTGTGATGCCAATGGAGGATACAACACTTTTTTGATCTCCCAGGTCCCTCAGCTCTCCTTGCTACTCATGACTAGGTTCTCATCTACAGGTGCCAGGCCCCCTGGGTAGTCATCTTAGGGACCCCCAATCCCACTTAACCCCTGCAAACAAGAATGGACTAAAGCACACAGGCTACTTGTAGGAGCTATTAAGAAACTTTTGCATCTTCTATTGTTGTGCTCTGACAATGTTGAGCTCAACCCTGGTCCTCAGGCAGCTATCTCATCTCCTGCCAACCTACCCAGTATTAAAGGTGTAAGCTTTATGTACATCAATGCAGCAGCCCTCTAAAAGAGCTTCCATCTATTCAAACTTGGGTCTGCCATACTATGCCTGATGTCCTGTTGGTCACCAAGTCTTGGCTCAGACCTGGTACTGCTGATCATGAGGTAAATATCCCAGCCTATTCCTTATTCAGAACTGATAGGCAGGCAAGAGGAGGAGGAGGAGTTGCCATTTATGTTAAAGATAAATGTTCTGCCTCAGTTGTCAACTTGACCTGAATCCTAAAGAATTTGAAAGCCTGACTCTCAAAGATGAGCTCTCCTCTTCCATCTCATTCTGTTTATAGGATGCTACAGTCCCGTCAGCAGGGCTTCAACTCTTGGACCACTTAGTAATTCTCTAGGATCCCTGTCCTTGGAGCTTATTATTAGGAGACCTTAATCTGGCTGGTTTTCCAGTGTCTGTGCACCTTAAATCCCTGTGCGACTCCTTTGGATTATCGCAATTTATTACTGAAGCAACATGCCCTAATAAAAGAACCTAATAATAGCACCCTGTTGGATCTCATTTAGCAAGTAAGCCTCACCTATTTTCCCATGCTAGTGTGTTCTTCTCTGATATCAGTGACCACTGTTTCACTGCCTGTGTAAGATCCGCTTGAATTCACCGTCCACATCTAAATTCACCGTCAAGAGGTGTTGTCATAACTTTGACCCCTGTGATTTATCTCAGACCGGAGAGATTCCTTGAGTTGGCAGAACTTCTACCTAGCAAAAACAGTGAACACGGCATATGAAATCTTGCAGGATATTGTGTTAGGGGCTCTGGATAAGCATGCACCATTGGTTAAAATACGTTCAAAGGAAAAATCATGCCAGTGATTTACGGCTGACCTAAAGGCCGCACTTCATAATAGGGATTTGCTTTGGAAAACAGCTCAAAATCACAGCTCCCAGCTGACTGGGTTTAGTTTAGGAGAGCGAGGAATCTTTGTATCAGGATGGTCAGGAAGCAAAGGCAAATTACTTCTGAGCAGAACCTGACTCTTCCTCTAAATGTTCCTCCAAATTCTGGAAAACCCTTAAGGACATAGAACATCATACATCCACAAATTCCTTACCCACAATAATTACTACTGGGGCCACTACGGTCTTTGATAGACTGACTATCCCTGACTCCCTTAACAACCATTTTGCTACAGCAGGTTTAGCTTTGATACCTCCCCGCTAGTAACCTCTGCTCACAACTTGGTGTACAGGATCAAGAAACTCCTGTCACCAGCACTGCATTCTCCATTCAGCCAGCATCCTTGAAAGATGTTGAGGACCTTCTGCTACAACTGGATACCAGGAAGATTGCTGGTTCAGACCTCCTAGACCCTTTTTCCTGAAATTTGGTCATCACATTCTGGATGTGTCAATTAGTCACCTCTTTAATGTATCCCTTTCTCAGGGTGCTCTTCCTCCCTTATGGAAAACTGCACATGTGATCCCTTCTCAGATCTGGAGACCATACTGACCTTAACAATTATAGGCCAATCTCTCTACTCCCCATCCTGTCTGAACTGCTGGAGAAAACTGTGAGTGCCCAGCTCAGGAACTACCTAGAAGCTGCAGATTCAGCTAATTCATTACAGTCGGCTTTAGACCATGCATAGCACCATCTCAGCTCTTGCAAAGGTGACTAATGAGTGGCAGTATGACCTGGATGCCAAGAATTTTGTTTGCACAGTATTTTAGACCAAAGTAAGGCATTCGACACTGTTGACCATGATCTGCTCCTTACTTCCCTCGGGAACATTGGCCTGGACCTCTATCCTTGAGATGGTTCTCTAATTACCTCTCAGGTCATCTTCAGCAGGTAAAGTGGAAAGGAAGTCTCTCCTTAAAACCCTTGTTGAGGTGTACTGCAGGCTCCATATTGGGCCCCTGCTCTTTGCAATATATATTAACAGGGTTGATGCCAGTCTCAAAACTGCCAATGTACATCTTTTGCAGATGATATGGTTCTATACATTGGCAGACCTACCCTGAAGCAGCATGTGCTGACCTTCAACATGAATTTAATCCTCTGCAACTGCAGCTTTTGAACCAGAAACTTCTCTTGAATGCTATAAAAGCAAAGGCGATGTTCCTTTCACCCTCTATACATGCAATGAACTCTGCTGCCCCAGGAATCCTACCTCTGATCATTACACTCTAGGTGAATCATTGAATATGTAACCAAGTTCAAATACTGGGGTCTGATTGACCTTAGACTTTTGTTTAATGACCATATTGAAGAACTTAAAAAGCTTAAACAGAGGCTTCATCTCTTTTATAGGATTAATCACCTGCTTACATGGGATGCTAAGAAGAGACTGGTCCTATCCACCTTCCTCTCACTGCTGGACTATGCAGACTTTCTCTACAGCCAAGGCCCTGCTACTGCACTGGTCAAACTGGACACGCTTTATCATAAAGCCTTAAGGTTCTACCGCCTCCCCTACTCCACGCATCACTGCTCCCTACATGCTGCTGTGGGATGGCCTTCCTTAATTATAGAAGACAGAGGAATGCTGCCCTTGGACCTTCAGAGCTATTACTAAGAAGATTCCTCAATATGTTTAGGTTTGTCTACCTCTAGCACAGTAGGCAAGAATGCCTTCAGGAGTGCTTCTATATCTCCCTTACTATACCTAATGTCAAATCGCACTTTGGTAGGACATCCTTATAACGTGCTACTCTTACTCTGGAACAGGCTGCAAAAACATTGAAATTTGTCAACCTCATCAACTTACCAGCATTCACAGCTCTTTATTCTTGTTCTTTCAAGGAATCCTGTAATTGTTTTACTTGACCCTGCATTATCCCTAGAATTGAGGCTCCCACTCTTCATCCCTCATTCCTCTTAACAGTCTGTTACCCTTATCTTCTCTTCCTCCAACTGCTTTTTGTGACCCAGCACCTTCTCTGACTGTTGCCTCTGTACCAGACATTATAGTCCACTTCATTGAATGTTGAATCAACACGCATTTGTATGATTCCCTCTGTCTGCAACTTGGAGCCCTATTCATTTCATTTGGTGGTGCAAGCAGTACTCTGCAATCAGCGCCTTCTTATGGGCATCTCACCGCTTATGCTTCTACCCTCTACCCCTTCCCTATGGAAAAATCCTTCTACTTCATACCTAATCCAAAGATCCCTCTCATGCACTCTGCACACTCCTTGCATAATTTGTATATATTATTTCTTTTATGCAGACCGGGATCTCATGTATATTTTGTATATACAGTATTATTACTAAGAATTCACTCTGTTATCCTTCCTGAATATTGTACATTGTTCCTTGTTCAATTTATACTTGTATCATAATTCTGTTGTAAACTGTTGTGTATGTAACCCTTACTATGTATTCTACCGAGGTCCATCTTGAAAATGAACATTGCTTAATGGTGTTCGTCTGGTTAAATAAAATTTTGATTGATTAATTGACTTACTGAATGCTATCCTTTGGCCTTTACATTTTCAACCACCTCTTTCGAGAACCTGAGTAGTCTCTTTTCCACTTACATTTACTTATTTGCATGATGCAGAGGTTTGTTGCCTTTTCTATGCCTCCTTTAGCTTTGCTTACTGTTCCTTCACTCCACCCAGGTCATCACCCCCACCAGGTTATTCTTGAGGCACGACTCATTTTTATAAAAGCTGCCTCCTGAAGTTCTAGGACCTTGCCCTTGTGTGGTTCAGTTCCACATCCATTCTTACGCTGAACCGCACAGTTCACTGATCACTGGTCCCAGGTGGCCTCCCACCTTGATGGCTGCAACACCGTCTCTGTCCGTGAGTATCAGGTCCAGTATTGCCCAGTCATGAGTCGTTCACTAACTAATTGCCTGAGGAATGCCCCTGGAAGGAGTTCAAGATGTTCCTGCTTCTAGTTGAGGCAGTAGCTGGGAGGCTGCAATCTACATCCAGCAGATTGAAGTCCCCACCTGCAGTACCTCCCCTTTTCTGTCGCCTTGCTGATGGCTTCAACCAGTACCTTATCTAACTCCTTCCTGTGATGGAGGTCTGTAGATCACACCAGTGCAAATAGTGACACTGTTCCCTTTGCGAGGATGATCCATAGTACATCTGTTCCTCTCCCCATATTCCCTGTATCTCTGTAGCTTTTATGTTTTCCTCACATAAAGTGCCACACCCTCCTTTTCTTCCCACCCTGTCCTTCCTGAACTGAGTATAGCCTGGTATGACCATGTCCCAGTCATGGTTTTCAGTGCACCATGACTAATGGCGTCAGTATCCAGATCGGCCTCTGTCATGATTGCCTCTAGGTCTGAATCTTACTTCCTAGACTTCTAGCATTCTCACACATGACCTTCCAGATTTTGTGACCACTCTGATTGCTACCCTCTTTTTTCCTTTTTGCCCTCCTCCTTCTCCCTCTGGTTTTAAAGCTCCCATTTCCATTCCCTTAATTT
Organism: Neoceratodus forsteri; assembly: GCA_016271365.2. Lineage (NCBI taxonomy): Eukaryota > Metazoa > Chordata > Ceratodontiformes > Ceratodontidae > Neoceratodus > Neoceratodus forsteri. The sequence goes on along the minus strand of CM028129.1, from coordinate 1,709,245,672 downwards.
CTGCCACCCTACTTCCTTTATTAATTTGCACTCTGAGGTATTTCTCATCACTCAGGTTCTCCCTACTTCTACTCTAGCCTGTGAAGGGAGTAGTTTCTGCTTCCTTTATTTCTTCTGCCACCCCTCAGTTAGTTTTAAATGTTCCTTAAAGTAGCACTTAAACCATCCACTGAGGACTGCAGTACGGCTGCCTCCCAGATGGATGCAGGCCATCACACCTGTAAAGGCTCTATCCTTCCAGATTGGACACCAGTCACCAGTATAACTGAACCCCTCTGCACCATTCCTCAACCTTGAGTTGAAGCTCCTGGTGCAGGATCTGTCTCTTCCTCCTGTCGAGACAGGTAGCACCTCTGCAAAAGTCACTGAACATGTTACCTGCCTACGACATCTCTCCTGCTCCCCTGAACTCTCTCAGCACTATCCAAGTGCCATCCATGGCCAAGTGATTAATTCCTAGGTGGACAATGACATCTGGCTCCACCTCCTTTCCTGATTCACTAGCAATCTCAGGATCTGTTTCCCATTCCTCTGAGCCATGGTGCCATGTAGGCATCTAACCCCCTCTCCTCCTTCCTATTCCCAGATCAGTCTCCCTCACAGTCAAGTTCCTCCTTCCTCCTCCTCCTCCTCTGGGGTCCTCTACCATGGGTGTCAGCAGGCATACTCATGTACTTTGCTGAGTACAGTGAAATCTGGAAAAGCTAGGGCAACATCAGCATCATGCCAGGCACACAAACACAAACAGAGCCTCATGTAACTGAATAACTGTTTTTCCCATCTTTGGATGTTTTACTGTGAGTTTGTGAATGATCTTTGAAGATGTGTAATTGTTAAATTTTGAGGCAATGATTATATGACTGACCCAATAGTATGTATGCATGAGTGCAGGTGTGAATGAACTTCTATAAGGTTGACTACCTTGATGTGGTACAGAGGCTTATTGCAGTGCATCCTGAACATTGTAACTAAAAGCCGGCCAACTTCTGCCTGATTGGTAGTGTCTGTGTTAGATAAAATAAAATGTGAATCTATTAGGATTATTGGCTTACTACGCATTGTTGACTGAAATGGGAGTGGGGCAATACTTGTGTCGCAGGGCAGCACATCTTTTGATTTGTCTTATGGGGGTGGCAACAGTTCCTTCAACTCTTGAGTACAAGTTTAAAATTCTGGCTACACCCCTGTCCTCTATCATTCTTCTTGGGGTCTCCGCTATGGAGGACACCCCAAACTCACTGGTCCCTATTACAGGTGTCCTCCCATTCATCCCACCCTGCCAGAGTAGCATAGGAATTATACAGTGGTATAATTTGGGGAATGTGCCTCTGACCCACCACACCACCCTTCCAGAGTCCACCATAGTCAAGCTGCTCCTCCTAGGCACCCTCTGAGATATTGTGCTTAACATGATTGGCTCATTTCAAAGCTTAAGATAAGATCAGCATTTGACTTTGTTGTCTGCTCAGTAAACAACACAGCAACTTGCAGTAAATAACATGTCACAACATACTGTAACACAAAAGGCTTAATTGCCATTGAATAACATTGTTCTCTGTAACACTGCAACATTACTGCATTGCATCCTGGCTACTACTGCTGTATATGAAAAGGATTTTCCTCTACCTCTGGCTACACGTGCTCTTTAGTGTTTTGCATTATCCTAGTCAATATCATGGTAATTGAAATCACTAATCTAACCTTTCTCAAGGCCTCCTTTAACTACATAGCATTTCCTAATCTGACTTTTCTTCTTTCCCAGGAGGCCTATAAAATGTTCATGATAATTCTGTTAACCCTTTTATCTTAAACTTTGATCCAAGCCAATGCTGCCTTTGTAGCTAAACTACAGGCCATTTCATTCTCTTAGAAGCAAGATGTTGCAACTAAATTAAATTATCATAGTACAGTATATAGCAGCAGGCCTTCCCCATTGATAAGAAGCCTTTGTACAGACAGATCATGAATTAAACAGTGAATACTAAACAGCCAGCCATGTAATGAGTTTAGTTATTTTATTGTTCTATAATTTACTGTAGATTCAGTGTTCTTATGACTTTTATTACAATGATTAAGTTATTAGACACAGGACATGGTTCAAGGGACAGTGTTTAAGGATGGGCTTGATTGGAGACATACAGGAATATGGATGAAGTGGTAGTGCTGCAGAAGATGAATGGGACTTTTTCTTTTGATCCTATACAGAAAGTGTGAAAATGTACACAAAGATAACCTAGAAGAGAAGAGGAAATAAAATTAGTAGCTACTAATGGACTTTACATGCAGCATACATGAGAAGTTAAAAGTTTTGGAGTGATATCTTTAATTAATTGCCTGTATTAATACTGTATCAGTGTCTGACATGAATGAACTTGAACTTTAAAAAAAAGAAAGAAATTATCATAGTAAGCAGAAAATTAAATAACTAAAGAAATAAACACTTCAATGGCCATATGCAGCTTAGGCAGGAGATATGCATGTACAACTTTGTTGGTAGTCTGAACGTATTTGAACAAATGTGCTGTTGACTGTCGACATCAATACTTTGGCTGCTTAGCCTCTGTCTCATGGGGAACTACCACCCTGTTGGGGTACCATGAAGGCAGAGAAATGCTCTTGAGGAGGATTCCACCCTTGAGGTGCAGTGGGAACATAATTCCTTTAGGCCAAAGGTACCTTAGGCAAGAGCCCCAAGGAGAGAGGCATGTAGCTGGAGGGAGGACAGTGAAGCAAAGACGCAGTGCTTCTGAGTAAGGCTGGAGAAAGCTGGCTTAAATAGCTCAGGCAGGTAGTGTGACAGGTTACTCCTGCCCACTGTACTGCTGGCATAGCGTTTGAATTCAATGGGCATACACAACTTAGTGAGGAGTTATGCTTGTGCAACTTTGTTGATAGTTTGAAGGTTTCTCAATGAATGTGTTGTTGACTGTCATACATGGATACTTTAGTCATTCGCACTCTGTCCCATGAAGAACTACCACCCTGTCAGGGTATTGTGAAGACAGGAACCCTCTTGAGGTGGGTTCCACCTCTAGAGGTGCCATGGGAACGCTTACTTTAGGCTAAAGGTACCTTAGGAAGGAGCCTAAAGTATTGTGCAGCAGGTGGTGAACCCAAAGCCTGCTTGAGGACAGATTGACAGCAACTAGTAATGACTGACAACAGACAGAGACTGATTTGAGCAATGGCTGACAGTAATTGGTAACTGATGGCAGACAGAGGCATGACTTCTGTAAGGAGAGATGGAACAGCAGGATGGAAAGAGGGCCACCATCCAACCTCAACTCACAATGGAAACCTACTAGGTAAATGCTATACTAATTTAAATGCACTATATTATGCTACTACATTATAGACCACCTCCTGTGGAGACTACAGAATTTTATGATCTTCGGCATGGAGGCGAGGAAAAATCCCAATGATGAGGAAACCTCAGCATCCAAGACCTTGCTTTCCTTCCCCAGTCTTGGGATAAAATTAGTGATGGCTCAGCTATTGCAGTTTAGAGACCCAGTTTAAGGCTAACATTTTAGAGGAAGGGTCTCACTCTATTCCTCTAATGGAATTCTATGGGGTGCAGAGCTAATCTCTGCTGCTAAAAGAGGTTCCTTACAAAGGAGGCCCACCCCAAGGCAGTAGGAGGACAGCAACAACCACTGAAAGGCACTCACCTGCCTCCACAGAGGAGAGGCCTAGAAAGGAAGCCAAACTCTGGAGGGGTAAGGTATAGGAGTTGGACCCTTGAGGGTCAAGGACTTGCATAATTGTATGATCTTCACCCTTGAGGGGCAGAGGAAGGGAAGTAGGTGGAGATCAGGTGAACAATAGGTTGCTGTAGGATGGAATAGCTTTTGAAGGTGGTGCCACCATGGTCTGCACAGCTAAGGGAGTCCCTGGAATCAGAAGCCCCACCTTCTGGCAGCTGAAGTCTTAAATGCTACATCAAGAGATGCCACCGAGTTGATCTGCATGGACAGAGCTTCCCCGAGTATAGGACATTCTCACCCAAGAGCAGAAAAAGAAGGATCCTAACCAAGTTGAGGGACACCCTCAAGATGTGGACTTCAAGGAGCAGAGCGAGACCATCAGCATAAAGGGCAGGGAGTCTTGGAAGCCCTGCTATGTTTATGGCTGGCATGCATCCAAGTATAGGAGTAGTGCAATGACAAAGCCTGATTGCCATGAGCATGAGGGAAGTTGGAACTACTGACTGAGACATCAAATGACAACTAGGACATTATATGTGACTGAATGATACGTTTTGGACTGAACGTGAACACTTGTCAACCAGTTCCATGAAGGAGGTCAGTGTTAGTTGCTGATGCACTGCAGGCCAGGTAAGCTGAGGCAGTAGAGAACAACAGATGAAACTACCAGGAAAAACAGAAGTACATGAGAACTAAAATTACAGTAGGAAGCAAATGCTATTGAACTGAACAACAAATCAGACAACCAGAACACAAAAGGGAGTGGGCTGCCTTGATAGGAATCGTAAATATTTAAGGATTGTAGTTGAATTAGGAGATTGCAAATGGTATGGAAGAAATAGCAAAATGAGGGCCTGAAATAGCACAAGTCAAAAAGAAAACAATGAAGGCAGGACACTGAAAACTACAGGCACACGGAAACCAATACAGAAGGAAACACAAGGTACCCGAGAACAGGAATGCAGCAGGAATAGTTGAAGAAGCACAAATGCAACCAGGATGGTAGAAAGCAAAATACTGACCTAGAAAGCCAGTGGAGGCACAAACCAAACAGAAAGCCCAAAAGCACTGAAAGAAAGTGGAGACACACACTAGAGGCAGAGCTCCAGCTGCATCAAAGAAACAATTTTTGGAGTGAGGCTGGAGGAGCTGGCTTAAATAGCTCAGACAGGGGGCATGGCTGTTGCTCCCATCTATTAAACTGCAGGCATAGCCTTTTTTGTATAAGAATGATTTTATTGAGATTTCCAAACAATACTGGTAAAATGACACCAATCAAATAGACAGAAACACCGAAAGATAACACAGAGTAGGAACATTATACATTGAACATATCCAATCTCATTCGATTTTACAGTATATAACAGTCAATCATTTTAATGCATTTGCAAAAGATCTAGTCCATAACAATATCTTTCTATGGATGGTCCCTAGGTAATAAAAACAGAAAACTAATGCTAAAGTATAGTAGACGACTATGGCATGCCTAATGACCAAGGGAAAATTAACAAAATGAATCAAAAAAAATTGAAGATTTCAATATTGTTAATGAAATCAGTGACAGTTAAGGATTCCTTATTGAATTTAATGAATTGATGAGCCCTGCAGTGTGAAAAGGAAAAGCAATCAAAATATATCCTGTATAATCACCCTGCTTTTGGCTAACCATGGTGTCCATACCTGAAAAAATTTAGGAGAGCTTCTTTTCTCCAAAAAGTAACTGTAGATACACAGCCACTCTATTGACAGCTTGAATCCATTGAGCTTGCAAAGGAGAGGTGGGGACCGCCACTGCAAGAGAATTAGGCATTTAGCCTCCAATGCAGCTGTATATAGCAAAGGCTTGTAGGGCATGGCTTCCCAGGACAGAATATTGGGATCCCCAATATCCAGAAATGAGGGGATCGAGGTAGTGGGATGAGTAAGACTTGTTCCAATACTGAAATAACAGAGAGCCACTAGTCTAAAAAGAGGTGCAACCCCAAATCATGTGGAAGAGAGTCCCAGGGTCCTTCTGGCACATCCAGCATACCCGAGGTGAATAGGCTCATCCAAACCAGTTTGTCTGGTGTTCTGTACCACCTGCTTAGTATTTTCTTTGGAGTAGCTGAAGTTTCAGATCCAGGGAGGCTCAATGGGCTTCAGTCCAGCAGGTGGACCAGGTTTTATGCCTAGGGATCCTGTACCTCTGCAGCCCATTTTAACCTGTCCCAATTTGGAAGATGTATACTCTGGAGAATCTTATATATAGCACTTATGTGGGCTTTGGATATCACAAGCCATTTTTTTCGAATGCTTAGTAAGCTCTGGATGCATTATGGTGTGATCTCTTATTAAACCAAAGTGACAGGTCATGATGAATCTGAAAAAAAACTCCAAAGGTCTTGGCTGGGAAGCTGAAATTCCATCTGGAACTGTTGAAGAGACTTAAACAGTCCTGACCCTGAGTCTATTAGATCACACATATGTCTGGTCCCTTTTAAGGCCCAAGAATGCTGCATTATCGAGGATCCTCATCTGAATTTTAGGATTATTCCATAAAGGCTCATAGGGTTCTAGACAATGTGCATTTCAATGGAGAAACTTCATGTATTTTTTTCAAAATTGTTTAGTAAATAGGACAGGTAAAGTAGGGCTACAAATACGAGAAAGAGGATCCCACATGGCAACCGCCAGAGGTATTGGGTCCAAAAGGGCTTGCTCTATTTCTAACCAAAGGGGGCAGTCGAGGAACCTCGATTAAACCAATGTGGGTCTGCTTGAGGCCATGGCAGATATGGTAAGCCCATGGCCAAGGCATGTCAGCCTCCTCTGTCACTGGTGCATGGAGCACATTTCTACTGATACGTGGACATTTACCTTCCCATATCAAATTAGAAAACAACTATCTATTTTGTTCCAGAGTCCTGAGGGTATGAGTATGGCAAGGTTACTTAACATAAAAGAGCTTGCAAATCACCATCCTCTTGATAGCAGCAATCTTGCCGGGATTGTTAAATGGAGTTTGGCTCATCTATTCATATCTATTAACAAGGCATTTATCAGGTCCTGAAATTTTTTTGTCACATGTCCTGAGATCTGCTAGATATGTGCATATCCAAGTATCTGATACCTGTTGGAGATCATTTGATCTGTTTGTGTTCTACCAAGGCCCAGCTAGGATCCCTTTATAAAGGAGTTATAGCTGAGTTTTTTCCAGTTTACCCATAGGCAAAAATAGCACTAAAGGATTCTATGGTTTCCGATGCTTTCGCAAACAGGATTCTACCCGTGACAGAATAAGAAGATCATGTGCATAAAGCAGAGTAACGTAATGATGTGTCTCCAACTCTAATACCGCAAATATCTGGTTGTTGTCTAAGGGCCACATTTAGGACTCTATGACCAACAGGAATAGAAGGGAACTGAGTGAGCAGCCCTGTCTGGTGCCCTGAAACAAGGGAAAGGTTCATATTAAATACCATTGGCTACCGCCCTGGCTCTTGGTGTGGTATATAACGTCCAAATCCATGCCCAGAAAACTGGACCAATACCTAGTACTGAGAGGGTATGATATAAGAAAGGCCACTAACTGAATCAAATGCCTGCTTGGCATCTATGGCAATCAGGGTTGCAGAGTCCAGGCCCCTGATTGCCAGTTGAATTAGCTTTATTACTGCCCTGAGGTTATCACTGCCCTGCCTGCCTCACATAAAACCCACTTGTGACTTATGAGTTAAAACAGGAAGAACTTTTTTCAGCAAGTCACTAACACTTTTGTCAAAATTTTAGAATCAGCATTTAGTAAAGAAATAGGCCTGAAATTAACACACATGGTGGGATCTTTATTGGGCTTTAGCAGAACAGTGATAGTGGCCTCCTACATAGTACAGTAGGTGGCATACCGCAAGTTCATGACTAGATCGATACAAGTCTAAAAGTTTAGGAGAAAGGGCCTATTCAAAGGTCTGATAAAACTCAGAACTTAACCCATTTGGACTGGTGGCTTTGCCAGGCCAGGCTATGGACTGCCGCCAAACCTCAGGCAATGTAATATCATCATCCGAGGCCTGGATTAATTCTGGGTGTAGTCACGAAGAGCCAGCTTTGAAAAGAAGAAATCATAATCTATTTAAGAAAACAGAGGATTCATATGGATGAGAGCAATAATCTTGAAACATGTTTCCTCGGGTTTGAGGTACTAAACTTGGGCCTCCATGGATTTTTTGCTTCAAACGATATGCAAGAAGCTTTCCGCCTTGTCCCCAGATTCCCAATAGGCCTGTTTTAAAAAAGTAGCGCCCTAGTCGCCTGTTGATGATAAATGGTGTTTAACCTAAATTTGAGTGTGGTAACCTGCTGGATCTGGAGATCCTGGTCCTGAGGGTTTTGATACATGGCCTCCTCTAGGTGCTTAATTTGAGCATTGAGATCTGCAATTTCTTGTTTCCTTAATTTGTTTACCTGGGAGGCATAAGAGATAATTTGCCCTCTGATGAAGGCCTTAAATGCTTCTCAAAGGGTAGAAAAGAAATTTCTGGAGTGCAATTAGTCTCAAAATAAAAGTTATCTCTGATGTAAGCTATAACATGAATACCTCTGAACATAGTAGGACTGGGTTAAAACAACAGCAGGGGGACCTAGCTATACTGTCCTGGGGTGCCCACAGCATGCTGACTAGGGCATGGTCAGATATAGTAATGGGAGTATAACTATATCAACTATGTCAGAGAGAATAATGAAACTTCATAGAAAGAAATCCAGCCTGCTGCAGGTCTGACACCTGTGGGACCTGTAAATGTAACCATGGGTATCAGGATGATGGATTCTCCAGCAATCCACTAAACCGAGTTCAGAACACAATGCTTTATTGCATTCCTTGAATGCTGGTGTGAGGGAGTCCCCTCTGCAGGGCTCTGTCCAGGCAAGGGTCCAGGACAGAGTTAAAATTCCTCCAATTATAATAATCATAGGGGGTGATACAAGTCCGAAATGGCTAACAGTGAAAAGAAACCCAGTATGTTTTCATTAGGAGCATACAAGTTGACCAGTAAAATCTGGATACCATACAGTTTGCCCAGAAGGAAAATCCATCATTCCTCTTTATCTGGGGAAATATGCTCCACCTGTAGCAGGCAACCTTGTTAGTAATACTGACACTCCCCATTTCTTGGAGGAAAAGATACTAGAGAAAACCTGTCCCACCTGCCCTCTCCACAATTTAGCCATATCTAATTTGAGAAGGGTGTTTTTTTTGTAATTAAACAATATCACATTTACAAGATCCCAAGTATGCAAGGACTTTTTTCTTTTGATAGGGTGATTCATGCCTTGCACGCTCCATGTCACTGCTCCCAAACTAAGCCATTCAAAAGGCTCTAGAAATTGTAATCTGAGAAAGAGGGGAAATGCTAATGAAAATAAATACAGCTTCACTGCAGGGCTTATAAAATATTTGCTTAAGATAAAAATGCTACCAATAAAGAGGTGCTAATAGATAACTGATGCAATTTAACATCCATAAAGAAGCACTCCTATAGTCAAGACTCTGCTCACAAATGAATTAGACTTGCAGGGCACAAATAATAAAGTACACCTTGTCTCCACAACAATAACTTTGAAAGGTTGGACAATAACTGTAGTAACTCCATTATCCAGAAAAAACATGGAACCCTTCTATTTCTATCAGTACCCAGTGCAAAATGTCAAAAACCACAGTGGTGCAAAACCTATTGCAGTATTACACTTAAAGATAACAAGATAAAAGTGCAACCCAGTAGACCAAAAACTAATAAGAGGCAGTAACAATAGGGACCAGAGGGAACAGTGGTAAAAACATCAAGGTCCTCCCACTCCTCTGCGGTGCTGAGATAGGCATCTCTGTCTGGAATTGTCAGACATAACACGCTGCCTGAGACACTTCAGCCACCTGAGTGAAAAGGGAAACATTGTACCCCTGTATTTTGTTCACAAAGTGTACCCCACTTTGACTCGGGCCAAAACTCAGATGGTCAAAGGGCTACATAAGAAACCCTGGTGGAGGGTACTTGTAGAACCATGCTGCCCCTCCAATGCCCTCTTATAAAGCACTCCCTGAATGTAATGAGGGAGGGAGTAAGAATCAAGAGGGGATTAATTAACCCAAAATGTGGGCTGAAAATTGCTGGTTCTCAGTGATGTGCCTACCAGGCACATAATACTAAACCAGAGAAAACTGTAGTAATAGAGAATCGGAACCCAAAGAAGACACAACTGTGCCCTAATAAAGAGCACAATGCACATGATCATTTCCTGCCCGCTATACTCTACCCCCGACCCCACCAAAATCTTCAGGAAACAGAAAAGTCAGAGAATACCATCCTGTAATGGAATGAGTTCACAGCACCAACCACCAGTCAAAAACAAAGTTCACACATTGTGCAGCATACTCAGGCTTCCATCTCATCCAGCGGTCTTGACTACCACCTGCTGCACACTTTGATGATCTGGTGCTGACATCCAAGGAGAGGCACCTTCCCAGGAGTCAAACTGGGGATGGCGGCCCAGAGGCTTCATCTTCTACAGGTAACAATGCCACATGTTCTTCCTCAATGGTCCATGTCTCAGGATTGAGAAACATCCTCATTTAAAATAGGAGACATCCTGGGATGCTTTGGATCAGGTTCTATTGACCAACAAGGAGGGTTATATGTCAGAGAGAGCTGGAGGCTTTAGACTTGCATTTCTACTAGTGGTTCCTAGCCCCTGGTTCTGGAGTGATTGGCTGGTAGTCACATACTGGTGTGTGTCCCTCTGTCTTTTAGGCTTCTGTGAGAAAGGATCTCCCATTGGATGTTGAAGAGAGAGAGCATTTGCTGCAAGGAGTTTGTTGCAGAGTCTAGTTCAGAGGAATGCAGTCTGCTCCTTGCTCATGTTTAGTAGCATGACAGGTGTGAGTTAAAGGGGTTTGGGCGACCAACCTCCCACTGCAACGATGTCGGTGCACCCTCTGACAATCTTTTTAAGAAACGCCTCCCTGGGGAGAGTCATATTTCAGCCAGCAGCCCTCATAAAGGATGGATAATGTAGCAGGATACCTCATGGTGTACTGTATCCTACACTGTGCCAACTCCTTCCTTATTAGTGTGAATGGTTTCCAGTGAGCCACCATTTCTTTTGAATAGTCCTGAAAGAAGTGGATAGTATGGTCATTCCACTTTGTAGGATGTCGCCATGAGCCAAACGGAGGATCTGCTCTTTGACTGAGAATCATAAAATAGGCTATAATAAGACAGGAGGGGCATTCCTCTAGCAGGCTTCGGGCAGAGAGATCTGTGAGCTCATTTAATTTCTAATGGAGAGTCCCAATAATAATAGTGGGCCTGTGGTATAAGCTGTTGTAAAAGACACAATTCGGCCCTCCGACCCCGGCACCTCGATGATGTGCAAATTATTGCATCTGCCCTGGTTCTCTAAGTCATCCAACTTGGCCCATAGTGTTTGGATTTGCTGCTCTAACTGGCCAATTTTATCTCTCAGTGTGAGGCCATATCCAATTCCACTTTTAACATAAAGAGTTCCGCATCAGCAGTTCTGTGCTCCATAGCGTCCACCTGTTCTCCCAGCTGGGAGACTGTTCTTTAGTACCAGTAATATCTTGTGTCAGGGCTTGTAACATATTCTTAATATCAGAGAGATCAGCCAGCCTCACCACCACATGTGTCTCAGTGGTCACCATCCTGCTCGAGCAAGCGCCTCAGAAGCCAGTATGATGCAGCTATAGCAATCAAGTGGAAAATCAGCCCTGGAGATAACAGCCAGGATTAAAGTGATTCACAGGTGGTAGAGATATAGCACCACCAATATAAAATGAAAAGAGGCAAAATGCTGCTGAAAGTAACAGAGTTTGAAGCGCAATACAGAGCTTCTAAATTAAGTGACCATTAGGGATCCCATCCACGCATGCACCCCAGGCATAGCTCTTTAACTGTGCTGCACCAAACTTTTTACATAATCCTTCAGTTTTCACAAAAATAATTACTTGAAGTTTCTGTCATTGGTCAACTCTGGCAGACATTCCAAATAATATTACTTATCAGAAAATAAACTATGATGCATCCCATTACATCTCTCCCCATTATAGTACTCCATAGTCATCACATGTGCAGATGTCCTCATCCATCCTGCAGGATGATGCATGGGCCAATGAATTTCAGACTGGGTGGAGGCCAGCTACCTAGTCTATCCCAGAAACTGCACTTTACTTCATGCATCCTTAGAGGTTGGACACAATCCCAGATTGCTCCCAGACTTTTAGATATTTCATGAAAAATGTCTTTGCTGTTTCTCTTCTTTCTCCTCCCAGCTCACCAGCATCGATTTTCCACAGCGTGTTGAAAATGTGTACTATTGCTTTGCTATTTGGGTCTCACTAACTGATTCCCTAATCATGTGTTGGTCTGGAACTGCCTGCAGCTTTCTAACCTCTGAATACATGAGCACCCCTGGGATTGTTACAGCTTGGGCAAGTCTTAATCCTCCTGCAGTGCCAAGTTTTTTGCATACAGAGACTTGCTGTGGTTGGGACCTCCTGTAGCATCCCTACCATCCAGCACGGGCAGCATACTGGATGAAGGAACTTTCCTGTAGCATCCCTTTCACTGTCAGGTCAAGTTAGCATGGTTTTCCAACCACTTGTTGGAGTCAACCTCCTGTAGCATACACATCTTCTTAACATGCCAGAGGGAGAGACAGAGGAGTAGAAATAAAATGTTGGCACCTGTTCATTTTCTGCCTAGGTTGTGAAGGCTGCTGAGCAGTAGATGAAGTGCATTACTTGCATGCTGTTCCCTGCATTGTGGTCCACTTTAAATCTACCTCCCAGGTTTATGTGCTGAATTGCCGCCTCCGATTGCAACAGTACCCCTCGACCACCAAGTCCATTCTGCTGCATGGCGACTAACACCATTAACATGGCTGTTCACAGGTTTTCCTCTTGGCCATGACACCTCCTTCTTACACTCAATCCATGAGGCCCAGCCTCACGTGATCATGACTTCCCTACTGGGATCAGCTAAATCTCACGATATCTCAGGTGGTTATCTTGGAGCTGTGAGATCTCAGTGGCCGTATTAGGGCAAATTCTGCATTTCCTAGGGCCCCTGTTCTTGTGACACCAGCAGACATACTAGATCTTTAAAATGCACACAACCATATTTCTTGGGACTCTGACTTCCTCTACACCTATTCTCATGAGAAAGGAGGTCATCGTACCACAAAATCTTGTGGCAGTCATTTTAGGTTGCAGCTTAGTTGTTCCACTTGGTTTGGCTCACTTTATGATACTGTATTGCACCTCACTAATAATTTGAGCATGTTTGGCAAATGGAAGCACTCTCCATGCTCGTTCACTTTTTCTGCCTCTCTACCACAGGCTCACAAGAGGGTCATGACAATGGCTAATACAAGGAATGTGGGATCTCACTGCTGGAGATACATGTGGGGCAATGCATCTGCATAGTGTGCATTATCACCAGGTAATGGCACACACAGACATCGACACCTCCCAGCAAGATGATGCAATCATGTCAGACCCACCCCCACTCTAACAAAAGCATTGCTTGCCTTGACACAGAGCAGGTGCAGTTGCTCTTCCAATTTCTGGAGGAGTTAACATCCAAGGCACCCCACTCACTGGCAACAGTAAACAAGGGTCCCTCAACCATCCAGGGTTCACCTGACAAAAGTCCCAAAGTTCTCCAAAACCTCTTGTCACACTTTAGATTCTGAAAACAACAGCCATATCAAGTCATTCACCAGGCTTTATCATGGAAGAACATTGATGAGCTGATTAGGATGGTGAGGGGTATGCTAAGCATACTGGAAGAAACTCCCATCCCCGCTACATTCTCTAACCCACTACCTCTCGAGGGACAGTGATCAGACCCATTTCCCTCATGTCAGGTGATCGATACCATAGTTCAGTGGGAATATGATATGCTGGAGTAAACGAGACTGCCAGAGAGATAGACTGTGGTCAAATTCTATTCGTCTCCACTACCACAAGGGATGCCTGGTCCAGAGAGCCTAAGGTTGATGCCCCCAAGTCTCAGCACTCTCGATGCACACTACTATACCCATCAAGAGCATATCAGACTTAAAAGACTTGTTGGAAAAGAAAATTGAACATTAGAAAATATTCATAAAGCCACTGGCTAACTACTCTGCTGACACAGCCATGTGGTTTACTAGCAGAGCTCTACTCAGGTGGGTGGAGGCCATGACACAGAATATGCTAGATGGTTCCCACTTAAAAGATGCAAGGTGCCTCTTTAGATACTCTCAGGTTTAGTACCAGAGTCACAGTGCTGGCAAAAGGGCCAGGAGGGCACTGCGACTAAAACTGTAAAAGTAGACAATGAGTCAAAGACAACCCTTATGAATTTACCTTTAAAGATGGTCACAATTTTGGGGAGACTCTGACATCCTTCTCAAGGACAGGAGGTTACAAGAATGTGTCAGGTGATGAGGATCTCTACCTGCCCAGTGCAAACCAGTCCTTTCTCCCCATGTTCAGGCAATTCAGATCCATGGCACACCCTCATTTCACTCAGGGATCAAGGCAATGGTCCTATAGACTGATATTCATCCACAAAGTGATGTACAGTAAACAGCACTACAGGAATAACCACAACGTTGCCTACCAGGAACAAACTAGCTTTCTATGCCAATCATAAACAATGAGAAGAGGTGGGCCCTGGGGACTACTACCAGCTGCAGGAAGACTTCAACAGTTCACCACTCAGTGAGCCCAAACTGTAATGGACAGATGGCTCAAGGAGGTAGTGACCCACAGCTATGCAACAGAGATGGAAAGCAGAAACATAACACACAGACACATGACCTCCCAGTACCAAATTGCTCAGCAAAGAGGAAGTGCTGTACCTTGCTATTTCCGATTTGATAGCCAACAACACTATTTCTCCTGGCCCACTGGAGGAAATAAACCAGGGAGTGTACTCCTTATTCTTCATGGTCTCCAGAAGTCAGGGGTATGCTTCTGGTGCTAGACTTAAAATATGTCAACCAGTTTGTGACTTACAAAAGTTCAAAATGGAGACAGTACATTCCATGTTTGCTGCCATTCCACCAGGGGATTTCTGACATTGTCAGATCTCAAGGATGCAAACTTACATATCTCAATTCACCCTCACAAGTTTCTGAGATTTCCTGTAGGAAACAATCATTTCTAGTACAAATGTCTCCTGTTTGGCCTGGCATCGGCTCCCAGAGTCTTCACCAAGATGCTGGTGGTTGTGTGCGCAGACCTTCACAGGAAAGAGCTGCACGTCATACTGTATCTGGATGACTTGCTCATTAGAGCCAGGTGATAAGAATAGGCACAGAGGAGTATGGATCTAATGGCATATTGTCTCCAAAGACATAGATGGGTGCTGAATAAGAAGAAGAGTCAGCTATTGGCTTACACAACATATTTCCCACCTGGGGCCAACCATAGATACACACCTTAACATAGTGACCCTATCAGTGGACAAAGTAGCCAGTCTGACTTACCATGTAGCAGAGATATTACATTAGCCATACAGACCATGGGACTACAATAACTCATGGGTTTCAAGGCAGCAAATGATCAACACAGTCCCATGGGCCAGGCTGCACATTAGACCAGTTCAGAGACATGTTTTGCACACCTGGGGCCAATCATCCTGGAACTTCCACCATAAGATAAATTTGCTGTAAGATTACCTGAACCCTGACATAGTGGTCCAAGGACTAAAATTTACAGAAGGGCACAAGTATGGATCAGCAAAATTCTAAGACCTTGACCATGGACACCAGTCTCCAGGGATGAGGCGCAATACATCATCATCATGTGGCTCAAGTCCTTTGGTCATGTGCCAAGACCAGGCTGCCAATCAATGTAGTAATAGCAGTAGTCGTAGTAGTAGTCATAATAGCAGTAGTAGTAGTAGTAGATTTTGTTTGTTTGGGCGCCTTCCTGAAGGCTCAGGGCACCCTTACAACAGAAAACCATCATAACATGTAACATTCAAAAAATCGTTAACATTATACATCAATAAATAATTAATCTCTCTATACTTAGATGTACTAGAGATGTGAGCAGTGTACCATTCCTGCAGTTCTTTGCCCCAATTCTCTGGGGCCATTCCATCATGATCAGGACAGACAACCAAGTGATGATGGCATACTTCAACAAACAGGGGTACACACAGCTGATCAATAATCCAGGAGTCCATGACAGTCCACAGTAGGCAGAACAGAATACACAAATCATATCAGCCTCTTACATGGCCTGGAAATCGAACAACCAAGCCAACTGACTCAGCAGGAGATGTTAAATTGGGCAGAGTGGAAATGTCATCCCTAAGTGTTTCAGCTACTCCATCTCAGGTGGGAACCATTACAATTGGATCTCAAGGTGCCCACCATGAACAAACAACTCCCATGCTACCACTCTTGTTTCATGATCAAGGGGTACAGAAAGTCGACACACTGTCGGCAACCTCCAACTTTGACAGACCTTACTTCTTTTCCCCCACCCCTATGATTCCAAAAGTACTGTACAAAATCTGGTTCATGAGAGCAATGGTGGTACTGGTCACATCAGACTGACTGAGGAGATCTTGGTATTCTCTCCATACAGGCAATGTCTATAGACACACCTTTTCGTTTCCTGTCTCAACAGGATCTTCTTAGCATCAGCCTTCAATGTGACAGCCTGGCTATGACGAGGAACAGATTGTTAGCCCTGGGCTACCATCCATGCGTGGTGGAGTGCCTATTACAATCAAGAAGGCAGTCCATGAACAGCGCATACCAAAGACATTGGTCAGTTTTAAAGAAGTGGTGTATAGAAAAGGAATTTCCCCATCTGTTGCAGGACTTCCATTCATACTGGACTTCCAAAATGGTGGTGTGGAAAGGGTCTAAACCTTGCTTCCCTCAGGGTGCAGACCTCACTATATCAACCATTGGGGCCCTCTACCAGGAAAGGTCAGACTGGTGCCCACCCCAATGTCATTAGGCTTTGATAGCTTTCCAAATTGCTTCTCTATGCATTAAACTGACCTGTGCTCCATTACAACTAGTGATGGGTGAACCAGTTCGTCCACAATATCAACCAACGAGCATGCTGAAGTGTTCATAAACAAATGGCTTCCGAACACTTTTGGCTGTTTCAATCAGTTCTGACAGCCATTGCATCACAGAAAATGCAGTGCGAGAAGTGCCAGAGCAGGAGGAACCCACAGGAGGGATCAGAGACAGACTCTGGTTCCTTATTGGATGCTGAGCTGTCCATCTCTCTGAGTGGCACCTGATTGGGTTGCTGCTCTAGCAACTCACGTGGTCCACCTTAGAGCTACACAGAGGAATCAGGACAGGGAAGGAGCAGCAACTTTGCAGGCTGCTCTGTGCTGCGTTGGATTCTGTGTGCTTGATTTGTGCTGCTTGCATTTTTTTTTTCCCTTGGGCAACAGAGGAAGAAGTCGACTCTAAATAAAATGAAAGAATAATATATATATATATATATATATATACATATATATACACACATATATATTACTAAACTAAAAGAAAACAAGTGAGGGAAGTTGGGGTGGGGAGTAGGGGACTGGGAGTTGAGAACTCAGGAGGGACTGAGCTGAGGACTGGGTGTGTGAGTCAGGTATTGGAGTGGGGAAGGAGTAGTTATTGTAAGGAGAAAAGACTTGGGGAGGAAGAGGAACTTGGAGGAGACTGGGGGCAACTTGTGAAAAGAATTTGAAGACAGAGTGGTGGAGACAAGAAAGAAGAGAACAAGAGATTAAAGAGACTTCACTATTAAGAGCCAGAGCCAGACTACCGGTTGTTTTTCTTGGGGGTTACTAATCTAGCAGAGGGGTGAAGTCTGTTGAACTGTGCCAGTGTGCGCCCTAATACTGCACCACTCCCAGTTAATCTGCCTGCTGTTTGCCCAATTGCCCCCAACAACAAGTCAGCTCTCTCAGTTCTCCTGCCTATGCTCAAGTCACTTCAGTGGGGATTTCTTTTATTGTTTCTAGTATGCAATCTGTGTCTGTGTGTGTGTGTGTGTGTGTGTGTGTAATAAAAAATCTGCCAGGACAGGCAGTTGTCACCGTCAGTGCACCAGTGCCACTTCTTATATATTGTGTGCTACACCCCCACAGAGTCAGTCATCTGTCATCTTCCTCCCTGTGCTTGCTCAGTGGGGTATAAGATTTGACTCAGTGGACAGGGCTTTCCATCACATCACGTGGAATAAATAAACAAAAATCCTTGAAGAGAAAAAGTACTATGTCAGAGGGGTTAGGCCAGACAGGGTCCCTGAATCTGTGTGGGTAGAAGCAGTGCCTGTAGCATGGCTCTTAGTGCAGGTGATGTATGAAATAAATTCTGTGCATATGTGTGTGTGTGTGTGTGAATTAAAATCTGCCAGCCAGTCGTCAGTGCACCAGTGCTACCTCTTGCATACTGTGTGACCCCCAAGAAGTCAGTTATCTGCCATTTCCCTCCCTGTGCTCTCTCAGTGGGGTATGAACTTTGGCTCAGTGGGCAGGGCATTCCATTCCATCACATGGAATAAATAAAAAAATAAAATCCTTGAAGGAAAAGTACTGTGTCAGAGAAGGTTAGGCCAGGCAGGGTCCCTGAATCTGTGTGGGTAGCAGCAGTGCATGCAGCATCCCATCGCCCCTAGCATAGGTGGTGTATGAAATAATTCTTTGTGTGTGTGTATGTGAAGTAAAATCTGCCAGATAGTCATCAGTGCACCAGTGACACTTCTTGCATACTGTGTGACCCCCCAATAAGCCAGTGATCTGTCATCTTCCTCCTGTGCTTGCTCAATGAGGTATAAGCTTTGGCTTAGTGGGCAGGGATTCCGTCACATCACGTGGAATAAATAAAAAATCCTTTAAGGAAAAGTACTGTGTCAGAAGGGTTAGGCCAGGCAGGGTCCTTGAAACTGTGTGGGTAGCAGCAGCGTAGTAGCATCGCCTTAGCATAGGTGGTGTGTGAAATAATTCTGTGTGTGTGTGTGTGTGTGTGAGAAATCTGCCTGCCAGTCATCAGTGCACCAGTACCACTTCTTGCATACTGTCACATCACATGGAATAAATAAAAAAATAATAATAACTGCTTTTGACACTGAACAAGCATCAGACTGACATTAATGAGTACTCCAGAAAATAGTAAAGAAAATACTGGGGCAAAGGAAGTAATAAACATAAAAAGTTTATTCAAGAGCCCTGAAAGAAGTGGCCCAAAAGTAAAGTACAACAAGAAGAAGCACCACAGTGTGTTGAAGGAGCTGAACTAAATGCTACTACTATCCATGTGCAGGCTAACTGTAAAACACTGAAAACCCAGCAAGGGTTGGTGGACTGTCTATGTCAGAAGGGTTCAGTAGAACAAGCCAACAAAGGGTCAAAAGACAGCGGCAATAACAAGTCGTCTGAGGAAAAAGTGCAAAAACAAAGAGTATTCCAATTGTACATAAAGTTAAAGCACTTACAGGTACAACTCGCAGTGGAGTTGCTCAATTTGCAACACATGCATATCGAATAACACAGTTTGTGACTGCAAATGTTAGCTCTACTGGAGTCTGAGAATGATGATGGTGAAGACCGTGGTCTTGGTGAGACTGATGATGATTAGTTTGAGACTTTTACTTTTAGCTATGTCTCATTCTGGTTCTAACAGTGACACGGTGGATAAAAATAATGACAGTAGTACAGCGTTGGAAGGAAAAAGAAAAGTCAAAGGCACAAGCCACACAAAGTGAAACAAAGTCTGACAATAGTGATGATGATGGATGGAAATGGTGCTGCAAGGATTCTATGATGATCTCACCTGATGAACCTGAATCCTCTACTGATATGTTTTCCCCATGTAAATCCAGCCACTTTACTCCTAGTCCTACTGAGGTTGTTATTACTACTTACTAGACCTAGGCAGTCCACCTGTACTGTTTGGAATCATTTTACGTAAACCCCAAGAATGCTTGGCAAGCTATATGTATGCATTGCAACACGTGTGTTAGTAGGGGAAAAGTAAAGGGCATCTTGGAACCACAACAATGATGCAACATCTTTCACAAATTCACTCTATCGTTGTATATGGTTAAAAAACAGTCTAACACTGGTGGCTGGAAATCTAGCAGGACTCTGTGAACAGGAACATTCCACTGAAACAGTGGAAGACAAGCACCAGGCAAGATCCAAAGTCCACTTTTGCATCATGGTCACGGTCATGATGATTCTATAAGGTCCTCTGTTTTATCAGGTATGCATGTAGTCATACAACACCCCTAGCCAAATTTAACTTTACCCCCAACCCCGATAAGAGACAGTTGAAGTTAAAAGAAGTTTTTGAAAGAAAGTCTAAATAGTCACGAAACCATCCCATAGCACTGGCAATAAATCGTAAAATAGCAGAAATGATTGTACTTGGTTTACAGCCACACTCAATTGTGGAAGATGTGGGTTTCAGAAGGCTTATGGGATACTTAGAGCCATGATATTTAATGCCAAGTAGAAATACTTCTCAGTAACCGCTGTGCCCAGGATGTATGACAGCTTAGTAGTTCAAGTAAGGCATGCTCTCTGAGAGGCTGAAGACAAGGTAGTTCACTTTACTACTGATATGTGGACCAGCAGCCAAACCATTGCCTATCTTTCTCTACTGCACACTGGGTCAGTTTTGCGGGCAACTCATCATCATCTTCATGTACTACTAGTCTGCCTGCTACCACTTCAACAAGTACTACTATAAACTACTGTCTCTCAGAGTAAAAAAACTGTCATATTTCAGAAAATGGCAGTTCTCCATGTATGTCACTTTCAGGACACACACACACACACACACACACACACACATCATAAGAACTGGAAAGACTACTTACTGCTTGGGTCACTTCACAGGGTTTGAAAGTTTTTTGTTGTTGCTGACAATGGTTCAAATATTAAAAAGCACTTCATAATGGCAACTATGTAGGTATCGTTGTTTTGCACATTGTTTTAACCTAATCGCTCAAAGCTTCCTGGACAAGTATCAACCACCGTAGGGTACAGTGCGCAAAGTGTGTGGTCACTTTAGCCAATCATTAAAAGCCTGTGACATCCTTGCTGATATCCAGAAGGACAAAGGTATTCCTCATCTCCAGCTTGTTCAGGATGTAGCAACAAGGTGGAATTCAACTACTTCATGATTGAACGCATCCTTGAACAAAAGGTAGCTGGCCAAATTTCGCTGTTTTTACAGTGTGGTGTGCTTTTCTTGAAGTGGCCTGGACTTTACAAGGAGAGGGGCGAGAACAGCTGGTGTGAAGCTGTGATACATACTCTGCCCTACAGTGGATACTTTTGGTGACTGATCTGGATGAACTAGCCAAATGGATTATCGTGCTACATGATATATTTTCTTTGAATGTTGATGCAGACTGTGTGTGGAGATTCATATTTTCCTGCTGGGTTGGCTACTAGCGGCATGGGTGGGCCTGACTCTGCCGGCGTCAAATGGCGGATTTGCTGTGCACAGGGATTGGGGCATAGATTGGCCAGGGAACTGGTCATCGAGTCCATTGTTTCCCTAGATTCCTGGGGTTTGGTTATGGCCCAGTGATTCCCAGGTGTTGAGGTGTTCCAGCATTCATTTCCAGTTGTGGCCGTGGAGAGCGGAGTCTGGTGAGCCGTGCTTGCTGTCTGAAGCTGACTGGATTCTTTTGACTCATCTTATGTGGAATCTGGATCTTTTGTGGATTGCCTACCTCCCTTGACTTTCTATATGACTCAGCCTGGACTCATGAATAATTTTTGTTTGGACAGTGAGAGTGTCCTTCTGAGGTTTCCAGTGGTGAGAGGACCTAAGCCCACTTTTATTTATTTTCATTTAAGTTTAAAGAAGACTTTTCTGTTTTGGATTTTACTCTGATTTTGGACTATCTATCTCTGTGTAACCAGAGTGGGCTGACTTCTCTCATTTCCTGCTTGTGAGAGAACCTGGGAGCAGGTGGGAGGGTCCATTCCATGTGCCGCATTCCTGTGAGAGGGTTTGCGGCAGCTTTTATTATTATTTGGTGTTTATTATTTCTTTTCTGGTTTATGGTTTTCATGTGCTGAGCTTTGGGTTAGGGTATCCTTTCATGTAGGGGTAGGTTATAATTCTATAGTATTTTATCTATTTTGGGGTGGGTTTTGGATTTTATTTGTTTGTTGCGGTTCTTTGGATTAGGTACCTGGGTGTTGCGTAATTTGCCGTGTTTAGCTTGTAGGATGTGCAAGACTCCCTTTTTGGTCATGTGCTATTCGTCCTCTGCCTCCATTC
Source organism: Neoceratodus forsteri (assembly GCA_016271365.2). Classification (NCBI taxonomy): domain Eukaryota; kingdom Metazoa; phylum Chordata; order Ceratodontiformes; family Ceratodontidae; genus Neoceratodus; species Neoceratodus forsteri. Next base: position 1,709,223,641 of record CM028129.1, on the reverse strand, counting down.
CCTCTATCCTTTTTCTCCCTCCATTATTGCCGCCAACTTACCAGCGCTGTCGGGCACTGAGTATCGCTTGTGGGTGTGGGTGTGAGACATCAGAGAACGAATGAGCGGGTCCTCACATCGGGTAGTTAGGTCTTTAAGACACCCTGGGGTGAAATGGAGCCTGGAACATGATACATCATGTCTAGTCCCCATACCCAGGGCACCGCCATTATTTCTGATGGGCAAGAAGCTGGGAAAACTGTCCAACTCTGGACGGTGCTATGCAATGCCAGATTGGTTACGAACAAGACTGCAATTATTGCAGACCTTCTTGGGACTACTGATCTGGCTTTGCATCACTGAGACCTGTTGGATGAAAATGCTGGCCCCATATTGAAGCTGCAACTCCAGCCAGGTATTCGGTGATTCACCGCCGAGATTGGACCGCTGGGGTAGCAGTTTGTTTTAGGACCGAGTTGGGCCTTACGAATGTACCAGCTGAGGAGGCTGAATCTTTTGAGTGCACCGTGGTGGCAGGTGTGGGTTGCAGGATAGCTCTTGTCTACCATCCACCAGGGAGAGAAGCAATTCCTGCAGGAAGTAGCAGGATTTCATCATTGACATGGTGCTGAGTCACCCAGATTGATGGTTCTGGTAACTTCAATGCCTGGCCGATGACCTAACTCTCACAATTTGGACAGCACTTCCTCCAGTTGATGACATCACTGGGCATTACACAGATTGTTACCTCTGCCACCCATCGGCATGGTCACCTCTTGACTTGGTTTTCTCTTGGGATGGAGGCATACGATGTGGAAGTGGGAACCCGCCGGATGGTCCGATCATTACACCGTGAGATTCAACTTTTGCACCCCCCTTCATAGGCCTCCTCCTGTGGAGATGGTGAGTTACCGCCCCTACGGGAGGTGAGCTCCGAGCCTGTGGCGGTGATTGACCTCTCGGAGTTTCCTGTGGCTAGCACAAGTCCTGAGGGCCATGGTGTTGGCCTATAATAGGCCATTTCCAGGGTCCTGGACCTGATTGCTCCTGTCCGTGTTCGCCCTCCTCCTTGCCTCGGGCCCCATGGTTTGATGGGTCCTTGAGGGAGTTTCAGCAACTTGGACGAGGGTTAGAGGATGCTGGCAGAAATCTGGCCTGGAGGTCGACTCACCTTAGATTGATAGAGCACTATCAGACCTACCAATCAGCAGATCTCGTAAGAAGGTAGAATTCCTGTCTGGGAGATTGCTGCTGCACAGAACGACCAGCTCAGCTCTTCCGACTGTGGACAGGTTGTGCAACCCAACCTGTCTACAGTTCCAAGACCTTTTCGCAAGAGGAGTGCGATGAGCTTCCTCAACCTCTTTGAGAATAAGGTGGCCGACATCAGGTCAGAGATCCTCACGATTCGATCTGTGGGATGCTGTTGATCAGTGCTTGGTAGCCTCACCTTGAGTTTCCTGGAGTTCCTTTGACCTGCATGAATGTTATGCGGATTGTCCAGAGTATGCGCCCTAACATGCTGTGAGTTTGATCCGGGTCAAACCTCCTGATTATGGAGTGTTGTAATATCATTGGCCCAATCCTGGTTCAGATAGTCCGTGCTCCTTGATTCGGTGAGTTCCCAAGCTCCCTGAAGGAGGGGTGGTACACCCTCCTGAAGAAAGCTTCTTTGGACCCCGACTCTCTGGCTAACTATAGACCAACCTTTAATCTCCCTTTTATAGGAAGGTTATTGAGAAAGTAGTGGTGGTACAACTGGAGAACCACTTGACCATCTATAACATCTATGAACCTCTCCAGTCTGTTTTTGGAAGAGGCATAATACCAAGACTGCGCTTGGTTTGGTGCTCAATGATCTCCTGATGGCGAGAGATCGGAGAAGCGTACTATTCTGGTGCTCCTGATCTCTCTCAGCTTTTGACACTGTAGACCATGGGGTATTGCTTGGGTGTCTGATGTCCATCTGTGGCCTGACACATACAGTTCTCAGGTGGTTTACATCTTTCTCACTGGCAAAACTCAGAGAGTGGTGTCCAGGGTGTTTTACTCAGGCCCATTCTCTCTATCCTGTGGGGTACCTCAGGGTTCAGTGCTTCCCCATGTTGTTTGCAGTGTATGCTGCCCTCGGAGTCCTTGTAAGATGGTATGGGCTGAGGTTTCACTGCTATGCTGATGATACCCAACTCTACCTGTCTTTGCACCCGACCAGGATAGTGCTCTCTCAGTATTTAACAACTGCCTTGTGAAAATCCAGGACTGGATGACTTCAAGCTGGCTAAATTTGAACATGGGAAAGATGGAGGTGATGGTGGTGGAGCGGGTCACCGGATAGAGGGGCTGAGGACTGGTCAGCCCTCTGAATTTATCTAGGGGTGCCCAGATCCTACCTCTGATCTAGTGTGGGACCTGGTGGGTGCTTGATGATGGGCTGACCTTATGATCTCAGGTGTCAGCAGTCATCAAGTCTTCCTTTTACCATCTTAGGAACATCGCCAGGATCAAGCACCTTGTTCCGCCGGAGACTTGCCTACACCTGTCCACGCCTTTGTGACCTTGTGCCTTGATTACTGCAACCCCTTTACTTAGGGCTTCCGGGGTTGATATCCGCTGCCTGCAACTAGTGTAGAATGCAGGATTGTTGATGGTGGTTTCTAACATCTCATATTACCCCTGTTTTAGCAGTCTGCACTGGCTGCCGATTCAGTGGCAGATCACCTTAAGGTTGGTTTACTGACCTATAAAGCCCTATATGGACTTGGCCCTGACTACTTGAAAGAGCTTCTGATTCCCTATCACCCTGAGTGACAGCTCCGCTCGCAGGCGAGTGGTTGCTAGAGATCCTGAGGGTGTTTTGAAGTCTTCGGTCACGTGCATTTATATACTGCCCTACCCTGGGATTTCTACCTGGCGGCTATGGGAGGAACGACAAGGGAAGCTTTATGCAAGCATTGAAAACTTGTTTATGGTGTCAGACTTTGATGGCACTTAGTAAATGAACCCTGTTGTATTTTTTATTTTTATACTGTATTTACTGTTTTATTATCTTTAATTCTTTTGTAAAGCACCTTGATATTTGAAAGGCGCTTTGTGAAATAAAATTGTTATTATCATTGAGTATATTAAATACAATGATACTGGGAGAGCATTGTACTCCATTCTACTCAATGGTCTCTGCTGGAACAGCTGTGTCACATTCTGAAACCATTCATGAGTGCTACAAAAGAGGTCAGTGCAGAAAAGGCATCCCTTAGCCAAGTTATTCCACTCATTCTACTTCAAAAAAAGGTTGGAGAAATGAGGAGCAACTTAGATATGAACCAGTCTGTAGTCAATAACATGCTTACCAGACTTAGCAATGATGAGAAATTATCAGCCATGAAACAGAACAAGGAGTATCTCTTAGCAACATTGTAGATCCACGTTTCCAGAACAGACACCTTCCTGAATGTGGTTTCTGATGATATGGAGCAGTTGAACTACAGGCAACTTTTGATTGATACAGTAGATAAGGTTTCATTAGGAGGACTGTCAAGCAGTGCTACAATGACACCACCTCAAATTCAAAAGACTGCTCCAAAACCAGTACAGAAGCAGACACTGAGGAGGATGACATTTGGGACCAGCTGCAGGACATGGAAGTTCAACAAGGTGAAAATGCATGCTCAGTAGTAAGCATGGTAGATGCATCTCTGTCTGAGCCCAGCATTAGTATTACGGATGACCTTTAGCTTACTGGCAAGAGAAAAATCATGCTGGCCAAAGCCAGCTGCCCTGGCTTGCAAGTATATTGGATTTCCACCTCCAGTGTCTGTTCTGAGTGTTTATTTAGGTCTGCTGGGGACGTTGTGACTGATAAATGAACAAGAGTAACACCAGACAATGTGGAGACACTAATGTTCTTGAAGGTCAAGTTGCCAAACTTTGGCTCCATTTGTGATGCTGGGCTTGAAGATGACACTGACAGCAGTACCTGTCTGCAGCTGTGGAGTGACACATCAGCTTTCAATTTTGAGACTCACTGGACTGCTTAAAAGTAGAGATCTGGGACTTGCCTGCCTTTTGACCGTGATCATCATCATCCTGGGGTGGCTGGAGGTGCAGTGAGTACATCACGCTCACGCCATCACACACTGGTAGCAACTGTGGCAGACAAGTCCCTGATCTTACACACAGTCACTTTCTCATTCTGACAAGATCATTTATGTTATAATCTAATGCACCTAAGAATAATTATTTCTTATATAACCATAGCTCTGCTTTTTTCCCTAATAGTAGTGGTAGTAGTAGCAGTGGTGAAGTGGTCACTTTTGACTGCCTGGCACTCTTGTTCTTTCACATTGCTTAGCGTTGTGTTTGACCCCTTCTACAAAAGTCAGACTCAGGAGACCGTTTAAAAATTGATATCTAGGACTTGCCTGCCTTTTGACCGCATCATCCTCATCCTGGGGATGGGTGGGAGGTGCAGCCTGTACATCATGTTCACATCATCACGCACTGGTAGCAACTGTTGCAGGCAAGTCCCTGATCTCACACACAGTTGCTTTCATTCTGATGAGATCATTTATTTCATTACCTAATGCACCTAAGAATAATCATTTCTTATACAACAATAGCTCTGTTTTTCCCCGATAGTAGTGGTAGTAGTAGCAGTGGTGAAGTGACCACTTTGGACTGCCTGGCACTCTTGTTTTTCCACATTGTTTCGTGTTGCATTCCATACCGAGACTTGTTGCTATGCTAAAATAATTGGTGACATACAAAAACACACAGACCCTTCTACAAAAATCAGACTCAGGAGACTGGTTTTAAAAAACAGAGATCTGGGACTTGCCTGCCTTTCGCCCAGCATCGTCATCATCCTGGGGTGGGTGGGAGGTGCAGCCAGTACATCACATTCACATCATCACGCACTGGTAGCAACTGTGGCAGACAAATTCTCATTCTCACACACAGTCGCTTGTCATTCTGAGGAATTAATTTACCTAAATGCATAATTAACCACATTGATAAATGCTGCTAGCTCTGTTTTTTCCCTGGTAGTAGTGGTAGTACTACTACAAAGTACAATTATTTAAACACACTGTTATTTCCTTCTAAAAGATCAGACTCAGGAGATGACCATTTATTTACAAACTAGAGATTTGGTCTGGGACTTTCTTGTCATCATAGTCACTTTCTTTCTTTTCTACACAATCATTTCTGTAAATGTGCCTTAACCATATTGATTTCAGTGCTGGTAGACTACTTCTGGTTTTCTTGTGCTTGTAGTAGGTGGGGGTAGCAGCAGACTGCAGTCTTGAAGTGGTAACTGGCTGACTGGCTCTCTTGACTGACTGCCCTCTGCTCTGGCCTTGTGCTGTTTTTGTGTTCTGGTTTCTTCTTCATCACTTAATTGTCTAAAAGACATCTGGTGCCTACCTGTACCTGTTGAGAAATAGAAATCACTACTGTTAATGATATAATTTATACACAGTATTGGTATTAATTTCTTAAATGTCAGAAAAAGAAGAGTGATTAGAGAGCATTCTCTACTACTAAACAGTGGTTTCTTTTTCTACAGATATGTTGATTAAAAGCAGTTAAAAATGATTTTTAACATATAGCTAACATACAACAATTACGGTCATAAAAGCTCTGGATAAGGATCCAAACCGCTTTTTGCTTATCAGAACCTTTTAGAACCTCAGAACTTTTGAGGTTCTCTCATCCCTAATTACAACTTAACCTCATTCTGAAGCCCTTCAAAAATCCTTTCCAGCTGGACTGCCTGTATTGGGTTATGCTTAAAACAGCCTGGTCACCATTTACTTGGCCAAAAGAACTGGGGAGTTACAAGTCTTATCTTGCAAGGAACCCTTCTTAGTCTTCCATAGTAACATGGTTACCCTGCATCCCATTCTCTCCATGCTTCCCAAGGAGGCAACTCAATTCCATCTTGACTAGGAGATCCATTTACCCACCTTCACTGCTGAAGAGTCTGACCACTAGCACTCTACACCCATTAGATGTGGGGAGTCAGCTCAGACTTTACCTCTCTGTCACAGAGTCTAGTTGAAAGTCAGATAGCTTGTTTGCCTTTACAACAGACAAAGAGAGGGGCCATGCAGCATATAAAGATATGATTGCATAATGACTCCACTCAACGATTCCTCAAACCTATTGAGGGCGGTCTCGGAATCATCCCCAGGAATCAAGGCACATTCCACCAAAGCAACTGCCACCTCCTGGGCCAAAAGAGGTCAGGTGTCTTTGCAGACATTTGCTCTGTGGCCATCTGATCTACACTACATTCTTTTTACCAAACATTATTGCCTGGATGTAGTGTCTGGCTGACAGAGGCACCTTTAGCAGGGTGGTCCTTTATGCTGCTATGAATCCACTCCAAGAAAGTGTCTGCATTTTCCCCACCCAAATTCTTTTTTGTAGATTCTTTTCTCTCCGTCGCCGACTGCCAAGGCATCTCCCAGGTGAAACCCACTGAGCAGCCTTTACTGCCCTGCCTGAACCCTCCCCAACCAAGGAATCAGGTGCTGTATCCCTCCCAATGCGGGGCCCTTATAGAGGGAGGGACCATGGAGAGTCAAGTTGGGTTGAGGTTGGTGGTGGGCATATGGGCCGTCACTTGGGTCTGCTGTCACCTCCCTGGCAGGTGGCGCTTCCTCCTTGGCGGTTCCCCTGAGGTGTGGACATGCAATGACATCAGAGTGTGGAGGGCATGCTCCCTCCCACAGACACCCACAGCCACCTCACCCTCTTGCACAGCCTCCGCCATTGTAGTTCTCTGTCTCCACTGGAGCCGCCTCCATGGCAGAGGTTCCTCTGGATCCCACCCCAGGAGAGGACAGCAGTCTTCCAGATGCTTGATCCCACTTCTCCCCAGCTGACCCCTGGAGCCCTGGGTCCACTCCCAAATCCAAGTCGCTGGCATGACGCGAGGTGTGGTATCCAGCACCTCAACCCCGCGCACTGGGCTGACCTTTCCCACCCAAATTGGGGTAGCTTAGGCACTGCTACAAAGATCCCACTGGTAATGACTGTGAGTACTATAAAGGAGCTGAGATGTAATGGTATTTACTTACCTGGTAAAGGTGATTAGATGAGCCCCCTTTATAGTACTCACAGGCCCTCCCAATGCAGACTAAGTGAAGTAGAAGGCAGCCATGGTGGAGCAGCATGATATCTTTGTGTATGAAAGTCCGGTTCTCATATGTCTGACTATTCTGATATGGGTATATGGATCAATAAATGCTGGTGTAAACTCATAAACGCTGCCTGAGGCACTATTTATTTTCATACATGGCTCCAGAGGGAATTGGCATGCAATATGGTATGTTGCTTTGGTTGCCTTTCTGCTGTCTATGTTTCTTTGTTCTTTTTCTGCTAGGGAAGACTTGTACTGGAATTTCTGGGATGGACTTGGGGCTGGCTTTCTAGGGTTCTTCAAGTTATGCAGGGCTGGTGGGGCAGAAAGTGTGCTAGGGAAACTTTGGCATGGGGAACTAGGCAGCCATCATCTGGTAGGCTGAGATGGGTGATAGTTTCTATTTTCTGGGTCCTTCCCCACATCTCAATGGCATGCACCATGTTGACACCATGGAAGTGGAGCTGGATGATGTGTGGTCACCCCAGCTGGCGAGACTCCATACACCACCAGGTGTTGCTCTCTGAGCGGTGCTCCACAGCACCCTCCTCCAGAAGGAGCATGTCCACACAGATGGTCTACCACCCTCCCTGTCAGCCTCTGCTCCTAACATCCTGGGTTTAGGGCTCAAATCCAGGTCACCAGATAATAAATTTTATGTGTTTTTGTATTTGATAAGTTGAAAGAAGCCACCACAGGGAAGATAAAAGGAAACACTCCTAATGTGTCCAATTCATGTTCATCTACAAGAATGTGAGGAACAGGTGTGGTACAGCTGAAAAGAAGACTGGCTTCTTAGGCATCAGCAGGTGTCTTCAGGTGACAGCAGAAATTCTGGGAACTCTACCTGTCCATTAAGATAAGGTAGACTGCCTGTATACTTGTTACAATCTGTGTTAAAGAGTACAAGAACCATAAGCACCTGATAAAAAGGTACTGATAGAACAGCCTATCAAGGATAATTGCAAACAGGGAGGCAAAGGGAACTTAAAACTCCATCTAGGTTCAGCTGACAAAGGGTTAGGCTAAACAAAAAAGGAAGCTAGTAAAATCTTATTAAAAGCATATGGGGAAAGCTAATTAGAATCCTATCTAGGGACTTGCAATAAGGGGTAAACCAAATAAAAATGGGAAATCTAGAAACACCCTAGCTTGGTTAAGGGCATAAGTTCTTTTCACATCATAGGGAGTATAGTATTGGGAATGATGGGGGTGCAGTGCAGTGGCTGTGGTGGGGCTGCCTCTAGGGAGACCTTTTAGAGACTGAGGTGTTGTCTGATCTGCATGCACCTCACTGGGCTGAGGGAGGAGGTCATCAGATTCTAGACTGAGCTGGCTAGTATTTGGGGGACCCTTCTCCCCAAGAAGGATGTCCACCACCACTGATTCCTCACAGGGTGTCAAGAAGATGGGCTGGTTGACTGTGGTGGGGCTCCTGAAGGTTAGGTGGGGTGGGTCAGGAATATATCCTCAACCAGTGCCACTACAGAATTTTTTGCCACTCTGGGGACTGCAAGAGGGCACCCATGATAGTGGCAAGAGAGGACGTGAGGTCCTCCAGATGGGAGGCCCTCAAAGTGTGAGGCAGAGGACACCGGTAGAAGAGGAAGCAACTTGGTGGGGACTAAGTCATTAGGGAGTAGTTTTGGGAACAAGATGGGAGAGAAAGAGGAAGGTGTGGTGCCTACCTGGTGCCTTGGAAGCAGGGAAGGGAAGCAGATACTTTGGATTGGTAGGATGGCAGGACAAGAGGGGAGCTGATGTCACTGTCCATCTATGTAACCACCCAGTCCCTGGGATTATTAGAATCCCACCAATGCTAGTCTAGTAAGGTAGTGGGCAGCTGATAGAGAGTTTATTTTGAAGCTCTCTACAGACCTCTCATGGTTTACCTAGCTAGCTTGAGTGAGAAATGAGGAGGTCATTTAGAACTCACAGCAGCCTGAGCCACAGTGAAATCAGCTGGCTGGAGACAGTTTAGAATGTTGGGTTCAGTCAGAGGAAGTCAGCAGTAGAGTGCAGTAGTGCTCTGAGGAGGATGCCTGCCAGTGTGCCCTGTGGGTAGGTGAAGGACCTCTGGTCATTTTTCTCACCCTAGTGAGTGAGAGATCAGCAGTACCACAGGAAGTGGTGGAGACCATTGCTAGTAAGATTCCAGTGGGTCACTGTTGTGAGAAGTGAATGGGACTGTGAGATCCAGTGGGTCCAAGGGACAATACACTGAGGGACCGGAATATTGTCCAGCTGCCAAGTTCAGAGATGGAGAGAGTCTCATTGAAAGCTACCAGAAAAGGGGAGAAGTGTGTTCTTCCAATGCCCATCTCTATAAAAGGGACAAACAGACATGAGTACAACGTCATGGAAGTGTTCTTTTAGGGAGCTGTCTGGTGGTGCATGTGCCCAGAGACAAGAGTAGAATACACACTCAGGACCCAAATTTCACTACAAATATGTGCTGAGTGTAGATTTTAAATGTGTGGATGCCTTTGCAATCCAGGTTAATTGAAGGATCCAAATTTGTTTAACCCAGAAGGAATGGCAGAGATTGGTTGGGGCCGGGATGGGCAGACCCTCATCTAAAACTCCAGTTAGGGCTAACTGGTTACATGAAAGGGCACAAGGTTGGCCTATGGATGTTAACTAAGCCCATTGTGTCATGAGGAATGTGTTTAAAGTGTATTGAAACCCCACATAATAGACACTTATGGGAAAATAATGTCCTTGAGGTCCCAAGCACAGAGGGATGGACTGTTGAGGTTCTGTGAGAGAAATGTACAAAACCCAAACTGTCTGTTCTGAAAAAGAAACTGATTGTTGTGAAGTCTGCATTTAGAGTTGCCAGACCTGGGAGACCACCCCATTCTGTGTCCATCTGTATCAGAATAAAGTCATGCTGTACAATCCCATTTCCAGTAGTGGACATTACAACTGTGCTTCCCAGTGTGAAATTGTTAATGGGCCCCTCAGAGGATAGACATAGCATTGCCTAGCACCTCTCTCTCCCAGAACTCAGTGTAAATATAAATGTTAATTTGCTCCCTAATCCCAATCTCTAGATGTCAAGCCAGGTATTCACCCTAAAGCCAGGGATGGTACTTATTTTATGCCAACTTGTGTTTTTTGCCTTCTCTGGGTACAAGTTAGGGGGTTCTGGTTGCAAGATGCCACTCTTGGCCAGGTGTGGGCTAAAATTAGGGTCTCGTCCAAAGATCTTGGGGAGAGGAAAGTTGCTCGCCAGTGCAAATGCTGAGGGTATATGTAGGGTCTTTCTGTCTGGTGGGGTGCAGCATAAGAGAAATCATTGTGAGGAAAGTTAAACTGTGCCAAGCAAAGTGCCATCTAAAGATTTGCTGCCTGTGTTTCTGAGAAACAATGTGCTGTCTGTAGTGCTTGTGGAAACTGTAATGCCAAGGACTGCTGTGCTGAGAAATGTGTGCCCTGTCAGTCAAAGTGCTTAAAACTGTTTAAAGTGAAGATTTCAAAGTTAAACATAATTGTGAACCAAGAGAACATTTGTGCCTATGACTGCTGAAAGTTTCAAGTGCTTGTAGAATTAAACTGGGGAGTTGCTAGAAGAATTTTGCAAAAACAGTGTAAAATTGCCTTAAAGTGCTTTAGCCTGTTGAAATTCTAAGCCATGGGAAAAACTTCAGTCTGCTATTTAAAATTACCTGCTCGATGATCATCGTGAAGGGAGAACGCAGCAGGCTGAGAGACAGAGAGAGAGAGCCATTGGCATGGTGTTGTGTGATTGGTCCACACAACACCCATTGCCTGAGTCTCAGTGCTGAAGGAGTGTTCGAGGAGGAGAGATCGTGGAGAATGCGAGGGGTTCAGAGTCAGCAGAGCAGTAGTGACCATGGCGAAGAAAGTTGTTGTTTTGTTGAAAAGACTTTCAAAACCAGTAACCGGGCTTCTTCCTCGGTAGTGACCACTACTGAGAGTGACTGAGTGTGCATGGTGCCAATCATCGGGCGGAACAGCCAAACCAACCCCAAGAGTCCTCAAATCGGCAGAAAGGCTGAAAATACCACGGAGGCAACCAGCTACTTTCTGTAAGTACAAAAATGGTAAAAAGCATAAAAGACTGTGAGCATTTATATACTGTAAAGATCTAGTGCTAAAGTCAGCAAAAGATTGAGTAACCAACTAAACTGAGAGTAAAATGACTGAGGAAAAGTAGTTGTGGCTGGTAGCAAGCAAACAAGCTGCGCTTACTGAGCAGTACTAAGCAAAGTTGCTAGAAAGGTGCAAAGATTTAAAGACTGTGCTGATTTTCCTAAAATCAAGTTGCACGTTTGTGCATAGTAAAAGTAAACCCTATGACAAAAGAACCAAATGCAGCCAGAACCAGTGTGTGTATGATGCAGAAAGTTTCAGTGGCCATGTTAGCGAGGGCAAAGCAAAGGTAAACAAACAACGAAGCTCCATGGTGGGACAGGGTCTAATGGCACAAACAACCAGGGACCGCACAAAGGTGCAAGATAAGATGCAATTCAGGCAGCAGTTTCAGCAAAGTGCAGAGAAAGAGACATTTACGGTTTAAACAGTCAGAACCAGTGGGCTAAGTGCAAAAACAGATCAGTAACTTGAATTTGTGGGTTATTGTTTTGCAGAGCAACATGGCTAGTAAAAAGACAGAGTACCCTCTTCACGCATGCCAGAATCTGGATAGCATGAAAGAAAGAGACTACAGCAATACGAACGATTGTATAAATGTGAAGGTGCACCAGCAAATGTTGCCTTGCCTAACTTTCCGGTAAATGTATGTGTGATCCGCATGAGAACTGGGAGGGATGTTCTAATGATTCCACACTGCAAAAATTGCAGAAAGCAGTATGGATGTGTAGACAGTGGCGCTTGCAAGCCAAGGCCAAAATGATATGTCTGGCTCTGTCGTGGACTCTATGTGAGGGCTCAACCTTTGCATTATAGAAGACAACTGCAGGAAGATCCAGAGGAGCTAGTGAAAGAGTTTTGAGGGTGTGATCTATAGCGACTTGCAGTGGCAAGTCTTTATCCCAGAAAAGGTTGAAGGAGACCAGCCAGAGACTGAGTCTGTGGATCCGTAGGCAGCAAGCCCAAGTCTGAGTTTAATTAGAGAAGATGAAATGGAAGATGCCTTACATTAGGAGGCAACTACCTCGGAACATAGTGAGGAGTGGACTGTGTCTGGGGCTGAAACAGCTGTCAGTTCCTGGGCCGAGCATGTAGACAAGCAGAAATGGAGCAAGTAAGTAAGGTAACTGGTAGAGAGCATGGACTACCAGTGGCCCTAACTGAAAGCAAACCACCAGAGGCTGTACAGGGCTCCAGAGAAGTTGTAGCAAGTACAGGGATGGACTGCTTTTCCTGTTTGAACACACCTAAACTGGCTTGACCAGGTCTTGCTACCCCAAAGTTGGGCTGTTCAATTGAGTCTGCCCAAAAGCAGCAAAGAGAATGCCTGATCAGACGCAGGACTGAGGCAGTGTGGACTAAAATATCCATTTTCCTAAGATGGCTATGGGAAGCCATTGAGGACCATAGAGAGGAATGGTTATGGGAAGAAGCCAGAGCTACCATTAAACCCAATGTGTATAGTTTGTGGGAATCAAACTCTGTTATGACAGGTTGAGGTTTTGGAGACTAGGTCACACCCTCCATCTAGATTCAGTCCGAATAACTGACAAAGCTGGTCATGAAACACTCCACACCCAAAGATTTGTTCGTCCAGATAAGATAATAGTTTATGGTCCTCATCCTGGTAGTACTACCCCTTAGTGCCACTACCAGCATTTTGCTGGCTTGAAAGATAGCCACACCAGAAGGATGTAACAAGGTGGGTCCACTACCCAACTCTGCAGGCAATTGGCCAAGAGGAAGAAGATCCAAAGACCTGTCAATGTCCCACCACGGAGCAACATGTCATCGTCCTGCCAATGGGAATCAGCTTCTATGAGGAAAAGTCTCCTGCCAAGCATCAAGATGGGGAGACCAGTGTGGGTTTCCTCTGTCTTGGTGAATGCAGCGCTGCCTGTCTGTAGCACCCAGGTCCAGAGGTGGTGTGAAGAGCCTGATCCAAAGATTTGTCTTCAGCCAGATCCAGAGAGGTGATGCAGCTAGTCAAGCTGCACTTCAGGAACTGGTAGACTTGATTTTCCTCTTACTTTTTATGTTTGGACTATGCCCACTTAAAGAGAAGATGCCCTTTAAACTGTTTGGTCCAAGGGACATCTCGATCTGGACTACAGTTTACCAGGCCTTGAGCCTGTGCCAAGAACAGTTTTGAAAAGATTATTCTTGAATGTGAGTGCATTGTACACTCAGGACTCTTCTCCTTACAGCGGGACATTGTAGTGACCTCCCCCTCCCCAAATGTTTTGTATGTTTTATTTTGTTACTTTTATATTGCCTTTTGAAAACCTAAAAATATTTTGCTATTGGACAGTATCTGTTGGTGGGAGGTTTTGTCACTGTTTTCTTGCAGGATGTGATTTTGGAATGTTTTTTGCAGGTGCTCCTGAGAGAAGAAAAGAAGACAAGAAGAGGATGTTTTGGACTCTATGGAGTTCTCCTTTTAGAGTGTTATGGGTTTTAGAAATGTATAACTAAGAAATGTTAACTTTTTCTGCTTTTCAGGTTTAGAGTATGTAGTACTGGGGTTTGGGAATGCATGGCAATGTCTTATGTATGTTTCTAAAGCAGTCTACAGTTGTAAATTATGAAATGTGTGTGGAATGGAAGTACCCATAGGCAGCATGGTTAGATAGCTTTTCCCTAGAGGGCTAGGGAGGATAGACCGGCTGGAGGTCCTAATTCAAGTATGGGCCTTCAGTGCTATTATGTCATGGCATGCTTCCGGCAGTCTCTTGGAGCCACTGAAGAGTCCTGAGATAGTTTGTCAGAGTTTGTTAGGTAGGAGGGGAAGTTCCTTCTGCGGCCCTCTGTTCTCTGGTGCAACCTGCCTGTGTCTCAGCATAAGTAGGGTGAGTCTGGCCACCTTGCCTCATAGGGCACCCAGAGGTTGGATGACCTATGCTGCAGTCAAAGCCCTTGCTATGGACAGCAGGGTCCATCTGTTGGTGGTGAATATAACCACCCAGTCCCCTGGGGTTGCTAGAATTCCATCAGTGTTAGACTAGGAAGGTAGTGGGCAGCTGGTAGAGAGTTTATTAGAAGCTCTCTGCAGACCTCTCATTGTTTACCTAGCTAACTTTAGTGAGAAATGAGTGAGGTCATTTGAACTCTCACAGCAGCCTGAACCACAGTGGAATCAGCTGCCTAGGGACAGTTTAGAACGTTGGATTCAATCAGAGGAAGTCACAGCAGTAGAGTGCAGTAGTGCTCTGAGGAGAGGTGCTCCAGCCTACCCTGAGGCTAGGTAAAGGACCTCTGGTCGTTTTTCTCATCTTAGTGAGTGAGTGAGTGAGTGAGTGAGTGAGTGAGTGAGACATCAGCAGTACCACAGGAAGTGGTGGAGATTGTTGCTAGTAAGACCCCAATGGGTCATGGTTGTGAAAAGTGAATGGGACTGTGAGATCCAGTGGGTCAAGAGGCAATCCCTGAGGGACTGGAAGATTGTCCAGCTGCCCATTTCAGAGGTGGAGAAAGTCTCAGTGAAATCTACCAGAAAAGTGTTGAAGTGTGTTCTTCCAAGGTCCATGTCTGTAACAAAGGGACAAATAAACTGTGAGTACAGTAACATGGACGTGTTCTTTTAAGGAGTTGTCTGGGTGGTGTATGTGCCAGAGACAAGGCTAGATTACACCACTTAGGACCCCAGTTTTCTACAAATATATGCTGAGTGTAGATTTTAAATGTGGATGCCTTTGTAATCCAGGTTAATTGGAGGATCTGAATTTGTGTAACCTAGAAGGAATGGCAGAGACTGGTTGGAGCCAGGGTGGGCAGGCCCTCATCTAAAACTCAGTCAGGGCTAACTGGTTCACAGAATGGTACAAGGTTACCCTGCAGATGTTAACTAAGCCCATCATGTCAGGAGGAATGTGTTTAAAGTGTGGAAACCTCAACTTAATAGACACTTAGAAAAAAAAAGAAGGAATGATTGAATTTAAAGCGTGTGGAAACACCATGTAATAGACACTGTTGGAAAATAATCTCCTTGAGGTCCCTAACTGTCGGGATAGACTGTTCGAGGTTTTGTGAGAGAAATGTACAAAAACTCAAGCTGTCTGTGATGGAAAAGAAAGTGCTTATTGTGAAATCTTCATTTACAGTTGCCAAACCTGGGGACCACCCCATTCTGTATCCATCTGTATCAGAATAAGATCATACTGTACAATCCCATTTCCAGTAGCGGACATTTCATCTGTGCTTCCAGTGTGAAATTGTTTATGGGCCCCCAGAGGACAGACATAGCATAGTCCTAGCACCTCTCTCCCAGAACTCAGTGTAAATATAAATGTTATTTTGTTGCCCTAACCCCGACCTCTAGATGCCAAGCCAGGTATTTACCTAAAGCCAGCTGTGGTACCTATTTATGCCAACTTGTGTGGTTTGTTGCCTTGTCTGGGTACAAATTAGGGGGTCCCTGGTTACAAAGTTGCTGCTCCTGGCCAGGGTCATAGGGACTAATGACCTGGCAGAATACAACAGGGGTGATGCTGAGATATGTTTGGGAGCTGGAAGGGTGGAAGCCGTAGTACATATGGTGGCTACCCTGAGGTGCTACCTGTGTATGGTTGGAGGAAGGTTAGTGGAACACCGCACCAACTGAAGGCATGGTGCATGGAGGAGGAGTTTAGATACATCAGAGATTGGGTTGTACCCTGGGGATGAAGGCCTGTACAAAGGAAGCGGCCTCCATCAATCCAGAGGGAATAGTAGTCTTGGGTGGAAGGTTTAAATGCTACTGCTATGGGGCATTGCAACTAGCCAAGGGGAAGGCAGAAAAACAAGAGAGGCAGGAAATGCCAAGAGGAGAAACCAATGGGAAATAAATTCTTAGGGATAGAGAGGAATAAGGATATGGTGGGGAGGGACAGGAGAGTTGGAAGGTGGTTCTACAGCTGAGAGAAGAATTAAGAAGGCCAGACAGAGGGAAAATAAAAAGAGGAGGACAGTACCAGGGACAAGGAAAGAGTGAAGGATGGACTCAGGAAGGAGGGAGGGCAAAGTGAGGGAAGGAGGTACAAATGGGTGGAGAGCTATGTGTGCCAACACAAAGAGCCTAGAAATAGAATTCTGACCTTGAGGCAACCACTGCGGAGGTGTACCAAGATCTGGTGGCCATAACAGAATTATGATGCACCTTCAACCACAGCTGTGATGTAGCCATACTGTATTACATCATGTTTCAGAAGAATAGGGCAGGAGGAAAGGAGGGGTTTGTTTTATGTCAGGAAGGTATAAAGGCCATGGACATGCAAAGACACAACAGGGATAAGGAAGTGCTGGAGGTTCTTTGGGTTGGCTTAGTGACAAGGTCTGTGCCTTTATCCATGTGAGGGTGGTGTATGGACCACCAGCACTGGGGATGAGTTAGACAGGGTTTTAGGGGAGGCCATTGACAGAATGGCGAGCAAAGGGAGATATTGGTTATGGGGACTTTAACCTGCGAGATGTAGCTGGAGCACTCTGGCCTCAGCTACAACTAGAAACAGGGCCATCCTAGACTTCCTACAGGGGCATTTCTTAAGATGCTGATTACAGAACCACCAGAGGTGAGGCAGTGCTGGATCTGGTATTTCACACAGGGACAGCATTGCAGACATCACAGTGGCCAGCCCCTGAGTACAAGCGATCATCATACAGTGTGGTTTGGCATAAGGACTGGGCAAGAAAAAACACATTAGGATGAGGGTCTGGGACTTCAGGAGAGCAGATTTAAAAAATGGGAGTATGCCTTAGTAAATACCTTTACAGGGAGATGGCTGGTGGGGGGCAGTGGAAGCACAATGGAAAAGGATAGAGCAGGGAACAATTAAGACAGCAGCAAGCTTTTGAAGTAAATAAGCAATGGTAAATGGAGGAAGAAGCCACTATGGTACTCAAAGGAGGGTGGTAAAGGTGATAATGGAGAAAAAATACAACTTCTTGGAAATACAAGGAGACCCATACAGAGGGACAGGGAGGTATGTAGAGATAAAGACTTTCACAATGTTCTGTGCTGGTTACAGTCCAACAAACTTTGGGTCAACACAAAAGACTGTCTATAACCTTTAGTATCAGCCAGAAGCTGGCCCAAGCTTGCTTCACGTCTTCTCCACATTGGATGGCACATTGCTTGAAGTAGTGCCAACTTTCAAATACTGTACCTCAGTGTGTGGTTAGATTGAGTTTGACTTCTCTGCCCACGTTGATGCCATCCATGTCAAACTCCACCCAAATTCACTGCCTTTTGCTGCAGTAAGACTGCCTTTCTCTCTAGGTCCACGGGACTGGTCATGGTCACAAAATGGTTCTCCCAGATTTTACTATGCAGATACGGTTTATGCACTACCCCCTCTATCTCACTTGCCAGGCTGGACATCTTCTGAATGCCTTGTGCCACTTTGTGACCAACTCACTCTCTCGTACTCACCACTGGTCTCTTTATTTCTTCCTATCCATCCTCCCTTTCCCTCATGTTACCAGTAACACTGTGCTTCTCTCATCTTTAAATACTAGTTTGGGTCCTCACCTCATACCTATCTCAACTCCTCTCCCCATCCCTTTCTCCTCCTACTCCGTGCACTCAAGGGACTTCTCCTTCTCCATCTATGATCCTCAGCCAGGAAATCTGCTTTTCATACTGCCTTCCTCCCTCTAAGACCAGCTACCTCCTCCACCCATCTCTCTCCCTGTATTCCCTCCATAAGATGCCAGTTAAATCCTCCCCCTACTCTCCGCTCCTGCCAGCACTCTTCCTGAGCCCTTCCTTACCCTTGCCTGGCTTCTGACCATCCTTACCTCTCCACCCACAACCTCCATAGTTCTGGCAACCTCATCTAAGTTATTGATCTGCACTCCAGGGACCTGCACATCTTCTCCTTCCTTTCCCCACCCGCTCCTCAGCTGGAAATCATCTCTGAGACCAGCTACCCTCCTCCATCCATCTCTCTCTCTCTCTCTCTCTCTCTCTCTCTCCCTTCCTTCCCTCCATTAGACACCAGCTAAAACTCCTTCCCTGCCTCTGCTGCTGCAACCTCTTCCTAAACCCCTTCCTTACCCTTGCCTGGGTTTGACCACCCCTTACCTCTTGCCCCAATCTCATAGTTCCAGTAACCTTGCTGAAGTTATCAACCTGTTTTGACTCCTCCTTCCAGCAACAGCTCAGCCTCTCTTCATTCTGGCACTGTGCACTTTTGAGTTTGCCCAATCTTCATAGTTAATTTGTATGCTAATGTAACCCTAGATGGCGCTATCGGGGCTACTACCCTGCCTGATTTGCCACTAACAGGTTGAGGGCCTGGATCCAATGGCGGTGCCTCCACCCAGAGGTCAGGGTTTGCAATAGTTAAACTAACTTGGTCACAGCCCTCTGGGACACTGCAACCCCCTTTCTTCCCACTAGTGGCCCACACAATATATCAAATTACCTTCACAGTATACACTTACCTCCAGGTCTGGTTCCGGCACTGGGACCTCCTGTGAAATGAGATACAGTGCAACAATCACAGTACAGTACTTTAACATAGACAAATACCTCAGGCAGTATAACTTTGCTGAAACAAGCAGCTCTGATTTATTTAGGGGATATAACAAGGACAGGGAAATCAGGTTAATTAGCTTATCACTCTAATAATCTACCTATGGCTCTGTGCACAGGCCTATCCCTATCAGTTACTGTCCCTGGGTACCCAAGCCCTAGTGGCTAGTCCAAACCGTGGCAGCTGGTAGGGCCCTTTCACAAGAGAAAGGAGAATTAAACAGTCAGCAGTACAGTAATTCCATTTGGATTTAATGTGGCAATTCAACAGGAGGCGACCCTGAATTAGTACTCACGACCTCCAAATAAGATAGGGTCCTTCAATGTCAGCAGGGCTCACTTGAGGTACACAAACCTCTTCCACATCCATATAAAAGAAAGCACTATACCAGGCAGGCTGCATCTGTATCCGATCGCAATTACTGCACAATACCGGAGAACACACAATGATTCAGTTCCATTACGACCGAGTGCAATTTTCAGCAATTCCTCCAGTCTTCTACAGGGTGAGCCTGGTTTCTACTCTTCAGAGATCCTTTGATTCTTTTCACAGGACGGATTCAGTCCTAACAAGCTGTTACACAAGCTGCAGACCGAACTCTGGGCCTTACACACGTTTTTGACTAAAACTGCACACTGAAAAAGCACAGGCTCCTTCCTTCTTCACTGCCAAAGCTCAACTGAAACTCCAACTGACAAAACGGGCACTTCCTTTGAGTTCCTCCCAGTTCTTGACTGGATTGGCTGTCACCACAATAGACTGCTGCTGTTGGTCCAAAAGGCACTGAAGTCTAAACTACATCTCCAGAGTCACTGCCCATACAATCCTCTTGTGGCTGGCTCAGATTATGAGTCCAAGTTCTGATTCGTCCAAGGCACCATTTTAGAGCTAGCACCTCACACTGATTGGTCCAGTTCAGCAGTTCAAAACTAGAATGGGGAACTAGCAGACACAGTTCTGACTGCAAAAAAGCAGGTTAGACAAACTGTAATTTCATTATTACTCTAAATAATTTCTGGCAAACAGTTACATCTTTCAGATAGGTTCCTTGCACTCCTAGTGACTGCAAAAATGAAGTGAATTGGCAGCAGCTCGAGTGGTACTCAGAGAAGCACACAGTCCCCATACAAACTAATTATGTCTGCAAGCAGACAGCTCTTAAAGAGACAGTACCAGAGGCTCTAAAAACACTCACTGATAAATAGCTTAAATGCCAAACACCATTCAGGCTTGGAGCATTCAAGCAAGCTCCTGGAAGTCTTTTGGGAACCCCCATTTGCAGGGGGTTACACCTTCCTGGCCTGGGAAAGCTTGACGTCCACGTCAAGCAAGTACCATAAGTTTCAACTGCAACATATACATTTGCATTAGTCTATGCAATGTAATCATCAGTCAATATATCATTTTACCAAGAACACATTTCTGAAACATTGCAGTACGTCACTCTTTACACAGTATTACATACACATTGTACCATAACTCAAGTTATTACCTCTTGTACATGAAACCTGAAGAGAGGGCCTTCCTATCAGTTACCTTGGGGCTGGATGGGGCAAGGGCACCATACTTAGAGGGCAACACAAGTAACTTGAGTTAGCACTGATGCTCAGTTTGGGCAATGAGCTCGGGGACACACACTCCTTTATGGACAACATTGAGAGGCAAGTCCACAGGCCTCCCAAGTGAATCATAACTGAGGTGCACCACAGGCTTTACAGCTCGACCAGTCTTTCTAGGGGAACTGTTATAGTCTCTGCACTCTGAGCCTCATTTTCAGCATTGTCCTCACTTGTCAGGGAGTCTCCATGGGGGTAGAGGCTAAAACTTGGGCACTTTCAGCTCCAGGAGTTACAGTTTTCTGGGTCCACAACATTTGGCTGTATGGAGAGCTTTCGGACACTGGCAGTGGACTGTCAGGGCACTCAAAAATACTCTTCTTGTTCGGGTGTATCACCAGTCTGCCCAATCTATCATTTTCCTCCCTGAAAGCTCAAACAGTTCAACCATGCACAATGATTCCATTTCATCTGATCTGATGCTTTCACTTTCTGGGAGCATTGGCTCCAGGGATGAAGCTGGGGGCTTAGACAGTCCAGAAGGCCCAGCTTTGTCTCCAGTATTGACTAGGGATTGCCTCAAACAATTGACTCAGTTCGTAAGAAGGATGGTATTCAAAGTCACTCTCACTTTCTTCTGATATGGACTGACAGTCATGCTCAACTGGGACTTGTGGAGGGAACACTTTAACTTTGCTTCTGTAGGTGCAGACTTTCTTGATCTTTTCTTAGCAGCAGCTCTAGTCACTGGTCCAGAGGGGCATCTTCTAGGGGCTCAGACTCAATTAAGTTTGTCCAATGGGCAGTAAATGATTTCTATGCATTGTTTTACATCTTTTGAATTATTCTCAGGCCTTACTTTGTACACTGGCAGATCATCTAGTTTGCCCACTACAATGTGAGGGAGATGGTGCCATCTGTCAGCAATCTTGTGCTTGCCATGCAGTCCCAGATTTCTTAGCAATACCCGATCTCCTCCTGGGTTCCTGTGCTTTCACCTTTTATCATACCTTTCTTTGTTGGCCAGATTTCTTTTGGCAGCCATGGTTTGAGCCAGTTGGTACGCATGAGTTAGCTGGGCCTTTAACTTTGCACATACTGTAAATAGTTGTCAGCTTGAACCCCATCAGGAGAGACCCCAAACACACATCTACTGGTAGTCGAGCTTCTCTCCAAACATCAGGCGGTAGGGGAGAATCCAGTGGCATCACTTTTGGTGCAGTTATAAGCATGTACCAGGGTGCTAATTTGTTGGCTCCATCTAGGCTTGTCCTTTGGGTGCAGGGTGCCTAGCATATCTATGTAAAGTGCGGTTGAAACGTTCAGGCTGTGGGTCCCCTGGGGTGGTAAGGAGTGGTTCTGGACTTCGCACTCCCCACAGAGAAAGCATCTCTTTGATCAGACGACTCTCAAAGTCTCTCCTTGATCAGAATGGATTCTTTGTGGAGCCCCATAGTGAACAAAAAAGTTTTCTACAAGTACTTTGGCCACAGTGGATGCTTTCTGGTCTTTGGTGGGGAAAGCTTGGGCATATCTCGTGAAATGGTCAGTGACCACCAGCACATTACTGATATTTCTTTGATCTGACTCCAAACTCAGAAAATCAATACAGACCAGCTCCATGGGTACCTGGTGGTGATGTTAACAAGGGGGCAGCCCTCTGGAGCAAAGCTTTCCTCTGCAGTGACTACAAGTTCGAATGTGTTGCTCCACATCAGCCCCATCTTAGGCCAATAGAATCTGGATCTCACCAAGTCAAGTGTTCTGTCTATACCAAGGTGCCCCATGTGGTTGTGCAAGGACCTCAGTACTGAGTCTCGAAAGGCAGTGGGCAGCACTAGTTGTTGTTTGTCTACTTGTCCCCTCTGTCTACTGTTTCTCTGTATAACAGTTTATTGATCAGTTTCAACTTAGGACCTTCTTTGTATAACAGTGCAGTTCTCAAATCAGTGGAGCTAATTTGGACACATCTTTTTCCTGCATAGAGGGCTTCTAAAGCTGCTTTGATCATGGGATCACGGATTGAGCCCGCCGAATACTGTCATTGTCCAGCTGAGGCAGTGCACCAATGTCTATTGCAGAAAAGTGGCAATAAGCAGCAGGTATGCAATTCTCAGAGGGTCCCAAGCAATCCACCATGCAGTCCACTGCGTCCGTGGACATTTGTTAATCCCTGTCAAACTTCCGGCAGAGTGCCGAATGTCAGATTCTGCCAATCGGACCCAATCATTCTGGGGAACAGGCCTCCGGAGAGAGCATCAGCATCTATGTGGTTCAGACCTGCTCGGTATTCGAGAGCATAGTCATATGTAGATAATGCAGAAAGCCACCTATGGCCAGTGGCATCCAACTTAGCTGAGGTCTGCACATAGGTCAAAGGATTATTGTCAGTTTTACTAGTATTTTAGCCTATACAAGTACTCATGGAATTGGTCAACAATAGCCCACTTCAAAGCTAGGAACTCTAACTTATGTACAGGATAGTTCTTTTCGGATGGGGTCAGGCTTCTACTGGCAAAGGCCACTGGTCTCAGGCCATTCTTTGTGCACTTGGTACAACACAGCCCCCAACCCTTGCAAGCTAGCATCAGTGTGCAGGACGTAAGGTTTTCTTGGATCAGCATAGGCCAGCACTGGAGCATGGGTAAGTTGATATATGATCTCATGAAAAGCAGTCTCACAATCAGAGTCCAGCAGGCCCAAATACTTCACTCGGATGAAATACACTCTTTCAGTCTTGAGGGACGCTGACTTTGGTATTTTGTGGGTTGGGGATACCCTTGAGTAAGGTTAAGTAAAGGATCACTCTTGAATAGTCCTTGATGAAGCCCGATAATAACCACAGAATCCCAGGAATCTTTGCAGTTCTTTTAGATTTTGGCTGTGGCCAGGTGGTCAAGGCCTCAACTTTACTTGGGTCGGTCTCTATTCCTCGGTGGATACTATGTGTCCCACATACTTTACTGATGTTTGAAAGAATTGACACTTATCAATGGACAGTTTAAGGCCAAAGTCCTCCAGTCGGTCCAATACCTTAAATAATCTGCTCTCATGTTCCTCCAGTGAGCTGCCAAACACAATAACATCATCTAGGTATACCAGGCACTCTAGTAAGTTCATGTCCCCCACTGCACGCCCATCAATCGTTGAAAAGTGGCTGGGGCACCTGAAATCCTTAGGGCATCCTCATGAATTCATAGAAACCAAGTGGACAGATAAGGCCGTCTTCTCACGGTCCTCTGGGGCCATCGGGATCTGGTAGTACCCACTCCGGAGATCCAGCACAGAGAACCACTTGCTCCCGTTTAGGCAGTCCAAAGCATCCTGAATGCGGGCATTGTGTACTGATCAGGATAGTCCACGGTTTAAGGTGCGATAATCCACACACATCCTTACTGTTCCATTCTTTTCCTCACTACCACAATGGGGAAGCATAAGGGCTTCTGATTTGTATTACACCAGCAGCTAACATCTCTTGCAGATGCCGTCTCACATCATCTATGTCAGCAGGTGCCAGGCGTCGAGACCTCTCACGAAATGGTCTTCATCGACGCAGCCGGATATTGTGCTCAGCTCCTTGCACGCATCCTACATCCCATTCCTTTAAAGAAAACACCTGGTCTCTCTGGGCAAGCTTCTCACTGATCCTCACTTTCCATTCAGCTGGCAGGGAGTCGACGAAATCAAACAAGTCAGGCGTTACTCTGTCATTCTTCCTTGAACTCTTGCTGCTGGTAGCACTGCAGTGTCTGCACAATGCACATTAGCCAGGATGCAACCTCTGTTTACTCGAATGTCTCTTTCAGACACATTATGAACTTGGACCATTACCCTTCTGGCATAAGCATGGGCTCTAGCGGGCAAAATACTAGGCTTGACCAGCAGTCCTCTGGCAATTTTCCATCGCCTGGTGCATCCAACATAATATTTTATTCTTAACATCCTTTCTGATAGGACTCTCCCTGTAAGGTACACTGGGCATTTGGCGCCAGGATCAGAGACTCCAGGATCCTTCTTCCATACAATTCCGACCGGTTCCTCTGGTTCTGTTTTTCAGCATCTCTCTGTGCCTCATAGGCCTTCTTAATTAAAAGCCGGAACTCTTAAAGCTCTACTAGTCTTTGACCCCTGTTTTCATAACACAACTGTGCCAGCCTTCCGAACATATGAGCATTTGTTCCAATCAACAAAGGGACACCATCATACAGTCCAGTGGGGGACACACTCAAGGCTAGGTCTCTACTTGTTCGCCACCCAGCCACGGAGGTGGGGAAAGACAGCCAAATTGGATATACCTGAATAGGGGTAGGCCTTCACTTAACCCCATACATGCAGTCCTTTCTAATGGTTGTAAGGTACGCCTGACAAATGCTTCTGATACCAATCCTGGAACATAATTGTCCTTGGGAGCACTGTCTAATACAGCTCTTGTAGACACTCCATTCACCTTTACAGTGGTCTCCATGGAGGGACCCACTATTCTGGACCAGTCTGGAGAGCGGGAGTGGGGCCTGGGCAACTGACCTTGCCACAAAAGGGCGTGAATTAGCATTTTGGTGCCCTCACTGGGATCATGTCGTGCACCTCTTAACCACTGATTTCTTCTCGAAGCTCTCCTTGAGCCTATATGCAACTTTGTCAGTGTCTTTTGGGACTGGCATTCTTTTCATGTGCCCATCTTTCCACACAATTATAGCAAAACATACTTTCTGGAGTTTGAGCTGGCTCACGAGGCGCACACTGGGAGCCAGGGCGGGGTATTACTAACTGGAAACCTGGGTGCCATCTCTGTCTCGTGCGTGATAAGCATTTGGAGACATCTCGTCAGTTTCTCCACTTCCATGGTCAAGGAATTGAGTTTGGAGCTGTTATCAGTAGGAGATACATGGGTGGGTACCCACCCCCATAGCAGATGCAGTCGGATATAGGTCAGGGCTCCATTTTGCATGGCTTTACAAAGGGACTGTTTTTGAATTCCGGATCTCTCTCAACAGTTTGCCCCATTGTGGCATATCTTTTCCTTGTCAGAGCACTCATTGACTGTCAACCTCTGCCCCTGAACTTCACTTGATGGGTCACCCTCAGTCACTCGGGTCAT
Organism: Neoceratodus forsteri; assembly: GCA_016271365.2. Lineage (NCBI taxonomy): Eukaryota > Metazoa > Chordata > Ceratodontiformes > Ceratodontidae > Neoceratodus > Neoceratodus forsteri. The sequence continues at coordinate 1,709,198,231 of CM028129.1, read as the reverse complement.
AGCCACAGCTGTTGGTGCAGGTACCTCCCGAGGTCGCCTTTTCTCAACTCCTCAATTTCTCTCATTAACTCATCATAGGAGGTGGGGATTCCAGTCGAGTTGCCAGGCGTAACTGAAGCAACAGCAGTTCTGAGAAGGGGCAGACTTAAGGATTCTGTCCAGTCTGGTTCGGTCCAGTTCAATCGCTGGCAAACTACCTTTCTGAGGCATTCTTGCAACAATTTTTCCAGCCGAGAGACATACACAGACAACAACTCCCTTGGTACTGTTGTGCATTTCTTACTCTCCACCATAGGTCCTCATCAGAATCTGGGCTCCCATACACATTCTCAAGGCCTCAAGATAGGCCTGTGCAGTCGCTTCAGGGTTACTGGGCCTGCTTAGCATGGATGGTAGCCAGGGCAGGACCTCGGAGGCTCTCACTAACCTCTTCGCTGCCTTCCGAGCATTGCCATTCTAGCACTTGGGGCAACATAGTCTATCCAGGTCTCCCAGTCATCCTCCCTTGGGGTGGGAGGGAGGCCAGAGAGATCCTCAACCTTGATGAAGTCGTGACTAATGTGGAGGTGCAGAAATAGGAGTCTGCATTGGTTCAGCCACCATTACGGGCACTGAGCAGGAGAGGGTGTTGGAGAGAACACCCCAGGTGGCAAGAATAGTTTCTTCAAGTCCTCCACAGTTTTCCCTCTCCCAGCAAACCATTCAGCAAATTTCTCCTCAAAAGTTTCAGATAGTGGTGGGGCTGATTCCCCGGTCTTTACTGTCCTTAGTTATCACTCTCAAGCAGTGAGGGCTCCTCTGGGGTAATGGTCTGTGGCACTTTGGAGCTATCTATGGGATCCTTAAACTCTACTAGGGCCAGGAAAGTGTGGGTGAGCAGATTAGCATGCCGACCCACCACCACAGGGTTTTGTAAACCTTCCACCTTGGAAAGTACTCCTGCACAGTGTCCGATTGATACCCAGGGGATGTCCAGGATAAGCATAGCATTTTGGGGTTCGATCTCTCCCAGTACACCACTCCACCAGCCGGTGCACAGCCACTTCTGTCGGGTACCCATTTTTTCTTAACAGTGGTTCATAACATGGCCACTAGAGGACACACAATCCCAGCGGTGAGCCTCCAAGATGTAACCCCTAGATGGCGCTATCCCAGGGCTACTACCCCTGCCTGATTTGCCACTAACAGGTTGAGGGGCCTGGATCCAATGGCGGTGCCTCCACCCAGAGTCAGGGTTTGCAATAGTTAAACTAACTTGGTCACAGCCCTCTGGGACACTGCAACCCCTTTCTTCCCACTAGTGGCCCACACAATATATCAGAATTACCTTCACAGTATACACTTACCCCCAGGTCTGGTTCCGGCACTGGGACCTCCTGTGAAATGAGATACAGTGCAACAATCACAGTACAGTACTTTAACATAGACAAATACCTCAGGCAGTATAACTTTGCTGAAACAAGCAGCTCTGATTTATTTAGGGGATATAACAAGGACAGGGAAATCAGGTTAATTAGCTTATCACTCTAATAATCTACCTATGGCTCTGTGCACAGGCCTATCCCTATCAGTTACTGTCCCTAGGTACCCAAGCCCTAGTGGCTAGTCCAAACCAGTGGCAGCTGGTAGGGGCCCTTTCATACAGAGAAAGGAGAATTAAACAGTCAGCAGTACAGTAATTCCATTTGGATTTAATGTGGCAATTCAACAGGAGCGACCCTGAATTAGTACTCACGACCTCCAAATAAGATAGGGTCCTTCAATGTCAGCAGGGGCTCACTTGAGGTACACAAACCTCTTCACACATCCATATAAAAGAAAGCACTATACCAGGGCAGGCTGCATCTGTATCCCGATCGCACTACTGCACAATACCCGGAGAACACACAGCAGATTCAGTTCCTGACAGACCGAGTGCAATTTTCAGCAATTCCTCCAGTCTTCTACAGGGTGAGCCTGGTTTCTACTCTTCAGAGATCCTTTGATTCTTTTCACAGGACGATTCAGTCCTAACAAGCTGTTACACAAGCTGCAGACCGGAACTCTGGGCCTTACACGCTTTTGACTAAAACTGCACACTGAAAAGCACAGGGCTCCTTCCTTCTTCACTGCCAAAGCTCAACTGAAACTCCAACTGACAAAACCGGCACTTCCTTTGAGTTCCTCCCAGTTCTTGACTGGATTGGCTGTCACTCACAATAGACTGCTGCTGTTGGTCCAAAAAGGCACTGAAGTCTAAACTACATCTCCCAGAGTCACTGCCCATACAATCCTCTTGTGGCTGGCTCAGATTATGAGTCCAAGTTCTGATTCGTCCAAGGCACCATTTTAGAGCTAACTTACCCCACACTGATTGGTCCAGTTCAGCAGTTCAAAACTAGAATGGGAACTAGCAGACACAGTTCTGACTGCAAAGAAAGCAGGTTAGACAAACTGTAATTTCATTATTACTCTAAATAATTTCTGGCAAACAGTTACATCTTTCAGATAGGTTCCTTTGCACTCCTAGTGACTGCAAAATGAAGTGAATTGCAGCAGCTCGAGTGGTACTCAGAGAAGCACACAGTCCCCCATACAAACTAGTTATGTCTGCAAGCAGACAGCTCTTAAAGAGACAGTACCAGAGGCTCTAAAACACTCACTGATAAATAGCTTAAATGCCAAACACCATTCAGGCTTGGAGCATTCAAGCAAGCTCCTGGAAGTCTTTTGGGAACCCCCATTTGCAGGGGTTACACTAATTTATTTGTCCTCGTGTATGCAATGTTTTGCCATTTTGTCTGTACTACAATCAACTTAAGATCTTTATGTCATCACCACTCTAACCATATCACCTGACTGGCTGTATTTTGTTAATAATTGGGCTTCTCCCTTCCCTTTCTCCTGGGTCACACTTGGAAAAGAGCCTCAGCTCAGTGTTCCTCTCCTGGTTACCAATTTTAAATAAATAAATAAAGGAGGTACTGTAGGAAAGCGGTGAGGCAAAGATCAAACAGAGAGGAGTTCACCCAGGAAGTCAAAAAGGAGATAAAACTTTCTTACTTTCTTCAGGTATGTGAGCAAAAAGAGGAAGGCAAGGGTGGTATAGTTAAGGATCAGGAGAGTGTGGATGGGACTGTGCAGATGAAGACAAGAAAAAGATAGCATTTTAAATGACTACTTCTGCTCAGGCTTCATACTGAAGAGGGGAGGCGGACTGACATGCATCAGCAAACAGGGGCGACAAGTAGCACAAGTTCATCTTCAGAAGAAGAGTCTACTGAGGATTGAAGCCCCAAAGAAAAACAAGGTGATGGGGCCAGACAGGATCCACTAATGGGTATTAAAAGAACTGTGCATGGTGCTAGCACCATCTGTAACACTGTTCAGCACCTCATTGGAGACGGGGTAGTTCCAGAGGACTGAAAGAGGGCAGATGTGGTCACTCTATGCAAGAGCAGCAGAAGGAAGGAGGCTCGCAATTACAGACCAGTTAGTCTCACTTCAGTGGTGGAGAAATCAATGGAAACTGTGCCGAAGAAGAGGAGACTGATGGAGAATCTGAGGCAAATAGGCTGCAGGACTCCTGGCAGCGGAGCTTCAAACGGGAGGTCATGTCAAACATATCTCATTGATTTCTTCGGCTGTGTAACTAGGGTGGTGGATCAGGGAGTATGGGGACCGCCTATCGGGACTTCAGTAAGGTCTTTGACACTGTACTGCACAGGAGGCTGATTAAAAACTTAGCAACCTGAGGTGGGAGAGAAAGTGGAAAGTTGCATATCGAACTGGTTGAAAGATAGCAGGCTGAGGGTGGTGGTAAATGGCAGTCACTTGGAGGATGGAAGAGTGAGCAGTGGAGTGCCACGAGGATTGATACTGAGTTTTGTCTTCTCAGTGTCTTCACAGATGAAATTACTGAGAAACTGGAGGAGAAGGTATGTCTCTTTATGGATAACACAAAAACCTGCAGCAGGGTGAACACTCAGGAGAGAGTGGAGTGGGGGTAGACAGAATGCAAAGGGATCTGGGAAACTAGAGGAGCAGTCTAGGCTGTAGCAGCTGGGTTTCAATGACAAAAGTGCAAAGTCATTCATCTGGTATGGGGAAACCTGGGTGATGTGCATAAGATGGGCGTAAGTACTTACAGTCACCAAGCAAGACAGCAACCTTAGGGTAATCATATCTGACTATCTTAAGTTGGCAGGGCAGTGTAAAACGCAGTAGACAAAGCTAGCCAGATGCTGGGCTGAATAGGAGGGAGTTTCTAGCAGTTCAAGGGAGGTTGTGTTGTCACTGTATTTCTTTTAAGTGAGACGCTGTCTGGAGTGCTCGTGTCCAGCTCTGGAGGCAGCAGCTCCACAAGGACATTGACAGGGTGGAAGAGGTCCAGAGGACTACTCAAAAGTGATGCGGGGATGCAGAAGAACCATATGATGGAAGTCTGCAGGAGCTCAACAGATACTCTCTGGAAGAGAGGAGAGTGAGAGGGGACATGATTAAGACCTATAAGTACTTCACAGGGTGAACAAGATGCAGAGGAAATCTCTTTCAGAAGGCGAAGAACACCAGAACATGGGGGCATGCTATGAAGCCTGGGGTGGGAAATTCAAGAGAGATGTGAGGAAATACTTCTTCACAGAAAGGATGGTGGATTCATGGAACAGACAGTCAGAAGAGATGGTGTCGTGAAGACAGTGGGAGCTTTAAGCATTTATGGGATAGGCACATGGGCATAATAGGGTATACTTTCATAACGGCAACGAAGTGAGCGACTCGAATATGAGTGACTTCACATTCAGTGCCTGTCATGTGGGCTACCCTGCAAGGGTAGTGACAGTTATGTGGTCTCACCCTTAAAGGGTAGCTGCATGGTTACAGCAGGGTGACAGGAAGAAGGGAGGGGACAGGAAGAGAAGGAGAGTATCTAATGGGTAGTGTGGTTGGGGTGCAGGTGTGGGCTGGGGAGGGCTACAGATTTTGCAGGGTTTTTATGGTACTTTGTTGTTTTTTCAGTTCCATCCCTCCTCGACATGCACCCGGAGTTAGTAATCCATATTTAGGGAGGTGTGGGGGCACAGCCTCCCGCAGAGCAATCTTTTTGGTTGTCGCCCATTTTCACCACTACAAGTGTACATGCCCTTTTTCCAAGCGATGTACACTCACCTGTAATGGTGATTGCTATTCTGACATCACCATTATGACATAGAACTGTATTATAGATAGAGGAAAGGGAGGAGTAGGGACACAGGTGACAAAATAGGGTCCATGGTGTAGTAATAGGCTCGAAAACAGGGCAGACCAGATGGGCCTACTAGTCCTGTTCTGCCAACACATTCTATTTTTCCACGTTTGGTATGCCACCCTAACAGCGACATTTATGCGGCAACATGCGTTACTCCGACTACAGCGCTCATGCCGCTGTAGATGTGCTGCTGGAAGGGCAACCACTTCTTGACTTGCATCCCTTCCCAAACTAACTCTGACCTGAGTTATGTTTTCCAGGAAGTCTGTTGTCCTTACCTCTGATCTCCAGAATTCCTTTATGTCTATCCCATGCATTCTTATATCCCATGATTGTTTTAGCCCCACCACCTCTGGCAGGGTGTTCCTTATCCTACCCATTCTGTGAAGAAATTCTTCCTCACAATTTAGAATCCTTAGATTTAGGTTAGAATCCTTTAGTTAAGGGGTTCTGGGGTGAAGCCCCATGTAAAAAAATGTCTTGAACAGGCGTCATGCCGACTGCAACCTGCGGCCCATATGGAGCCCATCGCTATAATGCTGCTGGTCGAATCTTTTGTCATGCCGCATATACAACCCCCATGTTTCTATCATGTCAGTGATTTATAATCTCAGCTAAAGAGTCTGTGATGCCACCATCAAAGCCTTGGAAAAATCCATTATTGTAGCTGAATTTACTATATTTTGTTTTTATCTCCCCTCCCATCTCTATTACTAAGGAAACATATATGGAAATAAAAAAATAAAAATAAGAAATAAAAGAAATGATCAAACTCCGAGATCTCACTTGGTACAAATACACATGCTGTCCTACTCATGCCTTGCAATTTGAGTACCATTGAGTTAGAAACAGCTGCAAGTGCTCAATAAGGTAATACAAAGCTACATTTTTAAAAAGTAAATTGACTGAACCTCCCAAAATGTTGGGCTACTATTACTGATCTGACAAATCTGAAATCTAGAGGTCCCGCTAAAAACTTGTTACTGATAACTCTGAAATTACTGATCCCAGTGATATTGCCAATCTGTTAAATGTTAAATTCACCAGTCATTCTGCATTCAGTGTGCCCAAACTTACAAAACAAAATAAAATCCAGTTTCTTTTGATTGCCCCAATTTTCTTTAAAAGGGTCACTGTTCAGAAAACCTTACAATCTATCTCATTATGTACTATTTTAATTTATCACTGATTTCTGAAATGTTTTTACGGTTATATATGCGGTGACAAAAGATTGCAACCGGCATTTTCATGGGGCTCCATGTCAACCGCAAGTTGCAGTGGCATGGAGCTGCACAGTTCGACACTATTATTTACATTGGGGTTACCCCAAACCCCTCGGTGGTTTTCCCCCTGCACCTCTGAACTAAAGGATTCTAACTCCAGGAAGGAGTTAGTTCGAGAGGGTGCAGGTCGGAATGGGTGCCCCCTTCCAGCGACATTTCCATGGTGACATGGCACTGTAGTCGATACTGATGCATGTCACTGCAGAAATGTCGCTGTTAGGGTGGCGCATTGTTTTCTACTACTTGGAAGGTTGTTCATGTGATCCCAGTACCAAAACGGTGAGGGATGTCTCCATGGATGACTGCCACCTAATTTCGATTTGAAATCCTTTAAACAAAATATTAGAAAGAATTTTAGCGAAACAGGTCCATTCTTACTTTGATAAATAGAACTTGTTTTGTACTCAGCAGCATGGCTTTAGGAAGGAGGGACAGCTCTGGTCATGTTCGCAAACATGGTCCTCAGAGGTACTGAAGAGGATGTCTCACTGGGGCCATGGTCGAGACCTGACCAAAGTATTTGATCTTACGGATCATAATTTTCTCTGCACAAAACTTGAATCTTGGGGGAATGTTTTCAAATGTCTCCTGGATTAGAGGCTACTTGTCTGCTAGTACATATTCAATCAGTATTGGTTCAGTTTCATCTTCTTTAAAAGTAGTCACCAGAGGGGTTCTTGGGTCCATTTTAGGACCACTGTTGTTCTGCTTATTCATAAATTCTGTCCTAGAGGTTCACTTGAACTGTGATACAATATTTATGCAGATGTTAAATTATGTTTAAAAGCTCCGAAAAGTCTCTGTGATTTCATAATTTCTGAATAAGGATTTTTGTGCTGGTAATAAATGGTTTATTTCTAATTTTTTGGTTTTAAATTCATGTAAAATAAAATCCATGTTGTTTGGATCAAGCAGCTTATTGAAGAAACGTTCCCCATTATCTATTTGTGATTCAGATGGTAGATTAATTGAACAGGTTACATTATTCAAATATGCAGGTGTTCTTCTGGACTCTTCACTGACTTCCAAACATATAGGGTGTTATATCAAAAACATCCACCAAAACTAGGTGCTGCCTACTGTATAAGCTAAAGAACTATTTTTTCTCTTGATACCTGTATTGAAATTGCTTTAGGTTCATTACTTCCCTTTTGATGTTGCTTCCTCTCTGTTTTTTAACATTGGGTCCACTGAGTTACGGAAGTGTCATGTTGTTTATAATTATGCATGTCGCTTTGTACTTTTGACCCTTTAAGAACCCATCATTGTTCTCTCTATGCCCAGTTGCAATGGTTGACACCATATTTCCAGATTAATTATTCTTTCGGCTGTCTTGTTCATAAGGCTATTTTTCCCTGTTTTTGCTGCCCTTGAGGATTTGATGGTTGCACCCAAATACTCATCTCTATCTGAAGGTATTAGACTAGTAATTCCTTTTTTAACCAAGATGGTTTCAAAAGCCTTTTCTATGGCAGCACAGAGTTACTGGAATTCTTCATCTGTTTCACTTCATTCTGCTACTTCCTAGGGATCCTTCCAGTTACAGTTGCACAGTATTTATTGGAAGGTTGTCTCGTAATTATGGTTGATCACTGGTCTTGATCTTCTTTGTATTATATGTATAAATTATTTGTGTGTGATATGGCTTTTGTAACATATGTATAACTCTTATGCTTTTGCATGCATTTAGCTCTGCCAGGAGCAGATTGGGGGTAGGTCAAGCTCCAAAGTGGGTAAGGGACGGTACACATAGAGGGGATTCCATCATAAGGGCACTGAAGGGAACTGGGGTGTTACCCCACTGGCACAGAAGTGGTCTCCTGTTATCCTGGGGTGACAACAAACAGACTTATTGCCAGGGTGGTGGAGATAATGGGTGTGGGGTAGAAAGGCCAGATCTGATTGTGCATGTGGGCATGAATGATCTGAGCAAGTAGGACATGGAGCAAGTGAAGGCAGACTTCTATGATCTGGCAAAGGTCATAAGGAAGACAACAGGAGTGGTAGCCTTCTTTGAGGTACTACCATGACCATTCCTGAACCAAAGGGAACAGTTCACTTCTGTCAGTTCAATGCATGGCTAAAGGGTTTGTACAGAGAGGATTTCATTTCCTTGGAGACTGGGTCCCAATTTGGAAGGATTGGAGCTTATTCAAATGGGAATGCTTGCACCCCAACAAAGAGGGCTGGAGGTTCTGGAGAAAGATAAGCACAACAAATAGCTAGTTTAAACTAGTATGGGAGGTAAGAGTGGCAAGGCATACACAAAATTCCACAAACAAGGGGGTCCTTTCTGACCTCCACCCACCAAACTCAGCAGGATCCAGTAAACTTGTGGAAAAGTGAAGGAGGGTAGTGGAAAATGCTGGAAGATGGTATGTGCCAATGCTAGGAGCCTGTGCAACAAAATGACACACTTCAGGCACTGGTCACAGAGGGGATGTGACCTGGTTGTGATGGACAGAGACATGGGCAACTTCAAACACAAAGCAAACAGCACCCTCTAGCTGCTAAGTCAGGCACAATCTGGCCAAAAGGGCCAAAGTTCCTGTCATCAGATCACCCTCCTTGCAAACTACGTCCCGTCACTATTGGCAATTGGTCCACGCATGCCTTGGTTAACTCTGGAGCAGAAATCTCTGTGATCCACAGCAGTATCCTAGACAATCCAGCTATTCGCCATGTACCTACTGTTGCTCCAGCCAACCTAAAATACATCATCACTGCAAGCACTGCTACTGTACCTATTACTGGCATGGTCTATCTCAAGCTCCACTTCAGCTCACAGCAAGCTACGGTTAAATTCTACTTAGTGCCTGAACTTCAAACAGGCGTGATCCTTGGCCTGGACTTTCTCAAGGCACACAAAGCCATACTGGACTTTGCCTCAAACAAACTGTCACTAGATCTCCGGAGGCAACTTGCAGCTATACACTCATTCACTGTACCTTCTAAGTCAGAGATAGTTTTGATTGCCAAGATTCGGTGATCCCCTTCCCAAGGTGTTGTTGGCATTGTCACAGGATCCCCAGCTTTGCACTCCTCAGGTCTTCTTCCAGGGAACACCCTGTCCACTGTGCATGGTGGTTCAGTATTCCAAAAGTGCTGCAACTTCACGGATGAACCAGTGGTCATCTCCAAGGTGTCAGTACCGGAAGTTTGTTTGTCTGTCTTCAGGGGATCAGCTTCAGCTTCTGCCGAACCTCAGCCTGGTTCCATTAACAGTGGTCCTGTCAGTACCATCACAACCATCCCCACTTCACAAGAAATGCACATGCCCTTCAGCCAGCATCTCTCTGCCTTAAAGCTCCCAGCCTGTCCCACTGAGAAACAACAACTTCTGGAGTTCCTGGAAACCTACTCAGATGTCTTTGTCAGTCCTGATAATAAGCTTTGATGCTGCAATACCTCGCAACACACCATGGAGGTGCAGCCCAACCAAAAGGCCAATTCGTCAGTGAGCCTACAAAGTGGGACACAAACAAAAGCAAATCCTAGAAAACTTAATCACGGACATGCTCGAACAGGACATTATTGAGGAATCCACCAGTCTCTGGGTGCACCTTGCTTACTGGTAGTCAAGAAGGACAAGGGTATCGATTTGTGGTGGACTACACAAGCTCAATGCCCTCCACGGTACAGGATGCCCATCCCTTACCCACCACAGAGGATGCCTTAGAGAGCCTTGATGCACCTAGCCAGCCTATTTCACCACTCTAGATCTCCAGAGGAATTCTACCAAGTTACTATTGATCCAGCTTCATGTCCATACACGCCTGGTGCTGCCACTTGGGGCTTTTCCAGTTCAAGCGTCTGCCTATGGGACTTGGAACAGCCCAGCCAGCTTTCCAGCAGCGTCATGGAGGCTGTGTTGGCTGTGGGTTGTCTTGGAAATCTTACCTGGTGTATCTAAACAATATTGTCTTCAGCAGAACTTTCCAAGAACACCTCCAGCATCTCAAAGAGGTGTTCAGATGTCTCAGGCAAGCCAACTTCAAACTCACGTAGGAAATGCTGCCTCGCTCAGCATCAAATCCATTACCTTGGACATGTGGTCAGTTCGCACAGCATCTCGCCAGACCCAGATAAGCTTTCTGCAGTAAAGACTATCCAGAACCCACAAACCTCAAAGACCTTAGAGCTTTCCTAGGTTTGTCTGGCTACTACAGAAAATTCATTTGCAACTATACTAACATTGCAGCTCCCTTGTATGCTCTCACAAAGGGAATGCGACTACATATGGGCTTCTGATTGCAAAGAGGCCTTTGAAACCTTGAAAGAAAACTTATTTCTTCCCCAGTATTGGCCTATCCTCCTTTGACCAGCCATTCAGACTTTACACAGATGCTAGCTCCTTTGCAGTGGGCACTGTGCTGTGTCAAATCCAAGATGGAACAGAACGAGTTGTTTCCTATGCAGCTCTCTTTCTACAGCTGAGCAAAACTACGGCATCACAGAAAAGAATGCCTAGCCGTGGTCTTTGCTGTAAAGAGTTTGACTGCTACCTTTGCTACTCCTTCTTCACAGCCATCATGGATCACTCAGCCCTCAGATGGTTGTTTGAAATGAAGGAACCAATAGGAAAGCAAGCCCAATGGGTTGCCATACTGCAAGGCTACAATTTTGAAATCCAATACTGACCAGGTCGAAGTTCACTACAATGCCAATGCTGAAAGCCAGAGACGGTATCCTCTGTAGCAACCTCTCCTGATGAAGAAGCCTGCCTACAAGCTCTCCCTTCTGCTCCACAGATGAGCTCCTGTGGACACTCCTGTAGCACCTCAAGTCACTTTGCTGCTCCCAAATGCTTCTACAGAAAAAGTACCAATCCTCAACTATTGCAAGCAGCTGAAGAGCTTCTTACAACCTCCAGCACTGATATCTCCCGGCCACGATTAAACTTCAACAAAGAACTGATCCTCAGTTTACAGACATCATCACTTATCTTAAGTCTGGAACTTTACCGCAACAAAAGAAACAGTGCCAGGATGTACAGTTCTTTGCGTCACAGTATTTCCTCAATGATGGAGTACTTTTTCACATTTGTACCAAGGAAGGCAAGGGTCATCGTGCAGACAGAAGTCATGTATAGCTAGTTGTGCCAGCCCTCTAGTCTCTGAAGCTCTTCAATCCACTCATGCCTCTCCACTTTGTGGAGGTCATATGGGTATCCACAGAACTCTCGAAAAGACAAGGCTCCACTTCTTCTGGCCACACATGAACAAGGACATTGTCCATTTTGTAAAATCCTGCCAGCCCTGTTCCCAAAGAAAGCCTCCCACCAAACCAACCAGGCACACATCATTCCAATGCCTGTAGCCACAGAACCTTTCCAAAGAGTCAGCACAGATATTCTTGGGCCCCTGCCTACCTGCCCTGACTCCGGCAACAAAGTACATTCTTGTTTATGTGGACTACCTAACTAAATACTTGGAACTGATCCCATTAAAAGATATTAGAGCTGCTACAGTGGCAAGTGCCTTCCTCAATACAATCATTTGCCGTCCACGGTACCCCAATGTACCTGCATTCAGACAGAGGCACTAACTACCTCTCATCTATTGTGCAAGAAACCTGCAAACTTCTCGACATCAAAAGACTCATACAACCAGTTACCATCCACAGTGCAATGGACAAAGTGAGAGAATGATGTTGACCATTCTTAACACACTATCCAAGTACCTGGATGAGACTCACGGCACTTGGGATTGTTTTGTTCCCTTCATTCAGTTGCATACAACTCCAGCCCTTGTGTCGACAGCAGAGTACACCCCATTTTTCCTAGTCCATGGATGCCACCCAAGAACACCTCTGGACAAAGATCTCTCATTGCTAGAGGTCCCAAAGTCAGCTTCTTTCTTCATCATCCCAATGTTGGAACAGTTTGAACTTGCTAGACGAGGGTTGCTATTGACACCCAGGGACAGAGAAAATGGCAATGCAAAAATGTCTGCAGCCAAGTGTCATGTGATCCTTCATTTTCTGTGGGGACATCGTATATTTGTATTGACTGTCCTTGTCCCAGGCACCACCAGAAAACTGCTTCGCCCCTGGACTGGGCCATTTTACATTGTGGAAAAGCTTCCCCAGTTCATGTTTGCTTCGAAAGTCAGATGGGAAGCTGGTACACAATAAAATTCACATTAATATGTTGAAGCATGGTACTTGCATGACTCCCTCCCTGATGATCCCAGTCCCCCAAGTAATGAAGCTTCTTTGGAACCTGTAATCCTTTCAGAAAATGAACTTCCTGCTGACAACTTGACAACAGTTCCACTAGCACCTCACGGTACTGACACTTATCAGCCAGATCCCATTATTCCTACCCAACCAGGTGGACTTTCTAGAACTTCTCAGCCTCTTGTGTCTTCTCAGGACTCTCTTATACCCCAAACAGTGTATCAGATTGAGAAGATTCTGTACAAAAAGTACATCAATGGATCTTGGTCATACCGTGTTAAATGGTGTGGGTATAACAGTGTTCAGAACTCATGGGTCCCCTTTTCTGACTTGACCATATCCTGGCAAGAACTAGTTCAAGCCACCCACTCAGCAATTCCAACTGACTGTAAAAGTCACAGAATCCAGTGAACTTATTATTTGGACTCAGTGCAGTGATTCTGTTAATTCTTTGTCTTACTCTACAAATTGCTTCTCAATTCCTGTATGATCTTAATTTTTTCTCTTCTAAATTCTAGCATTTCCAATCAATCAACTAATCAATTGTCTTCTAGTAATGTCTCCACAATACTGTTAAATGTTATCTTACTGTTACTAAGGTTTTGCTACTTTCTATTGTTGTTCATGCATAACGATGTCTTTACTTGTTCGAGTGGTACTCACATTTACAATACCGGGGTGATGTGGAGTACAGAGTTGAGCATGGGGCTAAGATTAGCTGCCGCCCTTTAACTAGGAACAGTAATGGGCAGCCAGCTATGGTCACATGTTATGCTAATTAGTGTCCAGCTGGGGCTAGGGAAGGCCACATTCCTTTGTCCTCTGGTCAGTCTAGGATGTTCCCTGTGCTAATGAGATGTGCCTTTCTAAGCTACTAAATAAACCTTAACTTGTTCATTATGTTATCGTCTGACTCAGTTGTTCGGTACCTAGTGACTCCTGCAGCAGAAACACCAGATGGGAAAGCAGAATACCAGAAGGTAAGAGGTTCTAGTGGCAGACCACATACCAAAACACCACACTTCATAACCCTATAGTATATATATATATATATGTGTGTATATATATATATATATATATATATATATATATATATATATATATATATATATATATATATTTATATAACTGTATATGTGTGTATATATATGTATGTGTGTGTGTATATATATATATATATATATATATATATATATATATATATATATATATACACACAGGGTACAAGAAATTATTTTTAGTGGAAGTCTAAAACTTCCATGAGTGAAAATCTAGAAGTCATTTCAATTTTTGAAGTCAAAATACTTCCATGAGCCTACTTGTGAAGTCAATATTCTTGGAGGGACCAGTTTTGGATATTAATACAAAATATTAGTGGTACAATACAATTTCTTTTAGAAAAATCCATAATTTCTGACTTCCATGCCTGCAATTTTGGAATTCATCTAATTTTTGGTTTTACATCTGAAGTCAATGACTTCCTCTCCCTTTATTTTGGAAGTTTTGTCTTATTTTGGAAGTCAAATACTCAAAAATGGAGTTATCTGAACCCCTGTATATATGTATGTGTATATATATATATATATATATATATATATAAAGACAAAGAACCTCTGTGCGTAAACACTGAGGCAAGGGTTACCAAAAGGGCATTTGGCTGGGAAGCCAAGTTTCAAGAAAATACAAAATCACAATGCCCCCACAATGCAAAGCATCATGGGCTGCATATGCAAAATATTTATATATATACACACACATATATATATATACATAGATAGATATTAAATATATATAATTTGGATTCTCCCAGGATGAAACCCACTTTTAAAGCACTCTGCAGTATGCTGCAGCAGACCTACTGAATAAAACAATGTAATTTCAATGGCAGTTAGTCTCTTTTGTCATGCAGGAAACTGTGGCATTCACTTCATCCTGGCAGTGTCACATTTCCTGAATCACAAAAGGACTAATTACCATTGAAATTGCATTGCTTTATTCAGTAGGTTTGCTGCAGCGTTCTGTAGATTGCTGCAAAGCTGCAGAATTAGGTTTCATCCTGGGGATGCCAACATATGCTTTGTTACCCACGTTGTTCCTTCAGTACAATACAGCAAATCCCCATAAGCTGTTACAACAGTGAAGCAATGCAATGAGTGATCACTGTTCACACAGACTCTGCTATTTTGCTATTAATATATGGGACTTTATGGACTTTAGCCTATGCATGGTAGCCTGTGCTTAACATGGTTAATAACATACTGTCTGTATTTTGCAATGATGTTTGCATTGCATTGCTTCACTTTCATTGGTTTTATGAGCATAATGTTGTTTTTTAATTTATTTATTTATTTCAGTTTGGGATTAACACCTTTGAAGACTGGCTCATTTACAAAGGTTCCAAGTTAGACATAGTACAGAACAGACTAAACAGCAAAAACAGTAGATATACAGAAGTACAGTGGTATAAAAAGATGGCTTGATTTCAGGTTAAATAGGTTACATCAAAAATAATTGTGCTTAATTGTCAAGTTACACTTGGTAACAGATTGTCTTGAAATTTACAATGAATGTTCACCGTCAGTCCAACATATAAAGACAGACATTTTAGATAAGATCCGAGGTAAGCTGCCCAAATGCTGAGTTCACAGGTAAGCAGAAGGGTTCAGGATTTGTGCTAGGGTAGGGTAGGGCCACCAGAAAGAAAGGCTTTGTTGAAGATGTGCTTGAGTGGCAGCCTGAGATGGCTTTGTCATTGGGGGTGGAAGGTCAGTGGAGAGGGATAGGGATGGGGAGAGATGGGAGGACAAAGGAGTTGGCCGTGAAAGGGAGGGGACGTACAGGTTGGGGTGAGTTAGGTGAGAGCAGTAAAATTGTGAGGTGGGGTGGGGTAGTGTGGTGGGGGAAAAAGGAGATGATGGGGCTGAAGGGGCTGGGGTAGTGGGGATGAGGGCAGGAGGGGATAAATCTCTAGGAGTGTAGCAGTGGGAGGTTGGAGGGGATATTTATCGTCATTCAAGTGCTTGAATAAGAATGTTCAGGGGACTCTCCATTGTAAGTATAGGGGTTAGGTTGTGTTGGGGCACCCACATACACAGTCGAGAGCTGGGAGTGCTCAGAGATCAGTTTTGAATTTGCTGACCTTTCTACATTCAGTAAGGTCTGAGGGGAGAGCATTTATCCACTTGGGGTCCTCTTTAGGAGAGAGAGATCTCTGAGCTATTGAAGTACACTTAAAAGGTACCACCTGCCCACCCTTCAATGACGTATGTGTACTGACAATTGGTTGATCTGATTTGAATAGACAAGAGGTGGATTCAGGAGCTAGCCCAAGCATAGCTTTCTTTGCCAGAAGACAGGCCTGGTATTGGGCCCCAAAGTGATGGGGTAGCCATCCAGTTGCTTTACAGAGATCACAAGTGTGTGTGGTGACCTGCTCCCAGGACCAGCTGACATGCTTTATTGAGAAGGGTTTTTACCCTTTGAGGGCTGTGTCAGTTCCAGCACCTTAGATTATAAGGTTGTAGTCTACGGTAGATAGGACTGTGATGCTTGTGACCAGCTTTAAGGCCTATGGGGCATGTAGTGGCAGTGTTGATAGAGAACTCTTAGTTTTGCATTGGCAGTTGTGACCAATGTTCCCTCTAATTTTTAGTCTCTGTGGGTGGGCGACTGATTTGTGTGTGCAGCACTTTGTGCAAATTATTCATGTGCGCCAAATTGGGTGGCCCAAACAAGTGATATATTTTATTTTCAGTAAACAGTAGAAAACATTGCCAAATACTCAAATACTCAGTGCAGCGTATAAATATACATTCTGACACAGTCTGAAGCTTGGATGTGTATTGTGCACATAACAGTATGAACTGGAACATGTGTAAATTATGTACATTTTAAAGAGTCTTGCATGCATCTAAAAGGGTGCTGCCAATGATGCATTGCTAAGAAATCAACAGTTACTGTTTTTCTTTCCTGTCTTCCCCATTCATCCAGTGGAGTTATATTTTATTAAGATCCATTTTACACCAGATGTTAAAAACAATTTTGTTCTCATCAGTATATCTAAATGTCTTTCTTCCAAGCAGTTTCTTTGTTTGCTCTTAATGCAGTTCATGAGGCTGAAGCCTCTTTTACAGTCAACACTAGAAGGTTGGAATGTAGTAGTAGCAGTAGTAGCACAATTTATTGTTCAGCATAAAGCAGTTACAATATACTAAAATCCAGACAAAATTTATAGTAAATATAAATAGACAATAAATAAATCAACAAGGAACTTAAATATCTTTACAGTGCAATTTAACAGAGTACCTTTTCACATAAATAACCTCCACAGGACTTCAAGTCCCCTAATAAACTTTACAAATGAGTTGAGATTAAAATATTTCAAAGATCTCTACCACGTTCTTCTCTTTCATAGTAAAAATTATTCCAAATGATCCTCCAGGGAGGCTGAGATCCTCTAACAATCCACCCAGCAGTTTTTCCTGGTTGATTCATACCTAGGACACAAGAGTACCACATGTTTGAGATCACCTATAGTCCCCACTCCACATTTACAATATGGAGGAAGTACCCTTCTCTTTGTCTGAAATGAATGCATTGAGCATTATAGTTTTCAGTTCCAAATCTTGTATAGATTCTTCTTTGTTTAGGCAGGTTAAAAAAGTGATATGGCTCATATCCCATGAAATCTTAACTTTTTATAAAATCCATATAGCTTAAGCCTGGAGAGTTGAACATAGAAATAATTGTTGTCTTAAATCAATAATCCTCAATTTGACATCCTGCCTAATCTCCTCAAATGGTCTTGTGTAAATGTTATATAAGAGGTGGCCCAATCCAGCCAGCATTATTGTTTCCTTAATAAGCTGAATAAAGGGATGTACATATCCCATGCTGGCCAATTTGATGGCTTCCACTACACCCATTCTGGGATATCTTTGTTGGGGCAAAGAAAAAAGTTTCAACAGAAAGAGAATCTGTCGTTCACAGATGAGAGAAGTCAAGGAACATTGTCCTACCTCCAAGGCAAGAATACAGCTTGAGTTCTATTTAAAATATTAAGATGTCTCTATAGAGTTTATTCCAAATTATTTCTAATTCTCTAACCTTGGTATAATCTCAGATTTCAGAGGCATATAACATGCTCATTCTTATTTTGACATTAACAACCCTTAATACCCGCTCACCGATGACTTCCTCATCTTGCCGTTAAATATTTTTAGGGCATTTACAGAAGATCCCATTTTAAATTGAATAGCCTCCAAATGTTTGGTCTAAGATAGGCTATAGGCAAAATGGGCACCTAAATAGTCATAACACTTAACAGTGTCTATATGGTTGCCATTTAGCCTAAAGCCTACCGTATTCATTGTCTGAGAGCCAAAACTACAATGTTGGTCTTGCCGAGATTAACTTTTGGTTTCCTTTGAGAACAGAGAGATTCAAAGTGATCCAATTTTCTTTTAAGACCTATGACTGAAGTAGAGAACAAGACTAAATTGTTTGCATATGATACAATTCAATCCTTAGATCATTCATTTTGGAGTATGAAAATCTGGGTTACCTAGCTGATCAAAGACTGTATTAATGTAGATGTTAAATGGAGTGGGGCCAAAATACAGTACACCCATCTGCCCCCACATTTGTCTCAAATCTATCAGTTAGATGACCATATTGATTATACTGGACTCTTGCCCACATATTTTCATAGAGTCTATTAATAAAATCAAGAAGTGAGGCCTCAAGTTCAGATCCCTAATGTAGCCCAAAGGATTTTTCTACTAATCCTGTCGAAGACCAAGGAGAAGTCCACAAAACAGCAATATAATCTGTTTTTTCTCACTTTAGTATACTTCCAGATCAGATGGAAGCACATAATAATGTTATACTGTAGAACAGTCCTTCTGGAAACCATTCTGTGCCTCATTCAATACTGAGTTCTCCTTGACCCACGACAGCAATCTGGCCAAATTTATCCTAGAGAAAATCTTCTGTGAAACATCTATCAAACTAATAAACTTATACATCCTTGGGTCATTCGGATCCTCTTTATTAAAAATTGGTAAGATAACACTACCTGCCCAACTGGCAGGGTAAGAGTACCTGAACCAGGCCATTAAACAGCAAAAGAAAAGGAATCCATCAGTTGGTAAAAACCTTATAGAGATCACCTAGAAGCCCTGGTGCTTTATTGCCTTAAGGCCAATCAGTGCCAGTCTGGATTTCATCCTCTGTGATCAAGGTAGGTCTTGGAAAAATTTCATCCTCCTGTATTTTGAAAGCATCAGGTGTCTCCTGCTCTTCATGAGAATAATAGAGCTTGGAGAAATGAAATGCCCAGACTTCAGGTGTAATATAGGTTTCAATCCTATTGGCATATATTTTATATCCCTGGGCAACAATATTCCAAATTACCTTCCATCCCTATCCAAAACAACCTGCCTCAGTTTTTCCCAAAGTCCCTGAGTATGTTTATGTCTCTCCCATTTGAGAATGTTCCTATATTTTTCTCTTTCACTCTTTAATGATTTAAAATCTGCTGCAGACTTATTTCTTTTCTTCTTATGCCATCTTGGTTTTCCAACAAACTCTTTCTTTGCCTGTAGGCATACGAATTAAACTAATACTTTTTATAAAGGGACCTAGGATGATACATTGTTTTACATCTAGGTCCAAGTAAAGAATGAATAGTGTCCCAATTCTCCAAAATATTAAAGGCCTTACTTTTGTCCAGGACCAACTCGTGAATATCACCTAAGACTCCTGTACTAAGAATTTCTTTGAAACTAGCTTGATGAATCTGCTCCCATCCAATCCTTCTCTTGTTTATGATTTCCAGACTCTCTTCCTGTTGTGTCCCACTCCTAAAGTTCCAAAGGGCATTTGATGTTAATTACAATAGCACAGTGTACTGATTCCAATGTATCCATGACCTCTAACTTTTGGACCAGCTTTACTGCTTCACAATTGGTCCAAACCTGATCAGGGTTGATGAGCCAGTAGGTCCTCTATACGTTAAGGATCCAACTAAATCTCCTGAGTTCTCCCATTTAAAATACAGAAATTTCTACTGGCCAAGCCAGTTCGCAATTCCCTACCTCTGAGGCTAGATTTTAGATCCTGAGCAGTCCTAGTATATGAGATATTTGGATTAATTATAGATATTGTATGGATCATCTCTCAATATACATCGTCCAAAAATGAGAAGGAATTCTGGCATTAAAGTCACCCAAAATAATTATAGGACAAGGTATACTCTTATCTGACAATTAGTCAAGTGCCATTTCAGATCCTGTATGAAAAGGTCGGTAGGGATAAGTAGCTTTATTGTGAGGAAAGTATATATTGTAGAGAATGATCTTTCTTGTCCCTTGCTAATCATTAAAGCCTGAAAATTTAGCAAAGTTTTGATAAAAAAGGATACCCCTTTAAACCTTCCAAACTTTTATCTTTAGTTGCTGACAAGTTTATCCAGAAATCTCAGTACTAGTGGTCAATAATTTTAAGATGGATGTCTTCAGTATTCCATGAAAGTATAGAAGGGCATCCACATCTTGATTCCCAGCTCCCTTATCCAAATCCAGCTGGCATTCAGAGTTCATTTGTTTGCTATTACCTACAGGCTGTATTTGTCAGGCTTAATCAATAACTGCCAGCGCAAGTAGGTATTAGGGTCAGTTAGGTTTCCAAAGTCAGTCAGGGGTTATCTGCCTCTAAGATTGATTTTGGACTATCCTTAGACTGCTTAAACCATGAAAAGACTTCACCCAAGTCTAACGTGTTAACTAAATGTATTTCAAACAATCTAGCTTGCTGTATGAGGGATTTTAAATGTAATATCAATTTGTGTTGTGGGCTCAGGGTCTCCATGTAACTTATGGACTCCACCATGTTTCTGGAGATATTAAATCCTAATGCTCTTTCCAAGAGCAGCAACAAATCTTCCTAACTTTTCTATGAGAATCCTTGGTGAAACCTTCTACCCAAAGATAGTTATGGTCCTACTTAGCCATACTTCTCTCTGCTTCAGTACATGATCCTCTATCACTCCCAAGATTTTCTCTGTGCTGTGGTATCCTTCTCAGTCTGCACCTCCTATGAAGATCTCTTCTGAGGAAGGATAAGACTGTGTAGGAACCTTATGCACAATAGCTTCATGTTTAGCTTGGAATGTAGCACATACATCAGTAAGTTTAGCCACCATGCTGTACTGCACATTAGTCAAAGCAAAGTGTATCATGTCAGTAAAGGATTTTAATGATCCTCCCTTTATTTTTCAGCAACTATAAATCTGAAGTCATTGTACTAGCTAACAATTTCTGCCTGGTCCACTGATGAAAATAAATAGTCCTGATATTTGCTATACAGTCTCTCAATATTTGATAAGCCAAACTCAAAACTGCAGTGTGGCACTGGTGCAAAATCAAAGGCAGATCAGTCAGAAAAGTTCACCTGCAGGAAATCAGCTGTCAGATGGTCACATAACAGGCCAATGAATTGCAAAATTGCTGCTGCTGCTTACTTCAGCTGTGCAATTAGCAAAAGCAGTTTACTGGTTGGCTCCAGTAGACAGTTTCACCCAGGTACTGGCTTCTGATCTTTTTATTTTTGCCCTAGCAACCTGTACAGCTTCAGCTATTGTTAGACCACTTTCTGAAACCTCTTAGACAACTCTGCCAACTCCAAAAGTACATTTTGTAATACTGTTATGGCAATGTGGTATTCAGGGTTGGACAGCTTCTTAAAGCAGTACTTAGCAATGGGATCTTTGATGGATGCATGCATAATTGTGATGTCATTTACCCTAGGTATAGTTTACAATGACTATGCTAGGTATTGTCAAGCTCAGTGGGGATTTTAAAATGTATTTTTGCAATGTAGTGAGTGAGTCAGTGTGATATGAGAGGAGAGGCATTCAGGAGTCTGTATTTCTCTTCCATTCCGGATCCATACTAAGCGCAGTCTGAATTTAAGAAATTAAATGAAAAGGACATTTTACGCTGCTATTTTTGTTGTCCATTTGAATTACTATCCCCATGTTGCCAGTATGGGCAACCTTTTACAACACTAATTCATTGAATCTCAAATGCGTGTATAATGTGAGACCCTGTTTTAAAGAGAGTGCAATCTCATCTCTCTAGACATATGTAAAGTCAGTGTCTCAGCCTGCTAATTGAGAAGGTTATACCCATCCAGCCCCAACAAATACATAAAAAATGACACAACAGACAGTAGGTTGCGTTGATGTTTTATTGTAAACAAAACTATAGTTTTCCCATTATCTTCTAGTAAAAAAAAATGAACACGCTTTCAATGGTGAGGCTTTAAATCCATTATAAATACATTTTGTATGTGAGACGCTGCTTGGGAGGAGGCAGATTACACTGAAGTTGTGCAACTTTAAAACTGAGATAATATAATATATACCCTATGTCAGAGAATCTCTCACATTGCTTTGTTGGGGACTCTACCAAACAAATAAGACATGCCATTTCTATGACCAGCAGGGAATGCTGTTCATTATCAAGTACTGTCTTACTAAAAGAGGTGCAAAGCCAAAATCATTATTATAACTGCCAAGCCGATTAGTTGGAATTTTGCTGATTGGTTCCATTGTTCAATAAGTGGGGCAAGAGTGAGACTGCTGGCTTGTTAAAGTTAATGGGTTGTGGCCTCAGGGGTGGGCATACAATATTTCTTTCCCATTCACTTTCATGTCCTGCTGTCTGAGTCTTAAATCTGAGTGATGACTGTAGTCACTACTTCATGAACATGAGGATCCCTGTCAACTGCTTTGTATGCTACTACTGAAGCTGTAAAGGGTTATTTCTGACTGCTGTGCTGGCACACATGACACCTTTAGGGGAACATAGGTTGTGACTATATGGTCTACATGAGTTGTGAATGAGAGGGCATTACCAGGTGTATCCTGAGATATTTAAAGATGTCAACCTGCTCCAGTATATCCTCTTTGCTACTCAGTACCTGCAGTTTCCCAAAATTCTTTTTGGTTCGAGGAACCATAAAAAGCATGCTGTTAGTTTTTAAAGTTGAGAGCAGTTTATTATTAGAGAACCATGTCTAAAGCCTGTGCAAATTTGCTTCCAGTTCATGAGTGATAGAGAGTGGATTTTTTCCACTGACTGAGATGACCGCATCATCAGCATATAACATGATGTGCACTGGGCAAACTAAGGGCAGTTGGTTTATGAAGAGGCTGAAAAGGAGCAGCCCTAGTATTCAGCCTTTGGGACTCCAAGACTCACCTCTCTTGGCTCAGACAGAGTGTCTTTGATTTTGATGCATTGAGTCCTGCGTGGAGGTAGCTCTTGAACCATGTAACCATGTCCATGGACAGGCCTACTGAAAGTAGGTACTGCAGGAGGAGTTGATGGTTGATGGTATCAAATGCCTTTGTGAGGTCTATAAAATAGACCCCCAGCCGAGACCGTCATCAAAGGCATTGTACATTTTATTGGTGAAGTCAACCAGGGCAGTGATTGTGGAATGGCCTTTACAGAACCCATGTTGCTGGGCACAGAGAAGGTTGTATTTCAGTAGGTAATTAGTGGGCTGGTTGAGACAATTCGTTCAAGGGCTTTAGACAGGGTGGGAGAATGGAGATGGGCCTGTAGTTAGACAGATTTGTGGCATCTCCTGCTTTGAAGACGGGGTGACAAGCACCGTCTTACACTTGTCAGGGAATACTACTGACCTTAGTGAGGCATTGAAAACTTTAGTAAGTGGATCCACCAGCTCATTAACTGTAAGTGCCACAGCTTCATATCAACAAGGTTGATCCCCATCTTGTCTTCCCAAGTACACGTTTAACATATTTGATGGTGTTGTTTCTCATAAGCTGCATGAAAAAGAAGGGGAGGGCATTGCCCAAGGCCAAGTAGGCGAAGGGTGGTGAGGTCTAGATTTACAGTTGAGGGGTCAGGTGAGCTGCTAAGAAGTACTGAGCTTAGATCAGTGAAAGCCAGGTTGAAAGCATTAGCTATGTCACCTTGTTCCTGAAGTGTTCCTGTGGCAGTGACTATTAAACCTGATTGTGCTTTGGAGGGTTTCACTGTGAGTGATTTCATTGAGTCCCAGAACTCCTTCTTGTGTCCACAGCTTCTTTTAGTAGATTGCTGTAGTAGGTTGCCTTAGCCTGATGGATGAGTTTTGTACATTTGTTTCTGGCAGTCTTATACACAGGAGATCTGCCAATTTGCACGTTGCTTTGGCCTGATGCCAGAGATTATCCCTTCCCACATGAGCTCCAGGAGGAAGCCTGTGATCCATGGATTAGTAGCCCCTCTGTTTTTTTTTATTTATAGGGGCACAAATGTCACAGGTCTTATTAAACATTGTGATGAAGAAGTCAAGGGCTTGGTTGCCATCCTCATCTCTGTTGAGTGGCGACCAATCTCTGACTTCAAATATATCCTAAAGTAATCCAGTTGCCCAGGTCTCAGGGGCGATTCGTGAGACCTGGGGAGCACTAATGGTGGTCTTATCTGACCATGTGCACATTACCAGAGAGTGATCACTGAGGGTGTCTGGAAGGACAATGACTTCAGAAATGTGCTCTGGGCAGCTAGCAAGGAGCCAATCAATTAGTGCACTTGTGCCTGTTTTGTAGTTAACTCTGGTAGCTTGTGAGACCAGTTGTGTGAGGTAGAGACTGGATATCTGATCTCAAACTGTGAGATCGTCATGGGACAACCAAATGGTGTTGAAATCACCAACAGTAATATGCTCCCAGTTGTGTTTTAACTGTTCCAGGTTGCTTAGTACCTGCTAGATGCCCATTTATGGGTGCCAGGAGGTATGTACACAGTGGACAGTAATAACACTCTGTGTTGCTGGTCCAGAGTGAGCTTTAAGCTTAGAGTTTGTGCCTCCTTGATGTGAAAACTACTAGGCAATAATTGAAATTTATCCCACTTTTCAGGTAAACTAAGCTTCCTTCACCCGCTTAGTCAATTTGTCCTATGAAACACTGTGTAGCCATCTAAGGCAATGGTAGCATCGCTGAACTTAGGTGAGAGCCAGATTTTGGTAAGAGCTATTACATCTGGTTGAAGTAGCTCCACCAGGCCTGGAACTGTGGGAGTTTGTTATGAGACTGTGAATGTTTAATGAGACTATCTTGAGGTGACCCAGTCTCATATGTGGTCTGTCACGAGTTGGCCCTGGGTTTGGGTGGACATCCCCAGAGATTAGTAGCAGTATTAGTAGCAACCTTCTTAGTATGCAAGCACAGTGTACTCAGTTTAGCCTGATTGTTTTTACAGTGTGAGGCTTTAGAGATGTTAGGTGCAGCCACAGTGGTATGGCTGCATAGTAAGACAGCTAAAGGTACTTTGTGAGGTACAAGGGTTTGTATATATTGGGTAGGATTCTGAATTCATGTTTTAGGCATGACTCAGTCCAGGTACCTCTTGACTTAAACCCGAAGGGGAGTGTATCCAGGACTGGAGACAGGGTTAGTCTTGGATCAGTACTTTTTAAGACCACCTCCAGCACAAGACAGAAGATAAGGAGGGCTAGTTACCCCATTCTTTGTGGTGTCATCATTTTTGGTGTTCTTAATAGGTATGGGCCTTTTCAATCAGATCAAAGATTGCAGCACCAATAATGTGTTGTATTAGATTTGGAAGTGTATTAGTGTGGCATGCGAGATGGTTGTGGGGAGAAAACAGCAGAAAGAAAAACTAGACAGAATCCTCCATCCAATAGTAGCAGGTAGCTAATATGTGGGTGGGAGATATATCATCAATAGTGGCAGGGTAGTCGGGGAGAGGGGAGCTTATGTATTTAATAAGCGGGGGCGGGTGGGCGGAGGGCCAAAAATTGCCTTAAATCAGAATTAGGCAGCAGTGCCCAGTACAAAATCAAATAATTAAAGTTTCTAAAATTAAGCTGTAGTTTCAATGAGCAGGGCTTCCCTTATTTCATTAAAAGCTACTCAGAAGTGTGCCAGTTGGAATCAGAGCTGAGGAGGCGGCAAGTTTGAATCAGAGAAAAAAGACTCTGATGCACTTCCTGGTCAGGGAATCAGGGGTGTAGCCAGGAATTTCTGTTTTGTACACACATCTCCAACAGTTACACCCCGCCATTAAAAATGTACACATCCTCTCCAAATGGTACCCCTTCCAAACAAGTCAGATTGTATAGCAGATGATTCCTCTAATCTCTGAAGAGGTTATACATGTATCTGTCTCTAAACAACAGAAGTTTAAACAGAGACACTCCTCAGTGGCCTACACTAACCCAAATACTACAGATTAGAATGAAAATGTTAACAGAAAGGCATATGGTTTGTGACAGGCACTCAACAAAACTGTACACAGATGTGTACAGTGGTATACTGTCTACACCCGTGCAGGGATACGGCGGGTGGCAGAGCCTGTAAATTCAGGGCACCAGTGTTGTTTTGAACTGCATTTACAGTTCGAATATGAGGACAGCGAGCCGTTCAGAGCTGAAATCACCTAGGAGAGAAAAACAAGAGGGATTAAGTAAGGAGCTACAGGAGTGGGTTGAGCTAAGGGTTACAAAGGGCACAGAAGCAGGGGATTGAGTTCACTGCTACAGAGGCAGATATGGCTAAGGAAACAAGAGAGAACAAAGGCGGGATGGATCAGGAGTTCAGTCAGGGGGTGGGGGCGATTGTGCTAGCAGCTACAGGGCTGGGAGAAGGGCCCGAAAATAGCAGGGGCTGGGACCTAGAGTTTGGATGCAGCTTCCAGTAGTCACAAGGTATAGCACTTTAGTAAAGATAGCAGGGTAATTCTAATACACATTTAAGGTCCTTTTACAAATTCATAAATCAGCTTAGAAAATTGGCATTAAATCAGGATTAGTCAGCAGTGTCAGTACAAAATCAAATAATTAAAGTTTCTAAAATTAAGCCATAGTTTCAATGAGCAGGACTTCCTTATTTCATTAAAAGCTGGAAGTGCACCAATGGGAATCGAAGCCGAGGGCGCCAAGTTTGAATCAGAGAAAAAATCTCTGGCATACCTTCCTGGTCAGGAGTGCGGTGCTCATACAGCCTGTAGATTTGGGGCACTAGCATTGTTTGAACCCCATTTTCGGTTCGAATATGAGGAGAGCGAGCCCGTTCTGGGTAGGAATCCCTTCCTGGTCGGGAATGCGGAGGTGGCAGAGCCTAGATTCAGGGCACTAGCGTTGTTTGAACTGCATTTTACAGTTCGAATATGAGGAGAGCTGAGCCTGTTCAGGGCAGAAATTCTTCCTAGTCAGGAATGTGGTGGGCGGTGGAGTCTGTAGATTTGGGGCACCAGGCATTGTTCGAACCATGTTTACGGTTCAATATGAGGAGAGTGAGCCCGTCCAGGACAGGAAGACAGGTGGCAAAGCCTGTAGATTCAGGGCACCGCATTTTCCAGCCACGCTTATGGTTCAAATATGAGGAGAGAGCCCATTCAGGCGGGAATCCCCTTCTGGTCAGGGAATGCGACAGATGGCAGAACCTGTAGATTCAGGGCACCAGTGCTGTTCAACCTGCATTTGTGGTTCGAATATGAGGAGAATGAGCCTGCTCTCAAGGCAGAAATCCCTTTGTGGTCAGGGAATGCGGCGGTGGCAGATCCTGTAGATTCACGGCATCATGCTTGTTCAACCACGTTTATGGTTCGAATATGAGGACAGGAAACCCATTCAGGGCAGGAATCTCCTTCCTGGTCAGGGAATGTGGCAGGGCAGAACTTGCAGATTGGGGCACCAGCATTGTTCGAACCGTGTTTACGGTTCGAATATGAGAGAGCGAGCCCACCGAGGGAAGTAATCCCTTGTAGACATCTCCATAGGTGCCGCTGCTTATTCTCTGTATTAACCAAAATCCTCCTCGGGTTTCTTCAGGACAGATCAAAACTCATGTTCATTGTCTCATGGTTTTTGTAATTCCCACTGACAGGTACAAATTTCTGAATAAAAGATTAAAAGATATAAAAGCAGTCAGCATCAGAAATCACTGCCCGACTCATTAAAATTCCAACATGGCTTCCCAGCATTTATTTATTTATTTAAAAGAGTTTTACCAGGAAAGACATACTGAGCCGTAAAGCTCATTTCCAGCAGTGACCTGGGGAAAGGGTAAGGCAGGTACAACAAATAAAAAAATTGTAATGCAATTTACACAATTTGTGTAGTAATATATAATGACATGGCAAAATAGAAGTAATGCATGATTAAAACAACAGAATAGAGTAATTACCAGTCATTACAAGGCAAATAATGGCATGAAATAGGGCAAGGTAGGAGAGAGAACAAACAGAAAAGAGGAGAAAGAGATAGGCAGGGATTGGGTGAGAAAGAAGAGGGGAGAAATAGAGAGATAAGGTATAACAGAATATTGAAGAACAGTGTAATGGAGTGGGGGTGAGGTGGGGAGAAGAATGTAGGATAGAGTAGGAGTGGTAGTAGGGTGATAAGGAAATGAGAGGGGTGGGAATAGGTAAGATGAAAAGTGGAGGTGGAGAGGAAGGAAGTCTGGAGTGGGAGGTGAAGAGTTCAGGCGAAGAAGTGAGTGGGGAGTAGGCAGAGGACACAGGGCTAAGGGCATTTACAAGAGGGGCAGAGTGATCATGGAGTAGAGAGAAAAGGTGTTTGGAGGGCTGAGTGAATAGCTTGAGGAAGGGAGTTCAGAGATTAGGAATACAGTAGGAAAAATCAGACTGGCCAGCCTGGGATTTATTAGAGGATACCAAAAGTGAACGATAACAGTTTTTTTTTTTTTGTCAACTCTTTCCCTCCGTCACGGATCAGGGAACTCTCAGGCATCCAGTCCTTTATGCCTGCCCACCTGAAATCCTCTGCAGTTTGTTGCCCTCTCCCCCACTGCCAGCACCCCGGTTTAACCTGCCCAGGAAGGTAGCCCGACTCCAGCTTGGGCTGCTTAGGAAGGCGGACTCTGGCAAGTGGGTGGGGCCCAGGTGGAGGAGCTATGAGGGCCAGCCGAGTCAGATCCAGTGCTGGGCATGGAGGATAGGTGCCATTGCCTATCCCTCCGATCTCGGTTTTTCCATTTTCCTGGCTAGTGTTACGTCCCCAATGTGGGATGTGCAATGCTGCCCAGCCTGCGCGACGAGGATGCTCTCACCCACATCTGAAGGCAGCTACCCAACGTGTTCCCTTGCTGCTTGAGAGCCCGAGTGCATAGCAGTGCCACTGTCTCCACCAGGGCCGCCATGCTGCACAGAGTTACCCCTGAATCCCTCCCCGAGAGGAAAGCAGTCCATCGGATGCTTGATCCTCTCTCTCCCCTGCTGACCCCCAGCGGTCCGGGCCTGCTTCCAAACCCTTGTCACCGGGCGTGACATGAGGTGTGGCATCCAGCACCTCAACCCTCAGCGCCACCGGGCCGCTCACGATAACCAGTGTTACAGAGAGTACGAGGAAGGGGCTTAGTGGAGTGAAGAGAGATGAGATAAGGAAGGAGCAAGGCCAGCCAGAATTTAGAAATAAAGGAGGCACAGTGGGTCAGGTGGCGGCCATAAAGGAAGAGAGCAAGAGATCAATATACAGAGAACAGTGGTGAGTGTGTGGGAGGGAGAACAGACCAAGGCAAAATGGCAAAAGGTGGAAAAGGGGATCCAGTCTGGCCAGGGAGGATTTTGAGCAGCACCATGAGACAATGTCACCATGGTCAAAAATGGGCAGGATCCTCTTAATGATGATGTCATGGTGGGCGGATATTGGGATACAGCTCCTATTCCAAAAGAGGGCACCGAGCTTAGGGTGAAGTTTTTGTACATGGCATCTATGTGCTGAGAAAAACCCAAGGTGGCAGTCAAGCCAGATACCAAGATATTTAAATGAGGGCACATCATCAATTATACCTCTATCCAGGTAATGAAGGAGGGAGAGAAGGAGTCTGGACAGCCTCTGATGAGTGCTGAAACACACAGAAACAGTTTTCTTGGCATTAAGGGATAACTGATTTGCCCTGAACCATTTTGGATAGAGTTGAAATCAAGTTGTAGCCTGGCGGTTAACTCCACTGGAGAAGGGCCAGATGAAAACAGGACCGTATCATCTGCATACAAGTGGAAGGATGCAGAGGAGAAGGCTGAGGGAGGTCATTTAGGAATATGAGGAAGAGAAGAGAAAAGGGTCAAGGACAGAACCCTGGGGGACGCTGATGTGTATGGGTAGAGAGGAGGACAATGATTCACCAGTTCTCACTGATTGAGAACTTCCTATAAGGTAGGAATTGAACCATCTGATCACGGAGTTGGATAGATCCACAGATTTTAGTTTGACCAGAAGAAGATAATGGGATATGGTGTTGAAGGTTTTCGCTAGATCGACAAAGATGGCAGCAGCAAGGAGGCCCTGCTCCATGCCAGTGTGGATGGAGTCTGTGAACCTGAGAAGAGATGAAGTGGTGGAGTGATGTTACGGAAGCCAGACTGGAAGGAGTGAAAGAGTACAGGAATCAAGGAAGGGAGAGTTGAGCTAGAACTATGTGTTCCTGGAGCTTGGATAAGGATGGTAGGAGAGAGATAAGGCGGAACTTGCCAGGAGAGGTGAGTCACCACCTTTAGGGAGGGAATAACAGTAGCATGCTTCCAGGAGTCTGGGACTGAGGCAAGAGAGAATGAAACGTTGAGCAGAGGCGATAGGCAAAGCAATAGCAGGTGCAGAGAGGTGCAGCAGTTTGGGATCAAGCCCATCAGGACATCCACCTTTGTGAGGGTTGAGAGCCAGGAGGACTTTTAGAGAGGAGGCAGGGGTAACTGGTAAGAAGGGAGAAGGGGGTAAAGGAAGGACGAAGAAGAAGAAGGCGGAAGGGGGTGATTGGGAATGCAGAGAGGGTGAGGGAGAACAGGTGGTGAATTAAGAGTTGAAAGCTGAGGTGACAGAAGGATGGTCAGAAATGATGGCATCAGCCGGCCCAGTGGCATTGAGGTTTGAGGCTCTGGATGCCACACCTCACACCACGCTGGGGACCTGGGTTTGGGAATGGACAAGGGCTGCCGGGGCTGGCAGGGAAAGGAAGGCTTGAGTGTCCGACGACTGCCTCCTTCCTCTGGGGTGGGTAGTGGACTCCATCACCCTACAGTGGTGACTGGCAGGAGGCCAGCCACACTACAGTGGCATGCAAAGAAGAGGGGAGTGCAGCAGGCGTCAGCACTACATACTCAATGCCACTGCACGTCCAGCTCTCGAAGTGGAGAAAATGTGGAAATAGGTGGGGGTGATCTCTGTGGCTGATGGCCGTGCCCCCAGTAGGAACCTGGGAGAGGCGCTTACCAGGGTGCAGAGTGATGAAAGGCTGGCCCTGGGGTATGGGTTCGTAAATGCGCGCGCGACCGGGTCCAGGGTGCAGGTGCTGGCAGCCGGAGATCATGGGGCTGCTCTGCTGAGGAGGTAAAATATTTAATGATAAAAAAAAAAGAAAATAAATGATGGCATCATCTACTATAAGTACAGATGAAGGGGACTGGGTGGGGTGGGAGAAGTGGGCGTGATTACTTGTCAGAACTTGGATGAGTTGTTAAGATTGTTCTGGAAAGAGGAAAAAGAACTCAGCCTTAGCTAACCTGGTGGCTCTTGTACATGGATTCTTTAGTGCTCTGTACTTATTGAGGTCAGAGAGTGCCAGAAGACTTGTTGGACTTCGATGACAGGTCGCGTGCATGGAAGCAGGCCAGAAGTTCAGCCGAGATACAGGGAGGTGAGAACCTCTGACCCCAGTTTTCCTGAGGGGGGCATGCTGGTCTCATGCCAATAAAAATTTAGATTGGAAATAGTTGAGGCTTGATTGATATTACTGTCCGTCTAGATTGGGGACCAGTCAAATGAATACAGATCAGCATGGAAGCACGGATAAATCAATTGATCTGAAGGATCTGATTTTGATCATTTTGGAGGAACTCTAAGGTGGTGAATTTTGCACACAGTAAACCATGTGAAGGTTACTGAGTGCATCAGGGAGGGTATCAGCATCAATGCTGTGTTCGGTGAGTAGCTTAATACCCAGTCCAGTAGGGAGTGATTTTGAATTGGAATTGTGACGAGTGGGGAAAGAAATTAGTTGTGTGAGATTCAAGGACTTCATGTTTAAACATAGTTTTGAGTTAGAGGTAGAAAACCAGTTGAAGCTGAAGTTGCCTAAGATAAGAAGCTCACCAAAGGAGGCATTAGAGATAATGGTTAGAAGTTCAGTAACAGAAGCGGGAGGAAGACCTGGGCAGCAGTAAACACATGCAAAGATGGGAAGGGAGAAAGGGAGGAGAGTTTAGAATAGAGAAGTTCATAAATTGCTTGAGGATAGGACTGACAGCACTGGGGTAAACTGAATGATGGAGGAAAGGTAGATGGCAATGCTGCCTCCTTCATGGCCAGATCCTGGCAAGAAAGGGAGTAGCCAGGGATGGTAATGGCAGAGTCAGGGTTTTGGCGGAAAGCCAAGTTTCTGAGACTATCAGGATATCGGGGTGGAGGAAGACCATGAGAGGTTGCATCATGTCAATTTTGAGCAAAAGACTTCGATGTTAATGTGAGCCACACATAGGCCTTTGGGGAGGACAATAGGAGGGAGAGGGTGAGGACCAGTAGGGAGAGGGTAGGACGGGGTTAGGCTCAATGTCACTGGCTTTGAGGAGCAGTATGAGTATAATGAGTTTTGTAAAGATGGAGGTACGCTTGCAGTAAAGAGGAAGGGTGGAGGAGGGGAGTAGGGTTTGAGGGAGATTTAATAGATGCATGGTGGAGCCAGGAAGAGACGGAGGGAGAAGGGAGGAAAACAAGGAGCATGGGGAATGTAGTGGAGAGAGGAAGCAGGAGGAAGGAAAGTTGTGAAGGTAGTTAGATGGGGAGGGATACAAGGTTAAGGGGGAGATAGGTGGAAGAGGAAAGAAGGCTGAGGGAGAGATGTTTGGAGAAACAGAAAGGGAGGAGAAAAGAGACAACAGGTAGAATACAAGGTGGCTGCATAATTGGGAGATGGAAGGAGGATTGAAAGTAAATGAAGCCAACAAAGGAGAGTTAAGGAGTAATCAAATGTAGGGAGGACCTAGACAAAGTGGAGGTAGTAGGAGTGGGGAGGAAGTGTACACTGACGGGAGAATTAGGGAGGGTAGGGAAGAGGACAGAGTAACTAAGCACACCAGAATAACCTGGGTAGGAATTGTATTAAGTGTGTGTGTGGGGGCATAACATTACAGCCATTTGCAGAGAGCACTTAAGCAATACTGAAAATACAAGCCAATAATAATAACAAATTATAGAGCTAATTTCTGGGAGAAAGCCAAGTAACAATGATTACTGCTAGTTAATTTATCTGAGTGAGCAGGAAGACAAGTACATTAAAACAGAACCAGAAACCACAGACAACTAAAACTGATTGACAAACAAGGAGCATTGAAACAATATGCATTTACATGAAATACTACAAGCTACATAAAGATTATGCACCGCCTCCATCCATTACAAACCAATGAACAGACTAACAGTGAGCAGTGGGTTAGGCTAAAAATGAATCCAGGCATTTAAAAGGTTGTGGGGCAGGGAGAGGGTGGCAAAAATTCAATTCTGCACATCCCCATAGATCCATAGATAACAGCAGTCTAAAATTAAATTAGAGAAAGTCCGAATTGCTGCAGGGGAGGCTAGAAAGCACACAGACCCCTTGGACCCCAATGAAAACCCTTCCGTGGCACATAGGCTTGGTGCTTGGAATAGCAGGGCAAGTAAGTTCAGCATCAGTCAGAAAGATTAAACTGAAAAGAAGTCCGATCGCTGCAGGAGGAGGGTGGCTAGACAGTACACAGACCCCTCAGACACCTGATGAACATTCACTCCGCGGCACATCAGCTCTGTGCAGTTGGGACAGCAGGGCTAATTAAAGACCAGACATTATTTAAAAATGGCACTCACCCTTCTGGTTGGGTGGCTCCTTAGACAAATGGTAAATGAAGCAGATGGGCTATAGGAGCGGATCGTCAGATGAGTATGCCGATGGAACATCGACACCTCTACCATGAATGACAGTACAGCGACACAGGGATAGGTTTCTGTACTGTCACGTGAATCCGCAGTGCTTTCTTGGGGTCTTGCACCTCTCCCGAATCAATCCCTACTCAGAGTTGATTATCTTAAGTACAGGGTGCGGGGTAGAGCTCCCCACATAGCTCGGGGCAAAGCCCTCAAAGAAACCACAGTCTTTCTCAGGAGTATTTATGCAGACCTCCATTGTGGTCAACATAAATCCATCACTGTAATGTCGATCGACAAAATATTTGTTGGGCGGTGTCGTAGAGCCTGTCAGATGTACAAAGCACAGCATATTCAATTCTGCACAGCCTCATCAATCCATTAACAGCAGCAGTCTGAAAATTCTATTTGAGAAAGGCCAAATTGCTGCATGGAGAAAGGCAAAACAGCACACAGTCCCTCAGACCCCTGATGTAACTATGATGTCACTGTGTTTAAATATTTAAGAGTTTGGCAGTCTTTGGAACCCCGCCCTAGCGAAGCCTTGGTGATGAAGCACTGGGCCACTTTCTTCCTGGCGACTAGCCATACTTTGAGAGACATTTTAGTCACTGCTTTCAATAAATACTTTGTAGCCGATTTTGGAAGCTTTGTAGTCTCTCTTTAAGTAGATCTTCGGGGTGTCTCAGTCATCAGGTCACACCATAGGAATGTCTCTGTTGGTAAAACAGGATCAACACAGAAGGTTTTCCAGCAGTACCACTGGGGTACCACGCTGACATCACCTGCTGATGTCACCAACCCTATAAAGGTGTGAGCAGCCCCACTCTCCTCAGTTCTTTCCCTGTTGACTCTGTTCGCATATGTTTCTGCTGAACCTCTGACACAGTTTTGCACCATTTTTGCCTATGATAATTCTTTCACTTTAGTATTTAGAATCTCTTTTAATAAAGAGATTCCTTTGCCTATTTATGTTGAGAGTTACTCCCGCCACCTCTCTCTTCTGTCGCTGCTGCTGGAAAGTAGATTGCCTCCTTAGATGACCATAGCCTTTGTGTCTGCTGTCTTGGGCCTGACTATGGTGCCTCTGATTGTGAGCTCTGTCAGAAATGTAATCAAACAACCCTCAGGCAGCACAAAAAGGCTTTGAAGAAATTGCTAATGGAGCAACAGGTAGCCAGTTCTGGGAAGGGGTCCTCATGGTCCCTCCTTCCCAAGTCACTGGTGGGTTCGTCTAGCTCCCAGGCCTCAAAAGCCCAAGACAAGTCCTTGAGTAAAAGTCACAAAACAGACCACAGACAGGACCGCTCCCCGGCAGTGCTTTCCTCCCCTGACAGCTTCTTTTTATCCACTGGGAGTACTCCGTCAGCTGCAGGTGCACTGACGTCTTCCACTGTCCAGGCCTCTGCTCCCATAGGCCCATACTGACAGCACTACCTCCCACTTCTCAGGAGGCTGTCCATCAACCCTTGGGTCATCGTTCCCCTGTTCATCGACCATTGGGTCAGTGACACCAGTCCCTCCATTGTGGTCTGATGCCTCCCAGGCCCCCAGCAGTCAGGCTTCTTGGGCTCCAAGCCCGATGGACAGTTGATTGTGTCCTGTGCCAGACCCCTCCACAGTCGATGCATCCCTCTCCTGCTCTCAGTCTCTAGCCAGGATCACTACAGCCCTGGTGCATCAGTTGGACTCTTACAGACCTAGGTCCCCAGCACTCTCATCGACCCCATCATCATTGATGCTGCTTAGGCCTCCTCGGGTTGCACTCCCATAGGCCGTTGTCGACCCCTCGATCATTGGACCTCGAGTTAGAACAGGTCGATGTTGAGGAAGAGTACCACCTAACCTCATCCTCCCTGAGGAAGAGGAGGGAAGGAAACATAGAAACATAGACTTTGACGGCAGATAAGGACCGCTAGGCCCATCTAGTCTGCCCATTTCCTACCTAAAGGATAGGCCGCAGATCCTAGTTAACCAACAGCCTTTACCTTCCTGCCCCCACAAGAATTGTCTTATGTCTGTCCCATGCATTCTTGAATTCTCCCACAGTTTTAGACCCCACAACTTCCTCAGGAAGGCTGTTCCATGCATCCACTACCCTCTCTGTGAAATAATACTTCTTCACATTGCCCTGAACCGCCCTCCTTCTATCTTTAAATTGTGTCCCTTGTTCTTGCAAGTCTCTTTTTCTGAAAGATGCTACCCTCTTGGACTTTGTTGATTCCCTTGAGGTACTTGAAAGTTTCTATCATGTCCCCCCTCTCCTTCTTTCCTCAAGGGTATACATATTAAGCTCCTTTAGTCTCTCCTCATACGGCTTCTCTTGCAGACCCTGCACCATTTTAGTTGCCCACCTCTGGACTGCCTCTATCCTGTCTATGTCCTTGTGGAGATGGGGTCTCCAGAACTGGACACAGTATTCCAGATGGGGTCTCATCAACTGTCTGTACAGAGGATAACAACTTCCTGTTTTCTGCTGCTGATGCCTCTCCCTATACATCCCAGTATACCCCGGCCCTCCCTACTGCCTTCTCACATTGCTAACCTTAAGGTCATCTGATATGATTACCCCAGGTCCCTTTCCTGTTTTGTTGTTGTTACTACCTCCCTACCCATTGTGTATTCTTCCCTGGGTTCTTGTTTCCCAGGTCGTTATTTGCACTTTTGCATTGAATCCTAGCTGCCATATGTCTGACCATTCCTCCCACCTTGCCAAGTCCCTTTTCATCCTTTCCACGCCTCCTTGTGTATCAACCCCTGCTGCAGATCTTTGTGTCATCTGCAAAAGGCATACTTTTCCTTCCAGTCCCTCTGCAATGTCACTGATGAAGACATTAAAAGGACTGGACCCAATACTGAACCCTGCGGTGCCCACTAATAGCCCTTTCTTCAGAGTGGACTCCATTTACAATTACCTTCTGTGTCCTGCTGTCCAGCCAATGTTTTACCCAGGCTACCACCCTGGGACCCACTCCCAGGCTGGTTAATTTGACTATCAATCTTTGTGTGGGACTGTGTCAAATGCCTTGCTAAAGTCTAGGTAGGCCATGCCCACAGCCCCTCCTGGTCTACTACTTTGGTCACCCAGTCAAAGAAATCTATTAGACTCGTCTGACATGACCTTCCCGCTGTGAACCCATGCTGCCTTGGATCCTGTGCTCCACTGACCTCTAGGTACTCAACTATTCTTTCCTTCAGAGTGACTCCATCACTTTCCCCACAGCAGGTCAGACTGACAGGTCTGTAGTTTCCTGCCTCTGTCTTGGTCCCACTTTTGTGAAGGGGAATCACATCCGCCTTCCTCCAGTCCTCGGGTACCACACCATCCTCCCATGATTTATTAAAAAGAGTAGCCAGTGGTTTCACTAGTTCCTTCCTTAATTCTTTTAGAATTCTGGGTGAATTCCATCAGGACCCATTGCTTTGTCCACCTTCAGTTTTAGGAGTTCTTGCAGAACCCTTTCTTCTGTGAAAGGACTGGGATCGACCCCCTATCAAGAGTGCTTCTGTTAATTGGATTAGGCACTTCCCCTCCTCTTTTGTGAATACTGAGCAGAAATATTCGTTCAGTATTCCTGCTTTTCACTGTCCCCTCTGCCCACCCACCGTTCATTCTATTCAGCCTCACTATCCTCCCTTTGTCTCTTTCTAATCATTGATGTACCTATAAAGGTTTTATCCCCTTCTTAACTGAGTTGGCTATCTTTCCTCAGTTTGGGCCTTTGCTATTCTGACTTCCTCCCTGCTTCTTTCTGCCTTAACTGGTACAGCTCTCTGTCATGCTCCTTCTGTGTTTCCTTATACTTCCGAATGCTATCTTTTCTTCCTGACTTTCACAGCCACCTCTCTTGAGAACCATAGTGGCTTTTTCTTTCATTTTGATTTGTTTATTTGCTTCACACAAAGGCTTGTTGCATCTGTGATGGCAGTTTTGATGATTCCCCATTGTTGCTCCACCTCCTTCTAGCCTGTTTGCTAGTGCTTTTCTGAGGCACTCTCCATCTTGCCAAAGTCAGCCCTCCTAAAGTCCAGTACCCTCACTTTTGTATGGCTTGACTCTGTAGCTGAGTTTAACGTGAACCACACTGTTTGATGGTCACTTGTCCCCAGATGGCAACCTACTTCTAGATCTGAGATCCTCTCACTGCCCCTGTTTGAGAGTACGAGGTCTAAGATTGCTCCCTCATGAGTGGGTTCCGAAACTAGCTGTCTAATGCCTGCCACCTGTAGGGCATCAAGAATGGCCCTGCTCTTGGATGTGGCTGCAGCAAATGTGCTCAGTTAACATCTGGCATATTCAGGTCTCCCATCAACAGTATCTCCCTTTCTCTGCCATTCTAAGAATGCCTTCCATCATATCCTTGTCCATTCCTTCTCCCTGACATGGGGTCTGTACACAACCCCTGTGCGGATTGTGGTACCCTTTCCAGTCTCCAGGTGACCCACAGTGCCTCCTCTCCTCCCTGTTTACTCTTTTGTTCAGTTGCTTTTATCCTTCCTTTACATGAGAAGCTACTCCTCCCCTCTTCTCCCTGCCTGTCTCTCCTGTAGGTTATGTACCCTGGTATGTTAACATCCCAGTCATGGTTCTCTGTGTACCATGTTTCTGTGACTACTACGATATCCAGGCATCCCTCTTCCATTAAGGCCACCAGCTCAGGGAGCTTGTTGCCCAGACTACGGGCATTGGTACTCATTACCCTCCATTTCCTGATGGCCTTACCCCTTTTGCCCCATCTCTGTCCTTCTTGCCTTTGTCACTTTCTCCATTTACCCCTGCACTTCTCCCTATCGACACCTCCATGTTGGTGTTTGCCACACTTACTACCGTGATTGTTTGGGGGGCTAGGATTTTCCTGCTCCTTTCCAGTGCCTCCCCCTTGGCTAGTTTAAAAGCTTGCCAATGAAGCATTTAAACCTATCACCTAGGATCCTGGTTCCCTCCCGGACAGATGCAGCCCATCATGCCAGTATAGGCTTGCATCACTCCAGGTGGACCCCAGTCCCCAATGAAGCCAAATCCCTGAGCTCCACACCAGTTTTCAACCACTGATTGAATCCCATGGTACAGAACACCCTAGCCTCTCCTATGCCATAGATGGTAGCACCTCCGAGAAGGTTACCGTGCGTGCTACTTGACTAAGTCCCTCCCCAATTCCACAAACTCTTCCTGAACTTCTCTAATCCCTTTCTTAGCCAGGTCATTTGTTCCTAGGTGGACAATGACATCCAGCTCCCTCCCTGTGCAGCTGCTCTGGCAATCCTGAGGATTCGCTCCCTGTCCCTCCAAGCCATGGCGCCAGGCAGGCACCTCACCTCCCTCTCCCTTCCCTGCCCAGTTCTACCTTCCTAACAATGGAGTCCCCACCAGGGTTGTTTCCTTCCCTGCAGGGTCCCCTGCCACCCTCCTGTGGGTCTCCTTTGTGGAGGTTCCCAGCATCCTCCTTGGTCTCCACTGTAGGTGCCTCCATAGAGGAACCACACTTTGCCAGAATGGCATAGGAATTGTGGAGAGGTACAACTGGAGGGATGTGCCTCCGTTCCACCACCCTCACCCTCCCTGAGCCCACTGTGGTTCAACCACTCCTCTTTCTTGGCAACCTCTGAGGCAGCGGCAGTGGCACTGGTGGTCTCTGGATGGAAGAGGAGGTCCCACAAATCCTGGCCAACTCAGCCTGGAGATAAGCAACCTCCTCCCTCAGCCCAGAGAGGTGCCTGCAGATGGGACAACACCGCATCCTCCAGAATATCTCCGGAAGACTGCTGCTCCACAGCCACTGCACTGCACCACTCCAATCATGTCTTATTTCTGACCCCTTAACTGTTTGCAATCCTTACTCTTTCATCTGTTTTCTCTCTCTCTCTCCTTACTTTCTGCCTGTGTGCCCTTTAAGCTCCTGATTGTCCTGTTCTGAGACAAGAATATCCTATATTTCTCAGTAGACCACTTGCTTGTTCAGAGGTAGACCTCCAGCAGCTAGAGGGGCAGGAGAGCTACTCTTGCCCTTCTAGGATGGTGGGTCCTTGGTGGGTCTGTGATCACTCACTTCCTGCCCCTAAACAAGAAGTTCCTGTTGTCAGTCAAATCCTGTGCCTATAAAATAGAACTAGCTTTGGGTGGGGGGGTGGAGGGAGGGAGGGAAGGAGGGCAATATAGTCCCAGCAGAGAAATTCAGTCACACAGCAGTCCTTTCTCTTGGTGTCTTCTTCAAGCTATTAGCAGAATCTTTCTAAGGCAGTATTTAAATGTAGCTTCCTTCTAGCTAAGCCACTTCCCCTACTTACCAGATCTTTCTACAAGTAATTTAAACCTCACAGCAGTTAAGTCCTTTCAGTCACCTGAGATTTACACTTAGATGACTTTTCAGTTACCCATTCAGTTCAGTTAACCCAAACACACACTTTTTGTTTTTGTTTGTATGTTAGTTTTTACCCTAAATTAAAGGTCCAAATACAAAGTTCTTCTACTTTAGTCCCAGCAGAGAGTTCAGTCACACAGCAGTCCTTTCTCTTGGTGTCTTCTGCCAAGCTAGCTAGCAAGGAGGGACTTATTTCCTTTGATTGTTCCACTGCTTCTTCAGTGAGTGAGGACTCTTAAACATGCCCCAAGTTCCCCTCCTGAAGATCCTTTCTGCAGTGTCATGAAGCAGTTGTCCACAGCTATGGGCTTCCATACAGAGGAAGAGGAAGAGATGTCACCAGGAGAGAACTGGTGAACTTCCTGGAGATTCCAGAATCTCCCATTAAGATCATTCCTCCTATCCTCCCAGCACTGAGGAATGCCACTACTGAGGCCTGGCATAGACTAGACATGGCTCCACAGTACCCCATAAGGCAGATAAGCTTTATCACGCCCCTCAAAGCCTGCCTTATTAAGCTGCCCAACCTGAGAACAACTCTGTGATCATCAGAGCAGCACATGACAGATCTAAGGTGCCTAAGCCCCTTAGCTATCTCCCTCCCTGACAGGGAATCTAGGTGGATTGACCTTTGGGGCAGGGATCTATGCCTCCTCCACCTTGGGGCTTGGATTGCTAACTATCTTTCACATATGGTTAAGTACCAAAACACCATCTGGAAGAAGGGCAAGGCAGCTGCCCAAGCCCTCCCAGAATGTTCCCAGAAACAGGAGGTTCTTAAATGCTTACAGTACACTGAGGATATTGGTAAGCATCTCCTCAGGGCCCTGTATGACATTTCTGACACTGTTGCCAGGGCTGCTGCCACAGGCATCTGCCTTCATGAGGCACTCCTGGCTGAGGTCTTGGGGTTTGCAGCAGACATCCAGCAGAAGGTGTTGAATTCACCCTTCAGTGGTTTCAAGTTATTTGGGCCAGATGTCCATGACATCATCAATGACTTACAGGCATCTGGTAGAGCTATTAGGTCTGTCTATTTGCTTTACTATATGCAGCCTAAGAGCAGACAATGCCCACCCTTTCATAAGGTGTCTCACAAGTCCATAGCAGGTTCCTGTCCCTGGGGTAAGGCCTCCTCCTTACCTACCCCTGCTCTTCCGGCTGACCAAGAGGCGGTGGTCTTAAGTTGGTTCTCCCTCCATTTCAAGTCAATGGAGAACCATCACTTCAGAGGCCTGGATTCTTCAGATTATAGAGGGTCGCACTCTAGAGCTTGTGAGATGCCTCCAGAGACTCCTCCAGTACCCTCCACTTATCCCCAGACCATCGTACTGTTCACTGAGAGGAGGCACGGCCACTTCTGCAAAAAAAAAGGCCATCAAGTCTGTGCCTGGGCAGCAAAGGAACAAGGGATTCTATTCCTGGTCCCCAAGAGAACAGGACATCTGAGGCCCATTCTAGATCTCAAAGATCTCAGTCTTTATATCTAGTACAAAAGATTCTTCATGGTCACTCTGCAAGGCCTGCTGCCTCTTCTCAAACAGGGTGACTGGCTGTGCTCCCTGGATATGCAAGATGCTTACCTGCATATCTTGGTGTATCCACCAAACAGGAGATTTCTCGTTTTCTTTTCCAGGGCAGCATTACCAATTCAAAGTATTGCCCTTTGGCTTATCTTCTGCTCCATGGGTCTTTACAAAGTGCTTGCAGCAGTATATGCTGCCCTCTGAGAGAAGGATTGTACATTTTCCCTACCTGGACAACTGTCCTCAAGGCTCCATCCAAAGAACAGCTCCTCCGGACCCTGGAGGCTCCTACAGCTAGTTCTGTCCCTGGGCATCACTGTCAATCTGCCCAGGTCCATCTTGA
The DNA here is from genome assembly GCA_016271365.2 of Neoceratodus forsteri. Classification (NCBI taxonomy): domain Eukaryota; kingdom Metazoa; phylum Chordata; order Ceratodontiformes; family Ceratodontidae; genus Neoceratodus; species Neoceratodus forsteri. The sequence continues at coordinate 1,709,156,358 of CM028129.1, read as the reverse complement.
TTCCATCCCAGAAGCTGCAGTATATAGGGGTGGTCCTGCACTTAGCACAGGGGCAGAGCTTTACTGCCTCTCAACAGGGTGGAGTGCCTTATTGGTCAAGCTCAGGAGGTCACCCAAAGCTGTTATGTTCCTGCAGTATACAGTACATGAGGCAATTAGGCTTACGGCCATGGCCATTGCCATGGCACCCTTGGCCTGACTGCACATGACAGTGATCCAGTGGACACTCAATGTGCATTGGCACCGACGCTCAGAAAACTTAGAATAGTTAGTGCTGGTCTCCTCCCCAGTCTGCAAGGTGTTCCAGTGGTAGATGGATCCCCAGAACTTGTTACAAGGGGTTCCATTCCAGATCTCTTCTCCCCAACACATCCTTACCATGGATGCCTCCAGTTTGGGCTGGAAAGTGCACCTGGACCTTTTCAGACCCAGGGGACATTGTCCCAGATTGAAATGTCCCTGCATATCAATGTCCTGGAGATGAACGTGGTCCTGTATGCCATGTAGGCTTTTCAAAACCAACTCCTTTCAGGTCAGCTGTTGATCCAGTCAGACAATCTTAATGTTGTCTATTACATCAACAACTGGAGAATACATTTGTACTCTCTGTGCAAGGAAGCGTGAGAGTCTGGCATTGGGCACTGGACCACAGTCTGGCTCTTAAGTTAGTCCATGTCCCAGGCATGCTAAACATCCTGGCGGACAGCCTTATCTGGACACAGTCCGGCATGTACAAATGGGAACTTCTCTCATCTGTCACAGAAGGTCTGTTCACCAGATGGGGTCATCCAGAGTTGGACCTTTTGCGTCCCCACTCAATGCAAAACTGCCCAGTTTCTGCTTGCTAGATCCAGGATCTGGAGTTTTCTGGTGAGGCGCATTGTCGCTCTCCTGGAGCAGGAGGTTCCTTTATGCCTTCCCTCCATTTCCTCTGATTCAGAGGGTGCTAATCAAGTCACAGATGGAGGGGGCCAGCACGATCCTGGTCACATCCTACTGGCCACAGCAGATATGATTTCCATACTGCAACAGTTAGTGGAGGAACCTCCAATTCCTCTGCCCCTTTGCAGGGATCTACTGACGCATGCTCATGGGACCCTGCTCCATCTGAACCTCAAGTCCCTTCATCTGCATGCCTGGCTCCTGAAGACATTGCCATCGCCGGTTTGGGGTTTTCAGAAGGTGGCAGGCGTCCTTGTAGCAGCTCAGAAACCCTCTACTAGAGCCACTTATGCCATGAAGTGGAAGAGATTTGCCATCTGGGCTGCTAAGCATCATCTGGACCCATTCACCTGTCCACTGAGCCAGACTCTGGACTATCTGCTCTCCTGCCAGACTCAGGCCTCCAGTATTCCTCCCTCAAGGTGCACCTTTTGCTATTTTAGCCTTTCACGAGCCTATGGGTGGTTATACTGTGGCTCAGTTAGAAGTGTCCCATACCTTTCTCGGGGCATCTTGCACCTGAAACCTCCAATCCATTCCCCTGTCCGACTTGGGATCTAAATTTTGTTTTGGAGAAATTGACCCTGTCTCTGTTTGAGCCAGCCATGACTTACAAGCTACACTTTCTCTCTGAAAGCATCATTTTAGTTGCCATTATTTCTGCTCAAAAGATTTCTGAGCTTCAAGTACTCTGGTGTAAGGAGCCTTTTTGATCTTTCATAAGACAGGGTGTCTTTGTGCACAAATACTAAGTTTAGCGTAAGGTTGTCTCTGAGTTTACCCTGAACCAATCTGTCCACCTAAAGCACAACTAAGAGAGTGCTCAAAATCTCATGGTGCTCACTCCAAAAATTCAAGACACAAAACACATGAAGGAGGAGCACAGATGCAAAATACAGAAAATAGAGTCAGCACACACAAGTAAAGTGCAAAAGCATGGAGCCAGCGGCTACAGGATCCTCGGTGCTTGGTCTACTAGGACCCTTCCTCAAGAGGAGTGGCCTGTGTGCTACACCTGCTGTCTTTTATTTAACATTTTTAAGAGACAGTGCAATAGTTAATAATTTTGTTTCACATATCAAAGACATAGTGAAAACATATCAAAAACTTTTTGGGTGAAAACAGCAATCATGTACACATCAGTGCAGGTACAGCTTAGTTACAGACAAGCAATCTTATATGTCATTTTGATTGAACTGAACAGCTAAAGTCTTACAGAGACAATGAATAATACATAATATGCACTTCATTAGACAAACTTTCATTTCTATGAAGAAAACATAATAATAAATAGAGAAAAAGGGAGAAAAACAAAAAGGAGAAAAAGGGAGGGGAGGGGATTGGCCCATTGTATTGTGTTCTGCTATAACAAACATGGGAAAGAATTGCCAGGGATGGTGAAAACCCATTCCACAAGGAGCATGGCTACCTCTGTGGCCTGTTTCAAAGGGTCTCAGCTGCTAACATTTGCACTGCTGCCACCTGGAATACCATCCATACTTTCACCAGGCGCTACAGTCTGGACATTGCTTCTAGACAGGGCCCCTACTTTTCTGCGGCACAGTGGTGCCAAGTTCTGCAGCAAGACTACCATTGCCGCAGAACTTGCAGCAGTGGTTTGTAATTTCTGCGGAAGTTCTCGGCACTAACAAACTACCACATCAGTGACAGCTTGTCATCCTGACTTCACTTTCATGGCAGTTTTTATAGCATCAGGATGGTGGAAACACAGTTAACACTAGCTCAAAAATAACAGAATTATAAAATAATTTTATGCCTAAAAAGCAAAACAAATGTCTCTCCCTTAAGGTCCTAGCCTGTTAAATAAATGACATATGCAGAGGGATCTTATGTGATAAATAAGGTATTTCTATATGCATGTTGATGTGGTGAGAGAGACAGAGATACTGAATATGTAATAGTGTGTGTGTGTATCTATATATATATTTATATATTTTTAATTTCCATGAACTTGCATCCTCATTCATACAGGTCTCATTAGAAGTGGAATACAGGAGTTATTGCAAAACTAATTTTGATGTCAACCTGCTTTCCCTGACACACTGCGTAACACCATCAGGCCATGATATGCATGTGAACCGATTGTGAGATAGAGCTCTCCAGACCAGCACAATGTGTCCACCATGTGACAGAACACTGCACCATACCTTCCCAGGCTCCGAGCAATGATGTGTTCCACCAATCCTTGTGCTATCCAGCCAGCTCCCAGAGCTAATCTCTGAACCTGAGTTGCCAGCATGGAAACACAGTATGCTACCCTCTGGCCCAACAGCTGTCACGGCACACAACATTTCTACATAACTTTTAGGTGATTCTATCAACCAGTGACAATATGTAATCAATAACCCTGGCAAAAATGCGTACAGTGCAATTATTTATTTAACAGGTCTATTCTTTCAACAGGTCTACATTATTATATTCCACTTTTCTAGGCGTAATTACTTTATTTTTCTTAAAATGACAGTTAAATTCATTTTACCAGTTATTCATTTCAGATGGCATCTCTATACCTTAAAGACACAAATAGGTTTGTACAAAGTGAGATATGGACTTAACAGGTCTGTGCTATTGACAAGATTTTATTTAAGTTAGCCCTAGTGCAATAATGTAAGACTGAAAATTGTATTAGGCTGTAGTGCAGGTTGAGCAAATATCACCATGCCTGCTGTGCTGTGCCACCATCTCTGGCAGTGGGAGCTGTGGTAGATAAGTGACTGTTCATTTCTGTTGCAGATTGCAGCCATTTCATTAGCTAATGTATGATGTTATAGCAATGATAACATCACATTGTGAGCATATAGGGGTTTAGGATATAAAAAGGGGAAGGAACCAGATTCTATGGAAAAACAGAAATATTAATAAAAAATCAACAAGAAGAGTGAATTCTGAGGCACATAGAAGTTCTGCAGTAGATTGCAAGTTCTGTGCAAAATTCTGCTGACCACAGAATTCTAGGGGCCTTGCTTCTAGAGCCCAAGCAAGCTTTGGAAGGGCTGTCTTGTCATAAGCTTTGGTTGGCTTTCTTCCCAGACTGTTTTGCTGCACCTGTAACTGCTTGGGACTTGTTCCTACAGTGTGACCTAATGACTGAGATAACTTGAAGAAGACAGAACAGTTACATAAGAACTTACTGTAACAGTAGATCTTTGAGGGATCTCAGTCATCAGGTCTGCCCTCCTCCCACCACCCCCTATTATGAAGCTCTCTTCTCAGATCTGGCTAACTGGTGTATCCAGCCTTGTATTCTGGCTTGGGCATCTCTCTCTCTCTCTCTCTCCTTGGTCCCCATGGCATGAGTTTGCTCCTTGTCTTCAGGGGAAAGAACTGGGGAGGAGTGGGGCTGCTCACTCCTTTATAGTGTGAGCAGCGTCGGCAGGAGACATCGGTGTGGGCAGTCCTAATGGTACTGCTTGAAAATCTTCCATATGGCTCCTACTTCACTGATGGTGAAGTTCCTATGGTGTGACCTGTTGACTGAGATCCTCGAAGATCTACTGTTAGGTAAGTTATTATGTAACTGTTCTTTACCAATCAGAGTGCGGTTCAGTTTGTTTTTGTCTGTTAGTGTGGGTTAGCAGCCCAGACTTCACCCCGTTTCTACTTGAGCGTGATTACCTGACCTTGTAGTAGTCCACTACTTACAGTGATAGAGTGCAACTTTTTCTTCTCTCAAACAGGCCAGTCCTGTGAATAGAAAAGTCCCCAGAGCTGGCACCAAAACCAGTTGCACACAGTTTTCACATTGTACTGTTACATAGCACCTCCAAGCCCAACACAATAGTGTATTTGCTCAACTATGATGTCCGGTTTAGAAGCCTTACTAAAGCCCTAATGTCTGCTGGGAACAATGAGTAAGCAGTAGTATCTATTCTTTGCAGCTTCTCCAGTGTTCGGCTCACATCTGTGTCCACAGTCTGCAGTAAAATAAAACATTGTGACAGCTCTTTCCTATAAACAATAAGAATTTAAATTTTCATGGGCAATGGTTTTCATTTGATATTAGAATTGCTGCTCATTTGCTAAGCAAATGTGCAATTAACGATAAAATGAGTGATTTGGAAAGCTGTGTTTTCTCCACCTCCCAATTTTAATCCCATGTATCATATTTTATCAGAGGTTCTCAAGTGCTGTGGCTCACATGAAGTTTAGTGAGCATTCTGCAATTCTATGGTTACATTGTATTTTGATAGCTACTATTATTTTTATGGTTTCTCTTCATTTCTTTCTTTGTAATTGCAATTAGCTTTTTAATTTACCAACTGATCGCATAAACAGTTATCCTCTACCTCTTTTACTCTGAAATTATCATTAGTTTCTTAGACAGGCTCTCACTTTACAGTAACAGGGTCAAAGATATACTGTAGGTTTGTAACACAACAGGTGGGCCAGTGCTATCAACAGCAGCAGGGAACTTAGAATACTGAACTGGTTACAATGTGCACAATGAGACTCATGTGAATACAGCTGATGTGCAAAAGCTTTGTTTAAAGTAATCAACTGTGTCACCACATACCGATTTTGTAGGTTTATATTTTTATTAATACAAATGGAGCTTTCACTGTCTCTATGAATGCATTTTTTTATCTATAACAGCTCTGTTATGAATATTTATGAAGCATGTAGTATTTAAACTAAGAAACTATGTGGAAATTGTGTGGCTGGAAAACAACATTGCGATCTACTTCATAAGTAAAAACAAAGCACACACACATTAAGTAGATTATTTAAATTTGTCACAGGTCTTGTTACCAACTTCCCAGTTGCAAAATAAATGGGTTGCATCGGAAGATTTTTTTAAATTAAAATCAGCTTTTACATTTAACAAGAAAACAGTGAGGCTGGGGAGGCGAGGGGGGAGACATACTAGTGAATGGGAGGATGCAGACAGAGTTACAGGAAGCTGTGCTATGATTCCACTCCTCATAATAACAAAAGCAGTGCTGTGTTACGAATTCCAGTCACAGACCCTTCTTCTGATAGCAATACATCAGCATAGCGTCATGACGCAATGCAGCTGTAAAAACAAAGAAATACTACTAAGTATTTTCATGGTTGATTTTATTCTTAAGGCATCAAAACAGTATGGCAACAGAAAATAAATGTAATACTGTAAATCTAATATGATGTTGGTAGGGAACAGTGGGATGGCTGGGTGGGCCAAGTGGTCCTTATCTGCCATCAAATTCTGTTTCTATAATAGAAATGAATGCTGCATTTTAAGCTGAAAAGTGCAGCCCCACTTCAGGTATGGAGAAGGAAGAGAGAGGAGAGAAAGAGAAACAAAACAGGGACAAAAAACAACAGGGACCACATATTCAGAACTTTGACACCTGGTCAGTGATAATGCTCTGTTTGCTGGGGTTGTAACCGAGTGCAGTATTCAAAGGGGCTGTGGCACATTTATTTATTATTTATTTAGTTTTGTTGACCAGGTAAGTGCACTAGACAAATCCTGCCTATTTTCAGGCACGACCGGGGAGGGGATATAGATGAATACCAACTAACTTTGAACCAGATTAAGCTGTTGGTGGTATTTTTAGTGAATGAGGGAAATTTGGCCAGGACACGAGGAAATTCCCCTACTCTTTTCGATAAGTGCCATGGGATCTTTAGCATCCACCTGAACTACCACCAATCCAGGCAGATGGGACCTCGGTTTAACGTCTCATCGAGAGCGGCACCTCAGAAGTGCAGCACCCTCTCATGCTGCACTACAGTGTCAGTACTGGGATATTAACTCAAGTGCCAGATGTGGGAACTGAACCCACAGCCCTTTGATCTCCCGGCCTCAGAGGCGTGAAAAGCTACCCACTGAGCCACTGACACTGAACATGCCAAAAGGGTTAGTACACGTGCAAAAAAATAATGTATGTGGTGGGCAAAAGGAGGGGTAGGGACAGGAATCCTGGTGAAGCACAATATTTAGCGTGTTAGTGCTGCACAAGAGGAATAGCACAGGCCACCTTGTGCTGCTCAGTTACCACTGAGAAAAAGCCCAACTTACTCCATGCAACATTAGTGGTTGGCAGAGCCACTACAGCCAACAACCACATTGGCAATTGGTGGAGCACACTTGCTCCCTGGTGCCTAGTGGTCCCCATCCTCTGATCCCTGTCCTAGTTGAAAGTTAAAATTCCCCTGGTGCCTAGTGGTCCCCCACCCTTGGATCACCATTCTGATAAATGAAGAAAATGTCCCTGGTGTCCAGTGGTCCATCTAGCCCTCTGATTGCCATCACAATGGCGCCCTCCAGTGAGAAAAATTCCTTGATGAAGGCCCACGGGAGCTCCCGGGCTTCCATTGCTCACCAAGTCTCCAGCACCTGCCCGATGGAACAATGAATTTCAGGGGTTCCCACCCACCCTGGCCCTGCCTGGGGCAGAGCCAAGGCTTCATGGGGGTAGGTGACCATTGCTGAGGAGGCTTGGGGATGCTTCTCACAGTGCCTGAAGCATGAGTGAGAGGCCAGAGAAGGGGCATGCATAAATAGACACTGAAAAATTTCCATGTTGTCCTGTGGTTTCCCCACCCTCTGATTGCCATCCTAGTAAATGAAAAACATTTCCCTGGTGTCCAGTGGTCTCCCCTCCCTCTGATCGCTGTCCTGGTTAATGCAAAAAATGTGCCTGGTGTCCAGTGGTCCTCCCCATCCTCCAATCACCATCCAGTACTTGAAAAAATGTCCCTTGAATCAATGGTCTCCCTACCCTCTGATCACCATTCCAGTAAATGCAAAGCTTTCCTGGTATCCAGTGGTCCCTTCTGCCCTCTGAAAGCCAGCTCCAAATCAAATCACATATTCCTGGCATCTAGTGACATCCCCCACCCACCGATCCCCATCCAGTGTAAGCTTCCCTCGTGTCTCGTGACCCCACACACAGTGGGCACCGACCAACCCACCCTGCCACCGCCTTACCTCAATCACGGTGCTGCAGGAACCTATATAGTAACTGGCATAGTACTCCTCTCACCTCTTCGGACAGCTACACGTGTGCAATGACAAGGAGCATGTGTTCCCTGTACTGTAAAGGAGCATGTGCTGTCTACTGTAGACAGTATGCCCACTCTCTTTAAAGTACAAGGATAAATACGCCTTGTTATGCATACAGTTGCTGACTGAGTGTTTTCATTACCGGACCAGTGATTGGAGGGTGCGGGACTACTGGACACCAGGAGATGTTTTTCCTTTAATGAAGACAGTGATTGAAGGTGGGGGGACAGTGATCGGAGGTGGGGAGACCACTCTGACATCAGCAAAATGTTTTCCATTTAACAGGGATGATGATTTGAGGGTGGGGGACTACTGGACACCTGGGAAATGTTTTAAATTTAACAGGGCAACAATCGGAGGGTGTAGGGGAACCAATGGACACCAAGGATATTTTTTCATCTACCAGGATGAAGATTGGAGGGTAGAAGGACACTGGACACTAGGAAATGTTTTTATTACCAGCATATTGGTTGGAGGTGGGAGACCACTGAACACTGGGGACTTTTTCATTAAATGGGACAGCGATTAGAGGGTGGGGAACTACTGGACACCAGGAATATATCCTCTGTTCTTGAGTCCGACAGTGGGGTGGGGCCAGGGCTAGTCGCAGGGGTGCAAACCTGCCACTGCTTCCCATGCAATGTGCCCATAACAGGCTTGCAAATGAGCCCTTAGTGTCTTGCATGCCCGATGGGCTCATTTACATGGTGCCATCTGAATATTGCACTGGGAGCTCCGGCACTCTCGGGTCTGGGGGCTATGTTCCCTGCACTGCCAGGATCCATGTCAGGGCAGCGCTATTTGACTTGCTGCTGCACCGGCGTGCCCCATTCAGTGAGATAGCACCAGTGCACCATCCAACTGAATTTGGCATGCTCTAGGTCAGGGCAATGGGCAAGCACAGCACAAACCTTTGCGCTCCGCTTTGTCCATCCAGTCCTAAATGTGGTTCCCAGAAAGAATGCAGATTCACAATTACATAAGAATGAATACGACAGAAGAGCGAATAGCAAGGAAAGAGACAGGTACAACAAAAGAGGAAGGAGATTAAGGGAAACACCTAAGTAGAGGTAAGATGAGAAAAGATCAAGGGATAAACAAAAGAGCATAGGAACCACCCAAAATAAAATTTTTCAGATTTAGATTGATTAAACTTAATGAGGTTTATAAAGAGACCAGTAAACTCAATAACCTAACATTTATTTAAACACACTGTATTCTGTCTTTCCCCATATGCACGCCTAAATAAGGTCTGCCCTTTTCAGCTTAAAATGTTGCATTTAATTCTATTCAAATGCCATGCCTGCAATTCAATGGGTGGAGCAACCAGTCGCCCCTCCTTAGCTATTTAAGTCAGCTCCTTCCAGCCTCTCTCAGAAGCACTGTATCTTTGCTGCAGCGGAGGGCACTACCAGGGCTCTGCCCTCCCTTTTCTCCCCATGTTTGTCTCCAACCTTCCCTGTATGATTTTGCAATTTTTCTTGGTTTGTGACTCTCTGGCTTTCTGAGGCAGTATTCTTGCTTTCTACATTCCTGGCTGCAGTTTCTGCTTCTCTCAGTTGCCTTTTCTCCTGCAGCACTCCTGTTCTCATGTACCTTGTGTTTCTTTCACTTTTGTTTTCTTTTTGGCTTTCTAGTTTTCCCTTCATCATTTGCTTTTGACTTGCATTATTCAGCTTCCCATTTTGATATTTTCCATACCTTTAGCAATCTCTCAGTTCAACTACAATCCTTAAATGTTTACACCCGGCTCCTAGTCAGGCAGACCTCCCTTCTGGGTTCTGTTGTTGTTCACTTCAGCGCTTCTGCTCCCTAGTTTTGGTTCCCATATACTCCTGCTTTCCTAGTAGTTTCATTTGTTGATTCTACTGCCTCAGCCTACCTAACTTGCAGTGCATCAGCAACTAACACTAACCTCCCTTATGGAACTGGTTGCCATGCATTCATCATTAAGTCCAAGCTCATATCATTCAGTCTCATTCAATGTCCTAGTTGTCATTTGAGTTCTCAATCAGCCATTCAGCCTTACCTATGCTTCATTTCTTCCATGTGCTCATGGCTGTCGAGCTTCACTATTGGCCTCCACTACTCCTGCATTCAGATGCATGCCAGCCACAACCATAACATGGCTTCCAGGGCTACTGCCCTTAAGTCGACTATCTCACTTTGCCCCTTGAAGTCCACATTTTGACGGTACATCCATCGACTCGGATGGGGTTTTCTCTTTCTTCCCTTCAGGTGAGAATATCCTGTGCTTCAGGGTAAACTTTAGCCATGTAGATTTATTGGTGGCACCTCTTGATGTAGCATTTAAGACTTCAGCTGCTGGAGGGTGGGGCCTCTAGGTCGGCGACTCCTTTAGCTGTGCAGACCATGTTGGCAGAACCTTCAAAAGCTAGTCCCCCTACAGCCACCTAAGGTTCACCTGGTGTTCACCTCATTCTCTTCCTCTGCCCCTCAAGGGTGAAGATCATACAACTCAAGTCCTGGCCCCTCAAGGGCTCAACTTCTATGCCTTACCCCTCAAGGGATTGGCTTCCTCTCTAGGCCTCCCTTGTGGAAGCCACGTGAGTGTCTTTCAGTGGTTGTTGCTCTCCTCCTCCTGCCTTGGGAGTGGGCCTCCTTTGCAGGAACCTCTTTTAGCTGCAGAGATCAGCTCACAGCACCTCCACAGCTTTTCCATTAGAGGATAGAGTGAGGCCCATCCTCTAAAAATCTTCCCACTGAATTGGGTCTCGAAAGTGCAGTAGCTGAGCCATCATTAATTTATCCCAAGCCTGGAGTGAGGCGACCAAGGCCTTGGATCCCCATAGATTCCCCTCATAGTTTTTTTTCTCTCCTCTCCTCTCCTCTCCTCTGTGCTGAAGTTCATAAAAGTTAGGTGGTCTCTGCAACAGGTGGTCCATTGTGCTTATATTAGTATAACATTACCCACGTAGGTTTCCACTGTGAGTTGGGGTTGGATGGTGGTCCTCCTTCCATTGCTGTTCCCTTTCGCATTACAAAGTCATGCCTCTTCTGCTATCAGTTCGATGTCTGTCAGTCATTGCTCAGTTCGGTTTCTGCTTCCAGTCATCAGTAGTTGCCATTAATCTATCTTCATTCAGGCTCTGTGGCCACTACTTGCTGCTCAGTACTTTCTGGGGCTCCTTCTAAAGCTACCTTTAGCCTAAAGGGATTATGTTCCAGTGGCACCTCTAGTGGTGGAACCTTCCTCAGGAGGTTCCTTTGCCTTCATGGTATCCCGACAGGGTGGTAGTTCCTAGTGGAACAAAGAGTGCAAATGGTCAAAGTATTCACCTATGACAACCAACAACACATTTATTCAAATACCATCAGACTATCAACAAAGTTGCACAAGCATTACTCCTCACTAAAGTTGTTAAGCTCATTGAATTCAAAGGCTATGCCTGCAATTCAATGGGTGGGAACAACCAGCCATGCCTCCTGCCTCGCTATTTAAGTCAGCTCCTTCCAGCCTCACTCAAGTACTGTTTCTTTGCCCCACTATCCTCTTTTTCTTCTCCAGTGGCATGCCTCTCTCCTTGGGGCTCCTTCCTAAGGTACCTTTAGCCTAAAGAAATTATGTTCCTGCAGCACTTCTAGGGGTAGAACCCTCCTTAAGAGGTTTCCTTTGCTTCATGGTACCCGACAGGGTGGTTGTTTCCTGTGCACAGAGAATGCAAATGGCCACAGTATTCACCTGTGACAATCAACAACACTTTCATTCAAATACCTTCAGACTATCAACAAAGGTGCACAAGCATAACTCCTCACTAGGTTGCGTAAGCCCACTGAATTATATTTAATTTCTTTTGCTATACTGCTTTGATGCCTTGAAGACTAAAATCTACCATACAAGTTCTGCAGTGTAGAACCAGTGCATCACTTGGATCCAATAGGTGACAGTGTGCATGTGGTTATGAGACAGACAAAAAATCAAATATTCTGTATTTTAAGTAAGTCCGTGAGTCCCTCCATATTCAGTTTCACCCTATTCTGCCTGTACTGCTTTCCTCTACCCCATAAAATATATTTCCTTTACCCAGATGTTCCAGATCTTCCATCTGGCACCATTTGGATAGTTAATTACTACCCTACATGATCCTGCTCCACATTTCACTGTGCTGTATACAGTACCTGGGCATACAATCTACAATCTTGCCCTTCTATCTCCAGGTAAAAGCCTAAACCAGAATCTCCAGTACCTCTAATCTCCTCTTCCTTAAGCCTTTTACATCAAAATGTACCTCAAGAACTGTCTCAAAACCTGTTTCCTTATTAACCCATGTTCCTTTTCATCAATATCTTTAACCTTGTCTTTTGGAAGACAATATTGTGCTCTGCCAGCTCATCCTCTTTGGCAAAACCAGCTGCCCACAAACAATATTAGATTCTCTAAACTACTAATATTGGGCCCTATGCGAGTCGCACAGCCATACAGGCGGCGCGGAAGCCAGCAGAGGCGAAACGCATTCAGTACACACGCCGCGAACTGGGTCATGGCATGCATGATGAGGGGCTTCATGTACCACGACAGCGGCAATGCATAGCCATGCATATCCAGTGCATAGGACACTGCTGAGTGCATGCATGACCAGGAATGGGGCACGATACGCAGCGATGATGACATGCCACATACACGATGGCAGGGGCAGCCGTGAAGTGCTGCATAAGTGTAAGCCACCGGCAGCAGGCATGGTACAATAGACAACAGCCAACAAGGCCTCAACACAGGACACAGGCAAGGGACAACAGCGGCGTGTGGCAAAGGACACCCAACCACATACGCGCCGAGCAACCAACACTAGGGATAGAAAGAATAAAAGTGTAATGTAACACAACAGCATGCTTGCTGTTCCCGTCCAACTATAGGATGAGATATGTCAAGAAATGTGTACCTGGTATCCTATCTAATGTGACGTGTATGAGACTTACTGCACAATTGAAGGTTATATCAGATGTATCTATACATGTATGTATGCACCTTTCATTATACCCAAACAATAATAATGATTCACTGCAAACATCAGGGACAGAAAGACAGGCGTGGCAGTACACTGATGCACAGGGACCACAGCCACCAGAAACAGAGGCTGCATGTGGCAGCCAACCAACCACTGCCGTTGGGTGCAGGGCACAGCTGCACACCATCATGGTATATGCAACACCAATGGTGAATGATGCTACTGCAGCAGACACATGGAACAACACAGACGCAGGCATGGGCACAAGCAACCACAGTCAAAGGGGCAAGGACAGAGCAGTGGACCAGCAGCACCCCAGTCGGACAATGCCAGTGACTGGGAACCACAAGGAACCCACATGCTGGCCAGCAAACCACAAATATTCCATGACAGCAGAACTGCCCTGATGACCCCTGTAATCAATGCATTGTCATGGAAGTGGTCACCCTGTAAACAACCCCAGTGCCCCGTAGAACACATGATACCCAGTAGACACAGGAGGCCCGGACCAGACCAGTGACCACACCGCAACCTGCCTAATGACTGCCTGTGGGTGGCCCACAACCCCATGGGCAATGTAACTGCACACAGTCCAGCGGGCTAAGCCCCACAGGGTTGTCCCCCACTTCAGGCAGACAGCGGTGGTCCTGGACACAGGCATGCATGGTAGTGGTGCATCCCCCGCCAGACACACACCACGGCAGAGACCACACAGGACATGTGCATATGTGATTTATTGCCACAGTAACATCACAGTAACAGCACAACACCATCAGTGGGCTGACAGCAGCAGCTGCCCCCAAAAGGCATCCCCACCAGCTGGAGCACCTCCCAACACAGCCCTTAGTGACCCTAGGCAGATGTTCCCAGCAGTGGCACTCCGCTGGACGTGAGGGTGTACACAACAGGGTGGCACCCAGAATGGCCAGCATCCTTCATCTTCACTTCATCATCATCATCAGCGTCTGCAGCAGAGTCTGGACCCATGCTCCAGGCCACTCCACCAGCAGGACCATCCATCTGATGGGACTCTGTAGCACTGTAGGGAGAGAGAGAGATGCAATGAGAGCCATGTACCATGCCAAGCCCACCCCACTATGGAGACACAGCGATGCATCCATGTGCCCGCCAGTACAGACACCATGGCAGCCGCGCGGTCGACCGTTAATGGGAACCACTGATAAAGGTGGCCAAACCATACAGGTCGGGCATGCACATAGGCCCATGGCAGGAATGCCACGCTGACCAGCCAAGAGGCGCTGGTGTCCATGCGACCCTTGCAGGACAGGTGAACCCCCTGGACATGCATGGCAATGGTGCAGACCCCAAACTGTCCCTGATGTAACACACACAGTCTCCTGTCCACCATACGAGTAGTGCCAGCAGTAGTGGATGGTGTGTGGTACAAGCACAGCCAACGTCACACAGTGCATTACCCGATCACCATTGGCGAACAGTGCAGTTACAACAACCCCCTGTATATATCAGAGTCCTGGGTGACTGGTACTGTGTGGAGGCCATGCTCCAAGCCAGTAACCCTGACTATGGGACGCCCGAGTCCCTGAGGTATGAGGCAAGGGATCAAGAGGTATCACCGGTGTGCCACTAGAAACTTACCCATGAAGGTTTGACAACCCTCCACAGGGTCCATAGGTCCACAGGCCCTAGATCCCCCTCGTAGTGTACCACACTGTCTATGTTCATCCACCAGAGGTACCATGGCATCACCAAACCCAGAGCATGTGGTACAGGTGAGATGGTGTCACGACCATGACAGCTGTGCCATCACACTGCTCCTGACGGCAGGTTCAATGCTAGATGGCATGCCCATAGCATCTTGCATGGGAAGGATGGTAGACAGAAGGCACAAATGCATCAGTACACAGTGACGGGTAGAACCGGCACCCCAGTGTGACATCTGTGGTGCACGTGATGTACCTACCAGAGCTGCTGCAGCAGCAGACCAGAGCTGGCCCTTGCCTCCGCTGTCAGAGTAGTCATCCTCCGCCACCTGCCACAGTTGCTGGAAAACATCTCCATCATCTCTGCATGACATGCCATGCCAGACCATGCTGTTTTTATAGCTGGCCTGTGCAGGGTGTGCGTGCCAGCCATGCCGGCACATGTCACCGTCCATGCATGCTGACACGTCCACACCAACACAGGTGGCCCATGCCAATGGATGGTGATGCTGCAAGGCAGACAGGGTCAGCATGCCATAAACACATGTGCACTGGCCCATGCCATACTGGCCAGTGTCTGTACACAGTGCCAACACTGTCCACGGCCTGTCGCATGCTGCAGTATGGTGAGGTGCACATCATTTGGCCATGGTGGCTGCAATAGACCATGACCCATCCATAGTTGTCTACTGAACGTGGACACAGCATCATGTATGGCAGGTGGGTGGTGTGGACTGGTCTTAGGACAGGGCACCAGGGAACAGTGGCAATGTGCAGAGTGCTGTACATGTGCATGGCATGGGACCGCATGCTGCCAGAATGGTCCCTGCAGGTCTGTGCCCAGCGGCGGTATGCACAGTGCCCAGCTGTGTATGCATGCCACCTGCGGACAACAGTCATGTGGCATCTGCGATGGACAGCGTTCCCATGGCGGTGCCATTGTCCTCTGCAGACATGCATGCAGCCATCTGGGGGCACAGCCCTGTACCATTGGCATCGACCACAGCACTGTCCCAGTGGCCACCACCCGTGTGACATGGCAGTGGATGGGCATGTGCCACATGCTGTCAACGTGCCATACCACGACATGCAGGGCCATGTCCGCAGTGCACACCTGGCCTGTGATGCATAAAGTGAGCGCCACGGTGCTGGGGCACGCTTCCTGTGCATGCTGCCACCGGTGACAGCAATATGTGCCCGGGACCGCTGATGAACATTTACCTGATGAACACAGTGCATGGCAGAGGTGGACGCATGCGTCCATGTGAATGGGAGGTACATCCACGCATGGATGGCTACATGCGATGGAACACCCACTGCATTGAATGGTTCCAACTGCCCTGGCCCATGGTGGTGCAACTGTGCGACCCCATCTGCGACCATGTCGCACCTGGACATCGCTCCAGGGCCATGACCGTTGAGACCAAGGTTATGTGTGTACTCACCTGTCGCAACCTGTTTGTTCCAGCATGTGGTGGGTGGTGGCATTGGCGTGAGTCAGGCGTCAGTGTCCAGGGCACTGGCGCAGGTCATGAGATGCTCTCTTGGAGTACACGGGAGCACAAAATGATTCCCATGATGGACGGTGAGGTCTGTACCATGAAGCAGGCATTCTTCACACTGTTTGGAATGCCCAACATAGTTGGTGCTGTGGATGGCATGCACATTGCGATCCTGATGCCATCGGTGTCTGAGAAGGCATACCGGAACCGGAAAGGCTTCCACAGTATCAACTGCCAGGTGGTATGTGATGCCTCAGGCCTGTTCACAGACATGCATGCAAAGTTCCTGGGAATGTGCCACGACTCGTACATACTGGTCTTTTGGGGCTTGGGGCTTGGCTCCATGCTGGACGCATCAACAGCTGGCTTCTGGGTAGGTGTCTGGTGGGTGTTTGTGTGTGTGTGCAGCATCTGTCTGTCCGCGCCATGTCTCACTGGTCTCCTCTCCCACAGGTGATGGCAGCTATCCTCTCAGACCATACCTGCCTAACACCCATCCTGTTGCCGGCGGACACTGCGGAGCTGACATACAACACCGCACACGGAGGATGGGGCCAGTGTGGAGCAGTGCATCGGTATGCTGAAGATGAGATTCAGGTGCCTGGACCACACAGGGGCACCATCATGCTGACACTGCAGTGTGCATGGCATGTCTTTGCTGTCTGCGTGATGCTATGCAACATGGTGGTGCACCATGGAATGCCACTGCCAGACTGGTGACCCCGGACATATCGCTGGAGTGGTCTTCTGACAACCCTGTACATGGCCAGGAGTCAGCCGCTGGCGTGCTGCTCATGCTGCAGTCATGAATGGGACATTCAGGTGCTAGCCATGGTTTCCGTGCCACACGGTGCCCTGTTGTGGCCACTGACCCTGAACACAGTGATGGAAGCCAGTATAGCACACATCTGAGTGTGTTGTGCCACATGCACGTGCGCAATGATGAGGCCTGGCTGAAGGTGCATGCCACCATCAGCATGCAGGTGCTGTCCACATGTGGTGGCATGTGTCACGGCTGGCGTTTGGTGACAGGGCAGTGATGCCACTGTGGTAAGCCCCATACCACAACAAGGTAGCCAGCCATACAGAGTCACCACCCACCCACCCACCCCTCACTGCATGCCCACACCCATGCCGTGACCCGTCTAGCTGCTGCAGTGGACACTGTGCCATGTCTGTCACCAGCCCTGTGTGTGGGTGTGTGACGCGTGTGTATGTGGCATGCTCCTCGCTGGGCCCATGGGCTTGGGTATCATGGGCATCTCAGGCCACTCTGTGCTCATGGACATGGCGAGGTGTACGCACTGACTGTTCATGCAAAACGGACGGCGATAAACCTCCTGGCTGCAGGTCCCAGTACCTTGCGCCCCTACCCTTGCACCGTGTGGCATTCTGTGACCCCATTGTATCTCCCCTGCATTGTCCGAGGCACCATCGAGTCCTGGTCCTCACTCCGCCCCTCCTCCACCAGGCTATCCTCCGTGGCAGTGTCTTGTGTCCCACCACCAGGTGTGTCCTCTGTGTGAGGGCTCGTGGTGTGTGCGACATGCCCATCATCAGCAGTGGCGGGGACCAGTGTGCTGCCATGCCAACATCCCCTGGATGCCTGGTGTGTTGGCCTGTGCAGCCTCATGGGGGCTTGGCTTTAGGCTCCACTGTTGTGCCATGGCGCTTTCCCACGCCTTGAGAGTATCTCCATGGTGCAGACCTGTGCCCTGCCATCTCTGCTATGTCATGCCCCATGGCACGTGCCACTGATGTCAGCTCCTTGATGGCATCAGTGTTCCCCATGTGGCCTCAAGTTGGTCGTACATGAGCTGCTGCAGCTCACTGTATTGGTGGTTCTGCACTGCTATGGCCGGGTTACCCTGCTGCACCCTGTTGGACAGGTGGATAGTCCCTTGTCTCCGCTGTCTGGGTCACCTGTGCCCACAGTGTGTCCAGCTACCTCCATGTCGTGGCTGGGTTGCACATGGGTGCCATGGGTTGCAGGTGCCCTCTGTGCACTGCCTCATCCTGTGGGTGCTACTTTCGCATGGTGGGATGGCACTCCTCCCTCCATTGTCAGAGTCCCACTCTGCTGTCCTCTCTGCACTATCACTGTCTCCTCCATCAGTGGGGTGGTTCACTGTGTCGGTGCATGGCATCATCTGCTTGCCCTCACCCTGGAGGGAGACAGAGGGTGTGTTACTGGTGTGTTGCAAGTCACATGCCACACTCCACGCCACTCAACTTGCCATACTCACCTGTGGGGTGCTCCTCCCTCGGCTGCCTTAGTCTGCTGTCATTGGGTGTGTTGTACCGGGTGCATGTCATCTGGGACCTCACCACCACCATGTCTGGCTGCACTGGCATGCCCTGTTGGTACAACGGGACATGTCAGGGTGTCTCGGATGGACTCTGTTCCACCACGGTTTGGCCATGTCCCTGTGCCATGCTCACCTGCTAGTGTGTCCATGCCTCTGCACCCCGTGGATGCTCATGGCCGTTATGGTGTCTGCCACCATCCACTCCATGGAGGTGAACTGGGTGTCCGCCCGTGACCTCCACTGGTGGCATGCTGTTCCGTGTCCCTGCATCCAGGCGCTTCTTGACGGCCATCCTCAGGTCTCACCACTTGTGCTTAATTGCCATTAGGTTGCGGGCATCCGGCCCTCGCGGAGTTCATGGTGGCCTGGACATCTAGCGACAGTTGCACCTTCACCTCCGTGGGGTGGCCAGTGCAAGGGCACTGTATAGCTGGGCACAGTGTGCGCTAACCTCAGCCACCATCATGGCAACCTGGGGCCCGGTGAAGTTGAAGGCCGGGATCATCCAGTACCCTGTCAGCGGCCTCCTACAGGTGCAGCCCTGTCCGGCTGTGTGTCTGCTTTCCCTCCACAGTCCTCTCGTGCCTTGCTCTGAAGGGACTGTGTTTTCTCATCATCTGTCCTCCTCCTAAGCGGTTGGCATTCACTGCCATGTCAGCGTGGCGGCGCGGTTGTCCATAGCGGCGGGTTATGGGGCGTAGGTCGCATTGCTGGGCCCGCCTCTGTTGTCTGCACATTCTGTTGCACCCCATCTGTGGCACCACCCTCTAATGTTGCACAGGTCACATGTCTGTTTGCGCATGCTGCGTATTCTGGTGGTCCTGCATGCCACGTGGGTGTGTGTCACGTGTACATTGCATTTCCGTGCACTTTCCGATGTTCATGCATAGGGCCCATTACTCTTTGCAGCTTTATTGTCCCAGTACAGTTAGTTCCATATATTTAATCTGTTCATGCAGCAAAGAAAAGAATAACAAGACATCCTTCCTTGTTGTTCTAGAGGGTAATCCCCAGGACTTTTTAAACTAGCCAAGGGGAGGCACTGGAAAGGAGCAGGAAAATCCTAGCCCCCAAAACAATCACGTAGTAAGTGTGGCAAACACCAACATGGAGGTGTCAATAGGGAGAAGGGCAGGGTAAATGGAGAAAGTGACAAAGGCAAGAAGGACAGAGATGGGGCAAAGGGGTAAGGCCATCAGGAAATGGAGGGTAATGAGTACCAATGCCCGTGAGTCTGGGCAACAAGCTCCCTGAGCTGGTGGCCTTAATGGAAGAGGGATGCCTGGATATTGTAGCAGTCACAGAAACATGGTACACAGAGAACCATGACTGGGATGTTAACATACCAGGGTACATAACTTACAGGAGAGACAGGCAGGGAGAAGAGGGGAGGAGTAGCTCTTCATGTCAAGGAAGGGATAAAAGCAACTGAACAAAAGAGTAAACAGGGAGGAGAGGAGGCACTGTGGGTCACCTTGGAGACTGAAAGGGCACCACAAACCGAGCAGGGTTGTGTACAGACCCCATGTCAGGGGAAGGAATGGACAAGGATATGATGGAAGGCATTCTTAGAATGGCAGAGAAAGGGGAGATACTGTTGATGGGAGACCTGAATATGCCAGATGTTAACTGGAGCACATTTGCTGCAGCCACATCCAAGAGCAGGGCCATTCTTGACGCCCTACAGGTGGCAGGCATTAGAAGAGCTAGTTTGGAACCCACTCGTGAGGGGCAATCTTAGACCTCATACTCTCAAGCGGGGCAGTAAGAGGATCTCAGATCTAGAAGTGGGTTGCCATCTGGGGACAAGTGACCATCAAACAGTGTGGTTCACGTTAAACCCAGCTACAGAGTCAAGACATACAAAAGTGAGGGTACTGGACTTTAGGAGGGCTGACTTTGGCAAGATGGGAGAGTGCCTCAGAAAAGCACTAGCAAACAGGCTAGAAGGAGGTGTGGAGCAACAATGGGAATTATCAAAACTGCCATCACAGAGGCAACAAGCCTTTGTGAAGCAAATAAACAAATCAAAATGAAAGAAAAGCCACTATGGTTCTCAAAAGAGGTGGCTGTGAAAGTCAGGAAGAAAAGATAGTATTCCGGAAGTATAAGGAAACACAGAAGGAGCAGGACAGAGAGCTGTACCAGTTAAGGCAGAAAGACGAGGAGGGAAGTCAGAATAGCAAAGGCCCAAACTGAGGAAAAGATAGCCAACTCAGTTAAGAAGGGATAAAACCTTTTATAGGTACATCAGCAGCGTAGAAAGACAAAGGGAGGGATAGTGAGGCTGAATAGAATGAACGGTGGTGGGCAGAGGGGACAGTGAAAAGCAGGAATACTGAACGAATATTTCTGCTCAGTATTCACAAAAGGAGGGGAAGTGCCTAATCCAATTAACAGAAGCACTCTTGATAGGGGGTCGATCCCAGTCCTTTCACAGAAGAAAGGGTTCTGCAAGAACTCCTAAAACTGAAGGTGGACAAAGCAATGGGTCCTGATGGAATTCACCCAGAATTCTAAAAGAATTAAGGAAGGAACTAGTGAAACCACTGGCTACTCTTTTAATAAATCATGGGAGGATGGTGTGGTACCCGAGGACTGGAGGAAGGCGGATGTGATTCCCTTCACAAAAGTGGGACCAAGACAGAGGCAGGAAACTATAGACCTGTCAGTCTGACCTCTGTGGTAGGGAAAGTGATGGAGTCACTTCTGAAGGAAAGAATAGT
Organism: Neoceratodus forsteri; assembly: GCA_016271365.2. Taxonomy (NCBI): domain Eukaryota; kingdom Metazoa; phylum Chordata; order Ceratodontiformes; family Ceratodontidae; genus Neoceratodus; species Neoceratodus forsteri. The sequence continues at coordinate 1,709,135,218 of CM028129.1, read as the reverse complement.
TGAGTACCTAGGGTCAGTGGAGCACAGGATCCAAGGCAGCATGGGTTCTCAGCGGAAGGTCATGTCAGACGAATCTAATAGATTTCTTTGACTGGGTGACCAAGTAGTAGACCAGGGAGGGGCTGTGGACATGGCCTACCTAGACTTTAGCAAGGCATTTGACACAGTCCACACAAAAGATTATTAGTCAAATTAACCAGCCTGGGAGTGGGTCCCAGGGTGGTAGCCTGGTAAAACATTGGCTGGACAGCAGGACACAGAAGGTAATTGTAAATGGAGTCCACTCTGAAGAAAGGCGGTTACCAGTGGGGCACCGAGGTTCAGTATTGGGTCCAGTCCTTTTAATGTCTTCATCAGTGACATTGCAGAGGGACTGGAAGGAAAAGTATGCCTTTTGCAGATGACACAAGGATCTGCAACAGGGTTGATACACAAGGAGGCGTGGAAAGGATGAAAAGGACTTGGCAAGGTTGGAGGAATGGTCAGACGTATGGCAGCTAGGATTCAATGCAAAAGTGCAAATAATGCACCTGGGAAACAAGAACCCAGGGAAGAATACACAATGGGTGGGAGGTATAACAACAACAAAACAGGAAAGGGACCTGGGGTAATCATATCAGATGACCTTAAGGTTAGCAAGCAATGTGAGAAGGCAGTAGGAGGGCCGGGGTATACTGGGATGTATAGGAAGAGGCAACAGCAGCAGAAAACAGGAAGTTGTTATCTCTCTGTACAGACAGTTGGTGAGACCCCATCTGGAATACTGTGTCCAATTCTGGAGACCCCATCTCCGCCAAGGACATAGACAGGATAGAGGCAGTCCAGAGGAGGGCAACTAAAATGGTTCAGGGTCTGCAAGAGAAGCCGTATGAGGAGAGACTAAAAGGAGCTTAATATGTATACCCTTGAGGAAAGAAGGAGAGGGGGACATGATAGAAACTTTCAAGTACCTCAAGGAATCAACAAAGTCCAAGAGGGTAGCATCTTTCAGAAAAGAGACTTGCAAGAACAAGGGACACAATTTAAAGATAGAAGGAGTGCGGTTCAGGGGCAATGTGAGAAGTATTATTTCACAGAGAGGTAGTGGATGCATGGAACAGCCTTCCTGAGGAAGTTGTGGGGTCTAAAACTGTGGGAGAATTCAAGAATGCATGGGACAGACATAAGGCAATTCTTGTGGGGGGCAGGAAGATATAGGCTGTTGGTTAACTAGGATCTGCGGCTATCACATAGGTGAGGAAATGGAAGGCAGACTAGATGGGCCTAGCGGTCATTATCTGCCATCAAAGTCTATGTTTCTATGTTTCTAGGACTTGGCCAAAATTTACAAAGTTATGGTGTAGAGATCTGTAAGCCAGCAATGATTTCTCTGTATCACAATATCTCCCGTAGCCCAGTTGATGCCAATGCTAGCCAGTGACATGATGCAGAATATCCAGATATATCATGATAGTTCACAGAAAATTCCAATTCACTTCAATTGGATTTCCTGTGGTACTTCCCAATATATTCAGACATACGGTGCATCTTGTCACTGGCTACCACTGTGAGTTCAGGAACGTCTTCAAAATGCATTTGACAGGACTTTCAAAAGCAGCCAAACTGCTGCAAGTGTCTGGGTTGTGACAGAAAGGCTGCAATATTTTTACCTCCAGAATCATTTTCATGTGGACACATTTCTAGAAAATGCCAGATCTGCAACTGCTCTGGTTAATTTAAAGCAACCATGGGCACTGGTCACAGAGCGTGGCCTCAAATACACAGATAGACATGTCAACCACCTGACAGTGCAGAAGATTCTTCATAATATCAATTTTGGAACAACATAAACCTGCACCACACATCAGCACAATTTAATGTTGCACAAGAAGTTATTTATGTTTTGCAGTTAATATTTTTATTTAAGATTTTACAACACAAATAAAGCATAGTGACACGCTAACAACAATCAGTATTAAATAAAACAAACTCAAATAAAACGCCTAGGTGCAATCAGATTGACATAAGTAGCAGGCCTTGGTGGCAAAGCTAGTATATCATATACCTATAACTGCCCCCCACCCCCATCACACCATTTACAGGCATGTTTCAAACACCGTAATAACCGGAAAACTTTAACTGCTTTAACTGTCCTCTCAGTTCCAGGGCTTTTTGTGTCACTCAACTCTAGCATGCCCCTTCATTGTCTCTCAATCTATGTTTGGGCAGGTCGACCATCCCAACCAACATGGTGGATCTGTTTCACCGCTACTGAAATACCGTGTTGATCACCTGCCTCATAGTCTCACAAGTAAAGTACTCAGTTTTGTCCGTGTTTATGTTGTTGATCCTGCCTTCATAACAAAAATATATCTGGTTGATCCTGCTGTACTCGTGCTTGTTCATGGTTCAGCAGTCCAGTCAGACTGGAACTGGCGCACAGATTGAACTGCTCTTTGCGGAACCACAGTAAATGCACCAGTAATTATAAAAAAAAAGTCTAGGTAGGTGTGTGTTTATGATTTTTACACTCCTGATGTGAGCAATCAGCTCATAAACCTCTCGAGCTTCACTCTCAAGGTTTATGGCTCATCCCTCACCTCAGGTGTGCAAAAATCATCATAACACACACCTGCCTTTCCATTATTTAAGCCATATACCACGAGAGGGTGTGGGCGATGCCAGGATTACCCACACCTGGTGTGTTGTTTGGTCATGGGGCCGCAGGCGAGTGAGCAAAATACCCAGGCTTGGGTAAATCCCATCACCTACACCGTCAAGTGGGATTTTGCGATTTTATAATGTCTCCGTATTTCCTGACAAAATAAAGAAAAAGAATGTATTTCTTATGTTTTGTATTATTTTTATGGAATGTATTGCTCCACAAGAGAAAGTAGTCCTGGGTTGCCAAAGTGTTTTGCATTGTGGCCTCGATGCTGTGGTAATCAGTTGTCGTTTGCTACTCCTAGCTGTCTTGTTATCAGAATGCACTGCAGCTTTCCAAGTCGGAGACTGTGCACATTTTATGGAGCTTTTTAAAAAATATGACCTCCCTCCAAACAGAGCGCATGAGTGCTCCCCAGGTGTGCCAACACCTCGTCTTACAAGATGTTACAGAATCCTGTACTGGTGCAGCCTTTTTTCGCTGTCCAGTCAGTTTTGGGAAACAGCTGGCTTGAGAAACTGCAGGCCCCAAGTCCAACAATGTCAGCCATAGCGTGTATTTAATCAGAGTAAAACTGAACCAAGAGAGGTGGTTTGGTTCTGGGATGTTGTTTCAGTGATAGTTTACATTCTCGCCCTGATGCTGTGGTAATCAGTTGTCGTTTTGCTGCTCCTAGCTGTTTTGTCATCAGAATGCACTGCAGCTTTCCAAGTCAGAGATTGTTGACATTTTATGGAGCTTTTTAAAATCTGCCCCCAAACAGAGCTCACATGTGCTCCGGCGTCCCACCACCTCGTCTTACGCAATGTCACAGTATCCTGTACTGCTCAGCCTTTTCGTTTGCTGTCCAGCCTTATCATGCTGTTTGCACATGGTTACAGTTTGGGAAAACAGCGAGGCACGGGAAACCGCAGGTCCCGAGTCCAGCAATGCGAGCCGTAGCGCGTAGTCAATCGGAGCAAAAACAAAGAAGAGCGGTGGTTTAGTTTTGTGTTGTTGTTTTCAGTGATAGAAACTGACACACTGTCAAACTGTGAGTAAGAGCAGGGTTGTGAAAGGAAATGGAAAGTGAGAGCAACGTGGTTTTTTCCCCACAAGCCAGAAAACAAATAAAAAAATGTTTCCTGTGGATGGATGTTTTTCATGATGAATTCATAGCTGCTCTACATTTTTGAAAGTTGTGGGTTTGTTTACGTAGTTTAGTGGAATAGCAGCATGGTGATTTTGTGGACACTTTGCCATCCGACCGTCACCGTCTTTGCCAGTCTTTCATTTGTGATGGTCACAGTGATTTCAAGGGGTCCCTGATGTGGCTAACTGGTGGCTGGCACCTTTTTTCCATGGGGTGATGCTAGGATTTACAATGCTGGAAAGGTTCCAGCCAGCCAATCAGAATGCAGGGCTTGTGGTTTGTTTTGGTGCCCATTGTATAATCTCTATTTCAGCACCTGTCAGTGTCTCACCTGAGAGAGACTGAGTTTCAGGAATGGGAGGAGGAGGTAATGAGGAAAGTATATTAGGGATGGGGATGAAAGGAAAAAAGGTTCCTCATGGTGGTCGGAGTAGGTCCTTGTCATCTGTTACCAGGAAGCAGGGGTCCATCTGACACAGTGAGGAGGCAATGCATGTGGCACACACTTTATCAAAGCCAAGTAGGGTCCTTTTTACAACTATGAACATGCAGGTCAGGGTAGCTAAGTGGTTTTACAATCTAGTACCATTCCAACACCGTGAGTATATCCTGATACCACCATATACTGAGAATAAGGGCTTTGCCTCTACCCCAGCTGCAGTAAGCCAAAGGAGTGCTGGGCGTTGCAGAGCTACTGGAAGTTCAAGGAAGGCTCACAGGGTGCTAGGAGCCACAGAATCAAGAAGTAATCCTTAAACATTGGTTGTCAAAATGGCTGCATTTTGGTCAAGACCACAGAATGTGGGGAGGTCCCTTCCTGGTTCAGGCAGTGCCAGCATTGGTCATTGTGGAGAGACCGGAAACTGGAGCAGGTGGGTCAGATACCAACAGTGCAATACCTTGCTATTATTGTATAGACAGGTATCATGTGCAGTCCTCCAGCAATGGTTCCAGTCCTGGGGAAAAGTTTCGCCTAAGGCTTGTTCTCATTTCTGACATGCTTCGATGATTGGTCTGGCAAAGCATCTGTAATACAATTAAGTAATAAGGCACGACAGGTGTGGTATATCATGGGATATTGTCACGCTTCAGGTGGTTGGAGAAGGTACGCAGGCCAAGTGTTCTAACGACCGAGAAGTGACTATATCCCATGATATACCACACCCTGGAGTGACTTATTGCTATTATGAACTGAGTTTGAAGTTTTATGAATAAAAAGATAAAAAACAGGTTTTAAAACATTTTATGAGTGAGTTTTGGGTGTTTAGGAGTACATTAGACAGTAGCTAGCAAGGAGGCTGGTGGTGCTGGAACTTTTTGAAGCCGTGGCGATGTAGCCGATATCATCATGGCTTCAAGGGCTCTTGGCCAATCAGATTCCTCTATTTACGATCCTCAGTTCATAATAGTAGATTATACTGGCTCTATTCTTTATTAGCAAACACCAGTGAGGTAATGGAGATATTGGATGTGGGAAAGAGTGACGGGGTCCATCCAGAGTGCCTGGAACAGAGCACTGTAAATTATTTCAGAAATCCATATAGGGGACAATTAATCTCTGCTTCCAGAATTTTTTTTAATCTAGACCATCAAGTCTTGTCCTTAAACTAGCCTGTCAAGTGCTTCAAGTCCTTTCACTGACCAATCAATTCCTTTTGTCTTTACCTCAGCCCATCAAGTCCTTCAAGTCTTTCACTGCCAGTCACATGTTTTTCGTCCTTCCAGCAGTCCATCAAATCCTTCTTATCCTTCCACCATCCCATCAAGTCCTTCTTGCCCTTCCAGCAGCCTATCAAGTCTTTTTGCTCTTTCATCTGCCAAAAGGTTCTTCCACCATCGCTGTCAGTGGCTCAGTTGGTAGCACTTTCCCAGATGGGTTAGAAAGACATGATGGTCATTGGTCCTTATTTTATGTTGGCTTGCATGCATGCACGAGGCAGCATTTTGTGGTAGTAGCACTATACTAGCACTTTCAAAGGTGTGTCAGTGTCGTGGCGAATCCAGGGGATGCTTTAGGCGGTGCGTCCTCAGTCGCCAACCAATGAGCATGCTGCCGATGACAGCAGTTTCAGAGAGCAATACTAACTTGAAAGAAATCCGCGCTGCAATGAGAGACAGGCTTGTCATTGCAGTGGCAGATCTGTACACGCCTCCATTACGTGCCGTTCCTGGTGAAACATTTCAACAAACATGGTGGTGGCTCCGTTGTCCGCCTCTTACAATCCTAGAAAGCGAATTTGGGGTGCCCAATCCCCTGTTGGCATGCCCCTCCCAGTTCAATTTGTTTGCTGACGGAGTGCCCAATCCTCATTGGCATAATGCCCCCAGTTTCATTTGTCTGTAGGCGGGTGCCCAATCACACTCTGCATCATGCCCCTCAAACACAGACACACTTTCTTTGCTGACGGGTACCCAATCCCTGTTGGCTTCAGTCCCTCCTCAAAAAAAGGTGTCACACTGGGAGCCCACACCAGTGTGCCCAAACGCATGTTGTGAAACCTGTAAAAAAAAAAAAACCTTCCCCCAGCGTTCTGTTTTTCCCCCTGTAAAACAGAAACGGTCCCTCATGGTCACGACACACCCTCCCCAACCGCACCCACCCTCTGTGCACCCACCTCCCGCACCCCCTCACCCCTACTTACCCCTGGTAGCCCAGCGTGGCGATCTTTGGTGGAGCAGGAGATATCTGAACTCTTCAAAAGCTGACCACAAACTGAAGGAAATCATGGTAAGCTGTATAATGGCATCAGCGGGGGGAGTTCAACTCAGGTGGATATCTTGGCCATTTTTTCAACTTTTGGCTCCAAACATTCAGCATGGGTTCTTGGGACCCTACCTCATGAAATCAGTCACTGTCATTTCTTTATTCGGTCCTGAAAGGCGATTTCACAGTCATGGTGTGGAATCACCTTTCAGGACGATATCGAAATAACAGTGCCCTGTTCATCGGTGGGCTCTAAAAAGCCTGTGTTGCAAATTTGGTGAAAAATTCAAAAATGACTGTTACAAGCATCGTTGCACAGTTTCCATGAACACTTGTAACTTCAAGAATTTTTAATATTTTCCTCCAGATTTTCAACATTGCCATTTCTTCAGACCTCCTTATGAGCAGTATAGCTGTCATTTTCACATCCTGCCCAAAATGTGTTTCGCACATCTGGCTCACAATAAGCGTGGTGGCTTTGGGAAATCAATGTTCAGGACAGATTAAGAAAATCACAGTGACAGCGTTCATAAAAGTAAGGTCCAAAAAGCCCATGTTGCAAATTTGTTGAAAAATTCAAAAAATGACTGCGTTACCAGCGTGCATTGTGCAGTTTCTATGCACACTCAGAATTTCACCACTTATATTACTCCAGATTTTCAACATTGCCATTTTTGCACACTCATTATGAACAGTACAGCTGTCATTTTCACATCTTGTCTGAAACATGTTTTCGTACCTGTAGCACACAATGGGCGCTATATGGGCAAAATCAACTTTTTGGACAGAGTAACAAAATCACGCACCACTGTTCATGAGGAGAGGTCCAAAAATGCCCATGTTGAAAATCTAGTTAAGAAAATCAAAAAATGACCACATTATGGACGTCGTTGCACAGTATCTACACCATCGTAAGGTTTGCACATTTTTCATATTTTTCTCCAGATTTTCAACATTGCCATTTTTACGCCTCCTCATGAACAGTACAGCTGTCATTTTTCACAGCCTGCCCAAAATGTGTTTCCACACCTGTGGCTTCCAATGGCACAGTTGCTATGCGAAATCACCTTTCAGGATTGAGTAATCTAAATTATAGTGCCACTGTTCATGAGGTGGGGTCCCAAAAGCTACTGTTGAAAATTTGAGAAAATACCAACAAACATCTGGGGCATTAAGGTTTTCAGCCATACACCCATCCTGTAGAGACTGACAGGCCTCAGGGGACGTAACTTGGGTTAGTCAGCCATAATGTTCATAGAATTCTACCCCATCCCCACCCTACAGCACTGACAGGCATTGAGGTGTGCCTTGGGTTCTGTCACCCCAACGCTCACCCCATTCTCCTATATTACACCCATCTCAGCTTATTTCCTTATGGAATGGGTGAGCATAAAGTCTGAAGACCCCAATGCACACTCCGACACTTGTCACTCTCTGCAGCATATTTGTGAATATGCAGAATAAGAGTGCTAGCTGCACATTGAGCAGACTTGATAGACCTCTAGGCCTTTATCTGCTGGCAAATTTGTATGTTCATATGCAGGTTGGGGTGAGGTGGAATGGCGTAAGCATTATAGCCAACCCAAAGCCACACTCCCAATGCCTTTCAGTTTCTGCGGGGGTTGGCATTACTTCAATACTTCACTGCCATTCTATTTTGCATTTCTAACTCTTGCACTACCAATGCCAATGCCAGCAAGCCAACATTCGGCAGTGACAAATGCTTGTTTAATTATGTTTTTACTAGGAGTTTTCAAGCCAAAATATAAATTAGTTGCATCTTTATTCAGATTCACTATCACAGCTGTTTGCTAGGTGTGAATGAGAAATGCAAACTAGTGATTGCTGTACATATCCCATACATGAATTCATTTTAACTTCTAATTACCATTTCCTTGAAGACTGCGGATGTCAAGGAGGCCAGGAAAGCTACAAGACAGGCCTAACTAGAGGAGGAGCATGTAACTGGAAGGATAAAGTATCTGGCCATGGCATGAATCTGTGCCCTTATGCATGTTGTAATATACCTCATTCGCCTACCTCTGTTGAATTAAATATTGTTTTATTATCAAAATGTATCCATATTTTTTCTATTTTGTATACATTGTTTACTAAGGTTTTCCACTGTTGAACATGGAACTTTGGAGTGATAACCACAGCCCGCGATAGCTTTGTTTGCCGTGGTTGATGCAATTATCTCAACAGAATATGGTGGTGTTCATTTTTAATTTCCCAGAAGGGTAAGCTGTAGACTGAATCTGCTACTTTGTAAATGAAGACCTGTCTCTTATATTCACACTTTATGTATATTCCTATATCAATAACTCTGTAACCCTGCAATCTCTGTAATTGTTATCGATTTTGTTGCTCATCTGACCTGTGTGCTGTTTTCACTTAATTAATTCTGGGTCACCCCTGAATAAGGACTTTTAGTCTCAGTGGGATTACCTGGTCATCAAAATGTTATTAATAGATAGGTGGACCACCTAAGGCATGGTGTGTCTAAACTCCCTGATATCCTATGTGTATCGAATCCTGGCTGTCATCAAAAATCCCCAACTCTGCAGTGGACCTTCCAAACTACAACATATAAAGACAGGACAGAGGGAAAAGAGTGGCAACATGGTGGCCTACTAACTGGACTCTCTCTTTCCTCAGTTGTACTCCAGCAAGTCATTCACTCCTCCCAAGAGCTACTGATCTTCAAACAGTCGTTTCCATGGACTGCCCCTACTTTCATAGGAGTTTGCTACTTCTCCCCAAAACCCTTCCCTCTGCCTTATTCTCCACCTTGCATCCTTCACCTGTCACCCAAAAAAGTGAACTACTACTCCTGGGTATTACAACATGAACTGGTTCTCTGCCTAAGCCAGAACCATCATCCTGGAAATCAAGGCCCTAAACCTTGGTTCAACTTATTGGCACCAACCAGACTAGACCCCACCCTTCAACCACCCTTAATTGACTGGATTTTTAACATTCCACTCTGTCAAATACTCATCTGCCAGCACTCTACCTGATGCTTATCGATCACTGTATGACCTACTATTGTAGAGAATCCAGCCCCCCACTTCCCCTAAGTATCTGCGTTTCTGCTCATTGAAACCTTAAACTCTAGTGCCCTCCTATCTGCCCTCTACCTGGCAGACTGGTCTGGTGTTTTCACTGCCCCTAATGTGGACTCTGCTCTAACATCCTTCACTGCCACCTTCCTTAGAATTTGGACTTTGCATGCCCTCCTCAAAGGTTGCAGCTACACCACAAACAACTACCTTGGATCTCCAATAAGCTAATCTCCCAATTCAAATCTAGAGACCTGGCCTGGTGCTCCTACAAGTCCACCTCTAGCTAAGCTGACCTACAACACTACAGAACCCTGTGCAATGCCAGCATGAAGGCTATGCAAACTGCTAAGGCAAATTTCTTTAGAAACAAATTGAATGATAGCAGGATGACACCCACTGAATTTTTGGAAACCCTCCATCCACTTCTAGGATCCATTCCCTCATCCACATCAGTTTACCCTCAACTCTGATGGCTGAGACCCTTCCTCAGCTGCCTCCTCTATCAATCTCTTCCTCACCACCTGTGCCCTTCCCTGCCCCTCTACACCCTCACCTACATCCCCCAAACCCTCCTATGCCATTAGTGGATTCTCCCCATCACCATCATAGAAGTTCTCTGCATTCTAAGCGCAGAACTCCTCCATACACAGCCCTGATGACCTTGATCCCAGATTACTCAGATCCTGACCCCTGCCATAGCCCCCTGCTCTCACCTACTCAACCTATCTATAGCTCAGTGCACTGTCCCAAAAGCTTGAAACTGACCAAGGTTACCCCTCCACAAAGGCAGGGATCTCTCCCTACTTGGAATTTATAGACCCATCTTGCTTCTCCCGCCTCTCAGAAATCCAAGAGAAGCTTATCTCCTCCAGGCTAAACTCCTTCCTAGACACTTCTAGGTCTCTAAGCTCCTTCCAATCTGGTTTTAGATGCACCCACTCCACCTCCTCTTCCCTGCTCCACCTTACAAACCATATCCAGTCTGCCATGGACAATGATCACTCACCTTGGTGATTTTGGTTGATCTCGCCAAGGCATTTGATTCTGTCTCCCACAACCTCCTCCTGAGCAAGTTAACAACCTTAAGTCTCCCCTCCTCCACAGACTGGTTCAAATCCTATCTCTCTGGCAGGTACCAGTATGTGCATCTAGGCCAAGCCAAGTCCACACCCCTCCCCATTCTTTCTGGTGTCCCACAAGTTTCTATACTGGGCCCCACTCATTCTCTATCTTTGTCAACAACCTACCCTCCTTCTGCTTACCAACACACATGTATGCTGACAATATGATCATCTTGCCTCAGGTCCCTCCTTCACCCTCACCCAGGCATCCCTACAAGATACCTTTATAAAAGCCCTCAAGTGGTTTGAGCAAATGACCTGAGGTGCAATACTAAAAAATGTTGCCATACCCTTCGACTTTCCCCAGCGTTTGTCCAAACTCTCAACTTCCACTTCCTTCTTCTCCTGGAAGAAATGTTGATTGATACTGTAAAATCATTGTACTTAGGGATCTGGCTGGACCCAAGTTAGACTACTCTGAACACATTGACTCCATCCACACCAAACTCCGCCCAAATTAAGAGCTGTACATAGAATCAAAGACTGCCTCACTGCCCCGATCCACAAAGAATTAATCTCCAGTTAATTCTCTAATTCTCCTCACATTTGACTACACCAGTGTTGTATATAGTTGAGCCCCAATTGTCCCTCTCCAAACTTGATCCTCTGTACAACTATTTCTGTCGCTTTGCCTCAAACCTCCACTTCCGAACCCATCACTGTTCCCTGTACCGTGACTTGACCTCCTCCCTCTCTTCTCACTGCATCACGACTGTGCTACATTTATTGGCAAATATTGGTTTGCTACCCTCCTTCCTATCTATCCACCCTCCTTTTCCTTCTCCCATTGGGCTACCGCCTCAGATCTCATGATTCTCACACCTTCAAACACCCAACTCCACACTCCCAAGATGTCAAGGCTGCCTTCTCCTTCATTCTCCCTGATCTATGGAATCAACTCTTCCAATCCATCCACCTTGCTCCCCACCCTATCCACGCTAAAACATCAGCTGAAACTTCTCCCGCCACCCCTGTTTCCTGCAAGGGAAGCACATAGAGAGTGACTTCCAGCACCAATCCACCACACAGGGACACGAACAGCTCAGCCACAACAACAGCACCTGACAGACCACAGCAACACCCACAGAGCATCAACAGGTACAGGGTGTGGGCTCTGTGACTGTCAGGTCTGCCTGTGCTGCATTGGTCATTTGCCATGTTGCCTATCCTGCCATGCACACTGACATGCCACTCCCAGTGGTCACATGCTGCACCCTGTCATGCCTCTTGGGAAATGTTCATAGCCATCACTGCACTGTGGGGGTGCTCTCTCAGTGGTTCACACTCAGGGTGTTTGGAGTGTGGAGCATCGCTGTGTCAGGTTGTGGTGGTGTCCATCGGGATGTGTGGTTCTGGGCATCATGGTTCTGTCCATCGGACTGGTGCACATCAGGGTACTCTGCATCGGTTCAGCTGTGTCACTGTGGGGATGTCGGTATGGTTGCCATCGATCTTCCGTGGTGTTTCCCCTGCAAGTGCTCCCCGGCCTGCCTTGATATCCTCTCCCACTTTCCACCCCCAACCTAATCTTTTGTCTCCTACCCTCCCTTTCTCATATATATCTACTCTTAACTACCCCTCACCAGTACCAGTCACCCTTTGGGTATAGGTACCCCCTCTAGGTGATGCACTATCTTCCTTCTACTTACTATTCCTCATTATAAACCTGTTATTAACTCAACAAATAGCTCTTGCACCTGTACATAGCTATTTCTAAGTAAACCTATATCCCAACTGTATATATTGATGTTACTGTTCTGATTTTTGGCAACAATTGCACCACAATTGTATATACAGATTATACTGTATCCAATTTGTATTTATTGACATCACTGTTCTGATTCTAGCAATAATTGCACCTACATTGTATATACGGTCAATACTGTATCCTGTTTTGCTTCCATACTGTATTACTGTTTTTGCTTCCTTCTGAAATTGTTATAATGCTGGCTACTTGACTCTTGTACAAGTATATCCCACTCCTTTCCCTGGGTTGCACCTGAGACAAGCCTTGGCTCAGTGTGCCTTTCCGGTACCAACATTTTAAATAAATAAATAAAGATAGATAGACAGACAGACAGACAGACAGATAGATAGACATATAACATTTTTAGAGGAGTCTGAAGCCCTAGGGTGTCATTACTTCAGATGTATCTGTGTTGGATTGAGATGGAAGTCTCACTATTTAGGACATTCCCAGAATATGTGAGTATGTGTAGACTTTTGAATATAAAATGGACAAGAAAATCTTCACACCCTGATTGGTTGAGACTTTGTTCTAGCCTTGGCCTTGAGAATGCACAACACATGGCTAAAAACAAGTGCATACCAAGCTGTACATAAACATTCTATATCCATGAGCCATGCTTAGGCATGCTCATTTTAAATATCAGCCATTTTTTCTCCCTACCAAACATACATTAAAATCAACACATACCTGCAATATGTTGTTTTCCCACTCATTGTATGGCATTTCAACCTTTTGTAATTTGGTGCTCAGTCGCCTCCCTGAGCAGCTGATCACTCACTGTTTCAATCCCTGACCGCCTGCTCAATCACTCGCTTCCTCACAGGCCACCTGCGCATTTCCTTTACTGCCTGGATCCACCAGCATGCCTCCATCAGTGGCAGCGGTGATGAAGGAAGTGCCACTAGTGTCTCATCCAGATGGTCTTACTCATTGCTCTTTTCAGAGCCAGTTGCCCTCTTACTATCAGCCAATCAATGAATTTGAAAAATTCTGTCCTTTTAACTGCTGCTTGCATGATGCTCACCCATGACTGCTTCAACCCTCTTTACGCTCATGAACAAAACCGAAGTCACAGTATCACAGCCTACATACTTGCTACCAACAGAAACATAAACATACTACTGGAATACAGTTACCTACAAACATAAAACACATGATAGAGTAAAACAGGCAAACCAATGGGCACTTAGAAAAATGTTTTAGTAATATGTTAATTCTACAGATCAAGAATGAAATAAATACTATGGCAGGTCAATAAATAACATAGTACTCCTGCTGATTGAGGAACTATTTTACCTTAATTTTAAACATTTAGATAATTTTTCAAATTTTTTATTTTTAAATTTCATATGAAACCCATTTTATATAAGAATAAGGCACTTCAGGGCTTGGATTGTGGTGGGCTCACCACATGCCCAGAATTTGAATGCACTCTGTTTGCGCTGTCATGCTTCACAATAACCATAGGCATGTGATAAAGCCAGCACAACCGATACCACATTGTGTCTTGTTGCCTAATTACTACATAGTCTCGTACTCCTGATTCATGTCATTCTGTATACTGTACTTTACCTACATAGTTGGTGTTTAAAAAACAAACATAGTTACGTTCCAGAAGAATTCTTTAAATGTAAGTGAGGAATAGACCTTGTGGGACTTTTGAATGCTGTTTCCCAATTTTGATCTGTCATTCTGTTGGTACCTTCTCCTTCCCACTGGGAATGAATTACCTTGGTTGATAGACTCTGGTGGTGGGCTAGGGCTTAATGACATATGGAGATTAAATGCCTGGGGTTCCTGCAGTCAAGGCTTGCTTATTATGTTGTAAAATAGTGGGGGAGATTCCGCTTTATCAATCACTTCTCTATTTCTCAGGAGAAAGTTTCTCACCTGGCGGTAAGGAAAAAGTCTTGCACTGAGAGTTGGTACTGCTGTATGGGATCAGCAAAAGTTACTACCTGAGTGCCCTGACAGAACTGGTAATTCTGGCAAAGTCCTAGAGGCCATACTTTCCAAATGTTGTGGGAACTAAGTCACACACTACAGCCTCAGCCGCGGATGACATTTCCACATTTCGGAGATTTGTATTTTCAGCAAGCAGCTGATTATTTGTAAATTGGGAGGGCTTCTACTTGTTCGCTGGAGAATAATGATTTTTCAAACAGATCCTCCCACAAAATTTTTAGGTCTTTAGGTGTGTAGTTTTGGTCTAAATTGCAGTAAATGTTAAACTGGGATGAAGTTTGATATTTTAGATTAGGAAAAATACACCTCCTTGCTCTCATGGCATGGCATTGTAATAGTTTATATTTGTGGTATTGTTCTTTGCCAGAGAAACTGAACGATGATTCCATCCCAGTTCCAATAATCTTTGGGAGTGGCATTTAGTGGAAGAGTCTGAAAAGACCTGAGTTTAGGTACTAAATTAGTTTCTGATAGCCTCCACTTTTTGCATCAGTCCATGGGGCTGTAGCTCACCTTTGAAGATACTGTACTTGTTGTTAGGTTGGTGGCTCATAGTTGCACACTATTATCACAGAGGGTTTTAAGTTTAATTTCACCCCAAATATTTTAATAGTGTGAGATCCCACTAGAGTTTCTATACAATAAAGGATGGGGAAGTGTGTAACTAGAATGTAATGGTTGCTTGAGGTGTGGGATGCTACATAAACCCCGAGGTGACCAGTTATTATACATATTTATTGTATTTGGATTGGAGTGAGGGGTCATAACAGAATTACAAAACTTCTGTTTTGGTCATGTTCAATCTGTCACTAGCTAGCATCTCAACTCATTAAGGTGTCCTATAGGGGCTGTAATGTTTCTGAGTGGTTTGAGACATAAACCAGGCACTTCGTTGGGGTATAGTGCCAGTTTGCATTCCCATCCTCCTACTATTAAGCGTGTGATATTTCTGAGTTTTATCATATTCTTCTGGCTAGGGTTCTATATACAGAGTGAACAGTAGGGGTGAAAGAGAGTGTATCCCTGTTGAATGCCTGTTTTCAAGGAGAAAGGGCCACATGGGTGCTGTTAACTCTAACTGCGACCTTTGGCCTTTGAGAATGGTACAGTGGTGCCAGCCAGGATACATAGAAATCAGCCACATGGGATGGTGTGCTTTATTTAAGCAATAAGACACTCCAGGGTGTGGGGTTATTGGGATTTACCATGCCTTGTGTGGTGTGTCACAAGGCACAGCGAATGACTTAACTACACAAGAAGTGTAACTCCGATAACCCACACATTCTGGAGTGCCTTATTGTGATTATACAATGGACCCATGTGTAAAATAAATTTTAAATGTGTTTAAGTATGTTTTTTATAAATGCCATTTCTCAGCCGTGGGTTATTACAGGATATACCACGGTCATGTGATGTGTTTTGACCAATGAGGTTACAGGATTTTCATACTACATTGTATAAGAATTTAATCCACACCCAAGATGTGTGATGCCACATAAACCCAAAACAAAGCTCGATGGGTTTATTCAAAGCATCACACACCAAGCGCAGTATTAAATTCAACTGAGCACACCACCCATGTTTTTTTTTTTTATAATTACAGGCCATCAATTTCCCCCCCCAGTCATGTTAGTCACAGCAGTGAAGAGTGATCAATGCAGCAGACAGAATGACACAGGGAGGTGTGAGCTAGCAGGAGATCAAATGGCACCTGCATCCAAATGGCACCAGAAGTAAAGGTAGGTATAGATGTTTTTTTTCAATAGTGGAGTCAACGATGCCATGTGCTGTGAGCTGAGCATTGCCATCAACTCTGTATATAGAGGAGTCACTCTTATATCAGGCCGTTTGTAAGTAATTCATTTGTAGCCAAAACAGTATCCTTTTGGATTTGTTTCACTAGTGCTCTTTTCAGTGAAAACGGTCATCTCACTGAGTGCAGCATTCGAGATGCCTCAAGACAGAAGCTGCTGCTCATTGTGCGCATGTTTGCTGTAATAACCAGCCAGTTATTGTGGCAAATAATAACTGCCATCGAAATAACTGATAGCCAGTTATTGAAGCACGTTAATGCTGCAGTACATCACAAAATACTGCAGTATATTACAGGAACAGTGTAATTCAATGGCTATGAAGCCCTTTGTCATGCAGTATTTTGTGACATGTCACTTACTGCAAGTCACTGCATTGCACTGTGGCTGGCTGTGCTGTATATGCTATGTATTATATTATTATATATTCTGTTCAGAGTCAAAGCCTTAATAAAGAAAGGCCAAGAGACCCGACTGAAAGCCATTTCTGCATTAAGGAAAATAAGGAGAAAGGAATTTTTTAAAACAGAATATGTTGCATAAAATTAAAAGTTCTTTTAATGTTATCCTGTGTCTGTTTAGATTTTACAAATCCTGTTTGGTCTTTATCAATAAGGCGTGGCAAAATTCTATCTAATCTTTTGCTCATAATTGATGTAAGTATTTCATAACTGCTGCTTTAGGAGGACTGACATTGATCGATACGATTCACAGCAACCCTGGGTTTTTCTTGACTTGGGTATTGCAGAGATTGTGGTGTATTTCCAAACGTCAGGAGTAATAACTTCCTCTTGGACCTGGTACGTGTTTTGTATAATAAGGTTACTATCTGATCTTTGAATGTTTCTATAAAATTTGGTCCCATAACTGCATGGGCCAAGAATTTGCTGTTTTTGAGATTTAGTATTGTTTCCATTTCTCTGGAGTGGTATGGGGCTGAGAGACAGACGTTATCCTGGTCCATGACTTGCAAGAGATTTACTTTGTGAAAAGAATTCATTGATCCTATTAATTGGGCTTTCATTTTAGGTAGTATACAATGTCTGATAATAAAAAATCACAAAACTGGTAACTCCACGAATACAAATGTGAACCTTTCCCTAGCTAGATATGTATCACAAGACTGCTGCACTCAGCAGGTAACAAAAACAGTCTTCTGACCTTTGAAACATCTCATAAGACATTTATCACAAGATGCTCTACTAGTTGGAGGGGTGTCAGCGCTATTCAAATAACAGAGACAAGAAACATTATGAGTACAGCGTTGTTTATACTTTAGTTTGTGCAAATGTGTAGGGTATAGGCCTTCTCATGAGGGGTCAGTTATTTTGAAACTGTGCTTGTGCTCAATGTTTTCTCAGTCTGTGATCCAATAACCTGGTGGCTCTAGGTCCACCCTCATAGTAGCTTTGCTTAAGGTGCCTTTACATTGCCAGTACCATTTCCATTTGAAATTTATCACATCTTGGATTTTGGGAGCCACTCTTGCTAGTTTGTGTTTCACTGTTCCATCCTCTTGCATTTTGTTTAGAGAAGGGTCACTGGTGGAAGATATTTTGCCTTGCTTCATGCTGTTTTGTTTTCCTTGTGGAAAAAGCAATTATCCCCCTGGCTTCCTTTACAATGGACTACAATAGGTTTGTTGTAGTAACCCAAGTATCATTGTTCATGGCTGTCTGGGGAATTTTATGTCATATGCTCTATAAATTCTGATTTGTTAAACAAGGCTATGTTTAGGCACCATTTAGGGCTTTTAGGTTCCTTTCCAAGTTACAATTGCAGGATGAGGATACCATGGTCTGAGAGGAGGAGAATAGGTTTGACTGCCTATCTATATCTTTATTCATGTGCTCTACTGAGACAAAGAAAGAGTCAATTCTTGCATATGTATCATGTGGTAAGGAGTAGTGAGTGTAGCCTCTAGTCTGGAGTCTCTGCTGATGGAACCAAGCCAGAAACATACCTACAATATGTCCAACAGCTCATAGATCAGTTAAATGCAGTCCATAATTTGGCAGCAGAGATGGCGGAAAGCAAGAATAGAGATGATGTCAGGAATGACAGAAAGGCATAGGCACAAGAAATGATGCCCAGTGACAGAGTGATGTTATGAAACCTGGGACTGTCTGGAAAGCAACATTGCTGACAGATAAGGCAACACCCTTATGTTGTCAAGGAGCAGGCACAAGACATGTACAGAAGGAGAGTCAAGTGGGACTCGGACAATTCACCAGACTCATTTACTGCCTACTGGCCAGATGGACCTTCAAGTTATGCTTGAAAACCTGAAGTTGCTCAGTGACTGGAAACTAGATCTGCTGTGTATAGATAGAAACTCACAGCCACAGAAATACGTGAGTGTAATCCTGAGAGTAATGGGCAGTGAGTCATCCAATGAGGAAGCTGAAGATGTGCAGTATTACTCACCATGGATATCCCACTTTTATTCCAGAAACTACACCTTGAGAAGAAGCTACCAGCTTGGAAACTCAGTTAGATCCAAATGCTTAGATACAAGGCCAGAACCTGAGGAGCAAAACATAATGGAGAAGGATGGAAAGCACCCAGAACCAGATGACACAGTGGAGCCAACTTTGATGGAAGATACTTCTACTTTGGTCAAGGAGATGGGAGTCATGACCCGAAATCCAGAAGTAGTATCAGCTGAATTGTGTCATTCTGAAAAAACTGTCAGATTCTTAATCAGACTGACACATGATACCACTGGAGACTCACTAACCTACCCACACATGTAGTACACAAAAGGGATATAATAACATCCAGATCATTGCCCCATATAATGTTTTCAGACACCCCAGATGACACCATAGCCAGTAGTACTAACCATGTAGAAACTGTTTACTAAGCTGGTCTGGGGCAGGAATAAATGTTTAGATAGGATCAGTTAAACTATACATAGAGAAGACAATTGTTTAGGCAGTTTAATGTGTTTGTAAATATGTTAGAATTTGATTTTTTTTCCCCATTGGGCTTCAAAAAGTTGTCAATTATTTAGCAAGGGAAGAGTGTAACCCCATTTATCTTCCTTGCTCCCTATACTCGCATGTCAAAGGCACAAGCCACCACTGCTGGAACCAATGCATCAGTATGCTCCTGATTGAACCGTGACTCACTGAGTGTTACCCCAACCAAACCGGACATAAAAGTTCACCCATGCAGGACTGCTTTGGGATATGAAACTGGTTAACTGCAGTGTTTTCTGTAAATAAAGACTTTATGGAAGGACTGCTTTTGGACTACAATTTGGCAGTCATCTTCATCACCTCTGACCCAAGCTGGCATGGTTACAGGGTTAGAGGGTGACTGGCTGACCTATCCTGAACAAATGCCTGAGGAGAAAGCCACAATGGACATAACTAATTCAGATGCCTTTGCAACATCTAATCGCTTGTCAAAGTGCAGGCCTCCAGACCCGATTAAAGTAAGTGATTGCTCAAACCATCCATCAATAGTGCCTGTCAAAGTGCAGGCCTCAGACAGGATTAAAGTGAGTGACAGCTCAAACCATCCATCAGGAGGTTCTGCTCCCCAAGGAGCAGCAGGGGCTGTTCTAGAACTCATTAAATCTGCATGTGCTTGCAGTGAGAAGCCAACTAATACCTGTGAGTGCAGTTGAGAGAGAGCTGTTGCAGAGGTCGACCACACATCTGTCAGAGACAGACTGAAAAAAGAAGCAAAATTGCTGAGAGAAGGAGGTAATTGCATGCTAGCTCAGTGTGAAGGCTGCAGCTTATCTCGAGTGAATTTGCTGCTGCCACCCATACAGTGGAACTGTGAATGCAGCTAGTTTAGTAAGCCACCTAGCCAATACCACGGCCAGGTTCCGCTACTGCAATACACAAGGGACAGGATGCCAGGCGTGAGTGTGTAGGATCAGGTTTCACCGGCTGGGTTGCCCTGTGCTTGAGAAGACTGTTTGCTGAATGCAGAGGCTGCAAGAGGCCTGACTTGGGATTGGGACTTGGACCAGAGAAACTGCTGTCTGCTAGGAAACACCAGAGACCTACGGAGAGTAAGGAGAGACAGAAACTATCCAGAGGGGACTCACTGCAACCTGCAATTATGAGTAAACAGGGCTTGTCCTTCGCCTACATTATCTTTTGTCATAGTTTGGGCCATTCAACCAGGATTTGCAAATACCCAGTTAGGCTTAAGAATGTTTAGTAACCCCTCACCCCTGCCTTTTGCAAATGACAGGAGGTATGCTGTTAAAGCTGACAGCAGTACCAGGTGGGGACTGGGTTCAGGGAGGAATAGGTTACTCGGCACAGGGAGCTAGGTTTGGCTGCTCCACAGGGCACACCAAGTAAATCCAAACACAGGAAGCAATAACTGTAATGTCCAATACCAGGAATGGGATTCTAAAGTGTAGCTTTATTCATCCAAGCAGAACAAAACAAAGCATAGAGACACCCATGGGGCTACATTCCTGGTAATGCAGATTAAGAATCAGAACACTTCCTCAACACTTTAGCCCTCAGGCTCTGAACCCACCAGGCACACAGCCTGGACTTGCACCTGCTTTGGGTACACAGCCTGACTTGTACACTATTTGGGGAATTCCTGGCTCGGCTCCCCTGCCAGCCACTCGAACACCTTCCATTTGACATGGACACATTTTCCAGTGGCTCCCTAAACCACCTTAGAGCCTTGACTCCATAAGGGAAACTTCTTTTAATCCCACGTCTGGGTACTTTCCTCAGCACTGGCCAAGTGCCTGAGAGAAAGTAAAAGTGCCACAGAGCAAATCCGTGAGGTGAATTTGGTTACTACTGATGGGAGGTCTTTCACCTCGCTCACAATTCATACCCGGCCATTTCTCTGGACATTAAACATCTCTTTCTGAAAAGCTTGGCAATGTAGATTAAAGGGTAAATGCATAGCACATTTCCTCTACATGTCTTGGCTTTCCCTTGTCCTAGACTTCGAACATACTTAAACATCTCTTTCTGAAAGCTTGGCAGTATAGATTAAAGGGTAAATCATAGCACATTCCCTCTACATGTCTTGGCTTTCCCATTGTGCTGGACTTGAACATACTTTTACTTGGCTTAGCCTATTCCTCTAGGCTTCCCACTGATTGAGCAGTCCAATCCCCACTTTACAACAGTTCAGGTGAAACAGTTGCCCTATGTAAGAGCAGACTCACCTTTTGGTTGCAGGTGCCCCACAGGCGATTCTTGACAGTTTCTGGTGCCACAGCACAACTAGAAAAAAGGCAGCTTCTTCCTAGCCAGAACCAGGAGGGTTGCCCCTGGAATGACAGGCAAACCTTTTCACCCCATCCCCTCAGGGATGTGGCACAGAGACCAGTAACAGGTCTCCACCACTTCACGAACAGCTTACTGTGTTCCTTTTTGGCGAAACACACACCTCCCTAACAATAGCTCTATATCAGAGCTTTAGGCTCCAAGAGCCTGTGTACAGACTGCTGTGCTCTCTCTTCGAGACTGCTCCACACAACCCGCTCAAAACTCCCCAACATTCTAACTTAACTCCCAACTGCAGATTCCAGTGTGGCTCATGCAGCGAGAGTTCTATGGTGATGTCATCCCTCAGTCTCAGCTGAGACTGAGAACAGAGTGAGACAGTGTGAAATCCATTTACCTGAAGATTCACAAGCTGCCTTCCTGCCTACCACTAGGTCTTACTGGGATTCTAGTAACCCGGGTAACAGGGGTTACATTGGATTTGGGATTTAAGTTTATTGATTGATTGATTAATTGATTGTTTGAAGGCCTTTGAGCAGCATGTGCCCATTTTCAAGGGCACCCTGGTCAGTACATGTTAAAACTCAAACAAGTTACAATAAAGTGTTGCCTTATTTATTTAAGTACACCACCAGTGCTCAGCCTTGTACAACATCATTTGACCTAAACTGCTTGTGCTAGGGCTGTGCTCTACCATGGCATACAGAGGGCATGAGGGACTCTTTACTATCATTTGTTTTCCAAACTTAAAGTCTGTTGCAGCAGGACACCTCTTTCGTTTACTGTACTATCCTATCACTTTTCTCTGTTAGGTTGGTCACCTAGCAGCCCCCCATCTTCTTTTTTTATTTTCCTTCAGTCCCTAACAGGTTGTTTCTTAAATAGTCTGTTATAAACAGACTAAAACATAAGGCTGAATAGCCAGTAATTGAGTATAAAACTGAAACATGATGTTTAAAAGTCCTTAGCAAAGTGTTTTTGTGCATTTAAAACAAATGCATTACGTGACAAGAAGCATGTCTGCTTTAAGAAAATGAACAGCTTTTATTCAGTTCATTCATGGCAGAAGCTCTGAAAGGAAATATAAAACCTTTTCCTTCAGGCTCCTTTGTCCTCTTTAATTGCCTCTTTTGCTCCTGTGCCAAGAAATAAATGTAGTTTATTTCTTTTTTTTTATGACAAACATTGAATTAAATCTGTTAAGAGCCTATCAACTCTATAAAGAGAAGTCAGTCTGCTGAACCATGGGCAGCTAGGATTGTAACTTGCTAACTGTAACAGATAGCCTCGTATCAGTAAAATCTATGTAAAATCATCAGATGCTGTTTTGGGGGAGGGGGCTTTAGAGCCTGTACTCTCAGTACCAGTATCCTCTACTTTTATCCTTATCTAAAAGAAAAGAAAACAGCTGATCATCCACGGAGCAGAGCTGTTAATAAAACAGACAACTGAACAGTTTTATGAAATGACAGCTCTGCTTATGGTTCTTATAATTGTGTTTTGCTGAGGACTGAAATCCTCATTTATATAAAATCTCCTCCGAATTGAAAATAAAAAGTTATTTTAACAGAACTCAACAGAACAAAAGGACTCACTGTTTTACTGCGCTCCAAGGTAGCGAGGAAGAACTGCATGGCAGTGCATTGGAAGGCTTACATCTCTCTCTCTCTCTTCCCTCTCAGCAGTGTTGTGTGTCGCAGCACCAAAACATTTTTATCCTTACAACAGGATCAGGGAAAGAATACCTCCAGTAATGCTACTAATAAAACAGATGCTGCCTATAAAAATAAAACTGATTTCTTGTTCCATAAAATGATAAAGCAATGATTAATAAATATAGAACTTTTTTGTCATTAACCTGCTGAAGTGTTGAAAATAACCCTTAGAAGGCTATGTATAATGCATAGTTATTTCATTTTATTTTATTTTATTTTTGAGGGTGCTTAAACTAGAATGTATATAAAAACTTACCCAATGGAGACAGAATTCATAGACTCCTTTAGAAGCCAGCAGCCTCTTAGTCAAATAATTTATACTGAGGTCCTGATGTCAGTCACAGAAAAAGGAGGGCTACAGTTCATTAAGCCCCACTACATATGCAGAGTGATTTTAACTATGAAACCTACAAAAACCTTCTGGTACTAATTATCGAAATATAATGAAAAATGTAAAGGTAAATATTTATTATTCTACTGTTGTATGTCCTATGTAAAACTAGAAATGTGATGTATTAGTATTGTGGGCAGATCACATGACTGCTGTGAGGGTATAAAACCCTGAGGGTAGGGGAGTCATCAGATTAACTTGATGTGATCTCAGTATACCCAGAGCCAGGTTAAGAGGAGGACATACTGGTGTGTGTGTATGGTCCTGTAAAACACAAAAGAAAGAAGGACCCCAGAGCTTGCACTGATCCAGACTGTGATATACTACTGAAAGTAGTGATTTTTATTTATTTATTTTTTGTTTTATTTCTATTTATTTTTTAATAAAGCCATGGAGTTGCATGGTGTACCTTGCTACAGTCATCTGTGTCTATCCATTATCCCATACCCTACAACACTGTCTATGCTGCTTCCACAGCTGGGTATCCAGAGAAGCACCAGGAGCTCTAGTACTATCTGAAAGGGTTTCCACCGACAACAGTGGGAAGAGGATTTTGCCTGGCAGTACTGTTGTGTGAAAGTGACAGTACTGTGCATGTGTGATGTGGGGTAGGCAGTTATCATTTGGTTTGAGCCTGGAAAAGCATTAGAAGCAAAGCCCCAGGGTAATCGTATTGTGTGGCTGCAGCTGGAAGGGCGATTAAAGAGCAGTCCTGAGTAGTTAGGCTGCAGTTGCATGGTGTACCTTACTACAGTTGTCTGTGTCTATCTATAATCCCATACCCTACAACACTGTCTACACTGTAGGCTGGGCCAGGATGGGCTCTGAGGAACCAGACTAAGCTATACTGATTACCTCACTGCCAAACCCCTTCCTTTTAGAGCCCAATAGCACCCTAAATAAAGCCCATGTGGTTTTATGCAATCCTTGTCTGAGAAATTATTACTATAAAGTATATGTTGTGTGCTTTGTGGGATTATGACTGCCATGAATTGATTCATTGGTGGGTTGATCCTGTAGGGAGGTCAGTACGCACTGTATCCCAGGGAGTGGTTGGTTGTCTGCATACACCAGGCCCACTCAAACCTTTCCTTGGGATGATGAAGGCACCACACTATTTCTTTCTAACACTAGATTTGAACCCTCAACCAGGAGTTTAATGGAAAGAGGCCATTAAATCTCATTAAGCCTGCCAGGCAAGGGTAGTAACAATAACATCAATGGTGATCTGGTAACAACTGTCTATTTGAATATCTGGCTGTTTTTTTTGTTTGTTTGTTTGTTTTGTGGGGTTTAGAATATTAATTTTGCTGTAACATATGTGTACTAACACATGGAAGAAGACAACTGTAAATGTGCTTTGCTTAATGGTTTTATCCTCACAATAAAATTGAAACAAGTAATATATGATATTTATATACTATATAATGAGAAGTAACTCAAGCAATATAATTGTGGGATTCATATAAGCACTGGAGAAACATGACAATAACAAATGATTAATGTGATTAGTGATTTCAATTTACATAGAATTCTCAATCTAGGAAAATGATTAGATTTCCTCTTGAAGTCTTGTAGACATAGTTTCTTTGCATGCAGTGCAGAGGCTTCCATTTAAGCAAGGATAAAAAGATACTGGTGCCATAATGCATAGATTTCTAACTCCCCAGTCTTCACTGAAAGAGTCCGGAGGAGGGATTTTTCCATTCTTCTTCTCCTCCTTACTTGTTATCCTTGTTCTCTGTAAGGTGGCTCATCCCGCTCCATTCAGTTTAGACACATCAACATGAAGGACGGTCACTTAAAAGGGTTTAATTATGGTGAACAAATCTGTGCTTTTAGAGAAAATGGAAATGTTATTCAATATTTTGTAAAATGAATTACATTTTCTGTTGTCAGATTTTCAAGTGCTATGAACGCGTAGAATAGTTATTTAAATTTAAAAAGCTGCCAGAGAGAAGAAATTGATTGCTGTGTGTCACTGAACTGTGACTTGCTGTCAAGGTAATAACCAGATATGAAATTGTAACATTCATTATTTCTACGAATTGGGCTTTTAATTTTCTTTAGTATAAATAGACAGTAAATGGTCCAATGCGGTATTGTGTGTTTGTGTTGTATATACATAGTTTCAAACAGAAACTGCACATTTAATGATTTCTAAATACAGCTCATGCTGGGTATACCAGTTCAATGGCCTGTATTTATTTAATGTTGTTCTAAGGCAGTATTAGTTTTATTTAACCTGAATATTATATGACACTTTTTCTGTGTTCTATTTATGTGGTATTTTCTGGGGAAGGGAATGATTGCACTCTTCTTGTGGCTTTACTTCACTTATGACTCAGCCTTGCCCTTCAGGAGTAGGTAAAACAGCAAGAGTAAAAAGTCACAGTGAGAGAGCACAGGAGAGGCACACTCAAATGGGGACCCCTGATGCAGACTCCAGTGTTGAGTCTAAGTGCTGGGAATTTTGTCTCTGTGCTTCTAATCTCTAGATGGAGGAATAAATCACCATTTATTTGCAGTAACAACTTGGTTATGTACTTATTTGAGTGTGCTATTCCTGTGCTTTCTGTCTGCTGTATTACTTTGCTTGTGATACCAACAGCAGTGAGAGTGACCCTGTCCTGACTTTTGCTACAGCCACGTAACACTGTAGAATGTTTCACAAGTTGTGGGTGGAATAAAGTTAAAATATTTACTAATTGCTTTATGAATACTAAAGGTTCATGAATATAGGCCATGCATGTTTGTTAATATTGCAAAGCAAATTATACTAAAATAATATTTATGTTCATAGAAAACTCATAAAACCCGGATACCATGCCAAGTCACAGCATGTCATTTCTAGGCTTCACATGAATTTCTTTTTTCTTTTTTCTACAGAGCTGAATATTCTATTTTACTATTTAAAATCTTCACCAGGAAAATGGTGAGCTAAAACAACTTGTTTCCTGACATGTCCTGGAAGGGCGGGGACAATATGTCATCTGAGTTGTGGAGCAGGAATAATAGCAATGGAAAAAGCTGCATGAGAAAACACTTTGGGTAATTTGGCTGTGTACAAAATAGATAAACACAGATTGTCATGTGTCCAGTGCTGTGAGGCTTGAGTTTATTATATTATTATGGGGTGGGGATGGAACCCCTGCATTACCCTCCCCCACACTGGTGTATGGTTTGTGACTCATCGCTCCCCTTTTGTGCACTATTTTGACTTGTGACCAATTTCCATGCACTATTTTTTGTCTTCCTCAGAATTCCGTGGTGGTTATTTACTTAGATATTTTTATTTTGGTATTATGACAAGATGCACCCTGGGGAAGGAAAGACAATAACCAGTACGGTACAGCAAGGTAAGCAAAAATTAAGGAAAAGCAGTGGTTAAAAGTGAAACATAGTAAGGCTGCTCGATGGCACCATGGAAGCACTTTGCACTTCCATGTGGGTGACCAGAGGTCAGGAATGGACATATGGTGGAAGCACACTGCATTTCATGCGGGTGACCAGTGTTCAAGAGTAGATGCATGATAGAAGCATACTGTATTTCCATGTGGGTGACAAGGGTTCAGGAGTGGACATATGGTGGAAGCACACTGCATTCCATGCAGGTGACCAGTGTTCAAGAGTAGATGCATGATGGAAGTACAATGCATTTCCATGTGGTGACCAGGGTTCAGGAGTAGATGCATGATGGAAGCACACTGCAGTTCCATATGGGTGACCAGGTTCAGGAGTAGATGCATTATGGAAGCATACTGTATTTCATGTGGGTGACCAGGGTTCAGGAGGACATATGGTGAAGCACACTGTATTTCTGAAGTGGTGACCAGGGTTCAGGAGTGGAGATATGGTGGAAGCACACTGCATTTTCATGCGGTGACCAGCGCTCGGGAGTAGATGCATGATGGAAGAACACTGCATTTCCATGCAGGTGACCAGCATTCAGGAGTAGATGCATGATGGAAGCACACTGCATTTCCATGTGGGTGACCAGGCTTCAGGAGTGGATGCATGGTGGAAGCACACTATATTTCTATGCAGGTGACCAGGGTTCAAGAGTCGATGTGGGGTGGAAGAACTTTGCACTTCCATGTCCAGTTGCCAAGCTTCAGGAGTGGCTATGTGGTGGGAGAGCACATTGCGCAGGCTTTGGGAGAGTGGACAGAAGGTGGAAGCGTTTTGTACTTCCATGCCAGCGACCAGGGTTCAGGAGTTGGTGCATGGCAGAAGCACACTGCATTTTCATGCAGGTGGCCAGTGTTCAGGAGTGCATGCAAAGTGGAAGGACTTACACTTCCATGCCGGTTGCCAGGCTTTGGGAGTGGACATTTGGTGGAAGCATGTTGTGCTTCCATGCCAGTTGCCAGGATTCTGGAGTGGATATGAGGTGGAAGCATCTGTGTTTCCACACTGGTGACCAGGGTTCAGGAGCAACGATGGTGGTAGCACTTTGTGCTTCTATGCCAGTGACCAGCATTTAGGAGTGGATGTGGGTGGAAGCACATTGCACATCCATGCTAGTGACCAAGACTCAGAAGTGAACACAGGGTGGAAGCACTTGCGCTTTGTCCTGGTGATCAGCATACAGCAGTGGATGCAAAGTGGAAGCACCTTGCGTTTCCATACCAGTCACCAGGGATCAGGAATGGATATGGGGTGGAAGCACTTTGTGCTCCCATGCTGGTGACTGGAGTCAGGAACTAACATGGAGTGGAAGCACTTTGTGCTTCCATACCAGTGACCAGGGTCAGGAGCAGACACAGGAGATAGCACTTGTGCTTCCATGCCAGTGACCACAGTTCAGGAATGGACATGGGGTGGAAGCACACTGCATTTTCATGCTGGTGACCAAGACTCAGAAGTGAACACAGGGTGGAAGCACTTTGTGCTTCATGCCAGTGATCAGAGTTTAAGAGAAAACATGGAGTGGAAGCACTTTGAGGTTCCATTCTGGTGACCAGGCTAAGGAGCAGATGCGGGTGGAAGCACTATGCACTTCCATGCCAGTGACCAAGGCTCAGGAGAAAATGCAGGGTAGAAGAACTTTGTACTTCCTTGCAGGGACCAGGGCTCAGGAATGAATGCAGTGGAAGAACCTTGCACTTCCATGCCTGTGACCAGGGTTCAGGAGTGGATGTTGGGTGGAAGTAATTTGTGGTTCCATGTTAGTGACCAGGGTTTAGGAGCAGACATGGGATGGAAGCACTCTGCACTTCCATGTCAGTGACCAGGGTTCAGGAGTGAACACAGGTGGAAGCACTTTGCACTTCTTATG
Source organism: Neoceratodus forsteri (assembly GCA_016271365.2). Lineage (NCBI taxonomy): Eukaryota > Metazoa > Chordata > Ceratodontiformes > Ceratodontidae > Neoceratodus > Neoceratodus forsteri. The sequence continues at coordinate 1,709,106,408 of CM028129.1, read as the reverse complement.
ACAGTGATCAGGGTTCGGGAACAAACACGGAAAGGAAGCACATTGAGTTTCCATTCCAATGACCTGGGCTGAGGAGCAGACGAGGGTGGAAGCATCTGTGCTTCCATGCTGGTGACCAGGGTTCAGGAGTGAACACAGGTTGAAAGCACTTTGGCTCCATGCCAGTGATCAGGGCACAGGAGCAGATGCAGGGTGGAAGCACTTTGTGCTTCTTTGCTGGTGAGTGAACACAGGGAGCTAGGGTCCTGGTGGCCAGGGCTGGGGAGTTTTGCCATGCATAGTGTGAAACAGCCTGGGGAGGAGATGGTTGGGATGTGGTGTCACAGTGGTTCCTTTCAACAGGCAGGGAAGCCTGCTTCCTCATGAAGAGTTCCACATGCACCTAGTGTGCACTGTGATGCTCAAGGCCAACAATGGCTATTCACGATGTCTGAGGAGGTGGGAAGAAGGAAAAGCGGGTAAAAAAAACACGGCACCATGGAGATGATGGCCATTGGCTGCCTTGGACTCTGTGTTGTACATCCCCTATGGTCAAGGAGGTGGAGGCTAGTGGAAGTTGGGGTTGGGATGGTCCCACAGGGTATGGTCCAAGCTGGGCAGATAGCAGTGGAAGATAGATAGAGATGGAGGAAGTAGTGGTCTGCCAAGTTGGAAACACTTTGATTTACAATATCTAGAATTTCCACAACCGCAAAGATCTGCCCTTCTTCGAACTTCAAGGTATTGGCAACTTGATGAATTTGTGAATTCAAAACTTGCTGGTGAAGTTCAGTGGAACATTACAAAAAGGTTGAGTCCTTCAGTGCTGCTACGGCACCATGTTACATGAAATACACCTTGAAAGCCGTATTCTGTGCAGTTCTGGGAAGTGTGTTCAGGAGATAGAATCTGTCTGTGTACTTGGAGCACAGTTTGCAGGGGTTAAATTGGGATTTATGAGGAGGTGGAATACTAGTTTCCAGTCAAAGACTCCCATCATATGTCATGCATTGTGTTGTGCAACAATACACAAGTAACCAAAACCCAGGGTGTATGTTACATTTTATTAATTAACTACTGGACTAAAGTTATGAAGTAAAATTAAACATTTTCAACCACCAAAATAGAATATTATCATAAACAGGTTTATCACAGTTTGATACAGATTACCAACTTAACTACAGATGTGTCTCATGTAAAACATATTTAACAAGACCAAAGCAACATAAACCAGATAGCCACTGAAGTAAAGTTCAAGGTATGTGTCCAGTGAAGTGTCATTTGACATTTGACAGGACATTCCAAATGTATTCAGGAACATCCTTGTTCTTTCTAGTGTTGCATGGGGAGCTAGTATAGTGCAGTGGTGTAAGGGTCTGAGCTGCAAATCTGGAGACCTGGGTTTGAATCCCACAGCTCCCACCTGCATACTGTGTGACCCTGAGCAAGTCACTTAACTTCCGTGCTCCCAGGTTGCACCTGTAAACAAGCTTTCAGCTTAGTGTGCTAGTCCTGGTTAAACAATTGCATGTAGTGGGATCTGCTGAAAACCTAGAAATTCTCCTCTTCATCCCAAAAGTGTTGGGTCTCTTGCTTTACTGGTGGACTAACAAGTAACAGGAACATCAGTGAGGAGATATGTATCACTATGAGGATAGTTCTCAGGGTTCTACAAATGCCATTTGTACCTCTGAACCCTCTTGCATATTCAGCAGTGCTTACTGCAATAGCATTGATGGCATGCAAATCTGTATGCACCATAGACTGTGTCCTGTCATCCTTGTAGTCTCTGTACTCATTTTTCACACCTGGATAACTAATGTGGAAAAAGTCGAGAGTTCCCACAGATCACTCCCTCCAAATCCTGCTGGCAATAGATCCGCCAGGTCTGTGGCCTGAGGTTTATCATTTTTTCATAGCGGAGTTTCTTCAAATAGGTTGTCCATCCTTACAATCACTGAGTCAATAAGTGCCTGATAGAAGTGTGAAGCACTGATTTCCTTCTCTGCATGCTGGCCTTCATGCAGTGTCACACCAAAAATTCACCTCTTGCAGCTGCTGCCAGTGCTAGCTGTTGGCTGAGTCTCTTGCACTCTTTCTCTCCTGAAACAAATCCACCTGTCTCTTGATCAGTTTGCTTGCAGCTGGAATGTTTATCGGGCCATCTCCAGTGCCAGTGCATGGGCACACTCCACGCTCATGCACATCTGTGAATGGCCAGGGCTCAGGTTATGAAGGGTGAAAATTAGAAAACACTTTCGGGTGGCAAGATGAGGACCGACTCTGCAGGCTCCGCATTGGTGACTGAAGCATATTGCAAGGCTGTGGTCATAGATAAGTACCAGAAGCCGGGTGACGGGCTGGGGGTTAGTTGGAAGGGGCTGCCAGGGAGCAGGCGATACAATGTAGAAGAAAAAGTGATAGAAATAGAGTTTTTATGCTACAAATCTGTATAATCGGTAATTACTCTCAGTGCATAGTTGGTACTCAAAAATATTATATGGCATTAATATTGATCTGTGCTAAAAAGTGACACTCTGACACTGAAGAGACAATTCATCTCCCACTTATTGTGAATGGTATGTGGAGTTAATGTTTGCCTTACATGCAGAAAAATCAACTGTTAGTCTTAACAACAAGCTTTCAAGTTTTCATAAGCATTGGAATTATTTTTGCACTCTTGTGCAGCTTGACCAAGCACTTTCTTAGCATTGATATAGCCATAGGTTACCAGTACTTTACTTTATTGATTATGCTGATGTTTCCACATTTTGTTCTTTTTATGGGATGAATTCTGTACCTGCCCCACCCTGGGCTGGTTGCATTTTAAGGACTATACAATGCAGACAATTGTAGTATATACATGGATATGTATGGTAGCATAAACATGGAGATATATATATATAAATATATGCTGACAACCAATGAGTGCATGCTATTTACTGTACGCGCTCTGGTACTGCTCAGTTGGCAGCTGGCTGTGGCAGGGTGATGAGAAGGGTTGTGCCAGTCACCAGTTCAGGATGGGATGAGGGGTATGGGGTAGTGGGTTACTGCCTACTGAGGTGGGGAGGTGGGGACCACCAGCCACCAGGGACTGGGGATCTGGGTTTGGATCCTGGTACTGGTGATCGGGGCCAGGGCACTACACTATGGAAAAGGGGCTCATTTTTTTTCAGATTTCCAAGTGATTGGGGCTGAGAGGGGTCCACTACACTATGGAAAAGGGATTGGGATTTTAATATATACATGAGATTAGGGCTGGGGAAGGGTCCACTACACTATGGAAAAGGGGATTGGGGATTTTAATATATACATGAGATTAGGGCTGGGAAGGGTCCACTACACTATGGAAAAGGGATTGGGATTTTAATATATACATGAGATTAGGGCTGGGGAAGGGTCCACTACACTGTGGAAAAGGTGTTCAAGGATTTTTATTATATACGTGAGATTGGGGATGGGAAGGGGATACTACACTATGGAAATGGGTCTGGGTGTTCTTTACTTCAAACAGTGCTTGTGGCTGGCTCGCACAACAACAGCCATGCAGCTATACAGATGAGCCCACACGGGCATGCAATGGCCCCATTGTGCCGCAGCATGCCCAATGGACTCATTTGCATATTTGGGCTAAATATCACCAATGGGGACTCACACAAACAGGTATGCGCCACGTGACCGCTCTATGTGCACTCTTTTCAGAACCACACCCTGATGTCGCGCCTAAATGGCAGCCGCTAGTGTGCACTGCACATCCAGGATCCGATATCCAAACAGATTTAGTGGTCTGTTCCGATCACGCATTCTGTTTGAATATTGCACCAGAACCAGTTGATCCAATTATTTTGTGCCATGCATCAATCTGTGCATGCATCTGGCCAGCTCTGAATACGGGGCCCTTAGAGTCAATGGCCCAGAACTCTCAAAGCCGGGAAGGTGGCCAGGGCATATGGGAGGTGGTATTGTACCAGATTTCCCTTTATGTAATCATGAGTGATGACTGTGACAGTTGGGTTCTGTAGTAAGGCTAGGTAACCAGCTCCTTAGGACACAGAGGGGCAATGCAGATGGTAACCAGCCCTTTCTCAGCAGTGGAGGAAGCTGTGGCTGAAGAACAAGCTGGGAGCAGCAGTTCTGAGCCACAGCTGTAGACTGGGAGAGCCCAGCCATGTGCTTCTGTCCTACAGGAGAAGGTCAGGCATGCGAGCTGAGGAGAGCTCAGCAAACTGACCCCTTCCTACAGAAATTAAGGGAGTTGACCACCAGCATGGATGGTGACTCTCAGGCTTCAGAGAAAGGGAGGTACACTGGGAGAATGGGCTCAAGTATTGACAATGGGTTCCGAAAGAAGGACTAGAGGAAGGGTACTCCAGCAAATAGTAGTTACTAAGGAGTACAGGAAGTAGCTTGCATTAGCCCATGATATACTGTACCATTTTCCATATGCACAAAAGTCAGCCATGCAAAACATAGAAACACTGAAACATAGAATCTGTTGGCAGATAAGGACCATATGGCCCACCTCATCTGCCCATTTCCCTACTCACTGCTGCAGCCCCAGATCCTATTCGATCTGCAGCTCTCCTGCTTTGCACATCTCCAGGGTACCCTTATGTCTATCCCATGCACTCTTGAATCCCTGTATTGTTTTCGCCCATCCTTCTGCTGGATGGCTGTTCCACGGCTCTATCACCTTTTAGTGAAAAGTACTTCCTAACATTACCCCTGTGCCTTCCACCCTTCAGCCTCATATCATGCCCCCATGTTCTTGTGCAGAGTTTTCTCTGAAATATGCTTTCCACCTGTACCCTGTTTATCCCCTAAGGTACTTGAAAGGCAGCTGAATAATACTTTACTGCCCAGTATCTTTAAGGACATAACAAGCTATTGCCAGACCTGCCTGCAGGACCAGAGGGTGGAAATGTTTGGGAAAAGGCTAAGGAAGCTTTTATTCCCCTGCCTATAATTGAAGAGCCATTTCAGGGTAAGGGGTCCCCTAGATTTAGCGAGGATAAATGGGAGGGTGAGCTTGCTCCCCAAGAGAAATCTGTTGTGAAGAATGTCCATAATTTCAGGTCATGGTTCAAGGAGCTCATAGAGTTCTTCCAGGAGCACCTAGCCACTGCACAGCAGAGAAAGAAGATGTGGTTCTACTGTGGGGCCTCAGTCCGGGAGTGCAATGTTGGGCAATGGGTGAAGGTACTCATCCCCATCCAGCAGAGTAAATTGTGGTGTTTTGGAGGGTCTTTACTCAGTGATCAAAGGGCGAATAATGTTAATTGTGTTCTAGAGATACCCAAGAGGAGGCACAAGCAGTGAATCTACCACGAAACATGATGAAGCCCTACCACGACCAGGAAGACATGGTCTTAGCTGTGTGCAGCTATCCAGAAGAAGAGACAGAGGCAGATCCACTGGTGGATATCCTTGGAGAGTTATCACAGAATCCTCAGTGGATGCTGTCACCCTCTCAGAGTGGCTGTACAGGCCCAAGCTGCTGAAACACATGGGATGCTATGAACATTTGGGAAATGTTCACAAGGAAACCAGGGCAAACCTCACTGGAGGAGCCCCACATGGATACAGGGTCCCAGGCCCCACTGGGACAGCCACCTTACAGAGTTCTTGAGGGGTGAAGCATGCCATTGAGGGAGATATCAAGAAAATGCTTGCTCCTTGGGTAATCCAGCAGTCCAGCAGCCCCTGGGCCTCCTCAGTGGCACAGATTCCTAAGAGGCATGGAACCATGGGGTTCTGCATTGACTACCACAGGCTCAACAGCTATATGGAGTCAGACACATAACCGATGCCCAGGATGGAAGATGACCTAGAGTGGCTTGGGGACACCATATACCTGACTACCATAGTCCTGACAAAGGGCTATTGACAGGTAACTCTGACCCCTGAAGCCAAATAGAGGTCAGCCTTTGTCACTCCATGTGGCCTATTCTAGTTCTGAGTAATGCTATTTGGGATGAAGAATGTGCCAGCTACATTTCAATGGCTCTGTCTGGGACAGGAGACTTTGCACTGACATACATGGACAACATCACCAGCTATAGCCAGACATGGGAGGATCATGTCAAGCATGTGACTGAGGCGCCACTGACTGAAGGCTTCAAGGTTGACCATCAAGGCAGAGAAGTGCCAAACAGGGATGACAGATGTGTCATACTTTGGGAACACAGTAGGGAGGGTTCATCTGGCCTGAGACAGTAAAAATTGGGATCATTCAGGGATGGTGCATGCCCAAAAAAGAAAGTGACAGGCCTTCCTAGGGACTGCAATGTGCTATTGAACATCTGTGCCAAACTTCAGCACAAATACCAAACAACACTGTCCAGTGCATGAGAGCAGCTGCAAAAGTGAATAAAATGCTGGGGTGCATAGCAAGGGGGCTCATCTAGGTGAAGAGAGGTGATCTTGCCCTCTACAGGTCACTGGTAAGATGGCACTGGAGTATTGTGTGCAGTTTTGAGGCCATACCTGAAGCGTGATATCAAGCTACTGGAGGAGGTGCAGAGGAGGGCAATGAAGATGATATGTGGAATGGAGGGAGAGACTATGAGAGCAGGCTGGGAGATCTGAATATGTACACCCAGGAGGATATAAGGATGGGGACATGATAGAGACATTCAAGTATCTGAGAGGAATCAATAAGGATGGGGCAGATGAGATATTTAAGCTAAGGAGGGAGGGACACCAGGAGGCACAGGCTAAGAATAGAGGGGAAGATTTAGGAGAGAAAGGAGGAGACACTATTTCATGGAGAGGGTGGTCGCAAAATAGAATGCACTACCAGAATGTGTGGTATCATGTAAATCTGTGATCAGTTTTAAAAGGGCATTGGACAGGAACAGGGAGAGTGAGGTGGTGGAAGTGGGGCGGCAGTGGGATGACAAAGGGAGTGGGTGGGGCAGCTGCAACTAGGGGTGCTAGTTGCACACTGAAGCAGACTTAGATAGACCGGTGGTCTGTTTCTGCTGGCACATTCATATGTTTGTATGTTCAGTAACATGGACAAACCCCTATTCAATCTCACTGGAAGAAAATGCCAGAGAAATTCAGAGGAAATCACTTTAAGACAGCATTCTACCTGCTGAAGGAGGCACTGTGTCAGGCACCTCAGCGCATGAGCTCTGATTATTCACTGAAGTTCATTGTGCACATGGATGCATTTGATCATGAGCTAGGTGCAGTTCTGAGCTAGGCCTTGCACACAGGGAGGAACACCCAGCTATGTACCAGGAAGCTGCTGCCCAGAGTGGATAACTATGTCACAACTGAGAAATAGTGTTTTGGTGTAGTCTGATTTCTGCAGAAGCTGCAGTCATATTTGAATGGGAGGGCATTCCACAGATCATCAACCACAACCCCTCACATGGCTCCACAGGACCAGTGAGCAAAACCCCAGATTGTTAAGATGGAGCCTGGTGTTGCAGTGCTATAACATAGAGAGATAATGTATGGTCATCGATGGTTAACGGTTTTTAACCATCGAGAGGTTGCCAGGCGACCATGTAAACCTCGAGAGTGGAGCTCAATAGATTTAGGTCACCATGGCAACCTCAAGATGAGTTAAAAAGCAGTTACCCATCGATGTACCATACATTATATTTTATAGTGTATGGTACAATTTAGGTTTTTACAAAAGAAAGCAGTTCCTTACTGCAGTTTTTTATGTTGCCACTGCTCTGCCCTCACTGCCACGGCTGTTTCAAGGTCGTCCAATCCATTTGTGTTCATGCTCAGACTGTTCTCGGTTGTTAACCCATCGGTGTGACATACCTTGATGGGTTAACAACATTGTGAAGTCACATCTATAGTAAAACATTGTTATAAAAGGTAGATTTCTACCTGTAACAACATTCTATCATACATTATATGGACATTAGGTACCATAGAGGGTCACAGCATGGCAGTGCAGATGGTTTGTCTGGGCAATAACCAGTGGTTCAGTAAAGAAAGGGAGGTGCCTAAAAGAATTAATGAATTGTTCAACAAAAGAGAGAACTAGGGTGTCACAAAGAGAGCAAACTGCTAATATAAAAACATCTTTAGGGTTTCTAAAAGATGCCCTTTCATTCCTCTGACAAATGTAACACCCAGGATATATATTTTTAATTTTGCTATCTATTTTCTTTTGAAAGATATTTTAGTTCAAGTAGAAGGATGTGGGAAATGAGATTACTGTCTTTTAGATTGGCTGACTGAGACGCACGTTGGGTGTGGACAGAAAGAGTTCCTTCATCTATAAGGCTCTTTGTTTTACTTAAACATCAAGAGGCTGAGCCCCTTTCATCTAAAAAGATGCTATGTTTTGACCACAAATACATGGCTTGTCCAGACAGCACCTTGCTAGGTCCTGAGCTGGTGGGACAATAGGACAGGTTCCAAATATGCATAACTAGTTCAGACTAGCTTTCTGAGTGAGGCTGGCTCAGAGTTCAAAAGAAATATCTCGGAGTGTGATGTCAGAGAGGCAGGGCCAGTGATGCGGCAAGGGACAGGCCTGCCATGTCTTTTTCTGTTTTCTGTTTATCGGACTAAGTCAGTTGTGCTGGTACATTGAACTTGTAATGTCACGTATTTGAGCCTGTCATAAATCATGAGATCCCAGTGGGGTTAAGATTCTACTCTGCTTAGACTTTTAGTTAGGTTCTTGTTGCAATCTCCATCTTATCAAATATTTTATCTTTCACTTCAGTCGAATATTGTATTCCCCATAGTCTTGGTGTGGTATAATCCTGTACCTTTTGTAAAACAATGTGGAGAATTAAATGCTATTTTATATACTGTACGCCATGCTTCTTGTGGCTGAGTCGTTTCAGGTGTAGATAACCTGGGGTAAATTGGCAGGTCTGCGATCCATTTCTGAAAAGACAGTCTACTAAGTTATCAAGATCAAAGTGTTCTCAGCTGGGACAAAAGTGGTGAGTTGTTTGCCCTTTTTGGAAAGGTCACTGTAATGTGTTAACAGTGACTCTGATGGGATTTGGACCTAAAGATACCCAGCCTGTGAGTCAAGCTGAGTGGGCGGAAGCATACCAAGGTGACCATTCAGGTAGGTATCTGAAGGGTTGAGAAAATTGGTAGCAGTGCAGACTGAGAGAACCAGTTTGTGACACTTATCTTGCCTGTCTTACCTTGTCGCTGATGTTCTTAATTGTCATATCTGCTTCTTTTCTGAGTAAACCTGAAATTCATGCTGATGGTGACATTATACAATACCTAACCCTGTTTTGTTTCAAATCCTTGACCTACTCTTACTGCACATATTCTGAATATTAGGAACACCCTCAAACAGTGAAGCCACTCATTAAGCAATAGTTTCCTCTCCTTTCACTGCATCATGAGAGGCCAGACTGTGTTGGAGGTGTTCCCACATCCAGGAAAGATGCTGTAGGAGTTGATCAAGGACTGCTTCTGACTGGTAAGTACAGTATGGTGAGAGTCTGCTTTTACTTTTAAAAAGAAAAAAGAACTAGAATCAAACTGATCAACTGTACCAGCAAATTCTACAGAATGCAAGTGTCACTTTACATTTTAATAAAATTAAGAACAGTGTCCTTTATATGAAAGGTAGAGGACCTACTTGTAGAAATATTTTGAATTTAAATATCATGGGGTGGTAATGGCATGTAATGACCTTTTGAATACCCATATCTGTGAAGTTAGGAAAGCTGCTAGGCAGGCCATGTTAAGTACTGTATTAACAGATTTGTCAAGGTCTTTGGCAATTATTTGTTTAACACAATGATTAATGTCTTCCAAGCAAAGACATGTTCATGTCTTTATGGGGCTGAGATATGGGGCAAGTAACATGGGGAAGAAAATCTAGAACTGATACAGAAACTTCTCCTAAGATTGTCCTTGGGATCCCACAAATTACCCCTAAGGAACTGCCTAGAGCAAAAACATGTCAAAGGTCAATCAATCTAAAGCAGTAACCATGGTGCTTTACCTCTGGACCACGATTCATTTTTGTTGTTGTTGTTTGTAAAAAAATATTAAAAGAAAAGGAATAACAAGGAAAGTAGCAAGAGTTAATACAGTTTACTGTAATACAGAGAATACTTTAGATTGATACGCAGCGCCAGCAGTGATACATTGATTTTGCATGTAGACATTAGCCGTTGGAGTCATGCTCAGAAGATTTTGTGGGATGGAACCATAGATTATAAGACATTTATTCAATAAGACCTGCATATAAAAATTAATCGAGTATATTTTGATAGCATGCTGGGAGGAGCAGTGGTGTTTAAATTAGCAGACTTGTACTTTCTATGGTGATTTAAAAAATTGGATGATTGCTTGAGGTGCTTATGCTGTCCAGAGTTGCTTCTCTGTTAACAGTAATACACCTCTGGAAGTTAAAGGTACAAATACGTGGTCCACTCCAGAATTAAGGATACGTCATTATAGCTGGATATGGCAAAATAAGGAAAACTGTTAATTTTGGTCTATATAATACACTAAAAGAGACGATGATAAAAATTTTATTTGGAAAATTGTGAAGACAATTTGTACAATAAAGTGACTTCTGACTTAGGTTTAATATGATTTATGGTCCTGTGACCTCTTATAGGTGCATACAAATTAACCAGCAGAAGAAACCCATTTGGTCTATCAAGTCTGCTCAAGTGCAGTGTCCCTGATCCCGAGATTACAGTGGACCCTGCCTCTCTCCCTACTAAACCTGACTTTCCCCATCACCCTGTCCCTCTCTCTGACCCCTCCAACCCCACATTGTCTGACTGGTGACCCCGCCTTGTGTTAATTGGGAAGGTGCTAAAACTGGCATTCTGTGTTCGGAGGTTGTAAGGTAAACGAGACACTGCACATTTATTACTGGAATGCCCCCTTTAAATCTAGGTCGTTATCTATGGTGAGACACTTTTCTTAGGAAGAATAAATGGTTGTAATAACACCGATAAGATAGCTATCTCTTATGTAGTAAAATATTGCAACTTTATATGCAGTAGCCAGGTTTAAAATGAAAGCTATGTATCTTGCATTATGGATAACACTGTTGTTGATCCTGTTTTAACTATGCATATTTTGTATGCCCAGCCTAAGGATTATACTGTACATGATTTCATTTCTAATAACCTTGACTTGACATATATTGAGTCCCATCCCTGGGGCTTAGGGTACTGTACAAAAGTCATAAAACTATATAAAAGAAAGTGCACTTAGAATAAAAAAAACAATAAAACATAAAACATAATAGGAGATGCATAACTATCAACCAAGTTCATAAAAGACCAGGTAAAATAAATATGTTTTAAAGGCCTTCACTTATAGTAGGTCTGCTAAAGAGGAGAAGGCAGGGAGTTCGATGTCTGGGAACTGCCACCTCAAATGTTCTGTCCCTGAATGATTTTAAGTGCACTTGTGGAACCTCCAAATAAGTCTCCACAACAGAGAAGGGGATCTAGAGTTTAGGGTGTAGGAGCTCTTCAATTTTAGCAGGGCCTAGATCATACAGGGCCTTGAGGACCAAGAAGCAAATCTTGACAGTGGAACACCATCCAATGGGATGCCAGTGCAGACCCCGCAGCACAGACATGATATGATAGAAAGTGCTTGTTCCTGAGATCAATCAGGCTGTGGCTTTCTGCACTATCTGGAGCCAGCACACCAACCCTCTAGATAGTTCCAGGTATAGAGCACTGCAGTAGTCAAAGTGGGATGTCATAAAGGTAAGGCCAAAGTCACCAGGTCATCATACTGAAGATAGGGCTTCAGCCAGGCAATGTTCCTGAGGAGTGGCGAACAGCTCCACTTAGCAATAAAATTCCAATAACTTAATGGACCCTGGCAAAGGAATTAGAAATATAAGGATGCATTGTGCATAGAAAAGGTGCAAGAACTCCTAATCAGCACGGCAGGTGTGCCATCCCATGTACTGTGTAAGGGACTGATGTAACACCTACTAGGTCCTGAGTCTCTATGTAAACTTCATAAGATGAACCACTGTAAATACTTGAATGAGTGATTTTGATATGTAGCACTCATTTATCATTTTTATGCTGTTTTTGGAGCATAACCTGATGGCTCAGACTCACTCCCCGGACCACACCCGCCCCGGGACTTACCTCATCGCTGTTCCTCCCAGGCTTGCCGAGAAGGTGCACCCTAAACAGAGACTGACTTCAAGTTCCCAGCAGGCACCATACTGTTGGTATTCATTTGTAATTTTTTAAGAAAGTACTAAGCATCATGAATCAGAATTTTCTGAAGCTTAAGCAAAATTAATTATTTCAACATAACTGAGTTCTGGAAACTGGTACAAAAAACAACAGGCATGGATAACTTACCTCATGCTCCCTCAATGTAACTGTCTTGCAATGCAAGTGCTGGTAATAAGAGAACTGTCCACTGGTAGCTCCAGGCGATCAGATTTCATTGTCAACTACTGGAACCTCAGAAGGACCAAGAGGTCAGTCACACATAAACCATGGTATATAAATATCCTTTGGGCTTCATCTTACAGCAGTCTTCAAGTTGACTGTAATAAGTATCTGTATTTTAAGAGACAAAGCTGGTATTTTATAGACATTTTTGTAATCACGTGGACTTTAGTAATCAGTAAATAATCCTCTCAATAATAGGCATTTTGTTTTATGATATGTACTTTGGAGTTTGAACAAATATTTTCAGATGAAGGGTTCTATGTACCATGCAAGTCAATGTGAATGGTGTATTCATTGACTATCATGGTAAGAAAGAACCCCTCTTCACATAACATGGCATACCAAGGCAGTGAGAGCTAACGTTACAGTGCCAGCTTGGGACCAGAAGATTGCAGGTTCAAAATCCGGTAGAGCAAAATAGTCACTGTGTGACATTGAACAAATGACATAACCTCTCAATGCTACAGTCCACCCAGCTGCTGTATGGGGTAGACGCAGGATCCCATTGAAAAGAGATGTTGTATCACAGCTAAGCTATCCTGGGTAAAAAAAAAAAGAAAAATTATAAACTAAACTGTATCAGTTTTGCAAATGATCTTACCATTTGTATACTTCAATAAACAAATATCGTGTTCCAAACAAATGAAAAACTTGTTATACTTGAAATAAAAGATAGGATCCTAGGATGAACAGCTAAACACAGTAAAGTGAGCCCATAACACCTTAGTGATATATGGCCCAAAATATGTACAAAACAGCACCACCTTCCTCCTTGGCGACCACTAGAATGAAAATTCTAGTGGGAAACTTAGTATTGTGATAAGGGCACATATTGTCTGCCACTCCTGGCACGCAGCGGACACAATACCCAATTTGAGTATGTGCATCCAAGCAGCACAGGTTCCTGTGATTGTTACTTAACATGCAGTTGTAAAAGATGTGCCTAAACCTCCGTGGTCATAAGAGCCACTTACACTGCTTTGTTAATGGCCAGGACAAATGGTGTGCCGGCAGTGCACAGCACTGCAACCTGGGGTTCAGGGCGTGTTTCTGCCTTCATAGATCCAGCTCTGAGGAGGCTGGTGAATAAGTATGCATAGGTGAAGGAGCTCGGGTGTCAGGTGGGGATCAGCACCCCACCCCACTTTTGTAAGTAAGGGTCAGCCTATCCATTTTGACCCCTACTTTTCAATCAGTGGAGTAGTGTTAACATTTGGCTAGTAGAAATTATCCAGTGACAGCAGACAGGCTGTTTTAAACCTCCAGGTACTCAATATAAAATTTAAATTGCAGGCAGCAAAAGTTTATTTCTGGAAAAACACTTTGGAGAATATGCAGCCCTCTGTTTCACCCATTTTATGTAGTGTTTTCTCATTGTTTTGTTGTTACAGTATGTATTTAAACATGTACCCCAGACTGTGCCTGAAAATAGGCATCTCTATGCCTAGAGCACCTACCCAGTTACCAAAAGCAAATAAATAAATAAAGAAATAAATCTCTCCAAAAGTTCTAGTTCCGACCCTGCTCTTTTTTGATAATCATGAATAATCTATGCATTTCTGTTAATAAAGAATGGATTATTAATGAAAACTTTTGTCTTACTGGGATAATAAAAAGCTAGGTAGAGTGACTTACAGTAAGTATATCCAAAAGACCAATGTTTTCCCAGTGCTCTGGGCTATGATGTTCCATGCAATTCTAACACCCCCATCTCCCCATTTTGGTACATTCTACTGCCACTGTGAGCATGTTGTAGAGGTAAGGGTTGCTGCACTCAGTGAGGGAGGCAGGAGGGAACAGGCTGCTCAGTGTTTGCATAAGAAGGGCACAACCAATAGGAATAAAAGGAACCAATGACTCAGTGTCACATGGCATATCACCTCAAAATGTATTTATATATAAACGCAGAGCAAAACCAAACATAGCAAAACACACTCACAAAGACATGGAGAGAGACCCAGCTAATATGCCAACACTAGTATGCTAGAAAATGATGACTTGAAGTACATCATCTTCATTTGCTCATTATATAGGAAACATAAGCATGAATTGCTTGCACTAATACAGATCAATATTTAGATGTCTCCTGAATATATCTTAGTATATTTATTTAATTCTTTGACTCCATAAGTTTTAGCACCTTGGTTAGCTACCTGAGATCTTTAAGATGATAGTAATTTTACTGCTTATTAAATTCAATGCTTATAAAAGGAATGCCCTCGAGATTAAACTCTAGCTATTTCAAAAGAAGTAGCAGAATTATGTGCAGTCGCTAACTGTAGCTTTTGGCAGATAACTCTGCTTTTAACAAAAGTGCATTTACGTGCCTGTACTAGTAGTGTACAGACACACCATCTGTACATCCCTCTAGTGGCTTGCTGACATGCTGCAAAAGCTTGCCTGTCACAGGAGGGAACAAGTGATGATGTGCTATCATCCTTCTCTTACTATATATTGAATAGGGAGGAACTGTGCTCTTGATTCAGTCTTGTGATTTTATCTTTTCTACTGTTGATCATGGGTAAGTCTTTTAAGGAGTCAAAAGACTTGTCCATGCTCAACAGTAAGAAGATAAGTTTATTTACAAAACTGGAGTAACAGTACAATTACTGTGCTTTCAAAATATATAGAGAGGGAGGAGGGATGATCATTTCCGTGACGGGCAATCCTCTGTGCATGTCAACAAGCTACTAGAGGGCTGTACAAATCGTATGCCTGTATGCTATTAGTACAGGTGCTTAGAGGCACTTCTGAGAAAGCACAGTTACTAGCTACAGTTAGCGATTGCACATAACTCTGCTTCTTCTTTGAAATAGCTGAATAGTTTTGTCCTGCAAAGCCTCCTTTAAATATTAATCTCCAAGTTTGAAAGGATTTTTTTATACTGTCCTTTTATTATAAAAATTGTATGCCAGCCCAGTGGTGCAGAGGGCTGAGGCGCTGGATGTCTCACCTCATGGCACACTGGTGACCCGGGTTTGGGAGCGAGCCTGGGTCATCAGAAGTCGGCAAGGGGGACAGAGCTGGATGGAATGGCCGACAGGCAGCTGTCCTCTCCGGGAAGGTGGGATGGCATCCCTCACTAATGGCTGCCCTCTGGTGGAGGCCGAGGGCTGCGCAAGCAGGGTGCCAGTGATAGGCCAATGGGGTGGGCGGAGGAGGTTGTTACTGGGCTGTAAGGTGCATGCGTGCCTCTACACACTGCTACCTTTCCTGGGGCCTTCAGGAAAAATGGGGAAAATAGAGGAAAAGAAACTGGCATCAGGTTGGCGACCGACTCTCCGCAGAGGCACCACTCCCGGACTGGGCGTGAGGTAAGCCCCAGTAATTCCAGGGATGGAGCTGGGGAGCCAGTCAGATGGGGCCATATGGGAGGAGAATAAATAGAAATAATAAAATAAAATGCATCTCTTTTGGTCAGCTTGTCTCAAGAAAGATCTAAAGTGAGTCAAGATTACACACATTTTGCACACTAAAGTAATTTTTCATGATTACCAATTTTGAATTTAAGGAATGTAGGTAGCCATGCCTGAACCTCTTTCAAAGATGGTTTCCCTCTGAGGTATTCCTCAGCAGCTGCTAGTATCACTATTGTCATGCTCTAGTTGTAGACATAGGGCCAGATTCTCAAAGGTTTAGGGACTAAGTCCCTACCACAACTCCAGCTGCAGATAGAAATCTCCACAGCTGTGGAGATTGGTATTCTCATCCAGCAGCAGCTGCGAAGATGTTATGGCTGGTCACACCGCTGTAACATTTTCCTGCTAAGTTTCCATGGCAACACCACCCACAAGCTGCCCCATAAATCATGGAGTCGGTCATAAACCGCTCCACCTTTGAGAATACCATAGCTGCAAGAGAAACTACAGTTCCGCAAGTAGCAAACCACTTGCACCGAAGTTTTTTCCTGCAGCTGCTGGATTTTTGAGAACTTTGAGAACTGCCCATAGAATATTCAACTATTTTATTTTATTTCTTCATTTTATTTATTTAAACATTTGGTAACCGGAAGGGCACACTGAGCCAAGGGTCAATTCCAGGTGTGACCGGGGGAAGGAGACGACAATATGGAAATTATATAAAACATTACAGAGTGATTTTGAAAACAGCAGATTGGTACAGAAGTACAGAGCAAATACAGATAACTCATATGTCTTGAAATTAACAATAGTAGGTGCATCACAATAGAACATTTGAATAAGTGCTCTAAGAGTCAGGAGTCAGTAAGGTCAGTTGAGGGAGCAGAGAGGCTCTAGCTTGACAGGAGTGGGGGCTGGAATGAGCTGTAGCTGTTGTTTGCAGGCATAGTGGGAGGTGGAGTTCCTGATAGAGGGGACAGTTTGTTCCACAAGCTGGAGAACTGGTAGAACAAAGCGGATTTGCCAGCTCGGAGGTTGGATGAGGCAGGGTGAAGGATCTAACACTCCTGTATCTCAGCTTGTAGGGGAAGGAGAGACTGTGGAGAGACTTTCAGATAAGTAGGAGGGAAGCAGACTGAACCAGAATTTGGAGATGAGATTGAGGGAGTGAATATTACATCAGTGGAAAAGTGGGGTTAGGCCTAGAGGGGAGTATAGATCGCAATGGCATGTTCTAAGGGTGGAGTTTGTAGCAAAGCAGCAGAATGCATTCAGAGGAATTTGGGGAATACTGAATTTAATTCACCATAAATCCATTAGTGAAGATGTCTATTTGAGCATTATAAAGAATTAGCTGTAGGTATTATATATATATATATTTTTATAATGCAGATTTACAGGGATATTTTAGATAAAAGTGGTAGTGCTATTTATGTATCAAAAAACTTGACAAATGTAAGTTTTGTATTTATAATAATCATGGAATTTCATATACTTTTTATGATGTGTTAAAACAGTTTTTCTATAAATGCATTTTCTCTAATTTTTTATTTCTGTAATGTTTTCATGAAAGCTTTAACACTGATTGAAATGAAAGAAACCGAATCTGAAATAAATTTCGAGCTGATATATTTATGTATTTAATGAAAAGTTTCACCAGGAACAATAGTGAGCAGACAATCTTGTTTCCAGATGCTCCTGGGGACAGGGAGAGGATACACAGCAATACAGCAGCAGTAATGTCAAAACAGGGCATAAAGGTAGTAGAATACAACATACTCAGTATGAGCAAAATATAAATAATTCATTACATTAAACCAGTATATTAAACAAAATAACATGAACAGTGATAAGAGACTAAAACAAAACAAAAACAGAACAAACAAACAGTATGAAAATGAATATACAGTAGGACAGGAACTAATCTGCATGGGTGCAAAGGTAATTACAGTAAGAGTAAAATTAAACATCACGCACATCTACAGGAAGAGGAAGTGGTCCTTGAGAAGGAGTTGAGGATATGCGGGAGGCAGGATGACGGATGGAGGGCATTCCAGATTTTTGGGAAACAGTGTGAGAATGGAGCCTGACCAACCAAAGTCGCCCCATGGATAGTTAAAGTGTGATGGTCATAGTTTCTGAGTGATTGATAAGAAGAGGAATTGAGAGAGATGGTTCATGTGATACTGAGTCACTGACTCCTTTTATTGCTACTGGTTGTGCCCTCTTCTTGTGCAGTTTCATGATTTGAAAGCTAGCCTCTGCCTGAGGCATACCCCTGTGATTTCTGAGCTCACCTGAGTTGTTTGTAATTTTCTCTGTGCTGGTGCCTGCTCTGTGCAAATTACAAAACGCATCTGCACATCTTCCTGCGGGTACTGTTCCAGCCAACCTTTTGGGTGTGCTGGCTGAGACTCTGCTGACCCTTATCTAATGTCAGCCCCCACCCTTGCTGATTGTCACTGGGTCGGGCCTTCCCAATTTTGGCATGTAAATGCCTTGTGCTTCCCATCTACTGCATTCATGCTTAAAGCAGCAGGGCAATGAAAAGATGTTCTGCAAAAAGTCCATTTCCATTACAGCTAATAAGCAATTTGTCAATGCTGAATGTTGCCACACTGGCATTGACAGTAGCGTAGCTAGAGCGCATAAGAGGAATGACAGTGAAGTACTGAAGGAGCGTAGCCCCACCCCACCATGATGAGAGAGCGACAGGCATTGGGGTGTTCCTTTGGGTCGTCAGCTATAATGCTCATGCATTGTACCTCACCCTACCCTGTAGACACTGACAAGTGTTGTGGTGTGCTTTGCGGTCTTTGGGCATTATACTCACCCCATTCCATAAGGAAATATGCTGACGTGGGTGCAGTATATGGAGTGGGGGTGAAGTTTGTGGCGAACAGTGCAAGACACACCACAATGCCTGTCAGTGGCTGCAGGGTGGGCATGGGGGTGGAATGGCATGGGCATTACATCCAATGATCCCAAGTCACAGCCCTGACACCTGTCAGTCCATACTAAGTGGTGTGCTACAGTTGGAAACCCCAACACCGTGGGCGTAGTGGTAGTTTCACTCCACATTTTCAGCATGGGCTGTTTGTCAGCCACCGCTGAAAAGCGCACAATCACTTGTTAGCTGAAACATGGCTTGTACAGCGGCTGTGCCATTTAGTGACAGAGGACAACAACAGTTTGGGGCAGGATGTATAGAATGACAACTGTATTGTTCATGAGGAGGCGTAAAAATGGCAACATTGAAAATCTGGAGTGGCAATATGAAATATTGGTGAAGCAATGAACATACATACAAAATGCAAAGGACATCCACAGCCCAATTATTTGTGGGAGTTTTTAGGCACATTTTCAACACAGGTATTTTGGGACCTCCCTCATGAACAGTGGTACTGTAATTTTGTTGATGTTGTCCCAAAGGTGATTTGCAACAGCGAGCATGCCATTGTGTGCCACAGTTGTGGAAATGCATTTTGGGCAGGCTGTGAAAATGGCAGCTGTACTGTTGATAAGGAGGTGTGCACAAATGCCAGTGGTGAAAATCTAGCATGGAAATATTTGCAAATTCTGCAGTTACAAGGCTGTGATGGGAACTGCTTAGCATAGCTTGCAGCACAGTCATTTTATGGACTTTTGCCACCAAATTTTCAACATAGGCATTTAAGGACCTCTGCTCATGAGCAGTGTCATCGTCATTTCCTCAAACTGTCCTGAAAGCGATGTTTAGCACGTGCAGTCCTCGCTGGCCCGTCGAAACGCATGCTCAGCAGGATATGTAAAATGACAGCTGTACTGTTCATAAGGAGGTGTGGAAAATGCTAATTTTGAACTAAAGTGAAAATATTACAAATGCAGAAGTCACGGCGTGCATGCAAACTCGCAATGCAGACTCGTAAAACACTAATTTTATGGATTTTCATCCCAAATTTTCAACTAGGCATTCATTGCTAATGAACAGTGTCACTGTCATTTCATAATGTGTCTCAAACACGGACTTTCCACAGCGACCGCACTATTCTGCTCGGAACTGCAAAACACATTTTGGTCAGGATGTGAAAAATGACAGCTATACTGCTCATGAGGAGGTACAGAACAATGGCAATGCTGAACATCTGGAGTGAAAATATTATAAAATCGTGAACTTATGAGCTTGCATGCAAACTGCGCAATGCATGCTCGTAACACAGTCATGTTATGGAGTATTGTCACCACATTTTCAGCATAGGCATTTTAGGACTTCTGCTCATGAACAGTGTAACTGACATTTCATAATTTGTCCTGAACACTGTTTCCCCACATCGACCGCACTATTCTGTGCCGAAGTGTGGAAACACATTTCGAGCAGGATGTAAAAAATGACAGCTGTGCGGTTCACAGAAGGTGTGGAAAATGCCAATGGCTGAACATGTAACGTAAATATTGCAAATTAAACTAAGTTAGGAACATGCATAGAACGCATAGCGCACCCTACGTAAAATAGTAATTTTTTGATTTTTCCCACCAAATTTGCAACATAGGCTTTTTGAGGCCCCACTCATGAACACTGGCACTGTTGTTTTGTTCCTCGCTCAGAAAGGTGATTCTGCACAGTGACTGAAATCACCTTTTGGGACCAAATAACACCATGACAGTGCAAGAATTCATGAGGAGGGGTGCCAAAACCCATGTTGAAAATTTGTTCAATTCAAAAAATGCCTGAGATATGCAGCAAAGTTGAAAAACTCCTATTTTTAATCCATTATACAGCTTTCCGCATTTCCTCAGTTTGTGGTCGGCTTTGAAGAGTGCAGGCGTGTTCCTGGCCCAACAAAGATCATCGCACTGGACTCTGCAGGTAAGTATGGGGTGAGAGGCGGTGTGGGGAGGCAGGGTGTACAGAGGGTGAGTCGCGGGTTTTGGGGGAGACTACGAGGACAGTTTTTGTGTTACAGGGGTAAAACAACAAAATATCATGGGACAGTTGTTTTTTCTCATGGGATTTGGCACACTGGGGTGGGCTCCCAGCATGCCACCTACCTGTTTTGGGGGTGCTGCAGCCAGCGGGATTGGGCAGCCTCGTCGGCACACCACAAAGGGGGGATTCATTTATGCCGATGGGGATTGGGCACCCCTCCAGCACACAAGGAAGCGGAGGGAAAGAGCCAAGGGGATTGGGCACCCCTCCGCATATAGCAAATGGGGAGTGCTTTATGCTGACAGGGAGTGGTCTCCCTTGTCGGCACATACAGTGGGGCAATGGGAAGCTGGCAGAAGTTGGACACCCAGAAGCTGGCAGTTGGGCGCGCCCGCCTCATGCATAGAATGTCCGAGCACGTCAGGGTCTGCTGCATCTGATGAGCTTCGCTTTGGTTGCAGCGGACCTCTCATAGATGTGCTCACCACATTAGTATGCATGGTGTGCTGTCGGCATGCAGGCTGATTGGGGAATGAGGATGCACCTACTGATGCGTGCCCTGCATTCGCCCAACAGTGACCACGCCTCCAAATCTGCACTACTCAAGATATTGGCTGCACAAGCACGCCAACATAAAATTATAAATCTACTTAATTATTCATGAGCTAAAGTAGTTGATTGACCGCCATGCCAGTCTGAAATCTTTTAGAAATGCCTGGCACGGCAGAGACTCTCTCCCCACTCTGCTTAAAACCTTAAGAACTTAACAAGTAAATGGTAAAACAAAACTGTTATTGCAATTAGACTTATAATGCTAATAACAACCTCAAGCTGGTCATTTCCTTGTATTAATGACTAGCTGGAGGAAGGTGGCCCTCGTGCTTCAACCAATCGTTAATCCTTCAAAATGACTGACTTCTCTGTCGTTATTACTTAAACATTAAGATAATTGTCAAATCTGTTTTCTAGGTACCTTCTGTAATGTGCACCGAGTTGTTTTTTTCTCCATTCAACCCTCACTAGATCTACAGTGGTGTTTCTAAACCAAATATAGTGGGCATCTTTTTCATGAGAAAAAACTAAACTAAAATATTTATAAGTGTTCAAATTTTGGAGGAAATAGAAAAGGTTACCATGAAATAAAACTGGAAGGTGCCATAATCTTTTATAGGGAAAATAGGTAGGGTAAAATTTTTGTCCAGTTTAGTTGCACTGCTGCTTTAAATCTGCAGGGGCATGGAAAACATCTGCCCATAATATATTGCCTGCATGGCCCTCTAACCTGCCTGCATGACTCCCGCACCATGTGCACACTAGCTGTCACACCATGTTATCCAGTGTTGAACTGCTATCCTCTGATGAATGTTGCACCACTTGGCTGTGTGATATCGCATCCCTGTTTGATCCATCCTTCACCTCCACTGGTGGGGGCATCTGTTCCGTGGGATGATTGGGTGTGGTGGACCGGGATGCACTGCAATGGTGCGGGCTCCATTACCTGCCCACAAGAACTGCTCACGCACCCTACTGTAGCCAGGGTATGTGCTGTGGTGTGAGAAGGGACTCAACAAACTGAGCTGTCTCCCGCTGATGCATGGCTCCACCTAGTCGGTTCGACATCAAACATGTTGACCGACACCACAACGACAACAAAATGCCAATGGCCACCATGTTGCCCGGCAACTGTGCTGCCTGACTGCAATTGCAGCAAAGTACTGGGGCTCATCTCAGCTGTTTGTGGGGGCTTTGTCCCCGCACCCCCACCATAGTGGACCTTGACCCCTGCACCCCGATAAATAATATAATCACCTCCAGGTCGGAGGTTGGAGAAACCGTGCAATACTCCTCAGGCAGCAAGACAGTGGGTGCTGTAAAATCCCAGTCAATGGAATCACTGGTGATCAGGTTGCAGAACCCATATTGCTGTCAATGTAGGGTTTTGCTGCACTGACAGCACACCCTACTTCAGCTGTCTGGCCAGGATGTGGCTAAGCATGTGCAGCAAGAGTGGACTGATCCTTGGGTTATATACCAAAGGAGGCCAATAAGGGGCTGCTGTCCCCACTCGTTGGGATCTCTGCCTGTAGCCTCCCAGGCACTGACATCCCTATCCTGTGTTCCTCACAGTTATCCTCTGTTTATGACCTGGTGGGCCTGCCTTGTTAGTGCCTTTTGAACACCCTCATGTACATTTGTCACAGGGATGGAGGAACCACCCCTGGGCAGCTACAAGAGGAGGTGTAGCATCTGCCACCGCAATGCTCTGCTGTGTTTGACTGCCTTCACCAAATGTGGAACTGCAGAGATATGCTCAGTTGGATGTATCTTAACCAAGTCATCTAGCACCCTTGCCTTACTTGTTACCTGCTCTTTTTTTCAAGGTTATACTCACCCTCCACTGGGCCTTGACTCTGCATCTCATGTGCAGATGTAGCACTAGCCACCTCCATTGTCTCATCAGTCTGTGCCTCGTTGACTATTCCTTCATTCCTTTGGGTGTGCTGGAATAGCTGCTCCTGCCCTCTGTTCAGTCCTCGCCACTCACTTTTTCTTAGATGTGGCCTCAGATGCTAGTGATTCAGCTTTCATGATGGACTATGTTACCCAGCATGTGTGCACTCTGGACGTGGCTCTGTGAATGCTTGCCCTTGTGTGAGCTGCATCAGCATTTGCATCTAGTTGGGCCTCCCAGCTCCATCATTCACTGTGCTGCCTGCCTAAATACAATACTCATATTGTCTGCCATCCCCGAGGAATGAGAAGCCTTTACCTCTCTTTGCCCTGGCAGCCTGGTTCATATGGCATTTGGGCAACAAACTGCGCTAAGTGATAAAGAGCTGCCAAAGGCCAATCTAACTGAAATTGCCTGTGATAAAGGAATTAACAGAGCACAGTGCCAATGTGGCTAACACCTTTGATGGGCCCTTATGATGGTATGCATATATACACCATCCCTAACTGACTTTTATGAAAAACCCAGGTCCGTTATCTCATAGTTGTTCCACCTCCATCGTACACTCCATGGACACAGACAGCTACAGCTGTATCTTCATCAGTACTGGCTGAAAACTATTCTCTGATGTTATTAGAAACTGAAAGAGGGAAAGAGAAAAAGATTGATTTAGGGAACTCAAGCAACCTTACCAAATTTCATTAAATACCCATTCAAATGTCCAGTAATGTTCCTTGTACGTGGATGCTATGAAGAAGTAAGGACACCCTTCCTCTGTGAGATGGTTATTAATTTATTTAGTTATTTATGGTAAGGCACATTGGCATTGCAAAATGGCATTTACCACCCCGACGGGAACATGGGTGCTGTTATCCAACTATGCAGTCTCACAAATGAAAAGCGAGCAACCCTATTCTGCCTTGGTTTAATGCAATTTCTGCCTACAAAATGGCTGCCATACAGGAATGACCAGTACAGTAAATGTGGCCAGATCCCAGGCATCATGAGATTGCATGCAGCAGTAACCTAGGGAGCGATTGCGAATGGTGCCTTAACAAACATGGCCACTGCTCACCAGACCGCGTCCTTCCTGAGACGTGCTCAGCCAGTGGGGATCAAAACAGCCTGCAGTATGTCAGCGCCAAATGCCACAGCGAAAACCCACCATGGCTCCTGCATTGCAGAACTGGCTGCTTCAAATGCAGGAAGGCGAACCAGATGCACCAAGACAATCCTCAACACGCCATTAGGCAGGCTGGAGTGCCACAGGAGGTAAGTGGCCAGGCTACAGGCAAGTCAGGATGTGACTGTGAACACAGGGCCTGAATGAAAAGGTTACATGGCATTATGTCGGAGACTACTTCCCTCGCACCGAGCTCCAAGTGCTCACCTCTGAGCCCCATACTTATCTTTTCTTTTTATATATTTCTCACCCACCGCCGTGTCGCCAACTGGAGGATGTGGACCGTGGACCTGTAAAGAGAAACAGTGAGCACCATGGAAGAGAACTGGCTCCTCAATCTAAAGGTAAGTGTCCCCATGCATGGTCAGAGGGCTGGGATGAAGTGATGGAACATCTCAGCATTGGAGTGGGAAGCAGCCACCAATAGGCAGCCCAGCTACCACTCCCATTGGTCCATTTCCCCAGACCACTTGAGCCATAGAGTCTGCGATCCTGTGGAGGCTGCTGTCAAGGCAGCGACATTCATTATCCCTGAACAGCAGCTCCAGGTTTCTTTCAGGTGCATTTTTTAATCCCAGTTTGTAAGAAACATTGTAACAGAATACAGAAGTGGTGAACAGTGGGAAGCTGGTTCCCAGAGCTAAGGCAGATGCTCCCAGGCATGGGGCAATGGCAATACAAAAGGCAGAAGGAAACCCAACAGCCATATATAAACTCCGCAGACAACTACCAATATAATGCAACCCCTACTAATCCTGTTAACACCCAGGGAGCATTCTAATTTTGTTAACTGCCTCATAACCCTGCAAAGGGAACAAAGGAACCTATAGGGCTTAGTTAATTAGGAAACAAAGCAACCTCCAGGGTTTATCAAATAACTGTCTTCCCTAAGGTACAGGACAAAGAGGCAGGCCACCTCTCTGACCTGGCCTTAAAGGAAAGTCCTTCAACCTATTTTCTGCAAACCTGTGTAGTCTGTAGGCACGAAGAATGATTCCTCTCTTTCTATAAATGTGGTTGCTTCAATCTGTTTTGCCCTGCTGTGTAAACCTGTTTGTCTCCATTCCATAGGTCATGACCCCACTCATGCAAAGCACCATAGGAGCTGATGATGTGTACCTCATAAACCACCAGAAGTTATACTCTCATTTAATTCTGTTACATGTCTTGTGAAGTCCCTGTATTCTCTAAAGCATTTTTTCTAATTCAGATACACTTTAAACTACAGAAAACAGCAGGGCACTTACTATACCTTAAAGGTTCCATGGGCGTCAGAGGACAGAAACAGCACTGACTAATACTAAAACATCATAAAATTCCAGGATACTTACCTGAATTGGGTCATGATCTTTGCAATGGAGACAAGCAGGTTTTCACACCAGACTTAAATAGCTTCTGACCCTATTGGGACAGCTACAGAAAATGTAATATTTACACAAAATTTAGCTTAAGAAATGTTTCTTTCTTCAATTCTCACTCATATTTATTTATTACTAGGGACATTAGCATGGTAACAGGATTGTGCCCTATCTGCTGTGTGTGACTACACCTGACGTCACAGTTCTGTTTATGACATCACAGTCTATTGCTGTAGTGACAATTATGATGTCATAAACTGGGGACTATGATGTCAGGTATAGACAAGCTATTAGATCAGATGAAGTCTAGAGGAGCGTGATCCTGTTTGCATGAAACTTTCCTCAGTAATAATGAGAAAAATTAATTGCAGAAAGTATAAGAAATTCAAACTGAAATATTTTTAAATCTTACATTTTCAAAGTTATCCCAATGGTGTCAGGGGTTCTTAAGCACCTTCATTTACATTCCAATCCTGGTAAAATTATGAGGGTACAACTGAAGCAATTGTTGTTCATGCCCACAAGCCACAAAGGTATACAGAATAAAAGACGGAGTGGCCTTCCTGTAAAACACTCAGCACGACCCACCCCTGACGTAGGGCTTCAGGCCAGCCTGCCTAGAGTTTGCTCCAGCCTCCAGCCCATTGGTCCAAGCCTCTGGCTTGGACACCAGGAAGGTCATCCAATAGGACTGGTCCAGTGGCCACAGGGCAAGTCTCCTCCCAGTGAAGGCCTGGAGGACAATTGTCCTTATTGGTTCTCTTTAAAGGGACACCGACTGCTTTTTGTGGAGTTTTTTAGGCTGTAATTAAACAGGGGCCTGTTGTCATCATTGTGCTTAAGTGCATATTCATTGTATTATGTGCATGTAATGGGAGTTATGAGGTTAATTTTGTATAATTTGCCAAAAATAGAAATTGACATGACCCATGTCAATGGTGCATACACAAGTCCGTCATTTCTCAAGCGTTATGAAGTAAGCTCTTATGTGGAAGAATAGAGCTCCTTGAGTTTGGCAAACTAACTAGAAAGCTGAAACAGGCAAAACTACATGTTAAAATGTTTGCAAAGTAAAGCTGCAACTCCAGGCATGCGCATCAGCAGTCGTTTTGGTTTCCAACAACAACAATTTTTTTTTTTTACCAATTATTTTACCAGGTGAGACACACTAAGCTGAAAGCTTGTTTGCAGGTGCAATCTGGGAGCACGAGGAAGTTAAGTGACTTGCTCAGGGTCACACAGTATGCAAGTGGGGGCTGTGAATTCAAACCAGGTCTCCAGATTTGCAGCTCAGAGCCTTAAACCACTGCACCATACTGCCTCCTAAATAGTTCTTTTGGGATCAGCAGAACTCTGTTACACAAAATTCCCTCAACATTTAAATTTCAGGCCCTTCTATTTTTTTTTTATTACTGAATACATTTTAATTATAACAGAATCTTTCCCCTTAAACCCCACCTGTTCATGTTGCTTTTGCCTGCCATGAAGTCAAACACCTTTCCTTGTGACAAATCTGTTGCCACAGCAATTATTCTCATGTCACCAACACAGGTTTATCATGATTTTATCACACAGGAAAGGCAATAAGAACCTAAGGCTCCAAAGAGTCATGGGGTCGAGTATCCTGCAGATGTTCTTAATTATGACAAACCAAATGTTCTCAATTCATTTATTTTTCTTTGGGGGGATGTTTTGAGACTATGTCCTGATAATATCAAATGCAACATTTTGCAGAAAACAAAAATTATTTTCAGTGTTAGGCAAATTATCAAGAGGGCACTGGGGACAGAAGTGGCAAAACAGCAGCACCAGCAAGTGCATAGAAGGTGACAGCACATAAATAAATGGAAACTCTTTTTATCGTTTAATTATAATAACGAATTAACAATAATAGAAAACAGAACTAAACAGGCCATCAGTTTTGTAGTCCAATGCTGGTAAGTTTCAACCTTTTTAATACCCTTTTTGGAGCAGTTTAGTATAGATCCACAGAAAGCAGGGCCATGCCATCCTGCTGGTATTACAAGGCTTTATGGCAGTATTTTATTCCAGTATCTTTTATTTTACCAAGGTTGAAAGTGGCTGGCATTTGCTGGTGTTCACTGCCCCCAATGGACAAATAGAATACTGCAGACATTGATTTTCAGTATATTAAATCAAAGGCACACATTATGGAACCTTTTATAGAAAGTTCCACAAAAACATTTCAGAGGAATCAAGATAACATATTCTGTTTAGAAAAATGAACCACAAATTATAATGCACCACAAAACTAAAAGCAGTAGACAATAATCTGGTGGCCTGGTCTGGTGAGGTAGAGTCACCAGTGGTGTGCCCTGGGGCTCTGTCTTAGGACTGGTCCTGTGTTTATTTGCAGGCGCTGGCATAAGCAGTCAGGTAAGCTAGAACTCTTCTCAGATGATAACAAACTGTGTGGAAGGCTTGACGGCAGGAGGCGATTAGAGAACTTAAAATGACTTACAAAAACTAGAAAAATGGTCTAACGTATGGCAGCTAAAGTTCAATGCAAAAAGGGTAAGGTGTTGCATCTGGGTAAGGAATCCAAGAACAGAGTACTGGCTCAATGGAGTCAAGATCAGTGTATCCCAGGAAGAAAGGGACCTGGGGTCGACACATGTGACACCCTTAAACAATGAAGCCAATACAACATAATGTACAGCAAGGCTGAGGTGCATAGTGAGAAGTTTCGACAGCAGGAGCAGGGAGGTGAGCCTCCACTGTACAGGTCACTGGTGAGCCCCCACCTGGCATGCTGCATCCAGTTTTGGAATCCACACCTGAAAAAAAGAGGGGATAGGTTGGAGACTGTGCAGAGAAGAGCAACCGAGAAGTTACAGGGACTCCAA
Organism: Neoceratodus forsteri; assembly: GCA_016271365.2. Lineage (NCBI taxonomy): Eukaryota > Metazoa > Chordata > Ceratodontiformes > Ceratodontidae > Neoceratodus > Neoceratodus forsteri. The sequence continues at coordinate 1,709,077,882 of CM028129.1, read as the reverse complement.
GATCTCTTGTACGAGGAACGCCTGAAGGAACTAAACTTGTTCTCACTGGAAACAAGGAGGAGAGAGGGATGTGATCGAGACCTTCAGGTTCTTGAGGGGCATTAATAAGGTACCATACGAGAACTATTCCAAGGACCACCAACTCAACCACCAGGGCACGAATGGAAGCTACAGGTAGGGAGCTTCAGAAAAGATCTAAAAAGCAGTTTTTCATGGAAAGGGTGGTGGAACCCTTGAACGCGGCCTGCTGGCAGAAGTGGTGAGTGCAAAGACTTTGGCAGCTTTCAAACCGATATAGGATATGCCAAGGGCTCTGGGGAACTGCAAAATCAGGGAAGGGCAAAACTCTGTAGGGGGTTAGACCCAGAGCTTATAAGAGGTCTTGGAACTCTCGGCAGACTAGATGGACCCACAGTCTCCTTTTGCCATCACTTTGCTATGTTTCTAATATACAAAATGATGTATGTAGGTATTTATTTATTTGAAATTACTCCAAGTGGGTTAACCCATGAAATGCAACATCTAATTTTCATGGAGGTCCCAGTGAGGACAGCAGCATTCAATGGGCTAACATAGTCCAGCAAGAGTATACTACAGGCTAAAACATATAAGAGAAAATGAACTGCAAATGGAAGTATATCAAGCAGTAATCAAAGCAAGTTAGCAAAGTGAGGTCTCAGTGGATAAAGCGCAGGTGCATTGGTGTGCAAACATGATCATGGTCGGAGAGATGGGGATGCTGGACCAAATTACATACAAGGGGTTCAAAGGTAACTGGAAAGACTGGACTTGACTAAAAATTAAAAAATATGTGAATTGATAAAACTGTTGAACAAAGTCTACTAAAGTTTCTCAATAATTTATACTTAGCCAGCCAAGGGGTCCATGAGGGGAATTGGACTGCAAGCCCTCCCCTCAAATTGGAGTCTGAGCTAGGGAACTAATAGAAAACTACAGGCCCATCTCTCTCCTCTGTATTCTGGCCAAGGTGCAAGAAAGACTAGTGTACATCAGTTAAGGGACTACCTGGAAATGCACCACTTTATTTCCGCTCAGCAGTATGGGTTTAGGTGCAACCACGGCACTGACACAGCATTAATCAGATTTACTGCTAGTGTACTACAGGAGCTGGACAATGGTATCCCCACTGAGGCAATCTTCACAGACTTAACCAAGGCTTTTGACTTGGTTAGTCATAAGAGCACTCATCAAAAAGCTAACAGACCTTGGACTCAGCATGCTTTCATTACCTAGCCAACAGATCCCAAGTCATCGGATGGACAGGCATTTCTTCTACCAGGCTTTCTATCTCAGGTGGTGTACCCCAGGGCTTGATCTTAGGACCCCTCCTATTCACAGTATTCATTAATGACCACAGCAACAACTGCAGGAGTAGCCAACTCTTACTATCGCAGATGACGTTGTCCTCTATAAGAGCTCTGAGACCCCCTGGCACTCAGCACCCAGCTAAACCAGGACTTCCTATGCCTAGAACAACGGTTACTGGCAAATAGCCTGATACTAAATATCAAAAGACCAAAGATATCTTGTTTGGCCCCAGGCACCTTGGTAGTGATAGAAGTCACCTACTCTGTAGCACTACATCAGCGGGGAGTTAGATTGAGGTAGTGGATTCGGTCAAATACCTTGGGGTAATACTCGATCAAGACTTCATGTACAAGGCCCAGGTGAACCAAATAACTCGGCTATCCACCAGAAACTAGGTCTTTTATTTTAGCTAAACATACAACTCACCCCTGACTCTAGACCTGCAACTGCAAAAGTATACTACTGCCTAAACTTACTTATACACCCCATCTTCCAGTCCATAGGAAAAACTGAAGCTCATAGGCTGGAGCTGCTGTACTACAAAATTGGATGTTTCACTGCAATGTCCCTCCTAGGACGCACCACTGAGATGTGTTGGCCTCCTTAAACTAGCCCTCACTGCCTAGTAGGCTCCAGCACCCCTACTAACTGTAGTATACAAACTAATCAATGGATCAGCTCCCCCAAGCCTTGAAGGCCTCCTCATCCCCAAGCGCTCCTGCAGAACACTCCACACTTCTGGAGGTACCCAGGACAAGGACTACACCTGGAAGTAAATATTTTGCACATTCAGCCCTAAACTCTGGAATACCCTGCCAGATGACCTACACTCAGCTGGTTCCTTAGCTACTTTTCATAAGGGTCTAAAAATACACCTCTGTGTGTAGCACCAATGTACTTGCAAGTTGTTGCAAATAATTCTAGCACTTGCTCCTAACCCTCTACTGTACTCAACTTCCCAAATGTTTAGTCTAGCCCTACCCTATGAAGTTGCTCAGCCCTGCTTGTCTCCACTGTATGAATGTAACCTGCTTTAAATAACTGTTTATTGATTGTCGCTGTTATGAATTTACCTTTCAACTATATCCTCTTTCTGTACCACTTATTATGATATCTGCTCTGTCTACATGTGGTGGGGGCTGAAACAATCATGGGATTTAAGAATGCCTGGGATAGACATAAGGAATTCTGGAGGTCAGGGGCAAGTGGCAACAGACTTCTAGAAAAACATAAAGGGAACTTACAAGCTCAAATGGGCAGACTGGGTAGGCATAGGCCCTTATCTGCTGACAGTGTCTATGTATCTATGTAACTAATTCGGGTTGCCCCTGAAAAGGGACCTCTGGTTCCAGTGGCTTACCAGGTTACCAAAATGAAATAAATAAATTTACTGTATAATATTTTCTGGCAAAACAGCTTTGATAGATTCAGTTTTTCTGACATTTTGTGTGAAACTGACTATGACTGCTTTCACCATCTTAGAACTGACGAAATGTAGATTGTGCAAATGCAGGCAAAAAAAGCACACAGACCCAAATTACTGCAAAACATATTAATTTAAAGCATACCACTGTTAGAGTGCAAAACATGCCAGATCCACAGTGCTCCAAGGCACTCTGCCGCTTCCTAAGGGGGATGGTGAGGCCCTGGATCTGGTATGTTTTGCACTTGTCAAATGTGGTATGCTTTAAATATTTATTTTTTTTATTTTATTATTTATTTATGTTTGCAGTCTGTTGGGTCTGTGTGCTGTTTTTTTCCCTATTTTCATTTGTTCTGCCTTTTACCTGGCAGCACAGTCTCTCCCACTGAGTGTGCTGTGTGTGAAGGTGTTTACATTTAGGTTATGACTGGTTTACTGAGCAGCATGTAGTTAAAGAGCTCTGACATCCCAGCATGCCTTAAGGACTGTTCGGATGTACTTATCTTTACAGTTTGCTTTTACCTTGTATATTTGATCTGTACTGTATGTAACTGTGGCTGCTGGACTACATTAACCTGTTGACTTCTGTCATCCTCCCTAGGACCCCGTGAAAATGAGATGCTGCATTTCATAGGGTTTCTTTGATGACGTAATTTCGAAAAAAAAATTACATGAAAGCATGGTTATTATCCCTGCAGTTTCATCTGCTCCAGCTGCTTGTCTATGGCTAACATTGCTACCATCTGTTCATGAAATCACAATCTGTTGCCATAGCGATAATTATGATGTCATATACAGAGCAATATGATAGCAGGTGCAGACAGGCAGCCAGATCGGGATCCAGTTTTCAAAGGTCCAGAAATCACACATGGTTGACAAGAACAATTGCACAATGTGGGGGTGGGGCATTGTGCTCACATTTCCTGTCACATATGCTTAATTTTTAAAGGGTGCCTTTTCATGGTCCTCTTCCTCTTTATGGCAGAATGCGGACATTTTCTGCACACATGCTGTGCTGCTATGACCAGGTGTAGCGTGTGTGCAGAAAGGAACTTTGGCACCCTTGGGACACTGCAGAAAATAACAATTTCTCTGCAGGGCTCTGATGTGGAGGGTTTTTTCCTCGCGACTGGTGAGCTACACGCCACGCTCAGTCCTTGGTCTTTTCCTTTGAAAATTGGGCCCCAGATATCTATGTTTTTCCAAAGTATCCCCTGGCTGTCAGTGGCTCTTTATACCCATCATGAAAGGGAAGGCTCTGTGGTTTGGTGTTTAGAACATTTAAAAGATAAAACAAGATCACAGGTTCAAATTCCACTAAAGGCAGCTACTTGTTGTGTGACCCTGAACAAGGCATTTGACTTGACCTCACTGTGCTTCATTTCTTACAGTTCTAGCTGAAACACTGCCTGAAAGCAGAACCCCACTGGAAGTGAAAGGCTGGCACATTCCAATAATGGGATTTTCACCCAATCAGATATTTTCCTAAGTCCCAAAACTGACATAGCTCTTAGACTTCAAAACGATGATTTAAAGCAGGGTGATCTGCAATATGACCACCAACTTGAATATGCCAATAACTTGAAATGGGGCACTGCTGGGGATTTTGCAAAGTCATGGATGTTGCTCTGCTGAAACCTGCATGCATGCATGCATGCGTGAGACACATACACACACACACACACACACACACACACCTTGGAAGCATGCTCGTCAACTCACTGCTTGCACAGACAGCACTGACCTGTGCTTCATTGCTTTGTAGTCAGCCATGCATATACCTCTATGGATGTGTTCGTGCACTGTGCAGGTTGATTTCTACCTTGACTCTCCACCATCTGGCCAAACATCTGGGTGGCTACTGACATAAACTGATGGGTGGATGGCAGGATTAAACAGGGTTGCCACCTTTAGTTTTTTTTGAGACCTCCACTAATGCATGGCAGGCACATTAACTACTCTTTCACCAGTGCGCATCATTGTGCTAATGTAGAGGTGATAGCAACACTGGGTCACTCTAGGGCATTCACCTTGGGCACATTATCCAGGTATGCTGAATCTGAGATCACCTTTGTAGACGAGCCTCTCCAATGCAGAACAATAGCCCAGCCTGACAATATGTATCAGTACAGTATCACTCTGATTTGCAATCACTGATCCATGCCTTACCCTCTTTCTCCATGGTTGAATATAATCTACAGACCTGCTGGTACATCTAGATTATGGGTCACCCCGCAAACTGGGCATAAATGCATCCCAGATCATTGGTCACCCTGACTAATGGAGTGTAAATGCAACCAAGATTATGGGCTACCCTGGCGAACTAGCTGTAAATACATCCAGTGTTATATTTGGGTTATCATTTTGGACACAAGTAGAAAATTGGACAGTTGAAATCAAGGGGAAAAACTAAGTCCCAAAAGGATGCAGCTTAAAGTAGATTGCATCTACATTAGATCCCTCCTTACGCACACACACACACACACACACACACACACACACAATCACGCACATTTTAGCCAGTATCTTCCTCTTGGGGTATACGTTCTTCTACAATATTGGCAGGCCCAGGCCCAACAAAAAGCCTAATGGGCTGAATATCGACTTGCCAATTTTGTTTGGGTTATGTTTGAATACCTTTGACGTGATTGCACTCCGATCAGAACGCAGTGTTTTCTTTTCCACTGGGTCATAGTGTTATTCAAAGCACAGATTGAAACTGACTAGCTGAAATTGACTAAATAGAATGAAACTATTTCCCTGATTTCATTCTGCTTTAAACATGCACTAATTTTTCCAATTGAAGGCAGTGCACTGCACAAATATTTAGAGTGATGTGAACTCTGAACTTGGGAGTATTTTCCTATGTTAATGTAATATACTATCAGTATACCTTAAAGTGAAATTTGCATACTGAATACAACCGTCTGTGGTTTGAAATTTAATTTCCAAAACGCAAGTGATGCTTCCTATATTAGAAAAATTCTGCGCTTGTACAATAGAAGTCCAACTAATGAAAGCTGTAGTGGAGTATACAGCTTGAAGCGAATCAGGACTAACTTTTCTTTTAGGTGTGAAATAAATGCATACTGTATATATAACTAACACTTTTCTAAAAAGGTATTTTAGTGGCATTTGTTGCTATGTTATTGAAAGTAAATGTTCTTCTGTTCTTTTGCTTCTTATCTGGGTTACTCCTGGAAACAGGAATTTCCTAGGGAATTTACCTAGATACTACATCAGTTCATTTAACTTATTTAAGGAAATTACAATTGAGCAAGGCTAATTTACAATGGTGTCCCATATGACTGTGAAAATACACTTACATATTACATATTAAAAGAAATGCAATGTATATATATATATGTGTGTGTTGTATATATATATATATATATATATACACAGTATATATACACACACACCCACACACATAAAACAATGTGTTATACAGTAAAGTGAAGATTAAAAAAAGAATACTCCACAGTTAAATAATATTGCAAATTCAAAAATATGATTTGGGTCATAAGTAGTATTAGTACAAATACTACTGTCATAGTGCCTAAGAGAACATGGTAAGATTTTCAAGTAACACCACTGGGAAGCATCCCTCAATTTACACATGATGGTGGTAAATCTGTGTACCATGATTTCTTGTTTTTATAATACTTATTTATTAATTTCACACATTTTTAAACAAAAAATTACTAATTACATTGGTGCTTAAACGATAGTTAATATACGACATATAAAGAAATTGTATCTAATAACATAGCATATGCACGTAGCATAACTGGTGAGCAGTTTTTTCTCTGCACTCAACCAGTTATTTTTCCCATAATAACTGGTTGGTTATTATGACGGAGTAATAACACCTTACACACTGTGAGCACAAACCCCTTCATACAGCTGCAGGGCTACTGTCATTTCACTTCCACTGCGGCTGTGAGGAGGGTACACTCATACTTCAAAATGGGCAAAAGATACTGCCCGTTATTTGTTAAAAAATGCCATTGTAGTGAAATCTGTGCATTTAAAGGGACACGGTCAACCTGTTTTGCATCATATTAGTTCTAGCTGAAACCCCAGATTTTGTGATTGCTTAACCTCTAAAATCCACTGATGTTGCAGTTTGTTTTGCTTGTAGCCTTGCTTAGTAGAACTGAAATGCATGGCAGTGTATATTTATAAACAACCTTGTTTTTGTTTACAGTCATGGTCCTGTTCTTACTGCATGTGTCCTGGCGTTAGCAACACACACAGACAGTGCAGTCAATCATAAGACAGTACCCTCCTAATCTCCCAAGGCATCATGAGGGACTAGACTGTTTTGTGGGTGTTTCCAAGTCCAGGAAAGGTGCATTTGGAGCTGATTAAGGATGTAAACAAACTTGTTTTGGTGTGATAACACCAGTATGTTGAGCAGTCTGTTTTTACTTTTTTAAAGAAAATAGGAGTCAGAATCAAACTACCAGCTACATCAGCAATCTTTACAGAATTTTGGCAATCATAAAATATGTTTTTAAACTAGGGACACTTTGAGACCTAAGGGGTTGACAGTGTCCCTTTAAGGTATAAGACTGTCTTTTGGTTGCTCTTGTTTCTTCTCCTTTAGCTAGCTCAAGCACCCTTGACCTCACGTAACTAGTGTCCTCGTGTGTAATCAGCCTTGAGAAACTGGAAGACATCAATATTTCAAAAGTTAACTACTTTTGTTCATTTGGAACTGTTTTTTTACTTTATAATCATAAAATCTAAATGCTGTCAGCGTTAGCACATACAGTGCAGGCTGTGAATTTAAAATTCTAGTCTGAAAAATAAATCAGCTTCATTGGCAGCACCTAGGACCACTGTTTGCCCGTTTGCAGTTTACATTCAGCATGATTCTCATGCTTGGAAAATAAATGTTCCTGTAAAAGTATTTCAATACATGTCTTTCAGACTGCATGCTGTTGGTGAAGCCCTATGTTTTCAATTATTTGTAGTCTATTTTCTCATTCTATTGCGCTTTAGTTTTTTGTAACATGGCAAAAGAAGAAGATCACAAATAAGGAAGACAATTGGTTTAATAACATCAGGTGGTGCAGGAGCAACATGGCATTATGTGCGATAATGCCGTGTTGCTTGTATGTCTGAGAAACTAGGCTGGGGAGAAAAGGAGCAGTATAGCAAAACAAGAGATAAAGCAGGGCAGCACACAACTTACCAGAATAGAGCAGGAATATAGGCGGGAACGAGCATGGACGCGGATGAACACAGAGGAGCAACTGGCGAGGTATGGTCATACTGAAACGCAGCCCCAGAGGTAGTGCAAGAGAAATGCCATCCCAGCAGGGATCTTTTGCAATGTGTAGGAGCAGGGCAACACCAAGCGTGAAGTAAATGTTGGTCAAAATATAAGGCGGAGAGGTGTAACAGCGGAGGTCAAGTGAGGAAACAAAGGAGAATGGGACAGAAACACAATTGTGAAACAGCACAGAGAGCGATATCAGAGTGATGTTGCAGAGACACACAGAAGGGTACAGAATATGCAAAACTTATTGATAGTGAAATAGCAAAACGGACAAATGACAGTATCAGAGACCTCCAAACAGACCGATTAAAATAATTGTCGAACAGATCTTGTGAATTGTCACAAGCAAGTGTTGATAGATACTTTGTTAACACATATATTAAATACAGTTTTGACAACATTAGCATATAAATGGAAGTCTGCTAAATGCTGAAAAAGTGCAGCAGAGAACTCCAAAGAGAGCAAAATCTCTTTCTATTATTGCATGCACAGTATCAGAATAAGACATAGAATAATCACGCAATCCTAGAAGCCATGTTCCAGGTGCATTAATCCCACTCCGAAGGTGGCATCTAATGGGGAGTTAATGCATGGTTGGTCCGTTGTAGAGCTTTCGGCCTGTGGCCTTGGGCCACAACAGTCCTAACCATGCATTAATTCCCCATTAGATGCCACCTTTGTCGGGATTAATGCTTATACATGCATAGCCACTTAATGTATGTCACTACACCAGTATGTACTGATTTCTCTGAAATATTTGTACTATATAATGTGACCACATACCAAGTGTATTCAACCAGTCCTGTTTTGTTCTAATTGTATCTTTGTATTGTACTGATGTTTGTTGTGCTTGCCACCCTGGTCTGGTAGTAACTATAGCGTCCTCTGGATCAGTTTGCTCACCCGTTATCAAAGACATAACAGCTATATAAATAAATAAAACACCTTAGGTCTGTATTACATTCTCGTATTATTTATTTATTTAAACATATTTTACCAAGTAAAGAAACAGAGACCAGAAGGCTTGTTTCCAGTTGTGACTATCATGGAGGTGTAGGAGGTTACAGGAAGAATACATTTCACCCATAAGGGCATTGAGGTATCATAAGAACAGGTGACAAAGCTACATAAATACAGGAATACATTTTACGCTACAGGGACCTTATAAAAAAACAGCAGCAGTACATAAGATACAATCCAAATACGTATACTGTGCAATAATTAGCAGGTGCAGTTGAAGTCTGTACAACAGAGGCTCACTTTATCTGTGTAGCATGTTAGCAGTGTAGCATACGATAGGCAGTGTGCCAAGTAAGCTTGCATTGCAGAAGGAAGGTGGTGGCTCCAGTGGTCCTATTATCTAATATCAGGCCTCTGGTGGTTACTTCCGGAGGGGTTACTATGGCAGCTGGGGTAGGAAGTCAGGAGGCATGATGAACTTTGATTTGCAACTTACGTGAAGGAAAGGAATTGGCTGTGGTGATTTTCGAGGCAAACTATTCCAAATGGAGGAAAGCCTGTAGATGAACGAGGCTTGTACTAGGTATCTCTTGCAACATGGGATCTGGAAATGGCAACCATCCTCAGACCTGAGGGAGTAGAGTGATTTGGAGCCAGTGTGAAGAGACCCAAGAGGTAACTACAGAATTTTTGGTCAGTACCTAGCCCCCACTAGTGCAGTGTGCAGAGATTGCTCTTCAGGGACGGTAGCCACCTGAGTTCACTGTACATTATGCAATGGCATGTTTTGGGGTGACAGACCAGTGAGTCTGTAGGGCATTGAATAATGTGAACAGTTTAGATAGGGCAGAGGAGTTGGCGCCTGCATGGACAGTGTCCCCATAGTCCATCAGGGTGGAATATGGGGATGCTCAACCACCACCATCTTGATGTGTGACTGAAGGCATCTTTTAGCCCTGTAAGAGGCAACAAGCTAACATTAACACTTGTCTGTTGCTTGGGATGTGACCACAATAATCAAGGTGTTGGTCTACGTGCATCTGCGTGGTATTGTAGAGAATACTGAGTCAAGGCATTCACCTTGTAACGGCGAGTGTATAATTAGATCTCAGGAGCCTCGTAACCAGTGGCTGGATCTGCACAACATGAATATCATTTTCTTCTGATTTATAACTAGTCAGTTTTCCTGAAACTGGTTTTGAACAGCAGAGAAGTCCTTTTGCAGGGGTCTTTAATGGAGTGGACAGTAGGGCCAGATGCATAGTCATCTGTATCACTGGTATACAGGTGTATATTACAAAGAGAAGAGCTTGAGGAGATCATTTATGAAGACTGTGAAGAACAAAGGGCCTGGACTGAGCCTTGGGGACCCCAAGGTTCCCAAGGATGACTGGTATGGTGGAACATGGTTCTAGCTAGTTTGACTGACTGTGCTTGGTTGCTTAGGAAGGAGCAGAACTACACTACGGGGTGGCTGGAGACCACCAGTTTTCCAGGAATAGATTGTGGTCTACAGTGCTGATTGCTTTGGCAAGGTCAACAAAGATGGTCCCTGTGCCCATGCCCTCATCCATGTTGGAATGAATGGGTCAGTGACACAGAGAGAGATCTGGAGATGGAATGGTTAGGGTGGAAGCTGGACTGGTTTGGGGTCAGACAGCCAAGCTGGAGTAAAAGTTGGTAAGTTGCCTGGTTACCAGCCTCTTGAAGACCATGGAAAGGATTGATAAGAGGAAAATGGAGTGGAAGCCAGAGGAAGCATCCATACAGCCACCTTTGTGGATGGGGATGATTAATGCATGCTTCAATTACTAAAGAAGGAGATAGCGATGAGGGACCTGTTAAAAATATGGGTGATGAGCACTACCATGACAGAAGCATCTATTCTCTGGGACTTGGGGAGATGCCATCATCACCACAGTTGGATGATGTGTTCAGCACAGACAGCTCTTTCCATGCCTCATCAACTGGGATTGCTTGGTGGTGGAAATTGCCAATAGGCTGGGGCTAGTGATTCCAGGTGGAGCAGGGTTGGGATTAGAGTCCTTCTATCCTCAGTAAAGTACTGATTTAAATCTTCAGCTGTCAGCATGGAGCTAGGAATAGCCTGGTCCTTGACAGATGATGATGGGGTAATAAAGAGACCATGGATTGATTTGCAGAATTTAGGTGGATATGAACCTTCACACTTAAGCATTCTTTGGAAATAGGTGGCTTTGGCCTTCTTTGGGATCTTAGTGCAGAGTAGAGATGTGAAGTTTTAATTCACTGACAAAGTTAAGCGAGAGCAAATTCACCTCCGTGGATGATTTTGCTAAGTTTTCTATTTAATAGGAATTTGCCATTGGTATCTTTGCTTTTACAATTCACCTGTAACTTCTCCTTGGAGTACACAAAGGCAAAAGCTGGGTCAAACTGACTTCTACCAACTACTCCTTTTGTTTTGTTTTGGCATAACTTGGTCAAATTTTGTAAAATTTGTTTGAAATGTGGAGGGTATTACCTAGAGGAGGTGCATATTTGGTACATTTTTTATGATTATCAGGTTTAAATGATGGATTCTGCACTACAGATCAAAATGCAGAACAAGAAAGAGTGAGAAAACCAAAATATAATGCAATCTTATGCTTAGACAAGAAAGCTCTGGATCTTCTGGGCTGCCTTGCTTTACAGTACAAGACCCTCCTACACCACTGCTTCAATAGATTGACAAACAGAAACCTACTACTTTAAAGTAAATAATCGGCAAAAAATAAAAAAAAATAAAACAGAAATCTAGCAGCACAAGGCCTCTAGAACAATTTGTGAGTGATTTTGATTCAAAAGTTCGGTTTTGAGACATAATTTTAAAGGTTTGTTTTCCTTAGACGCACAGACAGACTTCACTTCACACCTACTTTGTCTTCAGAAGACTGCACTGAAGACAGCCTCGACATATAGCTTATTTCAGTAACATGTGCCCTCCAGTCTCGTGGTATATTGCAACTTCTCTGTATCAAACTTCACTGTTGAAGTTATTTCAAGCAACTTCACATTTCGTGAAGCTATCAGTTTGTTGCAAATTCGGACCTTGCAAGTCAGATTAACGCTATGAAATGAGGTGAATTCATGAAATACTAGTGAAGTGAAGTTTTCCAACTTCTACACATTGCTAGTAGAGATTACAGAGGGATGTGAAGACATGCCTAGCAGAGGAGAGCTCTGAAGATCTGTGCCCAGCCCAGGCTCTGTGTTGGAACCTTTCTATTATTTCAAGAATGATCCAGGGCAGATGGCAACCTCAGACTCTGGCTCTGGCTCTTTAACAAGATTGTGCTTATTAAATATTGCAGAGAAGGTGGTGTAAGAGGATTGATTGTTCATCTGGCCAATGATGTTAGGGTTGGGGCCCAGCTTGTAGATAGTACGCTTTGTATAAAAGCATCTGGATTTAAATTGTTTTAAGATTCTGGCTGGGGTATTCCTGGGAGGAGCTTTGACTGTTTTGATCTTTGCACACAGAAGGTTATGCAGTGATCACTAAATATGTCTGGGAGCATGTCTGTAGCCAGGAGTTCTCTGCATGTGGGATGACAGAACCCAGCCTATTGCCCTGTGGTTGATGAAATCTAGCACTGGAATTGGATAGAAGAAGAGATCAGCTGACTGAGGTTTACAGCTTTAATTTTGAGTGAATATTGGAAGGTGGGGAGGTTAGACCCTGCCAGTCAGTTGGTGTTAAAGTCCCCAAGCATGATACGCTCTTCATTGTGAAGGAGGGTCCATTGGACGGGGATCAAGCACTTTTTGTAGAATGCTTGTGACTGTGCTACACTCTAGCCCTTGCATTATTATCTAGATAATGAATGCAGAGTAATAAAATATATTCGATGCGTGCAGACATATGTTTTAACCTTCTAAGAAAGAAAGTTTCTTAAGCACAACCTAAGTCCTATGAACTGAAATTTGAGAGAGCTCCAATGTTTAAAGAGTTAAGAATATCAGTTTAGAAATACAGTGCAGATAACATCCTTCTCTATCTGGGTTCTAAATCTTAAAAATAGAATCTATCTGAGGTGCAGAATATTATCTAGTACTTCACTTCTTAGAAATTCAGTTAAGTAAGAGATCAAGGTATGGTTGTACCATGTTAGCCCACACAAAAAGCAGGAGAAAAACATTGGGGTATATAAGTGTACAAGGCTTACAGACAGAGGTTTCTGTCTTACTACTTAGGAAAAGTCCCTCAACCTGTTTTCTGTTTACCTGTGTAGTCTGTATGCATAAACTATGGTTTCTCTCTTGCATCCCTAATATCATCCTAATTTAAATATAAATGAGATTACATCACTCTGATTTGCCCTGGTGTGAAAACATGTCTGTCTCCATTCCAAAGGACATGACCCCACTCATGCAAGGCATTCTGGGAGTTGATGATGCATACAGGCACAAGCCAGCGTAAGTTATACTCTCATTCAGTTCTGTTACATGTCTTTTGAAGTCCCTGTATTCTCTAAAGCATTTTTTTCTAACATAGATACACTTTAAACTAACAGCAGGGCATTAACTATGCCTTAAAAAAAAAATGTCATGGCCAGCATAAGACACGAATAGGGACTGCAGAGCACAGTAACAGCACTGACTAATACAGTGTGACTACTGCAGCATTTAGCACCAAAAGATCATAAAATTCCAGGATGCCTTACAAGAGTCAGGTCATCATGACTTTTGCAAAGGAGCCAAGCTGCTTTTCACACTAGACTTAATTTTACCATTTACATTTAAATCCTGACGAATTAGGAGGGTGCAATAGAGGCAGTCATTGTGTATGCCTCACAAACTACACAAGGAAACAGAATAAAAGGCTGAGGGACTTTCCTTTAACATAGTCTTTGAATTTAGCATTTCCTGCTATTAAACACCCAGCAACTGGATTGCTATATAGCAAAAGGCCATATACAAGCGGTGTCTTAATATCTTGTGCTCAGACTGTTTGATATAAATCCGCATTACTAAGCTTGTTTTAGTACTAAAGTTTTAAAATATCTGCAGTTTTTGTTTACATTTCTAAAAAAGTTGTATCCTATGACAATAGCTAGAATGTAAACAGTGACATCATTCCTATTGCTTTGGTGTTAATCAGCACTTCAAAGTTTACTCAGACATTTGCTTTTTTCCTTTTCTCTTGCATTATTAATCAAAACCCAGCTTCTACAAGGGGCAGGTAACTTGAAACTACCTTTTAATATACTGACTGAAGAGGCACTTAGGCCTCGAGAGCTTGTAACTACCTTTTCATTAGTTTAATAAAGGTATTAGCTTTACCCAATAAAACACTTTCTTTCTGTATCTCTCCTGCTTTTATGTGGGCTAACATGGCACAGCCCTACCTTGATTTATTAATTAATTTAATTTCTTAAAGTGAAGTACCAGATAATACTCTGCACCTCAGATAAATTATGATTTTGTAAAACATTTAGAATCAGATTTGAGAAGGATTTTATCTCCCTGTATATTTAAATGTCATTAGGCAAATAAACCCATCAAAACCCAGCAAAAGTTTAAGTAATAGTGAAACAAGTTTAACATCTTCTCAAGTATATACTCTGCACTTGATTATATAAGCATTTTAAGTATATTTAATTGAGAAAAGTTTTACTAGTTGGAAAACAAAGAAATAATACCACGAGTCCCAAAATGGTGTTCTAACAGTACATGTAAGTTGTCTTTAAACTGAACTTTTTTTTATTTCCTGCAGTATTTCTTGACCAGGTATTCCATTTCTTTCAATGTAGTCCATTTAGTTTGTTCTGAGTTTACTGAATGCAGATATATATAGAAATTAGACCAGTAAACCAGTAAGAAAATGCTCTAATGATGTTCCAACGTAATTCTTAAGATAGACATATTACAGAAAGTGTCAGTTTATCATAGGCATGGCAACTTAAATTTATCGGATATCCAGATTTAGAATGTATTGTCTTTCTTAGTCCTCCAAAGGATTTCAAACAAAACAAACAAACAAAAAGATTTACTGACTTACTGAATTACTGCAGTATTTGTTCAGAATTCTTGAAGTGATAGCTGTGTCTGTAGAAGCAGATGGATCAGGTATACTGTATTTACAGCAGGAGCATTTCGAGCTTCAATTTGAGTTATTTGATTGAATTGTGACAGTTCAGAAGATGTAGTCTTTGAGTCTAAGCTGTCTGATTCTTCCACCTTTCCCAACGAGTTTCCTTGTGCTGTCTTTGCAGTCTGGTTCTATTTAACTAAAACATTTCAATGATTCCTTTTGCAAAAGATGTGACCCTTAATGTATACAGTAATTTGAACACTTACAAGGATACAGAGCAGACATGTGTCCCCTAGGTCTTCAGTTTCCTCACAAATAACATTAATCTGTATCACCTTTGCTGAGTGGCTGAAGCCATGTCTGGGTAGATAAACACTCTAGCCCCTTTAAAATGATATGCATCTAGCTGACTTTATGATAGACTCTTTATCTAAAAGAGATGAAAGGTGATTATGACAGTTTGTGTTCTGGTCAGCGGAGAAAAATGTTTCACAATTGTTCTTTTGAATCAAATTCTAAAAGCTCTCACCATATTCAGCATATATACCTCTGGTCTATGAAAACTGTTTGATGAGAACCTAGTTGATAAGGATTAGATTTTCAAGTGCTGGAAGGCTGACAAATCTAAGGTTTAATAGCCTCTGATTATTTTCCATGAGTTGCAGCTATCAAGCTGTAAAGATGGAGTCTCTCATAAGCGTAATAAAGAGAACAGACGTTGTTTCTAAATTAGCCATCAACTAAACACTTTTTTCTTCAAGCACTTTAAATGTATTCTGAATTTGTGTGACATTTTGTTCATTCTTCTGTACTGCATTCTCTTTTCATCCAGTTTAACATCTAGTTTTGAGTCTAGTTTTGTATCATATTTATGATTGTGAAAGATCTATTTATATTGTCGAAGTTTTCTATCCTTTTGCTGTAGCCAGAGCAGGTACAGGGTTCACAGCTGCAATGGGCTACGGGCAACCTCAAAAACCACCAGCACTGGAGTTTTTGTCAGTTGGACAGCCATGTCGGTGGAATGAATAAAGTTCAGAGTTTGATTCTGTGTGTTGGCTCATAGTAGTGGCAGTTCAGTTTTATATACATATTTGCTTTCGCAGTCTTTTCTTTAAATGCAAATTCAGTTCTGGTTTTCTCTGTATGCAAGTAGAAGTTCTTGAGTCAGGTCACAACATACAACCTAGTAGCCGCTTCTCCCCCACACGCTAACCGAACTTGTTTGAGTAAGGTATTGTTCACTCATGCCAACTCCTCCTTTTTAGAGGGATTACCACTGTCCATGCCAGAAAGCTAGCTTCTTTTTTTTTTCCCATTTTTAACAGTCCATTATCCTTTTCATTCTTTCTTCAATAACTGTGCGCTTAACAAATCTGTCTCCATTGAGCAACAAACTTTCTTCAAACGCTCTAAGTTTTTGCCAGATATTAGGAAAAGCAAGTTGGCATCCTCAGGAGGTATTTAGCCACGCTGCTACCTCAGCAGCCATACTGGATCGGTATACTATGATTTCAACAAAGTGGCTGATGACAACTTAGGACTCTAATTGAAAAGTATGAGGCAATGTATTCTATATATGGGGTACCATATAGCTAGAAAACGTGTATCTATTTGTGTTCGGATCTTGAACACATGTAATTCCAGAGAGCAGGAGTTTTTAATAAGGGTTGTGTTCTTCTAATAGAAATATGATTTAACAAATAATCTGGGACAAAACTGCACTACTTTAGGAAAAGCAGAGTTTTTGTAACTTTCTACAGTCATCTAATGAACACCAACTTAACTTTCTGCACATTGTACTGTGGCAATGGGCCTTAGGACAGTTTTCAATATTAGTTTGCAGGTCATTGTACAGTATGCCTAACTTCTGCAGTTTCTCACTAGTGCAATAATCACAGAGTATATCTGTGTAATGCAGGATAGGCACTATTTGAGTCTGCGTGATTTTAAGTCTTGTAATGGATTCCAAACAGTTTTTATACCTGCATAGAAGCCCCAATCTAACCTTCACCTTCTTAAACAATTTACCTCATGCAGAGGATTCCATCCAGTACCAAGGTACTTATAAGTAGCTACCTATTTGATCAGTTTACCATCTGTAGTATCTAATGTTAATGATGTTTTGAAAACCCTTTCATTTTAGTAGGTATGCAAAATAGAATTATATTTGTTGTATTCTCATTCAGTTTTAATAAGGAAGACCCAAATAATACTTGTAATTCTACAAAAGCATCTAAGAACCTGGTCTACAGTACTTCAGGGAGACATAGGAGGTGTTGATAACTATATCATCTGCATACAGATGGTAGTCTATACTCGCTTTATCTCCAGGTACTGGGGTCAATACCGCACAAGATAAGAAAGACAGTGCGGCATTAACCACACTGTAGAGTCATCATCATCATTAAGTTTATTGGATAGCAATTTGAGATAAGCAATCTCATTTACAAATGCATCCATACACAAGACAAATTTCATGACATACATATAATCTATACATAACATGCAAGCACAAGTTATACAAAAACACATTGGGGCCAGCCCTGTGGTGCTGAGGGTTGAGTGCTGATGCCACACCTCATGCCACGCTGGCCACCTGAGTTCAGAGAACAGACTCCAGGTCATCAGAGGGGGGGGAGGAGGATTGAGCATCCCAATGAATGCTCTCTCCTCTTGGGGTGGGTTCCTGGGGTGCTTACAAGCACCGATGCACTATGCCTGTGGAAACATGGGCATCAGGGCACAGGTGGTTCTTTAGAGTCGGGGGAGGAGGACATCATGGGCACTTGACAATGGCATGCTAACATGCCATCTGTCTGGACGCTCGTCCTGCATGCTGATGTCCTCAGGGGACGGGAGGAAAAGGGAGAAAAACAGAAAAACCCTCATCAGTCCTAGATGATGACCGATCTATGCCTCCCAGTCACCTTCAGCAGGCAGACCCCACTGTGCAGTCTCTCCTATGAGGGTTGAGGAAGGGGACAATGGAGAAGCTTGACACTCCAGGGGCAGACTCCATGATGGTGGACTGAGGGGTTGACCGGTCCAAAGGAGTGGACGGAGAGGCTAGACAGGCAGGATAAAAAGAAAGTTAAAAGAAAAACACATTAGCAAGTCCTATAAAAATTACAAAATTATCGATAATAATTACAATGTTTATTACGCAAACTAAGTTATGATGCTCTAAAAGCCTAGTGGAAATAGTTAGCGAACTTTCAATTGTCTGCATAACTATCCCAGGTTCTAGGGACCATGGCAGCCAAAAGCTTATCACCTAACTAGTTCTGCTTCTCGGACTTGATAATATGTCCTTGTTGCTGATCTCAAAGAGAATTTATTTGGAATTTTAATCTTTAATGCACACAATACTGTAAATATGAGGCAAAATCTGTATAATGAATTTATAAACAAATATGTTCCAGTGCAACTCTCTGCAATCTGACAATGAGGTCATACCAATGACACTATATAATGCATGTCTGTGGGTATTATAGGAAGATTTGTGATGAACCATAAAGCACTATTATACAGTAAGTCAGGTGTTCCTAATAAAGTGCTAGTTGCATTTTTATAAACAATGTTTCCATAATCTAACACTGGAAAAATAAAGATGCAACTTGTGATTTCCTTACTGTCAAATTAAATAGTGATTTGTTTCTGTAAAAAATCCGAGATGTCCCTTTAATTTTTAGAAATATTTTTGATATGTAGATCAAAATTACATGACTGTCAAGTGACAGACCCAAATATTTATAAGAATTTACACTACCTATAGCCACACCTGAAATAGTATGTATGTCCCTACTAATCATCTCATTATTGTTTTCCTTTCAAACAGCATCCACACAGGAGTGTGCTTGGATTTACAGCAACAGGGGTATAACAATGATATGGATTACTGCTACCCCTGTAGCTGTGCACTCTAAATATGAAGGATCAAGTTGCCGTGTGCTGGGGTGCCTGGTCAAGCCGCTCCCGTGGTAGAGTGGCTAAGGCACCAGCACATGGCAAAATCGGATACCTGGGTCTGTGGTTCAGTTCCTCCCAGGTCTCCTATGCTACCACTTTTGCAGTTTTATTTGAAATAAAAAAGTTTTCTCCTCTCCTGAGTTTCTTCCCATCCCGAAGTCCTTCTTCCCAGGGGTTTGTTATATAAATTATGGGGGAAGGGGTGTGGGGGTGAAGCCCCACCAAAAAACAAGATGGGCCATTGTTTCTTAGGGTGTGCGCCATTTGTGTGGTTGTCGGTGTTTTACCTGACCTTGTTTCAGTGCATGCCCTTTGCTTGCAGCTTCCATTGCGTGCATTTTTTTTTTGGCGAGTTGACCCCATGCCCTCCCCAGACCTCTCAAATAAAGAATGGAAAGGAGGGACCCAATGTAGTTCCCTGGGACCCCTTTGATGGCTGAATCCCTACATACCCTATTGTTTACTACTGTCCTCTGTTTGCCATTACAGAGATAAGCAGTGAACTATCCCATCATCCTTTCATCAACTCCTACCGTATATCCCCAAACCTTTTCAATTAAACTGAGAATTCATTATGTCAAAGGCCTTGGAGAGGTCAACAAAGACGGCACCGTAAATTTTGTGGATTCCATAGCATTGTTGACATCATCCAAGACCTTGACATGGAGGAAATGGTGCTGTGTTTTTGTGAAATCCTGACTAGTATTTATCAGAGTAACCTCCTGCCCCAAAAATGTAGTTGCCTGGAGACAATTTTTCCAGTAACTTAAAACTACTGAGAGACAGGATATTGGACAATAATTTGTCATCTGACCAGGGTTGCCCTTTAAATATAGGGACAATCATGGCCAGTTTCCATCCCTGGAGGAGCTCCGCAAGAGGACAGGATCAATTGCATAGGAAAGTAAGTGGCTCCACAATGTAAAAAGTTGAGTATTTAAGTAACTTAAAGGTCAATGGCTGGTACAGCAATATGAATGTTTTATAGATACGGACTTAACCCCACCCTCTCCACCACAACCCATTCACAAAGACTGACTGAACTAATTTTACAAGCTGTCATGACCCCACACAACACCACCAAACACCCAAACACAAAGGTCGACTCATGTAACAGCCCACCAGACACACACATACACAGGTAAACGTTTGTTGAATATGTGTTATGCTGCTTTACAGGCAGTCACATTACCAATATACTTAGAAGTCCATATTTTTATTGTGTATGTTGATCAGCTGAGCAAGAGGATGTTGACTGGATATCTAATACAGTAACTATACTTGGAGATCTGACACTCCACAAATGAACATAAAACAAAATAAATGGAAACTCTGAACTTAATTACTCTGTCATCTGATGTAATCTAAATTAATCCGCTGTGTTAGAAAGTGCCTGAATTTAGAAGTGTGGCTGCAGACTACGGCAAAGATGATTTAAAAAATATACTCTTAATAAATGATTAGACCCAAGTGACTGCAAAACAACTTGTGCGCACGGACCTTAGTGGAGATTCTTGAGGCAGTCACAAGCAGGCAGATAAGATGTCACTCCTTCATTGATGCCAAACACTGTCTGAACTAAGCTGACTCAGAGAAAAGTATGAACTGCTGTTTCAGTCAGAGTCACTTTGGGAGATCTAAACAATTAAATTACACAATAACTAACCACAGTACACAGCTGAACGTTTGTCAACAGATGAATTTTTATTACACTGCCTGTGAAGAAACCTGTGAAATGAAAAACATGTAATATGTTTGCCATTGATCTTTAAAGATAATTATTCTAGGTCACCACTAAGTAAATCAATCTATCAATCAATGTTACTTGCTGTGCTAAATCTGTTTATAACAACTCTGGGCAGTTTCCTATCTGGACATTCCTGTTGGTACTCTACATAGTCTGAGGGCCTTCCTGTCTTTGAAACTAGTGCAGTCTCCTACTATTGTAATAACATATTTGTCAGCTCAGCTCAGCTGGAGCCCACTCCCCACACCCTAACTCACCCAAGAGGCTGACTAGTCCAGGGCAGTAAGAATGGTGGAGAGGGGAGGGAAGAGAGGCAGGATTAGCCACAGGGAGGTTGCCCGGCCCAACACCATCCAGATGGAAGACCGCTTTGCACCCCTAGTGGTGGCTAAATTACCTGAATCTGCTGGAGGGGAGGACTGTAAGTTAGAGGAAAAGGGCAGGACAACATGATGGCACCCAAGGGAATGAACAGGAGCAAGTCTACCAGGAGAATCTTAGTAGTTGGGGACTCAGTGATTAGGGATGTGGAGTGAGTGATGGTGGTGAGGGTATGGTCAGGTTCCTTCCTGGTACATAGGCTATCCAGGATTTAAATAGGATAGGGCAGATAGTGGAGAGGGAGTGGGGAGCTGGGGTGCTGGTACACCTGGGTACCAATGATCTGGCGAAAGAGTCTGTGGAGATGGTGAAGCAGAACTTTTGTAGACTGGGGACAGACTGGTGGTACACTCAGCCTCCCTGGCCTTTTCTGTGGTCCTCCTGTGTGGAACAGGTTGGGGAAGAAGTAGAATTATGAGAGATGAGATAGAGGAGTTTAGTGGGTGGCTTAAGGGATGGTGTCAGGAGAAAGGGTACCACCTTGTGGGAGATTGGAGGGACTTCTGAGACAGAAGGATCTTCAAAGGTGATGGACTCCACCTGACAAGAGAAGGAGCCAGTGGGCTGAGCCAGATGTTTGACATCTATATCAGATGTTTACACTGACTGGGGAGACTGGGACTAGGGGAACCATGGTGACAGGAGAAAGAAAGGGAACTTGGCACCCCATATCTGGGAGCATGTAGCAGCACATAGGGTAAAAATGGAGCTGAGGTCCAAACTGGGCTAGAAGAAGGGACACTAGAGAGGGGTGACATAAACTATGCAAACCTCATGTAAAACAAGAAGCTAAAAGGATCAGTGATTAATAAGGGAGAAAGACAGGTAGTAGCAAAAGGGGTTAGAAGTAAGGTGGATGGGGTCTGCCTTACCACCAGGAGGCTGGTTAATAAAATCAGCAAGCTCTAGGTAACGATGGCAGACACTGAGATGGACCTTGTGGCCATCACAGAAATGTGAGCCACAGAAATGGGAAATAGAGTCACTGCTGGTGCAATTCCACGGCGGCCTCAGGCAAGAAACTACACTCAGGGAGATCTGTAGACCACCAGGGCAAGGGGTAGAGAGGGACGGAGCACTCTGGGGAGGAACTAGAAAGGGGATGTCAGTGGGGAAGTAGTGGTAATGGGCGATTTGAACATGCTGGACATCGATTGGAATGTTCCAGTGGCCTGGAGGGTTCCATGTCATAACAGTGAAAATATTACGCGACTAGAAAAGTGAGTACATATCACGAATACAAAATCAGCACGGAACCGACCTCCTCACCTACCACAAAATGGTGATGGCAAGAAAATAAATGTTTAATGCAGGAGGCTATGCCACCCACACTTCCCATATAGATATTATCAGCTCTGGGTGGGGGGGACACTGAACAGGGGATACCATGGCTGGGGCAACAGACCAGAAAAAAATAACACCCACAGTTTTAAAAGAGTACCCGCAGCAGTCCCGAAACCAGAATCACCGACACTGTAGGCGTGTCTGTACCCATCACTCCAGGTGACCAGCTTGGCAGCAGTAGGTTGCACTCATCTATTTAACCCACATAACCAGACAAAGCCCCTTCATTTGTGGTCACTAATCTGTCCCTCATCCATCACTGTCCCAGCCCCTCACTATACTTCCACCATCGCTACTCTTACGGGTGCCCAGATTGAGTCGCTCATTTCGAGTTGTGCAGTTTGGTTCACCCATATAATGGGGTACCAGTCAGGAGCACTAGAAGTCAAGCCTTGCTGGATACAAGGTGTACAAACAGAGGAGACTTGCACTAGGTTGTGGTGCTATGATAAAACTGAAAATACACAAAATGAAGAATCGGACACTCTCTACCTCACTAAAAGCAGCCAACACTAAAGATGATGTATTAAAAGACATAATTTATTTGTCACAAGGCTGAACAGGTAAGATACCTGACACGCTTCGGATGAGTGGTCCTTTTCATAGGTATACCTGCTTAAAATCCATTGCTGGATACATTGCAGGACTATCTACTGGTACACCTAGTTAAGGAAAATCACCAGACAGGAAGCCATTCTTGATGTGTTACTCACCAACTCAGGGGTGGTAGGAGCTATAACAGTAGGGGAGCCACTAGAGACAGCAACCACAACTCTGGTTCAAACTGGCCCTTGGGACCAAATAACCCCTGTCGAGAACTGAGGTCCCTAATTTCAGAAGGGCATACTACAACAGGTTGAGGAGTTGATTGAAGACAAGTTAGTCAGAGCAGACTGACAGCTGACTGGAAGAGAGATGGGGCAATAAAGTGGGCCATTTTCGAGGCATCAAATTTATGCATGAGAATGGTAACCAAAGGAGCAAGTTCAAGAGACCATTATGGTTCTTGACAAAGGTTAGGGAAGGGTGAGGTGAAGAACAATGCCTTCTCCAGGTATAAAGAAAAGCAGGAGAGGAAGAATGGGTAGAATACTTATTGAGAAATAAGGAGGCAAGAGGATGGTTAGGAAAGCAAAACAGACACAGAGCTGCATATTGCAGAGGGTCAATGGCAGAGAAAAGCATTTCTTCTGGTATATTAGGGAAAAAAGCTTCTTCGTGTTTCGTGTGTTTGTATAGGCTATCTGAGGGGGCATGGTGATAGAGGAGGAGGATGTGCAAAGGCTACCATCCTTAATGATTAATTTGCTCTGTCTTCAGTAGGGAGAACGGTTGGCCTTTGCCACAGAGTGGCATGAAAGCAGCCACAAAAGGGGGTCCTGGAGATGAGGCAGCCAGTATTACAAGTGAAAGGGTCAAAAAGGGCTATCAGCCCTAAAGATAGAGAAGGCCCAAGGACTGGATGGAATGCATCCAAGGGTGCTCAGAAAACTGGCAGCAGAAATGGCTGAACTCTGGTAGGACTAGTGAATAGCTCATTACAAACAAAGTAGTTCTAAAGGACTTGAGGGTGGTGGATGTAGTGCCACCCAAGGGATAGGGCAATGAACAAATGGGGAGATGAGACTGTCAGTCTTACCTCTGTTGTAGGGAAGCTGATGGAGTCATTGGTCAAATAGGACTTTGTGGACTATCTAGAGAGCAATGGCCTCCAGGATAGTAAAGAGCACAGGTGTGTGGTATGGAGGTCTTACATGATGAGGGCATTGGATAGGGACCACATCATGGATTTACTTCAGCTTCAGCAAGGCTTTTGACTCAGTGCCTCACAGATGATTGCTAAAAAAGATGGAGGATTTGGGTGAGGCTAGGGACATAATAAGATGGGTATGTAACTGACTAAAGGGATGACAGCAGAGGGCTGTGGTTAATGGAGTCAATCAGAAGAGAGGGAGATCATGAGTGGGGTACCACAGGGATCTGTCCTGGGTCCGATCTCTTCAATATGTTCATCAGTGACATTTGAGAAAGAATCCAGGGTAGGTTGTGTCTCTTCACAGATGACACTAAGTTTCTGTGGGAAGGTGGATGGTGGGAGGGAATCGGAGACCTGCAAAGGCTAGTTAGGTGGTTTAAAGTTTGGTAGTTGAAATTCAATGCCAAAAATGCAATCTGATGCCCTAGGAACAAGGACAGAGTACTGAGTGGGTAGGGTAAGACTTAGTACTGTGGCTGAGGAATGGGACCTAGGAGTTATCATCAGTGACACTCTCAAACAAGTTGCTGGGAGTGATACTGCAATCAGCAAATTGCAAGTGGTGCAGATACTGAAAGGGCAGCCAGCCCAGATACAAGCAGTTCAAAGAAGACCATAGATGCACTCAGTACCTTTAAGGTCAATGCAGGTCCAGCCAGGTAAATGGTGAAACAAATATTCTTTTATTGTGTAGAAAGACTGGACCAAGGTCTACAGAAAGTGCTCCTAAGCTTGCTTCTAGCACTTGACTCACAATGAGTCTTCCTTAGAGGTGGAACTTATCGAGAAGTGACAAGCTTATATAGTGCCTTTAATTACAAAGCCAGTGTTACATGTGTTAAAAACTGTCTAAAATTACCAATTTTAATGCTTCACTTCTTATCTGCTGAGAAACATAAAAGATATTGGGATGCCCAAGCTGAGTATAGTTGTTTTATTTTTAAACAAAGAGGGACAGCTATTTTAATTAAGAAAATACACGTCTTATTTGTCAAACATAAACTTTCTGCAGATACTGAGGGCATTTGATTCCAGATACTGACAGGTCTTATTGAGGGCATCCCTATAGCTCTGTAGCATATATGCCCCAATAAAGATCAGAAGCAATTATTTAATTATATTGCATCCCTGTTTTATAATCTGTCAGGGTATGAAATTATCATTGGAGGATATTTTAATGAGGTCCTGGACCCACTTTTCGACAGATCTCACTGTAGGTCACCATCATCTATTATTTCAACTCCTGCCAGCCAATTTCTTCTTAAGGTCAAGAAGATTTAGGATTAATGGAGGTCTGTAAGTCATGCACCTAAAGGGCAGGGACTCTACATTTTTATCCAACAGCCATTGATCAAATAGTCAGTTTATTTTTATTGTTACCTCCCTAAGAATCTCATTTATGTCATTGTATATAACCAGCATTGTCATTTCAAACCATGCAGCAATCAGTATGTCTACTTAGAAGGGGAGGAGAAAACATTTAGATGGTGGTTCAGTACCTCTCTGATCCAAGACAGTGAATTTAAATGATGGATCCAGAAAGAAGTAACTAATTTCCTTGACATTAACAATAATGTGGAAGTTACAGACTTCTGCCTGTGGGAAACATTTAAGGTTTTTCTGAGGTGGAGAAATATAAGTTATTCTACTTCCAAAAGAAGCAAACTCAAAAGATACTGTCAGATTTAAAAAACAGCTCAAGGAAACTGAAGCTTTGTATACATAGAGCACTGATTGTAAACAGGAGTTGGGTAAGACATTTACTAAACTAAAATATGAAATTAATCTGATTTACACCCAGAAAGCAGAGTATGCATTATTCCATATGAAACAAACATTTTGTGAGTTGAGGGAGAACACTAGTATTATTAGCATATAGTTTAAAAACACCACTCCAACAATATGATACCAGGTATTCACAATAGGTCTGTTAAAATGGTCTGGACAAACAATGAGATAAATTAAGTGATTTTATATTTCTATAAAAATATTTACCAAGGTGGACAAAGCAATGGGGCCTGATGGGATTCATCCCAGAATTCTAAAAAACTAAGGGAAGAACTAGTGACACCACTGACTATCCTCTTTAATAAATCATGGGAGAATGGAGTGGTACCTGAGGACTGGAGGAGGGCAGATGTTATTCCACTTCACAAAAGTGGGAGCAGGGCAGAAGCAAGAAACTACAGACCTGTTAGTTTAACCTCAGTGATTGGGAAAATTATGGAATCACTTCTGAAGGAAAGAATTGTTCAGTACCTAGAGGCCAGAGGGCACAGGACCCAAGGCAGCATGGATTCACAGCGAGGTCATGTCAGACGAATCTAATAGCTTTCTTTGACTGGGTGACCAAAGTAGTAGATCAGGGAGGGACTGTGGACATAGCCTACCTACAGTTTAGCAAGACAGTTGACACAGTCCCACACAAAGATTAATATACAAGTTGGCCAGCCTGGGAGTGGGTCCCAAGATGGTAGCCTAGATAAAGAATTGGCTGGAGAACAGAACACAGAGAGTAATAGTAAACAGAGTCCACCTGAAGAAAGGGGTTATTATTGGGTACCGATAGGTTCAGTATTAGGACCGCCCCTTTAATGTCTTTATAAGTGACATTGCAGAGGAACTGGAAGGAAAAGTATGTCTCTTTGCAGATGACACAAAGATCTGCAACAGAGTTGATACACAAGGTGGGGTGGAAAGGATGAGAAGGGACTTGACAAGGTTGGAGGAATGGTCAAATGTATGGCAGCTTAGATTCAATGCTAAGAAGTGAAGTAATGCACCTGGGAGACAAAACCCAGGGAAGAGTACACAATGGGGGTGAGATAGTAACAACAAAAAATGGAAAGGGACCTAGGTGTAGCCATATCAGATGAGCTAAAGATGAGCAAGCAATGTGAGAGGGCAGTAAGGAGGGCTGGGGTATACTGGGATGCATAGGAGAGGCATCACCAGTTGAAAACAGGAAGTTGTTATCCCTCTGTACAGACAGCTAGTGAGACCCCATCTGGAGTACTGCATGCAGTTCTGGAGACCCAATCTCTGCAAAGGCATAGACAGGATGGATGCAGTACAGAGAAGGGCAACTAAAATGGTGCAGGGTCTGCACCGGAAGACATATCAAGAGAGACTTAAGGAGCTTATTATGTATAGCCTCGAGGAGGGAGAGGGACATGATAGAAACTTTCAAGTACCTCAAGGAATCAACAAAGTCCAAGCGGGTAGCATCTTTCAGAAAAGAGGTGTGCAAGAACAAGGGGCACAATTTAAAGCTAGAGGGGCGGCTCTGAGGTAATGTAAGGAAGTATTTTTTCACAGAGGGGTTGTGGATGCATGGAACAGCCTTCCTGAGGAGGTTGTGAGTCAAAAACAGTGATGGAATTCAAGAATGCATGGGACAGTCCAAGGCAATTCTAGGGGTGGGGTAGGAAGAAGTAGGCTGTTGATTAGCTAGGATCTACAGCTTATCCATTAGGTAGGGAAATGGGCAGACTGGGTGGGCCAGCGGTCCTTATCTACCATCAAATTCTATGTTTCTACGTTTCAATGCAAATCTAACTGTTCAAAACAAGACATTGACATTTCTTTTAACAACAATTAACCAATAGGTTTAGAGATTGTACCATGGGGTCATCAGGGTTAATTCTCATCCCATTCCATAAGTAAACAAGCTGACATGGTACAGTATAGGAGAATGAGATGCGCCATAGCCCTGATGACTCCTTATGGCATACCCCCAACACCTGTGTGTGGAGGGTGGAGTCAGTGGGGTGGAGTGGTGGTGGGAATCCTTGGGTGTGTGGCATTAGGACTGAAAACCCTAACACCCCATTTCTACTTCCCTACTTTTGTCGTTATAGTATTCATCCTAACTGATGCATGAACAGAGGTTTTTCGTAATGAATACAATATATATATATATATATATATATATATATATATATATATATATATATATATATATATATATATATATATATATATATATATATGTGATTTTATATTTCTTTGAAACTTGGCTTCCTGGCCAGTGCCCTTTGGGCAACCTTGCCTCAGTGCTTTGCGCACTAAAGTTCTCTGTCTTTTAGCTTTTTTGTTTTATTGGGCTGCATACAACCCAAACATGATAGGCCAACTTAGGGAAGCTGGTTCATTCCACTGCAGTGTCATGAGAGCAGGCACTCTGAGTCCTGGTAGGACAAAACACGTGCCTGTGTCTTCTGTTGGCACCCTTGCAGACTATGTGAGAGCCTTTCAGCACCATGCATTTCTGCTTAAAGTTGAACCAGCATAATATTTTTGTGGTGATTCTGCGAATACAGCCCATGATGCTTTGCATTATAGGGGTATGTGTGATTTTGTATTTCTTTGAAACTTGGTTTCCTGGCCAATGCCCTTTAGGGTAACCCTTGCTTCAGTGTTTGCACACTAAGGTTCTCTCTGTATGTATGTATATATATATATACAAATCACACATGCCCCACAATGCAAAGCATCATGGGCTGTATATGCAAATCATCACTGAATATTATGCTGGTTCAATTGCAGAAATGCATGGTGCCGAAAGGCCTGTCATACAGTTTGCAAGGGTGCCAACAGAAGACATAGCTTCGTGCTTAGTCCCTACCAGGACTCATCAGTATGCCTCATCTGTTTGACACCCCAGTGGAATGAACCAGCTACCCTAAGATGGTCTATCTGGGTTATGTTGTGGTGAACCCAATTAAAACAAAACAACATGCCCTTAGGGTAACCATTGCATCAGTGCTTGCACACAGAGATTCTTTGTCTTTTAAATTGTTTTTGTTTATATGACTCACTAAATTTGGTTAATGTGTTTTGTTCTCACTCTGTAACCAATAAACACCTGCCAGTTCCTTTGTTTTGGAATTCTATGGGTTAAACTCATTTGGATTCAGATCAGCTTTTTATGAAACTCAGTCCCTAAATCAGTCTAATTCTCAAACAGTTCAAAATCATTTGCTGAGTAGCAATGTTTGTGTTTTGGATAACTTTGTGGTTGTCTGCTCTACTACTGTTTAAAACCATTGTTCAATTTACTGATCTACTGTATGATGCATATTGTGAACCTATAGGTGCATTTATAGGTACCTGACTTGTAGCACTTCTGTGTTCCTTGCCCGCTGTTCTACCTACACCACTATTGACTCTGTTTACACGTAGAGAGTTGTGCACCAATGCAGGCTGGCAGAAGTGCTTCCTGCCTTCCCCTACAGGTTATTAGCACCCAGTTAAGGATATCTGGTAGAAACCAGGAGATTTTAGTTTTCCTGCCATGTTTCATTGGAGAAACCATGTGAGCTCGGCTAGAGTTCAGTTTGGGCTGTTTGAAAAGGTAGAAGGGAGGCTGTTCGGTGTCTCATGGCATGCACCTTGAGTGGTTCTTTTCTGGCACAGACAGCAACCACTAGAAATAATCAAATGTGAATTCTTTTGTATGGTTTTGCAGGGCTATCAGCAGTAAAGAGGGGACAGTTTGGCAGGGCACAGTGTATCACAGGACTGCACCAGTGTAGGCGGAATAGCCTGTTTGCATGTGAGGTAAAAGTGTCTGCACGGTACACAATCCCACCAACAAAGAGATCATGGTTTGCCATAACTGAGTGATCTCGATGCTCCTAAGTCATTTCCATGATCTGATCTGCACTCATATGCACGACTCACAATGGTGCAGATCAGGTGATGTAAATGGGCATAGAGGACTGTTTCTGTACTCACATACCACACTGGTGCCCAGGAGGTGCCTAAAAGGGCATCTTTATATTGCTAGTGTATTCAGCCAGTTAACAAAATAAAATAACAAAAATGGTGGCAGAAAATAATTAGGCGAATTCAATGTATGAATTATATTTTATGACTATAATTATTAAAATAATCAAACTGTTGGGGCGAGGTATTTGGTAAGCAACAACATTTTCAAAAGAAAGAATAGTGGCTATTTGGAATAACCTTCCTAATATGGTGGACGAGGCTGTAATAAAAGATTTCTATAAGGGAATCTAGATAAATATATAAGGGAGGTAAACTTAAAATATTGCAACTTCAAAGTAGTAGGAGATAGTCCTGGCAGGCTACTTGGTGACTTCTGTCTTATGCACCACAGAGAAAGCCTCTTATTTGTAGAGAGAGCATACTAGAAATATTTTTATTTTAGTCTTTGTAACCAAGTAAGGCCCACTAGGCACAAGTGCCTGTTTTCAGGGTGACCTGAAGCACTGAAGATTAAGTGACTTGTTCTGAGTCACACAGTATGCAAATGGAGGTTGTGGGAATCAAACCCAGGTCTGCTGGATGTACCAAGCTCATTCACAGCTTGTTACTCTAACCTCTAGTCTATACTGCCAGCCTAGATGGCAAAAATTGTATAACTTTTTTCTATTATGATAGAAAATTAGCCAATTGAAAATATGGCAAGTGCTTTCAATCTGTTCTTTTGTGCTTGCAGTGCATGAAGTAACTACTTGTTTGTAGCATCCTACCTCTCTTTTCCTGCAGAGGCGTATTCAGTTTTCACTGTGGAGTTACAGACCTACCTAATTAAGCAAACATGGTAGGCTGCCATGAAGGTCAGTCCTTCTTCCCTAGAAGTGATGAAGCTGTCAGTGACCTAATCCTAATGCATTAGTGGGCTGCTGTATTGATCCTCCACATTCAGCAGCAAGTTCTATTCTCAACTCTGCTGATCTGGTCTAAACTGATCTCTTGGGCTTTCTCGCTGCACTGTGGGGATGGATTGTCATTGGTGATAAGCAATATGGCCCACTCCTGTGAGCTGCATGGAAACACAAGTATTGATTTTTTTCACTGATGCAGGCTGACACCATCAGTCCATGCCCCTCTCACATACACCCTATGGATTGCTGGAGTCAAAAAACTTTGACATGGATGTCGATTCAACTTGGTAAAACCATATATGCAGGCAATACCATATTATAAATCATGACATAATTTTTAGCCAATCAGGATTGTTTATTTCTAAACATTCCAAACACTCCTATAACCCTAAGGGTCTTGCTTGCAAACATTTCAAAAATTCAAGAAGTTCTAAGTTCAGTTGGCATAGTTTATTTCACACATGGACTGCTTCTTTTATTTTCTGCAAAGTCAAAATGTACAGTAAGCATGAAGACGTGACAGAGTACACGTTATTGTGGGATAATGGCACACTTTGGGAAGTGAGGCACAAGACAATGGTGAGTGCCTTACATATCTAAGAAGTGTCATTATCCCACAATTATGCATATCCTAGAGGAATTTACTGCAATTGTAAAATGGTTTCACTGATTTTTTTTAAAACTACAGTAATTATAATGTGCAAGAACATGTTGGAACTCTGACTTGCCAAAACAACAGCATAGCCATGTAATTATGTGCCCATAATTACATGCCTGCACTTCTTCAAGGTGCTAGCCTGTATACCACACACAGCAGACTGAAAATATTACTACTTAGCACTTATGTTCTTCTGAGTGTCAGGCTGAAAGAGCCTGCTCATTTAACTCCAGTGGAAAATGGCAGCTCCAGCTCATGTACTGACTCATAATTAAAAAACTATATATTTAATTAATTAAAACACATAGTCACACCCATTCTGTCTCACAAATGTCGTGCAGAATCCCCATTCCAGTCTTGGTGAGTGAGTGAAGTGTTAGGGGATTGAGTGAGCATTTGAATGAACTATTTTATTTTATTTTTACTTTTACATCCGTTCCTACATAAAATGGATGCAACTTGCAAGATGCGTAAGAAAATCAGTTGCTGTGATTTTTTGTGGGCATGTTATAGTGGGTAACCCTGGCACCATTATGCCAAGGGCTACAACCTCTGCCTCCTTGCCTAAGTACAGGTTGAGGGGCCTGGGTTCGATTTTAGCAAGTACCGGGTGTCCCTACCTGCAGGATGTGCAATATTTTGGTGCCTCCATCCAGAGTAGTGCTTTAGTGGTATCTAGCTAGCTTAGTGCAGCCCTCTTGAAACTAGAACCAACCACAATCCAACCTAGTGACGTTGTACCATGGAATTTACAATAACCAGATTCAGTAGTCAATACACAGTTTACAACAAGCATCAACAACATTCACGTACCTTGCACTTACCACAAGGATTTGGTCTTCTGGCAAACACCCTGGGAACCCCTGTAAAGACAGTTTCAAAGGCAAGCAAGCACCTTTAAATACTTTACCCAGGTTGCAGTAACTTTAGACTAGGTAATGATATGCTCACAAACCAGCTTAACAGTAAAACAGTAAATCAGATATATTAAAAGGATGTGAACAAGAAGGAGGAGAGAATGATTACTTCACTATACCAAGACAGGTTACTTTGCATGCAGTCACTTAAGTCCCTGTATTAAACAGTCTAACAACTACTGGGTACCCAGAGGGTGATGCTGGAATGCCAGAACGGTGCCCAGGGTTGCTGGCATTGCAGCTGTTGTTGGGACAAACAAGTCAGATCGCATTCAGGGGACTGACAGAGATCATGTGGTAATTCAAAAAAAGTAATCACACTGACTTGAGTCAAACCTCTATGGCATCTGTTTGGAGCTCAGGACTTCAGGTGCAGAATCCACAGTAAGGACAGTGAGTCACAGTCTTCACCCAAAAAGAAAAAAAACTCTTGAAGGGGCAGAGGAGAAACGAAGGTAATAGAAACTGTTTCATTAACAAAATGACACTAATGAGAGTTAGTTATCACACAATCAAACAGTTGTGAATCTCTCCCAGAGCACTTTAACTGAAGCTCAAATTAATGTGTTGTTTATGGACTTTGGTTTGTACCAGTTCAAAATGTAAATGACTTTGACATGGATAAGGATTTGTTTAGACTGTTTGGGAAGTTGAACCTTAGAAAAGTTTTTTCCAGGAAAATGATGGTGAATCAAGTTAACTTTCAGATGGCAGCATTAATATAGCAGCACATGTGTGTGTGGGGGTTCTCACTGTTAGATGTGGTGTCTGACTCAGACCTAGTGGACTTTTGCGGTCTGCTGGTTCTGCGTTGGACAGTTAAGGAGAAGAGTAGAAACACAGGGAGTAGTGAAATTAACAGCAGGAAACCGCAATACAAGAAAAGTTCCAACCTTATGCCACCCTCACTGGGTAGTGATGTATTAAAGGTATTTCAAGATGTGGTTTTAAAAAATGAAGCAAGCAGGGTTTTAAATAATTGATTAGCAGTTTTTCTCTTGGACGATACTAACTCCATAGAAAGTATTTATATAGATTTTCTAGAAGTGCTGTATTTGTTAAACACAGTGAGGCAAGAGCTATGCATTTTACAAAGATTTAGCACTTTATGAGCAAAACGCTAATCAATTTTAGAGTTAAATAAAACCCTGGGCAAGAGACATCAGAAAATCTAATGAGACAAAGCACTGGGACAATCTTACATAGGAAGAAAGGTTAGCTTTATCAGAACTGCAACAAATGGATGATATAGTGATCACAAATTCAGACAAGGGAAGGAATGTGGTTGTATTGGGTGAAAGTGAATATGTACAGGAAGCTTTGAGACAATTAGAAGACACAACCACATACTCTAAACTTCCTAACAAACCCATGAATCACAATAAAGTGGTGTTAGAAGAATTTCTTACAGAGTTGGTAGACATGGGGATGGATTAATGAGTAAGATTTAGATTTTTAAATACTGAATTTCCTAGAGTTCCTGTTTTTATCATTTGCAAAATCAACAAAGATATGATGGGCTGGATTTTCAAAGCCCCAATGCAAGCTGCGACAATGGTAGCTTGCATCAAGTCTGAAATGTATGCCGGACCCTGCGCCCAATTTTCTAATCCACAGGTCCTGGCACCAAAGTCAGTGGCTTGTGCGAAAGGTGGTGCTACACCAATGTATGGTGCACCCACCTGGAATGCCACAATGGGAGGCAGGAGTCTGCGGCACCCACAGACAGGGGCAAGCAACTGGACACAGCCCCCAACACCACCGCACCACCGGCACCCACGCCCCAACACACACGGTACCCTGGTGGTCTACTGCCCTTGGCAGGCAGTGCCCATCTCTGCACTCCCATTCCCCACACCCTGATCCAGTGAGCAGCACAGCCCTCAACACACCACCACCGGCCGGCTGCCAAATGAGCTGTCAGTGTGCATACAGTATACTATATACAGTATGCGCACTGACAGCCTCATCCGTGTCGGAAGGCCAGCCGGTCGCTGGGTCGGGGCACGGGATGGGGTGGGAGTGCAGATGGGCACTACCTGTAGGGGGGCACTAGACCAACAGGGAGATATCAATATGCAGTGCAGTGGGTGTCGGGGATTGTGACGGGGTGAGGATGGGACCACTGGACCACCAGGATCGCCCATCAGGGATGGATCAGGGCAGGCCAGACAGTGGCACATACTGGATGACCATCCCAGGAGCTGTCTAGGTACCATTAGACCAGCCCTTCACTGGTCTAAGGAACTTGGCACTTAGTTCCTGGGGGTCTTTGAAATTCAGATCCGAGGGCTGTGGCAGTCTGGATCTGCTGCAAGCCCAGCGCCATGCTTCAGCCACTTTTGCAGTGCAAGGCAGGTGCTAACACACCGTGCAAGCAGCCTCGCTGGATGACGAGGCTGCCTTTGAAAATACAGTATCGCCCGCTTGTACTTTGTACTTTGGCAAATGCATAGTTGTCCAATAGAAGCAGCATCCGTTCATCGTTAGTACCGAAATTACAAAATAAATGTACAAGACAAATGAAACAGACATAAAACAGTGACTACAGCAGTGACAACAGCTCTTTAGTGATTGTTTGTGTCACCCTGTGATCAGATGGTGATTAAAACACGGTCAAACTTTATTTAAACTTTATTTTTAAAAATGAGTTGCTACTGTACCGCCACAGCATCTTCACCACAATCATTGCTGATCTCCTTCATGGGTACGCGGGGCTCAGTACGATTGATGAAGTCCATGATGGCAGTCTGCTTTTTCATGGTGGTGTAGTGCGCCAAGACTTTTCTGTTTTGCGCTAGCAGTCTCCAGTTTGGTTTAACATCCTGCTTTGCTCAGCTGCTCACTGTAGCATTAGCAAAGCATTTCTTATGTCTGATGGAGTGACATGAACCTCCTCCTCCTCCCTCTTGCAGAGCATCTTGTGAAGGCTCATCCTCCACGGCATTGTCTTCATCCACTTCCTGGTTCCCAGCCAATCCTGCTACTGCTCTTCAATGTCATCCTGTGGATCAATCAGATCAGGATTCACCATCCCAAGGTTGCAAATGGTGTCCAATTCAGTTCCAGAGATGCCTGTTTCTTCTTCTTCAATAGCCTCCTCTGTGACCACACTGATAGCTGGGTCATTTGTGAATCCTCCTTTTGGAAGAAGTTCTGAATGGCTTCAAGAGACTTGTTCCATGCCCAATGCATGAGTCTCACCGCATCTAGCAGATAGATTCGCCTGACACAGGTAGATGCAGTGATCTCTTCATTGTGGTCTAGGATCTCTAGCAATCTCCCCTCATGAGCCTCATATAATGCCTTTTAAATGAGTAGATGATTCCCTGATCTAAAGGCTGCATTATGCATATAGTGTTTGGTAAAAAATCAGCTTAATGTTTTGTAAACCAGTGACATTTGGATGCGCTGTGCAGTTGTCTAGAATAAGTGCGATTTTTCTCTGCCTGAGCCTGCGGTCCCAGTCTCGCAACCATGCCTCAAAATGTCCCCAGTCATCCAGGCTGTTTTACTGTTTCTATACAGCACTGGCAGATTACAGACACCATGAAAGCATCCACAACATCTTTACCCTCCTGCTTTTTCCTCCGGTTCTGATTAGAATGCCAGTCAGATAGAAGAGCATTTCTGTTTTTCAGTAAGTCACTTAATGTTGACTTAGGGATGCTGAAATGTGAGCTCAGATTCGTATGCTCATTTCGCATCTTGTCAGTTTTCTGTAGGATCTCGACCTTGCGAGCAAGCGTTAAGCAGGTTAGCTTACCAGGACTTGAAGCACTCACAGAAGTTGTGGGCAAAGACATGATTACAGAGCAAGTACAGTATCCAGCAACAGGGTGACATGGATTGTGAATAGTGACTCACAAAGCTCACCTCGCATTTATGAAGAGCGCTAATTTACTGATTGGATGATTGAGTAAGTGAACAGAATGTGCTAATGAGGTGGTTGATTGTAACTAAGGTGTAGTTGAAATGAACCATACGAGCGGAGCACAAGGTCCATTTAAAAGTAGTAAATGAGTAGGCAAGAATACAGAATGTAGCATTTGGCAAAAGCAAATCGTCCGTAGAACCAATGTCCGTTTATCCAGGTACGGTACATTTGGTGCATACTGTACCATTTGGTGCTGACCTTGGAGCAAGGTGCCTCTTACATAAGACCTGATCGACACAAGCACCTTGCACCAGTCTGAGGCCTTTGAAAATCCGGCCCGATATCTCTCCCAGGAAGGTCAATTATTTTGGGGTGCTGGTCTTTAAAGGAGCCCTGGCTATGTTTATAGATGGGTATTTTCAGCGGAGGTTATGAAGTTAAGTTTGTATTTGAGAGACACCACTTCAGTATTTCAGAAAATGGAACATTTCATTTGGCAGGAGAAGTATTGGTGGGTAACCATAGATGTCATATCCTTATACAGACAGTGTCCAGTGGGATTTATTTTGGATGCTTTAAATCTGATTTTGACTTTAAATTTCTTCTCGTTTGATGGGACTTTTATAGGCAGGAATGGTGGACTGCCATGGGGTTGTCAGAAGCCCCTCCTCGCCAATCTGGTCAAGGATTGGTGGGGTGGGAGGCTCACTCGACCCTAAAGGAATCATTTTTTGAAAAGATTATTAAATATGGCAATTTTATTGATTACCTCATTTTGTATGGGAAGGTATAGGACAGGAAATTCTGGATTTCCTAAAATATTTAAATGGGAACAATGCAGGTATGAGATTTACTGCAGTTTTGATAAATAAAAAATTGAGTTTTGGACTTGACTCTTTTAGGAATACTGAACTGTGAAGTACAGATGAAGGTTTTCAGGAAAACAACAGCAGGCAATAGTATTTTGCACACACATAGCTCTTACCCTCACAAACTATAAAGAATCTCCCGTATGGTCAGCTTGTGCATCTTAAAAGGAACTGCACAAATAATAGTGATTTTGAAGCTGCAAGGGAAGAGTGTTTTGCTAGATTAAGGAAAAGAGGATACAAGGAGACTATTTTGCAAGAAGCATCAAAAAGATAAAGTTAAAAGACAGTCTATTAGATTACAAACAGAAAGGAGCAACAAGAGATCAGATAACTTTTCTTAGCAGTTATGGTCCCTTATCAATAAGTATAAAATTGGTGATTTTGAAACACTGGCCATTATTGGGGTTGGATAAGGATTTAGTGGAAATAGAAGAAAATGTCCCAGGATCACTTTCAGAAGAAAACATTTGAAAGATTTGTTGACCAGCAGTGAATTCAGGAGTAAATAAACATGTAACAACTGGATTGGGGGAGCTGAAAGGCTTCTACCCTTGTAAAAATAAGACGTGTAAGCAAGCTGGTAGTTTGGGGGTGAGAACAGTGCACATCACAGACTTATTTATTTATTTAAAAGTTTTACCAGGAAGTCATGGTGAGCAGACTACTGCTTGATTCCAGATGTGTCCTGGGGGTGTAGGGGATGGGAGGAATACATACAATTTCATTCAAAGTACAGACATTTCCAAAATAAGAACAAAATTGGCTACTTATATACAGAGATATGTACAGTATAAATACAGAATGCAGACAGCAAGCAACAGAAAATCTGGCTATACACATCAGCTAAATTGATATGCGGTGCAGATGACAACATTTGCAAGCGACAGAGTTAATTAGTAGGAATACCCACAGTTGGAGTCAGTTGGGGGCTAATACCTGCTGTGAGTTTAGTCTGCAAGGGCAGTTGGCGGAAGTGTCCTTTGAGAAGTGAGTTAAATTCTAGAGAGGAGGAAGCGTGTCGAATGTCCACAGGCAGAGAGTTCCATAGTTTGGGCATGGAGAGCTCAGAAGGCCAACTGGCCAACATAGGTCAACGTGTTAGGGACATGCAGGAGCCAGGAGTCTAAATTCCTGAGAGAGTATGCCAGAGATGGTTTGGCAGTTAGGGTATCAACGAGGTAGGAGGGTAGTGACTGGGTCCAGAATCTGGCTGTGAGGCTATTGCAGTGGGATTGATGCCTATTGTAGAGTGAGGGAAGTTAAGAGACTGGTAGAGGTCGCTGATCGTGAGTGGAGGTGTTCAGTCCAGGCGGTGACAGAAGGAGTGGAAAAGGGGATCAAGTCTAGCCAGGATGGACTTAAGGCGGCACTGTAGACTACGTCCTGTAATCAAAAATGGGAGAATCATTTTTCTGCACAGTTGCGGGTCTGGCAGGGGAATACTGCCACGGTTTTAGAATAAGGCGCCCAGTCTAAGGTGCAGTTTTGTAAGGGTATGTGATGTGTGCTTTTAAAAATCGAGGTGTTGGTTTTAAGCCAGACCCCAAGATATCTGAAGGAGGTGCAGTTTTCTATGGGGTCCCTTCTAGAGTTTTTAAAAGTAGGACTGGTGGGGAGACAGGAGAGTCTCTGTCTCATGCCGAGTTAAGGAAACCATTTTTTGTGTTTAAGATAAGTTGATTTGAGTGAAACTAATGTTGGATAGCATTGAAGTATTGCTGGAGTCTGGGTGCCATTACCATTGGGAGGGACCTGAAGTATACAGAACAATATCATCTGCATACATATGAATGGATGTGTCTGGGCAGGCTGATGGCAGATCATTTAGGAAAATGGAAAACAAGATTGAGCCGAGGACAGAGCCTTGGGGACACCCATTGTAGCTGAGAGGGAGTTGGAAGTGGAGGTCCCAATTCTGACAGATTGGGACCTGTCAGCCAGGTAAGATTTAAACCAGCTGGTGGCTGCAGAGGAGAGCCCTGCCCGTGAGAGCTTTGCCAAGAGAAGGGTATGTGAGATGGTGCTAAGTCATGTAATACAACATTTTTATATATGCCCTGTAGTGCTCCTGTGGCAAAGTATATATATAGGACAGACTATTAAACAACTGAAAGAATGGATACAGGAGCACCACAGGGCAAGCAACCATAGGGATCTGGCACATCTAGTTTCTAAACACTTAACAGAGGTATCAGTTGTAAATGAACACAAAATCAGTTTTATGGGCATCGATTGTGCTCCCTATCTTGTGAGGAGGAGAAGAAATTTGCTGTTGGACAGATTGGAAGCCATGTGGGTTTTAAGTGTAGAAGCTTAAAGCCACATGGGTTTATTGACCAGATGGACTAGAAGCCATTCATACATGAGAATGAATAGTTAGACCTCTGGTTGGAGAAACCATTTGATGTGTTATTTGTGATTATAATATTGTATTTTTGGTATTGTTTCAGATGTGATGCGTCACTGTATAAAATACTCATGTCAGGTTTTTTTATAGTTTGTGAAATACATTCAGATGATTCTGTGATATTGAAGTTTGTGGGGTATATACATTAAATCTATAATGTTGTTTAAGACCCCATTTTTCAATCCCCAGCCCCTATCCTATCCTATTTCCTATGGTGCCATAGTAATTTAAGAAATAATTAACCCCACATTTTTGAATAGAAATCTAAATTCAGTTTGCAGTGGGGACTGTTTATGATGCCTCTTGTGAACAGCAGTGTGACTGGTCCATGACTCTGGAATTATCCATAACATTATCCTGTTTTATACAGGTATGCATGGACTGAGAACACTTATGAGGCTGCCTACAAGAGGCTTCATTGCAGGTAAGCTAAACTTGTGGTTTTGTTGATCACTAATGAATAATTCTATGGGGTTGTAATGGGATGGTAAAACCATCACCTTCTCAGGTTCTTGTTGGAACTGCACTAAAGTGAAGAAATGACAGACAAGTGGTGTCCAGCAGAAAAGCGATTTATTTCTGGTATATAAAGCAGGCTTACAACCAAGCAGCGTGATCACTGGGAGAATACCTCAATCTTTCTTACCTGTAAGTAGCAGTATGTCTCTTCTCTGAGAGCAGGTGCTATGCAAAGGTCTTATATCCCTGATAATCACTATAGCAACAGCTAAAAGATATATAAAACATTATAATTGGTCAGTGGCAAATAGCCTGACTTCTCACTAGCCTGGGAAAGCGTGCGAGGTACCAGAAAGACAAGATAGCTAAACAATGGATCTTGTATATTGTGAAGGACACTTGCAGTTACAGTTCTGCACTAACACTAAAGATGACAGTATTGCCTAACTAATCATTATACAATGGTGTAAATAGAAGTATCTCCCAAGTGTTACAATCAGAATAATAGCAAAAGCATTACGATTCACAGTAAAAATATATAAAAGTACAGTAGAACTCAGATCCTGACACTTATGCTTATACGATAAGTGCCTATGTTCTAAGGTTAGTACATATACATATACTGTATCTAGTACTGTCTGTGAGGTAGTGGGCCAGTTAGGGGTGCTGGTCCATGAATAACAGGGTCTAATTAACTTTCTGATGTTTTGCACATGTGGTGTGGTGAATGTAAAGGCACTGAGATCATGTTGTAGGTCACACCTCTAAGGAAGGGGTTTGATACCCCAAAGTGCAGGGCTAAATTCTGTGTGCATGTTGAATTACCTTCTAAAATACCTACTGGGTTTCCAGAGTATGAATTAACTGTTATTGCTTCCACTTGTAAATATCTATCATTCAACTATTTAAACTTGAATAAATATTTTTGCATTTTTGAATATGCTGGTCTGCAGTGCTGGTTTTATAAATGTTGTTGGGCCCTTTCTGGAAGAAAATAATTAAACATCAGCAATGCAAAGATTAGACTCCGTTGTATCCATGGCTGGTTGACCTAGTCTATTGAAACACTTGAACACTAACTGACCACAATCAGATGGTACCATAAAAAATGAATACACTTGTTGCAGGGAGCTACCCTGGTTTTACTCACTGTACCAGAAGACAGATGAAAGCACTGGCAAAATGAAGACCTGTTGCTTGTAGTTGCGGTACATGAGGAACTGGGCCAATTGACTCACCTCCTCTTCATGGCCTTGCCCTGTAGGCAGCCACAACTTGTGATGACTTGCTGCACAAAGGGTGATTCCCTGGATCTGGTCTCTCACTGAAAGGCTGTTGCTGGTACAGAAATTAATGCATGGGCCGAGATTGGCATGGGCCCAGATGTGGAAAGTGTCTCTGGAATGATTCAGTTCTTACAGCTAGTGAAACCTTCAGCTGGTAGACAAATCAGTTACTCATTGAGACTGGCTCCTTTTTGCAAACAGGAGCCCTGGATCTAATCTCTTCACATGCAGTAAGCCTCAGCCCATCAAGCTGAGAAAACATTAAACTTTCTGTTTTCTTTGATTTGTGGCCAGTTGCAATCTCAGCCAACCTGCTAAGCAACCCTCAGTCTGCTAGCAGGGAGTTTCTAAGCTCGATCCCTTTTGAATAGAAATTGAACACAGGATGCAATTTCAGACCCCTCCTGTGTAAATGTCCACAGAACCTAGCCGACTCCTCTTTCTCCAGAGTCTCGAGCTGAACTGCCACTGCCAAACTGCTCCAAAAGTCTCTTTCTCTGCTTTAATGCAGTCTGAGTCTTTCAATAGGGGCAGGGGCAAAACAGGCCCTTTCCTGTGAAATGCAGCTACAGCACACACTGTGCTCTCTCCAGTTTGAGAGCTCGAGCAGGACTAACTGCCTTGAACACAGTTTTTCTGAAGAACTGGAATATCTGTATTCTGGTTGGCTGAGGGAGCTGTCAGTCACAGCCTTGGGCTCCCATTGGTCCTTTAGGCGTCAAACACTAGAGTTCACAGTTTCTCCTTGAGGCGTCTGAGCTAAGGACACTGTGAGGTCCCCTGAGTCCTGATTGATTTAAACCCTGGAAGTCCGGCCCAAACATGGTGGTTCCACTGGGGACTAAATACTGCAATAAAGACAGGTTAAACATCTTATTTTATCTAGAAACAGTAAACAGAAGTAAATAGTTAGAGTACTATGTAGGGCTCCTCTGCACTATTGACAGCAGAGTGGAGAAGATCAGGAGGTGCCTGGCTGGTCTTGAGCTCCGAACACTTGGATCCAGCCCAGGCTATTTACAGTATAACCACTGGCTGTGGCTTAAAGGGACAGCGTGGAGGCAAAGCATGACACTCTCATGCAGATCAACAGAAGAACACCAACAACCATGGACCTACCATCCCTGAAGGATGTCCGCCTAGCAGTTGGCATCACTGGAACCTTGGGAGACACTTAAGGTAAGCTCCTGATTTGGGGAGGGGCTACAAGTGCAATGAAACACTCCAGGGATGTGTGGTTGT
This sequence comes from Neoceratodus forsteri, assembly GCA_016271365.2. Lineage (NCBI taxonomy): Eukaryota > Metazoa > Chordata > Ceratodontiformes > Ceratodontidae > Neoceratodus > Neoceratodus forsteri. The sequence goes on along the minus strand of CM028129.1, from coordinate 1,709,035,272 downwards.
GGTCAATAATCACATTCTCTCTCTCAGGTGTTTAAAGACTCAGGGCAAGTGCCTGATGCCGAACAACAGTCTCGAGAGGCATGTGATTATTGACCCATAATCTTACCCTGTCATGTATTGTGCATATGTAATGAGGTTCCAAAGTTAAATATTTCTGACATATGTTGTTGTGCTGGAACAAGGCACAATCATGTGACCATATCTGACCAATCAGAGGTCTTGGTTTTCTTAGCCATTATATAATATGATTTCAATTTCAAGTTCCACTTTTAAAATAGAAGACTTGAACCTGATTTTTAATATGTTTGTACATGAGTTAAGCACCTCTTATGGTTGCAAGAATTTCTTCAAGTCCTTTCTGTGTCAGATGTGCTCAGCTACACTTCACAGTTTTCTACCCAAAGAACTCAAGCAGAAACTCTTATAACCATAAGAGATGCTGGAACTGTACATATAAACATACTCAAAGTTCTTGGCTGGATCAGTGGTGTGTGTGGCACACCTGTAAGACTATCTACACTGGTGCCAGCTGAAAGATGAGCATGTAATTGAGTTTTGTCTCTTAGCTCCAAGACTGTAGGGTCAGGGTCACAATTTAGTCATGCACCACATGCCAGCTAACAAAGAAGTAGAACTGGCATCTGCTGTGAAGGCTGCCACTCACACACTCTTCTTAGTAGAAGAAATGTTCAGCTGTGGTGACACAACTTTCAAAATAGGGGGAAGTGCCAATAAGCGGAAATGGAATCAGGAAGAAACAAAACAAAGTCCTGCATTTTTATTGGCTATGGATAACCTGTATACTTAGTTTATCTACATTTTCTACACATCCTACTAAGTCCAATGGAGATTTATTTATTTATTTGATATTACTCCAGCTCCGATAACCACATGAGATACAGCATCTCATTTTCTTGGGAGGTTCCAGAAAGGACAGCAGCAGTCAACAGGTTAACAAAGTTCAGCAGCAACAGGTACATACTAGGGATGGGCAAGTTGGCTCTGGTGCAGTTCCGACCCCCTCCAAATTGGGCTGACTCAGCTCTGACCGGAAAACTGAGTCTTTTATGACTCAACCAGGATTGCTGATTTGGCCCAGTTTGGAAGTGCTGATCCACTGCAGAATAATACCACCAGTACTGTATGGAAAAGGCAGAAAAAGCATTTTTCCCCGATCTCTGCCGAAGCCTCCAGAGTCCCTGGACTATCACATGACCAACAAAGGAAAACCCTCATGATCCTGGGTCACTGAAGGTAGCCAACCAATGAGGGTCTCTGTTCTGTGATTGACACATGTTCTAGCCAGTCCTCTATGTCAGCCTCCACAGGACCTCCTAGGAAACCAAGTATCGAGTGAATTTGGGGCTTTGCAGTCAATGGAGACAGTCGTGTGTCTGTGTGAGATTCCCCAAAAACTGGCACAAATGTTGTTGGAAAGGAGAGGAGAGGAAAAAGAGCAAAGGAGAGTAGAATAGTAGAGTCTGAGAGACCAAGAATTCAACATCAGACAACAAACAGAAGAGTGTAGACTTTGCAGCAGACTGCAGAGTACTCTTATTAAAAAAATATTTTTTTCATTAGAAGAGAGAGGTGCAGAGAGACCAATGAATTCAACAGCAGAGTGCAAAGTATATAGCTGCAGAGTTCAGATGTGGCAGACTCCACAGTAAAATGATAAAACACCCATTTTTGTTAGAGAGATATATATATATATATATATATATATATATATATATATATATATATATATGGAGAAGAGAGAAAGACCAATGAATTCAACAAAGTCAAACAGGATAGGAGGACTTTAACTGGACTCCATTGTGCCTTGGTAATTTTAATGGGTGTTTATACAGTGTTGTATATTTTGAAGGGTGGAATCACCTATATCACTTACTCTGTTGCCCATCTCTGTGCTGCCCTGGAAGATCATACTGCCCTAGATCTGTGTTTCCCATCTCTGTGCCATACAGATTGTGAAGGGGTGTCACATCTCAGACTCTGTGTTACCCATTTCTGTGTCTGAAGTAGTACTAGGTCATAGAGTGACTCATGTATTTTGAGAGAGGGTGTCACCCATGTTTCAGACTGTGTTGCCCATCTCTGTGCCATAGTGCAATACAGATTGTGAAGGGGGCGGGCGTCACATATCAGACTTTGTGTTGCCCATCTCCGTGCTGCCCTGAAGGTCATACTGCTGCAGACCATGTGTTCCCATCTTGTGTACTGCCATACAGATTGTGAAGGGGGCATTACATCTCAGAGGGAGGTGTCACCTACATTTCAGATTCTGTGTTGCTCATCTCTGTGCCTGAACTAGTACTAGGTCATATAATGCCTCATGTATTTTGAGGAGGGAGGTGTCACCCATGTCTCAGACTCTGTTTTGCCTATCTCTGTGCTGCCTGAAAGGTCATACTGCCCTAGACCCTGTGTTTCCCATCTCTGTATAGTGTCATACAGACTGTGAAGAGGGCATTATGTCTCAGACTCTATGTTGCCCATCTCTGTTCCTGAACTAGTACTAGGTCATATAGTGACTCACGTGTTTTGAGAGGGGCATCACCCATGTCTCAGACTCTGTTTGCCCATCTCTGTGCTGCTCTGAAAGGTCCCACTGCCTTAGATCCTTTGTTACCCATCTCTGTATAGTGCCATTCAGATTGTAAAGGGAGGGGAACACGTCTCAGACTCTGTGTTGGCCACCTCTGCATCCTAACTGCTACTGCTAAGTAAGCAATTAATTTGGACTCCCCAAAATGGATTTGGAATTAGAGTCTGTTATGGAAATGGAACATGTGGTCAACACCAGCAGTATGGCTGAAATTGGTACATGTAACAATAAAAATATTTCCCAGAAAAACAAATTCAGAAAAAAGGAAATTCACTGCTGAAAATATCATTAATACAATTGATGAAAGTAAAGCAACACAACCAGAAACAGATGACACAACACAAACAGAAAAGATGAAGCAACACAAGCAGAAAAAGAAAAGAATGTTGGTGAATCCCTGATCAAAGTAGTTGGCATTGTTAAAAATCAGATAAAGTAAAACACAAAAACAAGTAGTCAGAACACTTAGTCCTAGAAAGTCAATGTTGAAGGAAAAGGCTCTATCTAGTACCACTAGACGTGGCACTCCACGATATGTCACTATGCATATCAGGCTCCTTTATCAGAAGGCAGTGCTTCTGATGAAGAAGAGGTTGTAAATGTACAAGAACAAGATCATGATCATGATATATCACAGTTACGTTCCTCCAAAGGTGATGAACCAAAATATGATACTGATGAGGTAGAGGATGCTACATGGGTTCCCCACCCAAAAAAAAAAAAAAACACATACAGCAAGCACCACCAGTAGTCACAGCCAATAGTGGAAAAATAATCAATAATCAAGGTAGCTCTTCTGGAGACAGACACAGTGTGCATGAATCAGGGTCAGAAACAACTGCCACCCAAACTGCTGCAGTTCCTGGCACGATGACAAAACTTTCCATCTCAGTTGTGTGGAGCTATTTTCATACAAGTCCCAAAATGAATGTGTTGCTGTCTGCACATTTTGTCATCAGAAAGTTATTAGGGGAAAGTGAGGGCCAATTCTGGATAACATCACTAAAAAGACATTTGCAAACAGCACAGCCAACCATTCGCTGGGAAGCATTCCTGAGCAAGGGACAAACATATGTGATGAAAATAATCCTACAGACAATAGTGATGGTGAAGAGACTGGAGACAGGGCAGGAAAAAAAACATGTTCGACTTCACTGGCAAAAGTAATTAGACAAGTTACAGCTTTGCCAGTGCAATCCCTGGTTTCTGTCCCCTGCATGAACTAGACAACAGACCATTACTGCGATGCCTGAACAAAAACAGCCTACACTAGATCACATCAAATCACGTTAAAATTAATCAGTTAATAGCTGAATTTATTGCCAAGGACCTGCAACCATTTTCTGTGGTGGAGAATGACAGTTTTGGACCCTTTTAAAAATATTTTGCTCTATGCTGCAACATACCAAGCCATACATATTTTGCAGCTGTGGCTGTTCCCAAAATATACAAATGTATGCAATGTAAAAAAAAAATTGGCTCTTCAAGACTGTGAATGTGGTTCTATGTACCTGACCACAGACATGTGAGCGAGTTCTCAAACCACTGATTATACAGTATGTGTATCAAAGCACATAGTGTGTCACAATCATCTTCAAACACCATCACAAGCAACAGTGAACAGGAAGGTAGACAAGGAATAGCAGCTGTTTGTGTTAGAATGTTTGGTAAGCATGGCACCACTTACGATATTTTGGAAGAGTTGAGTGAAAACATTTCTGAGTGGTTAGAGCCCTGGGACTCCATATTGAATTTCTGGTTTTGACAATGGCAGCAATATTGTTAGTGCATTGAAGCGTTGTGGTTTTACTCACATTCCCTGCATTGTATACTCATTAAATCTGTTAGTAGAGCTCTCCTTTCTAGTGACATCAGTATCGTAACACTGAGTGGGAGCTGCAAAGAAAATCTGTGGCCATTTATGTCACTCTGTAAAAGTCACGTGGTAGCTTGGCTGACCTCCAGAAAAAAAATGACTTGCCAATACAACAACTTAAACAAGATGTTCTGATAAGATGGAATTCAACGTTTTACATGTGAGTGACTTCCTCACACAAAAGAAGGCAGTCCATGGATATACCATGGAGCACAAGGTAGCAGATGATGTTGTGCTGAATTGTTCTCAGTGGGGCTTCACAGAATATCTTACATTGCTCTTGACTCCCTTTGAGGAAGCAACTCAACAGATTAGCAAAGAGAATGCTACTCTTAACCAGGTTATTCCCATCATAAATTTATTGAACAAGGAACTCAGGAGACTGTGCAGAGGTTTTGAGCAAAAGGAGAGAAATCTGGTGTATCCCTCATAGACTGACTGATACAGCAATTCCAAAATTGCAGAAGACTTCACAATATAATGATAGACAAAATGTTCTTCTTTCAACTCTTCTTGACCCTCGGTGTAAGTTGCAACGTTTGCCTCCTCAGATCTCGTGACTCTTATCTCAAATATAAAAACATGCTGAATTCAGCAATTGCACAAGAAAAGGATGGGACAGTATTTGACAATACAAGTGAATCACATGATGTGATGCAACATTTGATGATGCAACATCTATTGGTGGTGACAGCAATAATATCCACTTAGTGCTACAATGTACTCTTTCATCAACATTGGGTAGTCCTGCACCAAGTCCTCTTTCACAGCCCTTGAAAAGGCATGTAATTCTGACAAGCACACAGATGACTCTTGCACTTTTGATCAAAACTCATGGAAACTAATAATTCAGATCCGTCATGGAGTTGCCTTCTTTGTCTTTGTCTGATATTGTGGATGCCTATTTATGAGAACCACTCATTAATGTTACTGATGACCTTTTGGGCACTGGCTGGAAAGGAAAAACATCTGGTCTGCACTATCTGCCTTTGTTATCTGATTCTTAGTTGCCCTCCCACTAGTGTTTACTGTGAATGTATATTTATCATAGCTGGAAATGTTTCAGATGGCGCTTAAAGCTTACTCCTGAAATTTTATAGTGCCTTACCTTCCTAAAAGTCAGTCTCAACAAATTCTCTTTCCAGTTCAGCGAAGAGTGGCAGAAACATAACAGTGATGATGATGAACAGCTGCAACAGGTGTCTCATAATAAGGGTGCTTTCTTGGTTGTGTTTCAAGATGGTAGTGATGATATTATTTAATTTAATGATTTCTTTGAATTCAGAGGACAGAGGTCAGCAACCATAACAGAAAGATCAAGTAAGAAAAATTCCTTCTGGTGCGGTCACAGTGTATATGTGTTGCTGTATGTGTTTTCAGTTTGGGAACCCAGGCGGAGTATACCATGTGGATCCCCATCAGCTTGATGATGGGGGCAATGGTGCTGGGGACTGGCACATGGGCTTCATGGCTGGAGTAGGTGGCCGCTGGGGACAAACACCTCTGTAAAAAACCTGCAATGCTGGGGGTGGGCATACATTACTGGGGGCAAGTCAACTAGATTTTTAAAAATTAGAAAACACAAGTGATAAAAATAACTGGCCAATCAGGCAGGAGGGAGTGGGATGGTTTGGGGCCCATGATGCTTGCTATAACACCAGCTAGACAAGCAAAATAATTACAAATAAAAAAAAACATCTCCAGTCACAAGGGCAGGAGGGCTGGCTGGGGCCCCATGATATCCTCCTCATGCTGCCAGTCTCCCCAAAGAGCATGCCAGACTCAGTGAAGGTCTGCACACTGAACTCTGCTGTTGTCTTTCTCTGTTGAATTTGTTGGTCTCTCCCTCTCTCCAATGTTTGACACACTGCCTCCTTTAACTGCAAGTGCAAAGCGTGTCCACCACCTTGAAAGGTTTAGCTGCTGCAATGAGGTGCCACCTCATTGCAGGCGTGCCTTTCCGGTGTAAGTTTCAGTGAGACATGGCAGCGGCTGTGCCATCCACCTTGCACAGTCCCCGAAAAGCTGACTTGGGGGTACCCATCCCCTGTCGACATCATCATGCCCCATCCCAGTTCATCTGCCAATGGGGAACCCAATCCCCAATGGCATCATCTCCCCCAACTCTTTTTTATTTGCAGAGGGGTGCTCAATCTCCATCGGCTACAGTCCCCCTGAAAAAAAACCAGCAGATGACACCCCCCTCCCAGTTCATTTGCTGGCGGGATCCCAATCCCTGTCAGCTCCAGTCCCCCAAAAAACATGCAGGTGACACGCGCTGGGAGCCCACACCTGCATGTCAAATGTACCTGTAAAACAAAACCTTCCCACTATGTTTTTTCCCAGTAAAGTAGAAATAGTCCTCACAGTCTGCAGACCCTCCCCAACCTGCACCCACCACTCGTGCCCCACCTCCCCACATCCCCCTCACCACATGCTTACCTCAGGAGCCTGGCGGCGATCTTCTGTGGACCGGGAACATGTCTGCACTCTTCAAAGCTGACTGCGAACTGAAGAAACACCGGTAAGCTGTATAATGGCACAAATAGGTTTTTCAACTTTGATGCAAATCTTGGGCATTTTGGGGAATTTTGCACAAAATTTTCAACATGGGGTTATTGGGACCCCTCCTCATGAATTCAGTTACTGTCATCGTGTTATTTGGTCACGAAGGTGATTTTGCGGTCACTGCTGGGAATCACCCTTCAGGACTGATTAATGAAATGACAGTGCCACTGTTCATGAGGTGGTCTCTCAAAAGCCTATGTTGCAAATTTGGTGAAAAAATCAAACAAATGACTGTTCTACGAGCATGCGTTGTGCAGTTTGCAACACGCTCGTAACTTCATGAATCTGTAATATTTTTACTCCAGATTTTCAACATTGCCATTTTTCACACCTCCTTATGAACAGTACAGCTGTCATTTTTCACATCCTGGCCAAAATGTGTTTTCGCACTTCCGGCACAGAATAGCGTGGTCACTGTGGAAATCAGTGTTTGGGACAGACTAAGAAAATTACACTGATACTGCTCATCAGCAGAGTCCTAAAATGCCTATGTTGAAATTTGATGTCGAAATCCATTAAATGACTGTACTACTGGCGTCGTTGTGCAGTGTTCACGCACCCTCGTCATGTTTCACATCCTGGCGAAATGTGTTTTCGCACTTCCGGTAGCAGCATAGCATGGTTGCTGTGGAAATCAGTGTTGGGACACAGTAAGAAAATCACAGTGACACTGCTCATGAGCAGAGGTCCTAAAATGCCTATGTTGAAAATTTAGTGCTGAAAGTCCATTAAGTGATTGTTTTACGAGCATCGTTGTGCAGTTTCCACGCACGCTAGTAACGTCACGAATCTGTAATATTTTACTCCAGATTTTCAACATTCCCATTTTCTACCTCCTTATGAACAGTACAGCTGTCATTTTCACATCCTGGCCAAATGTGTTTTGCACTTCCGGGCGCAGAATAGCGTGGTCGCTGTGGGAAATCAGTGTTAGGGACAGAGTAAGAAAATCACACTGATACTGTTCATCAGCAGAGGTCTAAAATGCCTATGTTGAAATTGAAAATTAGGTGACAAACGTCCATAAAATGACTGTTTTACAAGCGTGCATTGTACAGTTTCCACATGCCTTTCGTAACTCGATAATTTTTAATATTTTTACTCAGATTTTCACCATTGCCATTTTTTCACACCTCCTTATGAACAGTACAGCTTTCATTTCCCACATCCGCGACAGTGGCGGAGTCACTAAAGAAAACAATATTCAGAACAGAGTAAGAAAATCACAGTAACACTATTCATGAGTAGAGGTCCCAAAATGCCTATCTTGAAAATTTGGTGAAAAATTCCATAAAATAACTATGTTACTAGCGGCATTGCACAGTGTCCATGCACAGTCGTACATTTGAGAATTTGTATTATTTTCACTCCAGATCTTCAACATTGTCATTTTGCACACCTTCTTATGACCAGTTCAGCTGTCATTTGTCACATACTGCCGAAATGTAGTTTTGCACATCTGGCGCACAATCACGTGGTCGCTGTGGGAAATCAGCGTTCGGGCACATTAAGATAGTCATAGTTAATCATAGTGCCACTGTTCATGAGCAGAGATCCCAAAATCGCTATGTTAAAATTTGGTGAAATAATTCCACTAAATGACTGTTATGAGTATCGATGTGCAGTTTTCACATACAGCGTAACTTAGAGAATGTTTAATATTTTTACTCAGATTTCCCACATTGTCATTTCTTCACACCTCCTTATCAATGGTGCAGCTGACATTTTCATGTGGTGCAGGATGGCGTGGTCACTGTGGGAAATCAATGTTCGAGACAGATTAACAAAATCACAGGGCACTGTTCTTGAACAGAGGTCCCAAATGCCTTCATGAGGTGGGGTCACAAAAGGCCATGTTTTAAAATTTGGAGTGCAAATACCAACACACACCCAGGGTGTTAGGGTTTCTAACTATTACATCTCACCCTGTACAGACTAACAGGCATCAGGATGTGTCTTTGGATTGTCTGCTGTACTGCTCATGCCATTGGTCCTCCACCTCCACTCTGCAGCCACTGACAGGCATCAAGGTGTGCCTTGACTCTTCAGCCCCAAAGTTCAACCCATTCTCCTATGCTGCACCCATCTCAATATACTTCCGTATGAAATGGGGTGAACATAAGGCCAGATGACCCCAAGGCACAACATGGCACTTGTCAGACTCTGCAGGAGTAGGGAGAGGTGAAATAGCATGAGCCGTTATTGGCGAGCGACCAAGCGCACACCCCAATGCCTGTCACTCTCTACAGGGTGGGGTGGGGTTGATGTCGGTTCTATACTTCAATGCTACTTCTATTATGTGTCTTTGTAACTCCTGCACTACCAATGCCAAAACCAGCAAGACAACATTCGGCATTGACAAATACTTGTCTTTCGGATGAGACGTTAAACCGAGGTCCCATCTGCTTGGATTGGTGGTAGTTCAGGTGGATGTTAAAGATCCCATGTTAAAGATCCCATGACACTTATCGAAAAGAGTAGAGGAATTTCCTGGTGTCCTTGCCAAATTTCCTTCGTTCACTAAAATACCACCGATAGATTAATCTAGTTCAAAGTCAGTTGGCATTCATCTGTATCCCCTCCCGGTCGTGCCTGAAAATAGGCAGGATTTGTCTAGTGCACTTACCTGGTCAACAAAACTAAATAAATAAAAAAATATATAAATTGCTGATTCCTTTTCTGCAATATGTGGAAATGTATTCTGTGGTTTATATAATCCACAGAAAGGTATTCTGTGGTTTATATAGAAATACTTTTCAGTAGTCTGTGAAATTCAAAAGAAATTCCAAAGCAGTCTGGCAGTAGAACTGCTACTCCGCACGGATTCTGCTGGGGGAATTCTGCCTTCCATACAGCTCTGCTTGATGATGGGATGGTTGATTTTCCAGCCTTGTGGATAACATTGCCAAATATTTTTTTCAACTCATCATGTCCAAAACTGAGCAGATAGAAGTATGGATGAGAACAATGCTGTCTTGTAAATTTCAAGTATAGATAATCCACTGCCCACCCATATCTCATAGTTATCAAGGCAGTGTGAACTGCTGGTTGAAGGGTATGAAACAGGACAGTACCAGTTCAGAGCCAGCCCTAGCCACTGGCTTATTGTGTGACCAAGAAGAAGTCATGTGACTCCATGTGCTTCGGTCTTACCCACTGAAGAAATATGCAGAAGAGATTCCTGTCAAAAACTGAAATGTTGCATCTTAATTTGGGTAACCACTGGGGTGGGCAAAATTAAAATTTGCAGGACATCATTTGTGGAATTCAGTTTTTTTCATTTGTGAAAAATGCAGCTTTTTGGGAACATGTTTTGCCAAAGTTTGTGCTTGTTGAATTTTGTGGACTTGTGGAATTTGTTTCTGCAAGTTGCGGACTTGTGGACTTTTTCTGCAAGTTGTGGACTCTGGGCTAGATTCCTAAAGAGGCAGAACACTCCACATGTGCAGAAAAAGTCTCATAAACTCTTGAAATGCAAGTGTGGCATGTTCACAGTCAAAATTCTTTAGGATGCGGAAAATTGCAAAAAGGGCAAGTTATGGAATTCCACAGGTGTGGAATTTGAGCACATGTGATCCGTAAACATTAAAAGAATTATTGTAGTTTGAATACTTGGGTAGCCTGTGACATCCAGCGCATCAGTGACCCAGAGTACCTCAGAGTTTTCTCTGACATCGTCTGGCTTGTTGTGGAGGGCTCGGGGCAGCAGCGTGTGTTGTAAAGCTCCATTAAAAACTGTAGTTTGAATACTCTGGGAACCTGTGAGATCCACTGCATCAGTGACCCAGAGTACCTCAGAGTTTTCTTGACATCGTCTGGCTTGTTGTGGGAGGGCTCTAGGGCAGCAGCGTGTTGTAAAGCTCCATTAAAACTGTAGTTTGAATACTGGGAACCTGTGAGATCCACTGCATCAGTGACCCAGAGTACCTCAGAGTTTTTCTTGACATCATCTGGCTTGTTGTGGGAGGGCTCAGGGCAGCAGCATGTGTTGTAAAGCTCCATTAAAAACTGTAGTTTGAATACTGGGGAACCTGTGAGATCCACTGCATCAGTGACCCAGAGTACCTCAGAGTTTTTCTTGACATCGTCTGGCTTGTTGTGGGAGGGCTCAGGGCAGCAGCGGTGTTGTAAAGCTCCATTAAAAATGTAATTTGAATACTTGGGACAGCCTGTGAGATCCACTGCATCAGTGACCCAGAGTACCTCAGAGTTTTTCTTGACATCGTCTGGCTTGTTGTGGGAGGGCTCAGGGCAGCAGCGTGTGTTGTAAAGCTCCATTAAAAATGTAATTTGAATACTTGGGGCAGCCTGTGAGATCCACTGCATCAGTGACCCAGAGTACCTCAGAGTTTTTCTTGACATCGTCTGGCTTGTTGTGGAGGGCTCAGGCAGCAGCGTCAGTTGTAAAGCTCCATTAAAAATGTAATTTGAATACTTGGGCAGCCTGTGAGATCCACTGCATCAGTGACCCAGAGTACCTCAGAGTTTTTCTTGACATCGTCTGGCTTGTTGTGGGAGGGCTCAGGGCAGCAGCGTGTGTTGTAAAGCTCCATTAAAAATGTAATTTGAATACTTGGGGCAGCCTGTGAGATCCACTGCATCAGTGACCCAGAGTACCTCAGAGTTTTCTTGACATCGTCTGGCTTGTTGTGGGAGGCTCGGGGCAGCAGAATATGATGCAGAGCTCCATTAAAAATTATTGTAGTTTGAATACTGGGGAACCTGTGACATCCACTGCATCAGTGACCCAGAGTACCTCAGAGTTCTTCTTGCCAGCCAGTGACTGGCTTTTGTGGGAGGGCTCAGGGCAGCAGCCTGTGTCATACAGCTCGATTAAAAAAACTGTAGTTTGAATACTTGGGCAGCCTGTAAGATCCACTGCATCAGTGACACAGAGTACCTCAGAGTTCTTCTTGTAAGTGACTGGCTTGATATGAGGTCTGCAGCATGCATTTCAGAATTTGTTTGAAAAAATTGGTAGTTGGAGGTTTCAAGGCCAGGCAGTGATTTACAGTGGTAACACACTGAACCTTAGTAGCTGGTTTGACTGTTTCATAAAATGGATATCAGAAATTTCTTTAAGTCCAAAGAAAAATATATCTGAGGCAGTGGGAATAATTACTGATTCAGAAACAGAAAGTAATGATAACGCTGCACTCCTGATTCTAGTGCAATATGTACTACTACGCACGAGGAAGCTAAACCAAGCACAAACAGCCAGAACAGTCCCAGCTATATGAATGTTGACAAAAAGTACAAAAATATGAATAGTGAACTTGTAAATGTACAAAATGTAACAGATCTGGGAACACTTGAGACAGGGCCTATTCAGGCACAGTTGTCTCATTACCCACAACATACATTTGGAGGAAAGTAAAGTCATTCCAGTGCCACTGGTTTCAAAATCACAACTGGTTAGAATGGGTGCTGCCTTTTGTTATCCTTGTAGATGCTTTAGCCTGAAATATGGAGCCACTCACCCTAATAAAGATACTTTGGTAAGCATAGGTTTTGTTAATTGAAAAGGGCACTTGACTCATTTAAGAGCATGAAAAGACTTTATATCATGCAAATGCAAATGCTTTATGGGCTGGATTTAAAGAAACAAAGAACAGTAGTGATATTGTCCACAAATTACAATCAGCAAACATCAAGAAGTAAATGACAGGCGATGCGATCTTGAGCGTCATTGCTGTCACATTATTTCTGGTAAGCAAGGACTTTCTTTCAGAGGTCACATGAAACTGACAATATTTTTAAATAAAGGACATTTTCTTGAATGCTTGGATCTATTAAAACAATTTGACCCTTTTCTACAAATGTATAAGACACCTGAAAATGACATATTTCTCCACAAACTCAAAATGATGTAATTGCATGTTGCACAGAAAGGTAATTTCAAAGATAGTTGGCGAACTTAACAGCTCAGGAATGTTTGCTATTATGTCAGATGAGGCAAGTGACAAACATAAAGAACAGCTGGCAATTTGCATAAGGTATATTGGACTTGGAACTGGAAACATTATAGAGCATTTTATAGGATTCACAGAACTGAAATCTTTTAATGCTGACTCCATTGTGGATGCACTGCTAAATGTCTCAGAGACAGTGGAATCACAGGTGCCAAATGTGTGGCACAGGCATGGATAATGCCTCTGTTATGAGTGGGGCAGTAGGGAGTTCGAGCTTAGTTCCGCCAGCATCATCAGAGGCTCTGTATGTGTACTGCTATGAACATCAGCTGAATCTTGTACTTTGCCAGGCGTGCAAATGTATTACTAAAGCAACATAATTTTTTCTTCACTACAGAACATGTGAGTTTTTTAGCTCTTTCTTGTTTACCATCATGAGTTTGTCAATATACAGTGTCAGGCTTGAGACCATCAGAGTTGGTCCAGTTGTCAGATACTCATTGGTCTTGCCAGATCCGATTGATCAAGGCCTTGATGAACTGCTATGCAGCTGTACTTCAATGTCTCGCTAATATTCACACTCCAAAAGCCATTGGACTGTTAGCATCCATGCAAAAGTCAACCACAATCTACTGCCTAGTCATTTTCCATTCTCTTCTAAATATAACAGAAGGCATCCAGAAAGTTTTATAAAAGGATATAGATTGATCCACTACAGTAGATTTTATGGAATTGGTTTGTCACACTTGTGAAGATGTGCGAGTGAAAGCAGTAGCAATGAATTCTTTAAGGAAGTTGGGTATTTTGTGCCAAGAATAATGTGGAAATAAGTGACATGAACAGAAGAAAAAAAACAGATGAATGATTTTATTGTTGAGGCATCAGTGGGGTGCAGAACCAAACTGCTTCTGAAGTGGATTTTCAAAACAAGCTTTATTATCTGTATCTAGATAGAATGTGTGTTGAACTTAAAGATTCTTCAGTGTTGCAGGTGAGATAATAAATGGCATTCGTGCATGTAACCCATCCTCTGCAACATTCCTTTCTTCTGAATCTCTGGCCCCTAGCTCGTCACTATGGGAATGAATTGACAAAACAGGAATTGTTTGTTGCAAAATATTACCCAAAACGAAAAATGGAAGAAAAACAAATTAACAAAGGATGTTTATAGGCTACTAGAGCCTCTTATGTTTCGAAACTCAAGCAGTTGGTCCAGGTAGCACTAACTATTCTGAGTGACAAGCTGTAGCTCTGAGTGCTCCTTTAGTGCACTGAAGGCTACATACATGGCTCAGAGGCACCATGACTCAAAATGGATTAAATGATTAAATTGAATCATGATCAACCTCACTGCTCACTGGCCTGTCACTGTCAGCTCCTTGCAGCCTGGGCTGCATGGATGTGACAGTGACACACCTCTGAAGTCTGCTACTAATGACAATATGTTTGCTACACACAGGCAAGCAAACATAAAAATAAATATGGACAACTGTACAAAACTCATTTTGTTTTATATATTTTCAGTGTGTGTTACCATCACAAACCAGATTTGCTGTTGTGTTTTATAGGACAACACACATGTGTAAAATACTTTGTAACACAGAGTTGTCCATGCTAGCTAATATCTGATGTAATGATGGTTGATGTTAAATCTAAGACATTTCAGGAGTCTCTGGTGCCACTGAATCCAATGGTTACAATTAGCATCATGTCAAGGCAACTTCAACCGCTGAGACCTAATGCACCCTGTGTAAGATCCCTCTGCACATATCCTGTATGTTCGTCAGTATGTCCAGAAGCAGGGTGATCTATTGGTTAGAGCACTGGCTATGGAACTGGGACATCACAGGTTCAGTCCCACTAGAGTCTAATACTACGTGATCTTGGGTAAATCACCTAATCTCCCAGTTCTTCAGTCCAGCCAGCTACAAAATGGGTAGCTGCAGGACCACCATGGAAATAAGATGCTGCATCTTAGCTAGGCTGTCCTGGGTAAACACATTGAAATATATTGACTGAACAAACAGGGCCCTCCCAGGTGTTATTACTGCCATGTGCATTCTTAGCAGCTGACTCATAGGCCTCTTGTTAGACTGGGTCTATGTTTGAAGTTGGAACTCTCAGGAGAATGTATGGAATGCTTAGGTGTTTTGAAGATAAAGTAAACACATGGAAAACACAACATGCTAGTTAATCAATCTGCAGTAATTTGAAGTGTCAGTGAATCAAACACTGCAGTTTGGCAGGGGTCTCTATAGCATATGTTGTCTGTACTCAATTTAAAACATTCTTATATCAGTAAAAGTACCTTTCATTATACTTTTAATAGTCATAACTTAAACATATGCTTTCTTTATTGAAGAGCAGGTATCTCCTATAATAAAAGGCTAAAAACTATGAGGTTTTAACAATTGCATTTGTTATTAGTGTTTTCTAGTTTTTATGTTACTTTGTCCTGATATTGGTCTACTAAATATATCAGATAATCTGTTCTTATTCTTGTTTGTCTTCCAAAAGGTTTCTATCCCCAACTGACCTTAAATCTGCTGTTTCTGACATCACATTTTATCATTTGAGCACAATGATGTCATAAACAAAGGTTTAATGTTTTTTTCTAACTATTTTATGCTCATCCTTACCCCATCAAACTCTGTCCCACGTCCCTCATGGAATCCTCCATCTCTACCTCCCGCCGTGGTTTGTACCTACTCCACACCCTCCGGCCTGGCACATCCCTCAGGTCTGATCCCTCAGGAAGGGCCGCCCCGCCAGGCACTCTTTCCTACAGTATTGAACTCTGGGCGGGGGCAGGCACAGCAGAGAGGCAAGCCCAACTCTGGAAGTGTGGACTAATGATGGGAGGTGCCTTCGCCTATCAATAGGAAGAGGGTTTTTGCATAAGTTCCTCCCTGGCACAGTGTGCAATAAGTGTCTCGTGGGTCCACCCACTGACAATCTACCATTGCTAGCCCTTCTATGTGCGCCCATCATTAAGCATGCCCCCAGCTTCCGCCAGGTGCGCCGCTTACTGGGCACGGGCCCCCGATCCCGCCCAGGAGAAGAGAGCAGTCCTCTGAATGCTCGATCTTCTCCCCTGCTGACCCCCAGCAGCCCTGGCACACTCCCGAACCTGGGTCGCAGTGTGGCGCGAGTGTGGTGTCCAGTGCCTCAACCCTCAGTGCCACTGGGCCGCTAGGTTTTATGCTTTACTACACACTTCTACACGGTCTACCAAGATAACCCCTGAAAAGATAACTGTCTCTTCTTTACAATTTATTTTCCCAGGATAGCCCAGCTGAAATGCAACCTCTAGTTTTCTGTGAGCTCCTGCTTCTTCCCATTTCTGCAGCTAGGTGGACTGGAGCACTAGGAGGTTAAGTGACTTGCTCATGGTCACACAGTGATTATTTGGCTCTAGTGGGGTTTGAAACTGTGATAGCATGGTCCCCAAGTCCATGCTGTAACCATTAATCCACACCGCCTCCAAAATGTAAAAAGGTATTTTCTAGTGAATTGTTCATTTTGTGACAGTTGAAACATTATGTTTAATGCTGTTTAAACAAAACCGTAAAAAGGAAACCACAGGAAGCACTATAACCTGTATAATTTTGTAGGGTGATCATCACCAGGAATCACTTTCATTTTAGAAATGTGAAAGCAATAATCGTGAAATGCTTATTATTTTCTAACTGTTTCAGGAACACGCCACAAATGTTCACCACAGTTTACTGTTTCTTCATGCTGAACCATTAGTTCAGGTAAACGAAGTTGAGCAACACATGAGCATCAGGACAAAATCTCATGAAATGCCAGTCGTCATGTAACTAAAATAAAACTCTCGGCCTTACATTTAAAATGCAAACATTACCACAATGCAGGCTTCTCTGAAGCATTGGTAGCTGTCTGCAGTGATGACATTCAATCATACACAGATACAACATGGCTGAGGACAGCTAAAGATAACAGTCCACACAGTCTGCCTTTTTAACGTATTCAGTCGGTTCATTGCTCTCAGTGTTGGTTTCAGCCATCTGTTACTTACTAATTATAACTTGCATTCTAAATAAAATGTAAGTGTTTTAAGAGCCTGTAATCGTGGCTTCTAAAAATCAACAGGACATTAATCAATATATTGTAATCTGGGAATTCTATATTATGGACAGTATTACTTTATGTACTCTAAACGTTAATCAATATATTGTAATCTGGGAATTCTATATTATAGACAGTATTACTTTATGTACTCTAAACATTAATCAATATATTGTAATATGGGATTGTATATTGTGGACTGTATTATTTTACTGTGTATTAGTTGAACATTCAATTATCTATTGTAATATTGCAATATGGGATGGCATATTATGTACTGTATATATATGGATAAGCCTCAATAATACTATACTAAGTTATACAAACATTTCCCAATAATACATCACTACTCTCAATAATACTATCCTGAAAAGTAATAATACTATCATTTTTATGGATAATACTACAGTTCAAAGGTCATCTCCAACTGTAGTATTATCAATGGATCCATATTTTATAAAACAGAAAGATAGTTTTAGGCAAGTAATACCATCTCAAGGTTTTGGGGACTTCAGAACCTCTTGAGCTTCATTCTTGAGGTTCCATGCCCTCAAAACTTCTCGATGGTATTACTGCCTTGTAATACACATTATCTATCTATTATTCTATTTATTTTATGTTGTCTGGACAGTCATTGTTATAATGAAACAAGGGATTGTTATATTAGGTACTGTATTATTTTATGTTGTCTGGACATTCATTGCTATGATGAAACAAGGGATTGTATTATTTAATGTTGTCTGAACAGTTATCAATATTTTGTAATACTAGATTGTATATTATGGACTGTACTGTTTTATATTGTCTGAACATTCATTGACATATTGTAGCACAGGGTTGTATATTAAGGACTGTATAATTTTTTTTTTTTTACTTCTTCTTTCTCTCCTCCTGACTGGCCCCCTTCCACTGTCCCACCAGCCCTGTCACCCTGGCATCCACTGGACTCACCTCTGGCCTTCACAAGGTACCAGCTGGCTGGGTGCTTCACCTGTGAGGGTCAGCATCACCTCACGGTTTGGATTTTTTCACTTTTCTTCCCTTCCCCTGAGTGCGGTCGGTGGCGTGCAATGATGCATTAATCCAACAGGCATGCTTCATAGGTGTGGCATGCCAGGTGTGCTGCTCGCATCCACTCCTTCATCTGTGGGTCCATTGTGCCAACCCCCAGCCACCACTAGGGGCCAGGCAAGCAGTTCACTCCATCCCCACCCCCTGGGAGAGGAGAGGAGAGCTGTCCTCTGATGCTCAATCCTCTCCCTCCCCAGCCGACCCCCAGCAGGGACTGTATAATTTTATAGTTGTCTGAACATTCACTGTTATGTTGTACTACAGGATTGTACAGTATATTAGAGACTGTATTATTTACAGTACGTTGGCTGAAAATTAACATATATATTGCAATATAGGATTGTACATTATGGACTGTATTATTTAATGTATGAACATTCATGGGACTGTATATTATGGACTAATACTTCATGCTGTCTGAACATTGATTAATATATTGTAATACAGGACATAATACAGGACTGTATTTTATAGACTGTATTATTTTTGTGTTGTCTGAACATTCATTGATATGTTGTAATATGCAATTGTATACTATGAGCTGTTTTATTTTATGTTGTCTTAACGCTCACTGATGCATTGTAATATGTCATTGTACTCTATGGATTGTATTATTTTTTTTGTTGTCTGAATATTTTCTGATATATTGTAATACAGGATTAATATTATGGGCTGCATTATTTTTGTTGTCTGAAAATTCATTGATCTGTTGTAATACAATACAGTATATTATGGACTGTATTATGTTATATTGTCTAAACATTAATCAGTATATTGTAATATGGGATTATATATTGTGGACTATATTATTTTACAGTATGTTGTCTGAATATTTATATATTGTAATATATAATAGCATATTATGTACTGATCATTCTTCGTTGTATTGTAATACAGGATTCTGTATTAAAGACTGTATTATTTTATGATGCCTAAATATTCATGGGATAGTATATTATGGACAGTATTATTTTGTATTGTCAAAACACTCATTGATATAGTGTAATATGAAATTGCATATTAAGAACTGTATAATATTATGGACAGTACTATTTTATGTTGTCTGAACATTCATTGATATATTGTTATACAGGATTGTGTATTATGGACTGCATTATTTTATTTTGTCTGAACACTGATTGTTGCATTATGAAACGGATTGCATATTTTCCATTGTCTAAACATTGATCCTCAGAACCACTGTTAGGATAAGAGTGGTTTCACGACGTTCTGATCGAGAGAGAACAGCTAATGAAGCTGAGCTGTTCTGGCTTGAACAGAATGTAAGTGAAACCACTCTTACCTGCAACGAAAGTGGTGATGAGGGTGTATTAAAATATTATAGATTGAAGAAGGCTCCATGTAATTTAAAAAAAACTGTCCCGGAATGTGTCTGTTTCAGGGCATCTGCACAGGAAATGCTCTTCACAGAATAAGAGTATCTCATGCACAGGATAAAGGAGCACTCTGATTGGATGGGCACGCCCTTGATCTATAATATAGTAATACAGGATAATATTTTATGGACTGTATTATTTTGTATACATTCATTGATATATTGTAATATAGGATTGTATGCCATGGGCTGTGTTATTTTATGGTGTCTGAACATTCATTGCTATATAACATATACATGGGATGCACAATGGGATCATTCAGAATATGCCATGTATCTTCATATGTGAGGCATTAGGACAATAACTCATGGGTGGCAGGTGACTGTATATTATTTGATGCCACATGTGCCATAACAGCATGGGTTGAACCCTGAAAATGGGACCTGGTATCCCGGTGAAATGTTACTGCATTAGCAAACAAATAAAGAAAGCTATAGCAATTCCACTCAGTTTTGATCCCCAAGATTTTGTTAGCGTTGACTATTTTGGGTGGCTTGCTCCATTCATTTATAACATTGCACTGAGGTTCTTTGTCTTTTGACTTGTTTTTGTTTTAATTGGGTTCACCACAACATAACCCAGTCAGACCATCTTAGGGGTAGCTGGTTCATTCCACTGGGGTGTCAAATAGATGAGGCACTCTGATGAGTCCTGGTAGGACAAAACACATGTCTGTGTCTTCTGTTTGCACCCTTTACAAACTGTATGAGAAGCTTTTTGGCACCGTGCATTTCTGCTTAAAGTTGAACCAGCATAATATTCTGTGGTGATTTGCATATGCAGCCCATGATGCTTCTGCGTTTTGGGGCTTGTGTGATTTTGTATTCTTCAAAACTTGGCTTCCAGCCAATGCTCTTGGTAACATTACCTTAGTGCTTGCCCACTGCGGTCCTTTGTCTTTTAACTTGATTTTTGTTTTAATTGGGTTCACCACAACATAACTCAGACAGACCATCTTAGGGTAGCTGGTTCATTCCACTGGGGTGTCAGACAGACGAAGCACACTGATGAGTCCTGGTAGGATGAAACACGTGTCTGTGTCTTCTTTGGCACCCTTTGCAGACTGTATGAGAGGCCTTTCAGCACCATGCATTTCTGCTTAAAGTTGAGCTAGCATAATATTCTGTGGTGATTTGCATATGCAACCCATGATGCTTTATGCTATGGTAGCATGTGATTTTGTGTTCTCTGTAAAGAAGTACTTTATGTCCTTCTTGAAATTACCCCATTTTAAGGTTGTGACTTCTGGTGGTGCTCTGTCCTTTTATCTTAAATAAATCCATGGTGTCTGTCTTGCTATGCCACTGTATACAGTACATTTGTAGGTTTCTATCATAGCCCTTGTATCCTCTAGTGACAACATGTTCAAGCTCTCTAGCATCATTGGATTAGAGATGTTGAAAAGTTTTACTTCTCTGGCAAAGTTCCAATGAAGTCACCAACTTTGCCTTCATGAAGTTACCAACTTTACCTTCGTGGAAGCAATTTGCACATTTTTCCATAATCTTGAAATTCACTAGTGACTTCACCGGTAACTTTTCCATTAAGTCAGTTAGGTGAAGTTTGTTCAAAGCAAGGCTACCGGTGCTAGCAAAGTCACATCAAAATAACTCCTGCAGGTCTCATGTTACTGCTATGCACTGACTCATCCTTAGTTTCACTTTGCAGTCTGAGTTAGTGGAAGAGATCAGAGCTGCTCTATTGAGTGGTTTAAAACTACCAAAAAAGGTGTCTGCAGCCTTCTTTGCTTATTATTAGTCTTATTTTTACTGTACAGTTTGGAGTCTTTGTTTAGTTGTTGCTTAGCTGTAATTTTCTTTATATTCACCACTTTTATGTGTGCTATTTTTCATCACCTTTAGCCTTTTTTTTTTGCTTTTTTGTTTGTTTGTTTGTTTGCATTAAAATGAGTGGGATCAGTCACGAGGAGAGGGGATGCAGCCAATAAATGGGAGATGCCATCCCTTCCGATTAGAGACCAGAGGCAGCATGAGACAGTAGCATCCATCACCCCACACACACAGTGGTGCACCAGAAGCAGCATGCAATGGCACCACCACCAACACTAAAGAAAACACCAGTTATTGTACCACCAACACCTGTGCATCAGGAGGAGGAGACATGCCCTGGACCATCTTGCTCCTCCCTCATCAGCAGCCAAAGTCCCAAGTGTGGGACTTCCTTGATAGTGACCCTACCAACAAAAGTGTGGTCACATGTAAATTATGTAAACTGTTTGGTGTGGGAAACAGGGGACCCATTACTTTATCATGTTAGCATGCCAACATTTTAGGTGACAGATTGTGTGCGTATCCCACACAATGGCCCCAGCTGAACTGAATGCCCGCTCCCCACTGACAGCTGAGGGTGAGCAGCTGAGGTATTTCATTGCAAATGAGGTCAGTGCTGGCCACTCATTGACCTTGCTACTGTAGTATAGCAAGGGATGCTCAGATGGTAAGGTGCCTTGTATCCACCAGATATACATCTACCATGCGTTGTGTTGCCTGCAGTCCTGCTGCTTCATCACCTCTTCCTCTCCTCCTCCTCCTTTTCTTCCATGTCTTCAACTCCCACCTGCTACAAAACATACCAAATTGGATTTGTTGAGATTTTTCTTTACTTTGCATGTTTTCTCAGCCTGTTTCCCATGTGAGGTGGTGGTAGCAACACCTGGTCTCTGTGGAGTTTCATATTGTGCCTAAGATAACTGTGATGTTAGCATCTGTGCCCGTGTACCCTTCTTATTAGAATATCGGTCAGCTTTTTGAGCTGCTCATGCCCACCTTCAATGATTGATGCCATCCCATGTTTATAGTACAGGTCTAGCATGGTGGCAATCCCAAAATCTTCAGACTGCAGAATGCTAGAAATATGTGAATTGCAGTCTAAGATGTAGTGCATGTGTTCCATTAAGGCACAACTTCCACTATCACCACCTGCCTAGCATTTGCTGCACATTCACTACTGTCTGCTTCAGCACATGTAGCAGTGGAATGGGCTGACTGATACAGGCAGTGTCTCCACTCGCTGCCTGTGCTGCATGTTCAAATGGACTGAAAATCATGGTCAGGCTATCCATTTGTTGCCAGTGGTCTGTTGTCAGAGTCATGGATACTCCGCACTGTCACAGCCCATATGGAGCAACAGATATTCAGATATGGTTTATATTGCTCGCACGAGTGCTCAATCATGTACAGAGTCGAAGTCCATCTGGTGATGACAGCTAGCTTCATACGTTCCAGAGGCAGTTTGTTTTGCATCTGCAGATGTTGAAGCTGGTCACTGGCCTTTCCAAAATGGGCAGATGTGATGGGCCACAGTCACTGTGGATTTGATACCTCTGGAAATGGCACCACTGTCCATACAAGAGTTGTATACAGACCTCCCCAAGGACAAGAAATGGACAAGGAAATTATAGAAGGCATCCTTAGGATAGCAGAGAAAGGGAGATATTGTTGATGGGGACCTGAATATGCTAGATGTTAAATGGAGCACCTTTGCTGCAGCCACATCCAAGAGCAGGGTCATTTTCGATGCCCTACAGGTGGCATGACTCAGACAGCTAATGCTGGAACCCACTCGAGAGGGAGCAATCTTAGACCTGGTACTCTCAAACAGGGACGGAGAAAGAATCTCAGATCTAGAAGTGGGCAGCCATCTGGGAACAAGTGACCACCAAACAATGTGGTTCACGATAAACACAGTCACAGAGTCAAACCATACAAAAGTGATGATACTGGACTTTAGGAGGGCTGATTTTGCCAAATGGGAGAGTGCCTCAGAAAAGCACTAGCAAACAGGTAAGAAGGAGGGTGGAATAACAATGGGAAACATCAAAACTGCCATCACAGAGGCAACAAGCCTTTGTGTGAAGCAAACAAATCAAAACGAAAGAAAAACCACTATGATTCTTTAAAGATAGGGCGAGGAAGGTTAGGAGAAGAATATAGCATTCAGGAAGTATAAGGAAACACAGAAGGAGCAGGACAAAGAACTGTACTAGTTAAAGTAGAAGGAAGGGAAGGCAGTCAGAATAGCAAAGGCCCAAACGGAGGAAAAGATATCCAACTCGGTTAAGAAGGGGATAAAACCTTTATAGGTTTATTAGGGAGCAAAGAAAGACCAAGGGAAGGATATTGAGGCTTAATAAAGTGGAGGGAGGGAGGGAGGTGGATGAGCAGAGAGGGACAGTGAAAAGCAGGGATACTGAACAAATACTTCGTTCAGTATTCACAAAAGAAGAGGAGGGAGGTACCTAATCCAATCAATAGAAGCACTCTGGATAGGGGTTGATACCAGTTCTTTTACAGAAGAAAGGGTTCTGAAAGAACCCAAAACTGAAGGTGGACAAGGCAATGGGGCCTGATGGGATTCACCCCAGAATTCTAAAAGAACTAAAGGGAGAACTAGTGACACCACTGAGTACCCTTTTAACAAATCATGGGAGGATGGTGTGGTACCTAAGGACTGGAGGAGGGCAGATGTGATTCCCTTCACAAAGTGGGAGCAAAGCAGAGGCAGGAAACTACAGACCTGTTAACTTGACCTCGTGGTAAGGAAAATGATGGAATCACTTGAAAGAAAGAATTGTTGAGTACCTAGAGGCCAGCGGGACATAGAACCCAAGGCAGCATGGATTTACAGCGGAAGATCATGTCAGATAAATCTAATAGATTTCATGACCAAAGTGGTAAACCAGGGAGGGGCTGTGGACATGGCCTACCTAGACTTTAGCAAGGCATTTAGCACAGTCCCACACAAAGATTAATAAACAAATTAGCCAGCCTGGGAGTGGGTCCCAGGGTGGTAGCCTAGGTAAAACATTGGCTGGACAACAGGACACAGAGGGTAATAGTAAAAGGAGTCCACTCTGAAGAAAGTGGGGTTACTAGTGGGGTACCACAGGGTTCAGTACTGGGTCCGTCCTTTTTAATGTCTTTATAAGTGACATTGCAGAGGGACTGAAGGAAAAGTTGCCTCTTGCAGATGACACAAAGATCTGCAACAGGGTTGATACAAAGGGGGTGAAAAGGATGAGAAGGGACTTGGCAAGGTTGGAGGAATGGTCAAAAGTATGGCAGCTTAGATTCAGTGCAAAGAATGCAAAGTAATGCACCTGGGAAACAAAACCCAGGGAAGCATACACAATGGGGGAGGTTTCAACAACAACAAAATGAAAGGACTTGGGGTAGTCATATCAGATGACCTAAAGGTAAGAGTAATGTGAGAAGGCAGTAGGGATGGCTGGGGATACTGGAATGTACAGGAGAGGCATCACTGGTAGAAAACAGTGTTGTTATCTCTGTACAGACAGTTAGTGAGACCCCAATCTGGAGTACTGTGTGTAGTTCTGGAGACTCCATCTCTGCAAGGACATAGACAGGATGGAGGCAGTCCAGAAGAGGGCAACTAAAATGGTGTAGGGTCTTCAACAGAAGCTTCATAAGAAGAGAGACTAAAGGAGCTTAATATGTATATCCTTGAGGAAAGGAGGGAGGGGGACATGTTAGAAACTTTCAAGTACCTCAAGGAATCAACGATGTCCAAGAGGGTAGCATCTTTCAGAAAAAAGAGATGTGCAAGAACAAGGGACACAATGTGAAGATAGAGGGTACGGCTCAGGGCAATGTGAGGAAGTATTTTTCACAGAGAGGTTGGTGGACACATGGAAGGGCCTTCCTGAAGAGGTTGTGGGGTCAAAGACAGTGGGGAATTCAATAATGCAGTAATAATAGCAGCAATAATGGGACAGACATAAGGCAATTCTTGTGGGGGTTGGAAGAAGTAGACTGTTGGTTAGCCAGGATCTACAGATTATCCAATAGGTAGGGAAATGGGCAGACTTGGTGGGCCAAGCAGTTCTTATCTGCCTTCAAAGTTTATGTTTCTATGTACTCCTGCACAATTATATTATGACAGTGTACCAAGCATGGCACCCAGTAAACCAAACACACTTGGAGGCAAAGAGACCCACTCACCAGAATAGGTTTTAAAATATTTCTTTTGTTTTGCTCCTCCCACGGCCCCTATGGCCAACCACCTTTGGGCTACCTGGACCCCATGGTACCCTTCTCTGCGGTTGCCATCCTGCTGCCCTGCAACCACCTACTGATCCCTTGGGTGGCCCGGCGTAACCCTTCATCGGATGGGCCCCGGGAGAAGTGCCCAGAGGCACAAATTCATTTAGCCCTGGGATCGGCAGTGGTGGTCAGCACAAGGCTATCCCAGGCTCATGGTGTGCCGGGACTGGGGGCCATCATCCAGTTGGCCCGGGGCATTTTCACTTTTTCTGGCCTGCCCACTCAACCCTGATTGGACCAGGGAGCAGCAACCTGCAACGGGACATGCGGGGTGTTGAGGATACACGCCTCCCTAGCCCATTTTCAATCCACCTGCAGGTTCCAAGGCCCTCCCCGGAGGGAAGCATCCAATGGATGCTCTGGAACCTCTCCTGCTGGTCTCTGCTTCTGGCACCCTGCTCAGGGCATGAACCCAGGTTGTCAGTGTACTGAGGAACCCTTCGCTCGTGCCACAGAGCCGGCTAAAATATTTTACTTAAAGTTGTGTTCAAACACCAAAAATCTGATCTAAGTTTCATAGTTGACTCACTACTTCTTCAGGATCTATAAAATTACAATTCCTTTTAGTCATACATATAATGCAAGAATCATTCTGAACACATTACTAGTTTAGTAAACTATCTTATATTTCACACTTCCATAGATATGTTTTTAATATAAAAACGTGTATACCATCAAGGATTCAATCATGAGCCCTACGCAAAATAGATTCTAAACAAATACAGAGTTCTTAAATCTTTAAACTGTATATTGTTCATACCCAATGTTCTTTCAGACATTTTTTATAAACCTGAATTTATATCCCACTTTTTTAGTAGTGTCACTGTTTTTCATATTTTCATTTCTTTTGAAAATTAATCCCATAGGACAGCTGCAACCTACAGTAGTAGAGATAAAAGTTCCTTAAGTATTTAAATGTGTGTTTATAAATAACTCAATATTTATATTACTTCTTATCGTACCTTTTGTAGGACCCTGTCCCTTTAAATTTCAGTATCCTGGGTAAGCTGCTATCTGTTAGTTTTAAGCTCCCTATTCACAAAATACTTTCATTAATCCCATCTTTCAAACATTTAAAATGTGCATAATCCTTTTGTAAGCAATGTTCCTTCCTCACATCCTGAAACTTATGCTTTTCATATCTCTGCCAAGTCTTAGATCTTTACTTTTGAATGTTAATATTTCAGTTGCAACTTCTGTGTAAAGCAAACAACTTTTACATTGGTTGTAGCCTTTTAATAGTTATTTAATTAGCTGACTCTATTTTGAGAGCTACTTACCAAGAGAAGCCTGTAACATCTGCTTGGTGGGATATAAATTCAGGTTTATAACAAAAAAGTAAGAACATTGGGTATAAACAGTATATAGTTTAAAGATTTAAGAACCCTGTATTTATTTAGAATCTATTTGCATAAGGAGGCTCTTGATTTAATCCTTGTGAGTCAACTATGAAACGTAGATTGGATATTTTGCTGTTTGAACACAACTTTAAGTAAAATATTTTAAAACCTATTCCAGTGAGCGGGTCTCTGTCTCCAAGTGTGTTTGCATTCGAGTTTCTTGGAGCTTGATCCATCCTGAAGATATTTTTGATTTCTTTGTTACTGAGTGGGCCACACTGCCCAAGAGTGGTACCCTGGCAACTCCCCATTCCCCATCAGTGATGCATTTATTTTTTTGTATTTTTATTTTATTCTTTTGGTAATTGGGTAAGACCTACTAGGCACAAGTGCCTGTTTCCAGCAGCGACCCAGAAGCATTGGTGTGGTTAAGGACGTGTTCAGAGTCACAAAGTATGCAAGTGGAGGTTGTGGGACTCAAACCCCAGGTCTGCTGGATGTACCAAGCTCATTTGCTCTAACCTCTAGACTCTACTTCCAGCCCAGCTCACAACATTTGAGCCATTATAGCTTGCAATGAAACCTGCTTTCAGTGAATGGGGTGAAGACACTTGTCAGTCTCGGTAAGGAGCACGTGCTGCATTTTCTGACCTATGTGTGACCAACTAATCCTCTTCGTTGTCAGCGTGGCATGCTGTCAATACCAGAGTGTTGTTACCACCACAGTTGGGCTTAGTGCAATTTTTCCCAAGTCCAGAGTTAAATACTACCCCAGGTACCTGTGCCCAATGTTCTGTAATGCACAAATAGGAGCTACCAGCTGTTTGGCCACTGGTCCACATATCCATACTCAGATGTATGTAAGGTGATGTTAAATGCTTCAGGCATGGTTTGCCATCTGATGACACTGTCTCATACAGCTCAGGAATGGCACATGTAGAAAAGTATGTTCTTGATGGAATCTGCCATTTGGGACAGGCACAGGCCATCAACCTCCAAAATCCAACATCCTCAACAAAAGAGAATGGCAATAGATCAGTTGCCAGCATTTCAACTGTTGCTGCATTTAGTTTGCCTGCAATAGTATGATTGAGAGGGAATTTGGACTGACATTTAAACATGCTATGCAGCGTAGGCTGTACCTTTCTTGGGGTTGGTCTACCAAACAGCTGGACTCATCATGGGGTCATTGTTGATGGGGTAGTATTTGACACCTGGGGATTCACATGTGCTGCTGCTCCTCTAATGAAACCAGTGATTTTGGAGGGTTTTGCAATGGTGTTTCTGTACTTTCCTGTCTCTGGGCGGTACTACTCAAACCACCACTGCTACTGTGTCCACTACTAGGCAAACCCACAGAATCCTCCTCTTCCTCCTCCTCTTTGTAATCCTCCTCACTCGGCCCTCCCTCCACCTGGGCTATTGCCCTGCCACTTCTGCATGACTTGGCTAATGATGATGATGATGAGGGACACAGACCCTGCACTGGCTTCCTCCTGGTGTTGACGCCAGCATAACAGGTGCCTGGTCTTTGCTGTGTGTGTGCTGCCCACCAGTGCCTAGGTAGCTGCTGTTTTTCCCTACTAATTCGAGCTTGACACAGCTGAGAGATAGTGACTGTCTCATCAGCTGGGTCAGGTATAAAATCCCAAACTAGAGTTTCATGCCCTTGATTTACCATGATGGCAGAGTGGGACAGGTAAGGGAAGTGGTGTAAATTTGTGATTTGGGGATGATTTATCAAGTTTGATACTATTGTGGGGACATCGGTGGTTGGATGACTGCAAACCCCATCCCCTACATCATCTGCAGCACCATCCTTTCTCTTCTTCTCTTCCAGCTCCCACAGGGCTCCAACAAACCATCAGTAGCAGCACAGCCTCTGATGTCCACCTCCTCCACAGCTCTGTCATCCTCATCATCGCCATCTCCAGGCTCTCTGACCTCTCATCATCATGAGTCTGAGTGTGACACACATGTTCCAGATCTCCCTCCTCAAGCACTGACTCATACTCCAGACCGTCATGCACGGCACCACCATCAGCACCAGCCATGAGGACACCAACAACCTCCTCCTTGACCACTGTGCCCTGCTTACTGCAACTCCTTTGTCACCTCCCACATCCTCACCAGTATGGATGCCACAAATGTGGCAGAGAAATATATTGCCACACTAATGACACCACCACCAACTACTCCTTTGCTATTACCAGCCCGGGCCCATAGAACACACTGCCACAGATATAATTTTTTAACTGCAGCACTATTTTACCCACTCAGAACTTGAACACTTTTTGCTGTCTTCCTAGCACCTCCCCTTTACTAGAACATCTCTTCCCAGTCATTCTTATATGCCTTGTAACTTGAATTGTGATAAGGAATTCCTTGCTATGACTTCAACATTAATTGGCTTTCCAATGAGGCAGCATCCTATAAAGACATCCTGACCAGTCTCTGCCTCACCCAAATGGTGAGCGAACCAATCAGACTCAACCACCGTATTGGCACCCACACCCTGATTGACAGGGCCCTAACAAATCAGCAGGAGCAAATCAATGAGGTCTTAGTTCACCTGGACTCTCTCAGTGACTATTCGCCTGTTACCTGTCTTTGGCCCAATAAAACTCAAAAATCAGCCCCTTGTTTTACTGCTAGCAGAGTGCTAAAAAAGGACAGCTAAAAGACTTCAAAACCCATTTCTGGCAGCTTGACTGGTCCTACCTTGACACTCTGTGTGATGTTAACCAGGCATTGGAGTACTTCATTAGCTCCTTCAATGCAGCCTGTGACATTTGTTCCCCAGCCAAAAACATAAAATAAAAATGCTAACAATAGATGGGTCACCCCATCCCTCCTGGAACTAATGAGGGACAGTGACCACCTATGGCTCAGAGCCAAGGTGACTGGGAAACCTGCAGACTGGCAGAATTACAGGGCAGCCTGAATTAGCTGCACCCACAAAATCAGACTTGCAAAACACAGCACTACAAAGACTGTCTAACCAAAACCTGGGGTGACCGGACACATATCTGAATAATCTCAAGGAGGTCACGGACAAAGTCAGCAAGTCCTCCCCAACAATGTTTTGGGTCAATGGTGACATTACACAAGATCCTAAAACTATTGCAGACACTTTTAAAATAGCACTCATTGACCTTAGCTCAGTACTCCTCTGGATCTTCTAGGTTTATAAATGGATAACTTGACACCAAACCGACCACTCACGTGCCACCTGCCCCCACAACCCCTCCTTTCTTCTTCAAGGAAATCTCTGCTTCTGACACTAAAAATACCTCAGTAGAATCCTCAGAAAATCACAGTATAGCAATGACAACCTCGAGCTCAAAATGATAGCGCTCACATTAGAAGAAATAGTGCATCCAATCACAAACATTATCAAGCTCTCCCTCAAACTAGTGCAGTTTCCTCAAAATGGAACTTAGCCATAGTAATCAGAGTTCATAAAAGTGGAGACTGTGCCTCCGCTCTAACTGCTGCCCAATCTTCATCCTTCCCCCTATATTTAAGGCCCTCTTGCATAGTCTCGGACCAGTTGGTGGACTATCTAAAAAATACAATATCCAGTGCCCACAACAGCATGTATTTCATAAATTCCACTCACCACTACTGCCTCTTAGAATTTACAGAATGCATTCATGAGGACCTGGACAGTGGGAATCATGTGGTGTCAATGTATATTGACCTCACAAAGGCCTCTGATACAGTCAACCACAGTGTCCTCTTAAAACATTACTTGCCCTAGGCTTATCCACCAAGACAGCCATGTAGTTCCAGAGCTACCTTGCCCACAGGACTCAGCAGGTAAAAATTCAAAATATACCTCAGAGGAAAGGAAGGTAATGCTTTGGGTATCCCTGGGATCCATCCTTGGTCTGCCACAGTTTAGCCTCTTTCTTAACTCCTTTCCTGAGATCTGTTCAGCCAAGCTTCTCCTCTATGCGGATGACGCTGTCATTTTGCAAGTGGCCCCACCTTGCGACCTTAACAAATGAATTTCAAGAGAGTCTCTAAAGGGTTGAGGGAGTGGTTCACGAGAATAAACTTCTCCTAAACTACAAAAAACAAAAACCATGTTGTTCTACAACCACCAAAGCAAAAAAAAATCTAGCCACCTCACTATCAATGACAGTAGGAGTGAGCCTTTGGAACAAGTGAACACCTTTAAATACCTGGGTATCACACTAGACAGCGCCTCTCCTACACATAGCATGTTTACCATGTTGTAAAACAGTCAACACCAGGATAGGTCTGCTCTACAGGCACCACTCCTATTTGACTGTGAACAGCTCCTTTCTTTCCATTGTTGACTACAGCCTTGTGTATAGTACAGCCACAAACACCACACTGAAACGCATAACACGTTAAATAAGGCCTGTAGTCTGGTGCTTAGTGCAGATGCCTGCACAAATACGTGTGACTTTTACGCCCAAACAAAGTGGCTCAACTCATAAGGGAGACTACAGTACCAAGTCTGCCTCCATGGGAAAAAAGCCTTACTAGGCCTGACCCTGAAAACCATTCATAATTTATTCAAAACTGCACACAATCCACATCGGACCAAAGCCAATGCTAGGAACCCATTGTACATCCTGTTTTGTTGCACTGCTCGAGTTCCTACCTCAGTCCCACCCATACCCCCTTTTTCCTTTATTTCATACCTACTACCTTCCTCTTCTGAACCAGACCCTCCATTCAACCTAGCTTATGTTGTTTTTAACTAGCCTTGCCCCCATGTCTCTCCCTCCCTTTCCTGTATCCATTCTCTGTTCACTGCACTACTCTTTAGACTGTGTATCCTTACTCTAAGCTCTAGCTACCTCTCCCTTATTCAACCCCCGCCTTCCCTCCCTACTTTACCTCCGCCTGCTGGTCTAACTATGATTGCACAATGATTCCTCACCCTCTCCTCCCCATGAGAATTTGGACTGGTTTCTACTTTTAAGCAGAATTGCATGGTGCCAGAAGGCCTCACAGTGCAATCAGCAAAGGACTAGAACAGCAGACACAGACACATGTTTCATTCTCATTTGGACTCATCAGTGCACCATATCTGTGTCTGTGTATCTGTATGTGTCTGCTGTTCTTAGCCTTGCTGATTGCACTGTGAGGCCTTCTGGCACCATGCAGTTCTGGTTAAAGTAGAGCCAGTCCAAATTCTCTCATGAGGATTTATATGTTTCCTTAATGCTTGGCATTATTTGGATGTACACTATTGTGTTTCCTTTAAAACTCGACTGTATGGCCAATATCCTCTGGGATAACCCATGCCTCAGGGCATTTGCTCTGGGGCTGATTTGTCGATATAAATATAGACACTATATATAACAAGACTGTAAAACCAGCCCTATGGGGGGAGAGAGGCAAAAGGGAGTCAAAATGCTTCTAGTCATTAATAAATATAGAAAACTAAATCCACACATAGTGAAGATATTAGAAAAGGCAAGTGCAGGAAAGGAGAGGTGAAGGGGAGGTGAATTAAAATGCTAAAACATACAATTTAAAAGCCACTATTGCACTACATAGTTACCGTGGAAACCATAAACTGTTAATCCAGATACACCACTATATGAAACCATCTCATGCTAAAACAAGAAAATTCTATATTTATTAATGACTAGAAGCATTTTGACTCCTTTTTCCCTTCTCTCCCATAGTCATCACTGCACTGCAAACTGAAACTTCACAGGGCAAATTAACTTCATGAAATGAGACAAATTTGTGAAGTAATTAGTGAAGTTTTCCAACTGCACACATTACTACCCTGGATGTGTCTCCTCCTGTTGACTGTAGTATATACAGACTTAGTATCTAGAGTGCCATTTGGTGGAGAAAGATGTGACTGCATCATGTAAAGAACAATACATCAGACTAACTGCTTGGCTAACAGAAATTGTTTGTTTTTGTGCATCTCTCCAAACCACACACACACACACACACAGATACACACACACACACACTGACACACACACACTTACACACACACACGCTCACTCACACACACTGTCACACACACTCACGCACACACACACACACACACACACACACACACACACACACATAGACACTGACACACACACACACACACACACACACACAGACACTGACACACACACACACACGCACACACACACACACACACACACGCACTCTAAAGCCTCAATCCAAGAGCAAGGCATCATAGGTATGCAAATCCTTCTGCAAGACAGACAGAAAGGGTTTCACCAGACATTGACTTTTGAACAGGCATGCACATCTGATACACTACAGCCTGTTGTAAGCCTAATTAATTATTCATGAGCCTAGCGAGGTTCCTGATGGGCCACTGGATCGGTCATTACTGTCTGAGAAATAAACAATCCAGCTGTTACCCGGCACTGTGCAGCTTATTTGGCTTGCGCCACATGGCTAAAACTTAAAAAAAGGCAAAACCAAAGCTGTTATTGTGATTAGATTTATAATCACAATAACAACCTCGAAGACAGTCATTTCCTTGGATTAATGACCAGTAGGAGGGAGGTGGCATTCAGTTGCACTCGGGCAACCCATCCCCAACCAGTCGAACCTCAGAAATGACCATCTTCTTAATCGTTATTACTAAATAATGACAACCTAGGTATGTGTTTCATCTTGTTTTGATTCCTCAAGGCAGTACAGTCATTGCCTGTGTCACGCATCAAGACAAATCCCCAAAGCATCACGCATTTAGTACACTTACAGCTGGCATACTCCAAGTTTAATAAATGCCCAGTGCTTGTCCACAATAATAGTTCATTTCAATAGTTCAGTTTTTTAGCTGAAAGGTTAGAGCTGCCACCTGGGAGACCAGGAATGCAAGGATCGATCCCATGGTCCAGCACTGAAAAGTGCAAGCCTGCAATTCAGTTTACAGACAATGTCCCCAGGAGATGGGTTTTGTTGCCCTCCATTGGATATTTTCGAGCCTCTCCTATTCATTTTCAAATAAGAGTTCAAAAATGCATTGTTTTTGAGGTGCAGCCTAATCATGAAAAGGTACAGTGACAAGTCACAAAATGATTTCAGCTACTGACGCCCCATCTTATACACCTCAGTATCCTATCGGACTTTCTATACACTTTCACACACTGAGATGAAGATTTCAACTACTGTTATTATTACTATCCCCAGATCCCTTTCTTCATTGAGGGTTCCACTGTGACCACATTTATTCTGTATTGTACTTGTGCATTCTTGTTGCCAGAACTGTATGTATCACCATGCTTTTTGGGGAGGAGAGCACTGAACTTTAACTGCCATGTTCCTGACCACTGCTCAAGTATTTCCACATCCCCCTTCATGCTTTTTATCCCTCATCAAAGTCTACCCTTCAGCACAGCTTTGTGTCAAATAGACTCACCTTGCCATGGGACCCTGCTCCTTTGTCACTTATAAACATATTGAAAAGTAATGGTCCTAGCACCAACTCCTGGGGCACACCAATCATACCTTTCCTGACATTTGAGAATTTGACCTATAGGGCAACTCTCTGGGTCCTGCAAGACAAACAGTTTCCAATCCACCTAGTTAGTTCATTTCCAAGTCCAAATGCATCTATTTTCTAATCAGTAGTTTTCTAATAGGCACAGAATTGAAAGCTTTTCTAAAGTCAAAGTATAGGATGTTTATGACTTGCTTCCTATCTACCATCTGTAGCACTGTGTCAGGTACCATAGGTTTGTCATGATCTCCCTTTGTAATCCCATGAAGATTTCTATCCATGACTCCATGCATTTCCAGGAAGTCAAGTGTCTGCTCTACGTGGTCCTTTAATGCTTTGTGTCATTAGCTATACTTTAAACATGTGAGCTGTATCTAAGCAACATTCGATTGAATCAAGTATGCACTGATTCAGGGCACATAGCATTCGTTTATGCCAATATATTTTTCTACTCTTACATGCAAGGAAATCAATACCCACAACCCCTACAACTGGCAAAGGGATTGTTTACACAAGTGCTTCAGCTGACTACAAATTAATAGATATGCTTCCTTTATTTGATTACGGTGGTCATGTGAACTATTTTTATTTAAATGGGGTTCACTGAAACTCAAGGGCTGGCTTTCATTCAAAGGCTTGTGGATCATAAATACTTAACACTACTTGTTAATTTGCACTATAGTTACTGTTATACGCCCTTTGACTACATGCGCTTGTTACACTCAGCCTGTTATTTGATTTATTGTCTCTGTGTAGCTGAATTTTTTTGCACCCTGGTCTCTGTGTTAACTATTTGCAAACATTTTTCTGAAAGTTTGCACAAATGTCTAGCTTCTCTTTTCAGATTATTTACCCCACCTAGAATTAAAAGAGCAACCCTTCAGGCTGCTCCCTGAGTATGACTTCTACTTTCCTGCAGCTTGTACATTTTTAACATAATTGCTCCAGTTAAGACTATCATAGGTTCTCTAACCTGCCTCTCCCTGGTTGGTTTTGCATTAATCGTTGGCTTGTGTTCACCCTGCTCAGGCCCCTATAGTTCTCAGTATCACCCCTTCCCGATCATGGCCTCATAGACTGTTTTGGTGCTACTGGGGCAATCCTGTCTGTCCTCTCATTTCTCTGTCACTCCTTTCTTCACGCTCCTGAGAAAGGCTTGCAGTCAAGCACTAGGGCAATGTGTATACACTGGGTAAATTGTATTTATTTTATTTCCACATGGAATAAATCTAAACATATTTTGCAACAGCAACTGAGTATTATTCTGCACAGAGGGTTGGAGTGGTGCTAGTTCCTTAGACCACTCCTTTCCTCTGCCTTCTTATTCAGAATTGTCCCGCTGCATCATCTGATTTCTCTTTCTGTAACCCCTTCGTTGCTTCTCTTTCTCACTTTTGCCACATCTCTCCTGTCTTTTAAGAAACTCCTGT
This sequence comes from Neoceratodus forsteri, assembly GCA_016271365.2. NCBI lineage: Eukaryota > Metazoa > Chordata > Ceratodontiformes > Ceratodontidae > Neoceratodus > Neoceratodus forsteri. The sequence goes on along the minus strand of CM028129.1, from coordinate 1,708,999,415 downwards.
TTACATTTTCATACATCGTGTGGGCTGCTAGCCTAGCCCTCTTTGTCTGGGTTGCATCAGTTTTTGCCTTCCTGTTCTATTTATCACTCAAACACTCTGGAGACACTGAACCAAAGCCTGGCCCACTGACCCCTATCATTTTGCTATTCGTCCTTCATGGCACTCCACTAAAGGCATTACAATTGTACATATGAATATCTACAGCTTAATGCAAACAAGCCTGAGCTTGAAATCTGCATCTCTCCATACAGTGAAAACAACAAACCAGGCACGAAAGACCACACTGATAGGAAAGTCGTATACTGACTCAAACGTTTTACCAAACTTAATATTCATTAAAGTGTTGTAATAAAGTGCAAAGTTTCAATATCACAATAACAGAAAGTTACAGGTAACCAGGGCCACTAAACCTCCTAATGTTTTGTTCAGGCATGCGCTTTGTCAAAGAATGTTCACCTCTGCTGTCTGCAGGTATTAATACAGTGCAATTTAAAGTGACAGTGTGCATAAAACATTATATACAGAATTTTGTAAGACCAAGAGCAAACAAAATATAATGCTGGACACTTCTAAATACCTTGGGATCATCACAAATCAATACATACACATGACATACAGTATATAGTTTATAATTAATGTTGCATATGTATCCCTAGTGACACAGGAGGTGAAGAAACTCCTGAAACAGAAGGAAACTATGTTGAACATTTTCTTTACTTCCAGCGATTTTGAAAATTACCAGAAAGAACTTAAGGAAAACTACACCCAAAACCTGAAAAATATATGTTGTGCAGAGTGTTTTAATTTGTATGTGAAATTCTAGTGTTTCCTTCCTCTGACTGGTATTAGGAGTTTTTCCCAAATTAGCCTGCTAGCTTTATGCTAGTTTTACGACCCCTGGGGATCTCCATACCTGATAGTGTAATTGTATTTCTGGTTCCCACAGTGCATCTTGTCTCACATGACTGTGATGTAAGAGAGACCCAACATTCAGCACACGCATGCCAAACAAGCTAAATATCTTGAAGCTTTACAAGCTGCACAAAAATTACCAGCAGCAAAGTTTTTCAGGACAGTAAAAGCTTTAGGATGAGGGTGGTCACCAAGCTGAATTCTACAGATTTTAAAATATAGCCATCTCTGTTGTTGTGAACTGATTGTAATGCAATGCTTTCTGCTGGATTTATGGGCTCTGCTACATCACCATTACATGAAACAAGGTGCACTGCAGGACAAAGAAATGCAATAAAACTATTTGATATGGTGATCTCCAGAGGTCGTATAACTACCCTAAAGCTAGCAGGCTAATTTAGGAAAACTCCTAATACCAGTCAGAGGGAAAGAAACAGTAGAACTTCACATACAAATTAAAACACTCTTCACAACATATATTTTTTCAAGTTTTGGGTGTAGTTTTCCTTTAAGGATACTATTATAAAAGATACAGTGCCTGAATTAAAGCAGCTAAGCAGTATAGGTTTGAACATGATTGACTGGATTATCTCCATAACCATATTTTGATTGGCATGAGAAGAAAGATTAGCAATCAAAGCCTATTCTTAAAACACTGACTGATCCACAGGAACCCACAAGCGGTGCACCACAGACTCCACTGGTACAATGGCATTTTTGGGGAGAACTGTCCATCACCATCCTAACATTGACTCCACTACATAGGAGCAACAGAATCACCTGCTTCAGATTTGCAAGTGAAGAACATGATGGGGCCATAGGAGGCAGAAGAGACAGCAGCTGGCAGAGAAAACAGTGGAATCAAGGCTACCAGCAACAGAAGAAAGGGAACAACAAAGGAACAGCAGCAGGAACAACAGAGGAATTAAAGAGGGAAGAACAGGAGGAGATTATACAAGAGGAGATAAATGTTGTAAACATTTCAAGTTAACTCCTTTGAGGGCCAAACTTGATGTTCTTCAAAAGGACTCTCATTCATCCCTACCAAGTGTCAGGTAAACCAAAAACAAGAAATAACCACACTCTGGAGCACGGGTTTGAAATATGCTGTTGTTAGACAAGGCAATGAACACCATTCAACTTTGTAGTTCAAAAGTCGATTTAATGAATTCAACAACACGGCATATAGTGAACAGATTGAAGCTCCTGTCAACCATCGCTGCACTAGCTCCCCTATAAGCCGCTTTGAGCCTTTGGGGCACTCTACTTAGCAATGGGATCACATTAAATACCCACAGACCAAGGGAATTTAACCATCAGTCAGGGAAGAATCCTTAATTCAATAATGTCTTTACATCACACTAATTTAAATAAACAAAATAACCTTTAACAAAACTGATTAAATTTTAACCAGCATTACCACGGTAAAAGTGATCACTGTGACTTAAAGTTATTGTGTTGATGTAGGTACAAAATAAGCCACAATCAATAACATACAGAAACAAAAACAGGAGGAAGTACCCACAATGCATCACTCAAATGATGTCACAGTGGTTCATGCAATGCTTCATTTAACATGTAACTTAAATTGCAATGATAAATGTCTTATTTTGCTGTCCCATTTCCACCATTATTTTAAAATAATATTCACTGTGTATGCATTAAGATAAAATTTTAATTTCCAAAACCAAAATAATGAATAGTAAACTTATGAACTCATGTACCTTAATTCATAATGCTGAAGTTAAATGATAACCTCAATTTTCATAACTTGCTAGTTACTTAAATTATAACACAATCAATATATAAATCAAAATATGAGTCATTTTATGTGATCAACCATTCAAGGACAGCTACCAGTTAGTACCATTGCTCCATGTGAATCAATGACAGAAAGAGTAGGGAGCCACAATAATTATTGTTCTGCAGGTTCCTCCTGTGCTCACCTTGCTCAGATCTGTAAGAAAAACACGAGAAAGGAAAATCACAAATTGTTTCATTAATTAGTTACTTTCAAAGTAAAAATGAGGGGTGGTTTGGTAAGGGGCAGAAATAATCTCTTTGGTTTAAATACCGGGTGGAGGGCGGTTTAGAAGTTCATTGTTCTCAATTGCTGTACATGACTGTGAAAATAGTAGTAGGATTACAAGTAGCGCTTGAAATCCAACTCCATATTCAAACCATCTGGAATCAATACATTCAATGTGTATATCAAAAATGTTTCTCTCTGTGACAGGCGTTGAAGTCTGTTGCCCCTCATCTACCTATTCTGACCTGTTTTAATACCATGAACTTTAAGTCCTTTCGGTCACTGTGGTGGAAATGGTAGAAATGCTCAGCTATTATGTTTTCTATATTCGTATTTTTGATGTCCCTCACATGCTTCTGTATACATTGTTTCAAAGGATGCGTAGTCCGACCTATGTATAGAGACTTACAGGGGCACCAGACAGCATAGACAATGAAAGAGGTCACATATGAGATGAACTGGCTTATGTTTGCCCCTTTGTTATTGCCTTCAGGGTGTTTGGATTTATTACCTTGTTGGCAATAGTGACAAACGCTGTAATTACCACAATGGAACCATCCCTGGGAGTCTCACAGGTAACTATGTTCTGTTACCACTCTGTGCTTTGACAGTGTCACTTGACTAAGTTGTCCTTCAGACTATTGCTTTTCCGAATGTCACTAAGGGTTTAGGTAATATGCGTTAGCTAAAACTGGGTCATTTAACAACACTGGCCAGTATTTATAAATCGTGCCATCAATTCGACCTGACAGATGATTATATTCTGTGCTAAATCAAATTTGCTCACCCAGTTCTTGCTGTTTTGGTTTTGGAGTCAGCAGCATTCTCATCAGTCTGTAGTGTTTTTTCTGTTGGCCTCATCCAGTGTCTCTCTGTTATATATGGAACCTCTGTAAAAGAGCCCTGGCTCAAAGGTGTATCTGATTCCCTTAAATAAATAAAAAAGCCCTGTCCAAGAACATATCCACCAAATCACCTGCTTGTTTTGTAAATTCTTCCAAATCTGAGCAATTCCTTCTTAATCGAAGAGTCATCTAAAAGGAATTGACACTTTTAGTTTTTAGGGTGGCTGCTACTGGCCATTAGGTAGCTATTTGTTGCAGTGGCATTTGTGTAACCTTTGGAGGTTACCCTTATGCTCTGAAGTGAGGTCATGAAGTTAATATCTAAGAAATCAGTTTAGCTGGATCAAATTATTAGTGAAATGTAGATTCAGATTATTCTCATTTATCCAATCCACAAAATTGACAGCTTCATCAGCGGTGCCCTTCCAAACACGCAGTATGTCACTGGTAACACGATGCCATGTGACTGTGTGCTTAAAGTAAAGATTTAATACAGGGTTCTGGATATGGTCCTCCTCCTTCCACTTACCCATAAATAAGTTGCCAAAGCGAGGTGCCATTGCCGTTTATAAAATTGCCCATGACATTAAAACAATTATGACTGGCTGGCGGGTGGTGCTGAGGTTGAGCCTGGATGCCACACTGTGCCATGCCAGTGACCCAAGTTCAGAAGCAAGCCCGGGCCATTGGGGTTGGCAGGGAGGGAGAGGATTGAGCATTCAGAGGGCAGCTGTCCTTTCTCATGAGGGAGGGGTCCATCTCAGAGCTTGACTGGCCTCTTGTGGAGGCTAGTGTCACAGCAAGCACAGAGCAAACATAGAGGGACGGGGAGTGGTGATGCCAGCAGTGACGCCTTGGTGTAGGGTGCATGCCACTCCCCACACAGAGACACAAAAATGTAAATGTCTACAGTTCCTGGGAAGAAGGGTGCCCGGAGCGTGTCTCCAATATGCCCTCACCTGCCCGACTACCTCTGGTCTGATGAAATATGAGTATCGGGTGCTTGTCCGCCCCACCTCAGCACCAATTGGGGGAATCCACATCTACATGGGGAAAGAAGTAAGTCTGGGTAGGGCGAGTGAGGCAGGAGGATGACTCCTCGGTGGTCCCAAAGGGTTGGGACTGCAGGACTGAGGGACAAAAAGTGATTTAAAAAAAATGGTTTAAAACAAACTTAGCTCCATTTTTATTAAACCTAACAGCATGTTCCCTTTAAGTGGATCCTTATCTAGGAAGTGCATACATGCCTCATTTCCATCTCTGTGTCTAATGCTTGTGTACAAGGATTGTACATCAGTAGTTAGCTACTTGTAATCAGAATTCCAAGTGAAATCCCAACATTTGTTTAATCTATCCATGGAATCTGTAATGTAAGAGTTTAAGCATGGTACACTCTGCTGTAAAAGTAGTCGATGAAATGATATAAACTGTCATAAGTAGACCCCATTCAAAACTATAGGATATCCTGGGGGTTAGCAAGATTCTTGTGCAGTTTAGGTAGTATGTACAATACAGGTGTGACTGAGAGTTCAGGAAGCAAGAACCTTTATTCTTTTTCTGAAATCTCATTGTTATGTAGAGCCCAGTCTAATAAATGTGACCATTCCTGTTTGTAAGCAAGCCCTGGGCCTGACAGTAATGGGAGACAGCTATTGTGGTCTGCAAGTAGTGTCAGGTAAACACATTTGAACTTTTCATTGACATGTAAAATGGATTTAAACTTCAAATTTAAAGGCCTTTTGATAAAGTTAACCACAATTAGCCATCATGACAGACAAGAACGTTAACCCTAATTTAGCCTTTATGTCAGACAAGATAAGGATTATGAAAACACAGTAGGCTAGTGGTATTTTTGAACTTCACCAGAAATCATGTTACAACCTTCAAAAAGAGATTCACCTTTGCCCACACCCAAATCCATTGGTGCAGGTTTTTGAACACGTGTGTACAGCATTTAGAAACATTAAAGAGTGAAATAGAAAGGCCTTGGTTTGTAATTGCACTAGAAGCCAGCAATAAGTTTTGGAATCTCTCAGAAAAATAACATTATTAGTGTAAAACTTGCAGACAAGGGGTGTTGCTGTAAGTATTAATTTAGGCATCAAGATCCCCGTGGAAGTTGTAAACTAAGAATATTAAGCCCTCCCTGCTGCTCCATTGAGAGCAAAGGTGTTTGTAATGTCACAGAACTGGGTGGAATACCCAGGTAAACTTGTGCCTGTTAAATCTGGACCCGCCGTTGTGACACTCAGACAGCTGGTTCTGATTAAGCTATGATTTTTGTAATATAAAAACGTGTTATTGAGTGTCTCTTATGATACATGCTGAATCAGCCTGTGGAATGACACCCCTTCCCAGGTTTTAGCTACAATGTGTTACCTGGAAGGCCCAGAGATAATTACAGGCTGGAAGAGACTAAATGAAGCATCTCCTGTTTATCTAGCTTATTTGCAGCTTGCCAACTGCCAAGATAGGCCATAAACTTTTATGACATTCAGAGGAAACACAGTGGTGATACAAAGCATGTTGCACCTCCGTAAGATCTGGCAAAGACATAACAAGTCCTTTGATATCCTGGAAAGGGGAAGCTGCTCATAAGATCAAAGAAAGTCATATGAGAAAATGAGCTGTGCTGAGGTCACAGAATTTAATACTTTGATAAGACATCCTGTTTTGCATAGATATATTTTTTATATTCTGACAGGGAGGAGCTAGGTGACCTCATGCAAAGAGGTTGGCAAAGGCAGTTTTTAAACAGTATTCTGTTTTCCATTTTGACACAAATGTTTGGACTCTGAAAAGAAACATCTACAGCACTGTGAGATAAGAATACCTTAGAACAGACAAGTCTAAGCGTATTAGTGGTAGGAATCTGCATTTTTAAAACCTTATTCTTTTAAGTGATTTATATATTTTGTGATATATGGTTCTGTATTTACATTTTAAATTTTTTATCTATTTTGAAGTAAACCTCTACTTTAGAGATTTGGTGTGCCTTTGAATTTCTTTTTTCTTGAAAAGGGAAGCATACATGGTTAAAGCTGACACTGTACAAAGCTTATGGGTTTTACCAAACTGGGACAAAGTCAGAATTTATTCTGAGGTCTTTAATAGAGTTTTAAGGGTTCATTTTGTATGCCTGGTTAGGTGCCCATAGGCAGAAGATATTTGTCCCCGAAGAGCAGAATTATCTGAGCTTGTACATGGGGTATGCTAACAAGAGGTTCACAGTTTGAATCCTCCAGAACTGAGACCAAAGTTTGATTCGAACCCACAAAACAGACAGGAGGGTAACCCTGTTTCTGTTTCTTGTTCACAAGACTGCGCTCGGATGTTGGCACTGTGGGAGCAGAGGGCCTGACCTGCCGTGGGTTTGTGACAGTCGTCACTTCTGTATTCGCCAAAAGTTTTGGGAGTATTTTAAAATGTGCATATTTTTCAAACAATGTTACTGACAGCAGTATCAGCTCTCCATGGAACATACAAGGTATGTGTGGCCGGGAGGCGGGCTACCTAGGATTAATTGCCCGTCACCTTTAAATTACTTCAGCTACATGGTACACAAGGTTACAATAGAGTACTACAAGGGAGTTGCTTAAGAGACATCCCAAACATTTTGCCCTCACAAGCTTTTTAAGGGGTCCCACCTACTTATACACGTATCTTTAAATAGGGACATTTACACTAAAGGTGGGGCAATTTAAACAACTGAGACTATTGAATGCATACCATATATATATATATATATATATATATATATATATATATATAGTACAATATAAACAACTTTAAAAACATTTAAAGTACTCCTTATATGATAATGCAATGTACTGAATGATGTTAAAAGACATCTTTAGAAAATACCTACCAATTACATGCCAATAATTTACCAAGGACATATCACAAACATTACTCCAATGTATGAGACAAAAAGACAATATGTTGTAAAGCTATGTATAGAAAGGACAATAATTAAGCATACAAGGTACTAAAACCAGCTAACACTGGCCCCAAATTCTCTCCCGTCCTTAAAGGGATACTGTCAATCTTTTTGCATCATATTATTTCTAGTTAAAACCCACATTTTATGATTGCTTACCTTCTCTAAAATTCATTGATGTTGCTGGTTGTTTTATCTGCCTTGCTTAATAGAAGTGAAATGAGAACTAATGTATAGCTGTAGCCAACCTTGTTTTGTTTCAAACCTTGATCTACTTTAATGCCTACTTCCTGAACATTAGGAACACCCCAAACAGTGCAGCCACTCATAATGCAATAGTTTCCTTTACTCCCAATGCATAATTAGTGGCTAGACTGTGTTGGGGTTTCCCAAGTCCAGAAAAGACACAGTGGGTGTTGATCAAGGAATATAAACAAACATGTTTTTGTGTGGTAAAAATAATCAGAACTAAACTACCAGCTGCATCAGCAGTCTCTACAGAATGTGAACAATCATAACATGTGTTTCTTAAACTAAGAACTCTTTGAAGCCTAAGGGGTTGACAGTGTCCCTTTAATAGATCTGTAGTTTCACTCACACATACAGGGACGTCTCTGTAGAACTTCAATAAAAGAATCAACCTCTGTGAGAGCAGTTCTGCTGGCTACAATCAGCTGCCCTGGGGCATGAAGCAGATACATACTGCATGTACCTTGGGGTGTCCAACTATTGTTGCCTTGATTGAAAAGTAACTTCCTCTCATTATTATTAATATTAATCTTATGTGTGTTGCTCCTGTCCTTACAACCTCTTGTACCTCTAACCGCCTTTCCTGACATGCCTTTTGCCTCTTGGAAATGGGTTATTTGGATGCTCCGCTGAGGTTGATGATAGGGTGCGTTGTCTAAAAAATGCTGTTTTCAGACTCATCCCCTTGGAATCCAATGTTGCTGTACTATAATTGATGTTGGTGTGTTTGAGGATTGGCATAGGTGGGACAACTCTTGGGGACTCCCTTGTCAGAAACATAGCAGCTGTTGGCAGATAAGGACCTTTTGGCCCACCTAGTCCACCCATGTTTTCCCTACCTATATCGACACCGGTGACCCTGCTCAGTCCCTGAGTCCCCCCCTACTTCTAACATCCCTCTGTATTTATCCCATGCATTCTTGAATCTTGCAATCATTCCAGCCCCCACCATCTCTGCTGGGAGGCTGTTCCAAGTGTCCGCTCTCTCCGTGAAGAAGTACTTTGTCCAATTACCTCTGAGTCTCCCTCTTCTATCTTTATAGTGTGACCCTTGTCCTTGAACATCTTTTTCTTTGAAATATGCTTCCTTCTTGTACCTTGTTTTTACATGTGACGTATTTGAATGTTCCTATCATATCCCCCTTTCCTCCTTTCCTCTAGGGAGTACATATTTAATTCCTTGAGCCTTTCAGATATGGCTTCTGATGCAGTCTGTGCACCACTTTGGTTGACCTCCGTTGAACTGCCTCTACCCTATCTATGTCCATGTGGAGATGGTGCCTCCAGAATTGTAGACAGTACTTGAGGTGTGGTCTCACCAGTAATCTATACTGGGATAATATACTCCCTCTTCCTGCTGGTGATTCCCTTACCTATGCATCCCAGCATCCTGCCTGCATTCCCCACTGCTTTGTCGCACTGCTTCACTACCTTCAGGTTATCAGAGATTATCACCCCCAGGTCCCTTTCCTGCTTTGTGACCATCTCTCCCCAGTTGGTATGTTGCCCTGGGTTCCTGTGCTCCATGTGCATTACTTTGCATTTTTTTGTTAGAACCCAGCTGCCAAACCCTTGATCATTCCTCTAGTTTTTGTAGTTCTTTCCTCATTCTTTCCACCCTTCCCAGTGTGTCCACTCTGTTGCAGAATTTTGTGTCATTTACAAACAGGCATACTTTCCCTCCAGCCCTTTTGTAATGTCATTAATAAAGACACTGAAGAGGACCGGCCCTAATACTGATCTTTGTGGTACCCGATTGGTCACTTTGCCTACTCCAGAGTGGAAGCCATTTACCACCACCCTCTGACTCCTATTACCCAGCCAATTTGCCTCCCATTTTACTATTTTAGGACCCACACCTAGGCTCCCCAGTTTGTTTAACAGTGTTCTATGTGGAACACTATCAAAAGCCTTGCTGAAATCCAGGAAATCCATTGTCCTCCTGATCCACCACTCCGGTTACCCAATCAAAGAATTCCGTCAGGTTTGTCTGGCAGGACCTCCTCCCTGTGATAACATGCTGCCCTGATCCTGTAGATTACTGGTAATATCTGAGCTGGGGCAGCCTTTTGTCTGTGGGCACGCCCTCCTGATGACATCTGGGTGGGTGAGGGAGGAGGCAGGTGGAAGATAGGTAGGTATGGGTTGGCTCTTTAGTGGCTGACCCAGGTAGGGAGGTATTCCCAGGGAGGGCAAGTGGAAGCTGGAAGGGAGGAGCATCGACCTACATAAGGTTGGTGCCAGAGGAGTTTGCCCTCTTTGCCTCTCCTCTTGGATGAAGTAAGGTAAAGGGACTTTGGCATGGGCCAGGTCTCCTTAGGGCTATCTTCATAAGTGGCTCATAACAGCGTGGAGGCCTAGGACTTGTTGGCTACCTAGCAGCTTTGGGTTGCTGCTCGGGTCAGCAGCTTGCAGAGGTGCAGTGGTCGACAGGTCCATGGGTGGAACTAGCGTCCTTCCTGATGGTAGGCTGGGCTCATGTGGTTGTTTCCAGTTCTCCCAGCACAATCCCGATCTGGCAATTCTCTCCCCACACAGGCACTTGCTCCACGTGGAGTGCTGTCCTTGCTGGTGTCCTTTTCATGGGCCTCCCCAATCATCTCCTCTGCATTTGGATGGTCGGGGTCCCCTGTTAGAGGTGCCAGTGGTGGTGAGGGAGTTCAGGGGAGAACAGCTGCAGGATGGCAGGGGAGCATAAGCCTGGGGCCTGATCTGGGCATTGCTAAGTGCCCCTTGGCCCCTCTCAGAGTTAGAGAGATTGGGATGTGGGCAGGCAGAGGTCATGGTGTGGCTTAGCATGCCACCACCGCGGAGAGACCCCAGCATCTCTTAGCAATACCACCCCTTTCCGTGAGGTGGTGAACTTTCTGGCCTGGTCAGGCTTACCTGGAACGCTGCAGTGCCCAGGCACTGTGGTCTGCCTTAGATCTGGCGATTGCCGCAGTCCTGAAGGCTGAGGGAGCTCTTTGTCTGAGCTCAAGGTGAGGAGGCTCGTGCTTCCAGAATTTCCCTTGGGGGTGTTTGCTTTCACTGGTGTGGAGTGGGCATTCTCCCTTTCATGGAGGAGAGTGTGTTTGGGGCTGCATCTCGAGGGTGCTCCCAGTGGAATGTCCCAAGATTTAATTTAAAGAAAAGAAGCCCTGATGCATGAAGAAAAGTCTAGGGTGCACGTCAGGCCTAAGGCTGCATCGGAGCGGGGACACCGGAACCACGTGGCTTCCTAGTCCCTCCATTTTCATAGCCCTGTTGTAAGTTCCTACACAGTAAACAAAGCTGAACCTGCATTTCAACAGCCTTTTAACATTGCCAGTATGACCCAGAGAGAATTGTTTTAATTCATGCTGTTCTTGTGTCATTGGCAGTGATTATACAACAGTGCCATCACATTATCCCCACAGCCCTGTGAATCACAGTTTACTACTGTTTGTTATAAAATACAAACTTATTTTATTTCTGTGGTTTCTCCCCACACTTTAAAAAACAGACGCAAGCCACGTGCGCCCTAAACCCCACCCTCAATTTCAATTGGCCATCTTGGCTACGTGAGTAGAAGGCACCAACAGGACATGCAGGGTCCTCCAGTGCAAATGAAATGAATAAACATAAAAAAAAAAAAAAAAATGGATGTGATGTTACAATGAATATAAGGAATAAAGGTGTGAATACAAGAAGTACTGCTGTTCAAGGCTCCAAGATTTGCAGGGATTCCTGTCTGCTACAGAAATGTGGAGCATTTGCAGAGATGTTGTGCCTTAGACTTCAGAAGACTTGTATTGGGCATACAGGATTTTGGTCAGGAGAGATGATGTAATCTACAAGAAACATAAGAAATTAGCCTGGTTTTACAGGAAAATCGCAACCCAATCAGGGAGCACTGTTGTTTAGATGGCTAGGACACTACTGCAATGCCATTGTGTGGTAGCATTTACAGAGGTTGTGCTAGACAGCTGGATACACAGAGTAGGGGCACCACAGAAGGGTAGCATGAGGTAATTAAAAAAAAACTAATGATAGATACATAAAAGCATAGATACAGACTAGTTTATATGGACCAACAGGTGTGCAGAACTCATGTAAGGCAGCCATTGAGCCAGGATGCAAGTGTAGCCCTGAGAGAAGGTTAAGCAGGCTGGCACTGTACAAAAAAAAAAAACTAATCTTAATTAACAGATAGATGTGCAGCAGGACAATAGGGAGTTTATGCAGGAACTTGGGATATGTGCAACAAAGTATACTAATATCTCTGTCTGACAGAATCTCTGGTCACAGTGCAGCGGAAGTGGTGCTACAGCCAAGAGTGTTGAGTCTTGTGTTTGCTGTCTGTGTTGCAGCTTTGAGTAAGGATGGAAGGTGATGGAAACACAACAGAAGTAGCGCTTGAGAGCCAGCTGGCAAATCTGGTATGGAGCAAAGGCAAAGCATGGTGGGACACCTTGTTTCTGGGGCAAGATAACATGGACCAGCAACAGCCGATCAAGAACCGGGTCCTCAAATGAGCAGATTCCAGGGCCAGGTGACAGGACGGTAACCCCACCATCAGATCCAGACCAGGTCCAGCCACCCAAGAAGGCTGACACAACAACCAGCAGGTAAGCCTGAGCTGGAAAATATGTCTATTGATGAATTGAGGACATTGCTGAAGCAGTCACTGGAGAGGCCTCAATGGGCACCTGCACACCGGGATAGAAAGCCTCATAAGGCACGGGAATGAGCAGCCTATCTGGGAGGAAGCTCTTCCCAAAAAGAGGCTGCAAGAAAGGAGGCACCTTTTCACAAAACCTAGTGCCCATGGAAGTTGTGTTGGCAAGGGCAGAACCGGTTCAAGTGGAACCGATGGCTGAATCTTGGCTCTCCAGGCAGGGCTGGAGCAGAAGTTAGATAAGATGTTGGCACACATTGCAACTCAAGAGAAGGCGCAAGCCACACAGGGCAGTGGCCCCAGGATCAAGTGGCGCCGAGCAGCGGATCTGGGACAACACTACAACAGACGGGAAGTAGTCTGTGGCCAATAGAACAAGCTACAACAGGTTTTGTGAGCCTGGGCAAACCAGTGGGGTGGCACTTGCTGGAAAAGTTATGGCAACAGATCATAAAAGGGACTTTGTAGATGTTTTACCTTATTGAATAGACCTAAAGAGCCGCAAGAGGATGACGATAAAAAAGATAAGGATAAAGATGATGGGGTGGAAAGGAAATTGAAGGTGACAATTAAGAGAACCTGGGAAAATTGGCTAGCGGGTTTTTGATTTATGCAGGATTATTGACCCAGGACAATCTGGCTAAGGCAGGGGGTCTTTGGGTGTATTTGAACTGGTGATGTCTCTGTAGAGCAACAAAGCCAGGGTGGGGGTGGTTGAAGTATGACGAGGAGTTTGTAGGCAAATGCAATACAATGCCGGTAGGTCATGGAACATACTGGATCTGCCCCTGCTGAGGGTGATAGACATGGGGGGTCCAGCATACAGACAATGGTTTCCTGTCAAAGCCATGGTCCCCAAAGAAGGGACATCGGACTATGGGGAAAAAAGGGAGGGTACATCGTTGTTTATGCTACAATCAAGGCTTGTGCAAGGCTGCGAGTGCAATTTAAACACGAGTGCCTGGCATGTGAGAAGGCACCCCTTTCCCAGTGTAGGCAGGGCTCGGCGCCTGGGTCCTTTGCTCTTACAAAGAGGGTGGCACAAGGGTCCCAATGCCCATAAGGGCTAACCCTCTTAAAGAAAGTTTAAGACACTATCCGGACACAGTGGCTGCCCTGTATCTGGTTGAGAGATTTGGAGCAGGATTCCGTATTCTGTATGAGGGTCCACGCCAAAGTTTTGAGGCAGATAACCTGAAGTCAGCCAGGAGAGCAACCAAAAGTAGTGCAGAAAACTTGAGAAAGAAATAGCAGTGGGCAGAGTGAGTGGACCGTTTAAGACACTGCCGGGTAAAGTGTTCAGAATGTCACCAATTGGGCTGGTCTCAAAATGAACCCCGGGAGTATAGGATGATTAATCATTTGTCCTACCCAGAAGGGGATTCCGTGAATCATTTTATAGATCCGTGTACAGTACAAGTCACATTAAACTGTCCCACCAGTGAGTTGGTTTAGCATTGGTTTTACAGTTGGCAATGCAGCAACTCATACTGCATTGTTTTCCAACACTTAATCAGCTCAAGAGCAATGTTTATAAAATGTGTTTGCTACTCAATTGGCATGCACCAGCAGCCCAATCACAATGCAATGCAATACAATGCTGACTTATAACTGTTAAGAAATAGTCTGAGCAAGGTTTTGTACTGAATCCAGCAACGCTTACGCAACTTAATCAGAAATGCTAATGCAACTCATTGGCAGAACAGTTTAATGTGACTTGTACTGTACATGCAGTGTCATATGTGTGCTTTGATGATGCAGTTTAAATGATTAGGCAGCAGATCAAGGAGCCCTTTTGGGTAAAGCAGATATCAAATCAGCATTCAGACTGTTGCTGGTGCACCCAGAGAACAGGGACTTTCTGGGTTTGAAGTTTGAAGGGCAATACTTCAGGGACAACTGCATGCCAATGGGGTGTGCAGTGGTGTGCGAGTGTTCGAACAATTTAGTACAGCACCACAGTGGGTCACAGAACAAAAAGCTGACAGTGGAAGTCATCCATTACCTTGGCTCCCTCTGGATGGATGAAGCCCGGTGATCTGTTGTAACTTTATGTAACTTTCAGCTTGAAGCAATTTAATAAAAAGAAGCACTTTTTTGTGTATCAATACCTCTAATTTAAAACACATTTTTTTTCACTTATTCATTGTTCATAACTGGAGAGGTGTGGGCTAGGAAAAATTTTAACTTGCAGACAAACGTTGCAGCAGGTGTACAGAAACAACCTAACTTGCATTTACCATTCTTTGATGCAGTGGTATAACCAACACTAAAACAAGGTAAAGATGGTTCAGGATAAGGCGGCAGGTCCACTTACAAATATTGTAGAAGGTATAGCTAGGAGTGGCAGTGTATCTAGCATCACAGCAGGAGAGAGAGAGAGAGAGAGAGAGATATGACTGATCATGGTAGTATGGCACTTACATAGTTCTCACTGTACTTTCTAAATTTAAGTTCACTGCCGTGTATTATTTGTGACTATCTCTGAGTCAATGGCAAGTTGTTCCATGTCTTTGGACACTATATAAATTACTTGTCTTCTTACTAGCCCCACCCCTGAGGAAGACTTATTTTGAGTCAAGTGCGGGGATAGCTGGTATAGTGCCTACTGTGGACCATTGGTCTGGCCTTTTGTTTTTTGTGAATAAATTCTTTATCATTATTATTGACCGACTTGCATCTTGCTGTTTGGTCTCTGAGTGCAACAACTGACTTTGCCTATCTTGTATACTGGGCTGGCCACTCACTGAGTTATTGCACCGACCCTGTGTTCCGCTGATTGCAGTACTACCTTGTGGAATTAGGATCTAGAGGGCTCTTCCTCACAAAGGGGTCACAAATCTACTGCTGTTGCTCCAGAAGTTGCCTAGACAAATGAGGGCTGGCTGGACTGTGGTGGGCTCCAACAGGATGGGGGTGGTAGGTCAGAGGCACTTTTCTCAGCCTTGCCACTACAGAATTCCTTCAACATTCTGGCAGGATAAGACCACCAGGAGGAGGCATCAGTAGTTTTAGTAGTAGTAGTAGTAAGGGCAAGGGAGGATGTAGGGCCATCCATACTGGAGGCCCCAACATGAGTGAAAACCCCAGCAGAGGAAGAAGCAACTTCTGGTGGGGTACTCAATTGTTAGGAGCAGAGTTGGGGATAGGAAGGGAAGGAGATGAGGAGGTAAGGTGCCTACATGGTGCCAGGGCTCAGAGGGATGGGCAGTGGATCCTAAAGATCGCTAGGGCAGTATGACACAAGTGGGAACTGAATGCCATTGTCCACCTGGGGACTAATGATATAGCAAGGTATGGGGATGGGATTGTGTAGGAGAGTTCAGGGAACTGGGGAGGGTCCAAGCAAGTAGTACACGGTGGCATTCACTGAAGTGTTGCAAGTCTACAGCTGAGGGACGGATAGGTTATTCACACAAGAAGCTTCAACTCATGGTTGAAGGAATGGTGTAAAGAAGAGGGTTTGGCTACATTGATGATTGGGACCAACCTGAAGGGATATGGCCTATTCAGAGGTGATGGCTTGTATCCATCTGGGAGGTACCGCAGCCCTCAGTGGATGGTTTAAATGTTTCTCTGATGAACATTTGAACTAGCTGAGGAGGTGGTGGAAAGACAAAGGGAGACATAAACTGCTCCACTACAGACTGAAGCAGTAGGAAAGGAGGACGGGTGGGGGAATCCCCAGGAAGCAGGTTAATGGGAACAGCAGAAAAGTAGAAGACAATGGGACAAGAACAAAAGTTGCAAAAAGAAAAGGGAAATGAGTCAGGGCAAAGGAGGACTATATGTACAAATGCAAGGAATCTTGGCAATAAAATTGCAGACCTAGAGACCATCATATGGAGGCAGATCTAGATATTGTGGCCATTACTGAGTCATGGTGTACAGGTAGACACAGCTGGAACATGGTCAGTACCAGGCTACACTCAGTTCAGGAAGGACAGAGTGAAGAGGAAGGGTGGAGGAGTAGTTCTGTATGTAAGGGAGAGTATCAAGGAAATGGAAACATGGGGCTAGCCCGCCAGTGCAGTGGTTGGATTTGCATCTGCAATGCCGACAAGCCTGGGGAGTCTGAGAGCCGGCTGAGGTGGCAGGAAGGTCGAGCATCTGATAGACTGCTCTCTTCCTCTGGGAGGAGGGTGGGGAAAGCCTTCAATGCTTGAGTAACCCCTGGCAGAGGCCAGGGTATCACAATCAATGGTCACAGTTTCTAGGGACCTATGCTCCCCTATTTCATGCATGCCACACCTCCCATTAACCCAGGGAAGAAAATTGCCAGGACATTTGTCCTCCCCCCTCCCTACCAAGCCCCACACAGCAGGCAAGGTACTCTGCCCTCAGATCACCACAAGGAACTGTTCAGGAGTTAGGAGGGTTCTCCTGATGGCCCCACTCTGGGGGTATTCTAGGGTGCGCTCTGGGTGCCATTAGGTAAAGCAAGGTAACCAGAGGTGAAAAAATGGGCTAGAGGTACTGAGCTCCACACTGGAGACAGGAGCTGGAGCCACTTTTGCACTGGGAGATATACAAACCTCCAACACAAAAGGAGGAACTGGATAAGGGACTGGGGAAACCATGAGCACAATGGGAAAAGAAGGGAGGTGCTGCTGGTGGGGGATTTCAGTCTGCCAGATATAGATTGGAGCCCCCAGCCATGGCATCAGCTAGAAGCATGGACATCCTAGACTCTCTGCAGGGGCATTTCTCTGGCAAGTAGTCAGGAGTCAATTTGTGATGGGGCAATACTGGACCTGTGGTGTTCACAAAGAAGGACAATGTTGCAGACATCAGGGTGGGATACCACCTGGGAACCAGTGATCACTGAAGTGCGTTTAACATAAGGATAGCAGCAGAGGCAAGCCACACAAGAGTGAAGGTCCTGGAATTCAGAAGGGCAGATTTTAAAAATAGGTGAATGCTGCAGAGATGACCAAGCGTGGAGGATTGCCCAGGTGGGTCAGAGGAACAATGGGAAAATTAAGAGATGGCACGGTGAAGGAAATAATCCTCTACGTGAAAAGAGTGAGCAAGAAAAGGAGCAAAAAATGACCACTGTGATTCTCAAGGAACTAACTGCAAATGTAAAGGCTAAAAGGGTAACAGACAGGAAGTACAAAGAGATGCAGAAGATTGGGAGGTGTACCAGGAAAAGCAGAGGAAGCTGGGAAGGCATGTGGGGTGCAAATCAGAAGCTGAGGAAAAGAGAGCCAAATGGGTAGCTAAGAGGGCAAGACCATTTTAGGTACAGTACATAAGTGAAAAGAGGAAGGCAAGGGAGGGAAGCAGACATCCTGTACAGATATTTCTGTTCAGTCTTCACAGTATAGGGGATGGGGTGGACCACATAAAAGCAGCAGAAACAGTGGTGGAAGGGAGCTAGACACGTCCATTCACAGATAAAAGAGTCTTGAAAGGACTTGCTGATGTGAAAGTGACAAAGCTATGGGGCCGCCAGGTGGAATATTACAACCAAGGCTGGTAAGGCAGTTCATGAAGGTACTGGCTGCACCTCAGACAGCCTATTCAACAACTCACTGGAAATAGGAGTTGCTCCAGAGGACTGGAGGAAGGAAGATGTAGTCCTGCTTCATAAAAAGAGCAGGGAGGAGGCTGGCAAATATAAGCCTGTCAGTCTGATGTCAGCAGTAGGCAAGTTAATGAAGACAATCTTAAAGGAATGGCTGGTGGAATATCTTAATCCAGCAGATTACAAGACCTGAGAGAGTACGTATTCACGGAAGCAGGTCATATGAGATGAACCTGACTGATTTCTTTGAGTGGGTGACCAGGAAATAGATTAATGTAGGGTGGCGGACAAGGCCCATTTAGACCTCAGCAAGACTTTCAACACCATATCACATAGAGCACTCATAAGGAAACTGGGTAGTTTAGGGGTAGTACCTATGGTGGTAAACTGGGTACAAATTTGTTGATGGATAGGCGACAGAGGTGGTGATGAATGGCATTCACTCTGCAGATGGGAGAGTGACCAGTGAGGTACCTCAGGGCTCAGTGTTGGGACCAGTCCTCTTTAATGCAGCATAATGTCTTGCGACATTATGACCCCGTGCCCTACAGATGATAAAAACAATAATCAGATTAAAATCGGCAACATTTATAAGTGACATTGCAGAAGAGCTATAAAGAAAGGTATGCCTCTTTGCAGATGACATTAAAATCTGCAATAGGGTAGACCCTCCAGAAGGGGTGGAGAGAATGTGTAGAGACCTGAAAAACTCAAAGAATAGTCAAGGGTATGGCAGTTGTGTTTCAATTCAAAATGTGCAAAATCATGCACCTAGGGCACAAAGACCTTGAGGCAGAGTATAAAATGGGGAAGAGGTATTGACAGTTACTAAACAGGAAAGGAACCTTCAGGTAATCATACTGATGACCTCAAGATGGCAAGGCAGTGCAATATGACAGTAAGTGGGGTTGGTTGGATGCAGGTATGCATACAGTAGAAGGAGATAGGTGGTGTTACCACTGCATGGATCACTAGTGAGACCCCACCTGTGTGTATCAAGTTCTAGAGACCACATTTCTGGAAGTACATAAGGTAAATGCTGTCTAGTGGAGGGCAACTAAAATGGTGCAGGGGCTGCATCAAAACCCTATGAAAAGAGATGGAGGGATCTAAATATGTACACCCTGTTTGGGGGGATGTGATAGAGACTGATAAATACCTCTTTAGGGTGAATAAGGTACAGGATGGGAGTATTTTTCGAGGAGGTGGTGCAAGTGAACAATGGGGCATGTAATAAAGCTGGAAGGGGAATTTTAGGAGGATGTGAGGAAGTACTTCTTCACTGAAACAGTGATGGATACCTGGAGCAGTCTTCCAGTGGAGGTAGTGGATATAAAACAGCTGTGGGCTTCAAGCATGCATGGGATATGCACAAAGGAATGTTGGTAGGAAAGTGAGCAAGGGGAGGTAGCCAGAGATCAGGTAGGGTCTGCAGTGACAGTACAGAGCAGGAAAATGGGCAGACTGGGTGGCCAAGCAGTCCTAATCTGTTGACAAATTCTACTCTTTCAGATTCCTGGGATTTTGATCTGTGATACTTTGAAGAAAGGTTCCCAGATATTGTGAAACTTATCCAGCTGGTTTAAGACAATATAGATAAGTCTTTCATTAGCTTCTAGTGTACCCATCTTAAAGAGGCAGTTCTGCAGTGTTGGAATGTGGTTTTCACTATCTGGAGAGTAAAAGCCTCGTGGCACATTAGACCCTCCTCCCAGTAGACATTTATGCAAAGGGGTGAAAGCATGAAAGCTGATGACTTAGAGGACACACTCCCAGTATATGTAATTGAGGGCATATCATGACCACTGGCTTGGGCACAGATTTCTATCCCTCCAAAAAACTCCACTCTTCTTGGGCACATATATAAGACGTGATTGAGGCCAGCTTTCTCTTTGTTGCATCTCCAACATCTATCATGCATGAGCAGTGATATTTTCTTAAGGGCTGCTGGTGTTCAGTACCATCTGGATAAGATCTTGTAGTGTATAGTTTTGCCCTGTGCCTCCTTATATGGTAGGTATGTGTTCCTGCACTGTGCCTACAGTTTGTCTGTAATGTTTACACTAAGCTCTGCCTCTGTCAGTCTCCTGCAGGTATCTGGAATAACCAATTTACGTTGGCAGAGGACTGTGTATAAAGTCAAAGTCATTTTATTTATAAAAAGCACTTTTCGAAATATCAAAGCGCTTGCACACAAGAATAAAACAGACTACTACAAATAATAAAACTATAATCAGATTAAAATTGGCAACATTCCAGTTAAAAAGCATCTGAAAAGGCTGAGTCAAATAAGTACATTTTTAAGGCAGCCTTAAAGGTCTCGTGGACAGGCACTCTCTAATCTGACGAGGCAGAGAATTCCACGGTGTCGGGGCCATAAATGCAAAACATCTCCCCTGGAGGTCTTTAAATGGACCCTAGGAACCTCTAGCAATCCTCATTAGTGGAGCGGAGGGGGCAGTAGGGACACAGAAGGTCTTGCAAATAACATGGTCCCCGTCCATGTGGGTCCTTGTAGGTCAGCAAACTGACCTTCAAGGTGATCCTCCACCGCACTGGCAGCCAGTGCAGTCCACGGAGCACAGGCGTGACATGGCTAGATTGAGATAAGCCAGTCAGCAGCCTGGCTGCCACATTTGCACCAGCTGGAGGTGGCAGATGTTCACCCCAAAGCCCTAGGTAGAGAACATTGCAGTAGTCGAGGCGGGAGGTCACAAAGACATGGACCAGGGCAGGAAGGTCATCGAGCGGAACAAGGTGTTTTATCTGGGCGGTATTCTCAGATGATAAAATGAGGACTTGACGATGGTTGACACCTGTAATTTAAGCGTCAGCTTGCCATCAAGAATAATGCCCAGATTCGCATCCATTCAGAGGATCTCAGCTGCTTGCCTCCCAGCACAAGCCCAGAGGGTGAGCAGCAGTGAACCTTTACCTGATGATCACGGTCCACAACCAACACCTCAGTCTTGTCCAGGTTGAACCTTAACCAGCTGGAACTCATCCAGTCCTGAATCTCGAGCAGGCAGTTGTTAAAGACCGTGACAGGGAGAGGCATAGTGAGCTGAGAGGCTGCATCCCTCCCCATTTAGGAGCTCCCAAAGCTGCTACTCATAAGTTCTCTGCTGGAGCCTGTGGGCCTGGGTGCAACACTTTTGTAAGGCACTTTAGAACTGAAGGTACGTCCAAAATTGTTGAATTTGTACCCCAGGTGAGTGGTTTCTCATAACACTAGTAGGACTCCCCACTGTTAGTATCTTCATGTAACTGAGACATCAAATCCATAAGTGTATAGAGAAGGTGCATTGCTGTGTCATGCTGGTCAGGGGACCATAGCTCTACAAATGCTGTTGAATGTAGTGTTGAGTTTATTTAGGACTGTACTGGGACATTTCAGAAAGAATGTTCCTGTACTCAAGGGCATTAAAAAGGACATGTGCAGCAAATCATTTTTGCGTACTTGACCAGTTTCTCCATCATGCTTAGGAACCTGGGAAACAAAGACAAAAGAAAAACACTGATAAGTTTTCAATGTTTGTTATGAAACCCCACAGAGCCATTTTAATTGAGTTATGTTTACTTGCAGCAGTAATGGATCTCATCTTTAGATACTTTTAATTTCATACCCCAAGTTTATTTCCCCTACCCAGCTGGTTATTTTATATGTTTTCTTTAGTAAGTCTGATCAGTGTTTTTTTTTTTTGGGCTGTAATATACATTGATTATTATACAGGTTATAATATTATTTTATAGGAAAGTCTGGCCCAGTGGTGCTGAGGGTTGAGGCGCTAGGCCGCCACACCTTGAGCTACACTGGCGACCTGAGTTGGGAGCAAGCTTGGTGCTGGGGTCAGCAGGGATGGGTAGAGGATTGAGCACCTGCTGGACTGCTCTCATCCCCAGGGGGAAGGGCTGGGGATCGCCACGTGCCAGCTGCCCTGGTGGAGACTGGGAGCACTGCAGCATGTACTTAGCGTGGCTGATGCTTGGCAGGGCTGCTGCACCATTGCATCAGGATGTGCACCATGCATGGGGGGTAGTGAGCACCAGAACACAGAAAAGCCCGGTTTGTGGGGTAGGCGATGGCACCTGCCCCATGTCTATGGCTGAGTCCATCCTGCCTGGCCTTCCAGGTTCCTTCACCTGGGCACTCACACCCACAACTGGAGACTAACTGAAAAAAGCGCCCAAGAGGAGGCGGCTCCACCCGGAGGGGTTAAGCTGGGGATGCTGACTGTGGGATGAGGGAGGAGGAGAGAGGAGGCACAGGTTAGAGGACTTCAGGCAGGGCAGGAACAGGCAGGATGCCTGAGAGGCCCCAGACCGTGACCAGAGGGAAAAATAATTGAAAAAAAAGATTTTATAGGAAGTCTTCATTTATTGATTGATTGATTGATTGAGTTATCCATTTTTATATATTTGAAAATTGGTGACAGGGAGAGCACAGTGGGCCAAGGCTCATTTCCAGGTGCGTTCCATGGGAATAGGGAGGAGAGTACAAATACAAAAATACAAACCAGGCCAATAATGAAATTACAAAAACAATGACATAAAGTGCATAAGTCGAGTGCAGTACAGACAGTAATGGCAAAACACTGCAACTGGGTGCCATATACATAGTGTACAAAATCTAAAGCAATAGTGTAAATAAATTCAAAACGTACAGGGAACCCAGCTAATGGGATGCTGAAACCAGTTCTGAGAGGTGGGGTCAGGAGGTTCGTTGGCAGGAACAAGGGGAGGAGGAAGAAGTTTTAGTTGGCATCTGAGGCAGGGAAAGGAGGGAGGGAGGGAGAGAGCGGATGAAGGTGGGAAGCTGATTCCAGAGGGAGAGAAGGTGGTATTCTATTCTAATCAAAATGCTCTAATACTTAGCTTTGTAAATCCAATGGAGGGACTATAGTGCCACTCTGGCTAGGAATATACAATGTATTGTGTATTATACAATGGCAAGGAAATTTCTTGAAATGTGATTGGTCAGTGGGTGCCTGGAACAGTGATGTTATTTCATAATAACAACACTGCATGAAGTCCAGGCACACACATGATTGCATGACAGAGGCAGAAATCATACCTCTCCACTAGTTGCCACTGCTCCCAGCTGCCCTTGTGAAGACCTTCAGCCCCCAACACCCACACTCCATCCTCGGTCTTCGTAAACAATTCAGCCCCCACCCTCCATGTCACCACCCCCAAACAGCAATTGTGACTACAACAAATACAACATTGCAGAATACCAAACAGAGAGCGCTGTTTTGTTTTTTTCCTTATTCAGAACAAGAGCAGTTTGAGTAAACTGCAGAAACTGAAACTGCTCGGTGTAAGACTGGCGTGTCATTCCACAGCTACCAGCCAGAAACTCTTAAAAAGAAAGAAAACCAGCATCCAAACATTAAAGAAATGAAGTGTTCACCCACCTTCCCTGAATAAAGTGCATCAAGTTTTTTCACATTTAAACAAACCGCCACACAGAACAGCTTCTCAGACACATGCCCACACATCCTTCACTCCTCAATGAGTCTCAATGCACCAGTCGTCTTCACCATTCTCCTGTGGTGTTCTCTCAGTACAAATGAGAAACACAGAAACTGTACCAAGAGAAACCAAAGTAAAAAGAAATTGTGGTAAAAGAATCGATTCACACTCAGACGCTGCCAGTGGCACATGCACATTTAAACAGCGACATGGTCTCGGCTTCACAGCCACACTGAAGTAAAACTGCAGGTTGTCTTCTTTTTTTTTTTGGTGAAAAAAAAAAAAAATACCAGTATAATTTACCATAAGGGAATACTGTAAAACTAATAATTTTCAGTGTCAAATAATTTTCACAATTTTTGCTGAAGCACTGATTAGCTAAAATAAATTTGTGCTAATTAGCACTATTAGCACTTTTCCCAATATAGTGAATGTGGTGCTAATGACTTAGCACTAAATTAAATTTACACAGTTATGGTTGCATTTGTGTTTGAGCTAAAATTACTTTGCATGAAAATAGCTACTTTTACAGTACTCTTCCACACTAATAAATCCAGAAAAAAAAAATTAAAACTATATTCATATTCTTTTTTACTATAAATTTATGGAGCCATTGTATAATAGCAATAAGGCAATTGTGTGTGTTATTGTGTAATAACGGCACTTATTAGGTATTGAATGCACTCAGTCTGTGGCCTCGTGCTTCACCACCTAAGGTGTGACGTTATTGCACAATAATACTCACCCTGTCATGCTTTATTGCTTATTTGAACTCTTACACCTAATAAAAATTTAAATATACTATACAAAAAGATTTTGATATGTGATCTGTCACCAGATAGGCCTATGTTCTTTGTTTAGGTTCCTGTTGTATGTGCTGTAATGTACTTTAGAGTTAAGAGTGAATACAAAATAGCCAGAATTTCTGTAATAGCTAGGGTGGGTCTGGTAAGTCTCCAGATAAGGGACCAACAGTTTATGACCCAAAAAGTCATAGGCTGTTAGAAAAACTGGGCATGTAGTTTTAATTAACAGGAAAAGGTAACAGAATGGCCCAGGGTCAGGGTCAGGGGCTCGAGCCAAATGCAAAAACCAGATGTTACAGGAGTTAGACATGGAACTACAGTGACACCTGCAGGACAGGGGAAACTGTTGCACCCCAGTTCTCTGCATGACCAGAGTGGAGAAGGGTGGGGCTTGAAAATGACCAGACTTTATCAAATAAAACCATCTTGAAATCAGGGCATTTTCCTGAAGGTTTTCAGAGAAGAAGTTACATTAGCTTAAAGTTAAATCCCTGAGAAGGACTTTTTTTCCTTGGGCATCTCAGAGCAGTGAGAACTTAAACTGTTTTATATACTTGTGTTGAAGTATATGATAGGTCCTGGACTATCCTTTAGAACAAGACCCGTGTTTTGTGGAAAACTGATTTTTACATAGTTAAACGGAAATTCTGATTTTAAGTCAGAATTTGGGAACAATGACTTCACTCTGTAAGATAAACCCTGAGTTTTGAAAAAGGACATTCAGAGACTGATTTTTAATTGCAACAAATCTTGTGTTTTCCAAGTAACTTTTCTTCATCTACACAGAGAGTAGGTTATTCTCAAAATGGACACTTTTCTGGACTTTGAGACCTCAGAATAAGGTATAGTTTAGCACAACAGTATATAGTGTTTTCTGTAAACCATCCAGTGTTGTTTTGGTTTTGTCTGCAGTTCAAAGATCTTCCAAATTGTAGAATTTACTGTATTGTTTTAAGTAAACTTTTATGATTTACTTATCAACTCTGCCTGGGGTCTGATTGTGTGATCTAACATTTTAACAGAAAGGTTTTGAAAGGACTGTATGCTTTGATAATGAAGATAGTGACCACTCGCTATCCTATAAAACTACTTAGGCAAGAGGCTGCCAGTGGCAGTGGTGGGAATCAAACCCCAAATGTAGTACAGAGTCAAGGGACTCAAAACTACAGTTTCCACCCTCCCTCTGGGAAAAGGAAGGTTGATAACTCTTCCTGAACTATACAACTGCTCATGAGTTCTGTAAAGGAGGGTCCTCTCTGCAAACAGGAGGTCCTGCCGTGTCCCTGAGGCTGTGCTTGTGACTTGTTTCTATAGGACAATTTGCTGTGTATCATAATTACCAGTTGTTTATAACTCTGCATATTCGTTAGAAGTATCATTCAGGCATTATAACATAAATACATAGTGATTTTGATGTTGGAAGGGACTCTAGATCCATCAGGTTTGCCCTTGTTTATAGGCAGATCTGAATAAAAGATTGTGAAAACTTACAAATTTTAAGGGGTTTCATACCCACTCTACAAACCAAGGTATGCATTGATTCTCCTGGTAAGCAGATGTGTCTAGGCTTACCTTAAAGGCCTGTACTGTTTCCATGTCCACTGTCTCTGGCTGTTCCATAGGTTCACTGCCATCTGGGAGAAAAAGTGCTTCCTGTGTTACCTCTGAATTTACCATCTCTGAGCTCCAGAGCATGTTTCCATGTCCTGGTAGAAGACACCAGATTAAACATCTGTCTGCTCTGTCTAGACAGCACCATTGAGTACCGGTATGAAAAATGGAAATCATGTCCTTCTCATCCTCCTTTTCTCCAGCATGAACATGTTAAGGACTTCAGACTTTCTCATAGCCTTTGTCTTCCATACCCTGATAATTTTCATAGCCCTTGGCAATGGCAATCAGTAGTGATAGAATGGTTCAAGTAGGAATCCAGGCAGCACTCTATATTTGTGAGTAGTCACTGCAGGCATTTCAGAGCTGAGAAGCTAGTGTGGGACTATACCGAAAGGGTCCCACCATGGAGTTTAAATATTAATATGTACCATGTTTGGAGGGGAGTTGTGCACTGGTATTTTGTTTTAACTGCTGTTATTTATCACAACCAGTAGCACCCCTAGCAGAAATATGAATTACATTTGTGGGCAATGCAGAGTGTAGCATGCTGATTTGAGAAGGTGTGGCACCCCTTGCTGTGCTGCCCCTTCCACCACCTATAAATGCCCTGGGTGGAAGTACCTTATTTAAGGAGCCAATTAGGGGCAAATCCAGGCAGCACTCTATATTTGTGAGTAGCTACTGCAGGCATTTCAGAGCTGAGAAGCTGGTGTAGGTACTATACCAAAAGAGTCCCACTGTGTGCGGTGGTATAGCTTGCTCACTTTGGAATTCCAATCTGAAAACTAAGAGGGCCCCCTTCTTTTCATGAAGTTAAAAGTAAGTAGAGCCAGACGCCATAAAATTGTTTAAATATTAATATGTACCATGTTTGGGGGAGGTTTGTGCACTGGTATTTTGCTTTTAACTTGTTCAAGGAGTCCCATTGAGTGGTAGGGACTACAAAACAGCAATGTTTGCTGATGACATACTCTTAACGTTAACATCTCCTGATGAGTCCCTGACACGGGTCTGGGACCATTTGGGGAATCTGAGGACCTGGGAAGCTTCCATTTGAATGTTAATAAAATGGCAGTTTTAACTTGTTTTATAGTTCTAATGCTGTTTTAGAATGAATGGAAAATTAGATGGAATAAGAATTCCCTAATGTACTTGGGAGTCCAACTCATGAAAAGTTT
Source organism: Neoceratodus forsteri (assembly GCA_016271365.2). NCBI lineage: Eukaryota > Metazoa > Chordata > Ceratodontiformes > Ceratodontidae > Neoceratodus > Neoceratodus forsteri. Next base: position 1,708,972,198 of record CM028129.1, on the reverse strand, counting down.
AGACCATCTTCAATTACTTAATTGTGAACCTCTTACTAAAACCATTTCAGAAGACTTGCAGAAGTGGGCTAGTTTAAAGTTGTTTCCTTAATAAAATTGAGGTAATCTGACAAAATATCTTGCCGAGGTTATTATACCTGTTGCAGGCTCTTCCAATATTCCCTGATCAATGCTACTTTCAGTCGTGGAATAAGATGCTATCCAGATTTATTTGGAAGGGAAGAGCCATGGAGTTTGGATTACTCAGCTACCATGGGAACACAGTGGAGTAAACTTATCCAACATTAAAAGGTATGCTTAGGCAGTTCACATCCACACAGTTTGTCTGTGGACTTCAGACACTTATACGGCTGACTGGAAGTCTGTAGAGTTTGTCCTCTGGGACCTCCACAAGACTGACAAAATTCTATATGGACTATCCGGGGTATCTACCATGCCATAGATTTTATAAGTATATGGCTGAAACGCTGAAGGTTTGGCATCTGATTTGGGTGGGATTACAGCATCAGAATGGCACAGATTGGTGCAGTCCTTAAGTAGACAGCAAAATAATCCACTGGTTAGGGTGGATCCTTCCTGTTATCATTGGCACAAGTAGGGCTGCAATGCCTTTACCAAATGGTGGCGCCATAGGTATAATGCCCTTCCATCACTTGCAGGACCATTATCACCTTCCTGTAATGGATTATTTCCTTTATTTACAGGTCAGGACCTTCAGCCCCTCCTACTGCCAGTATCCAGAGAAACCACCAGATCTTCTCTAACATATTAGGCATCATCAAACAGGAACTGGAATCCCATTTGATTGGTTCACTTTATGACTCACTGCTATTTCGCAATTGACACCACAGTTTCAGTGTTGCTAAGGTGGAGCACAGAATTACAAACTAATTGGGACCTACAGCTCTGGCTGCAATATACCCTGGCTCTGTACCTTAGAAAATCTGCTTGAAATGTCATATTAGGTATTTTAGAACCCTGTGGTTCAAGTGAAATATAGGGAGAGATGGGGAGACTGACTGTTGGAGACAGTTGGAGAGAGTAGAGCAAATCAATTCCACATTTTTTGGGATGCCCCCTACTTACATACTATTGAGTCAGGTAGCACAAGTCTTGGACACCATGTTTTCCACTCTGGGTTTGGTTACCTCTTCATTGGTTTTATTGTCAATCCTCCCAGAACATAGCCAAGTGAGAAGCAGATAATTTAAATTATTGTTAATCTTAGTGGCTGAGGCAAAAAGACTATTGCTGAACTGTGGCTTCCTACTAAATTGCCATCCTTGGTACTATGGGAGGGATTAATTGGGGACATCTGTCAGTTACAGAAACAGATATTTACATGAACTTTGCCCTACTGTTTTGGCAGAAATCTGGTAAAGGTGAGTTTGGTATAAGCTTACCTCAGCTTTTATCCTTCCTTGATTTTCTTTATAAGTGCAAGTCAGGTAAGATATAATAACTTTGATGTTTTACATTAAGATTCTGTGCAGTCCCACTGTTTCTACCTGATGAGTCTGACTGGGGTGGGGTATGCCTTCCAGACCCTCATGGTAAAACTAAATTGATTCCCGTGGAGAAAGAAGGTGGAGAGGTGCATCCAAGTCTACTGGGGAGACCTGGAGTTAGGCTGAAGGCGCTTTCTCATTAAGGTAAGGTCATTTTATTTCTATAATCCCCAAGCCCAAGGCCTCAGGAGTTTATACAGAGTAGCACATACCATGGTCATATGAGAAAAGGATAAATCATGCAAAACATACCTAACTACAAAAAAATCCTGGAATTCCTACAAATCAAATGCCCGTAAATGGAACAATGCCATCAAGAAATCAATAAAAGCAATGAAACAGCCACTGGCAAAACAAATGCAAATAAAAACAATTGTAAATGTTTCTGTATCCTCCACATTGTCAGTTGGTGGGGGGTTAATGCATTGGACAATGTGCTCCCGTACTGGGAATGGTGTTACAGCCCAAAGCTGTCCCCAGCACTGAACACTGGGACATAACATTCTGAAAGGAAATAGTTACTCAGTTTTTGTTGTACTACTGAGGAATAGCAGCATGGACAAAACTCTCTGAAGGATTCTAAGATTCTGTGTCTTGTTTGTTATTTTGGGACATTATGTGTGACTCTGGCAGGTTGGGACTCCCTGCTGATAGGGTGCACCCTGAATTTAAAAATCTGTGCCTGTTAAGCTGTGTCCCAGTGAATGAGTGGAACAACATAGGAATGGAACAGATTCACGCATCATAGGCGTCGGCAGGCGTCATCAGAAGGAAGCAGAGAAGCGGAGGACTCTGTTGGCCAACTAGGACAAGGTACCTGTTCACTTCTGTGTAATACTCACTGCTGGGAAGGGTGAAAGATCAAAGGTAGGTCAAGCTGGAAATAGGGCAACACCCTGTCTAGCGTCGGAGTATATAAAAATTTAAACCAGGCACGGGAGCAGAAACAGAAATAAACAAAAAGGAAACTATAAACACTGTATCGGAGGTAAGGGTACAAAAGTATCTCCAGGTAACACAGGGAGAATAGAGATTCAGAGTGCTCAGAGGGTGCAGGTGCAGTAGCTGGGCAGTAGGTCAGAACAGCACCAACCAAATAACGCCGCTCACAACAGTGCAGTACTTTTGCTGTCAGAAATAACAAGCGCCCATGGTAGTGTTAAGTAAACCACAGCGACGACTGTTACCTTTGCCCAAAACAAAATATTTACACTATGCCCCCACTACTTAAATAACCAACTCTGAGGAGAGTGAACCTCAATGAAAAGACAAAACTCAGGGGTGAGGATTTGGTCTCCAGCTGTGGAAAAAATGACAAACACTTGGGCGGGTAAAAATAATAGCTACATATACCGAGGGCAGAACAGAACCCTGATCTTTTGAGCTGTGCTGGCCGAGCTGCTTGTGCACTAAATCTCTGCACCACAGGAGCAGCTCAGCCAACCTCTACTTTTCCCTACTTCTCCAGGTTCCACCTTCTCCAGGTCCCACCTTGCCTTCACAGCTACAGGGTAGTGGTAGCAGTTAGTAACATTTGCTATTCTACCACTGTCACTCTTGAAGGCAAATGCGGTTCAGGAGGTGCGCTTCAGATGTGCTGTTTTGACCGGGCAGGCAGTGGCTGTGTGGTGTCAGTATTCAGAGAGACTTTCTGGAGACTGCAGTGCTACCTATCTGCATGCACCTCTCTGGATTGAGGGAGGAGACCAGGGACTAAATGGATGGAAATGGAAAAAGAATGAAAAGAGAGAACTAGTAGGAAGTTTACTAGAGACAGTAAAGAGCTACACTAGGTGGCTGACCTAGGGTGGGGGTGGGGAGAAGAAAAGTGTTAACTGTTGCGAACACAGGTTTTTATAGCTAGGAAATAAGAAGACAGAAAAGTGGTCCATCAGTCACAGCCGAGGGTGTAGCCTAACTCTGCCACAATCTGTTGTTTAAATATGTTCTGCACTGCCTGGCATTTACTTCTTCATGTAAACAATGAATCTTGTTCAGCTGAGGCAAGGGACAATGTTGACAATGAGAACAATATTGTATGCCCTGAGTTTCAAATATTTCGGACCTTACTCTCACACCCCACACAGCCTGCTGTGTATAGGCCTCTCCACTAGGTAGGGGCCAGTTACACCACCACTCTGTAATGCTTCCACACCACACCACACCACACTGCAGCTACATTACGGTGGTAAGGATGTATATATTTTCTAACCCCATGACTGCAGGAAACTTGCTGAAAAGATCTGCAAAGAATTTACTAATAGAGAAGATAGAAGAAATTTCTTCATACTTACCATAATTTCCTTTTCTATTAGGTCCAACATTGTCAATGGGAAGTCCTAACTACTGGGATAGTGCACCCCTACCAGGGTAAATGGCACAGCCCAAGCTTTAGAATGTTGTGCACATGAGGATTCCGATCAGCAGCAACCTCAAGTTCACTACTGTCCTCGCAGTGCCTGAGTAAACTCAACCACCATACAGTATGTCTGTTTGATAAAAGAATGCAATTAGCAAATCACTTATAAATAAACTTCCTTCTAAACATAACATAGAGAACTGTCTTACCTTGTTGCAGATCTCTGAAGAAAACACACTGATTTCTGACCCAAAGCGGGTCGTGTCGTCCTCTTTGAGTGCATGGTGGGCAGCCGATGAGGATCATCCTGCATCATCAAACTCGTCTACAACATCTAAGTTGAAAAACATAACCATTAACTTTGGCAAGCAAAACTGTATGCAGAGAAACTACCTGCAATGAGGAAAACACCCTCAGTTAGTTACAACTGAACCTGTTAGAAAGCGTGATCGCAGTCAGATTGAATACCTGTTTTTTGTTGTTGCTTTTTTTTAAATACAGCACAGATTAAAATAGAGGGATGCCCTGAAAATCATAATAGGGTTTTATCTATCAAGAACATCCCACATTTACCATATTTCCACATGAGCAAGGAAGCTCCTGGGTGGCCGATGACAATGTTGGAGCTAACAGAAAAGGAAATTACAGTAAGCATGAAGAAATTTCATCTTTCTGTAGTGCTCCACATTGTTGATGAAATTCCTAACTATAGGTTCTAGTAGCAGTACCCAGAACAACCCATGTCATGAACAAATATTTCAAAGAAATTACTTATGAACTGCTGGCTGCAATACTCTGCAACCAAAAGCTGCATCAGGAGCGCTCTTAACATCCAATTTGCAGTGTTTGGTGAAAGTGTGGATGGAAGACCACGTAGCTGCCTTGCATAACTCTAAAACAGATGCTTCACTTCTCTCTGCCGAGGAGGTGGCCTTAGCTCTTGTGGAGTGAGCTCTTATGAGTGCAGGAGGCCTCTTCTTTCTGTGACATAGGCTTTAGCAATGCAGGCCCCTCACCCACCTCGCTAGTGTGGCCTTCAAAGCTTTTGACCTCATTTAGCTGTTCAAGAGAACAAAGAGATTATCTGATTTCCCAAACTCAGCTGTCCATTTGAGATATGTCCCAACAGCCCATCACAAAACCAACTTGTGGAACTCCTCTCCTTTGGGTGAGAAGGTTGTAGGCAGAAAGATGGAAGATATATTTCCTGGTTCACATGAAAGCCATGGGTGCCTTCAGAATGAAAGAAGGGACTGTTTTGAGCACCACCTTGTCCTAATGCATGGTAAGGTATGGTTCCTTGTGGGATAAAGCCTAGGGTCTCAAATTCTCCTGGCCGAGTACATAGCAACCAGAAAACACACCTTATATGCCAACACATCCAGCAGAATGGATGACAGTGGTTCAAGAGCTCCTTGCAAAGAGTGTTCAGAACCAGATTTAGATCCCATGGAGGAACTGGAGAATGGAACACAGGTCAACTCTTGCTAACCACTTGTAGAAAACAAATAACCTCTCTATTAGTCACCAGACATGCTCTAAAGACGCTCCAAGGGCAGAGACCTGGCCTCTCAAGTGCTCAGGGCTAAGCCTTTCTCCACGCCTTCCTGCAGAAAATCAAAATCTCTGGGATTGAAGCCTTGGAGCTGGAGCTCCTTCTCTGGCCCAAGCTAAAAGGTACACCATACATGGCATAAGCTGCAAAAAGTAGAAGCGTTCCTAGCAACCATTAGTGTCTACTATGGTGATTTGGCCACTGCTATGTAATATTACAGATCTATTTTTGTTATATTTTTCCTGGTGATTTTGTTTATGTTTTAGAAGGGTTACATGCAGAGGAACCTGGGTATGTTTTAAATTCTCAAACAGGCCAGGAGATGAGTTTTGATGGAGGGATACCTAGTTTTACTGAAAAGGACACAGGAAAGAGAAAACGTCTTGCAAAATATTTGACATTCCTCTGTGATCTGAGAACAGGCTGCTTAGCCAGGAAACTAAGAATCCCAATTCAAAGAGGGACTGGACATTCCTTGTAAGCTTATTAAAGGAAAACAGAGGTAATAAAATTTCAGTAGATGGGAGCAACTATCACCTGTAATAAAACTTGCACTTCAAAGGAAAAGTGCTTTAGGTTCCAGGAACTGTCATGGTATATTTACATTTTATTAGCTGACAGGATATTAGAACTGTAAGAGAATCTGACTAATAAATAATATGATTCTCTAAAAGTTTGGGAAAGAGCAAGAGAGACCCTGCTGGCATAGAGAATAAACAGCTAGACTTGGGGATAGCCAAACCTATAAAATGGCCCTCAGAACAGAAACTCAGGGCATTGCATTTTGACACTCTTCTGACACACAAAAGAAGCCAGACTGCAGACCAGTGGCTATAGAAAACTGAAAACTCTAGCAGAAACTCATTTATTTTATGGACTTTGATCATCCACAGACAAGGCAGAAACTAGATAGTTTAATTTTACAGTGCTTTTTGCAAGTGTATTTCCACCTTTATTTTTGTTATTGTGTAACCAGATTTCTGAAATATTTTGTTTGTAAATTTTGTATGATAATTATTTAAGTAATTTAGTAAAAGAACTTTGGTTTTAAAACTGCCTGTGAGTGATGTGTGTGTGTGTGTGTGTGTGTGTGTGTGTGTGTGCGTAAAAACTGGATGGTTTATTCAACCATTGCTAATCATTGCCAACTGGCCCTGGGTCCTTTAAAATGCCATTTTGGCACATTGTTGCTTTAAATTATTTTTGTTTGTTTTTCCTCCTCCTCCCCGCGCTTATGTCCAGTCTCTTCTGATTGGCCAGCTCCCCCAACCAGTGTATGCATGGGAGAAACATGAGAATGTCCTCTTGAGCCCATCACCCCAGCAAGCAGGTCCAGGACTTCCAACTGGAGCAGAAAAGGTAAGTTCCAGACTTTTTTTGTTCAGGTATTTAATGCTCTGTTGTTCTGTTTTGCAGGAAGAGCATCGAGGGTCGGGGCCATGAACCACAGGGCAGCGAGGAGCAGAGAAGGCTGAGCGATAGGGATCCGACCAGGACCAGACAGGGCAGGCATCATGGTGTGACATAGATTCGCACTGGAGCAAGTGGTTCAGAAGCACAGAGCAGACCTGACAATCGGAGGTTCCAAAAGTTAAAACTTTTAATTTTATATTGTCAGGGAGCCGGAGGAGGAGGAGTGAACTACAGAAGAGAATGGACTGGGCAGTGGCATGACTCTGGGGGACAGCTGGGCACTGGCGGGCACATCATGGATTCTGGCCTGCAACTGGGGGAGCTGCTGCAGATGATAGGGGATGCTGAGCTGAACAAGCAGATCGAGACATTAAGTGTTGTGCCCTGCAAGTTGCAGTTATGGGAAAGTCATTTAAAAGTAAATGTGCCTGCTTTTGCAGAGGTCATAAAAGCATAAGTAAACCACAAACAAGTCATTGCAATGGGCCTTGAGCAGTCAGTGATGGGAACGACATTTAAAAGTAATCTGTGCCCTGCCTTGCAGAGAAAATGATAAGCAAGTGTTGTGCCCTGTAGTTTTGCAGTGAACTGGAAAAGACATTTAAGTAACTGCCCTGCGTTTGCAGAGGCAGGACATTAAAGTAACGTGGTGCCCTGCCTAGAGATGTCCAATGCCTAAGTGTTGTGCCCTGTAGTTTGTGTAGTGATTGGAAAAGACATTTAAAAGTAACTGTACTCTGCATTTGCAGAGATGGGAAAGACATTTAAAAGTAATCTGTGCCCTGCCAAAGAAATGTCTGATGCCTAAAAAGTGTTGTGCCCTGTAGTTTTTGCAGTAATTGGAAAAGACAACTGTGCCCTGCATTTGCAGATGGGAAAGACATTTAGTAATCTGTGCCCAAAAGAGATGTCCGATACCTAAGTGGTTGTGCCCTGTAGTTTTGCAGTTATTGGAAAGACTGATTACAATTAAGACACTAGCCTGCTGCCAGCTAAGGGCTAATTGATGCAGCAGTGAACTTTGGGCAAGTTTTCCATTCACAGCTCTGTAACTTTAGTGTGTGCCCTGTCTATGGCAGAGATTGAAGACAAATTAGACTATGCCCTGCTGCCAGCTTTCCTGCAGCAGTGAACTTTTGGGGAAGTGAAGTCTGTTTCTGTTCACAGCTCTGAAACTATAGTGTGTGCCCTGCCTATGGCAGAGAGAGGACAAGTAATTAGACTGCTGCCAGCTTTCCTGCAGTAAGAGGAAGTGTTCTGTCACAGCTGGCTCTGAAACCTAAGTGTGTGCCATGCCTATATGGTAGAGATCAGGGACAAGTTAAACATAATGCCCTGCTGCCAATTTTCCTGCAGCAGTGAACTTTGGGAAGTGTTCTGTTCACAGCTCTGAAACTTTAAGTGTGTGCCCTACCTGCAGAGATGGGGACATTTTGGGGAGTGGGGCTCAGGGGTCACAGCAAATCTGCAGCTGCTATTTATCTTTCTTTTTTTTTACAGAGAAAGTAGCTATATTACAGTAATGTGTAAATTCACAGCTTGACAGATTCTTGTTTTGCTAACTTCAAACTTTTAATTGCAATCCAACATGGCTAGAGTTAAATTAGCAACTGCAGAGGGATGGCACCAAAATATGATCCAGAAAAACACTGGCTACAGATTAGCAGTGAAGGAGACTGTGCAGTGCATGTTAGTTGCAAATTATGCTGAGTACAGAGATGAGCTATGTGGTTGAGGAACTTCAGTGAGACATTAATTGCAGGGATTACAGGCCCCAGCTAAAAGTCGACACCATCTGGAAACATCTTCTGACAGAGCAGAACAGGAAAGCTGTTAACATTTTCAAATTTGGTAGAACAAGATCGCTAATTGATATATATCACCATACCACAATTAGTAAGTTTAAATGTGTGTGTGTGTGTGGGGGTGTTAGGGCTTGGACTGAGACTTAAACTTATTTAATTTATTTGCAGGAGAGCTTTCAGCAATGCAGAGGAACAGCATAGAACAATTCTAGGCAGGCTGATGGAGATCCTGTATATGATGGCCAAAGAGGACATCCCTATTAACAAGTCTGAAGCGATAGCAGAACAAGAGAAGCATCATGGAGTTCATTTGGGCAATAAATACATTGATACTGTTAGTGGGAAAGAACTCACAATGTGTATTGGCAAGCACCTAGAAGAAAACCTGCTGGTAACTGTCAAAATGCAAATTATTTTTCAGTGCTTATGGATGGTAATACTGACAGTGGTGTAACTGAAAAGGAACTGGTTTACATAATTTATGTAAATCCCATCAATGGTCACGTGGAGACTATGTTTTACTGAATGAAAGCTGTATCAGATGGCACAAGTCAGGATTGAAAAATCTCCTTTTAGACACACCAATAGGATTATTTGAGTTCTGGGTAATGCCTTTTGGAATGCAGACTGTCCCTGCCACCTTCCAAAGGTCGGTCAACCAGGTGTTACATGGTACTGAAGAGTACACAGTGGCTTATCTGGATGATCAGTACAAGCTGGAAGGAATACCTGTCCCACCTGAAGGAAGTGTTGGGCAGAATACAGAGGGCAGAGCTCACTGTCAAGGCTGAAAAGTGCCAGGTAGCTATGGTGGAAGTGGCATACCTAGGCCATGTAGTGGGTGGGGGCAGCTTCATACTAATCAAGCACAGATTGAGGCAGTGGGGTGTGGCTCATGCCTGCAACCTAGAAACAGGTTAGGAGTTTCCTAGGGACCACAGGGTACTATTGAAAGTTTATGCCCAATTATAGCACCCTGGCAGCTCCCCTATCTAGCTTGCTGAAGAAAAGACAGCCCAAACAGGTACAGTGGGAGCAAGTCTGTGAATGAGCCTTCACACAGCTAAAAGAGGCACTGTGCAGTGCCCTGTGTTGGCCAGCCCAGATTACATTAGGCAGTTTATAGTACAGATTGATGCCTCAGATGTGGGGATTGGAGCAGTCCTCAGTCAGACATCTAATAAGGGTAAAGACCACCCAATAGTGTACCTGAGCAAGAGGTTACTTCCCCAGGAGCAGGCATACCTCAGGGTTGAAAAGGAATGCCTTGCACTGGTATAGGCCCTGAAGAAATTACAGCCATATCTCTAGGGAGATGCTTTGAGGTACAGACTGATCACAACCCTCTGGTGTAGTTAAATCAGATGGGCAAAACAAATGGATGACTACTCCAATGGAGTATTGCCCTACAGGCCTATGACATGACAATTATGCACCGGGCTGGGCTGGAAAACACAAATGCAGATGGCCTATTTCACCAGTTAGAATAGTGAGCAGAATTATAGAAACTCTACCATATGATAGGTGTCTCTACAAATTCAGTCTAAGGAGGGAGGGGTGTGCCATTTGGCCTCTGCTCTGTAATACTGCAGATATATTTTCGTTATACTTTTTCTGTGATTATATTTAAGGGGTTACATGCAAAGGAACTTGGGTATGTTTAAATTCCCAAACAGGCCAGGAGATGAGCTTTGACAGAGGGATACCTAGTTTTATTGAAAAGGTCACAGGAAAGAGACAATGTCTTGCAAAATATTTAACATTCCTCTCTGATCTGACAACAGGCAGATCAGCCAGAAGACTAAGAATCCCAATTCAAAGAGGACTGGAAGTTCCTTGTAGTTTATTAAAGGGAAACAGAGGTACTGTAATAAAATTTCAGGAGATGGGAGCAACTATCACCTGTAATAAAACTTACACTTCAAAGGAAAAGTGCTTTCGGTCCAGGAACTGTCATGGTATATTTACATTTTATTAGCTGGCAGGATATTGGAACTAAGAGAATCTAACTAATAAATAATATGATTCCCTCAAAGTTTGGGAAAAAGCAAGAGACCCCTGCTGACCTAGAGAATAAACAGCTGGACTTGGGGATACCAAGCCTATCAAAAGGCCCTCAGAACAGAAACTCATGGCATTGCATTTTGACACTCTTCTGACACACAAGAGAAGCCAGACTGCAGACCAGTGGCTATAGAAAAATTGAAAACTCTAGCAGAAACTCATTTATTTTATGAACTTTGATCATCCATGGACAATTTTTTTTTTAACCAGGAGAGACACACTAAGCTGAAGCTTGTTTACAGGTGCGACCTGGGAGCACAAAGAAGTTAAGTGACTTGCTCAGGGTCACACAGTATGCAAGTGGGGCTGTGGGATTCAAACCCAGGTTTCCAGCTCAGAGTCTTAAACCACTGTATATACTGCCTCCGCACTATATACTATACTATGGACCAGGTAGAAACTAGACAGTTATATTTTCACAGTGCATTTTTTATGTATGATTCCAACTTTTGCTATTCTGTAACCAGATTTCTGAAATCTTTTGTTTGTAAAGCTTGTATGATAATTATTTAAGTAATTTTAGTAAAAGCACTTTGCTTTTAAAACTGCCTGTGAGTGATGTGTATGTATAGAGGTAAAGGTTTTCAATTCTGAGACCAGCCTGTAATTGCTAAAGTGCCACCATTTGCTACCAAGACTAGGATCCTTAAGGGGAAGTCTGGGGCCTCAAGCAAGGAGATACACAGGTTCTTGGGAGGAGTCTGTAAGGGGAACTAGGTGCTGCAGCCCCATGGGACAGGACACAAATAGGTTTCTGAGGGCAAATTCTGAAGGGCTCATAATGCCTGAGTCACCCCCAGTACAGCAAACCAAGGAGAGTTCTCACCTGGCTACAGACTTCAGATTGTATTTGCCCTTACCCAGATTTTAAAGAGGAAGCCCTGTGACCTCATGATGAGTGTTCGTCTAGAATGCAGCAAGCCCCTAAACAGACACGAGAGGATATTCCTGTTCCTCCTGTCACGGACTGCACTTAGGGTTGGGCACTTGAACTTAGTGGACCTGGCCCCAGGAGTGGGATCATGACATCTACTACTTTTTAGGGAAACTTAGTTTTAGGAGCTCTCTATCAGAAGCAAGGCCATGAGCTGCATTGCCTCTGGATCTGGGTGCAGAATGAGACCCAGGGACAGAAAGTGTCCTTGTACTGGAAGGTGAAATAGTGCTTGTTAAACTAGGTTCCCAAGTCTGAGAACCACAGTCTTCTGGGCTACATCGAGTTATTAGAAGGAAGCTTCCTCTTGAGTGTCTTATTTTTGCATGACTTTGGGGAGAAGAGACAATTGAGGAAATGCATATACTTGTTGAAGGTCCACCCTGAGTCAGAGCATCCACTGCTTGCACTTGCAGACACCCATAACGGCTGTGAAAACATTGGTGTCTGAGCACTCACTGTAGCTGGAGGTGAACAGATAGATCTGAGGCCAACCAAACCTTTTGACAGAAGGTTGAACACCTCTGGGTTCAACATCCACTCCTGGGTGAACATTTTGTAGCATAGCCAGTCCACCTGAATGTTCAATTCCCCTGCCAAGTGGACTGCTGACAGAGACAGAAGATTCTCCTCTGCCCACCTGAGGAGATCGGAGGCTTCTTTAGCATCTCTACTTTGTGCTGCCTTGATTGTTTATGTACGCATTGTGACGGCATCGCCCGACCTTATTTTTACTGCTTTTTCTGCAGCAGACTTAGAAATCAAAGAACAGCTAGGTGAACTGCCCACATTTCCAAAACATTATGTGGAGATGCTGTTCCTGCACTGACCAGGTTCCCTGAAGGGGTAGTTGGTTCCGGACTGCCCCATCTGTGCAAACTGGCATCTGTTATCAGAATAAACTCTGAAGGAAGTTCTAGTAATCCTTTGCTCAGATTCTGCACACTCACCCATCAACTAAGGGAGTGTCACAACTGAGGGGAGAGAGAGATCCTGCCTTGAAAGACTTCTGATGTCGGATCCCAGGCTGACAGCAATCCCATCTGTAGGGGTCACATATGAAAATGCACCCACAAGACTAGATCTATTGTGCTGACATGAGACAGGATTCATAGTAGACTGAGGGCTGAAGTCGAGGACTATGCCCTGAGCCACTGGACTTCCTTCAGGGAGAGTCTTCTCCTGGGATGGTGAAAGACAACCTTCCCTAGGTCTGTGCTGAAGACTGCATACAGGTTTTCCAGGATCAGAGATGGTTCGAGAGAGATTTTCTCTTGGTTTATCACCCAACTGTGGGACTCAAGCATCTCCAGAGTCCTGAGCACTGTGACTGGGTAATAAAATTACCTTTCTCAGGTTCATGTTGGAACTGCACAAAAGAAAGAGATGACAGAAGAGTGGTGTCCAGATAATAAATATTATTTATTACTGGCAAATAAGAATAATACAGGCTTATAACCAACAGTGTAATCACTGGAGAGTATCCAGTTTCCTTGCCTATAGGCACAGTCAAGTCTCTCTGAGAGAAAATACGTGAAGCAAGGGTCTTATATCCCGATAATAACCATGACAACAATAAAAGAAAATACATAAATGTATATAACTGGCCAAAAACAGGTGGCCAGAGTAACTATCCTAACTTTTATTTATTTATTTATTTATTTAAATGTTTCACCAGGAAGTTTACACTGAGCAACAATGCTCATCTCACGGTACGTCCTGGGGAAGGGGAGGGGAACAATAGTAGTACAACAGGATAAATACATCTTAGTAGCATATAGGCAGACTGTACAGTTAACAACCAACAATAGCTAATAACATTTCTAGAGTAGGATGGATACATTTTGAGTGGCAGACAGGGGTATAGTCAAGAGGTACTGGGGTGGAACAGTAGAGAGATAGAAGTGCTAAGTTGCAGAAGTGCTAGGATTTCAAGAGGGATTTGGGATAGTGGGCAGATATTTGGCCCAGCTGGAGGAAGGAGGAGGTATAGACCAGCAGCTAGGCAGGGCCCGTAGGGCTAGACACAGTTGCAATTCATCACTAGGTAGTTTGCTAGGGATGTAGACAGAGAGTAGGCTGATGAGGAGTGGTGGATTTGGGACGGTAGTTGGTTCCAGAGCTTAGGAAGGCGATGGAGAATGCCATTTGGCTGGATGTAGTATTTCTGTAGGGTATATTCAGTGAGCGAGAGGCATCAGATCGGATGGTGCATTTGGTGGGGTGAGGGGCAGATGAGGCGGACAGGTAAGAGGGAGCAAGCCAAGACAGAATTTAGAGGTAAACTTTGCTGCATGCAATGTTCTCCTATCAATAAGTGAGGGAAAATTTAAAGAGCGGTAAAGAGTTCAGTGATGTGTCAGAGCAGGGGCATCCAGGGCAAACCAGCAGAAGGAGTTAAAGAGAGGTTCAAGCCTGGATAAGGAGGATTGAGGACAGCTCGTATACAACATCACAATAGTCGAAAGTTGGCAGTATCATTTTATGTACCAATTCATGCCTGCGCGACGAGGGATACTACCCCTGTTATGATAGAGGGCCCTAGCTTAGGCCAGAGTTTCTTTAGAATGGCATCAATGTGGATGGAGAAGTTTAGGTTCCTATCCAGCCAAACTCTGAGGTAGCGGAAGGAAGAGGTGTCTTCTAATACAGTCCCATCAATGGTGTAAAAGGTGGGTAAGGAAGGAGCCTTGCCAACCTCTGCCTAGTACCAAAAGTCATGGAGACTGTTTTCTTTGAGTTTAGGAAGAGGTGGTGCTCACTTAGCCAGTGTTGTACATTTTCGAAATCCAGCTGGGACCTGGCAGTGACATCAGTGACCGAAATTGCCAGTTGTGAACAGGACAGTGTCATCTGCATACATGTGTATGCTAGACGATAAACAAAACCGAGGGAGGTCATTGAGGAAGAGTGAAAAGGAGAGGCCTGGCACCGATCCCTGTGGGACTCCCATGGTAATTGGGTAGGGGAGAGGAGATGGCATCAGCTATCGGACAGATTGTGTTCTGCCTGACAGATAGGACTTGAACCATTTAATGGCATTAGGGAGAGACCAGCGGTGCTGAGGCAGGACAGGAGTAAAGGGTGGGAGACTGTGTTGAAGGCCTTGGCCAGGTCAATAAAAATAGCTGAGGTTATGAGGCCTTTTTCCATGCCCGTGGCGATAGTGTCGGTCAGCTGTAGGAGCGAGGTGGCAGTGGAGTGGTGTTTTCTAAAGCAAGCTTGGAATGGAGTAAGAAAGGAGGAGTCAGTAATGTAGGAGGAGAGTTGTTCGAGTACTATGTGCTCATGTAGCTTAGCCAGGATAGGAAGGAGAGAGATAAGGAGTAGTTACTAGGAGGAGGGGTCACCTCCTTTAGGGAGTGGTAGGACTATAGCATGTTTCCAGGCTGTAGGGACAGTGAAAGAGACAAAGGAGAGGTTTAGCAAGATGGATATAGGATAGGCGATGGCAGGAGCAAACAGAGAGAAGCTTAGGGTCAAGGCCATCTGGGGAGGAGCCTTAGTAGGGTTGATAGACTGAAGGGCTTGTAGGCAGCAGAAGAGATGTGGTGAAGAAGAAGGGTAGGGGGAGCTGGAGGAGTAGAGGAAGGGAAACAGAGAGTGGAAGTGGGCTGTGGAGGAGTGCATGTGCATCGGAGGCAGTTTGGAGCATTGCAGCGCAGGACGGAAATGGGAATTAAAGCAGCCAGTAGACAGCCATAGGATCTGAGATATCTGAGAGATTTAGTCTAAGGGTAGGAGTTGGGGCTTGGGTGGAAGGGGAAAAGAGGGACTGGGGAACTTTCCAGAATTTGAAGGTTTGTTTGTGTTGACGTGGAAGTTAGCCTGTGTTCAGTTTTGGTCAGTCGGATAGTTTTGGTACACTTATTTCAAGCTCCTTGTATCGCTGGAGGTCCCTGGGGCAGTTGGTTATCTTGTGTTTACGCCAAGCAGTGTCCCGGCTCTTTGACAGGACAGGAGCTCAGGGTTACCCAGGGCAGGAGGTTGCCCCGACTCTGATTTTACACAGGTGTGTTGGTTCTAAACGTGAAGGAACTTATCGCAGAACAGTTGGAGTGCAACGTCAATTGAGGTGCAGCAGCAATTGGGGACCAGTCAGTGTTGGTAAGGTCATGATGAAAAGGTAGAGTGTCAAGGGAGGAGTAGGTCCAGGTTAGGAGGATTTTGTGGGGTATTTTTGCCTTTGTATTTTGCTCACCATATATACACAGGATGATGGTCACGTAATACATCACGTAGGAGGCCAGCGGCCTTGACCCTCTGTGGGTGAAATGTGAGGACTAGGTCCAGTAGGGAATGGTTATTAGTTTTGTAGTTCATGCGTAGATTCCTGTATTAGTTTTGTTAAGTTTAGTGACTCTATGTCAGAGTGAGTTTTGGCTAGTGTGTTAGAGAGCCAATTGATGTTAGGGTCGCCCGGTATGTACAGCTCACTAGCATGGGTAAGGGCTGTTAGTTTCTTGATCAGATCAGTGACTTGGGAAGGGGTTGGCCCAGCGGCAGTATACTCCTGTGATAAATAGAGGGCAGCATTAGGAAGCTGCAGGTTGAGGAGGATAGCTTTGTGAGAAGAAGGAGAGGTGACTTTCAACACAACTGTTTGCTGTAGGGAGGTGGAGACATAGTTTGCACTCCACCACCTCTTCCTTGTCTGTCCATATGAATTACAGTGAATCCAGGAATAAGGACTTCTTGGTCCATGATATGACCCGAGAGCAAGTTTCCTAGATGATGACGACGTCAGGTTTATATTTGAGGACCATGACCTGCAGTATGGGTAGTTTGTTGGTAAGGCTGTGGGCATTTAGGTGGATAATTTTAGCCATTTGGGAGGGCTAGGGAGTGGAGGTGTGTGCAGGGGTAGGGGAGTTCGTTGAAGGAGACCAGGGTCGGGTGGATATCGCCAGCCAGCAGGAGGAGGAGCAGGAGAGTGAGGAATCTAGCTTGTGGTATTTAGGGTTGCTGAGTAGCATCGAGCATGGCGCCCATGTAGTTGTACACTACAGGAGCAGCTGAAGATATACTGAGCAGCGTGATCAGTAGGTCAGGCAGGCAAGTAAGAGAGGCACAAGGTAGTGAGGGGTAGTGCGGGTAATTGGTGGCACAGTGTCAGGTGTGTGGCAACATTCCTAGGTAGTTTACTGGCGGCTTCAGGAGAGTAGCTGGATATGTGGTTGGGCAGCAGGCGTCCTGTCATCCCTAGGATGGCGCTTGATCAAAACCGCCAAGATTAGGTGACGGGTAAAGCAAGCACATGTTAAGGTGTGCATAGTGGCAGGAGATAGTATATGGTGCCTGCGGAGTAATGCAGTGATAGCTGTAGGGTGAGCAAAGGTTTCCGCTCCCCCAGTGGCGTAGAGAATAGAAAGAGCCAATGGGAAAGTAGACTGTTAATAATTTCAGGCATAACTAACATGAGAAGTTGCTTAGCTAGCAGAAGATAAAGTGAACAATAAGGTCTGTCATTTGTAGTTACAGTTGTGCACAAGCACTAAAGATGGCATTGTTGCCTAACTAATAATTATACAGTAAGAATATAATGGAAAACATCTCCAGTGGTACAATATATATATTGTGAGAATGTAGTAAAGCATAATATGCATTGCAAAAGTACAGTAGAACCTCAGATCCTGAGAGTTATGCTTATATGATAAGTGCCTATGCCCTAAGAGTAGTACATATACCATATATGTGTTGCTGTCTGTGAGGTGGGGGTACAATCAGGGGTACTGGTCCATGGATAACATTCCTCCCCAGTTGCCTCAAAAGGGACACAATCCCGTAAGGAGGGATGGAGCTAAAAGTAATTTACAAACCCTGACACATGAGCCTTGTAAAGGAATCTGAGTTGTTCTCTGTGTTGTCTTACAGTACATCGCAGACAGCAGGGGTTAATATCAGAAAACAATCCCAAATGCTTGAATAATAACAAAAGCTTTTAAAAGTGAGTGCTAACCAGGTATTGGATAGAGCAGTACCTAAATCACCATCATGAGTGAGAGCATTAAGGGCATCGCCAGCTGGAGAAATATTATTACTGATATAAATCAAATGTGAATCCTTTCTAGCTAAAATGAATTTCAAAGAAAGTGTCAAAGGATCAATGAGACACGTTAAACATGGGCAGATTTTGAGACAAGGCAAGCAAGTATTATGGATCAGTATCAATAACATCTGATTCAGGGAAAGGAACAGGAGTGATGACAGTGTGACCTATAACTGTTTTCTGCTGTGGAATAAAACAGAAGTTAGGCATTTCAATAACACAAGATTTTTGACCATAAGCAAAGTTTTTGTGGTTAGTCACTACAATACTGCCCATTGAAACTATAGGTACCTCTTACAGTTGGTACCTCCATCACTGTAGATGTATCAGACAGGAGAAGGACTGGTTGGTGAGCCATGAAGTGAAGTGATGCACCTCTTCCAGGTAGCTTTGAGATTTAGCTGTTTTGGCATCTGGCGAAAGCAGATGCAGCTCATGTAGAGTTGGATTTGTCATCTCGCCAACATCAGTAAGGTTCAATGGCACCGTCACCCAAGGTAAAGGCCTAGTCAAGGTGTTCTTGGGAGTAGCCACACACTGATTTCAGAATGTCGAAAATGTTACAGTGGCACAGGTAGTAATATCCTTTCTTGGCACAACAGTTCGTGGTGCCACCCAGGCTTGGAGCACAGAATGATAGACAGGTAATGAAGGTAATTCTGTTTTTCATGATAAATGTCATTATCAAGATGTCTGATGGAGTTAATGGCAGCAATTTATCAAAGACAAATGTTACAGGATCAAAGCGGGTAGTGACACAGTGAACGTGACAAACATGTTGTCATGGATTGAACAAGTCTTACTAAAATAAAAGGGGCTTGGTTTGGATATCTGGAGACATAGCCATGGTTTCTAGCTGTAGACATAGAAATGTTAACATTGTTTGCTAAACAAATAGTAATGCAAGCATTGGGTTTACAGTGAGGACAATACCATTTACCCATTCGCCTGTCATGGATGAGATCTGAATGCATCCTGTTTCCAAGTCCCTGAAGAGATTGTTAACAGTGGAAATTACATAAGAACCATAAGCGAGCATAAAAGTTCACGGGCAATATATTGCTTGTCTGTCTCCTTATTGTTTTGAAAAATTAGTTGATTAATCTTATCTTTAGTATCATTGAAACCTTTGGCAATTTCCTGCATGTCATATACAGTAAAATGTTCCTCTTACTTAAACCATCTACACCATCTAACAGTGGGGAAGGATATCATTCTTGACAGCTTGCTGAAAATTTAGAGTTTGTGCTTTAATAGCGGCTATGTCTGCTCTAGTCCAAATAGACATGCCTGAGCTAGTGGCAGAAACGGTGCCTGCTGCACCGTTACATCTGCAGTATCACGCCTAGTGTGTGATCTAGCTTTATCATTAGGTGTGGATCAAAAGACCCTACATGATCAGTGGTATGGGAGACACTGATGGATCATTAGTATGTGTTTGATAAGCAGCTACAATATTCGTTAGCATCATACTGTAAAATTGGTCATGTGGACAGAGACCAATCTCAGCTATATTCCAATGTGTAAGATTAAAAATAACAGGTACATGCATAAATTGCACATTATTAATCAGGACTCCTGGTAGAAGCGGCAGTCAAACCACTAGGAGGACCTTCCTCCTGGGAGGGCAGTCAGTCATTTCTTCTTCAGTGTGTGGGACTACAGAAAGAAAAAGAGCTTGAGTAGCTACATAGTTGTGAAGACAGAAAGCCTGCTCCTCCCTCAGAAGTGAGGCAGTCACACAAAGCAAGATCTATGAGAGCAGTAAGGTTATAATGACCAGAATGTCTGGGGAAGTCTGTTGAATAGAGAGAATACCATTTCTAGATATCAGTGTTAGGCCATCCGTGGAAAGTACCTTTGGATAGGCAAGCTACAGGGAGTGTGTAGCCATTAATGTCAGTTTCCCATTGAATGGAAAGGGTGGATCTGTCTGGAGCAACTACCATGGCATCAAGGTAGGTGTCTGAGCTTTCTTTAACAGTAATCATTTTGTTGGAAACATTAATATGAACTCCATTGGGGCAGTATGTTCAAGTTTGCTAAGTAAATGTTGTACACGTCTGTGAGTCGATAGGGTTTATTCTGGGATGCAGTCAGGGAAAGTAGTAGTAGACCCACCAAGATGAGGAGGTCAAGATAGCCATCTTGCTGGTATACCTGTAAGAAAACAGAAAAGGATTGTTAAGTGGGGTACTATTCGCCCTAAGTGAGTTGGGAAAATAAGTTTAGTCACCTTTGTACAACTTGAGCTGATTAACATGGAACCACTTGTCTGTGGTCTTTTGCTGGTGAACTCAGACCTGATAAACAGCAGGGCTGAGTTTAACAGTGGGATATGGACCTTCCCATTTGCCACAAAAGAATGAGTTGGTTGTCTGTATTGGAGAAGTATAACTTGGTCTCCAACTTGCCAGTCGACTTTGACATGCTTATCAAATGAGCTTTAGCTTGTTATTGAGTCTTACCTGTTTGATTGCAGCGAACAGGTGTGTCTTCATGAAGCTTTTCAACATACTTGTCTACAGATACTCTATCTGCAGTAGGGATGTGGAGATCAATCAACAGGTGCTCAGGTAATCTCATGGCTCTACCAGTCATAACCTCAAAAGGCATACACTGAATAGTGGCTGCAGGAGTACCCCTAATTGCCATCAGTAGTAGTGGCAAGAGGGAATCCCAATCCTGGGATTGTCATTAATGAATCTGCATAACATTTGTTTGATTCTTCTGTTGGCTCGTTCTACCTGGTCTGAGGATTGAGGATGGTAAGGGATATGGAATTTCCGATCCACTCCAGGTAGTTGGAGTGTCTGCTTCATCAGCTCAGCTGTAAAACTGGTTCCCTAGTCTGAGTCTACCTTTAGGGTAGGCCTAACCTGAGAACAATTGATCCACCAGGATCTTGGCAGTTGTCTTGCTGTTTGTCTTAGTGGAAATACTTCTACCCACTTAGAAAAACAATCAGTAACAACAAGCTATACTTGTTGTTTTTGCTGGAGTTGGTAAGGGGCCAATGAAATTGATTTGTATCGCATTCCATGGTCCAGTTTGCTCTTAGCAACAATTTTGGTGTTTCTTTTCACCAAAATTGGATTAAGAAACACACTATGCAGTTGTCCACATAGTGCTCTATATCGCTATATGCTGGGCCACCAGACAAATGTTTTGAGTTTCTGGAGGGTGTTTCTGTCCCCTGGTGTCCATCAGTGGGAGTATTATGAACCATATGAATGAATTTAGTTCACCAGATTGTGGTACAACCCACAATTTGTTACACATGTCCTCTTTTCGATACCAGATGAGCTTCTGATCACTGGACAAGTGTATAGTGTCAGAGTGTCTCTGTATGGACTACCAACAGGTAGTGGTTGTTCAGTTCCTTTGTCCAGGAATTTGAACACATGTTTTAGTTCTGGTCAGATTTCTGTGCTGCAGAAAGGTCCAGTGGAGGTTCTGGTAATGGTTTCTGCCTGGTGTTAGCAGCTACTATAGCTGCTACAGCAACTGGATGAGTCATTGTCCATGTCTTCCCCCTCGAGCACCTGCTTTGGCAAGCGAGTCTGCTCGATCATTGAATACATGGAAAGGGTCAGATTTGCAGTGAGCCTTTACCTTTGGATGTATAGTTTATGAGTAAACTGCTGTGTCAGGGTGTGTATATTCACAAACAAATCCCTGTATTTGACAGGTGTGCCATCAGAGGACGTAAAGTTATTTTTCTCCCAGAACAGTAAAAACTCAGTAAGGGATGAGCAGACCAATTGGAGTCTGAAAAGATGATAGCATCCTTGTCACCATGGGGCATGACCTCAAAGCTGCCAATTCAGCATACTGTAAGGAGATAACAGTGCATTTCCTGGAAATGCATCGGAAATCACCTTCTTCATCTAAAATGAGCATTCCAAATCCTGCTACCTGTTGTCTTTCTACATAGGAGGCGGAGCCATCCGTAAAGATACAATACATGGTGGCTTCCAGAACATCTGGTATAGCTAGTAAGAATGGTCCTGGTTCAGGTAAGTCAGGAGGTTGGAGGCACAGTCATGTGGCTTACCTGTGTAGAGTAGGCCGTGGGCCAAGATTGAGGGCATTTGGCAGGCAGTACTTTAATGTCCCTGTCCTGCAAAAGCACAGACCAGTGGGTGAGTCTGGTGTTTGAGACTGAACCATCTTTACTCTATCTGAAAGCAAAAATTTGTCGGTGTGGCAGGTATGCAAGGTGATGGGGCATACCCAATGATGTACAGAAAATGCTTGACAGCCCAATAGGTTGCCAGAGTGTTCTTTCGGAGAGACTATTTTCTCTCTACTGGAGATAGCAGCTGAGATGCATAGGCAATGGGCCTGTGGTAACCATTGTACTTTTGTGCCAGCACTGCAGACATGGCCACATCAGAGGTGGCAGTTTCCAAATGGAAGGGAAGGTTTGGGTTGGGGTTAATCAGTGCTGAGGCTGAGGCTAAGGCCTGCTTAAGCTGCATAGCAGCTTCAGTGTGAGTGGGGCCCCATGTCCATGGGACGTTCTTTTCAGAAGTTCGTACAAGGAGCAGCCTTGAAGGCAAAATCGAGGATAAAATCCTAGAGTAATTTACCATTCCTAAGAAGCATCTGAGTGTTGCTACGCTAGTAAGAAGTTGCAGATCTTGCAAGCCCTGGATCTTTTTGACAGCTGGGCTTCTGTCTTGGTCTGTGATCGAGGCCAAGGAAGACAACTTCTTTTACACAATTATGCCTTAGAGGGGTTGCACTTGAAGACTGCTTTCTTGAGGAGAGACAGAAGTTCATCTAGAAGAGCCAAATGATATTCTTTCATGGCGGTTGCTAGAAGCAAGTCATCCACATACCGTGGGAGGCACTGGGGTGTACAGAACTCCTGAAGGGCATCCATTATGTGGAGATGGAAGAAGGAAGGGCTGTTGTGGAAGCCCTGGGAAGGCAGGTCCAGGTGTACTGGTGCCCATCAAGGGAAAACAAACTTGTATTGACTTACCTGTGATGATGGAAGTGACCAAAACCCATTAGAGATGTCAAGAGCTGAGAACCACTTTTTGTCAGGGGTTAACAGCTTGAGCATATTGGGTGCTGGTGCTACTGTTGGGGCACAACTAGGGTGACTTGATTAAGTTTCCTGTAATCAATTGTGAGTCTCAAGCTCCATTTGGCTTTTTCAGAGGCCAAATAGGCAAATTGACAGTGGAGACACAGTCCAAATCACCCTCATTGTAGCAGTGATTGGATGATCTCCTCAGTGATGGTAAGGCTCCAGAAGGAAATGGATACTGCTTCTGCCTTACAGGGTAAGGTCCTGGAATCTCAATGGTGGTGTGCATCCTACCACAATCATGCTTGTTGGTAGCAAACACATCAAGATGTTTTTGCAACAAAGGTGCAAGTTAAGAAAATAGGTCATGACTTTTGAACAAAGCCATGACTTTATACTCCTTGTTGTTATGGGAGATGGCTGCCACCACATGTGAATCTGGGATGGTGACGCATGACATTGTCCTTTGATTTGAAAGAGTAGCCTGTTGGCTAGGTCCACTACACACCCATACAGTGCAAGAAAGTCAATTCCTAATATACTGGGGTGATGATGCAGTACCATAAGGTCAAAGACAAAATCAGTCCTGGGGGCCTACTACCACAGGCATGGGAACAGATCGGTAGGTGTGTAGCTGGGTACCATCTACACCCTGTGCACTGGTCTTCCAGCTGGTAGACCAGTCAGATGAGGCTGGATTCTCATCATAGAGAACTGACATGGCTGCCGGTATCCAGGAGTATGGTAAGGTGGCAGCCACTGACCGTGGCCTTCACACAAGGCTGTCCATTTATGTCAACAAGCAAGTCACTCACGGTCCAGACTGAAGCCTGTAATTGTCAATCTGCATTTTCAGAATCATCTTCATCCTTCTATTCCTGAAATCTGAGGCCTGCAGGATCCTTCTGGGCCTCCTGTATGTCTTGGTAGGATACAAATGTATCCATGACATCACAGGTGCGACATTGCCTGTACGGGTGTTTCCTCCTTGGTCATCGCATTGGCCTGGCCAGTAGTCAATGCTATGAAATGATTCTTTCCTTGGCTACTCAGTTGTTTGGTAGCCAAGGGCAGCAATGGATTTCCCTGGCCACATGACTGTCTAGCGGCCAGAGTGAGGGCTGCTGCGGTATGTGTAGGCTTTGTCTCTCTCCTAGCATGGACCTCCTCCAGCATTTTTCAGAAGGTCTGTTCTCATCTTTAAGGCTCCAATAGCTGGAGCCATTGTGATACCAGCTATCAGGTTGGGCATTTGAATTTTTCCTAACTACTCCTGTCCTTGTTTCTATTATTCTTCCAATTGCTGTCTCCCCTCTGTGTGACTGCTTGTCATCAGAAGAGTATCATTCTTGTCATTGTTACCTTCCACAGTATAGTGGGTAGGCGTGTCGGAGGTAGGCTGCACTGCAGCTACCTGAGCTGCTGGAGTTTGGATGGTGACAGCTTTGTTGTTCTTCCCAGAAGCCAAGTTACAGAGGTATATCTGGAATGCATGCTCCATCTTGGTAAGGATTTCCACGAAGGTGTCAGTGTTTGGAGTAACGTTGAGTTAAACTTTTTCCGAAGGGCCGGAGTAATGTTCGAATGTACAAATCCTTGTAGTCAGTCTGGTCTCAGTGTGCAATTTCACCCACAAGGCCATTGCCAGCCTCGTAGGTGAGCCACAACTGTTGATGATAAGTCACAGGACTTTTCTTCACATTCTGATTAACCTTATAGGCCAAGCGGGCTCCAACAATACCTGGGGCATTGGCGGAAGGACTGCCTGCGCGATATCATTGTAGGCAAGCATCTCGAGTTGCAGATGGTGTCTGGGAGTTTGGCCCAGAGGGTCAGTTCAATTGTCTGTCTCAAGACTTGAACTTGGTACTCAGGTTGAGAGAAAGCTTCTCAGAGGGAGCGCACCTTCGCCAAATGGCAACTGAGGTTGTCAGTTGTGCCCATCTGTCCAATGCTTTGGGCAATTTGCTGAACAGAATGAGCTACTTGCAAGGGTTGGTCATACGGGGATCGCGTTCAACTCAACACGCCCCATAGCACTGTGAAGGGCAGCTTCCACCGTTGCATCAGTGACTGCTCTAAATGCATGGTCCTGTTTTATAGTATTCTCAAACATTTGGTCAATTTGATCTTGGATGGCTCTCCGTGCCATTCGGTGCCACAATATTAGTAATGGCCTCTGAATTGGGCTGCACACTCCATGTTTTCCTCCCTGGAGAGAGGAGCAAGCAGTGGTGCACCACAAAGTATAGGCCATCCTCCCGTATCATGGGGCTGCCATCTTGGTGTATGGCGTTGTTTCCACCGTGTTTCTGAAGATGTGGCAAAGTAGAGAGAGTAGCGTCCATAGGTGCCATCTTGTGGATGGCTAGAAAATATGACAGCTGTATGGGTGTGGACTTGAGCATGGCGTGGCAAGCTTTGTCATCAAAGAACAGAGTCATCATCATCAGATGATGCAATGTCAATAGGCGTATACTGGAACCCATTCATAGCCTTAACATGGCCAGCGAGAACCTCTCACTGATGGCACATTTTCACCATCTTTGCTCTACATCTCGTGACAAACACGTGCCGTGCCCTGTTCAATACCCTTCTCAACCTCACGCTGCAATACTCTGTATGCTGCCTCAATTCAACATTTTCCCTAAGGGCTTTGTCTAGCTCACAATTCACTCTCTCATTCTCCTCTTCAACTCAGCATTATCCTCTCGCAACCTTCATTCATATCACTCAAAATATCATTCAAATATGCTGTCTGTTTCTTATCACATTTCAACCTCTCACAATTATCTCTCAACATGTAAATTTCTCACTCAGAGTCATGAGCAGTACAATGCAATAGTTTGTTATTGGCATCACGGAGTGACTGTCTCCTCCACTAGTTTCTGTTCCCTTTTCTGTAACTCTGATGCCTGCAAGCCCATCTCTTTTTTAGAGACACATTTTGCAGTTCAAGGGAGGCACAATTCACCATGAGACTCTCAACAGCGGTATGTAGAGCCACAAGCAAGAGACCTTTGAGGTTGTATTTCTTGGCTTTCTGTTTGGACTCTAAGTATTGCTCTGAGATTAGCAGCAATGGGTTTTCTGAAGACTTCAAGTCCCATGCAAAATCTGTCCATCCTCTGTGGGAGCTGAGACTCAACTCAGTGCAAAGTTCAGGCATAACAAACAAGGGTATACAAACAAACAAAGAAGCAGTCAGAAAACTGGATAAAATCATTGGCACCATCACCCAATGGCTTTCCGGTCCCCATGGGCAAGCGGTGGTGCCAAGGCAGTTCGCTGTCACCGCAGAGGAGTGTATCAGGGTCTGGAGTGGAAATGCCATGCCCGAGACCAGGACGGCACTGTTACCTAACTAATAATTATACAATAAGAATATGATGGAGAACATCTCCCAGTGGTACAATATCTATATTATGAGACTACAGTAAGCATAATAGGCATTGCAAAAGTACTGAAGTCAGATCCTGACAGTTATTCTTATACAATAAGTGCCTGTGCCCTACGATTAGTACATATACCATATATGTGTTGCTGTCTGCGAGGTGGGGGTACAATCAGGGGTACTGGTCCATGGATAACAGCACCAACCTCTGTGCCAAGAACGCCATCGGTGCTCGAATAAGCAGATAGTCTAGATAAGGTTAGACATGATGCACCTCTTGACGTAAGTTGAGCCACCAGGCCTATCAACACTTTCAAGAAGACTCTGGGGCTGTTGCAAAGCTGAAGGGAGTGCCTGGTACCGGAATTGTTGGCCTAGTATCGAGAACCCACGCTACTTCTGGTGAGACTGACAAATGGGGCTGTGAAGATAGGCATCTGTCAGATCTGACGCTAGGAAATCCCCAGCTGAACAGCTTGAGTGATTGATCTCAGGTACTCCATCTTGAATTTTGAGGGTCATCCAGACTTGTTCAGATGCTTCAGGTTCAAGATGGGTCTGAACCCTCTCTAAGTTTTTGGGAGCTACAAAATAAATTGTGTAGAATCCCTGACCTTGCTTGCTTGGCTGAACCGGTACAATCGCGACAAATGTGAGTGAGGTGGTTCAGGGTCTCTGACACCACGTGTCTCTTTTCAGTGTCCTTGAAACCGGAATGGCAGAAAGGCCCCTTGAGGGAATAGTGGAAAATTCTATCACGTAACCCAAGGCTAGAATTCCCAGAATCCACACATCTGACATTGTTTGGGCCCATCTTGAGTAGAAATCGTGAAGTCTTTCAACAAGGAAGAGGGCAGAGATAGGCCTGTGTACCTTCATTGAGCGGTACCAGGCTTTGACCTAGTCCTCTTTGTACGGTGTCTCGCAAGGGCTCCTCTGTTTCCATATCCCTTGTTGCCCGAGTAGGCTGTTTTGTTTCTCTGACTACCAAAGTTCCAAAAGGACAAACCTTCCTCAAAACTGCCTGCACTAGTCGCTATCTTGACCCTGTTGGGCTGAAGTAGTCTTATGATGTTATTATGACACTGGAAGGTGGCCTTCCTGTCCTGGAGGTCCTTTAAAGTAGCATCCAGGCTGGAACCAAACAACAGACCTCCTCAAGGGAAGGTTAAACAGTCTAGATTTTGAAGCTTGATCAGTGACCCAATGCCTAAGGCATATGCCCCACATGGCTGACATGATATGGTAAGCCAAGCAAGCTGCCATGCTCACATTCTCCACTGTAGAATCACGGAGGAAAGTGGAGGCCATGGTAACCAACTGTAAGATGCTCGCTCCTTTTGAATCAGGGGAACGAAGCTGCCCAGTGTAGTGACCCACAAGTTTAAAGCTCTAGCAACAATGAAGGAGGTGGGAAGTGCAATGGTTTGTGCCATTAGAGGCAAAGCCTTCCTACATGCGCATCCACTTGCTTGTTGTGGAATCTGTTAGGCCAGAGATCCTTCAGTAGGGTTGGTGGTGTGCATGACTGAATTATACACAGCCTTGTCCATCAGAGGAGAGACTTCCATCTGCAAAATATTTCCTCTAAACAGGAAAGGACCGTGTCTCGCTTTGGTTGATACTTCCTGATCCAAACCTGCCCATTCTTGCTCAATAATTTGGTCACAGTGAATGAAACTGGGAAAGCACTTCGAGCACAGAAGGATGCGGACAGAATCGGATTAACTGTCTCCACGGACTATTCCTCTTGAGCTGTAAGGATCTACATGCTTCAGCTAACAAAAAGACAAGGACTTGTTGTCAAACAGCGGAGGGATAGGACTCCTCATCTGGGCTCCATTCACTCCCTTCCTCCTCCTCAGAGGGACTTCATCCACATCAGAAAGTAACTTTTGAATGTCAAGAGTTTCTCCAAGAGCCCTAGATCCTCATGCTGACCCTGTAAGGGTCAGCATTGGGGTCTGCACATCTGACTCCAGCCTTGTACTGCTGCAACACACCTGGACGTGCCTGGGTGGCCTCCTGACCTGAGGGGCCTGGTTTGGGGTCAGGTATGTCTGCTGGGATGTTCTGTGGAATATCATGGAAACACAGAAACTTAGAAATTGATGGCAGATAAGGACCACTAGGTCCATCCAGTCTGCCCATTTTCCCTGCCTATTTTAAAAGCTGCACACTGTACTTGATCTCCGACTTCATCTCTTGTTCCTATTGCTAGGGTTCCCTATGCCTGTCCCATGCATGTTTGAATTCCCCACTGTGTTTGCCCTCACCACCTCTGTTGGAAGTCTATTCCATGCATCCACCACCCTTTCTGTGAAGAAATATTCCCTCACACTACCTCTTAGTCTACCCCTTCCAACCTCATGTCATGCCCCTTGCTCCTGGACATCTCCATTTGAAAGATGTTACCTCTGGTACCCTATTTATGCCTTTTAGATATTTCTAGGTTTCTATCACATCTCCCTGTCTCTTGTCTCCTCCAGGGTATACATATTGAGGTCTCCCAGTCTCTCCTCATATGACTTTTAGTGTAGGCCCTGCACCATCTTTGTTGCCTTCTTTGAATGGTCTCCAACCTGTCTCGTCCTTATGGAGATGTGGCCTCCAGAACTGGACACAGTATTCCAAATGAAGCCTCACCAATGATCTGTACAGTGGCATCACCACCTCCTTTCTTCTGCTGGCGATACTCTCCCTATGCACCCCAGCACCCCACTGACTCTCCCCACAGCCTTGGCACATTGTTTGGCCACCTTTAGGTCGTCCGATCACGACACCCCAAATCCTTTCCTGTCTGCTTACCATCAGTATCCCCCCATCATGTAATCCTCCCTGGGTTCTTGTGTCCCAAATGCATGATTTTGCACATTTTGCATTGAATCTAAGCTGCCACACTCTAGATCATTTCTCCAGTTTATGTAGGTCCCTCCTCATTTTTCCACCCTTCCAGCGTGTCCACCCTGTTGCAGATCTTAGTGTCATCCGCAAAGAGGCACACCTTCCTTCCAGCCCTCTGCAATGTCACTTGAAGACATTAAACAGGACTTCCCCAGGACTTATCTCTGTGACACCACGCTGATCACCCTCTTTCCTCAGACTGGCTCCATTTACCATGACGCTCTATCTTCTATCCTTCAGCCAGTTCCTAACCCAGTTGACCACCTTGACCCACTCCCATACTGCCCAGCTTGTTCACCAGTCTTCTATTCAGAATAGAATCAAGGCCTTACTGAACCAGGTAGGCCACATCCACTGCTGCTCCCTGATCCACGACCCTAGTCGCCCAGTTAAAGAAATCAGTCAAATTTGTTTGACATGACCTTCCACTGTGAATCAGGGCCCAAAAGCTCACCAAGGAGCAACAAAGTGTTTTTGCAATTCTGCTTTGCCACTGCCAACTAAAGAACCAATTGCCCCACTCTCCAGCTTGGAGGACCGACTGGGAGGAACTGTTAGAGAAATATTATGCTGAGCAACACAATGAGGATAGTAGGAACCCATAGGAGAGGGCCTTATCACCCTTTTGCAGGTCTTACATCTTTTCATAATTAATGGCCTCCGATAAGCCATGGTGCCGTAGAACAGTGCTGTATAGCCGTGGAATTGCAACAACACTAAAGAATGCTGTAGTACAGAGAGGAAAACTGAGCAACTATGTCTCAGCAGCTCCTCAGGAACTTGCTCAAAGCAATGCCTTCAGTCACTCTGAGGAAATCAACTAAAATAGAAAAATCCCAAAACACCACAATCTTTTTTAAATTAACAACAACAGAAAACATGAAGGCTTAGGGAGACCAACGCAGTAGCCGAGAGGGACCCCCAGGAGCCCTACATTACCCCACAAAAAATAAAAATTAACTTGCCTGTGGCACCTTTTTTTAATAAATAAATCAGAGACCATTAGAAACACCCTAATGCAAGGCAGATGTTGCTCCCAGTCCACATATGGAGATGGGTAAAGCAGGTTAGTCAATTTAAGCCACAGGAATGCTGTTCGTTTGCAGGGGCTCCTGCCCTGCAAAGGTTCTCGGTTTAGCTTCTGTGAGGAAAGCAGCTTTTTTCTGCTTCTGCAAAATAGTTTCATTTAATTCTGAAAAGTCTGCTACCTGGAAGTATGGCCCGGACGTGTGGTAGCTCCATTAACTGTGAAGGTGAGGGCGCCAGCACCGTGACGCTTCAATACAAATGCATTGAAGCATACGGTGTGGCACCGCATATTTACAGTTAATGGAGCCACCCCAGTGACTGCCATACTTCTGGGTAGTGGACTTTTCTGAATTAAATTAAAATACTTTGCAGCATGATTAAAAAACACTTTTCTCACAGAAGCTAAACTGAGGGTAAGCTTTGCAGGCGGCCCTTGCAAATGACAGCTTTCCTATAACAGGCATGCTTTTAATTTAGTGGTGCTCCTGGAACCAGGTAGCATGATATGCTACGCAGAATTGCAGCCCTAACTGAAAAATCTTGAAAGTCTTGAAAGAATGTTGATAAAGCTCTGTCCCTTCAAATGGCACAGCTGAACTGGGAGGTTGCTGCTGATCAGAATCCTCATGTGCACAACATTCTAAAGCTTGAGCTGTGCCATTTCCCTGGTAGGGTGCACTATACCCAGTAGTTAGGACTTTCCGTTGACAATGTGGAGCGCAATAGAACTGACCAATGGATTTGGACTGAACTGAGTGTATGTTGAACAACATATACCATCACTATGTAATCGCTAAATATTTTGGGATATCGAGCTAAATGGGAGTGACAGTGGTAGTGCTAACTGGGGCAAGTATTGGGATGACCCATTACAGCAAACTCCTACATTTAATTATTAATTTATTTACTTATTGTGTTCAGAGGACCTTTGAGCTCAAGAGCCCATTTTCAAAGGTGTCCAAGCCTTCATCGAGTTACATACAACAAAAGAACAAGTTACATTGGACAGCAGACCAATACAGTACAGTACACGACAAGTATAACAATAATTATCGTGATCACAAGGAGCAGTGAGTTAACAACAGACTTCTGCAATTGCAGGAGGCATTATGGTTATCACCTTTTAAGAAGACCAAGTGGGACATTTCTTACTAAATCACGATTTTTCACAGGTCAATATGTAACCCCAATGCAACAGACTTGTTTTCTCTAAATAATCAGAATTAAGGCTAAGGGCTCGATTTTAAAAGTTGATTTAGATCGCACATTGTGTGGCAAACTGCTGACTCACGACAAACTCGGTGTGCGGAGAACCTGCACGGTTTTACAAAACAGGGTCCTGGCCCCAAAGTATTCGAGTTTGCCACAGTCGACTCCAGCGCCACCAAACGTGCTTAGAATGGAACTGCCGCAGTTGCGGCACAGGCTTGCAGCATCATTGGCCAGTGATGGCAACCCACCAGCCATTTGCCCTGGTGGCTAGCAGGTTGTCCAGAGGCTGCCCGCTCACGGAGGAGTGGGGGTGGTATGGGTCCAGATGGGGAGGGTTGACAGTTGCAGTGGTGGCAGGACAGTGCTGGTCCGTGGGGGCAGATGCACCATGTGGGGGGAGGTGTGGGCTGAGCTGTCACCTACCAAGTACCTCCAGCTGCTCCATTTGTGGTCCGACAGGTGTGGGGCTGTCTGGGCACCATCCCGGAAGCTTAACTGCAGGGTCCATGTGCCGGTGGGGGCTTGCAAAATCCCAATATGAGGGATATTACAGCCCTGCCCAGGCATAAGCCCACCTCCTGCCATGGCACTGGTGTAACTGTTGCACCCTCCGCCCCCAAGTATTGCATGGTCCCTTACAAAATCGGAACTGGTACAAGGTGCGGCACAAAGGAACCCTTTGAGCCACTTCTCCTTGCTGCAAGCCCCTTGTACCAGTCCCGACTTATACAATCGGGCCCCAGTGTTATTTTTCAGTTGCTTCTATTGTTTTAGCATTTTATGGAATTACAATTTTCTGCAACATTTATGGGAAAGATTTTTGTTTGCTACAAGATCAGGACATGTATTTTTCTTTTTTTTGCTGGACACCACTGCCCAAAATCAGAACAGGCGGTAACCAGGTGTACCTTTACTGTGCTGATGTTTCTTCATACCAGACATTCCACAGCCAGTAACAAGAGGCGGCTAACTCAATGACTGAGCGGGTGGTGAGCACTGGGATGGGAGGGTTCATGATCTCTTAAAATGCACAGGTGGCCGACACCGAACTAGAATAACCGGTGGCCAAAGGCGAACACTGTGCCCTATGGGTTGTCCCACAGGAGGGAGTCTGCCGCGCTTCCGTGTTGGCTGCCACTTACTTGTAGCCCAATAAGGGAAGAGGAGCCGGACAAGGGCGGAGGCTGTGTTACGCAGCGGCTCGTGTCACACGTCACGTCACGTCGCCATATTACTGTGAGGAGAGCGCCACTGGGCAGGATACATAGCGCAGCACAGCGCTTGTCTTATGATGTTTAACCAGTAGGCAGGACTAGTTACAGAGGTTAGTAGCCCGGAGCTCTGTGAGTATTCTCAGGGCGTTTACGTGGATATCTGTGTAGTTGCCCAGTTCCTGGTATACTGACTGCATAAGTTGTTGGAAATGAGACAGTCGGGTCCTCCGAAGTAAGGCTGAGCCAGCAGCTGCTAGGAACTCAGCCCCAGTCTAAGGTTCGTGAAGTCCTAGACTCAGTTTGTAACGCTCTGTGCTACTTTTATCTTTTTGAGAAGTCTAGTAGATGCTGAAATGAAAGGTTTCTGAGATAAGACCTGTTCGAGGTTGAAAACAATCTTTAACAAGGTGGTCCAAGGGCATCGCCAGCATTTTCTTGAGTGTGGGGCGCACACTTACTGTGCAGGTGGCTCTATACCGACCCCAAATATATGCCCTGTGGAATATGATGGGCTCGTAATATCATACCTTTTGTAATGGGACCGTCATCTGGTCTGGGCTCAGATGTTGCCATACACGCCTCGGCTGCTTTCTTCCACAGTTTTATAATCAACAGAGGAAGGAGAGGTTATAAATTGTTGGGGTTGAATAAATGATAATGAAGCAGTTTAGCGAGTTGTATTATAAGTTAATAGTACCAAGGGGCTCTTAATGGTGTAAGAGACTCCAAACATGAGATTTGGTCAGAAGACTAGAAAGAAAACTGAACAGTTTGGGCTCACCAGACCTCTGGGGAGAAGTCTCTTGTACCATAGGAGACACTTCATGGAGGTACTAAAAACTTCCTGTAAATCACTCAAGTTAGTTTTCTTTGTTTTCAAAATGTTATAAAGTTAAATGAAGCCGCCCCTCACTCTGGCTGTGAAGTAGAATGCTCCACTTGTAACATTCCTGCAGGTGAGACCACTTCACACAGGATAAGATGTGGGTGCCACTGTGTGCTGAAGGGTGAACTGTAATCAGCAGTATGGTGACATGTGTAAAGGTAAGCATCTGCAGTTGTTAGGTGAGGGTCAGAAGCAGAAAAGGTGGAAAGATTAAGTTTACTGGATGAATTCAAGGAGGGCTGAAAGGTCTGTGTGATTAAAGGCTGTTCATTCCTTGCTCTTGAAGGGAATCTGCTGTCATTGTGTTTTCCACCCACAGAGGTAGTAGGCAGGGCTGCTGTAATGGGGAGAAAGTGGGGAAGTTGTCCGGGCACCGAGCTCAGGAAGAGCCCACCTGAGGAGCTGGCATTACCCTTGGCATTAGCTGGTTTGGGAAACGGAGGCCCATTTCGATTGACTTGTCCTGGGCCCCAAAATTCATAGCTGCAGCCCTGGTAGTAGGTGACCTGAGCAGTTTCCCAAAAGGAACTGAAGCGTCAGTCCTTAACAGTTTATCATTTTAGTTTACATACAGTAGTAGCATACTGTAGTGATATACAAATTTGACGTCTTCTGTGTTCGCACGTTGTGTATATTCCATGTCGATAACTCTGTACCCCTGCAATCTCTTTGTAATTGTTACTGAGTCGACTGTACTGCTTGCCTGACCATGGTGTATACTGATTTGTTATTCTGTGTTTCATGTGTAACCACCCAGTCTCCTCCCTGGGGTTACTAGAATCCTATCAGTATTAATGTTAGCAAGGTAGGCAGCTGGTAGAGAACTCATTAGGGCTTCTACACAATTACATCATTGTTTACTTAGCTAGCCTGAGAGAAGAATGATCAGGTCATTTGGAACTCTTGAAGCAGCATAACCATTTCCTGTGTACAGCGAGCTGCTCTGGAGAGCTTAGCATGTTCAGTCAGTAGTGAATTATTTGAGTCTAAGCGTGGAGGTGAGAGTGGCAGAAGGTCTGCCAATTGGGCTCTGAGTTGAGGGCCCAGAACTTCTACCGTAGTCTGGAGTACAATGTCCAGCTTCCAGTGAAGTGGTGGAGACCTTTCTACAGCAGGATTTCTACTCCGTGAAGTGGAAGAACTGTTTTTCTTCAGAGGTTTCAAAGGGCCATCCCCTGAAACATAGAAACATAGAATTTGACGCAGATAAGAACCGCTTGGTCTGCCCAGTCTGCCCATTTCCTTCCTAATGGATAAGCTGCAGATCCTAGTTAACCAGCAGCTTACTTGCTCTACCCCACCCCTAGAATTGCCTTATGGCTGCCCCATGCATGCTTGAATTCAATCACTGTTTTTGACTCCACAACCTCCTCTGGAAGGCCATTCCATGCATCCACAACCCTCTCTGTGAAAAAATACTTCCTTACATTACCTTTGATCTAGGCTTGTTTCTGAATTCTGGTCACCGCATCATGCGCGCCACAGCCCGCTTGCTTGCACTGACAACCTGGCTCAGAAACCGATACGCAACAACTGAACTCAGGTCTTCTGTGCGGTAAGCAACTGTGCTAATCTACTCAATCACTGGTTGGCCTGCTTTGGCATCAGTTGACCGTAAGCAATGCACTTGTATTCACTATCGTGGCTCATGTCACTTGCCTTGCTGTAATTATCTGTGTGTTTAGGTATTCCCTAAGTTATACAGGTGATATTTTACATACTGTTTGCCAAAGTACCCTCAGAATGGAGTTCTATTATCTGAGACATGAAATGAGTCTGCTGTTGCTGAGAATTTGACTGCTTCTGTTGCAGCTTTATGATATTGTTCCTGCCACACATATAAAAAATACATAAATTCTCCCAGTGTGCTGGCTCCGTGGCTCCAGCGAAGGGGATTTGCTTGGCACGCTGGCTACCTGGGATGATGCCCTGAGACCAGGTACTAGGAGGGTGACTGACTGGGAGGAGATTTACAACTGTCCACTGAATGCTTCCCTCTGGGAGGGGTGGGACTAGCCTTGCACCTGCATGGTGGATTGGTGCTGTGCTTGGGGAGCGTGCTGCACACAACCCTGCACGTCCCTGCCCGAGGGTTGTCTGTGCTCATGCAAGGCCAAGAACTGCAGTGGGCAGGGCAGAAAATGTGCTCTGTCTGATAGGATGATGAGCACCAGCTCCTGCTATCCACGAAGAAGCCCCCAAAGTTAGCCGGACCAGCCCCGCAGCCCTGGGATGCAAAGGTGGCTGGTAAGACCCCAAAGAGAGGGACCCTCCTGACATAGGGATACATCGGGTTACCCAGGTAAGCTGTAATTGGGGATGGTGGTAGTGGTCGGGAGGGTGACAGGGACCTGGGCACTCAAAAGGAGTGGTTGGATGGGGGTGCCAGGAGATGCATAAATAGAAAATACAAAAAAATTATCTCATTGTTTTAGGGCTCTGAATCAATCTTTTGAAGAAAATGGTAAAGAAGCTGGTCAAGCAAATTGCTTAAAACAACAAAAAGAAGTGGTGCACAGTGCAAGAAAGGAGAGTGACTTCACAGAAAACGGAATTGTGCCAAATTTATTAAATGTCCAAAATTTAGACAAACAAACAACTGCTGAAGTAAGTACTCAAGTGCTTTGAACCACCCTGGTTCTTTTTAGGGAATAATACAAGAAAGGTTGCAACAGTATTTATACAGGCACTAGACTGGTTAGTACAATCCACACGTGATAATTAAAACCATGCTGGAATTTGAGTCTAGGTAGCAAGCAGGACATGTGCAAAGCTCCTTCTAATGCTCAACCAGGTAATCACTTCAATCAATCAATCAATCAAAGAACCTTTGTGTGTTTCAGCTGCCTTGGAAAGAACTTAAGACTATTTTGACCTGGTACCCAGGAGAGGTGCCTTTGCTTGTTCCATTCCCAGTGGATGGGACAACTAGTTCATGAGTACTGTTTTAAGGAGACAAGTTCACCACATATTTAGGGGAATCATTTCTGGTATGTGTATGTGTGTGCCTGTAAGGCTAGAATGCACCTGTCAGTGCCCCTTGTTCACCCAGGAGAATGAGTTTCTTGTAAACTGGTCACCCAGGAGAGTGCAGTTTGTATTGTGGCCACCCCAGTGAGTGACAGGAATGGAAAGTATGGGACCTTGGACTTAATCCGCCACTAGCATGCAGCCATGGAGACTCTAACCTTTCAACTTGCAGAGTGGCAGCAGAAGCTGCAACCAGGAGATGCTGTTCCAGTGAGCTCAGGAAGAGCAGTGGGTAGCCCAGGCTTATCGTCTGACAGCGGTTTACATGTCATGGGATATGAGGATCTCAGATTTTGCAGGACAGTCACAAAGGCCAGGTGAACTTCCAGAAATGGGTGCAACAGACACAGAAGTCTGCTCTGAGGGTTCAAGTGCCTGTTGAAGATCAGGTGGAGTTGGTGCAGGATCACTTACTGGCTATGCAAGAGAGACAGCTTTTTTTTGCCCCTCCCAAGCACTCACAGAGGTGTTTGGACATGAAGTGCTCAGCAACATACATCTGAGAGTTTTTGACTGCTGTCAAGAGAAAGAAAAGACTGTTAGGGTATTTGCTCATGACTTATGGGAATGATAGGAAAGGCACTCAGAAGGGATCCAGGATGGGTTAATGACCCAAAGAAGTGCTGAAGGAGCTGCTGATGTTAGGCTTTCTGACCCCTGCTATCATGGGAGATAAGAGGAAGGCATTTGGGCTAACTGTTTTGAGCTGTGGGGATCTTGCGGAGGCTGCTGTTGGATGAGAAGAGGAGCATAGTGGGTTAAGCTAGCGATTCTAGGGGACTGGGTCACCATAAGGTGGGGCACAGTCCATCACCACCACTGCTGAAGAAGATAAAGCTTGGACTGTGCCAATCCTCTGAAGGGGTGCACTATACCTAGTTGTTACCACATCCCAATGACAACGCTGGAGCTAACAAAAAAATTACGTTAAGTATTGTGAAGGGGTTGTGGGATAACAGATGGACCTGACACCAAACTTCAAGTTCAACACACAATCTGTGTGTGATGTTTATTCAGAATACAGCAGATCACTTTCAGCCATGGCATATCCCTTCTTCAATACATCAGTTTGTAGTAACAGACTATGAATGTCCTTGCTCTGTACTTGTCAGTACCTACTGATCTAATGTTTTTAGTTGAGATCGGCCTCCCTATGCAGGCATTGTTTGCTTGGGTGGTGGAGGCTCAAAAAAAAAAAAAAAAACAAGCTAAAGACAAAGAACCTCAGTGCAGAAGCACTGAAGCAAGGGTTACCCAAAGGGCACTGGCAATAAAGCCAAGTTTCAAAGAAACACATCATCACACATACTCCCAAAATGCAAAGCATCATGGGCTATATGCAAATAATCATGACATTTTAGAGTGGCTCAGTTTACAGCAGGAATGCATGGTAGAAATTTACATGCATTTAACACTGGGGGTTCTGATATCTACCCTGGTAACTAAATTTCTATAATACAGTCACCTAGTACTTTTACTTTTATTAAAAATACCTAGTGCTGTGGTATTTTCAACATTTACAGGTTTCATACATATAATTTATATACATCAAGGTATTTTGTGACATAGTGCCATTGCATATTGAATCCAACAGTGAGGAACACAGCCTGTTTTACATCCGCACAGTGGTCACAGCAATAACCCCCCACACGAGGACCTGAGAGGGAAAAGGAATATTAAAGAGAACACTGTAGCACAGTCAAGAAAGGGAGGGGTGCCCATAGGTGGCCAACCTTATGGACTGGAAATTTGTAGAGGATAGATTAGGGTAAGAAATAGAAGAACTGGTGCAACAGATTTAAGAAAAGGTCAGTCCTCAAGAGTAGCTGGATCTCCCTGTCACAAGTATGAAGTAAATTTCTTTTTATGGACTTATCCTGAAGAAGTTGACCAAGTCTGTGGAATCGCTGGCTCTTTACGGGAAAGTTGTACTACATGGCAAAGAGCCCAGGTAGCTTTAAATTTGGGAGGTGACCTGTTGATGCCAAAGAGGTTCTAGAAGGCAGCTGGCCAGAACTAATGGCCAAGGACTGTATATTTACAGTGCAGCAAGCCAGGTCATGTGTGGACGGAGCAATCTGGACAGGTGGTAGTGGGACACCCCTTGTCCGAGACGCAGTAGGGATGAACTGACTCTCACCATTAATAGAGTCAGGCTGTATGCTGTAAGAGCTCTATGACAGGAACGTTATTAGAATACCCTGCTGTGCATCTGTTATTGCATAGAAACTTAAACAGTGACACTGGCCCATCCAGTCTGTCCATAACACTGTATCCTGAGACCTTTTGTCAATACAGGGTTTTAGCCCACAATATCTACCCCCATGCTTCCCATTTTTCTGCTACCACTCTGAGTAACTAGTAAGCCCTTATATTCTGTCCCAGTCGTGCTTAAAACTGTTATTGGTTTTGGTGCCCACTACCTTAACTGGCAGACTATTTTATTATTCAGTCCCTCCTTCTTCACAGTTTTCTCTCCTCTGACAATATGTGGTGGATTGAATTCTCTGCCTAGCAGTTGTCCACTTCCGCATACAAAGTTTATGGAAGGGATAGTACAGATACTAGCTAGGAAGCCTTCACACTGGGGAACTGTGGTGGCGAACAAGAACATTATGTGGGGTTTCATTGCATTGGTCTCCTACCTACCAGCGGTAGAAGGTTGAAGCTGCCCATTAAGTGTAATGGATGCACAGCAAAGACAAAAGAAATAACCCAAAAGTAAGACATGTTACTTTGCCAGGTAAAAAAAAAATCGCACAAAACCCCCTCCCCAAATGCCTTCTGTACTGGGTTGTACTTCACATAAGGGCAGGGCAGGGCATATGCATGACCTGGTTTTCATGTGGGTCCCATTTAATCTGGAGGCTGCATTCCTAACTTTGGTTTTGTAACTTAATGGAAATGGCTGTCATGGGATGCAGTTGTCTTTCTCTCTTATCTCCCTGTTGAGGGTGTCAGGAGGGGAGGTCCTCATCTGAAACTTTGGTAAGGTGCAGGTGTGTTCCCCCAAAAGAAATCCATGTTTCTCTGCTATATGGTTAATTAGCATCTGTGTGTGTGTGTGTGTGTGTGTGTGTGTGTGTGTGTGTGTGTGTGTGTGTGGTTTTTTTTTTTTTTTGCTTCATCCACTTGTGTTAAATATCCTGGTCATGGTTGATGGTAGCTGGTAATCCCCAAAGCCTAGCACACAGCAAGCTAATTGCTCTTGGAGTGCAGAACGGAAGTGTTTTTTTTTTTTTTTTAAACATGCAATTTTGATACTTTGGTCACAGAGATCTGCATTTTCCTTGATACTGCTCCTTTATAACTTTTATATTTCATATTTTACACACATTTTAATGTGGAAACTGACAGTCCAAATGATACCATGACAATGAAGGCCTCGAATCCTGACCCTGATACCATTCCCCTCCAGCCCGGTGTGTGTGTGTGTGTGTGTGTGTGTGTGTGTGTGTGTGTGTGTGTGTGTGTCTCCTAGACTCCCAGAGGCCCCTTCCACCTCAACTATCTGCAAAGAGGCAGGCAAGCTTCCCCCATCACACCCCACCCTCGTGCCCTGACAGAGTGGGGAACCCAACCCCTCTTCCTGCCTCTCTCTGGCCCTCTGCCCCACAGCTTCAGACCAGCAGGAAAGCAGTACCTCTTTTAGCAGACCTCCCAAGGCACTCATGCCTGCCAACACCACTTGCCCAATGAGTAATTTGTGTGCAACAAAATTCATCAAAACGAACAGGTGATACCTAGCCATATTTGCCTAGACTAGCCATGACCCCTGGAGCCCAAAGAGAGGTAGTGGGAAACAACAAACTTATGTTGGGTGAGCCAGTAAGCAGGAATGGTGATCAGAGGCCAGAGTGCAGCCAGATGGGTCCTTTAAACCCCTGTGCCAGCATTCGCCAATCCTTGCTGCCGACTTCTGTGTGCGACCAGTACTGAAGGATACCTTACTCCCCCAAGCGTGTCACACTGACGCCTGTCTGTTTCCCCACGATTACAGAAGGGCCTCCCACAGGTAGGAGGTGGTGGTCGAGACACTGTGCTAACTCCTGCCCTTACCTGGAGAGGTTTACTTGGTCACGGAGGTTTCCATTGCCCACCCCTTGATCCTGTCCGTTTTGGGAAGAACACACACACCATCTGTTTGGGCTCAGAAAAACAGAGCACAACTTTAACATCTGAACATACTAAAATGCCAGCAGAATAGGCCTGCTCGGTCTTTCGCGTCTGCTTGTTTGGTCAGCCCCCACCCTGGGAACTG
Organism: Neoceratodus forsteri; assembly: GCA_016271365.2. Taxonomy (NCBI): domain Eukaryota; kingdom Metazoa; phylum Chordata; order Ceratodontiformes; family Ceratodontidae; genus Neoceratodus; species Neoceratodus forsteri. The sequence goes on along the minus strand of CM028129.1, from coordinate 1,708,931,537 downwards.
ACTTTTGCTGCCCCCTCGCTCTCTCGGACTTCTCCTTCCCAGCCCTGGATATTCTCGCTGCACTGGATTTTGCTTCCAGAACGCTGCCCTGTACCTGTCCCACCCCTCTTAAACCCCTCCACTGTCTCTGCCTCCACCAGCTACCCCTCGGGCAGGCGCATTCCATAGCTCCACCACCCTCTCGGTGAAGTAGCACCTCCTCCTATCTCCCCCCAGCTTCCACCCATGCCTCTAGTTGCCACCCCTTCCTTCCTTTGGAGCACCCTGACTTCGCCTCCCCTATTCAACCCCTCATGTACATGAAGACCTCTATCATGACCCCCGGTCTCTTCTCTCTTCCAATGTTTACATATTTAGCTCCTCAAGCCTCTCCCCATAGGTCCTGTACCCCCAAGCCCCAGATCATTTTGGTTGCCTCCTCTGGACCCTCTCCAGGAGTTCAATGTCCTGCTTTAAGTGTGGCCTCCAGAACTGCACGCAGAACTTTACTCAAAATTCAAACTTAAACATACAGGCATAGCATCATAACTATTTTCATTTACATTATATTTTACATTTTGTACATGTATTTTATTGTGGAAGCCATAATCTGGCCCAAAATAATACCATAGCAGTGGAAGTCTAAGATCCCAGCCTTAGATGCCACCTCCCCAGCCGGGGGAGGTGTTGTCCTGGTCTCGGAGGGCCTTTTACCTCAGCTGTCTGTGATGAGTTAGATGAGCTTACTCCAATCACATCCCACCCTGATTGCCCTTGATAGGGTGGAGAACTCGCCTTCTGCCACTGCTTCTCCATATCTCCACTGCACAGCCTCAGACCAGTGTCCAAAGGGGTATCTCATTAGCAGGCCTCCCAAGGCACCCTACCTGCCACAGGGGAGTGTGGCAAAACCTTGAATAATGTCACTTCCCATCCCCGCACATACACACACGCTCACACACACACCTTTACCTCACTCTCTCTCTCTCTCTCCCCTCCCTCTCCATTCTTTTCAAGACTGCCTTATGGTTCAAGGGTTATCTTTCATCCAGATTCCAAAGAGTCAGAACTGGCCACATGGTGTCTGACTCTAAGAAAGTATCCTTGGGTGTTCCCCAAGGATTCATCTTGGAACCCCTATTGTTAGCTTATTTCTGAATGCTCTCCCGAGGAGGCCTGCTCCACGTAAAATTATCTTATCACGTGGGCCATGCAGTCATACTTGTCAGTCACTCCACATGGAGCAGCTACAGGCTGAACTGTAGACTACCTTCCAACAGCTGGAGGTCTAGTTCAGCTCCCAAAGGTTATTACTAAACTATAATAAAAAAAAAAAAAAAAAAATGCTCTTCTTAAGCCCGAGTTTAAGAGGTGACACCCATTCTGACAATCAGTAACAGTAGGTCAGTCCCCACTTGAACAGGTTCACTCCTTCAAGTACCTAGGGTCACGATTGATGACACCCTTTCTATGTGCAACACATGGACACCGTGGTGAAGGCAATGAACACTAAACTTGGTGTACTGTTCAGACACCGGAAAGCCTCTCACCAAATTCCCTTCAGCTCACCGTCTCCAGCTCCATACTATCCGTAGTTGACTGTGGTCTGGTAGTATATGGAGCAGCTGCTGATTGGTTCTCAAGAGCATGGTCTCGGCCCTGAACATGGCGTGTAGACTGCTGCTAAATCCGGACCGCTCCATGCATATCTGCAGACTACATGAGAAATCAACCTACTATCCTAAGGAATAGAAATAAGATATCAAACTTGCCTACTAGGGAAGAAGACCATTCTTGGCCTAACCCCATCTTGTATCTCGATCTATTTTACAGTAACTAAGGCACAGTACAACACCAAAGAAAGACGAGAACAACCGCCTTGCGTTTCCCTTTTTGGAGGACTACTCTAGAACAGCATTCTTCTCTTTCTGAGCACCCCTGTGGCTTATTGAGTCTCTGCAGCTGCACTTGACTTTGCCAACCTCTCAACCTTCAAGAGGCCCTGAGACACCTGTAGGCAGCAGCAGAAAACGACTCCTGAGGTCTTAATGCCTCCAGACGTCCTGCACTTTGTGAACTGAGGACTTTTGATGCCTGAGGATGTCACTGCTTAAAACATAAATATTTCACAAACTAAAGTGAGTAGAATTGACTGCATAGCACCGTTGGAAAGGTAATGTTCTGCTGAACAACTTTGCCACTGATACTTTGTCTGTTATGTATACTTAAGAATATATTCAGCATTTTTGTATAGTGTGGTGTTAATGGCTGACATTTGTCTCTCAAGCTTCACTTAGCCACCTTAATAAAACACAAAAGAAATATGCGTCATATTAGAAAACTGCTTTTAGTACAAAATTAGTTTTGTACCTCCATCTAATGATATGGATGCTTGATTTGGTGTTTATGTTAAATATTTTCCCCAAAAATTGTTTGCATTGTCTTTTTATTGGAAAAAACATTTTTTGCTATTTCAACCAATATAGAAAAATAGGAACTACTTATAATTGCATAGTACCATTGGAAATATAAGTTTGTGCTGAACAACTTTGCCTACGTGCTTTGTGTGTAGCACTTACGGTTCATGAGTTATTACCATTTGTTTGTGCCATGCTGATTATGGCTTGATTTTACTCAAGCTCCAGGTTGCACTGTTAAAAGTATACAGGCCACAAGTGGTGAAACTCTCAAAGGAGCTCATGAGGCCTCAGTGAGTTAAGCAGTTTTCCTAAGCAAGAGTATCTCTGAATGCCTGGGCTGATCCAGTCATTTTCCTCTAGAACATCTCTTCCCCCACCCCACGCTCTTAATAATCCTTTCAGCTCCTAAACCCTGTTCCCTATTCCTCACTCACAGACCTCATCCCTGTGCTGCCCTCCCAGGGTGGTTAACAACTCCACTACTTCCTCTTCCTTTACCCTCCGTTTCTCTTACCCTCTCTCTCTTCTACGCCCACTCCCTGCATCTCTTTCTCTCTCTCTCTCTCTTTCTCTACTCCTCTCTCTCTCTCTCCATCCCTCTGCCTCTCCCTCCCTCCCCTCATAATACTGTTTCCACCTCTCCCCTGCTCTCTCCCTCTCTCCCTCTCCCCAAGCCCTCTCCCTTGCTTTCTGCCACACCCAGATTCCTCCCGCTGTCCAATATCCCTTCAGTCTATCTCTCTCTCTCTTTCGCGCCCCTCTGGTTACATAAGCTACGGCTTCCCATCTTTTAGAGGCTATATCAAACAAGGCTCCTTTGGGGCTGCACTTTAGAAATTCCACATTAAGACTTATCATATTTAATTGTGTTTTCTGCATTCTGTACCATTGTCATTCCTCTTAAAGAATTGATTGTACCTGTAGTAATTATGTACTTGTAAGCATGTCCTGTGAATGAAATCTTGTCTGAAGAGTATATCTTGTGTTCATGACATGGAACCTTTGTAAAGAGTTTCTAACTCAAAGATTGTTTCTGAATCTGCAAATAAATAAAGACTGGTGGTGATCACCCAGATAAATTATGGTTTCCTATGTATTTCGTATTGATAAATTGAATAGTTCACACCCAGTGTCTGACGGTGCACCCCATCAGAATGAACAATTCCCAGACAAGATGTTACTGACCCATCATGGGCGGTTGTCTTGCTGCTTGTCTAGCCAACAGATTTGTTTGCATCCTATTTAATTTTACCCGCACCCAGTCAGTGCCCTTGGGCTCCCAGGCATCTCGCCAGACCAGGCGTGGAATCATGTCTGACCATACCAGCCGGCACTTGGACAGCAGATCTGTGAGGCCACCCAGTCCCGCTTGATCCATGGGATGAGCTCCAGCGTGGCCTGCAAGCCAGTGTTGTTACCCCCAGTGCACAACTAGTATGTCCAGAACTCCAAATTTCTTTTTCTCTAGATGGGCGAGGGTATGATTGTTCCCATTTCACACACCACACCCCAAACCACAAGATGGTGGCTTCCTCCGTAGGTAACCCCAGATTTACACATAGAACATAGAATCAGATGGCAGATAAGAACCACTTGGACCACCTAGTCTGCTCATTTCCCTACCTAATAGATAAGCTGCAGATCCTAGTTAACCAACAGCCTACTTCCTCCTACCCCCACTAGAATTGTCTTAGGTCTGTCCCATGCATTCTTGAATTCTCCCACTGTTTTGACTCTACCCTCCTCAGGAAGGCTGTTCCATGCATCTACAACCCTCTATGTGAAGAAATACTTCCTCACATTACCTCTGAGATGTCCCCTCTATCTTCAAATTGTGCCCCTTGTTCTTGCACATTTCTTTTTTTCTGAAAGATACTACCTCTTGGACTTTGTTGATTCCTTGAGGTATTTGAAAGTTTCTGTCATGTCCCCCTCTCTGTTCTTTCCTCGAGGCTATACATCTTAAACTCCTTTAGTCTTTTTCATATGTCTTCTGGTGCAGACCCTGCACCATTTTGGTTGCCGTCCTCTGGACAGCCTCCACCCTGTCTATATCTTTGAGGAGATGGGGTCTCCAGAACTGTACACAGTGGTCAGATGTGAACTTACCAGCCCTCTGTACAGAGGGCCAACAACTGCCTCTCTTCTACTAGTGATGCCTCTCCCTGTGCATCCCAGTATCCTCCCAGCCCTCCTTACTGCATTCTCGCATTGCGGAGCCCACCTTTAGGTCGTCTGATATGACTACCCCAGGTCCTTTCCATTTTTGTTGTTGTCAGTGTCTCACCCCTCATTGTGTACTCTTCTCCTGGGTTTTTGTTTCCCAGGTGCCTTACTTTGCACTTCTTTGCGTTAGATCTAAGCTGCCATACATTTGACCATTCCTCAACCTTGCCAGTCCTTCTCATCCTTTCCACCCCACCTTGCGTATCCCTGTTGCAGATATTCGTGTCGTCTGCAAAGAGACATACTTTTCCTTCCAGTCCCTCTGCAATGTCACTTACAAAGACATTAAAAGGGACGGCCCCAGTACTGAACCCTGCAGTACCTCACCAGAACCCTTTCTTCACTGTGGACTCCATTTACTATTACCCTCTGTGTCCTGTCGTCCAGCCAGTGTTTTACCCAGGCTACCTCCTTGGGACCCAGTCCCAGGCTGGCTAATTTGTTTAATAATCTTTTGTGGGACTATGTCCAATGCCTTGCTAAAGTCTAGGTAGGCCATGTCCACAGCCCTCCCTGGTCTATACTTTGGTCACCCAGTCAAAGAAATCAATTAGATTTGTCTGACATGACCTTCCTGCTGTGAATCCATGCTGCCTTGGGTCCTGTGCCCCACTGGCCTCTAGGTACTCAACAATTCATTCCTTTAGAAGTGATTCCATCATTTTCCCTACCACTGAGGTAAAACTGACAGGTCTTGGTTTCCTGCCTCTGTCTTGCTCCCACTTTTGTGAAGGGAATTGCATCTGCCCTCCTCCAGTCTTCAGGTACCACACCATCCTCCCATGATTTATTAAAAGGGTAGTCAGTGGTGTTACTAGTTCTCCCCTTAGTTCTTTTAGAATTCTGGGGTGAATCCCATCAGGCCCCATTGCTTTATCCACCTTCAGTTTTAAGAGTTTTTCAGAACCTTTTCTTCTGTGAAAGGACTAGTATCAATCCCCTATCCAGAGTGCTTTATTGACTGGATTAGGTATCTCCCCTGCTCTTCCATTGTAATACTGAGCAGAAGTATTCATTCAGTATCCCTGCTTTTTCACTGTCGCTCTCTGCCCCAGCCACCTTCCTCTTTATTCAGCCTCAGTATCCCTGTCTTAGTCCTTCTTTGCTCCCTAATGTACCTGTAAAATGTTTTATCCCCTTCTTAACCAATTTGGCTATCTTTTCCTCGGTTTGGGCCTTTGCTATTCTGACTGCCTTCCCGCTTCCTTCTGCTTTAACTGGTACAGTTCTCTGTCCTGTTTCTTCTGTGTTTCCTTATACTTCCTGAATTGTATTTTTTTCCTCCCTAACCTCCCCGCCACTTCTTTTGAGAATCATAGTGTTTTTTCTTTTATTTTGATTTATTTGCTTCACACAAAGGCTTGTTGCCTCTGTGATGCGGTTTGATGTTTCCCCATTGTTGCTCCACACCGCCTTCTTGCCTGTTTGCTAGTCGTTTCTGAGCACCTCCATTTTGACAAAATCAGTCCTCCTGAAGTCCAGTACCTTCACTTTTGCGTGGCTTGGACTCTACAGCTAAGTTTATCGTGAATCACACTGTTTGGTGGTCGTTTGTTCCCAGATGGCTACCCACTTCAAGACTGGAGATCCTCTCTTTGTCCCCATTTGAGAGTACCAGGTCTAAGATTGCTTCCTCCAGTGGGTTCCAAAACTAGCTGTCTGACCCATGTCCCTGTATTACATTGAGAATGGCCCTGCTCTTGGATGTGGCTGCAGCAAAGGTGCTCCAGTTAACATCTGGCATATTCAGGTCCCCATCAGCAATATATCCCTTTCTCTGCCATCCTAAGGATGCCATCTATCATTTCCTTGTCCATTTCCTCCCCTGAGATGGGGGTTTGTATACAACCCCTGTGCGGATTGTGGTGCCATTTCCAGTCTCCAGAGTGACCCACAGTCCCTCCTCTCCTTCCCTCCCTGTTTACCCTTTAGTTCTGTTGCTTTGTCCCATACAGCCTCACTTCTGCCCTCTTCCTGGCCAGAATATGTAGGCGAATCCCACTATCCACTCTCGCCCTTTGGAGCATATGAGGAGGAAGAAACAAAGGTTAATTTTGCTTTTGAAGTGGTCTGACATACCTTCCAAATCAACTGGACTGCCTTCTCCCAATTTCTTTTAATATCCCCTTGGCCAGACCCAAGCTGGTGGCCGTGCTTGGAATTAATCCTGAATGAGTGTGTCCCAGGCGGTTGTGGGTTGAGACCACGAGCACTCAACACAGTCTTCATCACCCTGCGGTAATATCGGGACAGCAGCACCCTGTCAGCATGGATCAGCGGTTGTCCATCCACAGCCAGCGGACCATGAAGAAGTCTGCCGCTGTCTGAATGGGGCAGATGTCAGATTGCGCAGACCTCCTGAGGATGACTTGCATAGCCCTTCCCCACTGCTCTGTCTTTGACCTGCAAAGCAGTATGGCCACCCTGTCATTCTGCATTGAAAATCCCTCTCATGAGACCCCCTCGTGATCCATTTTGTTGGCAGCCACCAGCTCGCTCACTTTAAGCCCCAAAAGCCAGACAGAATGCTGCAGAGCTTGCCTTCATGTTTATTTATTTAGCTTTTGTTGACCGAGTGAGTACTAGACAATCCTGGCTATTTTCAGGACGACCGGGAGGGGATACAGATGAATGCCAACTGACCTTGAACCAGATTAAGCTGTTGGTGGTATTTTTAGTGAATGAGGGAAATTTGGCCAGGACACGGGGAAAATCCCTTACTCTTTCGATAAGTGCCATGGGATCTTTTAACATCCACCTGAACTACCACCAATCAGGCAGATGGGACCGTGGTTTAACGTCTCATCTGAAAGATGAGCACCTCAGAAGTGCAGCACCCTCGAATGCTGCACTGCAGTGTCAGTACTGGGATATTAACCCACGTGACAGATGTGGGAACTGAACCCACAGCCCTCTGATCTCCTGGCCTCAGAGGCGAGTGTGCTACCTACTAGCCACTGACACTGACATATGCACTACTTGTGCAGCTGTCCGAGTCCTGCAGTAATGCTGTCAGCCCTTGCACTGAGATGGGTCTCATGATACCCTGCAGCTGGTGGCTGATGGGCCCAGCCTTCCATATATAAATCTGTGAACTGAGCAGCCCCTCTGCTGTATGCACTCCAAGTCCTGGGGGCCTCTGACTTTGCCGTTACCTGCAAAGCGGTACCCAGCTGCAGTCGCACAGCTGTGTGGGGAGGCTCAGAGGATCCTCCTTGGTCTTGGTTGCCAACATCCTGAATCTGTTCGATTTGAAAAGAAAGCGAATTAGCAGTTGTTTATCCACCCCTGAAATATGCCAAGCCTTAAAGGTGGCGTTGTGCTGCAAACAACGCGCAGCAAATACCCACAACAAACCACATACCTTTTTGTAACCACGCCCATGTTGTCAGACCAAACAAAACACGCTGTTGTTCAGTAACCCTACACCTACACCTCCAGGGTGACCACAATAAGGAAGAAGTCCAGAAGGTAAAGTTCCTGATCAGGCCCATATCCTACCATTTCTAGGGCCATGCAGCTGTGTCCCACTCGCCTTGGTAATATATGCCAAACCCCAGGCTCCCAGAGGTGCTTATAAAGAACTTAAGCTTTCAGTTAGAGATGTCCAGAACCTGCCACAGGGCCACCCCACGTTGGTCAATCTCTTCTCTCTCCCGCAGTCTGCATGTCGGCTCTCATGCCCCTTTTTACCCAGAATAAGTGGTGTGGTGATTGTCCAGGGCCATGGCTGGGACCCAACCTTCTACAGAAAGGGCGACCTGGATGGGCCTTGCGGTCCTTATCTGCCGTCAACTTCTATGTTTCTATGACCCTTAGGGTTGACCTTGCATGTGAAAATAAAGGTGCCCATGCGGTGCCTGGAGCCGCAGCAGCATGACTTTCTGGCATCCCCCTTCTTGCATCAGCTAAACTAGCTTCTGCACCTTGTCAAATGACAACTGAGTCTAAGTCGGCGCCCAGGAATGTGATCATGGTGCATGGGCCCCTCTGTTTTGTCCATGGTGAGGGAACACTAAATTTCTGGGCAGTGTCCAGGAATGCCTCTAGCACCCTCGCACATGAGGCCTCTCCACCTGGCCCGATGAAAAGAAAGCCATCCATGTAGTGAATGATTGACTCCATCCCCACATTGGAACATACTACCCAGTTCAGGAATATGCTGAACTTTTAACAAATGGAACATATCATCAAACAGCCCATCAACATGCACCAGACCGCAAAATAATTGTCTTTGCGCTTTCATGCCTAGCAGTCCGAAGTCATCTGGATGTACTGGCATGAGGCGGAATGCTGACTGAGAATTGGCTTTCACCATCAGAGTTCCATTTCACATTCCTGCACCCACTGCATTGCCGCATTGAATGGTGTGTATAGGCATTGCAATGAGATCAAGGTCTATGAAAGAGACAAAATTTGCCCTTTTTTTTTTTTTTTTTTTTTTTTAGGCACAAACCCAGTGGGAGACCCACAGATTGCTCAGAGGGGTGAGGGAATGGCCCCATTATCTGCCCTAGGCCCACTTCCTTCCAGAGCTTCTCTGCCAATATTGAGGGCCTGTCCAAAGCAGACTTCAGGTTGCCTGTGTCCCGGCCAGCCAAGGGCTTGCATAGGAACCTAAAACCATATAAAAAAAATCTTCCTCAGTTCAGCAGCCACAGATCTGTTAGCATATTTGTTTAACCAAGGGAGATCTGGCACCTTAATTGGGGTTGGAGCCCTGAAAGGTGGAGTTGCCCTAAGCGTTGCCACTCTCATTTTACTTCCTGTGCCTGGATCCTGGTGGGGACCCCCATACACGAAACTACGTTTGTTTGTGTTTACAGTTGCTTGAGAAGGGCAGGACCCTTACTGTATCTCCTGCAACTGCCACCCCTTTTTGTACCCCCAAACACTCTTCCAGCCAGTTTTGACACTTTCAGTTTGCAGCCCAAGAAAGGGGCACATTGAGACGTCTGCTCCAAACACAAAATGTTTGCATCTCTGCGGCAGATGATTGTACTCGCAGGAGCCCGGGGGGTGGGGGGCCTGATGCGGAAATGGAAGAGGAGGAGAGTGGGCACGTAGCAGAAAGCAGCAAGAGCAGGAATAGCCCAAATGGCATAAATTCTCAAATATAATGCAGTGGGAGCAGGCAGGGGCAGTGAAGCAGAAGTGAAGGCAATGATGTGCACAGCCAGACCTGGAAAATGGTGAACTTGAATTGGTCATACGGACAATCTGCATGCAGGAATGGTGGTCGGAGGGCGGTGTCCAGCCAGGTGAAGTGGCTGTGGCGGCACCACCAATCCGTGCTGCCAGCCAGTACTGAGTGGTGCTTTGCCCTACCCCCCAGCAGCGTATCTCTCTCTGGTCTGATGTTGGCAGTTTTGTATGCTTACAGGAGGGAGGGCAGGAGGTGCCAACTCCTTCTCCCCTTACCTGGGAGGCTCCTTTATTACGTGGATGTGGATTGGATGACATTGAAATGGTGGCAGGAAGACATTTGGTGGGGTTCTGTCTTAGTTTTCCTGTTTTCATTCAAGCTTGACTGGGAAAAGCCACAGGTGCTGCGTTTCATCAGAACAGGCTAGGAAAGCTTAAACATTGCTTGTTGCAGTGATCCTAACTCTTTTTAATTCATCAGTTTGTTTTCTTTGCTTGACTTTTACCTTTTGATGCCATTCTAATTTTTATTTTAGTAAACTGTTAATTGAAGAATTTGTGCTGAAAGTTAATTTTTAGTAACTTCTCAAGCACAGGCCTGATCTCCTGCAATATCTGAATCCTGGCTTAAGCCTTCTCTCCCGACTCTCTGTTCCTCCCGGATACAGCTTGTTCTGGGTTGATCGGCCCGCATCAAGAAGAGGTGGTGGTCTGGCACTATTTTACAAGTCTCATCTAAACCTAACCTTACTACCATGCCCCTCACTTGTGTCCTGTGAGGTACTCATGCACTGCTTCTGCTGGGTGACTCAAAAAGCTGCACATTGTTTGCACCTACATGCCTCCAGTTTCCTGCAAACATGGGCTCGAGGAGTTCCTGGCTTTTCTCCTTGGGCCACCAAAAGCGATGAAGTGATTTGTCTCTGTGACTTCAGTCAGAATTGGCTCAGCAAAACCTCCCTGTCCTTGACTCTAATAAAGCAAGGCCCACCTAACCCAGCTTGTCTCGGGTACCTACGAACATTCCAGCAGTGGTAATACTGCACCCTCCTTGACTGGGTATTTACCAACAGGCCAGACAGAACTCCTTCCATGACTATGTACGGACTCCATTAGCGATCATTCACCTGTTACCTGTGTCTGGGATGCCAGCCCACCCCCACCTACCCAGAATCCTCTCCATGTCTTACTTCTTTGCCCTCGACACCTCAGCTTTTCTAAGGGATCTTCAGCATGTCGTTGGTCCCCATATTGTGACAAATAACATTGAGTTGGCTGTGGAATACTTTACCAACTTTCTGCACTCCTTGCAGTCCAAGCACATTCCTTCCATCAGGCGCAGGATATGGAGCCTGCCTACCAAATGGTTAACTAGCCCTCTACGTATGTATGATTAAAACGCGGGATAAACTCTGGACCAGATGGACAACCTCCTCCCTGCTCTCTGACTTCATTGCATATCGTTCCCTTCGTAACTCTTGTAAGAAAGCGCTATGGAATGCCAAAAGCAATTACTATAGAGGACTTCTTCACGCTCACGTCTAGTAACCCAAAATGGTACTGGGCACAATAAAACCACATAATGGGATGCTCCAAGTCCCAAACCTCCCATGACTTTCTAATAAATAACGTCTCCTGTAACAGCCCTATTACCGTAGCTAATGCTTTCAGCTCACTCTTTATCGCCCTCCCTAGTTTTGATGCTGGCGGTCCCCCCCTTGCCACCCTCCGACCTCCCCTATCCTTCCTTGATTCTCCACCCGGTCTCCAGACTTGATGTCGATATGAGCTGTTAAGACGATGTCTTCCCACAGCAGTGTAGGCCCTGATGTAATGGAACCCTGAATTCTCAAATTAGCGATCTCTTCTTGCCACCCCATCATGCAATTGTTCAACCTCTCCATTAGCTCTGGTACTGTGCCACTCTCCTGGAAAAATGCCAGGGTTATCCCAATCTTCAAACAGGGTGCTCAGAAAACCTAATAAACTACCATCTATTGCGCTCCTGCCGACCCTCGGTAAACTCCTGGAGAAGCTTATCCATCACCAGATGTCTAACTTCATTGCCAGCTTTAGCCTGCAGTCTCCTACTCAGCATGGCTTTAGGCCAAACCACAGTACCACAACCGCCTAGTGCAATTCACCAGTGACATCAAATCTGCTATGGATCAAGGCCAGCTTATTGGGGCTGTTTTTATTGACATGTCAAAGGTGTTTGACCGGTTAACCACAACCTGCTCCTGCATCAACTAGGCTCTACTGGCGCCTCCCAGTCCACACTTGCCTGGTTTGCCAGCTATCTGTGGAGCCACTCCCAGTTTGTCTCCTGTCAAAGTTCTCTCTGCCCCTGCCCTGCTTTGTTCGGGCATCCTATAAGGTTCCATACTTGGGCCCGGCTCTTTTCTTTGTTCGTTAGTAACCTACCTTGGTGCCCTCCCACAGTCTTTCCTTACTCTATGCCAATGACTTGGTTCTCTGTCTCCTCTAGCTCTATTCATGAAATTAACTCCCACCTATCCTCTGATCTTCATTGTATCCAAACTTGGCTTCGTCCACCGCCTGGTGCTAAATGCTGCCAAGACCCAGGCTATGCTCTTTGAGTTACAAGGAAATCCATCGCTTCAACTCCATCTCTCCAGGTTTCTTCTTCTCTTGATGGCTCCCTTGTGTAAGTAATTCAGTCCTTCAGATACCTAGGGTCATGCTGGATCCATCTATTAACTTCTCTCTGCATGTCAAAGCTGTCTGCAAATCAGTCAATGCTAAAACTGGACTGGCTTACCGAGTCCGTCAGTTTCTGACCCCTGCCATGGGATCTGTTGCCCAAGGCCTTCTCCTCCCTGGACTCTGCTACACTCTGCCTGTCTTACTGTTGCACAGGCAAGCATCTTTAAATGTAGGATGTTGTCTACAACAATGTCTATAGATTTGTGCTATCTGCTCCTCGTCTTAAGCACCACTGTACTCCCTACTCTGACCTCCACTGGTTGTCTCCTTCTCTCATCGGGCTTATTCATTAGGTTGTCTGACTGACAACATTATTTGTTCTTCTATCCCTCCACACTCACTGCTATGCTGACCCCCATGGACTGCCTCATTCCTCCGTTCCATGTCTTTAGCGCTGTTATCTGTCCCAAAATGCTCTACCAGGATTGGTGAACTTTCATTCTCCTTCTCTGCCCCAAATTTTGGAACTCTCCACTTGATCTCAGGCACGCCAACCAACCCCACTTTCAAGAAAGGCCTCTCCAATTACCTCCTCTCCTCGACATTTGCAAATGTCCCTAGCTTCATGAGTCATGCAAATCTGCATTGTCCTGCACTTATGCCCTGTGGCCTCTTGATTCTTCCGTCCCCACTCTTCCTCAGCTGCAGCTCCGCACTTTGTTCCCTGTCTCTGCCTGGGAATTGTCTCATACTGACTTACCAACAGCACTGTCATGTTTTGTACAGTTATTAACCGTAAATTATGCGTTTTGTCTTTTTCACGTTCGCTTGCGGCGCGTAAGGCGTCTTGAGAAATAGGACACTTTGGAGGTGTGCCTGTCCCATACAATCCACTGCTCCGTTGAGCAGGCATGGATCCTGCACCAATCGATGCGGTGCTGTGTATGACAGTGGAGGTCTTCTCTTCAAAGAAAACCACCGCTGTGTGCTGGCAGCGCGTCCGCCCCAATCTTTGGTGCCGCAGCGAGGGCCCCACCCCAGCGTGGCAAAGCGTCCTAGTCATCTGCCGGCAGGGTGCCCAATCCCGTCGATCCACTCCCAAACAGCTTTCCGCTGCCACGCTGAGAGCCCACCCAGCGTGGCAAACGTCCCGCCGTCCGAAAAGCAAAAACCAAAAAGAAAATGTTTCCATCGCTGTCTCCCAACCCCTCCCACAACCCGCACCCACCCACTGCGCACCCTGCCTCCCCACACCCCTCACCCCATACTTCCCTCCGAGCTCAGTGCGACGCATCATCGCTGGACCGGGAACACGTCTGCACTTTTCAAAGCTGACCATGAACTGAGGAAATGCCGGTAAGCTGTATAATGGGCTAGATGGGGTTTTTCAACTTTGTTGCATATCTCAGGCATTTTTGGAATTTTGCACAAATTTTCAACATGGGGTTTTGGGACCCCTTCTCTGAATTCTGTCACTGTCATTGCGTTATTCGGGCCCGAGGGTGATTTGCAGTCACTGTGGAAATCACCTTCGGGCCCAATTAATGAAACGACAGTGCCAGCATTCATAAGGTGGACTCTCAAAACCTGTTTTAAAAATTCCAGGAAATTCCCAAAAATGACTGTTTTACAAGCGTGCATTGCGCAGTTCCTACGCAGGCTCTTAAGTTCACAATTTCAATATTTTCTAGATTTTCAACATTGCCATTTTACCACACCTTCTTATGAGTAGTACAGCTGTCATTTTCACATCCTGCCCAAAACATGTTTCCGCCCATGTGGCGCACAATGGCGCGGTCGGTGTGCGAAACCAATGTACGGGACAAATTAAGAAAATCACAGTGATACTGTTCATGAGCAGAGGTCTTAAAATAGCTATATTGAAAATTTGGTGAAAAATTCCTAAAAATGACTGTTTTATTTAGGTGTGCATTAAGTAGTTCCTACGACGCCCTAAGTTTGCGAATTTTCAATATTTGCACTCCAATGACTTCAAATACCTAAACAGCACATAGAAGCAAGAACATTCAGCATTGACAAATGCTTGTACTTCTTTGTCACTGATTTTTTTTTTTTTTTTATTTTAAGCCATGTCCAAGTGCCAAATACCACTGCAAATACCTGCAAGCGAACGTTCGCATTGACAAATGCTTGTTGTTCCTATTATACTGTGATATGTACCTCTATGTACTATGTAACTTGCACCTCTGTATAACTGTTTGGAATCTCCTATTGTACAACACTGTGTATATGCATTTGTTTTACCTGTTCCTTGATTTGTACTCTCCTGGGTCGTGCCTGAAAATAGGCAGTTCTGTCTAGTGCACTTACCGGTTACCAAAGCAAATAAATAAAACTTATCAAATCACGTTTGAAACTGCTTCTGTAGCTATCCAAGTGTATATTTACTTGCTGTTACGCAGTACCAGACTTTAGCATTATTTAAGTTGAAGTCTGCAACCATGTATAGCATTTAGGTTGAATTGTCACCTGATTTATTTTATTTATTTATTTATTTTTTACCCAAATGAAGAAAACTCTTAGCCCCTTAACTTGAAATGTGTATAGCTAAATGCAGAAATGCATAGTAAAATTCTGTTTGGCTTGTGGTAGTGCATCCTGACCAAGCACAACAGGCGTTGTAAATCCTAGAATAACCCACACCCTTGTCATGGTAGATTGCTTAAATAATTGGCACACTTCAGGACTTTGACAGAGTATGACCGGACTGGCAGTATAGCCTAGAGGTTAGAGGAGCGAGGTGTGAACAAGCGTGGTACATCCAGCAGACCAGACCTGCATACTGTGTGTGACTCTGAGCAAGTCACTTAACCGCCCAGCGCCTCCCAGGTTGCCCCTGGAAACAGGCACTTTTTATTAGCTGGCCTTACCCAATTACCAAAGACTAAAATAAAAATAAATAAATAAACCTTTAAACCAGTGGTTAGCTATAGCTCTGAAGTGTAACAACTTTTTTTTCTGTTACTAAGTTGGGTATGCAGCCTCCAAGCAGTGCTGATGACACACAGGAGAAGGTCAAAGAGACCCTGAAGAGAGACCTTCTGGCAGGAGACCTCCAGTGCAGCCTGTTCATTTCAGCTCTGCAGAGTTACAAGAGAGACTCAGCACTCCGACCGTTTCCAGCCCGTATATCTCAGTGGAGAGCATAAGGATTTTTGATGGTTTGGTAGTACAAACTCAGAAATACGTAATTATTAGAGCTGCTTGTTTGTGGCATTTATCGATCACAGGATAGCGGATCATATAAAACATATTGTGAGTGTGTGGGGAAGGCAGTGTGTGTTATATTGGTTAGAGCACTGAAGAACTATGAACCAGTAGATTATAGGTTTACTGCCATAATAGCCACTGACTCACTGGCCTTGAACAAGTTACTTGCTCTGTGCTTCTAGTGGTAAAATTGGGTAGAAGCAGGGCCCCAATGAGACTGAAACAGTTAAACTCACCTGGGCTATCCTGGGTAAAGCCAGATTAGTACAAGCAGCTGTTGAGTAAAGGATCTTGAGCCGCAGTATTTGTCAGTCAGCATGTATTTATTTATTTTCCTTCCGCAGTAATGTTTTCCTGACAAAACGTGTGTGTGTGTGTGTGTGTGTGTGTGTGTGTGTGTGTGTGTATGTATGTATGTATGTGTATGTATGTATGTATATGTATACGTATATATATATATATATATATATATATATATATGTGTATATATATATATATATATATATATATATATATATATATATATATATATATATATATATATATATATATATATATATATATATATATATATATATATATATATATATATATATATATATATATATATATATATATATATTATATATATATATATATGTATATATATATATATATATATATATATATATATATGTATATATATATATGTATATATGTGTGTGTGTATATGTGTGTGTGTGTGTGTGTGTGTGTGTGTGTGTGTGTGTGTATATATATATATATATATATATATATATATATATATATATATATATATATATAAATTTCCTACTCCGTCACACCTGTCATGAAAAATAAATCTCTGTGTGGTTTTGTGCTGTGTACCATCAGAAACAAGTGGTAGCACCATCCTAATACATCCCTGTGCAGATTGGTATGCACATTCAACTGGTAATCTCCATGGAAGAGATTCTTAAAAATTGAGTAGCAGCCAACTTAAATGACTTGAGTCAACTGTTTTAAACATTTGAGAAAATTGAAAGATACTGATTATAAATCTAAGAATAACAAATACATTTTGCAAAAAAAGTTTTATTAAAATTTTTCCCACCTGAGTGATTTTGCAGTAACCAGGAGCACTTGTAAGTGTTAAGCTGAGGTCACGTCTGCCCACCTCTGGTGCTATGCAGTTAAGTAAAAGAACCTAAGGCACTTTTCATAAGAGTAGTGGCTTTTCCCCAGTATCATGGCCAGCATTCCCGTCCCATAAAAATGGTTTGTGCAGTTGTTGATGACTATCGTTAAGCAGAATGGCTGCCACCACATGTTTGCAGTCTCTCATTGCTTGTACATTGCTTTGGGATACAATGTTTATGAAACATGCTATATAAATGTAACTCAACTACATGAATTAGAACAGCTAGTAAAACTTGTGCATCATCTCCATGTGAAGAATGGTGCGCTGGTACTTACAAGCTTGCTAAAGATGCTGTCTCAGACTGTGCTGTGCAGATTTCAAGTCTCCCAGCATTCCAGAGTTAGATCTTTAGCTTCCGCTGAAGAGAGCTGCTGTCCCGAACAGTGCTCCTAAGCTAATTGTCGGCTAAGTCTAAGGATGTATTGATCTTCGGGGGTATCTCGGTCATCAGATCACCGTGGGAACTTTACGTCAGTGAAGCAGGATTTGCATGGAAGATTTTCAGCAGTACAGCTGGGACCTGCCGCTGACATCTTCCGATGTCACCAACCCTATAAATGTGTGATTGGCCCCGCTCCCTGCTCAGTTCTTTCCCACCGCTGACTTGTTTGCATGGGTCTTGCAGAAGTTCCAATGCAGTTTTGCCATTTGTTGCCTATGGCGTTTCTGTACTTAATTTTTAGAATCTTTTTGCTAAAGAGATTCATTTGACTTGTTTATGTCGAGAGTTAATCCTTCAACTTTTCTCTTCCATTGCTGCCATTGCAGAAAGAAGATTGCTTTACAGATGAACAAACTCTTCTCCCTCTCTGCTGTCTTGGGCCTAACCACGAAGTCTCAGACTGTGATCTCTTCCAGAAGTTTAATCAGACAGCCCTCAGGTGACGCAAAAGGCACTTAAAATTTTCCTTATATCAACAGGTAGCGGTTCAGGCAGAGATCCTCTGGGGTCCCTCCTACCCAGTCACCAGCAGGGTCCTCTATCTCCCAGACCGCTAAGGCCTGAGACAAGTCCTTGGGGGTGTCATAAAATGACCAAGATCGGGACCCTCTGCCCAGCAGCGGTCCAGCTCCCAGATGGCC
Source organism: Neoceratodus forsteri (assembly GCA_016271365.2). Taxonomy (NCBI): domain Eukaryota; kingdom Metazoa; phylum Chordata; order Ceratodontiformes; family Ceratodontidae; genus Neoceratodus; species Neoceratodus forsteri. The sequence continues at coordinate 1,708,913,606 of CM028129.1, read as the reverse complement.
TCTTCCTCTTCTTCGTCTGGGTTACTCCATCAGCTGCGGACGTGATAAATCTGCTTTTCAGGTCTCTGTCCCTACAAGACCCATACCAACAGCACCTTCACCTGATACCCAGGGTGGCCGATCGTCTGTCTCCGGTCATTGGCCCTCTTCCTTGATGACTGGATCATCGCTTGACAGTCCTCCCACTTATTTTTATTTATTGAACTGTTTCACCAGGAAAGGCACACTGAGCAATAAAATGCTCATCTCCGGTGCGACCTGGGGTATAGAGGAAAGGATAACACGAGGTTATCTAGTGAAGTACATCTAAACAGTATATAAACAGCAGCATAGGTTACATTTTATATGCTACAGGCGTAGATCGTCGTAGCAATTTGGTTACAGGTACAGATATGCTTAGCACTGTAGTGAGTATTACAAGGACAGCAAGGAATACAAGTAATGCAAGGGCTAACCACCCAGATGGAGACACACACGAAGCACATGACAATAACTGCATAGGTTGGACCAGTGAACCAGCTTGCATAGCAGTAGTTGTGCCGCTTGTCAGACAAGGGGAGCAGTGATGCACTTGATGGAGTCAGGTGCAGGAGCAATTTAAGCGCAGTGGTCTAAGGCTCTGAGCTGCAAATTTGGTGACATCCAGCAGACCAGACCTGGGTTTGAATCCCACAGCTTCCACTTGCATACTGTGTGACCCTGAGCAAGTCACTTAACCTCCTTGTGCTCCCAGGTCGCTCCTGTAAAAAGCTTTCAGCTTAGTGTGCTATACCTGGTTAAACAACTAAATAAATAAAATAAAATAAATAAATTTACCATGAGATAATTTGCCAGGGCGGTAGATGGAGAGTGGGCAGAGGAGGAGCTGTGAATTTGGAGGAGGTCATTCAGAGCTTAGGGAAGTGGTGAGAAGGCTGCTTGGCCAACAGTGGTCCTCCATCGAGGGATTAATAATTGGCGTGGTCAAGGGATATAAGGGTATGAGTGGGGTGGGGTAGCTGATATGATGGGAGTGTAACAAGCCAGAACTTGAGACAAATTAGCACAGTGTATAATGCGGTTCTCGAGGGATGGTAGTGCCAGGGACCGTAGAGGTCGCAGTGATGGGTGTGGGGAGGGGCATCAGAGCAGAGCGTCGGAAAAGCAGTGAAAAGGGTGTCTAGTTTGCCAAGGTGGATTTTGGAGTGGCACTGTAGACAATGTTGCAGTAGTCGAAGAGGGTAGTATTTTCTGGAGTAGTTCATGGCGCACTGTTAGGGAGGCTACTATGGTTCCTGCACAGGGCACTGAGCTTGGGCGCAGTTTTTTTTTTTTTTTTTGGAGATGGCATCAGTGTGGTCAGAGAAAGACAGGTGCCGTCAGCCAAACCCCCAAGTATCGAAAAGAGGTGACATCCTCAAGTTTTTGTCTGTCCAGGGTGTGGAAATGGGGTAGGGGTTAGCCTGGACAGAAGTCGTCCTGTGCGAAGATCATGGTGACTGTTTTTAGCATTGAGGAGAGCTGAACCAGTGCTGAACTTTGTCGAAATCAGCTTGGAGATTAGACACTACTGATTCGGGGAGGTGCCTGAGGAGAAAAATGCACGGTGTCATCGGCATGCATGTGGATCGATGAAGTAGAGCAGGTGTGTGGCTGGTCGTTTAGGAAAATGGAGAACAGAATGGGACCGGGAACCGACCCTGAGGGACACCGTAGTTATGGGAAGGGGTGGATATGGCGTCAGACTCTTAACAGATTGCGTTCTGTCAGTGAGGTAGGTGCTGAACCAGTCAGTGGCATCCACAGAGAGCCCTGCTTCATAGAGGCACAAGAGCAGTAGGGGATGTGAGACCGTGTTGAATGCTTTCTCAAGGTCGATGAAGATGGCTGAGGTAATCTGCCCTCTATCCATACCAGATATGATGGTGTCTGTGAGCCTTGTCAGGGAGGAGGTGGTAGAGTGTCCCTTTCTAAACCCAGACTGGAATGATGTGAAAGTTTGAGTCTGGCGAAAAGGAGAATGCGTTGGGTGACACAAGGTGCTTTTGTAGTTTTAAGCGGCTGGTAGGAGAGAGATCAGGTGGTAGTTTGAAATGAGGTGGGGGGTACCCCCTTAGGGAGGAATGATGATGGCATGCTTCCATGCCAAGGGGACTGCTGTAGCAGCAAAGGATTGGTTTAGGAGATTGGCAAGTGGGGTTACTGTGGCAGGGGCTAAAAGGTATAGGAGTTTGGGGTCCAGACCATCGGGGATTTGCCTGATGCTTCCTCAGGCCCTCTAGCTACAGGCTCTCAGGGCCCTGCTAGCAGGTAGTGGCTTACTGTGCCTTGAGGACTCCCCGTTGACACAGTCTCCTCCTGTCATTGACCTCAATGATATTTTGACCAAATTCACTACAGCGTTGGCCCAAGTAGGTGCATATAGGCCTACACGCCTGCACCATCAGTGGCACCATCGCTGTCTACTCCAGCCTGGCCTTCATGAGTTGCCGCCTGGTGGGCCATCGTGGAGTCCCTTGGTTGTCAGCCTGGAATTGGAACAGGTCGACGCCGAAGAGGAGTACCATCAAGTCCTTATTCTTCTTGATGAGGAAGAATTCCACTCCCTCCTCAGGACGGATCCACAGTCTCCTTCGTGAATGAGGACTTGGTCAACACACCCCTAGGTCTCTCCAGAGGACCTACCTTCTTTAGCATTACAAGCAGTTGTTCTCAGCCTTGGGCTTTCATACTGAGGAGGGGGTGCCACCAGAAAGGGTCTAGTGGATTCCTGGAGATTTCAGAGTCTCCTCCCAAGATCATTTGTCCTGTTTTGCCAGCTCTGAGAATGCTACTACTGCAGCATGGCACAGGCTTGACATGATGTCAACCATGCCCCACAGGGCTGATAAACTTATCATTCCTCTCAGGGTTTTCTGCATTATGCTGCCTAGCCTGAAACAGATTGTGTGTAATAAAGGTAGCTCATGACTGTTCTAAGGTACCTAAACTCTTCAGCTCCCTCCCCGATAAAGAGTCCACACAGACTTGGTCTCTGGGGCAAGAGGGTTTATGCCTCCCACCCTTGGCCTGAGGATTGCCAGCTACCTTTCTCATATGGTTAAGTACCAGAACACCAACTGGAAGAACAGCAAGGCGCTGCCAGGCCCTTCCAGATGGCACTCAGAAGCAGGAGCTTCTTAAATGCTTGCAAACTGCTGAAGATGTTAGCAAGCACCTCTTGCAGACCCTCTGTGATATCTCGATATTATTGTCAGGGCTGTTGCTATGCATGTGCTTCATCGTGGCACTCCTGTCTGAAGATCCCAGGCATTGCTGCAGATGTCCAGCAGAAGGTGCTGAATGGCTCCTTCAGTGGCTCAAAACTGTATGGGTTAGATGCTCAGGACATCATTAATGATTTGCAAGCATCTGGCTGGGCTACTAAATCTATCCATTTGCTCTGTCATCACGCAACCAGCGAGTAGACAGCATCCTCCCTTTGTAAGGGACCCAGTGGGCAAAGGAGCAGCCTGTCTGCCCCAAGGCAAACGTAGCGCCTCCGCTGCCTTGCCCACCTTCTGCACTGTGGGGGCTGTAGCAGTGCCCTAGAAGTGATGAACCAGCCCCGTGGCTAGATCCACCTCTGCTTGACTCCTTACCAGACCCCCCTTCTGGTCTTGAATAAGAGGTGGTGGGAGGTCTGTTCTCCCTCCATCTCAATCAGTGGAGAACAGTCACATCAGATGCATGAATATTTCAAATCATATAAGGGGTCACACTCTGGAACTCACTGAGCAACCCCAGAGATTCCTCCTCTACCCTCCAGCACCCCATGGCCCACTTTTCTGTTGTCCGGGAGGTGCAGTACCTCCTGCACAAACAGGCGTACGAGCCAGTGCCTAGATGCCAGAAGGTTTTATTTTAGGTTCTTCCTGGTCCCCAAAAGAACCAGGGATCTGAGGGCCCATCTTAGACCTCAAGGACCTCAGTCTGTATGTCCAGTACAAAAGTACTGAATGGTAACTCTGCCAGGCCTCTTGCTCCTTCTCAGGCAGGGCAACTGGCTGTATTCTCTGAACATGCAGGCGCCTACCTGCACATCTCTGCATTTCCACCCCACAGGAGGTTTTCAGTTTCTTTTCCTGGGTGAGCATTACCAATTCAAAGTGCTGCCCTTTGGCTTCTCCTCTGCACCATGGGTCTACCAAGTGCATAGCAGCAGTAGCTGCTGCTCTCAGATGGGAGGGCTGCACGTTTTTACCTTATCTGGATGACTAGCTCTAAAGACCCCATCCAGGGAACAGCTCCTCGAACTCTGAGAGAACTCTTCAGTTATCTCTCTCCAGGGCATTATGGTCAGTTTTCCCAAGTCAGTCCTGGTCCCGTCCCAAAGGCTGCATACATGAGGGGCACTTCTAGACTCCGTGCAGGGAAAGGCCTTTCTGCATCAGAACATGGTAGATTGCCTATTGCCTAGGCTCAGGAGGTCATCCAGCGCCGTTATGTCTCTTCAAGGTTATACTTGAGGCTGTTGGGACTGATGGTTGTGGCCATCCCCACTGTTTCACTGGCCAGGCTCCACATGTGCATCCTCCAGTGGACTCTCCGAGTACAATTGGACCAGCACACAGGCGAATTAGATAAGTTGGTGCTGGCCTCCTCCCAGTCTACAAGGTGCTCCAGTGGTGGATGGACCCTTGAACCTGCTGCAGGGGTCCTCTTCCAGATCTCTTCCCCCTCCCCCAAGCAGATTCTTACCAGGGATGCCTCTGGTTTGGGCTGGGGGCTCACCTGGCCCCTTTCAAACTCCAGGTTCTTGGTCCCAGATCGAACCTCCCCGCACATCAGTGTCCTGGAGATGCGGGTGGTTCTATATGCCATGCAGTCTTTTCAGAATCCTCTCCTCGGGCCAGCTGCTGTTTCAGTCCGACAACCTCAGTGTTGTGTATTACATCAACAGGTGGGGACACATTCATATCCCTGTTCAGGAAGCCATGAGTGTGGTACTGGGCGTTAGACCGGTCTGACTCTCGCAATGGTTCACGTCCCAGGAGTGCTAAACACCCTGGTGGACGGCCTCAGTTGGGCACGAGTCCAGCATGCACGAGTGGGAGCTTCTCTCGTCTCACAGAATATCTGTTCGACAGATGGGGTTGTCCAGAGTTGGACCTTTTCGTCCCCACCCACAAAAAGTGCCCAGTTTCTGCTCTCTAGATCCAGGGCCTGGAGTTTTCTGGTGACATGCTTTGTCCCTCTTCTGGAGCGGGAAGTTCCTTTCGCCTTCCCTCTGATTCAGAGGGTGCTAGTCAAGCTGCAGATGGAGGGGCCAGCATAATTCTAATAGCTTCATTCAGGCCTCGTCAGGTCTTGTTCCCATTACTACAGCAGCTGGCAGAGGAGCCTCCAGTCCCTCTTCCTCTTTGCAGGAACCTGCTGACCCATGCTCAGGGGACCCTGGTCCATCCCACCTCAAGTCTCTATCTGCATGCTTGGCTCCTGAGAACATAACCATCACCAGATTTGGGGTTTCCAATAGGGTAGCGGATTTTCTAGTGGCTGATCAAAAACTCTCCTCCAGTCGCTTATGCCATGAAGTTGGAAGGAATGGATCCCCACTAAGAGCAAGATGGCAGCCACTCTGGGCTGCTGTCTGTGATGGCTCCAGGAAGGAGCCTGTGAAGTCCGTTTGTTTGTTCCTTTTCACTTACTTTAGAATTTTGTGAAATTGGGAGAGCTATTACTCCATGACCCTTGGCTGTGTCGGAGTAATTGTAAACATTTTAGGAACTAATTTAGTTAGTAGAAATAGGCATAGGTAACAATCGATAGTTGTTAGTTAGGCTGGGGACAAGTGAGAAAGTTGTAGGAACTAGTTTTATTATTTTTAGAGAGGTGTAAGCTTTTGTGCTGTGGATACTGACCGGCAAGAGTGCTGAAAGTTTTAAGTTTTGCGACCAGCTAATCAAACCTACCTGTGTCCTCTGGCTGCCTGGAAGAATGTTGGCTGAAATTCCCAGAGTAAGAGGAGGTACAGCAGAGGAAGCTACAGGGAAGGCTGATTTAAGATCTTGTAGTCTACAAGGGGCGGTCAGGAGGTGCAGTTCGGTGATTGCTGTGGAGGAGTTCAGGGTAACCAAGAGAATGGTGGTGAGAGTGTTGAGCCATGTTGGGGCCTGAAGCCCTCCTCTGTGTCGGACGTTGCTATCTCCTGAGTAATACCACCGAGTTATGCTAGCTCGTTGAACCTGGAATCTGCAATGTACACTTGTGGACTTTCCTCCTGTAACTCGTCTGTCAGCACCGGTGTGAGCAGTATGTATTCATCAGTCCCTCTGGTAAGACTCCGTGAAGCTTGCTGTTTCCCTCTTGTTTGCTGCTGTGAGAGGAGCACTGATTAGAAGGTACTGTTGGTTATTGCAAAATCTCCTCGACACGCAAACTTTGTCCCTTTCAGAAATTAACGTGGATCATCTAGGATAGGCACCTTGGTGTGAACACTGTGTCTGTCCTGCATTGGACTTTTGACTAGAAAGAACTGTTATTCTCTGGGGACTTTAAAAATCTGTTAGCATCCGATACATACTAAACATTGTGCAATAAATTTGTTAAATAGTTGCTAGTTCTAACAAGAGCAAAAGGAAACTGTTTCTACAGCACACTTGCTTAGTTTTAATATGCGAGTTCTCCTTTCTGTCAGTTTATATTGGGTATAGTATTGGTAAGTGGAGAGGGTGGGTTGGGTTTTAGAGGATTTATTGAGTGCATGATTGTGGTGCGGGTTTGATCTGTATTACTGTGTAGAAGGAGTGTGTGTAGTGTTAGTTTAATTTGCCCTTTTTTTTTTTTTTAAATAGTTTTCTTTTATTGTATTAGGTTGGAACTTAGTATAGGTAAATGTGTGTAGGTCTTGGGGCCCTATGTAAGATCTATGCCATGTCCCTGCTTCATGACCTCCACCTCTTTGTGGATGTCCCCTTCCGGCCTGGCGGTGAGAAGGTGCTGGGAGGTAGGTATAAATGAAGGCAGGGTAGTGCTGGCATAATGGAGGTGAATAGTATTGGGGTGGTTTGGAACAGGAGGCGCCTGGAGTTAGACTGAGCCTTGAGAGAGTCCCAGTATGCTTGGTTCCTGTCTCCAGTGTTCCCACCACCGATCGTGGGCAGATAACTAGAGGGCCTGCAGTCTCCGCTAGTCCCTCCGTAGTGATATGTAATGGTTGATGAGGAACAAGACTGCAATTATGGCAGACTTGATCTCCTCGATCGACCTGGCTTGCATCACCGAGATCTGGCTGGGGACAATGCTGGCCCAGTATTAGAGGCGCCGGTCCCTGCTGGGTATTTTTTTTTTTTATTTTATAGTTGTTTAACCAGGTATAGTACACTAAGCTGAAAGCTTTTTACAGGAGCAACCTGGGGCACAAGGTGGTTAAGTGACTTGCTCAGGGTCACACAGTATGCAAGTGGAAGCTGTGGGATTCAAACCCAGGTCTGGTCTGCTGGATGTCACCAAATTTGTAGCTCAGAGCCTTAGACCACTGTGCTATACTGCCCCAGAACAAAATTTGCTCCATGATGGTCTGCCTGGTCCAAACAAAGGCACCCTGCTGCCTGGGGGATTTTCAGCTGGTTGAGTTGGCTGGAAGTCGTTGGGGTGATTTGAAGCTGCAACCCATGCTGTGAACTGGACCTGGCTCGATTCATCTCCTAGTGGGAGGGTTGAGACCATTGGTCCAGTGTTCACCAGGATAGTCCAGTGTTAGCTTTCAGAGGATTCTTTCCTGGTGCATTGAAGAAGGCATTAGTGAAGCCTCTTCTGAAGAAACCATCACTCGACCCTGATGTCCTGGCGAATTATAGACCTATCTCCAACCTCCCATTTCTAGGGAAGGTTGTTGAGAAAGTAGTGGCTCAACAGCTCGACGCACACCTCGTGACCTTTGACATCTATGAGCCTTTCCAGTCCGGTTTCAAAGCTAGACACAGCACAGAGATGGCATTAGTTCAGGTGCAAAATGACTTCAGGGCAAGAGATAGAGGAGAATGGTCAATTCTCATCCTCCTCAATCTCTCTTCAGCATTTGACACCATGGACCCTATCGAGCTGTTGGATCGCCTTCAAGTGTATGTTGGACTCACTGGAACAGTCATCAAATGGCTTGAGTATTATGTCTCCAACAGGAGGCAACAAGTGGTGATGAGAATTTCTCCTCCTCCTCGAAGCCCCTGCCGTGTGGTGTACCTCGAGGGCTTGATCCTTTCGCTGATGTTGTTCGTGGTGTCCATGCTGCCCTTGGAAGAGCTCATCAGAAAATAGTCTGGGCTTTCAGTGCTATGCAGAGGACCCCCAGCTGTATATGTCACTTGTCCCTGGAGCTGGAAATGCCATTGAAGTGCTAAATGAATGTCTGGCCAAGATTCGGGACCGAATGTCCTCAAGCTGGCTGAGGCTGAACCCAGGCAAGATGGAGGTACTGATGATTGAGCCTGGTCAATGACGTCATGGGGATGCCTCCGGAGTGGTAACTGGGCTGGTTCTGGGGTCAACTCCGTTGATGGTTTCCCTCAGGGTGAGGAATTTGGACGTCATTCTTGACAACAAATGGACCATGGAAGCCCAGGTGTCATCTGTTGTCAAAAGTGGGTTTTACCACAAGGAATGTCATCAAATTAAATCCCTGATTCCACCAGAAGACTTGCCATCACTAGTACACGGCTTTGTAACTTTCAGGCTGTACTGTTGTAATGCTCTGTACTTGGGTCAATGGAGGGTCCTCGCAGGCTGCAGCTAGTGCAGAACGCAGCAGCCAGGCTGCTGGCAGGCCTTCCAAGGTTATGCCATGTGACCGTGGTCCTGCGTGATCTGTACTGGCTGCCGGGTCAGGTGGAGGATCATCTTTAAGGTGGGCTCACTCACCTACCTATAAGGTCCTGTATGGCCTGTGCCCTGGTTATCTGTCTGACCTCCTCATTCCAGCTGCCCCAGTATGTTCATCTGCTTCTCCACGAGGTCCTTCTGCGGTTCCGGGCCAGGCTGAAAACACTTGGGGGATTGCTCCTTGAGGTGTCCTGCCCAGCCCTCTGGAACACACTGTCAAAATGTTTGAAGGAGGCCCCAAAGGTGGAGCATTTAAAGGAGGCCTGAAGACCTGCCCTTTAATAAAGCTTTTGCTGATAGTTTTAAATCTGATTTTATGTTTTGTCTACTGATGAGATATTTAGTGAATCCAGTTTTATCCTTGTTCCTATTGTAATGGCACCCAGAGCCTCTGGGATTGGGCACCAAATATAAATAAAAGCCTGTCTATCAATGAAGTGGAAGAGGTTTGCCATCTGGGCTGCTAACTAATCTGGACCCTTTCTCTAGTCTGGTGAACCAGATTCTGGACTTCCTGTTATCACTGTCGAGTTCCGGTCTCCAGTACTCCTCCTCAAGGTGTACCTTTGGCTGTTTCAGCTTTCCATGAGCCAGTGGGTGACCGCACCATAGCTCAGCTGGATGTTTCCGTACTTTCCTGAGGGGCATTGTGCATGACACACCAGTCCGTTTCCCTGTCCCGGTTTGGGATTTGAATTTTGTTTGGAGAAGTTGACTCTGTCTTGCTTTGAGCCAGCTGACTTCGGAGCTGCTCTTCCTTCCTTGAAAGCATTATTTTTGGTTGCTATTACTTCTGCATGAAGGATTTCTGAGCTTCAGGTCCTCTGGTGCAAGGAGCCTCATTTGATCTTTCACAAAGACAGTGTGTCTTTAGCATAAATCCTAAGTTTCTTCCCAAGCTGATTTCTGAGTTTACTCTCAATCAATCCATCCACCTTCCGTTTATTTTCCTGGGTATGTGCCAATCCAGGAAGCACTGCTCCACTCGTTAGATGTCGCAAAACTTTGAAGTACCACCTGCTTGAACCAAGGAAAGTGAAAGATTGAAGCAGCTGTTTGTTTTAGCCCAGGTGAGAAGCGTTCAGGTTTCTAAATAATGTTTATCTAAATGGTTGGCTAATTGTATTGTGTTCTGCTACAAGAAGTATAGCAAAGATTGCCTGGAGCCGTAAAGCTCATTCCACAAGAGGCATGGCTACCTCTGTGGCCTGTTTCAGTGGTCTCAGCCACTGACATTTGCGTGGCTGCCACCTTGAGTACTGTCCATATTTTCACCAAGCACTACAGTCTGGACATTGCCTCAAGAGCCCGTGCTGGATTTGGAAGGGCTGTGCTGCAGGGCCTCTATCTTAAGCTTAAGGTTGGCCTTCCTCCCAGACTGTCCTGTTGCACCTGCAACTGCTTAGGACTCGTTCCTACCATGTGACCTGATGACCAAGATGCCCCTAAAGAAGATAGAACAGTTACATAAGAACTTGCCATAACGGTAGATCTTAAAGAGGATCTCAGTTATCAGGTCTGTCTTCTTCCACCATCCCCTTTTGGGAGTCTCTTTCTTAGAACTGGTTACCTGGTGTTCCTAGTCCTCCATGGCTTGGGCTTTGCTCCCTTTGTCTCTGAGGAAAAGAACTGAGAGGGTGGGGCCACTCACACCTGTGTAGGGTTGGTGATGTTGGAAGATGATGTCTGCATGGTGGCTTCAGTTGTACTGCTGAAAATCCTCAGTGTGGATCCTTCTTCACCAACTGTGAAGTTCCTACGGTGTGACCTGATGACTGAGATCTCCTTGAAGATCTAAGTTCTTGCGTAACTGTTTTTTTTTTTTTTATAAAGTGGAAAAGTTATTTGGTTGATACACATTTGCTCTCTCTCTCTTTCCCATCGGTGTTTTAGAACAAATTACTGTTTTGAAAATTAATACATGGTTCTGGGAACCGTGGCCTGAGCTATCTATCTCTCATTGCTAGCACTAAAGTAATGGGAGTGTGCAGGGAAGGCGTATGAGGAGGGGGCTGTCTAGCCTGAGCATGCTCTAGGCAAGATAGGAGAGGGGTGATATGACTGAGACCTTTAAATATATCTGTGGGGTCAACAGAGCAACGGGCAGCTCTGTTCATATGTAGCAAGGGGACAGGCATCAGGGGCATGAATATAAATTGGTGGGGAGTTTATAAGGAGCGTGAGGATGGAGAAAAGTGGTGGAGAAATGGAACAGATTGCCATGCGAGCAGTTAAGAGCAAAGTTTGTCCTAGGGTTTAAGGTGGGATGGGACAGGTACAGGGGCACAGTGTCTGTGGGCTCATGGAGCGGAGAGAGAACAATGTTAGAGGTGGGTCAGAACCGCATCTGAGCGCTCAGACTAGTGATGCTCTGCGATGGACTACAGTGGGTTCAAGTAGTACTGTGCAGACTCGATGCATGCTGTCACCTTCTGCCTGGAAAATGTTATGTTTCTGTTTTACTGATTAAGGGAAACTCTGCCACAAGTTTTATTCTGGGAGTTTGGTGGATGTCCATTTGGGGCATAATCTGGTAATCTAGTAGACTGTATTTACAGCTATACCTGATGTCAAATTAAATGCTTGTAGAACGGTAATGTAAATAATTTTGAATGATGCATTACTGCATAGTCCTTGGTTGGTTTGTAATCTGTACCATAAAGCTCTCATTCGTTGCAGTTTCTGAGTTAATGTGCTTTTCTGATCAGCCTTTGAGGTGCATCAAAAAGAGTTGCCTTACATATAGGGATGTTGCAATAACTCAGTATGGCTATGATGATCTGTATCTCACAGATGATTGACTTTGTTCCTTTATTTATTTTACATGTTTAGCAGAGCCTCATTTTGGATGGTATGGGTGGCCAATACAGTGCATCATTATGTAGTATGTGATCCTCCATATTTTAAAAGGTCTAAAAAAAAAAAAAAAAAAACTACCTACTAGAGGGTGGCCAATGCACTTGCTACTGCTGAACCACACCCACATCAGACTACTGTGAACGTCCCATGCCTCTAGCGCTTATCTACTGTGTCTGATGTACCTAGCTTTGTATTCTAATAGTGTAGTATCTCGTATGCACTGTCCCACACATGGGCAACTGTTGTTTTATAATGTACCGTGTGCTTTACTGTATGTATCTAATTTGATCTCCTGTGTTATTACCCTCCTTTGTGCCTCATGTATATATCAAATTTGCTCTCTTGTCTCAGTACCATATGGATGTACCTAATCTGACCTGTCGCACTTCTACCCATGCTTGTACAACATTGTAATTTCATATTATCTCTTGAACTCTGTAAAAATTGCCTGTGATTTCATGTTGTCTTAACTCTGTATATTTGCCTGTGACTAAATTCGGGTCACCCCAGAAAAAAGAGCCCAATGGTCTCAGTGGGCCTACAATTCCAAAATTCAATGAATAAATAAACTATGCTGGGTTACTCCTTCTGCCCAACTGAGTAAATGTAGTGCACAAACTTGCATTATCCTCAGTGTAGTTTTACTTTTGATGGCAGTTTTACTAGCCCCACCTAGTTGATTTTGTGACGTAACTACTTTGGTACTATGAGAAATGGTTGCATTACAGTTGCCATGTTGCTACTGTGATATAGCAGGGTTTTGAGTGTATGAATTTCTATAAACAACAACCCCATACCATAAGCTGTAACATTGTTTTAGTGTTTGGTAGTGTTCATTGGAATTCTAACATTGCTTAAAGCAAAATTTGCAAATTTTGAAAAGTCCAGCTGCAAGCTTTGAGTTTTACTTTGATGTTATCGGTTGGAGCAAATGCCATCTGAGTCATCTACAGGTACATAAAACTTCATTGTAGAAAATTTTATGGTGGAAGTAATGTCATATAGCATGTCACTTACAGGTAATGACCATGATGTATATGATGTCAAATACACCCAAACCACAGAATAAGTATATAATAACTGGTGACCCTCAATATCGACCCATTTTGAGACCTGTAAAAGTCATATCAACCTGCAAGTTGTTCTTGCTAAGGTACTACCGACTCAGAAAATTAAACCTTTCACAGTTTTTTTTTTTTTTTTAAACTTTAAACAATGAAGAAGCCATTGAACCTTCACTTTGTCATCATAACAACCAGCATGCCATGAAGCCCATACAGAGGTCAAATCAGCAACGCAGGAAGCACATAATGCTAAGACTCTAAGCTTTGTTTACTTAGCCCCAGTTATTATAAAAAATAACATATATGAAGGTGTGTGTTCTGCAGTTTTTTACACTTTCAGTGTGTGACAATATAAACCTCGAAGCCACCTCGAGGTTTATATATTATCGCACACCTTGGTGTGTAAAAGAACTGCATATCACACACCTATATATGCATTATTCTCTATATATCATGGTGGTATTGGAGACAAATATTAACCGTTGGAACACTTTTTGTGTAATTTAAAGTTTTTGGTTGTTTTTGTTAGCTTGCAGATGCTAGTCATTTGCCCAACCTAAAAGAAGTTATACAGTCCCAAACAAATAGAGACCAAAGAACACTGGACCTACTTAGCTGGATCTTATCATCAAAGAACTTAACTCTTAGAAGTTTGAACAAACATGAGGTGAGACTGCTTTTCTAGAGAATCTATAATGTGATGACTGACTGTTATCAAATATGGTTCAAATGGAGCAAGACGTTTTTTTTTTTTTTTGTTGTTGTTTTGCAATATGCATCAAAGGGAGCGTAAACCGTGTTTACATTTTTGAGTATAATTGTAAATTTGGGTATGTTTGAAGTCTGTTTAATCACCCAGTGTATTGTGTTATGTGCTTGTTATGTAATAGCCGTTTTGTTTCCTAATTTATGACCCCACTTTAATGCATCTTTTTTTCCACTCAGTAGTCATTTTAAAGTTTAGCAGTTCCAGAACCCAGTGACATCAGTTGAGCTGAAGACTATGATGAAGTGGAATCCAGTAACTTGTGCTCAGCTGATGTCACTATGTTCCACTTCATCATAGTCTTTAGCTCAACTGATGTCACTGTGTTGGGCATCATAGACTGGGGGTCTGCATTTATAGTATTACTTCAAAACAACGCACAAAACAATACTCCAGGGTGATTAAACAGACTTCACTTACCCAAATTTACAATTATACTCTACGTTAAGACATGTAAACCATGAGGGTTATGTGCCCTTTAAAGGTGTCACTTGTTAAACATGCACAACAGTTCTGTCCCCCAATATAAAACTATTCTTGGTAGTAAGGCTATTTGGGGTGTTACAGTGAAGTATTGTAATAGAAAGGGTAGTTATAATTGACTTCAGTGGAGCTGGGAGCCAAACAGTAGCAGCCTTACTGGATAAACGTGAGAGTCAAAAAGTCCTTAGCCACTGTCAGCTAAATGGTTCCCATTGCCTTTTAATCACACGTGTACTGGATTATCTACAGTTTGTAAGGACAAAAGATTGGCTCCTTAAAAATGCTGCTGTTGCTGCTGCCGAGGCATCGCACAATTTTCAATCTCTGGACAGTCATGCCTGTAGTACCAGTAGAAATAATACAGTAGATGTCATCGAAGTTTGCAGCCAGATTGCCTTAAACTGTACAACTAAAAACAGACACTGAATTTTATGAGGCCATTTCACAGTATAAATGAGCAATAACACCCTGGAGTGTGGTATTGTGCTTATAAAATGGGTATATGTTGAGAAATATCATAACTTAACAAAACAAATATTAAAAGGTTTTTCTGTTTTGAAGTGAAATAGACCTCTGCTCCACCCATTGTCTGTTTATTCTGCCACTGTTTCTCTCAGACCTGCCTCTCCCTTTCATTCACACCCTGTTTTGACGCCCAGTCACTTTCTGGGCCGATTGTGTATTTGTTTTCATAGTGTTTTCTCTTATACTTGCCTGTCCCTGTCATGCATAGAGTGACCACGGCAAGTCACTAGGCTGCAAACAAGACCCAGATTTCCTTGTCTTGCCGACAGCAGGCTTCCATCTGCAGTTGCGTAGTTGTTTAAAACTGCCTCACTCTCTGCTACTGAGAATAGGGAGGAAAGACTACTGCCAATCGGCTGAGGAGTGCGGGTCAGGGAGAAGTAATGGGTGTTTGTTTGTTTTGTGATTCCAGTGGTTTGACAGTTCAGCACACTGGGAAGCATTGCTGAAGACTGGTTGGGACTGCTGCATCAAGAGTGTTCTGGGTCAGGCCCCAGGCTCAGGATGGAAATAAATATTTAGGGACAGTGTTTCTGAGTGTTGTGTGGAGTGGGAGGGAGGCAGAGAAAGACTGCAGTGGTTTGAACCGCTTACAGTTTGAATCACCGCATTGTGCTTTCACTGTTTGTGCCAGTCGGGGACTCGGGTCAGGAGGGATCGAGACCAAGTGTAAGGCACAAGTATATCCTGGGTGAGTGGGTCATTGGCGCTGGCTCTTGTTTTATAACAGTGCTATACTGAAATAAAAGACATGGCTGGCAAGGGTGCCAGCCAATCCGGTTCTTTACTGTCTCTACCCACTGTATAAGTTACAGTATTGTCAGCATATTTTACAGGGACACTGCTGCCTGCCGAATTTGTTGTTCAGTCTATCTGATCTTTCAGTATCTGAGCAAGCAGTAATTGACTCTTGAGGCATATTGGGCACTGCCTCTGCTAGTGCTGTCAGTCATCGCTGTACCTCTTTCATGGGAAGGCAGGTTCTGAGCCCGACAACAGCTGGGAGGAACAAAACAGTCCTGCTGATATTTGGCTCCAAGTCCTGAAGTTCTTGGGGCGGATGGTCGACTTGGAGGGCACAAACTGTGACTCTGCAGCATCTGGTTCTTGGTGGTGTCAGGGAAGAAATGGGCTTAGCCACAGTGGTGACGGTAAGGCAGCATAGTTGGGACACATTTGATTTACAGTCGCCATTGGCGATGCTGACGATCCTTAGCAATCACTCAGCCTTATGTCGCATAGTGTGGGTTTCTGAGAGAGCATTATGTGGAAGGATGCCTACGCCTCCCTATTCCAATGGCCACTAGAGGCCAGTCATTTGTGGGTTCTAGAGCCTCCTCGAGGCGTGCATCCAAGCAGATCCTCTGTTCTCCTTCTCCTGCGAGTCTCTCCAGGCATCGCTTGTTCAGAGCTTAAATCTGCTATTAGCAGCAAATAATAATGTGCATTTATTTATTTAGCATGGCGGATGTAGCGTTTCTTTTATTTCTAGATGACACTTCTGAAGAGCCAGAGTTCTCTTATAATTGATAGACAGTTGACCATTTTCTTTATTGTGTGGCCATTTTCTAGTTTATTTTAGGTGTGCAAGAACAAGGGGACACAATTTGAAGATAGAGGGGACGGCTCAGAGGTAATGGTGAGAAGCATTTTTTCACGGAGAGGATTGTGGATGCATGGGACAGCCTTCCTGAGGAGGTTGTGGAGTCAAAAACAGTAGGAGAATTCAGGAATGCATGGGACAGTCATAAGGCAATCCTAGGGGTGGGGGTAGGAAGAAGTTGGCTGTTGGTTAACTAGGATCTGCAGCTTATCGATTTAGGTAGGGAAATGGGCAGACTGGGTGGGCTAAGCGGTCCTCATCTGTCGTCAAATTCTATGTTTCTATATGTTTCTGTGTTATAAAATGTTAGCAGTCACTTTTTACTTTTTGTTTGTGTAGTGAAACAAATAGGTTTTCACCTTTACTTTTCAAACTGTTAGTAAAAAAAAAAAAATTTAGTATAATTCAGGTAGCATGATGTCAGAAAATCCCAACTACTTAGGAGGCGAGTGTATTTCAGTGAGGAATTTTATTTCACTGTTTTTCAGAAGAAATGGATACTTACTTTAGGAACAGATTGTGCCTTTTTTTACGCTTGTAAGATTGTCGCTCATCAGTATGATTTTACAGTTTTTAAAAAGTAGTTGGCTTCTGCTTTCTTACATAAAATCTGGTTAGGAAAAAAATGTTACCTCCTACATATAGATAGAGGTCACAGATTCAAAATGACCTAGTTATATTAAATTTTTAATAGTTTAGTGGAAGACTGCTTTATTTCATTACAAAATTGCAAACGGTCTGTCACTGAAATACACTGCTAGCCTTGCCAGTAAAGATTTTCTGGCTTCATAATACAAAGTTATGTTGAGCTCTTTGTGTTTGTGCTTCAGTCTGGCGTGGTGGATGTACCACCATTGGGCGAATATACCAGCCATTAGGAAGCTGTGAGCAGAGGATTACCCCTTAGTTGTACCCCAAATCTCTTCTTCCTCGTTGGGAATGCTGCCTGGGGATTGAGGACCCAGTAGAGTTTGGCGATATACACACTGCCCAAGCGTTTCATAGCATCCCTCCCTCCCAGTGCCCTTATAACTTCTCTGCTACCTGTACATCTACAGGTAACAGTAGCACTCGAGACAAGTGGCCCTCCCTCCCCAAAGAGGAGAGTGTCTTTGGGGTACTTGATCCTCCGCCCCGACCTGAACCCTGGTCGCTAGAGTTGCAGTGCTAGCTCCTCCACTGTGCTGACGAGACAGCCTTTGGATTTTTTACCACTAATTAGAAAAATAAAAGACAATAATGAAGAAAATAAGAAACAAACAAAAGCAAAACATTATAAAGGTATGTAATGCTAAACTTTCATTCTTTAAGATGTAGATCTTCAATTTGCACCTACTTTTTAAGCTTTTTATTAATGCAAAACTACGTAAAATAAAAAATGCAGCTTAAGAGAGCAGAGTGTGCTCTAATGTTTGCAACAATTAGTTAATGCCATTTTGTTGTATTTTAGAAATGTAAACAGACCACTTATGTTTGTGGTACTAGACGGTCATGCAATTTCTGCCTGTGTTGTTGTGCAATGACTTCAGTGGAGAAAAAGTGTTCCAGCTGTACCACTGTTAACTTGTGGTACAAAGTATTATTTGTAACAGATTGCCTCGTTTGTTTTCAGTAAGCAAAAACACTTTAATTAGCATATATACAGTCTAATAGACAAGTTTTAATACCAAATTATTCAGAACTTGAAATAATACATTGTGTCATAGAGGCACAGAAACAGCTGGAGTGCTCTTGTGCAGACTTTAAAAAGCTGTTTTCATTTTTTCACAGTGCATCAGAATAACATTGAAAGTCTTCTGAACAGCAGAAATGCCCTGAAGCATTAGTACACACTGCTTTTTGTGCCAGGTGTTCTGCAAATGTTTTACATTGGCTGTCTGTGGGAAAGAGTTATGCAGATAACCTGATTGACCAATTAGAATGCAGGAAGTGACATAGTATATAGGTAATGGGTGTACTGTATGGCTATGAGGGTTCTTATTGGCTGAGAAGGTTCACTTGTGGCATAATTAAGAAATAAGCTGTGGTCACCCTTCTGGGGTGCTGTTACCCAGGAAGATTATTAGCATAAGTACTGTAGCCTAACTGTTGGTGTGACACATTACTATCAAGATACAAAATGTTTTTAACATTTTTACAAAAACTTGTCTTCATTTGTTTAAAATAAAAATTGCTTGGTTTGCTTTCCTACCTCTTGATTGACAGTTAATGATTAATATTATTATATTCTAGTTTGACAAAATCCAGGAACTTACTGGATATTCTGGTTCCAGTGTTCCTCAACCTGACTTCCTGTTTGAGATAGTGTACTCTGACCAGTTGAATGCAAAATTTGAGGAAGCGAAGGGAGAAAGAGATATCATGTATGCATTCCATGGGAGCCGCATTGAAAACTTTCATTCCATAGTGCACAATGGTTTACACTGTCATCTGAACAAGGTAAGATGTCTAGGGCACAGTGCCAGTTAAAAAGCTAATGTACTGCCTGAAATTAATACTAACTCTAAGAGCAGTTGACTGTTGATTTTTGTGTCTGAGGTGCTTGTTCTTTTTACATAGAAACATAGAATTTGACAGCAGATAAGGCTTGGCACACCTAGTCTGCCCATTTCCTAGCTGATGGATAAGCTGCAGATCCTGGTTAACCAACATCCTACTTCTTCCTACCCCAACTAGAATTGCCTTATGTCTGTCCCATGCATTCTTGAAATCCCTCATTGTTCTTGACTCCACGACCTCCTCAGGAAGGCTGTTCCATGCATCCACAACCCTCTCCATGAAAAAAATATGTTCTCATTACCTGTGAGCCAGCCCCTCTCTCTTTAGATTGTGCCCCTTGTTCTTGCACATCTCTTTTTCTGAAAGATGCTACCCTCTTGCACTTTGTTGATTTTTCCCTGAGGTACTTGAAAGTTTCTATCATGTCCCCCCTGTCCCTCCTTTCCTCAAGGGTATACATATTAAGCTCCTTTAGTCTCTCTTCATATGTCTTCTGGTGCAGACCGTGCACCATTTTAGTTCTTGCTCCTCTGGACAGCCTCCACTCTGTCTATATCTTTGCGGAGATGGGGTCTCCAGAACTGCCTGTGATACTCCAGATGGGGTCTCACCAACTGTCTGTACAGAGGGATAACAGCTTCCTGTTTTCTACTGTTGATGCCTCTCCCTATGCATCCCAATATTTCCCCAGCCCTCCTTACTGCCTTCTCACATTGCTTGCCCACCTTTAGGTTATCTGATATAATTACCCCAGGTCCCTTTCCATTTTTGTTGTTAGTATCTCACCCCCACTGTGTCTCTTCCCTGGGTTTTGTTTCCCAGGTGCATTACTGCACTTCTTTGTGTTGAATCTTAGCTGCCATACATTTGACCATTCCTCCAACCTTGCCAAGTCCCTTCTCATCCTTTCCACCCCACCTTGTGTATCAACCCTGTTGCAGATCTTTGCGTCATCTGCAAAGAGACCTACTTTCCTTCCAGTTGCTCTACAATGTCACTTATAAAGATATTAAAGAGGACCTGTCCCAGTACTGAACCCTGCGTTGCCCAGCTAATAACCCTCTTTTCTTCACTGTAGCCTCCGTTTACATTCGCTCTGCATCCTGTTGTTCAGCCATTTTTTTATCCAGGCTACCACCTTGGGACCCACTCCAAGGCTGGCTTACTTGTATATTAATTTTTTGTGTTGGCGGTGTCAAATGCCTTACTAAAATCTAGGTAGGTCATGTCCACAGCCCCTCCGTGGTCCACTATTTTGGTCACCCAGACAAAGATTCGTCTGACACAACCTTCCGCTGTGAATCCATGCTACCTTGGGTCCTGTGCCCCACTGACCTCTAGGTACTCGATAGTTCTTTCCTTCAGAGTGATTCCATCATTTTCCCTACCACTGAGGTCAAACTGACAGGTCTTGTTTCCTACCTCTGCCCTGCTTCCACTTTGTGACATGGAATCACATCTGCCCTCCTCCAGTTCTCAGGTACCACCCCATCCTCCTATGATTTATTAAAAGTGTAGTCAGTGGTGTCACTAGTTCTACCCTTAGTTCTTTTAGAATTCTGTGATGAATCCTGTCAGGCCCCCATTGCTTTGTCCACCTTCAGTTTAAAGAGTTCTTTCAGAACCCTTTCTTCTGTGAATGGACTGGTATCGACTCCCTATCCACAGTGTTTCTCTTGTTTGATTTAGGTACCTCCCCTCCTCTTCCTTTGTGAATACTGGGCAGAAATATTTATTCATTATTCCTGCTTTTCACTGTCACCCTCTACCCACATTCCTCCCCTTCATTAAGCCTCAGTATCCCTCCCTTGGTCTGTCTTCGCTCCCTAATGTACCTATAAAGGTTTTATCCCCTTCTTAACAGAGTTTGCTATCTTTTCCTCCGCTTGGGCCTGTGCCATTCTGACTGCCTTCCTGTCTCCTTCTGCTTTAACTGATAAAGTTCTCTGTCCTGCTTCTTCTGTGTTTCCTTATACTGTATTTCCTGAATGCTATCCTTTTCTTCTTAACCTTCCCTGCCACCTCTTTTGAGAACCATAGTGTTTTTCCCTTTGTTTTGTTATGTTGATTTGCTTCACACAAAGGCTTGTTGCCTCTGTGATGGCTGATTATTCCTATTGTACCTCCACCACTCCTTCTTGCTCATTTACTAGTGCTTTTCTGAGGCACTCTCTCATTTTCCCAAAGTCAGCCCTCCTAAAGTCCAATACTCTTGCTTTGTGTGGCTTGACTCTATGTACGTCATTTATCTTGAACACACACTGTTTGGTGGTCACTTGTTCTTAGGTGGCTACCCACTTCTGAATTGGAGATCCTTTCTCTATCCCTGTTTGAGTACACCAGGTCTAAGATTGCTCCCTCAGTGTGTTCCAATTCTAGCTGTCTGAGGCATGCCTTGTGGGGCATCAAGAATGACCCTGCTCTTGGATGTGCCTGCAGCAAGGTGCTTCAGTTAACATCTGGCATATTCAGGTCCTACATCAACAATATCTCCCCTTTTTCTGCCATTCTAAGGATGCCTTCTATCGCTTCCTCATCCATTCCCTCACCTGAGAAGGGGTCTGTATAAAACCCCATCTGGATTGTGTTGCCATTTCCTGTCTCCAGGGTGACCCACAGTGCCTCATCTGCTTCCTGTTTACTCTTTAGTTCTGTTGCTTTGATCCCTTCCCTTACATGAGAGCTACTCCTCCTCCTCTTTTATGCTCCTTTCCTTCCTGTAGATTGTGTATCTTGGTATGTTGACATCCCACTCTGGTTCTCTGTGTACCATGTTTCTGTGACTGCCACAATAGCAGGTATCCCTCTTCCATCAAGGCCACTAGTTCAGGAAGTTTGTTACAGACTATTGGCATTGGTACTCATCACCCTCTATTTTTGATGGCCTTATCCCTTTTAGCCACATCTCTGTCCTTACTGCCTTTGCCTTTTTGCATTTACCCTGTCCTGCTGACTAATGACTTCTCTACCTTGGTGTTTACCTCACTGATTACTGTGTTTTGTGGTAGGAGGCTGGATTTCCCTGCTCCTTTCAGTGCCTCCCCCTTTGGCTAGTTTAAATGCTTGCCAATGAAGCATTTAAACCTATCACCTAGGATCCTGGTCCCCCGACAGATGGACCATCGCCTCGGTATAGGCTCGCATCCCTCCAGGTGGCTCTCCAGTCCCCAGTGAAGCCACAACCCTGGGCTCTACACCAGTTTTCAACCATTCATTGAATCCCATGGTGCGGAGTACCCTAGCATCACCCTTGCCATAAACAGGCAGCACCTCTGAGAAGGTTACCGTGCGTGCTGCTTGTCTAAGGCCTCTCCCGACTCTACAGACTTCTCTTGCACTGCTCTGATCCCATTCTCAGCCAGGTCATTTATCCCTAGGTGGACAGTGACAACCAGCTCCCTCCGTGTGCAGCTGCTCCGCAATCCTGAGGATTTGCTTCCTGTCCTTCAAGCAGTGGCGCCAGGCAGGCACCTTATCTCCCTCTCCTTCCTCCCTCACTTCTACCTCCTAATGATGGAGTCCCCACAGAAGTTATTCCCTTCCCCTGTGGTCCGCTAGCCACCCTCCTGTGGGTCTCCTTTGTGGAGTTCCCAAGCGTCCTCCCTTGGTCTCCACTGCAGGTGCCTCCATAGAGAACCACTCTCCACCAGAACAGCGTATGAATTGTGGGCGGTACATCTGGAGGGATGCACCTCTGTTCCACCACCCTCTCCCTCCCTGAACCCACCTTGGTCCAACTGCTTCTCTTTCTTGCCAGCCTCTAAGGTAGCAGTGGTGGTCCCTAGGTGGAGGAGGAGTTTCACAATCTAGCAAATTCAGCCTGGAGATGGGCAGCCTTCTCCCTCATATCAGAGGTGCCTGCAAATGGGGCAGCATTGACTAAACTGTGTCTCAGTGATCCTTCCTTCCTACTGCCAAACAGGAAGTTCCTGTTGTCAGTCAAATTCAGTGGCTATAAAAGTAGAACTGGCTTGGGGTGGGAGGGTCGGGAGTGAGGGCAATTAGTAAGAAAAATTGTAGCTTTTTAGTCAGCTGCTTCTTGCTCTGAAAGCAAGATTTTTCTGCCAAAAGCTAGCAGCAGGAAGCTGTAATTGGAGACACCTGCTTTTCTACTGTCTAAGCCCACACCCCCAATTAACTTCTCTCCTCCTGATTTAGCAAACTAAGTTGATACAGTCACCTTCCCCAACACAGAAACACACTGACTTTTTTTTACCTAAATGAGACCCCCTCCCCCACTTCTAATAAAATATCTGTTTACTTAATCCCAACAGGGACACTGACTCCTGCTGAGATAAAAGTATTCAATCAGTAAGAAAAGTTGCAGCTTTTTAGTCGGCTGCTTCTTGCTCTAAAGCAAGATTCCTTCTGCCAAAAGCTAGCAGCAGCATTTTCTACATTATGTGCTAATTAGAGTATGCTCCAACCTGACAGTGCCAGGTGGGATGTGTGGAATAGCATACTGGCAGGAAGCAGGCACATCTAGATCTTCTTTGAGGACTTCTCCCTCCATTGAGCCACACCTTTGGAACTGTAAGCTGTCGGTATCAGAAAACATTGAAAACTTTCATTAGCTGGGCCTTTCCTCGCCTCAGTTCTAGCTTATCATCATTAACTGCTTGTTGGATGACACATAACTGTACTTTTAACGATTTCACTTGATACTTTATTAATCTAAAGTTCCGCTTTTGGTAGCTTATTTTGCTTATTTTAAAATGTTTCGTTATTTGCATTTGGTTCCCTTTTCAATCAGGAACCAACAGTGTTTTGTTTAAAAGTAAATAAATCTTTATTGTAATCGCTGTTCCTTTTTCCCTTAAGGAGACTGACTGCAATTTGTTTATTTGTCCCTTTTTAGGAGTTTCTTTTGGTCTACTGACATTTGGCATGTCAGAAAGACCTAAAAGAAATACCTACAGGGTTCAAAACTGTATCCAGTGTTTTCAAATATTTGCTAAAGCTGATCACCACAATTTATGTTTGGAGTGCCTGGGTCCCAGTAATATCTTTTTTTTTTTTTAACTGTGAGATGTCAGTACATTTTGTTCAAAACACATTAAGAAGAGTGCCAAAGATTAAAATAATGGCTTCTGTTCCACTTTAGTGTCACCTAAGCACCTCTAAAGAGGCCTCTTCTTCCGCCAAAACGGGCGAGAGACGACTAAGATTCTTCAGACCCCAAAAGTAATGAGAAGGGGTCTGAACATAGTAAACACAAAAGTCCTACTGAGCAGGCTCCTGAGTCTGTGCCTGCTAAAAGAAGCGTAAAAGAAAAACGTATGCGCTGTGCTTCCCACTGAAGAAGCAAGGGGCTGCCAGCAGACAAAAACAAAAATGCACTCAGCTGAGGACATTGCTAAAGCCCTGCAGGTCATTTAGGCCTTGTAGACTGCAGATTCCATTCTGATTGCACTGGTTCAAATCCACCACCAGTTCCCACGGACCAGGGTGAAGAAATGTACCTTGAGGAGGATCCGGATCTAGGGAACCCACTGAGCCTGAGGTATCCCCAGAACAGGAGTTTGGTGCCCCTCCTTGTGGGCATCATGACTTTAAATCCCATTTAACTTTCTCAGACAGATTACCGACACTGTGGGCCTCCTCTCACAGGAATCTATGGAAGGCAGAAGCAGAATTCTTAGATATGATGGGTTTGGTTCCCACAAAAGGTGCCCTTCCTATCTATAATTCCCTTAAAAGGCCGTCTTTAAATTCCTACAGACACCTTCCCTGTCCCTGGGTGGACAAGCAGGTGGATAAAAAGTGTCAGGTGGACAGGTCTGCTGCTGATTATTTGTATTCCCATCCAGACCATGAGGGGTGTAGTACAGGCTGCTGCCTGTGATAAAGCTGAAGTCCCCTGGCAACTCATCCTCCAGATAAAGATTTGAGAAGATTGACTGTGGGAAGAAGGGTTATTTAGCCTCCTCCCTCCTCCTCAGACAGGCAGCTTATATGGCATATGCTGCACAATACCAGAAGGCCCTTTGGAACTCCGTGTTAGCATTAACTGACAGAGCTCAGACAGTGCAGCACATGATATGGCAAATATTGCCAGGACAACATTGGATGCCACAGAATAATTATTTTACATGGCAGTGGATGCAAATGATACTGCATCCAGACTGTTGGCCCTGTCGGTGTCTCTGAGAAGGTTTGCCTGGATCAGAGCAACCACTTAATCCCAGGCACTCGGTTAAAGGCCATGGATTTTCCTTCGAAAACAATTCCCTATTTGGTGCAAGACTGAGGCATACATGAAAAGGTAGAGGACTACAAAACCACCTATAGGAGTAATTCCACAGGTGAGAGCCTTCACTTCTTTTAGATCCACAGGAAGGGAGGTAGGAGTAGGGGTACTACCCCACGACATATGCCCCAGTCTCTGTGCATGTAGAGTATACTCAGGTCTGAGGTTACTACAGGGGCAGGAGGCCTTCTAGGCGGGCTGGTCCAACTCAAGTGCCTGGACAGAATCCTAACTGCACAAATCAGGCTGCCATCCTTCTTCCAATAGGGGCAGGCTGGCTCACTACTTCCAGGACTGGAAACAATCACCACAGACAAGTGATTCTGGCGGTAGTGAGTCAGGGTCTCTGACTACAGATCAGACAGTTTCCAAAACTCCAGGGCGCAGAGTTTTCCGACCTTCAACCTTTGCAGAGACAATTCTGCTGGAATTTGAGGTAAAAAGCTCCTGCAAGCCAGGGCAATAGAGCTAGTCCCTCTTACCCAAAGGGAGAAGGGCATGTACTCAAGATACTTTCTAACCAAAAAGAAGAATGGGGATTGGCGCAATCCTGGACTTGATTCCTAAACACTTGGCAAAGCCCAAGTTCAAAATGGTGACACTGGCCATAGTTATTCCTTGTCTAAAGAAAGGAAACTGTCTGGCATCTCTGGATCTGAAAGATGCCAACTTTCACATCCCAGTCAGGCCTTGGCACAGAAAGTACCTAAGGTCCTCTACCCTCATAGAAACATAGAATTTGACGGTAGATAAGGACCGCCTGGTCTGCCCTCGGGGCACTCAAGTTCTCAGCACTCCCTTCGGGCTCACTTCTGACCTAAGGGTATTCAGAGTGTCTGTCAGTGGTGACAGTTTACCTCAGAAGGCAGGAAATTATTGTATTCCCTTACCTGGATGACTGGCTTATTGCAGGGATTCATATCAGCAGGTAAAGGACTCCGATCAGGGCTACCCAGAGTACCCTGGAGTCTCTGGGCTTTCTTATCAGTGCTCAAAAGTCTCAGATGGAACTAGTTCAGTCACTGGAATTTATTGGAGCAGAACTGGATACTGTCCAGGGCAAGGCGTTTCTCCACAGGAGCAGGTGACAAATTTGCTAACCCTAGCAAACTCCTTTGTCAGAGGTCAGCCCAGGACTGCAAGACAGTTTCAGGCATTACTAGGACACATGGCCTCAACTACGCAGTAGTATCAGGCTACAGGTTTCAGATGAGAGAGAGAGAGAGTCACTGTCACCTAAGATCCCTTATCCCAAAGAAGGATCCCATTTCAAAGCTTGTGCCAGTTACAAGAACTCTGTTACTGGCTCTGCAGTGGTGGAAAGAAAGGGACAACCTCAGGCAGGGCATCCCTTTTCAGCAACAGCACCACACTGTGGTTCTGACAACATATACCTCCTCTTAGGGTGGGGGCACACTCTGGCAACCTCACAATCAGTGGAACTTGGTAATCAGGAGTTCAAGCCGCATATCAACCTTTTTAGAATGAGGGCAGTCCTCCTTGCCCTAAAGGCCTTTGTTCCTCAAATGAGGTGTCAGCAGTCCAGGTCAGGATAGACCACACAACCACCATGTGGTACATCAGCAAGCAAGGGGCACAAGATCCTCAAGGCTGTGCACAAGAGCCATGATAATCTGGTCCCTAGCATATTCCTGGAAATGCATCTATCCTCCATTCATCTTCCAGGAAGGACAACACACTGGCAGATTCACTCAGCAGAATCAGTCAGGCTCATCACGAATGGGACTTTGACAAGCAAGTGTTGGACACAGTTTTCAGACATTATGGCACTCCAGAAATAGGTCTGGGTGCCCAAAAGAAAATCATCAGCTTCCTGTTTATTGCAGTAGACACCCCTCCTGGGCACAGTGCCTAGGAGGCGTTAGCCCTGGTTCGGGCAAGGAGGTTCTGTATGCATTCCTTCATTTCTATTGCTGTTGACAGACCTCAAACTCAGGAGTCAGGCTGCAACCATGATCCTGGTTGCTCCAGACTGGGCCAGGCAGCCATGGTACCATCTTACTCACCCTGTCCACCAAGCAGCCCATTCATCTTCCCTAGAGATACAATCTTCTAACAGCTGTTCAAGGTCAGATAGTTTTCCAAAGCTCAAGAGCCTTCTTCTTAAGGCTTGTTTCTTGAGGAATTAGAATTTTCTGAATTTAACTTGTCAGAAGAAGGTCCTTAAGGTTCTGAAAGTTTCCAGGAAAACGTCAACCAGAAAGATGTATGCTTCAGAGTGGAAAAGATTTTCCATCTAGTGCATTAATAAGCTTAATCAGTCCCCTTGAGGCAAGTTATCTACATTGCTTGATTATCTGCTGCTCCTAAAGGCTTTAGGCCTCAGGGCTGCAACCCTCAGGGTTCACTTGGCAGCAGTATCTGCTTATTTGTCTGCAGGTGCACAGAAAACAATAGCTTCACATCCTATTTTAGGACATTTTTCAAGGCTTGGCATATGTTTCCTGTGTTAGGGAACCAGTCCCTCCTTGGGATCTGAATTGGTGCATAGCCAAACTTATGGAACTTCCATTTGAATCAGTGGCAATTACTTCAACAAGAAGTGAGTGGAGCCCCAAGCTCTCTGCACTGATCCTAATTACATTATCTTCCATAAGGACAAGGTGACCCTTCAGACTAACAGAAATTCCTTCACAAGGCAATATCTGAGTTTCATTTGAAACAGTCTATCACCCTTCCTGTTTTTTCTTTTTTTTTTTCACAGCCAAGTCCAGGTCTGGGGAATTGAAGCTTCATAGTTTGGAATGTAAAATGGTCCCTCAGCTATTGCATCAGTCGTACTATGGACCTTAGAGATTCCCTCAAAATGGTTTATTATCTATGGTGAAATGGAAAAGGCAGGCCTGCCTCAAAGAAGTCAGTTGTATGTTGGATAGTGTCCTGCATCCAATTCTGGTACAGTAAGGCTGAAAACAGCCACCACAGGGCCTCAGGGCACATTCACTTGTGGAACTGCTGCCTCAGTGGCAGCTACTGAGGACATTCCTTTGCTGGAAATCTGTAAAGCGGCTGCCTGGGTACAAGCCACACCTTCACAAAGCACTATTGCCTGAACGTCCAGTTCTGGAGTGATGCTAGGTTTGGCACTGCAGTATTACAGAACCTTTTCTTAAGTAGGTTCTGTACCCACCTCAAGAGCTGCTTTTTAGTCTGCATATGTCTAATACTACTGGGAGATTCCTGGGGGTTTATATAGGGGGACCATTGTCCTGTACTATGAACACCAAGCAGAGAATTAATTGTTTAGTACTACTGCCTTCTGCTCATTGTGTCCACAACCCTCCCAGCTAGCCTAACTTCCTTCCCACCCCACTTTCTGTTTTTCCTTAGTGTGCCAAAAATAAAAAGTTACTTTTCTCCGCAACAGTCCACAGCTCCGTGTCTGCCTTTGCCCTCCTGCCCTCTACCCTTGCCTCTTTGAGTTTAGCCTGATAATCCTGCCAGGCTTCCTCCTCCTTGTTCCTCTTGTATTCAGTGAAGGCCCTTCTTTTTACCCTCATAGACTTACTCGCTGCCTTGGAAAGCCAGATCAGCCTTTTGTCCCCATTTCTTTTGGTGACCTTCCTTGCACAAGAGTCCGTCTCTCTTGGAATGCCCCATAATCCTACCCAGTGTTCTTCCACTCCACGATCTGGTCTACACTTTCCAACGTTTCCCAAAGTAGTCTCTGCATCTTCCCAAAAATATGCATGTTTGAGGTCTAGAACCACTGTTTTAGTTCCCTGTCAGTGACTCCCTCCACCCCCATCATCTCTGACTTGTGAGTACCAAGCTGAGCATGGCATCCTGACATGTGGATCCTTGACCTGCTGCACCATTAAAGAGTCCTGAAGTTTATCTAGCAGTGCTTGACTTCTGGTGCTCTGTGCCACTGGAGGTATCCCAGTCTATATCCAGTAGGTTCAGGCGCCCCTAAACCAGATCTCCTTTTGCAGCTCACCTTCTAATTTCTTTCTCCCATTCTCTGACTTCCTCTTTCTGCCCCAAAGGATAAGTTACATTTGTGATGGATAAGTGAAATATTAAATATTATTGTAATTGTGTGAAATCTATGTTTGTACTCCAGCTATGCGGTACAAACTGTACTTTCTTCTATAGGGAGGTACTGATGCCCTCTATAAGGAGGTACTGATGTCCTCTCTGTAAGTCCATGGTGAGGCCTCACCTAAGGTATGGGGTACAGTTCGAAGGCCCCACCTGAGGAAGGATGTCAATGGGATGGAAGGGTCTAGAGAAGGGCAACAAAGATGATGCAGGGCATGTATCGGAAGCCCCATGAAGAGAGGCTGAAGGAGCTGGACCTGTACTCGCTGATGACTAGGAGGGAGGGGTGGGTACATAATAAAAATGTTCAAGTACGTGAAAGGTTAAATAAGGTGGGAGAAGGAGCCTATTCACAAGAAAAGAAGTGATAGAACAAGAGGTCATAGTCTAAGGTTGGAGGGAAGATTCAGGGGCAGTACATGGGCGCATTATTTCACTGAAAGGGTGGTGGACTACTGGATCAGTCTACTGGAGGAGGTGGTGGAGCGGAAACAGTAGAGGGATTCAAGAGGGCATGGGCCAGATGTAATGATCACGGAGGGTGGCAGTAGAGGTGTATCTGATGGGGGTGAGTAGGGTGGGGAGTATCCGGTAGACCCGACTAGTAATAGGTCCTTGCCGACAGTCTTCTATGACTCTGTGATACTTCAGGCTATAACTAGATCCTGCTGTAGTTGGAAACCATTGTAAATATCCTTAACTCCATGGTGTATCGGGTTCTTGTGAATAAAATGTATTATAGTTATTAAATTGGCACTTAAGCCTGTATATTACTTAAACAATAATGACCAAATAGCTGGTCATTTCCTAGAGGTTAGCGACTGGTTGGGGAAGGGTGGCCTGAGGCGCAGCTAAGATCCACCCGCCCGGCGGTCTCAGTGAAAAAATGCCCGACTTTCGAAGTCATTATTGCGATTAAATCAGTGCAATAATAATTTCATTTGTGTTTACATATTTTGTGGTGGCGTGGTGGTTTTCCTGTGGCTGTGATTAGTGGGAAGAACTGGCTGCCGCTGTCGTCACTTCAAGAGATTTCAGACCAGCGCAGCAGCCAATTAGCCATGTCGGTAACATTGTGAATAGTTAATTAGACTTATAATGCTATATGTGCCTACCTTGGACGATTGTACCATATTCCGGGTCTGTATATCACTATGTGCATGTGCCTTCTCTGAGCATATCAACATATGAAAACACCAGCAGAAACGGGCCTCACGGTCTATGGAGTCTGCTTGATTGTGCAGCTAGCCCCTCAGTTTGCAACTGCCCCACCCTCTTCATCATTTACCCCCACTCTGTCCAATCCCTCTTAAAACCACCTCGAGATGAAGCTGGAACTATTAAATGTTAATAGCTTCAGTGTAGATATAAGGCATACAGTTTGCCCCAATTTTTATCAAATAATGCAAGGTTATTACAGGAACCAGCAATCAAGCGCTATCCTGAAGTAGACCGAGAGGTCATTTAGCCACTCATTATAGGATATGGGTAGTTGGTCCAACCAGTGTTTAAGCACTAGTTTCTTCCTCACCATGGAAATTAGTGCCATGTGATATTTTCGTTCTTTAATTTGGATGGTGGTGTAACTCCCTAGGACACAGATTCCCCACAGTGAAGAGGTCCCTAGATCAAGCATTGGGTCAATTTAGATTGAATTAACCTCCACAAGGGGCAATTTTAGTAAAATCCCAGAATATATTTACTCAATTCCTTACGTTATACCAATCTGGAGCAATTAGAGCTGGAAGGTGACCAATTTTGGCTAATTTTACTGGTTGTGTAATATAGATTATGTAGGATATGGTATTGGGTAAGTCACAGTCTATCTTGAGAAATGTATGTATATAAATCTTGACAGACTCTTGGCCATTCAGTGGTTGTTCCTGGTAGGAGATGACCAGATTTTGGAACGCGGTACTGGATCAGTATATACAGTGGAGAGGATAAAGTTGTGTAAGAGGGATAAGCAGTGTGGTTTGGAAGATAGATCATTGAGACTTTCCAATATTGGTTGAAGCTTAGATTCTGTATAAGCAGTACCAAATATGTGTGTTAATAGATGTCTTAATTGAAAGATCTTAAAGGAATGAGAGGCATTTAGGCCAAATGTATGTCTGATTTCTGAAAAGGAGAGAAGAGGCGTGGAGGAATAGAGATCTGTTACTCTAGCATTATGTAGTGGAGGTAACCAGGTATGTGTGAGATAAGTGCCACCTATTTTAATATTGGGATTAAAGAGGAGGTTGTGCAAAGTCTTGACATGGCAAAGGTTTGTAAGAGGTGCAAAACTGAGCCCAAGTTTTCAGGGAGGTCCTGATTACTGAGTGGCCGTTTGCATCCGGCAACTTCTTCAGTGGAATATAGTAAATGGCAGATGAAATGTATTGTTTATTGCTAAACTCGGGTCAGGTCAGTGACTTTCACGTGCTGCAGGGGTGTTACAGAATTTAAAGCAACTAGTAGTCAAAGGGATCAGATTTGTTTATGTAATGGGGCATATTGAGTTTAGAAATGTTGCAGATTTTTAATTTCTGGGCAAATTTTGCAATATTTTCTGCAGTGTCCACATCACAGAAACATTGAAGCATAGACAATGGCAGGAAAAGTTCATCAGTCCTGGCTGTCCTGTTAAACCCTCTGCTACTCTGGGACCTAATGTGCAGACAGAGTTTATGTCTTTGCCTCACTTTACCATCTACCTTACTGCATCTTGGGACCAGTGATTTTCTGTTTTCAGCGGAAAACTGGTAAAAATGAAATTTGCCAGTCTTAAACTACTACATACGAGTCAATGTTTGCATAAAAAACTGAGGTGAGGTCCCCACCTGAATAAGGACAGTGACAGTCTGGAGAAGGCGCCCAACAAGACCACGATGATTTAGGGCCAGGAGGCAGATCGTGAGAATCTGCTAAAGGCACCGAACATGTATTCACTCAAAGCGAGAAGAGAAAGAGGATATGACAGACATTCAAGTTCCTGAATGGAATTTAAAAAGGTGGATTGTGAGACGCTATTTGCCAGGGAAGAGAGAAGGAAGTACAAGGTCACAACTAGAGGTTAATGGGGATTGTTAAAAAACTTCCTTACATCCTTTTTATTTTATTTATTTATTTATTTATTTATTTTAGCGGTGGAATGGGATGCCGTCCAGAGGTGGTGGCGCCAAAACCATAAACCACATCAAACATGGCTGGGGATAGAGCCATGGGGATATTAATTACTCAGCAGGAAGTGAGGGCAGAAACAGAGATATCAAAAGAGGAATGGTGTAAGCAAAAGACCCAAGAGAGGCAACAGATCCTGGGCTATGATGGGTAATATTGGCAGACTGCATGAACCACTGGTCTCTTTGTGCAGTCGTCATCTGTGTTGCTGTTACACCACTTCCATCATACAGACTGCTCCACTTACAACTACTTTTTGTGCAAACCAGGGACACATTGGGACAAAAAGGAAAAGGTTACAGCCTGCTCAGAAATGACCCCTTTTCACTCGATAGTGGGTTCATAGTGGTACAGCTAGTCTGTAACAACAGCTGAAAGATGGAAAGTAAACATCAGAGAAGTATTTTATATATACAAGGTTTATTTATGTATTTATGTATGCATGTATGTATGCATGCCTTTGGTAACCTGGTAAGTGAGCTGATCCAAAGGACCGATTTCAGTCACGACCCGGGCCACAAAGTGGCAGTCAACAAAGCAGAAATACAATACAAGGGTGCAGGCAAACAGAAAATACAATACATGGTACAGTACACACCTCAACACGAGGTCAAAATACATGCAGAGTAGTTCAGTTAGTACATACAGTAAAACAGATACAGGGATATGCAGTTGTAAGACAAATCAAGCTAAATTCAGAAAGACATTGGTAATACTGCACCATAGAGAGGCAAATGGTACTGTTAATAGTGGCTGCATACTACGGCAAACTGTAACCTGACCATACATAGTGTAACTAACGGGAGTGGAACAGTCCACTATCTGACATAAGCTTCTTGGACACTAGGAGATCAGGACAGGACAGGTTAGGAGAGCACATGCGTAGGGGCCAAGGTGGGGTAGAGGAGATCGAAGGTCACAAGAGATGGCAGGGTTTTGGGAAAGGGCAGGCACGCACTTGGGAGACAACACACTAACACACAGGAGGGAGGGAGATGCTGGAAAATAAGGGGAGAGAGGAGGGTCAGAGGAAGTGGACGCAGTTGGGAGATAGGCAGGCAGCACTGTGCAGTCTAGTAACATGGGTGGCTTTTGGACAGTGGTGTTGTCTAGGGAAGCAGTTACAAGTTGATTCAGACAGGAGCCAGGCTCTAAGGTTTGTCTTGAAAGCCAAGTGGGAAGGGGATAAATGGATGGACGATGGGAGCTGGTTCCAGAGGTAAGTGCAAAACAGAGAAAGCTTTACTGCCCGTGGAGATGCGAGGGACTTCAAGAGGAGTGATGGAGGAGAGACCTAAGGCATCTCAAAACCACCCTGTCAGTAAGTAGTGAAGCATAAAGGGACAACTGGTTGTTCCTGAGAGAGTTATCAACTAAGCATCTGTAGTGGGAGCCACCGGGAGTTTTAGCTCCTGTACTGGTGACATTTTTATTTTGGATTAAGTTTTGACCCAGTTGTTTCTCATTCTGACCTGCATTCTTTATACCAATGGGTCTAATTTAACCCATGTTTTGTAACCCTTGCACTGTCACTGGTGCAGACCCTCCATTGTGAGCCCAAAAATCACACTGTAAAATGGATTTTAAGATTTTGCCAAATGGAATTGGCAGTTGTGTTTAGTTTTTGATTATTTATCCTCCTTGGCCACCTCTCTGCACCCCCATCAATTATTCGTGATCCTGCTGCGATCTGTCCGCTGCTTGTCTTGGACCGGGACCACCAGCACCCTGAAACACCTGTGGCTTACCCCGCAGAGGGAGCGGATCCCTCAACTCACCCTTCTGAGATCCAACTTGGTACCAGCGCCTGACGAACACGCCAGACTGCCATCAAGCCACACGAGAGGTGCCACTTTTCCATTGTTCGGTCCCCCAAATCAGTGAGCGGCAATGACGCAGCGGCCGGGAGCGCGCACATGCTCATCCGCCTGCGACCTCCAGCAGGCGGCGCAGCCTCCCCTGACCGCCAGCCTCCGCCAGGGCAGTCGGGTGCCAACTGTCTTGAACCCCTGCTCCCGGAATGGGAGAGCAGTCCATCGGATGCTCGATCCTCTCCTCCTCTACCAGCCCCTGCCCATGCTCACTCCCGAACCCGGGCGCCAGCATGGCGAAGGTGTGGCGACCAGCTCCTGCTGCCTCAGTGCCACCAGGCTGGCGGCAGTTTTTGAAAACAGAAAATCATTTGCACTAGATATCCCCCGAGAGACTGTTAATTCCTTAACTCTGGCTCAGCCATGCTTGAAACCATTGATGGTATTTGCACACCACATCAATCTGTAGGCTGTGTGTGGCTCAACTGCCCCTCTGTAAAGTTAAACTTTCCCACACACACCCTGAATACCACCACCCCCGACAGCTTTCACTCATGTCCCTGTGTTTTGACACTCCCTCCCACCTCATGGTTTACCTTATTGATGTGTGTCAGGAACTTGAAGGTTTCTATCTTGTCTCCCTGCTCTCTTCTGGCCTCCAGCGAGTACACCTTTTGTGCCGTAAGCTGTTCCTTCCAGGATGTGCCTGCCCTGTCAGCCGTGGAATCATTTTGGTTATTCTATGCTGCACCCTCTCTAGCCTGTCTTTGTCCTTCCTTAGGTAAGAACTTCAGAGCTGAGCAGTTTTCCAGGTGAAGCCTCACCAGTGTTCTATAGAGAGGTAATATTACATCTTTCCTCCTGCTATCAGAATTTCTCCCAGTAAACCTCAACATTCTGGTTGCCTTGCTATAGGCCTTGTTGTATTGACTGGATTGTTTTAGAGAGTCGGTTATGATCATTCCAAGATCCTTTTGTCAGTAGTAGTGTCCAGCTTAACCTCTCCCATCCAGTATTCCATCCCGGGTTCTGTTCCTATGTCTCACCTTGCACTTTTGGCATTAAATGTCGACTGCCAGATTTTGGACAACCGTTCTTACATTTGCAGGTCCCTTTGCATCCTCCTTGCCTCCTCCTCACTGTCTGTCCTGTTACAGAGCTTAGTGTCATCTTCAAAGAGAAACATCCTGCCCTTTATTCCTTCTCCTGTGGGACTGATGAACATATTCCTCCCTTAAATGCTGTCTCTTACTAGCCGCCTGCAGTACCGTTGTTATGTAATGCATTTAAGTTACTCAACAACCCCAGACAGCCTGCCTGGATTGCTGGTCCCAAGACAATGGGCAGGCAGCTCAGACAACTGGGAGAAATCTCCTTGAAATACCCAGTGGCAGCACCACCGCAGGCGACAAATCCTTCCATGCAGCCCCGGTGCTGTGGAATAAGCTCCCACAACAACTGCAGGACGCAACCTCCTTGGGAATCTTCCAATCTAGACTACGAGCACACCATGAAAGAGCGCTTGTGCATGCTAAGAACACTGAGCCAGAGAGACTGGTTCACAACCTACGCTGGTCCAGGCCAGTCCAGGCCAATCCTCTGCCAAGCGGAGTCAGGTATACTGTCCATTGATCTGTTGGTCCGATAAGTCCATTCCTATACTAATTCTGTTTATTCCTAATGTATGAATGCTTAAACCATGCCTTGCACTAAGACTTGAACCCTGCACTGTGCGACCAGATTGTAACCTGAAATGGTCAAATGCTACTTGCTATGTATTTTTAAGCAATAAGGCATGACCAGGGGTTATGTTAATGATCTGTTAATCACCCTCTGGGGTGTAATGTGGCATGGTAAGCGGAGTGCTACATGCCCCTAGAGGGTGATTAACTGACCATTAACATAAAACCCTGGAATGCTTATTGCTATTATAATAAAAATGTTTTTTTAAATAGTTAAACCTTCTTCAGCATATGATTAAGCTCTACATGTATGTTAATAAAAGATTAACATAAGGCTGTTAGAATGTTTAGAGCCAACCAGAAGCTCCATTTCTCAGACCCTTTTTATAATCTCTGTGTATGAAATGTTCTACTGTGTAACTAACTCTGGGTCGCCCCTGAAAAAGGGACCTGGGGCTCAGCGGGCTTACCTGGTTATCAAATTGAATGAATAAATAAATACTGAAAAGGACTGGTTTCAGGACTGACACTTTAGCGCTCGCATGTGACCTCTCTCTCTCCCCCACCTGACTTGAACCCATTTGCTGCCAGCTTCTGCTGTCTTCTCCCAACCAACTTCCCACTCAAGTCCTTTGTTGTACCTAGATCCTCTAACTTCTTCAGCAACCTTCTGTGTAGCACTGTGTAGCTGAAGTCGAAGTATAATAAATTCTCTGATTGTCCCTAATCTGCTTACTTTGTTAACTAATCAAAGAATACTATCAGGTTGTTCTGACAGCATGTCCCCACTGCGAAGAGTAGGGGATTTTCCTGGTGTCCTTGCCAACATTTAACTTCTCATAAAACTGGTTCAAGCAGTTGTCCACACAACTAGGTTGTGTGGGTATGAGAGGAATGACTACCATTACACGTTAATAGTCACTTCCCTACCAGTCTCATTGCTTGTAAAGTGCTTTGAGATACATGTATGAAAGCATTGTGCCATGAATGCTAATTCTTCTTCCACGGTCCTTAAACTACTCCCTCTGAACCCTTCCTGAAACTTGGTAATATTTCTCCTTCACGGCCTAACCACTCATGATACAATGGGAGGAGACTGCTGCATCATGGATGGCTGAACTGTGTGTGGGCAAATGAGAAAAAATATAAAGAGAACAAGTTTTGGTGTGATTACATGAATACTGTAGCTATTATGTCTGTTGTACTGAGGAAAAAGATGCGGATAAAGAATCTGCTATCCC
Organism: Neoceratodus forsteri; assembly: GCA_016271365.2. Lineage (NCBI taxonomy): Eukaryota > Metazoa > Chordata > Ceratodontiformes > Ceratodontidae > Neoceratodus > Neoceratodus forsteri. The sequence goes on along the minus strand of CM028129.1, from coordinate 1,708,876,755 downwards.
AGCACATTCACAGAACAAGAGGGTTGACAGTGTCACTTTATAATAAACTATATTAACAAGAGAGCTCTGTCTCTTACACAATTCAGTGATGTGTCCCATATTTTCAGCTTCATTTTCTAACATTTAGGCGACAAAGTTTGAGGTATGAACTGTAGAACTCCCATGCTGTTAGCTTTATTACAGAGAGCTTACTATTTCCTTTGCTTTATGTCAGACAGCCTTATTTGGTGAAGGTACCTACCTGACGTGCGATTTAAGTCTTGCTCTCCTCTACAGTCCCCATGGTAATGGCTGGGAGCAAAGCATTCTGGGACCAGTCCTTAGCTGTGTGGCTGCATGTGAGATTATTGATCATCCAGATGTGAAGTGCCAGGTAAAACGAAAAGGTAAGATCTTGAAGGATCCTCTCATACATAGAGGGGCACTATCACATTGTTTTGTTTGTTTGTTTATTTAAAATCTGGAAAGTCTATGGGCCAAAGACCGATATATGGGCAACCAGGACAAATAACAGAAACATACAGTAACATAAGATGCAAAAGATCAGATAAGCACAAGTATACAGCCACAGTGTTAAATGGCTAACCAGAGGAGCATTTAGATGTACTGCTGGAGGAAGATGCTTTAAGTGCTAATCTGAATGTATATAAGGAGATACTGACACAAGTTATCATTGGTGGTAAGGCATTAAAAACTACAGGTGGACTGTAGAAGAGAGATCCTTGGCCAGTGGAAGTTTTCATCATAGGAACAGAAAACTAAGTACATTGGGAAGATCAAGTGATATTTTTACTTTATTTTAACTGGGAAGGCTGTCTGCTTTATAAGCAGCGTGCTACCACACTTGGCTAAAATCTACTACAAAGATTTGTAATTAGATTATGAAGGAGTCGCGGACCCGTGAATCACTCGGTCTCGCTATATCTGCTTGCATCTCTGTGAGCGCTGTTCTGTATGCACCAAACGATTTTGTACTCTTCCCTATGCTGAGACACACTATTCAGTGTGAGACAGTACAGGAGTGCTGCAGCGTTGTTGTGAGCTATCTCATAAAATCCTTGCGTATTGTAACCTTATAGTATTGCCTATACTTTAGCTGTTTCAGAAGTCCAGCCCAGTGTGTAGTTTTAGGGGGATCGTTTTGGACTACAACTAAGGTCCAAAGTGATTTTTACTTTATTGTTAACTGGGAAGGCTGTCTGCTTTATAAGCAGTGTGTACCATACACTTTCGGCTAATATCACTACAGGATTTGTAATTAGATTACGAAGGAGTCATGACCCGGTGAATCACTTCTGGGTCTCACGCTATATCTGCTTGCATCTCTCATGAGCGACGAGCGACAGAGATGCGTTTATTACATGTGTCAAGAGGGTATAGAGTGATAGAAGGGTCTTAAACTTTGTTAGACTGAATAAATATAGTCCAGATTGTATTAGCTAAGTACCTAATTGTTACTAGCCTGTCGGTAAGTTGATGCTTTTCTGATAATTTAATAGTATACTGTGTCTTGGTTTGAAATAAAGCGAAAAGCAGTATGGCTTCACCAGTACTAATTGATTTAAATAACTCTGTACAAAGACTAATTCAGGTTATTTAGGAGCCCAATGTATATTGTGTAGAATGTTCTCCTGTATTACTTAGGTTATTTCTAATGAGCTTTTTCAATGTAGTAAATGTTTGGAGAATATAGACTTGAAACAGGAAATACATTTATTTTCTCACGACTAAAATAAAAATTAGTCAATTGAATATGTCAGAGCGATTTAATAGTTTGAACCTTAAATTCGGTTAGTGAATCACACATTATTAATGATGGTCAGTGTCCTATTAACCCCATACCATTATTTGATGAAGTTAACGACCAACAATTGGTTGGTAATTTATTCCTATCCTATTACCCCGACACCATTGTCTATTACAAGTGAAGTCTCAAATAAAAAAGGGCTAGGGAGGAAGATGTAAATGAGGATGTTAATGACACTGCATGGTATAAAGTTCAACATTCTAGGAGAATTAAAAAGGAAGCAAGGCTGAACATCATGCTATTTCTTTATCGAACAGATTTGACCGTCTCCAACCCTTGCAATGTCAGCCACCTGATGTAAATAATACACCTCACAGTTTAATTGGTGACAACGACCCATATGATTCATCTTCAGCAAGTAATGTCATTCCTCACAATCAGTTTCATCTAGTCATGATCATCCCTAATTGATTTCTCAATGGATACCATTCCTTGTAATCCTGATACTTATAATCATAATTGCAGCGTTTAACCTTCTAACCCTCCCTCAAGACAAATTCTGGTTATTGGTGACTCTATGATCAAACATCTGGATAGATCTATTTGTAATCCTGATAAAGTTAATAGAACATGTACAAGTTTCAGTGGTGCTAAGATTACTGATGTTTCTAGTATGTTAGATAATATGAATAACTGTGGCAGTACTCCTATAGTCATTATGCATGTGGGTGTAAATAATGCACATGACTCCATTAGGATATTAAGTCCACCTTTGTAGGGTTAACTAATAGATTGGTGGACATTGGTTGTCAAATCAGCATGTCTGAAATACTCCTGTTCCTCGTTATTCTACTCATCTTAATCATAAAATTAAGATCATTACTAACTGGCTTCGCCAATGGTGTCTTCAACAAGAAATTAATTGTATCACCCATTGGAAAAATTTGGATGGCAGAATTGAATTGTTTGGTAGGATGGACTGCATTTAAGTTGAAGGGAAATGCTGTTTTGAGTAATCAGTTTCTGTCACTGATTAATAATTATTTAAACTAGACTGGGGGGAGAAACTATCAAGCCGCCATCATCCTACGATAATAAATGTGGCACTTCCTTATTCAATAAAAGATACAAGTTTAAGCTTCAATGCCAGAGGATTAACAAAAAAATGGATGAGCTTCAATTAAAAACTTTACGTTATAATGTTGACATTTCCATTTGTGAAACATGGGGACATGATAATGCCTTATGGGAAGGTTGTTTGGTTGACTATAAGTCATATAAATTTAATAGACCAAACAGAAGGGGTGGAGTAGCTTTACTTTTAAAAATAATTTGAATACAGCTGACATATCTAATCGTATAAAACCCGTAACACATTTACTGAGACTATTTGGGTTAAACTGTATCTAACTCTGAATGATTTTTCTCATTATTGGTAGTTGCTACCATTCTCCCAACTCACCAGTTAATGTATTAGAAGCAATTCTAATAGAATTTGAACAGGCATGTGAGATTGGACAGGTAATAATTATTGGTGACTTTAATCTGGAAACATCAATTGGTTTACTTCCACCACAAGTGGTAAAGGAATTAAATTCTCTCCACTTGTCTTGAGCTAAATTTAATACAGCTTGTTATTAAACCTACTAGGGCAGATAATATTTTGGATCTTGTATCAGTAGTGACTCTGTACCAATTATTGACTTAAGTATCCTGGACCTAGTCGCTGAAGTGACCATAATACTATTTTGCTCTCTATTGAGAAACATATTCTTTTGTGAATAATAAAACTAACATTTACCTTTATAATAAAGCAGATTTAAAGTCTATTGATAGAGTGAACTTTCAGCCGATCTTATTCAGTAACTCTATCTAATTTAAGTTCTGAAAATTGTTGGTCTGCATTTAAATCAACTATCTCTAATATGAGACACATATATTCCTTTTCAAACCCAAAGTCCAAAACAATAAACAGTCACCTAAATGATTTAATTTGTCTATAAAAAGTTAATAACTATTATATTTTTCTTTTTGATTTTATTTAAAGCATAAATCTTGCATTACTTGGGAGGCTTATAGACAGCTACAGATCAAATGCAAGCCATAATTAAAGGCAATAAAAACTCTTGAGATTGTAGCAACGTGATGGTGGTGGGGGCAGGTAATGGATTTAATCTGTAAAGAGAACCTAATCTTTAAGTTCATTTAATCGTAGTACTAATGTGCTGATCATATGTTTGGGGAATTATCAATAGGAGGCCTAAATATTTAAAGATCCTGACTTATTCGATATCTGCACCCTTGAGGTATCGCAATAGAAGAACTGGTTCATCCACCAGTTTTATGTTGCTTACTGCGCATGTGCAAGAAACATGGTGCCATCATCGGAGATTTCGGAGGTGTGTCACCTTCTCCTCCAATTCAGTCAGTGTGCTGGCAGGCGGCCCCTGTAAGCCAATGCATTTTGGAGCTGTGTATGACAGCGCCAAAATGCAGTGGCATCTGAGTTGAAAGGGGAGCTACGCTGAGTGAGCACCGATAAGATATCGGCTGCTCACGCGCTTCCCAACACACACAGCCATGCGCCCCGCCACGCACTGTATAGCTGACAGGTGCCCAATCCCTGTCGGCTGAGCTGCTTCCCCCTTCCCCAGTAGTAGGCTTTGGCCGACGGGTGCCCAATCCCCGTCGGCTGCACCCCCCCTTGTGCCACGCTGAGAGCCCACCCCAGCGTGGCAATAAATACCATGGCCGAGGGGTGCCCAATCCCCCGTCGGCTGAACGCCCCAACGTCCTTGTGCCACGCTGGAGCCCACCCAGCGTGGCAACTGTTATCCCTAGCGTCTTTTTTTAACCTGAAAAACGAAAGCGGTCCCTGGCGCATCTCCCGACCACCCCTCCACAACCCGCACCACCCACTGAGCATCCAGCCTCCCACACCCCCTCACCCCATACTTACCTCGGACTCTGGCGCGGCGATCTTGGTGGACCGGAACACGTCTGCACTCTTCAAAGCCGACCGCGAACTGAGGAAATGCGGTAAGCTGTATAATGGGCTAGATAGGGGGTTTCAACTGTTGCATATCTCAGGCATTTTTGAATTTGTGCACCAAATTTTCAACATGGAGTTTTAGGACCCTTCTCATGAGTGATGTCACTGTCATGGCATTATTCGGGCCCAAGGTGATTTCACGCGAGTGACTGCGCGATGACAGTGACATCATTCGAGAGGGGTCCCAAAACCACATGTTGAAAATCTGGTGCCAAAATTCCAAACAATGACTGTTTTATTTAGCATGCGCTATGCAGTTCCCACGCGAGGCTCCTAAGTTCGCGAAATTTCAATATTTTCACCCAGATTTTCAAAATTGCCGCTTTACCACACCTTCTTATGAGTAGTACAGCTGTCATTTTCACATCTCACCCAAAACGTGTTTCGCCATGTAGCTCACAATGGCACAGTCGGTGTGTGAAATCAATGTATGGGACACATTAAGAAAATCACAGTGACACTGTTCATGAGCAGAGGTCTTAAAATGGCTATGTTGAAATTGGTGAAAGAATTCCTAAAATGACTTTTCACAGTGTCGTTGCACAGTTCCCAACATAAGTTTGCAATTTTCAATATTTCCACTCCAGATTTTCAACATTGCCGTTTACCACACCTCCTTATGAGCAGTACAGCTGTCATTTTTCACATCCTGCCCAAAGCGTGTTTCCGCCCATGTAGCGCATACAATGGCACAGTCGGTGCAAACTCAATGTATGGGACACATTAACGAAATCACAGTGACACTGTTCATGAGCAGAGGTCTTAAAATGGCTATGTTGAAAATTTGGTGAAAAATTCCTAAAATGACTGTTTGACGAGCCGATGCTATGCAGTTCCTCGCACGTCAGAAGTTCCAAATTTTCAATATTTGCACTCCAATGACTTCCAAATACCTAAACAGCACATAGAAGCAAGCAACATTCGGCATTGACAAATGCTTGTTTTCTGTGGCTATAGAAAAGTTTTTTTTTCATTTAGAACCAAATTGTTTTAACAAAACAAAAGCCAGATCATTGCATACATCCAAAAAATTGGCGCCACTCGTGAGGATCACCACCGCATCATTGGCGTAGAGGAAAATTGTGTATCGCAACAAACAGAAGGTAGTGTATTCAAAATAAACTAAATAAAATGGACCAGAACAGAACCCTGAGGAACACCCAGTGAGACTATGGATGAGGGTGAAGTGCATCCCTTAATTTTAGTCGATTGGGAACAACCATAAAAGGTGTCTGGAACCAACCAGCGACCTCAAGGGACATATGCAATTTAAAGAACAGGTTCCTACTGTCGGTGTTGCTACTCTCCCCCAGCCCGTTCGATTCCTTATCTGACTGGAGCAGCTACTGCAGTTTGTCATGAAAAGTCCCTCAGTGTAAAAGTTATATCCCTTGTAATTTTGTGAATCGGAATGCTGCCCCAAAAAAGACTGACTTCCTGGTTAGAAAACATGCCCCATGTCAGGCCATATGCAGCAGTGTTTTGTGATGTCACAAACGGTTGTGGTGTGAGTGCGCCCCCATTCAGTTCTATGGGGCTGGTATTTTCTAATTTATTTATACCCTTTAGTGCTGGGATTGTATTTTATCAAAGCAATCGATTGACTGTGTTCTGAGGGCCTGGCTTCAATTCTGTTGGGTCACATGATAATTAATTATCGGTACAATCTGTGTTTTAAATGCTTGGAAGTGACTAGCACTGCACCAGTATCTCCATCCAATGTGAAGGTTTCTTGTGCTCCTTTACCCACTGTACAGATGCCCGTCATCTGATCTGTCTCTCAGACTTTGTGGTAGTTCCTTTTTTATTCTAGAACTGCATAGTTGCATAATCGCTGGTATATATGCTGTGGTATACTAGTACACAAAGTTCATGATTGTGCCACATTAAGTGTAATACAGTTTAAATACCAACAATCAATCAATCACTTTATTCAATCAGGCATAAACACCATTGAGCAAGCTCATTTTCAAGGTGGTCCTGAACTACTCGAGTCTACACCATCCTGTTATCTTTTACTTTGAAATCTCAATTAGAGTTGCTGTAAATTTCTGTCTGATGTACATCTTGGTGCTATTTAGCACTTTAAAGAGAATGTATGTTTTAATTATACATTCTGTTTCTATAGTAAGTATGTAGATGTTTCATCTGAATTGTGGTAGGTTAAAATTTGTAATTACATTAACTTCGGATGCCTTTCCTGTGTACATATATTGTGTCTGTAAATCTGCTGTCATATTTGATCATCACTACTGAAAAGTGTGTAATCTGACTCTATTGTGTCTCCCGGGTCTCCCTAAAATCTCTAGTTTCTGTGGAATCACCTGGTTATCAAAATACAAATAAATACTAATTATAAGATTGAGGGCGCTGCCGAGCAATTGGGCGCTCCTTTCATCTCGCATGAGGCAGCTCTTACTCTGTGAAAACTGTCTCACGTGATAATGCCTTACAAGCGGCATGTTCAGGTATTTATTTATTTTTTCCAATTTCAACTTTATTAAAATTTTCAATAATACAACAAAAAAAATACAGAACAGTATCAGAATATAGATCCATGGATCGGGATTGGATACAAAATACAGACAGCATCAAACCAATAAAGCGGACACCCTCCCCACCTACCCCCCATCCCCACCCTCCAAAGCACACCAGGGTGTTCCTTTCTGTCCAACAAACTAATCAAATAAGAGGAAAATTATCCAACTGCGGGTGTCCAGGTGTGGGTGAGCAGGGAGCAGGAGTCTCGGAAAAGAATTATGATGGGGTGCTAATGGAGCTACTGAAGCGGACAGTAGGACATAGCGGCTCCACCAGGTTTGAAAGACTGGGGCCTGCCTTGCTGGTATGCAGTCTGCTTTTCCATCTCAAGTGCCATCAATATTTCTTGGTACCGCTCCTTAGATGGTGGAATGCGTCATCCAGCCAATGCCGGCAAATTATTAATTTTGCTGTTGTGGCAATCAGAGACATATAGGCTCGGGATCCTGAAAGCACCTCGGAGAAAATACCGACAAGACAGACCTCAGGGTAAAGATGAGATCAACTCCCAGAACTGGGTCCAGAAAGCCAGATGGCATTCCAAAGGGGTGACCTTTGAACAATCCCAGAGAATATGTTTTAAATGTCCCTTGGCTATGCCACAAGAGAACAAGAAGGAGATGCACATTTGCCCATCCTATAGAGCCTAACAGGCATGTAATAAAGATTGTGTAGGATGCGAAATTGTAAAAGCAATACCTGTCCTGTTTGAGAAATTGAAATAAGTGTAACCAAACCCCTACCAGGCCTTACCCTCTGCCCGAGTTGCAGAGCCTGTCTGCAATAAAGCAAATCCCTCCAAACTAGCGGGTCCTCAGCTGGAAGAAATGGTGGAAACCAGACACAGCATGTGGTTGACTAGCCATGTGAAGGAGGTCAGGTAAGACACCTGCGGGAGTATATGCCAGGGATGGAGGCCTAAAAATGCAGTAATAGCACCAGAAAGTTGCAAATACTTAAAGGGATGGAAAACTGGGATGGCAAACCTTTGCTGCATCACAGGAAGCAGGACCACTGCGTCTTCATTGATTAAGCGTCGCTAGAGTGGCAGTGCCAAGTTAGAGGCAACAATGAAAAGGAATTGGTAGGTGTGTGATCCATATATTAGGATTCCCAAAACTGGCTGAGGCGCATCTTTCCTCCACTCCCAGCCTACATACAGGCTAAGCTGTCTAAGAGCTTGGTGGGACCAGCATAAGGAGTGCGCGGAGTTTAGAGGGGAGCTAGGAAGGTTTAAGATATAGGAGGCTGCCAAGCCGCAGCCCTGCCTGTTCACAGAGCCTCTGCTCCATGGACAGCCATAGAGGCCGGTAGTCTGGAATATCCGAGTCCACGTGGAGGAATCCCAGAGAAAACATTTGGAACCATGCAGAGCACAGTAATACAGAAAATGTTTGGCAGTCGAAGGCCCCCTCCTCTTCTCGAGGAGGTGAGTTTAAAGTAAGCCCTTTGGGGGCTCCTGTTTCCATAAGAAGGCTGTGGTAATTTATTTCATTTTAATTTTTTTTTTTTTTTTTTATCCTTGTGAGCCTGATAAGCAAACTGCCCGTTTTCAGGCGACAAGCAATTTACAGAAAAACAAACATGATACACAATAGATAATAAATAACATTCAGCAATACAGATATAATACACATGGGACAATTACAATACAGTGTAAAATTATACTAAACAATTAACAGATGCATTTTTGTAAACTTCTGAGGTGTATTAAAAGTTTGTTTGAAATTACCAGTTGTTTTTAAGTAGAAAAAATCTGGAGGAGAAATTAAACAATTTGGGTGCCTTATACAATATTGATCTCTGACCAATGGCCCTACAAAAAGTGGTAACTGAAAAAAATATCTGTCCTGCGATCAGGTAAAACACCCATTAATGAGCCTGGGAAACAATTTGGAAACAGAAGTGGGAAGATGGCCTAATATGATTTTGATTAAAATACAGTGTTTGAACGGAATCCGGTGATCTTGTGATAAACAGTTGGACTCCTGTAAGAGAAGACAGTAGTGGGTATGATAGGGACCTGCAACATAAACCTAAGAATTTAGTTATAAGTTACCCTAAGAGATTCCAGAATATTTTTACCTGCAGATGAATAAACTAATAATCCGTAATCCAGTTTGCGAAAAAAAAAGCAGGGGCTAACAAAGTCTTGGATTCATTAGTAAGGCTAGCTTTAACTCGGAATAAGACCCAAAGGCGCTGATGGATAGACTTCCTGATATAAGTAACATGGTTCTCAAAAGATAATTTTGGGTCCAGGATTAACCCTAGATATTTAAAGCAATCAACGAGCTCAATTGGAGAACTTTTAAATCAACTAATGGGATAGGATCCTCAACACTGGTTTATTAGAAGACCATAAGTTTGGTCTTCTGGACATTCAGTACCATGTGATTTTGATGAAGCCAATCTTGAAACGACTTAAAATCAATCTGGGCCTTTATTATAGCATTGTTCTGTTTAGGAGCAATACTAAATAACACGGCATTGTCTGCATACATGATGATTGAAGTCTGAGAGCGAATACTAGGGTCAAAATTAATGTAAAGTGAAAAAATCAGTGGTCAAAATTGAGCCTGTGGGACTCCACAGACGATGGGGTGGTTTGAGAAAGAAACCATCAAGGGACGTGAGTAGCATGAGAACGGTTGGCTAAATAATTAGGGAACCACAGGATGGATATATGGATGGATAGAATGGAATTGAGTTTAGTGAACCATGTTTTGGGTAAATAAAAGACCCAACATTCCAAGGGAGTAGAGGATACTGGGGCAGAATGTTAATTTTGATTATGCTCACCGTTACCCCAGAGAGAAAGGGAAGATGTATCCATCTCTGTAAGTCGGCAGAGACCTCTTTTACAAGTGGGGCTAGATTTTCTCGGCCCAGGGCAGTCAGATCCTGGTTACCCTAATACCCAGGTAGGTAAAGATTTTGGTTCCCAGGACAGGTTCAAAGCTAGGATCAATTGATGAGGAACATGTAGATTGAGCAGGAGAACCTTGGTCTTGTCAGGGTTCAGTTTGTATCCTGCCACTTTTCGTAAACCTGTAGATTTTCAATGGTAGCGCAGGGATGGAAGAATGGAGGTGAATCGGATATAACAATAAGTCCTTGGCATATGCTGAGAATTTACAGCTGAGACCCCTGACTTGAATACCTTCAACCAATGGGTTATTCTGAAGATTGTGCAATAAGGGTTCTAGATAAAGATTAAACAGGAATGGGATAATGGGCATCCCTGCCATGTGCCACACTGAAGGAGAAAGGGCTGACAGGACCCCATTGCAACGAATCCTGGCTGATGCATTAGAGTACAGGACATGTACCCAGTCACAGAACCCATCAGGAAACCAAACTTGTGGAGATAGCAAAAAGAAAGGGCCAGGAGACCCGATCAAAGGCCTTCTCTCGTCAAGTGAGACCAAGACAGCAGGAACCTTGCTCTCACCTGCTGCAGAGATCAGATACCACAGCTTATGGAGGTGATTTGAAGAAGCATGGCCAGCCATAAACCCAGCTTGTGTTGGTCTAATGAGATCTGACCACACCTGGAGCATACGGGATGCTAAATCCTTCGCCATTATCTTTACGCCTGAATTGAGCAAGGAGATGGGTCTGTAATTACTGGGCAATAAAGGGTCCCTGCTGGCTTTGGAATAAGAGAGAGCCAAGCCTGAGTGAGTGAAGTCAGAGAGGCCAGAGGAATGCAAGTAAACAGCTGTGTGAGAACTGGAGTCACCACTATTCTGCACTCAATGTAAAAATTATTGAGGAATCCATCAGGGCCCGGAGCTTTATTTTTAGGGAGAGAGCGAATAGCCATGGAGACTTCCTGTTCCGTGATGGTGGAGTCAAGAAGTCCACTGAGGAGAGCTGTGGAAGGTGCAGAGCATTTAAATAATTTGTGTTATGGTCTGGGAGATCTGGCAAGGAGGCATCCCTGTATAGAGGGATTGATAGTACAGACGGAATGCAGCAACAATCTCCAGAGATTTAGTAAGGAGCTGGCCCTGCGGATCCAATTGTAGGGAATGTATGGCAGATTAGCCTCAGTATGTCAAGAAGGTTCAGGACCAGAAGCCTCCAGCCCTCCTTCCCGACTCAAATAACGCAACCTCCGTACACTGAAGGGCTGCATCGGCCTGCTCGGCCAAAAGGCTGACATATTGAGCTCCCGGCATTCAACTTACTCGGGTATGGTTTAAAAAAAAAAAAAAAAAAAAATGTATATATTGATTGTGTTTGAGTATACGGTTCTCGTACTCTAAGAATGCACATGAGACCAGTCTTACAACCAGAAAAGTGGTTTCGTAGCAGTATTAACAGTCAACATGCTGGTGACTAAAGACTTTTCTTATAGTAAGAAATAGGAGCCGAGCACCTGTATAACCAGTACAACTAATCTGTATGCCAATGACTGTTAAAAACGTTATTTTAAAATAAATTAATAAACTATACACACGGCAACCCATATACAGTCACTGTTTAGCACTGATACTTGGTGCCTAAAGGCACCAAGTATCAGTCAACTGATAGGTGACTGTATATGGATCGCGCAGTATAATCATCAATTTTTATTTAAAATAAAAAGTCTTCAGCACTCATCGGTGTGCAGACTGGCTGTACTTATTATACGGTTTCTAGGTTTCTGATTTCGCACTGTTGGATTCATTTATGCTTATACAGTGGTAGCCACAGATAATGCCAGCTATATCCAGATATTTTGCAAAATTTCTAAAGAGTTTCTCTCGCTACGCCTACTGTGGAAATACAAAAGGCAGGAGATGTCTCTAGAAATATCACAGAAATTTCTGGAAATAGCTGGCAGTGTCTTTGCTACTACTGTAACACCATCAATATAGGAATTGGAGCAGCCTCCTCTCCTTGTCTTTTCTTAGTATGCAGTCCTGTGCATGGCATATATAGCAGTAACCCACGACAAGGTGTGCGGTTATTGGGATCAACACCCTGAGTGCATTGTGAGGCTCTGAGGCCGCTGGCCGAGTGCCCTCACAGCACCCGGTGTTGATAAATCCCCAATAACTGCACACCTCTGGAGTGGGGTATTGTGCTTATAACATGGGATCACTACAGTGTTATAAAACTAAAGAAAAGTCATATAAAATGATGAAACACTATACATTTTAATAAGTATCCTTTCCCCACACAAAGTAGTCTACTGTTTTAATGCGTGATAGATACTGCACAGTGTGCCTGTGTGCAGAGACCACAGGGACACTCTCCGGAGAACAAAAAGTAACATTTATGGCCATAATTTGACATATATCCCTCTGTGCAAAACATACCTCTGTGTATGATTTGTGATTTGCACTGACACTCACTTTCTCTCGGAGTGTCAGAGGGACACTGCAGCTGAAAAGTGTGCAGACATTCTGCTCTCTCAGACATCGCCTGGGTATAGAACAGAGCACTGGGTGTGTGCGACTATGGAGCACAGGGTGGTGGGAGAGGTGAAACTCCAGTCATGTTCTATATGCATGTCAGTGCCTCTGTTTCTTGCCCTCCGAACACCTGAAAGGCTCCACCACCCAAAAAGACAGACAGAATGGGACACAAGACACAACAATGTGAACAGCTGGGACAATGGTACAGGATTAGAAACTATGCGTGTCCCTAGATGAGCTCGTTTTCCGTTTCTGGGCGATGTCCTGTGTCTCTCCATGGTCAGAGATTGCGGGAATACAGTGCATCGTTGAGGGCATGTGTGTCTCCATTGCTCCTCATTGCACTGTGCTGATTGCTAGCAGTACATCATTCAGTTTGCCTCCCTGCTCTCTCAACTCCGGGAACTATCACTGTAAAACACTGGCTGCTGTCCTCCGTACCAGATGACACTGTGGCTGACAAGTGTGACACGAGTTAGGGATCAGGAGAGGCGAGAAACCACTGCAGGTAGTGGGTGGACACGGAATATACAGCCCACGAACCTCTTGAGAGGACAGCACTGGTACCGTTCCATGTCTCTAAGCATACTGCAGGATGTATGTATGTGTGTGAGTGTGTGACATGCAGGACACTTTATACTGTTGCTGCTATGGGGAGCGGGACTATACAGCATGCGCTCTGTCTGTCTGTGTCTCTTTCTCTGTCCCTCTCCCCTCCCTCCCTCAGTTGACAGTGGGTCACGGTGTCATTGGGAAACACGGGACACATGCCACAGGAGAAAAACCCCAGTGATACAAGAGCCACCATTTGCCCATGTACTGCACTGTTGTTGGCTTCTGTTGACCCACAGTAGTCAATTTTAAAGCAGAATAGTAGCAGGATGCAGGTTTGGGGCTATATGTCATCTCTTGTTTCATTCCGCTTGCTGTTTGGAACTTGGGCAAGCAAATAAAACACTTCCTGTGTGTTTTGCTATGGGAGGAGATGGGAAGAAAGCATCAATGGGCAGTGTCTCTCTGTATTGTCGCACTGTCAGCTCAGTGAACCAGACACACAGAGTGTAAACAGTTAGCAGTCTGTCTCCCTAGTCACTGTGGGCTGCGTGCTAGAGATCCGCAGGGCGGGTGGATGGGGAGGAGATGCACTGAACAGACAGACAGGAGACACATGCTCAACTGTCAGCACTCCTGGTCCCAATTCAGTGTGTGCCGTCCCGGACATCCGTGGGGCGAGTGGGTGGGCAGGCAACTACCTCACTAAGCTGAAAACTACAGATGGCTGCTTTTCACGTTCCAGCCATGAGGTTGGAAAAAGACTCATTCTGCCCACCGATTCAGGCTGTCACCTGCTCACATCAACTGTGAGGGTATGGTGCATTAATGCACAGTCAGGTGACCACTCTACACCAGTCACATAACCAAATCTGTGAACCCCATGTTATAACGTGGATTAGAAAATGCACATCTCCTTTAAGAGCTGACCATAACAAACTAGGAAAATAAGTGACACTATTTTATCTTCCAACCTGCCCACCATCAAAATGTAATTCAAGATCATACTAATTTCTGCATGCCTTGACCCTCCTTCACTAGTCCAGTTTTTTTTTTTCTCCACATGGTGTCAACATTTGAAGGCTGCTGTCCCCAAACTCCACCTATTTGTTAACATCCCATTCTAACAGCAAGAATGAAACAACACTGTCTGACGTGTGCATCATCTACGTAAGGTGCATGGTACCCTGGAAGTTAGAATCTGTTTTTCAAAGATACTGTATCTCACTATGCTGCTCTCTAGACTCCCAGCATTCCATCGGCAGATATATTTAGTTTCCACTAAAGAAAGTGGTAGTCCCAAGTGATGCTCCCAGTCCCAGGTAGTTTGGCGGCCAAGTCATAGAGATCAGTTGGTTTATAAAGTTAGCTGTACATGTCTGGTCTCTCTTCCGAACTGTGATTTAGCACAAAAGTAATTTTAAGCATTTTTACATAATTTTAAAGCGTTCCAGGAACTGTGGCCTAAACTGCAAAAAAAAAAAAAAAAAAAAAAATGCTAGCGCTACAGTAGCTGTGGTAGAGTTTAGATTGACAGCCTTGTTTGTTCTATTATAATGGTTTTACTTTAAATTTAAAAAAAAAAAAAAACCTAATGGGCTTTTACTTTAATTATTGAAGCACTTTAGTTTTTTTTTTTCTTTAGCTGTGGTTGAATGAACTAAAACTGGTCACCTCAAGACTGGTTCACATAAAAACATCGGCTCTTAACAACTGGTGTTGGAATTTTCTGTGATGCCATTTTCTGGTCTCATGTCTGACTCAGAATCAAAACAAAAGCCTAAAAAGGAACTCTGCCCACAGGTTTTGAAAAGTGCAGAAAGTGTGGCTACCATTTGGCTAAGGCATATAGGCATACAGAGTGCTACAAGTGTTTGAGTCTAGACTGTGATTGGCTAAACTTTGATCTGTGCAAAGTGTTTTGTCCTAGGAAACAGAAAAAGGGACAAGTAGAAAGGGCTGCATAGCCTCTATGTCAAGCTCCAAAGTGTTCTCCCCTACTAACAAGCTCTGGCAGAGCCACTACGACTGTGAATGCATTAACTAGGTAAGGGTGTTTCATGGGCTTAAACATAAACATTTGTTTATTTATTTATTTAAAAATATCAGATTTACAAACCTTTGAGTCAGAGACTCATTTACAAAGGCACCTCGTTGAAACTAATACAAAGACAGTACAGTCAACAAGTCCAAAACTATGGCTCGGAGACCAGACAGTTTTAACAGTCATTCACTGGAGATACATGGGTAGCAGCAGATAAACAGATTACATAGTTTAGGCACACAGGCACCACATCAAAGAAGACCAACGCAGTTCAAACAATATACAATAGCCAAAGCAAATAGACATCAGGAGTCAAAGAAGCCCAGAGTGTTCACATGAAGGCTGTTGCATACACTAGCTGAATCAAAGTATAGTACATTGAGAAAGGGCATATTTAAGCAATAAGAGCACGACAGGGTTATTACATTACATGTAATAACTTCCTCCTAGGGTGGGTTGAAGCAGAGCAAAATCGGTATTTATTTATTTGCACATATTTATTTGATCCACTGGATCAGCAGTATTTGCACAAGCTGTGCCCAGTGCAGATTTTACAGCACTGGTCCTGGTCTGGTGATGTGGGTTTTACCCATACCACACTGCATATGGCTTAGTGATATACGTACAGATGGCTACAGAGGCTAACCCTTGAAGGTTGAAGTTTCAGAAAACCATTATGCTACAAATATCATGACTCACTCCTCCTCACCCCCAGTCACAATTAATCCTCTACCAAAGTCATGCAATACTGGTGCCTCTACATCCACCCCACTAAGCTTTTAATGCCAACATGCTGCTTCTGCTGCTGTGAGTTAAACTCTTCATTTAAAAACATTTTGTTGAGAAATTTTGCTTTAGTATATCTATGGTCAGGAAAATGAATTTGTAAAAGAAACCAAAATCCCCATTTATCAGTTCATTGAATCACAATACAGCATGTTATGAATTTTTCAGATTCTATGTACATCATACCCTACCTACTTACCACATATAAACTCAACTATATTAAAAAAAATTATTCTAGGCATTTTTATGTTTGCTATACGCATGTGCAAGAACATAGTGCCACCACACGAATTCGTGGGTGTGCCTCCCTACTTCCAATGCCCTACTGCCTTTTGCAGGCATGGCCCCACTAGCGCAATGAATGCAACAGCTGTCTATGACAGCTGCAAATGCAGCGCGCATAAATTGAAAGAGTACTGAAGCGCAGTAATTTTGCATACTGACGCTGGGCAGTATGTGTAAAGTGCCTACATGTCATTCCCCACAAACAAGTAACACACTGGGAGCCCACCCCAGCCTGCTCACCCGCTTCCCCCACAGTATGGCCAGCGGGTGCCCAATCCCGTCAGCTGCACTGTGCCCTCCCAACTGAGTTTTAGGTGTCACACTGGGAGCCCAATTCAGCGTAGCAACAACTAGGCCCGACGGGGTGCCCATGCCCAATCACCCGCCTGCTCCACTGGCTCCCAACAGCTCTTCGGCGCCATGTTACAGCCCGTCCCAGCATGGCAAACGTCCGCCTGCGTCCCCGCAACACACTTCCAGATGCCACGCTGGGAGCCCACCCCAACACAGCAGAGATCTGTATGGCGGGGTGCCCAATCCCCCATTGGCTCTGCTGGCCCCTCCCAAAAAAAAACACCTTTCCAGCTGCCACGCTGGGAGCCCACCCCAGTGGCAAACGCCCCATCGCCTTCCTAAAAAGGAAAAGACCTAGAAAGAAAAACAGTCCTTCACTGACTGTCTTGAGTCTGATCCCACCCCTGTGCACCCTGCTTCCCACACCCCCACCCCATACTTGCCTCCGAGTCCGCGCGCGATGATCTTCGTGGACTGGGAACACGCCTGCACTCTTCAAAGCCGACCACGAACTGAGGAAATGCCAGTAAGCTGTATAATGGGGTAAATAGGTTTTTTCAACTGTGATGCATATCTCTGGCATTTTGGGAATTTTTTCACCACATTTCAACATGGGGTTTGGGACCCCACCTCATGAATTCTTGCACTGTCATTTTGTTTTGGTCCCGAAGGTGATTTTGCGGTCCTGCGAAACCACCTTTCAGCGATGTACTCAAATGACAGTGTCTACAGTTCATGAGGTACTCCCAAAACCCTATGTTGAAAATTGGTGAAAAAATTCAAAAATGATTGTTACTTAGCCGCACATTGTGCAGTTCCTATGCACGTCAGAAGTTCGTGAATTTTTAAAATATTTGCACTCCAGATTTTCAGTATTGTCATTTTACCACACCTCCTTATGAGCAGAACAGCTGTCATTTTTCACAACTCCCCAAAATGTGTTTCCAGCGCATAGCGCACAATGGCGCAGTCTGTGCGAAATTAATGTTTGGGACAGATTAAGAAAATCACAGTGACACTGTTCATGAGCAGAGGTCTTAAAATGGCCATGTTGAAAATTTGGTGACAAAAGTCCATAAATGACTGTTACGAGCGTACCATTGCGCTGTTTCCACACACCTCGTAGAATTCATGAATTTGTAATATTTTCAGTCCAGATTTTCACCACTGGCGTTTTCAACACTTCCTTATGAACAGTACAGCTGTAATTTTTCACAACATGGCGAAATGTGTTTTCACACTTTCTGCGCAGAAATGCGTGGTCGCTGTGGAAATCATTGTTCAGAATAGATTAAGAAAATGACAGTGACACTGTTCATGAGCAGAGGTCCTAAAATGCCTGTTTTGACAGCCTGCTGTAAAAAAAAAAAAAATCCCTAAAGTAATTACATTAGGGGTGGCGTTAGCAGTTTCTACGCATCGTGACTTTACCAGTTTTTTACTATTTTCACTTGCAGATTTTCAACATTGCCATTTTTACACCTCCCATGAATAGTACAGCTGTCATTTTCACATCCTGTTCGAATGTGTTTTCGCACCTGTGGTGCCAAATGCCGTAGTCACTGTGCAAAATCAGCTTTCAGCTAACAAACTGATATTACCACTGTTCATAAGGTGGGGTCACAAAACCCATGTTGAATATTTGGAGTGAAAATACCAATGAACGCCTGAGGGGTTAGGGTTTCCACCATAACGCCCCACCCTGTACAGACTGACAGGCATCATGGGTGTGACTTGGGATTGTCACCTGTAATGCTCATACCATTCCACTCACACCCTGCAGCCAGTGAGAGGCATCGAGGTGTGCCTTGAACTCTTCGCCACAAAGTTCACCCCATTCTCCTATACTGCACCCATCTCACCGTGATTTCCTGATGGAATGGAGTGAGCATAAGGCCAAAGACCCCAAGGCACACTGTAACACTTATCGGTGTCTGCAAGGTAGGGTGTGGTGAAATGGCATGGCTGTTATGCCTGATGACCCAAGGGCACACCCCACCAATGCCAATGCCAGCAAGCAAACATTCGGCATTGACAAATGCTTGTTTTTTACCAGGAGGGACACACTAAGGTGAAAGCTTGTTCACAGGTGTGACCAGGGAGCACAAGGAAGTTAAGTGATTTGCGAGAGGGTCACATAGTATGCAAGTGGGCTGGGAGTCAAACCCAGGTCTCCAGGTTTGTAGCTCAGAGCTCAAACCACTGCCTACTTAACAATTCTACAACATGGCTATTTAGTAGCTGTTGTCTTACAGAAACCCCAGTTAGCTAGCTCACAGGCATGCCCATGCAGTGGAGAACAGTACAGAACGGAACAGAAGATATTTAACCATTTACAACACGGTCACACATATATAATACATACTTTTCAAACTTGAAAGAAAAATACACTTTATCATCAAAGGATGTATTTACCAAGTACTGTGCCCATGTCTCAAAATAATTTGAACCCCCACAAAAAAGTGCCCTGATATGAAACTGCATGTTTAACTGCAAAGACAATTAAAAATTGTATTTCTAAATGCATTGCTAACACCAATGCTTCATGATTAAAACAATTTCAACCTCTGTTACACATTGCATTCTGGGAAGATTGCCCTAGCAAGATGCTATAAAAACGGAAAACGGGTTTAATGGAGTGAAAGCCGACATCCTATTTCTAGTGTAGAGACCTATGAAGTGATTGGGGCAGTCGAATAGTTTATATACTGACTTCTTAGGCTACCAATATGTGTTCTTGGAAAAGGAAACATCAAATGTAAAAATGTATTCACTAGTAAACTGCAGTAGGTGAAACACTAAATATGTACCCAAGGACAGACTTGCTCTTTAAGCCTTGGCCTTCTCGAGTACTTGGTTTGAGAAATGAGCATTCTTCATCATGATGTAACCACACATCTTCTAGCTTGCTGATGTTTTCTTGCACAGTTACTGGAAGACATTTTGTTTTACTTCTATTTTTATTTTAATATATACGATTACATACATATTGTATATATTGGGGCTGGCAGTATAGCCTAGAGTTTAGAGCAAATGAGCTGCAGGTAGGCTTGGTACATCCAGCAGACCTGGGTTTGATTCCCACAACCTCCACTACATACTGTTTGATTCTGAGCAAGTCACTTGACCTGCCCAGTGCTCCCCGGTCACCCCGAAAACAGGCACTTATGCCTAGTGGGCCTTACCCAGTTACCAAAAGAATAAATAAAATCAATAAATATAACATTGCATGTGGTATCGTCAGACACAATACATAAAGTTGAATAAATTAGCAACAGTAATTGTAATTCCGTATCTCTTGTGTTACAGCAGTGGGGGAAGGAGGTCAATTAATAACCATACTTGGTACTACAAAATATTTTTTTCTTCCGTTACTTCCTCCTGCAACCTTAGATAACCTGCTTTATCTTCCTATAGACACTTCTATGTATATAAATACCGTATAATCTGTACAATATCTGTATAATTCTATACATATGAACTTCTTTCTTCTCTCTGTAAAGAGTATTATCTCTATTGCCTTGTAAATACCTGTGTTGATCTGTATATACAATTGTTCATGCTCCACCCAGGTCCATCTTGCAAATGAGCTTTGCTCAACGATGAATGCCTGGTTAAATAAAGACTTGATTAATTGATTGATGCCTGAGCCTATTCAGGCGGTGGAAAACCCTCAAGGTTACTTTGGTCACTTTACACAGCCAGCTAGCTGTTTACATCCACGTACCCCCAATAAAATATACCAGTAGTTGATCATCTTCATATTAACTTCCTCAGGACAGATGACCACATTAAACCCCAAGTAGGTAACAGTAGCAACATCTGAAACTTATAACCCGATGACTGAACAATATTAGTCTCGCACAATACTGTATTTTTGAGAGAGAGAGACCTCTAGTGGCCGCTGACTGTTATGGCGCCCTTATTCTACATGCTAGATTCTCATAAACAGATCAGTCAGATGAACCTTGAGGACTACGAAAACATTAAGTGTGCCGCGTCTATCACCATTTTGCCTATCTTTTAAGCATAATTCACTTACAGGGCTGAGACATGTTGTTATAAGAAAAATTAATGCGAGCTGCAGCTCAGAACAGGGAGTATACATAATCCATGCTCCAGACCTGAACCATACATCAAGTTAAAACAATATTTAATTAAAATTAGAGCATTCATTTTTGAGTCTCTTAAGTCCCGTTCTGCAATGTACCTGCATGGTATGACCATCTGACTCCTCCTCAGTTTCTCCCTGTCATGAGCAAAATTCTGCTTTCTTCTTCATGACCCATTTCCCAGCATCTTTCAGCTCTGCAGATTGAAACACTTTTCCACCATAAACTGTGTGTAGCTGAGCTGGAGTAAGTGGGGAGTGAATACTCCCCATTCCTCACAGTTGCTCCCAAACCACATCAAGCGGCTTTCTCCTACAGCGGGTTGCATAGGAGAGATCGGAAAAAGCGCACTGGGTGAGAGTCAAACTCCGGGCAGCTTGGATGGTAGTCTTGCACCTCTAATCCTCTTGTGACCACAAGGAGGGTCCATGGATTTTGCCTGCTGTTGCTGCTGTCGGGAGTTACAGTAAGCACGTCTTGTGTAGAAAGCTTCTCAATCCTCTGGTAGTTGCAGAATTTCTGGCATCTATCTCAGGATGAACTCCTTGTCATCGTCTCCCTCAGTGCCCTGGAAAGACCTACCACACAGATATTTGCTGCTCTCTGCTCATTTTCTACTGCTTCCAGACAGTGTCTGAGATTTGCATTTTCTTTAACTTGGCTGAAGTTGACAGCGTTTGTGCAGATTTGTCCTCCACTGTTTTGGCTAAGTCTACAGCTGCCATTATTTCCTACAGGATCGCC
Source organism: Neoceratodus forsteri (assembly GCA_016271365.2). Lineage (NCBI taxonomy): Eukaryota > Metazoa > Chordata > Ceratodontiformes > Ceratodontidae > Neoceratodus > Neoceratodus forsteri. Next base: position 1,708,855,187 of record CM028129.1, on the reverse strand, counting down.
TCTGTTTTAGTGTCCATTGCTTGTATGGCCCCAAGCAAGCTCCCAGGACAGCTCAGTCACTTTCTTTGAAACTCCAGCCTGATCCACAGGCCTGCTAGATGAGGTGACAGCAGTGTCCACTTTTCTTCTGCCCTCCTCGCAGGTGCTCTGTTTGGGTGCACCATTTTTAACCTGTTTAGAGTCGGTAAATTTAGATATCGAATGATGTAAAATGTTCCAAGTTCCAGTACTCTGTCAAATTTGATTTCTTTAAATCACTCCCTCTTGGACTGGGTCCCTCCACCCATCACCACTGTACTGTGGATGCTGGCACCCCTCCCCCATGCCCTCAATGACCACTACATGGTTTATTGTGTGCTCAAGATTCATCGTCCCAAAGCTCCCCAAATTCATCCAGATCAGGTCATTTAGTTCATTGGACTTGTCCTGCCTTCATGCTAACCCTGACTGGTCACCTATTTCTACAGTTAGCAACATGGACAATGCCCTCAAATTCTTCACCTCTAAATTTATGTTAGTCTGGGATCACCATGCTCCTCTTAGAAAAACCGGTGCAAGGTTCCCACCTCCCATGTATCTCATCTGAGTTGCTGGCTTGTCACCATGTGCATGACCTTGACTCGAGGACTCTACAAATCCTCTGGCTCCGCTTCGGACCTTACTGATTATCGGATCCTCGTAATGCCTGTACTAAAGCTGCTAGGCTTGTGAAGTCTGAACACTTTGCATCCACTCTCCAGAACAGTCTTAATCACCCTCTTAAGTTATGGAAGTAAGTCATGCACTTTTCTCCCGTTCAACTTGGTCCCTCCCTCTACTCAGGATGGGTGGTACTCCTATCTCTGACCCTGCTGCAGTCGCCTCATCTTTCATTTCCTATTTCACCTCTTGTGCTTATTCTTGCCTCTCTTCCTCCTCCTCCTCCTCCTCCCTCTTCTTCTGTTGCCTCTCGCTCTTCTCTTGCTGCCCTCTGCCCCTTTCTCCCGTTTCTCCTTTTTCATCCATTACGCTGGGGTTGCTGTTGAGGCCTTCTTTGCTCTAAATCTAACAAGGCTAAGATTCCTAAGAGTCTTGATCCTAGACTCCTATTTGTCTCTTGAAGCTAGGCACCTGTCCCACTGTTTTCTTTATTTCCAAATATTGGTTTAGTTCTCGCTCCTCTTATTGTGCTTTTCTTCTTGCTCCCACACTTTTTCCAGTTACTCCCTTCACAGTGCTTGCTCTTGCTGTCTAGCTTTCCCTCAAGTGAAATCTACTGCTGGTCAATCTGCCTTCTAGTTCCATTTCCTTAACTATGAGTTCTTGTCCCCCTTCCATTAGCTGTCTTCCTTTCCTGCACTGAAATCTTTCCTCCGTGAATTCTCTGTTCCTCCAGCAGTTGCTTTTGATGTTTGGGTGGATTCTTTTTAATCTGCCTTCCACCAACACTGACACTAGCACTGTCCTCCCCATGTTTGTCATTTCTCCCTGTTCTTTTAGTTGCTATTTATTGTTTAATGTTCTTTTGTCTGTTCCACAATTTACTTTATGAGTCGTTTTATTTACTGACAATTCACTATTAAGTGTTCATAGACAGTACCGTTGATTTATTGATCTTACTTGGTGGGAGCTCTTGCAGTAGGCTATTACAATCAGGACTACGCCGCGAGCACTAGGACCCTCGGTGAAACTTCTGCCAGCAATACACAGCAGGGACCGCCCCAACGCGGCCCTGTCCGGCGTCAGTCAGGGGTACAAGAGAAGCGGACCCAGCTCAACCTCATTTCTTTCCGCGCGTCCTGCCGTGAAGTCGAAGGAACAGCTTGTGCTTGCAGCTGCAGCTAAAGGTTGATCTCTAATCAACATTTATTCTTCAGTTTTCTGCTATTTTCGACGGGTTATCTCCGTGCTCTGGTACCCGGCGTCAGTCCGCTGCCCGTCGGTTGTTTTCCCCGCTTAGGCGTTGTTTCCTGCGCTCTCAGCTCTGCTTTTCAGTACCGGCGTCAGCCGTTTTCCCGGTCGAGTTCGATGTCTTCTCGGCGTCGGCATCTCCTGAACACTTAAACAAATGTGACTGCGGGAGGCAGATCAGCGAAGGGCGGCCATCGGCGGTGCATTTTGTCTAGGCCGGACCACGACACCGCCAGTAGCGCTGATTGCCAGGCCTTTACCGGCGGACCGCATCCGCCACCTGAAGGCTCTTAAGGCCTACCTGCTGGAGCAGAAGATGGATCTGCACTCCTCGGAGGAAGTGGAAGGAGAAGCGCCACAGCAAGGACCGTAGTCGGTCTCCTGTCACCGATCAGGTCGCACTCGTGGCCATCTCCCAAAAGGCCCATCCTCGGGTTCTGGAGATCCTCGAAGGCTCCTCAGGCTAAGGCCGGCCTGTCGAGAGAAGCCGGCCAGAAGCCAAGGTGACTCCTTCAGGGTCATCGCTAAGCCCTTAGAGGTGCCTGCTTTGGCCCCACCTGCTAAAAGCACGCCTCCGGAGACTAAGGACTCCCAGCGCCCCAAGCGTCACTCCGTCGTCGGTCCTACACCGGCGGCGGTCGAGAAAGCGAGGGCGCAGGGGCGATCGCGGAGGAACCGCGTCCCGTCGCCCAAGTCCTCCTCCCCAGGCCCTCAGGAGAGCTCTCCTTGCGCCCAGACATTCCGGAGACTTCCTTCCCGAAGCAGTGGCTAAAATATTCACCAAGGATGAGCTCAAGGATCTTTTCTCCTTTTGGTGGGGGCAGGTCCACAGGCGGTCCTCCCCATCGCGGCCCAGACACTGGTACCAGACCCTGCGGAAAACCACAGCCGGGAGGTGAGTCTTCCCTGAGGAAGTCACCAGGCGCCAGCCTTCACCTCCTCCAGGGCTCGTTCCGCACAAGGTCTCAGGACCACCGACATCGCTCCGGGATTCGGGTGACCGGCGTTGGTCTAGGTCACGCTCCAGGAGCCTTCTCGCTCAGGCGAGCGCTCCTGATGTTGGTCCTCTGACCCGGCGGTCATTGCTCCGTCGCCGGTCCAGGGACTGGAGTCAGTCTTCGGATCAGCGTCGGTCCCCTAGCTACCGGCGTCAGCGAAGGCATGGTCATAGGACTGGGTCAGACTACTCCATGTCGGATAGTCAGTCCTTCTCCCCAACGCGGCGTCTTCTTCCTCTCTCAGCCTCAAGCCCTCCGTGGGAGAGAAGGACCAGCCTCACTCGCTTCCGGATGATCCTACCTTCATGGACATCATGAGGCACATCCAGGCCTCCAACGAGTGGGACACGGGAGGACCTGGATCCGGAATGCTGAAGATTGGCTAAGTACCTGAGGCAAAAGGAGCCAAAGCCTCTGGTTATCCCTCCTTTAGTCGATACATTCCAGGACCTTACTAGAACCACCTGGATGCATCTGGCCTCAATCCCGGCAGTTCCAAAAAGTCGGACAGGCTGTGTAAAGCCCCAGGGCAGAACCCTTTCTAGCGGAGCATCCTCTGGCCGATCGTCACAGATCACGGCTGCCCATGACAAGTCTCGGCAGCCGATGCACCTCAGCTCCCAGCCTCCCGACCTGGAGTCCTGCTACCTGGACCAGGTGGGCAAGAAAGCATATGCTGCCTCCACCTGTTCCATCCGCTCCCTCAATTTCCTAACGCATGGTACAGTACCAGAATGCATTGTGGGAAAGGGACTGGAGCTAGCAAAGACCATGCCAGACTCTGATCAAAGGCAGACCTCCTGGCCCTCCTCCAGTCGGGCTCAGACATAGGCTCCCATGTACTGAGGGCCTCAGTGACACTGCAGACATGGCAGCCAGGGCAGCCGCTTCCGGGTGTGCCTCAGGCGCCATGTCTGGTTGAGAGTCTCAGCCTTTCACCAGGATCTGCAGGCCGGTATCAAGGATCTGCCCTTCCAGGGTACTGTGCTGTTTGGGCAGGAGACAGAGGCTTTGATCTCCGCCTCCAGGAATCGGGCAAGTCGGGCTGGTCGGTCCGCCAGGTGTACCATGGCGACCAGCGGCGACAACACCGTAGCGGCACTTTCGTAAGTCCTCAGGCAGTCAAGGTCCTGCCCTTGGCAACCAACAGGGGCAGAGAGGAGGCTTCGCAGGAATCCAGGAACCAGCATTCTGGTGGACCTCCTGCCTGTGGGCCCAAGTCCTCCCAGGCCTCTCTCCTCACTCCCGGCTCTATCCAATGACTCCCTTCCACCCCACCTTCCCAGGGAAGACCCAGGGGAGCAGGTTGGGGCGCTTCTCCTTCATTTCGAAGGGTGGAGGTCTAATACCGCAGATCAGTGGGTCTTGGATATTATATGGAGAGGACACATGCTAGAATTCAGAGTTTCCTCCGTGTACTCCGCAAAGCTCTCCCATTATCCTCCTTCTCACATCCCACTAATAGAAGGAGAGATGCAGACTCTCCTGCAGAAGAGAGCAATAGAGCGGGTCCCCTTGCATCAGCAAGGCAGGGGTTCTATTCCCACTTTCTTCTGGTCCCAAAAAGACTCAGGACCTTCATCCCATTCTGGATCTCAGTCCTCTAAACCTCTTTATCGAGTACAAAGGTTCAGGATGGTGACTCTTCAAGGCTCCTTCCCTTGCTGCACCAAGGGGACTGGCTATGTTCTCTCGACATGCAGGATGCATATATGCATATCGGGTCTATCCTCCCCACAGGAAGTTTCTGAGGTTCCACTTCAGGGGAGCACTTCAATTTGAGTGCTTCCGTTCGGCCTCTCTTCCGCTCCATGAAATCTTCACCAAATGGCTAGCAGTGGTGGCTGCGGCTCTAAGGCGGATGGGACACTATGTGTTCCCCTACCTCGACGATTGGCTACTTACGGCCCCGTCAAGGTAGGCCTCTTCAGGCTCCCGAAGACACTTATACTCTGTTCCAAGAGCTGGGATCACCCTGAACTTACGAAAATCATCCTCAGAGCCCAGCCAAAAGCTCGCTTTCATAGGAGCGATCCTGGATTCCGTCCAGGGCATGGCCTTCCTCCCACAGGACAGGGATTTCCTTGCGAGATGGCAGAACGGATCTCCATAACTCCTCGAGTTCCGGCTCGGAACTTCCTCAGTTTACTGGATCACATGGCGGTGGCCATTCCTGTCACTCCTTTGGCCCGCCTCACATGAGAGTCCCGAGTGGATGCTCAGGGTGCAGTGGGACCAAAGCTACAATGATCTAGACTCTCCAGTCAAGATCTCAGAGCCAGTCAGGAGAACTCTGCTTTGGTGGATGGACCCAAACAATCTGGAGAAAGGGGTCAGCTTTCGTCCGAGCCATCAGGTCAGACTCTGACAACAGATGCATCGGACCGGGCGCACCTGGGTGCACGTTGAGCCTAGGGGTTTGGTCACCCGAGGAGCAGTCCCTCCACATCAATGTACTGGAAATGCGAGCAGTCCTCTACACCCTCCAGGCTTTTCGAGAGGATCTGGTGCCAGGCTCTCTTCTAGTTCAGACAGACAACATGGCGGTCATCTTTACATCAACAAACAAGGAGGCACTCATCAGTATCCTCTTTGCAGGGAGGCGATGAGAGTCTGGTACTGGGTGCTGGGCGGGCATCCTGCTGTCCGCGATGCCGCATTCCAGGCGTCTAAACGATCTGGCCGACAGCCTCAGCAGGTCACGTTCCAGAACGCACAAGTGGGAGCTGCTAAAATCCGTAGCGGACCAGCTCTTGACAGGTGGGGTCTTCCAGAGCTGGACCTCTTTGCGTCCACCATGCAATGCCAAACTGCCAGCGTTCTGCTTGAGAGAGCACACGCCTGGAGTTTTTGGCCAGACGGTTATCCCTTTGCTGGGCAGGAGGTTTCTCTATGCCTTTCCGCCCTTCCCTCTCATTCAGAGAGTACTGATCAAGTTACAGGCAGAAGGGCCCGGATGATCCTAGTGGCCCCAAATGGTCTCGGCAGATTTGGTTCCCACTACTGCAGCGGTTATCCACGGAACCTCAATTCCACTGCCCATATGCTCGCAGTTACTGTCCCAGGACCAAGGATAGCTGGTCCATCCGGTTCTTCGATCCTTACACCTACATGCTTGGCTCCTTCAGGACGTAGCTCAACATAGATATGGAGTTTCCCGAAGTGGCGGCGTCTTAGTGTTCGGAAAAAGCCCTCTACTCGCTCCACTTACGCTATGAAGTGGAAGCGTTTCTGTCTTTGGGCATTGCCGCAGCATTTGGATCCCGTCACCTGCCCTGTGAACTCAGCTTTACAGTATGTCCTCTCCTTATGCGATAAGGGTCTGAGTTACTCCTCTATCAAGGTGCATGTGGGCAATCTCCACCTATCATGCTCTCGTGGGGAGAGAGGCATTAGCACAACTGGATGTGGCCTGCACCTTTCTTGGGGAATTCTACATACGAGACCTCCCATTCGGGACCCTGTCCCACCCTGGGACCTCCTTTTGTGTTGGAGAAACTCCCTCCTTTTGAGCCAGCAGCGGATTGTGAGCTGTGTTACCTTTCTTGGAAGGTTTGCTTTTGGTTGCTGTTACTTCAGCTCGAAGGGTTTCAGTTTCAGGCTCTGTTGTGTAAAGAGCCCTATTTGGTTTCCACAGGGAAAGGGTTCCTCAGAACAAATCCTAAGTTTCTTCCGAAGTGGTCTCAGAATTGACCCCCAACCAGTTGGTTGATCTTCCTGTTTATTTTCTTCCCTTCCAATAGAGGGAGGCTGTCCTCCACACTGGATGTCCACAGGACTCTGAGGTATTACCTCAAAAGGACGGTTCAGCACCATAAATCAGAGCAGGTCTTTGTGGCTTTTGCACCACATTGCTTGGGTCAATCGGTGTCCAAGCAAACTATCTCTAAATGGATAGTTCGCTGTGTCTCATTCTGCTACGAGCATCACAATAAACCCTGCCGGGCCGGTTAGGGGTCACTCCACCAGAGGAGTGTCGGCTTTTTTCGCCACCCTGCGGAATGTCGCCAACAGGACATTTCAGCGGCCGCAACCTGGAACTCTGTGCATACCTTTATCAAGCATTGCAGCTTGGATATCGTCTCCAGGCGCTGAGCTGGCTTCAGCCTAGCTGTTTTACAAGGGCTTTTGTCCTAAGGCCTCTGGAGTCGGCATATTCCACCTCCCGGGTCGTCTGCCTCTTTGTTGTGGGACTGCTTGGGACTCGGTCCTGATGTAATAGCCTGCTGCAAGAGCTCCCACTTGAAGTAAGATGGTACAGATCTTGCTTGAGATAGAGCTCTTGCAGCAGGCTATCTAATGGACTATGCCACAGGCACTAGGACCACACGAAAAACTTCTGCCAGCAATACCAGCTGGGGACGCCCCGACGTCGGTCAGGGTACAAGAGGGTGGACCTAGCTCCTCCTCAGTTCTTTCCCGCGTACCACGCACGTGAATAGCTGCTGTCTGCGATTCAGCACCGAGAACAGAGCTACAATCAAGCTATTTTCGACGGTTTCCGTTTTTTTCGTTGTTACCGTGACCCGCGTGCATGGTCACCGTTAGTAACTCAATTTTTGGTCTCTTGTTGTCTTTCCTTGGTGTTTCAACCGCCATTGGCGCCAACATCAATACCGCGGTTGGTCCACGGGTTCGATGACTTCCGGTGTCCCTCTCCCAGAACACATCAATAAGTGCGAGTACAGCCAGCAAATTCCGCTAAAGACGGTCATCGGCGTGTGCTTTCTGCTTGGGCCCGGACCACGACACCGCTAACTCGCGCCGACTGCCAGCGTTCACGGGCCGGAGCTACGCATCCGACGCCTGAAGGCCTATCTACTAGAAAGAGAAGATGGACCTGCACTCGTCTGAGGGAAGAAGGAAAAAAAAGCGCCACAGTAAGGGCGGTCGGTCCGCACTGGTCGATCGCGACCTTCCCGAAGAAGGCCATCCCGGACTCGGTGAGTCGCTGCGCTTCGTCCAGGCTAAGGCCGGCCCATCGAGGAGCAGCCGTCAAGCCTAGGTGACTCGATTAAGGTCATCGCTAAGTCCGTGGCAGTTTCTGCCGGCCCTACAATCCACGGCACCAGTGCTGCCTGCTAAAGTGCGCTTCGGGCGTTAGGACTTTCCGGCGCCCCTGTCATCACCCCATCATCGGTTGCGACACACGCCCGGTCGAAGGCCAAGGACCTGGGGTTGGTCATTGTCCCACCGACATCCCTGTCGCCCAAGTCCTCCTCCCCGGGCCTCCAGGAAACTACGCGTCGCGTCCGCCGCACCTGAAGCTTCTTTCCCACAGCGGGCGGCAGAGATATCTCCCAGGACGAGCTGAAACAACTTTTTCGTTTTGGTGGGGGCAGGTTCACAAATGTACCACCCGTCGCGGCCCAGACACGGTACCAGATCCTGCAGGTGAACCACAGCGGGGTGAGGCCTCCCCATTGAGGTCCCGGGCCCGTTTTCGCCCCTTCTGGAGGCTTGTTCCCGCCCGATCTGAAGACCGCCGGCGTCACTCCTTAGGTTTCACTGACTAGCGTTGGAGCGGTCTCGTTCTCTGAGCCCTTCCCGCTCGGCGGGACAGTTCTAACGTCTGTCCCTGACAGGCGTCTGTCATCGCTCCGTTGTCGGTCCAGAGCCGAAGTCGGTCTTCGGACCGTCGTCGGTCCCCTGAATACCGGCGTCAGCGAAGCATGGACATGAGGCAGAACCAGACCACTCTAAATGGATAGTCGGTCCTCCTCTTCATCATCATCCTCTTCCTATTCCTCAGCCTCAGCGCTCCCCTGAGAGAAGGACATGCCTCACTCGCCTCCGGACGATCCCACATTCATGGGCGTCATGAGGCATATCCAGGCTTCTAATGAGTGGGACACAGAAGACCTGGAACTGGAACACGGAGATTGGCCAAGTACCTGAGGCAGAAGGAGCCAAAGTCTTTGGTCATTCCTCTGGTGGTTACCTTTCAGGACCTGACTAGGTCCACCTGGCTCTGCCCAGCCTCCATCCGCAGTTCCCAAGAAGTCAGGCTTTGCAAGGCTCAGGGCTGAACCCTTTTGGCTGAACACCCTCAGGCAGACTCCACTGTGATCCGGCTGCTCATGACAAGTCTCGACAGCCACGACACCTCAGCTCCCAGCCTTCAGACTTAAGTCCCGTTACCCGGATCAGGTGGGCAGAAAAGTTTACTCTGCATCCACCTGCTCCGTTAGATCCCAAAACTTCCTCACGCATGGTGCAGTTCAGAATGCGCTGTGGGAGCGGGGTCTTGAGCTGGCACAGGCCATGCCAGACTCCGATAAAAGACAGAGCTCCTGGCCCTGTTGCAGTCGGGCTCGGGCGTGAGGCACTCATGTTCTGAGGGCCTCGTATGATACTAGATACGGCTGCCAGAGCAGCTGCCTCTGGAGTTTGTCTCGGCGCCATGCCTGGTTCGGCTTGTGGGCTTCCACTAGGATCTGCAGTCCGGTATCCGGGACCTGCCGTTTCAGGGTACCATCTTATTTGGGCAGGAGATGGATAATCTGATCTCACGTCTCCAGGAATTGGGCAAGTCTATCTGGTCGGTCCGCTAGATGTACAGTGGCAACCAGCGGCGCCCCCATCGCGTCGTTTTTTTCAAAAGTCTTCAGGCGGTCAGACTTCAGCCCGTGGTTCCCAGCAAGGGCAGAGAGGTGGCTTCTGCTGGAGGTCCGGAAACCAGCAGTCTGGTGGACCTCTAAGTCCTCCCAGGCTTTCTCCCTACCCCAGTTCTGCCCAATGACTCCCTTCCGGCCCCCGTGGTTAGGCGTCCAGGGGAGCGGTGGGGGCACTTCTCCCTTCATCTCCGAAGGGTGGAGCTCTATTACCACTGAACAATGGGTCTTGGGCGTCATTCAGAGAGGACACACGTTGGAGTTCAGAGTTCCCTCCACGTACTCCACCAAAGCTCTCCCGTTATCCTCCTTCTCATATTCCACTCTTGGAAGGAGAAATTCAGGCCCTCCTGCAGAAGAGAGCAATAGAACGGTTCCCCTGTAGCAGTGGGGTCAAGGGTTTTATTCCCACTTTTTCTGATCCAAAAAGGCGGGGACCTTCACTCATTCTGGATCTCCATCCTTAAATCTCTTTATAGAGTACAAAAGTTCAGGATGGTGACTCTTCAAGGTCTCCTCCTCTGCTGCACCAATGGGATTGGCTCTGTTCTCTCGACATGCAGGATGCGTACATGCATATCAGGGTCTTTCCTCATCACAGGAAGTATCTGAGGTTCCACTTCCTAGGAGAGCATCATCAATTCCGGGTGCTCCCGTTCGCCTCTCTTCCGCTCCACGAGTCTTTACCAAATGCCTAGCAGTGGTGGCTGTGGCTCTCAGGCGCTCAGGCCATTATGTTTTCCTTACCTCGACGACTGGCTGCTGACAGCGCATCAAGGGATGGCCTCCCGCTCTCTCGGAGATGCCTATACTCTCTTCCGAGGCTGGGATCACCCTGAACTTAAAGAGTCGTCCCCGAGCCCAGCCAAACCTCGCCTTCATTGGGCGACTCTGGACCTGCCCAGGGCAGGCTTTTCCCTCAGGACAGGGGTATCGCCTAAGTTTGGCAGAACGATTTCATAGCAACTCGAGTTCCGTGCTCAGAACTTCCTCAGTCTACTGGGGCACATGGCGGCGCCATCCCAGTAATATCCTTGGCCCGCCTCCACATGAGAATCCCACAATGGATGCTCAGGGTGCAGTGGGATCAATACTCTGACGACCTGGGCCTTAGTCATGATCTCGGAGCCAGTCAGGAGAATGTTGCTTTGGTGGATGGACCCCAGCAATCTGGACAAGGGGTCAGCTTTGTCTGGAGCCTCCAGGTCAGACTCTGACAACGGATGCCTCAGACCTGGGTTGGGGGCTCATCTCGGTGGTCACTGCACGCAAGGGGTTTGGTCGACAGAGGAAAGGTCCTCCATATCAATGTCCTAGAAATCAAGCGGTCCTCTGCCCCTTCAGGCGTTTCAGGAGGACCTGGTTCCACTCTCTTCTCATTCAGACGGACAACATGGCGGTCTTCTTTTATATCAACAAGCAAGGAGGCACTCATTCCTATCCTCTTTGCGGGAGGCGTGAGGAGTCTGGTACTGGGCGCTGGGGCGGGGCATTACGTCTGTCAGCGGTGCATGTTCCAGGAGTCTCAACAGTCTGGCTGACTATCTCAGCGAAGTACGTGGGCCAGGCGCCGCAGTGGGGTGCTTCAGTCCGTGGCGGATCAGCTCTTCCGGAAGGTGGGGTCTTCCGAGCTAGATCTCTTTGCGCCACCACGAGCGCCAAGCTGCCACGCTTTTGTCATAGAGCACACGCCATGCTTTGGCCAGACGTGTTATCCCTTTGTTGGGCCGGGAGGTTTCTTATGCCTTTCCGCCCTTCCTCTCATCCAGAGGGTTCTGCTCAAGTTACAGGCAGAGGGGCAAGCATGATCCTTGTGGCCCCAATTGGCTTCGACAGATTTGGTTCCCACTTCTGCAGCGGTTGTCCCAGGAACCTCCAATCCTGCTGCCCCTATGCTGTAACTTCTGTCCCAGGACAAGGGTTCTCTGGTCACACCGGATCTCCGATCCCTGCACCTTCATGCTTGGCTCCTCCAGGCGTAGCTGTGAATCGTCACGGTTTCCCGGAAGTGGCCAGGTCTTGGCGTCACACATAAGCCCTCTACTCGCTCTGCTTATGCCATGAAGTGGATGCGGTTCCTGTCTTTGGGCCTTGTCTCAGCATTTGGACCCAGTCACATGCTCTGTGAACTCCACTTTGCAGTATCTCCTCTCCTTGTATGAGAAAGGCCTGAGCCATTCCTCCATCAAGGTGCACATGTAAGCGATCTCTGCCACCATGCTCTGGTGGGCGACAGAGCATTAGCCCAGCTAGAAGTGGCCCACCTTCCTTTGGGGTTCTTCACATGAGACCTCCCATCAGGGACCCTGTCCCATCCTGGGACCTCCTTTTTGTGTTGGAAAACTCACCCTTCCCCTTTTGAACCCAGCGGCGTGCGAGCTGCGATACTTATCTTGGAAAGTTTGTTTTGGTTGCTGTTACTCGACTCAAAGGTTTCCGAGCTGCAGGCTCTGATGTGTAAAGAGCCCTATTTGGTTTTCATAGGGAAAGGGTTTCCCTCCGAACTAATCATAAGTTTCTTCCGAAGTGGTCTCGAATTGACCCTCAACCAGTTGGTTGATCTTCCTGTTTATTTTCCTTCTCCCTCCAATAGAGGAGGTTCTCCTCCACATTGGATGTCCACAAGTCCTTGAGGTATTACCTCAGTAGAGCAGTTCAACACCGTAATCAGACAACTCTTTGTGGCCTTTGTGCCCAACACTTGGAATTAGCTGGTGTCCAAGCAGACTATCTCCAAATGGATAGTCCATTGCGTTTGTTCTGTTACAAGCGTCACCACAAACCTCTACCGGGTCCGGTGAGGTCACTCCACCAGGGTGTTTCAGCTTTTTGCAGCGATGTGGAATGTCGCCATTCAAGACATCTGTGCAGCTCGACCTGGAATTCGGTGCATACCTTTGTCCAAGCATTACAGCTTGAATCGTCTCCAGGCCTGAAGTGCTGGCTTGACCTGGCGGTTCTGAGGACTCTTGTCCTGACGGTCTCTGAGTCAGCATATTCCTCCTCCCGGGCGACTGTCTGTCTGTTCGCTAGGGAACTGCTTGGGACTCAGTCCTAATTGTGATAGCCTGCTGCAAGAGCTCTATCTCGAGTAAATAGTACAGTTATGTAAGAACTTACCATAACAGTAGATCTTTGAGAGGAGCTCTTGCAGCAAGCGCTATTCCCTCCCACCTTCCCCTTGGGGTGTGCAGGTTTCTTCTCTTCTCTAGGATGGGCTTCATCTCCTTCTCTTGTCAGGCCATCTGCTGGGTACTGGCGGGAGAACTGAGGTGGAGCTGGGTCTGCCCCTCTTGTACCCTGACCCGGCGTTGGGCGGGGCCAACATCGAGGCGGTCCCAGCTGGTATTGCTGGCAGAGTTTTTCCGTGTGGTCCTAATGCCTGCGGCATAGTCTAGTGTGATAGCCTGCTGCAAGAGCTCCTTTTGAAAGATCTACTGTTACGGTAAGTTCTTCGTAACTGTACTTTATATGAGAACTTACCATAACAGTAGATCTTCGAGAGGAGCTCTTGCAGCAGGCCTTTTCCACCCACCTTTCCCGAGGTGTGCAGATCCATTTTCGTTTTCTTCTCCAACTCTCTTCATGGTAGGCTTCATCTCCTTCTCTTGTCAGGCCTTCTGCTGGGTCTTGGCGGGAGAACTGAGGTGGAGCTGGGTCCTCCCTCTTGTACCCTGACCGACGGCCGGGGGTGGGGCTGGGCGTCGGGGCGGTCCCTGCTGTGTATTGCTGGCAGAAGTTTCACCATAGGGGCCTAGTGCCTGGCGTAGTCTGGTGTAATAGCCTGCTGCAAGGCTCCTCTCGAAGATCTACTGTTATGGTAAGTTCTTGCCAACTGTACTTTTCCGTTTTTATACATGTTTCTTCCTTCTCCCCAGGATGCATCGGGAAGCGAGATGTTACCAGCCCAGTATGACTTCCGTGATGAAACTTTGAAATAAAAACAAATAAAATGTAAAGGATGAGTAAAGCTGAGTATCATCTGCATAGCAGTGAAAACTCACACTATACCATCTGATGACCCACCCCAGTGGCAGCATATACACCTCGAACAACATGGGCAACATAATTAACCCTGGGGAACTCAATGGCAGGCCACAGCTGGCAGCAGTGAGCACGTTCCCATCCTGACTGGCTGCTGTCTGCTGGAAAGGAAGGGCTCAAACCATTTTAGTGTTGCCCAGTGAGTCCCCCATCCCCAAAGATACTGTTATTACCCCATGGGCCACAGTGGCAGATGCTAGGAGAGGTTTAGGAGACCTCTGGGCACCTGGGAGAGCAATGGAGCATTCTGCTTCTAGCGCTGCCCTGGGAATACCTTCTTGCCCACCTTCCCATACACCAGATACCCCCAGGCCTAGCTGTCTGCTAAAGGAGGAACCCCTCCCCTTCTCTAGGTCCATGCTCTTGTCCCAGTGTATCGGGGACCTTTGTGATATCCAACAGTTTAGTTTGTGGGTGGGGTGGGGGTTCCTGCTGAAATAAATGCAAGCGTTTCTTTCTTTGGACTGCCTCTTAATGAAGTAGTCCAGCTGTCATGCTGGAAATGTTCCAGCAAGTTCAAACAGATGGATCTTACTTTGAGAGAGCTGTTGCAGCAGGTTCCACAATTAGGACTGATGCCGCCTGGTGGCGGTTCTGGTAATATTTTCTTCCAGCAGTAGCCGATGTGGGGGCAGCCCCGCCGACGTCTGCTCCACCCCAGCGTCACCCTATATATGGGAGGGTTCCCACGTGCTCGTTATTTCCCGCCACATGGTCAGGTTAGTTGGCTCAGTTGCGGCTCAGTACGGTAGTTTCTTCTCCACGGTGGGAAACAGGTAATTTTATAGTTAAAAGCTTCTATGTCCTCTTCATCTCAACAAAGTGTGCTTGTGGTGACAGATACCGCTAAAGGCGGTCACTCGGTGTGCCTTTACTGCCTGGGGGCGATCCGACACCAATGCCTGTTCTCATTGTCAGGCCTTTAATTCACGACGCGTGGATCAGGCGTCAGAAGTCTCTCGTGGCTTACCTCACGAGACCAAACTTGCGCCTGGAAGAGGCCTCCTCTGGGGAATCTGATCATCCACCCGCCAAGAAGACACACACAAACACCGGGAGCAAGACAGAGGGAGGTCTCACTCCATACACAGGTCTTCAGGCTTGAAGTCCAGGTCTTCAGGACATGAATTTTGCCTCACGACCCTCAAGCCCTCCTCTGCAGTATCCAAACCTTTCAGCTCCATCCTCTGGCCTCTGAGGGTTCTTCAGTCAGCTGAGAAATCGCCAGGCGCAGGTAGGTCTCCTCCTGCTTGGCCTCTTCTTTGAAGACCGACTCCCGAAGTCGAGCAAGGCCTCTGGGTCTTCTGGTAGCAGGGCCTCTTCCTTGCCAGCCAAAACCCATACGACTCTGACAGGCGTCACCTCAGGCTACAGGCAGTGGCTCGGTCGAAGTCCACGCCCGGCCACAAAGCCGACCATCGTAAAGCTCATCCCCTCTGAAGGATGTCCGTTGGCACATAAGGATAGCGGATGCCAGACCGACATCCGCCCGTGGCCCTGCCATCCACCATCCTGACAACGGTCATCCCGTCACCGGTTGTTATCGCCCGATGCGGTTACCCCAGCGCCTCCTGGCGTCAGCCGTGGCACCTTCTCCTCGGTTGCCGGCCTGTCTGGCCTCGGACCTCGACGCCAGGTGGTGCTGACATCGCCCGACGTCTCCTCTCGGCCCACGCCCGCCGAGCAAGGCGCGGACCCGACACCAGTACCCCTGACGGCGGAACCGGCCAGCTCGGCTCAGGTGTTCCTCCCCACACCAGGTTCACCCAAGCTGAACCTCTCACAGGTAAGGAGCTTTTTCCCACTGGTGGATACTGTTAAGAAGGATCTCCCAGCGGCGACCCCTCCCACGCTGGTGCCGGTTCCTGACCCGGTTGATGTTGAACCGACGGACGGTGGGGCGGAAGAGGAACCCCTCCTAGGAAATGTGCTGAAGACTAGGAGGGCTAAGACCAGTACAGGACAGGAGGTGAAAAGGAAGAGGCGAGCCCCTCACCCTCTTCCACGCCAGACTCCTGTGTGAACTCGACTCTTTCAAGTCCTGATTCCACATGGAATCAGACCTAGGGACTCGGTCTTCCCAAATCCCTCCCTGATGACCCAAGCTTCATGGAGGTAATGAGGCACATCTAGGCCAACATGGGCTGGGACACTGAGGCCCTGGACCCCAAGCAACTGTGGTTGGCTAAATACCTCCATCAAAAGGACCCAAAACCCGTGGTCATCCCTCATAGTGCGACACCTTTCAGGATGTCACCGTGTGACCTGGAAGCGGCCTCATTCCTCCTCTGCCATGCCAAAGAAGGCTCATCGGCTCTACTGGGCACCTTCTGACCACCCCTTCTGGCGAACCACCTGCAGCAGACTCTGTGGTGATTTTGGTGGCTCACGACCCGTTTGCAGAGGCCCAAACACCTGAGCACCCAACCGCCTGACAGAGAATCAAAGCAGCTGGATTCTGTGGGCCATAAGGTGTACTCTGCTGCCACCTGCAGTATCAGGAGTTTAAACTTCCTAACACACATGGTCCAATTCAGAATGCTCTTTGGGAACAGGGTTGGACATTGTGCAAGTATCCGATTGTCCTCAGTGGGCAGAGAGCTGGCCAAGTTTCTACAGAACCGGCTCAGATGTGGGCACCCAGGTTCTCTGGTCGGCCTGTGACTCTCGGATACACCTCCTCTAAGGCAGCTGCCACTGGCATTTGCCTCCACGCCATGCGTGGCTTCAGGTCTCTGGGTTCGATCCAGATGTGCAGACCAACATACTGGATGCTCCCTTAGGGGCTCTGTGCTCTTTGGTGAAGACACGGAGGCGGATCATCACCAGGCTGCAGGCTCTGGCAAGGCTCTCGATCAATGCAGTCCATGGACCGCCTGAAACAGGGGCGAGCTCAGAGCCTCGCTGTGGCTGTGGGGGACATCAGCCACAGCAGCCTCGCCTCAATCAGCATTCATAGCGAGGCAGCTTCAGTCGTAGAGGTGGAGCCTGAGGATCTTTTGCCTCCACCTCTAGACAGGTCAAAGCAGCCACTGCTGCCCTTCCTCCCCTTCCATGGCCTGACTATCCAGGCCTCACTCCCAAGTCCAGTCAGGGGCGGTTTGGAGGCAGCACTGCCCCTCGTGGATGCGTGGGGTCAGGTGAACTCCAACCAGTGAGTACTCTATCTCGTGGACTTCGGGCATTCCATAGAGTTCGACTCCATTCCTTCTGGACAGATTCCCCCCAATCCCGCTATCCAAGGGAACACAGAGCACTGGTCAGGCCGGAAATCTTATCCCTTCTAGACAAAAAGCCATTGAGCCGGTGCCACCGGCAGAGCAGAGAGAGGGTTTTCTCCCACTTCTTCCTAGTTCGAAAAGTCGGGAGATCTCAAGCCCATTCTGGACCTCAACGATCTAAACCAATGGGTCTCTTACAAGAGATTTAGGATGGTTTCCATACCCACTCTCCTTCCACTTATATCGGCGGGAGACTGACTGCCATCCTTGGACATGCAGGCGCCTACCTGCATATTCCTATTGCCAGGAACCATAGAAAATTCTTAAGGCTCACATTCAAGAACAAGGACTATCTATTCCGAGTCCTTCCGTTGGTCTCTCTTCAGCCCCAGTGTCTTCACCAAGTGCCTGGCAGTAGTGGTCGCGGGACTGGAGGTGGGGCCACTTTGTGGTCCCCTCATCTGACGATTGGCCTCTCCTGGCTCCTCCAGGTCTCATCTGTTGGAAACTATCAGGACTCCATCTCGCTGTTTCAGCACTTGGGAATCACCATCAACAGGGACAAGTCTCATTTGCTCCCAGCCCAGATTCGCCAATTCATGGACTCTTCTGGATACCACTTTCGGAAGGTTTTCTTCCTTCCGACAGGGCAGGTCGCATTTAGGTCCTGGTGTCTCAGATCTCTTCAGCCTCAAGAGTGCTGGCAAGGCTCCTTCTCAGGCTGTTGGGGCATATGGCCGCTGCCATAGTTTAGTTCCTCTGGCGGCGCCTGCGCGTGAGGGACCATACAGTGGTCCTTAAGAGTCGGTGGGATCAGACATCAAACAGTCTGGATACCTCTATCAGGATCTGAGCCAGTCCACCGGGAGTTACGCTGGTGGATGTCGTCCAAAATTTTCTGGTGGACATCCCTTCCAAACAGGGCACCATCCCAGATTCTGACCACGGATGCCTCGTCCGCGGTGGGGAGCTCATTTGGGGACACATCATACTCCGAGTTCTTGGACCTCAATAGAGGCAGATCTGCATATCAATGTCCTGGAGCTAAGAATGGTCGTTTATGTCCTCCAAGCTCTGGTCTCAGTCCTAGCACGGCCATCTCTTGGTGCAGATGGACAACACTTTGGTGATGTTCTACATCAACAAACAGGGCTGCACACCTCTTATCTCCTCTGCAGGGAAGTCATGCAGGTGTGGAATGGGCCCTCCAACATCAGCTCTTTCTGATGGCAATGCATGTTCCCAGGAACAAAACTTGTTAGTCGACACGCTCAGCAGGACAAAATCGGAAGCCCACGAATGGGAGTTGCTTCAAGAGGTTGCAGATCACATCTTCTGTCTGTGGGGATGCCAGGCGTGGACTTTTAGCGTCACGATTCAACACAAAACTGCCCAATTTCTGCTCGCTAGGTCCAGAGCCTGGAGCTTTTGGCAAGATGCATTGTCCCTCTGCTGGAAAGGGAGGTTCCTGTATCGTTCCCTCCTTGCCTGCTATTACAGAAGGTCCTCCTCAAAGCGCAGTCAGAACCTTCCACTCTCATCCTGATCGCTCCACTATATCCTCGTGAAGATTTTATTTCCTTACTACAGCGTTTAGGAGCAGAGCCGCTGATGCCTCTTCCTCTATCATCACACCTCCTGTCACAGGACAGCGGGTCTCTAATATGCCCAAATCTGCATTCACTTCACCTGCATGCCTGGCTCCTCAGGACCTAGCTAAAGTCAGATTTGGGGTGTCCGATCAAAGTTGCACCAGTATTGGTAGAGGCGCAAACCTGTCACCAGTGCCACTTATGCTATGAAGTGGAAACGTTTTGTATCTGGGCCACAGCCAAGAGGGTGGAACCGTTGGTCTGTCCAGTTAATACAGTCCTAGAATATCTGCTTTCTCTTTCTGAGAAGGTCTGTTATTCCTCCATCAAAGTACACCTGGTCTCCCTCTCCACTTATTACTTGTGAGGCACATTTCAGAACTATAAGCCCTCATGTGTAAAGAACCCTACCTTGTCTTTCACAAGGACAGGGTTGATCTTCCTTACTAATCTAAAGTTTCTACCGAAAGTAGTTTCTGAGGTCACTCTGAATCAGTCGGTTCAGCTCCTGGTATACTACCCAGAGCATTCGAATAGGAAGCCCTGCTTCACTCCTTAGACGTCAAAGGGCTCTCTGATGTTACCTGGCTAGGACCAAGGGGGCAGGAAATCTGATCAGCTTTTGCATCCTTTTCCCAACGGTCTGTGGGTCTCCTGGTCACCAACAGATGCTTTAGCTGGTTGGTCCATTGTATTTCCTTCTGTTATGAGAAATGCAACAGGGTGACACTGGGGCGGTTGAGCTCATTCTACTAGAGCTCTCGCTGCTTCTTCGCAGCACTGAAGCTGGTACCAGCAGCCCGACATTTGTGCTGCCACTACCTGGAGTTCTGTTCATACCTTCGTCGGGCATTACAGCCTTGACATTATTTCCAGGCATGAGCAGGGTTTGACCTCGCAGTTCTGCAAGGCCTGGTTTCCTGAGGGACCCTTCCTTTATCCTGCTATCCTTTTTCCTTACTGTTTCCTCCTCCAGGGATTGTTTTGCGTTTATACTGCTTGGGACTCTGTCCTAACTGTGGAACCTGCTGCAAGAGCTTCCTCACAAAGTAAGATAGTACAGTTCGTAGAACTTACCATAATAGTAGATCTTGAGGAGAAGCTCTTGCAGCAGGTATATTTCCGCCCTCCTTCCCCAGGGATCAGGTCCTGTTCAGGCGGTCTTCCCTACTTTGAGGATTATCTACTAACCTCATACTTCTGACCATTGCCTGTTACCAATTTCTGCCTGACGGGGGTTGTGTACAAGAACTGGAGCACGTGGGTAACTCCTCCCTTATATAGAGCGATGCTGGGGTGGAGCCGGCGTCAGCAGGGGCGTTCCGTCGCGGTACTGCTGGAAGAAAAAATTGCGGAACCACCACCAGGTGGCGTCAGTTCTATCGTGGAACCTGTTGCAAAGCTTCTCCGAAGATCTACTGTTACGATAAGTTCTTGCGTAACTGTACTTTCCTTTCAGGCTGTAGTTACCTGGGAACAGCTTGTCCACAGTTATGTACAATGCTTGATAGTTAATTGTACAGGTTAGATCCACAAGCCTCGGTTCTCGTGCTGCCTTGGAACATGCTCTCTCACAGAAATATGATGAGATTTAAATTTGGGGCGTTATGCGTTTATCAGGGCCAGTTGTCTTGGGTTCTTGTATACAGTTAGTCCAGTGGAAGACCTTATCAGACAACATAGGTAAGCTCTTGGGCCATGGGCCCAGCGAAAACTCCACCTGTTTCCCACGGACTCGAGGATATCCTCAGACTCTGTATGTTGTCAGAGTCTACACACGTATCTCGTGTCTGTATCGATCCCCTACATCTGCTGAGGTATACAGGAGCTAGTACTTTCAGACTGACTTTGGGAGCTTTCCTTCCAGGAAACCAGCAGTCCAGTTTCTTTTAGAGATGCATAATCTAGACCTCTAGTGGATCACATGGAGGGTCACTAGAAGGTACAGTAAATCATTGTCTTTCAAGTTAAACAGTTTAACATTTTTCCCTCAGAGGCTGGACTTATATAATTGCAAACCAAAGTTCCCTCAAGAACTGGGATGCTGTGGGATTCACTCCACAGTGGGTACAGTGAGGCAGTCTCTGTCCAGCTCCTTCCTGCACACTGCACGAGTAACCAGCAACACCCAGTCACCAGGAGCTAGTCACACCCACTGGAAACCCTCAGTCAATCTAGCCAACAGGGAGTTCCCAGGCAGGCTGAACTTAACCCTATAGTGGCCTATAGATCTACAAAGCGAGCCTCAACTCCACAGGGGTTACAGGGTGTAGCCAGAATTTTAAACTTGTACTCAAAACTGATGCACTGTTGGCTGCTCTCGTTATTAAACATAAACCAAAAATATGCTGTATGCTGAC
The DNA here is from genome assembly GCA_016271365.2 of Neoceratodus forsteri. Taxonomy (NCBI): domain Eukaryota; kingdom Metazoa; phylum Chordata; order Ceratodontiformes; family Ceratodontidae; genus Neoceratodus; species Neoceratodus forsteri. The sequence continues at coordinate 1,708,834,468 of CM028129.1, read as the reverse complement.
ACACCACACCAATAATAGGCCCCCTTCTATTTCCCATGTCTGAGTTCAAGTAATCAGTTTCTTCCTGTAATCCTCCTTCCTTCATTTTGCTGCCTGCCTGGTAAGTTGTTCTTGTTTGCATATTTAGCTGGTGGCATCAGTGCCCCATAGCGAACAACAAAGGCAAAAGGGTTCATGCTGATATAGACACAATGTGACTCACAATGTCCTTGCTTTCCTCTTTCTGTTGCCCCTGCCTGATTTTTTTTTTTTTTTTTTTTAACTGTACTCTGCTAGTACAGTGTGTATCCCTGACACCCCTGAAACTACACCTGTTTGGATTTTAGTAAGGCATTTGATTCATTTGTCACATCAGGGACTAGTAAAGAAACGTGGTCAACTCGGTTGGGAAGGAATCCCTTCATGGGTTGAAAATGGTTGTTTGAAAGGACACAGAGGTCATACTCTGGCAAGTTCACTGCAGTTAAGGATGTGACAAGTGGGGTACAACAGTGATTTTTCTTGAGGGAAATTCATTTTAATATGTACATTAGTAACATTGGGATTGGACATCTGGATGAAGTTAATTTGCAGATGGTACCAAACTCTGTTGGAGTGGACAGTGATGAAGGGATTAACACTGTGATAAAATATGTGGAAAGATTGGAAAAGTGGTCTGGTAGCTGGCAACTAAAATTCAGTATCATAATGTGCAAAGTGATGCACAATGGGTGTAGAAATCCACTGCTAGAGTACTGATATACTGTATGGCGTAAAGGTAGTATGCTCAAGAGTAGAGACCTGGGGTGATAATTAGTAGCAGTCTGAAATTCTCCTCTCACTGTAGTAAAGCACATGGGAGGTAATAGGCCCCTAAGTTGTGTCTGTGGGGTTTCACCAGTAGTAATAGGAAGCAGCTCTTCCACCGTGCAAGTCATTGGTTAGACCTCACCTGGAGTACTGTGTACAGTTTTGGAAACTGTTTTTTATTTTTATTTATTTTGTTTTTGTTAACGGGTAGGTACACTAGCCAGCAGGTGACTATTTTCAGGCACGACCGGGAGACACAGTTACAGTACAAGATAGGACAATTAGGTTTAACATAATACAGGCAAAGGTACATTGGTACAAGTACAGGCAAACAATTTCAAAGGCATTTTAAAGAAGGACCAGGAAAGTTTAAGAGCCCATACAGATGAGAGCAACAGAAATGATTCACGGTTTGCAGGGTAAAACTTAGGTGAGATTAGAAGACCTAAATATACTCTCTTGAGGTTGAGGATGCGAGGATGTGATAGAGTATACATATACATTCTGGGACATAATAGAGGTGGATTACACCAAACTTTTAAAATAGGAAATGGCTCGAACACTAGAGGCCAGCAGGGAGAATTTGAGGAAGAACATTAGGGAAGATTTTTTCACGGAAAGGGTGGATGAGAATAGCTTGCCCATCAGTGTAGGTAATGCAGAGAGCATTAATGATTTCGGGACATGGTGGGATAATTTCAAAGGTATCCTCAGTAAGGGAAGGCACACATTGGCGGGGGAGAGGTACTGGGAGGGAGGTGGGTAATGTTAAAGATAAGTATTAGAGGAAGGGCCTCAGGACATACAGTGCCTTCAGAAAGTATTCACCCTCCTTGGATTTTGTCACATTTTGTTGTGTTACTACCAGAATTTTAATGCATTGAAATGACCCCCCCACCCCTTGATTCACACAGCATACTCTACAATTTAAAGGGGCAAAAATATTTTTTGTGTAACAAAATTTATGAAACATTAAAACTTAAATATCTTGTTTACTTAAGTATTCACCCCCAGTCAATACTTTGTAGAAGCGCCTTTGGCAGCAATTACAGCTTTGAGTCTTCTTGGGTATGTCTGTATCAGCTTTGCACATCTGGATTTGGGGATTTCGCCTGTTCTTCCTTGCAGATTTGCTCAAGCTCTGTCAAGTTGGATGGGAGCGTTGGTGAACTGCAATCTTTAAGTCTTTCCACAGATTCTCAATAGGATTCAAGTCTGGGCTTTGGCTGGGCCACTCAAGGACATTCACCTTCTTGTTCTGAAGGCACTCCAGTGTTGCTTTGGCTGTATGCTTGGGGTCGTTGTCCTGCTGGAACATAAATCTTCAGCCCCAGTCCAAGGTCTATTGCAGACTGATGTAGGTTCTCCTCAAGGATGTGCCTGTATTTGGCTCCATTCATTGTTCCCTCTATCCTGACAAGTGCCCCAGTCCCTGCCGCTGAAAAGCATCCCCATAACATGATGCTGCCACCACCATGCTTCATGGTAGGGATAGTGTTACAGGTGATGAGCTGTGTTCGGTTTGCACCAGGCATAGCGCTTTGCATTCAGGTCAAAGAGTTCAATTTTGTTTCATCAGACCAGAGAATCTTTTGCCACATGGTCTCAGAGTCTGCCACATGCCTTCTTGCAAACTCAGGCATGCTATTATGTGGCCTTTTCTCAGAGTGGCTTCCATGTAGCCACTCTCCCATAGAGCTACATCTGTGAAGTGCTGCAGGGATTGTTGTCCTCTGGACAGGTTCTCCCACCTCAGCCATGGAACTCTGTAGTTCTGTCAGGGTGGTTATTGGGTTCTTAGTCACTTCCTGACCAAGGTCCTTCTTGCCGGTTGCTCAGTTTGGGAGGACGGCCTGCTGTAGGAAGAGTCTGGGTGGTTCCGTAATCTTTCCATTTCTAATGATGGACTTGACTGTGCTCCTGGGAACTTTCAACACCCTAGAAATGTTTTGTACCCTCCCTAGATCTATGCCTTCACAATTCTATCACGGAGTTCTGGGACAGCTCCTTGGTCTTCATGATAGAGTTTCTGCTCTGACATGCACTATCAACAGTGGGACCTTATATAGGCGGGTGTATTTCTCTGAAATCATGTCAACCATTTGAACTGACCACAGGTGGACTCCATTCAAGTTTTAGAGTGATCTCACAAGGAAATTGGATGCACCTGAGCTCAATTTGAGTGTCTAGCAAAGGGTGAATACTTATCAAATCAAGACATTTCAGGTTTTTATTTTAAATTACATGTACAAAAATTGCGGAAGTTTCATTCCACTTTGACATTATAGCGTAATCTGTGTGAATCGTGACAAAAATCCCATATAAATGTATTTTGATTTGAGTTTGCAACATCACAAAATGTGACAAAATCCAAGGGGGTGAATACTTTCTGAAGGCACTGTAGTTGATGGACATGGTGTCTGTAGTCCTTTCTATGTTTTATGACTCAGATGCTAGGAAACATGCGTCTTCTGTTCTCATTTGTGTGCAGAGGTACAGAAAGAACAGTGGAAGAAATAAAAACCGGTGATCCTGGCATTAACTAAAGCTTCATTTTACAGTCTCCACCGCAGCACTGTCAAAACCTCCTTATTGTCCCCAGGGTAAGAACCTCTATGGCCCAGAGATTATTTTGCTATCGGGCTCCCTTCTGGTTCAGTTCCTCCAGCCAACATAGTTGACTCCACTAAGCTTGGTCCTTTCAAGGTCTCCCTCAGAAGCCATCTGACAAGCACTTCGCTGCTGCTACTTCACATAATCCCCACCTGCCCTTACCCTCACTCCTAGGCTGGGTCTGCCCTGTCTACTTTTGCTGTATATACCTGGGGTCTCAGGCAACATCTGCTGACTAATGTAATAAAATAGCTCTGTTGCTACCTGACGTGGTACTCGTGTACTATATTATGACTACTGTGAGCTACCTATTTACCAAGCATGTACCACCAGTGAATGCCTGTAACACTGGTCGCTTTTTAATCTAAGCGTTCTGTACTGTACTGTTTTGTTTGCTGTGATGTATTGCTCTCTTGATGAGGTGCCTTTGTAAATGAGTCTGTGATTCAAAGGTCTGTAAACTGATGATCTAATAAATAAATAAAATAACTGGCAGGGAAAATGGGGTCAGAAGATGGAGCCTTGTGGGGCACCTGTTGTACATTGGTGCCCAGTGTCAGGTTTCTCGTCATGAGATCTTGTGACATTACTGTTACAATGCCCTCAGTAATGACTAGTCATGTTAGGAAACACTAGGCAGTTAATCAGTTAGAAAGTAATGATTCTATTTTCTCCAGTTCTGCACTCAAGGTTACGATTGGCATGACTAGATGTGAAGGAACAGACACTGGGCACTACTGTAATAGGGAGTAGTTTAAAGTAGGTACTGTTTATTTTTTATTCTTTGGTAACTGGGTAACACCCACTGGACTCTAGGACTGTTTGCAGGGTGACCTGGAGCACGGGAGGTTAATTGACTTGGTAAGGGTCACACAGTATGCAAGAAGAAATAGTGGGAATCAAACCCACTTGTGCTGAATGTACTAAGCTTGTTCACAACTTGTTGATTTATTCTCTGGCTATACTGCCAGCTCCTGGGACCAGATCCATTTGGTCCCTGAGGAAGACTTCGGACCACTTAACTGCTTGAGCATCTAACCATGTCACAGGCTTTTAACACGTTGACAAAGACTGACAGGAAAGATTGAAGCTTTCACCAGGTTAACAAAGCTCCAGAGTAGTTTCTGGTCCATGATCAAATGTATTTTGTTCCTTAATTTAAGGAGGGCAGTTAGGTGAATCAGGGTGTGAACAAGCATACTCACTGTACAGATTTGTGTACAGTTTTGTTCAGTGCCTGTCACAAACCATAAGCCACTCTGTTAATATTATCATTCTAATTTGTAGTATTTGGGTTAGTGTAGGCCACTGAGGTGTCCAATACATGTATAACCTCTTTAGAAAGTAGAGCAGTCATCTGACAACAATCTGACTTGTTTGGAAGGGGTACCATTTGGAAAGGATGTGTACATTTTTAATGGGGGTGTAACTGTTGGAGATTGTGTACAAAATGGAAATTTCTGGCTACACTCCTGGGTGAAGTGGCCTCACGGAGATAAGTTTGATATATGGGATTAGCATGTAGCATCTTGGTCTGTCTGCTTTCTTTGAGACGTACTGTATAAAGCCACGTTTACACTAACCTGTGTGCACCATTGTGACTGGTTCACAGAGTCTTCTTTACTTCTGATGTCTTGTCTGGATGCAGCCAGAGCCATTCCCTTTCAGCTATGGTAGGCTAATCATGTGATGAGATAAACGCTGCAGGAATTGTGTGTGTGTGTGTTTTTTTTGTTAATCTTTTTTCTCCCTTGTCCAACTATCCCCTTCCACGGTCACCCAAGCGTCCTCAAGGACTTAACTTGCCCCCAGTGCTTGCCCCTTGGCGGGTTGGCAGGGTTCCCCAACCCCTGCCATTGAACAGGATCCGTTTTCCTGTGTGTTCTCCCCAGGAAGGTGCAGACATGCAGTGCTGTTGTGACACACACCACACATAACGTGTTGGCCGCCACACCTACCTGCATTTCTGGCAGTTTCAGACTGCCTTCCCCTAACCTCCACTAGGGGCCAGACACATGCCAAACTTGGCGTCCCTCCAGCCTTGGAAGAGGAGATCAGTCTATCGGACGTTTGATCCTCCTCCCCGGCTGACCCTCTAGTGCCCGAGTTTGCTTCCGAATCGAGGTCGTTAGTGCTGCGGATAGTTCTACCGCTGCGGGGGTGACCTTTTGTGTTACTTTTTATGCTTCTCACTGCCTGTAGCATTGACAGCTTACATCCCCACCATAGAAGTGTATTGTCCTCTCTGTATCACCTGCTCGCTTGTTCTCTTAATATTTATTTGAAGGTGGAACTGCAGGTGGTATAGCACTATAAAAAGGGTGGGGTGGGATTCTGGGGAGAAACAGGTCTCTGACATAAAGTTGATCTTCCTTGAGGAAGGCTCTTGCAGCAGACTGCACCAGCAAGACTAAGCTACCAGGTGCTAGGATCACATGGAAAACTTCAGCTAGCGGTCTGACAGGGGATGGCTCCCCGCCTCGCGGATGTCAGTCAACTGATGTTAGCATAGCCTATATGGGAAGCGGTCCCCACACCACCTCAATTCTTTTCCCACCATCGGCCTGTGAGCATCGGACCTTAGCAGGCATGAAGGTGCAGTCGGCCCGCCATTTTCTGCATTTACTGTGCTTTTTATTTTCTTTCTGGGTGTAAAACATCAAATTTTCGGTTTTTTGATGAACTTGTCTTCTCCACCAGCCTCGTCTTCCAGCCTCTCACAAAGTGCACCTGTGGCAAACAGGTTCCTGAAAAGTGACCACTCTCCGTGTGTGATCTGCCTAAGCCCCAGCCATGACACTGAAGCCCGCCAGTTCTGCCAGAAATTCAACCAGGCCACTCGGAGACATTGTTTAAAACTCTGGAGAGCCGCTGTTTAAAGTAGAAGTTGGTGCCATGGAAAAGGAACTGCAGGTCAGGAGTTCTGTGGCCTCCGGCCCAGTCCTCTGAGGTCACCTCTTCTCATAAAAGAAATCAGGAAGCATAAGTACTGGGACAAACACCGGAAACTGGCCGGTCAGCTTCCTTGATCGTGGTTACCCACAAATCCTCGACCAAGGCGGGCTGTCCTCCTGCAGTGGTGCAGTTCCCCAGCCCCATCAGCCATCTTTTCTGAGCTTCAGTGGCTCCGCCACCCACCCTCATCTTTATCTCTGGTGGTGGTGGCTCTTTGTGGCAGGGGACTTAGTTTCCGTCCCCAGCCCCTGGTGCTCAGGCCCTTATCCTCCACTGGCTTTCAGTCAGGTGACCTGGCAGGTCTTGGTCTTTCAAGTGTCGACTCTACAGCCATCCCCTGGCCCAGGCGCTGCCTTCATTGGCTCCCACCTCAGGGGTAGATGCCAGTCCAGCTAGGCAGCACCTACAGCAGGCCACCACCATTTCCTCCTCACTGGCGTTGCCTCTGCCTCCTTCTCGGGGTTCCCATCCCCTCAGGCGCCAGCCTCTCCTGTAGGACCAACACCAGTGGACCCTTTGGACGGCCGAGCTCAGCCCAGCACCTACTGGGCCACTGCCTGTGTTGCAACAGCCCCAGCTTTTGGGTCTGGCACCGTCATCATCACTGCCACAGCGTATGCTGCAGCCAACACCCATTGACCCGTCGCTGCCTGGTGCCAGGTGGACCAGCGCCTGGGTATCCTTCGCTGGCTCCTCAGCTGATGTTTCCAAACCCAATACCTTCTCTTCCATTCCTGCCAGTGTATAATATACACCCCAGGTGGATTACAACACCCTTTTTATCAGCGTGGCAGTCTTTCATAAAAGCAGAACCCTGCTTCTCAGGGCCCGCCTCTGGCATTCCTCACTGCCCTCCACAGGACCCTCAGTCCCAGAATTCAGATCGGGCTGGTCCAGCGGGCCACCATATGTCGGGGTCTTCAGGGGCGTGACACTGACATTAATTCAGGCTCTTAAAGGGACGATCGACTGCCTCTGACGCCTGTCCCAGACAGCGATACTTCAGCAGATGACTCGAATCTTTGGGGTCTTCCTCCTCTTTAGGCTAAGGAGGTGCCAAGTCTCTTCCCCACCCCCGATGACTTCATGGATGTTACTCATCACATCCAGTCTATCATGGGCTGGGAGGCTGAGGAACAGGATCCGTAGAGGTGCAGCTGGTTGTCTACCTCTGGCAGCAGGATGCCCTCCTGTGGTGGTGTCCACTATGATTGACTCCTATGAGGATGTCACCAAGGCAGCCTAGGCCCACCCTCTTCTGCTCCTCCTCTACCTAAAAGGTGGATCAAGTCTACCATGTCTCTGCGAGCAGACCTTTCTGGACAGCCACCCCAAGGCAGATCCTGTGGTGATTAATCGGTACACAATCTTACTAAAGCCCAAGCACCTTAGTAATCTCCCCTGGACTGGGAATTCAGGCAGCTGGACCACCTTGGCAAGCGTGTTTTGCCTCTACTACTTTGGCCATCAGGGCCATCAACTATTTGGTCCATATGGTCCAATACCAGAATGTCCTCTGGGACTAAGCCATGGACTTTGTCCAAACACTGCCTGAGAAGTCACTAAGATGCAGCTCACCCAGCTTCTGAAGTCGGGCTCGGGTGTATGCAGTGATGTCCTTGGGTAGCTTATGATGCTGATGACGCTCAGGCGTGGGGCAGATGCTGAGGTCTATATCCAGTGCCACTCTTGGCTCCCGGTGTCTGGTTTTGCCCCGGACATGCAGGCTAGTATTTTAGATGCCCTACTGCAGTGCGATCTTTTTGGGAGATGTCAAGGACATTTTTTACCTTGCAGGAGTCTAGGCGAGGCCCTTATGTTTAGTCAGTTCGCTCTGTCACACTCAATCTAGAACAGGCCAGCGTCAGTCCTTTTTGTCGGCCCTCCTACAAGCAAGTCTGTACCAGCCTGCCAAGTGTTGGCAGAAGCACAAGGCCACAGCAGCCCCTGCCGCTGCTGCAGTCAGAGCTGCCAGAACTCCCACAGCCCCTCTGCCCACCCCCACCTCTGACTCTTTACCCCGGACTGAGGATCCAAGGAGGCGGTCGAGGATCGGTTCACCCTCCACCTGGACAACTGGAGGCAGTGACCACAGACAACTGGGTGCTTCAGATCATAGCTCATGGTCACTCTCTGGAATTCCTAGGTTGCCACCCGAAAATCCCCTGTCCACTTTTTTCCTCCAGCACACCTTTGTCTGGTTTGGGAGGAAATTCAGGCTTTTCAGACAAGAGCCATAGAGCCCGTCCCTCAGGATCAATGGGAAGGGCTTACTCCCACTTGTTCCTTGTCCCCCAGAAAGACCGGGATCTTGGCCCATCCTGGACCTGAGTCATCTGAATCTGTACATCAGTACAAGTGCTTCAGGAAGGTCACCCTTCAGGTACTGTTACCCCTGTTGCACCAGGGGAACTGGCTCTGTTCTCTGGACATGCAGGATGCCTACCTGCACAGCCGGATCTTTCCTGCCTATCTTCGCCTCCACTTCCATTTTCAGGAGGCCCATTATCAGTTTCTGGCCCTCCCTTGTGCCTTTCCTCAGCCCCAGGGTATTTACCAAATGCCTGGCAGTGGTGGCTGCCACATTAAGGAGGCAGGGCTTCTGCATGTTCCCTCACTGGATCGACTGGCTGCTTGCAGCCCTCCCAGAAATGTTTGGTTCAAACCCTAGAATCAGCCTTCAGTCTTTTCCAGACCTTGGGGATCACCATAAACCTGCCAAAGTCCTGTCTCCCTCCTTGCCAGTGCCTCCAGTACATAGGGGCAGTTGTGGACACCAGCCAGGGCAAGGCCTTTCTGCCTGTGGACAGAGCGGAGCGACTGATGGTGCAGGCCCATCTGGTTTCCTCCAGTCAGCAAGTGCCAACCAGGGTCTTCCTACACCTTCTGTGCCACATGGTGGCAGCAATCCCATGGTTCCTTGGCCCGGCTGCATATGCAGGTTCCCAGTGGACCTTGAAGGTCCAGTGGGATCCAGCATGTGATGATCTGGACCAATTGGTCCTGGTCTCTGACCGGTCCGGAGGCCTCTGTCATGGTGGTTGGACCCGGCCAACCTCCTTCAGAGTCTCTTCATCTCCTGACCCCACCACAGGTTCTCGCATCAGATGCATCCAGCCTGGGCTGGGGCACTCATCTGGCTGAACATCAGACCCAGGGTACCTGGTCACTAGTGGAGCAGGATCTCCACATCAATGTCCTGGAGATGCGGGTGGTCCCTTACGCCTTGCAAGTCTTTCAGACTCATCTCCTCCCGGTCTGCTGCTGGTGCACATGGACAATATGCAGTATATGTGTGGTGTACTACATCCAGCAAGGGGAGGACCCATTCTTACCCGTGTCTGGAGGCGATGAGTCTGTTTCTGAGCCATTGAGCACAATCTGGAGCTCTCAGCTGTTCACGTTCAGGCATCCAAAATGTTTTGGCCAACAGTCTCAGCGCTCCAGGTCGCGGGCTCACGATGGGAGCTTCTAACCTCAGTGGTCGAAGATCTCTTTGACAGGTGAGCTGTCCAGAGTTGGACCTCTTTGCATCCCCATTCAAAGCAAAACTGCCACTTTTTGCTTGCTCGATCCCGAGCCTGGAGTTTTCTGGCAGGACGACTGTCCATCTCTTGGAAGGAGAGAATTCTGTATGCTTTCCTCCCTTCCTGCTCTTGCAGAGGGTTCTGCTCAAGCTCCAGTTGGAAGGAGCGGAGATGATTCTGTAGCTCCCTTCTGGCAGCGCCAGATTTGGTTTCACGCTACAACAGCTAGCTGTGGAACCTCCGAGTGCCCTGCCCCTGTGCACAGGCTTGCCTCCCAGGACCTCAAGTCCCTACATCTCCATATGTGGCTCCTTCCATACCTAGCCATTGCCCACCTGGGGTATCCTCTAGTCACTGACGTCCTGTTGTGGCCAGAAACCCTTCACCAGAGTCACTTATGCTAATGAAATGGAGCGCTTTTCCATTTGGGCTGCCTCTGCCATTTGGATCCACTCACCTGCCTGATGAATCAGGTCTTGGAATGTACCTCCTTTCCTTTCGGTTCAGGGCTAGAGTACTCCTCCTTAAGGTGCACCTTCCCCATCTCAATGTACCATGCGCCTATTGAAGGCAAAGCTGTCGCCTTTAGGTTGATGTGTCCCTGACATTCCTGCAGGACACTTTGCATCTGAAACCTCCCATTTGGGATCCAGTCCCTCCATGGGACCTTAACTTTATGTTGGAGAAACTCACTTTACCTCCTTTGAACTGGACATGAGTTGCAAGCTGCACTTTCTGTGCTCTTTTTAGTTGCTGTTACTTCTGCTTGAAGGATTTCTGAGCTGTAGGCTCTTGTGTGAGGAGCCTTATTTGTTTTCACAAAGACAGAGTGTCTTTGCATACTAATCCTAACTTTTACCCAAGGTGATATCTGAGTTTAATTTGAATCAGTCCCTCCACCTTCCAGTTTATTTTCCTGAATATTCCAATCAAGGGGCGTTGCTCCATACTTTGGATGTTCACAGAATGTTGCGTATTATACGAACTGCACCAAGCCTTTGAGGAAAACTGATCAGTTGTTTGTTTCATTCACCCCGAGAGAGGCTCCTGTTTCCAAACAGTGTTTGTCTAAGTGGTTAGCAATTGCATTGTTTTTGCTACCACAGGTACAAAGTAGTCCCTTGTGGGGTAGTCAAGGGCATTCCACCAGGGGATGGCTGCCTCCACGACGCGCTTCCCAAATGCGCCTGCTGCTGACATCTGTGCAGCCACCAAGTTCTCTGTCCACACCTTTACAAGCATTACAGTTCTGACATTGCCTCTAGGCATAGAGCCAATTTTGGCCTGGCAGTTCTTCAGGGACTTCTGTCATAAGCTCTTGATTGCTGACTTGTCCTCCTCCCAGGGGTGTTATTCTGGTGATAACGGTACTGCTTAGGACTCAGTCCTACTGGTGTGGCATGCTGCAAGAGCCTTCCTCGAAGTAAGATGGTACAGTTACATAAGAACTTACCGTAACAGTAGATCTTCAAGAGAAGCTCTTGCAGCAGGCTCTCTTTCCCTCTACTTCCCCCTGCTGTTCCTTTTCTGTTGATCTTCTTCTGCATGCCTTTTTTTTTGGGGGCTCTCAAGAAACCTCCTTGGTTCTCCTTCAGCTACCCGTATGGGGTGTCCGTCGTGAGAACTGAGGTGGTGTTGGGGACTGATGTCTGTGGGCGGTCCCCACGGTAGACTGCTAGGTAGAAGTTTTCCATGGTGTCCTAGCACCTGGCAGCTTATCCTACTGGTGTGGCCTGCTGCAGAGCTTCTCTTGATCTTTTATTCACGGTAGGTTCTTACATAACTGCACTTACTCCCCTACTCAGCCCTAAGGCTGGGAGCCCTGATTGAAGTCACTACTACTAATGGCCCTCGGGCTGAAGGTACAGTATATGCCCCTATCAGTCTTGTGCATGAGTCACTGCCACAGTAGCCAATAAGATGTACTCCTTGTTGGGCAGTTGTTGTGGCATCTGTCAGTCTCTTAAACATATTGGACTCTTAATATGATAAGTCATGAGTGGCAAAGCCACACATGTGTTATGAAGGTTTGTTCTCACTAGAGTAAACAATTAGTGTTATAAAATTGATCCAGATGGCCACCACAAATAGCTTTTGGCAGCAGGTGTATTGTATTTATTTAATTTTGTTAACCAGGTTGGCTCGCTGTGACTCAGGAAACTGTTACATTCAGTACCAGAGAAAGAACATTTACAGATATAAACAGTACAACTGAAGTAACAAGCAGTGCATCATAGACATGGTAGTAACAGATTACATATATACATAAAAATGTGAACTTAATTAAAACTATTACTGCTCTGATTGGATGAACCTGATCACCTTCTGTGCTTGTACTGTACATATGAGTGTAAAGCTGCATTTTCGTAACTGTTTTAATGCAAGGTTATTTTATGGTACAGTAATGCACAACAGGGTGCTGTTTTAATTGGAGAGATATACTGTAGGCACTCCTGGTGAAGGTCTGTATAGATCCTATTGCCCTCTACACACATACAAGTAAATTCTGTGAAAAACAGGTACACAAAAAATTACTGTAAACAATGAGAAGTGATTGCTAATTCATCTACTGTCTTGGTTGGAACATTTAGCATTTGGTTTCAAGCATCAGCACTTAAGGATAAGCCAGTAATGGATTTATAGCCCCCCTTCACTATGCCCCCAGCCCTTTCCGCATTACTATTGACTTCACCTGCCCTTAATGTGCCCCTCCTTGCCCTTACTTCTCCAGTTGCTTGTGACCTTCCTTCTTAAATGGACTCTCAAACCCCTGAATTCTGATTCTGGCGCCCGACTTTGTACATTCCACATGTATGCCTCTCCTGAATTGCACTTACTAAACTGCAAGCTCCAAAGCCATTTCAGATTTTATTTATTTAGTTTAGTTTTGTTTACCGGGAGGATGTGCTAGCCATAGAAATGATTGTTTTTAGACATGACCTGGGAGGTTACAGCCAAGATAGTACAGTCACAGATCCCAAGATGAGATTACAATAGCAAGGGTACAGTTTTGACAGTAACCGTACAATTAATGGTTTACAATAGTAAGATCTAGTTTTTGTCAGTGAGACAATTGACTTACAACAGCAAGGATACAGGTTCACAGCAGAAAACATTGTTCAGCTAGAGCATGAGGTAGATAACAGTTTACGCCTGGGATACAAGAAAGAATAGTACAATGCCAGAGTAAGTGCCTGCAGTAAAAGAACATAAGAGCTAGTAGCAATCGGAAGAACCATATTATAATTTGACAAGACCAAGTAGTGGTTGCTGGAGGTATGAGGTTGTTCACAGTGGGAGCATTAGTGACAACAGTGAGAGATGGGCTAGGGAGGAGCAGAGCAGGGTGAGGTTAGTTGCAGAAATGAGTAAAAGTGAAGTGAGACCATGAGGAAGGGAGAGGGAGCCCCTAATCAGGTGATTGCAGTCACAAGTATTTCTATGGGATTAAAACACATGCAAGGGGTAGCTTTACATAGGTAAGACCGATAAATTTCTTAAAAGAATGGCTTGGTGCAGACCGAATTCCTAGGGAAGGAGTTCAAAATTTAGGAGCAGCACAGGCAAAGCACAGGTTCCTTGGAGGTTTCACATCTTGGAATGTTAAGAAGGATTGATCAGTGGACCGTAAACCATATGAAGATGAGTGTGGAAGAATAGCAATAGCTCAGCATGCCTTCCTTGGTGAAACTTTTAAATAAATACATAAATATTCTGTGACTCTGCCAGCATTTGGGACTTTTAACTTTGTTTTGTGTTAGTGGGATTACTGCAACATTTGGCCAGTTAATTAAAAAAAAAAAAACCTCTTTAGCCATTCCCATGTGGCCAGGGCTAGTCCCATGTCCACCCGTTCACTGACCCTATCAATTTCCAATCTCCTCTTCCCTCCTGAGGCATTTAAAAAAATTGATTCCACTGACTGGAGCACAAGGGAGGGTGGAAGAGGTTGGAGTTGACTGAGGGGAGGGATGGTTGTGGGTGACACTTACCCCTAGCTGTATCCTGCTAAACCCCAATACCGAGGGCCGAAATGCCTTTGGCGAAGTGTTGAAGCCCAGCCAAACACAGGAGGCCCAGATATTCAAAAAGTGTTGCACCATGCACAACCACTGAGTGCCCCAGCGCGATATTCAAAAAAGGAAAAGTGCACAGCACAAATCCTGATGTCGGAGCACATCAGTAATGTATGCAGGCACAGGTGGGGGTGCGGGGTGTGCCCATGCATAACCTGCAGAGCCTGATATTCAGCCCAGGATGTGCAGAGCCATCCATCGCAACCCTACCTGCGCCAGCACAAAGTTACGCAAAAAAGGAACAACTGATGGCCACCCACAGGTGAGCTGCCCGCGTGCAGGAAGCAACATGGCAGCTACCACCGCGTAAGTAGCTGTCCAGTCTGCGCTACCTGGCCTGGCGCCCGCGGTCATCTGTACAAAGAAACCCCGTCCCTATATCTCTGGTGGTCCAGTGGACCACTATGTACTGATCGCAGGCATCTGTAAAAATGAGAACCTGTCCTATATCCCTGGTGGTCCAGTGGACGCTATCTGTGATCGCGGGCATTTGTAAAACAGCTCGTCCAATATCCCTGGTGGTCCAGTGGACGCTGACTGCCTGATCGTGGGCATGTGTAAAAAAAAATTCCAATATCCCTGGTGGTACCCCCACCCCACCCACTGAGCCCCACCGCCCGTTGTCTCCCCCACCGGTCAGCTGGCGGTGGCAGCACCACCACCTGCGCCCGCCACCACCGACTGACACCTCGGTAGGGCTGCATCACGCATTGGGTCACAGGGTGAGCCAATGGGCATCACCCCCATACTACATTCCAGTTATGTGATAATGCATTCACATAACTGGAATGTCTGTTGAGGCTGCATGCCCATTGGCTCACGCTGTGAACAAGTGGTGTGCAGCCCTGGGGTAATCGTCGCGTAGTAACAGGTGGGTGGGTGCTGCCGGCTGACCGTGGGGCTCAGTGGGTGGCGGGTACCACTAGACCACCAGGGATAGAAGTTGCTTTTTACACATGCCCGCAGTCAGACAGTCAGCGGTCCACTGGACCACCAGGGATATTGGACCTGTTCCTTCTTTAACAGAAGCCCGCGATCGGCAGATTGCGGTCCACTGACCACCAGGGATATTGGATGGGGTTCTCTTTACAGATGCCAGCGATCGGCACATAGCGTCCACTGGACCACCTGGGATATAGGACGGAGTTTTCTTTTGTACAGATGCCGCGATCGGGCTGCAGGCATCGGTCCCGACGGCTGCTGCCTGGCAGGGGCGCCAGGCGCAAGTCATCCGGGATCAGAGCACTTGCATGCAAATGGGGCCATAATGATGCAAATGGCCCTATGCGCCCTTTGTACATTATGACCCCATTTGCATGTCAACTTTTGAATATCGCTGGTGCTGTGCATGGCGCAATGGAACTTGCGGTAGCGCATCTCCATGCTCCACTCTGGCCACTTGCGCTGGCGCAGTGCCACTATGCCATGCACACTGGTGGTGGCTAGGTGCCATATTCAAAGCTGCTGAGTCATGGCACAGCTCCTTTGAATGTCGCTAGTCCACACCCCTGCACAGCAAAGTTGAGCTGCGCCTAAGCTTGCGCCACTGCCGGTGCAGTTTGAATATCTGGGCCACGGAGTCCGAATCAAAGCCAAACTGAAGTTGCCCAGTTCCACACTTACTGGCGCCTACTCAGCACACACTAGGGATGGTCTATATCTCCTAACTAATGCACACCCTGTCATGTATTATTGCATATGAGTTATGTTGCTAAATGTATTGTCACTGTAGAGCGAGCGAGAGAGAGGATGAGATTGTTGCTGGGGAGAGAATGGTAGACTGATAGACATTGACAGCAGCACTTTCACAGTGTTGAAAAACTACTGCTTTTTTTGGTATTATGAACATGTTGCTTCTCTACAGATTCGATGGAATAGATCAAGACGCAGCAAGGCCAAGGACAGTGAGGGTGGTGATGTGCCACAGAAGTACTTTGTTTGCACAAACAATCAGCTGCTTCTGATCAAATATCTCTTGGTTTATTCGAGAAGCAGCACAGGAGGAGGTAAGTCAGGCATACTACAATCTTTTACGCGGAAGTCTGCTGCAGTCTAGATCGGTGTCGGTTCATCTGTTGTTGGTCTCCTGCTTGTGCTATGCTGTGCATCTTTAAGGTAAGGAGCTCATGCGGAGGAGAGTGTGCTAAAGGGACTGCAAACACTGAATGTGAATAAATCGGTGGGCCTAGGAATGTTGAGAGAGATGGGGCAGGTCCCCAGACAGGTCTCTTCAGCTGATCTGTAGAGCAGGGAGGTCCCTGGACGGGTCTCTTCAGCTGCTCTGTGGAGACAGGAAAAATGTTGGAGGATTGAAGAACAGTAAAGTCCCCAACATTAAAGCAGGAGTTGGGAGGGTTGGGCAAATGTAGACCAGTTAGTGTGACGTCTGTACTGGAAAACACATAAATTAGGGTACAGACAGGCCACGAGGATGGCCATCCCTGGGCTCCTCACCACAGAGGGCAAGTTGTGGGGAAAGCATGGAAGGGTGGGTCAGTAGTTGATGGGCTTGTCTGTTGCAGGTGACAGTCTGAAGGTAAGAAAGACATGACTGCCCATTGGTGAAAAAATCTCTAGGGGTTTAAAAAAAAAAAAAATCATAGCACATACAAGAGTACAGGATTTTTCCCAGTGTCCTGTCTAGCATTCTCCATCAAAAAATCCACACACAAAAAAAACATTTGTTGTACTGTTTTATGACTGCTACGTGGCTGTCTTTGAAATGCATCCAGAGGCATGGATTGGGTGCCATATAAATAAACTTGCGTTGCATTGCATGTGGATACTGTACCAAAGCAAAAAGTAATTGCACACGAAGAATTGTGTGTGTGTGTGTGTGTGTGTGTGTGTGTCTACATGTCTACCAGGATCTCTCGCTGGGGCTGAGTGCATTGTGGAGGTAGGTGTTTGATGCTTTGGGGCTGCATAGCATTTGTGGCCTTCTGCAGGTCAGTCACAGAGTAGCATTCTCGGTCATGCATCCACCAGGCCACAGGAAGGATGCCGCCATAGCAGCATCTGTTGTCACAAGGAACAGGTGGAAGAGGTAGGGTTAATAGCATTAAAAAAAAAAATAGAAGAGCACAGCCACTGAATCACAGTACTTTAACTATTACTGCCTCTAAGGTGTGTTCTATACACTGAGAAAAGCTCAAATGTGTTACTTTCCAAGTGTTAGTGTATCAAACCAGTATTCTCAAATGTGTTTGAAATTAAAGGGAAAGTCCTCTCGACCTATTTTCTGTATACCTGTGTAGTATGTAGGCAACAATGATTCCTCTCATGCATCACCCTAACTTCATCTTAATTTAAATATAAATTAGGTTGCTTCACTCTGTTTTGCCCTGGTGTAAAATCTGTCTCTGTTGCAAAGGTCATGACCCCTCATGCAAGGCATCATAGAAACACATAGAGTTGATGGCAGATAAGCACCACAAGGCCCATCCAGTCTGCCCATTTCTTGTTCTACCTTATAAATGTGCCGTCGGCCTTTGCTCTGTCAATGGCCTATCTATTCATACTCATCTGTATTGCTCTCTTATGTCTGTCCCAAGCCTGTTTGAAGCCCTGCACTGTATTCATATCCACCACTTCCTGAGGTAGGCCATTCCATGCATCCACCACCCTTTCTGTGAAAAAGAACTCCTGACATTACCCCTTAGTCGGCCTCCCTCTAATCTCGTGCCGTGTCCTCTTGTCCTGCTATTTTTCTTATATTGAAACTTGTTAGACTCTCTCACCTTGTTAATGCCCTTAAGGTGTTTGAATGTTTCGATCATATCACCTCTCTTCCTCCTTTGCTCTAGGGTATACATATTGAGCTCCGTTAATCTGTCCTCATATGTTTTCTGATGCAGTCCCTGCACCTTTTTGGTTACCCTTCTCTAGGCTGCCTCAATTTGGTTAATGTCCTTGTGAAGGTGTGGCCTCCAGTACTGCACGCATTACTCGGATGGGGGCCTAACCAGTGTCTTGTAAAGAGGGATTATTACCTCCCTCTTCTGACTTGTGATATCCCTACTAATACACCTAACATCCCCCTAGCCTTACGTACTGCTTTAGTGGTCTGCTTGGATGATTTCAGGTCATTGGTAATGATGATGCCCAAGTCTCTTTCTTCCTTTGTGACTGCTAGCAACTCCCCTCCCAGCCTATAGATGGCTTCAGGGTTTCTCTTCCCTATGTTGCATGATCTTGCCGTCTTTGCATTAAACCCCAGTTGCCACTTCCAACCATTTGCTAGTTTATCCAGATCTCTTCTCATTCTGCCCATCCCATCTGGATCATCTACTCTGTTGCAGATCTTGGTGTCATCTGCAAACAGACAAACCTTACCACCTCAGTCCATCTGCAATGTCACTGATGAAGATATTGAAGAGGACTATTCTGAACCTGATCCTGAGGTACCCCACTTCTGACTTGCATCTCTTCTGACTGTATACCATTTACCACCACTCTCTGCTTTCTGCCCGTCAACCAGTTTGCCACCCAGTTGACCAACTTCTATCCCACCCTGAGCCTACCCAGCTTATTAATCAATCTTCTATGTGGAACAGTATCGAAGCTTTGCTGAAGTCCAAGGTAGGTGGCGTCAACTGCTCCCCCTTGGTCCACCACTCTGGTTACCCAGTCAAAGAAATCTGTGATTAGTTTGACAGGACCTTCCTTTGTAAACCCATGCTGTCTTGGATCCTGTGCCCTATGGTTCCAGGTGTTACACTGTCCTTTCCTTAAGGAGTGCCTCCATAATCTTGCCCACTACTGAGGTAAGACTGACTGGTCTGTAGTTCTCTGCCTCTCCTGCTACCACTCTTGTGAGCGGGATCATGAGCCCTTCTCCAGTCTTCTGGGACCTCACCTGTGCTCAGAGACTCACTAAACAGTTCTGATAATGGCTCTGCTAGTTCCACTCTTAGCTTCTTTAGTACCTTGGGATGTATGTCATCAGGTCCCATTGACTTGTCCACCCTGAGCTTATCGGGCTCTTGTAGGACCCTTTCTTTTGTGAAGGGACTAGTGCTCACCTCCCTCCCCTGTATCCCGGGTGCTGAGCTGTGGGCCCTGCCCTACCTTCTCTTCAGTAAATACTGAGCGGAAGTATCTATTTAGGATAGATGCTTTTGGTCCTCCTCCTCACACACACCCTTATCTCCTTTGATCTTAGCAATACCCCTCTGGACTTTCTCCTTTCACTAATGTATCTATAGAAAGTCTTGTCACCTTCTTTTACTGTCTATGCTAGTGTTTCCTCGGTTTGGGCCTTTGCCTGCCTTACTACCTTCCCTGCTTCCCTTAGGGCAGTTTGGTATGTCTCCTATCTTCATCCTGCTGTGTTCCCTTATATTTCCTGAATGTCAGCCTTTTGGCTCTGACCTGTTCTGCTACTGTTTTTGAGAAACAGAGTGGTTTCCTTCTTCTATTGCACTTCATTTCTCTCTAACACAATGGGATGTTGCTTCAAGTATTGCATCCTTAATGCTTGCCCATATTGCCTGTACTCCCTCACCTGTATTTCTTTTGCCAGGGCTAGCCCTAACTCCGTTGGCCATCTTATCAAAATCGGCTCCTCAGAAGTCCCATATTTTTGCCTTGGAATGGGATGATTTAGTTGTAATGGCCAAATTGAACCATACCATGTGATGGTCACTGGCCCCAGGTGACCTTCTACCTGGCGATCTGTGATCCTTTCCCTGTTAGTACTAGATCTAGGATAACCCTGTTTCTTGTGGGTTGTTGTACCAGTTGTTTGAGGCCTTCCCCCTGCAGGGAATCCACCATGTGTCTAGTTCTGGCAGATATTCCTGCTGGTATTGACCAATCTGTATCTAGCAAGTTGAAGTCTCCCATTATCAGAACCTCCCTTTAGCTGTTATTTTTGTATATCTTCTGACAGTAATGTGTCTAGGTCCTCTCCCGGTCTGGGGACTGTAGACAATCCAGTTCTTATGGCTGTCCATTTCCTGTTTCCAGGGTGACCCACAGTTCTTCTGGCTCCTTACTTGTATTCTGAATTTCTGTAGCTTTGATATTTCTATTGACATACAGGGCCCTCCACCCCTCTTTTTTTTCACGGTCTCTTCTGAACAGTACATAGCCAAGTACTGAAGTCTCCCAAGTATGGTTACTGGTAAACCACGCTAATTGCTACTATGTCCAGTTTATCCTCTGTCATTATTGCCTGCAGGTCTGGGATCTTGTTGAGTTGAAGATGCATACTGCACAAGCCAGCAGAAGTCGATTCTCATTCAGTTCTGTTATATGTCTTGTGAAGTCCCTGTATTCTCTCAAAGCATTTTTGTCTTAACGTAGATACACTTTAAACTAAAAGAAAATAAACAGTAGAGGTCATACACACATTCAAATATGTTGACTTGTCTTGTGAAGAAGTCCCTGTATTTTCTGAAAGTGTTTTTTCTAACGAGGTACACTTTAAACTACAGAAACACAGCAGGGCACTTACTATGCCTTGAAGTTCATGGCCAGCATAAGACAAGAACATGAGGACTTCGAGAGCAACAGCACTAAGTGAGCAGTAACCTACTACAGGATATGGGGTCATTGGGGATTAATCAACACCTGGTGCTAGAGGCATGAGGCTGCAGGCAACAGAAAACAGTTTAAAATGACTACTAGACAAAAGCCATCAGTGGGAAAACTGGACTACTTTTCTGGCGTAACATTACATAAAAATCATTAAAAATGCTAAAACTGTTTCTTTTACTTTATTTTTCATACAGAAATTAAAGAGTGGGACATTGTATAATCACAGTATCCCACTCGAGGTTGTGTGATGCCAGGATTTACCCACACCTGGTGTGTGATTGCTCACTCAGCCTGCGGCCTGGTGACCAAACACACCAGGCATGAGTAAATCCTGGTATCACCCACAGCCTCTCGCAGTATATTGCCTAATTATACTACATGTGGACCGTCTCCTCCAATCAGAAGCCAGGACTGCAAATGGTATGTTCCTTAGCAAACTCACAACAGTCATAAATGACTGCTTAGTGCTCAGAACTAGAGATGGGAGAAGTCGGCAAACTGATCCACGAATAAATTTCATGCAATTCGCGGTGTAATTTAGGAAGTTCAGCACAGTTCCACGGATACGAAGGTGCAAATTTGTTACCACAAAGTGAGGAATTTTGCAGCGACATGCGGAATTTCACTGCGATATTCCGCACTTGCGGCAAAAACTTTGCAGTTCAGGTGAAGTCGAAGTTTGTCAGACTTGAGGAAGCTTTCGAAAGCTCAAAGTGGCAATTTCTTGGGTGAAGTTTTAGTATACCACATCTCTGCTCTGAACAGTCACTGTATTTTAAATCAAATGACAGTAGTGACATAATACTCTTTCTTGCATTCTGATTGGTCTTTACTCAGAGCAGCAAACACTTTGTATAATAGTTATGCTATGCTACTTGGGTCACTATCCTCTGCAGTAATATGATTGTCTTATGAAGATTATGTATTCTGCTCGGCCTCATTCTTTATTCACTTAACAGTCGCATTATTGTCTTTTATAGTGACCCATAGCTCGTTATCATTTAAATAAAAATGTGGATACATCCAAAAACCAGGAGTGAAACTTATGAAGGGCATATTTTGTACTTCTTGTGATAAAAGTATACTAAAGATGTTTTAATTTGTGTCATCTTGCAGTCTCTTAAATTTAGCTTCACGAAAAGAAAATCTTATAAATCTGTTTTGTTTTTGTTTTAGGACTGCCAGTCAGCCGTCTTGGTTATTCCAACATCGCTTTGCTGTTATGATGTCACTGTATTTGCTACTGCTTATTATCATAGGTGCCAGCAACTCGTAGCTTTTCAGTACTACTAGAACAGACTATTTGAAACACGAAGATGGAAGCAACTACTGTAGCACTGCTCTGTGATGCTGCTTTTCTGTGTACTGTAACATTCACCATATGCCTTACATGAGGACAGTTGTAACATTGCTGTACTAGGAAAGGAGCTCTGGAAAAATTTGGGTTTTCTGTAGCTGATAGTTATGTGCATTTGATCAAGCTATGATTATAAGTCGTCCTTTTGGGATTGTTAGGTATTTACTGTTTTTTCTTTTCTTTCAGGTGCTAAACAATTAACCACTCTGTTTTTATTAGTAAGCACAAATGACTTTGGTTGGCCATAGCAGCAGTGCAGTGAAACTGGGCAAAAGCTTAGCCCTACTGTTTTTTCACTAAAGAGGTTTCAGGCATCTTCCAGTTTTAGTTGGTGGTAAAATGTTCTACATCCCCTGAAATTCAAGTATTTTATGAATGCTTTAATTTCAGTTATTTTCTCAGAAGAAAAAAGATGGCAACCATATTTTAACTCAACTCACTTTACTTTTAAAAAGCGTAAGTCAAAAATTATCCAAGCGGTTGTACAAATAATAAAAGATACAGCAATTTAAAACACATACAATTTAAAACCTATATAGTGACAGTTTACTTAAAAGTAGCATGGTAGACCTGCCAAGGTTGGACCGGGAAGAAAAATAAAAAAACTCCTGTTGCACAACATGGAAGTACCTAGAAAAGTAGATTTAGCAGGAATACCAATAGTTTTATTAATATCAAGCGAAACTAGATTTTTGAAAAAACAGTTGTACTACTTCTTGAAGAAGTAAGGATCCATTGATAATAGATCAATTTTTAATTTGTTTTTAGCCCCTGGATCTTCTGAATGTTCAGTTAGTGACAAAAGAATATAAAAATAAGTGGAAAAAAAATCTGTATTTACTACAGTGCTGTCCACTCCTGAGAAATTCACTACTGTATTTGATTTGGGGGAGGGGTGGTTACAATTTTATCTTTTTAATAGGAAATGATGGCTTGTTTTATTTCAGGAATTATGGTGTAGTTACTGAAATTCTGAAGAATAATTCTTAAAGGGAATCATCTGAGCAGTGTCCTAATAGTCTAGGAGCAGAAGAAGAATGTGCACTCCGGTACCCCAGAGATCCGCATTAAATGTAATAAACAAATTGTAAAGGGAAAAAAGCAAAACACACACACACACACACACACACACACACACACATATCAAGGACTAATAAATGAACAATTTATTAACGGGACACCATATAAAACACTGACATCCCCACTTGGCGCCTTGTCCGGATTCTTTATCCGGGGGCCCTAATGAAGCGTCCTGGACGAGGCGCTATATAGTGGTGTTAGTCTGTGTTGTGCATGGCATCCTATTAATAATTTAGCAGTCCTTGGTGTTTTCAATACTTTTCTTTACAGAAATGAAAAGCTATTTTAAATGAGGTATTGGACTTGCCTGTAGTTGGTAGCACTCCAGAGATATAATTTACTCCCCAGTCTTAGGTCTTGAAGCTTTCTCCACAGCCTGTTGTATGGCACTGATCTAAAGCTTTGCTGAACTGGGAGTAGCTCTACCCTGCCCTTCTTACCAGAGTTCTTCCACTGCTGAGTATCAGCCCCAAGCTGCTGAGCATCAAGGCCTTGGCTTCACTGGCCTTTATCTGTTTCTGTCTACCTCCAGTTCCTCTTTTAGCTGCTTGTTGGACTCGCCAGGCCTTGCATCTTCCTCTGTACATTTCTTCCTTATCTGTCGTCTTTCCTTGAGGTCCCAGGCAGCCTGTTTCTTGGTCCTATGACATAAGAGCGGTTTATTATTAATTGTAATTTTTACCAGGAAAGGCACATTACGCACATCACGCCACGACAGCTTGTTTCTAGGTACATCCGAAGGGGGTTACATGGGCCTTTTTGTTGTTGTGGTTGATGGGAACACCCCACTCTTCATCGATAAATGATGCAAGATCTTTTACTTCCTCCTAGACAGTGACCAGAGGTGGGCAGAAACTTCAGTTTAACGTCTCATCCAAAAGATGGCATTGCAGCAGTGCAGCACCCTGCTCATATTGCACCACAGTGTCAGTTATGGTCATTACCCCAAGTGCCTGGTTGGGCCTGGAACCCACGGCCTTCAGATCTTCCAGCCCAGAGGCAAGCGTGCTACCTACAGAGCCACTGACACTACTCTTAATAACTTATTTTCTTTCACAATCCCCAAGCACAGTGATAAGGCTTCATCTGCTTGTGGGTGGCAGCTCCAGCTTTTCTTGCAAGACATTAACTTTTGTGTCAAGTACTGGGACTTTAATATTCCTCCAGTTTGTCTATTGAATGAATTGCTTTTAATAGCACTACATTGGACAGCGACTGACCTCAGTTACGTGACCACTTCTGCATTGCTTGGCCTTGCATTCTTCTTGCGCTGGTTGGAGCTCTCCCTAGCAGCAGATCCATGATTATTTCGATTCATCTCCACAGACTGTAGTCTCAGATATCTGAGTTTAATATCTTTCTATTCATCTGTTAAGTTTTTATGTCTTAAGAGGCCTGAAAGGTGATGAAACTGATCACGGCTTTAGTCCAGAAAGCTAGACGACTTGCCAGAGCTCAGCAGAGGTGTGTAGCTCATCTCTGCAGCTAACTTCACCCCTTTCCACAGATCAGACTTTCTTAGTGCAGGCAGGAATGTTTACAAAGCAGAAACTCCTCTAAGGATTAGTCGATGTATGTTGCATATTTAGCGCAAAAATAAAATGCTTTACTAAAGGTTACATTTGATTTTTTTCTAGTTTTTTTGTCAGTGAGCATCCATTTCCTAGTGCAACCTCTCTGTTTTGCTGATTTTTTTTTTTTTTCTGTGTTTTAAAGTATTCTGATTATTTTGGTAAGTAACTTATTACTGTTGCGGACAACCTAAAAAAAAAAAAAAAAAAAAAAAAAGCACATTCACAAATAGGTTGCTTTCTTGGCCTAAAGTAATTCAGATTGCATTCAGTGGCACTACATGACCTATGTTGTGTGCCCACATGCTAAAATGATATATTTCATTGTTCCAGGAACTAGCTGATCTTGTCTGGCAGCAACACTGGGGGAAAAACAAAGGTGGGAAATTGTTCTTGTTCCTTAATAAGGAATTTGAAGCCTTTTGACCATTGAAATGTTAATGTTATGTCAGGCAGTGACTAAAATCAAAGACTACAGGCCCGATATGTGACTGTGCAAAAGTGAAAAAGGAAGGAAAGTTTCCTGGATCACTCATATTCTGAAAACCCAGAAAAGGTCTTATAGACAATGTATTGGATTTTCTGTAGGTGTCACTAGTTCTGAAATATAAATATCTCAAACACCCATAAATTAAGTCAAAACTGCAGCCATTTCACAGAATCTTGAGATAGAAAGTGGTGTTACTGAGGCATGAGCCAGTATGTTAATAACAGCTTGCCCTCAGTGACATCACTTTCACCCGATTACAGCCTGCTCTAGCTCGCTTCCATGCCCAGTTTGACTGCATGGGAGTATATAGTGCTCCCACTGGCCCTTCAGGCGGCCCTTACATGTGTCCTTTTGTACCAAGAATACTTTAATAAATCCAGGCTGTCATCAGTCATATGTCAGAATGTTCTTTCTTTGAAAAGGTTATTCCATGACTGAAAAATTATTTGTTCAAAAATTGCGATCCAAGGCAACCAAAAATCTAGTTTCTAGCTACAGTTAATAAAAGTGTTTTATTGGCCTTTTGATCGTTTACGAATATTTTAACGTAATAATCCACTCCAGGCATGCATCAATGCTGTAATAACACCACTTCCTAGGTTAAAGGCCCTCAGCTGTGCCTCTGGTCTCACAGCCCACCCTGGTCATTCTGTTGTTATAATATTGCCACACACCACTCACGTACCATGGCTGATTATTCCTTCCTAATTACTGGTTAGGGTCAGTTACAGCTCAAAACCAGTACTTGAAATTTTCTATACACAGCTGTAACAAAAATTCTCATTGCTCTTTACAGCCCAAGCATTTGGTAAAGAGCTGTAGGCAAATTGTACTTCTGTTTTTCAGTCCGCTCTTGTCATACCTGCTAACCACGGTTCTGTTAATCTGCAATCATGTAAAATAAAGTATAAGCAACAGTGTAAGCGTTTTTTTGTTTGTTTTGTGATGCGTGTCCTGAATAACTTTGGTTGGGACACTGTTGCCCATGCATGATCCTCTGTAGTATACCCGCTGTTAAAGAACAGCATACAAGACCATTATTTTACCTAGTGCTGTAAAACGCCTGAATCAGGATTCTGACCATAATTGAAATGCTGACAGTACATTTTGTATGTGTGTTATCTTTTATTCTTGGGCGCTGAAGCGTTTGATACTCAGTGATGCCGTGGCCATCTCACAAGCACCAGCTAGCTTCCTGTATTCACAATATGCTGATGTGCTACAGACCTCTGCCAGTAGTTGGCAGCACTCATTAACATATTGAAAGCACAGGAAACTGGCTAGTGCAGAGTTGGCCGCTGGCATCACTGCGTATGGATGTTACAGAACCATAAAAAGCATACAAAAAGGTATTTGGGGGCACAGACACGGAAGCATGGACTAAGATTGGAGGCTGGAAGATTTAAGAGGAGATGAGGCACTACTTCACGGAGAGGGTGGTATCTAAATGGAGCAGCTCTATCAGAGGGTGGTATCATGTAAGATAGGAAGTTTTAATAGGGTGTGGGACAGAGCATGAGGGAGAGTCTGGGTGGAGGGGCTAAGGCCGTCATGGAAATCACAGATGGGGAGGATTGGGGCAGCTGCAGTGGAGGGCTAGCTGCACACTCAGACAGACATTGATAGACCGGGTGGTCTGTTTCTGCTGATAGATTCATATGTTCATACGTATTGTGTAAGCAGTAACACATGACAGGGGTGTGGTAATGCTAAATTACTGCCGCCTCAGGTGGGTGGGAGGCAGAGGCACAGCCAAGTGCCTTCAGCCACCTGGGAACTGAGGTAATTTTTGGCATTACTGCACACCCTGGAGTGCTATTGTGCTTATAAAATGGTTTTGAGTTAAAAAGGCAGGAAAAAGAAACATTTGAGCTATGCAGTAATTGAAATTAATGCACAATCATGTGACCATTTTTGACCAATCAGATTGCTTGTTTGATTCAAGCCCATTTATAAAATTATTTAATTTATGGTTTATGGTCAGGACCCTAACCATGTGTTATTACAGCACTGGGTGAAATAATGGCCTTTTGTGCTATTTTCCTTTAATTTGGCCTTTATTTCTAGGTGCTTTGTATGCTGTGCACTGTATACTTTTACAGCTGCATAGCGAAACATATGCTGCCTTATAGTGAAAAGGAGAAGTAGAAAAGGGGTCTGAAGCCATGATTGGTTACTGAATGCATAGCAGGTTGTGTGTTCCACCTCCGCCTAGTGAGTGGAGTTGAAGTACATAGGCGTAAATCAGTGCATCTGATCCCTGTCTGCTCTGCAGTTTTCCAGTCTGAGGTTTCCTGTCTCTCTCTCTCTCTCTCTCTCCTCTCACTCACTCACTCACTCACTCTCACTCACGTTCTGTTCCCCATCCCTCCTATCCTTTGAAGCTTTCTGATTGGGTTCTTCCTCGTCTGTCTCTCTCTGTTCTCTGCCCCTCACTTATTTTCTTTTTCAGTACAGTTTCAGCACTGGTTTTATCTGAAGTCGTCTAGTAGCTATCACTTTTAATGTCCCCACCCAACCACTGTTCTCTGCCTCTGTCTGCAGCATTACAGTTTCAGTCCTGGTTTTACCTGAACCCTGGAGTGGCTATCACTTTAATCTCCTCACGGCCCACTGTCCTCTGTGTCCGCTGCATTCTAGTTTCAGCACTAGTTTTCATCTGAAGCCACTGAGTGGCTATCACTTTTCACCATATAGGTTTTATCCTCCTTTGTGGCTGGGAGTCTGGGCTCCCTTCTGTCCTGCTCCACCGACCTCACTGTCTTCAGGATCCTTGGACCTACCGGCAGGTCCATGTTCCCCACTGCTTTCCCCTGTGGCAGGGGTCGAGGGAGGAGGAGGGCCACCCCAAAGTCCAGTTATCCGGTTCCAACTATCAGCGTCCTTGCGCGAGGCAGGTGAGAAATAAGCTGACAGGCAGGGCTTCACGTATTCCTGTCCTGCCACCATTTCCTCCCAGTTTTTCCCCAACCCCTTTTGCTGGGGCACATACATCGGTGTGTGCACACACCACGAGTCCCACAGCACCTTCCAGCTTGTTCCATCACATGCTACCACCAGGTCTCCACCTGGTGGCAATCATTCAGTGGAGCCAGCAGGACTCCCTCAGTGGGAGAGAGAGCAGTCCCTGGAGCTCTGTATTTTCTGTACCCGCCAACCCCTGGCATCCTATGCTTATTCTCAACATGAGTTGCTAGCATAGACCAAGGTATGACATCCAGCACTTCAAACCTTAGCACCACCAGGCTGGCTTAATGGTTATCATTTTAACCTCCCACCCAGTCACTCATTTCCCTCTGTGTCTCTGCCCCCCACGAGACTACCCCTTGTCTAGTAGTCGGGGACACCAGAGTGCCCACTCCGATGTCCCTAAATATCAAGCTGACACTGGGGTGCCTAGTCCCCAGTGTCTGTGTAGGTACCTGCAATAAAAAACAATCCCTCAAGTTTTTTTTTTTACCTGAAATAAGAAAACAATCCTCTTTGTCTTGCGCCTCCATCCCAACCCCCACTCAGCACCCTCCACCCTTCCCTCCCCTACTCTATACTTGTATACTAGAGGTCCAACACCATAATCCTCTCTAGACCGAAGGCATGTCTTTACTCTTCAAAGCCAGATCTGGAACTGAGGAAATAAAGTTAATTGCAGTTACTGTAGTATGTTTCAGTGCATTTTAAACTTTTACTCGTAACTTGGTCAGTAATAATTTTCCCCAGATTTTAAACATGGCCATTTTGGAACCCACCTCATGAACAAGCAGGTGAAATTTTAAAATCTAGCCCAAAAGGTAGTTTTGCAGGTTCTCTGTGAAATCATCTTTAGGACGGGATTTGAAGCTTTCACCTACTTTGTTCTTGAGGTGAGGGTCATAAGAAAACTGTGCTGTAAAACTGGGGTCAAAATATATAAAAATTGGAAACAGCATCTTGAACCTGACAAGCATTAGATTTGAGTTAGGACTGACAAAACAATCAAACTCTGGTCATGGCCAAACGACTGCTAGTTCTGTAACCCGATAAAAGATATGGACGCAGTGCATGGGCCCATCGGGTCTCAACCCCGCACATCAACTGAGACAGAAGGATCCCCAGCCCATACAAGATGTCATCTGTGTGCCAGAACACTGCTCTGTTCCTCCCCAGGTCAGAGCGGTGGCGCACACTACAGCACCTTCTCCCCAGCCTCAAACCACTCAGAAGGTTGAGAATAAGCATGGGATGCCAGGGGTTGGCTGGGGACAGAGAATACAGAGCATTCCAGGGACTGTTCTCCTCTCCCATTGAGGAATACTGCTGGCTCCGCTGAATGACTGCCACCAGGTAGAGGCCTGGTGGTAGCATGTGATGGGGTCATAAAAGGCTGTATTGAAAATTTGGGGTCAAAATGTGTCCCTCCCCCAAAAAAATTTATGAAATGATGTTTGCAGGGACAGCCGTTGTTCCAGTGGGAACTACGTTGTCTGCCTGTGCCATTTACCTACTTCAGGTGTGAGCTCAGTGAGCCTTCTGAGTGGTTTGAGGCTGAGGAGAAGGTGCTGTGGTGTGTGCCACGGCTCTGGCCTGGTGAGGAACAGAACAGTGTTCTGGCATAATGACAACTTGTGGTGGGATGGGGGAGCCTTCTGTCTCAGTTGATGTGCGGGTTGAGACCCGATGGGCCCATGCACTGCGTCCGATATCTTTTATCAGGTTACAGAACTAGCAGCCGCTTTGGCCATGACCAGAGTTTGATTGTTTTGTTAGTCCTAACTCGAAAACTAATGCTCGTCAGGTTCAAGATGCTGTTTCTAAGCAGAAAGCAGCCATTGTTTTGGTTAAAATAAACAAATTTAAAGTATTTAAATACTGCTTTAGTTTGGGTGATTACTGTTTAATGTTACAAGCAAATGAAAAGAAAGATGTCTGGATACATATACAGTTAAAGAACAAAGATGTAGGGTCAAATTTGTTGCCTGACTTGGCTGCACTGTAGCTTTAAAGAGTTACTACACATTCTTTTCATTTGGGCAGGCAGCTTGTGGTAAAGAGCTGCCTGCCCGGGACCTAGATTAGCCCATAATTGGAATTTTTTTTTTTTTAATCCAAGGATAAGTTTGCAATTTAACTTAAACACAATCACACTTCCCTGTTCTTTGCCAGTTGCCAGGTGTGTGCTGCAGTCCGTCCACAAAACCACATTTGAATACGACAAAGTAGGGAAGGGGCTATAGATAACCTTATAATGGCACGGGGACAGCAGCAGCCTTTTGATAATACTTGTCTCTTTGTAGGCTATTGTACATAATTAAAGGGCTATATATCCTGTAATACTACCCCCATAGCGTTCAATAGCCTACAAAGAGAACACGCACTACCTAAAGGCTGCTGCCACCTCTCTATGCTATTATAAGGTTATCAATAGCCCTTGCCCCTTTACCATTTTGGTTTATTAAAACGCGTTTTGTGGATCGAGGCTGAGGCAGGCAATCAATGGGTGGAAAGGAGCAGGAAGTGAGATCACGTTTATTGTAAGCCAAACTGCAAATTAATCCTTGATTTAACAAAAAAAATGCAGTCGGGGCCTGATTTTTGGTCCTGGGCTGGAAGCTTCTTGTCATGAGTTGCCTGTCCCTAAGGTGTCAGCTGCTGTTCCAAAATATAGTTCATATTTAACCTCCTGCTTGGAAGATGTCTAGCCCTTTTGCCTTCCAAAGGCAGGAGGGACTTTGATTATTTATGTACTACAGAAATCTGGCTTTAGCAGGTTGTTATTAAAGGGAGACGTTTCTCTGTGTCACACAGATGGTAAAAATGACAGCGTACAAGCACCACTGGGTAGCTGTTAAAACTTTTGGTGTAGAGTAAAATGGTGTAAATAAAGGGAAACACAAAATCTTGGGGCAAACAAAGGGTGCTGTGTCATAGCTGATGCAGCTAGAAGAAAATGTTGCGTAAATGCACACAAAAATAGAAAATAAAGTTAGAATTTCACATGTTCAGAATGTTGATCCAGTCCTAAAGAAGACCTTGTGTACAGAATGTTGGTGGATTTCTGAGTACCTCATATTAGATATGTCAATCTTTTCCTGAAAACACCTCTTTGTCCAAGCATTTTCTGTTTTAGCATGCATTCGGAATAACCCTTTGTTTCCCTAAAAGGAAGATGCATTGTTAAAATGCATATATTGCAGTCTCGGCTTTTGTACTGTACTGTACTGTACTGTTTTATTTCCTTTTTGCCCCTCCTCCCCACCTCCCCTGGTAAGGCACATAGCCCAAAGGCACGATCAGTCCCCACTGGTCTGAGAACCTAGAAGCTCAACTCTAGTACCAAGCATGTGTCTCAGTGTGGCTCCACTGTGCCATATCACAGCGTGGCTCACTAAATGAAAGCATTACAGTGTTAAGTGACTCAGGTGGTACAGTGGATGTGTGTTGGCCTAACAAGAAAAGGGTCAGTGGTTTGATTCCCAGTGGGAACACACATTTGTTCAGAGGAGGTCAACTAAAATGGTGCTGGTT
Source organism: Neoceratodus forsteri (assembly GCA_016271365.2). NCBI lineage: Eukaryota > Metazoa > Chordata > Ceratodontiformes > Ceratodontidae > Neoceratodus > Neoceratodus forsteri. The sequence continues at coordinate 1,708,802,966 of CM028129.1, read as the reverse complement.
CTACACCAGAAGCCATCTAAGAGTGACTAAAGGAGCTTAATATGTATACCCTCGAAGAAATGAGGGAGAGGGACACGATACAAACTTTCAAGGGATCAACAAAGTGCAAGAGGGTAGCATCTTTCAGAAAAGATGTGCAAGAACAAGGGGCACAGTTTGAAAATAGAGGGGCGGCTCAGGAGCAGCATAAGGGAGTATTTTTTAACGGAGAGGTGGTGACGCATGGAACAGCCTTCCTGACAGGGTCATGGAGTCAAAAACTGGAGGAATTCAAGAATGCATGGGACAGACATAAGGCAATTCTAGAGGGGGTAATGAGGAAGTAGGCTGTTGGTTAACTAGGATCTGCAGTTTGTCCAATAGGTAAGGAAGTGGACAGATTAGGTGAGCCAAGTGGTCCTCATCTGCCATCAGTCTGTGTTTCTACGTTAAGATTTTTACCATTGATTTTAATATTTTATATCTTTGTTGGACAACATTATCTGAACGCCCTTGTGAAAATACTTTGTTGGGAATTATGGAGTAAAAAAACACTTTATAGTAATCATACCCTTCATGATCAACAGTGAAAGATAACCAAGTTATAAATCTGTCACTTACTACAATTAGCCTTTAAGCTCTTCTGTTGTACATTAGAGCATATCTAGACTAGAGGGACCAAAAGTATATCCTGTTGCATAAATCAAGACCTGAAATTTGGGGGATTTATTTGTTGGGATTTTGGTTTAAAACAGAAGCATTTAATAGCAAAAGAATTCACCATGTACAATAGTTTTTTTGTTTTTTTTTTAGCAAAAATATATTCCTGACATCTCCAGATTCATAATGCATATCTTTCTAATTTCCTTAGGTATTAAGAAACAGCTTTTATATCTATTTTTGTAATTTATGGCTCGTCATAAAGATGGCTATACAGTCGGCCTGATGGTGCTGAAGTGCTGGATACCACACCTACTTGTAGGCGACCGGGTTTAGTGATGGACTTGGGTAGCCAGGGGTCAGCAGGGAGGGAGAGAATGGAGAGTCAGAGACAGCTCTCCTCTCCTTGGGGTGGGATCAGGGATGCCTAGTGTCCTGGCGGCCCCGATGGAGATGGGGCACTACAGGTTCACCGGCCGATGTAAGAGGGCGAGTCGGCAGCCGCCGGCAGGGCAGCCATGCACAGGCGTCATTGCATACCACACTCCTTGGGAGGAAAACCCCATCCTCGGATAGGCGATGGCACCTCTGCCCCGGCCCACACTCCCAACACGGGCACTCTCCCTCTCCAGGCCCTTTCGCCTGGCCTGGCACTCTAGATCGTAGATAGAGCGCCCTGGGCGGATAGGGCAGGCCCTCGGGTGGGGGGTCAGAGCCGGGAAGTATGTCAGGCTGGAGTGAGGGAGTAGGAGGTGTTCTGAGGTAGTAGGTAGAGACTGGAGGAAGCGGACGCCAGAGAGAGTTCGCTGAGGACTGTGAAGAAAGAGAAGTGCAACAAAGAAAAGATGGCTGTCACTCAAAATATTTAGATATACCCTCCATTGCGGGTACTTTTTGATTGTCAGTACTGGATTTATACCGTGGATGAATTATGAAGCTGCTAGCACATGTTTCTGATGGCAAATAGCACAGCACCACACCAGTATGTTCTATTTTGTTACGGGAGCATGGCAAGGGGCATGAACTTTAAAACCTTCAAAAATCACACATCTCAACTCATGAATGAAACAATGTGGAAAGAAAAATTAGTATATTGATGTTTTTGCCAGAAATACATTCTTGCTAAAAAAAACCTGACAAGATGAGTAACAAATACTGCTACTTTCAAGTTTCTGGCATTCCTTGATACATATCTCAATAGTACGCAGATTCAGATTGTAAAATGCTTTGGGATTTTAGTTAAACATTTAATGGTGACCTCACACTTTAATTGTGCACAGGTGGCAGGGAGTTTGATAGATGGAGTTTTATAATATTTGTATTGACCTATATTTCAGAAAGCTTTAATATGTGTTTGGCTCACAAAGAATCAAACTATACTGTACTTGCCTTGGTTTCTATGAAAACACTTTAATTTCTGGTTACACCTACACCTGTTTTAGATGACCAGAATTATGAACTGGCAGTATATTACTGTTGCCTTATTCTGCTTTTACTGAAGTTACAACAGACCTGTGGTTTGCTGTATACTGTTTATATTGCAATAGTACTAGCATGACACTTGTATGATTTAGTACGAGGAAATAAAAGATACTACTGTTGTATAAATGTTCTTCTGTAGCATGTATTGTGAACACTGTAGTTTTAACGCTCTCATTTCTTATAATGTACCCTTTTTCAAACGTTAAACTTCCGCTACAGTATTTTGGGAGAGTACTGATTAAGATTAAAGGAGACCTTATAGCCTGAAGTGGAGAACACCAAGCTGTGAACCTGGAAGCCCAGCAAATGTGGGTTTGAAACCCACAGCTGCCGCTACGTATTGTGTGACCCTGAGCAAGTCACTTAACCTCCTCTGCTCCCAGGACACACGTGGAAACAAGTGTTGGCTCAGTGTGCCTTTGCTGGCCAAAAATTCCAGAAAAAATGTATATGCTGATGGTACTTGAGCAGTACTTTTTCATATTGTGGCAGAATAATGAGGGCTCTTGTCACATTTCACATGACGTTAACTACAAGGGGTTTAGTTCACATTAAAGGAAGCATTTATCCAGCTATACTTCTCTGTTTTCATAATTAGGAAGGCGGTGAGAGTTGTTGGTTGCAGCACAGATACATAGGTTCATATCCCACCCCAGCATGTGGCTTACTGTGCAATCTCAAGCAAGTCACTAGCCCTACCTATGTTTTGGTCCTCTGAGCTGTAAACTGGTTAGCAGCAGAACTCCACAGAAAATGTGATATGTCTAAACTGGACTAACTTGGGTAAATAAATTAAACACATTTTTTTTTTCACCTTTTTCTGGCCATGCCCCTTTCATGACTGCCTTCCTAACCACATCATCTGGCTTCTCATGAGCTTACCTTCCAACTCCATCCTCCATAGTCATTCCCTTCCCCTGCAGGGGTGGTGGGGCAAGCCATCTCACCGCTAGACCAGGTCAGATTGCAGGAGGGCCATGTCATCGGTGTGGGGCTGTGGGAGACAAGATAGTCATCTGCCTGTGTGGGGCATTTCCACCTGTTCTTGTTCCAACCCTTGGGATGCAGGCAGCGTGGTGTGCATGCATATGAACACAAGTGTGAGTAGCTTGGCATCAGCCTGTGTCCCTCCTCCCACAAACCACTTTGCACTGCCACCTGTGATGACCCAGGTGCAGTATAGCAGCCACGCCAGCTGCCCTCACTCCCCTGGAGGAGGAGAACGGTTTTAGGCCGCCGATCCTCCTTCTGCCAGCTCCCAAGAATTGGGGCTCACTTCCTAACCCCGATCTCAGGTGTCATGAGTAATAGCTAATGCCATGCCGATGGCTTGGCCTTAATTAAACTAGATTTGTAGAAGAATACCCAGTAAGGGAAATGGGCATGTAACTTTATTTATTATCTTATTTCAAAAGTTTCACCAGGGAAGATGTGCTAAGCTAGTAACAGCATGTTTCCAGATGCGTCCTGGGGAGGGAGAAGAGAGAAGAGAACAAATACAAGTACAGTGCATTAAACAGTGCAGTAAAATTGGAAACAAATCAAAGTATACAGTCTATAAACACTTAACAATGAATTATCACACACTAAAATTACTATAAAGTAAATTGTGGAATGGGCAAAAGAACAGTAAAAAACAGCAACAAGAAAACGGGTAGAAATAACAAACAAGGTGAGGGCAGTGCTGCTATCAGTGTTGGTGTAAGATAAACAGAAATCCACCCCAATATCAGAAGCAGTAACAGGAGTGAATGGAGCTCATGGGAGGCGTTCAGAGCAGGAAAGGAAGGAGCAGAGAATGAAAGGGGAAGAACTCCATACTTTAGAGAAATGAAACAAGATGGCAGCTTGACCAGCAGTAGATCTCACTTGTGAGAGGCGAGAACAAGCATTCTACGGAGGACTGAGAGGAAGGGGGAGAGATAAGTGAAGCACGATAAGAGGGTAAATGATGCATAGTGTTGCTGAATAATGTCAAGAATCTCCAAGGTTATTTTGTAAAAGCAAGTATTTGTATTGGGATGTATAAAAGATTGTTATTGACATCATACCCATTGAGGCATAGCTTATGTAATACTGCTTTTGGGGACATCCTGGCATGACATAGTGAACTTTCATTCAAGTGAGATAAATAATATTTGTATATTTGTGTACAGTATGATTTTTGTTTTATTCTGGGTTAAAATCAGTGTCATGAATTGTTACAGATTACTTCATACACAGGCGTGCAGGGGCTGGTACTGGGAGGTTGGGTGGAGTGCGGGGCTGCAGGGCAGTGGTGACCAGAGAGCGCTCTGGGGGCATGGCTGCTGCCCAAACTGTAGAAAGCTCACTGCCCTAAAGATTGAGCTTGAAGCTGCAAGGGCTGAAAATTGAGCTTGAAGCTGCAAGGGCTGAAATAAGTTTCTTATGAGGATTAAAGCTAGTCGGGCATTAAGACTAGTATGTTCTTCACAGCCACAGAGGACTGCATGGTTGAGCACTGGTGGTTGGACAGTAGTAGGGGAGGAGGAAGAAGGATACGACCTGTAGAAGATGGTGTGTTTGCCTCCAGCTTGTTCTTGCCTCTGATGGAGGAGGCTTCACCAGTATCCTTGAGTTGGCAGAAACTGGCACACCTATGAAGGGGATGTTGTACCCTAAGTAGGTGCCAAGGAGGTTTGAGGATCTAAAAGGGGAAATTAGAAAGTACTAGTTATAAGGGACTCCACTTTATGATGGATGGAGTGGATGTTGTGTTCCACACATGGGAGAGTGTCACTGTTGCCTGGGGGTAGCAGTGGGTAGCCTTCAGATCATGGTAGTGGAAATGATAAGGGAGGTGGGGAAGGATCTAGATGTGGTGGTGCACATAGCACGAAAGATCTAGCCATGATTAATTTGGATAAAGGAGAGCTTCCACACTCTAGGAAAACACCTGGGAAGGGCAGAGTCCATTACCTTCTTGGAGGTTCTATGAAGGCCAGCGAGACAATGAGAGGGAATAGTTCAGGGTCTGTCAGTTCAATGCCGTCTGAAGGGATGGTGCATGGGTGAGGGTTTCATTGCCTGGGAGGCTGGAGTTCCCATTGCAAGGGCTGGCAGCTATGCACCAGGTGTTGGCCTGCACCCAAATGAGGAGGGTACAAGGGTGTTACGGCAGAGGATTGCAAATCACAAGAGGACAGCTTCAAACTAGGTAGGGTTTCCTTAACAGTTGCAGTGCAATTGAGGATAGCTACACCTACACAACTGTGGGAGACAAGGTGGGCCTCCTATCATTGTAGGTAGAATAGAATGCATATGACACAAACGAAAGGGGAGATACTTAACTGAGAAAGAAGGAAAAGTACAAAATCAGAAATATTTAAGATGGGCAGGAACTTGAGAAGGAGACCACAACACAGAGGGGATAAAGGCCATTGCAACCATGGAGCGGAAAGGGCTGAGAACAAGACCCAAAGGGCTGGTCAAAAAGGAGGAAGGAGAAAACTAACAAGAACACAAGGAGGTGTTGGCAAAACTGTAAAGTGTGGTGTGCATGAATGCCAGAAGCTGGGGGAATAAGATCTGTGACCTGCAGGCACTGGTGGCAAAAGCCCAGGTAGTCTTGGTGGCTGTTATGTGAACAGGCTATACAGCACCACACAAAAAAAAAATAAAAATTGAAGATGGCCCAAGTAAATTAATGCTCAGAGCAAGAATTTATTGTGAAATATACAGAACAAACAAGCACCCCAGCACTTGAGCAATAATTTACTTGGCCTTTTCCATTTTCTTTGCACACCTTTTCATTTTTTGCCTGATTCCTTTATTCAAGTGCTGCATTTGCTATCAGTGGTTAGCATTTTGTTGCACGCAGCACCATGATGGGAATTCTCGATTACAGGTTTTCAGGAGGATAAACAGGAAAAGTGGCCTTGTACTGTAACACTTGAGTGCATCCGGTTGCAGAAAGGAAGACATGGAAGGGGAACTGATAGGAAGCATTGTGGGTAGTGGTAGTCATGGAAGGGAAGATTATCAGGGTTGGACTAGCATTCAGACTGCCATCTCAAAACCAAGAAGCGGACAAGGAGTTTGGGAGATAAAGGAGGCAAAGCAAGGTGAGATGCTGCTAATGGGGACTTCAGCATGCCAGATGTGGACTGGAGTGTCCCATTAACAGCAAGTGTAAGAAACCAGAAGCTGATAGAGGTCCAGCAGGAGGTATTTTGCTAAAAAATGTGGAGGAGCCCACAATAGAGAGGGCCATTTTGAACTCATTTTTCACAGATGGGGACAGCACAGGAGAGGGTGACGGTAAGGGAACCACTGATCATCTGACTTTATGGTTTGATCTAAAACTAGAGCAAGAAAGCAAGCACCCACAAACTAAGGTTTTATACTTCAAAGATGGATTTTGGTAGAATGAGGGAATTGGTTAAAGAGAAGGTGGCAGGGTGGGGCAGCAGGGCAATGGCTAGTAAATGGGATTGAATAAAAGAGGGTAATTTGAGCTGACCATTAGCGCAGCGGTAGCGCTGCCACTTGCATTGAAGATTTTAAAGCGAGCATGGGGGTGGCTCCTTAGAGGTAATGTAATAAGTATTTTTTTCACAGAGAGGGTTGTGGATGCATGGGACTTGCCTTCCGGAGGTTGTGGAGTCAAAAGCAGTGGTGGAATTCAAGCATGCATGGGACAGCCATAAGGCAATTCTAGGGGTGTGGGTAGGAAGAAGTAGGCTGCTGGTTAACTAGGATCTGCAGCTTATCCATTAGGTAGGGAAATGGGCAGACTGGGTGGGTCAGCGGTACTTATCTGCCGTCAAATTCTATGTTTCTATAATAGAAGGGCTGTCCTCCAGGAGGGAGGGAGGGAGGGCAGACCGCTCTGCTGCTAGACTGCCACTTGAGTGACTACAAGCAGCAGTGCAGTAAGATCTTTGTCGAGGGCGGGAGGACACCGATGTGTGCCATACAGTGTACAGTAGCATGCGTAGCGACACTTGCACACACCCTCATCAGCCGGCACCTTGAGGGAAAGGGAAAACAGCATGAAAACACCCCATCATGTCAGGATGGAGTTGGCCCCTCGCAGTCCCTGCACTGGTGACCCAGGTGCTGCCCATCTGAATCATCAATGGGCAGGTCATATCCCTTCATGCCTTCCGTACCATGTGGCGTGGGGAAGCCGTGGGAAGGTAAAGTTCGTCCCAGAGAAGATGAAGGGACGGGGGGCAGCATGAAAGGGACCAACTGGCTATGGGAGTATAGTGAGAATAACTAAAAATAGGGTGGTTTGTTAGCAAGTCTCTGTTAGGGCAATGGGAAAAACAGGAAAGGAAACAAATCAACCTGGTGCATAAAGGAAGTGGAGGAGGCAGTGAGGGAGAAAGAAAAATTATTCACCTTAGTAATGTTGTTTCTTCTAATGGAGTCTTGCTATATTATGACATATGCAGTATAACCCCAGGTTAGAACTGCTCCGGAGGTGAAAGAGTTAACTTTCCATGCAGGGCATGGAACCTTAATCTGAGCTCGGTTGAACACTCTGTCTGTTGTAGCTCAAACTTAAACTGTTAGATCTTCTGAGCAAAAACTCACTAAGGTTCTGTGTGGAAGCCGTAGAACCTACACTAGCCCACTGGCTACTAACTATAAAAACACATTTTTGTTCTTGATCCCAAAACAAAGACTCAAGTCAGGGATTCAAGAAAGAAAAATAAAGCATAACAGCTAAGCACCCTAAGAGGGTGAAATTAAAGTGGGCATCTATGAAGTGCCAACATTGCACTGCCACCCACATCCCAAAAAATAGAGTTCTGAGAGGGCAGGCTGGGAGGTCATAATATAGCAAGACTCCATTAGAAGAAACAACATTACTAAGGTGAGTAATTTTTTCTTCAAACAACATGAAGTCTTGCTATATTATGACATATCAGATTACACAGCAGTACCTCTCCATGGAGGAGGGACAGAACCTACTTAGGAAATAGGCTCTGAAGCACAGCTGAAAGAAACCAGCATCACCCTAGCCTGGATATCCAGGAGTAATGCTTGCAAGTGTGAACTGTTTTCCAGGTAGCTGCTTGACATATCTCTAGGATAGGGCGTCCCTGGCAGCAGCCAGGGACGCAGCTGTACCTCTGGTAGAGTGAGCCCTCAGGCCTGAGGGAGGAATCTTACCCAGTTTTTCAAAGCAAAATTGGATACAGAGACAATCCACCTGACAATGGATCTTTTAGTGGCAGGTTTACCTTTACCAACCTCACCATAAGTGAGGAACAATTGGAGGATTCAAACCTGTGACCCTTGGTACATTCTATATAGTAACTAAGGGCTCTTTTGACATCTAAACTGTGCAATCTCCTCTCGCCAGAGGAGGAATGGTCAGTGAAGTACACAGGAAGAGACATGGATTGATTACGGTGAAAGTCTGAAACCACCTTAGGCAAAAACTTTCTGTTAGTCCTGAGGACCACCTTATCTCTGTGAAAGGAGATAAAATCAGGCTCCACTGACAATGCTTGCAGCTCACTCTACGCCTGGCAGAGGTGATGGCTACCAGAAACACAGTTTTCCAAGTCAAGTACTTAAGCTCTGCTGAAGACAATGGCTCAAAGGGGTTGCATAAGCTGGGCAATGCAAATATTAAGATCCCAAGCAGGGGCAGGGTCCCTGAACGGAGGGTTGGTGTGAAGCAACCCTTTAAAAACTTGGAGAACACAGGGTGAGCTGAAAAGAAGAAGGCTTACCTGCTGATAAGAAGACGAACCACGGCTGCCAAGTGCACTTTTAGGGTAGCTGGTCTCAGCCCTAAAGAATTCAAATGCACCAAATAATCCAGGATCTGGGCACGTCAGCAGATTCTGGAAATATGCTTACCAGCACACCATATGGAAAATCTTTTCCATTTTGAATTATAAGTAGCCCTGGTGGAAGGCTTCCTAGAGGCCTTCAAGATATCCAATACACCTTGGGAAAGGTGTAGGTCAACAAACTCTAACTCTTCAAGAGCCATGCCTTGAGATTGAGAGATTTGAGGTTCGGATACCAAACTCTCCCTGGGCACAGGTTAACAGGTTGTGATTCCTGGGAAGACCCAGGGAAGGTGGACTGCTAAGGACATGAGGAGGGGTACCAGGGCTGCCTGGCCCAATCTGGAGCAATCAGGAGCATCTTGCAGGGTTGAGATCTGATTTTGACTAGCACCTTGAAGAGAAGAGGAAGGGGGAAAAGCATAGAGAAACTTCCTTCCCAACTGAGTAGGAAGGCATCCAGAGGACTGAGCCCAACACTGGGGCCTGCAGCAAAAAGGGAAGTTAGTGATTGTCTGGGGCTGCAAAGAGATCTATCTGTGAGGTGCCCCATCTGGCAAATACTACCTCCAGTACTAGGGGATCGAGTGCCCATTCGTGATGGCCCTGGGAAATCCTGCTGAGAGCATCCGCTTGGACATTGTCCTCACCTGGGAGGTGAACTGTGGGAAGAGCGTTCAGAGAATAAGCCAGAGACCACAACTTCATTGCTTGATTGCACAAGGCCGTGAGACCGAGTGCCCCCTTGCTTGTTGATGTACCACATTGTAGTGGTATTGTCTGTTCTGACCTGAACAACCTTGTTCTGAACAGATGTGGAAAAACTGGAATGCTAGAAAAACTGCTCTGAGTTCCAACAAATTGATGTGGAGCAGAGATTCCTGAGGGGATACAACCCTTGGTAGTAAGGCCCACACGCCCCCACCCCAAGTGGGATGCATCTGTAGTAAGGGTCAAGGAGTGAGACTGGGGAGTGAAGGGAACCCACTGTCTCAGATTGCTCTGGTCCTGCCACCACTGAAGGGCCTGGATCAGGGTTCGAGTCACTGGGATCAATTTGGTTAGAGGATCTGTCCTTTGAGACCAAAAGGCTCTCAAATGGAACTGGATGTCCTCATCTGAAATCTTGTCCCTGCACTACTGCTGTAGAAGCAGCCATGTGCCCCAGGAGCTGTAGAAAATGCCTTGCTGGTCGAGACCTGCAGGGTGAAAGAAGAGGCCAGAGAGACCAAAGTCCTTGCTCTTTCCAGAGGGAGGAAGGCTCTGGCTTCTTTTGTGTTCAGTTCTGCACCTATGAAGGTGAGAAGCTGGACAGGCTCCAGAACTGACTTTGGAAGTTTGAGAAGAAACCTAGAGATGTAAGCAGTTGCTGAGTTACTTATAGGTGTAGTTTGACCTGGTCTGGAGACTGGCCTACAATGAGCCAGTCGTCCAGATAAGGAAAGATGGCAATCTTTGCCTTCTTAAGTGAGCAACTGCTACTGCCAGGCATTTTGTGAACACCCTCGGGCTGAGGTGAGGCCAAGGGCATTGCTCTGAACTGGTAATGGCCTGAGGCAGTTCGAATCTGAGGTACTTGATGGGAGCTTCTGATGAGAACATGGAAGTAGGCATCCTTGAGGTCCAGAGACGCTAGCCAGTCCCCTGGCCTTAGAGAGAGTAAATAATTCCCAGAGTCACCATTTTGAACTTTGGTTTTAAAAGGTGCTTGTTTAGATACCCGAGATCCAGGATGAGCCGCCATTCTCCTGTCTTTTTCGGGAAAGTACCTGGAGTACAACCCTTGCCCTGGTGTAGGGGTGGAACCCTTCCACAGCTCTGAGAGCCAGGAGGGAAGAAACTTCTGTTTCCAGGGCAAGTGCCTCTGATGGATTTGTAGGTGGAAAGGACCTGGCTCTCATCTTCGGAAATTTTTGAAGCTGAGAACCAGTCCCTGGCTTACTACTTCCAGGACCCACTTGTCTGATGTTAAAGACTTCCAGTTCTGGACAAAGTAAACCAGCCTGCCCCCTACCCGGTAGTGGAGAATCGGCCCTGGCCACCCCATCAGGAGCCTGTTTTGCAGGGGCTTTGGGTTGAGGGGTAGAAGCAGGCTTACTAGAACCGCTTCTGCCTCTTCCTCTAAAGAACCCCTCTGGCTATAAGCAGAAGAGGAGGCCTGGCTTGGTAAAAGGCTATGAAAAGGCCTGCCCCTGCCCCTGACATGCTGCCTTTGAGGAGTGGCTTGCCTTCTTTGGCCTGTGCACCTTATAGGTGGTCCTATACTCATCCATTTTCTTCATATAATTCTCTGTCTGCTCCCAAACAGAGAATTGCCCTAACAAGGAAAATCCATAGCCTTAGACTGAGTATCCTGTGACAGGGCAGTACATCTGAGCCAAGCCATTCTGTGAAGAGACACAGATGTAGCCAGACTCCTGATGAAACATCATTAGAGTCTACTGCAGCATGAAATTGCACCTTGGATGCCTCAATACCATCCCAGCCACCTGTTCCAGCTCCCTGGCAAGCTGGTCTGGGGGCCTGTTTTCTAGGGGCCAGCACAGTATCCCATCTGGATTCTGGTACCTAGCTGCATAAGCCTATAATTTGCCTGTCTGAGTCCTAAAGATGCTGCCATGTACTGTTTCTTTGCCATGGCATCCATCCTCCTGGAATCCTTTTCAGGAGGGTGAGAGGCTAGAGGAATATTAGCCTTGTCACAGGCTGCAGCCTGCACTACCCCCACATGGCTGCAGTTGCTGAGAGGAACCCAGATCAGAGCCTGATAATGTATACCCCTTTGTCCATCCTTTTTATCAACAGGAAGGACAGAGTGAGGAGTTTTAGTATTTTACTGTCTGTTTCCTAAAGGATTTGTGCAAGGGAATAGACAGTCTCCTAGACTCTGGAATATCCATCATTTCTACATAATCAGGCTCTTCTTGGTCATCAACAGCTTCCTCAACAGGGAGTTGGAGAGTTTCAACAACTTTCTTATAGAACATAAAATGAGAAGGGACTCAGATAGCCTGGTGGGGGGAACCCTGAAGGTCTGTCTGGAGAGATGTCCAGTTCAATGGGCACATCCAGACCTTCAGAATCACATTCTCTCCTCGTACTCCTCCTCCCTTCCTCCGGTTCATAAAATCCTCAAAATCATAATCTTGAACCCGGTGGAACCGTCCGAACCGGCGCTTCCCTAATTAGTGTCGGTTCGGACGGAGCCGGGAAAGAGACTGGACAATTTGAATAGCTTTAGCTATTTCTCAGCGGTTGGAGAAAGAACTTTGGCTCCACACTAGCTGACTTTCTAGCCCTTTTAGTTGGAACCGCTCCTCAGAGATGGCTCTTCGTTTGCCGAGTATCGCCCTGGTCAGAGGGCACTCCCTCAGGTTCGTTGGAACCGAACCGGGCTGGCTATCCAGGTCAGCTTGACTTTTGGCCTCTTTCCCTGAGCCTACCAACTCTCTTTTCCACGGTGGAAGCAGGAAAATTCTTACAAATCTGGCAGTCTGCATTGAGGTGGTCAAACCCCAGACAATATACACAGGTGGTGTGTGGGTCAGCCTTAGCAAAGGCTTCCCCACAGAGGCCCTGATGCTGAAACCAGTGGGTCGGTTTTCTTTTGGGTTTCTAGACATAGTGCCAGCCCTAACCAAACTTGCCCATTAGTGGCAATCCACAAAGCAAGACTCTCTTAGCGGTTCCCAACACGTGTCACGGATCGCGGAAAAACGCATAAAAAACTGCTTTTTTTAAGAACCGGGAACCGCACTCTAAAGGACTAGAAAGTTAATTTAAACTAATCTGATTGGTTCAAACCGAACCGAAAAAGGCGTTTACAAGTTCCACACAGAAGAAAATAAGCGTAAGCCTATCTATTACTTACAATACCACAGACAGAGCTTGAACCGACCGATTGTGGTTTAATTTGATAAATAAACTGAAATTACACTTTTTAACCGACAAGCGAACCGAGCAGCAGGAGAAATCTCCGGAGCGACTGTTCAGTGGTAGAGAAAAATCTGACAGTTTAAGTTTGAGCTACAACAGACAGAGTGTTCAACCAAGCTCACGCTCAAGGTTCCATGCCCTGCATGGAAAGTTCCTCTTTCACCTCCGGAGCAGTTTCTAACCTGGGGTTATACTGCATATGTCATAATATAGCAAGACTTCATGTTGTTTGAAAGGAATGCATAAAAATACCATAGATGAAACAGAAATTCAACAGACCAAAATAAGCAATGTCAACAAAGGGCTAGACAGGCAGTCGGGAAGCAGAGGTGAGGATAGTGTAGGGAGAAAAAAGGGTTAAGGTGTTCTCCCATTGCATTGGAGGAAGTGCAAATCCAAGTGGTGGGGACAAAAGCTTAAAGAAAGGAAAGGCGAGTGTAGAAGGATAGGTAAGGTGGAAATACTAAATAAAAATTTTTGCATAGTATTCATGGCAAGGGCCACTATCTGAATGCAGTATCTATGCCAAAAGGGTGGGGAGAGTCAAATTTAACGTGGAGCCAATTACTGAGCAGAGGTGCTAGGGGTCTAAGTGCTCTGAACATTGAAAAATCAATGGCCTCAGCTGGGATGCACCCTAGAGTGCTAAAGAAATGCAGCAAGAGTTGGCCACTCCACTGGTAGGCTTCTTCAGTTGTTCACTGGAAGCATGAGTGATTCCAGTGGTATGGAGGGCAGCTGATGTGGTTTCCTACATAAAAGCTGGAGTAGGGATAAACTGGTGGACTAAGGACCAGTTAGTCTGGCGTCTATATTGGGCAGATTACTTGAGGCCATTATTAAGGAGAGAATGGTACAGTTTGGGGATACTAATGGATTCCATGGAAAACAAAAGAACAGATTGACAGTGGGAGGTCATGACAAATGTGATTGACTCCTTTGAATGGGTTATGAAGGCAGAGAACAAGCAGTGAGCACACTGTTTCTTGACTTCAACAAATCCTTTGACTCGTCCACGAGAGAATAGTTAAGAAATTAGAGGACCTGGGGTGGGGGCCAAGAATATTGGATGGGTCAAGAACACAAGAGTAATCTAAAATAGAAATTCTAGGGACGTGGATATGGTGTTCTATCCACACTTCAGGCAGTGTTCCTTTCCTTTAAAGCTTGCTGGAACATCTTCAAACTGACTCCTCCCACCCCTCAGGTGGAAACTCCCTCAACACCGTTCCATGACGTCAGATCTTCCTTTCCGCTGGAAGAAGAAGGTTCCCTCCTTACCGCTCTCATGCTGAGAGGCCCTTTGTGTACTAAAACTTGATTCTTTAAAAAACTGTCTTCAGGCAGGCTTACTCGTTCAGGTCTCTGGCATGGATGATGCAATGTCGGCACCAGGATTCCAAAATGTGCCTGAGGGCAGAAGATGTCCTGGATGGATCTGCACACCATGTGCGTTTACTGCCTGGGCCATGAGCACGATACCCAGGCATGTGGCGTGTGCTACACCTTTCATCCATCTACTTTGAGAGTTGCCATGCCCGCCAGCTTGGGTCATCAGGCGATGGTGATCTGCCTGTCAAATCAAAGGATGCCCGTCGGGTGGTCTCTACGACTGCGGGGTCCACTGAACAGCTTATGGCATTTGAGGCCACAGACCAGACACAGCTCATGCTTCCTTGACTTCTTGCCTTTTTGCCGCTCTGCTTGTGTGCCTCCTTCACAGGGGCATTCAAAGATTTGTGCCAAGCCCTTCCACCCATGGGCAGGGTCCCTTGGGCACAAAGGCTAAATCAAGTCTAAATAAAGTCAAGAAAAGGTCTTGTCAACTTCGTGGGATTGGGAGCGCTCACGGGCTCCGATTCCCACGCCTTCTCAAGGTTCCAACTTCGGTCGGTTCTTCGCCCAGGCCACCAGCCCCACCGCCTCCCTGTTGGGCGAGTTGATCGACACGCAGGTTGAACTTCTGGCTAAGATTTTCTCAAGCCAGTTGACCCATTGTCTCTGGAAGAGGCCAACACCTCTTTTTCTAGGACCGTGGTCCTCCCACTCATGCTGATCTGCCTCCTCTCGACCCAGAGCCTCCGGACGGCCCCTCTGAGACCCACCATTGGCCTTGATGATCAAGGTCGCGATCCGCTCTCTGAGCCCTGAGGTCAAGCAGCCCGTGTTGGCGGTGGTGCTTGTGCTCTTGATGCTCGGATGTGGCGGCCCACTATTCCTCGGGTGAGGAGAGGCTCTGGGAGAGGACTTAATGTGGCAACAGCTACTCTTCACCGGGGTAAAGCCCATTCTGACTTCGACCCCTGCCATCATGTGGCTTTCACCACAGAGCGCAGCCTTCCCCACCTTGGCAGGAGCCAACCCATCAGGTCCTGCTCAGCCTCCCCGGCCTCTCTGCTGATTTTGGTGGAGCCGCCACCAAAACAGCTGAGTCTGAGCAGCTCTGACTAAGGAGGCTGGGCGGCCTTGGGTCTTCCCATCGGCTGTCAGTCACCGTTACCCCTGGCTGTCCCTGGAGGATCAGTGGGGTCTCTGGCGGTCAATCTCTTTTCCATGACTCCTCGGAATTTGGAGGTCTCCTCCTTGCACTCTCGTCTGGTGGACTTGGAGTTGGCTGAGGATCTGTGGAGCAGGGCCCTATATCCTTTATGGGTCTTCTCCGTCTCATCTCAGAATCTCGGGTCTACTGTTGGAGCCCATTCAGAAGCAGGCTCAGTACCCGCTCACGAGATCCTTGACCGGGAGACTCCGGTGGAAGATGCCATTCTTGGTCCTGCCTTGGGCTGTGGCAGCACCCGCCTCTTGCCCTGTGCCGTCAGCCCAGATGGCCCACAAGTATGTGGCCCCTAATTGTTCCCTTTGAGGATTCCAGAGCATCCCTCAGCTGAAGGGCTCATGGCCGACTCTGTTTTCAGGTGCTGTCATAGCGTGGATGGCGTTGACAAGCCACCCGATAAGGAGTCCAGGAAATTAGAGCATATGGCCAAAAAGGTGCATGTCATCTCCTCTCTCTGCCTTCGACAAGCGAGTTCAGGCCTTGTAATGGCCCACTTCACATGCCTCCTGGGCTCGCTTTATGAGGTGTTCCCTCATCTCCCAGCAAACCTGCAGACCACGGTCAAACAGGTCTGGGATCAAGACAGAGCAGTAGCCAAGCAACAGCTCCAGACTGCCATGGATTTTGGCAACTCTTCCACTTGGTCCGTGGCGGCCATGGTGGCTATGTGCCACAGAGCCTGGCTGAGGGATCTGACCTTTATGGTGGATACCCAACACAAGCTGGCAGATGTCCTCTTCCTGGGCACCGACTTGTTTGGGTCTAGGGCCAAGGGCACCTCACCCATATTGAGAAGTCCAATGCCACCTTGGACTCCGGTGACAGCCACTCAGAGAGACCCCAAAGGGCTCTAGCAGCAGAAAAGATGCCCTTTGGCCCCTCTGTCCCTGCAGCAAAACTAACGAGGCCTCAGGCTGGTCCAGACTCAGGCCTGGTGACCTTGACGAAGTCTGTGGTCAAGGTCATCCATAGTCAGGAAGCTGAGGCCCCAGCAGACCCTCCACCGCCTCCAAATCTGCCCAGTGAAGGGATGAGGATGTTCCCCTCATGCCTATCCTGACTCCTTGGATCCTCCCGTGGGGAGCTGACTCCGCCACTTCCCTTCTGCCTGGTCCGCTGTCACCACAGACAGGTGGGTTCTGGAAGTGGTTGGCCAGGGTCTGCCTCTGGAATTCGAGGGACCGCCTTGCGAGCCATGCCCTATGAGAGGGCATCCTGTCTGCAGACATCCTGTCAGCCTCGGGATGATATTGCCAAGCTCCTCCACAAGGAGGTCATGGCTCCTGCTCTCGGACCCTCTAACATCAGGGTTTGTCTCTGGGTACTTCCTGGTGCCAAAACAGATGGGGAGCTAAGCCCCTCTTTGATCTGCATGACCTGAACAAGTTTCTCAGGCTGGACACCTCCGGGATGGTCACTGTCTCCCAGATCATACCATCTCTTAAGCAAAACATGGTTTTGCTCTCTGGATCTTCAGGACGTGTTCTTTCACATCCCAATCCATCTGTCCCACCTCCAGTTCTGAGCGGAGAGGATCCTCTACGAGTTCCAGGCCATGACATTAGGCCTGTCCTCAGCCCCCAGGGTCTTCACAAATGCATGATGGTGGCAGCTTACCCAGGCGTCGAGGAAACCAGGTTTATCCCTACCTGGACAACTGGCTGATTGCAGATCCTTCCAGGCAGCAGATGGAGTGGTCTAGGATCTGGCTCTTCAGACCTGCATCTCCCTTGACCTCCTGGTCAACAAGGCCAAGTCAGAACTCTTGCAGAGCCAGGGCTCGCCTGCCAGCAGACAGGGTGGGAGGCTCTCCCTCCTTTGCCCGATCATTTCAAGTTGGGCAGTTGTGCCTGTTCAGGACTTCTCGCCTTCTGGGATACATGGCGACTTGCACAGCGTGGTCTGTTGGGCCCACTGGAGAATGCGCTCTCTGCAGTGGGAGCTGGCCCACCAGTGGTCTCAGCGCAAGGGACACTTGACCAGCGGTGCTTGTGACCCAGCTGCTGTGGGATGCCTCCAGTGGTGGTTAGTTCTGGAACATCTGCAGGAAGGTATCCCGTTTTCTGCCCAGAGCTGACAGTCATCCTGATGACCGATGCCCCTCTCATGGGCTGGGGTGCCACTTGAGGGAATACAGGGTTCATGGGCTCCGGTCCCCGAGGTCCGATACCATATCAACCTGCTGGAATTGTGGGCAGTGCAGCTGGCACTGACAGCCTTGCCTCCACATGTTCAGGGTCAGGTCATTTCAGGTCCAGACAGACAACACCATGACCATGTACTACCTCAACAAACAGGAGGGACACACTCCCTTCCCTTGTGCAGGAAGCTCTCCATGTTGGACCCTCATGTGCAGCCTGGAGGCCAATGATCTGGCCATCCATGTGGCGTTGTCTCCAACTAGCTGGTGCATGCTCTCAGCCATGTGGGCAAGGCGTCTCACAAGTGGTCTCTTCACACAGAGGTAGTGCATGGCTGTTCTCCTAGTGGGACTGCTCTGGTGGACCTGTTTGCCTCCAGGGAGAATGCAAAGCTGAGGTTGTACTGTGCCTGCCCCTCAGCAGGGAATGCTGCAGGGTATGCCTTTTCAGGCACTGGACCCCAGGCCTTCTTTATACATTCCTCCATTCCCTTGATCCACAAGGTGCTTCTTGAGGCCAGGAGGGACAAGGCATGGATGAACCTAGTGGCTCCGGACTGGCCTTGCCCATTCTGGTACCCCAATTTCCTCAGCCTCAGCTACAGCCTCCTAAGGCATCTTCCTCTACACCTGAACTTGCTCTCAATCCATTGAGGAAAGCACTCCCAGGACCGTCAATCCCTGCACTGGACAGCCTGGTTCCTGAGTGGCTAGAGTTCCAGGCTTTGGGTCTCTCCAAGATGTCCTCACTGTGGTTGAGGCTTCTTGGAAGGAGTCGACCTGAAAATGCTATGTCTTCAAATGGAAGAGGTTCTCCATCTGGTGCCAGAGTAAGAGGTTGGACCCCTTATCTTGCCTGCTGGCTAGTATTTTGACTACCTTTGGTCTTTCTCTGTTGGGCCTAGTCGATGGCCCTTTAGGTGCACCTGGCAGCCATCTCTGCCTACCAGGTGTAGGCCAGTATCGGTCAGTGCAGGAAGGTAGGCACTTTTCAAAGCCCTGAGCACATTTCCCTCCGGTGCATGAACCACCACTACCTTGGGACCTGTTGCTGGTATTGGCAAAGCTCATGGGCAAGCCATTCGAACTGATGCACAGGTGTGAGATGTCACACCTGTCATGGACGTCTGCTTTCCTGGTGGCTATCACGTCAGCCAGAAGAATCAGTGAGCTCCAGGCACTCTGGTGGAGTCTCCTTACCTGCTCTTCCACAGGGACTAGGTTGTCCTTTGCCCCAACCCAGAGTTCCTCCCGAAGGTTGTGTCAGATTTTCACCTTAACCAGGTCATTAATCTCCTGGTGTACTTCACCAACCACACCTCTGAGGCCGAGCACAGGCTGCACACATTGGACCTGCCTCGAGTGCTAGCCTACTACAAGGAGCACACGGCTGGAGTTCAGGGACAGGTTCACCAGGTATTTGTCACCTACACAGAAGCCACACCAAGCAAACCAGCTGCTAAGCAGACAATTGGCAGGTGGATTGTATCCTGCATCGACCTCTGCTATAAATTGACAGGTAGCCTCTCGTAGGGCTGAGGCTCATTCCACCCACCATACCACTGCCCGGTGGTTGCTTCTGGGATTTCCCTACTCAGGAAATCTGCAGGAATGCTACTTGGAGGTTAGCGCACACCTTCATTTCCCACTACCACATCAACCTTGAGTCATGCTGGGATGCTGGTTTTGGGGCCTCAGTTCTCCAATCTCTTTTCCCTAAGCAGGGTGTGTGCTCCTTGCCTCCCTCCTCCCAGAGAGACTGCTAGGAGTCTGCCTGGAGTGTGGATGATCACCATATCCACGTCCCTAGAAAACAGGTTACTCACCTGTAACAGTAGTTCTAGGAGTGGTATATGGTTTCATCCCACTGACCCATCTGACCCTCCCTGGCATGTGGCACACTGATTTTGTTTCTATTGGGCAAAATCTGACTTCACGGGCGGTGCTGAGGAGTTACCACGTGGGTGGGTGGGAGGAGCCAGCTTGAAGATGTTCGGCAAGCCTTAAAGGGAAAAAACACAGCCTGAAGTGTGGATGAACACCATATACCACGCCTAGAACTACTGTTACAGGTGAGTATCCTGTTTTTCTCAGAGGTAAGGCAGTTCACCAGTGGGGTTTCTAGGTGCCAAGCTTAGGTTCAGTACTTTCCACATCTTTATTTGTGACATTGGGTAAGGGACACCAGGTCAATATGTGCATATTTGCAGATGACAAATCTGTGGTAAAGTGGACAGTGATAAGGTGGTCAGGACATTCAAGGAGGATCTGAAGAGACCAAAGGAAATGGTCATGGGTCTGACAACTAAGTCAGTGCAAAAAGTACAAAATTTATACACAATAAGGGTCAGGATCCCGAAAACTGAACACAGGATGGGACATGTATTGTTAGAAGAAAATGACAGAGAAGGATTTCAGAGTTTTAATAGCAGAAAACTTTAATCTGTCAGCACAGTGCAGCAGAACAGTGGGGAAGGCAAATATGCTGGGATGCATCGCATGTGATCAGCAATAGAAGGAAGGAGAGGATCCTGCCCTGTACAGATCCTGGTGCATCTGGATTTGGAGTGCTGCATGCAGAGCTTCCAAGAATCTGTCTTCACCATTGATTCCCACTTATGCTGAGCTGGAGGCACTAGGATCTAGTCAGGAACAAAACATAAATACTTGGAAAGGCTTGATTCCCGCTTAAGTTGGGACCTACATATATATTCATTAGTAGGAAGCATGAATAAGAAACTAGGAGTCCTTTACAGATATAAAGGTTCATATCTAGGGAGGTTCGTCAGAATGTAGTCACAACTCTATTACTCCCAGCAATTGATTATGGAGATATATTTTATGGTGGGGCTTCCGGGTATTGTTAAATAAAGTGGACCTACTCTTTCATAGGCTGGCTTGTTTTATATTAGAGGTCCGTTTAGAACTCACAGGTGTTTCTTATTTATTGAGTTACATTGGAATAGACCACTTGTGAGAAGGAATATACATTTATTGCACTTTATGATTAGGGTTTGGCACCATAAGGTCCCAGATTATGTTGTAGGGCTGTTAAGCTTAGGAATTTGGAAGGGACCTGAGATTCGACTCATGGTGTCCAGTTTTGTATCCCCATATGTAATTTAAATATGAAAGATCTTCTATTTTATTCAGAGGAGTTTCCTCTGGAATGATTCACCTCAACACTTAAGATCTCCGGGGTCAAAATTAATGCTTCTAAATTTGTTCAGTGGTGTACTGCTTGGACAAAGACTGTTTATATTTGCAATCAGTGTAATGTATTTTAAAGATTGATCTATTGATCACAAATGTTGTTTGATTTATGTTTTCTTTGCTGTTATTTATTATGAATGTGTATGTATGTGTTTATGTTTAACTAAATGTGGATCTTTGCATTTTACTGGACCTGGAACTTCATTGAAAATGAGCTTTGCTCAATGGAATGTCTCCAGTATTCTTTGAATTAAAAAAAAAAAAAAAAAAATGATTTACTACTACTTACATTTACCAGGTGGATTTCCATGGCTACTGGGCACAACACCTACCCACTCCATCGTGCCACACCATAGCCAGTAACCATTGTTGGCTCCCTCACTAACCTCAGTTCTGTTCTTCCTGCCATCGAGTGCACACCGTGGAGCACATTGCCTCAGTTTGACTTGCTGTCACTTTTATTATGGTGTCATCGCAATTTCTAAAACTTCCATGGTGCCACTTTTGTTTATTTTTCTGTTATGCTGAATCAGACAAGAAAGGGGCAAAATCATGAAAAAATCGACAGTTGCCCATGAGGCATCATTGCCCTGTAGGAAACCTATGACAGCTCTGGACTTGCATCAGTTCTGCATGGCCTGTCTCGGACCAGAGCACAACATGGATGAATGCAGTGTCTGCTTCTCAATGGACTGCCACACCCTAGAGAACCACGCTTTGAAGTGGAGTCTGATCATCACCTTCGGAGACAGGCATCGTATGTGTGCATCCAAGGTCAGGTCCTTAGGCCTTTCCCTTGGCCTCTTGCCAGAACCTCTGATTCCATGGAAGTTCAGAGTTCTCCTCAGCCTCACTGTGCTGAGTGGCGGAAACTCCAGTGGTTGGGTCAGGTGGACAGTCGATGCCTTCTGTGGGGTCAACTTGAAATCCACAGTTTGCTTGCCCTGAACAGCAGGCATCCCTGGTGGTGAGGTTGCAGCCATAAGCTTGGTCTACACCTGTGGACACCTCCATGTCATCCTCCGCATCACCTCTGCTGGTGTCCGTGTGACCAGGGCTGATACTGGGGCTGTTGTTTTCTCTGTTGCCAGTTCAGAGATTATCACTATCCATGGTGTCACTAGCGAGGAAAGTGACAGCACCGCATGTGTAATGTGCATGGTAGTGGCCATGGTGTTGTTCCCAGGCCTGGCTCGAGGCGAGGCAATGATATCATCCCCAACTCTGGTGTCATTAGAACACTAAATGGGGAGATGACTCTGATGAGGGCGTCAAAATTGGCATTGAGCACAGTATCGAGGAATGTGCTGTGTCGATGGGTGGCCAATTTCTGAGACTGTCATTGAGCTTGAGCCTGGCGCCAGAGTTGGCACCGACTCAGGGTTGGATGGCGGTCCAGAGGATGGAGTTTCTTCAGAGCCACTGAATGACACAAGCCACCGGTGAGGACCAGGCACACCCTATGTGACCTGTACTGCTGCACTCTCCTCACCTGGGGTCTCCTCCCATGGGCGAGTTGGATTGCTCCTTGGATGTAGGAGGAGGAGGATACCTTTTGGACAAATCTACTTAGGCATGTTCTGCAGCACAGGCTGAGGCCCTCGACACCAGGAGACTTGACCCTCTCTAGCAGGGCCTCATTATTTCCTTGAGAGGTTGCCCTCGTCATAGGCCATGAGGGACCACTAACGTGAGACCAGTACATGAAATTTGTTGGTGCCATAGAGGTTTGGCACAGGAGTCTGATAGAACCCATTTCAAGCCCTTCTCCTGACACCAACAGTCTCCGGGATTCTGTGCCGTGTCTCTGTCGATGCCGTTCTCGGAGGACAATGAGTCTTCTATCCATCTGCCTTTGGCAACTGAGTACATCTGTACCTGAGATTCTTAGTGGAGGTGCTACAGGCACTAGATGTCAATGTGTTTATAAGCCACAGTCTGGCAGCCCTGTCATTGGGATTCCATGGTGTTCCCAGTATCAACTCGTTGTCACCATGGCCTAAACAGAGCCTTCAAGGAGGTATGCAGGGTGGAGTGGAGGCATCCATCCCTACTCCAGTCATCCCTTGGGACCTCTTCATGCCATATTATGCACCCATAGGGTCCTCAGGTAAGGTACTTGACCCCTCCTTATGGCTTGAGGTACTACAGGTCCCATAAGAGCCTCGGCGCCTCACATGTGACTGATCTCGAGGCAGATTCTGCTCAGACGGATGCCCTTGGCAGGAACTCTTTCTCCGTCATGTACCCTAATGTGTATTTCTGCACACCAGACACATAAGTTGACCTACAGCTGTCACCTTTGGTTACTGCTAAGCCAACTCTTAGCCTCACTGCCACAGAGTGAAACAGGCAGGCCATTGACCTTTCTGCTTGTGGCTGGAGGTAGCTCAGCACCAGTCAAGGGCATCTTACAATGCCAGTGAGGTAGCCTCCAGGTTAGCAGGAACTGCAGTCTGCATCAGACAGACAGCATGGCATCGCTTCTGTCAACTGGCACCTTGGCTCCAACGTGAGGTGTTTAACTCATACTTTGGGGGTTACACATTCTGTCCTAGGGTCGGGTGGAAACTGTAAGGGAACCTTTCTGCTCCTTTGCCACAGAAGCTCCTATCTGGCCCTGACCAGTCTCAGGTCTTGCCAGATGTGTAAGGACCTCCACCCTCAGGTGTTCTCCACACAGAGGGCTGAGGGTATCTGTTGCCCCAGGGTGAACTGCTCCCTCAGAAGAATGGAAAGCTTGGTACTGGGACCCATAAGGGCTAATCAGTGGTGGAGCCTGATTCATGGAAGATATGAAGTTATGAACTTAACATATATCTTGATCTTCCATTGAGTTCCACACCTGTCCACCATCCCCCTCTCTAGCAGAGCTAGGGCCCTTGGTCAGCTCACCTTGACAGAGCTGGCCAACACCACTACTTTAGGGGTGCCTAGGTATATGAACATATATCTATTCCTTTGGGTTGTTCAGCCTTACAGCTCCACATGTGCCTGAGATTCCTTCCTTTTTCCCTGATGGTGAAAAGCAGATATATTTTGACTAGCTATTGTCAGTCCTCCATCAGGTAGCATGGGTTTTGGTCTTCCAGTAGTCTGTATGATTCATCCTCTTTTTGATACATTGTGCCATCTCTGCTGCAAGAGCATCCCAACTCTGGACATCCCCTCTTGCTTTTCTGCCAGAGCCACGCTTCAGGGCTGCTGCTTTTTAAGGTCACTGTCCATCTCTTTACTCCAAACCCATATGTGGTAATCAGTTGTGAAGATATTCTGGAAGACCAGTCACAGCAAGTACATAGCTTTTATTTTGGAGTCTGCAGAAACCAGAGTAATCACTGTTCAGCGTGGTTACCACCTAGTGTGTGAAACCAATAAAAGTGTTTTTTTAAATATATTGTATGTCCATAATGTATTTAACCACAGTTATATTTGGAAACTATCAAATTTTGCTTCTATGTCACTTTAAAACTCCCCAGTAAAAGTCTCTATAATGGGGGGTTACCTGGGATGGTGGAAAGCATGCATCAGAGGGTCTCTCACCTTGCAGCAGTCATTGACTGCACTGGTGGCTGAAAAAGCTGCAAGCAGCAATCGCAGCAGTCTGTGCCAAAGGGACTGCAGGAGCTGCTAAGAACCTCCAAGCATGATAAGGAGCACAGGGCATCTGATATTGGAAGACTTGATGCTAATGATGCCAAAAGAATAGAAGAGCTTCAGACCAGCCATTGCGCTCAGTGTCTCACAATAACAAAACAAAAACATACCACAAGCATGCTCCCTTTAAAGGGACGGGAGCAGACAATGGAAAAGAGAGCTATGCCATCTGTGGAGGACATTACAAAATTTGTCAATTCTTCCAAGATTTCCAAGCTGTAGGGAACCTACCCCATCACAGCTGCTGCCTCCATCTCAGAAACAAAATGTACACTGTTCAGCTGGAGTCAAGTTGCAAGTGCCACATCTGGCTAAGTACAATACTACACACACACACACACACACACACACACACACACACACACACACACACACAAAGAAAGTATCCAAGAGTTTTGTCCGGGGAGGGTGGGGATGGAGGCGCTGCCTGCCTGACCCATAGCGGTAGCTGAGGCTAGCACAGTGGGCCCACATATAGGGGGCAGTTGCGGGCAGATGCCTGGTGTGCCACGTCACAGGCATATGCGGCTCAGCCATTAGGCGTCGATTGCATGCTGCCATGCAGGGGAGGGGCACCAAGAGGAGGAGAAAAATCTTGGCTGGCAGGATGAAAGCGGCCCTCGCTGGCTCTGCACTCAGCTAGCTGGCACCACTCTAGGATGAGAGGTGAGACCAGTGGATGCCGGGGTGACTGGGCTGGGGGCTGGATGGAAGGGGCTCGGCGGGAGCATAAAGAAAGGGAATAAATTAGTAAAGCTAGCTCACAGTTTGATAAAAGCTGCCCCCCCTTCAATCCCTACCTAATTTTCATTCAGAGTCCCCTGGTCTCTACCTGCCCTACCTGTACCTTGCCCATGTATCTATCTATCTATCTATCTATCTATCTATCTATCTATCTATCTAATCCCTTCTTAAAATCCCCCACTGATTCCCTTGATACCAATTCTTCAGGTAGCACATTCCAAGGCATCACCACCCTTTCTGTGACTTAATGCTTTCTCAGGTCTCTTCTATACTTCCCACCAACCAATTTCATGCTATAGCCCTGGGTCTGTCTTCCCACACTGCACTCTCACTCTGTCTCTCCAGCCATTCTGTGCCTCACTCTCTACAACTGCAGCACCTCTGTAACATAGGGCTTGCTGAGATATATATAGTTACAAAAAACAGAAATAAAACTTCTCTGTTCACCACTGATCCCATCCCCATGCTGTCACAACTTTGGCTGCAGCTTGCCTTCTCTCTCTCTCTGTCCTCATGATGTGGTCTCTTTCTCTCTCACACTCTGAGCGGCTCTCTAACATCTCCACCCCCCATTACCACACACAGATAACAGCACATATCAGCGGCACAGCTTGCAGAGGGAGAGAGCGGCTGGTTTCTTCCACCTCCATGCACTCCCAAACCACTACAGTCTGCAGATGCTTACTATTCTGCGGCCACGAGGACAGACCCAGACTGGCAGCCAGACAATGACCCATGCTGTTGCCTCCCTCTGTCTGGTAGGAGGCAGGGACGGCATTGATTGCATTGTTCGGTTGTGAGGCGGAGAGCCTGTCTCCAGGTCAGACAGTGGGACTCTGCTCCCTGCTCCTGTATGTCTCACTCCCGCTGGCTCTCTGTCTCCATGCTGCCGACACCTACAAACAATACACACAGCTGCAACACCAAGAAAGGAGAAGACACTGCAGACATTCAGCTTTAATTAATGTTTGCATTAAAATACTGATACAAATACTGTAGTAGTCTCTGCTTTGACTGCTGTTGGGCTCTCTGTGGATCTCTCTCTCCTGATCTCACTGTTACTGTGTGTGTGTGTCTCTCTCTTTCACTCTCTCTGATATACGGGCATTTGCCCATATGATTATTTCACTATGGTCGTCAATCTTCTATTGGCACTGGAAATCAGTTGCCCTAAACATGTAGGTGGCGTTATTGCATTTTCCTCCCCCACCCAGCCATTGCTTATAGTGAGTAAGGTGAAAGAAAGCTGTGGAAAAGGCAACAGCATGGTGTGTTTTCCTGCCTTTTCCATCTCTCCCACTGGTGTCCATTCATCCCATCTTGTACAATAAGTGTAGGCGTAGCATATTGCTACTAAGGCACTCACTGGTGTGTACCCAGCTAATCCTCCCATCCCTCAAACACTGTGTGATCCATCCTGTACCCCATGTTATCTCATGGATCCCACCATATGTCTGAATGGCTAAGGCAAAAACAAGAGAACAAATTGAACAGATATGCATTTGATTTCTGGTAATTAAGTGCTCCTTTGAGTCTTCACAGTCTTTTCTAGCCATGAAACATGCTGTGACTACAGAGCAGTGGCACAGATCTGAGTCACAGGTAGTTCAATATACCGCCACTGTTTTGTTGTTTCAGTTTGTGGAAATAGAATAAAGTTAACGTTCATGCACTGGAGTAGTATGAGGCAGTTTGGTTGAGTTGGTCTGCTAGAAAGGCCTTGTCTGGTTCGCCCTTCAATCGCTAGCTCTTACCCCACTGTCTACATCCCTCAGTCATTGATTATGGAGTTTGAGAGGTAAAGTACCCTCTCCTATAGATTAAAAAATACTGAAATTAGTGACTGATTTGACAGCCCAGATTATGAGGGGGCACGTGGGTCAGATCGGGCCACTACTTGCACAGAAATAAACACTGCATTCGCAAGTCTATAGTGAGGTAAGGCGTCTGTGTGATGCAGCAAAGAAGCGGGACAGCACCCAGACACCTCCAGTCACATCCTGATAGTCAAGAAGATGGGACAGGTAGGGAAACAAAAAGCTGGAAGAGAAGATGTTGAGTCATGTACATTTTAAGATCATTGTAGCGTCTCTCTGTCATTCTCAGTGCTGTGGGTCTTTCAGACCAGCGATGCTTTCTGTCCGGGAACCCAGCTTTTTCAGATGGCTGACCAGCTATGGCTGGTTATAGGTGGAGCTTGCTGGAGGTCTCCTCTTCTGGACTTGCCCACTGTTTGCCAGGTCTGTGCTTCTAGTAGTTGCTCCACTGCGTCGGTGGTGGTCAGAGCATCTTCTCTGGGACCCCAGCTCAGAGAGGGTGGAGCATGTTTCTGCTAAGATAAGAAAAGATTTGGGGCCATTCTGTAGGAAGATTTCACACTGAGCTGGATAGAACAGCTGCATTTTCATGTCTTTCTGTTTTAAGAACCTTTGAATATCCAGCAGTTTGTTCTGCTTGATTATGGTTTGAGGCAGGAGAAGAAATTAACTTTCATTAGTACTTGCATTGCAGTGTATGTGACCAAAATGTTAAATGCACCAGAAACAGGTTACCAGCAGTGGTGAAAAATAATGAAATAAGACTGAAATTAAATTAAGGAGATGGAAAATACTAAAATTGTAGTACTCTGCTTCACACACTTGACGTTCCTGCCTAATTAACCACTACAAACATTAATTAAGAGATCCACACCAGACTGATTACTCATCGTCCATCACACACTTTCTTCCCTCAAGAACTGCATATGAACTGTGCCAGTGATCTGTGCACGCACATGTCTCTTATCAAAACTCTGCCCCCATCCTCGGTTCTGGGCTCTGATTGCTGCTGAACATCATCCATCACATAGTGTTACCCAATTGATAGATACTGCTCACAGAAAAAAGAGTCTGCTCTCCCAATGTGCCACTCAAGATTGACTTCTCAGCAATCACATGATTTCCTACTGCAAGTCAAGTGAGTTCACTTATTTACAACTATATAACTGTGTTGTCACGATTAGTTGCTAGACAGCCTTCATCCCTATATATATATGTGTGTGTGTGTGTATATATATATATATATATATATATATATATACACACACACATATACACAGAACACACACTGCAGCAGTGATGACCCAGAGGCATTGACTCTGTCCGTTAGTGTAAGGTGAGTGATTGACAACAGACACTCCTAGTCTGAATTCTTCCCTGGCCCCATTGCCATGACTGGACCCAACGCACTCTGATTCCTCCTCACTCTCTTCCCCTCTCCCTCACTAGTCACACATTGAGTGACTCACAAGCAGTGCAGGCAGATTTAAAAAAATAAATAAATAAATTACTGTTCATGCTTGCTTCTGGCTTGGCCACATCACCACCTCCCAGGCACTGACTGCAACTTACAAAGTGGTTGTATTCGGCAGTCTGTGTGATTAAAGAACAGGCTACTCACCTGTAACAGTAGTTCTATGAGTGGTATATGTTCATCCACACTCTCTGGCATGTCCCTTTCCCCTTTAAATCTGGCGGAAAGACTTCAAGCTGGCTCCTCCCACCCACCGGGTGGTAAATACCAGCTCTGCCCATGACATCAGATCTTAGCCGCTGGAAGCAGGTGGTGCACCTAAAGCTGGGGAGTCGGGTTGGGTGCGTGTGGATGAACAACATATACCACTCCTAGAACTACTGTTACAGGTGAGTAACCTGTTCTTCTAGGAGCATGGGTATATTGTTCATCCACCTCTCTGGCGAACTCAAGCAGTTCTCCGGGAGGAGGAGGCAAGGCGCACACCCCTACTTAGGAAAGAAGATTGGAGAACCGAGGCCTTAAAACCAGCATCCCGGCGTGACTCAAGGTTGATGTGGTAGTGGGTGATGAAGGTGTTAGCTGACTTCAGGTAGCAGCCGACAGATCTCCTGGATAGGGATGTCCCTGGAAGCAGCCACCGATGCAACAGTATGGCAGGTAGAATGAGCTCTTATCCTCTGGGGCTCCTTGCCCGCCATCTCATAGCACGGACCTATGCATGATGTAATCCATCTTGCAATGGTCCGTTTAGCTGGAGTCTGCCAGAAGCGGCTTCAGCATAGGTGACAAACAGCTTCGAACCTCTCCCGAATTTCGCCGTCCTCTCCTTATAATAGGAGAGACCACGTCTGAGGTCCAGAGTATGGAGCCTGTACTTGGCGTCCGAGTGTAGTTAGGGTAATATACTGGCAGAGTCAACACCTGGTTAGGTGAAACTCTGACACTACCTTGGGAAGAATTTCAGGTGGGGGCACAGGACAACTTTGTCCTGTGAAAGACCAGATAGGGAAGTCCACGAGTGTCTGGGTTCCCCTGTCCTTCTGGCTGACGTGATAGCCACCGGAGGCTGTCCTCCATGACACTTGTGCATGGGTTTGAATAGCTTGCCCATGAGCTTTCGCCAAAACCAGCAAGAGATCCCACAGAGGTGGAGGTTCACGCACGGAGGATATGTGATCCAGGCCTTTGAAAAGCGCCCGACCACTGTCTCCTGTGCCAATGTCAGCTGACTGGTCCATGCCCGGTAAGCAGAAATGGCTGCCAGGTGCACCTAAGGTCGATGACCATAGACCCCTTTGGAGAGACCAAAGGTAGTCTAAAATGTTAGCCACAGAACAGGATAAGGGTCCAGACTCTTACTTGACACCAAATGGAAAATCTTTTCCATTTGAAGGCATAACATTTTCTGGTTGATTCTTCCGAGATGCCTCCACCGCCGTAGACATCCTCGGAAAGACCCAGAGCCTGGAACTCTAGCCGCTCAGGTATCAGGCTGTGAGGTGCAGAGATTGAAGGTCCAGATGGAAGACCTTCCCTGGTTCAATGATATCAGGTCGGCGTGTACAAAGCCACTCCGGGGCCCTGCAGCTGAGGCTGAGGAGATCTGGATGCCAGAACTGCGGGGCCAATCTGGGGCTACCAGAATCACCTTCACCTTGTCCTCTTCACCTTGAGAAGCACTTTGTAGATCAAGGAAATGGAGGGAAGGTGTAGAGGAGCCTGGGGTCCACGGCCTCGAGAAGGCATCCCCTGCAGCGAGCCCTGCTGAGGGTGGGCATGGTACAGTCTCAGCTTGGTGTTCTCCCTGAGGCAAACAGGTCCACCAACAGTTTGCTCAACGGAGAACAGATTGTAAGCTACCTCTGGATGGAGAGACCACTCGTGGGATGTCTGGCTGATGCGGCTGAGAGCATCCGCCAGTTGGTTCAAGACTCCTGCCACATGGAAGGCAAGGAGATTCACCTCCAACCGCTGATGAGGGTCCAGATGTGGGCGCCTCCTTGCATAGCAGACAGGAGTGTGTGCCACCCTGTTTGTTGAGGTAGTACATGGTCATGGTATTGTCCGTCTGGACTTGAACCACTTGACCCCAGAGCTGAGGAGTGAAAGCTGACAGGGCCAGTCTGACTGCTCTGAGCTCCAACAGGTTGATGTGGCATTGGGACTCCTCAGGGTCCCATAACCCATGGACCCTGTAGTCCCCATGTGTGCTCTCTAGCTCATGAGAGAGACATCGGTCATCAGGATGACCATCAGCTTGGGGCGGACAAACGGTGTCCTTCCTGCAATCTGTCTGGGACGGTCCACCATTGAGAGCATCCCACATCTTCTGAGTTACAGTGATCAGCTGGTTGAAGAGACCATATCGCTGAGTCCACTGGGCAGCCAGCTCCCATTGGAGGGGCGCATGTGCCGCTTGGCCCAATGGACCACCGAGGTGCACACTACCATGTAGCCTAGAAGGCGCAGAAAGTCCCGGCAGGGGCACAAGTGCCGACCAGAAATGATTGGGCAAGGAGGCGAGAACCTCCACCCTGTCTGCCGGGAGCCAATCTCTGGCTTGATGAGAGCGAGCTCTGCCTGATAAAGCCCATCACCTGAGAGGCACGAGTTCCGATTTGGCCTTGTTGATCAGGAGGCCTAATTGGGAGCAGGTTCGGAGGGTCAGATCCTGGACTTCTCACCTCCTGAAGGGAGGAACCCGCAGGAGTCAGTTGTCGAGATAGGGGTATATCCGAACTCTCGACGCCGAAGATGGGCTATCACCACTGCAATGCACTTGGAGAAGACCGAGGGCCAATGACAGGCGAACAGCATGGCTCAGAATTCATACAGGGTCTCTTCAACCCTGAAGTGGAGGAGCCGCTGGTGGGAAGACAATTGGGATGTGAAAGAACGCGTCATGTAGATCCAGTGAACAGAACCACATATTTCGCTCCACAGATGGTATGATCTGATTCAGAGTTACCATCCAGAAGGTGCGAGACCTGAGATATTGTTTCAGGTCGTGGAGATCTAGGATGGGGTGCCAACCCCCATCCTCTTGGGCACCAGGAAGTACCTGGACACGAAAGCCTGGGTCCGTGGGAGGATCCGGCACTGGAGCTACCACCTCCTTGCAGAGGAGCTGAGCAATGTCATCCTGAAGGGCCAACTGAGTGCAAGCTGAGATCCTTTCCTCCTGAGGGCGCGGGCTCAGCTGGGAGGGTACTGCTCGAATTCTAGAGGCAGCCCCAGCCGATCACTTCCAGAACCCACCTGTCTGAAGTGATACCGGACCAGGTGGAAAGAAAGGACAGAGCCGGGGTTTCCACGGGGACCTAGAGTTGGCGTGACAGGTGTAGGGGTGGCAACCCCGACCCGTCACTGAGCAGGCTTAGAGGAGGAGGAGGCTCCTGGACCAGCACCTCTGCCTCCTTTACGGGCTGTTGAGGACCCTGCTTGGGCCTGGGGTGCTAAGCTTGAGCCTGCTGTTGCTGCTGACCTCCTTGAAAGGAGGGCTGTCTAACCGCAGGGAGGAGTGCTGAAAGGGCTTCTTCTTGCACTTCTGCTGGTTCTTGCCTGAAGAACCCTTTGCAGAGGTAGCATCCAAGGTGGCATTGGACTGCTCTGTACGATGGAGGTGACCTGCCACTCCCGGACCCGAAGAGGTCGGTGCCAAGGAAGGCACGTCAGCTAACTTGTGCTGAGTATCCACCGAAAGGAGGATAACCTCAGCCAGGCCCTGGCGAGTGGCCACTGTGGCTGGTAAGGAGCGGGCACAAGAATCTCCAGTGTCCAGGGCCATCTGGAGCTGCTGTTTAGCAACAGCATGGCCCTGGTCACGGATCTGCTTCACCGTGGTCTGCATGTCCACTGGGAGATGAGGAGGACTTCATCTAGTGACCCCAGGAGGCATGAGAGAAGTGTGTCATGATCACAGCCGAGCTGGCCTGAGCGAAGGCCCAAAGACGAGGCTGCATAAATCTTCCAGGCAGAATGGTCCATATTCTTGGACTTCTTGTCTGGAGGGCGGTCAGTGTCAGCTGAGCTACCCGTGCGTCTAAACACAGAAGCAGTCACAAGGCTCTCAGCCGAGATGCTCTGTGAAACCCACCAGGGACCCCATGGGTACTGTATACTTGTGGGCCATGCGGGCAGGCGGAGCTGGGCAGGAGGCAGGACGTTGCCATAGCTCAAGAGCTGGGCCAACAATGGTTTCGGCCACTGGAAAGGCCTCTGCCGGTATCCCCCTCTTGAGGATATCCGTGAGGGGTGTTCTGCCTTCTTTTGGATAGGCTCCAAGAGCATTCCGGTCGATTCGGAAATCAGGCGGAGGATGCCTGAAAGAGAATGACCTTCCTCCAAGCCTGTCACTGATGACTCGTCATCCCTGGATGTGAGTGCAGACCAATGGCATCTGAGTCCGAAGACTGGGGATATAAGGTCTCCGCCTATGTCTCCTCGATACGCCGAGGGCAATCGGGGCGACAGTAATGGACAGACAACGGAGGAGGCTGGTGTCTGTCCTATCCTCTTTGAGGCAGCCTCCCTGAGGCTGCTTAGGCGGTGGTTCCACCAAAATCGGTGGGGAGACCGAAACAGGCTGAGCTGGAATGCGTGCCGCCCTACCGGGTGGAGGAACGGGGTCTTCGGTTCGGAGGGTCGGCGTCGGCCTAAGAGGCGGGGGCCAAGTAATGGCCAGTGTTGCCGGTGGAGCTGGCTTCTGACCGGTCAGAATCAGCTGTTACCACATGAGATCCTCATAACGCCGGACGAGCTTCCGTCAAGTCTCTCCTCGTCCAAGGAGGATGAGGATCGGTGTGACGCTCTTCCTAGAGTGCTTGTGACCTTTCTTTGGTTTTTCGAACGAAGAGGTCCTGGTCCTCGATCGATACCAACGGGTTGGCTCATTCGATCAGGAGAAGCGGAGGCAGGAGAACCGAGGTTCCGCACCTTTCACTCTATCAGGACACCCGAGGGCCTGGTCTCTTCGCCGGAGAAGGAAAGGATAGGTGTCCTTTCAAGAAGTTGTGAACCGAGTCAGCAACAACGGCTCTATTGGGTTGAGAGAAATCTTGACCAGTTCAGCCATTTCCTCGCCTCAGTGCCTTGGCCTGACGGAAGGTCCGGTAGGCCGGCGAAATGAGGAAGCGATTCCAGACCGGAGGTCGAGACCGCAGTTCCTGAGAATCAAACCTCTCGGTCCCAGGAACATCTTCTTCGGGATGAAGACTTAGGGTCCTTGTCCCTTTCTTAGGGCGGGAGGAGTGCGAGCCTGAGGGCACCTCACCCTGGTGGGAGACTGGCACAGCTCCCAAAGGACCCGGTGAAGGTAGGACAAGGTTAAGCGGCATGAAAACTGCTGGTCAAGCTTGAGCAGCTTCCTTCAAAAGCTGCCATCTGGTCGAGTTTACGGATCCCGCAGTCAGGAAACCTCCCACCTTGCCTCCTTCGATTTCACCCGTGGATTATGAGCTCGGTCTCCCCAGTTTTAGGCGCGCTTGCGGTCATCCAGGACGTTGGGATGGAAGGCCAAACAGATGGTGTAAGAGGTGGTGTCACGTATGACACCCAAGCAGTAGACACATGAGAGGTGGAGATGAGTGCATATTTTCTGTCTGCAGGGACACCAGCAAAATCCGGGGACGACTTGTCCTCCATGTCCGATGCACTCAGATCGGTATCGTAAACTCTGATGAGTTTTAAAAAGCGACTCGGTTAAAACCTTTGTTGAGAATCCAGGGCCTGTGAACTGCAGAAGTAGCATGGGGAACCTGAATCTTCAGTGGAAAGGAAGATCTGGCGTCATGGAAGCGGAGCCGGGTATTTACCACCGGGTGGGTGGGAGGCCAACTTGAAGACTTTCTGGCCAGATTTAAAGGGAAAGGGACATGCCAGAGAGTGTGGATGAACAACATATCACGCTCCCTAGAAAAGTGCTTTCTCCCTCTCAGTCCTGCATTCTTCCAAGCAATGCAGTGACTGCCAGAAGTGCTCCACAAGTCTCATACACTAGGCTTAGTGTTTACATCCACTGTGGTGCATGCAAGGGACAAAACTCACGCACTAGCCTGTTCCCACTTGCACAGGGAACAGGTTTTGTGTGTTAATTTCAACCCCTGTTTGGGGCGTAGTCGTTGTTGAAGAAAGGTTTTATGCCTCCAACTACTTCTTTCTTTCCCCAAGCAGCTTGTAAGATTTTATTTTGGTTTGATAGTTTTAAAGCTTCATAACCAGGGATGATGCTCTGGCTTTTGGGTCCATTGGACAGGGCAGTAGAGCTCTATGGACTCTAACTGAAAAGCCTTCTCCGTCGGCCAGCTTAATAACTCCCTCAAGAGTGACTCGTGAAGTTGACCATGGTGTCTTGCTCTGTACCTTCTGGGAGGCTGTGGATCCTGAGATAATTGTGGGAAACCTCACCAGGGTCTTCTAGCTTTTCTGCCGTATCTCTGTCTCTGCAGTACAAGTATTGGAGGGCTGTGTTGTGGTGCTCAGTTTGGGTGGTGGTGTCAGTTAAGCATCACCCTAAGTCAGTTGTGCTCCTTTACTTCTTAACCATTTGTATCAGCCATTGAGCTTTCAAGCCAATTCATCAAGGAGGCCAGGGTTTCATTTCCTGAACAGTTTTTGAAGGTAATGGTAAATTCTAACCCCAGTAATACTCGGGCATTCATAACTTTCTGCAGTAAGCCTTCTAGGTAGGACTGCCCGAGAGAATAGAACACATGCAAATGATGGAACTCTGCACATGACAACTTTCAAATGCTGCCCTATACTAAGTGCCAGTGTTCTAAAATCCTCAGATTTCACTCTCCGCCTGAAAAGTCTGGTCGCTTGGGTGTCGCTCTTCTACTTTCCTTCTGACGTGAAGAAACTTATAAAATATTATAAGTATATTTTTATTTAATTTGCTGCCTTATACTTATTGTTTATTGTATATTTAACTTAATTTTAGTGTTATTTAGTAGCATTTCCGGTTCCTCTCAGTTCAGTATAACCGGGAAGTAACTGAGTTAGTTTTTACTTTAGTCTGGTTTTCTGACTAAAAACCCTATTAGTTTTATAAATTTTCATTTTAAAACTTTGTTTTTGTAACTGCTTTTCTTGGTTACTGAACCACTAATCCCGTTCTTTTTGTTTTCTTGGTTTGGTTCCATCGGTTCGGAACTGACCACAACCACTAAGTTTATTTAAATATCATAACTAACTTAGCAGTTTACCTTTTATCGGTACTGATATAAAAATGTCAGAAGAATCAAGAAGAAAACCGTGAACCTGGTTTTAAAAATTGTTCACAATGTGAGAAGTCTTTGCCAAGGCAGATAAACACAATTTGTGTGTAGCCTGCCTTGGATATGAGCATCTTAAGGAGGAATGTGATATTTGCAAAACATTTCCTGAAAAACTGTTGAAAATGCCTGGAATGGCTGAAAAGAAACTTTCTTCACCTAGGGGTCCCTCTGGCTCTGACCAGCCAATACCCCTTGCTAATGTGGGTGAAACCACTTCTACTGTTGCCTCTACCCCTGTGACGGGTGACAAGGGCACCAAGAGGGCTACTGAACCTGCTGACTCCTGGTTCTCTAAGAAAAGAAAAAGTTAAGCACAGATCCCCATCTACAAAAGGGGACTTCTGTGTCTGCCTTCACAATGTCTTCTCCCAAGAAATTGCCCAGGCTTTCAGGGTAGTTCAAGCATTTCAAGGCCTTGTGCCCCTGAGCAGCAGCCACCTGTCTCACCCCTGGGGACAGGCTGGCAGCACAGGCAGATCTTCTTTTCACAGAAGAGGAAGAATATAGTGAATGTGAGGAGGAGGAAGGGGAACCCATTGAACCTGAGGTATCCCTGAGCAGGAATTTGGCTCTCCTCCCAGAACATCCAAGATTACTCCTCACACTTTTCCTTTGTGAGGAAGATGGCTGATGCACTAGACATCACCACAAGGGTGGAGATAGAGGATGTAGAGGAGGTGGAGTACTTCGAAATGATGGGGCTAACCCCCACCAGAGCTCGCCTCCTTCCATTCAATAAGTTTTTCAAAAAGGTGCTCTGAAACTACTTCCAACCCCTAATTCCATCTCCCTCTTGACAAGAGGATGGATACAAAATAACAGATGGAGAGGAAAGGACAGAGTTCTTCTTTTCTAATCCAGACCATCAGGGGGTTGTACAGGCAGCTGCCTGTGATAAGGCTAGGAGCCCTCTGGCTTCACATCTACCAGACAAGGACTCTAGGAAAATAGCATGGCAAAGAAGGGGTACTTGTCAGCCTTTAGCAACATATGACAGGCACACTTTCAGGCCTATGCTGCCCAGTACAGAAGTCCTTGTGGCAGTCGGTTTTAGCCATGGCTCAGAAAGCCCCTCACCCCTGTCTGATGACCTAGTAGAAACTTCTAGATTTGGGCTAGAGGTGGCTAAATACAAGTTCCAAATGGCTGCTGATACAAATGACACTGCAGCCAGATGGATGCAAACTCTGGTAGCCAGAGGAGATTTCCTGGCTAAGGGCCTCAAATCTCACTCAAGACACCCAGTCAAAGGCTCTTGATTTCCTCTACAAGGAAATGCTCTATTGAGGAGTCAGCAGTGGCCTATATGAGAAAGGTGGATGAGTACAAGGCCACATATAGAAGCAACTCTAATAAAGAGAAGGCTTTACCATCCACAAAACGCTATGGAGGGGGGCTGGGGCAGGTCCTTCCACACCAGGCCCTTTTCCAACAGTGGCCACACCCCAGTACCAGCAGTATCCATAACAAGGGTACTTCAGGGGCAAGGGTAGAAGGGCTCTAGGCGAGGGTCACAGGCCCAGCCTCAGCCGTAAGCAAAACAAACACCCTGACATGCCTGCATAGGCCACCTCCTCCGTCCCTGTTGGAGGCAGACTGTCTCATTTCCTCCAGGCTTGGCTAAGCATCACCACAGAAAAGTGGGTCCTGGAGGTGGTGAATCAGGGTCTGTCTCTGAACTTCAAATCCTTCCTCCTCAAAAACAGTTTTTCAGTTCACCCTCCTTAGCAGAAAAGAAAATGCTAGAGGCAGAGATTCAAAACCTGCTGCTGCTAAGGGCAGTAGAACCTGTCCCAACTCACCTCAGAGGAAGGGTTTTCACTCCAGGTACTTTCTTGCCAAAAGAAAAATGGGGAGTGGCAACCTATATTGGACCTCAGAGTTCTAAATAAGCATCTGGAAAACCAAAGTTGAAATGGTAACTTTGGCACAGATACCAACACTCCAAAAAGGAACTGGTTGACATCACTGGACTTAAAAACTCCTATTTCCACATCCCCGTCACGGGAGTCCTACAGAAATATCTCCGTTCAGACTCCCATCAGGCCATTGCCAGTTTTCAGCCCTGCCTTTGGCTTTCTTTGGCTCAAGGGTGTTCACAAAGTGCCTGTCAGCAGTTGTGCACACCTTCGAAGAGGGGGCACAGTGCTCCTGTACTTAGATGACTGGCGGGTGGTAGGAAAACACCAGACCAAGTCGGACAATATCTACAGACCACCCAAGGGCTCTTGGAGTCTTTGGGGTTCCTGATCAATCACAAAAAATCATTCCTTATTCCTGCACAGGTCCTGCATTTCTTAGGGGCAGAGATCAATACCCTGCAAGGCAGGGCCTATCTGCCTCTGGACAGAGTCAGAAATCTCCAGTTGATTGCAAACTCATTCAGCTTGCACAAGCACAAACTGCAAGGCAGTTTCTGCAGCTACTGGACCATATGGCTGCAGCCACAGGCACAGTTTTGGGCTCCAGGTTCCAAATGAGGGACATCCAGTTCCACCTCAGGGCACACTGGAGCCAGAGAAGAGACACCCTTTCAAAGGCCATCCCAGTAACAAGGACTTTGTTACAAGCACTTCAGTGGTGGAAGGAGGAACCAAACCTAAGAGAGGGGTTCCCTTTCAGCGAGAGTCTCCATCAGTTGTTCTCACAACAGATGCATCTCTCCTGGGCCTGGGTGCTCATTTGGGGATCACACATCCCAGGGTATTTGGTCAGCTTCAGAGTCCCTCCAGTACATAAATCTGCTGGAACTCAGAGCTGTGTTTCTGGCACTAAAAGCTTTTATAGCATTGGTGCAGGGAAGGTGGTATAAGTCAGAACAGACAACACCACCACAGTGTACTATGTAAACAAGCAGGTATGCACCAGGTTGGCCCTCTGCACAGAAGCTATGAAAATCTGGACCCTGGCTTACTCCTTGGGAGTATCCCTGCAGGCAATCCATCTCCCAAGAAAAGACAATACCCTGGCAGATGCCTTGAGTTGAATCAACTAGGCCCATCACGAATGGACTCTGAACAGTCAAGGGGTGCAAGTGATCTTCAGGAGGTGGGGCACTCAGAGAGACTTATTCACATCCCACTAGAACCACTACCTGCCACAGTATTGCTGCAGGCCACTAGATGGGCACACTGCCTGTGGATGCCCTGGCTCTGGATTGGTCAGAGAAGTACCTGTATGCCTTTCCTACCTTTCCCTGGTATTCAGGGTACTGCTGAAGCTCAGGTACCATTCGGCATCTCTAATCTTGATAGCTCCAGACTGGCCCAGACAGCCATGGTACTCTCTTCTGCTCCCCATGTCTGTAGCCAAACCAATACACCTCCTTTGGAGGTACAGTCTATTAACCTCCAACACAGGAACCCTGCTGTACGAACCTCAGGTCTCTCAATCTCAAAACTTGGCTCTTGAGGACCTAGAATATACAAATTTACACCTCTCTGAAGCAGTGCTAGACATTCTGAGAGGGTACAAGAAACCCGCCACTAAGAAAACCTATTCTTCAAAATGGAAAAGGTTTTCTATCTGTGTTCAACTAGAGAATTGGTGCCAGTACAGGCTGGGGTATCAGATGTTTAAACTACCTCTCTCATTTACATTCCTGGGACTCAGCCCAGCACCTTGAAGGTTTACTGGCCACAGCATCTGCTTACTGCTGGAGCAAAGGTAACAATTGCCTCAGAACCTATCTTTAGGAGGTTCTTTAAGGTCTGGCCATTGCATCCCCTCACAGGGAACGGTGCCAGCATGGGACCTCAATGTGTGCATAGCTAAGCTCATGGGACATCATTTTGAGCCTATGTCTTCAGCTCACCTAAAATATGTCACATGGAAAACAATTTTCCTAGTGGCAATGCCCTCTGCATGAAGAATCAGTGAGATTCAGGCTTTTCTGGATTGAACAGGACTACATTTCATTTCATAGGGATAAGATAGTCCTGAGGACAAACAGAAAATTCCTCCCTAAGGTAGTTTCTGATTTCCACCTTACCCAATCCATTACCCACCTGTCTTTTCACTGAGCACTCCACTTCTGAAGAAACAAGACTTCACAGACTGGATGTCAAGAGCGCACTCAGCTACTATATGACAGCCACTAAGGACCATAGGCAGGACAGAAAACAGCTGTTCCTGACTTATGGGGATATGGAAAGGTAACCCAGCATTGAAAAGGTCCATTCTCGATGAACAGTTCAGTGTATCCAGTTCTGTTACACT
This sequence comes from Neoceratodus forsteri, assembly GCA_016271365.2. Lineage (NCBI taxonomy): Eukaryota > Metazoa > Chordata > Ceratodontiformes > Ceratodontidae > Neoceratodus > Neoceratodus forsteri. The sequence goes on along the minus strand of CM028129.1, from coordinate 1,708,763,030 downwards.
AAAGCTGGTAGGGATCCCTCAACAGGATTGAGGGCCTCTCCACAAGAGGGACAGCTGCTACCTAAGCAGTTGCCAGAGATGTTCCACTGGTTGATATCTGTAAAGCAGCTACCTGGAAAACAGTACACACCTTCTGAAGCACTGCAACCTGGATATTCTACCCAGGGGTGATGCTAGGTTTGGCACAGCAGTCGTCAAAGTCTGTTTCAAAATAAAGTTCTGTGCCCACCTCCAGTGGTACTGCTTTGTAGTCTGCAGGAAGTTATGAATAACCTGAGTAATACTGGGGTTAGAAGAAAAAATACTTACCATAGTAATCTTGTTTCTTCCCAGTTATACTCAGGTATTCATAACTTCCCACCCTGCCTCCCCTTCCACAGCCTTTAGCCTCTGCACTCCTGCATGTTGTGCTACCAGGGTACGCATATATAATGTACACCACTTTTGAGTACAATTCTGACAAACAGGGTTCACATGTGTTTTCCTCTTTTCAGGTGATTCTGACATTTGGGGGTCCTTGTGTTTCTTCCTCCAGTTGAAGGTTTTTTATTAAGGGGTTTATGGGTGTTAAATTCTTTATTATCTTAAATTATACCGATCATTAATACTTCCAGTATCATGGTTCCAAGGGCCTACCTTTCCAGGCTTCTGGGAAATCTGAGGAGTTTAGAACACTGGCAGTTAGTATAGGGCAGCATTTGAAAAGTTGTCACGTGCAGTTCCATCATTTGCATGTGTTCCATTCTCTCCGGCAGTCCTACCTAGAAGGCTTACTGCAGAAAGTTATGACTACCTGAGTATCACTGGGAAGAAACAAGATTACTATGGTAAGTAATTTTTCTTACTGTTCCTCCTGTTCATCATCAGAGATGTCCTCATGGTAGGTCAGTGAGGTGCTGTCTGGGATCTCTGTTTGTCTTCCATAGTTTTTAGCTGGAGTAGTTTCACTGCAAACTCCGTTAACTTTTGCTGCTGCCATCCTTATCTCTGTTGTTCTATGCTCACGAGCAGATTAAAATCCAGAAGATGGGTTTTAAATAAGATTTTATCACAGCCAAGGGTGAACTCTTACCACTGGCATCTACATGGGAGTGTGATATGCAACCAAAAGTCCTTCACATTTTTAATGTTGAAGCCCACCTGCCAGATCTTTGTTAGCTCTCTAGCCTGCCTAGATCTTTCCTGAGTTTCTTTATCCCTTCCTGTGTGACCACCGTAACGCAGATCTTGTGTCATCCATGAAGAGGCAGATTGTGCCTCGATGCCTTTCCCTATGTCACAAATAAACACACTGAAAAGTACTGGGCCCAGCACTACTACACTTGTTACCCCCCTTACTTCTAAGAACCCACCCCCAAATTAACTACCACTTTTGTGTTTGTTCTCTCAGTCAGTTCTTCACCCACACTGCCAATTTTACCTCAGTCCCAAGCCCTTATCTTTTCAACTAGCCTCCTCTGAGGGATTAAGTTGAAGGCCTTGCTGAAATCAAAGTATACTATGTTGGCTGCCAGTCCTCTATCTACTGCTGTGGTCACTCAGTTGAAGTGAGTTGACCAGTTTAATCCAACAAGATGTTCCCTCATGAACTTGTGTTGTTTGGAGTCCTGTAGCCTATTTCTTTTCAGGATGTCCCCAGTTCCTCTCTTAGTAGGGACTCCATAATTATTCCCCTCTAGAGATGTCAAGCTGACTGATCTAAAGTTCTCTGACTCATTCTTTCTTCCACTCTTGTGTAGTGGGCCACGTCCACTGTCCTCCAGACCCTTGGGACCACCCTGTAGCTGACAAGCAGTTGAATGTGTCTGTAAGTGGCCCTGCTATCACCTCCACTACCTCCTTAAACAGCTTCAGGTGTAAGCTATCAGATCCCATAGATTTACTTACTTCAACCCTGTAAGCCTCTTCAACACATACTTCTCCATCATTTCAACCCCTGCCACTTGAATCCGTGCTCTCCTTCTTCCCCTCTTACCCCCACATTCCGTAGTGGTCCATCCTCCTCCTATTAAATACTGGACAAAAGTATTTGTTCAGTATCTCAGCTTTCCATTGTCCTCCTCCTCCATCCTTCCTCACTCTTTAGTCTCACAATACTCCCTCTGACTGTACACTTCTCCCATGTACCAGAAGAATGCCTTTTCCCTTGCTTTACTCCCATTGTAAGCAAGGAGTTCTGTCTCTGCCTTGGTTTCCCTCACGTTCTTGCTGACTAATTTTGTTGCCTCTAGGTTTACTCCTTCTCCCATCCTCTCTTTGGTTTCCTTTGTTCTTTCAGAACTCTTCTTTTGATTTTGCCATGTCTTGGACTCCTTGCCTTTTTACCCTTTGATACCGTCTCACTTGAACTTCCTGTCACCTCTAACACTGCTTTTTTCTAAATTCCTCCCATTTTCATCTGCCTCATCAACCTGTTTCTATATTCTTGCTTTTACTCCATCTGTTCCCCATCCTGCCGAAATCTCCTTGCCCCTTTGGGGTCCTTGTCTGGACCTCCAGTACCATTATTCTGTGGTGCAAGAACTGAATGATTTCAAGACTGCTACATTTTGGATCCTCTTACTGTTTGTGAGTACCAGATTCTGCAGTGTCTTTTCCTTGTCAGGCCCTAGACTAGCTGAACTTGGAACTCCTTCTGGCATGCATCTACCTGGAGCCGATTCCTAGTCTTAGCCACTACTAGAACTTTCCAGTCCCCATCTGGCATATTGAGACACCCCATTACCACTACTCCCTTCAACAGGCTGCCATCCTAAGTGTTTCACCCAGTTCCTTGTCTGCCCTTGATCATGACCCGTGGTCTGTAGATCACATCAATCTTAATTTGTTTTCCATTCCCTGTGGCCACTAGCACTCCTCTGGTTTCAGTTTACTCTGCTCCCACAGGCTGTCTGTTTTGATTGCCTTTATCTCCCCTTTACATACAGCATACTCCCCTGTCCTCTGCCCTGTCCTTCCTGGACATTGAGTGCCCTAGCATGGTCATGTCCCATTCATGGTTCAAGCTTACCTGCAGAGAGACTCTGCAGGAGGGACTCATTCTTACCAGGGCATTGTGGTGTGATAATGCCACTTGGTAAGAATGTTGACAGCCAATCAGGTTTCTGTATTTTACTGTGACCCTTGTGGCACAGTGACCAGGTTCACACCTGCCTGGTGACTGTACAGGGCACACCGGGTTGAGGGGTTTGGGTTCGTTCTTTCTCCCATGATGGGGGCATCCAAACAGAAAAGTAGTGCAGTGCCTCCACCCAGACAGAATAAGTGGGCAAAATGTTGTGTGCAGTACTGCCCTCTGGGATGTAGAACCTACCACCTCCTACACTGGACTGAACCACCCCTAGGAACCATAAACAGTAATTACCTTCACCAATAAACACATTCAGTTAGATCGTACAAACTGAAGGCACACACAATAGTGAAAGTCAAACAATTAGCGGTGCTTTTATTTGGTAATGCAGGCCTGGCAGCTGGGAGAAAAGGAAACATTAAGTGATTGCAAGTCACAGTAGCACCCCCACCATATAACAATACACCTTAAACCCTCATAGACCTCGTGACAGTTTTGGATGCACCTGACCAAGCAAGGCACAGGCCAGAGAACTGGTTTACAGACTGTGTTATAGGCTTTAAGTGGTACCAGTAGAGAACTATAGTTTGAAGTATACACTAGATACCAAGCGATCTCTGGATTCTCAAAAGTTACACTAGAGTCCGGTGCAGGTCTGGTAATTAGGTTGCCAAGGTTCTTTTGGTGGTGCACTTAGGAAAGTTAATAAACTTGCAATTTAAACCCCAACAAGCATAGTGTACTAGTACAATTCAGAGAACTTGTAATTCCAAATTGTAGACTTGAAACCCAATAATTGTAATCCAAATGGAAAGAAGTAAAAAATCCAGCCAACAATGCCAGCAATAATGTGACCCTTTATGCAGCAGTTCAGGAAAGGCAGGGAGCAGCACACAAGGACAGGATACATGGCAGTCAGGAGCTTCGTATACTTCGAACAGGCAGCGACAAGCTCAGCCCTTGGGGCCCATGCCTCACAGGATGTAGCTTTTCTGGATTGGCTCTCAACCCTAGGAACACTATGCAGTGACTTCCTGGTTCCCAAGGAGCCCAAACCCAGGCATGATCCCCATGGTTCGAGTCCCTATGGCTCAAGAGTATGTCCAGACTCAGGCATGTGCCTGGGACTCCATGTTCCCTGATCTACCCCACTAGATAAGGGCTAGCTGGCCATTTACCTGTCTCTGGAGTAGTCTAGGCAGGATACAGGTCTCTGTTCACATTTGCATCAGCTCATAAACTTTTGGATGAAAAGTGGCCCACTGGTTCACACTCACAGCAATTTCTTCCATACAGGGCTCGTTTGGAGCTGTCTCTGGATTGAATCAACTAAGGAAAGGTTCACAAAGGGCTTCCTGCTTGAACCCAGGAGGGCTCACAGGATTTTTGGCCTGGCTAGGCCTCTTGCTTTCTCACATAAGCAGGAGGTCTGCATCCTTCTCACTCCCTCTCAGACTGCCCTTGCTTCTCGAAGGCTTAGTCCCTTCTTTTCTCCCATTCAGTCCGTTATTGGACAGCTAGGGCTGTCCATCAGTCCTTCTGCCCTGTCCAGCCCACTGATTTGCTAGCTGCTGAGATCCATTCTCTGCCCCCGGCAGACTCGTGTGCAACTGGCAGTCCATTCATTTTCTTAAAGGTGTAGCATGCCAAAATTGTCAAGTTCAGTTCTTTTTCCTCTCCCTCCTAGTTTCTCCGAGACCTCCTGATGCCCACTGGTGTCCCTGGGACTGGAGCACACTAGAAGATGCTGTGCTGGCCAACAATGTGATGTTTCTGACTGGGGTGGGTGCTCCCAGTGCCAAAAAACAGTTGAGCTGCAAAGTCAGCTTGCACGGTCGAGCTGCGAGCAGGTGACTCTTGCATGCTGGCATTTGGACCCTCAAATTACTACTCCACAAACTGCCTGTCTGTTTAATGTCTCTCATACACATCTTCCATAGCGCCTACTCCCTAAGAAAATCTGACCTTATCCTACTTGATGTTCCCAGGACACGCCACAGCTGGCCAAAAGAACTGTCTCTTACGCACTCCCAAACATTTGGAACCAACTACAAGCCATGTTGAAGCTAACCAGCATCATATCAATTAACTCCTACAAAACACTAGCTATCTCTAAATTAAAAGACATATGTAGGTGCTACTAGGCCCCAATGCCAAGTCAACTTCCTAGGTACCAACTGGCCTCTACTTATTAAGCTGAAATGTTGCATAATTTAGGGCAATGTTAAAGCTGGAATGTACTGCACATATAAGCATAAGGACTTCTATCATGTATACCTCTTGTATTATACATATTTTTTCCTTTGTTGTTCTCGTTTTATATCTCCTGTCTATGTAATTCAGAAATGTATGTGTATGTGCCTCAGGACCTCCTTGTGAATGAGCTTGCTTAATTGAGTCTTTCCTGCAATAAACTTAAACTTGAACTTGAATGTCTGCACATTCTCTGCGCAAATGTGTAGTGATCTTTGGGCTGCAGCTCCTCCAGTCCCTTTCAAAGGGCAGTCCTGGGGCCAGAACAAGGAGGAAGATAGAAGGCAGTGCCCCAAGGGTGGCACAGCAGCGTCCAGGTAAGGGGTTACATTAAGATCCAGTGCATAACAGCAATTTTAACTAATAATCAGGGGCAGGAGTCTAGAGTTCGTAACTCTTTCTGTCCTTTGATACATCACATTGAGAAAAGGTGAGCAATTTTAGAGCAGTATAATACCTCTTAACCCTTCATCACCAAAATGTGTGACAAGATGTGTGACAAATGGGCAAAACACTGTGACATATACTCAAACATGACACTGCAAGCTCAGAACACTGTGGCAATAAGTGCATTGATGTTTATAATGTCTGCTGATAACAGAGCATTATAGATTATGATGAATTTCTGCTTTAAAGTTTCGGTGGGCAATGTGGAATATCTCCATCACCATGTGAGACTGAGGGCTTCTGAGAATTAAAATGAGTGACATACATCGTAATGTGTGACAGGTGAGAGTATAGAGCAGCACTGCAGTTTGTTTATACTTTATACAGCAGACACGCTGTTTAAAGACATACCCATCTGTGCCATTAAAGTTTTGTTGGTGAGTTCTGAGATACAGCACTAGGTGGCAGCAGATTTCTATTAAACAGCCCTATTCTTGCACTGTGTAGTATGAACAACTGGAATTTCTACTAAAGAATGCTTTGTACTGTACCTTGCACAGAATGCATGGCTTCTTTCTTAGCTATGTATATTAAATGAACAAAACTCAGAGCCTCATTCACTATTAAGAGAAAACAAGGTGCGTGAACTGCAGTCTCTTCTCCTGGGCAGCACCTAGTAAGTTCTGGAACATTCTCTCAGTAGCACTCAATCCCTGGACTCCCCACAAACTTTTAAACAGCACTACAGGAATGTACTAGCATCAAATGTGTCCTGTTTCTGTTAGTAGCACTGCACAGCGCTGTTAGCGTGGCACTTACAATTTGGGTATTATCTTAATGTTGCGTGGATATAATTGGTGTTTTATATTTTTATGGTCATTCCCTAACTTGGGGAGGTGAAATGTTGAGGACTGCACCCATGTCAAATATACTAACTGTACCTACGCAGAACTGTTATTGTATCAGTTTGGTATTGTCATTCCCAGTGTGTTGGGCTAAATGTATAAGGCTGTACTCATCTCAAGCATTCTCACTGTAACCCTTGTGTAACTGTTATTTTGAATGTCCAGGTGTTCATGTCTTTGTACCACTCTGCCACCTAGATGATCTGGGTCGTACATGAAAATGGTCTTCTGGACCAGTATACTTACCGGTCAATAAATAGATAAATACTGTAGATAAATAAAATGTTTCTATTTTTTCCACCCAGTATTTTTTAATTATATGAGTTCTAAAACCGGTAACATCAGTTGAGCAGAGGCCTAGAACACAGCTGTCCATAGAGGCATCTTCTACTGAAGTCACCAGTTCCTGGCACTGATAAGTTATTAAAAATGACTATCAGGCGGGAAAAAGAATGCGCGTTAACAGGGGACCTAAATAAGGAGAAAATCGGACTGTTTCAAAACAAACACACAAAACAGTTCACTGAGGTATTAAGAAGATTTCTACACGTACAAATTTCTAATTATATTTAAATATTATCATAGTATCATAGAAAAAGCCAGCAGAATAGGCCCCATGGTCTATCATGTCTGCTCAGAAGCTAACCCCCTACTGGGAGCTTGCTCCTCCACCCCAGCCCCAGAGGCAGCCTCCTGGCCTCATCTTCCCCTGTACCTGTCCCAACCCTTCTTGAATCCTTCCACTGTGGTCTCTTCCACCAGACTCCTGGGCAGTGTGTTCCATGGTTCCACCACCCTCTCTGTGAAGAAGTGTCTCCTGCACTTCCCCTGTACTTCCCCTTCCAGCTTCCACTCGTGCCCCCTGGTAGTTCCCCTTTCTTAAGCCTGAACATTTCCTGGCTCCACCCTTATTTATCCCTTACATGCTTGAAAGTCTCTATCATGTCCCTCTGTCCCTCCTCTCCTCCAATGCGTACAGATTGAGTTCATCCAATCTCTCCTCATAGGTCCTACCTCTATGCCCTGAATCATCCTGGTCACCCTCCTCTGGACCCTCTCCAGCAGCGCTATGTCCCTCTTAAGATGGGGTCTCCAGAACTGCACACAGTACTCAAGATGTGGCCTAACCAGGGCATTATACAGAGGGAGGATCACTCCCTCCGCCTGGAAGTAATCCGCCTGGTTATGCAGCCCAGTATCCTGTTTGCTTTTGCTGTAGCTCTTCAACAATTCTCTGTGTTATTCATTTTGCTGTTCACCACTATCCCTAAGTCCTTCTCGCCCGATGTGACTTGCAGTGGTCCCCAGGGTGTATACATGTCCCGGTTTCTGACCCCAGATGCAGTACCCTACATTTCCCTGCATTGAACTGTTACTTCCTTGCCCACCCCAGGGTATCCAGGTCCCCTATAGGGCCTCTCCCCTCCTGCCTGTCTGCCAGTGCTCCCAGATTTGAGTCATCCACAAAGAGACTCAACCTACTCCTAACACCCCACCCTATGTCTGAGACATAGGAATTGAACAGGAGTGGCCCCAGGACCGAACCCTGGGGACCACACTGATGACCCTCCTGGGAGGAGACTATCCCTCCAACCACCACTCCCTGTATTCGCCCCATAAGCCATTTTTCCATCCACCTGAGCAACTGCCCCCCATCCCATCCCCCCAGCTTTGTTAGTAGGTTGTTTGTTGGGGTACCAGATCGAATGCCTTACTGAAATCCAGATAGAGGACATCCACCAGTCTAAGTCAGTCCAGGGCACCCGTCACCCAGTCATAAAACTCCACCAGGTTAGTCTGGCACGACCTCCCGAACAAAACCATACTGCCTGTCATCCAGGTGCCCCAACCTTTCCAGCTGCCCCCCCAGCCCCTCCTTGATAATGCCCTCCATAACCTTGCCTACCACAGACGTTAGGCTAATGGACCAATAATTCCCCATCTCCTCTCTGGACCCCCTTTTGAATAGGCACCACATGAGCCACCTTCCAATCTTGAGGCACCCACCCTGTCATCAGGGAGATGTTGAAGAGTGAGGCCAGTGGAGCTGCCAGCACATCCGCCAGTTCCTTCAGCACCCTCAGATGCAGCCCATCTGGCCCCAGTGCCTTCTCAGCCTTTAGCGACCGGAGGCCTCTCTCCCTATCCGCTGTGATTTCACCCTCCCATCCCCTCCTCATGCATCCTCTCCTCCCTTCTAGATACGACCCATCCCTGCCTTAGTCTCATCCAGTCCTTCAGTTTCCAACTGACCTCCTGGTTCAGTGGGCTCCTCTACCCTCCCATCGGGTTGGAAAGACCCCCACCTCCCCGGTAAAGACAGAGGCAAAGTACTCATTTAGCACCTCTGCTTGTTCCCCAGCTTCCTTTGCCCATCCTCCAGTTCTAATCCTGCTGATCTGTGCCCTCACTTTTCTTTTCTCCCTATGTATCTAGAACCCCTCCCCGTGGATATCCCTGGCCAGGTTAGCTCCTTCTTTGCCTGGAGCCCCTTACCACCCTGGTGACCCTCAGCCAGAGACTCATACTCTCCCTCTCCCTTGCCCACCTTGAGCACTTTAAGCATACATAGGCAGCCTTTTCTCCCTCACCGCCTCCTGCACCTCCCGGGTCCACCAACACGGCTTACTGGCCCTGCATTGCTTGCGCCTTACCTTTGGCAAGTCCTCAAGCCTCCTGCAACCTTTTCTTAATGGTCTCCCACAAGCTACCAGCATCCATGTCTGGCCTTATCTCATCCAAGCACCCTTTAAGAATCCTTCCCATGCCCTCAAAGTCCGCCTCCCTGAAATCTATTACTTCTGTGTTAGTACAAATTTCCTCTCCCCTAGGAACATAAGAAACCAGACCGTGGCATGGTCACTGCCTGCCAATGGGCTGCTCACCTCCAGGCCTCTTATCTGGTCACTATCTGCTAGGACAATGTCCAGGATTCGATCCTGCCTAGTAGGCTCCCCCACATGCTGGGCTAGGAGGCATCCTGGAAGACATCCATCAACCTCTGTCCCTGGCCACCGAGGATGTCATGGTGCCCTAGTCTGCCCCTGGCATGTTCAGGTCACCATGATCACCACCCTGCCCTTTCCGAGGCCACAGTGACTCCTGATGTTCTCAGCCAGATCATCCTCAGTTCCGCTTCCATTGTGGGGTCTGTACACCACCCCTATTTTAATCTTTATCCCTCTTGTTTGTAGGGTTACCAAATTGCCTCCACATCTCCTTCTGCCTCCTCGATTCCACCAAGTACTGTGTCATTTTGACTATCAATGCCACCCCTCGTCTTGCCACCCCTGTCCTTCCTAAACATTGTGTATCCCTCTAAATTTAGGTCCCAATCATGCCTCTGGGTGGCCCATGTCTCAGTAATTGCCACCAAGTCTGCTGCACCTCAACTAGCATTGCCTGGAGCTCTGGCATTTATTGCCCATGCTCCTGGCATTGATCAGGACCGTCCTCCACCCGACCCCTCCACCCTCTCCAGTCTTCTCAGCCCAGCGCAATCCCTGTCTCTCTTCCCTCTCAGTTCCCCTGGTCTTTTAACGCTACCCACAGCCCAGTTTGCATTATTTGAGTCCTGAACCCTCAAGCTTCCTCGCTGGGGCTTTCAGTCTTTCTATCCCTCCCCTTTACAAGTTTAAACCCCACCTATGACCAATGAATCCAAAAGTTTTAGTTTAGAGATCTCCTCCTCCAGGTTGAGATGCAGCCTATCCTGGCATATAGCCCTTATCTTCCCATGTATCACCCAGTCTTCCATCAATCCATACTCTTCTGACTTGCACCATTCCCTGAGCCAATAATTCACCCCCCCAAGTTTTGCATATTTTCCTGCTTGCCCTTGGTACTGGCAGTATCTCAGAAAAGGAGATTGAGCATCCTATAGAGTGGCAAACCCTGGCCAATTCCTTGAATCTTGCCTGTATCTCCAGTTCACTGTTCCCTTCTAAATCATTTGTTCCCAGGTGAACTAGAAAGTCTGGGGATCCTCCGCATTTCCTTGCTATTGAATATGGCTGGAATTTGGCCTTATGTACTGAGAGGCCTGGGATAAATTTAACCTTGACTGGGCTGCCTTTTCCTCCACAACCCACTCCCACTGGATACCTGCTAATCATGGAGTCACCCAGCAGGGGCACCTTCACCTCTCCCCAAGTTACTAGCCTGTTTGTGTCCTTCCATACTCCTCCTCTGTCTCGTCCCCTGGCTTGCTCCTTGCACCACCCACAGCCTGGGCATCTATATTTTATGCGTGCCCTTCCAGGCTCCCTCTTCTGCCTATGTCCCTCAGTTTTCTCCTCTCACCCCTGCAACTTGGGGGTCACAGGTCTGTATATGCCATTCCAGACTCTTTTCTCCTGACTATGGTCCCCTGCTTGCTTCTCGCCCTCCCACAGCCTGGGCATCGCTAGTTTGATTGTGCTCTTCCAGGCTCCCTCTTCTGTCTCCTCTCCCAGCTTGCTCCTTGCACCCTCACAGCCTGAATATCACAGGCAAAACACAATCAGTCAAGGAGTCCTCTGGCAGTGACACCTCACACAATCACCAACTTGTCTGCTAGAATCCCTTACTCCTGCCCAAACTAAATGTAAAAGCACAATAAGTGGCAGTTAAGACCAGCCCTCAAATATAATTACAAACACACAGAAATCCCAGCTAAGAAAATCTTCAGATCTACTTAGACTCACAGCACCAGCTAAAGGCTCCTTCTCCTCTCCCTAACTGAGACTAACATTATAATTATATTTATTTTAAATAATGTAAAGAACAAGATTAATGTTGTCATTAAGGTAAAGAATAATCATACAACTAGTAGGTATTATTTGTCTTCATGTAAGGTATTATGACATTAAATGTAGCATTATGTAGAACATCTTAGTATCTTCAGGGAACAAAGGTAAATTTAGATGTAAAATGCATAGATTCTATATGTAATGCATAGCATTTGAGAGGTATGCAGTCGAGATGTAAGTGATGAGGTCAGGCAGGAGCCCACTTTTATTATTTTCTTTTCCCTTGTTTCCCTCCTGTTGTACCTGTGGGGCCAGATTTTTAAAAGGCCTGGCGTGGCCCAGAGATGAAGTCCCTGTGTGCAGCTCTGTGGTGCAGTGAAAATCCCACACCTGAGAAATGCTATTTTCAGCACTTTATGCAAGCAGGAGCCATTTCCTCTTTTTTTTTTTTTTTTTTAGATAGCTGCACAAAATGCTATGCCTGGTAATCCCATGCATAGCATTTTCTCCAGCTGCTGTAACTCATGGAAGAGGTTGCAAAGCAACCTTTTAAAAACTGAGTGCATGCGGAAAAATTGCGGTTGCACAAGAAACCCTCCCCTGTGTAACTATTTTTCTGCGTGTCTGCAATTTTCCACTTTTGAAATTCTGGTGTGCTAGCTCCACCCCTAAAACTTGGGCTACTCAGGGATGGCTTTAGGGTTGGGGGCCCAGCAGGATTAGTGAAGCCATGGGGCCCACCATGGGCCTGACCTTCACCCCATGTGCTTGACTGTAGTCCTTATGCACATTTAGCTTCATCACAACCAATAGTATCTTTATATTTTTAGGGAGAGGCAGCAGTGTTACTCCTCGAGTTGTCCTTTCCATCCCATCCATTGCTGTCCCTGTGCTTCTGATTGGCTGGGCCATAGCTTGGTGAGACATTTCATGACATCATGATGCTACATAGGAACACAGGAATGTGACGGCAGAAAAGGACTGCCAGGCCCAACCAGTTTGCCCAATTTGCCTAGATATCCCCTTAGGCTATTACAGTAGCCCTCATGAAAAGCAACAGCACATCATTTTACTGCTGTTTTAAGAAGATGAAAAAAGATTAAAAATTAAAACTGCTCTGGCTGGGCCCCCTACCCATGGGCAGGGGCCTCCAGCAACCACAGGGTTCGCTGATGCCTAAAATAGGCTATAGGCACAGCTACACTCTTCTTCTACCTAACAGGGTAGGTGAGTGAATAGCTTCACAGTTGATGCCACTGCCACACAATGAGGTGTTGAATACCAGGTGATTTCACGGTTCCTCCCCAGAGTGTAGGCATTTCACCCTTGTGGGATGGTCTGCAGGATCCTGCTGTCAGTGTCAATGCATTTTATTTTCTATTTGTCATGAAGTAGCACGCATTGCAGTACTGTAATGTGATATTGCATTATGATACTTTTAGAACATTTTTATTCACCTCTTTTCCACCCGTTGTGTTTTTTCCATCAGTGTACTGTTACATGATGCTGGCTCACTGTGCAGCTGTAATGCTACAGCTCTCGACACCTGTAACCAGGATTTGGAGCAAGCCAAGGTCACTGAGGGCCAACCCAGGAGATTAGGACTGAGGGTGGTGGGAAGGGGGAGAAGGTGCAAGGGTCACTGCTTCCACTGCATTTCACATCTGATGGTCTTACTGTTATTGTTAATTTTGTTGTATTATTCCATTTCTCCTCCCTAAGATACCCATAGGAAGGAGGGAGAATTCTTACCCAGTTCACAACTTTGGATCTCACCCGTAGGCTGCTCAATTTCTTTATCATTCTCTGGTGCAGCACAGTATCGACAGACCTTGCTAAAGACCAGGTAGACCATGAAACTGCCATCTCTCCGATCTATGTCCATGGTCACCCAGTCAAAGAAATCAATCAGATTCATCTGATATGACCATCCCCCTCCTCCCCATGAATCCATGCCGCTTTGATCTTGTAGCCTTCTGGATACAAGATATTGTACCACCCTTCCCTTTAACAGGATTTCCATTAATTTCTCCGCCACTGATGTGAGACTAAACAGCCTATAGTTGCTAGCATCCTCCATGCCGATGCTCCTCAGAGCAGGATCACATCTGCTCTTCTCCACTCCTTCAAAACCACACCTGTTTGCAGTGAGCACTCGAATAAGCCCATCAGTGGGACAGCTAGCACCTCCCTTAGTTCCTTTAGTACTCCTGGGTGCATCCCATCTGGTCCTTTGCCTTGTCCACTTTCAGAGCTGCAAGTTCCTTGTGACTCTTTCCTCAGAAAATGGACGTGTCCCTCCCCACCCCTTACTTTCTGCTGCTCCTGGTGTTCTGTCCCCTGCTTCCACTGTAAAGACTGAGCAGAAGTACCTGTTCAGGATGTCTGCTTTTCTTGAGCTTGTTGTGCGAGTCTCCCCTGCTGCTCTCCTTATCCTCACTATCCTCCCCTTGCCTTCCTCTTCTCACTTGTGTGCCTGAAGAAAGTCTTACCCCTTTTGCTTCCCCTTTGGCTATTCTTTCCTCTGTCAGTGCCTTTGCTCCCCTCACTGCCATTCCTATTTCTCTCTGTTGTACTTGGAATACCTCTGCATTGCCTTATACCTTCTGAGCACCACCTTTTTCCTTCACCACCTTGGCCACATCCCAGAGAACTGTAATAGTCTAACACATCTCCAAACAATTTGAGATGTCATTTTTGGGAAGTGTTAGATGCCATTTTGGCATGGGAATAGGTCAGATTCAGAGCAGGTGTGTGGCATCAGTTTTAGGAGGGATGGTGCGGTGCCATAGTTTGGTGGGATGTGGTGGAATCGGTGCCATAGTTTGGTGGGATGTGGTGGAATCTGGGTGCCATAGATTGGTGGGATGTGGTGGAATGTGCCATAGTTTGGTGGGATGTGGTGGAATACGGTGCCATAGTTTGGGATGTGGTGGAATGCGGTGCCATAGTTTGGTGGGATGTGGCGGAATGCAGTGCCATAGTTTGGTGGGATGTGGCGGAATGTGGTGCCATAGTTTGGTGGGATGTGGCAGAATGCGGTGCCATAGTTTGGTGGGATGTGGCGGAATGTGGTGCCGCTAGTTTGGTGGGATGTGGCAGAATTAAGGTACACTTTATGGTATATGATGATCTAGTAGTGTGCATTTAAGAATATAAGAATTTAAGAATGGGATGCATAGGCAGGGGCATCACCAGCAGGAAAGGGAGGTCATAATTCCACTATACAAGACACTAGTGAGGCCGCACCTGGGTACACTGTGCAGTTCTGGAGACCTTACCTACGTAAGGACATAGACAGGGTAGAGAAAGGTTCAGAGGAGGGCAACAAAGATGGTGCATGGATTGCATCACAAGTCCTATGAGGACAGGTTGAAGGCACTGAACATGTACTCCCTGGAGGAGAGGAGGGAGAGGGGATATGATAGAGACATCGAGTATCTTACAGGGAGGAACAGGGTGCAGGAATGCACTATTTTAAGCGAAAAAGATGTTCCAGGACTAGAGGGCATGGGATGAAGTTGGAGGGAGGACGATTCAGAGGAAGCGTGAGGAAGAATTTCTTCACAGAGCGGGTGGTGGACAAGTGGAACACCCTGCCAGAGGAAGTGGTGGGGCTGAAACAATCACGGGATTTAAGAATGCATGGGATAGACATAAAGGAATTCTGGAGGTCAGGGTAAGGGCAACAGACTTCCTGGAAAACATAAACTGAACTTACAAACTTAAATGGGCAGACTGGGTGGGCCATAGGCCTTATCTGCCGACACTGTCTATGTTTCTATGTAAGAAAGCGGTATGAATGGAGTGCACATTTAAAGGGTGTTCAAAAATCATTTATTTTCTTGGAAATAGAAGTATATATATATTAAACTAAAAGTGGTTAAAATTACATTCTAAAAGAAACCATTCAAAAGTTGGCAAGGTACCAATCTTTATATCATAACCGCTCACTGTGAATCTGTTTGGAGTTGTACAGTTCAGACTATCCATAGCTGATGTCATTTCCTGCTTGGTAGTTTGCACAGCACTGCACAGCAAGATAAAGACACTGAAATAACTACAAATACTAACATACTAACATACTATTTGCCAGCAGATTAGGCCTTACAGTCTATCAAGTCTGCTCGAACCTTAGATACTTAGTTGGGTCTATGACTTTATTTCTGAAATTACTTCAGTGGCGATTTGTGACACAATTAGCAATAGACATCAGTGTAACTCTAATAGTTATGCATTTTGAAGCGGTGGTCCTTCTTCATCTATGACTTACATGGCCTTGTGTGGGGACAAGTGTGTCAGTAGTGATCATCCTTGGGAGTTTGGAAACTTCCTTCTGGACCTGCATGGCCCCACCTTTCTGCTTGCTGACAGATGAAAGTGGAACATCTGCAAAAGGCGATGTCTTCTGGGGATCCCTATGCTCCCAACAGTAGATGAATCCAGGAGACCAGTAGGAGACAGACATTTTTCAGAGCCTGAATGCCCCCCATGTTTCTGCCCCCCAGTAGTTGAAGCCTAGACACCAGCAGTAAATGTTGCATTTTGGGGCCTCTTGGCCCTCAAGTCATTCCCCACAGCCATGAAGCTGGGATAGGGTATAGGTCACTGGTGCATCTACATCTGGAATACTGTGCATGATACTGGGGTCCACACCTGAGGAATGACAGCGACAAGGTGAAAGCAGCATAGTGCAGGGCAGCCAAGATGGTCCACAGACTAGGAGGTAAGACATATGAAGAGAGGCTGCAGGACATGAACATGCACAGCCTTAATAAATGGAAGGAAAGGGTAACATGACAAAACATACTCATAGCTGCATGGGATAAATAGAGAGGATGCCAAGGTGCTTTTCTCATCGAGTTCAAATACAGAGATGATGGGAATTTACTAAAACTTGCAGGGTGGGATGAGTCAAACTGATACCTGCAAGCACTTTTACTCTGAAAGAGTGGTGGACAAATGGAAAAAGCTGACAGAGGACATGGTACAGGCCTACTCAGTGAGCAGTTTCAAACAGGAATGGGCGAGGCATATGGGATTAGTTAGAAAAGGAGTGGCAGAACCGAAGGGGAGGGATGGCCACTAAGGCCAGGGCAGAGTAGTTGGGTAGGGTGGCAGACTGGATGGTCTATGGGCCTTTTCTGCCATCACTATCTATGTAGCATATAAACAGAAGGAATTGTGGGGTTCTCCTCACCCCACCAGAAGCAGAAGTCCTATTAGACTAATTTGGGCAAAGGGTGGGTATTAGCTTCACTGTCTTTAGGAAGGACAATGTCACCATATTGGATGGCTACATCTAGAACTGCAGCTTGCTTCAGTTACATTATAATTAAATGGGGGCACTGGTTTAATTTTGCTGTATACTGACTCTTCCAGATATGAAATTGGGAAGCCGTGTGAACTAGTGGCATAATCCTTGATCTAGAAGTCACTGCTGCTCTTGCAGATAATGGTATCTAGAAACAGCAGTTAAGGGTCCAGCCATGCAGGCTTTCAGATATCCTGAAGATAGTGTCAGAACTTTAAGTCTGTGGTACAGCTGTTTACAAGGATGAAGCCGTAGAGGACCACAAAGGGCCAGGGTGTCTGATAGTACCTCTCTTTTACTGTCATGTAGTGTTATGTGCTTCTAATTGATTAAATGTAGAATAAATGATGGGGGAGTGTGATATGGAATTTAATGCACACCTGAGGTGTGGGATGCTACAGAAACCCCGAGGGCAAAGCCAGTGGGCTTTATCAAAGCATCCAACACTAAGTGTGTGCATTAAATTCTCATATACCTTCCTCTTCTTTATTTTATAGAATTGCTGATGAACAATTTTTTCCAGCCTAGTTCCTGTGCCAGACACACGCGCGTGTGCAGACACACCTCACACAGACACACACACTTTGTCTCTCCCTCTCACTGCCGTCTCTCTCCAGTTCAGCCATTTTTTTCTTGAACTTACAGTTGGAATCCCAATCGTGCTTCAGTAGCCTTTCACAGTCAAACCTGGTCCCGTTCCTGCTAGGCTGCTCACTGTATTTCTCCCAGCTGATGAACAGCAGGGTCAACCAGATAAAACATTTTTTAGTTGAAGAAAAAAATAAGATGGAGCAGTTGAATAAAACAAAGTGTTGGACCGAGGAATGTTACAGTGGTGACTCCGTTCAGCGCTCCTCAATAAGAGAGAAATGGAGCCGCCATGTTTCAGGATCTGTTCAGCCCACACAGGATGAGAGTCAGTGAAGGAGATCTGTGTAATAGGGTATGCCCCTCCTGCATCTACAGTGCAGTTAGACATCTGATGGCAGAGCTGTGCTGGTGTGCATGGAAAAGTGCCTTGCCACAACAAGACACTGATCTCGTCAGGGATAGCTCACGACGCAAAGCCTCACTATCTTGAATACAAGGATACAGGGGTGGTTGGTGGAGGACGCAGCCTAATAATACGATTTATTTTTTGATATGACATTACTGCCAGGCCGTATCCCATGGCACTGCATGAGATTCTTTCAGTCACCTCTGCTAGAGGGTAGAAAGGAAAGCATGCATGGAAAAGCTAATCCAAGCCTACATTGTATCAATAGCAGGCCCTGCAGCGCGTCGCCCCTCTTAGAGACGAGGAGTGTCTCCTCCCATCTCCTACACCAACACCTAACTTGAGTAAGGAGGAGGCGGTGGGCACATGGGATAGAGGCTGTAGACCTCAGATAGCCTGTACCACCTGCTCTCTATGGGGATAGGTACTATAACAGGTGTGGGTAAGGGGATCTGGGGTGTGCTTATCGCTCTCCACAACTTCATGTCTTCCTGGTGTACTGCCACAAGGTTGAAAGTTAGGGACAAGTTGGTGCCTTTCCCCCTGAGGGACCTGCCGAACCTTTGGAGGAGGAGGTTTAATACCCCTCTAGGTCACCACTGGTGGTTCTGCCTCAAATACTTGTGCATAATTGCAGTCAAAATGTGGTATTATATATGTTGTTTATTCTTATTTTGAAAATGTGGTCATTCAGGGGCATCTCGGTGTTGTTAGAGATGCAAGCTCCTCTGTTGTGTGTTAGAATTCTTGGGCACATTGTACAGCTATTAGGGATTATAACCCACAATTTACAGTAGGTATTCATTATTACTTATAAAGAAAATAAGAGCTGTGGTGGAACTATGTCCACAAAACAGGTATCAGAACAGGCGGGGAGACAGAGGGTTTATCTGGAGGCCCTGGGCCTAGAATAGGAGTAGCACTGCAATCTAGGTAATAGAAACATTGAATGGGGATGCGTGGTACTATACTGGTGTTTTCATTCGGTTATTGGCAAAATGGAGACAACCTTCCTATGGCTAGTACAACGGATGTAATAGCCACTACCTGGAATGAGAAGGGCCTTAACTCACCTGTGAAAAGAAAGCAAATACTGGCCAGACTAAAAAAGCTGGGCACTCAGGTGGCATTTTACAGGAGACCAAGCTGAGCTCTGAGAAGCCTAAAAATTGGTGAGGGACTGGGTAGGGGTGGAGGCACATAGTGTGTTGGGATCAGCGAAGAGAGGTGTCTCCATTTTGTTTCACCATAAACTGCAGTGGCAGCCATTAGCAGTGTTTAAAGATGTGGAGGGAAGGTGGATAATTTGAAGGTATCTACCCCTACTGGCCCTGTGCTGTTAATCAATGAGTATGCCCCTAATGTGGATACACCAGCCTTCTTTGATGACCTATCTCAAAATTATGGATGCATCTTATGACAACGCAGATATTTTAATGGGGGAGTTTCAACCTCACAATGGATTATTTATTGGACTGTACTAATGCTAAACCTAGACCCCCTCTCTCCATCCACTAAAGAGCTTCTCTCCATGCACCAGCTGTTGGATATATGGTGCCTGTTGCACCCTCTGATAGAGACTATACCTATTTTTCTGCTCCCAACAGGATGGCCAGTAGGCTAGACTACTGGTTTACGTTGGCTCTATGTTGGCTGCCTCAGCTGGAGTCAGTATAGCTCTGCTATACCTTTCAGATCATGTTCCAGTGGTTCTAAACCTCCTAAGAGCCCAACAGAATAAAAATTCCCTCTTATGGTGACTGGACCGCTGCTCATTCAGGATAGGAAGTTTCCCCATGGCTTATCTTCGGAGACTGAAACGCTCTTCAAGGATAAATCAGCAGGCTCCACCTTAGCAGCCCACATGGGAGGCCTAAGGTCACCAAGCTAGGAAACTAATAAGCTTTGCAGCATACAGGCGCAAACAAAGGGATAGAGAGCAAACCCAATTGGAGGGAGAACTCAAACGGTTGGAGACCCAATACAAATCAAATCCCAGTGCACTAACGATTCCCAGCTGGTGTATGACCTTATGACTCTCCGCTATGACTCAACTGCCTGGCCATTCAATAAGCTGAACTGTACCTGCAGAGGGTCCAGTATAAGTACTGGGCAGATGGTGAGAGGGCTAGTAAGCTCCTAGCTTACCATCTGAAGCAACAGCGGGCTGAGCGAGCTATACCACAGCTCAAAGATAAAAGGTGAACTCTCCCAGAATCACAAAGTGATTAATGATATTATGACAGATTTTTACCTGACCCTGTACTCCTCCCATGTGGACTGGAAGTGGGATAATTATCACAACTTTATAGCCCATCTACCCATCCCAAAACTTTACACCAACAAAAGGCAGCATTAGATGCCCCAATTACAGAAATCAAACTTAACAAGCCATACTATGAATGGCTCCACATAATGCTCCAGGGAGATGGCTTTCCAGTGGACTTTCAAGTTAGTCCACCCACTGATCACTCCCACTCTCCTACTCATGCTCCAGGAGTCTCAGGATTTGGGAAGCTCCCAATGACTTTGAACAAGCAGTTATCACGTTCCTCCCCAAGAGGAAAAGACCATACCCTTCCTGCCAACTACAGACCCATATCATTAATTTACACGATGCTAAAATCTTAGCCAAGATTCTGGCAATGAGACTGGAGACAATATTACGGACATCACCTCCCCTCCCAAGTAGGGTTTGTTAAGCGGGCTTAGCTCTGACCACCTCAGAGCGTTATATCCCTGATCCCAGTAGCAGCAGATCTCCCATCCCCAGCAGCCGCAGTAGCAATCGATTTTGAAAAGGCATTCGATTCGGTGGAATGGGAGTACCTGCACGCAGTCATGGACACCTATGGATTTGGACCATATTTTAAGCTATGGATTCACCAGCCAAGGGCAAGGGTACTGATGAACGAGACTCTCTCTCTCTCTAAGCCTTTCCCCTTTACAGGGCACCAGACAGGGCTGCCCTTTATCCCCTCTGTTATTTGTTTTAGCAATGGAACCACTGGCGTCACGCTTAAGGAGTACCCCAGATCAAGGGGATCACAATAGGGAGAGACAATACATAACGAGAACTATATGCAGATGACTGCTGAATAATGACCAGTGGCATCTCACACAGTCTCCCGTGATATTCTTAGTCAACTAAATACATTTGGGGAGGTCTCAGGACTCAGAATTAACATAGCTAAATCAGAGAATTGCCCTCAACAAATTGACAACTCTGAATGCTTTGGGTAACCTGGGGCTAGCGTGGGCACAGGAAGGAATAAAATATCTAGGGTTACAATATCCTCAGACGTGAAGTCTGTGGTAGACCTTAATTTGAAACCCTTGATAGCTAAACTACACAAGGACATGGCCAGATGGGAACTCTTGCAACTAACCAAGGCGGGAAAAATAGCCACCATAAAGTTAATGGCAGCCCATAGAATCTATTACCTACTATCCCACATCCCTGTTATTCTTCCTGATAGTTGGACCCAGAAGTTAAATGGTATGATTAGCAAGTTTCTATGAGCCCCTCTCCTCCCAGTATAGCAGGGTCAAGTTGTGGGCCTCCTGGATCAGAGGGGCTGGAATCTGCCTGACTTTGCCCAATATTCAGTAGCTTTTCTTTGCAAAGACCCTGAGGTGGTTCCATAACTGCAACAGAGTGCCCCTGCATCGGTAGGCATAGGAACAGATCTCTTACAGGGGCTCCTCTGTCAGCGTACCTAGGCCATATCCTACCTAAACAGTATAGATGTTGTCCACAATTCAGAATGCCCATTCAGCCTGGCAGAGGTGGGATTAAAGACCAAAAGGTGCATTAACCCAGGGCATCATACCCCACTATGGAATAATCCCTACCTTTGAAAAGATGTAAATCAATTCAGTGGGAAGGCTGGCCAGGAAATCGATTACAATTGTATCTGACCTCCTGACAAAGGATGGATCCATTGTGGAGTCCTTCCAAAAGCTCCAGGCAAAATATCAATTGTCCAAGGGGACTTCTGGAGATACCTTCAAATGTGAAGCCTGCTCAACCAGTGGGAAAACAGAAATGTGCTTGTCTAATGTGTACAAAACTAAGACCTCTGTGTTGGAACCCTCCCAATTAAAGAATGGGTGATCTATAAGACAGGAAAGGAGAAAAATACAGACCTGTATGAGACAGTGCCCCGGACCCATCATTGCCTGTCAGAGCATGGTGGGAGACAGCTTTGGGCACTCCAATATCGGGCAGAATGGTGACAGGGATGGGTCAGGTCCCACCAAGCCTGAAACCACCAGAGAGTCTCCTTATCCAGAACAAGGTGATACACCTATGGTACAGAACCCGGCGCAGCTGAAAGCCATGGGAGTCAGCCAGATGGACAAGTGCTGGCGGTGCCAGGCACAAAAGGCAGACTTGTCATACATCTTGTGGTCCTGCCCAGCATTGCTCCACCATTTTAAATTTTCCTGTACCACTGGATCCTAGACCAATGAATCTTAGGTCTCCCCCTCAAGTGGTGGGTATGTCAAAACCCTTCCACCTGTGGATCATCCAGGCCTCAGTAGAAGTGAAATGTGTGGTGCTGAGTAAATGGAAGACAACTGAGGTGCCCACAGTTAAAGGATGGCTTATGGCAGTGGAGAATTTGGCCAACCTGACCAGAATCTCATGCTATAGTAGGGAATCATAGGCAAAAATGAAAAGGTATTGTTGCCCCTATTTAAGGTTTATTACAGGAAACGGTGTATTACCACTTTGTAAATACATGAAGGACAGGCTAAGGCCCCCATGAGAATATTCCAGGTTAAGGCTTGATATCTACATCTCACATATATGATCTCTCTCTACATACCAAGAGATCCCCAATATAGAATGCCACATAGTCCCCAAGTTTGCACATTAGGTGAGGTACAATCTCTCCCTCCTGTGTGCCAATAAGAGAAGGCTTAGGATCACCTGACCTCATTGTTATATGTTGCCAGAAGGGGGCGTGTAAGGGTAAGTTTGACATTCCTCATTTTCATTGTTTTAAAATATTGCTTGTTTGTTCTTAGATTCTACATGCTGACTTGTGGATTTGAAATAATTAGTAATATGAGTTTATACATTCACATTGCGGAGGTTCTTTGTCTTTAAATGTTTTTTATTTTAATGGGTTCACCACAACATATCCAAGACACACTGTCCTAGGGTAGCTGGTCCATTCCACTGGGGTGTCAAACATACACCTATAGGCATACTGATGAGTCCTGGTAGGACGAAACACATGTCTATGTCTTCTGTTAGCACCCTTGCAAACTGTGTGAGAGGCCTTTCGGCACCATGCAATTTTGCTTAAAGTTGGACCAGCATAACATTCTGTGGTGATTTGCATATGCATCCCATGATGCTTTGCATTATGTGGCGTGTGATTTTGTATTTTTGTATAAAACTAATACTGCTCAATAGAAAGATTAACTGTAAAAACAAAAAAAAAAAAAAGGTGATAGAGTGTATGTTCGTCGTAATAACCTGGAGTTACTACTGTAGATATAAACTCAGTGAGCCCAAAGAAAAATTGCTCATCAGTAATTATAATATATTCTTGACTTAGAACTGAAGTAACTTTTATCTCCTGAGTGCAGTCTCTGTGTTTGCCATTTAAAAGGCATGCAAAAGATAAAGAGGAGGTTATAATACCTTTCATTTTACTAACAGGAACTTATTATATCTGTCCAAGCTTTCGAAGCCACATAGGTCTCCTTATCAAGTACTCTCTAAGTGATTTCAGGAGGGCAGATTTCACAAAAATGAGGACCAACCTGAAGGACAACCTTAGTCACACATTGGAGGGAGCATCAAGAGTGCTGGACTAGGTTGAAAGACTCAATAACATTGGTCACATCAGTGTGCCTGTCAGGTTAGTAAGAATAAAAGGAGAAAGATGCTGCTGTGGTTTTCCACAGAGGTGGCAACCATAGTGAGGAAAGCACAAAGCCTTCAGAAAATACAAGGAGTCAGGAGGAGGCTGACAAAACAGAGTACAAAGATACTAAAGGAGGCTGGGAAAGTGATAAGAAGCAAAAGGTCCAGACAGAGGTAAGGATAGCTCAAGGGTAAGAAGGGTGACAAAACCTTCTACAGGTATTGTACATATGGGAAAAAGGAAGACCAAGGAAGGAATTGTTAGAATTACAAAAAGGATGGGCAGCCCATGGAGCAAGACAAAAGAAGGCAGAGGCACTAAGTGAGTACTTTTGCTCAGTCTTCATACATGAACCAGACAGTGGAGGACCAACAATAGGCAAAAAGGATTGTCCAGCTGGAGAAAGAGACATGGGTCCCTTCACAGAGGAAAGGGTACTAGAGAAGTCAACAAGTTAAAAGTAGAAAAGCAATGGGGCCAGATGGAATATACCCAAGATTACTAAAAGAACTTGGGAGAGAACTGGTAGCCCCCTGGCAATGCTCTTTAACAAATCGTTGATGAATGGGGAGGTTCCAGAAGACTGAAGAGGGCAATAGTGGTGCCACCCACAATAGTGGAAGCAAGGAAGAGCCAGAAACTACAGTCCAGTTAGTCTCACTTCAGTCGTGGGGAAACTGATGGAGTCCTGCTGAAGGAAAGAATAGTAGCTTTTGGAGAATAGTAATCAGCTCAACACAAAGTAATATGGTTTCATAGCAGAAAGGTCCTACCAGGTAAACCTGGTAAATTTCTTTGATTGGGTCACCAGAGCAGCAGATCAGGGTGGGACCATGGGTGTGATTTGCTTGGACTTCAGAAAGGTCTTTGACTCAGTTCTCATGAGAGCCTGGTCAATAAACTGGAAAACATAGGACTTGGGCATAAAGTAACAGGCTGGGTACGAAACTGGTTGAATGGAAGAATACAAAGGGTATAGTGAACCTCACACTGTCTGAGGAGGGTAGGGTGACTAGCGGGGTGCCACAAGGCTCAGTACTTGGGCCAATCCTCTTCAACATATTCATCAGTGACATTGCTGATGGACTGAAGGAAAAAGTGTGCCTGTTTGCAGAAGACAGCAAAATCAGCAACAGGGTGGACACACCAGAGGGGCAAAAGCATGGAATCTGATCTCTGTAAGCTGGAGGAGTGGTCATGGGTCTGGCAATTGAAATTAGTGCCAAAAAGTGCAAAATCATGCACCTGGGGAAACGTAATCTGGGGAAACTGTACTAATGGGAGGGAAGCAGCTGGTGGCTACAAGGCAGGCACGAGACCTGGGGTGAACATCTCAGATGACCTAAAGGTCAGCAAGAGGTGCAAGAAGGCAGCACTAAAGTTGAGTGGCATCCTGAGACCCATAGGAAGGGCATCACGAGCAAGAGGCATGAAGTCATCATCATCATCATCATGCCTCTGTATCAGTCCCTGGTAAGGCCCCACCTGGAATACTGTGTCCAGTTCTGAGGCCGCACCTCAAAGGGACATAGATGGGCCAGAGATCGCACAAAGAAGAGCAACAAAGATGGTGCAGGGCTTGCATCAGAAACCGTGACAAGGCAAGACTCTAGAACTTAATCTATACCTTTAGAGCAGTGCAGAAATCGAGGGATATGACAGATATTTAAATACCTCAAAGGCAACAACAGGGTATAAGTGCAGAACCTCTTCAGGTAAAAGACAATAGTAGGACAAGAGTGAATGACCTTCGCCTCAAGGGAGGTAGGTTCAGGAGCAATATGAGAAAGTTCTTCTTCACAGAGTGTGTGGTTGAACCATGGAATAGCCTGCTGGAGGGATGGTGGGAGTAAAGTTGGTGGGGGAATTCAGTCGGGCATGGGACAGACAGTGCGGGATACTCAATTAAGCAGGCAGCTAAGGGAGGGTAGGAAACCACCAGTAGACTTGATGGATCATACGGTCTTCATTTGCCAACGTCTATGTTTCAAAGACAGTGATACCACAGTTGTAGAAACCCAGAAAGGACATTCCCATGATGCCTATTTTAATATCCTAGTCAGCCAGTCTCATGGGAAGTACCTCAGATTCAAGCTGGGAGATGCCAATACCAGGTTACAGCTCTCCCTTTGGTCTCACCTCAGCTCCAAGGGTTTTCACAAAGTACCTGGCTGTTGGCAGCACATCTGAGAAAAGAAGGTGTGGTGGTTGTCCCCTACCTGGATGCCTGGTTAGTCTTGAGGAAAACAGATCAAGAGGCAAGATGTTCTATTCAGTGGGTAATAAGCACCTTGGAGAATCTAGGATTCTTGGTAAACCCTAGAGTCTATTCATGTACTTACTTCATGGAGCAAAGCTAAACACCCTTCAGGTGAAAACGTTCCTCCTGCAGGACAGAATTACATCTTTTATAGCAACAGCAGAGGCTTTCACAGCAGGTCAGCCAAGCCCTGGAAGAGACTTCCTACAGTTACTAGGGCAGATGACCACATCCACAGCTGTGAATCCATGGGCCAGGTTCCAAATGAAAGATACCCAGTACACTTAAAGGACAACTGATCTCAAAGATGGGATCCACTGTCAAAGCTATTGCCAGTGACAGAAGCACTAGTGGAATCATTCGAGTGGAGGAAGAAAGAAAGCAACCTCATAGATGGCATACCCTTTCTTCAGCAATCACCAACAAGTATTCTTACCACGGATGCCTCTCTCCTAGGGTGGGATGCCCACTTGCAGGACCTCACAATGAGGCACATGGAGCCCACAAGAGTCACTAGAACATATAACCCTCCTGGAGCTCAGATTAGTAATGATAGCAATGCAATCTTTCTTCTCCCAGCTACAGAGTCAGATTGTCCCAATCAGGACAAACAACACCACAGTAATGTTCTTCATAAACAAGCAGGAGGAGCAAGATCCTCCAAATTATGCGCATAGGCAATAAGGATCTGGGACCTGGCATATTCCTTGGAAGCAAACATATTTGCAATACATCTGTCAGGCAAGGCAATGTCCTGCTAGATTCCATCAGTACAATCTGCCAGGGAAATCACAAATGTACCTTAAACCAGCAGGTCCCGGTCACTGTGTTTTGAAGGTGGGGGACTCCAACATAGACCTGTTTGTGTCTTGGGAGGACTGTCGGCCCCACAGTTTTTGCAGATCACCATCCAGAGGAACAGTCCCAAAGGATATCCTGGAATCGGACTGGACAAGAGAGTTTCTGTATACCTTCCCACCATTTCCACTCATTCAGAAAGTACTCTTGAAACTCAGGAGGAACCTGCAAAAGTCATCACGACAGCTCCTGACTAGGCCAGACAGGCCTGGTACTCGCTGCTCCTGGTCCTGTCCAACAAGAATCCAATCATCCTTCCAGTCAGTCACAATTTGTTGACTTTGTCCAAATTTGTTGACTTTGTCCCAGGGCAGAGTAACATTTCAAAACCCAAGACCCTATGCCTGACAGCATGGTTCTTGATGAGTTAGGATTTTTCAGACTGGATCTCTCAGAAGACGTTCTGAAGGTGCTTAATATTTCAAGGAACCCGCTACCAGTAAAGCTTAATCCACTAAATGGAAAGTTTTCTTCCGGTGTACTCCCAGAAAGATAAATCCAATAGAGGCATGATTGCCTAATATTCTGCAATACCTGTTAACTTACAGTCATTAGGCCTATGGCTTTCAAATGTAAAGATGCAGTTAGTAGTAGTATCAGCATACATATCATCTGGACAAGGAAAAGTCTTTGGCCTCACAACCCATTTTCAAAAGTTTTTAAAAGCCTAAACCATTTGTACTCATCAATGAGGGACCCTGCCCCACCCAGGACCTCAATGTATGCCTTGCACAGCTTATAGAGGCTCCTTTTGAGCCTATGGAAGCTGCTCACTAAGTATGTCACATGGAAAACCTTATTCCTGTTTGCAATGACCTCTGCTAGGGAGGTAGATGAGTTGCAAGCCATCTGCACAGAGCCAAATTACACAATTATCACAGGGTAAAAGTAGTTCAGAACCAACAGAAAATTCCTTCCTAAGGTGGTATCTGAATTCCACCTGAATCAGTCAGTGACCCTTGCTGTACTCTGTCCAGAGCATTCCAGTCTGGGTGAGGAAAAGTTGCAAGCGTGGACCTAAAGCAAGTCCTCATGGATGGGACAAAATTTTTCAGGTCTCACAGCACCCACGTTCTTGTTACTTATGGTAAGATTGGCAAATGCAAACCAGCTACAAAGAGATCTATGTCTCGCTAGTCTCTTACATTCAGTTCTGCTCACGAAAAAGCTGGAAAAATGCCACAAAGGGGCTTAAGGGCACAAGCCACAAGAGGTACCTCTGCTTCTGTGGCATCTTCAAGGCCATCCCATCATTAGACATTTGCAGAGCAGCTAGCTGTAAAATAATAAAGACTTTCAGAAAGTGTTACTGTTTGGACATACAGTCCAGAAGGTATGTCAGTTTTGGAATTGCTGTCTTGCAGAACCTTTTTCTTAAGTAGGTTCTGGACCCAGCCTCCTAAAGTACTGCTACTGAGTCTGAATAAAGTGTAAACATTTAACTGATGGATTCCTGGGAGTAAAAGAAAAAAATACTTACCACTGTAATGTTATTTCTTCTTAAGGGATCTACTATGTTTACACTTTGTACCCTGCCTCCTCTACAGAATCTGACTTAGGTTCACACAAGAATAATTTTTGCTTTAATTGAGGTTGCTTGAGTATTACTATTGCAGTTCCTACAATTGTAAGTTTGTTGTTACGATTTATATGATAAATTTTCTCAAGCCTGCTTTCAGTTTGGTGTTTTCAAAATTCTATAAAAATTACAACATTTTTGGTAGCCTTTTAGCTAGTTTGACTAGCCGCTGCTCCGCTCCAGCTTGGAAACAGATCTAAGCAATGGGCAGAGTGGAGCGCTGGTGCAGAGTTTGAACCTACATTCCAAATTCTAACAATTTGCATAGGTTCTGATCTCTGGGGCATCTCTCTCAGCTGAGATGACTACATAAAATGTAAACATAATGAGTGATCCCTTAAGAAGAAACAACATAGGGCCATCCACTGGCTCAATGGAAGTGCATTACACTTCTATACTGGTGACCTGGGTTTAGAAACAAGCCCAGGTCCACATGCGACTGAGCAGCCAGCTGGGCGAGAGACAGCCCAGCTCCAGCACAGCAGCCAGCACCTCATGGTGAGCCGGGAGCTTGCTCCCTTTATGGGGTGGTGCATGCTCAAAGTGCACTGCTGTGTCTGAGGGCCAGCAGAGGCTATCCTGCCTGCCTGGGGTAGAGGGAGGGACCAAGGGGAAAAAAAAGAAAACCCAGGTGCCACAGGCACCGAGTGTGACAGTCTCTCGGTCCTCTTGCTTCATACCATGCGGATGCCTACTGGCTACAATGGGGTGGGAGTGGTAGTCAGGACTGGGGACCAGCAGGGGACCCAAAGGAAGGAGCAGGTGGCTATCTGGGCCAAATAGCCATATAGGAAAAAGTGAAGTGACAACATTGCTACAGTAAGTAATTCTTTCTTACTGCACTTAATTGAAAATATGTGTTTCATTCTTGTCCTTGAGTGCTTTTTCCGATACTGATTGCAGGAAAGCTCAAAGAACTTTGCTCAGTCTTGTCAAGTGCAGCAGAAAAAGACTATGGCTGGATTTTCAAAGCTTGGCACAATGCTTGAATCACGCCTTGCATCAAACCTTTGCACTGCCGAAGCTGTGCCAAGGCTGAATGCCGCAGCAGCACCTGGTCACGAATCTGGAGACAGTTGCGACATTACAGCCTTATTTATGGCAGCTTGCACCAAAGTCCAGCCACAAGCTGCATTACTGGAGGCCCCAGCACTGATGCATGTTAGACTTCAGAAGAGTGGTCCAGCAGGTGTCAATTTGGTGCATAGGCTAGAAAGTCCCAGTTTTGTTGTCACAAACCCTGTGCACCATATATATTGTGTACCCAGGGTTGGGGCAACAACCACCTCTGCAAATCAGGCCTTTTGAGTCCATTAGGTCTGCTCTGGTTCTACCTTAGTATAACTCCAGCCTGCTGCTGTGTGGCCTTAGGCTAACCCCTATTCTGTGAGCTGAGTCTGTTCTGCAGCTTTGTCCCTCCCCATCACCCAGTTCCAACAGCTAATTGCCCTTATGCCTGTCCCATCCCACCTAAAACCCACAATGCAACCAAACTCATCTTATCATTTCATTTTATTTATTTTATTTTATTTATTAGTAGACTGTACCAAAGTAGACTGGAGCATACCAGCCATGACATCTGCCAGGAGTCAGGTGATCCTGGAAGCATTGCAGAATGGATTTCTGACTCAGGGAGTCATAGAACCCACCCAGGAGGGGCAATCCTGATCTGGTGCTCATGAATGGGGAGCATGTACAAAATATAATTGTCAGAGAGCCCACGGTGGAAGTAAACATCTCACAGTGTGGTTCCTGTTGGATATGACAGGAAAATGTCCCACTAAGACCAAAATCCTGGACTTTAGAGGCAGACTTCAGGAAAATGGACAAATTGTTAAGAAGGCACCTGAGGGCATCAGGGCAGATACGGGCTGGTGGACCAAAGGTATTTCATCATTAAGGAGGGAATAATGGCTGCCACAGAGGAGTGCATTAAGTTCAGGGGAATTACTCTATGGCCAAAGCACCCAGCTGGTTTAGTACTGAGGTTGCCCAAGCAGTAAGGGACAAGAGGTTAGCTTATAGGAAATTCAGAAAACCAAGAGAGAGGAGGACAGGGAGAATTACCTAAAGATGGCTAGTGAGGCAAGTAAAGTAGTCTGGCAGGCTAAGGCTCAGAAGGAACTGCAATTATCTGAGGGATTTAAAGAAATGGGAGAAGGCATTTTTTGCTATAGAAGTGAGAAAAGGTGAAGGATGGAATTGTTAGGCTTAGCAAAGGGGACAGATGAGTGCAGGAGAATGGGGGAAGCAGACGTATTGAACAAATATTTCTGTTCTGTCTTCACCAAGGAGAAAATGGACCGTACCAACAAGGGAGCATAGATGTGGTGGTAGAGAAGGATGAGTAAGGAAAGAGAAACCAACGCTGAAGGTGGACAAATCACAAGGCACCAATGGCTGACGTCTACAAGTGCTGAGGGAACCAGGAGGAGCTGCAGAGCCACTCAGGCCCTATTCAGTAGTTCACTGGAGTCAGGCATGGTACTGCAGGATTGAAGAATGGCACATATAGTATCTCTTCATAAGAGCAGTCCAAAGGATGACCCAGGGAATTACAGACTGGTCAGCCCAACCTCAATCATGTACAAGCTCATGGAGACCATACTTAAGTAAAGGTTAGCAGAGTATCTAGAGGAGCATGGTCTCCAAGATGTGAGGCAGCATGGGTTTATGGGAGGCAGATCATGTCAAATGAATCTGATTGACTTCTTTGAGTCACTAAAACAGTAGACAGAGGCCAAGTGGTGAACATCCTTTACCTGGACTTCAGTAAGGCCTTTGACTCTATACCCCACAGAAGGTTGATCAGGAAGTTGATGGATCCTGGAGTAGAGGAAAGGATGACTGGATGGTGGAAAACTGATTGTGGAACAGGACCAGAGGGGTGGTGGTGGGGTTGAGTTTTCTAGTACCAGGAGTTCACCAGTGATCCTGCCAGGCTTGGTGCTAGGACTGGTGGCGTTCAGTGTCTTCATCAATGATATTGGGGATGGCATTAAGGCAATATGTACCTATTCGTGGATGACACCAGGCCCTGTGGGAGGGTTGACACAGCTGTAGGTATACAGGATCTAAAGGAGGAGCTGGATAAACTTGAGAAATGGTTTGGGATTTGGCAGCTTGGCATCAATGCAAAGAAATGCAAAGTTATGCACACTGGTGCCAAGAATCCCAGGATGGAGTACTACCTGGGAGGGGTCCGAGTATCTGCAATAGAGGAGGAGGAGAAGGATCTGGGAGTGATGATCATTAGCAACCTGAAGCACTCTGTGCAGTGCAGGAAAGCAGCAGCAAGGGCAAGTAAGATGTTAGGATGCATAGCCAGAGGGACCAGCAATAGGTGAAAGGAGGTTATACTGCCCTTGTACAAGTCATCAGTGAGGCTACATCTGGAGTATGGAGCACAGTACTGGTGCCCTCACCTTAAAAAGACACTGACCTGCTGGAGATGGTCCAGAGGAGGGCAACAAAGATGATCAAGGGTCAGCAGGATAAAGAGGGTTGGGGACCCTAATCAGGTACTTCCTGGAGGAGAAGGGGGGACACGACTGAGGCCTTCAAGTACTTGAAAGGATATTGTATGGTCGACTTATTGTATTAAATGTATTGTTATATATAATTTCTGCAGTACATCACCAAGTCATATTCTAATTTTGTATCTCACTATTGTTGTCACGAACTGTATTGGGATTCTATGTATGTATTACACCTTGCTAGATGTTGTCCTTGTTGTACTTGGACCCTAAACCCTTGAAAATAGGCACAGCCTGAAGGGTTTGAGTGAAATAAATAAATAAAGTGGATATGGAAGGTCTCTTAAGCTAAGTAGCAACTGAAACACAAGGAGGCACAGCCTTAAGTTGGATGAAGGGAAGTTTAGGAGGGAGATTAGGAAGCATTCTTTCTTCACAAAGGGTGGTGACCAGTTGGAATGCAATGCTCAAAGAGGGTGATCTTATTGAAGATGGCGGGCAGCTTCAAAAGAGGTTGGGATAAGCAAAAGGGAAAATAAGGGTCATGGGAGGGAGATGGAAAGGATGGGAAGGGTGAGGGGCTGTGGACCCTGCAATATGAGCAGACTAGATGAACTAAATGTCCTTATTCTGCTGAATTCTTCATATGTTAGTATTGTGTTTAGAGGACCTTTGAGCATGAGTGCTTTTTAAAGGTATCCAAGTCAAGCAGGTTACAAAAACAAAATAAAAAGTTTAAAAGTAACAACAAGCATCAGTTTACAAGTAACAAACTCAAAGATAGGGTCAATAAACATGCTACTAACATCAACATCTGCCAAAACAACTACTTGAGTCAGATTAAAAAGCAGGGAGCAGCAGGATTCAAAGTGCAGGGCAAGTTGCAAAAACAATTGCATGATTGTCATGAGGTCGTAGGCACCACTCTGTGGACACTTACAGTGAAATGTCTGGAGAAAGTGGGCAGAGGTTTGGCCCATGAATGCTGAGAGGTTTGGGGTGTCACTGTAGGAGGCAGGTGAGTTCCAGCCTTGGCTGCCCTTACACAAAAGAGTGCTGACCAAGACGTTTTCCTGATGGGGCAGGAACAGTTTGTACTCCCCCATGGACCAGGTACCCTACTTGTTATTAATTAATGAGATGTGGCTGCATATACCTTGGGGCATTTGTCCCTAGTAGGGACACCAGGATTTCATTGACAAAGAGGCTGGAAATAGTAGGCCCAAGGATCATTTGCATCTTAAATTTATGCAAAATTTACCTGTTTAATCTGAGTTTGGCACTTTGGGAAAACTTTGAAAAATGCCATATATAGACATACTGTAAGACAGTTTATAGTTGATAGTTTTTCTGAATCTGTGTTCCTCTTGCCCTTGTTTACTAGGCTCCGTTACATGGAGTCAAGATCCTTGTCCCTACAGTAGGTCTACTCCTGCTGTTCATTTCTTTGTTGAGTCCACAATCCTCTGTGACATCATAATCATTATAGAGTGACAAGTTATGATGTTATAAACAGAGGGTTATGACTTCACAAAGGACTGAGCAACAGGAGCAGATGAACTCTTGGGAAATACAATTAACCTAGTAGGAAGGTAAAATGTTTTATCCATAGTTTATAAGAACCAGGATACTTTTGATTGACATAAATCTCAGTTACAACAAAGTCCTTTACATGACAAGAATAAGTGAGGAACAAAGAAATAGAAATGAGACAACAAATAAGCTGTAAACTGAACTGTGTCTATAGTGCATAATGTTCACCTCATTTTTCAATAGTTGTAAAACTCATACTTAACAGCAAACCATTATGAGTTTTACACCTGTATTTGTCAATCAAATACATTTCAGAATGTGAAGTCTGGCTTTA
Source organism: Neoceratodus forsteri (assembly GCA_016271365.2). Lineage (NCBI taxonomy): Eukaryota > Metazoa > Chordata > Ceratodontiformes > Ceratodontidae > Neoceratodus > Neoceratodus forsteri. Next base: position 1,708,729,446 of record CM028129.1, on the reverse strand, counting down.
ATCCCTGAATCTGTCAATCAACTAGATCACGGTACTAGACATACAGCTGCACAAATACAAACCCCAAGTGAAACTTACTCACACTAATAGTTTTCTTAGTACTGGCGTTTCTTCAAAATATGGTCATCCCCTGTCTCTGCACAGACAAGAATAAACTCACTTTTATACAAACAACCAAACCCACAAGAGTTAAGAACAGCCAATTCCTGCTTACCTCAAAGGGTTGTGTGACATCAAGAGCTCTTAAGTTCTCATGATGTCACAGAACCCATTTTGTGTTAATTGTCAGCTTGTTTGTAGCACTGGGGTAAATTATATAATCTTAAAGTAGTCAGTTGTTACGTTTTATTTCTGAAGTATTTTTTTTATTTGCTTATTAGGAGGTTTTCTACATGATAGTATTGACTGTGATGTGATGTAATGAACAGTACTTCACCTGGAGACTTGACATATCTTATTCCATTCCTCATTAGCCTTGTGACCTTGCCGACATTCTGACATCATAAGTGACTGATCTGGCAATAGGTGATTGGCTCTTCTTGGTCAGTTAGTTGTGATGTCACTGCCAGTGAGGTCACATGCTGATGCTGTAAAAAGAGGAATAGGAGCTAGATATGTCAGCCTCCAGGTAGGAGATATTCCATACATCACAACAAGTATTGTCAAGTATAGGACATATTATTAGGAAAAAGGAAACATACTTCTGGTATAAGAAGTAATAGTTCTTTACTTTTAAAGTTAATATTAATCTCAGGCTGTACACTAGCTCTGTAAGATAAGAATTTCAGAATTCATATCCAGGTAAATTTAATTCATGACTAAATCTATTATTTGGAGATAGTTCAGAAACCTTTAAGTCAACCATATTAATGCATGAGGATGTTTGGGACCATATTCTTATTTACTCTTCACAATCTTAGCAATCTCAATGAGTATTCATGTAAACATTTTTGATTCTTACTCTAGTGTTTAGTCCCGGAGTCTTTAGATTATGGAGGGTTAGTTTTAAATCACGCAATTTGTTGAATTAGCTAAATGTGATTTCTTCATAGCTAATTCATATTCATATACATCTGTGCTCTTGTGTTTAATGACACCACTGAGTTCAGAAACAGGCATTGAGAACTGAAGCACTGAAAGGCCAGGCCCGTCGGGCCTTCTAACTACTACAAAAATGTAGGGTGGTGACTTCAAAGAGATTAACAATCGGATATATGACAGCTGGTTGCACATACTGAAGACTTCTTTCATTAGTGCCTGTCACAATAAGGTAGATGTGGGATAATATGCATTGGTGAGATATAAGTGACAGGATTAGGGTATAAAAGTGTAACGATGAAATGCCAAAATGTTGAAAAGCTAACAAATATACTGAACTAAAAGACTATAACAGCAGAAACTTGTTATTTAAAGAAACAAAAGCTGCCATGAAAAATACTGCAGCACCATAATGCAATTACATTGACAGGATACAATTCTATCAATAAACTGTAACTCTATTGACAGATAGAATGTAATTCTGTTGACAGAATACAATGATATTAAAGATTGAATGTAGTTCTTTATCATTTCTTATGTTTACAAACAAATCCTGTAAATGTAATGATGACTGGGTTGAAGCAGAGTGGAGGGGTAGGAATGTGACGTGATTAGGTATATGAAGGAGAAGAAGAATTTTCTTTTATGTAGCACTTTTCATACACATTGTATCCCAAAACATTTATTTATATAACATTTTGGTAACTAGGAAAGGCACCCTGAGCCAGAGCTCGCTTCCAGGTGGACGAGGGAGAGGTGGAGAAAATACAACAAGTGAACATAGGAGAATGTACAGCACAGGTACAATACAATGCATGAAGATTATACAAACTATATACATAAAGTACAGAAATAATGCAGGTGTATACCACATCTTCAGTAACTACAAGTGAGTATGTACATACAGTAGGTGAATGCCTATCATTAGTACATAGGTGATTGCCTAGCATTAATAACAGTAAAATAAATCTATTTACACAACATATATATATATATATATATATATTTATATATATATATATATACACAAGATTTACGTTTATATACAATAAGGTACTAGAATACAGCAGATGCAAACAGAGGACCCGATATTCAGAATTGCACCTGGCAAGTGGCGCATAGTGGTAGGCAGAGCAACTGAGTTGCTGGAGCAACAAAGGGATATATTCAAAGGAGATGTGCCATGGTGCGCCTCATCTGAATATATCAAATAATGCACGCGGTGCATATACAATGCGCCAGCTCATCCTCAGACAGGTCTGAATACCAGGAATGGGAAATGTAACCAGCGCATCAGAGATGCGTCGTGTCAAGTTCCTGATATTCAGACACAGATATGCAAATGGTGCCATAATGCATGGGTGCAATGGGTCCATTTGCATGAGCTGTGCAGGGTGCCCAACGAAATGTGCCTGGTGCCCTGCACAGCATGCAATGCTGTCAATGGAGGACTAGTGGTAATCCCTTTCCCATAACCCCAATCAGCCATAATGTGTAAGTAATACTTCCCTGGTAGTCTAGTGGTACCCCCAGTAACCCTGTTGCTGTATGAATGGCATAGTCAGCTCCCTGGTAGTCTGGTAGCACCCCCACCCACACAGGACCTCCAACCACCCAGCCCCCCATCATCCGGTGGGCAGCAAGACCCACCCATTCACCTCTGCAGCTGCCAGCGAATGACAGCTTATAGTATGTGCTGCAAGCTCATTGGTCACATTGTGGACCAATGGGCTTGCGGTGCATACTGTAATAGTCAATCATAACTTTGTGAATGAGGTCACCATTCACAGTGTTGTGAATGACTATTACAGTAGTTGCACTGCAAGCCCATTGACCCACAATGTGGACCAATGAGCTTGCAGCACATACTGTAAGCTGTCATTCGCTGGCAGCCATGGAGGTAAACAGGTGGGTTTGCTGCCTACCGATAATGGGGCTGGTGGGCTTGGGGTTCTGTGTGGGTGGGGGTGCCACTGACTACTAGGGAGATGACTACACCATTCATACGGGTGATTGGGGGTTACGGAAGGGAGGGGATACCAGACTGCCAGGGAAGTCATTCTTTGCACATTATGGTGATACAGCTGACTGGGGTTAGGGAAGGGGTTACCATTGGACCACCAGGGATACTGTGTGTGCTTCTGTACAGTGTTCATGCGAAATAGTCACCCACTGCTGGTGGCTGCTGTGTTGTGTCTTACATCACGGCAGCTCGCCTGTGGGTGGCCACCAGCTAAACCATTTTCTACTGGCTCAACTTTGTGCCCAGGTATGTGGCACATCTCTGGGATGTGTCTGCAGATGCACCGCACATCCGGGCTGAATATTGGGATGTGCCACATATGCATGGGCATGCCCTATGGAGATGTGCATGCATTATCTTTGCAAGTGCATTGGGAATTTGCTGCACAGTTCCCTTTTGAATATTGGCCCGGGACACATTTCTGGGGTTTCGAGGTGCAATTCAGTTATGCCAGGTGCAACCCTTTGAATATCTTGGCCACGTGTACAATAGTTGCATATTAAAATACAGTGTAAACATTCTGGCAAAAGTAGCTGTAACCAAAGCAGGGAGTTACATATGGGAGGTCTATAGATAGTGTGAGGGTGGGAAGTCTGGGTGGCTGAGAGGGAGAGGAGGGTTCGAGGGGAGGAGGAGCAAGTTCAGAAGAGGTGAATGGGGTTCAAGGAAGGAAAGAAATGCAGGGGAGGGAAGGGTTTTAGGTGTTTTGAGGGATGCAGCAGTGGGCAGGATGTAGACCAATAGTGCAAGACCAGGTCAGGGAGCCTAAGGAGAAGGATAACGTGCCAGAATGTCACTGAGATGAGGGGAGGGGAAGGAGCAAGGATCTCCCGAACGAAGATAGTAGCCAAGGTCAGTTGAAGGAGACAGGAGACTAGTGAGGTAGGAAGGGAGAGCACTGAACCAAAACTTTGTGATGAAAGTGGTACAGTGGGCGAGCGGTGGTCAGCCTGAAAGGTGAGGGAGAGGGCACCTTGACAGGAACAGAAACAGACTGGTAGTAAAAGTGATTGTTGGTGCATATTGGCAGACATTCGGCTCAACAGTACTTTCACATTAGTGCCCTTAGAATCACACAGCTGTGAACAATTGCTTGAACCCATTTTGATATAGACAGAAATGTTGTCCTGGATACTGGGAAATCTCTATCTCTTACGAGAAGTGCTGTGTCTTCTTTTACTTCTACCTGGGCACCCACCAAGACAGCACAAGAGATGGGAAGAAGGGACGTTATCATTTCATCCAAAGAATGACACACTCCGTTAGTCCAGCACCTCCTTAGTACTGCACTGGAGTGCCAGCATTTGGGACTTGAGCTTATGCCCCAGTCCGTGACTAGAACCCACAGCCTTCTGACTCAGAGGCATGTGTACTAGCAATTGAGCCATGCTAACATCCCTTATGAGATGTGGACAAAACAGCACATTGGTTTGTGTCCAGTAGGCAGTACTTTCACAGGAAGCGCACTGGGGAGTTCCAGCAAATTTTGAAATTCCTGGAAGGCAGCATAAGGCAAGGCCCTGTGTTTTCTGCAATTCTGCGATTGCAGCAAATATGACAGTAACATGGTTCTGCCACAGAAACATGCCTCTGCCACAGAACACAGAATGTTTGAGGAGTAAAGATGGCCACCACCAATGAAAACCCAAACTAAACTGCTAAAATGATTGTGAGCAAATCTAAAATAGCACTAGAGTGAGTTTGAAGGTACTAAATGTCGATATTGAATCTTCCTGTACTATCCTGTGTAAATACAGTATAGACATTTGTAAAAGCAGGATCCCATTGAAATAAGATATATCATCTCATCTGGTCTATCCTTGGTAAATATATAGCAAAGATGTGATAAAGTGGGAACCAGTACAGCAGGCCCCCTGAAACTATGCATCGAAACTGGTCTGCCCTGGCAAAACTACATTGTGAAAGTAGCACCACTGAGAATGAGATATTGCCTCTCAGCTGGGCTATCCTGGCTAAATACATTGTATAAATGTGTAAAAGCTGGATCCCACAAAACAATATATTGTATCTATGCTGTGCTATTCTGGGGTAGTACGATGCAAAATGTGTAAAAGCAGAACCACACTGAAAAAGAGATATTGCATCGGAACTGCAAAAATGTGTCAGAGCAGGACCCAATTGAACTTGAGGCTTGCATCTCAGTTGGGCTATCCTGATAACATACCTTTAAAATTGGTTACACTCAGAAACATAGAAACATAGAAACACAGATTTTGACGGCAGATAAGGACCGCTTGGCCCACCCAGTCTGCCCATTTCCTACCTATTGGATAAGCTGCAGATCCTAGTTAACCAGCAGCCTACTTCTTCCTACCTCCACCCCTAGAATTGCTTTATGACTGTCCTATGCATGCTTGAATTCCACCACTGTTTTTGACTCCACAACCTCCTCCGGAAGCCATTCCATGCATCCACAACCTCTCTGTGAAAAAATATTTCCTTAAATTACCTCTGAGCCGCCCCCTTCTATCTTCAGATTGTGCCCTTGTTCTTGCACACCTCTTTTTGAAAGATGCTACCCTCTTGGACTTTGTTCATTCCCTTGAGATACTTGAAAGTTTCTATCTGTCCCCTCTCTCCTTTCCTCGAGGCTATACATATTCAGCTCCTTAAGTCACTCTTCTATGTCTTCCGGTGCAGACCCTGCACCATTTTAGTTGCCCTCGTCTGGACAGCCTCCATCCTGTCTATGTCCTTGCGAGATTGGGTCTCCAGAACTGCACGCAGTACTCCAGATGGGGTCTCACCAACTGTCTGTACAGAGGGATAATAACTTCCTGTTTTCTGCTGGTGATGCCTCTCCTATGCATCCCAGTATCCCCCAGCCCTCCTTGCTGCCCTCTCACATTGCTTGCCCACCTTTAGGTCATCTGATATGACTACCCCAGGTCCCTTTCCATTTTTGTTACTATCTCACCCCCCATTGTGTACTCTTCCCTGGGTTTTGTTTCCCAGGTGCATTACTGCACTTCTTAGCATTGAATCTAAGCTGCCATACATTTGACCATTCCTCTAACCTTGCCAAGTCCCTTCTCATCCTTTCCACCCCACCTTGTGCATCAACTCTGTTGCAGATCTTTGTGTCATCTGCAAAGAGACATACTTTCCTTCCAGTCCTCTGCAATATCGCTATAAAGACATTGAAGAGGACCGTCCTAATACTGAACCCTGCGGTACCCCACTAGTAACCCCCTTTCTTCAGAGTGGACTCCATTTACTATTACTCTCTGTGTCCTATTCTCCAGCCAATTCTTTTACCCAGGCTGTCATCTTGGGACCCACTCCCAGGCTGGCTAACTTGTATATTACTCTTTTGTGTGGGACTGTGTCAAATGCCTTGCTAAAGTCTAGGTAGGCCATGTTCCTAGCCCTCCTGATCTACTACTTTGGTCACCCAGTCAAAGATTCTATCAGATTTGACTGGCATGACCTTCCCGCTGTGAATCCATGCTGCCTTGGGTCCTGAGCCCTCTGGCCTCTAGACACTAACAATTCTTTCCTCCAGAAGTGATTCCATCATTTTCCCTACCACTGAGGTTAAACTAACAGGTCTGTAGTTTTCTGCTTCTGCCTTGCTCCCACTTTTGTGAAGGGAATCACATCTGCCCTTCTCCAGTCCTCGGTACCACCCCATCCTCCCATGATTTGTTAAAGAGGGTAGTCAGTGGTGTCACTATAGTTCTACCCTTTAGTTCTTTTTTAGAATTCTGGGATGAATCTCATCAGGCCCCATTGCTTTGTCCACCTTCAGTTTTAAGAGTCTGTCAGAACCCTTTCTTCTGTAAATGGGCTGATATCAACTTCTGTATCCAGAGTGTTTCTACTGTTTGTTTTAGGTACCTCCCCTCTTCCTTCGTAAATACTGAGCAAAAATATTTATTTAGTATCTCTGCCTTTTCACAGTCACCCTCTGCCCCTCTCCCTCCTCTTTATTAAGCCTCACTAGCCCTCCCTTGGTCTTCCTTCACTGCCTGATGTACCTATAAAATGTTTTATCCCTTCTTAACAGAGTTGGCTATCTTTTCCTCTGTTTGGGCCTTTTGCTGTTCTGACTGTCTTCCCAGCTTCCTTTTGCTTTAACTGATACAGTTCCCTGTTCTGCTCCTTCTGTGATTCTTGCACTTCCTGAATGCTTTCTTTTCTCTTGAATCTTCACTGCCACTTCCTTTGAGAACCATAGTGGTTTCTTACATCATTTCGTTTTGTCAATTTGCTTCACACAAAGGCTTGTTACCCCTGTGATGGCAGTTTTTATTATTCCCATTGTTCTTCCACCCTCCTTCCTGCCCATTTGCTAGTGCATTCTTAGGCACTCACCCATTTTGGCAAAGTTAGCCCTCCTAAAGTCCAGTACTTTTGCCTTTGTATGGCTTGACTCTGTTGCTGTGTTTATTGTGAAGCATACTGTTCGATGGTCGCTAGTTCCCAGATGGCTACCCACTTCTACATCTGTGATCCTCTTCATCTCCATTTCAGAGAACCAGGTCTAAGATTGCTCTCTCTCGAGTGGGCTCCAATACTAGTTGTCTAAGGCATGCCCTTGTGGGGCATCTAGAATAACCCTACTCTTTGAAGTGGCTGCTGCAACTGCATTCCAGTTAACATCTGGCATATTCAGATCCCCATCAGCAATATCTCCCTTTTCTGCCATTCTAAGTATTCTTTCTATCATTTCCTTGTCCATTTCCTCCCCTAGAGAGGATCTGTATACAACCCTGTCTTGGATTCGTGGTGCCATTGCGGTCTCCAAATTTACCCACAGTGCTTCTTCTCCTCCCTGTTTTCCCTTTTGTTCTGTTGCCTTGATGCCTTCCCTTATGTAAAGAAGCTACTTCTCCTTCTCTTTTACCCTCCCTGTCCCTCCTGTAGATAGTGTATCCTGGAATGTTTATGTCCCAGTCATGGTTTCATGTGTACCATGTTTCTGTGACTGCCACGATATCCAGATGTTCCTCCTCCATCAAGGCCACTAATTCAGGAAGCTTGTTACTCAGACTACGGGCATTGGTACTCATTGCTCTCCATTTTTGATGGCTTTACCTTCTTTGCAGCATCCCCATTGACCTGTCTACCTCGGTCTTTTCTCATTTAGTACCCTGTTTTGTGGGAGAGGCTGGGATTTTCCTGCTTATCAGTGCCTCCCCTTGACTAGTTTAAAAGCTTGCCAATGAAGCATTTAAACCGATTGCTCAAAGACTTGTTCCCTCCTGGATGCAGACCATCCTGCCAGTATAGGCTGGTGTCCCTCAGGTGGAACCCCAGTCCCCAATGAAGCCAAACCCTGTGCTCCACACCATTTTTCAACCATTCATTAAACTGCATGGTGCAAAGTACCTCGCCTCCCTCATGCCATTGACAGGCAGCATCTCAGAGAAGGATATTGTGTGTGCTACTTGTCTTAGGCCCTCCCAATTCTACAAAGTCCTTCTGCACTGCTCTAATCTCATGATTAGCAAGTCATTTGTCCCTAGGTGGACAATGACATCCAGCTCATATTCCCATGCAGCTGTTCTCATGATCCTGAGGATCGCTTCCTGTCTCTCAAGCCATGGCACCAGGCAGGCACCTTACTTCAGTTTTCCCTGCTCCCCAGTTCTTTCCCCTAATAATTGAGTCCCCACCAGGAGCTGCTTCCTTTCCTTGTGGTGTCCTCTGCCTCCTTCCTGTGGGCCTCCCTTGTGACAGTTGTCCTCAGCCTCCTTAGTCTCCTCTGGTATATCCATAGGAGCTATGCTCCCCAGAATGGTGTGTATGGATTGTGGTGTGAACAACTGACTGGTGTGCCTCTGTTCCACCATCCTCACCCTCCTGAGCCCACTGTGGTCCAACTGCTGTGCTTTCTTCACAACCTCTGAGGTAGTGGTGGTGGCTCTGGTGCTCCCTGGATGGGGAGGTTCCTTTCTCTACTGTTCAGTGTAGCCTGGGGAAGGTCCCCGTACTACTGTCCAGTGTGGCCTGAAGACGGGCAACTTCCTCCCTCAGGGCAGAGAGTTGTTCTGCAAATAGGGCAGCATCTCAGCCTCCAGAAAGACTCCTGGAAGACTGCTGCCCACAGTCATTACATTGCACTACTCCCATTTTTTTATTTTTATTTTGTGTGTGTGTGTGTGTGTGTGTGTGTGTGTGTGTGTGTGTGTGTGTATGTAATATAGAAATAGATATATATTTATATTATACAATGTGTATGTTATATTGTCAGTGCAGTGTGCTAGAGAGGATATGACAGTGACATGCACCTTGCACTCTTGAGGAAATGATGTCAGAACCCCAGGTATAAAGGAACTATTTCCAGGGTGGGTGGGGTGAGGACGGAAGGGTTGGGCCTAAACTGTACCCTCACAAAACAATCAGCTAAACGCCTGACCCACCGCTGCAATGAGTGCCTTCCTGTCAGCAAGATACCCACAACAATTTGACAGAGAAAATACCCTGCTAATCAAACAGAGAAAATCCACACATCCAAGTCAGACACAGGTAAACCTCCCAGCCCCAAAACAGGCCTGGTGGTTTGTGCTCTGAGAGCTGTCAGCCCCAAAATAAGTCAGTTGTGCTTTAAACTCTTCCTGCACTGAAACTTTAAGAATTGTAACAAACAAACGTAAACCTAGATCCACCCCTCTGTTGCTTGAAAGACTGTCTTTTCCTGTTTCACACTGCAGGTTTTCCTATGACCACTCCTTAACCACAGTAACTTTGTTAAAAGAGTTTAACTATCACAAACTCCCTACGCACAGTAAATTATTTAAAATAGTTTCTGACCCAAAATCCTAGTAGTCAATCCAGCTACCCCCAAGGGACAACCAGAATGCAGTATTCAAACACTTATGAAGTTACTTCCAAGATAAGCAGAGTTTGCAAGTTTCTTTTCAACTCCTCAGCCACCTATAATTCATTTAAAATAGTTAAATAGTTTAACTGTCAGAAAATCCTAGTAGACAATCTAGCTACCTCAAGGACCTACCCAAATGCAGCATTTAAATCCTTCTGTAGTTACTAACAAGATAAACAGAGTTTGCAAGCCCCTTCTTGGTTAAACACTAAACAAATATGTGAATAAAAAGCAATTACCAAGGGTAGTTAGTTTCACCTCCCACAGAATTAAGCAAAGTGCACGTTTGTTGCAGATATCAAGTGCAATATAGAATTTCTCACACAGCTCGAGTTGAAGAAAGTAGTGTCCTTCCAGCTCCAGAAAATGTGCTTTTGAGGTCCATTAAAAACAAGATATTGCATCTCAGCTATGCTATCCTTGCTAAATACATTGTAACAATATGTAAAGCAGGAACCCCCAATGAAAATTAGATTGTGCATCTCACCTTTGCTATGCATGGTAAATACAGTCTAAAACAGGTAAAAGCACAGCCCTGTCAGTCTAACTTTGGTGGTGAGGAAATTAATGGAAACCCTACTGAAAGAAAGACTGGTTGATCATCTAGAGTCCAGTGGGATGCAGAAACATCGAATTTGACCTTGACGGCAGTTAAGGACCGCTTGGCCCACCAGTCTGCCCATTTCCTTACCTAATGGATAAGCTGCAGATCCTAGTTAACCAGCAGCCTACTTCTTCCTACCCCCATCCCTAGAATTGCCTTATGACTGTCCCATGCATGCTTGAATTCCACCACTGTTTTTGACTCCACAACCTCCTCAGAAGGCCGTTCCATGCACCCACAACCCTCTCTGTGAAAAATACTTCCTTAAATTACCTCTGAGCAGCCCCCATCTTCAAATTGTGCCCCTTGTTCTTGCACACCTCTTTTTTGAAAGATGCTACCCTCTTGGACTTTGTTGATTCCTTGAGGTACTTGAAAGTTTCTATCATGTCCCCCTCCCTCTTTCCTTGAGGCTATACATATTAAGCTCCTTAAGTCTCTCTTCATATGTCTTCCAGTGCAGACCTTGCACCATTTTAGTTGCCTTCCTCTGCACAGCTTCCATCCTGTCTATGTCTTTGCAGAGATTGGGTCTCCAGAACTCACAGCACTCTAGATGGGGTCTCACCAGCTGTCTGTACAGAGGGATAATAACTTCCTGTTTTCTACTGGTGATGCCTATCCCTATGCATCCAGTATCCCCCAACCCTCCTTGCTGCCCTCTCACATTGCTTGCCCACCTTTAGGTCATCTGATATGACTACCTCCAGGTCCCTTTCCATTTTTTGTTGTTAGTATCTCACCCCCATTGTATACTCTTCCCTGGTTTTGTTTCCCAAGTGCATTACCTTGCACTTCTTAGCGATGAATCTAAGCTGCCATACATTTGACCATTCCTCTAACCTTGCCAAGTCCTTCTCATCCTTACCACCCCACCTTGTGCATCAACTCTGCTGCAGATCTTTGTGTCATCTGCAAAGAGACATACTTTTCCTTCCAGTCCCTCTGCAATGTAGCTATAAAGACATTGAAGAGGACCAGTCTCAATACTGAACCTCCTGCGGTACCCCACTAGTAACCCCCTTTCTTCAGAGTGGACTCCATTTACTATTACTCTCTGTGTCCTATTCCTCAGCCAATTCTTTACCAGGCTGTCATCTTGGGACCCACTCCCAGGCTGGCTAACTTGTATTAATCTTTTGTGTGGGACTGTGTCAAATGCCTTGCTAAAGTCTAGGTAGGCCATGTCCACAGTTCCTCCCTGATCTACTACTTTGATCACCCAGTCAAAGAAATCTATCAGATTTGTCTGGCATGACCTTCCGCTGTGAATCCATGTTGCCTTGGGTCCTGTGCTCCTCTAGCCTCTAGATACTGACAATTCTTTCCTTCAGAATTGATTCCATCATTTTCCATATCGCTGAGGTTAAACTAACAGGTCTGTAGTTTCCTGCTTCTGCCTTGCTCCCACTTTTGTGAAGGGAATCACACCTGCCTTCCTCCAGTCCTCGGGTGCCACCCCATCCTCCCATGATTTGTTAAAGAGGGTTGTCAGTGGTGTCACTAGTTCTACCCTTAGTTCTTTTAGAATTCTGGGATGAATCCCATCGGGCCCCATTGCTTTGTCCACCTTCAGTTTTAAGAGTTCTTTCAGAACCTTTTCTTCTGTAAATGGGCTGGTATCAACTTCTGTATCCAGAGTGTTTCTACTGTTTGTTTTAGGTACCTCCCTTCTTCCTTTGTAAATACTGAGCATAAATATTTGTTTAGTATCTCTGCCTTTTCACAGTCACCCTCTGCAGCGCGGGCAGCAAGGATTTATGGGAAGGTCATGCCAAACAAAACTGATACATTTCTTTGACTGGGTGATCAGGAAATAGATAAGTGGAGAGCAGTGGACGTGGCCTATCTGGACTTCAGTAATGCCTTGACCCTCTGCCACCCACAGGAGACAGATAGGAAGTTGACCAGCCTAGAGTAGGGTCAGAGTGGAAAACTGGGTTCAAAACTGGTTAACAGATAGAAAACATAGGGTTGTGGTTAATGGCACTCACTCTAAAGGTATGAGTGTGACCAGTGTGGTGCCATAGGTTATGGTACTGGGACCATTTCTCTTCAATGTCTTCATAGGGGCATTGCAGAAGAACTGGAGGGAAGGTATGCCTTTTGCAGATGACATCAAATTCTGTAATAGGGTGGACACTCAGGAGGGAAGGAGAAAATGCACAGGGATCTTGGGAAGCTTGAGGGTGTTCAAAATCATGGTAGATGAGATTCAATGCTAAGCGCAAACTCATGCACCTGGGGCATAATACCCTGCTGCTGCGAATAGGGATGGGGAAGGTACTAACTATCACTGGACACAATAGAGACCTTGGGGTTATTGTATCAGAAGACCTCATAGAGGCAGGGTCATGTGATAAAGCTGTGGGTAGACTAGTGGGATGCTGCAGTGCATAGGGGTGGTATCTCCAACAAGAGGAGGAGGAGGTGATGTTGCTGTTGTATCATGTCCTGGTATGCCCCCACCTGGTGTACTGTGTCTAGGTTTGGTGACCACACCTCAGAAAGGTATAGACTGGGTAGAGGCTGTACAGGAGGGAAACTAAAGGGTGCAGGGTTTGCACAGAAACCTTACAAGGGAGGCTGAGGAATCTCACGATGTGCACCCTGTAAGAGGGAGAGAGAACAATGGCATGATTGAGACATACAGGTATCTCACAGGAGTGGAACAGGGTGCAGTGGGGAGTCTCTTTCCAATTAGGATGAGAACCAGCACCAGGGTGCATGTGATGAAGCTAGAGAGGGAGTTTCAAGAAAGATGTGAGGAAATATTTCTTCAGTGAAAGGGTAGTAGATGCCTGGAGCAGACTGTCAGCAGAAGTGGTGGAGGTTAGAATGGTGGGAGGCTTTAAGCATGCATGGGATAATAGGGAGGAGAGAGGTCTCCGGAGGCCAGATAGGGGCTATGGAGATAGACTAGGCAGGAACACTTGGCAGACTGGGTGGGCCAAGTGGTCCTTTCTGCTGACAACTTCTATGTTTCTGTTTCCTGTTCTCCCTGCCAGTCTAAGATAGCAGTTGGTGACTTCCGTAAAGAAGGAAGTCCAGGAAATTGCCAAGTGTTGTCTTAGACAGATTTGGAGGAAAAGCAGGAGAAAATGCCAAAATGTAGACCTTGGGGAGGTGAGAAAAGGTGACCTTTAGAAAATACAACTGGGAGCAGAGTTCTCAAGTCAGAACTACAGGGAACAAGTTTGGTCAGTGCCACTACAGCTGCTAATACATTAACTTGATAGCGGATATATAAAATTAATGTCTGATGTACATTATACATATTAGTGGTCTTTGGGGGTGGGGCACCACATCCCCTTTTATATTACCATGAAGACCCATTGGATATAGTGATATGGGATCAAAACAAAATGGTGAAATAGAAAATTCACGATGTCTGAGGTTAGCAATTTGTAGCCATAACGTAAACTAGAATTTATTTCTTTCCTCTTTCGCTGTCTGTATTTATGTGTCCATATTCTTTATTAGTGAGGGCATTTGCATGAAAACAGGATCCTTGTGCTGCAGACTTAATGGGAGGCAGTATCCAGTATAGCATAGTGGTTTAAGGCTCTGAGCTGCAAATCTGGAGACCTGGGTTTGAATGCCACAGCCTCCACTTGCATACTGTGTGACACTGAGCAAGTCACTTAACTTCCTGTGCTCCCAGATTGCACCTGTAAATGAGCTTTCAACAGTGTGTCTCACCTGGTTAAACAATTGGAAAAAATGTACCGTAGTCTTCCTTTTATTCCCTCTGCTAAAGTCATTATCCTTTGTGAGATCAGAATAATTTCTTCAGCAACAGATTAAGACCTCACAAACAGAAAATTATGACTTCAGCAGGGGATAACAGAAAATGGGAGGGTGTCTAGGAACAAAGATGATGTTTTCATAGTAATGTATCCGCTTATAGTCTGAAGCAAAAATGCAGTGTCCAAGTCACTGTGGTGTGCCTCCATGCTGTGTTACCATGCCAAATGAAAATACATAAATACAATTTTCCCCTTCCCATGCTCCTTACTGCACAGTATGGTATTTTATTTAATTACTAGCTCCTTGGCTTTGAGGCCTCTGACAGCTGTGATGCTGGGTGGCTCACTAGGGCCTGTCTGCCCACTCTTCTTGGCTGGAGTTCAGTGTAAGTGCAATTAATTTTGTTCTATACTATCCTTGCTATCGTACGTACCTTTCTGGCCTGCTGTGTGGGTAACTGGGCTGCTAGTCCGGCTTGTCCCTGCTGGGCATTTTTCGGGGCCTGTTCCACCCTTGCTCCTGACTGGAAAGCTGTCCATGTTCTGGATGCTCTGTGAGTTGGGGCTGCCTGCCCCTTGCAGCCTACTGTCCTGCCCCCCGAAGGGTTTGATGGTCTGCTTGTGGTGTCATCCAGTGCTAACTTTACCAAATAATAAAAAAAAGTTCAGAGAGAAGTGGCAGTCAGCACCTGCCCAGTGGTGCTGCTGTTGACTCACCGTCAGCCCATGTCTCTCTGTTTGGGTTAACTGGGAGAAGGTTGCTCCATGTGTTCTGGTGGAGCCTGACCGGTCCAGTATTGCTGGTTCCACCCCAACTCTGCCTCTCACCACTGCAGCATCAGATGCTTCTCTGCTCACTCTGTGCCGCTTCTGACAACCTCATTATATTAATTAAAAAGCAAGCAGCTTAACTGCAGTTTGCCGTGGTGGGCCCACTGTATTGGATCAGCTGCTCTGTCTCCCATCATCCTGTTGCTGCCTTGACCCATCACCAAGTGACCAAGTCCTCCAGATCTACCTGCAACACTGCTCTTGAGCTCACACTCAAACCTGTTGCTGCACTGGAACACAGACCTTGCAGAGGAGGTGGGAAATAGACTGAGTGAGTGAGGAGAGAGAAAGAAGAGAGAGAGAGGAAGCACCCAATCAAAGAGCTGCAGAGGAGGTGGGGAACAGACACACAATGTGAATGAAGAAAAGAAGTGCAGGGTGGAGAACAGACCAAGAGTGAAAGGTAAAGACATAGGAAGCACCCAATCAGAGAGCTGCAGAGGAGGGGGAACAGACTGAGTGAGAGAGAGAGAGAGAGAGAGAGAGACGAGAGACACAGATGAAGCACCTCATCAGAGAGCTGCAGGAGAGCAGGGAACAGGCACACAATGCAATAAAAGAAGAAGAGACGTGCAGGGGCAGGGACCAGACTGAGAGCCAGAAAGAGAGAAGCAAAAGAAGTGCCCAATCGGACAGCTGTAGAGGGTGCAATAAAAGAAAAAAAAGTTTGGGTATGGGGAACAGACCAAGATCGAATATATAAGCGAGAGAGAGACAGAGGAAGTGCCCAGTTGAAGAGCTGCAGGGCGGGGTGAGGAACAGACACAATGAGACTGAAGAAGAAAGAAGTGTGGAGAGGAGATACCAAGAGAGACAAAGGAAGTGCCTGATCAGAGAACTGCAGAGAGGGCAAGAAACAAACCTGACGGAGAGACAGAGGAAGCACCAGATTGGACAACTGCAGAGGGGTGGGGAACAGACATGCAATGCAATTGAAAAGAAAAGAAGTGTGGGATGAGAAACAGATTGAGAACGAGAGAGAGAGAGAGAGAGAAAGGAGGAAGCACACAATCAGAGACCTGCAGAGTGCAACTGAAGAAGAAAAGAGTGCGAGTGGGAACAAATCAAGAGTGAGAGAAGAGAGACAGACAGAGGAAGCACCCAATGGGAGAGCTGCAGAAGGGGCATGGAACAGACCGAGAGTGAGAAAGAGGGACAGAGAGAGAGAGAGAGAAGAGAGAGAGACAGACAGAGTATGTGCCCAATTGGAATGCTGCAGGGGCAGGGAATGGATGCATAGTGCGACTGAAGAAGAAAAAGTGCATGGGTGGGAAGAGGCGAAAAAGAGAGTGAGAGACAGAGCAAGTGCCCAGTTGAGCTACAGAGAGTATGATTGAAGAAAAGAGAACATGCAGGCATGCTGTTGCTTACCAGCAAACAAAATAAACCCAGACTTTTATAAATAATATTTTTATGACGTCACCGTACTATGGAGACATGAGTGAGCAGAGCTCTCCGCTTAGTCCAACTTACAAGTTGCCCTTCATGCATCGTTAATGCTGACACACCCAGTCTACAATGGCACAAATAGATTAGTAGTGATGGTGACTCGGCAAAACACAAAACTGCCACCTTGGGGATCTGCAAGCAAGAGAATTAGTCCATGGGAGCAGACCTGAAGCCGGATGCCATTCCTCCAAAAGGTATGGAGCTCCCCAGACATGGTCTCAGAGAGTGAGATGGGTGAGGAGGAGAAAACCTTCACAATAATCTCCCATAATATATATCATGAATTGCAGAGACTGGGAGACACCTTAGACTGCATTTGAAGTGAGGTAGCAGATAATAGAAGGCCATTCAAAAGCAAGAACAAAAATCCTAGGAAATGGAGAAGCAAATCTCTGCCATCACAGATACCTCCGATCTTCATAATGGGGCCATCTTACTGCTGCATGATCGACAGCAGTGACTTTACCAAAAATCGAAGACTTGAAAATAGATCCTGCACAGTGAATGTCCGTATTCATGGTATCTTGAAAAAATGGAGACTGGAAACATCACATTTATAGATAGCTCTACATGAAATTCTGAACTTAGTGCCTGATTATCAATTAAACATTATACAAGTGCATAGAGCTTTTTCTGCCCCAAAAACAGAACCAAGGGCCAGACCAGTTATAATTGCTTTCCTTGACTATCATACTAAAGAAGAGGTGCTTCAGAAAGACTGGGAAAAAGGAGATTTTGTTTGGAGACTGCTGACTCTTCTTTGAGTACAGCTACGCACCTATTACCATGGAATGCATAAAGCAGTGGTTTGGTGTTCTGAAAGAGTTAAAAGCTAAAGGCATAAGGGCATGAATCGACTATCCTGCAAAACTCAAAATATTAGTGGACAGTGGCTTTTGAACCTATGAGAACATTGGCGGGTGTCAAAAAGCCTTGCAGATCCTGGAGATCAAAGTCAACAATTGCATCAGCACCCACAAACTGAAGGAATTAGAAACAAGAAAATGGATTTTCCCATGGAACTTCAGGGGACTTCTACTATAAATTTGGGAACACCTCTTGCAGAAACAGCTCATGGATTAAAATGGCAGCTACACGTGGAACCTCTGTGTCTACAGCCAGAGATCTGCACCCTCCCCATCAAGCCAGAGGCACACCTCACCACAGGGAGAGGGCTGATGAAGCAAGATGAGATGAATCTCCCCGTTGAACTGTTGCCTAGATGGACTTTTGTGACTGAAAAGAGTAGTAAGTATACAACAAAGAGACTGGGAGTATGTTATAGGTGCAAAGTTATGTTTTTAATTTTGTTCCACAATAATAAAGGCCATTGAAATGGGACAATTGATATAAGGTCTGCCTTGGAATGATATGACAGTTATCTGGGGAAAAAAAATTGTTCCTTAAATGACTATGGGTCTTTCATTAATTGTAAAGCAGAAAATCATTTTCTCTCACCATCCTAGTTTTGGCACCACACTTAGAACGACAGACCACCTGCTCGATAGATCCAGGAGACAATGTAGTTCTAGCAATGGAAAATTGGGAGCTAAAATGGACTGGATGTCATTGGTGCACTAGCCCTTACTTTCTGTAGTTTGTTGTTATTTAGGCTCCATGTATATTATAATAAGGTTCATACTGTGCTGTTGGCTCATTGATGGGGTCTAGGAATGTTTCTTTTGGAGGACGGGCAGGTTGAATTCAACCACATTTGGAGGGTGGCACAGGGTCTTGAGGACCTCAGACATATGGGTAGGGTTGGTGGGGGAGGGAGAACAGAATGGTGATAGGCAGGTCACCTGTGTGTGAGGGGTAGATTTTTCTCTTTTCCAGTCTTCTCCCATCTGCCTCACTGGACCCAGCAAACAATCTGAGGGGACTGGGCTAAAAAATGCATAATGACATTTTAAAGAGATGATGCAACAGCTATCTGTAAATCAGGCCTGTGAATCAAAATCAAGATGGATTGGGAGGGAAGCACCTCCACAATCATCCACCTTGACTGGATACTGGGGAGACTCCAGACCTTTACAGCTCACTAGAGCCTGACGTTTCATTCTTTTTTATTTTTGTTTTGTGGGGAAGGGGACAGGAGAACAGACATGGCTGCCTAGTTATATGGAGGCTCAGCGCCCACTGCTGGAGGGATGCCTCCTTTAGCGGATGTGTGGTTAGAAAACTGACACTGCCAGCTACAATTTGCAGTCGGACAGGTAGCTGGAATCAGGTGCCATGGATACAAGTGGGGGAGCAAGAGTACAGGAGTAGGTTTGAAAGTGTTCAATCGGTTTCAGCCGTTGCAGTTGCATGGCGTGCTGTTACGTTTCAAGTGTTTATCACTGCCTATGAGTACAAGGGACATTTTATCTGTCTTTGACACTGAGGAACTGTGGAATATTCCATGCCACACTACAGGGGTGTTTGAGAGAGCACACTTTCAGGAACAGTGCTAAACCGAACAGGGTAACATTATGGCGGATCTTACTGTAGTAACATATAATGTCAGAGGCCTAAACAGCCCTATGAGAAGAGCCCGCCTGTAGCAGGAACTTAACAAAACTGCAGCCATAGTGGCTTATTTGCAAGAAACCCATTTGACTCCCACAGAACATGACAGGCTGAAACGGAAATGGATGGGGAGGTATATGCCACATCCGGAGCTGAGCACCCTCACACGAGGGGCACGGCCATCCATATTCAAAAGGATTGCCTGCAACAAACTGACAGAATGGGATCCGAGGATTGATCGTTTGCTCTCAGGTATTTACAGAAATATGATGTGTTCTCTTTTAAAGCTCTATGCCCCAATGAGGAAAAAGAAAATGTTAATTTTCTTAGCACTCTCTACAAAGAACAGTAATAGCTCCTAATACTTCATACATTATCGGGTGATTTCAATGCCATTATTTCAGCAAAGCTGGACAGAACAGGAGGGAGGGTGGGGACAGGGGCAGTCTGGGGAAAGTAATTAGCAGATTGACTGAAGAACTAGAACTTAAAGAAGTCTGGAGGTTTGTGAATGGTTCCATGAAGGATTATTCACACTATTTTGATAGGTACAACTTCTACACCTGCATTGATTGTTTTATGTTTGCTTGCGCATGTGCAAGAAACATGTGCCACCATATGTGTTCTGGTAGGTGTGCCACCCCACTTCCACTGCCCTGCTCCTTTTGCAGGTGCAGCTGCACTGCACCAATGAATGTCTGAGCCGACTATGACAGCCATTCAGATGCAGTGGCGTACAGCTCCAGAGAACACACCGCTTCTAATCAGTGTTGTGGTGACATGTAAACAATTGCATACTGCCGTCGGCAGATAATTTGCATACTGCCATCGGCAGTATGCAAATTACGCATACGCCAGCACTGCATCTGAAGTGTCATAGACAGTTAGTTTCTGATGGAACAGCGTGATCCCCATCGGATCCAGTGCCTCCCCAAAACAAACACCCAGGTAGCACACTGAGAGCCCACCCCAGTGTGCTCATGCCTCCCCTCAACCCCACACACTGTATGGCCGGGACGGGGTGCCCAATCCACATTGGCTCCACTGCCCCCAGGTGCCACGCTGGGAGCCCACCCAATGCGTGAAAAGTCTGTGGCCACGGGGTGCCCAATCTCCGCCGGCTCCACTGCCCCTAAACAAACTTCCAGGTGCCATGCTGGGAGCCCACCCAGTGTGGCAAAGTCCCACATTGTCTTTAAAAAAAAACACCTACAACAAAAGAAAATGGTCCTCATTGACTCTCTTGCCCCCTTCCCCAACCCGCTCCCACCCTCTACGTACCCACCTCCCCACCCTCAACCCATACTTACTTCTGGAGACTGGTGTGAATGATCTTGATGGACCAGGAACACGCCTGCACTCTTCAAAGCCGACCGTGAACTGAAGAAATGCGGGTAAGCTGTATAATGGCATAAGTGGCTTTTCTAACTTTAGGCGCATATCTCAGCCATTTGAGGAATTTATTCACCAGATTTTCAACATGGGGTTCTTGGGACCCTACCTCATGAACTCAGTCACTGTCATTTTATTATTCAGTCCGAAAGGTGATTTCACGGTCACTGCGTGGAACCACCTTTCGGACCAATTAATGAAACGACAGTTTCACAATTCATGAGGTAGGCCCCTAAAACCCTATGTTGAAAATTTGGTGAAAAATTCCCAATAATGACTGTTTTACAAGCGTGACATTGTGAAGTTCCTATGCACACTCCGAACTTTGAGAATTTTACTATTTTCACTCCAGATTTTCAACATTGCCATTTTATCACACCTCCTTATGAACAGTACAGCTGTCATTTTGCATCTCACACAAAATGTGTTTTCGCACATGTTAGCACAATGGCATGGCCTGTATGTAAAATCAATGTTTGGAACAGATTAAGAAAATTAGAGTGATACTGTTCATGAGCAGAGATCTTAAAATGACTATGTTGAAAATTCAGTGACTAAAGTCCATAAAATGACTGTGTTATGGCGTGCATTGTGCAGTTTCCACGCACCCTCGTATGTTCACGAATTTGTAATATTTTCAGTCCAGATTTTCAACATTGGCATTTTCCACACCTCTTATAAACAGTACAGCTGTCATTTTCCACACCCTGGCCAAAATGTGTTTCACACTTCCAGCGCAGAATAGTGCGGTCATTGTGGGAAATCAGTGTTTGGGACAGATTAAGAAAATCACAGCGACACTGTTCATGAGCGGAGGTCCCAAAATGGCTATGTTGAAAATCTAAAAATCCCCAAACTAATTACATTATGGGTGGGCATTGTGCAGTTTCTACATGCCTCATGACTTCACCAGTTTTTATATTTTCACTCCAAGTTTTAAACATTGCCATTTTTACACTCCTCATGAACAGTACAGCTGTCATTTTCACATCCTGTTCGAAATGTGTTTTCCACCTGTGGTGCCAAATGGCGCAATCACTGTGCAAAATCACCTTTGCTAATGAACTGATAGTGTCACTGTTCATGTGGAGGGATCAAAAAACACATGTTGAAAATTGGAGTAAAAATACAAGAAACTCCCAGGGTGTTAGGGTTTTGACCATAACGCCCTACCCTCAGGGACTGGCAGGCATCAGGGGTGTGACTTGGGATTGTCGACAGTAATGCTTATGCCATTCGACCCCACCCCCACCCTGCAGCCAGTGACAGACATCGAGGTGTGCCTTGGACCCCCTGGCCCCAGAGTTCACCCCATTCTCCCATACTGCACCCATTTCTGCGTATTTCCTTATGGAATGAGGTGAATGTAAAGCCCAAACACTCCAAGGCACACCTCGACACTTGTCAGTGCCTGCAGGGTAGGGTGAGGTGAAATGTCATCACCGTCATGGACGATGACCCAAAGGCACACCTCAATGCCTGTCCATCTCTGCAGGGTGGGGTTGAGGTGGTATCAGTTCAATACTTCACTGCCATTCCTATACTGCATCTGTCTAACTCCTGCACTTCCACTGCTAATGCCAGCAAGCAAACATTAAACATTGACAAATGCTTGTTTCTAATGTTCTAGAAGTGGATGCATGAAGTTCAAGTCCTGCTCTTTTCTGTCAGGACTCCTTCTGATCATGCACTGGTAAGTCCTCAGTTAGAAATCACGTCCGCTTTAAGACATTCCAACTGGAGAATGAACATAGGCCATCTAAATAATCCACAATTTAAAGAGACCATAGAACTAAAAATAAGAGTATCCGGCAGACAACCCAGAGGAGTTGGTCACCCATGCAGTGTGTTGGGATGCCTTAAAGGCGCTATATAGGTGCAAACTCAAAACAACATTGAGAGTGAAGGCTCCAACAGAGAACTTTAGAGAATCAAATTAGGAAATTGGAATTTGAGGATAAGACATCCTTGAATGAATAGGTTAAGGCAGCCCTTGATAAGAAAAACAGGACCTTACAGCATTACTGATGGCTCAAATGGAAGGAAATATCATAGAATAAAACAAAGATATTATGAGGGAATAGAACTGGTAGGCTATTGGCACAGCAGTTACAGAAACAACAAGGAAATCGAGCAGTCCTGAGGATGAAGGTCCCACAACAGAGAAGGGAATTACAGGTAATCCAGGAGGATCACGCAGATCTTTCAGGAGTACTACAGGAAGCTGTATGCCCGAGATGACATAGACTCTTTTCAGGGAAAAAATGGAGCTTTTTCTGTCAGGTGCCCCTTCCAATCTTGGCAGACGAGATGCGAAAAACCTAGATATAGGCACTGGGGAGGCAGACATCCAAAATAAGATTGCTAAGCTTAAGAATGGGAAGTCTCCGGCCTGGATAGTCTAATCTGTGAGTTTTATAAGACATTTGAGAACTGCTAAGCCCTGTACTAAGCAAGATCTGTCAGGAAGTGATGGAGGAAGGGTAGCTACCCGATTCATGGAGGTTAACATAGATATCTATCTTGCCAAAACCGGGCAAGGATTTAACAGAGTGTGGGTCTTATAGACCAGTGTCTATCTTGAATACCGATTTAAACATTTTCACTGGAGTTTTAGCAGAAAGGATTCAGCAAATAATTACAAAGGTAAGTATATCAAGATCAATTGGGGTTCATAACTGGCTGGTATTTGCAAGACAACATCTGTAGATTGCTGAAGATCATTTCTACTGGGGACAGAGGACATTCCAAATAGCCATCTCCATGAATGCTGAAAAAGCTTTCAATAGGATAATTGGCACTTTCCTTCAAAGGAACACTCAACCCCTTAGGCCTCAAACAATCTTTGGTTTAAAACACATTTAATGATTGTTCACATTCTGTATAGATAGCTGATGTAGCTGTTAGTTTGATTCTGCTTCCTTTTTCTTTTTAAAAGTGAAAACATACTGCCTACCACACAAAAATATGTTTGTTTACATTCCTTGATCAACATCCACTGCATCTTTCCTGGAATTGGGAACACCCCCAATAGTCTAGCCAGATAAGATGCCGTTGGAGAGGGGAGGGGAGGAGAGGAGAGGAGAGCATTGGATCATAAGTGGCTGCGCTGTTTGAGTGTGTTCTAATGTTCATGAAGTATGCAAGAAAAGCAGGTCAAGAATTTAAAACAAAACAAGGTTGGATATAATTACACCTTTAGCATGCATTTCAGTTCTACTTAGAAAAGAAGCAGATCAAACAACCAGAAACATCAATGAATTCTAGAGAAGTGTGCGATCATAAAATGTGGGGTTTCAGCTAAAAGTATATGAATCAAATAGGGTTGACAGCGTCCCTTTAAAAACCATGGAGATAATGAAATTCAGACCTAAATTAACAGCTACTATCTCAGCCTTATATACCAATCCAGAGGCATTGCTGAGTGTTAATGGGATCAACTCAGGCTACTTTCTGCTGACCCGAGGTGCCTGGCAGGGATGTCCTCTGTCACCCCTGCTGTTTGCAATATGTTTGGAACCATTGACAGCCAGAGTACGACAATAGATTAATATTGTGGGCATAAAAGCAGAGGAACAGAACAGAAGATATCTTTGTACACTTATGACTTGATTTTTCTTTTAGGAAGCCCTCTGAGTCAGTTACGATTGGTAGATAGAGGTATTGCATGATTTTAGTGCTGTTTCAGGATATAAGATTAACTTTCTATAGTCAGAGGCTTTAATAATTAGTCAGTCTTGCCCGTTGGGTTTCGGGTCAGTTTTCCATTTAAATGGGCCCCACAGAATATGATCTGATACTTGAGGAATCCAGGTTATCACTAACCTTTCAAACTCTTCCCACTCAATTATCAAAAACTCTGGGATACTGCTCAGGTGGACTTGGCAACATGTTCCATACTACCCCTCTCTTTCATAGGTACAATAGATGTGGTAAAGATGATTCTTCTCTCTAGATTCCTTTTTCTATTTCAGTCTTTACCAGTCCACATTCACTGTAAATTTTGAACAACATTAACAAAAGGCATCCAGCAATTTATATGGGGGTAGGGGTGGGAACAACTGAGGGTGGCCAGATTCTTACATTAGCGAAAGATCAAGGTGGGCTAGATTGATAGACTTACAGACATATTGACTGGCAGCCCAGCTCACCATGGTGTGCACCTGGGTGAAACAGAGGTGGAGCTCAGGATGGTATGGAATAGAAAATGCGGGAGCAGGGGCAGCCCTCTTTACCTTGGCCATAACCCCAGTAACAACAATTATAAAAGGAGTTACCAGTAGGTAGGTCCAGCATAGTTTAGGAAATTTACGAAAAGTTAGGAGACCTACAAACACAGAAAACACTCTGGGCCCCTCTTTTTAATTAGATATGTACCAGAATTCCTGCCTCCTAGGCTTGGTAAGGTTACTTAGTCTGGGAACTACAGGGAGTAACTAGATTTGCCCAATTGTTAGAGCAGGGGACCTGTATTTCTTTCACTTGGGCTAAAGAAAATTCAGGTTTGCCAACACACTCTTTTATAGATATTTACTTCAGGCATTTTATTATGCAACCTGGCAACATATAGAAGTTATCAAACCCTCACACCATGGGAAGACTACCTGTATGGAGTAGTCACTAAACCAGGGCATCAGAGATACATAGCAGGCATATATTGTTTACTTCAAGAAGCAAAGGGATTAACATTAGATAAGGTAAATTTGGTCTGGGAACAAGAGGTGGGAATGCATTTCCTGGAGTGCCATTGAAATTACTTGGGTTCCCCTGACGAGAAGTGCAGACCTAGCCCTGATGCGGTGAATGTTTTCTCCCCGAACCTAGGCTAACCAGGTAATGGGTTACAAAAATGGATGCATTGCACTAATAACATCTAAATAATAACACCACCCAGACCCTGGTTACATAAGGTATCACTGTATGTGCTGTGGGCACTAGGGTAGAAAATGGTGGAAAAATCCCAACCATGGCTGGATGATAGCCTGGTTTCCCCACATTAGTGACTTGGCACCTCTTGGTCCTGTGGCAGAGAACAATTGGAACAAGTGGTAAGTCCCAGATGGAATATGGGGCTGGGGAACTGGTCCAGAAGGGATCAGGTCAGGAGACAACAGGAGATAAAAAAGGATTTAAAAAATCTACATGGAATCAGTAAGGTGGATGTCTTGGAACTGTTAACAGTGAAAGAAACTCTTAACACCAGGGCAGCACTACAAGTTGGTGGGAGGTAGATTCAGGCAGGACATGAGGAGCTTCTATCTTCCTCTCCAGCTGGCTGTCTGCCCCTGAACAGGTGCTACGCTGCATGGCTCAGCGGTGACTTCTGACTGCCGGCAGCTGCACGGCTTCTCCACTTGCTGCTCAGAGCTGGCCGCCTGCCCTGAACAGGGCACTGTGCTCCGCTGCTCGGCGGTGACTTCTGGCCACGGCAACTGCACAGCTTCACCTGCTCGCTGCTCAGAGCTGGCCGCCCACCCCTGAACAGGGTGCTACACTCCACGGCTTGGCGGTTGACTTCTGGCTGCCGGCAGCCGCAAAGCTTCTGCTTGCTGAGCTGGCTGCCTGCCCTGAATGGGGTGCTACACTCCACGGCTCAGCGGTGACTTTAACCACTGGCAGCCGCAGCTTCTCCTGCTTGCTGCCCACCCCTGAACAGGGCGCTATGCTCCACGGCTCAGCAGTGACTTCTGGCCATCGACAGCTGCACAGCTTCTCCCACTTGCTGCTAGGCAGTATGCTTTACTCTCCCTGGAACTTGAATTTCTGGCACCTTGAACCCGATTGGCTGCCACTTCTGGACCTTCTCGCTATTGGATGCTTCACTTTTCTCTCTCATACCAAGTTTCCTGACCGAATTTGAACTGCAGGTTTCATGCCATTTTCAAAGAGAACTGTATTACTGTTTGAAATGTGTTTAATTTCTGCCTACTGCTAATGTAGTAACTGTTTTCAATGCCTCAAATGACTATCGGATAGTTGGTTTCTTAATTGTGCCTGTCCACAAAAGTGATAGTGATTACAGCTGTTCTATGAAGAGTTTAATCTCCATTTCTTTAGCTCCATTGTCTGCCTTCTGGCGCCTCTGCACTACGGCCTGAGTAGCCTCCTGTTGAGCGCACATCTCTGCTCCTTTTGTTCTTTCTGTCTACTGTCTCCCATCTCTGTAAGCTGGGCCCCTTTTGTCCTTTCATCTGCCCACCAATTAGATGAAGTGCCAAGGCTCCAGTGGCACTGTATCTTCTCACTCATTTGCTTCTCTCTTCCCTCTCCAGCTGGCTGCCCACCCTTGAACAGGCGCTATGCTCCATGGCTCGAGGTGACTTCTGGCAGCCGCACGAAGAGCTCTCCTGCGCGCTGGCAAATTTCCTTCCCGATGGGCGCGAGCCTGCCCTACGCCCCCCACCCTATCTGAGCATTTTCTCTTTATAGGCTGTTGTAATCACCTGACCTCACCTGGAAGTGCCTTGAACTCTCATTAGCTCCTTATTCTGTGTCTCCACGAGGGCACTAAATCCTTCAGCCACATTATCTAGCCTTCATTTACAAGGTCTTCAATACTCTATAAATTTTTCTGTGAACCTTCTCTTCCTGCTCCTACTATGGCTTTAAATGCCTACTCCTTATATTTATTTCCTCTCCTTTCCCTTTTACCTATCCCCTACCCCTGACCCCATCACCATCCAACTCAAAGAGCCCCTTTTCCCACTGTCTTAAACCACAATTCCTCTTACTCCCTTTTTCTTTCACCTGGGTGCACTATCCTATATGCCCTTGTGCTACTCTCTCTCTACTACCCCTACTTCACACTTCTACATCTCCTCTGCCTTCAGTCCCCCTGTACACCACTCCTCTCATATAACTACTCATGCCAGGTTGGCCCCTGGTTCAAAGAGTGCAAACTGCACTTTTATCATTGCGCCCTTCTCCCATCGGACGGTGATATCCAGTCCCTAACACTGGCCCAGGCTCTCCCATCACTATGGGACCATCCTCCCCAAGCTTAGCCTCATTGCCACCTTATCTTACTAGTATCTATTGTGACCTCAAAATTATCCACTTAAATGTCCACAGCCTTCTTCCTAAAACTGATTTGACCAACTCGTTGTTTCACTTGCCCCTGATGTCACCATTCTATCAGAAACCTGGTTAAATAACAAAATTGCGGACTCGTCCCTCACCATCCCAGGTTTCTCTGTCACCCGGCAAGACTGGGTTGGAGAGAGGAGGAAATAGCTATTCATGTCTCATCAGCTATTCAATATACCAACCCTTACCACCACGGTTACTAAAGCCTACGAATTGCTCATACTACAGATGCCTTACCCTTCTCTGACTCTGTTTTCATGGCAGGTGCTTGCTGTCACCCGGCCTACAATCCTTGGCTGCTATAGAACTTATTGACTCTATAGTCTCTCTTACCTCCACGGGTGAGGTTTACATTATGGGTGATTTCAACTCAAACTGGCTATCCCCTCCATCAACAAACTTCTGAAATGACATTGCTACCCATAATATAGCCAGCTCATATCTGAACCCACTAGGCTAAGCGACAAAACAAATAATCACTCCCTGATCAACTGGGCCCTCATTTCCCACCCACACAGAGTTGTTAAATCAGGGTACTCCCGATGCATTAAGTGACCACCGTATGACTTTTCTGGTGCATAAAGTTCACGAACAAAGGTTCCCCAAAGACCCTACTAACTCAGTCTTACAACTCACTGAACCTCGCCCTCTTCTCGCCCATGCAGATTGGGTCCCTATTGTTTTGGCAACCAATACTGATGCTGCTGCCGACTTCTTTAAAGCCAAATTCCTTTACATTTGGAACCAACATGCCCTATCCGCGCATCTGTGTCCGAGGAAATCACCTCCCTGGATCTCCTCTGAGCTTATTGCATGCCAAAGAGCTAGGGATCAAGCCTGGAACAACATAAAGCCTCTAGGCCACAAAGATTACGATGCCTGTCATTTTCTACGTAACAAATACACCAATGCCACTCATTTTGGCAAAAGCCGAAAATTTCAGCTCGATTTTACAAGTTAATATTAACTCCCCTCTAAATTTTGGAAGGTCATCCTCTCTCTTCTTCCCTCCCTCTACCCCCCCTTCCCACACCCTTAAACTAAATAATAATTCCCTGGTGACAGACCACCTGGGCAGTGGCACACAAATTCAACAACTACTTCACCTCTTGTGCTTCCCCCTCTTTATCTTCATCTCCTGAAATTAGTACTGCCCTTCCTCCAAATGATCCCCCACCGGCAAAAGGCTTATTGTTTTCTAAAATTACCCTTCTGACACCATCAAAGTCTTACTACTTTCGAACCTAACAAAGGCAGCTCATCTGATGAACTACACCCCAAATTGTTATATCTCTTGGCCCTGGCCATAGCTTTCCCCTTTCGGAACTCCTCAACCTTTCCTTTGACTTGGCTGCCCTCCCTGGTAGCTGGAAGCATGCTGTTGTTCTTCCCTTACCTAAGGGTGGTGATCCTTCTACCCTGGTAACTACCATCCAGTTTCCCTTCTTCCGCCCTGTGAAATTGCAAGAGCATCTGGTCCTCAACCAACTCTCTTCCTATTTCTTCCAACACTCATTTCTTTACTCCCTTGCAGTCTGGCTTTGGAGAAACCACTCCACTCCGACCTTCCTGATTAGGCTTACTGATTTCATCCTGTCAGGGATGGACAGTGGCCATATCACCTCTGCCATTTTCGTAGATTTAGCCAAAGCTTTGACACCATCTCCATTCATTACTAATAAGTACCCTCTCTTCAGCTGTCTTATCTGATCTGGCAACTAACTGGTTCAGATCCTACACTCAAAGGCCGCAACCAGTCAGTCAGAATAGCAGACTCCATATCCGCTGCCCTCCCTATCAACACTGGAGTACTCCAAGGATCAGTGTTGGGTCCTTTACTCTTTTCCATATTCCTGAATGACATCCCATTAGGTATGCATCTACCTCTGTACATATGTGCACGAGATGATACAGTCATTTTCACCTCAGGCCACTCCCCACCGATGTTGCTGTCAGACTCCAGCATGACTTCAATAAGGTCCAGCTCTGGCTTAGCTCACATCAACTCTTCCCTAATGCCAAGAAGACGGTCTCATGACCTTCGGCACCAAGCAGAGACTCTCTAGGCTTCCCTTCACCCCTCTTACCACACACTCAATGGGACAATTCTTGAGGACACCTCCTCATTTAGATATCTGGGTGTTTGGCTAGATCGACACCCTTAACTTCTCTGGACACATCAGGCCATCCTGAAAAGTTGCACCCCAAGCTCAGTGCTTTATACAGGAACCAGAAGTGCCTCCCTCTCCGGTAAGGCATGAACTTGTCCAAAGATGATCCTCCCAATTTTTGACTATTGTGATGTAGTCTACAGTGTCACCCTAAGATGTCCCTGGCCAGATTGGATACACTTTCAACTCCTTCTGTCATTTTGCACTAGAATCTCCTCCTTCTCTCGTTGCTGTCTCTCTATCACTCCTGGCTCTCTGCCTCTTGCAAATAGATGCCTTCAGCATTGTACCAAATTTGCCTCCAAATTCTGATTTGACTCACTTCCCTCATACCTCTGATCTCCTCTCTGTCACCCCATCAGTCCCGCTCCCTCGGATCAATAGAATTCCGTTCTGGCTATCCTCCACTGGTCTACCTCAGCTGGTCAAACCACCTTCTCATACCACTTCTAATTTCCTGGAATGCACCCCCCTGCAGAGCTGCCACTCCTCCTCCTCCTACTCCGCTATCTCTGCCGAACAACTTCCTCTCAGTAAATTGCTCATGTGCTTAATACTACCCCCCCCAGCAACCTTCAACTACTGCTTCCAATCCCCTCTGCTCCCCTGCCCAATCATAATCTTCCTCTCAGTAAAGCTCTTGTACCTAATATAAATACCTTCTCCCCAGAACCTATAATCTTACTTCCCTCCTCTCTACCCTCTCAAAGTCCTTCTGCTAACCTTTCTACCACCTTTCCCCCATTCTCACTCTAGCTGTCTCAGTCTCCTTGCAGGGTTCTCAGCATCCTGAAGGGTCACTCTTGGACTTAGGCTCTACCTCCCTTCTGTTCTACTCTTTCCACCCTCTCAGTCCCCTTGCAGGATTCTCAATGTTCTGAAGGGGTCCTCTGGGTTTCAACTACACCCTTCCTTCACAACCCACCCTTTCCCCTCAGATCTGTGCTTCATTACTTATTCTTTTCCCCAAATTTACATTTTGTTTTGCCACACTTACTCTGACCCACCTGTCCCTCCTGCACTTATTGTACCCTTTTACTGTTCCTAGCTGCTCTCCTACTAATTGCCTCCTTCTGACCTGACTTTTCTTTCCTTATCATAGCAGATAATCTCTTCTTTGTTTCCTTTCTAAGTTCGTCCATGTTCTGCATTCCTCCTTCCCCCTTTCCTCGCTTGCACTTTTGATTGTTTCTCTCACACTAAACTTATTGTACATTACACTGTTGTGTATCACCTATCTTATGCAACTGTCTGCTCTATTCTGAGCACCTGATTGTACTGTATGATGCAGCAAAATGTAATTGTTGACTATGTAATTTGAATTATTGTATTACTGCTCACCCTCCACCCCCAGTCAGCTCCGGGAGACGAGCAACTTGTTGCTCAGTGTGCCTTCCTGGTGAAACATTCCAATAAATAAACTATTGCTTCATGGAAAGGATGGTGTAAAAATGGAACAACTTACCTAGTACCTTACCTGTACTCCCTACAGAGGCACAGTACTATAAAACTCCATACCAGTAGGATTACGGGGATTAATTCTAATGTTAGATTAAACAATCTAAAAGTTGGTTTGTTGATCAGATGTCCATTCCTCTGTCTTGTTGCTCTAATGGAGTCACTTGAATGAGAATGACGATATTTGCACTGCTTTGACCCATGATGAAACACTAATTTAACTTATGTACATATATTGTATTAATGTTTGTAACTCTTATTGTGATTTTACATTGTTTTATGCTGTAACAGTGAATTGTGCAGAGGGATTTCATTGGAAATGGGCTATGCACAACTGAGTTATTATTCCTATTCGTAATATATTAATAAAAAGATTATACTACTACTGCTACTACTATTAGCAATATAGTAAATTGGGTGACTTCCTGTGAGAGCTGGTGGAGCAACAGTGGCAGTGGGAAACTCTGGCTTTAAACAAAGCTGCTCTTCACTTCACTGTACACCATTTGGACTTCAAAGCCCTGCTGGATATCGCTGCACCTAGCAGTCAAGAGGGATGCCATCTACCCCTTCTCCCCCCAGATGCCACAAGAGTAGCTTCAGCTGAGACCACAATGGTCTCCAAGCTCCTCCACCCCTGCCTCTCCTACTGCCAATTGAGAGGCTTCCTTCAGAGAGTGGGCAGACTAACGCCATTCCTCTCAAAAGTAGACTACTGGTGGTCCTCCATGCTGTGGTCTGCCTGGGAATCAGCTGAAGAGGCAGCTGGCCAACCACGCTGCCAGATTGGGAGGCGTTCAGACTTTCAGTGCTTCTCCCTCTGTTGTTTAAGTTGCCATCCATTTGCCTTTCTGCTTCATTTCATACAGCCTGCTGGTGGTTACTGCCACTTCCCCATTGTAGCCTTGGCCAGGCAACCAGTCTTTAATGTACTGCTATCATTCCACCTGCTGCTGGTTAGTGTCATTTCCTTGCTGTAGTTCTGTTTCAGTAATTTGTCCAGTAATTTACTGTTCATTAATTTACTGCTCAAATCTTTCTGTTGGTTAAGGATTAGCGTTATTGTATTGCCCTACTGCCTCTCTGTTTTGCACTTCCTTAGCCATACATATATTGTTTACCCTGTTTTGGTGCAACTTGCATCTCTATTTCACAGTACTAGTTTTACTACCACCACCACTCCCAGGTGTACTCCTTACTTTTAACTAGCTCCTTTCTGGGTGTAGATCCCATACCCCCTCCACCAGATCCCCCTCTCTCCTTGAGTGTATTACATCCCAACCCCCAGTCCATTGCAGGCCTTCCTGCCAGGTGCAGTCTACTGTTTTAACAGCATCCATATGCTCACTCAGTCAATCAGGCAACTGTTTACCACCTCTCCATCATGCTGTTGTTACCCTCGCCCTCCTCCCCTCCTAGTCCCCCTCCTCCTTCCCCCAACCTTCCCTTCCCCATCCTCTCCTTCTCTTCCCTCATCCTTTCCCACCCTTCCTTTCACTGGCCTCCCCTCTGGCATTCCACTTGGCCTCCTGGGTGAGTCATTTCCTCCCACCTGGATTCACCTTGATGCATTCAGAGGCTCCACCTCTCTACCTCTCTCTCCTTATTCCTCCTCCCCTCCCTCCCTCTACTTTGCTCAGGTGTCTCATAAACTCCCTTAAGCTCCTTGTGTTCTTGCTACTCATTCTAGCAGATGACATTGAACTCACAAAAATGTGGAATGGTGGGCACAGTTAACAGGAGGTGGTGTGAGCAAGACAGCTAGCCTGCTAAAACACAGAAGACAAATCTTCACACTCATAGGATCATTGCATTGAATGTAAAAATAACAAACACAATGAAGTGGTAAATACACTTATTTGTAAGCCCACTGAGGAACACTGACCATGTCTCTAAGCCCAGATCTTCAACTCAACACAGGGTCTTCGTCAGAGGGTGGGCTGAACCCAACCTCACTCCTACCAATTGCCTCTTCTTTCCCCAAAGGGTTGAGATTAGCTCATATTAATATCCACAGCCTCCTCCTCAAAATCGACTTTCTACAAGCCCTAATAGTGAACCTCAACCCTGACATCCTGGTGATCTCAGAATCCTGCATCTCCTCAACATCCTGAATACTGCCATGGTCATCCCTGGCTCCACAAGCATACACCAGGATTATACTAAGAAGGGCAGAGGTGTAGCCATCTACATTTCCTCCTGCCCAATTCGAACCCGAGCTGTCCATCTCCTCCCGTCTGTCTATGAGATGCTACTCCTGAAACTCTCCTTCCCTTTCCCCATCTCCATATTCATTGCTAGAGTCTACTGCTGCCCTGGCATATCCCTCCCTCTGTCATTGAGCTCCTCACCACCTTGTCCTCCCATGTCTCCACCAGTGAGTTGCTCATCCTGTGTGACTTGAATATTAATTGACTCTCATCTTCCCACTGTATACTATTCCAAAACATAAAATCTCTCCAGCTTACCCAACTGATCTCCGATCCTACAAGACTACTCCCAAAACCTGTAACCACTTCCTTTTGATTGGATCTTCTTCTCCCACCATCACTGTATTGTGGATGCTGACATCCTCAGTGACCGTCATATTGTCCATTGCATGCGTAAGATTCATTGTCCCAAAGCCCACACTGAATTCATCCAGATTAGATCCTTCTGATCCCAGGATCTATCCTCTTTATTTGCACATCTTGATGTGGAACCTTTGCAAAACAGTTTCTGCACAAAGTTTTTTTTTTCCAACAGTGGAATAAATAAAGATCTGATGGTAGCCAACTGGTCCCCATGCTAGCTGCCAACAACATTAACACTGCTGTCAAGTTTTTTAACTCAAAATTTTTGTTGGCCTGGGATCATTATGCCCCTGAGGAACACTCCAGTCCATGGTTCCACCTCTCTTGGATCACAATGGAGTTACTGGCCTGTACATGCACATGACCTTGCTTGTTGGACTTTCAAGTCCACAGGCTCCCAGTTGACCTTGCAAAACATGAAACAGTTCATAACACCTGTACCAGAGCTATTAGGTTTGCAAAGTCTGACAATCTTTGCATCTACGCTCAAAAGAACCTTAAAAACCTCTCAAAGCTCTGGAGCGTCATTCACACCATCTTCTCTCCATCCTTCCAGCCCCTCCTCCATCCTTAAGGTGGGCGGCACCCCATCTCCAGCATCTCTGATCCCAAAGCAGCTGCCTCATCTTTTAGTCCTTTTCACCACCTGTACTCTCTTCCTACTTCCTCAACCCCCTCACCTCTCCCTTCTGTCTCAACCCTCTCCTTCCCCCACCATCCCTCCTCCTTCTCCCCTTCCACTCCATTTGCTACCCTCAAGGCCCTCCTAGCTTTTAACTTACACAAAGGAGGAGCTCAGATGGCTTTGACCCCAAACTCTTGTCTGCTTCTGCCACAGCCAATATCCTTCCCATCACATGCCTCTTAAATCACTTCTTATCACTTGCCTCAGTCCTTGATATGTGGAAGCAGCCCATGGCTGCCCCCTTCCTAAAGGGGTGACCCTCCTTCCTGGCAACTCACACCCTATTTCCTCTTTCTCCCTGGCTAAACTTCAGGCACACCTGATCCTTTCCCAACTCTCCTCCTCCTCTTTGACAACACCTCCTTCTTTATTTCTTACCAGTGACGGCTTCAGCAGATCCCTCCACCACCACCACCACCTCCGCCTCCTTCCTTAGGCTTACTGACTCCATCATTTCTGGCATGGATCAGGGGCTAGTTTGACATTTTGTTGACATGGCCAAAGTCTTCCAGCACTGTTGCCCACCCCATCCTCCTGGATAAGCTAAAAGCTGCTGGGCTTTCCTTATTGAGTGGTTCTGCTCATACCTTGTGGGTAGGACCCAAGCTGTCTGTATTGGTCATGCCATCTCATCCTGTCCCTATCTGCGCTGGCATCCCCAAAGATCCATCCTTGGCCGTATCCTAATCTATATCTTCCTAAACAACCTCCTCTTCACCTGCTCCTCTGCTCATTCACATGTATGCAGACAATGCAGTTCTCTGCTTCTCTGGTTCCCTCTGCCTCTGACCTAATGACCTAGCCCCAGCTGGTTTCAGCAACAACCAGTACTGGTTTCAGGACAAGCAGCTGTCCCTTAATACAAAACCCCCAGTCTCCATGACTTTTGCCACTAGGAAGAGACTTGCCAGATTCTACCTTGCCCCTCCTTCATGATCCTTGATGGTGTTGCAATTGAGGATGTCTACTCCTTTAAATTACCCTTGAGGTATGATTGGATTGTCTTCTTGGTTTCTTTACTTATGTGGCTGCCATCCACAGAAGCTGCATCCTAAACATGTGACATGCTATAGGAACAGAGTAAGCATCTTGCGTCCTACCCATAGAGAGATTGTCATGAAGATGATGCTACTTATCTTTGATTATATTGTATATAGTACTGTCATAAGTCCACCCTTGCCAGGCTGGATCCCCTTTTTCACTCCTTCTGCCACTTTGTCCTAGATTACCTCTCCAGAACCCATCACTGTTTCCTGTATTCTTCTCTCTCCTTGTCCTCACTTGATGTCAGCCACCTTACTCATCATCTCAGTCCCTCGCCCCTCCACCTTTCCTCTCCTATCCTTCCCTCCTTCTACCTCCTACTTCCTTTGCAGATCTAAAACCTGCTGTCTCACCCTCCCTGTTAAATCCTCTGCTGGCCAAGCTGCTTTCTCCGTCTACTTCCCCAAACTATGGAGCACCCTCCCTGTAGAGTATTTGCAATGCTTTTTTAATGTAGTTTTAATTTTTTCCTCGGTCTTCCCATGTGCCCCCAATGGGCTTTGGTCCTCTACATTCCGACCCACCATGTCCAGGCTTACCCCCTGGGCAGGGCTTCAGGCAGGTACCCCTCCCATGGGCAATGATAGCTAACCCTGGCTTCCCCTCAAGGTGAGGCCAAAAGCAGGACCCCCTGAGCGGACACTGGTGGACAGTGGGAATGGTGGTGCAGCAGGGACATTATGGTTGGGGAACTGGAGAGGTTTTTGGGAAGTACCTGGGGGTGGGGATGTGCAATGATGTCCCATGTCTGCCCTGCCTCCTGAAGTGAAGGCACCACCACGGTGGGACTCCCCAACTTCTGCTAGAGGTCCACAGAGTCTGTCAGACATTCTACCCCCTCCCTCCCCAGAGAAGGCGGGCAGTCTGTAAGATGCTCAGTCCTTTTCCCCTGGCTGGCCCTCTGATGTCCTGAGTCCTTTTCCGAACCGGGTCATTGGTGTCACAGATGGGCCGCTCTGCCTCTCTTCTGAGCCAGCTCTGGTATATACAATGCTCTCTCTTCCCAATCTCTTAAATCCTTCCTCCATGACTTCACTACTCACTCCTGAAGTTGCCACTGATCCTAGGATAACTCACTCCTCCTCCTCCTTCCATATAACTCCCTCCCCTACTGCTCTGATTTATCGGTCCACTATCCCTTTGGACCTGTCCCCATCATACACACAATCTCCCTTTCACTTTCATTTTGCTGCCAGTTGCACTTCACTGAACTGTTGCTATTGATAAGCTACAGTACTGCATGTTTTGCACTATCTGAACACTCTGCTTCTTCCTAATCATCTGCTGTGTACTTTTTATTATTGTTATCATAATTGTAACTTTATTGATGTAACTTATTACTGCATTTTCCTCACCCCTTCCATCACAACACATCTGGAAATGAAATGAGCTATTAGGTCAGTATGTTTTCCTGATGAAACTAATACTTTCCTGTGTGAAAGAAATGAGTAAAAGCAGGAGGCAAGCAAGCATTTGTCAATGCCAATTGTTCGCCACTTGCATTGCTTTGCAATAGTTTAACAGCTCAGTGCAGAAAAATGATTAGTTTACATTCACTCAAAGCAGGCAGATCTGCTAGCATAGCAATTTGCTCATAATAAACTAAATTGCTACCTGTCTGTGGCAGAATGGAATAGATGCCACTTTGCCTTCCATGTTTCCTCTCACAAGCAGTGGAGCTGGGCTGACATTGTCCTGGCAAGCAATAAATAAAATGGATTACGAGTAGTTTGCTTTAGGAACTCCTCCCGGCCACTTTGGCAAGGCTGCTATTTCAGTCTGCAAAAGCAGGCCCTCAGGCAAAAGGAAAAGTGTCACCCACACTACAGTGTAGTAACCAAGGACACAGCTCCTACTTGTCAGTTCAAACCCAACACCAAGTTTCTTAGGACAGGAAAAGATAGAATACCTGAAAATATCAACTAATGGAACAGGTTCCTTACAGGAAGGCTTGATGGCTTTGTATGAAGAAGGCAGCAGATGAAATTTCAGTATGTACAGTACTGCCATCATGAGAGCAAAATAAGATTTTCTACAGTTAACAGAAAACAATAAATCTGAAGCAGGACATCCTCTTGTAAACAGCACACAGTACATGTTTTCTATTTTGTGGTGTTACATTGTATAGAAAGAATAATAACATTTACATTACTCAAATGAACCTTTGCTGTTACTTTTTGGCTGTTAATTGGAGCTTACCTCGACTGCTAAAATAAGGCATTAAAGGAGTGGTACAGCACCATTAAATCTGGAACTTGGACAATACATCGTTAGCAAGCCCAGCTTACTATGTATGCATTCAAGCAGATGCAACTGGTTTCAGTTTCCATATAGGATATGTGACATAAAGCTAATACTGCCCTGGGCACTGATACATTTCGCATCTGAAAGGCATCAGATTACGAAACTTGCAGCCATCTCATAATAAGATGTGAATATTAAAAAGCTCCATTCTGTTATCACTAAACTTTGAAATCATCATGTCTACAGTTGTTCTGCCTCCGGATATTACCAGATAAGAAGTGCCACAAACATAATAACTTTATTCTACAATCACATCTCTAATTTACAATAGATTACTTCGTTTTTCCCCATAATACATGGTTACGGGCAAAAAGATAAAATTAATTTTCAACTAAAACTTGAATGCATGCAGGTTATGGGCTCATCTCTGTGGGCTGGGGATAGGGGAAAAGTGTAGCTCCCAGGGAATTGGAGGAGCATGAGATGCAGTTGAAGCAAAGGACAGACTCTTTGTCTCTCTCCTCCTCTTTCTCACAGTTGAATCAACAAGAAGACCTTTCTTACCATCGGAAACTGAGCAAACTGAAAGTGTGGGACATGGGGCAGGCTAATCAGGATGCCGATCTGCTGTTGCTGGGTGGCGTCATGCAGATCAAAGAAAAGTGCTGCCTATCACTAGTCGTCTCTTTTCCTTTGAACCTACATGAAGTTTCCACCAGCAAGCCACAACAGTGTCATGCTCCAGCCTTGCTAATGATTGGTGTGACACTGATGAGCCTCTTGCAGGCCGCCCTGCACTGGATGAGAGTGACATACCTCTCAAAACCGGTCTCATAACAATATGCTCACTCCGCACATGCAGAAAGAACATAATTAGGAGAAGGGCTCCCTCATATGCTAGGGCAGTTTGTTGGAAACCTCCATCCTTGCTAGCTGTGCTGCACCAGAGAGGTATGTTGCATAGTACCACTCACCGCAACAAACAAGAAATCCAGACCGTCACTTGGTCAAGGACAGAAGAGATGATGAAAATTGATGGCTTAAAAGGAGACAGAAGTTTAGTTTAGACAGTTTCATAAAACAAGCAGGAGTTTCTAATAAGGTACATTTTTCATTCCCTGGCATTTGGGCTTATTGCTCGAGTACATACGAGTATTAGTAGTTACAGAATTTTCCACATTGCTAGACAGATGCTTCATTTATGAATTCTTTAATGGAGAATCTCTCAAAGCAGCACAACCTTTTTACATTTCATTGTTAATAAAGATGTCTGAGACTCTAACATTCAACAGGCGGTTACACATTCAATAAGTGGAAGAATATCTAATTGTCGTTTTACCTTTTAACTTTGATACAAAAAATACAGACATGTATCATATTATGAGAAATGCTGCTGGAACTATATTACTGAAATGAATGAAAAAGACTGCCTGTTTTTAATGGGCAGTATTAAAACGTATCTGATATACTGGAAGTTTGTGATCAATGAAAAAATACGTAAAAGTGTTGTTGAAATAGGTGCCCCGACTTCTGGTGATGTCACCCTCCGCTATGGCAGCCTGACTCTGAGTTCCATTCCGACTCCCCAGCAAAGTTTATTTATTTATTTCATTGATGCGGAGATAATCTTCGAGCAGGATTTTATTTTCAAAGGTTCCACATCAGTAAATATGAAGAAAATAATATAGGGAATAATTTTACATAATATATTATGCAAAGTTATAAATCATAGGCTCGATGATTACAGTTATTGATAATTTAAGTAACAGTACCTACAGATACACAAAGTACAGACTATGGGCACTGGACAGTTCCAAACACTTAAAATTGACTAAGGTAGGCAGCCAAGAAAGTAGGCTTAGACATGAGGTCGGTTTAGTGGGGTAAGGTAGAGGATAGGGATGGGCAAGAGCTGGCAGGTGAGTGAAGGCGGCATCCAAAGGTGTCAACCAGAACAACCAAGTGGGAGGACAGAACCGCCAGCAAGGGAGGGTAAATTAGAGTGAGGTGATGGCAAAGTCCCCACATAATGCTGAATTTATTTGAATTAGTTTGTTTTGCAACAAAGAACCTTGCTTAATATATTTCTAAGTGAGTAGCACCCCGTGAGAAATGATTAGAGATGGAGACAAGTGGAGGATAGACTGATACCTTGGTGGGCGAAACTACAATGCATGGTGGCATTATCTTAATAAAACAACACATCATCAGATCACAGACCCACTTTCCAAAAAACAAAGACTGGATCTCATACGCACGAGCTCCACGAATTCTGAATGGAACACAAGCAGGACTTTGCAGAAATCAGATCTGAAATTACCACCCTAAAGCAAACAGCAGATGGTCACCAGGCCACACTCACCAAGCTAGACTTAGGGTGGACCACACCGATCACCTTTGCTGGAGGCTATACAAAGATTTCTTCCCTGGAGCTGAAATGTGAAGACTTAGAAGGAGATTTGAAGAAAATAATTTACATCTGTATGGGATTCAGGACAAAGCTGAAGGTATGGACTTTGTCAAATTTCTGGAAACTTTCTCCTGATCTCGCCTAGACCTCCCTGTGGATTTTGAATTGGGTATTGAGAGAGCCCATCATGCATTCCCCACCAATAACAACCACCAGTGACCCCACTTCATTTTAGTGCACTTGCTCAAATTATACTGTGAAGCAGAAGTTATCAATGGGATGATAGCAGCAGAAGGAACTATTTTTTAAAGGAGTTTGAGTCTATGTAGATAATGATTACACTCATAAAGTAATGGAGCAAGGAGAAAACACAGCCCTATCCTAGTTGCACTGTGAGTTAATAAACTTTGTATCAAACTTCTGTTCCTGCTAAACTTCTTGCTTTTTATTACGAGGGCACTGTGCTGTATGAGACCTTGACAGAAGCCATGGAAGATTTGCAAAAGCATGGCATTACAGTCCCAAAGCCCCGTGCACCTCAGCTGTGGCAGTACAACCACTTCATCTGTTTGAAGCTCTGGATCTTGCTCAACAAGTCCGTAGAAAGCCCATACAGTTGCTGCAATAAAAGATTTGCAGGCTCTGCTACAGAACTTCACAAAAATCTGTACTACATGATTACAGAGGCTACAACAGTTGGCAGCAATATTTTGTCTGGGGCCATCCTTCCCTGGACCTGGAAATGAGGAGGTAGAGAGGAAGAGAGGTGATCCCAAGGGGCTAGGTAGGGTCCAGTGATTGAACAAGGAACCAGCAAGGCCTCCCGCTTGGGGAGGTCACATCCTGTGGGGAGGAGAAAGAGTAATTTCTTGGACTGTAGCCAGTAGTTCCACCTCTTTCTCCTTTTGCCCTGCTAGGATCAACACATCCAAGGACAAGTTACTCAGGTAGGGGCCTAGCAGGTCAGAAGGCTTCAGAAAATAACCAGCCATGGCATTCACCAGAGCATATACTGTATGTCAGCAAAATGAAGAGTCCAACCTTCTGTAGTTTAAACAATATTCTTCATATATTTGCCATACACAACATAACACAACCGGCCCTCAGGGCAGGGGAAACCACACCTGCATACAGGATTTAGAAAATCTAAAAATAGAAGAATACATGCCTAGTTTCTGTAATATTACAGCCTCTGAAAATGAATCATTAGAGACTTTAAGAAATAATAAGAATATTGTAGTAAAACCTGCAGATAAAGGGGAAGTGTTGTGATTCCAAATACAAAAGATTATGTGGCTGAGGTTGAGAGACAGCTTGCAAATAGGAAATTCTATACAATAGCAAACACAGAAAATGCTATTAATGTTAAGAAGCGTTAGATGATTTCCTTGTGTGGACCAAATATGAAGGACATATAACTGGTAAAGTAAAGGGATTTTTGATGACAGAATATCCCTTAAAAGCCCAATTTTACACTCTACCCAAAATCCATAAACCCCTAATTAGCCACTGGGTAGGCTGATAATTTCTGGTATAGGGATGGCTACTGAGTCACTTGCCAGATTTGTTGATGACAATTTAAAATCCGTGTACCTAGGTTGCCCTCACTTATTTGGGACACTGAAGATGTGCTTAATAAGCTGAGAGATGTTAAAATTGAGACAGGCTCGATGTTAGTTATACTAGACGCCAAGTCTTTATACACTAACATTCCCAGGAGGGTGGATTACAGGCTATTAAGTACTATCTGGACAAGAGACCAGAGAATGTTAGCCCTGACACTGCATTTCTGGTGGATATAATCAGAATTGTACTAGAGAACAAATATATGTTTTTTAAAGTTATATTTTTATTGAAATTCAAGTATATAAGAAAGCACACATCTAATACAATAGAAGACTATCCTCCATGTAAGGTATAAAATATCACTTAACAAAACACAGTATTTAGGTAAACATATTGGAGAAGCCTTATATACTTGTATTGATAATAAAACACAAACCTAGACAGGATGTAAGTGAAGCAGAAGGGTTACAATCAATAGGGCATTATAGGATCAGAAATAGCAACCTTTGTACGAAATACATGCTAGGGCGGCTATGGCAAGGCATTCAGTAAATTGCAAAAAGTGATAAATGTGGTAATATGAACAATGTTCAGTAATGGAGAGATGAAGATAAGAGAAAACTGTGCAAGGAAAGAAAGAAGAGAGGAAAAGCAAGGAAGAATGGAAGGAGGGAGGGAGAAAACAGGGAAGAAGGAAAAAAGAGGAGAAATCTGTACAAAAGTTTAGAGAAAACCTAATCTGAGAGCAAAATAAAAAGGAGGGCTAAATATCCTAAGAATTAGGGTCTAGAAGAACTAGGTTTGATGTACTTGAAGTAATCCTGCCAACATCTGTCATATACAGTGAGTTGGTTATGAGTAACATGAGATAATCAGTCTAGGGAGGCATAGTGAGAGAGGCTTTGAAGAACATCTGAAAGAGAAGGCACCAGAGTTGATTTCCATTTCATAAGAATCAGACATTTGACCAGAAGAGAAAGTATGTTTAGCCATCTAAAATGTGCATGTGAGAGGAGAGAGCTATTGGGATAAGGATGCCTAGAAGGAATAGCTTGGGGTCAAAAGGTAGTTTTGTCCTGTTGCTCTGGAGGCAAGTAAACAGACTTTATGCCAGAGCTTATTAATGGGAGAGCAAGACCACAAGATATGAAGTAGATCCCTGTTGGCCAAATTGCAGCGCCAGCAATTATTATTATTTAATAGGCCCATTTGTTGAAGCACAGAGAGGGTTCTATACCAAAGATGTAGGATTTTAGTTTGTATTAAAGAACTGCGGGCATCTTTTAAAGGTATTATGTGCAATCACCAACAATTACTCCATTGTGCATCTGAAATATTGTAGTTAAGAAGAGTACTCCATTTATTTTTGGCCTGTATAGACTGATCAGGTGGTTATCAATAATGTCTTTGTAAATGGAGATATTTAATTTTACTGATAAATTAGTCCAGTGCGAGATGTATGGGTTTAGAAGAGTATGCCTATACACTAAACTAGAGAGAGAGTTATAAGCTGCCCGAATTTGTAAAACTTCCGAAGTCCTGTTTAGAAGTTTCCATGTGACCTGCAAGTCTGAGAATGATCTAAGAGTGAATGAATTCTGGTCCAAGATGTCTCTAAGAAAGAGAATGCCTTTTTCCTCCATGTACGACAGAAAATTGGGTGATCTTCTAGAGTGAGCAGTGGATTGCACCATAAGGGGATAAAAACCATGGTGTTGGATTGGATTTCAAGAATTTGTGGGTTAGTTTCAATAAAGAACAGAGGATGATATAGTCAGGTGAGATTTTAGTTTAGAGGAAATGGGATTAAAATGAAGGAAGTGGAACTCCTCCCGGCACAATGCGGATTCCATTGGAACCTCATAGTGGTGAGTGAGGGAGGGTTTCTGAAACCATTTAATGGTTTGGGCCATCCAGAAATTTTATCTTTAAGTTGAAGAATTTCAAGAAGAAGTTGAGAATCAGGACAGTGCTTATTAGAAGAAAAGTATAAATTCTCTTCAGCCTTAAGAGATTTTTCCAAGTCAGCCAGCTGTTGTTCCCTTACTCTTTTCCTATGTGCAGCATAACTGATAATTTTCCCTCAATTGTAGCTTTAAGAGCTTCCCATACAGAGGACATAGAAGATTCAGTTGGGGTATTGTGGAAAGAGGAAGTCCTGAATTTGTGCTTTGATCATGGGTAAGAAATTGGATCTCTTGAGGAGGACCAGCCACCAGTAAGAAGACTTAGGTGCTAATGGGCCGCACAAAAGTTGCAATTTGACAGGGAATGGTCCAAAATTATGATGGGAGAGATGGATGAATCAATAGTTTTTCCATTATAACAGGGAAGGCTAACCAGTAGTCAATTCTACTGTATGTCTTATGTAGAGAGGAGTAAAAGTAAATTCTCGATCACGGGGTGAAGGAGGCGCCATACATCAGCTAATCCAACATCTTGCATTAGTAATGAGAGGGCTTTAATATCCAATCTTTTTAAGTCTATGAACATCCTCTGCTAATAATTTTGTTTCTTGAAGGAAAGCAATCTGTGTTTTATGTTTTGTGAGATGTGAAAGAATTGCTTCCGCTTACAAGGGAGAATTAGAGTCCGTCTCACATTCCATGTATATAAAAGTATGTCACTCATATTGTTAGTGTTAAAGAAAGGAATAATAGCTGGAGTGTGAAGGGACAAATAAATGAGGCAGAGGATGATTAGAATGCAAATAGAGAGCTTACATATGTGCAGAGAGTGGCAGGAACATTCAAGCCAAAAAGTGAGATGTATGATACATGAGTAGCACAGATATCTTATTAAAGTTAGAATAGAGATGAGGAAGGAGAAAAGTCATTAACAACAACAACAATACTAGTAAGCTAAATAACAGAGAAATGTTTTATGAGTGTGAGGAGATATGAGTCAGCCAACTGGCCAAGAGACTCTCTCACCACACTCTGGGGCATCGATGTAGGGAGGACCAGTTATAAATATCAGCCCAAACCTAAGTCTGATCCCAGTAATATAATAAAGTAAGTATTCCTGATAAGTTAAACGGAAAGGGAATAATACTAAGAAAGGCAGGGGACTCTAATAACCTCAGCTTAATTCTAAGCAAAGAGGACAAGGTATAAGGATAACGTTAAACACCAGAACTTATTTATAAACAGTAGTAATAGTACTACAAGATA
Organism: Neoceratodus forsteri; assembly: GCA_016271365.2. Lineage (NCBI taxonomy): Eukaryota > Metazoa > Chordata > Ceratodontiformes > Ceratodontidae > Neoceratodus > Neoceratodus forsteri. The sequence continues at coordinate 1,708,684,589 of CM028129.1, read as the reverse complement.
TACCAACTCGAAATAACAGTAAATTAAAGAACCATATACTAGATGCCAGTACAGCCTAGACATAGAGCAAGGAATTCAGGAGCCAGGTGGAATGCAAATGAACAAATATAAAAGGAAAAGTAGATCATTACCACATTAGAGTGACTCTGAGTATACTTTGCAGTGCAACAGAATAAGTACATAATAAATGCAATATTGAGGGAGAAGGAAGAAAGGGTGTCAATTTAAGCCCTTATGTCCTGAGCCAAATGCAAATTGGGATTATGTGAGAGGTATAGACTTCGTGATAACTGTAAACAGAAGAGATAGTCATAGTAAAGATCAGCTCAATTACTCGAAAATCACCTAAATAGGTGTTATATGGGGTGACTAGGTCTAGAAGACTAGGCCCAGTGAGCCCCAAAACAGGAGGGACCACACCGCAGTGGAGCCTTGACTTAAGATGACTGAAGATATATAGTAAAGATTTCTTTACAGACAGTGCTCTGGAAAATGTGTATATATTGCAAACTATTTTCTTCTGTCTCACCAGAAAAGGTCCCCCAACCCCTCCCCCACCCCAACAACCCCCTTCTTGCTTGGTTGACTTACCTCATGAGTTATATATATAACGAAAATCTTTCTGAATAGACCAATCAGATCAAATTGATGGATTTTGCCAGTTGACCCCATCCCCACCCCTCAGACCCCTGCAGCCTTAGGTCATGTGTATATATAACAAGTGATTTAAATTTAAAACTTTCTGTATTCTCTCACCTTTGTCCATCCAGTAGGGTATTTTGCATTTGAATTAATCTGAGTAGATATATGAATAAAATTTATGCATCTAATCATATGAGAAATTATTGGATGGGATTTAGCAGTGTCAGTGGCTCAGTAGGTAGCACACCTGCCTCTGAGGCTGGGAGATCAGAGGGCTGTGGGTTCAGTTCCCACATCTGGCACTTGGGTTAATATCCCAGTCACGACACTGTAGTGCAGCATGAGAGGGGTGCTGCACTTTGAGGTGCCATCTTCGATGAGATGTTAAACCGAGGTCCCATCTGCCTGGATTGGTGGTAGTTCAGGTGGATGTTAAAGATCCCATGGCACTTATCAAAAAGAGCAGGGAATTTCTTGGTGTCCTGCCAAATTTCCTCATTCACTAAAAAATACCACCAACAGCTTAATCTGGTTCAAGGTCAGTTGGCATTCATCTGTATCCCTCCCCGGTTGTGCCTGAAAATAGGTAGGATTTGTCTAGTGCACTTACCTGGTCAACAAAAAGCTAAATAATGGTGAGAGCTTTTAATTATGTCATTATTGTGTTCTCTTTTGGTCTGTCTTATGTATGCTTTTGATTATAGTAAGTATACTGTGTATAACTTCTCATGCTAGTATATAGTTATGGATATATCACTTTGTTTTTAAGGAAGTTGGTAGCACTTTATATGAGTATGTACCTTAAAACACATGTAATTAATATGTATGTCATGGATTAGCAATAAGCTACTTAAAATGTTGGGAACATAGGGGCAGTATCTTTGATAAAGACTCAGTGGAGCTGAAACCTAAAGATCTTTGGTGTCATTTCCTGGCCCTGGAGAGCCGATTGTGTTGTGTATGGCAAATAAATGAAGAATATTGTTTGAACTACGGGAGGTTGGCCTCTTCATTTTGCTGACATATATGCCCTGGTGAGTGCCATAACTGGTTATTTTTCTGATACTCTGGTTATCACAGAGCACCCCAGGCCACCTTGGGGCAGCTCTGTTTTTGTTAAAATAGGCCAGAGGGTCTCCCTATGCCTGGGGCTTATGAAAGCAGAACTAGCGTAGAGAAGGGCAAGAGGTGGTCTCTGCTGCTTGAAAGGCCGGTACAAGTAGGAGGCTATATATATATATACTGTATATATATAATAATATAGACTCATTCTAGACTAGAACGTTTTCCCCTGCTCTAGAGGCATTGAATATACAGTACAGTAGTTCTTGCATTAGGCTGTCTGATTAGGCTGGTCCCCTGCTTGGTCCACTGTCAGCATTGCTAGACTAGATGTTTGTAACCAGTTCCCCATCATCAGGTCTAGTGCTTCCTGGGTGTTGGGTTGGCCTGCCCTGCTGGTCTGCCTGCTTGTTCTCGAGGGCCATGTTCCTCGCTGTGTTGGCGGTCACTTCTCAGTGCTCTTGTGAGTTGGGAGGTGAGGGGCCCATGCTATTCTCAATGGCCCAAGCGGGTGAGCACCTGGCCTGGACTTGCTGGCAGTGGTCGATCTATGATTGGGACCTGCAGCCAAAAATATCGGGTGGGTCCATGGCAGCACAAAGAAAATAGAAAGAAAAAAATGAGCCGGACCGCATGGGGCATCAGAGCTGGGGAACAGGGCCCTTCAGGCGAGCATGGGCAGAGGAGAGTTCTGATGGAGCAGTGGCATAGGGCCGCTTCAGCTGGTGCATGGCTCACTTCCTGCAAGAAAAGCCATTGCTGAGCATTGAGTTGCTGGCAAGGATGCATAGGGTCCTGGGAGCCGCCGGTGGGCACGCGATGATTCCACATGAACAAGTTCAGCCACGATAATGGCCAGTTTGTCAGTTGCAACCGCGAGCCTCGGGGTGGGCTCGTGAGACGAGGCTACATGATGGTTGGCTGCAGAGTTCTCATGAGACTCTCAGCAACCATCTTAGGGATGGCAATGTGGCAGGTGCAACCAAGGGGTTGCATATCCGAGCGAGGCCGTTGTTCCGAGATGGGAGGCTGGCGGGTTGGTAGGTCTCGGCGAGGTTGCAACCTGCAGGTTAAGGAGCCTCGTCACATATAGGGGCAAAAGAACAACCAAACAGCTAGAGGCGGTGTATCTCTTCAAGGCCTCCTTCCTTTCCCCACCCCTACCACAATTTGTTGCCAGGGGTGGCCCAGGCACACACACACAAAAAGAAAAATAAATAAAAAAAGGAATAAAAAGCAGAGTAGGCCTCAGGCTGGCTACAGTCCAACATAGGCACAGCTGAGGCATGGGAGCACCATAGGGGGTACACTGCTTCAGGGATGTGTAAGACTGGCTTGGCCAGCCTTGGTAGGGTGGAACAAGATCTCCAGGTCCCGCCTCCCCGCCTCCCAGTTCATCAGCCTTGCTGCTGGGGGGCTGGGGGCTGGCCCATGGTTTATCAGGCAAGGGGCTGGAACCACCACCACAGGGGGCACATGTCGGCTATGGATGGGCTCCCAGGAGGGGAGGGGAGGGGCAGCCCAACATCCCCAGTGACTTCAACATCCTCAGACAGGGGGTGGACCTGATTAGGAGCCTACTAACTATCTCTAGGGGTGGGTGGGGAGTTCTCAGTGTCTTGCAGGAGAAATGTCAACTCGGCACAAGAGGCAGCAAGCAGTGCAGTGAACTGCAGGGGTCCTTATGAGCTTTGTGACCCCAACAGCTCTTCTTGAAGATGCGGCTTTTCCTATGCCACCGCTGAGGGACCGGACACTTTACAAATAAAAAATAAATGGTGCTAAAGTGAACCCACACCACCACAGGGAACTGGCCTTTTCTGGCACCAGACTGCTGGACTCACCTGCAGGACCCAGGGCACACAACAGGAGCAGCAGAAGTTGGGAGTCTTCACTGGCTGGAGGAGGGGAACACCGTGGAGTCAGCAGGACCGGCTACATGACAACTCGGGTAAGCCGCAAGTCCCTGTTGCACTTCTGTGACTCTGCCTAGCTATAGTGAGGTGGGAAACACTACAAAGGGGCCATTTTACTTACCCATGACACAATGGGGACCAGGAGTACACTATACAATTAATTAAAGAAGCCCCCCATTTCTGTAGTACCCCATACTTTGGGGCATTCCAGATTCGGGTTTCAAAATACATGTCCCTATGTATTCCTCTAACATTCTATGAAAACATTTCTTAAGTATTACTTATGTAGGTGTCTATAACATTTCTTAACACTTTAACGCTTTCACTTAAATCTCTTGGTAATCTTACTTTAGTTAAAAACACTTTTAAAACATCTATATCTTTCAGTAGAACTTTCTTATTTGCTAAACTAAGTGACTGTGTTTTCTGATGACTCTTTAGGGACTATCTATAAAAGGAAGGTGCTTCTTGAAGGGCTTCCAGTATGTATCTCCTAGGAGGGATACCAAAAGTGGATCTCTGTGACCTACGAGGCTGAAAAGCTACTTGGTCCTACAAGCATACGCTTCTGGTTCTAAAGGGCTACCGGCTGGTTCTAGTACAGTTTGGACCACTGGGTCTTGGTCTTGTAACTGCTCCCATAAGTTGTTTTGTTCTGCAGATTTGTCTGAAAGTTCTGGTTCTTGCTCCATCTCTGTACACTCAGCTGCACTGGTTTGACAACAGGCCTGTACTATCTCTATAGGTACCTGAAGGAAAGGTGGCATCTCCACATTTTCTAAAAGCACATCATCAGTCTCATTTTCTGTTTGATTTGGTACTCTAGATAGTGCTGCTGTATTGGCATTGGGCCTGCCTGACTGATATTTTATGGAGAATTGTAGTTGGCCAACCTCAATGCCCATCTTTGTTCAAGAGCTTCCAGACTGGCTGTGTTTAGATGTGCCAGCAGGTTATTGTCTGTGAAAATGGTGAAGGGAGTGGCTGCCACGTAATGCCTCAATTTTTCAGTGACTGCCCAGACCAAGGCCAAAAATTCCAACTTGAAAGAGCTGTAGTGGGCATCATTCCATTCTGACCCTCTCAGACTATGACTTGCATATGCTATTACATGCTCGATGCCTTCTTGCTCTTGCACCAACACTGCGCCCAGTCCTTTGTTGCTCGTGATCCGTGTATAGCCTGAGTGGTTTAGAGTAGTCGGGTATGCTAGTACAGGTGCTTGATTTAGAATCTGCCTCAACTTGTCAAAAGCCTCTTGCTGTTCTACTACCCACTTGACTGGACGATTTTTAGATATCCGCCTGCTTTTGCTCCTTGGAGAAGTTCATTTAGTGGCAAAGCTGTCTTGGAGAAATCTTTGACAAACCGCCAGTAGTTTCCAATGAAACCCAGGAATCCTCTGATGTCCTGCACTGTTACAGGGACTGGCCATTCTCGCACGACTTCCAGCTTTTCAGGGTCAGGTGACACACTGGTGGCTGACACGTGTGGCCCAGGTAGTTCACTTGAGATTACAGAAGATGGCACTTGAGGGTTTTACTTTCAGACTGTACTGAGTCAGTCAAGCAAAGACTTCATCTAGGTGCAACAGATGCTCTTGGTGGGTCTTAGAATATACAATAATGTTGTCCAAGTATGACAACAAAATGTCAAAGTTTTGGCTTCCCAAACAGTGTTCCACTAGTCTTTGAAAGTTCCTGGGGCATTACATAGGCCGGAGGGCATGCGGGTGAATCCAAACAGGCCCATGGGTGTTATAAAGGCGGTCTTCTTGATCCTCCAGAGTCATGGGCACTTTCCAATACCCACTTTTCAAGTCGAGAGTGGAGAATATTGCGGCAGACTGTAGGGCTGTAAGAAAATCCTCAATTCTGGGTAAAGGTTGGGCATCTTTGTGAGTGATATTGTTCAGTTTTCGATGGTCTACACAGAACCGAATCTTTCCATCTTTTCTTTTGACCAGGATAATTGGAGCAGCTCAAGGACTGTGACTTTCTTAATGACTTTGGCTTTTTCTGCTCTCAGATCATTTCCTTCACAGGCTGGTACATTGCCTGGGGAATTGGTCTGAAGCTTTCATTACTGGCGAGTGCTGATTGGTAGGGATGTGGTGCTGCACCTCTCAAGCTAACCCGATATCTAGTGGATGTCGACTGAAAGCCTCTTGATTCTTTATCACTACTTGGATGACATCTGCCTTATTTTGTTCTGTAGTCTCGGGGTACCAGGTTGATCTCTCATATTCACGCTGGTACACTGGTGTCACAGTGGTTCTCAGTCTCTTTCAACCCCATAGCTGGTGTTCTTCGACCTTCTGGATTTGATCTTCCAGTTCCAAATTGTCCTGAGAGACACAATGTATAACTGGGCAACCGCTGATAGTGATGGAGTCGCACATCATGATTCTTGTAATTGATAACCCGTAGGGATCCTTCCCTTCATGACCATGGCAAGCACTTCTGGCCACCAGTATGGGTTCTTCTTTCTCGTTAGGGTAGGGTTTAATCAGGGCATTGTAGTCCACAGTCATAAGGGCCCACCTTAGCCTTACACTACAAGGTGGTCTCCATTTCTGGTTTCAGAGTAATAGGTTAGGAGTCAGACACTTGGACCTTTCCACTCTCACCAGTTGTACTTCAAGTGTTTATGGCACTGAAGAAGATGGGTCGTCTACTGCAACACTCATTTTTCTACACAAGGAGACCTTTTGCTTAGGTCTGTAGGATCTGCACCAAGTCCTCAAATCAGTGCTGGAGAAAGTTCATTCCAAGATTGAGTGGTGGAGCTGTCGCTTCCGTGTCACTAATGATTATTCTTTGACAGTCTTGTACATTCTTTCCCAGCTGGATACTCACTTCCAAATATCCTAGGTATGGAACCTCGCTCCATTACGGGTGATCAAAGTGATCCAAGACTTTGAGGTAGCTGAAGATCTTCCATTGTCCAATGTTGCTGGAAATATAACCCTTGCATGGTCGTAACCTGGGACCCTGTATCCAAAAATGCCATTCTACTCCACCTACTCTGACTGGAACAGTCGGACTCCTGCTGATGAAACAAGATTGATCCATTGCTGTGGATGGATCTGACCACTCTTCGAGGATTGTCCCGTCCCTGAACACTCCCTGTTTAATGTCACTCCATGTTCTGAAGGCTGCTGGCATTGCCTCTCTATATGGCCACTGATACCACATCTTCAGCAAATTGGCCTTCCTTGACTATCAAACTAGTCAGTTGGATGCCTTCCTTCTCCCCTTCTGGGTCGGGACTGGGGTCATTGAACCTCCTTCCTCGATTGATCTGAATCTAGGGTGTGTCTCTCCTCCAATCTTCCTTAAGTCCTTTTACTTTTGACAGACCTCTGTCATTTTCGCATCAAGGTAGCTAACTGTTCCACTAATTCTGAATTTAGGCTGGGGATGGTTGCAGTGGAATGGACTGGTGTCTGAGCCATCTGACAGCACAAGGGTTGGGAATCTGGGAGATAACCTGGTTACCCACCCATCGGTTCTCGACTGTATGCCCTTTCTTCATTGGATAATCCCTCTCAGTGGTTGCCTGAGCCATGGGTCTTCCCATGCCAATCCCTCCATTGGATACTCCTGGCCATGCTGCACCTAGAGGCGCTACCATTTGGGGATAGGTCACTATGTCTCCTCCCGCCAACCTGGTCCCAACAGCTTGATGGCTTTCTCTTTAAAGTCCATGAACTCTGCTTCAGGATCCTGGAGCTGTAACATACGGAACTCCCTCCTCAGGGCTTCACTATGGGCCCCTTCCATTAATTTGTCTGTTAAGACGTGGTCTGGATAGGTAATCTCCCTGGCATCCACTGTCTCAATTGCCCTCAATAGTTCCTGAAGACTCGTGCATACTCTCAGAGAGTGTCTTGAGGCCTCTGGGTATGTGAGAAGAATTTCATCTTCAAACTGGATACCGATGTAGTATCGAATATCTGTTGCAACCTTTGCAGTATCTGATTGGCTGTGATCTTTGCACCTGCAGGCCAGGACTGAAACTTCTCTGGGCCACAACCCTAGTTGTCCAATGAGTATTTCTACTTTCTGTCTCTCTGGGATTTGATATAGCTGAAACATGACTTGCATCTTAGAGCCGGAACCCGCCTAGTTACTAGTCCCACTTCCATTCCTTTCTTATGTGAATTGGGTAGCTAAGGCACCTCAAGTAGTACACCACTGTCAGGGTGAAGGGGTATGTTCTCTTGGTCTTCCATCCCAGTCTGTATGGAGTCATTAACTATGGACACATTATCCCTCCGAACAATCCACTACTGCAACCAGGTACTGCTTGCATCTTACTTTAGAAGCTCTGGCTTTGGAATCCTTAAGATTTATCCTGCCGACTACACCCCCATTTTTTTTTTTCAATGTGGTGAACTAACTGAGTGCTGACCATGAAGATTGCCTATCTCAGCTGCACCACCAGCATCACTTCAAGCAAGTGGACTGGAGTAGACAACACTGTGGTTTGAATGGGGTGGATGATGGAGGCACCCAGTAAGGAGAGGCAGGAGACAATCTATAAGTTTGATGCCCAGCTGGCTTTATTCATACCACAGGGAAAGGTAGACACGGTCACAAAGGAAGAGTGGAACCAAACCAAACATGAACAGTAAGTAGTGTTCTATACTTTCTCTAAGAGGTGCACCTTGGCCTAAGACCACTATCTGTTAAGCTCTATGCTATGCTTTCACCAAACGATCTAGTAAACAAAGTAAAAACATTGATTATTCTATAATGATATTAGACAATCACTGCAGTGAATGATGGATACCAGTTGCAGATTCCAAGGGCTGGGTGGAGCAACCACTTCTAAGAGTTTATGGGTGTTGAAGGAAGTCCAACTTTTCCTACCATCTTCATGCACACATCTGAAGAGTGAAGAAACAATGAGGTAAAAGGAGAATGGGGTTCCTACTTGGTACCAAGCTACACCTATGTGAAAACTTAAGAGAGGTTGAGGGATGCGAGAGATTTTAAATAGACCCTGATTCTTCTGCAACCCACTGTCCAAGGTTGCTGGAATATTTTAGCACAAAGAACTGAAATCTGCTGAACTCTTCCCAGGCACAAACCCTCAATCAGGGTTGCCAGGACAAAGAAACAAAGACTTGGCGTTGAAGCCACTTGAAAGGATTGCCAAGGGTGGAGATCTGCTGAAATTCCTTGGCACAAACCCTCAACCAGCGCTGCCAAGGATGAAGGAACAAGTAGTTGGCGTTGAATCCACTTGCAAGGATTGCCAGGGATGAAGATCTGCTGCAGTTTCCCAGGCACAAACCCTCGATCAGGGCTGCCAAGGATGAAGAAACAAAGACTTGGCATTGAATCCACTTGAAAGGATTGCCATGGGTGGAGAACTGCTGAAATTCCTTGGCACAAACCCTCAACCAGGGCTGCCAAGGATCAAGGAACAAGTAGTTGGCTTTGAATCCACTTGCAAGGATTGCCAGGGATGAAGATCTGCTGCAGTTTCCAGGCACAAACCCTCGACCAGGGCTGCCAAGGATGGAGGCACGTTGAAGCTTCTTTGGTGAAAGATCCACAGGAGGACCACCAAGATCAAGCTGAATCCAGAGGACAACACGGTGCAAGCAAGGCAAGACAAGCAGGAAGAGGATGATGCAGGATGAAGATCAGAGCCCTGTAGTGTCCAGAACCAGAAAACAACAAACTGGCGGATACGGATACACACTGACTATGTCGGACTCGACTATCGGCGAAAGACGGGAGTGATAGACAAGACTTCTTCCAGGACGTTCCACTTCCAGGCTGACCACCACAAGGAAACAAGAAGCCGGGCGATCACGAGTCACATGTGGTGGTGCTGGTTTCAACCAACGGGCGGATGACAGGTAAGGTGTTGCTGTGAAGTGCTTCACTGGCTGGAGACTGCTTCGTGAAGAATCAGCTGTGAACAACCCCACCAGGAGTGTTGCGTGGAAGATTGAGTCCATACACATTCAGTTGGCACTAAGAACACTGGTAAATACACTTTTCACTGCACCAAGGTGTTTTGTTGTTGCTGAGACAATTTGCCCAAAACAGGGGCAAATTGCTGGAATCTAGGGCAATTGCCTGGAGCAGGGACAAGTTCGGGAATCAGAAGACAATTATTCATTGCAGGGCAATTTGCCAGAGGCAGGCAAATTGCTGGGAATCTGGGGCAATTGTTCAGAAGCAGGAGCAATTTTGCCTGAACAGGGCAAATTGCTGGAATCTGGGGTCAATTGTTCATTACAGGAGCAATTTGCCAGAAACAGGGGGCAAAATCTAGGGCAATTGTTAGTTGCAGGGCAGTTTGCAGAGCAGGGTAAAAATTGCTGGAATTGCTATTCTGCTTCTGCTTCAGACAAGTGCATTTCCTGAAGCAGGATAAAACAGGATGTGATTTGTGAATTGCTGCAATTGTTAGTTGCAGGGCAGTTTGCCAGGAGCAGGAGCAATTGTTCATAGCAGGGGCAAATAACCACAATCCTAGTATAACACAGTCTTGGTACTTTGCAGTCAACACAACATTTCAGATACTAGTCAATACACAGTTTCATCAGATAACAGTCCCTAGATGGCAGTTGTGTGCTAAACACCCTTATCTTATTGATCCTTCACAAAAGTATACATTTGCAGGTTGCTTATGGTACTAGGACCTGGCTACCCCTGAACACCCTTACACGGTGCCCTCTTTCACCTATGGGTCTATTTTTCCCTTTTAAAATCTAGGCCTTTCTTGTTGCCCTTTTATCTCTGGGCCCCTTTTTCCTATGGGCCTTCCTCTCTTGGCCCCTCTTAGCTGTGGGCCTTCTGCTGGGCCCTTTAATTATGTCGGCCTTTGCTGCCCTTTCAACCTTTCGTGGCCTACCGACTGGGCCCTTTATCTCTGGGGCTTGCTTTCTCCCTTTAAATTCTTTGGGCTGTTCAGTGCCCTCTTCAATTCTTTAGGCCAGTCTAGGCCTTTCTGTCAGTTAGTTCCCTTGTCCTGCCTCATTGCCACCCCCTGATGAATATTTATTTACCTCCCCTCTAGGCCTATAGGCAGGCTTTCCCTTCGGGCATTGCTTGCCCAGAATAATTATTTAAATTCAGGTCCTTAACCCGCCCTCTTGGCTGTCGGCCATTTTCCTCAAGTGCCCAGAGCACTTTAAAACAATTTTTTTTACTTTAAATAAACTTCAGCGGTCCACACCTAGCTGGTGGTGTGGTCTGACTCACCACCCCAGCCCAGAGTAAAGGAAGCTGTAGCAGGTGGGAGGATCTCTGGCAGAGGGAGAGGAAACCAGCGCAGGAAGCAGCAGGCAGTGCGGTGGATGGCAGGTGACCTTGCAGGTCTTTCGATGCCTGACGGCTCTTCTTGAAGATGCGGTTTGTCCTATGCCGCTGATGAGGGACCAGACACTTACAAATAAAAAAATAAACGGGATAAACTGAGCCTTTTTCTTGCACCAGCCCACCGGACTCGACCGCAGCACCAGGGCGAACAGGAGCAGCAGATGTTGGGAGTCTTCACCAGCTGGAGGAGGAGGAGGAGGAACACCATGGAGCCAACAGGACCACCTACACTATACCTCAGATAAGCCACAAGTCCTTGTTGCACTCCTGTGACCCTCTCACTCCACAGCCCAGCTCGATCTGCTGAGGAATGGCAGTTTTCATTTTGAAAAGGAGCTTGGGGTTCTGATTCTAGAACCCGAGCCTGTCTTCAAACCAACGGACCATGAATTCAAATGGGCACCATGCGCCAGCTGGGACAGTGGTACCAGCGCATAGGTGCCCATTCTCATGCTGCCTGCTCCCAGGGGAAGGTTGGAATGGAAAAGAGCAGGCAGCAGAGGGAAAAAAATTATTTTATTTTCTTTCCGGACGTGCTCTGCCTGGCTATAGTGTGGGGGAGAACACTACAAAGGGGCCCATTTTACCTACCCCATTAAACAATGGGGACCCAGGGCACATGATACAATTAATTAAAGAAGCCTCCCATTTCTGTAGTGCCCCTTACTTTGGGGCATTACACTGCAGGCAGAGGTGAAGGTCAGAGGGTGGCGGGACCCAGGAGGGTAGGATCTGGCAGTGGGTGTGGGGGCTGTGGGCGATGTCACCCATCCAATCAAAGGACCCCCCATTGATGGTAGTGGATGTGTGATGACATCAAGGGAGACGACGCTCCTGTGCATGATTCACCAATATCTACCGTTCTACCATCCCTTTGTATGGAGGACTATTGGCTCAATACCCAGTAGCCACCACCAGGAGATATCCTATCACAGGAACCCTCAACCCCGAAGGTAAGCAATCCATCGGATGCTCAGACCTTCTCCCATCCGACCCTTCAGTGCCCTAGGCTCGCTCCCAAACCTGGGTCATCGGCTCCACGAGCAGTAGCGTATGGTTTGCAACAGCGGGCTGGCCTAAATATGTGACACCCTTGATGTTTGAAGTCAGTGTATGCCTGGATGGTGATATTCCTTCTATTTTCCTCAGTTGTTTCCTTTTCCCCATCCCCTCTTCTGCACCTCCTTCAGTGTGTGAGTCGATAACCTGCAGTGCCAAGTGCACTCACCTGTGCAGTTGGACCTGCTTACAGTCCACCCTGGCAGGACTCAAGAAAGCAGTGCTATGTGGTCTACTACCTTGGAAGTCACTACCCCATCCCCATACAGTGGTTTGTGGCACCTTATCCAGCATTGTTTCTTCTTGTTTGTTCTTGTTCAGTGTCTATGGTTGTGTTGTTTGTTGCTTATGTATTTGTTCTGGTGTCTGTCATGGAGGATATATTTCAAGCTCTGGACTGTTATCCCTCAGTGCTGGAAAATACTGTCCAGCTGTACTTCTGCTGTACAACATATTAGTTTCTGGCTTTTGTGTCCACCTCATGAGCTGGAGCATAGGGGATGGACAACTCTATAACTCAGGAACCGAAGCTGCTGGTCATTTATTACACCCTCAATATTGCCATGGCTAGTTGTCTTACTTTATTTACTGTCCAAATGTTCATTGGTTGAACTGCCTGGTTAAGAGGACAACACTTTCAGCAGCAATTCACAAATCACATCCTGTTTTATCCTGCTTCAGGAAATGCACTTGTCTGAAGCAGACAGTCCAAAGTTTAATTGCCTGGTTTCAGTGAGGTGTTCTCTTCCTTTTATATTTTTAAATCAAGGATGGAAATGAGAAAGGAAAAGTGTGGCCTACTGGGATTCGAACCTCAGATCTCTGGTATGCTGCTCAGCGCTCTAACCATTAAGCTACAGGCTCACTGGTCAAAGCGTCTGAGGAATTTCCTTACAACCACACACACATTCCTTCTCTAGTGTTGTGCAATTATGCAACTAGGAACCAATGTTAGAAATACCACTTTCTCTCAGTGCAGTTTAACCCCTGCAAGGTATACATATTTTTAAATCAAGGATGGAAATGAGAAAGGAAAAGTGTGGCCTAGTGGGATTCGAACCTCAGATCTCTGGTATGCCTCCAGCGCTCTAATCATTAAGCTACAGGCTCACTGGTCAAAGCGCCTGAGGAATTTCCTTACAGCCACACACACATTCCTTTCTCTAGTGTTAAGTAATTATGCAACTAGAACCAATGTTAGAAATACCACTTTCTCTCAGTGCAGTTAACCCTGCAAGGTATACATATTTTTAAATCAAGGATGGAAATGAGAAAGGAAAGTGTGGCCTACTGATCCGAACCTCAGATCTCTGTATGCCGTTCCAGCGCTCTAACCATTAAGCTACAGGCTCACTGGTCAAAGCGTCTGAGAATTTCCTTACAGCCACACATTCCTTTCTCTAGTGTTAAGTAATTATGACAACTAGGAACCAATGTTAGAAATACTACTTTCTCTCAGTGCAGTTTAACCCTGCAAGGTATACATATTTTAAATCAAGGATGGAAATACGGTATACCAGAGATCTGAGGTTCGAATCCCAGTAGGCCACACTTTTCCTTTCTCATTTCCATCCTTGATTTAAAATATGTATACCTTGTAGGGTTAAACTGCACTGAGAGAAAGTGGTATTTCTAACATTGGTTCCTAGTTGCATAATTGCAATACTAGAGAAAGGAATGTGTGTGGCTGTAAGGAAATTCTCAGACGCTTTGACCAGTGAGCCTGGGTAGCTTAATGGTTAGAGCGCTGGAATGGCATATACCAGAGATCTGAGGTTCAATCCCAGTAGGCCACACTTTTCCTTTCTCATTTCCATCCTTGATTTAAAAATATGTATACCTTGCAGGGGTTAAACTGCACTGAGAGAAAGTGGTATTTCTTCCTTTTATAGAAATGAGAAACTAAGAGATGAGGTAATACTTATCCTCAGACAAATCCCTTTAGACTTGTGAGAAAGCTTAGTGAATTATTATTAACACATTTTTGACATGTGTGTTTGTTGAGCAATTAAGTTTGAACCAGTTTTGAAGCTGGGATTTTTGTTGGTGCGTAGGAGTGTGCAGATTGTAAGAAAGCCATACCCTCTGGATATGTAGATACACTGCATTCTCCCAAGAATTGTTCCCACTGCTTCAGAGGAAGAACATTCACAATAACAGGAGAAAAATGCCAAGGGAATAGAGAAGGTGCATTTTACAACTATGTGAACATTGTGAAATTGGAAGAAAGGAGGAAGAGGAGTCTATTATTAGTTTGTTCAAGTATAAACCATTACAAACATTACAACAATAATCTAAAACACTGAAATCACTCATAGAAATTATCTCCATTATACACATTAAGATAATGTACGCCTTAGACAACACTCATAGAAAGTATCTCCATTATATACATTAAGATAATGTATGCCTTAGACAAAAGACTAAACAGATGCTAAAAATTACAGGACAGGTTTGAGTGCATCCTTTACAAATTAATTCCAAGTAATACTGGTTTGGCATTAGCAGAACATTTCATATACTTTTTGGATAACTAGAAACAGACATAGAATAAAAATATATTCAGACCCTATATATTTATTTTTTCTTATACTTTTCTCTCCAGTGGTCCAGGTCAGTCTTTCCTTCCTTCCACCCCCACCCCAGTGCTGTCCCCAAGGATCAGACCTTCTCAATTATGCCCCCATGACTTTAACCTTCCTGGCAGGGTGGTGGGGAGTGACTCAACTCACCAGGAATGGATCCAGCCAGGAGGTGTCATCTTGGGGCAGCACCTGTGGGGACAGTATTCGTGCTTGTGGCCAGGACCTGTTTTCCACTTTTCTTGCAGAGGGAAGTGTGCAATGCAGACAGTGGCATGCAGTGCATGCGTCCAGATGCTGCCCATCTGTTGGCTGCTCCTCCTCTGCCCCCAATGTATGGTACTCAGCATGCCAATACCTAGCCTCCACTAGGTGTCAGGCAAATGTCAGTCCATGTTCCTCACCCTCCCCAGGAGAGGAGAGCTGTCTCCTGGGCGATCGATCCTCTCCCTCCCGGGTTGATGCCCGTGACCTGCTTGTACCGTAAACATGGGTTGCAGGCATGGCAGAAGGTAAGGCATGATGCCTCATCCCTCCAGTGGCTTTCAAACCCTATTTTAATCTGACTTCCTCCACTTGTCTTTGTAGAATTGTATCAAAATGGGGACTAGGTTATCGACTCAAATAAATCAGTCCTATCTGATATGGCATTCTTACAAAATTAAAAAAAATATATGTCAAAGTCGGGACTTCACCCCTTTATTATACCATAGCTAAACAAGGGTGACTTTCATTGTACTTAAAGGGCAAAAATGGAAAATCCATCTTTTCAGATAGGTATTCCCAAGAGGACTCACTTTAATCAAGTGGCAAAACCATTTCTGAAATCATCTGAGTTTATTTGAAGATACCTCTTACTTCTGACTTCTATCCAAAGAAGTCACAATCACATACTGTTAGTATTTCTAAGGATTCAAATTACTCAAGGATCCAAGTAATCAATCCATCAATGTCATATGAGTCTAAAATTGCCCTTATAAGGGCTAATGTTTCTAAAATCTCTTTTGAACCATAAATATTTGCTATTTCATGTTTGTCTACTAAGGTTAGTCCAAAGAAAAATAGATTCCTGAATAAAATAGGAGGAAAAGAATAAATTACACAAATACATTGTTTTACACTTATGGCATGATCTTCAGTCAGATTAGAAAGGTTAGAGCAAGTATAAGACAGCAGTCACTTATTTTTAAGTTTCCCTCAGTCTGTTCATCAATTTGGTGTTTGAGTTTTTGCAGAATGGACACTTAGAAAAAGCTATGACCTCTGAAGTACTGTTAGCTAAAGTCCATAGCCTGGTGATTGTTACAAGTAATCTAAGAAGCCTGTAGTTCAAATCTGAGTTCCAAACTTGTATAGGCCCACTGTAAAACCCAGGTCTTACATCCATGCTTATCATAGTGAACATGTTACCTCCATGCCAGGGTTATGTTGTTCATCAACCTTAAGCACACCTGTATTATGTTTACAAAACACATAACAGCATGTATTCTGCAAATTTTGGTATAGTCTATCTCTGGTACAGTCCCTTTCTGTTTCTTTGCTTGGCCGAGTGTCTTCCTGTGTCAAAGGCAACATTCACCACTCCGTTTAAATCTTTCAAGCTCAGACAAACTGCATTCCTTTTAAATGCAGCTCAGTAGAAGGCGACGTCTAAGAAACAGCCACTTTGGACCACTCCTCTTGGTCAGTACGAACACAGGGTTTTTACTGTAAATAGCAAGTTCCCCCAGTCAGTCAAGATTTAAAACTCTTTAATGAGAGCTTTCAAAGCCTTTTCACCAATAACATTTTAAGTTTAGTGAGTCACATCACAAAATGACCTCTGCTCCAGATATTCACTCTCATTCCGGCAGCTGCTATCACTGTGCATTCCAAGTGAACATCAAACAAAGTTTCTTTTAAAACTTTCTTTAACAGTGTTTTTATCTACCATTCACCTTATGGTGGAAGGCCATGGGCAGAAACTTGAGGACCGCCCAAGGTCTATTCAAAAGCCAGACATAACATAGCACAAGGGAATGCTGTTGTAGCATTCCATCAGGATTTTCAATATGCAGATGCTCTGTGTACTCCAATTGCTCTCTCTCTCTCTGTCTCTCTGGCAATTATACTTTCAATCAAAAATCAATCAATCAAAAATCTTTATTTAACCAGACGGGCACCGTTGAACGAGCTCATTTTCCAGGTGGACCTGGGACAAACAATAGGTAATACAATATAGGTGAGATCAACATCCGATTTCAAGTGTGTGTACATCAAATTACAATTTAGGTGAGATCAACATACAATGTCAACTATGAATACAACAATTAGGCAAAGGCAGTATAAATGCAAGAAAATGGTACAAAAGATTGTAAAACATTAATTACAGATAGATAATTTGTGCATTGTATACAAAGTGCAGAACATGGGGAACAGTAGGTAAAGAGTATGCTCAGTCAAAAACAGATAAACAGACAAAATAGCGGTTAAAATGTCACAGGTAAGTGGATATAAAGTGGATATAAAGTGAATGTGGGCAGGGAGTGAAGGAAGAAAGCAAGGGTATGGCAATAGTGGAGTCAACAACAGAAAGAGACCTAAAGTCATGATGAAGCAGGGGCAAGGTCAGAGAATAGAGAAGGAAGCTCTGAAGGAAAAGGGACCTAGGTCAGAGGAACAGACACAGGATTCCTTGAAATGGAATGTATATAAGGTTTTGAAAGTTGCCAGACTAATGGGGTAATTGATTTTAGATTCTTTGTATCTTGTTCCGCAAAAGAGGCCATGTGTGGCTAATAGATGCCCTGCCAAACCAAGATTTGGCCTTGGACACTTTCAGTGAAATATAAGAGGCACTTCTCAGGGCATACTTACTTAATGAGCAGAGGTAAGCAGTCTGAGATGTAACCAGGCAGTTTATTTAGGATGCTTTTGTAGATCCAGATCGCAGCATTTCTCTGGCGCCTAAAGCTAAGAGATGACCAACCTACTGCCGAGTACAGGGAGCAATGATGGGTGGAATAGGGAAGGCCCATTATAAACCTTAGAGCTCTATGGTAGAAGCGTTTCAAGTTTGGAAAGAGCACCTGTAGGACCCTGGCTGTAGAGGAAATCAGTGTAGTCTAATAAAGAGAGAAAGGTAGTTTGGACTAGCACGCAATTTGCATCCCTGGTGAGGAGATTTTTTATCCCATAGAAAAGGCCAAGTCTCATTCTAAGTTTCTTTATCAGCTCTTTTATGAACAACGAAGGAGAGTCTAGAGTCCAGCCAAACCCCCAAATATTTAAATTTTGATATGTACTCCAACTGTTCACCCAGTATTGTAGTATGGGGGTGTAGCCCTGTCATGGCCGGGTTTGCTAGGTTAGGAAAGGGTGATAAGAACATCACTTTGTCTTCTTGGCATTTAGAAGCAGCTTCTGCTTTAAGAGCTGAGTTTGTAGTTGATTGAAATCCTCCTGTAGTTCAGAGCATGCCATTTGGGGAAGATCTGCTAGAGTAAAGTACTGTATCATCTGCAAATAGGTGAATGTGGGCCCTTTTGATGGTAGCACGATTCTGTTGATGTAAAGTGCAAAGAGCAGCGGACCCAAAATGGAACCTTGAGGAACACCTCTCCGGAGGTCTTTTAAAGGAACGACTTCACCATCCGCTTTTACTTGCTGTAAACGGTCAGCAAGGTAATCGCCAAACCATCTGAGAGAAAGAGCATCCAGTCCAATGGTTTGAAGGGATGTGAGGAGCAGACTATGGTCAACGGTATTGAAGGCCTTACTTAGGTCCAGGAAAACTGCACAGACGTTCTTATTATCCAACTCTATAGCCAATCATTAGTGACTTTGGCCAAAGCGGAAGTAAAGTGCTATAGTTGTGCTCTGAACCCTGATTGTAATGGGGTTGAGAAGTGTCGATTTATTCCAGATGGTTCCTGAGCTGGGTGTTCACGATTTTTCCAATAACTTAGACAGGATATGGAGAAGGAAATAGGCCTATAGTTATTTAGGTCACAGGGGTCACCTGACTTAAACAAAGGGATGACATGTGCCATTTTCAGATGGGAGGAAGGTCACCTTGTGGCAGAGATGGGTTAAACAGATGTGTATCGCACAGCTAGGACCCTATAGCCAATTTTCAGAAAAATGGGTCGATGTGATCAGCACCTCGCTTTTCTGACATCCAATTTTAACAGGAGATCTTCCACCTCTTTCAGAGATGTGGGTTGAAGTGAGAAGATCTGACTGAAGGAGGAGGTGCCTTGTTTATCAACCCCAGTTGCGCTCCAAGATTACTGGGCGGGGAAGAATTGAAGGAGACCTGCTGTAGCAAAATGATTGTCGAAGGCATCAAGGATTGACGGTTTATCAGTGATGTGGTAGTACCCATCAGATTTTGGTAGGCAAGGAAGTCCCAGCTGAATGGCCTTCTATACCTTAATTACCCTCCAGAATTTGGAGGGCAGTCTACGAGAAATCAAGTTGTGATCAAAAGAAGTTAGCCTTGCTTCTCTAACCATCTTAGTGCAAAAGTTCTCACTCTCCAGAAGGAAATCCAATCATTTGTTAGTTTCGTTTTGGGCAGTTTTCCAAAGCCTGTCCCTATTCTGCATTACGTCCTTCAATTCCTCAGTAAACCACTGACAAGATTTGTTCCTGACTCGGACCTTTACTAGTGGTGCTTGCCTATTAAGTATTCCTAACACAATTTCTTGAAAAATGTCATATGCTGAGGTGACAGATTTAGCTAGGTAAAAGTCCTGCCAGTGCATGGAGTGGCTCAGCTCCAAAATATACTCCCAGGGGTCAAAGTTGTGTTGACATCTTTGGTAGAAAATTTAGAAGCAGGTGGCGGAGTGTGATTGGACCTGACATAAGCAATGAAGGAGTGATCACTGATGTCAGAGAAGAATACTCCAGCATGGGTAAACAAATATGGTTTATTAACTAAGATAATATCCAGCAGGGTGCTGTTGGTAGGATTTAACTTGTTTGGGCAGGTAGTTTCATTGATAAGCTGGGTCCATCCAAGTGAGTCGCAGTGTTTTAGAGGAGCTGAGGCACTAGACAACCAGTCTAGGTTGATTTCACCAAGTAGCACAGACTCTGTGGATCTATGACCCAAGACCTTACTTAAGTGATCCAGAAGCTGTAACCCTGCAGAAGGGGTCTGTAGCAGCCTGACACACAAAGTGAGATATCAGGAGAGATCCCATTGAAAGTGCCAATACTGCAGTCCACTGGCACAGAACAGTCATGTCATGAAGGAATAAAACTATGCAAACAAAAGGTATAATATTAAGATCAGAGCTGATCTGCAGAGTGGAGCAGCAGCGTGGCTATCTTGCTGCTCCACACCTTCCACACAGGGGTAGACTGTGGGGCCAAGAAGACAAAGGAGTAAAAGACTAAAGAATAGCAAAACTGAATTAAGCACAATCTATGAGCAAGGAAAAGGAATGCAACATAAATATACGAGATATTAACTGAAATGGAAGAGATGGAAATGGCCACCTTGGAGGACTTCAATACAACCAGTGAGGACATCTGGTCCACGAATGGCTCCTGGGACAACTCTGGCCAGGAGAACAGAACTGGAGTTAGGAACATCTTGGGCAACCTTTTCTAAGGAATGAGGAGGCAACTAAGGTCAAGGTGACTGTCCTCCCCTTATCCTGTTCTTCATCTTGACAGGCAACATCTGTGTCCTCTTGGCCATCCATACCATGCCACAACCAACAGACAGTCATGCATGTACTACTTTATAAAGCACCTGTGCATCACGGATCTTGTGGTGGCCATTGTCCAGGTGTTACCACAGCTCATCTGAGGACATCACCTCCGGGTCTTATGCACCCATGTCCTGTGCAGGCTGGTTAAGTGCCTGCAGGTGGTGGGGATGTTTGCATCCACATACTTGCTCCTGCTTATGACCACAGACCACTGTCTGGCCATCTGTTAGCCCCTGAGATCTTTGCACCACCACTCAGATTGCATCTCTGTCATCATCTCATGGGTCATCAGCCTTCTCTTCAGCATCCCTCAGATACACAGGTTTTCATTAAAGCATATGGGATCTGGGATTTATAACTGCTGGGAGGACTTTATTCAGCCATGGGGAGTGAAAGCTTACATGACCTGAATTATCCTAATGGTGTAAATCATCCCCTGTGATACTAATTGTCTGCTATGGGCTATTTAGCTTGTAAGATCTGGCAAAATGCTAAGCTGAAGACCAGGAAGGAACCCAGCACCAATGCAATAATGGTTAGGTCTTCCAGGGAGCTGTGCTTTTGAGAGTCAGCAGTGTGAACTAATCTGCAAACCAAGATCCCAACAGTAAAATGACCCTTTGTTATATTTCTGACTTACTTCATGTGCAGGACTCTGTGTTTTTTTTTCAATGCAGATGTTGTCTGTTTGGAACCCTGACGTTCAACAGGAAGGTAATTTAAAGTTTCACTATTTGTTTCTGGTTCGACAGTGTGATAAAAAACTGTTTTGGGCCATGTACAGTAGGCAATAGGTTCTGCACTTCACAGAAAGTACTAGTACATACTGTGCCATGATACTGCTTTCATGTTTTTAGGATTAAAATGATTTCACCCACCTAGTTACCAGTTGATCATCTCTTGCCCTTATACAGCAAGGGTCCCATTCCCATGGAAAACATTGTATCAGCTGAACATAATTTTTTAGTTTTTGTTTAAAGAAAATCTGTGCACTTTTGTGCACACTTTATGTTTTAGCTATTACAATTTAATAGAATCTGTTTTTGTTTGCATTTTCACTTTTCCTTTTAGGGTTATCACACACATTGGATGCCTATCCAAAAGTCTCCATAAAATAATTTGACCATCCCTAACTAAACTTACCCATTAGTGGTATGCCATGGCTTGTGTCAAAACTGAGCAAACTGACAGTGGGGACATGAGGCAGACTGATCAGGATGCCGATCACGCTTTGCTGGGCGGTGTCATGCAGATCAAAGGAAAGAGCTGCCCTATGATTGGGTTGGTTCTTCCTTTAAACTTCACTTGTTTCCATGCAGCAAGCCAGAACATTGTAATGATCAACCTAGCTGATGATTGTTGTGAAACTGACAAGCCCCTTACAGGCTGCCCTGCATTGGACGACAAAGGCACGCCTCTCAGAACCCAGTCTCACAACAATATTTTCGTCTGCAAGTGCAGGATGAACGTAAAAAGGCCACTATGGTACTTTGGGAGGTGGAGATGAAAGTGAAGGAAAAAGGTGACATTCAGGTGATACAAAGAAATACAGAAAGAAGAGGATAGTGAGAAGTACCAGGCAAAACAGAGGAAGCAGGGAGGGCAGTGGGGGGGCAAAAGTGCCAACAGAGGAAAGGATAGCCAAAGGAGGCAGAGGGACAAAATTTTCTTCATATACATAAGCGAGAAGAGGAAAGCAAGGGAAGGATAGTGAGGATGATAAAGCTGGTAAATGGTGACTACTGAGAGGAGATCAGGAAAGGCCGAAAAACCTGAACAAGTAATTCTGTTCAGTCTTCACAATGGAGGGGGATGAATCAACAAGAAGCAGCAGGAACACAGGAGGGGCAGGAGAACTCAAGTCCATTTACAGAGTGAAGAATCCTGAATGGACTTGCAAACCTAAAAGTGGACAAGACCATGTGACTGGATGGGATACATCCAAGGGTGTAGGGGAACTCAGGAGGAGCTTGCTACACCACTGACATCCTTATTCAATATATCACTGGAAACAGGAGTGGTTCTGGGACTGAAGGGAGCTGACGTATTGTAGTTCTGCTCCATACTTCCGGCAGCAGGGAGGAGGCTAGTAATTATAGACCTATCAGTGTCACATGAGTGGTGGGAAAATTAATGAAAATCTTGTTAGAAGAAAGACTGGTGTAATATCTTGAATCAAGTAGGGCTGCAAGACCAAAGGCATAATGGATTCATGAGGGAGGTCATGCAGACACATCTGATCAATTTCTTTGACTGGGTGACCAGGAAAATAGATCATGGAAGGCAGTGGACATAGCCTACTTGTATGTCAGCAAGGCCTTAGGCACTGTGCCACTTAGGAGAGTGATAAAGAAACTGGATAATCTAGGGTGGGAGCCCAGGTTGTAAACTCATAAAAAGCTGGTTAATAGATAAACAGCAGAGGGTGTTAGTAAATGGCACTCACTCTAATGAGGGAGAGTGACCAGCAGGGTGCTACAGGGTTAAATATTGGGACTGGTCCTGTTTAATGTCTTCATGAGTGACTTTGGAGAAGTACTTGAAGTGAAGGCATGCCTTTTACAGATCACACCAGGATCTGTATTAGAGTAGATAATTAGGAGGTGTGGAGAAAATGAGTAGGGCTTTAGAAACTTGAGGAATGGCCAAGAGTATGGAGACTGGGGTTTCAGTGCCAGAAAGTACATAATCATGTACATGGGGCACAGAAACCCAGGCACTGAGTATAGAATGGGGGTACTGTCAGTCACTAGAGGGACCTTGAGGTTATAATATCTGATGACCTCAGAGTTGCAGGACAGTGTGACAAGGCAGTGGGCAGGGCCAGTGGGATGCTGGGTTGCATAGGAAGAGGTAGCACCAGCAGAAGGAGGAGGTGGTATTACCACTGAATAGATAATTGGTGAGACCACACCTGGGATACTGTGTCCAGTTCTGGAGGCTGCATCTCAGAAAAGATATAAACAGGGTAAAGGTTGTCCAGAGGTGGGCAACTAAAATGGTGCAGGTTGCATGAGAAATCATACAAGGAGAGACTGATGGACTTCAACAAGTACACTCTGGAAGAAAGAAGGGAGAGGTAGGACATGATAGAGACCTTCAAGTACCTCATGGGAGTGAACAGGGTACAGGTGGGGAGCATGTTTCAAATAAGGAGGTGCAACAGAACAAGAGGGCATGCAACAAGTCTAGAAGAGGAGAAGTTTAGGAGGGATGTGTGGAAATACTACTTCACAGAAAGAGTGGTGGATGCCTGGAAAGCCTGCCACAATAAAGAAGTAGGGCAAAAACAATGGGTTTTTAACATGCATGGGATAGACAAAGACAAAAAATGCTGAAAAATACGATGGGGTAGAGGTTGCCAGAGACCTGTAAGGGTCTGTGGTGACAGAATAGTCAGGAAACATCTGGGAAGACTGCTGGGAAAGGGGAAATAGTTTAACCAGGAAAGGCACAGTAAGCCAGAGTTTGTTTCCAGGTGCAGCCTGGAAGCACCAGAAAGTTAAGTGACTTGCTCAGTGTCACACAGTATGCAAGTGGGTTCTAGTGGAATTCAAACCCAGGTCTTCAGGTTTGTAGCTCAGTGCCGTTAACCACTACACTGTACTGTCTCCCACAGAGTGAACACATTGTGCTAAATACAGCCTCTACTGCCTACAATACGGCTTCCTTTGAGTGACAGAAAGGATTTTTCCCAACTTTCATTTTTTATGAATACCTTCATTAAGTTTAATTAGAAACATAAATCTGCTGCAATGGTTTCTGATTAGTATGCAGATTGTTGCTTTTGTGAAAAGCACATGGACAGCAAATTTGAACTGAACTGCTTTTGTGAAAATTAAAACAATACTTTACATGGCTTAATATGGGAAAAGATGTGCTGAAGATCACTCAGCTGTGAAAATGTGTTTTATAATACCACAATATAGTTCTAATGTAAATGCAATCTATCCCTGGCGCTCAGCAGGATCATTAACTGGTGTTGCATACAGTATTGCGAGATAATAGTTATAAAGACACTATACATTATGGGTTGGATATTCAAAGGGTTACACCATGCGTAATAGGGTTGCGCCTCTTGCAAGTCCGAAATTGTGCCGTTCTCATATATTCAGCAGGAGGCAGTTGCATCCCCAAGTCATGCTGAGCAACAGAGCAATGCTAATGAAGGCATGCTCAACTGGAGGGAGGAACCATGCATAAACTGCACAGCCAATATTCAGCCGGGCCGTGCAGGACGATAGCGCAACCCCACCTGCGCCTGCACAACTTTGAGGCAAAAAAGGATCAAGTCGAGGGCCACCACAGGTGAGCTGCCGCATTGCGAGGTGCAACACAGCAGCTGCCCGTGGGTGGCCTCCACTGTGCCTCCCTGTGCCCCTGCAGCCCATCGCGGCATATAGTAACCCCTGATCAGCCCAATCGCTGGCAGAACACTACCTCCACTAGCCCAATCGCGGGCAGATCTCACTCCCCGGCTGGCCCGGTGCGGGCAGAGTGTAAATGAACCCCCGACTGGCCCGGTCGCGGGCAGAATGGGTTCAACCCCCAAGACCAATATCCCTGGTGGTGCAGTGGACGCAAAGCCGATCGCGGGCAAGGTCAAACCACCCCCAAGTCAATTTCCCTGGTGATCTAGTGGCCCCACCCACACCCACGGGCCCACCACCCCGCTCCCCCGTCAGCGGCGGGTGGCAGCACCACCCGCCTGCCACCCCGCCGCCCTTGCGACTGACAGCTCGGTGGGGCTGCACACCAGTGGTTCAGAGCAAGAGCCAATGGGCGTGCAGCCATACCCATATGCAGATCCAGATATGTTCATTTCACATATCTGGACTGCCTTGTCTGTATGATGCTCGCCCGTTGGCTCTGTTTGAACCAATGGGCGGCAGCCCCACCGAGCTGTCAGTCGGCGGGCAAGGGCAGGGGCAGCAGGCAGGTGGGTGCTGCTACCACCGCTGACGGGGAGTGGAGTGGGTGGGCTCTGTGGTGGTGGGTGGGTGAGATCACTAGATCACCAGGGATATTGGACATTGGGGAGGTTTGACCTGCGTCTGGATCGGGCTTCACGGTCTTCTGGACCACCAGGGATATTGGTCTTTGGGGAGGAGTTCTTTAATGCCCGCGATCGGGCTAGTCAGGGTGGGGGAAGGTTTCCTCAAGCCCGACATTTCGCTGGTCCGCTGGACCACCAAGGATATTGTTTTGGGGGTTGATGTTATGCCCGCGATCGGGCTAGTGGAGGGTGTTAATCTACGTTATGCTCCCGATCTGGCTGCTGCAGGGGAGACAGTATGTTATGCCTGCAATCGGGCTGCTGGGGGGACAGTATGTTATTGCGGCGCTGATCCGGGCCACGGGGTTATATTACGGCTTGGCTGCTGGGGAGGAAGGAATACTGTTCTGCCCGCGATCGGCTGCGTAGGCGGTCCCCGATGGCTGCTGCCTGGCAGGGCGCCAGGTGCAAGTCGTCGGGGATCGGCACACCTGCATGCTAATGGCATGCAAATGGGGCTGTAATTAGATGCAAATGGCCCCTATGCTTCTTCCATAAATTATGGCCCCATTTGTATGTCACCTTTTGAATACTGGAAATTTGCATGGGCGCCAATGGAACTTTCTTGCCACCGCATCTGAATGCTAATGACCACTTGCGGTGGCGCCAAGTTCCACTCGCGCCATGCATATCAGTGGCTGTGGCCGGGGGCGATTTAAAGCGAGTTGCTCAACAGTGCAACTCCATTGAATATCGCCCCGCCACACCCCAGTGCAACTTTTGAGTAGCGCAGGGCTTTGCGCCACGAATGGCGCAGTTTGAATATCCAGCCCTATAAGTATTAATTACTAAAGACTATATTGTGATGAAATCCAAAGGATGACAATATCAAACCAGAAAATGTGATCATACATTAATAAACTGTTTTTCATTCTTTACATAATATGCAAAGATTAGATTATCCAGGTGGACTGTGAACGTAAGGAGTCTCCTTATATATGGGTAAATCCAATAAATGTACTTTTATTTGCTCATTTGAGCTTCTGAGTGATCTTTGTGTGGTTTCATTCTGGTGCTGGGCTGTCCAGTCAGTCCTGCTATAAAGAATTTCTGATGCATTTTCTGTGAGCAGTCCATGGAACTCCACCATGCAGAATTCCAAATTTCACCCATGAATCTCAACAAAATATGGTGTTCTGTCCACGAAAATAGCACAATCAGTAGATTCCTGCACTCCATGGAAATCTTCATGTTTCACAGACTTCCATAGATTTTAAATTTTACATCCCCCACCTTCTGTTGGCCATTAGTTCAACCGTTAGCCATGACCCATGCAAAAGAGAATGTGCAGAAGTGGTTTTAGATCTAATGGCACCCTACACAGAAACAATTGCGTGCCGCC
Source organism: Neoceratodus forsteri (assembly GCA_016271365.2). Lineage (NCBI taxonomy): Eukaryota > Metazoa > Chordata > Ceratodontiformes > Ceratodontidae > Neoceratodus > Neoceratodus forsteri. The sequence continues at coordinate 1,708,657,873 of CM028129.1, read as the reverse complement.
CTTCTCTGCTCCCACTGCTAATTTTTTTCTTCTCCCACACCAACGTCCAAATTGTCTGAACAGAAGGGTCACAAACTACAGTTTTAGTTATACTAGTAACCTTTTTTGCATTTCAGACTAATTTTGCTTATGTTTTCTACTTTGGAGTTCCCTTCTGTGCTGGCACCTCAAGTGTTCACTTGGTTTTCTCGTGCCTAACACTGCCTCCGAGACTGTGATATCAGCTAGGCCTGCTTGCAAATTGCCAGTGTTTCTGTAATGATAAATGTACCAGCTGTACCACTGAGTTTCAGTCATTCCAAATGATAGTGGGCTACTAATGTCAGCCCATCCCAGATCTGTACTTTTACCGAATAAGCTATTAGCTGTGTTCTGTTAGACCCTTAGGCCTCATATGGTTGCTAGGTAAGGAAACAATTATTATTGCTTTCATGCTGTATAATTTGCTAATGCAGCTAGTTATTTTTCATCTGCTTCCTTGTTATTAGTAAAAGTTATGGATGCAACAATATCAAACTTGATACAAAGATCTGCAAGCGTAGACTCGGAGGAAGGGAGAAGAGAGCTAATGCAGGAATTGGGCTAGATGGAGAGTTGGCCCACAATTTGGTAGCTGAACTTTAAAACCTGCAAAGTAATGCACATTAGGAAAAGCAACCCAAGGATACACAACATTGGGAGAGAGGGGGTTCTTGACAGCGTTATGGAAGAGAAGGATTTTGTGGTGATTATATTGAGACCCTAAAATGTCTGCACACGCAACAGGGCAGCGAGTAAAGCAAACAAAATGCAGGGTTGCACAAGGAGGGAATAAGCATTAGAGGAGGGAGGTAATCTGCCATTGTACGGTCACTAGTTTGGCCATGCTCGAATACTGTTCAAGGTACTGGAGACCACACCTGAGGATTGACTGTAACAAGATGGAAGTGGTACAGACAGGGCAACTAAGATGGTCCATGGCATTGGGGATGAGATATACAGTGATGAGGGAGGACTTCCAGACCATTAGGAAGTGGTGGCTGCATACCTTGTTCATCTGGCCCCAGTTGATCCAGAGTGGCGACCGGGGCAGTTAGGCAGCCCCGGAGAAAGGGTTATTTGAGGGTCCGCATCCGATGACTGGGGTAGGAGCACATGTGCTGGAATGAGTTGCCCTCTGTTGAGGGAGAAAGGGCATATCCAGTGTATCCCAGAGATGTTGGTGGTGCATCTTGGAGGGAAGATTTGGGCAGTTTGAAGGCAGTGGACTTGCTGTTGGCGATGAAGGAGGACTTCTGGACTATTAGGAAGTGGTAGCCGCATGCTTTGCTCATCTGGTCCCAGTTGATCCAGAGGTCTAGCTGGCCAAATGGGGAGGGATGGCCCCTCTCAACAGGGCATGCATTCGGATCAACAGGGAGATGAGGAAGGTCATCTTGGCATTAGGGGACTGTGATAAAACATAGTCAGATACAAGCCTCTGGTCTAATCATGGAAGCTGAGATGGAACAGTTGACCAAGAGGGGATTAGATGTTGGGTTAGGAGACTTGGAGAGGATCTTGGAGGAAGTGGTAGAGCAGTCGGCTTGAGGGGTCAGACGTTGTCATCCTGTGGTGTCTCGGAATGATCACTATGACACGGAAGGGTTGGGGGTGGTGGTGATGAGCTGAATTCTTCTGAAGGTCCGTGACCCCTCCCTCTGGTCAGTGTGGAGGTGAACTGAGTATCCTGACCCAAGGGAGGGTCATGGTCTGCCTCCAGCAGGTACAACTAAGCTGCAAGGCTAACTGACCGGAGGCGGGTTGAGCAGCCTTGGCCATTATGACCACGGGCAGTGATCCTCCTGGTACGCATGCTGCTCTCAATTTGGACTGTTAATCAATAAATGTATGGCTGCAGCCATTTCCTCCAAGACATGTGTCTGTGTTTTCTTTCTGGGGAAAGGGGCATGGATGGTTACAGATAATATGGAGGCTGCAACAGTTGGCAGCAGCCGATTTTGTCTGGGGCCATCTTCCCTGGACCCGGGAAGGAGGAGGGAGGGGAAGAGAGCTGGTCCCGAGGGAGCTAGGTAGGGTCCAGTGACTGGACAAGGGACCACCAAGGCCTCCCACTTGGGGGGTCACATCCTGTGGGGGAAGGAAAAGGAATTTCTTTGACTGCAGCCAGCAGTTCCACCTCTTTTGCCTTTCGCCTGCTAGGATCACCCAGCCGCCCTCCCACGTAAAAGCAGGGTAGTGGGGCCTGGCAGTTAGGCCCTCTTTGATCCAATATGGGTGACTCAGCCAGAGGTTGGACAGTGGCTTTTCCCAGTTTTTTCTGTAAAGGGTTTCCAGATTTTTCACCTCCAAGAGAGGTTAAACTGAGGCAGGTGTGGAGTATACTAAACAGTCTAGACTAAATAGTCAGGATAAGGGTGATATGTTAAGCTGTCACAGTCATGGTTTGGCATCTCAGGAGGATCACTATGACATGAAAGGGTGGTAGGGTGGCGGTGACAAGCCAAATTCTTCTGAAGGACTGGCAACCGCTCCCCACCGGTCATCTTGGAGATGGAAACTGAGTACCCTGACCCGAGGAGGGGTAGTGGTCCACCTCCAGCAGGTACAGCTATACTGCAAGGCTAATCGGCGACTGACGGGAGACTGAGCAGCCTAGGCCATTATGACCACGGGCAGTGATCCTCCTGGTACGCATGCTGCTCTCAGTTTGGACTGTTAATCAATAAATGTATGGCTGCAGCCATTTCTCCAAGACATGTGTTTGTGTTTTCTCTTCAGGGGAAAGGGGGCATGGATGGTTACCAGATAATTAATTACTGCATGCGAGTTATGTTAACCATGCACTCTGTAGCCCTCAAAGTTCATAGAGGACAGGTAGGAACCTGTAATCACTCCTGATTATGCCTGCTCTTAAAGGTAAGGCCACTTTGGCACTGTCGCTATTGGACATAAGAACGTTGTTTATACTGTGGACAATTGAGCAGATTTGATATCGTAGAGTTCCTAGGATGCTACTATATATTTTATTGGCATTACCTTTCTCTTATAACAAATGGCTTGCTTCTCATACTCTGAGGTTTATTTGTTATTATTTTAACCTGTGCACCTCTCACACTGGGCCTACGGTATCATTGGGCAGATTTTACCTGTTTGTGAATCACCATCTTTCTGGGTCATTCCCACCAATACTTGGGCCCTAGGAGAACCTTGAGACTATATTGGGCTAATAGTCTCTGATGGTGGCCATCCTGTTGATGCTGGATGGCCGTTGGAGGGGAGTCCGCCCACAGACCTGGCTTTGCTGGGACTGGAGGAAGCCATCTTGGCTCTCCACATGCTGATTGCAGCAGGAATGATATCGCTGTATATCTGCCTCGCAGTTCTCTCCAGCCCTGGTCTTTTCTAGTACACTAGCATCCAGAGGACGCCATACAGTGAACTGGTGCAACCCCTTTATCCTTAACTAATTTGTCTCTCATTAATACCTAAAGAGAAATTGCCTGTGTGCTTTTATTTTTATCTCTCTCCTGCTTCTTATTACCTATGCTGAAGGGATATTTTACACGTATCTAGTTTCCTTTTCCTTAATAGCATCACTCTCCTTGAATTTTTAAGCCAACAGAGGGATGCCCTCCTTAGACCCTTTTCTCTTTTTGTTTACCTTCAAGCGAGAGAGTCGAGGTCCCGGAATATGTGACATCCTCTTTTCTAATTCTTTTCCCTTTGGTCGCTGCCAGCTGGATAGGCCTCAGCTATCACCAGCCTGCTCCCACCCTGTCTGAAACCTTCCCATCCTGTGGCTCTGGTTCCTCGACTCCACCCACCACACGCCTTCTGCTCATCAGTGCTCCCTTACAGTTACCCAGTGGCCTGGAGGCAGAGGTGAAGGTTAGAGGGTGGCGGGATCCAGGAGGTAGGATCTGGCAGTGGATGTGGGGCTGTGGCACAATGTTGCCCATCCAGTCAATGGGTTATTCCCCATCAATTGTAGTGGATGTGATGACATCAAGTGGAGACGACATGCTCCTGTGCACGATACACCAATGTCTACCACGTTCCACCATCTATTAGTACAGAGGAGTATCAGCTCAATACCCAGTAGCCACTATCAGGAGGTATCCTATTACAGGAGCCCTCAACCTTCGAATGTAAGCAGTCCATCGGACGCTCAAACCTTCTTTCCATCTGACCCTCCAGTGCTCTACGGTTGCTTCCTAACCCAGGTAGTCGGCTCCATGAGCAGTAGCACTACCATTGTGACAGCTGGCCAGTCTAAATATGTGACACCTTTGTTCTTTGATGTCAGTGTATACCTGGATGGTGATATTCCTTCTATTTTCCTCAGTTGTTTCATTTTCCCTCCCCTCTTCTGCACCTCCTTCAGTGTGCGAGTTGAAGCCTGCAGTGCCATGTGCACTCACCTGTGCAGCTGGACCTGCTTACAGTCCACCTTGGCAGGACTCAGGAGAGCACTGCTATGTGGTCTGCTACCTTGAAGTCACTACCCCATCCCCATACAGTGGTTTGTGGCACCTTCTTCAGTGTTGTTTCATATTGTTTGTTCTTGTTCAGTGTCTATGGTTGTGGTGTTTGTTGCTTATAAATGTATTTGTTCTGGTGTCTGTCATGAAGGATATATTTCAAGCTCTGGACTCTTATCCCTCAGTGCTGGGAAATACTCTCCAGCTGTACAACATATTAGTTTCTGGCTATTGTGTCCGCCTTTGCAGCTGGAGCATAGAGGATGGACAACTCTATAACTCCAGGAACTGGAAGCTGCTGGTCATTTATTACACCTCAATATTGCCATGGCTAGTTGTCTTACTCTTATTTACTGTCAAAATGTTCATTGGTTGAACTGTTCAAAGGACAAACATTTTAGCAGCAATTCACAGATCACATCTTGTTTTTATTCTGCTTCAGGAAATGCACTTGTCTGTTGCAGAGCGTCCAAAGTTTAATTGCCTGGGTTTCAGTAAGGTTGTCTCTTCCTCTTATAGAAATGAGAAACTAAGAGATATGGTAATACTTATCCTCGGACAGATCCCACAGACTTGTGAGAAAGCTAGTGAATTATTATTAACACATTATTGACATGTCTGGCTTGTTGAGCAATTATGTTTTCTTTGTTTTTTTTACTTTCTTTATTCTCCCCTACCCGCAGTGCCCCCATTCTTCAGGAGACACACATATGGCTCTATATCAGTCCCCACCCTCTTACCTGGAGCCTGGCGTGGTCCATCCCTCATGTAGCCTTGGTTATACTCCCCAGGCGGGTACGAGGTGGGGTGCCCTTACACCCGAGGTCCTTCCTGTTTTCGTCAGGATGCCATCACCAGGGCAGGTAGGGGCATTGGGGATCGGGACCTGTGATGCTCCATCTACCGCAATGCTGTAGGATGTTTTCCCTGTTTCTTGGCGTGCTGTGTGCCCTGACGCCAAGGCGCTAAGCTCCGACGTCCATCACGCCACCATTCTCACTTGCTTGGGTTGCTGTACCTCGGGTCTCCACCCGAGTTCAGACATGCACCGAGCCCTGGATCCCCTCCCGGAGAAGGCGAGCTGCCTTAGATGCTCAAGCCTTCTCCCCTGGTTAGCCCTCCAGCTCCCGGCTCATTCCTGAACCCGAGTCGCTGGCATCACAAGCGGAAATCCAACTGCTGCACCGTGGCTGGCGAGCAATTATGTTTTAACCAATTTTGAAGCTGGGTTTTTGGTTGGTTCGTAGGGTGTGCAGATTGTAAGAAAGCCATGCACCCTCTGGATATGTAGATACACTGCATTCTCCCAAGAATTATTCCCACTGCTTCAGAGGAAGAACATTCACAATAACAGAGAGAAAACATGCCAAAGGAGTAGAGAAGGTGCCTTTTACTACTATGTAAACATTGTGAAATTGGAAGAAAGAAGGCAAAGGAGAAGAGGAGTTTGTTATTAGTTTGTTCAAGTATAAACCATTACAAACATTACAACATAATAATCTAAAAGCACTGAAATCACTCAGAGAAATTATCTCCATTATATACATTAAGATAATGTATGCCTTAGACAACACTCATTGAAAGTATCTCCATTATATACATTAAGATAATGTAAGCCTTAGACAAAAGACTAAACAGATGCTAAAAATTACAGGACAGGTTTGAGTGCATCCTTTGACAAATTAATTCCAAGTGATATTGATTTGGCATTAGCAAAACATTTCATGTACTTTTTGCATAACTAGAAACAGACATAGGCTGGGATATTCAAGGTTGTTGCGCCTGGCACAGCAGAGTTGTGCCAGGCGCAACCCACATTGCACCCCAGTGGGATATTGAAAGTCTGCCTGGCACAGCACAAATCCTGATGTGTCTGGGCGCTAATGTAATCCTAGGCGGTGCAGATGCAGGGCGTGCAATGCATATGTGGCACATCCCATATTCAGCCCAGGATGTGCAGCGCATTTGCGGTGCAACCCTGCATTGCGCTGCACAGGGGCTCAAAGTTGAGCCTCGAAAGTAGAGTAGAAGTCCTGCCACCTGACAGGCAGGCTCGTATTGCACAGGCACACACAGCAGCCGCCAGCCGCTGCGGTGGCCACCCACCCACCCAGAACACCATTGACAAGGACACATACACCCCTGGTGGTCCAGTGGACCCCACCCACCCCTCCTCTCCCTTAAGCTCTGATCACGGGCATCTGTAATATAAACCCAATCCCTGGTGGTCTACGGTCCCCTGCTGCCTGGATGATATCATCTGTAATTTAAAAGTCAATCCTGGTGGTTCTAGTGTTCCCCTCATTGCCTGATCATGGGCATCTGTAATTTAAATTAAACCCCTGGTGGTCTTGCAGTCCCCACTGCCAGATCGCGGACTGTCAGAGCTGCAGAAGTCACCTGGTGTTGATGGTACCCCTCACACCCTCCACAGGACCCCGGCCACATGGCACCCCCATCATCGGTACGTGGCAGCACTTTCTCGAGATACCACCTCGGGTAACCTCTCACCGAATGACAGGTACAGTATGCTCTGTGTCGCCTATTGGTCCACAAGTATACAGGAGCATACTGTACCTGTTATTCGGTGGGTGGCCGGGTGGTATGTGGAGTGGGGTGCTACTGCCCGCTGATGAGGGGGGGTGCCGGGTGGCCTGGAGTCCTCTGTGAGAGGGTGGGGAGGGGGTACTACTGACCACCAGGTGACTTTCTGCAGCTATAAATAGCCCGCGGTTGGCCTGTGGAGGAATGCTAGACTACCAGGGCTTGAATTTAATTACAGATGCCTACGATCGGGCAGTGAGGGGACCACTAGACCACTAGGGATTGAATTTGAATTACAGATGCCCATGACTGGACAGCTAGGGGACCACTAGACCACCAAGGATTGAATTTAAATTATAGATGCTCAAGGCCGGGCAGCTAGAAGACCGTTAGGCTACCATGGATTGGTCTATTAATGTGGACACCTGTAATTGGGCAGACAGGATGGGGATGCTACATTAGCCCACAGGACAGCCAGCCCCTGTCAACTGCAGTATGGCAGAACAGCGTATTTCGACAGAGTGCCCAGTACATACATGCAAATGGGGCTATAATGATATGCAAATAGCCCTATTTGCGCCATATAGATTATGGCCTCATTTGCATGCCCCCGACTGAATATCGTGGGTGATGCACATAGCGCAACTGTACTGTGCTGGCATCTCCGTGTCTCTCTCTGTGGCTTGTGCAGTCTGTGTGCAAACTCAGTACATTCAATGGTGCTGAGCCATGGCATATCACCATTGAATATCATCTGGTCCTGGCCCTGGCACAGCCCAGTTGCGCTTACAGCCAGTCTTGCACCACTGCCTGGCACAGTCTGAATATCCGCCCATAGAATAAAAATATACTCAGATCCTATTTTTTTTTTTGGTTATACTTTTCTCATCTGTGGTCCTGGCTGGCTCTTTCTTTCTTTCCACCCCCAGCACCATTCCCCAAGGATCAGACCTCTCCCTTATGCCCCCATGACATACCCTTCATGGCAGGGTGGTGGGGAGGTCTCAACTCACCAGGAACGGATCCAGTCAGGGAGGTGTCATCTCGGGGGCACCTGTGGGGGATGGTAATCATTCCACGCTCCAGGATCTGTTTTATTTCACTTTTCTTGTTGAGTGGAAGCAGGCAATGTCAACAGTGGCATACAGCACATGCATCCACATGCTGCCCATCAGTCAGCTGCCCCTCCTCTGCCCCAATGTATGGGAATCGCATGCCAATGCCTACCCTCTGCTTGGAGTCAGGTAAGTGCCGGTTCATGTACCCCACCCTCCCCAGGAGAAGAGAGCTGTCCTCTGGATGCTTGATCCGCTTCGACCTCTACTCACCCCCATGACCCGCTCACACCACGAACATGGGTTGCCAGTGTGGTAGGAGGGCATGATGTCTCAACCCTCCACACAACTGGACTGGCTTTCAAACCCTATTTTAATCTGACTTCCTCCACTTATCTTTGTAGAATTGCATCAAAATGGGGACTAGGTTATGGACTCAAATAAATCAGTCATATCTAATATGGCATTCTTACAAAATTAAAAATATATATGTCAAAGTTGGGGCCTCACCCTTTGTTATACCATAGCTAAACAAGGGTGACTTTCATGGTATGTATAGGGCAAAAATGGAAAATCCATTTTTTCAGATGGGTATTCCCAAGAGGACTCACTTTTAGCAGGTGGCAAAATCATTTCTGAAATCGTCTGAGTTTATTTGAAGAGCCCTCTTAATCTGACTTATATCCAAAGAAGCCACAATCACATACTGTTGGTATTTTAAGGATCCAAATTACTCAAGGATCCCAGTAGTCAATCCATCAATGGTCATATGAGTCTAAAATTACCCTTATATAGGCTAATGTTTCTAAAATCTATTTTGAACCATACATATTTGCTATATCATGTTTGTCTACTAAGGTTAGCCAAAAGAAAAATAGATTCCTAATAAAATAGGAGGAAAAGAATAAATTACACAAATACATTGTTTGACACTTATGACATGATCTTCAGTCAGATTAGAAAGGTTAGAGCAAGTATAAGACAGCAAGCAGTCACTTATTTCTAAGTTTCTCAGTCTGTTCACCAAATTGATTTTTGAGTTTTTTGCAGGATGGACACTTAGAAAAGCTATGTCCTCTGAAGTACTGTTAGCTAAAGTCCATAGCCCGGTGATTGTTACAAGTAATCTAAGAAGCCTGTAGTTCAAATCTGAGTTCCAAACTTGTATAGGCCTATTGTAAAACCCAGGTCTTTACATCCATGTTTATCATAGTGAACATCGTTACCTCCATGCCAGGGCTTATGTTGTTCACCAACCTTTAGCACACCTGTATCATGTTTAAAAACACAAAACAGCATGTATTCTGCAAATTTTGGTAAATCACTGGTACAGTCCCTTTCTGTTTCTCTGCTTGGCTGAGTGTCTTCCTGTGTCAAAGGCAACATCCCCACTCTGTTTAAATATTTTAGGCTCAGGCAAACTGTACATTCCTTTTAAATGCAGCTCAGTAGAAGGCGACGCCTAAGAAACAGCCACTTTGGACCTCTCCTCTTGGTCAGTAAGAAACACAGGGTTTTTACCGTAAATAACAAGTTCCCCAGTCAGTCGAGATTTAAAACTCTTTAATGAGAGCTTTCAAAGCCTATTCACCAATAACATTTTAAGTTTAGTGAGTCACATCACAAAATGACCTCTGCTCCAGATAGTCACTCCTGTCTGGCAGCCGCTATCACTGTGCATTCCAGTGAACATCAAACAAAGTTTCTTTTAAAACTTTCTTTAACACTGTTTTATCTACCATTCAGCTTATGGTAGGAAGGCTGTGGGCAGAAACTTGAGGATCCTCAAGGTCTGTTCAAGAAGCCAGACATAATAGTATACAAGGGAATGCTGTTGTAGCATTCCATGAGGATTTGCGATATGCAGATACTCCGTACTCCATCTGCGCGCCTCTCTCTCTCTCTCTCCTCTCCCTCCTCCTCCCTGTCTGGCAGTTGCTGCTTAACTTCAGTTTTGAATGCACCAATACTGCAATCCACTGCCATAAACAGTGATGCCATGAAGGAATAAAATGGTATAAACAGTAAGTGTAGTTAAGAGCAGAGCTGATCTGCAGAGCTGAGCAGCAGCGTGACATCTTGCTGCTCCACACCCTCCACACGCTGTCTCCATTAAATCCCATCCCCCAGAGGTAGACTGTGGGGCCAAGAAGAGAAAGGAGTAAAAGACTAAAGAATAGCAAAACAGAATTAAGCACAATCTATGAGCAAGGAAAAGAATGCAACATAAATATAGATATTAGCTGAAATGGAAGAGATGGAAATGGCCACCTTGGAGGACTTACATACAACTAGTGAGAACATCTGGTCCATGAATGGCTCCTGGGACAACTCTGGCATGGATAACAGAACTGGAGTTAGGAATATCTTGGGCAATCCTCTTCTAAGGAATGAGGAGGCAGCTAAGGTCAAGGTGGCTGTCCTCCCATTATCCTGTTCCTTGTCTTGACAGGCAACATCTGTGTCCTTCTGACTATCCATACCACACCACAACGTAACAAGCAGTCATGTATGTACTACTTTATGAAGCACCTGTGCATCGCGGATGTTGTGGTGGCCATCGTCCAGGTGTTACCACAGCTCATCTGGGACATCACCTTCAGGTCTTATGCACCCAATGTCCTGTGCAGGCTGGTTAAGTGCCTGCAGGTGGTGGGGGTGTTCGTGTCCATACACATGCTCCTGCTTATGACCACAGACCAGTGTCTGGCCATCTGTTAGCCCCTGAGATCTTTGCACCGCCACTCAGATTGCATCTCTGTCATCATCTCAGGGTCATCAGCCTTCTCTTCAGCATCCCTCAGATACACAGCTTTTCATTAAAGCATATGGGATCTGGGATCTATGGCTGCTGGGAGGACTTTATACAGCCATGGAGAGTGAAAGCTTACATGACCTGAATTGCCCTAATGGTGTAAATCATCGCCGCTGTGATACTAATTGTCTGCTGTGGGCTGTTTAGCTTGTAAGATCTGGCAAAATGTTAAGCTGAAGACCAGGAAGGAACCCAGCGCCAAGACAACAATGGCTAGGTCTTCCAAGGAGCTGTGCTTTGAGAGTCAGTAGTGTGAGTTAATCTCCAAAGCCACGATCCCAACAGTGAAAATGACCCATTGTTATATTTCTGGTTTACATCATGTGCAGGACTCCATGTTTTTTTTTTTATCCGCAGATATCTGTTTGGAACCCTGACATTCAACAGGAAGGTAATTTAAAGTTTCACTATTTGTTGCTGGTTCGACAGTGTGAATAAAACAAACCTGGTTTTGACCATATACTGTACATTGGGCAACAGGTTCTGCACTTCAGAGAAACTACTAGTATATACTGTGCCATGATACCGCTTTAAATTAGGGATTAAAATGATTTCACTCACCCAGTTACCAACTGATCATCTCTTGCCCTTATACAGCAAGGGCCCATTCCCATGGAAAACGTTGTATCAGACTGAACATCATTTTTAAGTTTTGCTTAAGAACATCTGTGCACTTTGGTGCACACTTTGTTAAATGTTTTAGCTATTACAATTTACTTGAGAATCTTTTTTTTGCATTTTCACTTTTCCTTTTAGGAGTTATCATGCACATTGGAAGCCTATCCAAAAGTCTCCATAAAAAGAATTTGATCATCCATAACTAGACTGACCCATTAGTGGTATGCCATTGCTCGTGTCAAAACTGAGCAAACTGACAGTGGGGACATGAGGCAGACTGATCAGGATGCCGATCAGCGCTTTGCTGGGCGGTGTCATGCAGATCAAAGGAAAGAGCTGCCCTATGATTGGGTTGGCTCCTTCCTTTAAACTTCATGAAGTTTCCATGCAGCAAGCCAGAACATTGTAATGATCAACCTAGCTGATGATTGTTGTGAAACTGACAAGCCTCTTACAGGCTGCCCTGCATTGGATGACAATAGCACATCTCTCAGAACCCAGTCTCACAACAATGTATTCACTTGTGCAGGATGAACATCAAAAGGCCACTATGGTACTTTGGGAGGTGGAGATGAAAGTGAAGGAAAAAAGGTGACATTCAGGTGATACAAAGAAATACAGAAAGAAGAGGATAGTGAGAGTACCAGGTAAACCAGAGGGAAGCAGGGAGGGCAGTGAGGGAGCAAAAGTGCAAACAGAGGAAAGGATAGTCAAAGGGGCAGAAGGGACAAAACTCTCTTCATATACATAAGCCAGAAGAGGAAGGTAGGGGAAAGATATTGAGGATGATAAAGTCGATAAATGGTGACTGCACAGAAGAGGATCAGGAAAAAGCTGAAATCCTGAACAAGTAATTCTGCTCAGTCTTCACAATGGGGGGGGTATGAATCAACAAGGAACAGCAGGAACACAAAAGGGGGCAGGAGAACACAAGTCCATTTACAGAGGAAAAGAGTCCTGAAGGGACTTGCAAACCTGAAAGTGGACAAGACCATGGAACTGGATGGGATACATCCAAGGGTTCCAGAGGAACTCAGGAGGAGCTTGCTACACCACTGGCATCCTTATTCAACATATCACTTGAAACAGGAGTGGTTCTGGGACTGAAGGAGAGCTGATGTTGTTCTGCTCCATACTTGCAGCAGCAGGGAGGAGGTTAGTAATTATAGACTTGTCATTCTCACATGAGTGGTGGGAAATTAATGAAAACCTTATTAGAAGAAAGACTGGTATACTATCTTGAATCAAGTAGGTTACAAGACCAAAGGCAGTATGGATTTATGAGGGGAGGTCATGCCAGACACATCTGATCAATTTCTTTAACTGGGTGACCAGAAATGGATCACGGAAGGCAGTGGACATAGCCTACTTGGACTTCAGGAAGGCCGTAGGCACTATGCCACATAGGAAACTAATAAAGAAACTGGGTAATCTAGGGTGGGAGCCCAAGTTGTAAACTGCATAAAAAGCTGGTTAATGGAGAAGCAGCAGAGGTGGTGGTAAATGGCACTCACTCTAATGAGGGAGAAATGACCAGCAGGGTGCTACAGGGTTAAATATTGGGATTGGTCCTGTTCAATGATCTTCATAAGTGATTTTGGGAAGTACTTGAAGTGAAGGCATGCCTTTTACACATCACACCAGGGTCTGTACTAGAGTAGATAATCAGGAGGTGAGGAGAAAATGAGTAGGGGCTTTAGAAACTTGAGGAATGGTCAAGGGTGTGGCAGCTGGGGTTTCAATGCCAGAAAGTGCATAATCATGCACATGGGGCATAGAAACCCAGGCACTGAGTATAGAATGGGGGTTACTGTCAGTCACTAGAGAGACCTTGGGGTTATAATATCAGATGATCTCAAAGTTGCAGGACAGTGTGACAAGGCAGTGGGCAGGGCCAGTGGGATGCTGGGTTGCATAGGAAGAGGTAGCACCAGCAGAAGGAGGAGGTGGTATTACCACTGAATAGATAATTGGTAAGACCACACCTGGGATACTGTGTCCAGTTCTGGAGGCTGCATCTCAGAAATATATAAACAGGGTAAAGGTTGTCCAGAGGCGGGCAACTGAAATGGTGCAGGTTGCATGACAAATCATACGAGGAGAGACTGAGGGATCTCGACATGCACACTCTGTAACAGAGAGGGAGAGGTAGGACATGGTAGAAACCTACATGTACCTCATGGGAGTGAACAGGTGTACAGGTGGGGAGCATGTTTCAAATAAGGAAGTGCAACAGAACAAGAGGGCATGATTCGAAGCTAGAAGGAGAAGTTTAGGAGGATGTGTGAAAATACTACTTCACAGAAAGAGTGGAGGATGCCTGGAACAGCCTGCCACAATAAAGAAGTAGGGACAAAAGCAATGGGGTTTTAACATGCATGGGATAGACCTAGAGAATTACTGATAACTATGTATGGATAGAGGGTTGCCAGAGACCTGCAAGGGTCAGTGGTGACAGAATTGGCAGGAAACATCTGGGAAGACTGTGGGGAAAGGGGAAATAGTTTAACCAGGAATGGCACAGTAGACCAGAGTTTGTTTCAGGTGCAGCCTTGGAGCACAAGGAAGTTAATTGACTTGCTCAGGGTCACACAGCATGCAAGTGGGGTCTTGAGGGATTCAAACCAAGGTCTCCAGGTTTGTAGCTCAGTGCTGTTAACCACTACAATGTACTGCCTCCCAGAGTGAGCACACTGTGCTAAATACAGCTTCTACTGCCTACAATACGGCTTCCTTTGAGTGAGAGACAGGATTATTCCCCAACTGTTTCATTTTTATTGATAACTTCATTAAGTTTAATGAGAAACTTAAATGTGGTGCCATAGTTTCTGATTAGTATGCAGATTATTGCTTTTGTGAAAAGCACATGGACAGCAAATTTGAACTGAACTGCTTTTGTGAAATTTAAACAATACTTTACATGGCTTAATATGGGAAAAGATGTGCTGAAGATCACTCAGCTGTGAAAATGTGTTTTAGAATACCACTATATAGTTCTAATGTAAATGCAATCTATCCCTGGCACTCAGCAGGATCATTAACTGGTGTTGTATGCAGTATTGCGAGATAATAGTTATAAAGATACTATTCATTATAAGTATTAATTACTAAAGGCTATGTTGTGATGAAATCCAAAGGATGACACTATCAAACCAGAAAATGTGATCATACATTAATAAACGGTTTCATTCTTTTACATAATATGCAAAGATTAAATTATCCAGGTGGACTGTGGACATGAAGGGTCTTCTTATATATGGATAAAGCCAATAAATGTACTTTTATTTGCTCATTTGAGCTTCGAGTGATCTTTGTGTGGTTTCGTTCTGGTGCTGGGCTGTCCTAGTCAATCCTGCTATAAAAAATTTCTGACGACTTTCTGTGAGCAGTCTGTGAACTCCACCATGCGCATTCCAAATTTCACCCATGAATCTCAATAAAATATGGTGTTCTGTCCACGAAAATGGCAGAACAGCAGATTCTGAGTGTTCTGCATGATCATGGAAATCTTCATGTTTCACAGAATTCTACAGATTAAAATTTTTACATTCCCCCACCACTGTTCACCATGACTTAAACCATTAACAGTAAGCCATGACCCCCACAGAAGAAAACATGCAGGAGCAGTTTTAAGACCTAACGGCACCCAAGTAGATGTAAAATGAGAGGCTGAAGGACTTCAACATGTACCCCACCTACTCCCTCTCTTCTTTCACTCCTCACACCTCTCCTACCCGACCTTTAACCTCCTGACCATACCTCTTGCTGCCTCTTCTTTTACCCCTCTCACTCACCCCCACCTACCCTCCGGACACCCTATGCCCCCCTTGGTGTCCGCTCTCCCTTTTTTCTCCACTTCACTGACATCCCCTAATCTACCTTTCTTTCATTCATTGACAATGCCACATGGCTACAAACTATTTCAATCTTTCTGCCCTACCACTACTCTCTATCTCTAATTTTCTTTAACCCCTCACTGTTTCTGTGTCAACTGACCCTCTTTGTAAGCACTACTGTATTTGAAATGCTAATAACTATGTACTATGATTTTGCTGTACACTGTATATACTGAGATGTTTTCTCCTCTGTCTGTTTTGTTACCCCTCACAAAATGACATGGAACCTTTGTAAATAAGCCCTCTGCACTCAAAGGTGTATGTAATCCGAGAATGAATAAATAAATAAAAGGAGAGAAAGGAGTGACATAGAAATATATAATTTGTTGTCAGATAAGGACCACTTGGTCTACCCTCTGCCCATTTTCCCTACATACTGTACAATATCACCACAGACTGTACTTGCTCTCTGGCTCATTCTTCTACCCTCTTCCTTTCCATTAAGATTCCCTTATGCCTATCCTATGCTTTCTTGAACCCCACCACCGTTTTCACCCCTCCATCTCATCAGCAGGCTGTTCCAGGAATCCACCACTCTTTCTGTGAAGAAATACTTCCTCACATCTTTCCAGAACCTACCTCCTCCAGCTTCATACCATGTCCCCTTGTTGTTGAGCATTTTTGTCTTTGAAAAATTATCTCCTCCTGTGCCTTATTTACTCCTATGAGGTATTTAAAGGTTGTTATCATATCCTCCCTCCTTTGTTCCAGGGATTATGCACTGAGTTTCTTTAGTCTCGCCTCATAGGGTTTTTATGCAGACACGGCACCATTTAGCTGCTCTCCTCTGAACTCCCTCCACTCTATGTCCTTCTGGAGATGTGGTCTCCAGAACTGGACCCAGTATTCCAGGTGGGATCTTACTAGTGTTCTATACAGAGGCAAAGATAAAGAACCTCAGTGTGAAACCATTGAGGCAAGGGTTACCCTAAAGAGCATTGGCCATAAAGCCAAGATTTAAAGAAATACAAAATCATACATACCCTATATATGCAAAGCATCACGGGCTGTATAATGCAAATCACCATGATTTCTTTGTCTTTAGCTTGTTTTTCTGTTTTGTATACTCATCATGACCCAAAATCATAAGGCCAACTTAGGGCAGCTGGTTCATTTCCTGGGTGTAATGCAGACAAGACACACTGATGAGTCCTGGGTAGGGCCAGAAACACGTATCTGTGTCTTCTGTTTGCACCTTGCAGATTGTGTGAGAGGCTCTTTGGCACCATGCATTCCTGCTTAAAGCTGAACCAGCTAAAATGTCATGGTGATTTGCATATACATCCCATGATGCTTTGCATTACGGGGGTATGTATGATTTTGTATATACAGAGGCAACACCACCACACTCTTTCTGGTGGTGATACTTCTCTCTATGCCCCAGCATCCCACTACCTCCCCAACTGCCTTGTTGCACAGCATAGCCACCTTTAGGTCATCCAATTTGATTACCAGCAGGTCTCTCTCCTGCTTGGTGGTAGTAATAACACTCCACCCATCTTGTGCTCTGCTCTTGGATTCTAGTGTCCCAAGTGAATTATTTTCACCTTTCACATTGAAACCCAGCTGCCATCCCTTGACCACTTCTCTAGTTTTTCAGGTCTCTGCACATCCTTTCAACACCTCCTGGAGTTCCCACCTATTTGCAGATTTTTGTGTCATTTACAAAGAGGCAGACCTTCCCTCTAGCTCTTCCCAGTGTCTACTATAAAGACATTAAAAGGACCTGTTCAGAAATAATCCTCGGCACCCATGGTTACTTTCCTCCTCTGAGTGAATTCCAGTTACCACCACTCTCTGTCACCTATCTTTACCCAATTTCTTACAAGTTTCCCACCTTTTACCTACTTCCAAGCTACCCAGCTAACTGACTAGTCTACTGTGTGGAATGGAATTGAAAGCTTTACTGAAATCTAAGTAGACCACATCCACCACTCCACCCTCAACTAATTCCTTGGTTACTCACTCTACAGAATCTATCAGATTTGTTTGACATGACCCTCCCCCATGATTGTATGCTATGTCCTTGTAGTCCTTTGGATTCAAAATATCCTAATATCCTTTCCTTCAGCATGTCAAGCTGACTGCCTGTAATGCCAGCCTCCTCCCTGTTACCACTTTTGTGAAGAGGGACTACATCTGCCCTCCTGCAGTCCTCCAGAACCATTCCTGTTTCCAATGAGTTGTTAAATTGAACTGTCAGAGGTGCAACCGGTACCTCTCTGAGCTCCTCAATACCCTTGGATGCACCCCATCTGATCCCATTACTTTGTTCACTTTCAGATTTCAAAGTCCTTCAGGACTCTCTACTCTGAAAATGCACCAGTGTCCACCTCCTCTCTCTCTAGTGCTCATGTTAATCTTTTGTGGCCCCTTCCCTTCTCTTTCCTATTTGAACACTGAACAAAAGTATTTGTTCAGGATGTCTCCTTTCCTGGTCTCTCTCTGCACAGTCATCCCTTTTCCTTTTAGGGCTGCAGTTGGTATAGCCCTATAGGTCTCTTGTATCAAAAGGACTCACGCATTTCAAAAAGCCCACAGGCCACTCAAGGGCACAGAGGTCAGTAGGACTGTTGAGGGGTTTGTCATGCTGTTCACTCTGCATTTGCTTGATTAATTTCCCCTATCTTGTAGCCTTTACCCTGATCCTCAGACCCATAGATGGGATTACCCAGGCTTTCTTCTGAAGGGGGGTTATTTTAGTGGAGGACTGGTATGCTGGTACTCTCTGGCTCCAGTCTATTCCATTTGCTAGGGAGGGGCGAAGGATTATGGGTTGTGCCTGGCCACTGTATAAGGTACCTAGATGGGCAGTAGCCCAGCAGGCTGTACCTGCTGAAAGGTCCTTGTCATTTTGGAAGAGGTGTGCAGACAGAATCAGGACTTTGGTTTGCTCTCTCTCCTTTGATGCACTCTGGTATTACTCACCTCCAGCGACCCCCGCTGGTATCTGGACTTGTGTCGGCCGATACTTGCAGTGGATGCTGGCCAGTTGTTGAATTGTTTACAAAGGGAAGGGTGGGGTGGAGGGATAGGTTATGTTAAAACTGTGTTCCTTTTTCTTCACTGTTATTGTCAATGCCCATGTTTGAGGTACATATGTTACATGGTGGTAAGTTTGATCTACCATGTCATGTTTCTGATTATGGCAATCCGATGAATGGGGTTAGGTCTGACTCTGGCGCAGGAGGGGTGGATTCTGGCAGCGCTTGGCCACAGATATAGCCTCATTCACTGGGGCTCCTATCTCATCAATTTCAGTCATGATACAATTTGGGTGGGATGGAAACTAAGCTTATTTCCTGGAGCGTAAGAGGGCTCAACTCTCCAGTTAAAAGAAAGAAGGTTCTGCTTCATCTGAAAAGTTGGGCCCTCTTGTAGCGTTCCTACAAGAAACAAAGCTCTCCTCTGGGAAGGCAAGAAGCTCAAACAAGGGTGGGTGGGTGAAGAGATGCACAGTGCAGCCGCATCTCATAAATGGGAGTCTCTATACTTCCATAAAAAATTAGGTGAAATCGATCAGGTATATTCAGGATAAAGAGGAAGATGGGTCATGGCTGAAATGAAAACATCAAAGGGCCCACTGATCCTGGCTAATATTTATGCCCCAAATCAGGACTGGCTTCAGTACTTTCATGATATCAACCAGGCCCTTACAGACTTTAACACAAAAAAGCTCCAGTACTAATGGGTGGGATTTCAATTTGGCTAGATCACACAATGGACAGCAACAAATAGGCCCTGAACCCCATAGACAGGCTAAGTTAGCAGTCCAGAGGCTAATGAGCAAACAGGTCTTTGCTGGATGCTGGAGAACACAGCATCCAGGAATTTTTATGACTATACATGCTTCTGTTAAGCCCACTGGTCATCCAGCAGAATAGACCTTTGGCTTATCTCCTCTGGGTTATATGACATGGTCGTTAACTCCACTATGCATCTGATAATTATTTCTGATCATGCACCACTAGAGCTATTGATTAGATGGGGCACGACTCCCTCAACTTCTGCTTGGTGTCTAGATTCCCTCTTGCTGGAAGATGTTCAATTCCAAGAGTGACTAGGTCCTGAAGTGGTGGAGTAGTGGAATAATAATGATAATGGGGAAGTCTCGGATTCGACCCTCTGGGAGGCCTTCAAAGCAACTATCCGTGGTAAAATAATTGCCTTTGCTTCTGCCAGGAGGCGTCACCGACAGGCTGACCAAAGGGCTTTAGACAAGCAATTATACTTATTGGAATCCCAGTACAAGGCTCTTAACTCTCAAGCTCCATCCCAGACTTTGCTCGCTCAGTTGGCCAGTACAAGAATTTCCTTAATGCTGATCTAACCCATCAGGCTGAGTTGAATCTTAGAAGGCTGCAACATATGTTTGCCAGGGGGCAGCAAACTCCTGGCCTATCATCTGAAGCACCGAGCCTCCAGGATAATACACGTTTAGCAGATAAGAATGGGATAAACTGCTACTCAAAAAGGGGTCAATGAGATCATGACAAGGTTTTATGAGCAGTTTACGCTTCTCCTCACCCCCGATCTGCTTAAAATTCAAGCTTTTGGCCTCATTGTCTATCCCTAGACTTCCAGAAAGTGACTCTAAACTTTTAGAAACCCGATAACAGAGGAGGAGGTGGCTGAAGCAATTAAGTCCATGAACCTTCGTAAGGCCCCTGGGAAGGATGGGTTGCCCATAGATCTATACAGAATCCGTGGAGGTAACCTGGCTCCATATTTGGTTTAGGCGTTCTGAGGTTCTCTCACTGTAGGCTGTCTACCTCCCTCTCTGAGAAAAGTCACCATTACGGTTCTCCCAAAGAAGGGAAAGATTTACTTTCCCTGGTATTCTACCTCATTTCACTCATCAATGCTGATGCCAAAATTCTGGCAAAAGTTCTGGCAGGTAGGCCTGAACACCTCCTACCAGGCCTGATCCTTCCCTCCTGAGCGGGTTTTGTTAAAGGTCACTTAGGGTCTGATCACCATAGGACTTTGGTTTCATTAATGCATCTTACCAAAGTGTCCAAAAGCCTTCCGTATTCTTGGCCATCGAGTTTGAAAAGGCCTTTGATTTGGTCGAGTGGCCCTTCCTGTTCCACACCCTCTCCACAATGGGAATGGGACCGAGTTTTATCTCCTGGATAAAATTATTATATGCTTCCCCATGGCCTCCATCCTGAAAATGGCACCCTATCTGCACCTTTTCAGTTGCAGAAAGGTAGAGACAAGGCTGCCCCTTTCCACGCTCTTATTCGTCCTAACAATAGAACTCTTGCCCATTGCTCTCCAGGAATCTCACCTGATTCCTGGAATACGAGGGACTCCACATTCAAAACATTCCTTTATGTGGATGATCTCCTCATCACTATGGAGTGCACTCCCTAAGTGATCAAGGCTATCTTTAATATTCTGGCTGAGTTTTCTGGGGTATCAGGACTTAAGCTGAACCAGTCAAAACTGAGGTTCTCCCATTGAACTCAGTGTCCTCTGGAGAAGTTTTCACCTCTTTAGGGCTAAAATGGTCTCCCAGTGGTATTAAATATCTGGGCATTATTCTCCATCTGAACCTGGAAAAAATGCTCTCAATTAGCTTTACCAATTTACTAGATTCTCTCAGACAGAACATGGAGAGTTGGAAATGCTTGAGGCTCTCATTAGCGAACAAAATTGACTCCATCAAGATGATGGCTGCCCCTAAGATGTTATACCTGTAAGCTCATCAACCTGTGCCTGTTCCTGAAAATTGAGGCTTTAATGGGCAACTTCCTGTTGGAGGGGTCCTTCCCAGATCTGGCAAACTAAAATTGCAGCAGCACTGGAGTAAGGGTGGGTGGGTGGGGACTTCCTTGATTACAAGGGTACCACTTTGCTTATGTCTCAGCTCAGATAACCAGATGGTTCTCCAAGACAGGTCAGGCCTCAGCCTGGCTCCTTTAGGCGTCGCTGGTGCATGCTCCTTCCCTTGCAGTGGTTCTGTATGATAAGAAGAAATCCCCCTCTGGTCTTTTCCCTCCATACAGGTTTCAACTAAATATTGGAAAATAACCCTTGCCTACTTAGGACAGGACCTGATACTGTGGAAATTTACCCCCTTTGGAACAATCATGCCGTACAGGTAGGGAACCACACGCTCCACTGGAAGCTGTGGGAAGCTCAGGTATTTCCCTGATACACGATTTGCTAATCCCTGGTACTCACTTACTAGATTCCTTTGAGGCCCTGAAAGCCTGATATCATCTTCCTTTGACCCACTTTTGGAGATATCTCCAAATTAGGGACTCCATCGCCCATTTATCCAATGCCCCTCAAAGTAAGGAGATTTGTCAAGACCCCCATCCTATTAGTATATGGGAAGCACTCCAGCAATAGAGCAAGTATGATATATACAGCTCTCAGAGACACTTCTGCTGATCCCACCAGACCATTAGAGCTCAATGGGAGAAAGATTTGCAGATCACTATCTCGAACGACAGTCACATGGGTGGGTAAGAATCCATACTGCCTGCAGAGATGGATGGACTCACCTTATAATAAATAAGACCCTGCATAGGTGGTACTGTGACCCTGCTAAGCTTAAATGCATGGGTCTTATTTCACTGACAATTGCTGGAGATGTGGGAGCCAGGGGCAATCTATTTCATATTATCTGGGATTGCCCTCTCTCCATCCCTTTGGACATCAACCCAGGATATGTGTCAGCAAATATTCCCCATGGTTGTCCCAGACCCTCTCTCCTTCTCTTGAGTATGGATAATCTTCCATGCTGAAACACTGGCCCAGGGTCAAATGGGACACTGTAGTAGGGCTATCGCAAAGACTCATTCTGATGAGATGGAGATCCTGAGATTCTGACCTTTCATGAACTTCTTCTGGCAGTAGCTCAAGAGGTTATGTTTGAAAGACTCTTCAGCTTTGCTGGGGGTTCAACTTCTCAGTTGCAGAAATGCTGATAGCCCTACCTTGAGTTGAAATATTGTCATGACATTCAACCTAGGACAACTTCATAAGACTCCCCTCCTTTTCTGGATGGGACTCCCCCATCACTAGACTCGGGATCCCTCTTTGATTTGGTTCTAGACAATTGACTGACCCCCCTCCTTCTTTAGATTGGCTTGCCTCTTTGTATATAGTTGATGTTAGTACATGCATAAATTTCAAGGCCTTTTATACCCTGTCCTATCCTGGGATTGTTTTCTTTAGGCCCATAATGCATTGACAGGTAGTGTCACAGAACAGTAAACTATGTTCCTCTCCCAGACTAGTTATAGGGACCTAGCCTGACCTAGCTGACCCTTTCATTTATTGTCTTGAGATATAAAAGGCTTGATATTCTACATTTGGCTGGCTTTTACTTACCAAGATCTACTGTATCATGATTTCTTGTTTTTATTCTGAGTTCTGGATATACTAAATGTTGCAGGATGGTCTCAGATCCTTTACGTACTACTGTGTTTATGTGTCGTCTTCTTTAAACTAATGAAATTTTAACAACAAAAAAGGACTCATGCATTCCTTCCAACTGAACAACATGTTGGACATGCACTGATCACCTCTGCGTCCAAGCACTCTGCTCGTTGTCTTCAGTTGCACTGCACTATTTTTACCCAAAATTCAGTGGCATCCTGATCACAACACTTGGGGATTGGGCACCCTTAGTGTCACTCTTATATTTCTGGAGGGGTGGGAGTGGGTGCTGAGAGGGAGGGCCAGTGTGGGGATAGCTATAATTTAAAAAATCAGTGGCTACCGTGGAACAAGGCATACTCTGCAGTCTCCAAGATGGCTGCTGCACTCTGCACATGCACTAGTAATCACACATGTGCAGTAGGTGTGGTAACTATCTTGGACATGGTGAGGAGTGCGGTGTTCTGCCATGACTGACTATTTTTATTGTAGATATCCTCCCACCCCAGAATCATAAGAGTGACACTAGGGGCTCAACCCCCAGTGTTGTGATCAGGACACTGCTGATTTTTAATTTAAATTATACATATCCCCATACCTGACCCTCCCTCTTAGCACTTCCGAAACATAAGAGTGACACTGCGGGTCCCCAATCACCCAGTGTCTTGATCAGGACACCACCAATTTTTCAATTTAAATTATACATATCCCCTGCACCCGACCTTCCTCTCAGCACCCCCTCCCGAAACATAAGAGTGACACTGGGGTGCCCAATCCTGATGTCACGATCAGGACTCCTCCATGTTTTTTTTATATTCCCCACTCAATCCTCCCTCTCAGCACCCACCACCCTCCTCCCACCCCAGAAACATGAGAGTGACACTGGGGTGCCAATCCTCCATTGTCATGATCCGGAATCCTCAGAATTTTCTTTTAAACCTTGAAAAAGAAAACCGTCAATCAATGTCCTTTCTGACCATTCCTGTCCCCCCTCTGACCCTCCCTCAGCACCCACCACCACACACCCCCAAGCCCTTACTGACCCATCGGGGTCCAGCCATAATCTTCTCTGGACCGTAGACATGTCTTCACTCTTCAAAGCCAGACCACGAACTGAAGAAACAGGTATGCGGTTCAATGTATTTCAATGGTGTTTGAACTTAGTGGCATAACTTGGCCACTTTTGTAAATTTTGGCCTAAATTTTCAACATAGTAACATAAAAGTGATGGCAGATGTAACCCCCTGCAAATGGGGGTTCCCAAAAGACTTCCAGGAGCTTGCTTGAATGCTCCAAGCCTGAATGGTGTTTGGCATTTAAGCCATTTATCAGTGAGTGTTTTTAGAGCCTCTGGTACTGTCTCTTTAGAGCTGTCTGCTTGCAGACATAATTAGTTTGTATGGGGGACTGTGTGCTTCTCTGAGTACCACTCGAGCTGCTGCCAATTCACTTCATTTTGCAGTCACTAGGGTGCAAAGGGAACCATCTGAAAGATGTAACTGTTTGCCAGAAATTATTTAGAGTAATAATGAAATTACAGTTTGTCTAACCTGCTTTCTTTGCAGTCAGAACTGTGTCTGCTAGTTCCCCATTCTAGTTTTGAACTGCTGAACTGGACCAATCAGTGTGGGGTAAGCTAGCTCTAAAATGGTGCCTTGGATGAATCAGAACTTGGACTCATAATCTGAGCCAGCCACAAGAGGATTGTATGGGCAGTGACTCTGGGAGATGTAGTTTAGACTTCAGTGCCTTTTGGACCAACAGCAGCAGTCTATTGTGAGTGACAGCCAATCCAGTCAAGAACTGGGAGGAACTCAAAGAGAAGTGCCCGGTTTTGTCGGTTGGAGTTTCAGTTGAGCTTTGGCAGTGAAGAAGGAAGGAGCCCTGTGCTTTTCAGTGTGCAGTTTTAGTCAAAAAGCGTGTGTAAGGCCCAGAGTTCCGGTCTGCAGCTTGTGTAACAGCTTGTTAGGACTGAATCCGTCCTGTGAAAAGAATCAAAGGATCTCTGAAGAGTAGAAACCAGGCTCACCCTGTAGAAGACTGGAGGAATTGTTGAAAATTGTACCGGTCTGTCAGAACTGAATCTGCTGTGTTCTGGTATTGTGCAGTAATTGTATTGGGATACAGATGCAGCCTGCCTGGTATAGTGCTTTCTTTTATATAAATGTGTGAAGAGGTTTGTGTACCTCAAGTGAGCCCTGCTGACATTGAAGGACCCTATCTTATTTGGAGGTCGTGAGTACTAATTCAGGGTCGCTCCCTGTTGAATTGCCACATTAAATCCAAATGGAATTACTGTACTGCTGACTGCTTTAACTCTCTCTTTTCTCTGTGTGAAAGGGCCCCTACCAGCTGCCACGGTTTGGACTAGCCACTAGGGCTTGGGTACCAGGGACAGTAACTGATAGGGATAGGCCTTGCACAGAGCCATAGGTAGATTATTAGAGTGATAAGCTAATTAACCTGATTTCCCCTGTCCTTGTTATATCCCCTAAATAAATCAGAGCTGCTTGTTTCAGCAAAGTTATACTGCCTGAGTATTTGTCTATGTTAAAGTACTGTACTGTGATTGTTGCACTGTATCTCATTTCTAGGAGGTCCCAGTGCGGAACCAGACCTGGGGTAAGTGTATACTGTGAAGGTAATTCTGATATATTGTGTGGGCCACTAGTGGGAAGAAAGGGGTTGCAGTGTCCCAGAGGGCTGTGACCAAGTTAGTTTAACTATTGCAAACCCTGACCTCTGGGTGGAGGCACCCAGCCATTGGATCCAGGCCCCTCAACCTGTTAAGTGGCAAATCAGGCAGGGTAGTAGCCCTGGGATAGCGCCATCTAGGGGTTACATCGATAAGGACCATGTGGCCCACCTAGTCTGCTCAATTTGGCAACTGGAGCCTAGCTGATCCTTTGTTTATCCCTTCTTTGGGACCCCACCTCACAACAATTGCACTGATATCAGGTAAATTTGTCCTGAAAGGTGATTTTGTGGTCCTTGACGAAATCATCTTTTGAGCAGAAGTTGAAAATTTTCTATGTCCTTGTTCATGAAGTGGGGTCATAAGAAGGCTATGTCGAAATTTGGTGTAAAAATATTAAAACAGCAAAGTTACTGGCCTACATTCAATTTTGTGAAAGCAGGCTTGTAACATTGGTATTTTCAATATTTTTACCTCAAATGTACAATATAGCCATATCTTTACAGTACCTCATGAATGTGACAGCTGTCATTTTCAAATCTTGGCCAAAATGTTTTTACATCTCGAAGGTACTTTCTCAGTCCCTGTGTGAAATCACCTTTTGGGCAGGAGTTGAAAATGTTGTCTCTGTCATTGTTCAAGTGGCAGGAGCTTCCTGTCACATATCCCCACCTTATGAGGGAAGCAGTTGTATAGCATAGTCAAGAAAGGGAAGGGTGTGCTCATAGGTGGCCAACCTTATGGACTAGAAATTGTAAAGAATAGATTAGGCTAAGAAATAGAAGAACTGTTGCAACAGATTTAAGAAAAGGTCATTCCTCAAGAGTGGTAGGAACTCCCTGTCACACCCAGTACCATTTTATTTGCCCTCTTCTGGACTTCTGCTATACTGTCTATGTCCTTTCTGAGGTGCAGTCTTCAGAACTGGACATAGTACTCCATATGAGGTCTCACCAGTGAGTGATACAGTGGCAGCACCACCTCCTCCTCCTGCTGTATATACCCTCCCTATACCCCAATATTCCCACTAGCCCTACCCACTGCTTTGTTGCATGTCTTTGCTACCTTGAGGTCATCAGATATGATAACCCCAAGTTCTGTTTCCAGTTTAATGACTATTACAACCCCCACCACATAATTCTCAGTGCCAGGGTTCCTGGGAGGCAGTAAAGCACAGTGGTTTATGGCTCTGAACTGCAAACCTGAAGACGGAGTTTGAATCCACAGTCCCCACTTGCATACTGTGTGACCCTAAGTGAATCACTTAACTCCTTGTGCTCCCAGGTCAAACCTGGAAACAAACTTCGACTTAGTGCTCTCTGGTTAAACAATGTCCCCTTCCCTATGCCCTAGGTGCATGATTTTGCTCTTTTAGCAATGAATCCCAACTGCCATGCTTTACACTACTCCTTGAGTTTTCCCAGAACTCTACTCGTTCTCTCCACCCCTCCTGAGTGTCCACCCTATTGAAGATTTTATCATCTGCAACAAGGCATACTTTTCCTTCCAGTTCCTCATCAATATCACTTAGGAAGACATTGAAGATGGCGGTCCCAATACTAAGCCCTGCTGGTCACTCCTCCATCATTCAAGTGAGTGCCATTTACCACCACATATGTCTCCTATCTGTTGACCAGTTTTAACCCAGTTCACTACTTTGGCTCCTACCCCCAGGCTGCTCAGTTACTTTATCAGCCTCCTGTGTGGCATGGTGTCAAGGCCTTTCTGAAGTCCAGTTGGGCCATGTTCACTGCCTTGTCCTACTCTACTGTACTTCCCTATTCATCCAGTCAAAGAAATCCATCAGATTCATTTGGCTTGACCTCCCTCCATAAATACATGCTGTTTGTGGTCTTGCAACCCACTGGAGTTAAGATACTCTCTACCAGTCTGTTTTTAGCAGGGTTTCCATTAATGTCCCCACCACTGAAGGAAGACTGACTGGCCTATAGTTGCTAACTTCTTCCTGCTGCTGCTTTGATGTAAAGGAACCAGTTCGGCTCTTCTCCAGTCCTCTAGAATCACCCCTGTTTCCAGTGATCTGTTGAACAAGGCTGTCAGTGAAGCAACTAGCACCTCCCTGAGTTCCTTTAGAACCCTTGGATGTATCCCATCCAGTCTGATAACTTTGTCCAGCTTCAGAGCTGCAAGTCTCTTGTGGACTCTTTCTTCTGAAAATGGACTTGTGTTCACCTCCTCCTCCCTTTGTTTCTGCTATTTTCTGGTGGTCCATCCCCCAACACTGAAGACTGAGCAGAAATATCTGCTCAGAATGTTTGCTTTTTCTTGTCCTGTTCTGCCTAGTCCTCCCCTTCAACTTTCTATTCCCAACTATCACTCTCTTTGCTCTCATCTTCTCACTTATGTATCAGGAGAAAGTCTTATCTGCCTAGAGTGACCCCTTTTGGGATTCTTTCCTCCTGCTCCCTCGCCATCTTTGACACCCCTGACAAAGAGGTCTTTGTGAACCTTGAAACACTGAGCTGTTTACATGGAAATGGTATGTGAACCTGTACATTATGTTTTATAAATTTAGAAGTTTTTTTTACACTTCATTTTCTGCTTTGGATCTGAATTGATTTGATTAAATTAAATTGTCTTAACGTTAGCCTGGAGTGCTGTTTCTTTATTTGTTTCCTCTATATATATATATTTTATGGCACCCAAACTTAACTGAGTACACCGTCTTTTCTTTTTTATTAATTCCCTCACCAACTTGACTGCTTCCCTCTGGTTTATTAGGTATACAGTGGCGTGAAAAAGTATTGCCCCTTCCTGATTTTCTCTATTATTGCATATTTGTCACACTGGATGTTTTCAGGTCTTTAGACAAAATATAATATTAGATAAAGGGAACCTGGTGAACAAATAACACTTTTTTTACTTATTTCATTTATTTAATGAAAAAGTTAACCAACACCAACTGGCACTGTGAAAAAGTAATTGCCCTAGTTAAATCAACCCAATTAAAGGGATAATTAGAGTCAGCTGATTGAACACAGCCAGGTTTGATTACAGCCAGCTCTGCTCAATATAAACCTCACTTATTTTGACCCTTACCATCAGAGTCACATTGCCAGCACAAAGATTCAACAAGCACATTATGCCATGATCAAAGGAAGTTCCTGAAAAGATCAGAAAAAATTTGTTGCCTCTATCAGTCTGGAAAGGGTTACAAAGCTATTTCTAAGGCTCTGGGACTCCATCGAACCACAGTGAGCCATAATCTCAAATGGAGAACACTTGGAACAGTAGTGAATCTTCCCAGGAGTGGTGGCCTGTCAAAATTACTCCAAGGCGCAGCGTAAAATCATCCAAGAAGTCTCAAAGGATCCTAAAACAACATCCAAAGAACTGCAGGCTTCTCTTGCCTCAGCTAAGGTCAGTGTTCATGACTCCACAATCAGAAAGAGACGGGGCAAAATGGGCTTCATGTGAGAGTAGCATGAAACCACATCTAACTAAGAAGAACATAAATGCTCGCCTCTCATTTGCCAAGAAGCACCTGGATGATCCACAAGCCTTTTGGGAAAATGTTCTATGGACAGATGAGTCCAAAGTGGAACTTTTAGATGACATGGATCCCATAATGTCTCACGTAAAGCAAACACAGCATTCCACAGTAAGAACACCATACCAACAGTCAAACGTGGTGGTGGTAGTGTGATGGTGTGGGGATGCTTGCTGCCCTAAGGACCTGGATGACTTGCCATAATTAAAGGAACCATGAATTCTGCTCTGTACCAGAAAATTCTTAAGGAGAATGTCCAGTCATCCTTCCGTAAGCTGAAGCTCAAGCGTAGTTGGGTCATGCAGCAAGACAATGATCCAAAACACAAAAGCAAGTCCACATCAGAATGGCTAAAAGAAGTAATTAAAGTTTTGGAGTGGCCTAGTCAAAGTCCAGACTTAAACCCAATAGAGATGCTGTGGCAGGACCTGCAAGCGAGCAGTTCATGCTCGAAAACCTACCAAATGTTACTGAATTAAAGCAGTTCTGCGAGGAAGAGTGGGTTAAAATTCCTCCACAGCGATGTGAAAGACTATTGAATTATAGGAAGTGTTTGGTTGCAGTCATTGCAGCTAAATGTGGCATAACCAGTTATTAAGTGTAGGGGCAATTACTTTTCACACAGTGCCAGTTGGTGTTGGTTAACTTTTTCATTAAATAAGTGAAATTAAAAAAAAAGTGTTATTTGTTCACTCAGGTTCCCTTTATCTAATATTACATTTTCTCTAAAGACCTGGAAACATCCAGTGTGACAAATATGCAATAATAGAAAAATCAGGAAGGGGCAAATACTTTTTCACGCCACTGTACCTCCTTGTACTTCTTCCTCTGTGTTTCTTTTACCACTTAAATACCACTCTTTTTCCTTCACCACCTTTGCCACTTCCTTAGTGAATCATAACAGTCTATTTTTCCTTCTGCTTTAAGTCACTTCCTTCACAAAAGATTAATTGCTTTAGTTATACCTACCCTTATTTTTCCCACTGTGTTTCCACCCTCCCTAGCAATCCCTGCAAGGCAGTCTCTGAGGGAATCCCTGTTTCTTTAAAATCCATCCTCCTAAAGTCCAGGGCCCTCATCCTTGTGTGGTTAGCCTCTGTTTGTGTCTTAATGTTAAACCACACTGTGCAGTGATGACGTATCTCCAAGGGATCGCCATCTGTGATATCTGCAATGCCGCTGTCCTTGTTGTAAACAGGAGACCAAGCACCGCCCTTCTCTAGTAGGTTCTGTGACTAGCTGCCTCAGAAAAGCCCCTTGTAAGGAGTCAGGATGGCTTTCCTCCTTGTGGAAGCTGCAGGCAGGGGCTCCTCAATATTTGGCAGTTTGACATCACCGACTAGCAGCACCTCCTCTTACTTGCCATTCTGATGGTGGCTTCACCAAATGCCTTGTTCAACTCCTTCTCTGTGGTTCGAGGCCTGTCGCTACCCATTATGGATAGTGGCCTCAGAGCCTGTCTTAAGGGTGACCCACAGCGTGTCAAGCCCTTCATTTTACTTCTGGTGTCCTTCCTTCACTTATAACAGACCTGAAACATGGGACGTTATGCTGTTTTAGTATGTTTAAACTTACCACTACAGACTCAGTTGATGTTGGGGTTTGGAGGTGGGCCAACAGGTGAGCATCGAAGTGGAGGGAGGAGCTTGTGCAGTTTAAAGCCTGTGCTGTTTGCAAGAGCATTAAGCAGTTCTTGCCTCTTTATGTAACAGCAACAGAGATGCTCTGCTACCCATTAGGAAGAGACCTGCCTGACCAAACAGTCATCTGCTGCTGTGTACTTTAACTGACCGGACACAGAATTGCAACAGCGGACATTACACTGTTTTAGTATGTTTAAACTTCCCACCACAGACTCAGTTGGTGTGGGTGCATGGAGCAGGCCAGCAGCTAACTATCGGATTAGAGGAGGTGATTGTGTGTTTAAAGCCGTTGCTGCAAGCTCTGGCGCACAGGTGTGAGTGTGAGAGAAAACTGATCTACACAGGCCAGTTCCTGCATCTCCCTATGAAAGTAAGGTAATAGTCTTTATAATATAAACTGGTTACGTTTTGTTAGTTCTTTTAGTACTATTCTAACTTGCATTAGGTGCTGCAGGAACAAATCCATTATTCAGGGATTAATGCTCAATTCAGGGAGTGCATTTTAATAAGTAGTATTCAAATTCAACTAGGATTATTCTGCCACCTAGTATAAGTTATATAGTATTTATTAATTTTAACTAGTTAGTAGTAAATTGGTTAGAAGCGGTACTTCATATTTAGAGTATTAAAACAGGGAGCTAGGCATTGGACAACCTGAAGTATTAGGTCTATTTTTGACATTTAATAAGTATTAAAGAATCCTACTTTGTATGTATATATAAGAGGCCTAAGGTAGGGTCTATATTTTATATATATTTTAAAACAAGGTGGCTGGAGAAATATTCGAGTATAATTTAACCGGATTGTCCTAATAATGTAAGTAGGGCCTATCACTAATTTAACTTAATAGAAGGGAACCACAAGGAGCAATTTAATGACAACAGATAATTAATTATTAGATCTTATTAATTTAGTGATAAGATGTGTTTGGTATGGGTGATATTTTCCTGTAGGGAGGTAACATTATATTTCTTACATCATAGAAATACAGAGCCAGCAACAATGGTATAGAATATGTGGATTTGATAAACAAGGGTACTATTGCACAATGTAATGAAAGATTTAGTCATTGGCAAGAAAGCGATAGCAATGAGTTTACTTGATAGTGTGTTTAATACCATGATTAAGTGGACCCTGGTCTTTAGGAATATGATAATGGGAAGGTGCCAAAGTAAAACTAAGGTAATCTTTGGCACATTAAAAACTAAACAAAAATACATTGCTATATAGTCAAGGTTGTAAAGTTAGTAAAATGTTTTTTATGTTGATTTTGATTATTACTGGAAATGTGCACCCAAATCCAGGCCCACAAGCAAATGTACATATGGAATCTCAGGGAAACCAGAATGGGAGGATCAACACTTAACGGAAACTGACATCACAGCTGACCTACTAAAGGAACAAGGAATTTGTATGGTGCATATTAGTATTCGTAGTTTGTTAAATAAGATTGATCACTTGAGAGAATGGTCCATTAGATACAAGCCAGATGTCATCATAATTTCTGAATCCTGGCTAAATAGCAAGATATTAAATTAGGAAATATCCATGCAGGGATATACTGTAATTTATGGAGAAAAGATAGACCAAAGAGAGGTGGAGGGATCATTATACAGTATATACAAACAACTCCCTAGAAATATCAAATATAGATTATCCACTAGATTGGAATGGCTCTAAAGGACTGCTACTAGAAATACAGCTTCCTTTTATGCGCCTATTGTTATTGGGCATGTACCGTCTTCCCAAAAATAATTTTAGTGTATTTGAAGTAATATAAGAACTACTAGGAAAATGTGTACAAAACCATGAGATAATATTGATTGGGGATTTTAATATTGATCGGAAAACAGCTGAGCACTGTCATATAATAAAGGATATGGCCGTCACTCTGGGCTTAACCCAACTTATACAGGATATCACATGAGTTAATACTAAACATCTGAATTCCTCAACAATCTTGGATCTAATTTTGTTTCTCACCCAGAAAAATCTGTTGCTAGTGGTGTCCTTGCTGACTCATTATCCGACCACCAAATGATATATTGCATTAGGCAACCAAAAATGAACAGAGTTTCTGGGAAAACTGTTAAGTTCAGAACATATAGGACATTTGACTACATTGATTTTATGTTAGACTTAGAAAATCATAATTGGGATAAGACAGGCTTAATACCAACTATGAGCGATGGCTGGAAATTATTTCATGATGACTTCATGGAATTGTGTAATAAACATGCGCCACTAAAACAAGGAGAGTAAAAACAATAATGCACCATGGTATAATTCAAACCTGTATACACTAAAAAACAATGTGATAGGACTTGGCAGTTAGCGAAAACCACACAGAACAATGTTAACGGGTTAATAGATATAAACAATTACATAATCAATACATATGAGAGTTGAGGAGAGCAAGACACAACTATATTAAAAGAACTAACCACT
The DNA here is from genome assembly GCA_016271365.2 of Neoceratodus forsteri. Lineage (NCBI taxonomy): Eukaryota > Metazoa > Chordata > Ceratodontiformes > Ceratodontidae > Neoceratodus > Neoceratodus forsteri. Next base: position 1,708,624,787 of record CM028129.1, on the reverse strand, counting down.
AATTTAATCAGCAACCCAGAAAATATACTAGGAAATTATGAAAAAAGTACCGGTGCACAAACTACAGATTTTCCAGATAATTTTGAAACACAGTGATCAAAAATACCCATAGGTATTGAGGTAGCTGATGGTTTAATGAAAGCGTAATATCTATGGCTACTAAGGCGTTGGTACATACTCCAGAAATTATTGTTTCCAGTTTAAAAGTAGGTGAGCCACCAAAAGAGAGCTTTAAATTTGGAGCAACTGAATCAAGGAAAACCGGAGGCCCTTGGTAAGTTGAATATTCATAAATCGGAGGTTAGATGAGATACCTAATATTCTACTTAAATATGCAATACCTGTTATAGCTTATCCTTTGCCAAATGAAAGAAACTTTGAAAAAGCGTCAGAGTGACTTGAACGTCGACCACACCCACCAGGGGTGCACTTCTGACGGTAGTCCGGTTTGTGTTTTCTTTTGAAATAAAACCTTTAGTGTTTCCTAACATTGTGAATTGTGGCTCGTTCTTCAGTTAGCCAAGGGTTTCTTTCATTTGGTAGTTTGCTTCTTCTGCCTCGGCTCCTGTTACGAGTGCTGCTGAGCTGCCTTCTTTTGCCATACCTTATCCTTTGTCAGAACTGTTTAATATGTCATTACTACAGTCAAATTTCCTCTTGCATGGAAGACTGCTAAAGTGGTGCCTATTTTTAAATGGGACAAAACAATTTGTTAGAAAACTATAGACCCATATCGCCTCTGCCCACAGTTGCTAAGTTATTTGAAGGTTTAGTGGCTAAACAACTCCATAACTTTTGAAAAAAGAAAAATAATTAATAAACATAGGTCAGGATTCAGACCACTCCATGGAACAACCTGTGCGTTGTTACAAGTTACCTGACTGTGTGAGAGAGCCTGGGCAGGGGTGTCAGTGGGAGCCACTTATATTGGTTTATCTAAAGCAATTGACACCCTGGACCATGACATCCTCCTGTCCTGGCTCGGATAAGCGGGTTATCTGAGGATGTACTGGAATGGTCTGAATCATACTTAAAAGGTAGACTACAGTTAGTGACTTTAAAGGATGGGAATCAGCTTAAATCAAATTGTGTCTGGAGTTCCACAGGGATCTATTTTAGGCCCAACATTATACAATCTTATATGAACTCACTGAAATTTACTAATCCAGACATGTTATCATCTGTATGCGGATGATACCATTATCTATAAAAGGTACATCCGACATACAAATTCAAAATACATTACAAGAAGCCTTTGATGAGTTGCAGGATTTTCTGCTACAGTCAAGGCTTGTTCTGAATTCAAAAAATCCCAGGTCATGATGTCTTATAAAGAAAGGAAGAATCTGAGATCGGATGAAAGAACCCTTCAGATTAGGATGCTGTACAACTCAGTCCTTGAGCAAGTTTCAAGCTATACGATACTTGTATACGCCTCTGTATAGTTTCCTTAAGTGGAGCGTCCATATAGATCAGGTTATAAAGAAAGTAAATAAGCGCTTAGGAACACTATAGCAAATAAAGCACTGTATGACCAAGTCAGTTAGGAAGCATGTGGTTAATACTGCTGTAGTTCCTTGTTAGATTATAGAGTCTTAATGTACATGGGTGCAACTGCCTCTCCTTTGAGTAGTTAGCTATCATCTACAATAAACTGGCCCACTATATTACTATGGCACCAAAAATAACTCACATAAATGAATTATATCAAGCTCTAAATCGGTATACCTTAAGTGACAGAAGAAGATTGCATGCAATCAAGGTGGGTAGCCAGTGTAGCAGGGCAGTGGGAAGGCAAATGGAATGTTGGCCTGCATTGCGGGGGTTTTTAATACCAGGAAGAGGAAGGTGCTAATGCCGTTATAGAACCATGGTCAGGCCACATCTAGAGTATGGGTGCAGTTCTGGAGGCCTCACCTATGAAGAGATGCTGAGTCGATGGAAAGGTACAGAGAAGAGCAACCAAAATGGTACGAGGGATGCAGGGTGTACCCTATGAGAGAAGATTGAGAGGGCTGAATTTGTACCCTCTGGAGACTGCGGGGGAACATGATTGAGACCTTTAAGTATCTGAAGGAATAAATAAGGTGGAGGGTGATAGCTTGTTCAAATTGAAGAAGGAGTGAACACGAGGGAATACAGTCTCAAACTGGAAGGTGGGCAATACAGGATAATGTCAGGGCAGTTTTCATGGAGAGGTGGTGGAGGTCTGGAACAAGCTGCGGAGGAGGTAGTGGCAGCTGAAATGGTGGAGGGGTTCAAGAGGGCTTGGGATAGATATAAGGGGTTGGGAAAAGAGGGTGGAAGCATAACAGAAGGAGGGAGTTAGGGTGTTGGGCAGACTACATGGACCATGGGGCCTTTCTCTGCTGTCACATTTCTGTGTGTGTATCTGTGTGTAATTATGCACGTGGAAAAGTGTTTCAGAAATGAAGTTCCTGGTTATGTAATAGGCAGACTACATTTTAGAAAAATTAAAGTAGGGTTAAGATCTGGAAGGTGCAGAATACCAAATACCCAGATGTAATAGTGAGTTAGGAAGATCTCATTTCTTTTATAGGGTACCTTTTTATGGGACACACTGCCTGTTACACTTAGGATTCAAGATGGAGGAAACATGCAGGACAAATAAAAAATTGGTTTAGGAATGTGCAGTATATGCATTATTGTATATAGTGAATATTATGTATTATAGTATGTATTTTTATTTATTTCTATCGTGGACTTGATGAATGATCGTGAATTCAATGTCACCAATGTTGACTGTAAGGACCTAACTGAAAATGAGCTAGCCTCAGCTGAGCTCTGATTCATTCTAAATGAATGTGAGTTTTTTACTACTTACTACTAACAAAACTCCTCCTTCCCTTCTCTGCAGTGTCTCTCCTGAACATAGAAGAGAACATTGAGTAGTTCAAGGACTAAACAAAAAGCTTGACAGATTTTCACTTTTATTAAAAAGAAGCCACAAAACAACCAGTTAACTCAGCAATGTCAGTAGAAGCTGATCAATCATGAACCAGGTGCCAAACAGTAAAAACCTAAAGAAAATCAAAACTGATGAACTGATGTTTCAAAACACACTCTTTCTCAGAACAAAAATGCTGCAATAGGGAAAAGGATATTTCCTTATAAAAACACACAAGGGATATGGAAAAAGGATGAGGATGTGAGGTTGATGGGAAGTAAGGAGGGAATCAGAGGGTGATGGGAAGGGGTGGAGGTAACACAGGAAGCGGTGCATGATGGGAAGAAGTAGAGGAGGAATTATCCATGTTTCTTTTGAACAAGGTAAATGGCTTACTTGAAGGTATCAGCAGTCCATGGGTATCCTTATCCTCTTATCCATGGTTGGGGATGCTATGCTTAACAACACAGAGTATCCCAAATGTTGCCATCACTTTCTGTCTCAAGGTTTCACGAAAGGCAGCTGCCTCAATTTACTATAGTGCTGAATTCCACAAGTATACCTCTGGACTGCTTACCTACACTATAGACCAAGGAGCACTCCCAACCAATCTAGTGCTCCTTTCCTCTATCGTGAGACACTCTTATTCTGTGACAAGTGTTTCACATGCTGCTATTCTGGAAGTGGGCACATTCTATGATATATTATCAATTGAGCTCGATAAGTAATATACTAATACCACGCTGATACCATTCTTGCAGTTGTGGGAGTGGTCTCACTTATATTCTTAGGGTATCAAGTACTCACCTTCAGTTTGCGGTGTTATGCCCTAAGGGTGCATGTGGGACCACTCTATCAACTGTAGTGTGTTCTCAGTGGTGGGAATAACATACAGGAAAGCTCAATGCCTTATCTGAAAAAAGTTTCATGGGCTTTCAAACTTTGAGGGACCAAACACAGTACTGTGTTACCCATAGCCACCAAGATGGTGCATTCAGAGTATAACACAACTGTGCTGTGTCATCTGCACTGGCTACCAGTTAAGTGGTGCTTCACCTTTGAAATTGTATTGTTAAATTACAAAGGCCTGAACAGATTGGACCCCAGCCACCCTAAGAGATCTCTTGGGATTTTATACTCCTTGCTACACTCACCTGAGGAGTTTCTACTGGTCGAGATCTCATCTTAAACAGTCTGGTGACCGGGTGTTCTCACTGGTAGCTCTAACCAATTATTTAGAACTTGCTGCCATTCCATTTTAGGAGTTTCCTCCCAGTGGAGCTGTTTAAGAAGGATTAAAATGTTTTCTGCTTTCACAAGCTTTTGGCACACAGTAAATGTTAACAGCTGTACCTCTAACTACATGTTTGTATTTATTTGTCTAACGATGAATCATTTCATATCTGAATTTTAAATCTGTGTATGTGCTGTTAATGTGACGCATCCTGAGCCTGAGGGAAAGGACTCTATACAAACAAAATGTCCTTGCTTGTCATTAAGTTGAAGCCCTCTTACAGGTAGCAACATTACTGTATGTGTGGAATGAAGTGCTTTGTGTATGTACAGCAGGAATCAAAACAAGGATTTAAAAAGGTGTATTAAATACTGATCTTTTTAGCCAGTATCACTCATTCTTGTAATACTATACATTGGAAGTGAAGCACTAAGGTCCCTGCCAACATTTACTCAGGCTGAGGCAAAAATAGTTGCATTGTTTACTTAGAACGTCTCAGTAAATGGCTCCAGATTAACTGATAAACACTGTCTATTGACTTGATAGTTAGTTCCCTGTACTTGATTTGTTCAACAGTGTTAAAGCCTTGTTTACCAAACTGACTGACAGAAATCAATAATTCTTGCAAAACCAAACAGGGTATGTTATCATTTCAGGCTCTTAGTGAGTTTGGAGGGATTGTAATTTGTACATTCTTAAGGAGAGGCACCTTTGGTCTGTGTAATGGGCATCACAGTACCCAGGTTATGCAGTTCAGTGTTGATCATTAATTTGTGTGACAACATTAGATGGGGAAGTGGTTCATACAAAAGTTTAATGCATGGAAATCTTGGGACCTAATCTTTCACCAATAGGTTCAAATCCTGGTAAGACCCCAGCTAGAATACCGTGTTTAGTTCAGGAAGACATCTTTGGAAAGACATAGACAGAGGTGAGGGGTCCCGAGGATGGCAACTAAAATGGTGCAGTGTCTGTATCAAAAGCTCTATGATTAGAGACTAAAGAAAGTCAATATGTACACTCTGGAACACAAGTGGTAGAAGAGGATATGATAGAGACCTTTAAATATCTCATGAGGGTAAAAGGTGCATGAAAGTATTTTTCAGAACAAAAGGTGCTGAGCGACGAGGCATGCTATGAAGCTGGAGGGGTAGATTCAGGAGAGATGTGAGGAAGTTCTTTTCACAGAAAGAGTGGTGGATTCCTGGAACAGCCTTCCTATGGAGGTGGTGGGGCAAAAGAGTCCTGGGGTTTAAGAATGCATGGTACAGACATAAGGGAATCTTAGTGGAAAGTAATGGGGGAGGAGAATGAGCCAGTGATCAAGTAGGGTCTGCCATGATAACTGTAGGTAAGGAAAATGGGCAGACTGGATGGGCCAAGTGGTCCTTATCTGCTGACAGATTCTATGCATCTGTGTTTCTATGAAGGGTATAGGAAATCAAGTCTCTGCAGCATTTGTTGTCTGCTAGGCCATGTATGACAGTATCCATGGGCGAATGGTTGGGGAGCTGAAGAGGTGAAGCACTGGTTTAGTGTTATCCTTGGTCCAGACCCTGCAGAAATGTTCTACAGATTTGTCCCCAGTCTGTGGCTTATTTACCTGGCATAGTGTCTTTCAGCATGCTTGCAAGTGAGGTTGCAGGAAACCAACCATACTCACACACACCTGGTTATACTATAAGTGGCCGAGACTCCAGTATCAGAAAGCAGTGAGAGTCACAAATGGTTGTAGAGATGACCAGTTTGTAACAAGGAACTCTGTAGTCTAGTGGACTCAACCAATGCTTAACTTGCATTTGGACATCACCCCTTAGATAATACTGCCACACTTTACTTCTTTTACAGCTCCCTACACTCTCTACCTGCTTGTCTATACTTAACTCTACTCTTCTGCAACTCTTAACTGACACTTTCAATTATCTTATCCTTCCCACTCTCTCCACTGTACTTCTCACAATCCTCCTGTGCTTTTCTCCAGTATTGATATAGTGCATGTGTGAGTCTAATGGCAGTCAGCCAAGAAGGTGAGTGGAGGTTTTGTGCTTGCTGTTGTGGGAATGATGTTGGAGGCGTGTGGGTGCCACTGAACATCAACGACAATACGGGCAAGGAGACAGGGAAGGTGTGCCACTAGCCACCAGTGACAACTGACATGGGGACAGGGTGAAGGGTTGGGGGTATAGTTACGTAGCAGACCTTAATCAGCATTAACAGCATATACTGTATGCTGGCCTCCAGAATACAGTAAGAAAATGCTGCCTCTGTGGAAAAAGCTGTACTGCATCCTCACATATCAGCCTTCTCTTGTATGGAACTAGATAGCTCTGTTGTTAGTACCATTAACAGTGGTCAGGAGGCACATCATCAGTGCTGAGGTTCTTTTTTACAGCTGCGTGGCGAGCTCCACAGACATATATTGCTATTATTCTGGGAAGAGAGCATTCTGAAAGCACATGACCGGACAGCGATCTGGCGTGCTTCCACAGTGCTCTGGCACAGTTCCTGTAGCTGTGTTATAACGGCTCTTCCTCCATGGGCCACATCAACACACACCCTTTGTGGGCACTACTTTTCTCCCACAACTGCAGAAGTCTGGCGCTGTGCCTGGGTTGGCCATCAACTCAAATGGTGCATGGATATGGCAAGCTCAGTGTGGTTAGAGCTCCTAGTATTCTTTCACTTGATCTCGCAGTATTGCGCAGCTGTATCAGCTCTGACCAGAGTTTGTTTAAAGGGAAGGGAGTACCATCAGTCTCTCCCTCAGGACAGCTAGAGACTCAGATCAAACTGCAGTCCACACATAGAAACATAGAAGTTGTCGGCAGATAAAGACCTCTTGGCCCACCTAGTCTGCCCTATTTTCCTATCTACAGTGCCACTGCAGACCCTACTTCAGGCGCACAACATGTGGCCAGGGGCCACAAATAGCCCCACAACAGCTGTCTGTGGCCCCTGAGGACCTAGCAGCTTCCACTTGCAGTCTTTGTTTATTTTTTGTTGTTTTTAGTTTCAGTAACATGTTGATAAATAAATAAACAAATAGATAAATGTATGTTTTGATTTGTTTTGTGTATACATTTAATAATGTCTTGCTGGACATTTGTCACCTCGGTCCATTTTACAGTGGTCATTGGCCAGTGGTCCTTGGCTCTCAGCCTTGACTCAGTTCTTCAGTCTGGCCCCTCCAGCACTGGTTGGGTGCACTTCTTTCTTACCTCACCTCCTCCTTTATAAAAAAAACATCCTCCATTCCCTTACATCAACCGACTCCACCCTGGTAGTGTCCCACAGATCCACCTAATCGGCCAATCCGGTTACTCTCACCGCCTCCCAAAATTTGGAATCTCCCCCTCAAATCTGGCACTCATCCTCTGCCTACTCCATCAGCTCTGCCCTCAATAATTACCTTACCTAGCTGCTCCTGCCATGTCCCTCCCTAATTCCCTCCTCTGAGCCTGATAAACACTGCCCCTCTATTGTCACCTTCATTTTACCCTATGCACCCCACCTCCCAAATTTCTAGCTCTCCTCCCTTCCCCAAATTTCTCCCCTTACTGGCCTCCCTTGATCTCTTACAGAATGTAAGGGACCCCAAATGCTCCTCATAGGTCCATGCATCCTGATGGACTATTGATTGAACCCCATCCCTCCAAAGTGCAAATTCTCTCCCCTTCAAGGGTTCGGTTCTCACTTTCTCCTCTCCTATCACTCTTCTCATCCCTATCTGCTGACCTTCTCCAACCCCTGACAGGGTACCTCACATCCTGAAGGGTCCTCTCTTGAGTTAGGTCCTATTCCCTCTCCAAGCATTTAAGTCACACTTCCTCCTTCTCTTTCTCCTCCTTCTTTAATCCTACAGCCTTATCCCCTTTCTGTTTAGCCCCATAGCCCCATTGCAGGGTTCCCCACATCCTGAAGGGGTCTCTCTGGGACACTGCCTATCCCTTCTCTCTGGTTCCCCTAGTCCCCTTGCAGATTCCTCGCATCCTGAAGGGTCTCAGAGACATGATTCTTCCCCTCGCCCTTTCCTGTCCTTTCTCCCTTCTCATTCACGTAAGCACTTGTTTACTTATATTAGCACTTATTGTCCACTCTTTCTATATATTATGCATAACACTGTTTTAACAGTTTGTAACACCTGCCTTACAACTGTGTGTTAATTTTGATCTTGTAACTTGAACATAACTTGAACTTGACTCTTCCCTCCCCTCCCCCACCTCACCCCTCCCTCCCTTCCCCTTTTCTTTCCGCAAGCACTTGTTTACTTATTAACCTGGCACTTATTATTGTCCACTTTTCTTGTTATCTTGGATGTTGCGTCTCTTCCTGTGTGGCATCATGGGTGAAAGTGCTGCAGCATGGCTGATTGGGGAAGTGCTGAGGTACAGATCTTGCAAGAGGTATTTAAGTTTTTGCCATTTCTTTACTTTTGTGGGAGAGGATGTGGCTCCATTTTGTCGGCTTTCTGGCTTGGCAGCCCAGTAGGAGTGGAGGCTGGATTCCACCTATGGACCTTGATGACCATAATTTCTCTAGACTCTAGCCCAGCTTGGGATAGGAGCTGAACAACTGTTGCACAAACTGAGTGGTTCATGTATGGTTGCTTAACCCGCTTCTTCACTAATTTTAGGCATCATGTTGGCTAAGTAGTTTATGCCTAATGGCTCCTTTGTGTACCAGATTTGTACAGTGCTTAATAGAGAGTCCAGTATTCTTCTTGGGTGAAGGTAGAAGACTGGAGGGTCAGAGGGAACATCTGACTATATTTTATGAAAGAGGCTACAGGGCACAGTGCATTGTTGGGGAGCTGGTAGATATAATCACAGTGTTGCTGCTTACTGGAGTAATTTTTTCTTGTGATTTTGGTATACTCATTAAGCGTTAGTGTTATGAATTCGATACCATGGTCATCCGTTTGAATTTCAAAATGTTCCTGTTTAAAGTTGGCAGAGGCCCTCTCTGCCCCTGCGTGCTCATGCAGAGCTGAATATCGAGCCATACCTTTAGAAATAGTCCTCGGGGTTTGTTTGGGAGAGAGAGCCTGGGAGGCTTTAGCTTGGAGTCCTACTCATTGATTACTGGGTGGTGCTCGGCTCGATCTTTTCCTTTCCTCCTGTATTTTTAAGAACTGCTGCAAAGATGTTATTGGCAGGGTTGAGGTCAGAGTGGTTGTGTAGACAGATGTTTCTACTAAGGGTGGTGCATTTATATGTCGATTTAGTCCTGCTTCGTAGGAATATTAAACTGGCTACACTATACTGTGATCCATCTGCCTGGCGAATTTAGGCATAATATTTCCATAACAGTGAAGACAGCTTAGTTATTGTTATGGTTTGCAGGCTTACTTGAATGCTTTTGCTGAGCACAAGCTGTTGAATACTGCTATTTCCCAAATTGTTGTTTGTTGCATTTTCAGTTGTCTTTTTACGACTGTGGGTGGAGCCTACAGGAGTATTGCATGTCTAAAAGGAACTTAATATGTATAGCCTCGAGGAAAGGAGGGAGAAACATAGAAACATAGAAGTTGACAGATAAGGACCACAAGGCCCATCCAGTCTGCCCATTTCTTTTCTACCTTATAAATGTGCCATCGCCTTTGCTCTGTCAATGGCCTATCTATTCACAGTCATTTGTATTGCTCCTTATGCCTATCCCATGCCTCTTTGAAGCCCTGCACTGTATTCATAGCCACCACTTCTTACCACAGCCATTCCATGCATCCACCACCCTTTCTGTGAAAAAGAATTTCCTCATTTCCCCTTAATCGGCCTCCCTCTAATCGCATGCTGTGTCCTCTTGTCCTGCTATTTTTCTTATATTTAAACATGTTAGACTCTTTCACCTTGTTTATGCCCTTAAGGTGTTTGAATGCCTCGATCATATCACCTCTCTCCCTCCTTTGCTCAAGGGTATACATATTGAGCTCCGTTAATCTGTCCTCATATGTCTTCTGATGCAGTCCCTGCACCATTTTGGTTGCCCTTCTCTGGACTGCCTCAATTTGGTTAATGTCCTTGTGAAGGTGTGGCCTCCAATACTGCAGATTACTCCAGATGGGGCCTAACCAGTGTCTTGTACAGAGGGATTAATACCTCCCTCTTACGACTTGTGATACCCCTACTAATACACTTCTAACACCCCCCTATTGCCACCTACTGCTTTAGAAGTCTGCTTGGATGATTTTAGGTCATCAGTGATGATGATGCCAAGTCTCTTTCTTCCTTTGTGACTGCTAGCAATCCCCTCCCAGCCTATAGGTGGCTTCAGGGTTTCTCTTCCCTATGTGCATGATTTTGCACTTCTTTGCATTAAATCCCAGTTGCCACTCTTCTGACCATTCTGCTAGTTTATCCAGATCTCTTCTCATTCTGTCCACCCATCTGGATCATCTACTCTGTTGCAGATCTTGGTGTCATCTGCAAACAGACAAGCCTTACCCTCTAGTCCATCTGCAATGTCACTAATGAAGATGTTGAAGAGGACTGGCGCCGGACTGATCCTAGAGTACCCACTTGTGACTTGCATCTCTTCTGACTGTATACCATTTACCACCACTCTCTGTTTTCTGCCCGTCAACCAGTTTGCCACCCAGTTGACCAACTTCTGACCACCCGAGCCTACCCAGCTTATTTATCAATCTTCTATGTGGAACAGTGTCAAAAGCTTTGCTGAAGTCAAGGTAGGCGACATCAACTGCTCCCCTTGGTCCACCACTCTGGTTGCAGTCAAAGAAATCTATGAGATTAGTTTGACAGGACCTTCCTTTGTAAACCCATGCTGTCTTGGATCCTGTGCCCTATGGATTCCAGGTGTTGTACTATCCTTTCCTTAAGGAGTGCCTCCATAATCTTGCCCACTACTGAGGTAAGACTGCCGGTCTGTAGTTCCCGCCTCCTCCTGCTACCACTCTTGTGGAGCGGGATCACATAAAACCCTTCTCCAGTCTTCTGGGACCTCTCCTGTGCTCAGAGACTCACTAAACAATTCTGCTAATGGCTCTGCTAGTTCCTTCTTTAGCTCCTTAAATACCCTGGGATGTATGCCATCAGGTCCCATTGCCTTATCACCCTGAGCTTAGCAGCTCTTGTAGGACCCTTTCTTTTGTGAAGGGAGTAGTGCTCACCTCCCTCCCCTGTGTCCATGATGCTGAGCTGTGGGCCCTGCCCTACCTTCTCTTCAGTAAATACTGAGCAAAAGTATCTATTTAGGATAGATGCCTTTACAGGGTCCTCCTCCTCACATGCTCCCTTTTCTCCATTAAGCTTAGTAATGCCCCCTCTGGACTTTCTCCTTTCACTAATGTATCTATAGAAAGTCTTGTCACCTTCTTTTACTGTTAGGTGCTAGTGTTTCCTCAGTTTGGGACTTTGCCTGCCTTACTGCCTTACCTGCTTCCCTTAGGGCAGTTTGGTATGCCTCCTATCTTCATCCGCTGTGTTCCCTTATATTTCCTGAAGGCCAGCCTTTTGGCTCTGACCTTTTCTGCTACTGTATTTGAGAACCAAAGTGGTTTCCTTCTTCTTTGCACTTCCTTTTCTGTCTAACACAATGGGATGTTGCTTCAAGTATTGCTTCCTTAATGCTTGCCCACTTTGCCTGTACCCTTTCACCTGTGTTTCTTTTGCCAGGGCTAGCTTAACTCTGTTGGCCATCTTATCAAAGTCAGCTCCTCTGAAGTCCCATATTTTTGCCTTGGAATGGGATGATTTAGATGTAGTAGCCAAATTGAACCATACCATGTGATGGTCACTGGCTCCCAGGTGACCTTCTACCTGGAGATCTGTGATCCCTTCCTTGTTAGTCAGTACTAGATCTAGGATAGCCCTGTCTCTTGTGGGTTGCTGTACCAGTTGTTTGAGGCCCTCCCCTGCAGGGAATCCACTATGAGTCTAGTTCTGGCAGATGTTCCTGCTGGTATTGACCAATCTGTATCCGGCATGTTGAAGTCTCCATTATCAGAACCTCCCTTTAGCTGTCATGTTTTGTATATCTTCTAACAGTAATGTGTCTATGTCTTCCCTCTGGTCTGGGGCCTGTAGACAACCCCAGTTCTTATGGCTGTCCCATTTCCTGTTTCAGGGTGACCCACAGTTCCTCTAGCTCCTTATGTGTATTCTGAATTTCTGTAGCTTTGATATTTTCATTAACATACAGGGCCACTCCTCCCCCTTTTTGCACCTCGGTCTCTTCTGAACAATACATAGCCAGGTACTGAAGTCTCCCAAGTGTGGTTACTGGTAAACCACGTCTCACTAATTGCTACTATGTCCAGTTTAGCCTCTGACATTGATACAGCTGCAGGTCTGGGATCTTATTTCCCAGGCTGTGAGCATTTGTGTACATGATTTTCCATTGGCCAGATTTTGGTTTGTTAGTTGTTGGGTGAAGTTTGGCCTTAACCCTGTGTGTCATATGGGAGACAAACCTTTTTCTTACCTGGTGATGCAAATGAGCAGCCAAACATGCTGAATTCCTGTTTGACCACTAGCTGAGGGGAGGGTGTTCTTCCCATTCGGCGTATGGGGTGCTGCACCCTCTCCCATTTGCTAGTTTAAATATTCTGCAAAGGCGTTAAACTTCTGCCCCAATGCACTGACTCCCTCTTTAGTCAGATGCAGTCCATCAAATTTAAAGAACTTTCGCTCCCAGAACTGTTGCCAGTTCCTACAAATCTGTGTCCTTTTTCCTGGCACCAGCCCTTGAGCCACGTGTTTAGCTCCCTATCCCCTTCTCTGACCTTCCGTCCATCTGCTCCCCTCTCCCAGACTGGCAGGATCTCAGAGAAGGAGATGCCAGACGAAATAGATGATAGTTTGTCACCCAGCCCTAGTCAGGTGTTCCTTGGTCTCCACAACTGACCGGCTGGCGAGATCATTAGTCCCTATGTGTACTAGGACATCAATGTTTTCTCCTGCTTTGTGAACAATTTTAGCAATGTGGTCAGTGTCTCTCCATGCTGATGTACCTGGAGACATCTGACCATCACCCTGGCTGGAGATGGGTATCAACTCCCAGATCATGGAGTCTCCTATGATCAGAAGTTTTTGGATTTCCTTTGTGCTTGTTTTGTTTTGGTTCCTGATTTGGGTGAGTTTTGTTGTGCTAGCTCCTGTGCTGCAGTGTCCTGCTCTGCAGTGTCTTCTGCCTCTTTATTTGATTTCAGAGATAGAGAGGGGGACATGATAGAAACTTTCAAGTACCTCAAGGGAATCAACAAAGTCCAAGAGGGTAGCATCTTTCAAAAAGAGGTGTGCAAGAACAAGCGGGCACAATTTGAAGATAGAGGGGTGGCTCAGAGGTAATTTAAGGAAGTATTTTTTCACAGAGAAGGTTGTGGATGCATGGAACAGCCTTTCAGAGGAGGTTGTGGAGTCAAAACAGTGGTCGAATTCAAGCATGCATGGGACAGTCATAAGGCAATTCTAGAGGTGCGGGTAGGAAGAAGTAGGCTGCTGGTTAACTAGGATCTGCAGCTTATCCATTAGGTAGGGAAATAGGCAGACTGGGTGGCCAAGTGGTCCTTATCTGCCATCAAATTCTATGTTTCTATGTCATGTTTTCTGTCGTGGAACTGACTGAAGGTGTAAATAGTCTCCTCCACCTTACCCTCCTCCAAGCAATGTTTTCCACCCTCAAAAAATACGCTTTCATGTTAGTCAATGGTTGCAGGGTACTATTTTCTTTCTTAAATGGGTGGTACAAGAACTGGAACCTGAGTAGTGGGAGGCAGCATTAGGTTTTTCGAGTAAGATCCACCTCTGCCTCCACCCAAACTTTTCTGATTCATGTGGGAGGGGCATGAGATAACTCTAGCATGCTGTAACAAGATACATTAGTTTGGGACACAGACATGCCTTGTGCAGTGGAGAACAGTACAGAATAGAACAGAAGCTTTTTAATGCCGTCAAACTGACGGAACAAATGATTATCAGAGCCACCTGGGGCCTCAGGCGGAAACCTAGACACACATTCTAATTTACAGTATGAGCCACATGTTTTCTTAAACATCTAGCAAGAGATATAGGTTTCTAGTTTTAGTTTTCAGTACTGTTACAAGAGAATTTATTTACTTGAATAAAGCTCAAGGTTTACAAATAAATTCTACCTTTAGTTAGATTTGGTCTAATTCAATCAAATGTGATTTTAAAAGCTATTCTGATCAGAGCTGACATAAAAAATATCTTAAATATTTTTCTTTTCTCATGGACACTAGAAATAGGATGTCAGCTTTCACTCCATTAAACCTGTTTTTCTGTTTTTTATAGCATCTTGCTAAGGCAATCTTTCAGAATGCAATCTGTCATGGGAGGGTTGAAATTGTTTTAATCATGAAGCATTGGTGTTAGCAATGCATTTAGAAATACAATGTTTAATTGTCTTTACAGTTAAACATGCAGTTTCATGTCGGGCACATTTTTTGGTGGGGGTTCAAATTATTTTAAACATGGGCACAGTACTTGGTAAATACAGCCTTTGATGACAAAGTGTATTTTTCTTTCAAGTTTGAGAAGTATGTATATATATATATAAGTGTAACCGTGTTGTAAATGGTTAAATATCTTCTGTTCAGTTCTGTACTGTTCTTCACTGCACAGGCATGTCTGTGAGCTAGCTAAATGGTGTTTCTGTAAGACAACAGCTACTAAATAGCTGTGTTGTAAATGGTTAAGTAGGCAGTGGTTTAAGGCTCTGAGCTACAAAGCTGGAGACCTGGGTTTGACTCCCACAGCCCCACTTGCATACTGTGTGACCTCATAAAATCACTTAACTTCCTTGTGCTCTCAGGTCACAATTGTAAACAAGCTTTCAGCTTAGTAGGTCTCTCCTGGTAAAAAAAACAAAAAAAAAAACAAGCATTTGTCAATGCTGAATGTTTGCTTGCTGGCATTGGCATTGGTGGGGAGTGCCTTTGGGTGTCAGGCATAATGGCCATGCCATTTCACCCATCCTACCCTGCAGACACTGACAGATGTGCCTTGGGGTCTTTGGCCTTATGCTCACCCCATTCCATCAGGAAATACGGTGAAATGGGTGCAGTACAGGAGATGGGGTGAACTTTGAGGCGAAGAGTCCAAGGCACACCTTGATGCCTCTCACTAGCTGCAGGGTGTGGGTGGGGTGGAATGGTATGAGCATTACAGGTGACAATCCCAAGTCACACCCATGATGCCTGTCAGTCTGTACAGGGTGGGGCATTATGGTCAGAAACCCTAATGCCTCAGGCATTCATTGGTATTTTCACTCCAAATTTTCAACATGGGTTTTGTGACCCCCACCTTATGAACAGTGGTAATATCAGTTTGTTAGCGAAAGCTGATTTTGCACAATGACTATGGCATTGGCACCACAGGTGTGAAAACACATTTCGAACAGGATGTGAAAAATGACAGCTGTACTGTTCATGGTGAGGTGTAAAATGGCAATGTTGAAAATCTGCAGTGAAAACAGTAAAAACTGGTGAAGTCACGAGCTTGCATAGAAACTGTGCAACACACACCTTAATGTAATTACTTTGGGGATTTTTACAGCAGATTGTCAACACAGGCATTTTGGGACCTCCACTCATGAACAGTGTCATTGTCATTTTCTTAATCTGTTTGAACACTGATTTCCCACAGCGCCACGCATTTCTGTGCAGAAAGTGACAATGAAAAATGACAGCTGTACTGTTCTTAAGGAAGTGTGGAAAAATGCCAGTGTTGAAAATCTGGACTGAAAATATTACAAATTCATGAACTCACGAGGGTGCGTGGAAACACTGCAATGGTCGCTAGTAACACAGTCATTCTATGGACTTTTGTCACCAAATTTTCAACATAGCCATTTTAAGACCTCTGCTCATGAACAGTGTCACTGTGATTTTCTTAATCTGTCCCAAGCATTAATTTACGCACACCGACTGCGCCATTGTGCACTACATGCGTGTAAACACATTTTGGGGAGATGTGAAAAATGACAGCTGTACTGCTCATAAGGAGGTGTGGTAAAATGGCAATGTTGAAACTCTGGAGTGCAGATCTTAAAAATTGTCAGACTTATGGGCGTGCGTAGGAACTCGCGAACACACACTCATAAAATAGTCATTTTGGGAATTCTTTTGCCAAATTTTCAACATAGCCATTTTAAGACCTCTGCTCATGAACAGTGTCACTGTGATTTTCTTAATCTGTCCCAAACATTGATTTCACTCATCAACTGCGCCATTGTACTACATGCACAGAAACACATTTTTAGGGAGATGTGAAAATGACAGCTGTTCTGCTCATAAGGAGTGTGGTAAAATGGCAATATTGAAAATCTGGAGTGCAAATATTAAAAATTCACAAACTTACGAGCGTGTGTAGGAACTGAGCAATGCACACTGTAAAACAGTCATTTTGGACATTTTCAAACTTTCAACATAGGGTTTTGAGGGAGTACCTCATGAACTGTGGTACTGTCATTTCATACATCAGTCCCAAAGGTGGTTTCACGAGTGACTCATGAAATCACCTTTCAGGACCAAATAACAAAATGACAGTGCAAGAATTCATGAGGTGGGGTCAAAAACCCCATTGAGATTTGTGAAAAATTCCCAAAATGCCGAGATATGCATCAAGTTGGAAAAACCCTATTTACCTCATTATACAGCTTATCAGCATTTCCTCAGTTAAGCCGTTGACTTTGAAGTGCAGACATGTTTCGTTCACGAAGATCATCGCGCCAGACTCCGAGTAAGTATGGGGTTAGGGGGGTGTGGGGAGGCAGGTGCGTGTGGGTGGGGTCAGACTCAAGACAGTCAGAAGGACCGTTTTCTTTCTAGGTCTTTTCCTTTTAGGAAGATGATGCAGGACATTTGCCATGCAGGAGTGGGCTCCCTTGTACTCCCAGATCATACCTGTAAACAAGCTTTCAGCTTAGTGTCTCTCCTGGTAAAAAAAAAAAGTGCCTAGAATTATTTTTAATATAGTTGAGTTTATATGTGGTAAGTAGGTAGGGTATGATGTACATAGAATCTGAAAAATTCATAACATGCTGTATTGTGATTCAATGAACTGATAAATGGGGATTTTGGTTTCTTTTACAAATTCATTTTTCTAACCATAGATATACTAAAGCAAAAATTTCTCAACAAAATGTTTTTAAATAAAGAGTTTAACTCACAGCAGCAGAAGAAGCATGTTGGCATTAAAAGCTTAGTGGCGTGGATGTAGAGGCACCAGTATTTAAGCATGACTTTGGTAGAGGATTAATTGTGACTGGGGGTGAGGGAGGGAGTGAGTCTTGATATTTGTAGCATAATGGTTTTCTGAAACTTCAACCTTCAAGGGTTAGACTCTGTAGCCATCTGTGCAGTATATAACTAAGCCATATGCAGTGTGGTATGGTAAAACCCACATCACCAGACCAGGACCAGTGCTGTAAAATCTGTACTGGGCACAACTTGCAAATATTGCTGATCCAGTGGATCAAATAAATTAGATGCAAATAAATAAATAAATACTAAACTCACCTCGTAGCTAACCCACCCCAGGAGTGATGTTATTACATAATAACACACCCTGTTGTGCCTATTGTTTAAATATGCCCTTTCTCAATGTACTATACTTTGATTCAGCTTAGTGTATGCAACAGCCATCATGTGAACACTTTGGGCTTCTCTTTGACTCCTGATGTCTATTTTCTTTAGCTATTGTATATTGTTTGAACTGCATTGGTCTTCTTGATGTGGTGCCTGTGTGCCTAAACTATGTAATCTGTTTATCTACTGCTACCCATGTATCTCCAGTGAATGATTGTTATAACTGTCTGCTCTCCGAGCCATTGTTTTTGGACTTGTTAACTATACTGTCTTTGTATTAGTTTCAACGAGGTGCCTTTGTAAATGAGTCTCTGACTCAAAGGTTTGTAAATCTGATATTTTTAAATAAATAGATAAATGTTTATGTTTAAGCCCATGAAACACCCTTATCTAGTTAATGCATTCATAGTCATAGTGGCTCTGCTAGAGCTTGTCTTTTTCTAGGGTTTGTAATTGTTCATTTGTCACATTGGGGTATGCATCTTGGTGTTTCATTGTTCTGTTTTTTTATTTTGCAGGTTGGTTCATAGAAGATGCTTTCTGTCAAGTTGCTGGAGGATTCTGCTTCTACAGGTCTGCTTTCAGCTTCAGTGGTGGGTCTCATGTCGAGGAGGTTCTGCCCATGTCTACAGCTGTTGCAGCTGGCTCCGAGATGGGATGAGGTGGCTGAACAGGACTTGCAGTGTCCGTGGTGGAGGCCCGCTGGTGAGAAGAAGTCAAAGCTTCAGTAACAGGACTGCTGTCAAGAGACATGTAAAGGTTACTCAACATTTCAGGTGTGCTGTCGGCTTCGGTGGTGGTATTGATGTCTGAGGAGGTGATGCCCATGTATACAACTGCTGCAGCCAGCTCTGAGAAGGCATCAGGTGGGTAAACAGCAGTGCCAGTGTCTGTGGTGCAGGTCCACTTGTGAGAGAATGTCAGAGCTTCGCTTGACAGTACTGCTGGAAAGAGACATGTCAAGGTTAGTTAACATTTCAGAGAAGTTTAGGTTAAAGTTGACTGCTGAAATTTTTTTCTGTTTGTCAATGTTTTCTGTCAGGTATTTCTTGAGGCCCAGTTCCGTGTCAGCGGTGAATGCGCCATTACGGAAGATGAGGTTCAAAAAGAAATACTGTTTTTGAAAGTACCCAAACTGGTAAGCTATCTCCACAGATACTACTGCTTTAGTCTGAAGATTTTAACTTTTTCACTGGTTTGTTAATTGACAGTCCGTTTCTGAGAAGATCTGGCTGGATCACTGAGCTGTGCCAGTCATAGCTTTTGTTTATGGTTAGTATTGCTCAGTGATTCGCTGGTGCTATGTGCCCACTGGACAGATGTTAGTACCAGTTGGCTACAATACACCTTTGATAAGGACATGGGTTAGAAGGTGTTGTAGCTAATCAGGTGGTTGGATTTTTTACCCATTTTATAATATTTGGTAATCACTGTAAAGGTGTGACCCAATTGAGAACATATCCTCAATGAAGACAGAACAATTACTCATCATAACAGTAGACTTTTTACAGAATCTCCTCCACTGTGCCACAGTGCACTCACCCTCCTTCCCACTTTCTGGGGTATAAGCTGGCAGGTTTGCCCACTGCCTTGTTTACAGGTGTCTAAAAGTACCTTATGTATACTATGTTTCCAGCCCCATGCCCCTCCTCATGTGTGGGCACTGGTCTGGTCTCCTGGCACCTCATGGTAAGAGGCCCTGTGAGCTTATCTCTGATAGGGAACTGAGGAGCACTGGTGATGCCCACGAATATATAGGCACTGACCTTGTATATCATATTGGGTTGTCCCCAGTTAGCAAAGTTTCTGAGTGGCCCTGAAGCTGAGAGCTTACTGTTCCAAAGGTGTGGCCAATGGAGGAAGTTCTTTCAAAGATGTACTGTTATGATGAGGTAACTCTTCTACCTCTGCAAGACAGCTGACGAGGCAGAGAAGAAGGTATTTCACCATGGGCTAACATTTGTTCCTACCAAAAGGATTGATTTTTTCAAACCACCATGGACTTATATTGTTTCATGCTTACTGAGAGCTATGCAAGAATGTGAGTGAAGTACACACAGCTCTGCACCCACAGACAGGCACACAGGGCATGGTATGCACTAATGCATGCCACCACATGGTGCCTGTCCATGGCTCCCCCCAGAAGGGTGCTGTGTGGGGGTGGTTCAGAGGACAGAGTTGGGCATCCAGTTAGATACTTGATCTGGTCTCATAGTGGATCCCTTCCTCCATGCAGTGGGGATTCTGGGATGGTGTCAGATGTTCAGTTTTAAAAGATGGATGAATGCCTGAATGGCTGCCCCACCCCTCCTAATCAGCCCACAGGGCTGCAGCAGCATTGTGAGGGTATTTCTCATCCTGCCAGAGCTGGTGGGTGTAAATTGAGGAGGCACAAAAGATACAGCAGGGTCCCTGCTGCTGTATCCTGCACCCCTTTCCCAGCACTCTGCACTACCGTAAATGGTGCAGAGTGTGGGCACACCCCCAGCCATTCCCCCATGCACATAGCTGCACAACTGGCAGGGGAATTCTGTGCGGAAGGGATGTGTGTCCCCTTCAGTGAATGCATGCAGGTGTCCATCGGGCTCCCAGTTCATGGCATTCAGATGTAGGGCTGTCTATGCACCATGGATCTGTGACTTGTGGCAACCTGCCCCTTAATGCATAGGGGCTATGAGGTCTAAAGGTGATATACTATGGCAAACAGGATGAAATCATCTAAAGGCAGCAAAAGGTAAATCACAGGAGACCACGATATCTGATGCACAGAGCAATAAATCTTAGGGTTTGATAAAATTTGAAATAGAACCCTACCGTCTTTTAAGACCTCTGTGAAAATGATTTTGACTCTGAGGGACCAAAACATTAAGGTTGATGGACAACTTCATCCCAGAGGAGAGGGTAGCTTTAAAGATGCTGATTGAGGACACCAAAATCACTAGTAAGTCTACAGATAAGGGTGGGTCACTGATAGTTGTGGACACTGCCTATTATGAAACTGAGGTCAATAAACAACTGTCACATACAGGGTACTGTATCCAGCTACTATCAGACCAATCCCTGATTTCCAAAAATATTCCTACATTGATTATCTTTAGGCAACAGCTTTTTTCCTTTAGCAGGGCATTGATTGTCTCAGAGCAAATCTCCCTAGGGCTTTATTTTTACATCTTGCCCAAAATTCATAAATGCCTGTCTGTTCTTCCTGGTGAAGCCTTTATTTTACATCGTGTCCAACATTCATATATACCTGTCTGTTCCTCCTGGCAGACCTATTATTTCAGGCATGGGGAACTAACTGAACAGCCTATCTAAATTGGTTAAGAGGTGACAGTCACATATTCAGTACATAGCTGACATACTGAGGACATTGAGGATTTCACTGTTGAACCAGAGTTTTGGCTGGTAACAATGGATGTCCACTCCTATATACTAACATTCTCCACAAGGAAGGGTTACAAGCCTTAACTACCTTTCTTGACAGATGTGAGGATAAAGTACCCCCACGGTATTGGTCTAACTGGAAACATGTTGTTGGGATATAACAACTGGGGACGCTTTTTCCCATAGGGAAAGCGGGTTATAATTTCCTAATAACCCGTGGGTTATAACGGTCTGAGCATGTGCAAAAGCATGGTTCCGCCTCCTCCTCATGAGACGGGCACATCGTAGTTCACCGCCAGTTGGAATCAGCAGTGAGTTAACTAAAAATATAAAAATAATGAGAAACCCCTCTTTACAAGTGGCAACATTATGAGAGGTTTCACGATGGCAGTATTTTAAAACAAGCTGCAGACCATGTGAAAGCCAACAAACTGCGCGGCGCCATGGGGATATGTTTATTTTATATAAGTGCTGAGGCAAAAAGTGTTCCTAGCACTTATGTAAAATAAAAACTGGGAAGTCTGTAAAACTCAATGTTAGACACCACCCTCGGTGTGGGATGCCTGTACAAACCCCTCAACATCCCTCACCTTGGGGGTGTCTAACATTCTCGTTATAACCACTTCCCCAGCCATTATTGTATATAATGTATTCATGTATGGGCATGATTTATTTCCTGCAGGTGGGGCCTTGACCATGAGCATGCAGTTTGGCCCCACTTATGCTAACCTATGGATGGGAGAATGGGAAGAGACGGTAATTAGCCAGGAGGTACAGTCATGCTACTATACAGGAAGCAAGAAGAAGTGGAATCTAAGGGTGAGCAGCCCTTTTGGAGTATGGTGGTAGAAGGAGAATGGAATAATTTTTTTATTCTTTTGGTAACCAGGTAAGGCCCACTAGACAGTGCTTGTTTTCAGGGGTGACCTGGGAGCACTGGGAGGTTGAGTGACTTGTTCAGAGTCACACAGTCTGCAACTGGAGGTTGTGGGAATGAACCCCAGGTCTAATGGATGTACCAAGCTCATTAACGGCTTGTTACTCTAACATCTAGGCAATACTGCCAGCCCGATGACTACATCATGACTTTCTCCCACCAGCACACCATATGCAAAACATCATCCAAAAGCATTGCCATGTGCTGGGTACAGAACCTTGATCTGCAGGGTTAATTGAGCAACCACCTAGAATGGTCTTCAGGAGGGTATGAGCTAAAGATGAGGGTAGACAATACAACCTATGGTCAGTACCCATCCTAATCGTAGTCTTCCACCACTACCAAACAGCTGCCGCAGCAGTGGCTGATGTACATTTTCCAAAGTGGTTACCAGAGTCAAGCATATGTTAATCCCAGAACACGCAAGCAAATTGAAATAAGTAGTTTCATCACCTACGATATAGCATGAATCATGTACCTTGCATCCTGTGTTTGTGGGGCTTTCCATATAGGGAAGATCAAATGTGCCATGAAAATCAGGACTGGAGGCGTTTAGGCTCTATTAGGAATATTGACACAGAAAATGCTTCAGCTGTTCATATGAAGAAACATAAGGATGCATAAATTATAATTTCATATTTACAATGTTGAGAGGTAAACCTGGATAATAGACTCAGAAAGAGACAAAACTATTGCAATTATGAACTTCGCCCACGATGTCACCAGGTCTTCATGACAAGATGGAAGTAAGCATCTTTTAGTCTAGATTCCATTGCATTGTATTAAGGATCTTTTCGCCTCTCCCCCCAACACACACACATTTGACTGATAACTAAAGGGGTCACCGTTTTTCTGCATGCTTCTCCACACTAAGTTTGACTAAGTTAAGGGCGTTATTAATTGAGTTCAGGTTTATTAATATTTTTTGATAATTAACACGTTCATTTAACATTCCTGTTGCTTCAGAAAACAAATCCTCACTGAATTGCAGGCTGACACCAAGGAGAAATGTTTGGGCTTGTAACTTACTGCAAAACTGTTTTTAATGTTTTAACACTGTCCATATTGAATGCGGCACGGCAGCATAATGAATTGCTCTCTGAATGGATCACTATAAAGTGGCATGCTGGGTAGGGGATCCTTAGGCTCTTGACAAAAGCCCCTGGAGAGGGTGGAAATATGTCAGGTGTTTGTTAAATAAGGTACTGCTCTGCTTTTTCTGGCAATTGTTCTACTTCTGCAGTGTTCTCATGGCACAACTGCACTTTAAATAAAATCTGCCACTTTACTTTGGCTGATGTAATGTACACTGAGGCCTTATGATGGTTTACTGTGTCAGAATCCTTCCTGCTGTAGCTCTGTTGTACCAGGTTTTAACATGGTAAGGATATAGTAAAGTGTTAGGGCTTTCTGTTTTGAGTAGGGTCATTTTAATTTTATATATGACTATTACAATTTGATGCTTATGGACTTGTGCCTTGCAATGTGTCCAGCTTGCTCAAGAGTGAATTGGTGTTTAGCGGGTATGGTCACTCATTTGGATTTTGCTCACACAAGGCTTAGGGCTTTGTTCTGACAGCCCACACAGGAAGTATTGTGAAAACCTGTTACCACTGCCTAGTGTGTAGGACTCAATATCCAATACATGTCATTTGTGCCACATGCAAAGTAACATGAACACAAAACCCTTTGCACGCGCTTTGCAAGCATTTGGAATGTAGGAACACTGTTCTTTTAAAGAGCTAGTGAACCACCTGGAACTTTCTGAAATAGTCAGCTACAGTATCACATTTATGTATTTATTTATTTATGTATGTATGTCTTTGATAGCCGGGTGAGCAAACTGATCCAGAGAACCATTTTCAGTTGCAACCTGGGCCACCAGAGTGGCAAACACAACAAACATCAGTACAATACAGAGATCCAATTAGAACAAAACAAGACTGCCGAATACACTTGGTATGAAGTCAGATTACATAGTACAAATATTTCAGAGAAATCAGTACATACTGGTGTAGTGACATACGTTAAGTGGCTATGCAACATAAAAGGCTTAACATGGTGATTATGGTAAAGTATTGCATGCACTTTTTGTTGATGTATTTTTGTAGTTGCTGTTTTCTGTTTTGCTAATTAGAACACTTTCTGCCTGGCAGTACTAGTTGTGATGTGTGGAACAGCATTCCAGCAGAAGGCTGACATAGTCAGTTCTATTGCTCCTGTGCATCATTGGTATTTGAACCTCGCTGACTATGACATCACTAGTAACCACGTCGAGTCAGTCCCTTGCTTCTTTACTGGTAATTTGCAACACATGTTACCAATCACAACAGGGCTTGTGACGTAACACTGATTGAGGTCACATACTGACGATCTAGTGGGAGGACTAGAACTTGATATGTCTGCTGCCTGGTAAAGCATTGCTTTCCACATCAAACACAATAGTATTAGGTAGAAAACAACTTAATGAGCACATAGACAAAAAACACTTCCAAAATAAAAAAGTAATGAAGGACTACTTTTAAAAAATACTAAAATATTCTGCCTTCTTTTTGGTGCTACTTGCTCTTTAAATTGCTTTACTTTTGGGAGCTCACCATGACCCAGTGAGATCATATGGCTGGTTATTCCTTCTCCTGGGCTGAGATACAGATGTGGCACACTGAGGAGTCCTGACAAAACATGTGTCTGTTGTTTTCAGCCTTTGCAGATTATTTGGTGAGGCCTTTAAACACCATTCTATCATCATGCTTAAGCTAAGCCAGTCTTATTTTATGCATGCTGACTGGCATAGTGATTTGTATTATTGAGGTATGTATAATTTTAAATTTCTGAAAACTTGGGGTTTATTGCCAGTGCCCTTCCAATGTAATCCTTGCTTATGTGCTTTTGCACTGAGGTTCTTCTTTTAAATTGCTTTCCTTTTTGGGCTTACCATGACCCAAGAGATCATACGGCAGATTCCTCCTTCCCTGGCATGACATACAGATGGGGAACACTGATGAGTCCTAACAAAGACAAAGCATGTGCCTGTGTCTGCTGTTTTCAACCTTTGCAGATTGTTTGTGAGGATTTTTGCACCATTCAGTCCTGCTTCAAACCAAGCTTGCCTTAATTCCTTCATCGTGATTTGCATATCCAGTACTTCCCACTGATGCTATGCATTAGTGGGGTACAGTATATGAAGTTGTGCATTTCTCTGAAACTTTGCTTTATTATCAATGCCCATCCAGGGTGACCCTTTCCTTGATTCATTTGCACTAAGGTTCATATCTTTCATTGCTCCTGTAGTAAAGGCCTGGAGCTTCATGTAGCATGCCATTGGTAATATACTGGTTGTCTAGGAAACAATGACTGGCTTGTGTTGCAAAAATCAAAGTCTAAATGGCACAAGAAAAATGAGTCTTAGTCAATTTCCTTGTTAACTGGTGTATATATTAAAGATCCTCCACAAATTTTCATGTCTATCTTAGTGTTCAACTAGTGTGGAAAATAAGATGTGGACAAAGGATGTGACTAGCATTTGCAAGAGAGATTTCCACATCAAACACAGTAAAGCTCTGATCTTATAATATAATAGAGATTACTCATAATATAGGCTGTTTTCATGCATAAGGACTCTCCATGACTGTTCCTTCATACAGTATGCAGTAACATTTAAGGACATTTAGTTAAAAGATTTTCAGAGCAGGGGATGTGGATCCAATGTGAAAAGGAGTAGAAATCTAAATGTATCTTCATCTATTTAGCTGGTGTTTTAGTTAAGGCATATGACTGGCAGTGTTCTTCAACTAAAAACAAAACATTGCTTTGTTGGATAATATCAGGGTAGTGAAGGGTGAGTACCTATAGAATACATGATTAGGTCCCCTCATACTCAGATTGCAATTTGAGATATAAATACATATTCTTTGCAAAGCGTGTTGTTAATGCACCTGTTAGGGTGACCTAATACTACAAAAGTAGTGAAATGTGGTGTTGGGTTTCCAACCCTAACTCCCCACCCAACCTCAACCAGCAAAAGCAAAAGGAAAACATCATTATTGTTTTGGTTGTCCTGAGTGTTGATGAATCAGGGATGGGGTCTTCTGTTGGGGTTTCAACCCTAATGCTCACCCATTCAGATATTTTATTTTATTTATTTATTTAGTTTTGTTGACCAGGTAAGTGCACTAGACAGATTCTGCCTATTTTCAGGCAAGACCAGGGAATGGGGATACAGATGAATGCCAACTGACCATGAACAAGATTAAGGTGTTGGTGATATTTTAAGTGAAGGGGAAATTTGGCCAGGACACTGGGTAAAGTTCCCTACTGGGACAGTAGGGAACTCTTGGCCATCATCCAAGATGGATGCCCCAGTGGACCCAAAAGGAAGGATGTCTGCTACAGAAGCAGAGGAGATAGACTCTCCTCCGCCCCCCTCTTTGCTTGAGACTGAACTAGCTGACATGGTTGAAGAAATTGAAACAGAGATCCCTGAAGAATTTTTGAAATTGATATGGAATGGTCACAGCAAGATTCTGAGACAATCGCAAACTCCCAGGCACTATCTGCTAAAAAGAGGTACAAACTTTGAATCTCGATAAAGAACGTTTGTTTAAAAATAGCTGAGAAAGAACAGCATTGTAAACTGCAGAAGAGCGCTGCAGGCTGAGCTGTCAGCTCCGCATACCATGCCTCAGACAACTACTCCTACTGACTCACCTCCTGTACAGCTGAGTGCTGACATGGCTGCATCAAAGGCAGCAGTGAATCCAGCAAAAAACACCTTGTCAAAATACTGGTTCGACTGGCAGATTGCATTGACCACCAGTTGAGAGCCCAAAGCCGAAGAGTAACCTTGATCTCCAAAATCCTGGCTCTTCCAGCAAAACCCGATGACTCAGGGTCTCTCACCCAAAGTTCCTGCAGATAAAACAAAGTAGTCCTCTAAAGAAACCCCTAAGGTAGTCTGAAAACAAGCAGGACCAGAGAAACAGACAACCTGAGTGATGTTCAGTATTCCCTGCAGGCAACATAGAAAATAAAGAACTTCAATCGGAAAAAAAAATGACACAGGTATACTCACAGAGCAAGCTTGGTCACCTGCTCAAGCTTTAGAAGGGGCCATATGGATTCAAGGGAATGACAGAGAGTGGCTCCCAGACCCAGAGGACTCTGACATGCAAAGGTACAGTACCAAGAAATCTCTAATAAAAATACTGTAAACATTAGCAATGCATTGAACTGTATTGACAAAGCAGTTATAGCTGAAACATCTTGTGCAAACACCTCATCTGGTGCAACATACAAGGGTCCCAACAAAAGCGCTTCATCAAATGCGATGTCACAGCAGGCCTCTACTTCTGAGGTTGCCCCAGTGACTCCAGGGTTAACAGAAAATAGAATAGGGCCCCCAGATAATGTTTTACAGGACACTACATGTCAAAATTGGCTCAATCCCAGGTTTAGGTTAACTGATTTATTTCAGAACAAGGGTGAGCCAGCTCCTCACTAAAAGCAGTGCGTTTAGTGTTTAAAGGAGGACTGGAAAACCCTCCTGATAGGTTGTATGTCACAAAACAGCTTCTAAAGCTCGATGAGGTTCTTCTCATCAGAAATTTTGCATTGATTCATTTGGGAATGGGAATTTTGACATAAGCTTTAAAACAGTGTCATGCTTAGATAGATTTTGGTCTCAGTACCAAACCATAAAAAATAATGATCTGGACCCCCTACATGGCTATCCCTTTAACAAAACCTGTCATCAAGCACATAATAATAATGTTTCACAATGAAGAAAGTCAGCGTGTAGGACATCCTTTTTGGCTCTGCAAAAGATGCAAAGTGCTAGATAGACCCACCCCATTCTAGACAGCGAGCAAATCTGGAGTGGGGATGGAAGATCAGAGTAAAGCTGTACTCCACAAATAATGGTCCTGTTCACCTACCAAGCTTTTTACCTAGGTAAAGACAGATGTGTGCTATTCTACATAGGGCAGCCCAAATCTTGTTTACATGTGTGGGTCACGAACGCACCTTAGTTCTGCCTGTGACACCCTAAATGCAGCCACTGTTTTGGACTATGGGCACATCCCCAAATTGCATTAATTTATTTAAATGCAATCTCTGTGAAAATACTGGCCATGGTTACAGGAAATGTTCCTGGGCATTACATAACCAGGAAGACTGCCCCTCCCACGAAGTTTAATAAATAAAGCTCAGCTACCCCAACTATAGGGTGCTACCATGCCCCTATAATTTATGTGCATCAAAACTCTATTAAGTCTGTTTCCACTTGTACTTGTTCAAAGTTGAAGTTATGAAAAAGGGCACAACAAGAAATGGATGTTGCCTGGTTAAAGTCATTCACGAAAACTGTAAGTCTCTTAGAAACAAGCACTTCTTAATTACTGAAACTGGGAAACTCTTCCTGAAACAGCTCTGGTTTCCATCCATCACAGGAATATGCTGACATCATCTACAGAGCAGCTAGTTGCACTGTACTTACCACAAATTATTTCTCAAATATGACACCCTTTATTGGGTAGTCTTCACCTGTGAGAGGTAGGGCTGTGCAAGTAACCACTTCTAATTCATGAATACAATGAATAATAGTTTATTCAGTATCAGTCTTGTTGATACTGAAGGGATCGACATGGTCAAACAGATGGAGATGTTTGCTCTGACATGCTCCAGCAGGTCATTAGGAACACCCTTAAAGAGCCTCTGATGCCTCAAAAAACTTTGAAAAACAGAATATTTGGAAAATGCAGCTTACATTTTCATTAGCTCAGTATTTTTATCTCCATCATTTATTACTGAGGTCATATGCATGAACACAGGATAGTTGTTCCTTGAAGGTTCATCAGCTCCTATGCTTCTTCCCAACCTGATGTCTTAATACTCTGCTTGTGACGTCACAATTATCCCCATGGCAACAGACTGTGACATCACTACAGAGCATTTAATCTCAGTAGGAAATAAGCTATAGAGGAACTTTAAGTGCTAAAGATCTCTTCTTGTGAGAGCGAATTCAGTAATAAATAATGGGGATGAGAAATCTTTAGAAGACATACAAAATACAAGCCAAATTGTGTTATTATGTTTTCAAAGTTTCTAAAAGGTGTCAGCTGCTCTTTCAGGGTGGTACATTCAAAGGCAACATTAGTAGGCTTTTCTTACAGGCGTGGTGAACCTTTAGGACCGCCTACCAGTTGAAGCAATAGATATGAAGACAGTAGGCTCTGCATAATGCAGAATTCTGCCAGCAGACTTCATGAGGAGTGGTGATCCAGCTTCCAAAATGCTTTCTGCAACTTCATTTTTAATTATGCAGAATTCCAAAAGCATTTCTATGTAAACCACTATACTATTCCATAGATTATGTAATCCATTGAATATTATTCTGCAGGTTGCTGATGATGAATCCACAGTTTACATTAACTGCTGAATACTGTGCCGTGGTTTATGCAAACCACTGATTACTAATCCAGAATTTTTTTTTTTTTTTTGTAATTCTGCTTTTGGATTTTGGAATTCCTTTGCTGATGGAATTCCATGGAGTTAAACAGAATTTCCAAAATTCAACATAAGTCGGACAGAAGTGAAATTGGAAACTACGCTGGAGTCTAAAAGACAGTACAGGTCTATAAAGTAAGCCTGAAAATAAAATTGCCGAGCAAGAGAATTACAGGTACTCTGGGTGGCAGGGCAGGTTGGAAAGCCTTATACATTAATACATTTTATACAGTATATGTGTTGATCCCTTCTTTTAAATGGGATGGGGATGAACCTAGAGTCCCTTCCATCTTTAGATTAAAGTGTTACTGTGTTATTATGGATGCAGGTAATAAATGTCAAGCCCTATTTATTTATTTTTAGTCTTTGTTAACGGGTAAGCCCACTAGGCACAAGTGCCTGTTTTCAGGAGTACTAGGTAGGTTAAGTGACTTGCTCAGAGTAACACAAAATATAAATGGAGGTTGTGGGAATCAAACCCAGGTTTGCTGGATGTACCAAGCTCATTTACAGCTTGTTACTCTAACCTCTAGGCTATACATTAGGCTATCCGGTACTCAGACTGATCCCCACTCTAACAATTAACAAATTAAAAAATGTTTTCCCTTCACCCAGGTGTCAGCAATAAAAAGTGACTGTACTTCAGCATCTGCTTTCATATGCATAGAGTGTCTAGTGTTGCAGTTTACTAAGAATGCATGATTTCAGTTTTCAATTTTGTTTTCAGGTTTATATAGTACATCTTGGGTTTTAGCACAGAAAAAGTCTGTTTGAAAAGCAGAGCAGAAAGAGTTTAGGAGGCTCAAAACACTTGCGTTCTGTGCACCTCAATACCACGAATGCAGAAATCATGAAAAACACAAACCTCGTAGTCAGTGAACGAGGGGTCAGCACCGAACAAAACACTCAAAAGTTCAACAGCTCTTAAAAGTTGCATTCATTTTATTAACAGGGTCCCAAAGGTCTGCAAGGTGCAAAATGCTAGCTGATTACATACAAAGACAATAAAGCTGAAAAATGGCTGCATGTACTAGTGCAGGCATCAGAAAGGTCACTGCTCAAGTTCAGAGTTCTAAAAGAACTTCAGAAAACAAATTCATATTCTCATAGTGCTGGAAGCTGAATGCAAATATACAACATGCAGTTACAGCTGGCCTGGTGGCACTGAGGGTTGAGGCTGGGCGTATACCTTGTGCCATGCCGGTAACCGTGTTGGGGAACTGGGGTTTGGCGGGGAGAGATTGAACATCCAGGTGACCACTCTCCTCCTTCTCTGGGAGGGGGGGATTTTCAGCTCTGGTGCCCAGATTCGTCCTCTGGCGGAGGCTAGGGACAGGGATGCTGTGTGCTAGAACATGGGGGCGGAGCTGAGGCGGATGCTGAAGGTTCTCCATTAAGCGTCATTGCCGTCCCTCCAGTTCCAAGGGTAAAACATCTCCAGAAATGCGGGCTCCCCATGTATGGAGTCAGCTGCGGTGCCGGTCACTCTGGCCACCTTCAGTTCTGCCTCCGGTGGCCCCACTCGGGGGGTGAGAGGCTACCCTGAGTATGAGGGACTGGGGTAGTGGAGCAGGGTGAGCCTATTCACGGGGCTAGGGAGTATGGCAGCAAAAGAAGAATTAAAAACTATATATATATACACAACAACATGCAGTTACAGCTTGGAAGGATATTCCTGAATCCAACCACTCCAGAAAATTAATAAACCGAGGTGCTTCCACACACAAAAGAGATGGCTAGTGCATTGGTGGCCGTGCCTCACTAACCTTTCAGTGCCCAACTGATGTCATCTTCACAGCATGACAGAGATGTGCAAGAGTGCTTATGAGTGTAAAATTTAAAGAGATAGTACTTGAAGTGCAGAAATGCTGAATAAAGTACAAAACACTGGTGATAACTCAACACTGAACAAAACACCAATTAAAAGGGGGTTGAGAACAAACAAGGATGAAAAAAGGGAAGGGGAAGGAAGGAAGACAAGGAAGAAAAGGGAGAGGCTGTCCACCAGCTATGAGGAGGTGCTCATGAATCCATTATAAAAAGCAAAAAACAGATGTCATCGTTGAGCCCAAAGGGGTTAAAGTATTCAGGGTAAATATTCAAAAGACTCTCTTTGATGGAGCTCTTCACCAAGTCATCACCTCTAGCACCAAATCAACTTTTCAATCCTACAAAACAAAGAGATGCTGCTGATTCCTGGACAGCATCCAAATAATATTTGGCCGTGGCGTACTGTACATTTCCACCGTATAGCAGCTTTATGCTCATTAATTTGTATTTTTGTAGCAGTTTTGTGTGTCCAACATAATTCATGCCACAAGGGCAAATCTTCAGATAGAGAACTCCCATAGTACTGCAGTTTAAGATTGGATTTATTTTAAACTTCTTCCCGACCTAGGATGCTTAAATGTTTTGGTGTTAAAAGTAATGGCACATTGGACACAATGCCCACATTTAAAATTACTACTCTGGGGTTTAGGCAACCACATTCTTCTCTGTTCAATTATTTATTTAATTTAGTCTTTGGTAACCGGTAAGGCCACCTAGGCACAAGTGCCTGTTTTCAGGAGCTACCTGGGAGCACTGAGTGGTTAAGTGACTTGTTTAGAGTCACACAGTATGCAAGTAGAGGCTGTGAGAATTAAACCCAGGTCTGGTCTGCTGGATGTACCAAGCTCATTTATAGCTCATTACTCTAAACTCTAGGCTATAATGCCAGCCAAATTAGATTTAACATTACATGTACAATATTTTCACTTAAACTAGTACCTCATCTGTAAATAATGAAAGATCTACACTCTGTCACTTTATGAAATTTGTGGTCAATTTTAAAATATCCCAGTGTCTCAGTGTTACAGCCAATTTTAGAGGCAATGGGATTAAACTGTAAATTCAATTGCTTTTCATTCATATCCATATGTTGACCAATCAGAAGAGAGTCTCTGTCTGTTTAGCATCCATATATGCTTTTTGATCACCTCAAATGGATAATCTCTTTCAGAAACGTTGGTTATCATCTTTCCTCAGGCCTGTTTAAAGTCATACTCTTCGCTGCAAGTGTGTCTGACATGTAAAATTGTCCTCTGGGGATCAGTGTAGATGGGTGGCAACTATCATACTTCAGTAGTGTGTTTTTGCCATGGGTTTGCAAATTAATTTCATACATAACATATCGTTTTGTTTAAAATGGAGAGATCCAGAAAATATACTTCTCGCTCACCTATAGTAAAGGTGAAAGACAGATGTTATATACTCCAAAACGGATGTCACTTTTTCAGTTCTCATTCCAAACTAAAAAGCAGTCATCAATATAGTGTCTCCATATTTTAATACTGTCTCTGAATATGTTGTCTGCATCAAAATAAATGCCTTTTCCACGCACATATATAAATTAACAAGATTTGGGGCAAAAGTGGTACCCATCACTGTACCTTTCTTTTCAACACAGTAGTTGCCTTCAAACAAAAGGAAGTTGCCCTCCAAGAAATCTGGCCAAATCCAATATATAGTGTGTTGGGGGAGAGAGTGTGGTCTCACGTGGCTAATGCTTTTCTTAGTGCAGCAGGTCCCCTTAGTGGGGATGTTAGAGTACAAACTCTCACACCAATTGTGATCAGGAAGTCTATTTGAAAAGCATTTCACTGTTCTAGCTGACCTCATATTATACTGAAACAGACCCCTCAGCTAACGGAACACAGGATACTGTCCCATAGTTGTATGATAACCAGACAGTAGACTCAACAATGGGACTGTATGCTAATCCTAGTGTTCTGATTGGGTAAAGGCTGACACTACAGCATCCGTGAGAAACACCTACCATTTCAATTTTCTCACAGATGCACTGCTGCTCTACAGAAAAGGGGACCTGTGTGTGTAATTCAAATCCTTTGTTTTTTCCGCTTTTATTTATTTTTCTGTACTGTAGTGATAATAGATACAGTAGTTATAGGCTACTTGGTAATAACTGGACTAGAAACATAGAAGCTGACAGCAGATAAGGGCTGCATGGTCCATCCAGTCTTCCCTCTATTGTTTCATTGCTTACTGCACACTGTAGACCCTGCCATGTCTATGGCACTTTCTCTTACTTACCTAGCCTTTGTGACTCCCTTGTCCTTATCCCAGGCTTTATTCAATCCCACCATTTTCATCCTTACAACCTCCACTGGAGGACCGTTTCAGGCATCTACCACCCTTTCTGTGAAGAAATATTTCCTCCCATCTCTCCTAAACCTACTCCCTCCAGCTACATACTGTGGCCCTTTCTCTGGAGCACTCTTGCCTTTGAAAATACCTTCCACTTGTACCTCATTTGCCCTGTGAGGTATTTAAATATCCTCATCATATCCCCCCTCAAGGGTGTACATGTTTAATTCCTTTAGCCTCTTCTCATAGGACATTTGATGTAGACCCTGTACCATCTTGGTAGCCCTCCTTTGGATGGCCTCCATCCTGTCTATGTCCTTCCTGAGATGTGACCTCCCAAACTGGACACAGCACTCCAGGTGGGGTTTTACTAAAGACCTATATAGTGGCAACACCTGGCGATCGCTCCCTCAGCTAGCAAGGGGTTGCTAGAGATTCAAGCGTGTTTTAAAATCTTCAGGGCCCGGCATTAATGCACGGGCCCTCCCTCTGGAATTCTCTACCCCACCAGTTACATGAGTGTGTGACTGTGGAGGGATTTAAAAATGCTTTAAAACTCATCTGTGGCACCAAACATTTGGCAACTGGTGGTGCTATGATTTTTTTACAAGTTTATTTAGATAACTGTGTTTTAACCAAGCTGTTGTAAATGGTGCAATATGTTCATTTTTTAAATCTGTTCGGCACCTTGGTTTTGGAAGCGCCTTAAAAATAAAGTTTTATTATTATTATTATTTATTATAACACGACTTCCCTCTTCTGGTTGGTAATACCCTTACTTATACATCCCATCATCCTACTAGCCCTCCCGATTGCTTTGTCACATTGTCTGGCCACCTTCAGGTCATCCAATATGACTACCCAGGTCTTCTTCCTGCTTGGTCGCTGCTAGTACTTCTCCCTCCATTTTGTACTGTACCCCGGGTTTCTGTGACCCAAGTGCATTATTTTGCACCTTTTGCATTAAACCTTAGCTGCCAAACTTCTGACCACTCATCCAGTCATTTCAAGTCTCTTTCCATCTTGCACCCTCTCTGGAGTGTCCACCCTGTTACAGATCTTGGTATCATCAGAAAGGCAGATCTTCCTTCCATTTCCTGCTATATCACTAGTGAAGACATTAAAGGGACTGGCACCAGTACTGATCCCTGCAGTACCCTGTTGGTCCTCTCCCCTCCTCAGGGTGAACTCCATTTACCACCACCCTCTACCTCTATCCCTTAACCAGTTTCCTACCCAGGTTACTACCTTATTGCCCACTCCCATGCTACCCAACTAGTTTACCAGCCTCCTGTGGTGGAACAGTGTCAAAGGCCTTGCTGAAGTCCAAGTAGGCCATGCCCACTCCCCCAATCCAACAACCTGGTTACCCAGTCAAACAAATCTATCAGATTATGTCATGACCTCCCTCTGTAAAGCCATGCTGCCTCGGGTCCTACAGTCCATTGGATTCCAGGTGTTCCACGATTCATTGCTTTAATAGTGTTTCGATTAATTTCTCCACTGCATATGTCAGGCTGACAGGCCTGTAATTTCTCACCTCCTCCTTGCTACCACTTTTATGAAATGGGACTATGTCCACCCTTCTTCAGTCCTCTGGGACCAGGCGGTCTCAGTGAAATATTAAACAAGTCTGTTGGGTGCAGCTAGCACCTCTCTGAGTTCCTTTAACAATCTTGGATGCACCATGTCTTGCCCCATGGCGTTGTCTACCCTCAGATTAGTGAGTGTTTTGCTGACCCTCTCCTCAGAAAGGGACTGGTGTCCATCCCCTCCCCCAATCTCTTGGTGCTTATTTGTGGTCCCTCTCCTTCTCCCTCAATTGTAAATACTGAGCATATATATGTAAGATATTTGCCTTTTTGAGTCCTCCTCAGTATAGCCCCCTGCCTCTTTTCTTAACTGTGCAATCTCTCCTTGGTCTTCCTTTTCTCACTGATATACCTAAAAAATGTCTTGCCCCCTTGATACTGTCTGGGATATTCTTTCCTCAGCTTGTGCTTTTGCACTCCTTACTGCCTTTCCTACCTCTCTCATTTCTCAGATCACACTTGCCTGTTCGCCTCTCTCTCTCTGGGTCTCCTTATACCTGCTGAATGCCATTGTTTTGCCCTTACCTTTTCTGCCACTTCCCTCGTGAGCCATAATGGTCTCCTCCTCCTCCTTCTACTTTTGCTTATTTGTCTGATGTACTGTACAAGTTTGTTGCCTTTACTATGCTGTTTTATTCTGGCTCATTTCCCTCCACCCCCTCCGATATCTTTCCCCACCAGGTCTTCTTGGATGCATTCTCCCATCTTTGAAAGTCAGCCCTTCAGAAATCCAGGACTCTCTCCTTGTGCAGCTGGTTTCCACTGTTGTTCTTATATTAACCACACTGTCACGGCGGTCACTGGTCCGGGATGAGTTCCAACTCACTGTGTCCACCACACTGTCCCGTTCATAGGTACCAGGTCCAGTATTGCCCTACCAAGTGAGTTCACTGACAAGCTGCCTGAAGAATGCCCCCTGCAGGAGTCCAAGGTCTCTGCTCCTTGCTGATACAGCAGGTAGGCTCCACCCTACTTCTGGCAGATTAAGGTCCTCACCAGCACCACCTCCCCCATCTTAACCATTTTGCCTGTGTCTTCCAACATCTGTTTGTCTATGTCCTCTCTGTGTTGGAGGCCTGAATACCACTCCCATGCAAGGGTGGCTCTGTATCCAGACTTGATGTTGACCCGCAACACCCTGACTCCTCCGTCCTCCCTGAACCTCCTTTGCTTTGATGTTTTCCTTAACATGAGCACCAGTCCCCACCTTTCCTTCTTACCCTGTCACTTCTGAACATTGTGTAGCCAGGTATAACCATTTCCCAGTATGGCTGTTTGTGCACCATGTTCTGGTGATAGCCACAATTTCAGGCCTGCTTCAGCCATGATGGCCTCAGATCTGGTTTCTTATATCCCAGACTTCTAGCACTGGCACACATGGCTGTCCAGATATTGTTAGTCCTACTTTGTCCCTTCTCATGTTGTCTAGTTGTTCCCCTTTTTCTCCTTTGCATACTATCTGCTTCTCTTCCCCTTCCTCCCATGCTGATCCCTTGTACCCTTGGTTGTTCTTCATTCCGGTGGGAATCTTTCCCCAAAAATTCTCTACTGTCCATCACAGCCTGGGGGAGGCAGTTTCCTGCCACCTTTGCCTTCCACCACCCCTTTGGGCTAGTTTAAATGCCCACTGAAGTAACACTTAAACCATTTACTGAGGACTACTGCTCCATTTCTGGATGGACACGGGCCATCCCCTATAGGTACAAGCTTTGATCCCTCCATGTGGAGCCCCAGTCCCCAATGTAGCCATATCTCCCTGTCTGCACCATTCCTTTAACCTTGGGTTGAAGGCCTTAGTGCAAGAGCTCTCTCTCCTACCCCTGTTGTGAAGACAGGCAGCACTTCTGTAAAAGGCTGAGTCGTGCTTCCTGCCTAGACCCTTCTTCAGATCCTAAACTGCTACTGCACTGCCCGTCCTTCCAAAGCTAGGCCATTTGTCCCAGGTGGACAACGATGTCCAACTCCCCTTCCTTCCTACCTATAGCCCTCGTGATCCACTGAATCGCTTTCCATCCCTTGAGAGCTGATCGCCAGGTAGGCACTTAAGGTAGGCACTTAAACTCCTTCTCTACCCCTTTCCTTCCCCAGCTCTATCCCCCAACTATAGAGTCCCCAGTGTGTTATGAGATTGAGGTTTACGAGGTAATAACTGCCCAGGGGTTATAAATACAAGGCCATTGACCTTGGTGTTTTTACCCCGGGCAAGTTATTACCTTGTAAATCCTAACGACTATACTGTTATTGCTTAACTGTTTTTGGTTGTGACATCACAGTGCTTACTATGTTGACAGGCTGTTATGTCACAAACTCAACAATTTTGAAGTCAGAGACCAGGGACACTTACAGTAGATGCTTTTTGAAAGACATGGTAAATCCAGTACCGCATTTTTAAGTCAAAATCATTATTGTTGTCACCACCTTTTGAAGGAAGTGAAACCAATAATTTATTGGTTTCTGAGGAACGACCAGGAGTAACAAGCATTTGTCAATGACGAATGTTGACTGGCATGTATGTGCTGTGCAGTTGTTTGGTAGTGATGAGGCACAGGTACAGATGCCCTGTGCCAATGGAAGACTCCGTTCAAGGGCCTGTACTTCCATGCAGTGATGGATGAACAATTCATAGGGCTGTCTAGTGGGCTATGGAAGTGCGGGCCCTGTATAGTGGCCTTTCATGTGGTCACAGATACAGATTCACAGGCAAAAGTGCACTTGTCAGGCAATGCACAAGGCACTCTGCCACCCTCGGGTGAGAGGTGCAGGACCCTATGCCAAGTGGACAGTTGTCTTCACAATATAGTACCTGGGCCCATTCAGACAACCCAGCAGCTTTCATTCCCTGACTGTCACATAGCAGCACTATTCCCCCACCCTCACCCCATTCAGCTGGGTCACTGAGCTTGCCCCAAACTCAGTTCACCAGCAGAGGATCACAAAGCATGGTCACTGGGGTGAAGACTGGCACTACACACAAAGGTTATTAAACAGTTATAAGTTTTTTTTTATTTTGACCCCAATTTTTCAAGATACTCATTTTGTGAATCACCTTGTAAATATAACATGTACCATTTATAGTATATTGGCTGAAATGTCATTTCACACAGAGGTGTAAAAACATGTGTCATAAAGGATTCAAAAAATTACATGTGTCACATTTAAATTTCAACATATGTGCATAACTTTGCCATTTTTACATATTTTGATCCCACATTTCAACATATCAACATAGCCTTCTTATGACCCCACCCATGGGCAAGGGTGGTAAAATGTTCAAATCCTGCCCAAAAGTGATTTCACAATGGAATGGCAAAATCACCTTTTGGCCTACTTCATAATTTCACTGTCATTGGTCATGAGGTGGGGTCCAAAAGGCCATGTTGAAAATATGGTGCAAAATATGTAAAATGACAAAGTTATGCACCAAGTTCAAAACCCCTTTGAAATACATCGAACTGTACTTACCTCAATTTCTCATACTGCAGTCGATGGTTCCAGCAGGAAGATTTGCTTTTGATCGGAGAGTGGATCTTCATCCTGGGACATGTTTCAAATGACTAGGAGGTGTGGCTGGTGTGGGGTAGTGGGTGCTGTGTTGGAGGTCGGGCTGGGATGTGTGTGTGTGGGGGGCAGATCAGTGAGGGACCATTTTCTGTTTGCAGGTTCAAAAAACATTTGGGGACATTTTTCTCAGGAATATTCCAACACTGGGATTGGACACCACAGTTTTGGTGTTGTGTTCAGCGGCACTAGGAGAGGGCACCCTGTGCCACCGCCTACATAAAAGGAACAAGGCAGGTGACCTGGAGGAAGGAGGTCAAAGAAGCAGTACAGGGTGGCCGCTCAATCCACTTATATATTAACATGACAAAGTGCCATTTAGGGGCACAAAATGCCATTGGACATTGTTTTGGGGGCTGAGGAGCACTTTATATTTGGCTGGTCTTTTCTTGATATGGATTGATGTAAGTGTCAATAAATCTGTTTGCTTTTTACATTTGCTTTGTTGGCTTTAATTTTACACTGACAACTTTGGAGTGCAAGCCTTCTCTTTTACTGCTCAACAGTGACACACCTCTAAAATGCTGTTTTCTGTAGCAAAACGTTTCCTGTGCACAAGCAAACATAAAAAGTAGGAAAGGTGTTCATCAGCTGTCATGGCACTGCCAGAAGGGACAATTCTTCCTGACTTCTATGATCAAAACTAGAGCATATTGGGAAAAATCTGTAAATTTCTTAATAACCTGACTAGCAATTAAAAAGGAAACTCAAACCACCTTTTCAGCAACAATAAATTTCACAACAGTTCATTTGGGCATTCGATTTAAAATGTAGCTTATATTAGACCAGACATGTTTAGGACCAGACCCTTTTTCATTGAGTTGTAGTTTTAAGAAACTTGTGGTAGAAATCTACTGAGATACTTCCAAGAATTATGGATTGTTCTGTATTCCAATGGCAAGGGAAGGAAGAGGACTCCCAAGGACAGCCCAGGTCATGAAACTCTTTAATCAAGAACTTCAGTTCCCTAGTGAACCACCAATTACTAGTTCTTCCCAATCTCCTCTTTATTAGAAAAAAAATATTTTGAATCGTTAACAGATGTAAACAAAAGAAGTCTTGAGCAATAAGCTATGAATAAGCTTGGTACACCCAGCAGAAATGGTTTGATTTCCACATACTGTGTGACCCTGAGCAAGTCATTTAACCGCTCTGTGCTCCCAGGTTACCCCTGTAAATAGGAATGGGCCTTGTGCCCAGTGAGCATTACTGGGTCACCAAAGAATAAAAAAATGAACAGCTGGAAGTTGAGAACACTCTATCTAATCCAGTTTGAGGATTATAAAACTGCAGATACAGACCTAGCGCTGACATAACCCATTCACCAAGTGCACCAGAAAACAGCTACAGTATTTGAGTAACATCCAAATTATCTTTATAAAAGAAAGTGACACCACCCCAATCTTCATTCCCTTTCTGTTTGTACACACCTCTTTTTCCCTTTCTATCTGTAAATACCCTTTCCCTCTTGCTTTCGTCTGTGTTACCCACTCTTGGACTAGGTGGTAAAGTCCTACGAGACCCTCAGCTGCAGGAATGCTGAAAATCCTTCTTCATCCTCTCAGCCAAGAGCTGACACCTTTTGATAACCCTCTCTTAGTACCAGGCAGAATCCAACCTGTTGGGCTTGGCTCCTGGAGTACCCTCGGTGTATTTGGTTATGCTCAACGGTGGTTGCTCACCAGGGCCTCCCTGAACAATCTATATACATATAAGTAGTAGTAGTAGTAAAAATGTTATTCTGATATTCAGAAAAGGATAACCCAGTTGAT
The DNA here is from genome assembly GCA_016271365.2 of Neoceratodus forsteri. Taxonomy (NCBI): domain Eukaryota; kingdom Metazoa; phylum Chordata; order Ceratodontiformes; family Ceratodontidae; genus Neoceratodus; species Neoceratodus forsteri. The sequence goes on along the minus strand of CM028129.1, from coordinate 1,708,584,189 downwards.
CCTAGACTCATTTACAATGGGGTCCTATGGGCATATAAAGCAAACATGTTACACATAACAAACATGTTACACATATAATATACAAATATACAAATTACAATCAATGCATGGTTAAAACAAATTTACACAAGCGTGGTCACAACAAGCACACATTCAGTCACTTCACTACCAGTCTAGCATTGCTTGTAAAGTGCTTTGAATGTGAGAAAAGTGCTATATAAATGCTGATTCTTCTTCTTCTTTTTTTCTTCTTCTTCTTCTTAAGTAAGGCAGCATTGCTCATTAACCAAGTTTTATTGTGTTCCAATATGGAACCGTTTCTGTAGACGTAAATGATATGGTAAATTATTCCATAGTTTAGAGCAATACGAACAAAGTTTGAATCTCCTTTTACCATTTTCATGACTGATACTACATATTCAATTAAATTTGCTGAATGCAAACCACTCTTTACTTTCCTAAGTTTCACTATATCTAATAAGTATGTAGGTACTTTCTTTAAATAGCACAGGAGCCAGATGAATTCTATTGATGTCTCTATGTACAGATAAACTTGTCCAGTTTAATGCTCCATAGAGTAGACAATGGTGGTTATTCTATGAGGCGTCCAGAATAAACGGGCAAATCTGTTGTAAATCCCATCTAATCTATGGAGCAATAGAGTGGATGCCCCCTAAATAGGATGTCTCCATAGTCAAACAAAGGGATAACTGTTGAATTAATTATTTTTAGTTGTATTTCTTGTGGAATGTACTTTCTAAGGGCCAGATATTCAAAACTTTATCCCGGAGCTAAATTAGCACTGCCCAGTATGCAAACATTGCCCGGACCAAATAGCGCCATATTCAAAGGAATAGCTAATCCTGCTGAATATAGCATGCTAAGGAAGCTGGGCAAACTGGGCTGGGAGTGCAAGGCAAAAATAGCCTGGGAATAAGACAGCACTGAATATAGCAACAGGGAAGTGCAAACTGCGACTGCAGCACAGTAGACTCTAGAGCAAGCCAGTGTTGCAGGTGGAGAACATGTGTGTGATTGCAGAGATGTCTCACATCTACTGTAAACAACAATGCAAGCCACACTGCAGAATTTTGCTGTGCTGAAGTGAGGTTTGTCCGGGCTAATTCGATTGCACAGTGCTAACACAATAGCCTGGTGCAAACTGGCTAGCCCATGGCAAACATGCTATATTCAAAGCTCCCATGCAAATGAGCCTACTTAGGTAATCCATGGGCAAACAGGCACATTTGCATCTCGTTATGTGCTGCTTAGCATACGTTACCATGCAGTTTGCCCAGTGCTACTGCATGCAGCACACAGCTCTACCTGTTGGTCAGAATAGAAGTACTGGCTGGGTGCTGCAGGCCAAGGCATGCGCAGCATCCCCTGTTGGTCAGAATGGATGTACAGGCTAAATGTTGTAGGATATGGGCGCTGGCAGGCAGAAGCGGTGCATACACCTCACTCATGCAGCACTGCAAGCAATACAGACCAATAAAGAGATATATAAATACATATATATATATATATATATGTGTATATATATACACACTGCCTGCATCCAAATATGTCCTGGAGGACAGTCCCCCACCCTCAACACTAACATTGCCCCCCACAGCAGTTGTGAGTGTAGTAACAGTGAGGTGATACAAGAATGCATGGGACAGGCATGAGGCAAGGGAGGAGGACATAGGCTGTGAGGCCTGCTAAGCCGAACAGCAACACCATACTGCAGGGAACTCGGTACACTGGGTGGGCCAAGCAGTCCCCTCGGCTGTCAAGGCCACTGTTCCCATATGAGGGAGACAGTTCCTGGTAGTCTAGGTCCACCCCATCATGATCCCCAACCCAAGAAGCTGCTATAATATTATAGTATCCATGGTGGTCTAGGGGTCCCCACCCCCAGCACAATCCCGACCATACTGCTCAACTGTCCCTGATTTTCAGGGACATCCCTGATTTGCCGCAGGATGTTTCACTGTCCCTCCTACAACTGGTGTGCATGTGACTGAACAGTGAGGACTGTAAGCACAAAATAATGTCAGCTATTAGAAGTACAGACTTGTTTTCTTTAGGAAATACATGTTTACTCTGACCCTACTTCTGTCAGTTTCCTTTGTAGGTAGCACCACTGTTGTAACATTTCATCCCTGATTTTGTCCCTTTGTCCCTTATTATGTTAAGCCTCCTTTTCAAGGCAGGGGTTGAGAGGTATGCTCCTACCCCCAGCGCGCTATGAAATGGAATCCTCCATGGTGGTTTAGTGCCCTCATCACGATCCCTGACCCCCAGTGCCACTATGTATTTAAATCATCCATGGTGGTCTAGTGGTCCCCGCCAGCATGATTCTTGCACCACAGCAGTAAATACCTGGTGGTCTAGTGGTCCCCCCACCCAGCTGTGAGTGCTGCCATTACTCTCAAATGCATCCTACGAGATGGGCCAGCGACTGGCTCAGTTCTTCATCTCACCACCACGTCCGGCCGCCCAACTGCAGTATGCATGGCGCTACTGAAATGAATGAGCATGCTGGGGCATTAGCAAATTCATTTCAGTAGCACTCATGCATACCACAGTTGGCAGCCGGCTGTGGTGGTGAGAGGAGGGCTGAGCTGGTCGCGGCTCTGTTAGGTTGGATGTGACCGGGTGTAATGGGAGCTGTCACTGCCGGGTGGGGGCCACTAGACCACCAGGTATTTCAGTGCTATGGGGTCATCATGCTGGGGTGGGGGACCACTAGGCCACCATGGAAAGAAATTATTCGAGCGGCTACTGGGGTCAGGATCATGCTGGGGGTGGGGACCACTAGACCACCAGGAATTTTAGGCATTTAAGTGGCTACTAGGGATCAGGGATTGCGATGGGGAGGGGGGGCACCGCTGCATTGCCGCCAGCTTTTGTTGGTGGTATTTAGTGCTGCACTACAGGTTGCACTAATGCCTGAGCAGCGGTGCTGCATGTTTGAATATGCCACGCAGCTGGCATTCCTGACCACTCCCAACCCCACCTGCATACATTATCTTTTAGCATCGGGCCTCCACACAGCACCAGTGCTATTAGGACTTTTGAATATTGCAGCCTGGCACAAATCCAGCACTACGGATTTGTGCCAGGTGCAAAACATCCCAATTTTCTATTTCAATTTGGGGCTCTAAATGAATATTCCATTTGCACTGGGAATCCATCCAAACTCCCAGATATTTATAAGAATCAGCTAGTTCAAGAGTATGATTATCCAAAGTTTTTATAGTCAGAGGCTGTTGAATAGCCTCTGACTTATTGCAAAACAGCATTAGCTGAGATTTTGTGGCATTTAATACCAAACCATGATCACAAAATAACCCTGTAGCCTATCAAAAGCACTCTGGAGTTTCTCCTGTATCTGAACCACGGAGCAACCCTCGACATGCATATAAATGATGCCAGACACCATTCAATAGGTGTCCGACATCATTGTATACAGATTAAATAACAGAGCCCCATAACTGATCCCTGGGACCTCTGTTTTAATTGTCAAACATCCAGATCTATAAGTATTGTTCAGAGTTACTCTTGCTGTCTTTCAGACAGGTAGCCATGGAACCATCTCAGGGTCTCATAGCTGAGGCCAACAGATTGCAGTTTGTTAATCATGGCATCATGTTTCAGAGTGTCAAAGGCTTTTGACAAATCTATAAATATAGGCCAAACCATGAGACCCTGTCCATGGCCACCTGTATGTCCGACACAACCTTTAACAAAGCAGTGGAGGTACTATGGAATGCCCTAAAACCTGATTGGTAGATGTTGTACTTTTAAGTTCCTCTAAATACTGATTTAATTGATAAACTAATAATGTTTCAAAACTTTTGAAACAACTGAAAGTAGTGATATTGGCCTATAGTTACTCATAATATTTTTCTGACCACTTTTGTAAATGGGTACTACATTTGCTTGTTTCCAAGCTTGAGGAAAGTCTCCAGTTTGCAAGGAGAGATTGTAGATGTCTGGAAGATGGAGGGCAATGGCTGGAGCAGCTAGCTTTAGAAAGTAGGGACGAATACCATCTTTTCTTTTTTTTCTCTTTTAGATAATTCCTGAAGAAGGCCTATGGTGGAAACATCTATTCTAGCTCTATTTTCTATTTTCAGCATGCATTTCATATTACCATTTTGTTTTGTTTTCAGACCACAGGCTGACGTAGCACCTTGTTATTACTTCTGTCACTATTTACACTGAAGTGATCTTTACAGTACTACATCTGTCCTGTGAGTACAGAAATAATCACTCTGAAGGCAATCAACTCTGTTGTCAAGTTTACTAGCATATTTAAAGTTACATTAAGGGAATGCAGTCTCCTAAATGCTCTCTTTGTCAGGACTACCAGGGCAGGATAGATTCTGATCTCAGAAGTATGTCAGAACCTCAAGACCCCTTTTGTAAAGGTTATGCCTTTTTCACACACTTCCCTGGAGGCTATGACTCCAGTCATTCCTTACAGTTTACCAGTGTGTGAGGTTATACCTCAAGTCAGAGCCTTTCTACTCTGCAATAAGAATTTACCAGCAATCCCATCTAGCTAATCACTTTGGGTATCACACATTTTCCCCATACAATGGCATCTTGGCATCAAGTCATCTAACATGCAGGAGGCACGCTGCAGTAAGGACCTTCACTCCAAATGGACTGGCTAAAACCGCCTTCTGTGGTTGCCTCACCCTTAACAGACTCTTACTCTTACCAGATGGTGTGCTGGCACAGCACAGTGTTACCACCTCAGACTGCCCTCTGGCAACAGCTGGCGATCTCCTAGGCCCTCTGCCAGAGGCAGCATTTCTGATCCATTCCCAGCAGGATTCCCGACATGATAGTAGATATATCTCCTAGCTGCATCGGCACCTCGACATGTGTCACCCAAGCTTTCACCATGTTTAGCATCAATGGCAGCTGCTCTTCTTTCACAATAGAAGCAAAACTGATATCGTCCCTAAACATGTAACACCCAGGAGCCCGATACAGTGGCCATGGATTGCCAGTGCTGTCTACATCACAATGAGAACAAGTTATTTTAATTAATACATTTTTTTTACTTCACGTCAGCGTAGTTTTAGTGACTGCAATCAGTGTTGACGAAAATGGGAAAACATCGAGGAACTACAATCACGGGAATCATTGCTAAAGAAGGCTCTGGTCTACTAGCTGCAGAACAGGCTGCTGAGGGGTGAGGCCCTAGAAGAAATGCTGCAAACCCAACAGTTGGTGGAAAGCTCCATCATTGGCCCCTGTCCGTAACCAATGTTAATAAAAACTTGATATTTTCTCAGGAAGACTTGCCATTTTAGAAATGGTGGTAGGTGATTTAAAAGCTGACATCCAGGACTTCAAATAGCAATCAGAAACCGATCTGCACGCAACCACAGCTACAGACAAAGAAACCCAGTATCACTGCTCTAGTTTGAAAATCTTAGAAAATCAAGTATGAAGTGCAAATATGTGGGTTCTGGATATTCAGGAGAGTACAGAAGGGATCATTTTGTCCTTTTCCTTAAATACTGTCTCAAGGAATCCCTGTTTAACAAGCATTTGTCAATGCCGAATGTTTGCTTACTGGCATTGGCAGTGGTAGTATAGAATTTACAGAGCTGCGTAATAGGAATGGCAGTGAAGTATTGAACTGAAGCCAACCCCACCACCACTGCAGAGAGTGACAGGCATTGGGGTGTGCATTTGGGTCGTCGAGGCATAACGGCCCGCCATTTCACCACACACCCCACTCTGCAGAGACTGACAAGTGTCACTGCATGGGGTCTTTGGCGCTTATCGCACCCCATTTCACTAGAAATACGGTGAGATGGGTGCAATATAGGAGAATGGGGTGAAGTTTGGGGTCAAGAGTCCAAGGCATACCTCGATGCCTCTCAGTGACTGCAGGGTGTGGAATGGTATGAGCATCACAGGCAAGAATCCCAAGTCACACCCTGATTCCTGTCATTCTCTATAGGGTTGGCGTTTGAAAAGCCTAATACCTCAGGCATTCGTTGGTATTTTAACTCCAAATTTTCAACATGTTTGTTTTGTGACCCCACCTCATGAACAGGGGAATATCAGTTTGGTAGCAGCTGCTTATGCACAGTGACTCTGAGGATTTAGCACCACAGGTGCAAAAATATTCAAACAGGCTGTAAAAATGACAGCTGTACTCTGTCATGGGAGGTGTAAAATGGCATATGTGTAGTAAAAATATTTAAAAATGGTGAAGTCACGGCGTACATAGAAACATGCAAGCGCACCCGTTATATAATGAGGTTGGGGATATTTTATAGCAGATTGTCAACTCAGGCATTTTGGTGCCTCCGATCATGAACAGTGTCACTGTGATTTTCTTTATCTGTGCGAACAATGATTTCCGACAAGAGCGACACGCATCTCTGCACTGAAAGTGTGAAAACACACCTCCGCCATGTTGTGAAAATGGCAGCTGTACTGTTCATAAGAAAGTGTTGAAAAATGCCACTAGTGAAAATCTGGACTGAAAATATTACAAAGTCATGACCTAACGAGGATGCGTGGAAACTGCACAATGCTCACTCGTAACACAGTCATTTTATGGACTTTGTCGCCAAATTTTCAACATAGCCATTTAAGACCTCTGCTCCAGAACAGTGTAACTGTGATTTTCTTAATCTGTCTAAACATTGCTTTTGCACACCAACAGCACCATTGTGCGCTTCATGTGCGATAACACATTTTGGGTGACATATGAAAAATTGCAGCTGTACTGTTCATAAGGAAGTTTAATAAAATGGAAATGTTGAAAATCTAGAGTGAAAATATTAATTTGCAAACTTACGAGCATGCATAGGAACTATGCAGCATACAGCTCGTAAAAGTCATTTTAGGCATTTTTCCACCAAGTTTTCAACATAGCCATTTTAAGACCTCTGCTCATGAACAGTGTCACTGTGGTTTTGTTAATGTGTCCCATACATTGAGCTTGACACCGACTGCGCCATTGTGCGCTACATGGGTGGAAACACGTTTTGGGCAGGATGTGAAAAATGCCAGCTGTACTGCTCATAAGGAGGTGTGGAAAATGGCAATGTTGAAATCTGGAGTGGAAATATTGAAAATTCGCAAACCCACGGTAGTGGGAATTGTGCAATGCACACTAGTAAAACAGTCATTTTTAGGAATTCTGTCACCAAATTTTCAACATTGCCATTTTAAGATCTCTGCTCATGAACAGTGACACTGTGATTTCCTTTAATGTGTCCCATACACTGAGTTCGCACGATCATGCCGCATTGTATGCCATACGGGCAGAAACGTGTTTGGGTGAGATGTGAAAATGACAGCTGTACTACCCATAAGAAGGTGTGGAAAATGGCAATTTTGAAAATCTGGAGTGGAAATATTGAAAATTGAAACCTATGAGAGTGCGAACAGCACAACGCACGCTCGTAAAACAGTCATTTTAGGATTTTTTCACCAAATTTTCAACATAGCCATTTCAAGACCTCTGCTCATGAACAGTGTCACTGTGATTTTCTTAATTTGTCCTGACATTGATTTCAAGATACCGACTGCGCCCATTCTGCGCTACAAGGGTGGAAACACATTTTGGGTGAGATGTGAAAAATGACAGCTGTACTGCTCATAAGATGGTATGGTGAAATGGCAATGTTGAAAATCTGGAGTGAAAATATTGAAATTCGCGAACTTATGAGCCTCGTAGGAACTGCACAACGCACGCTTGTCAAACAGTCATTTTTGAATTTTGGCACCAAATTTTCAACATGGGGTTTTGGGCCCCTTCTCATGAATGATGTCACTGTCATGGCGGTATTCAGTCCTGAAGGGTGATTTCACAGTCACTGTGCAGTCACTGCGCGAAATCACCCTTCAAGCCCGAATAACATCATGACAGTGACATCATTCATGAGAAGGGGCCCAAAACCCCACGTTGAAAATTTGGTGCAAAAATTCCAAAAATGCCTAAGATATGCACAAAGTTGAACCCTCCTATCTAGCCCATTATACAACTTACCGGCATTTCCTCAGTTCGCGATCGGCTTTTGAAGAGTGCAGAGCGTGTTCCCGGTCCACGAAGATCGTGGCGCGAGTCGGAGAGGTAAGTATGGGGTGAGGGGTGGGGAGGCTGGGTGCGCAGGGTGGGTGCGGATGTGGGAGGGGCTCAGGAGACGCGCGTGGGACAGTTTTGTTTACAGGAAAAAAAAAAGACGCGCTGGACCGCTTGCCATGCTGGGGTGGGCTCCCAGCGTGGCACAATGACTTTGGGGGGCATTCAGCCGACGGGGATTGGGCACCCCGTCGGTAAAAACAACTAGGACGTTTGCCCACTTTGGGGTGGGCTCCCAGCGTGGCACAAGGACCTTGGGAGCTGTCAGCCGATGGGGATTGGGCACCCGTCGGCAAAATATTGATTGCCACGCTGGGGTGGGCTCAGCGCGGCACCAAATACTGGAAGGGGAGGAGGCGATGCAGCACAGCCGACGGGGATTGGGCACCGTCGGCTATACACTGCGGGGGGGTGGCACGCCTGCGGCTGGGGAGGGAGCTGTGTAGAGCAGCTTCTTATCGCTGCTCACTCGCGTAGCTCCCCTTCAACTATAGTTACTGCATTTGAGCCGCATGACAGCTCCAAAATGCATTGGCTTAGCAAGGCGCGCCTGCCAGCTCGCTGCCTGAATTGGAGGAGGAGGTGACACACCTCCGAAATCTCCGATGAAGGCACTATGTTTCTTGCACATGCTGCAAGCAAACATAAAATGAAGATTTGCCCCTGGGATTATACAAAAAGCTTAGTGGGTCAGTCCTTGTGGGAGGCGCCTGAGCGGATGTTCCAAGAGCTATTTTGATGGTTATGGATGGTATTGGTTCCCAGGACGTATTTTGAGACTGGCCAGACAAGAAAGTCCTGTAACCCTTGATGGAAACCAGTCTTTTTTTTCCGGATATCAGCTATGCCACCTGAAAAGACAAAAAAAGTTTGAAGCAGGTGCTACCACTCTTCAGACGCAGGGGTACAAAACTTTGTCTTATTCCTGGCAAAGCTGAGGTTGGCACATGAAAGCAAAGTATATGTCTTTACAGATCTGGCAGATGCTGTGGCCTGAGCCAAAAGACACTTGAATTCATGCTGGTGGGTGATGGAAGAAGAAGAAGAAGAAGACTTGGAAGTCGAAACTGAAAGCCTTAAGATGTTTTTAACAGAGACATTTTTCAGGTTTTGGTAATTAGGACTCTGTGGGCAGCCTGCAAAGGGCTCGCAGTGTCACAGCAGTCAACAGCCAGGCTAATCATGACACTGTTCTGGCTTGCTGGGCAAAAACTTCATATAGTTTCAAAGGAAAGAGCCAATCCAATCACAGGGCAGCTCTTTTTAGATCTACATAATGCCGCTCAGCAAGCACAGCTGATCTGTCATGATCAGCTTGCTGTGGCACCCCATGTCATCCATGATGCCATCCTCTAGCACCCCCACCATGCCTGTTTTCATTGTGCAGACTGGGAGCCCACCCTCAGTGCCATCAAACAATAACAACCCCTCCATCTCTCCTGAGCCTTCAATGTTAAAATTCCAGCACGGGTGTCCAGTCCCCACGCAGACTACTTCCCCATCCTGCCCATTTTCATTAGGCGACCCTGGGGACCCCACCCCTTGTGCCACTAAACATAACACCAACATTGGGGTGCCCAGTCCCTGTGACAGTACCTGAAATAAAGAACTCCATCCCTCATACCATTAAAATTCCTGCTTGGGGTGCCCAATCCCTGTGCCAGCTACTAACCTCCACCCTGCCAGTTTTGATTATGCAACACTGGAGAACCTACCCTGGTGTCATCAAATATAACACTGAAACTGGGGTCAAAACCCAATGTCAGTACCTGAAATAAAGAAAACTGTTCCTTAGTTATTTTTTAAACACCCTGTAAAAAGAAAAATGTCCATCAATGTCTGTTGCTGCCGCCATTACTGTCCCCACCAAATGCTCCCATCAGCACTCACCATCCCTAACCTCCCCAAAGCCCTTACTTACCTACCTACTTGGAGTCCAATACTGTAATTCTCTCTGGACTGGAGATACATCTTTACTCTTCAACGCTGGACTGCAGGTTGAGGTATTCAGATATATGGTTCCATGTATTTCAATGCAGTTTTATGGGCATAACTTGGTTGTTTTGAATATTTTTGCCCAGATTTTCAACATGCCTTTTGGGACCCTTACTCATGAACAATGACAGTGAAATTAGGAAATCTATCCCAAAAGGTGATTTTGTGGTTGCTGCATGAAATCACCTTTTGGGCAGGAGTTGAAAATGTTCATGAGGTGGGGTCATAAGAAGACTATGTTGAAACTTTGCATAAAAGATTAAAAACAACAAAAGTATGAGTCTATGTTTAAATTTATGAATGCAGACTAGTAGTTGTGGTAATTTTCAAACTTTTGACCCCAAATTTTCAACATAGCCATTTTTCCACAGCACCTCATGAATGTGACCAGCTGTAATTTTCAAATCCTGGCACAATGTGTTTTCCCACTTGTGGCCCAAAATCACCTTTGGGCAGAATTTGAATCATTTACCCCCACCCTTGTTCATGAGGTGGGGTCATAAGAGGTTATGTTGAACAATTTGGATAAAAATATGAAAACAACAAAGTTATTAGCCTCATGGGAGGTAATAATCCCTCTTTACAAGACACTGGTTAGCTCCCATCTGAGTACTGCATGCAGTACTGGAGGCCCACCTGCACAAGGATATTAATTAAATTGAGGCAGTCCAGAAAAGGGCAACCAAAATGGTGAGGGACTGCATCAGAAAACATATGAGGACAGATTAACTGAGCTCAATATGTATACCTTGAGCAAAGGAGGGAGAGAGGTGATATGATCAAAACATTCAAACATCTTAAGGGCATTAACAAGGTGAAAGAGTCTGACATGTTTCAATATACGAAAATAGCAGGACAAGAGAACACAGCATGAGATTAGAGGGAGGCCGATTAAGGTGTAATGTGAAGAAGTTCTTTTTCACAGAAAGGATGGTGGATGCATGGAACAGCCTACCTCAGGAAGTGATGGATATGAATACAGTACAGGGCTTCAAACAGGCATGGGATAGGCATAAGGGGCAATACAGATGAGTATGAATGGATAGGCCGATGGCACATTCATAAAGTAGGAAAAAATGGGCAGACTGGATGGGCCTTGAGTCCTTATCTGCCATCAACTTCTATGTTTCTATGTTGAAATTTTTCAATGCACACTTGTAACTGTGGTCATTTTCAATAGTTTGACCCCAAGTTTTCAGCACAGCATTTTTCACAACACCTCTTGAATGTGACAGCTGTCATTTTTGGATCATGGCCAAAATATGTTTTCACATTTATGCATGAAATCACCTTTGGGCAGGATTTGACAATTTTCTTCACCTTTGTTGAAGAGGTGGGGGCCATCAGAAGGCTATGTGGGGTCATAAGAAGGCTATGTTGAAAATTTTGGGGTAAAATATTAAAAACAACAATGTTATGAGTATATGTTGACATTTTCAATGCACACTTGTAACTATGGTAAATTTCAGTATTTTGAACCCAGATTTTTTTGACATAGTCATTTTCACACCACTGCTTGAATGTGACAGCTGCCAATTTTTTCAAATCCTGGCCAAAATATGCGTAGCGAAATCACCTTCTGGGCATAATTTGAAAATGTTTCCCCTTGTTCAATGAAGTGGAGTCATAAGAAGGCTATGTGGGGTCATAAAGGCTATGTTGAAAATTTGGAATAAAAATATTAAAAAGCAACAAAAAATACAAGTGTATGTTGAAATTTTTCAACGACGCTCTTAACTGTGGTAATTTTCAGTATAGATTTTAACATACTCATTTTATCCTACCATCTCATGAATGTGACAGCTGTAATTTCTCAAACCCTACTCAAATGTGTTTTCACACTTGTGGTGCAAAATGACATTTCAGCCACTGTTTTATAAATTACACCTGTCATGTTCAGAAGGAATGGTCATAAAAGATTATGTTGAAAATTTGGGATAAAATGTGAAAACAACTAACTTATAAGGAAATGTTGAATTGTTCCAGCATTTACTCATAACTTTATTTTTGCAGATTTTGACCCTAATGTTCAACATATCCCTTGTGTTACCCCACCTCCTGAACATAGCAGGTGTCATTTTTCAAATCCTCGAAACTTGTTTCCACAGTCGCACAGCAAAACCACCTTTCAGATGGGATTTTAAAAATTTCACCTGTCTTGATCATAATGTTAAGTCATAAAAAGACTGTTGGACATTTGGGGGTCAAAATGGGGAACCCACTTAAAAGTTGATATTGCCTCTCAGATGGCCTATCCTGGAAAATTACAATCTAACAGTGTGTAAAAGCTGGACACTACTGAAAATGAGACACTGCATCTTATCTGCTCTATCCTAGGTAAATATAGTAAAAATGTGTACAAGCAAGTCCCGTACAATAGCAGTACCAGCGATGAACATTCAGCATTGACAAATGCTTGTTGTATTATCTGGTTGGGTGAGTGGAGATCTTTTTCAGGACCTTTAGTCTAAGTGTCTGAATGTATGAAGCCTGGAGAATATGGCATTTTATTTTGGGACTGTTAACTATTTGTTCAACTTTTACAATGTTCAGTAATGTGCTTTTCACATGTTTCTTCAGAAGGACTGTTAGGTTTGACTTTTTCTAAAATGACTGCCATTGTTTAATTGGCGTGAAGTTGGGACAGAAAGTTTTCTTTTAACTAGGGTTGCCCGCATCAATGTGCAGCATGCTACTGGACTGTTCTGTACAATCTCAAAGCGTTTTTCAAGAGTATAATGTTACGGATGAAGGTTCTAAGAAGCAAAGATGTTGGTGCCTATGCACAAAATAAGGATACCAATCGCTGCATACCGGTACGTAGGCAACCCTAGGTTGGAAATCATGCAGGGACCCCGCGACATTCACTATCTATGTGCAATGCAGATACGTGCTCGATCCCCTGGCCATGTGGAAAGCAACGACTGGGGAGGGCTGGGTTCATGCCAGGACCACATACCATTCATTAAGGCGTGTAGTGCTGTGTACCGGGGCATAGGAGAGTGCCTGTTGCTAGGGGACTCTGCCGTAGGTGCCCTATGTGCTGAGTCCCATGCTCACAGCCCACCCACCCTGTGCCTGCAACTGACTGGGACCTCCTACACACACAGCTGTGCCCGCCCATCCCTGCTGCAGGTAGACCCCCAGCAGAGCACTGGCCTGCAGGACTGTCACCCCTCCAGTCACCACGGCAGAGCTCCATCCCTATGGTGGTGCCTAATGACCACCCCAACACACACTTGTGCCCCGTCCAGTGGATGTGTTTGCAACCCTCCAGCACACACTGTTGCCCCAACCCTGAGCAAATATAAGGCATCCCCAGCACACACCATTGCCCTGTTCTGGTGCTGGCATTGTACCCCACCCCAACACACAGTACATTCCCAAGTGCCACCCGACCCCATGGCAGCAATCCCAGAACCCCCACCCCATCAATGGTGTTCAGTGGTCCTCCCACCCCTGTGGCACTGACAACACCACCCCATCCCCTGTACCCACCTGTTGGTGCCACGGTGGATAATCGGCAGCTGAGGAGGTGTTTGGGGATGTGTGCCACTGGCCATCCAGTGCCACAGCACCACCAGTTAGGTACAGGGATGGGGCAGTAATGTCAGTGTCATGGGGTGGGGACCCTCATCACCAATGAGGGGCATGCCAGGTTCGAGGGTCAGGGTGCAAGGCAAGAGCAACACTGTATGTGTGGGTTGACATGTTACCTCACAACAGGGCATGGACATACATGTGGGAGGGATGCTACCATGAATAGTTCACTGGGGAATGGACATGCATGTGGGGAGTTACAGCAGTCATGGTCGGGGCAGTTGCCCACAGAGTTGGGGGTTGCTGCACACTTCTGGGACAGAGGCTGTGCTGTGTGGTGGAGGTGGGGATCATTCCACAGATCTGAGGGTTACTGGGGCATAGTTGCGTGGGTCTGGGTGCCTGCATTGGCTATTCATATACCCGGACCCATGCTGTCCCACATATGGGATCCACACTGGGACCCAGGATGGGCATTTGATTGGTTGCCCCACCCTGGCCACCCTGTGCAGTCCCATGCACTGGGGGTGGGGGCCTCAGACAGGTGCCCTGTGAGTGCTTGCAGTAATGAATACCATGCACCCTGCGCTTGTTCAGGGCCACAGAGCTACACAGGCAGGGTACATTTCTGGCATGTACTTTCTCTCATCTCTTTTGTGAATAAGCCCATTGGTGGCCTTAGTGAATGGAGCATAGTTCTGGCATGCCCTGGCCTGCCCTTGCATGTTGCTGTCTGTGCGGCTGAGATTGGGCACGTATCTGCCTTGCGGGCAGATAGTGATATCTCCGGTGTCCGTGCATGGATTCCAATCTTGGGTTGCCTACGTGCCTCAGATATGTAGCACGTAGGCATTCTTTGTGCATAGGCACCATTATTATAACTCAGGGACATTATTCTATGTGGTCTACAGTTCTGTGAGATGCATATGACACCCAGGTCTCTTTTAGGGACCAGGCATACGTTGTTGCAATTAGTAGATTTTACTTTCAATGTTGCCAGGCTTTCCTGGGCTAGTTTAACATGGTTTAAGCAGTCTTAATGTTACAAGCATATGAACACACGAAGTAGACAGCAGAAGGAGACGCAGGGTCTATCTTGTCTGCTCAAAGTGATGCAGGGTCCTGGTTTACCCTTACCCAAGGAACCCTGGCCTCTCTCCTCTCCTCCACCCCTTCCCTTGTCCCATGACACCTCTGCATGTCTGTCCCATGATCTTTGAAAGAACCCCTGTCTTAGCTGCCACCACTTTCTCTGGAGGCTCATTCTAGTCCACTACCACCCTCTATGTAAAGAAATACTTCCCACATCCCTTCTGAATCTATCCCCCCAAGTTTTAGGCTGTGTCCTCTGGTTTTGGTGTTGTCACTCATGTTGAATAGACCCCGCAATCCACTCTATTTACTCCTTCAAGTACTTAGCCGGTCTCAGTCATATCCCCCCACTGTCTCCTCTCCTCCAGGGAATACATCCTTAGGGCTTCCAGCCTCTCTTAGTATGATTTATCCTGCTGCCCCTGATCATTTTGCTGCCCTCCTCTGAACCCCCTCCAGCAACAATGTCTTTCCATCAGGTATGGTTGTCAGTACCTCACTCCATATTCCATATGTGGCCTTACCAGTGATCTATAACGCGGGCAAATAACCTCACTCTGCCTACTACTAAATCCCTACAATACATCCCAGCATCCTGTTTGCTTTCACTACTGCCTTTTGCATTGAGTGGACTATTTTAGATCACTAGTAATTATCACACCCTAGGTCCTTTTCCTCTTCAGATGCAGCTACCTGCACCTTTCCTATGTAGTACTTTGCTCTTGGGTTCTTTGCCCGATGTGCATCACTTTGCTTTTTGGCATTGAACCCAAGCTGCAATATCCAGAACCATCACTCCAGCCTGCCTAGGTCCTCCCTTGGTTCTTGCATCCCTTCCTGGGTGTCCACCCTCCCACAGAGCTTAGTTTCATCTGCAAACAGACACATTTGCCCTAAACACCTTCTCCAATGTTGCTAATAAAGATAGTAAACAAAACTGGGCCCAACAGCAATCCTGCAGAACCCCATGGTGACCTCCTGGTATTGGAGAACTCCCCTACTACTACCCTCTCGTCCTGCAACTCAACCAATTCTCAACTCATCTTATTAATTTCTGCCCTACTCCCTAGATCCTTTGGCTTCATTATCACCCATGTGGCACTGAATCAAAGGCCTTGCTAGAAGTCCAGGTAGATGATATCAACTGCCCGGCCCTTGTCCAGTGCCTTCTAGACCAGTCAAAGAACTCTATCAAATTCGTCTGACACGATCTGCCAGCCACAAGCCCGTGTTGTTTATTGTCCAGCAGACCATTCTTTTCCATGTACCTCACCAGCTCCTCCTTCAGTATGGTTTCCATAAGTTTATATACTTTTGAGGCCAGGCTGACTGGTCTGTATTTGCCCTGGTCCTCCTTGGGCCCACTCTTGTGGATTGGCTTCCGTACACTGTTCTCTATTCAATTGGTACCACTCCTGAATCTAGTGATCTATTGAAGAGAATTGTTAGTGGGCCTGCTAGCCCTCTGCCAATTCCTTTAGTACCCTGGAGTATATTTCATCTGGTCCTGGGATCTGTCCACCCTCAGTGCCATCAGCCCCTTCCTCAGTCTTTCGATCCCAATGACCCCTACTGGGTCCTCATCTGCTCCCTCTATCCCTTTTCCCACATGGTAGTGACCCTCCTCACTTTTGTAAAGATGGAACAGAAGCATTCATTTAATACCCCGCTTTTGACCCATCTTCTATGACCCATTCATCCCTTTCTTGAGCCTGATGATACTGGTTCTTTGTCATAATAGTGATCGCAAAACAGCAATTTCTATTATGGCGAGTGTGTTTCTTGAAAAGCAAATCGTCAATATACACTTCCTGGCAACCTGACGTCTGGAAACACAAAAATGTTTTGCGCCCTCCACCGCAACCCTCCCCTTGGCCCCCACACCCCATTGATTTAGGATTCTCAACTCCAGGGGTGCAGGTCTGGGAGGGGGCACAGTCCGATAAAAAAAAGTCCCTCAGCCGTGGGCAGTGGCAACATTTCGCTCCCGGTCCCAGCCACGAACACTGTACCTGCTGAGCCAGGGCTAGCCACCCATCACCACACCACATGGCTAGCTCGGTGGCAGCAGGCACACCAGATCATAAACTCCTTCGCTTCCTCGCTGTCCCCTTCTGGTCACCCTTCCTATATTCGCTTTCACTTGAGGGTCGCTACCTTGCAGGGTAGCCCATGGGGAGAATGTTGGATATGGTGGCCTTTTGACATTCGTCCATATTCAGTCACTGTCTTCACTGGATACCAACATGGCCATCTTTCTTGTCTCTCTTTTCCTGATGTATTGAAAGAAGGCCTTTTCTCCCTTCTTAATCCCTTCACTATTTGGAGCTCCTTCTGCACTTTGGCCCACTGTGCCACCCTTTTTGCTAGCTTGGCTGCCTCTGGAATGCCTCTTCATCTTCTACCCTAGCCATTCTTTTGCTCTTCCTATTCGGCTCCTTACTCTGGTGACTTCCCCATTAAACCAACTTGGTCGCCTAGCCCCTACTTTCTTGACCCTCATTTTAACTGCATGTTGCTTTCTGAATGGCCTTCATAATGATTTTCCAAATTTTGCCCCTTCCATTCCTCTCCTATACCCAGGTCTTCCCTAATCATTTCTCTCATTTTTCCAAAGTTCGTTTTTTTTAAATCCAATGCCCTGCTCTTTGCTGGGATGTCATTTCTACCCATGTCAAGTTCGAACCACTCTGTGCTGTGGTCACTCCCACCCAGGGAGCTCCCTCATGTCAATCTCCTGTATGTGCTCCCTATTAGTGGGACTAAGTCCAGGATTGTTCCCCGGTGGGACATTTCCATACTGTGTCATGAAGCCATGCTGGATTGTGTTAAGGATTTCTGACTTCTGGCACAGGATGTGGCGGGGAGTGTCCCAATTCATTTGGGCAGGTTAAGTCCCTATCACTTTCTACCTCCCCTCTCCGCTGTATTCCTCAATTGCGAACACAGTTCTCTGTCTATCTCCTAGCCCTGATTGGGTGGTCTATTACAACCCTAACCTGATCCTCCTGTCTCTATAGTTCTGGAGCTGTAGCCACAATGTTTCAATGCCCCCCTTTCTATCTTCCTCCCTCATGCACAAAATTCCTTCTCTGATGTATGTCGCCCCACCTTCCAGCCTCTCTGTCCCTTCCGTATAGTTTATAATCTAGGATTGAGAGAGCCCAGTTGTGATGTGCTGTGGCCCAGGTCTCTGTAATGGCTGCTCGTCTACTTTACCCTCTGCTAAGAGGGCTTGCAGTCACCATCTTGTTCCTAAGACTGTGTGCATTCAGTGACACCACCCTCCACCTTGTCTCCAGCTTCCTTGGATTATTCTGGTCTGTCATTCCTCCTCCTCTTTACCCCATTTCTTAGTCTGTTTCATTGCTCCCCATCCTATTGCTAACTCTGCCTTGCTCCCCACTTTTGCTAACTCTGCCTTTGTGGGGGCTCTTTAGCTCCTTTTCTGTCTCCCCTTAGCAGTTTAAACCCAGTTCCCTTGCCTGTACTCCCCAACCTCTCTTTTAGCATTTTTTCCCTCCCCATTTAGATGTAGTCTGTCAGGCTATAAAGCCCTTTGCTTGACCACGTGTCACCCTCCCTTTCCTACAAAACCATACCCTCTTCCTTGCACCACTCCTCCAGCCACTCGTTAAATTCTGTAATCCTCCTTTTTCTTGCTGTGCTAGCTCTAGAGACCAGAATTATTCCTGAAAATGGCATTGAGGTCACGCTATCCCGTATGACTTTGCTAAATCTGAAATCTATTTTGCACCACTGACAGCTGTACCCCAGCTAAGTCATTGGTTTCAATGTGTAAAACCAAGATGGGCTTTCCCTTACCTTGCCCTCCAACTCCCTGATACTAGGTGTTGCTCTCCCTGTCTCCATTCCTGGCATGCAAGCCACTGTTGTCCTATTATATGGGTTCTCCTTCCTCCCCATTTTATGCCTTTAATATTGATTCCCCGTAGACTATTAATTTTCTGCTCTTAGAGTGTCCATGCCCCACTACCATTTCATCCTTTGACACTATCTCCCCTTGCTCCAAATACTTCTCTTTCCTGCACCACAGCTCCTCTGCATGTTTGGTAGCCCCTCCACCTTCTCTCTCAAATTTCACCCTGTGATCCTCCCCCCTCCCATGCCGTCTTTCTCCTTTCTTTACCTCTGAATCCCTGATGGCCTTTCCTGTTCTTGGTTTCTCTTCCCTATTGTCTTACCTGTGCTCCTTTTATACTATCCCTATCTCCATGGCATCTGCTCCTTGGTTGATCTGAGGTGCCCTCTGCTCTTTCTCCCTCTCCTGCTCCTTCTCCTCTCTAGTGTCCTTTGATAAACGAACCCCTATTCTTCTTTCTGCCCTTGCCTCTCCTCTGCAGTACATCATATCTATTAGCTGTGGGTACCTCAAGAGGAGCTATCCTGTGTTCCCTTATCTTACCTAGGGTAACTCCTCCCTGCCCCTATTTCCTATCATCTGTCACCCTGCCTCCCCAGTTCCATTATCATTATAAAACTTTTGTTGGCTCCTTCTTGATCCCTGTGCAACTCCCTTCTGACCCAGCCTGTACCTCTTGTTGTTTCTCTGCTTTGTCTCAACTCCTTCTCCACTCTCCTTGCTGTTCATGTCTACCAGTCTGTTTCAATCCCTCTAACTTCCCAAGAAGCTTACTTATCTCATTATTTAATCTGCCCAAGGTCCTGCACACAGATATCCCCTAATCTCCATAGTGTCTCCATGAACACCACAGCCCCACTTGTTACATCCCACAATCCTTCCCCTGTTGCCCTGCTCGGTGTGCCCCTCCCCTTCCCCCAAACTTCTGCCAGTTGATACTCCTAGGTCCCCCACTCCTCACATTATTAACTTTGTTTGCTCTAGCTTGAGCTATGTTTGGTAGAGTTATACTTTCTCTTACTAGCCCTCTTAATCACGGCTCAGTGATCCTTACAGTAATTTACCTTAACCTCTCTTGACTAGAAGTGTTAACCCCAAATTCAAACCAGAATTATACTTGTCCTTACTAGCCCTACTAATCTCTGTTCAGTAATCCATGCAGAAATGTACTCTAATTTTCTTGACTAGTAGTGTTCACCCCATGTTAATTCCCACACAGTAATGTAATCTACATTTGTGACTAGCAATGTTAGCCCCAATGTAATCCACCTTCAATAATGTATTTTAACTTATTTGACTAGCAATGTTAACCCCAATTTAATTCATCATACAGTGATCCAGGAAATTTAACATTCCTGACTGATAGTATTACTATAAATGTAACTATAAATATATAAGGGATATGCAGGGGTGCCTGTGGGATAACAATGTTATTTGTACAGTTGCCTGTGACATCGAGTAACCTCACAGTGGGTGAAGCTACAGTGGTCACTGGCAACTGAGACAAATAACTTTGTTATCCCACAGGCACCACTGCAGATTTGATTCATGCAACAGGATTTTTTTAGTTCTGGTTTGTCATATTTTTTCTTTTAGTTAAGTTCCTTTTCAGGTTTTCTCTGTGCCTGGTTGCTGTGTTTGGTTTGCAGGATTGCTGTGCTGAGAAGAGGAAAAATGTTTTTCTTAAGAGTGTTTTCATTTAAAATGTGGTTCCAGTTTGGGGGTGGTTAGGGTGTGCATTTTGTAGAGTGTTTGGGACTGTGATAGCTTGGCTTTTAAGAGCACTGTGAGGAGGCGAAAGTGAAACTGGGAGACAGTGTTAGTAGGCAGCACAGGTGGTGTTAGTTAGTGATGTAGTTACTGTGTGGATAAATGGGTGATGATGTAGTTACTATGTGAATAAATAAATATATCCATATAGTAGCACAGATAAATGGATTTATCAGTGCAGATTTATTCAGACACCTGTTGCATAAATAACTATTAACTATATTAACTATAAATCTGGCAGAGTACTGTATCCTTATGAACTTAACAGATATTTAAGAGCTCAGTACTGTATTCCTATGAACTGAAGCCACTTCTTGAGAGTTCAGGTCAGTTGGTCTCTTAGCTGTCTAGTGTGCTGCCTCCTCTCCTTGACTGCCCAATGGCGTATGGAGCTTTTTGGGTATTTAATTAGGAGCGCAGTGGGGGTGGGAGGGTGGAAATTACTCCCACAGGGGCTCCTCAGGCTGGCACTCCCGGCTGTTTGCGGTCATCACGGTACAATCCTTCTTCGGTGGTGCGGGGAGGAGGGTCCCAGGCAGGGCAAATCCAGCCTCCTTGCCCGTATCTCTCTGAAGCAGTTCTGCACTAAAGCCTAATGAGCATTTATAATCTGTGGCTCAGCTGTTTTGCGGAGTTGAATTTGGTGTCGTACGGTTTGATTGGCTGGTGGCTACTGCAGAGGCTGTCCTTTCTCCCACAGGGTTCCTCAGGCTGATGCTCTCTGGCTGTTTGTGGCCATCACCGGCGTGATCTTTCGGTGGTGTGGGGAGAGGGGTTCAGGCAGGGATGAAGCCAGCCTCCTTCGGTACAGTATCTCCTTGAAGCAGTTTTGCACTAAAGTGCCAGCGAGTGTTTATAATCCGTGGCTCAGCTGTTTCAGGAGTTGAGTTTGGTGTTGCACTGTTTGATTGGCTGGTGGCTACGCGAAGCTGTCCTTCTTTCTCCACAGGGTTCCTCAGGCTGATGCTCTCCAGCCATTTGTAGCCATCACGGGCATGATCCTTCAGTGGTGTGGGGAATAGGGGTTCCAGGCTGGGATGAAGCCAGTCTCCTTCCCCATATCTCTCTGAAGCAGTTCTGCACTAAAGCACCAAGCACTTATAATCTGTGGCTCAGCTGTTCTGCAGAGTTGAATTTGGTGCTGCACGGTTTGATTGGCCAGCAGCTACTGCAGGGGCTGTTCTTCTTTCTCCTGCAGGGGGCACCTCAGGCTGATGCTCCATGGCTGTTTGCAGCAGTTGCCAGTGGCATCCTTCATCAGTGGTGTGGGGAAGAGGGTCCCAGGCAGGGATGAAGCCAGCCTCTTCCCCATATCTCTTTGAAGCAGTTCTGCACTAAAGCACCAACAAGTGCTTATAATCTGTGGCTCAACTGTTTTGTGGTCTTGCATTCTAATAAGAACCAACTGATTAAGTGGCAAGGTGGCCTGTTAGGACTAAAAGACATAACTTGTTGTGTCCCAAAGATCCATTCTTGGTCCTCTGCTCTCCTCATTATGTATCAGTGATCTGTCTGGTAACTGCAGGAGGGCTGAGGTACAGCTATATGTGGATGATGCTGTTCTATACAGAAGCTGTTCAGACCTACAGTAAATCGCATAAACCATAACCTAGATGATGATCACAAACACCTTGAAACTCGGTTGTTAAAAATTAACATCTTAAAGCAAAAACAAAATCTCTGATATTTGGCCCCAGACACCTAGGTAATGAAAGAGCCTGAAAGGAGAAACCACACTACCACACGATCTCATGTGCAGCTGCCTGTTAGAGTGCAAAGGCGAGTTCTTGGAAACAGAAAAGGTGGCACTACCAAAGGCTAAGAGCAAAATGCTTTATTACTGACAGATAAGTGGTAAAATGCAAAAACAGTGTTACAAAACCAAACTCTGTCAGTACCACTGGAGGGCAGCCACCGACTCCCTATCTTCTGCTCAGGGCATAAATTGTATACACTGTGATATATACAGTATATATAGTTAGGGTTGAGGGATAACTTCTATGTTAAAGCCCACATTTTGTACTTTAATAACTTCACAATGGTTCAACAGATTTTCATGGAGTTTAG
This sequence comes from Neoceratodus forsteri, assembly GCA_016271365.2. Classification (NCBI taxonomy): domain Eukaryota; kingdom Metazoa; phylum Chordata; order Ceratodontiformes; family Ceratodontidae; genus Neoceratodus; species Neoceratodus forsteri. Next base: position 1,708,561,723 of record CM028129.1, on the reverse strand, counting down.
CACTCATAATCTTGTGGGGTATGTCTGTTGATGTGGCAAATTCTGTTTGAATCATTTGTGTGGTTTCTGAGAAACAGAGTCTGAAAACTTGTTACATTTATTTGTTTTTGCTGTTTCTTTGTCCAGCTGTATCTCAGAAACTGTTTTAAGTTGTGGTCTGAAATTTTCAGGGTGAGCGACCTTTGCCTCACAGATGTGCCTTTTAGAAGGTTTGGTGTAAAATATTAATCCATTCCAAAGTTATTAAATGTTGAACTTCCATTATTTTCAATGGGAAATTATAGTTGTTTAGCATGAAAAAGGATCCTTGTTGCAAGTACGTAATCCTTTTCACAGACAGGTCATCTTATGTTGCAGGCTGGAAATCCTTTTTCAAGCTGCCGCCATTTTATTTGGCAGTTAGCGAGAGAAAGAGAACACATAAAACTGAAAAACTGAATGGATTTTAAAAACAAACATCAGAACCTAGCTAAACTGGACCTGTTTAGTTACATTCTGATGTTTGTTTTTAAAATGATGACAATAAATACCTTTTCTGGGCACCCAAAATCCATGGTGCCCAGCTTAGAGAGAGGAGCTTCCACCTCATTCTCTGTAGGAGAACAGCGGGAATTTCTTGACTTCTGCAGCCACAGCTGAACTCCTGCTGATGGCTGCAGTGTGATCTGTGAGCCACTGTTTATGTGGTTTCGGATTATTATCATAAAGAAGGGGATGGCGATTGGAGGTTGGGGTGCCACCAGACACCAGGGAAGGGCCGCTCACATCTATAACTGCAGCCAGCAGCACAAATTCCAGCTGTGGCTGCAGAAGTCCTAAAAATCCTGCAGTTCTCATGCAAAGAACACGGCGAAGGCTCCTCTCGCTACTCTGGGCACCCGGGATTTTGGGTGCCTAGAAAAAGTATTTCTGGGGCTAATTGAAAACAAACACCAGAATCTAGCTAAATGGGGCCTGTTTAGCTAGGTTCTGGTGTTTGTTTAATAAAATGATAGCATGTGTATGTATTTTCCATACTTTCAATTGGTGAAAAAAAAACAAGATGGTGGCGGCGAAAAAGGATTTTTCCTCTCGAAAGGGAACAGATCTCGTGAGAATGAATCCTTTTCGCAAGATCAAATCCTTTGTGAAACTTTTTCCTCTATTCTGAAAAGTGATCTTCCATTGAAAATAATGGGAAATTAAAATGTTATAACTTTGCAACTGATTAATATTTTTCCATAAAACTAAGCATGCCTGTTCTGTTCCCCAAGATGTTTCTACCATAAACAAATTGCAAAAATTCCACACCGTCTGGATGCAGGGCAATGAGGATAAAACTGTAAAAAGTAGTAACTTTATGACTTTTTGCAGTGTCTGGATCTCAGAATCTTCACATCCAACTGTAATGAAGCTTGCCACATCATGAGATCATAGCACATGGGGCACCATATGCCACATTTGGAGCAAATCCATTGATCGGTTGCAAAGTTATTAAAGTGCAGAATTTGAGGTTTAACAGTAAACATATACAGTATATATGTACTTATATACTGATATATGCTTATATACTGTCTAATGTTGTGATGTTTACTGTTACTGTACCCATATGATGTTGTCACTGCACTGTTAAATTTGTCTGCCTGCACACCTTGTAACCTCCCAGATCATACCTGAAAACAGGCATTTATTTGTCTAGCATGCTTACCTGCTCAATAAAAACTAAGTAAATAAATAAATAGATGTTTTGTGTCACTTTGACACTTCAGTATGGGCCAGGGTTCCCTCTCAGTGTCAGAGTGATGAAAACCATTGGGGGTCTGGTCAGCTGTACTCCAGGGACTCTGATGGAGTTGGGTTTTGTGCACTGTTTTTCACGTAACCTCTTGTTGGTGAATAACAAGGTTTTTGCACTTAGCCTTTGGTAGTGCTACCTTTTTGTTTCTGAAATCTAGGTAATGAAAGATAGGAGCTCCTTAACTTATCCACCTCTCTGGTATACATCTTGAAATGGCTGACATAGTGACATACCTAGGGGTTCATCTAGGCCAAGATCTATCTTTGAGACCTCATGTGGATGCAGTTATGAAGTCTAGTCACCAAAGGTTGATGTGCTCTACAGGCTTAATGACTATCTCTACAAGGAGGCAAAGCTAGCAATTGCCACCAGTACACTGCTGACTATGCTAATGTACAGTATGATGTTCCTCTACTTCATTCACTATGAGAAACAGAGCTGAGAAGACTGACAGTATAGTGTAACAGAGTCTTGTGATTTGTAGTTAGTGCCCATCCCAGGCACCGCCAGCGTGCAGTTCTCTCTGCCCTGAACTGGCCTTCTCTTTAGTTGAGATTAGCCTCTCTGCTGCTCTGCCTCACCTTCAAACTCACTCTGGACACTACCTCTCCCAGTCTTAAAAGCTTCCTTGAACTTCACCACGACGCTCCTCTGTTCCTTGAACTGTGAATGACTAGATGTTCCAGGGCTAGGACATGCCTGGGGATGATGTTTGTTGACTGGCCCCATCCTACTGAAACAAGCTTCCACAAGAGGTTCAAATTGCTCCTCCTTAGCTATGCTTAAGACAAACCTTGAGTCGATTTACTGAGGACCACTCAATGTTGGTACAACCGCTAGCAGGACTTCTTGCACCACCCAAGTCTACTAGCTAATGTGCCAGCTAAATTAATTTTATGTTGGCCAATAAAGGTATCAAATCATTTGCTTCTGGGGCTAAATTAATGGTGCCTTTCATCTGTAAGTTGCAGCCTGGTATGCACCTTGTCCTTTTTCCCAATGTAAAAGCATGTGTTACTGAAAAGTACCCTATGTCTGTAAATGACCTTGTAACATTTCTTGTATGATCTCATATGTGCAATATCCCCAGGGTACATCATGATTTTGTAATTTGAATGTATTTTGTGCAATATTATCTCTGATGGTTACTACTGTACATCATGTTATGTGTATCAGCTTCCTTGAAAATATGTAATGTGCAATATTTTTCCCTGAATGTAATTAACTCTGAGTCACCCTGAAAGAGGGACGTCTTGTCTCAGTGGGCCTACCCAGTTAACAGAATTCAAATAAATAAATAAAAATACTAAATAACAGTGCACTAAATAAAAAGGATCTGAAACCAGTCTCCATCATAAAATAAAACCCCATGCAAACAAGACAACATAAAAAATAACAGCAAAAAACAAATGTAATGTAGAAGTAATCAAACTGCAAACAGACCACTATCCTTAAAGAATGTACAGTAGTAAGAAACAATGATGCCACAATCAGCCCTTTTAGATTTAACTCTCAAACAGACCCCTTTAGCATATATAAATAGCAAACACATCGGACTAACTGTGATCGGACACTAAGTGAAGTTAAAAATACGTTATGCTGATTTGCTGGCACAGTGTTAGTGCTACCATTTGTGGAAACAACAACCGGGTTCAGAACCAGACTTAATGTATGGGAGGGTCAGCAGGGAGGAGGTCGAGCATTCAAGGGACTGCTTTCCTCCTACAGTGAGGGGATATGTTGCCTGAACTAGCCTGACCCCTAGCTGTGGCTGGGGAGAGGCAGCAAGAGATCACTATGGTGGGAGAGGAGGAGCAACTGCTGTTGACACCCTGCATATGGGCTGTGTGCTGGGCCATCTGGAAGGCACTGCATGTCTGCGTCTCCCAGGAGATTAACCAGAGGGAAACAGCTGGACAGAGCAACATGGCAGGCTGGTCCTTATGTGTCACCGTGGCTGGGGAAAGAGAAAGCAGAAACTGGAAAATGAGGACAGGCAGGCTTCATGAAGACCTGTCCACCCTCCCTGGAGGCATCCAGATATGTTCTTCAGGAGGGAGGGACTGCCTTTCCTGTCCTGGACCCACCACAGGGGAAATCCATGGGGACTTAGCCTGGGTGGATTGGAGAGGTAGATGCCAGTCATGAGAAGTGGGCACATGACTGAAAACCTGTCTAATTCATTTAGCTTATGGACCTGTTGATTAATCTCTATTGTTTGTACCGCTGTATTTATTTTACTGTTACGAATTTTATTATGTCATGATTTTATGATGATCCGAGCACTCTCGTGATAAGGGCTATATAAAGAAACAAATTGCCATGCCTTGAGAGCCTGCCCATCTGCCCGAGACAGTAAAACAGCTTTGTAGAAAAAAAAAATAAAAGCGTCTGTCCTTGAATTCCATGACAGGATTCTAAAGCAGCAGTGCATGTTATGGTGGAACATTAATACCTGTACTTTTCAGTTCTATTTCGGATCGCCTTTTTTCTCCAGCAATATCTTGTAAGATGCAGTTGTTTTCCTTTTTGAGTCTGCATTTGCATTAAAAAATAAAAATTATAAAAGAGCTTGCTTTTCATTGTGGCAATTCTTGGGGTTTCATCAATTTTCTCAGCTGTTTTAACACTCTTTGTTTAACATCACTTTTTGTGATGAAGATGAATTAGCATGTGATAGATACTGCTCCTGGAAATTAGAAACATAGACATTGTCAGCAGAAAAGACCACTGGTCCATCCAGTCTGCCCTATTTTGTTTTCTTAACTTACCCCGGCCCTGCTGTCAGGAAGGGGTTTTACCCTACCTCTCTCCGTGTCTACTATACTAGTTCCCTTTAACATAGCTATCAGACCTCCTTACCCTGTTCCAGTGGCACTTGATCCCATTAATGGTCTTTGCTGCAACCGCCTCTTCCGTAGACTGTGCCACGCTCAACCACCCTCGTGAAGTTGACATTTCCTTACATCCCTTCTGAACCTCCCAGCCACCAGTTTCCATTCATGTCCCCTTGATACTGACTCCGATTCCAACTGAATAGTTCCTCACTGTGCACCATGTTTATTCCTCTCAAAATGCAAAGATCTTAATCATGTCTCCCCTGCCATGTCTGGCCTTGGTGAGTACATCTTCAACACCTCTAACCATTTCCTATAGAATCTGCCCTGTGGCACTGATCAGGTTGGCGTCCCTTCACTGAACTGAATCCAGTCTATCCTTACCTTTTTCAGGTGGGGACTCCAGATGGGACCTCACCAGTTGTCCATACAGCGGCGATATCATCTCCTCCTCCTAGTATTGAAATCCCTCACAATGCACCTCAGCATTCTGGTTGCCTTGCTGTAGACCCAATTTCATTGACTGGTTTGTTGGAGGAGTCACTGATGATGACTCCCAAGTCCCTTTCTTCAAAAGTAGTGGCAAACCTGTGTCCCACCACCATCCAATATTCTGTCCTAGTGTTCCTTCTTCCTACAGTATGTGCATCACCCTGCACTTTCTAGCATTAAATCTCAGATGACAAACTTTGACCAACATTCCAACTGTGCTAGATCCCTTTACAATTCCCTTACCCCTCTTGGCTGTCTATCCTAGAGCAAAAGCTCTGTGTTATCTGCAAAAGACACATCTTGCCCTTTACTGTATGTGGGCTGATTCTAGAAAGGATACTCGTGGGGCAAAGTGAACTGCACCAAAGGAATGGTGAAGTAGCACTTTGCACCATGAGTTATGACATTTAAGATTCAGGAAAGCAGCCTGACATCTTGTAGGCTGCTTGCACCAAAGTGGACATATACCAATTTTTGTGCCCAAACCCTGCTGCAACATGACACAAAGGGACTTACGGCAGCAGTTATGCCCTATTCTGGAAGGGCAGCTGCCACATCCCTAATTTGGAATTCTATAACAACCCCTGAGGACATCCATCTGGCATATTAATTTCTACACAGCTAATAGCTGGTGTAAGTGTACTTTTGGGTCTACTGGGGGTTGTAGCCGTGTGCCCCAACCGATTCCCCAGGTGAGGCAGCCCCCAAGTCCTGCTTCCTGTAATAGTTAATGACAAGCTCCAAAGAGCTATCAGCCCCCTCAAAAATCCAGCTCCCGGTAATAGTTAAAGAAAAAGCCCATAGGTCTATCAGAACCCCAGACCCACTCTCAATAATATTTAAAAGAAAATCCCCACAAGGCTTTTGGACCCCAGTCCTGCTCCCAGTAATAGTGAAAGAAAAAGCCCTACAGGGCTATAGGACACCCCGTCCCTCCTATTAATATTGAAAGAAAAGCTCCATGAAGCTATCGGACCCCAGTCCCACTCCCGGTAATAGTTAAAGAAAATCCCCACACGGCTATTTGACCCACAGTCCTGCTCCTGGTAATAGTGAAAGAAAAGCCCTGCAGGGCTATCTGACACCTCCTATCCCGCCCTGTTAATATTGAAAGAAAAGTCCCCAAAGACTATTGGACCCCTCCGCCTCGATCCCCAACAATAAAAAATTGAAAGCCCACAGGGCAAGCCAACCCTCAAAGCCCCGATCCCCAACCCCAATGACATGTTGGTCCATAATATGTATAAAAAACATTCCCACACCCCTGGTAGCCCTGGTAGTCTAGTGGCCTCCACCTCCCTCCTGGCAGTGCCAGTCCACCCCACTCCCCACCTGTACCCAGCTGCTATCACTTACTGAGCACATACTATTTACAGTATCACAAGCTCATACAGAGCTCAGTCGGTGGCTGGCCATGATGGTGAGAGGTGGGTTGTGTCAGTTGGCAGCTGAAGAATCGGGCACAGGGTCCCTGGCACAACTGCACCCTCCTATATCACAGCTTATGACATGTATTGGGGTGATTGTAGAATTAGGCCCTATGTCTTCCTTATGTCTCCAATCAACTTGTTGAAAAGGAATGGTCCCAGGACTGATCCTTGCAGCACCCCACTCATAAACTCCCAATTCCCCAATTTGACCCTGTTGACCACCACCTTCTCTTGTGTCACCCCAGTCAGTTTTCCATCCATTTTACCAGCTCCTCCCAACTCTCCAATCATCTAGCTTCTTCAGCAGCTTCTTGTGGGGACTGAGTTGAATGTTTTGATGCTGTTTATTTATTTATTAGCTTTGGTTACCGAGTAAGTGCACTAGGCGATAACCCTGCCTATTTTCAGGCACAACCTGGGAGAGTACAGAATACAGTTTTACATCAGTACAAAATACAGTGCTACATCAGGACAAGATATCTGGACAATCAAAATTCCACAGCGTGTTATATTAAAATTATCCACAGGGATATACAGGGAAATATCAATAGGAGGCAGTATAGCGCAGTGGTTTAAGGCTCTGAGCTGTAAATCTGGTGACATCCAGCAGACCAGACCTGGGTTTGAATCCACAGCTTCCACTTGCATACTGTATGACCCTGAGCAAGTCACTTAACTTCCCTGTGCTCCCAGGTTGCACCTGTAAACAAGCTTTCAGCTTAGTGTGTCTCACCTGGTTAAATAACTAAATAAAAAAAATATACAGTATATATAGGCACACGTAGGGTACAGTAGCTCTAGTACCTGTGTCTTAGCTGGTGCCCTTCTAACCCAGTCAGAGAATACTATCAGGTTGGTCTTATGAGACCTCCTTGCCATGGACCTGTGCTGTTTACTATCCGGAGCCCAATGCTTTCCATATAGGTAACCAGGTCCTCTGTGACTAGTGTCTTTATCAGTTTACCCACAATGTAAGTAGGACTGATGGGTCTGTAATTTCCTGGATCATCTCTTCCCTCCCTTTTGAAGCAGAACCATGTCACCTGTCCTCCAATCCCTTGGTACCACCCCATCCTTATGGAACTGTTGAATAGCCCTGCTAGAACATCAATCAGTTCTGGTGCAAGTTCCTGAGCACTCTCACGTGTATCCCATCTGGCCTCGGTTCCATATCTGCTTACAGTGCAATGAGCCTTTTTCATGCTCTTTCTACTGAGCTCTCTACTCTCTCATTTCCTGAATCCTCCCTGATGGTGCATTAGTTTCACTTCCTGGTAGAGGCCAGCCTTCCCCACTATGAAAACATGAAAACTGTGCCAAAGTAGTTGTTCAAAATGGTTGCTTTCTACCTGTCATCCTCTTTTACCCTCTCCCACCTGCCTAACTTTTAACTGTTTGATTTTGATGTTGGCCACACACCAGTAGCACCCCTACAGAATGTAATTAAAATGTATAAGCAAAGTGATTAAGTCTTGGTGAATTAGCCAGAGTTGAGCTTGATGAACCCTCTATATTACAACAAAGAAGAAGAGAGTGTGACCCTCTCCTAATCAGTAAGCTCCTCGCTGGCCACCTGTGAGCCTCTTATTATATTAATACATCTCCCAGAGCCACCGTGTGGGATGAGAGTGGTTTCATGTATGTGTGTTCTGTTACTGCAAGAACAGCAAAGCTGAGCTGTCTGGCTGGAACAAAACGCTAGTGAAATCACCTGCCCTCAACGGTGGCAATGGGGGATGTATTAAAATATAGATCAAGGAGTACTGGTGCTATTTAAAATAAAATGCCCAGGAATATGCCCATTTCAGGGCATCTGCATGTGAGACACTCTTCACAGAATAAGAGTGTCTCACGTGCAGGAAAAGGAGTGCTCCTTGATCTATGATGGCCAGAACCTGGTATAAAAATGCAGCCAGAGAGTAATTGCCACACAAGAAAAAGAGAGAATGCAGTTAGACATCAGCCCATATTGGCATGTTAAAATTTAAAGTATAGTTACTTGACTTGAGGGTCAGCTTGTTGCCAGTCATCAGGCTAATTATATTCTGGCTAAAGGATGAGACCAAGAACCCTTCAAAATGTAAAATGATGGAATCAAGACAGAAAGTAAGAAAATGCAATTGCCTTAAATTATTTGTAGGCTTTTAAACAGCATTTTTGGGGAAGCACCGTACTATTTTTGGCAACACATCAGAAGCACCATTATAAATTTTATTTAGTTGATTTAGTTTGTGATTACTGGTAAGTGCTCTAGACAATGAAATTGTCTATTTTCCGGCACGACCTGGGAGAGATACAAACATAGGTAAAACACATTACAATGGAGGCAGGTACATAATGCAGACTTAGGTCAAACACATTACAATGGAGACAGACACATAGTACCTGAAATCAGGAGATTAGGCTTAAGTGAGGCATTTCAGCGACACAGGAAACAAATACAGATTCGAGGAGCTGAGCTATAAATATAAGCCAGACAGTGCAAAGTAAGTAGTATAGTATTCTGGACAGTTTCGCAGTGGGAGACCTCACATCTATCATCACAGTCTAATAAATTAAGCTGCCTAAAAGGAAAGCAAAATAGGTGGGCAGCATGAGAAGTGCCTAATTAGGTTATGGAGGGACAGACTAAGGAAGCCAAGCTAGGTGTGTGCCCCAGTGGTTTGGTCACTATATAAGAAAGTGATTAAATCTCAACAAATAAGTCAGGGTTGAGCTTACGAAACCCTCAATATCACTGTCCTCCAGTCCTTTGTGACCACCCAGATCCTTAGAGAGCTACTGAATAGGTCTGCCAGGGATAAACCAGTTCTAATTCCAATTCTCTGAGCACTCTTGGATGCATCCCATCTGGTCCCAGTTCTTTTTGCACTTTCAGTGCAAAAGCCATTTTCTTACTCTTTTTACTGAGATCTCTACCTCTCCATTTCCTGAATCTTCTTTGATGCTATGTTAGTTTCACTTTCGAGTAGTGTGAAAACTGAGCAGAAGTAGTTGTTCAAAATTGTTGCCTTCTGCCCATTATCCTTTCTTACCCCTCCAGCCTAACAATTATTCCCCTGTTCTTCCTTTTTCTCTGATGTACTGGAAGTACTCTTTCTTCCTTCCTTGAAACCCTCTGCAGTTTGCAGCTCTTTATTTGCCTTTGTAATCTGACCACATTGTTGGCCTGCTTCATCTTTCTTTGGTACTCCTTCTACTCCTTGCTACCTTGGATCTTGTTGTAATTAGCTCTTTTTTCACTCTCGCTGCTACCCTTGCTTTCTAAAAGAACCAGATTGGCCTTTTTTTGTTTGATGTTTTGGTGACACTTTTCAAGCATGCGTTAGTTGCTTGGAGACTTGCCCCTTTAATTACCCCTCGCCCACTTCTCCTCCACTCTCCTGAACTTATCCACTCCTACCAGTTTTCTCCTGATTATTTCATCTAGCCACAGTCTGCTTGCTTGAAATCCAGAACCACAGCTTTTAAGGCGGGTCTGTTCTTACCCCGGCAAGTTCAAACCATAAGGTATTGTGGTTAAACCCCAGGGGTCCCAGCCCTTATACTGCCCACCATTCCTCAGCTGGTAAGCACCACATAAAGAATGGCAGCTTGCCCTGTGGGTTCCCTGACCAGTTGTATCTCTAGACAGGCCTGCAGTGTGTCAAACAGAGCCTGATGTCTGGTGCTCCTACCTGCTGAGGTATCCCAGTGAATGTCTGGTAGACTGAGACCCCCAACAACCACTACCTCCCCTTCTGCAGCCCTCTTTCCAATTTTTCTCCCAGTTCTTTATCTTCCTTGACATCAGTCCTGGCTATCTGTAGATCACCCCATATGAATATTTTCCCATAATCTGTAGATCTCACTCATGCATAACTTTTTCCTGAGTCTGTGGCCCACTATACCCAGAGTGGATCTGTCTCCCCACCTTTGCTCTTGATGGACCTATCCTCGTGGCCAGTATGCCTTCCTAACATATATAGAGCTACTCCACCCTTGCCTTTTCCTATCCTCCTATTGTCCCATAACCTATTGGGACAATGCTCAAAACAGATGCTAATACCTATTAAAATCTGATGTAGTCATATTTAAAAGAGCCCTTTAATTATGTTTAACAAAAATGCTAATTTAGATTCAAAACAGGAGGAAAAGGCAGCTTACAAGATAAGAGAAATGGATAATGTAAATTAGAACAAAAGGTACAGGTCCAGAACTTTTACCATTATATGCAGCACTGTTTTAAGTGAGGATGGGGTGTTTAAGTAAGTGATAAGACATGACAAGGTGTGGGTTACTATTCCTGCACCACATGCCAGGTGTGTTGTGATGATCAAGGCATTAGCACTGAGTGTCTTCAACCACTTAAAAGTGCAATTCAGGAACAGTGGCCCACCACACCCAAGCAACACACTGCATTTATAAAATGGTGCTACTGTAAAAAAAAAAAATAATAAGTTTAGCAGTGTGGTTACTATTCCTGATCCGCACTGCTCTGGAACCTTCTACACCAATCAGGAAGCAAGGTTTCTGTACATTTTATGATTTAAAATAAATCCTTCTATGATAAACAAAAACACAGACCTCAATAGCATGCCATGGAATGTTCAGTGGATTTAGTGTGGAGTCAAACAATATGAAATGCTCTTCGCTTGACATCACATGGACACACAGAAAGTGTTTTTATTTATTTAGTTTTCATTTACCAGGTGGGCTCATTAGACAATCAAGTGCCTTTTTCAGGCATGACCTAGAGATTACAGCAAAACTGATCAATGCAAGATAGTGACTACAATTATACAGAGTTGATTAGAGGCAGATGAAGACAATTGCAGGCACAGTGTACAAGGCTAATTCACAGACATTTTAAGAGATCTGAAAGTATTGTAGCAAACAAAATGTGTTTACCTATTGAGAAAACATGTAAAATTGCTCCTCAATCCCAGATGTCCATGATTTTCAGTATGAATAAATTACAATCAATTTGACTTTGTATGATTTCTGAAAAGCATTATATTCATTATGCTGTTTCACTACCACCCACACAGACCTAAATTATGTCTGTGCACCTACCTCAGTGCAAACTGAAAAAAACCACATTGACAGATGGTGAAAATTCAACACAGGAAATTAATCACATGCAAGTAGGTAACACAAAGAGGATGAATGTTTTTGCAATAGATGTCTACAAACCTTTGCTGAGTGTGTGGTTCTGCAGTTGTTATTTAATTATATGAATGAGTGAAGTACAGCGTGGGCCTCAATCTATCAATTTAGCCATTATCTCTTTATTCTCAAGAGGAAGCAGGAACTGTTGGAGTAGAGTAGCAGATCTAGAGACGCTATAGCCATACTTAAAGGAGAACAGTGCTGAACCTGTAAGTCATGTCTCATGCCATGCAATGGGCCACATTCTATTATTGTTTGGTCTTTCCAGGTCTTTAAGTAAACTCACTGGGTATTTTCATATTCTCACAGTGGAGTTAAGTGCAATTCCAGAGCTGAAGGATGTAGTTTAGTAGAACACAAGTGCATTGGGGACAAGGATGAGATGACTGGCTCTGTCAGATCAGCTGCCCCCCAACACTCGAATGGCCCACCTTGACCAGACTCTGAAATCAAAGTCATTTGCGACTCAACTCTGATTTAACCCATTTTAGGCTATTGACCAGGTTTGTATTTTCAAGTGACCCAGTTCAGACTCTAATTTGTCTTTTCCTTGTTTGGCTATATTCAAAATGTATTTAACCATAACTTCTAACCTCAGTACTCAAGTTAATCTTCTTTTAATGATACAATGCAGCATGGTGTGAGAATCATTAAGTAACTCCCAGCACACACTTGCATTCTGCTGACTAGCTGACTTTAATCACACACAGAGTTTCTTGTAATCTTCTAGCTGAGATAAATTCTATTGACCCAGTCATGTCCTTGTTAAACAGTCTGAGAGGCAATAATTATTTGCTATTCAGAAAGCTTGAACTGCTTGCTCTTAATCACGTAAACTCTTAAGGTTTCCAATACAAGACTATCTGTTATGTTAAAAGTATTAAAAACAGATATGGTTTAAAGTTAACATTTGCCATTAGAGGGGAACAGCACATGCACATTTATATGTTATCAGATTACTGTGGCAGAACATTCAAAGTTGATTGGCTGGGTGGAGACCATAAATTACAGTGGCATGTCAAGGTTTTAACCTAACTTGCTTTATAAATGTAGCCACTAAATGTCAATAATTTAGAAAGAACTTGCAGAATGGCTCTGTTCTTTAGGTTAAATGTGAAGTCACCAGAGGCAATTTTGATTGTTTTGGCTTTGGTGACGTTTTTACTACGCCCGCAGTTTGTGGATGGATCGTGATACAACCCCGACCACGAAACTTCAATAGTGACCAACACTACAGTGACTACAGCCCCGTGTGAGGGGTTTGGGGGCATAGCCCCCAAGAAACATGTCCCCTAAGTGGAACTGCATGCCTAACACAAACTGCGGTCGATATGTCGGTTTCTGCTTCTGGTTGTTTGACATGATTTTATCGATGACCAATTGTAGATCTGGATGGATCCATGCTGCAAAGCCTCTTCATTGTCCACCATGTGAGCATATCCACTGCACTCCAAAAACTCCTTGAAGCTTCAGTGCAAGGGGAGTAACAACAGAAATTTGTGGCTACTGCCCTGTATGTGCCACAGCTGAGGGAGGCCTGTGGTGGGACGTGGGACTATTTTAGAAAATGTGATGAAGGTCTGCAGTGCACTTACGAGGAGCCAAAAGAAGGACTAGACACCATTCAGGATCTCACAGGGATTTGCAAACCAGACAAACATTTTAATAAAGAATATGATTAAGTTCTCCACTTATTTCATAACAAGCCATAAAAGGAGAGAGAAATAAATGACAAGGCAAGAAAAATCAATGAAATGTATCTCCGTCTGTGAATAGCTGAAACCTGAAGTAAAACTTTGCTGCTTTTAACACAAAGCATTTTTCTCCTAGCAATTGAAGTAAGAGTTATTTTAAATACTTTTTGTTCTGATAATCACTTCACTTACTTGGAAAGCACATTTTAAAACAACAGCCCAGTTTAATGAGCTTTTGTACAATTTGTTCTAAAAATACAAATGCTCAAAACTCAAAAACAAAAATGCTAATGTTATGAAACTAATAAAATACAGCTTAGATTGTCAGCCTGTGTGCTTTCACATGCATTAAAGTTGTTTTGTACGAGTTGTGCACTATTAAAAGATTTTTCCTTTCAAAAACCCTGGCACAAAATTGTGCATTGCTTCAAAGTTTCATTGGACTCTTACAAGCAGCTAAAGGGGCAGCTAAAAGAGTGAAGTATTTTAGAGTCAGAATAGACCGGATGGGACACCACGGAACAAGTGACCAGTTTTAAATCCTTTGTGCCAATTCTAAGATGTCTTGTTTATTTACTTTGGGCCAGATATTCAGAAATGTGCCAAAGGCTGGTGCAAGTCCAGCACAGTGCAAATCTGATGCGCCATGGTGCAATGAGTATGATATTCAGAGTTTGCGCATGGCGAGAAATGCGCCAGTGCAACACAGCTGAATATGCGCATGGATGCACTATAGTGCAGCGAGATTTGTGCCGAGGCACAACAGACATGTGCCAAGGTGCAACCAGACCAGCCCCATAGCGCAGTTGAGAGATGCGCCCACGGCACAACCAGACATGCACCATGGCGATGCAATGACCAGTCCCAGGCAATGATGGGAGCACAGCAGCAGTGTAAAGGCTTGGTCAACGGCAGAGGATGACACCGGGACAGTGCCAGGGATGCACAGTGGCAGGCCATAGGTGGCCACCACCAGCAGGGCACACACAGGCACCCAGACACCCCCACCCCAGAACACACCTGTGGCACACAAAGCAGGCAACAGGTAGCACCAACGGCAGGCCACCAAATGAGCCCCCACATGCTGTGCCCCACCCACCCACACCCCAGCAAGCCACACCCAGGGCCATGCTGTCAAGCACACACATGCCACACATCCTGGACAGCCACCCGTGGCCACCCCAAGGCACAGCCACCGACCAAGGACAGGACATCATGATGCATGACCTGCACACCAACACAGGCACACACACACACACACGCACACACACACACACACCATGCCACTGCAGTATGGCTCCACATGCCAGCTGAAAAGTAGACACAGACACAGGCAGATAAGGCAAAATAGAAGTGTAATAGCAATAACTATATACAGAAACAACGGGGTGGAAGGAGATAGGGAACAGGGACTGTACAATGGGATGGGATGGGGGACTGGAGGGGAGGTATGGCTGTGGATACAGGGGAACAAAATACAGGGCTAGTGGCACCACACCCAGCCACCCCTGCTGCTGCAGTTGCCTCCAGATCCCATGGAGCTGCCTCCGACCTGGAAGACGGCCTCATTGCATTCTGATGTCACAAGTATGAGCCATTGCAGGAGCCTGCAACAAAGTGGCAGTCAACATCTGCAGACACCTAGGACAAGGGACAGAACAGGTGATCAGTGCAACATCCCAAGAAACATGGCCCAACCAGAGCACTGACCAAGCAGGGAACACCCCCGAGGGCCCATACAGGCCACCCACAGGGTTGTGGGCCAATGCCTGCTGACAAGGCGGCACACCACATCAGTGCACAGCGGTGGTCCATGCCACACAGTGGCCATCCGACTGCAACATGGCAGTCACATGGTATAGTGCCCCACCTGTGCCCCAGCAACATCATTGGCAGCCATGTGCACATCCACCCCACCAGCAGCAGGCACACCTGATTGACGGATGTGCCACAGTGGTGGGCATCCCCCACAGTGCCACACAGACAGCTGCCATGGCACATGGCAAAGGCTGCCATGCCGCACTCATGCCCTGCCACCCCTACTGATGGTGCACAGAACAACGTCAGTGCCTACCTGCCTCTCTGTGGCCCCACAGGTGCTGGTGCCACCCACCTCCTCCCCTTCCTCCTGGGCTGCCGTGGCATGGTGACCCACCAGCATAGCCTGACACCTGTCCTCAGGTCCTGGGAATGGAACAGAAACAGTTACACATCAGTAACCAAGCATAGCAGCTGCCCGCCAACCCAATCCCTGTGCACAGGGTGAGCCCCTGCCTGACACGGCCCACAGGCTGGCAGTGCAATGCAAGTGGAAGAGAATGAAGCCACAGCGCACTGCGCACAATGGTAGTACTCCACCCTGCAGAACATGCCAGGCAGCCTAACCAACACCTCAGTAGAGCACCAGGGCACCATGCATGTTGGGCTCACTCATCTGGCTGTGGCACAGCCCCACACTGTGCATGCACCTCCATCTGCTGGAGGTGCTCGGGTCCCTCCACTGCAGGTCCCTGTATTGGTGGTGACACTGCTCGCCACTCCTGGCCACCCTGTGTGCTGTGACAGTGTGGCAGCAGTTGCCTGCCACACAGCCACCTGGGGCTGCTGCAGTTGTGCCTGCCCAAAGAGCTGGGGTCTGTGTGGCAGGATGCAGGCCACTAGGTTGGCTAGCTCAGCTTGCATCCAGTTGGCCACCATGCACCGTGTCGCTGTTGCTGCACCATCACCGTTCTTCATGAACTGCAGAGCAAAATGGCGGCATTAAGCACATTTGGATAGTGCATGCACCAGCTGCACGGGCTGAGAGGAAATATGCTGTGATATGCTATAGTGCAGTCACGGAGGTCGTGGCATGGGCGTGGTCTGACAGGGTCACGGGTGCAGGGTCACCCAGGGGCAGAGGTTACAGCAGGGGTCAGGAACAGCTGCTGCACAGTGCACATGTGCAATAGCAACCATGGTGCACTGTGCCGCTGGCCTTATTGTGCACTGCACACAGTGCACAATAGGTGACAGCACACTGCCCTGCATGCGCACTGTGCTTCCGCCAAGAGTGTGCATGTGTGTGCATTGCACCATGATTTACTCCAGAGCAATCCCATTGCACACAGAGCAATTCAGCAATATTCAGCCGCCACATACTAATGAGCTCATCAGCCAATGCATGGCTCACTGTGGAAATTAGCATGTCATTACCGATGCGCGATGCTCACTTGCATGTGTTGTGCTATTAAAGCACGCGGATCGGCACAGTCCATGGACCAGTATTGCAACCTTCGGAGTGTGCTGCTGCATGCAGCTGAGCCCAGCCAGCACAGTGGGGGGACAGTGTAGGCTGCTGCTGACACTGACACACATGTCCATCTCCACAGATAGTACAATGTCGGAACGTGAAGAGGTTGAGGAGTGTGGGCCTGCATGGAAACACAGGGCCAACTTTACCAAGACAGAGGCCGATGCCCTGTTTGAGGCCTACCTGGACAGGGAGCCACTGCTGAGTGGTGCCACGGGCACACCACAGGCCAGGGGTGCGGCCTGGGAGGAGGTAGCGGTGAGTGTGAACCAGCAGGGCAGTCACCAGCGGTTGGTGCAGGAGTTCTGGAAGGAGGTGGGCACTGATAACCACCACGTCAAGGAGAAGGTGGCAGCCATTTGTGCTGCCAGGACAGCCAGAGGAGGGGGGCCTGTTGATGTGCCACAGCTCACGGTGCAGGAGGAGCTGGTGGCAGCCATCATGAGCCACAGCACTGTCGAGGGTGTGTCGGGTGGAGGGTTCCAGACAGGTGGAAGCCCATCACAGCATGGTACGTCACGATGGGCACACGCAGCAAGCAATGGGGAGGTTGGGCCGGGGACATGCATCACTGACACATCTGTTTTCTCTTTCAGCACCAGCACGCCTGCATGTAGTGGACGGGTGCCAGCAGCGGCGTGGAGGTGGGCCCAGCCCGGAGGACCAGCCATCCACCTCCACAGGCATCCGGAGCCTGATCGCTGCAGCACACCACTGCTGCCCATCCAAATGTCCTGGGCATGGGGTTGGACGAGGCCCTGGCTGTGTTTCAGCAGGATGCCAGCCATGGTGTCCTCTGTGCACAGACACAGATTGGGGCAGGGTCTGATGGCGATGACGACATGACCATGATCCTGGACAGCATTTGTGGTGTTGTGGGGAGATGCCCATACCCAGTACCACCTTGGGCAGCACGCCCAGTGGCCTGCCAGTGGTGGGACAGTTGCCCCGCCACTGCAGGTGCTGCGTGTGCACCGCCATAGCAGTGCCATGTGGTGGTGGTGATGCGGCTGAGCAGCTGCTGGGCAGTATACAGGGGCCAGATGGGCAATAGCGGCAGGCAGCAGGGGACAGAGGGCAGCCAGGCGTGGTGTCTACCGCGGGCACCAGACAGGAACCAACCTCATGGGGACCCCACTGTGCAGCATCCACCTGAGCGGGGGCTGTGCAGTACGATCGACCACCACCGGTGGGTTGGCACCCTGCCCAGGGTCCCCTGGGCACCGACCCATAATCAGAGCACACCTGATTGCTGCGGGCCTCTGTGGAGCAACAGGTGCTTCTGGTAGCTGGGTTGTGTGCACTGCACATGGAGGTGCACCAGGCAGCCAAGCAGTGTGAGAGAGAGGCACTGCGTGCTCCTGGAGGCTATTCAGTGCTTAGGGAGGACACGACCACATCCCAAGTTCGCATTGCTAATGAGATCAGGGATGGCCTTGCACCACTGGCTGCCACGGGTGTGGCTGGTCCCCACACACCGCATAGTGCACTGTCCACCCCATGGACCTGGCGTCGAGCAACACCTCCCTGTCGATGCCGAGCTCTGCTGTAAGCATCCCAGGCACACCTGGGGCTGGTCTGTATGGGTGCCTACACACTCCTGCATGGACCCGGTCACTGTCCCATGGTTCAACCCCTGGAGGATTGTGCAGACACCCCTGTGGCCGATGTGCAGCCTGTGGCTGCTGATCGCCCGGCACAGCTGCCTCTGTGGCTGTGGTGGCCATGGTTCCGTGAGGCGGACCTGAGGTGTGTGCAGCCCTGGCTACAGTCTGCTGCCACTGCCCTGTGCGTGCATGGGCGGTGTGGTGCATACCACAGGTGTGGCACCTGTGTGTCGTGCCGCACGCTGCCTGTGTCCATGCCTGCCTGGCTGCTGGCCCATGTGGCGGTGTAATGAGAGCAGATCAGTGCCGGTTGTGCCTGTGCACCAGTGCACTGCATCTGATCCCCATCACATGCCAGTGCCTGGGCACGGCATGTGTGTGTGTTGCTGTTCCTACTGTTTGCTGCTGTGTGGAACTGTCACCCCCACCCATTGTGTGTGCATGCCCATTGCCATGCATGCCCCTGCCTGTGTGCTGTACCTGTGTGTGTCGACAACCTACCTGCCTGCACCATAGTGCTCCCATGCGATGGTGTCCCTGTGCTAGGCGTGTCATGCACTGGAGCCGGAGTCCCTCCACCAGGGGGCTGTCCACCTCCCTCCGGCCCTCATCGCCCCTCTACTGTTCCCTCCTCAGCCTCAACAACTATCCCACAGTCAATAGCCATGTTGTGCAGTATGCCACAGGCCAGGAATAGGCCACAGGCTTTGAGGGGCTGTACTGTGAACATGCAGATCTGTCTAGGCAATGGAAGTGTGCCTTAACATCCCAAATACATGCTCAGTGGTGTTCCACGGGTTGGCGGTGCCTCACTGTACCGTTCTTCTGCTGGGGATGACAGGCACTGGTAGGGTGAGCAGCCACAGCCTAAGTGGATATCCACTGTCACCTGTATGGAGAATGACATAGTTAGCCATGTGTCCTCTGCTGCTGTGCCCTTGCTCATCCCTCGGTGCCCTCGCCTGTGCACCCACCCTGCCTTCCCCTTCCCATGTTCTGCCCGGCCGCCTTGCCCATCCCATACTCACCCACTAGGTGGCCCATGGGGATATCCCCACTCAAACCTGTGGCACAGCGCAGTTCTGTGCCAGATGAATGCATCATGTGCTCTCCCAGGGTGTGTGGCACAGACATTGGTGATGCCCTCGTGGCATCGCACACCACCTGGCAGTTGACACTGGGGAACCCCTTCCTGTTTACATATGCCACACCTTCAGGGCCAGATGGCATGCCGATGCCCACATGGGAGCAGTCAATGGCTCCAAGCACACCAGGCATGTGTGCTACCCTGTGGAAGTCCTGCATGGTTGATGTACGCTCTACCTGTGTGTTGGGGAAATGGATATATTCTGAAGCATGTGGCAGCAGGGCATTGAGGAACTGTATGAGGAGGGGATGTGGCCAACTGGGTTATGCCTGTTTTGTCCCTGTTGGTCTCTGGAAGGTGCCAGTGGTGAGCAGGCACATGACAGCTGTTACCTTCATCTCCACTGACATTGTGGGCTCAGTCTAGTGGATGCCTGCATCTCCTCACTGCACAGCTCACAGAGCTACCTCTGACTAGCCCAGATCAGGCGATACCAGCCCACAATCTCCATATCGCTGTAGTTCTCGAAGGTGGTGCGGCACGGTACCACCTGTTCGGGCATACTGCCAACAGGCTCTTCTGTCCTATTCCTCCTGCCTCCTAACACCCCTCATTACAGCCTCCATTAGAAAGGTGCACTGGCCATGGCCCTGCTGTCCTGTTCTCCTGAGCGGTCGGCTGCTCTGGACTGTCTGCCACCCTGGTGTGGTGCGTGGTACCTTGAATGTCTCTCCCTCTCACTTGCTCTGCCCCTGGCTCACTTTCCACTGCCACCTCTGTCCCACACCCCTGTGGCTTCCTGTGCAGGTCACCCGGTCCCTCTCAGGCTCTGTCTCCCTTGCTCTTATGAGTTTTGTCCTCCACCATCCTGTTCCACCTCTCTCTCTCTCTCTCTCTCTCTCTATCTATCTCATCCCTGGTGCAAGTGCTGTCTGTGTGCTTGCACCCTGTATTTATAGGCTCAATTCTGCTCGGCACATCTGGGACTTGCTCCGCACTTGTGCCATGGTTCAACAGTTGAATATCACACTGCACCATATTCATGGGCACGCCTTGCTCTTTGCGCATGCATTCATTAGGGTTGCACATTAGTGTATTGGGAATTGCACTGCACATTGGCTCCCACTGAATATCGCTCCCTGGTGCATTTCGCATTTGTGCCAGCGCTAACTCGGCACAACTGCTTTGAATATCCCAGCCTTTGAATGAAAGTCATTGTAAGATAAGAGTATGGATAGCAGGAAAAAGTGCAACAACATAGAAACATAGAATTTGACGGCAGATAAGGACTGCTTGGCCCACCTAGTCTGCCCATTTTCCTACCTAACAGATAAGCTGCAGATCCTAGTTAACCAACAGCTTACTTCCTCCTACCCCCACTAGGACTGCCTTATGTCTGTCCCATGCATTCTTGAATTCCCCACTGTTCTTGACTCACGACCTCCTCAGGGAGGCTGTTCCATGCATTCACAACCCTCTCTGTGAAAAATATTTCTTCACATTACCTCTAAGCCATCCCCTCTATCTTCAAATTGTGCCCTTGTTCTTGCATATCTCTTTTCTGAAAGATGCTACCCTCTTGGACTTTGTTGATTCCCTTGAGGTACTTGAAAGTTTCTAGCATGTCACCTCTCCCTTCTTTCCTCAAGGTATACATATTAAGCTCCTTTAGTCTTTCTTCAGATGTCTTCTGGTGCAGACCTTGCACCATTTGGTTGCCCTCCTCTGGACAGCCTCCACTCTGTCTATGTCTTTGCGAAGATGGGGTCTCCAGAACTGCATACAGTACTCCAGCTGGGGTCTCACCAACTGTCTGTACAGAGGATAACAACTTCCTGTTTTCTACTATTGATGCCTCTTCCTATGCATCCCAGTATCCGCCCAGCCTTCCTTACTGCCTTCTCACATTGCTTGCCCACCTTGAGGTCATCTGATATAATACCCCAGGTCCCTTTCCATTTTACCGTTGTCAGTATCTCACCCCCCATTGTGTACTCTTCCCTGGGTTTTGTTTCCCATGTGCATTACCTTGCACTTATTTGCATTGAATCTGTGCTGCCATACATTTGACCATTCCTCCAACCTTGCCAAGTCCCTTCTCATCCTTTCCGCTCCATCTGTGCATCAACCCTGTTGCAGATCTTTGTGTCCTCTGCAAAGAGACATACTTTTCCTTCCAGTTCCTCTGCAATGTCACTTATAAAGACATTAAAAGGACCAGTCCCAGTACTGAACCCTGCAATTCCCGCTAGTAACCCTCCTTTCTTCACTGTGTACTCCATTTACTACTACCCTTTGCATCCTGTTGTCTAGCCAATTTTTATGCAGGTTACCACCTTGGGACCCACTCCAAGGCTGGCTAACTTGTGTATTAATCTTTTGTGTGGGACTGTATCAAATGCCTTGCTAAAATCTAGGTAGGCCATGTCCACAGTCCCTCCCTGGTCTACTACTTTGGTCACCCAGTCAAAGAAGTCTATTAGATTCATCTGATACGACCTTCCCATCGTGAATCCATGCTGCCTTGGGTCCTGTGCCCACTGGCCTCTAGGTACTCAACGATTCTTTCCTTCAGAAGTGATTCCATCATTTTCCCTACCACTGAGGTCAAACTAACTGGTCTGTAGTTTCCTGCCTCTGTCCTGCTCCCACTTTTGTGAAGAGGAATCACATCTGCCCTCCTCCAGTCCTCAGGTACCACCCCATCCTCCCATGATTTGTTAAAGAGAGTAGTCAGCGGTGTCACTAGTTCTACCCTTAGTTCTTTTTAGAATTCTTGGGTGAATCCCATCAGGCCCCATTGCTTTGTTCACCTTCAATTTATTAGTTCTTTCAGAACCCTTTCTTCTGTAAATGGACTGCTATCGACCACCGTCTTCAGAGTGTTTCTCTTGTTTGGTTTAGGTACCTCCCCTCCTCTTCCTTTGTGAATATTGAGCAGAAATATTCATTCAGTATCCCTGCTTTTCACTGTCACCCTCTACCCACATTCCCTCCCTTTATTAAGCCTCAGTATCCTTCCTTTGGTCTTTCTTCGCTCCCTAATGTACCTATAAAGGTCTTATCCCCTTCTTAACAGAATTGGCTATCCTTTCCTCGGTTTGGGCCTTTGCTATTCTGACTGCCTTCCAGACTCTTTCTGCTTTAACTGGTAAAGTTCTCTGTCCTACTCCTTCTGTGTTTCCTTATATTTCCTGAATGCTATCCTTTTCTCCTTAACCTTCCCTGCTACCTGCTTTGAGAACCATAGTGTTTTTTCCTTCATTGTGTTTTGTTGATTTGCTTTACACAAAGGCTTGTTGCCTCTGTGATGGCTGTTTTGATTGCTCCTTATTGTTCCTCCACCCTCCTTCTTGCCTGTTTGCTAGTGCTTTTCTGAGGCACTCTCTCATTTTCCCAAAGTCAGCCCTCCTAAAGTCCAATACTCTTGCTTTTGTATGGCTTGATTGTACGGATGTGTTTATCGTGAACCACACTGTTTGGTGGTCGCTTGTTCCCAGATGGCAACCCACTTTTAAATCTGAGATTCTTTCTCCGTCTCCATTTGAGAGTACCAGGTCTAAGATTGCTCCTCCCAAGTGGGCTCCAATACTAGCTGTCTGAGGCATGCCCCTGTAGGGAATCAAGAATGACCCTGCTCTTGGATGCGCCTGCAGCAAAGGTGCTCCAGTTAACATCTGGCATATTCAGGTCCCCACCAACAATATCTCCCTTTTCTGCCATTCTAAGGAAGCCTTCTATCATTTCCTTGTCCACTCCCTCCCCGAGATGGGGGTCTGTATACAACCCCATGCGGTTGTGAGTGCCATTTCCTGTCTCCAGGGTGACCCAGAGTGCCTCATCTGCTCCTGTTTACTCTTTAGTTCTGTTGCTTGATCCCTTCCTTTATATAGAGAGCTACTCCTCCTCCTCCTCTTTTACCCTCCCTGTCCTCCTGTAGATTGTGTATCCTGGTATGTTGACATCCCAGTCATGGTTCTCTGTGTACCATGTTTCTGTGACTGCCACAATATCCTGCAAACCTCTTCCATCAAGGCCACTAGTTCAGGAGCTTGTTACACAGACTACGGGCACTGGTACTCATCACCCTCCACTTTTTGATAGCCTTACCCCTTTTAGCCCCATTCCTGTCCTTACTGCCTTTGCCTTTTTACATTTACCTCTGTCCTGCTCCCTAATAATTTCTCTACCTTGGTGTGTACCTCACTAATTACCATGTTTTGTGAGGGAGGCTGGGACTTCTCTGCTCCTTTTCAGTGCCTCCCCTTGGCTAGTTTAAGCGCTTGCCAATGAAGCATTTAAACTTCTCACCTAGGATCCTGGCTCCCCCAGACAGATGCAGACCATCGCACCAGTATAGGTCTGCATCCCTCCAGTGGCTCCCCAGTCCCCAATGAAGCCAAACCCTGAGCTCCACACCATTTTTTCAACCACTCATTGAATTCCTGGTGAGGAGTGCTCTAGCATCACCCTTTCCATAGACAGGCAGCACTCCGGAGAAGGTTACCGTGAGCAAGCATTTGTTTCAAGGCCCTTACCCAACTCTACAAACTCTCTTGCACTGCTCTGATCCCATTCCTAGCCAGGTCATTTGTCCCTAGGTGGACAATGACATCCAGCCCCTCCCTCGTGCAGCTCCTCCCATGATCCTGAGGATTTGCTTCCTGTTCCTCCAAGCCGTGGCACCAGGAAGGCACCTTATCTCCCTCTCCACTTCCTCCCCATTTCTACCCCCCATGATTGGAGTCCCCCACCAGGAGTTGTTTCCTTCTCCTGTGGGTCCCATCTCACCCTCCTGTGGGTCTCCTTTGTGAAGGTTCCCAGCATCCTCCTTGGTCTCCACTGCAGGTGCCTCCCTAGAGGAACCACTATCCACCAGAAGAGCAATGAATTGTGGAGAGGTACAGCTGAGGGATGCAACTTGTTCTGCCACCTCTCCTCATTGAACCCACCCTGGTCCAGCCTCTCCTCTTCTTGGCAACCCTGAGGTAGTAGCATTGGCTCTGGTGGTCTCTGGGTGGGGCAGAAGGTTCTCACTAATCCTAGCCAGGTCAGCCTGGAGACGGGCAACCTCCTCTCTCAGACTACAGAGAGGTGCCTGCAAATAGGCAGCATCGCAGCTTCCAGAATGTCTCCTGGAACACTGCCACCCCACAGCCATTGCACTGCACCACCCTATCATGTCTTATTTTGTGTCCCTCTCCTGTTTCTCTGTATGCTTACTCTCCTCTCCTTACAGCTCTCACCCTTCCTGTTCTGGGACAGTAACTTCCTATATTCTTCAGTAGCCTCCTTCTTCCTTGCTCAGTGTCAGACCACCAGCAGCTGGGGGAGAGTGAGCTACTTTTTCCTTTAGGGTTGACCAAATCAATGCTTCTCTATGATCCTTCCCTTCCTACTGCCAAACAGGAAGTTCCTGTTGACAGTCAAATCCAGTGGCTATAAAAGTAGAACTGGCTTCGGTGGGTGGATGGGATGGAGGACAATTAGTAAGAAAAAGGCAAGAAACAGGAAGTTGTAATTTGAGTCACCTGCTTTACAGTGTCTAAGCCACACCCCCAATTAAGCTCTCTATCTTCCTACTGATTTAGCAAAGTCAGCTGATACAGTAACCTTCCCAGCACAGAACACACACTGACTTTCTTTCTTTTCTTTCTTTTTTAACCCTAAATAGGACCTGTTCTACTTCTAATAAAGTATCTGTCTACTTAATCTCAACAGATACTGACTCCTGCTGAGATATAAGTGTTAAATGAATGAGAAAATGTAGCTTCTTTTAGTTAGCTGCTTTCTGCTCTACAAGCAAGGCTAGCAACAGGAAGTTGTAATTTGAGTCACCTGCTTTTATAGTGTCTAAGCCACACCCCAATTAAGCTCTCTCTCTCCTCCTACTGGTTTAGCAAAGTCAGCTGATACAGTACCCTTCCCAGCACAGAACACACACTGACTTTCTTTCTTTCTTCACCTAAATAAGACCCTTCTACTTCTAATAAAGTATCTGTCTACTTAATCTCAACAGACACTGACTCCTGCTAAGATATAAGTGTTAAATTAATAGGAAAATGTAGCTTTTTTAGTTAGCTGCTTTCTGTTCTACAAGCAAGGCTAGCAACAGGAAGTTGTAATCTGAGTCACCTGCTTTTATAGTGTCTAAGCCACACTCCCAATTAAACTCTCTCTCCTCCTACTGGTTTAGCAAAGTCAGCTGATACAGTACCCTTCCCAGCACAGAACACACACTGACTTTCTTTCTTTTCTTTCTTTTTAACCCTAAATAGTACCTGTTCTACTTCTAATAAAGTATCTGTCTACTTAATCTCAACAGATACTGACTCCTGCTGAGATATAAGTGTTAAATGAATGAGAAAATGTAGCTTCTTTTAGTTAGCTGCTTTCTGCTCTACAAGCAAGGCTAGCAACAGGAAGTTGTAATTTGAGTCACCTGCTTTTTATAGTGTCTAAGCCACACCCCAATTAAGCTCTCTCTCCTCCTACTGGTTTAGCAAAGTCAGCTGATACAGTACCCTTCCCAGCACAGAACACACACTGACTTTCTTTCTTTTCTTTCTTTTTTCACCCTAAATAAGACCCCTTCTACTTCTAATAAAGTATCTCTCTACTTAATCTCAACAGACACTGACTCGTGCTAAGATATAAGTGTTAAATTAATAGGAAAATGTAGCTTTTTAGTTAGCTGCTTTCTGTTCTACAAGCAAGGCTAGCAACAGGAAGTTGTAATCTGAGTCACCTTCTTTTATAGTGTCTAAGCCACTCCCAATTAAACTCTCTCTCCTCCAACTGGTTTAGCAAAGTCAGCTGATACAGTACCCTTCCCAGCACAGAACACACACTGACTTTCTTTCTTTTCTTTCTTTTTTAACCCTAAATAGGACCTGTTCTCCTGCTAATAAAGTATCTGTCTACTTAATCTCAACAGATACTGACTCCTGCTGAGATATAAGTGTTAAATGAATAAGAAAATGTAACTTCTTTTAGTTAGCTGCTTTCTGCTCATACAAGGCTAGCAACAGGAAGTTGTAATTTGAGTCACCTGCTTTTATAGTGTCTAAGCCACACCCCCAATTAGCTCTCTCTCCTCCTACTGGTTTAGCAAAGTCAGCTGATACAGTACCCTTCCCAGCACAGAACACACACTGACTTTCTTTTTCTTTTCTTTTTTTTAACCCTAAATAGTACCTGTTCTACTTCTAATAAAGTATCTATATACTTAATCTCAACAGATACTGACTCCTGCTGAGATATAAGTGTTAAATGAATAAGAAAATGTAGCTTATTTTAGTTAGCTGCTTTCTGCTCTACAAGCAAGGCTAGCAACAGGAAGTTGTAATTTGAGTCACCTGCTTTTATCGTGTCTAAGCCACACCCCAATTAAGCTCTCTCCTCCTACTGGTTTAGCAAAGTCAGCTGATACAGTACCCTTCCCAGCACAGAACACACACTGACTTTCTTTCTTTAACCCTAAATAAGACCCCTTATACTTCTAATAAAGTATCTGTCTACTTAATCTCAACAGACACTGACTCCTGCTGAGATATAAGTGTTAAATGAATAAGAAAATGTAGCTTCTTTTAGTTAGATGCTTCCTCCTCTACAAGCAAGGCTAGCAACAGCTAGCAACAATTAAGCAGACAGAAACATAAAGAGCATTTCTGCCTAGGAAAGGACAAGTAAAGGAAACAAAGTCTAGCAAAATCTATATGTAATACAGTAGAATCCAGAATTTAAGAAAATAGCAGTACAAAATATAACCTTTCTACCTTCACAGAAAATATGTCAACCAATGTGTTTGTTTATGATGTCAGGCAATGTTATAATACTACAGTGTATACTGAATGTACACCATAGAGCTGTATCACCCAGCATTAATATGAACCATGTTATACTCCTTTATCATCTGCTGTACTGCACCAACCCCTGTAATGGAGTACCACTGTATACACTAGTGCATAGAATTGACTTTCACCATGTTAGACTCCAGTGTCAGCCATTTTATAGCTTTGACATATAGAACTGCCTCACCCGCATTTACTGAACCATGGTACACGCCAGTATCACCCATTGTATAGTACTGACTTATGCAGTATCATGGTATGCTCCTGTATTGCCTGTTGCTTAGTACTGACTTGTATTATGGTATGCTCCTTTATCACCCATTGTATATCACTGACTGACATGGTATGCTCTAAAATCATTGTGTACTTCAATGCCATCTGTTGTATAGCATTGACTTGTACAGTATCATAGTATATCCCTGTATCCCATGCTGTATAGTATTGACTTGTATCATGGTATGCTTCTGTATCATCCATTGTATAGCATTGCCTTGTTTCATGGTATACTGCCATATTGCCCATGGTATATATTAACTTGCACAATATCATGACATACCCTGTACCCATTATTGTATAGCATTGACTTGTATAATGTAGTATGCTTCCTGTATCCCCATTGTATAATACTAACTTATACCATGGTATGCTCCAGTATACTCTATATTATAGCACTGACTTGTATATTGTATACCCCAGTGTCACCCATTTGTATTGAATTGGTTTGTATCATGGCATACTGCAGTATCACCCAGCATAGCATTTACAACATATGCAGTATCATAGTATACTCATGTATCAACCATTGTATTGCACTGATATCACCCAGTGTGTAGCACTGACTTGTATTATGGTATGCTCTAGTATCATCTATTACTGTATATAGAATTGACTTTTACATCATATCATGCTCCAGTATCATACATTGCATAGTACTGACTTTTACAGTAGTATACTATTGTATCAGCACTTGACCATCACTGACAAAGTTTTATGATACTCTCTAGTATCACCAGTTGTACTCCACAGTGGCATATGCAATGGTGAATCATTGTGGCATCCATTCTACAGCATTCCCTTGCACCATGACATATCACTGTGTCCCCATGGAACAGAATCAACTTGTACTGTACCATATTATACCACAGCACCTCCGATTACAACACTGACACCTACTATCATTTACCCCAGTATTATTGCAGTATACCTAGTTCTTTAAGCAAACATCCTAGTGAGCACAGTTATCTTTACAATTATTTAATACAGAATGTTACATCTTTTGCAGCTACACATTCTCATGTAATAACAGGACAATTTGACAAAATCCAGCCCTAGCTCCATCCACATAATTACTTTGATCAGAGTTCTAGGTTTGGTTCCAATACATTTTTAGTACTTTTGTTCTTTCACAGCTTTAAACATATTCCCTATTAAAGAAAGATGGTGAAATCTGCAAATTTCATAACGTGAAATATTTCATGAAATTCGCATTTTGCTAAATATTTCATGCATGTGAAATTCCACTGGTGAAATATGGAATTTCTCCTACGAATGGCAGAATTTCGCCATTAGCAGGTGAAAACCGCTGTTTGTGGACAAAACTCTGTATTTCACGGTGGAATTTGCATTTCGCACCAGCAAAATATTTCATGCAATGTGCAAATTTTGCAAAATATTTCACGCTATGAATTGTGATTTCACTGAATTTCTCCAGTGAAATTAAATTTCACTGCATCTCTACTATTAAGTGCTGCCTCTAATATCATGCCCTGGACATCATGAAAGCGTGACTTTAGTCCCAGTCGATTTCTCCTGGTAGCAGTCAAATTAACAAAAACTGAAATGCAAGTTGATAGTGGAATATCAAGATGCAAAGCCTCTTCTGAAAACTATAAAATGAGATTTGAAGTCTTCCAACCAGCAACTCAGTTTCATAATACTGGATGTCATGATAACGTATGTACAGTAATAAATTCAACTTCTAGTGAGTTTTAATGATGATATGCTTCTGTATCATCCAGTGTATAGGGGTTGAATTTGTTGTGATAACTTTTTAATTAGTGTTCATTCTAACTGACATCTGATGGCCTGTGCAACCCTCAGAGGCATGAAAATGAGCGCTACAACAAAATAAAATAGCTTGAACTTGCCTTGCCAAAATATTAGTATTACCACTTATACAGCAGTAACCAAAGCCACTGCTTTTCATAACTTTCCATTCAATGTTTAGAACATTGTCTAATGCAGTAACACAACATATTTACTTGTAATGTAACAATATTTACTGTACACTCAATTCTGCATATACAACAGAGCCAGCCAGGTTGCAATGCAGTACCTTCCCGTATTACTGAAGAACACTGATGTATGCTACAGGGGACAATGCAATTCAATGGCAATTAAGCCCTTTGGCATGCAACATTTTGTGTCATGTAATTTACTGCAAGGTACTGTTTTGCATCCTGGCTGGCTCTACTTATTCATACATTTTCTATACCTACAGTCTATTCAGATCTTATTTTATGACTCAGGACAGCTGCTTGAAAACTGGGTCCTCATTCCTCAGACTTCAGCTGCTCCTTCAATCTGTCTGCGCCTGATGTCATAATTCTCAGCTCATGAATCACAGTTGGTCACTGTGAAAGTGATATGTTGTCACAAGCAGGAGATCATAAGATCACATGTAGACAAAGATCAGGAACAGATTAAGTCGAGCATACGAATCCTTTCTCAGTACACATTTCTTTGTATTAGGTTTCATATGTTTTATGAGTAATAGAAGGCATAATTTGCCTATTTACATCCTCACCATTATTCAATGGAGGTATAGTATTTATTTATTTAAAAATTGGCAACTGGGAGAGGCACACTGAGCTGAGGCTTGTTTCAGGTGTGTCCCAGGGAAAGGGGAAGGGAAAGCACAATTACAAAGTACAGTCAGTCAAGTGATGTAGTTACAATGAGGGTGACACAAAGAGCATAGTTGAGTGTAGTACAGACAAAATGGCAAAACATTGCACATGGAGAACAAATGAATTAGCATGCAAACATCTGTGCAGACTGGGTAAACTCAAAGTGTACAGTGCCAGAGTGAAGGAAGGCTGAGCTGGTGCCAAAAGGAGTCAAAACACGTTGATAAACTTCAACAAGGTTGCCAGAACTATGGAGTTAGGGGAGGAGAGGTAAGCAGTGATCAAAAGCCAGGCAAGGGTAAGGAAGGGTTCAGGAAGAGGTTAGCAGGAGCAGCAGGAAGGCGGAAGGAGGTTTTCTGGTGTTTAGTGCAGGAAGGGAGAGATGGATGGAGGAGTGTAGCTGGTTCCAGAGGGAGGGTGGCGTATGAAAAAGCAGATTTCCTGACTGAGGGTGTGGGTGGAGAAGGGACAATGTGTGTGGGCTTCTTGAGTGCAGGAAATAGGAAGAGGAGGGATGGGGAGAGGAGATGAGATAGGTATGGAGAGGGACCCAAACCAGAATTTAGAGATGAGGAAGAACAGTGGACTGTTGACATGAGGGAAGAGGAAGGATGGATAGGAAGCAGTAAAGGGAGCAGAGGTGCATATGAGAGGGTGAGTAAGTAGCAAGGCAGCAGAAGGCACTGTAGAGGGTGTCTAGTCTGGCAGGGAGGTGGAGGAGGCTGGGCCATAAAACCACATCTGCATAGTCAAAACCAGGAGAACCATTTTGGTGACCAGCTCTGGCAGACCTAGGGAGAAAGGCAGTCCATATTGTGGTATGTACGGCATCAGTGTGGCGCAATTTGGTATAGGTGACATCAATGTGGGCAAAGAAGACAAGCCTGCTGTCTAACCACATACGAGTCATACAATAAGTGGGAATACTTCAAGTGGTGTGCCATCTAGTGTAGAGAGATGAGGAGGGAGCAAGTTGGGCCAGCTTCTGGCTGGTGCCAAAGGTTAGAGACACCATTTTTTTGGTGTTAACCTGATATTGGTTGGACTTGAACCAATACAGAACATTGTGAAAGTCTTGTTGAAGCAAGACTTACAGAGATGCAGTTGAGGGACTGGAGGTGTAGAGAATGGTTTCATCTGCATACGTGTGAATATGCAGTTGGCATTGGTGGTGGGGAGGTCATTTAGGGAGATGGACAAGAGGACTGGACTCAGAATGGAACCATGTGGGACCCTGGCCTGGAAAGAGAGGGCTGGGAGATGACACCTCCTACCTATACTGACTGTTGATGGTGTGAGAGGTAGGAAGCAACCAGTTGACAGTGGGGGCTGAGAGGCTGGCAGAGCTCAGCTTATGCAGGAGGAGTGAGGGGACACTGACTCCAAAGCTTGCCAGATCAATAGAAATGGCTGCTGTGACATTCCTGATCCACCGCTAAGAAGATGTAGTCAGTGACCATAAGTAGGGATGCGATGGTGGAATAATCCTTCCTAAAGCCAGACTGGAAGGGGAGAGGAAGCTGGATGAGTGGAGGAAGTCCTGTAAACTGTAACTAAACTAGTTCTTCTGCAGCTTTGCAAGAGAAGTGAGGAGAAGATAGGGCAGAAGTTGCCAGGACTGGAGGATCATCCCATTTGTGGATTGAGAATACCTTGGCAATCTTCCAAGATTAAGAGACAGTGCAAAGGGCGAAGAAGAGATTTAGGAGGAAAATATTCTGTGCTCACATAAATGGTTGTTCAACTAGGATTTGAAACTCCCTTATTGTTACACAAAATAAACCATAAAGGGAAGATAAAACAGAAATATAAGAAATACAAGTAGAACTGTATGTAATTTCCAAAGTTTTCCCTAAGTCATCACAGACTCTTAAAAGAGTCATTGTTACAGATTTCTCTCTGATATTTGCTTACCATTCCTTGGCACTCTGGTATATCACTTGATCTTTATTTAACGGGTTAAGCATTTCCATCGTAGCTCATACATCATTAGAGTAATCAACATGATTAGCTGCAAATTTAACATATTATAATGAGAAAGATTTTTATTTGTTTTACCAATTTTGTGGTTGGCAGCTTGTAGTATGCAGAAATAATCAACTTTGATTTACTTTGAAGTGTTTGCATCAGTTCTTTCATGTGAAGAAGCTAATGTTCCACTATATTGCCAGCATTTTAAACTGCTCATTAACAATCAGTTTGGCATGTTTTCTTTGCCAATCAGTACTGTCTACTTGCTTCAAATTGAAGTTGTCACTTCTGAGTCATCAAGAAATTTATAGATTAAGTATTAAGAATACACATATCACATTGTGTTAAAATAAAATGTCAAACTCTATCTGACTGTTTGTCTGTTTACCTATCTGTCTAGACAGCTTTACTAGGGAAACATACTAAGCTGATAACAGCTTGTTTCCAGATGCCCCAGGGTGAGGAAGATATGTAACAATAAGCACAACTATAGGGAGAGAAAGATTAGTACAATAAGTTGCATATTAATATCACATTACATTGCAGAGATTATACATATATATTAAAACAGCAGCAGTAAATGCAGTCATATTTCAGAACAATGAGAATGAGCATACAAAATACCTTGGTAAATTTGGCAACTCTTTGCATAATCTGGGGTTTAAAAGGTACTGTGGTTGACTAAGAGTCAAATGGATTTAAAACCCATAAGGAATCAGATGCAACTGCAGGAGTGTTTCAGGAGGAGGTATTTACAACTGAAGGACAGAAGTCAGAGCAAATAGTAGGAGGAAGGTTATACTAAAGTCTGGAGAATCTGAAGGCAAAGGTACAGTATATACGTATATATATTTATTGGGAGACATAGGCATTTCTCTGCACACGCTGGAGGAGTGCCTAAAATCTTCAATGAATGCAGCACCATGAAGTGGTGTATAATTGCACTTATAAAGTGGCCTGGTTTAGAATCCACATACCCCATAAGGTAAAGCATATATAAGCCACAGATCCAAAAAGGGTGAGTGGTTTATTATCTCATTAGACCCATCAATGGAATTATGTTTTATGTATACTGCAGTTTCCATTTATTTATTTTACAAGCCCCCGTGAGAATAATTACCAACAGGGTTCTCATACGGGACACCTAGAAGCATTAAAGGTGGATCTTTGTCACCAGGACTGGTCCCCAGTCTATAATACACACAATGTTGACACTGCCCTAGATTACTTCATGCGCCACTTCAATGAAATTAGTGATCAGCATGCCCCCATGAAAACTAGGAATTCAAGGGCCACTGCAACCCCTGGTTCTCCTCATTTACCTGACTTGCTGAATTCAAGGGACTGTCTATGGCTGAGGGCACGTGCTTCTAGCAAGCAGGCAGACCTGCAAAGCTATAAGGAAGCTTGTAATGATTGCACCCGGCCATACGGGCTGCTAAAAACAATACTACAAGGAAGCTCCCTCACCAAAACTCAGCGTGATGGCAGAAAGTTTTGGAACAACTTAAAAAGTAACTGGTAAAGACTGCAGATCTGTCCCCACTATGCTTAACATTGAAGGCACTCCCACTCTTGATCTAGAACAATTGCCAACTCATTCAACAATGCCTTCACGGACTTGAGTGGGGTACTCCCTGACTTCTTCAACTTACCCAGCTCTTCTGATGCATGAATAAATAGTTCCTCTACCCCTCCCATCCACCTTTTTACTTCAAACAATCACAACCAGGAAGCTCAAAATACCTCCTAAATGTTCTGGCCAAAGCTAGATACAGCAGTGATACACTGGACCTGAAATTTGTAGCACTGTCCTTGGATGAAATTCTGACCCCACTTACACATATATCTCAACACTTCTCTCAGGTACTGCAGTTCCCAGTAAAGTGGAAGTCTGCAATAGTCACACCAGTCTTTAAGAGTGGTGACCGGGCACTACTGGGAACTATCATCCAATTTGTATCTCGCCACTCTAAAGAAGTCCTGAGAGAATAATTCTGAGACCAGCTTGGCAAATACCTTGAAAAGCACCAGCTGCTATGTCCTGAGCAACATGGCTTTAGAAAGCACCACAGCACCACAACTCGCTGCTTGAACTTATGGGCTATGTAAACTACTCCCTTGACTGAGGTCCCTAGTTGACAGAGCCTTTGACTTATCAAAGCATTTGACACTGTCAACCATGCACTTCTGATCAAACAGCTCGATAGCATTGGTCTCTCCCCTGACACTGTAGCTTGGTACTCCAGCTACCTGCTGGAGAGGTCTCAACAGGTCAAGATTGTTAATACCTTATCCGATATCCATCAAGTCTGCTCAGGTGTACCTCAAGGGTCTATTTGGCCCTGCTCTTGTTCAACCTCTTTATTAACCATCTCCTCTGCCTGTAATTGTCTCTGCTCCTGTCGCGAGACAATGCCGTACTGTTAACCAGTGACTCTTAACCCTCGCTCTAAGGCAAACTCCAGACCAACTTTTTGGCAGTGGAAAGATGGTTTAAAGATCAGAAAATGGTGATGTACTATACAAAGACTAAAACAATGCTGTCCTCCACTGCTCAAAATTGGAACAGAGCTCACCCTCTTCTGATCACCATCAAGGTGAGTTATTCCCTGGAGCTTGTACAGAATTTCAAATATCTGGGGATCATGCTGGACAGCACAATAACTTTCGACTGCCACATCGACATAGTCACTAAGTCTGTTAATACATGCATTGGTCTGTTGCACAGGCACAAGCATAGCTTCACCTTGAGGCCCTCAAACTAGCAGTGCATAGTTTTCTGTGACCCTAATTGACTATTGGCTGGTGATATATGGTTCAGCCACAGAAACTGCCCTATGCTGCATTAAACTTGCTTTAAACAAAGCCTGCCGACTTACCACAGGAACCACATGCATGACGCACATGTGACTTGTATGCCCAGGCTAACTGGCTTCAGTTCCTGATGGACTTCTCTACCAGTCCTGCTTACTAGCTAAAAAATCTAGCCTCGGCCTGGTTCCCACAGGGTTCAGAATCTTCTCTCCCCAATACTAACCTCGCAACACTCAAGCTCAGACTGTCACCTATTTAAAATTCCCCACTGTCGCACCTCCTTGGGTCAAAGGTCCTTCGCTTTCCATGCCCCTGGGTGGCTAAACTCTCTACAGCCTGACATCTCCTCACTAAGCTCGATCAGTCCCTTCAAAAGACTGCTGAGACAGCAGCTATTAGAGAATGCCAGCTGTACCTGCTTCAATAACTTCTTACGTGTGTTCTCCTGCCTCACCCTGACCTTACGTTAACCCACTCCTGCAGTGCCTTCTATTCTTGTGCCTCCTAGCCTCATATTATCTCACCTCTGCTCTTAGTTCCCTTTGCACTCTATCCACCCCACCACCCTCCTTTCCATCCTCTTCCATTCCACCCTCCCACATCCATTTCTCTGTTCACCTCACCCTTCCCTTCTCTCCAGTTGTCTTATAACCTATCCCTCCCCAGCTTCCACCACGTGATTCTGTTTCCTTTCTCACTCCTTCCTGTGCACAATCAGCTGTCATCTCTCCTCCCAAGGCACTTCTTCTCTTCTCTTCTCTTCTCTTCTCTCTCTCTTCTCTTCTCTTTCTCTTCTCTTCTCTTCTCTTCTCTTCTCTTCTCTTCTGTTCTCTTCTCTTCTCTTCCTGTAACTTTGAAGCAATACCTAATTTAGTGTACTTGACTCTGGCTTCCAACACAGCCTTTGTATAAATGCCTGCCTAATGTAACTTAACAGACTCTGGCTACTGTGATCACTAATGACCTTGTACAAGCTGTGCTTGCTCTACTTCATCATTCCAGTACAATTGTGTTGTAATTTTCTTCTATTTTACGTTTCTTATAGCTTTTTGCCTAGACACGGAACCTATTTAATGAGCTTGTACTCAAAGGCACCATCCAAGATCTCAATAATACATGTGGGTTGTCAAAACTGCTTTGTTTTCAGCTTTATTAAGAATGTTAAAACTGTCCAACAGTAAAAGATGGAACTGCTCTAATTAGTGTGCTGATGTCTAAGAGCTCAATTAATTGATGCTAGGACAGATCATTTAGTGGAATACATTTCTGTATGTTCAGCACAGTGCTGTCCTGTGTAAATCCGATATCATCATGACTTTCACAAACTGTGATTGAGAGATCAGAGCATGGCTGCTGCAGTCTGCACCAATCAGGTCAGTTTGTTTGACGTAGCATCTGGTGAGTGGATTTCCCCTGGAAAATTATATGTGTTTTAGTTGTGGAAAGATGAACTTAAGTTATCAAAGTTTGTGAGTTCAGTACATTTAGTTAGTTTGTATTTTAATATTAATATTTTAAAAGCTAAGTCACCATATGCTGTTCAAAATAAATTGCTTATTGGTGTCTGCATTGGGGGTTTAATCAGATATGCTATGAAAGCCTTTAATAACAGTTTTGGCTCATGGGTGGAGCTAAGAATTAAAAAAATACTTTTTTCCCTAAGAATGCTTCCTCAGTGATAGATGTGGCTATTCTTTCAGTAGTGTGGTTGGTGTTCATTGTGTTGATTAGATGTTAATTTGGTGTAAATTATACGTAATTGTTGGTAATTATGTCAGAATACCCAGGGCACATCTGGAATTGAGCAGTAGACTGCTCAGCATGCCTTCTTGGTAAACGCTAAATAAATAAATAAATAAATACCCCACAACAGGGCATGCATTTCTGACAATTAATACACACCTGGGTTAATTGGACATACGAGGGCCAGTGGCAGTGCATTTATCACGACACTAGGTCCGAACATAGCTGACCACAATGTAGTCATCATTAACAGTGTGGCAAAATGCTGTCCTTTTTATTTTATAGGGACTCCACCCCGCATCCCCGACACAGGGAGCTCCCCCCCAGCACTGCCCAGACTTAAAGATTCTAACTCCGGGCGGGGAGCAGATCATGGGGGGTAGGTTATAGTTTGTGGGGCTGTGAAATACTGTTTCCATGGCCCCTTGTAACAAACAACTAGTCCTGATTCTGCCAAAATAGTTGAAGGCCTGGATTAGAACCCTGGTCTCCACTGCCACCTGGCCAAGCTGCTCTATGCCCCAGCCCTCCATGCAGCTTGGCCAGCCTCCTGAATTTTCTACCCTTGTCCTGTGGCAGCACCATGGACAGTGACCAGAGGAGTACATAAGCGCTGCACATCCCTGTTTGCTGTCCTTGGTAGCACTATATGGACTAGCTCTCTTGACCTGTGCTATAAATGCAGTGCTAATCTAACTGGGTACCCCTTTATACAAGCTCAGAAAACACATTAATTCTCAAGAAACACATGCTCTGGAGTGGAGGTTGTGTTTACAAATTAAAAAATATATTTTCTTTAATGAGAAAATATTGTATCTTTATGAAGTTAGGCTGTTACTAGATAGAATAAGTGAGTATGTAATGAAAGCATTGTACCTTTGAATGCAGAGAGGAATTGCATTAATTTTGAAGACTCATATGCCCTGTTTAGGGTTATTGAGTTTAAAAATTTAAAAAGTTTTATTTTAATGGGAAAAGGTTTTATTTTAATTTAGTTAGGCTATTGCTAGGTGGATTATGTAGCTGGTTAATTACCAACCATGCATTTACTTGGAATTAATGAACAGTCATGTAAAGTGTTTAGACCAAAGAAGTTGATAGAATTCCAAAGCCAATTTTATAAAATGCTTTTATGAAATTTAATTTGGAGGGTATATTGAGTTATAATGGATTAATTCATAGTGAAAATGATGAATCAGTGCTGATCTATGGGCTAGTATATGTGCACATTTCCTAAGGGAAAAACGTCTACTCATGAATTTTACATATAACTTGCAAAATCTTAATTAATGATCAATTAGGTTGCCGCGACAAAAGTAGGGAACATGGTGTTAGGGTTTCCAGCCCCACCTCACCCCCACCCTGCACAGACCAAGAGGCACGGGAGGAGACATTGTGGTTGTCAGCCCTAATGCTCATCCCATTCTATTAGAAAATAAGCGGGTGGGGTACAGTATGGGAGAATGGGGTGGCGTTAGGGTTGACAACCTAATGCTCCCCTTGATACCTCTTGGTCTGCATGAGTGGGTGGGGTGTGAGGGTTGGAAATCCTAATGCCATGTTTTACTTTATCATGGCAACCCTAACTGATGCATTAACAAAGTTTTTGCAATTTATTTCCTTACTTTTTGAGATAGTATATTCATATCCTAATTGGCTTGTGGAAGCACAGGACCTCTTGGCCCTGCATTCCTATTCCTTCATAGTTGTATATCCGGGCCCTGCACTTCCATTTATTGCACAAAAGTGATGAAATTGTCAGCATAAACATGTTATTACTCCACCTGGTGTACCCAGTGCAGACAATATTCAGATCCCACTAAAACATAATTCTGCATAACTGCAATGCCATTTCTGCACCTCAGGTGTGAAAACGCACTTCAGCCAGGATTTGAAAATGACAGTTGTGACATATATTTGGTACTGTACTAAGTCTATGCTCAAAATTTGGAGTCAAAATACTTTAAATTTACAAAGTTATGAGTGTGTGTAGTGAAATTGCAACAAATAGTCATACCTCAGCCACTGTTTGACATTTTGACCAGAATTTTCAACATGGCCTTTTGGAGACCCCACCTCATGAACAACATGACTGTCATTACACGGATCCTGCCTGAAGGTGAATTTGCCAAGTGGCCACAAAATCATATTTCAGGCAGGAGTTGTGAAATGACAGTTGTATTTTTCATGAGGTGGGGTCCCTAAAAGGCCATGTTGAAAATGTGGGTCAAAATCTCAAAAACATCTGAGTTATGCATAAAGTAGAATCCTCCA
Source organism: Neoceratodus forsteri (assembly GCA_016271365.2). Classification (NCBI taxonomy): domain Eukaryota; kingdom Metazoa; phylum Chordata; order Ceratodontiformes; family Ceratodontidae; genus Neoceratodus; species Neoceratodus forsteri. Next base: position 1,708,522,789 of record CM028129.1, on the reverse strand, counting down.
TTGAAATACACTGAGCCGTATTTACCTTAGTTTCTCATATTGCAGTTACCGGTTCCAGCAGCAAGATGTGTCTTCAATCAGGAGAGTGGATCTGGAACCTGGGACCTCTTTGGGTGAGTGAGAGCATATGGAGGAGTCACGGGGTGGTGAGGTGAGTGCACAGTGGGTAGTCAGGTAGGGGTGCAGGTGTGACTGGCAAATGGCTCTTTTTTTACAGGTTTAAAAAAGGATATCGAGGGACGATTTTCTTCTTTTCAGCAAAAAGACATGGCAGGGTGGGGAAAGCTACTGACCAGCAATGATCAACTCAAAATGGGTATTGGAGGGTGGATATCACTAGACACCAAGGATAAATGGTGGCCACCAAAGGGGGTGGAGAGTAGACAAATAAAATAATATATAGATAGATAGATAGATAGATAGATAGATAGATAGATAGATGATGAGAAGAAAAGTATAGAAAAATGTATAAAAAGATATGGGTATTCAGGGTGGGGTGGGGGGTGTCACTAGACACCAGGGATTTTTATGAGGGGTTCAAATAAGAACCCATTAGAAAAAGCAGGCAACCCTTTTTTCACCGGCAGAAATCCTTTTCTGCCAGTCTTTGTTGTAGTGGTGGAAAATGATTTCATCTGATGAAAAGGATTGGGGACGTAGTTTCTTGCACATCCCTTTCCACGGGCCATTTTCTTTTTGCCATCCATTTTCATCATGGCAGAAGGAAATCAGCTCATGGAAAAGAATTAGGAGCTTTGATTTTTTTCTCCAATCCCTTTCACAATCCGACTCCTTTTCATCATCCTTTTCTGTTATGGCGATAAAGGACCTGGGCTTCTAAAAGGATTAGGGACGTAGATTTATTTTTCAATCCTTTTCATGAGCTGATTCCTTTTTGCCATGATGAAAAGGAATCGGCACATTGATGATACCTTTTCAATGACTTACAGAAAAAATGTTTGTGAGACTTGCTTTGGAAATCACATTCTTTTTTTTTTTATATTCTCTTTATGCATCCCTGCCCTGACTGCCCCACCCCCAGTCCTATCACCTGGCTTCTCCCAGACTTACCTATCCCAGTTCCTCCAAAGATTGTCCCACCATGATGGGTGGTGGGGAGTCCTCTCAGCCTGCTAGATACAGATCCAGTTTTGGGTGGTGCCTGGGTCACTGGTGTGGGGCCTGCAGAGGCTCAGCGCTCATCCTGCCAGCCAGGATGGGTTCCTCTGTCCCTCCCTGAGGAATGTGCATGCAATAATGTCTAGGGTGACATTATGTGCTCTTCTGAAAACTGCTTACCCAACATATGGCGCCCTCACCCTCAGATTTCAGCTCCCAATGTCTTGCCTCCCAGCCATCATTAGAGCCAGGCATGCACTGGCCTCTGTGCCACCCTCTCCCAAGAAAAGGAAAGCCATGCCTTGGATGCTCAGTACTCCCCTGGCTGAACCTCTCAGGTCCAAAGTTCACTCCTGTACCTGGATCATCAGTGCTGCAAGCGGTAATGATACTGCTGTGCTGATGGGATGGTCCCTTGGAAATCAAATTCTAGCCTAATCAAGAGATCATTTTACTCATAAAGGTTAACCTAAAGATAGAAAAATCTTGCAGTTCATAGTGTCTGCTCATTTTCCTACCTGAGCCTTTCCAACCTTCTATGGACATTGTTTGGCCAATGTCCTGCTGGCAGTTCAATCACTTCACTACCCCTGCCTGCTTCCCTGTATTTACTTATTTATTTCAAAAGTTTCAGGGAAAACATACTGAACTGCTAACAGCTCATTTCTAGATGTGTCCTGGGGAAAGGAGATGTGGAAAGTCTTATATAGCAAATACAATATAACAAGAGCATAGTAAAAAAAAAAGTGAAGACATACAAAAATGTGCATTAGCAATTGAAATAATAAAGTAAGGGTACTGCTCTTTAAGTACAGAACAGTAAATAGGAATGAGGGAAACTGGTGGCCATGGAAACCTATGGAGGGGTGGGAACATTATGTGATTATAGAAGAAGACAGTCATGGACAGTTGCAGGAGGGAGTAGAAAAGTCATGAAGAAGAGACTTTAATGAGGAAGCAGAAGAAGCGAGTGAATTGAAAGGGGAAGAGAGGACCAGAGTTTAGGAAAGTGATAAGAGAAAGCAGATTGACCAACAGAAGATTTTCTAAAGGTACAGAGAGGGAATGAGAAGTATTATTTTGGAGTGGGTAGCAGGAAGCAAGGGGAGAGGATAAGAGGATGAAAGGCAGAGGAAAAGAACCAAACCAGAATTTAGAAATAAAGTAGGCACAATGAGAAGGGCACCTGGCATCAAGAGAGGTGTGAGAAAGGGCAGAGTAGAGTGAGAAATGGTGGGTAGAGGGCACAATCTAAAGCAAAATGACAGAAAGAGTGAAAGAGGGGTTAGTCTGGCAGAGGAGGATTTGGGAGCTCCACTATAGACTATGACACCATAATCAAAACCAGGAAGAACCACTCTCAGCGAACAGAAAGTGGATACTCTCTTGTTCCTGTGACAGGCACCAAGCTTAGGTGAAGCTTATGGTGTACGGCACCAGTATGAATCAGGAAATCATGATGATGTTCAAGCCAGACCCAAGGTACTTTAAAGAGGATACATCTTCAATCATGGCACCATCCAGCATGTGAAATACAGGAGAAGAGTACATCTGGAAAACCTCTGATGGGTGCTAAAAGTCATGTAAACTGCTTGTTTTTTTTTTTTTTGGCATTGAGGGTGAGTTGGTTAGACTGGAACCAGTGCTGAATATTGTCAAAATCCAGCTGTAGCTGTAAGATCATGGGAAGAGGATCCAGATGCAAAAGTACTGTATCATCAGCCAGCAATAAGACATGATGAGGTGTGGTTATGGACTGATAAGAGCACACCCCAGGTGCATTATGAGGCATGAGGCACTTGCGCGAGTGCCTTTTGGACCTGGGGCATGCTCTTATCAGGCCATAACCCACACTCGAGTATCTTATTGTGCTTATAAAATAGGTAAAGTAGCTATTTATTTAAGAACAAAAAGAAACAAAAAGAAAAGGAAAACATTTAAAAAAGTGAGGTTAAAATGTGAAACAGTAGAAATAGTTCCTCTATTCGTAAGTTGTGATGGCCAGTACAGGGTGACACACACACACACACACTGTTTTTGTTTTTTTTTTTATGTTTGCTTGTGCACATGCACAAGGAACATTTTGGGAGAGTAGCACACTTTGGAGGTGTGCCTCTCCCTTCAATTCACTGCTCCATTGAGCAGGCGTGGTGGTGCTGCACCAATGGTGCGGAGTCTTGATGACAGCGGTGGTCTTCTCTTCAAAGAAAACCACCACTGTCATACCGAGCACCGCATCACGCCGCCCTCGCTGTCACGCCCCCCGCTTCACGCCTCCCAAGCTTTGGTGTGAAAACGCGATTGCCAACGGGGTGCCCAATCTCCCGTTGGCTCCATGGCCCCCAAGCCATCCTTCTGCTATGCTGGAGCCCACCCCAGTGTGGCAACGTCCATTTTCTTTTGCCGACGGGGTGCCCAATCCCCAGTTGGCTCCTCGGCCCCAGCCATCTTCTGCCATGCTGGAGCCCACTCCAGCGTGGCAAACATCCCACATAGTCCTTTTTTTAACCTGTAAAGAAAAACGGTCCCACATAGTCTCCCAACCCCTCCCACAACCCACACCAACCCACTGCGCACCCAGCTCCCACACACCCCCTCACCCCATACCTCCTGAGCTCGGTGCGACGATCTTCGGTGGACGGGAACACGTCTGCACTCTTCAAAGCTGACCGTGGACTGAGGAAATGCCGGTAAGCTGTATAATGGGCTAGATAGGGGTTTCAACTGTGCATATCTCAGGCACTTTTGGAATTTTTGCACCAAATTTTCAGCATGGGGTTTTGGGACTCCTTCTCATGAATCATGTCACTGTCATGGCATTATTCGGCCCGAAGGGTGATTTCACAGTCACCGCGTGAAATCACCCTTCAGGCCTGAATAATGCCATGACAGTGATATCATTCATGAGAAGAGGTCCCTAAAACTCATGTTGAAAATTTGGTGCCCAAATTCCAAAAAATGACTGTTTTATGAGCGCGCGCTACGCAGTTCCTACTCAGGCTCGTAAGTTCGCGAATTTTCAATATTTTCCCCAGATTTTCAACATTGCCATTTTACCACACCTTCTTATGAGGTAGTACAGCTGTCATTTTTCACATCTCACCCAAAGCGTGTTTCCGCCCATATAGCGCACAATGGCTCAGTCGGTGTCGTGCGAAATCAATGTATGGGACACATTAAGAAAATCACAGTGACACTGATCATGAGCAGAGGTCTTAAAATGGCTGTGTTGAAAATTGTGCAAAAATTCTAAAATGACTTTTCACGAGTCTGCTAAGTGCAGTTCCTACCGCACGCTCGTAGCTTGCAAATTTTCAGTTATTTCCACTCCAGATTTTCAACATTACCATTTTACCACACCTCATTATGAGCAGTGCAGCTGTCATTTTCACATCTTGCCCAAAACATGTTTCCGCCCATGTAGTGCACAATGGCACAGTCAGCTGTGTGAACTCAGTGTATGGGACACATTAAGAAAATCACAGTGTCACTATTCATGAGCAGAGATCTTAAATGGCTATGTTGAAAATTTGGTGAACAAATTCCTAAAATAGTTGTTTTACTAACATGCATTCTTGCAGTTCAGACAGACGTCAGAAGTTTATGATCCATAATATTTTCACTCCAGATTTTCAACATTGCCATTTTACCATACCTCCTTATGAGCAGTACAGCTGTCATTTTTCACATCCTACCTAAAACATGTTTCCTACTCTTGTAGTGCACAATGATGCACCGGTGTGCAAAATCAATGTATGGCACACAGTAAGAAAATCACAGTGACACTGTTCATGAGCAGAGGTCTTAAATGGCTGTATTGAAAATTTGGTGACAAAATTCCTAAAAATGACTGTTTTACAGTGTTCATTCGCAGTTCCTATGCATGCTTGTAAGTTTGCGATTTTCAATATTTTCACTCCACATTTTCAACATTGCCATTTTAACACACCTCATTATGAGCAGTGCAGCTGTCATTTTTCACATCTTGCCCAAAACGTGTTTCCTACCATGTAGTGCACAGAGGCACAGTCGCTGTGTGAACTCAGTGTATGGGAGACATTAAGAAAATCACAGTGACACTGTTCATGAGCAGAGATCTTAAAATGGCTATGTTGAAAATTTGGTGAACAAATTCCTAAAAATAACTGTTTACTGAACGGCATTGTGCAGTTCGTGACGCACGCTCATAAGTTTGCGAATTTATAATATTTTCACTCCAGATTTTCAACATTGCCATTTTACCATACCTCCTTATGAGCAGTACAGCTGTCATTTTTCATCCTACCCAAAACATGTTTCCGCCCATGTAGTGCACAATGCATAATCGGTGTGCAAAATCAATGTATTGACACAGTAAGACAATCACAGTGACACTGTTCATTAGCAGAGGTTTTAAAATGGCAATGTTGACAATTTAGTTAAAATTCTGACAATGACTGTTTTACGGTGCATTGCACAGTTTACCTGCGCTCATAGGTTAGCAATTTTCAATATTTTCCAGATTTTCAACATTGCCATTTACCACACTTCCTTATGAGCAGTACAGCTGTCATTTTCACATCCTGCCCAAAACGTGTTTCCGCCATTGCTAGTGCACAATGGGGGTAACAAAAGGTCATGCTGAAAATTTATTGTGCAAATACCAGCAATTGCACAGGGCATTAGGGTAAAGCACCATACATGCCAAACACCACTGCAAATACCTGCAAGCAAATGTTCGCATTGACGAATGCTTGTTTTAAAATCCTGCTGTGAAAAAGCCAATGGAGATAGTCTGGTGAGGTAGTGGAAAAGCAGTAAATGTTTCAGTGAGGCGTCCGATTGAGCGTGTCTGTCAGTAGTGGGGTGGGTTGGCTGCTCAGTCTGTCTTGATGTCAAAACCGGACAGAATGTTATAAAAAAAAATCACTTCTTAAAGAGCCAGTGAGGAGTGGGTGTGTTCAGCCAGTGCAGAAGCAAGTAAGAACAACTATTTTTTGAGGAGCAGAGCGACCGTGTCCCTCACCAGGCGTCGATTTAGGGGTTTTGTGATATTGCATTTAGGTGCTGTATTTAGGGTTTTATGATGTGGCATTCTTGACTGTGGTTTCGGTTGCTTTGTACAGCTAGATGTGCTGTAGTTTATTTTGTGAACAGTTGTTTAAATTTATCACGAGGTGAGGAGGCGGAGCAGGATGCTGAAGATTTAAAAGGTGTGTACTGATAGCACATGGTATGATAAGGTCACAGCCAAAGGTACCTCTTAGCCAATCAGAATACAGAAACTCCCAACCCATTTTATAAGCATAAATATGAATGGATGCAAAAGAACAGAGAGAGGGGAGTCATTTAAGAAAATGGAAAGAGAATAGGATCCAGGACTGATCTTGAGGAACACCTGAGCGGATAGGTAGTGGTGATGAAATTGAGCTACCTATCTGGACAGCTTGAGACTTACCATCAAGGTAAGAATAAAACCAACTAACTATAGAGTCAGAAAGATCTACTGCTTTAAGCTTGTCCAGAAGAAAGGGATATGACACAGTGTCAAAAGCTTTAGCAAGATCAACAAAAATGGCAGACAGAATTAGACCCTTATCAGTACCTTAGAATATGGAGTCAGTGAGCCAAAGGAGGGAAGTGGAAGTGCAGTGGAATTTCCTAATACCAGACTGGAAGGGGTGAAGAAGGAGAAGGAGTCAAGGAAAGAAGAGAGTTGCGATAAAACAAGGTGTTCCTGTAACTTAGCTGGAGTAGGCAGGACAGAGATAAGATGGAAGTTACCTGGAAGAGAGTTCGCCACTTTAGAGATAGGAATGACAGTAGCCTGCTTCCAGGCTTCAGAGACAGTAGCAGAGGAAAAGGAAAGGTTGAGAATAAGGCTAATAGGTTGTGCAATAGCAGGAGCTGAGAGAAGCAGAAGTTTGGGATCAAGACTGTTAGAGCTAATACCTTTATGAGGATTAAGGGCACACAAGGACTTAATGAAACAGAGGTGGTGGCAGAAGAGAGAAAGAAATTTAAAGGGTGAGGAGGTAGAGAGGAAGAGACAGTGAGGGTGAGGAAGGGATGAGTGAGAGGGCACGGGTAGTAATGTAGGAGTTAAAGGAAAAGGCAACAATAGAAGAGTCAGAGATGAGGGAGTTATCAATGTTAAGAACTGGAAAGGAGGCTGGATTGGAGACAAGAAAAGGGAATGGATAACTTTCCAGATCTTTGTAGTGATGGTTAATGTTCTGAAGTGTGGATACAAAATATTCAAACTTTGCAAGTCTTTTGGCTTTGGTACAGGCGTTATGAAGGTAGCGATAGTTTGCCAAAGCAGTTGGAGATCTTAGAATGCCAGGCAAGGTCTCTAGAATGGAGGCAAGTAATCACCCTCTCCTGTTATCCAAGGAAAATGAGAGCCTCTTCTCTGTTTTTCTCAGGAAAGCATGACGACTTATACAGCCATAAATTAGGAATGAAAGTAATGCAGGTCAAATTTATATTATTGGCTATTTTATTTTACAATTACAACTTTATTAAGAGTTCACATAATACATACAGCACAAAACTATTGATTATATAATATTTAAACATCAGAATAAAAGTAAGACAAAATAACTCAAATGAACAGACTAAATAATATTCTCAACTAAGCAAAACATCAATCCACAGTTTCTATAACTTTAAATTATAGTAATTATTTTTTATCCCTTTTACAGAAAATTGATTGTAAAAAGGATTCCAAATGTCTAAAAATGTTTCTATATGATCACTATAGACAAAAGCTAATCTTTTATAACTTGACTTAGTAGTAATATTGTCCAACCATTCGGACAAAGAGGAGGAGCGATTTGTTTCCATCTCCTAAGGATTACGTTTTCAGCAGAGATAATAGTGACTAGTAATCATGAAATACTGAATTGAGACCAATGAGTTAAATCTGATGCAATGCCCAATATTGCTAGTTTCTCTGAGGAGACAACTGACTTCCCATAATTGTTTCACATGCACGAGGACCTCATCCCAGAAGTTTTGTATTAATGGACAGGATTGGATAATATTAGAGATATATCACTGCAATATCTCAACATTTGTTATTATCAGAAAGGCCCATTTTAAACAATTTTTCTAGTGTATGATGCCACCTATGTAGTATTTATAGTATAGTGTTTTACCTCTTTGCCTCCTTACAAGCTTTAAGAATGTTTGCTCAACTACAGTCCCATTCCTCACGTGAGATGGTGGAGCCCAGCTCTGTTTCCCATTTTAGAATAAGGGATTGAATTGGATTATCCCTAGCATCTAGCACCATGTTGTAAATAGTCTTACATCCTTTGTTAGTGGTAAATATCTTATCCATGAAGTAACTGGGAGGTAGTGTGATTGAATCGTATGCTTTTTCTTGTAAAATTTGCCAAAGCTGTAAATACTTGAAAAACTCTGTTCTGGGTAACCTGCATTTTTAGCTAAATCAGCAAAAGATATCAATGTTGCTGTACTTTAGTATAATAGATCATTTAAATATAGGCTACCCCTTGTCTTCCAAATCTGCCAGTTCAAGGTTTTCCCTCCCATTTAAACAGTTTATTAAGCCATATTGGGCAATGTGGGAAGAGCTGGGTTCGGTCTAACAGCTTAGCAGTCCCTAAACCATGCACTTGATGTGGTTCTTAAAATGGGGTGAGATTTTACTTCTTTTGGTATTTCTGCAAAGTAATTCTGGGATTAGCTCCTTTTAGCATGTGTTTTTCTATATCTTCCCATCCTGGTATTAGATCTGAATCCTGTAACCATGATGTCTTGATTGTTTGAGAGGCCAGAAATGTATCACGTCTAGCTCTAAAGTCTGGATAGTTAAACCCTCCATTAATTCTGGATTGTTGAAACTTAAGTCTAGATATCCTGGCTGTCTTATTATTCCACAGGTATTTTAGTAAAGCTGAGTCTAAAAGCTTGAAGTATTTCTCAGGTAATTGAATCAGCATATGGCATAAAGTTAATAAATCTTAGGGCTAAGATTATATTTATTGCCTGGATTTTACCCCAGAAAGACATAAGCATTAGACTCCATCTCTGTAAATCTAGTTTCATTGAATCCAATAAGCTATTAAAATTAAGACTGCTAAACTTATTAATATCCCACATAATTCCAAGCACAGGAAGATGACTGTGGAAGTGGAGACTTTAAAACCAAACTGATTGAAGTCTAAGGGACATACTACTTTAGAGATTGGAAGTATTTCTGATTTTTCAAAGTTTATTTTAAAGCCAAGAATTGGGAGAAGAAGAGTATCAGTTCTAGAAGGGGTTGTAGAGATGACCTTGGGTTTGTAAGTGTAAGTAATAAATCATCTGCATATGCTAAAAGCTTGTTATGTATCTCAAGCCCATTCCTTTAATTTCTGTTGTTGACCTGTGTGAAAGAGAGCAGCCTCCCTTTATCTTTTCTGTTGTTTTTTTTGTATTTGTTTATCGGTTTGTCTCGTGGTATGAATGCTGTCTGCGTGTGTATGTCTGTCCGTATTGTTGTTTTTCCATGTTAGTATGAGTAAATAGTGAGTAATAGCCTGGTCATCTATTACACACTATTAATGAGATTATATCTCTGTATCTGTACGGGTGCTATTTTCATTGAAATAAAGCCCCTCGATAAGGAGACCCCTTTGCCTTCGTTTAATATTATTTTTTGCTTTTAGCTTCCAGCCCCCTTCTCATTATTGAGTTCATTAAATGAAAAACGTAGTTTTAGTTAAGCTGGTCCTGGAAATAGGGACTATCAGGAATAGTATTACTTTGTTCTGCTCGTTTTAGCCCAGTACACAAGGTTTGTAAATTCTTTGTGCTATGGACTCTTTATGTGGGTCTGTATCTGTTTAGCTTTAAAATGTCCATTGAGAATCGGGCAGTTTGTTCCCTGTCCCCCTTCTAAGCTAATATTTGAATGGATGTTATTATTTAATAAAGAGATTACTCCCCGAAATGTCCTTGTGACATAGCCCCTTCTAGAAAGTGCGCACAGATGCTGCTACACTTTCCGTTTGAAACATTATTAAAAAGGGGTTATATCAAAACTAGGATGAATTATATATTTTTCTGTTTTCTTTTCAGCACAATAGTGAAATTAGTTACCTGGAGGATTCTGTTTAGTATTTTCATTTTCTCTTGTTGTTGGAACTGAGTGAGTGTCCTGGACCATGGTTTTAAATCCAGAGTCCTGCCCAGCTCCCCTGCCTTCAAAGAGCCAGCCGGCCCTTGTCTTCCTTCTTTTATGCTAGAAAGCTGGGAGTGGGATCTTAGCATTTTGAAAACTGTTGTAACAAGATAAAACTTTTGTGAAATACGTATTACTTGGGAAATGATAATCAGTAATTGATTAGAACATTTAGGATGTTATAATATAGTCAAAATAATAAGTTTATTTTGAAATGTTTAAATAAATGCATGATTGACTGCTGAAGGGACCAATCCTGTTGTATTTTACCCTTTATATACCAGGCTTCTCCTGACTCAGATTCAGATGGGATTTGGGTGCTGTATCAGAAGCATCTGGAGGCGATAGTAAGGGAATGTTCTACCTATACTATAACCTGTATAATGGAACTCCTGTATGTTTGCTGTAGAAGGCTATAGAAGACCTGCATTTGTTTTGTTTTATCTTGCAGTTCGTTATAATTTTATTGTGTCCTAGAATGCATTGATGGTTCCAGCCAATAAATGATCTGCCAAAGATATCATCTCTTCTGTCAAGTATCCATTTGTTACCCTAGCCTACCACAACCTGATTTTAATTAATAATGGTTCTAAAGCCAGAAATAAACAGTAGTGGTGAGAGGGACATCCTGTCTAGTCCCACTAAGAATATCAAAATTGCCCGACGGCACTATTAACTTTAACTTTAGCTGATATATGATTACATAAAACTTTTACCCGTTCACAGAATTGTTCCCCTAAGTTATATTTTGCCAGCACACTTTGAAGATATCCCCATTCTAGCCTATCAAAGGCTTTATTTGCATCAAGAGATAGAAGAAAAGGTTTATTATTTAAGTTTCTTGCATTATGTAAGATGTAGGGCCTTGTTTATCAAATCTGCACTGTTACAACCTTTTACAAAGCCCACTTGACCCAGGTGTATTAGTTGGGGAATAACATTATTTAGTCTGTTGGCAATCATTTTAGCCAACAATTTACAGTCTATATTAATTAAAGATATGGGTCTGTAGGTCTCTAGTGTGATTTTTTTTGGTATTACGCTTATAGCAGCTTCTGTCATAGAAGCAGGTAATATACCTGACTCCAAGGATTCTGTGAAAACTCTGTTTCAGCAGGGGGTGATGTCTTGAATTACTGTTTGGTAAAATTTGCCTGAAAAGCCATCTAGGCCTGGTGCCTTACCTGTAGGTGTGGACATGGCAGCTTTAACTATTTCTTCTTTTGTGAAAGGTTTGTTAAGTGCTAACTTATCTTTTCTCAAACAGCAGGTAGTTCAATGTTACTAATAAAGGAGATCAGTAGCCCTTCTTCAAATGAAACTTCAGTCTTATATAAAGTTGAATAAAATGTTTCAAAACTCTTAGCAATTTGCTTTGCCAAGTGTGCAATTATATATTTTTTAACTCTCTTGGCGCTATTTTTGTAGATTCTGTACTTTTTGAAGCCTATGTGCTAGTAACTTTCCTTGTGCTTCACCCAACTCCCAGTACTTTTGTTCAGTCTAAAAAGTGCAAATTCAGCTTATGATTATATATAATGTTAACCTCATATTTTAATCCTAATATCTCTGAGAATAGTTTAGTGTCTGAGCAACCTGCTAGTATTTACTGTGACTCTTTTAACTTAAGATCTTTCTCCATATTGGACAGCTCCTCATTCTGCAGTTTCTTTTTGTGGCTAGCAAAGGAGATTATCTGGCCTCTCATATAGGCTTTAGAGCATCCCATAATATCCCATTAGTCACTTCCCCATTGTCATTTTCTTAAAGGAACTGTTTGATTTCAATATTTAGCATTTTGACAAAATTTTTGTCTTTCAATGACAGCTATTAAATCTCCATAACCCTTTTGATTCTGATCGTCCTCCAATTGAATACTGATTGACACTGGGGCATGATCAGAGATCACCATGTTTCCTATATTGCTGCTAGTTAGACCTGCTAATAACTGTTTAGAAATTAGTATATAATCCAATCTACAATAAAAGTTATGTCTGCATGACCTGAAAGTGAAATTTTTGTCTCTGGGTGTGTTACTCTCAAGAGTCTACCGGTCTAGTTCTTTACAAAATTTATTGAAGGCTCTGGATGAAAATATTTGATCTGTAGTTGTTTGAGAGCTTCTGTCAGAAAGTTATCCAACGTAATGTTCATGTCACCCACCAGACTCAAAGATTTAGAATCAAATGTTCCAAATCTGCCATAGCAGCAAAGAAATCACCTTGTTTAACAGAAGCATATAAGTTAGTCAGAGTGATGTCTACCCGTCAATTAGAGCACTGACATTAAGAAATCTACTCTCTGGATCCTCTATTTTAGAGTTAATGACTAGATTCAGGTTCTTATTAAATAGAATACAAACTTCTCTACTTTTAGAATTGTATGAACTACCTATTACTGATCCCATCCAGGTTTTCTTTAATTTTAAAGTTCCTCCTGTAAGGTGTGTCTCCTGAATGAATGTTATATCTGTTTGTAGTGATTTCAGAAAAGATACAACTTTTGTCCTTTAACAGGATTATGACAACCCTTAATATTCCATGAAACTATTTTACAAATTTTCTTTCTGTTATCCATTGCTAAATTTAATCCTTAGAATTCTTTGTAGAGCTGAGTCTTTTAACACCACCTAAAATCTAACTTGTAGGAGTTAATGAAGTAGCTCACTTACAAACAACAACTTCTTAAAATACAGCAGGTACAGTAGTACAAAAAAAATTAGTTGTGAGATAGTTGAAGAACACTCACTAAAACTTATGGTACAACTATTTTGAATGATTAGAATACTGACTACAGTTATCAAAGATACAATAAACTATTTGTATTTCAACCACGGATAAAGACAGAAACAAAAATCACTTCTGTGAACTCCCTTTTCTTTCTTTTTACTAATGGACTCAAAAGGATCCACCCACCGTTTATATTCTTAGTATATCCACAAAAACTTAAATTCAGTTAGTGTTATTTTTTGCTGGAAGTTAGGTGGCGCATCATCCCAACTCTTTTACCAGAGGTATGTTTGATAGCATAATAAGGCTGATAACCTTATCTAGAAATTGCATTTATACTTTATAAACCTCCCTCTGAATTCAGCGAGACAGCACCCCAGAGCCACACCACTGGTAAAGAGGATCTAATAGTAACCTCCCTTCTTGGCATATGGCACTGGGTAGTAACAATTTACAACCAATGCATCACACTCAATACAAACATCCAAAACATCTATCTGCCATATACTTCTTTTGGTTCATCATAGCTGATTTGTAGACCATGTTTATATATAAAGCCTCATATTTTTGCAGCTCCCTACAACATAAAATGTACTCAGTAAACACTTAATATATCATTCCTGGCCTTTATTTAATATTGTATTTTCCCATACTATTAGTCAGCCAGCCCATAAAGTGCTATGACTCCTCATGGCCTGGATGGTGTACCTGGACATAGATGTAGGTTTGCTTTTAATAGAGTCAGTTCTCCTTATGCTAGTGCAGCTCCTGCAGCACCAAAGGACTAAGTTAACCTGCCTAGAGCATTGTGTCAAATTGTATGAATGCCTGTTTATTGCATTAGATAAGGATACTATAGACAGCCTAGAAGGTGACTGTACAGGCATACTAACAGACATAACCCAAGACCACATGTTACTTTCTTATATCATCATATGTTATGAAAGAGTGGTATGGAAGAAAGAAATAAGCAATGTAGTGCCATCTCAACTGAATGACCAGATAGGAAGCTTCTATTTGTCATTGAATTGTAAGTCTATATTACCTTTATCTTACCTCAAAACATACCATGTATACCAAAATGCATGAGCAAATATTTCAAATTGTCATAAGACCATAAGTATGACCCATTCTGGTAAAATTAAATTATAACTTTCTTTAAAAACCAGCAGTTTTGTATCTTAACTATTTAAAAGCTAAACTGGGCTTTTATTGTCAGACAATGCTTAGCACCAGTAGAAAGTCAATTCTGTTTTAATGAGCCTTTGCTTACTTACCTGGAGCAGCCCGTTACTTTGGGAGCCTTTGTACAACTATACATCCCTAAACGCTACAAGCGAAAAGACAAACAAGAAATAGTAAGCTTAAACATAAAAAGAAATAAATAGGTTAAATATATAGTACATAGTAAATTGGGTAAAGTCTGCATCACAGTTGATTGAATGGATGACACAGTTCTGCAATTATATCCACGAAATCATTATTTGAATACTGGGAGGAAAACCCAGCCCATCATTGACATCTGACCTCTAAGCATACTTCCTAGTTTGTGGGGCATTCAGGTGAGAGATTTCCTTCTGCAGTATTGCTTTTATCCAGTTTATTTGGGGACTTTGTCTGGGGACCAGAGGGTTTTCTTTGCTTGTGAATTGCTTTTATAATTTCACTTCTTCAGAGTGAACCTGGGCTGCATTTGGCAGTGAGTGAAAAACTGTTTTGCTGCTGGTATACTTTTCCTGTTAATGGAGGAGGAGAGCAATGCAGTTTTGGGGTACTGGGAGTTTATTCCTCACAACAGTAGAGTAAGGCAGCGGGTACAGATTTTCACTGGAGTATGTTCCGAACAACATTCAAAGGGTGCTTGAGCTGTACTAGTGCTAGGCTGGGCATGCAAGTAAGATTGCTCCATAGGCACCACAGATTGACAGCTAGGTAAAGTGGCATGAGGTGACATGGAGCGTTGAGTGTGGTTTGAAGGAGTGCTGATAGTTGGTGTTGAGGCCTTGTTTGTAAATGAACTGATGATGCCCACACCTGTTCAGGGTACTCACAGTATTGCAGATGCCCACCTGGTACCATGACAGTTAAACTAGCAGGATATTTAAAGTAGTACTGTATATCCAGTTTCTGTAAATGTGATTTAACCTCACAGAATGCTCTTCATTTGTCCACAACTTCCTCCCAAAAGTCCTAAAAGAAGTAAATTCTATTCTCCTCCAGTTTAACACCTTACGATCTCTGGCAATCCTTAAAAGCGTCCTCTTTAATGGAGTGCCTCAGAAAATTACAATAATAGCACTAGGCTTGCCTCCAGATTGTGGTTTACTGCCAATGAATGATGTGTCCTTTCAATTTCAATTGGCCAAGCCCAGTGATAATTTAGTATATCTGGAATGAAATGTTTAAGAAACTCCACCGTACTGTTGCCTTCTATTTCTTCTGGCACACCCGCTATTCTGATATTATTCCTTCTCCCTCTGTTCTCAATATCATCAGTTTTACCCATTAAGTAATTAATTCGATCATTTTGTTGTTCTGCTTTCTTTTCCAAATAGCTCACTATGTTTCAAAATGCTATTTTTGCTTTGCTTCAGCAGTTCTTTCAATAATATGTTCACTGACCTTTTTAATTGACCCAGACCGTGTTTCATGTCTAGCATATTTATATTTAAGTTGGCTACCAGGTCTTTAAGCTCTTGAATATTTGACCTGATAGTGATATCAATACCTGGGAAGTTTGCAGCTGTAACCTGCTTATGTGATGTCTCCTTACCTTGTCTGCCGTTCAGTGGTGCCATCCTTTGAAATAGACCAGCGGTAACTTTAAATTGTGGGAAAACACTAAAATAATATTTTAACTGTTAAAATGTTTTGATAAATCATTAGTCCTGTAGTTTGGCTTCTCGAATAAAATTGAACTCGATTATAGTTTGTTTTAATTAGTGGTAAATAAAAGTTTTATTATGCGGTGAGGAAAGCTTGGCTTTCAGATGTCCATACTCTCTGGCACTTGCTCGCTCCACATATTGTTGGCTGTTGAGGTTGGAGTCCAATCAGTAGCCACAAGGTCAGCTTAGAGAGAGGACAAGTCTAGTGACTTAAAGGACCTGAGATGGATAAATTGTTTGGGGGGCCTTAGGATGATGTATCTTGTGCACCAGTAAACAATAAGATGGCCACAGGGGCAGCAGGAAGGATTCCTGCATCCGCTATATAGGTGAGGATGAGATAGAGAACAGTCTAACAGAAAGTGATTTAAAGATTTAAAATGTAGACAAGTGGAGTCTGAAATCAGTTGAGTCAATTGCAGTGACTGTACATTTTGAGCAATTTTATTAGTATTGGAGGAAGTCAATTTATATTAAAGTCACCAAGAATATAATGCTCACCTCTGGAAGACTTAGAACAGATAGTCGAGAAAGAAGCTCAGTAAGTAAAGCAGGGCAAATACCAGGAAGAGAGTTTAAGGAACAGCTCATAGGAGAGAGGAAAGAAACAACAAAACTGTCACTAATTGAATACTGGTGGTTATATAAACAGTAACACCACTGCCTCTCTTTGTGCAATATTGCCTGGCACTATTGTAGTATGGGATAGTTACAGCAAAATTTTGTACCTTAGAGGAGAGCCAGAATTCAGATAAAATTAGTACATCTGGTTGTAAAGTAGCATGATAGACTGCAGTTGATCAATTTTGGGAGAAGGCTATGGGTGTTTAAATGGGCAACTTTCAATCCTTTGGGAAGTTGTAAGGATGAAGAAGTGGTGAGGCCAGGGTTAAGTTCAATGTCCCTGCTACAAACAGCAAGCAAAGTGATAAGGAGCCTTAAAGATTCAGGATACTCTCTGGGGGTGGGGCTGAGGAAAGTTGAAGAGTGAGGACAGGGTACAGAAGAGATGAAAAACATTAGAGAGCTTCAAGGTGAAGCTAGGGAGCAGGAAGAAACTCACACCGATGACACAAGTGAAATGGAGGAGAGATGGGAGAGAT
This sequence comes from Neoceratodus forsteri, assembly GCA_016271365.2. NCBI lineage: Eukaryota > Metazoa > Chordata > Ceratodontiformes > Ceratodontidae > Neoceratodus > Neoceratodus forsteri. Next base: position 1,708,505,772 of record CM028129.1, on the reverse strand, counting down.
GAAGAGAGAAGAGTAAGGGATGAGGAGGGAGAACAGCTAAAAGGAAAGGAGGAGAAGGCAGTAGATTGTGGAAGATAGACAAAGGAGAGAGGAGGGTGAGAAACAAGAAAGTTAACAGCATAATGAACCAAAAGTTGAAAAACGATAAACACACACACAAAAAAAGGTAAAAGTAAAAGAGTGACAGAAAACAAAACAAAAAAAAGAATGAAAACAATAACTTAAGCGCACACAATTAAAACAAATGAAAATACATACAATAGGTAACACAAGTAACATGAAAAGGGATAAATTATAACTTTGGTACTAATTCAACTGAACTAACTAGCAAACAAATTAGAAATTAGGTTCTAAAACAAACTATGACTAAGAGCATAATTCTTATTTAGGTACTAATGCAAGCTAGAACTGGCTATCAAATAAATTAGAGTGTCTAGTATTTTAAGCTATACTAACCAGAAACTATTAGAACAAGGTACACATAAGCTATAACTAGCAAAATGTAAAAACAGTACAACAGCATGCACCGCTTATAATGGACACATGCATGTACACTTGATCTGTTCATTATAAGCTGACTGTCTGTAATATCATCTTCAGGTTATGCGCATTTCATGTTCAGGTTTTTTTTCTTGTGTATGTGCATTTGTGCAGGGTGACAGTTACATGCAGGGTAATGTGGGACTGATGGATAATGTGGGACAAGTGTGAAGTGTACTTGCAAGTGCTTTTACTTTTTCTCATATTTTTTATTTTGAAAAGTAGTCTGTTTAGGACTAGGTCTAGGTGGCAATATAGTATAGTGGTTAAGGGCACTGGCTACCAACCTGGGGACCTGGGGTTGAATCCCACAGTTGCCTATCTGCATACTACGTGACCCTAAGTAAGTCACTTAACCTTCTTGTGCTCCTGGATCTCACCTTGAAACAAGCTTTGGCTTAGGCTGCCTTTCCTGTTTAAACAATTTTCCCCTTCCCTGTAATGGAAGTCTGTCTTCCAGTGCTTATTTTGTATGACTCCACATCCTTCCAGGTTTTGTAAGTTCTCCTAGTTTGGTTGAATATCACTGTGCTGCTCCATTGCATGTCTGAGGGTTGGCAGTGCCTGACAAACATCAGTGGGGAGTGACTTGTGGCTGTTTTCCTCGACTCCTTTTCCTCTTCATCTTGCTTCTCTGTGTCAGAGATTCATAGTGCATCAAGCACCTCCCTATGTTATCCATAGTCACTGCCTCCCCTCCTTCCATGACCCTGCAAATAGTTTAGAACTTCTCAGTCAGTCCCAGAGGTGCAGAAGGCATGTCTACAATCTCCTCTCCAGCTTCCTTTTCACCTTCCACCATATGCTCTAGTCTAGCTGTGAGTCGCTTTTACAGAAACAGTTTCATATAGTTTCATCTGATACACTGTCTATGCTGTTTTCATCAAACAGACAGCGTCAAAGTAACTGATCTGTCTTACACAGACAGCAGCTGTCAGATCTTGTGAAACATCTAGAGCTTCCATTACTTTTGTGTGCATGGCATGAACATAGTGCCTCTTGAAGGCATAGATCACCCCTGGTGCACTGGCGTAATTATACAGGTGGTGTTACGTGGTAGAAAAAGAGCCATATGTTCCGGAGACCAGAGACATCTAGGTGTCAGTGACATTATCAGCAATTAGAGTGATTTTTCTGCCTCCAAGCTTTCTGTCTCATTCCTTAAGCCACCCAGTAAAAATAGCGCCAGTCATGCATGTCCCAGTCCTGTTGTGTTTGTAAGTGACAGGAAGGTGCCTAACCCTCTGAAGCATTGAGGAGCACTGACTTTCCAACCATGATAAGGCCTTTTTCTCAGTCCATCATGTTGCAGCAACTGCACTGACACTCGCTTCTTAGCTCTCTTCTTTCCTTGTGGGTTCTTGGTTTTGAAAGTTAACATGTTGTACCTAACACACTGGAAAAACATGCCAGTTTTGTCTGCATTAAAATGTACACTGGAGTTATAGCCCAGTAGAAGATCTTACAGGACATCCTTTAGCTACTGTTGTGTGCTGTTGTGGTCTACATTTAGCTTCTCTCCATGTGCTATCTTAAAGCCTATGGGGTGGCACTGTTTCCAGTGCTGTAACCAGCCCTCTGATGGGCAAAAGTCTGTCTTTCCCATTGCCACCACTAACTGCAGTGCTTTTTGTTTAAGTAGGGAGCCACTGACCATTGCCTCCCTCCCTCTCCCTCGCATTGGTAAACCAACACAAAGAGCATCCTCTATGTCTCGGTCTTTGCCCTCACGTTTTCTCTTATGTTCTGGATTTGATTCCAATGCCACTGTTTAAGCAGATCCTCTTTGGTGCAGATTAGATTTCTCATGGTTGATCTGTTCCTCCTCGAGGGACTTCCTTGAGATTCCTAGGATGAGGTTAAAACTACCAGTGACAAAGCTTTTAGTGTTGCCGGCCCCATCCTATGGAATTCTATTTCTCTAAGGGAGGCCCCTCCGTGGAGATATTCAAAGCATGCCTCAAGGCTTTCTTGTTTGTGTAGGCTTTTCCTGACCCAGTTCTGTAAATATCATCCTGTTCTGACTTGCTACACTATCTGTCCCTAATTTTTATTGTATTTATTTACTGAATTGTATTTAACTAGTGTCATAGTTTTATTGGTATTGTTATTTATTGATGCTTACTTTATGGTTGGTTTTATCTACAGTGCCCAGAGCCTCTGGAATTGGGCATCTTTTAAATAAAATTTGCCTTGCCTTGCCTTCTTGGGATAAGAAATGATTTGCCAAGTTATAGACACTCATTTTAAGTAGAGTGTCAATCACCTGCAATTTTGTATTTTGCGGGAAAATGTCAAAAGGATTACATTTGCTTGCCATGACTGCAACTGACAGTCTGACTGTCTGAAACTGATTAACTGGCTGATTGAAAGCCCACTGAAGTGATGTGTGCTACAATACGTCCAATCAGAGTGAAGGATCCAGGAAGTTGAATGCATCCAGTGTGACTTCGGTGACTCCAGTCTCCAAGCGCCAGTCCACATTGCAGCCTCAAAAGCCTTGGTCAGGAGAGGATTGAAAATGTTAAGAGTGCACAATACAGCATACTGGAGGATGATTTTCAGCAAATATCCTGCATCAGAGGGACTTTTGAGCCAGGTGTCGGGTTCTTAGCCATCTGCTATAGGCAGTGGAGAAGGTATATAACTAGCATAATTAATGAAAAATTCATGTTTTGGCTTTTGGCTACCAGCAATCATCTGTTGTAACAAACTGTACATTGTAAAAGTGTCGAATAAGTGGTGACTACTGTATTACAATTTGGTACAATTACAAGCTATAAGCTAAACAAAAGGTAGTAGACAAGCACTATCAAGACATGCATACACGGAATTCCTTTCACCAACATCTTGTAGCTATTCCACCTTCTCTTGAAACCCATCACTGTCTCAGTATTTACCACCTCTCTGGAGAAGCTGTTCCATCTATCCACCTCTCTTTCCATGGAGACTTATTTCCTCATGTTCTTCCTGAATCTACATCGACCAGTTTATTATTATGCCCCCACCACCAGATTTACTGCTTTGCTTGAACACTCTGTGCTGTCATTTCCCTTGGGTAGTTAAAGGTTTCTATCCTTCCCTCATTTCCTCCTGGTCTCCAGCAAGTACATGTTAAGATTCTGACTAGGCGCCTCAAATGTTTCCTCTGCTGACCCTATATCAGCTTTTAGCTCGCTTTGCATAGATTCTATATAGCCATTATTGTTTTCCAGTTTTGGGCTCTAGAACTGGACACAGTACTCCAGGTGCAGTCTCACCAAGGACCCACAGAGGAGCAACAACAGTACCACCTTTCTAATACTGGAATACCACCTCTATATACATCACACGGAGTGCCCTACAACACTGGGCTGATAGCATGAGACTATCACTAATAATGACCCTAAGTTCCTTTCCTCTGTCATCACACTGATTCCCCTCCCATCCAATAACTCTTCCTGGCAGTCACCCGCATCTGTGTGCATAATTCTGCACTTCTTAGCATTGAACATCAACTGCCAATCCTTGGATCACCCTTTCAGTACTTAGAGGTCCTGTTTGATATTCCTAATCCCCTCAGTGGTGTCTATCCTGCCAAAGAGTACTGTGACATTTCATTTCATATATTTAAAATGAAAGCATATGGACACAAATACCCATTTTCATAGGCACCCTGGTCAAGGTATAAAATTACAAAGATACAGTAATGTAACATTAGCTACACACAATAAATAAGTTGTTTCTCATTACATATTACAAATATCAATGGTACTAATACATTCCTTAAAGTTATTACAAAGATTTGTAACTTGCCCTGGTCTGATATATATATATATTTTTATTAGTCTTTGGTAACCGGGTAGGCCCACTAGGCACAAGTGCCTGTTTTCAGGGTGACCTGGGGCACTGGGCAGTTAAGTGACTTGCTCAGAGTCACACAGTATGCAAGTGGAATTGTGAGAATCAAATTCAGGTCTGGTCTGCTGGATGTATCAAGCTCGTTCCACCTCGTTCCTCTAACTTCTAGGCTATACTGCCAGCCCAGTTGAGGCAGCGAGTTCCAACAGCTACCAGTTCAATAATGAAAAGCTACTTGTGTAACATTTTTATGACACTTAGGTAGTTTTAGATATAAGTCCTCCATCGACTTAGTTTTAGTGTTTGACAAGTTGTTTTTTCCACCACTGATTTTAATTTAATTGGCACTTGTCCATTTACGTCTTGATGCCCAACAACCCAATTGTTGTTTAAATCTTTGTTGTAATGCTTGCCAGTTCAAAGTACTGTACAACCAGTAGGTATGATAATCTAATGAAAGGTCAAGTACAAACCTACAAACTTTAGTCACAAGAAGTGCAATTCTTTGCCAGATGTTTTACATGCAGAAGAGTAAATGGTAAGGCCATAATCTATCATTGATAAAATGTGTGTCAATGCAACCAGTTTTTGCATCAGATGTCAAATTGAGTCTGTTTCTATACAACATACCACAGAATTGGTTAACACACTTTATTGAATTTTCAATGTTGGTGATAACTGAGGCAATTATCAAGTATCAGGTTAAGGTATTTATTATATTCATTGACCTGTTCCAAGATAGTTCTGCCAAGTATTTTTATGGGAAAATATTTTAATGAACATGATTATTTCCTAGGGTAAAAAGCATAACTTTTTCTTTTTTTAAACATAACTTATTGTCAGTGAACCAACTGTGAACAGTATAAAACTCAAACCACTAGCCAAATGATTTAAATCTTTGTTCAAAAGATTACCCGTATCATCCACGTATGCAGGATCTTTGTATATGTTGTGACATTAGGTAAATTATTCAAGAAAAGACTAAAGAGTAAAGGTCCAAGAACTGATCCTTGGTGGACACCTAGATTTACAGGAAGAATTTTGAAATAGTATTATGTATTTTAACATGTTGTATCGCGGTTGGTTAGGTAATCTTCAAACCATGATGTTCTCTCAAGATGCAGCTGTTACCCTGATCCTTTTGCCTATGTCAAAGATGAACACATAAAATGTATTGGGCTCAGTACTGATCCATGTGGCACCTCACATGCGAGGTCCCTGACCTTAGAACATTCCCCATTAACTATCACCATCTGGATTCTTTCTTCCAGCCAGTTTGCTACTCATATGATTAGCTTTGTCCCTGCTCCTCCATCCACCAAGCTTCTTGATAAGCCTTTTGTGGAGCACTAAGTTGAGGGTTTTACTGATGTCTAGGTACAGCACATCAATTAGCTGTCCCTTGTCTACAGGTCTTATCACTGAATCAAAGAACTCTAATTCTAAGCATTTTTTCTTCTTCTTCCCATCCACTGGCTAACATAGCATTTCATCTTCAATTATAGATTCATTGCATTGGAAACAAAAGACTGCCAAGCTCCCTGACAGTACACCTCCTGCAGCAGCTGCTTTGTAATTAAACAGCCACACTGCAAGCAGGACTGTGATCTCAATGACTTCCACTACATCAGACGGTTTGGCAGGTGTGTGAAGAATGAGATTACAGATCAAGAGGACGCAATCTGCCACCAAGTCTTACAAGTAAGTTATAATTCCTTGTTCAGAGGTTAAGGACACAAATTTCACTTTCACCAATAGTATGATGAACCTATGGAATACAAATAAGGATTGGAAACATGGGTCCTCACGAAATTATTAAAACATTTTTATTAATATTTCTAAATTTTCATCCAGCCCTAACGCCCTACGTTTGGGATAACTCCTCCCTTCCTCAAGAGTCTGGTTATGCATTCTAAAATATCATAAACATAAATTACTTTACTTTTTATACATAGTGTAATATTAAAAGTACTCACAAAAAATATATTTTCTTTGTATTCAGTATAATCGGTGCTAAATAAACTCACTCTGGCACAAACACTCTGTGTCTTTGGTTCGAACTTCATTTCGACTTTTCAAAATATTTTTTGACTGCTCTGTAACAATAATATAAAATTAGGCGTTATTCAAAAAGCACCAATATCCACTGCCACTGCAGAGAACTATTTAACTTCTTAACATTTACACCTGTCTCCAATTTGTACAATTAACTTCAATTTAATAACATTTCATTTGGATACCACTCACTGTGGTTCTGTGTAGCTTTCAAAAACATCACTACAGCCTTCCGTAAAATTCATTCATAACTGTAAAACAAAGTATATCTCCTTAATAGTATATTACAGAAAGTTTTATCTCCCCTAATCAAGTAACACAATATAACCTACCACATTTGCGTAACATAGAAAGCCTCCATCATATCGACCCCTTGCACCATTCTTAAGGGACTACATGCCCCAAAGCAACTGTTTAAGTAGTGTAATTCAAATCTGGAATCCGACAATGATGCTAGCCTGCAGGAAGCAGAGCATATCCACATGCAGGTGCAACTCACGTACACCCACCTGGGTGCGGAACCACATTTGACAGCAGTGCCTAGAGAAGGCATCCAGAATTACAATTATGATACATAATTCAAAGTTTTAACTCCTATAAAGATTCAGTCTAATAATCCCATCTTTCATTCTGTGGAACAATGTATAGGTGTCTCTATATAGGATTTCTCAATCTAAACCAACTAAGTATACATCTACAATTATTCTGCAGTCTTAACACTGTACTCAAACAAAATAAAAAGGGGCAATTATTAAAGCAAATGTTACAATCTCAAAAAAAAATCAAACAATTCAGTACACATTAATACTACATATAAAGACTGTTAAATGATTTTAATAACCCATAGCTTTCCTTAGGCTTAAAGGGGCATTTCATAACAATGGCATACAGTCAGTGCTATAATTTAAGTTGTATTTTGGATTAATTGTTTCAAAGAAATCTATAAAGTGTGCTTCTCTAAGCAATAATTTCTGTCTGAAATTTCCACCCCTCAAATCTGGGGTCACCTTTTCAAAACTGAAAAATCTCAGAGATGGTACTTGATGATTAGCCTCTGCAAAATGTCTAGCTATTGGGAAATCATATATAGTCTCCTTATATATCCTTTATGTTCACCAATTCACAGTTTCAGAAGTCTTTCTGTCTTCCCTATATATAGAAGATCACAGGGCATTTAATCCCATACACCACACCAGATGTTTGACAAGTGATAAAGTCCTTGATTTCTATATCCTGATCTTTAGCCATGTTTCTAATACTCTGTAACTTTTGAGTATTATTGCAATGGATACATCTCCCACAGGAGAAGCTGCCCTTTAGATCTGCACTGGTAACAATGTTTATCTTAGGTTGTTTAGGTACTTTGTGTTCTGTGTGAACTATCCTATCCTGTAAGAACCTAACCTTTTGCCACCACCAGTGGGTCCATGGCAAATACTTTTCACCAGTAATTGAAGCTTGTAAAATTTTCCAGTGTTTCTTAACAATTCTTTTAAGTCCACAAAACTCATCATTATATTTAATTGTTAATAAATTTATTTTTCTTCCTGTTTGTTAACACCTACATGTGATGTCAACTGTTTTTCTGTCCTTCTCATCAGTTTTGTTCTTAACTTTTGTTAAAAGATCTTGTTTATAACCTCGATTCAAAAGACTATTTTCCATTTCTTTTCTGTTTCTTGGTAGTCTACATCCAAACTGCTATTTCTTTTCACTCTGAGCATTTGACTGTATGGAATGGAATCCACCAAAGGTTTAGGTTGGAAACTTGTAGCCTGTAATACGTGTTTCTATCAGTCTCTTTCCTGTGTAACTTAGTGCAAAATTTTGTATCCTGTTTATAGATAACTAGATCCAAGAATGAAACAATTTCTAGATCCTGATTCTTCACAAAATGTAAGTGCTCCATTCTGTTATTTAAAAATTGTGAACATTTTCCAGTTCCATTTCTGTGCCTCTCCAAACCACTATGATATCATCTATATAACGCTTCCACAGTAAAATATTCTCCAATTAGGATTATTTGCAAAAATAAACTGTGTTTCAAAGTCATCCATACATAAATTTGCATATAATGTAGCCATAATGGACCCCATCGCAGTCCCCTACTTGTGTATAAAACGTCTTTTAGAAGCAAAATAATTCTGTGTTAACACAATTTCAGCTAATCTTAGCAAAAAATCATTTGTTGGTTTGTTTTCAGTTCTTTTCTCTTAACATTTTAGCTAGGCTCTCACAGCCTAAGTTCTGAGGTATTGACGTGTATAAATCTTTAGCATCCCAGGTAACTAGCCAGGCTCCTGATATCTCCTGTTCAGTAAGTTCTAAACTTTCCAATATATTAATAACATCCATACTGTCTCTTAAATAAGATCTTGTTTCTTCCACATAATCTCTTCTGTGAAGTCCACAAATATCGAAGAGGTTCTAGCACAGAACCCAAACCAGAAACAATTGGTCTGCCAGGGGATTCTGTGGATCTTTATGAAGTTTAGGCAGTGTGTAAAACACTGGTATTGTTGGAAAATCTTTTGTTAAAGCATTTTTTTCCCAATCTGAAATAAACCCTTCCTCCAAGGCTCTTTCTAGGGTATTATCAATCAAGCTTTTAATATCATCTGTAGGATTCTTTATTAGTTTTAAATAGTTACCTTCTTCTGCCAATAAATCAAGGCACTTCTGTTTATATACTTTATACTGAATAGAAACATAGAAACATAGAATTTGATGGCAGATAAGGACCATAGCCCACCTAGTCTGCCCATTTTCCTATCTAACTGATAAGCTGCAGATCCTAGTTAACCAACAGCCTACTTTCTCCTACCCCCACTAGGACTGCCTTATGTCTGTCCCATACATTCTTGAATTTCTCCACTGTTCTTGACTCCACAACCTCCTCAGGAGGCTATTCCATGCATCCACCACCCTCTCTGAAAAAATACTTCCTCACATTACCTCTGAGCCATCCCTCCTCTATCTTCAAATTGTGCCCCCATTCTTGCACATCTCTTTTTCTGAAAGATACTACCTTCTTGGACTTTGTTGATTCCTTGAGGTACTTGAAAGTTTCTATCATGTCCCCCTCTCTCTTCTTTCCTCAAGGGTATATATATTAAGTGCCTTTAGTCTCTCTTCATATGTCTTCTGGTGCAGACCCTGCACCATTTTGTTGCCCTCCTCTGTACAGCCTCCACTCTGTCTATGTCTTTGCAGAGGTGGGATCTCCAGAACTGCACACAGTACTCCAGATGGGGTCTCACCAACTGTCTGTACAGAGGGATAACAACTTCCTGTTTTCTACTGTTGATGCCGCCTCCATGCATCCTAGTATCCCCAGCCTCCTTTACTGTCTTCTCACATTACTTGCCCACCTTTAGGTCATCTGATATAATTACTTCCAGGTCCCTTTCCATTTTTATTATTGTCAGTATCTCACCCCCATTGTGTACTCTTCCCTGGTTTTGCTTCCCAGGTGCATTACCTTGCACTCTTGCATTGAATCTAAGCTGCCATACATTTGACCATTCCTCCAACCTTGCCAAGTCCCTTCTCATCCTTCCACTCCATCTTGTGTATCGATCCTGTTACGATCTTTGTGTCGCCTGCAAAGAGACATACTTTTCCTTCCAGTTCCTCTGCAATGTCACTTATAAAGACATTAAAAGGACCAGTCCCAGTACTGAACCCTGTGGTACCCCACTAGTAACCCTCCTTTTTTCACTGTGGACTCAGCTACTACTACCCTTTGCGTCCTGTTGTCCAGCCAATTTTTAACCAGGCTACCACCTTGGGATCCACTCCAAGGCTGGCTAACTTGCTTATTAATCTTTTGTGCTGGACTGTATCAATGCCTTCCTAAAATCTAGGTAGGCCATGCCCACAGCCCCTCCCTGGTCTACTACTTTGGTCACCCAGTCAAAGAAATCTATTAGATTCATCTGACATGACCTTCCTGCTGTGAATCCATGCTGCCTTGGGTCCTGTGCCCCACTGACCTCTAGGTACTCAACAATTCTTTCCTTCAGAGTGATTCATCATTTCCCTACCACTGAGGTCAAACTAACTGGTCTGTAGTTTCCTGCCTCTGCCCTGCTCCCACTTTTGTGACGAGGCACACATCTGCCCTCCTCCAGTCCTCATGTACCACCCCATCCTCCCATGATTTGTTAAAGAGAGTAGTCACAGTGTCAGTAGTTCTACCTTAGCTCTTTTAGAATTCTTGGGTGAATCCCATCAGGCCCCATTGCTTTTCCACCTTCAATTTAACTAGTTCTTTCAGAACCCTTTCTTCTGTACATGGACTGGTATCAACCCCTGTCTCAGAGTGCTTCTCTTGTTTGGTTTAGGTACCTCCCCTCCTCTTTCTTTATAAATACTGAGCAGAAATATTCATTCAGTATCTCCTGCTTTTCACTGTCACCCTCTGCCACATTCCTCCCTTTATTAAGCCTCAGTATACCTCCCTTGGTCTTTCTTAGCTCCTTAATGTACCTATAAAGGTCTTATCCCTTCTTAACAGAGTTTGCTGTCCTTTCCTCTGTTTGGGCCTTTGCTATTCTGTCTGCCTTCCTGCCTCTTTTCTGATTTAACTGATAAAGTTCTCTGTCCTGCTCCTTCTGTGTTTCCTTATATTTTCTGAATGCTATCTTTTCTCCTTAACCTTCCCTGCCACCTCTTTTGAGAACCATAGCGTTATTTCCTTCTTTGTGTTTTGTTGATTTGCTTCACACAAAGGCTTGTTGCCTCTGTGATGGCTGTTTTGATTACTCCCATTGTTCCTCCACCCCTCAGTCTTGCCTGTTTGCTAGTGCATTTCTGAGGCACTCTCTCATTTTCCCAAAGCCAGCCCTCCTAAGGTCCAATACTCTTGCTTTTGTGTGAAGCTTGACTCTATGGCTGTGTTTATCATGAACCACACTGTTTGGTGGTTGCTTGTTCCCAGATGGCTACCCACTTCTAAATCTCAGATTCTTTCTCCATCCCCATTTGAGAATACCAGGTCTAAGATTGCTCCCTCCGAGTGGGTTCCAATACTAGCTGTCTGAGTATAATGGAATTATATTTTTGTGAGCATTTTTAATGTTTTGTATAAAAAAGTAAAGTAATTTATGTTTATGATATTTTAGAATGCATAAGCAGACTCCCTGAAGAAGGGGAAGAGTTATCCCTGAAATGTAGGACATTGTGGGCTGGATGTAAATTGAAAATATTAATAAAAATGTTTTAATACATTGGTGAGTGGACCCGTGTTTCCAATCTTGTTTCATGTTTTCACTGAGTCTTGATTGGTTTAGGTCTCTCCTATTCTCACAGATTGCCTGTTTTTGTTTTTTGAGGTTGGCTGCACTGAACTTGACTCCTGAACCTATGGAATAGCCTACCAGCAGATACAGTTGAAATGAAGCTGGTACAGGCATTTAAGGTAGGCCTGGATACATGTCTGCTTACCAAGGAATCACCGGGTACTAGGGCTGTATGGAATTTTCAAATTCTGATGGAATGGAAATCCACAGAATTTTGACAAATTCCACCTTATATTCCATGGAATTTGGTTAGTAGTGGAATTCTGACATTTTGAAAGTTATTCATGGATTAGTGATCTGCAGTGTACATAAACTGTGGATTCCTTTTTCAAAATCCACATAATCTGTGGAATGTTATCCCTCAGTTTACATAGAAATGCTTTTGGAGTTCAGTAGGATTATGTAAGAAATTCCAAAAAGTATTTAGAGAAGTGGAATTGCCATTCCCAGAAATTCTGATGGCAGAATTCTGCATTTGGCATAGCTCTACTGGGTATCCTAAGTAGCTGGGTGGTTAGAATATCCCCACAGATTGCTACATTTTCACAGCATGCTTATTTCATCTCTATTATAAAGTGGGGACATGATGGACTGAGAGCCCCTCAGTACCTTAAATTACTAAATTATTACAGTACCTACAGATGTTAATACATGCAGGACCAAGAAAAGGTATCACTATCTTCATTTAATTTCGAGGCGGAACTCCCTCCTTCTCTACACAACTTTGACTCTAGGTTTTAAAGAAGAAGAATGAATCAACATTTATACAGTGCTTTTCATACACCTGTGTCCCAGAGCACTTTACAGGCAATGCTGGACTGGTAGTGAAGTGACTGAATGTGCAATGGTGGCCATATCATACATCAGCACCCACACACAGCCTGGGCAATTGCATGAACCATTTTTATGGGAAGGGAATACTGGCCAAGACACCAGGAATGTCCCTGCTCTTTGCAAAGAATGCCCTGGGTTCTTTTACTCTCCACCTGGACATCCACCAGGACAGCACCAGGATGGGTAGAAGGGACCTCGGTTTAATGTCTTATCCAAGGACGGCACACTAACAGTACAGCACCCCCAATACTGCACTTTTGTGCCAGTGTTTTAGGTACAAGTCCAATCCGGTGTGGAATGAGAACCCATGAACTTCTGGCCCAGAGGCAGATGTGCTTCCAACTGAGCCATGCTGACCGAATATATACTAAATCATGCAGAAAAATCTGAGCTCTCCAGGACCTTGGCAATGTGGTTTCTAGTATAATAATAATGCAGAATATCTAATGCAGCTTACACAACAAGAGGCCACAATGGCAAAGGCTATGAAAATGGCATAATCTGATGGGCTGCCAATATTTTCATACCTGTTTTTATTTTCCATCTATTTATTTACTTTATTTTTATTTAGTGATCCAGAATGTGCACTGGACATGTGTTGCTTTATACCGACAGAGTACTGCACAAAAGTTAAAACACATTGAGATAAGTTTAATAACAGAGTGGAACAGACACAACAAGGTAATTCTGCTACATGGATATGCCGTGCTCAATGCGCACTCAACAAAAAACAAAATGCTGGTACCGATCAAAGAACAGTGCTTTTATTAATGTGAAAAGGAACTCAGATAGCTCTCAATGATATAAACATGCTCCAACAGTGCAGAGTGCTCAAAACATGGGAGCCGAGGTTCCTACAAGGCCTTACTGGCTTTGCACATGCATCTGATAAAACCCACATGCATAAAACTGATTGGGCTTTGCAGGAACCTTAGCGTCATGTTTTGATCCCCCTGCACTGTTGCAGCACCTTTGTATCACTGGGGGCTATGTGAGTACCTTTATTTACCAATAAAGGTGCTTGATGCTGGCCTTTCATTGTTTTTGTTGATTTCAGATTGGCAGCCAGTCACCAGTCATTTTACAACTGGGACTGTTGAACAATAGCAAATGATCATGAGGTACATTAACAGCAGAAATTATTCATCTAACTGAACTACACAGCACCTCACCAGCATAATAAAACACCCTTGCCATCATAATACTTACGTGTTGAAAATCTAACGAAGATAAGACACTTTCAAAATATTAAAGCCTAAGCCCACTTCGGTGTAAGGTTGGTGTGGCAATAGGAGGAACGGAGCAGGGTGGATGGGCCTCTGACTTTTTGACTGTAAAATGTTCTATGGCCCTGTACACAATGAGTAGTGTGTAAAAAAAAAAAAAAAACAGCTCTAATAGGACCACCCCTGCTGAGGAGGTAAGGCAAGAAAATATACAAAAAAAAAAAAGTTTTTCAATCTGTGTTATAGCATGGATGTCAGAGCATCCACACTGTGCTCTGACAGCACGCTAGACTGAGCGAGTTCTCAGGCATGATTGTGCACAAGTGCAAACCATTGTGGGTGTCGTTATGCATGTTGGAATACTCAAAATGAGCATTAGTGTGAATTTCAATAAAATTAATGGCCCTGGAACCAGGAGCTCATTGTGAATGCAGGCATGTGTGTGTGTGTGTAAAATGTTTTAGTTTCAACCCACAAAAATATTTTTTTGATACATGAGGGTTGTCTTAACCCGTGTTGTAGCACAGATAGCATCCACACTGCTGTTAGCGTGGGTTAAGGCAGCCATGTTGGTCTAAAACTATGCTCAAGCCTACACTCTAGCAGGGTTTGACCACAGTTTTGGAACATGATTTTAGCATGGTTTTAACGATGTCACAATCTGGACACAAACCTTTTGAACCATTTTAACAGTTAAAATGGTTTAACAACTCTAATGTGTACAGGATCTACAGTATGTTTCTAAAATCTTTTCAGAGACTGGACTCATACTGCATCTCCCAAAATCCCAGCAAGTCTTTTTAATATTATAAATATCTCACCCACATTTTCCAGTTGTGAAAGTACTCCCCTTTTAACCCTTAGGCTGCCGGAAGATTTAGAACACATAGGTTTTTAGGACAAGATATCTTGTTAGCGGCAGCCTAGGGTTAAATTGCACATCAGTCACGCCCCCCAAACAAAAACATCACATTATCAAGTGAGCTTCAGGATGCTCTACCCCACCCCAACAAAAATGAATTATTACATATTTACCCACCCTTACCTATGAAATGTAGCTTGCTTTTCTGTATGTATCCTTACAATGCATCTGCTTTAAATACAACTTTAAAAACATGTATAATGTTCCCACGGCTGGGCTGCATTTGATTTAGTGCCTCCTACCACAGGAACTATTAAGGGTAGGGTCAGCCTGACATCCTCCATGGCTGCTGAACTTCAAGTTTGGTTGTTTGTGCAGTTGATGGCCATAAAGAATCCTTCCGAGTCCCCAGCCTGACTGTGGTCTAAATCCAAACCCACTCCCTTACCCGGCCTGAAAGTAATCCTCCTTAAGGAGTTAAAAACATACATGAAAGCACACAAATGCACAGTACAGCTTCCTGCCCAAACTGAAAGCCATCTTCTGTCAGCTAATTGCCAGTTTTCAGTTCAGGTAAGAAGTTGCACTATGTGCTGTGGTTGTGCTTATTTACTTTCAAGGAGAGCTCCATTTGCAGGCAGGGAGGAGGTGCAGAGAGGAATGGGATCAAGTGGCTGGGAGAGTAGGGAGGAATTATTTTCTATATGGCTCCCACTAGGGAACAACCCTCCAAGTGATATGCAGAACTAGTAGAGATGGGTGGCGTTACTGAAATTCACTTTGCAAAGTAATTCATGGAGTTCCCAAAATTCACGGAGTGCAAACTCATGAGTTCACACTTCACAAAGTGTGGATCACAGGCAAAGTGGGCAAAATGTGCTTGCAAAGTGGTCGAAACTCACCTGCAAAGTGGCCAGTTCATCCACTTTGCAGTGAAACTCAGGAATTTTTGGCGGAGTCAAAATTGCTGAGGGCAATGGAAACTTTTCAGAGGCAGGTTTTGGCCCTTTGTGATAACCTCAGCAGAGAAGTTTAACTTTGCTACATCTCCACTGGTAAGGTGAGCAATGAGTCCCACCAAACTTAAAGAACAGTGCTGAACCTGAACGTCATTTTGCATGTGGAAGCTGTTTTTAAATACTGGTCCCAGTTCTGTTATTGTTCCATTTATACTGGCCTGTTGGTAACCTCCGTGAGTGTTGCTGATTTACACTCAGTGTTCAGTACCACTTTGGAACTATATGCAGGGTTTTAAATAATTGATTAGCAGTTTTTCTTGGGACAATACTAACTGTACAGAAAGCATTTATATACTGTAGGAATATGTAGGTTTTCTAGAAGTGTTAAGTTTGTTAAACACAGTGAGGCAAGTGCTATGCATTTTCACAATGTTTTAGAACTTTTATGAGCAAAGCGCTAATCAATTTTCAGTTAAATAAAACCCTGGTATGCTGTAGTTTATGTCCCTCTTAACCACAGACTTTCAAAGTAGGACATGGGCGCATTGTACCAGTAATGCAAGAGCTAAACAGGGGACATAACATCTGATCATACGGTTCTAAAATAGTACTTACTACGTGTGTGAAAATAAGAAACACCCACTAGAATAATGAAAGGGCCTATGGAGATGGAAAAGTAACAGAATTGGAACCAATGTTTAAACATCAGCTTCTACAGGGGAATATGACAGATAGGTTCAGTGCAGTTCTGCTTTAAGTGGCTTGGTTGGCTGTTTCAGCTAGGAAAGGGTTCAATTTACAGTAAAACACTATAAAATTGAGTGTGGGGTGTGCTGCGGTTTAATAGACATTCTCTTATAAGGATAGTTGAAGAAGTGATTGACAGCTTTCACCATCCAAACCCAGGCAACCAAGATGGCAGAACTGTGGGACATCTGGTGGAAAGTGTGTGAAGGAGGGCAGTGCAAGTGGTGCAAAGAGGTAGAAGCTTATCAGAACAGCCTCAGCTTTTGTTTCTCTTCTGAGTGGAACTGACAATAGTAAGGAATAAAGTATTAAGTCTAATATTGCATCACATCACTAAATTTGCATTTCTGCTTTAGAATCTGATTTACAATGTGAGACAGCATGTTGTTTGAGTGTGGAATCTATCACTATTTCCACATGGGTCAGAGCATTATAAAGCAGTTTTTTTACTCCATTCAAATGATTGGAGGCTGCAGCACATGAAGACCTCTTATATAGCCAAGAGGTCTTCTGGGGATGAATCTTCTCAGTGTGCCTGCATTCCAAAGTCTAAATTCTAAAATCATTTGAAAACAGCCAATGAACAGCAGCACATCAAAATATCATTTGGTTCAGACTGCCTACTCACTGACACAGGCAGCAGCAGCAGCAAGATGAGAACGCACATAGATTAAAAAAAAAAAAATCAAGAAAAGAGGGATGCTGGCGTCCAAGCGCTCTGTACTATTAATTCCCTTGTTTATTAGGGACAGAAAAAAAACTATCTGAAACCCTCTCTCTTAATTATGTTGCACTGTCCAACTAAGTCCACCTTAATTCTCTCTGAACAATTTCCTTGCCCTGTGAAGGCTAAGAATAATCCCTGTTTGTACTGGCCTCTCTATTTATCTTTCCTGTCAACTTTTCTAGGCTGTGGGTGGTGATTCACCATGGTGACTGAGGGGGTGTTGTGTTAGCCCGAGGCAGAGACCCCAACCCAGGTTGACAGATTTCTTCACATTCCTAAATTCCTCATTGCTTGCACTCTGTCTACAGCACCATCTTTAAGACGATTTATTTGAAGGATTCTCAGGCACACAAAGCACTTTGGTAGAGTTTTTGTGATGTGGGAGACAGGCGTTACTGTTAAAATAAATGTTGAAAAAAAACCAGGAAATGCTTAATAAAAAGTGACTGGTATTTACAAGATAAAACATACAAACATGGAATTTGCTGACAGATAAGGACCACTTGGTCCACCCACTCTGCCCATTTAACCCTACTTACAGTAACCCCACAGACCCTACTTAATCTCCAGTTTTTCCTTCTGCCCTTCATTCCTTTCCCTAAGAGTCTCTTATGTCTATCCCAAGCTTTCTTGAACCCTTCCACTGTTCTGTCCCCAACTATCTCAGCCAGGAAGCTGTTCCATGCACCCACCACTCTTTCTGTGAAGAAGAACTTTCTTACATTTTTCCTGAATTTAGTCCCTCCAGCTTCATATCATACCCCTTGTTTTTGAGCACATTTTCTTCTGAAATATACAGAACAAATAGCATCATCTCGTAACGTTTTCTGTTCCAGAACTGCTCTGCTTTTGCTTTGTGGGTCTCAAGCATGAAGAAGCCACAAGATGACACTCTTGATTAGCCAGGAGACATCCTGTAAACACTGTTTATTTATAACATACCTCAACCACTTGTCTTTAAATTTCTGAGCTTACTGACTATACTTCATTAAGGAAGTTGTTGATGCAGCTTTTTCTGACTCATTAAGGAGTTGTGATTACTTATTTCTGTCTGTAGTGCTACAGTACATGTGCCCAAGTGAGGGCACCCAAGCATGCTACTCTGTTACTATAATAGCTGTGTGCTTACAGTATGGGGACAAAGAGGCTATTAATACCTACTGAGCTAACCAGGCTACACGAGGACTTTGCTGCCAGAGACCACCATGCCCCCCAGTCAAGAAGATGAGATCCTGAATAAACAAAAAGAAACTAGGCACACACCATAATATGCTGAGATAGATACAAAATTGAATATTTTATTTTAGATCAGCATACCAGGACTAACACCCATACGTGTCAACCCAACCACATGGGTCTTCCTCAGGGTGGAGTTAGCCATCAAAAGTCACTGTTTAAATACCCCACATTATTAATTAAATTCTATACACCAGTATTAAAATCAATTACACCAACAGTGAGTTTGACAGAGAAATCATGCTTCAAACTTGTTTCAAAGCTGATTATTTAGCAATATTCAATCAATTAATTTGAAAAGCCCTTATCTTTTACCAAATATAAAAATTGATATATGCACACAAAATCAGCTTTGGAAGCCACAACAACAGACACTACAAATGTCGCAGATATAATGCCTATTTAAGCCTAAATTTTGAAGCTTAATTTTTTTATCACAACATTATTTGTACCACCCTCTGTGGACCTGGCAGGGCTACGACCCTCCTTGAGGGGTACATCCTCCGGTCCATTGGAGCCATCGTGGGTCCTGCCGGGTTCCAGTAGTTTTCCTCCATTTTCTCCCCATGCTGTCATCATGCAATGGGCACAGCAGGTGTCTCCACCTCCACGGAGGCAAACAAGCACCCTGGGCACACACTGAACCCATCTTGTTCTGCTGGCCTGCGCAGCACAAACCCCCAACCCGAGGAAGGAGAGCAGTCCTTCGGATGCTCAATCCTTACCTCCTGGCTGACCTCTGAATGACCTGAGTCCTTTCCTCAATCCGGGTCGCCAGCATGGTGCAGTGTGGCATCCAGCACCTCAACCTCAGTGCCACCGGGTTGCCAAAGCTTTATTGTTTTAAAAGGAACAGGGTTGAGCTTTGTATTTATTCTGCCTCTGACTGCTATCCCATTTTTCACATCAGGGGTCATTAATTAATGGAAAAGGTCGATGATCCTTTGTTTATTTCACTACTCAAAATTCCAATCTTTTCTTTAATTTTGTTAAGTGATGCCTTGTTAAGCAGCCAGCTTATCATACATGGAGGCGACATCAAATGGAGGTAGCCCTCTATGAAGCGACATTAGTGGGCATAACCCATTATTGCAAAAACGACTAGCATATTTCATTAGTCCATTGATGCTGCTCCACATCCTTCCATTTTTCCACAATCAGCCCTATATGACAGATGTGAAGCCGCACTAGTGGAGGTCATCCACTATTGCAAAAGGTCACCATTTGGTTCTTGGTATATACCAATGCGATCCACATCAGTCAATTCTCCTTTCTATCAAGATTTAAATTTCCTATTTCCATTTCAAAATAACTAAAAATACAGTGATCAAATTCAGTGGATCAAATACATAATACAGTTGCACTTTTCCAATAAAACCAGCATTCAATTTCAAACTAGAGCAACAATTGAGCTGCAGGGAAATGTATGTCAAGGTTCTTATATGTATTCTTGCATACAATATAGAGGATTGAACTGCATATTTACAAGCAGGACACAAGTTTGCTTATTTATTCAAACAAATGCACCCAACTGTGGCTGGGATTTACACTGGCTGTTAATCTATAACCCCCACAATTATATTCAAGAAGATATTTTTATAGATACAGTTCATAGTCTATTTGATCATTAAAACCCAAAGAGGTCAGGGCTCCCAAGTTTGAAATCCATTTGTTTCGCACCTGTTCAGCAGATTCTCCTGATCCTCCACGAGGAAGGCGGGGGCACTGTATATAAAACCCGTAAATCTAAGACCCTCAGGTTACTCTCATGTACCTCAAAAAGTGTGCTCCTATGGTGTTTTCAAATTTATTATTTACAATTGCCCTCACATGTTCCTGGATTTGCATTTTCAACAGGTGAATTGTTCTCCCTACATACAATTTCTTGCATGGGCACCAGGCACCATATACAGTAAATAGGCTCTGACAGTCCAAGTATTGCTTTAAATGAAAATGACACCTGTAACTGGGTGTGTAAATACATTGCCAGTTTCTGCATAACAGCACACAGTGCACCATCAACATCTAAAAAAAACAGTTTTTGCTGAAATTAGCTTTTTAGTTTGAGGATTTACATAGTGGCTGTAAGTTAAGTATCTCTTAAATTAGCTCCTTTACAATATTAAATTAGTGGAGCTTCACCCAAAACTGAACCCACCACTTCATCTGCTTCAATGACTGACCATCTGTTTTAATAATATCAGTAACTTCTTTAGATCTATAATTATAGTCAGTCACAAACACCAATCTATTTGTGTTGCTTTGATTTTGCTCTCTATTCCGAGGTACCAGCAGGGTTCTTCTATTAAGTTCCTTCACTTTTTCAAGTGCATCTAATATGGTTTGTGCACTATATCCCTGGTCCCTAAATCACTTGCACAATATATCTGCTTCAAGTTCAATGCCTTGATTTAAAGTGCAGTTCCTGCCAATCCTAAGAACTGCCCGAGCAGTATACTTTGCATTAGTGATCTTGGATGACTGCTTTCAGATCTTATCAACGTATTCCCTGCTACTGGGTTTCTGCAGTTTTACTTATTACCTTATTTTCTACTAGAAGTTGAGAAATTCTGGAGGGAGGTGAAGATTTTTTACACTTTATTTTTATTATTTAAAAGTCATACAGCATATACCACATATAAAACATATAGGATATGCAGACCCCAACACTGCATTTTCAAATAATTTGAGTAAACAGGTCAGTCATACTAAGGCTAAATGTCCATACAGGTATCAAGGAAAGTCAAACTGTGCACAGTTAGGAGAAAGGTCCAGCCTGGTAATAGTGTAGAACATAATGCTCACCTTCACTTAGGCTATACAGAAGAACATACCAAAATTCCAGGCCCCTCACAGGTAATAAAGGGTCATATAGGAGGCTGAACAACTTGGTAGGGCAAGACCCATTTTGAAAGAAGTCCTGGGCTCAATTAAGCTGCTGTATCCCACTAACCTCAGGTAGACCTACCAGCTACCTTATAGGGAGACAGAAGTAATTAAATGACAGAACTTTAAATCACAGTTCACAAATCAAGTGGTCTGAACCATCAAACCTAAATGTCAGTGTATCCAACTGACCAAGTTAAAAGAACTTTGGTAAACCTGTTCAACATTGGAACAGTCACAATATTGCCTTCAAAAATTAAAGTCTTAATCTTTAGTGCGCCGCTAAAAAAACAGAATCCAAGGATAAATAAATGAGAATATATTAACAACAAGAGGTAGTCTGAAGTCAGTACATATAAACAAATTCCTCATCTTCCTCCCTTTCATCAGGTACAGCTGCGTCTTGTGTGAACAGTTTTCAGAAAATACAGACATGGCTTCAGGGTTTGAAAAAAATGTATGATTTCTGCAACCTAGCTTGAAAAAGGACCTGTGCACTAACTGTGTTCTCCAGAAGAGATTTTTAATGGGTTGTGAATTCTTTTTATGACAAATTGGGAAGAACGTAATCTTGCTCTTTCTCCCAAATTATGTCCCCTTGTACAAGAAGTTTGTAAAAGTTGAATACGGTTCAGCTACTGAGAGCGTAGCTATGGCTGCAGGATGGTTAAGGCACACACAACATGGACTTTAGATTCTGTAGGCAGCAGCTGTGGGTCAGTAAATATAATCTTTTCAGTACAGGCAGGAGGTCAGCAGTGCCAGCAAAGTGAGGGAGGGAAACCCACAATATGTACATTAGCTTGATGTTGAAAGTTCTCCAGAGACTCAGTCTTGGCATGGAAGAAATTTAGGTCATGGACAAAGGAGAAATTTCAGTCTGCCTGTCTTTTCTACCTGTAAGTCCCTGTATCACCACAGAATTCTCTGTAATTTTTGTATCATTTTCCGATAAGTTTGCCTCAACTGATGCTAGTCGCTTATTGGTCTGTTTGCCAGTGCTCCATTTCTTCTGAAGCTTAACAAGAATTTGGGTACTAGGTAGCTCAGAACTTGAGACACCACCAGTCTGTGCAGGCCACAATCCCTTCAATGTGTCTGTCAAAGCTAAAAATGCATCTAGTCCATGAGCTTGGTGTTTTGATCTTTCTTAGGACCCATCCTAATTCCTAGTCCCCAGCTCCATTTGACAAATATATTGGTTTAGAGCCCCTCACCAAAATTACAGTTTATTTATTTTATAGTAGCGATGGTTAGGAACTATTCTAATTTGCACCTAACATGTTGGCTGCTCCACAGCATTACCCACCGAGAGTGACAGTTCGACAGCGAGGTCCCCACAGTGACTACAGTGCCATGCCGCTGTAGGGGACCTCCTGGAACTGGGCACTGTCTGTTGAGTGGTCCTGCACCCCCAAATCAACTCCAACTCCAGAGTTGATGATCCTTAAGTGGGGCAGGAGGGGCTGCCTCCTGTGTGGGGGGTCGGGGCAGCCCCAAGAAAACACAGCCAGCACATAGAAACCGGCAGCCAAATGCAAAATGTGGTCGACCTGCTGGTTTTGCTGTCGGGCGGTCAACAGGAAATTTGTCATCCACCTGTTGTTGATCCTCCACAGCATCCCAGGTGAAGATGCTGTAGGGGTCTCTGCACCTATAGGGCACAATGACTGTGGCAAGTGAGAGGAGGAACTGGCAGAAATCCTGCTTTACTAGGATGGGGCTTGTATAAAGAGGCAATCTGGCCTTTTGGTTTGAATTCCACAGTAACTTACTCTGTGAACTTGAACAAGTCACTTAACCTCCCATGTCCAAAAGTCACTATATAAAACCAAATGTTTCACTAACAAAGGAAAGGGGCTTTTAAACTTTTCTCACTGAAGTTTGGAAAATGAACACTCAGAATATGGGATGATATGTGATAATGGCCTTCAAAACGTGGGTGACCTCAAACATGGAGGTACAGTACAAGCCCAGAACACAGTGATAATGTTTCCTTTTATTTGTGCAAATTGTAATTTCTACTTATCAATTCAAATGACTTCTTTACGTCTTGAGTTTACAATGTGATGCAAAACATTTGCTATGTGGAGCAGCACATTTGCCATGTAGAATGGAGTATCTTGGGGGTGAAATGTGGGACAGTTGAAAGTATGGAGTGGATTGGAGGGTAAGGCTGGGGAGGCTATTTTAAAGATGGTGTTAGGTGTCACAAGGCCACTAGCAGGAGGCCAGATATTACAATATTGGTTGAGGAGTGGGTAGGATAGATGGTTTCAGTAGTTTAGTGGCCTCTGAAATTGTAGATTTTAAATTGTCTCCCCTTCTATTTATTTTACTCTACAGTAATATTTTCATTTCTAAAACACTCTTTAATTTTGTTTATACTGTTGATAAGTAAATGCTTTTCTGTATTTGTGAAATGCTCTGAGTTTTTTGGAGGACACTATGGACCTGATTTTCAATGATTGATGCAAGCCCTGCATCTGCCCCAATGTCAAACTTCTTTGATGCAACTGCACAATCTTAGTACATTGGGTGCAGTTGCAACAGTTTTACAACTTATGGCAGCTTGCACCAAATATTTGGCACACGCCCTTTAAGAAGGGTCCCCAAATGGCACAAGTTAGACCATGGGGAAGCTGGTCTAACTTGTGACATTTTGCACACCTGACTGAGAATTGAGATCTGCGCAAAGTAATGCTACAAACCCTCCCTGTTCCATATGTTCAGCTCGCCAGTGACTTGCGGCATTCACAAGTCATTCAAAAATTGGGACCTATATTTATATTATCTATGCTATTGTCAGTGGCTTAGTAGGTAGCACACTTGCCTCTGGGGACAGAAGACTGAATGGTCCTGGGTTCTAGCCCCACACCAAGGTAATTGGGATAGTACCAATGACTGACACTGTAGTGCAGTACTAGGGGTACTGCACTGTTGAGATGCCATTCTTGGATGAGACATTGTTTGTTTTATTTTTAACCAGGAAGCGGACTGGGCACAGCCCT
Organism: Neoceratodus forsteri; assembly: GCA_016271365.2. Classification (NCBI taxonomy): domain Eukaryota; kingdom Metazoa; phylum Chordata; order Ceratodontiformes; family Ceratodontidae; genus Neoceratodus; species Neoceratodus forsteri. Next base: position 1,708,481,546 of record CM028129.1, on the reverse strand, counting down.
TTTCAACCACGCCTGACATGATAACATTACAATAAAAATTTACATTTACACAACATACTGGAACAATTATTCACATTTGCAAACATTATCACAGTGTAACTTCTTTAACATTAAATGTTTAAAATGAGATACAGAATATGCTTTTGAATCACTTCACCATATTCATTTAAAATGAAGGTGCATACCAGGAAAATGCTTTCCTACTCATTTATAGTTTGAAAACAGGAATGATATAATGATTCAAACAATTTTGGCTTGTGCCCTACCATGATTTTTAACAACAATCAATGTAGACAGGGACAGAGGAACTCCTGAAGTTTTTAATTAGAAAGCAGTATAGCCTAGAGGTTAGAGGAACCAGGTGTGAACAAGCTTGATACATCCAGCAGATCAGACCTGAGTTTGATTCTCACAACCTCCACTTGCATACTGTGTGACTCTGAGCAAGTCACTTAACCACCCAGTGCTCCCAGGTCACCCCTGAAAACAGGCACTTGTGCCTAGTGGACTTACCCGTTACCAAAGACTAAAATAAAATAAAATAAAATAATACTAATGTAGATTTTAAATGGTTAACTGGGGAAAGTATTCCGAGATTTGAATAAAGCTGACAATGGTGAGTTCTAAATGGAGCAAGAAGGCAAATCTGAAAATATCATTATACAAAACTTTAAATTTTGACTCAAACAGTTGATTACAATGTGCAAAAGTTATGCTTCCATAATCTAATGTTTGAAAAAGAACATGTTTAGCTATGACATGACAAGCTTCTTCTGTCAAAAATGTTATATTTCCATAGAGAAAGCTGAGTTTTTGATGTATCTTAACACTTAGCCTCTCTATATGATAAACCATACTAAGGTTCAAATTTAGATATAAACCTAGATATTTAATACTGGTAACTAAAGGGAGAGGATTACCTCTAAGACCCACTATTTGAATTGGTTCAAGTTTCTGGAGTCTCTATGAGAACCAAACAACATGACATTTGTTTTAACTTCATTTACAATCAATTTGTTTATCTGAATCCAATTTGCAAAATTATTGTATTTATTTTGAAGGAAACCTGAATTTCATAACTGTTTCATCCTGATGCCCAAATCACAGTATCATCTGCATACAATAAACTATTATCAAACCAATGTACCTTCTGCCCATCTCTGGTCACTGTCCAGGTGGAAGTAAAATATACTATGGATTTATTGATGAAGAGTAGGGTGTTTTATTAATAAAACTATAAACCAAAACATTGAAGGGCAATACACAACATAAGTAACACAGGAAAAGTGAAAGAAAAGTGACTCCTCACAAACAGCTTAGAAAACTACTTTGTCTAAATAATACATGACATCCATCTCACTTCCCCAATATAAACAAAATTATGCTTTAGGCAAATTCACATGCTCTCTAAAATGCGCTCTACTCAGCTCCTGTTCCACCATCTGTATCAGTAAAGGTAATGAAACAATTTTCTGCTGAAAAAGAGAGCTCATCTGACACACCAGATGCTCTCTTTTTCATCATTAGACAAAGTGTACTATAATCCCACTATCCCATTTATGTGAAAAGGAACAATAAAGCAAGTCCTGTTAGGACACAGAAGCAAATTCAGGGTTTTCTGGTACCTGCTCAGTAGCTACCAAGATCCTGCATGTAAGAGCATATGAAGAATAAATGCTGCATGGATTCAATCAATTGTTCAAATGTGTCTCTGGGACAGTATCTCTCAGACCCACTTTTATATTTGTGCTTACCCTAACATGCAGTTTATCATGTGTGCAGAGCCATAAAAGTCTTTCATTTCCCTTGGGATTCTGAGGTCCAGTAATTGCTTTGTAATAGTAGATGGGGAGATCCCACCAACCAAGAAAGAGGATAGGACATGAGAATACAAGGTTTCCTGGAACAGTAGACACCTGGTTAATAGTCAGTTTCACTGTTGAAGTTTAACTAAACAAGAGGTAAGATAACTGGGTAGAGGTTGTCTGTTTTTACCCAAAGGTGTGTTTGCATCATTTTCCCAGGTCCTTAGGAGGAAGAATCCATGCACCCCCAGTGGCACCATAATTTTCAAATCCCAACAAAATAGGTTTCAGAAAATTAACCATAAACAAACAATGGAAAAAAAACATGGGATTTAACATCCCTTAACCTCCTCCCTCCTTCATACCATTATGTGTATAGGCCCTTTTGATGGGATTTAGTCGGCTCCCCCAGAGGAGCCTAAAAAAATAAAAAATAAATCCCATAGATCTTGGCCTCTAACTCCTGAGGTGGAGGGAAGGCAAAACTTATACACAGGAAGATGGGAACAAAAAGTTTTAAATAGGAAGACCCTTTTAGCCATGCGTTGTGGCCACCTGTTCCAAATGGTAACCCTTCATTCAGCTGAAGAACATTTCAGATTCCAATTCTTTTGTCATGTCCCTATCACCAAATTGTACCCCAGGACTATGAGAGATTCTGACACCTTGGGGATCCCAGTAACCCTCTCCAGGCAAACACCCTTCAAAGCACCCAAGACCATTCTTTACTTTTTTCTAGGTTCACCCTGGCTCCAGAAACCTCTGAAAAATGTCTATGATATGGGAAGCATGCTGAGTGGATTCCAGATCCCCATCTAGGAGACAAATGTCATCGGTATAGACTAGTACTGAGGAAAACTAAGACCTTGTGAAGCAGCCATTGTCCTTAATAATTGAGAGCTCTGTGTTTTCCTTATCAAGATGTTAACCCCAACACATACAAAAGCGGGCTTGAGGCACAACCCTTCTCACCCCTCTATGCACAGGACTGCCTTTCTGTGTGACCTATGTAGGTCCAGGAAGACCAAGACTGTGGAATACAGAAGTTGAAGCCAGGTTAGAAAGTGATCTGGGATCCCATACCCAGAACACATAAAAACAAAAATTGGTGAGAGAGACAGTCAAGGCCTTCACCTGATCTAAAGCCAAGAGGAGGCACAAGACCTCCTCTCATTATCCCATTTCACAACCTCCCTTAACATATGGATTTTGTCTTGAACAGTCCTCCTAGAAATACCACATGTTTATGAAAAGTCAATTGAATAAGGAGTGACCTGTAGCTGGCCCAATGGTGCTGAGGGTTGAGGCCCTGGATGCCACACCCACACCATGCTGGTGACCTGGGTTTGGACGTGAGCCCAGGTTGCTGGGGGTTGGCAGGGAGGAAGAGATTGAGCATCTGGCGGACTGCTCTCTCTTCTCAGGGAGGTTCAGGGGTGTGTCCACTCACTGAGTGATGTCTGGCAGTGGCCGGGAGGGCACCAAATGTAGCAACATGGCAGATGCCTGGGGGTTGAGTTATGGCACAACGTCACTTTGCTGGCCATGCTCCACAAAGGGAACAAACATGGAAAAATCCCCCACATTGTGGAGATGAAGGGGTATGAGAGACATGGCCCACATCCCATCTGTCGGCCCCTGACTGGAGGACTCCATGGCTGACCCATCACCTGAGTAGGACCTCTCTAAATACAGAAAGGCCATTACAGGAGGATGGGCCCTCCCAGGGGTGATCCGGGGGCTACATCTGCCTGGGTGGTTGGGGAGTTCCTCTGGTCAGTAGCAGTGGGGTTCAGGCAAGGGAGTAGAGGCCGCTCTTGAGGTACATCCCGGAAGGATGCCTGGGGTTTGGGAGAGCATAAAAGAGTTACAAAAAAAATAAGGAGTGACCTGAGACAGTCTGGAGGTCAACATCTTGGTTAAGATTTTAAGATCCCAAGGATCTAATTGGTCTCAAATTAGAGATATCCGCTGATCCCCTTTTACATAGAAAAATCAGTATACCTTGTCTAAGGCTGATATCAAGATCACTAGACCCCAAGATATAATTAAATATGCCTGCCAGTGCTGTTTTAAGGCATAGGTTCATAGGATAGTTACAAGTTCGAGGGCATAAACCCATTTATGAACTCGCTGCCATCAATCTAACGGCAGAAACAAAATTTTCTGTTTCCCATATACATGTTCAAGTTATATTTAAACTGGTTAATATTTATGCTGTTGACAACAGCAGGTGGTAAAAATTCCAAAGGCGTGATGATGGTTGTGTTACATAATTATTTCTTTTAGTTGTATGATTTACCTTTGTTTGTAATTTTAGATTATGTGATCTAGTATTTCTACTATTTTCCGCATATTGTAAACATATGGTTTCAAATAATATTGTATTTCTTGTGGCTTTGTACACTAAACAAAGATCACCCTCATGGTTCTATAATCCAATGAATAAAGACCCAAGGACTTCAATCTTTCTACATCGCTTAGATCATGTAAATTCTCAATATTTTTGTTAATCTTCTTTGTACACTTTCAACTGCACTTTTAAACCTTTAAGAAGTTGGTCCACAAAAAGCAGAGCAGTAATCAATATGTGATCGTACCAAAGTAGAATACAATGGGACAATCACTTCAGCTTTCGACTTTTAATATTTTTATAAATACAAGCTGTGATACCAGCACACTTTTCATTGTTTTATTTATATGTGTAGAAAATTTTAGGTCATCCCTCAGTAACTTATACAAACCAACAGAAAGAACAGCCAACTTGGCACTGTGCCCTGAGACAGGGAAGTGATGGCAGCCATCAATTCATCTAGCGAAAATCCACCTGAAGAGCCTCTTTGTCCCTCAGAGAACCAGAATCTGGAGGTCAGCAAGGAATTCCTTTATACCTATAACACTGGGAGCAGCAGTCCAGATTGGGCACAGCATGCCTTTCTAAAAAGCAAGCTGATCGGGGTGGTAGTTAGAATGTCCCCATCATGACCCTGTAAGGTGGAAAACGTATGATCTTCCTTCTTAATTTTACAGTCATCAAATGGTTTGTCTGGTACTTTTACCTTTGGTATTATATTTTTGTTCCAGTACCAAAGATGTCATCTTCTGGTCATTTCCTTTTGATACTTGATATGGAGTTGTTAAATCCTGACTGGTGGTTTCTGCAATAATCAAAAACCAATGGAACTGCTGCCAGAGGTTCAGGTACAGCCTACCAGCCAAGGTGGTGGGGGCTAAAACAGTGGTAGGGTTCATGAATGCATGCAGCAGGCATAAGGCAAGCTTGGTAGAAAGGAATGGATGGCGTGAGAAAGAGCCAGAGATCAAAGTAAGTCTACGGTAATATTGTAGATAGGAAAAATTGACAGACTGGGTGGGCCAAGTAGTCCTTATCTGCTGACAATTTCTATGTTTTTATGTTTCTATATAATTATCCTCTAAACATTTTGGGAATGGTGTGCATTGGAGTTCTACGGATGTCAGCTCTGAATGATTATATCAGTGTCAGGGGCTCAGTAAGTAGCATGCTTCCCTCTGGGGCTGGAAGATTGGAAGTTGGCGGGTTCTAGCCTCACACCAAGTACTTGAAGTAATAAGCATAACTGAAACAGTAGTGCAGTATGGGGAGGGCTTCACTGGCGAAGTGTTAAACCGAGGTTCCTTCTGTCCATCTCTAGTCACTATCCAGGTGACCGTAAAGATCCCATGGCACTTATCAAAGAAGAGTAAGGAGTTTCACTGGAATCATGGCCAACATTCTCCCCATCAATAAAACAGGTCCATGTAATCCATGCAATTTATGTAAATAAATAATCAGTCCACCCAGGATGCACCTGGAATGAAGCTGTCTCAGCTTAGTGTGCCTTTTCTGGTCAAAATGACAAATCAGCTAAATAAATCAAAAAACTGGTTTATTGATGCCTGCTACTACTATTACTATTGCTATCAAGCAATATACACCTAACCCTGGCCCACTTCACACTCAGACTAAGCCACTGCAAAAACAGCAGGGCTCATGCTGACAACACTAAACATCTGCAGCATTCTACCAAAATTGGACACGCTGAGAGTCTGGGTAACCCGGCACAACCCTGACATCCTCTCAGTTGTGGAGACATGGCTATCACCCAAGATACCGGACTCAGCCATCACACTGCCTGGGTACACCCTATTCAGGTAGGACTGAATCTCGGAAAAAGGAGGGTTGTATTGTCTACATTAAGGATTCTCTTCAGGGGCATATCCTTCCCTACCCAGCCACAGTGCCAACCCACAAATCTTACCTATCAAACTCCTGCTGGGTGCTCACAGCAAGGCACTTATGATCCTCACAGTTTACATTCCACCCAAAACTACAGTGCCTGGAACCAGTGACCTGGTGGACTTTCTCAGCATGCTGAGCCTAAACTCAGAGATCGTGCTACTGGGACTTCAACATCAACTGGCTCTCCTGCTGCTGCCACAGTGAGGGACACGTTAACTGCTATCCACTTCTCCCAAATGGTGGAGACCCCAGCAAGGGTCAACAACAAAATGAGTACTAGCACATTACTGGACTGGGTTCTTTCAAACCAACCCGCACATACCACCAACACCACTGTACTCCCGACTCTGAGTGATCCCTCCCCGTGATATGCACCTGGATCAACAACTGCAAGCTCCCCCAGAACCATAACCAGCCAAGGGGCACCCTATCTCAACTGAAGGCGGACCTGCAATGCCTAGACTAGTCAGACCTACATGAGCCGGAGAGCGTGGGCGATGCCCTCGACCACTTCATTATGAAATTCAGCCGATTTTGATAAACACGCCCCATGAAACAAGAAAAATAAAAGGTCCCTGCAACCCCTGGCTAACGGCGGACCTCCTACTTCAACTCAGTGCTAGAGACCACCTTTGGCTGAAGGCACAAGCACATAGTACAGCTGCCAACATCCAACAATATAAAAAGCTAGGAATGAATGTATTAAGGCTATCTGCCTTGCCAAATGCTCATACTTTAGGAAACCCTCACTAGAACTGCAGCAAGTCCTTCTGGGCCAACCTTAGCAATATAATGGGCAACGACCCTAAAACTGCCCCCACTATGTTCATGGTCAATGATGTATCGTCCATGGATCCACTGCAAATAGCTAACGCTCTGAACAGTGCTTTCACGGACCTAAGTGGAGTACTCTCGGCAGACTATTTCAATCCCCCACCCAGAAAGACCCAAAGGTATACTAACTCCAGCCAGCAACCGTCCGTTATTTTACTTTAAAGAAGTTACTTCCACTGAGGCCAGAAAATACCTGGAGAAGGTACTGGGCAAATCAAGGCACAGTGGGACACCATGGACCTTAAATTTGTTGCACTGACACTTGAAGAAGTCCTAGGCCCCCTGACCTCAGTAATCAACCTGTCCCTCTGCCGCTCTCAATTCCCTCAGCTTTGGAAATCGTGACCGTAACACCAGTCCACAAAAGTGGGGACGGGCATTACTCAACAACTACAGGCCAATCTCCATACTCCTGCCACTCTCAAAGCACTGTAACAGATTGTGGCAGATCAGCTTGTGGAGTACCTGAACCGGCATCAATTCCTCTGCACGAAACAACATGGGTTCCGAGTGGGGCACAGCACCGTCATGGCTCTGCTGGAATTTACAGGATACATCCATAAAGCTTTAGATCAAGGATAGCTGGTCAGGGTTACATTCATTGACCTATCAAAAGCTTTTGATACAGTTCACCACACACTACTCCTCGAGCAGCTAACCGACACTGGACTCTCTCCTGATACAGTTTAATGGTTCAACAGCTATCTCTGCAATCACTCACAGCGGTTCAAGATTGGGATGTCATCTCAGATAGCAGACCAGTCCACTTGGGATCCCCAGGGGTCAATCTTGGAGCCCCTTATGTTCAGTATTTTCCTAAACAAACTCCCAGGCTCCTGCACCAGTCGTATGCTATTATACGCTGATGACATGGCTATTTTCACCAGCAATCCTTGCCCTGAGCAACTACAAACTGACCTCCAACTAGGATTCTCTGCTGCGAAACATGGTTTAAGGATCACAGACTCATCCTTAAAAATAAAAAAAGACTATGATCTACTCCAGCACCCTTAGCAAACACAAGGCCTTCCCCATCCATCTTGAATGACAGTGGCGACTCGCTGGACCTCGTGCAGCACTTCAAGTACCTGGGACTCACACTAGACTCCACCCTGTCCTACACCCAGCACATAGATAACATTGTAAAGGCCATCAATTCCAGAATTGGGATACTCTACTGCCATAAGCACAGCCTTACAAATGAAGCACTTAACTTGGACAATCCTCTGCTCAGTTGTCACCCCTCATTGATTATGGCCTGGCCGTATATGGATCAGCAAAGGACTTTGCTTTTCAATGCATCTCCTAGCCTAAATAAGGCCTGTTTCCTCCTCTTGTGTGCTACAAGACTCACACACCCTGTGAGCCCTATGCCCAGGCAGTAAAGCCAACTGAAGAACAGAATTAAATACCAATCCTGCCTCCTTGCAAAAAAAACAAAATACTAAATCTGATGCCACCAGGAGTCCAGAACCTGAGTGCTAGACTGACCAGAAGATCCCACAGTCAAATATCCAGCAAACCAAAATGCCTCACTGCACAGGCTCAGCGTGCATTATCCTACCACGCATTTCTCTGGATCAGTACCCTACTGCCAGCCAACTCCGGAATCACAACCATTGATGCCTTCAATCGTAAACTCAGGCAGCACCTCACTGCTGAGGATAACTGTGACTGCTTCAGCCAACCATAGGTACATCCATAAATTACCAAAGTCTGGACTATCCTTCCCATGGCACCTGTGACAGAGTCTGCTATCCCTTTCAGTGAAACATCTGCAGCACTTAGTTGTACATCTTGTCCCCAGCACTCCTCCACCCCTGTCTGCTGACCTCATCCCTCATGGGACAATCCTCCCTCCCTCCCCCTTCCACCCCCCATGTCACCTTTGTCTGTTACCTACTTTGTGTCTATCCTCCCTAAGTATGTTTTAACTCACTGATGCAGGCATACATTGTACAATGACTCAGCTGTGTTTACATTGTGTCAACCATCTGCAAATTACTGTATCTTAGCTGTAAATGCATTGTTTGTATTTCACTATTTTCTGTTAACTGACATGGAACCTACAAAGAACATCCGCTCACAGGTGTTGTTCCTAGATCCTAATAAATAAATAAATACATAAAAGAGACTCTCTTTACAATTGAGCTTTCTACATGCAAAGTCATGATTCCTTTTTCCAGTAAGGTCAGTGGTATTATAATCTTGTTCACAATAATATTTTACTACAAATAATTCTCAAATTACACTCCATGTGGACCATCTACTCCAAACTGAATGCAGAGAGCTACATTCAGTTTACTACAACCAAACCCACAACAGTAATTTTGTTGTCAATCAAACCAGTCATAACATTATCACCTTACCTCACATTCTAGTTGGGGAGGGGTACAGTAAAACAAGCAAAAATGTATTAGCAGCATAATAGCAATAATATAATAATGGATTTACAATCCTCAGCAAAAATCTGATTGTCTCTTGAAAATAAAGTAATCAGCCTTCTGCTGCATCATTTATCCACACCACAAGTTGGTTGTTGCCTTGTAGTGAATCCACTATTGTGTTATCCTTTAAAAACATTGAAAACACTTTTAGTACCACATCTCTTTCAAGAGTGATTTTACTTAAAATGATATCATTCTCAATCTGAGAATGGAAGGCAGTCAATTAAGCAAAACTCTTAGGCACAAGCAGTGATTAGGTTTTTTGCAAGTTATAACATCCCTTAGTGGCGTCTCTTGGGACATAAAAAATGTCAATGAACCTATTTATAATAACTGGTTACTGCTTTTCTCATAGGAAACGTGGCATAATTTCCCTGTTACATGAGTGTGTATAGCGGCAAAGCCTGCATAAAAGCCATGCAATCAGCGCAAAACCGTTGCCAAGTCACACAAAGCCGCATAAGCGGTATAAAACACCAATAATTATAAAAAATAAAATATGGGGTGGTGTCTGTTAGACTCAGGTTTGCACACACCCTTGGGGCAAGATGCTTGCACAAACCCCTGAGCTTTGCTTTGGGGTTAATGTAGCATCTTACCCCTCAGGTTGTAAACTTCGTTACACACCACCCCATACATTATTCTACATATCATGAATAAAATACTTGTCTATTATTTGAAAATATAGCTTCTGAATGCTGATGATTTGATTTAAGTGAAACCAAATTCAGTTTGTAAGAAGAAAGTAAATATATAATAAGAGAATGATCGACTGTCATATGACAAATCTCAGCAAGTAAAATTATGGGTCTATTATGCTCCATTTTATAGTTAACTATTAGCATTTCAGAAATTATTTTGGACAGAAAGGTTTTGCCAGTTCTGGTTTAATTTTATTGTGAATAGGGTGCTCTACAATTCTTCATAGAAGACAAATGGTAGTCTACCTCCTTGAAGCAAAGAATGGCTACTGTGCTAAAACCCATTCTGTTTGGCCTTTGCTTGTAATCAGCAATTGAAGAGTTAATTTTCATTGTGCTTGCATTTTACCCAGTTTTGTTGCCTTAGAAATCTCCTGGCATTGCTAGCAGTAAATCATTATTGAATATGTGATCCCTTGATAGTGCCTTGGAGTTGTTATATGAGCCACTCCAGAACAATGTAGGAGCAATTTGGTGTCCTTGTCACAATGGCTGTCATTGGGAATCTGCCATTGATTCCTTCCATGTAAAAGCAGAGGGCTTGAATTGTCTTCTTTGTCTCCTGAGAAGGGCTAGAAAGTGCATTTGATAATATGATTTTTAAAACATTTCTTTATAATGTTCTGTGGTTTACATTATTTGGGTCATCAAAGGGGTTACAAGCTGCTGCTGTGTTTCTTGCTTAGATGTCTGATTACATTTGTGCCACATCTTTTTGACCTTGACCTGCTCTGGCTACCTGCCAAGTAGTGGAATGGTTTCAAGGTTTTGTTGTTAACCTACAATATAAAGATGATAAATAGACTACTGTTCTCCCTGTATCTCTTGAGCTCATACCATCCATGTACCCCGAGAACCCCTCTGATTTTGTATTTGTAATTTTGTTTTAATATAAAGCACTACAAAAGTATTATTCAGGTGCATTACCTAATATTTGAAGAGTGTCAGGGCATTATCAGAAACAGCGGCAGCAACAAATTTTGTTAAGGTTGCTAAAGTTACATGTGCATATTGATTGCATAGGCACACAATCCGTGAACATTATGTACCCATGTACATAATGTGTGAGACATACACAGTATTTTGAGTTGCAACAATTGTAATAAATGTGCCTTTTTGCCATTGCCATGACGCATTTTTTTCAGTGTACTCTGTTATTCACTTTTATTTATTTATATAGAACTTTGGCTTCAGGCCATGAACAGCATGGTCAAAACATACGTGGCCAGGAGCAAAGCAGTAAGGACGTCACCAACCGCAATGCTGCGGCACAAAGAATGCGGCCGGTAACAGTGCAGGGGATGCAGACTGCCGGGGCAAACAGTGAGTGCCAAAACAAAGGTGGATGATGCACAGCATGCCTGACAGTCCTCTGGCACAACCAAACATGAGGCAGGAACAGTGCAGGGATGCAGACCACCATTGCAAACAGCGACCGCCCGAAACAAAGGCGAAAAGCACACCATCACCTGAAACTCCACTGCATGCCATGAGGCAGGTAATAAGAGTGCTGGGCAGAACACCTCAGGGCAAAGCAACGGGCGCTGTACACATGAGGACACCAGCACAGCGGCACCGGTGGCCATGCAGTGCACAGGGGAGCAGGATGAGGAGGGCAACAGGGCAGAGCACCCCAGTGGTGAGCATGCCCCCGATCCACAACCATGCAAGGATGCCCATGGGGTAAGCCCCAGACAGTGATGGCCAAGGTGGCCAGCAGACAATGAGGCTGTGGGTGGTGAATGGTGACCTCTGGTGGGCGTGGGACCACCCTGCAGCAGGGCAGCAGTCAAATATCCCTGCTAGCCACCACAATGAGCACACTGTGCATGACACAAGACAGAGTAGGACATGTGGGACACAACCAGAACAGTGGGGAGGAACCATGCCCCAGGTGCCAATGACCAGCGCGATGTGCATGGGCACACCTGTGGGATCACGACATGATGCACCCATTCCACAGGTGGACAAGCTGCACCGGACTATGCAGGCAAGCACTTCCACCCACACAGGCATGCAGAAACAGCACAGCCACTGGCCACCATGGCCACGGATGAGCAAGGACCGTGCGATAGAGGCATGCCCCAAACAGACATGGGCAGCAAGACAACCACAGGGGTGCTGCAGTGGCCATGACCAGGGCCAGCATGCCAGGGCCCAGAAGCAAGATGTGACACCCGCTCATCACTTCTCTTGGTGATGAGAGTTCCCACCACCACCACCACCACCCTCTGCTGCCTTCTGTTCAGCCAGTTGATGATCCAGTTGACCATCTTTGTTCCCACCCCTATGTATTCCAGCTTCCCTCCCAGCCTCCCATGCGGCATGGAGTCAAAGGCCTTGCTGAAGTCCAAATATAGGACATCCACTGTGTGGTCCCTGTCCAGTTTCCTGGTCACCCAGTTGTAATACTCAATTAGATTAGTCTGGCAGGATCTGCGGGTGACAAACCCATGTTGATGACCGTCCGGAGACAATTGTCCTCCAAAGATTACCAGCCTCTCTTTTAGGATTGTCTCCATGAACTTCCCCACAATCGATGTGAGGCTTACTGGCCTGTAGTTGCCTGGCTCATCTCTGGGGCCAGTTTGTGAATGGTGGATCGCATCCTGTGTCCAGGGAGGTATTGAACAGGTCAGTCAGTGGCCCTGCCAGTCTCCGCTAGCTCCTTGAGTACCCTAGGGTGAATGCCATCTGGCCCGGTGCCTTGTCCACCTAATCCCTCAATCCTTCCAGAACCCTGTCCACTGCAATCCTTCAGTCAGTCACCCCTCCCCTCCACTACCCACCCACCCCAGGCAGCTTCCTCCCTTTTTCCTTTGAGAACACAGAACAGAAGTATTCATTAAATGCCTCTGCCTGTTCTTCCCCTTCTCCACTCAACCCCCATCCTTCTAATCCTCACAATCTGGTTTTATTCTTCCTTCTTTCTGTAGTGAAGAAGTTCTTTCCCCTTCCTAATACCCTGTGCCAGTCTCAGTTCTCTTGAGGCCTTGGCTGTTCTGACTTGCCTGGCAACCTCCTGAACTTCTTCATATGCTCTTCCTTATCAACCCCCAACCAATTTGTTGAGTTTCTGAAATACCCTTCTCTTGGCCCTTATCCCTCCATAACCTCCCAAGTCAACCAACTGGGCTTCTTTGCCCATCTCTTCTTACTCCGTGCTTTTGTATATGTCCCAGTAGCCTCCTCCAGGCGTCTTTTAATAATATCCAACTTTGACTAGCATCCATTTCTTGATGAATGTCTGCCAGATACTTAGTCAGAATATTCCCATCCTCCTTAAGTCTACCCCTTTAAAATCAATCACCTTGGTTCCGTACCCTTGTTTCCCTACTCATATGAGCATGAACCACATTGAGGTGGTGGTCACTCCCGGCCAGAGGGTCCTCCACCCTGGATCTCCTACTGCCTCCTAATTTGAAAGTTCTAGGTCCAGAGTTCTATCCAGTTTAGTACAGCTCATGAACCAACTGCTCCAGGAAGCTGTCTTGAAATGCCTCTAGTATCACCTGCTCCCTCGCACTTATGGTGGCTGGACTCCACTCCACCCAGGTGAGTTGAAGTCCCCACTACCACTGTGTTCCCCTTCTTACAAACCCTTCTGATTTGCTCAGCTAACTCTCTGTGCAGGTCCTCCCCTTGCACTGGAGGTCTTTATGCTGTCCCAACATCAGTGTCCTACCTCTCTAGTCCTGAAATTGCATCTATAGGGCCTCTGTAATACCTTCTTCCTCCTCCTCCCTTATACACTGTATCCCTTCTCATACATAGATTGCCATGCCCTCCCTTCCCTCTAGCCTACCCTTCCTGAATATTTTGTACCCCGGATCATTATATCCTAGTCCTGGTACTGGATAGCCCACATTTCAGTGATGGCCTCGATGTCCACCCTCCTCACTGCCAAGAGCCTACAATTCAGTTAACTTATTACCTAGCTTCCTCCCATTTAACATGACCACCCTCCACTCTATATCTTTCCTTGCCTTACCCTGGGTTTCCCCGCCACCCTTCTGTGCCTCTGCCCTGACTACTCCCCTGTTATCTTGGGGGTAAGCTCTTCAGCTCCCTTCTCTGGGTCCTCTGCCTACCAGCTGTCCCTCACCACCCCACCTAGTTTAAACTCACCTTTGCTGCAATGTGCCCCTCTATCCCTGTTTTAAATTCCCTTCCCTTTCCACTTTAGTGCCTATCTCCTGCATATAGATCATTGTTGTCCCAGATCCATCCCCAGCCCCCACTAACCCGTACCCCTTTGATCGACACCATTCCCACAGCCATGTGTTGAGCTTTCTAATCCCCTTTTCTCATTATACTCACTTGCGGCACTGGGAGCACCTCTGAGAAGGCCACCGATTTCCCGTTCCTCACACAGCCTACCTAGTTCCTCAAACCTCTCCTTCACAACTACCATCTCCCCAGGTCATTCATACCACGTGCACCATAAGATGCGGTTTCCTCCTACCCTCCTTGCACTTCTGAATCGACTTCCCACCCTGCCCGCTGTTAACCCAGGTATGGACTCCTCCCATGTATGACTGTGCCTTTTCCCTTACTGCCCCATCTTATCCTTTTATATGGAATCCCCAGCACCAGTGTCCCCCTCATCATTCCTCATCCCTCCCACCTTACTACCACAGAACTTATCTCTGGAGTCCACCACCTTTGTTTCTCTGCCCTTCCCCATCACCCTGATCTGTGCTCCTCCCATCCCTATCCTCTTCTTTCTCAACCTCCCAGGACCCACCCACACCTCTGCCTATCCCATCCTCCCTCCCTCCCTCCCATCTTTGTTCCTCTCTTCTCCTTCTCTGCTCCTTCGACCGTTCCTCCAGCTGTGCCCCTCCCCATTACCCTTTGCTCCTTCCTCCGACCTACTTCCATCCCTTTGTTCCTTCCCCTCTCCTGCCCTCCTGGTGATCCTTCCCCATCCTCCACCAATGCCACCAGGACCACAAACCTATTACCTGCCCCCACTGCCTTGCTGTGTCAGCTCTTCCCTCCCCTACAGCCCTCCCTACAGTGCCTGGTCTCCTGTATGGTTTGCTGCATACCCCTCCCATCCACTCTCTCGACCCGATGCACCTCCCAAGTGGTGCCCCATTTTCTCTCTGGGAGTGGCTCACTTGTCCAAGCAGCCTTCCTCCCATCCTCTCTAATTTCCTACCAAGCCACATCACCTCCTCCTTGAGCCTTCTCAGCCTGTGACAGATTGGGCACCCTCCAGGTTTCCACAAAATGTTTATCTAAACCGCTGCCCCACATCCATTACAGCTCACTAGTCTACCAATGCTTAAGCAGACTTAACTAGCAGGGCAATGCAAAACGGATACAGTATTGCCAATAAAATTAACCAAACCTATTTGTACATTTTTAACTAATCCTGCCACTGAAAAATAAACTCACAGGAGTAACAAAGATAGAAATGCAGTGCTACTTTTCTCCTCTAGTACCTCCTTCCCACTTGGGTGACTTACATACAAGTACAAACATACCCTGCAAGGACATATACAGTGTCCTATGCCAAATACAACTCAGTATGCCACTCACTCTCCCTCACCCACTATAGACCACATAATGCCAGATTGACTCACCATTTGCCCTCAGCCAGAGTCCCGAAGTCCAGGTAGCATTCTGCTCCATCCTCAGAAGGCAACACCTTTTGCTGCTCTCCAGCCATTGGCTCCTTGCTGCTCCGTGCCTCTGGCTCCTTCCGCCTCGACCATTTAATAGAGGTTGAGGCGGGGTGGAGTGGGCAGGATGAAAATCCTCCTCTGTCCTAGTACACTGCTCCTGACTCTCTCTGGCCCTCAATAGTGGCTCCTGCTGCACTCACACAGGCCACAGATGCACTGGTCCCCAACTCCCTCAATGGCACCGGCAGCCCAAATACTCACTTCCGACCCACAGGATAGCTGCTGGGTCCAGGTCTTATGGCCCAGCTGCTCATTTAAATCAGACACTGCTTTGCCCGATTGGCTCCAGAGCACACATCTTGATTGGCTTCCCTAAGCGCTGCCTACTGCTGCCTGATTGGCCCTGCTCACTCTGGTAAACAAAAATCCTCCTCTGTCCTGGTCACACTGCCCGACTCTCAAAAATCCTTCTCTGTCCTGGTTGCACTGCCCCTTTCTCTCTCTCTGGCCCTCAGCAGCAGCTGCTGCCACACTCTGCAGGCTGAAGATGCACTGGTCCCGACTCCTCAACGTCACCCACTGCCAGAGTGCCCACTGCCTTGCATATGTACACTTGACTATGTATGTGTTAACGCAGCCTGTCAGAGAACTTTTTGGACACAGAAACTGAAACAATAGGTGTGAAAGAGTGCAAATTACACTATTCACCTAAATGGAACATTGACCACAACTTGTTTTTAAATGGTAGGGTAGGTTTTCCTAGTATACATACTTTCATTCTGAAAAGGATTTTGATTCAAATATGTGAGGAGTTTGGATGGCTCTGCTGATTATAAATTGAATGTGATTCTGAGGGGTTGGTGACAGTGATTCCTTACATGTCAATATACCAGAACTGCATAGTCACATAAAAGCCTACAAAAGAAATGCATTTCTGAAAACATCTAACTGGGTTAAACATATTTCAACAGTTACCTTCAAATACACAAAATAATTGCAACTCGAGTAGGGGCAGCACTGTTTCTAGGAACCTGGTGGAAGGTGGGGGTGTCCAGTGTGCAGGATGTTCAGACAGCTACGTTGGAGATAGAGAGCTTGAGATGGGAACTGGGGAGAGGGACAGGTATGAGGGTATGTGGAGGAGATGGGGCAAGGCGGCAGGAAAAGCTCCATGTAGGATAGCCAGGATGCACGGGTTGGAAGGGGCCCTGGGCCAGGAGGTACAAGTCCACAGGATCCTGGGAGCACCAAAAGCGGGTCTTGGCAGGTGGTAGGGAACACTGGTAGACAGAGAAGAAATAGAAAAGAGGTTCAGGGTAAGCAGTGGCATGAAGGGATTTCAGGGGGGCAAGGGCAGGAGGTTGGAGACAACAAACAGGTATGCAGTACTGGTTGATGAAACAGAGCAGAGGGTTGGGGAAGGCATTATGCCCCCCAACATGTTGTGGCATTCCTCTCCATTTGTTTAGCGTGTTTGTGCCAACTTGACCAGCCTGCTACAAGCAACTTGAGGAATGGACCCTCTTCACCTGATTTCTGCCCCTGATCAGGCTCCTGCTCCATTGGCAGCAGCGGCTTGCTCTAGGAGCCACCCACAAGACCAAACCCAGCCCTACAAGCAACTTGAGGTGGACCCTCTTCACCCGATTTCTACAGTCAGGCTCCCGCTCCATTGGCGCAGCAGCTTGCTCTGGGAGCCGCCTGCTCCGCTGAACTCCAACCTGCTATGAGCAACTTGAGGAATGGACCCACTTCATCTGATGTCTACCCTGATCAGACTCCACTCCATCTGTGGCAGCGGCTTGCTCTGGGAGCTGCCCACTGCACTGAACCCAGCCCGCTGTGAGCAACTTGAGGAATGGACCCTCTTTGCCCGATTTCTGTGTTTGTGCTGGCTGGCGCTAACTGAATTTTCTCCTGCACACCCTCCCACCTGGCACTCTTTAAATGCTCTTGCTGCCTGACTAAATCCTGCTCTCCCACCTCTGTAGTCTCACTGCAAAATCCTAGCCCTCAGTGTAATTTACATTCAGTTCTGTTTTCTCTCTCTCTCTCTCTCTCTCTCTCTCTCTCTCTCTCTCGCTCTCCTTTTCTCTCATTGTATTCTGTCCTCCATCTGTCTCAAATAGGCTGCTATCACAGCCCTACCTAAATAGTCTCTCTCTCTCTCTCATCCCTTTCTCCCCCTCTTGCATCCTGTCACAGACTTAATTTCACATAGTCTGTCCCCTGCTCCTAGCTATGTTCTCCCATCCTGTCAAACTAATGTCCTCTCTAACTCCTCTGCTTCTCCTATCCTTTCTCCCTCCCTCACTCTTACCCCTTCTCCCTGCCACCAGCAATCTGGCTCTGATCTGCATTTATCCCTTCTCTTAGTCTGTGTCCCACCTCTCACTCCATTATCTCAACTCTGTTCACCCACCACTGAATACACTTGCAGCTGCTTCCTGTGGCCCCACTTTTTCTGCACCAATTTCACTTGCCTTTATCAAACTCATGGTAAATGTCTCAACTCCTCCACCTCTTAAGCTCTCTAGCTCTATACCAGATAAACAGCGAAAACTTCTCAAAACCTCTATATTACATTACCTTATCATAGCCCTTTACTCTTTTTCCTCGGGTAACATCCACTCTAATCCAGGAATTCTGGCTTCCTCTCCTTCTGGTTCCACCAACATTAACCTTAGGCAAAATCCCACTAACTCCTTAAACCTGCCTAGAGGTCTCAAATCACTACATCTAAGTATCGCAGCCTCCTACCCAAATTGGACCACTTGCAAGCCATGGCTGACTCTCTGTCCCTGACATCCTAATCCTATCTGAGACATGGTTAAGCAATAAAATACTTGATCATGCTATATCTATCCCTGCTATTCACTAGTCAGGCAAGATAGATCAGCGGGGATTGCGATGTATGTCTCCACTTCCCTACAATCTGCTATTACCATCTCCACCACACTACCAGCTAACTACGAGGTCATTGTCATCCAGGTTTCTTGCCTTTTACCATCCCAATCTTTGTGGCAGGCACCTACTGTTGCCACAGCCTTTCCTCTTCGGTTGCAATTGAGCTCACTACATAGTCTCCACTCCCAATCTGACAAACTGTTCTCAAGGGGATTTTAAACTAAACTGGCTGTCACCTCCAACAGCCACGCTTGTAGTACCATCAGCTCTCACAGCTTAACTCAGCTTATTCAGGAACCTACCCATCTAACACAAAACCCCAAATCACACGTTATTAGACTGGGCTCTCACCTCTCACCTTTCACCCACATAGGGTTATCAAGTCGTGCCTACTTCCAGATGCCTTAAGCAACTACCATGTGATTTATCTGAATTGCAAGGTCCACAGGCCTAGCTTGCCACAGAAGATACTATTAACACGCTCTTATAAATCTGTAGACTGTGCCTCTCCTCCACGACCTAGCAACTTCAGACTGGAGCCGTTAGCCACTGCTCCCCATGTGGACAGTGCCTAGCCTATTTTAAGGCCAAATTCCTCTTCATCTGGATCCAGAAGCAAATGTTTGATACCTTTTAATGGGCCAACATAGATGTAACAACCAGAACAAAGTGCTCTAACTTTCAGACCAGCGAGTCCTTCTTCAGAAGTCTAATAGCCATTGAAGCTTCTAAAGAAGGACTGTTTAGTCTGAAAGCTAGACATTTTGTTCTTAAAAAGGTATCAAATCATTTGCTTCTGTATCTGTTCTTGCAAGGACCAATATGGCTTATACTAAATCTAGATTTCTTCATCTGGAATCACTATGCCCCTAAAAGCATACCAGAGTTTGTGGCAACCACATTCCTGGGTCACTCCTGAGCTCCTAGCCTGCTTAAGAGTGCGACCAAGCCTGGAGAAAACACAAGGCAACCAAACTACCATATGACCTCACTACTTATCGCAGCCTCTGAAATGCCTGTATGAAAGCAATCAGTCTAGCCAAGGCCGAATACTTCTTTACTACCTTCCACTCCAACCTCGACTCCCTCCAAATTCTGGAAAGTCGTCCATGCTCTGTTCCCCACCCACCCCCGTCCTTAAAATAAACAATGCCCTCACTGTAGATCATGCTATAGTGGCTGAGGAATTCAACTCTACTTCACTTCATGTGCATCTGCCTTGCTAGCCTCCTTCCGACCAAAGCCCTGTAGTGATTCTTCTTCCCTCCAGCTCCAAAAGGCTCCAAATTCGGCCAAGTAGCTCAAAGGAAGAGAACATTGAATAGACCAAACTCACCTTTCCATGGGCATTTAAAGAGGCCGGTGCAACCTGCCCCTTGCTGACGCATACTTCATTTTCTAAGAGCGGACCTGATTGAGATGGCAAAATATATCTCAATCAGGTCCGCTGAAAATCACGTCATAAGTTTAGACCCTCTCCCCACTCCACCTTTTAAAAAATGAAAAGGCTTGAGAGTGGCTAGAAAACCAGCGAAAAAAAAAACAAACCCAAAGAAATACCTAGACTCCAGTCGACTCCACTACCCGCCCACTGATCTTTAGCACACCATGGTGTGTCTGGCATGTCAGTGGCTATGCCCTTGTAACACCACCCAAGTAGGATGAGACACTGAGGCTGGATGTGTTATCTGCCCACTAAGTGGAAAGGATCACCCTGGAGATCAAGAATAGGGATAAGGCTTTCTTTGGACATGTGAGTGAAAAGAGGAAGGCGAAGGGGTATAGTGAAGAGCAGGAAATAAGGAAGTGGGGACTGTGAAGAGAAAGACCAAGAGTAAGCTAACATTTTAAATGAATACTTCTACTTGGTATTCACAGTGGAAGAAGGGACAGGCCGACATGCATTAATAGACACCATGGGGAGGGATGGACACAAGACCATTTACAGAAGAGAGAGTCCACCAGGGTTTGGAAGCCAGTAAAGAAAACAAGATGATGGGGACAGACAGGATCCACCCAAAGGAACATAAGGAAATGAGCATGGTGCTAGTCGCCCTTCTGACAACACTATTTAGCACCTCATTAGAGATGGGAGTGATTCCAGAGGAGCAGAGGAAAGCTGATGTGATCCCTTTGCACAACAGTGGTATCATGGAGGAGGCCGGCAATTACAGGCTAAACAGTCTCACATCAGTGGTGGGAAGTTAATGGAGTCTCTACTGAAGGAGACTGATGGAGTACCTGGAGACATATGGCTGCAGGAGCACCAGCAGCACAGCTTCACAGGGGGAGGTCATCATGTCAAACACGTCTCATACATTTCTTTGGCTGGGTAACTAGGGAGGTGGATCAGAAAGGGCAGAGGATGTGACCTATCTGGACTTCAGTAAGGCCTTTGACACTGCACTGCACAGGAGGCTGATAAAGAAACTTACCAGCCTGGGGGTTGGGAGCAGGTGGTGAGCTGGGTATCAAACTGGTTGAAAGATAGAAGGCAGAGGGTGATGATAAATGGTAGTCACTCAGAGGACGGAAGACTGACCAGTGGAGTACCACAGGGCTCTATACTGGCCCTATCCTCTTCAAAGTTTTGTTGTGACATTTTGAGGAACTGAAGGGAAGGTGTCTCACTTTGTTGATGACACAAAACTGCAACTGAATGGACACCCAGGAGGGGTAGAGAGAATGCAAAGGGATCTGGGGAAACTAGAGCAGTAGTCTTGGGAGTGGCAGCTGGGTTTCAATGGCGCTAGGGTGGGAAACCTAGGGACTGTGTATAAGATGGGAGGGTGGTACTTAGTTACCAAGCAAGAGAGGAATCTTGGTGTGATCATATCTAATGATCTCAAGGTGGCAAGGCAGTGTGACAGGGCAGTGGGGCTGAGATGCATAATGAGGGTCTCTCTAGCAGGAGAAGGAAGGTGGTGTTGCCTCTGTATCACTCACTTGTGAGACCCCACCTGAGTACTGTGTTCAGCTGTGGAGGCCACATCTCCACAAGGACATCGACAAAGTGGAAGTGATCCAAAGGATGGCTAATAAAATGGTACAAGGTTTACTGTCCTTCCCTCCTTCCTGACTCCTTTTGCTTCTCTGTACAGTATATACCCCACTGTCTACCTCCTTTTGGTCTCCATGTACTTCCTGAAAGCTGCTTTTTTCTCCTTTACTGCCTTAGCTGCATCTTTGAGAATCACAGTGGCCTCTTTTCCTTTTATCCTTAATTATTACCTTTAACAGATTGCTGTTTCCTTAGTTATTCCCTCCTTAATTCTATTCTGCAGTGCCTCTGCCTCCCCAGCTATCCCCCTTCAAGGTATTCCTAAGTCACCACTCACCCAACCTCTAGAATCATAATAATATAATTTCTTTCCTGGTAGTCTAGTGGATCCCCTCATGATCCTGCTATGCAATGCCTGCTCTGGCCCAGTGACAGCGACCATCACAGATGCACATCTCACCTCGGTAGCACTATGCAACTCTGTAAAGCAATACAGGACTTGCACGAGGCAGACAATGACCAGCCACAGGCTTTACAGGCAAACTATGCCAATCACCATTACAAGGCTTGGAGGTGGCATCGTATACCAGGACTGGGAGGGGATCCACTAGACTACTTGGAATAGAATTATATTATTATGCCTATGGGATTGGGTGAGGGAAGGGCTACTAGACTACTCTAGATAGTATTATATTAATATGTCATTGGGAATCAAGTGAGGAAGGATACTACTAGACTACCAGGGATAGAATCATATTAGTATACTGATGGGATGGGTTGAAGGAAGGTGCTACTAGAATACTCAGGGATAGAATTATATTATGCTTATGGGGATCAGATGAGGGAGGGAGGGCCACTAGCCTTCCAAGGATAAAATTACATTCTTACAGTGATGGGGATCAGGTGGGGGGCTCAATGGGGTGAGTGTCAGGGCTGATGACCCCAAGACACACACCCCTGCGCCTGTTGGTGTGTGCAGGCTGGGTATGGGGTGTTAGCTTTAAAAACCCTAATTCCACATTTCCTACTTTTGTGGCTTTATCCTAACTAGAGCATTAATGCAGTTTTTGCAATATATTTCCTTACTTTTGACATCGTATAATCATATCCTTATGTGCCTGTGGGAGCACAGGACCATTTAGAGCCCTGCACTCCCATCCCTCCATAGATGCATTTATGTATGTAACTGTAAGCACAAGGCCCAGAGAGCCCTGTGCTTCCATTTATAAGACAACAGTGACCAAATTATCAGCACAGTCATCTTATTACCCCACCTCATGTACCCAGTACAGAAAATGTTCAAATCCTGTCAGAACATAATTCTGCACAACTGCAATGCCATTCTGCACAAAGGTGCAAACACACTTCAGGCAGGATTTGAAAATGACAGCTGTGACATACAGTACATGAGGTGGGTAAAAGATGGCTCTGTTTAAAGTCTGGGATTAAAATATTTAAAATATCTAAAGGTGCGAGTGAGGTAGTAAATTGTAATGAATGGTCATAACTTTGGCCTTTTTCATATTTTGACCCCGAATCTTCAGCATAGTCTTCTTATGACCCACCTCATAAGCCCCATAGGTGAAAATGTTCAAATCCATGCCAAAATGCCATTCTGCACCACAGGTGCAAAAACATTTGGACAGGATGTGAAAATGATATCTGTACTGTTCATGAGGTGGTGTAAAAAATGACTGTATTGAAAATTTGGAGTCAAAATATTGAACATTACCAAAGTTATGCATGTCTTTTGAAAATTTTCAATGAACGTGCATTTTAGGTACTCACCAGATTTCAGCATGGTTTTGGGACCCCACCTCATGAACACTGGTGGTGAAGTTCATTATTCAGTTCGGAAGTTGATTTCAGACAGTGACTGCGAAATCACCTTCTGGGCATAATTAATGAAATGACAGTGCCAGTGTTCATGAGGTGGGTCCCAAAAGGCCATGTTGAAATTTGGTAAAAGAATCTAAAAATGGCAAAGTTATGAACATAAGTTCAAAATGCCATTAAAATACATTATACAGCACTTGCCTTAATTCCTCAGTTCATGGTTCAGCTTTAAAAGTGTAGACGTGTCTTGGTCCACAAAAGATGACAGCATTTGACCTTCAATGGTAAGTATAGTGTAAGGGGTGGGGTGGTGGGTGGCTCAGTGGCAGGGTCGGATGGGGAGGGAAAGCGGGACAATGAGGGACCGTTTTCTTTTCAGGTTAAAAAAGATATTGGTGACTGTTTTCTTTTACAGGTATAAAACAAGAAATGCATATTCTGGGACACTGGAGTGGGCTCTCCAGTGTTCCACACTGCTGAGGGCTTGCAATGCTAACATGGGGATAGGACCCCCGATGTTGGCACTATAAATTAAATAAATAAGAATTAGGGGTGGCAATCGAGGGTGGTGGGCACCACTAGACACCAGGAACAGCAGCAGAGGGTGGGGGGTGCCACTAGACACCAGGACCATGATCAGGGGTGGAGTGCC
Source organism: Neoceratodus forsteri (assembly GCA_016271365.2). NCBI lineage: Eukaryota > Metazoa > Chordata > Ceratodontiformes > Ceratodontidae > Neoceratodus > Neoceratodus forsteri. The sequence continues at coordinate 1,708,457,466 of CM028129.1, read as the reverse complement.
ACTAGACACTAGGGACAGTGATCGGCAGGAGGGCGGTATCACTAGACACCAGGGAATATTATAATCATTTATAGGGACAGCTATCAGTGGGTGAGGGGTGCCACTAGTCACCAGGAAAAAGGACGGTTCACAGTTAACCCTGCAGCCGGCAGCACAAATTCAGCTGCTGCTGCAGAAGTCAATAAATTCACCATGTTCTCATACAGAGAATGGAGGAAGTGCTCCTCTCGCTAAGCTGGGGTGGGGGATTTTGGGTGCCCAGAAAATGTATTTGGGCTATAATGTATAAAATTAACATCAAAATCTAGCTAAACGAGTCCCGTTTAGCTGGGTTCAGATGTTTGCTTTTAAAAATCCCAGGATTTTCATGTGTTTCCACCTTTGTCAGTTGGTAGAAAAATCAGCAAGATAGCGGTTGGCATGGCACAAAACAAGTTTGGTGCCCTGCCAAACAAGTGGCGTGGAGTGAAAAACACTCATCTGCAAAGTCAGATTTCACCTTTGCAATAGAATGTTATCTGAAAACACTACTGTGCATGTGCAGGTTGGAAAACAATAAAATTTAAACCCTAGTAACTCTGGAAGATGTTGTTATGTTTCAACCAGACTTGTCAAAGGCACTACCTTGGAACACGACACACATATCCCCTACAAGTTTGGGGCAAAATGTCCTTTCCATGTAGGCTGTAGGTGAGAGCAAAAACACCAATGTTAAGTATAGGAAACAAGTTTTTTTTTAAATTGACACACATGGATCTCAGAAACCGCACAAACTGCCACCACAAAATTCCCACATCCCGACCTTGCCTCCTAGACAACACATACAACGTTTTGGCTCATTTCATCAAATGGAACCAAAGCACCTGTAAACGAGCTCTCAGCTTAGTGTGTCTCACCTGGTTAAACAATTTGAGAAAAAAAATATTAATGTGCAAAATTTGAGGTTTAATGTTAAACAGGTTACTCAACCCTAACTATAGGGGCACTACCGCACCCATATAATATGTACAGTTCTGGCATCTCTTATTATTTATGAAAGCAACTTCTCAAGTTCTTTGTTCTTTGGGTGAGAGAACAACATGGTGAAGATGAGCAGTTCTGGCATACAAAGGGATTGAGCAGGCACACTTACAGCCATATGAGATGACGGTATTGTACACATAATATAAATCATGTAAAAAGCTTATTTTTAATTGGAACTTAAAATCATAATGTTTTACTTTGTACAAAGAAAGAAAAACTGATGTGAGAAATGGACTGTGCCAAATGAACAGAAGTTAAAAATAATTTTAATGACAGACTCTCTTTTGGTTATAACAGTGTTTGGAATGTTTAGAAATAGAGTCCAGTTTGACTGAAATTATATCAAGATTTACAATGCATTTTAAATGACTCCAACCATTTTTAATGGAAAGAACACATTTCTGAAAGCACCGTCCTTCCTATAATGGTATCTGAAGCTGAAGCCCTTCTGTTCATCTTTAATGGATATCCATGAAATCTGTATGTTAACATGTTATGAATTTTGATTAACGTGGTTGTATATTATGTTCACATCTCAATAGTAAGTGAATAACAAACAAAGAGCATGCTATTTTTCGGAGATTAATGACCACCTGGGGAGTGGCTGATGGCCTTTAACCCCAGTTGGTCATTAATGCCCTGAAATTGTCTCTCCTGCAGTGTAAAGCACAATGGATTTGACTTAAGACATGCAATTAATCTCCATGAGTTATGGTCCCGCCACCTATCTCATGGAAGTAAATTGCATACATCAAATCAGGATATTGAGTGTTCAACATATATGCCAGACCAGTAGAAAGAAATTGCTGTGAATAAACAGTGTAATAATGGCACACAGTAACATACTGTATAATACAGTACAGTAACATACAGTACAGTACAGTAGCATACAGTACAGCACAGTACAGTACAGTAACATACAGTACAGTACAGTACAGTCAGAATGAAACTTTAATAAGTTGTTAGCTAGTTTAAGTACAAATTGATTGTCACTTGGTTGGTGGTTTTAATACAGGTTGTCTGATAATGTTAATTAGTTTTCTCTGTTTCTAGTATTAATGATTACACCACAGAGTTGAGAACTGATTTGCAGTTCACTGCATACTGGATCAGAAATTTCAACAAACAGAGTCTGAAGCTCATTGAAAATGGATTTATTAAACTTAAGAACTACTTAGTGTCAATGAGCTCATTTTAAAGCAACACAGTCATTTAAGGTCAGTAGGGACTCTTGGTTTGTCAAGTCCGTCCCCGCTTCATCATAAGCAGGGTCACTAGTTCTCCATGGCACTTTAGTCCTGATTTCTGCAGCCTGGACCTTGGACTTCTGCGGCAAGGTTTGCTCATTGCTGCAGCATGCATTATTAATTTCTAAGGCAGAATGCAGTCATGTCATTGGCTAAAATGATGTAGTGACATCACATGCTGAGCATAGAGCAAGAGATTCAGGATAAACCAGAAGGAAGGAGTCATGCACTATGGAAAAAATGATATGTGGATGAATATTAGCAATAACTGTAACTACTAAGGCACTACAGGTATTATGTGACATGGTGCAAATTTTGTGGGAAATTCTGCACCTTACAAACCACAGAATCCCAGGGATCTTGATCATAAGCAGGGAAGAAAAGTATTGCTAAATGAATGGGAGCCGTACAGTAATTCCACAATGCTTAACGACATTCCAAAGACATATTCTACTTTGAACTTAAGCAGTGAAATCCTCATACAAGTGACACATTTAAATTTTGTTTCTTTTTAAGCCAAAGTGGTATAAATGGCATACAATATGGACTGCACTGAGGTTGCTACGGTATATTAATAAAATGGGTATGGTAAATGGTTAGTCCTTCCTTCTGAATGGCTGAAACTTGGTCACATGGTGTGGGTTAACATAGCTAAAGTTTTAACCCAAAAGTCATTATGCAAAATGAGGTATGTTAAATGGTCAGTTCTTCCTTCTGAGTGGTTGAACTCTGGTCACATGGGTGAGCTAACATAGCTTAAACCCTGTCTTGTGGGAATATTACTAATATAAAGCTGTGAAGTTAAAAGTTATTAAGCAAATCAAAACAACCCCATGACAAATCCTCACAAAACAAAATTCAATGCAAATCCTAATCAACAAGGAAAGAACTAATGTCAAGTCTAACACATTCAACATCAGTGGTGCTTGCCAAGTCAGCAAAAGAAGCAAGAAGACGTTCTATTGCTGAACATGTTCTGTGTTCTTTCTCTTAGTGTGTTTGATTTGAAATATCCTGATCCACACAGTATTCACAGATGGGGACATGTTAAAGGAGAATTATATTGAACTTGTAAATCATTTTCCTTGTAAAAGCTGAGTTTGAAATAGTAGTTCTGATTCTACTGCTGTTCGAACTGTACTGTTTTTAATTATCATAGTGGGGGTGGGAGCTCTGATTTATTCACATACAGGTAATAAGTACCATTGCAGAACTGTGTGATATAGTTTATATCCTCTACTAAGCCCTTCCATTGTTGTCAAAATGCATCCATGTTCCACTACATCATAACAATTTAAAAATGTCACAACACCAGAGAGTAAATCATAAATAACCGCTGAGGTTACTAATACACCAGTACAGATGAAAAATAACAGAGCTGGAACCAATATTTAAAATACAGCTTTGACTAAGAACAAGCATTTGTCGATGCCAAATGTTCATCACTGATATTGCTGTTGTACCAGGTCTTGTTTTTATGTATTTTACTATACATTTACCAAGGACAGAGCAGATGAGATACAGTGTCTCATTTTCAGTGCTGTCTTGCTTTTATACATTGTTAGATTGTAATTAGCCAGGATAGAGCAGTTCAGCGGCAATATCTAATTTTCAATGGGCTCCACATTTCAACCCCAAATGTCCAGCAGTCTTTTAATGACCGGATGTTATGATCAACACTGGTGGAAGTTTTAAAATCCCATACAAAAATGATTTTGCTGTGCCACTGTGAAACAAGTTTTGAAAGGATTTGAAAATTGATTCCTGCCATTTTCAGGTGGTGGGGTATCATAAGGGATATGTTGAACATTAGGGGCCAAAATCTGCAAAATGAAGTTATAAGTAAATATTGGAACAATTCAATGTTTCTTCAGAATGTAGCTGTTTTTTACATTTTACAGCAAATTTTCAATGTGGTTTTTATGGACATTCTTTCTTAACATGCAGGTGTCATTTATAAAACAGTGGCTGAAACATCATTTTGCACCACAAGTGTGAAACACATTTTGGCCAGGATTTGAGGAATGCCATCTGTCTCAGTCATTCATGAGTAGTGTGAAAAATGACTATGTTAAAATCTGAGGTCAAAATTCTGAAATTACCATAGTTACAAGTACGCATTGAAAAATGTCAATATACACACATAACTGCGTTTTTAATATTTTACCCCAAATTTTCAACATAAACTTCATATGACCCCACATAACTGTCTAATGACCCCACCTCATGAACAGGGGTGGACAAAATGTTCAAATCATGCCCAAAAGGTGATTTTGAACCACATGTGAAAACACATTTTGGCCAGAAACAGGATTTGAAAAATGACAGCTGTCACATTCATGAGGTGTTGTGAAAAATACTGGCTATATTGAAAAGTTGGAGTTAAAATATTGCATATTATCACAGTTACAAGCACGCGTTGAAAAATGTCAGCATTGGTTTATAACTTTGTTGTTCTTTTCATATCGTTACACAAATTTTCAACATAGCCTTCTTATGATCCCACATAGCCTGGTTATGACCCCACCTCATGAAGAAGGGCAGAGAATTCACTAAAAATACCACCAACAGCTTAATCTGGTTCAAGGTCAGTTGGCATTCATCTGTATCCCCTCCCCCAGGCCATGCCTGAAAATAGGCAAGAATTTGTCTGGTGCACTTACCCAGTCAACAAAAACTAAGTGAATGAAAAAACAAATAACATTTTCAATTCTACCAAAGGTGATTTGGGCCACAAGTGTGAAAATACATTTTTCCAGGATTTGAAAATGACAGCTTCCCATTTATGAGATGGTGTGATAAAATGACTATGTTGAAAATTTGGGGATAAAATATTGGAAATTACCAAAGTAATTATCAAGCATGCATTCATAAATTTCAACGTGAAGCTCATAATTTTGTTGTTTTTTGTTTACCCCAGATTTTCAACATAGCTTTCTTGGCCCCACTTCACGAACAACAGTGGAGATAAATTTCAAATCCTGCCTCAAAGGTGATTTTGTGCAGTGACTGCAGATCACATTTTGGGATGGATTGCATAATTTCACTGTCATTGTTCATGGGGTGTTGTCCCAACAAGCCATGTTAAAAATTTTGGGAAAAATATTCAAAAATGACCACGTTATTATGACAAGTTCAAAATCCCATTGAAATACACAGAACTGCATACCTGATTTCCTCAGTTTGCAATCCAGCATTAAAGAGTGAAAACACATCTCCAGTCCAGAGGATTATGGTGCTGGACCTCTAGTAGTAGAATAAGGGCTTGGGGAGTAGGGTGGTGGGTGCTGAGTGGGAAGGTCAGGTGGGGAGCAGTAACAGCAATGGTGGCAACAGACATTGATGGATATTGATGGACAGTTTTATTTTTACAGGTGTATATAAAACAAACAAAAGAAAAACTGTGAGGGACAGTTTTCTTTATTTCAAGTACTGTCATGGGGCTTTGGGAACCCCAGTGTTAGTGCTATGTTTGGTGGTACTGGGGTGGGCTCCCTGGTGTCACATAATGAAAATGGGCAGGGTGGGGGTGGCAGCCAGCACCAGGAGTGGCCATCCCAGTGTTGAGAAACTAACATGGAAGGGGTGGGAGTGATTGAGGGAGGGTTTTCTTTTGTTTGGTGGCAGTGAGAATGGGCTTCCCAGTGTTGCACAATGAACATAGGTTAGGTTGTGGGGTTGTGGCCAGCACCAGGATTGGCCACCCTGCTGTGGAAATGTAAGCAGGACAGTTGTGTTATGTTTGGCGGCAGTGGGGTGGCTCCCGGTGTCGCCTAGTGAAAATAAGTCAACCCTTTTGCACAGCCATGGCTCTCAACAGCGCACTGCGACCCCCATCCTGAGAGAGCAGTCCTCTGGATGCTCAATCCTATCCTCCCCAACTGACCCCTGAACGACCTGAGTCCATTCCCAAACCCGGTCACTAGCGTGGTGTGAGGTGTGGTGCCCAGCACCTCAACCTCAGCGCCACCAGGCTGGCAGGGGATGTCTTTTCTCATAGAAGAAGCTGGTTATAATTCACCGTTACAACCTGTGAGTTATAACAGTGAACACATGCAAGCTTCTTCTTCTCAGTCCACTCATGCTCAGTCACCAGCGTGGCTCTCAACTACCACATCTCCAAATATACTTACAGCATTGCATTTCCCAGTCAAATATCATAAAACAAATGACAAACATTGCTAAGAAGTCTATTTAGACCTGATTCTGAAGATTTTCTTCAGGTACAGTTCATGGTTGTCATGGTGATATGCAGATGAGGGGCCAAGTTGCAACTGTGAACAATGGCCTCTGCCCCATATTTCCATTTGGCCAAGACAACCATGAATTGGACCTGAAAAAATCTTTACAATCTGGATTAAATACACTCCTTAGAAGTGTTTTCATACTTGCTTTTCTGATATTTGTTCCTGCATCATTATTACATTTAACTGTTTCCTCCAGCTCTCTATACCTGTCATTTACAGTAAACAAATGAGGCCTGCAGTTCCCAGAGACAAAGCTGGCTGGAGAAAAATGTCCTTCAGCAATTACATAAAACAACACATGGCGTGTGTGAAAACTCAAATTTAATGCACATCCCTGGTGTGGGGTGCTTTGATAAATACCTTGGGCTTCACCTCGGGGTTTATGTAGCATCCCACACATCAGGTGTGCATTAGATTCTCATTATACACTCACCCCCGGTATTATTCCATATATGTACTGTGTATATATAAATATTTATTGCAAAAACTTCATTAATGCATCAGTAAGGGTTGCTAGCACAGCAACAAAAGTTTGAAATTTGATGTTAGGGTTACCACCCCTACAATCCCTCCTGCTGCCCACCCTCCGCACCACCTGACATTAGGATGTGCCATGGGCCCTGTGCTCCCACTTACACACAAATACGGACACATACAGCAGCCACATAGCACTGAAAAGGAACCTTTGTAACATGTATTTGGCAATATCTCAGTAACCATAGCAACTACTAGAAAATTCCACTGCAGTTGTAATTTTGACCTTGAAACCTCCTGCATGGAAGCTGCCCAAAGTAAAATCTGTATCTAAATTTTTTGGGGATACGGTGCTAAAATTTGGCGCAGGTGCTGCAATGTTAGCCTATGGAAATTTCTCAACTTGAATGCTGTAACTAAGGGAGCGTTAAATGGTTTGGGACCAAACCAACAAAGGAACATCTGCGGGCCCAGGACACTTGCAACCCTGAAAATTTCAGCCCAAAAGCCCAACCGGTTAGGTGCAGTGTAGTGACGAAAATTCCTCTCTTTTGGATGTTGTAGTGTCACAAAATTGTGACAGTTTCAAAAAAATGTGAAAGAACAGCTACTACTGTCGTGATTTTCAAAGTGTTGCATCCGTTCTGTCGCAGTTTTGTGACACTATGAGGCTGATCTCAGTTAAGGCATTTCTGGGGGTTACTCCAACAAAGGTTGTGCTGTGTAACTCAGGGTCCAACTAGATAAACACAACTGCCAGTATTTTCTTAGGCCCATCCAAATTTGAACTACAACCATTTTATTTATTTAGTTTTTGTTGACCGGGTAAGTGCTAGACAAATCCTGCCTATTTTCAGGCACGGCCTGTGGGAGGAGGATACAGATGAATGCCAACTGACCTTGAACAAGATTAAGCTGTTGGTGATATTTTAGTGAATGAGGGAAATTTGGCCAGGACACTGGGAAATTCCTATACTCTTTCGATAAGTGCCATGGGATCTTTAACATCCACCTGAACTACCACCAATCCAGGCAGAAGGGACCTCGGTTTAACGTCTCATCCGAAGGCGGCACCTCAAGTGCAGCACCCTCTCATGCTGCACTACAGTGTCAGTACTGGGATATTAGCCCAAGTCCCAGATGTGGGAACTGAACCCACAGCCCTCTGACCTCCCAGCCTCAGAGGCAAGTGTGCTACCTACTGAGCCACTGACACTGATGTTTATTTATATATATATATATATATATATATATATATATATATATCTGTCTGTCTGTCTATCTATCTATCTATCTATCTATCTATCTATCTATCTATCTATCTATCTATATCTTATGTAGTGCGGTGGCACTACTATAGTTAGAGATGAACTGGGGTTTCTATGTTAAACTCTGGATTTGCACATTTCTTTTTCATAGAACTGTTTGGTCCCTGTCACCTCCTCCTACCAACTGGCAATGAGGACACAAAGGTATTTTACAGTTTTTTTCCTTGACACCCTGAAGCCCCAGCACACAGCCATGCGAGCATGTGGAGGCATGATACACACCCTGTGGTGCCATTTCAGCCTTCCACCTCCCATAACTGTTTTGCTGCCCTCTCCACCTATACTACCCACGGATCTCCACCGGTGGGAGCAGAACTATGGAGGGGACACCGACCCACCCTCACCAACCTCAGGAGAGGAGAGCTGCCCAATGGGATGCTCGATCCTGCTCTGCCCTACCTCCACACCAGCATCCCGATGATCTGAGGTCGTTCCCCAACCCAGGTCACTGGCATAGTGCAGGTGTAGCGTCCAGCACCTCAACCCTCAGCACCATTGGGCCAGCTGATTTGCACTACATTTTGCATATGCAGTCTTGTGTGGTAGATCTCTGAATGTACCAAGTTTCATTTTAGCTGTATGTGGATTTCCGAGATATGGATAGTGAAAAAGTGAATGTTTAGTGTGTGGGGTTCTCTTTTGTTTTGAATGGGATTTTTGAATTTGGCTGCAGCCCAAACAGTTTAAATTTTGGTCTGGAATGTTTAGGGTAGAAAGGGACTGACTCATAGATGTGCTTTTGCTGGTTTGGTGAGAAAATGTGAATCTGTTCCAAAGTTATTCTGAGTTACAATGTTCATGAATTAGTTCTGAGCATACTCAGTAAGCACCTCAAAATACCTGTATGAAACAAAAAAATATTTTCTTGTATTGACATCATTCTTTTTGTTTGAGGAAAATCTTTTTCATTTGACAGCCATCTTGTTTTCAGTTTTGCCTCAAAATTCAAATTAAGAAACCCCAAAATGATATTCTGGGAGGAACCAACACATGTAACTTGCTTATTGGGACCCCTTTAGATGGATTCTGCACTTAGCTGTTACAGAAATCCTTTAAAATATTTTTTTTTACATTATAAATCTTGTTTCGTATCTTGTTTGTATGATGAGATATGAAACAAGTTCTTTTGTATGGGGAATCAATTTATTTCAAAGGAGTTTTCAACTTTGTGCATAATTTTGCAATTTGTTTGTAGTTTTCACCAAATTTTCAACATGGCCTTTATGAGACCCACCACACAAACAATGGAAGTGGAGTACATTATCTGGCCAGAAAGGTGATTTCTCAGTTGCTTGGCGAAATCACCATTTGGGTGGAGATTTTAAAATTTTCAGTATCCTGGTTCATCAGGTGGGGTCATAAGAAGGCTTTGTTGACATTTGAGGTCAAAATATGTAAAAATGCCAAAGTTATGTACATGCATGGGAATCACGTTTTGGCAGGAATTTCAACATTTTCATTACTGGGTTCATGAGGTGAGGCAATAAGAAGGCTATGCTGTCAGTTTCATCCCTTTTTACTACAAATGCAAGCACAGAGCCCTCTTGGCCTACTCTTCCACAACAACATATATACACACATCTAAGGTGGGATGGGAACACAGGGTCCAGAGGGCCTGTGCTCCCTGACACAAATGAGGATACAATTATACTATTTCAAAAGTAAGGAAAGTGTTTGCAAAACTTTGTTAATGCACTAGTTAGGGTTGATGCAACAAGTAGAAATGTGATGTTAGGGTTTCCAACCTAACACCCCACCCTCCACCCACCAGACAGCAACAGGAAAATAATAACTGTCTCACCTCTCCTGCATCTTCCTTGGACCTTGGGGTTGTCAGCACTAATGCTCACCCCATTCTCATATACTCTACATACCTCTGCTTCTTTCATGGTCAAATGGGGTGAATATTAGGGTTGGCAACCCCAAGACACACCCATGTCTGATTAGCAAAGAGCAGGAGAGGTGAAACAGTAATGTTTTTCTGTTGCTGTCTAGTGGGTGGGGGTGGGTGTTAGAGTTTGAAATCTTAACACCACATTTCCTTACTTTTGTCACTTCAACCCTAACTACTGCATTAACAAACTTTTGCAAAGAATATAGATATTGGTAGTTCCTCCAGTAATGGAAAGTAGTCTTTTATTTGGCTTCCGTACCTGCTAATTTTACAAATGGTATAGTGACGTTATACCTGTCCATATGATACTGTGCTAAACATTTTGTTTTTAAACAATAAAGAATGTTAAAAAATAGCGATGATGACAATAGTTACTATTACTATATATTTTAATGAACATTTTATTTGTAATTTTTTTTTTTGGGTGTTATTTTCTCCCGGAGCCAGCTACAACTCCCCTGCACTCCGTTGTTCCCCGGTGCCATCCCGGACATGAGACCCCTCCCTTCAGCACCCGCGACTTACCCTTGGCGGCAGGGTGGTGAGCAACTCGACCCACCACAACGGATCCATGCCAGGGAGGCGTCCTCCAGGAGTGGCACTGGGGAACGGCGATCGCGCAGCCGGACACCCATTTTCTGTTTTTCCTCCCGACGGGCTGTGGCGTGCAATGGCGCCAGTGACTGAGTCTTGGCGTGCGCTCCGTCGTGCACTGGTCAGCGTCTGCCCGTCCGCCCTCCTTGTCTTGCGGCTACGTGCTGTCAATCCCAGCCTCTGCTGGGGTCAGACAAGCACCGGACGGCCAAATCCCCACCCGGAGATGGAGTGCAGTCCTCCAGGCGCTCACTCCATCTCCGCCCGCCGACCCGGCCACCCGTGCCCGTTCGAACACGGGTCGCCGATGTGGCGTGAGGTGTGGCGTCCAGCGCCTCAACCCTCAGTGCCACTGGGCCCATAATTTGTAATTTTTAACCGGAAAGGAGCACTATCATTTATAAACATTAATAAGGTAAATTATTAGCTTTGTGGTATGAATTTAATTTACACACAATAACATCAGTACTTCAATGAAAGGAAACAATCTGAAACAGACTGATTCATTTAAAAAAAAATTACAAGTAGATTATACAATGGTGTGTGAAAATCCTGTAACCTCATTGGTCAAAACATGTCACATGACTGTGGACAAATCCTGCATTACCCACGCTGAGGAACTGCATTTATAAAATCATAATTAAACACATTTTACATTTATTTTCCATGGGCCCATTGTATAATTGCAATCGGCACTCCAGGGTGTGAGTTATTGAGGATTTACCACTTCTTGTGTGGTTAAGTCACTCAGTTGCTCCTCGTGACACACCACACAAAGGCGTGGGTAAACCCCAATAACTCATACCATGTAATGTATTATTGCTAAATAACGCACTGCAGATTTTGCAACATGTATGCTTATTCCATTGCAGTCCATTATGTATTTCATATCTATATCACAGCTGTGGAAGTGAATTTCTGTGAACAGTGGCATTTTGTCTGATGACATGCATAAAACTATTTCTGGAGTAGTGCTGTCATTGGCATTCACTTCCATCCACAGCACTGTAGTCCCATCATAACGGACTACCAAACAAATGGAGAAGCAGAATAACAATGCTTGATGACATCACAAAGATCCAGTCCTGTAGTCAAACAAAGAAGGAATGCCACCAGAAGTACACACACACTAGCCAGTCATTTAGGTAAAGGAATATCACTATGTCCTGCATGTGCAGGAATGCTGCCACCACTGACAAGCACTTCTCCTCCCTACTCCAGCCATCCTACTAGATTCTAGATAGACTACCAGAGGAGTAGGCAGTCCCACCTTGGGGCTCAGAATCAGGGAGTTGGGGGTCAGTAGTAGGGTGAGAAGAGATCCCGGGATGGAGGCTTGGTCTGGGGAAACCTCAGATGGAGCGGGGTTGGCCAGTCAAGAGACCACACCAGAGAGAGTCATAAGGGGCCAGAGGGGAGCATAAAAAGTTTTAAAAAAATTCTATTGGTTCTTACTCCTTATCACAGCTCTTTGTGGGAATAAGGAACTTAGAGAGAACTACACACGATATGCATGGGGGATAACTAAATGACAACACCACAAGGAGGCAGTGTGGCCCATCCAGTACCTATAAAGATAAAGAAGATACCAGGAGGGATCAAAGCTCCAATAACATCTTGAAAACCAAACCACACAGTTGGAGACAATATGACCCATTCACTGGACGTTGATTTAATTTTTGTTTATTTTGTTGGATAATAGACCACCACTTGTATTTGAGCTGTGGTTCATAGTTATCTAACTACTTCATCAGAAGCTAGATAAGTTGGTCCTCTCTCACTTGTGGTTTCTACCACTCCTTCTCAAGAGCAATTATTTCCCAATGTCTGGCCAGACCAGAGAAAGAAAGAAAAGAGACAGGGTTTGGTCCAGGACAGAGACAAATCAACCTCTCCTTTAAGAAACACAGAGACACTGGGAAATAATTGACTCAAGAGAAGGAGTGGTAGAAAACCACAAGTGAGAGAGGACTATGATACTGATAAAGTAGTTAGATAACTATGAACCATAGATCAAATACAAGTAGTGGTCTATTATCCAAAAAAACAAAAAACTAAATCAACATCCAGTGAGTGGGTCATATTGTCTACAGTTGTGTGGTCTGGATAACTAGATGACCATTTTACAAGATTATGAGACAACTATATATGGACATACAACATCTCTTGTTATTTCAGAATTCCTAGTAATAATGCCAAGTATTATTTATTTATTTCAAGTTTCAGATTTACACCTTTGAGTCAGGGATTCTTTTACAAAGGTTCCAAGTAAGTCAAAACAATAAGAGCAAATACTCGCAGTGCAACGCAGTAAGATATATTCACATAGTTAACACAGATGAAAACAGTTAATGTTTCAACACATAACATAATTCAAAGATAAAGATTAAGAAGAAAGTGTGGCGGCTGGCAATTGGGTGTCTGGAAACATAGGAATAGGCACTCTGCTTATGCTGAGTACACGTTGCAAGTGGGCAGGGAAAACCAACAGGCAGGATGGAGACCCTGAGTGAGGAAGTGTGTGTAATAGAAACACTGAAGTAGTGCAGCCAGAGTAGGCATTGTCAAGGAGAGAAAGTGGAGCCGTGGTTAAGTGCATAAGGGTGAGTGTAGTGGAGGGTGGGAGTAGGGAAGGATTAGGATAGGGGTGATAAGAGAGAGTGTAAAGGGGAGGAGTTGGGTGCAGCATGGGGCAATAAAGTGGCCAAGGTATCGAGAGATGGGGATTATTGTTTTGGGCATTAACAAACCTTTTCATGCTCTTAATGAGCCTGTAGCCCAGTTTTGAATAGACTGATCTTTGTGCACTCAGTGAGGGTATATGGTATCTTATTGAACAGTCTAGAGAAACAGCTTTGGATACTGGAAAACAATACGCTCTTATCAGTTTTATACCTACAGTGTTGTGTGGGGCATGACATCAGACTGTACATGGCTGGCAGGTATCCAGGCATACCTCTGCACTCAGTCCACAGGAAAATACACGTGACCAGTTGTCACTGAGCTTGCAACACCTAACTGTTTCAACGCTCTATCCCCTATTACCCATTTGATTATCGTGTTTGTGTAGCATAGTACAACATGAATTATGTGTGCCACACAATTTACAGTATCGACGTTGTGCATATTAATAATTTTACACTGTAGCCATTTGAATCACATGATCTGTCATACATAGAAACTGATGGCAGAGAATGATTGCTGGCCCCATCTAGTCTGCCTATGTTTAATTACTCTATGTTCTCTTTTTGCTGCAGACCCAACTCGATCTACATACAGCACTATCTCTTCCACCTCTTTCTGTCCTCCAAACCAAAAATTAATTGGTTTAACAGAATTGCAGTCCCATTACAAGTGATTTTCCAACTATGAATTAAAAACAAAAACAAAAAAAACAAGGTTGCAAACTGTAAAAACATCATTGGCTATCTGTTATTACTGTGTAGACAATGTCTGGATTATTAAAATAAATAAAACCACATATTGTAGCTTACTCAACATTGGTATACAGCTGGGTACCATCATAATACAGTAAATTTATACAGTATGTACCTATCATGGTGTCACGACTCTATGAGTAGTATATTCCTTCACAAATGTTCCCCTTGATTTTATCAGCCTTGCTAAATGCATATATTACTGATTTGATTATCATGTCTGTGTAGCACAGCATGACATGAATTATTTGTACCACACGTTTACAGTATCGACAAAGTGCATATTAATAATTTTACACTTTATCTATTTGAATCGCATAACCTGTCATACATAAAAACATAGAAACAGATAGCAGATAATGACTGCTGGGCTCATCTAGTCCCATCCCTTCCTCCAAGGGTTCCTTTGTGCCTATCTGAGGCATTTTGAAACCCACCATTGGTTTCACCCACTGCCTTCAATGGAAGGCTGTTCTAGAACCCACCACCCTTTCTGTGAAGAAGTACTTCCTCACATCTCTCCTGAATCTACCTCCTTCCAGCTTCATATCATGACCCTTGTTCTACAGCACCTTTTTCTGAAACATACCTCCATTCTGTACCTTATTAACCTCTGTGAGGTATTTAGAGGGCTCCATCATATCCCAACTCTCCTCAAAGGTGTACGTGTTAAACTTTCAGTTTCCTCTCACAGGGCTTCTGATGTAGGCCTTGTGCCATTTTGACATCCCTCAGCTTTCTTTTTGTCACTTTCTCCTTTTTACAATTGTTCCTCCTTCTTCACCTTTCTTCTTTGACTGCTCCTCCCCACCCCTTCCTCCTTTGCTAAGCCCCTGCTTGTCTCTCTCTCTATCTCAGCCTGTGGTGGCCCACTTTCTGCCTGCCCATTTGTTCCATTACCCCTCTCAGCTACTTTAAATGTCTATCAAAGTAACATTTTAAACTGTACACTGAGGACTATAGTTCCCTCCTTAATGGAAGCTGGCATTCACCTCAGTATAGGCTGTTATTCTTCCAGGTTGGCCCTCGGTCCCCATTGTAGCCATACCTCTCCTCTCTGCACCATTTCTTCTACTATAACTTGAAGGGCATGGTGCAGTGCTCCTCTTCTTCCTCACATAGTGCAAGATGCACTCACCGCTCATACTTTAAACACTTAGGAAACACAGGATGAACCAGAAAAATGATCTAACTTTACCGAAAATGAAACTTACACACAAAGCTGCCTGCAGCAATTCATCTTACATTTAAGCCCATGAAACACCTTTATCTAGCTAATGCATTAGCAGCTGTAGTGGATCTGACCCTAACTTGTTCATTAGAGTGAGAACTTACCACAAGAAGAACTAGTTCCCAGCTGGGAAACAGGGATTCCTCCAAAACATTTAACTCTAACAACCTTCTCACATGTAGTTCCAGCTGGAGTTTTTGTTCTGGAAATTGAGCTAAAAACCATCCTGATTTGTGTAACTTTAGAAAGTTTACAAATTGAAGGGTTAAGCCCTCTAACTGCATCTAAAGCTCACTTGCATATGGTACTGTAAGTCTTTGCCACTCTTCAAAGTACTATAAGAATGGCATCCTCCCACTGGCAAAGGGTATGTGGCGATGGGTACCAGGTCAATATAGTGACTACATAATGTCATGAGGAAAACTAGGAGTGAAAAACAACATGCGGTAAAACAGTTACAGGGGAAAAATAATGCAGGAAGAATATGGTGAAAGAGCAGTAGCACTACCCTGTAGCTGTTGGCTGGGATGCAGTGATGCAGAGGAAAAGATCTCTGCTGGTGGTGGACCTCTGAGAAGCTGCTGTGGTTCAGAGGTAGAGCCACCGGCAGTTGAGTGTCTGTGGACCAGTGTTCAATTCCTGGTCCTGGATTGCCTGTGTATTTTTTTTATTTTATTTTAAGTTTTATGTGGTTGGCAATTCTCCCCGCCTGGGTTTCTCCCCATCCCAGAGTCTCACCCTCCTTGGAGGTGATCATTTTAATGTGATGGGTTTGGGGCAGTGCTCCCTGTAATGGAGGGTGCAAGGGTGGTATCCTCCCACTAAAAGCACATTTTTTGGTGTGGTTTTAGCTGTCATTACTGCTCAGTGTTTTTACAAGTGCTATTGTTGTTGTTGCTGTACTGATAGCACGGTATGTTGCCACACTTTTTGTCCGCGACATATTGACCCCGTGCCATGGTGATATGAGCAAATTAGTCATGGGGTTGGGCCTTGCCTGAGCTGGAGTAGCAGATGTAGATTTCTAACTGGCGCCATTCTGCCTCTCCTGTGTCCCCTAACAGTGGCGTCATGCCCATAGGGCCTGAGGGGCATGTGCCCCCGATATCTGTGACCAATGTACAAAAATCATTTATTTTTCATTTTATTTTAATTTGTGGAAGAGCAAAAACAATCAATTTTAAAGAAAATCTTTGGTGGTGGGGGTCCGATCGGTCTCAAGGAGTGACTTTCAAAAATGCAAGCTTCGTTGGTGTGATTTGTAGTCCATGCTGACAAGACAATCAGCATAAACTCTACTAAATCATTTCTCTTGTTGCCGTTTGTTTCTGTTGTCACTTGTGCAGGCTGCCAGCCAATCACTGCAAAGAAATACTGGATGAACATCCAATTGGAAAGTGACACAGGGAGTGGGGTAGATGACAACCGTACTGCACGCAAAACTGTGCATTTTCCAGTGCCACCTTGGGATAGCAGATCTTCCATTTGTAGGAGGAGACTATGAGAGAGCGATCTGTGGAGGAAAGCCTGAGGCTGAGCAGTTTAATAGCCACCTATAAAAGGAAGGAACAACAACTCGTCTCGGGTTATGACCATCGGTTGAATTGAAGGTTCACCTGCCTCTCCGTAATATTTTAATAATCGGCTCTGACTGAACCAGTGAGCCTGCTCACTCAGAAAGATAGAGGGTGAGCGAGTGGGACAGTACAGTGTGTGAAGTGTGTACTGTACCCTTCTCAACTGCCTCGCAGTAGGAACTTAAAAGGGTGTGCTGGGCCAGCTCTGTGGCTGGGCTGTTGTTGCCTGGGTGGAGGGTTGTTGTGATGGAATATCAATCAAGCACCAGTCTGCAAAATCTACAAAAACACAGTGGTGGCATGGCGGGCATCTGGTTCGAACATCTTGCAGCGCCACCAGCAAGCAAAGGCGGACCGTCAGAACCACTGAGCCAGGGATCACCATCGGGCGAGCAAGGGCCAGGGGCCAGGCAGCGGCTGCCGACTAAGTCTTCAAGCCTGGTAAGAATCTAGACTGGACTCATATGCTGAACGTTGACAAACTAGTAGTGATTTCTGACTGGGCGAGGTAGACAGATTCATTATTATTTCTTCTAGTACCACGTCCATACTGTTTAGTCCACTCTGAGCTTGTTCAGTAGCACTCGCATTTCATTTACCATGTCTCTCAAATGGAAATAGGTGGAAATAGTAATTACACCCTAGGATTCTAATTGTAGGGCTAGCTACTGCATGAATGCAGCTGCAAAACTAATATGAGAAACAGGTGATTTAAACAAATTCACCAGTCACCCACATTAAAAGTATAACACATAAGCTAGGGTGCCGATAATAAGCTGTATTGCAACCCCAGTCCATGATAGGTTGCCACACTACATGTATTCATTGTGGGGTTTAAATCTAATATAATGGGGCTGGCCTGGTGGTGTAACCTAGAGGTTAGAGAGGTGAGTTGTGAATGAATTTGATATACTTAGTACAGCCAAGAGGTCTGGGTTTGATTTCCACAACCTCCACCTGCATACTGTGTGACTCTGAGCAAATCCTTAACGTCCCAAGTGCTCGGGTTTGCCCCAGAAAGCAGCCACTTGTGCAACGTGGGCCTTGCTCGGTTGCCCAAAAATAATACTTTTAAACAATATCAGTTGTTTATAAAATATATCCCAGGTGATTTTTAAACTTATGTAAACTGTTTCTCAGCAATCTAAGAACAGTTGACTTTATAGAAAGTTAGAAAGCTTGGTACAAACCAGGAGAAACACAGGAGAAACCTATCTACAAGACACAGGAGAAACCTCCTACCTGACGAAAAAAGACTCCTTGTTCAATGCTTTCAGCACCATTGACTGTGGCACTGTAGTCCATGAATGACAATTTGTTGTTCCAGTTTAGGGGTCTGTTGAACAGGGCCTGCTATTTTGCAGTAGACCTTAGAATATATACCCACACCTCTGTCCTGTATAGCAAACTGAACTGGCTAAACCCTAACTCAAGGGTGTTTTGACACTTTGGTTTTAAGAAAACAAGCTATGCTATGCTTGCTCTCTCCTGGCATGCATATTACCATGATCAAATACATAGACAGTAAATATGCTAGCAGAGTTGTGACACATGGCTATCTGCTACTACCATTGTATTTTATGTTCAGAGTATGCTGGCTATGTATTTTATGATCTGTATAATGAAGTTTTGATATGTTCAGCACCCAGAGCCTCCAGGATGGGCATCTTTTCAAATAAAATTTGCCTTGCCTTGCCTTGCCTACCTTGCAGGAGAACTTTGTTCCCACAACTCCTTATTTCAAGTTGCTAAACAGTGGAATGAAATTACAAACGTGTTACAAGGATGTGACTCCATTGCATTGTTTAAACTCATCATTTGTTGGCTTTGCTTACTGCCCCGGAATATGTAACTGCTTCCAATGATCATATTCTCATCTTGACAATGTATTTTATACTGCATTTGTTTTACCTTAAAGCCTGGAACCTAATCCTAAAACTGCACATTGCTATTATCTATAATCTTTTTATATGTACTGTACTTAAATGTCTGTACAGTATACCTGACTGAATCCTATGAAGATAGACACTTGTCTAAATGATTTAATGTAAAATAAAAACTAAACTAAGCCAAACCAGTGCTGATGATATTTAAACATACTGTAGAGTAACATCACTTACTAACACTGTCTTTGGAATCCCATTTTTAGGAATATTAAAGGCGTATTATATTTAATACACAATTAGGTTCAGAATTGTGACATTTTCTGTGAAAGGCATTGCCATATTTAGTAACACAAATGACCTCAGTTTCTATTATTGTACCCATGCTATTTTCTGCAAATGCATAATATCAACCCCATGCACATTTGCTAAGAGCGTGTTCATCTGAGGAAGTCACACTCATTCACAGCTTCATTTTACATAACTTTAACCCGCCTCATCAGGATAACGACAAGCCACATGCAGCACCTCAGTGAGGTGCTGCATGTGCATGTCATATTCTGTATTCTGCACCTCACTGGAGTCGCTGTTACTATCGCTCTGAGTGAGTCGCTCACACAGGCTGTGGCTGTCCACTTATTCACAGTTTTCTGTGAGCTTGGAATCCTCCACCCGTCATTCAGGATATCCTATCCCAAGCTCGCAGATGTCGTTCTGAGTGATTTCTGTCCACATTGTTCTGCCACACTTCTTTAGTGCTAGCCCATTTGCCTGGCTTGTATTTTTTAGACCTTGAGCATTATGCAAAAATGCTGGCAATTTGCTTCTAGTAGAGCTTGCGATGGTCCAGTACTGAAGTGGTGTAATGTAATGTCAGATTTGCATTTATTTAAAACACGAGTTCAAGGTAGATTGCATGCTCTAGCCAGATCATTGAATGGTTTCAATTTACCATTGCCAAAGAGATTTTCCAAGATCGTAATACCTCTCTGTGCCCATCTTTTAAAGCCTGGATCACTCAGGAACTCTGGATGTATTGGGTGACTCCACAGAGGTGTGAGGCTGGTATGGAGGAGCTCCATCCACTAACCTGTGAACCTTATGCCATATTTTCAGCAAATGTATAGACTAGGTTCCCTCATTGCCACCCACAGTTGTGTTCTGTGGATGAGTAAAACAGAACTTCAACCACGAGTCTCTACTTCCCTGTGAATACTTTCTCTGTAAAGTATATCTTTTTATGCATTCAACATAATTTACACCAATCCCTCAGCCCCACCAGCTGCACCACCAGTAGTACTTTATAAAGCGGGACCCCAAGCTACCCCTTAACATAGCTTTGCAATCTGAGTCACACACACCTGATGAGGCATGATCTCAGCGCAGCCTGCATCTGTGGAATAGTAACTTCAGGCCTGCTAAAAGTCACCAAAATGCACCATTTGACTTCAGTTTTTCAAAATTTTCCCAGAGGGCATGTCTCAGACCCCTAGAGGGTTGGGATTTTGTGCCCTCCAGAATTTCTGATTGCACAATGCCCTGCTCCTAAGTAGTGTATGCATACTTCAAATACAGTCTGCTATAACAAGCCCTTCCAATATTTACCCTTCTACAGGACCTTTAAGGCTTCTGGGACCTCACTTTTCAGTCAGATTTTAAAACTACTTTTGCCTTTCATCCTTTTTATGTATACTTCTGTTTTGTCTCCAAATGAGGCACCTTCAAAGGAAAACTAGCTACCTTATTTTGCATGTCTTGTGACAACCCAGTTGTTTTGAGCCACATAAATCTCCAAGAGGACATGGAATTTGCTAAAGCCCTAAATACAGTTGTAATAGGTGCAGCCACTATTACAGTCAACCAACAGTATAGGTATAGGTATAACGAGGGAATCTCTACCTGGGTACTAGAGAGCCAGAGGTAGGGATCTAGAAGGAAAACATCTGTCAAACTTGTAAAATAAAAAATAGGAAAGAGGTCACAAAGGATCCACAGTTCATAGGAATAAATAGGATGGAAAGTACAGTGAACGCATAAAACAATACTTATCTGATGGGGAGGAGTCAGTGTCTAATCAGCCCTGTTAAAGTAAAAGTGAAAATAGGTTACTATGGAGAAAATACAGTAGCGAGAGCAGAAACAGAAAAGGAGTAATATAAAGGGGCATAGGACAGCATAGGAGTAAAGAGGAGATTTAGATTAAAAGTTACAGATAGGTCAAAGTAGGAAAATAGAGATGTAGAGGAAGATGGAAGGCTCACCAAACCCCTTAGTGCCCCTTAATGGTCAAGTGGGCAGTATTTTAATATGGTAGCCCAGGTGGGCTAATGGAGGCTCTTTCGGGATAGTGGGCCATGTAGTTTAAATAAGAAGCACTGGTGGTCTTGTGGGAAAGGGTTGCCCTAGAAGGCCTGCTCCCTAGAAGACATAGCCTTGTAGGGCTAGTGTGCTAGTTCCCTGGTGGCCAGTGGTCAATATTTTCAATAAAATTATAACACTTTCCCTGCAGTCTAGTGTGTGTGTGTGTGGGGGTCCCTGTGCCAATATTGTATTGAGAGGCAGAGAGAGAGTAAGAAGGAGGACAAGCTGCTGCTCCTAGTGCAGTCATCCATCTACTGTAGTGCCCCATGCTACTAGTGGAAGTGCAAGCCGTCACTTTTACTCCCAGCCTTTACAGAGATCAGGCTGCAGCCTGCTCCATGTGGGTGAGTGAGAAGGGCAACAGAATGTGGTTGGAGATGAGAGCAAATATGTCTCCCTCCACCAACCTAATCAGCTGAACTGCAGATACTGTTTAAAGCCCACGGAGGATGTGAGTTCAGGCAGTGGGAGGCTGCCATGTAGACAGCCACACTTGTGGCTAAACAAGGTCCCAGTCAGTATTGGTAGGTGGCAGGAACCCCTAGCAGTGGAGCTGCTCTGCAGCTGCATTGAAGTGCCCTGAAGGGCTTGTTGCAGATGGGAGAAGCAACCCAGATTGCAGCGGGGAGGCGGCATACGTAAGGCTGAACTGTGGTTCAAGTGCTCACATAGCTTAATTTAATTAAATGGCCTGAGAGCAAGCAGAACAAGGCGCTCCCTCAGGGGAGCAACAACAGAAAGGTATATCACAGCTTTTATGAAAGTTAGGGGTTGCTGCTATCTGGCCACTCCTGACAGCTAAATCGCTTATTTAAAAAAAGTATGAAGAGGCTGAATGAGGAATCACCAGCCTATCTACCCAACAAATGATGCAAATATGTTCTCCCAAAAAGAAAAATGAGGGTCTCAAAGGGGAGCAGGGATAGCAATTGGGAGGAGCTGGCTTGAGATGTTTCTGTCTTTGGGGTGCTGTCTCACTCTGATTGACTGCCAGGGGCTTTAGAGACTCAACAGACCAATCAGGCATCAGTAGGAAATGGATAAAAGGCTGGGGAGGAGTCATGTGGGGTGGTCTCTCATCAAGCTGACAGGAGCTCCGTGGGTGATCTCTGCCAAAGGCAACACCTCTCAGGGCTGAAGGAAAAGTACAGAAAAAAAGTTACAGTGATGGGTTAGATAGTTTATTTTTATTTATTTGAAAGGTTTCCAGGAAAGGCATAATGAGCTGCAATAGCTTGTTTCCAGATGCGTCTTGGGGAGGGAAGGAGGGATAACATTAAGATTAAAATATGAGCCGGCCTGGTGGTGCAGAGGGTTGAGGCACTGGCACCTTATCTCGAACCACACCTGTGACCCAGGCTTGGGAATGGACTCAGGTGCCAGAGGGTCGGCAGGGGAAGGAGAAGGATTGAGTGTCCAGAGGACTGCCTCCTCCTCTCTCCTGGGTGGGTTAGATAGAGGCATCACTTATATGCCCCTTGGAGACCAAGGCAATATAGATGCAGCACAGGGAATCAGAGGAGGAAAACACAGAAACAAATGGCACCTCCAAACTGCCAGAAGATGGCCACTCAGACCAGTGCTTCCACGGAACTCAGGGAAGCTGACTCGACCTCAGCAGCACCCAGGGCCAACGCCGTTGTCCCCAGACCCTTCCTCCTCAGAAGAGGAGGACCCACCCGATGAAGGGTTATGTCGGGTTACGCTGAGGTGGCTGCAATGTGGGATAGGGGATCAACGTCAGAGCCGTGGGGGTGAGTGTCCTAACGGTGGCGAAGGAGTGGCAGATGGGAGCGCAGGGAGATAAACAAAAAACACAAAAAAAAGATTAGAATACAGTGAAAAGGTAAACATAGGGAAAATATACAGAATATACAGGTAAGATACAGAAAAACTACACAGATGAACACAAATCCAAGTACACTATTCAGGCAATTCTGATAATACACAGGTAGTAAAAATCTTGACAACCAGGCTGAGTCATTGCAGGCAGATGAATAGGGATATCAGTAGCAGGAACAGGAGGGTGTGGTGAGCTTAGACCAGAGGGGGGCAAGAAAGAAGGAGGAAGAGGTGGGGCAAGAGAGCAGGAGGAAGAGGCAGACCAGATGGGTAAGAAAGTGAGCTCCAGAGTTTGGGGAAATGGTAGGAGAAGGCAGCTTAACCAGCCAAGGAGGACCTGGGTGGGAAAGCTAGGAGCGGACCTTGGAGCTATGAAGGGCATGGAGGAGGAGGGATGGAGAAAGAATGAAGGAGAGGTAGGAAGAGAGAGCCCAGCCAGTATTTGGATATAAGTAACGCCAATACACTAGGCATCTGTCCTCAAGTGAGGGAAGGAGA
Organism: Neoceratodus forsteri; assembly: GCA_016271365.2. Lineage (NCBI taxonomy): Eukaryota > Metazoa > Chordata > Ceratodontiformes > Ceratodontidae > Neoceratodus > Neoceratodus forsteri. The sequence continues at coordinate 1,708,433,830 of CM028129.1, read as the reverse complement.
GTGAAGTATAGAAGAGCACTGGTGAGTGCGAGGAGGAGCATTCAGTGCAAAGTGGCAGAAGGAGTGGAAGAGTGCATCCTGTGTAGACAGGGTGGATTTAGGGGCAGCACTATAAACAATGTCTCCAAAGTCAAATAGTGGCAGAATCATTTTCTGAATGACAGCTTTGTGGGTCTGCAGAGGAATATAGCTGCAGTTACGATAAAGTGCTTCAAGTTTGGGATGGAGTTTTTGTGAATGGCATCCACATGTTCAGAGAAGTTGAGATGACTGTCGAGCCAAACCTCAAGGTATTTGAAGGATAAGATCACTTCAATGGCAGCCCATCTAGAGTATAGAAGGAGGGAGCAACAATCTTGGTGAGTTTTGCCTAGAGCGAAAGATCATAGAGACCATTTTTTTTTGCATTTAGGGCCAGCTGATTTGTCTGGAACCAGTGTTGAATTTTGTCAAAGTCCAGTTGTAGGCTGGGCAGCAAATCAGTTGGAGAGGGAATGGAGGCAAACAGAACGGTATTGTCAACATACATATAAATGGATGCTGAGTGCAGACAGCAGGAGATCATTTAAGAAATTAAGAGTATTGGGCCAAGGACAGAACACTGGGGACATCGGTACTGACTGGGAGGAGGGGAGGTGGAGGTACTAATTCTAACTGATTGAATCCTTTCTTCAAGATTGGAGTGGAACCAGTTAGTGGCAGGGGCGGGGAGTCCTGCTGCTGCAAGCTTAGTGAGGAGGAGGTGGTGGACAAGCAGAGTCGAAGACTTTGGCCAGGTCGACAAAAATGACTAAGGTAATATGGCCTTGTCCATACCAGAAAGAATGAAGTCAGTAAGCCAGAGGAGGCAGATGGAGGTGGAGTGGGATTTACGGAACCCAGACAGGTAAGCTTGAAGAAAGAAGTGGAGTTATGGTAACAGGAGAGTTGAGATTAAACCAGGTGCTCCTAGAGTTTAGCCAGAGTGGAAAGGAGAGATATGGGGCAATAGTTGCTTGGGTTAGAGGAGTCATCTCCTTTAGGAAGGGGTATAATGGTGGCATGTTTCCAGGCTCCAGGGACAGAGCAGAGGGAGAAGGAGAGAGTAAGGACAGAGTAGAAAGGACAGCAATTGCAGAGGCAGAGAGCTGAGTAGTTTGGGTTAAGTCCATCAGGACTATACCCTTGTTGGGGTTGAGGGCTAGGAGGACCTTGAAGGTGACAGCAGGAGAGATGGGAGAAAAGAAGAAGGGGGAAGAGAAGAGGGGTTTGGGGCAGGAGGCAGAGGCAGTACTACAGAGAGGAGGAGATGACAGTGGAAGCACAGGAGGTGAAGTAGGTGTTAAATTCATTTGCCACTGAAAGGGGTTGGAGATAGGGACATCATTGACTTTAAGCATGGGGACTGTGGGCTGGGCTTTAGGGAGAATAGGGCATGAACAACCTTCCAGAACTTTGAAGGGTGGTTAATGATATTCTGGAAGGTAGTGGAAAAGTGTTCTGCTTTGGCAAGTGTGATGGCTCTGGTGCAGGTGTTACACAGAGTGGGTATTTGAGTCAGTCTTGGAGGGCTGAGATTTTATGAGCCTTCCATGCTGAGACTCTAGCATGAAGACAAGCAAGGAGTCCTGCAGAGATCTAAGGGTGGGTGCTCCTGACTCTAGTTCTCCTTATGGGGCATGCTTATTCCAGATGGGCTGGAAGTTGAATGAGAAGAAAACAAGGGCTGAGTCGATGGAGTTGAAGAAGGAGGTGGATGACCAGTCTGCATTTTCCAGGTTGTTGTGGAGTCCAGATAGGTCAAGGATCTTAATAACTGGCTTAAAAGGATATTTGGAGGAGCTTTTGAGCTTGAATTTTACAACGCAGTAAACCATGTGATGGTCAATGAGGGCTTCCAGGAGGGTACCAGAAGCAGTTATGTGATGGGGATGGATGGTAAGTGTCCAGTCCAGCAGTGAGTGATTTTGTGATTTAACATTGTGGTGAGTGGGGTCTGTGATAAGTTGGGAGAGGTTTAGAAGAGGTAGTATGGAGTTAAGAGTTAATAGTTAAGAGGCTACCACAGACAAAGTTAGTAAAAATAAAAGGTTGGACAGGAAAAGTTCAGTCAGATTTATTTTTCACAGAAATATGTGGACCTTGATACTCCAGTTTAAGGGGGTCCATTTTAGTTAATTTTTCAAGACATTCCGAAGAGTTTGTTATTTTACTCAGTGAAAGTTTTAGGGAGAGAGTTCACGTGTTCATCGGAGGACCAGAAGAGGATCAGAGGTGCAGTGGAGCCAGAAGAACAGAGGACCAGAAGAGGCCAGACGTGCACCAGAGTCAACAAAAGGACCCAGAAGACAACACCTCATTATCCCTGTCCATGGCAGCATGCTGGAGTCACCATCACTATCATGCACTGCACCCATTTGGGTTGAGGTAGAAGGACTGTGTGACCTCAGAGACTCAAAATTGACTTTGGGACATTTTGCACATTGAGGTAGGGCTGAAATTGATGATTGTTGCAGTAAATTATAGATTTATTTTCCCAGGAAAAGAGAATGGCTATTCAGATTGTGCAAATGTTAATGTATTGAATAGGCTGAGCAGTGATTATCTTAATAAATGTTATAGGCATTGCATGAAGTAAAAATAAATACTGTAGAATACAAAAAGCGTAAAAACGTTGCTACATTCACATTGTTTAATGGACTGCTAAATTAATCAAAACACTATTTAATTATCAAGCCATATTTATTGAATTGTCAGATTAAAAATAAAACATTTCTACAACATTCAGAAACACTCTAGCTAGCGGTGCTGCATAGTGCTAATTCAGACTTCTGTGCTTGGGTGGGGGCCTTCATTCACTGTCACTCCCTGGTACCTGCAAAGAAAGGTGGTGTAGTACTCACCCTGCCCTACTTCTTAAATACAGTGCTAACAATAAAAGAACTGTAAAAGTAATCTAGTCCGCTACCGAGTCCAGGCATTGGGTGTGAGCCTCTGAGATGCCTGCTTGCTGAAATCCATGAAGACAATCCTGATATCTGTCCTTTAGCTGGCTGAACACCTGAACCAACCATTCTGGATGTTTGGCCTTTATGTTTGTCATCACGCAGGTCTACTTTGATGTCCTCTGACTGTGATCCTGTGGTAGTTATTCAGTGATAAGCATACATTCAATAAAAGCCTGCTTGAGGCAGTCCTTCAGCAGTTTATTTATGGCCACATCTAGTGGCTGCAAGAGGTCCGTGCAGGACACAGGGACCAAAATAGGAATTATGCCCTCCACTTGAGACTTCAAGTCAGAGGTGAACCTGGTATTAATATCAACCAGGGCTTGGAGCTAGAGTAAAGCACCAAGTCATCAGCATATAGAAGAGTGTGACAGTAGAAAGGGCGTTAGGGATATCATTGATAAAGATTGAGAATAGAAGTCGGTCCAGGATGCAACTTGTGGAACACCGACATTAACAGTGGCAGGGATACAGAGGGCCTTATTAATCATCACAAATTGTTGCGGTTTCGGAGGTAGCTAGACAACCAATGAGAGGCAGAGGAGGTGATCCCAAAGGATGCCAATTTGTTTTGGAAGAGGGAGTGATTGACCAGGTCAAGTGCCTTAGTAAGGTTAATGGAAATAGCGCCAGAAAGCATGCCTCTGTCCATTTTAGATTTTACATCACCAGAATACTTGGCAAGTGCTATGGCAGGCCTATAAGCAGGCCTAAATCCATGTTGCATAAAGGATAACAGATTATACTTTTGTAGGTGGTCAGAGACTTTGGAAGAAGCACGTTTTTCCAGAAGTTTACTAAGAGTAAGCAAGGTTACAATAGGGCGGTAGTTTTCATTTGATTTGGCATCACCCTTTTGAACACAAGTATTATCTACCCACTTTCCAATTTCTGGGGACAGTGGAAGTGGTGAGAGACAGGTTAAAGGGTCAGGTGACTAAGGAGTCAAGGAGAAGAGGCGGCCAGCATGTGTATGTTAGGTCCAATCCCATCTGAGTCGATGTTCCCAAAGGGTGAGATGGCATTATGGAGTCACAAACCTCTCTACATGAGACTGTATGAAGGTATAGTGTAAGGATGGGAGGCCATGTGGGAGGGGGACCTCAGAGGATGTGACATGTGATACTCAAATCTTGTAAGATCCGAGAAGTATGAGTTGAAGGCATTAGCCATAGTGACAGGGCTACACAGTTGGCATTACTAATGACCATATCAGGAGGTGTTTGACCTATATTATTACCCAAGAGTCCCTTGATTTGGGGCCAGAAACTCTTAGTGTCTCTGGCTGAAGCATGAAGAAGATCCCTGCTGTACTTGCTTTTGCAAATATAATTTCTTTTACAAGCATTTCTCATGGCCCAATAGCAGCCAGTCTGAGTGTAAGGTGTGGGTTTGAATGTGGCCTAAAATTTGTCTTTGGACTTGAGCATGGAGAGTAGAGAGCTGTGCAGCCATCTAGTAGGTTCCCTCTAACCCAGTGCCTGGTAACAGGAATGTGCTTTTCTTGTAGGGAGATGAGGATGGAGGTGACATAGTCTAAGGCTGAGTCAACATCACAACAGGGGTACAGTGGGGACCAATCAATACAGCTGAGATCAGCAAGGAAGGCATCAGGCTTGACAGCTGAGACATCTCTCAATTAATTCTTCAGGGGGACAGGAAGGGAAAGGTGTTCCACACACAAAAGACTAGAAAGCGATCACCGATTGAGTTAGCAAGGATACCTGCTGTAGTGTCCCTGTCCTTCCTATTAGTTAGAACCCAATCAATGAGTGTGGTGAGCCCCTTGGGGAGTATCTGTAGGGTCAGTTATTAGTTGGGAGAGGTGGGCCTTACTTAAAAGTGACTCAAGGCTTTTGAGTTTGCACAGAGCCCATCTAGGCTAAAATCACCCATGAGAATGATCTACTTTTTCCCTACAGCAGGGAGCAGATAGTAAGTTTGGTTAGTCCTTCTTACCACCTCTATGAGGATTATAAGTACAAACACTGTGAAGCGTCTTGGTCCCCACTAGGGTAGGGGCAGGCTGAAGAGTTAGGTTAAGGTGATCCTTGTAGAATAAAACAAGGCCCACCCCTTTAGAGGAAGGGCGATCAGCATGAAGCATATGGTAACCAGGAAGGGAGCAAATAGAATTGAGAATGGAGGGTTTTAACCAGGATTCAGAGATCCCAGGGATGTCAGAGCCATGATAAGAAACCCAGGCTTCAAGCTCGGAATGTTGGCCATAGGTTCTTATACTGAAGTGTGCCATATTCAGGCCTCTGAGCATTCTGCCAGGTATAGGGACTATTTGGACTGATCTTATACTGAGGTCCTGTGCTAGTTTCAACATCACCTGCAAGAGATAAAGACAGGGTTATATGCCACAGGTGAGATAGGACTGCAGCATAGAACTTTTGAGGGTGGTAGAACAGTTCAAACATAGTTTAGAACCTTACGATAATTCCTAAGTACTTGGATCTGAGGCACCACCTTGGGTGGGGATGGAACAATCTCAATCAACATATATAGAATTTATAGAAAGATAATTAAATTCAGTGGGTATCGTGGAGAGACAAAGGGCAGGGACCAAAGGGTCTGAGAATGTAATGGCACAGACTAAAACAAGGCATGCTAAAAGTAACACGGTGGATGGAGTCTGAAATTAATGCTATGCCAACTAGCATATTCCCCAGTGGTTACACAGTATGGATGCAGTAAGAAGCAAAAATACTGGTATGGAGAAGACCAAGCAAAGCTGTTGAGAAGCCAAGCCAGCACCCAACTGCAAAAACTTCAGCCAGGCACAAAGAACACGAGCCCTTACTAGTACACTACAAATGAATAAGCAGCAGGCAGTGTGGGCACAGACCCCTAGTAAAACATTATAAATACCAGAGTAGACCTTGTACAAATGCAATAGAAAGTACTGGTAACAGGCAGGAGAATAAAAACAGTTGGGCTTACAGTTTATAAGCCGGTAAATAAACGTGGTGAATATTACATTACCTGCCTAGAGTTCAGTAGAGATGAGGTAGTGACAGCGGGGCAACCAGCAGTTAACCTTTAGGAGTCCAGTGAATAGGGGAGCAGCAGGAAAAATGGGTCAGCACTGGAGCAGCATGACCGGTGATGGCTGACTCCACAGCTGACACCACAGAAGAAACCTTTACCCTGCAGCCTTCACATGAGGACTGTAGCAAAGGACTGCTAGTCTATACACCTATTACTGGAAGGATGACAAGAAGGGTTTGGGTGCTATGGTGGTGGAGCTAACTGCTGATGCAGATAGAATGGGTCCAGGGCTTGAAGTCGAAGAGTTGTGGTGGTGGAGAGTGGAGAGACCACCTGAGTGTGTGAGAATTCCATCCATCCCTCAGGCAGAGCATGGCACAGTTCAGTGGCCAGGAAGAAAACAGTCCTTATTTAAAGGTCCAGCAAGTCAATAGTTCAAACTCTTCGCACTACTTCTGGCCATTACACAATTGATTTGCGTGCTGTGGGTGGGTGGGGCTAACCACCTGTGCAGATCTCAGGTCCAGGGCTTGAGGCTGAGGAGTTGCAGTGGTCATGGGGGGAGAGTCCGCAGCTGAGTGTGTGGGGACTTCTGTTCGACCCCAGGCAGAGCAGGGCACAGTTCACTTGCAGGGAAGAAGACGGCCCTTATTTAAAGCTCTAGAATGTCAATAGTTCAAACTCTTCATGTCACTTCTGGCTGCTACACAATTGGTTTGGGTGCTATGGGTGGGCAAGGCTAACAGCTGGTGCAGATTTCTAGATCTGGGGCTTGAGGCTGAGGAGTTGTGGTGATCGGAGGGAGGAGTCCACCATGAGTGTGCGGGGCCTCCTTCCAACCCCTAGATAGAGCAGGGCACAGTTCAGTGGCTTGGAAGAAGACAACCCTTATTTAAAGCTCCAGCAAGTCAATAGTTCAAATTCTTCATGCTGCTTCTGGCCATTATACAATTGGTTTGGTGCCATGGTTGGGTGGGGTTAAACGCAGGTGCCAATCTCCAGGTCTGTGACTTGAGGCTGAGAGGTTGCAGTGGCTGGGGAGGGGATAGTCCACCATGAGTGTGTGGAGAATCCTCTCCGACCCCCAGACAGAGCAAGGAACAGTTCCATATTCCAAATGGGGTCTCACCAGTGATCTACAGAGAGTAGTGTTACCTCTTTCCTCCTGCTATTAAAACCCTCCCAATACACCCTAACATTTTAATTGCATTGCTGTAGGCCATGGCGCATTGGCTAGTTTTTCTTTAGGGAGTTACTTGTGATGTCTCCCGTGTCCCTTTCCTTTGAAGTACTGCCCAGCTTAACACCTCTCATACAGCACTCCATCCTGGGAGTCATGTTCCTGTGTGCATCATCTGGCACTTTTTGGAACTGAATTTCAACTGTCAAACCTTGTACCATCTCTCTAACCTTTGCAGGTCCCTCTGTAATTACCTTACCCTCTTCTCTCTGCTCACCCTGCCATATAGCTTGGTGTCATCTGTGAAGTGTAGAGATATGTCTTGCCCTGTTTTCCTTCTCTCATGTCACTGAACACATTGAAAGGACTGGTCCCAGGAATTACCCTGTGGCACCCCTCATGACCTCCCTCTCTGCAAATTTGACCCTGGTAACCACCAACCTCTGCTGTCTACCCATAAAAAATTCCCACCCAGCTAACTAGGACTTTCACTGGTCCCAGATCCTCTAACTTCTGCAGCCTTTTGTATGGCACCAAGTTAAATGCCTTGCTGAAGCTGATACAGTAAATCTATTGATTGTACCTCATCCAATGCCCCATTACACCTGACAGTCAAACAGTACTCTCAGGATGTTCAGACAAGACCCCTGCCATGACCCCATGCTGCTTACTATCCTATAGCCCATTTCTCTCAATAGTCCTGTCAGGGTTTCAGCCAGTTCTGAAAACAATTTCCTTAGCAGGAGCTGGGTTTGCACACATACCCACAGCTGCAGGCTCCAGTGCTGCAACAGGGATAAGCAATCTAAAACAAGACAAGAATCAAAAACAGAAAGTTGCGGCACTCCACACCTAGGAAAGGGAGTGAATGTAAGCAGCATAGACAAAAATCGGTCTGACATGCTATTTGACTTTTATTAGCTATCCAAAAGTCACAAAATAATGACAGTCATGCTTCCTCTGGTAGTGGTGAACACCCACAGTGCAGGTGCTCTGGCACGTCGCTCTGGCTTGCTCTTCATCAGGGGAGGCTAATAAAAGGCCAAACTGCACTGCAGATTCATTTTTTCTGTGCTGCTTACAGTCACTACCTTTTCTGGGTGTGGGTGCTGCAACTTTGTTTTAGTTCCCTTAGCAACTTTGTGTGCATCCGATCCGACCTGGGGCCTTATATGATTTCAGGGCTGCAATCCATTTTCTAACCCTTTCTCCTGAAGTTACCAACTTCCCCATTTCAGGGATCATCTTTGCAGCAGTCTGTATGCCACTTTCTTGCATAAGCCCTGTCCTCCAATACTGTGCATACTGAGCAAGATAGTCATTTAGAACGGCTGCCGTCTTCTTGTCCTCCTCTAATACCCCACCCCTCTGCCAGCCTTGCAGTTCCTCTTATCTTCCTTTTTCTCTGCTGCACCTGAACAACTCTTCCCCTTCCTTGGCTCCCTCTGCAATATGCAGCTCTGTGCCTGCTTGTGTGTCACTGACTGCCTTCTTTGCCTCTTTATCTTTACTTGATATTTGCTCCTTTCTTTGTCCCTCTGTTTCTCCTTGTAGATAATAAAGGCCATTTTGGCTCTCATTGCCTCCTGACCACTTTAGAGAACCGTATTGGTCTCTTGTACTTGACATGCTTGGTAACCATTCTCAATCTTAATTTAGTTGCTTTGAGAATAGCCCTTTAATTTCTCCCCACCTCTCCTCCACCCCCTTAATTTGTCTACTCCAGCTAACTTACCCTTAATTTCTTCATTCAATTGAAGCCTGCTCTACTAAAACCAAAACCACAGCCTTTGATCATGGTATACTGGTACCCAATGCCAGTTCAAAGCATATGGTTTTATTTTCATTAGTCACCACCAGTGGTTCTCCAAACCACACTCTGCCTACCATTTCCAAGTTGGTGAGTGCCTTTGAGAATGGCAGCCTGTCTTGTGGGTTCCATGATCAGCTGCACCAGGAGACAATCTTGCAGCATATTTAGTATTTAACAACTGACAAAATAACTTGAAATTATATCACAAATGAGAAAAATAACATGATTTGTCATGTTAGATTACCAGTTGTAATATTACAGCTCAAAATGATAGGTTTTATTGTCCCGATTTATTCTTCAGTACATGGATAACAATACTCAATCTGTCAGCTGATCGAGCTTTATTCCCCTTCTCACCTCATCAGCATTGTGATCTCACTCGATGTGACATCACTGGTAACCAATCTTGTGAAAGATGAATAATTCCTCTTAATCTCTTGTGAAGTCACAGTCAGTAGGAAGTCACATGGCTGATGAGATATTAAGGGACCAGAAACAGACATGACCGTCTCTGAGTAGAGTGCTGTACTACTGTTCCACAAATCACACCTAATACTATCAGGTAGAAAAGCTTTGATTAGCAAAAGGAACGGAAAAAAGCTCCAGCTCTACAATGCAGGATATAGTACTTACAAGAAAAAGTGATTAGAATTTGTCAATGCCAAAAGTTAGCCGTTGGTATTGCAGTTGTAAATGCTGTGTTTTGCTGTTATCGCGCAGTGTTTCTTATTTTCTCCCAGCACTGGTTCATGTAATCAGGATTCTGAATTCTACAGCCACGTTTGGACCCCAAGCAAGGCTCACTCCACTACATCACAGCTCAGCCTGACCACATCCCGCTCCACAACACTGCTCAGTCCTCAGCACACATAATAATACCAACAAACTGACAGCCAACCTAACAGATTGAGCTAGAGAAAGAGGAGTGAGGTTAATTTTAAAAAGGTAGATGAGACAGCATTTCTCTCCTGTTGTGCTACTCTCTCTTACAAACAAAGCATGAAAATATAATGGAACAACTAATTGTTAACAGGTAAAGACCCCCAATCTCTCTCTGTCCCTCTCTCGCTCCTCTGGATGGTAGAAGTTAAAGATTTATTTTGTTAGCCTGCCCTTGCCCTGTACCTACAACTGCACTGAAGCCAGGAGAAAAAATAAACTTTATTTGGGATTTCTGGGACTGTTACACTTGTCGTGGCCCACCCCAACCCCTGCAATCTCTCTCTCTCTCTCTCCCCCCTCTGATGGCTCAAGTCAAAGATTTATTTTGCCAGCCTGCCTTGCCCTGTACACAGCCACACTAAAGCCAGGAGAACAAACAAACTTTTTATTTGGGATTTCTGGAACTGTTAAATTTCTCATGAGCCCCTCCTCCTGTAGTGTGTCTCTTCCCTCTGGATGGCATAAGTTAAAGATTTATTTTGCCAGCCTGCCCTTGCCTATATACACAGCCACAGTGTGCAGTCTCTCTCTCTTTTTTCTCCTTCTCTCCTCTGGATGGCACACGTCAAAGATTCATTTTGCTAGCCTGTCCTTACCCTGTACACACAGCTACACTGAAGCCAGGAAGAAAAATAAAATGTTATTTGGGATTTCTGGGACTTTTAAATTTCTCTTGGGCCCCCTGCAATCTATCTATCTATCTATCTATCTATCTATCTATCTATCTATCTATCTATCTATCTATCTCTCCCCTCTGGATGGCACAAGTCAAAGATTTGTTTGCAGCATGCCCTTGCCCTGTACACACTGCCACACTGAAGCCAGAAAACAAAGAAACTTTATTTGGGATTTCTGGGACTGTTAAATTTGTGCCAAGTAGAATGTCTTTCTGTGCCACAGGTGCAAACACAGATTTTGGACAGCATTTGAAAACGGCAGCTATGACATATAGAAGCTTTGGTAATAAGAAGGCTATGTTGAAAATCTGGGGTGAAAATATTTAAGATTTCATGATTACAAGGATGTATACCAAAACTGCAGCAACAAATGGGCATAACTTTGTCATTTTTCATAGTTTGACCCCAAATGTTGAACATAATCTTCTTATCAGCCCACCTCATAGAACCCTGTAGGTGAAAATGTTCAAATCTATGGAAAATGACATTCCACACCACAGGTGTGAAAACACGTTTGGGCAGGATGTGAAAAATGACAGCTGTACTGTTCATGAGGTGGTGTGATAAAATGGCTATATTGAAAATTTGGGTGAAAATACTGAAAATGACCAAAGTTACATATGTAAAAATTTTGAATGACTGCATGTAACTTGGCCATTTTTATTTTTTCCATAAAATTTTCAACATGGCCTTTTGGGATCCCACCTAATGAAGAGAGCCACTGTCATTTCATTCATTGGTCCCTAAAGGTGATTTTGCACAGCAACCGTGGCATTCTGTGCCATAGGTGCAAAAACACATTTTGGGCAGGATGTGAAGAATGATAGCTGTACTGTTCATGAGGGTGAAAAATGGCAATGTTGTGAATAGTGTAAATATTAAAAACTGCCAAAGGTAAAAGTGTACGTAGACAAATTTCAACAACTACTTGCGTAACTTGGGTGTTTTGGTGTTTTGTACCAAATTTTCAACATGGGCTTTGGGACCCCACCTTATGAACACTGGCACTGTCAGTTCATTCTCCAGTCCCAAAGGTGATTCTGCTCAGTGACTGCAAAATCACCTTTGGAACAGAATAATGAAATGACAGTGCCTGTGTTCATGAGGTGGGGGTCCCAAAACCCCATGTTGAAAATTTGGTGCAGAATATTGAAAAATGGCTGTGATATCAATATAAGTTGAAAATGTTATTGACAGCCATTATCATGGTGCTTACTTTGATTCTTCAGTTTGCAGTTTGGCTTTGAAGAGTGTAGGACGTGTCCCAGTCCACAGAAGATGACAGCCGCCAACCTTGTATGGAAAGTATAGGAAAGGGGGTGGGGTGGTGGGTTGCTCAGTGAGAGGGTCAGGATGGGAGATGATAAGGGACCGTTTTCTTTTACAGGCTTTAAAAAGACATCAGGGACAGTTTCTCTTTTTACAGGGTATAGGAATGTTTATTTTGGGACACTGGGAGTGTCCCATGGAGGGTAGATAATGCTGACATGGGATTGGGCACCCCAATGTCGGCAAACATAAAAATTTTGAACTGGCTGGGGTGGGCATCCGACACTGGGGTGGACATCCCGTGTCGGAAATAAACAATAAAAAATTAAGAATTTTGGGACACTGGGTGGGCTTCCAGTGTCCCACAGTACTGTGAAGAAAATGAAACTTGCAGACATGCAGGCAAGGGCAGCGCACTCCCCAAGGGAGAAATGATTGAGGAGCTGCACCGCAGCTACAGATGAGCCCAGAGTGACTGTATAATGGGGAGGCAATACAAAAGCAAGCAAGGAGAGCATTTGGATGCAACTGATCAGCTGTTTGCTGGGTAGTGTTCATCCCACACATCAAAGAAAAAAGCTGCCATATGATTGGTGTGGCTTTTTCTTCACAAATGGGGAACGTTTCTACCCATGAAAAAAACAGCGTCACATTAAGCTTGCCTGATGATTGGTATTGTACTGTTCAGCCTCTTGCAGAGCACTCTGCATTGGACAGACAGTGTGACACCCCTCAAAAGGCAGTTATAGCAAGAAGTTCGCTGCGATGCGCACATGGCGAACTTAAAATGTTCTCATAAAATGTTCACTGTGTTGCTTCTGCTGTTTTCTAATTCAGGTGTGTGGGTATGAGTTAGATCTGTTACTGGGGGCAGCAGCCTTGGTCAGGTTTAGGTAGCTAGTCTAGGGAGGTGGGATGCCATCACCTTTGTACCAGACAATTCATCTGGGAACCGGTGGTGGGTGCCAGGGCCCGTGGGTAGGAAGCTGTGTAGGGAAGTCATTAGAGGGCAGTTTAGTCCTTTTGTTAGGGGAAAGACATCTCACAGTCCCAGTGATGGTTGCCAGTGCTGCTTTCAGACCCGCGGGATGGGGAGTCCTGGGGATGAGTGCACATATTCCCTCTCTGGCTGTCTGCAGGTAACTGGTACAGTGTTCACAAGGAACTGAACGTTTTGTGGGGGAAGTGTAAGCCCCTCTTGGAGCTTACTAGTTAATAGTTTAGTTTAATTTATTAATTTTTATTTATCTTTTTTTTACTTCCTTTTATTCAGGTCACTGGTCTCCAGGACCTCTTCAGACGAGTCCCACATGACTGGTACTACCACCCTGCCTGAATCCCACCTGGCGAGGAATCAGGGACAGAGTACTCCCCACTGGGCCCCTGGAGGCACTGGTCATAACAGAACCTGTATGGACAGCGCTATCAAAAACAGTGCTGTCTAAACAATTCTCACATCAAAAGTGTCAGGAACAAATACCACTAACAAATACAGTGCCACTGGTAGCGATCACAAGTCTGGTTTGTGATTGCTACCATCAATAACTGTATATTTTATGGGGGCCAGCCTCCCCGCACCGCACTTTTGCCCCCTTTGTGCCCCCATTTAAAATAACCAACTCCGTGTCAGAGTTGAATTATGGGGAAAAAATAAACCTTTGGAGACCAGGATTAGAACCCTGGTGATTACTATCATTCTGACTGTGTTTTTCATGCTTTAGTGCTCTATGCCAGAGAGCAGTCTAACCAGCTTTTGATTTCCTGTCACCTTGTGCTCTTCTCTAGCACCATGGACAGCGACCTGGGGAGCACTTACTACATAGTACTGTCATTCCCTGATGCTGTGTAGACCACGCTCTGAGCTGTGCTGGCTATTGTAGTGCTATTCTGACTGGGTAGGCCCTGGGAGAGGGGAGGACCTGAGAGAGTCAACTGGGTAGGGACCAGTGGTGGATATGTCGCCACCCCAGGAGACCACCCTCTACCTCCTGGCATCCAGGGTTTTCCACCATAGTTTCTCCCGAGGCAGCGGATCTGCAGTGATGTCAGCATGCAGAGGGAATGCACTCACTCCCTCCTGCAAACGTCCACCACTGCCTCCCCTATCCTGTCCTCACCTAGGTGTAGTGCTGCCAGTCTCCAGGGAGCCACTACAAGGTGGGTAAACCCCAAGATCACACCCACGAGACAGAGCATTCCTCTGGATGCTCAATCCTCTCCTTCCGCTGCTGACCCCAATGACCTGAGTCTGCTCCCAAACCTCAGTCACCAGCATGGTGTGAGGTGTGGCATCCAACTCCTGAACTCTCAACACCACAGGACGACCTTTGGTTTATTAATTTTTAGAGCATACTACCTCATTGCGACTCTAAGCACTTTACAGATACACAGGCAATGTAGGCAACAAATAAAATATAAACAAACATAATAAATTAAATGAAGGAGAACGCTTTAGCAAATAAAAGGTCTTCAGATCCTCTGGCAGGCACTAACCGAGGGGCTCTTTGAGAGACCGAGGCAGTGAATTCCACAGGGTAGGTGCCACAACCTAAAAGCTTCAGCACCAGATGACTTCAAATGGACCCTGGGAATCAAAAGGTGACCTCCTTGGCTGACTGAGAGGACAGGATGGGTGGTGGGGCTGTAGGAGGTCTTGCAGGTAACTGAGCCCCAGACCATGTAGGGTTTTATAGATCAACAACCCAACCTTGAAGGTGATCCGCCACCTAATAGGGAGCCAGTGCAGAGAGTGCAGCATAGGTGTAATATAACATGACAATGAAAGACCAGTCAACAGCCTATCTGTCGCATTCTGTACTGGCTGTGGTGGTGAAGATCAGTCCCCATTAGCCCTAGGCAAAGAGCATAGACTAGTGATGGCAGATCATCCAAGTGGATCAGGTGTTTAATCCTCGTGATGTTTCTAACATGGTAAAAGCCACTCTGGCCATGTCCAACACCTGAGATTCAACTGTCAGGCCAATATCCAGCACAACACCAAGACTTTTCACCTTAGAAGAGGTGAGAAACTGGGAGTATCCATGCCAAAGCCCAGTGACTTGACCAGCCTGCACACTCATCCTTGGGCAACCAGGTTCCACCACTAGTACTCTGTTTTATCACAGTTTAACCTCAGCCAGTTGTCACTCATCCAGTCTTGGACCTTGGCAAGGCACCAATTAAAAACTGAGACCATATCCTGTTCCTCAGATGTAAAAGACAGGTACAGCTAAGTATCATTAGCATAGAGATGAAAACTCAGTCTGTACTGTCTTATAATGTCTCCTACTGGTAGCACATACACGCAAACAACATGAGAGACAAAATGGAACATGCAGGATCCCACATGGCAGGGGCAGTGGTTTGGAGGAAAAGCCCCCAAGACCACCTTCTTGCATCCTGCCAGTGAGGAAAGAATGGAACCAGTTGAGAACCACGCCAAAGATTCCATAACAAACTCACAGGCAATCCAAAAGCACCCCATGGTTCATGGCATCAAAAGCAGCCAAGAGCTCTAGGAGAACAAGAATGGAATGCTCACCACTATCCCTCACCACTAGGAGATCATTAAGCACCAGAACCAAGGCAGTCTCAGTACTGTGCCTTTTCATAAAGCCTGACTGGAGAGGGTCATAGATGTCATGAGTTAACAAATGGGCCTCCAGTTGCAAAGCCACCACCTTCTCAACAACCTTCCCTAAAAGGGTAGGCAAGGACAGGTCCTGTAGTTCTCTGGGCAGTCCGGATCTAGCAATGTTTTTTTCCAGAGGGTCTCACCACCACCTCCTTAAGGGGCTCAGGAAGACCCCTCACTATAGAACACTGGACTATCCTAGTGAGGACCAGGCTGACGGAATCAACGCATCCTACAAGAAGACATGTTGGACCTGGCTCCAAACTACAGTAGGTGAGCCTTAACTCCTTAAAGGTCCTAACAACATCCTCAACTGCCAACCAGACAAAGTCAGACCAGACAAGCGGGTGCTTGTGACAAACGCTAGTTTGCCACTGCAAGCCCCCATGGAGGGTGCTGACAGGATCCCAGATCTGATAGAGAAGATCTTATCAGCAAAACACAGAGCAAACTCATCACACACAGATTGTGAAAAGGCTCTCAAGGACTGAAGACAAGTTGGGTTATTCAGCCTATCGACAGTGTAGAAGAGCTGAGCTGGTCTGTTAATTGCTGTAGCAATCTCCCTGGATAGGATCTCTGACCTTCTTACAGGAAACTGCTGTTTGATACTCTCTATAATGAGACATCAAAATAAGCTTGTCCCCATCAGACCAGGATCTCAGTCAACAATGTTCCAACCTTCAGTCCTCACCTTCAACTCCCTGAGAGTCCCATCAAACCATAGGGATCTCCATCGTGAGGCAAGGGCTGAAACATGGACTGGTGCTATGGAGTTGAGGGCATTAGTGATGGCTCTATTACAGGTTGACACCAATTCCACCAGCTCCTTGCAGGCTCTCATCACACCTAATGGATCCTTCACCACCATAAAACCCTTTAGTGTTAAACCCCTCAAAGGCGGTACTGAACCATCTCCATAGGAGAGGGTCTGTCGGGGGCTTCAGACAAGAACTTCATGGTATAGTGGTCTGTCCAAATGACCAGTTCCACTATGAGGTCAGTGACCTCCAATACCAGTGAGAAGACAAGGTCCAGAAGTGGCCATGTGAATTGGTTGCAGTAGTAACCACCTGTGTTCAGGCCCAATGATTGCATCAATCAGAGAAAATATTGTTCCCTGGATTTGCTTGCCAGCCTGGCTGGACCCTCTGGGCCCCTGCTGTCACAGGGACATGTGAGGGTTGAGGGATTCTTAAGTTTGGGGAATTTGGCTCCAAGGGAGAGAAGAGGCATAGCGGGTTGATGTGCGGCCTGTGATTGTGGCCATGAGGACCAAGGTTTGGATTCAGGGTGGGGTGTTTGCCACCTGGGCCCACACACCCTTGAAGACTGGCAGATTGTTGGTGAAGCATTCAGGTATCATTTTTGTGGTGTGACCGGAGCATGGAGAGCAGCGCGCCATGTGGTAGCTGGAGCCTGGGGAGCAAGAGTAGGGTCCTACCTCATGAACTGTGGCAGCAGAGTGGGATGGTTCATTGGAGCCTGGTGAGTGTGCCTGAAGCTGGGGTCTGTTATTGCAGAGTGAGTCCAGTACATGGTCTGGTGGAGGCAGCCTGGAGCATGGCAGGATAGTAGTGGCAGTTCTATCCGATGGTCACCCTCCAGTGGTGCAGCACCATTGAGAGGCAAGCTGGAGCAGCCGAGGATGGGTAGGAGGTTGCAACGGATCCTGGGTGATGCCTCTTCAAGCAGCCCCATGTGTGGTAGTCCTTGGCCCCTGCCTGGAACAACCAGCAGGTCATCTGGCTCGGGTGCTGGCTCCGTGGACTTGTAAAACTGCTGCAGTGTTGAGAGGTTCCTGAAGAAGTCCCTTGGCTGTGGATTAATGTGCTGCAGGTATGCAACTAGACCCAAGGTTGAGAACGGAACCACTAGGAAGCTAGCATGAAAGATTAAATCCTCATCTAGGCTGCTTTTTGGGTGTTTTGTCTCTTGGGAACTGTTTAAGGAGAGGAAGTTTTCTAGAGAGTCTAAGGTTTGGGCAGGAAGGAGCTGGCAGAGAAGAAGCACTGTGTTCTGCAAAGAGGTTGTTGCTATCGGTATCAGAGTCTTATTCGCTCCTGGAATCTAAAGTTGAAATGCCATCAAAGTGTTTACTTATCAAATGCTGCTGTTTTGTGGCTCTGGCCACCATGAATATATAGCTGTTAAATTAAATTTCACATCCCTGCAACTTCATGGAGCTGTACAGTTTTCAGGGTTGATTAAATTTGTTTTAACTTTTTCCTGAGAGGACAATGGATTCAATTAAAGCATCTTGTGTTTTGAGAACAAGTGTCTGCAGTTGCTGCACCCTTAAGCATGAACTGCCTACATCCCCGAAGACCTCTCAGCAGAACCCAGGCAACGTTTGATTTCTGTGACTGTGTTTCATGACTGCAAGTGCCCCACCCCTTCTGAGGTTAACAGCTGGCATACCCCTAGACCCTGTGAGAGGGAGCTTACATGTTCAAGAGATCTACATGCAGGAAACCATTTAGTAAGCAGTAAGATATGACAGGGTGTGGGTTATGTCTGTAAACTGCATGCCCAGGTGCATTGTGAAGCACAGGTGCTTAGTCAGAGTCACTTTCAACTACTTGGAAGTACAGTTTACAAACATAAACCCACACCCTGGCATATCTCGGATTGTGCTTATAAAATGGGTAACAATTGAGTATGCAGTAGACACATTTGGAGTTTAAGTCAATAAAATTCACACACCAGTTTTATTTACAGAATGTCTGATTTTTTAACAGGGGATGTGTAGGGCTGGTGAATGTAGTAGTATTCATGTCCAGTACTGCCATTTAATTTTACAGAGATGACCTGCAGGTGGAAGCAGGGACACTACCAGGTGCCCATAGAGATGCTGTGTCAGATAGCAAGGTTTATTTGGGCAAACAGTTTATTTGTTCTGTTCAGTTATTTAACTCTCTCAATAGCCTACAACCCCCATGACACACAGCACTACTGTATCGAGAGCCAGCTGGATTTCTCATGGTTGACAGTTTGTGCTGTGTGCAGGGTAATATGGCTTGCACTGCAGGATTAGGTCATTTCAGCTCCAGATGGATATTTGTTTACTTCTTTCTGTCACGCAATCATGTTCACAGGTTTGACTTGGGAAAACAGAGCTGAAGTCATGGCATCAGCTGGAAATAGTGGGGATAGTCACTGATGTAATCTTTAAAATCAGAGAAAAAGCTGGCCGCTGGCACAGCAGTTAGTTCTCTTGAGACACCAGCAACCCAGGGTTTGGGAATGGACCTGGATGGGTCGGAGGGCTGGCCGGGGAGAAGGATAGAGTGTCTCAGACTGCTGTCCTTCCTGGGGGAGGGAGGCCCTGCACGGTGTCTAGTGGACACCAAGCAGAGGCTGGGCATGCCACAAGAACACCAAACACCTGTGTCACTCAGGGGCAGGGTGGACGCTGGCCATCATTGCATGTCCCCACCTCTGCCTACAGGGGAAGAAGAACCTGGGTCTGGTCTGTCTCTGTGATGCCCTCCCCAGGGACCTTCATTAGCCTCTGATGCCAGATCATACAACCAGATACTGTCCTTGCGGCAGCGTTGTGGGCATCTCCACAACCCCACCCTCTGGGGAGTAAGCCGGGTGACAGAGGAGTGCTGGCTATGATCTGAGATGGAGGCACAGGGTCTGTGACCAGGGTAGATTCCTGATGGACCAAGGTACCGCAAAAGTATAGTAAAAAAAAAAATCAGAGAAAAAAATAAAACAATGATTTTGGGTTCAAGTTGGCATTTTATTTATTATTATACTGTAGATTCAGTAGCATTTGCTATGGTTTGGAAAGATGTGGAGCCAGCACTACAGAGAGAGTGAGCACTGGGTATTGATTGGGAATGCAGCACATTCCGCAGGATACTGGGGCAAACATGAAGGTTAGGACCTAAGACATATTTGCAGCAAGTCACATCTGGCTGACAGTACTCTGCATGCACTATCCCCAATCACATTTTAAATAAATTGCAGAAAAGAATACAACAATTTGGAAGGTTTACAGTCTGTGTGATTCTTGAACCCTGATTTGATTAGAGCATGATTTGAAAGCCAGCGGTTTGTGCTTTCCCATGCTTGAGGTCAAAGTTGAAGAATAGAAAATAGCAGCTCTATCTTGTCAGTTTAAGAAACTTTTGCTAATTTCTTGGTGTCTGTGGCAAGATCATAATTTATGTGGTCATTGTTGATGTTTCTGGTCAGTAACATCACAGAACAAAATAAAGTGGACAAAATAAAGCGTTAAAAACAGTGCCATCATCAGTATTGGCTGCACGAAATGTAGCGTGCCAGAACAATGCAGGCCACAAGACACGCGAGGTAGCAAACAATGTCCACTGCATGGAGACACTGCACTGGAACCACTGGGCCGGGAGCACAAGCCAGCATGCCATCTCCCTGTCCTGTGTGTTGTGTGTGTGCTGGGGACATGCTGGCTTGTGCTCCTGCCCTCTGTATTATACCAGCCATCCACATGGTGGCCATGGTCCCTGTCCTCCAGTGGTTACCCGGTGCACGTTCTCCATCATTCAGCATTCTGGGTGGGGTACCCCACCATGTGGAGTGCCACCTGCCATTAATTTCCATAGTAGTTGTCCAGTGGTCTGCTTCCCCAGTGGTGGTTGCACCGCCCTGTTCCATCTCCCTGCACCCCTGTGCTGTTCCTGTACAGGGTGCCTGAAGCTGTGTGTTCCAGTGCAGTGTCTCCATGCGGTGTATGTTGTTTGCTACCTGCATGTCATGCGGCCTGCATTGTTTTGGCATGCTACATTTTGTGCTGCCAATATTGATGGTGACACTGTTTTTGCCACTTTATTTGTGTTCACTTTATTTTTTTCCGCGGTGTTACTGAACCTTGTTGATTTAGGAGCCATGTCGGGTATGTGTATGGCCACTGAATGGTCAGGGCTCAGCACTGTGCTGCAGCAGGGACCTGGAAAGCAATCAGCAACACTGAGAAGAAATTGACAGGTGTAAACAAGGCTTTTAAACAAAGAAGATGAATATAAAAAAGTAAATGTAGATAAATATACAAAGCCTGGGGAAATTGCTTTTAAGGCAAATTTTCTTTGCTAGCTGTGGGTGTGAGGATTATGTGTTATAAAAGTGTGTTTGTAAACGTTAGTATTACAGTACATTTGCTTTAACATGGCTTCCACAAATGGTTGCTGAAAATTTTACAGGGAGGCATTGATGTTCCGTCTCCTGGTTACTGGAAGGAGTCTGGAGCCACTGGTTTTCTTTTCTAAACTACATGGCTTCAGAATCTTCTCAACCAATCAGGATGCAGGAAATACACATCCCATTTTATAACATGCATAAAAACGTATACACTTTTCACTCGGATGACTGTTGTTCCCCTAGTATGTTAATCTGGTGGTTCCTACAGGCACATTCATACATTCTGATTTATCATTTTGCAATCAGAAATAGAAATTTGGATCATTCTGCCAAAATTGATTTTGAAAGTGCATCTATGTAAAAAAAGGCAAAATATTAATAACAGATTCAACTGATAACTTTTTCAGGATTAGATCTTGCACTACTCTATTATTATAAAAAACAGCTTTGCTTGTTCAGATGCCAGTTTCACAGGATTTGAAGGATACCATCATTTATTATTAATGATGCTGCCAAAATATGATATGCGTGGACAAGAGACCTTCCCATTGATTCAACTGGAACTCGCTATTTATTTCTCTGTTTACATCGCACATGAGTCCCCTTGGGATGGATTTGAGTGGTTTGCCAGTTCTTACTAAGACACTGAACATGGCAATTGTTATTCTAAAGACTTAATCAGGGATGGATGCAATCTGAAAGAGTGGGATGGCATAATAAAATAGGAGAAATTACTTAATCTAAGAGTTGGGGTTCTGGGGCCAAAGCTCAGGGTGGGGGTTGCTTTGAAATGTAATATGTTGCATTTTGAAGAGATAGTTTCTATTTAAAAAGCAGCTTCTAATAAGGATGAATTTATTTTTTCACATTTCTGACTATAGCTGACTCTTCATGACTGTTCTAAATTGGTGACCTCTGCCATCAAGGTAGCAAGCCTTACAGAGGTCCATTCATACAAAATCAGATAATCCATTTTAATTCTCAGAGTGATTTATTTGTCATTTTGACTGAGAAAGTCCAACTGAGCCATAGCAGCTTTGTTGCCGGGTGTATCTGGGGTGGGGTTACTTTTAAGTTTTTGGCAGCCAGGTAAGACCCACCAGGTACAACAGCCTATTTTAGGGGTGACCCAGGAGCACTAGGGAGGTTAAGTGACTTGCTCAGAGTCAAACAGTATGCAAGTGAAGGTTGCCAGACTCAAACCCAGGTCTGCTGGATGTACCAAGCTCACTCACAGCTCATTACTCTAACCTCTATCCTATGCTTTCAGCTCCAATTAACCTGTGTTATTGATAGCAGGAATGTTGTTTAGGATGCCAGAGATAATCTCCATCTCTTACAATAAGTGCCGTGGAATTTTCACCTTCCACCTGGACATAGAAACATGGAAAGGTGAAGGCACAAACACAAGACTAAGGGTCATCTACTCTGGCCATTTATTATCTATCTACAAACTACGTACACTCATAAGGCGGCGCACTAGGTTTGCAGTGTTAAGATACTTAAGATGGAAATTCACAAAAAATCAACACTCACCACATATAGTAAAATCAGAATGTGGCTCACAGTTTCAGGAGTGCTCAGTTTATTGAGTTGCCACTGTAAAGAAATGCCTTGACGCATTTTGGACGAATCCTTAAAAGGAATTGTCTGAAACACTTCAAGTCATGTTTGTTTACACTGGCACCCTCAATAAACTGGGCACTTTTTTTTGAAACCGCGTAGCCACGCTCTGATTTTTACTATAGGTGATGAGAGTGCTGAGTTTTGTGAATTTCTATCTACAAACTACTTGCTAGAGTTGCATTAGTCCTTTATGTAGGTGCTATGCTTTCTTGAAGCCTGTCACTGTTTTGGCCTTCATCACCTCTCATGGGAGACTTTTTAGCAACCCATCACCCTTTCAGTGAAGAAATATTTCCTCATGAGAAAAGCAGGCAGGGTTGACTTCTCAGTCACCACTTGAACAATGCTATAACAGCCACATTGCATCGGGATAAAAAAAAATTTTATTGTTAAAAGCTAGCAGCAGAGATACTGTACATGACACCCATCCTACAAGAACAGACAAACATTTTCATGCATAAGTTGCGATTTCTCCTGGTTCTTGACTTACTTCCTCATGCCCCTCCTAAAACTTCCCCTGCCAATTTATATTCATGCCCCAAGGAAGTGGTTCAACATCAGCTCTTGTATAAGCTTCCTTGACTTAACTTGTTCAACCCATTCATATGCTTAAAGGCTTTAATCATATTTCCTCTTTCCCTTTACATACAGTATTCAGACTGGCTAACGCTCCTCATTTGACCTTCCCTGCTGACCAGTAATCATTTTGTGGCACTTCCTGAATAGACTCAAGGTGACCTATGTGCTTTTTTAAGGTACAGGCTTAAGAACTGGGTGCAGTACTCCAGGTGAGGTCTAATGACCTGCAGGGGTCTGTACTACCGTACCACCTTTCTTCTGTTGACAAGCGTCTCACTATGCAACCCAGTATCCATTGGCCTTTACAATTACCTTAGCACACTGCATGGATAAGTTGAGGTTATCACAGATGATTGCCCCAAATCCCTTTCTTCATTGGTCAGATAGATTTTACACTCCCCCAACCAATAATGTGTCTTAGGGTTCCTTGTGCCTATATGCATAACCTTACATTTTTGGCATTAAACTCTAGCTGCCACACCTTCGACCATCTGTCTGTAAAGACTGGGTGCCCTCCCATGCCTATGGTAGCATCTTCCATCAGAGGAGCCCCCGCTTACACCATAGAAACCAGTACTTGCATCATTACCATTTGCCAGCTTGGGTCTGGATCGATGGGGCAAGGGCAGCTGGACACACCGTGGACACCATAAATTGAGACCACACACCAACTGGAGTTCCAAACTGGAGTGGAGATCAAGCTGGGTTTGTGTTATTAATACCGTACTCTGATGTTACACAGCAAATAATGGGCAGTTCTCTTGTATATGACTTCTGTCAATCAGTATATTATCACTGTACCCTTACACAGATAAATAAACTGCCTCCCCATGCTACAGAGATTTCCTGCTGCTAATGTGGTTTATACAGAATTCAGGACATTTAGGGCATTTGTAGCTTTGGGGCTCTCACTGTTGTGCAGTTGCATCTCCCAGGCAGGGCGAGCACTACTCTAGGACAACTATGCTAGTGTGGGTACTGTGTCAGATAATGGCATCAATTCAGCTAGTAAATCAGACTATGAGCAACACACTAATTTGAACTGCTTGGTCTGACTATGCATGCCTCCCTCTGGCTACTGCACTGTGACCCTAGTGCACAAAGAATAGGATTCCTTGCCAGGCCCCATCCTGAGTTTACCAGCACCAACTCTTGCCAGGCACTCTCCTCCTGATATACTATTTCATTCAGCTTCCTCCCTTGGGATATACAGTTTGCCTATGTCTTTTTCATTACTGTAAAACCTACTGGAGAGAGGAGAGTGGTGCTCTTTAAAGTGAAACTTTGAGCTGTGTACTGTGTTCTTTTACCTAACACCCTGTGTGTACGTGTAGTAGGGTAGACAGTGTGCTAGCGGGAGACATCGAGGTATGCGGTTCATGCTCTCTCAGAGGGGCTACAGACTGGATGTCAACAGGGAAAGGAAGGTTCTTTATTTGGCTACATCAGGAGCTGCTAAGCCCAAACAGGGGATTTGTGTTTTAGGCATTGTGGTGCCATATATTTTAAATTAGGAGCTAGTGTGTTGGTGGCGGAGCTGCAGTCACGTGACCTCTTTGGCATCTCGCATATAAATTGCACCCGGTGCGAGTGGAGCAAGCATGGGCAGGGAGTGAGCGGGTCACCACGCATGAAGACATGTAAGACACACACAGTGCATCTGCGCAGTGTCTGCAGGTGTCCACAGGGGAAGCAGTTCAGGAAGGTAATAGGCCTACTAAGGGTCTATGAAGTATTTAAGACAGCTGTGATATACATTAAAATGCAGAATGTATTAGTCAACTTTATGGATGGGACTGTAGGGACTGAATGCAATAATTGCAGGAATATATCCAAGGATGGGGGTGCTGAAACAGGTGAATATATTTGCAACCAATGTAGGGAAATAAAGGATTTAAAGTCTAACATTTGTTGTCTTGAGCTATAGATTGCTGACTTACAGCAATTTGTGGAGGTTGATATTGGTGACAGAAGGGAATATCCAGGGTTAATGATAGAAGTGAGCAAATAAATAAACGTTTGAGAGAAATGAGGTACAAGATGACTGATACCATGTAAGCAACATCCCATGCATAAAAAAGAAAGGATAGGAGGAAAAGGAACACCAGATCGAATTGAAAAATAGATTTGAACCACTTTTGAGCTAATGAATCAAACTGAAGAGCAGGCAGATGACTTAATTCACCTGGCCTCTGAAGATAATCAAGGTCCGGAGGATAGGGTGAAAAATCTCATAAAACCAACAGAAGATAGTGAGGGTCAGGATGGACAAACCTACAGTGCACAAGAGTATCACCAGAATCACTTGAACAAGTCTCCCATGCAGTGTCTAACCCTG
Source organism: Neoceratodus forsteri (assembly GCA_016271365.2). Lineage (NCBI taxonomy): Eukaryota > Metazoa > Chordata > Ceratodontiformes > Ceratodontidae > Neoceratodus > Neoceratodus forsteri. The sequence goes on along the minus strand of CM028129.1, from coordinate 1,708,408,661 downwards.
TAGAACAAATCAGTATAATTGTAGGGCCAGGTGTCACATTACAGGAAGACAGAGGAACTCAGGGACAAACTTCCACCATATTATATGAGGAAGGATCCGACATAACTATTAATACCAAGGACCAAGTGGATAATATAAGTAATGTGCAAGGGAAGGTCACAACCAAATAATACCCCCACCCTCACTACTTGATCAAAGTAATGTTATGAATGATGTACAAATGCAAGAAAGAACTAATAGACAAATATATATCTTGGGGATTCCATAGCTAAAATATACAGACCACTATACAACCCCTGGTGATAAACAGAACATAGTTAACTGTAGTTTTCTGGAGCCACTATTAAGGACATAGGACATATGCCACTAAATATTTTAAAACCAGCAGGATCAAATCCCTTGTTAATTTTGCATGCTGGAACTAATAACACAAAAGACAATCTGTGGATGAAATTCTGGATGAATTTAAGAGATTGATGGGCATTAGAGGTGTGAATTAATTATATCGGAGCTACTACCAGTACCTAAAGCCTTGTGGAGATGGACAAGGAAAATGAAGCATATAAATAATAAATTAAGGATATGGTGTCTGCAAAACAGGAGTGCAAGTATTAGAACAAGGGAATTGTTTGATGGCTTTCGATTTGTGATATGAACTACATCTTAACAAAAAAGGCTTCAAGTATCTAGGGCCATTATTAAAAACACAATTACAAGTAGGGATTTAAACTAATTGGATAGGGGAGAGGGATGAAATGATCAATATAAACATATCAACAACTGGTTCTAATATAAATAATTCAACCAATTATTATCTAATAACAGATACAAAGAAGAATACAAATAATCTGAATGAAATCAAGACTGTGTTAATAAATGCAAGAAGTTTAGTAAATAAAAGATGATCTCGAACTGTTATTATTAAAGGAGCAATTTGACCTGTATGCAGTCACTGAAACGTGGTGCAATGAAAATGACTGGTGTTAGCATATAATAGGCTACAAATTATTTAATAGAAATCAGGTGGATGGAAGAGGTGGGGTGTTTGCAATATATATCAAGGAAGCACATGATGTTCAAGAAATTACATCTCTATTACCCAATAAAATGACATGGAACAGTTGTGGATCAATGTAATACAACCGCAAAATAAAAATACTATTGAGTATGTTATAGATTCCTGGGCTCAGCAATGAGGCAATTAATGAGAAAGATCTTACAGCAGGGTCGTAATTATGGGGATTTTAATATGCCCAATATTAATTGAAAACAACCTGTAGGTGCCTCTTAACTAGAGAGAACTTTTATTGACCTAATAATATAAAATAACCTAGAACAACATGTCCTAGAAGGTACTAGAGGAACCAATATATTGGATTTGGTTTTATCTAATATTAAATGAAACCTCAGAATGTAGGGTTAGAGAACCCCTGGATCAAGTGACCACAATATGGTCGAATTTAAGCTCAGTAACCTAGCACACAAACAAAGGGAGTAACTAAAATTAAATGTTGGGAAAAGCTAATTACAGTGCAATTAGGAACTATTTCACTGAGTGGACTGGAATAGTGAATTGAAAGATGCCAATGCACATGAAATATGGACACTTATTAAAATAAAGTAAATCTATGTGTTAAACAATTTGTAAATGGGGAAAAATTCCTACTTGGTTTAATGACAATATCAACAAACGTACAGTATAAAAAGAAAGAATAGAGCATATGTGATACAAAAAAAGCCAACTTCAAATGACCAACAGAAATTTAAAGCAGTAGCAACCAAAACTAAAGGGGTTATAAAACAAGCTAAAAGTAGAGGAGGAAGAGAGAATTGCAAACATAGCAGCAGATAACAAAATACATTTTTCAACTATATTAATAAATAACGGAAGGGACCAAATGGAATTGGTCCTCTAAACACAGAAGGGACAACTATTTCAGATGAATCAACTATGGCCAAGGTGTTTAATAATAATTTTCTAAATATATTTCAAGCAAAGACAAACAAAATGACATAATAAAACCCCTGAAGTCGATAATGGAACAGCAATACAGTTTGACAGAAATAGTATTGCTGATAATTTGAGAGATCTTAAGATAAATAAATCACCAGGGTCTGACAGTCTACATCCTTGACTTCTTAGAGAAACATTCCATGAATTATCAGGTCCCTTATCTATTCTCTTTGAGAAATCACTTGGGACAGGAGTGGTCCCTGACGATTGTTGTAAGACAGATATTACACCAATATACAAGAAAGGGAGTAAACAGACCCACAAAATTATAGACCAATCAGTCTAACCAGTATTGTCAGTAAGATTATGGAGGGTTATGTAAAGGATCACCTTGAAAAACACATTAGGACATCTGGTCAAATGGACGTAACACAACATGGGTTTACTAAAATGAGACTATGCTTGATGAACCAGTTGTACTTTTTCGACCAGGTTAATAGTGCTTTGGAATATGGTTTTCCAGTGGATGTCCTGTATTTGGATTTTTCCAGAGCATTTGATTTGGTATCTCATGAGGAATTATTAAATAGTTGGTAGAACTAAACATAGAATATCCTATAGTCAGATGGATAGAAGCTTGGCTCAATAATAGATAACAATGTGTTAATATTAGGGGCTATGTGTCATATTTGGGCGAGGTTACAAGTAGGGTGCCCCAGGGCTTGGTTCTGGGACCCATCTTGTTTAATATTTTGTCTCATCAGTACAGACCCCTGGAAATTCGTGGATGGTGAAGTTTGCAGATGACACAAAGATTGGAGCAATAGTTACAGACAAGGATGATATAATTGCATTTCAAAAGGATATAGATGTTCTAAGTGATTGGGCAACCAAACACAAAATGAAATTTAATATCAATAAATGTGCCATAATGTATTTTGGTAAACACAATATTAATGGTAGATATATATTAAATGGAGAAGAACTGAAAACAGTTGACAACGAGAAAGATTTAGGGATTTTGGTCACCAGTAACTTAACATTTAAAACCATACAATGGAAATTGCAAAAAGGCAAACAGAATGATTAACTGTATACTATGGCACATAAAAAGTAGGATAATGCAGTCTTAATACCATTATACCAAGCATTGGTATGGCCAAATCTGAAGCACGGAGTATAGTTTTGAGTCCAAGGTTTAAAGAGACATAATAATACTGGAAAAAATACAAAAGAATAACTAAACGAGTCCAATGTTGCCAAAATTTAGATAATCAATCAATCAAAATCTTTATTTAACCAGGCGAACATCATTGAGCAAGCTCATTTTCGAGACAGCCGTGGAAAAGAGAGGTTAACAATACATACAAAGGAATACTCAGTTACATCATAATTAGGTAAACAATATATCATACAAATAGAAACCAGAGTCTATCATTATTTTCCTTGAATACCATCGACTTAGGGATGACTTATGTCTGGTTTTGCAGCATTCCAAAATCAAGATCTATGGGATTGTGTAGATCTGGAAAGGAAGGATACATTCATTTGTACAAGAGCTCATGGTTTGCAGTTAAAGGGTGAACACTGCAAAACAAATAGGAGAAAATCATGGATTAACCAAAGGGTAGAAACATCATGGAAAAATATTCCATCAGACATAGTTAACAGAGATTCCATTGCTACATTTAAAAATAAATTAGACTTTTCTTATGCAGCTAGGAAATATGCACTTAGGACAAATCAGTCTTAAGTGATGATACTATATTGACAAAAGCCATTGTCTAGACTACCAACTTATGAAACTTATGAAATCCTAATGCAAGGCTTTGGGAAATAACAAAGGATGTTGTATACTGGTCACTGGATGGATGGGTCCTTATGTGTAGCTTATACATGATGGTTTCTCAGAGGACCATGGAGTGCTTCTGTAGACCCTATGGTCCCTTGTGGACTGTCAGGTACAGTCCTCTAATGGTTTCGATCTTTCCTTGTAGGTAGGTCCCAGAGGGGGTCACTGGAATTTATTCTCTGACACCCTCCCCTATCCTGCGGGTGCTGCAGGGCTCCAAATTGGTGCCCATGTTGTTCCAGTGTATATGCTGCCATTGAGAGATATCATTAGATGATATGGCTTGAGTTTTCACTGCTATGCAGATGATACTCAGCTGTATATGTCTTTGTACCGACAGGTTGATGCTGTCTCCGTGCTAAATAGTTGCCTCTCGAGATCAAAGACCGGATGAATTTGAATTTGCTGAGACTGAATCCAGATAAGGCTGAGGTATTGGTTGTTTTATTTATTTTATTTATTTATTTATTTCATAATTGGGATTTACAACCTTTGAGTCAAAAACTCATTTACAAAGGCACCTTGTCGCAGGGAGGGTTGACAACAATTGGTGGTGGAGTACAACAATGGAGGCATACAGGTGAGATACAATAAAAGAATACACAAAGCAATTCCAGTAATACAAAGGTGTACACGAAGCAATTAGTTACAATTAGTCTAGTATATAAATAATAAGGTACCACTAGGGGTTCTAGGGAGTGATACCTGGGGAAGGGGTGGTTACTGGGGAGAAGGCAGTCTGAAAGGATGTTGTCTGTAAATTAGGCCAGGTGGAGCTCTAGGTATGGGCCAGTTGGGGCATTTACAGCTCTGAGTGTCAGTGAGGTGGTTTTGGAGGGCGATTTGAAGGGGCCAATTTGGGGATGTTTATGATATATGAGTGGGGAGGAGTTGTACCAAGAGTGGGCTCTGTGGTGGAATGATCTTTGGGCGAGAGGATCCTGGCATTCGGGACCTGGAAGGTGGCTTGTTTGCGCTTGAGGCGGTGACCGAGTGGGAAGCCAATTTTAGGGATGCAGCAACCCGGGGAGAGTCCAAGTAGTGATTTTTGCCAGTATACAGGCGTGGTAGCATAGGCGCCATCAAAGGTGAGTAAGTTCAAGGAGTAGTAGAGCTGGCATGTTCTGCTGGGGCACCGGTCAGGAGCCTGCAAGCCTTGTTGATCGAGGTCTGAACTTTGGTGAGGGCAGTGGGGTCAGCAGCCACTAGATAGGGAGCCTGTAGTTGACCAGTGACAGAAAGGAGGAGATGATAGCCAGCTGGAGGGGCATTCTGAGGGAAGCAGTCTTTGTGGTGGTAGAGGTCCAATCCGGTGTTTACTGCAGGGACAGGGAATAAGATGAGAGTGGAAAGAGAGAGCCCAGTTGAAGGTTATGCCCAGATATTTGTATGCAGATGCCTGTTCGAGGGGGTGTAGGGTGCTGGGGAGGATCAGAAGGGGGTATTTCTGGAGTTACTCTGGTGGTGGGCAAAAGCATAGATTTTGTCTTCCTGAGATTCAGAACTAGATGATGGTAGAGGAACCATTTTTCAGCTTGGCTGAAGGTGAGTTGCAGAGAGTTCTGGAGGGTGATGGGGTTGGGGTGGGAGGTGATGAGAACTGCACCGTTGGCATATAGGATCATACTACCTGAGCAGGAGCCAGGAAGGGTGTTTAGAAAGAGACAGAACAATGTTGTGGACCTGGGTCACCCAGGGGCAGGTTCTGGAGCTGGGCACATGGACCTATGGCTTAATGGTGTCCAGCTCACCACCTCAGACCGGGTGCATAACCTGGGCAGTATTTTGATGATGGTGTGACACTGAAATTTCAGGTGTTGGCTGTGGTTAAATCCTCATTATACCATCTGAGGAATATCGCCCGCGTGAAACATCTGGTTCCTCCGGTGACCTTCCAACACTGGTCCATGCCTTCATTACTACCCATCTTGACTCATTGCAATGCCTCTACCTAGGGCTACCTGGGGTTGATATCTGCCAATTGCAGCTAGTGCAGAACACTGCAGTTAGGCTGTTGACTGGGCAATTTCTGTAGGGCCAGCGTCATATTACGGCTGTGCTGCCTTAACCGCGATTCAGTGGCGGATCACCTATAAGGTAGGCTTGCTTAACTTCAACGCCCCTACATGAACAGGGACCTGACTACCTGAAAGATCTCCTGGTTCCCTACTCCCCAAATCATCCACTCCGATCCGCCGATGATTGATTGCTAGAGGTTCCCAGGGTTTGTTTAAAACTTCTGGGGCTCGCGCTTTTCATTTGCAGTACCAACCTGTGGAACTCTCTACCTTGTCGGTTAAGAGAATGCCTGACCGTCAGCAGTTTTAAAAGTATGCTAAAACGTATTTATTTTCTAAGGTTTATCCAGACTGATTTTAAATATTTATATTGTTGATGTTTTTATATGATTGTGCAGCACCTTGATTTTGAAAGGCACTTGATAAATAAAATATTGATTGATTGATTGAAGAATATAAAGGAGAACAATCAAAGAGAATCATCACATCGACTTAAGCTTCTTAAAAATTGCAGGTTTCAATTGCCTTTTGCAGGAGACCCATATCATGTCAGACAATCTTATATATTTTGATGTGACTGGGTAGGACACGTCTATGGGGAGGTTTCAGCACAAAGAAAAGTGGTGCCAATTTTACAGTCCGATCAGTTGCCTTTCAGTGTTAATAGATGGTTTGTGGATCCAGAAGGGCGTTATGTCCTGCTGCATGGAAAACTGTACCAGCAAGAAGTTTTATTGGGATCTGTTTATGGACCTAATGTTGACACCCTAGCTGTTTTACTGCATTGACTGCAGCTCTTTCCTTTTGCTAATATATGAATTATGTTGGGTGGGGATTGGAATATTGTGCTCCAATCAGATATAGATTGCCAGGGCTTTTCATAAAGTTGGGCTAACACCAGCCCAAAGAAATATTCAAGATATAATGGATCCATTGGGATTGTTAGATCCCTGGGGCTCGATATTCAAAACTGGGCAAAGCAAAGCGCTAATATTTGTACTGCACATTGCAGTTGCCCAGGTGGCCAAAAATGCTATATTCAGTGGACTAGTGCACCAACAGTATTTGACTGAATATAGGACCCATTATGAGCCAGTGCTAAGCCACTTAGCCCTGGGCACACATGGCTCCTGAAATTGGGCATCACAATGGCTTGCACCCATGCTAAATTTCTGATATTTAATGACCCATGCAAATGAGCTCATTTGGTAGGCAATGCACTAAGGGTAATCTGCAGCCCATAATGTGCTCATTTGCATGGGTAGTCTGGCAATTTAGCACAGTGCCACCCCCACTTGCCCAGTCATAGAGAACTATCCCTGGTGCTAGTGGTCCCCCCACGGATAGCTGGCCTGCTGTTGACAAAATCACTTTCCTGGTGGTAGTGGTCCCTCCCACCAATCACCTGCCCACTGTTGACAAAATAGCTTTCCCTGGTGCTAGTGGCCCCTCCCCATCGATCGCCAGCCTGATCTTGACAAAATCACCAGATGTGTAGCCACCAGCACCCGCATAAGGCACTCCACAGGTTTGTGCATGGTGCGGAGTGCCAGAACCCCCACCCGTGGAGACTCTGTCCCACCCACGCGAGGAACTCCATGCTCGGCTAGGGATCTGGTGCAGACAGGGGTGTAACTGCTATGGAATTCATGATGAGTGCACATGGGTGTGGTGGCTATGCACCCGGGTTAATGCAGCCGTGAGCCCATCTGCACCTTCATGAAATAGGCCCCATCATGTTCACAAAGAATTTAATAACCTCCAAGTCTGCTTTTCTGTGTGAGAAGAAAGTGACCTCTCTGAATCCCTAATTTTCATCAACAAGGCATCCGCTTGCCTTTCTCTATCTTTCTTATGGCGAGTAGCTAAATGAACGCATTCCCCGAACTACATTTTTGCTGCCCCCACAACACATCCAATCTAACCACAGAGCCCATGTTAACAGCAAAAGTTTTTTATACACTTCTGCAGCTTGCTATCAGTTGTCTTGTCCCTTAACAACTGGGGATTAAATCACCAAATGTTATCAGGGCCCACCCAGTCTGTAATTTAAACTGTAACAGTACAGGACAATGATTGGATATCACTTGAGGTTCTATGGTGCATTGTAATAGACCTAGAATCAATTCTCTATGAAAAGAAAGAAATCAATCTCGGAAAAGCTTTGTGTGGTGGAGAATAAAAGTCTAAGAATGGTCAGAAGGGTGGAAAAGATGCCAGGGGCCAATATTCAAAAGTTTGCCAGGGCGAAGCCAAGTTTGCCCACACAAACCAGGTGTTGCACAGATGGGCAATATAGCCTGGTTTGCACTCAGGCAATATTCAGAGGTGGGTGCAGTATAAATAAAGAGGTGGGAACCTGAATATTGGCGCAGTCCAATATTAAGAGTATGTGCGCCAAGCAAGGATGTTTTGCTCAGTCATTGCACAACCCTAGTGATTGGCAGAGGAAGTGCAGCAGCCCCTCCCAAGCTGACCTCCAGTACAGTAGTCCCTGGTGTCTAGTGGCACCTCCCCACTGATCATGCTCCTGAAGTTGTAACCTAAAGTTTCCATGGTGCTAGTGGTCCACCACACCGATGCTGGCCCGATGTTGACAAAATTATTTTCCTGGTGCTAGTGGTCCCTCCACTGCTGATCTCTGGTCTGCTGTTGAAAAGATCACTTTCCCTAGTGCTAGTGGTCCCCACCACTGATTGCCAGCCCACTGTTGACAAAATCACTTTACCTGGTGCTAGTTACCCCCTCACTGATCACCATCCCTAAGTTATAACTTAAAATCTCCCTGGTGCTAGTGGTCCCCTGCCCGATCACAGGCCTGCTGTTGAAAAATCACTTTCCCGGCACCAGTGGTTCCCCAATCGATCGCTGGCCCAACATTATAACTTAAAGTTTTCCTGGTGCTAGTGCCCCCCAACCAATCAGTGGCCTGAGGTAAAACACTTTTTCCTGGTGTCCAGTGGTCTTTCCCCACCTGTACCCATGGCCAACATTTACCGTGTTAAGTCCCCAATGTCTAGCAGTCCCTCCTCCAACCATCATCCATGTCCTTTGTTGCTATAGTATTCCTGATTGTCCAATGGGCCCTCCCTACCCACACCCATGCTCGATCTATACATAATATTCCCTGTTGTCCAGTGTCCCCCCAATCCCAATCTCCTGAAAATTAATAGAAACCATTCCTGGTGTCTGTCTAGTAGACCCCTCCTATCCCTGAGCCCCTGTAAAATACAGTGAATCCATTCCCTGGTGTCTAGCAGACACCACCTCAACAGGTAGTCCCCATCACCCTGCACTGCTCATTCTGACCCTGAGCAGATGACTGGCACATCCTTCGCTCTCCACCCTGGCTGGCCACTGACTGAGCTGTCAATGAGTGGGTACTGTATCTACACTCTCACTGACAGCTCAGTTCGTGGCCAGCTGTGGTGGACAGTGGAGGGCCATGCCTGTTGTCAGCTTGGGGTCGGAATGGGGAGTGGGGTGATGGGCACTACCTGCTGGTGTGTGGGGCATGGGGGTCCACTAGACACCAGGGAATGGGTTCACTGTATTTTACAGAAGCTCAGGGCTAGGGAGGGGGTCTGCTAGACACCAGGGAATGTTTTCCATTCATTTTACAGAGATCGGGATGGGGGGATGCTAGACACCAGGGAATATTATGTATAAATCAGGCATGGGGCGGGTGGGGGGAGGGACCACTGTACACCAGGGAATACTTATAGAAACAAAAGGTATGGGTGCAGGTGGGGGAGGGACCATTAGGCACCAGAGATAAATCAGTAAACATTGGGCATGGGTGTGAATGGGGAGAGGGCCACTAAACACTAGGGACAAATCACAGTAAATGTTGGACGTGGAGTGCGGGTGGGGAGGGACAACTGGACACCAGGAAACATGTGTGTTTACATTGGGCTGGCAATCAGTAAGGGGGACCACTAGCACCAGGGAAACTAAGTTATAATGTCGGACGTTGAATGGCTGAGGAGGGGCTCAACAGTACAAGGAAAAGTAATTTTTCAACAGAAGGCTGGTGATCGACTGTGGGGATACTATTAGTCGATCGATCGCTTTTGTTTTATGAAAATCCCACAGTAAATAATCTAAAACTATGTGACAATATCGGCCCCATTATAAGAGAATGGGCGACTCCTGCAGCCTTCATTTTGTGACATCACAAACAGGGCTGGGCCAACGTGGGCGTGGTTTGCTCTTGGTTCTTTTTTGCCGGTGGGCTTGATTTTAATTTCTGAGTAAAATAACTTTAAATACAGCACGACTTGTTATGCCACACTTCATTGGGAGCTGTCTGTGGGGGTAAGTTATCGAATGGGCTGGGGCAAGCAGCTACTAGAAGCTGCTCTTTAAGTCACTGTGTGACCGTTCTACAAATGCAGAAAAAAAAAATAACAAGCAAGATGCACTAGAAATCAATAAAGAGGTCAATCTCATGTCAGCGAAATGTTTATCCCTAAAAGCCCAGATAATCGGGATCATGTTCATTGCAGAATGGCTATCCCTGATAACTTGGTTCTGCAGTTACATGCTGCATGTAAACAAAAGACTATTTATTACCTACTGTACTGTGAAGAAAACCGTGACGCTGTTGGAGAACAGGCAATTAACGACTGCAGGGCTTTGTGCTCCATTGCCATCGTACATGCCCCACAGAATCTCAACTCATTCTTTACGGACTCCTTGGGGGCAGCGGACCCCTCGGTTGAAAACCACTGCCCTAGACTGTGCCTCTACTTTCCCCAGATCCTTTCGTACTCTCTTCATCCATTCCTGATTGTCCACTCTGTTGCAGATTTTTGTATTGCCTGCAAAGAGACACACCTTCCCTCTAGTTCTTTGACAATGTCACTTATGAAGTCACTGAACAGTTCCCGTCCCAGCACCAATCCCTGTGGCACCCCACTAGTCACTCCCGTCCTCTGAGTGGCTATCATTTACTACCACCACTGCCTCCCATCCTTTAATCAGTTAGGTACCCAGCTTATTACTTTCTCCTCACCTCTCAGGCTGCTCAGTTTCTTAATTAGCCTCCTGTGCGGTACAGTGTCAAAACCCTCTAGAAGTCCATAGGACACGTTCACTACTCTCCTTGAGCTACCTCCCTAATAGCCCAGTCAAAGATTTGTTTGACCTGACCTCCGCCTGTGAAACCATGCTGTCGGTGGTCCTGCAGCCATTAGCTACTAGGTATTCCATAAGCCTCTCCTTCAGTAGGGTCTCCGCTAATTTTCCCACTATTGATGTGAAACTGACTGGCTTGTAGAGTTAGCTTCATCCCTGTCTCCACTTTTGTGCAGCGGGACCACGTCAGCCCTCTTCTAGTCCTGTGCAACTATCCCCGTCTCTAATGAGGTGATGAATAACGCTTGCAGAGGGCAGCTAGCACCATGCTCGGTGCTTGAGGACCCTTGGGTGAATCATAGTAAGAGGGAACTGCAAGTGAAAGTAACTCTGAGATGAAAAAGGTGGATGAGAGGAGTTGCTTACCAGGTTGAGGAGGAAGGACAGAGCAAGATCTTGACACAGACGGGGTCCCATTTATTGCAATAGCTGTGTTGTTTACCCAAATGGTGAAAGACAATCATTCAAATAGGGCCAGTTTAGCTAGGCAGCATACCCGAAGCAGGGAAGGGGGGCATGAGTTTCTGTAACCCTGGTGCTGGGTATCTAAGTGATACACTACCCTGCCTTGCATGCCTGACCAAAGTTGAGGGGCCTGGGTTCCTATTTTAGATAATAAACTGGTTCTTTCCTCAACAGACAACAATATTGCACAGTACCTCCACCCAGAGTATAATTTTACATGGGCTAGAATAAAACCTGCTACAAGCTCCTGGGATGCTGTACCCACCCATATCACCATGATGTCACCCCACATGTGACCCAGTAACCAAAACCCTGCATTTACATTTCTGGAATTATCGATTCTCACTAATAATATGCTCATGTCACCAAGATTTATGAAAACAAGCAAACAACAATTTATTTACAAGGGTGAGGGTTAGAAAAGGTGAATTGGAAGCAGAGGTTAAATATTTACATTGGGTTTTATTGCATTCAAATTGGTATTTTAAACTAGCATCAAGATAATCATTTTCATTTAAAATTCAGACATTAATCATAGTGGCCACCACCATCCTTCTGATAGATTCAGATATTGTTTGTTCTGTTTTTCTAGCTAGCAACATAGATACTCAGTTGACACATTTCCACACTGGTACCAGTTTCAGATTATTATAGAACCGTAATTCTGTATTATACCTGGTACCCTACTGATTTCTTATGGTGCGGGCATGATAAGCTGCAGCTGAGATGGCCGGCATAGCATCTGGTTAGGCCCTTAAAAGAAAAGCAGATTAGCACTATCTTTTTCCTGGGACACATCCTGACTGTAACTATGCAGACAATCATAACACTCCCTTACTTGGTTAGCCATGGACTTTAGACACTGGACTTGGCAACCTTAATATAACTATTTACAGTTCTGTTTTGTTGGCAGAGATTGCTCTGCCTACTCACAGTTCTGCAGTCATCTTTGGCAAAGTCGCAATCAGGCTGTATGGGATAAGTTCTAGTGGTTACATCATGTAGGCTCTGACTCTTAATGCTGAGATGCGTGGCAAGGCTTGCAGCCAGGAACCTCCTTACTCACTGCATGATCTTGCAGCTTTTGCAGACTGGAACTTTCTCAGTTTTGGATGCTGCCCTTCTTTCTGGGTTTGCAGTCACATCAAAGTACAGACCAGGCCAAGACTGGGGGCCAGCATGCTTCAGACACCCACATCTAGGCTATACTCCTCTGGGGAAATGCATATGGCGGTGCATAGCTGACACATTACCAGGCTGACTCCTGGCCAATCTGGAATACACAGCCTCTTGTCACAATTCAGCACATTTATACATTCAGCACATTTTACTCCAGCTCCTGTCACACTCCCACAATTCTTTCAACCATGCAGCCAGCGTGGCAGGCATGGTCCTTTCATGAATCAGAATACAGTCTCACAACATTGGTGCATTCCCTAAGGCTATAGCAGACCCAGAATTGAACAGTCCATGTCAAGACAAATTCTCTTTCTCTCTCAGATTTCAGACAGAGCTTGAGGCATGGCTCCTCACCACTTTTAAACTTCACTTGTTAGCAAACTGATTTACTGCAACACTCTCACAAATTATTTTAGGCTTCTCTCCAGCCAGATCACTACATCCAGTCCCTGTTGTCTATGCTGGCAGTTGCAGCTCCTAAACTGGGCTTTCACTGTCCTCACAGGCACTGTCAGATAAAGCTCCACATGCATAGGGTACACCCTTTTCCAGTCCTGTAAGCACTTTCAAACAGTCACATTTCAGGCACTCTTAGACAGTGGATCATTCCGTGGTCACGTTCAACAGTTGTTCACCCAGCTGAGTGCAGACAGAGCATGAGCACCTCTTGACTCTCGGGCTTCTCGGCCCCAAGCAGGCCTCAAATAACTTGAGCAGAAGTTTACTCACTCAGAAAGATTCATAAAGCTTTTCAGTTTGTGAAGTTACAGCTTCATCAGCACTCTCACTGCTAAGGCAGAACGTTCATGCAGCTCTCTCACAGCTGAAGATGGTTCTTATCTCTTCCACATTTTCCCCAAAACATGAAAAGGCAGAATGCTAGCCCTGGGGACAAATGTTGGCAACCCCAAAGCCAGCAACCTTTATCTCATGCAACAGTTCTCTCTTGGCAGAGTACTGAGCCCCCTCCCTGTAGAGGAGCTCCTGCTCAACGCACTAGGTCAATTCTCTTTTGTAGAGAGCTAGACCTCCCACCTCCCTGTGGAAGGCTCACACCAAACTGAACTCACTTAGAAAACTCTCTGGATTTTGGGAGCTTTCTGAGGCTCCTGATTAGCTGAATTCCAATGTCCATCTTGAAATGACTATTCATTAAGCCTCCATGATGCCTGATAGGCTCCCTGTTTAGGTGCCTAAATTAGGTCCCTGCTTTTCCCCACATATCCTTTGCACTGTCCTATAAATCTCTGGCAAAGACCCAAAAGGCTCCACAGTAAATCCTGGTTCCTGAATGACTGGCTGGCTGCAAACATGGCTGCTCAAAGCATAGTCCTCTTGCAGTCCACACACTGTCCCAACATTAAAGTTCTGGTGGAGGCAGTATGATTATTTTACTTAATTTATAACCGCAGTTCAATAGCTCCTTTAGTGCCCTTATAAGCGCTGCCCTATTTTAAAATTTTAATTTGGTTTTAGCCTGTCGCTGCTGCCGAAATATACAGTCCCCTGGCAGCAGACAGGCAGCTAATGCATATTAATGAACTCCTCAGTAATATTCATTAGCCACAAGCCATAGTGCTTCTCAGCACTCTTTATTTACAATAACATGTCTCCCTGTGCTCTGCTTCAAAATCTCCAGTTCCCCTGTGGCCACCAGGAACTGGGACCATGCAAGAAGTGGCTGCTTTACCTACAAATCAGACAGAAAACATCAGGCATGCCCCTGAGCATGCAGGAGCCATCCGCCTGGTCTGGACATGTATGGGAGAAAGGCGGTGGCTCACATGCTACTTCAGCCCACTGAGTGCAGAGATGAACACCAGAGCTATTCAGAGCCCTGGGGACACTTTGACCTGGGTCATGCAGTGGTACAGATGGGGAACACCTGGCAGGAATGGGAGGCACTCCAGGGAATGGGAGAATCAGTGGGGCAAATAAGGTAAGTCCTAACGGGGGTTACATTTCCAAGACCTCAGAAGTAGGCGCTTAGCCTCTATTAATGCTGGCAAGAGTCAACATCTAAGAGAGTACAGAGGGAAGGGACCAGAATAGGAGTCCTCAATATCACCAGTTCCGGAAGTTTTCACTGGCATGTCTAGAATTGTGGAGCAGTCAGCCAAAATGCCATGCTACCAGTCAGTAAGGATCAGGCAGCTCAAAGGATGTGAAGAAGTCCTGTGTCTGGATGGGAACATCATCAGTGTTTAGAATTCGGAACTAAGGTCATGGAGTACAAGGCCTGCAGTGTTATATACCATCTGTGATGAATTTTAAGATGAATCAAGTGCATCTTGGCATCTCTATAGGCATTATAAGCCATAAGAACCACAGAGTCCCAATGCATAAAGGGTATTGGGTGACCTAAATCCTTTACTATTTGTCCTTATTTATCTTGAGGGTGAATGGTTGACTGCCATGAATAGTAGAGTAGGTTATGCTGGCCCTTCCTTGGTATTAGCCATGGATGATAGCTTGCACAGCTGGAACCATGGGGATTGGGGCCAATATTTTTTCAAATGTTTGAGTACGGCACAAAGTTGCAAACACCACGAAAGCATTTCCTCCTGCAACTGCTGGAAAGAGAGTATAACATCAGAGTGTGGAAGGAACTATCCGTCACAGTGTGGATGGCTTTTTCTTCCCAGTTAGCCCATCTGATCAGTTTACCCCAGTGAGAATACTGAGTTTGTGCCAAAGATATGTGAGGGGTTTGGGAGAGCTCTAGATATTTTAGGAACGGCAGTAAGAGCTATACATTTGTCCCAAACTTGCATCATGGTGGATATAATGGGGTGTAATGCTACCCTTTCCAGGAGCTTGCAACCTAAAGTAATGCTAGGACAGGGACTGCCACTGTATATGACTCAAGCTAGACCCACTGAGGGAGTTGGAAGAAGGGGGACTAGCCAGCAGTATGCTTGTGTCTTGCAATATGCCAGGTGTAACCTTTGAACCGAGGAAGTCTCAGGTCGCCTTTATGCCAGTGAGCCTGCAACTTTGCCTTATTCACTCGGGAGGTCTACCTTCCCATAGAAAATAGCTGATAAGAGTATCAGGCTTATGGAAGATTGTAGTGGGAACAGAAACTGGGAAGTTGTCAAACATATAGGTGACCTTTGGAAGGGCAAACATTCAGATGACTTCAATTTTCCTATAAGGGTGAGGCATAGTTTGAGTCATCTATGGATATCCTGATCTAGTGTAGTAAGGAGGGGTGAGTAGTTGGCAGAAATTAGGTCCCACCACTCAGTGTAGACCTGAACAGCCAAGTATTTAAAACCTCCACCCTCCCATTTAACCTTTAAGTCAGGGCAACAGATGCTTGCACACTGGGAATTTAGGGGATGAGGTGGTCTTATCTAGGCCTGGTGGGCCTGATGGTCAGGACAGGCCTGATAAGTATGCAAATTGAGGAGAATCTTCAGTGCTGGGGTAAGAGATTCTGCAGGAGGGTCCAGTGTAGAAGTAAATCATCCACATATGTGTGAAAAGGTAGAGAGCCACCGATGGAATGCCACGAACATTGAGTTGCCCATTAATCGGGATAGGGGTCCAGGGCAAGCAGAAATAAAAGAGACAAAGGGACAGCCCTGGTGCATACCACATTGGAGGGTAAAAGGAGCAGATATAGTGTGGTTACTTAAAACTACTGCTGTCGGGCATTATAGAGGTATGAACCCTTTCTGAAGGAGGGACCAAACCCATATAGTTCCAAGACACTATGCATATAGGCCCATTCAACTGAATAGAATGCTCTAGGAAAGTCAATGGCCAGGCTGCCATTGGTTGACAAGCAGATTGCACAAAACCTTTAAATTTAAAAGGGTTGAAGGTGCCTGGATTTTGCCCTGAAACCAGCTTGCGTGTGGTGTATCAAGCTGGAAGAGCTGTCTGAATTCTAGTGGCTAGGGTTTTGGCCAGTATTTTAGTGTCTGTAGAAACAAGGAAATGGGATGAAAATTGGCACAATCTAAGGGATCAGTGGACTTTTTAGGGATGAGAATTATGAGTGCTTCCTGAAGGGTAGGGGAAAACACCCTAGAGCGTGAGCTTCATTCAGAGTGGCAAGCAGTGGGGAAATAATTAAATCCAGCATTAACTGGTATAAATCAATGCTAAAGTCATCAAGGCCTGGACCCTTACCCTTAGCTAATATAAAATTTATAAAAGTGGCGCGTAGTATAATTAATATCCATGGGTTTATTGCTATAAAACCATCTTGCTTATGAAGGTTGGGGATTTTGGACTCTGTCTACTGCTTAAGTAGTTGGTAAGCTAGCGCTTGCCCCTTTCTCTCCTGACTCCCAAAAGTAATGTTTAGACTTACTGTAATTAACTGCCATGCATCTTTGCAATGAAGTAAAGTACAGTATTAATCTTACATTTCAAGCCCACAACTTCAGCAACAAGGAGAGACCTAGGTGAAGAGTTTTCTTTGAGTTGCTACTGTAAACGAACAGTATACTAGTCAGAGTATCAAGTTCAGCTGTTTGCTCTTTGCTTCAGGGAGGTATAGGCTATAGTCCGGACCCATATAAAAGCATCAAAGGCTTTCCAACGTGTGCTTTTCCCTATAGCAGTGGAGTTATTGGTTTCAAAATAAAAATAGCCTCTCTTAGCATCCAATCCTTAAAATTGAGATCAACCATCAAGAGAGATTACCTTGTCAATGAGTAGTACTAGGGTCAATGCCAGGAGGTTGAAAGCAAGGGCTACGGGGAGTGATCAGAAATAAGAATGCATCCTATAGAGGGAAGGAAGATTTGGAATGGCTTCCGCATTAGCCAAACAAAAGCCAATATGGCTGTGTTGTGCTATGAACCATAAAATAATAGAAATAGTCTCGACCAGTCGGGTTTCTTGTTGCGGGTATCAACAATGCCCCATTCTTTTATCATCCTCAGAGGGCTGCCCTGGATCTGTTGTGAGTATTGGGGAGTATTTGGACTTATTGAGGAAGGATCAAGGGCCTAATTAAAATTGCCCCTAGTAAGAGGGAGGCGACCCCTCCATAGTATCGGTGATGGCCTAGCTAAGATGAGGAAAATGTCACCATCATCAATATTGGGAACATTAATGGAGGCCACTAATACTCACCTGCCGGGGTATCCCATTTTGACAATTATCCATCTTCCTGAGCATCCATTATGGTCTGTTCAATTGTTCAATTAAGTGCCCAACTCACTAGGATCATAACCCCTTTTGATTTTCTAGACAATGAATTGTGTGCTATCTGACCCACCATCCTTTGCATCCAAAGAGTGGTGTTCACAATGAGATGGGTTTCCTGGAGGAGTGCAATATCAGTGCATAAGGAAATTTCAGAGATTGAAGAACCTTGGTTCTCTTATTTGGGCGGTTAATGCCCTTAACATTCTAGGAAACCGGTCTCACCAGTGAGCCCAGATCCATGTGCCACATAATGCAGTATTTAGATAAGCTGGTAAAAATGGCACTTAGGCAAGGAGTAATAAACATGGAAGAGGCTTTAGCGTCACTCAGTAAAATCTCTGCTCACCAGTGAAAGGCAGGGAATCTATATAAAGCAAGGCACCTAGGTTGGTTTTACTATCTCCCAGTGCAGAATGAGGAACACTGATGTAAGGCAGGTTCATTGGCCAGTCCTGAGTTCCTACTCCAGGGCCCTTGGTTACTTGAGGGCTGGCCTGGGTTCTTAAGAGACAGGACTGAAACTCAGTATACCTTTTAAAGTGTGATGCCTCCAGTTGAAGACATGGGCAACCTAACAGTGATTTTCCCATTCCCCAGGAATAATACTTTCATATCCCACCCACTTAGGCAATCCTCAACAGAGCACAGTACCCAAAGGCAGTCGTGAAGACAGCAATTACCATAAACAAGTTTCATTTTTGGGGAAGGAAAAAGAAAAAGGGCTAGCAACTTGGCTGCAAGAAAATACAAAACTTGACAAACACATTTTAGATTGCTTACAAACAAAAGATCCACACCTTATCCCCCGGGGTCCCACAACTACCCCAGAACACAAGCACATGGGGATTAGCTTGTGTGGTGATGGTGGGGGAGGTGGATCCTTTGTTTATGTATGATGCCTACTTCAGACCATGCGTCTGTAGCCTGGCAAGTGTTTGTGGAAAGTGTTTCTGTGTGAAATTCTTTGTGTGTGGAAACTTTGTTTGTAGGTGTGCTAGGACTGTCTGCTTTGAGCCTGGGCAGTGTGTGTGTGTGTGTGTGTGTGTGTGTGTGTGTGTGTGTGTGTGTGTGTGTGTGTGTGTATGTTGTGTGATGTGCCTCATAAATTCTTTAATGCAGCTTGATGTATACTGTTTCATTTATCAAAGGGATTGTTTCTAGGCTTAACAAGCATTTGTCAATGCCGAATGTTACTTGCTTGTATGTGCTGTTTAGATATTTGAAGTGATAGTTTTCATGCCTTCCTCCCAAGACATGCACTGTGTCTTTCTGTTCAGTATTCACAGAAGAGTGGAGAGGCAAGGCCACAGCAGTACAGTAGTTGCCAAGGGGTGAAGAGGTGAACAATAGTCCATTCAAAGGCAAAAGAGTCCTGCAGGAGCTCAGTAAATTGAAGGTGGACAAAGCGATGGAACCAGATGGCATACACCCAAGGATATTAAGAGAACTGCGAAGGAGATAGCAGTACCTCTGGCAGCCATGTTCACTGAGTCATTCAACACGAGTGAATTGGAGGAGGGCATGTGGTCCCTCTGCACAAGTCTGGCAGCAGGGAGGAGGAGGGGAACAATAGGCCATTCAACCTCACCTCAGTAGTGGGGAAGATCATGGAGACATTGCTTAAAGAAAGGATAGTGGGGCATCTAAAAGCCATGGAGCCCAGAACCATAGACAACATGGATTCACAGTGGGGACATCATGTCAGACAAATCTGGTTGATTTCTTTGACTGGGTGACAAAGGAAGTGAATCAGGGGGGAGCAGTGGACAACGTACCTTGATTTCAGCAAAGCCTTGACACCATCCCACATAGGAGGCTGATAAACTAGCTGGGTAGGCTGGGCATGGGGAAAGGGTGGTAAACTGGGTAAGAAACTGGCTAACAGACAGGAGGCAGAGAGTGGTGGTAAATGGGGTGCAGTCTAGGGAGAGGGGTGACCAGTGGGGTGCTGCAGGGATCGGTCCTGGGGCCAGTCCTGTTCAACGTCTTCATTAGTAACATTGCAGAATGGCTGAAGGAAATTTTTTCACCAGATTTTCAACATAGCCATTTTAAGACCTCTGCTCATGAACAGTGTCACTGTGATTTTCTTAATCTGTCCCAAACATTGATTACGTGCACCGACTGCGCTGCATTGTCGCTACATGCCGGAAACACATTTTGGGCAACATGTGAAAAATGACGCTGTACCTCGCATAAGGAGGTGTGGTAAAATGGCAATGTTGAAAATCTGGATGCAAATATTAAAATTCACATGAAATTACGAGCATGCTAGGAACTGCACAACGACTGTAAAAACAGTCATTTTTGGAATTTTTCACAAATTTTCAACATAGCCATTTTAACACCTCTGGTCATGAACAGTGTCACTGGGATTTTCTTAATCTGTCCTGCACACCAACTGCGCCATTGTGCGCTACATGCGTGGAAACACATTTTGGGCAAGATGTGAGAAATGACAGCTATACTGCTCATAGGAAGGTGTGGTAAAATGGCAATGTTGAAAATCTGGAGTAATATATTGAAAATTCGCAAACTTATGAGCGTGTGTAGGAACAGCGCAACGCATATTCGTAAAACAGTCATTTTGGGAATTTTCTCACAATTTTCAACATAGGGTTTTGGGGCCTACCTCATAACTGTGACACTGTCATTTCTTAAATCGGTCCCAAAAGGTGGTTCCGCACAGTGACCGTGAAATCACCTTTTCGGGGCAGATTAACGCCATGACAGTGACAGAATTCATGAGATGGGGTCCCAAAACCCCATGTTGAAAATTTGATGAAAAATTTCAAAATGCCCCAGATATGCAGTAAAGTTGAAAAACCCTATTTATTCCATTATACAGCTTACTGGCATTTCTCAGTTCACGTCGGCTTTGAAGAGTGCAGACATGTTCCCGCCCACGAATCCATCGCACCGGACTCGGAGGTAAGTATGGGGTAAGGTGGGGGTGTGGGGGAGGTAGATGCACAGAGGGTGGGTGCGGTGGGGAGGGGTCAGGACAGTCTGCGAGGGAAGTTTTTTTCTTTCAGGTGTTTTTTTTTTACTTGGCGACGCTGGACTTGTGCCACGCCTCCCAGTGTGGCAGCTGGAAGGCTGTTTGGGGTGGGGCAGTGAGCTGATGGGGATTGGGCACCCCCATCGGCCATAGGACCTGCTGCCATGCTGGGGTCGGCCTCAGCATGGCACCCGACAGTCTCGGGGAGGAAACAGAGCCGGGACGGGGATTGTGCACCCTGTCAGCCATACAGACTGCTGCCACACTGGGTGGGCTCCCAGCGTGGCACCTGGAACTCTGTTGGGGGCGCAGCACAGCCGGCAGAGTTGGGCACCCCATCGGCTATACAGTGTGCGTGGGGAAGCACTGCACGCAGTATGTGCGTGTGTGGGGGCACACATGAGCACGCGATCTTATCACTGCTCACTGGAGCGTAGCTCTCCTTTCAACTGTATGGCACTGCATTTTCAACTGCTGTCATAGACAGCTGCAGTGTTGATTGGAGAACTGCGGCTGCACCTGCAAACACACTGACTGAATTGGAAGAGGCTACCACACCGCTGAAAACTCAGATGATGGCACTATGTTTCTTACACATGCGTGCAAGCAACATAAAAATGAGATTTAGCACCTACATGTGGCACCACTAATCCTAAAACCAGCCATGGCTGGGACTGCAGCCCTCCTGTAGGAGGGGTTCCGTGGACTGACTCTGAAGAAGAAATTCTAGGTTTTGGGAGCTCTCTAAAGCTCCTGATTGGTCCACACAGTTGCCATTCTGAACAATTAATATTCATTAATCTCCCTTGGTGCCCCATTGGTCCAACGAATTGGCACCTAGAAATGTCCCAGTTTTATTCCCAAGAGTCTCTGGTATAGTCACATAGTCCTTGGGTGGAATCCTGGCTCTCCTATTGGCTGGTTCACATGTCAGGGTCACAAGTATGGCTGCTGGTGTTCAGTCCCCATAAAGTCCTCACATTTAAATACATGTTCTGGCCCAAAACACCATTTTTAACATTTATTTTCCCCACAAATATGTGGCAGTATGCCCAACCACTGGCAATGCATAGCATAATTTTTTCTTTTGCTTCTGCCCATTGCTGCTGCTGAAAAACTGTTCCCCATGCAGCGAGCAGGCTCATTGATATTCATGAGCATCATTAATATTTATGAATGCCCTGGTTTCTAGTGCTGACAGTGCTCCTAAGCTAATTGAAAATGGGGCTTCTTGCCTTCCTCCTCATGTCTCCCAACCCTTTTAGCAGAACCAGAGGTTTGAGAGCCACAGAAAGGCTTAATTCCAGTCACCACAGCCAGCAGAATATGCGAGGCCGTGCATGTGCAGACCACCGACCCACACCGAAAAGTGGGCATTCCAACTGGTGGCACCACAGAGAAAAAAAGGACCAAATGGTAAGCTCAACAATGTTAGGGGCTTACACTAATGACTAATACTTAACAGTAACCAGTGCAACCAAACACAACTTCAACAATGCCAAAACTAATAAAAACAAGCATTTGTCAATGCCGAATGTTTGCTTGCTGGCATTGGCAGAGGTAGTGTAAGTTACAGCTGCGTAATAGTAATGGCAGTGATATTGAACTGAAGCCAACCTCACCACCGCCCTGCAGAGGTGACAGGCATTGGGGTGTTCCTTTGGGTCGTCAGGCATAGCACGCGCCATTTCAGTATACCCACCCTGCAGACACTGGCAAGTGTCACGGTGTTCCTTGGGGTCTTTGGTCCTATGCGACTCCATTCTATTAGGAAATACAGTGAGATGGGTGCGAGATAGGAGAATGGGTGAACTTTGGGGCAAGAGTCTAAGGCATACCTTGATGCTTCTCACTGGCTGCAGGGTGTGGAATGGTATGAGCATTACAGGCAAGAATCCCAAGTCACACCCCTGATGCCTGTCATTCTCTACAGGGTTGGGCGTTGTGGTTGGAAACCCTAATACCTCAGGCATTCATTGGTATTTTCACTCCAAATGTTCAACATGTTTTTGTGACCCCACCTCATGAGCAGGGAATATCAGTTTCTTAGCCGAAGCTGCTTATGCTGGCGACTACGGATTGCTTTCCTCAGGTGCAAAAACATTCGAACAGGATGTAAAAATGACAGCTGTACTGTTCATGGGGAGGTGTAAAAATGGCAATGTTGCAAATCGGCAGTAAAATATTTAAAAAATGGTGAAGTCACGAGCATACTTAGAAACTGTACAGCACACCCGTAATATAATTAGGTTGGGGATTTTTACAGCAGATTGTCAACTCAGGCATTTTGGTGCCTCCGATCATGAACAGTGTCACTGTGATTTTCTTTATCTGTCGAACAATAATTTCCCACAGCGACCACGCATCTCTGCGCTGAAAGTGTGAAAACACACTTGGCCATGTTGTGAAAAATGACAGCTGTACTGTAAATAAGGCAGTGTGGAAAAATGCCACTGGTGAAAATCTGGACTTAAAATATTACAAAGCCATGAACTTACGAGGGTGCATGGAAACTGCGCAATGCTCACCCGTAATACAGTCATTTATGGATTTTGTCACCAAATTTTCAACATAGCCATTTTAAGACCTCTGCTCATGAACAGTGTAACTGTGATTTTCTTAATCTGTCCCAAACATTGCTTTACGCACACCAACAGCACCATTAATAAGCTACATCTTGAAAACACATTTAGTGACATATAAAATAGCAGCTGTACTGTTCATAAGGAAGTGTAATAAAATGGCAATGTTGAAAATCTGGAGTGAAAATATTAAATTTGCAAACTTATGAGCATGCATAGGAATTTTATTATTAATTTTTTATTTATTAAGCTTTGTTGACCGGGTAAATACTAGACAAATTCTGCCTATTTTCGGTCACGATTGGGAGGGGATACAGATGAATGCCAACTGACCTTAGAACCAGATTAAGCTGTTGGTGGTATTTTTAGTGAATGAGGAAATTTGGCCCAGGACACAGGAAATTCTACTCTTTTCAATAAGTGCCATGGGATCTTTAACATCCACCTGAACTACCACCAATCCAGGCAGATGGGACCTCGGTTTAACGTCTCATCGAGCGGCACTCTCAAGTGTAGCACCCTCTCATGCTGCACTACAGTGTCAGTACTGGGATATTAACCCAAGTGCCAGATGGGGAACTGAACCCACAGCCCTCTGATCTCCTGGCCTCAGAAGCGAGTGTGCTGAGTGCTAGCAGCCTAAATAAAACAAGTCATTTTAGGAATGTTTTCACCAAATTTTCAACATATGCATTTAAGACCTCTGCTTATGAACAGTGTCACTGTGATTTTCTTAATGTGTCCCATACATTGATTCTCAGATCGACTGCGCCATTGTTTGTATGGCGGAAACACATTTTGGGCAAGATGTGAAAAATGACAGCTGTACTGCTCATAAGGAGGTGTGGTAAAATGGCAATGTTGAAAATCTGGAGTGTAAATATTGAAAGTCCAGCGAAATTACAGTGTGCGTAGGAACTCGCATAGCATGCGCTCGTAAAACAGTCATTGTTAGGAATTCTTTCACCAAATTTTCAACATAGCCATTTTAAGACCTCTGCTCATGAACAGTGTCACTGTGGTTTCTTAATTTGTTCCGTGCATTGGTTTCACACCGACTGCGCCATTGTCGCTACATGGGTGGAAACACATTTTGGAGTGAGATGTGAAAAATGATAGCTGTACTACTCATAAGAAGGTGTGGTAAATGGCAATGTTGAAAATCTGGGTAGAAATATTGAAAATTCGCGAACTTCTGGCGTGCATTAGAACTGCTAGCATACGCTGGTAAAACAATCGTTTGAAATTTTTTCACAAATTTTCAAAATAGGCTTCTTGTGAGCCCACCTTATGAACACTGGCAGTGTCATTTCATTAATCCGGTCCCAAAAGGTGATTTAGCTTAGTGACAGCAAAATCACCCTTTGGGCGAACTAACTTGCCATGACAGTGACATCATTCATGAGAAGGGGTCCCAAAACCCCATGTTGAAAATTTGGTGCAAAATTCCAAAAATGCCTGAGATATGCAACAAGTTGAAAAACCCTATCTAGCCCATTATACAGCTTACCAGCATTTCCTCAGTTCAGGTCGGCTTTGAAGAATGCAGAGCGTGTTCCAGTACGAAGATCGTCACGCCGAGGTCCGGAGGTAAGTATGGGGTGAGGGGTGTGGGAGGCAGGATGCGCAGTGGGTGGGTGCGGGTTGTGGGAGGGGCCAGGGAGACTATGTGGGACCGTTTTTCTTTACAGGTGTTCTTTTTGTTTCCAATGACGGCGGGACGTTTGCCATGCTGGGGTGGGCTCCCAGCATGGCACAAGGACAGATTGGGGGCATTCAGCCGATGGGGGATTGGGCACCCCATCGGCCAGCATCGATTGCCACACTGGGGTGGGCTCAGCGTGGCACCCAGTACTCGGGAGGTGAGGACAGTGGGCCGGACGAGGTTGGGCACCCCGTCGGCTATATCACGAGTTGCCACGCTGGGGTGGGCACCAGGTGTGGCATTTGGAAAACTTTGGGGCAGGAGGCGCAGCACGGCCCAGCGAGTTGGGCACCCCGTCGGCTATACAGTGTGCGTGCATGCAGCTGCGCCTGCATGTGTGTGTGTGGGGAGCTGCGCGTGAGCAGCGATATCTTATCGCTGCTCACTGGGCGTAGCTCCCCTTGAACTGTATGCCACTGCATTTGGAGCTTGTCATAGACAGCTCCAGCATGGATTGCTTACAGAGGCCGCCTGCTAACACACTGACTGAATTGGAAGAGGGGTGACACATCTCGAAATCTCGGATGATGGCACTATGTTTCTTG
The DNA here is from genome assembly GCA_016271365.2 of Neoceratodus forsteri. Classification (NCBI taxonomy): domain Eukaryota; kingdom Metazoa; phylum Chordata; order Ceratodontiformes; family Ceratodontidae; genus Neoceratodus; species Neoceratodus forsteri. The sequence goes on along the minus strand of CM028129.1, from coordinate 1,708,383,049 downwards.
CACATGCGTGCAAGCAAACACAACAAACATAATAAATGTATCTTAATTTTGAACATAGATACATAGATACATAGACAGTGTCGGCAGATAAGGGCCTATGGCCCACCTAGTCTGCCCATTTGAGCTTGTAAGTTCAGTTTGTTTTCCTAGAAGTCTATTTCCCTTACCCTGACCTCTAGAATTCCTTTATGTCTATCCCATGCATTCTTAAATCCCGTGATTGTTTCAGCCCCCACCACTTCCTCTGGCAGGGTGTTCCACTTGTCCACCACCCGTTCTGTGAAGAAATTCTTTCTCATGTTTCCTCTGAATCGTCCTCCCTCCAACTTCATCCCATGCCCTCTAGTCCTGAAACATCTTTTTCGCTTAAAATAGTGTTTTCCTGCACCCTATTCCTCCTGTAAGATACTTGTATGTCTCTATCATATCCCTCTCCCTCCTCTCCTCCAGGGAGTACATGTTCAGTTCCTTCAACCTGTCTTCATAGGACTTGTGATGCAACCCATGCACCATCTTTGTTGCCCTCCTCTGAACCTTCTCTACCCTGTCTATGTCCTTACGTAGGTATGGTCTCCAGAACTGTACACTGTACTCCAGGTGGGGCCTCACTAGTGTCTTGTATATGGAGATTATGACCTCCCTTTTCCTGCTGGTGATGCCCCTGCCTATACATCCCAGCATCCTATTTGCTTTACCTGATGCCTTGTCACACTGTTTCCCTACCTTGGGGTCATCAGGATGACAACCCCAAGATCCCTTTCCTGCTTGGTGCATGCATCCTCACCCCAACTGATATATTGTGCCAGGGTTTTGTGCCCCATATGCATTATCTTGCACTTCTTTGCATTGAATTTCAACTGCCAAACCCTTGACCATTCTTCAAGTTTCTGCAGGTCCCTTGTCATTCTGTCTACACCCTCTGGTGTGTCTACTCTGTTACAGAGCTTTGTGTCATCAGCGAACAGTGAAATTCTGCCTTCTAGATCCTGTGCAATGTCACTGATGAAGATGTTGAATAGGACTGGTCCCAGCACTGATCCCTGTGGTACCCCACTGGTCACTCTTCCCTCTGTGGAGTGACAGCCATTTACCACCACCCTCTGTGTCCTGCCACCCAGCCAGTTACCTACCCACCACAATACTGTCCTGCCCACACCCATATTCCCCAGTTTGTGTAATAGTTTTCTATGTGGCACAGTGTCAAAGGCCTTGCTGAAGTCCAGATAGGCCATGTCCACTGCCCTCCCTGATCCACCTCCCTAGTCACCCAGTCAAAAATCTCAATGAGGTTGGTCTGACATGACCTCCCCTGGTGAAACCATGCTGCCTTGGGTCCTGTAGTCCATTGACAACCAGATGTTCCACCAATCTCTCCTTCAGTAGTGCTTCCATGATCTTCCCACTACCGAGGTGAGGCTGACTGGTCTGTAGTTCCTGCTTCCTCTTTGTTCCCACTTTTTGTATAAGGGGACTACATCTGCTGTCCTCCAGTCTTTGGGTACCTCCCTGTTTCCAGTGATTGGTTGAACAGGATAGCCAGAGGTTCAGCCACCACCTCTCTTAGTTCTTAAGGACCCTGGGTGCACCCCATCTGGCCCCATTGCTTTATCAGCTCTATTACTTCCAGTTCCTTCAGGACCCTTTCTCGTGTAAAAGGGACTTGTGTCCATTTCTGCACCATTCTCACCCTTGTACTCCCTTCAGACCCATTACCCCCTCTTCCTTAGTAAGGACAGAGGAAATACCTGTTCAATATGTCAGCTTTACTGTTGTCATCCTCCACGCGGCTCCCATCCTCCCCTTCAGTCTCACTATCCCTCCTTTGTCCTTCTTTTTTCCTTATGTACCTGTAAAAGGTTTTGTCCTTTAACCACTGATTTTGCAATGTGTTCTTCTGTCTGAGCTTTAGCTTCCTTACTGACTTCCCTGCCTCTCTTTGTTTCTCCTGGTACTTCTCCTATCCCCCTTCTGCCTGTGTCTTTTGTATTGCCTGAATGCAATCTTTTGGCTTTCACTTTCTTTGCTACCTCTTTGGAAAACCATAATGGTCTCCTCTTCTTTTCCTCTTGCTAACCTGCTTAATGCATAATTCTGTTGTTCTTATAATCCCCATTTTAAATACTGCCCACTGTTCCTCAATCCTGAGTCCTGTCCCATTCCCTTAATGCCTCTTTCAGCATCTCCCCATTTCCCAAAGTCTGCCCCCTAAAATCCAGGATACATGTTTTGTGTGGTTTGGTTCTGCTCTTTCTGTGATTTCAAACCACAATGACTGGTGGTCACTGTTACCCAGGTGCTCCCCACTGTTACCCCCATCACACTGTCCCTGTTTGTGAGCACAAGGTCCAGTATTGCCTTCTGCCGAGTTGGTTCCATGACCAGTTGCTTGAGGAAGGCACCCTGAAGGAGTCCAGGATAAATCTGCTCCTAGTTGATGCTGCTGCTGGGATGCTCCAGTCCACGTCTGGTATATTGAAGTCTCCAACCAGTACTACCTCACCCTTGTCTGCCATCCTTTGGATGGCTAGCATCAGCTCCTATCTGTTTCTTCCTCCTGGGCTGGTGGTCTATAGACCACACCTGTCCGGATGGCTGGCCCCATTTTCCTTTCCAGCTTAACCCACAGTATCTCTCCCCATTTTGTTCCTCCTGGATCTGTGTGGCCCTTACGTCATTTTCACATACAGTACCCTCCTCCTCCTTCCTGCCTGCTCTGTCTCTTCTGAATATGTTGTAGCCAGGTATGGCCATTTCAGTCATGGTTATCATTACACCAGGTTTCAGTGATGGCCACAATGTCCAGGTCTGACTGTACCATGACAGCCTCCAGATCTTCCATCTTGTTGCTAAGGCTCCTGGCATTTGCACACATGGCTTTCCATGTTTTGACCTCCTAGACTGCTACTGTTCTACCCAGCCCTTCCTTGGTTGTCATTTATTCCTGGTTCTCCTTGCTGTCTGCCCTTCTTCTGAATTTTGCCCCTTTCTGCTTATCCACCTTTGGACACTAATCTCCAACTTTTGCACACTGCTTTGCAGAGATAGCCACTCCTCTGGTTCACTGGTTCCATTACTAGCTGTGGGGGTGAGCAAGTAGGTATCATCCTTGCTGGCCTGCCACCCCTTTGCTAGTTTAAATGCTTGTCAATGTAGCATTTAAACTTATCATTGAGTGCTTGATTCCCTCCAGGATGGATGCAGGCCGTCAGGCTTGAACAAACCCTCCATCCCTCCAGATGGGTCCCCAGTCACCAATGAATCCAAACCCTTCCTCACAGCACCAGTTCTTCAACCATGAGTTAAAGTTCCTGGTGCATGCACTCTATGCTCTCCTTGCCTCTCACAGGTAGTACTTCTGAGAAAGTGACAGAAGTAGCTACCTTGAGACCCTCCCCAGTTTCCTAAACTCTTCCTGAACTCCTTTGGCTCCCCATTTGCCAAGTCATTAGTACCTAGGTGGATAATGACATCCAGCTCACCCTCCTGTCTTGCCTTCCCAGTGATCCCCAGTATCTTCCTTCCATCCCTCCATGCTGTGGCACCTGGTAGGCACCTCACCTCCCTCCTCCCCTCCTGTGTTCCTAGCTGGATCCCTCTTATGATGGAGTCCCCACCAGGATTGCTTCCTCCTCCTCTGGGGTCCACTGCTTTCCCCACTGAGGTCACCTCCTTGCCTAACCTCCACATCCTTTCCTTCCACTTCCTGGGTACCTTTATTTGGTTGTCCTCATTTGCCAGTGTGGCATATGAGTTCTTGAGAGGAATAGGATCTGGGATGTGCCTCTGCCTGACTGCTCTAACCCTCCCTGAACCCACTGTCATCCAAGTGCTTCTCGTTCTCGGCATCCTTTGAGGCAGCTGCATTGGACTGGGTGGTTCCTGGACAGGGGTGATGGTACTCCTGACCCAGTTTACTTCCGCTCTGAGTCTGGCTACCTCATCCCGCAGTCCCGAGAGATGCATGCAGATAGGGCAGCACCTCAGTGTCCAGAAGGTCTGCCTGAATATGGCTGCCCCACAGCCACTGCATTGCACCACTCCCACATTATACTGCAATTCCACTACTTATCTGCTACTAAGCTCTCTTAGTTCTCTTTTATTTATTTACAGTACTAAAAATCCTGTAACTGATCCTCAGATATATATTTTTTTAAGGAAAAGAACCAATAAATAAATAAATGAGTCAAAAACTTGTCGTTCTGAGGGTGGTCTTCTTCCCCTTATGCCCCTCCTACTTCACACCTCTTACTATACCCTGTGTTTAGCTCCTGTCAATCAGATTTATCAGGGCATATAATTAAGAGTTGGGGAAGGGGTGGGAGGGGCGAAATGCAGCAATTAAAGACAGCACAGATTACACCACCTCTATTTTTGAATTTTCAACAGCCCAAAAACAATTATAAGTAAAGACAACACAGAAAGAAAGTATAGTGTCACTACAAGCCTACAATCTAAGTTTAAAAGAAAAATACCAGTTACCAGTTACTCTGAAGCACTGAATTGAATATGTTTCCTTCCTTCACCTTCTGGCTTCTTCTGAGAAGATGAACTTCTGTTTGCTGCTTTAACTGTGACTAAGCCCCACCTCCAGTTATCACGTAGCTGAGGTCAGAGGCCAGACAATTAACACCCTTCACCCAGCTACAGGACAGTCAGACAAGCCAAGATAAAATTTGCAGCAATTAAAGACAGCACAGAATTACACCACCACTATTTTTTGAATTTTCAACAGCCCAAAACAATTATAAGTAAAGACAACACAGAAAGAAGTATAGTGTCACTACAAGCCTACAATCTAAGTTTAAAAGAAAAATACAGTTACCAGTTACTCTGAAGCACTGAATTGAATATGTTTCCTTCCTTCACCTTCTGGTTCTTCTTCTTGAAGATCGGGTTTTTTTGTGCATGCATATGTGACGTATGAATGAGGATCCACTCACTGTAGATCAAGGGAGGATGTGAAATGGTGCAGGTACATGGGGGTGAACAAAGTGGTAGACAGTAAACACTACCAGAGCTTCAGGCTGATGTGGCACAGCTGGACTAAGGCAGGGAGGATGTGAAATGATACAGGTGCGTGGGGGGTTGAACAAAGTGGTAGACAGTAAGCCCTACCTGAGCTTCAGGCTGATGTTGCACAGCTGGACTAAGGCACAAGACACGACGGCATGTTCTTATAGTCCCCGCTTATATGTCCTTTATGGTCTTACAGCATTGATTGCCTAACTGAGCCAAGATGTAAAACAGATACAAAAATGTCAGGTGTATTTCAGGTGACCATGTTCTTATAGTCCCGTTTATATGTCCATTTATGTTCTTACAACGTTGATTGCCTGACTGAGCCAAGATGTAAAACAGATACTAAAATGTCAGGTTTATTTCAGGTGACCATGTTCTTATAGTCCCGTTTATATGTCTGTTTATTTTCTTACAGCGTTGATTGCCTAACTGAACCAAGATGTAAAACAGATACTAAAATGTCAGGTTTATTTCAGGTGACCATGTTCTTATAGTCCCCATTTATATGTCCATTTATGTTCTTACAGCGTTGATTGCCTAACTGAGCCAAGATGTAAAACAGATACTAAAATGTCAGGTTTATTTCAGGTGACCAGGATCGTAGTGGGAGAGGGGCAAGTGAAACAATGTCCTAAGAATGTGCTTAAACTTATTAACCGTTGCTGTGCATTGGAGTGATACACGGTCCAGAATCCCTATACGTTCAAATTCTGTTTGCAGCCTAAAGGTGCTTAGGTTGATTGGCATTTACATTACTCAGTGGCAAATCTTTTTCATACTTTTTGTGATCATCGGTTAAGATATAACCACTAACTGATGACAGACAATTGGGGCATGAAACTGTGCTACCAGCAAAGTTGCATTTGCAAAGCCCTGAATATTTATCTGTTGGTAATGAAATGAAAACTGTCAGCTGATAACATTCAGCCACTGTCCGTGCACAGAATAGACATCTCACTGATAGATCTGGAGCAAAGGGACATGCACTTGCCAATAACACCACTACAGCTCCAGACACTGAAGAAAGAAGTTCATGCATTTTCATGGCTGTTAACTTTTTCAGCATTTTAAAACAGTTACTTAGCATCTGCACTAAGATGTTACACGTCGCTGAACTGAATTGTGACACCAGAATCCCTGCGATCAACATTTGTCAGCAAAAGTGAATTGAAAAATCAATAGCTGTATAAAATGGTAATGACATGAGTCAATAACAACATATCTGCATCTAATACTTGGCTTAAATTTGAGCACCACCATATTCCGCACCACAGCGTCAAACAGGGATGCCATTTATAATTCAGCTAATGTCAAGCAGTTTCGAGCCATAAAAAGAATTACTGTATCAGTATGGTGGCAGCAGCGGGATCAGGAAATTATGAAATAAAATGCAACAGCACCCCGTCGGCCATATGTTGTGCGGTTGGAGGGAGTGCATGAGCACCCAGGGTGGGCTGTTAGCGGCTTCAGATTCGTCGGAGGAAAGGGTGGATTCGATTGTGAGCTACAGTTGAATTTGTGTTTTCTTTTCTATACCTAGTTTTCGCTATTTTGTTAGGGTACATGTCCAACCCTAAATGTTTAGGGTCAAGGTGATGTGACTTCATTGAGCATCTGATTTGAGAAAGAGCTCTGTGATTCTATTTAAATGCCAGCTCACTGCAATTCAGAGAAAAAAAAAATATTTTGAAGCTGCATTACCAGACTAAGTGTGCAGTTTAGTGAATTACCACACAGGTGTATGTATGACAGCACTAAAAGGCGCATTAAAGTGCTTCAGTCATGAAAACCTCCCCACTGGCTGCTGCTGAAATGCATAGCAGTATGTTCTCCTTTGTGCATTCTGGCTATTCTTTGCTTCAGCTGCAGGTAGTACAGTACACTCAAGTTCGTTTGCATAGGTTTTAGGAATGGGAGTTCACATTGACAGAGTCTAGTAAGAGAAAACGCTTGGAATTACTACATACAACGAAGTCTGAGTTTTCACATCAAATGCTGAGGTATTTTTTCTGGAGGATTAGAACCCATGGAGTCCATAAGGTGTGCTTTGGAGGCTGGTGTGTGTAAGGACTGTTAGGCACGCACACATTTTGGTGGTCCTGCTGTGGAGGAACAATTTATTAAAGTAATGATGTGTGGCTTGTCTCTAAGCTAGACAAGACTACACCATCCTATCAGGTAACCAACACAGTTGATCTGTGTGTGTGTGTGTGGGAGCTGCTCACTGAAGCATAGCTCCCCTTTCAACTGTATGCCACTGCATTTTCAACTGCTGTCATAGACAGCTCCAGCAGTGATTGGAGAACTGTGACCATGCCTGCAAACACACTGACTGAATTGGAAGATGCTGACACACCTCTGAAAACTCAGATGATGGCACTATGTTTCTGCACATGCGAAGCAAACATAATGAACCATCAAAGGCTGCTGGCCAGCTGCTGTATATATCATAAACGAAGTAACTAGCAGGTCTGACCAGACAACAAGTAAAACCACAAAAGTACACTTTCAAACCAGCAGAGGGTACCCACTGTATCTTCAGAAGGAGGTTGGAACCTTCAAAGCCCAATCTACAGAGGACTTGAGGGTGGGAACAAACATGTACTTCACCATCCCCATAAAAGAGGCAAATATGAAGCAAGAATTCCAACTCGAAATGAACCGAGTGACATGACTGGCGGCAGGTGATTATAGCAGCATTAAAGAAGCAGCCAGGCGAGCACTGGATAGGTGAGGAGAGGGATAGTAAAAGAGGATGTAAGTAAGATGAGGATGAAGGGAGGAGGCGAAGCAGAGCAGATATCCATCGAGAGCAGATTGTCACCCCTAGAGCCTCTGAGATACCAGTGCAGAGTTGAGATCACAGAGGAAAGAGGTGGGGTCGAGCTAAAAAGAGACTTGGGACGTGTGAGCATTGCCACGGGATGCTGCTGACCAAGGTAAAGCCACATGACCGCTTAAAGTAGAAAGAAGGAAAAAGCTACATCAGTATCACCCACCTTCCTCCCACACCCCTAGTCCCAGCATCAACTAGTTTGACCAAATTATGCCAGACGATACATACAATATCGAAAAGAAGGAAATCAGAAAATACATAATGGGCTGGGATAATGTGAGCTGCATCTCTGAATAAGCCCAGCTAAGTTACTAAATGCAGAGAGAACAGTTTAGTTGGTGCCAACCCTGTCAGGCTGGAGGGTCAGTACGTTCATTCCACTGGGGTGGAGGGTAGTGTCCTGATGAGAGAGAGTGGGGCTGCATCAGTCCCTGGGTGAGTGTCCATGTCACACATACCATCAGCTGTAGCAGTCCAGAGGGACGGCAATTATTTCTGTGGCTGTATGCGGTGTTGCAGTTGTTCATGTATGATATGGGCTGGGAGACAGTCAACTTGTCTGATTTGTTCGTCACCTCCTCACAGGCAGTCTAAGCAGGCAGAGGGACAGAGTAGATCGATCAGATTGGGTGCTGGAGGTCAAGTCCCAATAGCATGGTCTGTTGCGATCCTGCTCTGGAGAAGATCGATTTAGCAAGGAGTAGTGTGTAGCTCCGGTCTTACTGGGATAGAAGGTGCAGTTCCTGATCTCTTTGCTCTCTGGGGACACCATATTGGTGTTGCCTAAGGAGTGGTCAGAGTGCTCTCACAGCTCTTTTGGCACTTAGTGCTGGTTCCGCTGTGCAGGTGGTCCCTCCATCCTGTTGGAATCCCTCCTGGGTCTCCTGGGAGGGAGGATTGATAACAATGTGAGGCCTGGGGATTTTTACAGCAATGCTCCTGTCCATTATGGAAGATCATGAAATTGGTAAGTCCCTAAAACCTATATGGGATCTCGGCCTCCCAAAGGGCTGCACTAATAAGGGGTGAACTCCCTCTGCTTCTCGCAACTTCCATGAGTAGTCCTGGTAGAGGAAATCTTAGAGCACTTCCAGGTGAGTGTGCTTTTTCTCTGGCAAGCTAAAGGTGAATTTCTTTGGCAGAATACCATAACAGGTACGCTATTATAGGAAGAGTCCAAGAGCTGGTGGCAGAAGGCAGTCCTTAGGTGCAGTGGACCCATTCGGCTTCCAAGGGCCATTTCCAGGCTTGGGCTACCAACCGGACAACATGTCAGAGAAAACACTCCATATAGAGGCCTTCAACCCCTTTTTGGGACACTGAGAATATGAATATTGCTGCAGCGTCCCCTGTCCTCCTTGTCCTCAGCTCTCAAAGACATGTCAGACTGGAGGGTCAGTATGTTCATTCCATGGGGTGGAGGTTAGTGTCCTGATGAGAGAGGGGGGTGACATCAGGCCCTGGGTGAGTGTCCATGTCACACATGCCACCATCTGTTGAGGTTCAGAGGTGGCGGTAATATTTCTGCAGCTGTAGGGTGTTGCAGTTGTTCATTTATGTTATGGGCTAGGGAGGCAATCAGCTTGTCTGATTTGTTCATCACCTCCTCAAGGGCAGTCTAAGCAGGCAGAGGAACAGAGTGAATTGATCAGATTGGGTGCATCTGCTGTGATCCTGCCCTGGAGAAGATTGATTTTGCCAGGCGTGGTGTGGCTCCAGTCTTACTGTGATGACAGGGTGCAGTTCCCAATCTCTGCTCCCTAGGGAGCACCATATTGGTGTCACCAAAGGGTGGTCAAGAGTGCTCTCATAGCTGTTTTGGCACTGAGTGTCAGTTCCACTGTGCAGGTGGTCCCTCCCATGCAATCCTGTTGGAATCCTCTTGGGTCTCCTATTATAGGATGAGACCAAGAGTTGGAGGCAGAAGGCAGTCCTTAGGTGCGGTTGGACCCATTCAACTTCAAGGGCCATTTCCAGGCTAGGGCTACCAGCTGGGACAACATGTCAGAAGAACATGCTCCATACAGAGTCCTTCAACCCCTTTTGGGACACTGAGAATATGAATATTGTTGCAGCATCCTTGTCCCCTGTTCCTCAGCTGTCTCCCAAAGACATTCCAGCTGGCACTCATGATCTTTGAGGCAGCATAATAGCAGTAGATGTGTACTGTCAAGGTCAGCAGTGTGCTGTTCAGTTGCATTCATTCTGTCCTGCAGGAACATACATCTTTGGAAGTTGTGGCTACAGAGGCTTCAAGAACCAACATGTCCTTCACTAGGGACTCAAGTAAAGAGGCAATGTAACTAAGAAAAGGTGAGAGTCCGTTATGGGTCTGCACTACCATTTGGGTCTGTTCTGCAGTAATTCCCACCATGACCACAGAAGAAGCATAGCGCGTGGGCTATCTTAGCTTTCTAAAAAAGCGATACAAGGTGATTGCCCATAATGAAACTATATAACGAGGAGCCTAGCGGTAAGTGAGCGTAAATCACAAAGTGGGATCAACACTTGGTGGTCTTACTGGAGAAAAATAGTCCTTTTAAGTGAGGGCTGAGGCAGGGTAGTGAGTTCAGGCAGCCATCTTGATTGGGCTCAAACCAGCCCCCTCAATTTCTGAGATATTTGAACTCCTGACAGATGTCCTTCTCATGGTTTCTTCCTATATCATTGGTTTCTTTGTGGACTGCAACAGTTAGGTTTCACCACAGCCTACCAAGATTTTGAAGCTGTGAATTTATATCCTCAACTCTTCCTCTGGGGAGACACATGACTGCAGTATTTTCTCTATCCTTCCTACATATCATGGTATCAAAGATAAATAACAGTCTCCTATCACTATTTTGTGCCTTTTAGATAATTGATTTATCCTTTGAGATGTTGTGGCAAACAGTGGGCAAGCTTGAGGTCTCCTGATTATCAGATTCACTACTACAGATGGTATTTAGGGTTGCAAATGTATCTGAGGAATGAAAGAGAGCTGTTATGGTTCCTCTGCAGAAGAGTTAAAGCAAGGAGGAGGAGGCTAGCAACTGCAGCCTGCAGGCCAGTTAGTCTCAGATCAGTGGTGGGGAAATTACGGAGACCCTTCTGAAAAAGAGATTGATGGAATACCTGGAGCGTATAGGCTGCAGAACCACCTGCAGCACAGTTTTACAGGCGGAGGTCATGCCAAACAAATCTCCAGATTACTTTGACTGGATGACTAGGAAGGTGGATCAGGGAAAGGCAGTGGATGTGGTCTATCTGGATTTCAGCAAGGTCATTGACACTTTGCTGCACAGGAAGCTAATAAAGAAACTAAGCAGCGGGGGAGAAAGTGGTAGGCTGGGTATCAAACTGGTTGAAGGATAACAGGCAGAGGATGGTGGTAACTGGCAAACACTCGGGGACGGGAGAGTGACCAGCAGGGTACCACAGGGATCAGTACTGAGATTGTTCATATTCAATGTCTTCATAAGTGACAATGCGAAGGAGCTGAAGGGAAGGTGTGTCTCTTTGCAGATGACACAAAAATCTGAAACAGGGTGGATACTCAGGAAGGGGTTGAGGTAATGCCAATTGATCTGGGTAAACAAGTGGAGTGGTCCAGGCATGGCAGTTGGGTTTCAGTGCCAAAAGTGTAAAGTCATGCACCTGGGTAGGGAAATCCAGAACTAAGATGGTGCAAAGGGATATCATGTTGGAACAGTGATGGAAAACATCAAAGACCATCACAGCAACAGAACCAACAGTTCGCTGTGGTGGTCTGCTGCTTTCCGATGCTGTTGTCTCTGGGAGTATACCCTCCCGAACCAACTCCAACTTGGAGTTAGTAATCTATAGTGTAGGGGTGTGGAGCAAAGCCCCCACACAAAAACACCTTTTACATTGACGCACAATGCCAATTGATCTGCATTGTGCAGTCACTGTACTGACGGTCAGCAAATTTCCTGTAGCTGTGACAACATGGAACCATGCAAAGGTACTGGCAGTCACTAAGCAAGTAGGGAACATCAGAGTAATCATATATAATGATCTCTCATATATAATGATCTCTCATATATATTGATCTCACGGTTGCAGGGCAGTGTGATAAGGCAGTAGGAAAGGCTAGTGGGATACTGGGGTGTATAAGGAAAGAGGTATAGCAGAAAGAGAAACTAGTGTTTTACCACTGTATCATTCACTAGTGAGACCCCACCAAGAGTACTGTGTTCAGTTCTGAGGCCACATCTCCATAAGGATATTGACAGGGTGGAAGTGGTCCAGAGCAGGGCTACCAGAATGGTGCAGGAGTTGCATGAGAAGCCACTCGAGGAGGGGCTGCAGCTCAACATGTACTACCTGGTGGAGAGGAGAACAAGGGGTGACATGATTGAGACTGGTAGTACCTCCCAGAGATGAAGAAGAAGGTGCAGTTGGGGAATCTCTACAAAGGAGGAAAAGCACCATAACATGGGGGTATGCAATTAATCTTGGGGAGTTAAGAGGAATGTGAAATCTTTCCTCACTGATGGTAGTGGACACCTGGAACAGCCTGCCAGAAGAGGTGGTGAGGGCAAAAACAGTGGAGCTTCAAGCATACATGGGATAGGCACACATGTATATTGAGTATAGGAAAGAGAGGAGGGAGGGACAAAGATGACCAAATAGGGTCTGAGGTGTCAGACTCACGAGGGAAAAATAAGCAGATTGGATGGACTAGGTAGTCCTTTTCTGCCGAAAATTTCTGTTTCAATGTTTTATTTGCTACAGTTATGACTTCACAACTTGAGATCTCAGCTCAAATACCCTTTTAAGTGTCTCTATGTAGCACTACACACTATTCATTATAATCAGATGAGTTTTGTCTTCTCCTTCTTACTTTGACTGGATTCCTCAGTTATGCTAGTTAGTCCTTCCTCAGCTCTAGTTCTGTTTTCATGTTCGAAAATCTTGAGCTGTTTGCCTTACTGAGATTATCTTTGCTTGGTATCTAGGGTTTTAGAAATGATTCAATTTTGTTAATTTCAAGAGTTTCTATAACTCTTCTTTAACTATAGTGAGGTCTTGTAAGAGAGTGTGGCATGCCATGCACTTGCCACAGGTAAAGGTGTCCATGACCTCAAGCACTGGCCTAATAAACTTATTATTCTTTGAGCATTTCAGCATTATACCCATACCCACCTTACATAATGCTGATAGCATACCATTCATCAATTTCATTTTAGCGGAGATTTTACTAGTAGCCTTCTATTCAAATAAAATGTCTACTCTATATATACAGAACGTTTTATAAGGTAAAAACTTCCAGGGTTTCGACAGTCTGCCAGTCTTCCCCAGTTGACGTGTGCCTCAGCTCAGACGCCTCTGCCTGTGCTCGCCAATACTGGCACAGGCATCAGCAGTTTTACTATGTGGACTGGAAGCAGGGCCGTTGCTCACTTCTGGGTCATCTGATTTTATAAAAGTGCAGAAATTACTTAAAACAGTCTAAATAAGCCTGTAAACAGTGCCCTCAAGACACAAAAGTCCCTTCGTTGCTAGATTAATACTATGTAGGCTCTCAGAAGAGCTATTTCTGAAGATCACTGCCGGAATCCTCCAGCATCCCACAATCCTTAGAATTTCCACAGAATCCCTAGGAAGCAAAGAAGAGCAAGGGGTTTCTTAATTTATATATTCTGGTTTATGGAAAGGAAAAGAGATTCCTTGAGATACCCTGCCTGATCTAGTATCAAGAAACACAGATACAAATAGTAAAAGAGCAGGTGCTCCACAGAGTACGCTACAAATAATTACAACCCCTGTCACAGTGGGACTTGGCTCAGGCACCAGCGTTTATGGTCTGCTGACCATTAGTGGGACCGCTGCTCAGTTTTGAGTCATCCACCTTATGAAAGTGCACAAATAATTTAAAACTGGGCGCTAAGCCTATAAATGGTGCTCACAAGATATGAAATGTCCACTATGTGACCCCTGTCGAATAGTGGGTATTCATAAGGAAGATAGATACCAGATGTCTAGATCAACATGCATTTTGGGTACCTTGTACTCCTGTAACATTCACTGACTGTATTATCTGTATTTGATCATGGAACATACTGTCTTGAGTTCCAGACCCCATGGCGTAGTGATGCTGTTTCATGTATTCTATGTACTGGAACTGTACTGTATCTTACCAATGTTATGTATTTTTGTCGTTGACTCTTGTTACCCTGTATCTTACCCATGTTATGTATTTTGTTGTTGACTCGTTACCTGTATCTTGCCCATGTTATGTATTTTGTTGTTAACTCTTGTTACCTTATATCTTACCCATGTTATGTATTTAGTTGTTGACTCTTGTTACCTTGTATCTTACCAACGTTATGTATTTTGTTGTTGACTCTTTACCTTGTATCTTACCCATGTTATGTATTTTGTGTTGACTCTTGTTACCTTGTATCTACCCATGTTATGTATTTTGTTGTTGACTCTTGTTACCACTCTGTGGTCCAGGTCATGGCTGAAAATGGTCTATTGGATCAGCTCACTTACCCGGTTATCAAAAACATAGATAGATAGATAGATAGATAGATAGATAGATAGATAGATAGATAGATAGATAGATAGATAGATAGCATAAATAAAACAGTTCTAACATACTAACATACTAAATGCCAACAGAATAGGCCTAACAGTCTTTCGTGTCTGCTCTTTGGTCAGCCCCCACCCTGGGAGCTGACCTTCTACCCCTCCCTCTGGCTTCTCCCTTCCCAGTCTCAGATATTCCTACTGCACAGGACTTTGCTTCCAGAACCCTTCCCTGTAACTGTCCCACCCCTGTTGTACTTTAAATGATGCTATGTAGCACTCACAAATGCACTTTCTGGAGGTCATGCTGCTGCAATCCTCCACGTCCCACAACCCATTGCAACTTCCACAAAGTCCGTGGGAACAAGGAGATGAGGGGCATAAATATTTTTATGTTTTCTGTTTTTTTGTTATGGAGAAAGGGGGACTTGAGAGTTCCCACCTGATCTATTATTTACTTATTTCAAGAGGTTCACCAGGAAAAACATACTGAGCTAAGTAGCTCATTTCCAGATGTGTACTGGGGAAGGGGTTGAGGAGCGTGCAGTAATAAGTTACATCAATAAAATAGAGAATAAAGTATGAGTCGGGGTGTAGCTAGGATTTTACACATACCCAAGTTGTGGGATGCTACATAAACCCTGAGGGTGAAGTCCGAGGGATTTGTGAAAAGCATCCCACAACGAGGGTGTGTTAATCGAGTTTGACACACACCCGACCCTTTTATTTATATAATTGCTGGGTTTCCTTTTCACCTCGGCAATTATATAAAATAAAGAGCTCCGTGCATCCGCGGTTTTTGACTCTTGCCGATTTGAATCGGCAAATTGAAAAGTTATTTTTTGTCCTGGTTTTCGAGGGCTTCACTGTGTCAGGGGAAAAAATTAAACAACTTACCGCCGAGTTCTTCTGGCAGTGCTGTTTCGAATCGGAAGTGGTGAAGCGGTCTTGAGTGGTGGCGCTATTGTGCGAGCATGTCTCTTTTTACAAGAAGAAACTGTCGTGTGTTTGCCGCTATAAACACCCTTTATAACGACAATTACGCTATGGTTTCCCTATGGGAAAAAGGGGAAGCCGGTTATTATGTTACAATTACAATAACAATAATAATGTAGACAGTAGACACTTAAGAGGTCCGTGTCTACTGCTGCAACTGCATACAGTATCTCAACTGGAAGTTATAAAATTGCTGAAAGATTAGTAGCAAGAAACACGGACATAAATAGTAAAAAGATCAGGTGCACCACAAAGCATCCTACGAATAACAGCAACCCCTTTCACATTGTAACCGGTCACATAGTGGGTATTCATAAGGAAGATAGATACCAGGGGATGGATGTACAAAGCTTTCTGAAGGTGCAAAACCTTCCCTAAGTCCCCAAAACTTTCGTAGCTACGGAAAAAAATGGAAATTGCTCTGAGTGCTATTCTGCAGAAATCTCCGCAGCTGTGGAAAAACACTACGGACTGTGGAAAAAAGTGCAGCTGCAGAAGTTCCTGAGGAAAAAGGTAATAAGTAAGAACAGCCCTCAAAGGCTATTCTAAGCCAGGTTTTGTCTGCAGTTGCGGAAAAATGTTTCACACATTGAGTGAGGTGTAACTCACCTCAGCAACCGCGCAGCTCCCCAAATAAATTGAAAACAATTATGGTGGAGCTAAGGCACAGGTAATAGCATCCCAGCGGTGTAGCAGTGGCTGATGTTACAGCAACAATAGCAAACATTGCCATGATATGGCAACAGACAACAACCACCAGACCCAGTGCAGCCTATGATGGAGCCCTACAGGCATTAGAGCCTGACCAGCTGGCAGTGAGTGCTACCCTGCAGGCAACAGGAAAGCCCAGGGTGGGACGACCAGCGGTGACAGTCGGCCACTGTGGTGCCATGGTAGTGCTGGTATGTGTGGTGCTGCAGTGGTCCCAGTTGGGAACTGGTTGCTGGTCTCTCTGTGTGTGCTTACAGTTACATGTTATGACAGTGCAACATCGGCATAATTACAAATTTACTTACTAATGTTGTTGTTTTGTCTGAGGAGCTGTTGAATTAGCCGCAACCTGTGACTTCCAACACAGGCCAAATGTCGTTAGGGTCACATCCCGTGGTGTCTGTCCACATCTGCTGAGCTGCTTTGAAATAGTGCAGCTGCATGGTAGCATACTGTCAGGTACACTCAGGCACCTACCATCTTGTACCTGTGGATTTTAGGTTCTTCAGCAATGTCTGAATTTAAATACTAAATCTTGTTGATTTCTTTTCTTTTTTCTATTGGAGGAAATGCTTATGGAGAATTACCATTGGGGAAGTGTACTTCTTGATATAATTTCTAATTAAAAAAAAGATTCCGTTTAGTTTTGGTGATTTCTGCTGCGGTTCTGTAGGGAGAAATGCTTGTTGAAATTATTGTTTGGGAGAGTGTCATTGGCTGGCGTTGTTTCTAATTGAAAAAACACAACTCTGTTTTAGTTTGGTGATTTCTGCTGCGGTTCTGTAGGGAGAAATGCTTGTGAAAATTACTGTTGGGAAAGTATCATTGGCTGACATGAAACATAGACTTTGACGGCAGATAAAGACCACTTGGCCCCACCTAGTCTGCCCCATTTCTCTACCTACAGGATAAGCTGCAGATCCTATTTAACCAACAGCCTATTTCTTCCTACCCATACAAAAATTGCCTTATGTCTGTCCCATGCATTCTTGAATTCTCCCACAGTTTTAGACCCCATAAACTCCTTGGGAAGGCTATTCCATGCGTCTACTACCCTCTCTGTGAAAAATACTTCCTCACATTGCCCTGAGCCATCCCCTCTCTAGCTTCAAATTGTGTCCCTTGTTCTTGCTGTAACCCCTTTGTTACCCGGGGTTACTAGAATCCCAGTAAGACCTAGTGGTAGGCAGGAAGGCAGCTTGTGAAACTCAGTTAAATGGGTTTCACACTGTCTCACTCTGTCCTCAGTCACAGCTGAGACTAGAGGGATGACATCATAATAGAATTGTCACAGCTGCATGAGCCACATTTGGAATCTTCAGCTCAGAGTAAGTTTAGAATCTTGGGAATTCAAAGTCAGTCTTCAGTTTGTCCTTAAGCAAACAAGAAGGACAACAGTAGTTGTCTGTTTACCCCCTCCCTCTGGGGGTGAGAAAAAGTTCTTTATGGGTTCCAGGGCAATCCTTCTCCCACCTTGGGAAGAAAGCTGCCTGTTTTAATTTAAGTTCAGTCTGTTCATGTATAACAGCAAAGGTTACAGTTCTTCGCCTGTGGGGCACCTGCAACGAATGGGTGAGTGTTTGGCCCCATTGGAAGAGCAAACGACTTCTTTCTTCAGTTGGATTTCAAGTATTGGGGACTGCTATTTGGGAGAACTATGTCAACTAGGACAAACAAATAGAGCAGTCATCTGTTTAAAGTGTTAAAGTTCATTGTGAGAGGTGCTTCAGGTCATCCACCGTCAATCTACAGTTTAAAGTCTAAAGTTCTGTGTGTCCAGAGAAATGGCGGGTATGGGCTGTGGGAGCTGGAGGTGGAAAACCCCCATCTTTAGTAACCAGGTCCACCTCTATGGATTTCTTCTGTGTTTTGCTACTTGCCTCATGCTTGGCCAGTGATGGGGTGGGTACCCAGGCGTGGGTCACAACTTGAAAATCTCTCTAGGAGTCGCAGACTCTAAGTGGTGTGAGGCCACAGGTTGGAACATTACTCCTTGTTGGATAGGAGTCTCCCTGTTTGATGGGAGTTTCAATTTGGAAGTACAAAAACAAAGTCTCTCTAGGATGTCGCAGACTTCAAGTGGTGTGGGGAGCCACAGTTTGGGAGCCTCCTTGTTTGATGGGATGTCTTTCCAAGTAGAGTTTGGGTTCATTACGAAGTGGACCGTCAGTCGAGTGGCCAGCAGGGGAGCCGGGCCAGTCGGGCTGTGTATCCAATGCTATGCAAAGTCCGGCTGAGTGCCTGTGGGTCCAAAGCCAGACAACTGTTGTAGTGTTCATTCCTCAAATGGACCACTGTGTTTAACCTCTAATCTGCATTACAGTTATGTAGCCTTTGGGGGACCATACAGAGCTTTGTTTATGTTCAGTGATTTAATAAATAAAGCCACACTGAAAATCCCAATTCTGGTTCTGGACATTAAAGTTATTGTTTCCTGTAGTTGGATTTACTTGGTGCCCCTGTGCAGAGTAGTCAAACCTAGGTCTCTTGTGCCAGGTAAACTCATCCTTCCCAAACCCGTAGACACCCTATGTATATCCATGCTACAAAAGTGGACACATAGAGGGTTACAAAAATGGAGCACCGCTTTGGATTTGTTTGGGAAGGAAGGTGCTTGGGCAAGTAGGCTAGCGTTTTGTTATCTGGCAGTCGGAAGCCCTAAAAAGTTGAAGCAATTTCCTGGTGTGTGCTGTGTGCTGTGAATCTTGTGCTGCTGTTTAAAAAATGCCAACTGTTTACTGAGGAGCTGTAAAGCCAAAGTGTGTGTCCTTGTCCTGCATCAACATAGTTTACAGCGTTTGTCAGTTTTAAAATAAAGTTCTGTGAAGGAAAGTGTGTAAAACTAGGGGTAGCAACAGAGAAATTATGCCCTGGACGTTGGAAATAGCTTTCTGTGCAATACTAGAGACTGCAGAATTAATGGCAATGTTACATGGTTGAAATGGGCTCCCACCGTGAGTCAGTTGAAAAAAAAAAGTGCATCTTTTTCAGTTTAAATTTGCCTGCTCGACGATCGCCGTGAGGAGAAGGAGTCCTCATGAGGAAGAAGAGCTCATTTGCATGGCGTTGAGTGGTTGGTCAGTTTGCCATTAGTCCCACCCCTCAGCCAACTCTTCAGAGTCTGCTTCAGCATTCGAGAGGGAGACAGAGAGTAGTGCGTGTACTGGCAGTGGAGGAGCATTCGTGAAGTGTTCAAAGTGCTGTAAACAGTGAAAAGTGACTTTTCTAGTTCAAAATCAGGCTCAACCCGCTTATCGGTCGTGGGATCAGTGAATTGTGTGATTTATACTACGATCGCGGAGACTGCCCACCCGTTTGAAATCCGAGGGCCTTCAAAAATTCTGGCTGCAGGCTGTTTTCCTCCATTGCAGCAATCTGCTACCATAACAGTGAGTAAATGATTTAAAACTGCTCAAATCAGTGATTTTCAGTAATGCCATATAAAATGTGAGTGCAGCTGTATAGTCGCTTTGCAAGTAGTGATTGTGTGATATCCTGCTGGCAAGTGCAAGTCTGTAAAGCCATTAAATGTGTGCATAGCAATGAAAGTAGCCTCAGTTTAACGTTTGCAGCCAGAGAGAGACTGTGGGTTGTAAAATAAGTGCAACACTAGTAAAAGCAGGCAATCCTGTGCTGAAACCTGAAGTTTTGAAAGGGACTGTGATTAAATAAATGTTGCCAGCATGTAAAAAGTCCAAGGAAAATCCTGTAAATGTGAGAGACAGAACAGAGCAAGTTGTGCAGTTTAAATAAAAGTTATTAGTAGCTGATGTAAATTGGGTGCGCAGTGGCTTGACCCAGAGTCTGAATATTGATGCACAGATGCTGCCGCCGCCATTACAGGGTGGGAGTAGTAAAGTAAACACAGCAAGCAGAGAGCCATTTTAAAGCTACAGAGTGTGTTCATTAAAAGTGGGACTTTCAGTTACAGTGAACTTTGTTTGTTTCTCTGCAGTTATGGCCTCAGGACCAGCTCGTTATCCGGATCATGCCGGGTTGCAGTAACAGCAGTAGTAAATAGATTGAGAGACATTGAAAATTGGTGCTATAGAGAGCAACTCCCTCCTGATGTGGCAATTCCTAATTATCCAGTGCGTGTATGCAGATGTGCTTGAGTGCTGGAAGGATGTCTTCATGATTCCTCACTGTGCTGGTTGTCTACAAAAATTTGGCTTGTATAAAGCGCCTCAAATTCGTTTGGTTCCACATGGACACAACTTCAAGAATCTGTAGTTGGCAGCACAAAGCATCAGGCGGAGCCTGTGGAGGAAGGTCCCCGGGGAGTGTGGCACAAAGTTAGAGAGTGCAGAATTAGAGACTGAATCTGAAGTTGAAGTTTGGATGCTGGATCTCAGAAGGCAAGTTTAGATAAAGCATCAATAGACCCCTGAGAGGCCTAGCCAAGTCTACAGAGTGAAGATGAGATGGGAGGCCTTTGAATGGGAGGTGTCGACCTCCACTCCTAGTGATGAATGGATAGTCTCAGGGGTGAGAACGACGCTCACTCCTGGGCTCAGATCCTCAGTGAAGAGGAAGATGAGGGGGAACCTATGTGGCCTTGTGAGAAAGGCGGGTACACAGCCTCAAGATCTTGCCTCGGAGAATGTATTCAAGAAGGTGGTGATGCCACTGCCATGGCTTCACCGAAGAAGAAATCACGGATCGTTTTTAATTTCTTTGAGGATCGCGAAGCTGGCAGAACCAGGACTGGCCACCCCAAGCCAGGCCAGCGGTCTCAGATTGACCAAAAGCAAAGAGGAGAGACTGGTTCGAGAAAGGCCAATGAAATCTTGGCATGACCTTTCCTACCTTTCCTCGGAGAGTCTGGGAGGAGATTGAGAATTGCAGGAAATCCTGGATCTGGGTTGAAGCAATGAAACATGTGCATCCTGGGGCCAACCAGCATGTAAAAATAGACTGTTCCACGAAAAGTATATGCAGTGGAAGAGAGGCAGGACACTGTTTATGGACAGAGTGAGAATAGTGGATGGAGAGGGCCTGAAGTCTCCCACTGTGTGAATTATATGCGGCCAGATGGAGTAATAATTCAAGCTCTGACCCCTCTACTATTGGCCTCAGTGCAAGGACCTCCCAGTAATTAAGCCCGTGCCTACAAAATGGAGAGCCGAGCAGTGGTAGTCAATACTGCCACATCTACACTGTGAAGTAACCTTATTGAACTGCCAATATGAATAAACAACAAATCAGGTGCTCCACATTCTTCAGTCCACAGTGTACTACCCTAATCAGCAACCATCTACTGGTTCCACCAGATGACTTCAGATCCAGAGAGGACACCAGCCCAGCTGTTTGCCTGTTCATCGCCTGGTAATCGGATGACCTGGACCAGCTGTTTCTCTTTTGTTCCTGTTCTAAGGTTCCTTCTCCAGTTATGACATCAGCCCAGCTGTTTCCAGATGTGCACTCCTGTGGGTTCCCGGAAGATGTCCGCCCAGCTGTATCAGAAGAAATGCTGCCAGGGAGAGTCTTCGGCAGGGACCAGGTTGGTGGCGTTCGAATACTTCAAGAGGCTGGTGAGTTATCAAAATTCTTTTATTCTATCTTTATGACTTTGCAATACACACTTACACTACAGACTTCAAACAGTGTGAATTGTCACAAAGACTCTCCCCTTTGGGATTATGGCCTTAAAAGACTATGTTCACGGGCTCCGCCCAGAAGAGACTCTTTAATGGACTGGCCTTTGGGCCTTGTAGTCACTAGTGGGACATTTAGGGCATTCCATCCCCCAAAGAAGTGTATTGTTATCAATGTAATTTCTGTACTAATATATACTGTCTTTCTACTTTTCTAAAAAAATATTTTTTTTCTTTTTGGGATTGTTTAGTGTTCTATTTTTCCTGTATGGTAAGGGTTGTTGTTGTTTTGTCACTGTTGCTGTTTAGGTAGATAGTAAATGCAGATTAGGGTGTGTTTTTTGTTTTGTTTTGTCTTTTCTTACAGGTATTCCTGGAGTACAAAGAGAAGACAAGAAGAGGAGGAGGGCCGGATTCCTCGTTCAGTGCTTGTAGAAATTAAAGTACTGTTTGTGTTCCTAATGTTGTAGTTGCAGGCTGCCCAAGGTCGGGAGGTCCACAGAGTTTTGCTTTTGTTTGGGATGTTATGTTAGAGGCAGATGAGGTTTCCCCTAGAGGTTAGGGGGTATGGATAGGCTGTGGCCTGACCTGCAGTAGGGGCCGCAGTGCTGATCTATCAGGGCTATGCTCTGACGGTTCTACCAGAGCCACTAGGTGTCCATAGTAAGTGGATAGAGTAGAGGCTAATATGTCAGCTGTAGGCCTCTAGGCCCTTAGTGTTGCCTACCTGTGCTCGCACATGGTAGGAGAACCTGATCACCCCCTCTGCAGGTAGCACATAGGGTGGGATGGCCTAAGGCAGGGTGCATAATGACTGGGGACAGTCATTTTCCTGGTCTAGGATGAGTGTAACCCCTTTGTTACCGGGGTTACTAGAATCCCAGTAAGACCTAGTGGTAGGCAGGGAAGGCAGCTTGTGAAACTCCAGTTAAATGGGTTTCACACTGTCTCACTCTGTCCTCAGTCACAGCTGAGACTAGAGGATGACATCATAACAGAATTGTCACAGCTGCATGAGCCACATTTGGAATCTTCAGCTCAGAGTAAGTTTAGAATCTTGGGAATTCAAAGTCAGTCTTCAGTTTGTCCTTAAGCAAACAAGAAGGACAACAGTAGTTGTCTGTTTACCCCTCCCTCTGGGGGGTGAGAGAAAGTTCTTTGTGGGTTCCAGGGCAATCCCTTCTCCACCTTGGGAAGAAAGCTGCCTGTTTTAATTTAAGTTCAGTCTGTTCATGTATAACAGCAAAGGTTACAGTTCTTCACCTGTGGGGCACCTGCAATGAATGGGTGAGTGTTTGGCCTCATTGGAAGGCGAACGACTTCTTTTCTTCAGTTGGATTTCAAGTATTGGGGACTGCTATTTGGGAGAACTATGTCAACTAGGACAAACAAATTGAGCAGTCATCTGTTTAAAGTGTTAAAGTTCATTGTAGAGGGTGCTTTAGGTCATCCACCATCAATCTACAGTTTAAAGTCTAAAGTTCTGTGTCCAGAGAAATGGCGGGTATGGGCTGTGGGAGCTGGAGGTGGGAAAACCCCCATCTTTAGTAACCAGGTCCACCTCTATGGATTTCTTCTGTGTTTTGCTACTTGCTCTGCGCTTGGCCAGTGATGGGGTGGGTACCCAGATGTGGGTCACCACTGAAAATCTCTCTAGGAGTCGCAGACTCTAAGTGGTGTGAGGAGCCACAGGATGGAACATTACTCCTTGTTGGATAGGAGTCTCCTGTTTGATGGGAGTTTCGATTTGGAAGTACAAAACAAAATCTCTCTAGGAGTTGCAGACTTCAAGTGGTGTGGGGAGCCACAGTTTGGGAGCCTCCTTGTTTGATGGGATGTCTTTCCAAGTAGAGTTTGAGTTCATTTGCCAAGTGGACCGTCAGCCGAGTGGCGGCAGGGGAGCCAGGCCAGTCGGGCTGTGTATCAATGTGCATGCAAAGTCCGGGCTAATGCCTGGTGGTTCCAAAGCCAGACAACTGTTGTAGTGTTCATTCCTCAAATGGACCGCTGTGTTTAACCTCTAATCTGCATTACAGTTACGTGAGTCTTTGGGGGACCATACAGAGCTTTGTTTATGTTCAGTGAGTTAATAAATAAAGCCACACTGAAAATCCCAATTCTGGTTCTGGACATTACAGTTATTGCATCCTGTAGTTGGATTTACTTGGGTGCCCCTGTGCAGAGTAGTCAAACCTAGGTCTCTTGTGCCAGGTAACCTCATCCTTCCCAACCTGTAGATACCCTATGTATATCCATGCTACTAAAGTGTACACATAGAGGGGCCACATTGCACATCTCTTTTCTGAAAGATGCTACCCTCTTGGACTTTGTTGATTCCACTGAGGTACTTAAAAGTTTCTATCATGTCCCCCTCTCCTCCTTTCCTCAAGGGTATACATATTAAGCTCCTTTAGTCTCTCTCCTCGTAGGCTTCTCTTGCAGACCCTGCACCATTTTAATTGCCCTCCTCTGGACTGCCTCCATCCTGTCTATGTCCTTGGAGATGGGGTCTCCAGAACTGGATGTAGTACTCAAGATGTGGTCTCATCAACTGTCTGTACAGAGGGATAACAACTTCCTGTTTTCTGCTGGTGATGCCTCTCCTATACATCCCAATATCTCCCCAGCCCTCCCTACTGCCTTCTCACATTGCTTGCTAACCTTAGGTCATCTGATATAATTACCCCCAGGTCTCTTAGTCATCATTTCTAATTTAAAAAAACAACTCTGTTTTAGTTTTGGTGATTTCTGCTGGGGTTCTCACTCGGCTGATTTATATTTCTGTTGAAGCCTGCAAACCTGTTAATGCAAACTTCAGCTGACAAGAATTCTATTTTTGTGTGTGGTCCCAGTGGCGTGCTGTAATACAGCATGGTTATGTGAGGCAGACACTGAAGACACTTTCACTTCTGGATTGGTCATTAACTGACCATTAATGATCGATCCAGTAACCAATGAGAGAGATGCATTGGCTGATTAATATGTAATTAGCCTTATAATACTATACTAAGACCCAGGAATGAGCATTCTAATAGTGCAGCAGTAGCACTACTGCTTGCTATGCTAGTGAACTGGGTTTGGGAACAGAAGTTGGTCACTTGAGGGCCAGCTGGGGGAAGCAGAGAGGATCGAGTATCTTCAGATCAGCCCTACTCCTTGGGGAGGGAGGAAGGAACACAACTTTCCCTACTTGGCTGCCACTGGGTGGAGGCAGGAGGCATTATAGTGAGATCACATGTGGGAAGGGGCAGCCAGGATGCCAATAGGCTTGGCCTACATGTGTGCCACCATATGCATGCATGCACATCATTGCATGCTGGCACCCAGTGTGAGAAAGCCTGGAGCTGGAGCACAAAGCCCTGGTCTACCATTCTGTCAGCATCCCTAGCAGGCCCACACATGATTGACATGGCAGGCCACCTGGTGGTCCTAGGCAAGTGGTGGATAACTAGTATGTTTATGAGAAAATAAGTGATGGGGCTATGGGTGCTGTCAGGCGGGCTGGGGGATGAGAAAAGGCTTGCTTGTTTGTTTTGTTCTTTGCTTTATTCTCTCTCTTGTGCATTGCTTCTGCTGGTGCCTGTCTCCATCTTCTGTCTACGATCTCCATCCTAGTCAGCACAGTCTTTCTGCTGCCCATGGCTCTTGCCTAACAGCTTTCCCCAAGGGTGGGGTGTATGCTTCCAGCTGCCCTTTACAGCATGCTTTTAGGGAAGGTCAGGATCACTATCATAGGCAGTGAGGGAGCTGTCCCTTTGGAGTGCTCTGTGGGCGTGGCTGGCTTCTGGTCTGATGTCATTGTACCTCATTTGGAGGTTCCCCATATGTTCATCCTGCTCTCCTTCTCCACCATAGCGTGCATGCCCACAATGCTTCTGGGAGGGGCCGCCAGGCAACATGGGTTGCCCACAACAGCAATGGCATCTCCACTATGCCCCACGAGTGTCATACTATGAGCAGTACAACACAGAACCCACCCCCTAGGGAAGAGATTGTCCAACAGATGCTCTGTACTCTCCCTGCTGGCCTTTGCTCATGACATCCCAAACTTGGGACCCAAACCTGGGTTGTCAGTGTTCCAGAATGGCCCCACTGCTCAGCACCAAGGAGCCAGCTAGAAAATATTAATTAAAAAAAAATCCCAGGGTCAAATATCATTGCGCTTACTCAGTCTGTTACCATGTGCATCACTGGACCTCTCTGTGCTCCAGTCTTCCAGCTGTAAAATTAAATAGAAGCAGGATTCCATGTAGAACGAGATGCTAATCCTCAGTTGTGTGACATTATGTAAACACACAGACAATATAAAATAAAAAGGATATTTCTGTGGGAAGAGTGTCCCAGAGTTAGAGATGGGATGTCTCGTGCTACCTAATTAGACTGGGTTTTGTGACCCTTCGGTTACTGTCATGGTTAATTTTAGTAAGTAAATTGTATGTTAGCTATTACATGATCTTATATCACACTCCAAGTTTAAATTGCCTCAGCTGAATCATTAAAAGACCATCTTTCAGACACTGAAGCATTTTTAAATATCCCTTAAGTTCAGGACTGCGTGTCTTTGCAAGTAATTGTGAGATGTCAGTGTTGCCATTTAAATTGCATTCCACATTTTTCTTGTCCAGCTCTGCAATACAGATCTTCAAGAGATCCTGATTAACAAGCGATGGCAACATCATGTATGCATAAAATGGAGTTTTAATAAAGACTACCCGATTTACAGATGCTCTCAGAAAAATAATCTTTATAAAGAAGGTACAGAAAATCATTGGATTCCTGTAATTAAGCCTATTTTGAATAAGAGCTTTGTGACATGTATGAATAAATCTACACTCATCTAAGACCTTAGTGACAGATGTATTTCTCCCACTTTGTACATGTGTTGAGATCTTTTATGAACAGAGTTCTTACCGGGGACAACTAGAATGAGAGCAATCGATCGAGTAGCATGAAGGTGCTCTTTATCACTGGATGTTCCAAACAAAATGAATACTCCCAAAACAAAGCAATTAAAGAGATTCTCATTCTGTGTTATCTGTGATCTGTATCCACTGTCAACAAAGACTGCCTGGCATGGACTTCTAAAAGATTATAATGTCGACACCATGTTCAGTTGCTAGGCTATGGCAGTGCAGTGCTGACGTTCACTTATGAGGCATATCTTTGAGCACCTGAATAACAAAATAAACCTGGACCAGTGGGATGTCTTACAGTGGCAAATTGGCCAACTGTGTTCTAGTATTTTATTAACTCATTAAGAAATTTATTATGGATCAAAGGGCACATTTGACCAATCGGACGCTCCTTTCCCTGCATGTAGGACACACTTTTCTGTAAGAGTGTCTCATATGCAACTGCCCTGGATGCAGGCTTGTTTAGGGAAGGCTGTTTAAAACGTTTATATATTATTGATCTGTCTTGATCAATATCATATTTATACCACATTGAGAACCTGCATTGGGCTGTAAGACTGGTTTTCTTACATTGTTATTGTATCAAAGTTCTCATACCCACACATGAGACCACTCTTACAACCATGAAAGTGATTTCAGTGGCAGTATTAACATGCCTGGAATGTTAAAAGCCACCCAAAGGCTGTATTCTGATTGGACAAGCATTAGTCTCCAGGAAATGAGTGAGTAAAGGAAAAAAAAATTGCACTGTGGAGCACAAACCATATAAAACTATAAACAGATATCTGCCTCTATCTCTGAAATCAAACAAAGGGGCAGAAGACACTGCAGAGCAGGACACTGCAGAACAGGAGCTAGCACTACAAAACTTGCTTAAACAGGGTCCAAAACAAAAAAGAATCCAAAACACTTCTGATCATAAGAGACTCCTTGATTTGGGGAGTTGATACCTACCTCCGCCAGGGTAATGATCAGATGTCTCCCAGGTACATCAGCATGGAGAGACACTGACCGCATTGCTAAATTGTACAGGAAGTAGGAAAAACATTGCTGTCCTGGTACACATAGGGACTAATGATCTCACCAGCCAGTCAGTTGTGGAGACCAAGGAACACCTGACCAGGCTGGAAGACAAACTGTCATCCATTTGTCCAGCATCTCCTTCTCTGAGATCCTGCCAGTCTGGGAAAGGGGGACAGATGGACGGAAGGTCAGAGAATGGGAATAGAGGAACTAAACATGTGGCTTAAGGGTTGGTGCCAAGGAAAGGACACAAATTTATGCGTAACTGGCAACAGTTTTGGAGCGAAAGTTCTTTAAATTCGATGAACTGCATCTGACTAAGGAGGCAGTCTGTGCACTGGGGCAGAAGTTTGATGTCTTTGCAGAATATTTAAACTAGCAAATGGGAAAAGGGTGCAGCACCCGATACATCGAATGGGAAGAATACCCCTCCCCATCAGCTAGTGATCAAACAGGAAGTTCAGCATGTTTGTAGTTCATTTGCATCACCAGGTAAGGAAAAGGTCTGGCTCCCAAACAATGCACAGGAGAAATGCTGGATCTCGCTCAGCAACTAATGCACGAAATCTGGCCATTGGAAAATCATGTACACAATGCCCACACTCTGGGAAACAAGATCCCAGACCCGGAGGCAAGAATGACAGAGGCTAAACTGGACATAGTAGCAATTAACTAGACATGGTTTCCAGTAACCACACTTGGGAGACTTTAGTACCCGGCTATGTACTGTTCAGAAGAGACTGAGGTGCACAAAAGGGGAGGAGTGGCCTTTATGTCAATGAAAATATCAAAGATACAGAAATTCAGAATACACAAGGAGCCAGAAGAACTGTGGGTCACCCTGGAAACAGGAAATGGGATAGCCATATGAACTGGGTTGCCTGCAGGCCTCCAGACCAGGGGAGGACATAGACAAATTACTGTTAGAAGATATACAAAACATGACAGCTAAAGGGAGGTTCTGATAATGGAGACTTCAACTTGCCAGATACAGATTGGTCAATACCAGCAGGAACATCCACAGAACTAGACACATAGTGGATTCCTGCAGGGGGCCTCAAATAACTAATACAACAACCCACAAGAGACAGGGCTAGCCTGAATCTGGTACCGACTAATGGTTAAAGGATCATAGTTCTCCAGGTAGAAGGTCACCTGGGAGCCAGTGGTCATCACATGATATGGTTCAATTTGGCCCCTAGAACTAAATCATCCCATTCCAAGGCAAAATATGGGACTTCAGAGGAGCTGACTTTGATAAGATGGCCAACAGAGTTAAGCTAGCCTTGGCAAGAAGAAATCCGGTGAGGGGGTACAGGCAAAGTGGGCAAGCATTAAGGATGCAATACTTGAAGTAACATCCCATTGTGTTAGGGAGAAAAGCAAGAGCAAAAGAAGGAGGAAATGACTTTGGTTCTCAAAAACAGTAGCAGAAAAGATCAGAGCTAAAGGTTGGCCTTCAGGAAATATAAGGAATGCAGCGGAACGAAGCTAGGAGGCATACCAAATTTCCCTAAGGGAATCAGGAAGGCAGTAAGGCAGGCAAAGGCCCAAACCAAGGAAACACTAGCATGAACAGAAAAAGAAGGGACAAGACTTTCTATAGCTACTTTAGTGAAGGAGAAAGTCCAGAGGGTATAGCTAAGATCAAAGGGATAAGGGGAGTTTGTTGAGGAGGACCCATGAAAGCATCTATCCTAAATAGATACTTCTGCTCAGCATTTACTGAGGAGAAGGTAGGGCAGGGCCCACAGCTCATCACCATGGACACGGGAGATGTGCATAAGTCCCTTCACAAAGAAAGGGTCCTACAAGAGAGGTCAGGGTGGACAAGACAATAGGACCTGATGACATACATCCCAGGGTACTAAAGGAGCTAAGGGTGGAACTAGCAGAGCCATTATCAGAACTGCTTGGTGAGACTCTGAGCACAGGAGAGGTCCCAAAAGACTGGAGAAGGGCTCATGTGATCCTGCTCCACAAGAGTGGCACAGGGAGGAGGCGAGAACTACAGATCAGTCAGTTTACCTCAGTAGTGGGCAAGATTATGGAGGCACTCCTTAAAGAAAGAATAATGTAACACCTTTAATCTATAGAGCACAGGATCCAAGACAGCATGGGTTTACAACAGGAGCTCCTGTCAAACTAATCTCACAGATTTCTTTGACTGGGTAACCAAGTGGTGGACCAAGGGGTGCAGTTGATGTTGCCTATCTTGACTTCAGCAAAGCTTTCAATACTGTTCCACATAGAATATTCATTAATAAGCTGGGTAGGCTCGGGGTGGGTCAGAGGTTGGTCAACTGGGTGGCAAACTGGTTGGTGGGCAGAAAACAGAGAGTGGTGGTAAATGGTATACAGTCAGAAGAGATGCAAGTCACAAGTGGGGTACCTCAGGGATGAGTCGTGAGGCCAGTCCTCTTCAATACCTTCATCAGTGACATTGCAGGTGGTCTGTAGGGTAAGGTTTGTCTGTTTGCAGATGACACCAAGATCTGTAACAGAGTAGATGATCCAGATGGGGTGGGCAGAATGAGAAGAGAGCTGGATAAACTGGCAAAATGGTTAGAAGAGTGGCAACTGGGGTTTAACAGAAAGAAGTGCAAGATCATGTACATAGAGAGAAACCTTGAAGCTACCTATAGGCTGGGAGGGAGTTGCTGGCAATCACAAGGAAAGAAAGAGATTTGGGCATCATCATTACAGATGACTTGAAATCATCCAAGCAGACCACTAAAGCAGTAGGTAAGGCTAGAGGATGTATTAGTAGGGTATCACAAGTCATAAGAGGAGTTAATAATCCCTCTTTACAAGACACTAGTTAGGCCCCATCTGGATTACTGAGTGCAGTACTGGGCGGCACCTGTGCAAGATACATTAACAAAATGGAGGCAGTCAGAGAAGGGCAACCAAAATGGTGCAGGGACTGCATCAGAAACATATGAGGACAGATTAATGGAGCTCAATATGTATACCCTAGAACAAAGGAGGAAGAGAGTTGATATGATCAAAACATTCAGACATCTTAAAGGCATTAACAAGGTGAAAGAGTCTAACATGTTTCAATATAAGAAAACTAGCAGGACAAGAGGACACAGCATAACATTAGAGGGAGGCTGATTAAGGGGTAATGTGAGGAAGTTCTTTTCACAGAAAGGGTGGTGGATGCATGGAACAGCTTACCTCAGGAAGTGGTGGATATGAATATAGTGCAGGGCTTCAAACAGGCATGGGATAGGCATAAGGGAGCAATATAGATGAGTATGAATAGATAGGCCATTGACAGAATAAAGGCCTATGCCAATCATAGAAAGTGGGGCTTCAGGCTAAACAAGATGGGTAAGGGAGCCTGGCACTATGGAAAAACTGTTTATAAAATGGCTTGAATCAAATAAGCACTCTGGTTGGTCAAAACTGGCCACATTACCCTGCAAGTAACTTCAATTATTGCACAGCTCAAATTTTACTTTCTTTTTCCTGCTTTTTAAACTTTAAAACCATTTTATAAGTACAATAACACACTCAAGGTGTGCAGTAATGCCATAAATTACCACACTTCTCAGGTGGTTGAAGTCACTCCAGCTGCACCTCATGCCTCACAACCCACGTGGGGCATGTGGTGATCAACATTACAGCACACCTGCCATGTTATCGCTTACATATTTGAATGAAAATTTACCAAAAACAATGAATTATGCGATACTGAGTGTATTCTGCAGCATGATGCAAATTCTGCAGAAAATTCTGCAATCGGGAATCACAGAATTCCAGGGCCTTGGTGATAAAGTAGACTACAGGTAAGAGGAGGGTAAAAAAGCCTTGAGGTCAGCAATGAGTATTAACAAGGCCACTGATTTATGGTGATTAAAGTAATGAAATTCCACTTTCAAAACCTGAAGTTCTGGGAATTGGACCTGTGGTTGCAAGTCTAATTTCTGGATTTTAAGGATTCTACTGTAATTCTTTTAGTATGTGTATAAATAATCAGAATGAAAGGTGGCTTACTATAAAGAGTATTAAATGAAGCAAACTGAAAATAGTACAGGAAGGAATTATAAGTAAGGATGTAAGTCCATAATTGTGGTCACGGAGGTCATGGAAACAGTGAAATTCAGGTGCCTCCGTGACTTTTCCCTGCTGCTGGTTTCGCTGTTCAACAGCACTTTGGCTACTGATCAGCACCATTTTAGGAAGGGCAGAGATGGAAAACACAATGCGTGAGCCATGCTATGCTCATTTGCCCTCTCTGCCGCACGCAGCTGCATGCTGCAGGAATGGCCATAGGATGCAAGCACTGTAGCTGCCACAACAGACATCACGCCACACCATCGGTTTTATGTGATAAAGGCAAGTCTGAAAGACTGCCTATCACATCCATGAACAAATATGAGCCCATAGTCAAAGGGCAACGAATATTGTACCAAATACTTTACAAACGCACACAAAAAACATCTGTGTTTCTGCACCCCCACCTTGTGGGGGCGAAGCCAGCCACACCCCCAAACTTAAATAACAAACTTCAAGGGGGGTGTGATCACAGACAAGTTACTGGATTAAAAAAATATATATTTTGCCCGTAGCTGGACTCGAACCGGGTCTGCTCACGCCATCAAGTGGTAGTATACACCACTATGCTATCTGAGTAGCTCTGCAGGAGTTGGCAACATAGGATCCTATATCGTAGTAGTGAGTACAGCTCCTTGCTATACTTGCTATCACGGGATATAGCGATCTAATGCACCACTCACTGTCTTGTAGAGTGCTATTATTGAGTCGCTAAAAGTGCAGCTCAATAATCAGCGCCTACATGGGTACAACCCAATTCAACCCACGATCATGTTGACGGCCAAAAACAGACTTCCAAATTTTAAATATTCATGTTGCCCAGCTTATGCTTGTTGGGACGGCAGGTGCATGGGCACTTTAGGTGAGTAAATCAGACTCACTAAAGATCAGCATGATATTCCTGAATTACTGTCTGGTACAGAAATCTGGCTGACTGGGTAGAAATGAAAGGGTTTTCACCAAGAGAGGAATGAGGAAAGAATTCTACTAATGCACAGGTTTGCTGCCCTCACAGAAAGAGTCACCCAGAGATAACATTACAATTGTATTAAAGAACTGTATGCATTAAAGTGTAAAACCGTTGTGCTAGGTGGCTGAATATTTGAATGGGTAACAGGACAGAACAGCATCAGCAGCAGCATGCAGTTAGGATTCCTGGTTAGTTTTCTTGTTTGTGAACCAAAACAAAACAAAAATTTTATTCACCAATTTGAAAGTGTTAAAAACTATAAAAAGCAAAATGTAATAATTTGTTGTTAAATCTGTGTTATACTTTTATTTTGTGTGTTGTAAATGGCTTTAAAATATATTAAGTATGTTGTATGTCACTTACAAAGAGCCCAATGACTGGCCCAAACTTCACCCATGGTGGTGGCAGAGTTCCTATTTATGAAAATGGCATCCCACGACAGACCGTCTGAGGAGATACCAACTCTGATGGACACCTTGTAAAGGAAAAATTGATTGAACTCATCACATGTTTCTTCTGTAAAAACTCTTCTGAAGACAGAGAATTTAAAAATCTATCCACACTGTTGAAGAGTGGAGCTGGTCAATTTTCCCATTCAGCGATCGTGCATGGCAGGAATGCTGTCTTTGTCAGTGTGATCACCTGTTGATATTCACCGTAGTGAGCATTTAGCACCAATCTGTCCTCCTCTGACTTGGATCTCTGTCAAGAATGTGAAAATCTCCACCCCTTAGTTTTCAGCCACCTAAGGTCATCATCAAACCAATTTGACCCAGGGCAGGACATTAGAGAGCAAACACAACAGGGTGCCAGAGAGTCAAAGGCCACTATAAGGCTTTCTTATATCCCTCCATGGCATTCTCTCCACCACAAGCACATGCTGATTCCATGCCCAAGGTGCCCAGAATCATCAGGAGGTTATTTGACTCCAGATTGTTCAACCACGCTATGTGACCATCTCCGGAAAGGGTTTGAAAAAGGGGGCCTGAATAAGAAACTATATGGCATGATGGTCTGACCACTAGACCGGGTCAACCATGAGATTACTAATGTAAAGACACAATGTGAAGCTCAATCTAGTGTGGGCTTTCATGGTGAGTGCCAATGGCAAGTGCCTCTACTAGACCCAGTGAAGACATAAACTAGAGGAACTGTTGTCCAAATAGGGAGCCTTCATCGTACCCAGGCATTAAAATCACCCAGCACTCTATAAGCTAGATCAGTCCACTTTAAATTTGTTATTATGGTGTTTTGTGTGGACAGTCTCCTGCTGTCAGACAGGTGGAAGTCCAGCAGTGGAGAGCAATGCCTCCTTACCCAAAGTAGGAGCTCTGTCACTAGGATGCTCAATCCTCCTTTCCCAGGCCGATCTCCAACAATTCAAGTCCACTGACAAGCTCAGGTCAGTGGTAGAGCAAGTGGTCATGCTGCCACTGTATTACCAGGCTGACTGGCTGACTTGTTAACCTTTACCTATCTTTCTGGTACACTACTAGCCCAAGTGACCCATTAGTAACCTGCCAAATGAATGGGGAGGTGGTTTACATAAGTAGTAGAGGAAAGGGGCAAAGAAGTGTCCCACTTGGCACAACAGAAACATAAGACAACTGATAGAAACATAGAAACATAGAATTTAATGACAGATAAGGACTGCTTGGCCCACCCAGTCTGCCAGTTGTTTTCCATGCCTATTCTGTCACAGCAGAATCTACTTGATCTCCAGCTAAATCTTTGCTTCCCTGCTAAGAAGTCCTTGTGCTTATCCCATGCAGGCTTTAAGTCCACCACTTTTGTCTCCCTCACCACCTCTGCTGGAAGACTGTTCTAGGCATCCACCACTCTTTCAGTGAAAAAATACTTCTCACATCTCTCCTAAATTTACCTCCTTCCAGCTTCATTATATGTCCCCTTGTTCTTGTTCATCTTTCCTCGAAAAATACTCCCCTTTTGTACATTATTTCATTTCATGAGGTATTTATAGGTGTCTACCATGTCCCCCTCCTGTCTTCCAGGATGTACATATTGATGTCCATCAGCTTGATCCTGAATAAAAGGAAAGTTGATGACCACTGGATAGAGACAGGTTGCCTCCAGGCCAGAGAGCAGTACAGAGCGGCACTGAGGAACTGAAAGACTGGAGCTATGAAAGCTAAGGATAGGCTGGAAGTCACTGACAACATCAAAGCCTTCTTCCAGTCCAAAAATACAAGGAGAAAGGTGAAAGAGTAGATGGGGAACTGGCCCTCTGAAACAATGGGGTACAGGATGAGGAGTATGTGAAAGAGCCAGTGGCTCACAGATGCTGAATTAATTCTTGGGTTGTGCTCGCCAAGAGCCCTTGGGATGGGAGGGCACTCACTGGGGGCATGGCATCAGTATTGATCATGTTGCTGCCTGCAGACATCATCCCGATGGAGATAGTTCCATATATCTAGAAATAAAGCACTTTAATTTGCATCTTTGACTCCAGCCTGAGTGTATCACTGTAAAATTTGCTTTTCCAGACATCACACCTACACTGGTGGCTCACAGCCTTGTAAAGATCAAGTCTAGTGAATCAAAAGGAGTGGACAGGATAACAACCCAGTATCAGAATGGAGTTAAGGGTACAATTGCTGGGCCACGTGTGATGATCTTACCTACCAAAAGGAAATGACTGCTTGAAATTGGTCCAGAGGAGGTAACCAAAATGATACATATGAAACAGAAAAGAAATGAAGAAAGATTGTCTGACCTCAGTATGCACTTCCTGGAGGTCAGGAGATAGGGGACATAACTGAGACCTTCATGTATCTAAGGGACTAAACAGGTGAACTACCAACAACTGTTCAGGCATAATGAGTGGTCTTTACAGGGACCACAACTATAAATTGACAGGAGGAAATCTGGAACAGATGTGAGGAAGCATTTCTTTACAGAAAGGGTGGTGGTGACATGAAATCATCACTAGGGAGCTGGTCAATGCCAAGACAGCTACAGGTTTTAAGAGTGTCGGATAGACACATGTGGTTGGTGAAAGTAATGGGGATGGGAAATGGGGTCAATAAGGCAAATCAAGCAAAGCTATGAGGCAGGAGCTGTGCATAGGAGCTGCCAGTGCTACATTGGTGGGGACTTAAAGATCCACTGATAGCATTTGCAAAACTTTGAAAAAGTAAGATTTATATTCAGCTCCATCCCATTTTGTTTATTACTTCATATATTTTCAGTAATTAATTCCACATTGTCTTTATTACTGAACAAAGTTGCATGAAAACAAGATCCCTATGCCCTAGAATGTGTCTACTCTGGCTGCTTCTCTACACATGACATCACAATCCCTTGTTTATGGCATCATACGTATCTCCATAACAACATATTGTGATGTCATAAACAGAATTAGGATGTCAGGTGTACACAAGGAACCAGCTTTAAAAGAGTAGAGATACTGTACTGATGCAAATACTCCTAGAATAAGAAAATAAGGGTGAGAATTACAGAACAAAATAAAAAATATAAGCTACAGTTATGTCTGAATATTACATTTTTCAAAGTTGTCTCAACTGTGTCAGGAGTTCTTTATGAACTGGGCAAACTAGATGGACTGCAGTCTTTTCCTGTCCATAAATTATTGTTTCTATGTAATCTTTGAGGTGTCTGTCTCAACAGGTGTGGTGCTGGAGGACTGGAAAGTGGGCAATGTGTTCCCCATCTTCAAAAAGGGAAAAGGTTGAATCTCTGCATTACAGGCTGGTCAGCCTAATATCAGTACTGAGCAAGGTCCTGTAAGTCATTATCAAGTCATTATCAAGCCATTATTAGGCCATTATCAAGCCATTAACAAGCCATTATTAGGCCATTATCAAGCCATTATCAAACCATTATTAAAGCCATTATTAAAGCAATTATCAAGCCATTATTAAGCCATTATCAAGCCATTATTAAGCAATTATCAAACCATTATCAAGCCATTATCAAGTTATTATCAATCTATTATCAAATCATTATCAAGCCATTATTAGGCCATTATCAAGCCATTATTAAACCATTATCAAGCCATTATCACGTTATTATCAAGCCATTATCAAGCCATTATTAGGCCATTATCAAATCATTATTAAGCCATTATCAAGCCATTATCACGTTATTATCAAGCCATTATCAAGTCATTATCAAGGATAATAATGGAGCACTTGGTTGAGGCCAGGTTCTTATCACCTCTCAGCATGGCTTTTTGAGGAGCATATTGCTAAACAACCTGATCACCTTCCTCGGGGAGGTGGTCATGGAGGTAAACAGGGGTAAAGCTGTACATGTAGCCTATCTGGACTTCAGTAAGGTTTTTAGCACTGTGGCACATGAAAAACATTTAGGAACAGAGCACCAGCGGGTATACATGAGGCAGACACAAAGTGGACTCAGGGTTGTGGTGGATACTCATTGCTCCAAGTGAAGAGACATACTTAGTAGCTTCCCTAAGGGATTGGCACTGTGGCCAGTATAATTCAACATTTTATCAATGGTCTGGAAGCTGGTGACTCACGCATGTTGTTTATGTTTGTAAATGACACTTAGCTGATCGGGTAGTGGAGTTCCATGAGAATGCAGACAGACTTCAATAGGAACTAAACCAGCTTGGTGATTAGTCTGACTCCTGAAACCTGTAGAAATCACATCCATCCTACTAGCTGGCTACCTGGTGAAGATCAGCTTGATAGATCCCAGTGGTGGACAGGATGCACCCAGAATCTTACTGGAAGTATGTGCTGGGTGCCATGCTATAAGCCAACCCCTGTAGTTGTCACAGTTTCAGTATGTTAGTAGCTGCACAGCCAGCTTCCCAGTACCCAGAGGGCTTCATCTCCAGAACTAATCTTGAGGATAATACACAACATGGGTTTCATAAGGGCAGATTTTACCAAATCAATTTGGTGGAATTTTTGAAGCAGTTAGCTGAGCCTTGGGCATGGAGAAACCATTAAATGTTGTGTTCTTGGACTACAGCAAAGCTTTCAATATGGTTCTGCAATAGAATTAATCCAAGAGATCAGGAAACTTGAACTAATCATAATACTGCATGAGTGAAAACTGGTAGACAAATAGGAGACAGAAAGTAGGACTAAAAGCCACCTGTCAAGTTGGGAAGCAATGACCAGCGGGGTCTCAAAAGGCTCTGTACTGGAGTTGGCCCTCCTTAGCAGATGCAACTCTTCTGTTTGACACACCAATGGCGAAACACAAAAGACCATTACGGTGACAGTCACTGTAATGGTCCTTTTCCATGTTTCGCTTTCCCTCATGTTCTGCCCCTCCCGGACCAACTCCAACCTGGGTTGGTAATCCTAAGTCCAGGGGTGTGGAGGCACATCCCACAGAAAACACTCACAGAATGGGTGGCACAATACCTGCATCGGTGTTGTGCCGCTGCTGTGTGGGAGGTTGGCATTTTCACTGTTGACCTCCTTGGTGCTTCCTCTTTAGCATGTATGTGTCATCAATGCAATGCAACAAAGTGGGTGGATGAGTAATTCTGCAGATGACACTAAGATTAGCTTTATAATGGATAGCACAAAAATGAGGAAGGAGATGGAACAGATAGAGGCATGAGCATCGGCAGCTAAATTGTACCTCAGTGCAGACAGGTGCACAGTAATGCATTTTGTGCACAGCAATCCAGAAGGCCGTTATAAGCTGTGTGGGCTACTGAGAAAGATTTAGGAGTAGTGGTAAGACATGACCTGAGACAAGAAATGCAGTGTACTATAGTGACTAAAAATGCAATACAATACAGGGCTGTACTGTAGAAAAACATAACTAGCAGTGACAGTGATGTCATCCTGCCTCATTCAGACCACTGATGGCCACATGTTGAATGTTGTGGCAGCTGTGGGCACCATATCATAGGAAAGAGATCTGGATATTTGATGGAATTAAAACAAAAAAACATCCACCAGGACAGAGGTGTTCCTTGACAAGTCAGTCCATATCACACTCAAAGAAATCAGGCACTCACCACCTCGGACTAAATTGACTGCAACGCTCCAAACTCAGTTGCCTGTTGTCCTTTATTAAGTGATAATCACACATGTGTCTCAAAGTACAAAGTACAAACAGATCAAAGCCCACCTGATGTGTTTGGACCGTAGTCCTTTATTTACCTTGATAAAGGACTACGGTCCGACTACGCTCGGCGATGAGCTTTGATCTGTTTTATACTTACACAGGTCACATGTGTGGATTGTCACTTCAAAGAGACAACAGAGCAACTAAGTTGGAGCTGTCAGCAATTAATCTGAGTGGTGAGTGCCTGACTTCTTTATTTATTGTTTTTATTTATTTATTGAGAAATCGGAATTACAAACCTTTGAGCTAAGAACTCGTTTACAAAGGATCCTCATCAACACTTAAGAGATACATTTGTTGCAACAGCATAATTACAGCAGTCAAACTGACACTGGGGTTATACTAACACAGTGTTTACATAGAAAGGGCAGCAAAATACAGTTACAGTTTACACAAGTCAAGACATGAATGAGGCAGCTAGTGGCATTGTCAGTTTCTCAGTGGTGGTACGCAATGAGTAGCCATCTGAGAAGTTAAGTGCAGAGAGACAAGTTGAGGTTTGGCAAGTGCAGGTTGTTGGGGGAGGGAGGAGGGAGGAGGGAGGAGGAGGAAGTGTTCAAGGGGATGGGCAAGAGGTAGTGTGGGTGTACTGGTCAGAGGGCAGGTGGATGGGAGGAGTAGGGAGGGCAGAGGAAATGGCACAGTAATGTTTGGGGTAGTGTGGGTGTACTGGTCAGAGGGCAGGTGGATGGGAGGAGTAGGGAGGGGCAGAGGAAATGGCACAGTAATGTTTGGGGTAGTGTGGGTGTACTGGTCAGAGGGCAGGTGGATGGGAGGAGTAGGGAGGGGCAGAGGAAATGGCACAGTAATGTTTGGGGTAGTGTGGGTGTACTGGTCAGAGGGCAGGTGGATGGGAGGAGTAGGGAGGGCAGAGGAAATGGCAGTAATGTGCCATTTGAAATGATGTGGGTGTGCTGGACAGAGGCAGGTGGAGGAGGAGTGGTGGGGCAGAGGATGTGGACAGGGACCGGGCAGGAGGTCAGTGTGGGTGTTGCGGACAGAGGGCAGGTGGAGGGAGGTAGTGAGGAGTACTGGACACAGGGCAAGTGGTGGGGGAGGAGGGGAAGGGGTGGGGTGGAGTAGGTGCAACCCAGTCAGAGCAAGGAGGCAGTTAAGTGGTGTGCTGGATGCTGGGATTACATTTGGCACAGGCAGTGAACTGGAGGAGAGATGGACTTATGGAGTTTGGATTTGAAGTGCCCTAGGCATTGAAGGCTGGTGATTGGGTTTGGAAGCTTGTTTAGCCAGGTGGGTGCCCTCACAGCCGGCTGGGCACGCTCCCCAGGGCT
Organism: Neoceratodus forsteri; assembly: GCA_016271365.2. NCBI lineage: Eukaryota > Metazoa > Chordata > Ceratodontiformes > Ceratodontidae > Neoceratodus > Neoceratodus forsteri. The sequence goes on along the minus strand of CM028129.1, from coordinate 1,708,342,994 downwards.
GATCTCCTGAAGGGAACAGCTAAGGCATGCCTGGTGACGCTTCTTGTGGCATGCTCCACCTGGGGCAGGTCTGAATAAAGCCTGCAGGAGACAGTTGCCAATCCCAGTAGGGCCTTCTTTCCTAATAGGCAGGTCTAGAGCTTTGTTCTATCCTGGAGGGGAGCCACTTTGTCCTTATGCAGAGCTTGCAGGTGTGTGTGATGCAATCTGCATCCAGGACAAATCTGCATGCTTTATTGAGGGTAAGGTGGACTTTGTGAAGGCTAGTGTCTGTGGCAGCATCATAAGCCATGTTTCCATAGTCCTGGATTGGCAAGATTGTGCCATTGACTGCTTGGAGCCTGGCTTCAGGGGTGAGGCAGAAGTGTCCCCAACTTCCTGTTTGCAGCCATAGTGATATTACTTATGTGTTCATCGAAGAGAGGAACTCATCGACAGACCCCAGGTACCGGAAAGGGTGAACTTGTTCAAGGGTGAAGCCCGTGTTGAGTGCTATTTTAAATGGTGTGATAGATTTCCTCTTCTGGTGACTGGTAAAGAGCATTGTCTTGGTCTTTTACTATTGAGTACTATGAGGCTGGTGGTAAACTATTCCTGCAGTAGGTCAAAGTTGCACTGTAGGTTCCTGGTCAGCATGTCTTGGCAGGAGCCTCGAGAAGGACTTACCACGTGTCATCTGCATAGAGCAGGACTTTGGCAGATGGGCATGCATCTGGGAGGTTGTTTACGTATGAGGTTAAAGAGGAGGGGCCCAGTATGGACCCTTGTAGGACCCCGACCATGAGGTTTCCTGGCCTCTGAGATAGTATCATTAATCTACCTTCTGGGAGCGCTCAGACAGGTAGCTAGAGAACCACCCAACCATGTCTGAGGACAACCCAATGTGGGTTAATCTGTGAGCAGCAGCTTGTGATCCACAAGGTCAAATGCCTTGGATAGGTCGATGTAGATTGTGCCAGCTAATTGTCCTTGGTCTAGTGCCTTGTGGACATAGCCTGTGAATTCAATGAGGGCTGTGTTGGTACTGTGCCACTTCGGAACCCATGTTGTTGCAGACTGAGGGGTTGTATTTGTGTAGGTGGGCAGAGAGCTGGTCTGCAATAATTCTTTCCAGCACTTTGGAGAGAGGAGACAGGATGGAGATGGGCCTGTAATTAGACACCAGCGAACGGTCACCTCCTTTTAGAAACAGAGTGACCAGGGCAGTTTTCCAGGTAGATGGGAAGGCTGACATCTGAAGTGACATATTAAAAAGCTTGGTGATAGGTACAACCACTTTGTGTGTAATATTTGACAGAATACATGCAGAGTGGCCAAACTGGTCAGAGAACTGAAAGAAAAACATTTGATAAAGAATGCCAAAATTGGGGTTATTCTAAGAGCACAGTCCATTAAAGGGATAGATTGTAATCTATTGAGCCACTAAAAATATAGATTTATGAGGGTGTTTGAGGCTAGAATATAAACAGGACTCATTTAACAGAAGAGGTCACAATAAATGAATAAAGGAGCAGCTATTAATCCACTAAGAGAGGAGTTTGGCTGTCACAGTGGATGGTTACGATGTGGAATAGTCTACCAAGTAGGAACACAGAAAGCGAGTCACTAGAAATTTAAGACAATTTGACAATTGTGAAGGGATGAGTGAATATATGGCTCTAACCTTTAAGAAAATGAGCGCAATCAAAAAAGGCTACTGTCCTCTGTGCTAGATACCTATGAAACCTATGACACCGTCACCCCTGGTCACAAAGCACAGTGACCCCTTCAATGGCATAACTGCTGAAGCAAGTTTTGCATGTGTCTCAGCCTTGCATTTGGGTGGAAGGATTAGGTAACACTCCCAACAACAGTAAAAGAAGGAAACATGCTAGGAGGGGTGGCAAACTGGTTGGCGGGCAGAAAACAGAGGTGGTGGTAAATGGTATACAGTCAGAAGAGATGCAAGTCACAAGTGGGGTACCTCAGGGATCAGTCTGGGGCCAGTCCTCTTCAATATCTTCATCAGTGACATTGCAGATGGACTGGAGGGTAAGGCTTGTCTGTTTGCAGATGACACCAAGATCTGCAACAGAGTAGATGATCCAGATGGGGTGGGCAGAATGAGAAGAGAGCTGGATAAACTATTAAAATGGTCAGAAGAGTGGCAACTGGGATTTAATGTAAAAGTGCAAGATCATGTACATAGGGAAGAGAAACCCTGAAAGCCACCTATAGGCTGGGAGGGAGTTGCTGGCAGTCACAAAGGAAGAAAGAGACTTGGGCATCATCATCACTGATGACTGAAATCATCAAGCAGACCTCTAAAGCAGTAGGTAAGGCTAGGGGGATGTTAGGGTGTATTAGTAGGGGTACTGACAAGTCATAAGAGGGAGGTCAATCCCTCTTTTACAAGACAATTGTTAGGCCCCATCTGGAGTAATTTCGCGCAGTACTGGAGGCCACACCTTCACAAGGACATTAACCAAATTGAGGCAGTCCAGAGAAGGGCAACCAAAATGGTGCAGGGACTGCATTAGAAGACATATGAGGACAGATTAACGGAGCTCAATATGTATACCCTTGAGCAAAGACGAGAGAGGTGATATGATCAAACATTCAAACACCTTAAGTGCATTAACAAGGTGAAAGAGTCTAACATGTTTAAATATAAGAAAATAGCAGGACAAGAGGACACAGCATGAGATTAGAGGAGGCCAATTAAGGGGAATGTGAGGAAATCTTTTTCACTGAAAGAGTGGTGGATGCATGGAACGCCTACCTCAGGAAGTGGTGGCTATGAATACAGTGCAGGGCTTCAAACAGGCATGGGATAGGCATAAGGGAGCAATACAGATGAGTATGAATAGATCAGCCACTGACAGAGCAAAGGCCGATGGCATATTTATAAGGTAGAAAAGAAATGGGCAGACTGGATGGCCTTGCGGTCCTTATCTGCCGTCAGCCTCTATGTTTCTATACACACTCATGTGTGAGCAGACAGTTCACTGTATTCTGGGGTCAGACTGGCAAGGAAAGTTATATATACATATTGGCATTGCCATCAAGTTACTGTGCAAGGGTTGCTGGGAATAACTTGAGCAGGAGCACTGCTCACCTGGCGCCATGCCACAGACCAGTCTCTGCCCTGTAGCAGTCCAGCATGTTCATGGTAATGCAGCCTTTGGAAACTATTAATATCAGAACAGGAAATATGCAGATATTTAGCTTTGCCACTGTCACAGGGGAGAACATACCCCTGCAGACAGTGGCACACATGTCCATGGCAGTTTTGATAGGTGACAATAAAGGAGCTCAATGCTCCCTGAACAGCACCACTCACCCATGCAATTGTGTAGCAGTCTTCAGCCTCCTGATGTCTCAGCTCAGAGACAGGAAGGACTCTCCCTGTGATCTCATTTATTTGGGCCATGGTGAGTCCAAAACAGAAAATCAATTTAAAAATAAAGACATTCAGTGCAATGCCACAGAAGTATGATTTGCACTGGATGGGCATTAGAAACAAAGTCAAGTTACAAAAATTGGGGGCTGTGGTGAACAATATAGTAGGTTGGCTGGGGCTGCAGGATGACCTGACCAAACTGGTGGAGTGGTCAGAAGTGCGGCCAGTTGGGGTTCAATGTGAAGGATGTAGGGAATTAGTTGTAATGGGAAGATCAACAATACAAAGCAGTGTAGGAGGGCAGCAGTGAAAGCCACCAGAATGTTGGGTTGTATTGCGAGAGGGATCTCCTCCAGGAGCAGAAGTGATCCTGCCTCTCTACAGGGCACTGGTCAGGCCACACCTGAAGTACTGTGTGCAATTCTGGTGCCCATATCTGAAAAAGGATGTGAAATTGCTGGAAGGGGTACAATGCAGGGCAACAAGGATGATCTAGGGATTGGAGGACAGACCATACAAGGAAAGGCTGAAAGAGTTGAACATGTACTCATTGGAGGAGAGAAGGGACCGGGAGGATATGACTGAGACCTTTAAGCACGTAAAGGGATAAACAAGGCAGGCACTGAAGAGATACTCAGGCTGAGGATGGGGAGGGACATGAGAGGGCACGCCTTAGACTGGAGGTGGAGGGAGAGGTTTAGGGCCGAAATGAGGAGACACTTTTTCACAGAGGTCGTGGCAGAATGGAATGCTCTACCAGAGGAGGTGGTAGCCTGTAAGACAGTGGGTAGTTTCAAAATGGGAATGCACATGGTGGGGGAGTGATTGAGAGGGGAGGGCGGGGCAACTGCAAGGTGAGAGTTCTAGCTGCACATTCGAGCAGACTTGATAGATCAGGTGGCCTAATTCTGCTGGCAAATTCATATGTTCATAAAAATGCAACCTTCACATGCTTCACTAATGCAAAACATCGTGAAGTATATGCAGATGATTTGCATATGATTGCAATGATGCTTTGCTTTAGATGGCATGTGGAATTTGATATATTATGAAGTCCTATGTGCAATCTATTTGGGACTATCTTTGGGTAGGAAGGGTTAGATGGAGACACACACAAAAGCCCACAATTCACTGTGTAATTTGCCTGCTTCCTTCCAGTAGCAAAAGACAAGACCAGTACCAGTGTTTCAGGTATAAAAAATGGCATTATTTAACAAAATGCCAGAGCACCATGCAGCTCAAATAAAAACTTCATCTCTACTGGTTTCGCTCACAAGAGCATCATCAGGAGGATTCCAGTAGACCTACTCTTATTTGCCCAGAAGAGACTGCTGGCTGCCCTTACCAAAAAAAAGGCAAGAACTTTGTAAGTATTTTGACTGGTACACTGGAAAGGATATATAACTGCATATACAAAACTACAGACGAGATTTTTATGTAAGAATTATATGTTGGGAATATGTAAGGTTTGTAACATTTTCACTTTACAGAAAATTCTTGCAAGAAAATTCCTTACTTCATGCAAGAAAAGTCCTTACAATATCATGGGATGCAAAGAAAAAAAAATATGCAAGGCTACCACACTACAGTATTGGTCTTATATTCTGATATGAGGGTTAGAACCTAAATCCTTCTGGCTGTAGAGAAGGGTATGCAATCTACTAAGCTATTGACACATTGCAGGGTCAAGTGTTTACAAATAAAAGAATATAAACAGACACAAGCGTAATCTTGAAACATTTGCCTATACTCTTGAATTTTTAAAAGGAACTCTTTTGCTCCTAGGTTAGAGAACAAACTATGAACCAAGAGATGTAGATTCAAATCATCTGGGTGAATTCAAATTCAAATTTATTAGAAAAGGACAAATTGAAAGTAAAGTTTGGGCTGGCAGTATAGCCTAGAGGTTAGAGGTAATGAGCTGTGAACAAGCTTGGTAAAGACAAGACCTGGGTTTGATTCACACAACCTCCACTTGCATACTGTGTGACTCTGAACAAGTCACTTAACCACCCCAGTGCTCCTGGGTCACCCTGAAAACAGGCACTTGTGCCTAGTGGGCCTTACCCGGTTGCCAAAGACTAAAACAAACAAAAACTGTCTTTTAAAATTGTGTCATGAAACTAATAAATATAAGGAACAGAATAAAGAAATTTCCTTTAAAAATGCAAGAAATATGTAAGAATTTGTCAAGATGATTGCTTGTGTTAGGGCTGGCCTGCCAGCACAGCGATAGGGCTACCACTTGCGACTCCAACGCCAGAGTTCCTAAGTATATCCGGGTGTCAGAGGGCTGGCTGAGGGGAGGAGTTGAGCATCCATGGACTGCTCCTTCTCCTCCTCTGAGTGGGGAGGATGGGCAGAGCCAATGCTTGCCTGATCTCTGGTGGAAGCTGGGGATAGGCAGCTTAGGCCAGAAGATTGGGAGGTGTAGCAAATGTCGGCATATGTCACATGGGAGCACATGGTGTGTGCCAAGACGTCCTTGCACATCATGACCCCAAGGGACAGAACATGGAAAATGCTGGTGGCAGGATGCTAGTGGGTGCTCACAGGCCACGCATTGACTTGCTGGGCTCGCAGCCCCGAACTGGATCCAGACCTTGATGGGGACTGGGAACCTTGCCAACCGGTAGACAAGCCCTGAGGACTGGTTATGGAACCACCATATGCAGAGGGTGATCTACAGAGCTACAGCACAGGGTGAGGAGGCCAATGAAATACTGGTGGAAGCCATCCACAAAATTGCAGCCAAAGGTGAACTACTACGCTGAAACTTAGTCTGCAAGATACAGATTAGAACACCAGACTGCAAGTACCAGTCAAAGCAAGAACATCCTGATTGCCATGCAGGCGTATTCCTCAGGCAGCTTGTGCAGAACTCACCCGAGAGGGGCTATACTAGATCTGATACTCACAAATGGAGACAGGGTCACTGATGTGAAGGTAGGTAGCCACATAGGATCCAGTGACCATAAAACAGTGCGGTTTAATATAACCACAGTAGAGCAGGCAAACCACACAAAAATAAAGGTCCTAGATTTCAGACAGGCTGACTTTCTCAAAATGAGGAATGTCTTAAGAGAGCCCTAATGAAACAGGATAAATGTGGGGGCATGGAGGAGCAGTGGGTTCTTCTCAAAGGGCCGTAACAGAAGCAACAAGCATATGTGTCAAAATGCTAAGAAAGAGTAAGAAAAGAAGTACCACTGTGGTTCTTAAGGGTAGTGGCCAGGAAAGTTAAAGGTAAACAAGGACTTTCAGGAGATACAAAGGAAATGCAAAGGGAGGACAATGAAAAGTACCTAGAAAAGCGAAAGGAGACAGGGAAGGCAGTCAGAGGTGTGAAAGCGGAAACAGTGGAAAAAATAGCCCAGGATATAAATAAAGGTGACAAAACCTTCAGATACATTAGAGAGGAGAACGACTAGAAATTGGACTGTCAGAATAAAAAGAGGGAGGCAGTGTGTAGAGGAAGATACAGAAAAAGCAGCAATATTGAATGAATACTTCTGCTCAGTATTCACCAAAGAAGGAAGGTGAAGTTCGCAACTCAGCATAAAGGCATCAATGGAAGGGAGGTGGACACTAGTCCTTTCATGGTGGAGAGAGTGCAGAGGAACTCAGGAAATTGAAAACAGACAAAGCAATGGGGCCAGATGGTAGTCACCCCAGAATATTAAAGGAGCTCAGAGAGATACTGGCAGAACCACTAACCACCCTATTCAACAGATCATTGGAGACAGGGAGGTTCTGGAATACTGGAGGAGGCAAATGTGGTACCTCTCCACAAGAGTGGAAGTAGAGAAGAGGCAGGCAACTACAGGCCAGTCAGCTTGACCTCAGTGGTGGGAAAATGAATGGAGTCACATCTAAAGAAAGGATTATGTTATTCCTTGAATCTAGCAGAGCACAGGATCCAAGACAGCACAGTTTCACAACAGAAAGGTCTTGTAAAACAAATCTAATAGATTTCTTTAACTGGTCACCAGGGAGGTAGATCAGGGGAGTGGCTGAGATTTCAGCAAGGCCTTCGACACCATCACACATAGAAGGTCGGTACATAAGCTGGGCAGTCTGGGGTGGGCACAAAAGTGGTTAACTGGATCAGGAATTGATTGGTGACAGGACACAGAGGTTGATAGTAAATGTTCAATCTGGGGAGGAGGTGACCAGTGGGGTGCCACAGGTGTTGGTACTGGGGCCAGTTCTCTTTAATGTCTTCATAAGTGACATTGCAGAAGGGCTGGAAGGAAGGTATGCCTATTTGCTGATGACACTGAGATCTTCAACTAGGTAGACACTCCAGAGGCTGCATAAAATGAGAAAGGACATTAGCATCCTGGAGGAGCAGTCAAGAGTCTGGCAGCTTAATCTCAATGCAAGGAAGTGTAAAATCATGCACTTGGGACACAAAAATCCAAGGGAGGAGTACAGGATGGGGGAGAGGTACTGGCAGCCACAAAGCAAGAATGGGACTTGGAGGAATTATATCGGACAACCTAAAGTGATCAAACAATGCAAAATGCTGTAGGAAAGGCAGTGGGATGCTATGGTGCATAGGGAGAGGTATCACCAGCAGAAAAAAGGATGTGGTTATGCCACTATACAGATCACTGGTGAGACTTCAGCTGGAGTACTGTGTCCAGTTTTGGAGACCACACCTCTGAAAAGACATAGACAAACTGGAGGCAGTCCAAAGGAGGGCTACAAAGATGGTGCAGGGTCTGCATAAAAAGACCTACTAGGAAAGGCTGAGGAACTAAATATGTACTTCCTGGAGGAGATAAGAGAGAGGGATATAGATTGAAACATTCAGGTACCTCAAAGGTACTGTATAAAAAACATAATAAAAAGGATATCATCTTTCAGAAAAAATTATGTAAAGTACAAGAGCAAGGGGCATGAGATGAAGCTGGAGGGAGGTAGGCTCAGAGGCAATGTGAGAAAGTACTTTTCACAGAAAGAGGTGTGAACACTTGGAACTGCCTCCCAATGGAGGTAGTGGGAGTAAAATCAGTTAGGGAATTCAAAACCGCATGGGATAGACATAAAGGTATCATGGTAATAGGGAGGAAAGGATAAACCACAGATCAATAAGCTTCCTTGGTTTTTGCAACAGATAGGCAAATGGGCAGACTAGGTGGGCCACATGTTCCTTATCTGCCGCCAACCTCTATGTTTCTTTGTTTCTATGGAAGATGGCTGGTGGTAAGTCCCAGCAGGTCGAGGTGATGGGGCTGGGATGCTCTCCCAAACGAGGGCTATCCAGGAAAGGAGAATTAGAAAAAAGATTATTACTTATGATCTTTTCTATAGTTTTTGCAAGACACCAGAACAACTCAGTGTCAGTGGTTCAGCAGGTTGCATGCCCTCCTCTACAGCCAGAAGGTTGTAGGATCTAGCTCTACATCAGGTTATAAAACCAACACTGTAGTGCAGTAACCCCATACACAATGTTTCTTGCATCTCATGATATTGGGAAGTTTTTCTTGCATGAATTTTCTATGCAAGGAAAATGTTACACTACATGTTTCTTGCATGTAATTCTTACATAACAAATTGCATGTAGCTTGCATATACCATCATATATTTTACATGTTGTAAATACATACAAACTTCTTTCATTTTTCTGGTAAGGGCATGCTAAGTAGCCTTAACAATGAGGCAACGCCTAAACCTCTGCAGCTACAGGCTGGTCAGCCTCACATCAGTACTGGTCAAAATCTTAGAAACCATTACCAAGGGTAGAATAACTAAACACTTGGTTGAAGCCAGGGTTCTTACTTACTTGCAGCATGGTTTTATGTGCAGCAGAGTGTGCCAAACCAACCTGATCCCTTCTTTAATGGTTGACCATGGAGAAGGACAGGGCAGATCTGTAGATGTTGCCTATCTGGGACCTCATTAAGGCCTTTGACACTGTGACACATGACAAACATTTTAGCAAGTGCACCACTGCAGTATATGTAAGGCATGCACAAGGTGGACTGGTGACTGGCCTGGTGGCAGGGAGCAGAAGCTTGTGGTGGACAGACATTATTACAGAAGTAGAGTGGTGCTTAGTTTGCACCCCTCAGGGATGAGCACTGTGGCCACTACAGATCAGCATTTTCATCAATGATCTGGAAGCTGGGGTCTATAGACTCCAGGGTTAAATTAGGCAGAGTAAAACCAAAGCTGTATCAAGATTTTATTTATTCAACTAAAAGTCATTACAAAAGCATATCTCATAGACATAATACACACACTTGATTTAGCATCGACTTTCCATACTATAAATACAAATACATAAAAATGCTCTTCATCAATTTGTGAGTGGAAATTCCAATTATTATCTTACCATAAACATCTAGGTATTAAAACTGAGATATTAAAATCCTGCAAACACTATTTGCCTTAGAGACAAAATACCCATCAGATAATGATCACTTGAGGGTGCTGCTGAGAACCCAACATGCTTAATTTTCACCCTCTGATATGACATGATTTAAAAGTTTATAATCTGCTTAACTTGGGTGGCTGGGCTAACAAAATACTCATATCCTGTTTGAAAGACCGCTGACTTACGTTATGGGTCCAAAAAGGATCACAAACACGCTCGCACCATATAGATGCCTTTCTTTCCATGCGCAGTCATCGAGGGAGCAGAATCAGGCCATCTTCCTCCACTGAGCCATGGACGAGTGAAGCCCCATATCCCCAAATAATGGCACTCCTTCACAAAATACAGGAGACTGGCGAGGAAACGACTAGACGATTAGCTGCGGTGGAGGCTTGATTTAAAGATCTGGATGAAAAGGTGGAGTCAACGACCTGGATAATCAAGCCCTTAAATCTGAGAGAAATATTCAACACACAAAAATGCAACATTACGTGCAAGACTTAACTTATCTCAGGGCTAAGATAGAAGCACTAGAAAATGCATAGAGGCAGCCAAACATGCGCATAGCGAGGTTCCCTCCATTTCGCCTCCCCTACAGAAATTCTACCTGTTATAAACAGACTGATTTTCTCCTACCTCGCCTTATTGCCTGCCGACTCAGGGATAGCAGTGACTAAGGCCTTTGCCATTCCCATGCGCTCAAGAAAAGGCTCAGGAATGCACATCCTCTGACTGCTGTTGCGACCCTCTGTAGTTTGGAGAGCCGTATTCCACTACTACGCGGCGGCAAGACAAAGTGAGATCTGGTCTGGGAGGGCAGCAAGATTGCACTTTTCCCAGACATTTCATGACAGTCCCAGACCAGGAAAAGGCATTACAAACTACAAAGAAACTACTCCTTGAGAATGGCATTGAGGCCCAGCTTTTGTTCCCTACGAGGCTTCAGATCAAACATGCTGGCAAGACACATACATTCATGGATCCCAATACAGCTGCTGTCTTAGCTTCCAAACTAATTGAGGGCCTAACAACCGCAAACCAACAGAGAAATATTTTGGACTCAGGTTCTGATTCAGACACTAATGACTGAACTAGCAATGTTTTTGACTGAGGTTGTCCTTATGTGCCCAGTCACCCCAAGGGGAATAGTAGTCATCTGACTGAGTTTTACTTGTAAATCCCAATCATTAGAGTTGGGTTAGCCATGTTGGTAACTTCTGTTTTATTGCCTTGACATAGAAATATATACCTATTGAGGGATACTTTATATATAGGGGCTAAATTACCCCACTCGATGTGTGAACTATTTGAAATCTCCTGTTATATAGCCTGTCTCCTATCAGTTGGCTGGACTAACTGTAGTGATAGGGATGTGATGCAAGTTAATTGAGTCAAGGCTACCTTTAGCAAGTCCTTGTTTAGTTTCTTTCTTTAGGTTTACCAGCCCTCCGCCATTAGAATCCTCGAGGGTCAGAAATAATGGTAAATAGTTTTTATTGATATAGGATGGGTGAGATGCTATACCCTACATTATTATCTAGCCATAGAATAGTCACCATTACTGCTTAAAGATGTTTGCCACCAATACAGACAGAATTTCAATACTGCATACTTCTCACTGTATCATGCCCTGTACCTGGTTGTGATGAACAACATTTGTTTCCTAATGTGTTATATGTTATATGGTATACACTGTACTATATATAATCTAAAATAAAAGTTAAAAAGAAGATAAATAATGATCACTTAACCAAAAGCTGGCTCTGAGCAGTTTGTCTAATAAGAAATTAAGTGCTCTTTATACTTTATAAATTACATTCTATGATTAGGTTATGCTGGAGAACAGTTTAAAGCTCACCCAAGATACAAGAAATACAGGACTGTGTAAAAAGTATTCCAGTCTTATTTGTGGCCCAAGACATTATTTTCAACCTTTCAGAACCTTATGATACAACCTTATAAAATAGTAAACAAGGAGCTCTATATTCATAGGCACATGATTATATCAGTCTTCGAACTTTGTGTATCCCTCAAAAAACAATAAGTCTCATGTATAACTCCATCTGGACCAGTACTGTGCAGAGTTTGCCCCACTATTCTTTGAACAGATCCCTAAAGTAAGGCAACTTTCTTTTAGTTCAGCTCGGATACACTAACCTTGACCTGTATATAAGCCAACCATTAACAGGCCTTACATGGCTACAATTATGGGCCATTATCAGTCCTCCAATGCCCAAACTATCATTGTAGGAGCCCATAGTAAGGGTCTTAATAAACTGAATGCAGATGTACACTCAGATCAGTCCCAGTAACTCAGGAGCTTGATGTTCAGACTTTATAGCTGGAAGATAAACATTCCAATGACTGATTTCTATGCTAAAATCCCAGAAGAATTCCCCAAGCCACCATTCTTTAAATCAGCTCTTAAATTGAATAAATCTAAGTAAATCCAGTTTGATCTCAAAGACCCTGTACCTTGAATAGGGTGCTACCAATTCCATATTCTTCAGCTATGGGTGTTAATTATTAAGGTACTTAATATCATTGCTACATTCAATGTAAAATTCCTGACGCTCGTGTAAGTTAGAAAGTTTGAGATTTGAATAATGGCTCCTTAGCACTCTCTGATTGATACTATTACTACTATTAACAAGACATTTAAATCCATTTAAAATATCAATTCCATGGATTATTACAGTCTTTAGACATTTTATGTAAAGATATTCTGGTGCACTGGGCTTTCAAAGTCTAAGTCCCAAGCCAGATAAACTTGATGCCCTGGTCAAGCGTTACCATTATAAACAATAAGTTTGCGGTAAAATAAAATACAAGTACTGTTTCCCAGTTTATCACATTCCTTCAGTTCCGAGTTATTAGGCTTCGAAAGAATTCATTTTTATTAACTTTGAGCTTTAATAGCATTTTCCAACTCGCGATAGGTCAGACATATTGTAACAAGGTTAAAAGCTGTGTAATACCAGCTGCCTACAAATTAGGTTCAATTTATGTTGGCAATCCAGTTACTCCATAAAATGGTCACTGTTTATATACGAGAGCCGGTACACATTTATGCTCCTGGAAAACGTTTTGTCTAGATAAAAAGGATATTTCCAGAGCCTTATCATTCAATATTTGGTTCATAAGCACTAAAGAGCACTGATAGAGTCTACCATTCTTGTGTTGATAAAAGGAAATCACACTGTATTTCCATAAAACTTGCTGTCTCCAAATACGAAGTTTTCCCCAAACAATTTCCTCTAGCCTCGACACAATTGTATGAGAGTTATAGAGTTAGCATAGAAGTCGCAACACAGGAGATCAGCAATAAAAAAAATACATTTTAAAAGATAATTTTAGATTTTGCCTCCATATAAGTTCCATTGTTTGAAACATTAATAAAGCATTCAAAGACACATTTTAAATAATCAGGTAAACTGAGTGACTAATCAGCTGCAGGCTGAAAATTAGAGAAAAGGTACTTCTAAGGGAAGTTGCCCTGTCTCACTTTCATCTATCACTAAATCAGCATCTAGGAGCACCTGTATAATCATCACTAAGCAAAAGTCACAGTTATCCGGCTGTCAAGGCTTCCTCATAAAGATGGAGTCAAATCTGTAATAAAATGTTTCTCTCCAGCCCTTTCGTCTGCTTTTCCATTGTCTTGGTTTCTCTTGCCAGCAGAACTCTCACGGAGACAAAAGAAAACATTACTTACCACAGTAATCTTGTTCCTTCATCATAGGTATCATCATAGGTTCTTCAAGCTAATATGGACATTGTGTCCATGGTGCTTATCAGAAATATTAATTAACACAGAATTTAACATTGTCCCCAATTGCTGAGTCTATGTTTATTTTGAAAGAGTCCATATTTAGGCTATATACTACCTCGGCTGGAGGTGATTCCATGTTGAAACAACCCTTTGGCTAAACCAATACCTTCTATGCAGGGTATTCCATTTATCCAAGAATAATTGCCTAGAATGTCTTCTACTACTGACTCTATTGTCAGTAATAGCGATTCCTAGTTAGTTACTAAGGATAGGATTGCTTAAAGCTCTAAATACTGTAGGAGACACATGTCTCCCTCATTCTTCTATACTGGAGCATCTACATGTTGAGCAGTAGTAAGGAATCCTACTGTATTCTGACATATGCATTATTGTCCTCCCATTGTACTGCTCTGGAGCTGAAATGGTTAATAGAATATATGCTAATGATGGAATACTAGGCTTATGCTTGTTTTTCAAACCACTATCCCTGGTAAACATTCTACACCTGTCAGATTCTTATGGGCGTGAATATTAACATGCTATCTATGCTAACTTTAGCAATTAACTAAATAAATGACAACCAACAATCTCCTTCAGTTGAAAATGTAGGCTACACTAAGACTCAAGTTACTAAGCCCAACAGATAACCACTCATGGGTTTACAACAGCATGGACAGCTGTGCTGCAGTGCCCATAAGTTCTAGCAAGGGAGGTAGGGTGGGAGCTAGGAATACAGTAAAATTTCCTTAGAAGAAACAAGATTACTATGGTAAGTAATGTTTTGTTCAAACCCGGAAATCTTACCATATTCTAACATATGCAGACTACTCAAGCAGTACCTTTGGAGGAGGTGAGAACCTCTTTAGGAAACAAGCTCTGCAAAGTACTGCTGTGCCAAACCTGGCATCACCTCTGGTGTGGGTATCCAGCCTGTAGTGCTTGGTAAAGGTGTGAACTGTTTTCCAGGTAGCTGCTTTACTGATTTCCAACAAAGGAATATCTCCTGCTGCTGTTATTGGAGCAGCTGTACCCCTGTAGAGAGAGGCCTAAGGCCTACAAGAATTCCTTGCCTACTTTGCTGTAGCAGAACTGAATACAAGCAACCATCCAGCAGGCAATATACCTCTTTGAGGTAGGCTTGCCCTTTACTACTTCTCCATAGGTCAGGAAAAGCTGAGTGCTCACCTGCCTGTGACCGTTTGTGTAGTAGCAGTAGTAGTAGCTCACTTGACATCCAAGCTGTGCAGTTTGCATTCCCTGAACTAGAGTGGTCAGTGAAATAAAGACTGGCAAGTAATGGACTGATATAGGTAGAAGTCCGAAAGCACATGTGGGCAGAAAGTTTCCGTTAGTCTTGAGGACTATCTTGTCCCTATGAACTGATATGTAATTAACTCAGTGGACAAGACCTGGGTTCACTGATGCACTCAGCTGAGGTGATGGCTACCAGGAACACTGTTTTCCATGCTGCTGAGACCCTTGAAGAATGTGCTACACACTTGATTAACGCCAGAGATGACCTCTTACCAGCTGAGAGGTAAGCACAGACAGCTGGTAATTGTACTTTGAGGGTGGAAGGCCTAGGGCCGAGAAAAGGAGGTGTGCCATATATTGTAGGATGACTGACAAGTCAGCCTGGCAGCAATCTATCTCTTTTTCTGGCACCAAATGGAAAAATGTCTTCCATTTAAAGGTGCAAGTCTTTCTGGTAGAAGGATTCTCTAGAAACCCTAAGTCATCAAGAGCCAAGCCCTGAGCCTGAGAGACCAGATATTGGGGTAAAGGACCTTGTCCTGCAAAGAAGTCAATAGGTTGTGCCTCCTGGGCAGAGAGATTGGCCTGGAAATTGACTAGGTCAGCAGTAGAAAATACCATGGCCTTCTGGTTGAATCTGCAGCAGTGAGGATCATTGTTGCTGAGTGAACCCTGAGCTTGTTCAGCACTCTGAGCAACAGGGGAAATGGAGGAAAGTCATACAGGAACTTCCCTGTTTAATGCAACAACAGCTCATCTAGAGGGACTGTGTCCCCTACAAGAGGTCTGCAACAGAACTGTGGTAGCTGGTGATTATCTGGGGTTGCAAGAGGTCCACCTCTGGAGTACCCACCTTCTGATCACCACTTGAACTCCTGGTGGTTTTAGTTGTTCCTGCTGAGAGCATCCAGCAGGACATCATCCTTCCCTGGGAGGTGGACAGCTGAGAGGGAGATGTCCAGGGAGTGAGTTAAGACTCCACACTTTCATGGCCTCTGTGCACTGTAGGGATGACTCTGTGTTGCCTTGTTTGTTTATGTTACATTGTGGTTGTGTTGTCTTGTCCTGACCTGAACCACCTTGCCTTGAAGCATTGGAGCGAAGGACTGAATGCCCAGCTAAGCTGCCCTGAGCACCAGCAGGCTTTATGTGAAGCATGTGTGCTCCCTAGGATGGAGGCATAGGTTGTTAAGACTGTTGCTGGTGGCAGATGGAGGAAAGGAACACCCTCCTTGAGGCTGTCTTCTTCCTGCTACCACTGCAGAGCTTGCAGCAGGATTCTTGTGACTGGGACCATCTTTGACAGGGAATCTCTTTTGGGACCAGTGAGACCTGAGGTGGAACTAAATGCCTCTCCTCTGGAATCTTGATCCTGACACTGTTGCTGTTGCTGCACCCATGTGCCCTAGCAACTGTAGAAAAATGCCTCGCTGGTCTGGGGTATGCAGCTGGAATGAGCCTGCCAGCTTCACCAAGCTATCTACCATTCCTTGCGGGAGAGGCTCTTCCTCTCAGTGCGTCCAGTCTTTGTTCCTATAGACTCCAGGCGCTAAACTGGTGTTAGCATTGACTTTTTTTTTATTTGCCAGGAGAACCAGCATACATAGGGTATCCTAGATGATGATCAGTGCACCTCTAACTGCAGAGGAGACTAGCCTATCATCAGCCAGTTGTCCAGGTATGGGAGACTATGACCCCCTGCCTCCTTTGGTGTGCTTCTGCCAATGCTATGCATTTGGTAAGCACCCAGGAAGCAGAGATAAGGCTGAAAGGAATGGTTCTGAGCTATGTGGGAGGAAGTGCCTTTTAAGGCCAGAGATGTACACCAATCCCTTTCTGAGTGTAGAGAGGATGGTAGCCAGAGTGACCATTCTTACTTTGGCTTTGTTAAATGCCTGGGATCCCATATGGGTCACCACCCTCTCCAACAGGGTTACGTCCGATAGACTGACAGGTCTGAAAACCCTGCCTCAGTTTGGGCAGGATCATGAACCTGAGGGCAAACCCCTGGCCCACTATCTGTCTTGGTGCTTCTGGAGTGTTGCTGCTTTCTCCTTTGCAGCAGCACTCCTACAAGCTACCTTTGTACCCATCCATGTTTTCCATGTAAGCCTCTGTTTGTTCACCAAAAGGAATGTGGGCTCGCCAGAAAAATCCAATGCCTTTTGGCTGGCCTGGGACAAATTAGTTGTCCCTAGTCAGGCCCATCTCCTCAGAGACACTGTAATTGCCATTTGCCTGGCTGCAATATCATTGCATTCACTGTCCTTCTGAACTGGCATATAGAGGCCTCTATGCCTAGCAATCTCTGAAATTACATCCCAGAGATGTTTTATTTATTGATTGATTTATTTATTTAATATCTGGAGACATAGGCCATGTGAGGTAGCCTGTCTAATGGACAAAGAGGAGCCTAAGTGGCATTTCTTGTGCCAAAGAATCCATCTCTTGGAGTCTTTATCTGGTGGGTGTGATGCCAGGGAATCCCTGCCTTATCACAAGCAACAGCTTGCACCACCTCTTCATGGCGGGGTGCTCTGCTCCAGACTTAGCCACCCAATACTTCATATCTAACCTCATGTTCACTGGGGGAATGGAAGTGGGATTTTATAAAATTCTAGAAGCCTGTCTCTTCAGAGACTTGTGGATGGGCAGCACCAGTCTTTCTGTTACTGGCACATCCATCCTATCCATACAGTCTGGCTCCTCTTCCTCCTCTGTGGATTTCTAAGTGGAGAAGTCCAGTGTCTGTGTGCTTTATGAAGGCAAAGTGAGAGGAAACATCTTAGTTTCCTTTTCAGGGGAGTCAGGATGTTGAGGATCAGGGCATACACCAGGTACAACCATGTACACCTCAGCAAGCCGTTCAAATGAACCAGGAACCGAGAAGGAACCCAGGTCCTGAACCAAGGTCTGTGAACTGGGCCACTGAACGGAACCGGGTACTGGTTGCAGCACCTGTAAAATTTGTATAGCGTTTGCTATTCATTTGCGTTGGAAACAACAGTTTTGTAGGTTGCGGTTCCTGAACCAAGTGTTTTCCTTCCTCTTTTCTTAGCAGAACTTACCAGTTCTGCTGCAGTGTCTGTGGTTCTTTTCTTTAATCGGGAACCATCACCCTCGTTAGACGGTTTAAAACCGGTTACTTGATTTCCACATATGAGAGGAGAAAGTTTTGTCCACAGCTGGGTTAGCAGCCTTATTGAACCTTTTTCTACAGTCGGTTAAAATGCCTATTAAGTGCCGACTGAGGAAACGCTTTTGCTGAACCGAGTGTTTTTCCTTCCTCTTTTTCTCAGCAGAACTTACCGGTTCAGCAGCAGTGTCTGTGTTCTTTTCTTTAATTGGGGAACCATCACCCTGGTTAGAGGGTTGTAAAACTGGTTCCTTCCCATACTGAATCTTTTCCTACAGTCAATTAAAATGCCTATTAAGCACCAACTGAGGAATACTTCTTCATTTTACAGATGTGACAATCTGCCTTCAAGTGGTTAAATCCTAGGCAAACACAAATAAATGAGGATCTGCTTTCAAACAGTTCCCCACACTCTGTACAAAGCTAAAACCCATTGGGATGGTTCTTTTCTTGGGTTAGTGACAAAATCAATAAAATCCCCAAGAAACTGTTCTCTGAGAATCAGAAATCCACACTAATGAATAAGGCTTAAACCTTATTTACTTTATCTTTTTACTTTGCGGTCGGTTTAGCAACCGCTGAGAGAACCAAGAGTTACCCTGGTTTCCTCAAATAAACAAATTAAGCAACTGGCCCAGAGAAGGAATAAAATACAGAAATTTACTTTTAAAATTGTAAATAAAAGCCTGGTTCCTCCGGTTAAAAGAACTGGAAAGAAACCGAAAAGACTTACCAGAATAACACTAAACCAAAACTAGTTTACCTGTAAACACAAGGACAGTGCTTAAAAATGAACAAAAATAAATTTTACTTCAAAAATAAAATCTTCAAGAATGATGAAGGAGGGCTTTCCAAGGCTGCTGTACTGTTCAAGCGGAGTAAAGAATCTGACAGTTGTAGAATGTTTACCAGGGATAGTGGTTTGAAAACCGAGCATGAGCCTAGCATTCCATCATTAGCATAGATTCTGTTAACCATTTCAGCTCTGGGGCAGTGCAATGGGAGGACAATACTGCATATGTCAAAATACAATAAGATTTCCTGGGGTTTGAAAGACATATATCGCTTGCCTGAGCATAGTAACTCACGGCTCATTCCAGGCGAAAAGGTTACCTCCCTTCCTATACAACAACATTATACCTGCAATAAAATTCAGAAATACATATCAGCATGGACAGTGCTTTGAATAGGTAAATTTCATATTACCCTCCTTCCACCTGAACTGGGATGGTCTCCTGCATTCCATCAGGCTGAAGTCCTTAATGTCCACTATTCTCACTTTCTCATATAGTACCGAGAACCAGGGACACTGAACACCAAAACGCCCAAAACTGGCAGCCAAGCAAAGGGCAAGCTTTTTCTCTTTCCTCTTTCCACTTCAGCGAACATCCAAAACATCAAACCGAGCACCGAAAATGCCATAAATGCCAAAACCAATGATCGGCCAGCACACACATTCAACAATAAAAGGTCATTTTCAGTGTTTTAAGCACTCAAGCTACTAAAGCGCTTATCCAAGGACTACAAGTTAAAATAATTAAAGTTTCATTCAAGAAAACTTAGCTAGCGCATTTAGTGAAGAACCGATAAGAAGCGGAGATCTGCAGCAGGGAGCGGAACAGCACTGCACCCATCTCGCCGCTCCGCCACTTGGGTAGGGGAGGAACCTGTGAGCATACCTCTAAACCTTTTCTGACAAAACAAAAAAAAAAAATCTATTCATGGTGGCACTTGGTACCAAAACACACAATGTGTAGCTTGACAAAAATCTAATTTATTAACCTAAAATAAACACATTAAAGCAAAGCCAAACAGTAGATCACAGCAAGCACTACTCCAACATACCCCAGTGCTTGACTCAAAATTAGTCTTCTCTGACCCACTGAGGAAGATTTGTTTTGGATTCAAAGCAGTGGTGTGTTAGTAATTAGTTAATGACTGATGGAGTTAAAGGTCCTGGCCTTTCTCTCTGTTGTCTTCAACTCCTCTAGCTGGTCATTCACCAACAGTAAAAAATGGAACATGTGTCCTTCATGCTTAATTTACTGCATTTACAGTTTGGAATGAAGCAACACATTATGACTTTATATAATACCTTTCACCAACAATGTACAGTGTCTTAAAGTGCTTTACAAAGCACTGATACATACTATTAGTGTATTGACTGTATGCAGTCATTTGCAGTTATTTAGTAGTAGTAACACTGTATTTTTTTGACATGATATGAAACTTTAGGTCTGAGGACCTATTTTACAAAGTTGTTCTGCATATCTTGCATAAAACATAAAACAGAGTCATAAATATCGCAGTACTTAAAGTACATTCAACAATACAATTCAAATATTACATTTGGACTTACTTTCCGTTGCTTGAAAGACAATTACAACAGAATGAAAATTGTCATCTAACAACTGGAGTATCAGTGGTTCACTAATGAAATCCCTTAATAGCTGGCCATTCACCATCATTAACAATTATCAAACATGGGCACCCGTCCATGTTCGATAATTGTTAACTTTTCTATAAATCTATTGTACAATATATTTTATGTAAATTGAGTGTATGTATATTTGTCTCTAAATGTTACTGTAATAGTTTTTCTTTAACATATGTGTTTTGTGTACATGAGGATCAGTACTGAGGCCAGCTCTCTTTAATGTCTTTATAAGTGACTGCAGAAGGACTGGAAGGAAAGGTATGCCTCTTTACAGATGACACAAAGATCTGCAACAGGGTTAATACATGGGGGTGTGGAAAGGATGAGAATGGACTTGGCAAGACTGGAGGAATGGTCAAAAGTATGGCAGTTTAGATTCAATGCGAAGAAGTGCAAGTAATGCACCTGGGAAACAAAAACCCAGGAAGAGTACATAATGGGAGGGTACTAACAACAACAAAGGAAAGGGACCTGAGGGTAGTCATATCAGATGACCTAAAGGTAGACAGGCAATGTGAGAAGGCAGTAAGGAGGGCTGGGGATACTGGGATGCATAGGGATAGGCATCACCAGTAGAAAACAGGAAGTTGTTATCTCTCTGTACAGACAGTTGTTGAGACCCCATCTGGAGTACTGCATGCAGTTCTGGAGACCCCATCTCCACAAGGACATAGACAGGATGGAGGAAGTCCAGAGGAGGGCAACTAAAATGGTGTGGGTCTGCACGGAAACCATATGAAGAGAGACTAAAAGCACTTAATATGTATACCCTCAAGGAAAGGAGGGAGGGGCGGGGGACACGATAGAAACTTTCAAGTACCTCAAGGCAATCAACAAAGTCCAAGAGGGTAGCATCTTTCGGAAAAGAGATGTGCAAGAACAAGAGGGCACAATTTGAAGATAGAGGGGATGGCTCAGGGGCAATACAAGGAAGTATTTTTATGGAGAGGGTGCTGGACACATGGAACAGCCTTCCTGAGGAAGTTGTGGGGTCAAAACAGTGGGGAATTGAAGAATGCATGGGACGGACATAAAGGCAATTATAATGGGGTAGGAGGAAGTAGGCTTTGCCCCTATATTTTGCCCTCCCTTTTCCTATTCCCCTCTCCCAACCCCTCTTCCCATTTCCTCCCCTCTCTTCCCATCTCTTTCCTCCCCACCTCCTTCTCTTGCCCTGCTTTAAAAACCCTATCCCCTCCACCCCTCCTCCCCAACCCCCATACCTCCCTTATCTTCACCCCCACACACCTCTTGACCGACAAAACCATGCCTGGCTGCTTCAACTTTCTATTTTCAGCAGCCTGAGGCCCTCTTGTCCCTGGCTGCTCTCTGCACTCTCCAAAGTATTAGGACCACAGTCTTGAGTGTTGTTGTTGATGGTAATTCTGCAAGTGTAACCATGAACCGCTGCTTGCTGATCTTGTACTTCTGAATGCATTGTAATTGCACTTGTAACTTTGATGTGAATTTGTGTTCACCTGTACTGCCCTTTCTGTCTTGTTATGTCATGTATTTTGCTGACTTGGAGCCTTTGTAAACAAGCCCTCGGCTCAAAGGTACTAATCCTAAACTGCAATAAATACATAAATTAACTAGGATCTGCAGCTTATCCAATAGATAGTGAAATGGGCAGACTGGGTGGGCCAAGCAGTCATATCTGCTGTCAAAGTCTATGCTTCTATGTTTCTATTAATACCCACAGGAATGGTTCCATATGATAATGGCGATCACGGAATAGCGATTGCCGTTTGGGCAAGTGTACATTACAAAAATAAATTTTGGCAATGTACACTCATATTGAACAGCAAAAGGAACCCCACATCCCCTACTAAAGTATTCTCAACTCCAGGGGTGCAAGTTGGGGGTGCAAAACCAAAAAAAAGAAAAAAATGACCTGGTGCAAAAACATGAGCACACCCAGAACTGAACTCGGCACCTCCCAACCCCAGCCTGCCACCAACCCACCATGCCACATGGCCAGCTTGGCAGCCCACTGCTGCACTATATCCACAAATCCTCCCTCCTTCTGCCTGTCACATGGCATGGTCCCTCCTCACCCCCATGCATGTGTATACCTAGCAACATCCGTTACTATATCCGCCTACCCCACCAATCCGCCCCTCCCCGCTAGCTAGACCTGTGCACAGGCGCTGTGATTGAGTCGACCTTTTGAAAGTGTTCAATTGCAGTCAGCATTATCACAGCTACCACAGGAGCACCTTGTAAACAGGGTTTTATAGCACTAATGGTGATATTTGCTTGTCAAATTAATTCCTGTATAAATAAAGATGTTTTACTACTGCTACACAATAAGCACATATTAGCCAGTGTTTCGTCAGCTCAGTAAGTATACTCAAACATTTAAACACTGAAATTTAGAAAGAGATGTTCCATCTGCTGTGTCCCAAGTTTCAAGGCGCAGTTGATGGAATCCCTACATAATCTTTGAGTTACCAACCAGTCATATGCATTACTAAACATAAATTTTATAAACAGGCAGTCCCATGATATTATAGTGCACAAGTGCAATGTTCAGCTAATTCCTACGCTGAATCTGCTTACAGGCTGTTAATTTAGGCATGTTTCTTGTTCTAGGGATACTTCATTTAGCACTTGACATAATCGCAGACAGATATGAACAGTCATATGATGACTTTTTTATGGATCAGAGGAATTCCAGGACAACAGGGTTACTAATTACCTACTATTATCAACAGTGTCATGTGATCTTTTACTCCCACATCTATCTGCTAACTACATCATTGATAATGTGCAGTTAAGGACCTCATCTGAGGAAAAGATCTAGGTACTACAATAACAGACAACTTTATATGGGACAGACAAAGCGAGCAGTGGCCAAAAAGTATGGACACATATCAAGGGGTCTCTAAGAAACACCACATGCAGGAAACAGGAGGTGATGCCACCACTGTACCGGTCATTGATAAGACCACATCTAAGTACAAAGGGCTGTTTGGTGCCCATGTAAAAGGAAGAATATAGATGGCTTTAGAGGGTACAAGGAAGGTATACAATAAGAACTGAAGGACTGAGGGACATGTCCTATGAGGAGAGACGGAGGAGTTGAACATGTTTTTCTGGAGAGGAGAAGATAGAGGTGAACAGAAGATGGGGGTATTCTGACTTTCAGAGCTACTTGAGAAGTAGCACTACTAGGCTACTAAATCTCAAGGAGAAGGACATTAGGGAAAGAATGAGAGGACATGTTAAATGTAGCAGGAGAAAATTAAAAGACATATCATAGGAAAAATGGTTTTCACAGAGGATGGTATCATAAGGGAATAGTCTAGCAGAAGAGGTGGTACACAGTAGTAATCTGCACTATATTTTAAGGAAAATTAGACAAACACATAGGTAAAGTGTCAGTGGCTCAGTAGGTAGCACACTCGCCTCTGAGGCTGAGAGATCAGAGGACTGTGGGTTCAGTTTCCGCATCTGGCACTTGGGTTAATATCCCAGTACTGACACTGTAGTGCAGCATGAGAGGGGTGCTGCACTTGAGGTGCCGTCTTTCTGATGAGACATTAAACCGAGGTCCCATCTGCCTGGATTGGTGGTAGTTCAGCTGGATGTTAAAGATCCCATGGCACTTATCGAAAAGTAGGAATTTCCCGATGTCCTGGCCAAATTCCCTCATTCACTAAAACACCACCAACAGCTTAATCTGATTCAAGGTTGGTTGGCATTCATCTGTATCCCCTCCCCGGTCGTGCCTGAAAATAGGCAGGATTTGTCTAGTGCACTTACCGGTCAACAAAACGAAATAAAAAAATAAATAATGGGCGTACTGTACACAGATACACTTAGTGTGCACTAACTAGCAATTTACATGGGCGACTCTTCTGCCTGCACTTTTGTTATGTTCTTCCTATGTTCTGAGGTACAACCAGGAGAGTAGACACAGTTATTCTATAAAGCTAGATCAATGAATTTATACAATGAGCATGATGGAAAATTCAGGCAGATAAAAGTTGTATCCTGCCTGCTGGCGTATCTGATTCAGAGATATAAAAAAAAATGATCTTATTAATGGGGCGTCATGCCTGTTATTTCCACTATCCGGTATGTCATAATGACACTGCATGGATGCCTACTCGCTACAGCAGACCCGTGGCATCAGACCTAACGGTAAAATTATTACAAAGATGGTAGGTGGGTAGGAGTGCTCACACCAAGGGTAGTGATAAGCGGTGTTTCACAGGGCTCGGTGTTGGCACCAGTGTTGTTTGGGACATTCATTGCAGACATATCATTGGCCATCAAGAGCAAGATCAGTCTGTTTGCTGATGATAGCAAGGTAGGAGTGGTGGTGGATGACCTAGGGGGTGGCAGGTTGCAGGATGATCTGGCAAAGCTTGAAACCTGGTCAGACACCTGGCAACTGGGGTTTAATGCCAAAAGTACAAAGTGCTGCATTTTGGGATGAAGAACCCAAGGAGGAGTTACCAGCTGGGTGGAGTGCAGCTAGCCCAGACAGAGGAGGAGAAGAGCTAAGAGGGGTGCTCATTACAGGGTCAATGAACAACTCGGCACAATGTAGGAAGGCAGTTGCAAAGGCCAACAAAATGCTGGGTTGCATTGCAGGGGTATATCCTCGAGGAGGAAGGAGGTGATTCTGCCATTGTATAGGTCATTCGTTGGGCCGCACCTGGAGTACTACATGCAGTACTGGCGCCCGTATCTGAAGAGGGACATTAAGTTATTGGAGGGGTGCAGCACAGGGTGACAAAGATGATCAAGGGGCTGGGGTACTTATCATATGAGAGGAGGCTGAGGAATTGAACATGTACTCGCTGGAGGAGAGGAGGGACGAGGGACATAATTGAAACCTTTAAGTACATGAAAGGAATAAACAAGATGGGTACAGAGGGCTGTTCAAAGTAACGTAGGGGAGGGACACCAGGGCAGTGATATGAGACTGGGGAGGAAGGTTCAGGAGGAGATGAGAGACACTTTTTACAGAGGGTAGTAGCTAGATGGAATCGTTACCTGCAGAAGTGGTATCCAGTAGAACAGTGGACTGCTTCAAAAGGGATGGGACAGTACAAGAGGGAGGGTCAATGTAGGGAAGGGTGAAAAGGAGGAAGCTGCAGAATAAGGGTGCTAGCTGCACATTCGAGCAGACTTGATAGACCTCTAGGCCTTTATCTTCTAACAAATTTTGTATGTTCGTATGTTCGTAAAGATAGATACGAGGCAATTTTTCCATCAGGCTCACTGTATAAAGCAGACCGCGGCATGAGTTACCATGTCATACGCTTTATAATCTTCACTCAAGGTCTGTGCCCTCTTGCTCCCTCACTCATGGCTCGCCACCGTGAGGGATCAAGAGGTCACAGACCTCCTCGTGAAGATAAAAAGCGTAACTGCGCTCTCATGCCATATCCTATTTATACAAAGTCAGTGGGTAAAACAAATCACAAATAAATGCATTTATTTTCATCTATAGGGATACTGGATTGAATATAAAACATTTATTTCCACTCCAGTTCAGAGAACATAGAGGATTGTGTATGAGCACTCATACACAACAAAGCTATTTTGATGAGTGGTTTCCATGGTGACAAGAGACCTTAAAGTGCAGCTCAAGAGGTCTCATCACCACAGAAAACCATGAGATCAAAAAATAGCCTAGTTTGTAGTACTAATTGCTCATGCACAATCTTTATAGTGTATGAGCACTCATTGTTGAGCCACAATGTCAAAAAGCATCCATAAAATAACTTTAAACTGCCCTACTGTGGTGTGTTGTCTCCAGCACTGGTAATGTCCATGTCAGATACAAAGGGTACAGCACAGGGCAGCAAAATGATAGCTAAATTAAAAGATCTACCATATGAAGATAGACTGAAAAGAACAGGATCAGTTCCTCTTGAGAAGCGTAGAACCAGGGGTGATCTACTTCACCTTTACAGAATCCTATAAAATTTGACCCTTATGGCTCAATGTAACCTTGAATTCATGCATAGGGATGTCAGTTTAAGGAGCCATAACAAGCAACTAGTAATCCCTAAAACTAGCACAAGGAGCAGAGATAACTACTTCCATATCTGGGCAGCTAGGTTATGGAATAACTTTCCACATGGTGTGGTAGAGGCGTGATTTTTCCATGTTTAAAAGCACTTGGATAACTACCTCTGTTGGACAAAGAGACAAACATAATACACCCACTTAGCAGTGGGAGACACTCCCGATGGCTCATGCCTTCTTGTCTAAACAAACCTAGTAACCTAGTAACTCTCACTGCTGCGGCTGCTTCAACATGTATGCACAATGATGTTCGATGTTGTGCGCACTCAGTGCAGCACATCAGCATCGGGACGATTCAGGACAGCACAGCAACGCTTGTTCTAAGCATGGAGTTCCATGCAACAGCATTCTGCTATACACTGAACTGTATATTTCAATCCCACTCCACAGTGTTCAGAACAGAATTGTCCTTTATACCTAACATTCTGTCCAGGCCTGCCAGTAACAAATGGCAAAAAACATGATTTTATGACCAGGACTGCACAAATAATGACTGGCAATGTATAAATGACACATGTCGTGGGCTGCATGAGAATAAATTATTTCTTTTAAGTGTCTGGGTATGACCTTTATAGACTTCACTCATGGCTCGCCACTCATGAGGTCATAGAGGTCATAACCAACCGTTCAAAATAAATCATTTATTTTCATGCAGCCATGGCGATCCATTATATTCTAATTGTACATTTCTGAGCCGATCTGATTGGTTTGGTGTTTTCAATATTCTACATGTAACCCCTTGTTCCAGGGGTTACTAGAATCCCATAGAATCAGTGGCAGGCAGGGAGAGACATTGCCAGTTGCAGAACTTTTAACTTCATGACACCTCAGAGGTGTGTAAGTAGTATGTTAAATGTGAAAGACATTTCAAGATAGCATCTACATGTTTTCTGGGAAGGGTGTTATTAACCAGATGAATGGCAGTATAAATTTGGAAGCAAAGGTGGAGACCACCCACCTGGAGTAACCATGTTTACTTTTCCGGGTTCAGTCTAGGGCACCTTTGTTTTCTCTCAGTGCATTTGGCTAGTGCCTGAAGAAATAGTTTACCCAAATCGGGTTTTGGATTTTCTGTGAGCCTGAGTGTGCTCATTGGTGGTCGAGGGTGCCACCAGTAATTCCTCATGAAATATGAGAAAGTCTTCTAGTACTGGCTGAGGGTGCCTAGTCAGGAAATGTACCAGTTCTGGCCATGTGTCCAATTTTCATTCAGAACCAGAGAGTGTTTGCTTTTCCATTCAGAATGTGAGGGTTCACTGTGTGTGTGTGCTCTGTACCTCAGTAATCTGCATTACCAGTGGGAGTGGCCCTGTGGGGTCCATCTTCACTTTGTGATTATTCTCTGTGTATGTGAATAAAAGCCACACTCTAGAATCCCAGCCTGGTTTGGACAGTACTGTTATTGCTTCCACTGTGTCTGGATTTACTTGGGTGCCCCTGACCAGAAGTACAAACCTAGCATAATTCTGAGCAAACGTTTTCTCCCAGGGACCCAGGTTGAAGGCCATGATAAATGGTCCCCAGTGTGAGCCAAGTAGTTGCCACACTTGGTTTGCCTGTCTGAGGATGGCAGGCTCGAGTAGAAGTATTGGTAAACAGAACTGTTGTAGTGACAACCCCATCCCTCTCATTGGTGCCATGTGCGAGAGGAGCAGCCCTGCTAGTTGAACAAGGGGCGGTGGGGGAGGTTACATACATGTAGCTAACCAGTCATTTATTGTTTTTAGGATGTCTGAAAAGGATGTTTGTGGAGCAGGAGTATAGACAGAAATTTCAGTTTCTACATTCTTGATCCAACTGCTGCCCCTTCCCTACAGCAGAAATAGTGTATACTGATATCCTGTGTGGCAAATTAGAGAACTGTATACATCACAGCCACTGGTCAGTGGCTTTCATACCCACTGGCATTCATTATTGTAATTCCAAATTAGAATGCTAAAATTTAGAAAAGGTCATATGGTGCTGGCCCATTGGCATGGCAGTAGCACTGCCATCTGCCACACTATCGACCTACAGTAGGCTTGAGAGTAGACATGAGTTGCGGGGGATGGCTGGTTCAAAGGATCAAGGCGCCCTAAGGACTGCTCTCCTCTCTTGGGAAGGGGATTTCTGTATCTGCAGTGTACCCTCACACCTAGTGAAGGCTGGATATCGAAGCAAGCAGGAGGCACAGAAGGGCATGGGGCATTGACAGATGCTCCACATCATTACATCTCAGCATCCCAAGGGCTGACAAGAAAAATCGAGAAAAAATCCCTGCCAAAGGGTGGATGGATGGATGGATGGATGGATGGATGGATGGATGGAATCCTGTATCAGAAGGGCAATGTCAAGCTCCTCCTACCCCACCATGAGGAGTAAGTCGAGGAGGAACAGGATATGCCCCAGGGTAATATGTAACTGGGCTGGAGGACTGTCCAGATAGGGCAGGCAGGAGTAGGGGATAAAACAAAGTGAAAAATGGAAAAGGTAACATGGCTTATGACAAGTGCTAATGAAACTCTACATACTTGCCTACACCTTTGTGTCAAACCTTTGCCACACTCAATAGGTATAGGGTGACAAACTCCTTGACTGGAGCATTATTCAAAATAGTAATATTGATTATGCCTGTCAATACTAGCATTATTATTCTTTTTTTTTTTGCCTGCTTTGGGATAAAAGCCTGCACAGTGAAGCAGTCTACAATACCCCTTCTGTGAAGTGAGAGGTGCCACTGAGGATTCTGCCACTATGGGCACATGCTCGCCACTATTTCTACAAGTTCATTTCTTCATTATTTCATTTTTGGGGTACAGTAAGCATTAAAGGTACTATATAAAACCACAACCAAATTCCATTCTTTTTCTTAAACAGCGACTGAAGGCAAAACACTGTTTGTTGTGTATCTGAAAATATATCACCGTTACGTCAGTGTCAGTCTCAGAAGATTGCCAGGAAGCACACTTGCCACTGGGTCCTGAAGATCAGAAGGTCATGGGTTCTAGCCCTACACCAGGCAGTTGGTAATACCCATAAATTACACTGCTGTCCAGTACACAGGTGGAGGCTGCACTGTTGAGGTGCTGTTCTTCAGATGAAATGTTAAATCAA
This sequence comes from Neoceratodus forsteri, assembly GCA_016271365.2. NCBI lineage: Eukaryota > Metazoa > Chordata > Ceratodontiformes > Ceratodontidae > Neoceratodus > Neoceratodus forsteri. The sequence continues at coordinate 1,708,313,484 of CM028129.1, read as the reverse complement.
AGCACCTTTGTATCCATCTTGTCACTGGCCAGCTGGAAGTTAAAATCAGATGGTACTTGTTGAGAAATAGTAAGGAGTTTTTCTGGTGTTATAGCCAATCTCCTGTCAGACAAAGAGATGCATATGACCCCTCATAGCTCAGTGTGCCTTTCCCTGTCACAAAGGATAAATAAATAAAATACAACGCACTACAAATGCTGACACATGATAATGTGTGTTGCATTTTGTTATACAATAGTTCACTGTGGTTACCATTTGCAATCATCCAGGTTGAAAGTTAGTAGATAGTAGTCATCTAACTCTCAATGTCTTGATACCTTGTCCAGGTATAGAGCTTTTTTACATTTACTTTCATGTATTTAATTTTGATATAAAGAAATATTTGTGTCCTTCTGTTACTATGCTGCTCTCAAGCACCAGGTTAGCACAGGTTAATAGAAATGGTTATTTCGTTAGGACTGATTCTATTCTCTGTCTATTTTTAGTTTATCTGTCATTTAATGAACTACTTGCTGACATCTGAAATACTTATATTGATTTTAACTAAGGATACATACAGAAGATATTAAGAGGCAATTATAACATGGTCAGTCAAAATCAATACTGCTAGTGGAAATATAAAAATTATATTCTAGGCCTGAAAATACATCTGAAAAAAAAGATTTCAAGCGCTTCTTGTTCTAGTCCTGAAAGGAGTTATTTAAGATGCAACATTTTAATTTGTTTTATCGATAACCTGAAATACCCAATCAGCCAAAAAATTATTATTTTTGTAGGCCACTGACAATTCCTCAAACTAATTTAATATTTCAGTTACAAGCAGATAAAACATACAAATACAATATCAAACAACATTTAACTTTGTGTCAACCATAGTCATTGTAAATTGACCAGTTTAATTTATTCAGCCACAGCCAGAAGCCCAAAACAGTTTATTTTTCTCATTAATTTTTAATACTTCTTTATTGATTAGTCCTGCGAGTAGTACAACACTAACATAATTGGTAGTGAAAGTCTCACAGAGCAAGCATTCAGTACTATTGATTCCTATAGTAAGGCTGGTAGACACTGAACTTAAACATTTTAGAAATAAATGTATGGACAACTGGTCACTGAACATAAAACAGTGAAAACATGTGGTCATGAATTTCTCTCCTTTGTCAGTCCATTCATTACAAAAGAAGGTTCATAAGCTTTGAGTGTGTGGTATAATATACAAGTAGCTACTATCTAAATGCAAAATATGTGTATTTATTAATACAAATAAACATTACGGGTGGAATAGTCAGACTGCACCAGGCTGTGGCGCAAGCCTGGGCGTAGTGCCCTGGCATGTGCCAGAGGCACTTACGACAAGGAGTGATATTCAATGGTATCGCACTGTGGCCACCCGCAATGTGCATGGTGCAGTGGCACTGCACCAGCGCCAAATGGCCAGGGGCAGGGGATGCGCTAAGCGCAACTGCCATTGCACTAGGTGCATCAACCGCGATATTCAAAAGTGCTACATACAAATGGGGCCATAATGCATGCATGGCACAGATGGTCCATTGCATGTCATTATAGCTCCATTGCATGCAGGTGTGCCGGTCTCCAGCGACTTGCACCTGGCATCCCACCTGGCTGCAGCCGTCAGGGACCGGCGGCCCCTGCACAAGCGGCAAGTGCCCCACTGCCTGATCATGGGCATGGGGATTGAAAATGAGTCCAATATCCTGGTGGTCCAGTGGACTGCTTGTAACCTAATCGCAGGCATATGTAATAAAATAAACATCCAATATCCCTGGTGGTCCAGTGGACTGCTTGCAGCCCCATCGGAATATGTACTAATATTAAAATGTCCAATATCCCTGGTGGTCCAGTGGACTGCTCTGCCCGATCGTGGGCGTCAGTAATAAAATATGACAAACCAATCCTTCCTGGTGGTACAGCGGTACCCACCTGCCCACTGAGCCCCCCACCGCCCGCTCCCCAGTCGGTGGGGGTGGCCTTCCCAGCTTGCCGCCCACAGCCCACAACTGACTCCGTGTGTAGTGGGCTGTACACCCGATGGTCCTGGCGTGAGCCAATGGGCGTGCAGCCCGTGCCATCTACACAGTCAGAAATGTGAATGGATCCATTCACTATCTGGTCTGTGTAGTATGGTATGGGCTGTACGCCCATTGGCTCCGCTGTGTGACAAGACCACAACCCGCTGAGTCGTCGGCGAGTGGCGAGGCGGCATGCGTGTGAGAGCTGCCGCTGACGGCGGGGAGCGGGTGGTGGGGCTCAGGGCGGGTGGGGAGGTACCGCTGGACCACCAGGGATGGATTGGTTTGTCATATTTACTGATGCCTGCGATCGGCTGCGAGCGTCCACTGACCACCAGTGATATTGGACATTTTAATATTAGTACATATGCCCATGATCGGCAGGGAGCGTCCACTGACCACCAGGGATATAGGACCTTATTACAATACTGATCCCTGTGATCGGGCATGGGGTGCACTACCACGGAATGCTCCACCAGAGCTTGGGTGGCCACCACAGCTAGCAGCTGCCGTGTTGTGCCCTGCTATATGGCAGCTCACCTTGGGTGGCCAACTGTTGCTCTTTTTTTGATCAACTGTGTGCAGCACAAGTAAGGATTGCACCTGCATGGGTTCAGCACATCCCAGGCTGAATATCAGTATGTGCGGAGCATGCATGGGCATGCCCTCCTTCTTGCGCAGCATACATTACTGATGCGCTCCGGTGCATCGGGATTGTGCCAGGCACATTCCCTTTGAATATCACACGGTGGATTAGTGGGTTGCTTATGGCGCAACTGTGTTGGCGCCATGTGCAACCCATCTGAACATCCCACCCTACATATATAACAATATATTACCAGCATGTAAAATTACAACTCTAATACCATGACATTTAAATGTTTAAAAGATAGCATTATAGTTCTGTACTACAGCTTCTGTTAAGGTGAATAGATAAATAACTAAATAAATAAGTGTAACAACTTATAAATATTCCTTAACAATAAAACATTAACATTCAATACATGTAATATTACAGAAAAATCTATTCATATTTAAGTTAACAGGAAAAAGCAGAAGAAAAATAAGAAGAGGAGACATTGAGGGCAACCTTGGTCCCCTAATTCCCACATAGCCCTTCCAACAGCACCTGGACAAATGCCCTGGGCTAAAAATTGCCCATATAAATGTATGCTGTCTCCACTCCAAATACCAGGACCTGGAAGCATGGGATTAGCTATACAAACCCCACATCCAGGGATACAGGGAGAGTGTTTTATTTTAATCTGATATAAATAGGTTTTGTTTATTTTTGGTTTTGTCTTGTTTAATTACAATGTGTCAGACAGGTGTAGAGGTGGTTGGGCATTATTCCCCACTAGGGTCAGGGGAATTACGCCCTTTGAATGCCCACCATTAACATCCGACACCTATCTTAGGTGTCGTATGCTGGGCATCTTGAGGAAGCACATTTGCGGTGGAGAGCCGGGCCTGATGGGGACAGGAAAGGGAGGACGGATTGGGGTTTTGGGGTCCAGGAGATGCCCTGGGGTGAAATGGGGTCAGGATAGAGGTTACTCTTGTCTTGTCCCCATACCACAAGGGCTCCGATGTCATTGGACAGGTGCGAGATCTTCCCCGATAGCTCATTCACCCGGTGGTGTTATGCAATGCCAGATCAATTAAGAACAAGACAGCTATTATTGCTGATCTTGTTGGATCATCTGATCTGGCTTGCATCACTGAGACCTGGCTGGATGAAATCCAGGCCCTGTATTGGCCTGGCAACTCCAGCTGGGTTTTCGGTGATACACTGCCAAGGCTGGATCGTGAGTGAGGAGGTGTGGCCATTATGTTTAAATCTGAGCTGGGCCTTGCGGATGTGCTATTGGGAAATACCAATTCCTTTTAATATATCCTGGGAGAGGGTGCAGGCTACTGGATTCTCTTGTCTACCGTCCACCGTCCACCAGGTGATGGCGGAGTATTCCTGCAGGAGATAGCAGACTTCATCGTCGACCTGGTGCTGAGGTTTCCCAGACTGATACTTCTGCGGACCTCAATGCCTGGGTTGACAATGAACTCTCTTCTTTTGGTCAAAATCTCCTCCAGCTAATGAACATGCTGGGCTTGACACAGGTTGTTACCTCCTCTACCCATATAGGGGGTCATTCATTGGATTTGATTTTTCTCATGGGTATGGAGATCACTGATTTGGGGTGGAACCTGTCAGTTGGTCTGAGCATTACACCATAAGGTTCAGCTTCAGGGCCCCTCTAATAGGTCTGCCCCTACGGAGATGGTTCAGTACCGCCCCTTTAAGAATTGTTAATCCCATGACCTAATGGTGGTCCTGGATCTATCGAGCTTTTCAGTGAATGCATGAGTCTAGATGATCTGAGTATTAGCCTATAATAAGGCTGTAGGAGATGCTCTGGACAAAATTGCTCCCTGTTAGTGTTTGCCTCTCACCCTCCGTCCAAGGAGCCCATGGTTTGATGGCTCCTTGAAGGAGTTAAGGTGAGTTGGCCGAAGGTTGGAGAGAGTTTGGTGGAAATCAGGCCTTGATGCTGACAGGCTTAGATTGATGGCACATTATGATAGCTATCAATCAGAAATCACTCATAGAAGGCAGAATTCTGTCCAGAGAGATTTCTGTGGCACAGAATCGACCAGCTCAGCTTTTCCAGACCATGGACAGACTGTGCAATCCAGTCTGTCTTCAGCCGAGAAACTTTTTCTTAGCTAAGATGCGAGGAGTTTGCTTGGTTCTTTGCGGATAAGGTTGCCGACATCAGGTCCTGTATTGGTCCAACCTTTCCTGTGGGGATTGCGGTGGTCGACTAGAGGTGGCTTGTCCTCGGTCTGTCTGGTTAGATTTTCACTGGCCAGAATTCGGGACACTGTGAAGATCATCCAAACAATGTGACCAACTAGTTGTAGTTTGGATCCGGGTCCTACACTGCTCTTAGTAGGTTGTGTAGAAGCCACCTATCCAATCCTTGCAGACATTGTCTGGAAATCCTGGAGAGGGGTTTTCCTGACCACCTTAAGGAAGGTAGTTCGACCACTCCTTAAAAATTCCTTCTCAGATCCAGATTGTCTAGCTAACTACCGCCTATCTCTAACCTGCCATTTGTTGGTAAGGTTATTGAAAAGGCAGTTGCGTTGCAATTGGATGATCACCTTATATCTCACAATGTCTACGATACTCTTTGGTCTGATTTCAGGAAAAGGCATAGTACAGAGACTGCCCTTGTCCAAGTATTGAGTGACCTCCTTATGGCCAGAGATCGAAAGGGCATACCATTCTGGTCCTTCTCGATCTATCTGCTGCATTTGACACTGTAGACCATGGAGTGCTATTGGAGCGCCTGCTGGTTTTTGTGGACTGTCTGGTACAGTCCTCAAATGTTTCGTTCTTACCTCACATGCAGGTTTCAGAGAGTTGTCACTGGAATTTATTCCACTGGCGCTCACTCCTGTCCTGTGGGGTACCGCAGGGCTCCATTTTAGCTCCTATGTTGTTTGCAGGGTATATGCTGCTATTAGGAGAAATCATCAGCGATACAGTCTGGTTTTCACTGTTATGCAGATGATACCCAGCTGTATCTGTCCTTTCTCCCGGTCAGGTGATGCACTCTCTGTACTTAACAACTGCCTTGATGAGATCAGACTTTGGATGAGTTCGAGCTGGTTGAGACTCAGTCCGGACAAGACTGAGGTATTGGTGGTGGATCCAGGTCATCCGGGTTGGGTGTGGGAGCTGGCCAACCATCAGGTTTATTACTTGGTGGTGTACCGCTCCCTACCTCTGAACAGGTGCGAAATCTAGGTGTTATTTTGATGACGGTCTGACTCTGAAATCTCAGGTGTCAGCTGTTGTCAAATCCTCTTTACCATCTGAGGAATATCGCCCAGGTGAAACATCTGATTCCCCAGGTGACCTTCCAACATTGGTCCACGCCTTTGTCCTACTCATCTGGACTACTGCAATTCCCTCTACCTAGGGCTACCTGGGGTTGATATCCGCCACCTTCAGCTAGTGCAGAATGCGGCAGCCAGGCTTTGACTGGGACTTCTAGAACCAGTCATATTATGCCTGTGCTCCGTGAACTGCACTGGCTGCCTGTTTGGTGGCGGATCACCTTAAGGTTGGTTTACTAACCTTTAAAGCTCTACATGATCAGGAACCGGTTACCTGAAAGATCTCCTGGTTCCTTACTGCCCCCTCCATCCTCTCTGTTCCGCCAGCGAGGGATTGCGAAATTCCCAGGATTCATCTGAAGTCATCAGGATCTTGTGCTTTTGCTGCTGGCACCAACCCTGTGGAATTCTCTACCTCGTTGGTTAAGAGAATGCCCAACCGTCGATAAGTTTAAGAGTGCTTTAAAACATATCTTTTGAGTTAGCATTTTAAATTGAATTAACCTTTTATAAGTGATGTGTAACATCTTGGTTAATGTAGATTTAATGGTTTTTCTTGTGTTTTAGCTCTGGTTGATTTTAAATTTTGGATTTTATAAATTTTAATCTTGTACAGCCTTGGTTTTGAAGGCGCTTTTATAAATAAAATTGAATTGAATTGAATTGACTCTCAAGACATGGCAAAAACCACATTACTGATCCCACCTATCAACTACCTGGGTGCTTCTCCCACCACTTGGATAGACCTGGCAAAAAAAGGGGTGGAGTAGCTCTGTTTATCACGTAGCCCTATCAGCCAACATAGTTCTCCACTCTGACCCAACCTGTCCCAGTGAATGGCTCCTCACTGAACTCACTCTGAGAATTAGCAAAAATCAACAACGGGTGCTGCTACAACCCCTACAACTGGAACTGAGGGTCTAAAACAGCTTCCTCTCTGGCCTGGGCTCCATATCCCCACACAGAGACTCAATTCTCTTGGGTGATCTCAATCTAAACTGGCTCAGTTACTCCCACCCTAACTATGCCTCCCTCCTAAAACAATACAACCTGGCCCAAACTATTTACCTTCCCACAAGGCAGAACCCTCACAGGGCACACAGACACTCTTGGACTGGATTGTAACTAACTGGGAGGACTGTGTCCTGCATGCTGAGTACCATGGCTGACTCCATTGAATGATTGCTCCCCTACATACCTGCTCTGGTCATCTAAACTTAAATGGCCCCCCCCAAATACCTGTCTTTATGTAACTTCAGAAGCCCAAACACCCTGTCCTTCTCTCTGAGGTATGGACACTGGACTAATCTGCCATTTTCTCAGAATCAAATGTGACCCAGGCAGCATCCATGTTCCTCAAGCTCTCCCTGACGCTACAGGACAAGCATTTTCTAGTCACCACCAGAAGGGGTGAGGTGGCTACTCTCGATGGGTCATGAAAGACCTCCTTACCCTCATGAAAGACAGGGACCATACCTGGTCAACCTACAAAGCTTCCCCATCCTCTATCCTATGGGATGATTACAGGCATTGAAGAACTTTGCAAATACCTGGACAAAGCTCTCAAACAGATACATTTTTAATCTCCAGCAAACTAACCTCGGGGACCCTAAACAATTCTGGGCATTCTTGGCTCGCTTCTAACCCCACTCCAGTAAGTCTGTCCCACAGCTATACATGACTACTGGCCTCATTACCAATCCCCAAGAAGTGGCCAAGGCCCTCAATGACAAATTCTCCGACCTCACTATGTACCTGATCAAACTCCCAAATGCCTGCAAAACAATCCTGTCCCCTGCATACCCCAAGACATCACCCGCCAGGTCTACCTCTCAACCTCCACCTCCCCTTTTTACTTCAAAATACTCTCATACATTGCATAGCTAAACTCCTAAAGAGCCTCCCAAACCATGGCTCCACTGGAGTAGATAGATTATCCCTGTTTAAATTAGACTTATCTCTCCTGCCATCGTCTCCCCCCTAACGTTAATTTTCAACCTTGCTCTGACCACTTCCTCCATGCCCGATACATGGAAAACTGTGAAGGTCAGTCCATTCAAAAACTAGGGAACCACATTCCACGGACAACTATCACCAATCTCCATTCTTCCTCACCTAAGCAAGCTACTTGAAAAAAGCCATCCATCACCAACTTGCTGACTCACATGGGTAACTATGACCTACTATGTAGCCAACAGCACAGTTTCTGCCAGAATCACTCTACCACCACTACCCTTGCACTCCTAAATGACCACATCCTCACAAACATGGACCATGGAAATGCATCTGTCACAGTCTTCATTGACCTCTCCAAAGCCTTCAACCTGGTCAATCACTCGCTCCTCCTCTCCAAATTACATCACCTTGGGTGCTCTCCAGGGGTCACCACCTGGTTCAGAAGCTACTTTACAAGGGGCTACCAGTTTGTGTGCATTCGCCTGACCAGTTCGCCCACCCTGCCTTCTCTCTACTGGGGTCCCCAAGGCTCTATCTGGGACCCATCCTTTCTCCTTATTCAATAACTCCCTTCCAGTGGATAGTCTCAACTGTCACTCAATCCCTTACGCTGATGAACTTCGTGCTCTTCTCCAGCAGAACATCTCCTACTCTCATCTCTGCAGCCCTCTCTCAAAACTACACTGCAGCCCACAATTAGTTCTCTGATAACCTCCTTCTGGTCAATGCCAAAAAAAACAATGTTGTTCAGATCTAAGCCCTTCCTAATGAAATGCAAATCTAACCCACCTCTGTCATCACCTCCCTGATGGCCATGCTATAGGGACGTCAAACATTTCAAGATCTAGGAGTTGTTCTTGACCCCTCCCTTTCCTTTACAGAGCACATAAACTCCCTGGTTCTAAGATTTCACCAAAACTAGGGTCTACCTACAGATAATGGCAATACCCGCTCGAGGCCCGCCATGCTATCATCAAGGAAACCTGCTATCAATCCTGGACTACTGCTCTCCCATCTACTCCAGGACCTCTGCATCCACCATGGCAAAGTAGCATACAACAGTGCATGCCCTTCTCCCTGCTGGCCCTTTCTGCACACACGACTTTATATTCTACACTTACACTGGGGTGGCTCCCACTACAAGCCTGCTTTGACCTTGCACTGTACAATTTTATTGATTCTGCCATCCCGTATTGCATAAATTCCTTTGCTCCCTTCTCACTGTCCAAACCTCACACTGCTGCCTATGCTCCTCCAGTATCCCTCACTGGAAATCCCCAGGGTAGCAATGAACATGGGTGCTAGAACCCTGTCTGTAGCAGCCCCCACACTATGGAACAAACTGCCCACTGAACTGCACACCATAAACACTCACTGCTAGTTCAAGACTCACCTCAAAGACTGGTTCCTGTTGGCATCCACCTGCCTCTACTTTGAGGACTAGCCAACCCGTAGTTTCCAGGAGTAGGGCAAAATAGGTTCTCTTATTTACTGAAACTGTCCCACCATGAGCCTTACTTTGCTTTGTTATTTGTTGTCCCTTAACTACTGCCACCATGTATTGCCAAATGTAACAACCGTAACCTTTCATTATGCATTATGTCCTCTTGTTATGTTCTTGTTATTTTGATGTTTCTACTCTGTGCCACCTTATGTGGCTTGGGTCATTCCTGAAAACAGTCCCTGGGATCAATGCACCTACCTGGTTAACAAAGTCATAAATAAATAAAATAAAGAAGAAGGGGCAGTGAAAGTTTGTGTTAGAATGAATAACATACTAAATTAAGAAGAAAGAGAGAAGAAGACAAGATAGAAAAAGTGCCACAGAAGTGCTGTAAAATGAAACAAAAGTACTTGTTGCTGGCCATAGCCATTGTGAACCTACCAATAATTACATCAGTGTGTCCCAATGTAACAACCTAAAGCACTTAAAAAAGTAAACATGACATTTTAAAATATTTTTAAACAAAATGTTGATCTGAAAGATAGGTTACCCAAAGAGTACCTTGCCACCAAATGGGGTGGCAATGGGATGACAAAAGGGAGGAGGTTTGGGACAGTTGCAAACTAGGGGTATTGGCTGCACTCTTGAGCAGATTTAGATAGACCGGGTGGTCTGTTTCGCTGGCATATTCAGATATTCGTATGTTCGTAATTTGCTGTGGGTAATGGCTGCAAAATCTGATTCTCAAGACCACCTACATCACATCTGGGAACCAGGACAGGGATACCTTCTGCAATTACTTTTCCCAGCTCAAACTGAACTGGGAACAAGTAGTCCTAGGTGACTTCAATGGCAACTGAAACTCTAAAAGCAGTTCCAACCAGAAGGGTTGGATAGAGCCTGTTCTTCATAGAAAAAGTAATTCAGCACACAAGAATAAACTACAAAATGGGCACCCACACCCTCCTTAATTGGCTACTCGCTACATAGACTTACAGAATCTCAGAAGTCTCTATCCTCCCGAAAGCATAGTAACCACTCCTCAGTCCTATGAACCTGGACTGCAAAACATCTTAAACATCCCCTTGCATCACCCACAATCACTTACTAAAAACTGAAGGGTAGCCAAATTCAGGAGAAGGGTGGCTAAACAGATTGGAACTACCTATACCTGATCCTGGACAGTGGCCTGGTCCTGGACATCCTGATAGCAGAATTCATCAGAGTTTACAATCAATTTGATCCAGTTAGAAAATGGAAGGTCAGAGGTGACACCAGTGCTTGACTCTGTGAACGTTTGTTGACAATGAACAAGAGGGATAACTGATGGCCTGCTGCTAGGGACTCTGGGCTCATTGCTCACCAGCACAAATATAGAGAGCTCAGAAACAGGTGCATGAAAAAGTGAGGGCATGTAACTCCAACTACTTTAAAGCCCAGCAAACCTTAAACTGGAAGAACGGCAAGAAATTCTGGGAGAATGGGAGCTGCCTACTGAGAAAGAAAGAAATGAAATCTCCAAATATCTTGAACATGGATGGCACTGAGGTTATTGTCTTTACTGACATTGCCAACAAATTTAATGATGACTTCACCAACTTGAGCACCTACATTCCCCATGGTCCCTCCCAACTCCGTTCTAACAACCTGGAGATCAACTTGCACCTGGTGGACAGCACTGATCTTGATCCACCACAATTCCATTTTAGGGCCATCACTGAAAGAAACCCAGTGATATATAAAAATATTAAGTCAAAGCAGGTTCGGAAGTGATGACATTGACATGAAGCTGGCCTAACTGAACTATCTTACCCACCACCAACATTTTCAACCTCTCCTGTGCTATTCTCACTTCCCTTGAAAATGGAAGGCTATACATTATTTAAAGTTTATTTTTTACACAGGCTGAATTGTTGGAGAAATAAATCCCCATTTACAACAAATTCCTGTGGCACATACTTGTAATTACAACAAAACAGTATAAGTATATACATACAGAGCAAAAACAACATGTAAACTAAAAACAGTTACAACAGACATTCAAGTAATCATGCAATTTAAGCTTAAATATATGCAAATCAAGAATCTCAGTTAATTGAAATGGTAATTCATTCAAGTCTTTGATAAACTGTTCTGAAGAATTATATCCCCATCCGATTCATAATTGGATCATAGGCAATTCCTGGATGTTTTCCTTAGCCTATCTGAATATGTCAAATTTAAGTTCAAACATATTAAATGATTTAATGGATGCAATTTTTACTCTTGGGATAAACTAGGCCCTGACATACCACTGACCATAAGTACTTCCTCCGTGCTGTCGGATGTAACCAATCAAGTTCCTGGTAGACCAGACATCGATGAACCTGATATCTATTCTGTATTATATAGTTCCCATTCTATAATACATCTGGTCTATCTTATCCAAAAGCTTATGGTAAGAATGCATATACAATGAAATCCATAGTCAGTACAGGCAGCAATAGTTGTTTACTAGTCTAATTTTAATTTCCCGGTCAGACATCCTGACAACCTCCTTAAAGCTCCCAGTCTTTGATTAGCCATTTTGTCTGTAGTAAAATGTGTTCAGAAAAGGAAAACTGGGAATCAACAAGGTCTCCAGATATTTACAACTAGGTACCATCTGAACCTTAGTTCCACCAAGAAAATTAATCTGTAAGTCTGTAAAATCCTTTTTATGTGATCCCACTGAAAAGGTTATATTCTGCATCTTTCTAATACTCATTAGAAGGCCTGGAGTCTCTCATCCAAGTCTCGATATTAAAAAGTCTATCTGGAGCTGCTGTCTCAGGTCTCCGAGACTATTTGCAGATGCAATTAATACAATATCATCTGCATAAAGCCTGATCTCAGTACTAGTTATATGAAGATACAAAGGCAATTTATGTAGATGTTAAATAACACAGGGCCCAAAATAGAGCCCTGTGGTACACCTCTATTTAAGTCCAGGAGGCCCGAGACAGCAGCACCACAGACTACTCTTTGCCTACGATCAGATAAGTAGGATATAAACCATTGCAGAGATTCCTGTTGTACCCCAATATCCAACAATCTGTGCAAAACAGTCTCATGATGTACCAAGTCGAAAGTACTTGGTCCACAAACACCGCTCCAGTACATTTTACCTTGATTTAGTGATGTTGCCACCAAATCACCAAAATCAAGCAGGGTGTGTTTGTGGCACTCTCTAAACCCATATTGGTACTTAGTTAAAATCTCTTCTTGTTCAAGATAGTGGCCAAGCTGGTAATTTACCAGCTTTTCCAAGATCTTTGAAAGGATCGGGAGCAAGGTGATTGGTCTATAGTTAGAAGGAGCTGTATAATCTCCACCCTTGTGTATGGGAACAATTTCTCCCATTTTCCACTGTTCAGGTACAAAAAGGATTGTATACTCCAATTATAAAAATGTGTGACTATTGGGGCTATCATGTCAGAACCTAACTTCAAAAACCTAGGATCGATACCATCTATTCCTGCTCTCTTTAGCACTTTCAAGTTTAAATACTTTTCACTCCAGTTTTCAAAAGGACCAACATTGCTACTTATAGGCCATTTTCTATCCTCTCCTCTCTCTAAGGCACTCAAGAAGGTTGTCAGTGACCAATTTATCTTGTACATAGACAAACATGCCATTCAATGTACCCAACAGCATGGTTTCAGGAAACACCATAGCACTAACACTGTCTTACTTGAATACACAAATTGCATTCATGATGCAGTGAACCAAGGTGATCTAGTTGGAACTATACATATATATATATATATATATATATATATAGATAGATAGATATAGATATAGATATAGATATGACATGACATCATGTGGATTATATATATGTAGCCCTAACAAAGGCCTTTGATGTAGTGAATCACAAGATCTTGCTACAAAATTGACTGACCTGCGTCCATCTCTGGATACCATTCTCTGGTTCAATAGCTACTTCCCAACAGTTGGTTTTGTGCAGTACTGTAACCGCATGGGAATAAATAAAAGTAAGAACTACTTCCTGGTGAGTGAATCTCCTTGCCTCCAGGAACTAGTGTTATTTTGAGGACCAGTGATTTAGGAAAGCAAAACCATACAGGCACTGTACTCACATGTACTCACAGAAAATGACGCCTTTTCCAGTCTAAGGTCAGAAAGAGAGTGGTCATAGTCATCACTCTCAAGAAACCAGTACAGGAAATGACCATAATCAACTCCTTTCCCATAGTACGCTACACCTCAGCAAACCAACTATCAAATCCTCTTCAAGTTTTGAAGGAAATGGTCATATTCACATCACTTCCTAAGGTAAACACCACCTCTTTAAGGACTGCTCCTCTGAACCTTACCCTGTAAGGAAAAGTTATTCACCATAGTAACAGTTTTATTTTAAATGATTAGAACAGCCAATAAAATGTTTGTGAGGAATATGATGCCGTGGAACTTAAAATATTTTTTCAAAGATGCTCTCTCACTGTGCTGAACTCTGGCCTCCCAGAAAGTCAACAGTAGATCTTTGAGCAGAAGAGGCCAAGAGACTTAAAACCTAATTTGTGAAAAGATATGTCAATTATAGTGTTAAATTCCAAATTAAGCTCTGGTTAGAGCCAAAATGGCTACTAATGCATTAATGTGATAAGGGATATGGAATTAATGTGTGAATTGGATTGTAGTGAGTAGTGACACACGCACACACACATGCTCATGCATACACACACACACACACACACATTTCACACTCCTCAGCAACAAAAATTTTTAGTAGAAAAGGCATACTGATATGAGGGACAGCTGGGGTCTGAGGCATCCTGGAGGAAGGGTACAGAGGATAACTATTACTACAGATAACTGAAGTCAGATTTTAAGGTGTGTTATGAGCTACAAACTCAGCTGAAATGCAACATCTGGTTTGTAGTACTTCTTATTTTTATTTAAGTCAAATATTTAAATGCCAAATTGCAATAAGACACTCCAAGATGTGCTCTGGTGATATAATCACACTTCACTGATGCATTTACTGGCACTCAGCTGCGCCTTGTGCCTAAGAACACACCCAAATAGTGCGATTAGATCACTATAATCCACATGATGTCATTTCTTATTGCTTACATTTGTATTGGTGTTTCTGATTTACACATTGCTAATAAAAACAGAGATAGTAATGCCAATAAATTCTGTAGGCAAAAGTCAAGAACTTTTCAAAGCAAAGCTTAAAGCTTTTAACTATCTGCCTTTTAAAATAAATGAACTTGGTGATCTGAACCATTTGTAAATTGATTGCTATGTGCTTTGATACACTTTTATTATTTGTGACTTCTTTCTGAGTATAAAATAATCTTATTTGCAAAGAGAGGTATTTAAAGCAGCAGTGCAATGAAAAGTTTTTCAAAAAGCTAATTTTCTGCTATGGTTATGAAAACATACCATGAACCAGACAGACAGCGAGATGGAGGATGTCAGTCCTGAGAGTCTATTAACTTCTGAACATGTTAGATCTGTAGAGGATCAGCCTTCAAGTTTCATTTCAACTTATGGCAGACAGTCAGCTGCTGTAAGGAACATTATTACAAAGAACTGGAACATTGTAGGATTGACCCCATTCTAAATAACTGTTGCCTCAACCTACCAAAGTACACTCATAAACGTGCTCAAAATCTTGCAAATGTATTGACACAGCATACAGCCCGTGGACACTAAAAACAGGAAACCCGGTTACCAAGTTTGCATTCTGGTAGTGCTACATGTGGGAGATGTAAATGTTGCCCTGCAATGGAGAAAAAGCTCACTTCACAAGTGTTAATGCAAAGAAAAAAACATTGAAACTAGGTACATTATTAACTGTGACTCCCATCATGTTGTTATCAGGCTGTCTGCTCCTGTGGAACTTTTACTTTGGAAAAACTAACTGCACATTTAAACTGCATATTGGGGAGCACATCAGAGCCATCAAAGAAATTATGAAACAAATGCCCTTTTAGTGCGTGTTTATTCCCGGGTTGATCTGGGCAACCACAGGTTTAAGTTCTGTGACTTAGAAAGTTACACTGGGATGAAGGAGTGGTAACTTGGATCCTCTGATTCTTAAACATGAGATTATGTGGATGGTTCAGTTGGGGGTAATTTCTTGCCAGGCCTCGATGATAGACTTGAACTTAATCTTACACCACTGATCAGATAGATTCTCTGATGAGACAAAATGTGTGTTTGTTCTTGGCTTGTATCATTAATCTGTATTTTTACTTTTTCTTTTCCAGATTCCTTCCTCTTGGCACACATTGGTCCATGGAGCAAGCAAGTCAGATTGGCTGGCCATCACTAATATAGGGCAGATTGCCACTTGACTGATACGGTGTCACAAAATGCAGGGCTGGTTATGAATTCTTCCCTTCTTTACTACTAATAGTGACAATACAATGCAGGTTCTGTTTTCAGCACTGTGTAGACAGTTGGCACCAAATTGCACTGCACCTTTAAAATTGGGTTAATATAATGAGTATCATTTCCTAGATACGGAACTCTTGAGAAAGCAGAAGCAAAACCGTAGAGTCATCGGCAGGTGTCTGCTTTATCCACACTCACTACCTGTATGGTTTGCCATGTCAAGTCTGTAAGTCTTTTATGCCTGTTTAATAATAAACAGCACTTTTATATTGGTGCTTGGTGGTGCTGGTTTGCCTTTGTGTTGTGAGTGTCTCCATGGAAGTAGATCATGCACATTGCGTCACTGCATGCATATGAGCCCTAGAGTGGACATGAAGGAAAAACACCTCTGACTGCAGTGTGGTGATATCCTGCTCCCTTGCAGGCCACGCTTTGACAACTGGGCCCTCCAGTAAGTGAAAGAGGACACTAAAGAAACTAGTAAGCTTCAGAAAAGACAGGTGAATGGCTGGGAGGACTGGCCCAGATGGAGCCAGCTGGAGAAATCAAGGAGGACAAAATACTGATTGAAAAAATCTACTTGTCTTTTGTTTCAAAGAAATGATGTAAACATTTATTATGAAATGGGTTCCAAAATATAGGAACCTGATTGGCCAAGGACCGTGGAACCTCGTGTTAATATCCCAGCACAACAGCACGGGAAGGCGATTTGAATCCTCTTCACCCTCTTCAGCTTCTGGAATAGCACTCCCCAGTGGTGCTGATTGATTGGCTGTTCGCTCCCACTCACACGCTTCAGTTGTTTAACAACCTGCTCCAAAAAGAAACTGAAGAGAAAAAAAAAAAACACTTTCCTGTGCCGTCAACTGCTGCCCCTCAATAACCTGGTCACGGACTGTAACAATGGTCTCTTCTCTCAATGCCACCAAGGTGGCTCCAGTTTCTCACAATGTCTCCCACGGCTGCTCCTCAGCAACCTGGTAGCATCTCTTCTACCAGTGTCGCCAACAGCAGTTCCTCAAATAACTCAGTGAATCTGTCACTACTGAAAAAATGTTTTGTTTAAAATGGCTGGTCCTGATCTGACTTCACTTACAAATGACAACAAACGTGTAGAGAAAACAGAGCTGCTTGTATGCAGCATGCATTACTTGTGGCTACGTAGCAACAATTCAAGAAATCAAATGGGACTGTTTTTTTACATTGGTTCTTTTATTTTATCTGTAATAGTCATTTCAATTATGATTGCTTTTTATATTAAATATGTCATCGCACTTTTTCACCCATTTCATAATTGCACTAAGGCACTCCAGGGGTGTGTGTTGTGCTGGGGTAACGACACTTCTTCTCAGGTAGTGGAAGCACTCAGCATTGCCCCGTGCTTCAACCCACTGTGGTATGCTATTATCCCTGCACAATGCTCACCCTGTTGTGCCTTCTTGCTAAATACATAACAAGAACTATGGAATGATTGCTGTTGATCTCAATGCCATTTTAGTTTAGTTTAGTTAGTTAGTTTTTGTTGACCTGGAAAGGAGGACTAGGCAATTCTGCCATTTTCAGCCTCATCCTGGGGAAAGGAGAATATACAGATGCAAACTGACTTACAGAACCAGATTAAGCTGTTGGTGGTGTTTAATGACCTGGGAGAAATTTGGCCAGTGAAATTCCCCTAATCTTGGGCAGGGGGCCCTTGGCCATTTGGCTGTCTGCAAAGATGGCATACAGGAGGAGAGAGGATGGAGGAGGTGGAAGCCAGAGGGCTGCCTCCCCTTTGTTTCATCTCAGCAAGAGGCAGATTTTCAGGACATGGATCTGGAGCATTTGTGTTCACCTACAGTGCAGTCTGGAATGGGTATGACAGCAGAAAAGTGGAAAGGATACAAGTGAGCATGGAACAACAGGTACAGCCTGGTGCAGATGCACAAGATGACAGGGAACTGTTAATAGAACTAGAGGTTAAAAACAGCAATCATTGGACGTGCTGGCTGAAATGAAGAATGCTATCCACAGACAAAGACTGCAAAAGGATAGTGTTTCGAGCGAGTCAGCCCATGTAAAGAACAAGTGAGTCAGACAGCTGAAGAGCTGAAATTGACAAGGAATGATGCAGGATTATCAAATGATTCTGCCTTCAAATTGCTGACACACTCTGTTAGCAGAGAGCCGCACCTAACTGAGATCAAGAAGGAAACCAGAAAACAAGTGGAGCAAAATGCTGAGAAAACGAAGGAGTGCAGAAAGAATGGAGGCTGTGATACAGGAACCAGAAGTGAGTACTTTACCTAAGTTCCTAGACTCCAAAGTAACTGTTGCTCAGATAACTATGGTGGATGCACCATGGCTAAGACCTGTAGCATTTATCAGAAATGACATAACCAGTGAGAAACAGAACAGTAAAAACTTTGGGGATCAGGAGATCTACTATAACTAAAAAAGACACTGAAGCTTGGTCAGCTAAAGGGCATTAAAAGCACCAGGCTGGGTTCAAATGATAAGGGAACTTGAGAGCCAGATCAGGATGATCCTGTGGTACACAAATACAAACGATGTATATGGCAAGGAAGAAGGGCAGGCGCCACAAAGAACTGAGCATGATAATGAAATTGCATCCACTTCTACAGGGTCCCTGCATCATTTCGTACTGAAAATGCTGCCAGTCAACAAATAAATAGTGAATACACAAAAAGTTACAATGAGCAAAAAGAACACACTGCCCCACACAGGAGATTTGCTGACTTATTTACAACTACGGAAGAACCTGCCCCTAGGAGAGAAGCACAGTGGGATTGATCTACTGCATAAAGGAGGCCTTGAACACCCACCAAACAGAATCTTTAATATTGGATCTTACTGAAAGACTCAATAAGGTTTTTTGCCTCAGAGATCTATGCCTTAATTTTATTTATTTATTTGCTTAGCTTTTGTTAATCAGGTCAGTACTCTAGACAAAAACATATGCCTATTTTCAGGTACGCCCGGAGAGTACAGAAGAATAAAAGAACATACAGAGTTTACATTGATGCAAATAAGGTACCGACATATGCTGAAGTCAGGAAACATAACATATATAGTGGGATAGCTCAGATTACAGCAGCGGACACCATAAAATGCGAACATGTAACAGTACAATTTCAATATCAATATACCTAGCAAGAATATGCAGAATATATACAATATACACAGGCCACACCCAGGCAGGCATGCAACAACAGTAGGGCCATTTCATACTAGTGATGCCAACTTTGACACTAGTTTCAAGACAATAACAGGCCTGAATAGGTTTAGGCAAAATAAAATATATATATATATGTGTAATAGATATACCACTCTGAGGTGTGCAGTCGCGCTCTGATATACGCATGCTTGGAGTGAAGTACCAGGCTGCAAGGTCGAAAATAACTTCAAGGCGCATGAGATATCAGAGCGACCGCACACCCCAGAGTGGTATATCTATCTTATAAAATGTCAAAATTGTTTTGGAGGGGGTAAAAGTGCAGGTGTGCGTGGCGCTCTGATATACGCACGGTCATGTGATGGTGTTTGTCCAATGCTATGGATCGCATTGATTTTTTTTCTTACCCATTTTATAGATATATATAAATATATATATATATATATATATATATATATATATATATATATATATATATATAAACTCCATAATGGAGCCCTTTTTAGCTGTGCCTCATGAAACCTTTGTTAAGAACGGTAACTGTTCTGTTTAAAAATTAGGGGTAAATACAGCGGATGTTTTATTCTGGTTACGTCCAGCGTGTGAGGTATTAGATACCCCCAACCAATTTTGGATTCAGAACAAATATGGACTGGGGGTGGAAGATTAGGGTCAAATTAAACCAAACTGACATAGGGTTATGCATTTACCTAGAAGTTTTTCTAGGCAGGGTAGATTTTATTTTGTTTACATGGACAACCTAAGTCATGTTTTAAATGGGACTTGAGAGGGCACCTGGGTGGTGCATGTGATAGCACTAAGTGCAACTATTGTTTTGTATATGGGCTCATTGCAAAGGAATGCCAAAACATTTTCAAGTGTACTCAGTGTGAAAAGAGAGGGTATTCATATGCCAAATGTCCATGGGCCTCCCACAACAGAGGGAAACTCTCTTCTGAGACATTAATTTCACAAGCTCATCAAAAGGGTCAATAGAAGTTTCTGAAAAAGTGTTGAACTCAATGCTGAACAACGCAGCTATGCAGGAGATGGACCCTGGTGAACAGTCAGACAACACAGGGACAGAGAATGAACCTGCTACATTAGAAAAGGAAGCAATACCAGATAAGCCAGAGCAGGCAGAGAAAGTAGTTGCAGCACCAACAAGTACAGTTATAGAAACTGGAATAGTGGCAGATACCATGATCATGGTTGCAGAGGGCAACATATTGGACCCTAAACAGATGCCCCCACTCAAGTGGATGATTTTAAACCAGTGAAAGGCAGGAAGAAAAATGAAGTGACCAAGGAAAGAAGAAGCCTATGAAAAATGAAAAAGTCCAAAAAACACAGCAGACCTAGTGCACAAAACAGATTTTGTGCCCTATCCAAAAAGCAAACGGGAGACACTGATACAGAGGGAAGAATCTAAAGACTCTTCAGTAGCGTCCTCCGGAAAGATATCCTCTGTGACCAAAAGGAGCAGGCCCTAGATCTACACTTAGGGGCAGACTGGAGAACCAGGTCCCAGAATAAGGCAAACACATAACCTCAATCCCTCCAACTTCCTTTTCCTATTCTCATGACTACATTGCATATAGCGACCATCAATGTAAATAGTATAAAGGGGTATAGAACGCTTTTACCAGTAATGGCTAACTTTTCTTCTTTGAATAGTCAGATTCTTTTTGCATGACACAAGGACTAAAACTAAATATGAAATCAACCAGGCCTCTAGACTGTGGACAAAAGGATCCTCCCTTTGGTCGATCAGTCTCGATAGATGTGATGCTGTGGGGATCCTTTTTAATTAACCAAATCTGAGAATGACAAAGCTAATTGAGATAATGCCTGGAAGAGTTTGGCACTTGACATAACTTACAACACATAAAGATTAAGGATAATAACATTATATGCACCCCAAACTAAAGCAGCTAGAGTAAGTTTATTTAATGATATTCACCTTACCTACACACATCTAATAAATTATGCTTTCAGATAAATACACCCATCTGGAGGACACACATATTTCAGAGGGTCCCTGTCAACAAGAATAGACTATGTATTTGTCTTTGAACATTTAAATGTAGCATCCAGTCAGGTACAAAATTATGAATACACAGACCACAGGATGACACAATGTACCCTAAAGTGAGGAAAGACCCCAACTCATGGCAAAGGAGTGGTGTACGAATAATAGTACACTAAGTGAAGAACAACTGATAAAACAGTGGAACCAATTATGGGAAGCAAGGGTATCTGTACTGTATTTATATGACAGGATAGGAACATAGTGGGAAGACAGCGAAAGAGATAAAAGTAAACTATTTAGCACCTATACAGGGAACAAAGCAGGAAAGGAATACCAGAAGTACCTACAGCTGGGAAATCAATTGCAAATTTTAATATCTAGAACTGAAACTGAGACTAGATTACAGTTCACAGATCAGTGATATACATGCTAAAATGAAGGAATTACAATATGATAGGGTGTAATCCCTATGCAGGAAATGAAGTTTGGCACCCAGTGCCAAAAACAAGCATTCAACCCTTTTAAAGTCTAGCTCAAGAACTGAAAACAGATCAATACAAGCAGTCTATAAGACGGATGATTAACTGCTACTAAATTAGGTATAATGGAAGCAATTGATAAGTATATAAAAGACCAGTTTAGTACCATACCTATCATGCAGAATAATACTGAACTTTTAAATAATTTAGATATTCCCCAGTTGTCCAAAGTAGAGCAGAGTAGCTTAATTAATCATACAGTATAACTCCTTTAGAAGTGCTGAATGGCAAAGGTAAATTAAAAATAATACTGCACCGGGAAAGTAGGCCTAAGTGTGGAGTTTTATAAAACATTTAAAGACCAATTGGCACCTATCCTGGTGGAACTGTACAATAGTTGTCTGGCAGAAGGACAACTAATCTGTAAAAAGGGTGACAAGGCAGATCTCAGAAATTGGAGACCTTTAAGTCTGTTGAATACTGATTATAAAATTTTAGCCAAGACACTGCAAGGAAGACTAATAGCTGTAGCAGAAAAATTATTGAGTCCCTACCAGGCATGCTCAATTAAAAAGTAGATCAGTCCAAGACAATTTGTTAAGGTTAAGAGAACTATTTACTAAAGGGAATTAGGAAAACAACTGGGTTAAGTTTTAAGTATTGACCAGGAAAAAGCCTTTGATGGCTTTCACATGAATACTAATTCAATGTACTAGAAAGTTATAACATTCCCACCACATTTGTAGGTTGGTTGAAAATGTTTTACTGTGATGCTAGTAGAACCCCATATATAAATGGATGGGTAGGAAGGAATAACAGTTTAAAAGGGGTAAGGCAAGGGTGTCCTCTAAGTCCTCTATTGTATGTGTTTGGGTTAGATCCTCTTTTAAAAGCTATTCAGAGTAATGAAAAGATTATGGACATATCCCTCAACACTTACACTTCGGCAGTTTAAGCAATTGCCTATAGCAGATGATGTGGTACTTACCATTCAGAGGAGGACAGAAGAAGTATGAATTATACTGTACAAGTACTAGAACAGTTTGTGGTTGCATCTGGATCTAAAATAAACTACAGTGAAAGTGTTGGCTGCAATGTAGTTGAAGCAGACAATCCACCTATAAATAGTATTGCAGGTATAGCTATTCATGACCAGGATATTAAAATATTAGGAATCACCTGTGGTAAACAACAAATGACAGAAAAGAATTGGGAATCCTGTTTACCTGCAGACCATAAAGTGAGCCTATGGAAAAATAGGAGAATCTCCATATTGAAATGAGTATTGCAGGGTTTTAAATAATTGATTAGCAGTTTTTTTCTTGGGACAATACTAACTGTACAGAAAGCATTTATATAGGTTTTCTAGTAGTGTTATGTTTGTTAAACACAGTGAGGCAAGTGCTATGCATTTTCACAATGTTTTAGAACTTTTATGAGCAAAACACTAATCAATTTTAGAGTTAAATAAAACCCTGGTATTGCTAATGTAAAAACTTAGTTATGTCTATTTTCCTTTACGTAAGCCATATATATATTCCGGTACCACAGGCATTAGAAACAAAACTACTTAGTGTGTTTTTCCAAGGATTTGGGGGAGTAGGTTAAACCAATAAAAGGAATACAAAATATAGGGCCAAACAAGATGGAGATGTGGTATGGGTAACCCAATAGCATTTTTTATGGTATATTCATAACACAATATTGGTATTGCCCTTCAGCAAATGGAAAATTATGGACACCATGTATTAGAGAATGGCTTGAGCCATACTGTATATGGCAAACTGGCAGGCAGATAAATTAAAACACAGAACAAACATAAAGAAACTCCAGAGTATATTTTATTTTTTATTTAGTTTTGTTGACCGGGTAACAGCACTAGGCAAATCCTGCCTATTTTCAGGCACAACCCGGGATACAGATGAATGCCAACTGACCTTGAACCAGATGAAACTGATGGTGGTATTTTTTTTAGTGAATGGGGAAATTTGGCCAGGACACCGAGGAAATTCCCTACTCTTTTCGATAAGTGCCATGGGATCTTTAACATCCACCTGAACTACCACCAATCCAGGTAGATGGGACGTAGATAGTTTAACGTCTCATCTGAAAGCAACACCTCAGAAGTGCAGCACCACGTGCTGCACTACAGTGTCAATACAGGGATATTAACCCACATGCCAGATGTGGGAACTGAACCCACAGCCCTCTGATCTCCCAGCCTCAGAGGCGAGTGTGCAATCTGCTGAGCCACTGATACTGACTGTTATATGACAGAAGTCATAAAGAAGATTAAGCAATGGAGTCTTAAAATGCAAACAGTTATGACATTTACTAAGAAACTACTGAACCAGGAAATTCAAATGTCTAATTTTCAGGGCCCATTAGAAATTCCACAGTGCTCTGGGCAACACACAGAACAGGTTGTTAGATATAGGAATAATACAAGAATTCCTTCATTTACAGGTATCCGGGATGTGCAGTGGCTAAGCATACATGAATGGTTGGGTGTGCATAGCTCACACAAACACAAACAGACAAATTAACATTATTGTTAAGGGACAGCTGCATACAACAGCTAGAAACACAAGAACATCTATACTTCCATTGCCCTTTTGCACAACATTTTAGAAAGTTCTTGGCACAGCAATGGAAAGAACCCCTCTACCAGAAGATCATCTATAAAGAACTAGTATGAGGTCTATATGACCAGAGATGGGGGCAATATGAATTAGACATAATACAACTTACAGGTGCTCTATTGAAGTATATATATGGCAGACCAGATGTGCCTGGATATTTCAGCAAAAACAAACTACGAATATGGAATTGGCGAAAACTATTGAAATAGAACTAAAGAGAATTTATTGTTTTGAAGAGAAAGCAGCTTTTATCACATATACTGTATAGAGGAAAAGGTGGAAACATATCAACTTTTGGATACAGGTTGATTTAAGCACAGGTAGGAAATAACGTGTTGGGTTTGTGATACCCAGATCGGTAAGAGATAGGATATGGATGATGGGAACGTTTATATTTCTGATAGGATTACTAGATTTTAATTGTATAATATTTGTATAGAGTATTTGGGGTTTTCTGTTGAATTTTGTATAACTGTACTGTGTAATGTTTGTAAATAATCAATAAGAAATTCCCCTACCCTTTTTGAGAAGTGCCTTGGGATCTTTAATGTCCACCTGAACAACCACCCAGAAAAGGCAGATGGGACCTTGGTTTATTGTCTCATCTGAAAGACAGCACCTCAGGAGTGCAGCACCCCACCTCATGATGCACTACAGTGTCAGTATTGGGATTTATCCCAATATTCCTGTTAATGAGCTACAGCCCACAATCTTCTGATCTTCTGGACTCAAGAGGCAAGTATGCAACCTGCTGACCTACTGACATAGTTAAATAGGAGTTGTGCATTTCCTAAAGTTTAACACAAACACAAAGGGTTAACTGATAGGCACACACATATATAATAATGATTGGTCAGCCATACATAACAAGGCTGTGTTTCTATTGAAGTGTTGAAATTTATTTATTTCAAAAGATTTACCGGAAAGACATATTGAGCTGAAACAGCTCATTTCCAGATATGTAATGGGGATGGGAGAGTACAGCAACAAGTTACAACAGTCAATTATGCAAATCAAAAGTATAAGTTAGACAAGCAGATAGAAACAGAATGAACAAGTTCTGATGTGCAACCAGCTAAATAAGTGCACAAATTTAATAAATGGATTATGACCAAGGCACTTACAAATGGTGTAAAAATGCAAGTGGTGAACAAATTAATAGGTGAAATAAGCACTGTGGGTCTGGCAGGAAGAGTAGTGGAAACTAGATGGGGTAGGGGAAATTGTATAAGGAGGGGGTGGTGGGGCAGTGAAAGTGGAGGATGACAAAATACATCACAGGATCAGAGATAACTGCAGGAGTGTGTAGCAAATTTTGGAGAGAGACTTGAGTGAGTCAGAAGATGAGCATTTCAAATGGTAAGGGAAGAGACTCACAGTTTGGGAAACAGAAGGAAAAGAAAGCTTGGCTAGCTGAGGATTACTGGAGGGAGCACACGAGAGGGAGGGCAAGAGCTGTGGCGTGATTAGGAAGTAGAAGGAGGGAACTGAGGAGGGAGGAGAGTTAAGGGGAAGGTACTGAAGTCAGAACTTGGAGATGAATATGGTGCAATGAGCAAGGCCCCTGTCATCAAGGGAGGGAAAGGAGAGGAGGAGTATATAGAGATCACATAAATAAAGCTTGCAAGGTCACAGATGTCATTTAACCCCAAGATGAAAAACTCATGCCAAGCTGGGAACTGTTGCAATTGTTGCCCATATATTTTATAGTATATAGGTTTTAATGGGGAACAGTCATCACAAATGCCACCACACTCAAGTGTGGAGATGGTACCAATGTGCACTTTATGTGCAAAAACATTCTGGTTCCTTACTGCTTGCTGTAGAATAGTACATTGTATCAAACTAATTTTGCTTAGTTCTAGGTTGATGTCTTCCATACCATGTTACTTCGGTGAAATTTCGACATGAGAAAACCAGTACAACGACAACCTTAAGGCTGTTGCTGAACTAGACTTCGATGGGAAATTTTGCCGATTTAAGTGCCCCGGAACAAACTCAGATTCAGAATTTGTTATATTAAGGAAGGGGTGTGGAGGGTGCAAAGAAACACTCAATGTCAGACAGATGAAATTTCGCCTGTCGACATTGTTTCTGTTGCCTAGCCTCATTTCAACAACTTTGTTGTCAATGCAGCCTGGTAGAACTGATATCTTTGGGTACTACAAATCCCAGAATCCCTCCAGCTGACATGAGAGCAGTAGGCAGCAGTGAGAAGATTCAGTAGTTTACAGTACATGTTAGCGCTTATATCAGCTCTGATCTTTTGCTTGCTGGTCCTACTGTCCTACATGGACTGCACTTAGCTTCAGAGAAAAATATTCCCAGAAATCGTCTGATCAGAGATATGACATGCACTACAGGCTATTGAATCTTCCACTGCTGCCTACTGCTCTGATGTCAGCCACAGGGGATTCTGGGATTTGTAGTAACAGAAGATGTCAGCCTACAACTAAGCTAAATATAGTCTGATACAAGCCGCTATACTACAATAAACAGTAAGTAAACCAAAATGTTTTTGCCCACATAGTGCACATTGGTGCCAGCCCCACACTTGAGTGTAGGGTCCTTTGTGCTGACTGTTCCCCTTTAATAGGATTTCAGTACTTTTGTTCATTCAATTCTCCCTCAAACCAGAAGCAAGTAGTTTTTAAATAATAAAACCACCCAGCACCTAAGGTCTTAGTACCCATTCTGTCTGAGTTAAAATTAATCATTTGTAATGTATGTGAAATTGTGAAACATATCACAGTGTACAAAGAAGTCCCATGTGAAGATCCTCTGTGAGTAAACGCTTCTGTTTGAAAAGAGCACTGCGCTTCTTGAAATGGGAGCACTTAGTGGGGATTATTGCATGGCATGGGCCTTTTTACAAAGTAATAAGGTGTTTGGTTTTAAACAAAATATGAATTGTTAATTCTAACACAAGGTAAGTGGGTAAAAAAGAGCACGCACTAGCAGATGCTGGTGAAAATACTAAGTTACTGATATCTGAGTCTCACGAAAGACAAAAAGAGCACTCCATGGAAACCCTGGTTCTTCACTCGCCAAGAACTTCAACAGGGTGGGAAGCCAGAGGTCACAGAAGATTCTATAAACATTATTTAAAGGGTATTACATAGTTTGTCCTTCTCAGGTGAGAAATTACAATTGTAAATTCCACACTTTTAATTCATGTTATGATTTATATAGCTTTCAAAAATTGTCTCAAAGTTTCCTCTTTCTAAATGTACACTCTGGATATACACAAATTAGAAGTGCATTTTATTTACAAGAAGTGTGATGTGCATAAGTTTGAAATACAATTTAGAAGTGAGAAACACCTAAGTGCCCACTCCTTGCAAATAAACTGTTTTTTTTTTGTGACTCCAGGATTTACACTGAGAAAAGATGTTTGCCATTGGGATCCCTAGGTTTCTATTTGTCCTGGTAACACAGCTGAACATTATTCCTAACAGGCCTGGCTTCAAATCCCAGGAAGGGCAGATATTTGTTTCTCATCTCTAAACTGGTCTTGGAGTCGAGCAGTGGTCTAACCTATGTGTGGGACACTGATGGTTCCATGAATGGAGGATGTCATTGCAGAAGCATAGAAATACAACAATAATGGCAGACAAAGACCATTGGGCCATCCAGTCTGCCCATAATGCTTTATTATACCCTGAGACCTGTTGTCTATATGGAGTTTTTGTCTACACTATCCACTTCCATGTTCGCTGTCTTACTGCTACCTCCCTGAGTAGTTTCTAGACTCTTAACTCTGTCCCAGCCATGCTTGAAACCATCAACGGTTTTCACGCCCACCACCTCAGGTGGCAGACTGTTCCATGGTTTAACTAGGCTCTGAAATGTAAGGTCATCCTGAATCAGGGCTGCAAAGACAAGAGTGAAAAACAGAAAAGAAAACTGTAGAAACATATATACAAGTACTGTATAATCTCTAATAGTGAAGAACAATGTTGTTAGTACACAGAGGCTTTGCTGTCACATCACAGATCAACTAGAGTGAAGCTCATGTTTTACAATCATGTCCCTTGAACCCCAAGGTGTCCTAACAGTCCTTTTCTTCACAGTTAGAAGTTTTCATTTTATTTTTATAATCCGTGATTGCACTACTGTATTTTGGGAACACAAGTTTAATTTATTTAAACATCAAATCTTCCAGTGGTACTGACTGAGCAGCAACTGGTGGGGCTGGGAGGAGTGAATATTGTCAATGACAAAGAGTATGGATTGTTCTCCAAGTTCCCAGGTTGATGAGAACAAAATGTGATTGCTGAGCAGATGCTTGCCTGGTCTCCATGGAAACCCATTCTTTACATTCCAAGTCATTCTGCATGGTTCTAGAGTATGTGATGAACGGTTTCAGAATCATCAGAAAAATGGGCTAATCATGTATTATAAATGCATTTAATAAAAGTCAACAGCTATAAGAACATTTCTAGAAAGAAACCTTTTTATGTTGTCTTGCTGCAGCGCAAGCAACATCTTATGTAGTAGGAGAAATGCAGAGGTATTGGTGAATGCAGGCACGCTTTAGTAGATCGTCCCTCATTCCTTAATTAGCCAACATGTTAGCACTGACACAAGAATTGTATTAAGTGCCACCAACTTGAAAGAAATGTGCCGCTGCAATCAGAGACAAACTTGTCATGCAGCACAGATAACCACGCCTCCGTATGTACCTTTCCTGGTGAAACATTTCAATAAATATGGCGGTGGAAGAGCTACCGCCACACAATCCCAAAGAAAGTTGACATCAGGAATGCAATCCCCATTATGGCATGTCCCCACCCCACATTGTGTGGCACACTAGGAGCCACCCCAATGTGCTGCGCTCTACAAAGCCGACCGTGTCAGCATGTTCCCCACGCCCATTGTGTGGCACACTGGGAGCCCACCCCAATGTGGTCAACATCCCCCATGAAAGTCATGGGCACACTGGGAGCCCACCCCAGTGTGCCCAACATTTGTTTTATTTCACCTGTAAAGAAAAAATGGTCCTGCAATGTTTTTTTTCTGTACCTGAAAAAAGAAAATGGTCCTTGACTTGTCCATAGCACCCCTACCCCAACCTGCACTCCACCTCCCGCACTCCCTTACCTCATACTTACCTCTAGAGGTCCGTTGCTGTGATCTTTGTTGGAGCAGGAACACATCTGGACTCTTCAAAGCCGAACTGCAAAATGAAGAAATGCGATAGCTGTATAATGGCATCAATTGGGTTTCAACTTAATGGGATATCTCAGCCATTTTTTAAATTTTGGCTCTACATTTTCAACATGGGGATCCTGAGACCCCACCTTACACATACACTGTCATCTCGTTATTTGGTCTCGAAGGTCATTTTGCGGTTACTGCACAGAACCACCTTTGGGAATGATTAATGAAATGACAGTGCAACTGTTTATGAAGTGGGGTCCCAAAAAGCCTATGTTGCAAATTTGGTGAAGACATTCCAAACAATGACTGTGTTATGAGCGTGCATTGTGAAGTTTCCAAGCATCCTCCTAACACTGACAATTTTTACTATTTTCACTCCAGATTTTCAACATTGCCTTTTTCACACCTCCTTATGAACAGTACAGCCGTCATTTTCACATCCTGCCTGAAAAGTGTTTTCGCTCATCTGGCACAATTGCACACTTGCTGTGGGAAATCAACATTCGGGACAGATTAACAAAATCACAGTGCCACTGTTCATGAGTAGAGGACCCGAAATGCCTATTTTGAAAATGTGGTTAACAAAATGCCCAGAATAATTGCATTATGGGTGTGTGTTGTGCAGTTTCACACATGCCCGTGACTTCACCAATTTTCATATTTTCACTCCAGATTTTCAACATTACCATTTTTTATACCTCCTCATAAACAGTACAGCTGTCATTTTCACATCCTGCTCAATGTGTTTTTGCACCTGTGACGCTTAAATGGCGCAGTCACTGTGCAAAATCACCTTTCAGCTAATGAGCTGATAGTGCCACTGTTCATGAGATGGGGTCACAAAAGCCCATGTTGAAAATTTGGGTGAAAATACCAACAAACACCCAGGGCATTAGGGTTTTCAACCATAATGCCACACCATGTAGAGACTGACAGGCGTCAGGGTGTGACTTGGGATTGTCGCTGTAATGCTCATGTCATTCCTTCCCCACCCCCACCCAGCAGCCAGTGACAGGCATTGGGGTGTGCCTTGGCTCTTCAGCCCCAAAGTTTACCCATTCTCATACTGCACCCATCTCAGCGTATTTCCTTATGGAATGGGGTGAGTGTAAGGCCAGACCCCAAGGCTCACTGCGACACTTGCCGGTGTATGCAGGATAGGGTGAGGTGAAATGGCACGAGCATTATGACCGATGACCCAAAGGCACACCCCAGTGCCTGTCAGTCTCTGCAGGTGGGGGTGAGGTTGACGCTCAGTTCAATACTTCACTGCCATTCCTATTATGCATCTCTCTAAGTTCTGCACTACCAATGCCAATGCCAGCAAGACAACATTCAGCATTGACAAATGCTTGTTATATCTTATTACAAAGCAGAGAAGTTAATGCAAAATATCACTGCTCAATCATCTTTAAATACAGTATGTAGATCTTTTATAAAACTCATAACGTAATTCTCTTCTTTTTAGCTATAATTTTTCATGTCCGAGTCAGGAACTACAGGAAAGCTTGACCTTTACAATACTTTCAGTAACAGTAATTCTGTATCTAGAAGGCATTAGGATCTTATGTTGCAATCAGTCTGCAGGAGTAATTTGTATAAATGGATTTGATTTTATTGATGTTACAACCATACAGCTTATGAGTCCACCCTTGTCATTAATATCCATTACTGCCATCAAGCAATTGCTGTACAGTATGTAAGTATGCAACAAGCTTGCATTAACTGGTGTCCTGTTGACACACTTCATATCATACTTTCCTTAAGGAGCCTTTTTCTGAAACTAGGTCAACGCTGTTTGACAGGACAGTGCCAGAGGAAGAGGAGAGCAGGATTGGTATTAGGGCCTGTCTTCTGAATATGTTGATAAGATCTTTAATTTAGCATCCTTCACAAGCTCTTTTTCTGTAAATGTCTGATAGGTCATGGTTAGCTATTTCAGCACTAACTCTGCTCAGTTTCATTTAGGTGTATTTTGTAAATGAAAATGTTTGGTCAAATGTGGGCTTTAGTCACATTCATTCCTGTCTTAACACTTTGCAAAATATAAAGACAAGCAGAGGCCGCCAACAATATGTTCAGTGACATGTGTTTTGAGCTAATCACATTAAATCATCCTTGAGATTTATTTAAAATAGCCATTATTACAATTATAATTGGTCATTTTAAAGTGATTGTCCACTATCCAGGAAAATGTGTTTTAGAATACATATATTCAGACACAAATCAGTAGATTCGTAATCATGCCCACCGACTTCATTTTATTCACCTGCTTTAGTCTTGTTCATCTCTAGTCTCAACTCACAGTCCTCTACTTGTGACATTACAATGTTTTACTGTGCAAGTGCATAAGCTGCCACAAACAGAGGATTGTGACTTCATTTGAGACTAGAGATGCATAAAGCTAGGCAAGCTCCTTTGCAAATTAATTTGCAAAGTTTATAAGCTACATGAAATGGAAGTACTCACTTTGCAATTTTTGGCATTTGAAGTGGCACTTTTTCAAGCAAAGTGCGGCAGATTTGCTCAGCAATGTTGCAACTTTCCCATGAGTTCACCTGACTTTGCCTGAAAAACTGCCATTTCTTGGGGAAAACTTTTGCAAAGTAGCAATGTTTGCAATTTGTGAAGTTGTTCATGAAGGTGAATTTCACAGCTTTGATGGCAGTTCACCAGCTAAGTAAAACGTTCTGACATCTCTACTTGAGACTAAAGAAGGAGGACTGGGAGTAGAGATCTTGTTTGAATGTAAATGTCCTCAACAAAAAGATGGAAGAGACCTCAATACAGAAAATTGGTGGAATACAAGTGGGACTGTGGCTGAAGACTATCATCATATAAACTGTTTAATTTTATACTGGGAATTGATTTAAAGGTAAAATGAAATTATTTTTAGATGGTTAAATGCCATCATGTTTTCTTTTATCAGACATATTTCTGATATGCTTTGACCGTTTTAATTAATTAATAATGGAGGTTTGTTGTGCTCTCAAATATATATATTGCTCCCATAACCTTGGCAGCTAAAGATCTATTTTCACAGTTCCAAAACATTCCATGACACCAGTTACACAGATGCACCATTTCATGCCATTCAACTGACTGACCCAGAATGGTTTAACTGATGTCCATCTGGTACTGCACTGTGAAAAGAAAACACAGTAGTTGCTGAGGACAAAGGGATTCAAGATATTGCAGTTGCAAAGGTAATAACAAATCTGATTACAATTTAACAAAAAGGCAAAAACATCAGAATAGTGGGTAAACACATGAAGAAAAACAGGAAGCTATCAAAGAAAGTTCAGCATGCTGATGAGTTTGCCCTACGCATATGTAGGTGGAGCCTTCTCACGTTTCCTGCAATAGTGGGTTGATTTCAGATCTGGACAGTTCCTGGGGCTCAGATCCACACCATTAAAGGGAACAATCATGTCCAAGGGCCCCACACTCAAGTGTGTGCCAGAGCTGGTCCCAATATGCACTTTGTGTGCAAAAACATTTTGTTTCCTTACTGCTTACTTAGCAATAAGGCATGACCAGGGTTAGATTAACAGTCTGTAATCACCCCTAGAGGTATAATATGGCAAGAGGTGCAGCTGAGTGCCATATTGCCTCTAGGAGGTGATTAACTGACTGTTAATCTAACTCCTGGGAGTGCCTTTATTGCTATTATGAAAAATGATTCCAAAAGAAAAGCGTTAAAGTATACTTTGAATGTTTTCCTCATTTAGAGGGAGATTTTTAATAAAATAGTTCTTCCACCAACAGTTTAAGAATGCTGGTTCAAAATCAGAATGCATCTTTCCACACATTCAGCAGTGCTAGAGGATGGAATGCTGACAAGAAGAATTCATGTGCCATGGTGATCAGGCTGTACATGACAGTATGACATGGATAAATGTAAGGCTGTTGGATCCTAACAGCCAATCAGATTGCAGCATTTCTGAGATCCTTTTATAATGTAAAGTAATAGATTGTATCAGACTACTTTTGCTTAGTTGTTGGCTGACATCTTTTGTTACTACAAACCCAGAATCCCTGCAGATGACATCAGACAGTAGGCAGGTGAGAAGATTGAATAGCCTGCAGTGCATGTTAGAGTTTATAAAAGCTCTGATATTTTTATTTGCTGATCCTGCTGTCCTCCATGTGCTATGGCAGCCACAGAGGACTGTACTTAGCCCCTGGAGAAAACAGTCCTGGAAAACATCTGATCAGAGACAGGGAAGCAGGACCAGCAAACTAAAGATCAGAGCTTAGAAAAACTCTAACATGCACTGCAGGCTATTGAATCTTCACCTGCTGCAGTCTTCATCTGATGCCAGCTGCA
This sequence comes from Neoceratodus forsteri, assembly GCA_016271365.2. Taxonomy (NCBI): domain Eukaryota; kingdom Metazoa; phylum Chordata; order Ceratodontiformes; family Ceratodontidae; genus Neoceratodus; species Neoceratodus forsteri. Next base: position 1,708,279,937 of record CM028129.1, on the reverse strand, counting down.
GAGGATGCTGGGATTTGTAGTTACAGAAATGACCACTTGAAGTCAGCAGAATCTGTCAGATACAATCTACTATACTGCAGATAAAAAGTTTTGGGGTTTTTGCACAAAAATGCAAATTTGGATGAGTCCCGCACTTGGGTGTGGTATTCTTAGTGCTGACTGTTCCCTTTAAAAAACAAATCTGTATCTTCCTCTATGCCTGCCCCTACTACCAACACCACTTTCCTTTATTACTACAGTCATAACACAAAATGGAAGATTCTGCAGTTCAAAGAAAATGAAATAACTAACAAAAATCAATTATTAACAACCATTAAGAGGCAAATATTCACTATCAGAGTTTTGAAATAGGGATTTATTTAACAGGATAAATCTATGTGAAGTTTACTCATTTCCAGCTCTCTTACTGTGCTGTGTATCTGATGTTTTGCTACTGACTCTGCTCTCATCAGCCACCACTGATCACTGTAAATCAGTCTCTCTCTCTATCTCCCTCTGATTAAGTCCAGGTGCCTCTCCTATTGCTCCTGTTTTCTCTCCATGTTCCCTATCTCCTCCCTCCATCCTTCTCCCCTTCCATATGTATTCTTCTTTCTCTACCCCACTCCCATCCACCTACTAACTGAGATCTGCTTAATCATGATCTTTGCTCTCTTTACTTCCTTCTCACAAAACTCATGTGAGGTACAAACTACTTTTCCTTTCCTTCCTATGAAATAATCAACTCCTTTGGCTATGTGGCTCCTTCTCTTATCACTGACTAAAATGACTCCTAAAAGCTCACTTTACTCCCTTCTGCTCCTATTTCTTCTTTGGCCACTCAGAACTTTTTAGGGCTTCTACATTTGTCGCCTTCTCTTGTCATGCAGTATCACCTAATTATTTTGTGCCTTGATTATAATGTAAGTAAAAGCAGCAGTGCAATGAAAAAAGTTATTCCAAAAGCTAATTTTCTGCTATGGTTATGGAAAATATCGGCAGAACTATTGATTTGGGTTTTCTGGATGCTTCTTATGCTGTGTACTGTACATCTGCATTTTGTCTGGATTCTTACCCTCCTCAGGTTCTCAATATTATTTTTATGCAAAATGAAGCGGACAACTTTTTCTTGAGAGATAATGATTGTAAAACTTTTATAAAATTCTTAAGTGATAACAGAAACTGAAAATTTCACCACCAAAATAAATTGAAAGACATCTGCATCAAGCAGAAACAAAAAAGGTGGGTCAAATTTCTGCCCATTTTTGTTGCACTGCTGCTTTAACATTAGATAGCATGGTTTCCTTTGCAAATTAAAATTGTTTTACACTTATACTAGCTTGTTTTCTTTGAACTGTAGTTACAGTGTAATTTTTTAAATGTGTTTTACCTGCATGATGTATTCTTCCCACTCTTCCCCGGTCCACGGGAAATGAGCATCGGCTCAGTGTGCCATTCCCAGTCACCAGCTTCTAAATAAATAAATAACATTTTACAGATCCCTATGTCAATGCTCCATCAAGCTCTAGTGTTATGCAGTAGTAAAGAGGTTTTCAGAATATTGAAGAAAGATGGAAGTCACATGGCAACATAAATACTTTTGGTTTTAACAGAAAAAGTGATACATTCTCACCCTCTGACCAGGTATAAAATTTATAAGATCCTTAACAGAAGGACCAGAGTCTAAATCTGATGGCTTCTGAAATGCCAGATGTGCTTCATGCAGAAGTAGTTTCTCTTCAATTTAGAGAGCTTTCTTGAAGATGAGTCTGCCAGTCAACAAGACCAGCATGGTAATGAATGTTGCAGGAACTGGATAGATACGTGCTTAAGGTAATTTCACTTGTGACTTTTTACAATCCTCAGAGCTAGAGTGATATAGAGCTATTTGCAAGGGTCTTGATCTGGACTAAAATACGAAAGACAAAATGCAGGGACTACAATTTATACTGCACTGTGATAAGTTACCTAACACACGTAAATACGGGCTGTCACTCTCTTGAATTAGGGCCAATAAAATAGGTTTAAATTATTCCTTCAAAAGGAGCACAGTTATTAAATATTTTTGGCAAATAATTAGTAAGCAACTTTGAATTACTGTATGTTTATCTGAAACATGAGATCATCATGTAGCTTCTTTAAAAGAAATTGACAAATGTCTCAGAATCCTATTATTATCATTGACTATTGAGAAATTCACCTCACATCAGAGAGTCATGCAATATAGTAATTTGTTTACTTTTTATCAGTACTAGATATTTCCACCTTAACCCTTTCCTTTTCCATAAAGAAGCATACAGAAGTATATACTGTTCTTCATTGAGAGGGTAGAGGAAAAGTGAAATAGCTTTCCCAGAACAGTTATCAGTCACGTACACCATAGCTGGGTTCAAAGTAGGCCTGGGTGGTCAAAGAGAGAAACAGGATGAAGCAAAAGGCCATAGTTTCAAAGCAGAGTCCCAGGCCAGACTGGAGAGACTATGTGCCTTTATTGGTCCTTACCTTTCTATATATATTTTGTATTTAGAAGTTGAAAGACTAATGTTTTCAAAGAAATCTGCTTTTGCAGCAGGGAGTTCACAGCCTTTTATGAGTTGATATGCCCAGAAATATGTCTGGACTTTTGGACACTGACAAAACTGATGGAGACTTAACACTTGTAGAAGTAAAACAAACATTTCGGACTGGTGTTCACCTTTAATGGACACTAAAGCTAATTTTGGATCAACACAGTAGAGTCAGGGCACTGAACTACATGTAACTTACAAGTGTTCTAGGATTGAGGTGCAAGCCCAACCCTTGTTCTAGGTCAGTGAAGTCTGGGACACACTATACAGGCATTCCCTTTAGACTGAAAAGTAGATGGAGACACCCCTATGCTGCAATGTCTCCTCATGGCAGATGCCTGGGCATGAGGCAGTGGCAGCATGGGTGACCACACACCACCAGCCAAGCCCCACCGAAGAAAGGCAGTTGAGGCATTCCCCAAAGCTAGGGAGGTTGGGGGCTTTCTGGGTGAACTAAGGAATAAGCCAGCCCAATTGCACAGTTAATAGCCTTTCAACCCCTCCCCCACAGACACACATCACAGGGCCTGTGACAGTCCTTGACTTTCCCCATCCCAACCTTCATTAAACCAAACTTAGCTTCCTCCTTGGTGGTGGTAGAGGGCACCCGTATTGGGATATATTAGAGGCTCCAAATGGTGGAGGTACAAGGGTATCATCTGAGTACACAAGGACCTGCAGAGTGCTCAGAAAGGCAACATGGTTTGGAAAACTTATATATACCTCCTCAGCTTTGCCCTACTGACTCTCAGTAAACTCCTTGAAATGTTGATCTACAAGCAACTGATGGATTACATACTCGGCAAAAATATTCTATCAGGCTTGCAAGCATTTTTGTCCAAGTCATTCTGCCAGTACAACTCTCCTCAGATGGCACATAATTTACTGACTGTGTTGATGCAGGACATCACACTGGTGCATTCTTCATAGAACTAACTAAAGCCTTCAGTACTATGAATCATGACCTCCCACTTCACAATTTCACTTGCAGGACTAGCACCAGAAACCCTATTCTAGTTCAAGCATTACCCCTCACATAACACAGACAGTCAAGGTCAACTGAGAAACAGCTTCCACTTGCATACTGTGTGGCCCTGAGCAAGTCACTCAACCTCCTTGTGCTCCCAGGTTGCTCCTGTAAAAGCTTCCAGCTTAGTGTGCTATACCTGGTTAAACAACTAAATGAAAAAAAAAAAAAAAAGAAACCTCTGTCCCAAATCTCTCAGTTTCCATGTCGAACAGGGTCTGTACTAAGGCCTTCAGTGGTCAGTTTCCTTATCAGTGACTTCTCTGCCACTTGTGCCAGCTCAGATGGCAGCATAAACCTGTATGCTAATAATATTTTCATGCAATTTCATCTGGCCTAATGCAGCAACAGTGCTACAGTTGGTGGTGCGAGTAATCCAGGATCTGGGGTGTCAGAGGGCTGGCCGGGTGAGGAGGAGTGAGTGTCCATGGGACTACTCTTCTCCTCTGGGGAGAAAGGGATATGATACCTGTCATTAGCCCAGCCCTTGCAGTAGCTGGGGGCAAGGCAGCTAGCAGACTACAGTGCTGAGAATGGAGACATGGCAGCTGGCGATGTCCTATGCATGGGGCTGTCTGGACAATATGCACTTAAGCTCCTCATGGGGTGAAAGCGGAGAAGAAAATGGTCAGGCACAGCAGAATGGCAGGCCTGACCCCAGTCAGGCTCTGCACCTGCTAGAGTGCCCCTCCAAAAACTGGATCAATTAATGGCTGGTAGGTAGCTGGCCAGCCCCATTGTTAGAGTACGCATGGAGGAAGCACTGGGATTGCAGGTAAATTCTCGGATTTTGGGTGATGGAAATGGGGGATCAGGCCAGGAGAGTAAGCCTGCACCAGTAGGAGGAGAAACAGATTGCTGTAAAAAAAAAAGAACACAATGAAGTACTGCCATAAGCCTTTACAAACAGTATAAATTTGGAAGGATGCTAAATGGTAGTTTACTCTCCTAGTAAAGGTGATTGTAGCAGTATAGCTCTATGGCACTGCACAAAGCGTTACTCATAGGTTTCATGTTCACCAGATGGGATGGCGATGCACATCTGATCTTTAAACTTGAAGGCGGTTCCCACATCATAATAGCGATCAAAACAACAGTGACCGCTATTATGGTGATGTCATCACCGAAAAAATTTTGCCGATGCACACTGGCGGCACATAGAAAAACAGCCTGAAACCTACAGGTCTTGTTTTTAATGGGGGCTGTGCCCTGCACCCTACTATGGATTCTCAACTCCAGGGGGTGCATGTCAAGGGGAAACTTGACGAAATACATGCCGCCAGGCAGCAAAAAAAAAAAAACACACCACGCCAAACCAGAACGGTAATCCCACACCTCCCAGCTGACCACCCTCCCCACAACACCAGCGATCCAGCTCACAGCTCAGCAGTTGTTTACCACAACCCTCCCACATGCCATCCCTTGCCTGTGTCCCCCGTGGGCGTGCACTCACATGTACTGTATCACGTGTGAGTTCCTGTTAATGTTTTCTCTAACAGCAGTATCCAGTCGCCCTCCTCCCTAGGTAGCCGTGATCATAGTCACTGAAATTGACTCACCGTTTTCCTAGGTGTTCAATCTCGATTACTATGGTCATGGACTACCGTTGAACCTCCTCTGCTGCCTGTCCTCCCAGAATCCTCGGTTAGACAGTTTTCAAAACTATATTAATACTCATAAAGGAAGCCAAGAAGAGAATCTTGCTCATGAAACCAGAATGAGTGGGGATAGACAGTTTAGGAATTGATAAAGCTAGTTTCAGGAATACCAGCATACAGTAGTTAGAAGGAGTGGAACCCCTACCTCTGTGGTGGCATGTGTCCTGTGTTCCGTGCCTTAGGCCACTTAGCCATCCTTAGGCCCCAGTGAATCCTCCATGTCTTTGTCGATCTGTGATGTCTAAGAGGTAGGCACATGAATGGGCACAACCATAAGGCTCCTAGCCCTGACCCTCAGAGTTCCAACTTGTGGTCTTGTGAGTCATGGCACCGAGTTCTGCATCTCTGTTATGGTCATATATTTGGTTGCCATGGTTCTACCTGTAGGGTGGGCTCTGGAGTGCCATAGAGATATAGTACTACAATCACCTTTCCCAGGTGAGTAAACTACCATTGTAGTATGCATATCTCTATGGCACTCACATTCCTTATGCATGAGTTCCTATAAAGCAGTGAACCTGAGTAGGGTGGAGCAGACCTAATAGGACTGGTAGATGAATGCCAATCTCTTAAACCTCAGGTGAATAGATAAATGTATCAATATGTATTGGTGAGACCACAAGTGAATGGGTCAGAGTTTTCCTGCTCCAGCAAATGTCCAGCCATGGCTATTAGTTGCTCCTTGATATGCAGTACAGGAGTGAGCCTGCATGCATTCCTCTCTACCCACTATGCCCCTGAGTTGGGGATTATGGTACAGTCAGTGGAACTCGTCATAGGTGTGGAATATTGTCAACAACCCATTGCTGAAGTTATTGTTTTGTCTGCTTGTGTGCCTGGGATATAGCACCTATTGTATGTAGTGGATCTCGGAGTACTGGGTGGTTATTTGGTGAGCTGTCTGGTGCTCACTGTCTGGCCGCCCTCTGTTCAAGCTATTGGATATCAAAGGAATGATCGTTCTAAGGGAGTTAATTGAGGGTTACAGTGGGTGAACATTACCTCTTGACATTATGCCAGATATCCCAGTCTGTGGGACCATCTGTGGATGCTTAGTGGTTGTACCATTACTATCTACTCAGGTCTTGCCAAGCTTTATGCTGTGTAGGTCCCATATAATTATAAAGTAGTTTATTTCATCCCCTGGATCAGTTGTATCGAACTGCAGTTAAGGTAGATCCAAGTGCTTCCTGTGGCGGAACCTCTCCTGTGAACTCATATTGTTTGCCCTGGTGCAAAGCAATTGCACTGGGAAGAGTTGTGTGTGGCTCCCAAGGGTCACCCTTGCCCATTTATGTGGTGGCACCATTATCCATATCTCACTGACACCTACACAGTTCTAGTGGTAATACTGTAGTGTGTCTTCTGAGAATCCAAAATAGTCCAGGTCTATTGTGATTGAGGAGTATGTACATTATGCACCATTGATAGAGAAAAATAGTATGTCCTACTGTGATAGAGCAATATGTACAGTACTACTGCTACTAGGCAGGCTGACTGTAGTACCTAATTGGTAGAGTCTGCATAGATGTACTGACCTGTAGCCACTGGAGAGATAGGTCTATATGATTGGTGTCAGTGCTGCAATAGGAGCTGAACTGAGGTGCTTATGTAGGGTGCTGTTTTGATAAAGTGGCATAGCATAGTAGTACGAGGGGACTAGGCATAGCGTGGCGTAGAATGAGAAGAACTAAATTGCATAAGCAATAAACTGTAACCTTTGGCAAGATTGCTCTGTATGAAGTACCACCAAGTAGCTGACTGAGGTGCTTACTGTGGAGTGCTATCTCTAATGAAACAGTGTTGCCTGGTAGGGTGTGTTAGTCATGTAAGTTCCTTCCTCATAGGTGTGAGACAATGACAATCAGGGAGATGCTGGTCTTTTTGCCTGTAACATTATGAACATCTTGTGTCCCTTCCTCCATGACCTGTATTGATTAAGTGATGTGTAAGGGGGTCAGTGTTGCTGCTGGGAGCAACTACAGTAGGGGCTGCAAGAGGACACCTACCGAGGCTGACAGTGGCTTCCACTGGAATGGTTGCTAGGTGTGAGATTATGAGTTGCTGTATATGGCCTGGCATTATTCCTGGATGCTATGAACATCCCTGTCCTGTCCTCTGTGACCTGGATTAGGTAAGTGATACAGAGGAGGGTTGGTTTCGCTGCCAGGAGCCACTGCAGTAGGGGCTCCAAGAGGTCCTCAGCCGTGACTGACTGTGGCCTTCCCAGTGGAGTGGCTGCTATATAAGGGCCACTCCGGGTATATGGCAATATCAACAGGCAAATGGTGTGGGTTGAAGTCAGCCAGGGTGCACTGCAGTGTGGCCACTGGCATGGGCCATATAAGTGTTCCCAATGCTTTAGTCTGTCAGCTGGTGATGAATTTTGGAAAGCAGCAGATGTCATAATGGTGTGTGGTGTCTGATTGTTTCTCCCTGCACTGTTGGGTGCTAGAAGTAGAGGTGTAGTGCTGCCTCTCAGTGGTTTGTGTGTGTGATGGGTGAAATGGCTTGTCATACTCAGGGAAATAAGTGCTTCAGTTGGGACTTGAACCCAAGCCACCCAGAATACTGTTCCAGTTCGCTACCAGCTGCATCACCAAGGCAACTCTGCTAAGCTTGCTGGCCCTGCTGCTTTTGCCAACATTAGCGTTATCCACGTATGCCATGGGGAACTGGCACTGCACCCTGGGTAAAGGTGTGCTGAACAAAATGTTATTGGCAAAATATATGTATTTTTTTATTTGAGCCCACTACTGCTGGCGATTCTGTGAAATAGACTATAAATGCCTCCTTTAGGAACACCATACTCCACTATACTACTGACAGATTACAGCACCTGATTGCTGTTTCTGGCTGCTGGACCGTGACAGCAGTCGCCTGAGTTTTCAGTCTGATGAACTTTTCATTCCCAGGGTCTGATTAGTTGATCTGTAGAAATCGTTCATCGTTGCCTGTTTCATCACAGCCGAGGAGAGTGTTCCGAGTAATGTGATATACTGGGAACTGAGTCTGGGCACCAGAATGTCATCACAGTCCTAGTCCACTGATTGGTAGGCTTGCATTGTCTGACCTGGCTCTTCTTGTGTGTGGGAGGGTCACCCATGAATGACCCTCTGGATCTCTATCAACATGGTTCCTGGTGGACAGCTCAATGTGCAGCTTGTGATGTATCAGCCCTCCCTGAACTCCCTCGCATGCTAGGGTTTTACCCAGGTATGTTGGCAGACCCATGCTCTGAGTGGAAGGCGGGTGATGCAGAAAGGTAGAGTAGTATGCTGGGCTGTATGGTAGGGAAGATTGCACTGGTGGTGCTAGACAGTGAGAAGGCAAAGCAGTTTTATGAGAGGTACTCTGACAGCGACAGGAATGGTGATACATGAATTTATTGAGACCACCTTAGGTGATAGGAGATGGGGACAGACATTCTGATAGGGCAAAATGAATCAGCCCAATGGTCGAGTATGTCTTGGTGTTGCGATGGGATTCCATGAATCTCAGTGTTTAGGATGAAAATGGCCTATGTCCAGTGTAAGGTCTTGATAGTGACTGCCAGGTAAGATGGTTACTGACCATTCGCATTGGTTCCAATATAAGACGGCCACCTTTCAGATTAGCTGGGGAAGCAATAAGGCCCAGGCCATGACTGAATTATAGGCAGAGGCATATGTTGGAAGAGAATCATGTATGGCCTTCCATCTTATATTCTTTGGTGTAGTCTGTGCAGTCAGTTCTCTGTGTTGGGTGTAGTGTGTGCAAGGTGGTGTCAGCTGGATTGCAAGTGTTGTGATGTAATGGGGTGGTGACTCTGAATAGAGAGTTAAACAAGAATACCTAGCAACATATAAAGCACTCAGGACCACTGTATTTTCCTGAGGTAATGCTCTGCACCTTAAGTGAGCTTGTGCCAGCATACTGCTACTTAGTCCTGGTACGTTCCTATTGCTCAAGTGGGACCATGGACCATATTAAGCAGTCTGTGGACTTCTAGATGGTACATGCTACTGTATTAGCTACCTGTGGGCACATTAGAAATAAATGTGACCTACTGGGAATTGAACCCAGGCCTCCAGAATAGTGTCCTGGTGCTCTAACCACTAAACTATAACTCACATTGTCAGGTATGTTTGGAAATAAACGTTATGGGGCTTGGAACTGAACCCATGGCCTTCAGAGCTTTCAGCATCGAAGTAAATATGCAACCCACTAAGCTATGGCCTCTGATCTGGCCCTTACGATGGTGCAACCTATACATAATGGGAAGTGCTGACCCAATATATGTAAATAAATACATACCTCTAGAACATATTTAGATAGCACACCTGGCCACCTCTTTGTTGCTGCTGGTGCTCATACTAGCCTACAGCCACTGAACTAGGGGCAGTAGGTGTTCTCACAGTCGTGTTCCTGCTGGTCATTACAGGTGCTTGGTGTGCTTGGCATAGAGACGTGGTGCCATTTCCTAATTTCTGAGCATCACATGCACAACTGCATAAAGAAATGCCTTGCTAAAGTGGAGAGGCCTGAAGATGCCTCTAGTGACAGCAACTTCCCTCACTAATCTGAGTGTGCTGTGAGGGCTGTAAAAGGATGGTGTCCTCGGGTGCTGCCACAGGAAGGAGACAGGCAGGGATGTGCTGGTCAAGTTAAGGTTCTAAGATATTTGTCTACTGACTGCTCAGTTTTGCACCCTATCCAAATGGTTTAGTTGTGAGCGATTATCGTCTCACAAGGGAGCATGCACTACCCTATATTTCAAGAATCCCACCATTCTAACACATTTCAAAGGGAGGAAACAACTGAGCTCAGATGAGACTTATGACCTGTGTCCCAGAATCTTTATCAATTTTGGGCATTAGAAAGGCCATGTGGTAATGAAGATAGGGCTAAAATAATGAGTGATTCCCTGCCAGGATTTGAACTGCTGAGCCTTTGTCTGGCCAGTGAGTGCACATTGAGAGAGTATAGAGTCACAGCACCAGACTGAAGACAATAAGGTCAGTAATATTTTGCTTTTCCCAGATTACCTGGATCCAACAAAAAAATGATAAGAGTCCTAAATAAATCTGAACAGATGTGAGGTATCTGATTTTTTTGCTCTCACCTACAACCTACATGGAATGGAACTTTCCCCAAACCTTCAGGGTGCAGGCATGATGTTCTAAGGTAGTGCCTTTGAAATGTTTTGTGAAAAATATTAAATGGTTCTAGAGTTACAAGGCTTTAAAGTTTGTATTTTTCTGTTCTGAGCGGCTCAGTAGAGTTCTTTGGATAACATTTTGATATGAATCCAAAATTATTGTTGCAAGACCGTTTTGACTTCTCACAACTTGCTTCTCACAGAACAAAACATTTTTTTGTGCTGTGAGAGCTGCCATCTTGTTTCTTTTCCCTCAAAATAAAATCATACACAATACATAAAACCAAGCTAAACAGGACCTGTTTGGCTATATCCTAGTGTTTGCCTTTAAAAAAATGCTATAAATATCTTTACTGGGCAACCCAAAATCCAGGGTGCCCAGCTTAGCAATATGAGCCATTTGCCCATGTTCTCTGTATGAGAACAGCGGGACTTTATTAGGTTCTGCAGCTGCAGATGGAGTGCTGCTATGGGCTGCAGTGAGAGGTGCACAGTTGATCCCTGTTCTGTCTATCTGACTGTCTGTCTGTCTGTCTGTCTGTCTATCTATCTATCTATCTATCTATCTATCTATCTCTCTGTCAACCTATCTATTTGTTAAGTGGACCAGGTGTCCACCCCAGTATCACTTCTCTCTCCCTTACCCTCCAGGTGTCCTGCCCAATCATCCTGATCTTAATGTTTATTTATTTATTTTGTTATAATATATGTAACTGAATCAGGTGCCCACCACCCATACTTTTCTCTGGACCCTCTCCAGGTCACCTGACCACATTTCTGTAAGTACTCTGACACTGAGGTGCCCAGTCCCAGTGTCAGACATTAACTCTGAAAACAAAGAAAACCATCATTTGATGATTTTTTTGTTAATCTACAAAAAGATAACTGTCCCTTGCTGTTCTGCCCAGCTTCTCCGACCTCCCACTCAGGACCCACTCCCCCACTCCCCACACACCTCACTCTCCTGAACATGTCCCACATCATGAGACACTCTCAATTGAAGATACATCTTGCTGCTGGAACCAGTGACTGTAATATGAAAAAAGTAAATGCAGTTTAATATATGTCAATAGGGTTTCAACTATGATGCATAACTTTGCATTTTGGATATTTTGAGCCCAGAATTTCAACATGGCCTTTTGGGATCCCACCTCATGACAAATGGTGGTCAAAGTATACAAATCAGGCCTGAAAGTCATTTTGCAGTCACTTGGCAAAATCACCTTTTGGGCAGGATTTGAAAATTTTCACCACCCTTGTTCATGCGGTGGGGTCTTAAGAAGCTATGGTGAAAATCTGCAATCAAAATATTAAGCAAATGGCAAGGTTATGAGTATACATTGAAATGTTGCAACACACACTCATAATTTTGTTAATTCTAAATATTCTGACCCCAAATTTTCAACATAGCCATTTTTCCGTCACCTCATGAATGTAACATTTTTCAAATCCTGGCCAAAATGTGCTTCCACAACTGTGGTGCAGAAGGATGGTGTTGCTGCATGAAATCACCTTTCGGGCAGGTTTTGAAAATTTTCTCCACCCTGTTCAAGAGGTGAGGTCACAAGAAGGCTATGTTGAAAATCTGAGTCAAAATATTACAGAACAACAAAGTTATGAGCGTGCATTGAAATTTTGCAAAGCATGCTCATAACTTTGATAATTTTAAATATTTTGATCCCAGATTTTCAACATAGTAATTTTTCACATTACCTCACGAACATGATAACTGTCATTTTTCAAAACCTGGCCAAAATGTGTTTACGTAACTGTGCTGTGGAATGACATTTCAGCCAAGATTTGAAAATTTCTACCGGTTCTTGAGGTGGGTTCATAACAAGGCTATGTTGAAAATATGGTGTTAAAATGTCAAAAACAACACAGTTATGAAGGTACATTGATATTTTCAATGCACATTCATAACTTTGGCAATTTTGATATCTGATGCTGTATAGAAGGGCAAGATCAGCAGGGCCCTGCACTTCCAAAGGTGGATAGAGTCTTTCCTTGGTGCACGGCCCAGATGGCCATGTGCATCTGCATCTGTTCACACAGATCCTGGAGGGACCTGTATGAATGAGGATACCATTCCACCATCTCAGAAAGAGCGGAAATTCTTTTCAAAAACTTGGTTAATACACCAGTTAGGGTAACAATGCTACAAAAGTAGGAAAATGGGGCATTGGGTTTCCAGCCTAATTATCTATCTCTACCCTCAAGCAGAAAAAGGAAAAAACATTAGGGTTGTGGGTCTCAGGGTATTAGTGAATCACTGGTGAGGTCTTCCTAGGAGTTGTCAACCCTAATGCTCCTCCTCCCCAGCTCATAGCTTTCAATCTAAAGCATGAGGTGCAGCTCCAATGAGCTGCCTCATAGTGATGCCCTCATCAAAGGTAGAGAAGTATGTCTGCCATGCTGCCAACACAGTTTGTTGCAGCTTTTTCATACTAAGGCCCAGAGGTGATCATGTGTGATGTTGTTTGCTCATGGGATGTGGTCAGCATCAGGGTTGGCAACCCAAGGAGGACCCAACCAGTGATTTGCCAAGACTCGGAGGCCCAAAACCCTACTGATTTTTCCTTTTGCTGCTTGGGAGAAAGGGGTGGGAGTTAGGGCTGGACACCCTAATGCCATATTTCCCTACTTTGTGGCATTAAGTTATCTAACTGGTGCTTTAATAAAGTTTTTTACAAATAATTTATATATATGTATATATATATATATATATTTTGGATATGTGATGGGGGCTGTTCTATAAGCAATTTATTTTCACAAGTTCCCAGTGACTTCAGGTCACCTCACAAGTGATGGAGTGTAATGGAGCCACAAGTGGTTTACCGAGTTTACAAGGAACAAGCGGAAATAAATAGTTTATATGACAGCAGCCTGCATCGTATATTCAGTTTATGCAATAGGGACAAGCTTTGTGATGCAGTTAATTTGTTTTTAATTATATAATTTTGTATGTATTTTTTTAAGTTTTAGTTTGTTATGTGGGACTTTTGTTGTTCACTATGTAGGTGTGCCGGTCTGCCATTTGATAGGCTGTTGCTAAGGACACTTGGACATCCTGATGTTACTGAGAGTTAAAACATGGGTTCTCATTGGTGAATTGAGTGGCTGTGTAAAATGTTTGTTTAAGAAAATGGCAGCATGCATCCAGCGAGTTGGCAGAGCATGTGAACTTCACAGCATTGAATGCAGTTGCAGCGGTTTCTCATTCTGATACTGTCAGTGGAGCGAGTTTTTGTTGCTGCAGCTGGAGAGTGGGTGAGGCTGCAATTTCATTTATAGTGGTACAACAGCTGAGCAGGAAGTGCATATGTGAGCTCCATGGAGACTGTGCTAAGAAGGAGCTGCTGGTGAAAGATGGTGCAGCTGGTGAAAGGCAGACTTCTGACTTAAAGCAAAGATGTAAAGATAACTACAAGACTTTTTACTCATGTATAAATAATAAAAAGAAAAGTGATAACATCCTAGGACCTTTCAGAAATGAACAAGGGGAATAAGAGTCTGCCCAATTACAAAATACTTTTTGTTCAGTATTTAATGCAGCCATCTCATTTAATAAAGGGGACAAAAATAGCTCTCACACCTGGACTTATACAAATTGCAGTAGTGGATGTACTTGATAAGCGAAAAAAAAATTCAGATTAATAAATCACAGGGTCCTGATAAAATTCATCCAAGAGTAATATATGAACTGGCTGATCAGTTAGCTGATCCCCTAACTTATCTTTTCAATCATCACTGGATAAGGGGAAGTCTCATAGGGTTGGAGGGAGGCACTAGTGATTCCAATATATAAAAAGGTGCAAAAAAATGGACCCACAACACTATAGACCTGTAAGTCTGACACCCTTTATGGGAAAAATATTGGAATCCACAATAAAGGATATTTTAATGGAACATTTAGATCAGGAAAACCTACAAGACCCTGTTCAGCATGGATTTAGGAAGGAAGACCATGTCAGACAAACCTTTTGGGCTTTTATGAGAAGGTGGGCAAAGCACTGGATGAGGGGCAACAATGTTGGCGTGTTTTTGATTTTCAAAAGCTTTTGATAAACTTCCACATCAAGAACTAGTAAATACACTCCAGATACTAGAATTAATATTAATATAACAAACTGGATAGAGGCTTGGTTGAAGGACAGGAGACAGAGAGTGGTGATACATGGTGAAATGTCTGACTGGGCAGGAGTGTCAGTGGGGTGCCCAGGGCTTGGTACTTGGACCTTGCCTATTTAATATTTATGTAACATCACTAAAAATACCAAATAATAGGATTTGGCTGACCAAATTGCACATGATTGCAGGTTGGGTACTATTACAAACACACAACAACGTATCTCCGAGCTTCAAGATGCACTGGACACGATACAAATTGGACAAAAACAAAACAAACTAGAACTAAATAAAAAAATGTATGGTTATGCATATGGGTAAAAGAAATAGCAAACCACAGTACAAAATAGAAAATATAGTACTTTGTGATACTTCTGATGAAAGAGATTTGGGGTAACCATTAGCAATGACCTGAAGTTTAGTACTCACTGTAACAATCTAGTAAAAAGAAATAACCAGATATTCAATTGTATATTAAGACATGTAACTAGCAGAGATAGAAGGTGATTATGCCCTGTACAGAGCCTTGGTCAGACCTAACTGAAATATTGTGCCCAGGTGTGAGCACCTTTTAAAGAATGATATTCGAAAACTGGAGGTGTTCAATGAAGGGCAGCTAGGGCTGTAAAGGTACTGAGGGCATATCCTATGATGAGAGACTGAGGGAGTTGGATCTATTTACCTTGGAATATAGAAGCAGTAGGGAGACTATTGCACGCTTTATAGGGCTATACAAGATGAGAGTCTTAGAGATGATTTGGGTTTGATACTGAGGAAATCTAAATATGAATCTAGGAAAAATCCTTATTAGTTAGAGACTCAAAGATGGCATACACTACCGTGGAAACACTGGTTCAGTGTGAGAGTGATTGCAGGGTGTAATTCATTGCCAACTGATGTAGTAAAGAGTACAAGTATAGATTCATTTAAACATAGATTGGATAATTTTTTAACTATAGCAAGGTATGCTAACTATTGGGGACATGAGTAATTACCACTAGATTTAAAATCAAACCTTAAGGCAAGCATTGACATCAGTCCATTAGCTTGAACATACCTATGATACCTATGATAAAGGAAGCTGCCCAGAGAAGCTGCTCATGTTGGGACCGATTAGTGTATTTATCAGTTCGTGAGTGGTGGCATGCGGGGGGCTGACAAAGGGTTGTTTGAAACCTGACTGCCAGGGCTAGTGAGTGGCCAGTGAGCATGTCTGCCTGCTGCACTGGCTGAGGAATTGTACCTTGCTAAACAAAATATTGGGATTTATACCTGCATACTAGTGTGGACCTTGTTATTTGGACTGCATGCTGTTCTGGATCTGATTATTCATTTTGGGCTAGCTACCCATTGCATATCCCCCCAGTCTGCTCACACCACACTTTTGGACTTACGCATACAGTCAGACCTGATTAATCCAAGTCTTGTTATTATATGTACTGTACCTGATTATCTGAAGAGAGAACCTCTAGAACAGATGTTTTGCCATGTTAATTGCCTCTTTAATATGGAAACTTCTGCTTTCAAATCTGAATTCCATATTTAGAGTACAGAGATCCTTATCCCCAATCATTTTGACCTGGATAATACATAGCAGGTGTTAATAAGTGTGTTTAAGGCAGTCTTCATAGACCCACTTAATACCATCTGGCATGTTAACAGCGATAGGAAATTGTTTTGATAGTTAACTGCCCTCCTACTTCCTTCCCATAGCAGTTATGTATTCTGATATGCTTTTACCAATTTTTAATAAATAAATATTATAAAGTTGGAATGCCTCTGATCTACATAGAGTTCCTCTCCTCACCAGCATCTTTGCTTTCTTTTCATATTCCTAGGACATTCCATGGAATCAGTGACAGCATTCCATGCTTAAGCAATAAGACATGACAGGATGTACTTTGTGCTGGGATACTGGCATGCTTTGGGTGGCTGCTGCCACCTGCCTGAGAAGTGTTGTTATCCCAGCATAAAACACATCCTGAGGTGCTTTATTGTGATTATGAAATGGGTCTATTGGGATTAGTAAAGACATTTAAAAAAATTGTTTATTTTAAATGAGAAAAAGCAAAAAAAGTGAAAAAGAAGTCCTATTGATTCATTGTAATTTGCTGTTTGGCCAGTAGATACTCCTTTTTTAAATACAAGTAAGCAAATGGAAGCATATTGATACAGCTACGCCTGTTAATGTAAACAGGTCAGTGAGTTCTCAGATCCTCTTCCAGTACTGTTGTGCTAGGAAATCAGCACTGGATTTAGAGATACACAGTCAATCAGGTTTCTGGATTTTGATACCTATTTCATAATTTGCATTTGAATGGCCTGGAATGGTGTTACTAAAATTAAAAAAGGCTCAGGAAGTATGAAAATAAAAACAGCAACAGCTGAAGAGCAAGGAATTCATTGTAGTTACAAAGACAAACGAGAGAACAGCACTGCTGAAGGGCAAGGTATTTATTATAGTTACAAAGGCAGATAAGAGAAACAGCAACTGCTGAAGAGAATGGGATTCATTGTAGTTACACAGGCAAAACTAAATTAATAATTAACAAAAGTCAAGACATTTCAGAATATTAGATATACATAATGAGAAAAATGGGAGAACATCTAGCATTGTAAAAATGGTTTCCTGTCACTTTTAACAAAGAATGCTTCCCTCCGCCATCCCTCCCACTCCAGCAGTAACTCAGTTTTGGCTGCTTGTCAGCTCTCAAAGTGCTGTTTCCATTCAGTTCACCCTTGTTCTCAGTGTCCCCTCCTCCCACTCAGCAGTAACTCAGCTCCACACCAGCTATGAACTTTGGTTGACGGATCTGATGCTAGCTTCTGCTAACTGACAAAATACTGTTTACGTGCAAACTGAAAATTGATTCCTTCTCCTACCTGGTGCAAAACCACTAAGGAAACACAGAAACTTGTGGACTGTGTTCTTGATATAAAAATGTGTATATGCTAAAGGGCAGAAACTTCTAAGCAAAAATCATTGATTATTCTAAATTAAATTAAGCATTTATAAATCATTAAGAAAGGAAAAAGGAAATGTTTTCACCTGCTCGGCACTATAGTTCCAATTTTTCAATTTTCTAATATTCTTTCTTCCATAATAGTTTTCATTGTTTTAACAGAGAAAATAAAGAATATCATGCAAAAATATATTATAATTGCATAATTTTATATAGGCATAAAACAACGAAAGTATTACATAAAGCATATTTGAACAATTCAACTATTAAACAGTTTAGTTTTTAAAATGTATTTATTTTGAAGAGATTTACCCAGAAAACAGCATGAAGTGTATAACAGCTCATTTTCAGAAGTGTCCTGGGAGAATAATCGATCGGAGGATGGTGTTGTTTCCACTGCGGCCCTAAGTGACTGGGGGGACTGTGAAGAACGGGCCTCTACCGGGAGCTGTAGCCATTGTTTGACTATAGCAGCAGTGGCTGCCTGGTCTGGGATTGCCAGGGGATCTCTTAGGTGAGGTTTTAGGGGCTATTCCTTGCAAACCAGTGGGGCCCCGGATAACGTGGAGACTGCTGTTGAGGTGCTACAAGCCGGTAAAAGAGTGGTGATAATCAGTCTTTTGGATTCTGGAATCTGCATAAGAACTTTTAGAAGACTGGACATTACATGATGGACTACGTGTTTGGTTCCAGTAATAATTAGCCCAGACTGGTGTAGACCCCTTCATTTGGACCTGGTGGCAGTAAGAGTGCCTAAAATTCATATTTCATGATTTTCAGTGAAAGTAAATGTACTTTAATGGTATCTGGATTCAAGTGAGAGCTGAACTCAGATTAAATTCTCTGGACTTTCACACTGACTGCAGAACCAATTCAGGGCTTTAAGCTGCTGCTCTCTGCATTATATATTTCTATACTGCTTATAATTGTGGTTTATTTATTACATTTTTGTTGATAAGCTGGGTTGGGTGGGAGAGTAGTGTATAAGTGGGGAATGGGGGTTAAAGGGATTGCTGAGTTGATTGCTACCGACTGTGGTGTGTGTTGTTTTGCTGAGATGTGCTGGGATGGTGATAGGATGGTCAGGCATTACTCCACCTCTAGGCTCTGGGACTTTCATTCATTTAATTCCCCATCCCTGAGACATATAGGCGATGTTGAGCTCTGGGAATATCTAGGAGGAGGAGAAGGGGTGCTGGACCTGGTGGGGAATGGAAAGGGCAGGCAGTTGGGGTAGTGGAAACAAGGAGATGCACTGGGGTGAAATGGACCCAGGAAGGGGTTCTCCTTGCCTGGTTCCCATACCCAAGGGCCCGGCCTTTGCAGGCAAGTGGTGGTCTCTCCAGCTGCTCATCCTACTGGGGTGGTGTTATGTAATGCCAGGTCCATTAAAGAAGACTGCAATAATAGCAGATCTTGTCAGGCCAGCAGACCTGGCTTGCATCACCAAGACCTAGCTGGATGAAAATGCTGGACCAGTACTGGCATCAGCAGTTTCAACAGGGTACTCGGTGATACACCACCTGAGGAAGGATCATAGGGGTGATGGGGTTGCTATCTATTTTAGATCAGAACTGAGCCTTATGGAGGTTCCAGTGGGGGACCTACTCCTTCAAATGTATCATGGGTGAGGTGTAGGGTGCAGAATTCTTATCTACCGTCCACCAGGAGATGGAAATTTTTCTTGCAGGAAGTCACGGACTTCATTGTTGACATGGTTTTGTGATTCCCAGATGGTTGGTGCTGGGGACTTCAATGCCTGGGTTGACGATGAACTCTCACAGTTTGGTCAAGACTTCCTCCAACTAATGAATTAGTTGGGCTTTATACAGTTACCTCCTCAACCCACATTCATGGTCATTCCCTAGACTTGGTGTTCTTCCTGGGGATGGAGATATCCGACTTGGTGGTTGAGCCAGTCAGATGGTCTGACCATCACACCGTGAGGGTTCAGTTGTATTCGTCCCCAATAGGCCAGCCCATACAGAGATTGTGCAGTACCTTTGAGAAGGGTTACCCCAGAAGGCTTAATGGCAGTATTGGACCTATCAAGTGTACCTAGAGAATGCATGGATCCAGGAATCTAGTACTTGCTTATAATAAGGCAGTGGTGGCAGCCCTGGATACTATTGCTCCTGTTTGTGTTACCCCCTCACTCTTCAACCTAGGTCCCCATGGTTTGATGGGACCTTGAAGGAGTTGAGGAGAGTGGGGCAAAAGTTAGAGAGGAGCTGGCAGAAATTGGGCCTTGAAAGTGACAGACTTGGATTAATGGACCATTATGAGGTCTATCAATCAGAAATCACCCTTAAGAAGGCAGAGTTCCTGTCCAGGGAGATTTTTGATGCACAGAACAGACCTGCCCAGCTCTTCTGGACTATGGACAGATTGTTCAATCAATCTGTCTTCAGACCAGTGAAGCTTTTCACAGGATCGGTGTGAAGAGTTTGCTCAGTTCTTTGCAGATAAGGTTGCCACAATCAGTGCCAATATCTGACTGGCTCCCTCTAATGGAAGTTGCAAGAGTCGGTGGGAGGTGATGGGCCCTCAGTTTACCTGGTCTGACTTCAGCCGGCCTACAATCATTGACATTGTAAAGATCATCCAGGCTCTGACCAACCTACTGCAGTTTGGATCCAGGCCCAGTGCACCTTCTAGTAGAGTGCATAGAGGAGATCAGCCCAGTCCTAGCTGAGATCACTTGGATGTCACTGGAGAGAGGGGTCTTTCCAGACCCCTAAAGGAGGTGGTTGTGCAGCCTCCTTAAAAAGCCCTCCCTTGACCCAGACTGTCTGGTAACCACAGACCTGTCTCTAACCTGCCTTTTGTGGACAAGGTTATTGAGAAGGTGGTTACTCAACAACTGGAAGATCATTTATCCAGCCATGATGTCTGTGATTCTCTCCAGTCGGGTTTTAGGAAAAGACATAGTACTAAGACAGCTGTTGCTCAGATAGTAAATGACCTCCTGATAGCGAGAGATCAGAGGACTCATTCTGTCTTAGTCCTCCTTGATCTCTCTGCAGCATTTGACACTGTGGACCATGGTGTGTTATTGAAGTATCTGTGGTTCCTCTGTGGACTGTCTGGTATAGCCTTCAGATGGTTTGATTGTTCCTCAAGGGTAGGACTCAAGAGAGTGGTGTCTGGGATTTATTACTCAGCCCCACTTCTCCTATCTTGTAGGGTGCCACAAGGCTCCATTCTTTCACCCATGTTGTTCACAGTGTATATGCTGCCATTAGGAGAGATCATTAGGTGCTACAGGTTGAGTTTTCAAAGCTATGCAGATGATACTCAGCTGTACATGTCCTTTGTGCCTGGACATGATGACATCCTCTCAGTATTTAACAACTGTCTATCCGAGATCCAGGACTGGATGAGTGCAGGCTGGCTAAGATTGAACCTGGCTATGACTGAGGTGCTGGGAGGACCAAGGTCATTGGGAGGAGGGTTTGCCAGCTGGATGGCCCTGTGGTTTATGGTTAGGGGTGTCCAGCTGATAACCTCAGATCAGATACAAAACCTGGGCATTATTTTTGATGATGGGCTGACCCTTAAATTTCAGTTGACAGCAGTCATCAAATCCTCTTTTACCATCTGAGAAATTTTGCCTGGGTGAAGCACCTGGTTCCTCCTGATGACTGTCCCACTTTGGTCCACACCTTCGTAACCTCCTGCCTTGACTATTGCAATGCCTTTACCTAGGGCTACCAGGGTTGATATTCTCCACCTGCAGCTAGTGAAGAATGCGGCATCTAGGCTTTTGACTGGTGCTTCTAGGACCAGTCATGTTGTGCCTGTGCTCCACAGACTGCATTGGCTCCCGGTGCAGTGAATCACCTTCAAGCTTGGGTTACTGACTTATAAAGCCCTGCATGATCAGGGACCCCGTTACTTGCAAGATCTACTTTGCCTTTACTGCCCCTCCCTCCACTCAAACCACTGATGAGGGATTGCTAGAGATTCCCAGGGTCCATTTAGAAACATCTGGAGCCGATCATTTGCTTTTGTGGCCCCGACCCTGTGAAATTCTCTACCTCATTGGTTACATGATTGCCTGACTGTCCAGAGTTTTAGAACAGCGTTAAAACTTACTTGTTTAGCCTGGCATATCCAGACTCTTTTGGATTTTAAATTTTACTTTAATTGATTTGATGGGGTTTAAAAGATTAATATTTGTTTTATTTGTTGTTATGTTGTTTTGACATTTATTTTATGCTTTGCACAGGCACCTTGGTTTAAGAAAGGTGCTTTTTATAAATAATCTGACTTGACTTGACTATACAAATACACACTTGGATAGAATGCAAATATCTAAATCAGATGCAACAATAATTGGTTATCATGGTGACAGAGCAATAACTATTTGGACACAACATTTGAATTAATCCTATTTAAGTACATAGGTGTGAAACTGTGCCAGTAAGCAATGCAACAAAACTTGCACATGGATATAAGCACATTTAGTAAGGGAGAAAGGAAACCTAGTCTAAGTTAATATCCCTGTATGTTGGGTACATGTAGGGAGAATTAAAGAAGGTAGGAGGAGAGGGGAGGGAAGAGGTAGCCAAGACCTTCTCCTCTTCAGGATATTGAAAACCCTGCAAGGGCACATTGAATACGTGTAAGGAGGATTTAAAGGTTTGGGGGAGGGAGGGAGGAAAAGGCAGCCAAAATCTTGCAAGGGGACAGTGAACTGACATATGAATACAGAGAAAAGATAGCGAGACTTTCATCCCTTCAGGATATTGAAAACCCTGCAAGGAACTGGGAATTGGCATATGAATAGAGAGAAGGAGATAGTGGGAGGGGGTAGCAAAGGATTGAGGAGAGGCACTAAGGGGTGGACAGAAGGGGATGGAAGAGTGAGGGTGGTGGGTGGCGGCAATTTAGAGCTAGAGTGGTAGAAGTTAGAAGGGAGTGAAATACAAGAGAACAGGTTGCCAAAAGGAGGGTTGTGGAAAGGAGGTGGAGGTAGGTGAAGACGAGGGAGGGAGAGGAACTCTGGAGAAGTTTGCAAAGGAGAAGACAAGAAGGTGGAGGTAGGTGAGGGAGAGGCAGGGTGGAAGGAACTCTGGAGAGGTTAGCAAAGGAAATGACAAGGAGGGAGGGGCATATGTATGCAGGGGTTAACTGCAGTTGCAGCAGTGAACAGTGTGCCTCTGAAGGAGGAGGAGGAGGAGGAGCAATGGAGTACCGAGATTGGGCAGAGTGAATTTCGAGGGGAGAGAGTTCCAGCTGCTAGGGAAGTGGAATGAGAAGGTGGATTGACCAGGAGGATGTACGCTGCAGTGGAGGGCAAGCATTCTGCATGTTGAGGATCTGAGGGAATAGCAGGAGGGAAATGAATTGATAAGAGGGAGGACAAGTAAGATGGCAGAGAGCCGAGCCAGTACTCACCTACCAGATTAGCGGTTAAATAACAGAATAATAGAAGACAGAACATAAACTTGATAATTACTATGCAGGATGTAAATAAAAATTTTCCACCTGATGGATCGAGCATAACATAGGTTAAAGGCTTCTTGCTCATACCTATCTATGAGATCTATGAGAAAAAAACACTGACTTTTTAGGTAGAAACCTATTATGCAAAGGGAAAAATGATGTAGGCAGATAATCAAATGAGAGTATATTAATGCAGATGTTTAGCACTGATTTTTCAATCAACATTCAGTTTGAGAAAGGGTCCTCAATGTCATCAAATTTGCCAGTTTGTCTACTATGAGATAACTTATTCTTTTGCCCTTGCATGAGGTACATTTACTTGTGCCATTCCTATATCACAAGAATCTGTAGATCCTTTCAATACTTTAACAGGATAAATGTAAGGCTTAGGGCTGCAGCTGAAAACCAAAGCTTCTGGGCGTGGTTGAGGTTGGATGGAGATGAAAAATTCAAAGGATAAACACTAGGGAGACAATGGAGTTTGAGTATCTGTAGCTACTTCACATGCAAGTGTATGTAATGCCATCAGTTTAAGGTAACTCCACATCCTGTGTATTAGTTCTGCTTCATTATGACTACATGTCCAACACATACTAGTATGAGTGAAGCCTAATTTGTGCAATTTAATCAGACATAAGTAAAAGCAATGTAGAACTTTGTACTGAATCAGCGTGCCTTGAACATCCTGCTACTGTGATAAGCATATTTCCAGGTGGATCCCCTACCTTTGTATGGAAATGTTTGTTTGTAGCTCCAAATTCCATTGTTTCTTTGCATGCAATGTGAAAGATAAAGATTAAGATGAGTTAGATAGTCATTTTAGATTAAACTGGCACCTCTTTTTAATAGTCATGCTTTAATTGTTTGAGACCACTCCGCATTAGCTGGGAGTGAGTAGTCAGGTTGAAGGACATTCTGTTTTAGGGTTTCTCTCAGTTGTAGTAACAGAGTTGAAGCCTATGTAGTTTACATTTTTCTTTAAGTTCAGTAAAGGACAGTAAAATTTCAGAATCACTAGACAGCATGTCCTTAACATTGAATATACCTGCCTTAATCAATGCAAGGTTCATTAATGGCAGGTTGTGATGAACTAATGAAGACTTTGACCAAATTGGCAAGAATTATAGGGCATGTTG
Source organism: Neoceratodus forsteri (assembly GCA_016271365.2). Lineage (NCBI taxonomy): Eukaryota > Metazoa > Chordata > Ceratodontiformes > Ceratodontidae > Neoceratodus > Neoceratodus forsteri. The sequence goes on along the minus strand of CM028129.1, from coordinate 1,708,255,888 downwards.
TTCTGGGGTGATGATTAAGTTAAGTATTCTTATTACTTTAATAGAGTATGTTATACAAGATTGTCCTTGAGTTTAGGAGGAGTAGGAATGCTGATAAAGTCTGATAGGAGCTGGGTGCCAGAATGTTATTTTCCAATGAAAGCCAAAGTGTGCATTTTGGGGTTTGCTAGATTACTCTGTAGAGGGAGGAAAAGTTTGCATGAAAATAAAATCTCATTGATATTTTCCCACCATGGTAAGGCAACATTGCTGGATTGTATCGGGTTCTGAGTTTGTTAATGCTGAGTCTGGGTGGTTTAAGGCCCCAGTGAAATTTCCTTTTTACTTAGTAGGATGGGTACATTTTGGAGGATGTAAAAACCTTGGGTGCAACTATCGTCTTGATAGTGTTTATTTTACCGCAAACAGATACATTTAGATGTCCCCATCTTTCTAGATCTAGTTTGACATTTTCAATGAGTGGGAGAAACAATTATTTCTAATAGCTTTTCTAATTTTATGACTATTTCTAACCCTAAGGATATTATTTGGTCTTTGAGCCAGTTATCATTCAGTAACACTCATAAGTTTTCTTTAATGACATATGAAAGATTGCACTGTAAAGCCTGAGTTTTCTTCTAATTTACTGTTAGACCTGAGATAGTTTCAAACTCTGACAGAGTATTTTAAAACTTGAACTAGAATCTATTGGTCTGGTGAGGTTTAATAGAACATCATCCATGATGGTGAATATTTTATGTTATACCATGGACCTCAGACATTGACCAATGAGATAGGCAGGCTAGCACCTTACCTCCGTTGATTATCTACTGATAATCACCAAAACATGCCAACCAACCGCATCTTTAAAAAAACAATCTGAGGCCAAAATCACGAAACTCCAACTGCCATCTTGTTTCCCGCTAGCGGAGACCATAAAAGAGCAGCTCTGTACATCAGGAAAACCAAACAAAATAAAAACAGTGCTGTAATAGTGACTGGCTTAATAAGCATTATACCAAGTACTGCTTTTTTAAAATAATAAAAGCAGTACTTAGTATAATTGCAATAAGCCACTTAGAATCTGGGTTATCGAGATTTACCATGGCTGACGTAGATTTTACCCACTCGACAGCGCCTCATGGGCAAACCACTCCAGCCATGGTAAATCCCCAGATAACCCACACGCCTCTGTGGCTTATTGCTTAAATACTGTGGAAGTAACGGGATGTCTGTAATACCTGGATTTTCAGCTAGTGCTCTAATTGTTGGCTCAGTGCATAGAATATAGAAATAGGTAGAAATGGGACACCCTTGCCTTGTTCCCTTGATGGTTTAAAGGGAGAGTATCCCTTTAGTTAGAATTTGAGCAGTAGAATCTTTATAAAGTAAGGTATCCAGTGAACCAACTTTTCACCACACCCATAATGTTTGAAAGCTTGATGCATATAATCCCAGTTTAAATTGTCAGATGCTTTGACTTCTGGTTCTGGCATGACGCTGCTTAGTAGCTAAACAATATGCTCTGAGCTGATTTGCCAGCAAACCTCCTAATTTCACAAAAACCAGCAAAACTCATCAAAATAGCATCAGGAGGGTTACAAAAGGACAGAGGGACTCGAAACAGATCCCAACAGGTACAGGGAGAAAAAGAGAACTCGAATTCCAGACAAGCTTCTCTGTCTGGGCCTTGCTACCTCTCAGATGCAAAATCACGCCCAGACCTACAATACAGACAAGGAGCGGGACCAACTTTCTAGAAATCGTTTTGAATCACTAATGAAAGAGCTAAAAGAAATGCACAGAAAATAAGATAGAATTTAAACAACTTAACCAGAAGCTCTCCCAAGTGAAAACTGATTTTAGAAGCGGAGGAGCAGATTACTAACAATGAAGATGGTCTCCAGCACTTGGGGTGAATGGTATCTGCCCTCTGTGTACATGTTATAGCCACTGAAATGAAAATGTCTCAACCTGGAAAGCAGATCACGGTGAGAAAATCTTCGCTCTACAATCCTCAGGAAGGAGCAGAAGAAGGGAGCAGTAGACTTTATATCTGACTTACTCAGAGATGTGCTTAACCTGCCTCCAGTATATAAAATCATGATAGAAAGAGCTCATAGAGCTCTCATACCAAATCGAAAGACCAGAAAGCGAGGCCATGATCAATAATAATACAATTCCATGGTTTCAGAACAAAGGAGGACATCCTAAAAGGGCATGGCAACAAAAGGAAGTAAAGTACCTGAGTTTGCGCTCTTCTTTGACCACTACTACCCTCTGAAATACAGAAACAGAGACAAGAATATTTCCCTTTAATTAAAGTTTTCGCTCCCAAAACCTGTGCATTCAAACACCCTTCCCAGCCTGGATGAGGTCTTCTGGAAAGAGGGCACTGAAATTACAATACACCAGAGGCGGCAAGGAAGCTGCGGTAAAGAGAGGCCTGGAGGTTCCTGAACTCCCAAGAGCTTCTAATCTGAAGCAAAGACAGCAAGATCAAGAATGGCAAATAACTCCAGCAAAGAAAAACAAAATACCAATATTTCATACTAGCTCTGACAACATTAAGTACCTGCAAGATCTTCTTTAACGGTTGTCTTGGAATTTCAGAGCAGTTTACAGCAGATGGAGGCTGAGTTTATCCACTAGTTTAGTGACTTGTCCTTCGGCGGCCAGGTTGGACCCTGTGGGAACTTTTGTTCTCTGAATGGATTGCCTCACCCCCCAGGGCTATGACTTTGCTGCTTACATCAGGCATCTCTGGTAGAGGTTATTTGCACTACTGGGAAAGACAACCTTCAAGCAACTGGATCCCCCAAAGTGATCATACAACAGTTGAATTGGAACTACCTTTTGACATTATCTTGGATTTGCCAGTAACTCTTTCTGTTTCCTACGGAATTGATGTAACTTCGGGACATTTCACTGCAAGTACAATTTATAATTTTAATGATTAGAGGATTGAATTATTGTTCTGTCTGACTATGGATTAGATGATCTATATTAAACAAAAATGATTTATGGCTGCAGAGATGGGGGAGAGGGATGGGACGAGGGCCACTGACCTTGCTGGGGAGAGAGACTGATTTGATCTAGTTCCTCCCCATAGTGGTCACAGGGTGCTTGGAGCGCGGGAAGGATGTGGGGTCTTTTAATGCAGGGATACAGCCCATAGGATAAACATTAATTGGCCCTCCCATATTATAGTGTCTTTTTCCCTCACTACCTAACTTGCTTTTTACTCTAAGGCAGATCGGCTCACTGGCAAAATTTTTACTTTGCCAAAATAATTGGGCCTTACGTCAACCTGACCCAGGAAGAGATCCTCCAATATGGGAGGAACTACCCTCTTCAACCTGCCTTTTTAACAACTTGGTGGGTAAAGAGGTCTTTTTATATAATAGACCTCCTATCTTGGAAGAGCAATGGTGTAAATAAGTTAAATGCCCTGTTGGCAGTTACCTATTCTTATTTTTTGTGTCAGTTTGTTTATGTTTAATTTATGGCAGAAGAAAACAAGGATAACAATGTAACCTAAACTGTGATGCAGCTCTTGTTTTTTCAGAGGTGTTAAAGAACAGATTTTACAAATGTTGAGGTATATAATTACTGTTTAACATATTTAGCCCAAAAATGACCTACACACTATGTACATATAATTTGTATGGACTAACGAGTCCAATCAAGTGCTCTAAGGTTCTTTCCTCACTAAAGCATTCAGGAGCTGATTTTTTATGCTCCAAGAAATGCACTTATCTAGTGAAGAGCATCGAAATTGGATCACCTGATTTATCCAGGTCTATGCATCGTCATACAAAGGAGGTAGAAGGAGGGCACAACCATTTTGATTCCCCAAGACTCCTTTTATGTGCACAGAAAAGTTAATTGATAAGGAAGGTCATTACGTTTTAGTAAAGGGAAACTCAATGGGAAACCAATCATTCTTGCATCTGTATACTTTCCACGGATTTTCCCAGTTACAGATCCTTTTCCTAATGTTAACACAGTGGGTCGAAGGAATGTTAATTTGTGGAGGAGATTTCAACTTAAATCTCAGCCGTTCCTCAGAGCAGGGCAACAACAGAGTTAAACCTGATAAGAGAACTAGAAAACTTGCCAGACTGCTTAAAGAGCTAGGCATTGTAGACACGTGGAAATATCTTAATGGCACAGATAAACACAGTACTTTTTCTCCCAGACCCATCAGAGTTATTCGACCCTGGACTATTTCTTTATGTCTCAAGAACATATACAAGTTTCCACAAAAACTTGGGTTGGAGACTTTGTCTTATCAGACCATGCCCCAGTTTACCTAAAAATTAAAATTGACCTTTCAGAAAAGCACGATTTGGAGACTAAATGTATCCTTATTGAGAGACAAAGAGACAATCCAGGAAATGCAGGATCTTGTGAAACAATCCCTACTTGAAAATGATACTCCTCAGACATCCATATCTATGCCATGGGATACACTTACAGCTATTTGTAGAGGAAAATTTATTGAAATAGCTACCAGGAAAAGAAAATTAGGGAAAAAGGAGATTAGATTTATTATTACAAATACTAACATTAGAAGAACAACAAAATAAGGAAACCTACCACGAGCTTACTAAAAGCTAAAAACCCTGAAACAAGAACTTAATACCCTCTTAGAGTACTCGTTGAGTAAAAGCTAATTTACCTGAGACAAAATATTATGAAGGAGGACCGTGAGACCTAAGATTACTAGCAGGCTGATTAAGAGCCCAACGGGCCAGAGCCAAAATAACTGGTCTTAGAATCTCCCCACAAACCCAATTCAACATTCAATAACCCAAATTTTAAATATTTTGTAAAATACTACCACAGCTCTATGCTGAACCCCGATGCCTCCTGACCACCCAAATAAATGATTTTTAACTTCCTAAATTTATCAACATTGACCAAAACTTTGGCTAGGACCTTAGTGACCTCAACAACTACCCAAGAGGTTCTCTCAGAAATTAGTGCACTAAAATGAATAAATGCCCCAGAAATGATGGCCTTCCAGGGAATTTTATAAAACGTTTAGCAGGACCTATCCCTATACTTCTTAGACTTTTCACTACATTGTCTTCATCAGAATCACCAATTCCCCATCCTGACATTTTGCTATAATTTCAGTGATCCCCAAGCCTGAAAAGACCCTTCCTGCCTGGTTCCTACCGCCCTATATCAGTTTTAAATAATGACTTTAAAATAATTGCTGCAATACTTGCCCGTAGACTTAAATCCATTGCTCTGCTCCTCATTCATCAAGATCAAAGTGGCTTTATTCAGGGTTGACAGGTGCAAGACAATATCAGGTGAAGCATATATCTAATTGAACATATTTCAAAGCAAAAAAAAACCTGCCCTGTTGCTTAGCCTTGATGCTGAAAAGCTTTTGATATGGTCTCTTGGCCCTTACTTCAACAAGTTTTAATTCACTTCAGACTCCCATACATTTATAAATATCATCTTTAAATGTTACCAAGACCTGCAAGGATACATTCGATCAAATGGTCATATATCCAAAAATTCTCCCTACACAGAGGAATCAGGCAGGGCTGTCCAATCTCTCTTTACTATTTGCCTTTTATATTGAGCCATTAGCCCAATTCGTTAGACAAGATAAAAATCTCCCAGGCTTTAAATTTGATGAAACAGAACATAAGAGAGCATTATTTATGGATGATATCTTAGTATACCTTTCGAACCGGATACATCCCTCCCTATTTATATCAGAAACTTGAGTTATTCTCCATCTCTCGGGATACACTTTAAATACTTCAAAACAGAACTGTTAGCTTTTATCTATACACCCTCTTTACTGATAAAAACACATATGGATTCAAGTGGGGCTTAGTAGAATTAAAATACTTAGGTGTTAAAATACCCACAGACTTGAATCGCCTATTTGATATTAACTACTCTCCACTACTGAAGACACTTAAAATGGACATTAGGAGATGGTCTATCCTCCCTTATCTTTTATAATAGAATTCAATCTATCAAAATGAATGCCTCCGAGGCTTTTTATATTTATTTCAATGTGTTCCTGTGTCATACCCATTAAGACCCTCTGTCAATGGCAAGGAACTCTATCACACTTTTTATGGCAGGGCAGAAAACCAAAACTTAAATCACACCTGTTAATGCAGCCTAAGGAGAGGGAGGAGTGGCTCTCCTAACCTACAATACTATTGGATTGCTTCACAGATGAGGCTTGCTCTCTTAAGGGCGAACCCATCATATACAGCACACTGGAGCGAATGAACCTTTCTAGATCCCAAACGCATTCCCTAGCTGCAGCTCTTTTCTCAACCTCGCAAATAAAGGAGCAATTAAGGATGCTACCAGATAGCACAATCTTGATTTTGGAGGGATGGAGGAGGGATACTCCCAGAGAGGTCATGCACTTAACAACTGGAAGTATGTTTGGCTAATAACGAACCCTGACTTCATCCCGGGCATGGTATTTTCTTGGTATAAGGCCCAAGCAGACCGGGCCTATGGGCACCCTGGCAAATAATGAGACAAAACACTATCATCCCTTTACAGAAGCCCAAATTAAATTCTCTTGGAAACCAAAAGACCTAATCTTCTATCTACAAATCAAGGATTTTATAAATTCCCAGTTGAGAGTTCAAACCACCAAAGGGAAAATTTTGGAGGATAACTCTCCTTTATACAGATAAGGACTACAGTCAAAAGTGATCATACCATTTCTAAACTATATAAGTTTTTTACTTTTACAGCAAGCCCATGTATCAGACCTTCTCAAAACTCGATGGAAGAGAGACCTAGGTACCTCCTGACCCAACTTATTTGGCCTAAAGTGTGGCAAGTGACTTGGTCAACAGCAATGTCCCCTGGATGGTGGAATATGTTTGGAAGGTCTGTATCCGATTTTTCATGGTGCCCCAGTTTATAGCTAAGAGAAACCCCAAAGCACATCCCATTGTTGGAGACTATGTGGCTCCTTTAAAGCATCCCATACCCACATTTTTCTGAGTGCCCAAAACTCCAAGCCTACTGGCAAGCTGTCTCAACAAATTGTAGCTGTGCTAACATTCAGGACCAACTTAAATCAGAAGACCTCCTATTGGGTATTCCCCTAGAGGCCTCAAAGGGAAAGACATCCTATATTTATGGTCTATCCTTCTGGTGGCTGCCTATAAGGCTATAATCAAAAAGTGGCTTCAGGTAAACCCACCTGTTATGGAGGATTGGTTAAGTATTGTTAATTATATACAAAGCTGTGAGCAACTTACACACCCCCTGAGCCATGCCTGAAAATAGGCAGGATTTGTCTAAGAGCACTTACCCATTCAACAAAAACTAACTAACTAACTAACTAACTAACTAACTAACTAACTAACTAACAACCTCTATGACAAACAAGTAAACTACCAGAATTGATGGACCAGATGGGACTTGAGACTTAACCGGTATTATAGGATGAGTTGCCCCACTCCCATCCCTCCCTTCATTTTGTGATTGGGGATTGGGAGATCTCTGAGAAAAGAAGTAGCTGACACACTTACTGTGTTCTAATGTTGAAAACAAATAATTCCTTCTGAGACACTTGAATTTATTATTCTGAATAATAATAAGTATAAGAATAACTGACACAAAACCTGTTCTTTATTAGCCATCAATTTTCTTTTTCTTTTTGTTTTTCATTCGTTTTATAAAAGGTTAAGTTTTGTAATGTGTCGAGGTTTTGATATCTCTTCTTTTTTTCCTTTTTTCTTTTCTTTTGATTAGAAAGTTCCAAGACTTTTGAGAAATGGAAAAAGAAACATCAGGTTTATGAAAATTTAAAATGAGTTGCAGATTATTAGATATATATATATATTTATCATTGTTATGTAAGAAATACACAACTGAAGGTTCATTAACATGGATATGAAAATGTATGCAATTGGTAATCTCTCCAGTATTTGCATGATTAAGTTGTAAAGTTGACAATATTCATGAAGTACCTGGAAGACAAAACAAAAATATTTCAATAAAGATGAAGTATAAAAAAATTGTCAGATGCTTTGAATACACCCAGTGACATAACAGTACAAAGAGTCTTTCTTTTGTTGGCAGCCCAGAGGACATTTCAGTCTCCTAACACTATCTAAGCCAGATCTACCCTTCACAGAAGCTACTTGCTCCTTCCTATTAGAGCTATGACTATATTTTGAATTCTCTGTGTTAAAATTTTGTCAGAATTTTATAATCGTTGTTCCTCAATGATATGGAGCTGTAGCTTATGCGGTCTAGGGGTCTTTTTAATGTATTAATTAAAGCATTGCTCATGGTAGGTGGTAAGGATTTAATATGCCAGGTCTCTTCAAATATTTTATGTAGATACAGTAGCTGATTAACTCAATTTCTGATAATTTATGATACTCTCCAGGAATGCCATCCAGACCAGGTGCTTTCCCTGATGGAAAGTCCTTCACAGCACAACTTATTTCTGCCATAGGAATGTTCCTACCTAGATTGTCACTGTAGTCAGATGACAGGGAAGGAGGTCTAATGAAGACAGAAACTTTTGTATTTTATCCCTATCCATAGCAGTTTGGGTGTGAATCTGACTATAGAAATCCCAAAACTTCTTGCTAAAATCCTGATTTTTTTGTCAAGGTTTTGTCTGCTATGTCTCTGACCCTGGGACTGTGTTTTGATTTTGGATTTTCTTTAGCCTGAAGGGTAGCGATCTACCTGTTTTTCACCAGACTCCCAATATTTTTGCTTTGCTGAAAAAATCCTGTTGATTTCAAATTTAGCTTGTGTTATTTTATGTATAAACAATTTAATTTAGCTTGCATTATTTTACGTATAAGCACTTTATCTATATCCTTAGGACCTTTGAAATGTATTTCAGGACTGTTCAGTTCAGTTTGTTTATCTAAAAGAATACTGAGTTTCTTTTCTACTTAAAGTGGAAACCCAATGATTTTTCTCTTCATAAAAGCCTTATACACTGCCCACAAACAGGTTTGTGATACTTTTCCATTATTACAGTGGTAGCCATTGCCAGTTTCAAATATACACTATAGTGCACAGCAGTGTGCTATCAATCTGTGAATGTGCCACATGATATCGGAGGAGCAAATGCTGAATTCTATATTTCTTTACCCTATTGCTAGGTGTCTTGTGATCTGTTGCTCAGTTTGGTGTGGTTGCATAGCTACTGGTGAAGCAGAGTACACATTTAAGATGCAACACTTAATTACCAGTACACATTTGTGTTTGATAGCCCACATTTTGTACTTTGTGTATGGTCACCCTTGCAATCTCCTCCCTCCTCTTCCTCTCCCTGTGTCAAGCTAGAATGCCAGCCAAAATCAACTGATACATTAAAGAGGCGTGATTCATAAGAATTCTTTTACTAGCAGTATGAAAAGCAAAGGCAAAAACCCTTGTTTCAGTGCACTATCACATATTTTATTATAAGAGATAGAAAAGTACTTACAAACACACCAAAATACAATAAATAAAATACTCAGCTGTACTGTATGTTTATTTGAAGTGAACACCTGTTCTTTAACTAACAGCAGCCCATGTTATTCCAACCATTTTTGCTATTACTGTTATTTCTATCCCCTTACGTTGTGCTGTGTTTTACCATTATTACCTTACAAAAACACATTTTTGTTCACAGAGTAATCAAGAAGTCTGTTTCATTTAAATACTTTTACAACAAAACAGAATTGTTGCAGCAAAAATAAAAACAGACAAATACCCCACCTTTTCGTATTTATACAGAACAGCACAGTCTGACTATACATGTTTTTAAGGTAGTAATATGCCAACACACATTTCAGAGGACAAATGCACAAATACACTGTAGCAAAACACACAAATACAACTGGAAAAATATTTAGAAGTCAGTAATATGAAAATAGTTATTTCATGGTCAGACAATGCACTACTATATGAATGGATGATGTGTTTCACCCTTCCACACCATTTGTAGCTGTTCATTTATTCTGTCCATCATTTTCACAAGAACTGGTGGTGTTAAATCAAAGTGCTGCCTGGCATGACTCAAGGAACATTGATCAGGTTTCTGGGCAGCCCATTGCTGTCCTTGTGCCATCACAGTTTACTTTATTTGCCCACTGCATATATATGTTGTACGTACAAGGCATGAAATCAGTGCTGCAAATTCCTTGATTGAAAGATGGTTCCAATTGCACAAACTTGTGCTCAATTATTAAAAATGAAACACCCACTGTTCTCTACCTCTCATCATAAAGCAAGGTGTTTGCCCTAACAGTCAGAAATAACAGTGGAGTCCTGCTGGAACAAGTACAACAGTTCAAATACCTGGGGTCACCCTGACAATCACCTCCTATGTACCACATAGTGAGACCATTGCCAAAAGAGCTAATGCAAAACTAGTCTGTTATTTAGACATCAAAGGAGCCTGACCCTGAAGCACTCAAACTCACTATAAATAGCTCAGTTTTATCTGTGATCGATTACGGTCTGGTTGTTTACGGTGCTGCCTCTGCTACATCTCTGAATAGGCTAAAACTACACTGAACAAAGCTTGCGACTTCTCACTGGTGCTGAACCACACCACACATGTGATCTCTATGCACTAACAAGCTGGCTCAGTCTACAGGGAGAATCAAGTGCCACTCCTGTATACCTCAAAAAGGTTCATAGGTTCGTGAGGATTACACGAAGTTCAAAGGTAGAAACCCACTGATGAACCATTGCCTTTAACCCCATAGCAGAACTTGGAATTTTCTGTTTCCATGAACCGTCCAATTTATTTTTGAACTGATCAATATCCAAACTGGTAACAACAGTTGCAGACAAGGTGTTCCAAATTCGAGGAATTCTCTGAATTATAAAGTTATGCCTTTTATTTGTTCTATTAATATTAGTTAACAGTTTTAAATTATGTGATCTTGTGTTCTTACCGTTATTTGTATATTGCAGACATAATGTTTCAAAAAGGCAGAATCCTTAGTAGCCTTATAAATTAAACAGAGATCTCTCAAGGTCCTATAATCAAGGGAATAAAGCCTCAGTGACATAAGTCTTTCCTCATATGTATGATTATGCAAACTCTGAATATTTTTGGTCAGTCTTCCTTGCACTTGTTCCATTGCAGTTTTGGTACCTACAGTTGTTGGGCCATAAAAGACTGAACAATAGTCAATCTGTGACCTTACCAAACTGGTATATAAAGGTATTATTACTTCAGCATTGAGACTTTTAATGAATGTATAGATACAGGCTGTAATTCCAGCACACCTTTTAATTGTTTTATTTATATGACTATTACATTTCATATAATTTGTAATAGTTATACCTAAATCAATTTCTGTAGCCATGGTTTGCAAGAGAGTATTATTCAAGGTATATTGAGCAAGTTTATTATTCATGCCAAAGTGCATAACTTTGCATTTACTAATATTAAATGTCACTGGAGGCAGTAAAGCACAGTGGTTTAAGGCTCTGAGCTGCAAATCTGGAGACCTGGGTTTGATCACAGCCCCCACTTGCATACTGTGTGACCCTGAGCAAGTCACTTAAGTTCCTGTGCTCCCAGGTTGCACCTGCAAAAAGCTTTCAGCTTAGTGTGCCACTCCTGGTTAAACAATTAAAAAATCCTATACTGGTTTGCCCATACAGCTAGTTGATTGAGATTATTTTGAAGATTTTATATTGACTGTGAGTCATTAGTTATACAGCCGATTTTATTATCATCTGTATACTTATTTATCCAGACCCCATTATAAGTTTGCATAGCTGCTATTATAATGATAAACAACACAGGCCCTAGAACTGATCCCACTTGTAACCTCTGTAAACCCAGAGAAGGGATCTTTTACTGATACTCGCTGATTCCTGTTTTCAGCCATGAATCCACCCATTTAATGATATATGGATCCAGATTGATATGTATAAGTTGTTGTAACAATATTGCATGTGACATAGTGTCAAAGGCTTTTTCATAATCAAGATATATTACATCTGCAGGTAGGCGATTGTCCAGAACGTAACTTTTAGATTCAAAAGTTTATTAAATTATTCTTTCAAGACCTGCCATTGGTAAAACCATATTGGGTTATGTCAATATTGTCAGTTTCAAAATATATGAATTAATTTTTTAGTAATCTTTCCAGTAATTTTCCACAGAGGAGGTGAGACTGATTGGTCTATAATTACCAGGACTTTGTTTATTTCCCTTTTATGAATAGGGATCACTATTGCTGACTTCCAGTCCTTTGGAACTGTGCCTTCTCTTACAGAGGTATTGAACAGCCTGGCTAACATTCCAGATAATTCAGTAGATAGTTTTTTTTTAGAAAGTTAGGGGTTTGTTATCTGGTCCAGCAGAAGAATTATTCTTTATAGATTTTATTATATTAATGACATTTAAAAGTGTAAAAGGAGCTATTTCATTAGTGGTGTCTAGATTATCCAAATTTTGATCCTCTTTATTTTTATAAACACTACAAAATAGGTGTTTAAAACTTAGGCCATTTGGCATTCATCAGTAATAATTTCTTGATCAATTGAGAGAGGGCCCACTTTGGGTGAATTTCCTTTAATGGATCCAATGTAGTTATAAAAACTAGGAACCCTGCCAATGGGCCTCTCTAATCTTCTTCCCAGATCTCGAAAGGCTCACCAGTCTAGGGCCTCGGACACGGACCTCCTACTCATACCTAGGTTCAGAACTACCCAGTGCCAACTCTCCTTCCTTTACAGAGCCCCTATGTGGCTGAATCATCTTGGCTGTGATCTTACTGATATTTCTCATACTTCCCAGTTCAGACATCTCCTCCACCAGTATATCTTGAATAAAAATGCCTGTGACTGCCCTTCTTAATGTCTGGCATTCACTCTGTGATGTCTGAAGATGAGCGGTCTTGATAACAAGACCTCTGGCTGCATCTACCCCTCCTTCCCCCAACACCCCTGCCTTCCTCCCGACATTATAACTTTTGCCCTCTTCCTTGCCAAATCTTACACTTCCCTTACTGGCTTCTGACCACCTGGCCACAATAAGACTTCAATTAATAGCTTCTGACTCTCCTCCCCCTGCCCTCTTTCTCCTCCCTTTCTCATGTCTACCCTTCCCTTCCCATCATCCTCTACATCCTCTTGCTTCACCTTTCATTGCTCCCTCCTCCCCTACCTTTTCCAGTTTCTCACATGACAATGCCAGCTGGCAGCAACTTTCACCTCCATTAACTATTTGTCCTCCTTCTTCCACTCTTAACTACCTAACTAATTCTTATTATTATTCCTACTGTGCATTGTAATTACCTCATTTTGTATATTTTAAATAATTTCTGCACTGTAAATGTAAATGTCTCCATATTGTACATTGTATATATCTTGGTTTTATTTATTTATTTTTGTTTATTTCCTCTCTCTTTGTACTACCCTTCCCAAAATGATGGAACCTTTGTAAATGAGCTGCCTGAGCTCAAAGGTATTGTAATCCAAGAATAAATAAATAAATAAATAAATAAAGCATTTGGGGTTGTTCCAGCTCCAGCACCTCAGATCCCTTTCTTTTCACTTGTGAGAGGTGCAATGTCGATATCTGCAGAATGTTCATTGTAATGTGATGTGACCATGTACTGCTCTCAGTGGAGCCGACACATGTATCCTTTCCTCTGCCACTGCAATACTGTCTTGCAGTAAGTCTCGCATTTTTCTGCTTCTATATTGTTAGATTCTTCTAAAAGAACAGCTGCACAGCATCTCTCCAGTGGTGTTGATGTCCATGGCATTAACATTTGCTGCTGCATCTCTCTCATTCCCATTTTCACATCTCAAATCACTGCCTGAAGATGGAGTTGCCCTGCCTTTAGATGTTGAATAGTATCCTTCACCTGCTGGAAGTCACGCTCCATTCTTTCATTCTCTTCCACATAAGACACTTGAATTTGTCTCTCTCTCTCTACCACTCTGTAGTAATATGACAATTTAGTATAATGAAAGACTTTCAAAGTGTTGGCAAGAGAAGGCAAAGGTTTAATGAGATTATTTCCATACTAAAGGTTTTCTTCTTTTCTTGCTAATGTCCTTGCTATTGCAAAAATACAGTTGGTATCAAGTACATTGTGCACAGCTTGTTACTGTTGAACATATAAACAAAATTAGCAATAACAAGGGTTATGTATGTAAAATGTGCAGCGTCAGACTGAAAAAATACAGTACTGTACCCAGCAAAAGACTACCTTATATGGACATATGCTGAGTTCTGAAATGATAATAGCTAGTGAAACGTGCATATAAGATAGATCATGAGAAGCAGAGGGTGAGGAACTATGAATCTCAAAATGAAGAACTGAAGCCTCCAAGACACCTGTCTGGTTCATCCTCCCAAGAGAAAGTGACTGATCATTGCTGGTACCTTGTAAGCTAGACTGTGGGGCTAATGCAGTATATTGTGTTAGTTCAATAAACCTTGTACTGTGTGCAGTTACTCATTTCAGTGAAATCCTTGGCTTGAATACCCCAACAACTCTGTTCCATGTTCTAGTTCCCTTCAGTGATCTGTTGCTGCCCTTTTTGGACAGTCATAAGGCAATTCTGGGGTGGGGGTAAGAAGAAGTAGGCTGCTGGTTATCTAGGATCTGCAGCTTATCAAGTAGGTAGGAAATGGGCAGACTGTGGGCCAAGCGGTCCTTATCTGCCATCAAATTCTATGTTTCTATGTTTCTATGTTTTGTCATGTGCCCTCACTGTGCTGCTTTGGTGCTTCCTGGTCCTCTGGGCCAACCTGCTGCTCGGGTGATTACCTGCTCTCTGGTTGGGCCACCTGCCCTGGTGCTTCTGTGTCCTCTGGACAGGCCAGATATTTGAGTGCTGCCCTGTCCTGTGCTGTTGCTCCACTTGTGCATGGGATGCTGTCATGAGCTTTTCTTCATGCTCTTTATAAAGGTTGGTTTATATCCCTGGTGATATTATCACACTGTTTGGAACAAACAAATGCAGTTAGAATAAAAAAATACTTAAACGGAATATTGCCTGCCTGCCTGCCTACAAACCACACTCATCAGGGTCTGACTGAGATGCAGGGTGCCCATCTGAAAACTGGACAAGTGGCAAACCTGGAAAAGGAAAATAATTTTATAAAAATTGTTCCCAACATATGTTTAGTGCTAAGGACAGTTTCTATCAAGTTACTTAAAATGTTTGATACTTTGTATGCACATAAATAGTGTTACCATTATAATGCACAACAGTAAATACAACATTTGGTGAGCAAGGGTAAATTTATGTGTCAGATTCATGGCGCTATATGAAACCATAGCAATTAAAACTATTAGAATTGTTGTTATTCAAAACAATAATATGAAAGAATATTGTATTTTGTGCTCCTTTGTGAAAATCCAATGTTTTACTAGTGGTGTGGCATTTTCCTTTCCTCCTCTCTTTTTGCTCACAGGTATTCTGCTCTTCATGGTGTTACCGCTTCTTCTTCCTGTCAGGTCTTGCTACATTTGGGGTTCCATAAATGTCTATAGTGTTGAATCTGGTAGCCATCTTGAATCCAATATACAGTGATAGAGTATTGCCTTTAATTAGATGTACAGTATTAATCATTTTTCAAAGAAATACAAAATCACACATAACCCTACAATGCAAAGCTAACAATATAACAGTCTGCCATCTTTGCTTAAACATCATTCATTCAAGTTACACTTCAAGATTAAATGGGAAAGGCCTTCACCAATTATTAAGTGCTTTCTTAGCATTTTGCCCTGTTCATATTTAAACACCAAGGTGACCTCATGGGTTTCTTTTTCTAATAAAACCTCTATGGGCACATTTTATTCTGAAGAAAGTAAAGACATCTGTTTTGCCATAAACACCATTTCAAAATTGTATTAACCACTCTTAATGTACTTGGGTGTAAACACTTCTATGCTAGATCATATTTCCCATATACAAATTCCGTGTTTATATTTTGCCAATATACTAGTCTTCCATGTTATAGCTAAAAGGCTCCAAACTGGGAAATGTATGGGCAATCAAAACAGATGCTGCATTGTTTCCACTTGAACTATGCACAACTCTCTGATACAGTACCATCCTTCCATGGATTTATGCGCATGATTACCCCTAACATTAAGCTTCCCATGGCAGCACATCTATAGGGTATCCCACACTTTCTGAGGTATTCTATTTTCTATTAATTGTTTTGTTAGGCATTGGAGTTCTGTTTCTTGTGGACTATTAAAATTGGCCTATTAAGAAGTTACTATTTAGGACTGATGAATTTGACACCTTTCTGTTTTGTGACTGTACCATTTGTATGGTAACACCCTATTGTTTTACTTTTTTTTTTTTAAATCTATTAAATACTTTGGGGTGCCTTGGGTATTTGTTTAAACACCCCTCATTTTGGTGCTGCCCACTTATCCAAAAAATATTGACTACTTATTTTTATACTTTTTGCCCAGTCTTGCTGGTTTCCTGCTATGATAGGAGATATATTTGAATACAGGAAAACAGTAAAAAGAAAAGTATTGGGTTTAACTTGTTTAAGCCTCCCTGCTTTATTGCCAATATGTGATCATTCTTTTCATGGGGTTCAAACGCCTGCCCATAATAACTGGAAACAGGCATTATAAACTCTAGGTTCTAAATTCGGGAGTATTGGATAAATATAACTTATTGTTAACAGGAATGGGATAATAAAAGTTTTAAGCATATATGGTCTCTTTTTCCTTGTCATGGGATAACTTTTCCATTTAGAAATTTTTTCCTGCAATACTAAGTTACTGGATCCAGTTTTTTCTGCTGGGTTTGTGTCTCTAAAAGATACCCCTAACATTTTGAAGATTCCTGAATTAATTGTGAATCCTTCTATTACCTCACCTAAGCTAGATTCTGTTTTAAAACTGTCCCTATACATTTTTCCTGATTAGGAGGACCCAGAAATTACAGAGAACTCATGTATAGTCTCTAGAGCTTGAACTACTGATGGTTTATCTGCCATCAGAAGGCAGATATCATCTGCATATGCCATTACACAAGGGAACTGCATGTTCCCTGGACCAGCTACGTGTGTTATAGTTTGTAGACTATTTAGTTTTCTAAGTACTGGGTCTAAAGAAAGACATAGAGTAAGGGGCCTAGGGGCAGCCCTACCTAACTCCTTTCCTTATCTTTACATGGGAGTCCATTAGTCCATTGATGAATGACATCATAGATGCTTGTCTATATAAAATCTGGATCCATTCATTAAATTCATTCGGGATTCTGTATTGCTGTAAAACATTGAAAAGATATTCATGAGGCACTTGATCAAATGCTTTTGACTGATCTATGATATTGCACAGCCTTCTGCCTGTGGGGAAACAAAATACTTCTCTGACCAATTTTAAATTATCTAGCATTGACCATGGGGAATCGCACATGTTTGTGTTGTACTTATTACTGTGCATGCAATTTTGCCAGTCTTATACATATAATTTTACAAAGAATTTCCAGTCTGAGTTTATCAAACTAATGTGTCTCCAGTTATTAATGTTTTCTTTCATTTTTCTTATGTAGAAGTATTAAAGACTGTCTGCTAATGCAGGAGGTAATGGATACTGTCCTTGGAGAATGCTATTAAATACTGCTGTGAGGTTTTTATTAATATGCTTTTTGCTTTTTATAGAACTCATTCGGTATTCCATCTGGACCTGGGGTTACTGGATTTTTAAATCATCTATCATCCTACTAGCCTTGTCTTCCTGATTGGTCTGATTAATTCTGCTTTATCTTCCTGTGTTATCTTAGGAATTCTAAATCTTGAAAAATCTTTTTTGTTGTAGCTGTAGTTGCCTGCCCAAAGAGCTGTTTGTGTGATCTGTTACTATTTTGAGAATTTCCAAATTGCTTTCTACACTGATACCTTCATTATTCCAAAATGTTGCCATGTATTTTGCATCCATTCTTTGTTTACAGTGATCATAAGGATTGATTGACTAAGAGTTACCCTTCATGCTGTATTTTGTTCTAAAAAAGGGAAGTAGCCTGTCATATTGAAACAATGCCATTTCTTTCTTTATCTGTATTATCTGATCAGAATAGTCTAGACCAAATTCTACCTTTAAAGAAATGAATTTGTGAAACTGTTTCCTTTTCTAAGTATTGTATATATTTTAATTTGTGCTGAGAGTTAGCACTAGATTTACAGTAATTTTTATTTCAGTTTTTGTTTCCTGCCACCACTGGGCGCTGTTCTTATATAACTCAAATACATGATAATTTATCTCTAATTACTTCTGATAAAGCTTCCCACCCATTGTTTTCTTCTAACACTCATGTTCATCTTCCAGTGATTATGTCCCTGGTTTGTTTTTGGGAATCCTATACAAATGGTTAGTAAACAGTGATCTGAAATTTCTATACAGGTTACAGTACACTTGTAACAAGGAACCCAATTTGAAATAAAAAATAATTGATCCTGGTAGATGATCTGCCTCTGTGAAATGTGTGTGCAGGTGGTCCTATCCTGATGTTGCCACATCTTTTAAATTTGCCATTTTAAACATTGAATTAAGATAATTTGAGTCAGAGTATAGTTTATGTGTTTCCCTGTCTTATCTGTAAGGTTCAAAATACAGTTAAAATCTCCCCAAAGATTATTGATTTAGCTGTATGTAAATATGGCTGAACTTTGTGCATGACTTCTATTCTTTCTGTTTTATTTATGGATTGTAGATGTTTATAATTCACCACTCTTGACTTTGTATGACAACATCCAACATTAAGACTCTGCCTTGTACTAAATCTGTCAATTTTGTCCCAGTTAAGGTTATATCTTTGCTAGAATGGCTACCCCACAGCATGCTTTCTCCATGACCAAAGAGATACTTTCTCTTCCATTCTTTAGTTGCTTGGCTGACTTCTTAGGTATGAATTCTGGTATCATGTAATAAAATAATTTTGTACATTCAGGCTATCTAGAATAGAAAAAATAGTCCTTCTTTTTACATTTTTATGCTATTCACATTCAAGGAACAAAAGGACAAATTTTGAGACATTTTTGACAGTCAAAACCCTGTCATTTTAGGTTTTCTTCCCTTTTCCTGGAAATTTCATTTTACATCTTTTTTTGTTGAACTTTCTTGAATCACTCGACACATGTTCTGCATCCATCATTGGATCTGGTTGAAATAATGCCACTGAAGACACATCAGAATCTTCCTCAGATTTAGCTCCTAGTTTTTTAAACAGGGTGGCAAATCTATTTCTAGTGAGGTTTTTCTTCTAGATTTCTGTTTCACAGGCTTATTCTCCTTTATCTTTACTCTTGTTTGTCTTCCTTGTACTATTTGAAAGCAGGGCATTTCCCGTGGTGGCATTGTTGTGTCTAGGTTTACATTATTCAGGCCATCCTCTGTTGGTGCATTGTACTGAGAAGTAGATGCTACTTCTCTGCTTGTTTTGACACATCAGTTGAAGCCTGTTTTGCTGGGTTATTAACCTTGTTACTTTTTGCTGGGACATTTTCCTCCTCAGGATGTTTCAGCAAATCATTTGTCTGGATTCTGATTCAGGTACTCCATTAAATATAGAGCTTAAGGACTGATTGGGAAAATTCTCTGTTTCTCCCAACGTTATAAATTGCATTCTGTTGTGCATTAGCAACTGTTTCTTCTTGTTCCTATGTATTTGCAGGACTATTGTGCATGGCCCACTGGCAGTCTCTACAGGAGTGAGAAGTTTTGTCACATACTGCAGTATATAGGTTTTGGCAGTTTATAATTGTGTGACCTATCCCTCCACACAAGGAACATTTTAGCCTGTCACAGGCTCCACTCAAATGTGTCTGTGCTCCACATCTAAAACAAGATTTGGGCTGGCCTGAATAGAATATGAAACCTCTGTCCTTCCAATATAGAAGCAGCTGGAAGGTGCTGTATTGTCCCATTTGCCTGGGGTAAGCTAACCTGAATTCTCCACCCTCCCGTCCATAACTGCTCTTGAGTCAATTATGGGTTCTGGTAAACCTAGACTAGTACATTTCAGCTTTAGCCACCTCAAAATGTCTGCCACTACTACTCCTTCATTCTTAAATAAGACTGTAATTTATCTGATTGCTGGTTTTGTTAGTGGAATTGCTATGAATGGTGTCCACAGGGTGTATACTTAACTTGACGGTACCAATGCTAGAATGCTTCTAGGCATGAAGGTGTCTTAAAGCTTAAGTCAAAGTTAGAATCCCCAGATGTATGTATTTGGGCATAGATCTGTAGGGAGAAATTATAAACTTTCCTTTATCAATTTTTCTACATGCACTTGGTCTGGGAATATTTCCAACCTTCCCTATATCTGATTCTTACAGCGTTTCTGCTTTTAGATTGTTTGGGGGCTTATGAAAAAGGCTGCATATGTTCTTCCCTGTTGCTCCCTTGGTTTCTTTCATTTCTTTCTTGTCTTGGTTCATTTTCCTGCTGCTTTTGTTTTTGAGGGGTTATTATTTTCCTGGGATTCAGTATTTCCTGTGTTATTGTTACCATTATTATAACCTTCTTGCTCTTCTTGAACATTTTCTGGTGTTTTGAGGTATTTTAAGCTGCAACACAGGATTCTGCATTAATCTAAATTGAGAAGGAACTTCGAGTGGGTCTGTTTGTCCAAGAGGGCTCTTAGGTGGAGGTGAAGAGGACCAGCTTGGGAACATTGCAACTTATCTCACCCAGCATTTTTAGGGCCTCAGCTATGGTTACTGTAGTAGCCAACAAGTTCCCATCATAATTAAATGGACTGGCATCTTCCTGCTCTGCTTCAATATCTTCAGACAGCTGGTACTCAGAAGTCCCCTCCCCCATTTCTCCCTCAGCATCCATTTTCTTGCTAGGTGCTTTCCTCGTTATTAGTAGCCACAGACATTTGCCAGCTGTTCCCGAAACTTCTGTGATATTTCTAGAGAAATCTCCTGCTTTCTGCATTTCCACAGTAGGGGCAGCAGAAAGAAACTCTTTTAGAAATTTTATAAATATGTGGAAAATAGCTGGCAAATGCTGTAGCTACTACTGTACATCCTTACTGTCTAGCTTTCCATTTTGACATACATTATCATTTTGCATGCTTTTGTATGTTCTTAGTACAGTTATTACCTGAATCAGACATTTTAGAGTCTGGCTGATTCGTACCTTCTCCCTCTGGTTCTGTTTCAATTTGCTTTCTCTCTGGTTCTGTTTCTATTTGCTGTCTCAATTTTGTGTGAAAAACTGCTAAAACTTCCACAGACTGATCGTTGTCTTCTGCAGCCTGTTCAATTTCTGTCTGGGTTTGTTTTCCAGTATTTTGACTCGACTACTATCTGCTTTACAGACTTGTTCTTTTCTCCACATTTCTTTTCTGTTCACTTTTCTTTCTAGCACTTGTGACTTTTGGCATATGCTAGCCTTATGCCCCTTACCAGTCACTGTTGCATCACTGGCTAGAATAGTTGAAAGCTCCTGTTTGTTTTAACATACCTTGTTTGGCAGCCATTGAGGTCTGAGCTTGTTGCTGCATCACTGTTCAGTTGGGAACTGTCAGGCCTTACCTGGATACATTTTGACAGCTTTCAATGCTGTGATTTTTTCTCATAGAGCTCACTGTTTACACATTAAAGACATCTCTTCTTCTTCTAAATTCAGTAAACGTGTTCCTTACTAGTAAATAGAGGTTGGGGAATTTCTTTACTTTGGTTTTGATCAGTCTGATTCCACACATTCTCTTCCTCAGCAATCTCCATACTTTCTCCTTCTTCTGTCTCCATCCATAAATCCACATGGTTGGCCTCTGCAAAGGCTGAGCAAGGAGGAGGCCTCCTGCAGCCATAGCTTCTTCCTCCTCTCCAGGCTCCAGCTGAGCAGCCACCTTGCCAACCAATAACTGGACAGAGTTCTCCTAGTGGAAAGTAGGGATTTCCTGGTGCCTTGGCCAAATTTCTCCATTCACTAAAAAATACCACCAACAGCTATTCTAGTTCTATAAGTCAGTTTGCATCTCTACAAATATTCCCCTTCCCCAGGTAGCACCTAGAAACAAGCCATAGCTCTGTGTGCCTCTTCCGTCATGAACTTTCAAATAAAAAATAAATAACTGTATTCTGCCTCAACTGTACATGAAAGTTCTGTACATATTACCTGTTTGTAAACTTGATTACATTGCTGATGTTTATCTTAATCAATGCTTTGATCTTTGTACTTGTCACTTGTTTGGTTGTAGATAGTGCTATTGTTGATGTGGAACCTTTGTAAAGGAGCTACTTTGCTCAAAGGTGATTGTCTGAATCAACAAATCAATATTATACCCTGATGAGGCTGAACCTAGACATCATTCATGTCATATCTAATACTCTGTTCTAAGATTTTTGCTCCCAAGTGCATCACTTTGAAAGGACATAGCAAAGAACCTTACCAGAGCAACAATAAGGATTAAGGCTTCTTTTGGCTAGGCAGGTTTACTGTGTGTTGTTATTTTTATTTTGTACGCATAAGGATTGTTACTGTTTGTTGCTAACATTTTATTGCTTTATTTTTCTCAGATTTAAATTGTTGTTGCTGGATATACATTCTGCTGCATTATTACAGGGTGTGCCTGCAGGTGTGTGCTTACAGATTACTGCTGTAATATTCTGATTCAAATTGTCTTTGCAAGGTATATCTTCTGTTACTGCTTTATTCTTCTCTGTAGCAAAGTGTTTCTTACAGAGCTAGGTTTACAGGTTTCACAGTTTTATCTGTCATTAGGATAAGCTTTCAGGGCTACTGCTTTTGTTGCCGGCTGATTGTTTCTGCTCTTACCTCCTTGTTTCTTTTCATCCGTGGTTGTTCTTTTCAGCAGGGGAAGGGCACAGCCACCCACCCCCATCCCCAACCACCCCACACTACACTCCTTTATAGGGTAGCACAGTCATGACATTTCCTGTAGCAAAGCAGGAAGGGACAGTTCAGAGGGTATCCACAGTGACCTCATAGGGTCACTAGTAATTTAACTTGTTATAACAAGTTATACAGAAACAAACAAACAAAACACAAAATCAAACTTTGCTTTCATTTTATTCCTTCTAATTACTCTGACCAGGTTATAAACCCAGCAACTTACCTGAAATGGATATCATTAACTGCAGGTACTGTGGAACACTTTTTAGAAGGGCAGTTTTACAGGATTTAGGACACTGTCATACATGCTGGACCATTGGAGATCTAAGGCTCAGCTCCAGGAAGCATGGGCAGAGATTGTGGCCTCAAATTGCATATTCAAGAGGAAATATATTATAAGAATTGCCCACCATTTCCCAACATCCAACAGAAGCACCTCAACCGCAGAGATTAGTTGGTCTGGGAGGTTGGCAGGTGGTTAGGAGGGCAAATCGGTGCCCAATCACTCGGTGCTCTCCAACATATCACCTCCACAAGCCATATAAAACTACAAACAGGTATATGCCTCTATCTCCGAAATCAAACAAAGGGCAGAGGATACTGCAGAGCAGGACACTGCAGCTCAGGAGCTAGCACAACAAAACACACCCAAAACAGGAACCGCAACAAAAAAGCAAAAAGAACATTCTAAAACTGATCATAGGAGACTCCATGATTTGGGGAGTTGATATGTATCTCCAGCAAGGAGTAATGGTCAGATGTCTCCCAGGTACATCAGCGTGAGAGACACTGACCGCATTGATAAAATTGTTCAAGAAACAGGAGAAAACACTGATGTCCTGGTACACATAGGGACCAACGATCTCGAGCAGCCAGTCAGTTGTGGAGACCAAGGAACACCTGACCAGGCTGGGTGACGAACTATCATCCATTTCATCTGGCATCTCCTTCTCTGAGATCCTGCCAGTCTGGGAGAGGGAAAGATGGATGGAAGATCAGAGAAGGGAGATAGGAGAGTTAAACATGTGGCTCAAGGGCTGGTGCCAGGAAAAGGACACATTTGAAGGAACTGGCAACAGTTTTCGGAGCGAAAGTTCTTTAAATTTGATGGACTGCATCTGACTAAGGAGGAGTCAGTGCATTGGGGCAGAAGTTTGATTTCTTTGCAGAATGTTTAAACTAGAAAATAGGAGAGGTTGCAGCATCCGAAACATCGAATGGAAGAACACCTCCCCTCAGCTAGCGGTAAAACAGGAGTTCAGCATGTTTGTAGTTCATTTGCATCACCAGGTAAAGAAAAGGTCCAACTCCCCATATGATACACGGGGAAATGCCGGACCTCGCCCAACCACTAACACACTGACATCTGACCAATGGAAAATCATGTACACAATTGCTTGCAGTCTGGGAAACAAGATCCCAGACCTGCAGGCAATAATGACAGTGGCTAAACTGGACATTGTAGCCATTAGCTGAGACATGGTTTACCAGTAACCACACTTGGGAGACTTCAGTACCTGGCTATGTACTGTTCAGAAGAGACCGAGGTGCAAAAGAAGTTGGGTGGCCCTTTATGTCAATGAAAATATCAAATCTACAGAAATTCAGAATACATAAGGAGCCAGAAGAACTGTGGATCACCCTGGAAACAGGAAATGGGACAGCCATACGAACTAGGGTTGTGTACAGGCCTCAGACCAGGGGAGAACATAGATACATTACTGTTAGAAGATATACAAACATGACAGCTAAAGGGAGGTTCTGATAATGGGGACTTCAACATGCCAGATACAGATTGGTCATTACCAGCAGGGACATCTGCCAGAACTAGACACATGGTAGATTCCTGCAGGGAGGCATCAAACAACTGGTACAACAACCCACTAGAGACAGGGCTATCCTACAGTAGATCTAGTACTGCTAACAGGAAAGGATCACAGATCTCCAGGTAGAAGGTCACCTGGGGGCCAGTGACCATCACATGGTATGGTTCAATGTGGCCACTAGAACAAAATCATCCCATTCCAAGGCAAAAATATGGGACTTCAGAGGAGCAGACTTTGATAAGATGGCCAACAGAGTTAAGCTAGCCTTGGAAAAGAAATACAGGTGAGGGGTACAGGCAAAGTGGGCAAGCATTAAAGATGCAATACTTGAAGCAATATCCCATTGTGTTAGTGAGAAAAGAAAGTGCAAAAAAGAAGGAAACCACTTTGGATCTCAAACACAGTAGCAGAAAAGGTCAGAGCCAAAAGGCTTTCCTTCAGGAAATATAAGGAACGTAGCAGGATAAAGACACGGAGGCATACCAAACTTCCCTAAAGGAAGCAGGGAAGGCAGTAAGGCAGGCAAAGGCCCAAACTGAGGAAACACTAGCACGAACAGTAAAAGAAGATGACAAGACTTTCTATAGATACATTAGTGAAAGGAGAAAGTTCAGAGGGGTATTGCTAAGATCAAAGGGGATAAGGAGGCATGTGAGGAGGAGGACCATGTAAAGCATATATCCTAAATAGATACTTCTGCTCAGTATTTACTAAGAAGAGTAGGGCAGGGTCCACAGCTCTGCACCATGGACACGGGGGAGGGAGGTGTGCACTAGTCCCTTCACAAAAGAAAGGGTCCAACAAGAGCTCGATAAGCTCAGGGTGGACAGGCAATGGGACCTGATGGCATACATCCCAGGGTACTAAAGGAGCTAAGGGTGAAACTAGCAGAGCCATTATCAGAACTGTTTAGTGAGTCTCTGAGCACAGGAGAGGTCCCAGAAGACTGGAGAAGGGCTCATGTGATCCTGCTTCACAAGAGTGGTAGCAGGGAGGAGGCAGGAACTATAGACCAGTCAGTCTTACCTCAGTAGTGAGCAAGATTATGGAGACACTCCTTAAGGAAAGGATAGTTCAACACCTGGAATCCATAGGAGCACAGGATCCAAGACAGCATGGGATTACAAAAGGAAGGTCCTGTCAAACTAATCTCATAGATTTCTTTGACTGGGTAACCAGAGTGGTGGACCAAGGGGAGCAGTTGATGTTGCCTACCTTGACTTCAGCAAAGCTTTTGATACTGTTCCACATAGAAGATTGATTAATAAGCTGGCTAGGCTTGGGGTGGGTCAGACGTTGGTCAACTGGGTGGAAAACTGGTTGATGGGCAGAAAACAGAGAGGTAGTAAACTGTATACAGTTAGTAGAGATACAAGCCACAAGTGGGTACCTCAGAGATCAGTTCTGGAGCCAGTCCACTTCAATATCTTCTTCAGTGACATTGCAGATGGACTGAGGTAAGGTTTGTCTGTTTGCAGTTGACACCAAGATCTGCTACAGAGTACATGATCCAGATGGAGTGGGCAGAATGAGAAGAGATCTGGATAAATTAGCAAATGGTAGGAGTGGCAACTGGGTTTTAATGCAAAGTGCAAGATCATGCACATAGGGAAGAGAAACCTGAAGCCACCTATAGGCTGGGAGGAGTTGCTGGCAGTCACAAGGGAAGAAAGAGACTTGGGCAAGTATCATCACCGATGACCTGAAATCATCCAAGCAGACCTCTAAAGCAGTAGGTAAGGCTAGAGGATGTTGGGGTGTATTAGTAGGGCATCACAAGTCGGAAGAGGCAGGTAATAATCCCTCTTACAAGACACTGGTTAGACCCTTCTGGAGTACTGCATTGCAGTACTGAGCCACACCTTCACAAGGACATTAACCAAATTGAGGCAGTCCAGAGAAGGGCAACTAAATGGTGCAGGGACTGAATCAGAAAACATATGAGGACAGATTAACGGAGCTCAATATGTATACCTAGAGCAAAGGAGGGAGAGAGGTGATATGATTGAAACATTCATACAACTTAAGGGCATTAACAAGGTGAAAGAGTCTAACATGTTTCAATATAAGAAAAATAGCAGGACAAGAGGACACAGCATGAGATTAGAGGGAGGCCGATTAAGGAGTAATGTGAGGAAGTTCTTTTTCACAGAACTGGGTGGATGCATGGAATGGCCTACCTCAGGAAGTGGTGGATATGAATACAGTGCAGGGCTTCAAACAGGCATGGGATAGGCATAAGGAGCAATACGGATGAGTATGAATAGATAGGCCATTGACAGAGCAAAGGCCAATAGCACATTCATAAAGTAGAAAAAGAAATGGGCAGACTGGATGGGCCTTATGTCCTTATCTGAAATCAACTTCTATGTTTCTGTGTTTCTATGTCTTGGCATTGAATTTCATTTGCTATACTTGGACCAATTTTCCAGCCTTTGCATACCCTCAGAGGTATCCATCTGAGTAATTTCCTATGTACCAAAATAAGATGTTCTTACCAAAATAAATAAATAAGGCGTTGTTCTCTTTTGTTAGAAGAAAATTCTCTGTTAGGAAACAAAAGTTTAATTACAAGAGAAATAGAAAGGAACTAATTGGCTGTTCTTGGATGTCTTATTTTGAGGTGAATCGCTGCCCTGAACAAGCAGAGACTTAAAAATGAAACCATTCTAGTTATTTATTTTGCATGTATAGTACTTTTCATTGTCATTTACTAATCAGATAAATGTGTTCAGTTGGTGTTCCTTTTAGGAGAACTTTATAGTCCTTATAGAGCATTAATCTAGTACTTAGTAAAATTGTCTAATTAACAATTCACTGTTTTACAAAGCATTTATTAAATGTGCTCCATTTGTATGAAACTGAGAATGTATCATAAACTGAAGCCTTTCTGGTTGTGGATATGGATTAATATACATAATTAATACTTAAAAGTGGCAGGTAGGTAACTGAGGTTCAACTCTGGGGTACCTTCCATTTTGGATTACTGATATCATTTCTATGTTTAACATTAACAGTAAGAGATTTACAGCAGACTTTGCTTGCCCTGAACTGCCACTATAAATTGCAGTGCATCTCTTGAATCATCAGTTAATATCCTCCCATGCCAGTACAACTGATAAAGGTACTGTTTCAAGACACATTAAGCCAAGTTATGATTGCTAAATTAATTAAATTGTCAGAGCAAACGCATTTATCCTTATTGATTAGGACTTAACCTTGAGGTTTGGCAATACTGTACCACCTGAGTCCTCAGCATTAAAGCAGCTGGCCTACTAATGTGATGAGCAGAATTTCCCACGTTAAATATTTAGATCTATAGTATGTGCTCATGACAGTGCTCGGTCACCTTTTTCTTCAAAGATGGAGGAATATTTCACCTCCATACAGGGTTGGGGACGTTAATGTTAAAAAGTAGTGAGTTACAGATACTCTCAAATATTTGTACTAAGTTACATTTACCAGTTACTCTCAAGTACTTGTAATAAGTTACAGTTACCAGTCATTCTCTAATGTTTTAATATGTTACAGTTACTAGTTACTCTTAAATATTTTAATAGGTTACCATTACTAGTTACTCTCAAATATTTGTATCACGTTACAGTTACCAGTTACTCTCAAATACCTGTAATTGATTACTATAATTAGTCACTCTCAAATAGTTATAAATTACAGTTATCAATTACTTTCTAATATTTCAGCAGGTTACAGTTACTCACTAATATTTTTATAAATAATAGTTACTAGTTATTCTCAAATATTTGTAATAGGTTACAGTTTCCTTAAGTATTTGTAGTAAGTTACTGTTACTAGTTACTCTCTAATATTTGTAATACTGTACTTTACAGTTACTTATTACTCACAGATATGTATAAAATCCTTATCTGTTGATAAATATACTTATCATATGTCTACAGCAAATTTAAATGTGAGTTTCACATATAAAACAAATTCTGATGGAGTAATGTTGGAATATCAGGGAATCTAACATACTAACATACTATTCACCAGCAGATTAGGCCTTATGGTCTATCAAGTCTGCTCATGCCTCAGAACCCAGGGTAGGTAACAAAGCCATACCCCTTATCTCATTTCTGTTACTCCTGACCTCCTCCCAACCCTCCCAGGGCAAGCCAACCTCTGTTTCATCCCCTTTCTGTAACTGTCCCACCCTCTCTTGAACCCCTCTACTGTAGAAGCCAGAACCAGCTCACCAGGCAGCGCAGTTCATGGTTCCACCACCCTCTCAGTGAAATACCTCCTCTTTCCCCTCATCCTACCTCCTCCAGCTTCAAACCATGCCCTCTGGTGATACCACCCTCCTTTATCTTAAAAGATCTCCTCCTGATTTACTCTATTAATTCCCTTGAGGTACTTGAAGACCTCAGTCATGTCCCCCAGTCCCTCCTCTCTCTAGCGAACAGGCTGAGATCCTCTAGTCTGTCCTCATAAGTCAACTCCCTAGATCCTGGATCATTTTGTTGCTCTCCTCTGAACCCTTTCCAGGAGCTGGATGTCCCTCCTCAGTATGGTCTGCAGTACTGCACAGTACTCAGGTGTGGTCTAGCCAGGCCATCGTGCAGTGGCAGAATCACTTCCCTGCACCTTGAGGTAACCCCATGCAATGCAGTCCAACATCCTGTATGCCTTTACTGCCGCCTCCTGCACTGCTCAGAGTTATTCATGCTGGCACCCACCAGGACCCCCAGGTCTTTTCTCCTGCCGTGTCCTCCAACTCCTTCCCTCCCAGGGTGTACTCATGTTTTAGGTTCACTCACCCTAGATGTAACACCTTGCATTTAGAGGAGTTAAAGTTTAATTTACAGGTGTAAGCCCACCTATCCAGGGTCTCCAGGTCCCTTGCAGGCCAAACTCCCTCCTCCCCTCAACCACTGCACCGAGCTTGGAGTCAACCACAAAAGACTCATTTCACTCCCCATACCCTCCCTAATATCTGGTGTGTAGGCATTAAACAGGATCAGCCACAGGACCAAGCCCTTGGTACCCCACTAATAACCCCTCTAGGGTCAGAACTCCCCACGACCACCACTCTCTGAGTGCACCCAGCCAGCCAGTTTCCTATCCATCTCAGCCATCAATGGGCCTGCCCCATTCCCTCAGCTTCTCCAGTAGGCCATTGTGAGGGACCGAGTCAAACACCTTGGTGAAGTCCAAGAACAGTACATCCAAAGGCCTTCCCTTATAGAGTTCATGTAACCCATTCATAGAACTCCACAAGTTTAGTTTGACATGATCTACCTGGCACAAACCCATGTTGGTGACTATTCAGGAATCCCATCTCCTCCAAGAACCCCCCAAGGGTTCCTTAAGTATACCTCCATTACTTTATACCCACCACTGATGTCAAATTGATGGGTCTATAGTTACCCAGCACCTTCCTCGATCACCTTTATGGATGGGCACCACATGAGTCACCCTCAAGTCCCTAGGCACCCACCCTGCCTCAAGTGAAATGTTGAAGAAACTCCCAGAGTTGCTGCCAATACATCCGCCAACTCCCATATAGAACTCTTTGGATGTATGCCATCCGCCCTGGAGTTTTTCCTTTAGGCTTTAAGGGCTTCCACACCTGTTCAATGGGATGGCATCACTGGTCCCTCCCCATTAGCCGATCCATCCTAATGTGAAACCCTGAGGTAACTCTCCCACCGACCCCTTCCTTATCTGTTCCTCTGACAATCCTACCAGCTGCCCCATCCAACTCCATCAGCTCCCTCTTATTAGGTTTCCCAGCTCACTCCTAGTGAACACAGAGGCAAAGTACTCATTTAATACCTCCGCCTGATCCCTCGCCTCCTCCCACCACCCACGATTTGTTCTCAATCTGCTGAGCTGGCCCCTGGTTTTCTCTGCTCCCCAACATACCTAAGGAACCCTTTTCCCACCCCATATCCCTGCACCAGCCATTGTTCTTTCTGGATTTCGCCCCCCACCATCCAGGTGACCTGTCTGGATACAAGACGGTAAGCTTCCTTGTCCCTATCCCTCTCGATTTTTTTGTATCCTTTGTAGGAAGCCTTCTTCTCCTTACCACCTCCTGAACCTTCTTGGACCACCAGCATGGTTTACATGACCTCGCCCCTTCCGCTTCACCTTTGCACAGATCCTAATGGCCTCCTGAAGTCCTCATTTAATGACCTCCAATCTCCTTCTACATTTCATCCTTGGTGTAATCTCCTTCAAATGCTCCTTGAGAATCTTGCCCATGCCCCCAAAATCTGCCCCTAAAATCCACAGCCAGTGTCCTAGAACTATCCCTCCACCTCCCAAATTTAGATGAAACCAGACAGTATCATGGTCACTCCCTGCCAGGGATCCTCCACTGCCAAATCCTTACCAGATCCCCATCCACAAGCACCACGTCCAGGACATGCCTCTCTTGTAGCTTCCAACACATGCTGAGTGAAGAACACATCCTGGAATCCATCCAGCAGCCTCTGCCCTTGGCCACCGTGGAAGTCATGGTTTCCCAGTCAGTAGCTGGCATATTTAGGTCCCCACTGACACTACTGTCTCCCTCTTTGTCCACACTGGTCCTTAATACTATCCAGCAGACAATCCTTCTGAACCTTCCCCATCCCTGGGGGCCTATACCACACCCAGCTTGGTCTTTACTCCTGTAGGGGTTTGCATGGAGACCCACAAGACCTCCATGTTTCCTCTGTCTCTTCCACCATAGTAATCTCTATGCTGTCTCTAATGAACAATGCCACCCCACACCTCTACCCTCCTTTCTATCCTTCCTAAGCACTGCGTACCCACTCACATTAAGATCCCAATCATGGCTAGGATTGGCCCAAGTTTCCATGACTGCTGCCACATCTACCCTCCTTCGAACAGCATGGCCTGGAACTGTGGCATCTTATTTCCCAGGCTCCTGGCATTTACTACACACCCCCCAACCCTTGTCCCTACCCCTTTGCCATGCCCCCACTGGATATCCTATCTTCCCCCTCCTTCCTCACCTATGGTATCATCCTCCCTAGTCTTCTGCCTGACTTTCCCCTAGGGGCTAAAGTCTAGGCCCTCTGCGAGAGGTAAGGACAACCGGTCAGCCCTCCATTCCCACCCTTCACAAGTTTAAACCCCACCTAGCTTGAATGTAGTCCGCCATCCCTGTTTTAGGACTTCCTTCCCTATTGGATTAAGGTGAAGCCTATCCCAGGTGTACAGTCCCTCATCCTTCCAACTCCCCCAGTCCCCCAACACCCCAACCTCCTTTCATCCCCACTTTCTGAGCCAGTCATTAACCTCCACAATCTTCATTTTGTTCTCCACAGAGGCCTTTGGTACTGGCAATATTTCTGAGAAGGTAACTGTGCATCCATTATCCTGACAAACTCTGGCCAGCTCTCGAACCTTGCCTGGATTTCCAGTACACTATTTCTCTCTATATCATTTGTCCCCAGATGCACCAGGAAGTCCGGTGACCCACCACAATCCTTCACCAGCTCATATACCATGAACTTTGCCCTGTGCACCATCAGACCAGGGATTTCACTACCTTAACCTGGCTGGGTTTTTCCACACCTGTCCTCCAGTGTATACCCCTTATCATGGAGACCCCAGCAGGAGCACCTAGTGACCCCTTAGGCCTTTTGTTTACCTCTGTTATGTGCTCCCACCCCAACCCCCTTTATCCAGTTTCTCTTTCCCTGGGTGTCTTCCCACCTCCTGTGAGGGAACCCTTGTCTCCTCCTCTTCCTGCCACCCTTTATGTGCCCACTTTCCTCAGAGCCCCCTGATTTGGTATCCCTTGATCCCTCTCATGTCTGCACCTTTCTCCCTGGCCATGATCATAACCCCTTCCTTCTCACTGTCTTCCTTCCCACTCATATTAATATTTCCACCTCCTGTGCCTCCTCAGAGTCCCCTGTACCTAGGGTCCCTTCCCTGGTACAGTCCAGCCTCCTTGAGAGGCCCCTCACTCTCCTCCTTTTCTTCCAGTTCTTCACCGATCGGGCCTCAACCCCCATGCCTGCAAACTGATGACTCTCCCTTCTGCTTGACATTTAATTTCCCTCTTCCCATTGGAACTATTTCTAGCAATTTTTCCCGGTCCCTGACCCTCTGTATTTCCAACTCCTCCCCGGACTCATTTTCATTTCCTTGTCTCCACATGCCTCTTCCTCACCTTCCAAGTTGTGTAATAGCTCAAATTTATTATAAGACTCTATGCCAGCCCCCATCTTTGACCTATTTTCCCCAGTCTACCCTTGCCAATCTCTCCTCACCTGTTCTCCTTTGATCTATTTCGCTCTGTCTGCTCCTCTAGGCTGCCCCTTATCAGTCTCTCCTGACCTGACCACCTCCTCCTCTTCTGAATTGGACTGTTTACCCTATTACTTTTCCCCTGGCTTCTGCTTCCCTGGTGAAAAGTCCATGATCCCAAGTTCTCCCCACTGATTGTTGAGATGTGCACCCTATTTGTTGAGCTGTGTCTCTGCCTCACCTCGACCCCACCCTGCCACCTATAGCTCCTCCCATTCTCATTCATCACCCCAACTCCTCCAGTTGCTTCCTTAGCCAGTGTACCTCCCCCGATGTGCAATAACCTCTGAAGAGTGGGCAGCTTCTCTCCTCCAGGCCCAATTTAGTATTATTGCCGCCCTACAGCCTGCAGCCTCGACCCTTCCAAAGATGCCTGTACAGCCTGCCTGCAGCCTCACGACCCTACCAAAGATGCCTGCCATGGTGGCTGAAGGCCATCCTGACTGTCCTTCTCTAAATATATTGGGACCATCCCCTTTGTGGCCTCTTCCCCTAGAATATTACCCTCACTCTCTCCAAGTGGCCATACTGGGGTGGTATGAGATCTCACCCTACAGTCCCTTATAGTTCTGGCAGATAAACCACAGCCCTTGAAACCAGTTCCTAGGCTAGATAAACAATTTAGCGGCTAACAGTTCTAATCAATTTAAACTAGATAAACAGTTCTAGCTGGATAAGACCACAGCCCTAGAAACCAGCTCCTAATCTAGGGAAACAGATTAGCATCTAACAGTTCTGACAGTTAAAAACTAGGTAAACAGTTAAGCATCTAACAGTTCAACAGATTGAGCACCTCCTTGAACTAAACAGAACAAAAGCTATTTTACACTTTGCCCCTATCCAGCACCTAACCAGGCAATATATCTGCAGTTCTCTTACAGCTCCTACAGAACGAGCATAGCCCGAGACCCAAATGTTCAACCAGGATACAAATATTTTAGCAGAGTATTACTATCCAAGGAGGGAGCAGAGTCCTAGTCCTCTTCATTCAAGTAAGGATTTAAACAGTAAATTTGCAACCAAGGTTGCTGACCACCCTTTATACTACCCAGCTAATCAGTGCTTTACCTCCCCAGGACACACCTCCACTGCCCATTTAATAGAGGTCAGGGTCAGGGTGGGTAGGCAGGAAGAATATAGCTGCTCTACTGTAAATATAGCTGCACTACTGTTCACAATAGTCAAAGTTCAAGTCACAATAGTCAAAGCTCAAGTAATTCAATAGTAAAGTCAGCAGGGCAGCCGTGAGTGTTCGATTTGGCACCTGGTCTCTTGATAGGCCCAGGCTCCCTGGCTCTCCTTCTCCTCATATGGTCACCAGTTGTGACTGTCAGCAAGCTGCCAATGTGACCATCCTCCCTCCCGCTGCCTCTCCCAAACAATCCACCGTCGCAGCCAAAAAAGACAAAACTGGGACCCCCTTCAGCAGCCACCGATGCAGTCACCCAGTCCCCCACTTGTGTCTGCAGCAGTAGAAGGAAGGCGGCTGGGCCTCCTTAATTGCCCAGCCGTGAGTGTTTGAACTTGGCGCCTGGCCTCTTGATAGCCCAGGCACCTGGTGCTCCTCCTCCTCATTTGGTCACCAATTGCGACCATCAGCAAGCTGCCGATGTGACCAGCCTCCTCCTGCTGCCTCTCCCGAACAGCCCACTGCCATTGCGGCTGAAAAAGACAAAATTGGGACCCCTTCAGCTGCTGATGATGCAGTCATCCAGTCCCCACTTGTGTTATATTTCTACCTAGTGCTGGTAGAGTGCGTGAGAACATGGCCATGGAGGGTGACTAATCCCACTTAATAGTAACTAAAAATGTATATTACCATAACTAGTTATTTTAAGGAGAAAAGTAATATCTTTCCAGTTATTTATTGCATTTTCTTGAAAGTATTCTTGTGCTATAAGTATAATTACTAAAAATGTTTTTATACAATTACAGCAGCTCATTACAAGTAATAAGTTGCTCCCCAACACTGCTTCGATATAAACAAGCAAGGCATCGAGTCATGTTCACATGGGGTTTACTTTCCACCATATGCCACAACCATTCCATGTTAAGAGAATCATTCCTTTTTGCCACTTTGTTCTACGTGGGTCAGTACTGTCCTGTATTACACGCTGAGACTTTTAAAGTAGATATTTATAATGACGATACTCAGTCCATAGCAAACATTATGAACATGAAACAATAATTATTACCATGGTGTTCTGAGCTTCTCTCTCTGTTGTATTATTGAAACATCCCACATATTGCCTTTTCACCCACATTTTGAGTGTCCATTTTCCATTGTGGCATGACAACAGACTGAGAGGTACGAGGCGGAGAACCCAGTATCACATGTTGTGCCTACAGGATGGTAATGCATAACCAAACAAGCATTTGTAAATGCTGAACATCTCTACTTGCATGCTGTAAGACCCATTGTGACAGGCAGTGTGGCCTCAGTAGGGCTGGAGATTACAGCCACAGTGACTAGGAGTGTGGCGGCACAGTCACCAGACCCAGTAGAGAGAGTGGTCGGAGGGTGGATGGCGGTAGATGGAGCATGCTGCCTCTACCACAGGGTTTATTAGCAGTAGGTCCACTGACTGCTCATCGCGATTTGGGCAAATCATTGAACCACCAGCAGTCGATATTTTCATTTCACTAGAAACTAATCAGAGGCAATCTATTCTTTCACTTGATAATTTGTGGCTCCGATGACTGTCAGCCACAACAGAGATCTACACTGGTGGTAGATATTAAAGAGGAGTCCTGCTTGGGGGGCACTTGCAGAGGGACTTGAAATATTTCAGCAAGTATGCACTGTATCATTGTACTCACAGAGTTTAATGGATTAGACCAATCACTTAATTAGTAGACAGAACTCATTAAACTAAATGATTTGTTCATGTGTGTAGATGCAATACCTGATATACAGGTGAAATATTTCACAATGGCTGACAAGCTTTTACATTTTAACTTTTAGATGTTAAATTACATTTAAAGGAAGCTGTCATTTGGGGCTCCTGCCCTGCAAACTTCCTCCATTAAGCTTTTGGCAGAAAAGCGCCTTTTTAAATAGGTACAAAGTAATTTAATTTTTTAAGCTACCCAGAAGTATAGGATGCTGGAGTGGTTCCATTATGTAATGGTGCGGGTATCGCATCATGCACTTCTATACAAATGCATTGAAGTGCATGGCGCTGTTCACACCATTAAACTTAATGGAGCCACTCCAGTGTCCATTGTACTTCTGGGTAGCGGACTTTTAGAAATTAAATTGAATCACTTTGTGCCTTACTTAAAAAGGCACTTTTCTGCCAAAAGCTTAACTGGAGGGTAAAGTTTACAGAGGTGGGAGCCCCTGCAAGTGACAGCTTCCTTTAAGAAAACTAAGATACAATATAACATGCATGTCAAAGGGTAGGGTTAAGGTCTTCGTAAAAAGAAAGGTGCAGACAGATTAACACAGAATATGTCATTTCAGATTCTCCTACACACAAAACAGCATCGTAAGTGCATCATGTTACACATCTAGCAAATCTGAGGGGAAGTTCTTCACTGAGAGTGGTGGGTACTTGGAATAGGCTACCAGAATGGGTGGTGGGGTAGACTTGGTGAGCAAATTCAAGAGGGATTGGGATGATTACATGTGGCTAAATATAGGCAAAAATGGCATGAAGGTGGCGGGCAAGACAAAAGGACATGGGGGTTGGGCAGACTGGATGGGCCATTGGGTCCTTTTCTGATGGCAAGTTTATATGTTTCTATCTACAGCACAGCTGTATCTCCTCTTCTTCCCCACTTTCAGTTCACTCAGCCTTGCCCTATTGTAGCTCCCTGCCCCTCCAGCTCTCAGCACACCATTCCACTGCACCTCTCTGCTGGGACCCTCCCTGCATTGCATCACCTATCTATATGGAACAGAAGAATTCAGAGGGTCAGGACACAGTATCTCCTTGACATGGAGGAGGAAATAAACCTACAAAACTAGCACATTATCCCCACTCACACCCTGCTGCAGTCACTACCAACTGGAATGCATCTGGAAGGCTCTTGCACCTGCTTGTCCAATTTTATTTTTCAGTCTACTGATCTTGGGTAGCCCAGCTGAGTTACAACATCAAACTTTCAGTGGTTTCATGATTTTACCAATCACAGGCATCAGCAGATTACACTTTGTATGCACAGATTTTTCTGCCAGGGTAGAAAGAAGGACTCTGCCTTGATTGGAACAACAGCTGTGAAGTTACATAACTCTTCCTGCTATTACATAAGAACATATCAAGCTAAGCCACCACTGAGGATGTGTCCAGTGGGTGGGGAGGGAGGAAGGAGACCATAACTCAATGGCTAGATAGGTGACTGGTGATTGGTACCTGAAAGCCAGGTTGAGGCGTGCCTAATGGCATGCACTACAATGGCATTAAGTAGTTGGGAAGAGTGGATTAGTAGGCTTTTGAACACAATAAATAAATATCAACCTGATCCAGTTCACCTGGATTAACTGAGGTCACAACAATTGCTTGTCAACAGACTGTCAGTTTGGTTCAGCGAGTAGAGGAGGCAAATGGCATAAGAGAGTTCCAAGCAGAGGTATCGGCAGAGTGGATGAATGGTAACAGCCAGCAGTGGATTTGAGGCATTAACTATAGTACCTGAGGAAAGTGAAAGGACAGCCCTCAATTCAGGTTAGTGGAGGATCTTCAGGCACCACACGGAGAATGACTCTTGGAACTTTTTAGTATTTAGAGTGTTAGAGCCAGGTAGCATTG
The DNA here is from genome assembly GCA_016271365.2 of Neoceratodus forsteri. Lineage (NCBI taxonomy): Eukaryota > Metazoa > Chordata > Ceratodontiformes > Ceratodontidae > Neoceratodus > Neoceratodus forsteri. The sequence continues at coordinate 1,708,218,166 of CM028129.1, read as the reverse complement.
CAGGGAATGGATGCCAGACTGTCTAACAGAGAGACCCACATCAAAACATGGTTCAGTGGCACACAGCAAGAGTCTCGCCCTTATGGGCTTAGCAAGCAAACCTCCTTGTTTTCAACTACAAGGTAGGAGGTCGGCATTAATGAGCTTGATGCTGTGTTGGCAGTAGCATTACTATAACCAACTGGCCAGGAGGTGGTGGGCATGGTGGTGGTGTTGAGGGCTTTGCCTGAGATACATAGAAACTAGTCATATTATCCTCGTGCTGGGTGTCCTACACTGGCTGCCTATACAGTGGCGGATCACCTTTAAGATCAGTCCATTGACCTATAAAGCCCTGCATGGACTGGGACCGAGTTACCTGCAAAGGCTCCTGATTCCCTACAGCCCGGCTGGCCTCTCAGCTCATCTGATGAGGGGTTGTTAGAGGTTCCCAGGGTACATTTAAAAACATCTAGTGCCCGGGCATTTATGTTTGTGGCACCGTCCTGTAGAACTCTCTACCTCATCAGATTAGGAGTGCAGGACCATGGAGAGCTTTAAAACTAGCCTGAAAACACACCTATTCTGACAAGCTTTTAATGAATGATGTTTGTAATTGAGATATTTTTAAATCAATGCTGATTTTGTGTTAAGTTTTAAATTATTATGATATGTTTTCTATGTACGGTGCTTTGAAATAAAATTATGCTATATAAATAAAAATATTATTATTATTATTATTAAACATAGAAACATAAACTTTGATGGCACATAAGGACCACTTGGCCCACCTAGTCTGCCCATTATTCTACTTGTTGGATAGGCTTCAGATCCTAGTTAACCAACAGCCTACTTCCTCTTACCCCACTAGAACTGCCTTTATATCTGTCACAAGCATTCTTAAATTCCCCACTGTTTTTTGACCCATGACCTCCTCAGGACGGCTGTTCCATGTGTCCACCACCCCTCCATGAAAGAATACTTTTGTCACGCTGCTCCTCAGCTGTCCCTCTCTGTCTTCAAATTGTGTCCCTTGTTCTTATACATCTCTTTTCTGAAAGATGCTACCCTCTTGGACTTTGTTGATTCCTTGAGGTACTTGAAAGTTTCTATTATGTCCACCCTCTCCTCCTTTCCTCAAGGGTATATATTATGCTCTTTTAGTCTCTCTTCATATGGCTTCTGGTGCAGACCCTGCACCATTTTAGTTGCCGCCTCCTCTGGACTGCCTCCATCCTGTCTATGTCCTTGTGGAGTTAGGGTCTCCAGAACTGCACACAGTACTCAGATGGGGTCTCATCAACTGTCTGCATGGAGAGCTAACAACTTCCTGTTTTCTAATGATGATGCATCTCCCTATGCATCCCAGTATCCCCAGCCCTCCTTACTGACTTCTCACATTGCTTGCCTACCTTTAGGTCATCTGATATGACTATCCCCAGGTCCCTTTCCATTTTTGTTGTTGTTAATACCACCCCATTGTGTACTCTTCCCTTGTTTTTTGTTTCCCAGGTGCATTACTTTGCACTTCTTTGTATTGAACCTAAGCTGCCATACTTTGACCATTCCTCCAACCTTGCCAAGTCCCTTCTCATCCTTTTCACCCCCATGTATCAACCCTTTTTCAGATCTTTGTGTCGCTGCAAAGAGGTATATTTTTCCTTCCAGTCTCTCCACAATGTCACGTATAAAGACATTAAGAGGACAGGTCTCAGTACTGAACCCTATGGTACCCCGCTAATAACCCCCTTTCTTCGGAGTGTACTCTGTTTACTATTACCCTCGCGTCCTGGTGTCAAGCTAATTTTTTATCCAGGTTACCACCCTGGGACCCACTTCCATGCTGGATAACTTGTTTATAAATTTTTTGTGTGGGACTGTGTCAAATGCCTTGCTAAAGTCTAGGTAGGCCACTTCACAACCCCTCCTTGATCTACTACTTTGGTCACCCAGTCAAAGAAATCTATTAAATTCATCTGACATGACCTTCTGCTGTGAATCCATGCTGCCTTGAGTCCTGTGCCCTGCTGGCCTCTAGGTATGCAACAATTATTTCTTTCAGAAGTGATTCCATAATTTTTCCTACCACTGAGGTCAAACTAAATGGTCTGTAGTTTCCTGCCTCTGCCTCGCCTCCCAGTTTTGTGAAGGGAATCGCATCCGCTCTCTCCAGTCCTCAGGTACCACACCATCCTCCCATGATTTGTGGAAAAGGGTAGTCAATGGTGTCACTAGTTCTTCCTTAGTTCTTTTAGAATTTGAGGTGAATCACATCAGACCCCATTGCTTTATCCACCTTCATTTTAGGAGTTCTTTCAGGACCCTTTCTTCTGTGAATGGACTGGTATCGACCCCTTATCAGAGTGCTTCTGTTGATTAGTCTAGGTACCCCCTCCTCTTTTGTGAATACTGAGCTGAAGTATTCATTCAGTATACCTGCTTTTCACTGTCACCACCCCTCCCCTTTATTAAGCCTCACTATCCCTCCCTTGGTCTTTCTGCACTCCCTAATGTACCTGTAAAGGTTTCATCCTTCTTAACTGAGTTGGCTATCTTTTCCTTTGAGACTTTGCTATCCTGACTGCCTTCCTGCTTCTTTCTGCTTTAACTGGTACAGTTCTTTGTCCTGCTCCTCCTGTGTTCCTTACACTTCCTGAATGCTATATTTTCTCCCTAACCTTCCCCGCCACCTCTTTTGAGAACCACAGTGTTTTTCCTTCATTTTGTTTATTTGCTTCACACAATGGCTTGTTGCATCTGCCATGGCAGTTTTGATTTTCTCTATTGTTCCTCCACCCCTCCTCTTGCCTGTTTGCTAGTGCTTTTCTTAGGCACTCTCCCATTTGCCAAAGTCAACCCTCCTAAAGTCCAGTACCTGCTTTGTAAGGCTTGACTCTACAACTGTGTTTATCATGAACCACACTGTTTGGTGGTCGCTGTTCTCAGAAGGCTACCCACTTCCAAATCTGAGATCCTCTCTGTCCCCATTTGAGAGTACCAGGTCTAAGATTGCTCCCTCCAGAGTGGGTTCTAACACTAGCTGTCTGAGGCATGCCCCTGTAGGGCATCGAGAATGACCCTGCTCTTGAATGTGGCTGCAGCAAAGGTGCTCCAGTTAACATCTGGCATATGATACATTTTGTAACTTTTTATTTAAACATGTGGTCCCCTCCCCATCTCTTCCCATAGGGTTTTCCTTCTCAGTCTGGCTTTTCTACATACTGTATGTGTAACCTCAACAACTCTGCTTAGCACTGTATATACTTTCCTGTGTCCCTGTAAACTGCTGTGCTCACTGGCATCGGGAGGAGTTGGTTTTGTGCTGATGTAATCTTAGTGCCATACACAATAACTGTATGACCATTTTTGTTCCCCTGGGAAGAAAGACTTGTTTGATATTTACCAGAGAAAATATGTATTGTAGCTATACAGTGACAGTATCACTGAGCTGTGTTTGTCTGTGAGATCCTAATGCATAGGAATAATGCAAAGTTTGTGGTGGGTAAGGGTTATGATGTGCAAGCAATGTGATTTGGATGGGGCAGCAGCCTCTTCTTGACTTTGGTTATCTGTCCCTGATTTGTTTCCAACTTAGTCCCCAGTTTGTTAGGCAAGAGGTACGCCACCAGTGTCACAGAATCAAATGCTAACGAAAGTCCACAATGCCTGGGTGAGGCATGGTAAGGGTTATGCTGTGCTGCAGTGCAAGTAGTGTTAATCTGTGGACAGCAAGGCAATATGAGCTCAACAGGACAGCATACACTTTTGACTCTGGTCTTCTACACTAAGTCTATTGACTATTGATTGTACTAAATATATATTTTTAATTAAATAATAAATACCAACACGGGTTCAGGCTGACTTTAGCACAGATGGCTGGCTGTTTGTATGTGGGGTGTGCTGGGCTGCTTCAATGTGTAAAACTAAGCACTAACTCCTATAATGGTCCCAGATCAGTCAGTGTGTCGTGTGATGTGTAACCTGATCCTTCGTGTATCCTCCCCATAACTAATAAAGTCCATATCCTATGTGGCTTGATGCTTTAATTTAGCTATTTTCTTATTGTAATTTAGGGGACCACTAGTTTAAAGTAGTTCTGCTATGTCAAAGCCCTCCCCTATGGGCACTATAATGGTCACAGTGTAACTTACCAGAAAGCTAAAGGAACTGTCATTAGATAACATTACTGCAGCAGAGTTAACCTGTCTTATAGTGTAGGCGTAATGTATTACAAAATGTCAGCTTAAAAATTCTGAGCAGTTTGGCTTATTGCTTTTGCTAAATTATGCATGTTGTAATACAGAGTTGTCTTCTTTTTATTTTATTTTATTTATCAAGTCTAGGATTACAAATACTTTGAGCCATGGCTCTTTTACAAAGGTTCCACGTCAGAGAAATACAAATTATGGGGAACATCAAGACAGGCATTACAACAATGTGGACATTGCAAACAGAGTACAGATTAATACAGTTAATTACAGTTCAAGGGTAGCATTGTAACAAGGCAGCCAGAGGCATTTGTCAGAGAAAACAGACAACAGATAAGAAGTGCCAAAGTCATAGGGAGAGGGAAGAGGGTGGGGGGAGAAGGAATGTAGGAAGGTGGCAAGAGGGTGAAAAGTGCAGCATTGGGTATACCAAGATGTGAGGGTAGAATCCAGTGAGGAGGGAGGAGGAGGGGACAACTTGAGCTGAAAGGGAAGTGGAGAAACAAGGTTAAGTTGGGCAGTCACAGGAGCTGTTGGTAGTGAGATAGTCCCGGAGCTTAGTTTTAAACATACCAATAGTTGGGGCAGAGGAGATGGTTGGGCTGAGGCCATTGAACCAGGTGGTGCTCTGATAAGCAAAGAGCGTTGTCCCTGTGAAGTGTGACAGTGGGGGACTTTCAGTAGCTGCAGCATGGATCTCCCAAGGCACCGTTTGTTAATCGGTGTTGTAACAGAGTTGAGACCCCAGAAGGTGCAAGGCCAAGGTAGATTTTTTGACCATGGAGCAGGTGAGAAACTTTATGGGTTTGATAGTTGGAGCCAGCCGGCTGGGTGTACAGGTCATGCGTGTGGGTGAGATGGTGAGCACCAGTGATGAGCCGACATGCTTTATTTAAGGCAGTTGAGAGGCATCTAAGGGTTGTGGTTGTGGCGAGCCATAAATGATGAAACCATAGTCTATTACAGAGATCACAGAGCTCAGGACTGCAACCTTCAAAGCTTCTGCGTGAGGGGTGGTCTGTGTTTGTAGAGGAGACCAAGCCGTGTATTAGCAGCTCTAGCTACATTATCTACATGAAGTCCATAGAAGAGATTAGGGTCAAGCTGAATCCCTAAGTATTTGAAGGACACCACCTGAACTAGAGTGTTGCCCTGGGTGGTGGAGATAGCCAAGTGGTGTAGCTTGTGTGGGTTATGAGAGCTGCAGAAGAGCATAGATTTGGTTTTCTTGTCATTGAGGACCAGTTTATGATTAAGAAACCATGACTCTACAGAACTGAAACCAAGTTGAAGATTGTGTTGAAGAGTTGCAGGATCTTTGTGAGTGGAGAATACAACAGCATCATCGGCATATAGTATGATCTGCTCAGAGCAGTGGTAAGGAGGAGTTTAAGAAAAGGCTAAAAGGAGGGTCCCAGTATGGATCCTCTGTGGGACACCCGAGCTAACAGGCAGGGTGTTAGAAAGAGCGTCTGTAGTTTACTCTGTGACCAGTTTTCTAAGTAGCTTTAAACCAGAGAGAAGAGTCAGGTGATTGCCCGCATTCAGTAGTTGGTGTATTAGTAGTCCATGGTGTACTGTATTGAAGGCCTTGAGAGGTCAACGAAAACGCCCCTGTGAGAAGGCCATTGTCAAGGGATTTGTGCAAAGCTCCAGTGAACTCAAGAAGGGCTGTGGTAGTGCTGTGACCTTTCCAGAAGCCGTGTTGTTGTGGACAAGGTATATTGTATTTATTCAAGTAGTCATAAGTTGATCAGCCACTATGCGCTCAAGTGCCTTAGAGAGTGGGGGCAGTATGGAGATAGGGTGATAATCTGAGTGAATCGTCTTGTCCCCACTTTTATGGATAGGTGTCACGGTGGCTGTTTTCCATAGGTCTGGGAATTTTCCACAGCTGAGAGAGGTTTAGGATTTTTGTTAATGGATGAATTACCTCATCGAGTGTGAGCAACAGAAGCTTAAGGTACAGGGTGTCGCTACTAGATCTAGATTTAGAGATAGCTGCAGTAATATAGCGGTGAGCTTCATTCAGCCTTATCTTCCTGAAGTAGAAGAGGATGGTTAGACTGAGGGCTGAGGTATTTGGAGAGTAGGCCCTATTTTCGAAAAAGTCATGGGGTAGGACAGCACTAAGGTCTGAAAAAGCCTCATTAAAGATGTTTGCTATCACCTTGGGGTCAAGGGTTGAGGATCCATCAACCATTAACATGGCTGGAGAGGTTTTGGCTGCCTCCCTGTGACATCCTTGATATTGTCCCAGAAAGCACGACCATTTCTCCATGTATTGGCAGAGTGTCTTTGTAATAGGTGGATTTCATTAGCCGTATGGCTTTTGTGCAGGCATTTCATGCTTGTTTGTAATTTTGGATGTCCAGTTGTTTGCCAGTGGCCCTGGCAACTGCCCAGAGGTGATCCCTTAGTTTCAGCTGTGAGAGAAGAGCCGCGGTGACCCATGGGTTAGAGAGAGATTTTGTTTTCGCCTTTTAGCAAGGGCAAAGAGGTCGCAGGCTTTGTTGAAAATTGAGATGAAGTGATCAAGAGCCAAGTTAACATCTGTTGCTTCATAGATTGGTAGCCAGTCTTGTAGAAGCAGGTGTTGTTTGAGATGTGAAGTTTTCCACAAGGAAGGACTCTGCTAGTGATAATTTTGGGAGGGGCTTAAGGAATTTGCTAGACCATGCACACATGACTGGGGAGTGGTCACTGAGTGAATCTGGGAGAATGGTCTAATGAGAAATCCTTGTGGGTGAGTGGTGAGGACCCAATCCAAGAGGGTACTGGTGCCAGTCTTGTAGTTGATCCTAGTAGGGAGTTTACCATTTGCGTGAGGTTAGCAGCTGAGATGGAGTCTTTATAGGCACTGGCACTCGATGCTAACCAGTTTATGTTGAAATCTCTAGTCTTCAGCAAATGTTTGGCAGTTTATACTAGCAGTGATGTGTCTTGTTACCAGACTAGATCCAGAACAGCACTTCCACCAAGTTGCTTCAACATCTTTGTTGTCTAACTCCTGACAGCAACAGACAAAATTTTCCTATCAGAAAATCACAGCTTTTTTGTGGTGGGCTGCATTCACTGCACCCCATGTGAGTGGGCTCTGCCCTGCACCTCTCCCAATTCTAATATAACCAACTCTGAGTCAGAGTGGATTCCAAGGGGTGAAACACTGGCAAAACTGTGAAATCTGTACAATAGGACCATTACAGCTTGATGTTTTAATTATATATGCAGAACAGCATATCTTGGATGTTTTGCCCTTCTAAAGGATGCATCACAAACGTCATCATTTTAACTCTGGGGAATATTAGTGAAAAAGCATTGCCACTACGTCAAAACCCTCCCTGTGGGCGCTGCATAAAAGTTGTAGTGGAATGTGAGCATGAACTTATCAGTACAGTGCCCACGATTCTGAAACCACAGTGACATAGTCAAAACTCCAGATTCTTGTTCCATGAAATGAACTACACAGAATGTTGTCCATACAAAGAAAACAATACAACACACAACTGACAGCTCCAGCTTTTATTCACACAGTTAAATATGGATCCTGTAGAGGTATGAATATAATTTATCAAAATATAGACATTTCAAAGAGCAACACATAAGTAATCAATTCCTGTCCCCTTTAAAGTTGAATGAGGCACAGGTAGCTACAGTATTTACTCTCTAGTGACAGAGGCAGTAATCAGAGAGAGTACACTACAGGAAATGGGTTTAGCATAACCCAGGTAAAAGCAGCAGCTTGATGGATAGTTCAATATCACGAAACTTGAGAGCTTTGTCATAGGATCCAAGGTGGTGGTGCCTAGGGGGCTATATGGCAGAGGAAAACAAATAGACATAGAAACCACACTGTATTGATTTAGCCTGGAATGTGTCATATTCAGAGTTGATGGTATATGATCTCTTAATGGAGCAAAACTAGACATGCGAGATCTGCCATATGGGCTGGTCACAGTAGCAGATATGGTGGTACTGTGAGCGTACACCTAACTAAGGCATTCTACAGTTTGGCAGAATGTAGGTAAGGTTCTACTATTCTGGCAGAACTCAGATAGGTGGAGTAGAATGCAACTATGATGGCAGCTCCTAGGTGCAGTAGTTCTGCTACCTGGGCATAAGTAGATATGGTCATGATAAATATTGACAGGACACAAATAGGGTGAGTCTTGTTAGACAAGTAGAACCAGGTAGGTAGGACTGAACAGGTAGTACGAGAGTACCAATTTACATGTAGATGTAGATCTGCTACGCTGGCAGGGCCTTTGATAGAGTTGTACTACAGTATAATAGAGATTAATGAATATTCACATTAGCTGACCACCCATTAATCTCTATTATATGAACAGCTCAGAACTAGCCTGCCTTAATCTACCTAACAACAGCCTAAGTAAATGAAAATAAAACCTCTTTTCCATTACAATAAAAAGTTGTACCGTTTAAGCACAAGACTAATAACAGAGGCTGGGTTCTTCAAAATAAATGCTTTACTTGGGAACCATTCAAAGGCACCTGCCCTTTGTTACCAAACTCACATATTCTATCTACAGTATTGCAACAACTAATTAAATAAAAGGAAATAAAATAAATACAAAATAAACAGCTCAACCCTTGTTTACTCCCAAATTATTAATCATTTTATTCATTAGGGTGTCACTGCTTCATGCAGGGCTGCAGCTATGAATTTTGAGGCCCAGGATAAGTCACTTGAAATGGGCCCATTTCCCAAACCAGTTAATGCCAGTGGTAATGCCAGCTCTCAGGTGGGCCCTCCTGGACTCGGGGCCCTGGACAACATCCCACTTTTCCCCATTACCGAGGCCCTAGCTTCATGGCCTACATCAGTTAAAACACAGAATTCAGTGGAGCCCGAATGGAGAATCTTTCAAATATCATAATGGCTGCTTATTAATGTTATCTCCAGCGGAGTGGAGTCTCTTGGTGTTCATATCATAGCTCTGATATGATGTAAGCCCATTATGGGATATATGCTATTTACATTTCCTTGAAACCCGCTTTATTACAGTGCCCTTTCTGTCTGAACCCTGACTCGGTGTTTTCGTGTGAGGTTCTTTGCCTCTTAGATTACTTTCCTAATTTTAGTTCACCATGACCCAAACTAGTAAGACCAAACTATAACTGGTTCATCCTTCCTGGGCTGTTACAGACAAGACATGCTGATGAGTCCTGTGTAGGACAATCATGTGTCTGTTCCTTCTGTTTTCAGATTTTGCAGAATGTGAGGTGACATTTTGCATAAAGCAGAACCTGTGCAAATTCTTTTATGCTGATTTGAAAATCTTTTTGTTTTTATATTGGTAATTTTCCAGTTTGTGTCCCCTTTTCTCCTGACCCAGGACACTGGTAGACATGTATGTGTGTGTGCATGGAGGTGCGTGTGCATGCCGGGTCCGGCTCAGCCCCTTCCACCCCACCCTTGGCTATCGCTACCACCCCTCCTGCCTACTCTTCCCACTGGACCTCCACGCTGGTGGGAGTGGAACTATGTGGGTGGGCAACCACCCTGGGAGGGGAGAGCTGCCTTGTGGCTGCTCAATCTCCCCCCACGCTGGCTCCCCAATAACCCGAAGTCATTCCTGAACCCAGGTCACCGGCATAGCACGAGGTAAAGCATCCAGCACCTCAGCCTCAGTGCCACTGGGCCAGCTGTGATTTGCATAGCCTTTCTACGATGCTTTGCATAATCAGAATATATGTAATTTTACATTTCTTTGAAACCTGTCTTTATTGCCAATGCCTTTTCCAAGTAGCACTTGCCTCAGTATTTGTGTCTGAGGTTCCTTGTCTTTATATAAAAGAAGCCAATGCAGGCAGTTGTATTTTAGAATAGGGACTCAGCTGATGGGTGTGACAATTGGTAGAAACATAAAATTTGCCATCAGAAAATGACTGCTTGACCCACCCAGTCTGCTCAGATGCCCCCTACTTAATCTGCCTCTACAGAACCTGTCTGGTCTTCAGAAACCCTCCTGCCTCTGTGTCTTTTTCCTAACATACCTCTTGACTATCCAATGCATGCTTAAAGCCCCCCACTATTTTAGCCTTCACCACCTCCACTGGCAGTCTTTTCCAGGGTTTACCACTCTTGCAGTAAGAAATATTTCCTTATATATCTCCTGAACTTCCTCTCAGCTTCATTGCATGCTACCTTATCCTGGTGCCCTTTCTTGTTTGAAAGACACTCCACCTTCACCCTGTTCACCCTGCTCACTCCTGTGATGTACTTGTAGGTCTCTACCATGTCATTTCTCTCTCTCTCTCTCTCTTTCCTCTCTTCCAGGATGTACATGTTGCTATCCCTCAGTCTTTCTTCCTAGGGTTTCTCATACAAACCCTGTACCATTTTAGTTGTCCTCCTCTGACTGCTTCTGCCCTGTATATGTCATTTCTGAGTGCAGTCTCCAAAACTGTACACAGTATTCAAGGTGGGGTCTTACCAGCAAGTGATACAGTGGCCACACCACCTCCAACCTCCTGCTGGAGAAACCCCAATTCTGTGCATCCCAGCATCCCACTAGCCCTACCCACTGCTTTGTCACACTAATCTGTCACCTTGAGGTCCTCTGATATGATAACCTCAAGGTCTCTTTCCTGTTTAGTGACTGTCAATAGCTCCTTGCTTCCTATGCCATAAGTGCATGCTTTTGCTGGTAGCCTAGCTTACCTCACATCAGATCTCTGAAATGAACACCAAGGGACCCCACTGCTGCTGGAGATAAAAGAGGCAGTAGCCAATTAAGGCAGAAAGAAAATTAAGATATTGGAAAGATTTTCCGGGGGGTGTGTGCAGCTGTAATCTCTGTTTAACTAAAGGAAAATAAAACCTTTTCATTCAGAATTTTTTTTCCATTTCTAAGCACAGTATCCAACTCAGGGCATGGATTTCTTGACAATTAATGCACTTCCTGGGTGCCTTCGAGTTACCTGGGGTGTGCATTAATTCTCAAGAAAATGTGTGTACTGATGTGGTTATTGCTTGCATATTAGAAGTTGTTGCTGTTCTGTGTGAAGACATTGGGTAAACTTTAAACCACTGCTACTACACACAGAACAGAAATGCCTGAAGGAATTTATTCACTTTATTTATATGAAATATTTGTCCAGAGTGGCACACAGAGCAGAAAACAGATTGACTTGCTTCCAGGTGCATTGTGGGAAGTGAAGTGGGTACATAAGTAGAAAAAAAGAAATTGGATACACTGTATGAATAGAACAAAGAGGCAATAAATTAATAATTGGGTTTATCACCAAATTGTCATATTGCATATAGAAACATAGAAACATAGAATTTGATGGCAGATAAGGACCGCTGGCCCACCCAGTCTGCCCATTTCCCTACCTAATGGATAAGCTGCAGATCCTAGTTAACCAGCAGCCTACTTCTTCCTACCCCACCCCTAGAATTGCCTTATGACTGTCCCATGCATGCTTGAATTCCACCACTGTTTTGACTCCACAACCTCCTCTGAAGGCCGCTCCATGCATCCACAACCTCTCTGTGAAAAAAATGCTTCCTTAAATTACCTCTGAGCCACCTCCTCTATCTTCAAATTGTGCCCTTGTTCTTGCACACCTCTTTTTGAAAGATGCTACCTCTTGGACTTTGTTGATTCCATTGAGGTACTTGAAAGTTTCTATCATGTCCCCCATGTTCTTTGGTTTATTAATTTTTAGAGCTATTCATGAATATTCTTCTTTTCCTTTATCTGATTTTTATCTGTACGCTCTGTTCCTTCAATGCTTAGATCATCAAATTAATTGTTGCTTGATACTGTTGTTTGTAAACATAGGTCAGGGCCGTGGTGTTTAGTAATTTAGCCCCATGTTATTGGAATAGTTTACCTGTTGCTATTCGCTTGATTACTTGTAAATCACATTTTAAAACTGTATTTAAATCTTTTCTACTTGACAAAGTATGTTGTACTTGCAACATATGATATTTTGTATGTGTAGTTATATTTGTCTTGAATTTTTTCTTTCTTATGTCCCGGTGGGACCTGAAAAGGGCCTTTGGTCCAGTTTCCTACCTGGTTAACAAATGAAAATAAAAATAAATAAATAAAATAAGGGTAAGAAATTCAAAAGTACAGATCAAAATATGGTGCAGGTAAAATCCAATGAAAGGATTAGGCTAATCTATAGAGCATGTTCCCTAAATTACCTGCTATAAGTGCAAATTGTGCATATGTCACCCTTGTTACCTTATGAGTCTGTTATTTATTTTACTTGTGATCTTTTCCTACTGTCCAGTGTTGCCCCTGTAAATTGTTCCTAGTGCCTAATGGACCTAACCAGTTACCAAAGAATTAAATTAATCAATAAATAAATAGAAAAAATAGTCACTACAAATTCATAGCAGAGTATCTCACATATGATAGGAGGGATATATTATTGGAAACCAGGAAAAGGCAGAGGGGAAAGTTGGGGGTGAGGAAGAAAGAATTAGGCTGAAGAGAGGAGTGCAAGTAGAGATGTGGGAAGAGCAGGGAGGAAGAAGAGTGAGGGAAGGGAAGACAGAACGTTACAGGTGCAGTACATTAGTAATAATTATAAGTCAAATTAATTATCCATGAGGCAAACGCATGCTCTGCTCTACTGGGTGTTAATCTCTTAGAAATGCTCAGTACAGCTCCGAGCGACTCAAGTGTTCCTAAACTTAATTTAAAAAAGCAGCTTTTCCCAATTACTACTGCAATTAGACTTACAGTTGCAATAATTACCTTGCAGCCTATCATTTCCTGGGGATTAATTACATGGGGTTGGCCTGAGGCACCTTCCCCAGCCAACCATTAATCCCAGGAAATGACCAGCTGTTTTGGCTATTATTGCTTATGTAGAACTGTGTGAATTTTGAAAATTCTGCTATAGCCAGAAGTCTGCAGAATTTCAGAAATTCCAATGAATCCCTTTGAATGCCATCAGAAAATGAATTCTAAAATTCCAGAAACAGAAGTTCTAAAAACTGTAGAATAGTAATCTGTGCTTTTGCAGCTGGATTTCATTGGCAAAAGTGCAAAATCATGCACCTGGTATGGGAAAACCTGGGGGCTGTGTATAAGAAGGGGGTAATTACAGTTACTGTACCAAGCAAAGGAGACATTTTGGGGTGATCAAATCTGATTATCTCAAGGTGGCAGAGCAGTGCAACAAGACAGTAGGCAAGGCAAGCTGAATGCTGGGGGCATAGGGAGGGGTAATTATAGCAGGAGAAGGGAGGTGGAGTTGTCTTTGTATTACTCACTTGTGAGATCCCAGGTCTGGTGGCTGCACCTCATCATGGACATCAACATGGTGGAAGTAGTCTGGAGGAGAGCAACAAAATGGTGCAGGGTTGCACAAGAAACCATTCAAGGAGAGGCTGTGGGAGCACAACATGTACTTCCTTGAGGACAGCAACTGGGGACATGATTGAGACTTATAAGTACCTCACACTGGTAAACAAAGTGCAGGGAGAGGAGTCTCTTTCACAGGAGGAGGAGGAGCACCAGAACATGAGGGCATGCTATGAAGTTTGAAGGGGATGTTTAAGAGGAATTTGAGGAATACTTATTTACAGAAAGGGTGGGCACCTGGAACAGCCTGCCAGAACAGGTGGTAGCAGAAGACTGTGGAGAGTTTCAAACATGCATGGGATAGGCACATGGGTATAAGTAGAAGTGAAGGAGGACACCTGTTACAAATAGGATCCAGACTTTAGTAACAGGCAGGTAGAACAGAGCAGCCTGGATGGCCCTACCAGTTCTTTTTGCCAACACATTCTATGTTACTATGTTTACATAAAATGCAAATTCATTTTTCATACAATGTATATTATTTCATAGATTACATAATCCACAGAAAATATTTCTCAGTTTACACAGAAATTTTTAGGAATTCTACAGAATTAAAAAGAAATTCTGAAAAGCATTTCTGAAGCAGAGTTGCCATTCTGCACAAATCCTGTCAGCAGAATTCCATATTTTGCACAACTCTAGTCATGAGTTACATAATAAGCAGTGCCAAAATATAGCAGGTAGAAAATGTTAGCTCATTCTTAGTCTTAAAATAAATTAAATGCCATTTCTTTCATTTAGCACTAATTAGCTACCTGGATTCATAATGAAGATGTTCCAAAATTGAAACATTTACAGATGAGCTTAAAATTCTTTCAAGTGCTCCCTTAGTGCAAAGTGCAATTAATGAAATGTAATAACAGCAACTGCCCCCCTTACACAACCACAACCAGACTCTGACAGCATGGAAGAAGAATACAGAATAATTTAACACTCACATTACATTAATCTATATAAATTTATACTGGCACTATTACACGTCCCTTACATAAAGAATCCCTCTCCTACAATAGAAAAGAATGGACAATAAGAATTCATAAACAGTCTTAAATAATGCTCTCATTTTGTTAAAAGACAAATGACTGGCCCAGTGGTGCAGAGGGCTGAGGCGCTATACCCTACCTCATGCTATTCCGGTGACCCATGTTTGGGAAAGACCTCGGGGTCATTAGGGTCCTGGCATGGGGGAAGAGAGGTAGGATTGAGCAGCCTAATGGCAGCTCTCCTCTCTTGTTGCACCCCTGTAGTTCTGCTACCACTGGGTGGAGGTCCGCGGTGGTGCAACTGGGAGGGGGCAGCAAGTCGGAGCATCTTCTGAACATGGCATGCACATGTTTCCACATGTGCATGTACGTGCGCTTCCAAGGAAGGTGAAGGGCTAAAACCAGGGGAAAATTTCTAAAAACGAATATAAAAAAAAGACAAATGACCTCCATTCTCTGTGCAGTTTCTGATCAACAGAAATGGTAAGTCCAAATGATATGTAGCTATGAGAAAGCACAATAGAGAGAAATCAGTTTTATTTGAGATTTGCAGCTCAGAGCCTTAAAGCATTTAAATCACTGAGCTCTTAAATTTGAAACTACAGTTTTCCTAGTCTTTTGGAGTCCACTTTGAATTACTATCTCTCTAAAAGAATCATGGATCACTGGAATAAGTCACAAAAGACTGTAAGATCCATTTCTCATTTAACCCTTTGGCCTGCATGGCCTGCATCTTAAAAATCCAGACTGGCTCATGTTGTAGTGACAGTTTGAGTCTATCACCACTTCCTTCTGGTGGTTGGATCCATTCAAGAATTCTGAACTTCAAATTTCTATTGTCACAATTGTGACATGAAGCAAAATGTGAATCCACTGTAGAATTTTCCCTACCATACCCTATGTGCCACAGATGCTCCAGTACATGCTCTTTGACAAAACAAATTGTCCTGCCAATATATATTTTCAAACAGGGACAGGTGAGTGCACATGTTACAAAATTGGTGAAGCACCTTGTGAAATGTCTTGTGTCCATTGTAATGTCTAGGTTGGGATGTTGAAAATCCACCCCCGACTGCAAAAGCTGCAGGTTATGCACTTCCACATGGGAAAAACATTTTGGCTTGTCTGGAAGCCAGCTGATCTGTTTAGTAGACTGAGACTGGAAATGGCTTGCAATAGCATACCTAATGGTTTGGGCTGACTAGAGACTATACAAGCTTTCTCTTTAAATACCTTATTGTTCCTACAACCCTACAAATGTGCCACTGTTTCAATAAAATGTTTATCATTCTGGGGCCAGTTTGTTATAGGCTAGAATAAACATGAGTGTGGGGGTCTCACTGGTCTTTTGTTTGCTTGTAGCAAATCTTTCTTTCCTTCACTCTAACCTTTTTAAAGCAGCCTCCAAGATTTCTTTTCTATACCCCTCACTAAGAAACAATTTAACTCCCCAGCCTGCAACTCAAAATCATGTTCTGATGTGCAATTTTGTTTTAACCTTAGGTATTGGCCATAAATAAGGTATACTTCATATCAATGAAGGTGGATAGGCACTGGTTGCATTCAAAATTTTATTACCTGATGTTGGCTGTCTGAAACAGTGTGCACCAACTGTCTCCACATCTACAAGCAACTTTAAATCCAAAACTCAATGTCACACTTTTGAAGAGTATGGGTCTATTTCAGTTCAACCCATTATTGTTGATATATGTAACACAATTATTTGCCTCATTCACTGTTCTTTGCAAGATTATGGGCAAATCATCAGTGCACCTGTGCCAGTGGACCACCCTTGAGAGAAAAACATTTTGTAGTCATTATAAATGTATAAAGCTCTCAGTAACCTAAAATCAAATTTGTATAAGAGGGGGTACTGAAGTCCCCATCGCTGTGTCTGTTTTAGTAAATAAAAATCTTTGTTGATAAGAAAATAATTCTGAGCTAAAATAAACTCAATGACCTACAACATAAATATCGGGGTGGCACAGTGGTACAGATACATGTATTGAGAAAGAACTGCAGGGCTTCAAAACCACACTGTGGGGAATGCATGTACAAAGTGAAGACATGTCAATGCCAAGCCACATATGACATGACTAATATTGGTAGCCTAGAAAGGAGGGAGGAGGAGGAGGCATAGATTGAACTTTATAACCAGAAGATCCTGCAGTTGACCTTGATATCATGATGCTGGTAAGGAAAGTGTTGACAGGGACTGCCAAAGTGGTGGAAGGCTTACACCATCATTCACATCACCAGAGTGATGTGGTGACCACGAATGGGAGGGAGAAGTAACGGTTTCTCTTTTGCATGCTTCTTGTCTTGGTGCTCCAATAATGAAGACTTACTATGCTTTTTCTTCAAATTTTTAATAGGCAGATTGAGATGGCAACAATGTAGTTACCCTTCAAGGATACCTGTGGGACATCACTAGAGCCAATGCCAAATAGATTAGATGACAAGACTGGAATAGAAGCCAGCTTTGAACTCTGGGAAGCCTCCATGTTCTACAAAATTCCCCAATTTTTCCAATGGTGTATTTCACGTGATCTGGTTAAAGCTCTAGCGAATGGTGCCGTGCTTCATATGATGAAAGAGGGTAAGGTCATAACAAACACACAGTGAGTGTCATCCTCATAGATTCTGGTTCTGCACTGACAGAGGCGAAAAAGCAGCTCTAATTCTTTGCACTACCCAATAATGGTGTGCAACAATGAAATTAGAAGAAAAAGAAACAATGGTAAAACAGCATTGTTCCTCATGGACCCTATGAGCTGCTGAGGAAGAGAGAATGAACTGAGGAGAGATGAGGCCACCCACATTATATAGCCAGCGGCAACATACATCAACATGGGTGGTTCCTGCTGGACAAAGTTTCTCAGTGGTCATGATGCTGACAGCTTACAGCTTGCAGTTCCAAAGATGTGGCTCTGAGAAGATATCCTTGAAGAAGTTTGAGCAATAGCAATCATTAAAAACTCAAGCTATAATTAACAATAACTGATATAAAGAACTTAATTGGCTTAGTCTGAAAAGGGAAGCAATGAATGGTAGTTTACTGGCTGATCTAATTCTTTAGAAGAAAAGTTGTTACTATGGTGAGTAACATTCAATTAGAAGAGCCCAGTAAAACTTGTGCACACTTCAAGCAGTACCCTGGGTTGTGGAGAGTATTAGGATTACTTGAGAATAGGTTCTGGAATACAGAAATCCCAAATCTAGCATCCTGTCTTGCCTGATTGTCCAGAAATAATGAGATGTGACTGTATACTGTATTGTGGAGTATGTAGCAGCTTACAAATTGCTGTGATTGCCACTTTTCTTATTCTGTCACTTATGCTGCTGTCCTCTTAGTGGAGCTGAGGCCTCAGCAGATCAAGTTTTACTATAGGCAAAGATGTCATTCATTCATTCATTCCAACCTTCAGTACCACAGAACAAAGAGTACAATTCATCAATGCAAAACAGTTTTCTTTTTACAGGTACAAGAAGTGATTTTTGGGAGGCTGGGGAGATGGTGCAGGGCCAGGTGGAGATTACGTAGGGAAGTACTCACAAACCAGGGTTAAATCAGGAGGGGGAAGCGCAGGGAGCTGGTTTTGGTGTGGTGAGGAGAGAAGGCTTACATTACAATATAGAGGATAATGTAGGGCAGCTATATATAACAAGCCTTTGTTCGTATCAAGAGGTTTCTATGGCAACGAAACCTTGAGAGGAAGCTTGTGACATTCCCTTTTGCCGTAGAAATCTCAAGATGAAGACAGGCTTGTCTGTATGAATTCCACACATTATCTTTTGTTGTAGAAGGGCATCTATGCCTATTTCAGGCAATCCACTTCTTTCAGTGAACTGGTGGTTGGGGAACACTTGAGGGTTGGTGGTGTGCTCAAATTACTGATTCAGTGTGTGGCTAGTGACTGCACTTGCAGCTATTTCTGTAAGTTCAAGTTTTGAAAAAAAAAAGCTTTCAGCTTGATCGGCTAGAGAAAAGCAGTTATGTCATTGCATTCTAAGTTGCTGTGCTGCTGTAGAACTCACCACTGCAGCACAGCATATTGATGTCACTGCTGCAGCACAACAACCTTTTCTAGGCATGGATTGCCATGCTGAACATTCCACCATACACTATTATAGAATTTCCTTTTAAAGGTACAGAAAGTGATTATTTTGGGATGATCAGGGGAAGAGGAGGTGGGGTCCAGAGGGGAGATGGGTGGGAAAATACACTTAAAGATCAAGGTTGGGTCAGGTGGGGGTGCTAGGGGAATTGGTGTTGGAACATATGGGTGGAAGGGTCACAACAGTTTTCATGCTGAGTGAACAGTTGATTCTGCATGCAGTGGTTGCAAACTTCATTGAGAGGGGTAAGAGTTATACAGAAGAGGATGGTGGAATGGATAACTTTATAAGGTCATGGGTGGTGGAGGGGTGGGTACTAGTCAACTGAGTGGGTGGGACAAAATTTTTTAAAGGTGGGTTTAAACTTTGCACTGCTATGTTGATGACAAAGTCAGGAACTTTGCAATGTGCAAAATTTCCTGACGTCCCAACAACTTTGCAGACAAAGTTTAAATTCACTTGAGAAGTCTCTATGATGTCATTTCACCCCAAGATGGAAACATCACTCCTTATGTATGGTTACCTATACTTTATTTTTGTATAGTATATGTTTGTTTTAATTTATTGACCTTCTTTCTAACTCTGGCTTGAACTGAGGTCAAATGAAAAGAAAACAGCAAACAACAGGATAAGATTAAAAACATTTAATGTGATTTAAGTAATAGCTACATGATCTGGTTATGTTTCTAAAGTTCATCTTTGAACAGTTTATTTAGGGTGTTTTCAGTCTTGCTGAGATCTTTGTTATGATTCTTAATAGACATGTGAGTCAATGCTGTTGTACCACAGTAGTGACATAGCTACAGGAGTACAACAGTATTTTGACATCACTACTGGAGTACAACATCATTTTGACATCACTACTATAGTTAAGCAGCATTCTGATACCACTACTGTGTACAGCAGCATTCTGACATCACTACTGTGGTGCAACAGAATTCTGACATCACTGCTGTGGTACAACATCTGGAAGTGTATAGATTTTCACACGCAACACAGAGGATAATGTATGGCTGTCTATACACAACTAGCCTATTGTAGGCATTGAGAGGTTACCTTGCAGCCAGTGAACCTCAAGAGCTAAGCTCAAAAGGTTCTTGGATGATATGGAAATCATGAAGTGCCTTCTTAGGTTTGTGTGTATAGACAGTCATACATTGTCTTTTATAGTGTATTGTAAGTTATACACAAAAAGCCCAAGTCAGTCACGCTACAGAGCAATTAGATTTTTATTTTAATGATGCAACATCAGATGAATGGGGATTACAGTGAGGTGATAATGAGAATCAAACAGTCATTAAGTTTTAAAAATAACACAGAAACAATTTGTCCTACTTACATGGGCCACTTCAATCATGCTTCCACTGTGACCCCACAGGAAACAACTTCAAGGAGATAGAAATGAAAATAAAATTAGAGTGTTCACCATTTTTCAAATACTCACTACATGCATAATGGGATAGGGATAGTTCATTAAGGTGGTTGGGAGTTATCTGACTTGCTGGCACTCACATTTTGAAAAATGTCGCCACTGACATGTTGACAAGTATTGTATTTACTCTGCTTCACTATTCGATTTGACAGTTCAGTCAGATTTACAGGGAAACAGCTGTCCAGTGGCACCAGAGCACTGGTGGGAGGAACACAAGAAAGTGTTTGATCTTGTTCTACTACAGTAGTGACATACATGATGCGGCACAACAACACTTTGATATCACATTACAGCACAACACTGTTCTAAGCATGATTTCTATGCTTAACAGATTCCACCATGCACTATAACAATGATCCATATACTGTAAGTTGTTGTTTACTGTTGCCCATCCATTGTCTTTTATAGTGTATGCAACAGTGCAACAATGGAGCATTTCTTGAGAAATTTATTTAAAACAGCATTGTGTGGTTGTTACAAACTTTCCCACTCCCCTATGATCAAGCCCCACCCATCCCCTGTTCACAATGGCTCATTATTTATTTTTTTTAATAAATCAGAGAGCCTACTTATGGTGATTGTTCTTCTATCCAGGAGTTCACAGTGTCTTTCTGAACCCTCCTTGGCATGGCTGTCTCGGTACTACACCCACAAGCCAGGTTTGGCAGTAATCAGATGCCATGCAATGAGTTTAAAAGCAGTCTGAACAGCGGCGCTGCGATCAGTGGTGGCAGCAGTAGTGTGTCTGGCGTTCGATGTTGTTATATCATTGTAGTGGCGATGGTACAACAACATTAGGTATTCATTGAATTCCATACACAATAGCCCTTACCTATACACTGTAACACTGGTCCATGTACCATAAGTTAAATAAAACATTCCTCAGAATTATCATGGGTTGTGGCAGTGGACTCTTTGCCTTTGTCTTTTCAATTCATTTTATCCAGCCCTTCATGAAGATTTTCTTCTTTAAAAATACCAGTATATAAATATACAATAACAGGATTTCTTTTCATGTACCAATGTGTTTAATAAGCTGTACCTGTTTTTAACAGGAGGAAACATTGCCATGACTAAAATCGGATTCTGCTTCTTACACAAAATGGCTGGACTCTGAGCACTCTGGAACAACACAGTAATGACAAAACAAAATTTAATTGCACACTTCAGCATTATTTTTAAATAAAGAGCCTGTTGTTATGAATATATCTCAGCAAAGAAATTAACTCAAAGCACATTTTATATGTCATGTCATGTTCTCTTGACTTCACCATGTATACTTTCTCAGCCAATTTGTAATTCACTTTTTATTTGTAATTTGCTTTTCATGTATTTCTCCATTCTTCTCTATACAGTACTTGTAATACTGTTGTGTTTTCTTTCTCATGTTGTAATCCTCCCGGTCGTGACTGAAAATAAGTCATTCTATGGCTAGCTCACTTACCAGTTAACAAAACCAAAAAAATAAAAATGCAGTGTTTCCAATTATCATTAAATGACTGTTTTCTAACTTGTGAGGTATAAGTAAAGAATATGTAATGATGTGACTTAAAATATGAAATGTATCTTTCAGGTGAGATATAGGACCACAACGCATGTGTAGCAGAGCCACAAGTGAGTTTTACAAATCCTGCCCATTCACAAGTAAAAATAAACTATGTATTTTGAGTTAGGACATTTTACTCAGTTTTCACAGCATCAGTTCACTAGTTATAACTTTAAAATATGCTGTCTGTGTGGAGCTTTAACTGTTTTTCTTTAGAAACGGTGGGAAGCAGGGTGCCCAGGTAATGGAGTGTTGATGCTCATCCAGGATTGCTAATCCTAAGAGGCTTTGAAAGAAACAGGTTGGCAGCACTTGGAGGTAGTGAAAAACAAACAAACTAGAAGCTGGCACATATAGTTAGAAATTTACTTCACAGTGCAGAAAATGACAACTGACTGGGCCGGTGCTTTGACCATGGAGGTCATCAAAGGGTGTTAACTGTTTTGGTTTGAATTGAACTGTGACCCACCCAATTCACATAATAATATTTTATCTTGTAAACTGGGTGACAAGAACTCTTTTTATCTCAAATGTATTGTATCCTATAATGAGTTTATGGATCCCTACATATAACATATAGTGTGTGCCATTATGTAGGTTAATGCTGCTCGCACTAGTTCTTGGCCCATATTCAACACTTTTGATCTTGCACTCTATGCCTTTCTTTTTATAAAACACTTTATTAAGTTTTCATATATTGCTTAAAAATTCACATTATGCTACACATACACCCTTATAGAAAGATCTACCCAGGGACAATTTTCCTGGAAATAGAACTTTAAAATTTACTATGGACAATAAAACAATTTGATATCTAGAGAATAATACCTGTGCAGGGTAGTTATGAGGATTTTCACACACACCCAGGTGTGTGAAAATCCTCATAAAACAAACTTTGCACAGGCATTATCTTTTAATATTTGTGCAAGGTTCAGAGAAAACTATAAGCTGTATTTGTGCCAGTAAGCATGTCCATCAGCAGCTGCTGTACTCGCACACATACAGTGTGATTTCTTTGCTTCTGTGAGCACAAGGAGGAAAACACTGTAATGACCCACTATCGAAGTTATAGAATTCAGCAGGTTATTATGGTGTTTTATAAAATGGACCTTGGAAATCCAGCAATCCAATTGGCTACTATATCTTCTGAGCTGTATCCTTATCAAGAAGATATATTAGCTGATAACACTATGCCACTTCTGAGCCAATAACAAATATCAGTGAGCTCTGCCAGCACTAAACACAAACACTGACTGGCAGAGCTTCATGGAAGCGGTTGCGCCAGCAATTCCAAAGAACCTGGACGAAAGGACCAGAAAGCACTATCCCCCTAAAGCAAAACTTAATTTTAGATTGTACCACTCAAAGAAAAATGTATTTTTTAAAGTACCTGTCACCGACAACCTCGGCTTCTCTGATAAATCTGGTAAACAAACTGGACGCGATGAGACAACCGACTGTGAGCTCCGACCGATTCCCCGCTGCAGGACATGGCTTTCAAACCATAGCCTGCACCTCCTTAGCTTGCTTAAGACACAAAAACCAACTATCCTGTCGCCCAGTCTGGATCTGGCATTATCACTATGGCACCCAACCTCACCCAGCAAAACCAGACTGTGATCTCGAAACTCTATAGCTGTCTACAAAGCGGACCGCAAACTGGAAGTCAGTCCTTGACGCCAACTTCAATCAACTTTTACCGACATACTAAAAGGCTGTCTCACATTCAACTTCCAAACAAAAGTACATACCATACAAAAATAAATATTGTCAGGAAATCTTCTCACACTACAGACTGCAATCTCAAAAGTTCACAAAACTGAAGTAACTGTTCAGCAGTCCTCTCAGTCACTGAACTATGGACACAAAAATCTTTGAAATAAATTTAAAATATCATCTCTCCTCTGCTCTATGAACATTGCACAGCATGAACATTTCCAACAAAACTAGTATCTGTGTGTGTGTGTGTGTGTGTGTCTGTGAGTGGCGGAGAGGAGGAGACACACACATGCAGTGCATCACACACCTCAGAAAATGCAGAAATAGAGGGACTATTTTACCACTGTCCTTATTAAAACTTCAATTTAAAAGTATTTTGCAATGTTTTTACTTTTTTTATTTGTTGTAATGCTTATAGGGATCCATTTTATAAGGGCAACAACACACTCCGAGGTGTGGGTTATCTCCTGATAAGAGCACACCCAGGTGTAAAAGGCACTAAGCGCAAGTGCCTCATGCCTAACAACAGACCTGGCGTGTTCTTATCAGGAGATAACCCACACCTCATCCTGTGTTACTGCTTGCTTATCAAGACTGGATATCCGTCATTACAGGGGATCACCAGTAATTATATAACACCATGTGCCTGATTTTAGAAGGGACTTAGAGTGACAGGGCCTTGTGTCAGAGGGTTGATGCACGGGTGACTTGTGTCAAACTTATGTAAGTGTGATTTTGCAATGAAACTTGCTGCTAACCCCAACACAAGTCCCTTCCACCAAATGCAGCAACTTAAACTGGCTACCTTGGTCTAACTTTGCACCATTGGGGACCCATGTTATGGGGCATGAGCCAAAGCACTGGCGCAAGCTGCCATAAGGTGAGGACAACGTTGCAACTGAGCCAACTCTTGTAGAATTGGGCATGCTTGTGTCAAAGGGGTTTAGCGAGCTGCACCTAACACAGCGATTGATGCTAGTCCTGTGTCAACCTTCTAAAACTGGGCCCTACAGTATATTTCACTTCATTAAGAATAGTACTGTTCCTCTTCACTTATAACCTTAACTCAAAATATAGCTATCATTTACTATTTTGTGTGCTAAACTGCTCAAACAATTCTAGGTACAACATGTTCCTGTTTTTGTCCTACATGGTATAAAAACAAAACACAACAACTTCAGAATGAAGTTCTTAATGCTTTAACCACAACAGCAAACTAATAGCAATAACTACAATAACTAGGGTTGTATCAAATGTATAGTTAATAGGTACCAACTATTGTATATCATGCACTTAACTAATTAAGCTACAGATGAAATATGTAATAAGCCTTTACAGGGTGTGCATTATTGGATATTACGAGAGGTAAAGTAAATTAGCCAATCACAGCACACAACACATAACAATTATAATACCACAACCTTCAAAAATACCTCCACAGTCGCTTATTCAACTAGACACCACCCACAGTCATTTAATCATCTAAAATCATGCCCACAGTCATGTAATCATCCAGAAATCATGCCCACAGTCATTTATTCACACCTCGTAGCACCGCAAAAAAATGACATTGGAACAGCCTTCACCTCGCAGTTTCAACAGTAGCCAAAACTCGGCTCTCACTATTACTGAGTAAACAAAGTACACATTGTCTCAGATAAAGATGAAAAATGACAAAAGCAAACAAAATGAGCAGCTAAGCTTTTTAAAGGTAAATATATTCTCTCATTTTTACATTTTCCCGCTTAAACCCCTCAATCCTCATCGCATCGTCACACTGAAACACACGTCAGCTGTAAAAAAAATCACCTCACTTCATTTCTCTTCATCCCCACACTATCTGTCACACTAATAAAATAAGTACATAAAAATAAATTAAACCATATTTCTTTCTCAGCCCTACCCCTCCACACACACACACACACGGCTATATGTCACAATTACATGACATCTTCCACAAGTTCAAAGTATCACATCCAAGGATCACAGGACTCAGTCGGGCAGTCGGGTCAGCTGAAATCATGTAAGTAAGCAGTATTATGATCCGCTGTTCGGCTGTCACTACTACTACACTGATGGGAGGGGACTTGAATTTATACCCATGACAGCTGGACTAAGAACCTTATGGAAAATACACGCCTCTCACTCGCTTCTTTTCTTTCTCACTGTGACAGTGGGTTACAGTTATGCCACATGCCTGCATATTCACTAGTTTGTGTGAGTACTTTCAGGGGCTGGCTGGGAGAGACTGAGTACAGAGTGCTAAAAGCATTGTGATCTTTTTAAGGGCTGGCTGCCCTAAATCTGAACCCCACAGAGAAACGGTATTATGTACTAAAGCACAGAGCCATCACAGCTTGTTTCACCAGCTCATCTACTCAAAGTCCAACTCGTTTATTAGTAATAACATTCAGTTAATTGGAGATATTACGTTAACACAGCTTCTGTGGTGATTAAATGCCTTGGCTTCGCTCGGCATCTAATCGCCACAGAAGCTGGTTATTGCTTCATATACTCCAATTAACTGAATGTTATCACTTAATTAATCCGGGTGGCCTGTGTATAGTAAGGCACCTAGGTTGAAGGCCGGGTGTCCCATGCCCACACTAACCAAGAAGGCTTTAACACTGTCTGATCGCGACATGGAAACATCCTCCAACGGATGAGTAGGTTAGATCTTGGAGGACTTCATATCCTTGATCTGCTATACCTAATATGCCTACTGCATGATGCTGCACACTTACTGTAAATAGTTGGTTATTATTATGATATTGTGTCTTTATTGTCTATACGGTACACCTTATGGAATGTGGTCTACAACTAGGTTAATGCGAAATCATATTTCTAGCACTAGAAGCTACCTTAGCCTTTCCCTCTGAGAATGTGTGACTTCACTTAACAAATAAATGTTCTCAAATGCTCAACTCAAATGGGTTTTCACCCTTTTCAACTGCTTATGTCCTCTTTAACATTATTTTCTGCACCTCTCCTGATTATGGCTGATTTTACTCATTACATGGAATGTCAGGGGCTTAACTCTCCCCAAATGTAAAAGGGTGTTGATGCATTTGAAATGTTTGAAAACTCAGTTCACTTTCTTGCAAGAAACAAAGTTAACCAGGCAAGACCATGTATATTCCAAGGCCTTTGACACAGTCAATCACAACCTTCTTCTAACCACCCTTCCTATGCTAGGTCTCTCTCAGGACTCTATGCACTGATTCTCTGACTACCTCCCTGGCATATCTCAGCATGCTGAAATTGGTGACACCCTCTCCTCAAGGCTGCCTGTTAGGTCCGGGTACCTCAGGGATCCATCCTGGGGCCTCCTCTTCAGCCTCTACCTAAATACCCTCCGTCTGTTTGCTCTGGTAATTTACTACTTTATGCTGATGGCACTGTCCTCTTTGACTCACATTCAAATCCCTCCACCCTCCAATACTTCCTTCAGATTGCCTTCACAGAAACTGAACAATGGTTCACTAACCAGAGGTTGGTAATAAACTACAAGAAAACCAAGATCATGACCTTTACTCATCACCAAAACCCTTTAGACTCTTATGCCCCACCATCCTCAACTCTAATATGACCCTCTTGAGACAGTAAACACCTTCAAATACCTTGGCATCACTCTGGACTCCTCCTTCACTTTTCATCAGCACATCCACTTCCTTTCCTCAGTGATCAACACCAGAATTGGCCTATTTTACCATTACAAACACTGTCTCACCTCGATGCCCTCGGGTTGCTGTCTCTTCCTCCATTCTCTCACTCTTGACTATGAGATACTAATCTATGGGCAGCTGACACCACCTCCCTTAAGAGGCTGAGAGTGTCCCAAAATAAAGCCTGTCACCTTGACCTTGGCTGTGACCAATTCACACAAAACATGTACCCAGTACTGCTCAATTAACTGGCTCAACTTAGACAATAGACTAAAATTCCAAACCTGCCTTATGGCCAAAATAGTTGCCCTCAGCCTGCCAGCCCCCATGACCTGGAGGCAATAGTCAGACCCGCCCAGGCACCCAGCTCCACCAGATCCCTCCTTCAATTTCCCAGAGGCTGTACCTTTTATTCCAGTGCTCCTTCATGTACCATGCCCCAACTTGGACAAACTCACTTCCCAGCTCACTAGTCTCTAGTACAAGACTTGGAGCATTCAAGACTGCTTTAAAGGCCCACCTCAGTGCTGACAGTCCCCTCGACTGTTACTAACCCCATACTATTTGACAAGGGACCTCCTCCCACCTACTTCCCCAACCTTGACTTCCCCTTCCAGATCATCTGAGAGTGGCTTGTATATGGTTTCTAGCTGACTCTGATTATTTGATGTTTTATACCTTTATTGAAACTCTGTTGTTTTTTTATTTATTATACTATCTCTGTACCTCAGTGAAACTTTACTGGCATGTGCTGCAGCTGTCGTTAGACCACTGCCACCTGTCCCCTGTGTTATGCCACTGTATTGTGTACCATGTTGATCACTGTTTTTGCCACTGTACACTGTACCATGTTGTCTTCTATATGCAATTCTGTTCTGCTGTGTGACTGTTTCTGTAACTGTTACTGACATGGAACCTTTGTAAATGAGTCCTTGATTCAAAGGTAATTTCTGATACGATTCAATAAATAAATAAATAAATATTGTGAAAGAATGGGTGGGGAAAGAAATTCATGCCAGTGCACCTACAAAGAAAAGAGGTGTGGTCATTCTCCACATAAGTCCCTTCCATGGTCTATTTTAAAAGTAAATCTGATCCACAGGGAAGATGGGTGATTGCCCTTCTCGATACCCCAAAGACCCAGTTTTATTAGCTAATATCTTTGCCCCAAATGAAGATGACCACTCTTTTTCTGGACCTAACCACCAAAATCGAGGACATAACAGAGGGTGGACACTACCATAATAATGGGGGAAGATTTTAACACTCATTGGTCCCAGTGCTGGGTAGAAGTTATCAAGGGAAGGAGACTCATACCAGGGAGGCACAAGCCATTTTAAGACTATGTACAGAGTTCGTTAGTTGATATCTGGTGCATCATGCACCCCAACGATCAAGACTATACTTTCCAGTCCTGGGTACATGGCACATTTAGCCGACTGGACTTATGGTTTATCTCTCAATCTCTTACTCAATCTGCCCTGAACTCTAGCATTCTCCTACTATCATCTCTGATCATGCCCCAATCCTGCTGATACTCTCTGAGCATCCTGACACCCAGCTCCCCACCTGGAGGCTAGACCTCTCCTTATGCAAGACCCTAACTTGTAGAATGGGCTTAATCTGAAACTAAGTTGTTTCTGCAGGAGAACCCTATTTCAGAGACCTCTGCACAAACCACATGGGAAGCATGGAAAGCTACTATGAGGGGTAAAATTATAGGATATGCTTACACACGAAGAAAGAAAAGAGAAGAGGAGATGTCAAAGCTGGAAGGTGAATTAGCCAATGCTGAGTAAGCACTCAAACAGATGTCTTCCCTCTTCTTCCTGCTCTTGCATATGGTTGCCAGGTCCTCCTGATTCGAATGCAGCTAAATTAGTTTATATCTAGGAAAGCTGATTTAGCTCTCCTCAGAATCTGACAATCATTCTGGGAGGGGTAGATAAAATGGGAAAGTACTGGCTTAGCAACTTTGTAAACAGCAAACGAACAGACATATTGATGGACTTAAAGACCCTGTCTGGGACAGTCAGAACTAAACCCCAGGAGGCTGAATAAAATCATGGCCGAGTTCTATTCCCAACTATACACCTCCTCTAGGGCAGGGTCTAGCCCTGAAACACACAAATTTCTGGAGACCGTACAAACTCACAAACTTTTCACCACACAACAGGAATCCCTTGAAGGGCCACTAACCCCTATGGAGATATCTGAGGCCTTGCAGTCTCTCAAAACAGGAAAGCTCCTGGAGGAGATGGCTTTCAGTAGAATTCCTTCAAACCATAGCACCCCTAATCACCCCCTACTCTCCCAGGTATTTTTTGAATCTGAAAATCAGGGTATGCTACCATGTACTCTTCGAGAGGCAATAATCACTGTACTCCCCAAGAAAGGAAAGACCCTAATGAGACAGCCAGCTATCACCCTATATCTCTAATTAACTCTGCTAGTAAGGTATATGCTAAAGCCTTGGCTAATAGACTGAATCCTCTACTACCATCTTTGATCCACCCTCACAGGTTGGTTTTGTAAAAGTTAGGTACAGCACTGACCATTTGCAAATGCTTCTCAATTTCATTTATAAAGCCAAGGGTCTGAAATCCCCTGCAGCTGCACAGGCAATAGATTCTGAGAAAGTGTTTGATTCAGTCGAATGGGATTATCTTCTTAAACTCATGTACATTTTAGTTTTGGCCCCATTTCTGATCAGCCATAACAGCTATATATACTCCTCCCTAGCTAAGGTACTAACCAACTCAATATTGTCTGACCCTTTTAGTCTTTACAGGGGCACCAGACAAGGCTGTCCCTTTCTCCTCTTTTTTTGTTCTGGCAGTTGAGCCACTTGCAGCAGTGATCCGATAAAACCACCATATTAAAGGGATAAGTGTAGGACAGTCTCAGTATTCAACTGTCATGTACGCAGATGACCTGTTGGTCCCACTTGGGATGCACATGACTCCATCCCTCCGCTACTTGCTCTCCTAAACTGATTTACATGCATCTCTGGCCTCAAAGTTAATGAAACTAAAACTGAAATCCTTCCTCTCAATACACTTTGTTGCCCACAGAATATGCCCCTGCTCAGGCCTCAAGTGGTCACAGGACACTATAACCTATCTGGGTATTAAAAGTAGGGGCAAATATTGATAAATGGTGGGATAATAATCTTGGACCCTTAATATTGGAATGTAAAGAGAATTTGACTAGTGGACCAGCGACATCTATCTCGGCTGGCAAGATTGCAGCCTTTAAAATGTCCATGGCTCCTGAATTCTTTCACATGTTCTTGCATATCCCTTACTCTTACCTTCGTACTAGTATCAGAAAATAGACAGGTTGATAGGTTCTTTTCTTTGGGGTGCAGATAGACCACAATATAGCCAGAACACCCTTAGAGGCCACCGGAAACAGGGAGGGTGGGGGTTACCATGGATGGAGGGATACAGGATAGCCTATCATTGCTCTCAGTCCCTGCAATGGTTCTGATCTAAATAACAGGTGACATAGAAGGAGATAGAACAGAATCTTGGTGGTACATCCCTCCTGGCATCCCTGTTTAGCACGGCCTATCCCAGCAACTTAAATTACATCCAACGTTGAGCTCTCACCCATGCATACTGGAAAGCTCTCTAAAGGAAAATAGGCACCCCTGCACTCCCTCTTGTATACACCTTTTATGGCACAATCCACTATCAAAATAGATGCTCACCCAGTGGTATGGCCTAAGTGGAAGGAGGCAGGCATCTTATTTGTGGAGACCTTATGAATCCTGAATTTCAGGCTATTAACACTTCCAAAATTTGCTTTGCAGATGGTGTCTACCTAGAAAAGACCTCTGGAAATACTTCCAGCTAAGGGATGCACTGAAATGTAGCCTCCTGTTGGATAAAGGCAGGGCAGATCCTCCTCCCACCTTCACAGATGGCTGAATGCCCCTAAAGAGACAGCAGGGATAATATATGCTACACTTAGGGATGCCCTACCTAACTCTGCTTTTCCTCTAAAGTCAAATTGGAGAATGCAACGAGATTCATATCTCAGACTCCAATGGGGACAGTGCTGGCAAACTAGGCAATTAGTC
Source organism: Neoceratodus forsteri (assembly GCA_016271365.2). Taxonomy (NCBI): domain Eukaryota; kingdom Metazoa; phylum Chordata; order Ceratodontiformes; family Ceratodontidae; genus Neoceratodus; species Neoceratodus forsteri. Next base: position 1,708,187,075 of record CM028129.1, on the reverse strand, counting down.
CATAGAGATGCCTGAAGTCTGCTTATACTTAACAAAATACTTCATTTTTGGTATAGAACCCCAACAGTACTTTAAAACAAAACTAATACCTCATGACAACTGCTGGAGATGTCAGCAACCTGGAGGGAATCTCTGTCATATCCTTTGGCAATGTCCAATGATATTTCCCATATGGAAAGAACAGCATTAGAAGCCAGTAAGATTCCTGGCCAGATATCCCACCTTATGCCTCCCTGCTGTTGCTTGGCATGAAATCAGAGGCCCCATCCCTGATATTCCAACAGTTTCGATGGTTAATATTACTATGTATGCAAGTCAAACTTACCCTTTTGAGAAACTGGAGAAACTCTACCTCCTCATCCATGAGAGAAATCCTTCTAACACTCACTCAAGCATATGGGCTGGATAGGCACTCACATTTGATATCAGGACAGATAGGGAAACTTCAGAAATGTTGGGCACTATCGTGTCATACTTGATTCCCAGAGCTGGTATATGCTGATCAGGCAGGTAGTAACTTACTGACAACTCCATGTTTATGATGTATTGCAATTCTCCTGACCACCTCTTAATATACTAAGATAATCTTTATATGACCTGAGAAGGACAGTATGTAAATAGTTGTGTAGTTTTCTTTCTTGTACTTATAATTGGTGGTCTTCATGCTTCACCTTGCTGTATCTCTGAATCTCTGACATATTGTTGAAAGTTACTCTGTGTGACCTTCCTTTTCAGATGTTTACCCCAGAAGAGACCACTGGATGGTACATCTTTCTGGTCACATGAAGCCATGACGAATCAGCAGCGTACCTCCTACTTGGTCCTGGGAACATACCTTGGTGCAGTGGTAGGTGTTTTTTTCTTTTTTCCTTACTAAATAGGACAATCTATATCAGTAGCATTACTGTGTTCTTTGTCTGGTTGATACACAATGCAGGTATAGCTACGATAACTCTGTTCCTTTATGCACACTTTGTTGTTGAACACCTGTATGTTTAAAACGGTCCTAGGTATATAGCTTCTTTAATCCTGAACAGCTTTGACCATGTTACGGTTCAATTTGTTGTAAGTTGTATTTTTGTTTTTCCTCTGTCTGGAAATTCAAGAAAACGTTTAACTGAAAAAAATATCGAACACCAGTTAGGGTAACTTAATACCACAAAACTAAGGATATCTGGCATTAGGGTTTCCCATCCTAAACCCCTTCTAGCAAAACAAAACAAACTCTGGCCAGAGCTGATAGGGCTGCAGCTGATGAATTTGGGGTAAAATATTGTAAATTTGTTTAATATTTTTACACCACATTTTCAACATAGCCTTGTTATAACCTGTTATTCATAAACTTGACATCCTATGCATATCTAAAACCTGGCTAAAACCTGATGTCAAATTTCATGAGGTTATCCTTCCTGGATTCTCCATCTTTAGGAAGGACAGGGCTTGTGGAAAATGTGGGGTGTCATGATCTATGCCAGGATTGAACTTGACTGCTGATGAAATGGATGACTTGGATATCCACCCTCTGAGTGAACATATCTTCATCATCATCACTCTTGGTGGGCCCAATAAACTGGTGTTAGGCTGCATTTATCTGTCTCCCATACACTTTTCCTCTTATGAGGAGGTTATCACCAGCCTGGACAACATCCCCAGACATGACACGGTGGTATGTGGTGACTTTAACCTTAACTGGCTTGGCTCACAAAATGTGCAGTACTACCCTGCTCTGGCAGACATTAATTTCATGAAGATCATAGAGCAACCCACTAGACTGAACATGAAGTCGGGAGACACACGCTCCGAATGGATCATAACCAGCATGCCAGCTAACATTAAAGCTGCTGGTATCTTCTTCAGACTCCTGAGTGATCACTCACCCACCTATTGTGTCTGGAACAGCTCTGCACCCCATCCACTCTTCAAAATAATCAAAACCAGGATTTGACCAAGTTCAAAGAGGAAGAATTGAACAGCTGCCTAGTCTCCATCAACTGATCACCAATTAATACCCTCCATTATATAAATCAGGCCCTTAACTATCTAATCTCAGTATTTACGCCTTGACTCTCTTGCTCCATATAAAATCAGAAGATCCAAAGGCTTCCTGCCTTGGCTAACTAATGACCTAAGGAGTCTCATGCGGCCACGTGATAAAGCCTGGAAGACCTTTAAGAGATCTAGGGTACATACTGATTGGATTATTTATTGTTGCTCATAATTTATGTAAAATAAAATAAAGATGGCCAAAAGAGACTATCTTATATTTTACAAGAAACAAACCTACCACCCCTAAAACTTCTGGTGCCAGATGAATATCCTACTAAAAGGTAGAGAATGCATTGTTCCCTGAACCATGACCGCTAATGGAACCACTCTCACAACACCTCTGGACATTGCCACTGGAATAAACAACTTCTTTACAGACCATACTCCCTACAAACATGGTCTTCCCCTCTTGCTCGTACTACGATACCAATCAACATCAACACGAGACCAACTGTCACTCCTTTCGTATTAAAAACTACCACCAATTTTGAGGTCCCAAAGTTGCTCAAGAGACTCAAATGTGATAGCTCTCCAGGCTTTGACACCATGCCCCTAAATTCCTCCGCATTGGGTCATCAGCTGTCCTGCCCATCTCGATGCTAACCAATCAATCTTTCATCATCCACTCTATCCCTGACAAATGGAAAACAGCGGTAGTGGTAGCTGTCCACAAATCCAGGCCGTTGATACAGCCCAAAACTACAGACCAATTTCTATCCTCTGCCCTATTGCAAAATTCAAGAATGAATCTTCTACGACCAGTTGTACTCATTGCTTGAACAAGCAAACATCTTCACAGATTTTCAGCATGGTTTCAGTAAACACCAGTAACCGACTCTGCCCTCCTTCATGTCACCTCTGACTTGTTCAATAACATGGATCTGGGCCAAGCCACTGGCACAGTCTTTGTAGAACCTAACTAAGGCGTTGACCTTGTTAATCACCCCGTCTCATAGCTAAACTTCACCACATCAGACTAGATAATAACTACCTCATGTGATTTTCAAATTACCTAGCAAATCATTCTCAATGTGTCAAATAAGCAAACACACTATCCCTCTAGCACCAATCACTGATTGGGTACCGCAGGGTCCATACTTGGTCTCCTACTATTTTCCATATTCATCATTGACCTGCCCCTTAACTGTGGTGGTGCATCAGTACAACTCTAGGCGGATGATGCAATACTCTACAGATCTTACAAGGATATCCACACCCTGACCGTGAATCTTAAGCTAGACTGCCACACCCTAGAATCTTGGTTCTGAAATAACCAACTGGTTCTCAAAGGCAAAAAACTATGCTCTTTCATCACACCTCCTTCAAAACCCCATATGACACACCCTTCCTCTTAAAACCTCCTTGGGTACTCTACTGGAAAATGTCTCATTATTCAAATACCTGGGAGTCACGCTTGATGAGAACCTAGTGCTCAAGCACATAAACAACACCATCAAAACCACTAATCAAAACTTGGACTGCTCTACCGCTCAGCATCCTACCTCTCAAAGCATGCCAGAGTGACCACTGCCTCTGCCACCTACTCCCTGGTCTATTCTATGTGGCACCTGTTATCCACTCGGTTAAGGCTTCGTTACTGAACAAACCAAAAATACATGCCATAGGATAGTCTTTGCCGCCTTCGGTTCCTACATACTACCACTGCCTTGTACTCAACAAACTAAGTTGGCCAACCTTTGACAACAAATTTGACTTCCCTGCACTGTACCACCTTTAAGTTGATTCATCAGCCCCCAAGTCTGATGGGTCTGCTATCCCTAAAACCTACCCTCATGTACTAAGATCTTTAGCCTACCATTACTGGAGCTCCTAAAGGCCAGGCTAAAGATAGGCCAAAGATCCTAGCCATCACTGCCCCAGAATTTGGAACAATTTGCCTTACCCTCTACTTTCCTGCAAAACCATTAACCAATTCAAAAACTCTACAAGAATGAGTTCTTCAAACCCCACCAAATGCAGAGGTAACTGTTATTAACAAGGCCACATGTGACTAATGTTACGCATCTCTCTCAATCTCTGCAACAGTCACAAACAGCATCCCTTCTCCTATCTGAAAGACAAGCTGTTCTCCCCACTTCTCACTCCTCCTCTACCTAGAATAACATCTGACTATAACATGAACCCCATGGGCCTAATTCTAAAATGCATGGTGGAACTCACGGGTGTATGTGAGTTGTGCCATGTGGTGCTACTCCAGGGACCCTGTGCCATATTCCAGGACAAGCAGAGTCCCCAGCACCTACACTCATGACTTGCATCAGCCGTAGGCTAGCGCCAAAAGAATGGCACACTGGACCTGGGTGCTAAAAGTCACAGCACATTCTACAGCCCCCCCACCCCAAAATGCAACAGCGAGCAGCTGGGGGCATTGGGGCTGGCCAGTTGGCACATGTGTTTGGGGGCAGCAATGAATATGAACCCTGGGGTCCCTGAATTTTGGGAGGTGGGAGACATGAGAGGGCAGAAAGGGGCACGGGAGCACATTCCTGTAATTTACACAGCTCTGTGCGGGGGCATCCATTGCTGTGCCAGGATGGATGCCCCTTAGACCACCTCCTAGCTGGTCTAAACCTGCTACACCAGTCCCTGTTCAGGAATTATATAGGTAGGTTACGGCCTTCGCCCCTTCTGGAATAGGGCACAGTTGCTGCAGCCAACCCAGCCTTGCACCATGCTGCTATGGGTTGCAGAGTGTAGTGGGTGGCGTAGCCCACATTTTGTGCAACCTGCATATGGCATGGTGCAAGCCACAACTTAATTGCGACTTGTGTTATGCCTGGTGCAAGGTGCAATTTGCACCATCGGGTTTGGTGTAAGTTGCCTTGCACCAGGTGTAATGCCTTTGGAATCAGGCCCATGTCTCTAACCAAATGCAGTTAAATATGACTATTCTTAGTTATCTTGCTGTTTAAATTGTTGACATCTGGTATGTGAATGGCATAAATAACCCTGCACATGGTATAAAATGTTCATCTGCTCCTGCCTCTCTTGGCTACCTGCAAACTGCCTGTAATCCTGAATCCTTTGGTTATGCCTACTCGGTACTGTTGTTATTTACCTATGGCTTAACTGTATATTGTGACTCACTGTATTATTGTGTTATGTTTTGTTCCTGGAATGCTTTATTCCTTGGGTCGTCACTGAAAAAGGACTTTGTCGCAGTTGAATTACCTGGTCATCAAAATTCAAATAAATAAATAAATAAAACCCTTCCTTATGAAGACAGGCAGAGAAAATCTTAAACTCCTGGCTTAAAGGTGATTTTGTGCAGGACTGAAAATCAACTTTCAGGATGTTAAAACACATTTTGGGCAGGAGTTGAAAATGACAGTTATCATATTCATGGGGTGCTGTAAAGAAATGGCTATGTTGAAAATCTGGGGTAAAACATTGAATATTACCAAATGTATGAACCTGCATTCACAAAATCATGAACAAGGACAGAGGAAATTTTCAACTTCTGCCCGTAAGGTGATTTTGTGCAGGATAGTGAAATCACCTTTCAGGATGTAAAAATCATTTTGGCCAGGATTTGAAAATGACAGCTGCCACATTCATGAGGTGCTGGAAAGATATGGCTATGTTGTAAATTTGGGGTAAAATATTGAAAATTACCAAAGTTACAAGGCTGCATTCTCAAAATTCAACGTATGTATATAACTTTGTTGTTTTTTAATATTTTTATACTAAATTTTCAACATAGCCTTCTTATGACCCCACCTCATGAACAAGGGCAGAGACAATTCTAGTCCTGCCGAAAAGGGAATTTTGTACAGGGACCATGAAATTACCTTTCATGATGTACCCAAAGATTTTGTCCAGGATTTGAAAATGACAGCTGTCACTTTCATGAGGTGCTGTAAGATATGGCTATGTTGTAAATTTGGGGTAAAAATATTGACAATTACCAAAGTTACAATGTGTTCAAAAATTCAATGTAGGCTCATAACTTTGTTGTTTTTTCATATTTTACACCAAATTTTCAACATAGCCTTCTTATACCCCACCTAATGAACAGGGGCAGAGAAAAGTTTCAACTCCTGCCCAAAGGTGTGCTATCCCAGTAGTGCTGGGCGCTGGCCACCATACCTCACACGTTGTAGCTGGTGTTGGGAATGAACACAGGCTGCAGAGTTGGCAGGGAAGGAGATGGATTGAGCGTCAGGACTGCTCTCCTTCTCCAGGGAGGGGTTCCAGAACAGTCAGCATAGGGTTGCCTCCTGGCGGAAGAAGCTGGGACACAAGGTTCAAAATTTCTTTGAGAAAGCTCTAAATAAGTTCCAATCAGGTTTTGAGCCATACATGGTACAACTTCTGCACTTTGCAAGTTACTAACTCTCTCTCCAGAAGCTTGGACAGGGGTCTATCTGTGGGGGCCATATACATGGATCTTTCAAGGCATTTGACACTCTGACCATGATATTCTCTTGTCCAGGCTTCAGCACATGGGGTTATCTAACCAGTCTACTGATTAGTTTAAATCATATTTAATTAATAGAGGACAATTTGTAGAAATTGATCAATGCAAATCATAAATTTGTCAAATAAAAATAGGAGTACTAGAAGGCTCCCTATTGAGTCTGTTGTTGTACAATGTTTATGTTAACTCTATGAAGTTCTCAAATCCTGAAGTAAAGTACCATCTATATGCTGATGATACGATAATATATTTACCTGGATTAGTGGATACCCAGATAGATGGTGGGTTACAATCAGCATTTGATGAACTACAGAGCTTTCTGCTTTCATCTAAACTTATTCTGAACTCAAAAAATCCCAAACTATGTATTTCCAGAGAAAGACTGGCAGGGATCAGACTGAAGGGGTTCTGCAGATTAAAACTATTGATGGTCAAATTTTAGAACAGGTGGAAAGCTTTAAAATGGGATAAACATATAGAACAATTGATAAAACAATAAATAAACACATGGGGCTTTATAGGATTAGACATTGTACAACATATGAAATTAGACATCATCTGATCAATACTACAATGACTCCTTTATTAGATTATGGGGACTTAATATATATAGGGGCCAACTCAACATTGTTGGGAAAACTAGAAATTGTGTATAATAAAATGGCACATTATATTACAAAGGCACCGAGAATGATGCATAGGGAGGTTTTATATCATACTTTGGGATGGTATGCATTGGGAGATAGGAGATCTTTACATGTATCGATGTATATGGAAAAGTGTTTCTCTGACAAAGTGCTAGAATATATTATAGATTGCTTGCAGGAAAGAAGGATAAAATCGAGTCTTAGGTCAGCAAAGGAATAGAATATTTGCCATTAAAATACAATACCAATATGGGATAAGGTCATTTTTTCCATCAAGGATCATCCCTTTGGAACTTATTACTAGTAGAAATCAGGATTAAAGATGTTAAAAGAAGGTGGGACAGATTAAGAGCTGGTTTGGGACAAGGAAGGTAAAGGTTCCAGAGAGATAAACAATGGTATTATACCTGACAGAATGGAAGCGATATTGTGCAATATTATATTGTATGTTATTTGTATTTATAGTTAATGTTGTTTGTATGCAGATCTTTATGTATACATTTATAATGTAAGTGAAATTGTAATTAATGTATATGTAATTTTATGGATCTCACTGGAAATGAGTCTCGACTCAGTTGAGTTGCTAATTCATTATTTATAATGAATAATATTTTTTACTGCAACATGCTCTCTGTACACAGGGAGGAGCCTGAGCAGATATCTGGAGGAGCACGTGTGATGCATGCGCTTCCTCCGCAGGTGTCGCTGCATGTCATTGGCTCGGGGGTTACAAAGTGAGAGAAAAAGGGGTTGGCACCTGGTACGAACAGCTTGATGGCAGTCCTGTGAGTTTCACCGTGATTGCACGGCACCTATCTGGATCAAAGTTCTGTGGGGAGTTGGGGACTCCCTGCAGCCTTGCTGTGGAGGGTAAAACCACAGGAGTGGGGTGCCGGTGGCAATGGCAGAGGTGGATGGTGGCTGGAAGAATTCACAAGAAGGATGCATTGACAGGGGAGCAGGCCAGGTGGTCAAAGGAGGTAATAAAAGAGATAACAAACTCCTGCCCAAAAGGTGATTTTGCACAGGTACCGTAAAATAAACTTTCAGGACAGATTTGCCTAATGACAGTGGTATTGTTTATGAGGTCAGGTCCCAAAGAAGGCATGTTGAAAATGTGGGTCAAAATATGCAAAATGGCCAAGTTATGCCTCTAAGCTCAAAACCCCATTAAAATACATTGAATGGCATACCTGTTTCTTCAGTTCATAGTCCAGCTTTGAAGAGTGAAGAAGTGCCAGCGTCCAGAGAGGATTACTGTGTTGGACCCCGATGGGTAAGTAAGGGTTTAGGGTGTGTGGTGGTGGGTGCTGAGTCGGAGGGTCAGGTGGGGGCCAGAAATGGCACAAAAGACATCGATGGACAGTTTTATTGTTACAGGTTAAAAGAAACAAAATTAAAAAGGGACTGAGATGCAGCTGGTGACACTGGAGGATTGGGCACCCCAGTGCAACTGTTATGTTTCTTGGGCGGGGTGCTGAGAGAGAGGTCGGGTTGGGGAGGACAGTAAAATGAACCACTTGCCAGTGGGTTCTGAATTTCCATGGTAGTTCATTTCCTGCAGCGTAAAACAACTCAAGCATGTCTTGGTATTGCCTTAACCCTGAAAATACTATTTATGCTAATACAACCATGGAATCCTTCTGCTACTAAGAAACCAACGCGAGTCAGCATATGGTGGATCTTTATTTTTTGCCTGTGAGATCTCTTTGTACCTTGTCTTGCTTACAGTCACTCAAGTAGACATTTTTCTCCTGCAGGATTGAAGATTATTTAATAGCAGATCTGCTTATTGATTGGTCTGAGACTACAATCTTGGGGGCGACCCTTCCCTGCCCCACTAACTCTTGCTGGATGCAGTTGCATTGGAGTCTGTTGGCCCAACACTGTCTTAAAGCTGCCAATACTTGATATTACAAATGCTAAATCTGGTCCCTCTTGAAATGGAAAGCAGCAGAACATCCACAGCGAGACAGCACTTTGTCCCTTATAATCCCAGGTGCTTCTAATCTGGCTGGGATATGCAGGAACACCTGTCATCAGTGAAATAGAAGAGAAGACATCCTAGCATCAGTAATGCACTAGTGGGAGAGTCTGCTATAGCACTGAGGCGAGGAGGAGTATCGACTCAAACACAAAGGGTTTAGGAGTTACTGCCTAACAAAGGCTTCAATATAAAAGATTTTTTTTAAACAGAGCATTGGCTTGCATTGTAAGCTGGTGGGAACTGCAAACAGAGAGCAGTTCTACTGAAGAAGAGACAGAGGATGCAAACTTTCAAACTTGATCAAAAATATATATAAAAGCACCACCCGTACATGCGTGGTAGTGGGGGATTTCATGATCATGACACTGGGGATTGGGTACTCTCAATGTCACTATTATGTTTATGGGAAGTGTGGGTGGTGGGTGCTGAGAGGGAGGGTCTGGTGGGGGTTATGTATTTCAGCGGTCATGGACCACGAGAAAGTAAAAAACAAAAATAGTGTGAGCACAGAGTGTTCTGATGTGAAGGCAACTTTTTGACACTCCAACATGTTGTTGGTTCAAAAGAATGTTGGAGTACTTTTACTGAAAGCAACAGGTCTGCAGAGCTCTGCCCACTGCAGCTAAAAACATTAGGGTTTTAAGTCTCTGGAGTTTTGGTGAATCAGTGGTGGGGTCTTCCTTGGGGGTTATTAACCTAATGCTCACCCATCCCCTTGTGGCCCCTGCATGAAGAAAGGAGATTATGTGTGACAATGTTTGCTGTCAGAATGGGGTGGGCATTAGGGTTGACGACCCCAAGGAAGACCCTACCACTGATTTGCCAAGACTGTGGAGACCCCAAACCTAATGTTTTTCCTTTTACTGTCGGGGAGGGTAAGGGTGGAAACCCTAATGCCACATTTCCCTACTTTTGTGGCATTAAGTTACCCTACCTGGTCATTAATCGCAGTTTTTTAAAGAGTATATACACTGTATATTCTTTTGCAATAGCACCACTATAGTTAGGGTTGAATAGCCTGTTCAATGTTAAACCCCAAATTTTGCACATTTGATTAAATCAGATGCAATTTTCCATGTTGTCTAGTAGGTAAAGGCTTGATTTGTGGAATGTTTTGTGATGGGAGCTTTTGCAGGTTCTCAGATCCGCATGTGTCAATTTCTGATTAAGTCTCATTTTTCCTATACTTAACATGGTTTTATTTTTTGCTCTCGTCTACAGCCTATACAGAATGGAATTGTTTCCTAAAACTTGCAGGGCACATGTGGGATGCACTAAGGTAGTGCCTTTGAAAGGTCGGGTGAAAAATATTAAATGGTTACATAGTTATAAGGCTTTAAATCTTCATTTTTTCCATTCTGAGCATGCATGAAGGGTTTTTAATTAATGTTCTGGTGTGAAATGAAAAATTGGATGTTGCAGGACCCTTTTTGGTTTTTCACCATGTGCTTGCATAGCACCAAACATTTTTGTGCCGTGGCACCCGCCATCTTGTTGATTTTTCCATGAATTAACAAAGAAACACATAAAATACTGGCATTTAAAAAACAAACACCAGAACTTAGCTAAAGGGCCCTGCCTAGTTTTTTGTGTTTGCCAGGAGTTGCACTGGGGTTTTGAAGATGGCTGTGCAGTCAAGGCCCGGGCTGTGGCATCCTTGTATTTAGAGTGGGTCAGCTCTCTCTTCCCTCTGGTGATCACAGCTCTGCTGTTCTCTCCACTATTTCCTGATGTCTACTCTGAACCTGTCAATTCCTCCAAAGTTTCATTGTGTTGTTCATAAAGTGTTAAGCTTCTTGTGGGGTGTGAACCACATGCGTTTCCCTTCCCATAAAATATTAAGGATGGCAGTGTTTCTCAGGTTACATGGGACAATGTTCTGTGCCAGCTCTCTATGTATAAAGTCCTTATGCCTGTCAGCCAATTTTTTCAGAAATCCTGAAATATATATACCTGGTGTATATTCAAATAAAGTGGCCCTGTTTCCCTTGCCATTTCTAATGTGTGCTACTTTATGCTGCACCTCAGGAATAACTCTGAGATGGGATGGGTGGGGGGCATCTTGACCTGGTCTGGGAGCTAGTATATAGTGGGCCTCTCAATCTTGAGAAAGATCAATTACAGTGTTTTTAAAACACTTTTACTGTATTTTATTTGTTCACAATGAGAACAACTGCTCCGTATATCTTGCAAGTAATGTGCATGAACAGTCATTTCTCATATTCAGATGCTGTTTTGCTGCCTGTCTTTTTGAAGGTTTCTCAGAAAATCCCTCAGACATTTTCAGACCAGCTGGCGGAATCTTGGGTGAGTGCTGATTGCATTCAAGCAACAATTACATAATTTTCCTAAAGGTCCTGCCAGCTCAGTACGTCATATTATGACATTCAAAAATCAGTTTTGCTTCCAGTTTTCTGGTGATGGCCTGTATTTGTCAAATTATTCCAGTAAAACACCATGAGTAAATGTCTATCAATTTCCCTAACCTGATCAACACTTGGTGTTCAGTATCACCCCAAAAAAAAATACATCAACCACATGATAGGCTCTTAACATGAGCATTTTGTTTCCTTTGTTCTCTTCCTGCTCTGAATGAAGCCCCAACAGCTTCCTCCTTATTGTAAAGTATTGTCCCTAAATATTACTGGTTAATCTGTGAAAGTAATTAAATATTTATCCATATTGCTGTATTGCTAAAATTCAATAGGCAGAGATCCTCAGACAATTGAAAGTAATCATGGTGCTGCCATTTTGCAATCTGCTGTACATTAGTGCATGTGCATGCGTGCGTGCATGCGTGCGTCGTGTGTGTCTGTAGGTGAATGGGTGGGTATGTACTGAGCTGCCAGGACCTTGAGGAAAATGATGTCATTGTTGCCTGAATGGAATGAGCACTCACCCAAGATTCCATCAGCTGGTTTAGAAATTTCTGAGGATTTTCTGTGAAACCATCAAATAGGAGAGCATTAAAATAGTATCTATACATGACAAATGGCAATCTCTTCATTTTATATGTAATAAACAAGGCCTGGCTGTCCTCATGTTAGGGAAAATGAGTAAAGTCTATATGTTTGTACTACATCTGCAGTTGATCTAGTCCCATTAGTAGTGCAGGACCTGAGGTAACAAAGTTTGCACCTGTTTTTCCAGGAATTCCATTTTCTCCTGGCATTCAGCCAATATTTACTCCACCCACATGGTGTACAATTCAATGTCGGCTATTCCACTTCAGCTGCCTCTACTCTTTCTTCCCTCCTCTTCACTGACTTTCTGATGGTGAGGATGTCTGCAATTAGTGTGCAACATGGCTTTGATCTCTGAGAGACTGGTGACTCCAACTGCTGTTTGAAGCGAATTGACTGTCATTTCCCACTTAATGTTTGCTGAGACGGGCGGGATTTACTTTTGATGATTTCTTGGCTTTCTGGGCAGTGACTGCTATGGGTAAGGACTTGTTTTGAGTTCTCAGCAAGGGCTATGAATGGATTTTGTTTTTAACCCTTCCTGCCATTTTCCATGATGGATTTGTCAGGATATTTAAATGGCTGCACTAAGCTTAGAGTTTAAGCAGTCATCTTAAATGGCAGCTAGCAGCCCATCGATATCTTTCTTGACTGAATCTGTACACTCCACAGTTTGTAGCTATTGTAATCTTGTATGATTTGTGTCTGTACATTGCCTGTAACAATGTCCTGCCTTACCACATGATGCTTAAAATGGGCAAACTCTTGGCACAGCATCTAACATCTCCCATTGCCTCCTTTATCATGATCGCAATCAATTACTTTTTCGCTACACCCTGTCTCTTTCCTCCTTTCCCTACTATGACTAGGTCCCCCGAGTACTACCCTATTCTGCCTATTATAGTTCACCTAGAACTACCTCCTCTTCTCTCCCATTATCCTGCATTACATTTCCCTTCTCACCCCTTCTTTCTCAGTTGAACCACTCTGCCCATAGCTACCCCTCCACTCTTTTCTACCCTATCTACCTTCTTCATATTCTACAGCCATCTTCCACTCCTCCTACTCCCTGCGACCTCTCCCATCTCCACCCCTTATTTCCACAGAAATGGCTCTCCTTACTACCATTCACTGTATAATCCCTCCTATGTACTTACCTCTGGATTATGACTAAAATCGGTCGATATTGTTCTAGTTGCACTTAGACAAAAGAACTGTTTTTTCAAAACATGTCTTGCTATGTTCCCAGTCACCATTAATTGTTCAATTTTAATCTGTTATATAACCCCATTGTACTGTACTGTATATATGTCTTGTGTATTCCTCTCAAATGATTGTAGCTGCATCCCTTTGTTTGTTATATTGATGTGGAACCTCTGTAAATGAGCTCTGACTCAAAGGTATTTTCCGAATTTTTTTTTTTTATTCAGGTATTTATCCTCTTGACCTGCTGGCATACTCTGTTCCTCCAGCCCCTGGTCACCGCTTCACCCCAGCATCTTCCAAGCCCTGTATCCCCATGGATTACCCCCATGGCGGAAGGGATGAGGACTGTCCTCCTCCCTCCTGAGTACACATCCGGAGGGGCCGGGAGTTCCTTGAGGTGGCGGTGCTGGAGTACTGGAGGGCTTCATGAGCTAGCAGCTGTGTTTCTCTCTTTTTCTGATCCTCCCCTCGTGGCTGCAACACGATGTGGAGGTGGAGGTGCAGATGCATGAAGCCACGCTACTTGTATCCCTGACTCTGGTGCCCCTCCATCCTCCACTGGGGCAGCCAAGGAGTGGGATGGCATGCCCACCCTTTCCCAGGAGAGGAGAGCAGTCATCGGATGCTCAATCCTCTCCCTCCCTGCTGACTGCGGCAGCCCATGCTATTCCTAAACACAGGTTGCCAGCATGGCATGAGGTGTGACATCCAGCACCGCGACCCTCAGTGCCACTGGGCCGGCCAGTATTTTCCAAATTCAAATAAAAAATAAATAAAATAAACAGAACACCTACCTGGTTACCAAATAAATAAATAATTCAATAAATAAATAACACATTCATTTTGCACAATTTTATTTTTACACTTGTATAAGAATAGGGACTTATGTGACCTGGAAAGCCTGAATAGTGCAACATGTTAGTACAATACCTTTGTTGAGCCAATGATGCACATGTTTTTAAATTATCATGTTCAATCTATCAATGCCTTATCTGTATAATATGTACTATATCATGTTCTCACCAGCAACACCTTACCTGTATATATCACTAGATATTGTCTGTTTTGTGCTGTAAATGTCCAGCTGATACCCAAAACACATCATTCATCTGCATAGTGCATTCACCTGGTTAACAAAGACTCAAAAATACTATGTACAAATCTTGCATCATATTATTGTATTGAGTGTTATTTTTGTTATTATAACTGTTAAACTGCAACTTTATAATTTCACAGATGTTCTGGATGCTGTTGTAACTGAGCTTGGCTCAACAAATTTCAATTATTTTCTGAATAAACATCAGGAATGAATGAATGGATGGATGGATGGATGGATGAATGAATGAATGAATATAAATAAGTAAAAAAATCACAATCTTCAATCAATCCACTTTATTCATGTGATAATATACAAAGTATGGTATTTTACATATGGGCGATAGACTCTTTATAACATCTGAGAATTAATATTCGATATCAATTTTAAGGGCTTAGTTATACAATAAATATTAACAATCACACTTTCAGGACTGGAATGTCACCGTGGTGCCTAGCTGCGATGACTGTTATGAAAGTTAAAAAGCTCTTAAAAGTCAGATTAAAATACTTAAGAAACCAAAATGGCTTTCCACCTTTACAAGAGTTGATGGTAGTTAATAAGAATCAATTGTGTGTTGTTATGTATGCAAAATATGTTTATGCACTTGTCTTAGTCTTTGAGTTATAGTTATTTACAGTAATGTAAAAATCTCCATAATTACAACAAAGTTTTTTTTTCTGTTTGTTTATCTTTTCTTCCCCATCCTGGTGAACCCCATACCCCAGACACCTCAGGTCCATCACCCAGGCCTCCACCGGTACTTATCTCCAACCTCTTCCTGCAGTGTTTGCCCTGTGGTAGGGTCAGTGAAGTTTTCAACCTGCTATTGAATGGATCCAGTTTAGCTGGCTGCCCATCCTCCCTCACCAGCTAGTAGGTCCTGTGGGTATCCCGCATCATACCTGACAGCCGTGAGTTTTCCTCATTTACTCCTTTGGAGGTACAGCATGCAAGCGTCATCATGACATATGTCATGTGATCCTGTATGATGTGAGTCGATGACGGTCATGGTATCCTGTGATTTGGGTGAGTGAATAATAGCGAGTCAATTTTGATGAAGTCAAAAGAACTAATGTTACAGGGCTACCATGATTTAACAGCGAGTGTAAATGTTGGCAGTGTCTAGTGGTAGGGAGGTATCGAGGAATGTGATTAGTACAGGATGCAGGCATTGGTATCTTGAACTGCTTCTAAGCTGACTGCCTAGTGTACAGGATAGAGTCACCACTTGAGCCTGGCAGACCCAGGTTTGATACTGGGTCTGCAGAGCTGGCTTTGACTAGGGAGAAAAGATAGCATTCAGGAAGTATAGGGAAACAAAGAAGGAGCAGGACAGAGAACTGTACCAGTTAAATCAGAAGGAAGTGGAGAAGGCAGTCAGAACAGCAAAGGCTCAAACTGAGGAAAAGATAGCCAACCTCAGTTAAGAAGGGGATAAAACCTTTTATAGGTACATTAGGAAGTGAAGAAAGACCAAGAGAGGGATAGTGAGGTTTAATAAAGGGAGGGATGGACAGAGGGTGCCAGTGAAAAAGCAGGGATACTAAACGAATACTTCTCTCAGTATTCACAAAAGAAGAGGAGGGTACCTAAACCAAACAATAGAAGCACTCTGGATAGGGGTTGATACCAGTCCATTCACAGAAGAAAGGGTCCTGAAAAACTCCTAAAACTGAAGGTGAACAAAGCAATGGTGCCTGATGGAATTCACCCCATAATTCTAAAAGAACTAAAGGGAGAACTAGTGACACCACTGACTACCGTTTTAGCAAATTATGGGAGGATGGTGAGGTACCTGAGGACTGGAGGAGGTGGATAGGATTCCTTCACAAAAGTGGAAGCAAGACAGAGGCAGAAACTACAGACCTATTAGTTTGATCTCAGTGGTAGGAAACTTATGGAATCACTTCTGAAATAAAGAATTGTTGAGTACCTAGAGGCCAGTGGGCACAGGACCCAAGGCAAGATGGATTTGCAGTGGAAAGGTCATGTCAGATGAATCTAATAGATTTTTTCTGACTGGGTGACCAACTTAGTAGACCAGGGAGGGGCTGTGGACATGGCCTACCTAGACTTTAGCAAGGCATTTGATACAGTCCCACACAAAAGATTAATAAACAAGTTAGCCAGCCTGGGGTGGGTCCCAGGGTGGTAGCCTGGGTAAAAATTGGCTGGACAACAGGATGCAGAAGGTAATAGTAAATGGAGTCCACTCCAAAGAAAGGGATTTACTAGCAGGGTACTGCAGGGTTCAGTACTGGGACTGGTCTTCTTTAATGTCTTTATAGATGACATTGTGGAAGGACTGGAAAGAAAAGTATGCCTCTTTGCAGACAACACAAAGATCTGCAACAGGGATGATACACAAGGGGTGGTGGAAAAGATGAGAAGGGACTTGGCAAGGTTGGAGGAATGTTCAAAAGTATGGCAGCTTAGATTCAATGCAAATAAGTGCAAAATAATGCACCTGGGAAACAAAAACTCAGGGGAAGAGTACACAGTGGGGAGGGAGGTACTAACAACAACAAAATGGAAAGGGACCTGGGATAGTCATATCAGATAACCTAAAAGTAGGCAAGCAATGTGAGAAGGCAGTAAGGAGGGTTAGGGGATACTGGGATGCATACGGAGAAGCATCACCAGTAGAAAACAGAAGTTGTTATCCCACTGTACAGACAGTTGGTGATACCCCATCTGCAGTACTGTATGCAGTTGTGAGACCCCATCTCTGCAATGACATAGACAGGATGGAGGGTCTAGAGGAGGGCAATTAAAATGGTGCAGGGTCTGCACCAGAAGCCATCTGTGACTAAATGAGTTTAATATGTATACCCTCAAGTAAAAGGAGGGAGAGGGGGGACATGATAGAAGCGTTCAAGTACCTCAAGGAATCAACGAAGTCCAAAGAGGGTAGCATCTTTCAGAAAAAGTGATGTGTAAGAACAAGGGGCACAATTTGAAGATAGAGGGGACGGCTCCAGGAGCAATGCAAGAAAGTATTTTTCATGGAAAGGGTGGTGGACACATGGAACAGCCTTCCTGAGGGTCATGGGATCAAAAACAGTGGGGAATTCAAGACTGTGTGGGACAGACCTAAGGCAATTCTAGGGGGTAGGAGGAAGTAGGGTGTTGATTAAGTGGTATGGCAGCTTATTCAATAGGTAGGAAATGGGCAGACAAGGTAGGCCAAACAGTCCTTATCTGCCATCAAAGTCTATGTTTCTGTTGTTTTTGTTTTGGGGACTTTGTTTCTTCTAGAGGAATATTTAATTCCGCTGTTCCACCCACTCGACTTTGTTCCTCCTGAGTTTTCCCCTTCCACGTGTTTATCCCCCCATTTGTTATTTAAAGTTATGGGTGGGGTGGGGAAGAGCTCCTCACAAAACAAAAGGTATAAAGGTTTAGCGTTTCCTGCATAAAAACACTGACATTGTCGCTGACACTGCAGCCCGCTATAGTGCTGGTCGCCTTAATGACAATCGAGTTCTTTCTTCACTGATATTTTCAGTGCTGTTTTGCAGTCGCCTTTATCACATGGAACCACCATCACCACCTCATGTTCTGCGGTGG
This sequence comes from Neoceratodus forsteri, assembly GCA_016271365.2. Taxonomy (NCBI): domain Eukaryota; kingdom Metazoa; phylum Chordata; order Ceratodontiformes; family Ceratodontidae; genus Neoceratodus; species Neoceratodus forsteri. The sequence continues at coordinate 1,708,169,116 of CM028129.1, read as the reverse complement.
TAGAGTTGCCTTTCCCCAACTGTCAAGTGGGGCCAGGCCTCCACACACCCTACCCTGAAAGAGGAGAGCAGTCTTTTGAATGCCCATCTTCCTCCCCCAGCCAACCCTGCAAAGCCCCATATTCTCTTTCTCTAACCTGGGTCATTAGCATCACAAGCAGTAGTACTACCACTGCACTGGCTGGCCAACACAGCAAATTTTATATCCCTGAAAGTTTTCTAGCAACATTTCTGCTTCTGTCACTATATGTTAGAGGAGAATGTGAGACATGGGCTGGATTTTTGGGATTTATGATTTATAGGCTTGGGCCATTATAGCAATTTTTTTTTTAATTTGCATTTTTCATTTTCCTGTTTTTTTCCCCTGATCCCGGACCCCATCAGACATGACTGTGCATGCGTGTGGAGGTACACATGCATGCTAAGTACTGGCTTTGCCCCTTCCATCCCACCTTGTGGCTGTTGCTGGGCTCCCCATTGCCTGGACTGCCACCCATCTGCCACCAGGTGGCAGCCAAAGGCTGGGAAACCCTCATCCCTCCCCAGGAGAGGAGACCTGCCTCATGGCAGCTCCTCTCCTGCTCCTGCCTCCCCCGCTGACCCCCGACAACCCAGGCTCATTCCCGAACCCTGGTTGCTGGCATAGCACAAGGTGTGGCATACAGTGCCTCAGCCCTCAGCAGTACCTGGCCAAGTATAGCTGATTTTCCAGGTTTCTGAAAAAAGAATTACTGTAAAAGTGACAGGACTCAAATCTTTGAAGATTCCAAAGAAATCTGAATTCCTGGACAGGCCATTCTATAGCTGCATGAAACCAGGCTTTTGCCACATTGACTTAAAACCCAGTGGTGCCAAAAATAGCAAGCAGAAAATGTTACTAATTTTTATTCACAGTTTGTTATTACTTTTAGTTAGGAAGCATTTTTCTTTTTCCTTTTGCTTTAGTAAAAGACTTGTTACCTGATAGTATTAGGTGTGATATCACTGAGGTCACTGAAGTTTAGGAGCAAAAACTGGCATGAGGCCCGGTAGCAGCTCTTGTTAGAGTTCCATATAATATGTCAGATTTCTGCCATTTGTAATATTCTTATCTGATCTTCATTTGAATATATCCATATTTTTGCTTATCACTGTTTCCACGGGAGTCGATTCCACAAACTCATCACCCTCTGTGTAAAGAAATGCTTCCTTTGTTGGTTTCAAACCTCTTTCCTTTTAACTGCAATGGATGTCCCCATGATGTTAAGTCCATACTCTTAAATTCAATATTTGAATCAGATAGTAAACCAGTGTCTTACATTATATTATATAACAGCAACAAATCTCCCTTTTCCTTTTTGTTTCCAGTGAATCTAATTTTAACTTCTCCAATTTAATTTGGAGAGGTCACTTCACAACCCCTCACAATCCTGGTCATTTTATGCTTTTCACTTCCAATTTTTAACATCTACTCTCCTGTAGGGGCAGCAAATCTGACCACAATAATCCAACTGTGACCTCACAATGATCTGTACAGTGGCAGCAGCGCCCTGTCTTCCTACTTTTATATTTCTCCTTATTGCTCCCATTATTCTATTTGCCTTAGTGATTGCATGAGTGCACTGTTCTCTATCCTTTAGATTGTAGTCTACTATTATTCCTAAGTCCTTTTCTTTGATTTCAGATTTTAACACTGTATTACTTAGTATGTGTTGATGTTGATTATTATTTTCCCTATATATATATGGCCAACACTTATCCAAGTTAAAGTACTTTCCCCAGCGATATGATCACATAGATATTCTATCCAGATCTTTTTGCATTATTTCAGCTTGTTTCTGAGTTGTGCATGGCCTCCAATTTTGTATCATCAGCGTATTTGGTGTCTAAATTATGGACATTATCACCCAGATCTGCTATAAATACTTGAAAATTGTAGGACCCAACACTGAGCCTTGAGGACACTACCATTACTTGATTGTGGTCTGATGTATAACCATGTATTGCAACAGCTTGAGTTCTTCCTGTTTGCCAATTTATGATCCATCTAATAATACAATTATCAATCCTAAGTGTCATAAGTATCTCTGTAATGGCCCAATCAGGAACCATAACAAACAATTTTCTGAAATTGAGTAATACAACATCCACTACTTCACCATTGTTCCGTAAGTTACTTATGTGTCTGTAAAACACATAAGGTTGGTAGTACATGAACGTCCTCTAAGAAAACCATGCTGCCTTGTGTCAGCAGTAGAACTTCTATTTAATGTGGTTTTGTATTAAGTCTTTTATGATTGAGTCTCATATTTTGCAGGACACAGAAGTTAAACTTATAGAGTGGTAGTACTGCACATGTTGTTTGTTTCCTTTCTTATATATTGGGGTGATTTGGATGGACTTCCATTCTGATGGTATTTCACCTGTATTTAGACACATTGAGAGGCTTATTGTGATTATACCAGGTAAGTAGGGGTTTTTTGTAACAAAAAACAGTGAAAACTGTTTTCCACTTTGTATTACTTATTTTAAGTTCATTGCTAGGCAGCGGCACAACATTTTTCCATTCCCTTCACGCTGCTAACAGCGAACAGTAATAGAGAGAGCGAGCATGAGACAGAGCGACAGCTAAAGCAGTGTTTTGGACACGAAGACTTTCGGTGATCAGGGAAAATACATGCTGAAGCATGTTGTGTTTTCTAAGTGCAGATCCACTTTCTTGGGGGGTTGTGTTACACTGTGTGCTTTGCTGAATAAGAGGTGATGAGAGTCAGAGACCACGGTTACTGAGCGTTTCAATATGGCAGATCTCCAGTTTGAATTTCTCGGTCGGATGATTTTTATGAGATGCGGCTGGCTGGCACTTTACGGTGATTATCGGTAGATAATCAACAGAGGAAGTGCCAGCCTGCCTATCTAATTGGTCAGTGTCCGAGGTCCATGGTATAATGAGTTGTAAGCTATACAACTGAGTAGGCAAAATGGATAAAACAAATAAAATGGCAGAGGGGGTGGATAAGACATGGGTGATTGTAGTGTGGAGAGAAGAGAAAGAAGCCTAGCTTCAGGTGCATTATGTTGTGAAGTATGTCAGTAAGAGCGGTTTGAGGGTGCAGGGAAGAGGAGAGACTGCTTCTGGCCAAAACAATAAATAACTTCACGGCAGGTATAAGCAACTGGCACATATGAAGTATAAGGGAAAGAGATACATAGACACTGTCATGGATAAAGGCTTATGGCCCACACAGTCTACCCATTTGAGCTTGTAAGTTCCCTTTATGTTTTTCTAGAAGTCTGTTGCCCTTACCCCTGACCTCCAGAATTCCTTTATGTCTATTCTACATTCTTAAATCCCATGATTGTTTCAACCCCACCACTTCCTCTGGCAGGGTGTTCCCACTTGTCCACCACCCGCTCTGTGAAGAAATACTTCTCATGTTTCCTTTGAATTGCCCTCACTCCAGCTTCATTCCATGCCCTCTGGTCCTGGAACATCTTTTTGCTGGAACATAGTGTATTCCTGTACCCTGTTCCTCCCTGTAAGGTACTTGCTGGGAATCATTTTAAATGAGAATGTCTTCTAGTAAATAAAAAATCCTACTGATAGGTCACACAATATGAAAGTGGTGGTTGTGGGATATTTGAAGTCAAATTCTGGGAAATTTGTGTAACTGAATTCACAGATATCAACTGTGAATTTTGCTGAAATGGAACATTTTTAACAAACATAATTTTTTTAGTCACACAGATGTTTTGCTGCCAAAACAAGTTAGTTGTAGTAGATTATTAGGGCCTTTGCTGCAGCATGGATTCTCAGCAGAAAGGTCCTGTCAGACAGATCTTATAGATTGCTTTGACTGGGTAACCAGGTGGTAGATCAGGGATCAGGTGGATGTGGCCTATCTGGATTTCAGCAAGGCCTTTGACACCATGACTGCTAAATAAATTGGGGAGCCTGGGAGTGCATCCTACGGTGGTAAAGTGGGTTGGGAACTGGCTAAGGTACAGGACTCGGAGGGTGGTGGTAAATGGCATGAAATCTGAGGAGAGGGAGGTGACCAGCAGGGTGCCGCGAGGGTCAGTTCTGGGGTAAGTCCTATTCAATGTCTTCATTAGTGACATTGCAGAGCATGTGGAGGGAAAGGTGTGCCTCTTCACAAATGACAGCAAGATCTGCAACAGAGTGGAAACACCAGAGGGGTGGAAAAATGAGAAAGGACCTAAGCCTGTTGGAGGAGTGGTCGGGTGTCTGGCAGTTGCGTTTCAATGCTAAAAGTGCAAGATCATGCATCTGGGTCACAGGAATCCAAGGGAGGAATACAGGATGGTGGGGAAATTCTGGCCACCGCATCAGGAGAGAGACAGAAACCTGGGGTTATCATATCTGATGACCTGAAGGTGACAGGAACAGTGTGCAAAGGCAGAGGGGAGGCAACCTGAATGTTGGGGTGCATAGAGGAGGGGCATAGCAAGCAGGAGGAAGAAGGTGGTGATGCCACTGCACAGTACACTGGTGAGGCCTCAGCTAGAGTACTGTGTCCAGTTCTGAGACCACATCTCTGGAAGGGCACTGACAAAATAGAGGCAATCCAGAGAAGGGAAATGAAGATGAAGAAGAAGAAGAAGAAGAATCAGCATTTATTTAGAGCTTTTCATACACAGTGTATCCCAAAGCACTTTACAAGCAATGCTAGACTGGTAGTGAAGTGACCGAATGTGTAGTGGCAGCCACATCACACATCAACACCCATACACAGCCTGGATAATTGCATGACCAGTTTATGGGTAGGGGAATGTTGGCCAAGATGATACAGTGAAGCCTGCCAGGATAAAGTTCAGTGCCACAGGTTTCCTGCATGACAAAGGGATGAACTCCCATTGAAACTGCATTGTTTGCTGCAGTAACTCTACTGCAGAATTCTGCAGAGTTGAGATTCAGGCTGGTTGGTGTCACTGTACATGGACTGCACCAGAAGTCCTATGAAGAAACACTTAAGGACCCTAATATATATTCAGTGGAGGAAAGAAGGACAGGGGAGATATGATAGAGACTTTCAAGCACCTTAGGGGAATAAACAGGGTACAGGTGGAAAGCATATTTCAGAGAAAGCTCTGCACAAGAACAAGGGGGCATGATATGAGGCTGAAGGGGCGGAAGGCTCAGGTGTAATGTTAGGACTACTTTTTCACTGAAAGGGTGGTGGAGCGTGGAACAGCCTTCCAGCAGAAGTGGTGGAGGTGAAAACAATACAGGCTTCAAGACTGCATGGGATAGATATAAGGGTGCCCAGGAGATGTGCAGAGCAGGACAGCCACAGATCAAATAGGATCTGGGGCTGCAGCAGCGAGTAAGGAAATGGGCAGACTAGGTGGGCCGTACGGTCCTTATATGCCAACAGAGTCTATGTTTCTATATGTTTTAACATTTCAGGTGCAAATCACAAGTACATTCTCCGCTTACAACCCCCAAAAAAAAATAGCTATGGTCACCTTTAAGGCAGCAATATTAATTTCAAGTATGGATTTTCTAAAACAAATAAGGCACAAAATTCAAAAAGGTGCACAGAGCAGTGAAAACATTAGCTCTGCCCCTGCAGTTTCCTGGGTGTCCAAAATGCTATGTTCAGTGGAATCGTGCCCACTTCTGTTCCAACTGAATATAGGGCCAGGTGGCCCAGCATAAAGCCACTTAGTGCTAAGCAGACATGGCTCCAAAATAGGGTGCCATGGTGGCTTGCACTCACGCTAAATTTCTGATATTCAAATGGTCCCATGCAAATGAGCTCATTGGGTATGCAAGGCACTAAGGGCCATTTGCATGCCCATTATGGGCTCAGTTGTATGGGTAGCCTGGCAATTTAGTGCAGATCTGCCCCACTTTCCTGGTCCCTGAGAACTATCCTTAGTGCTAGTGTCCCCATGCTAATCGCTGGCTCCATATATAGAATATACTTTCCTGGTGTCTAGTGGTTCCCCTCTGCCCACTGATCGCTGGCCCAATATATAGAATAGACTTTATCTGGTATCTAGTGGTCATCCCCCGCTGATCACCAGCATGATATAAACAAACTCTGGCCAGAGCCACACGGGCAGGAGAGGAATCTGGGTTAAAATATTGAAAATTACTTTTATTTTTATATTTTTGCACCTACTTTCAACAGTGCCTTGTGATGAACCTACTTCATAAAGAAGGGCAGAGAAAATGTTAAGCTCCTGGCCTAAAGGTGATGTCATGCAGGGACTGCAAAATCAACTGTTGGACTGCAAACACACATTTTGAATAGGAGTTGAGAAATAACAGCTGTCACATTAATGAGTCACTGTACCAAAATGACTATGTTGTTTTCTTCTTTCTTTCCAATTGTTTAATCAGGAGTGGCACACTAAGCTAAAAATGTTTGTTTGCAGGTGTAACCTGTGAGCACAGGGACGTTAAGTGACTTGCTCAGGATTGCACAGTATGCAAGTGGGGGCTGTGGGATTCAAACCCAGATCTCTAGATTTGCAGCTCAGAGCCTTAAACTACTGCACTATACTGCCTCCCTTGAAATGTTGAAATGTTGTGGTAAAAATACTGAATATTACCAAAGTTATGAGCCCGCACCTGTAAAATTCAGCATAGCCTTATAACTAAAGCAGCAGTGCAACAATTGCTGAAAATTTTGACCCATACTTTTTATGCCATTTTAGATTGCCACTTACCTCCTGACTTGTATGATATCCTTCTTTCCACAATTTGAGTCTGCTTGGTGACTTTTCCATGTCTGAAATAATAAAAGGAGCATTCGTTTTAATGCGACTCGGGTAGGTTTTCATCAGTATTTGTAGCTGTTTTGGACAACTATTGTTCTGTGAGATCAGAGAGCACTGTCTGCCGCATAATAGTTCATTTTAGTCACAACAGAAGTGATACATGCACAAATGGTGGTCAAAACAGCTCAAAATACTGATGAAGACCTGGTCTGCACTGTATTTTTTTTCATTCAATAAACTTTATTTAATTATTTAGCATTGGCACAAGTTGGTACAGACATGAAAGTTGAAAATATAAGGTGGTCTGCACTGTATTAACCCTTAGGCTGCTGAAAGAATTAGAACATATGGGAATTTGGACTGCTATATCAGTCTGTGGCATAGCAAGGATTAAAAGGAGTGCTCCTGTTATTTTTTCAGACATGAAAGAAATATCAAAGCAGACTCAGACTGTGGAAAGAAGGGTATCATACAAGTCATAAGGTAAGTGGCAATCTAAAATAGCAAAAAGCATTGCTCAAAATTTTAACTAGATTATTGCACTGTTGTTTTAATAGACGAACATACTAGAATCATACAACATAAGAATTTGCAAAGTATAATACCACCCCACATGAAATTTATTCATTTTTTTGGCGTTGAAAAGTATAACTTGGTCCACAGGGAGGAAATTTGGATACAGCTTTACTTAATCAAGCCCTACTACAGTAGGGGACAGCGTCCACCCAGGAAAGAGAGCTGCTGATGGTGGCTCAATCCTGCTCCTACCCTTCCCCCAGCCAGCTCCTTGACCCGAGGTCATTCCTGAACCTGGGTTGCCGGGTATGACACAAGGTAAGGCTAGATGCCTCAACCCACTGCACCACTGGGGCCAATAGGTGATGGCCTTCTAAACTGATCTGCCAATAGAGACTGTGGACATGAAGACAGTAGAGCAGTCCTCAGTGTTGCCCATCCCTTAGGTTTTGGCAGCACCAAGCCAATATGGCTGTGGAGAGTGCTTAGAGTGACAAGAATGTTGAAAAGAATATGAGGTGCTCTCTGCACCAGAGTCAGATGTAACTGATACTGTTGCTATTACAGAACTGCGCATGTGATACTCGCACACATGCAGTTTGCCTGATACTCCAGCCATAACATGGCAGCACTGACATGACTATATATGTACCATACTCACATATGTGTAGTTTAAGCCAGCACCAGTAAAAGTAAGATCCCACTGAAAATGAGATACTGCATCTTAGCCAGGCTAATGTGTATCAGTCCATTGAAGAAGTGGGTAAAATTAGACCCTCTAAAAATGAGATCCTGCATCTCATCAAAACTATCCTGTATCAATACATTGCCAAAATGGATAAAAGTATGGCCCACTGAATTTGACATACTGCATCTCAACCAGGCTATCCGGCTGTGTCAGTACATTGTAACAATGCTATAAAACCATGAAGAGGTTCTGGAGCATGTGAACATTGAGAGCAAAGCTTGAGAAATGTCAGCATTTTCCAGAGCCTCTGTGACACTTGCAGGTGAGTCTTACCATTTAAAATAAATAAAAGAGCCTTAACATTTGTTATAGCGATTTTACTGACAGGCATAATGAAGTCAGTTGTGTACATGTATTGATTTGAGCATACAGGAAAATGTACAGGAGTTTTGTCCCAGTTTTACATGAAAAATACAGGGAAACAGAGGGTGCCCTACAGGAAATGTTTTGTTCAATCTGGGAACACTGCAATTGACACTGCTATAATTCTTTGTAATTCCTAGGATGCCCCTTGCAACCTCTGAAAACTCGAAATATTAGCTGCCTAGCATTTATACCCTTCCTACAAGTATAAAACTATGAGGGTTCCAATTGCCCCATAGTCAGCTATATCATTGTAGCACTGACATGACTACATATGTGCCATACTCACATATGCATAGTTTAAGTCAGCACTGGTAAAAAGTAAGACCCCACTGAAAATGAGATACTGCATCGTAGCCAGGCTAACATGTATCAGTACATTGTAGAAGTGGGTAAAATTAGGATCCCTCTGAAAATGAGATCCTGCATCTCATCAAAGCTCTGTGGTATGTTGCAGGTGAGTTTTAACATTTAAAATAAATAAAACAGTCTTAACATTTGTTATAGTGATTTTACTGACAGGCATAATGAAGTCAGTTGTGTACGTGTGTTGATTTGAGCATACAGAAAAATGTACAGGAGTTTTCTCCCAGTTTTACATGGAAAATACAGCGAAAAGGAGGGTGCCCTACAGGGAAATGCTTTGTTTAGTCTGGGAACACTGCAGTTGACACTGCTATCATTCTTTGTAGTTCTCTCCTTAAAACATTAGCTGTCTAGCATTTAAAACCCTTTCTACATCCAATGCCACTAATTAGGTCCAGAAACGGTTAACATAAATCAATTATTAAGAGGAAATGCTGAATTCCAACACACACACACACACACAGAGTTGACTAAGACTGTAATTTGACACTACTTTGCAGTTAGATGCTGTTATCTGTTGAATGTCATGTCAGTAAATTATTAGTCTCAAAGATAGCAAGTCACATTGCAATAAAAAAGCTGAGAAAACAGTGTGGAACTGGTTTACCAAATTGGATTAAAAGAGCACGTGTTTCTTGAACTAAATAAAAACAGCCTTTACATTTGTTATAGTGATTTTACTGACAGGCATAATGAAGTCAGTTGTGTACATGTATTGATTTGAGCATACAGAAACATGTACAGGAATTTTGTCCCAGTTTTACATGGAAAATACAGGAAAAGGAGGGTTCCTACAGGAACATGCAGTGTTTAGTCTGGGAACACTGCAGTTGACACTGCTATCATTCTTTGTAATTCCTCCCTAAAACATTGGCTGCCTAACATTTAAAACCCTTTCTACATCCATTGTCACTAATTAGGTCCAGAAACAGCTAACATAAATCATTAAGAGGAAATGCTGAATTCACACACACACACACACACTGGGAGAGTTGACTGAGACTGTAATTTGATACTGCTCTGCAGTTAGATGCTGTTATCTGTTGCATGTCATGCCAGTAAATTATTAGTCTCCAAAGATAGCAAGTCACATTACAATAAAAGGTGAGAAAACAGTGTTGAACTGGTTTACCAAGATGGATTCAAAGAACACGTTTCTTGTACTCACTGAAGCAATACAAGGTTGTGGAGGAGAGGCGATTGTCCAGAGCATTTGTTTCTTAATTTCTAGGCTGCTGAAAGAATTAAAATGAATTTATTTGATTGAGCCCTGGACAGATATTCAGTCTGCAGCACTGCAAGGGTTAAATTAAAGGGCTGCAAAGATGGAAGGATCATTCAAAACTCCAAAGAAAGTGTTCCATGGTCTGAATCTGGTTGCTCATTTTAGAGCTGATGCAAGAGGGCTGCAGGCTCTGCCTACCTGCAGCCCTAAGACTTCCCTGGTGTCTAGTGGCCCCCCCACCAATTGCCGGCCTGATATATAGAACAGATGTTTCCTAATATCTAGTGGTCCCCCACTGCTGATCGATGGCCCAATATAAAATGCGACTTTCTCTGGTGTTCAGTGGTCCCACCCCATCTTAGCACCCGCCCAACACACAGACACCATTTCTTTAGTGTACAGTGTATCCCACCCCATTCTGATCCCCTATATGGAAAGAGAAACCATTCCCAAGTGGTTTAGTGGTCCTCCCTTTCGATCCCTCCCTGCAATAAAATGTATGTCTATCTGGTGGTCTATAGATCCCCTCCTATCCTCAATCTGCCCATATAATACAATATATATCTTTCCCTGGTATCTATTGGACCCCCTACACTCTGGCAGGTAGTGTACCACCACCCTGCTCCCCATACCATCCAGAGCCAGTGACGAACAGTCCTCCGCTCTCACCACATCTGACCACTGACTGAGCTGCCAGTGAGTGTGTACTGTAACAGTACATGCTCATTGACAGCCTAGTTGGCAGCCAGTTGTGGTGGAGAGCATATGGTTGTGCCAGTCGCCGGGGTTTGAGGATGGGATGGGCAGCAGGGTAGTGTACAATCTGCTGGGTTACAGGGTTGGTTGGTCCACTAGACACCAGGGAAAGATATATATTGTATAATAAGGCAGATCTACCATATGGAGGGGCGTTTGCTGAGACCACCAGAGAGCTTACATTTTATTACAGGAGAAATTGAGATAGGGAGGGGTATGACTAGACTACCATAGAGGCATACATCTTAGTGCAGAAAGGGATCAGGGATTGGGGGACCACTAGACCACCAGGGAATGTTTTCTCTTTTCATATACAGGGGATAAGGATGGAGCAGGGATACACTGTACACCAGGAAATTGTGTCTTTGTGTTGGACGGATGATCGGGTGGGGGAGGGACCACTGGACACCAGGAAAAGTCACTTTATTCTATATTTTGGGCTGATGATCTGCGGGGAGACCACTTGACTCCAAAGAAAGTTTATTCTATATATTGGGTTGGTGATCAGTTGGGGGGACCAGCAGACACCAGCAAAGTCTATTCTATATATTGGGCCAACGATCATGGAGGGTGGAGAACTAGACATCAGGAAAGTCTCTTTTTATATCGAGCTGGCGATCAGAGGGGGGCCACTAGACTTCAGGGTCTACTGTGTTGGGGTCAGGGATGCCACTGCCACACTTCCTTCACCACTCACTGGGTTTTACGGAGTAAGTCAGGGTTAGGATCGGCAATATGCAAGGGGACCATGCACATACTCTGAATATTGGACTGTGCCAAAATTCAGGTCATCACCCTTCATTTGAATTGCTCCCCTCTGAATATTGCCCAGGTGCAAACCCAATTTGTCCATGCTAACCAGTTTTCTGAATATGGGAAATCAGCACAAAGCCCTGTTTGCATGGGCAAACTAGGATTTACACTCTGGCAAGCTTTTGAATATTGGGCCCTTAGTGTTTTAACTTAAACAAGGGAGTTGATCCTTTGCTCTCACTTCACAGGGACAACTTTGAAAACACAATATCTGGGCAGCCGCAGTGGCCCAGTGGCAGTGCATCTCTACCCTGCAAGTGACCCACATTCTAGAGTGAACTTGAGTTGCTGTGTCAGGCGGCAGGCTGGTCTGCAGCACCTGCCACTCAATGGTGAACTTCAGTTGGGAGGGAAGGTGTCAGGCTCCAGGTGTCACAGCAACCCCTGTTGTGGGCTAGGGAGCTTGCTCCTTCCACAGGCATTGTTGCCTGCAACTGAGGCCTTCTGGAGGCTCTGCCCACAGCAGGATAGGAGAGAGGATGGGGAAAAAACTGGATAAAACCTCACAATCACTACATGACAGCTGGCATCCCTGGCTTTCTTGTGTCCTGGTGCCTAGACATTTGATCCTGCCACCTGGTGGACTGCTTCAGAGGGAGGAGCCAATCTCTGGAAGTGTAGCCATAGGAGCCATCGGTGGTGGATCTAGGGGCCAGAGAGTGCCCAGGCCAAACAGGTTACATCTCCTGGGAACAAGGTATATCCCTGAAGACAAGTAGCTGAGGGAGAAAAACTCTTAAGAAAAAAAATACATAAAAGGTAAGCAATGAGCTATGATAAGATACACATTAAAGGATTTTAATGCATGTCCCAGGGAATGAGGCATAAGGCCAAAGCCTAGTGCCCTTATGCATTGAAAAGAGCATTTAAATCCTTTAATGCAGAAATTGGATTGGTTTATTGCCCTTATAAAATGACTCACTGCTGTTATGTGTCATATGTAAAGTGAAATGTGTTAATATGTTTGTTTTACATAAAATCATTTAAATACATTTTAAATGTCAAAATGATTGCATTTCCTTTGTTGTTGTATTTTTTACCTTGTTTATACCCTAGATCGCACCTGGAAATGAGCTTCAGCTCAGTGTGCCCTTTCCAGTTACCAACTTTTAAATAAAATAAAAATATTCATGAAATAGTCCTAATTCTGTAGGCAATAAGGCTTTTTGCCTTGATAATCAGACCCAGCACCTGGCCATGCATCGGTAGCTATTTAATGCATAATTAGGTGAAATCCACAGCCAATGAGGTCTTTGGATTTTTCCTTGCCATTTATAAACAAAATTCAACCTATAATATATATATCTCCTGTGTTTCAATACCTCTGTTCTTTATTTCTTAGGACATTTGCATGAAAACAGGATCTCTCTCAAATGGTCTTCATCTGTGCAGGCTGCTTGTCAACAAGTGACATCATATAGTCCTCTCCTGTGCCATCATAGTTTGTACAGCAACCAGTTATGATGTCAAAGGATAGAATTAGGATGTCCCTTGTGAGACCAGCAAGCTAAAGCTGGGAAGACAAAATTACAGATCCTGTTTTCTTGAACATTTCTTTTTGTAAATTTCTTTTATTAAAGTTTTGCCATACAGATAAAAATCGTACAAATGACAAGCAAAAACCATCAGTGCTGAGAGTGCATACTTGTGTTTAGGAAAACAGGAATATGAGTCTCATCTGCTCATAAAAAACCTTTGGTTATACAGGCTATAAAAGTCAATCTATTGGCTAGGGTTCCATATTTCCTAGCATTTCATCCATATTTGACCATCTAGTCTTAACAGTCTCCTCCTGTAAGTTAAGAGTAGCAGTAACTATTTCCATATGCCTAGCATTTTTCAGTCTGTTGATCATAGTCCCTACGGTGGGTGGCAGAGTGTTAAGCCATTTACTAGTTTTAATCTTAAGGGCTACAGCAATGATGACTCTATATATGTAGAATTCTCTGTTCTATATTTCCTTATTGGTGTATGTTCCCAGAAATAGAGCCTGAAAGGTTTTGGCACAGTAACCAAAGTACCCAGTTCAGTGGGTATGCTCGTCTGTCCAGAATCCCTCAAGCTGGGAAAAGCCCAGAATATATGATAAGGTGTGCTCTGCTGATCCCAGACCCCCTCCCTGTCCGACCTGTTAGGAGTATAATGTTTAGTACATGAAGATGTGAGAAAGAAGAATGTCAGATTTTTCCCTTTAAATTCCCTGTACTCCAGTGAAGAGGTAGTTTTCAGGCCCACTCATGGCCTTCCCCATGTCTTATCCTTAGTATCACCAGCTTCTCTTTGCCAGGCATACTGTGCTTTCCATGAGTGCCAAGATTCCAAACTGCACAGCAGGGCTGTAAGACCTGTAACTGACTTCAAGACTGTTTCCAGGTGCTTAGTGGAGGCTATACATTCTTACAGAGGCATAGGAGTCTCAATATGTGTACCTTAACAGTTAATTTCATTAATATTGCATTTATAAGTATCTATAAAATTCACCCCTACTCCTAAACTCTGTTTGGAGTTGTGAAAAGGTTTAAGGGTCACAATGTCTGGACAGAGTGTATGTTTTAAAATGTTATCCCCTTCAGTTCCCACCTCCTCAACCCTGGGTCTTGGGGGCCCCTCGGAGTGCTAGAGAGGCCCATCAAGGGACTAATTGCATTTGCATCACCTAGATGATGTTGCAATACCTCCCACATTGGTAATGTATGCTTTACCCAAGGATCTCAGTATGTCAAAAGATTGCTGATGTTAAGCGTGAAAGAGGTAGAGATGCCTACCATGTATTAAGAAGGCCTGTGGCCTCAAGTTCTAGACAGTCTGTCTCCCTTTGCCCAATTATGCACTGTAGAATAAGGGTGGCTGGCTGCCCAATCTCGGGTGACCCTAGTCCCTCCATCTTTGTGTTCTCTCAGCATTGCCAGTTTCACTCTTGGGAGGCTGGTTCCTCATATGAATTTATGTGTGGATTTTTCCAATTGCTTTCAGACACTGGAGGGTATTGCCACTGGGAGCATGCAAAAGCAGTATGGCAACCCAGGTAGTATTCTCATTCGTACTGTGTGCACCTAACCCCAACTGGCACGGAAGAGATGCCCATCTGTGGAGGTCCACATAAAATGTCTTTCAGCAGTGGTTAATATTTGGCCTTGTATAGGTTTGAGGCATCCTTTAGAATGTAGATGCTCAGGTATTTAAATCCTATGGTAGTGCACTTAAAAGGTATGCTGCTTTTAATGTGCACTATCACTACCTGTCTTAATTTAAAGGCTTCAGATTTATCATGGTTCATTGTGAACCCTGGAGCTACCATATTGCTATAATGTGGCTAGAAGGAGGCCTGAGTATACTGGATCATTAACAAAGAGAAGTGCATCATCTGTGTACAGTGAAATTTTTTGGCCCTGCAGATCACATGAGAGTCATTTTATGTCCTGGTTGGGTCTGATGGCTAAAGCCAATGGCTCAATTCCCAGAGCAATATGAAGGGTGAGAGCAGGCACCATGATGGGTACCCTGCTCAGTATTCACAAAAGAGGAGGGGAGGAGCCTACTCCAATTAACAGAAGCACTCTGGATATGGGGTCGATCCCAGTCCTTTCACAGAAGAAAGGGTTCTGAAAGAACTCCTAAACTGAAGGTGGACAAAGCAATGGGGCCTGATGGAATTCACCCCAGAATTCTAAAAGAATTAAGGGAGAACTAGTGACACCACTGACTATCCTGTTTAACAAATCATGGAAGTATGGTGTGGTACCTGAGGACTGGAGGAAGGCAGATGTGATTTGCCTTCACAAAAGTGGGAGCAAGACAGAGGCAGGAAACTACAGACCTATCCGCTTGACCTCTGTGGTAGGGAAAGTGGTAGAATCACTTCTGAAGGAAAGAACTGTTGAGTACCTAGAGGCCAGTGGGGTACAGGACCCAAGGCAGCATGGGTTCACAGCAGGAATGTCATGCCAGATGAATCTAATTGATTTCTTTGACTGGGTGGTCAAAGTAGTAGACCAAGGAGGGCTATGGACATGACCTACCCAGACTTTAGCAAGCATTTGACACAGTCCCACAAAAGATTAATAATCAAATTAACCAGCCTGGGAGTGGGTCCCAGGGTGGTAGCCTGGGTAAAACATTGGCTGGGCAACAGGACACAGAAGGTAATTGTAAGTGGAGTCCACTCTGAAGAAAGAGGGGTTACTAGTGGGTACCGCAGGGTTCAGTACTGGGTCCAGTTCTTTTAATGTCTTCATAAGTGACATTGCAGATGGACTGGAAGGAAAAGTATGCCTCTTTACAGATGATACAAAGATCTGTAACAGGGTTGATATACAAGGGCTGTGGAAAGGATGAGAAGGGACTTGGCAAGGTTGGAGGAATGGTCAGAAATATGGCAGCTTGGATTCAATGCAAAGAAGTGCAAAATAATGTACCTGGGAAACAAAACCCAGGGAAGATTACACAATATGGGGGAGGCAGTAATAACAACAAAAATAGAAAGGGACCTGGGGTAATCATATCAGATGACCTTAAGGTTAGCAAGCAATGTGAGAAGCCAATTGGGAGGGCTGGGGGATACTGGATATATAGGAGAGGCATCACCAGCAGAAAACAGGAAGTTGTTATCCCTCTGTAAAGACAGTTGGTGAGATCCCATCTGGAATACTGTGTCCAGTTCTAGAGACCCCATCTCCTAAGCATATAGACAGGATGGAGGCAGTCCAGAGGAGGGCAACTAAAATGGTGCAGGGTCTGCAAGAGAAGCCATACGAGGAGAGACTAATGGAGCTTAATATGTATACCCTTGAGGAAAGGAGGGAGAGGGGGACATGCTAGAAGATTTTAAGTACCCCAGTGGAGTCAACAAAGTCCAAGAGGGTAACATCTTTCAGAAAAGAGATGTGCAAGAACAAAGGGACACAATTTGAAGATAGAGGGGGACAGCACAGGGCAATGTGAGGAAGTATTTTTCACAGAGATGGTGGTGGATGCATGGAACAGCCTTCCTAAGGAGGTTGTGGGGTCTACAACTGTGGGAGAATTCAAGAATACATGTGACAGACATAAGGTAATTCTTGTGTGGGGTAGGAAGAAATAGGCTGTTGGTTAACTAGGATCTGCAACTTATCCTGCAGGTAGGAAATGGGCAGACTAGGTGAGCCAAGCAGTCCTTATCTGCCATCAAAGTCTATGTTTCTATCTTCAAAAGGGGAGAGGATGCCATTCACCCTAACCCTGGCTGTTGGCTTCGTGTATATGGCATTTATCCAGGAAAAAAATTAGGTCCAAATCCAAATTTATGCAGGGTAAATATGTGATACTACTAATTTAGGCCAGCAAACACCTTTTGGTCTTGAGTAAATGGGCAGATTGATTGTATTTGAATGTTTGACCATGTGTAGGATACTTAAAATTCTCCAGACATTGTCAAAGATCGTCGCTGTGGACTGAATCCCATCTAGTTCCAGTGTAATAGTTTCTGTATGACTCTTTGTAATCTAGTGGCCAAGATGGCAGTCATAATTTTTTGGTCCACATTGATAAGTTTTGTTTTGTTTGTCATTTGTTTTGTTGAATTTTGTTGACCCGGTAAGCCCACTGGACCTAGAAGTCCCTTTTCAGGGGCGACCGGGGAGGGAGATACAGAGGGCAAGCAACTGAAATTGATCCAGATTAAGCTGTTGGTGGTATTTTTAGTGAATGAGGAAATTTGGCCAGGATATCGAGGAAATTCCCTACTCGTCAGTAGGGGGAACCTATGGCCGTAGCTATGGCCAGTTCAGTCTTGTTGAAGGACGGGATGGATGTGTTTGTAGCGGAGGAGAAGGAGGTCTGCATAGAAAAGAAAGTTACTGCTATGGAAGCAACGGTTGAAAGTATTATTCAGTCAGAAGACGGGGAGAAACCCCAGTTAAATTTTTTCCACAGAGGATTTATCAGCTTTAAGTGAAATGGAGGACACAGAAGCAGGAAATTGAAAGTTTGTAAAGATCCTGAACGAGCATTGTGATTGCTTATGCAGAGGGAAGAGAAACGACATCTTCAAGAGAAACTTAGATTGAAGGCCCAGCTGGAGAGCTTGCAGGCAATGATTCAGGTACAGGTGTAGCGGTAGATGCAGTTGCGCTACCAGCAGTGGTAAACAGTGGAACAGAAGCCGAGATGGGCCGGGTGAGTTACCTGCTCATAGCTCTGATACAGTGTTAAGGGACGGGTTAGCAGCTGGCTGGCAGTACAGTCGTGAATAATTACAAGTGCCAAAAGCCAAGCCCCAAGGGAATGTCTTTGTGATACATATTGACAATTTGAATCAGAATATACCTCCCACAGCTTTCTCTGAATGGAGATCTGTAATGAGCGAACAGGGCCCTGAAACCACTTGCCACCTGATGAATTTTACTCACCCACTATTGAAAAAATCACGGTTTGTATCAGCCCATCCTGTTTCCTCTGCTGATAACTCTTTTGAAAAGGGCTAATAAAGTTTCAAACTGCTGCCTCTGGCTGTCATGCTGCTGCAACACAATTTTCATTCCAGAACAGAACTGGTCTAAAGCTGGTCAGAGGGAAGATATAAGAGAAACGGTTTTCAATGTTTTGTTGGCAAAACGCCATAGATATAGCAGAGACGAATCCTAAAACTAAATTAATATTACCTTCTGGTCATGAGAATACAATGACTTCAATTATGAAACAAGCTTTTCTATTGATTCTAATCTGGAAGTACAGGAGGATGAATGGTCCAAGGATAACGTTTTAAGTAATTCAGGTTGGAAACAAACCCCAGAAGGAAATGGATCCCTGATCCAAAATGGAATGCCAATCTACAGTTTACTCCTTCATCACATATGTGGATTCCAGGCTCTAAACCCTCAGATAATATACAACTTTCGGTTAAAGAGAACATTCTTTGTGACTCTGGGTTAAGAGACCAAATGACTAAACTGAAGAGGAACTGCTGCCTATTCAGGTTCCGGTGGTGGGGTAGAACCTGAGGCCTCAGCTGCAGGATTAAAAGAGACAGACATTATCAAGACAGAACATAATGTATCTGAGGAGCCGCTCAGCAACAAAAAATCTCTTCTTTCAGAATTATTTGCTAATATAAAGAAAGAAGCAGCTCCTAGATGAAACGAGTCAGAATTCGATATAAAGGAGGAATGAAGGAGAGACCTGATAGACATTTTGTAGGAAAAACTTTGTTAAGGGATACATTGAGGTTTTCCCTTGGGAGGTGTTTGCTTTTATAAACATCTCCAGAGAGGATAATTTCAATGTGAGCTGCTCAGCTTATTATTTAGATTTGTTTTGGGAAAGATATTTACAAGTGAAATATTCTCCTATTTGGTCTACTTTTGTTATTATTCCATTATCTAAACCACTAGTCAAGTTTGTAACAATAATGTTTAGAAATGAGGGGCCATGCTGCAGACACTTCATCTTGGTTGTCACAGAAATGTGATGTCTTAGGGACCTAGAGGCTATTTTGGATGAGGAATTATTTTAGACTGGATGGGTGGAAATACAAGGTAAAGCTATGGAGTACAGAGATGGGCATTACTCATATTCCAAATGCATTCATGCTAGGAAGAGATCGTGGGATGTTTTTATGCTGGACAACTCCTCACCTGCTATAAATGTGGATCTAGGACCCACATTTCAAGTACACGTGATAGGCCTAGATGTGGAATTTGTGGAGAGGTTGGTATGTATCATTTCAGTGTGCTTCACTCATGAAATGTGATCTTTGTGAGGACACAGGGCATGCTTTAAAGACTGCCCATGGGCTGCTAAGAACGCTGCATGCAATGTGAGTCCTGAGCTATTAATTCAACAAGCCCAAGATGCAGCTGAGGTACAGGTGATGCTACCACCAGAGTCTGAGTTAGATTCTCACCTCCCTTCTCCACTGAAGTAGTTGACTTGAGCGATAAGGAGAACAGTAAGGTATCAGAAGTTCTCAATTTCATAGGATACCATGGAAGGGCCCAGGCAGGATCTCTTTATTCCAGTTTGTTATAAAGATTTAGCACTGGTAAATGAGCCTTGCCCCATACAGGCCTCCCACAACAAGAGGCAGATCCTCAAGGAATATGAAGCATGTGTCTCTTCCCTCCCACCATCCTCCCCTACGGACACCATGATTTCTAAAATCCCTTTGAGATTTTGACTCGCATGGGGTGATTCCGAAATGGATCAAGATGATGGGGATTCACAATCTAGGGAGCTGGAAATGGAGGTCCAGAAACCAGATTCCGAGGTTATAAAGGTAACAAGAAAAAAGAAGAAAAAAAGCTAAATGTGGCGATTGTCTAGTTTCTTATTATGCACTTTCTGGCTTCTTTAGAAATAGGGACTGTAAATGTACATAGCATATTGAACTCCGGGAAACGCCAGATTGTTTTTGACTTCATACTGGGGAGAAAGTTGGTTGTTTGTTTTTGCAAGAAACTTGGGCTTTTTGTCTGATGTTATGAAGTGTTTGGGAGAATGGGCACCGCATATTGGTCCTTGGTCGATCCTCTGCAGATGGAGTTGGTATTCTAGTCAACTCATTTTCATTTAAATTATTAAAGCTTGTTGAAATTCTACCTGGAAAAGCATTGCTGTTAAATGGTGTACGGGAATCTATGAGAATTCGTTTTATTTCTGTTTATGGACCCCAGCAGAAGGCTGATAGGGTATCACTGATTATTGCTATAAAACCCTTTTTGGTAACTTCTCATCATATTATATTAGGTGGGTATTTCAACTGTGAGATAACTGATCGGGTCCAGTTAACCAAACCAAAGGGAAAGATATATTGTGGTTATAATGCTCTATCTGAATTAGTGAAGGTAGCAGACTTATTGGTCTGCACTGATTTTCATGGAAGGCCCAAAATGTACCTATAAAGAGGAAAATATGTGACTTATATTGATCATGTTTTACTTCTAAATCTTTATCTCCAAAATGTTAAAAATATGCCCAGTGGAATTCTCAGATCACGTTGCTGTATTGGTCACCTTTGCACACATATCCTCAGAATCTCGTCCATACCTAGATGGAAGTTAAACATTAATGCTCTGCAGCAAATGCAGGTTCAACAAGGGATCAGGAGATAATTAATGCTCGATGTTCAGTATATTTTATATTCTGACATAGGTCAATGGTGGGCTGACACGAAAACTGATTTTCAAAACTGGTTGAAGCATTATGGATATACAGTGAAAATAGAAATTTCTTGAAATATCTGACTTTACGTCAGCAATTATTTAAACTTTTACACGGCTAACACTTCAAGTTTTGATTATTTGGATTAAATTATCATTATAAAAGCAAAAATGATGGCGTACAAAATGATAGAGCACAAACTTTAAAAGTCTTATTTCAAAATGGGATGAAAAAATATTTTGTTGGTGATCCATATCAGGCATGCAAAACATATAGAGATAATACAATAATGGAGTCATTAAAGGACTCTCAAGGAATATTTATATTACTGCAAGTAGTTCATGTGAAATAATAAAAGATCATAATAACACTCTAAAACAAGAAATAGATCTGGGGACTTATGCTATTACGAAATTTCTAGAACAATTACATCTTCCATCAATATCTCAGATTTCTGGAAACACAAAAATAACTTTACAGGATATACTTTCAGCTATTAATAAAATTGCATCAGGAAAAACTCAGGGTTGGATGGGTTACCAATTGAATTTTACAAAACTTTTGCAATTGAACTTTCAGACTGTTTAGAGCCAGTATTTGATTATTTTCTCCAGTCTAATAAGATCCCTTCTGCATTCTTGGAGGTTTGCTGATGTACATATATAAATCAGGTGATAGACACTTAATTACAGATTGAGATCCATAACTCTTTTAGATATAGATTATAAAATTTTGGCCCATATTTTAAATAATAGATTAAAACTGGTGGCTGGTGAAGTTATTTCTCCAGTTCAATTTTGTGGGCTTCCTTCCAGGAAAATTCAACATGCTTTGATGGTCATTAGGGATGTAATCGATCATGTGTCCTTTCGGAAATATAGAGTGATTATTTCTGTAGATCAGGAAAAAGCATTCGATCGGGTCTCTCATAAATACTTGTTTCTAGTTTTATAGTATTATAGAATTCCAGAATATTTGATCAGGTTTATTAAATTGTTGTATTCTTCTACATTAATTTATCCTGTGATTCTGCAGGTCTATTGCTTCAGGGTTTCAAACTCTGGTTGAGGTGCAGCAGGGCTGTCCACTCAGCCCTTT
This sequence comes from Neoceratodus forsteri, assembly GCA_016271365.2. NCBI lineage: Eukaryota > Metazoa > Chordata > Ceratodontiformes > Ceratodontidae > Neoceratodus > Neoceratodus forsteri. The sequence goes on along the minus strand of CM028129.1, from coordinate 1,708,147,365 downwards.
TCTTTATGTGTTTTCCTTAGACCCCTTTCTGAGACTGTTAACAGCTGTCCTTGTTGGCAAGGAATAACAGGCACTGGAATTGGGAAAGAGTTGATCTTACAGGCTTATGCAGATGATGTGTGTCTTTTTTTCTCATATATCACAAATTTCTATTTTTTGGAATAAATGTTGCTATTTTCAAGAATATCGAATTCCAAAATGAACTTAGGAAAGAGTAAAGGTTTATTTATACGTGTAGAGCCCTGATTCTTTTCAAATAGGTGGTGTTACTATTTCTTCAGAATCAATAAAAATTCTTGGCATTCTGTTTGGACCTCAGAATTTGGCACATTTAAATTAGGAACACTCTGTTTCTAAATTGGAGTTGAAAGAATAGATGGAAAAATGGAATTTTCTAAATTAAAAAGAATTCAAATTATTAAAAAATTTTAATTCCAGGGTTATTATATATTGGGATGATCTTCCCCACCTCAGAATATTAAAACTAAATTAAATAGCCTATTTTTTCAAATGTTGTGGGTCAATAGACTGAATCTGATCATCGATTACTTCCATGTCTCCTATTAAAGGGAGGTTTTGGGCATGATTGACCCAATTATATTTTTCATACACTTTTTATTTCTACATAATGGTAAATGTGTATTGGTGTTGGCAGACACTTCTCATGCTGAATGGTGTGTTAAATTTAAGTAGATTTTTGTTTTGTGGGGTGGTACCCAAGATTGAGGACATATTTACATGTCCCAGAATATTTTAAATCTGTTGTGTCAAAATTATGTAAATGGAATTTAACTAAGGTACAAATTTTGTCACAGTCAGAACATAGTCTCTATCAGACTGTAGTGACGAAATGCTTCCCCACTGAACCGTGCTTTAAACACTGTGCAATGAACAACAATAAGGAGGTGATTGCACGATTAACTAATCCGAGAATTCCTCTGCATATGTGGGAACATTAGTGGCTTTCAGTTGATGGACGGATCTCAATTAGAGGTAATGCAAAGCATAAATCCTTAGAGGAACAAATTTGCCCGTATCCGAATGTATACATTTAGAAGAATCAATGAACCATTATTTATTTACTTTTTCTTTTTCTAGTAAGTTGTGGGCCTTTCTAGGAGTTAACTGGATGATGTGCTGGCTTACCAATGTGACTTATGAATTACTTATTTTAGGACAGTATTCTGAGCTCGGATCCAGATTTCATCATGACACATTGATGATTTTTGTTGTTGCTCTAAAGTTCTATTTGTGGCAAGCAAGATGTAGATGGGTATTGACACAAAATAGAATGTCATATGAGACTGTATGAATATTGATAAGCCAGGCAATGAGACAGGCATATGAATGGGATGTTGAGAAAGAATTGTCTCTGAAAGTTCACAGATGGTGGAAGGGTTTTCATTATTTATAAAGTATAAATGATTTTGGTGATTTGGTATGCAAAGACTCATGTGCATAAGAAGAAATGGGACTGAGTTTTTAGGTTGTTAATTTGTAGATCAAATGTAGAAAGTGTTATCAAATATTAGAAACAGTTTTATGTTTATCCCAACTGTTAAATAATTCTGTTTTTGTAACTCATGTTTTTGCAACGTTATTATTTATTAAAACTTCCCTACTCTTTGATAAGTTCCATGGGATCTTTAACATCCACCTGAACTACCACCAATCCAGGCAGATGGGACCTCGGTTTAACCTCTCATCCAAAAGACGGCACCTCAGAAGTGCAGCACCCTCTCATGCTGCACTACAGTGTCAGTACTGGGATATTAACCCAAGTGCCAGAGGTGGGAACTGAACCCACAGCCTCTGATCTCCCTGCCTCAGAGGCAAGTGTGCTACCTACTGAGCCACTGACACTGTAATACCCACACTGTAAGGGATCCTTACCCGGTTTCAGGAGGACACTTATGACTGCTTCTTTCCATTCGTCTGGGAAGGTGGCATTCTCCATGCCTCAATTAATGGTGCTAGTCGGAAGGGTGACAATGAGCTTCCTACAGGTTTTATAAAATTTGCCATGGAAGCCAATTGGGGCCCAGTGATTTCCTATTTTTCAAACTAAGGATTGAAGCTGTTACCTCTTGTTTGGAAATCAAAGCATCTAACATGGTTTGGTCCTGCTCTGTTAGCTGGGGAGATGCAAAGGTGCTAAAAGGAGTGTAGGTCTCATGTAGTGTGGTAGAGATGAGGGTTCATTTAGAGGGACTGGTAGAAATTTGCAAATTGTTTTGCTATATCCTGCTAGTGGGTAAGCTGTGGTGAGTGTGGGGTTGGACCAGAAGGGCCGCCACATGTCTATCAACTTGATGGTTTCTCAATTGTAGTGCCAAGAGGTGCCCTGCTGTGTTCCCTAGAGCATTATATTTGTGCCTAGTGTATCTGAGCATGGCTTACGCTACTTCCTTCTTTCAGTGGGCACTGAGGGTGCCTCATAATACTGCCTTTAGGGCATTCCATTGTGTCATTTCAATGGTTTCTCCTCCTGATTAAGTGCCAGGTACATCTGGAGTGCTTGTTTAACCCTAGTTGAATTTGCTTCATTAGCCAGAGCACCAGCTTTCAAACGCCATAATTTGTGGTGACCACCAGAAGAATTTCAACTTGCAAGGATAGTAGGGCTTGGTCAAAATGGATAATGCTATGTTTCTGACAGCCCATGATGACATGCAGCCAGTTTTAGAGAGGAAACAGAGGTCAGTTCAGGAGTAAGTTCTATGAGGGTGAGAGTAAAGGTGAAATATTTTTCAGAGGGGGTGAAAGAACCTCTAGACATACTGCATGCCCAGTTGATCTGCCATATCCACTAATGCCTTGGCCATGCATAAATGGGGCTACTGGTGCATGGGTCCATATCTAACTGTGGATTTCGAACACAGCTGAAGTCCCCAGTAAAAACATAGGCTGTCTGCCTTATCAGCGATCAATTTATAAAGGGTCGTGACAAAAGCTGGTGAGTACATGTTCGGGCATACACAGTATTTATTTATTTATTGAAATGTTTCACCAGGAAGGCACACTGAGCAACAAGTTGCTTATCTCCAGTGTGACCTGGGGAACATTAGAAATGTCATCAGTTGATTTTGGTAACTGCATTCACCAAAATGAACAGTTCCTCTGAATTGGAGTGATGGGAGGTAATCTTGATGGGCAAGGGATGACACAAGGCTACCCAACCATTTTGTGAGTGGGTGAGATACTGCAAAACAAGAGGCCCACCAAGGCTTTATGCAGTTTCAGGTGCCAGCCTCTTGAACATTTCTTAAAGGAGAACTGCACTGAATCTGTTAGTCATCTTTCCTTTAGAAGTTTTTTTTTTTTGTTAATATTGGTTCCAGTGTTTCTATTATTCAGTCTCTACTGGCCTTTTAGTAAACTCTGTGAGTGTTTCTAATCTGCACAATGGCATTAAGTACCATTCCATGCCAAAGTGTTCTCTGATCACCACCCTATCCTAGCTCAGCTGAGTTTTCCCCTTCCACAGATCAGGATAAAATCAGGGCCTCAACAACCAACTGCTTAAATCCCTGACATGTCTGACCATATCCAAAGTTCATCCATTCTTTCCTGGACATTAATTCTCCTTCCACGACCAAACTGGATGTACTTTGGGAGCACTGAAATGCACTCTTAAAGGGAATTAATTTGTTTAGCATCTAAACACAAAAAGATAGCTTCACAACAAGCCACCTCCTTTCTGAATCAGATCAGATCCCTGGAGAAACATATCTCCTTGAGGTCCCTTCACCAAGATTGGGAATGCCTAGAATCTCTAAGATTGAAATATAATCAACTACTGGGTGAAAAGGCAGAACATCTACTGTTACGATCTAAAGCTAAATATTTTGATCAGTGGTAAAAGCTGGGAAACTTCTTGCCCTATGGCTGAGATCTCAAATAGCAGACAGGATAGACTCCTCTATCCGTATGGACTTGGAGCCAGCTCTTACTTCTGTCGTGATACTGTGGCTTACTTTTTAAACTTACTGTCAGAAATGATATACTCCCCTTCGACTCCTTTTGTTCTGCCCAATTTGAGTTTTTCTCCAGGGTCTTGATTTACTTTTACGTAGTGACATACATGTGCAACTTTTGCAAGCTCCCCAACTCTTCACAGAGGTATGTAATGGTATTGGCTCACTGGGCCTGGATAAATCTCAGGCCCAGATGGAATACACTTCTAACTTTTATTAAAAATCAAACTTATTTTAGCTCCTATTTTACTAAACAATTATAACTATATTTCTACCAAAGGCATTTTGGATGCTACTTTTACTGAGGTGATTATTGTAGTACTGTCAAAGCTAGGAAAGGGCCCCATGTTGGTCTCTAACTATAGGTCAATATGTCTTATTAATGCTGATCTTAAAATGTTTGCTAAAATATTGGCCAATAGGTTGAATCAAGGTTGGGGACCTCTCTTCAGTCAGGAACAGGTGGGCTTTGTACAAGAGAGGCTCTCGGTTGATTATTTGCAAAGCTTCCTCACCTTATCTCTGCATTCAGGAGTCCCATACCCCTGAGGTTTTGGTCTTTCTGGACACAGAGAAGGCTTTTGAATGGGTTTTGTGGGATTATTTATTTCATCTTTTGCCTAAATATAGTTTCCTTCAGCCCACGTACTATTCAATGGAGTTTATTCAAAAATATGTTCTTTAAAACATGGTACCAAACAAGGTTGTCTGCTTTCTCCTTTCTTATTTAATCTTTTTCTGGAACCCTTAACTAGGAGGATTAATGTTCCCCCAAAATTTCTGGTACAGTATCCTCTGGGTACTCACCAGTATAAACTCTCAGTGTATGCAGACGACATTTTGTTACATGTCACCCTACCTGACACTTCTCTACCTGCTGCTCTGGAGGTTGTCACGAAATCTGGTACAATTTCTAATTATAAATTGAATTTAACCAAATTGGAGGTTATACCCTGAATGGGTGGGCAATGAGGGCAAGTGTGGGGCATCCAGGCTTTGTGTGGGTTAAAAATAAGTTGAAATACCTAGGTATCTGTTTGCTTCTTCCTCTAAAATGAAAGAATATAGCTTAGATATAGTGGCTTCTCAAATTAAAATAGACTTAGACTGATGGTCCCTTCTCCCCATATCAATGTGGGGCGCCTCAAGTATAATAAAAATGAATGTCCTCCATGTATTTTGTACCCTTCTGATGCTTAATCAGGCCTTGCCACAGCCATGGTTTACCCAGATTAACAGAATGCTTACTGCCTTTCTATGGCAGGGCAAACCACCCAGATGGGCACTGTATAAATTGATGCACTCTAAGGAGAGAGATGTCTTGCAGGTTCCTAATTTTTCTTATATAATTTGGCTATCCATTGCTCTAGATTTTTACAGTGGCTTAGACAGATATCAGAGGATCACTCTACACTATATGTTCCACAATTGTTGGGCATTGAGTGTTACTTATGCTCACAGCTAAGGTTAGCCATTCAAACCTTCCTATTTATTTCCCATAAGATGCTTCCCAGATCTTTGAAAGGCACCCTGTAGAGACTTCCATTCAGACTCCATACAACTTTGCTCTCTGCTTGAGGTACAACCCAGAAAGATATGGCATAGCCCTATTGAGGAACCCAAATTTTAAAATTGCGGGTCAATTATTAACTAAGGCCTTTTGGCCCTATGAAGAAGTGAATCATGTAGATAGTTTTCTACATAATGGCAAAGTATTTACTTTTCAGGAGGCACAAAGGAAAAACTGTATCATTGGCCTGCCTAGTTATCATTTAAGTATTTTCAGTTAACCCATATGCTGGTCCAACATTTTGGGTGTGGCTTGTGGATTAGTTTGTATGGAACACAGGTTCTTTCTCTTGTTTCAAATGCACCTACATCCCACACTATTTCCTATTATTATCATAAATTACAGGATGCTCTTGCTATCAAGGAAAGGTAACGTGTACTATTATTAGGATCAGGCTTTACCTGGAGGTTAATGGCTCCCGTAACTGGTCTTGTATTTGGAGATATAACTATAAATACATAAAATGAGATGGATACCATTTATGCAGTTTCAAATTCTTTATAACCTTTATTGTAATCCAATCAAACTGCATAAGATGGGTAGGCTCCCATCTGATGTCGGCTGTAGATGTAATAAAGAACCCAGCACATTACTGCACATTCTTTGGACCTGTGAGAAAGTAACTCCTTTTGTGAAAATATACAACTAAAATTAGACCCTATGTTGGGCCTGAGCAATACCTTTCTCCATGAGATCTGCTTGTGGGGAGTTTTGATAATCAAATTGGGAACTAAAGACCCCATATGGCTCTGATATGTGCGGTGCCAAAAAGTAATTCTTAGGCAATGGTGTGACAAAGCTATCCCCAATTTATAGAATGGTACAGGAAATATTATTTGCACTATAAGCAAAGCAGATCATTGCCAGTTTGGCAGATTGTCTGGATAGATATAAGAAAATATAGGAACATTATATGTTCTGCTAACTCTTTGAATTACCTTGAGGGTCTCTGTGCTTATCAACCCTTGTTCATGGCAATGGTTACATCTGGATTATTTGATTTTAATTTGAGCACTCAAATTTACTGTGTATTATCTATTATGTGTGTTTTTGTTATTTGCTTCTATGGTCTGACCCATGAGATACTCTAACCCATTTATTGTATATGTTCATTAGTCTCTTCCGAATGTATGGGTGGGTGGGTGGGGGGTATGGGAAGGGCAGGAGACAGTACCTACATAATTTATATTTGATAATCCTTAATGGCTGTTCTCTTTCTTGTTATATTTGGCACTTTGTTTATTGTATGTCAACATCTGGTATATCTATGTGCCTTTCTTATCTTACTCTCAATAAAGTTTATTCAATTTGAAAAAAGTACCATTCCAGAACTACAGTATGTTATAGCTTCTATTCCTCTCAACTACAGAGTTCTGTAGTAGAACACAAATGCATTGTGACAACAATAGAAGAAGTTGGCTAGTTCATCAGCCACATCATTCACATCTAAAATGACTCTTACCACCAGAGCTTAAGTCAGAAACTAGCACTGATTTTACTAAAATGCATGTAAAGGTGAGGGGTGTGAATGTGTATTTTAAAGACTGTGTCATGTAGAAAATGTAGCCTTGTAGGTCAAATGCAGTTCTCCTCTAAGTAATCATGAATAAGAAAGATAACTTAAAATGCCTTCAATATTTATTATTATTTATTCATTGACTGATTGATGTGTTGATTGAGTAAGCTAAATGTAACAGTGTGCCTTTTACATAACAAAATGAGAGAGGCATATAGAAAGTACAAAGGAAGCAGCAGTTTCTAATCATGGTTGAAGTCATATCAGCTAAAGCACTGTAGATGGGTCTCATGCACCATAATTATTAAGCAATAAAGCATAACAGGGTGTGTTATGGTGGGATAATGGCCCGCCTCAGGTGGGTTGAAGGTCGAGGTGAAGCTGAGTGCTTCCACCGCTGAGAAGGTCCATTAGCCACCATAATGCACCATTTGAGTACCTTATTGTGATTATGAAATGGGTCTTTAGTAGTAAATGGGATGTACCTTTAAACATATTTTGTTGATTTACTTTCAGCTGGGCTGTTCTGCTGTGATAACGGCCCGGCTGAAAATACCTCTCGCCAGTCAGGATCCAGCATGCTTTCTACCCATTTCATAATGTTTCTTTATCATCTGCTTTTTAGCTATATCATCTCTCTGTTTTTTATCTCTGTAAATAGGATTATTATTGTATTTCATAAGAGAAGTGGGCAAGCCAGACCTGGCTCAAGCTAGTGCCTGGCTCAACTTGGCTTGACCTATATAAGCAACTGACAGCCAAGGTCAAACTAGAGCCAGTTATGCTCAAAGTAAGCATTGTTGTCAGCCTGAGCAGTTAGTGTCTGAAATATGTGACTCCTATGTGAGAACAGCCTGCAGTTGCCAGGGGTCAGCTCATGCTTTGGCTCGTAGAGTCATGCCAGACCCTGGCCTGTCTCTGGCTTGGCTCTAGGTGAAAAATTCCTGGCATGTGCACCTCTATTTCATATTAAATGCAGACCTTGGCAGAAGTTTGTTATGTTCCTTTGCATGAAATATACCATAGGGATGAACTGTATAATATATAATTACAGTAAATTCAGGATGCTTAATATTTTATAACTCTTAAAAATCTGACTTTGGGTCAGCTACTGGCATGGTGGCAGTGCTGCTAGCCATGACGCTAGTGACCCAGGTTTGGTAGCGAGCCAGGATCATTGGGGGCTGGCCAGGGAAGGGAGTCTGCATATCCCAGTGGATGCTCTCATCCTCCAGTGAGGGAATGAGGGTCACTGCCTTTGTGCAACACTGCCACCAGGGTGACTATGGGATGGCAGTCCCATGGAGGTATTGCAAGGGAGGAAGGGATGCTGGCTGAGCTCTGCACTTGCATATATTGTATGGGCATGCTTGGGGCCTCTTGTGTGCTGATGTCCCCAGTGTGTGTGGGCAGAACAAAGAAAACCCTGGTGCATGCAGGCCAATCCCAAAGCATGGTCAGGCCTTGCCTCCCACTGTTGTCTGATCTCAATCCTATGTTCTCTAATTTCTGAAGAACAGAGGCGGTGACAGTGCCTTGCATCTGGTCAGGCCTCACGGGGGCATGCGCCATGGGGTTGGAAGGTGGACATGGGCACCAGAGACATGAATGGATAAGCTGGACTCATTTTGGGGACCAGTGGTAAAGGCTAAAGAATACATTTTAAAACATTTTGATTTTGTAAAATAATCCACCCTTGAATAAAAGTCACCATTAAATACAAACTGCAGACCAAAAATATAAGGTTTTAATAGAAACCACAGCTTCCATTTGATTTACGTCACCAAACTGCCTCTACTTATTGCATTTTTAAAAATAGGTTAATGTAGTGTAAAGGTTCTTTAAAGAACCAAATTCAGTTCTATTTCTCAAAAACATGGTAATTCATTAAAAAATCACATATCAGATGTAGCTCACCCTTACCATGTCTGCCTTTTGAGGTCACAACATCTCTGAAAAATATGTATTTTTATTTGCAAAAATCAGCATGTGCAAAAATACTTACTGTAACCTGGAAAATTGGACAATAGCCTCACAGTCGCACAGCTTGCTTGCAGACAAAAATCCTATGGCCTATGGGATCATAGCACTTTTGGAAACCAAGCCTCATGTATTCAGAAAGACTTTATTTACTAGGATGAAACTAAAATGTCATAAAATAATCCAGAAAAAGAAGTCTAGTGGTTCATGCCCACAGCAGAATTTATACCAAATTGTACAACAGGATCCTACAGATGGCAAAAACAGTTTGCTGTATTAGTAGACTTAACAACCCAATCACCTTACAATAGACTTAAAGTTACACTGTCAACCATTGTTGCATTATATAACAGTATTTCTAGTTGAAATCCCACATATTATGATTGCTTACCTTCTTTAACATTCATTGATGTTGCTGGTTGTTTTATCTGTCTCTTTCTTAGTAGATCTGATGTGTATGCTAATTGTGTAATAATACCCAACCTTGTTTTGTTTCAAATCCTTGATCTACTCTTATTGTATGCTTCCTGGACATTAGAAACACCCCTAAGCAATGTAGCCACTCATAATGCAATAGTCTCCACTCTCCTATTGCGCCATGAGTGGCTAGACTGTGCTGGGGGTGATCCTCAGTCCAGGATTGATGCAGTAGGAGTTGATCAAGGACTCTATAAACAAATATAGTTTTGTGTGGTAAAACCAGGATGGCTGGCAGTCTGTTTTTCACTTTTAAAAGAAAAAGGGTATCAGAATCAAATTACCAGCTACATTAATGATCTTTACAGAATGTGGCTAATCTTAACGTGTTTTTAAACTAGACACTTTGAGAACTACAGGGTTGAAAGTGTCCCTTTAATTTATCACCGAGCAATAGCATTATACAAGGTAGTCACCTAACACAGAGCTAGCAATTTGTTTGTCAGCACTAATAAACATAGCTTTGGCTTGCAAGAAAAATATATTACGATATTTATAGAATGTAACAGTATCCAACAGTGCCCAAGCAATCATCACTTTTCCCTGGAATGATCAGTCTGTTGTGTACACAATATGTTTCACATACAAAAGGGAACTATATCTCCCAGTAAGTGATTAAGAAGAAAAATAGAAGAATTTATAATAGCTGGCTGAATAAAACCGAGTCCTGCATATATATTCCTGATTTAAAAGACAGTATGGACAACTGTTCCATTTGATGCCACAGAGACGTTGACTTGGCAACACGTATCCCTGTTATCTCTGGCATTTGTCAGAGAGACAGACCTTTGCTTCTTTCTCTCCCTCGGGCCCATGACCTCCAGTTTGATTCCTTGCAAACACATCATCATGTCTTCTCGAAATGAAGGTGTATACAGACCGTAGATTATAGGATCAGAGCACGTGTGGAGCAATCCAAACAGAAAGAGGCTGTGATTGACATATTCTGGCATTTTCTGGATCATATTTGGCTGGAACCAGTACCATAATCCCAGAAGATAATACGGTGTCCAGCAGATTATGAAAGAAGCAACAATCACAATCGCCATTTTCAGTGTTTTCATTCTTGCTTTGGAGATGTGGTCATTTTTGCTTCTTGCAAGAGCTGCTGAGAAAAGGTCTCTGGTTAATAAGTGGCAATTAAGTCAAATTATAATTTAAACAAATAAGAAATTCTCCAAACTGAGAAAATCTGTATCTAATTTATATTCTATGCATTCTGCTAAACTGAAATGATTTGCACTGCTTTATAATCTGACACTCATCATTCTTGTAGAAGAGTCACTTATTACCCTGTATTTCTCTAAAAATAGCTTTGTGCAAATTGAAATATTGGAATGAGTGTTTTCACAGAGGAGTGTGCTTAGTTTGAAAAATCCTCAACCCTCCAAGCCAGGGTTTTTTCAATTTTAGGTAGTTCTGAGCCTCCTGGGCTCTTGAAAATGCAAATAACCCAACTGTATATAACTTATTATCATAAGTAAGACTGTATAACTCAGTAGTTAAAATGCAGAGCTGCAATTGTCCAGTTGGTATGTGATTTATTATATGTAAGACTGTATACCTTAGTAATTTAAATACAGAGCTATGAACTTGAAGACGAGGTTTGAATCCCACTAATCCACATAATACTGTGTGACCAGGAGCAAGTCATTTAACCACCCTGTGCTTAATTCTCATTCTTTCTCTGTGCCTAACCTCTGACCTTTTCTGAAATGCTCTTGTGCACCTACAGCAAGGCCTGACTGACAGCTGTTCATGGAGTGTGAAGTACTGTGGGATACAGGATAAAGGGCACCTATAAAACTCAAATTCCTTTCCTTTCCTTCCCTTCCTTTCCTAGATATCTGTTTATAAAATGGATCAAGATAACAGTCACAAATACTGCTCTTTCATTGGATGAGCCGGGTCACCTGCAATGCTTCTAAAGACTAACATACATGGTACTGCAATTTCTAAGCAAAATGTTTAATAGTAGTCATATTTTATAAGAGCAATAACATACTCTAAGGTGTTGCATTTGTTGGGGCATAGGCTCTCCTCTGGAATGCAGTGGACAGCTACACTGGCAGATTGCTAGATCTGATTCTTGATGTTCCTCAATGTGAACATCCAACAATGTTGTAGTAGTTTTTTCTCCTCTGTGACTGTGATCATTATTAAGAATTTTTGTTCTATTCAGACTTTTATCACCTCTGAACTCCGCCTTACCTTCAGGCTATGACCGCAACCTCCCAGACCCATCAACCACTGACCTCACCCCTTTGCAGTTCCCAATGACTTTCCCTCTCTGTCTGTGAGGTCCACCGGAGGTTATCTTCCCTCCAGCTCCACTGTGGATTCCATTTACGATTTGCAGGGTGCCTAGTGTGGGCCTCAAGTGCTCTGGCAGACATCATCCTGATGAAGAGGAGAATAGTTCCTCCCAGTATTCTTCCCCAAGCACCTTTTTTTCCCTTGGTGAGAGCATAGAAGGGTAAGCACCCAGGCCTAATCGCAAGGGTCCCAGCGATGCAAGTGGTCTGAGCCAACTCTCCCAGCAGAGGAGCACTGCCAAGTGGCATCTCTCCCAGCTTGGTCTGTATCCTAATGTGGCATCCAAATTTACTTTGAACCCAAGTCTCAGGCACTGCCGCTGGGCCATTGGGACGGTGATCACTAAGGCTCCTTAACTGTGTGAATATGGTTACCTTTCTTCTGAGTCCTGTTGTGTGCCACCGTCCAATTGGCTTGCATCAGGTCAGACACAGCACTTACAGTAGCTGTCCATCATTCACCTTAAAAGTCTAATAGTCAGCTGCAGACTAGATAGCATCAACAGAATCATAAAATGTGTGCTTACACTAGGTAAAATGGAGGCCTCAATGGGGTTGACAATGTCCCTTAAAGTAGGACTGTGAGGTGCCAAGGCCCCCAAAACAATCCACAAAGGCTGAAAACAGCAAACCATCAACACTTGCTTCCTCCTTGTTACGATTCATCAGTGAGATAAAATAATCATTATAAAATGGTGGGCAAAATCCTCAAATCTGGTTGGCTAGGACCACTTTCAGCTAGGATGCTATCTCAGTATATAATCCCAGCCAGAAAGGGTATACTATTGAAAGAGTGAAATGTTTACAGCGAAGACCATTACAGTGACAATTCTGAACAGATGCGAAATTGTCGCAGTACAAGTCATAAGCCGCCTTATGACCTTACCATTTGAACCCAGCACAGAACATTTTTGAATCCCCACCAAACTTAATTCTATGCAACTGCAACAACATTCTGCACCATGAGAGCTGAAAAATACATTTTGGCCAGTATTTTAAAAATGACAGCTGTTACATACATGAGGCAGGGTAATAACACGGTTATGTTGAAAATATGGGTGAAAATATAGAAAATTTCCAAAGTTACAAGCGTGCATAGTGAGATAACAATAAATGCTCACACAGCAACCAGTTTTTGCATGTTGACCCTAAATTTTCAACATAGCCTTCTTATGACTCCACCTTGTGAACAATAGGACTGTTGTTATGCAAATCCCACTGAAAAGATGATTTCTCCAACTGACCGCAAAAATCACCTTTCCAGTGGAAACTGCCTAATGACAATCATATTGTTCATGAGGTGGGGTCCCCAAACAGCCATGTTGAAAATGTGTGGTCAAAGGATAAAATGGCGAGTTATGGCCAAAAGTTGAACCGCCCCCATTGTCTATTCCTTTTTTGTGATGTATCATAATCCTTTTCGCCAGCTGACTCATTTTTCATGAGGTGTCATAACCTTCTTGTCATGCGTAAAAGGATTAGGACCTCCGACCAGACAGCTCTTCCAGTAATACTGTGAGTCGATAAAACTTTTCGTGATGCAAAAAGGATTATGACAATTCATAAAATAGGAATTCATATGATGAAAAAGGATTACCAGCAGGGCCATCTGGTCTGAGAAGCCCTAATCCTTTTCACATGATAAAAAGGATTATGACACCTCATGAAAAAGGAATCAGCTGGCGAAAAGGATTATGACACCTCACGAAAAGGATAACTTTTTAATCCTTTTTCATGAGGTGTCATAATCCTTTTTCATCATGCAAAAAAGGGTTAGGACTTCTCAGACCAGATGGCCCTGTTGGTAATAGTTTTTTATGAGATGTCATAATCCTGTTTCATGATACGAAAAGGATTATGACAACTCAAGAAAAGAAATGAAGACAGAGAGACAAAAAGGATTTTTTAAATTGAAAATAAGCACTTTTAGGCCACATAACTTAAGGTTAAGACACAGCACAGTGAAGGATGTGCAGATGAACAAGATATATATTTGGATGTCTCTAGAAGACATCCCGGGCAAAGTTATAACATTTTGTTTTTAGGGGAAACAAGATGGCAGCTGATGAAAAGAGATTTTTCTTGATGAAAAGGGATTCTAAGAATACCTTTTGTGAGGTGCCAAAATCCTTTTCGTCAGACCAAAATTCATTTTCGTTCCATGCAGCTATCCAAAAGACTGAACTAAGCATGCTCAGAACCCAAAATTTCTAAATTTACTAATTTTGGAACAGGTATTTTTACCAAACTAATGCTGACTTGTTCTTTGGGGCAAGCTCTTTTGACCCTGAAATGTTTTGACCAAAATTCTAAACAGTTTGGCCTGGCGTGGTGAGGAAAAACAGCCCAAAAGGTGAATTTTATCATTTTATCACTAGGATCTACCCCATGGAACAGAGCATACCAAATTTTGTGAAAATCTGTTGTATGGTTGCAAAGTTATTAAAGTGCAAAATTTGAGGTTTAACATTAAAGTGCCTACCCAACCCTCGCTACAGAGGTGCAACTGCACCCTATATTTAATGCAAAAACTATGTTAATGCATCAGTTAGGGTTGCTATTAATGCGACAAAAGTAGGAAATGCAATGTTAGGGTTTTCAACCCTAACTACACATTCTCCCCAAGCTGCCAAAAGGGCAAGACAACACAACCAGCCACAGACATCCATCATCAGGTAGGACAAACAACATACAACTCTTTCCACATGACAAACAACATACAGCTCTTTTCACATGACACAAGAGACTTTCATCATCATGGTTCAGCACTTCTGTAGCCTTGGACAGACATGCCACAGGTGGCTGAAGGCACTCAGCACCTGCATGCAATCATCCATGTGGGAATGGAAATTCACCTCTGTGGCAGCATAGCCTTCGGCACCGCACCCAAGTGAAGACATTCAGCACTTCCCAAGTGCTTGTGGCACTTGGATGCACCCCCTTGCCTCACAACCCAGCTGGGGAATGTAGTAATTTAGCATTACCACACACCCTGTTGTGTGTTATTGTTACTTACAATTTACAATGTGATACAATGGGAATATTATATCACACGTCCCTGGAGATTGAAGACACTCAGCTGCACCTCATGCCTCATAATCACACCTGGAGCATGCAGCAATGAGCACTGCCACACACCCTGCTGTGTGGTATTGCACACTTAAAATTTATAATGTGATCTTATGCAATTATATACTGCAGTTCAAAGATGGTTGAAGGCACACAGCTGTGCCTCTTGCCTCATAACCCACCTGGGGCATGCGGCATTTTATCATTGCCACACACCCTGCCATGTGTTATTTCTTAGTTACAATTTACAGTGTGATCCTATGGTAATTTTATATTGCACTTCCCAGGTTGTTGAAGGAACTTACCTGTGCCTTGTGCCTCACAACCCACATGGGGCATGCAACAATTTAGCATTACCATATACTGCTGTGGTATTGCTTATAAAATTTATAATGTGATCCTATCAGAATCATATACCACACTTCCCAGGTGGTTGAAGACACTGGCTGCACCTCGTGCTCTCCCAACCCATGTGGGGCATGCAGCAATTTAGCATTGTTGCACACCCTGCTGTGTGGTATTGCCTGCTTGCAATTTACAATGTGACCTATGGGAATCATAAACCAAAACTTCCCAGGTGGTTGAAGGCACTGGCTGCATCTAATGCCTCATAACTCACATGGGCCATTCATAACACACATGGGCCATGTGGTAATATAGCATTATCTCACACCCTGTCATGGTGTTATTCCTTACTTACAATTCACAATGTGATCCTATGGGAATTTTTACTGCACTTCGGGTGGTGTGCAAGTCTGCATGTCTATCCATGGCTACAGAAGCACTGGATCATGATGATGGATGTCTCTTGTGTCATGTGGAAAGAGTTGTATGTTGTTTGTCATGTGGAAAGAGTTGCATGTTGTTTGTTTTACCTGATGATGGATGTCTGTGGTTGCTTGTGTTGCCTTGCTCCTTTGGCTGCTTGGGGAATGCAGAGTTAGGGTTGAAAACCTAACATCAATTTCCATACTTTTATCACTTTAATAGCAACCTTAACTGAGGCATTGATATACTTTTTAGCAATGAATTTCATCACTTTTGAGAGATAGTAATCATAGCCTTATTTGCTTGAGGGAGTACAGGGCCCAAATGAATATGTAACAATAAGACACAATGGGGTGTGCATTAGACAGTTCTAATGCATAACTAGGGGACGTAGTGGGCACGAGGCCATAGACCAGTGCGCCCAGTCCCTAGCCGCATTAGAATCTGTCCTCATGCACATCCCCGAGTGGCTTATTGTGCTTATAAATGGGTCTGTGTATTCTAAATGGGTTTCTAGTTTTAGCTGTGTATTAGAAACATCTAATGCACGGTTAACAACCAGTCAGATTGCTTGAAATCCTTTGCCCATTTTATAAATGTATGTAGCTATGGAAGGGCCCTGTACTTCCATTTATAGGACAACAGTGACCAAACTGTCAGCATAGACATCTCATTACCCACCTCATGCACCAGGTACTGAAAATGTTTGAATTGCTGCCAAAATGTAATAATTCCATGCAACTGCAACACCATTCCATGTCAAAGGTAAAAAGATATTTTGACCAGGATTGAAAAATAACAGTTATGACATACATGAGGTGTAATAAGAAGTTCACGCTGAAAATTTGAGGTCAAAATATTTTAAATTTCTGAAGTTACGATCGTGATAATGAAATTGCAATGAATGGTCATAACTCTGCCATTTTTACATATTATGGCCACAAATTTTAACATAACCTTCTTATGATCCCACCTCATGAACAAGATCAGGAAGAATTGTCAAATCCCACCCAAAAGGTAAATTCTCCAATCAACCATGAGAGCACCTTTCAGACGAGAGTTGCATAATGACAGTCATATAGTTCATGAGATGAGTTCCCAAATGGCCATGTTGAAAATTTGGGTCAAAATGCCAAAACATGACTGAGTTATGCACCAAAGTTGAAACCACCATTGAAATACACTGAACCGTGATTTACCTTAGAGTCTCATAGGTTCCAGCAGCAAGACCTGTTTTCAATCAGAATCTTGAACCTGGGACCTGTGCAGGTGAGTGTGGTTGTGTGGGAGTGTACTGGGGATGGGGTGATGGGTGCTGAGTGGGAGGTAGGGAGGGTGGGCTGATCAATGAGGGACCTTTATTTGCAGGCAAAAATCCTTCAAGGGACATTTTCTTTTGCAGGCACGGACAGTAATGGAAGGGGGTGCCACTAGACACCAGGGACATAACAGCAGCATGGGACGGTGATGGGAGAATGGGGAGGGACCACTGGACTACCAGGAAATGTTTTATTAATACAGGGACAGCGATGGGAGAATGGGGAGAGGAAGGTATTACTGGACTACCAGGAATATTATTGTACAAGGGATGACGATCAGAGAATGTCAGAGTGTGGGGAGGAGCCACTGGACTACTAGGGAATCAGGGACAGAAATCAGCGACAGGGTGCCACTAGACACCAGGGAGTTATGACAGTTTGAATTGCCATGGACATTTACTGTTCACAGTCTTTTCAGTTCAAACAGTAAAATTTGCACTGTAAAGAACTGTGAATGGTTATTTTCCGATTGAACTGTTTTCATTTACCTGTCTTTCTTGTAGCTATCACAGACATCATTAGAATTCAAAATGGTAAAACATTTTTCCAAACTATCAAAAGGCACACCATTGGCACAGACCCCATCATCCCTAAAAATTTCAGAAAAAATGATTATTCAGTCTGGGCTGTAGATGATGGCAAAAATCCCATGTTAACCAGTGGAAAAAATGTGTTTTTACCACTTTATAGCTGACAAAGCATACATGCCATCACAAAACTTTTCACGCCTTGAGACTCTGGCAGAATGACTCGCATGCCAAATTCTAGGCAATTTAGTCGAAGTACACCAAAGTTATTAAGGTGCAAAATTTTGAATTTAACATTTAAGTGCTGTACCAATCCTAACTATAGTGGTGCTACCCCCCACTATAATAATTCTTTGTGCAACAAATTTGGTTATTCAATTATGTAATTGTATGTCCAATAAAAGAAACATTAGCCAATATATGAATGTGGGGCTAAAATGAGACATCTTAAAAGTGTGTCCTGAACCTGAAAGTCGCAAGCAGGTTTGGAGAAAGCAGAAACTTTTGTAAATCACACCTCTGAGCATTTTGTTTTTGTAATTATTGAAAAAAATCACATCCAAGCAACCCACAAATCGCACACATGGCAACTGTGGCTAGAAAGTAACTGGGAAGTTCCCACTGCAGTCCATCTGACCTGCATCCCTGGCTTCCTTACCTGCTTCCTCCTGCCTTTAGGAATTTGGTTTCCTTCACCAAGTCCATTACTTGCAGTCGAGTGCCTGCATTCCAGTCCCTATGCTTAATGCCGGCTGCTGCTGTTTAGGAGCTGGGGTGGAGGCTGAGTAAGGAGGTCAGGACTGCATGTCAACGTGGTTCTTACTATGCTGCCATAAAAATTATGGCATCCAGGTCATGGGTCAGGAATTGAGGAATGAACACACGAGGGTGGGAGGAAAAAGAAGGATCTATACTTGTTTAAAACGAGATCGGTCCGGGTTTTTACTTTATTTCTTTTATCTCTTCCCTGCTCTCGGAGCCCTCCTTCCCTCCTCTCATCCCTCCATTCCACCTCTGGTGGATCTGCCCCTAGAGTGCCTCCTCTCCCTTCCTGCACAGTGGGGTCTGTCCTCTTTTGGTGGTCCGGATGGTACCCAAGAGGCTATCATCTAGGGCTGCCGAGAGGTTTTTCTGTTTTCTCCCTGATTTCCCTACCCTCTGAGACGTGCAGGCTAGGACGTCACGTCCTGAGTGGCGCGGGCTGACATGCTAAGCCCTCATGCGCCACCGACGTCTCCCTTCCCGGCTCCTGTGAACGGAGCCGCCCATCTCCTCATTGTTGGTGCTTCCACCAGCTGCGAGGGTGATGCAGAATGTGAAAGCGTTCTTGGTTCCCCCCTGAGGGAGGAGAGCATCCATTGGGATGCTCAGTCCTCCTCCCTGCCGACTTCGCCACCCGAGTCCGTTCCTCGAACCCGGTCGCCGTGTAGCGCAGGTGTGGCGCCCAGCCGCCAACCTCAGCGCCACCGTGGTCTGTTTTAATGAAATAAACACTGACATCAGGGGAGTGAGTCACCGCGTATGATGCTCCACAGCTCCCTTGAGTGTACATGCTGGAAATGACTTCAGTGACATGCTCTACACATAGGAGCTGCACCACTGCCACAATGCAGCGGTAGTCAAAAACACCTTAACACAGTTAATGCAGTTGTGGAGGTGGGGCAAAAAATCAGTTGTTTGCACTGCATTAGACAGTATCAGGAGTTGTTCACACACTGGCCAGAAGGATGTTGTGAATGACTAGAAAGCTGTGGGCAGCATCTGCTGAAAGAAGGCACTGAGGCTGGTTCTGAGCCAGCTAAATTCACTAGTCAAAACATTTACAGCAGTCCATAAATAAAACTGTTCTATGCAGACAATTCTGTAGGATGTAAAATGAAAGATATACCACCATTAGAGATGTTGCAACATTTTATTTGCCAGTGAAATTGCCATGATATCGGCAATTTCAGAGTGAATATTTCATGAAATTGCAGTGAAATTTCGAATTTAACCTGCAATTTCACCCCCATCCATATATGTCCATTTTGTTGAATTTATACTCTCCTGGTGTCTAGAGGTCCCCCCTGACGATCAAAGGCCAAATTAAATCAAGAAAACCTCTCTCACTCTGGAGCCCCCGCCCCAATCTTGCAAAAACCCACAAAAACAACAACAATCCCTCCCATGTCCCTGGTGTGCTAGTGCCCTCCCCACTGGCCAATCACTGGGTGAATTCATTGATTGAGTGCTCAGACTGGCTGCCAGCCATGGAGGTGAGTGGAGAGCTGTCCTGGTGGCCCAATCAGGGTACTGGGGGGCGAGGTGAGCTCGGACTTACCACAGGGTGAGGGAGTGGGGTCCACTAGACACCAGGGACGGCGGAAGGGAGGGGATTGTTTTTGTTTTTCACAAAGATTGGGGCCAGGGCGGCTTAGGGTGACTGGGGGAAAAAGGGTTCTTGATTTGAATTTGGCCAGTGATCAGCTGGGGGACCACTAGACACCAGAGACATGGATGGGGATTGTTTTTGTTGTTGAAAAGATTGGGGTCCAGGGCTCAGGGTGACGGGGAAGGGTTCTTGATTTTAATTCAGCTGGTGATTGACTGGGGCCACTAGGCACCAGGGACATGGATGCAGTCCTTAGGCCTGTTCCCCTGCCTTGAGTTGGCTGAGAAACTACCTCCAGGGCAGAACACAGCAGACTAAATTCTACAAGGTCCTCTCTGACTCCTCCGGTGACCCCTGGTGTCCCACAGGGATCAGTTTTGGGGCCCTTCTCTTTCTGCATTTGTTAACAACCTCCCTGCTGCTGCTTTCAACTGTAGTGACACCCTTTTATGCAGATGATCTTGTCATCCTTGCACATTCCTGAGTCATTGGGGTTCTTAACCTTCAGCTTAGTGAGGCCTTCAAGAGTACTCAAGCCTGGGTAACATCCCACAAGCTGGTCCTAAATCTGAAAAAACTCAGGCCATGCTCTTTGGGTTAGCAGCCAAGATCAAGGCCTCCCCTGTCCCTCAATGTGTCAGTGGTGTGGATGGCTCTCCTCCTAACCACAGTTTCAATAAAATACCTTGGGGTTACACTTGACCCCAACTCGACCTGGGGATTCACATCCTGAATGTTTGTGGAACCGTAAACTGCAAACTGGTCTTGCCTACAGGGCAAGAAAAACTTGGCGTCTGTAGCTAAGCGGCACTGGCCAGGTGTGCTCTCCCTTCACTAAGCTATGGCCTTCTCCTGTTCGCTAGCACTCCAAGGTCCACCTTGCCAGGTGGAACACAACCTATAACAACATCTGTCGCTTTGCCCTGGCTGTCCTAACGCCCTCATCCACCATTGTAAATTATATGACTGGCTTTCCCTGGCCAATCACTTGAAATATGGGTTGGGCTGCTTCGTAGGAAAGGTGCTCAGAACTGGCACCCCACTGGGGCTTGCAGCTTCTCCTGCCTGCTGTATCCTCCTCCTACTCCCTCAAGTCTCAGGGTCTGGCGGTGCTCAAAGTTCCATATCTCGAACACTAATGGGGGATAGGGACTTTGCTACATGTGCTCTGGGCTATGGAACTCCTTCCTGACCATGTACATTCCTCCCCTCATAAGCGTGTCTCCGAATTCCTGTGGGAGCACTTGAAACTGTCCTCGTGTGTGGGTGTCCCAAGCCGCCTAACCACGTCTCCAAATTGGTCCCATTCTGATCCACTGCCTACTGTCCTTTAATCTTTGGGTAGCATGTGATTGATCACCATCTGCTTATGTATTAAGTGGCCCTGGTAAATAGGGTCACTAATGCAATGTAATTACCATTGAATGGGTTAGTCTATTTATTTTGTATGTATAAGTATATTTCACCTATTACTGCTCACTGTAGACAATCTATGTTTATCTTGCTCTCTTGTAACTCTGTACATTTGCCCTCTTGTTGTTATGTACCTTGTTTGAACCTGTATTTTCAGTGTACTCTCCGGTCGTACCTGAAAATAGGCATACAGATTGTCTAGTGTACCTACCTGGTCAACAAAAGCTAAATAAATAAATAAATATCCTACTGCATAATATGAGCCCCTAATAGCAGGGAGACTGAAGGAGTGGGATTGCTTGGTTTGTCTCACTTTCTTTGACCTTTACTGAGAGCCAAAGCAGATAATTATGTTTAGGCTGTCTTGAGCTTGCCTACTCTTCCAGGTGAATTACATTATAGTTCGATTTGTTTCTCTCTGACAGTCTACTTACATGTTGGTCTATTAGAAGAAACTGAAACTGGAGTCATTACACCAAATAGAAAATGCGTACCAGGTTAGCCTGTGCTTTGAAAAGGGAAACTAAAATTTGACTTCACTAAGGAAGTGTAATTATGTGGACGTTAAATACCAGGACATTTTCAGCTTAAAACTGAGACAATACTCTAAATGATAAAGTCCTATGGAGCAAGCTGCACTACATGTAACTGTAGCTGGGTTACAAACCAGAGAAATAGCCTGGCCAAGGGCACTAGTGCAGTGGTGTGCTGGAGGGGACTCTCAGGCTCAGTAGAGGTGGTTGTTAAATGTTGTTTCCTTTTAAAGTGAATGGGGCAGTGATCCAGTTGTTCAATCCCAAGAGCGTGGTGTTAAAATTGTGGCCACACACATACCCCATAGTGTGTCATACCCCAATGTGGGCAACTCATGTTCACTGTGCAAATATGCCCATCTGTTCTGGGCCCATATTTTGTGCAATGCTTTGAAGGCAATATTTTAAGATCTAGGAGGGTGAGGGCATTCTGTTTCACTAGTGTCTCCTGTGTGGGACTGGGAGAGGAATGGATATTGTGTGTGACCATGAGACATTCTACACTCCCATGCTGGAGTGTTTACAACCATCTGAGCATAAGCATGCAAGAGCTTGAGACAGAAACACTGGAATAAAATGGGCTGTTGCCTATGTCAGAATGATGCCGCCATATATGTCCCATACCAACAGCCCCAGCCCCAGGTATTAGCCCAGCTTCTTTGGCCTAAAGGGGAAACTAGCAATATGACCAATGTCTTCATCCCTCCTCCAGGGCCCACCAGAGGGTACCTGGCTTTTCCTGTAAGGTGCTCTCTGAATAGTCTGTCCAGAGCCAGGGTGGGAGGGCAGCTGCAGAATAAGGGGTGCTATCTGCACATTTGAGCAGACTTGATAGACCATTAGGCCTTTATCTGCTGGCAAAGTCTGTATGTTCGTATGTAAGGCTGGAAGGAAAGGTGCTGCCATTGGCTAAAGGCAGATGAAGAGGTACTATGTAGGCTGGCATTTGAGGTCAGGAAAGTAAATAAAAGAAAATTGGAGAGACTTATAATGGCAGCCATCCTAATCATCCACTTTAACACAGAACAGTTTGCCACATTAAGGTACCATAGCAGCACTTCCTCCTTACGCAGTATCCTCAAGATACCACATGAGCTGAAGTGTTAACTTTATTAGTTAGCCCAAGAAGGTATCACTTCAGCTCATGTGGTACCTTGAGGATACTGTGGTAAGGAGGAAGTGCTGTTATGCAGTACCCAATGTGGTAAACTGTTCTGTCGCAGCAGAATAACTGATTGCCGCCACTGTAGGTAATTCAAATATGTCCACTGGATACCTAAGTAGTGTCTAGTTTTGCCCAGAATTTTATTACCTATAGTTATTTAATCAAACTGTAGGAGGCAGTATAGCACAGTGGGTTAAGGCTCTGAACTGCAGATCTGGAGACCTGGGTTTGAATCTCACAGTCACCTAAGTGCATACTGTGTGATCCTGAGCAAGTCATTTAACTTCCTTGTGCTCCCAGGTCGCATCTGGAAACAAGCTTCAGCTTAGAGTGCTACTCCTGTTAAACAATGTTCCTTCCTATTCCAATTATCAGGTCAAACTATTAGTTATCTGGGGCTATCCACCCAGATATGGAGACCAGAGCCATTCATGGAAAGCATTCTAGAAAACACAATTTTTAACAACTCTATAAAAAATGAGACGAAAACACAATTTTTTAACAACTCTATAAAAATGAGAAAAGGCTTTCAATATTGATAGGTGAAGTACAGTTTATGCCCACTGAGTGTTATCACTGTAATTATTATTGACATGGGATAGCCCAACTGAGATGCAGCATCTAGTTTCAGTGGGGTGCTGTTTTTCAGTTTTATAGCTAGAAAGACTGAGACACAATAAAGTGAAGCCTTTTGCACAAGGTTGAAAGGAAGCCAGGGACTGAGGTGGAACCCAAAGCTGAGATCTCTAGTTTAGGTAAGTAGTTCGACTGACCACTGAACCACTGCTGTAATAATAATAGATTTTAAACTTTGAGGTAACACTTCTTAACAATTTATTTAGCAAAACAGACATTTGAGAAACAGTAATCATATACTGCTGCATTTCAGAAGGTTGGCTTTGACTACAACTGCATTTTCTTCAGTTTGGTTAATGCAAGTGTAATTTCATGGACATCAAATTTTCTCCTTCTTACCTTTCTCATCCTTCACTTGTTTATTGATTTCCAACAGTATTCTGGCATAGCAGATTATCATGACACTCAGTGGGGTGCGTATAGGTAGTGAAGGTGAACATGTTGTGACAATCTCCTGCCAGTGTTTTGCAAAACTTCCAAATGTCCCACACTGGGTGAAATTCACAACTGGGATAGTGTGTAGTCGGAAAGAAAAAGCTGAAATAAATAAAAAATAGTTTGAGTCTTTTTGTTGTTGTTGCTCCTTCTCATGCCCCTTCAATACCTCTCTTCTTTGGGGCCAGCACATTCCCCTTCTGCCCACTGGACACAAGCACACAACCATTCATCACCTCCAGGCTCCCAAATGTCCTCTGACCCCTCTTCAGCACTGGGTCATCATAGACAGGGCTCTCACTGCTGCCACCAGGGAGGAAGCACCTGTGACATCAGAGTCATAGTCATGGGGAGTGCGATCTGGTGCGATGAGTGGTCAAGTGGCATGGGGACCACAGAGGGCCATGCAGGTACTATCAACTGTTCTACCATCATGCCACTCACCACCCTGATTATGGCCACAAATCACAACATCAGGGAGGGCACATGGCAACATGTCGTCTCCCATGCCACTAAGTATGTGTCCGCTGGATCATGACCAGCAGCCTGTTGGGGAGTGTTGCATACCAGTTCCTCCATTCTGGGCAAGAAACAGTCTACATGGATACTTCTCACCCTTCTCGACTGACTCAGCTCCAGCCATCCTGGATGCAGAAAGCAAACCCTGGTCACCAATGTACCAAGTATTATGTTTTTCTTAATCCATCTTTTATCTCATTTTGCCTGGCACTGTGATATGAAACTGTCTTCTATTGATTGAACTGGGTTCTTCTGGAGTAACTGAGGTGCTACCATGAAATATCTTAACAGTATTGTTTTCTTATTCTATATACAGTTTACTCACCACCAACATTTCTCCATCTGGTTCTTTCATGAAATCAAAGTTCCCAGCCTGGCACTCTACCTCCCTGCCTGCTGTCCTCTGGGGTTACCACCCCATGGTAGGGCCTTCATGGGCATACCTAGTCTTGAGTCCACATCTGGTGTAGGTGAGTTGAGGAAGATTGCCCAAGTGTACCAGGTGATATCTTCCAAGTCTGGCACTTGCTTTCCCCTGCTTTTCTATTTCTCCCCACCCTCCCCAAAGGGCAAGGATGGCAGAGGTCCCAAATGTATGCACACAATGGCATGCCAGCTTGGAGCCGAATGGTGTCCTATCCTTCCAATGAGACAACACAACTGCTCTGTCTACCTGGGCCACCACCACCACTACTACGGGGCTGAGCGATCAGGGCCAGCCTTTCACATTTCCCTGAAGGCTACGAACATCTGAGTCAGTGCAAACACGGACTCCCTGCCAGCTTGCAGTACTGACCTGAGTTTAGGTGAATACCCAAGGCTTTGGCATGACATGCTGCTCCATCACCACTGCATGAACTGAAGCAGTCCATAATAGAACATTTAAAGGGAAGGAAACACTACAGCATTCTAATTGCGTGTTTGATCCTTGTTCTTTTTGCTGTACATCACTCTCTTGTTTTGATTTTTATCCTTGTCTTTACAACCAGCTGTGTATGTAGTGCCCCAGTGACATTATAGATTCTCCAATCAGTGACATCATCAGTTGCAATCAGTCAGTTGCTCCTAGTGATGATACTGGTATGGGCTGCATCTTGATCAAAAGCGGCGCATTCAGGAAATGCTCCATTTTCATCAGTGTAGCAGCGAGCCCACCGAAATAGCAGCATTAACGTTAAGAGACAGTGACTGGTTGAAACAGATGATATAAGTGACTAGAGCACATAGTGGAACAGAGTGGCTACACACAGAGCTGGTTTCAAACACCAGTGAGCCATCCTCCCAAAAAAAGAGGCAGATACAAAAGAGAATGGAGGATAAAAAATACAGAGGTAGTGCTGTAGTGTTTCCTTCTCCTCTAACACCTGATCTCATAAATCACAAAATGCCAGAAGGAACAGGAATTACAGGGCAGAATCGTTTAGCCTTTATATTTAAAACAACAGTGCTTGTTATGGTAAAAGTTTATACTTTGTATACCCTTTTACAGCACCTTTTGTTCTGTTTTTTAAAGCAGCAGTGTAATGAAACAATTTTTCCCAAAAGGCTAGTTTCAGCTACAATTAATAAAAATATATGCATACCTTTCATTTTCTCAATCATAACCCTTGCTAGGTCTACAATGCTATTTCTATGCCAAATGTGCTGCCCTTTTTAGAATTAATCAAAACTTTTTTCTATTACATGTTTATACCCCTGGAGCTGGCAGGTGGGCTCAAACTCTCCTTGGAGGCTCGCATTCATCTTGACCCATGGCCCCATCACAGAACCATGGTCGGAGCTTTGAAAAGCCTGCCAGCTCCATTTGTATTTGTATTCTCCACCTGTGTCATGGCCGCACATGTGTGGAGGCACGCACATGCTGCGGTTCTGTGATGCCCTCCCTTAGTGCTGCCCTCCACCTGCACTGCCCTCAGGTTTCCACCTGGGGTAAGTGGGACTATGGGGCAATGAGTCCCTCCCTGAGAGAGGAGAGCTGCCAGGTGGCTGTTCAATCCTGCTCCCTCCCGGCTGACCCGATGACCTAGGCTCATTCCCGAACCCAGGTCGCTGGCGTAGTGCAAGGTGTGGCATCCAGCACCTCAACCCTCAGCACGAGTGGGCTGGCTTCAATCAAAACATTTATCAAAAACTTAAATTTGGTGCAGCTAGAAAATATTACCACCAAATCCAACTGGAAGAAGCCTGGGTTCTTTTATAGCAAAATAAAAAGTAGGGACAAATGTTTGCCCAGTTTTGTTGCACTGTTGCTTTAAGACACCTTCAAACCCACCCCTGTTTTGAATCTGTTTTAGCATTTTTTCACTTATTATTTATCATTTAAAAAATAAAATTCATGCAATGAAATACAGAAACCAAGAATTGCATTTCCAATCACACAGGTTACCAAAAGTGCAATACATAAATCACCAAAATTCATCTTTATTTATTTAGTTATTTATTAAAAATTGGTAACCATGAAAGGTACACTGAGCGAGGCTCATTTTCAGGTGCAACTCAGGGGAGAGGAGAAGGGAGATACAGAAAGATCAAAACTGTAATGAACATCAGAATTCCAGTACAAGTACAAAATGATGAACTAGTAGGTAAATAATGCCACGGATGATAGCAATACCTTGTAGTCAAAGTGCAAGTATTCTTTAAAGTGGACATTTCCTGTTGGAGAAGATGACAGTGCTTTAGGGGTACAGAATCAGACCACTGGCACAGGCTAATTAATGGGGGGTTGTAGAAGGGAGGACAGAAGGGAGGAGGGAGAGTCAAGTGAGGGGTTGGCAGGTACAGGAAAGGATGCGGAAGTGCCTTAGCTGGTATCTAAGGACAGGGGAGTGAGGGAGAGAGGCAGCTGGAAGAGGCAAACAGGTTCAGAAAAAAGAGATGGTAGGAGAAGGTAGCTGGCTCAGCAGAGAGGAGTGGGGGCAATGGAGACATTACAGGATCCCCAGACCATGGTGAGTAGGATGAGGTGGGATGGAGGAGAGAAGTGAGGAGAGGAAGGAGGGAAGGGCCCAAGCCAGTATTTAAAGAAGAAGGAGATGCAGGGGACTGGTGATGTGAAGGAGCAGGAGGATGGAAAGGGAGGAGTAGAAAGAGCAGTGATGAGTATGAGGGAGTGAGTTGGTAGAAAAGTGGCAAAAAGTATTGCAGAAGGTATCCAGTCTGGCAAGAGAAGAGGAAGGGCAGTGCCATAGACCACATCTGCATAGTAAAAGACTGGGAGAACCATTTTGGTGACCAACTCCCAACTGACCTGGGGAAAGGCAATCCTTTCTGTGAAGCAGGGCACTGAGTTGGTGTGGAGCTTGGCATGGATGGCATCAATGTGGGCAGAGACGTCAAGCCTGCTATCTAACCCCCACACCAAGGTACTTGAATGAAGGGACTACTTCAAGGTGGGGTGCCATCCAGTGTGTAGAAGACAGGTGAGGGCGAGATTACTGCCTTTCTGGCTGGTGCCAAAAGCTCATGGATACTGTTTTCTTGGTGTTGACTTGGAGTTGGCTGGCATGGAACCAACGGATTACATCATGAAAGTTTTTGTGAACAGACCTTCCACAGCTGAGGCTGAAGGGCCACAGGTGTAATGACCATGTCATCTGCATACACATGGATATGCAAGGAGACACAAGCAGAGGGCAGGTCACTGAGGAAAACTGAGAAAAGATAAGACCCAAGATGGAGCCTCGGGGATCTCAACTAGGATGGGGAGGGAAGGGAACAGGATGCCTCCCACCTGTACTGACTGGTGGCGCCAATGAGGTAGGATCAAACCAGTCAACAGTGACAGCAGAGAGGCCAGCAGAGCTCAGTTTGTCTAGGAGGAGTGGCTGCCACACCAAGTCAAAGGCTTTGGCCAGAGCAATGAATATGCGCCATGATATGTCCCTAATCCATCCCAGTGAGGACAGTCAGTTGCACACAGCAAGGAGGAGACAGTGAAGTGGTACTTTCTAAATCTAGACTGGAAGGGGAGAGGAAGCTGGAGGAATGAAGGAAATCGGCAAGCCTGGATGATGGCACTCTCCTGCAGATTAGCAAGAGAGGGAAGGAGTTGATAGGCTGGAAGTTGCCAGGGAAGGAGGAGTCACCCCTTTGTGCAGAGACAGAATCTTCACAATTTTCCAGGCCTGAGGGACAGCACTGATAGAGAAGGAGAGGTTCAGAATGTGAAAAGAGGACAGGTAATGCCAGAAGCTGAGATATGGAGAAATTTGGGGTCCAGCCTATCAGGACTAGACTTAGCAGGATCATCTGAGTTAAGGGCAATGAAGATTTCCTGAGGGAAGACAGAAAGGATGTGGATGCCCTCATGGGAGGGAATTGAGGGGGCAGCATAGGCTAGTAGGGGAGCGACAAGTCAAGGGAAGGCCCAGGTAATGAAGAATCCATTAAATGAGCAGCAACAGAGGGAAGGTGGGAGACCAGTGACCCATCCACCAGGAGGACTGGGGAAGCAGACAGGTGGGGGGTAAAAAGGAGTGATAACCTTCCAAACTTTTGCTGGGAACTAAGGTTATACTGGAGGTTGGATGTGAAATAAAGCATTTTAGTCTTCATGCAGGAGTTCCTGAGTGAACTGTACGATAAGAGGACAGGCAAAGATCAGGAGAATTTAAAACATGCCCAGGCTTGATCATGTGACTTGCAGAAGTCAATAAAGTCAGGTGTAATCCAGGGGTGGTGGGAGCTCTTGACTCTGGACTTTCTAAGGAGGCACACTGCATTTATCCAAGATGTGACTAAATTTGGCATGGAAAAGTGAGAGGACCATGTCAATGTATGGGGTAGAGTAGATGGGGACCAATTGGTGGCAGCAAGGTATTATCATAGAAAGATAATTTAGCCTGTGATAAAATGCAGGCTAAGACTAGTTCAAATTGTGAGCTTCAATCTTGTCTAAAAGAAAAAAAAACTTTGTAATCCTAATGAAACATATTCTGCAAATAGATAAAATGTTCAGATTTAACAATCACTAGGTGCAATTTAGTTTTTAGTGTTATATCATCACAGTATATGGGGAGTACACAATGGTTTGTCTCAAAATATGCCATTTAACTCCTTCAGCGGGTTATGTAAGTCCTCCCCTCACAAATGAAAATAAATGCCACACTCTGAGTTAGGCTATTGAGCGCCTTGCTTATGCCACAAATTTTAAATATAAATCTTTCAAATAAGCACTTGTTTGTGACATGGGTACTGTCTATTCCCCACCCCCATGTGCCTCCTGAGTGCAGTGCTCACCTGGGTCCAGACCTCCTGCAACTGCTGTTAGCGTGCCTCTCCTCCCTCTTCTGATTGGTGATGGGAGCCAACTGAGCAGGGTTTGGGGGTTTAAACGTGCAAGTAACCAGACACGCAGCATGAAGCAGTGGCCAAATTGCAGACAAGTGCGTGACACGTGCACTGGAAGTTTTTGGAGCATGGCAGACTCCACAATAACTGCACTATCCATCTGTTAGCACTGGTCATGTCCTTCTGATACATTTCTGTGGTGCTCTAGAAGATCTGATTCGAGACCCTGACCTCCTGAGCAAAGGTGACCTCCTGTACACTCAAGACAGGCATCGAAGCACTGTGAGCTATTTTCCGCTTTCAATCTATGCTTTAAGTGTAGCTGCTTTATATGTACTGTGGACACTAGTTAACTTTAAAACCTCCACTTTAAAGGACACTGTCAACCTGTTTTTATCATATTATTTCTAGTCGAAACCTACATTTTATGATTGCTTACCTTCTTAAAATTCATTGATGTTGCTGTTTGTTTTGTCTGTCTCCTTATTTTGTTTACACTCCTGGATTTGTTCTTACTGCATACTACCCAACATTAGAAACACACCCAAACAGTGCAGTCACCATAAGGCAGTAGCCTCCTAAACTCCCGCTGCATCATGAGGGATAGACTGTGTTGTGGGTGTTCCCAAGTCCAGGAAAGATGCAGTTGGAACTGATCAAGGAATGTAAACAAACCTTTGTATGTGTGGTAACACCAGTATTATAGGCAGTCTGTTTTTCGCTTTTAAAAGAAACAGAAGGAGTCAGAATCAAATTAAAGCTACATCAGCAATCTTACAGAATTTTGGCAATCATAAAACTTATTACACAAGCGAGGGACACTTTGAGACTTAAGGGGTTGACAGTGTCCCTTTGGTGCCACCACTGATCTTTGTAGACTGGGGATTGCGTTTAGCATTCTGACTTATGGATGTGTAGCTTTGGCTGAACTGTGAGCTGTTTGGGATTTGTAGAGCTGCTTTTGTGAATTCATTTGGTTGTTGTTTTCCCCACCCTTGTGACTCCCAAGTAGTATTGCTCAGATAGTATCCTAGAAACTGGGATACCAACAGATACCTCCCATTTGGCCAGATAGTTGCTGTGGTAGGATAGCGGTGCTATCTGACCATGGATCCAACCATTTAGGATCCAGTGCATGGATCCTGCAAATGTTGTGGATCCTGTGGATCCTAGCAACAGATCCAGCTCGGATCCTAACTATCTGACCTAGGATCCTTGGATCTGAGCTAGGATCCATCACTATCTGACCCGGGATCCTAACTATCTGACCTAGGATCCCTAGATCTGAGCTAGGATCCATTACTATCTGACCGGGATCCTAACTATCGACCTAGGATCCTGGATCTGACCTAGGATACCTGGATCCTAACTAGGATCCATTGCTATCTGACCCCAGATCCTAACTATCTGACCTAGGATCCCTAGATCCTAAATTAGATCTATCACTATCTGACCTTGGATCCTACATCTGTCTTTGCTAGGATTTCTGGTAGGATCCTAGGTAGGATATTAGCACTACAGTAGAAGCCACTTAAAGGGACATGGTTAAAGTGGATGTCTGCTTAATTGGGACGATCCCTGGGACGATTTTTAGCTAATGTATCTAACAGACAGTGGTAGGATCCACAAAAGCACTATCTGAGCAACACTGCTCCTGAGTGCTGTGCTTACCTGTGTCTGGTTCTCCCATAGTTGTTGTTAGCCTGCCTCTCCTTCCCCGATTGGTGGTGGCAGCCAAATGGGCAAAGTTTGGAGGTTTAAATGTGCAAGCAGCCAGATGTGGCAACATCTGAAGCAGCAAATTACGGGCAAATGTGAGACAAGTGACTAGAGGTTGTGGAGGCAGTGGGCTGGGGTATGGCATTTTGTATGTACATGTTTTTATTATCAATTCTATTTATTGAATAGAACAAATGCAGTCTTACATTGTAACAATCAGGCAATACTCAGAAGAAAACAACAAAATACATGAAGAAATCAATATAAATATGACCACCGTTACTTATAACAGTCTTTCAAAATCAAACATATAACTCATGGTATAAATCTATTAATTAATTTGGAGGTGAAAGATAATTTAACATTAATAGACTAATGTACTAAATCAGCTGCCAAATGTGACTCTGTATCATATGAGCATATGGGATAAACACATATCAGGAGCTAGTGTGGTCAACAGGAGGTCAGGAGAAATGGAGGATGTGTCCTCCCTGTCCCCATCCAGAGGAAGTAGGGAGAGGAAATAGGATGACCTCATGGGGAATAAAGTAAGGCAGGCAGGGCAGGACCCATGCTCGTCCAACACTTAGAGTCCTTTTCAATGGCATTTGCTAAAGGCAACCACATGTCTAAGAAAGCATTTTTTCCCTGTTGGCAGATAGTTGAGCTGTCTCCAAAGTCATACACTGTTTAAGATTATTAGCCCTGCTGAATAGAAGGAGGAGTAAAGGTCATCCAAAACTGTGCTATTGTTTTACAGGCATTAACCAGTGCTAGTGACCACAGTGGATCACTTGCCTATGGCCCAGTGTTTAAGGTCTGCTCCCAGAAGCAGCTCAAAGAGGGATTTGGCAGGGGAATATCCCAATATTCCACATCACTCTGTGCACCTTGTGCCAAAAGAGGCAATTCTTGGTCAGGTCAGAACCATGTGTAAAAGTCACCATCTCCTATGGTACACTTAGGGCATGAACTGGACTTTTCCAGGTTATATGTATGTAGACGTTTAGGAGTGAAACACACCCTGTACATAAAATTTAATTGAATTTGCCAGAGTTTATTACTTCTTGAGCATGTAAGAAGGTGCCTTCCACCAACTTCAATATCTCTGTACTGATTAGGGTGTCCAAATCCCCTCCCATGCAGCCTGAATCCCCACCGTTGCCTGTCAGTCCCTCCCAGTGTGGTCTGGTAGTAAGTTGTCAAGGGTTTCCTTGCAGGTTGTGTCTGTAAAGTTCTTCCTCAAGAGGAGAGGGCTCGTCCAATTGTTTACGAGGTCCAGTGAATCCCCAAGCGGTTTCTAATAAGTAAATATACAAAAAATCTCTTGGATTTAACCCCATATTCTGCACAGAGAAGTGAATTTGCATGTACATTTTGAAGACTGATTCAGTCATGTCTGCCTTATTGACTGTTTTTAGTATCATTGCTTAGTTTTAGAGTTTCACACTCACAAATTCCTCTAAAAGTTACCAGTATATATGTAACATGTTTTTATATATCCTACTCTGGAGGTCTCTCTGACTGTATGTTCCCACTCCACCTACTCTGATTGTAACCCTATGTAATCTAGCACTGTAACACAATAAGTCATCTATCAACTTGTATTGTTCTGTTACTTGTATGTTATTTTACCCCTGGATCGCCCTGAAAAAGGGACCTCCGGGGCCCAGTGGGCCTACCCGTCAACAAAATTCAATAAATAAATAAATAATATATACTCATCTCATATCCATATTATTAGTGGGAAGCAGTTTTGGGTTCAGACTTTTAACTTGCTGTCTGAATGTTTGCATAGACAGCCAGGTTTTATCTTGTAGACTTTTAAAGGTGAATCTATTTTATCTAAGAGATATACTGTATTACGGCTAAACATGGCAGTTAAAAACAGATGTTGGTTCTATTGTTATTATTGGTGGTTGGAAACATACAACCTAGTCCAGGACCTATGAATGCTTACCAAGGCATAAATGCTCATCAGATTAGTGCTAAACATGCAATTACTTTTGTCCATGTTAATATAAGAAGCATTTTGTCTCAGATTAGCAAGTTTTGTGGCTGGGCCAACAGCAGTGGGTTTAATGGTGGCATCTGTCTTAAAATCTTGGTTGTCTAGCAATATACAGTACCCAATTCTACTGTCAACCTGGATGGTTTTAATTTGTATCGATGTGACCGTCTGGCTAAATGCAGCAGGGTGGTTTGGTGTATGTAAAGCTTCCTTCTCTGTAATCAGAGATGACTTTAAACACACTTTTTCTGCAATTTATTTTTTCCGCTAGTAATTTACTTAGGGGTTTAAACAATTATATTTAGTTGCTTTTTAGTTTACACCTGACCATTCATTGGAAGGACTAGCTTTACTTTTGATTATAAAATTCCTGTTTTAACAACTAAAGACATTATACCATTGGGGATGCTAATACTGATTTGTCTGACAAGGCAGATGCAAAATAAGGGAGCAAATAGTTTACTTAAATTGGTATCAGCCTATTAATTCATTAACTAGGAATAAGTATAAACTGGTTCTGAATTTTAATTGATTGATTTTAACTTCCTGGTTAATAATAATAATAATAATAAAGGGCATTCCCTTTGGATGACTGTCTTAGTGACCGGTTGTCCCATTTGTTGTTCCTGGAGTGCTTGAAAGCCAAAAACATCTCCTAGTTACAAAACCCAAGATCCATAATCTAGATCTGGTTGTTTTTGTGATTTTATTAATTCCACATGTTGATCCTCTGCTTGATTTTATATCTGATGAATTGAATTGGGTCTGCAAATGTATTTGCCCATTATGTAAATTTGGGTTTAAAAAGGTGATGCCCAGAATGGATTACCCTTCGTTAATGTTGAAGATGTAGGGAGAGACGCTGCCTGCGTGTTTACATGAAATCATGCTCTCCAGCATCTTTGCTTAGGTACAGTCAATTAAGAAATGTATGTAAAAGATTAGTGAGGCAAACTAAATCTGAACTCTTCTTATAGCACCAATTCTCCTACTCTAATAAGCAGCAGGAGAACTGGTCAGTATTAAAGAAATCATTAGGTAAGTCAGATACTACTCATATACTACTAATTAAATCTAGTGATGGCAACTTAACTGACCAAAAGACTACTGCTACTGAACTTAATAGAGCTTTACTGATATTTTTAAATTAGCCCCTCCATGTGTACCTCTAGATTCTAGTTTTAGCACACAAGAAACTACTGCCAGGTTCCCTAAACTTGATTTTACATTACTGACACCAGAACAGACCCTTGGACACTTAAAGGGCATGAAACTGAAAGCGTGTATGGGGCTGACATGATGGATTTATGTTTGTTTGGATTAGTATTAGATTAGATGGCTTAACAACTGACTATTTTGCTCAATCATTCTTTACTTTATGCCAGCATTCCACAGGTTTAGAAGCAGGAGACTACTGTTCCTATCTTTAAATCTGGTGATCATGCTCATTTGAAAAATTATCATCCAATTTCGCTGCTTGCACCTCTGTCCAAGGTGCGGAGCATATAGTTTTGATCAGGTAAAGAACACCTTGATTCCAAGAAATTATTAACATTTAGTCAACATGGCTTCAGAGAAAATTGTAGTACCATGACAGGCTGCTTTGGAGGTACTGAATGTTATTCAGAGGGCCATGGACAGAGGAGGCTTGGTAGATGTCTTATTTCTCGATTTATTAAGGGCATTTGACCTCATGAACCACAGCCACCTGCTTGCAAGACTTGAAAATCTTGATTTTCCTTTAGTACAATAAACTGGTTTCAACATTATTTGTCAATTGAAGGCAATCTGTTATTCTTGGTTCTGTTATTTCCTCTTTGATTGATGTACATATGGGTGTTCCCCAGGGATCCATCTGGGGCCCCATTATTTTTAATATTTTTGAACACATTACCTTCGGTTGTTCAGGATACAAACACCTTTATTATTATATGTATGCTGATGATATTATAATAACTTAGGTTTTGCTTTTTCCATAGAGAAACCCATTAGCGAATTTACCATTATGAAGGAGTGTTTATAATAGCAAACACACGCCGGGTTTCCCTCGCTTATAACATACATCAGCCGCAGCTCTTCCACTCCTGACTGCTGGCCATCTTGCTGCCTGAAATTACACTGCCACTGGACTCATGGTTATTTAAAATATCACTGCTCTAAAACATTTTAAAGCTTTTAAAGCAACTACCAAAACAAAAATGTTAACTGTCATAGGCGACCGTGGACTAAGCTAAAACCCAACTGGACCAGAGCCGCACAGGAATATCTTTTATTTTATATAACTGCTGTGGCTAAAAGTGAAACCAAACAATTATATAAAATAAAATATGGGATGGTGCAGAAACTCAAATTTACACACACCCTCGGTGTTGGATCGAGATAAATCCCTCGAGCTTCATTCTTGGGGTTTATGTGGCATCCAACACCTTGGCTGTCTGTAAAATTCTTGTTACACACATCACCCCATATTATTCTATATGTATTATATCAAACTGGTAATAATCTTACCAACACTAGTATGCATTGACAGAAGTATTTTGATAGAGTACAATGTTTGATTGAAAATGGAATGCTACTGAATGCCTTTAAAACCAAGTCCTTGTTTTTCAGTTCTTAACAAAACCTTAATTGTCATGCATCATTTCCTTTTTTGTGATTCATCTGGTATTAAAATTGAACATATGACAAATTTCTAATATTTGTGATTTGTATTGGATCAGAATTTTACTTTTCAAGATCATATAAATTGTGTTGTTAAAATGTAAATTTTCAGTTGCGACAACTGTATCATTTAAGACATTGTTAGTCAACCCACTCAAGGAATATCTTGGCACAGTCCTTTTTGTTAATGGTTAGTGATTATTGTCTTCCCATATAATCATGCGCTACTATTACTGCTCTTCAACATGTAAAACACTTTATCACTCTGTTTGCAGATTTTCTAGCTGTTTGCCATTTTACCCATCATTGTTTTTGTATAATGGGCTAAGTTACTTTTCTTTTGAACAGAGGGTTGTATTATACTTTAATAGCATTACAACGGTTTCAGTGCTCTCAAAAATCTTTCCTTTTACTTCTGATGTCAAGGTTTGCTCTCATTTACATTCAAGTAGATTGGCTCATAGTGGAAAATTGCATCTTCCTTGTTGTAGGTCTTCTTTGGGTCAGAAATTCTGGCTTTATCGTGTTACTAAATTGTGGAATGATTTGTCAGGTATCTTATTTTGTAATTCTTTGTATGTTTTAAAAGGTGTTTGAAACTATATTGTTTAACCCTTTCTGTTTGCTCATGTGACAAATGTTTATGTTTTTGTAGTTGCTTTTATCTGTTAATTCCAGGTCACCCATGAAAATGGGCAGTTGATGCTGTTGGGTTTTACTTGGTTACCAAATATTAAATATATCAAAACATAAAAATCTATATTACTATCACAGAAAAATATTCAGCAGGACTGGCAAATCAAGAACACCGGAGAAGGGATGGCCCAGTGGCATGGAGGGCTGAGTCGCTGGTGCCTTACCTCCTGCTACACTCGTGACCCATATTTGTTGACAAATGTGGGTTGCTGGGGATTGGCTGGGAGGAGAGGATTGAGCCTCAGAGGATAGCTCTCCTCTCCTGGGAGGGTGTGATAAAGACCAGCATTTTCCTGACACCTAGTGGTGGCTGGGTGTTGCACGCTGGGATGCACACACTGGGGTGGAGACAGAGCAGACACCCAGCATGCAAGGTGCAGAAACATCGCTTAGCAGCCATTGGTGTTATTGTACACTACACGGCCATGCATGGGAGTGAGAGCAAACAAATACGGCCCCCACAGCCACCAATAAAGGATCCCAGGTTGGGAAACCACATCAGCGAAGTATGCTGCCTATGAAGCCCCTGGCAGAGGGGGTGCAAAAAACAAAATAAAAGAAAAAAAGAACACAGGGACATAGGAGGAAGCTGGTGGGGTACATTCAGGCACATGTTTACAGAGAGAGAGAGAGGCTGAGCCATGTAACAGCCTACCAGTAGAGGTGGTGGGTGCAAGAACCATTAATTGTTCCAAACATACTGTAGCTGGGAACCAGAAAAGGCTTAATAGTTTTTACAGAGAAAAGCAATAAAACAGGAGCAACGAGGGGAGATTAAGGCAATAAACCTGACTAGACAGTAAGTCCCGGGTAGAATATGGTAAAACAGGGCAGACAGGATGAACCAATGTTCTTTTTCTGCCATTTTCTGTTTCTATCACGAAACTTTATTTTGCACATCATAACCACTCATTGTACATTGGCTTAGCTCTGTTTACTTGTTTATGTGCACTTGTATGTTCTTGAATTGTACTTTACTTTGTACCAGCCCGTTAATGCTGTGCATGCTTTTGTTACTGCATTTCCATTCCCTCTTCCAGGGGTCACATCTGGAAACACACTTTAGCTCAGTGTGTCTTTTCTGGTTACCAATTTTCAAACAAATAAATAAATAATAGCAACACATTTTTATCAGATATGTCACCAACAAAATGACACCATTTTTTGGGTGAAATTTATTCACATTGGTAAGGAACAAAATATTACATCTTACTAATACTGCCAATCTCCAAATATCAAGGAAGGGCAAAATAAAATAAAATAAAATCCTAGTTAATTTAGTCAGTGCACCATTAAAAATGTTAATTATTTCAGTCAGTCAGTACATCTTTTAAGACTGTTAAACCCAATCCCTCCACATGGATAATTGTACAAAAAACTCATTCAATCCAGTCTTTTAAAACACAAGTTCTTTATCAGTGCATGATGGATGATGTGGGTTACACAGATCCTGTAGGAGGGCATCTGAGGAAAAACACTCACAGGCACAGGAACACAATGCCAAGCCTTTATAATGCCATACACAGTCATTTGAGAATAGCGGTGTTGCAAAGTTTTACTTCACCGGCGAAATTCTATTGAAGTTGCAAATTCACCTTTGCGAATAACTCAGTAAGTGCGCATTTGCCACTTCACTGAGAATTTTCCTGGGAAATGGCACTTTTTCAGGCAAAGTCAGGGAACGTTAAGGCAAAGTTGCAACTTCACCAGTGATATTTGCATAACTTCTCCTGAGGAAGTGCCACATCACTTGCTTAAGACTTTGTGAGTCAGTTCACAAATTAGCAAATTTCACAAATTATTTTGTGGAAACAGAGTTTGTCAACATTGCACATCTCTGTTTGAGAAACATGCTCACAGAGTGTAAAAGGATTGTGCATGGGTGCTCAAAATGGCACATTCAGAATGCTAGTGAATTTAAAATACCAAAAGAAATAGGTCACTGTTTGCACTAATAAGCAAGGACATGATGCAAATCAGATCTAAAATTCTGTAAGAGCAATCCACAATTTGCTCTGCCCCAAGCCCTCATTATAGAGCTGTCAGAAACTTTCAAATTCCACTTCTGCCTGAATTCCACAGAATTCCAGAAGTTCTGTCAATTCTGTGGAATGCCACTGGAAGTGACAGTCCAAAATTTGAAAGTGGAATGTTAACTGCAACTGCAGATTCATGTTCTGCAAACCACATAATAATATACCATGGATTATGTATTCCATGGAATAATATGCAGTGGTGTCCATAGCAAAACTAAGAGTTTAGAACCCTCAGTTCAGAGACCACTCATAAGTTACATGGCCCTTGTGCTGAGTAAAACTGCTAGTACATTCTCCTTTCCAGCTAGGTGTACTGCAGAAATATAGAAACTAGACTTTAGGGCACATAAGGACCACTTGGCCCACCTAGTCTGCCCATTTGCAGTGGGTTTGTATTTTAGCTTCAAAAGTTCCCAAGGTTGTTCAGCACTCAAATTGAAAAATCACAGAACTTTGCTCAGTATGAAGTTTAAATGCTTTTAATGAAGAAAATAAAGCTACATAAATTTTTGTGTCAGACACCAGACGTGGCATTTAACTCTTTAACAACTTTCTCACATTTGGTTTCAGTATAAGTTTTGCTCTGGTGTTTGAGCTGAAAACACTCTGAATTTTCTTAACTTTGGAAATTTGACAAATCAAAGGGTTAAACCCTCTGTTATTACCTCTAAAACCTGCTTGTCTGTGGTAATTCTTTTCTACTCTTTGACATAAAGAGATGTGCCTTCCACTGTCAATAGGTCTGTGATGACATGAACAGATTCATCAGGGTTGGGCTTTTCCTGAGTCAGGTTTCTGATGCTGATTTCTGCCTGCCTCCTTTTCTGCCTCTGCCTCTCCATATGCTGTCTGAACTGCCTTTTCATGGTGCACATAGGGTCTGATTTAATAACTCATTTTGTATATCACCTTCAATAGGGCCAGTGAGATAGTGTGGATCTCTTTTTTCTGATAAATTCTTAATAGTTTATTTTAGCTCAACAATATTTGCCATGCATAGCTCAGGTTTGTCACCAAGTAGAAGAGAAATCAGATGCCTTGTTTTGTGCTTTCTGTGACAAACCAGTTGTCTAAACCATGCAAATCTCCTAGCAGACATTGAATTTGTTAAAGCTATAGACAAAGTGTCTTCACATCAACAGCCATTTGAAATGTTCTAACAGAAACCCAGCATGGTTTTCAGAACAAGGGAAGTACAACTATTGTGCTGTGCTGGAATTTACTGATTTTTTTGAATTGTGCCTTGGACAGTAATGGCATGGCTAGGGTGGTCTATATAGATAATCAAAAACATTTGATTTGGTTAATCATGCAATGCTTGTTATGAGATTGTTTAATCTTGACTTGTCCCAAAATATTTGCAGATAGTTCCAGGATTATTTATCAGACAGAATGCTGACTGTAAAATTGGTAATATTACATCTTCCTTCAGACCTGTCAGTACTGAGTCCCACAGGGTCCATACTGGGACCATTACCTTTTTACTTTTTTTTAAAATTGACTTCCCTTTGTTTGCCAGGACTGCAGAGCCATCCTTTATACTAATGATGCAGTCTTGGTAACATGGGGCAAAACTGTCCCTGCTCCCCATAAACCTCTCAAGAGGATTTTGACAGAGTATAGATTGGTTTACTAATAATAAATTAATAATGAATACAAAAAAATGAAATCAATTATATTTTGTACCACTAAAAATTGGAAAAAGATGAACAATTGCAGACAAAACAACATCTGAACTGGTGCCGGATCAGGTACAATATTGTAAATATTTGGGAATCTTTCTGGGTAGCACACTGTCCTATGCCAAGCAGTAGAAACTATGTGGTAAAAAATAAATACAAGATTGGGTTTGCTGTATAGAAATAAAAAGAAATTCCAATATGGATGTATGAAACTTGGTTGTTCAAAGTATACTGCCTTCGGTCATTGACTATAGATTACCAGTCTATGCTATGGCTGAGGCCAGTGTGCTATCCTGACTGAGAATGGCTATAATAGGTGTGTAGATTTGTTTTAGATGCTAAACGGGATGCTCATCATTGTATTCTTTATACCTAATTGGGATGGCTCCACTAGATTACTGAATGAAATATTATGATGGATTTGGCCATGGAAAATATTGAATCATTAAACTACTGGACAAATCCACACAATGCTGACTAAGGGTTTTAACTCTTATAAAATAATATCTACATGTAGTATGCAATTAAACATTCCGAGCTGTAGAACAAAACTGATACAGCTGCTTTTTATGGCTGCATTGTGTCATGACGCACTGCTGACATATTGCTATTGGAAGAATGGATCTGTGATGGAACTCCTAATGCAGCACAGCTGTGCTATTACGAGGAGTGGAATAGAAGCACAACTTCTTTAAAATCTGTCCACATCCTCCCATTCACTACAATGTCTTTCTTTCTTCTCCCCTCCCCTCCCTCTCCGCATTCTAGATTTGGTGACTGGCTACAAGGACTAAGTGAGCGCTCTGAAATGCAGCAGCAGGCTGCAGGCTGACATATTGCAATCATCTTTCCGTAAATATATTATCTACTCCCATTTGCCCCTTCTCTTCCATCACCTAAATGTTTTCTTTTTTCTTTTGTTACTTCTATGTTAGTCAATAAAAGGTATCAAACTATTTGTTCTGGATCTGTTCTTACAAGGACCAATACAACAACTATGTCTGTGTGTTGTCACCAAAATGGACATTGTTTTTCCACCCCCAACTCATGTCCTGAAACATATGCAGCAAGTACAACTTTTCTGAAGACTGTGATCCAGTACTTGCAAGGTTTTAGATTGGCACTGTAAACTTACATGTGGTATGTACACACGCACACTGCAGTTTCATATTGCCAAAATAAAGTGACACAACATAAATAAAATAGAGTTGAGGCAGCAGTACAATCTCCACTGCACAATGGAATAAGGCCAATATGATGCCCAAATACATACCTGGTAAGCCTGCAGAGAACTCCATGTGCATCAGTGAATCTGAAAGGAAATTTGGATTCACTGAAGCACATGAGTGAATCCAAAAGGAAATTCTCATTCCTCTTCATCACCCCCAATCCTCACTGCTGCATGCTCTGATTGCTTTTAGTTAAATTGTCAATCATATAAGCATCTGACCACATTCTGTTTTGTATACGAAATATGTGGAAAATTGGGGTGCTCAGGTATTTTAAATGCAGAGCCATAAGTAGAACACTGGTTTACTTTAATGGGTTCATGAGTAGTGTGAAGATAAATAGTTATAAAGAACTAGAGCTGCTTTATGAGAGTCAGCTCCTGAAGGAAGAACATTTCATCTCTAGCTGCAGCACCACTGCTGAATCCAGCCACTCCACAGCCCAGGCCAGAGGTAATAGGAAACAAAATCGAATAAAGTTCAGTTTACATGACTGTCTTATTCCGTCTCATCATGAATGCCACTGTCAAGATAAAGAAATGGAGATTTTGAAACTAAGAATAAAATGGATGCTGTTTTGAGTTCCATATGTACTTGGACTGAGTACATGTCTAAAATTAGTTTGCTGAAAGGAATTCACAAATTCAGTACTGTGACAAGAACTCAGAATATATTAGACAGTCACCAAAACATATCCAAGTGCATCCCACATACATTCTAGAATTAAACAATGATTTTTTTGTGTCTGTGAAATTTATTTAACTCAGAATTCAAAGCAATATCAAGTATTTTAGCAGAAATATTTTTTGTAAATGATTTATATAGTTTGAATGTGCCATTAACACCTAGAACAAAATGATTTTACAATTCATTTGCAAAAATATTATGATAAAAAGAAGAAAATCAATTACATAAACCTAAGTTTACAAGCCCCAAGATAATGTCATCTGGGAAAGGTTATAAATAATTTGAGGAGTCATGGGTCATACAGTATACAACTCTTTAGAGGCAAAATTGGGACTTGATATAGCATCTTCCATTTTCAGTTGGTAACCTGTAATCCACTTACTGTATATAGTGTCAAAATGTAATAGGGAAGCTAAAAGAGATCTTGGCACAAATTTTCTATTTTATAAAGTTGGCATCCTCAATATATCAAATAAAATGAGAAATTTCCAGTAAATGATAAATACTATACAAAACATCTTCATAAAACATCAAATGTCAGTCTAAAATGCAGCCTACAATAGTTTTAGAACTAGTAGTCATCAGATTTGCTAAAACATATTTAAAATGATCTTTAACTTTAATTTTGTACAAGAACATCAAACATTGTGTATAAAAAGATAGTCAAGAGACAGTCTAACAAGATACAGTTTTAGGGTTATGCAGTTTGTATGTTAAATATGTGTCAATGGGGTTGTTCCATTAACCCCTGTAGTGTGTGAGAATGGTGTCAGAAACAGCATCAGTTCTAGCATGATCAATGAGAAAACCAATGCTGTTTCTGTTATTGTCAACAATGTAAAACTATTACAGCCGCAAGTAGTAGAAATGTTCATAAAGCAAATGGCAGAGGCATATTAGATCAGTGTCATTGCTGCTGGTAGTAATTATTTCTGTCACAAATTAGATGCTACATCACTTTACGTGAGCTGTCATCGTGCACGCTATCAGTTCAGAATTGTGTTAAAAACTATGGACCGGATTTTCAAAGCCCCAGCACAAGCTGTGACAATGGCAGCTTGTTGTAAGTACCGGTGCATCCGAGACCCTGCACCCGAATTTACAATGGACAGGGTCCCGTGCCTAAGTCTCGCAGCTTGCGGCAATAGTGGCAGTGCACCAAACAGATGGCTAACCCACTAGGAATGCCACAGCAGCCGCAGGGTGGATGTGGTGTGAGCTGAGCCCTTGGATGGGGACATATTCATGGCTCATGCCCCACCCCCCACCACCACCAGGCCCTGATCTGCCTGTACTGGGTACCCCATAAAAACCTAGTGCCCTCCCGCTGCACTCTCGGTATATGCCATTGGAAGCATACATTTTCCTGGTGATCTAGTGACCTCCCATCCTTGGCAGGTATTGTAAACCACCTGCCCCCCACTCTGGACCTTGATTCAGTGACCAGTACAGCCCTCTGCACATCACCAGGTCCGGCCACCAAATTAAATGTCAGAGTGTGTTCAGCATTACAGCACGTGCTCTGACAATTCATTCGGGCGCCAGACCTGGTGGTGTGTGGTGGACTGTACCAGTCACTGAATCAGGGTCTGGAAGTAGGGAGGAGTGGGGTGGTTGGCGGAACCTGCTAGGAGGCGGAGGGCCACTAGATCACCAGGGAGTTGGGTGCTTACAATGGCATAAACCAAGAGTGGAGTGGGGAGGCACTAGGGACTATTGTGGGTACCGTGGGGCACTTTGGGGCTTGGGTGGTGAGGGGCAGGATCATGAGGGTGTGTACAGTTAGGGAGCATAGGGGCTGGGGATTGAATAGTACTGGAGTATTGTGACTGGGAGGGCAAATACTGGCAGGATATGACTGACACCCTCCTGGGGCTAAGTACTGTTAAACTAGCCAAGGGCTGTTCTAATAGTGCTTAGCTCTTTGTCCCTGGGGAGGTTTTTTTAAAAAATCAGGATGGCAGGGTTGTGGCAGCCAGGGTCAGGGCAAGCCCCTGGTGCCATGCCGCAGCCACTTTTGTGGCATACGGCTGGAGCTAGCTCACTTTG
This sequence comes from Neoceratodus forsteri, assembly GCA_016271365.2. Classification (NCBI taxonomy): domain Eukaryota; kingdom Metazoa; phylum Chordata; order Ceratodontiformes; family Ceratodontidae; genus Neoceratodus; species Neoceratodus forsteri. The sequence goes on along the minus strand of CM028129.1, from coordinate 1,708,102,713 downwards.
TGCAAGCAGCCTGCAGATTGATGCAGGCTGCTTTCTAAAATAACTCTTGGCACTAACCATGGCACAAGGTGCTTGTTGCATCAAACATGTTGGTACGCAGGCACCTTTATGCCATTCTAAGAACTTTGAAAATCTGGACCTATGTTTCTGATAATATTGTGAGAGAATCTGGAAAGCTGGCCATTTCTCCCTGTGACATTTGCACATGTGTTACAGCAGCTGTTATGAATCTCCAGCACACACAAGCTGCTGCAACTGATATCAGTTGCTGTTTTCAGGGCTTGGTTTATATTAATGGCGTCAACATGCAATGTTGTTGCTCGTAATAGTTTTACATTGTTGACAGTAACAGAAATGGCATTGATTTCCTCAATGATCATACTAGCACTGATGCCCTTTCTGACTCCATCTTCATACAATAAATCATTCAACGCGCTGGCAGCAGCACAATCACTGTGTCTATGTGGAGCCCCCATAGCTAAGTGAACAGTTTCTATGTTTTCTAATTTTTAAATATTGTTGTGTACTGTTTTGGATTGAGTAGGATGATATTGTTGCCAACAAAAAGGTGTGGGATTTGTGTGTTTCATGTTGATTGGAAACAGGATAGTCAGCATGTTTGTTCTGTGGTGATTCACATCTTGTGTAGGTTTCATTTTGTTTATATACAGTAGTTAGGCAGTTTGTGATTGTTGTGGGGTTGTCCTTGCCACCAGGATTAGCTGGCTTGTTGCAGTATAACCTGGTGCAGACCATCATAGTTCCCACCAGACACAACCTACATTACAGCCACCTATATACTGCTGGATTGGGTCATCGGTAATGGAGAGGACAGTGTTCTCCAAGTGGGGATGCTGGCTGACTCTAATAGTGATCACTCACCCCGTACATCAGTATGGTCATCTAAGACCATGTGCCCCTCCCAAGCTCCTATCTTTCACAATTTTAACAGCCCGGACACCACTCAACACTTGGAGGATATAAAGTTAGTAAACTGGTTGGACCTCTATACCCAAACCAGCGTAACATCGGCTGTGTCATTTTTCATGAAGGTCCTACTGACACTGCAAGACTGTCACTTTCCACTCACTACCAGGAGGGTGAGAGCTGGGTGTACATGCTGGATTACAAAGGAACTCATTTCACTCATGAAAGCCAGGGACCATAAATGGATAGCTCACAAATCATTCTCCTCCCAGCCCTCTATAATGACTATAGGCACCTGAGAAACCAATGTAACACATGGCTCAATCCCTAAAGCGCAACTATTATCTCAGCCTTCAGTGGGAAGCCTTGGCAATCCCAGGAAATTCTGGGGAGCCATAGGTTCACTTCTTAATTCTCACCCTTGCAGCCCTGGCATGCAGCTAAATTCCCCTTCTGGTCCTGTGAATGACCCATCGAAGGTAGCCCAGGTTTTCAATGTAAAATTCATTGATCTCTCTGCCCTCCTTAGCAAGCTCCTGGGCAGCCAGAGTCCACCCTCAGAAACCTGCACCAACCTCCAGCCTGTTGCCTCCATCACAGCTCCTCCTCCCCTTTCTACTTCAAGGCTATCTCCATTAAGGATACCTTCAAACTTCTCAAATGTCTCCTTAATTGGGGTTCTCCTGGTTCAGATGGCCTCTCCTGTCCTGCTTTGACTAATTTCCCTGTAATAGCCAAACCCTTCACTTTTATCTTTAATCTTGCCCTAACCACCTCCTCCATGCCTGACCCATGGAAAACTGAAGAAGGTGGTACCTATCTTCAAGGCTGGTGACCCTCATTCCCCAGACAATTATCAGGCGATCTCTATCCTCATCCATCTAAGTTAGCTCTTTGAAAAATTTTCCAACCACCAGCTATCAGAACACCTTAAGAAGCACAACCTTTTATGCAGACAGCAACATGGTTTTCACAAAATCACAGCACCACTTCTGCCCTCACAATATTTAAGGACCATGTCCTCACCTACATGGACCATGGGTGCGCATCTAGCACTATCTTTCATCGACCTGTCAAAGGCCTTTGACATGGTCAGCCATGCTCCTCCTTTCCAAACTACATCTCCTTGGTTGCTCACCTGAGACCTCCACCTGGTTCAGTTGCTACCTCTTGTGCCACTCCCAATACATTTGCATTGGATCAGCCAACCCCCACCCTGCCTGCATCCACTGGTGTTCCCCAGGGCTCGATCCTAGGCCCCTTCTTTTTCTATATATCAACTCCCTCCACTGATAGCCTCAGCTGCAACTACCTCCTTTATGCTGATGATCTTGTCCTACTCTGAGTGATAAGTCATTATCTTGTATTACCTCTATCCTCACCCAGAACTATGGCTCTGCCCACAATTGGTTCACATCCAACCTGCTTTTGGTCAATGAAAAAAAAACAAGACCATGTTGTTTGGGTCTAAGCCCTACCTAGCCCAAACCAATAAATCTGATTCCTCCTCATTATACGCTCCCCGGTGGTCTAGCCCTTGAAAATGTGTCCACTTTCGAATACCTGGGTATTATGCTTGACCCCTCCCTCTCTTCTCTGAGCACATCAACCTTATAGTTCATTGGGTACATCAAAAACTAGGGGCTGCTACCTCTAAAAGCACTACCTCACCCTGAGGCCCACCGCTATCGTCCAAGGCAATCTGCTCCCATCTTTGATGACTGTTTCCCATCTATTCTCAGGTGTTCACTGCCCTTGAGACAATCTTTCCTCAGCCTATAACAGTGCCTGCCACTTTGCTCTTCTAGCCCCATTCTCAACCCATCACTGTATCCTCTGTCAGATGCCAGGATGGCTTCCTCTTCAAGGCGATTTGACTGCACCCTTGGCTGCATTGTGGACAATGCTATCCAAATTGGGCATGTGTCTCCTTTCTTATCCCTCCTCAAATCTGGGACTATTTCTAGGTGTCTCTGCTTCTCTGCTGTCTCTCCTGAGATTGCCAGTGTCTCTACTAACATGGAGGGAAAGCACTGTCTGTTGCTGCCCTTCACTGTGGAATGGTATTCCTGCACCTATCTGCTCATTGGAAACTCATCCTATGTTTAAGTCCCACTTTAAAGCCTGACTGATGGCTGGATCAAGCTGCAATTGCTCTCGCCAGGCTAGCTCCCCCCGATCTGTGCATCCCTCATCTGCCCCCAACAACTTGCTCCTCCCAGAGAGTACCCTCTGCAAGGTCCTACCCTTGCTCTTAATTATGGCCTGTTTACTTTGGGAATCTGCCTGCCTGTGTGATGAGGATCTGTTATTCAACAATTGTTATAAATGACCACCAGCTGTACTACTGAGTGCTCACAATTTCTACCCTACGGACTGTACTTTGCTTCTGTTGTATTTACCTTCATCTAGTCTCTGCCACACTGTCCACTGTGGGTGGATCTTTAATCAACTGTTGTAAACTGATGTCCACCTGCTGTGCCATGTAATGCTCACAACTCTGTCTCTGTTACTGTATTTTGTATCTGTAGGTGGCTTTTATGTGTTGCTACCATTCTGTTCGCTTGTTCCTTTTGAGTATTTTATGCTTTTGTGCCATTGATATGGCCTTGGTCATGCCTAAAATGGTCCCTTTGATCAGTGCACTTACCTGGTTATCAAAGACATAAATAAATAAATAAATTATGGTGTGGTGGCCTGTTGATTATGTAGTACTGTGACTTTGCTGGTCACTGTTTGATGGGCTTTCTGGGATTATGATTTTGTTTTAAAAGGCATTTATAGAAAATATGTTTTGAGCTACAATCAGGATATTGCTAAGAACCAGCTTTCCTAGCATAGTGTTCTAGTCCTGATAGAACACCTGAAGCAGCAGCCCACTGAGTTCTAGAATATTGAGATTTGCTGTTACATTTGTATAGTAAAAGTGAAACAGAAATGTATGTATTTTTGAATGTTATATTCTATGCACAGTACAACTGAAGGCTAGGAGAAGCACGGCTGGGAGGATGTGGGGGAATAGGCTCATGTATGGAAGCAAGTGAGGTAAACTGCAATGAGTTGTGGGGCAGCAGTCTTTCTGGAGGTGATGCTGAGTAAAGGGGCTGTCCAGTGTGTAAGAACCTGGCGAGCTAAGGGCTAAAATAAGGCTGCTGAGGCGGGAGCTGTGGAGGATGATGTGGGAAGTCAGAGGAGCAGAGCAGTGGAGGAAAGCAGATGGGTGGTGCCCAGGGAGCAGGGCATCGGGTAGGGGATGAAAGCAGGAGGACCACTCCATATACAGGGTATCTCTTCCTCAAAGGACCACAAGCCCAGGGTGGAGGACTGGCAAGTGACAAAGGAAAGGGGTGGAATGTGAGGTATCATCAGGGTGAGAACTTTTGATGGGGTACCTTTATTGAATAGATTCACACCGCTATCTGGAAGGAAGGAAGGAGGGCAACAGGAGGTGAGGTAGGAGATTGGGTTGAGTCAGGGCTGAGAGTACAAGTACAGGGGGGGAAGGGAATTAGTCATGTGGGCAAGGAAGAGGAGGCAGGCAAAACAGAGGGAGAATGGGGGCAGAGAAAAGGAAAGGGAGAAGGAAGGAAAATTGAAGCAGATGCAGATAGTCAGAAGGGAGGCGCAGAGTGGGAACAGAAAAACAGTTCTGGAGATAAACAGTGGATGTGGAAATAAGTTCATCAGGGTGCAGGGAGCAGTTAGGCAAGGGAGCAGCTAGTACCAAAGTTAAGAAAGGAAGGACAGGAGCACAGGTGCAGGGGATGGAAGGGTAGCAATCATAGGGGACTCCATAATTAGGGGTATTCACTGGGGTTGGAAAGGGAACCAAATGCAATCAAGAGGGTGGTTTGTATGCCAGGGATGACAGCAGTAAAAGTGGGCCCAAGAATAAGGGAAATAGTAAGGGAGGTTGGAGAAAACCTAATTTAGTTATTTACGAGGAACCAAAGACCTAGTTGGGGGGAGTTTGATGTAGTACAAAGTAGGTTTAGGGAGTTAGGAAAGCTCTGCAGGGAGGAAGCAAGTTTACTGGCCTTCTCAGGGGTGATACCAGTACCAATGGCCAGCTTGAGCTTAGCACAGTCTGTAAACAAAGGTGATAAGGTATTTTATAGGTACATCAGTGAAAGAAGAAAACCCGGGGGTTGTGAGACTCAAAGGGAAGAAGGGAGAGTGTAAGGAGGAGGATCTGGACAAGGCAGAAATACTGAACAAATACTTCTGCTCAGTGTTCATTAAGGAGGGATGGTCAAGGACCACAGTTGAGTTGCAGAGGCAATGGGGAGGAGAGGTGAACACCAGTCCATTCACAGTAGAGAGATTCTGGAAGAACTCACAAAGCTGAAGGTGGATAAGGCCATGGAACCAGGCGGCATCCACCCAAGGATATTAAAGGAGCTGTGAAGGAACTAGCAGCGCCTCTGGCTGTCTCTGTTCACAGAGTCACTCAACATGGGTGTCGCTCCAGAGGACTGAAGGAGGGCACATGTAGTCCCACTGCACAAAAGCGGCAGTAGGGAGGAGGCAGAAACTACAGGCCAGTCAGCCTCACCTCAGTGATAGGAATAGGACCTGAGGCAACATGGATTCACAGCAGGAAGTTCATGTCAAATGAATCTGATAGTTTTATTTTTGATGAGGTGACTAGGGAACTTAATCAGGGAGGGGCAGTTGACATCGCCTACTTGATTTCAGCAAATCCTTCGACATGTCCCACATAGAAGGCTGATTAACAAGATGAGTAGTCTGGGCATTGGAGACAAGGTGGTGAACTGGGTTAGGAACTGGTTAACAGACAGGAGACAGAGGGTGGTGGTAAATGGGGTACAATCCGGGGAGAGAGGGGTGACCAGTGGGGTACCACAGGGATCAGTACTAGGACCAGTCCTGTTCAATGTCTTCATTAGTGACATTGCAGAGGGCTAGAAGGAAAGGTCTGCCTGTTTGCAGATGACACCAAGATCTGCAACAGGGTGGATACTCCAGAAGGGGTGCAGAAAATGAAGAGGGACCTGGAGAAGCTTGAAAGATGGTCGGAGATGTGGCAACTGAGGTTCAATGTAAAGAAGTGCAAAATAATGCACCTGGGTAGAGGGAACCCTGGGGAGAGCTACAGGTTGGGGGAGGAATTGACTGTCACCAAAGAGGAAAGGGACTTAGGGATCTTCATCTCTGATGACCTTAAGGTATCAAAGTAGTGTACAAAGGCAGCAGGGAGGGCCAGTGGCATGCTGGGGTGCATAGGGAGGGATATCATTAGGGAGGTGGTGATGCCATTGTATAAAACATTGGTAAGGCTTACCTGGAGTACTGCATGCAGTTCTGAGACCACATCTGTGCAAGGACATAGATAAGGTGGAGACTATCCAGAGAAGGGCAACAAAGATGGTGCAGAGCTTACACCACAAAACATATGAGGAGAGACTAAGGGATCTCAATATGTCCATCGGGATTAGATTCTAAAATGCTCCAACTCTCTGCCCGGCCTTAGCCTACCCCTAACCATGCTCTATAATCTGTCATTTAAATTAGGTGCTGTCCCCACAAAATGGAAACAGGCCACAGTCATTCCTCTCCCAAGGGAGGGAATCTCTCCTCCCTTCAAACTATCGGCCTATATCTCTGCTCTCCATCCTAGCCAAAATTCAAGACGCCTTGTTCTATCCCAGCTACACAACTATCTAGATACAATCTCCTTCCCCCTTCAAGCCGGTTTCAGAAAAAATCATTCCACCACCACATCCCTCCTTCGCCTCACCAATTCCATCCTTACAGGCATTGACAATGGGGAAATTACCGCAGCTATTTTCATAGACCTGGCAAAGCCTTCAACATGGTCTCACACCCCTGTTGCTATCTAAACTTGCCCAGACTGGTCTGTCGATGGCAGCACTCAGTTGGTTCCATTCATACCTATCAGGCAGGTCACAAGCAGTCCGCATCAGATGCGGCTCTATCCACCCCCTCCCTGTCACCAGTGGTGTACCTCAAGGGTCTGTACTTGGCCGCTGCTTTTCTCAGTTTTCCTCAACGACCTGTCTGCTGTCTGCACACAATCTGGCATCCATATGTATGCAGACGATACGGTGCTATTTGCCTCTGGCCCATCTGGTACCACTGTAGCATCTCACCTTCAGAAGAACTGACTCCATCCAACGCTGGTTCATTAAGAACCAACTATTCCTAAACTCAAAAAACTGTCTCCGAGCCAAACTAACCCAGCTTACAGATGCACCCACCTTCTATACCTTGGATGGGACTCGCTTGTGGTCTGCTCCTCATAGTGCTATATCTCGTCTGGCTGGATCAGCATCTTGACTTCTCAGTGCATTTAGAGGCTCTGCAAAAATTACATCCCATGCTGGGAGCTCTCTATCGGAACAAGTTCTGCATCCCTCTACTAACCAGGCAAGCAATGGTACAAAAAATGATCCTCCCAATTTTTGACTATGGTGATGTCATCTCAGGTGCCACCCCAAACTTCCTTAGCCAGGCTCGACCCCATTTTCAACTCCTTCTGCTGGTTCGCTGGACTGTCCTCCCAACACCCACCACTGTGACCTCTACCAGTCCCTTGACCTCCCATCACTCCAAAATCGGTGATTGCTGCGCTGTACTAGAATACTGCTAAATTCTGGTCACATGCTGCCCTCTTACCTATCAACATCTCTAACCGCGTCCCCCACCTACCTACGATCTCAGGAACTCTGACTCCAGGCTCCTTCACATTCCCCACAGATCCACCCAATCAGGTCAGGTAGCTTTCAGCTTCAGACTCCCCAAATTATGGAACTCTCTAGCAGCCGACATCAGCCTCACTACAAGTACTCCCCAATGAAATACCCTCCTCAAAGCAGCATTTTGCTACCAACTGCTCATACTTTCCCCATCGCTGAATTCCTGCTCAACTCTTATCAACTATCCTGGCTCCATTTCAAAATCAGTACCATACGCCACTTAATCCTTCCTCTGTTGCTGTAGACATGCACACCTACCCATATAGTAGATAAATTTAATCACACTATGTAATTGTTGCAATTTCTACCATGCTACTATATCACTGCCTGTAATACTCTTCACTTTGTATAAACCAATATGCATCTCAGTTACTGCACCCATCCTACTGGGCCATTGCTTGTTATCTGCAAATTATGTATGTCCCTATTGTTTTTATGTATTATGTGCTGCACTCTTATAACCCCTAACCCAGGACGCATCTGGAATCGAGTGGTACTCTGCTCAGTATGCCTTCCTGGTACATCTCTTAAATAAATAGATAAATAAATAAATGTACTCACTGGAGAAGAGGAGACAGTGGGGAACATGATTGAAACTTTCAAGTACCTCAAGGGCATAAAAAGGTGCAGGCGGGGAGCTTTTCCAATGTAGAAAAGTACTAGAACAAGGGGTACAATATGAAATTGGAAGGGTAGATTAAGAGGTAATGTGAGGAAGTTTTTCTACACAGAGAGGGTAGTCGACACATGGAATAGTCTACCACAAGAGGTAGTGGAGGCAAGCACATTGGAGGGGTTTAAGCATGCTTGGGTCAGGCCAAAGGAAGCCTGAGAGGGGAGGGAGTGATGAAAAGCCATTGATCACATAGGGTCAGTGGCCACAAACACAATGTATAGGGCCTATGGGCAGACTGGATGGGCCTAGTGGTCCTTATCTGCTGACAGTTTCTATGTTCCTATGTTTCTATAGCCAAGAAAAGAAGAATAGAGGATTTTAATGACTGGCTGAGGAAATGGTGCGGAACAGTTGTTCATCTGGTTGGGGACTGGGAGGAGACCTGGTCAAACAAGCACTCTTTCACCAGACAGGCTATACCTCAGTAGGGGAGTGTTTGAGTGTACTCTAGGGACAAACTGGGGAATACATAACCACTACATGTCATTAAAACTACTGGTGGGGGCAGAGGCCTGCAGCCCAAAGACTCTGAGAGGAGGAGGTCATTGAACCCCCAACCCACAGTGATGGAAGAAGTCTGGAGGGAGGAGGTGGACGGGGTGAGAAAACAGCAAAGCGTGGCGGTGGTGAGGAACACATAACAAAGAAAGGTGTGGGGTGCACACAGAGGGAGCGATGTGAAGAAAAGAATAGATGAAAGGGAAGGAAGGTCAAATTTAGGTGAAGAGTGGTGTCTCTGAATGCCCAGAGTCTTGAAAACAAGATGGACAACCTGCAGGCAATATTAGCAGAGAAGAAGGTGGACATAGCGGCAGAACCGACTTGGACAACACTACACCATGACTGGGACCTTGCGATCCCATATATAAACTATACAGGAGGACAGGGTGATGGGGAAGGAGGCTGAGGTGTGGTTATCAGAGAATAACTTGCATGACAGAGGAGTCAGAGGAAGGGAAGGTGGAGGCATTATGGGTGCAGTTGCAGTCCAATAGAGGGAAAAGAGTGAGGTTGAGGATGGTTTACAGACCACCCAACCAAGATGAGGAGAGAGACAGGGAACTGAGCTCACAAATATTGGAAGCCATGGGAAAGGAGAGGTGGTGTGGGGACTTCAACCTGCCCAAGATGGACTGGAACGTACCATCCACAAGTGTGCTAGGAGCCAGGTGATCCTGGAAGGACTGCATAGTGAGTTACTGACTCAGGGCATTACAGAACCAACAAGTGCAGAGGCAGTTCTTGATCTGGTGCTCAAAACTGGGCAGCAGGTACAGGTCAGAGATCCCCTGGATGGGAGTGACCATTGCACAGTATGGTTCTAGTTGGATATGGGAAGGACAGCATCCTGAATAAGACCAAAATCTTGGATTTTAGGAGGGCAGACTTCAGGAAGATGGGGAAGTGCTAAGGAGCCACCTGGTGAGCATCAGAGCTGATATGAGGTGGACCAAAGGTGGTTTGTCATTAAGGAAGGAATACTGGTTGCCACAGAGAAGTGTGTTGGGCTCATGGGGAATAACACGGGCCAAGCTACCAGCTGGTTCAGTTTTGGGGTTGCCCAGGCAGTAAGGAAAAAGGTTAACCTATAGAAAATTCAGAAAGACCAAGAGAGGTAGATAGAAAACTGCCTAAGGTTGGCTAGTGAGGCAAGTAAGGAAGGGCATGAGCTAAGGTACAGAAGAAGCTGCAGATAGCCAATGGAATTAAGAAGGGGAAGAAGGCCTCTTCACTGTATAAGTGAGAAAAGGGTCAAGAAGGACAGGATTGTTAGACTTAAGAAAGGGAGGAGTGATGCTGGTCTGGTGGCGCGAGGGTGAGGCACTGGATGCCACACCTCATGCTATGTCGGCAACCCGGGTTTGGGAACAATCTCAGGTTGTTGGGGTGTCAGCATGGGGGAGGGTGGAGCAGGATTGAACATGCCAATGTGTAGCTTTCCTATCCCAAGGGTGGTGAGGGTGGGTTCGTGCCTGTAGTTCTGCTCCCACTCGGTGGAGGCCTGATGGGTAGAGTAGGTGGAAAGGAGGTGGCAAACAGTTACGGGAAGGTGGAAGCGGCTGAGCTGGCACCATGGTGTGCATAGTGTGCTCCACACACTTGCACAGCTGTGTGCTGAGGCCTCGAGAGGTCAGGAAAACCTGTAAAATTCCTATGTGCCCCCATTGCCAGTTGGCGGGAGGAGGCGATGGGAACCAAACAGCTGTATTAAAAAAAAAAGAAGGAAGGGAGGAGGGAGGAGGATAACGGGTGAAAAACAGAGAGAATAAATTAATATTCTGTTCTGTCTTCACCAGGAGAAGGACGGACCAGTGCCTTCAGGAGGGAGAAGAGGGTGAAGAGGAGCAGGGGAGGGAACACAGTTCTAGTGATAGAGGAGGATAGAGTGTGAGGGAAGGGCTGCTAGCATTGAAGGTGGACAAATCACCAGGCCCGACAGAGTACATCCAAGAGTAGTAAGGGAACTGCCTGAGGAGCTGGCAAGGCAACAGACAGGCCTATTTAATAGTTAACTGCAGTCAGGCATGGTACCGCAGGACTGAGGACAGCATTGTCGTGCCCTCCACAAAAGTGTTCCTAAGGATGACCCAGAGAATTACAGGCCAGTCAGTCTGACCTCAATTGTGTGCAGGCTCATGGAGACCATACTTAAAGAATGGTTGGTAGAATATCTAGAGGAGCATGGTCACCAGGATTCAAGGCTGGACAAGTTCTTGGGAGGAGATCATGTCAAATGAATCTGATTGACTTCTTTGACTGGATAACTAAGACAGTAGACAGGGGCTAAGTGGTAGACATCCTCTATCTGGATTTCAGCAAGGCCTTTGCCTCTGTGCCCCACAAAAGGTTGATCAGGAAGTTGGCAGATGTTGGTGTGGGAGATAAGATGGCAAGATGGACGGAAAACAGGCTGAGGGACAAAACCCAGAGGTTGGTTGTGGGGAGAGTTATCTGGCACCAGTCACCAGTGGTGTCCTGCATGGCTTGGTGTTGGGGCCTGTGTTGTTCAATGTTTCATCAATGACATTGGGGATGGCATTATGGGCAAAATGTGCCTATTCACAGATGACAACAACTCATTGGGAGAGTGGACACAGCTGAAAGGATACAGTACCTATAGGATGATCTGCAAAAGATGGAGAGGTGGTCTGGGATCTGGTAGTTTAGCTGCAATTCCAAGAAATGCAAAATTATGCACATTGGAGCCAAGAATCCCACAATGGATTGCTACCAGGGTAGAGTCCAGGTATTTGCATTAGAGGTAGAAGGACCTGGGAGTGATGATCACTAGTAACCTGAAGAACTCCATGCAGTGCATGAAAGCAGCAGCAAGAGCAAACAAGATGCTAGGATGCATAGTTGGGGGATCAGTAGTAGGAGAGAGGAGGCTATACTGCTGTTGTACAGGTCACGGTGAGGCCACATCTAGTGTATGGAGTTCATTACTGGAGCCTACATCTCAAAAGGACGTTAACCTGCTGGAGAAGGTGCAGAGGAGGGCTACAAAGATGATCACTGGTCAGCAGTGTAAGGCATATAAGGAGACTGAACATGTGTTCTCTGGAGGACAGGAGAGAGGGACATGACTGAGACCTTCAGGTACCAGAAAGGGATAAATAAGGCGGATAAGGATGGTCTATTTAAGCTAGTGGCAACCATAACATGAGAAGGCACAGTATTAAGCTGGAGGGGAGTTGGGAGGAGGTCAGGAAGCACTTCTTCATAGAGGGTGGTGGACACTGCAATGTACTACCAGAAGAGGTGGTCTCATTGAAGACAGTGATAAGATTCAAGAGAGGCTGGGATAGCCATAAGGGGAAGGTGAGGATCATGGGTAGGGAAGATAGAAGGAGTGGGGGCAGGGACAGTAGCTTAAACTGTGGATCCTGCAATATGAGCAGACTAGATAGACCAAATGGCCTTCTTCTGCTGGCTTCTTTGTATGTTTTCTACATTGTCTTCACTGATGCAAGGTAAACAACATGGGCTGAGGAGCCTGTCGCCTACAGGCTACCACTAACAGGAACTTTTCTCCACACTCCTTTCATTAATTAATAACAAAGGTGTATGTCAGCTGCTTCCATCAGATAATGTAGACTATGTATATTTTGTATACCTTCATGATGTGCTGCAGTATGATATCAAAACATTAGTCATCGAATGAAATGGCACATACTGTCACTCTTCACACATTCTCATGTTATTAATGTCGTTTCTGTCTCTAAATGATTCATCTGTATCCAGCTGCGCAGATCTTGTGTGAGAGCAGACACTGCTTATTTTATTTTATTTTCTTTTTCTACTTTGTTTAATAAAATCTCAGGCATATATTTGATAGCTGGTGGCATTTGCCCTGTGTCACACCAATCCCAATTCTAGACACCACACACAAGCATACCACGCCCCCCACACACACGCACACAACACACCAAACCCAAATACACACACACTCACACTAACACACTTGGTATTGTCCTTGTTGCCTGATATGTTATCAAAATAAAAAATAAAAAGCAGTCTCTGTTATCTCTTTACCCTCCAACAATTGTGCAGTACTTAACTTCACTTTACGTGAGTTCTCACCATGCAGGCTATCAGTTCAGAATTGTGTTAAAATGATGTTTGACAGCTCTTACGAATCTCCAGCACACACACAAGCTGCTGTAACTGATATCTGCTGCTGTTTTCAGGATATCCCTTGTCAGATTAATGCATTAGCAGCTGTGTTGGATCTGACCAGAGTTTGTTTAGATCTAGGATAACTAAGGCTTGGAATACATGCTCATTGAATACTGTAAACAGTGGCTATATCTGAAGTTTTAAAGGCTGTTTAAAATCATATCTGTCTAGTACTGCAAATGTAATTGTTTTAAATAATTTGCATTTTATGACTTGTTATATTTGACATATAGAATAGTGGATGGTTGACTATCCACAACAAGGCTGTGTTCCATCGAGGGGAGGTGATGATGTCATAGAGACCTCGAGAGCAAAGCTCGAGAGGTCTCCATGGCATCATCAACTCCCGATGGAAACACAGATTTAGTTGTGGATAGACAACTATCCACTATTTTTATGGTGTATGGTTTCCCAAATGGAGACAAGGTTCATACCTTGCGATGACACTCCTGCACTGGTCTCGCTCGGGTCCCCAAGATACCAGTCCTCCTCACTGCAGTTATGCTATTACGATCCGTCCCGAATAAAGCGGTAGGGTACTAATCAGCTGCGTGTTATCTGTACTTTCTCCAAATGTGCCAGAGATTAAAAAATGAACAAAAAATTGTAAATTGAGAGTTTGGATACAGGAGCCAATTATGGCAGTCCGTGTCCAAACTGTCTGCTCACCTGACCGCTCACTAACTGAATGCGCCATTTTAGAATGTATTTTTAAACACTGCCTGTTTCCACCAATCAGGTAGGAGCTCAGGAAACGCTGTTGTACTATCGATGTGATGTCAGAACGATAGTACAACAACTTTTTGACCTTTGAACTGTCCTACAACAGGATTTGGAAAACCATCGTTTTCCATCCACAATAAACCTAACCATATACATATAGAGAATAATGGATGGGGAAGGGTTTGATATAGAATTTAATGCACACCGAGTTGTAGGATGCTGCATAAACCCCGAGAGCGAAGCCCGAGGGTTATCAAAAGCATCCCACAATGAGGATGATTAAATTCGTCGATTAAACACCCTCCCATCTTTTATTTTATAATAACAGACCAGCAATTTTTCTCCAGCAGTTTGTGAGGCTGTTTGGCCCCCCACATACAGAATGTTGGCCAATGAGGCAGCAGCATAGTTTGACTGGCATGGCTCATGAATGTCATAACAACCAGCCGGTTGTTATGGAAAATATCAACCTGGTCAGTACATTGAGAGAAATTGCTGACCAGTTATAAAGTATTTGTACACTGTATTTCTCTGGGATTGTATTGTTAAGATTGTACAGAGCCTTGGTACCTGAAAGGCACTTAATAAATTACGCTTTATTATTATTATTATGTTATTGGTTGCATGTAGTTTACTGTCTGACTGGGTTGCCTTTCAAAATAGGCTTTTGTTCCTAAAGTCTTTATTCTAAGAATAAAATAAATAATAAGAATAAAAATAAAAATAAATTGTTATTTAACAGCTTCCAAACCAGCCTTCACTGTATGTGTCAGGTGAAGCTTCTCTGATTGGGAAGGCAAGCTTTCACACAGCTGCAGGACTGTATTCCTCAGAGCCCGTGAGGTAATGTGCAGAACGCCTCAGGGTAGTCTGCTGGGTTCGTCTGAACAACAGGGTAGAGGTAGTGTACCTTTTAGCCCTTAGGAGATTCTGTTGAGAAATTAACCTTTGCTTTCTCACAAGTAGCTACCTGAGTAAAAATAATCACCTCGGTCTAGGTAAATCAATTATCAGCCTTCTCTGGGTACCACAAACATTATCTTTTCTCGGTCTTCTTGTATATGGCCATAGAAGTAGAAGACATATCGATAATATTTTATGGCATTCTTAAAAGCATTATGGGTGAGTATGCACACTCATTTCATTGTGTTAGACGTAACACATTCATGAATGCTTCCTCCTCTATGTCCACTGCTGACTCGGTGGAAAGTCGATTCAGCGTATCAGTCATTTGTCTCAGAGATGGAGTCTAGAATAAATAGTTCTCATTCACACTGGGTGGGAGAATCAAAGTTCTCTTCAGCAATATTCTCTGTGGAATTGGTTCCTCCTCTTCCTCTTCTTCCTCAATTTTTTCCTCTGGAGGAGACTTGGAGGAAGACTAGGTAGGGCATTGAAGGCAGGTTTTCAAAGCTCTGCTTTGTTTTGAAACACTGCCACTTTTATGATGCCACCGGGTCACCACTGATGTTGTGTTTGGTATCCCTGCTTTGTCAGCTTAACAAGGTTGAAAGGCCTGGGTCTGCTAAACTCCTGGTTGGAGTACTAGTATACAAAGTTAGAAATAGTGTGGTGCTTCCACCCAGAGAAAGGTTTAAATGGGCCTGGTGGAAGTATAGCAACATTCCCTGGAATGCACTACATTCCCACAGAATCAACCTACCCATGAACCAACTCAGTGCACTCAGAGTCCCCACAAAGCATGCAACACATTACTTTAAAATGATGAACACTTAGTGATTCAAACAAAACAAGGGCTTTATTTAGGGTCAGGCCTCAGGCCCAAAAAGGAAAGGGGTTAGGCAATAAGGTTGAGCATAGAGACCCTGAGTGGTTTTTCCATACCCTTTCAGGCCAAGCCTAATTATACAGGGCTGCTCTACAGCTGTGCAGTATGTGGAATTCTGCCAGCGGAATTTGTGCAGAATACCAATTCTGCTTCCAAAATGCTTTTCGGAATTTCTTTTTAATTCCATGGTTTCAGAAAGTATTTCTATGTAAGTCAGGGAGAGATTCCGTGGATCACGTAAAGAATGTACAGTTTACATAAACTGTGGACTACAATCACAATTACCCAGTTACAGATTTACACAGTTCTGCTTCCAATGGAATTCCATGGAATTTGACAGAGTTTCAAAATTCAGAGAATTCGGCACAAGAAGAATTTGAAAATTCCACACAACTCTATTCTGCTCTTCAAGTACTTTTCTAGGTACAGAAAACATTGGTAATCTTGGGCTGTGCTTCAAGTGTCCTTCCAGGCTCAGCCCAAAATATAATATCTCACCCCACACATGCATAGTATTGTCACTTTAGCCTAAAAATAACAAAAGATCACACACACACACTGAAGGCCTGAAATTAATGAGAAATCAGAGTGTTCACTGTTTGCATTGTGGCGTGTCTGACCTGCATGTTAGCGTAATAAAATTTTAATAGTTTCAGGCCTTCAGTGTGTGTGCCACCTTTTGTTCTATTTTGTTTCCAAGTTCTGATTTGGTAGCTACACCATAAGGGATAAATGTGCATGTCTCATTTTGTTAATACTTGTCACTTTAGCCCTCTGTACTGGTGGGTACGCTTTTCTCCACTGGAAGCAGTGTAAAACCCTTTGTATAGTATAAGGGAGCTCCCTGCTTCACTGTAACCAGCCACAGAAACAGTGTAGCCCTGATGACGTTATACATGGTTGGCTTAGTCTGGTGCACTTAAACAAATTAAACAGCAATGCTTTGTACTGTAGCAACTTACAGTATACTCTAACAAACCAAAAGCTCTGTAAACCCAATAGTGTATCTGCAAATCCCAACCTGATGGCTTAGTCCATTAACGCATTTCCCAAACACTATGATATAATATGCTGTGGCTGTGCAAGCCCTATTGTACTCACAGGTCCCCTAGACCACAGGATCTCCCTCAATGCACTGGGGTGATGCTGCTGTTGTAGTGTGAGTCCCTCTTTGGTTGGTTTCACTGTCCATTTCATCTCTGCATTCCTCTGGTGTTGGTTGGTAATTGGCTATTCCCCGGTCCCAGGCAGGCCCTTTCCTGACCTCTCCATTCAACAGACTATCTTCTTGAGCACACAGAGCAGCTTAGCCTGTGAAGCTCGAACTAAGTCTGGCCAACACACCATGTCTTGGAATCCAGAGTGTGTTGTGACTACCAGAACTGGGCTGTGGCACTGGCTGGGTGACTTCCCCAGACTAGCTGCAATCACAGTTTGGCTTTTCAGGGCTGCAACACAACAAAACCTCTCTCAAACAATAGCTGCAGCCTTCAGCTTTGAGTTTACTTTGAGCTGCTGTAACATGTGATTACATCCCTCATACAAGAGGATCTCACCTCCACCCTTTTTCACACTGTTCCTGGTTCTGGCACATGCATGCAATGTCTCTGCAGCAGCAGCTGTTCTCCCTTTCACACTCAGCAGCAGATTGACTTCACTGTTCACTTAGAAAACAGATCCTGGGAGATCACGTGATGTGATTGTTAGAGTAGCAGGGCACTGGTGAGTCTCTGTCAACCCAGCTGCTAAATATCATTGGATTTCACAGTTTTCATGTGACTTTTCAAGTTAGAATCTCAATCTTACCTTTTTTTACTCTCTGTGTCTTGCTGTCAGTACATTTATGGAGCCCAGCCTTGTATCTGCCATGGAACCTGTATCCAAGCATCCTGCACCACAAACTCTCGGGACTGGCAGCCTGGGCTCAAGCATCCACACACTGAAATGGCTGTCAGCCCACCCACCCTTCTATTGCCGAATTGCTCATGGTGACTGCTTTCTACTAGATTATGGACCTGGCAACAGATGTCCAAACCTTTCACCAGGCGCTGAAAGAATTAACCATGTACAAAAACTTTGCAAAACCTCGAATTAGAAAAGCAAAAAACAAGTTGAAGTCAATCTGGCTGTTAATGACAAAAGGATAATGCAAAACAATTTCATTCATATATAAATTCATTAAAAAACAACAAAGTAGGTCCCATAAAATGTGATAATCAAACTATCACTGAAAATAAACTTATGACTGAGGCCTATAACCAATATTTTTGTAATGTATTTAGGAAAGGTAAACAATACTAACATACTACAATGCCAGCAGAATAGGCCTAATGGTCTCTCGAGGTCTGCTCAATTTTCAGCTACTCGCACTAAAGGTCGATTTTGGGTCCCCTCCCCTTGGGTTATACTGTCCCCAGTCCCAGATGTTTCACCTGTACTGGGCCTGATCAGATTTACTTTTCCCTGTACCTGTCCCATCCCCATTTAAACCCATCCATAGTCTCCACCTCTACCAGCTCCCTGGGCAGTGCATTCCATGGCTCCACCACCCTTTCAGTGAAATAACATCTCCTCCTCTCCCTCTGAGCCTGCCCCTCCAGCTTACGCCGTGACCTCTCGCTCCCACCCTCCTTCCTTTGGAGCACCTGACTGGGCCTCCTTATTGATCCCTTTCATGTACTTAAATACCTGTATCATGCCTCCCATCCCTCCTCTCCTCCAGGGTGTACATGTCGAGCTCCCTGAGTCTCTCCTCATAGGTCCTCTCCCTCAGGCCTCAGATCATTTGTTTGCCCTCCTTTGGACCCTCTCTAGGGTGTAATGTCCCTTTTTAAATGTGGTCTCCAAAACTGCCTCCACAATGCTCGGTGTGGCCTAACCAAGCAGTTGTACAGTGGAAGGGATCACTTCGCCTTTCTGGAGGTAATCCCCTGGCAATGCATCCCAGCAACCTATTTGCCCTTGCCGCTGCCTCCTACAGGTCTCTGAGTTGTTCATTTGACATCTACCACTACCCCAGGTCCCTCTCACCCTCCGTGACTTGAATCATGTCTCCTCCCAGGGTATACCCCTGGCCAGGATTTCTGAATCCCAGGTGCAGAACCTTGCACTTCCTGACATGTAATTTTAGTTTCCATTTTCCTGACCACCTTTCCAGAGCCTCCAGGCCCTCCTGCAATGCAACCTCCCCATCTCCTCATCCACCACTGCACCCAGCTTTAAGTCACCTGCAAAGAGACTCATCTCACTCCTGATCCCCTGCTGATGTCTGAAACATAGCGTTGAACAGGAGTCACCCTGGGGAACCCCACTAGTAACCCACCTTGGGATGAGGCTTACCCTCCAACCACCACCTTCTGAGTACACCCAGAGAGCCAATTTGCTATCCATCTTAACAACTGTCTCCCTACCCCTGTTTCCTTCAGTTTAGCCAGCAGGCCACTGTGGGTACCAAATCAAACGCCTTGCTAAAGTCCAGAAAGAGGACGTCCACTGGCCTACCCTGGTCCAGGGCCCTCGTCACCCAGTCACAGAACTCAACAAGGTTTGTCTGGCAGGATCTTCCTGTGACAAAGCCATGCTGCCTATTGTCCAAGTACCCAGTTTGCTCCTGTAAGCCGCTAGCCTTTCCTTGACAATACCATCCATCATCTTGTCGACCACCAATGTCATGCTAACGGGCCTGTAATTTCCCGCCTCCTCTCTTGATCCCCTTGTGGATCGGACAACATGGGCCACCCTCCAGTCTTGGGGCACCCACCCAGTCCTCAGAGAGATGTTGAAAAGTTCCACTAGAGGGACTGCCAGGACATCCGCCAGTTCCTTCAGCACCCTGGGATGTATCTCATCTGGCCCAGGTGCTTTCTCTGTCCGAAGGGACCTGAGGGATTCCTTTACTCTCTCTACCATGATTTCAGCCTCCACGTCCTCCCACTTTTCACTCTGCACTGCTGGGCCCCACCTGTTTGTGGTGGCCACTCCTTTCTCCAGACCCGCAGGCCCCTGGTCTCTACTGGTCCCACCTTCCTCCAGTTTTCCCCATTCCCCCGAAGACATAGCTCCTCCATCCCCACTGGTAAAAAGTGAGGCAGTACTCATTTAGATTTCTGCCTGTTTCCTCACCTCCTGTGCCCAACCATCCCCTATCCTTATCTTGCTGATCTGCCTCTTACTTTCCTTTTTCCCTCTATGTATCTGAACCCTTGTCCCCCTCCGGATCCCACTGGCCAGGACTGCTCCTTTTTGCCTTAGCTGCTCTCACTACCCTGGTGACTCTGTTGGCTATCAGCTCATATTCCTCCTGATCCCTTTCGCTCCTTGAGCACCTGAGGTGCCTATAGGCCGCCTTCTTTTTCCTCACCACCTCCTGTACCTCCCGGCTCATCAGCAGGTTTTTGGCCTTACTGAACTTACACTTTCCCTTGCACAGGATCTGGTAACCTCCTGTATTCCCTCTTAATGATCTCCCACCTGTTGTCAGCATCCATATCCGGCCTTATCCTGCCCAGACAATCTATAAGGATCCTTCCCATCTCCCTGAAGTCTGCACACCTAAATTTGGTTACTGCCATCCTTGTTCAGCTTTCCTCCCCCCAGGTCCAGGAAGAACCAGACTGTGGCGTGATCACCCCCGACAACGGGTCCCTCACCTTTAGGCCCCTAATCTGATCACTGTCCGCCAGTACCACGTCCAGTGTCTGGGCCTCCTAGTTGGCTCACCCTCCTGTTGTGTCAGAAACACATCCTGGAAGGCATCCAACTGCCTCTGCTCTTTTTGCCCACTGGTGACGTCATAGTCCCCCAGTCTGTTCCTGGCATGTTGAGGTCCCTCATTATCACTGCCTTTCCTTTCCCAATCTACAGTGTCCCTCGAGATTTGCCACCAAACTTTCTTCCAGGACCTCCGCCAGTGCTGGTGGTCTGTATACCACTCTGACCTTTACTCTTACCCCCTGCATCAGCAAGGTGACCCAAATAGCCTCCACGCCCCTCTACCCCTCCAATACCCATGCCATTTCTGACTATCAGTACTACACCACCCCTTCCTCCCTCCTATCTTTTCTAAACATAGTATAGCCCTCCAGATTTAGGTCACATTCATGCCCTTGAGTGGCCCAGGTCTCAGTGACTGCTGCCACATCTACCTCCCCTCAACTAGCATTGTCTGGAGCGCAGGCATTTTATTTCCTAAGCTCCTGGCATTTATCAGGACACTCTCACCCCTTTTCCACCTCTCCTTTCTCCCCTTGAGCTCCCATTTCTCAGCTCCTGCACCCTACCTGGTGACCCATTTCCACATCTCCCTAGCCCCTAGAGGGTGAAGACCATGTCCCTCATTTATCGCACCTGCTGGCACTGCCCTTTTTGATCCCTCCCCTTCACAAGTTTAAACCCCACCTTTCACTGATGAACCCAGCTAGTTTAAGCTTAAGGATTTCTTTCCTCCAAATTAAGGTGGAGCCTGTCCCCAGCATACAGCCCCTGATCCTCCCAGGTCTTCCCCAGTTCCCCACCAGGCCATACCCCAATTCCTCACACCGCTCCCTAAGCCACTGATTTATTTCCCTAATCTTCATCTTGTTTTCCCCACTAGCCCTTGGCACTGGCAGGATTTCTGAAAAGGAGATCTTACAGCCTATGGAAAGACATACCTCTGGTTTTACAATTACTGTATAAATATAATGAACGATCTCTTTGGGTACAAGCTAAACACTGCAAAACTGATGTCCTAGCTTTAAATTATACCCTTCTAGAGAACTGAAAATGTGTTCACATTGAAACAGGAATGCTCTGTAATAAAATATTTAGAAACTATTTAACAGAACACCCAAAAGTCCTCTACAAGGCACATTCCTTACAATAAACAATAATAAAATATAGGTGTGCTGTGTAATGCAAAATGCATGCCACATGCTAATTGTGTAATGTTTGCATGCAGTTCACATACACAAAGTGATCCTAAGTGAACCAGATCTAAAAAGCAAATCAGGTTCAGTATGTTGAAAGCTTGACATGTGCACAGCAGGTAAGCTGGTGTGAACATCTAAAAATTACATTAGGATCACTTGTTCAGCGCTTGACATGAGTGTAGCATTTCAGCTGGTGTGAACATCATTTAAACATCACATCAGGTTCACGGTTGCATGCTTGCCATGTGTACAGCAGCTATGCTGGTGAAAATCTCATCTAAAAAAACACATCAGTTTCTATTTCTTATACTACTGCTAGAAATTAGAGTCATTAAAATACATTTTATTTGAATTCCATAAACATTAGGTGGATTAATTCTGATTTTGCAACTTGTTTAATGGCTTTTGATTTTGTCATTAAATCGCCATTACTTTGTAAAGTTTTGTTTACTTACTGCATTAAATGCCTAGGATATAGCAAGTCAACATCTCCCATTCAGATGTATGAAGAGGGCCTCTGTGTTGTAAAGCCTAACCTTTTGTTTTGGACGATGCAAATCCCTTATGCATATTTAGTGCTACAAATGTGTTTCTCCATGACTGTTTCATCTCACTTACTTTGCCTTTGTCATTCTGTATTGAGCATGGACACTATGCATTGCCTCAGCACTCTTTGTGCTGAGTAGGGTCTTGGAAGCATGCACCATACCTCACATTTTGTCACTGAAATGAGGTACATGGACACTCAAAATGGGGACAATAAGGAGCACTAACCCACATGATGATCAGGACACATCCTGAAACATGGAGATACAGTACCTCAGAACACAGTGGAAACCATTGCATTAGCACCTGAGAATGAATCTCTACCATTAAGCAGGAGTGCCATTTAGGTAGGCCAGAGGGGCAGTTGCCTAGGTTATTCGGTTGTTCTTTTGGTATGGCAATAATGGCATTCAATTTTGATTTAATCTTTTGCACAATAAGTTGCCCACCTGGCCTGGGTGTGCTCACGCTGCAGGTGCTCTCCAGACTCGACTGTGTCTGTATCTGTATTGTGTTAGTCATTGCCCCTACCTATTAGCAGCACAATCAAATGTGATATGGATGAGCTCCAGCCAAGAAAGAGCGCATGAGTCTTGCAAGTGTGACACTGTCTTTCCCACCACAGAGTAGACAGACTGGCTGCCAATTAGTGGAGGGTAGATGGCACAGCAGTGGTCACCATAACTGAAAGTCAGAGGTGGGCATTGAAAGCATGCACCATCTTTATGGTCTACTTGTGAACCATTGCACACTTCTGGTTCTGACTCAAGGGGAGTAATGGGAGGAAAGAACCCTGTCTGCAGGATGATACTGTGACCCTGAAGAAACTGCACAAGCACCATCCGTGGCACCCACTCACACAATGAGGTAAGAAGTAGCTGGGGTAAGTCTCAGAGGTGGGGTTCAACAGCAGAAGGGAGCTAATGGAGAGAAACAGGAGATTAAAGGTCCCAGGTCCACTTTTTAAATGAGTTTCACGCAATGGTGTTTCACCTGGTAAATTAAAGATTGATTGATTAAAGCCCACATAAAAAAAAAAAAATATTGCAAAATATAGGCACTATATACTGAATTGTGTCTAACTCTCACAGTTTTCAACATTGTCCAACTGGCATCTGGGGCTCTTTAAGAGGAACATTAATATAAGTATAATTTAAACCAACTATTGTTGGTGTTTTCTATTCATTACTGACACATTGTTAACATATTTGATGCTCTTATGTTTGCATTCTGCATGCTGTTCCCAACTCTATTTTGTGCTTTCATATACGTGGTTCCTGCCTGTAACTGGGAAATGCACACACACACACACACACACACACACACTCACACACTGAGATTCACACTCACACTCACTCTCACACTCACACTCACTCTTTACCCACTCACTGTGAGGCTTGATGCTTATCCTCAAAGCCTGATGATGTCTTCTAAATGGATAATAGACAGAAAACCTATGTGATTGGTAGAGTTCTTCTCCTTTGATCTACAAGAAGTTTACACCCAACAGCCAGATAAACACTGTCATTGTCAGCCTTCTCAGCATTGGCTTTGAGAGGCAAGTCTCCTGCATGTCTACATCCATTGGCTTATACAGTACACACCTACACAGCCCCTACGCTGTACTAATAATATGTTAGCTTTCTGCATGTGTGCAAGCAAATATAAAAAGCATCTGTCAATGCTAAATGTTCACCATTGCACTTGTGTCATGGGTGTGTGTGTCTGGTGCTGATACCAGTAAAAGTGACATTGAAAATTGCATTAGAGAAGGAATCATTTTATCAACATTTAAGAATACAAAGTAGATGTGCTGATGTTGGGCAGTTTAAGTTTCTTGTTTGTTAATATTTGTGGCCCATGTTTTCAACATACCCTTCATAGGATCTCACTTCATCCACACGTGCTGAAAATGTTCAACTCCTGCCTGAAAGGTGATTTCATGCAGCAACTGCAGAATCACCTTTCAGGATGCAAAACACATTTTGGCCAGGATCTGAAAATGACAGCTGTCATATTCATAAGGTGCTGTAAAGATATGACTATGTTGAAATTTTGGGGTCAAAATATTGAAAATTAATAAAGTTACAAACCTGCATGTGTAAATTTAGATGTACGCTCATAACTTTGTTGTTTGTTAATATTTTTGCCCCAATTTTCAACATAGCCTTCTTATGACCCCACCTCATGAACAAGGGCAGAGAAAATGTTCAACTTCTGGCCAAGGTGATTTCATGCAGCAACTGCAAAATCACCTTTTGGGATGCAAAACACATGTTGGCCAGATCTGAAAAATGACAGCTGTCACTTTCATATCGGTGCTGCAAAGAAATGGCTGTATTGAAAATTACCAAAGTTAGGAACCTGTGTTTGCAAATTTCAATGCAGGCTCATAACTTTGTTGTTTTTAATATTTTTAAACCAGATTTTCAATGTAGCTCCTTATGACCCCACCTCATGAACACAGGTGGAGAAAATGTTCAACTCCTGCCCGAAAGGTGATATCTCTCACTCTCTCTATCTCTTCAGAGCACTTGGCAGTGCTGGTTTGTGGAGGTTCCACATGGGATTTCAAATGCAACTTGGCTGGCAATCAATATAATTTAATACCATTTACACACTTAGCAAAACTGTTACGTGTTCTTGCTCTGTATTTTGGAAAATCTTGTTTTCTCAAACCTGTGATAAATTCCACAGTTTAACCTGGGCTACAACTTGCAAACTGCCTTGCTGTGTCTGCTTCACAGATTGCTCAGCTCATGTGGGCTTCAGTGGAATGATTACTCTTATTCATTGTGCACCAGAATCTTGTATTTTGTTAGTACAAGATCCTGATGTTCCTATATGGACTGCTTTACATAATAGTCTTGGCTGTGAACAGCAGCTTCTACTAATGCAGTAAAAATAGTGAAATTAGTGATGATTAAGAGCATGAAATAAAGAGTCCAAGAAGAGAATTGAGACTGGTAAATTATTGTGTTTACAGTGTCTGAGCATGAGAAGAACTAAGCAGGCAGCAAGCCAGACATTCCATGCATTCCAGGCTGACTTTGACAGCTCAGCTTGGCTTGTTGGCAGCACAGATCAAAGGGAATAGCTGATTGTTCATTGAATAGGCTATTCCTTTGAAGTTTTGTGCCATCTCCACCCACCAAGCTAAACCTCTGTCACAATAAGCCTGGCTGATGATTGGAGTGACACTGAATTGGCCCTAAAACACTGCTCTGCATTGGACGAACAGTGTCATACCCATCAAAAAGCAGTACTACTGCAAAATGTTAAGCTTACGCTTGTGCACATGGCGAACATAAAAAGCAACCTGCTCCATGAAAATGATTTCCACAGTTAAATACATTATTTCACATTCCATGCCAAAATTCCAGAGTTTAAGGCAGAAATTGTGAAAATTTCCTTGTTTTGCAAAATGTTGTGGAAACGCATTTCACATGTGAGAATGCGCCAGTAGAATTTAATCTTTTCCCAGTCCAAGTGCAAACTACCCTTCTGTGTCTGGCATTTAGAGATGCAATGCATGTGAACTCATGTTGATGCAGCAACAAGAACACTTAGCCACAGTTTTGGAACTGAGAATTGGGCTAATATCTTAAAAGAGGCAGATATGGTATGACTCAACTGAACCTTTACAGTGTTCCATTTGCATTGCCTAGACACACACATCTGATTCCATTGAAATGAACTGAATTTTGATTAATCTTCAGAAAGTACCAGGTCCACTTCAAAGGCACAAGGGACTATCACAAAATCCACATGAACTGCTTTTGTATCTTTCCCTGGTCTGCAACCACCTTGAGCTATATTCTAAAGGGGTACAGTGGGCCTTCTGCACCAGTGCACATCAGAGTATGCTGGTGTAGGAAAGGGACAGAACTGGCCTGAGCCATTTATGTTGCCAACTTGTAATGGCACATCCACAGTAACATTTTTATGATGACCCCTAATATCACCTAACAAAACTGGCAGAAGAGGGTCATTTAAGTTTTGCATGTGTAGCACAGAATTGGAGGGCTGAGATAATTGGGGCCAAATTATTTTCCATTATGTTGTTTATGTCCCTTGGTTATCTACCTGCTCCTTCTACCCTGGGTCCCTCCCACCTTCTCTAGGACTTATCTCTTCACAGGGACCACACAGATTACCCCCAACCTGAAGGGAATGACTGATCCACTGAAGAGTACAGTATAGGTGCAGAGGGGTCCAGTCAGAGGTGCAGGGTCTACAGGGAACATTATCCATCCAACCGTGGTCTTGGATTTTCCACCATGGTTTTCCTTCACCCTTGAGGGCTGCCAAGTGTGAAATGGCACATGGCAGCAGAGTCACGACTGGTCATCAACAAATATTTTGTTGAATGACTAGATAGCCAAACCAGCAGGTTGACTGCATTTTGCAGTTTGCTGCTGGTTTCTTAGAAAAACAAGTGTTTTCTTCAGGGGACTAAGCCCCCAAACCCCCACATAGGGGCTGTGCCCCCTCACTTAGGACTCTCAACTCCAGGTCAGAGCTGATTCGGGGTGCAGGACCCCGACAGACAATTCCAGGCTCCAGTGGGTTCCCTACAGTGACGTGGCACTGTTGTCACTGTAGGGGACCCCGCTGTCGAAATATCACTGGTGGGTGTGTATACCTATGACAAGTATGCATGGTGATGCATATGCATGTATCAGCATGAGATGGGCTGTCTTCTATGAATATGTCTCCACTGCATAACCATCCATCCTACAGTATGTCACAGATTAATAGAGGGATGCATCATCTCACCTTCTTGAGGGACAGAGCTGTCCTTGGGATGCTCAACCCTACCTCACCCATCTGGACCCTGGTCAACCTGAGTCTGTTCCTAAACCTGAATCTCCAGCATAGCAAGTGGTATCATTACTTTTACACTACTGGGCCAGCTGATGGGACCAAATTTTCAAAAACAAGGAACATAAGAACTGCCGTAGGAATAGTTCTGTTCTTCAGCACAGGAACAACACTTTGCTTGGTGTTTGCCATACCAATAGCTCCATTATACTGTGGACCAGCCAATAAGTTAACACTCTGATTCACTGTATCATTATTTTTGAGGTGAGCTACTTGGAACAATTCAGCAGGAGCAGCAGATTAAGAATACAGGGACTTGAGTGGAAACTGGCCGGGGGAGGGTTCAGTAAAGATGTGAGAAAGCTTTGTTTTACAGAGAGGTGGTTGAGCCATAGAACAGCCTGCCAGCTGATGTGCTTGGGGCCAAAACCATTAATGGTGTCAAATGTAACTGGGACAGAGTGAAGGGTTTAGTAGTTACTCAGGGTGGTAGCAGTAAAACAGAGAGCATGGGGTAGATAGTGTGAGCTAAAACCCTGTAAAGACAAAAGGTCCTGGGGTATGAGAGGGTATTGCAGGCAAACAAGAGGGATCAAAGGGCTTTTTCTGCCATTATTATTTATGTTTCTATGTTTTTACGGCTACATGGGCTGTCATTCTGGTAAAGAGCACTGTGGAAGCACATGACCGGACAGCTCTGGCATGCTTCCACACTGCTGTGGCACAGTTCCACTTCATTTTCTGCTACCCACCCTTCCCCTACACTGGCCACAGAAACACACCCCTTAGTGGGGCACTACTTTTCTTCCAGAACTGCGGAAGTGATGGACGTCATGCCCAAGATTGCTGAATCAAACTATGCATGCGCGGGTATTGTGCATGCACAGTTCTGTTATGGTGGCCATCTTGCATATGGCAGACTCCGGTGTGGTGAGAGCTCTGAGAACTCTTTTAACTTGGTCTCACCGCTCTGAGCAGCCATACTGGTTCTAACCAGAGTTTGTTTACGATAAGGCTTTGACTTTGCTCTACAGATTTAGAGACAAGATGGCACTCCTGAACACTGGTCAGATGTAATCTGAATTGAACCCAGCGTGTCAACTCATATTTTACAGATACTGTCATTTCCATTAAATTGAAGTTTTTATTCTCTAGCTAAGGCACCCAGTACATTACCGTATGTGCACCTTAAGGTATTTTCATAGTTTTCTTCCCACTGCAGGACAGATATACAGTAATGTTTCTTAAAGGGCTGTGGTAGCCATGGTGCTGCTGTTTTCTTTGTCTTGCTTTTGTAACTTTTCTTGCATAAGCTTATGATCGATGTGCAGGAAGGCAGGATCCACCGAAAAAATGGCTTTGTTTAAAAAAATATCTTGAAGATGAAATACCTCTCGCTAAGCGTGACATGGCCGCCATGTTATTTTAAATGTTTTGCCTGCCCACAGACAGAATTCGCCAATTATGAGCCGTGATTCAAAACGTGTGCACGCTGCTGTCTGATTGACAGTTGGAGGGAGCATGGCAACCATTGAATGGAGGGAGAGCTTGCACTTGCGTTGTTTAGATTTTGTGATAATAATATTGTTCAGAGCTCAGAACGATAGTATTACGGGCTCTGAACTATACTATTATCACCTACAAACAATGGTATTATCACTTTGGCTCCGTGTATTACCAGAAATTTTTCATATGCTTTTTGATAGTATTATTTTAACTATCCATATATTACATTGATTTATTTACTGACTAAAATTTTCAATCCCCATTAATGCCTGCAGTGACTCATTGATTTCCTCCCCGATGACAAGTTTGGAGGCTGAGCTGCATTAAGTAAATGTCTCCTCTGCCTTGGAATCATTCTGGTTAAACTTGAATCACAGAAACTAGTACAGCTTCCCTAGCTGCAGCTCCTTTTGTGACAGCATTCTTGGTCAGTGAGTTAGTTCCTGGGCAGATGTTTGCTTAGCAACAACAATAACAAAAACATTGACCCTGAGGCAGGGATGTCTAAACTGAAAGCGGACTCACACATGCCTTCCTTTTCTTAGAGGACTTGAGTTTAGAGTTCTGTCTGTTTTTTCAGATCTTATACCTATTTCAAGGACGCTTATCAGCATCCTAACTGATCAGCACCATCTTGGAGCCCCAGATTTGAAATAAAAAAGGAGTGTTCCTTTAAATGTGGCTATCCTCAGGTTCTAATCAAATACTTCCAGCTGTTGTTTGAGCACCAAATATCCCATAAGTTTAGCTAGCAGTGTCTGGTGCATAGTAGCTGATCTTAATAACAAGAAAAGTGATTTTAGTGGAGTTTCTTGCTTTTGTAAAAACTTTAAAAAGCAATATTTAGACACAACTCCACTTATAGTTTATAGAATTCTGTATTTTGTTAATTTTAGCCTTCACTGGGGCCAGCCCACCAAAGACAAGTAGTAGCGCCACCATCTGTAGCGCTAATGACTGGGGCTTGGGAGTGGACCTCAGACATCAGAGGGTTGGCCAAGGGTAGAGGTGGCGCATCCAGGAGAGTGCTTGCCCTCTCCGGCAGAGAGGGACCTGGCACCCAATGCCTACCAACCCCTAGCATTAGTTGGGGGCACAGCAGCCTGCGACCATACTGTCTGACCTTGTCGGGCAGGGCCAGCGGACCTCTGCAGTTCGGGGACAGGAGTGTGCCCAATCATGTGCCTCGGTCATTGCCCACTGACTCCATGCAGCAGGTCACGGGGACACATACTGGGAAAACATCGGCATGAGCCCCATGATGCCTGGATCCTGGCAAATCCTGGGGCCAAGCTGATATGAAATTATATAAAACCTATGTCTTGCCACATCTTGATTATGGAAGTCCCGCTTGGAGTCTGTATCTTCGAAAAGATATTAATTTAATAGAAAAATCCAGAGAAGGATAACTAAATCACTTTATGGGTTAAAGAATTATGAATATAATGATAGGTTGAAGATACTAAACCTGTATTCTTTGGAAACAAGAAGAATTAGGGGTGACTTTGTTATTATATAAAATTATAAAGGACCCTCCGTAAGAGAGAATTGTGGTTTTAAGTTAATAGAGAGGGAGGTTAACCTTAGGTCACACAAAATGCAAATCCAAGTCCCTAATGTACTTACAGTTAAATGACTGAATTTTTATAATATGCGATTACCAGATAATGGAATTCATTACCCAATCATATTGTAGAAGCATCAACATTTGACCAATTTAAAATAAGGCTGGATGATTACCTCCTGAGCTTTAAGAAATCGTGATAACCCCATTATATAGTGGGAGACAATTAAATGGGCATTTTGCCTATTTTGTCTAATTGCTCCAAGTTAAACCAAGTCAAGATAATATGGGGTTCCCCGCCATCACCAAGGTCAAAAACATAAGAATAAAAAAAATGTAGCCTTCATTACTTGATTTATTTCCGTGATTTAAATCACAAATGTGATTTCAGCCAATCCACATGCAGAGCCACCGTACTTCTTATCCTGGGCACAGTGTGTTCTTGTGGGAGCATTAGAAGGGCGCTTCACGTCGGCGCCTTTGGGGAGGATGACATAAGTAAAATTTAAAGAAAGGCTCTAAATCTATTATAAATCACTCGAGCTAAGCTCTAATGATTTGTAATAAGTAAAAGGGCCTCTGAGGAGTGTCTGTTATGGCAGAAGAGACACGCCTCATGAGGACTGGGCAGACAGAACCTGTCAGCTTCACTTTGCAGTCCTCTTGCTCAACCCTCACACTCTGTGCAACTTATACCATGAAACACACCTTTGAGGCCTTATTAACTTATAAAACAGGACCCTTGTCCCGACAGTTGATCTTCTCCTGCTGTTTAATTCTTTTTGAAGTCACAGTTATCTGTGGCATCAGAATCATTTACTAAGCAACAAGCTGTGACTCAAAAGTACAAAATGATTACTGCAACATACATACAGTAGCTTGTTTCATGGTCCTATGAATTGCAGATGGCAAGAACAATGGCAGTTTTGGGATTGTTTCTTCATGATGTATTACTTAGCATTTCACTTGAAATGTAGGTTTATTTCCATCTTTTGAGTTTAAGTAGAAATAGAACATTCTGAGGTAAAACAACTAAAGCTGGTATTACCAAGCAGGTGATTTTTAAAAATTGTATGTTTGAGATTTATATATAGATCTATCAAGTCCCAGCTAAGGCACTTACTTTTTCTCCTCTGTTTATATATATACTGTGTATATATATATATATATATATATATACTGTATATATACAGACAGCTTTTGTAGTGCACATCAAACATACTGCAGTTTAGTGAGGCATGCATATCAATAATTTGCTGAAAGTGCCTGATGGTTGCATCGATCCACCAGACAGAAAAAGTGCCCTCTTTCTATTTGTAATTCAGCACTTGCATCAAAGTGCATGAATCAGAGAGGTCTGTGGTTTTATTAAATGTAAAATTTTCCTTGAGTGGAAAAATCAATAAACGTTTCTGGGGCAGTTTGGGAGAAACAGATGTCTTGAACTGACAGTACTGCACCATAATAAGGTGAAGGCACTGCTTTACGCCTCAGCAGTTTTATAAGATTCAGTATGGGCTCAGGACAGTTATTTCTGGATCCAACTGCAAAGCATTCAGGCAGCAATCTGATGGTAAAAAACAGAGTCATAGTCTCAAATCTGTTTCACATGAATTACACACACACACACACACACACACACACACACACACACACACACACAACCGACAATGGCATTTTCAAAGCCCCCACCCTACCCGTGCAGGAGCACACATACTGGTATGTGGGTTCATTGGGTAGGAGTCTCCTACTTAAACTAGATCAACTTAGCTGCTGGGTAAACATAAAACGCTCCTGACATCCTCTGCCTCATAGAAACTTGGCTCTCTGCCAAAACCCCTGACTCCTCCCTATCCATCCCTTATTATGCCTTCCTCCACGCAGGACCGTGGCAGAAGGGTGGGGAGTAGAAATTATGTCAAGCAGCCGCTCCAGTGCTCAATTATCAAGGGAGAATCCTGCCCTTGCTCATGTCATTTCTAGCAAATGTTTAAACCGTCTGGGACTCCCATACCCCCTGGTCAAAGCCAGGGCAAAATGCCACAACCCATGTATCTCCAGCACCGTAACTGCCCTCTGCAAAGCCCATAACAGGGCCTGATCCCTCTATAAATCCACACTGACCCCCAAGCTAGAGAGGCTTACAATACAGCAAGAAATGCCTGCACCAAAGCG
Organism: Neoceratodus forsteri; assembly: GCA_016271365.2. Classification (NCBI taxonomy): domain Eukaryota; kingdom Metazoa; phylum Chordata; order Ceratodontiformes; family Ceratodontidae; genus Neoceratodus; species Neoceratodus forsteri. Next base: position 1,708,070,654 of record CM028129.1, on the reverse strand, counting down.
ATAAGACGAGCCAAGAGAGATTATTTTAAGTCCTGCCTAAATATCACCCTACCTTCCTCCTTCTAGAAGGTGGTCCCTCCCATATAGACCCCCTCTCAGACCTCCACCCCTATTCTCAAGCTAAATGACCAAAGTATCTCTGACCCCATCAAAGTGGCAGAAACCCTAAACAATGTTTTCACCACATGTGCCCTTCCTGACCAGTCCTCTCCCCACCTATAGGTCACTGCTCGCTCCCCCAACGCCATGCCCAAAACACTTTCATCCTTACTCCCACATCACCTGAAGAAGTATTAAATGCCCTCTACTCTTTAAACATTTGTCAAATCCATTCCAGATGGCATCCACCCCAAGCTTCTACACATTTCATCACCAGCTATAGCAGTTCTTCTGGCATACCTACTAAATTTGTCCTTCAAGTCTGGCAAGGTCCCCTAACATGGAAATCAGCCTGTGTCATCCCTCTTCACAAGGATGGCAACCTCTGAGTCCCCAGAAACTACCTTTCCATATCCCTCCTCCCTCTCTTGTTAAGTTACAAGAGTCTCTTGTCCAGACCAGAATAACTGACTTTCTCAGGTCCACAAATTACCTCTCCCTACACCAATCTGGGTTCAGGAAGCACCACTCAACAAGATCCTCCCTTCTCCATGTCACTGGACATATCCAATCTGCCTCTGACCAAGGCCAACTAACTGCTGATATTTTTGTCGATTTGGCTAAGGCTTTTGATTCTGTCTCCCAGCCCCTGCTTCTTGACAAACTCAGGGAGACAGACCCACCCACCCTGCAGTGCAGTGGTTTGAATCCTGCCTCAAAATAGATACCAGTCAGTCAGGATCGTGAACTCCACATCCCCACCTCCCCAGTTTCACTGGTATTCCCCAAGGGTCAGTCCTAGGCCCAATTTTATTTTCCCTTTTCATCAATGATCTCCCGCAGTCTGCACAAGGTCCCATATACATATTTATGCAGACAACGCTATACTTTTCGCATCCAGTCCTGTTCTAAGTGATGTCCACTCTCTACAACAACATGACTATAACAATAAGCAGTCTTGGTTTTGTGTAAACAATCTCAAAAAATACCTCCAAAACAGCTTCTATAACCTTGGTCAGCCCAAAAACTGGCAAGAACACTAACCCCTGTAATCACTACCCTGGATAGAAACACACTAAACACCATCTCTTCCGATAAATACCTAGGAGTACGGCTACACCTCCTTCTAAACTACTCAACCCACATAGATGCCATCACTTTGAGCTCCACCCTAAGCTTTGTTTCTTTACAGAAATTATGACTCCTCCACTACCTATTAGGACGCGACACTGCTAACAAAATGATCCCTCCATCTTTGATTACGCAGACATTGTGTACAACACCACCCCTCCACCTCACTATGCAGGGTGGACTCCTTATTCCATGCTTTTTGCCATTTTGCAACAAATTCCCCTTTCAGAACACACCGCTGCATGCTCTCTCCTCCCTCGGGATAGTGCCTCTCCCATTGCCATTTTGCCACTCTGTTTCTTTTATTTCCAAATTTTGGTTTGACCTACTGCCCCTACCTGGCCAAGAAACTAACCCCTGCAGCCTTTTCTCCTTACTCAGGAGGTCTAGGGACTCATGCTCCTTCTCTCTCCCTCCAAACCAGCCTCATCAGCGGGCAAATCTGCCTTCTCCTACCTTCTCCCCTACCTATGGAACCAGCTTCCCCAGCCCCTCAGAAACTCACCCGCACACAACCCATTAAATCTCAACTTTGTCTACTCCTGCCCCCACATGTAACTCAACTAGTTTGCTTTAGCCAAATGAATACGGTTTAAACTTCAAAACCTCTGTACTGTATATTATTGTATTCATGTAACTGATGCAAATAACTATATGTATGCAACTGAATGTAAATAACTCCTTTGTACAAAATTATGTGATTGTATGTAATATTCTCATGTATCTATTCTATGTATGTATCCTGTTTGTAACTCCCTCCCCTCACCCCTGGTAGCACCTGGAAACGAGCCTCGTCTCAGTGTGCTTTTCCAGTTATCAAATGTTTAAATAAAAATAAAAATAAATAAACATAATGCAGAACAAGACTATGTGCAGAAAGGGCGGGAGTATTTGGCCAGTAGATATTGTGCTTTGTGGCTTCTATTCAGGAACACAGTGATCTACATCCAAAATGAGTGTAGTGACAGACGGGTGTACAGGTGAGCACCTCTAGAGGTTAGCAAATCATGTGGAATTCACAATGCCCCTATGCACACATGATGTGGTGCAAAGGGGCTTAGGTCATGGGAGGACTGTCAGAAGCAGGAACACCCCTTGACCCCACCATATATGGGGATCCAAAATGGCAGGGATGCACACCCTGATGTGCATGCAGGAGTCACTGACATGCCAACAAGTAGAGGGCCACAAACATGATGCCATGCCAATGATGTGACATCCATGCCAATGTCCCATGGCCTGCTGGTGTAGGGGTCATTCAGCCACAGACCATAAACACTGTAGTGGATGCAGCTGTCTAGTGGGGATAGAGTAGGTGTGTGAGGGAAGAGATGTTCCTTGCACAGTACCAGTTGTCAGTACTATCCGTCTGTATTGCCCACACACCTGTGACCTGGGTATGACATCACCACCACCATGCCCACCATGGTTTGAGGTCTCTGGCCTGCATGTGAGTGGGATGGAACTCACCACATGTAACACTCTGAAATGGCCTATCTGTGATTGGGTGGAATTGGGACTTATGCAGGTACACACACACCCATCAAAATGCACTGGGTATCATCGCCAATCCTGCTTCCTGCGGTGATGGACCAGCCTGTCCAATGTGGGTGTGGAGTGCATGGGACACTGTAGACTCATGCTGCTAGGCAGATATCTTCGTTGTGAGCAGGGAGACGAATGGAGCCAGGAGTCAGGAGCCGTACAGTCACCACTGTTCCAATGTGGTAAACAGTCGAATGACCCTCTGAGTGGCAGTCCATATATCTCGAGATGAGCCTAATATTGTGAGCACAGTGGACAGAAACCACAGAGCTGAGCCTGCAGTGGATACCTGTCAATGAGCACCATGCATAACACAGGACTGGCCAGGACAGCAGTAAGAGGCCTCCGGCAGGTCTGGCAATGTTGCTGCACATAGGGCGGAGGAAGGGACATGAAAAGACCAGTGTGTGCACTGCTTCTGACATGCCACATACAGGCATCATAAGGATAGGGTGCCTGGGATAGCCACCCAATGGGAATTCACTGTGCAGACACTCGCAAAGTGAACAATGAAATGTGTGCGTCCTGTAACAGACATGTATGCATCCTATAAAACTCAGCAGCCCTGTCCTGCTAACAATACAGTATAAGGGCTACTGCTGTGTAGATGAGTGAAGGCAGAGTAGGATATACCACGGGATGGGAAATACTCTGTGTGCTCTGTTTGCAGGATGTCAATGCAGCTGGAGAGGAAATACACAGAATGTGACTGTCCCCCTGGCAATGCTACAATGGCTGATGCTGAGGATTCAAGCATTGATCCTACCACCAAAGTACATGCCCATTGCAGGCGTGTGTCGCAACAGGGGCCCCAATGTTATGACCAGAAGCTTATGCGGAGGTGCCATGTGCTCTTGGAGCAATGCCGATGACAGCAGCTGTGGTCAGGGCATGTCCTATCAGGGTACATGGTGCATCAAATGAAAACAAGCTGAGGCCTTTGGCGCTGTGCCATCAGGAAACCAGCAATAAAAGAGCACCCATATTAAAAAAACCAGTCAGGAGGGCAAAGAACAGGCTTACTGGTTTATTCATGTTCAGCTATGCAGACATGCACACCAAAAACACTAGTCCCACTATGATCAAGTGGGCTAACTGTGCTGGGCATGAACTGATGACATCATGGAAAGTGTCTAACATTTCACCAGTCTCTGATGAAGCCTGGCAGTGTCCAGGTAAAATGTTAGACACTTTCCATGATGTCATCAATTTGTGCCTGACACAGCTTGCCCACTTAGCTCGTAGGGACTAGCTGTTTTTGCACGTGCTGCATAGCTGAACATAAGTAAACGGGTATGCCTGTTTTTTTGCCTCCTGACTGTTTGTTTATGGTGCTCTTTTACTGCATGTTCCCTGATTTTGATGAATTAGTATAGCTTCAGTTAGCTCCTCGGTGCTTGCCTGTTTTAGCTATGACTCTGTGCCATTCAGGTGCCGTCTACATTGCCACTGCCCTCATGGGCCACACAATGCAGAGCTAGTGTGGTGGCTACTCCAAAGGACAAAAATGACACCAGGGCTGGTCCACCAAAGTAAAACTAGTGTGAAGGCCACACTAACACAGAGACATCACCTCAAGCCTCGGCAGGGACAGCACACCCCATCGTCGCGAGACTGTCATGGAGATATAGCCTCTTGAAGGCCAACCAAGTGATCATGGCCAGGAAACACAGTGCATCAAGGGCAGGCAGACTTGGCACTGCAGGGCCAATGCAAGTGATGGTCACCACTGATGGGGACACGGACATTGGAATGTCCCACCGATGGTCACCACTGATGGGGACACGGACATTGGAATGTCCCACCGATGGTCACCACTGATGGGGACATGGACATTGGAATGTCCCACCTCTCCCACTATCAGAAGGGACAGTGGCTACAGCCAGGACAGCCACAGCGCGTATGTACAGACTCTACTGGAGTCATCCTTGGCTGAGAGACTCACCACACTATACTGCAGTGGTCCCAGATTGAAAGGTTCATTCACTGTTGTGTGAAGGTGAACTACCAGTTCAGAATGATCCCTACCTCCTGAACATGCTCAAGGCCAAGCTCGGGGCGTGCAGGGAGGACTGGATTTTCAAGCGGTAAACCGTGATGCAGATCGTGTCCCAAAGATGTATGAGGCAAGTGGCACATTGTGTCATAGTTTGTGGCATTCTCGATTTTCAAACACGGCTGCAGTGACATCAGGATGCCATGCAGCAAAGCCCCCTGCGCCACTTTTTGTGGCAAAAGCACCATGCACCAGGTCACAAGGGTGGGCGTGCCAAGCGGGGCTGCACCATCCCTTATTTGGGATTCTATAAGCCCTGCTATGGCCACAACAGGGGACTCCATTTAGTTCAAGTTCAAGTTTATTCACCAGAAAACTCCATTGAGCAAGCTCACTTACAAGGAGGTCCTGCTTAAAGACAGAAAAATACAAACAGGGTACAATAGCAATATAGAGATAAACAAGCATGGTTCAGGAAGCACAATATACAACTGAAAGGGATTACATGAGTTAAGCAGAACAGTGGCATAATATATAGGATAGTGTGGTTACCCATACACTACAAGACTATTCTTCCACCAAGTGGATACAATGCCGACTGATGACCTCGAGAGCGAAGCTTGAGAGGTCTCCAAATCAACATTATATCTACGTAGGTGAAAGAATATCTTGTAGTAAGGGTAACCATATACTGTTCTTTATAGTGTATAGTGCCCAAAATAAGGCAAAAAGAGACTCACTTTTCCATATTTTCACTCGGTTCTGCTGAGGCCGTTGATTCACAACTGACACTGCCCAGCACACTCGGCCCCTCTCACACAGCAAGGGACGAATCAGGACATCTGCAGTAGCCCCTTGTATTATGACATCCTCATTAATGCAGAATGAAAAGTCCTTCTGCGTTAGTGAGGGCGTCACTACTGACAGAACAACTTTTGCGGTGTATGGATTTCCATACACAACCGCATTCCACCATACACTATACAACAGTTCTGACAATTCTAAATAATTCTAGAAGATAAGATTATAATCTATTTAGGGGTATAGAAAGAGTTTAGTGCTGAATTAGGTGTGCGAGGTGAAAAATGATATGCTAGCTAGTATGACAGTGGCAGACTTCCTTACAGTATTTGCTGATCAATGGTTTGAATGTATTGAAGGACACTAATTCAGAAAACTTAATGGAAGATTGTAGTCTGTTCCAGGTGGGGCCCCTCAAGTATTCCACCAGGCAGGGGTGGGGAGGATGGAGCCTTCCGCCAAACTCGCAGGTGCGTCACCTGTCTAGCACTGACCCGGCATATGTGGCAAATCTCGTGTCTTGGGCACAGGATCCTCATTTGTTTAAATATGTTGCGCAAGGGCCTGACGCACTCAGAGATTGTTAGCCCTAAATCACTGCAAATTGCGGTGATTTAAGGGTTGTTTGAAAATCAAGCTCTTATTCGGTAATCAGTTTGCATGAGGAAGGAGTGGATCTAGATAATCGCTTCTTGGTCATGATGGTTGTTACTGACCTGTATATCTCCATCCCTCATGATGAGGGACTGGAGGTACTCATGGAGGTCCTGGATCTTAGAACTAAGGAGGCGTTACCAGTGACAGAATTCCTGGTGGAATTGGCTAATTTAGTGCTCAGGAAAAAATCATTTCTGTCGATGGTACTTTAAACATGGGGCACTGTGATGGGGCAAAATGGCTCCATCATGAGTTAACTTGTACATGCAAAATTTGAGTCGTCTTTTATTACTGATGGTTCAGTAGATCATTTCTGCAACATTATCATCAGTTACAAGCTCTTTTCTGGAAAGAGGAAGACTCTGATTTTTAGTGTTTCATTCATTCATTAACAACTGCAAACCTAATCTTAAGTTCACAGTAGAGTAGACAAGACCAGGATTGCATACCTGGATTTAGAAATTTATAAAGTGAGTGAAAACTTAAAAATAAACTTTATCCTAAACCCACTGAATGCAAACCCACCCCACATTTTAATAGTTTCCATTCCAGACAGCTGAAAGAAAACATACCTATGGTTAAATGCTTAGTTGGTTGCTATGAGAAGCTGTATGCTGAAGGATAAAGTGGTGAAATCAAATCATTTTTCAATACATGCGACAGGGAATGTGGCCACCTTTAGGCTAATTCCACCAGAAAATGTACCATGTGACTGTTGTGCCCAGTATGGGGTACCTACAAAATATAGCGGATTGTGTAGGGGTAAGAATACACAACAAGGCTGTTGTGGGATCGAGAGGTTTCCCCATGGTAACCTATGACTTCGAGAGCATAGCTCAAGAGGTCCGCTACTACCGGGAACCTCGAGATCCCAAAACAGCCTTGTTTGTATATTCTTACCCATAATGCATCTTTATAGGGCGGGTAGGCACAGGTGCCCAATGTCCCACAGAAATCATAAAATGAACTTTACTGGAGGCCCAGTTCTGTAGGCGTCATTCACTTCTCATCCAGCTCCTCACTGCCAGTGGCCCTTCACGTGCATGCGCGACTCGTTTGATGTTGTTATGCTGCACTGGTGATGTACTCAGTGCAGCATAACAACATCATGACGTAGTCAAGGCAGCACAGCAATGCTGTTCTGAGTATGGATTTCCATACTCCACAAAGTGCACCATACACTAGTAGTGAAATAAATGACAAATGCAGAAATCAGAAGATCTGTTATTCAGTGAAAGAATTATGTACAGTACCACCAGGTCTGTAATCTATTTCATTAAATGCCCTTATAAGTCTTACCTTGGGAAAACTTCTAAAATGCTGAAACTTCATATTTCTGACTACAAGTCAGCAACTAGATGACAGGATGAAACCTCTAGTGTGGCAAGACATTTAAAGAGGCAAACCATGCAAGCACGCTCTAAGGTTTTGGCTTAGAAAGGATTCAGCCATCTACATGGGTAGAAACCTTGAAAATAAATTGAGGGGAGAGAGAGAGAGAGAGAGAGACAGACAGAGAGAGAGAGAGAGAGAGAGAGAGGAGAGAGAGAGAGAGAGAGAAGAGAGAGAGAGAGAGAGACAGAGAGACAGAGAGAGAGAGAGAGAGAGAGAGAGAGAGAGAGATTTTGGATGCAAAGATTTTGCACCTTGAATCCCCAGGGCCCTATAATTTAGTCAATATCATTTAACATGTACTGCATACTGATATAGGGGCCTTCTTAAACTTCATCCTCAGGAGGGACTCGAACTTCAGCCCCCATTAATGCCTTATTACTCCTAGATATCCTATGGTCTATTACATTTGATATGTACACATGGAGTGGGATATTCAAAGGGTTCGCCGGCGCGATATTCAAAGGGGAAAGTGCAGCACAAATCCCAATGTGCTGGGGCTCATCAGTAATGTATGCGCTAGCGGAGGGGTGTGCCTATGCATACTCTGCACATCCCTATTCAGCCCGGATGTGTTGAGCCCATGCAGGCGCAACCCTACTCGCACGCACACAGTTGAGCTGAGAAAGAAAGGAGCAACAGCTGGCCACCCACAGGTGAGCTGCTTTATTGCAGGGCACAACATGGCAGCTGCCAGCTATGGGTGGCCACCCGAGCTCCGGCGCACAGTCCGGCGTGGTAACGCCCCATATACTCGATCATGGGCATAGGTATTACAATGAGACAGTCCAATATCCGCGATGGTCCAGTGGACCCTTCAGCCAATGTGACCATGGTATACAAATGAAACTTTCCAAAAGCATCCTGGTGGTCAGTGGACTGAATCCTGCCGATTGGGCATAAGTAGTAAATAACTACTTTCCAAAGCATCCCTGGTGGTCAGTGGACCGAATCCTGCCCAATCACAGGCATGAGTACAGAAAATCCCCAGATCCCTAGTGGTGACGGTACTCCCCTCCCACCCGCCCACTGGGTCCGCCTACCCACTTCCCCGGTCAGCAGCGGGCAGCAGCTCCCCACCTGGCTGCTTGGCCGTCCGCCGACTGACCATGTGGCAATAGGCGACTAAGCCCATTGGTCCCTCGCGTGGGCCAATGGGCGTGCAGACTGTATACAGATTATCGTCCAGATATGTGAATGGATCCATTCACATATCTGGACTGTAATCGCATATCTGCATCTCACCATTGGCCCATGCTGTGGACTAATGGGTGTACAGCCTACTGTAGCGCAGTCAGTCGACAGGCGGCTGGGCAGCTTATGGTGGGGAGCTGCCGCCCGCCACTGACCGGGGAGCAGAGTGGCGGGCTTCACCGGGCGGGTGGGAGGGGTTACCACTGACCACCAGGGATCTGAAGATTTATTTTCTTGTACTCATGCCCGCGATCGGTGATTCGTCCACTGAACAACCAGGGATGCTTTGAATATGTTATGTTACTACTTATGCCTGCGATTGGGCAGGATTCGGTCCACTGAACCACCAGGGATGCTTTTGAAAGTGTTCTTTACTACCCATGCCCGCGATCGGGCAGGATTTCGGTCCACTGGACCACCAGGGATGCTTGGAAAGTGTTATTATAATACTTATGCCCGTGATTGGGCTGGTAGCGTCCACTGGACCACCAGGGATATTGGACTGTCTATTTTAATACTTATGCCTTGATCGGGCATTGGGGCCGTGCCGTGCTGTGCGGGGCATCGGTCCGGCGGCTGCAGCCTGGCAGGGCACCAGGTGCAATCGCCGGGATCAGCGCATCTGCATGCAAATGGGGCCATGATGACATGCAAATGGCCCCATTTGTGCCTTGCATGCATTATGGCCCCATTTGCATGTGGACTGTTGAATATCGTGGTTGATGCACCTGGCGCAATGGCACTTGGCTAAGCGCATCCTCTCCTCTCCTGACCACTTGCGCTGGTGCAGTGCTAGTGCACCATGCCTATGCGGGTGGTTAGGCGAAGCTCAATGGTGCTGTGCCATGGCACAGCACCATTGAATATCACCCTGTCAGCACCCTGGCACATCCAGTTGTGCTGCGCCCAGGCTTATGCTACAGCCTGGCGCAGTCTGAATATCCACCCCTTGGATTTAATGTTATGTTTTGCCTTCATTTTTTTGAATTGGCTGTGTATTTTGCAATTCATTTTATGAGTCTGTGGCAGGTTATTTTACCAACAGAATATTTCTGGAGCCAAACCTGGCTCTGTACCCTTCACCCTGTAGGCCTGACCTCCGTGACTTCCTTGGCTACTATGGCCAGTAATATTAGCACAATAGTTATACTGCATGGTTAGGCACTGTATTTTATTGTTTTGCCATGCAAAATATGCATTGTTATCTACAGGGTTGTTAAAGAGTTTGCAGGTGGCAGTATACAGAAACAATGCTGCATGTGCTGACAGAAGTCGTTAAATCAGTGAGCTCTAGTGATTAGCTGGCATATTGCAAGAATTCAGACTAGTTCACAATGATGTCCATGACTGTTCTTCATAGTTCACTCTCTAGATAGTGACCTGATGCTTGGTACCACTATATTTTTACTATGGAGCCTCCTATGAATGCTACTGTATTGCCACTTTCCCGGTCTTTACCTTCCTCTACAGTGGCAATGCTAGTGTGTGACTGGGCAAAATGTATCAACATGGCTTAAACAAGCCAGTCTGCTGGCACAGCAGTAGTGTTACCACTCGTGGCGCCGGCAACTCAGGTTCGGTAGTGAGCCAGGGCTGTCGGAGGGCTGGCCGGGGAGAAGGATCGCGTGTCGGATGGGCTGCTCTCCTTCTTTGGGAAGGGTAGGCAGCTCTCCTTGCTGTGATACCACCACCACCTGGGTGACCACGGGTGGTGCTGGTGCAGCAGAGGAGGCAGAATCACTAGGGAGGGGCAGACATTCGCCGAGGACCGGAGCAGAGGTGCGTCTCTGTGTACCTCTGGTTTATTGGTCCTCCCAGTACTGACACCTGCAGGGGGATGGGACCAGAAACAAGAAATGCCTCACATCCATGCCAGGAGACGGGTCCTGCACCAACAACCAGGGGTCCGAGGGTTTGCAGCTCCAGTTATCCACTCCTCGAGGTCTCGTGCAGGGGTAAGGGGACCTCCTTCACCCCACCTGGAGGGTTATCCAAAGATAATGGGTCACGTGGGAGCAGGGCACTTGTGGGGCTAGTGTCCTCCAGATCCTCCCGGCGTAGTTGAGTGATGCTTCGGGACCCTGAGGAAAGGCATGGACATGGAGAAAGTGGAGCAAAAATAGTAAGTAAAAAAAAATATGGCTTAAACAAAAATATCATAGCATTCCATAGTTTCATAAAAGCAAATGAAAGTCAACTTTTGTTACTGATGTTATTTTGAAATCTTTGGCTGCTTATAACTTAGCCAGCCTTTGAGCAAGAGATTAGAGAGCTAACACACACAGACTCTTTTTCTGTATTGTTTTTTTCTCCAGGCCAGCAGCTCATCTCTCAGGGATATACCTGATCAGGCTGAACCAGCCATCATTCAGTTGGCTACTGAGTTTTCTCTCACACTTTTTCCCCATCCCTCTCCCTAGTGGGTGTGATGTCTTTGTCAGCCCCATACATCCAGTTTCCCCTGTGGCGGGGCCAGCTCCTGGCCCAGCTGCAGGCTTTGCTGTGTTGGTGGAATTCGCAGCCAACCTCCGCAGCTGGGGCACTGCTGAGCAGCAGCTGTCTTGGCCGTGGCCGCCTCCTGATGTGACACTCCAGGCATGCTTTCCAACACAGCTTGTCAGCATGGCAGCGTGACGGCTTGATGCTGGGGCCACGGAGGTGGCCTCAAAGACTAATGTTTAGGGTCAATGACCCTAACAGCATTAGTGATATTCTGTTCTCTAGTTTTAAAGTTACAGAGGCTTAACATTCTGCAGTTTACATATCTGTGAAAAGTAATTTGAAAATTTCCAAACATTTGGAGGTTTATAACTCGGCCACCTTTAAAGAAGGAGATCTGAAATATGGTACACTTTTGTAGGTCCGTGGAAAGGCATCATACCAAATTTGGTACCATTTGGACAAATACTTTTAAATTAGATGGAAATAGCTGAAATCACAACTTTTGGCAAAATTTCACAAAATTTTGTGGAGCCAAAATTGTAATTTTGCTGGAATTCCACTGCAGAAGAAAATGCTGCCCAAACCTAAATGGGTTTCTGGCATGATGCTAAACTACACTGAGTTGTGGTCACTGGTCCCAAGGTGCTCCTTTGCTCCGACCTCTCCTATGCTGTCCCCACTGGAGAGCACTAAGCCCAGTATAGCCCCTTCCTGGTAGACCTCCTAACCCACAGGGTAAGTAGGCACTCTTGCATTACCTCTACCAGCACCTGGCCCTGTGCTCTTCTGGCCGATACATTTCCCTTGCCCACATCTTGTAGGTTGAAGTTTCCTATTATCACAACCTCCCACTTTGCAAGTGAGGCACCTCATTTCCACCCCACAGCTCTGTCAATATCTTCTATCTGAACTGCGCCTGCAATCCACCCCCACCATAATGGCCTTCCCTTAACTGTCACTAACTGTACCCATACCAGTTCCACCACACTCCCCCTTTAGGGTGCTGTCCTCTGTGGCCTCTATGTATGTCTTTTATGTATGCTGTCCCTCCTGAAAAAAAGTACCCAGGAAGAGCTAAATCCAGTTGTGGTTTTGTGTCACCCATGTTTCTGGTGTTGTCAACAAATCTAATTTTGCCTCTGCTACTACTTCCTGGAGGTCCCATTTTATTTTCCAGGCTCCTTGCTTTCATACTGGCTACCATCCAAATCCTACTTTTAGCAGTCCCGTTTTCTTCCTATCTGGCCCATGTCTTTCTTGGTTGACTCACCCTCATACATTGTCCCTTGTTCCCTTTGTTCTGGACCCCATCTCTAGTCATCTTACTATTCCTATCCTCTATAGCCCTCTTCTTTTCTTCTTACTCCCTCGGATACAGTACTTGCCCTCTCTCTTTGTTGTTGTTTTCCCTCTGCCATGTCCCCTCATTTACTATGTGGTGCTAGAGATCCCATAAGGCTTCCCATGTGTGTGCCAGTATTGTGTACCCCAGTGCAGCTCTCCCCTTTCCTAGTTTAATTCTTTACTAATTCCACATCAAACTTCTGCCCTAAGGCACTGGTGCCTACCCTGCTGAAGTGCCAGCCATCACTGGCAAACAACCAATGCTCCTCTCAGAATGCTCCCTAGTTCTCCAGAAGGAAAACTCCTCTTCCCACATCAACCCTTTATTCAGGTGTTAAACTCCCTTATTTTATCCTGTCTGCCATTAACCTCAAAACAGAAAAAGAAAAATACCAACCACTCTTCCTGATGGTGCTTCTATTGGAAATACAGTATCAGCCACAAAACAATAAAAAGAAAATGGTGCACACACTCAGTAAGTTTAAAATTTATTAAACTGTAAAGACGTGTTGAGACACATAACGCCCTAAATATGGGGCTTTCTCATAAAGCCTCTGTTCTTTTTATTTATCCTGTGCTTCATCCACCTTAGCTGCTCAGCTGCCCACATTGGATTGACCATCCAGATCTATCACCTGTCTTCTCCAGTGATTACCTTACTTGGCTCACCCTTGGACTGAGGGGTTCTCCGGAGGTGCTCCATCACCAGTGCAGGCCTCTGAGACATTGGGTATCATCCTACTTCTGGGGAGTTCCACATTTCCATCCAGAGGGACCACCGTGCGTGTCATGGGTGCAATGTATAGGCACTGCCCCCATGAACATGCCCCGGCATCCTGCATGCTGTCCTTCCTCCTGCCTGACCACAATGCAAAGCCACCCAGATACCTGCAGGTGACAGATGAGCAGTGAGGCCTTGTACCCTTCCACAAGGTAGGAGACCTATCCGGGGATGCTCAATCCTAGCTCCCTGGATGGCCCCCTGTGACCCATGTCCATTTCCAAAACCAGGTCACTGATGTGGCAGGAGGTGAAGTGCTCAGCACCTCAGCTCTCCATGCCACTGGGTCATCAGGGAGCCACTGTTCTTAACCTCACATGGCATTGGTAGGACTTCAGAGGGCTTGCCATCTTTGCAGCTACCCTCAGCTTCCCCAAGTCCTCTAAGCTGTCCTTGACTCTTCTACACTCTGCCTAACAAGATCATTAGTTCATAGATGAAGCATCACGTCTGAATTTCCCTCCCTATTTTGATAAGATTCTCCAGTTGACACAGGACCCTGTTCACTGTTGGTCCAGGCATGCAGCACACAGCATATAGATATCTCCTGTTCAGAGGTGCGTAACCTCCCCATCCTTCTTACTATGGAATCCCACAACACTAATGTTCTCCTCTTCTTCTTACCATGCCTCACCACCGTTGCCATCCTGTTATCTCGTGTAGACACCTCACCCTGGGTACTCATTGCCTCTTCCCCTTGGGGTCAGTGGGCTGAATTGATTCTACCAGAGACAGAAGCTGGTTCCTAGTTTCCATCCTGGAAGTTGTCCCCCTTCACAACAGTGCACCTGTCATTCTTCCTCCCACCAGTCCCCCTGACAGTCTATCCACCTGCACTGACCCTGTAGGTCTCTGGGGTAGTTGAGCTGGAAACCCCATAGGGCATTGCCCTGAGGTGTTTCTCAGGAACCTTATTTCAACCTTGAGGGCAGCTACCCCACTGATCACCTCCACACATCCAGAGCAGATTCTGGAACATGGTGACACCACATCCTTTGTTACTATGTAGCTGTCTTTCCTATTCACCAGCATACCTGAACATGATTAAGGTGTGGGCACCTGATGTCAGCAGATGGAATGAAAAGAGACTAAAAGTATACACTAAAATCTATTTGCCTCAATTCCTGGTTATCCTGAATCCCTTTAATTGTGCATAGTGGCCTGCCCCCTTCTGCTAAGTCCCTCAGCAATTAAGTCCTTTTGACATTACACTTCATGACACTATCACCATGCCTATTATTCCTAATTAAGCCTTAATTCACAGCATTACAATACATCCTGAAGTGTGTTACTATGTTGATATAATGGTTTTACAAGTAAAAAAAGTAAATTCCAAACTGTGGGATACTCTGAAATTAACACATGGTCATGTGACCAGTTTTAACCAGTCAGATTGATTGTTTTAATCAACAGAAATCCCAGAGAGCAGTTGCACTCAACCTGCACCCGAAGTTCCAAAGAACTGCATGTTGAATATCAATTGCCATTAAGCAAACCAACTTTTTGTCCTCATACAGTACTGAGTGTCCATCAGAATACATTGCTAAAATTAACAAGGGCAAAACATCCCAAATGGAGCCTCCTGCTGTCCATCACTTGCCCCAGCACTTCAATCTCTGACCTTCCTCAGGGACATAGTGTGGTGGATAGTGGGAGGCTCCATTAGGGATCTTTGCCCTTGTTAATTAACAATGTATGCGATGGACACTAATACTACATGCTATCCTGAATAAAAGTTGGTTTGATTAACTGCAGCTGATGTCCGACCATGCAGTTCTTTGGAACTTCTTGATCAGGTCGAGTGCAACCACACTCTAGTATTTCAGTTTGATTTGATTGGTTACTGTGCTTGCACTGCAGCCCTTTCACAAGCTCAAACATTTTGGGAACTATTGTTTTATTCAAGCCATTTTATGAACTAAAGTCAATGAAGAGTAGACTGCATCATTTTTAACAATCTGTACTCTCTTTTAGAATAGATAACATTGCAACTGCTAAAGTTAATGTAAACTGTGGATTTCTTCAATGTTTTCTTCTTATATAGAGTAGAACTGAATGGGAGAGAGAACAAAACAGTAGAACAGAACAGCATAGAATAGAATAGAACAGCATAGAATAGAACAGAACAGAACAACATAGAACAGAACAGAGCAGAATAGAATAGTCAAGTCAAACTTTATTTTTATAGCGTCTTTCCAAACCAAGGTGCTGTACATAAAACCAAATACAACAATATACATAAAATTAAAACAAAACATTAAAACAGATTATCCATATTTTGGGAAGGCTAAATCAAATAAATCCGTTTTTAGCTCAATTTTAAACCTATCAGGTCAGGCATTCTCTCAACCGGCGAGGCAGAGAATCCCACAGTGTTGGAACAGAGAGCGAAAAAGCTCGATAGATGTCTTCAGTTGTACCCTGGAATCTCCATCAATCCCTCACCAGCGGAATGGAGGGGCAGTAGGGTACAAGGAGATCTGCAGGTAGCCAGGTCCCTGATCATGTAGGGCTTTAAAGGTTAGCAAACCAACCTTAAGCTGATCCACCACTGAACAGGCAGCCAGTGCAGTTCACGGAGCACAGGCTTAATATGACTGGTCCTGGAAGTCCCAGTCAAAGCCTGGCTGCTGCATTCTGCACAAGCTGTAAGCGGCAGATATCAACCCTGGTAGCCCTAGGTAGAGGGAATTGCAGTAATCAAGATGGGTAGTGACAAAAGCATGGACCAACACTGGAAGATCATCCAGAGGAACCAGGTGTTTCACCCAGGGTGATATTCCTCAGATGATAAAAGATGATTTAATGAATGCTGAAACCTGAGGCTTTACAGTCAAACCATCATCGAAAATAGCACCCAGGTTTTCATATGGTCTGAGGTAGTGAGCTGTACACCACCAAGCAACAAGCCTGATGGTTGTCCAGCCCCCAAACCCACCCCAGATGACCTGGGTCCACTACCAACACTTCAGTCTTATCTGGATTCAGTCTCAACCAACTGGAACTCATCCAAGTTCTAATCTCAGTAAGGCATTTATTTAGCATGGGAAGTGCATCATTCTGTCTGGGCAGAAAGGACATATACAGCTGAGTGTCATCTGCACAGCAGTGAAAACTCAGACTGTATCGCCTGATGATATCTCCCAATGGCAGCATGTACACTGCAAACAGCATGGGGGCCAAAGTAGAGCCCTGCGGCACCCCACAGAACAGGGAGTGAGCACAGAGGAATAAATTCCAGTGGTAACTCTCTAAGACCTGTCTGTGAGGAATGAATGGAACCATTTAAGGACTTTACCAGACAGCCCACAAAAAGCCGCAGGCACTCCAAAAACACACCATGGACTACAGTGTCAAATGCAGCAGAGAGGTCAAGAAGGACCAGAATGGTATGTGTCTTTCGATCTCTAGCCATAAAGAGGTCATTCAATACCAAGAGAAGAGCAGCCTCCATGCTATGCTTCTTCCTGAAACCAGACTGGAGAGAATCATAGACATTGTGTGTTGTAAGATGATCATCCAATTGCAACACAGCCGCCTTTTAAATAACCTTATCAACAAATGGCAGGTTAGAGATAGGCTGGTAGTTAGCTAGACAGTCTGGATCCAAGGAGGATTTCTTAAGGAGTAGTCAAACGACTGCCTCCTTGAGTGGGTTAGGAAAGACCTCACTGTGCAAGGACTTCCAGACAATTTAAGCAAGAATCAGGCAAATAGCATCTACACATCCCAATAGGAGGGTGTAGGGCCCAGATCAAACTACAGCTGTTTGGGCACAATGTTTGGATGGTCTTTACAATGTCCATGAATTCCGGCAGGCAGAAATCTGACCAGAAAAACCGAGGTGCATGCCGCCTCCTGTCTGTCACTGCAATCCCTCATAGGAGAGGCCGGACCGATGCCAGACCTGTTGCTGGCAACTTTTTCTATGAAAATTGAGCAAACTCCTTGCATCTTAGCTGAGAAAAGGCTTCTCTGGGCTGGAGACAGATTGGATTGCATAATCTGTCAACAGTCCGGGAAAAGCTGAGCCGGTCAATTTCGCTAGTGAAATCTCCCTGGACAGGAATTCTGCCTTCTTAGGGGTGATTTCTGATTGATAGCTATCATAATGTGCCATCAACCTAAGCCTGTCAGCATCATGGCGGACTTCGCCAAGCTGTCTCCATCCTTGACCAACTCGCCTCAACTCCTTCAAGGAGCCATCAAACCAGGGCTCCTTGGGCAAAGAGTGAGAGGTCGAACACGAACAAAAGCAATCTTGTCCAGAGCATCTCCCACAACCTTATTATAGGCTAGTACAAGATCATCTGGACTCATGCATTCACCTGACAAGCCTGATAGGTCCAGCACGCGATAGGTCACTAAGGTTAACCCCAAAAAGCGGTACTGAACCATCTCAGTAGGGGCAGACCTGTTACAGGTGCCCTGAAGCTGAACCTTATGGTGTGATGGTCAGACCAGCTGACTGGTTCCACACCCCCAGATCAGCTATCTCCACATCAAAAGGAAGACCAGACAGAATGCCGATAGCCATATCACCCTCTCTGGAGGGTATTATTGTCCTTAAAAATAGGATTTTATTAAATTTAATAAAATATTTACAAACTATATTTAAAATTGTATACAATAGGTAAAAAATGTACATATTTTCTTGTAAAGTAGTCCCTACTAGTAGAAGGCACTGCTATTTTGAGAATGCTTTTTTTTGTGGGCAGCAGACAGCATTTGTTTTTATACTTACTTTTGTTTTCACCCCATGTACACCAAGAAACAAAAGAAAATTATTTTTCAAAGTCACTTCTTTGCTTTTTAGTCAGTTTCATGCCCTCTCACACCACTGCTAGCAGAGATCATGAACATCACAGGGGACCAGCTATTTTATCTGCATAATCAGCCACGAGTGAGTGCAGCTACCTCTTCCCCTTTGCTCCCCCGCCACAGGCTGCTGGTGAAAATCCCGGATTGTGAGCAGTAAATGAGCTGAAATAGAAAATAAGAGGAGACAGCCCACCTGCTTGCTGGCAGCAAGTTAGTGCTTCCATTTGTTTGGTGGTCAGTTGGCAAGGGAGAATGTCTTAACCTTGCCCAGATAAAATTGAATCCCCAGCTTTAATGAAGCCTTCTGTTGTTTGTGTCTGTATAAGGAGAAGTGAAGATTATGCCATTAGAAAATGGGTTTAAGATTTCCTCCATTCTGATTGGAGGTTTGTTTGTAATGGCCGTGTGGCAATGATAACGCTTTGTAATGGCAGTCAGGAATTATTTACAAATGACATTGATACGTTAATGTGCTGTGTCCTGATTGCCAGCACTTTTTTAACCAGTGGCACTACTCTAAGATCGCACAACTGCTGACCAGTCAGGAAGCAGTAATTTCCTTCTTCATTTATATAACTAAAATAATGCACAGAAAGATTTAAAGGATGTAGAGTACAGAGAGGTTAAACACAATGAGGTTAAGTGGCTTGCTCATGGTCCCACAGGAAGGAAGTGTGTAGAATTTTAATCTGTCTCTCCAATTTTACGGCTTGGTGGTCTTTCACAATGTCAAACTGCTTCCAGTCAAATGGCAAAATGGGTTGTTTACTTTTCTAAGCCTATTGATGCTGATAGATGAATTAAGCAACACTGACCAAGAAGCTGGTCATTTCGAGGGATTATTTACTGGTTGGGGGATGGATGGTCTGAGGCACAGTTGAGGACAACCTCCCTCCAGCGATCGTTAATTCAAGGAAATGACTGGTTCTGAGGCTATTACTCTGATTATAATTCTAAGTGCAATAACAACTTTAATTTTTTACAGTTTTTTACTTCCTTTTGGCATTTGAGCTGTGGCACAAGCAGTGTGGCATGAGTATGTTGTACATTTAAGATGTTGCATGCCACACTGTGTCAGCTGGAAGCTGAATCGGTCATTTCAAGATATGGCTGCAGTTGGGCCAGCCTGCGCCGCACAGTGGCAAGGTGTCCATCTGGCGCCAACATCCCGGGTTTGGGGACGGGACCGGAGTCAGAAAGCCGGCCTGGGGAGAGGGATCGAGCATCCGACAGACTGCTCTCCCTCTCTGGGGAAGAAGGAAGAGTGTCCGGCACAATGAGGACCCATGGCGGAGGCTGCGGGTCCCACATGGCTGGCACCACATACTTCTGGGGTTGCGGGCAAACCCTGGCATCATTGCAGCTGTCCCCGCCCCCAGGCAGAAAAACTACTGAAAATCTTGGCTGAAATGATTGCTCCACTCTGCATCGCTCCCCACTCAGATCATTGTCTGCTGGGGTGGGGCCGCTACCGAGATCCCTCTGGGGAGCCAGGCATTGCGACCCACGCTCCCGAGGAGGGGTCCCCACCTGGCAGCCCCATCCAGGAGGAAGCCTGGAGATGGGAGAGCGGTAGGTGGAGTCGGAAACCGAGCCTCGCCCCCAAAAAAAAATAAGATATGACTGCTGTAGCAAATCAGGAGCCTCGCTAGGATCATAAATATGTAACTAGACATATCATTTAGAATATTTAATATGGATGTAGCTGGACACTTTATTATTGTTGTCAGTCCACTGGTTCTGCAACAACATGTTCATCTGTCATTTAGGAGACCTGGGTTCAGAATGATTTTGGTGGTCTCATTCATGTAGAAAGTAGTGGGGTGAGGAAAACAGAGTGACTGGCTTTCCTTCTATGGCACCATCTGCATCTGAGTAGCATACTGGTCCTGGCAAGGTTTCAGAGGACACCACCATCACCCACACCCCTCACAGCTGAGGGACCATGGCATAGCTATGTGTCATCGGGATGTAGAACATGATTCGGAGACAAGGGAGGCCATAAATACAACAATAAGAAAAAATAAATCAGTAAAATTGCCAGTTAGTAACCCAAAGGAAGAAATGGGTACCTATATTGCAGTTGATTACTACGTGAATATTGCACTATGGGCAACAAAGGTGATAAGGGTAGGGCTTAACCTCTGCTGGTCAGTCTGCATTCTCTGTAGATTTCCTCTACTTTGACCCTCTCTCCCCCATCCAAGGTGCTTTTCCCAACACTCCTTGAAGACCCTACTCAAGCCCACAGTACTCATGTTTGCTGCTCTCTGCCCTCGTTTCACCTTACCAGTGGTATTTATTTTAACTATTTGCACCATTCCTACTGCCTATATTGTAAACTGCTGTTACTCACTGTATATGAGTTTTTGTTTGCTGTTAAACTGCTGTATGTGTTTCCCTACATACCTCCCCAGGATGCTTCTAGAAATTAGCTGTTTACAGCACAGTGAAGCCTTTCCTGGTAAAATCATTTCAATAAGTACATAAAATAATTAATTTGGACAGTTTCAGTGCTAAATAGTAATATAGAAATTTAAGTTCAGAAAGGAATCGAGGACTGTCATATCTCCACCCCCACCCCCACCTCTTAATAATATCAAACATGGACAAAATCAATATGCTGTGCAACTACTTGCCAATTATACATATATTTTTTAATTCTTTGATAACCGAGTAGGACCCATTAGACAAAATACCTGTTTTGGGGACAACCCAAGTGCACAGAGGAGGTTAAGTGACTTGTTGGAGTCATGCAATATAGAGGAATGTATGAGCAGTTATACACAACAAGGATATTCTTGTATCGAGAGTTTCCTTGGTAACAGATTACCTCAAGGAGCGAGCTCGAGAGGTGTTCTGTTACCAAGGGAACCTCAAGATAAAATATCCTGTTTGTGTATTATTATGACTGCTCATACACAATCTTTTATATATGTATGGACAGTTACAGAATAGAAAAAATCCCACAACACCAGCTAGTGAAGACAACTGAGAACAGAAATGTTAACATTTTCTTTTTTAACTGATACAATGTGCTGTAGATGTTTTGCAAGTTCAGGTATTAAAAGAAAACAAGTTCCAACTTAATTGAACAGAGGAACGCCATCTATGTTGCAGCATTCCTAGTTGTCGCTGCAGTAGTGACATCACTACTGCAGCAGAACAACATAATGATGTCACTACTGCAGCAGAACAGGCATATTCCAGGCATGGAATTCGGCATAACAGCATTCCACCATACACTATATACAAATGAAGGTTGTGGAACTCAAACCGAGGGCTGCTGGCTGTACCATGCATTCATTCACAGCTGGTTACTATAACCTCTAAGTTACATTGCCAGGCATAACCACTCTACTATCCAGGGTACCCAGTGAATCTCTTGGTAAGCAGAAAGTTGTCCAGAACAACTTAGCTTGAAGGCCTGTACTGTCTTCTTTCCCACTATCTCTGCTGGTAGGCTGTTCCATACATTCCCCACCTTCTGGGAGGAAAGGTGTCTCTAACATTACCCCACTGCTCTGGTGGAGATCTGAGCTCATGAGTAGACTCAAGCCCCTGCATCCTGGGCTTTAGGGGATGCATTTAATATGAAGGTGAGCTGATACATTCAGTCTTGGTTGGAGGTTGGGAGGTCTGGAGTTTGCAGACTCCATCATAACTAGCCAAGAGAGTGCATTGCTGTTGGTTATGGAGCAGGATGTTGGCTGACTCTCTTAAGCCACAGGAAAGAAGTAGTCGGGATGACACAGAATGGGAATCGGCCTTTCAAATGATGTAATTGCTGTAACTTTTCAAGTGAACCATTTTCAGTTTGTTCTTTAACAGTACACTATTACCATGGCAATGAAAGGTATTACCTGAGGGGCTGCCAGTAGAACACTGATGGTCAAGCTGCCCACAGCATTAATTTGTTCCTGCGACTGGCTGAAGCAAAGCTGAATGGATTGAGTATGGCTGCATGCCGATCAGGCTTATAACCACCAACACCAGAGCAGAGAATACATGGCAAACAGTTTAAAAAGTTCAATATTTTGCAGGGCACCTCCCCAGCATACCACTGAATGGTGATATTCCATACTGCATCAAGCGGCATAACTATAATCGTCACCATTAGATCAGCGTTGTCAGACTCAGTATGAGAACTCGTATGTGAGATTTTCTTCTCTTCCTCATGATGCTGTATAATACTGCAGAGTTACTGCAAGCAGATAGGAGGAAGAAGCAGAAGGTGACAACTACCCTGACTTCAGCTGCGGTGGTGAAGGTGGGCTCTGTCCAGGAGCTCAAGTGACATTGGAACTTGTAGCATTCAAGTCACACTTCTCTGGTTTGATTGTTTAAGGCTTCTGCCATTGTCTAAAAAATGAAGAAAACACATATTGTTTACTGTTTGAAGGGTAATAATAACTGTCTGATACCTACTAATATTTTACAGTTGAACAAAATTACCATTATAGTAACAGTGCCTATTTTAGCAAAACATTTGCACTGATACTCTTTAATTAGAGCTGTATGTGATTTTCAAATTCTACTTCACCAAAATTCCAATGACTTTAGGGCAATCTGGAAATTCTGTGAAATCCCATCGTAATTGAAATTCCAAAATTCCAAAAGTGGAATGTTTCTTAAAACTGTGGATTAGTAATCTGTGGTTTATGTAAAAATGGAATATTTTTCAGCATTTATGTAAACTGCTGTTTCATTTTCCAGAAACCCTGCAATAATATTTTGTGGATTATGTTATCCTCAGAATAGTATTCCATGATTTATGTAAAATGCTTTTTGGAATTCCATGGAATTAAAAATGAAATAAAAAAAAACACTTTGGAAGCAAATTGCCATTCTGCACAAATTTTGCTGATGAATCTAGATTTTGCAAAGCTTTATATTTAATTTAAGAATACTTCTTTTCTCCTGTTCTATAAGATAGACTCTTCCACACTTTAGAGTCTGCTTTAGCACTTTTTAAATTTGCAATAATAAAGGACGCCTTCAAATATGGCAATCCAGATTTTTTGTCAGTATTCTCAGCTGTTCTTGAACTCTCATTCTCCCATGAGATCATAGGATGTATACAAGTCCATTAGCATTAGTCATAGTGACTTGGATTTCTATTAAACATATCCTGTTATTCCCTTGCTAATTAAAAAGCATCCAGTGTTTTCTTGAATTGCTTCCTATTAGAACTATGGACTACATGTTTGGAAGAATATTCCAAGTAGAGACTACTCTCTGATTGATCCAAATCCCTCTTATATATTTGTTTATAGTTTTCCCTCTTAGTAAGAACTCACGGCACCTGATGTCCTGCACTGTCCTTTGCTTCCAAGTCTATGCTTTCCCAAAAATCTTTGTTGTTACGTTACCTATAAACTAGTCAAAATGTCTTTGCATCTGCCTGTATTCAAGAATACATACCCAAATCCTTCAACCTCCCTCATATGGCAAATGTCTAATGTTTGGTAACCAATTTGATTGCTTTTCTCTGAACACCTTCCAATCTTTGTATATCCCCTTTCTTATGCGGTGCCCAGAATTGCACACAATACTCCATGTGCAGTCTCACCAGGGAAGTACACAAGGGCATCATCACCTGTCTTGCTCTGCTTCTAATATTTCTACTGAAACATCCCAATATGCTATTTCCTTTGTTCACTGCGCTCCTGCACTAAAGATCAAAAGTTAACCTGCTAGAGACAAGAACACTGGGTTCCTCCTTCCTCAGTAGAGGTTAATTCTCCCTCCAGAAAGTACTTGGCTTTTTATTCCTGGTTCCAAAATGCATAACTTTACACTTATCTATATTAAACCTAATTTTTTCTTTTTTTGATTGCCCAAGTTATTTATTTCATTTTGCAATTTCTTAATATCATTGCTGCTGTTGCCAACAGCTTCCATTTTAGTATTATCAGTGAATTAGCAAAGCCAGGCATCACTAGAGCATAGCATTGAGGAAACAAAAGTGTTGAATAATACTGGACCCAACACTGAACCCTGGGAGCCCACTTGTCACCTTGCCTCATTTGGATAACATCCCTAATACATATTCTTTGCTTTCTATTGTTAACTATGAGCTATCCAGTTTAGTACATTTTAGTAATTCTATTTCTTCCAATGTATTAACTCAAGATGAGGTACCATATCAAATGCCTTTGTAAAACTTCGTTAAAGAACATCTACTGGAATATTGTGCTCAAGTGCCCTACTAACTGGTTCAAAAAGTATAGGAAGTTGGTCAGGCAGGATCTATTCTTTATGAAGTCACATTGTGAGGGATCATCTGAGCCAGTGATCATTAAATGATGCTCTAGTTCATCCTTTGTTATTTCCTCAAATATTTTACCAGTAGAAGAGGCTAGGCTCACGGGTCTGTAATTATTGTAATCTGCACTATCTCCCTTTTTAGGGCTGCAGTGAGCATAGCCCAGCAGACCTCTTGCTATCAAAAAGCAGTCAGTGCATTCCTTCGGCCGAACAACATGTTGGTGTTTCAACACAGTCGTCTGCAGCCTTGAAGCACTCCGCTTGCTGTCTCCATTCCAGTCACTGCACTATTTCTTGCTCTGGCGCAGTCACAGTGGAACATGGCACACTCTGCTGTGTCAAAATGGCTGCCAAACTATATTGTGCATCTCGCGATTACTAGCGTATGTGCAGTACAGTGCAGCAGCAGCCATCTTAGTCATGGCGGACTGTGCTGTGTTCTGCTATGACCATAGATGTCTTTTTATTATACATATCCCCCACCTGACCCTCTCTTTCAGCACCCACCACCCCTCACCCCAGAAACATGACAATGACACTGAGGTGCTCAATCCCCAGTGTCGCAATTGTGTTCTGTTGGATTGTTTTTAATGTATATTTTCCCACCACACCACCCAACCCTCCCTCTCAGCACCCCCTCCCATGAAACATAACAGTGACACTGGCGGTGCCCAGTTCCCCAGTGTCATGCTGGAATCCTCCGTCTTTTTTTCACCTGTAAAGGAAACTGTCCATCGATGTCTTTGTGGCCATTCTCACCACCTATCTGATCCTCCTACTTAGTACCCCACTTTGCACCCCAAGCCCTTATTTACCCATCGTGGTCCACCGCCATAATCTCTCTGGACTCTTCAGAGTCGAACACGTAAATTGAAGAAACAGGTATATGGTTCAATGTATTTAAATGGGGTTATGAACTTAGTGGCATAACTTGGGCATTTTGTACATTTTGGCCCCAAATTTTCAACATCCCTCTTTTGGAGACGCTACCTCATGAACAATTGCACTGACATTAGGCAAATTAATCCCAAAGGTGATTTCCACAGTCCCTGCCATGGAAATCATCTTTGCGGACGGAAGTTAATTTTCTCTGCCCTTGTTCATGAGGTGGGTCATAGTGCTCGTAAGAGACACAGACAAAGCTGTTTGGATGCATGGCATCTAGGAAGCTCACCAATGCACATGCACTGACGGTGTGTGATTGGTGCAGTCTGGTGCACAGACGTGGGCATGGGAGGTGTAGCTGTATTACACTGTGGCCATGTATGGACTGTGTGTTACACTGTGTAACACTACAGTCTGGTGCCTGAGGCACACAGAGCCTGTCATGGTCTGTCCTGCCAATATGGTGCCATGTTCATCAGGTACACTACCAGTCGTGCGCACAATGTCAACACCTGTGACTAATCACTACCATTCCATCTGTCCCATAAAGGTGATGCAGCCAGGCAGGAATGTTTCCATGCCCATAAGTTCATGGGTGATGAGCTGAGGGCCCTAGTACATGCCTTCCAAGTGAGGGAGCAGGTGATGCGGTGCAACAAGCCCTCTAATGCTATTGTCTACAAGATGTGGGATGAGATGCTGAGTGGAGGTGAATGCTGTGGGTGGCTGTGGTGAACGACAGGGTCATAAGAGCGTATGTTGAAAATTTGGTGTAAAAATATTAAAAACAATAAAGTTATGAGTCTACATTGAATTTTGTGAACGCAGACTCATAACTTTTAATTTTCAATATTTTACCCAAAATTATAAACATAGCCGTATCTTTTATAGCACTTCATGAATGTGACAGCTGTCATTTTTCAAATCTGATCAAAATATTTTTTTACAATCCAAAGGTGATTTTTCTTGCGGTCCCTGCGAAATGCGACTGGCAGAGAATGAAAATTTCTCTGCCCTTGTTCATGAGGTGTGGTCATAAGAAGCTATGCTGAAAATATAGTGTAAAAATATAAAAAAATGAAGTTATGAGCCTACATTAAATTTTGCGAATGCAGGCTCTAACTTGGTAATTTTCAATATGTGTACCCAAATTTACAACATAGCCATATATTTATAGCACCTCATGAATGTGACAGCTGACATTTTTCACATCCTGGTCAAACTGCATTTTTGTTTTGTTTTTTTACATCTCAAAGGTGATTTTGCTGTCCCTGTGCAAAATCACCTTTGAGCAGGAGTTGAACATTTTCTTTGCCCTTGTTCATGAGGTGGGGTCATAGGAAGGCTATGTTGAGCATTTGGTGTAAAAATATTAAAAAACAGTAAAGTTCCCACCATATGGCTCAACAAGATAGACAATCTCCTGGGCGATTCATCCAGAAGGAAACAACCGATATGGTAGGAATAAGCTCAGGGCACACTGAACTGAAGGGAGTGATGTCTGCCATGGTTTGAGGGGCTACAAGTGGGCCTTTCGGATTCATAAACTTTGAAATGGCTCACAGCACTAGATGAGAGCGCCACAGTGGCTGGACATGGAGCTGGTAGCTAGTGGGTGACCAACACCCCTACTTCTCTACAACACCCCTCCCGGGAGCTAAAGCTACACTCTACAATCAGCCCCTCCATAGAATACTGGATGAGAACTCACAAAAGTTGAAACCAGATCCCACCCGATTGACTATACACCACTCTGGGGTAACTCAGAGATCAGGCTAGACTGTGGTCCCATAGTATGGCCAGCCTGGGCAAAGTTGGCATATGGCCGTCAGATCTCTATATGACAGGGACCCATAAAGTGGATACATTTCAGGGCCTCCAGGGTGTTTCAAGATCCTGCCCATAGATCACTGAAATACCTCCAAATTAGGAGCATCATGATGCAGCATATCAGACATCAGTCTTTGAGACCACAAAACAATCCCCCCTCCAATGCTGGCTGTCCCTCTCTAAGGGTCGCTCTAGTGCGATATACACAGCACTCAGAACCAGACCCTTCCCAATCCCAGGGTGCTAAGGCCAAATGGGAAAAGCCCTCAGTATCCAAATTGCACAGAAAGAATGGGCTGCTGGTTGGAGATTGGCACACAGTGCCTATCCAGACCCCGCAGTGCACTAACCCAGAACAAGATTATGCAGTCCTGGTACAGAACGGTGGTACTACATAAAGTGAAGCTATCAGGCGACTGATGCTGGAGGTGTCAATCCCAGAAAGGGGATCTGCTGCACATGTTCTAGGCATGACTGCTAATCAGGCCTCTAAAGCAGTACGTGTGTTCCTTAGTATCCCAGATCCTTACACAAACCCTTCCCCAAAGGCTGGAGGTCCTCTTGTTGGGCCTTCATGGTGATCTAACATCTTTCACTCTCAAGAAGCAAAATGGATTGCTATTACTAGTATGCTCGCATAAGTGTTTGATCCTCTGCAAACGGTAGACGCCAGATGTCCCTACAGCCCAAGAGGTGATGAACTTCCTAGCCCAACAGGTCACACTGGTGTGCATGTCCCATGTGATTACAAATACAACGCCTCAGTATTCAAAATTT
Organism: Neoceratodus forsteri; assembly: GCA_016271365.2. Classification (NCBI taxonomy): domain Eukaryota; kingdom Metazoa; phylum Chordata; order Ceratodontiformes; family Ceratodontidae; genus Neoceratodus; species Neoceratodus forsteri. Next base: position 1,708,042,689 of record CM028129.1, on the reverse strand, counting down.
TGGGATCCCTCCCTAGTGCTACTGAAACTGAGAGAGGAGATAGGATGAGAAATCAACACCCAACTCCCCAGCCCCCACCCTGCTGCAGCAAAACCTTGGAAATTTGGGCAAACAGGCCTAGTCTAAGCAGAATCCAAAGCAGCATCCTATAGCAAGACGTTCACCAGTTACTGTAAATGTACACTTCACAAACTCTTTTCTCTCTTCATTATTACACATAATATTCCTCCAAGGTACTTGTGTGTATTTGTTTGTGTTTTACACAGGTACTCCTATGGAACTTGTTTAACAGTATCTCACTCTGGGAAGCACCCGAGAATCACCTCTTCAAGCTGATCTCCAGTTAGCTCCAGGTATGAAAGTTACAGTCTTGGCTTTTTTATTCCTTCCTGTTCCATTTTATATACAGTATATAACTGGCTGCCTAACAGAGCCTCCAACTCTCCTCATGTAACAAGGCAGTTGCTGGAAGCCTGAGGAAACTTGTAGATACATGTTATTAATGCTCCAGTTTTCAAAATGACGCTGATTGCCTCCAGCACAACACATATGACTGTACTTGCACTTGCCTGTGACCCAAGTTACTTGGAAAATAAAACTTTAACCAAAAACCCCCAAAAACAATAAAGTTATCAGTCTACATTGAATTTTGTGAATGCAGGCTCATAACCTTGGTAATTTTCAATATTTTACCCCAAATTTACAACATAGCCATTTCTTTACAGCATCTTATGAACTGGACAGCAGGCATTTTCAACTCCTGGCCAAAATGTGTTTTGCTTCCTGAAAGTTGGTTTTGCAGTCCCTGACCAAAATCACCTTTAGGCCAGGAGTTGAACATCTTCTCTGACCTTCTTCATGAGGCAGGGGTCATAACAAGGCTATGTTGAGCATTTGGTGTAAAATATTAAAAACAAATATTCAATATTTTTCCTCAGATTCCTCAGCTGCACCCTATTGGCTCTGGCCGAGCTTGCTAAATATAGGGATAACATGTGCCTCTCACCAATCATTTGCAGCCTTTCCCTCATCTAATGATTTCTGAAAAATCTCAGTTAGGGTTCAGCTATTACTTCAGCTGTTTTCTTAAGGAGTCTAGGATGGAATCCATTGAGACCTGGAGATTTGTTGTGGTTAAAATTTTGTAGTCTTTACTTGACACTAGAAACAGAAACATTGAGGCAATTTGTTTTCTTTGGACTCCTCGATCATTTTGATTTCTTCCCCTCTTCTGATATACACGAGAAAAACTTCATTAAAGATTTCAGGCATGCTATTGCTATTGCTGCCTTTTATTTGGTTAGTCTGTTAGCTATCGGACCAACCTGAAGTTTTGTTTTCTTCAGGCTACTAATATAGATATAAAAGATTTGTTATTATCCTTTGAATTGGATGCCAGTTTATATTTCAGATCTATTTTGCTAACTTAATTAGATTTTTACATTCCTTCACCTTCTTGTTATAATTATCCCATGAGCTGTGTACCTTTTATTTTAGCTAATTTGTAAGCCCTTTTTTTCTTAATAGATTTCTTTTTATTCATTGTGAGCCAAGCTGGAATTCTATCACTATTGTTGTATTTCTTTCTAAGTGGTATAAAATCATGTACATAAGTGTTCAATTTAAATAGTGCCCACGTTCTTTCAATATCTAGTCCTAAAATTCTTCCTTCCAGTTCCACTTTCTTAAATATTCAATACTAGCTGCATAATCAGCCCTTTAAAACATCTAATCATAGCTGATCCAGATTGTTTAACTCTTTTGATGTTAATTGAGTATTGTACCACACAATGATCGCTGCCCCTGGAGGTTCTCTAACTATGCAGTCCCTTATATCAGGAAGCAGTGCCATTTTTGATGGATATAGCATTGCAGCCCATCTTTTGCCATTACTCTGTTAGTTTGCCCAAAAACTAGAGGAACTGAGAGGACTATTCAATGCAAGTCTAGGGTTACCATAGAAATGGAACACTGGCAAAGCGACTGCACACTTTTGTCATCTGCTGCACCTAGCAGAAGCTGTGAAGACGATGTCACTGTAACTGGTGCTGTGATCTTCCATATGTGCTGCTGGAGGAAGAAGAGCCTGCCATTTCCTCTTCGAATGCAGAACCAATCACTTCTGTGGTGCTAGCAGTTTCCACCTGCTGCTTCATCTCCTACCTCCCTCCCATTTACCTCACAAGTCTCAGCTGGACAAGCAACCTCCACCAACTGCAGCAACTGTTCCTGACTCACCCTGGGTCCTGGCTTTACAAACAACTCTCACACACTTCCAACTCAGCCCTTGACCCAAGCTAGACAGTGGTGCAACTCCTGCCCACCTTCCAGCTAACCTTCTATAACATCTCCAATTCACTGTTAGCCCTACCACCCACCTCCTGACATACTCCTAATCTAAGAAACAGCTCGCACCCTATGCTGCAACTCCTGCCCACCTCCAAACTAACCTCAGTGCCTGGCTGCAGAATTAACATTTACCTACTGCTGAACTTCCACCAACCTCCTGACTAAACCCTGATTACTGTCTTAGCATGCAAAAGCTCCTATCTGCCACTGAATTTCCATTCACCTCCTGACTACTTCTCCAGGACTCAGCTTAATTAACTCTCAGTGTCAACAGTCTTGGAGAGAGGGACAAACTCTATTTGGTTCCTTAAACAGCTGAGCTGGAGGCCTGGGTCTCTGTACAATCCTGATGTACTGGGCATCACAGAGACCTAGCTAAAAGCTCCACTCATGACCAAAACTGCTCCTACCAGCTTACACTTCCCGCCATGATCGCTTTACCTCACGCCATGGTGGTGCTGGTGCATTTCTGTACTACCGTAACTACTACACTGTTACACTCCTTGGAACAGTCCTCAGTGACCTCTCTTCTAAGTGGCTTGAAGCGAACTAACAGTTGCCACCAATAAGTTGCTTGTTGGGTGTGTTATAACCCACCAAGAGCTGGTGTCCCTGGCCTTGCAGTCCTCCTGAATGTCCCTGCATCTCATTTCCCTGAAAGAGACTCCATTCTTGTACGAGTTTCAACACTGACTGGGACACAAATTCTCTCTCTGACTGCAACTCCATCATACAACAACACAATCTCATCCAGCTAATTATCTCCCTACGCCTCAACAATGATTCAACAAACACACTACCCTGGACTGGATCCTGATGGCTTGAGCAGACAAAGCTGTCCATGCCGGACACTGTCTGATGCCATTAGTTACCATTCCCCCGTATACTGTGGCTGGCGTATAAAAACCTCACCCCACCTACAACTTTCCACAGTTTCTCTAATTTTGACCCACTCAGGCTTCAGGATGACCTCAGACCCCTTGACTGGACTTCACTCTATGGTGTCACTAACACTGACCCTGCACTAGACATCTTTCTCTCAGCCCTGTCTCACATCCAAGACAAGCATTTCCAACTCACTTCTACATAAAGTGCATGGGAGTGACAGTCGCTGGCTCATGTCGGATGTCCTCAAGCTTATGAAGCAGTGTGGCTCAAAGTGGGATGACTATAAGCTGCCCCATCCCCTACCCTTTGGAATGGCTACCGTCAACTGTGAAATCTCTACAAGCGCCATATACACTCTAGGAAGTTGGCCTACTTCCAATCACTTCAATCCAGTCACCTAGGCAACCCCAGGCATTTCTGGTCCTCCATTAATTCTTGCCCCCCAACCAAGCAGTCACTTTCCCCAAACACACAACAAAGGCTCCCTCACTGACCTTACTGACACTGTGAATGCACTTAATGCACATTTCTCAATCCTTAGCAGCTACCTGGCTAAGCTTTCCCCCTCCACCCCTTGCCCCTCCTCCACCTTCCCTCCTGCTACCCCCTTTTTATTTTAAGACCATTTCTCCTCCTGGGACACTAAGCTCCTCCTCAGCCTACCTGCTCTAGGGAATGCTGGTAGTGACGGTCTATCCTCCCACTTCTTAAAACTAGAGGCCAAGGACATTGCCTATTCATTCACCTTCATCTTTAACCTCTCCCTTACTATAGCCTCTGTCCCTCTGTCTGGAAGCAAGCCAAAATTGACCTCATTCATAAAGCAGATGACCCTAGTCTTATGGACAGCTACCGTCCCATCTCCATTCTGCCCCATCTTGGTAAGCTCCTAGAGAAGGCAGTAAACTACAAAATTACAGCGCATATCTCAAATATAATCTCCTTTGACCTCAACAGCATGGTTTCCAGAAGGGTACAGCACTGCCATGGCCCTTGCATCTTCACCAACCATGTGCTGAAGAATATGGATGAAGGAAGCTAACTGGTTCAGTGTTGTAGATCTGTCCAAGGCATTTGACCCTGTAAATCACAACATCCTGATAGCAAAACTCACCCTTGGTTTCTCCCTGCCTCCACCACCTGGCTCACTAACTACCTCTTCGGTAGAACACAGATGGTCTGCCTTGGTGGTGCCACCTCCTCCTTCTTGTCTGTCTCTGTGGGTGTCTCCCAGGGATCTGTCCTTGACCCCCTCCTCTTTTCCCTCATTAACTCTCTCCCATCAGATGGCCTATCCTGCAAATTACTCCTCTACACTGGCTGACTTAATCGATACCAAAGTGACCCTCCCCTCTTCACTATCTGACACTCTTACTGATGATTTCTGCAGGGCACATTGTTGGTTCTCCACCAACAAACTGTTGGTCAATACTGCCAAAACAAAGGCCATGCTTTTGGGTTCCAAACTGAAACTCTCTGCCCTTGCCCTCAGCGGCCTTCTCACTGTCAAATCCCCAGACAGATCTCCCTTGACACTGTTCTCACCTTCAGGTATCTGGGGGTAGTCCTGGACCCATCCCAACCTACACTGACCACACTGACTCACTGATCAGGCACATCAGCCAGAAGATAGGGCTCTGCTATCACCTGATCGACCACCTCTCACCGGAAGCCCGCCTTGCTGCCTGTTGCAACTTCTTCCCCTTCTTGACTATGGCTGCCTGATGTTCTCCCTCAACTCCATTACCAACCCGAATCACCTGGATGCTACCTACAATTGTATATGCCACCTTGCCCTCCATGCCCCTCTTCTCACTCACCACTGCTCTCTTTACCAGTCCCTTAACTGGCTCCCTCCACAAGTGTGGGCGCCTACCTGTAGCTGACGAACCGTTGCTGATACCTTGCACAATCTCTCCTACTCTCACAATCTCTAATGCCGCAATCTACGTCAGTCTTCCCACCTCCAACTAGAACATCCTAACACAACTACAAGGGTGGGCCTAAGAGCTTACTCCGCAGCCAGACCTTCACTAAGGAACAACCTCCCTCCTCCCTATGTTCTCCCCCAAATCTAAATTTCGCTTTAAGAATACTTTCTGCCCTCCATGACCTCGTCTGCCCACATGCTGCTAGAGTTGCACCTCCCTTGTGGCCCACCCTTACCCCCTCCCCTCTAATGCTCCGCTCTCTCCGACCCTGAATACTATTGTTATTCCTATTATTGAATGATGAAGCAACCTTACCCTGTTTACCTAAATGTTATATACCTTGGTATGCTCAATTGTTGATGCATCTGGTACTGTTTACCTTACATTTTTCTGTCAGCTTGACCTACACTGGATTCCTGTTATGTTCCTGTATGATCCACACTGTTCTCTCACTGTATTTTATGCTGTTTGTGCCAGTGTCTGGCCGAGCCATTCCTGAAAAGGTCTTTGGATCAGTGCACCAACCCAGTTACCAAATGAATAAATCAATAAATTAATTAATTAGTGGAGCATGCGTCATCTCCAGCTTGCTGCCTCATGCACCAGGGACTTCAGGGGCATCGGGGTCATGGTTGGAAACACCCTTTTCATCAACAAGTCTATTGCTTAAAAAAAAAAACTTATATGCTACCTATTTTTTAACCTGTCTGACTTTTCCAGTCATAGCAGAGTTAGTCAGCAAGAGCCCAGCGTGGCTCTTGGACTTTGGGAGGGCTAGGAAGAAAGAAGGCAACAAAGAAGTGCAGTTTCTTCCAGCAAGTAGCCATCTTGTTGGGAGAGAGAGAGAGAGAGAAAAAGGTAATTGAAGGAGAGGACATTGCTATTGCACAATTGACTTCAGTCTTCAAGTAAAGGGAAGCATTAAGCAACAGTATTTGTCAGTCACTAACAAGTTTTTCAGCAATAATATTTGTCCGGCAGAAATATCAAGATACCCATTTTATTATCAGTTTCTTTTATTCCTGAAGCAAGATACAGGATTTTGAACTTTTAAAAGTTCCCACTCCCACGCCATGCCTGCATGAGCAAATTAAATAGCTTGGTACAGAGCTGTACTGTTTACCATCAAAACACGTAGTTCAGGAATACATCCACATTATCAGTCTGGCACGTACATTCAACAGCTACTATAAACTCAACGGAGGCGATTTTTAACAATTGCAAGTAGTGGCCTATTTCTGCCTGCCAGAAATATCAAGATATCCATTGGCTTATCATTTTGTATCATTCCTGAAGCAAGACACAAGATTTTGAAGTTTTTAAAGTTTCCACTCCCATGCCATGCCTGCATGAAGGAATGAAATAAGCTTGGGACAGAACTGTGCTGTTTGTGATCAGAAATGTGATAACACAGTCCTAATACATCCACATTGTGAATCTAGTATGTACGTTCAACAGACAACCACAACAAAAGAGTTTTTAACCATTGCAAGTGGCAGCCATCTTTATTGGCGTGAGTCATTAATTACAAAATTAACTATAAAATCTGTTCTAACAATATCTGAGAAACTAAAATGCACTGAGGAAAGATGTCAGAAATACATTTTTGCTAAAAAACTACATACATGTGAATTTTCTGCAGACCAATAAATACTGCTGCTTTAAGAATTTCTTTTGAAGGTTAGTTCTGTTTATTTACTTAGGCTGTCTTATTCCTATTCCATACTATAGGGGATGTCCTTGTCATCGGCAGTACCACTTTAAGATGAACACCACCCAGTGTAACAATGGGGCACATCACCCACATCCCCTGTCAAGCCACTTCTGTGTTATGTGCCCAGCAGGACTGTCTTTTCTGTGGCTGTGCCACTACAGGCCAGTGGGACTTGAGGCCACATACTGCAAAACTGCTTCCACATCCCCAGGCCAGTGGGGACTTTTCTTCTGAAGCTGTTCACTTCCAGGTCTTTGGGGGCTTCTGCCCTCATGAGACCTTTGGTGTTTCTAGGCCCAGAGAGGACCTTTCTTTTCTGCAGCTGTGCCACGCCTGGGCCTAGTGGGGACCTTTGCCTGCTCACACCTCCAAGTCCATTCCTTGTATCTAGGACCAGTGGGGACTTTTTCTTCTACAGTTGTGCCACTCCCAGGAGGTGTAAATGGTGACTGCTACCTGCCCTTGCTGATCAGCTTTTGGGTCTCTGGGTTCAGCCTAGACTTTCTGTTCTGCAGCTTTGCATTTCCTGGGTCTGGTTGTGGCTTCTGCCCACGCCTCAGTGAGGCATTTCCATGTTCCTGGGCCCTGCGGGACATTCTCTTCTGCAGCTGTGCCACTACTGGGCTCAGATAGGACTTCTGCTCCTACATCACCTCCCACCAAGCCTCTTTCATGTCTCTAGGCCCAACAACAAGAGTGATGTATGCTGCAGCAAGAGGACTGTGCTACCAGCTGAACCCAAGTAAGTCAAGGAGACACACAGACTACCTGGCACAAAGTCAGCCCATCAGCACACCTAGCACTACTGCTCATGATGCCAGTGACCTGGGTTTGGGAATGAGCCTGAGTCATTGGAGGGCTGGGTGGGAGAGGAGGCTGAGGGTCCCAGCAGACGCTCACATCCACTGGGGATGGAGGGTAGCCTCTTCCATTGCATGACACTATCTGGCTAATCCCAGGAGAGATACAGATGGGAGAGTGGAAGAGGGAGGGAGAGATGCCCTTCAGTTCAATGGAACATCACCACACCTTGAGTGCCCATGCCTGTCAATGAGCCCAGGCTGGCATCTCCATGGAGGGACAGAAATAGGAAAAGCCCACAGCAGCAGGGTGGCGTGCCAGCAGTATTGGGCCTCAACACGCTGGTGCACATCCTCCAACAACCCAGCTGTTTGAAGGGAGCTTGCCCAAATACCCCTCCCCACCTGAGAGGAAGTGCAAGGTGATGGAAGCTGAGGTGACAGAAGCGGCAAGGCGGGGCTGGGATGATGCTTGGTTAATGCACTGATGGGGTGGCTGTGGGTCAAACATTAGAAATTGGTGACAGATAAGGTCACTGGGCCCACCTAGTCTTCCCATTTTTATCTTCATTTTGCTGCAGACCATACTTGATCTATGGTTTTGCCTTTTCCTCCCTTCCTTATCCCAATGATTCCCATGTGCCTATCCCAGGCATTTTGAACCCACAAATGTTTTACACCCACTACCTCCCTGGAAGGCTGTTCTAGGAATCCACCACCCTATCTGTGAAAAAGTACTTCCTCACATCTCTCCTGGATCTACCCCTCTAGCTTCATGTATGTCCCCTTATTCTAGAGCATTTTTCTCTGAAAAATGGCCCCAATTATACTTTTTAAACTAAGTGAGATATTTAAAGGTCTCTATCATATTCCCCTTCCAGGGTGTACATATTGAGGTCCTTCGCCTCTTCTCCTAGGGCTTTTGATGTAGATCCTGCAGCATTTTGGTAGCCCTCTTGTAGACCACCTCCACTCTGTTTATGTCTTTCCTGAGATGTGGTCTCTGGAACTGAACACAGTACTCAAGGTCGGGGTCTAACCAGCGATCTATATAGGCAACACCACCTCCCTCTTCCTGCTGGTAATATTCCTACTTATGCACCCTAGCATCCCATTAGCCCTCCTGACTACCTTGTTGCATTACTTGACCACATTTAGGTCATCTGACATGATTACCCCTAGGTCTCTATCCTGCATGGTCATTGTCAATATCACTCCCCATTTTATACTCCACCCCCAGGTTTGTAGGGTCCAAATGCATTATTTTGCACTTTTCTGCATTAAAACCCAGCTGCCATACCATTGACCACTCCTCCATTTTTCAGATCCCTGCCTAGTCTTTTCACACCGGAGTGTCCACTCTGTTGCAGATCTTGGTGTCATCCATATGGAGGAGACCTTCCTCAGCTCCTCTGCTATGTCACTTATAAAGACAATAAAGAGGACTGGTCCAATACTGATCCTAGGGTACCCCACTGGTCACACTCCCTTCCTTGGAGTGAACTCCGTTTACTCATTACCTTCTGTCTCTTATCCCTTAACCAGTTTCTTATCATGGTTAGCACCTTTTGCCCACCCACCCCAAGCCTCCCAAGTTGCTTACCAGTCTCCTATGTGGCATGGTGTCAAAAGCCTTGCTGAAATCCAGGTAAGCTATGTCCACTGCTTCTCCATGATCTACCTCCTTGGTCACACAGTCAAAGAAATTGATCAGATTTGTTTGGCATGACCTTCCCAGTGAATCCATGCTGCCTCAGATCTTGTAACCTGTTGGATTCCAAATATTCCACAATCCTTTCCTTTAGTAGTGTTTCCATTAACACCCACCATCAAGATCAGGCTGACAGGTCTATGATTGCCTGCCTCTTCCTTGCTATGATTTTTGTGAAGTGTGACTACTTCTGCAGTTCTACAGAAAGGAGGCAGCCACATCCATTACAGTGTAGCTGAGTGTAGCTGAAAGGAGGAAGCTGCATCTATTAGGGTAGCTGAGTGTAGCTGAAAGTGAGGCAGCCGCATCTATTGGAGTGTAGCTGAGTGTAGATGAAAGGAGGCAGCTGCATCTATTAGGTGTAGCTGAGTGTAGCTGAAAGGAGGCAGCCACATCTATTAGAGTGTAGCTGAGTGTAGATGAAAGGGCAGCTGCATCTATTAGAGTGTAGCTGAATGTAGATGAAAGGAGGTAGCTGCATCCATTACAGTGTAGCTGAGTGTAGCTGAAAGGAGGCAGTCGCATCTATTAGAGAGTGTAGCTGTGTGTAGCTGAAAGGAGGCAGATGCATCTATTGGAGTGTAGCTGAGTGTAGCTGAAGGAGGCAGCCGATCTATTGGAGTGTAGCTGAGTGTAGATGAAAGGAGGCAGCTGCATCCTATTAGGGTGTAGCTGAGTGTAGCTGAAAGGAGGCAGCCACATCTATTAGGAGTTTAGCTCAGTGTAGATGAAAGGGCAGCTGCATCTATTAGAGTGTAGCTGAGTGTAGCTGGAAGGAGGCAGTCACATCTATTAGAGTGTAGCTAAGTATAGCTGAAAGGAGGCAGCTGCATCTATTAAAGTGTAGCTGAGTATAGCTGAAAGGAGGCAGCTGCATCTATTAGGGTGTAGCTGAGGTAGCTGAAAGGAGGCAGCTGCATCTATTAGAGTGTAGCTGAGATAGAGAAGGCAGTCGCATCTATTAGGGGTGTAGCTGAGGTAGCTGAAAGGAGGCAGCTGCATCTATTAAGAGTGTAGTTGAAAGGAGGCAGCTGCATCTATTAGAGTGTAGCTGAGTGTAGCTGAAAGGAGTCAAAGGTATCTATTAGAGTGTAGTTGGAGTGTAGCTGAAAGGAGGCAGCTGCATCTATTAGGTGTAGCTGAGTGTAGCTGGAAGGAGGCAGCTGCATCATTTAGAGTGTAGCTGAGTGTAGCTGAAAAGAGGCAGTCACATCTATTAGGGGTGTAGCTGAGAGTAGCTGAAAGGAGGCAGCTGCATCTATTAAGGTGTAGCTGAGTGTAGCTGAAAGGAGGCAGCTGCATCTATTTGAGTGTAGCTGAGTGTAGCTGAAAGGAGGCAGCTGCATCTATTAGAGTGTAGCTGAGTGTAGCTGAAAGGAGTCAGCTGCATCCTTTAGAGTGTAGCTGAGTGTAGTTGAAATGAGGCAGCTGCATCTATTAGAGTTTAGCTGAGTGTAGCTGAAAGGAGGGCAGCTGCATCTATTAGAGTGTAGCTGAAAGAAGGCAGGTGCATCTATTAAGAGTGTAGCTGAAAAGAGGCAGTCACATCTAATAGGGTGTAGCTGAGTGTAGCTGAGGAGGCAGCTGCATCTATTAGAATGTAGCTGAAAGAAGGCAGCTGTATCTATTAGAGTGTAGCTGGAGTGTAGCTGAAAGGAGGCAGTCACATCTATTAGGGTGTAGCTGAGTGTAGCTGGAAAGGAGGCAGCTGCATCTATTAGAGTGTAGCTGAGTATAGCTGAAAGGAGGCAGCTGCATCTATTGGAGTGTAGCTGAGTATAGCTGAAAGGAGGTAGCCGCATCTATTAGGTGTAGCTGAGTGTAGCTGAAAGGAGGCAGCTGATCTATTAGGGTGTAGCTGAGCATAGCTGAAAGGAGGCAGCCTGATCTATTAGAGTGTAGCTGAGTGTAGCTGAAAGAAGGCAGTCGATCTATTAGGGTGTAGCTGAGTATAGCTGAAGGAGGCAGCCACATCTATTAGAGTGTAGCTGAGTGTAGCTGGAAAGAAGGCAGTCACATCTATTGGGGTGTAGCTGAGTGTAGCTGAAAGGAGGCAGCTGCATCTATTAGAGTGTAGCTGAAAGAAGGCAGGTGCATCTATTAAGAGTGTAGCTGAAAGGAGGCAGCTGCATCTATTAGGGTGTAGCTGAGTGTAGCTAAAAGGAGTCAGCTGCATCCTTTAGAGTGTAGCTGAGTGTAGCTGAAAGGAGGCAGCTGCATCTATTAGGTGTAGCTGAGTGTAGCTGAAAGGAGGCAGCTGCATCTATTGGAGTGTAGCTGAGTGTAACTGAGAGGCAGCTGCATCTATTAGAGTGTTGCTGAGTGTAGCTGAAAGGAGGCAGCTGCATCTATTGGAGTGTAGCTGAGTGTATCTGAAAGGAGGCAGCTGCTGCTTCTATTAGAGTGTAGCTGAGTATAGCTTGCTCTTTTCATTTGCAGTTGCCACCCAGTAGCCAGCTGAGCACCATCATGTTCAGCTATCTCCCCATCTCTCTGGCTCACTCCCCTCACTGGTCTGGGCTTCTACCAACAATGGAAATCTCTCTTGGGCTCCTTGCCCATTTCTGACCCCACACCCAACTGACTTTAAAACAATATCTGTGGCACACTCCCTCACCAGCTTTAAATTCTACTGACAAGGAAACTTACTAAGGCTTTATCTACCAATTTCTGTCCCCCGCTATGGACGTTGAAAAAATCTGCAACTCACTCCCCTTGCAAGCCTCGCCTTCTGCCAATAAGGGAACTTAGCTGGGCTCCAAGCATGTTTCTTTTCTTCTACCTAACTTTACAGCCTCCCTCCTGATTGCTTCCCTAATGCCACTTTTTGTAAAACAAACACCCTCCTACTGCCAATTACCCCTACCCACCTCCCAATCACTTTCCTAGCCGCCATCCATAAAATAAATTCCTCTCCTGCTATAGTTATCACACCACCTTCCAATCCCTTCCCCTGGTGTCTCATGAGTAAGACAAACTCCCTCTCAGTACCAATCATCCTGCTGACCTCCTAGTCACTTCCTGTATTCCCCATCCATAAAACAAGCTCTATCCACTGCCAATCATCCTACCCACCTTCCAATCACATCCCAGGTGTCCCATACCTATGAAAGAAAAATTGGTCAAGCTACAACTTCTGCCCCACTCCAGTCCCCTCTCAGCACCCACCCACCCATCCATCCACACCCTTCACTTACATGTCCGATCCACTGCACATCCGCTGCTTCCAGCACTGATCTGGAACTGACTGAAAACACATAGCTTGGTTTATGGATTTTTGTTGTGTTTTGAGTGTTTACTCATAAGTTTGCCATTTTTAAATTTTGCCCAAATTTTCAACACAGTCTGTTTTACTCCCTTCATGAACCAGGTTGGTGAAATTTTGAAATCCCCCAACACGTGTTTTCCACAATCACACTGTGAAATCTGATTTTGGGCATGATTTAAAACTTCCACCTGGCATAATCATAAGGTGGGGTAATAAAAACCTATGTTGAAAATGTGAGCCAAAATCTCAAAATAAACAAGAAAACAGCAAAGTTATGAAGGAACACAGAAATTCTTCAACAATGACACATAACTTTGCTATTTTCCAGATTTTGACTCCACATTTACAACATAACCTTTTTGTTTGCCTCATGTCATGAACCAGGTAGGTGAAATTTTTCAAATCCCTCTAAATGTGTTTTGCAGTTGCTCTGAGAAATCACATTTAGAACAACATTAAAATATACCACTGATCTTGATCATGTGGTGGAGTAATAAAACACTATATTGAAAATGTGGGGTCAACATGTCAAAAACCAGCTGGCCCAGTGGCACTGAGGGTTGAGGTGTGGGATGCCACCTCGCGCCATGCTGGTGACCTGGGTTCAGGAGTGGACTTGGACCACTGAAGCTCAGAAGGATAGGGCGGCAGACTTGGATTGAGCTGCCGCAGATGCGCTCTCCTCCTTTCCCCATAGGTGCTAGCACTGTGCAGCTTTGGTGGCCTCTAGTGAGATTGGGGGCTTGGCTGCACAGTGCATGTTTCCAGTGGGTATGATGGCAGTGGTGGACATCCTGCAGGCAGGTGCAGGAGTGTGCCTGTGCTGCACCAGATGTCACTGCACATCCGCACAGCAGGGAACACCTAAGGAAAAAAAAAAACACTCCACTGATAGGTGAAGGTGGGTCCAGTGGTTGTGGCCCCACGTGGGTGTCAAGGCATTCACTCCAGGTTCCTCCCCTGCACTACAGAGAGCCTGCCAGCACTATAGATAGGCGCCAGTAGGAGTGGATGGTCCTTCCTCAGGGGACTTAGAGCAGATGGATTAAGGGTGAGCTGTGCAGGAGGAGGATGCCACCCAGCCAGAGTACGGATGGTCAGAGCTTCAGGCAGATGGGTAGAGCTAGCAACCGAGTGACCACGCTGGAGAGAGGTCAGTGGCAGGGGTACAAAACAGAGTTAAAAAAGTCAAAAACAACGAAGTTATAAAGAAACATTGAAATTATTCAATGTTTACCCATAACTTGCTGTTTTCCAGATTTTGACCCCAGTTTTTCAATAAAGCCTTTTGTTTACCCAACTTCATAAATAAGTCAGGTGCAAGTTCTTTAAATCCTCTCCAAAACATGTTTTTGCAGTTGCTCCATGAAATCACTATTCAAATGGCATTTCAAGCATTTCACCTGTGTTGATCATAAAATGGGGGTAATAAAAGGCTATGCTAAAAACTGGGGTCAAAATAAAAAGTTATAAGAAATGTTAAAATTCTTCAATTTTTACTCCTGGCTTTGCTACTTTACCAGATTTGGACCCCATTTCAATATAACCATTTTGTACTCACCTCATGAACACAACATTTGTCATTTTTCAAAAACCTGCCCAAAACGTCTTTTCACACTTTTGCCACAAAGTGACAGTTTGATAGTATTTCATAAATGAGACCTGTCACATTCATAACATTGTGTAATTAAAATTATACAATGGGTCTTAAAAATACTGCTTCCTGATTGGCTGGCTGGCATGATTTACAACATGTAAATCTGCTATCACCCACAGGAAGAAGTGCCAGCAACCACATCTTGCCCTCCCCCTTCACAGATCACTCCGCCACTGAAAACATCAAGCAAGCTACCATTTGGATGTCTTGCTAACTTTAAAGCAGCGTGAATTTCAAACAAAAAAAAATGGACTGCTCCTTCGAACTAAACTAAAAGCAGTAACTGTGCAAACACTTGGAATACACACGACAAGGCAAAACAATCTTTTAGAACTCTTCTCCCACAACAGCTTGCTCTCAAATCACCTGTCAACCTTTTTTCCCCTCTCGGTCATCACTTCAGTTCCCACATTATCCAAGCCATCACAGCTGCTGCAACAACCTCACTAAATGGCAAAACACAAATATTTATTTATTTATTTATTGAATTGATTCACCAGGAAAGATACACTCAGCAACTCAATGCCCATCTCATGGTACATCCTGGGGAAAGGGAGAGGATGTACAGCAGTAGCACTGACAAATCATACAGCAATAAAGAGTGCAATAAAAATATGTACAATTTGAAATGCTTCAGTAAAGGTATGACTTAACAGCCCAATAAGCAAAGGTGTAAACCCTAATGAGCAAAACTCTTCTGCTGACCCTTGGTTAAAGAAAAAAATTGCTTTCATCTCAGCGGTGCCTGACTCTTCTGTGCTGCGAACTGCCTCCCCTTGTTGCTCGCAGCCTCCCTCGATCCTCAACAGAAATCTGTAGCTGCTCAACACTGAGTCACCTCAGGCCTCTCCTGGGAGCAAGTAGACTGCAGAGAAAAAAATGTCTACTTTATTTTCCCCAGCCAAGAAGTGGGAACAGGACAGGGAGCAAGTGTTGTATGTCACGGGCAGCAATCAAAGCTACACACATGCGCATAATCTGCCAAAGTGGAGCCAGTGCTCTGTACCTTAAAGTGGGGCATAGAGCAATCTCTACAAGACTACCCTGATTCCTACAACAAAAATAGAGCCAAGACAGAGTCAACTGGCAACATGGGGCACAACACTAAACATTTTCTGGCTGCACAAAACCATGGGACCAGAAAATGGTAAATTAGTCTTGCATGCACAGCAAACAGGAAATGTAGCAACTGAGGACTATTTTTGTTGGGCAGCAATAAACTCAATAAAATTAACATAAAATGGAGGAAAAAATAATTTTCAGTATGTTTTAGTCACAAAAAGCACATTTTATAATCACAATATGCCACTTTCGAGAGTGTATGTGATGCCAGGATTTGTCCATGCCTGGTGTGTTTTGATTACTCAGCCAGTGGCCTCATGATCAAACAACACACCAGGCATAGGTAAATCATGGCATCAACTACACCCCTCTCGTGGTATATTGTTTAAAAGATTATGAGCATTTAGAGTCAAAACTAAAAAAAATAATTATGAACAAACATTGCCATTTTCTAATGCTTATTCATAATGTTGCAGTATTTTCAATTTTTGAATCCACATTTTCAACATATCCATGTTTTACCACCATTGAATGAACATGTCAGGGCATTTTCCCTGCCCAACAGGGCTAGCACACGCTCATACGGTCACTGCTAGGAAGCTGCCCATCCGCCTCCCATGGCATGGGAAGAAGGAGCCTGCTCCCCACTGAAGCTGCTAAGGAATCTGCCCTGCCCAACAGGGCTAGCAGCGCTGTGGTCACTGCCAGGAAGCTGCCCATCCACCTCCCATGCCATGGGAAGAAGGAGCCTGCTCCCCACTGAAGCTGCTCAGGCATCTGCCCTGCCCAACAGGGCTAGCACCACTCACACGGTCAGTGCCAGGAGCTGCCTGTCTGCCTCCCATGGCGTGGGAAGGAGCCTGCTCCCCACTGAAGCTGCTCAGGGAATCTGCCCTGCCCAACAGGGCTAGCACGCTCACGTGGTCACTGCCAGGAAGCTGCCCATCCACCTCCCATGGCGTGGGAAGAAAGAGCCTGCTCTCCACTGATGCTGCTCAGGTATGGACCTGGAACCTGCCCTGAGTAAAGAAAGCCGTCTGAAATCCTAACACTTCCTTTATCTTGATCTCAAAGTCCACCTTTTTTTCTGCAGAGCCCTCATTGGTCCCTGCAGGCCATTTGAGCTCTCTGTTTTGACTCACAAGGTTACCCGGTACTTTCAGTTTAAAGTTGATAAGAGTCTCATTTAATTTTCCTTACTAAGGAAGCCTGAAACATCACTGGGAAGATTTTCTTCTTGTTATTTTAATCCCTGTCAGCTTAGCTCTCTGCTGCTTCTGCCTGTGTTGTTGAAGGTGTTTTTAGGGAAAAAATAATTTTGTACTGCTATTACTAGTACCTAATGTTTGAGTGATCTTTTAATGCTGTGTTTAGAGAGTTGCTGAAATTGCTTGAAGTGCTTCCTGTCCCTTGCTCCATACACTGCCTTTTGCTCTGCTTATAGTTGCCTCAGGGCAGCTGTTTGGCACGAATAACCCTATTGTTTTATTTTCATTCTCAGACCCTTTCTGGCACCTTGCCTTGCTCTGAGACCCACTCCTCAATTTCAGCCCTTTATTTCTTTTGTTTTATTGAAGTTAATGCCTCTTTACCTTTGATTTCCCTCCCTGTCTCTGCTTTATTTAATCCTCCTTCTTGTCCTTCTCCTTCTCCTAGGCATCTGCCCTGCCCAACAGGGCTAGCACCACTCATCGTGGTCACTGCCAGAAAGCTGCCCATCCTCCTCCCATGGTGAGAAGGAGCCTGCTCCCCACTGAAGCTGCTCAGTACAGACCTGGAACCTGCCCTGGGCAAGGAAAGCCATCTGAAATCATAATGCTTTCCTTGTCTTGATCTGGTACCTTTTTCTGCAGAGCCTTCATTGGTTCCTGATGGAGTCATTTGAATTCTCCATTTTGACTTACAAGGTTGCCCGGTACTTTCAGCTTAAAGCAGATAGGAGTCTCATTTAATTTTCTCTACTAAGGAAGCCTGAAGCATCGCTGTGAAGATTTTCTTCTTGTTATTTTCACCCCTGTCAGCTTAGCTCTCTGCTGCTTCTGCCTTGTGTTTTCCAGCCCACCTCTCTCCCCACCTCCAGTCTTAATTAAATCGACTTAGGCTCCTCCTTCCCTGACAAGCAGTCATCACTATAGGCTTTCAGCACTCAGTTGTCTCTTTCCTGATTGGTCCTAACTCCCCCTCCTCTTTCAGTGCTTCCAAGCAACATTCCTTTTCTTACCCCTGCTTGTAAATACCTAGTTTCTGTATTTAGCTTACTGTGGCCTTTCTCCAATTTCTGCTCCATATTGGGTCACTATATCTCTTCCTGCAACTGTTTAATTTCTGGACTCCACAACTAAAGGCACACAATGGCCAAGTTAGCAATTCTGTATCTACCCTCGTGCATGCTGCTTCTCTTCTCTGCTGACTACCTCATATCATTGTCCTTAACCCTTACAGGGCGTGGACTGATGTATCAGTCCAAAATTCTATACATTCTAATTCTGTCGCAGCCTAAAGGTTAAGACACCCCCCAGTGCACCATGCCACTGACCACTCCAGCACCTCCAGTGATATGGTACTCAACTTTTATCTTACCCCCCTGCCTGCCTAAAAGCAGGGTCGCCTACCTCGGGCTATGGCTCTCCAGAAAATTAAGCAGCTATCCAGACATTACTAAGAGACTGGCACGGTTCCTGCTCTCAACAACTAAGTCATGGTTCTTACTTCTTCTCTTGTTTACCCTCACTGGTGATGTTGAACCTAATCCTGGACCGATAACCACACACCCTGCCCTCTCCCACCTATACTCACCAAGCCTCTACCGAAAGGGCTGAAAATTGCACACTTAAATATACATAGCCTTAGACCTAAAATGCAGAACTTGAAGCATGGGTCCATAGTCACACTCCTGATATCCTGGGTATCTCAGAGACTTGGCTGAAACCGAATATCAAACCACATGAGGTTGCCTTACCTGGATAAAATGTTTGAGGGGACTGCTTGGGTAAAGGCTGGGCGTCATTATGTATGTTAGAGACAATCTTGATGCTACCCAATTTGCCCTGCCTAGCCCTGCTCCAGCTGAGACAGAATCAATATTTCTTTCTATCACCCTTGGATCAGTCAAGAAACTCCTGGTTGGCTGTGTATACCTGCCCCAAAAAGTGGGCATCCTGCCTCCACTCCTTTATTACCTCCCTGTAGCCTATCACGTCAGGATATCATGATCGGGGTGACTTTAACATAGACTGGTTGAACTCAAAATCTTCCAAATTGACCGCAGCCCTGGCAGACTCAATTTGGTTCAAATCATCAATGTCCCAACTTGTATCAACTCTAGACTGGGCAACCATACCCTTCTAAACTAGGGTGGTCATCAACTGTCCCTCAAAATAAAATCAGTTGGTGTTCTCTCTGACAAAATAAGTGACCACTCCCCAACCCTCTGCATCTGGCATAATAACTCCCCAATCCCCACCCAAAATCATCAAGACTTGGAACATGTCCAAATTTAATCTCAACTCCTTCTCGGATGCTATCCACTCAACTGACTGGGGCCCTAAAACCATCCCAGATGTTAATTCAGCCTTAAATTTCTTTGTGTCAAAACTCATGGACATCATTGACTCCATGCACCCTATGAAAAACTGCCAGATAAAAAGCGTCTTGTGCCCCTGGCTCTCTAAGGAGCTAAGGAAACTCATGTCCTCTCGTGATAAAGCCTAGAGGGCTTACAAATGCAGTGGCCTAACTGCTGACTGGCAATCCTATAGGCAGCTATGAAATAGATGCAAAAGCTCCATCAAAAGCTAAGCACTGCCATCTCAAGAAACTTCAGACAGAGCACCTAGGCAACCCAAAAGAATTCTGGAGACAGATCAACTCCTCCTGAAGGAACACCCTGATGTCCCCAGCTCCATTGATGCCCAAGGCTCTGTCACACTAACCCCTCCATGCATCCTGCTTTAATGAATTCTTCACCGACCTGCACAAGTATACCTCTCTATTCTCCAGCTCCTCCTCCCCCTCCCACCGATCCCTTGTCTGCAGTCGACCCCATGGATCGCCCTCCTTCCACCTAAAACTTGCTACTCTCAAGAAGGTCTGCCGTCTACTTAGGAATCTTAAAGCAGACAGCTCACCAGGGCATGACACCCTAGAACCCAGGTTCCTCAGAATTGGAGCAGATGCATTAGCCCATCCATCACAACCTATTTAATAGATCCTTCCTAACAAACACTGTCCCTGATAAATGGAAGGTAGCAGTAGTTGTCTCTGTACACAAAGGTGGCTCAAGCAGTCATGGAAAACTTCAGCCCATATCAATACTCTGTCCTAGCTAAAATACAGGAGCGGATGCTGTACGACCACCTCAAAAGTACCTTGAACGCACCAACTCCTATCATCTTCCGGCATGGATTTAGAAAAATTATAGCACCACCACTGCTTTGATCAAGGTCACCATGGACATATATCATGCAATGGATACTGGCCTTGCCACTGGTGCAATATTCATGGACTTGACCAAGGCTTTTGATTTGGTCAACCATGACTTGCTCCTATGACTTCATGTCCTGGAACTTGATGTGAATGCACTTGCATGGACCATAGCTACCTCCTTGGACGTACTCAGCATGTCAAATGGGCGGGCACCCTCTCAGACCCGACACATCACCCATGGTGTACCCCAGGGCTCTATACTGGGTCCCTTGCTTTTACGTTATTTATTAACAGCCCCTAACAATTATGGTGGTGGCACAGTTCATCTCTACCCAGATGATGCTGTCATCTCTAGATCCTCTTCTGACATAGGTTGGATCAACCAATCCTAACATCCAACTTCCACTCCCTTGAGGACTAGTTTACCAAAGCAACTGGTCCTAAATACCAAAAAACTAAGAGCATGCTCTTTGCCAACTCCACTTCTTGAGCATACCCCTCCCTGACCATTCAATCCATGCTCAGGAGCTGTCCTTGAATCGGATCAGTCTTTCAAATACCTAGGAATCACCTTGGACCCTCCTTTCGCTGGATGTACATGTCACACACCCTTACCAAATCTCTCAACCAGGCTAGGCATCCTCAATAGGATCCACCTGTACCTCTCTCTGAGGTCATGTGCAAGATAGCAGAGATCACTCTCTGCCTCCTCCTGTACGTTGCCCCATTGCTGCTCTTCATCCTCTCGATCCTAACCCGCCTTTCTCAGTTATATCACAGAGGTGGGTAGTTTTGCCCTGGGAACCAGTGCAGGGCATCACCTTTGCAATGCCTGCCTACCTTGGGCTGGCTACCCTTTGAGTCTAAACTTTGATATATTACCCTTAGTTTAATACACAGATTTGTCTATCGCTTCACCCCCTTGCCTATCTGTGATAATCCAATGCAAATTCACCCATAGAGCCCTGAGGTCAGTCCCATTGCCTTTCTAGCTGTTCCAAACTTTAGACTCTCCTGCCTGAGATCATTTGCCTACACTGCTGTGTCATCCTGGAATCTCTGCCTCCCCAATCCTGGCCTGCCCTCCATTACTCAACTCCAAAGTGCTATGTTATCACACTTGAAGTCCCCTACTTGTTCATGATTTTGGTAACTCCCTGAGTTTACTACTCTTCACTGACTGCTAATTATCGACTCCCAAGACCTACCACTGCATCTCTGTCTCCATCCGCCAAAGTTTGTGGACTAGATGATTCCAGACCTGAACCTGGGTATAGTTTTGATTTATTATGCTGAATTGTCCCCTATTGCATTAACCTGTGTCTCGCTGCTCAAAGTGTTGTACCTGCTTTCTGAAGTAACTTTATCCTGTTCAACTTGTATTTCTAATACTGCACTCACTGTTGAATGTGTCTGTATAAATGTTGTATCCTGTACTAATGTTGTATCATATGAACATACGAATGTGCCAGCAGAAACAGACCACCTGGTCTATCTAAATCTGCTCGGTGTGCAGCCAACACCCCTAGTTTGCAGCTACCCACCCCCTCCTTTGTCATCCCACTGCCACCCCCACCTCCCCTCTCACTCTCACCTATTCCTGTCCCATGCCCTTTGAAGCTGTTCACAGATTTATAGACTACCACCCATTCTGGTAGGGCATTCCATTTGCTTACCACTCTCTGTGAAATGATGTCTCCTCATTTCCTTCCTAAATCTTCCCCCCTCTATTCTTTGCCTGTGCCCCCTGGTGACCCTCCCCTCCTTAACCCAAAGGACCCATCACTGCTATCCTATGTGAGTTCCCCTCAGATACTTGAATGTCTCTATCATGTCCCCCTGTCCCTTCTATTCTCCAGGGTGTACATATGCAGGTCTCCCAGCCTGCTGTCATAGTCTCGCCCCTCCATTCCACATATCATCTTTGTTGCCCTCGTCCTGCACCCCTCCAGTAGCCTGATATCACACTTTAGGTATGCCTCCAAAACTGCACACACAATACTCTAAGTGCGGCCTTACCAGTGACCTGTAAAGGGCAAGATCACCTCTCTTCACCTGGATGAAAAGCCCTCACTATACACCCCAGCATTTTGTTAGCTTTTGCAGCTGCTCTCCTACACTAGGCAATGTTGTTCATGGTCCCTGTTATCATTAACCCTAGGTCCTTCTCCTCCTCAGTGATACCCAGCTTAACCCCCCAGCCAGTATTCTTTCCTTGGATTCTTAACCCCAAAGTGCATAACCTTAGACTTCTTTGCATTGAACCCCAGCTGCCACCTCTCAGACCACTCCCTCTAGCTTGGTAGGTCCCCCTACTGTTCCATCCCTCTCTCCATCCACCACTGCTCCGATTTTGGTGTCATCAACAAACAGACTTACCTTGCCCACCACCCGTGTGCAATGTCTGATATGAAGAGACCCAAACAATATGTAACATACAGAGCCCTGTGGCACCCCACTCGTCACTGGCCTTGGAGCTGAGAGCTCCCCTCTCACCACTACCATTGCAGCCTGCCACTCCAGCCAGCTTGAAATCCAGTTTATCATTTTTGCCTCACCACATCAGTTAGCTTCTCCTAACAATCACTGGCACTGAATCGAAGGCCTTGTTGAAGTCCACAGAAGAACATCCACTGCATGACCCTTATCCAGCTCAACCTGTCACCCAGTCACAATATTGTATGAGGTTGATTTGACAAGACTTCCCTGAAACAAACCCATGCTGCCTCACATCCTGGAGGCCATTATCCTCCAGGTATGACACCAATCTTTCCTTAGTATCGTTTCCATGAGTTTGCACTATGGAGGTGAGACTTACCAGATGATATTACCGGTTCATCCTTGACCGCTCTTGTGTAATGGTACTACATGCCATCCTCCAGTCCAGTGGCACACATCCCGACTCCAGTGAGGTGCTGTACAGATCTGTCAGCAGCTCTGCCAACTCCCTCACCATCTCCCTCAGCACCCTGGGGTGGATACCATCCAGCCCTGGTGCCTTGTCTACCTTCAGTGCCCTCAGTCCCTCTAGGTTCCTTTGCCTCCATTACTTCCATCTGTCACCTCATCTCCCCTGTCCCCACCCTCCCAGCCCATGCTGGTAGAGGTCCCTTTCTTCCATGAACACTGAGCAAAGTATTCATTCAATGCTTCTGCCTGCTTCTCCCCTTTTCCGTTCACTCTCCACCCTTTTATCATCACTATTGGCTCCTTGCACTTCCTTTTCTCCCTGATGTATCTGAAAAGTTTTTTCCCCCCATTAATTCCCTGTGCTAATCTCAGCTCCTCTGGGCCTTAGTGTTTCTTACTTTTCTGGTCACCTCCTGGGCTATCTTGCATATTCTTCTCTGTCCACTTCCTTCCCTGTCCTCTAAAACCTCTGGTGCACCACTCATTTAGCCCTCACTACCTCCACAACCTCGCTGTTCAACCAACATGGTTTTCTTGCTCTGCTCCTCTTACTCTGTGCCTTGGTGCAGGCTCTGTTGCCTCTGTAAACCCCCATTTAATAATATCCCATTTCTGTTCCAGAGTCCATCTCCTGCCTTATGCCCTCCAGTTTCCTTCCAGTACTCCTGCATCCTCCCAAAGTCCGCCCTCCCGAAGTTTACCACCCTAGTAACTGATTTCTCTGGCTCCCACAGGTGATATTAAACCACACCATTTGGTGATCACTGTCGGCTAGTGGGTCCTTTACCTTTATTTCCCTCACTGCCTCCCCAATCGACAGTACTAGATCTAAAGTTCTTTAGCCTAGTAGGTACAGTAACCAACTGTGTCAGGAGACCCTCCTGGATCGCGTCCAGGAGCACTTGCACCAGCACTGGAGGTGACCGGAATGCTCAGTCAACCCTGCGTTGAAATCACCCACGATGACCACCTTCCCTTTTCTATATACCTTTTGATTTGTCCCACTAACTCCCTTTTAAGCTCCTCAGACTGGGATGGTGGCCTGTATTACCACCCCAGAACCTCAATTCCTACCCCTTGAGTCTAGGAGCTGCAGCCAGATTGCCTCTGTTCTCCTTTTCTTCTCCTCTTATCCCTTGTGCGCTTGATCCCATCCCTCACATAGACTGTCACCCACCCACCCTCCCCCACGGGTCCTTCCTGTATAATTTGTATCCTGGGATTGCTAGATCCAGCCCCGGTGCTCAGTTGCCCACGTTTCTGTGACAGCTGCAATATCCACCTCCACGCTGCTAAGAGTCCCTAGCTCAGCGGATTTATTTCCTAGGCTTCTTGCATTCAGTGAGCACTCTCCATAATGCCTCCTTCCTTCACTATCCTCCATCTCCTCCCTTCTACTCCCTCCTTTTTGGCCACCCCAGGTTTCTACCCTGCTAGCCTGGGGACAGGCTGTGACTCACTCTGTTGGATCCTGACTCACCTGCTGTCCACTTGACACCTTCTATCTAGTTTAAATCCACCTTTGTCACAATATACCTCCCAGTCTTTGCTTTAACACATCCTTCCCTTCCCACTCAGGTGCAGCCTGTCCTTGCAAACAGATTGTTATTATCCCAGGTACTGCCCCAGCCACCCACAATCCCATACCCCTTAGTTCGCGCCATTCTACCAACCATGTGTTCAACTCTCTAATCCTCTCCGTTCTCACTGTGCTTATGCAGGGTACTGGGAGCACTTCGGAGGCCACAGACTCCTAGTCTCCTCACACAGCAGTCCCCTTCCTCAATCCTCTCCCCTTGTTACCTCCACCATTTCCCAGCTGGTCATTGGTCCCCACATGTACCACAAGGTGTAGTTTCCTCCTATCCTCTTTATGCACCTTAGGATTGCCTGTCCTGCCATTTCTGCTTTTAATCCTGGTATGGACTCCACCCATATCCGATTGTGCCTCTCCCCTTGCTGCCCATCTGATCCCTTGAGTATGGAGTCCCCAACACTAGTACAACCCTTCCTCTTTCCTGTGCCCATTGCCACCCACCCACAGGTTCTCATTTATGGAGCCACTCAAGACTGTGTTTTACCTGTGCCCCAGTGTCTTCCCCCATCCCTCCCAATTAAGACCCTTCCTCTCTCTTTTTTGACTGCCAACCTGCCTCTCCTCTCACCTCAAGTATTTTCCTCCCCTGCCACCATGCTCAATCTCTCCACTAGTAATGCCCCTCACTCCTCTTCTTTGTGAGTGCTATCACTTGTGCAGTCACCTCCTGCATCCTCTTTCCCGTGTGTTGCTAGTAAAGTAAATGTGTTCCCTGTCCCTTTGCCTTAATATGTGCTTTCTCCTTCCTCCTGCCTACTGCTGCTCCTCTTTTCTAGTTCCTACTAGAGTCCACCCTTCATCAGCTGGCTTCCTGTCTAGTTTGCCCTCCCTCTCTCTTGATCACTGTTTCTTCTCTGTAGTGCCCCTCAATACTCTCAGATGTCAGCCCTCCTATCGACGCCAATCTTCCTGTCATCCCTCAACCTCCCAGCTCCCTGCCAAGCCACTGAACCTCTTCCCTCGAGCCTCCTTAGCCTCTGCACTGTTCAACTGTACTGCTCTTCTAGGTTGCCCTGAAAAAGGGACTGTCATGTCTCAGTGGGCTTACCCGGTTTACAAAATTCAATAAATAAATTATCAAATCCCTCTCAAAACTGTTTTTGGTGGTTCCACAAAATAATGTTTTGGTCGCATTTTATAAATGACACCTGTCATTTCATACTGTATGTTGGGGCAATACAAAATTTGCACTTTGAAATGTTAAGGTCACAGTCTAATCAAACAACACTATAATGTATGGGAGAGGGTTATTAATGATGGAATTCAATGAAATAGAATAATAACATAAACAGTTTGCACATGCTAGTACATCTCTCGACCTTCCGATGGACAAGCGGCAGCGGCGGTGACAGCTGGCCCTGAAGGAATGTGGGCAAAATAAAAAGAAAAAGAAAAGTAAGGACAAATTTCATTGAACTGGTGCTCATACACTATAAAAGTTAATGGATGGGCACCATTTAACAACAACGGAGTTCCCTTCTCTAGGTTGTCATGCCAGCTGTAAACCTCTCGAGCTGTGGTCTCGAGGTTTACTAGATTGTCCTGACAACCTCTTGACGGACCACAGCTTTGCTGTTAACTGGCCCATCCATTATCCTCTCTATGTTATGTATGAACCTCTTCATTTCCCAGTCATGACAATTTCACTACTGTAACTCTCTTTGTTAATTTGTTAAATTTATTCTCTAGCTATCAATGCAAAAACCTACACATCTAATGCAGTTTAGTTCAGTAAGTTTATTGATCGGCTCATTCTAATTCTTTTCAAGTAACAGAATAACAAAAGCATAAAATTACAGATACAAAACAGAAATATAGGATACAGATTTCATACACAAACATACAATAGATGAAACATGTGCCACAGTCCATAAACCACTCCACGGTGGATACGAGGATAAAATCAGTATAAGTAACAATAGGTTAATATATCCTGGTTCTTAATGCACTTATTCTTTACAATCTTTCTGGCATCAAAACTCTAGCATTTAAGGTTCTATTTTGGGTTCATTTAGTTTAGCCATTTATACTTAGGAGGTGCTTTAGAAAACTTCATGACAGCCCTTCTGCTAGTGAGTGTAGTTAATAAAAGCAAACAAACATTCGGCATTGACTGACAAATGCTTGTTTCTTTTTAAATGTAAAAATAGACTGCCCTCCATACTGGTGTTACACACACAAAAATGCATTTGTTTGTAATTAACTCCACTGAATATTTCTTGGACTTGGGAATGCCCCAATACCCCCAACACTGTCTAGCCACTTAGAATTCAGTGGAGAAGAGGAGACTATTACGTCATCACGTGGCTGCACTGTTTGTGGGGGTGCTTCTAATGTTCAGGAAGTATGCAATAAGAATGCAATAAGAAGAGATCAAGGATTTGAAACAAAGCAATGCTGGATATAATTACCATTAGCACACATGTCAGCTGTACTAAAAAAGAGCAGATAAAACAACCAGTATCATCAATGAATTGTAGAGACAGTAAGCAATCATAAAATGTGAGTTTTCAACTAAAATAAATATGAAGCAATAAATGTTGACAATGTCCCTCTAAAACATGCCCGCCCCACACACACACATATACACTTACATGTTAATTTTGAATTTTGCATGTTGGGATATCCCACAATGCAGAGGCTAAACAAGACCTTGCACAAAAGTACTGAAAATAAATTCCCTGTATTTACTGTAGAATGTTTCACTCGGTGCCACTATAGCACTTGCAGGCTTGCTGCACTCACCGCTTGTTACTAAGCAGCTTCAGAGACATTCTGTTATGAATAAATATCTTATAATGTATGTTAGAATGCTGTTAACCTTGGAAATCATCATTTCCTAAGGTTGTTAACTATCGATGTGGCGTGAATATGTTGTTAACCTATCGATCCTACATCACATTGATAGGTTAACAACAGCAGTGGTCTGCGCATGTGGCGCTTTTTTTTCGGGGAATGACTCAGGAAACTGACGGGAAGGACTGAAGGGCAAGCGGTGACTTTTAAAAACATAAGCCGTTTAACTTTTAAGTGGGACCATACACTATAAAAATAATGTATGGTCCTTCTATCGCAACTGGTCAATTTAACAGTCTCAAGGTTGCCATGGTGGCGTAAACCCCTCGAGCTTCGCTCTTGAGGTTTACATGGTCGCCCTGGCAACCTATCAACTGTTAACTGACGGTTAATGATAGAGGACCATACATTATCCTCTATATAGTGTATACTGGAATGTTGTTCTGTATAGAATTCCATCCCTTTCAAAATGCTGTTCTACCACAGTTCCAAGGTCATGGAATGATGTTCTACCCTACTGTGGCAGAACAGCATTCTGGAACCTCTAGAGACTGCATGAGTCAGTTTCATTTTGAAAGCAAAAGAACTCACAAAACACATATTTCACACAGTACTATACACTATAAAAATACAGGATGAGCAACTCTATGCACAACCTGTGTTTTTCACCTCGGGTTCTGATTCCCATGGACCTCTCAAGCTTCGCTCTCCAAGGTCAGAGGAATCAAGTCCCTCTAATAACAGAACACACTGGTTCTACATAGTTGCCCATCAGCTATTCTCTATATTTCAGTTAAGGCACGGCTAGGATGGGCAGTTTATTTCTTTGGTGCCCTTTCAATGAGGCTCAGGCAGACATACAAAATGAGCATAACAGAGCACACAGAACATAGAATAAATAACATACATAAAATTACAGCATAAATGACATTTTCCCAGCAAATATGGCATATTTCTTGCTAGCTATTAATCAGTTCTAAATCGGAAATAATAAATACATTAGGTCAGGCTTTAAGCAAGACTAGAAAGATAATATTTAGGGGCCCTATTGAAGAACCCCTCCCCACCGTGGTAGATCTAAAATGGGCAAGAAGCATTCCATAATATTGGTACAGCTACCTTAAATGACCTGTCTCCGGAGAGTTTAATCTGGACAGTGGGACCAGCAGAGAACCAGCATCTGTGAAGCTGATGGGTTGGGCGGAGGTAAATGGAGTCAGGAGAGCTTTTAGGTCATCAGGACCCAGAACATGTAGGGCGTTGTATGCAAAAAGCATATCATGAAGCAAGGTCAGTCTGTGCAAAATTCTTCATATGGTACCCATTATTGCCGTAAGGAATTTATTTCTCCAGGCTTCATCCAGTATCCAGTTCCAATCAGACAAGGGTTTAAAGGCCACAGTCATTGCTGTGGTATCCTTTTATTCCCAAATGATAGCTGTACTGTCAGCTCCAGCACATACAAACAAGTATAAGACATCGCATCACTAATTTGCCCTTGAAGATGCAGCCTGGACGTCACTGAAACAAGGATTCTACATCAGGTTTCAAGCCACTTAGCCCTGACTTGTGATCAGGCAATGAAAACCGAAAGAGTCTTACTTTTTGCATTATTTATTCCACAATAACCCATTAATATGTTTGTTTTAGTTATTACAGGTTCCTAAATGGAAAATGTGCAGCTATAAAATCCATAAAACTGCATTCTGATCTGTTACCAATGTATTTATTTATTTATTTAAATTGTCTCACCAGGATGGCACATTAAGCAAAAGATGCTCGTCTCCGGTGTGGCCTGGGGGCTGAGGGTACAGTTGGAGATAACTGCGGGTTATCAAGAGTTACATATTCAAGGAAAAACAGTAGAACATAGCTGAGCACAATTACAGCAATACAGTAGTCAGATTCAGTTGAACAGTTTACAGAGAAAGTTTCAGTTATGCAGTTGCAGGATACAATTGTGTGTTGGAATAGGGACAAGACAAACAGTACAGTTCAACAACAACAGTAGGCAAGGACAGCTGATAACAACTTTACTGCCACAAAAAGATCTGTGTGCATGCTGGTAGTGAAGTCGTATGCAGCTGCCTACTGCTGACAAAACAGGCGCAGTTTTATGCTTTTCTATAAGTGCAGTGTTATTAACTGTGAAAATAATTATAATATGCAATTCAAGGTCCACTACTAGACGACTTACTGTATGTAGGAATGCTTAGGCAATGTATTGGAATAATTGATAGGATGAATGATTCTGGTGAGCGCACCATCCCAGCTGCTTGTAGAATGAATAGCTCTGAGTAGGATTATAACCATGTGGTTAAGGAGTGAATGCATGTTTGAATGCTTGCCAGTGTAGATCTGGTGTACACACTTTCTGTCCCTGCTACAAGGACCATCACCCACTTGGGGTACCAAGGAGACACAGGGATCCACTTGAGTGAAGATCCACCCCATAGGTGCCACAGGGATGAAGTTCCCTAACATCTTGTACCTTAGGGATGAAGACAAAGAAACTTCTCCCAGTCATGCCTGAAAATAGACATTTTCTATGTCTAGCACACCTACCAGTAATCAAAAACAAATAAATAAACCATGAATAGAACATACAAAACACTTGCTTCCCATAAGGAGAAAAGAGACGTGGCAAAGTATGGCTTACTGATGAGGGTGATGAGCCACCATCCTGCTCCAACTCATGGCAGAATTATTAACTATTTAAATATATTCTGACCTTTGTCATGGAAGAGAGAAAAACCCCTTTGTGAGTAAATGTCTGGGGACTCCAAGTTTATTTTGTCATCCCTCAAGGCTTACAAATATTTTATGAATACTAGAGAAGGGCCTCAGATGCACTGTTTCAATTGAAGGAAATGTGGTCTACTCCTTCTGACTCTTAGGAGACCTTCACCCTGTGGAATGTGTTGCAGGGCTGGCCTTAAACCCAAATTAATCCTATACAGACGGACTCTCACATGGTGGTACACAGAGTCCAGAGCCCAGTGCCCAAGGAACAATAGGGTTGCTGAAGGAATGCCAAGGAGAAGGAGACTTAACACACAACTACTGCAGGTCTGGCTGCTCAGTTAACTGTCCTCTGAGTCTGAAGCAACCAGGATAGTACTCGAGCCAAGCTCTTGAAAGGCAAAGCCCAAGGTGATGGAGCCTTTGAGGGGTACAGAAGTAAGCCTTTGAAGGGCAGGAGAGCACTGGGGCAAATGTCTGATGAATTATGATGATAAAGGAGAACAAAGGCCGTATGAAGATGGTAGAGTGCCATGATTGAAAGGCCCTATGAGTATCATATCGGAGTTCAGCCATAAAGAGATAAAACAGGATGACTGCCTCAGCAGGCTGGTGCACACATTAGGAAGGAAGAACAGCAATGAGGACCCCATCCAGGATTGTCAGATCCATCCAGAGAAAATGTCCAAAAGGATAAAGACGGTGAAGCACGGCTACAGGCATGATGGATGAGGCACAGTGATGGTAAGTGGGGAGCAGAATCAAGGGCAAGTAAGCAGCCTGGGAAGCATGAAGACAGAAAGAGCAGTAGGATGAATACCGGCAGAGGGTCTGTCTCAGAGAAGGTTCACCGCTGAGCAGGCTTACCATCAGCGCCAAAGGAGACCACAATCAGAAGAGATGAAGAAAGGTGAGAGTCCTGTGTATGAAGATGAAGAAGGAGGAGCCTTTGAAATGAGGAAGAAATACAGGCAGTGGGAGCAGCAGAAGGCAATAGGTGAGCAGATGCAGTCAGCAATGACTGCCGCACAGTGGGGACTGAGAAAAGCAGCAGCACAAGCAGGAGATGACTGCAGCGAAGAACGGAGAGGCCACCCCAACCTTGGAAGTATGAGACAGAAGTGTCAGGCAGTGCCAGACATGAAGAGGGCAGAATGCAGAAGCAGAATTCAGAGGAGAAAGAGCTGGAAACTGGCCAGCAGGCAGGAGAAGATGCAGGAGGAAAGTAAGAGGATGAGCAGGAGAAAGAGAGAGATGGATGGCAAAAGGCAGCTACATGGCTATTACAATGGAACAAGCATCCAAAGGACACTTGTATACACAGTTCGTATGCTGTTAGGGTGTGTATGAGGGCAGAGTATCAATGACTGCCCCACTGAACATACAGGCCCAGCCCTTTAATTAACATTTAAAGGAGAACGCTGCTGAAAATGTAAGTTATTTTGTCACGAAAAACTGTTTTCTAGATGCTAGTTCCAGTGCTGGTGTTGTTTCATCTTTTGATGTTTCTGATTTACCGCTGGTGGTAGGCATTTTTCAGAACTGTATGATGTCTTTCATGCCCCTTTCAAACATATAGTTCTATAACAGGACATGGATGTGATAGACAAAAAGAACCTCTGTCTTAAACACTGAGGCAAGGGTTACCCAAGGGCATTTGGCTGGGAAGCCAAGTTTCAAGAAAATACAAAATCACACATGCCCCACAATGCAAAGCATCATGGGCTGCATATGCAAATCACCACAGAATGTTATGCTGGTCCAACTTTGGATGGATGTGATAACAGTGCAAGAGCATGACAAGGATATAAATAACATCCACATGGTTCTAGCATAATCCTCACCAAGAGTGTGTAACTCAGAAGCATCTGCTGAATTCACTGAAAGGACAGTAATTACAGAACATAAACAATAGCTTCCAAAGAAAACACAGGTTTGCAGGTTAAAATAAGTTCCCCATTAAAATGTAAAAACAGGGTTAAAAATTAAACAGATATATAATTTTTAAAGAAATAATGAAATACAGGTTTCAGTTTTCACTGCTTGTCACCTTTAATGTTACATCCCACACTTCCACTTTTGAAAGCAATTTTGGACTGCATTTTTTAACGTGCATTGAGGACTTGTGGCATGATTGTACAGTATCCCTGATGCTTGCAACAATAAGTCAAACCACTTAAAAGGTGGTTTAACTTATGCACACAACTGCTGCAACCAGCAGCATTCCAGATGGACAGTAATGGCATATGCACCAATATATGACCCATACGTTGTTTAACTACAATGTAGTAATAATGGCCTTAATTGTGGCAAAACATTTGAAGTACTGTTGCTGTGACTGATATAATTGTATGTTACTCTTTCTGAATTTTGTGTTTGTTGTTTCTATGTTTGTACTTTGTGTGGCATTGTTTTGTGCTGGAACAGTCTTGAAAGTGGCTTTTAAGTTCAAGAGCCTTTCCAGTTATCAATTAAATCGAATGAAAATAGCATTCAAACGTATTGTCACATTTCATGTGCTGCAAATGCAGCCTAATGTTCAGAATTGCACATGTGGCTTCCTTATCTCTTTATCAGTACAATCTGTATCAGTCTTCATTTATTTTACCTTCTCAGCCATCACTACAGATCACTGGTCCATCTGTACCATTATTGCATACAGAGCTCTGTTAGAGCCATTTCAATATTCTACATGCCCTGCTTGCAATTCTGCTCTTGATCAAGGGCGATAATCAGGATGGCATCAAGTGTGTCTTGCTTAGGATAGCCTTGCCATTTTGTATTTACCATTTTAGCACCCTGTGAACACATTGGCATTGAGCATGCAAGCTAAAGGTCTTCACCTGTGACAACCAACTCAATGTCTGGTCCCTGCTGTACTGCTGACAACCAACATCCACTGGCCTAACAAAACTGTCCAACCTCTGCTGCTTTCTACTTTGGTGAGCTCTGGCTCCAGAATAACATCTTCTTCTGATAACTGAGTTTCAGAGAATGAGTTCACTCTCAACTGCAAACTTCAACCTAAATAAATAAATGGAAATATGTATTAATGTTGCTAACAGGAGTAAATAAACAGTATTAAATGAGAATTGCACATCAGAATATTTGCCATCTCAACAGCTAGCCACATCCTCATCTGAGCATTCTTAACACTTTCCTTCAGCACATACGGTATGTTGAGGTTTTCTGTTATATTAGAAGCAGCATCCTAATAGTTAAACATTATGGTGGGAAAGCTAAAACAACATGCATGTAGCCCTCACGTAAACTGTAGTTTGTTTGAATTGGCAAAGGTGCATTTCTTTCCTCTGATTCCTACCTTTGGTTCTTAAGCACTTGCATACTGAGAAGCAGATTACGGAGTTAAAAGAAGTGCTCAGAAATCAGCGGTAATTATGTGTACTGAGGGAAGGTATAAGGCACTTGCAATTATTGTACCACATTTGCCTCTTACAAAGTTATAAGAATATACTTTCCTATGTCATCATTTCAATTATCAAATCACATCCTCATGTAGTCTACATCCCAAATAAACAACATAATCAGAAGCACTTGTAGTACATCAGCCTCTAGAGTTGAAAAACTCTAGTTGCTTACTATAAGTAAACAGTGTCATTATTTTTCAGACATGATTTGTCAACAACCGAACAACGTTAAAGCATCTAATTTTCAGTGGGGTTATATCTACCTTAATCCAGTTCACCAGCTGAGAGCAGTGAAGGAGAAGAATGTTAAGTCATTTAGTCATGGTCACCCAGTGCATAGGTGACATGGGTGGCCATTGAACAAAAAATCCTGGATTCAAAGGCCTTGCTACACTGCCTCTCTATAATTTGACTGTCAAGATATCATATCTTGAATTTGTTTAATATTTTTGAAATGTCATGCCCAATTAATCTGATAGTCCTGCTCCCAGGCCAATCAATTAATCATCCTTCATGGTGTTTGAAGAACAATTATGATTTATCATAGTCAAATATCAATTAATCAAACATCAAGTGACCCCATTTGATCACCAAGGGGACTCATGAATGATCTAAGATCATCATCTACAGCACAATGTGATCATAAAAATATAACCTTATAATCGCCAACTGATGATTTTTATTACATTATCTATGTCAGCTTAAATGTGCATGATCGTTTTGATGACCTGTAAATGACCAAGTGATGATCATTCATGATTGCATCAGTTCCACAACGTAAGTTTGTAAGTCACATGGCTATAGTAAACAAAGTGTTATTTGTTATAAATGTGAAAAAGGAACGTGTCAAACATCTACATTTTATTTTATTTAAAGTGTATTTACTGGATAAGAACTCAAGGGCATGAATGCTCATTTTCATGGGGACCCAGGCATACCACGTTCACCATACATCCAGAACAATTCATGATTCAAACTTAAATAAAAATCTATATACATAAGCTAAGTCTAATGAATAAAATTAAGTGCAAAACTGTAGACATTTTGACTCTGCAAGACAATGATTCTTAAGTACATCATTAAAAACAGAGTGAGATTGAATTTGCTGGATAGAACCTGGAGTCAGTTCCAAGCTATAACTGCATGATACAGATAAGATCTTTGCTCAAGAGATGCTTAAAACAAATGGTCTAATATCGTGGCCCTGCAAAGAGCTGGTCAGATGTATTGTAGAAATAACCTTGATACCATTCATGGACGAAAATTGCCTAGAACTGTTAAGATGTTTCCGTTGCCCAAGGGGTCCAAGATGGAGAACTGGATCAGGAAT
This sequence comes from Neoceratodus forsteri, assembly GCA_016271365.2. Taxonomy (NCBI): domain Eukaryota; kingdom Metazoa; phylum Chordata; order Ceratodontiformes; family Ceratodontidae; genus Neoceratodus; species Neoceratodus forsteri. The sequence goes on along the minus strand of CM028129.1, from coordinate 1,708,008,081 downwards.
TGATAGTAGATAGAGTGCAATGGGTGGTTGGGGAGGATTCCTCATCTCCCAAACCAATGACTGGTGGTGTGCCGCAGGGCTCTGTGCTGGGGCCAGTGTTGCTTGGACTATTCATTCGGATATAGCACATGGGGTTGGGAGCAGGATCAGTTTGTTCGTGGATGACATTAAAATGGGAGCTGTGGAGGATGACATAGAAGGATGGCTGAAGCTACAAGGAATCTAACCAGACTTGATGAGTGGTCAGAGAGATGGCAATTGGGATTTAATGCAAAAGAGTGCAAGATTATGTCAATAATCCCCAAATAATCATGGTAGTAAGTGCGGCAAACACCAACATAGAGGTGCCGATAGGGAAAAGGGCAGGTAAATGGAGAAAGTGACAAAGGCAAGAAGGACAGGGATGGGGCAAAAGGGAGTAAGGCCATCAGGAAATGGAGGGTAATGAGTACCAATGCCTGTAGTCTGAGCAACAAGCTCCCTGAGCTGGTGGCCTTGATGGAAGAGGGATGCCTGGATATCATAGCAGTCACAGAAACATGGTACACAGAGAACCATGACTGGGATGTTAACATACCAGGGTACATAACCTACAGGAGAGACAGGCAGGGGAGAAGAGGGGAGGAGTCTCTATGTAAAGGAAGGGATAAGCAACTGAACAAAAGAGTAAACAGGGAGGAGAGGAGGCACTGTGGGTCACCTTGGAGACTGGAAAGGGCACCACAATCCGCACAGGGGTTGTGTACAGACCCCATGTCAGGGGAGGAAATGGACAAGGATACGATAGAAGGCATTCTTAGAATGGCAGAGAAAGTGGAGATACTATTGGTGGGAGACCTGAATATGCCAGATGTTAACTGGAGCACATTTGCTGCAGCCACATCCAAGAGCAGGGCCATTCTTGATGCCCTACAGGTGGCAGGCATTAGACAGCTAGTTTGGAACCCACTCGTGAGGGAGCAATCTTAGACCTCGTGCTCTCAAATGGGGGCAGTGAGGATCTCAGATCTAGAAGTGGTTTGCCATCTGGGGACAAGTGACCATCAAACAGTGTGGTTCACGTTAAACTCAGCTACAGAGTCAAGCCATACAAAAGTGACGGCACTGGACTTTAGGAAAGCTGACTTTGGCAAGATGGGAGAGTGCCTCAGAAAAGCTACCAGCAAACAGGCTAGAAGGAGGTGTGGAGCAACAATGGGGAATCATCAAAACTGCCATCACAGAGGCAACAAGCCTTAGTGTGAAGCAAATAAACAAATCAAAAGAAAGAAAAAGCACTATGGTTCTCAAAAGAGGTGGCTGTGAAAGTCAGGAAGAAAAGATAGCATTCAGAAGTATAAGAAACACAGAAGGAGCAGGACAGAGAGCTGTACCACTTAAGGCAGAAGGAAGCAGGGAGGAAGTCAGAATAGCAAAGGCCCAAACTGAGGAAAAGATAGCCAACTCAGTTAAGAAGGGGATAAAACCTTTTATAGGTACATCAGCGGGTAGAAAGACAAAGGAGGAATAGTGAGGCTGAATAGAATGAACGGTGGGTGGGCAGAGGGGACAGTGAAAAGCAGGGATACTGAACGAATATTTCTGCTCAGTATTCACAAAAGAGGGGGGAAGTGCCTAATCCAATTAACAGAAGCACTCTTGATAGGGGGTTGATCCCAGTCCTTTCACAGAAGAAAGGGTTCTGCAAGAACTCCTAAAACTGAAGGTGGACAAAGCAATTGGTCCTGATGGAATTCACCCCAGAATTCTAAAAGAATTAAGGAGGAACTAGTGAAACCACTGGCTACTCTTTTAATAAATCATGGGAGGATGGTGTGGTACCCGAGGACTGGAGGAAGGCGGATGTGATTCCTTTCACAAAAGTGGGACCAAGACAGCGAGGAAACTACAGACCTGTCAGTCTGACCTCTGTGGTAGGAAAAGTGATGGAGTCACTTCTGAAGGAAAGAATAGTTGAGTACCTAGAGGCCAGTGGAGCACAGGACCCAAGGCAGCATGGATTCACAGCGGGAAGGTCATGTCAGACGAATCTAATAGATTTCTTTGACTGGGTGACCAAAGTAGTAGACTTGAGAGGGGCTGTGGACATGGCCTACCTAGACTTTATCAAGGCATTTGACACAGTCCCACACAAAAGATTAATAGTCAAATTAACCAGCCTGGGAGTGGGTCCCAGGGTGGTAGCCTGGTAAAACACTGGCTGCACAACAGAACACAGAAGGTAATTGTAAATGGAGTCACTCTGAAGAAAGAGAGGTTACTAGTGGGGTACCACAGGGTTCAGTATTGGGTCCAGTCCTTTTAATGTCTTCATCAGTGACATTGCAGAGGGACTGGAAGGAAAAGTATGCCTTTTGCAGATGACACAAAGATCTGCAACAGGGTTGATACACAAGGAGGCGTGGAAAGGATGAAAGGGACTTGGCAAGGTTGGAGGAATGGTCAGAAGTATGGCAGCTAGGATTCAATACAAAGAAGTGCAAAAAATGCACCTGGGAAACAAGAACCCAGGGGAAGAATACACAATGGGTGGGGAGGTAGTAACAACAACAAAAAGGAAAGGGACCTGGGGTAATCATATCAGATGACCTTAAGGTTAGCAAGCAATGTGAGAAGGCAGTAGGGAGGGCTGGGGTATACTGGGATGTATAGGAGAGGCATCAGCAGCAGAAAACAGGAAGTTGTTATCCCTCTGTACAGACAGTTGGTGAGACCCCATCTGAGTACTGTGTCCAGTTCTGGAGACCCCATCTCCGCAAGGACATAGACAGGATAGAGGTAGTCCAGAGGAGGGCAACTAAAATGGTGCAGGGTCTGCAAGAGAAGCCGTATGAGGAGAGACTAAAGGAGCTTAATATGTATACCCTTGAGGAAAGAAGGAGAGGGGACATGATAGAAACTTTAAGTACCTCCAGTGGAATCAACAAAGTCCAAGAGGGTAGCATCTTTCAGAAAAAGAGACTTGCAAGAACAGGGGACACAATTTAAAGATAGAAGGAGGGCGGTTCAGGGGCAATGTGAGAAAGTATTATTTCACAGAGAGGTAGTGGATGCATGGAACAGCCTTCCTGAGGAGGTTGTGGGGTCTAAAACTGTGGGAGAATTCAAGAATGCATGGGACAGACATAAGGCAATTCTTGTGGGGGAGGAAGAAGAAGGCTGTTGGTTAACTAGGATCTACGGCCTATCCTGGTAGGGGAATGGGCAGACTAGATGGGCCAAGTGGTCCTTATCTGCCCAAAGTCTATGTTTCTATGTTTCTATGAACCAGAGGAGGGAGTACTGGTTGGATGGGGTGCAGTTTAGGATCACTGAGGAGGAGAAGGATTTGGGGTCATAGTAATGGGGAGCATGAACAACTCTTTCTCAATGCAGGAGGGCTACAGTTAGGGCCAATAGGATGCTGGGGTGCATTATGCAGGGATTTTCATCTAGGAACAAGGAGGTGATTGTGCCCTGTACAGGTCCTTGGTCAGACCACAGTTGGAGTACTGTGTGCGATATTGGCGTCCATATCTGAGGAAGGATATCAAGCTGCTCAAGGGGGTGCAGTGGATGCGATGAAAATGTTACAGGGGATAGGGGCAGAACCTATGAGGAAAGACTGAGTCAGTTGAGTCTGTTCACCCTGGAGGAAAGAAGGGATCAGAGGGACATGATTAAAACTTTCAAATACTTGTATGGATCAACAAATCGGAGACAGAGGGCTGTTTAAGCTGAGAAGGGAAGGACACAAGGGGCATGGGGTTAAGACTGGAGGGAGGCAGGTTTAGGAGGGAGATGAGGAGGCATTATTTTACTGAGAGGTGGTGTCAAAATGGACTGCTCTACCAAAATAGGTGGTGGCATGTGGGACGATGGGGGAGTTTCAAAAGGGCATGGGACAGAGCATGGAGGGCTGTGTAAGGACTCTGAACAGTTTCAGGAGGAAAACTGAGGTTTTGGCGGGAGGAAGCTGCAATATAGGGTGTTAGCTGTGCACATGAGCAGACTTGATAGACCGTGAGATCTGTTTCTGCTGGCATGTTTTGTATGTTCAAAAATATAAAATTGTGTAATTTAAACATCTAATTTCAAGTGAAAACCATATTAAGAAGCTGGAAAGTTCACAATGACATGTACTGCATGCACCCAAGTTCTGGAAAAAGATTATTCCAAGGCTGTACTATAAACATGCAATCCATAGTCAATCAAGGATAGTAAAAACAATTGAGCTAATGCTTTCCTAGAGTGCAGTGTTAAGCAATTTTAGGTGGTACAACTGCCCTAATCATAGATGGATTGATTTAACTAATAAATTAATAGGAGATTTGAAGGTCAAATCCTGAACTAGTGTGAAACCTAGATAGCAAAAATTATCAACACATTCAGTCTCCACGTCACCTTATCTAATATTGGACAGGCCAGGGGTGGGGGATGCTTTGCTGATGAGTGCCAAATTCTATATACTTTGTTTTAGAAAAGTTTAACAATAGTGCATTAGCAATCAACCAGCTTTATTAATAAAAAAATCAATTTGCAATATAGAATTATCAGACCATGAACTTCCCTTATTAAAAAACACTATGTCAATTGCATAATATGCTGAATTAGAAGCAAATGAGCATAAATCAAGATAATTCAGAAAAACAGAAAATAAAACAGGGTCCAATATCAAGCCCTGTGGAACATCTGTTTTATGGGACGCAAAGAGAGGATTTACCTTGTAATACAACACGTTGAGACAGCTCAGTAAGATGACTCTGGAGCCATAAAAAATGTGGAAGAAGACAAACCAATATTTCTGAGCTTTGAAAGCAGGTGACTGTGGTGCACCAAATCAAAAGCTTTAGGCAACTTCAAGAATAATGCCCTAGCCACATCCCCACTGTTCAAGGCCCAGTGCAACACAGGTTAATTACAAAACGACAGTTAAAAGTATTATGATTGGAACAAAAAACATATTGCCACTTTGATAATATCTTGGTGTAAACTAAAATGTGAGGAAGGTTGCTCGTGTACAATTTTTCAAGGACCTTGGACAGTGGAGCAAGCAAGAAGATAGGGTGATAATTCTTCTCAAAGTTTGCTCACCAGATTTAACAATGGGCACCACAGCCACTGGCTTCCAAAACACAAATACTACACCAAATTTGTTTTTAATTTATATTTTATGGCCCTGGTATTTAGCGGGGCTGGCAGGCAGGCTCCGGTGGGAGGGCTCGCATCCATTCTTGGTTGCCGTCCCCATCACTGGGATCACCACGGGATCATCCTGGGCCCTCCAGCTCTGATTTTATCCCTTCCCTTGCAGCGGTCATTCACACGTGTGGAGGCATGCACATGCCATGATCCTCAGCTCCTCCCTATTTTGCTGCTCCCTGCCTACACTACCCCCAGGCCTCCACCAGAGGGTAGCCATGTGATGGAGCAACCAGATCCATACCTGGGACAGGAAAGCTGCCTGCAGCTGCTCAATCCAGCTCTGCCCCAGCTGACCCCTGACAACCCAGACTCATTCTTGAACCCGGTCCCGGTGTGGCATGAGGTGCGGTATTTAGTGCCTCAACCCTCTGTGCTACCTAGCCGGCCATGTGCTACACAAATGTAAGTGAAGAATTGAACAATTTACAAAAGGATAAGCCATTAGATCTATGACAAAGTAAAATAATTTCAGATCAACGTTATCAGAGCCTATTCATGATTCAAGCTCATCTTCTTCAAATAATCCAAGGCTTCAGAATGCGAGATTTCAATAAAAATAAAGAAGTACTTGAATTACAAGACCCACTAACTTCTTCTTCCTTGATTTTTGAGCAAATTTAATTGCCCCACTAAAGAGTGTGTTTAACTCAGTTACGATATCTAGTAGAAAAGTAAGTCACTAGATTCTGCTGGTAATCATGGAATATTTGTAGATATGTATTTACTCAATAGTTTATTTAATCTTGTCCAGCTGTGCTGCACATCATTACTATGTGAAATTGTTTATTCCAAATAATCATCTTTCATTTTTCTTGTTAACTTTTTACATTGATTTCTCAACCTACAAATGGAAGAATTGAGGTAGGTAGAGTCCTAGAGGGACTGAGGGCACTGAGAGTAGACAAGGCACCAGGGCTGGATGGTATCCACCCCAGAATGCTGAGAGAGATGGCGGAGGTGTTGGTGGAGCCACTGGCGGATCTGTACAGCACCTCACTTGAGTCAGGATGTGTGTCACTGGACTGGAGGATGGCACAAGTAATGCCATTACACAAATGCAGACCAAGGGATGAACTGGGTAATTACTGTCTGGTAAGTCTCACCTCCATAGTGTGCAAACTCATGGAAATGATACTAAAGGAAAGACTGGTGTCATACCTGGAGGACAACGGCCTCCAGGATGTGAGCAACATGGGTTCGTTTCAGGAAGTCTTGTCAAACCAATCTGATACAATATTATGACTGGGTGACAGGTGAGCTGGATAAGGGTCATGCGGTGGATGTTCTTTACTTGGACTTCAGCAAGACTTTTGATTCGGTGCCTCATGGGCGACTTGGGGAAGCTAACTGGTGTAGGATAGGGCAAAATGACAAACTGGATTACAAGCTGGCTGAGTGGGAGGCTGCAATGGGTGGTGGTGGGAAGGGAGCTCTCAACTCCAAGGCGGTGACGGCGGGGTGCCACAGGGCTCTGTGATGGGACTGGTATTATTTGGGCTCTTCATATCAGACATCGTGCATGGGGCCGTGAGCAAGGTAAGTCTGTTCATGGACGACAACAAAATGGGAGCAGTGGTGGATGGAGTGGAGGGATGGAAGCAGCTGCAGGGGACCTCACGCAAGCTAGAGGGTGGTCTGAGAGGTGGCAGCTGGGGTTCAATGCAAAAAAGTGTAAGGTTATGCACTTCAGGGTGAAGAACCCAAGGAGAGAATATTGGCTGGGAGGGGTGCTGGGGATCACTGAGGAGAGAAGGACCTAGGGGTAATGATAACAGGGACCATGAATAACAATGCCCAGTGCAGGACAGTGGCTGCAAAAGCAAACAAAATGCTGGGGTGCATAGTGAGGGGTTTTCATCCAGGTGAAGAGAGGTGATCTTGCCCTCTACAGGTCACTAGTAAGGCCACACTTGGAGTATTGTGTGCAGTTTTGGAGGCCTTACCTGAAACATGATATCAGGCTACTGGAGGGCAGAGAAGGGCAACGACGGTGATAAGCAGAATGGAGGGAGAGACTATGAGAGCAGGCTGGGAGACCTGAATGTGTACACCCTTGAGGATAGAAGGGACAGGGGGACATGATAGAGACATTCAAGTATCTGAGGGAATCAATAAGAATGGAGCAGATGGGGTCTTTAAGTCAAGGAGGGAGGGACACCATGGAGCACAGGCTAAGAATAGAGAGGGAATATTTAGGAGGAAATGAGGAGATGCAATTTCACGGAGAGGGTGGTAGCAAAATAGAATGCACTACCAGAATGAGTGTTATCATGTAAATCCATGAACAGCTTTAAAAGAGCATGGGACAGGGAACTGGGGAGAGTGAGGGTGGGGAGGTGGTGGTGGTGGCATTGGGATGACAAAGGGAAGGGGGTGGGGCAGCTGCAAGAGCCAGGGGTGCTAGCTGCACATTAGAACGAACTTAGACTGGGTGGTCTGTTTCTGCTGGCACATTCTGTATGTACATACAGTAGTCAACTAAATCAACTGAATCACGGAGCTTCTAATACCTTCTCCATTTACCTCTCCTGCATTAAACATACTAAAATCATGGGTAATCCACTGTTGATTGCATTTTTATTTTCATTCTATGGAAAGGGCAAATCTATCACAAACTGAATTAAATTCAGACCTAATAAAATCCAACATAGTATCCATATCTGGTATGCAATGTCACAATAACCAATCACTCAAACCAAATCCACGCAAGAACGGAGATTCTATATGGACCAGTGGTAATCTGGGTCACGTGTTCTCAATAACATAATATGTAGCTATGATCACTCAAATTATTGGCCAGCATTAAGGCCTGCAGTGATCTTTCAGTATGAATTGATAAAATCCAATCTATTGAAGTTTTGTACCAGTTTTGAAATTCTGACATGTGATTGTAAAAGTACCTGTTGTAAATTTTGACCCAAATAATATTTTTAAATCTGGAATTTGATTGATCTAACCAATTAACATTAGCATAACCTAACATGTTTCTGAAATGGATGATTTGTAATCTGACAAAATGATGGGCTGGATTCACAAAGTGATTTGAGAGTTAGTCCTACTCTGCAAATCCAGTTGTGGACCAAAATCTCCACAGGTGTGGTGATTAGTGTGCACAGTCCCCACAACTGCAGAGATGTTATACTGGGTCCCATCGACTGTAGCATTTTTCCACAGCTGGGACTTCCATGGCAACAACACCTCCTACAAGCTGCTGTAAATTGTGGAGCTGGTCGTGAACCAGTTTCACCTTCAGGAATACTGCAGCTAAGGAAAACTACAGATCCGTAGCGGCAACCCACTTGCTGGGTTTTCCCGCAGCCGCGGACGCTCATGAGCTTTGTGAATCCAACCTGATATCCTTCCTCTGAACATCTAGGTGGAATGTAACAACTAACTATGATAGTTGTTTGACATTTCCAGTAACTCCTTAATTGCAATAAACTTACATGAAGGAGATTTTTTCTAAGCCGTCAACTGATACAGATAGGTTGGAATGAACATAAATCAGACCCCTTCCTTTCCCATGCCTGCCCTATGGAAAAGGATGTAATGTTCTAATTAAATTTCTTGGTCAGTAATTTTACAAGTGAGTCATGTCTCTGATAATATAATTATGTCAAAATCACGCATCTGAATCTACGAATGAAACTCACTGCTTTAGGCACTGAACTGCGAACATTTAAATGCACTGCTGGGATGGACCCTTTTGGTTTCAAGTTCGGGAGGGGGACTCACAGGGCCAGGATAAGGCTGAATATTGCCAGCTAGTAGTAACAGTAAAATAGTTTGCATTCTTTTCCTTATAGCAGTGTTCAACCTAAAATCACAGTACTGTATGTCTTAGGACAAACAAGATCACTGTAAGGAATGTGTTTAATTATACAATGGCAAGAAAAATCCTGGACTCTGATTGGTCAGTCTTGGGCTGGACCCATGCTGTTATCCCAGTACAACATCACAGGTCTAGTCTCAGCCTCACTGTGAACCTAGAGATGATTGTTTGCTTGATTTGTTTCTGATTGATTGTTTCATCTTCTCGTAAAACAAAATATTTTCCACACAAAAACATCTTTAAAATGATTTTTTATTCTGTATAACAACGAGCCATTGTATAATAGCAATAATGCCCTCCAGGGTGTGTGTCGTTTGGATAACGTCACACCTCAGTCATTGGACGACTGCTCATGTGCCCTGCGCCCAACCACCTGAGGTGTGACATTATCCCAGCCCGACACACACCCTGTCGGGCATTATTGCTTAAACATAACCAATCTAAACACACCTTTCAGAGTTAGACCACTTTTTCCAATCAATAACAAAATATAGTTTGCCCAGTAAAATATCCCAGCAAACTGAATAAGGCTGGATGAAATTGAAACCACTAGCCCTATTAACATTTCGCTAAAAGCTATTAGTTTCAGACACAGTATCCCTAGAAAGAAAGTAAAACTCAGCATTTTAAAATAAACAAACTAAAACTGTTTAAATAAAAAAGCAAAACATGAATATAGTTTCTGGGGTCTGTTCCTGTGTCTCCGCTTGACTCCGACAGACTCCCCACTTTGCTGCCCACTTAGCAGCTGCTGCTGCTGTTGCCACCATGTCAGGACAAGCTGGGTTTTAAGTTTTCTAGACTCCATTCACTCTCGAGCTGCCACCTTGGTTAGGGTGAGTCACAGTGGGGTGGGGGCTACAATTCAGAGAGCCAGGGAAGCAGGATATTGCCAGCAGCCGAGCACAATAAAGCCTCCAATCCAGGAAAGACATTAGCAAAAGTCTCACGCCACAGTTACAACAAAGTGGCAGTACAAAAACACAATGACATCAGCAGCAGAGTCAGGTACTTGTGAGGCAAACTGCAGTCCACACAATCTGGATGACAAAAAGAAAAATATTTATAAATAAATCATGAGAGATTAATTTTAAATCTTTTTTTTTAACTTTCTTTATGCCCCCTCCTTACTGGTTACCTGATCTTTCTCCGGTGAGTCTCTCGGCCTGGCCTGTTCCCCACAAACATGGAGTCCCCAGCCATACTCCTGCTTTGGTCCCGTCTCCTCTCCAACTTCCGCTGGCCACCCAATCCCCCTGGATCTGAGCCCCTCAGGAGGGCCCACCAACTCCTACTTTGTGCTCTATCTAAAATCAAGTAGAGTGACCAGGGTGGAGGGAGAACCAGGAGCCAGCTGGAAGGACCTAGCGCTGTGCGTGGGGGCCGTCCACTGGACCCATCTTAGCCTATCAGGCATCCAGGGATTTTTCTGCTTTTCTATCCCTCCCTATTGGCTCAGCCATGCAATGCGCACCAGCACGGGCATGCGCACTCCTGCACACACTTACAGGAGCACTGCCACAGCCAATCTCTTTGCTAGAGATTCCTGACAACTTCTTCCACCCCTGTGTCTCCACTGGAAGTTGCCAAGCACCAGGATAAACAACCCCTTCATCCCAGAAAGGAGAGCAGTCCTCTGGAAGCTCAATCCTTTCCTCCCCTGCTGACAGAGTCTGCTCCCGAACCCAGGTCACCAGCGTGGCGTGAGTTGTGGTGTCAGCGCCTTAACCCTCAATGCCACCCAGGCCAGCTAAATCTTTTAAAGAGCAAATCTTCCACCGGCCGGTGGCATTGAGGACTGAGGCACTGGATGCCTTACTTGCGCTATGCTGGCGACCCATGTTCGGAATGAGCACGGGCATTGGGGGTCAGCAAGGAGGAGAAAGACTGAGTGCCCGATGGACTGCTCTCCTTCTCTGGGAGGGGGTTTCAGCGATTGGTGTTCTACTGGCCCCTAGCAGTGGCTGGGGTGGTGCACTGATGCTACAGAAAGGGTAGGAGATGGGGCAGATGCTTGGAGGAGTGCATGTGGGCATGCATGCAGTCTCTTCACAGGTGTCATTGCATGCCTCCAACTCAGGGAAACAAAAATGGAAAAGGTCCTGGCTGTGCAGCATGGCACTGTCCCCAGCAGGTGCCGCCCTGGAAGGCACCTCCCTGGCTGGACCTGTTTTAAGTGGGTTGAGATGCTCCCCACCACCCTGCCATGAAGGATAAGTCATGGGAGCATAAAGAAGGGGCCTGATCCTTGGGGGATGGTGCCAGGGGACAGCTGATGGTACTAGGAGTGCCGTCCAGGACAGGAGAAATACCATATAAAAAAGAGCAAATCTTAAGTTTAATATAGTGCAGAAATTTAAGTAATTAATTTGCTGGTTTTAAAAGCACAGTTTATAAACCAAAATATTTAAAATAGCCAGCCCAGTGGTGCTTGGGAGGAGGCCCTGGATGCCTTACCTCGTGCTATGCGGTGACCCATTTTGGGAATGAGCATGGGCCACGGGGTTGGCAGGGGAGAAAGACTGAGCATCTGAGGGACTGCTTTCCTTCTCTGGGAGGGACACCAGTGACCGGTGCTTGACTGGCCCTAGTGGAGGCTGGGGGCAGCGCACCGATGCTGTAGAAGAGGTGCAGAGATGGGGCAGACACCAGAAGGAACACATGTGGACATGTGTCGCTCCCTCCATTAGTCATTGCATGCCCCACCCACATAAGGGACAAAACAGAAAAATGGTAACTCATGCAGGACGAAGCAGCCACCACGCAGGCCCAGACTCTGAATGGCTTCCCAATCTGGATCCTGGTAAAGGAGAGTTGAGCTAGGGGCTCTTCACCACCCTGCCACAGAGGGTGAACCATGGGGAAGAGGGGCAAGCTTCCTGATGTCAGGGTGTGGGACTGAACAGGTGGCTGAGTGAGTGATAGATGCCGACCGGGACCCGGCGGAGAAATAGATCTGCAAAAAAAAAAAACATTTTAAAATAATTTGGATTTCACATTAGTTTGCAGATTGTAAAGGTTTTGTCTACAATCCAAGAACTTGTTGGAACTGACCACAACCAGAGCAGGAACCTATTTTCAGAGATATGGTATGTAAACCAATATAAGCTTTAAGAAAAATGGCACAAAAGGCAGTTATTTTACCCAGTGCTGTAAAAATCACTATTGGGGTTCTGAGCATAACTGAAATGTTTTCAGTTCCCTTTTGTATGTATTTAATCCCGTATTCTTAGAGTCCATGACTTCCTATACAAAGAGATGTCTGCAGCCATCTTGGGCACAACAGTCAGTTTCCTTAGCTCATAATATGCTAATGAGCATTAACTAATGTCAGAGGTTAGCAGTGCTCATTAACATATTAACAGTACAGGGCGTCAGCTGGGTACTGAAGGTGACTGCGGGCATCACTTCATATAAAAGTTACAGTGCTCTAAGAATACAAAAAAACATACAAAGGGTATTGGAAAATGTCAGTTATGCTCAGAACTATACTTGGTATTTTACAGCAGCAGGAGAAATAACAGCCTTTTGTTTGTTTTCCTTTAATTACAGATGAGAAATGTTTATTTATTTATTTATTGCACTTTGTTAGTAGGTATGATGTGTGGAACAGCACTCTGCCTGGCAGGTGACATATCTAGCACTATTGCCCCTCACTATATCATCAGCATTGGGACCTCACTGACTATGACATCACTGCTGCTGCTCAGGAACAGTCCTCTTGGTCTCTCTTGTTTTCTCAGGCATTAGTCCCATTCTTCTTCGCCTTGCTTTTCTTCATTACTTTATAAAGGCCATATTCTATGCTCTCACTGTCTCCCTGACCCTTTCAGAGAATCAAATGAGTTTTGTTTACTTGTTTCTCTTGATGACTATTCTTGTGCATGTGTTTGTTGCCTTGAGAATGGCCCCTTTTATAAATCCCCCATTTTTCCTCCCCTGATATCTACCAAAGCTAACTTGTCCAGCACAGTTCCCTCTTATGGTTGAAATCTTCCTCTAGCAATCTAGCATTCCAGCCTTAGACGAGGGCTTACAGGTGTCCAGGGCCACCTCTAACTATATAGTATTGTGGTTGCTGGACCCCAGTGGCTTTCCCAACTTGTACTCTGCCTAATCTTTCCATATTTATGAGTGCCATGTCTAAAATGACCGACTGTCTGGGGATCCCTGACCTGGGTACTAACATGCAGTCCTGTGCATCAAGCAGTGCCTGGCGTCTTGTGCTCCTGGCCACTGGGATGTCCCAGTCGATGTCTGGCAGGTTGAGAGCTCCCATTCTTACACCCTCCCCTTTGCCACCCCTTCCAAACTTCAGCACAAAGTTCCTTATCTTTCTCTACTCCCTGCCCTGGTGACCTGTAAACCACCCCATGGGAGCTTTCTACCTGATAACTCTGTGAGCTGAACCCACAGCGATTCTGCGGTTCCAGCAAGCCCCATCAACAAGAAAGTTGTTGAAATGTGGCATGGTGACATCCACAATGTCGACAGGTGAAATTTCACCTGTCAGACACTGACTGTTTTTTGTGGGGACTGTGCCCCCACACACCCCTGGGGCTCTATGCCCCACACCCTGATTTTTTAGATAACAAACTCTGAGTCAGAGTTTAATTGAAGGGTGAAACATTGGCTAAAAGCAGCAAAATGTTGCCATTGGGACCATTACAGTAACAATGTCTAATTCTATTGAAATTGTCTCTATAATAGCTTTCGCTGTCAAATTTCACTGTTTAGATGGTATCACAGTTCTACCTCCCCTTTCACCCCAATGGTAGTATCCTCTACAGCATCAATCTATTCTCTAATGTAGATGGTCACCCCACCACCTTTAACCATCCCTCTATCATGCCTATATATGGTGTAGTCTAGGATCACTATGTCCCATTTGTTACCACCTTCCAACATACCTCGCCTTTGTTCTCACTTTCCCTTCCATCACTCTTCTCTAATAATATTGGTGTCCTGTGTTTCCCTTCCTTCCATAACTACTGTGTCTTCCTGCCCTGTCCACTGGACTCTTTCTTCTCATATATTATTCCCTCAACACCATACCACTATCCCGGGGAAGTTGTATCTAAGTTCCCCACTGTTCCTCTCTGCACAGTAGAATCCACAGACCAGCATCCCTTTCAACAAGTTTAACTGTCTGTCAAAGTAGATGTCAAACTTCTGCCCTAATGCTCTAGTCCCCTCCCTTGTCAGGTGAAGGCCATCACCTTTGAAGAGTCTTCTGTCCCAGAAGCCCACTAATACCCTATAAATGGTGTTTCTGTTCCTGATGCCACTCCTTCAACCACCCATTGAGCCCCTCGATCTCTGCTTCCCTCTGTTCATCCAATTCTCTCCACCCCAGACAAGAAAGACCTCAGAAAATGCTAGGAAGCTGAGCACTTCTTCCTCTGTCCTCTAGAGGGTCTGGGTGTTGGCGTGGAGTCAGTGTGGTGGGAGTGGAGGGTCGGGAACAGAATACACTGAGGGACCATTTGTTACAGGGCTTAAAAAAGACTACGAAGAACAGTTCCATTTTAGGCACCCACGGGATTGGCAGCACCAGTGTCAGTTGTTGTTGCCACCTGAGACATGATCTGGAGGTGCATGGGATGAATATGAACATATGACAATGTCAGCAGAATTAGGCTTCAAGGGCTATCTCGTCTGCTCAAAAGCACGCAGCTCACAGTTCAGACAACTGCTGCCCCCCCCCTTTTCATCCTCCCAGCAAATTTTCCTACCTGAGTTCACCACCCTGGTCAATTCTCTTCCTACTTGTACCTTGCCCATGAACCTATCCCATCCCTTCTTAAAACTCCCACTGAATCCAGCAGAGTCATCTCCCCAGGCAGCGTATTCAAGCTCCCACCACTCTTTCCATGAAGTAATGCTTTCTCAGTTCCTCCTGAACCCCACCCTCACCAGTTTCAGTCTACATCACCTCTTGGTCCCTCCCTTCAATCTAAACATACCCTCAGTACTAACTTTGTTTATGCCCTTCAAATACTTAAAGGTCTTGATCTTATCCCTCTCCCTTCTATCCTTCAGGAAGTATATATTGAGCTCTCTTAGTCTCTCCCCATAGGATTTCTCCTCCATTCCCTGGATCATCTTGGATGCCCTCCTCTTGACTCCTCCAGGAGCCTGATGTCCCTCTTTAAATATGGGCACCAGAACTGCACACAGTACTCCAACTGTGGCCTCACCAATGATCTGTACAGAGGCAGAATAACCTCCTCCCTCCTTGAGTGATCCCCCAGCAATGCACCCCAGCATTCTGTTTGCCCTTGCTGCTGCTTTTCCACACTGTACTAAGTGATTCATATTCCCGTGATCACCACACCCAGATTCTTTTCCTCCTCAGATACGGATATCTGCTCCCCAAGTGGTAACTGTATCCTTGGGTCCTGGCCCCAAATGCAGTACACTGCACTTTCTAGTACTGAACCCCAGCTGCCATGTGTTTGACCACTGTCCAAGTCTTTCCAAATCCTCCTGGAGTGCCCTCCTCCATTCTTCACTGTCCACTAGAGCTGTGAAGAATACAAAATTCCACCTGCAGAATGCTTGTGAATGACCATTCCGATTCCATGGCATTTGTGGAATTTCTGAATATTCTACGGAGTTCTGCCAAATTTTTAATTTCAGTAAATTCTCTGTTTATTTAAAAGTACACATCTAATTGATAACAAATTTGGAAAAGTAAACAGCACTCAATGACATACAAAGGTGTGCAATTTCAGATTAGTAGGTTTAAAGAGGGTGGAGGTATGGGTGGCCAAACATTTAATCAAAATTACATTTTCAGTTATTTTGAGATTATTTTAACATTTCTTGTCCAAATTTCTCTACAATGTCTGGACTTGAGGAGCACCCTATGTGGGTATATGCACCATGTTTTAAGTCTCAAGCTTCAATGGGAGCTGAGTTATGGGTAGCCAAACATTTTGCTGAAATTTAGATTTCTGTAATTTTAGTATAATTTTAATAGTATTCATTGAAATATAGAAACATAGAATTTGACAGCAGATAAGGACCGCTTGGCCACCCAGTCTGCCCATTTTCCAACCTAACAGATAAGCTGCAGATCCTAGTTAACCAACAGCTTACTTCCTCCTACACCCACTAGGACTGCCTTATGCCTGTCCCATGCATTCTTGAAGTCCCCACTGTTCTTGACTCCACAACCTCCTCAGGAGGCTGTTCCATGCATCCACAACCCTCTCAGTGAAAAAATACTTCCTCATTACCTCTAAGCCGTCCCCCTCTATCTTCAAATTGTGCCCCCTTGTTCTTGCACATCTCTTTTTCTGGAAGATGCTACACTCTTGGACTTTGTTAATTCCCTTGAGGTACTTGAAGTTTCTATCATGTCCCCTACCTCCCTTCTTTCCTCAAGGGTATACATATTAAGCTCCTTTAGTCTTTCTTCATTATGTCTTCTGGTGCAGACCCTGCACCATTTTGTTGCCTTCCTCTGGACAGCCTCCCTCTGTCTATGTCTTTGCAGAGATGGGGTCTCAGAACTGCACACAGTACTCCAGATGGGGTCTCACCAACTGTCTGTACAGAGAGATAACAACTTCCTGTTTTCTACTACTGATGCCTCTTCCTATCTATCCCAGTATCCCCCAGCCTTCCTTACTGCCTTCTCCACATTGCTTGCCCACCTTTAGGTCATCTGATGTAATTACCCCCAGGTCCCTTTCTATTTTTACTGTTGTCAGTATCTCACCCCCCACTGTGTACGCTTCCCTGGGTTTTGTTTCCCATGTGCATTACCTTGCTTCTTTGCATTGAATCTGAGCTGCCATACATTTGACCATTCCTCCAACCTGCCAAGTCCCTTCTCATCCTTTCCACTCCATCTTGTGTATCAACCCTGTTGCAGATCTTTTGTGTCATCTGCAAAGAGACATACTTTTCCTTCCAGTTCCTCTGCAATGTCACTTATAAAGACATTAAAAGGACCGATCCAGTACTGAACCCTGCGGTGCCCACTAGTAACCCTCCTTTCGTCACTGTGTACTCCATTTACTACTACCCTTTGAGTCCTGTTGTCTAGCCATTTTTTATCCAGGCTACCACCTTGGGACCCACTCCAAGGCTGGCTATCTTGTGTATTAATCTTTTGTGTGGGACTGTATCAACCCTGTTGCAGATCTTTGTGTCATCTGCAAAGAGACATACTTTGAAATGTTATACAATTTGACAGACATACAGGTTATCACTACGGTTGTATAGTATGGCCTCGATATTCAAGGGGTTGCACCTGGCACAACAGAGTTGTGCCGGCACAACTGCAGAAATGCACCCCAGGGCTATATTCAAAAGGTGGAATTGTGCTGCACAATTCCTAATGCGCCACGGTGCAAAAGATAGTATGTGGCGATCTCCAGGGGCATGCCCATGCATACGCAGCATATCCTGATATTCAGCCTGAGATGTGGGCGATCTGCAGGCACATCCCAGAGATGTGCCGCATACAAGGCACAAAGTTGAGCCCGTAAAAGGCTCAACTGGTAGCCACCAACAGGTGGGCAGCTGTAGTGCAGGGCACAACACAACAGCGACTAGCCATGGGTGGCAACCCCTCAAACACTGTGCACAGTCTCCCACTGTATTCCCTGGTAGTCTAGTGGATCCCCCTCCTGCTCTGTACCCTGATCCTCGTAATAAACCATTTAAAACATCCCTGGTAGTCTAGTGTCTCACCCTCCCTGCCTGTAACCCCAATCACTGTAATAAAGTATGTTTTAACATCCCTGGTGATCCAGTGGCACACCCCCCACCCATACAGGACTCCCAGCCCACCCAGCTCCCCCTGGTCATAGGCAGGCAGCAAACCCACCGCATACCTCCATAGCTGCCAACCAAATGACAGCTTACAGCATCTGCTGCAAGCACATTGGTCCTCACTGTGGACTAATGGGCTTTCAGTGCATACTGTAATAGTCATTCACAACTTTGTGAATGAAGTCATTCATTCAGAAAGTTGTGAATGCCTATTACAGTATGCGCTGTAAGCCCATTGGTCCACAGTGTGGACCAATGTATGTGCAGCAGATACTGTAAGCTGTTATTCGTGGCAGCGGCAGAAGTATGTGGGTGGGGTTTGCTGCTCACGATGACAGGTGGGAGCTGGGTGGGCCAGTCCCAGGGTGGGGTGGGGTGCCACTGACTACCAGGGAATTTAATTATTCTTTCCTACAGTGATTGGTGTTATGGGCGGGAGGGTGGTAACACTGGACCACCAGGGATTTTAAACATACTTTATTATGGTGATTGGGCTTATGGGCAGGAGGGGGGGAAATCACTGGACCTCCACTCACAGCACTGCATTCTGTGCAGGGTGCCAGGCGCATTTCACTGGCCAGCCGTGCACAACTCATGCAAATAGGGGCCATAATGACATGTAAATCACCCATTTATGCCTTGCATGCATTATGGCCCCATTTGCGATATTTGTCTGAATATCAGGAATTTGCATACGACACATCTCTGATGCGGGCGTATTCCCATTCCTGGTATTCAGACCTGTATGGGGGATGTGCGCGCATTGTATTTCTGCCGTTAGCATTTTTGATATAGTCAGACAAGATGCACCATGGCACATCTCTTTTGAATATATCCCTTTGTTGCTCCAGTGCAACTCAGTTACATGGAGCAACCACTTGCGCCATTGCCAGGTGCACATTTGAATATCTAGCCCCATGTACAGAGTTTCAGATTTCTAGCTTCAAATGGGACTGAGTTATAGCCTACAAAACATGTTGCCAACATTTAAATTTCAGTTATTTCCCTCTAATTTTAAAATAACATATCCAAATTTAACCAGAGTTGAAGCATTTAAACTAGTATACCACCTGGTCATTTCTGAAAAGTTCATATTTGCAGCTTTAAATGGGATTGCATTAAAAGTAGTCAAATTTTCACAACATTTAAAAGAAAATTTTGCAAGAATATAAACTGCAAGTTTAAGCCCTGAAACTTTAAAACTAGAGAATGCAAATACCATGAAATTTGGCAGATTCTTAGACCTTGCAAAGAGACTCTCGTGCCAATTTTATTAATTGCTTGCTGCCAGAAACTGCTAAATAAATAACATCTGTACTTAAAGTCAAATCCCACGAGTCTTTATGAAATTTGTGGAATTTCATGAAAACCTCCATAAAACTGGAATTGGCTAATTTCACTCAGCCTTATCTGGATGATTCTAATTAAAGAGAGGGGTATGAGAGAGGCGGTGCAGGAGGTCAACAGGTTCAGGAGTTAGATGCACAGATTCACCAAGAAATGGACAGCTGAGCTGAGTAGCACAACAGTGGTAGACCCCAGGTTGAAGCAAGGAAGGTGTCAACAGTTGCAATCTGAATGCAGGATATTTAAGCAATAAGGCACAACAGGGTGTGGGTTATTAGGGATTTACCGCCTTGTGAGGTGTGTTACGAGGTGCAGCTGGTGACTTAACCACACAAGAAGTGGGTAAATCACCCAATAACTCACACCTGGAGTGCTTTTGTTGCAATTATAGAATGGACCATGTGTAAAATACATTTAAAATGTGTTTGTGTTTTTATAAATGCCATTCCTCAGCTGTGGGTTATGCAGGGTGTACCACGGTCATGTGGCGTGTTTTGACCAATGAGGTTACAGGATTTTCACATCATTGTATAATTAAGGATCACATCCAGTAAATTTATGATCAGGGAGCCTGATGAACATGCAAGTCTGGTTTAGAGGCACTCAAAAAGATGTAGTGGGGCAAGACAATGTCTGGGGCAGCAGGAAGGAAGAATTCTGGCTATTCCAATGGGGTAGATCCATAGGAAAAGGAGTAGGTGAGTCATGTTTTAAGGAAGTTTGTTACTGTAAAGAACAAAGAGGATATCGGTGGGATCAGTAGTTCTACTGAGTCAATCTGGCTATGCCAAGAGAAGGGGCAGAGGAGGGATAGTCACCCAGTGAGGAACAGAACGACTGCAAAAAGTTCAGCCAGCTTATCAAATGAAGTAGTGATACTTGCATTGTTAATTTAAAATTCCACAAAAGGATCCTGGATGGTTCGTCTATATGCTACAATAAATATGTGAGAAAGTGTTACCAATATTTTTTTCTGCAAATTTAAAACTGCTAAATCAATTTATCCAGTTGTGTTAGACACGGGATACACTGACTATGGATATGCATGTCAAATGTTAAGTCTATGCCTGCAAGAGCATAGAAGATACAAACATTAACATTTTGAGAGTTTTCACTAAAATTTTGCAAATATTTACATAGTAAAGATTTGAACCCTGTAACTTAAAAATCTCTAATCCAATTATTTCCATATTTAGGTCATTCTAGAAGCATTACAAAAGGTTATTCATGCTAATTTAAACATGTCTAATGCAAAAGGTGCCCAAAAAAATATGCAGATGAAAATTGTTCATGAAATGTCCACAAAAGATAAAATGACAGATTTTGAGCACATATAATTTTGCGATGATGCATCATATTGTCATGAAATCTAGCACATTATTAGAACACCTATCATCAAGGAATCATGCCAAATTTAAGATCTCTGACCTAATAGACGGTTGATGTTTATGCAAACATTTTCATGAAATTTCACGCAAAAAATAAAACGACAGAGTGTGAGCATCTATAATTTTAAACCATCCATCTGAATGTCATACTACAGTATTTGGAACATCATTGGCCCCTCACTGAAAGAGTGTGCATGCCAAATTTTAGAGCTGTAACTCAAAGACACAGTTATTACCAAATTACTAAATTAAAGAATTCTGCAAAATTCCATGAAATTTCATAGAATTTCACAATATTTCTTCAAATTCTGCACATTCAGAATTTTCACATTCCACACAGCTTTACCATCCACCACTGCAACTAATTTGGAGTCGTTGGCAAACAGACTCATCTTGCTCTTAACTCTCTCTGCTATGTCCACTGTAAAGCATTAAATAGCAGTGGACCCAAAACCAATCCTTGCGGGCCCCTACTAGTGACCTTCCTGGGTGACAAGAATTCCCCACCACCACCACCACCCTCTACTGTATATTGCTCAGCCACTTCCCTAGCCACTGTACTAGCTTCACCCTACCACCAGGTTCCTCAGTTTGCCCATCAGTTTCTGCAGCACAGAGTCAAATGCCTTGCTGAAGTCCAGACACAGGACATCAATTGGCCAACCTCCATCTCAAGCTTTTGTCACCCAGTCAAAATTCAACCAGGTTAGTTTGACAAGATCTTCCCTGGACGAACCCATGTTGCCAGATGTTCTGAAGGTAATTTACTTCCAGGAATGCCAACAACCTCTCCTTTAAGATGGTTGACCAGTCTGTAATTTCCGGCTCATCCCTGGGTCTGCTCTTATGGAGGGGCACCACATATGCTATCCTCCAGTCCAGCGATGCATATTCTGATTGAAGGGAGGTGTTAAACAACTCCGACAGAGGTGCTGCCAGGACCTCTGCCATTCCTTCAGGACTCTGGGATGGATTTCATCTGGCCCCAGTGACTTGTCTGTCTGCAAGGACTTAAGGTCTTCCCACTCTCTCTTCACGGGATCTCGCCATCCATTATCCCCCCATCAACTCTCCCCCACCTTTCCCCAGTGGAATTGGTCCTTCCTTTTCCTTATGAAAACTGAACAGAAGTACTCATTTAGTACTTCTGCTTTTGCTCAGCTCCCTCCTCTGTGCACCCACCATCTCTCTTATCCTGGTGATCCGGCCCTGTATTTTCTCCACCCTCTGATGTACATAATAATTTCTTCTCACCATCCCTGCTCCCTGCACCAACCTTAGCTCCTTTGAGGCCTTGGCTGCCTCACCACCCTTTTAACCTCCCTCAGTCTCTCAATGTACTCCTCCCTGTCTTCCTCATGAGTTCTGCAGTATTTTCTGAAGGCCAACCATTTCTCCCATACCCTCTCCTGCACCTCCCTGATCCACCGCTGGGTTTCTGGACCTTACTTTCTTATTGCAGGTATTTGTGCTGGTTTTGTGGCCACTATCAGGCCCAACTTAAGATGTCCCATTTGCTTTCTGTATCCATGTCCGGGTTGATTGTCACATGTGCCCCTCAAGCATGGCTGCCATTCTTCTGAAGTCCACACCACTAAAGTCAACTACCCTCATTTCAGTAAGATTTCCTCCCTACTCAGATCAAGGAGAACCACACCATACAGCGGTCACTCCCACCAGTGGGTCCTCTACCACCACATCCCTTACCTGGTAGCCATCTGCAATACCAGGTCTAAAATATTCCCCTCACTGGTCAGCTCTACCACCTGTTGTGTCAGAAATACATCCTTGAATCGTCCAGCATCTATTGTTCCTAAGCACTAGCGAAGTGATTGTTCTCCAGTTAACACCTGGCAGGTTGAAGTCACCTACCACCACAATCTGCCACTACCACAGTGATTCATTAGGTTAACCACCAGTTCCTTGTCAAGTTCCTCAGGCTGAGATGGTGGTCTATAAACCACTCCCAGACTAACCCTCCTTTCTTTAGCATCCTGTATGGTAACCCACAATGTCTCACATTTCCCTCCTCTCCTTCCTCCCTACCTCCTATTCCCTTACTAATGAATAAAGTCACCCTTGCTCCTTTCCAATTTTTCTAGTCCTCCTATACAGTCTGTACCCTGGGATTATTAAGTCCCAGTCATGATACTAGGTGGCCCATGTCTCCGTGATGGCAGCTACGTCCACCCCTCCCTTCCCCAGGTGTCAGCATGGCTCAGTTGGTAGCACATCTACCTCTGGACCAGAAGGTCATGGGTTCTCGTCCCACAGGATGGACTTGCACCTAAAAATTGCTGGCATCCGAGTGCAGTATTGGGGGTGCTGTACTGCTGGGGTGTGCCATTCTTCAGATGAGACATTAGGGTCCCTTCTGCCCATCCGGTGCTGTCCTGGTGGGTGTCCAGGTGGAAGTAAAGAACCCAGGGCACTCTTACGCAAAGAGCAGGGAACAGTCCGGTGTCCTGGCCAACATTCCCTTCCCATAAACTGGTTCATGCGATTATCCAGGCTGTGTGTGGGTGATGATGTGCGATATAGCCGCCACCACACATTCAGTCATTTCACTACCAGTCTAGCATTGCTTGTAAAGCACTTTGGGATACTGTGTAAAGCTATATAAATGCTGATTCTTCTTCTTCCACCATCAACGCTAACTTGTCACCTAGGCTCCTCGCATTTGTGGAACCACCTTCCAACTGGCTCCCGATCATTTCTATCCAACACTTGTCCCCCATCCATCTGCAATTTATTTACTTCCTCCAAATTTCCAGTTGGGGAGAGGCACAGTGCTTCCCAAACTTTCGTCGCTGCTTGCTCTACAAGTCTAAGCCCCGTAGTTTAAATCATCGTGTTAGCATTAAACTCTCCTAGTTTCCTCTTTAAGACTCCTGAGCGCTCCCTGCTTAGATGAAGTCTATCCTTGGCATACATATCTTTATTTTCCAGTGCTGCTCCCCATCCCCACCAGTCCAAACCCCATAGTTTTACACATCCCCAAACCGTTCATTAAAATCCTCATCTTCTGTTTTCTTCCTGCTTGCCCTCAGCACTGGCAGAACCTCAGAAAAAGCAGCTGTATTCCCTGCTATTTTACATATCCTGACCAGTTCCTTAAATCTAGCCTGTACCTCCTGCACAGTATTTCCTTCCAAATAATTTGTGCGAGGTGCACCACTATGAGGTTCTTCCCTGACCCCTCACTGTTGAGTGAACTATGTGTTTTGCTCTCTGCACTGTCATACCTAAAAAAAAATACCTAGCATGCATTCTACCTGGATGGAGCTCCTCCTCCTCCTCCATCCCCTGCCCCCCAAAACTGACACCCTTAAGTTGGAATCCCCCTATATGATAACTCTGCTACCATCCCCATGCTGGCCCTCTTTGAGTCCTCCTCCCATCCGCCCTTGTTACACTCACCCAACTCCATCCCCATGGCCTTGTCCCTCTCTTCATCTGGTTCCTCATGCCTTGCATTCCCCATTGGGGCTTCATCTGTCCTATTTGCAGATATATTTTGCATCGCCTCCTAACTGCCATTTCCAGTGTTTCCCTCAATTGATCAATTTCCCCCTCCCTGAATGGCAGCAGTGGGAATGATTGTTGACTTGTTGGACGGGGATGTACTGGGGACGTGATCGGGAGGTGAGCAGGATGAATGGCAAAGTGGTGGGATTATTTGTTTGCTGGGACAAGGACATTATCAGGAAATAGGCAGAATGAATGGCAACAGCAGGTGGAATGCTTTGCTTGTTGGGATGGGGCACAGAAACACAATCAGGAGGTGGGTGGGATGAACAGCAGCAGGGGGCGGATTGTTTGCTTGTTGGCTGAGCAGCAGTTGCCCTCCTACCCAAGGTCAGGCGGTGGGGTCCAAGCTTTACCTCCAGATGGGCAAACAGAAAGTAGAGAAAATATTCAGTCTGACTGTCTGGTCTGAGTGTCGCATGATGATATCTGCTAGCTGGCTAATAGAAAACCAGTGTGCTACATGTGGATTCATCCTTTGAACTAAACATTGTTTACATCCATCAGCCAGTTCAGCACCATCATCATCAGCCTTCTCAGAATTGGCTTTTGAGTATCAAGCCAAATGCACTGATACAGTACATCCATTGGCTTACACAGCACACAACTCCACAGCTCTTACACTGCTTGAACACCACCAATATACATGCAGTTACATAGTTACATAAAAAGTGATAGTCGAAAAGATTGATTGTCCACCAGATCTGCCCAGTACTGGCTATTTACAACGTCATACTTTAAAACTATACAATGCTATTGTAGCAGCCCTTCTCTTTCTACTGTGTCTGTAGTCCTTATTATTTCCCTGTATACTAAATGTCCCACCCTACTTTAAAGCCATCTTATACTTGCCTCTCCTACCTCCTTGGACAGTCTACTCTACTGATCCACCACCCTCTCTGTAAAGAACTTCCTGATGTCCTTTTGAACCTCCCACCTCCCAGTTTCAACACATGGCCCCTACTTATAATGGTATTGCTTCTGCTAAACAGTTCTTCTGTCTTTACCCTATTTATCCCTTCATAAACTTGTATATTTCTGTCATGTCCCCCTCTCCTTCTATCTTCCACTGAGTACATGCTGAGGGTTACTGAGTCTTTTCTCATATGTTTACCCTGCTGCCCTTGTATCAGTTTTGTTGTTCTTAGCTACACGCCCTCTAACCTGTCTCAGTCTTTTTCAGAGGCATGCTCAACTTGCAAATGCACAAGTAGACATAATAAATGTGTACCGTGTAAGATGGAATCTCAGTGTTAAAATGAATACATTATTTTCCCAAGAATCTGACCCAGGTGAAAATAAATACTGTTATTGACCCAATGGGTAAACAACACAGTTTATGTTTCACTTGCTGCAAATCATCCTGTGACACAAAATGTCAATCAACTTGATTGACACCCCATTCTGTCCAGTCTCACAACAAATCTCCCTCCCAATTGTACCCAATAGCAGTCCATTGTTCAAACAGAAAACCTATCTTCTGCCACCATCTTGCTTCCCAGCTCTGAGTAACTTGTTTAAAACACTGGACATTTTGCAACTGAAACTTAAACTGCCAGAGAATTTTCACAGTGAAATGTGGCAATACAGTCAATCATCTTTACTAAACAAATTTTTACTACGTGATGCAACTGACCATTCGCCTTCCCAACCGCCAGTGCATTGTGTTCCCTCACGCACTATCAGTCTGAGATTCAGCCCCAGCTGGACTGCACACAGATGGAAAAAGCGTAATAGAACAAGATACTCCACCAACAATATTTGATAAGGCGGAGAAACCACAGCACTTTCTTTCAGGAGAAGTGAAGGTAGAAAGATGAGACTGTATTTTTTGGGGGCTTAAGCCTACACAGTATTTTCAGTGGGTGGGAGGAAGAAAACCTGTTTAGAAACACAGATACAGTAGTTACTTAAAGAGAACTATGCCCTTGTATCATTTACATTTTATTTGTTTCCATGTCAACAGACAACTCTTTTGCTGTAACTATTTACGGTTATACAGTATGTGTTAGCTTTAGTTTGTTTCACTCTTCATGGGACCCCCTGTGACTATCAGGGAGTTTCCATGTTATGTATTGAAATCTCATTGTCCACGAGAGCTGCATTAGTAAATGAGAACATGATGTCAGATCACCCATTCATACCACATATGTCACAAATACCCTGCAAAAGCCCTCTGGAAACACACAGATTGAATACAGTTTAAAGGAAAACCCTGCAATACAACTCAGTTTGCAAAGCTTAATGAAGATAAATGTGGTATTTCACACCTTTCTGCAGCTTGTTTCTTTGAAGGCTAATTAAGCAAGCAGGCATAAGGTGGAGCTTAAAGGGTGATTACACATCATGTTCCCATATGCTAATGCAGCTCTCAGGGACAATGAGATTTAACAACCAGCAAATGGAGACCCCCAGGATAGTTACAGGGGACTAGCACGAAACATGAAAACAAACTAAAAGCAACTGCATATACCTCTAAGAGCTACACAAAAGAGTTGTCTGTTGACATGGAAACAAATAAACTTCAGAAAATGTGAGGGTGTAGTTTTCCGTTAACTACAATACAGGGATTAACTGTCAGACATATTACATTGTGTACACAGAACATCCAATGTTCTGTGTTAAAATATGCCATTTATTCCCATTTGTGAGGGGCAGGACTTTTATAACTCACTTTTGGTGAGTTATAGTCCCACCCTCACTCATGAAAATAAACTGCATATTTTAACACAAGCCATTATATATCCCCTATATATTTATATCATATTCTACTGGGTCTGTTGTGCTTGTGAAACAGGGTACTTGTATATTCAGTTTTAGTGGCATGTTCTAATATTGGGATAAGAGCTGGGTTTATTTTGATACATGTTATATTATCTAATTTTATTATAACATTATAATAACTGTGAAACATTTTCTCCCATAGAGAAACCAGGTTATAATTAGCCATTATAACCTGTGGGTTATAACAGCTGCACATGCCAGGTTTCTCTTGCATTGTGCATGTGCAGCTCAACGTTGCTTCACTCTTCTGTGCTGGCCACCACTTCCCAGCTCTACACGTTAGCCACACTTGGAGTCAGCGACGGTACATTCTAAACAACTGGGCAACATTCTTTTACATCAGAGGGCTTAATGCTAAGAAAAAATGAAACCAAAAAAAAAAGCGAGCAATGGTTTTCATCAGGAGTCGTGGACCACACTGAAACTCGACCGATTCCAGCTTCATAGAAATATCTTTATTTTATACAGTTGCTGTGGTGAGAAACACTCCCCAGCAATTATTTAAAATAAAAAGGCTAGAGTAAGGGTGTAAAACTCAAATTTTACACACACTGGGGTGAGATGCCTTGATAAACCCCTCGAACTTCGCTCTCTGAGTTTATGTGGCATCCCACTCCTCGGGGTGTGTGTGTAAATCTCATTATAACCCCTACCTAGCCATTATTCTATATATAATAATAATAATTATTTGAACTCCCCAGTTCTTTAATCCTAACAGACCTGTCACTCTATGACAGTACATGTTTAAATGGACACGACTTGTTCAAAAACTAACTAGTACTGTGAAAAAAAAACAAAAGAGGAGGGCAAAAGAGGAGACAAAGAGGCTGTTAAGCAGAACTCCAGACTGACCTGACAGATCAAAATGTATACCCTATATATACAAAAATGTGGGAATCCCAACTATTCTCTAAAGCAGAAACAGGAAGCTAAAAGCCCTTTTCTAGCAAAACCAACTCGTAACTTTGCCCCCCAACACATTCACTTCCCAACCTCCTGAAAAAATATTTATAGAACAATGTCTTCAAGGATAGGCAATTAAATTATACATTTTCCAGTTTTTAGATGTTGTAAGTAATTATCCAGAAATTTTCAGGAAACATGTAATCTAATAAGTGCTGATGTACAACACTAAGCATTTAATCAGTTGACAACTCTATTAGAAAGCTTCAAAGACCATAGCTCTCTACCATCCTAGTCACAGACATGTACAGTATTACCTTTATAAGCTTTTGAGAAATCCATAAAAGGGTACATAATCAGCCTCATCATTGTTTAACCTATTGCCTCCTCTTTTAATGGTGCCACATGTTCCAGTGTTATAAACATGACCCTGTCAGTTCTGAATTAAATACTTTCTCAGAATATAATGCTAATAAGCCCTTATAGTAACTGGTGACCCCCACTTATCACATTGATTATCAGTGTGATCAAACACTGTAAAAAGGGAGGGAGGCAATATAGCGCAGTGGTTTAGGGCTCTGAGCTGCAAATCTGGCGATCTGGGTTTGAATCCCACAGCCCCCACTTGCATACTGTGTGACCCTGAATAAGTCACTTAACTTCCCTGTGCTCCCAGGATGCACCTGTAAACAAGCTTTCAGCTTAGTGTGCCACTCCTGGTTAAACAATTTAAAAACAAAATGGGTATGACATCATAGCCAGTTATTATGGCATTTGGAGTGCTGGAACTTCACTTTCCCTGTTGGGTGACTTGATTTTTGTGCTCATGTCCTTGCACCTGTTATTATAAAAAAACAAAATGTAAGCAACTATGTGCTTATGAAGTTTTACATACCCCAGTGTGTGATGACCACATAAACCCCTCAAGTTATGTATAATAACCCCAGGGGCACCAGATTATGTATGCAACAAATGTTGTAACACAAGAAATGAACGCCATAATTCCTACTTTATGCTCTCCTGACTTAAATGCTGTGCCTTCCTGGGTGTATTTACACCTGTACATGACACACATTTATGAAATTCTTTGGAGCATATTGGCAACCAGTTCAGGTATGATTTTTGTATTTTTGATGGTTCATAGTGTCTTGCTGTCAGAAGGTCTTAGACGGCTGAAAGTTACTCTGGGATTGCTAGGCAACTTATCATTAGTTACTCAGGCTTTGCAAATTTGACAATACAATTTGTGAACCAAGTTTCGTACTTTTCCTGTCATGGAAATGTATTTTGTAATAAATTATACTGGTATATTCTTTATATTTGCATGTCTGGCTTTGGGTTAAGGTTCTAACAACTCCTCCCACTCAATTTCCTAATAGTTTCTAGGGTTTCCTGTAAAATCTGATCTTCATACCTTCTGACTTTCAAATGATTAATAAGTTCACAAGTCAGTTTTTTAAACACTCCTGCATCTGAACAATTCCTCTTGATTGTAAGAAGTTGCCC
Organism: Neoceratodus forsteri; assembly: GCA_016271365.2. Classification (NCBI taxonomy): domain Eukaryota; kingdom Metazoa; phylum Chordata; order Ceratodontiformes; family Ceratodontidae; genus Neoceratodus; species Neoceratodus forsteri. The sequence continues at coordinate 1,707,978,819 of CM028129.1, read as the reverse complement.
GTATGGTCTAGAATTGACCAGTTTTAATTCATGGGCTCTGGTAGAGGTGGGCACTTCGTTTGCTGATATTGGTTCTGAAACCAACACTTTCCACAGTTTGGTATGGAGTCAATTCAATTTAATTCAATTTCAGTTCAAGTTTATTGTAGGAAAATCTCCATTGAGCAAGCTCATTCACAAGGAGGTCCTGATTACATAAAACAGGGACATATACACAGACAACAATGGTGGTTGCAACACGTAAACACAGTTACATAGAGGATTGTGTATGAGCAGTCATACATAACAAGGATATTCTTGTATCAAGAAGATTCCATGTAACAGATGACCTCGAGGCGCCAACTCAAGAGGCCATCTGTTACAAAGAACCTCAAGATAAGAAACATAGAAACATAGACTTTGATGGCAGATAAGGACCGCTTGGTCCACCTAGTCTGCCCATTTCCCTACCTACAGGATAAGCCGCAGGGTCCTAGTCAACCAACAGCCTATTTCTTCCTACCCCCCACAAGAATTGCCTTATGTCTGTCCCATGTATTCTTGAATTCTCCACAGTTTTAGACCCCACAACCTCCTCAGAAGGCTGTTCCATGCATCCACTACCCTCTCTGTGAAAAATACTTCCTCACATTGCCCCAACCGCCCCCATCTTTTAAATTGTGTCCCCTTGTTCTTGTATGTCTCTTTTCTGAAAGATGCTGCCCTCTTGGACTTTATTGATTCCACTGAGGTACTTAAACATTTCTATCATGTCCCCTCTCCCTCCTTTCCTGAAGGGTATACATATTAAGCTATTTTAGTCTCTCCTTGTATGGCTTCTTTTGCAGATCCTGCGCCATTCTAGTTGCCTCCTCTGGACTGCCTCTATCCTGTTTATGTCCTTGTGGAGATGGAGTCTCCAGAACTGGACATGATACTCCAAATGGGGTCTCATCAACTGTCTGTACAGAGGGATAACAACTTCTTGTTTTCTGCTGGTGATGCCTCTCCCTATGCATCCCAGTATACCCCCAGCTCCCTACTGCCTTCTCACATTGCTTGCTAACCTTAAGGTCATCTGATATGATTACCCCAAGTCCCTTTCCTTTTGTTTTTGTTACTACCTCCCCCATTGTGTAATCTTCCCTGGGATTTTGTTTCCCAGGTGCATTATTTGCACTTCTTTGCATTGAATCCTAGCTGCCATACTTCCGCCATTCCTTCAACCTTGCCAAGTCCCTTCTCATCCTTTCCACGCCTCCTTGTGTATCAACCCTGTTGCAGATCTTTGTGTCATCTGCAAAGAGGCATACTTTTTCCTTCAGTCCCTCTGCAATGTCATTATAAAGACATTAAAAAGGACTGGACCCAGTAATGAACCCTGCGGTGCCCACTAGTAACCCCTCTTTCTTTGTGTATGACTGCTCATACACAATCCTTTATAGTGTATGGGCAGTCACAGTATAGAAAATCACACAAAACCAGCTGGAGAAGACTACAGAGAATAGAAATTTTAACATTTTCTTTTATGTTTGCTTGCGCATGTACAAGAAACATAGTGCCATCATCCGAGTTTTCCAAATTGTGTCAGCCTCTTCCAGTTCAGTCAGTGTGTTTGCAGGTGCGGTTGCAGTGCGCCAATCACGCTGCTACAGCTGTCTATGACAGCTGAAAATGCAGTGGCACAGCTGAAAGGGAGATTCCACTTCAGTGAGCAGAGCTCCCTCAACACGCACGCATGCATATTGCGTGCTGGCAGCATCCCCACCACGCACATACTGTACAGCCGGCGGTGGTGCCCAATGCCCGTCGGCTCCGCCCCCAAAAAGCTTTCCTGGTGCCACGCTGAGGCCACCCCAGCATGGTACCGTCTGTATGCCGGCGGGGGTGCCCAATCCCCGTTGGCTCCAACCCCAAACAGCCTTTCCAGCTGCCGCGCTGGAGCCCACTAGCGTGGCAAGCGTCCTGCATCGTCTTAGTAATAAAAAAAAAACTATAGAATTGAAAAGCGATTCCCTAGCAGTCTCCTACCCCCACCGCACCCACCCTGCGCACCCTGCCTCCCCACCCCCCTCACCCCATACTTACTCCGAGTCTGGCGCGACGATCTTCGTGGACCGGGAACATGTCTGCACTTTCAAAGCCGACCGCGAACTGAGGAAATGCCGTAAGCTGTATAATGTAATAGATAGGGTTTTTCAACTTTGCTGCATATCTTGGGCATTTTTGGAATTTTTGCCAAATTTTTCAACATGGGGTTTTGAGACCCCTTCTCATGAATGCTGTCACTGTCATGGCGTTACTCGGGCCCGAAAGGTGATTTCACAGCCACTGCGTGAAATCACCTTTCCAGAATGATTAACAAAATGACACTGCCAGTGTTCATAAGGTGGAGTTCTCAAAAGCCTATTTTGTTTATTTGGTGGAAAAATTCTAAAATGATTTTTTCTGAACATGCATTGCGTAGTTCCTATGCATGCTTCGTAAGTTCGCGAATTTTCAATATTTTCATTCCAGATTTTTAACATTGCCATTTTACCACACCTTCTTATGAGCAGTACAGCTGTCATTTTCACATCTCACCCAAAATGTGTTTCCACCCATGTAGTGCACAATGGCGCAGTCGGTGTGTGAAATCAATGTATGGGATACATTAAGAAAATCACAGTGACACTGTTCATGAGCAGAGGTCTTAAAATGGCTATGTTGAAAATTTGGTGAAAAAATTCCTAAAAATGACTGTTTTGAGAGTGTGCGTTGCACAGTTCCTCATAGCGCTCATAGGTTTGCAAATTTTCAATATTTTCACTCCAGATTTTCAACATTGCTATTTTATTGCACCTCCTTATGAGCAGTACAGCTGTCATTTTCACATCTCACCCAAAATGTGTTTCCACCCATGTAGTGCACAATGGCGCAGTTGGTGTGCGAAATCAATGTACAGGACACATTAAGAAAATCACAGTGACACTGTTCATGAGCAGAGGTCTTAAAATGGCTATGTTGAAAAATTGGTAAAAAATTCTAAAATGACTGTTTTACGAGCATGCATTGCAGAGTTTCTCATGCGCTCGTAAGTTCGCAAATTTTCAATATTTTCACTCCAGATTTTCAACATTGCCATTTTACTATACCTCCTTATGAGCAGTACAGTTGTCATTTTCACATCTTGCCCTAGCGTGTTTCTGCCCATGTATGGCGCAATGGCGCGGTCGATTGTCTCGAAATCAATGTATGGGACACGTTAAGAAAATCACAGTGACACTGATCATGAGCAGAGGTGTTAAAATGACTATGTTGAAAATTTGGTGAAAAAATTCCCAAAATGATTTCATTGGTTTTAGAGTGCACGCTATGCAGCCCCACGCACGCTGGCAAGTTGGCGAATTTGTAATATTTAGACACTAGATTTTCACACAGTGCCATTTACTGCACTTCCTTATGAGCAGTACAGCTACCATTTTCACATCTCAGCCAAAATGTGTTTCCGCACATGTAGCGCACAATGGTACAGTCGGTGTGCGAAAACATTTGGGACAGATTAAGAAAATCACAGACACTGGTCATGAGCAGAGGTCTTAAAATGGCTATGTTGAAAATTTGGTGACAAAACTCCATAAAATGACTGTTCACGAGTGAGCATTGCGCGGTTTCCATGCACCTCGTAAGTTCATGAATTTGTAATATTTTCAGTCAGATTTTCACCAGTGGCATTTTCCACATCTCCTTATGAACAGTACAGCTGTCATTTTCCACAACATGGCGGAAATGTGTTTTTACACTTTCAGCACAGAAATGAGTGGTCGCTGTGGAAAATCATTGTTCAGGACAGATAAAGAAAATCACACTGACACTGTTCATGATCGGAGGTCCCAAAATACCTGTGTTAACAATCTGCTGTAAAAAATCCCAAACTAGTTACATTACGATTGTGCATTGCACAGTTTCTACGCCATCGTGATTTCACCATTTTTTAAGATTTTCACAGCAGATTTTCAACATTGCCATTTTACACCTCCCCATGAACAGTACCGCTGTCATTTTCACATCCTGTTCGAATGTGTTTTGCACCTGTGGTGCCAAATGCCATAGTCGCTGTGCAAAAGCAGTTTTTAGCTAACAAACTGATATTGCCACTGTTCATGAGGTGGGGTCACAAAAACCATGTTGAAAATTTGGGTGTAAATACCAGCGAATGCCTGAGGCGTTAGGGTTTCCGACCATAACGCCCCACCCTATGAGAATGACAGGCATCAGGGGTGTGACTTGGGATTCTTGCCTGTCATGCTCATACCATTCCACCCCACCCACACCCTGCAGCCAGTGAGAAGCATCAAGGTGTGCCTCAGACTCTTTGGGCCCAAACTTCACCCATTCTCCTATACAGCACCCATCTCACCGTATTTCCTGATGGAATGGGAGTGCGCGCCAAGAGCCAAAGACCCAAGGCACACCGTGACACTTGTCAGTGTCTGCAGGGTAGGAATGATGAAATAGCGTGGTCGTTATGCCTGGCGACCCAAAGGCACACCCCAATGCCTGTCACTCTCTGCAGGGTGGTGGTGGGGTTGGCTTCAGTTCAATACTTAGCTGCCATTCCTATTATGCAGCTCTGTAACTTCTACACTACCAATGCCGATGCCAGCAAGCAAACATCGGCATTGACAAATGCTTGTTTTAACTGACATAGTGTGCTGCAGATGTTTCTGCAAGTTCAAGTTTAAAAACAGCAACTTCCAGCTTAACTGGATTGAGGAAAGCAACTATGTGGCAGCATTCCAAGTTGTTATGCTGCAGTAGTGACATAGCTAGTGCAGCATAACAGCTGTGATGACATAGCTACTGCAGCATAACAACTCCATTCTAGTTATGGTTTCTATCCATAACAACATTCTACATACACTATAGTGAACTAATTACAGGTGATTCAATCTACGGACAATTGCATGACAGCAATAAAAGATAAAATAAAGTGCTATGCACAGAAAAATAACAGGAAATTATGTAATAATCATACAGTACAGTAATAAAGTGCATGGAAATGACAAGAGTCCCAGAGAGGGTTACATCCAGGAAATCTATCATATCATTCCCCACTGTGTGGATACAGTTTAGATTCCTATCATTGGAATTAAGATACTTTAAGAATTCCTGAATATGATCCCCCCACCACCACCAGACACAAACTACATCATCGATAAAACAGAGTAACAGCACAACCTCCTTATGAAATGGATTACACACACTGTTAAAAATACATTTTTTCCCACAGGCCCATATAGAGGCTGTGGTACAAATGGGGAAATGTTGCCCCACAGCCTTGTTGCACAGAGCTGTGGATTTCATATTTTTGATATTATTACCCCCAGAAGTTTTCTTCTTCTGTGCTCTCTATTACCACACCCCATCATGTATTGTGCTCTCCAATTCTTCTTCCCGATATATATTACCTTATAATAATAACCTGGATGTCCTTTTTTCCCATAGGGAAACCGTGGCGTAATTCACCATTATAAAGGAGCGTTTATAACGGTGAACACGTTCTCGTTTCCCTGCATACTGCGCAGGTGCCCTTACCTCCGAAGGTCTTCCTCCTAGCCACTGTCCGCCTTTGTCTTTCCCACTGTGAGCCGCTATTCTAACTGATGGTAAGTGCTGCCTGGCAGGCAGAAAGGAATCAAAATGAGGAAATACCCTCAACATGTTGGCTCCACACAAAATGAAATTAAAAAAGTAAAGCGAGTGACCGACAGACCGTAGCGCACGCTGAGACACAAGCAGACTGCCACGGTCGCATAAAACGTCTTTTTATTTTATATAGTTGTTGTGGGGAAAAAGGACATCCGGCAATTATAAAATAAAGTATGGGTCTGGGTGTGTAAGCTCAATTTACACACAGGGTTAGATGCTATGCATAAACCCCTTGTGCTTCAGCTCCGGGGTTTATGTAGCATCAAACCCCCCGGTGTATGTAAATTCTCGTACTACCCAGACCCATACTTTATTCTCTATTTTCTTCATGTTAAAGCTCAGCTCCCTGATCGTGGGCTATTGTTCCAGCCTACACAGGTCCTCCTGTAGTGCCCCAATTTGCTCTTCAGTGTCTACCCTTGCAGAGATCTTAGTGTCATCTGAGGAACATCTTTCCTGTATGCCCAACCCTATGTTGCATATGAACATGTTAAATAGGATGAGACCCACAACTGAGTCTTGTGGTACCCCACTAATTATCTCTTTCATCTGACAAATTGCCATTCATCACTACCCTCTGTGTCCTACCCACAGCCAACTTTCCACCCATGATGCTATCTGTCTTCTACCCCCAGCTCCCTCAGTACTTTGACCAGCATCCTGTGGGAGGGCTGATTCAAATGCCTTACTGAGGTCCAGGTACAGTATGTCAGCACTGCCTGTCCTTTGTTTGGCCACCCTAGTCACCCAGTCAAAGAGCTGTATTAGGTTTGTCTGTCATGACCTTTCCTTGGCAAACCTGTGCTGTCTATTGTCCTACAACCTATTAACCTGAAACAGATTTCCCAATCTTTTCCCTCACTATGGTCTGACTCTCAAGTATGTAACCCTGGTACCATTATACCAAGGGCTACTACCCTGCCTGCTTCTCTGGCTGCAGGTTGAGGGGCCTGGGTTCAGAAATTAGGGTACTGTGGTTTGTCTACCAGCAGTAAAACTAAGATTTTGCCCTTCACCCAGAGTAATGGTTATGTGGGTTACTTGCTAAACAAGTACAGCCCTCTGGGAAGCTATACTCACCCATACCCCTGACTAGTGACCATACTCCACAAACACAGCAACTGCTATATGAAGCTATCAACATACAATGTGTGGCAAGCGTAATAATATGCTCATGGACACCACACTTACCAAAAGGGTCTGGACTTCTGGCTTATACCCTGTGCCCCTGTAAGAAAACAGCTTCCTGGAACAGCAATGCTTTTGCACAGTACCTTTGGAATGACTCAGTAACTGAACACTGGGTAATATTATGATCACAGTCCAACTTAACATCAAACAGTAAATCAGATTTATTAAGGGAATTGAACAAAGAAGGGGCGAATTTAGGCTACTGATTGCTGCAATACTCAATCAATCAAAATCTTTATTTTGCCAGGTGGAACATCATTGAGACAAGCTCATTTACAAGATGGACCTGTGGCAACTGTAATTAGGCAGGTGATAAATAATACACAGTTGTTCTGTTCCTGAATGAATCAGTTGAACCAGCTGCTGGGTACCCAGAGTGGAATTTAGGTGCAGGCCTGAAGCGTTGCCATGGGTAGGCAGCCTTGCAGCTGGCTGGGGCCCTTGATGGAAAAAAGGGTGTTATTAAACAGATAAAAACACTGCCAGACAATAAGGTATTTGTAATCCCAGGCCAGATGGCCTGTAAAACAATTAGAAATCAATGGAAACTAATAAAGCAAATCAAATGACACAGAAGCATTTACTTGGTGGTTGCAGGGGCTACCCTGATTGTACTCAAGCACCCAGAGAGATGGATGGAATGGCTGGTGACACCATGGACCGCTGTCCTCTCAGGATTCTGGTGGGGACTGGGGTGACATGACTCACCTTTTCTTCATGGCCTTTCCCTGTAGGTGGCTGCAACCTGCGATTTGATTCTCTGCAGGGGCTGACTCCCCAAGGCTGGTCTCTCACTGAGCAGTGACTAGATCTAGTGCAGGAACAGTCTTTTAGGGCCGAATCTGGCATGGGCCCAGTAGTTGAAGTTGGCTTAGGAACAGACTGGCAAAGTCTTTAACATGCAGCTTGCAGGATGACTTAAGAAGCAAACAGGAACAAGTGGCAACAGGTCGCCTTTCTTCCAAACTGGGTAGAGACAAGCCACATTTACCAGCTCCAGCTAGCACTGGAGTTCTTAGATCAAGAAATCTTCTTACAGTTTTGTCAAATGCCCTCTCTTGAGGCAAAGCATTTGCTCCAGTGTCAAAGTCTCTGAACTTAGGGCAACACGACTTACATTTTTAGTTCTGCTTTTCAGCATCTTGAGGCTTTGCAGGGTGGCAGAGCAGGCCAAAGATCCCCACAATGTTTCAGCTCACACAGAAGTTTCTTCTTTCTCGATGGCTCAAGCTGAACTTCCAACTCAATTCCTGCAAGAGTCTCTTTCTCTGCTTGTAGGCAGTCTGAGTTATTTTCAGCTCCTGCAGGGAGGCAAACAGGTCTTTACCTTACAATTCTCTCAGCCCACTCAGCTCACACAACAGCTCCTTCCCAGTGGCTCAAGTTGAACACAACTGCTCCCTTCCACTTGAGAGCTGAAACTGGACTGACTTGTTCATACATAGTTCCAACTGAAGGACCGGGATCTCTGTTTTCCGGTTGGCTGTCTGCATTGTCAATCATAGTCTGAGAGCTCTCATTGGTTAATTTAGGTGCCAACAAGGAAAGTTCACAGCTTCACCCACAGGGCCCCTTGGTTCCGATTGGTCCAAATGCCAAGTCCAGGACCAAAGATGGCAGCTCCCATAGTGGAGAAACATATAGGCAAAGTAAGTAACTCATTTATTTAGCAACAGTAAGGATTTGGAAATATATTTACAGTACATGAAGGGCTCCTTCCACTCTGTCAAGCGACTGCAGAGTGGAGTCAATTAGGCTTTGCCTGGCTGATCATGAGCTCAATCATACTCAGACCCAGCTCACTATGTATACTACACACGAGCTAGATCTTTTAAAGAGATAGCACGGTGGCATGGATCTGCACACTAACACTGGATAACATCAGAACATTACTGTACATGGATTTGCTTTTTCTTTCTGGATGTCTGCCAGGCAGTGGGCATCAGAGGAGCGCAGGAGATACTCAAGGTAAGCCCCTGAATTTGGTGGAGTGGGGGTTACAAATACTTTCTACACTACAGATGTCAGGCTGACTGGCAAGTAAAAAAAAAGAACAATCACTGACCATTCTGGGTAAAACCAGTAAAAGGTGAGCGAAAGGATAAGTATAAGGCTGAGACAGATGTCACATTATCTTGGAATGCTTGGGCGTGACCTCAGTCTCTAGGTACTCCTCACAATATATAAACATTGCACTCTGTTTTAAAATGTTTTCATGTTTTCATTAGCATTAGTCCTATCATTAAGTAAGCAAAAAGGCGAACTGGGTACATAACGATGGACCAATAATAGTACACGTGAAGTGTGTTATTAACACACCCAAGTGTGATTATTAGCCATAATCGCACACTTCTGAAGTGTCTTATTGTGCTTATAAAGTGGCTTTAAAGCAAAAAACAAATATTTAAAACTGCACCCAAGTAATATTAGTGAATAATTGTTTCAGCCAATCAGACTGTCTCGTTTATCCATGCCGTTTTATAGAACCTTTTAGTGTAGCATTTTTGGTTCTGGTAAGTACTGGACTGCTTTACTGGCTGGTTCAGTAGTTGGGTTACTCTTTGTGCACATGCAAACAATTAGACTACCCAACCCACTATTGCCATAGATAGCTTGATAGACAGGCAGATTATAGATAGACAAACATATATCTATAGGTACTGCCAATAGATACTGGCAGACAGATAGATCTAAATAGATTAATAGAGATAGACAGATAGATGATAGAGTCTCTGGACGGATGGATGGATGGATGCATAGATGGATGGATGTTTGGAGATGACGGAATGATGGCCAGACAGACAGATAATGGATTGATAGATAAAAAGACAAACAAAGGAATAGTTTTATCTTTAAAATACCTTTCCTGGCCCAATGTGCTATACAGGGCACAATAAAATGGCTACAAAATCGAAACTGAAACATACATCTTGAACACATCAACTTTGTGCAATAAAACTACATTAAACTCATGTTACAGCCGAATCAAAGCAAGACAATAAATATGGCAATTACCAGTTAATTAGCTGTAATGCATTTGCTTGTGCAGGAAAAGGGCTACAAGCCCTCCATGTTGTGCAAGCTCACAGAATCACAAGTGTGGCTACAGTAAAGTGTTGTTCTAACCACTTACTGACAGTTCCTCGACCCTGTGTATCTGGCCCATCATGTTTTCAGTTTTCTTCTAAAACAATCTACTGCTACTGACAATGTTGGAATTATAGGGGCTTACCTGAGCCTGCCCCATAGCTCTGACGTGAGCCCTGGTAGCCAATGCATCACCGTGATTTACTCATAATGGATAGGATGACTCAGTTTAAAGATAGCACTCCTATAGCCCCAAAGCTCATGGAGTATAATTCCAACACTGCCTACCGTGATGGTCTCAGAGGTGCTCTGTGGTACTCTGCTCTAAAGATGGTGGAAAGAGATGAGTGAGGCACCAAGGTCCGAATTATTGTGGATAAGATAACTGTTACCCAGATTAGGAGAGGCAGGAGTCGTTCTAGAGTTTCAGTGCCCACTGGCGTTTATTTAGTATCAGTGGGTAGGGAGACACAGCCACAAGAGAGAAGTAGACACCCAAAACAATAGGGCGTAAATAAACAGAACACTCTTAACTATGACTGCTAAAATTGCTTCCTTCCAACAGGAATAGCCTAGGTATTTAGGCCTACTGCCACTATACTTCTATAATTATTCAACAGTTCTTATTATTACTAAACTTAGGTGAAAATCAGATGCGATATACTACCCACAACAATATTTGGTTTAGATATAACTACACAATTCTACTGAAGTCCAATGTCACAGGAGTCCAGAGGTCTGACGTCTTCATGTACACTGTCGTTCTCGATGGTAGCTACAAAGGGAAGCAAATGGAACAGTTGATACTAACACAGTTCCCAGCAGGGACCTTGTAAAGGCCACTGGGTGGTGAGAGGTTTGGTAAACAGACAATATGATTCTTCGGCAAAAGCCCACCTCTCCAAGGCTGCCGGAATAAAAGAACCAGAGCAACTGGTTCCTGAAATAACCCACTTACAGGCTGTCAGATTCCAAACTGAAGACAAAGGATTCCTAGGCCAAAACCCACTTCCAGGGCTGCCAAGGCGAGGAGAAAACAGGATCTGCATGGCGACAAATCCACTCGAGGGCTACAACGACCTGAATGTTGCTGCAACACTCCAAGGGCCAGCTAAACTCTGAAGGATCTCTGACAGGACCAGGAACCAGAAGAGTCTGTAGGGAAGATGGTTGATTCTGCAATCTTGTCACCAGAACCTAGAACAAAATAAAGCAGGGGCGCATCCCGAACTGGGCTTGATGGACTCGACTTTTGGAAATGACCAGGGACACAGATCAGGTTCTCAGGATGTGCACACTCTTCTGTGGAGGGTGGCCAACTTCAGGACATCTGGATCAGGAACCATACGAAATGACACTGCTACGGCTGTCATGATGCGCTTCAACAGATGAACTTGAGCTGTGAAAAACAAGAAACGGCGGGTAACGATTTGTACGACTGGCGAATGGATCAATTTCCAGCGGATGACACAGACGGAGGAGATGATCTGATGGTCGATCCTACTTGGTGAAGAATGATGAACAGATGTCCCTTCTGGGTATAGACTGATTCTGAGCACGTGGTATTACAGACCACACCATGGGACTGCAGTGTGGTAGAAGATTGAGACTGTTCCCATACACTGGTAACAATGTAGCTAAAAGATGCACCATTCTGCAATGCCAAGAGAACTGCGGAATGATCAGATAATTTGTCAGGGAAGGGCAAATAATAAATCTAGGGGTGATTATTACAGGTGGGGCAATTGTTCAGATGCTTAGGTAATAGTTCAGATGCTTAGGACAATAGTTCAAATACTTAGGGCAATAGTTCAGATACTTAGGCAATAGTTCAGATGCTTAGGGCAATAGTTCATACAACCAGGGCAAATAATCACAATCCATATACACTACAGTCTTGGTGCTTCTTAGCAAGTTCACTGTCTTTCAGATACTTTGGCAACAAACATTTACATGAACAGTACAGTTGTTACAATTACTTTACTGTATTTGTGAGCTGAGCACCCTTGGATGGACCTTTTCTCTGACTGTAGGGCCTTCCTGAATAGGATCTGGCTACCCTGAACGTGTGGCTATAGATGCCCTAATCACTATATCGAGGGCACCACTTACCTATGCCAATTGCCGGGTCACTAAAGGCCTAAATGCCTTATTTGCTATGGGCCTATATGCCCTACTAACTGCCACCAGGCTGGCTTGCCCTAATCCAGTAGGCCAGAACTGCCCTTACTACCACTAGGCTGGCTTGCCCTAATCCGCTAGGCAGGGGCTGCCCTTACTACCACTGGCTGGTTTGCCTAATCTGCTAGGCCGGGGCTGCCTTTACTACCACTAGACTGGGGCTGCCCTTACTGCCACTAGTCTGGCTTGCCCTAATCCAGTAGGCCGGGCTGCCCTTACTACCACTAGGCTGGCTTGCCTAATCCGCTAGGCTGGGGCTGCCCTTACTACCACTAGGCTGGCTTGCTCTAATCCACTAGGCTGGGGCTGCCCTGGGACCCTGCTTTACCTCGGGCCTAATGCCCTACAATTACCTCGGGCCTGCTGCCCTACCTTTACTTGGGTCCTGGCACCCTACATACAGTGGGCCTGGTTCCCTTTTAGCTGTGGGCCTGATGCCCTTCGAAATGGGCCTGGTGCTCTCTATACTGTGGGCCTAATGCCCTTTGAAATGGGCCTGGTGCCCTTCAAAATGGGTCTGGTGCCCTAAATACAGTGGGCCAGGATAGTCCCTTTAAATATTTAGAAGACCAAAGTGGCAGTTCCCTTTAAATTTGAAAGGCTCTCTGAGCCTGCTGCCACTCTTTGGCAGACGCCGCCCGAATCCTGCCCATTCCTGAATATTTATGAGGCACTTGCTTGGCCTCGCTGTGCTAGCCCCATCCTTAGGGTCGCTACCTGCCTCCCTCCTAAATAATTAAAATACAGGGTCCTAGACCACAGTGCCCCAGCGGCACTTCAGCCGCCTTTCTTCATGCCTAAGGACACTTTTAAAACAAAAAGAAAGTCTTTTCCTTCAAGCGGTCAGCACGTGAGTGTGTGCTGCCGCCGACTCACCGCTCCTATCGCTGATGGAGGCAGAAGGTGGTCACGGAGGCGGGGTGATAGCTGACAATGGGAGGAAATGCTACAGGCAGCTGGGGGACAACTGGGGGCCTAGGAGGCCGACGAGCTTGCAGCGATGCGGCGCTTGCAAGCTGCCGACGGGGACGAAATTAAACTAAAATAAACACAGGGGCTAAAATAATAAACGAATGGGGCTCTTAAGCCCAAACGACCAAACCAGATGTTCTTTGTACTTTGTGGTGCCCCGATGGCACCACCGACCGCAACACAGAGCCGAAGCAAGCGCTTCAGACAGGGGAGGCAGAGCAGGACCACAGCAAGCCCTGAGGGACGGCTTCAATCCAAGTAAGCCCTGAACTGTCCCTATGGCTTCTGTGTCCTGTCTCTCAACCATTGCCCAGGAATGACTGACTAATTGTTAAATAAAATTTTAAACTTAAACCCACCAGGGTTCTAGAGTGGCTGGAGTGGAATGCTGTGCATGAGCAGCTCAGCACAGCATTCCATCCAGGCCGTTGTTACTGGAGCCACATGAATTCTATCTTTTTACAGCATTTTAAGTGCACAGAGCACTTTTCTCTATCATTTAGAGTGTTTCCACACTATACAGGGAGGGGATCAACTTCTGAGGGGCCTCTTTTACCTTTGCCCTGTAGTCTATACTCTGGCAGGCACCCTGGGCACCTGTAAACCCCTAATCTTTTTACTTGATTTAATTTTCTGGGATGCCCAACTTTGAGGCATTACACTACTGAACTGCCAAATGACTATATACAGTAGGAAAGCCATTCAATGTATAAGAAGTAACAACAAATAAACAGTAAAACAGTAATTTTTCCTTCCAATCAGCTTTTTGTTTATGACTATTGGCCTGATCTACAAAACAGCTTGCTCCCACAGATGCTGATGCACATAACAGCATCCATGATCCTAGTAACCCTGATGCATGGGGGCCAGGGGCACGCAAGGGGTAGTGCAAGCTCAGATACAGTACTCTGATGCCTGGACTGGATCAGGAGCAAATTCCTTGCTTCACACAGCGAAGGGAGTATTTGGGTATGGCTATCCTCCAAAGACTTCTGTATCCACGTATGGGACATACTGTAGTTTTTATTTAAATACAAAATAAAAATTTACAGTTAAGTTGCACCGCCCTTCATGCCAGTTTGGAAAGCAGGGGGCTAAAGTGGGCAGAGCTGATTGAGCCCCTGAAAAACAGATGACTGATTAGAAGGGGTGCATAAGCACTATTGCAGGGTCCCCAACATTGTGGGCACCACCCCAGCCCGCCCTACACCATGTTGATATTTACTAGGCTGAGCAAAGCATGCCTTCATCCTCATGCCTGCCCCTGCCCTGACTCATCTGTATAGGAAGTGGGGCAGAATGGGATTAGGTGTGGAGGGGTTTGTGTCCCTGTTCACTGATGCAGTGGAGTACCCACACGCACAGAGCAGGCAGTCGTGGCTCTGCCATCACACTTGCAGAAGCCAAGATTTCATTTAGGCAATAGGCCCTCAATTTAGCATATAATGTTTTTCAGTCAGACACATAGAGGCTACTCAAATGTTTGTGAGTCACTAATGCAATTAGCGGGCATTAAAACGCTGATAGACCATTTTGCAGTTCTTGCCCATATTGACCTGTGGGAACAGTGATCACAAAACAGTAGTGATCTCTAATAGTACTTCATGCAATTAATATGCAAATGAGGGCCATGGCCTTGCATATCAGGTGCAGTCTCATATTCAAGGCACACTGTCTCTGCAGAGCATTTACGTGTAATCGTAAACTGAACACCCCAAAAAGCAGGTAGTATCCAGTCACAGATCAACACAGGGATGCAGACCACCTGCAGAGGACCAGAATAGGCAGGCAGATCTGTGTGAGATACTCCCAGGCACACACCATTACCCTGCACTGGTTGCTGATGAAACTCACTGGCATGAGGGAGACATGGCATGGGGCTAGCAGCACAGGGAAGGAACAACATTAAATAAAGTGCACCTGGATCGGAGGGACATAGTGTTGATGCCACCCTCACACCCTTCACTCTGTCAGCTCAAGGTGCTAGCCACAGGCTCTTCCACAGGTGTGAAGCTGGTCTGTTTTGGTGGGCCATTGTCAGTGGCCTGTAGTGCCTGCCATACTTCTGTCAAGTTCCCCTTGGTCTATCTTCTCATGTCATTGAATCTCTTTTCGCCTCCCCACCGAACGCCCCTCTGCCACACTCAGTATTGATTGCCTCCATCACCTCCTTCCATGTCACTGCCTTGCATCAGGAGGGGACACCCTTGCAGAACTGGGCCTCCCAGGCAAGGTATTCCCATGACAGCATCTGCTTGAAAAAACTTATGGAGTACATCCCTCACCATAAATGGCACTGTCACCCACAGCACTGTATGAATGGCTGTGCCACCCCCAGTAATCCGTGCAGCTGCCCGCACCAGTTGTTGGGCCTGGCCTGTGGACAGGAAAGGTTCTTCTGGACTCAGTCACATGCACAGGGCTGTAGTTCCCCACCGAACATGCATGATGAGGGATACACCATAGGTCTGTCAACCCATGCTGGGTAACAGCAGGCACGCCCAGTCAGGCATTGATGGATGCTGCACAGTGGCCTGCATGCCTGCTGCAGCACAAATTTTGCACATGCATTGTGGATGGATGCAGTGCATACTAAGGTACATGAAGGTTGTCAGCACCTGTGCACATGCCATGGGCCACATGTGCACCACCCCTGCTGGTGGCTGTGGCAGAGGCAGCACCCCTCCCTGCTCTGCCCATACACCACTGTAGTCCCCCCCACACTCCCCAACACACAAACACCCCTGCCTGGGATCCTATGCCATCTGTGGTCAGTCAGACATTCACTACCGGTAGACAGCTCTGCTTATGTTCAGGGTGTATTAGTGTGGTCTCATGTCAAAAATCTGTATAATGTGGTCTGGCACTATAGACAAGGGGTTAGATTACAGAGTTGTGGATAATGAGCTTGTTACATTTGGCATACCCATGCTTGTTGGACAAAACACCCACTTGCATACTGTGTGACCCTGAGTAGGTTATAAACCCTCCAGTGCCCCCATGCATCCCATGACTACAAGTTGCCTTTGGGCCTTACCCAGTTACCACAGATAGTAGTACATATTTTATTTATTTAAGGGAATCAGATACACCTTTGAGCCAGGGCTCTTTTGCAAAGGTTCCACTTCAGGTTACTTGAAACATTAGGACAGGCAGTGCACAGCAAAAGAGAAATAAACATAACAGCCAGAGGGTTTTGTCAATTATCAAAACATCACAATTGTGCAAATCACTTCTATAACAAATTAAACAATATAGATTCAGATAGGTAGCCATCCGACAGAGGGAGGTGAGGCCAGAGGCTGGTGTAAAGAGGGAGAAAGAGAGGGAGTGGGGGTGGGTCAGGAGCAGGGTCAGGAAGGAGGTGTGGTGGGAGTAGAGGAGGAGGGAAGGAGTAGGGAGGGAAGGGTGGGGTATGGGGTGTGTGGGGGATAAACCATTTAGGTGTAGCAGTTGCAGAAGGCACAAGATGAGGTATTGATGCAGGCTGAGCTTAAAGGCACCCAGGGTTGCTTTGCTGGTAACTTCTGCTGGCAGGGTGTTGAACCAGGAGGAGGCTCTGTAAAGAATGATCATTGGCCTTGGGTAGTCCTGCAAAGGGAACAGTGAAGGAGAGGTTGTTTGAATTCCTGGTTTGTCGTGGTCGCTATATGGTCTCAGCAGTGCCTGTGATCCAGGGGTGGTAGGTCCAATGTTTGCTTTTTGCTAGGATGCAGGTTTGATATTTAATTCTGCCAGATAGTTGGTGCCAGTTTATGTGTTCATAGATCTTGCAGGTGTGTGTAAGGTGGTTTGCAGATGTTTGGAGACTACATGCCTTGTTTAGTGCTGTGGTGGTACGTTGGACAGCTGTGTTAGTTGCAGACCCGTAGATCACAAGCCCATAGTCTATTATAGAGATTACTGAACTGTGAATGGCAGTGCTTAGGGCTTCATCTGTGAGGCAGTTCTTATGTCTATAGCGAGGCCTATGCGGGTATTCACAGTTTTTGCTATGTAGTTGTTATGTTCAGAGTATCCAAGTGTTGGGTCAAGAATTACCCCAAGATATTTAAATAGATGTACTTGTTCAAGGGTGGCCCTTACTGTTTGAGATAGAGAGGTCTCTGTTTTTATGTTTGCTGTGAGTACCATGGAACAGCATTGATTTGGTTTTGCTGTAGTTAAGAATAAGCTTGTGGGATTTAAACCATGCCTCCACATCAGTGAAGCTTTGTAGTAGCAACTGAAGAAAGTAAGTGTCAGAATGGGAGTGAAGATGACAGCATCGCCGCCATAGAGTAGGATTTTCTGAGCAAGATGAAGGGAGGCTGCTTAGGAAAATGCTGAAAAACATAGGACCCAGGATGGATCCTTGTGGACTCCTGATCAGACCAAGAGGGTGTTGAGAGGGATTTGCCAATTTTACCTGCTGTGTTTGGTCACTGAGGTAGCTTTGAAACCAAAGAGTTGTGTCCGGAGATAGGCCTATTAGAGATAGTTGTTGAAGCAGTAGTGAATGGTTGATAGTGTCAAACGCCTTAGTTAGGTCGATGAAGGTGGTGCCAATGAGATCCTTGGTCCAGGGCATTGTGGATGTAGGAGGTAAGCTCTAGGAGTGCCGTGGTCGTGTTGTGCCCTCTGCAAAACCGTGTTGTTCTTGGATATAGCAGGTTATACTTAGTAAGGTATTCTGTCAGTGTGGTCGGCAGCTATTCTCTCAGTGCTTTTGAGAGGGGGAGAATGGAGATTGGTCTATCGTTGCTTGTAACAGATATATCGCCAATTTTGTGGATAGGTGTCACCATCATTGATTTCCATTTTGGGGAACCGTGAGAGCATAAGAGATTTGTTAAGGATTTGGTGAGGGGATTCAGGATTTCACCGATGGTAAGAGTGAGGAGTTTCAGGTCGAGGGAGTCACTGCTTGATCTAGACTTTCCAAGCACCGAAGAGGTACTTGTTTGTGATGTCCTTGGAGACGGCTTTAGTAGAACAGTGGATTTCCATCCACATTTCTGACTTTGACTGAGTTAATGGTATGTTGAGGGAATCAAAGAAAGTTGGTGGTAAAACATGGCTAAGGTTTGTAAATGCTGCATTAAAGACATTTGCCACGGTGACTTGATCTGGTGATGATGTGGCCATTTAGCTGGACCATAGCTGGTGGGGCTTTTGTGTTTTTTCCAGTTAGTTCCATTAAGTTGGCCCAAAACTTATTTCCATCTTTCCAAGAGTTTGTTAGCACTCTTGTAGTAGTTAGCCTTTTCATTTTGAATCGTGGGGCAGGCATTTCTTGCAACTTTGAAGGTATATTGTATAAGGAATGACAGATGCTGCCTGCTGTCTGTACAATGCAGTGCTAGCTAGCTCAGGACCCCTTGTAAATGAGCATCAGGCAATACAACCATGTCCCGGTTAAACAAAGTCATGCAGCTGCAACTAGAAATCAATAATGCTCTGCACTACTATATGGGTTTTAATAGCCACTTACATGCAATTCCCGGGCTAAAACATATATCTGCATAACCTATCTCATTACTGCACTTCACGGGTGATGACTTTCATGCACATAAGCATAACACAAATTAGTAAAGACACTGTGCACAGCACCTGTGGGAGAGGTTTAAAATATTAGTTGTGTTATTGCAACTTACCTTTTCTAATAGACAGTTGTCTATCAAAGTGCTGCTGGAGTTGCTGCTCCAGACTGCAATGGGATTCAGTGTGGATTGCAAACCTTGGGGAGGTCCACTATTACAGTGAGGCAGTAATGAGAGTACAATGACATAGAAACATAGAATTTGACGGCAGATAAGGACCACTTGGCCCACCCAGTCTGCCCATTTCCATACCTGATGGATAAGCTGCAGATTCTAGTCAATCAACAGCTTACTTCCTCCTGCCCCCACTAGAATTACCTTATGCCTGTCCCATGCATTCTTGAATTCTCCCACTGTTCCTGACTCCACAACCTCCTCAGGAAGATTGTTCCATGCATCCACAACTCTCTCTGTGAAAAATACTTTCTAACATTACCTCTGAGCTGTACCTCCTCTATCTTCAAATTGTGCCCCTTGTTCTTGCACATCTCTTCTTCTGAAAGATACTACCTCTTGTACCTTGTTAATTCCCTTAAGGTACTTGAAAGTTTCTATCATGTCCCCCTCTCCTCCTTTCCTCAAGGGTATACATATTAAGCTGCTTTAGTCTCTCCTCGTGTAACCCCTAGATGGCGCTATCCCAGGGCTACTACCCTGCCTGATTTGCCACTAACAGGTTGAGGGGCCTGGATCCAATGGGGTGCCTCCACCCAGAGGTCAGGGTTTGCAATAGTTAAACTTACTTGGTCACAGCCCTCTGGGACACTGCAACCCCCTTTCTTCCCACTCAGGGCCCACACAATATATCGAATTACCTTCACAGTATACACTTACCCCAGGGTGGTTCAGGCACTGGGACCTCCTGTACAATAAGATACAGTGCAACAATCACAGTACAATACTTTAACATAGACAAATACCTCAGGCAGTATAACTTTGCAAAACAAGCAGCTCTGATTTATTTAGGGGGATATAACAAGGACAGGGAAATCAGGTTAATTAGCTTATCACTTTACTATCTATCTATGGCTCTGTGTACAGCCTATCCCTACCAGTTACTGTCCCTGGGCACCCAAGCCCTCAGTGGCTAGTCCAAACCGTGGCAGCTGGTAGGGGCCTTTCACACAGTGAAAAGAAAATTAGTTTAAACAGTCAGCAGTACAGTGATTCCAGTTGGATTTAATGTGGCAATTCAACAGGGAGTGACCCTGAATTAGTACTCACGACCTCCAAACAAGATAGGGTCCTTCAATATCAGCAGGGCTACTCTGAGCTCCAAGAGACTCTTCACACATTTATATGGTAAAAAAAAAAGTACTATACCAGGCAGGCTGCTTCTCTATCCTGATCGCAATTACTGCACAAACCGGAGAACACAGCAGATTCAGTTCCTGACAGACAGAGTGCACTCAACAATTTCTCCAGTCTTCTACAGGTGAGCCTGGTTTCTACTCTTCAGAGATCCTTTGATTCTTTTCACAGGACGGATTCAGTCCTAACAAGCAGTTACACAAGCTGCAGACCGAACTCTGGGCCTTACACACGTTTTGACTGAAAACTGTGCACTGAAGGAGCACAGGGTTTCTTTCCCTTCACTGCCAGATCTAAACTGAAACTCCAACAGACAAACCGGCACTTCTTTTGAGTTCCTCCCAGTTCTTGACTGGATTGGCTGTCACTCACATAGACTGCTGCTGTTGGTCCAAAAGGCGCTGAAGTCTAAACTACATCTCCCAGAGTCACTGCCCATACAATCCTCTTGTGGCTGGCTCAGATTATGAGTCCAAGTTCTGATTCGCCCAAGGCACCATTTTAGAGCTAGCTTACCCCACACTGATTGGTCCAGTTCAGCAGTTCAAAACTAGAATGGGAACTAGGCAAACAGTTCTGACTGCAAAGAAAGCAGGTTAGACAAACTGTATTTTCATTATTACTCCAAATTATTTCTGGCAAACAGTTACATCTTTCAGATAGGTTCCCTTTGTACTCTAGTGACTGCAAAATGGAGTGAATTGGCAGCAGTTCGAGTGGTGCTCAAACAGAGAAACACACAGTCCCCCATATAACTAATTATGTCTGCAAGCAGACAGCTCTTAAAGAGACAGTACCAGAGGCTCTAAAAACACTCACTGATAAATGGCTTAAACGCCAAACACCATTCAGGCTTGGAGCATTCAAGCAAGCTCCTGGAAGTCTTTTGGGAACCCCCATTTGCAGGGGGTTACACTCGTATGTCTTCTGGTGCAGACCTTGCACCATTTTGGTTGCCCTCCTCTGAACAACCCCACTCTGTCTATGGCTTTGTGGAGATGAGGTATCCAGAATTGCATGCAGTACTCCAGATGGGGTCTCACTAACTGTCTGTAGAAAGGGATAACAATTTCCTGTTTTCTACTGTTGATGCCTCTCTATGCATCCCAGTATCCCCAGCCCTCATACTGCCTTCTCACAATGCTTCCACATTATGTTTTGCACCATTAATGTTACAGTAGGCCCTTTGCATGTTTGCATGTTAAAACACCACTGTCTCTCTGCAACATGGGAGTCACATAATTCAAAAAAAAAAAGATAAAACCAACAACTTACTTTTTCAGGACTCTGGAACCAATACATGCTGTGCTTTGTGTTATGCCTGCTATTTGTTGAACTGACACTACTAGTAACATCGTCAAATGTGCTAACTGCTGTCAGTAAGCTCAGCGACAGTGAATTCTAGGGCAGGATTCTCAAAGAAAGCCAAAAATCCCGCAGCTGCAGGAAAAGGCTTGCAGCACTGCGGAAATGCAGTTGCGCCATATTCTGAAAGAAATTTGTGCAGGTGCAGGATTCCGTAAAAATCCCAGCAGCTGCGGGAAATTCAGCAGATGTGGAAATCGTGCAAGGGCTGAAAATCCACAACCGCGGATCCGCAGCTGTGTAAATGGCTGGCACAACAACAGTGAACCTAATTAGCTGGAGCAGCAGACTTTAGCATTGCTGCCACAGCATGAAGCTGAAAGCACCCACAAAGAGACCAGCAACCAGTCCCTCAACTGGGACCACTGCAGCACCAAAGGTACCAGCAATACCATGGCACCACAGTGGCTGTCTGTCACTACTGGTCGTCCCACCCTGGGTGTTCCTGTTACCTGCAGGAGTAACACTCACTGCCAGCTGTTCAGGCTCTACTGCCTGTGAGACTCCGTTCTGAGGCCGCACTGGGTCTGGTGGTTGTTGTCTGTTGCCATATCATGGCAATGTTTGCTATTGTTGCTGTAACATCAGCCACTGCTACACCCACTGGTATGCTATTACCTGTGCCTACCTCCACCATAATTGTTTTCAATTGTTGGGGCACTACTGCAGTTTGCTGAGGGTGAGTTACACCTCACTCCAGTGTGCGTAACATTTTATCCGCAACTGCAGAAAAAATGGGCTGAGAATAGCCTTTGAGGGGCTGTGCTTACTTATCAATTACCTTTTTCCTCAGGAACTTCTGCAGCTGCACTTTTTCCACAGTTGCGTGTGTTTTTTCCGCAGCTGCAGGGTTTTGTGAATAGCGCTCAGAGCAATTTCCTTTTTTCGTACCTACGGCAGTTTGGGGACTTAGGGAAGGTTTTGCACCTTCAGAAAGCTTTGTGAATCCAGCTCCAAGTGATTTGCCTGTGATCTGCTACCACAATTAACACCTTGAGGTACACTAACAAGCAGCTAATCTGTCCAAAATAGAAGGCACGCATAGAATGATATAACCAGCAGTTTTACATTATAGCCTATGGCACTGGAAAATGGAAAATGTAATCTGCGGCAAAACTGACTGCCCGTTGAAAACGGCAGGCGCTATAAATGGCAGGACTGTATTAGCAATCTTTAATGATGATTGCACGGATTCTCCACAGACACTTGCTTTGGCCAACTTATGCCTTGATGATGTCAAGGCCATTGCTAATGATGGCATTAGGCATCTTCCATAAACATGCACCCGTGCGATCAGCCACTAAGCGTGCACAAGCAACACAGCAGTGCCTAATCCAAGACATCAGCATTACCTCAGGAAGTCAATGTTTAGATAACTACCCTGTACATTCTGCACACCCTGTATTGCCCCTTCTGTGTCTGGTGGCATGCTGCTGTATGCGTTGTGTGTCCTGGGTATGTAACTGTAGAGTGTTTCAACAGTCCACCGTACCCACCAGTTGCCGCCTAGTACATGTCCAATCACCTGCATTGTGGTTCACAGCACCTCACGATGCGCCACCCTCTGGTAGGTGCATGTCCATGTACCACTGGTCAGTGACCTACCAACAGCACCGTGCTTCACCACTGTCACCTGTATCACGTGTCTCCCAGTATAATATTTGTACATGCATATATTGTACACTATTGCCATGGTGCCCTGCGACCTCTGGACATGTGTGTGCTGCCCTGTTAACCTCCACATGGGGCGGCAGCCCATGGCATTACACACAGTGCTGCCCACAGTACCACAGCCATGTTACCAGCCATGTGGGAGGGCATGTCCTTATTACACACAGTTATTGTCAGGACCTGCAATGTGCATTCCTTGCCCCCGCTTATGTCCACGTGTGCCACTCTGCACTGCACAGGTGTGTTGTCATGCACATCGTTGTGTGCTGCCCGCTGGGACTGATATCAGCTGTACACATGCTGGCTGTACCTTATGTAGTTCACCTGTCACTGGCCTGTCCCTGTGACATGTTTGGTACACATGCTGATGTTACCTTTTCTATTCCAGGTGATAGTCCATGGTGGCAGATCCAGGCTGGGATGGGGCACTGCTGTCCTTAGCGAGACAGACTCTCCACCATGTCCCTGGGCATGCACGTACCTTCATGAGAGGCAACAGGGCTGCTGTGGGAAGATTGTGGCATGGCTGAGGCGCAAGCACAGTCTTAGGGAAGCCACAGCAGTGTCCAGGTGTTAGGGTTGACGCACCAGCCAGTAGGCCATTTATGGACTGCCTATGTTTTCCTGGCTATTCTTTGGGCCAGCTGTTTTCAAATTGTTCATAGGTGTGCCTGTAGTTTTAGTTTTGTATGTTTAATGGAGGTGTGCCAGTGATTTTAGTTTCTTATGTTTCATGGCAGTGTGCCAGTGATTTATGATTTTCATTCTGTTATGTTTTATGTTGCTAATGTTTGTGCACAAGAAAAACGTCTTGTTCATACATACCTGTGTCTGTGGTTCCTCATGGTTTTGTGTGTTTTTTTTTGGGGGTGGTTGGCATGGCCTGTGGTATGCCATTCATGCTCTCACTATAGTTTTGTGGTGTCTTTTTGCGATCGCAAGTGGGGTTTGTAGTGCCTTGCAGCAGCTGTTGTAGTACATTCATGACCATCACTATGGTCTGTTATATTGGTACATTTTATGACCTCTGTGTCAATTTGCAATTGTTCAATATACCATTCTTTAATGACTGGTGCAAATTTGCAATCACTAATGGTGGTTTGCACTGCAAATTAGCGACAGTTTCGAATATCCCTGCCACAGTCTGATATACAAAGCAAGTATGAGCAAGCACGTTTGCTTTATAGGCATGTTTCAAAATGCTGAAATCCGGAGGATGGTGGTCTTCAATGTTCCATGTGTATTACTATAAGCGATATTTTACAACTGGAAGTCACTTTACTGTGAAGTGAATAAACGACTGTTTCAACATTTGTTGCTCACTCAATTGTGTACAATAAACGTTGATTTGCAGTCAGAAAACAATTCTGTTTTGAACTCAGCTGCCCAGTACAGGTCTAGTTGTTTAGCAGTAATCATGTTAGCACAGGTCAGGCTATGGGATCAATAATGTTTCACAGTCCCTAGCTATCATTCTTAGTAATTAAGTATCCTGGGAATTCTTATTTTTCCTTTATAAAATTGGAAGAAAACACAGAAACATACAGTCTGACAGCAGATGAGACACTTGGCCCACCTAGTCTGCCCATTATTTTCCCGCCTATAGAGTACCGTCACGCAGTTCCTACTTAATCTCTGGCTCCTCCCGCCCTGCTTCCCACTAAGATGACCTTGTGCCTATCCCATGCATGTGAAGCCCACCACTGTTTTCCTCACTCTCCACTGGAAGACTGTGCCAGGCACCACCACTCTTTCAGTGAAGAAGTACTTTCTCAGTCATATCTGTCTTGAATTTACCCTCTTCCAGTTTCATCACATTTCCCTTATTCTTCATAGAATCATAGAAACTTGGTGGCGAAAAAGGACCCCGACGGCTCATCTAGTCTGCTCCTTCCCACCTTACTCGTCCCTCACCTGTTGGCCCCCCCCCCTGCTACCCAGCCCCATATGACTGTCCCATGCCTCTTAAATCCCTCCACCATTTCAGCCCCTACCACCTCCTCTGGTAGTCTGTTCCAGGCCTCCATCACCCTCTCCACAAGAATCGCCCCTCCACACTATCTCTATATCTTCGTCCCTGCAGTCTTAGGCTATGCCCTCTAGTTACAACCCCTCCTTCCTTTTAAGTAAACACCCTTCCTTTACTTTGTTGATCCTTCCACAACCCTTAAAAAGTTTGATCATGTCTCTCTCTCTCCTCCTAAAGTCCAGCATATACAGATCCAATTCCTTTACACCTCTGCTAGTATGTCTTCCCTTGCATACCCTTCACCATCCCAGTTGCCCTTCTCTGGACTCTCTCCATCCTGTCTATGTCCTTTTCGTAGGTGTGGTCTCAGAACTGAACTCCGTACTCAGATGCAACCTCACCATGGCTATGTGAGGGAGCATCAGTACCTCCTTTCTTCTGCTAGTAATGCCTCTGCCAGTGCATGCCAACATTCCATAGGCCTTCCTCACCACCCTGTACATTGGTTACCTACCTCAAGGTTGTTTCATACTATAATCCCTGGATCACTCTCCTGCTCCGTTACCCTGATGTTCTCCCTCCTAGGGTATGTCTTGCTCATGGTTCTTATGCACTAAGTGCATCACAGCACACTTCTTGGCATTGAATTTCAGTTGCTAAGTCTCTGACTATGCCTCAAGTCCTGCCTCATGTCCTCCACCCCCCAGGGGTGTCCACTCATTGCAGATTTTGTGTCATCATCAACAAGGCACACTCTCCCCTTTAGCCCCTCTGCTATATCGCTGATGTAAATATTCAAAAGAGGTCCCAGTACTGACCCCTGGGGCACTCCTCATCACCCCCATCCTGGCAACACCCCATTTATCACCACTCTCCGACTACCTTGCCAATCAATTCACCTCCCACCTGGTTATTTTCCCACCTACTCCTACGCTTTCCAGCTTGCTTATCAACCTTCTGTGAGAGGATGACGTTGAAGGCCCTACTGAAATCCAGATGAGGCCACTTTCACCACCCTTCCTGGTTGACCACCTGTGTCATCCAATCATTGTTGCTGCAAGTGTTGATACCTCTTGTGTTGTTATGTTTTACCTATTAGCTTACGCTTCTGTAAGACATACCTCTGTATGTCCATGCTGCAATATTGTACATTTTATGTTTCCTGGATTGTTGCTCATGCTGCAGTATTGTAATTTTATGTATTCTGGAGTGTTGCTCATGCTGCAGTATTGTAATTTTCTGTATCCTGCAGTGTTGCGCATGCTGCAGTATTCTAATTTTATGTTTCCTGGATTGTTGCTCATGCTGCAGTATTGTAATTTTATGTATCCTGGAGTGTTGCTCATGCTGCAGTATTATAACTTTTATGTTTCCTGGTTATTGCTCATGCTGCAGTATTATAATATTTATGTATCCTGGAGTGTTGCTCATGCTGCAGTATTGTAATTTTTATGTTTCCTGGATTGTTGCTCATGCTGCAATATTGTAATTTTATGTTTCCTGGATTGTTGCTCATGCTGCAGTATTGTAATTTTCTGTATCCTGTAGTGTTGCTCATGCTGCAGTATTGTAATTTTATGTATCCTGGAGTGTTGCTCATGCTGCAGTATTGTACATTTTATGTTTCCTAGATTGTTGCTCATGCTGCAATATTGTAATTTTCTGTACCCTGCAGTGTTGCTCATGCTGCAGTATTTTAATTTTCTGCATCCTGCAGTGTTGCTCATGCTGCAGTATTGTAATTTTATGTATCCTGGAGTGTAGCTCATGCTGCAATATGTACATTTTATATTTCCTGGCTTGTTGCTCATGCTGCAGTATTGTAATTTTATGTATCCTGGAGTGCTGCTCATGCTGCAGTATTGTAATTTTCTGTATCCTGCAGTGTTGCTCATGCTGCAGTATTATAATTTTATTTTTCCTGCAGTGTTGCTCATGCTGCAGTATTGTAATTTTTATGTTTCCTGGATTGTTGCTCATGCTGCAGTATTGTAATTTTATGTATACTGGAGTGTTGCTCATACTGCAGTATTAGTAATTTTTATGTTTCCTGGATTGTTGCTCATGCTGCAGTATTGTAAATTTTCTGTATCCTGGAGTGTTGCCTATGCTGCAGTATTGTAATTTTATTATCCTGGATTGTTGCTCACGCTGTAGTATTGTAATTATTATGTTTACTGGATTGTTGCTCATCTGCAGTATTGTAATTTTCTGTATCCTGCAGTGTTGCTCATGCTGCAGTATTGTAATTTTCTGTATCCTGGAGTGTTGCTTATGCTGCAGTATTGTAATTTTTATGTTTCCTGGATTGTTGCTCATGCTGCAGTATTGTAATTTTAATCTTTCCTGGATTGTTGCTCATGCGCAGTATTGTAATTTTATGTATCCTGGATTGTTGCTCATGCTGCAGTATTGTAATTTTATATTTACTGGATTGTTGCTCATGCTGCAGTATTGTAATTTTCTGTATCCTGCAGTGCTGCTCATGCTGATGTAATTTTCTGTATCCTGGAGTGTTGCTTATGCTGCAGTATTGTAATTTTATGTTTCTGGATTGTTGCTCATGCTGCAGTATTGTAATTTTATCTTTCCTGGATTGTTGCTCATGCTGCAGTATTGTAATTTTATATATCCTGGATTGTTGCTCATGCTGCAGTATTGTCATTTTATGTATTTTGGATTGATGCTCTCTATGTCCCTCCCAGGACACACCGGAATCAAGCAATACTGTGCTCAGTGTGCCTTCCTGGTAAAATGTTTAAATAAAGAAATAAGTTCGTCTGGCATGACTTCCCTTTCATGAAGCCATGCTGCATGTCATCCTGTAAGCCACTATCCTCCAGGTAGTCCACCACCCTCTCCTTTATTAGTGCCTCCATGACCTTCCCCACCACTGAAGTGAGGCTGACGGGTGATAGTTCTCCGTCACCTCCCTACTACTACCCTTGTGCAATGGTACCCATCCTTCCTCCTCCTCCAGTCCTCTGGCACCCTCCCTGAATCCAGAGACAAGTTGAATAGCCTCGTCAGTGGGGCAATCAACTCCTCCCTCAATTCCTGGATCACCCTCGGTACAAACCATCTGGCCCCATTGCCTTGTCACCTTAAACCTACCTAGTTCCTCCCTAACTCTTTCTACACTGAACAGGCTCAGGTCACCCTTTTGTCCTCCCTCTGCCTCCCTTGAGCTTGAGTACACTGCCCTCTTCCTCCTCTGTAAATACCAAGCACAAGCACTTAGTCAAGCTCTTCTGCTTTCACAGTCCTTCCAGTTGTATCCTCCCTACCTCCTCAGCCATGTAATCCCCTGCCTTGTCTTCCCTTTTTCCCTCACATATCTTAAAAATGTTTTGTCTCCTCTTTTGGCCTGCTTAGCTATTCTCTCCTCAGTATCCGTTTTGCCATCCTTATTTTCTGCCCTCCTAGCCTCTTCTTCTTCTTCCTATAAGCCTCCCTGTTCTCCTCCTTTGTGTCTTCTTATATTTTCTGAAATCCTTCTCCTGTCCCCAACCACTCCGCCACCTCCCTTGTAAACCAAAGTGGTATCCTCCTTTTCTGCTCTTCCTTACCTTCTTTATGCACATTTCTATCACTTTCAGTACCCCTCCTTAAATAGTGTCCCATAACTCCTCCACTTTCCCTATATTCTCCAATCCGCCATATCTTCCCTCACTATCCTTCTCATCCTGTGGAAGTCCATGCTCTTGAAGTCCATAACTGCTGTGCTGTTCCAGCTTGACTCTCCCTGCCCTTACCCTGAACCTTACAGTCCTGTGATCGCTGGTGCCCAGTACATCTCCCTCCACCTCCTCCACAATCTCCCCATTTGTCAGGACCATGTCCAGCAGGTTGCTGCCTGTTGGCTCCCTGACCAGCTGCTGTAAGACCACACCCGCAGCACCTCTAGTATCTCCTGCTCCCTAGCCGATGGTACATCACAGGATACCCCAGTCCACTTCTGGGAGGATTGGGTCCCCCACCAGGGTATTTCCCCTTTGAAGAGCAATTCGTGTGACTGTCTGTATCAGCTGTCTATCCCTTCTTCTCCCTGTGTAGGGGGTCTATATACCACCCCAGCCATGAAGGATTCTCCAGTCCTTTTGTCCAGTGTTACCCACAGGGCTCAATCTCCCGTCTTCCTTCTGCCTCTCAGTTACTCTTATATAAGTCCTTGATGTGTAAAGCAACCACCCCTTCCTACCCACCCTGTCCCTTCTAAACAGTCTGTAGCCTGAGATAGTTGTCTCCCAAGTATGGTGCTCTGTCCACCAAGTTTTGCTTATCACTACTATGTCAGTCCTTCATCACCTATGATGGTCTCCAAGTCCACCATTTTGTTCCCAAGCTCCTAGCGTTAGCTACTAATCCTTCCACCAAATCCACCCTTTCCCTTTCCTTTGTGCTGCTTTGCCTAACATTCTATCACTATCTCCTGACTTTTGGTGTGGATTTTTCCTAACCCTAACCTTTTAGTTTAAATTATATGTTTTCTCTATGAACTCTCTAGTTTACTTTTCAGTACTGCCACTCCTTCCCTGTTCAGGTACATTCTGTTCTGCATGGCTTCCATCACTGCCTCATCTAAATTCTCCCCGTGTTGGAGGCCATGTAGATCATGACAGTATGAATGATGGCTCCATTTCCTGTCTCCAGAGTGACTACAGTATCTCCATCCACTCATCCCCCAGATTCCTGTGACTCCATCACTTTGATACCCCCCTCTACATATAGCACCACCGCCTCCTTTCATTTCCAACTCTATCTTTCCTGAACTGAGTATAGCCTTGCATTGCTATGTCCAGTCGCAGTTCCTGTGCATCTACAACTCAGTAATGGCCATTATGAATCCTGGTCTGTCTCCACCATGGTGGCTCTAGATCTGGAGTTTATTTCCTAGACTTCCTGCATTTGTAGACATGGCCTTCAGATTTTATTACAGCTCTGCCTGCTTCCCCACTTTATTCCTTTTTGCCATGCCTCTTTTCCCTCTCCTTTTACTGCTCATGTTCCTGTCCCTTTCATTTTAACTGTTGAATTTGATGGCGAAAATAAGTACTTTAAACACACAAGGGTCTTGGTAGTAAGAAAACCGCCACACTGAAATGTAGACCTTCTCTTTTACTTCCATTCAGCAGCACATACAAGAGGCTGGCTTCAAACACAGGCACACTCACAGGAAGTGCACATTCTCTTAAAGCTGTACTGTCACTAACGTTTCTTAAAGCTATACTACACATAATGATCCCTCCTGACTTAGCTAGGAAGTACTTAAATCATTAATTCAGAAGTAATAGGAAACTATTAAAGTTATTACTGCAATGTCCTTTTAGTTAATTCTGGACTTAAACCTCAACCATTGCCTGAGGCATCATTTGAGTCCTCCCTTCTGTCATTGTCGAAATCAAGGTTCCAACATCACAATCTGTCTTTACTTCAAATATTGGACTTAAACCCCAACCACTGCCTGTGGCATCTGTGTGTTCTCCCTTAGAACAGTCCTTCCTTCCCTAGGCCATCATGTCCACCCTCTCCCATCTCATCTGACCTTCCCTCCCAACTCCCTATACCCCTCTCCCCTTCCTACCCCAATTGCCAGGCCATCCCTACAGTACTTATCAAAGGATTCTTACATCTCAATCTTCTTCACACTTTAATGCTACAGGAACTACCACTCCTGCTCACTATGACTCCTCAATGATGTTTACTGTATAAACTTTAGCTCATTACCTTAAGTCCACATATCTGTATCTATGCAATTGTACGTAAATGGCACACCTCCTGTGAACCTATTGCTATGTTCTGGTAGAAGTATCTTATAATGTATGGTAAGTGACTATTAACCACCATAATCAGCAGTCCACACAGCTTTGTTATGCACTGTTTAGAATTTTAAAAGTTGTTAACCACACTTCAGAACTTCCAAACAGTGGCATAACAAAGAATCACCAAATTCCAGAGTTCCATAATTCTCACACATAGAATGCAAACAGTGTTTTTTGACCATACACTATAAAGATGATGGCTGAGGATCAGGTGAAAACCACTCTGAAATCACCTCTCATGGTTGCTAGGGCTACAGTAAACCTCTCGAGCTTGCGGCTCTGGGGTTTACCATGTTGCCCTAGCAACCATCGAGATGATTACAGCGTCGTTATCACCCGATCCCCAGCCATTATCCTCTATGTTACATGTGATGGTTATATGTTATTATGTTGTTATTATTACTATGTAATTGTTATATGCGTTCACTCAACCTGTTATGTCTTAACCCTGTTGTAATTGTTTTGTCCCAGGTCCATCTTGTAAATGAGCTTGTCTCAATGATGTTCCACCTCGCAAAATAAAGATTTTGATTGACTGATTGATTGATTGAGTTAGTCTATGTCATTAGGCTATATCTCTACAAGTCCATTCTCTTTGATGGACGTCTTATACATCCTGACTGACATGGTAGGGATCAAGACTGTTATACTGGAATCTGATTAGCATCAGCCACATCTTGTCTCAAATGCTGTGGTTCGACTATCTCTTCCTGTTCTTGTTCTGGAACAAATAATGCTGGATAACTACCCTGACTCTGGATATCCTTTTTCATTCTGTCTCAATTCTAGTACATAATTGGTCACATGTTTTCACTCTCCTCTGGTTAGTCAGTCAAACACTATAGATAACATTTCTGAACTTTCTTTTCCACCATGACTTCTATCCATCTCTTCGGGCCTGCATATATCCTGACCTACACAAGATCATTGGGTTTGAAGGATCTGGTCTTAGGAAGCATTTCAGTTACTGACCTATAGCCTAATGGGCAAAAGATCCAATTGAGTTAGAATCTGATGTCCAAACAGCAATTCTGCAGGAGATATTCCCATGACACAATGTGGTGTTGTTCGATACATCACAAGAAAGTCCAAAAGGGCTATTTGCATTGTCATTAGTGTAGCAGGATTAGCTTTGTCCATACTCTTTTTAAAAGTCTGAACCAGGCATTCTGCTTCTCCATTTGAACCTAGATGGTAGGGAGATGAGAAAATATGGCAGATACCACGTTGCTGGCAAAATGCTTGGAATTCAACAGATGTAAACTGTGGTCCGTTATCTGAGACAATCACTTGTGGGAAACCATGGGTAGCAAAGATAGATTTCAACACTTTGATGGTACTCTCAGTAGTTGTCAAAGACATTTGATGAATTTCTGGCCATTTACTATAAGCATCAGTTAAGAGTAACCACATGGAATTTAAATAGGGTCCCTTAAAATTAATATGCAACTTTGCCAGGGTTTTCAAATCATTCCCAATGGTGAACTGGAGTTCTTGCCAGATTTCCATCGATACAGTGCAACCTTAGCATCTTTGCACAACCTGGTATATGTCTCTGTCAATGGAAGGCCATCATACATAAAGTCAGGCCAGGATTTCATTTCAGCAATGCCTGGATGGCCTACATGCAAAAGAGTCAACACATTTGAGTGATAACATTGGGGTACTATGACACATAATCCCCATAGAAGAACAACTCAGCAAAGGACAACTGCTGTCTCTTTGTATAGTAGGATTCTAGTGCAGCCGAACAAGTAGTGACTTGCAGCCAACCCTCAAGCATATACTGATACACTTGTTTCAAAATTACAACTTGACTAGTCGATTTTGCAATGTCCTTGGCTAGTACTGGAAGATGATCTAACTGTTGTAGCTCCATTGCACACAACAGTAGAGTCCTCCACATCTTTGAATTGCACTGGAAAACTATCTGGCCCCACCTGGCATACTAATGGCTCCTCTTTAAGTCCCACATCCAACTCCATTTCTCTGGATATTGGTAATCTCGATAAGACATCTGTATTTCCTTGCTGATCCGTTGGTTGGTATGAAACCTCAAAATTATAAGCAGATAAAATGAATGCCCATCATTGAAGTCTCCTAGTGGCTGTCTCTGAAATTCCTTTTTCTGGACTGAAAATTGTCACTAGTGACTTGTGATCCATCTTCAGGTGAAACTTGCAGCCTAAGTATTGGTGAAATTTCTGGACTCGAACACAATTGCTAATGCCTCTCTGAATCTGGGCATAATTCATTTCACCTGCACTGAGTTTGTGTGAAGCATGACTTATCGGCTTCTCCACTCCTTCTGGATCTGTATGGAAAAGGACAGCTCCTATACCCACAGGACTAGCATCACAGGCCAATGTGATTGGTAAGTTAGGGTCATAATGAGTTAAATTATTCACATCAGTTAGAGAGCTTGATGGCTTGAACTGCCTTGCTGTGGCCCTTGGTCACTTCCACGGAGTACTCTTATGTAACAGTTCATTTAGGATGGCACATTTAGTGGCTAAGCCAGGTATGAAACGGTCATAATGGCGCACCACACCCAAAAATGGCGCAACTCTGAAACATTCTGCAGTTCATACATGTGCACAATGGCTTCCACCTTTTAGGTCATTCAGACAAATTCCATCTTTGTCAATAGTATGACTAAGTACGTGACACTTGGTTGACAAAATTGCCATTTTCTCTCCTAAGTCTGAATCCACTCTGTTGCAATCTCTCTAAAGTCTTTTGTAAGTTAAGTGAATGTTCTGATTCTGTCTTGCCCGTGACAATGATGTCATCAAATAACAAGCAACACCTGGTATATCACCCACCATTTAAATAGCAGATTGAAACTAAGAAAGAAACATAACTGCTTGTACTTACACAGTCCTTGGTGTGTATTATCACAACCAATTTCAGAGAGTCTGTATCCAGCTCCACTTGAAGGTATGCATCAACAAGGTTCAGTTTAGAGAACCCCACACCACCATTCAGTCTATGAAAAGTTCCTCTGGTAGCGATAAAGAAAATACATCTATGCTAAGTACTGGATTAAGTGTCACCTCATCATTCCTGCCAACTAAAATGACCCAGTGCCTGATGATAGTTTTTTGTCTCCTCTATCCCATTACTGCTCCTGTTGCTGTTAAACATATCTCTAGCTTCTCCGGTAATCTTTCCTCCTTTCCCATAATTTCTATTTCTCTAACCTCTTAGTGGTGCCCAATGCGCACTGTGACTCACTCCTTTTCTATTACGTAAGGCATGGTTAAACATCATCTTTCAGGTCTTCAAAAAGTACCACCTTCACTTGCGGGCCTATACCCTTTAAATGCGATTCAGCCTTTAGTATTTGCTCATATGGCCATTCTGCTCTCTGACAGCGTGCAGCTAAACCCGGGGCAGTTAACCCCGCACCTAACCCAATTAGCAACACAAAAGGCCTAAAATTTGCTCACCTTAACATCAGGACCTTGTGCACAATCTCTCTGAACTAGAAGCTTGGACCCTCCTCTACAAGCCTGACATAATTTGCCTAACTGAAACCTGGTTCAAACCCTCCACCCCTGACACTGCTTGCTCCCTCCCATCCTACAATCTCCTAAGACAGGACCAACCTGCAACCAAGAGGGTGGTGGCACAGCTATTTATTTAAAAATCACTTTTTAGCTGTCTGTTATTAACTCGCCTCCCTTCTGCACTGTGAAGCCCTTAATGCCGTCTCACTCTCGGGACCAAACTACTCCATATTGTCTGCGTTTACAATCTCCTAAAGGTGCCCAAAGAGGCTTGGATGAACTACTGGCTCAAACCTCACTCTTGTCCAGAAGAAATGAAGTTCTCATACTGGAGACCTAAACATAAACTGGCTATGAAGCTGCCAAGCCCTATCCTAAACCGAACTACAAAGTTCAAACCTGCACCAACTGATCTCTGAACCTACAAGGACCGTCCCCACTCCAACACCAGAACATTACTGGACTGGAAAATGTCTAATCACCTGGAACACATAGTCTATTCACTAGTACTAGCTGGCGCCATCACTGACCACTCCCCACTTTCTGTGTTTGGGGTAAAGGGAGGTTAGAACCTACACAGCCCGGGTACATCTCCTTTCGCAACTATGCCCATTTTGACTCTCAGGCATTCTTACTGGACATTGCTAACATTGATTGGTCCTCTCTCTATGAGTCAAGTGATACCCAATCTGCTCTTGGTCTCTTTCTGATCCACTTCCTAGCGCTGCAGGACAAGCACTGTCACATAGTAGCAGCATCAGGTGAAAAACAGACAAACCTGATGGCTAAAATCTGATCGACTCAGTAAACTTCACCTAAGAGATAAAAGCTGGCTCCATTTCAGATGCACTGGCCTAGCCACTGACCTTACCACCTACAGGGCTATCGCAACACCTGCAGAAAGGAGATCAAACAGGCCAAAAGCTCTTACTGTAAGACCTCTTAATGAACTCCTATGGTGACTCCAGGAAATTCTGGTCCCACATCAAGCTCTTCCTTGGCTCAAACTTATCCTCCCCAAATGAAACAGTGCTAAATGGAGTCCATTGCAACAATTTACACACTATTACCAACTTTTTCAATGACTATTTCTCTGCTCTAACTAACTGTACCTCCACCTTCCCTACAACCTGACTTAGCTTATCCAGCAAATGCCTCTGGCCCCTAACTTTTCTTTAAATCTGTCCCAGACGGATGTACTGAAATTGCTGAATAATATCTCTGAGCATCGACTGCGGTTCTGACAATCTTGAACCCAAACTCCTTAAACTAGCTGCACCGTTCATAGTTGCTCCCTTAGCCAAAATCTTTACCCTCTCCTTATGCCAGGGACATGTCCCAGATATCTGGAAGATGGCAAGGATTACCCTGTTCTTAAAAAGGTGACCCAAAGGACCCCTCAAACTACAGGCCAACTGCTATCTTGCCTGTTCTCGGAAAATCCTTGAAAAGCTTGTAGCTAACCAAACTGTTGAGTTCTTCCAGAAAAATTACCTATTAACTCTGCCCAGCATGGATTCCGTGAAGGGCCATAGTACCACCACTGCTCTACTCAAATTCACATCCGATGCCCTGATGGCCATGGACTCTGCTTCTCTCACAGGTGCTATCTTCATTGATCGACCAAGGCCTTTGACCTAGTTGACCACTCTATCCTCATTTACACACTTCAATCATTAGGTTTCTCAACCAACATTATGAGCTGGTTCAAAAGCTACCTGACAGCCCAGACACAACTTGTGAAGTACAACTCCTCCCTCTCTGACAAAAGCACGACTAACATTAGAGTACCCCAGGGTCCATACTTGGCCCTCTGCTTTTCTATCTTTATAAACAACATCACCTCAAACCTTATGAACACCAGCTCCCTGTTGTATGCAGATGACATAGTGCTGTACTCTAGTGCCAAATGCATCAATGATATAAACCTGAAGCTCTCCCACAATTTCCAACTACTCCAGCAATGGCTGGTCAGGCACAAACTTGTACTAACGAAACAAAGACTCAAGCTATGCTCTTCGGATCCAATTTTAAACTTAAACACTCCCTGCACAAGTTTAAAGCCTCCACGATCAGTTTCACCTCAGTAGAAGTTGTTAGCTCTTCTAAGTACCTGGGGTCACACTGGATCCATTACTAAACTATGATCTTCATATTCAGAGGACGTGAAAATCTGTAAACTCTAAACTTGGAGCTGCCTATCGAACCAGCTATGCCCTCACCCCATCTGCCAGGCTTGCTGTAGCCCATGGAATACTACCTCCACCACTTAACTATGGGGCAGCTACCTATATTTCTGCAAACAAATCAAGTCTTCACAAATGGGATGTTACCTATAATAATATATTAGCTATGCATCCTCCTCTCATCAGCTGAAACCCCAATGCCTCCTCTACTCTGACCTTGGTTGGCTTCCTCCTCAGGCGTCAAGGCTTTATTCTTTCGGCTCCCTCATTGACAATGTAATTAGGACCCAGATACCTAAACACCTAGCGGTACTCTTCCAAAGTCAGGCCTCCTGCTATGACCTTCACTCTGCTGACAATGCCCTGTCTGTATCCCTAAACATGCTACCACAATGGGCTCTAGTGCTTTTGCCTGTCAGGCCCCCAGTACTGGAACTCCCTCCTCCCTCTAACCATTAAGTCAAGCCTCTTCACACTCCTGCTTTATGAAAGCACTGCGTCACCAGCTTATATCTTCCAGTATCTGCTCCTGTTTCAAACCTCCATAGACACAAGGTTCTTTCTGACTCCCTCGCCTCCCGTTTAATCCTAACCACATTCCTCCCTCAGAACTTTCTCTCAATCCGACAGGGTTACTCCCACACCACCTGTATTTGCACTTCCTAATCTCATTCCCTTCACCCTCCCCATTTTTGAAAGATCACTTTCTTCATTCCTTCCTCTCTAATCTACCTAATCATTGTCTCCTAAAGTGACACTGCGTTTTTCCTTTTATTGTATTCTCTCTCCTGGCGTTAGTACAAGCCTAATTTTTCGTGAAATTGTCTGTACTGCTTACACTTACCTGTGATACTGTATTACCTATGTATGCTACCTGCTTGTATGTACCCATCACTTTGACTATTTCTAGAATGTACTGTTACTGTTGTTTTCCAGAAGTTTGTTTTTGTATTGTCCCGGTGGGTGCCTGAAAATAGTCATGACTATGGTTAGCGCACCTACCGGTAAACAAAAACTAAATAAAATAAATAAATAAATAAAATTAGCATTCATTAAGTTAGCCCTATACTGTGAATTGGAACTTTGCAGGGCAGATTAAATTCTCAAATTGCATGAGATTTGCATTTTAATCTGTAAAGTGAAATTATCCAATTTGCACACCACTATATGGAATATACAATGCCCTTACTCAGAATATCTACCTTATGTTCATGAGTTAGAAGGCAAACAACTCATGAGTGGCAGAGAAACACGTGAATTATACAAGTCTTGCTCCATCATAAGTGAAGATAACTAGCATATTCTGAGTCAGGGCATTGTGTGCCCAATTTATACAAGTATTTTTAAATTGTAAAGTTTTAAAATGAGTTCTTGTTATGCTGATTTAACTGTTTTATTAGATTTCACTCCTTGGTTGTTAGTGGAGCAGAGGCCATTGTGATAATGTCCTTAGACACTGTGTAGGTTGCTCTCAATTGGTTCATCACCGATGACCTGAAATCATCAAGCAGACCTCTAAAGCGGTAGGTAAAGCTAGGGGGATGTTAGGGTGTATTAGTAGGGGTATCACAAGTCGTAAGGGGAGGTAATAATCCCTCTTTACAAGACACTAGTTAGGCCCCATCTGGAGTACTACATGCAGTACTGGAGGCCACACACCTTCACAAGGACATTAACCAAATTGAGGCAGTCCAGAGAAGGGCAGCCAAAATGGTGCAGGAACTGCATCAGAAGATGTATGAGGACAGATTAACAGAGCTCAATATGTATACCCTAGAGCAAAGGAGGGAGAGGGTGATATGATTGAAACATTCAAACACCTAAGGGCATTAACAAGGTGAAAGTCTAACATGTTTAAATATAAGAAAAACAGAGGACAAGAGGACACAGCATGAGATTAGAGGAGGCTGATCACAGAAAGAGTGGTGGATGCATGGAGCGGCCTACCTCAGGAAGTGGTGGCAATGAATACAGTGCAGGGCTTCAGACAGGCATGGGATAGGCATAAGGAAGCAATACAGATGAGTATGAATAGATAGGCCACTGACAAAGCAAAGGCTGATGGCACATTTATAAGGTAGAAAAGAAATGGGCAGACTGGATGGGCCTTGTGGTCCTTATCTGCCGTCAACCTCTATGTTTCTATGTTTCTATGTTCAGGGTTCCTCTGTGACCTATCCAAAGTGGCAGTAAATATTGATAATTCACCTAACCACTTTAGAAAATTATTTATTTCCATTTAGAATTAAGAAGTGACTAAAATATGTCCTTTATCTAAACGTTTGACTCACATCTACATAGAAACACAGAAACATATTATAATAATAATAAACTTCTATATAAATTAGCTTTAACTGTAGTTAGGCGCATGTAATACTGTGTCAGTATTCATTTAAAACTAGAATTCTGTATATGGCCATTGATGTAGATGGAATGATAATGGTCTGATAAAAATTTATTAAAGTGATAAAACTGCGGAGGCAAATTAGGCATTACATGAGTCACAGTTACAGTTTTTCTAGAAAGAGATTATGCTAATAAAAGTTGAAACACATTAATACTATTGCCATTTAGTTGGACAGTACTGAATGCATTGAATATTAAATTGTAGTTACCAGAACATAATTTAAATTAAGCGATAATTGAAATGCAGTAAAAGCATAGAAAATATGTACAATATGTGATTTTCATAACTGTTTCAAAAGACTCACAAATATTAGTATTTGGGTGCGTGGCAATATATCGTAATCTACCCCTGGCATGTGTTATTGCAAGCTTGGTTAGAATTTACTTGGCATTACATGCTTAGCCTAGGCTGGCACAATATACAGTTGCTCAGACAGTGCCTGAACTAAGCCATGAACATCCTCACAGACTCCTGACATATCTTGAGGTTAATCTTATCTAGCAGGGTTTTAAATAATTGATTAGCAGTTTTTCTTGGGACTATACTAACTGTACAGAAAGTATTTACACAGATTTTCTTGAAGTGCTGTGTTTATTAAACACAGTGAGGCAAGAGTTATGCATTTTCACAAAGATTTAGCACTTTTATGACAGCAGCTAATCAGTTTTAGAGTTAATTAAATCCCTGTCTGGGGCATCTCCTCCTAGTCAAATTTCCGTGATAGTTTTCCATTTTTGTTATATTGGTTTTGTCTGTGCTAGCCATATTACTCATCATTTAACTAATTACTGGAGTGTTCAATTTGGTGATTTTTTTTCTCAACTCTATTTCTTGGCACCCGCCTGCCAGGGCATCTCTCAGAGGTACCCTCATGACATGGCTCCTCTACCCACACACCTGAAGCCAGTCCTGCCCAGACCCACTCCACCCAGACATTCCAGCCCCCCAGATCACCCAGAGGCCCACCTCCCTACCTTGGTGGCCTGTCCAGGATTAGAGGTCTGTCCAGTGGGGAGGGTCGGCCATGCCGTTAGGGAGGTAGCCCAGTATCGTGGATGTGGGGGCTGGCTACTGGGGTCCTTGTCACCTCCCTGGTCTGCAGGGATTTTAGTGTAGTTTCCCCTGCGAACTCAGGCGTGCAATGACGTTAGGTGGCAGCGTGCTGATGTCCGCCACAGTTCTGTCCCCAACAATCCATGAGCACCGCCACCATCCTGTGCTGCCCCCAACCAATGTTAGGGGCGGCACAAAAGTGCACTGTCCCTAAACCCATCCTGGGAAGGAGGCAGTCCTCAGATGCTCATTCTCTTCCCTCCCTGCTGACCCCGATGGCCCAGGCTCGTTCCCGAACTCAGGTCACCGGCATGGCTCAAGGTGTGGCATCCAGCTCCTCAACCCACAGCACCACTGGGCTGGCTGTCAATTTGGTGATAAAGTACCAACCAGGTAGGTGCGGCTACACCGTGGTTATTTGTGATGTAGCTGTATCAGCATGCAAGTTTGGTAGCACGTGAGGTGGGCGCCTGAATCATGGTGCCATCCAAAGGGCTGAATGGTGACAGGGAGGAGGCGACGAATGTGGTGTGGTGGGCAACTGTAGCGACAGGATATCGCTGTATGTACATGCACACATGGGGAGCATGGCGGCGTGGCCTGGGAGGGGCGGAGGGGATGTAGGGGTGGTGCTGTGGTCAGCTGCTGAGCTGCACCATGGCATTGGGGGTTAGCCACCGCTTGTGGTGCGTGGGGTTCAGGTCTGGGTCTGGGCGCTACTGCATTTTTTCACCTGGCCCAAAACTTTTTTCGCTTTGCCCCAGCATGCACCCCCTAGAGTTGAGAATCTTTAAGTGAGGGGGTGCGAGAGGAAAAGCCCCCTGCATGGGTGGTTGGGCGCAGACCCCCTACAGAAAAAACAAGCATTTAAATCCCGGCTTCCATGTGCCGAGGATGTCAGGGTGGCAAATTGTTTCGCCGTTGCCTGACGCTATGACAATGTGATTCATCGTTACGCCGCGACATCACATAGAACCTACAAGTTTCACACAATGGTGATACAGGCAGCCAGAGCACAAAGCAGGTGGGGTAGTACAGTAGCAGCACAAGAATGTTGACAGTGCAGCTTTGTGATCAGACAAAGCAGCCAAGAAGGAGGAGGAAACAGAGATGAAAAATAACTGACACGGAGTAGGAAAAGGGCACTGTATGTTGCATACAGTGTTTACTAGTCCTTTTTGGTGGTACCTGAAGGGCTTAAAATAAAGCCAGTCATACTTTTCCAGAGTTGGGAAGTTAGTTCATCAGGATGGATAAACTGGCAAGCAGGCATTGTGGTACATAATACTCCTACACACATACAAACCATGTGGCAAGTGAGTCCATTAGGACTGAAAAACAAGCAGATAGGCTGGTATCACTGAAATAAGTGTATGTCAAATCAAGATAGCACACAGTGCAGGCTGGTCTAGAAAACAGTAAGTATGCTGGTGTATCAGAGTTGAGACACATTGAATTTATGGGGTTTTCTCACCCACCAAGAGCTAATTGAGAAATCTGAGGAAGATTATTTATTTATTTATTTGAGTTTTGGTAACTGGGTAAGTCCGCTGAGACAATCACAGTCCCTTTTTCAGGCTCGACCCAAGGTCGAGAAAAGTTACACAAAGGCAGTGTAATGTTACAGAACAGCAAAAAACGGGTAGCAAAAATAGAACAGCACAAGAATATATACAACAATAAGACAAAGCATGGAACATACACATCAATAAACATATTTACAAGGCATATACATTAGAAACTAAGGCTAATATATGCAAAAGGTGGGAGGCCAGAAAAGCAGGAAAAAAAAAAGGATAGAGACAGAAGGTGAGGTAGTGGCTGGTTAGAGGTAAGACAGGAGTGGGACTTGGAAATAAGGAGTACAGAGATGTATCAACAGCAGAAGCAGGAGCAAGAAACAAAGGCTGAGAGAGGCAAACAGTTGAGATTGGATCATAAGGAGAGGAACAAGACAGGATGGAGGAGGAAGGGAGTTCCAGTCAGATACAGCCACAAACGAAAAGACCTGCAAGCAATGGCTAGGCGTGAGTTTTGGTTTCATGAGAAGGGGAGAAGCAGATCGGAGGGCACACTGAGTTTGACGTGGACATATTATCTCACTAACACAGGGAGGTGTGAATTTGTTGACAAGCTTGAACATAAAACTCAGGGAGAATACCTCAGTTTAGCTTCATAAGGTAACCAGCCCAGCGAGGAGAGGACATCACAGTGGTGAGAGCGGTATGAGCACCTAAGGCAAACCTTCCCATCCTATGGTAAGCCTGGAATAAGAGAGACAGGGAGGAGGAACTAGTTGAGAGCAGTAAAGGAGCACCATAAGTTAGGAGAGGGAAGAAGGGACAATGAATCAATCTTAAGACAGGATGCAGAGGTGAGGAATGGATGAATCCAATAGAGGAGTCCTAGTAATGATCTTCTCATAATGATCCACAAAGTTCGTCATATTTGCAGTGAATCTTTTGTTCATCTTGCAGTATGTGCAGTAATGTCAGTATTATAAGCAACAGAAGAGGTCACATGCAAAGTCAACATGTCATGATGTGCAAAGCAAGTATGCAGCAGTTATTGTGAGATGGTGGAACATAGTACAGGGCACATGGCGTCATCTCATCAAGACTGGAGAACCAAAAGCAGGAATCGCGAAGTGAGTACATGATGCTTGATAGCAGTGCACACAACGGGCCTCGTGAGTACTGTTGGTTGAGAAAACAGTGAGTACACAAGTGTATCAAGGTATAGAGACAGCTGGATTTGTGGCGAGGTTCACATCTACCCTGAGCCAATTGTGAAATAAGATGATAATGATCCCTTGAAAAAATGGACTTCCAAGTTCTAATTCATAGTGAACCTTTTGTTCATCCCAAGATGACAATTAGATGTTTTCTTGGTGCAGTATTAGCTACTGCTAAGCAATTTAAATCACAAGTTGTAGTGAGAAAGAAATAATGTGACCTACTGGGAATCGAACCCAGGCCCATGGAATACTATTCAGTGCTCTATCCACTGAGCTACAGGTTCACATGGCGGGACCTGGGGTTTCAGACTCTCTTCATTTCTCTGGTATTTGCATATCTGGCAACTAGGAATAATCAAGATGACAATTAGATGTCTTTTGGTGCAGTATTAGCCACTGCTAAGCAATTTAAATCACAAACTGTAATGAAAAAGAA
The DNA here is from genome assembly GCA_016271365.2 of Neoceratodus forsteri. Lineage (NCBI taxonomy): Eukaryota > Metazoa > Chordata > Ceratodontiformes > Ceratodontidae > Neoceratodus > Neoceratodus forsteri. Next base: position 1,707,935,667 of record CM028129.1, on the reverse strand, counting down.
ATAGTGTGACCTACTGGGAATTGAACACAGGCCCCTGAATACTGTCCCCATGCTCTAACCACTGAGCTACAGGCTCATGTGGTGGGATGGGGCTCCCAGGCATACTTCTTACCAGAGAAGGAAGTTTGTCCATGAACCCAAGGTCCCAACATGTGAGCCTGTAGCTCAGTGGTTGAAGTACTGAGATGGAATTCTGGGGCCTGGGTTCAATTCCCAATAAGTCACACTATTTCTTTCTCACTACAATTTGTGATTTAGAATTGCATAGCAGTGGTTAATTCAGCACCAAAAACATCTAACTGTCATCTTGATCATTCCTATTTGCAGGATATGATTACTAGAGAAAGGAAGTGTCCGGGAACCCCAGGTCCAGCTTAGAGCTCGTGGCAGTCCTATGGGGGTATCATTTTTCACTACAGTTTGTTCATCTCCACAAATGTATGCAATAATGTCAGTACAAGACAGTCTACAGGCAACATGGAATGCCAGTTGAAATAAAACAAGAAGGTAAGCGTTATGGTATTTATTTATTTATTTCATTTATTTCAGTTTCAAATTACAACCTTTGAGCCAAACTGGTTCTTTTACAAAGGCTCCAAGTCAGTAGAAGAACAGACAAAACAGTACAATTTACATCATATGACGAGAACATACAACAACCAAGTGACAAGACTATTTTATAAGCAAGATAAATGTGGAGTATAACCTCAAATACAAATACTTTTATTACAGAAATATCTGTAGTCTGTAGGTCTAGTTACTAAGTCCAGGTTGCTTGTAGTTGGCAGCAAAATTGGCTTTGTCAAGAAAGGGAGGAGGAGGAGGAGGAGGTATGGAGAGTATTGGCATGGGTACAGAGGAGGCATATTGTATAATGTTATTGGGGATAGGAGAAGGGGGTATGGTGATGAAGGAGAACAAGCTGATAAGTGCTGTATATGCGGGGCAGCTTAGGGAAGTGTAAACCAAGTGAAGGAGAGGAGTTAGGATTAGTGGGGTGAGAGGGGTAAAGGTGGGGGTAAGGTTGGAAGTCTAGGGTGGGGATGTAACTCCTATTTATGCATAGCATTTGCGCTCTTGGGATTCTACCAGGAGGCGATGAGTTATTTTTGAACTGGCTGAGTTTGTTAAGAGTGAAAAGGGGTAGGTTGTTAATCTAGAGGGCCTCAATAGAAGAGGACCTCTGGGTGAAGGAGGTTCATTTGTAGGTACATGCAGTAACCCTCTAGCAGAGCTTTGGGTTGTTTTAGTGTTGGGTTATAAAGCTTGAAGCTGATTCTGGGACCAGTCCTAGGAGGGCTTTCTTTCCTGTGATACATGCCTGGTACTGGGACCTTAGAGGTAATGGGAGTTTAACCCTTTTGAGAGCAGTTTCAGTGGCCGCACTATAGATAGTCAGTCCATAGTCAATGATGGACAGTATTGAGCTTTTGGTGACAAGGCTGAGGGCCTCAGTGGTCATAGCATTTCTGTATCGGTAAAGAGTCTGAGTCTGATGTTAGCTGTTTTCACGATATGATAAATATGGGTGTTGAAAGAAAGGGTGTTGCCTAGGAATAATCCCAGGTATTTAAAGGTAGTAACATGTTCGATTCACGATGCTTTTGTTACTTAGTATGGTAAGTGGGCCACCCTGCTTTTTGAGCTTTGTAGGGTAAAGTGCATTGCTTTTGTTTTTCTGAGATCAGAGGAGTTTGTTGTGAGCAAACCATGACTCCAGTTTGGTAAAGCTACTTTGAAGGGTAGCTGTTATTTCATGGAGGTGTGTCCCTGGTACATAGATCACTGCATCGTCTGCATAAAGCAGCATCTTAGCAGGGCACGCAGCTGGCAGGAATTGATAAAGAGGCTGAATAGTAAGGGCCTAAAATTGATCCTTGTGGGACACCCAAAGTAACATTCTGGGGTTCAGAGGATACACCTTTTATCCTAACACACTGGGACCTGTCAGGAAGCTAGCTTGAAAACCAGGACAATGTATTGGTGGAGAGCCAAGGACTGCGAGGCTGTTGAGCAGGATGTGATGATTGATGGTGTCAGATGCTTTGGTTAGGTCAATAAAGATTGACCTAACCTCTTTCCACCATCCAGGGAGTCATATAGGTGTGAAGTAAAGTTGGTGAGTGTAGTAATAGTGCTGTGGGATTTATGGAACCCATGCTGCTGAGGGCAGAGTAGGTTATATTTGTTGAGGTAATCCGTGAGCTAATCTGACATGATTCTCTCTAGGGCTTTCGAGAGGGGTGGTAAAATAGATATGGGTCAGTAGTTGCTTATGCTGGTCCTGTCTCCACTTTTAAAGACTGGGGTGCCGAGGGTGGTTTTCCACTTGTCAATGAATATGTTTGAACTTAAGGGATATGTTAAATAGTTGCGTTAGTGGGTGGGCAAGTTCTTCTAGGGTGATGGCGAGAAGCTTTCATGTAGAGCATGTAACTATCCATTCTAATTTTCCAAGGATCTTCTTCTGGTATATGATGGCAGTACACATAGTTCAGGCCACGTAAGTCATCTTGCTATCATGAAGTGCAATCAGGCAGCCAGTGTTTGAAGAATGCTGTGAGTGAGTTGGAGGTGCCAGACCATACAAACAGTTCAGGGCCAGCAACACCAAAAGTCAGCTCATTGTCAGATGTGCAAAACCAAAAAATATACTGCAGGAGTTGGGGTAAAATGACAAGATAAAAAAATATATCTTACCTAGTGACATCAGTAACAGCAGCATATCCAAGAAATATTGCTACTGTTGTCACAATGGATATTCTTAAAGTTACTGTCATCATAGTGGAACACTGAACAAATCACAAAGCAGTAGGGCTGGGCACAATCTACCTTCTGCCTGCAAAATTCTGATAAAATGCTGATTTTGCTTCCATGAAATTTGTGAAATTTCTGCAAAATTTAGTAAACATTTACCAAAATTATGATTTCAGTTATTTCTGTCTAATTTCAAATGTATTAGCCCAAATTGCACCACATTTGGTATCTGAATTTTAACAAGGCCTATAAAGATTTTCTAAGTTTCAGATCTCTACCCCCAAGTATGTTTAAGCACCTCAGCTTTGCGCCGGATGTACTGCCTCTTCAGATCCCAGACCTTGCACCCAGCATCCTCCCCTAGGCTGCCCCACTGAGAGGCCTGCAGCTTGCCCCCTGTGGTGGAGCTTCCAGGGGAGGGATCGAGAATCTACCTGAGGCCCCAGCTGAGGCTTACACCGGGGCATCATTCGGGCAGAAGTCTGGGGGCTTCATGGTGCAATTGGCCCCAGAATGTTTCCCTTTGTAAGTTCCCCAGGGTAGCTGACATGTAATGACATCAGCATGGAGTCAGGCGCACTACCACACCCAACCTACAGACATCTGCCATCACCTCTTCCTTTAAGTGGCTCTGGCAGTTGTACACCCAGTCTCCACTGGGTGTTATCTGGCAGGAATCCACGATCCTCCTCCTAGGGGAGGAGAGCTGTCCATGGGACGCTCATCCTGTCTCCCCTGGCCAACCCTCTGGCTTATTGTGCTCATTCCCAAATGGTGGGCAAGGCAAGGCAACAGATCTCTATCTTGAAAGATGACTGAGTTATATGCCTCCAAACTTTTGGAAATTTTTAAATTACATGTCACAGTTATGAAAACTGCAGAATTTCTACATTATTAGTACGAACTGCACTAAATTTATTATGCTGAATTAGCATGGTCCATGTAAATATGTACCAAGTTTTACATCTCTAGCTTGAAAGGTGAATGAGTTATACTCTTCAAACTTTTGGACATTTTAAAATTACATGTCTCAATTATGTGAAATGCAGAATTTCTAAATTATTATTCCAAATCGTAACACATTTATTATGCTGATGTTAACAAGGCCCATACATATGCACGTCCATCCACAAAAGCCATCACCGACACCATTGCAAGTCCAGCACATGTAGCCCACACACCAAGTGAAAACATTAACTAAGTGCCCCAACCGGTTTCGCGCATACGCTTCCTCTGGGAGGCTGGTCTTGTGTATGACAGCTACATTTAAACATTTAGTGCGGGTGTTCCCCATGCTCATCAATTACACACACACACAACAACCAAATTAAATTATACAAGTAATTTAAAAACAGTTACATTCGAGTGAATGAACAGCAATCCCTTACAAGTGATACTAGATGATGCATTTGACTTGATATTTATTTATCAAAGATATGAAAATAAAATAAATTCAGTATATCAGGTCTGGGCTTAAAAACTGATACCAAACATCCTAATATATATGGGAGGTCTCTAATGTCCATAATTATAATTGTAAAATTAGAAACTAAATGATTTATAATATAAGCAGTGGAGGTCAAAAGGTCAAACAAACTAATATGCTCTAAGCACAATCAAGTTGTAAAATTGTATTATGATGGAGTTCCAGTACATCACTTTTATAGATCTGTCCCACAAAATAAAAATTTGGTGCAAAAGATTAGTCACATCACAGGGGTCAAAAGTCATAATATGCTCATGCATGGCGAAATTAATTTTTTATATAAAATGTAGAAGAATGAACCTTGTGTTCATCTTAGTACTTGTGCATCCAGGTCTGGTGTGATTGTACCACTGCAAATAAAAACAAAAAAAAAGCCCAAAGTGAGTTTACAAGCTTCCTACTATAGCATTGCAATTCAGGTACTATTTCATATTACGATAGGTTGATCGATTTTACATGCCTATTACTAACAGAGCCTGATGGGGTAACTCTGTTGTTTCAATGGGAAGCCTTTTGGGTTTTTCATTTGCAAGGGTTGAAAAACAGGACTGAATGTGGGAATTAACATCTAAAGAAAAAAATAATGTGGGACAAACACAAGGGGTTGTCAAGGGAGGGGTCTTGGAGGGGACAAGTGGAGGGGAATGAGCAGACTCAATGGGCCAGGAAGGTCCTTTTCTGCCAACATATGTCTATGAATCTATGAATCTATAAATTTAGGGTGATATGGATAATCAATGTGTGCTTTGGTGGATCAACAGTGTATGTTTTAAAAATTGCAGATAGACTTAATTTACCCTTTAGGCTCTAGTAGTAATAGGCAAGTAAAATCACATTAACCTATCGTAATATGAAATGGTATCTGAACTGCAATGCTATAGTAGGAAGCTTGTAAACTCACTTTAGGCCTTTTTCAGTTTTTATTTGCAGTGGTATGCTTATATCAAATTTGAATGCATAGGTATTAAGAGGAACACAAGGTTCATTCTTCTACATTAAGAATTATAAAAAATTACATCATGCATGACATATTATTACTTTTGACTCCTGTGACCTCCGACTACAACTTGACACCAAAATTTGATTTTGTCAGACAGATCAATAAAAGTCATGTATCAGAACTCTATCATACTGTAACACAATTTTACAACTTGATTGTGCTTAGGAGAATGTTAGCTTGTTTGACCTTTTGACCTCCACTGCTTGTAATTATAAATCATTTAGTTTCTAATTTTACAATTATAATTATGGACATTAGAGACCTCCCATATATATTAGGATGTTTGGTCTCAGTTGTTAAGCCAGACCTGATATACTAAGTTCATTTTATTTTCATATATTTAGTAATTAAATAAAATTAATTCAAATGCATTGTGTAACATCACTGTAATAAGGGATTGCTGTTCATTCGCTTGTAACTTAACTGTTTTTAAATTGCTTGTATAATTTAATTTGGTAGTTGTGTGTGTGTATAATTGATGAGTGGGGAACCCCTGGCACTAAATGTTTAAATGTAACTGTCATACAAAGACCGGCCTCCCTGAGGCCAGCGTATATCGCAAACCGTTCAGGGCACTTAGTTGATGCTTTCACTTCTTGGTGTGGGCTACATGTACTGGACTTGCAATTGTAAGTATAGAAGAACTATTCATGGTGTCAGTGCTGGTTTTGTGGATGGACATTACTGAATTTATCCTGCATGGCAGGTACTGGAGCTGCTTTTTGTTGCCCCTATACATATGTAAAGTGACCACTAGGAGTCACTGCTGAGCATTACCTTCCTCCCTATTCTTAGCTGAAATCTGTTTACGATCTTCCTCAACTCAGGCCCTCCACCAAGGTCACCTACCCCATTTCTATTTCCTCCTTGCCATATCAACCATCTCTCTCATCCTACCTCCTGGTTTCAAACCTCTGATCTTGTTCACCAGAGGCAAACACCCTAGCCACTACACTATTCCTAAGGTCACATTTTAACTGTCTCATTGTCCAACTTAAACTCTCTGACACCCACCCTCAAGTTTTTCCCTGGGATGCTACTTCCTTGCCCCCACCTCCGAACCACTTTGGTCTCAACTTGAATTCAGGTACTTCTCTGCCCCTCTGACTGCCCCCATCAGGCCCCCTCCAGTCAAATCTCCACCCCTCTGCCTACTTCCACAACTGTCCCCTCCAAACTGACTTGGTCACCACTTGTGCTCCAGCATTTGCTACCCCACTGCCCCTCCCTAATTCCGTACTACAGGATACCATTACTTACCCCTGTCTAATACACCAGCCTTCCCTTCCGCTTGGTCCCTCTCTCAGTCATGGGACCCCTTAAATGTCTAGTCCCCTTGTAATCCTACTAGTCACACTACCTCATCCAAGTCATGTTGGACTTAAGCCCTCATCAATCCACCCTCTATCTCTCATGAGATCTATGCACAGGCCACTGAAACCACAAAAGTAATACAAATCCACTACTTTAAACCCGCCTTGCCAGTCAGATGCTCAACCCATTGCCTCATCTCCCTCCCTCCTTCTCATACCACACCTCTTCATGCTCCTCTTCATTACTAAGGTCAACAAGCCCTCAAAGCATAAACAAACTACCCTTCTTAAGCTGCCTAGGAACTTCCTACTCCGGAATGCCTTACTTCTTCTACTAATGTCAGGCAACATACACCCCAACCGGGCCCATTACAGCAGCCCCACTGCCGTGATAGTAGCCCTGGTGTTCTCAAACTGGCTTCTGTAAATATTCAGAGCCTTCTACCCAAAATTGATCACCTACAAGTATGGGTAAACACAGCACAGGCCAGATTTGCTAGCAGTGGTCGAAACCTGGCTCTTTCCTAAAGTACCAGACACTGCCATCTCCCTGGATGGTTACACCCTTTTCAGAGAGGATAGGCTTAGAAAAGGGGTAGGAGGTATGCCATCTACCTGAAAGACTCACCACAGGGTCACGCCCTCACAAAATAGTTTCAGGGAACAGTGTCAGGCCCTTGCAATTGAAGTTGCTCTTGGTCATCAGGGCAAAGCACTCACCATTCTTACAATCTATATCCCCACATGACCAAGCCAATGGTTTCTAAATGGTGTTTAATTACTTTTACAATCTGTCCAATTGCTCTGAAGCTGTAGCGCTAGAGGACTTTCATATTAATTGGCTTGCCTTTGAATCTGACTCTTAAAAGATGCAATTGCAGCCATTGATATCACCCAGCGGGTGACTACCTACCAGAATCAACTATAAGACCAGCTACAGCATGTTGCTTGACCTTATTATAAAAATCACCAGAAGGGTTTACTGGCACTGAGGTCCTCCCGACTCTCTCAGCGGCGACTCTCCTGTCATCTGTCAGTGGTCAAATCGGTCCCCAAACAACTGCTAAAGAGACCTACCAACGTTTCCTTAAGTAGGGGCAGCTCAAACTCTTGAGGCCTATCTCCCACAGTGTGACTGGTCACCAATGAACTCAGCAAATAGTGTAGATAAAGCCCTTGAACACTTTATTACCCTTTCAACACTGCCTGTGATATCTACACCACCTACAGAAAGCGGAAGGTTAAGGGTGTGACCAACCTGGATCACCACCTCCTTCCTAGACCTAATGACCCCAAGAGACAATCTCTGGCATAAAGCCTGTGTAATGGGTAAACAAGCAGACTGGCAGCTATACAAAGCTACGAGGAACATTGCACCTGTGAGACTCACCTAGCCAAATCCACTCATTTCAAAGAAGTACACTCAAATTGGGTGGCGGCAGTACATTTTAGGAGACTCTCAAAGACCTCACTGGTAGACCTAACAAATCCCTCCCTCCATGCTCAATGTAAATGGGAAACCATCCAGGATTCCCAAGCAACTACATTTAATGCTGCCTTTTCTGACCTTGGTGGCATCCTCCCACTGACTTCTTTGGCGAACCGGCCAGCATGGTTAGCTCTAAGAAGACTGACTCGACCCCAAGCACCCCACCTTCTATTTTAAGAGAGTCACCTGAAGGATGCTAAAAATACCTACTATGGGTGCTTGGGAAGTCTAGATATAGCAGTGACACTCTTGACCTTAAACTACACTTTACACTTGATGCTGTCCTCTCCTCACTCACTAAACTACTAAATCTGTCTCTCTGCTTTGTACGCTCCCCAATGGTGGAAAGTGGCAGTGGTGACACACATATATAAGAGTGGAGGCAAAGCCTCACACTCAAATTACTGCCTGATCTCCATCCATCCACCCTTTCCAAAGCACTGGAGCATATCATCTCTGACCAGTTATCTGATTACTTGGCTAAGTAAGACATCCAATGCCCATAGCAACATGGATTCAGGAAGAGTCACAGTACCATCTCTGCCATCTTAGAGTATATGGACTTTCTTCATAAGGCCTGGGGTCACCTAGTGGTGTCAATATGTATTGATCTCACAAAGGCATTTAACACAGTTAACTCTGGCCCAGTGGCGCTGAGGGTTGAGGCACAGGACACCACAGCTCGCACCATGCCGTGACCCGCATTCAAGGAGCGGACACGGGTTGCGGGGGTTGGAGGGAGGAGGAGGATTGGCGTCCCAGCGGATGTCTCCTCCTCCAGGGGTCAGGACCTATGGGTGTATCATGCACCCGATGCTCCGGTGCCATTGGAGCACAGGCACCAAGGCATAGACAACTCTACGGAGTCGGGGAGGAAGGAGGATGTCTGGGGCACTTGACAATGATGTGCGGCCAGCACTATCTGTCTGTACGGCCAGTCCTGCGTGCATGACGCCCTCAGGGTAGAGGGACCAACAGGGAGAAAAATGGAAAAACACCCTCCTAACCCTGGATGATGATGACTGGTCCATACCCAGGAAATTCCCACCCACGGGCAAGACTCCACTGTGCAGGCACTCCGGGAGTAGGGGCGATCAAGGTAGGAATTGACCGGCACTCTAGGGGCAGATACTGGGTGGGTTCCACTAGGGAATTGACCAAGTCCGAAGGAGTAGGGAAGAGGGCAGTAAAGATGGGATAAAAGGAGAATATAACACGGTTAACTCCCGCCCTTGGACTCTCAAATGGCATAACAACCTGGCTGAAAAACTTTGACAGCAGACCACAGCAAGTCAAAATCCATGATACCCTATCTACCAGTCATCCAGTGTGCTCAGGAGTTCCCAGGCTCCATCCTTGGTCCCCTACTTTTTAGCCTCTTTCTTAATACCTCCCCAAGTCTGTACCAACAACATTCTTCTTTATGCTGATGATGCGTGTTATTTGCCAGCCAGCCAGACCCACTCCACCTTGTCAGTAGCCAACAGCAAAGCTTCACTGCAGTTGAGGCCTGGTTTGCCCAAAATGAGCTAATCAGGAACTACAAAAATATAAAGGTAATGCTTTTGCCAGTTCACACAATAAGCATAAATTGGCCCAACCAACCATTCTAAATAACCACAACTTGTCTCTTAAGCAGGTCTATAGCTTGAATACTTAGTGATAACCCTTGATAGCACACTGTCCAACACTGAGCATGTCAACCTTATCACTAAGGTAGTAAACACAAGATTAGGGCTCCTTTATAGTCCCTGAAGCACTCTGGTTAGCTGTCATCAGCTCAGTCCTATCCATAATTGATTATGGACTTGTCATCTATGGCACTGCAACAGACACAACTCTTACAAGAATCTGTATCGTTCTCAACAGAGCATGTCGCTTGTCTCTGGCACTCACAGATGCAACTACACTTGCAACTTGTACACCCAGACAAATTGGCTACACTTCAAGGGCTGGGTCATATATCAGACCTGCCTGTTGGCAAAAAAATCCAGCCTTGGACTAGCCCCTCCAACTGCAACATCTACTTACTTGTGCCCAACCCCGCGAGTACAAGAACTGTGTCCAAGCACATGCCTAGTTCTGTTCTGCCCCACTACACAAGCACAAGTCTTTTAAGTTCAGAGCACCCATCTGGGTAAATGGCTCTCCCTGGACATTCAGGACAAACCCAAACTTGGCCCATTCAAGTACATTTGCCAACACCTCAAAGCACTTAGTAGCTGTGACTGCCCTACCTAGCTGCCCCTCCAGCAGGTCTTACCTAACTCCCATTGTGTCTATTCTCTCACCCCACTGTCCTATTAACCTCCAACCCTCCACCCTTACTATAATCTACCCAACATCCACTCTGCTAATGACTGTTGTGTCCCACTTACTACCTTTCCTGACTAGCCCCCTTCCAACTTTCACTCTCCTTTGCCTCTGTTGTCTTGTCTCTGTTGCCCTGGTTGGCCAACTGCTGCACCTCCCCTACTTTCCACTCTATTTACAAATTCAGTTTACTGACTGCTTCTCCACCTAGCCCCCAACTTTCACTCATCTCTTGTCTCTATTGCCACTGGCTGAGCCACTGCACTACTCCACCCTCCTACTTTCCACTTTGTTACTGACAAAGTTAATTTGCTGACTGCATTAAATGTTACTATAATATTAATTGTGGTACCTACCTGTAACCTTATATATAATTATTTTAGCTTTTCTTTCTCAACATTGATTGTTGTTTATTTACTCCTCTACCGGTATTGCTACCTACTACTCTGTAACAGACAAAGTCACCCTACTGACAGCACTAATGCTGCACATTTACTGCCTGTAATAACTTTAACCGGTTCCTGTATTGTTAGCTTTACTGTATTTTTATTTGTCTAATTATCAAAGTGTTAATCAAATGTCCTTTTGTTGTTCCTTGTTGTTCCCACCTGATGTGGAACATTTGTAAAGTCTCTGGCTCAAAGGTAGTTGTAATCCAAGAAATATATAAATATATCAAATAAAAATAAATAAGCATATTACATTTCAGATCTATATCTTTAAAGGTGACTGAGGTACAAACCTCCAAACTTTTGGAAATTTTAAAATTACATTTCACAATAATGTAACCTGTAACTTATAATTTACATAACCAATTACCTCTCTGTTTAGCAGTTTCTGTGATTCTTCCTAGAAAGGATGACTATAAATATTCAGTTATCTAACTCCAAATGAGGCTAACTTTTAAGCATGGAAATATTGTCCAACATTTTACACAAGTAATAAATTGCCAGATTTTGAACCCCTATAACTCCCCACATGATGTAAATGTCACAAACTTGACACATTTTAGGCCTCTCAAAACAATATGTGTGACACATTTCAGATCTCTAGCTGTAATACTGACTGAGTTATGATCAATTAAGGAATTTCAGAAAATCCCAACACATTTCAAGACATTTGATGGAATATCATACACATTCCACGAAATCTGAATGTTTTAATTTTACCACCAGAATTCTGGTGACATGCTGATTTGCTTCTGTGAAATTTCATGAAATTCCCACAAAGATTTCATAAAATTTCACCAAAATTGCAATTTCTGTTATCTCTGTCTAATTTCCAAATTGCACGAAATTTGGTGTGATTACATTCCAATATCCATACAGAAGTGTACCACATTTCAGATTTTTATCTTTGAAGATGACTGAGTTATAAGCCTCCAAGCGTTTGGAAATTTTAAAATTACGTTCACAACTATGTAAACAAAAATGTTTACCCAAATTGCACCAGAGCTGAGTATGGTGACTTTTCCAAGGTGTATACTAAGTTTCAGATCTCTAGCTTTAAAGGAAACTGAGTAAAATCCTTCAGACTTACATTTAAAATTACATTTCACAATTATGTAAACAGCAGAATTTTAAGCCCCTATACGCTTAAAACTAGAGAACAGAATATTATCAGTGTTGTTAGGTTTACCCTAAATATTTAAGGCAACCCACGTGGCCCATAATCAGAGCATCATGCTGCACACCAATGACTTGGGTTTGGAAACAGCCCAGGAGGACATGTTGGGAGGAAGGCCATGGCAAAACTTACAATTTACATAACCATTACTTCCATATTTAGCAGTTTCTATGGCTCTGCCAATGAAGTATGAATCTAAGTTTTCAATTATCTAGCCCCAAAGGTGGCTAAGTTGTATGTATAGAAACATTTTCAGAAATTTTCACATGAATATTAAATTGTCAGAATCTGTGACCCTATAACTTCTCCAACCCGCATTTAAATGTTATGAAGTTTGGCATGATTTAGGGGTCCGTGGCAAACAATATGCATTCTAAATTTCAGTTCTCAAGATATAATAAGGATTGTTTTATGGCCAATTAAAGAATTTCAGAAAATTCCAAAGATTTACTGATATTTTGTGAAATTTCATGGAATTTCATGACAATTCCACAAATTCAAAATTTTCTAATTTTGCCCAGCCCTGGAAAACAGCTTTCTAACGCTAATAACATCACAATGCCTTATACAGCACTGAAGCCAGCTGTAAAAATCAAACAAAACAGCAAAATCTTAAACAAACTGCAGATCTAAAACCATTACTTAGAAACTACTGCTGTATATATCGAATATACACTAGCCAGACTCAAAATATGCAATTTATCATCACTTGTGAGGGGAAGAACATTGAAAACTCATTTGTGGCTCTGCTGCCCCTGAGTTATGTTCATGGCACCTCACACTTGAAGATAAACTACACAGTTCAAAGTCAAAGTTTGGTTTATTGTTCAGCCTAAGCTTTACAAAATCTAAAAGAACTAAAAATCATAATAATGACATCATATAAATACCATTCCATGAAAAACAGTAGTGTATCACAATTGTAAGTTCCACATTTACACAATTTCATAAGTACACAATCATTTTAGCCATCTTCTCTAATATAGTTTTAAAATGCTAGCTAACTGTATCCATAGATATCATACAGTTGTCACGTAAGTATGTACCTACGTATCATACCTGGTCATCATAAATGTAAAGCATATAAAATGTTGCCAATCTCTCCATAACAACCTCATTTGTATTATTAAAGAGGGACAATGCCAACTGGTCAGGGAGCTCCGTGGCAGCCAGAATGTCTCCTAACCACTTCCTTCTAGTGGAATTGTAGGGGACACGACAGTAATATACTGTATGTCTCAAGTCATCCTCGATTGAGTCCACAGGAGCAAAGGGAGAATCTACTTCTCCTCTTCCCTGCCTGAAGTAAATATAATTTGCCTTATATAGTTCCATTTTGAATTGTGTTATTAAGCGTCTAAATTGAGGGTTGGTTAATCTTACCAGATATGGATCCAATCCATCTTTTGCTTAATTATTTTATATCATCTAAAGTTCTTTAGGGTGGCTATCCTCTCACTGTCCTGAGCTCTAGCTATGTCTCTGAGTCTAGATTTGACCAAAGATGTGATTTCTTCAAGTGACTTGTAGTGAATATCTGTTATAACATGGCCTAACCCACTAGGGTAAAGTTTACTCCTAACAAGTTGAATAGTAAGTGCTATAAAATTCATAGAGACATAGTATATCTCTTCTTCTAAGCACCATCTTGGAATTCTTTGTTCAGGCATCTGTATTAGAATTAGCAGGAATATGATTTGTTTTCCAAAATTAAGGTTTCCAAAGAAAGCTGTCCTAACTCAGAACATAAGATTTCTTTTGGTACAGATTGAGATAGCATTAATATGTATCGGTAAAGTTTATTAATTACTTGTTCAATATTATCAAGCTTTTGACTTCCCCAAATTTCTGCAGCATAGTCTATGCTTGTATTAATTTTTGCCTTTATTACCTTCAATATTCCTTGTATGGAAGCTTTTCCCAGCTTTTACTTAAATTGTCTAAAGGCATTTGCTGCAATTTCAGTTTTGGAATTAATATAATCAATATGTTCCTTCCGTATCTCACAGTTATTTTCTGTTCACATTAGGTGGTGATAGAGAGCTTGACAAAAAAAAATAATTCTTTCCTTGATTGCTGTTAAAGGGCACTAGTACAACCCTTTCCCTCTCCTCCAGCACTATGGTGCACCTCCACCAGCCTGACTGTTCCCGATGTTGAGTATTCATTTCTCCCTGTCATGAGAACTTCCCACTTAACTGATCCTCCTGTGACTATTTGTATCTCTGCACAGTGTGCAGCCTGCATGAAACACATTACCTTTCTCCAGTTGGAAACAACAGGCATACTGGAGAGGATTGCTAGTGTTGGTCAGTATGGGTAAAACTGCACTAGAAGATGTATTTGGTTTTATTTTCCCTATCTTGTTCTTTTATAACTCTCTCTCTCTCTCTCTCTCCTTTGCCTCTTGCTTTCTGCTGTCCTCTTTCACCTTCACATTTCTTTCCTCCTTGGACTCCTCATCCTCCTCCTTCTTCTCCTCCTCCTCCCCATTCCTCATTTTCAATCAATCAACCAGTCAATTTTTATTTATTTTATTTTAATCTTTGGTAACGGTAAGGCCCACTAGACTGAGCGCCTGTTTTCAGGGGTGACCTGGGAGCAGTGGGCAGTAAAGTGACTTGCTCAGAGTCACACAGTATGCAAGTGGAGGTTGTGAGAATCAGACTCAGGTCTGTTCTGTTGGATGTACTACGCTTATTCACACCTCGTTCCTCTAATCTCTAGGCTATACTGCTAGCCCAAATTAATCGATCAATCAATCAGGTTTATTAAGGTTTTGTTTCTGCATTTATCATGGCTGTACAAAACAAATGCAAAACATAAGTAACATAACAAGGAGTTAAAATAGCATCCAGTATTCAAGAGAGAGCTACCTACTGGGGAGTGAGCAGCCAGCTGCGGCTGAGGAGGAGAAGGATCTGGGGTGCTTGTTATAGCAGCAATAAACAACTCAGCGCAATGTAGAAAAGCAGCTGAAAAGGCCAACAGGATTCTGGGCTGTATTGCTAAGGGATATCCTCAAGGAGGAAGGAGAGGATTCTGCCATTGTATAGATCGCTGGTTAGACCACACTTGGAGTACTACATGTGGTACTGGTGACTGTATTAGGTTACTGGAGGGTACAGTGCAGGGTGACAAAGATGATCAAGGGTCTGGGGACTTACCTTATGAGAGTAGGCTAAGGGAATTGAACATGTACTCACTGGAGGAGAGAAGGAGAGGGAGATATGAATGAAACCTTTAAATGCCTGAAAGGAATAAACAATTCTTGTACAGAGGGAGAGACACATAAAGCCATGTGAGATTGGAGGAAGGTTCAGGAGGGTAGATGAGGAGACACTTTTTATAGAGGGTGGCGTGACCAGGGCTGACGTTGCGGCAGAGGTGGTGTCCAGTAGAACAGTGGGCAGCTTCAAAGGGGATGGGACAGAGCAAGAGGGAGGGTCAAGAAGGAGAGGCAAGGGAAGGAGGGCAGCTGCACAGATAAGGGCTGCTAGATGTGCCATCGAGCAGATTTTAAGGCCTTTTTCTGCTTGTGATTTTCATGTGTTCGTATGTTTGTAATTTTATATACTCTTGGGTTTGCAAAAGATCAGTTGCCAATTCATTGATAAGGAAAGTTTTAGACTTCTAAATCTAGCTAGCTCATCTAATAAGTTTGAAAATAGTCATGTTAGGATGGACTAGAAAGCAGTACTATCACAATTACTGAGAAACCACAGGAACAAATAAAAGTAATGGAGGCATCGATTCAAAGAAGAAAAAGCCAAATCTTTCTTTACCAGTCAAATGCTTCTTCTTATCAGTAGAGATGTTACATGTTCACATTTTAATCCACTGGCAAGGTTGGTAAGAATCTGAGGAAACTTGCAGTTCCATGGCAACCCACCAGCTTCATCAGATTTTTGTTTTATAAAATTACCATCATATTAAAAACCTCCCGCACTCCACTGTGCTGTAACGTCATCCTCCTCCCCAAAAACAATACAATCATTGATACCCTCCATCCACCTCCTGCCACCACCCCTACAGGCACCCTCTTCTTCCCTTCCCCACCCTGGTGAATTGTACAGGCTGCTAGTGCTACAGTGCAGAGTCAGACTAAAAGCAATCATTCCATACTCTTCCTCCGCACCTACATGCCAACCACTCCCTCTACCTTCCCACTCAAGGCCCACCTAGTTAGTCACTTGACAAAGTCTCACATTAAGCCTTTAAGCAGCCCCAGTCCCTCACCCAACCCCTCTGGTCGCCCCCAACAAGCACCAACAAATTCAAACTGCAATAAAGAAATGGCTTCCCAGTTCAGAGCATTTGCTCTGCCCAGTGTCCTTTGTACTTTCAGTACTATATCATATACCATCGTGTTGCGGTCACTAGACCTGACTGGATATTATTTATAAAACAGCTACGCAAACTGCTGCATCCTGATTGGTTACCAGATGTGAATTTTGAGACCACAACCTCTGACCAGAAAAAGTGCTGGCAATCAGGACACAGCACACTAATATGTCAATGCCTTTTGTAGAACATTCCTGACTTCCATTACAGACATGGCTACCATGTTTACTCTCACTAAAGTGTCAGCTAGGCACTAAAATGGAGCACCCTCAAGATTAAAAAAATATATTAAATGTTCTTCCCTTTATAATCCTCTTTTTACACACATGTGGCTAAATATTCAAAGGAGTTGTGCCTGGCACAACCCCAGAAATGAGCCCCAGGGCAATAGTCAAAGGTGAATTATGAGCTCAATTCCCAATGCGCCAGGCCACAA
This sequence comes from Neoceratodus forsteri, assembly GCA_016271365.2. Lineage (NCBI taxonomy): Eukaryota > Metazoa > Chordata > Ceratodontiformes > Ceratodontidae > Neoceratodus > Neoceratodus forsteri. Next base: position 1,707,918,903 of record CM028129.1, on the reverse strand, counting down.
AGATAATGTATGTGTGCATCTCCAGGGGCATGCCCATGCATATGTGGCACATCTCGATATTCAGCCGGGATATGCGGCATGTCTGCCTGCACATCCGGAGATGTGCCACATACTGAGCACAAAGTTGAGCATGGAAGACTCATGCTCAAGGAACCACCCACAGGCAAGCTGCTGTAATGCAAGGTGCATCACAGCAGCCACCAACCATGGGTGGCTTCCCCAGAACACCATACACAATCACCCACAAAATAATCCCTGGTGGTCCAGTGGTGCCGCCCTCCCTACCCATAACCCTGATCACCGTAATCTAGTTTAATTTCATTCCTTGTAGTCTAGTGGTGCCACCCTCCTGCCGGTAACCCCCTATCCTGTAGAATTGTTTAATTACTTTTCCTGGTAGTCAGTGGTACCCCTTCCCCACCCATAACCCTGATCACTGTAGAAGACTAATTACTTTCCCCTGGTAGCCAAGTTGTACCCCCTCCACGCTCGTAACCCTGATTGACATAGAATTGTTTAATTACTTTCCTGGTAGTCCAGTGATACCCCCTCCCCCTGCCCATAACCCTGATCACCGTAAAATGTAGAAATCCTGTCCCTGGTAGTCTAGGGTTCCCCCACCCACACAGGTCCCAGCCCCCAGCTCCCCTGGTCATTGGTGAATAGCAAACCCACCTGCAAACCTCTGTGGCTGCATGCCAAATGACAGCTTACAGTATCTGCTGCAAGCCCATTGGTCCACACTGTGGACCAATGGAAGCTTAAATGCATCTGTAATAGTCATTCACAAAGTTGTGAATGACTATACAGATATGCACTGGTAATTTGGTCCACAGTGTGGACAATATTGCAACAGACACTATAGCTGTCATTCGAGCAGAGCAGCAAGGGAAGTATGTGGGTAGGTTTGCTGCTCACTGATGACCGGGAACTAGGTACACTGGGGCCTGTGTGGGTGAGGGACCACTAGACTACCAGGGACAGGATTCTACATTACTGACGATCGATTACGGCGAGGAGGGGGTATCACTGGACTGAGGAAAGAATTAAACAAAACTATGGTGATCAGGGTTACAGGCAGAGGAGGTACCACTAGACTACCAGGGAACAAATTAAACAATTCTATGATGATCGGGTTACGATGGGGAGGGACCACTGAGCTCCTCTGACAGCACCACATGCTGTGCAGGGTGCCAGGAGCATTTTGCTAGCCAGCCAGCACAACTCATGCAAATGAGGTATAATGACATGCAATGGCCCCATTTGTGCCTTGCATGCATTATGGCCCCATTTGCATATTTGTGTCTGAATATCAGGAATTTGCACACAGCGTATCTCTGATGCACTGTTACATTTCCTACTCCTGGCATTCAAATCTGTCTGGGGATGCGCTGGCACACTGTATTTGCATTGAGGGCATTTTTGATATATGCAGACAAGATGCACCATAGCACATTTCCTTTGAATATATCCTTTGTTGTTCCAGCGCAACTCAGTGGTGCGGAGCAACCACTTGCGCCACTGCCAGGTGTACTTTGAATATCGGACCCTAATGTACATCAATTAAAAATGAAGTACTACTCATACTTTTACATCTTGAGCTTCTTTCCTGACCATCAAAATCTCCTTCCTCTCAGGCCGGCCCAGTGGCATGGAGGCTGAGGCACTCTGTACCTCACCTCCTATCACACTGGTGAACTGACTTCAGAAATAGGTGTGGGTCACTCGAGGGCTGCCCAGGGAGGGATGCTCAAGCTTCAATCGAGTGCTCTCCTCCCTCAGGGAGGGGGCCACCATGGTTCACTGCTTGTCTGCCACCTGGAGGTGTCCATATGGCAGTGCATGTGACCCACACATAAGGGAAAGGGACGCCACATTCAGAGTACCAGGGCGTCTGCATGGAGGAGCACATACATACTGCCCACTGAATGCCTGTGGGCCTAGGGAAAAAAGGCAAAAAGAACCCCAGAGGCAGGATGATGATCAATCCCTCACAGGCCCTCGCCGATGACCAGGCAGTACCCCTCACAGGTCCTGTGGCAGAAGATGACAAGGAAGGTATGTCCCCAGAGAAGTTGGGTGATGGGGCTGGGGTGGGTGTCAGCAAAGGGCTGCAGGGGAAGAATTGAGAATAAAACTTAGGGGAAAAAATTCTTTCTATCTTTACTTGCTTACCAGGAAAACTTTCTGCTTATCCTGCCCAGATAAAACTGAATCCCTGGCTTTACTGGAGGCCTTCTGTTATGAGTGTTTGTGGGGAGAGGAGAACATTCTGCCAGTAGAAGTTTAAATTCCTGCATCCCATGATAAACAAACATTCCATCTACTGAATGTATAGAAAGACAGATGCTAGACACGTGGGATGGACTACTTTGTACAAGTTACTTTTAACAAAAGAAAATACCTGTTTTAATAAAAATGACTTTTTATTTTTGAAGATGTCTTTGTTTACCCATTTTATGAATGCAGTAAGACACATCAGAGTGTGGGTAATTGTGTAATAACCACACTCCAGGTGCTGACGGCACTCAGTGTAAACATCTCATTCTTTAGAATGCTCCTGGGCCTGTGTTTGTCACACAATTACCCACACCCTATTGTGTCTTATTGCTTACTTATTTAGTCCTTGATGCTATCTCAGTTGGTCAGAACCAGGTCTGGTATGATCTCATCCCTCATCTGCTCCTCTACATGAGTCAAGATGTCCTGGAAGGTCTTGATGAATGCCCGATTTCTGGTGCCCTGTGTCACTGGGATGCTTCAGTCTGCAACTGGTACATTGATGTCTCCTAACAGGATGACTTCCTCCAGCTTCTGCCCTACTGACGTCTTCACCTAGAGCCTTGTCCACCTCCTGTGGCTGTCTAGAATTCTTAGAATTACAGTGGATACCACTTGAATGCAAATTTGTTTGGATGCAATTGCTGCTTGTATACATAAAACCCTTAAGTCTCGATTCTCTGCCATAGACTGCTATGTAAAAATGTAGTTGTATGCACTTCATTTTCCAGTTGTATACAACAGTTTCAGTTGACAACCAGTGTAACTGCAGCCCTTTCCTGCCTCATCACACCTCTTCTCCCAATCCCAAGTTTCTTGATTATATGCTAATTGTTTAATGCTATTTAAAGAGCAACTGTCACCTGTGGGAAGATATTGGAAAACATAATAGTTGGACACAATTCAATGTGCATTTCATATATCTTCTATAGCTATCACCTATTATTTATTATTGAGGAAATTCTCACAGAAACAACATCTTTATCCCTAGAGTTTATCTGCCTCTTTGCTAGCTCCCACTTTAAATGATGATGCTCTGTTGTGACATCAGAGTCTGTTGCTATGAGAATAACTGTGATGTCACAAGCACAGTACTATGACATCAGGTTGGGAAGAAACAATAGGGGTAGATGAACCCTCAACGAACAGCTCTCCCATTTTATGCATATGACCTCAGTAATAAATGATGAGGATAAGAAATACGGACCTAATAGAAATACAAGTTGCTTTGTGTCCAAATACTATGTTTTCAAAGTTCTTCTTGCGGTGTCAGTGGCTCTTTAAGCACACTAAGCACTCCAAAATGACTATTCTACTGTCAGTCTGCTCCATGTGCCATTAGTTACGGATGGAACCCATTAAATGAAAAGTCCTCGTTAGAAACTAAAGTGAAACTACTTAATAAAGCCAGTCTCCCGATATTTCATGGAAAGACTTAGTCTCAGAGTTTGGCATGAACATTGCAAGCACCTGCCAAATGGTGAAATGTGAGAGGAAATCCTTCTGGTGTGGAGCAGCTGCTGCAAAATAGGATCAGAATGGTCTGTCTGACATTGCTCGCTGAGTTCTAGAAACAAGACATTTTAATTAAGATAAATTGGCACTTCTTTTGAGCAACACTAAACAGCACCTTGAGTTTTAAAAAGAAACACCAACTGGACACAAAAAGGCAAAGGAGCATGTCAGTGATGGTCTGTGCAAACAACAATGGGACTTAGAAACTGCTTCTGATGATTATTGGTAAAGTCAAAGACCACTGTGTTTATAACGTGTCAATGTTTCAGCCCTTGCTGTGCACTACTATGCCAGCTTGAATGCATGGATGACCGCAGATCTTTTCCATGACTGGCTCCATCAAATATACAAATAAATGCATTCTAGAGATGAAAAGTGGTAATCCTAGCTGACAACTGCCCTGCGTAAACCAGTTCAATGACTTTAGTTGGTTCCACACACTTGAACAGCAGCTCAAGTCTTTAGGTGCTGACATGCAAAGGCAGAGCACTATTACAGACTTCTTAAAAGAGGAGCCAACAGCTTAGTCCTACACGCTGGTGTTGAAGTTTGTTAAGGTTTAAGCGTTTTAAATGTTTAAAGTTTTTAAAAACATTTTAACATTTTAACATTTGCTTATGCAGTACAGTATGTATTAAAATAAAAACAGAATGAACAACCATTGTCTGTGAGTGGCAATCAGCACTTCACACTACATGCTCCATAGCCTTGCTCTGAAACCTCCAGTTCTGGATTAGTGCAATTTTGGATGTATGCACATTTTCAGGCTTTCACAAGAGGGTGCATACATCTGGAATTGACTATACTACTACATGGACAACCCTGTCCCCATGTGCCATAAGCAGCACCTATAGTAATTCCACTACGCCACCCCTAGTCTCCTTATCCCTCCACTCTGATTCCTACTCTAATATATGGTGCAATGCCCCATCCCATTTGGGTCTAGTATGGTTGCCCGTCATTAAATTTCCCGACTATGTTTATCCACGACCTATTTCCTGTCTTCACATCTCCTGGCGATCTTTCCCGCATATCATTTGATCACATAGTGCAATGTATTACTTTGCTGTGCTTGAATTAAAGTCAGTATCAGTGCAAGAGATCTGATAAAACCTTAAACACCGTCTTCAGAGTCCTTTTCCTTAAGATGACATGGATGACCAGGAAATTGCTTACTAAAGCCAAAGAGAATATCATGCAATACAGGACAGTAAAACTCCTACCAGACAGCCGTGGTAATAATAATAATAATAATAACGTTAGCAACCCAAGTCCCTCCTCGAAAAAAAACTATCTTCAAAGTGAACTCCTTTGCAGTCTATTATTCAAATTCTTTGCTGAAGTAATTCCGCTTACACTTGAATAAATAAACTGCGCTAATAACGCGGCTGTGGTGGCGCCTTTCACATCCCTGTCAAATAATAACAGAAAAAGATAACGATTAGAACTAAGATGATTGCTTCTCCTTGAACCACAATCTTCACAAACGATTTGCCAGCAGCAACGGGAATGCCAATATTTTAAATCCTGTCTAACTTACCTCTCAATCTCCAGTCTTCAAAATTAGGGGCTAGGTTTAAAAAATCAAGAAGAGATTACCCCAAAATCAGGGACATATTTTACTAAATGGAAATAGCATAAGGCATGCTGTATTCTGGGGGTTAGTGTGAAAAATGTTTTTTTCTAAAGGAGATAATTAATTATTGGACAATATTTTATGCATCTAATTCCTACTTTTCTGGAACCTAGAGATCAGTAAATACATTCATTTTAAAACTAAGGCTGGTAAAACTGAATGAAGCTCTCACCCTCAATAAATAAGATCGGGGAGTGATTAGTTCTGATTATGTATAAACTGATTTAATTTCAATTTGCTTGCAGATCTTTGTCAGGAAATTAATAGTTGGTCAATAATTAAGTGGGGAAAGTAATAGCGGAAAATAATGTCGGTAAACCAAGTGGCCGGGAACCTCATGCCGAGACAGTCGTACGGATCCCTCCCATTTTCCCTGTCTCTCCTGAATAACACACATCTGACATTTTACACATCTGAGTTAATGGAAACTGTTGGTCTGTACTTTTTATTTGTTTCTAGATTTTCCTTATCTCCTGTCTTGTAAGACAGAGACCCCCATTTGGGTCTACTTAATCATTTTCTTCACATCTGAAATAATAAAAAGTGTGCTATTTTATATGGTTTCCCCAGGTTTCCATTTATATTCTCAGCTGTTTCTGAACCTCGCTGTTTAATATCCTATTTGTTGTAATTAAAATAAAGTAGCAGGCAAATGATACTGCCCCTCAGCTGCAGCAATAGGTGTTCAGAAACAGCTGAGAATAAATATGAACATATATGTGGACTGTCATATTAATGGGAGTGCTCTTATTATTATTTCAAGTGTAAATAAAGTGCTACGTCACACTCAAAATGGAAAATAAAGGGTATCTTACAAGGCAGGAGATAACGGGCAACCTAGAATGTAAAACAGAATAACAAATCTAGGTTGAATGGTTCACCATAACCTACACACTACTGCTTAGCATTCTGGAAAACTAATCCAGGTCATCCTGGTGGGAACACTTTTACCCCATTTTACCCACTTCAGTCATCAAAAAGCCTGCGACGTCCAAGTTTGTGTGTTGCTGATGAGTGAAAAATTGTGTTTACTGTTTGTTGTTTGCCAGGGTTCTTGTAAATATATCATAGAACTTGGAAACCAATGTGTTTATACTTCAACAAAAGCGTGTCCAATATAAACCCACACTAATGCATACTGTGTGACTTGAGCACAGCACCCTGGCCTTCCTGTGCCTCAGTCAACCTGGCTGTAAAATTGGGTAAATCAGAGTCCTTCTATGAAGCTGACAATGCTCAGTTGGAGCAGTTAAATTGTACAAGAGCACTTTGGGGTGTGTGGCAAACTAAAGATTCCCTGCTAACTTGGGCATAGTTGCTATTTTGAAATATGAAATATAGAGAATAGTGTATGGGTAACAGTGTGCAATGAGTTTTTATGTTTATGTTTGCTTGCATGTGCAAGAAACATAGTGCCATCATCTGAGTTTTTATAGGTGTGGCACCGTCTTCCAATGCAGTCAGTGAGTTTGCAGGCATGGCCACAGTTCGCCAATGAATGCTGCAGTTGTCTATGACAGCAGTTGAAAATGCAGTGCCATACAGTTGAAAGGCAGAGCCCGCTTCAGTGAGCAGCGAGAAGCTACTGCCTCGCATCGCACCACACACACACCGCATCGCGTGCACGCATATTGCGTGCTCAATGCACTCCCCCATGCACTGTATGGCTGACAGGGTGCCCAATCCCCATCAGCTCCAATGCTGCCCCAACAGACAACCGGGTGCCACTGGGAGCCCACCCCAGCGTGGCAACAGTCTGATGGCCGACGGGGAGCCCAATCCCTGGCCGGCTCCACTGTCCCCCCGCCTAAACAGTTTTTCCAGCCGCCATGCTGGGAGCCCACCCCAGCATGGCACAAAGCCCGTGTCATCCAAGAAAAGAAAAGAAACCTGAAGAAAACCTTCCCTCGCTGACTGTCCTGACCCCCGCTCCCCTACCGCTCCCATCCACTCGCACCCTGCCTCCCACCCCCCTCACCCCATACTACCTCCAGAGTCCAGAGCAACAATCTTCGGTGGACTGAGAACACGTCTGCACTCTTCAAAGCCGACTGCAAACTGAGGAATGCGGTAAGCTGTATAATGTAATGCATAGGGTTTTCAACTTTGATGCGTATCTCAGGCATTTTGGGAATTTTTCACCAAATTTTCAACATGGGTTTTGGGATGCACCTCATGAATTCTGTCACTGTCATTTTCTTAATCGGCCCTGAAAGGTGATTTCGGTCACCGCGTGGAACCACCTTTGGGACTGATTTATGAAATGACAGTGTCACAGCTATGAGGTAGGCCCCCAAAACCCTATATTGAAAATTTGGTGAAAGAATTTCCCAAAATGACTGTTATATGAGCATGCATTGCGCTGTCTTACGCACGCCGTAAGTTCGCGAATTTTCAATATTTTCATTCCAGATTTTCAACATTGCCATTTTACCACACCTCCTTATGAGCAGTATAGCTGTCATTTTCACATTTGCCCAAAATGCTTCTGCTATGTGGCGCACAATGGCGCAGTCGGTGTGCGGAAATCAATGTTTGGGACAGATTAAGAAAATCACAGTGACACTGTTCATGAGCAGAAGTGCTAAAATGGCAATGTTAAAATTTGGTGAAAAAATTCCCAAAATGACTGTTTTACGAACATGCGTTGAGCTGTTCTCGCCAGCTCATAAGTTCATGAATTTTCACTATTTTCACTCCAGATTTTCAACTTGCCATTTACCACACCTCCTTATGAGCAGTACAGCTGTCATTTTCACATCTTGCCCAAAGCGTGTTTCCGCATATATAGCGCACAATGGCACAGTCGGTGTGCGAAATCAATGTTCAGGACAGATTAAGAAAATCACAGTGACACTGTTCATGAGCAGAGGTGTTACAATGGCTATGTAAAAATTTGGTGAAAAAAAGTCCGTAAAATGACTGTGTTATGAGCGACCAATCGCAGTTTCCATGCACCCTCGTAAGTTCATGGATTTCTAATATTTTCAGTCCAGATTTTCACCACTGGCATTTTTCCACACTTCCTTATGAACAGTACAGCTGTCATTTTCACACCATGGCGAAATGTGTTTCACACTTCCAGCGCAGAAATGCGTGATCGCTGTGGGAAATCACTGTTCGGGACAGATTAAGAAAATCACAGTGACACTGTTAATGAGCAGAGGTTCCAAAATGCCTGCGTTGACAATCTGCTGTAAAAATCCCCAAACTAATTGCATTATGGGTGTGTGTTGCGCGGTTTCTACACACACTCAGTGACTTCACCATTTTTAAAACATTTTCTGCAGATTTTCAACATTGCCATTTTTCCACCTCCCCATGAACAGTACAGCTGCCATTTTTTCACATCCTGTTCAAAATGTGTTTTACGCACCTGTGGTGCCAAGCGTAGTCACTGTGCAAAATCAGCTTTAAACTAATGAACTGATATTGCCACTGTTCATAAGGTGGGGTCCAAAAAACCCATGTTGAAAATTTGGAGTGAAAATGCAACAAATACCTGACACGTTAGGGTTTCCGACCATAACACCCACCCTGTAGAGACTGACGGGCATCAGGGGTGTGACTTGGGATTCTCGCCTGTAATGCTCATACCATTCCACACCCTGCAGCCAGTGAGAGGTGAGTCAGGTGTGCTGGACTCATACCCCAAAGTTCACCCCATACCCATACAGCACCGATCTCACTGTATTTCCTGATGGAATGGGTGAGCATATGACCAAACACCCCAAGGCACACTGTGACACTTGTCAGTGTCTGCATGGTAGGGTGTGGTGAAATGGCATGGCCGTTATGCCTGATGACCCAAAGGCACAGCCCAATGCCTGTCAGTCTCTGCAGGGGTGGTGGCGGGTTGGCTTCAGTTCAATACTTCACTGCCATTCCTATTATGCAGCCTCTAACTCCTACACTACCAATGCCAATGCCAGCAAGCAAACATTCGGCATTGACAAATGTTGTTTAACATACTGTACCTGAGGTACATGATACCACACAAACCACAAGGCTGAAGGTTGAGTGGTTTATTCAGGTGTCACGCACTGAGGGTGAGAAAAAAAAATGAGTGTTAGTTGTTTTGCATTGTATTGTAAAAGGCCTAATGGTTATACAGGGGATGCAGTAGGGCACCTGGGGTAGGATAGGGTGAAGCAGGGCAGACTGAATGGACCAATGGTCTTTTCTGCTGACAGTTTCTTATGTTTCTATAAAATTACTAGTTAACACAACACAGTCAGTAGGTAGAAGAGGAAGGAAGTGGACTGAAAACAAAAGAATATTTTGCCTGCAGCCGTTGTACTTGGTACCTAGTGATATGAGTGAAGTGAGGCAGGTCTTCACTATACTCATAAGTGTGTAATGCAGTGTGTGTGTAGTAGAGCATTTCAGGTACTGATTTTATATTATTGACCAACCAGTAGCACAATTTCATCAGAATAGTAGAGGTTGTAAAGTCCCATTACAGCAAAATCATAAGGGTTTAAAGCTTCCCACTCAGCACGTTTTATAGAAATAAATGATTAAAAAAAATAGTTTTGGGGTTCCTAGGGGTTGCAATGGACATTATAGGGGTTGCAGAAAAATCATAGGGGTCTCAACTGCAACCTGTAACTACCTGTAAATGACACCCTGACCCTAAAAAGTTAAAAGGTAGGAGAAAAGTCAGGGAAGTTTTTGGAAAACACAACCAGAAATGGGCAGGTGAAGCAGGGCAGCAGGCAGGGTGGGAGGAAGGTGTGGAGACATGTGCGCCAAAGCAAGGGCGTTGAAACAAAATTCCAGACCTGCAAGCCATTGTGGTGGGGGCTATCCTGGATTTAGTGGCCATAATGGAGTTGTGGTGCACTGTGCACCATGACTGGAACATGGCCATACCCGGATACTATATATTCATGAGCGACATGGCCGTGAGGAGGGAGGATGGGTTGCTTTATATATGGGGGGATGAAGGCCAAGGATGTACAGGGCACCAGGAGGAAAAGAAAACACTGAAGGTGTTGTGGGTCATCCTGCACACAGGTGTTGGGGCTAGCATATGTGTACGGGGTAGAGCACAGGCATACAGCACAGGGGTAAGAGTTGGATAGGTACTTGGGAAAGTCATCATCAAAATGGCATGTAAGGGAGTTGCTGCTGGGTGATGACTTCAATCTGCCACACATGGAGTGGAACCTTCTAACGGCAGCTTCTGCAAGAAGTAGGGCTATGCTGGACTCCTTCAAGGGAGCTAGTCACAGAACTCATAATTGATGGGGCAGTGCTGGATCTGGTGCTTACAAGAGGACAGCATTGCAGAAGTTACATGGGCATTACCCTGGGTACCAGTAACCATTAAAACAGGAACAAAGACTATTGACAGAAGGACGAGGGTCCTGGACTTTAGGAGGATTTTAAAGAAATGAGGAACTGCCTCAGAGACTGTCTTGAAGGAGGTGGGATTATCAGCGAGAGGTGGAGGCACAATGGACCAAAAATAAAGGTGGGCATAACTAAAGCAACTAAGCTCTGCATGAAGGAAGTGAGCAAAAGCAGAAGGAAAAGAACCCATTATAGTTCTGTAAGAGAGAGCAAGGTGGTGAGGAAAACATGTGACATTCAGGAGGTATAAGGAACACAGGGGAGGAGGACAGGTAGGTATGACTAGTAAAGCAGAGGGAGGAAGGTAAGGTGATGAGGGCAGCAAAGGCACAGACAGAGGAAAGATTCACCAAAGGGGTCACTAAGGGGCTAGACTTTCTTCAGATACACAAGTGAAAAGTGAAATGCAGGACAGGGATAGTGAGGATTAGAATGGCAGTTGGGGGAGAGAGACTGTGCTGTGCTGTGCTGAGAAGAACAAGAAAAGCAAGATCCTGAACAGGTATGCTCAATCCACACAGTGGAAGGGAGGGTGGACCACCAGGAACAGTAGGAACAGAGGGAAGGGGGTGGACACAAGTCCATTTTCAGAAGAAGTAGTCCAGAAGGAACTTACAGCTCTGAAGGTGGACAATGCTAGGTGACCAGATGGGATACAACAAAGAGTTTCAAAGTAACTCAAGGAGGTGCTAGGTGCTCCACTTACAGCCTCGTTGAAGGGTTCATTGAAGTAGGTATGGTGCTAGACAGAGAAATGAAAAAAGCTAACATGGTTTCTCTGCAGAAGAGTGGCAGCACGGAGGAGGCTAGCAACTCTAGGCTGGTCAGTCTTTCTTCCATGGTGGGGAAGTTAGGAAACCCTGCTAAGAAAGACCAGTAGAGTGTCATGAATCCAATGGGCTGCAAGCTCACATGCAGCATGGATTCATGGAGGAAAGGTCATGTCAAATGAATCTTTTAGATTTCTTGGACTGGGTGACCAGGGAGTAGATTGGGAGGGTGGACATGGCCTCTCTGGACTTTAGCAATGTCTTCAACACTGTGTGCACAGGGAGGCTGATACATAAACTGAGCAGAATAGGAGTGGGATACAAAGGGTGAACTGGGTTGGAAACTGTTTAACAGATAGAAGACAGAGGGTGGTGGTTATCGGCACTCACGCTAATGCTGGAAGCGTGATTAGCAGGGTGCTACAGGGCTCAGTACTGGGACGGTCCTCTTCAATGTCTTCATAAGTGACATTGCTGAGGAACTGGAAGGAAAGGTATGCCTTTTGCAGATGATGCGAATAGAGTGAACACTTAGGAGAGGGTGGAAGGAATGAGCAGGGATCTGTGGACACTCATTGAGTGGTCTAAACATGGCAGTTAGAGTTCAATGCCAAAACTATAGAAAATCATGCACCTAGGATACAGTAACCAGGTGCTGAGTATAAATGGGAAGAGAAGGCCTAACAGTAATGAAACAAGAAAGGGACCTTGGGGTTATCATTCTGGTGACCTCAAGGTGGCAGGGCAGTGTGATAAAGCAGTATGTGGGACTACTGTGATGCTGAGGTGCATAAGGAGGGTATGTCTAGTAGGAGGTGAGGTGGGTTTGCCACTGTATTGCTCAGTGGTGAGACCCCACCTAGAGTACTGTGTCCAGTTTTGGAGCATATCTCAGAAGGACATAGACTGGGTAGAGGCAGTCCAGAGGAGGTAACTCAAATGGTGCTGGGATTTCATGAGAAGCCCTAAGAGGAGAGACTGAGGGATCTCATCATGCATACCGAAAGAGATGAGAATGAGAGGTTACATGATACAGCCTTACAAGTACAGTAACTCCCAGACGGAAACAGGGTACAGTGGGAAGTCCCTTTCAAATGAGAAAGAGCACCAGAAACATGGGGCATGTGATGAAGTTTTTTTTAATGGGGGCTAAGAGTGATGCAAGGAAACATTTCTACACTGAAAGGGTGATAAAATCCTGGCATAGACTGCCAGCAGAAGTGGTGGAGGCAAAATAGTGAGGAGCTTCAAGAATGTGTGGGATGGAATGGGATAGATACAGAGGTGTATTAGAAAACAAGCATGGAGGAGAAAGGGTTGCGGAGACCAGTTAGGGTCTGCAGAGACAGATTCAGCAAGGGAACATCTGGGCAGAAGGGTGGGTTAAGCATTCCTTTTCTGCTGAGAAATTTCATGTTTGTCAATATAGCATACCTAACTGAAGTCGTTCTTTTTATGAGGCAACAAGCCTCATGCATTGTTTAGAATGTATTTACTCAAGATAGTTCAGCTGAGATGAAACATCTGACCTACTTGCAATCATAGTTTAGCCCAGGGTGCAAGTGGTAGACAAGAAGTACAGGAACTCAGACACTGTCAAATATGAAATGCAGAATGAAGATCTTCAATCTGAAAGATAGCTGCGTGAATACACATCTATCTGTTTAGACACTAGTAGATTCAGTTAGAGATATTAAAGTATTTCTAGCAAAATTGTGCTGTTGTACAAGTCAAATGTTGTTATGGAAACCCTGATTTTAGGTCACAGGGCCAGAAACTGTCATTATGTTGTTGGTTTAAGAATTTCAGTTCCAGTGTCAGTGGAAGAAGTACAGGAACTCCATTCCGTTGCAAAAGGTACAGGAACAGAGTTCCTGTACGTTCCGTTCACTTTCATCACTGGTTTACTCCAATCTTCACTGGGATGACTTAAGTACAGGATGACTAGAGGGCTTGTTCAAGATCACACTGTATCTGGTCCTGGTGGGATCTGAACCTTGGTCTCCTGGCCCCAAGCCTCATTTGGAACACAGACCCCAGAAGTCTAGTTCTGATGGTCATGCCATTCTGAACATTTAAGTTACCAGAACTGAGGAAAAAATGTGTTACGCATGTATAGAATATAAAATGTACAATGATATGGTGGACCCACCAGGGTGCAACACCGTGTCACAAATTCTTGCATGCCAAAAGGGATTAACTGCCATTGAAACTGCGCTGTTTCCTACAGTAACTGCAGAATACTGAAGTATTTGCATTGAATCCAGTGAATCCAGGCATACTCCACCACTGTAGCAGATTAATCTATAAATGAGACATCACACCAGTATACCAAACAATATACATGTAGCCATGTAGCTCCTTAATACTCATCAGAGATGGCATGTACTGCAAACATACTTTCAGATCATCTATCTCAGATATACACCTTATCTGTAAGAAAATCAGCCAAGTAAAGGGTGTTTATTTTCTGAATTCTGTGGTAATTTCTACAGCAAACCCTCGTTTGCTAACATGAATAGGTTAACAAAGTGCAGGTAAAAGTGGGTTATACTAGAGAGTTATTTTGCAACAAAGCTATTAATTAAAGTTGAACATTTATGCATCTGGGCTCGCAAATTATAACTGCTGTATGCACAATGTTTAATATCATTGTTTCTGTTTGCAGCTGGGCTAAACGGAAGAATTCGGCATGTGTTCCCGTTTTCACCTCATGGAATGGTTAGTTTGGTTGTTGTATTACCCTTGGGACTATACATTGTAGTAATGTTGTATCATCCTTTCAATGCCCGAATAAAAATCCACTGCATTATTTATGCAAACGGTGGGGACATAACATCTCAGTGCTCCATAAAGTCTCCGAAACAGGTATGCCACCGGGTACATGTTTCAATCTACAACTTTAAAATGACTTTTGTCCATATTTACTGGTAACAACTGTTTCCAGTAATAGACTGAACGTGGGAAAAAACAGTATTCACAGGTGTTTCTACACTTTCCCCAGCATTCTTACCAATGGAAACCAAGGTTGCAAAACAAATCTAAACGTATCTACTTCTGGATGAAAACCCGTATCTGTGCAGATCAGAAAGAAGTCAGAAGCAGGACAAATACCAAGGGTAAACAGAACTTCAAATGCAGTTTACGTACCCGACCGGCACTTGTTAAAGTTGTAGGTGTTCTCTGAAATCCGACTGCGTTCTAAATAATGTCTGGGCTTAGTCCTCTGTCCCACTGATCGCAGTATCCCTGTCTGTAGTCCAGCGATCAATAGAGTTAAGATGATGCAAAGTCTGCGCAGGGTGTTTCCAGAGAAATGTGCTAGTAGCATGTGCTCTCTCTCTCTCTCTCTCTCTGCGCGCTGCAGAACCACGTTTAACCAGCTCATCTGGTCCAGCATCTCTCCTTCCTGGATGCAGTTGCCATGGAGATGCTTTACTCACGGGAAGCGCTCTTGTTTTAATAACGTTAAAACTCCTCAATCAAACAGCGAGCGGAACATTTCACGAGCAAACCTGGATAAGAGAAAAAGTAGAATGTACCTGCTTGCTATGACGCTATTTACATACACTGATTAATTCAGACGAAACTGGGAAAAAACAAAAACGCTCTAGAAACAGTTACAAAATGACACAACCCTGTAGTGGTTCATTTCAATACTTAATTCATTCTTCCTTTATATCCACCTTTTAAATGTTCAGAACTTTGCAAGTTTTGGTAAACCTCTGCGAAACAACACAAAACAAAAGATTGCTATGTTGTTGTCATTTCATGCATTGAAACACTGAGGTCCGCTTTCTTTTTAATTGAATTTCCGACGAGCCTTGGGGACCAGTGAAAGGTGAGAATGCGACTGGGGTGCCTGCTCTGCACACTATAACAAGATTACATTAACATTTCAGGCTGCATTTTAGAATCCACCAATGTGTCAGTAATGCTGGCTTGGCAAAAGGATTTGCCACTTTAGCATTTCGTGCAGTAGCTGAATGTCTGAACCAATATTTTAAAGTGAGTGCCAGTTTCCTGCCAGAAATATTGCTGGCCCTCAGCGGGACTCGGCCTAATCTCATACCCTGCCACCACCAACTGAATGTCAGGACATTTTTTCTTTACTATGCGATTAGAATGCTAACAGACTCACTTCCCATTAGACTGTCACTACAAGGTTGCCTGCCCCAAAACAGAGTCCTCTGCTTGTGACATCAGAGCAGTTTCTGTGACAACAGGTCCGGTTGTGATGTCACAGGCAGATGTTTATGATTTACATGGACAGAGTCTAAAGGAAACTCCGAGGCTTCACGCACAGTTCCAGTCGGTGGCGGGGCAAATTCGCGGTGCAAAAGGCACCTTCAGTTTCGCCACCACCGAAAATTGACAAACTCCAAGGCTGAGACTTCGTTTCCTGGGGTGGAGTCTCCCTGGGGACTAATGCACTGTGTAAACGAGAAATTTAGATGTAAGTTGGCGTGCACAAGAAAATGTGTGCATTGGCGAGTATAAAGGTCTGGTCTGGGCATAGTAGAGTGTCAGTCAGATAAGCAGTAAGACACGATGCGGTGTGAGTTGAATTGATATTACCGCAGGCCCAGGGGCCCTAGTAAAACCAGGTGCCTTCAGAACCTAGAAGTGCGGTAGTAGCTGTTCATTGCACACCCCAGAGTGCCTTACTGTGCTCATAACATGGGATACTTAAAAAATGTTTGCAAAATCAGCTTTATAGATATATATAGAGAGAGAGAGAGAGAGAGAGAGCTACTATATTATTATCAGCATTTCTGATAAAATAGTCCTTCCACCAATGTATTAAATAAAGTCATTAGGTTTACTACTGGGTTTTACATGTTGTGAGCCTGAAGCCCCCACCCCATGTTAATTATTGACAGTGTTTAAATGGGAACAGTAACTGCTGAGGGTGGTGGAACATATTTTTTGTTTTTTAAGGAAGCATGATTGATTGTAGGAGCGGTCCCTTGCCTTCTCACAGTGACTGTCATTTTCGTGCGAGCGGTAGTACTTTCATGGTGGCCCTTCAGTTCACTACCATAACGGACGTAGTGAAAAATAAATAATATACATAAATGCGGGGCACAATTTTGTAATAGAGACAGTGGAAGACTGAAGTAGACTGTCAGCATACCTGATGTGATCCAGTGAATGGGCCGGTAGCAGTAAAGCTGTTGTCTAGCGGGTAGCAGCAGGACATGCCGGAAACCTGTGGAGTGGCACTGTTGGAGCTGTCAGCTTGTCTATACCCATAGTTTACTAGAAACATTTTCAGCAATAGGAGATGCTACCAACTGTCAGCTACAATCAGTATCTGCTGCGGTTTTCACACTGATGGTTTCGATATAACAGCCTAAACAAGCATTTATCAATGCCGAATGTTTGCTTGCAGGCATTAGTAGTGGAAGTGCAGGAGTTAGACAGATGCAGTATAGGAATGGCAGTGATGTATTGAACTGACGCCAACTCCACCCCACTCTGCAGAGATGGACTGGCATTGGGTTATGCCTTCGGTCGCCACCCATAAGGGTCTCAACATTTCACCTCACCCTATCCTGCAGACACTGACAAGTGTCGAGGTGTGCTTGAGGTGCCGGTTTTACATTCACCCATTCCATAAAGAAATATGCTAAAATGGGTGCAGTATAGAGAATGGTGTGAACTCTGGGACCAAAGAGTCCAAGGTGCACCTCGATGCCTGTCACTGGCAGCAGGGTGGGGTGGGGTGGAATGGCATGAGCATTACTGTTGACAATCCCAAGTCACACCCTGATGCCTGTCAGTCCCTACAGGGTGGGGCAGATGCCTGTCACCCCTACAGGGTAGGGTGTTATGATCAGAAACCCTAAGGCCCTGGGCATGTCTTGGTATTTTTACCTAAGTTTTCAACGTGGGCTTTTGTGACCCCACCGCATGAATAGTGACACTATCAGTTTGTTAGCCAAAAGGTGATTTTGCACAGTGACTCGCCATTTAAGCGCGACAGGTGCGAAAATACATTTCAACATGATGTGAAACATGACAGCTGTACTGTTCATGAGGTGTAACAAAATGGTAATGTTGAAAATCTGGAAGAAACATAAAAAACTGGTGACGTCATGAGTGTGCATAGAAACTGCTACACACATGTAATACAATTATTTGGGGATTTTTGCACCAGATTTTCAATATAGGCATTTTGGGATCTCTGCTCATGAACAGTGTTACTGTGATTTTCTTACTCTGTCCCGAACACTGATTTCCCACAGCAACTGTGCTATTCTGTGCTGGAAGTGTGAAAACACATTTCAGCCAGGATGTGAAAAATGACAGCTGTACTGTTCATAAGGATGTGTGGAAAAATGGCAATGTTGAAAATCTGTAGTGAAAATATTACAAATCTGTGAAGTTTCGAGGGTGCATAGAAACTGCGCAATGCACCTCATAACACAGGCATTTTATGGACTCTTGTAACCACATGTTCAATATAGGCATTTTAGGACCTCTGCTCATGAATGGTGTCGCTGTGATTTTCTTAATCTGTCCCGAACATGGATTTCCCACAGTGACTCGTATATTCTGCGGCAGAAGTGCAAAAACACATTTCAGCCAGGATGAAAAATGACAGCTGTACTGTTCATAAGGAGGTATGAAAAATACCAATGTTGAAAATCTTTAGTGAAAATATTACAAATTCACAAATTTGCAATTGTGCATGGAAACTGCATAGCATACGCTTGTAACACAGTCATTTTGGGGAATTTTTTCACCAGATTTACCAACATAGGCTTTTTGAGGCCCACCTCATGAACAGTGGCTGCAGTCGTTTTGGGTGCCAGTCCCAAGGTGATTCCACGCAGTGACCGCAAAATCACGCTTTGGGACCAAATCACCAAATAACAGTCACTGAATTCATGAGGTGGGGTCCCAAGAACCCCATGTTGAAAACTGGGTGCAAACATTCAAACGAATGACTGAAATACGCACCAATGTTGAAAAAAACTATTTATGCCATTATACAGCTTACCAGCATTTCTTCAGTTCACAGTCAGATTTGAAGAGTGCAGCGTGTTCCCGCTGCGAAGATGTCGTGCCAGCCTCCGGAGTAAGTATGGGGTGAGGGGTGTTGGGAGGTGGGGTACACAGAGGGTGGGCACCGGTTGCAGAGGCAAGAGTCAATGAGGGACCGTTTTCTTTTTGTTACAGGTTTTTATTTTTTATTTTACATAGGACGACGTGGGACTTTTGCCATGCTGGGGTGGGCTCCCAGCATGGCATCTGGAAGTTTTGGGGGATGGGAGCCAATGGGGATTGGGCACCTCATTGGCCATACAGTGTTGGGGGCCATGAGGATGCTGGGCGTTTACCGTGCTGGGATGGGTTCCCAAGCGTGGCACCTGGAAGTTTTTTGGGGCACTGGAGCCAATGGGATTGGGCATCCCCGTCAGCCATACAGTGTGCTTGGGGAAGTGTGCATGAGCCAAGGGAATTGGGCACCTCGGCCACAATAGATGGGGGCTGGGCATGCATGCAACCACTACTACAATCCAAGCGGTGATGTAGGTAGTTGCATACTGCTGGTGGCATGGCAGCATGCAAATGCCTACACATACCACCACTGATTGTAGCAGTCTTTACTTTCAACTGTACACCACTGCACTGAACTGCTGTCATAGACAGCTGGGACATTCGTGAGTGGTGCAGCCGTGCCTGCAAAACTCTCAGGGCATTGAGGCGGGGTGCCACACCTATGAAAACTCGTATGGTGGCACTATGTTTCTTCCACGTGCATGCAAGCAAACATAAAATGAAATGGAACAGTACCACAGTTTCTCTGCTGGGGACGAGCTGCATTAGCAGGAAAAAACAATGGCAGTGTTTCAAGCGTGAACATTCTAATTGCACTGATTTTTTTGTGCAGTGCAGTCTGTGACTAAACTTGTTTCACCTGTTATGACGTATTTGATGCACAGGTAAAAACAATCAAATCTCAGGATTTTCTCCCCTATGTTATAAAGAGTTCTAAACCCTAAGCTCAGGCCAAATTAGGCTTCTGCCATAGTGTTCTGCACCATCTTCTGTCTCCTCACATTTTGCTGTCTCTGCCGAAGTCACAGATTTTCAAAGCTCTTGACCATCCAGTGCCACCCCCCATCTCATTCCCAGGTTGATTATCTCCCCGGATGTTCAGTGGAACCCCCTCACCTTAGCCCTGGTCCCACCTGGCGCCCTCTATGCCATGGTCCCATGCTGATCTCTGTCCCCTACTGGAACATCTGGTCCAGTTTGCAAATCAATATTGGCAAACAAATTCCTTAATACAGTTAATAAATGTCCTGGGGAGCTGCTGCTTGTGACCAGGATCTATAGATGACTTCTGTACTGTTTTGTAATGGAAGTAGATAATACATTCAGCATGGATTTGGTGCATTCTGGGAAACATTTTGAAAGAAAAGTCTAATTTGTGAGGTTTTCTGGCCCTTTAATGTACAGTGTTTATTTATTAAAAATTGCAGCCACACGGGGTAGTAAAATTGGATCCATGATGCCGGTGCAACATCCGCACAGTGAAGTCCCTGACACCAACAAAAACCCATTGATACCCCCAACACTGATGCACCCCTGCAATGACTAGCAACACTGTGACATCGATGGACACATTCAATCATGGCAATGTGGGGGCCTGTAGGCCCCACAACCCCCACACCCCACTTTAGATCTCTAACTGCACATCGCACAGACAGTGGAGTTAGATATATGCCCCTGTCACCGCGAAAGTCCATTGTAATGAAATCCCCATCACTGCAAATGAAGCTGCTGTTGGGGTTTCGATGTAGAGGGTTTGCTGTGCGGGTGTCACTGTCAAGACGGCATACTGGTAAAATTAACACACTACACCTTATACGTTACACTCATATTTCAATGTGCCTACACAGCTTGGTATGATATTATGCTTGTGTGACTTGGGCAGGGTACAACAGCAAGGAACCCTAGAGGAGGGTTCCATCCCTAGAGGTGCCACAGGAATGATTCCTTGGCTAAGGTAGCTAAGGAAGGAGCCCATGGAAGAGAGAGATGAGCCACTGGAGGAGGAGGAGGATGATGGGGCAATGAGAAAACAATCCTGGGTGACCAGAATGTGGCCTTTTAAAGGCCTGATCAGAGAGCATAGTTAGTTGCTTTACCCCATTGAACCACAAGCGTGGCCACAATTCAGTGTGCTCACGCAACTTGGTATGATGTTATGCTTGTGTACTTGGATACATTGTGGCTGTTTGCCTCTCTATCTGTGGGATATACCACCCTGTAGGAGTACAACAGGAAGGAACCCTAGAGGAAGGTTCCACCCCTAGAGGTGCAGCGGGGAATGATTCCCTTGGCTAAAGGTAGCTTAGAAAGGAGCCCAAAAAGAGAACCCAAAGGGTGTCAAGCATCGTGAAGGAGGTGAGGGATTCAGAACGACATGAGGATGTGGACAGAGGTCAAGAGGTGTACATGATTAGTACTGAGAGGAATGAGAGACAACAGAGGAATAGCTACCGCATGAGGGCAGGACTTCCTAAGGAGAGAGAACAGCCATTGGGACACTATCCGACTCCATCCAACAGCAGAACCTGACTACAGAACCCATGAAAGTACTAACCCTAAGTACTGTATTATGACCATCAGCATGGAGGAGAGGAAACCCCCTTTGAGGAGGAAACATCTGGGGTCCAAGGCCTAGGATGCCCTCCCTCCAGGTTAAAGGACACTTTTTTTTTAAATTTAATTTAGTTGTTTAACCAGGTATAGCACACTAAGCTGAAAGCTTTTTCACAGGAAGCGACCTGGGAGCACAAGGAGGTTAAGTGACTTGCTCAGGGTCACACGTATGCAAGTGGAAGCTGTGGGATTCAAACCCATGTCTAGTCTGCTGGATGTCCCTGATTTGCAGCTCAGAGCCTAGACCCCTCAGCGCTATACTGCCACTTTGGTTAGTGATGGCTCAGCTACTGCAATTTAGAGTCAAGATCGGGGAAGAGGAAAATATTCAATTTGGAGGAAGTTCTCTCTCTGTCCTTCTAACAGGAATGCTTTTGAGGGCTGTGGTGACATCTCCGCAACTAGGCACCCAAAAGCAAAGGAGGAGAGAAATGACCTCTGAGGCACTCAGCTGGCCTACACAACCTACAAAACAGGTGAACCAGAGGTGGTCAGAGGAGAATAGCAGAAAGGGTGCCTCTGAACCCACTTGGGCAGCCAAAGGGGCACTGCCAATGACAGCCCCACTCCTTGCAGCTGAAGTCATAAATTCTACATCCAGAGGTATCACTGGAATGGATGATGGCTGAAGGTCCACCCAGAGTAAAGGCATTCTCACTATGGGCCTGAGAAAGGACCTTGCTCAAGCCGCATAGCTCTAGATGCAGATTTCAGGGGTGCAGAGTGAGACCGTCGCTACAGGCTAGCCCTGAGCCATGGAGTAATGGACATGGAAGGCATGTCTCCAAGTGGGGAGAGGTAGAGTTAAGCGGTAGCATGAGATCCATATGAGGGAATGCTTGGAAATCGATGAGAATGAGGTGGACCTATATAGAGGTCAGACAAGCGAAGGAGACCCCGATATGGGTCTGGAAAGGAGAGTACAAGTCATAACAGCAGAATGAATTGTGCAGTGGGAGAGACAAGAATGGTTGGGAAGCCCACAACTAACGGTTGAGATATGAATACCAGAAGTAAGCTAGGATAGGTAGGAGCTTTAGCTTGGTATGGGAAGAGAGGAGGTCTGCATAACCTGTTCATATTAAAGGACTAATGCATGACAGGTATGTGTCATGCTGGGATAACGTCACACCCTCGGGTGGTTGGGAACAAGGCCACAGGCCGAGTGCATCGGCACCTGGAGACAGATATATCCCAGCACACACACACCCTGAAGTGCATTATTCCTATTATACAGTGGCTCCTGTGTAAAAAAAATAAAATAAAATTAAAAGATAAAAAGGTACATTTAAAAGTATATTTTTGGTGTTTTTTTTCAATGGTAGGTATACTTTTGAAAACATAGTCCTGTTTTACTGTTATTGGGCAGTAGGTGGAGCTGCTGTTACTATGGCTTTGCACTGCAAATGCTAACTTTTCTTTGTGTTGTTGTTCCCCATGTGTTTTTAATATTTTATATGTTCAGTTTACAATTACTTTTCTGTCTCTTTCCCTCCTTTGCTGTTTCTGCTGCCTTGTGGAAGTGAGACCTTGCCCATCGGCTTAACCCATATGGTTTCTACAATCCCAGCTGTTCATGCTCTGTAGCCTGAAGTTGAAGCGATGCCCCGCTCCATCTCATTGTTGCAACTGTGTCTTCTCCGGTACATCTTTTAACATTACTGGGAGAAAGTATTGAAATCAGAAACGTCGAATAGATAAGCAAGTGAAGCACGGGTTACACACCTGCACACACAGACAGTTATTGTGCCAGCAGGGACTGCAAGGAGAGTGAGAGACAGAGAGAGTTCTGTGAAGCTGGTGTTTAGGTTTCCAACCAGCAGGCAGTGACAGTGGTACAGTACCTTGTAAAGTTGAGGTAACAGCTTTTAGTATCAGATTTTTCACATAACAAATGAAACAATAATGAATGCAGTTAGTTGTTCAAGGAGCAGAGACTGTCAGTGGAGCAGGGACTGCTGTGAAGCTGATCGCCAAGACAGCTTTCATTACTTCGTTTTATTAATTTTCTTTAACCAAGGAAACAAAACTTTGTTTGGGGAATGTTTGAGGTTCTGGGTTATTGAAGTGTGAAGCTGATGCTGACTGGAAATTAAGTTTTCATTTCAGCTGGGAGCAGGGAGCATTGAAGACGATGATAGGTACAGCTGTGGACTGATTTTGTTTTTGTTTTTACATTTAATGCGGTCATGAGTGCGATGGGACTAGATCTGTGATGTTATGCTGGGATAACATTACAGGTACAACCAGACTGACCAATCACAGCCCAGCATTCTTTCTTGCCATTGTATAATCAGTTCTGCCTCTTCCTCTCATTCATTATCACATCTTCTCTGGCACTTCCTCTCTCCCTCCTACAATTGCACCTGACCCCTTCCCCTGTAACGTTTGTCATAATTCCTAATTTCTATGAAATTCTTTATAGTTATAAGTTTTCCTGTTTTTAAGATCTGTGAATATTTCCATGATTGTGTAAATGTATGCATATGTAAATTGTACTGTAAAATCTTAACTATATTAACATGTGTTATGTATATGCATGGATATATATACGTTCTTGTTTATGTTGGTAAGCATTGCCTAATTTTCTACAAATGGCCTATGTGGTCTTAATGTTAATGTTTTGTATAGACTAGTTCTATGTTTACTTTATCTGTTTTTATCTGTTATGTATGTATATACCCCTATTCCTTTCCCCAGATATCTCACTGGAAACAGCTATTGCTGCTCAGTGTGCCTTTCCTGGTGAAACTTTTAAAATAAATAATAAAGGAATAATGCGCGGCAGGGTGTGTGTTGTGCTGGAATAAATAACATTGTGTCTCGGTGATTGGGCATGTAGCCATGAACAAGCGCATCAATACCCAGGAAGTGACATTATCACAGAATAGCCACCAGTGCATTATTCTATCATACAATGGCTCGTTTGTAAAACAAAAAGAAAGATAGAAAATACATTCAAAGTATATTTTTGTCATTTTTTGAATCGTAGGATTACTTTCTAAAAAATAGTGCTGATTTCTTGTTTTAGCCAGTAGGTGGAGCTGCTGTTTTTTGTGTGTGGCTCTTTCCTCCCCATAGCAATCTTTGTCACTGCTGCCAGTATTTGTAAATCTGCCTTATTCCTTAGGGCCTATGTTGTGATTTGTGATGTGACTTTGAATTTTGTTTCTCTTTCTTTGTGTTTCCCTGACTCGCTCTTCATGCTGCTGCTGTTTCAGAATTGGAGATTGCCACTGTTCCGCACCCTGTTGTTATAGCCTACCCCTGCTATGAGGATGTTTGCATAATAAGTCAAAAGGAGGTAGGGAGATGGTTGGGAAAATGTTTTAGTGTGATTTTTATGGTGGAGTTTTAGGAGGAAGAAAGTGACTTGAGGATCAAGCAGTGAAATCGCGTGGTGACTGAAAATGCTGATTGCTAAGCTTTCTCACTCCACGAGGTGTGTCTCAGTCCGTGAATGGGTTTCACTTATCTGTTTTTAAATAAGAAGAGAATCTTTGGGGATTTGGTTGAATGTGTGAGGTTGTGGGTGTTATTTTGGGTAGTTTCTGTCCTGAGGGTTTCTGTGTTGCGAGGAGGGAAGTGGTGTAAAGCCGATCAAGCGTGGCTCTCAGTATGGTTCAGAGGGATTTTTTTATGCGGTCTTTTGTATGTTGGGACTAGATCCGTGGCGTTACGCTGGGAAAACATCACGGGTTCTGTCCCAGACTGACCAATGAGAGGCCAGCATTCTTTCTTGTCATTGCATAATAACTAGTAAGCATGCATTATACCTGGAAATTTGAAGTTGTCATCTCTGTTATACACATACTGTATATGTATAACATGGTGTGTGTAATGGAGTTATAATTAATGGTTTCCCTTTTTCCCCATACGGAAACCGTGCTGTAATTTGCCATTATAAAGAAGTGTTAATAATGGCAAACACACATAGTTTCCCTCGCTCTGCACATGCACCTCCCTGCAGTGTGTCCTTTCTGCTGCTCGGGCTTCCTTCTCGCTCAAACTCAACTACCAGAGGAACTCGCGGTAAGTTATTTAAAAAAAAAATTTCCACATATATGGGGATAAGAAAACATTTAAAACATTTAAAAGTCTTGGACCACTTGACTGTCCAAATGGAACCGGAGTGAGGTGCACTGGAAAGTCTGGTATTTAAATAATTGCTGTGGTGAAAAGGGAAACCCAGCGGTTATATAAAATAAAATATGGGGTGGTATGTGTAAACTCAAAGTTTACACACACTCTAGGTGTTGCTTTTCACAAACCCCTCGAGCTTCGCTCTTGGGGATTATGTAGCATCTAACACCTCGAGAGTGTAAACTTCTCATCACACACCACCCCATACTATTCTATTCTGACTACTGAAATATTAACAGGAATTTTTACAAAGTCACCACATGATTTTTCTTTCTCCCCATTCTGTTTCATGGCACTCTCAACTGCTCACAGTTCAAACCACTCACTCTAAAACAGCTGAGTGGGAACAATCTCATCTTGAGTGCTGCCAAATAGTTCACGAAAACCATTGGAAATACAGCCCTACAGTTGTAACCAGCACAGTACTGATTTTAAAACTGAAAACTAAAGCTATTTATGTGGTCTATATCTGTTGGCAAGCTGGATTTTGGGTCATCTGCTGGTCTTATGTGGAGGATATTATGAATTTTTGTGTAGGTGATCACACACGCATGATCAACTACTACGAACTTTTACTCCATGTCTCATACTTTTTACTGGTAATTATTTAAAAATATATATATTTGTGCAATGGCAAGAAAGAATCCTGGGCTCAAATTGGTCAGTCAGAGGCTAGGCCTATGATGTTATCCCAACACAATATCATGGCTCTCATCCCAGCACACACATGACTAAATAACATGACAAATATCCAGTGTAGTCTCAGTAAATTTCTTCAAAAACTGGTGGCTTCAAAATAAAGGACACCTGTAACTGTTTCTAAACTCCTCCCTAGCTTTCTCCTTACTTCCTTAGTTTGTTCTCACTACACCACCTTCCTTAAACAACTTGTACTAAATATTTTTGGTTTTGGTTTTCACCCAGGACTGTTTACCCATGTACCTTGTAGGACCTGGTCCGCCATTTATGTATTGTTATGTTATTGCCTGCATTGTATATTTGTTGTAACCATGCACCCAGGACATCCTTGAATGAGCTTGCTCAATGGAGCTTCTGCAATAAACTTGAACTTGAACTTGAAATAGATCACTGTGCATGCTATGTCCAAGTTGCCCACACTTGGCATGGCTGTTCTCAATTTTGCCTGTACTTACCAAAGTTTTAAATGTAAACTCCTCCTCCCACAGCACACAAACCACCAAAAATCAAACTCAGAACTTCTTACACACACTCCAATCCTTGTCATCTGTTTCATTTTCTTATTAAAAAGTAAGGCTGGCTAGCTGTCATGAGTGGTAGTGCTATACACTTGTGGCGCCCGGCAGACCAAGGTTTGGATGTGAACTTCAGGAGCAGTTGAGGTTCAGTCAGGTGGAGGAGGACCGAGAATTTGAGACTGTTCTCCTCCTCAGGGGCTGGGTGATGAAGAGCCCAGCATGTACCTGTCCCCATGGAGGTTAGGTGCTAGGCAGTTCAGGGCCTCAGGAGAGCATGGCGGTGCGCTGCTGTCGACACATGTTGTGCTAGAACATGCAATGTGTGTCATGATGGCATTGCATGTCCCACCTCCACTCAGAACATGGAAAAATGTCTGACCAGTAGGATCACACCTGTCCCTCAAAGGCCCCGTACCCTGCTATACAGGCCCTGCCCAGCAAAACTGGAACTGGATCAAGGGATGGGTTGGGCAAGCCTGCCAGCCCAGTCGGAGGCCCTGGGGAAGATGCAGGACAGGTAAGCCCTGGAGGGTGATGGGGCTGGGGATGGTGGAAGGGAGCCAATTGGACAAGGGAGAGAAAGAAGGAAAAAAAGAGTGAAGTGACAGCTGTGTTTGTAATCAGCTTCACTTTCCCGCTGGCAGCTGGTCTACTAACCCTGCTTGGCAAGAACATAACAGCCTTAGTACTTGCATTGTAAATAAATGAAATTGCCATTTCTCAGTCAACCTCCTCCAAAAAATAAAACTGAAATGAAGCTGCCACTACAATCAACTCTTCACTAATGGCACAGTGAGTCTAAATTACGTGTGTATGTGCTTTTAAACAGCACGGCATGCTATACTCACAGGTAGTGCTTTTAAAACCCTCTCTTACAAAATCTAAATCTTAAATAAAGCCGTCCACTCTGATCAGCTTGAGGATACCATGGCAGTCCCTCTGACAGTCACTGTGCACTCTCCCTCGCAGTTCCCGCTCATACATGCATAAAGTGGCTTTGCGATCCACTGGCAGTTTCACTTCTGACCGCATCTTCCATCAGCGGTTTCACTATGACCACTCTTATTCTCCCAGTACAAACACTAAGCATGTTCGACTGTACATGGAGAACACACTGAAATATTTGACTGTGACCTGCAAACAGAGCATGTGTGTGTGTGGGGGGCTGAGAGCAAGAGAAACCAGTGTGAGGGTTGGGGGCAGCACCACCTCCTGGCCAAAACAGGACTTTTTTTTCACATGTACTTACCCATTGCAGTAATAACCTGAAAATGATTTAAAAATATATTTAACGAGCATTTGCCAATGCCGAATGTTTCTTATGGTGTTTGTGTCAGGGTGTCTTATGTTATTTGGAATGAAGGAGAGAAGGAGTGGCAACATTGTAAAAGTCAGGATTTACTTAGTATAATAAAGTGAACACCACAGTTTGGTTGCTGAGACATAACTACTTCCTTTGTGCCATAGCAGAGTGGAGGGACAGCTTTTTATGTTGCTTGCACGCATGTGCAAGAAACATAGTGCCATCATCCAAGTTTTCGGAGGTGTGGCAGCCCTCTTCCAATTCAGTCAGTGTGTTTGCAGGCGCGCCACAGTTCTCCAATCAAAGCTGCAGCTGTCTATGACAGCAGTTGAAAATGCAGTGCCATACAGTTGAAAGGGAGACTACGCTCCAGTGAGCAGCGATAAGATCACATGCTCATGGCGCGCCCCCCACACACACACACACGCCCGATTCTCTAACAGACACCCCGCTGTAATGAGACACAACCTATAAAATAAACACACAAATATACATAAATATCATCATCCTACAACGCAACTTTAGTCCATTTCAGGAAGGCAATGTGCATGCAGTCCAGCTACAACTCTCTGCAACTGCAGTCTCAAAGCTCGGGGAAGCAGGGTCCTCATATACTTCCCGCTTAACAGTGATAGGAAATGATTTTCCGCTGAGAAAAACTATTAAATAAATTCTACATAAAAAGCAGTGACTGTTGTGTATTTTTTGTATTGTACATGTGTAGAATGCATTTATTTATTCATTCCTCGTGTGTTGAAATGACCATCGACTGATACTGCGAGTTTGCTAGGAGTCAGCTGGTAAGTTTTGAAATACCACATCACAGACTCCCATACAACATTCAGTTAACTGCAGCATTCATACCAAACTCAGCTGCTTAACGCTGTGACTGCCTGCAGCTGGTCCGCCAACGCTGCTGCTACCCAGGTGCTGCCAGGTGCGAGGGGCCTGGGTTGAGGGTGGGGATGGAGGAAGGGTGATAGACAGCTGTGTCAGGAGGAGGTCAGGAGGTCAAGTATATGTTAACAATGGGCAGGCCCTGTCACTCGTGGGCAAGCAGCCTGCCGCCCTTTCCTCTTTGTCTTTCTCTCTCTCTGTGGACGACAGGCTTGTAGCTCCTTGATTGTGCTTTTCTCAAGCCTGCCTGTGTTTTAGGAGTCCAGACTGCCCTGCAGTAACCTAAGACAAACACTTTCTCTAGCCATCTGGAGAGCTCCTCCTGGCTTTTCTGCCTGTATCTCATCACCGTCTGATGAGATAGGACTGCTAGAAATCAAGCCCCTCTCTAAGAGCTGCTCACTCTAATCCCTTCTGTTAGCTGATTTCCAGACTGGCTGTTTATTTGTGTTTGCATTAGATAATGGCCTCACATAAAGCAACTATACCAAGACTTTCTTCTCCTTATGGTGTTGGCTCACTATTCTTATGTTAACATGACAGAAAACCTCATTTAGACTATACAAGTACTCTACCTACCCCTTTCCTTCTTGCAAAATACATTACAGGTGGCCACTGCACCAAAAGCCTTCCACCATGCAAGTGCTTTAGAGTAAAGTCTTTAGTAAACATTTGCAGTGAAGACATATTTAGATGCAATTAAGCAAATGTTTATCGACTGGTCTCCATACATGTGCAGTGTTTACTATCAATAAACCATTTACCCATAATTACTAAAACAGGATTTTCCCATGATTAAACAAATATGTATGTATGAATAGGACTGGCCCCATGACCGATCCCTGCAGCACCCACTGGTCACCCCTTCCTCACCCCATTTACCACCACCTCTCTGCCTCCTGTTTGTTAGCCAGTTTATAAACTCCAGTTTACCACCCTTTCCCCATGCCCAGACTACCCAGCTAGTTTATCAGCCTCCTATGTGGGATGGTGTCAAAGGCTTTGCTGAAATCAAGGTAAGCATTGTCCACTGCCCCACCCTGATTCACTCTTTGTCACCCAGTCAAAGAAATCAACCAGATTTGTCTGACATGATGTCCTGCTGTGAATCCATGTTGTCTATGGTCCTGGGCTCCGATGGCTTCTAGATGCCCCACTTTCCTTTCTTTAAGCAATATCTCCATGATCTTCCCCACTACTGAGGAGAGGCTGAATGGCCTATTTTCCCCACCTCCTCCCTGCTCCCGGACTTGTGTAGAGGGACCACATGTGCCCTCCTCCAATTCACTCATGTTGAATAACTCAGTGAACATGGCTGCCAGAGTACTGCTATCTCCCTTCGCAGTTCTCCTCCATATCCTTGGGTGTATGCCATCTGATTCCATCGCTTGCCCACCTTCAATTTAGTGAGCACCTGCAGGACTCTTTTGCCTTTGAATGGACTACTGTCCACCTCTTCACCACCTTGGCAACTGCTGTACTGTTGTGGCCCTTGCCCCTCCCACTCTTCTGTGAATACTGAATGAAAAGACACAGTGCATGTCTTGGGAGGAAGGCATGGAACTATCACTTCAAATACCTAAACAGCACATACAAGCAAGCAACATCCTGCATTGACAAATGCTTGTTAACTATGCCATAGAGATCACACCTCTCTATGTGCTTAACAACAGTGAATGTAGTGGTGAGGGATATTATCGTCCGCACTGACAGTGGCCTGTACGGCTTCCCACATCACCTGCTTGTGGTCTGGCATTCTCCTCAATGCTTGGGACCTATACAGCATCCAGTAATTCCATCCGTTCTTGGTGGTAATGGTGCTGTTTCTCGGCACTGAAATTAATTGTGCATGGTCATCTGTAAACCAGCCACAACGGCCACCATTCCTCCTGCCTCCACATTACTGGTTCACCAGTCAGTGCTGGACACAGGTCCCTGATTGTCTGGTGTTGTATTACTTGCAAGCTTCATTATGTCCGGGTCTTCCTTGCTATCCCCAGATGACATTTGCATGATGTTCCTCACAGGGGCCTTTTGTCTTCTTTTTATGGTGAGATTGAGGGGCATTCTGCAGACTGTATTCACTGATATAGCCCCTTCTCAATCCACACCACCCGGTGTTGTTTTTATCACAAGCCGCTGACTGCACTGTAACCTGACTGGTCCACGGCTCAGAGATATCTTTGTTATGTTTGCTTTACGCATGGCAAGAAACATAGTGCCACCATATCAGAATTTGTAGGTGTGCCTCCTACTTCCAATGCCCTGCTGCCTTTTGCAGGCATGGCCCCCATCGCGCCAATGAATGCAAGAGCTGTCTATGACGGCTTTGCAAATGCAGCGGCGTACAGTTCAAAGAAAGGCACTGCAGCGTGTAGGCAATTTGTGCACTGACGCCGGCAGTATGCAAGTGCCTACATGTCGGCACTGCAGTGCAAGAGCTGTCATAGACAGCCCCCACAAACAAGTAACACGCTGGGGCCCAACCCAGCATGCTCACGTGCCCCCACACAGTATGGCCGACGGGGTGCCAATCCCCCATCAGCTGCGCTCATGTCCCCCAACAGATTTTAGGTGCCACGCTGGGGCCCACCCCAGCATGGCAACAATCTGTAAGGCCGACGGGGTGCCCAATCCCTGTCAGCTCCACTGGCCCGCCCCAAACAGCTGAGGTGCCATGCTGGAGCCCACCCCAATGTGGCAAACATCTGTCTGCTGACCCCCAAACACACTTCCAGGTGCCATGCTGGGAGCCCACACCAGTGTGGCAACAACTCTATGGCCGACAGGTGTGCCCAATCCCCGTCAGCTCCACAGCTGGCTAAAAAACAACTTCCAGCTGCCACGCTGGGTGCCCACCCAACGTGGCAAATGTCCCTCATCTTCCTAACAGTTAAAGACCTAGAAAGAAAAACGGTCCATCGGTGACTGTCTTGACCCCCACCCGTGTGCAACCTACCTCCCCACACCTCCCTTACCCTATACTTACCTCGAGTCCTGCGCGATTTAACTGTACCGGAACACATCTGCACTCTTCAAAGCCAACCACGAACTGAGGAAATTCCAGTAAGCTGTATAATGGGATAAATAAGGTTTTTCAACTTTGATGCATATCTCGAGCATTTGTAGGAATTTTTCACCAAATTTTCAACATGGAGTTTTGGGACCCCACCTCATGAATTCTTGTACTGTCATTTTGTTATTTGGTCCAAAGGTGATTTCGTGGTCCTTCGTAAAACCACCTTTTGGGACGATGTACGAAATGACAGTGTCACAGTTCATGAGGTAGTCCACAAAACCCTATGTTGAAAATCTGGAAAAAATTCCAAAATGACTGTTTCTGACGTACGTTAGCAGTTCTCACGCACGCTCATAAGTCTGCCAATTTTTAATATTTGCACTCCAGAGTTTCAACATTGCCATTTTACCACACCTCCTTATGAGCAATACAGCTGTTATTTTCACATCTCCTCAAAATGTGTTTCCGCCAAGATCTAGCTTACAATTACACAGTCCGTAAAGCAATTAATGTTTGGGACAGATTAAGAAAAATCACAGTGACA
This sequence comes from Neoceratodus forsteri, assembly GCA_016271365.2. NCBI lineage: Eukaryota > Metazoa > Chordata > Ceratodontiformes > Ceratodontidae > Neoceratodus > Neoceratodus forsteri. The sequence goes on along the minus strand of CM028129.1, from coordinate 1,707,886,537 downwards.
CTGTTCATGAGCAGAGGTCTTAAAATGGCTATGCTGAAAGTTTGGTGACAACAGTCCATAAAATGACTGTGTTCCGAGCGACCATTAGCTGTTTCCACACACTGTGAAGTTCATGAATGTTTAATATTTTCAGTCCAGATTTTCACCACTGGCATTTTCCACACTTCCTTATGAACAGTACAGCTGTAATTTTTCACAAGATGGCGAACTGTGTTTTCACACTTTCATGAAATGCGTGGTCGCTGTGGGAAATCAGTGTTAGAACAGATTAATAGAAATGACAGTGACACTGTTCATGAGCCGGAGGTCCCAAAAAGGCCTGTGTTGACAATCTGCTGTAAAAATCCCAAAGGAATTACATTATGGTAAGCGTTAAGCAGTTTCTACGCACACTGCACTTCACCAGTTTTTACTATTTTCACTGCAGATTTTCAACATTGCCATTTTTTACACCTCCATGAACAGTACAGCTGTCATTTTCACATCCTGTTCAAAATGTTCTACAGATATTCTTATCAGCTATTTCTTTTATTCATTTGGCTGCATGTTGTTGCCATACGAACTTCTTTCAGTTGGCATAATGACCTACTCACCACATTACTTCTTTATTTTTCTTTATCTGATAGTATTCAAGATTGTATGACTGCTTAAAGAGCCAGCATTTTCAAGAACAACTCTTCATTAGGGTAAGCAGTTGTGATAAATGTGAATCTTATCTGTGAATCCCTCTGAAATTGTTTTTTTTTTTTCAGTTCTCTAACTTTTTTTATATTAGCCCTTATCTGGCTACCTTGACCTTCTCTGGTCCATGCATAGCACTCTTTACTCTCTTAAGGCATGCAGAATCTAGCCTGCACACCTTGGACAGAGTGCATCATGTATTTATGGAATGAAGATGGTCAAGGTTGCCAAATAAGGATTGATATAAAAACTATGAGAGAATTTAAAACTACAATTTCTGAGAGATTCAAGGATAAGCTTCAAGATTCATCAGAACTCCTTGCCCTAATGAAGAGTTGTTCTCTAAACAATGGCTCTAAGCAGTCAGACAATCTTGAACACTACTAAATAAAGAAAACTAAATTTGATGTGGTGAGGGTCATTATTCCAGCTGACAGGATATTTTTGGAAAATACTTTTCCCTGTGTGTTTTTTTTCTAGATGGAGTGGAGAACACACTAAACATCTTCCACTATTATCGCTTAGGATGCAATGAAGTTTTAATTCACCAACAAAGTTGGCATAAATTTATTGGAATTTGCACTTCACAGATTTCCTGGTGGCTGCAGCAACTTTGTCTTATGAATTTCTTTTTCTAAAAAATCTCAAACTCTAATAAAAAACCTCCTCCCCATGCTGTAATGCCACACCCTCCCACCTCGCAAACATTTTCTAATCATATACCCCTCTCAACCCCCACTTGTACTCCTACTCCCTCATCCCCACCCCTCTGCCCTGGAAAATTTGGAGAAGTGTCACAAAAAAAGTTCAGTATATGGTTTACCCTTCCTCCACCTGCATACCAAGCACTTCCTTGCCTCCCCCACCTGTGTCCCACCACCAGGTCAAGTCATATAAGACCCCCATCCAACCCTACTCTGGCCGCCACCACCATCCTACCCCAATCAACATGCAGACAAAATGTGATCTGTAATAAAATAGTCCACTGGTGCAGGGCATCTGCTCAGTTTAGTGCCGATCTCAGCAATGCGTGAATGGTGACGTAGTTTGCTCCTAGTAAACCTGATTGGCTCACAATTCATTCATGTGCCAGCACCATTACTGAGATGGATATTGAAAAGAGCAGATATTCTGTACTGGGGAATCATTTTCTTTAGTACAGGTCACATTTTTTCTAGATGCTGATGAGGGAGGGGGTGGTCAAGAATGAAGGGCAACAACTGTGGAGATTCAAAGCCTGCAGTGCATGTTATAGGTTTTATAAGTACTGATCTTTTGTTTGCTGGTTCCACCGTCCTCCCTAGGCTAAGTACACAGAGGACTGTGCCCTTCAGGATAACAATGGGGCTGGCAAACATCTGACTAGAGTTTATAAAAGCTCTAAATGCATTGTAGGCTATAAGGCATAACAGGAATAGTATTAGTTAACATACCACTAGAGGGTGGGGTGATGCCAGGATTTACCCAGGCCTGGTGTGCTGTTTGATCACGAGGTGCAGCTGAGTGAGCAAACACACCAGGCGAGGATAAATTCTGGCATGACCAACATTCTCGAGTGGCATATTCTGATCATACGAGTTCTGTATAAAAATATATTTTTTAAATGTTTATTTACTGGTTTTAACTGTGTTATTGATTTTTGTTTGTAATATCCTTCCCTGTGTTAAATTGTGCCTTGTTTTCAGAATGATTGTGATTTGTTGCTAGGCAGATTATGCCCTCCCCATGTTACTGGTGTGTTTCTTTTATTATTATTATTATTGTTTTTATATACTGACTGCCTGGTAGAGTTTTAGTTGCTGCTCAATTCTTATGCCTCCATATTCAGTAAATACTTCTCTAACATGAATGATAGCTCTGCATTTATCAAACTTATTTTCTAAAGCGAAACAGGTTTGAACCAAAAGTGTCTGATGGAGTTTGGTACAGCACGATATACCCACACAGGTAGATTTTGCAAGTATTCCAAATTCTTTCAGCAGGAATACAAACACCAGAAATATGTGTAGGACGCTATGACACCTCCGGCTGCACTTGACTGCATAGCATCATGTTCAACCGCATTGGCCATTGCAGTTGATGGCTGTGAGGAGTTTGTGAATGGCATAGAGTTGGCACTGGAAGTGACAGGTACTGGGGTCAAGCAGGAGGAGGAGGAGGAAAATGCAGGTTGTCTGGGAACCAGCGACGAGATCTGTGGGGGAATGCGGAGCAAGGGGATCTTGGAGAACAGGCAGCATGTAGGGTGCAGAATGCAGGGTAAGACATCCATTCCAGAACACAGAAAACTGTGGCAGGGCAGGACTGCACATATGAGACTGAATGCAGTGGACAAAAATGTATAGTACAACAGTGCAGCCTAGGTGATTACAGAAGAAAGAGTTTAAAAATTGTTGTAGAGCCTATGTGTTTTATCTCTAGAGCAAAACAGCGGCAGTTGGTATACTGCTGTTTACGGGTTCAGTTGCCATCTTTGTGAGTGAAATTAAAAGCGTTGGTGTGATTTTAGGGGTAGTTCAGATGCAGCTGACTGGAGGCTGGCTCCTTTTCATGGGTGATAGTAGGATTTACAAGCTTCGAAAGGTGACCAGCCAATAATGACAGTGCTTCATTTTCAATGATTTTAGGTAACCATTGTATAATGTGGAATAACAGACCATCCTTGGGTGAGTTGAAGCACAGTGTAGCCGAGGACTTTCACCACCAAGGAAGGCTGTTAACCCACCATAACACACCCACTGGAGTGCCTTTGTTACGATTATAAAATGGGCCATTAATTAGTAAATTTAATGTATTTTAAGCATAATACTTTCAGCTGGGCCATTGTGCTGAAATAATGGCCCAGATGAAAGCAGCTCTGGCCAATCTAAATTCAACAGTCTTTCTAACCATCAAATTAATTGTTATAGTAATGGTATTCAAAATTCTGAAAGGTCATACTTTCTGTGATCTACATAGAGGATTGTTGTATGATCGCTCCTACACAACAAGGGTATTTTTCACTCGAGAGCTTTCCATGGTACCTGGAGACCTTGAGGCGCCAGCTCGAGAGGATATATTACCATGAAACCCTAAGTTGAAAGTTGCTCTGCTGTATAACCATCATACACAATCTTCTTATAGTGTATGGTCGCTCATACAAAGACTGCACTTACTTTTATGTACATTTGTGTGCAGTTTTCACCTTTTTCTGGCCTGTTTCATTGCATGACCATTTTTGGCTCATCGCGGTTACCGTCGTGCATGCGCACCAGCTTCCCACATGCGCACCCACTTTCTAGGTGTTTATGTTGCACTAGCTGTGTAGCTAGTGCAGCACAACAACTTCGATGACATAGCTAGTGCAGCATAACAATGCTGTTGGGAGCATGGATTTCATGCTCAACAGCGTTCTACCATACACTATATATGCATAACTCTGGACTGCAAAGATTCACAGATCAATACAATAACTCAATCAAATAAACTTTTATGGGCTTTCAGACATTAAGAAATCCTGTTGATGACAGCTCCTTTAGCTGCAAGACATGACCAGGGGTTTGACTAACAGTTTGTTAATCAGCACATGGTGGTGTAACATGATTTTTATTTTGTTTCTCACATCAGTTGACCATAAATCACCTGCAAATTATAATACCCCGACCCACACCAGTATGTCAGTACTTAGGCCACATCCATCAATGGTACTGTAATGGACCACCAGAGCCACGATTGCAGGTCTGAATAAGAACAACTTTTTTGTTGTATTTTTTCGCACTGTGGGCTGGATATTCAAACTCTGCGCTATTCTGAGGTGCAAGCCCTTGCGCTGCACAAAATAGTTGTGCAGGGGTGTGGCGAGCGATATTCAATGAGTTGCGCTATTGAGCAACTCCTTTGAATATCACCCCAAACCACAGCCACTGTGCATGGCGCAGGAACTTGCGCCACCGCAAGTGGTAAGAGTGGAGCATTCAAGATGCGGTGGCGCCAAGTACCATTGCGCCATCGCAAATTTCTGATATTCAAAAGGTGACATGCAAACTGGACTATAATTCATGCAAGGTGCAGGGAGCATTTGCATCTATTTATGGCCCCATTTGCATGCCATTAGCATGCAGGTGCACCGATCCGAGGACTTGTGCCTGGTGCTCTGCCAGGCAGCAGCCATCGGGGACCGATACCCTGCAGCCCGATCGCGGGCATATAGTACCCCCGACTGGCCGATCGCGGGCAGAGATTCAAACATCCCCCACCCCGACTGGCCGATCGCGGGCAGAAGTTCAAACATCCCCACCCCCGACTGGCCCGATCGCGGGCATAGGTGAAAAAGAACCCACCCCACATAGCCCGATCGCGGGCATAGTGAAAAAAGAACCCACCCCACTAGCCCGATCACGGGCAGAAAAGGTTAAACCCCCAGTCCAGTGGACCTCGAAGCCCAATCGTGGGCAGAAGGTTCAACCCCATTGAGACCACCTACCCGGTGACTAGTGGCCCCCTCCACTCACCATGAAGCTCTCACCCCGCCCTGTCAGCCGGATGGTATCCCACCCGCCGTTAATTTTGTTGACTGATTGAGCAAGAGCTATCAAGGCAGAAGCCTATATTATAAGGTGTTCAGATATGTGAATGAATCTATTCATATATTCATTTTATAGAGTATGTACGCCTCATTGGTCTTGCTCTGGAACCACCGGGCGGCAGGCCTCACCGGCAGTCAGTTGACAGGCGGCGGGCAGCAGACGGGTGGGATGCTGCCGCCCGCCAGCTGACGGGGAGGGGTGGTGGGGCTCCATGGGTGGGTGGGATGGGGGTCACTAGATCCCAGGGTAGGTGGTCCTTGGGCGGGGTTTGAACCTTTCTGCCCGCGATCAGGCCAGTTAGGGGGTGGGGGATGTTTGAACTCTGCCCGCAATCAGGCCAGTCGAGGTGGGGGTTACCATGCCCGATTGGGCTGCATGGGGAGCACAGGGAGTAGGTTGAGGCCACCCACAGGTGGCAGCTGATGTGTTGCACCCTGCAATGTGGCAGCTCACCTGTGGTGGCCCTCGACTTACTCCTTTTTTGCTCAAAGTTGTGCAGGCGCAGGTTGGGGTTGCGCCTGCACAACTCTGCACAGCCTGCTGAATATCAGGCTGTGCAGTTTATGCATGGTTCCTCCCTCCGTTCAGCATACCTTCATTAGCATTGCACTGTTGCTCAGCTTGAGTTGGGGTGCAACTGCCTCCTGCTGAATATGGCAGAATGGTGCAATTCGGACTTGCGAGGCGCAACCCCATGCGCATGGCACAACCCTTTTGAATATCCAGCCCAGTGTCTCCACTGCTCAATGTGCCCAGTCTGTGCCCGCTATCATTATTTGCTAAATATTTTTTTCATCACAGCATATGTCACATTTTTGTCTGCTCAGTACTTAATCCCAGGCCTCCAGCCTTCCCTCCAGATTAACATTCACATACTTACTGGAAATATGGAAATGCAACTGTCTGGATGATATCCACAGCACTTTCTCTCAACTAATGTTGGCATGTCTCTACATCTATTGCAAATGCATCATTCTGGAGATTCTGGACTATGCAATGGGGGACAAATCCATCGATCTGCCATCAAGAATATTGAATATAAGGGAAGGAAACTCATTTACTAAGCGTACACAAACTCTTTGGCTATATTTTCCTCATGTTGTTAACTTGCATCTGAAAGGAAGTGAAAAGCTTAGTTTTAAAAACATCTTTTATCAATAGCATACTATTAATACAGTCATATGTTCAATTTTCAAATTTGACTCACATGTGATTTCAAGTAGTAATCTAAAACAAGGAAGAAACCAATGCTGTTCATAAATTGTTTCATACTAACATACTAACATACTATGAAGCCAGCAGAATAGGCCCTATAGTCTATCGAGTCTGCCCGATGGTAAGTGCCTATGCAGGACACCGATTTTAACCCTCCATCCCTCACAACAAGGACCCCTATTTCCTTGTGGGGCTGCGGTATATCCTCCTGCACCTATCCCAGCCCTTCTTGAACTCCTCCACAGTAGTAGCAGCCACCAGTTCCTGGACAGCGCATTCCAGGGCTCCACCACTCTCTCAGTGAAGTAGCAACTCCTTTTTCCCCCCTCCCGCCTCCCCATCCCAGCTTCATGGGGTGTCCCCTGGTGGCCCCCAGTTCCCTCCACTGAAGGACCCCATCAAGGCTTAATTAATGATCCCCTGAGATACTTGAAAACCTCTATCATATCCCCTGTCTCTTCTGTCCTCCAACAAGTGTAGGTTGAGCTCCCCAGTCACTCCTCATAGGCCCTTTCCCTAACCCCAGGCACAGTCTTAAGCTGGAGGGTGGAACGTTTAGGAGGAAGTCAGGAAGCACCTCTTCACAGAGAGGGTGGTGGATACTTGGAATGTGATGCTGGAAGAGGTCATCTCGTTGAAGACAGTGAGCAGCTTTAAGAGAGGCTGAGCATAGCTTTTCACCATCTCTCTGAGGACAGGGTGGGTGCCCCAGGACTGGAAGGTGGCACATATAGTGCCTATCCACAAGGGGGATCAAGGAGGTGGCGGGGAACTACAGGCCTGTCAGCCACAACGCCGGTGGTGGGCAGGTGATGGAAGGCATTGTCAAGGAGAGGCTGGGGGACCTGGATAAGTCAGGTGCCTGGACGATAGACAGCATGGATTCATCCCGGGAAATTGTGTCAGACAAACCTTGTGGAGTTCTATGACTGGGTGATGAGTGCCTTGGACCTGGGTAGACCAGTGGACGTCCTCTTTCTAGACTTCAGCAAGGCATTTGACTCTGTTCCTCACGTGGGCCTGTTGGATAAGCTGGGAAAATGGGGTGGGGAACCAGATGATCAGATGGATAGGCAATTGGCTCCAGGACCGACCCAGAGGGTCGTAGCTGTGGATAGTCTCATCCTCAAGGAGGGTCATTAGTGGGGTCCCACAGGATCAGTCCTGGGCCCTTCTGTTCAACGCCTACATCTCTGACATAAGGACAGGAATCAGGAGTGAGATGAGTCTCTTTGTGGATGACTGAAACTGGGGGCGTGGTGGATGGGGAGGAGGGAGGTGGCCCCACAGTGGGACCTGGAGGCTCTGGAAAGATGGTCTAGAAAGTGGAAGCTGAGGTTCAATGCAGGAAATGCAAGGTACTCCATCTGGGGGCCAGAAACCCGGCCAAGTGTACACCCTTGGGGGAATGCTACAAGTCTCGATGGCTGAGAGGGACCTGAGGGTGGTGGATGTCAAGATGAACAACTCTGAGACTTGTAGTGGGCAGCAGCCAAGGCCAACAGGATGCTGGGATGCATCGCTAGGGGATCACCTCCAGAAGGAGGGAAGTGATACCCTCTGTATAACTGCTTGGTGAGGCCGCACCTTGAGTACTGCATGCAGTTTTGGAGGCCACACTTAAAGAGGGTCATTAACCTCCTGGAGAGGGTCCAGAGGAGGGCAACCAAAATGATTTGGGGCTTGGGGACAGGACCTATGAGGAGAGGCTTGAAGAGCTAAATATGTACACATTGGAAGAGAGAAGGACCAGGGGACATGATAGAGGTCTTCAGGTACATGAAGAGGGTAAATAGGGAGGAACAGTCAGGGTGCTTCGAAGGAAGGAGGAGGAGGCCACTAGAGGCATGGGTGGAAGCTGGAGGGGAAGATTCAGGGGAGAAAGGAGGAGGTGCTACTTCACTGAGGAGGTGGTGGAGCCATGGAATGCGCTGCCCAGGGGGCTGGTGGAGGCAGAGACAGTGGAGGGGTTCAAGAGGGGTGGGACAGGTACAGAGGAAGGTTCTGGAAGCAAAATCCAATGCAGTAAGAATATCTGGAACTGGGAAGGAGAAGCCAGAAGGCGAGGGCAGCAAGGTCAGCATCCAGGGTGGGGGCTGACCAAAAGCAGACTGCGAAAGACCATTAAGCCTATTCTGCTGGCATTTTAGTATGTTAGTATAGGGGGAAGGTAAGGATCATGGGTAGGGAGGATGGAGGAGGGGAGGGAGGGCAGGGACATTAGCTCAAGCTGTGGACCCTGCAATATGAACAGACTTGTTAGACCAAATGTCCTTCTTCTGCCGTCATCTTTGCATGTTCAGATATGTTAGTAAGTAAATAGATGAATGGTGATGAGTGTGCCAGAGTTAAATTGAAATAAGAAAAATTTAAGAAGGAAATGAGGAGCAGTAATTTACAGAGATGGTGGTGTCAGGGTAGAATGCAATACATGAGGACTGCAGATAGTGGACAATTATAGTGTATAGTGGAGTGTTGTTCTGTACAGAATTCCATCCCTTTCAAGATGCTGTTCTACTACAGTTCCAAGGTCATGGAATGTGATTCTACCCTACTGTAGTAGAAGGGCATGATATAACCTCTAGAGACTTCATGAATTGGTTTCATTTGAAAGCAAAATAACACACAAAACACATATTTCACAGCGGTACTATACAATATAAAAAATACAGGATGAGCAACTCTATGCACCAACCAGTGTGTTTTGCCACCTGGGTTTCTAATTCCCATGGACATTTAGATTCGCTCTCGAGATCAGAGGAATCAGAACCCTTCTGTGGCAGAACACACTGGTTCTGTATGTTGCCCATCCTGTATTCTATATAATCCGATAATGTTTATAGTCAATGAGAGGGTAAGTACAAGCGAGAACACATGGATGGGAACCAGGAGAGAAAGTGGATTATGGACAGGAAAGGGTGGGGATGGGGTGCGGAGGGTGGGGTGAGAGAGTTGATTATATACAAGGAAAGGTGGAGATGGGGTGTGAGAGTGTGGTTTACAGAATAAGTAATCTGCAAAATGCACATTATGACAGACATGAGAGGCTTATGTGAATTTGTCTGCAGTCAACATTTCATGATTGTATGTTCATGTCCTTTTTCAGTGCTGAACTTACTTTTACAGCTGCTTCTCTTTTTGATTATACTTCCTTCAAGGCAGGAACCAGAACTATGCATCGAACCCAGTGATTTGTGTGCATCAGAAGATGTTGAAAGGTTTGGCGTAGCCTTACCAATTGGCTTCCTTCTGACTACCACTCTGGCTTCTGCTTCCTACATTTACTTTTTCCTAAATTTGTTGCCTGTACATTGCATTTCTTATTCCTGCCTATCTTTTTTACACTTGCTGCCTTCTGTTGTCTTCTTTTTTTCTGTATCTCAGCCTGTCCAGGACTCCAAGACAAATCCATTGATTCCTCACTGGCGGCAGTTGAGCTAGAATCAGTCTATTGCAAGAATAAAATATTAAGGTCTTACTTCCATAGTTATATTTGAAAAATTAAACACTACGTATAATATTTATATTCTTTATTCATTTTAGGGTAAATCAAATTGATTGGATCAAAATGAGGTTTCCAGTAATAACAAATACCTGCACACCCAGAGTGTAAGTTATTCATGAGGCTGCAGGCGAGTGCCTTCAGTTTTGGTTGACCAATGTGCATTATAAAAGGATCTGATAAATAGTGCTTTCTGATTAACTGTAAGCATTCTATCAGCCTTATGATACTCTTTTATTACGACACATGTAGAGCCTATTCATATGCTGAACCAGTTTTAACACTATTTATAAAATGTTTTTATTATAATAGAAAAAGACACTCCAGGGATTATGTCAAGGGTCAAATCACCATCTAGGGGTATGTGGCACTCAGCTATGCCTCGTGCAACATTACACCCCTAGAGTGTGATTACTTACTAACATACTAACATAATATGAAGCCTGCAGATTAGGCCCTATGATCTATCAAGTCTGCTCAATTATCATTACCTTCCCAGGGCACTGTTAGTAGCACCTAATCCCTCCCTTCAAGGTCCCCATTTCCCAGCGGGCTCTGGGATGCACCCTTCCTTTATACCTGTAACAACCTTTCTTGAACCCTACCACATTAGAAGCAGACACCAGCTCTCTGGGCAGCACATACCAGGGCTCCAGCACCCTCTCAGTGAAGTAGTGCCTCCTTGTTTCCCTGTCAGTGGAAGGAGCACATCATGACTACTTGAGGTTATGCTCCTAGCTGTGCATCCAAGCATTTTATTTGCTTGGGCCGCAGCCCTTCTACAATGCTCTGAGTTATTCATTTTGAATCAACCACCACCCTGATGTCTTTCTCACCCATAGAACATCCCACCTACCTCTATCATATAACCCCTGACTTCTCTCTACTCACATCCATTTACCCACACCTTCCCTCCCCATCCTCTTCTACCTTCCTACATACATAATCTGTTTATCCTGACAAGGCCTTGTAGGCTGCTCTCCTTTCTTTTTCCCCTTCCCCTGCCCATTACCACTTCTCTCTATTTACTGATTTGCAGACAGGTATTTTAATTCTGATTACTATGTATTTACAAAATATATAAATTCTCTTGTTATATTGTATAACATTATCTGTCTATGTCCTAATCGTATTCCAAGATTTAATAAATAAAAAATAAATAAATAAATACTACTAATAGCCAAGGGAAAAATGGTATGAGGTGAATTTTAATCAGGAATTCAGAATCAGTGAGTGAGGAAAGATTGTTCCACAGTAGATGCAGTAAAATTCCTTAAACAACAATAGTTTAAATATGGTGTAGGCATAAGGAAACAAATACATGGGACAATGAACAGAAGGAACACCAAATTAAATGTTGCATAAATATGGGACATCAAGGCTGCAAGGGTTCATCCATCATCGGTCCAACAGTTGGACTACATAAAAAAAATTAGAAACTACAAATTGAGAAAATTATTCCATTATCCTATTGTGTTTTAAATGCCATCGGTTTGGATATCATAGTAAGAGTAGTATGCATTAGTAACAGTGAACTGACTGAGGCTTCATTTCACAAAACCCCATGTGTTGCAATTGCCGTAACCTGTAAACTAATGCATTCTCCAACCATAGAAAACCTTGCTTATGGAGTACTAATGGTTTGCAAGAAATATTGCATGGTGTTACAAAGAAATAGCGGTGGCCGCTACTGCAAACACTATAGGTACACCATTATTATTACCCTGTTAATAGGCGTCCCAGAACACCAAAAATAAACTCTGCATCTTTAATACTGTGGTTATGTGCCGTAAGGGGAACATGCCAAGGATAAATCAACTTCAAGCTAATTATAGTGTAAAAATTAAGAGCTGGGCTAATTGAACCCTGATTTGATATATAAGTGAAAAATGGTGGTGTCAGATGCAATGCCGTTTCCATATCATATAGAGTGCTCAAATTAGAAGACATAACAGGCAGAGGGCACACAGCATAGACATACACTGCAGGAATAAGAACGGTAGATGTGTTGAATGAAGAAAGTCTAAATCAATGCTGCATGTGTCATAATGACAGATTAAGAGTAAATGATGCAAGTGCACTTTCTATTATAGATAATTAGTCAATTCTCCTAACAGTGAAATAAAAAGTAATAAAATATTATCCTATGTAATTTTCAGTTCTATTTGCAGGCAGTACAAATCAAGAGACTTTCCAATGTGATGCCACTAATCGATTTGACACTTAATAAATGGTAAAATGTATTTATTTACATTCTGAAACAATCTGGTTTGGTGTAGGCTCACAGATGAGTTATATGTCTTGCTCCCATCTTATCTGACTGCTAGGAATCGGGATGAGTGGTCCATATCAAAATGCAGACCATAGACAAGCAAGGTGACTACTTGACCATAAACACACATTGTTTATTCATTTGTCAGAATGTGCCAGATGTAGAAAGCAGTAAGACATTAAAAGAAATTGCATGTTGCATCTGGACAGGCATCTGACCAGCAGATTATGAGCGTCACTGATCATCATTTCAAATGGTGTCTCCATTTATACCACACATGTATGTATTGATGTTTTATTTATTTGAGAATCCGTAACCATGAAAGGCACAATGAGCTGATGATCACTTCACAGACATATGGTGGAAATGAGTGAGGAATACAAAATACACAGCACATATGCAGTGCACATTTAAATTTTCACTCTGACTTGAGTATCGCGTGGGATGACTGGATGAATTGCCTTGTGCCATACTGAATATATGGGGACTTGAGACTACAAGCTACCAGGATGTCCACAATCATTAAACTCCTTGTTCTAACTGTACATATTTGTATGTGCTTGTGGTGAAAAATAATAAGTGTAACTTTTGTTCTATGAGTGACCGAAATGCACATTGAATAAGCTTTTGATCTTCATTTATCATGAACTAAAGTAACATGGGGTGGTGGGGTAGAAAAAAATCTTGTTCCAATATACGGCTGAGTCATGTCTATAAGCAACTCTTTGGCAGTAAAGATAGCATTCTGTTAAAGATTACTAGCTCAGCAGAAAATTATATGTTTGATTGACAGACAGAAATTAAAAAGGAAGGGATACTGAGATTTGTGTCATAACTGTTAATATCTGGTCGACTTTATAAATTGACATAAAAAATAAATATTGTAGGATCGGTTTAGGATTCAAAAATTTTTGATCTTTTATTCCTTTCTTACTAGCTGGCAATGCTGCATGGTAAATAGTTGCAGTATATTACTTATATTTGTTTTCCAGTATTTTGTGTAGACCATATTTGGGGGATTTTTAATTTTTCTTACAGTTAATGTCGTCAACTACCATTTATTGTGCGATGTATTTTTAGTTGGAACATTATAGTACTGTAGATTAAAGCATTTCAATTCAAAGGCCTATCACCTGCAGTATCAAAATTATTGGGTCAGGCGCTGTGAAGGAAATCAGTGTCCTGCATAAATACATTGCATTTGTAGAGTTCATGATAAGAAAATGGGCAATCAGCTGGCTTGTTGGTGATTACAGGAATCGGTACCATACAAATCACTAATCAGGATACTTTTCTGGTTAAGGGCTGTTGATGGAAATACCATGTGGCTACTGAATTAATAGCCACTTTCCAATATTACATAGAAAGATAGAAACATAGAATTTGACGGCAGATAAGGACAGCTTGGCCCACCCAGTCTGCCCATTTCCATACCTAATGGATAAGCTGCAGGTCCCAGTTAACCAACAGTCTACTTCTTCCTACGCCTACCCCTAGAATTGCCTTATGACTGTCCCATGCATTCTTGAAACCACCACTGTTTTTGACTCCACAACATCCTCAGGAAGGCCATTCCATGCATTCACAACCCGCTCCATGAAACAATACTTCCTCACATTACCTCCGAGCCATCCCACCTCAATCTTCAAATTGTGCCCCTTGTTCTTGCACATCTTTTTTCTGAAAGATGCTACCCTCTTGGACTTTGTTGATTCCTTGAGGTACTTGAAAGTTTCTTTCATGTCTCTCCTCTCCCTCCTTTCCTCGAGGCTATACATATTAAGCTCCTAAGTCTCTCTTCATATGTCTTCTGGTGCAGACCCTGCACCATTTTAGTTGCCCTCCTCTGGACTGCCTCCATCCTGTCTATGTCTTTGTGGAGATTGGGTCTCCAGAATTGGACGCAGTACTCCAGATGGGGTCTCACCAGCTGTCTGTACAGAAGGATAACAACTTCCTGTTTTCTCTGGTGATGCCTCTCCCTATGCATCCCAGTACCCCCAGCCCTCCTTAGTGCCCACTCACATTGCTTGCCCACCTTTATGTTATCTGATATGACTACCCCCAGGTCCCTTTCCATTTTGTTGTTGTTAGTAGCTCACCCCATTGTGTACTCGTCCCTGGGTTTTTATTTCCCAGGTGCATTACTGTGCACTTCTTAACATTGAATCTAAGCTGCCATACATTTGACCATTCCTCCAGCCTTGCCAAGTCCCTTCTTATCTTTTCCACCCTACCTTGTGTATCAACTCTGTTGCAGATCTTTGTGTCGTCTGCAAAGAGACAGACTTTTCCTTCAATCCCTCTGCAATATCACTTATAAAGACATTAAAGAGGATCGGTCCTAGTACTGAACCCTACGATGCCCACTAGTAAATCCCTTTCTTCAGAGTGGAATCTGTTTACTATTACCCTCTGTGTCCTATTCTCCAGCCAATTCTTTACCAGGCTACCATCTTGGGACCCACTCCAGGCTGGCCAGCTTGTATATTAATCTTTTGTGTGGGACTGTGTCAAATGCCTTGCTAAAGTCTAGGTAGGCCATGTCCACAGCCCCTCTCTGATCTACTACTTTGGTCACCTAGTCAAAGAAATCTATCAGATTTGTCTGACATGACCTTCCCGCTGTGAATCCATGCTGCCTTGGGTCCTGTGCCCTCTGGCCTCTAGGTACTCAACCATTCTTTCCTTCAGAAGTGATTCCATCATTTTCCCAATCACTGAGGTTAAACTAACAGGTCCATAGTTTCTGCTTCTGCCTTGCTCCCACTTTTGTGAAGTGGAATAACGTCTGCCCTCCTCCAGCCCTCAGGTACCACCCCATCCTCCCATGATTTGTTAAAGAGGGTAGTCAGTGGTGTCACTAGTTCTACCCTTAGTTCTTTTAGAATTCTGGGATAAATCCCATCAGGACTTATTGCTTTGTCCACCTTCAGTTTTAAGAGTTCTTTCAGCACCCTTTCTTCTGTGAATGGGCTGGTATCAACCCCATATCTAGAGTGTTTCTATTGTTTGGTTTGGTACTTCCCCTCTTCAATTGTGAGTACTGAGCAAAATATTTGTTTAGTACCTCTGCCTTTTCATAGTCACCCTCTGCCCACCCCTCCTCCCTTTATTAATCCTCGCTATCCCTCCCTTGGTCTTCCTTCACTCCCTGATGTACCTACAAAGGTTTTATCCCCTTCTTAACTGAGTTGGCTATCTTTTCCTTGGTTTGGGCCTTTGCTGTACTGACTACCTTCCCGCCTCCTTTTGCTTTAATTGATACAACTCTCTGTCCTGCTCCTTCTGTGATTCCTTGTACTTCCTGAATGCTTTCTTTTTCTCACAGATAGTGAAATATGAGATCATAAGCTGAGAATGGCTACTGTAACATTAGGGTCATGCACATAGACAAAGTTTGACTTTTGAAAGTGAAGTTGTGATTTTGTAATCTAGTGCAGTCCTGTGACATAAGAGCAAGCAGTGCACAGCCTAACTACTTTTCCTGCACATGACTTAATAAAACTGTCAGCTTGCTGGATGGTGCTTTCTTGACATGGCATCATGTCATTTTATAAGCAGGAGACTTTAATGTGGGGGCTGAAATAAATAATAGTTATTGAATCAGCAACAAATTTCAAATACGAGTTTGAAAAAGCAACACATCATTTATTGCTTGGACCATCATGTAAAAATATAGAAATTAAGTATAAAAATGTCTGTTGAAATAAACAGCTTAACCCAAATGTATTTCAAATAGTGAAAACACCATTCATCTTAAAGATGAATAAAAATAACGTAGTAAACATAGCCATACTTCATGAGGCGGCAAACTGTAAAAGCGAAGATGTTTCATTACCTCAACAATATCCATGATGGCTATATAAAGTCATGCTTTCTGTATCGTGAAATATTTTTACATTCAAAATCAACTTGGAAAAAATCTTCATTTTCGAGCTGACTACAGAAACTCTTTAATCAAAACCTACTGTATGATAGGTTTGACAGAAAGCAAGTCAACACTGACACGAGATGCAAACCACGTGCTGCTAGCAGTCCACCCGCTGTCTCGCATGTGTGAACCTACTAAACTATAACAAGCACATTAACGGGCTTGCGTCCCTGCAGACCACTTCAACAGTGTGATCATGCTTTGGCTAATGGTAGTCTCTTCACTGTAACAGCGGAGCTTAATCATGTCATTTTTTTTAAATAATTCAGGCTGACACATCTTCTGTTTAATAGTTCAAACTTTAATTTAGCCATGCACACATCATTAAACATAATTTAACACAGCATGCTATTTTAAAAAAAACACATTGTCATAACAAGTCGTTCATACCTATGACGTTTTCAGACAGTGCCCTTTACTATTTTCATAAGTGATCTTAACATTTCAAGTAATAAATTGGTAATGTTTGTGGATGACACCAAGTGGAGGGAATAGCGGACACTGAAGAACAAAGAATTGAGATGCTTAGGATCTAGAAAATATAGAGAGCTGGGTAAGCATAAACAAAATGCAGTTAAACATTGAAAATGTGTCATCTTACACTTTGGCAGGAATAATGGAAGAAAAATATATAGAGTAAATGGGAACACAATTAGACCTTTGACCTCTGAGAAAGATATGGGTGTCATTATAAGCAATGACCTTAAGCCCAGTGCACATTGTAAACAAGTAGCTGCCAAAGCGGGACATCTTCTAAGCTACATCGAGGTCGTTCACCTCTAGATCAAGCTTGGTACTATTACCGCTCTGTAGGTTCTGTATAAGGCCTCATATGGGCTACTATTCCCAAGCATAGAGTCCATATCTCAAAAGAGTTATGAATGTGATTGAAAAAGTACAGAGGAGGTTCACTAAACTTCTCCCTGGCTGTAAGGACTTACCATATGAGCATTGTTTAAGGCAATTGGGACTTTGGGACCTATGCATAAGGAGGTCAAGGGAGATACGCTATTCCTGTTAAAACTTTTAGAGGATGCAATTCAAAGTTTAGATATCGGCTTGGTATACAGGGACATCATATATGATCTCAGAGGTCATAAGTGCCAACTCATGAAATTATTCTCTAAAACAGGACTTAGGAAAAGTGCATTTATACCAAGGGCCATTAGACTATGGAATCAGTTACGCCAGTGATCTGGTAAATGCATCAAACCTGACAACATTCAAACAAAGCTTGGATGATTTTACAGGATGATAATTTATGTAACTTTCATTTAGTTGCAGGTGGCAAACACATGGGCCTCGGCCTTCTGTTGCTCATGTCGAAATATATATTATCCAAAGTATATATATTGGCTAGTTAAGTTTCTTTTGATGTTCATCTTTCATAGATTCCATCAAAGCTAACATGTTTACTGAGCTTTTTCCACAGAAATAAACCTGTGTGTGTGTGTGTGTGTGTGTGTGTGTGTGTGTGTGTGTGTATGTGTAGCTCCATTTGGAGCTTGGCAGATATTTCTTCTCGCTCATTGTATAATTGCAATAAACCACTCCAGGGTGTAGGTTATCCAGGGATTTATCCACTTCTGGTGTGGTTTATTCACTGTCTATGGCCTCGTGACCAAACCACAACAGGTGTGGGTAAATCCCAGCATAACCCACGCCTGTTGTGGTTTATTAACTATACACCAGTTAGCCTCGTGTCTATAGTGAGGGAAGTTACTGGAGACCATAATGAAAAAAAGCTTCTGGGGTTACTAGAAGCAAATGGACTTCTGGAAATTAGGTGACATTTGTTAAAGGAAGGAGGTCATGTCAGACTAACCTGAATAACTTCTTTGATTTAGTATCAAAGGTTGTGAACAAGAGTCAGGCAGTGGACATACTGTATCTGGATGTCAGCAAAGCCTTTGACTAGCCCACACAGTCAGTTGGTCAAGAGCTGAGCAGCTCTGTGGTAGGGACAAATTACTTGACAAGTAAGAAATTGGCTAATGAAAGAAACCAGAGGGTTGTCCTTAGTGAGGAGCACCTTGAGGTGAAGGAGATCACCAATGGGGTGCCACAGGGTTCGGTCTTAGGACTGGCCCTCTTTATCAACTTCATTTGTGACACTGGGAAAGGGATTGAGGGAAGATCTGCCTCTTCACAGATAGCACGAAGATCTGTGGAAGAATGGGCAGTGAGGAGGTGTAAGAGCCTTGAAAGAGGATCTGGAATAGGGAAACGGTCAAGGCTATGGCAGCTGAGATTAAATTAAAAGTATAAGGTAATGCACATAATGACCAGGAACCCCAAAACACAATGAGAGGTGAGTGGGAGAGAATGTCTGAGGAGTAGGGCCTGCAGATGATAATAATGAACAATTTCAATACATCTATGCAGTATGATTGGGCAATGGAGGGTGAATAGGATGCTGGGATGCATAGTAAGAGGATCAGCAGCAGGAGCGAAGTGGTGATCCTGACCCACTACAGATCCTGGTTTGACCTCACATTAAGCTTTGTGTGCAGTTCTGGAACCCACACTGGAGCAAGGACAAGGTGAGGGTAGAAGGCGGTGCATAAGATGGTAACCAAAATGATTCAGGGACTGCAGGGAAAGACCTACATGGAAAGATTTGAGGACCTCAGAATTTATATACTTGAAGCAAAGAAGGTGGAGGGATATGATATAGACTTACAAATACAACAATTACATTTGCAGTCACAAGAGTGCAGTGTGCATATCCTGTATATGGAACACATACAAACAGACAAGAGAAAGTAGTAGAGTGCCTCAGCTGGGACTTGAGGCCAGGCCACCCAGAATACCATTCCAGTTGTGCTACTAGCATAAGTCCCAGCTGAGGCACTTCTTCTTTCTCTCCTCTGTATATGTTCCATAAATATCACCACCACACTCTGTGATTGAAAAATGTAATTGTCAGTCTGGCACCAGGCTGTGTGGAGGAGTGATGTGCTCTGGGGCAGCCCAGTTTCCAGTTGCCTTGGTGGAGCAGGTGGTAGTGCAACTGGAGCAGTGTTCTGGTGGCCTGGGTTCAAGTCCCAGATGATGCACTTGCTTCTTTCTCTACTCAGTCTGTATGTGACTCTTTCTTCTACCCCAGAATTGGTTTCTGTCTCCCTGATCTCGTCTGAGACCACTTTCACTGTCTCACTCTCTCGTTATCCATCTAAGTGGTATAGCCTGGTTGGCTAGATATTAAGTCTCATCTTTCTCTGTGATGGCAATCTCTGTCCCTTTGCCTCCTTTTTAATTTGTCTTTCCAATTTAGATCCATCCACCACTCCTGGAAGAAGGCTAAAGTCTTTCATTCCACAAAGGGAGTGACTTCTCCTCCCAGGAATTACCAACTCATCTCACACCTCCTGTCCCTGGATAAGATGCAGGGAAAACTTGTTTTCTGACGACTATCCACCTGCCTTGACTCCTTTTCTTTCCTTTCTCTTTTCCATTAGGCTTCTGCAAACATCATTCCAGAATCTCCTCCCTCCTCTGGATCACTGATTCGGTGCTGAAAGGTAGAGGCCAGAGCCTGTTCATCCCAACCATTTTCATGGATCCAGCAAAGGCCTTTGTTATTCTTCCCAGCCCCTTCTCATGGATAAGTTAGCTGCTGCAGACCTATCCAACTTAGTGGTTAGGTGGTTTGCACTCATACCTATTAGATTAGCTCCAGTTGGTTAAGGCTAGTGATGCCCTGTCAACCCCCTGCCCAGTAGGTCGAGTGTTCACCACAGCTCTTGCCTAGGCTCAGCCCTTTTCTCCATCTTCTTAAGAGCTAGCGCCTCCAAGAGAACTTTGAATAATATAACATTTGGACACAGTTCAGCTTATATTTCCAGTTAGGTTTGCATTTCTCCTCCGTTATTTGTTACTGAGGTTATATGCATGAAAACAGGATCTCTGCTTATTGAGGTTGATCAGCTCCTATTGTTTATCCCTACCTATGGCACAATACTGCTTGTGACATCACAGTTACTCCATAGAAACAGACTGTGATGTCACAATATAGAATACAGCTTCAGATTAGGAATACGCTGTAGGGAAGATGAACTTGAATTTATAAAGATCCTGTGGCTCTGCAAATTTCCTCATCTATATGAAAGCTATATGTAATACAAGTTTAATTTTGTCTAAATGTGAGGTTGTCCAGTTTTCCCAGAGGTGCAAGTTGCTCTTTAATGACCTCCCTCTACCAATGTCTCCTCAAACAATTTCATGTATGCTTTTGACACAGTTCTATTTGCTTCTGGTGCTTTAGTCCTACAGATGGAATCATCCTCCAACATGACTTTGACAATTCCCACTGCTACAGTAGTTCCTATCAAGTCACGCTCTCTAAATTCCAAAGACTGTTTCCGTGACTTTTGGCACTAGACAGAGACTAGGAAGACTCCATCTTATCCCTGTTATCAAGACTCTGGATGTCAATCTGCTTGCTGTGGTATTCCCCTTCAAGTACAGAAGAGTGGCTGGACCAGAACCTCACCTTTTCTACCCACATTGATGCCACGTGTGAAACTGCACCCTAAGCTTGATATGCTGTGTCAAAACAAATTTACTCTTCTTGTCAGCAACGACATCATCCTCAACATGATCTTGTTGGAGTTTGACTGAGTGGATTAACATACTGGCTTGCCACTGTTACCACTTGCATCTTATCTCTGCTTAAACCTTCCATCCTCTTCTACTACCCTCAATCATCTAATGTTCATTTTTCTTACCCTTCATTGTAAATCTGTGACAGGTTAGCCTTCTTTCTCTATCTACATGCCAACACAGTGGAACTACCCCCCCTCCCCATCTGCCTCTCCATCGTCTCTGTATGCTCTTACCAGCACATGTCTCAAGAGTATGCACCTTTAGCTACCATCTTCCTCTTCTCTTTACATTACAACAACCCATACTCTCTTCACTTCCTCCATTAGTACCCATTTTGCCACTTACCCTATTGTATTTTTTAAACTCAGTACACTCTGTAATTATAATTTTTGTTCCATCATGATTTTGTTACAAATATCTTGCTATCGTAGCCTGCACATCTCTTAGCTCTCATTCTTGCTACCCCTATACGCTATGTACTTTGCATGCTTTCTGACTTGTTTTCATCTGGAAAATGTTACTTGCACCTTGCTTTTATTTTTCATGTACATGTACCTACTGTTACTATATTTATTATTGCTGTAGCATTCCACCACATCCCCACCCCCAAATCACACCTGGAATGGAGCTCCTGCTCAGTGTGCCAATACTGATAAACAAGTTATCAATAAACAACTAATTAAATAACCACCTAAATAAATAAATAAATGTGGCCCAATTTGTAGATTTATTAAATATTTTTGTAATTCAGATTATTTTATTTTTAGGTTCACCCATGTCAGGACAGTCATTTTATGGATATCGATATTGGTGAACACATCCACCACCTGGCACTGTGGCTCTCGGGACATGTAGTGCCAAAGCACCATCCGGAAACAGGCCTGTTCTGTGGGGATTGCCACACTCGCACCCCTGAAAATTAATATAACAGCTTCGAGTGGGCAAGCCCTGGAGGATAGTAACAATGTGGGAACACAGGGCAGCATCAGTGAGGGCAATCTAAAATCAAGATCTCCTTTCACTGTCACCCATATTCCAGTGCCCTAATTACAGTGACAATTTTAAGTTGCCATTCTAACGGTATTGTAGGCGTTTTGGTATTTGGTCTTCCACGGGATCCTTACCTTCTCTAGTATTTTGCTCTCCACCTGGTGCTTCTGCAATAGTCGACTGATGGTACTGAATGAACTGAGTCAGGCGCATAAAATTATAAACAAAATAACGTTTATTAAGGAGACAAGCAGGGACATCTCATCAGCATGAGATACAGACTAGACTCACTGGCTAGACAGGAAATTGGGGTTTTCAACTCCTGCTGGAAAATAATTAGCATAACACGTGACCAAGGCTGACTGCCGTTACTATTCCTAGTTAAAGGCGGCAGCTAATCTTTAACTCCATGCTTAACTCTGTACTCCACATCACCCGGGTATTGTAAATGTGAGTACCACTCAAAGTAAAGACATTGTTATGCAAGAAGCAACAGTAAAAATTATCAGACCTTAGTAAACATTACTACCTTATTAAGCGTTAAGATGAACATTTATCAACATCATTATATGAAATGTTTAGAAGACTGTTGATTGAAAATCAGAATACATTGCTGCAGGGAGGGCAGGAAAGAATCTGGACTACACTGGTGGCCAGTCAGTGTAATGCCAAGGAGGGGCAACACCAAAGCACTTGAGACTAGCCATGCCAGAAGCACTAAGGTGTGAGGAAGGGAAAGGAAAGACAGGGAAGGAGGTAGCAAGCATCACCCAAATGCAATTCAATTTACTGCAATTTTGGAACATTATATCTTTTCCTAGAGCTAGGAGAGAAAAAAAGGTTAGTGCAAAAATCATTTAGAACCACTACGCATTGTTAAGACACAGAAATGTACAGAATCACCACACTGAGTCAGAATAATAAAGTTTACTTTGTTCTGTGACTTTTATGGTCAGATGGGATTGCAGAATGGGTGGATTGAACTAGTTCTTGAGAGGTTAGGTCAGGTCACAAAGGGGACCCATGAGTTCTGAGCACTGTCAAACCCACACCATTTAACATGGTATGGACCAAGATCCATTAATGCACTTTTGCACAAAATCTTCTCAATCTGGTACACTGATTGGGGTACATGAAAGTCCTGAGAAGGCGTAGAGCTGAGAAGTTCAAAGTCCATCTGGCTGAGCAGGTAGAACAGGATCTGGCAGATAAGTGTCAATACCGTGTGGTTCTGGTGAAACTGGAGTCAAATTGTCAGCAGGAAGTTCAGTTTCTGAAAGTATTGCAGGTTCAGTGCAGTTTCATTACTTGGGAACTGGGATCATCAGGAGGGTATCATGCAAGTACCCATGTTTCAACTTGTTGATGTGAATTTTATTGTGTACCAGGTTTCCATCTGACTTGCGGCATAGCGAACATGAACAGGGAAGCTTTTCCACAATATAGAATGGCCCAGTCCAGGGCGAAGCAGTTTTTGGTGGTGCCCAGAACAAGGACAGGTCAATACACATATACAATGTCCCCAACAGAAAAAGAAGGATCTTGAGACTTGGCTGATGACATTTTTGCATTGCCATTTTCTCTGTCCCAGAGCCAGAAGGAGAAGGAAGGAAACATATTCAATTCAGTGCTTTAGAGTAACTGGTAATTGTCTATTTTTATTTTAAACTTAGATTGTGGGCTTTTAGTGACACTGTACTTTCTTTGTTGTCTTTACTTAGAATTGTTTTGGGCTGTTGAAAAATTAAAATGTAGTGGTGGTGTAATTCTGTGCTGTCTTTAATTGCTGCAAAATTTTCACCCCCTTCCTCCCCTCCCCAACTCTTAATTATATGCCCTGTTAAATCTGATTGACAGGAGCTAAACACAGAGGGTATAGTAAAGGGGTGTGAAGTAGGAGGGCATAAGGGGAAGAAGCCCACCCTCAACGACAAGTGTTTTGACTCATTTTTTATTTATTTATTTTTTTTTTAAAGAAAATTATCTGAGGATCAGTAGCAGGATTTTTAGGACAGTAAATTAATAAAAGGGAACTACGAGAGCTTCAGTAGCAGACAAGTAGTGGAATAGCAGTATAATTGCAGTATAATGTGGGGAGTGGTGCAATGCAGTGGCTGTGGGACAGCCATATTCAGACGAACCTTCTGGACACTGAGGTGCTGCCTATCTGCATGCATCTCTCTGGACTGTGGGATGAGGTAGCCAGACTCAGGCGGAAGTAAACTGGGTCAGGAGTACCATCACCTATCCAGAACCACCCAGTCCAATGCAACTGCCTCAAAGGATGCCGAGAACCAGGAGCACTTGGATGACAGTGGGCTCAGGAGGGTTAGAACAGTCAGGCAGAGGCACATCCCAGATCCTATTCCACTCAAGAACTCATATGCCACACTGGCAAACGAGGACAACCAAATAGAGGTACCCAGAGAAGTGGAAGGAAAGGATGTGGAAGTTAGCCAAGGAGGTGACCTCAGCGGGAAAGCAGTGGACCCCAGAGGAGGAGGAAGCGAATCCTGGTGGGGACTCCATCATAAGAGGGATCCAGCTAGGAACACAGGAGGGGGAGGACAGGGAGGTGAGGTGCCTACCAGGTGCCACAGCATGGAGGGATGGAAGAAAGATCCTGGGGATCACTGGGAAGGCAAGACAGGAGGGTGAGCTGGATGTCATTATCCACCTAGGTACTAATGACCTAGCAAATGGGGAGCCAAAGGAAGTTCAGGAAGAGTTTAAGAAATTGGGGAGGGGTCTCAAGCAAGTAGCTAATTCTGTCACTTTCTCAGAGGTACTACCTGTGAGAGGCAAGGAGAGAGCATAGGAGTGCATGCACCAGGAACTTTAACTCATGGTTGAAGAACTGGTGCTGTGGGGAAGGGTTTGGATTCATTGGTGACTGGGACCCACCTGGAGGAATGGAGGTTTGTTCAAGTGTGACGCTGCATCCATCTTGGAGAGGAATCCAAGCACTCAATGGTAAGTTTAAATGCTACATTGAAAGCATTTAAACTAGCAAAGAAAGGTAGCAGGCCAGCAAGGAGGTACCTACTTTCTCACCCCACAGCTAGCAGTGGAACCAGTGAACCCGAGGAGTGGCTATCTCTTCAAAACAGTGTGCAAAGATGGAGATTAGTGCCCAAGAGGTGGATAGGCAGAAAGGGCAAAATTCAGCAGAAGGACAGACAGCAAGGAGAACCAGGGATAAGGACAACCAAGGAAGGGGCTGGAGTAGAACAGCGAAACAGTCTAGAGAGGTCAAATCATGGAAAGCCATGTGGGCAAATGCCAGGAGCCTTAGCAACAAGATGGAAGATCTGGAGGCTGTCATGGTGCAGTCAGACCTGGACATTGTGGCCATCGCTGAAACCTGGTGTAATGATAACCATGACTGGGAGATGGCCATCCACGGCTACAACATATTCAGAAGAGACAGAGCAAGCAGGAAGAGGAGAAGAGTGGCACTGTATGTGAAAAATGACATAAGAGGCCACAGAGATCCAGGAGGAACAAAATGGAGGAGAGATACTATGGGTTAAGCTGGAAAGGAAAATGGGGACAGCCATCCGCACAGATGTAGTCTATAGACCACCAGCCCAGGAGGAAGAAACAGATGGGAGCTGATGCTAGCCATCGAAAGGATGGCAGACAAGGGTGAGTAGTACTGGTTGGAGACTTCAATATTCCAGGCGTGGACTGGAGCATCCCAGCAGCAGCATCAACTAGGAGCAGATTATCCTGGGCTCCCTTCAGGTGCCTTCCTCAAGCAACTGGTCATAGAACCAACTCAGCAGAAGGCAATACTGGACCTTGTGCTCACAAACAGGGACAGTGTGATGGGGTAACAGTGGGGAGCACCTGGGGAACAGTGACCACCAGTCATTGTGGTTTGAAATCACAGAAGAAGCAGAACAAACCACACAAAAACACGTATCCTGGATTTTAGGGGGCAGACTTTGGGAAAATGGGAGATACTTGAAAGAGGCATTAAGGGGAATGGGACAGGAATCAGGGGTTGAGGAACAGTGGGCAGTATTTAAAATGGGGATTACAAGAACAACAGAATTATGCATAAGCAGGTTAGAAGAGGAAAAGGAAGAGGAGACCATTATGGTTTCCAAAGAGGTAGAAAGAAAGTGAAAGCCAAAAGATTGCATTCAGGCAATACAAAAGACACAGGCAGAGGGGATAGGGAGAGTACAGGAGAAGCAAAGGGAGGCAAGGAGGTCAGTAAGGGAAGAGCTCAGACAGAAGAACACATTGCAAAATCAGTGGGTAGAGGGACAAAACCTTTACAGGTACATAAGTGAAAAGAAAAGACAAAGGGAGGGATAGTGAGGACTGAAGGGGGAGGATGGGGGCTGCATGCAGGATGACAAAATAAAGCTGACATATTGAACAGGTATTTCTGCTCAGTCTTTACTGAGGAAGAGGAGGGTAATGGGTCTGAAGGGAGTACAAGGGGTGAGAATGGTGCAGAAATGGACACAAGTCCCTTTACAGAAAGGGTCCTGAAGGGTGGAAGTAATAAGAGTTGATAAAGCAATGGGGCCAGATGGGGATGCACCCAGGGTCCTTAAAAGAACTAAGAGAGGTGGTGGCTGAACCTCTGGCAATCCTGTTTAGCAGATCACTGGAAACAGGAGAAGTACCAAAGACTGAAGGACAGCAGATGTAGTCCCCTTATACAAAAGTGGGAACAAGAGGAAGCAGGGGTTGCAGACCAGTCAGCCTCACCTCGGTAGTGGGAAAGATCATAGAAGCACTACTGAAGGAGAGATTGGTGGAACATCTGGTTGTCAATGGACTACAGGACCCAAGGCAGCATGGTTTCACCAGAGGAGGTCATGTCACACCAACCTCATTGAATTTTTGACTGGGTGACTAGGGAGGTGGATCAGGGGAGGGCAGTGGACATGGCCTATCTGGACTTCAGCAAGGCCTTTGACACTGTGCCACATAGAAGACTACTACACAAACTGGGGAATATGGGTGTGGGCAGGACAGTAGTGTGGTGGGTGGGTAACTGGCTGGGTGGCAGGACACAGGGGTGGTAGTAAATGGCTGTCACTCCACAGAGGAAGAGTGACCAGTGGGGTACCACAGGGATCAGTGCTGGGACCGGTCTATTCAACATCTTCATCAGTGACATTGCGCAGGACCTAGAGGCAGAATTTCACTGTTCGCTGATGACACAAAGCTCTGTAACAGAGTAGACACACCAGAGGGTGTGAGACAGAATGAGAAGCGACCTGCAGAAACTTGAAGAATGGTCAAGGTTTGGCAGTTGAAATTCAATGCAAAGAAGTGCAAGATAATGTATATGGAGCACAAAACCCTGGCACAATATATCAGTTGGGGGTGAGGATATAATATGCACAAGCAGGAAAGGGATCTTGGGGTTATCATCTCTGATGACCTCAAGGTAGGGAAACAGTGTGACAAGGCAGCAGGTAAAGCAAATGGGATGCTGGGATGTATAGGCAGGAGCATTACCAGCAGGAAAAGGGAGGTCATAATTCCACTATACAAGACACTAGTGAGGCCCCACCTGGAGTACAGTGTACAGTTCTGGAAACCATACCTGCGTAAGGACATAGACAGGGTGAGAAAGGTTCAGAGGAGGGCAACAAAGATGGTGCATGGATTGCATCACAAGTCCTATGAAGACAGGTTGAAGGAACTGAACATGTACTCCCTGGAGGAAGGAGGGAGAGAGGGGATATGATAGAGACATACAAGTATCTCACAGGGAGGAACAGGGTGCAGGAATACACTATTTTTAAGTGAAAAAGATGTACCACGACTAGAGGGCATAGGATGAAGTTGGAGGGAGGACGATTCAGAGAGAACGTGAGGAAGAATTTCTTCACAGAATGGGTGATGGACAAGTGGAACACCCTGCCAGAGGAAGTGGTGGGGTTGAAACAATCACAGGATTTAGAATGCATGGGATAGACATAAAGGAATTCTGGAGGTCAGGGTAAGAGGCAACAGACTTCTAGGAAAACATAAACTGAACTTACAAGTTCAAATGGGCGAACTGGGTGGGCCATAGGCCCTTATCTGCCGACACTGTCTATGTATCTATGTCAGTGGCAACATGTCTGGCAGGTTCAAGCTGTTCTAACATTGGAATGATGAAAGATGAAGCTGACTTTGGGACCTCTAGCAGCGAGATCTCTTTGTCCAGAGGTGTTCTTGTGTGGCGTCCATGGACTAGGAAAAGCAGGGTATACTCTGTGCTGTTGACACAAGGGCTGGAGTTGTAAGCAAACTGAATGAAGGGAGCAAAATGATCCCAAGTGTCATGAGACTCATCCAGGTACTTGGATAGTGTGTTTTTAGAATGGTTGACATCATTCTCTCACTTTGTCCATTGCACTGTGGATGGTAACCAGTTGCACGGGTCTTTTGATGTCGAAGTTTTCAGGTTTCTCGCACAATAGTGGTGAGATAGTTAGTGCCTCTGTCTGAATGCAGGTACGCTTGGGTACTGTGACGGAAAATGATTGCATTGAGGAAGGCACTTGCCACTGTAGCAGCTTTAATGTATTTTAGTGGGATAAATTCCAAGTACTTAGTTAGGTAGTCCACAAAAACAAGAATGTACTTATTGCCAGAATCAGGGCATGTAGTCAAGGGGCCAAGAATGTCCTTGCTGACTCTTTGGAAGGGTTCTGTGGCTACAGGCATTGGAATGATGTGTGCCTTTGTCGGTTTGGCAGGAGGCTTTCTTTGAAAACGGGTTGGCAGGATTTGATGAAATGGTCAATGTCCTTGTTCATGTGAGGCCAGAAGAAGTGAAGCCTTGTCTTTTCAAGAGTTCTGTGGATTCCCATTTGACCTCGAAAGTGGAGAGGCATGAGTGGATTGAAAAACTTTGGAGACTAGAGAGGCTGGCACAGAGGCTGTACACGAGTTCTGTCTGTGCGATGTCCTTGCCTTCCCTAGTCCAAGCATGAAAAAGCACACCATCATTGAGAAAATACCGTGACTTAAAGAATTGTAAAGCCTGGCGGTGTTTCTTTTGTTATGGTAAAGTTCAGTCTCTAGATACGTGATGATGTCTGTAAACTGAGGATCAGTTCTTTGTTGAAGTTTAATCGTCGCCAGGGAGATATCGGTATTAGAGGTTGCAAAAAGCTCTTCAGCTGCTTGCAATAAGTGAGGATTAGTGCTTTTCTCTGTAGAAGCAGTTGGTAGCAGCAAAGCGACTTGAGGTGCTGTAGGAGTGTCCACAGGGAACTCATCTGTGGGTGGAAAGGAAGAGCTTGTAGGCAGGCTTCTTCATCTGGACAGGCTGCTGCAGAGGATACCGTCTCCAGCTTACAGTATCGGCATTGGAGTGAACTCACCCTGGTCGGTACTGAATTTCAAAATTGTAGCATTGCAGTATGGCAATCCATCAGGCAAACTTTCCTACTGGCTCCTTCATTTCGAACAACCATCTGAGGCAGCATGATTCATGATAGCTGTGAAGGAGGAGTAGTGAAGGTAACAGTCACATTTTTTACTGCAAAGACCACGGCTAGGTGTTCTTTTTCTGTGATGCCATACATTTGCTCAGCTGATGAAAGAGAGTGCCCAGCATAGGAAACAACTCATTCTGTTCCGTCTTGGATTTGGCACAGCACTGCACCCACTGCAAAGGAACTAGCATCTGTGTAAAGCTTGAATGGTTGATCAAACCTGGGATAGGCCAATAGTGGGAAGAAATAAGTTTTCTTTTAAAGTTTCAAAGGCCTCTTTGCATTCATAAGTCCATATGTAGTCACATCCCTTTTTGCAAGGCGTACAGTGGAGCTGCAATCTTGCGTGGTTGCAAATGAATTTTCTGTAGTAGCCAGACAAGCCCAGGAAAGCTCTGAGGTCTTTGAGGTTTGTAGGTTCTGGATAGTCTTTACTGCAGATAGCTTATCTGAGTCTGGTGAAGTGCCTTGTGAACTGACAACATATCCCAGGTAATAGATCTGATGCTGAGCAAAGCAACATTTCTCTAGGTGAAGTTTGAGGTTGGCTTGCCTGAGACATTTGAACACTTCTGAGATGCTGAAGATGTTGTTGGAAAGTTCTGCTGAAGACGATAACATCGCTGAGGTAAACTAGGCAAGATTTCCAAGACAGTCACGTAATACAGCTTCCATGACGCATTGAAATGTTGCTGGGCTATTCTGAGGTCCCATGGGCAGATGTTTAAACTGGAAACGTCTCAAGTGGCAGTGCCAGGCTGTGTATGAGCATGAAGCTGGATCAATAGTAACTTGGTATAATCCACTCTGAAGGTCTAGAGTGGTAAGTAGCTAACTGGGCTGGCCACACAAGGCTCTCTAAGGCATCCTCTGTGGTAGGTAAGGGATGTGCATCCTGCACTGTGTAGGCATTGAGCTTTCTGTAGTCCACCACAACCGATACCCTTTGTCTTTCTTTACTACCAGCAAGCAAAGTGCACCCCAGGGACTTGTAGATTCCTCAGTAATGTCCTGTTTAAGCATGCCCGTGATTAAGTCCTTCAGGAATTGTTTCTGTTTGTGTCCCACTTTGTAGGCTCACTGACGAATTGGCTTTTGGTCAGGCGGCACCTCAATGGTGTGTTGCTGGATATCGCAGCATCCAAGTTTGTTATCAGGGCCAACAAAGACATCTGGGTAGTTTCAGAAATTCAAAAGTTGCTGTTTCTCTGTTGGGCATGCTGGAAGTTTTGAGGGCAGATAGGCGCTGACTAAAGGGTATGCCTTTTGAAGCTGGAGTGGTTGTGATTGTACTGACAGGACGAATGTTAGTGGAACCAGGCTGAGGTTCATGCAGAAGCTGAAACTGGTCAGCTGAAGACAAACAAACAAACTTCCTGATGTTGGCACCCTTTGAGATGACCACTGGCTCATCTGTGAAGTTGCAGCATTTTGGAATACTGTGCCACTGAGTACAGCAGACAAGGTGTTCCCTGGAAGGAGACCTGAGGAGTGCAAAGCTGAGGATCGCATGACAATGCCAACAACACCTTGGGGAGTGGGTCACCTCGAATCTTGGCAATTAAAACCATCTCTGACTTAGGAAGTACAGTGACTGAGTCTATAGCTGTGAGTTGCCTCTGGGGATCTAGTGACAGTTTGTTTGAGGCAAAGTCTAGGATGGCTTTGTGTGCTTTGAGAAAGTCCAGGCCAAGAATCACATTTGGCTGAAGTTCAGGCACTAGGTATAATTTAACAGTAGCTTGCTGTGAGCTGAAGTGGAGCTTAAGATGGACCACACCTGTGATAGGTATTGTAGCGGTGCTTCTTGTGATGATGTACTTTAGGTCAGCTGCAGCAACAGTAGGTACATGATGAATAGCTGGATTGTCTTGTATACTGCTGTGGATAACAGAGATTTCTGTTCGAGTCAACCATGGCATGCATGGACCAATTCCCAATGGTGACAGGGATGTGGTTTGCAAGGAAGGGTGACCTGAGGACAGGAACATTGGCTCCTTTAGGTGAGATTGTACCTGGCGTAGCAGCTGGAGGGTGCAGTTTGTTTGAGTATGAGAGTCAGTAGGGCAGTTATTAGCTGTTTTCCTTTGATCTGGGGAGTAGCTGTGGCCACGTTGCTGGTTGTGCTGAGATGGGCCCTTGGCTCTCTTGATCGCTGTGGTAGTTTAACAGTGTGCGGCAGACAGCAGCAGTGTGTCCCCTGAATCCACACCACTGACAGGTTACTAGTTCTCCTGGAGACCGGGGTGGCTCAGTTCTCAGTCAAGTGGCCACAGCACATTAACAGAGGTTGCAGGGAAGCAGTAGTAGCATTGAATTGTACACTGTTGGTGAGTGTCTCTATCATTGATTGCTGCTGCTGGACATGGGTTGCAAGTCGTTTAACTGTGAGGATTGGGGTGCTTGCACAGTGGTGGGCAGAGACATGGCTAGAGACTCGCTTGTGAGTCATGCTGCTTGAATTGTGTCCAACCAAGTTGCCAGTTTCTGTTGGATGCCATACAGGTGAAGGTGAGGAGGGAGCCCATACAAAGGTAGTGATTTGTTCCTTTTCTGGCTTCTGCAGGTGTTTGGACTGTGACTCAGTGTCCACTATAAAAGGCTTCTAGGGACTCAGAGGTTGCATGGTGCATTCCCACAGTTGCCCACAGTTGTTCTAAGAGCCATGATGGGTGTGCCTGTAGGAAATTATCTTTAAAGGTGGCATACAGGGTGGTAGTGTCCCTTTTACTTGCTCTGGAAATGTGTTGAACCACGAAATGGCAGTCCCTCTCAGGAACAAGTGTAAGGCATTGGAAATCGCACAGCATCAGTCCAGCTGTGCAAGGCAATCCAGGCCTGAAGTTGCTCGAGCCAGTCAACAGCATCTTCATGAGAGTAGTGCTGAGAAGGAACTGGCTGTAAGCTGGAGTGGATCATGGATTGTGGGGAAATAGCTTTAATATAGGCAAGGTCAACCTGAATGGCCTGCATAGTGGGTGTCCCTTGGGCTGAGATGGATGACTGGATGTCATGCAGGATGGCTTCAATTTTGCCACCCCATGCCCCTAGGGAGGTGAAGATGGCCCACTGTATGCTACAGTGCTTGAAGTGGCTTCTGCCTCGGACATCATGGGCAGTGAGGATCTGCACTTCAATGTGCGAAGATTGTAGGGATGAGAAGGAGTGGTGGCCTTGTGGAAAGCGAGACTTCTTTGGAAGAAATAAATTGGCAAGAGAAAATATTTTGTAGACAGAAGTACTGTTGTTTGTAAACAATTTTCATCAATGGACATCTTAGAAAACAATTTGCACTCTATTTTGGTGTTGTTGGTTTTAAATAAAGTTGTGATCAATTATTTGGTGTACTGTCTCTTTAATTGCATAGGCTTTCCATTGTCTTGTACTGAAACCCATTCATTAGCTTTGAATTGGTGTAATTTCATTGCTTGACTGTAGCAAGGTAACACCACCAGGGGAGCAGGGTGACTGCTAAGGGTACTGTTTGCTGACAACAAAATGGAGGATCCTTGCCATGAGGTGGCTGCACAGGGAGTGAAATAGCGATTTGCCAGGCTGCAGGCTGACTTCCCCACTGTAATTTTGGTGGGCTTCCGACTCCTTGGTGAGTGGCAAATGCTGGGAAAATGCCTATATTTAAGTACAGCGTTTTGTTTCTTAGTTATTGTGCTGTGCTTTATTTTATTTCACTTTGCCTTCCCTTCGTTTTGCAGGTTAAGCACGATTGCCTTGCAGTTGCCCTTGGATTTTATTTTACTGTGCCCCAAGGTTGGGAGTCTGTGGCTCCACGTATTTCTTAGTTCAGCCCCAGTTTTATATGCTTGGATGGCCCTGTAATTGCTGTGCTTCCACTTATACTGCCTCCGGGTATCTAGTGTACTGCTTTACTCCATTCAGTGGTCCTGTATTAGCTGTATTTTGTTTATTGAGAATGGCCCTGTTACAGCGTGGTCAAGCAGGAGCTATGTAGAACAGCGTTTTGGAAGAAAGGATTGCTCCATATGGCTGTTGAGACAGGGAGCAAGCTGCATCCATTCTGGGGAATGCAGAGCATGAGAGTCAGTCTGTGGAGGAGCCATGGCCTGATCGGCTTCTGGGGAGGCTGAGTGGAGCCTTGAGAGCGAGCTAAGGCTGTGAGCAGGCTGCAGGGAATTAGCAAGTATGCTGTGTTTTTCCTTTTGAGCTGCAGGGTACAGTAATTTACTGGGCCACATTTGTGTGGAGTGGCAGAATGAGAGAGTGAGCTGCTCACTTGGTGCTGGAGAAGTTGAGTCTTTCCCCAGGTAGTATTTGAGGGCAGTCCCAGCTGGTGAGATTCTACTGGCGTGGCGGGGAAACAAAGCGGCTGATTACTAGGCTGAACTCCAAAGCAGCAACAGGGTTTACTTGGAAAATGTGTGCACCCTGTTGTTGGCTGATCCCTGCAGCAGAGGGCAGTTGGCAGGAGCTGCTGTGGGACCAAGAAATAGTTTTGTTTGTGAATTCGCCTTTTGAAGATGCTGTGTTTGCACAGGCCCTGCCATAATGTAGGAGCTGGGGTTTGCAGCATGCCACTCCGTGGGGTTTGTTGAGGCATAAAAATAACTTCATACTTTAGCTGAACAGACAGTGTCCCAAACTGAAGCACATTCATATGTAAGGACATTTATACTGTATATCCAGAGGCAGATTGCAGGAGGATTGATTCTTTTGCAGTTAAATTTTTATAGAATTATAGAGACAAAACATACATCTCAAGATAAGCACAAGCACAGCAACCATTTGTACTTTCCATAATGTAACATTGTGAAATATACTCATTCAATTCATAATACACAAAATGGAGGAAAAGAGACAATAGTATGGGTATTGACTGGGATGGGTGACTACGGACAAGTGACACTGGGGGAGGGGAAGAGGAGGTTCCATGTACACATATGTTATTAAAGGCAGAAGGTGGGAGGGTGGACGCATGATATGGCCATTAAGGGGCTTTAACATGTCCTTACTTAAAGGGCAAAGGGGTTGTGGGATGAGTCCTGGATATAGTGCATAAGCAGGAGTCCATTTGTCTGAGAGGGCTTGTAGGGTGTCATTGGCTAAATGTGTCAGCTTAGAAAAGCTAGCCAGTTTGGCCATGGCTACCAACCAGCTGTGAGGGGACCTCTTTGGTCCGCCATCTACACAAGAGTAGCCGTTTGGCTTCCACGAGCTTGGACAAGCCAAGCCAGATGTGGGCTCATAAGCCTGTATTCAGTAGGAGGAATCTCCAGGAGCCAGAAAATAGGTAAGGGAGGACCTGATGCCCGGGATAGCGGAGCAGCATGTACAGTAAGTATTTCAGACCAAAAGGACGGATGGGGCCACACTGCCATAGCACATGGAGTAGGTCTGCTCCTGCAGCATAACATCCCAGCATACATCATTCAGAATTAGATTCATTTTCGTTATAGCTGCTGAAGTGCGATACCAAAGGTGTCTTATTTTATTTTGAATAAGGAAGCTCCGAGGGTCTCCACAGGCTTTTTAGCTGTTAACCAGCTACTCTGCCATATATCCTCAGCAATAGAGGGAACCAACATGCATTGCCATTTCTCTTGGCAGGTATAGACAGGTCTGGCAGGTTCTCCTCATAAACTTATATATGTGGCCAGCTACCCCTCTTCAATTGTAGCCAACTATCTAAAGGCAATTTGTTATAAACAGCCTTTACATTGTGTTGACATATCACCAGGTACACCCTCTTTTAAGCCAGGCTGAATAAGCGTGTCTCATCTGAAGATATCTCCAGAAATCTCTTTTCTCTAGTTTGTGCTTTTCCTTCAAGGAAGTATAGCTGTCTAGGGTGAAGCCACCTCCCATTAGAATGTCTTTCAGTGTATTAATCTGGTTCCCCTTCCAGCCCTCCCAACAAAGGGGTTTTTGGTCAATGGTCCAGTTTGGGTTATTGCAGAGGAGGAGGTGCTTCTCCAGGTTCAGACATGTCTTGCTTATGGCTCCCACTTGCTGCCGAGCCTTGTGAGATTCTTTTATTGTCAGCCAATGTCTGAATTTGGAAGAGAGGAGCTACCCAGGTACCCTGTAAGGTGATTCTCATGTAGGGCATTCCTTTCAATGGCTTCCCAGGCTGGGAGGTCATTGACATTTTCCTAAACAGTTTACAGGTGGCTGCTACAGAAAAGGCATAGGCATAGTGCTGGAAATGTGGAAGGCACCACTCTCCCTTATTCCAAGGAGCTGAAGTTTGGCTCTGCTATAACGCAGAGTTTTATTGTCCCACAGGAAGGTCTTCAGTAGATTGTCCAACTTTTGGAACCATTTCTGCGGATTCTCAATTGGCAGATGGGATAGTATATAGAAAACCCTAGGGCGATCATCATTTTAATTGCCATACCCTTCCTGGCAGGGAGAGGTTCAGCTGTTTCCATCTTTGAGATTCCACCTTAAAGCTATTAATTAGAGGGAGAAATTAACCTCTGGTAGGGAGGACACATTAGCGTTGACCCTAATGCCCAGATATTTAATACCTGCCTTGGTATTGGCTAAGCCCACTTTCGAGATATCTTCAGGTGGAAAGCTGTCTATTTAGGGGAGGACTTCAGTTTTACCTTGATTGACCCTGAGGCCAGAAATATCTGAAAAGGATTGCAACAAATTCACAATGTGACTTGCGCTTGCAGGAATGTCGTTGGTTAGAATCAGACAATCATCAGCCTATAACAGCACATGGATCACAATTGAGCCCTACGTTTATACCCTTAACTCCTGGGTGCTCCTCACTGCACTAGCCAGGGCTTCTATAACCAACACAAATAGCATTGGGAGAGAGGCACCCTGTCTAGTACCCTATGCAGTTCGAATGGATCTGAAAGAGTGTTATTAGTCAGCAGTCTGGCCATGGGAGAAGTGTAGAGTTTGACCCAACCCCTGAAAACACTACCAAAGTTGTAGTGCTGCAGCATCACGTGGAGAAAGTTCCACTCCACTCAATCAAAGGCCTTCTCGAAATCTACCGAGATGGCTGCCGCAGGAGTGGGGGCTAGTTCTACCCTTTGTATAAGGGATATTAGAGATCTGAAGTGGTCAGTGCTGGCACGGCCCTTCACAAATCCACTTGGGAGGTGTGGATCAGACAGGGCAGTACTTTTTCCAACCTGGCTGCTAACACCTTTGCTAGAATTTTGGTATCCGTGTTAATCAGCGAAATGGGTCTATAGCTTGCAGGAGAGTGTGGTCCTTTCCCTCCTTCGAAGGACTGTAATAATTGCCTCTTTAAGAGTGGCAGGAATACCTCCTTTTTAAAGCTTTGAGTAACATGTCCTCATGAGGTGAGATATGGTCTCCTGTGTTACCTTGTAGAAGTCAGCAGGAAAGCCGTCTCCCCTGGGATTTCCTAGAAGCCATCCTAATAATTGCCTCCCTGATTTCTTGAACCTCTATGGGCCCCTCCAGCTGCTCTCTCTGGGCATTTGTAAGCTTGGGAAGCTTAGTGCCTACCATAAAGTTATCAAATTTGGTCTTGTCCCAGATGGTATGAGAGCTGTACAGGGATTTGTAGAAAGAGAGCATGATTTGGTTGATGGCGTCAGATTTACTATGTTTTCCCCAATTATTTCTTAATTGGGCTATGTGCCTGTTGGCCTGTTGTTTTTAAGTCTGTACACCAGAAGTTTCCCAGCTCTTTCCCTCCTGTCCAATATGTATGTTTCAATCTTAAGATCTGAAGTTCCACCTTCGTGAGGCTAGCATATTCAATTTCATTCTTAGAGCCAGGAGGTCATGTAACAGGTCAGGGTTATGGAGACTTTGGGGTCTTTCTTATACAGGCTTTCTTTCTCTCCCAATGCCCTTTCTAACTCCCTGGTTTCATTTCTCTCTGCTTCTTTCGATAGGCGGCATAACTGATAATCGGCCTCTACGCCGTGGCTTGAAAGCCTCCAAATGGCTGCAGCTGAGGCAGGTCGAGGGATTATCAGAGAAATGGATTTTACCTCCCCTTAAGCCATTCCTTAAAGTCTGCCTTTTGTAACAGCAGGGGATCAAGCCTCCAACTAAGTGACCCAGTGCCAGGGGTGGGAGGTCCCATTGAGAGGGACAATGGGACATGGTCTGATATGTACAGGGGGCTATTGTGACATCCAATACCTTGCTTTTTATGTTTGGGGATGTGAACCAGTAGTCGATCCTACTGGCAACTTGTTTGGCTTTGGAGAAATATGTATAGTCCCTCCCATCTGGGTGGGCTATCCTCCATATGTCCTGCAGTTTGTGCGGAGAGAGAATGTCTTTTAAGGCCCTAATGGATCGAGGATGTGCATCAGGCTTAGAGTTAGATCTGTCCATAAGGAAGTCCATCGTCAGGTTAAAATCCCCCAGCATGATGCCCACTTCCCTGCTGCCATATGCAATATTTCTTGTGACAGTCTATGAAAAAAATCCTGGGTGTCATCATTTTGGGGCATATAGATTTGCTAATAATATATCTCCTGTGGGGATATTGACTTTAGCTAAAACCCATCTCCTCCTTTGTCCACCCTATGTTTCTGCAGCTTCCATTTAAGGTTTTGTGGCATAGTATGGCTACCCACCTTTGGTTTTATTGGCCACACTATGGACCTCCCAGCCCACCCATTCCGCCTTAGTTTTGGGCTTCAGTATGATTAAGTTTAGTTTCCTGCAAGAAGGGTTATCTGAGATCTCAGGGCTTTTAGTCTGGCTAGTACTTTCTTCGCTTTATAGGCGAGTTCAGACCCCTCACATTCCAGGATGTGGCCGTCACCACGTCTTTACCTGCCATAGTGTGTGTACCAATGATATCTGAGACCGTATCTCGAGTAGAAGGAAGCTGCTGATCTATATGCAGGAAACCTGATCTTAGAATCATCCTAGAACCCTCCTCTGTCAATCATCCTTATTTTCCCCAAACCCACATGGTCCAATAATTGTACCATAAGCTGATTCTCTTACCTCTATAACTCCTATTCTTATCTCTCCATACCTTTGCCTAGAGGTCCCCTATGTGACCGGACCACTACAGGTGTCAGGGGTCCATGGTCGAGGATCCCCTCCTGAGTCTTGAGCCTGTCATTTTACCAGAATCCGCCACCCTGTCCACTGTCATAAACAGTAACAAACACTTCTCTTTAACATTAAGCAGGACCCTGTGATCCCCTGTGTAAGCTACTCATGTAAAAATATTCAAAGTATAAACAACACTCATTAAACCATTCTAAATCACTTGTACGAAGGACCTATGTCAGGATAAAACAGTAAGAATACTTCGAGGCAGAAATAATCCCCCTATAAACACACTGGGTATGTCCCCTGTAACACAAAATATTCCTGAAACTTGAAACTCATCGCTATCTGAAAGCACTTGAAAATCATATTCTATCCCCTTTGGCTCAGCCACTAGTCATTACTGGAAAGCAGCCTTCTAGTCAGGAGTTATAGGGACGTCCTCTTGCCTACTTTATGCATACTGTGGAGCTTTGGGCAAGCTCGCGGTGCCTGAATAATTACGGCAGCAATAACCTGCAGACCTATGTAGCATGCTAGAAAGTGCCACTTCCCCTCGTTCATGCAGCCGCATATTGAAATAGTGCGGTGCTTCCGAAATTGAGACAGAATGGTATTCTGCAGACACCCCCATTTAGATGGGGAGGATGAGGATTAGATAGCACGAAAGCAAGTTGAGAGGGAGCAACAGTATTCAACAAACTCAAACTTTGCTATTAGTAACCATACATTGTGAACTGACAAAACCACCACGAACAGCAAATGGCCGTTCTGCTGAGAAAAGCCTGGCAGGGCCTATGTGAAACATCCGAGCTTTGACCTGCAATATAAAACAGAGCCCGTTCAAGCTCCTTACTGCCAGATAAACTCAGTCACTTTAGGGCCATGTTTCAAGGAAGAGGAAATATCTCATCCCCCGCCCCTTAGCCGTTAGGTAACCTGAAGCCTGAACTGAAGCCCGAGCAGCCAGGCCTATTCAGTCATGTTGGCAGCTGTTGTTCGACCAATGGCTCCCTTCACATTCCGCCCAGTCCTTACAAAGTGGGGCCCAGTCTAAGAGCAGGTTCTGATCAGTGAAATCTTCCAGCGTCGGACAGCAAAGTTCCCTTTAAATCAGGGCTTTTGGCACTAGGTCTCCCAAGGCTCATATCTGTTGGACACCTTGACTGGCTAAACTGCTGGAGAGATCGCAAGCTGTCATCCGAGATAGTTCGCAATTTCTGGCAGCTCCTGGATCTATTTCTCCTGAGCACAGGCTTTTTACTTGGGATATCCTTCCAGGCTTCCTCAAGCGACCCCTCTGGACTTTCTGCCAAGACCCTCTGATTACGTCAGCTTTCGATTGCAGTGCTGGCTATTAGTTCCATGGGTACTGGGGAGGTCTCCTGTTTTGTCTGGCGATTGCCATGTAGGTTGCAGGGGTTGATTCAGCCTCTGACCTGGAGCTTTCACGCAAGCAGAAATTGCTCCACTTCCCGGGTTGTTAAACATATGAAAAACCCCATTGTACTGGACTGTAGCTGCGCAGGATACCTGAGCGAGGTGCTGATGCCCATTTTGTAGAGCTGCTGTTTCACTCCTGTGTAGGCTCTTCTCCACCTTGTGAGCTCCTGAGAGTAGTCCTGGTAGAGCTGGATGGAGTAGCCCTGCCACGTCAGTGTTTTCTCTCTCTGGCCAGACAGAGATGCCACTCCTTCACCGGGTAGCGTGAAAATTTGCACAAGATAGAGCAAGGGTGCTCACCTGGTTTAGGTTTGGGGGCAAGCAAGCGGTGGACCCACTCGATTTCTGGAGAAGCCTCATGCTCCAGCCTTAACATCGCTGGCAGAGCGTCTTCCAGAAAAGAAATCATGTCCTTGCCTTCCATGTCTTCCGCATGCCCACAATTCTAATGTTCTGCCTCCGAGCTCTATTTTCCATGTCATCCACTTTAGAAATTAGGTACTGGATCTGCCCATGGTGTTCTCTCAGGTGTCCGTCATGCCGGGAGAGTTGTTCCGTCTGTTGCTTCCCTTCTTTTGAGCCCTCCACTCGAAGAGCTAACAGCCACAGTTCTTCATTTATTTTTGTGGATGACTGTTTAAATCCATGCAGTGTCTTGCAGGACTTTGCTCAACATCGCTGTCATGTTAGCAATGTCTTGAGCCATGTTATTGAAGGAGCTTGGAGAGGCCATTGCCCCGCTATCTCCTTACGAGTGCTGCCCATCTCTTGCACTTCAGGGTGGGAGTCATGAGAATTGAGTGGCGCTGTAATTGCGGCCTAGAGTGATGGCCTAACTGCGAGGTGCCAGGTCTTCCAGACACGACGCTGACTCACAATTCTCGCTACTGATTTGTTTCAAAAATGGCTCATTTTAAAGCTCCAATATTCTGGTAACTGATGCTTGCTTTCCAATCACCAGAGTACCAACTGGATGCCTTGGATGGGCTCTTAGGGGTTCACAGGGTATCTCTTGTGTAATTAGCATGCCACCATGTTGGCTGCCAGGCTCTGCCCCTGCAGGAGGACTAATTTAACAGGATACAGTCCAGTATTAGTTTCTTTTCCTGTCTGCTGCCTGGTTGGATTTTTCTTAACAAGCAATAATTCAGGCACACTGGTGAAATGACTCTGGGGTACCCAACAATGCAGATAAGTGCCATGGGGGTCCGGGCATTCTCCACCATGTGTGGCGTTTCGTATTTGGTCTGCCACAGGATCTCTTATCTTCTCCAGTATTCTGCTTTCCATCTGGTGCTTCTGTAATAGTCGACTGCTGGTACCAAACGAACTGAGTCGGACGATAAAATAATAAACAAAATAAGGTTTATACAGGAGCATAAGCAGGGACATCTCATCTGCGTGAGAGACAGACCAGACTCACTGGCTAGACAGAAAATTGGGGTTTCTAACTTCTGCTGAAAATGATTAGCATAACATGTGACCAAGGCTGGCTGCCCATTACTGTTCCCTAGTTAAAGGGGCGGCAGCTAATCTTTATCCACGCTTAACTCCGTACTCCACATCATACTTTATTTTTACCCCATCTATGTCCTCAATCCAGTTTTCAGGCAGCCTCTGAACTCTTTACACCTACCTCTCGTGACCATCCCCACATCTTGGCCTCTCTTGGCGGGCCTTCAGGAGAGCTCCTCATCTAGAAGTCACATGTGCAGGCGCTGCTGAGGTGACATGTGGAGTAAGGATGAGACGATGCTGAATTTGTGTTTAGAGAATGGGCTGAAATTCAGTAGTTTTATCTTCAATTTGGCCTAGTCAAGCTTTTGGGCCACTTCAGGATCACGTAAATCTTCAGCCAGTTAAAAAAAACAAACACTTTAGTTCTTCCCATGGGGCAAGTTTAATCCCATAACCACCCTTTCATCCATCACAGTTATTTCCCACCCTCCACTTCCCTCCTAGATGCTTTTTATTTAAAAAAAAAAAATAAACAGCTCAGGCACTGTGCCAGGTGTTTACTGAAGTTTTATTTTGAAATCTGAGTAGAGGACCATGGGAGGCTGGAAGAGGTTGGAATTGACTGAGGTGGGAGGGATGGTTGGTTAAGGGGTCCATCCCTATTTGTAGCCTGCAAAACCACAATACCAAGGGCCTAAATGTCTTTGACAGATGTGCTGCAGCGAAACAGAGACAGGGATCCAAATCCAAGCTGAACTGAGTTTGCCAATTTCCACGCTCACCCACCCTTACTGTGGGGCCAGCCCTGATTCTATCTTTTCCTCCAAAGGTCCCTCCTCCCTCCTTCAGGGAACTGATACCAAGAGCCTCAGGTGTGTCTACAGTAATAGAATGCCACTGTAGAGTTACATTAGCTGTTGTCTCCAGCTTTGACTACTATCTGAGCAACTCCAGTACTAATCAAAAGGAATAATATTTCCCTGAAAGAACTTTCTATCAGCCTCAGAAAATACTGAATATGTTCTAATTGTTCTTTCAAGAAAAGGCAACATGGCCTCTTTTCTCACTTATCAGATGGTCATATTTACCATGCTGGATTCTGCTTTTAGCAACAGTCCTGCTGTTCACAAACAGCAACACTAATAGTTTGTTCCAGCGGACTGTTTCCAGTAACCAGCCTTCCAATTATAGAAACATACAAACATAGAAATTGATAGCAGAAAAAGCAGGCCCAGAGGTTCATTCCATCTGCCCAGAATACTAAGCCAGCATCCTTCTCGTCCTACTGCCAAGCTGGATTTAAAAGGATGCATATTTATTTTAATTATCTGTTTGTAATGTTCCTGTTTTCAGAAATGATATTCATATCTCCAAATAATCCACATTCATTTCTGCTTGACTAAAGGTTTACGTGAAGACATTTTGCATTCATTTTCTTTTAAGGGTAACATTCTGTCCACTTCTCTTCAGCAAACAGTAATTAGAAGTGCTGACTATGTCATGGTTTACAGAGCTCTGAGCACTGCTGTAATGCTTAGTATTCTGTAAATAAGCCATAACAAAACAAAACTCTAAACAACTGGTTTCATGAGCAGAACTGTTTCCAATGATGCCCATAAAAGAAAAAAAAAGAAACGGTGTTTTCACATTAAAATGTTTATTTAGGTATAATAAATTAGGGATCACTTGAAGATATGAATTTAATTTACGGAAATAGAATATCACAAACAGCTGCCAATTATCACAGTCTTCCTGTCTCCTTTTTGGAGTGAAGTGCCTCAGTGGCTAATCGACCCCCTCTCCCCAGTTGCCTTTATATCTCCCTGGGTACCCCTCCTCCTCTCGTAATTTTGCCTCACTAAACCTTTTCATCTGTGTCAGCTGGTGTTGAACCCTTTCATAGTCCCTGCTTCAGCCACCTTCCAGGGCAGCCTATTCCAATAATCCAGCACACATTTAATAAAAACATCCTCGTGTCCCTCTTGAACTTCTCCCCAACCAGTCTCCACCCATACCTTTTCATCACGGCTCTCTGTTTCCTTGTGAACAGGTCATGATGACAGCCTACTCTGCTGATTCCTCTCCAAATGTGCATGTCTCAATCATAACCCTCACTCTCCTTGCCTCCAGCAAGTACACATTGAGATCTGCCATCCTTTTGCTCTTTGGGTGTGTTTTGTATGTAAAAAATACCTGTATTAATCTGAATATCTTAAACTTTTGATATCTTGTTATGTAACGTTGTCTTGTACACAGGACTGTCTTGCAAACTGGACTGCAACGTCCAAACGCTATGTATTCCTGTATAAAAATAAAATGTTTTCCTTTTTTTTACTTTAACTTCTTCACTTTTCCCTCATAGCACTTATCTCCTATTTTACCACTGCTCCCATGACCCCTCCCCTTCCCACCTCCCTCTCTCCAGCACTTCTCCCAGTGATGTCTGACAATGCCTCCGGCTGCTACTACTCCCATCTTGCGATCCTGTTCCTCTTCCATAGTTCTTCACCCCTCTCTTGGTTGATGCTGCTCCAGGCCATTCTATGTACCGAGCTCTCTAATGTGTTGCCTCCTCCCTAATTAATAACTGTATAATGTACCGCTTACCTGCAATGTTGTTATTTCTGTTGCATCCCCTGTATTGTACTTCAACTGACACAGAACCTTTGTAAAAGAGCTTTGGCTCAAAGGTATTTGTAATCCTAGAACAAATAAATAAAATAAATAAATAAAACGTGTCCTGCCCCGCTGCCCCTGGATCATCTCAGTGAGCTCCTCTGGGTCATTCTTAGTTCATTGGTGGAGAAATTAATGGAAACCCTACTAAAGGAAAGACTGGTAAAGTAGCTTGAATCCTGGGACGAAACCACAGGTAGCATGGATTCATGGGAGTGGGTCATACTCTAAAATTGTATTTATTTATTTATTTTTACAGATTCGATTAATACTTTGAGCCGAGG
The DNA here is from genome assembly GCA_016271365.2 of Neoceratodus forsteri. Taxonomy (NCBI): domain Eukaryota; kingdom Metazoa; phylum Chordata; order Ceratodontiformes; family Ceratodontidae; genus Neoceratodus; species Neoceratodus forsteri. The sequence continues at coordinate 1,707,842,446 of CM028129.1, read as the reverse complement.
GGCTCTTTACAAAGGTTCCAAGTCAAAAGCAAGACATGACGCTTCATTGGATTACAGAAAGGTACAGGCAGACAAGACAATAAATACAAGAAGGATACATGGCAGTTTCAGTTACAAAAGTGCTGATGGATAGCAGCAGCACTCCTGGAGTGCGGTATAATGTTTTATCAGGTACAGAATACAACTTAAGGTACATTGGTGAGGAGATATTTGCAACCAGAGGAGGCTTTGTCTAGGGTTCAGCAAAGGCACATAAAGTTTTAGGGGATTCTAAGATATTACAGAGAGAAATATAATACAGGGAGGGGAGAAGAAGGGTAATGCTAGGGATGAGTGATTAGGATAGTGGGGGCAATATGCAACTATGTAAGGGAGAAATGGAGAGGCTCTAGGGTTAAACAAGGGCAGTCCATGTGTTTACAGGGCAGCAGCAGTTATTTTCAAGGGCTACGCTTAGGGCACCTGTAGCATCCCCTTGGTCACACAAGAGAGTCTCAATCTTTTATAATGTACCAGTTATAAATCTCATTATTTTGGTTCCTCTTGCACTTTGATGCTCTGACTTATGGGCTCTCAGTGACTTGCACCATTAATCTTTAATTTTAGGAGACAGATCTGAAAACACTGCATTTGACAAACAAAATATTTGGCACTTGCGAACACACATTTTTCAGTCCTAAAGGTCTCTTTCACTGTATCACTTTAGCTAGAGTGGTCAGATCTTCATGACCTCATCATGGTGCCTGACTGCCTGCAGCAATAAAAGTTCCTTCAGAATATAAGCATTTCTGATTCATCACGTGTTCTCATTTTATTTGCCAACCACACTATATTAAACTGTCAAGACAAAGTGGAAAAAACTAAACGTAACACAACAGTAAAACTCAAAGTGCCTTTAGAGTTGCGAGCTTGCCAAAGACATCAGAGTCTTGGCAATGAGTGGCCAATGCTTGGCAACTCACAGCACTGTTTCTCACTCTCTATACCTTGCAGGTGAAAAGTTGAACATTTGAGTTCATTTCTTTGATTATCATTATTTCTCAGTTATAATTTATTTCATTTTATACCAGCATTAACCTGCTAAGCCTTAGCCTTGGAGGATGGATGCAACAACAAGGCCCTATGGGTGACTCCGAGATGGGAGTCTATGCAGAGGAACACAGTTTGAATGGCTGCAAGGGTGGAGCTCCAAAGACATTATACGATCATGTTTAAAAAAGCACTGTAGAATCACGTGACCAGACCGCTGTCCGGTGTGCTTCCACAGTGCACTGCCTAATGTCCACTCATTCTGTTTATGCGGCCCTTCCCATCCATGGGCCACATAAACACCCCTTCATGGGGCAGTAGTTTGTGATGGGCTGTATTGCACACATGTGCAGTTCTGTCAGCACCACCATCCTGGGCACAGCACTCTGGCACTTGTAACAGCTCTTGGTAGCCATATTGGCTCTGAACAAAACTTTTTTATTAGTACTGGTTCCACTAACACTGCACACCTGAATTTGGACTAGAACAATGCTGGAATTACAAGGATGCTCACCAAGATTTTGTCCTCCATATCTCTAATGAGTCTTTGTAGCTCATGCACTACTGCAGTTACTTGTAAGGGGGCACTATAAAAAAAGATCAAAGCAATTATATAAAACAAGACATGGGTAGGTATGCAAAATTCAGACCTTACACATAATCCTGTGTGGAATGCTTTTAACCCCTTCAGCTTCACTCTGGGGGTTTATGTAGCATCCCATACCTCAGGTGTGTATAACATTCTTGTTACACAAACCTACCCATGTATTATTCTATATGCTTGACAAAAACTTCATTAATGCATCAGTTAGGGTTCTAGTGGCAAATGTTTGAAATGTGGAGTTAGGGATTCCAACCCAACATTCCACCCCCCACTGTGCAGGCAACAATAGGCATTGGGGGTGCCTTGGGGTTCTCAACCCTAATGCTGACCCCATTCCATGTGTAAGTAAATGAGATGGATGCAGTATAGAGAATGGGGTGAGCATTAGGGTTGGCAACCCCCAAGGCACATCTCTCAAGCCTGTTGTTGCTGCACAGTGGTGGAGTGTTAGGGTTCAAAACCCTAACATCACATTTCCAAACTTTTGTCACCAGAAGCCTAACTGATTCATTAATGAAGTTTTTTTTTTGCCAAAAAATTTCTTATTTTTGAGAAAGTATAATCATAGGCCTCTTTGCTTGTCAAAGCACAGGGCCCAGAGGGCCTTGCACTCATCTCTCCATAGATGCATACATATATGTTGCCTTGCAAACATTTCAGCCAAAACAGCAACCAAATTGTCAGCATAACATTATTATTACCATTATTACCCACCTCATGAATGCTGGGCTGAGAATGTTCAAATGTCCTACAGAACATCATACTACACCACCGTAATGTCATTCCATGCCACAGGTGACAAAGCACAGTTTTGGCTAGGCATTGAAAACTGACAGTTATCATGTTCATGAGGTGATGTAAAAATGGCTATGTTGAAAATTTGGGTGCAAATATTGAAAATTACAAAAGTTAGGAGCATAGTGAAATATCAACAGATGCACAGAACTTTGCTATTTTAACAAATTTTACCCCAAATTCTCATCATACTCTTCTTATGACCCCACCTCATGAACAAGTATGATGAAAATGTTGAAATCTGGCCCAAAAGGTGATTTAATCAACCAAATGCAAAGCACCTTTCAGGCAGGATTTGGGAAATGTCACCAACATTGTACATGAGGAGGCATCTCAAAAGGGTATGTTGAAAATTTGGTGTCAAAATCTTTAAAATGATGTTTTACACCAACGTTGAAAATCCCTTTAAAATACATTGCACCTTATTTACCTTAGTTTCTGAATTCCATGGTAGTCTAGTGGTCACTTCCCCCTCCCTGTCTCCACCCGTCCCTGTATAAATATATATATAGTTTCTTGGTAGTGGTGGTTGATCCCACTTTCACCAATTGCCGTCCCATATAAAACTATATAATATTTCCTTGGTGTCTAGTGGTCCTCCCCTCCCCTGATGTCTGATCACCATCCCATTACCTTACTAATAAAATTCTCTGGTAGTCTAGTGGTTTTCGCCCCCCTCCGATGTCTGACCCACATTCCATTATTCAAAAATATTCTCTGGTAGTCTAGTGGTCCCAACCCCTCCCTGATTACCAGTGCCCTCCCAGTATTATTTTTACAAACTTCCCAGGTAGTGTAGTGGTCCTCCTTCTCCCAGATCTCTGCCCGTGAAGTAGTGAAATATAACTGGTGATCTAGTGGACTCCCCCACCTGTCAGGTACTTACACCTCACTCCCCAACCCAGTCAGCCAGTGACCAGCATAGCAGTCCCCTCCTCACCATGACTGGCCACCGACTGAGCTGTGAATGAGTTCGTATGGTATACAGTATGCACAATTATTGGCTCAGTCAGTGACCAGCTGTGGTGGTGAGAGGAGAGCTGTGTAGGTCACTGGCAAGGGATTGAGTTGGGGCACAGGGGTGGTGGGTCAGTACCTGAGAGAGTGGGTGGTCCACTAGTCCACCAGGGTTATATTTTTCCTATTTCATGAGATGGGATTGAGGATGGGAGGGACCACTAGACTACCAGGGAAGTTTGTAAAAACAGTACCAGGAGGAGGACCACCAGGCTACCAGGGAACATTGTTTTCAATACCAAGAGAGTGATTGATGATTGGGGAGGGGGGTTGGGGCCACTAGACTTCCAGGGAATATTTTGGGAAGACAGTGAGGGCAATCAGTGATTGGGGAGGGTGGGACCACTAGACTACCATGGAATATTTTTGCAATAAGGGAACACTGATCAGACATTGGAGGAGAGGGACGCACCACTAGACTACCAAGGAAATAGATTTTTTAGATGGGGATGGGTATCGGTGAATGGGAGAGGGAGAGGGATCACTAGACTACCAGGAAATTATATATGTTTTAGACACGGAAATGTGGTTTCTTCAGGAGCTGAAACCTTTTCACAAATTACTAAAAGAATCCTTTTCCGTGGTTCCTTTTGCAATTTGCAAAAAGAATCCTTGTCCGCAACACGCAGAATCCTTTCCACACTGCCTTTTCACAATTTGCGGCAAGGAACAAATCAATTTTGCAAATTGAGAAAAGGATCCTGTTTTATGATTCTTACGAAAAAGGATTTTGACATGTTAAGAAACCACATTTCTGACTCAGTTATGAAAAACTAAACTCTGAATCAGACTCTACAGGCCCCAATTAGATAAACATAACCACTGGTGTTTACTAAAGGCCTCTATTTTTTTATTTCATTTTGTTGCCACTGCTAACTGAAAACAAGATGGCAGCAGCATGAAAAGGATTTTCCATTTGTGATAGAGGATTACCCATTTGTGACAAAGAATTACCCATTAGCTTAAAAAGGTCTTTTTGAGCAGGACATCTAACTGCTCCTATTGAAATTAATGGAAAATTGTAAATGTAATAACTTTGGAACAGATTAATATTTTTCAGCAAACCTTTAAAAGGCACATCTGTGACCCAAGACCTTTGTACTATAACCACCCAGTCCCCTGGGTTTACTAGAATCTCACTAGTACTAGTCTTCGGCAGGTAGAAAAGGCAGCTGGTAAGGAGCCTCAAAGGGTTTCTTACATAATGACATCATTGTTTACTCAGCTAGCCTGACTGCAGATGATTATGTCATTTAGAACTTCTCAGCAGCATAACCATTGTTGAGTCAGCTGCTCAGGGAAGTTTAGAATGTTCAGTTAGTTTGAGTTTGAAGTCAGAGTGGCAGGATGTCTGCCAGTTGGGGCTCTGTCACAGGGAGCCCTGTGTTTCTCACCCTAGTTTGGATTAAATCTTCAGTTGCCAGTGAAGTTGTGGAGACCTTTTGCAGCAGGATTCCTTGATTTCACTCCAGGGGAGTGAGAGGGACTGCCAGTTCAGTGGATCCAAGGGCAATCCCCTGAAGGTCCCAGAGTATGTACAGCTGCCTTTGAGAAGGACATTGTGTGAATTTCTGACAAGCTACCATGGAAAAAGGTGTTTTCTGGTTTATTCTCCATGCCTAAGGAAGGAACAATGGATATGTGAGTACAGATGCAGAGACTGTCTCATTAGGGAGTTGGCTGAGGTGTGTGTGTCCTAGATAAGTCTAGATCACACCTGTCAGGACCCCATACACTCGTGTCAGATTTAAAGCTGAGTTCAGAGTCTTTAGCAATTCAGTGGGGACTGAAGGCTTATTTGGTGTAATCATGAAGGAATGGCAGAGACTGTCAGTTGGGGCAAGGGTGGAGGAACGCCATCTGAAGTCCACAAGGCAGGCTAAATGGTTCGTTGATGGACGCAAGGTCCCTGGGTAGAGGCCAATGTCTAGGAAGAAAATTAGATATGTGGCTCAGGTCACAATGTTTACACTGTGAAATGTGTTTTGGAAGTGGCTTAAGAATGTGGTTCAGCCCACAAGCATCCAATCTGGGAAACAGAAATGTGCTTTGAAAGTAGCTCAGTATGTGGTTCAGGCCATGAGCACTTTGGGAAAAATGGATAGTGTTTCTGTGAAAAACTGTACTACTTAGCAAAGAGTTTCTGGAAGAAGAGTGTGCTTGTTTGCCATTACCAACCTTCCGGTCCACTTGTACTTTAGTAACATCTGTGAATAAAGCCATACTGCACAATCCCAGCTGCTGCACTGGACACTCTGATCATTGCTTTCTATGTGGAGTTATTGGGGCCCCTCAGCAGTTAGGTCTAGCATATGCCTAGCATCCTCTCCCTGGACCTGGTTGTAAATGCAAAGGTTCATTTTGATAATTGTATACCCACCCCTCCTGTTAGATAATGAGTCTGGTATAAACTCTAAAGCTGGGGGTACCAATCTGAGTATTTCTGCCAAAAGTAAACGTATGCCATATATGGGTACTAGTTCTTTTTCTATTATTTTATTTTTATTGTTTTCATTATTTAGTGAAAAATACATCCACATCATAGACCTATAATGGTATTCAATACAATACATTGAGGAACTAAGCCCCTCAATCATAGGAGAGATGTATCTAGATGCTTTGATACCACATCCAGGGCATAAATATCTTTCCTAAAAGTCCAAACTATAATATAGAAACATAGACTTTGATGGCAGATAAGGATGGCTTGGCCCATCTAGTCTGCCCATTTCCTACCTACAGGATAGGCCACAGATCCTAGTTAACCAACAGCCTATTTCTTCCTACCCCCACAAGAACTGCCTTATGTCTGTCTCATGCATTCTTGAATTCTCCCACAGTTCTAGACCCCACAACCTCCTCAGAAAGGCTGTTCCATGCATCCACTACCCTCTCTGTGAAATAATACTTCCTCACATTGCCACTGAACCGCCCTCCTTCTATCTTTAAATTGTGTCCCTTCTTTAAATTGTTGCCTTCTGAGCCCATAAGAAGTATGACTGATGCATTTTGCAAAGTCCAGAATCTAAGTCCAACATAAGCACATCCTATTATAGGGCTTGTGGTGTGCGATTTCAGCCTTATTTATAGAAAAACCTAAAAATGTAACTTTTACAGCAGCACAATTCAAGCTAATTCAGATCTGGGTGTTGAGCACATTTTGCAAGTCCAACAGTTCAATATGAGATGAAAGTAAAGAAAAAAAAACGTTACATAGCTCCAGAACCTGAAAACTAAACTTAAACCTCTCACTTAAAACATCCCTTTCTCCTACGTTTGATTTATTAAAATATTTGAAAGTTCACTATTATTATTTCAATGGGGTGTATAAGGATCAGTTATACTTTTAAGGTAATAGATCTACCCTCTAATTCGGAGAGCACCAACTTATCGGCAGAATCGGCCCCAGTAATGTCAAAGAAATAAAAGAGTCTTGTAACTCCATCTCACTTCAGCAGACGGTACTGGGGTGAAACCAAAATTAGGAGCAAACAAGAGCTATACTTAGCCCAGAACAGAGTCAAGTATCCCCATCTTCTTCCAACTCCACATCGTCATCCTCCTCCATTGTTCCTTCTGTTGGCCCAGTTGCAGGCGAGAGGCCCATTTTCTGGCTTCAGTAGGGTCAGTGGAAATCAAACTTTGTCCTCGTAAATGATCTGGAGCTTGGCTGGGTAGATAATCGTGTGGGTTATAGAGGCCTCATGAAGTTTTAGATGAACACTGTCGAATTTCTTGTGGTGGGTCCTCGTGATAACTGATACCAGGGAAGATATAAATATTCCATTCATCCTGTGTGAGGGACCCATCTGTCTGGCCATCCAAGAATTTTATCTCGGTTCCGATCCCATCTGTCACCACTAGCAGGGTCAGGGTGTCAGATTGCTCTCGGTATTCTGGGGAGTATTTCAGTAGGCTTTCTGAAGGCAAACTGGTGATCTTGTCCCCATCCACCAGCATTTTGTTGAACCAGTCATAGGAATAATAAGGATGGTCGCCTTCTGTCCTCTCCGGCAGGCCCAGTATATGCAGGTGAGAGGATCGGGCCTGATTCTCTAAAGTTTCCCAGCGTGCTCTGAAATGTGCATTCTCCTTAACCAGTGTAGCGGTAGCTACTGCTGCAGAATCTGCTTGGCTTTTGGCTTCGTGTGGTAGTTTTAAAGTGGTCTACCGTTACTTCACTGCCGCTACAGGGTTCCAAATGTATCTATTTTTGTGTTGAGGTCTGTCACCGTAGTAATCAGTCTCTGAATTTTAAGCCTAAAGTAGTTCCCCTTCTGAGGAACTGTAGCAGGGGGCCCCATAGAGGAGGTGAGGGAGAAGGGTGCAGTCCTGAGTCTGATGCATTCACAGTCTGTGCACTCGTGTCGAGCCTCAGCTGCTGAGAGGTATTGTTCAGTTTTTCTCCGCCCCAGCACCGCAATCCTTTCTAAGATTACCCATTTTGTCCAGTTTTTACTCCTCTTTCAAAGGTATGGAGTAATTCACTTAAGAGTTGCTGTGAATAGTTTGGTTTTAAGTTGTATACTTCTGCTGGTACAGAGCTGCTTGAATCTGCTGCCACTCAGCTCGGGCTCTTCCCAGTACTAGTTCTTTTAATGAGGTATGCCAAAAGTGGTGTGGGGGGCTTGGCCATAGGATATGTTTTTGGGTGAGAGGTAAAATGCTGAGGGTATGTCTAGGATCTTCCTGTCTGGTGGCTGTGCACCCAAACAGAAGATCTCTGCAAGAAAAGCAAAGTCTGTGCCAATGAAAATGCTATATGAGAATATTTTGCTGCCTGTGGTTCTGTGAAAGAAAGTGAAAAAAAGTGCTGCTTGTGTGTTTAAACTGGAAAATTGAACAGTTCAGCTAAGTGGTTCCATATCATAACAGCGATTGCAAAACAGCGATCGCCGTACAGCTAATGTACATTGCTGAAAAACAAAACAGCGATGTGCACTCCCAGCAATGCAAGCAGGGTGAAATTTTTATTTTTATTTTATTTATTTAAAATTTTGGTAACCAGGTAAGCCCACTGAGACCAAAGGTCTCTTTTTCAGGGCGATCCGGGTTAGATACATGCAGCAATTAATTACATACAGTGGACAATAGTACAGAGGTTTGAAGTGAGACAGTATAAACTGGAGAGACAGCAATTACAGGTTAAGAATCCAGAATATACATTTACAACTTTGCAAGAGTTAATAGGGGTCAACAGTTTGACACTTACATCAGTAGGGCATGAGATACAGAGGTCACAAACTGAGCGGTAGGGAGAAAGGGGCTAGCGAGTACAGCCACATAGGCTAAGTTCCAGGAGGTATTCTTTGAGGCCAGCCTTGAAACCTTGGAGAGAGAGGCCTATCGACCAGGGTAGCTGGGAGCACATTCCACAGGTGTGGGGCAGCATATGAGAAGGAGCACTTACCGGGTTGGGTGACATTACATGGGGATGACGGTTGGCCAGCCGAGGATCTCATATTTCGGCATTGGACTCTGGGTTGAGCAGTCCACACAGATGAGGAGGAGGGCTAGCGGTGGTGAATTTATAAGTCAGGCAGATGGTGGAGTAGGCCAGCTTATGGCATATAGTGGGCCAGTGAAGGTCTGGGGACCTCACAGTGGTGTCTCCTGAGGGGAGTTAGTGGCAAAGCGTGCCACTCTATGGTAGAGTACCATGAGTTTTCTTAGTTTCCCTTCTCGTGGAACTGTAGCAGGGGGGCCCATAGAGGAGGTGGGGAGAATGGTGCAGTTAGAGATTGCACCAGGCCTCATCAGTAAGGGAGTTTCCCAGGCGATGAGGAGTCCAAGTCTCTGGTGGATGGACTTGGTTAAGGAGTCAATGCGGGGTTTGTAGGACAGTTCCTGGTCAAGGAGTATTCCGAGGTATTTGATCCTATCTAGGAACTCGACCCACTTCCCGGTCCAGTTTGAGCTGGAGAAGGTCACACCTATCAAACCGAGGCGCCTGGTTCCAAATAGGACAGCCTTCATTTTCTCCTCATTCAGTACTAGTGAGTTTTCAGGCTGGCGCTGTGAGACTAAGTTGCAGTTTAGCAGTGATGGCTGGATAGCGGGTCACTGCAGTGAACAATGGTGTCATCTACATAGAGGATGGGTTTATTGGCCCTGAAGCCCTCTCTATGTTGTTAACAAAGAGAGTGAATAGTAGGGGGCCAGAATTGAGCCTTGGGGTACCCCAGAGACAACCGGACGGGCGAGGACTGTGTTCCTCCAGAGGACTTTTGACTTCAGTTTAGTAGATAGCTCTCGAACCAGGAGTGGGAGGCCCATCCAATCTGAGGAGGCAGAGTTTGGTGAGAAGAAGACTATGGTTGACTAAGTCAAAAGCCTTGGATAGGTCGACAAATAGTGCGCGGTCAGGGGCCTTAGTCCATGGCATCGAGGATATCAGATGTGAGCCGGATGAGGGCCGTGTCTGTGCCATGGCCTTTCCTGAAGCCGTGTTGTATGTCAACTAGAGAGAGTGAAACTCCAGATAGTCATGCAGCTGGTTGTGGACCAATCTCTCCTGTACCTTCCGGAGGGCAGAATTCTGTATTTTATTATTTATAAGGAGCTTCACCCTGCACCCCTAAATAATGATTCATAACTCCACTGGGGCGCATGTCAGGAGGGTAGAACCAAGAAAAAAGGAAACTACCGCTTGCAAAAAAGGCCAAAATATTGTGCTTCTCCCAGTCCCGAATCCTGCACCCTCTCCACTGTAGACAACTACCTCACCACCACGCCACACAGCCAGCTCGGCAGTGTCTCACTGCACTACCTCCCATGCCTTCCTCCTCTTCCAGCCCTCCTCCTGTGGTTCCGTCACTTCTTTACTCACCTGTCACTACCCTTTTAGGGTAGCTCACATAACAAGTGCTGAATTTGAGTCACTCATATCTAGATTGTTCAAGTTCAGTCACCGTTATGATGGTATATCAAGCTAAGCCATGATTGCCCTTGCATTGCCATTTTAAGTGCTTGAGAAACTGTTAAAAGTTGCAAATTTCTGAGAAAACATATCTGTGGAATTTAATAACAGCAATTTCTAAGTGGCCAGAAAGTTTCAAGTATGTACAGTAAAAAAGTGGAAGTCGCTTAAGGAAAATGTACCAAAACTGTGTCAAAATGCCTTAAGTGCTTTGCCCCACTGAAATTGACAGCTGAGAAAAATAGTGACAGTTTGCTTTTTAAATTTGCCTGCTCGATGATCACCATGCAGGAGTGTAGCTGAGAGAGAGAGAGAGAAAGAGAGAGAGAGAGATCACTTGCATGGCATCATGTGATTGGTCCACGGAACCAAACCCCACCCTTTACCTGAGTCTCAGTGTTGTGGAATATTCGAGGATGAGCGAGCAGTGTGTTAGCCAGAGCAGCAGCAGGAGGAATTGCCAAGAGGATAGAAGCATTCAAAAAAACAGCATTTTTAAACTTTTGCAGTAAAGCCGGGCTAAACCCATTTCCGACCACAAGTAGTGCTATCGCGTGTTTTCGCGATCAGTCTTGGAGTCTACCAGCCCAATCACCGGAAAGGCCCTACAAACTGGCAGCAGGCCTTTTACCATCAGTGGAGGGAATCTGCTACTGCCTGAGTGAGTGCCAAGTGTAAAGCAAAATGAACTGTGGTGCAGAAAAGCTGGAGAACTGTAAAACAATGCAGCAAAAGTAACAGACAGAGCTTGTGAGCATTTAAAAGTGGACTGTGTGTGTAGTGACTGTTTCAAGAGGGCTCCAGGTCAGTACTGATCCAACAGGTCCAGAGAAATGCAGAGACAGTAGGAATGTGCTGAATTGTGCTAAAAGTGAAATTTAAGTTGTGCCTTAAGTAAAGCGGTTAAATGCAAGATCGAACAAGCATTCTAGCAATTTTGAACTGTGTGTGTGAGATGGAGAAAAGTTACAGCCACCATTTTGGGGTGTAGTCAGCAAATGCAAACATAGCAGCCAGTGCCATCTTGAACTAGTGTCTCAGATGCAGAAAAGTTTCAAGTGGTTGTGCTAAAGTTGTGGAACAAAATGCAAAAGTCAGGCAGCCTGTTAAAGAACTGTTGCAGTGTGTTTAAAGCCAAATCCAGTCAAATTACAGAATAGTAACTTGGGACTTGTGTGTTTATTTACAGAAAATGGCATCAAAGTTCCCCTACTACCCACTCCATGCCAGGGTGTGGATTGCACAACACGAAAAACAGTTAGTTCACTTTTAACAACTGTACAATTGTGAATCAGCACCATGTGATGTGGCTTTACCAAACTTTCTGGTCAATGTATGCATTGTTTGTTTGACGCCATGGAGGGTGTTCTGCTAATCCCCACTGCACAGACTGTCACAAGCAATTTGGGATGTGTGAAGCAGGTGGAACAGTAGTAACAAAAGCAAAAGCAGCCACTTAGCCCCAACATGGACACTGGCAGGGGACCCTGCCGGATCTGAACAGCTGCAGGCTGGTTGCAGTCTGAGGGACCCCATTGAGTCTGTCAGGAATTCTTGGAAAATGTTTGTGAGAATGCTTTGTAATGACTGGGAAGAATGGAGATTTCCATACCACAAAGGGTGAATTCAAATGCTGCAGATGCAGGTTCTGTGGATCCATGGGTCAAAAGCCCAAGCCCAAGTCTAGTGGGTGAAGATGAGCTGAATGAAGCTCTGTGTTGGGAGGCCAATGCCTCCATGTGCAGTGAGGAATGGACAATTTCTGGAGCTATTGCAACTGTCAGCTCCTGGGCAGAGCTTTGCAGAACAGGAAGAAGTTGCAATAGCTATGGTGGGGTCCTGAGAGTAGCCACTAGCATTGGATTCAGTGGAGCCTTCTGAGACAGAAATGGAGGAGGACCCTAGAAACATGCCATCAAGTGCAGAGGTGGACTGCTTTACTCTGCACTGAGTGTTAAGCTGGCTCAACTAGGATTGGCCACCCCAAGCCATGCCTCTGGGTTGGACCTAATCAAAAGCAGCAGGAAGAATGAATAATTCAAGACAGGCTATGGTCAACTGTGGACAGACATACCCTTTCTTCCCTTGAAAAATTTGGGAGGAAATGGAGAACAGGCATGCCTGGCTGTGGAGGAAACCAGTGCCAATTTGCACCCAAATATGAACAAATTTCTGAGAATAAAAGTATGTAATGAGAGACTTCAGTTTTGGAAAAGTAGCAGAACTTTGCTAATTGATTCAGTGCAAACCGTGGACAAGGCTGGCCAAGACATTTTCAATGTTACTCTGGTTCGTCCTGATGGAGAGACAGTCTTTGCTCCACACTCTGAGTGGTACTACCCATGAATGGTGCCACTCATCAGTAGATATGCCTGCATGCCAAGTTGAATGCAGCAATATGCCACCAAGCAGCAGCAACTGAGGAGGAGGTGCCTTTCTTCTGGTGTTCCAGGTTCGTCTGCAGTAGCATCCAGGGTCATCTGCAGCAGCTTCCAGGTTCAATTACAGCAGCATTCAGGCTCGTCAGCCCAGCAGGAGGAGACAATTTCCTGTCCAGGTTCAGCAGGAGGTCATGGACAAATCTGATCCAAAGATTTTGTCTGTCCAGCAACAGAAGATCATCAGGCCGCAGTTCCAGAGAGGTGATATTGACATCCATCTGTCACCTAGAATGTGGTAAGAAGCTATTTACTTTTAATTTGACTGTTTTGCCTACAATTGAAGATGTCCCAAGAACTTTGGTTCACCAATAGACACTCCTGAACTGGACTGCAGTGCTTACAGGCCTTATGCCTGTCCAAGAACTGTGTTTCAGCAGGTTTAGACCTAGGAAAGCCTCTGTGTATACTGCCTTGGCACTCTGGACATTTCTTCCTAGAACACAGAGCATTTTAGGGCTTATCTCCCCAAAATGTTTTTGTAAATGCTTTTATGTTTTCTATTTTGTACGCTTATAGAAAATCCCCTTTTAAAAATAGCTTTTGGGATTAAGTATGTGTGGTGGGAGGTTTGGTCACTGTGTGGTTTACAGGTTGTGTTTGTTTCATTTCCTCTGGAAAGGTAGGGCTGTCGCAGAGCCTACTGTAAATTAACTCTCCTAGAGACAGGGGCGGCCTTTATCTTCTTAATTTGTTTGTTTAGTATCTAGCTATTCATGGAGCCAAGTTTTCTGCTGGGGTAATGCTCTTAGAGGGCATGGATGTGGTATATTGACCTCTGTGGTTAAACATAGAAATGTCACTTTGTCAGAAGGCGGAGTTCAACTTGCCAGTCTTTCTCTCCAAGATTGCTAAAGTACCAACGTGCTCGTTGCCCCCCCTATTATGGTCCCTAAAGGCCCGTGTACAGATGGAGGGTTTTGCATCTTGATTAGTCTAGGATGCTTACACAGCCAATTCTGGCAAACACTAACATCTGTCTTGGGTGCCATCCAATCAGTGTGCCTTCTGCCCTCCTTTAAGTTCTGTGCAGGTAGTCAATCTATTGGAACAGGGAGGTTTATCTCTCATAGGCAGTTACAGGACTCCCTTGATATTCCTGTTTTGATACGTTTAAGTATATTCAACTAAAGAATGCCCTCCTGTCCCATTTTGGCCCCACCCGTGGGACCTGCTTGAAACTGATACTCTATCCAGGTTCATTGAGATAAGCAGTAAGCCCCAACCAGCTGCAAAATTGTATTCAGGTTTACAAATAGCCAACCCTGTGGTGGTGGCTGGTGTCTGCTTTTACTGGCAGCAAGACCTTAATTTGGCCATAGATATGAATCACTGGTAAACTATCTGGCATAATCTATATAAATTTGTTGAGAGGATCACTATCGGTGGACCCAATTTCGTGTATTACATGATATGTATTATACTTCCTTTCAGCTCCACAGGATGGGCGGCTGCCACCCCGGCTGTACCCTGTAGATCCGCTGTAGGATACCTGTTACGCATGTTGTGGGAGTGTCCCAAGGTGGCTCTTTTCTGGCTGAAAATTAAGGATTCTTTAGACCCAGACTTGGGCCTGGAGGATACTTTCACTTCAGCGATTTGTTTGTTGGAGGACTACCTTTCCTCTTGATTGGGATTCGTGAGGGTCCATAGCCCTGATTTTGGCGGTGGCTAAGGTGATTATCCTCCGTCATTGGAGGAGGATACTTTACCTCCTTTCAAGGAGTGGTACCATGAGTTTATGCAGATTCTTATGATAGAGAAACAGATTGCAAGACTTCACCATAAGAATTACCTGTATTCACGGAATTGCGCTCCCTACAAACCCTTATGTCTCTTCATCATTTAGAGGAGTGAAGGTGATTGCTAGGTGCGACCCTTTTTCCTGGTAGACTAGATTTTCCTTTTGTGTTACAGTGCTCTGGGTGGGAGGGGGTTTGGGGGATCTTTTTCATTTCTTGTTTACTTCATTATTGAAGTTCTGTTATTCTATTTGGGGTGGGGTGGGGGTGGCAGGGGTTCTTATGCTTCTTGTATTTTTCATCCAGGGTTTTGCACTTGTTTGTCTCATTTTGCTACCCTGATTATCTTGTTACTGTAACTAGTTGTTTTTCCAATAAAATGTGAATTATAAAAAAGGTGTTTGTTTGCAGAATGTAGTTTGGTAATGTTTTCTTTGCAGGTGTTCCTGAAAGAAAACAAGAAGAGGATTCTAGACCTCATCAGAGTCCTCCTTTTAAGGTTGCTAGGCTTTGTGTAACTGTGTGTTACAATGCTAACCATTTTTTCTGCTTTGCAGGTGTAGAGTTTTTGTAGTTCTTAGATTTAGGAAATGTAATGCAAATGCATGTTTTAAAATGGACTACAGTTCTTTTGGTGTATAATGTTTTTGATATGGGCACCTGCTAGGTAGCATAGGTCAGATAGCTTTCCCTAGTGGGCAAGGGGGAAGGAAGGCTGGTGGTTCTGATTCATTATAGGGGTCATAGATTCTGTCTATTAGGCCAAGCTTCAGGCAGTTTCTTGGAGCCACTGAAAATCTATAGATAGTACAGTAGTAGGGTAGGAGTTGACATTTCTTCAGCGGGCCTCTATCCTTTCGTGTTACCTGCCTGTGCCTAGCACATGGTAGGGAGGACCTGATCAACCTCTCTGTAGGGAGCACGGAGGTAGGACGGCCTGGTATTGACCATAATCTGTCTGTATACAGCCAGTGGTTTGGTTGTGGAGTGTAACCTCACAGTCACCTGGGGTTACTAGAATCCCACTAGTACTAGTCTTAGGCAGGTAGAAAAGGCAGCTGGTAAGGAGCTCATAAAGGGGTTTCTTACATAATGACATCACTGTTTACTCAGCTAGCCTGAGGGGGATGATTATGTCATTTAGAACTCCTCGCAGCAGCATAACCATTTTGAGTCAGCTGTAGAGGTGGGCAAAATTTGTGGATTCCACTTTTATGGAACTTTCACAGAAATTCAGAAATTTCACAGAATTTTCAGAACTTCGCCACTGGTGAGATTGGAATCTTCCAAATGTGTTTGGTGGATTTTCGCCCTGTTCTGCAGAACTTTTGGCTGAACTGCAGAATAATGCACATGAACTGTGGAATAACAGTTCTGAGGAATTTTTCCGAGTTTAATGAATTATTCCTCAGTACATGTAATTATTCCGCAGTTCAGTGATCAGTTCTGAGGATGTTTTCTCCAGCAGTTTAATGCAATAATCCACAATTATAAATGTTTCCACCGTTCTAAGTCGGAGTTTCCAAGTGTTGCTAATTTGATTTCCACACTTTCGCAGTAGCAAAAGTGACAATTGGTCTGGCTTTGAGTATGCTCTGCACTGAGGTAGACCTTTCCCAACTCTTTAAATATGTTTGCCAACAATGTTCTGTTTAGAAAGTGACCAGATGTTGGAAACGAGCCAAATAATCCATTAATATATCACAGCAGGATGTTTGGGAATGTTAATCTTTGATGCCTCCTAGTCTATTTTGGCTATGAATTCAGGAGATTCTGGATTTCATTTTTTGCTTTTTATTCCTTTAGATGTCAGCTAAAAAATTATCTATTTTAAAGAGTTATTGCCTTGGGAAAATACAAGCTGTTGGTGGACTAAATTCACTACCGTGTATCAATTGATGGAGATCATTGTTTAATGTTTTGATGTGATGTTGTATGTAATGTTGGAACAGTTTCTTTTCAAAGCCGATCAACAATAAACTAAACTGACTGACTGACTGACAGGATGAAACTTAGATATGTGGCTCAGGTCACGATGTTTACACTGTGAAATGTGTTTTGGAAATTGCTCAAGAATGTGGTTCAGGCTACGAGCATCCAATTTGAGAATTGAATTGGGTTTTGAAGTTGCTCAGTATGTGGTTCAGGCCACGAGCATGTTGGGAAAAAATGGATAGAGTTTCTATGGAAAACTATACTGCATAGCAAAGAGTTTCTGGAAGAAGAGTGTGCTTGTTTGCCACACCAACCTTTGGGGTCCAGTTGTACTTTAGTAACATCTGTGAATAAAACCATACTACATTCCAAGCTGCTGCATTGGACATTCTGATCATTGCTTTCTGTGTGGAGTTATTGGGTCCGCCTCAGCAGCTGGGTCTAACATCGCCTAGCATCCTCTCCCCTGGACCTGGCTGTAAATGCAAAGGTTCATTTTGGTAATTGTAGCCCACCCCTTCCTTTAGACAATGAGCCTGGTATACACTCTAAAGCGAGGGCGGTACCAATCTGAGCATTTCTGCCAAAAGTAAATGCATACCATATGTGGGTACTAGTTCTGTTAATGGGGTTGAAACTTGCCAGAAGTGGCATGGGATTACACACCCTAAACATTTCAGACCAAAATCCTAAGCCATGTTTGCGTAATGGCGTGATAAAGAATTTAACCAAAATGGTAATTTTCACATTGTTTGACACTCTGTATCTCTACTCACACATCTTACCAGAACAAAACTTGGCACATCAAGAGATCTTTGGTCCCTATGGTGCATGCAAAATTACATGTGAATTGTTTGAACAGTTGCAAAGTTATTAAAGTGCAAAATTTCAAGTTTAACATAGAAGTGAAACCTGAACCCTAACTATAGGGAGCGGTCGCACTTATAATGTACTAGACCGCACTCTATAATGTACTAGTCTGTTCCCACAACCTGCTAACAGTCTCTACCTATGCTGAGCAGGAAACATCTCATTAGTCTACTTTGGGTGTTTTGTTTCATGTCTGCAACATTTTTAATAAATATTTAACATTATGGTTGAATACCTGCATACCCAAATACAGTTGAATGCTCAAATACCAGAGTTTTATTCATCGAATATTTGATGAATACATAATTTATGTATTTTCACCCCCAAATCCAGGAACTGAGTATTGGATGGGGAGGCACTGACAGTCACTAAACAGGAGCGGGACCTTGGGGTTATCATAACTGAGGACCTCAAAGTGGCAAAATAGTGTAACAAACTGGGTAGGGCTAGTCGGATGCTGGAGTGCATAGGGAGCGATATCACTAGCAGGAGGAGGGAAGAGGTGTTGGCACTGTATCACTTGCTGGTGATACCCCATCTGAGTACTGTGTCGAGTTTTGGACACCACACCTCAGAATGGACATAGACAAGGTGGAGGTCATCCAGAGGCAGGCAACTAAAATAGTTCAGGGTTTGCACTGAGAAGCCTACAAGGGAAAACTGAGGATCTTAACATGTACACTCTGGAAGAGAGAGATAGAGACCTACAAGTACTATACAGGGGTGAATGGGGCAAAGGAGTCTCTTTAAAATGAGAAAGGGCAGCATGACCAGGTGGCATGCAATGAAGATGGGGGAGTTCATGAGATATGTAAGGAAGTATTCATGAAAGTGTGGTAGATTCATGACACAGACTGCCAGCAGAAACACTGGAGAAAAAAACGTGGAGTGCTTCATGCATGCATGGGATGCACATAGAGTTTATTGAAATGAGACAGGGACTGGAGCGTGTTATGCACATGCAAAACATGTGGCTGCTTGGGGTGCCAGCACAGCCAGGACACATGAGCCTGTGGTTCCCAGTCCCTGAATGTGTGTGCAGCATGCAGCGCAGTGGCGAGGTGAACTGAGAAAGTGCCATGTTTTGTTGAGACAAATAGAGTCAGAATTGCCCCTTCCTCCAACCCCGTGGAGCAGTCCCCATCCAGTCCCAAAACAGAAAGTTTTCACATGATTGGTGGGAACATTTGGGTGCTGCGCTCTTAAAATAAAAATAAAACCTTTCACATAATTGGTTGGGGCTTCTGTCCCAACCAATTGTGTGAAAGGTTTTTATTTTATTTTGAAGAGCTCAGCACCCAAATGTTCCCGCTGATGGGTGAGTTGGTTTGTCAGGTCAGAAGCCAGTTACGGAGTAACAAATTAAGTAGCTTTTGGTAAACAATATAGGTCCCAAAGATTTGATGAGCATCTTAGTGCCTCCTGGTTCTTTTGATTCAGGCTTGTACCAAGATGGCAGCCCAGCACATTTCAGTGAAGGGTAAAACTTATGGTTTTAGGTAAGAAGAATCAAGACCTAAACCAGAATTAACGCAAAGGGAGTATCAAACGTGAGGTAAAACATAATTTCTTAAAACTCAACTCAAATGGAAACTAATGTGATTTTCTGGGGTTAATATAATAATAAGATCAACAAAATAAGGTAGTTTTCTGACTCAGGAAGGGGTGCTCGATGCAGTACTTTTCATCCAAAGAGGAAGCACTGTGCAAGTGGCTATCAAGTTTACTCTGGCAAAGGCACCAAGCTTAACAGAGGTGTTGAGTTCATGGGAGTCACAAGAGCCGGCAGCAAAGGCTCCTTTCCCCATAACCTCCTCACGGAGCACAGAACACATGCCACCGAGCCACAGGAGCCAGCAGCAAAGACTCTTACTGCACAAGCTCCTCACGGAGCATGGAACACACGCAACTGATAGCCACAGGAGCCAGCAGCAAAGGCTCCTTTCCCAATAACCTCCCTCACAGAGCATGGAACACATGCCACTGGGAGCCACAGGAGCCAGCAGCAAAGGCTCCTTCTGCACAAGCCCTCTCACGGAGCACAGAACACACGCCACCAGGAGCCACAGGAGCCAGCAGGAAGGTCCTTTCTGCAGAAGCTCCCTCACAGAGCATGGAACACATGCCACTGGGAGCCACAGGAGCCAGCAGCAAAGGCTCCTTTCTGCAGAAGCTCCCTCACAGAGCACGGAACACATGGCACTGGGAGCCACAGGAGCCAGCAGCAAAGGCCTTTCTCAATAACCTCCCTCACTGAGCACAGAACACACACCACCGGGAACCATAGGAGCCAGTAGCAAGGCTCCCTTTCTGCACAAGCTCCCTCACGGAGCATGGAACACATGCAACGTGGAGCCACCGTAGCCAGCAGTAAAGGCTCCTTTCCCCACAAGCTCCCTCACGGAGCATGGAACACACGCCACCGGAGCAACAGGAACCAGCAGCAAAGGATCCTTTCCACAAGCTCCCTCATGAAGCATGGAACACACACCACCGGAGCCACAGGAGCCAGCAGCAAGGTCAGCAGTGAAGCCTCCTCCTCCGAGCACATTCTTTGATTAGGTTAGCTCATCCCATTTTGGGACTGCCCGCCCACCCCTACGCTGGTCTGGCCCCATAATTTATACCTCATACTGGTCATGTGACCATCACATGACCTCCTGTCTGGACTATTCTAAGTCCCCAGTTTTCCATTTGTTTCTTATACGTGTTGACCACTAGAGTCACCCTTCTGCCCTTACTTTGATACCTCTCCGCTTGTACTTCCTAGTCTGTCCTAGAATCCCTGCCCGAGTTCTAACTCTCTTCATGTAATTTCCCTCCTCTTCACCTTTCCCTCCTGGGTTTTAACCTCTGACCCATTATACTAAAGGCGAACACCCTAACCGCTATGTAATTGAGAGGGTCCACCTCTGTCTGGTCACTTGTCCTTCTTACTCCCTTTGCAGCTTTCTATCTAGCCTCAGCAGCACCCCCTTTAGCATCTGTCGCCCCATCTCTTACAGGTCTGCAGTTATTTTTTCTCCCTACACTGCCCCTTAATTCCACCTAGTGAGTTTCTGCCACATCTGACCTTGGCCTGGCACTGCCTAATAATGTGGTATTTTAGCTGCCTGATCCAGCTGGTCATCCTATTGGCATCAGTGGACCCTGTAACTCATGTGGGTCCCACAACTACATCAGCCCCTTCCTTACCTCTTCTTACATGTCCTGCACGGTGACTGGCACCAGAAGTACTGGCACAGTCTTTCAGCCCAGGCCCTCCGAGCATAGCTGTCTTGTTGCTCGCCGCTGTCCCCATTCTCTCCTTCTGCTAGCCAGCCTCTCCTCGCTACCAGTGCCCACAACTGTGGTGCGACCCGCAAATGTACCTGCAACCCTAAAGCCAAACAGCTTAAAAACTTCATAATCAGGAATATCCTACTACTCCTACTTTTATCAGGAATGTGCACCTAACCCAGGGCCCCTGCAGCAACCCCATATTTAAACCAATATCCCCAGTGGTCTCAAGATTGCTTCTATAAACATTGATAGCCTTCTGCCTAAGCTTGATCAACAGCATAAGCCAGACATTCTTGCTGTGATAAAACCTGACTTTCCTAAAATCCCTGATTCTGCTGTAATCCTTGATGGTTACACTCTTTTCAGAGAAGATCAGCTGGGGAAAAAAGTGAGTGGGTACGCTATCTACCTGATAGACTCCCTTCAGGGGCAGGCCCTTCCAAAATTGTCCTCAGGAACTAATGCCCAGGCCCTTGCTGTCAAAGTTGTCCTGGGTAACCAGGAAAGGCACTCACTGTCCTCTCTGTCTATATTCCTCCTCGGAACACCGCAACATGATTCAATACTATTCTGGACTTCATTACCAAACTTCCTAATCGGGTAGAGGTTGTTGCACTTGGTGACTTTAATGTCAACTGGCTTGCTCCTGATGCTGACCCACCACAAGGACACTGTAGCAGCCATTGACCCAACCCAGCTGGTATCTACCCTCACTAGAATTAACTATAGGACAGGTAGACATATTCTCCCTTGACCTAATATTCACAAACTGCCCTGAGAGGGTCTTTGACACCTTGGTGTTACCCGACTCCCCAGTGACCACTCTCCCATCACCTGTCTCTGGTCTAATAAGACCCACAACTCCCCTAAAAGATATCATACCAGTGGGCCCTTAGGAAAGGTCAGCTCGAACAGTTTAAGGCTTTCCTCCTCCAGTGTGATTGGACACAGATTGACCTAGCTACAAGTGTAGACACTGCTCTGGGGCATTTCATCTCACTCTTCAACATGGCTCTGCAACATTTTTGCTCCTTATAGGAAGAAAAAAGCAAAGGCATCAGTAACGCTGATTACTACCCCTCCTTAACCTTATGGCCTCTTGTGACCATCTATGGCATGTTGCGTGTGCCACAGGTAAACCTTGTGACTGGCAGTGCTAGAACCACTAGAAATGCATGTACCTGAGGTATCTGCTTTGCCAAAACTGCCCACTGCCAGGAGATGTTCACTAACTCCTGGTGCAATAGTAAACAATTCTGGGACAACATTAAAAACCTGGCTGGCAAATCTAATAATACCCCCCCGCCCACTGTGATATGTAGCAATGACAAAACCACGCAGGACCCTCAGGAAATTGCAGACCTTTTAATGCTGCCTTCACAGACCTGAGTGGTGTACTTCCCTGATTTTACAACATTCCATCCAGTTGGGACAATGATCAAAATGCATCCTATTCTCTGAACTCTCCTCCCTTTTACTTTAAGGCAGTCTCTCCCCTGACAGCAAAAGGTACCTCCTACAGGCTCTTGGCAAGTCCAGGTTTAGCAGTAACACACTTTCGATCGAAATCTGCACCTCAACCTAGATGCAGTCCTTGCCCTTCTCACTAATATCCTTAACCTATCACTCTGTCTCGGCAGCTCCCCAGCAGTGGAAAGCAACAGTGGTGACTCCTACCCACAAGAGCAGAGACAGAGATGTCTCTCCAACTATCATCCAAATTCCATCCGCCATTCCTCCGAAAAGCCTTAGAGCGCATAGTCTCAGATCAATTGCAGAGTACCTTTATTTATTTTTTATTTATTTAAAGATTTGAAGCAACCTTTGAGCATGAGCTCTTTTACGAAGATTCTCCTTCATACAAACATAAAATACAAACAAGAGTCAGATACAAACAACAGATCAGTTACATTGCAGTGCAGGATTACCTTAGTATACACAATATAAAAAAGATAACCTTCTACAAGTGACAAAGGAGCAGGATACTGGGCAGGTACAGGAGGCTCCACCAGTCTGTTGGGCTTAAGCAAATGTTGAAGAGGGCAAGAGCAGAGTAGAAGTCAGAATAGCCTCCTCCAGGTGTGGTAGTGTCATGTTAGGGAGGTTAAGGGCAGCCTCGAGCTAGAGGCCTTGTCTGGCAGGAGATAAGGCAGGGGAGAGTCATGGTGGACAAGATGTGCAGTAGGAGGGGCTAGTGAGCTACAAGTACTGCTGGAAGATAATGGGGAGAACAAGGAGATATGAGGCTGGTCAGGGGGTATTGAAACAGCCCTGGCCTTGTTGGGGGGACCTGGATGGCAATTACAGTGGCTCTGCCGGGACACGGTGTTAGACGTCTCATGAAGCAAACACAGCCAGAGCTGGAGGCAAGGAAGTGCTTGAATTTGATTTGAAGTTAAAGACACTGAAGGAGTTGAGAGCAGCTTCAGGATTTCATTGAGCCAGAGAGGGTCTCTATATGAGAAGGTGCATTAACAAAGTGCAGTTCTCTAAAAGGGACCACGTGTGCCCTGGCTTTCTGCCTCTAGTGCCATACACTGTCCAGCCCTAGGGAGGATATTGGATATGCAAGGGGGTGCCTTCCAGAAGAGCCTTTTGTCGAGCAGGCAGGTTTGGAATTAAATTCTGCAACCCAGTGGTAGCCAGTTTGTCTGCTCGTAGAGTGAGTAGGTGGAGTGAGACAGTCTGCAGAGAGTGTGAGTCTACATGCCTTGTTTAGGGCTCTTTGTACCCTCTTTAGCACTGTGTCAGTGGCTCTTCCATAGAGTACCAGACTATAGTCGATGGTTGATAGTAGAGAGCTAGAAACTGCAAGGCGGAGGGCATCAGGCGTGAGGTACTTCCTATGTCTGTAGAGCACTCTCAGCTTGGAGTTGACTGCCTGAACCACCTGATCTATGTGTTGAACGAATGAAAGAGTGTCATCAAGGGTGATCCCCAGGTACTTAAATGAGTGCACTTGCTCCAGTGGTGCGTGGACATTGTTTGAGATGGAGAGGACGGAAACCTTTGATCTATGGCTGCAAAGGAGCATTATCTTGTTTTTTTTTTTTTTTAATTACAAAGCTTGTGTTCAGTGAACCAATCCTCAAGCAGATGGAAGGATGTCTGCAGTTTAGACATGGCCTTCAATGCCCCTAGCAACACGGTTTCAGAAAGGGACACAGCACCATCATATCCCTATTGGAATACACTGATTACATTCACAAAGCATTAAACCGTAGGCACCTTGTGGGTTCAATATAAATTGACCTCACAAAGGTGTTTGACACTCTTAATGACTTCCTAATGCTCTTGTCCCTACCTGCCCTAGGGCTGTCACACAAAGTCACCTCATGGTTTGAAAGCAATTTAGGTGGACGTACTCCAACAGGTAAAATCCTAGACTATTAGTTGCCCGTCACGCTCTGGGGTTCCTCAAGGGTCAATCCTTGGCCCCTCCTACTTAGCCTCTTCCGAAAACCCTTCCCCAACTGTGCTTCAGCAACCTCCTTTATGTGTAGATGCCGTGCTCATCACCAGCCAACCCAATCCACTACCCCTTGCCAGCAGTTTGCAACTCAGTTTCACAGCAGTCAAGACCTGGCTTGCAAAAAAAAAATATAATAATTATGAACTACAAAAATCAAAAGTGATGCTCTTTTAGCCCCTTAGCATAAAACTGCTAACTGCCCATCACAAACAATCACTGTCAGACTCTCGACTCGGTATACAACTTCAAATACCTTGGCATAACACTAGACAGCTCCCTATCTTACCACGATCATGTGCATATAATATCCAAAGCTCTAACATTAGTCTTGGCTCTCATATAGACACAGGCATAGCATGACCCAAGATGCACTCTGACTAGCAGTCTCTAGCTCCATCCTCTTAATAATAGACTTCAGTCTCATGATCTATGGCTCTGCTACTGAGACTACCCTCAGATGGATTTGTGTGGCATTAAACAAAGCCTGCCACCTTGTCACTGGTGCTCACAGACTCACTCACACCTGTGACCTCAACACTCAAACACAATGGTTGAACCTCCAAGGCGGATCTCCTACCAAACTTGCCTGCTAGCCAAAAGATTAGCCTTGGACATGCACCTCCCTCTATGTAGCAGCTTCTCTCCTGGGCAAATAAGCCCCATCTCATGAGAAGTACTTCCAATCCTACGTTTCATGTTCCTCTCTGCAGACATCATTAACCCAGCATGCATTTATGTACAGAGCACCCGAATGGCTAAACATTCTCCCCTAGCATCCTGACTGAAACCAAATTAGGTCCCTTTAAATACAAACTTCGCCAGCACCTTTCCGAACTCGGCAGCTGCGACTGCTCCACCTAACTAGGTCAGGGCTTCATCCTCTCTGCTCACCTGCACCTATTCTGCCCACTAGTTACCTCTCTCCTTCTTTTCTACTGAATCAGCCAGTAGCTCTTTCTTTCGATCTTACCCTTTCTCACTGACCACCCTTTTCCCCTGCTGCAGCCTCTTGCACCCCTCTCCACTCTGGAACTGTGCTGCTCCTAGCCGAATTTCTTTTGTCTCGCTTTCCCTCTCCCACCACTACTTACGTTCCTCCAGTACCACACATCCTCGCTAGTCAATTTACTTTGTTAAGCCCTCCTCTCCCCATTTCACGCTAATTGTACTCTCTACCAAGTTCCTCTCTATCCTCACTTCTATGCCAGTCCTCTTACCCTGCTAGGGAATCTATTTTCTGTGGCCACCATTTACACTGGTTCGACCTACTACTCTTTGGCAGGTTACATCGCCCATCACTTTCTCCTTTCTACCCCACCCTCTTGTGTGGGACAAAGCCAACCTCTGACTGCAAATGTAATTGTTGTGCTGTTACTTTGTTGCCATGCATGGCACTTACTATAGCACTTGTTTTGTGTAATGCAGAATGTGTATTGTATAATACTTAATGTGCATAGCTCAATATGTGTATAACTCCTTCACTCCACTGCACCTGTTACTTAACATTGTTCATATGTCTTAACTTATTTTTGACATGCAGCCTTTGTAAAAGAGTCTCTGACTCAAATTTGTTGCAGTTCAGAGAATCCAATAAACAAAAATTAACCATTCTGTGAGGAGAGTTAGAATCCCATCACGTGGAAGGGGAGGGTGTGTATGTGTGATGAAAATCGTAATACCTTCACATATGTCTGGTAAAAGTAGTAAACTCCTATTACCATTTTCATTTAGTTTGGAGGCATTACATTTTATGTTTACAAAATCATTCAAGTCTCCTCTAATGCTGCTCCTATCGCGGCGGGTTAATTGATTTTCAATCTGTATTGCTGAAGCTACTGTTTGCTGCTGAGAAAACAGTCTCACTTAAATACGCTAATGTGCAGGCTTTGAATCTCATCCTGGTGAACTGATCGGCTGACAGCATTTCGCACCCTGTTTTTTTGTTTTACTCTGAGCGCCTGCTGGCTCAGTCATGCTGCCTGTAACTCCCTCAGCAGCTCTTCTGTTCTGCAGCTGTTTGCATCGGCAGCTCTTCTGTTCTGCAGCTGTTTACATCGGCAGCTCTTCTGTTCTGCAGCTGTTTACATCGGCAGCTCTTCTGTTCTGCAGCTGTTTACATCGACATCACGCTGAGGAGGATGGAGAGCTCCATGTGAGAGATGAGGGGTCAGGGTGAGTGGAACTGGGCACTTTCTGATTTAGGGGCTTCTGGCATGTCAATACAGTGTTAGTACTAGCACTGATACTTTTCATTTACTGCCTCAAGGAAGAAGTCCTGTGAGCAAAATATTCAACCGTACAGTAAGTGTTTACATTGTGCATAGTAACAAGTAGCAAAACGGCAGCTCAGTCTCAGAATAGAGATGTGATTCAGTCATTCAGCCCTAGTAGTAGTCACATCTTATAGGAATCATGCAAACACCAAACGTGTCAGAAATGACATAGTTACATAGTAGTTGTCGGCAGAAAAAGACCTCCGTCCATGTAGTCTGCCCTGGTTTAGTTTTAAGATATGTCTTACTGTCTTACATGAGATCCTTGCCAGACCTGTTTCTATACTTCCTTCTGTCCTAGTCTCACTAGTCTCCTGTGTCTATCCTATGCATGCTTGAATGCCTCCACTGTGTCAGCACCCACCACATCCTCAGGTAGCCTGTTCCAGGGTTCAGCTGCCCTCTCTGTGAAGAAGTACCTCACATTGCCTCTGAGCCTCCCCTTCCAGCCCTCATATCGTGGCCCCTAGTCCCAGTGCTCATCCTTTTCTGCAGATAGTTGGTCTCCCTACCTTATTTATCCCTACATCTGCAAACAGGCATACTTTCCTTTCCAGCCCTTCTGCAATGTCTCCAATGAAGACATTGAAAGTAAAGGCTCCAGGACTGACCCTGCTGTACCCCACTTGTCACCTCCCTCTTCTGATCCCCCATTCACTACTACCTCTGGCTCCTGCTGCTTAGCCAGTTTTACACCCACCCCACCACCTTGTCCCCACCCCAGACTGTTCAATCTGTTGACTAATCTCCTGTGTGGGACCATATACATAGGCAAGGAAAGGCATAGTAAAACTGACTGCAGAAGCATAAAGCAAAAAAAAACATTTTTGTTTGCTTAAATAATTGCTTTATGTTTCTGCAGCAGTCAGCCTTTTACCCTGACTTTCCTTGCTTTGTAATGTGTCATTGTTATGCTTCCTTGACCTGGAAAGAAGAATACTGTAACAGACACATCATTCCTTAGCATCCTGATCAAGCAGAGAAAGACTTCATATCAATCTAACAAAAATATGCCTTGCATGCACACCTCTTGTTTTATTGGGGTTCCTACTACATTGCACAGTGAAGTGAAAGTCCAGACATGAGTGCCTGAGTAAAGAGCAAGTGGAGTTCTATAGCAGGAGAGGAGTCCACAGCAGGCAGAGGCAGTAGGAGAATGAAATGAAAGCTGCCTTAGGAGTGCACCTTGCTTAACTCATTTTATGGCTGTGGGTGGAGCCTACAGCCATTTTGCTATCTGTAGATTGAAAATGGAGTTTCCTGGAACACATTTTTGGACTTTTCAATGTATCCTTCCACATCTACAAATCGCTATGACAACTAAAATAAAATAATCCCTTCTTTCTGTTTAGAATGTTGGAGACATAACTCCAAGCTGCTTATCTGATGGCCATTAGGAAACTGAAACAGTTTGTTAAATATTGGTTGTCTATTAAATTGAGATTTGTTTACCCCTTCAAATGTAATAGCTTGCACATTTAAATGATTAGCATTTAAATATTTTTGCTACTCAGTTCAGTTGGGGATGAATTTCTTTCAAGAAAGCTTGATTCCTCATAAATGTTACCCTTTCCCAGCAGATTTTGTAAATATTTACATTGTTTTAACCTCTCAAGACCTATCTGATAAAATGCCAGGTCTTCAGTGAACTACCCAGACTAAATACATGAATCTATTTTTGACAGTAGGGCTGCAGCCTGCTTCCCAAACATAACAGATAAGAGCTACTGAGATCTCTTATAGTAAGTGTGTGTGTGTGTGTGTGTGTGTGTGTGTGTTTGGGGAAGGGTGGAGAAACAGTCAAACTCTGGCAAGGAGACCTCATCTAATGAATTAACTGCTGACAAACCATGAGGGATACAGAAGCAAATGATTTGATACCTTTATTGGACCAACATAGATGCAACAAAAATAACTTATACCACTTATAAAATTCCTGATCAAACAACTGCAAACAGAAGACTGTTTTTGTCATTTTATAATATGATGTACTGAGTGTGTATTTACTGAGTTGCTGGATCAGGGCATTGATAAAATAATAACATTTACTTAACTCATTCAAGATTCCATCAGGTGGACAGAACAAAGTCTATAAGAAATTGTCTGAAACTAACAACTATAAAATGCAAAAATAGCATTTGTGTGTGTGTGTGTGTGTAGATATGATGCAGCCCATGATGCTTTGCATTGTGTGGGCATGTGTGATTTTGTATTTTCTTGAAACTTGGCTTCCCAGCCAAACACCCTTTGGGTAATCCTTGCCTCAGTGTTTGTGCACAGAGGTTCTTTGTCTATATATATATATATATATATATATATATATATATATATATATAGTCTCTATTTGCAATAAATTTATTTATATGCATTACTAGTATCTTTGAATCTTTGAAAGATTATCTGATTTGTGATTACTAATTTTGAGTATAATTCATGCAATAATGAGCTTGATATTTGTTATTTCATATAGTCCCCATTATGCCTTATGCATAGCATATAAATGCAAATCATTCCAAGGCCATCTTGACATATAATATTAATACCGAGCAGCAAATCGGAGCTCTTTTCCTAATAAAAGGCTGCTGATATAATAAATAAAGAAAAAGTCATAAATAAGGCTTATGGAAAAATCTACAGGGATTTATACAGGGATTTGATTATGTCTTTGTGGGGAAAATACAGGGAAAATTGGGGTTCTTACAGAATAATGGTTATTTGAATCTGGAAGCACTGACTATTTCTTATCCTATAATTTGTATCCTGGACAGGGCAGGGGAGATGCTACATCTCATTGTCATGGATGTTCATTTACATATTTTGCACTGTATTTACTCATGCTGTCCCAGATTAGATGCAATGTCTTGTTTTCAGTGGGGTCATGATTTAACAATTTTTATAATGTATTTAATCAAGCTACCTAGTCCAGGGCCCCCACATTCAAAGGAGATACACATCACATCCCAGTGGAAAAGGAGATGCTGCACAACTCAACAAAGTGCAGCAGCATGATATTCAAATGTGCAGGATGCGCCAGCCACAAGGGAATGGGCCAGTACATACAAAATGGTATGCCATTGAAGTCAAGGGGCAATCCCATGCATATGTTGTGCTGCAGCATATTCAGTGGGAATGTGCCCTCATAGTCCAGAGCACTGCAGCCAACAGTTAGGGCCATGAATAGCTGGCCTAACCTGGCCAGCCACCCACAGGCAGGCTGTAGATGTGCACCCAGGTGCACAGCAGCCTGGCAGCCCCAGTGGATTAGAGGTACCCCTTTCAATACCCAATCTAGCCAACTCCTTCCCTGAAGAGCTTTACAGTGTAGGGCCCCCAGACCTGATTGCACCAGAAGAAACCATGGTCCATATCCACAGTCTAGAGGACTCCCATCCAGCGATGCTGTACACAGACACCCTCACTCCCCCATACCCAACCTGTTGTAAAGACTGGCACTGCCCTCTACATCCTGCCATGTCCAACCATTGACTGCACTGAACCCAGGCTGGGTACCTGCACTCTGGAATAATCCAACTGGCTGTACCATGCATTGGGGCACCATGCCAGCTATGGATCCACCAGTGTATACAACTGTGTGTACATCTCTGGCAAACTAAAGAAGGAATTTACATACCTCCAATGCATGCCTTGCCAATACTGTATCTTCCTGCTGTCATACACCACTGCAAGTCCACACTCTCTCCTGTTTCAGTGTAACATGCCACCCTCTGGACTGCTGAAGTATCCGGTGCCATGGGGTGCGGTATCCTGTAATGCCATTTAGTGTATGCTTCAGGCTATAGATAGTCAATCCGCAGTTCCCCAATTGTATAAACAAATGGGAAGTCAGCTGTAACATGCCTGTTTTGGGACCAGTGTAAGTGGGTACAGCATTGGCCATCACCCACACTATGCAGTACAATGGCACCAGGATGATGGATCCGCATGCCAGTGCCTGAGGAGTATGACCACTGGGTGTTATCACCCACACACAGCTTGTGTCTATGTATAACATATTTCAGCATCCTACTGCAAGTGTTTGCCACTTCGATGGAGTGGTAGGATCCCATTACAGAGCCAGTCGCTGTAATGGGATGGGTGGGGGCAGGGAAGGAGTGTCTGTGCACCACTGAGGGGAGCAAGGCCACTACACCATGGATATGGACTGTAGGTGTACTCAGGTACAATTAGGGATAGCATTGGGGTCCCTACAATATGGAACCGATAGAGCCTGGACTCTGGTACGATTGGGGCTGGTGGAACTGGTGGGGGGTGCCACTATACCACCAGAGACTTCAGGGCCTGTCCCACATGGGAGTGATTGGGGTCGGGCTTGGGGTGAGCTGATCCGTGCATTCATCCCCATGCCAACATGCAAACGGACTGGTAATGACCATGCATAAGGCCTCTTGCACCCTGCATGCTCAGTTAGTTCATTTGTATTCCTGGGCTGAATATCATCCCTTGGGGCTGTGGTGCATCAGCATGTGCCACGCAGTCCTCTGGAAGGTATTTAGTTGGGGTCACCCTGGACACACCTGACTTGGCAGCTGCCTGCACTGCAACTCCGTCCAGGGTCACATTTTCAACAGGAATGATGAAGCCCGCCAGGATGAAGCGCAGTGTCACAGGTTTACTACATGACAAAGGGATTAACTCCTTTGAAACTGCATTGTTTGCTGCAGTAACTCTATTGCAGAATTTGCAGTGCTGCACTTCATCCTGGTGGGCTCCACTGTATGCACACCCTGTACCAGTGGCGCATTCTCTTTGAATATTGTATCAGTGCGACTGGTGCACCTCTTTGTGCAATGCATCTTTCTGCTCATGCATCATTCTGGCACTTAATATATCCCCTCAGATGTAAAATATTGTTTTTAGTGCATTCTGATTTTACACAATGCAGCATAATATTGTGTAGATGTAGAGCCCACTGAAAATAAGATGCCATTTCTTCTGTGAACTATCCAGGTTGAATATATAGCAATCAGAAGGCATATTCCAGGAAAACATATTGTAAAATGCATAAAAGGATGACCAAATTGAAACTGCCTCACCACAGATCTGCATTGTGCAATTAATTAGAAATAATGGATAAAAGCATCCCAAAAGCTCTTCACAGCCACATCGGCTCTGACCAAAACTTGTTATGTTGCAGGAGTCACCTTAGTTCATCCAGACTACTCATACTACATTTCAGTGACTCTACAACTTAAAAACACCAGGCATTCTACAATTTCTTTTTGCTATCACTCAGTCAATATTTTAGTTATTACTTGGCTCAAAGATTTCTCAATACAGCGCTGTATGAATTTGAATCTGCCAGACTAACTCTGAAATAGTGTTCTGTCTTATGCTGCTGACTGACTTGCCTATTTATTTTAGCAAACTGAAGAATGAAACCTACACATTATAATTAGCACTAAAACAATTGGGATTCATTAAAGTGCGTGGAAGTCATAGGACATGCACTTATTTAAAAAAAATCCTAGAGTGACCGTTAGACTTATATTGTTAATTAACTTTATATGAAATGTCCTCCCATCAACACTAGCAATAATGAACAGCTGTCTGCTTGGTAAGGCATTCTATGGTACCTGAGTTTCGATTCTGAGATACTTCCAGGTAGTGTTTCTTTATTATTTTATGTTTCTGAATGAACTGCTTGCTTGGTGATGTTGCAGGGCCCTGGGTAGCAGACTGGTAAAGTTATGTAGCTAATTACGCACCCAAACGCTCACTTCAGGTCATGGAGCAGGGCAAAGAACTGTAAAATAAGAGAAAAATACAGTTGGCAGAGAGACCAAAAGGGAGGGGCAGATAAAAAAGCTATGTCTGTCTGTCACTGTGTTGGGGCAGAAAATCAGACTGGGTTGTAGTTGGGGCACTGTGAAGCAGCTTATAGGTAAGACGCACAATAGAACGGCTCTGCACCTATCTAGAATTAAAATGAATAAAACAATTTTGAGCCAGAATAGTGGAAAATTAATACTGCCTTTGAAAGAGCACACAAACTGGCGCGTTTGATACTAAATACTGTCATAGTCCGCAACCTGAAAGCCAGTGGGAGTGGTCAGAAAATGCATCCGCGGCTGCTGACCATGCTGCACCTCGATTAAAACTGCCGGAGGAGAGCCCTGTGGAGAGCTTTTGCAGGCCTCAATGCAGGCAATCGACCTGAAGGTTGACTCCATCCTCCAGTGCTTCGTGGAACCGGATACTAAATTGGAAGCAGTAACGCAGACCGCAACCTCAGCGGAGAAAATAGCAACACAGGCTATGGCCACAACTTCAAAATTAGTGCAAGAGAATGTGCAACTAAGATATAGACTTGAGGCCCAAGAGAACTCAAATAGGATGTCGCATGTGTGATAGTGGGTCTCCCTGAAGGGAGTGAAGATGGGGACCTCATTGCCTTTTGCAATCTTGGCTGTTGGAGGTGCTTACCTTGGCACTGGATGCATCGGCTGGACAATTGTGCAAAGCACACAGGATCACTTCTAAAGCTAGCGGACCGCATGGCAAGGCCCCGAGGTAGTAATGCTAGTGACTGCCAATTCTTTTATCCGAGATGCCATCTTGGAGGCAGCTAGATTGGTGGATGGCCTTAGCTACAACGGCCATGATTCATCTGTTTCTAGACTTGTCTTTGCCACAAGGGTTCAGCAAAAGAAATTTGATGTGGTGCAGTGTGGCTTTGAAGCCTTAGGGTAAATCACTCTCGCTGATGCGGCTCGACTCCATATACATTATGAGGGGGTTGCACCTTTCAATTTAGTGACCAGATTGAAGCAGGAAAGAAGGTCAAGCCACTGCCCATGAATTCCAGGCTGTGGAGCTGAAGAGGACAACTGATTCGGATGAGGAGACTTGACTTCACTCTGGGATCACACTGGCTATTAAATTTATTGTACTTTTGGACACTAGATGATGGGAAAAGTTTCTGGCAAGTTTAAAAATTTTAATTAATGGGGCTAGGTTACTTCATCAAGGTAATCTTGTTTTCTGGCTTGCATTATCTAGAAGTGTAATCTGTTTCTATTGGTGCTAATTATGTTAGGAGAAATTTGTTCTGTCTGGGATTTGGGGACATATCACACACTGAATGCTGAGTTTCAATATTTCTTAGGGACTTGTTAATATTTTGGACTTGTTCCCCAAGAGCCTTTGTAGGCTGTAGCTTACTGAACTTTAACATCCTGCTGTTACATTTGGCTTTACCCTCCACCTCCTAAAATAAGTCAGTAAAGGCTATAGATCCTAAGTTTACATTGGATGTATCTGCAAGCCATATGATGTCATACAGGAGAATGTACTATATTGTGCTTATGTACAAATGCAATAAATATAAAGTTAAAAAAAAATACTGGGTCGTAGTTCTTATTCTGGGGACATGTGACGTATTTTGTTGCAAGTGGAAAAACGAAACATCAATGTTTGTTTGCTGCCATGCTATGCTAGCATGCTGGGAAGGGTAGTAGAAGGAGACACAGATAAAAAGTGTCCGGCAGCTCCAGGTGATCAGTGCAAAGAATAGCAGCTCAGCCCAGTAGGGGCAGAATCGAATGGTACTGACAATAAAAAGAGAGCAGACCCTGTGGCTATGGATGATATGGATGTGGGGGACTGAGGATTCTAGGGAGGGAGCTAGGTGCAGCTTGCTGTGCTTGGGAGGGCTGGGGCCATGCACTGAAGCACGTGGCTAGGCTAGGGGAGGGTGGTCTGGCAACATACTGCAATGTGGGGACTCTGGGGAGGGCTAGGGTGCAACTTACTGGGCATGGTGAGGAGGTAACAGGGTAACAAATTCTGTTTCAAATGACCTCAAATGTACCAGAATGCACCAAATTTAACAAAAATTTGGGGTCTAGGTGACCCCCAACCCCCAGCCTATAGTTTACATTTTCAATCATTTTATAGCCCCCATCTGCATCACTATTGGGGGCACCATGGGTTTGTTCCTTGGGGTGCCATCAAGTCTAACACTGGCCCTGGGCAGGAGGTGGGAGGGTTGATGGAGACTGGTTTGGGTCTGCTGAGGCAGATTAGGCAGGGAAGATCTGGGCAGACTGGGTGGGCAAAGAGGTCCATTTCTGCTGACAAATTCTATGTTTTCTGTGTTCCATTGCACAGCCTCCAAATGGTCCCTACAATTTCTCAGATGTGAGCTCCAGAACTGGGCACAGTATTCCAGACAAGGCCTCACTGGGGCCTGTATGGGGCAATATATTTCCTTTTTCCTGCTGTCAAAACCCCTGCTTATACATCCCAACATCTTGTTTTCCTTTACACATGCTTTGCTTCACTGATACGAGGATATGAGGTGACAACCTTGAGATCCCTCTCCTCTACTCTCATAGACTTAATTCCCATGTCCAGTATTCAGGTTTGGTATTCTCTTCATTTGTGTATCACTTTTATTTTCTTCTCATTGGCCCTTAACTGTCATATCTTGGATCCACCTTTCCTATTTTCAAGGATGTTTTTATTTCAGTTCACTTATACCCTCGTCATTGTCTACCCTGAAAAACATGTTAGCATCATCCAAACACATCCTTCTCTGGATACACTCCATGTCACTGATGAATACATTCAGTAAAACTCATCCCAGGAAGAACTGCTGTGGTACCCCATGCATGAGTTCCCTAGCTCTTATTGTATCCCATTTATTACCACCCTTTGTTTTCCCTCCAGACAGTTCCCTATCCACCTTGTAAGCTTATCTCCTACACCCACATACTCCATTTTTTCATGGACCTTCAGTGGGTACAGACTCAAAGGCCTTGCTGAGATACAACATGTATACTGCTTTGTTCCATTTACTGCCCTAGTAACCCAATCAAAAAGACAATCAGGTTGGTTTGACTAGACCATCGCACTATAAAACCATGTTGCCTTTTGTCTTGGACCCATTTACCTCAGATATTGCACAGTTTTCATCTTTGATTATAGTTACCGGTAGTTTACTCACAACTGAGGTAAGACTAATTGCCCTTTAGTCTCCCAGGTCACCCGTGTCACTGCTCTTGTGGAGTGGTGCCACATTTGTCAGGCTGACATAAAAGAAGGTTGCAGTTGGACTGGGGTACTCACAAAAACAGAAACCAACTGAAAATAAAATCAAGCTCTCCCACTGACAGGCGTGCATACTGTTCATAGATATGTATCGTGATGGGTGCTTTTCAAAGGCAAAAAGCATCGTGGTACGTGAAACGTGTTAGGCATTACACTCCAGGGTCATTTTTAGGCTGTGTCACTTAAATGAAACTGATTTTTTTTTTTTTAATCATGAAAAGTTTTTTATTGTTTTCCAACTTTGCTACAACTCATCTCAGGACTAGATAACAATATAGTATGACATAGATGGTACATTATTACAATCAATGATCTCTAGCACCCCAAAAGGGAAACTATACAACAGAGAAAAATTAGTATACACATCATACTCCAAATTAGGAGCGCAAATAGAGCAATGGAAACAGCATATAATCAAGCTTCCTCAAAAGATACTAATGCCAGTAAGCATTATACATCATCTAAGAAATTAGATTGATATCGGAGAGGAGAAACCTATCCTAACAATTGAGGGAAGGCAATATCTTACTCCAAACTAAAGAAGAGTGCACTCCTGGTAGCCTTTCAGTCAAGGGGAAGTGCAGCAAGTCTAGAGGCTCCTAAACAGGGTATTTCCAGGCGTGTGGGTGAAACTGAGCATAGGTGTGAATGTAGGTAGCGCCCTATTTCTTATAAAATTTGGAAGTCTGATTTAGGCCAGAGAAAGACAGCCTTTCAAAATAGCTAGCCTGGCCAGTGCTGAGTGCCACGTCAGGATGGGGAGCCGCCTCCATTTCATCAGGATGACACGCTTAGCCTCCAGCAGTGCTGCCGTGACCCAGTTCTTGACAGGGACAGAGGGGAATCAAGGGAAGAGGAGTCCCCAATAGCAGAAGAGGGATGTCTGATCAGCTTTCTTACCTACCACATGAAAGCAGTGGCCAGGACTGACATCCAAAACGAGGTCAGTACCAGGCACTGCCAAATAACATGAAGCAGGTGGGCAGGGCTCTGTAGGCATCTCCAGCACTGTGAATGCCCGAGTAGTCCCATGGAGGAAATACTGCAGGGGTCCTATGCCACCTCACCAAGATCTTCAGCTGCATAACCTGACTCCTGGCATTCCTATACGTGATGTGGGCTGCTTTAAAGCCATACAATCTTTCAGAGGAGATAGTCTGTTGGATGTCAGCCACCCATAACCATCTGCACTTCTCCATATGGTCTGACTGAGAGTCTCACATGGTCCAGTAACTTCTCCCTGCAAGGTCTTTATGTGACTCAGCCTTATGGTGAGCTCAACCAGTCCCACTTAGTGTCTGTAATGCACCGGTCCTGGAAGGCACATACAACACTCTGAATTTGAGAAACCTCCAAAAGTCCTGCATAGGGAAGGCAAACTGGGCTTTTAGTTGTTCCAAGGACATTAACACCGTGGTGTTTTGCATGAAAAGGTCCCTAATTAGCTAGATGCCTTTGTTCACCATGTGGGTCAGGAAAGGGGTTATTATCCACGGTGATACAGAGGTTATTCCAAAGGGAAATATATTCAAATGGTAGGTTCCTGGGGGTATATGGGAGGTGACCATGACATTCTGCCATATTCTTCCAGTTTCCAGCATAATGGGGTGGCCTGGGAAGTAGAGGAGTGTTAGGTGGAGAGAAGGGTACACAGTTGGTCTCCCTTCATCAGGAGGCTCTAGATTGACCAATGAAGGATGGTCGAGAGGAAGGGTGCAAATCATTTAGTTGCTTGTGCTACCATGTAGGCCAGTTGATACCTTGGAACCAAGGAAGTCCGAAGCTCCCTGGTGCAATGTGCCCCAGCTTGGATCGGCCCCTAACTAGTGGTTTTGCTGTCCCAAAGCAAGAGGGAGACTAGTTTATCCAGCGTTTGGAACAATTCAGGTGACAGCCAGATGAGGAGGTTGTGAAAGAGATATGAGACCTTTGGCAGTAAAACTTCTGTACAGCCTCAACCTTACCCTTCAGAGAGAGATTGAGTTTGTGCCATTGGTCCACCTCAGCTGTC
This sequence comes from Neoceratodus forsteri, assembly GCA_016271365.2. Lineage (NCBI taxonomy): Eukaryota > Metazoa > Chordata > Ceratodontiformes > Ceratodontidae > Neoceratodus > Neoceratodus forsteri. Next base: position 1,707,804,987 of record CM028129.1, on the reverse strand, counting down.
AGGTAGGTAATAATGGTGAGAAATTAGTGCCTTCCAACTCCTTCTATCTAAAGGTAATAAAATTCCAAGATAGGAAAAGTTCTGGGGGCCCAGGAGATATCAGTGCCCGTAGAACAGTCTTAAGAGCAGGCCAGGTTTAAGGGAGAGAGTTGTCTTCTTCTGGTTTACCAGGAGTTCTGAGATCCTTGCAAAGTCCTGGAGAATAGCTAGGACTTTAGGTAGGGATTGCTCAGGGTTGGAGAGGGTGAGGAGAGGTCATTAGCGTGAGAGTTGACTAAATAGGACTGTCCATCCAGCTGAATCCCTGAGATGCCCTCAGAGGCAGTGAGTCTCCAGCAAGAGGGTCAAGGCAGTAAAAGAGCAGGGGAAAAGAGGGCAGCTTGAGTGGTACCCAGTTGAAGGTAGAAGGGAGGGAAATATACTTGTTAGTTAGAATCCTGGCTGAGGGTGAATTATACAGTACGAAGATACACCTCTGAAAATAAGGGCCAAAGCCATACCGACCTAGGACTCCATGCAGGTAATTGCATTCCACTAAGTCGAATGTCTTGGAGAAGTCTATGGCCAGGGCTGCCATGGGCACTGCGGACTGTAATGCTAGCCATTTGAGGGTTGAGAACCAGCCTCAAATTGTCTGCTCCAGACTTGCCTTTGGAGAAGCCTGACTGTGAGGGTGGATCAGGAGAGGTATTATGTCCACTAACCTGTTGGCTAGCACCTTTGCTATGATCGTCATGTCTACAGACAGACAGCAGAGATAGATAGGAAGTTAGCACAATCCAGAGGGTCCACAGATTTCTTGGGAACAAGGTGATTAGCACCTACTCATAGTTGGGGTGAAGGAGCCATTGCGGTGCTTCCTGTAGGTTAAAGAAGTGAACAGAGATTTCATCCTTCAAGAGCTGGTAAAGCTCCACTGTCATACCATCCAGCCCAGGTGCTTTCCCTTGGCCAGCTGGTTAGAGCAGTATGGAGTTCCTCCACCATGATGGGTTTCTCTAGTCCCTGGCACAGCTCTGGGGAGAGTCGGGGAGATATAAGCTGAACTGCAGAAGTCCTCTAGTTCTTTGCCATACCTGCCTCATCCAGATTAGTTCTGGATTTATATAAGGACTGATAGTAGAGTCATCACCTCATTAATGCTTTTGGGGTCAGAGACCACTTTACCTGTAGAGTTCCTTAAGGCATGAATACGTGATGCAGCTCTGTTGTTTCCTGAGGTGATAGGCAAGCAATTTTCCTCCTTATCACCTCCCTCCCAGAACTCATGTTTGATTTTAGAAGCTGCAATTCTGCCTTGCATTGCAAAAGGTATTAATGCGGTATTTAAGCCCGACAATCGAAATTAAGAGTGTACTATCCACTTTAGAAGAAGAAAGAGATTAATCTGACTCAGAGTAGAGAGTCTCACCTGCAACCTGGAGATCTCCTCTTTATGGGCCTTGTTTTTAGTGGCTGTATATGATATAATATGCCCCTAGCACCATCTTGAAGGCCTCCCACACAGTGCCAGCTTCCACTTCTCCCCAGAGTTGATGAGAAAGAAGGCCTCACTCCTCTATCATAGCTGATTGAAACTCAGGGTCCCAAGAAGGAGAAGGTTGAGACTCCATCTAGTAGAGGTTGGGCCTTGACTGGGAGGAGGTAATGCAAGAGATCGGTGCATGGTCTGAGATCAATATATTTCCTGTTCTGACATCATTCATACCTTGAGCCACCCTTGGATTGCCAGCCAGTAATCAATATGGCTGTAGGTGCTATGCATAGGACAGAAGAAGGTGTAGTCACATCCTGTAGGGTTATCCTCTCCTCCATGGGTCTATTAGCTCCATTCCTCCTCTAATTCCTAGAGTGACACTCTTGCTTTACGGTGGGCCTGGGGAGGGAAGGACTTATCTAAGAAGATATCCTGAACCAAGTTAAAATCGCCCAAGAATAATCGGATATCCTGATGTCCTTCCGAGATGGAAGTAAGGGCATGAATGATGCCAGTTAGGAATTCAGTCATGTCAGTGTTGGGAGCCATATACATTCACAACTATGATCCCCCCACGGGATAGGAGAAACGTGTTTGTCCAGGGACCCTGAGTATCCGTCTTGGTGTCTTTCCTCAACCCAGGGAGAGGCTTTGTGGATCAAAATAGCTACTCCCTTGGATTTAGTGGGTGCAGAGCTGGCTAAAACCTGGCCTACCATGATTTTTGAGCCATTGCACCATTCTAGCAGAGATCCGTTTCTTGGAGGAGGGCAATATCTGCTCCCAGCTAACAAAGGTGCTATAGGACCTTGGTGCACTTGACAGGATGATTAAGTCCCTTAACATTCCAAGAAATGCATCTCCACCCCTGCCCAGTATCGCCTGACATATCTGCTCACCAAGAGGGACCAGAACCAGTTACCTCCGGCTTTAGGACTACGAAGTTCAGCAGGTACCTGAGGTCTGAGGGTTCTGAGGAGTGTCCCACTCCATGACAGCCGCAGAGAGAATGCCAAAGAGGAATGCTGTGGCATACCTGGGCAAACGGTATCACAATTACAACAGTTCTGAGAGAAATGATATAACAATACAAACTATAAAAAGGTAATATTAGAACAATGAAGTAGGAGCAAGCAAGTCTAACAAAACGTCAATATGAGAACACTAAAGGTGTGGAGATAAACACGTGTTAGGGAGCTCAGCTGCTAACACTTAGCTACGCTTGATTCACACACCTGAATGGGGTGGTGGATAGGTTGTCCTTATTGGCAGCCCATCCTTACCTGGACAACGCGCCACTAATAGGCGATTCAGGAGCTAAAAACAGGGAGGAGGATCCCTAACACCAGGATCAAGGGAAGGGAAGAAGGAAGGGCATCACGGGGATATAGCACCACTCTTGGCAGCTTTCCAGTGCGAGATAATTAGCCTATCAGTAACCCATGTCTATAAACCATAAGTGAAACAGAAAGACTTGCATACATGTAAAGATTCATTAACTTCAGCCAACAACAAAGAACATGTACTACACAATTGCTCTAAGACGCTCTGAAAGGGCATTTTATGTCAGAAAAGCTCGAGTAGACATTGAGAGCACGAGCCCCTCCTTCCCGGCTAACGACCACAGAGAAGACCACCCCAGACTGGGAAAGGAGATTGGGGGGTAAGGGTAAGCCTACATCTGCTCCAAATGGGGGGATATAGAAGGGGTGAGGGTCAGTGCCAACATGGGCTAAAAACTACATCTGCCCTGCCCCTAACCCCTCAAAGTGCGAGGCCTGCAGAGGGACCGGGGGCTACCCACTAATGGTATATCACAACCATCCATTTTCCCCGTGCCTTCTTTACAGGGTAGTGAAAGAAGGAGAGTAAGGTAACTTCCCACAGTGAGAGACTTCTTGAGATGGGGGAATTCAGGGCATGAGACAAAGAAGGTGGGAGTATATGGCCTAATGAGCCCCATTATACCTTGTCCCCTATGTGGTAGAAGCCCCAGGGTACACCATGTTAGATGACCATATAGGCCTATATAGCGCCAGTGTAAGCTATGCCAACACATTTCAATAAAACAAAACCAATGTAAAGTCCATAGCTTAGCCTTAATAAAGCAGTGTGATCTTGCACAGGGTGATTTGCTGGTTCAGCCCTCCTTCCCTGCTGTCTCCGATCTGGCTGAGCTGGCTTCTAAAGTCCCTTCATGGCTGCGGGCCTTCCACTACTATCTCAGCAAAGGATTTTAGGCCTGGCTTCACCCCACAAGCCATCTACCGAGTCGTCCTCTTCTAAGTCGGGTGCCCCACAGCCCAATCTAGGGGAGCAGTAGCGCCCATATGATCCGGACTTAGGCCTAAGTCAGCCATCTGTTCATCCTCACTAGCTGAGTCTTCCTTGGAAGCTTTGTGGGGAGATCTAAAGGGTTGATGGCTATGCTTCTGCCAAGGGCTCATGGATCTGGGCCTTGGATGATTGCATGAGATGACTTGGAAGCTTTGTTAGCTGCAGAAAGATTATTTTGTCCTGTACTAGATGCAGGAGGTATGGGCAGGTGAGTCATCTTGCTATTTGATCTGGACTTAGGACACCTCTGCTGTGGGACTGGTCCGTCCTTGTACGGTCCCTTGGAAATGACTTACCCCTACCTCCGCTCCGCTTAGATGAGTCATGACCTTCAGGGACCCAAAGGCATCTGGGATTTATATTTTTTACATATAGCAGGCCAATGGGTATTCAGCCATGCCTCGACCTCCCATGAATCTAGTGCAGTAAAGTCCCTGCCTCCTTGAAAATGTGTAGAGATGTCAAGCCTTTGAATCTGTGCTTGAAGCCATGGGCCAGAGAGAAGCTTCTTCAGTGGAGCAAAGCCTTGTGATGGATCGTCACTTTGTGAGAGCATCTCTGTAAAATGAGATGTGGGCACCTTTCTAGATAATGTCCCCAAAATCCTGGGCTACTGCAGGACTTGCTCTTTCACCGAATATCATAGAAGGTAAGCAATCATGGGCCTGGGAGGGCAATTAGGTGAGCCAGCCTTGCCTGAAAGCCTGTGAGCTCACGCCATGTCAACAGGGCCTCCAGTAGTCTCCGAATAGTTTGGGATAAAGTCATTTAAGAAGCGCCTATTCTGGCCTTCAGCCCCATCGGGGATGCCCAGGATGGTGAATATATTGTGAGCCCTCATTTTCTTGGTCTTCTGCATGTTCCCCATGGTTTAACAAGTTTAACTTTGTGCTCATGTAGTTTCTGCTAGACTAGCCCTTGCTGCTGCTCGAGTTTTCTCCGTGTGTTGCTCAGCCACATTAACCTTTGTTCTCTAGGTTGTGGACACCTGCCTTGTTGCCCATGAGTACAACACTAATTCCATCCACTTTAACCAATAGGGCCTCTAGCATTTTGGTTATATAGGAGAGGAGTCCACCACTGGGATGTGCTGCTCGGCTGTGCACGCTTGCACCCTCTTGTTTAGCAGTAGACATAGGGAGGAAGATGCCACCATGGCACAGGCAATTGCAGGTAAGAGTTCCCCGCTGAACTCAAGAGGATCCCAACTGCTCTAATACTGTGGCAAGGCTTCAGTGTTAACTCCAAGGACCCTGCATGGCAAGGTGGTTGGTGCTCTGGTGGGTCAAGCGGTAACAAGAGTGTGGGCTGAGGCCAAAGCGCCTACATAACTTAGCGTGCATTGAGTATTCCACTGATGTGGCAAGCTGCACTGAAAATGATTACACTCAGCAAGCAGCGGGTTCATGGGGATCCCACTGAATAGCTGTAGTCGATTCAACCCAAGGTCACATCGGAACTTGGTGGATTAGGTCCAGGGAAGGACAGAGCAAGCAGATTATGCAGCCATCATCTCGGCGCCAAGCCACACCCCTTAAAACTGATTTTGTTCACATGTGTATCTACAAGTAGTCTGCGCCATCTGTTGGTGGTGTCCGATTTTATTTTCAGGTTTTACTGCCTGCAACCTGTTTTTGCATTAGCACCCTTGATGTAGCCCATCGGGTCTCAGAGCCTTGTTCACCTTAAGGGTTTTTCTGTTTGTCCCTTCACCACTCTTTTCTTCTGTGGTATGTCTTAGTCCCGGTTCTTGTACTCTTTCTGGATGCTTGTGCTCTGCTATCTAACTATTGTCCACTCACCTTATACTGTATCTCGGATGGCACAAAACTTAATTTTGTTGTACACTTGCTGTATGTAACTATGCTACCAACTGCCACACTCAATCCTGTATGTAGTGGTTTCTGAACCAAATGTTAGTGATCTTCCACAATGTAGTCACGGTCAATCCTGACTTCAAGTGCTTTCTCATACCATCGTCTGTGGTTACCAATTTGTCTCTCTCAAGCTACTACTGACATGTAACCAGATCCTAATGTTAATATTTCTCCCACTATGTATTTTCTTGTCTATACTGTGAAACTGTTCTCCTATGTTCTCCCTCCCAGGATGTATCTGTAATCGAGCAGTACTCTGCTCAGTATGCCTTCCTGGTAAAATGCTTAAATAAATAAATAAATAAATAAATAAATAGAAGTTACCCCCCACCCCCACACTAAGAACACCGAACAAAAGTAATTGTTCATTATATCAGCTTCCTGACCATCATCTCCCCGCTCTCACTTTCTAAGCTGGTCCATCAGTGTAGCAGTAGCGCAACTGCTTGCAATCTCGTGACCTGGGTTTTGGAGCAAGTCTGCATAATCCAGGTTAGCTGGGGCTTGGATCAAGGTTCCAGAGGACTCTCTCAGGGTGTAGCCAGAAATTTCCATTTTGTACACAATCTCCAACAGTTACGCCTCCCATTAAAAAGCACATATCCTTTCCAAATGGCACCCCTTCCAAACAAGTCAGACTGTTGTCAGATGATTCCTCTAATCTCTAAAGAGGTTATATATGTATCTGTCTCCTAAACAACAGAAGTTTACAGAGACACTCCTCAGTGGCCTACACCAACCCAAATAATACAGATTAGAATGAAATGTTAACAGAAAGGCATATAGTTTGTGACAGACACTCAACAAAACTGTACACAGATGTGTACAGTGAGTATGCCTGTTCACACCCATGGACTCTCTCCTCCTCTGGGGAGGGTGGGAGGACAGCCTGCTACAGTGGTTGACTACCATCTGGGTGACTACAGGTGGTAGTGCACTTGGGAGTGGTGCAGCAGGCAGGGAGACACTGACGCATGATGCACACCATGCTAGCATGCATGCTTGCATCACACCTCAGGCTGGCACTTAAGGGAAGGGTGAAACAGAGGAGAAAAAGTGGTAGGCTTGAGGCCAAGTGATGGACCAACCCTTGCAAGCCCCTCACCTGTGACATGTCAGTATCCCCAGACCAGATCCTGACAAGTGGCAGTTAGACCCTGATGCACCCGGCATGGGGAGCAGCACAGAGGCACACGGGAAAGGTAAGCCCACGGGATGCCGGATGACAGAGCTGGAGGGGGCAGTCTAGATGGGGGCACAGGCTCAGCTAGAGGCCAAAGGCCCCTTCTATAGCCTAATAATCCCCTTTCTTATTTTTCTTTTTCCTGATGTACCTAAACAACTTTTTTCTCCTCTTGTACCCTTTCACTATTCACAATTTTGTATTTGCCTTTCCTTTTCTTACCATTTTCCTTGCTTCTTTTCATCTTTTGTGGTACTCCTCCATTTTCTTCACTCTGGTCACCCTTGAACTTTTAGAAGGCAATGCTTTTAACTCTTAATGCCTCCCCAACCCCCCAAACCAAACTGGTTTCTTGTAGAGGTAGGTGAATATTAAAAATAGCCAGATCACAGATCCGATATATTTGGATAAATTCTACCATTATGGGTCATGTATTGGTTTGGATACCTTCCATTTCTTAGTACATTGTTAACAGTGGACGCAAATGCATGACAGAAAACAACTTTTATTTATTTATCCAGCACAGGAAAAACATACTTAAAAAGTTAAAACAACACCATGTCAGTGAATACTATCCACTGAACAGTATAATGGAAAAGTTATAAACAAAGTTATTTTAACAGGAGAATCCAGTCCCCGTTAAATCTAAAACGAACAGAGACAAACAGAGACAGTTTACAAAGCAGGTCCCTCTGCACTTCATTAACCAGGTAGCAGCACTACATGTTATCTACATGTTACCGTTGCAATCAGCATTAAGAACTTTTAAAACCTGTACAAGTTCTGCATCAGAAGCAGCAGCATGTTTGCATTCTCGTCGAAAGTCAGGACCAACAATCGCTGATGATGTCACCAGCAATGCTAAACACTCTCTCACTGGGACGCCATTGGCAGGGCCACTGAAAAATTGAGAAAAGTTACCCAAAATTGTAGGAAATTGTGGGGTTCTACTATAGACCCTGAGTGCTTCACAATAAATCTTTAATGTTTTCTGCACCATATATTAGTCAGTATAAATTGCTAAATGAATACACTGACACGTGAATATGTTTAAAACATAAAGAAAAGAGTATGTTCCTAAAATGAATACTAAACTGATAAGCTATTGTAGTTACTGCCTATCTTCCAAAATGTTAAAGCATCTGCCTCATACAGTGCTAAATAGATTTTATAAAGTGAGCCACAGCAAATCAATATTAAATAAAGCCAGAAGAAATATGTTTTGTTGTTTCTGGCTGTAGAATAATGAAGCCTAATTAACAATTGTTTGTATTGTTTCCGCTGCTATTCAGCCACTTTGGTACAGGAAAAAATAAACAGAGTGGTGAATAACTGAGTATTAGTAAAATATTGTTTAAGTGTTTAATGGTCATAATTTGTACTGTAGGTACTGTACACTAATTTTGAAATCACATATTTAAAGATTAAATCTCAGGGTTATCTGGCTGGCAGTATAATCTAGAGGTTAGAGTAACAAACTGTGAATGAACTGAGGACATCTAGCAGAATAGGGTTTGATTCCCATAACCTCCACTTGCATACGGTGTGACTCTGAGCAAGTCATTTAACATCCTCAGTTGTGCCTGAAAACAGGCACTTGTGCCTAGTGGGCCTTACGTGGTTACCAAAAAATACCAATATATTTTACTGTATCGTACAGTAGTCAGGGTACCCTGTAATTTACCTTTGTTTACTCTGGCTGCGTTGATTTTGTTTAAAAGATAAATGTTCAGCTACATTTTGTGTTTAAGCTTGTTATTAGACTTTAGTCAGGTTTTTATTGTAGTCTTTGCATGTGAGCATCTAGGAGGTAGATTGCTAAGAGTGAGATCACTGTTAGCAACTAGCTTGTTCAAGTTTAAAATCGGCAGTGTCATCCAAAACTCCTCAGCTGTTTGAATCAAAACTAGTCTGAATGAAAGTATTCTCACAAGAAAAACTTGCCCTACCACTTACAAACAAGCATTTGTCAATGCTGAACGTCTCGCTGCAGGCATTTGCAGTGGTATTTGGCACTTGGACATGGCTTAAAAATCAGTGACAAAGAAGTACAAGCATTTGTCAATGCCGAATGTTGCTTGCTTCTATGTGCTGTTTAGGTATTTGGAAGTCATTGGAGTGCAAATATTGAAAATTCGCGAACTTACAAGTGTATGAGGAACCGCGCAATGCACGCTTGTAAAACAGTCATTTTAGGAATTTTTCACCAAATTTTCAACATAGCCATTTTAGGACCTCTGCTCATGAACAGTGTCACTGTGATTTTCTTAATGTGTCCCATACATTGATTTCTCACACCGACTGTGCCATTGTGCTCTATATGGGCGGAAACACATTTTGGGCAAGATGTGAAAATGACAGCTGTACTGCTCATGAGGAGGTGTGGTAAAATGGCAATGTTGAAAATCTGAGTGAAAATATTGAAAATTCGCAAACTTATGAGCGCGCATAGAACTGGCGCAACGACGTCGTAAAAGTCATTTTAGGAATTTTTTCACCAAATTTTCAACATAGCCATTTTAAGACCACTGCTCATGAACAGTGTCACTGTGATTTTCTTACTGTGTCCCATACATTGATTTACGCACATGACGCTGCGCCATTGTATGCTACATGGTAGGCTGCGTTTTGGGTGAGATGAAAATGACAGCTGTACTACTCATAAGAAGGTGTGGTCAAATGGCAATGTTGAAAATCTGGAGTGAAAATAGTGAAAATTTGTGAACTTACGAGCCTGCGTAGGAACCTGCAATGCCGTCAGAAATGGTCATTTTTAGGAATTTTGAGAGCCCACCTTATGAACGTTGGCACTGTCATTTCGATAATTGGGCCCCAAAGGGTGATTTTGGCGAGTGACTGTGAAATCCTCTTCGGCCTGAATAACGCCATGACAGTGACAGAATCATGAGAAGGGGTCCCAAAAACCCATGTTGAAAATTTGGTGCAAAAATTCAAAAATGCCTGAGATATGCAACAAAGTTGAAAAAACATCTAGCCCATTATACAGCTTACCGGCATTTCTCAGTTCACGGTCGCCTTTGAAGAGTGCAGACGTGTTCCCAGTCCAGCGATGATCGTCGCTGAACTCCAGAGTAAGCATGGGGTGGGGGTGTCGGGAGGCAGGTGTGCAGTGGGTGGGTGTGGGATTGTGAGGGGGGCCAGGGAGAAGCGCCGTGGGACCATTTTTAATTTACAGGGTTTTTTACAAAAAAGATGACGCTGGACATTTGCCGGCTGGGTGGGCTCCCAGCATGGCAGAAGGATGACTGGGGCCGCAGCTGATGGGGACTGGGCACCCTACCGGCAGACGACATGGACGCTTGCCACGCTGGTGGGCTCTCAGCTGCAGGGCAGGGAAAGCTGTTTGGGGAGGTGAAGCCGACGGGGATTGAGCACTCTGGCCGCAGACAACGACGCTTGCTACACTGGGGTGGGCCTCAGCTGGCCAAAGATTTTGGGGGTGTGATGCATCATAGCACACAGCGGTGGTTTTTTGAAGAGAAGACCACCACTGTCATACACAGCACCGCATCTGATTGGTGCAGGATCCGCCACGCCTGCTCAACGGAGCAGGGATTGCACATAGGAGGGCACACCTCAAAGTGTCCCATTTCCTCCCAAGACGTTCCTTGTATGCGCGCAAGCGAACGTAAAAGGTTTATAGTTAGCACCTCATTTAAGTAAATGGGATAATTTGCACCTTTTCTCCCATCTTTTGTTTCAGTCTGTGTGGCAACAAAAAGTTTTCTGATAGACTGCTTCAACAGAAAACAAATGTTAAGTGTTAAAGTGTACTTATGCTTGGCCAGTGGATTTTGAAACCAAACAAGACAAGGATTCAAAAGAAATCAGTGTCACATAAAACCTTGCCCTACCTTTGCACTGCATTGTTTCAGCCAAACCCAAGTCTGTATGCAAAATTGTCAATATATTTGAGAGTATTTTATTAAAAATGTTAGTACATTTTACACAGTTCAATATAAAAACTCAAAATTGAAAGAAATTGCAGAACATGTCCGTTTTTATGAAAATGGTGAAAATTGTGGATTCCGTAAAAATTGCGGGCACAATTTTCCAGTGGCCATGCTTCATTGGTGGTGCTGCCATGTAGCATCTTACAATTGAAGTCAAAGTCAGAAATCAGGCGGTGTTTATCTTCCAGTACTGGAGTGCATCTGGATTAGACATCTTAAGCACTGTGTGCACCACCATATACATATCCAACTCAATGTTTCTGTGCAGGGTATCCTCGAAAGAAGATGCTGTGAAAGAAAAAGAAATGAGAAGCAGGTCTGCAAAACGATATTCTCTATGGGCAGGGCAGTGTGTTGGGGTGGATACTATAAATGTATGGTGGTGGTATTGCTATTATCCAAACCGCAACTAAAGTTGACAATGGAAGCTGGCATCTGGGGAGGGAGGGCAAAATGTATTTGAAAAAAAGCATGCTGTATTTCAAAAAGCATGCTCTAACCTTCACCATTAACCACCACTCAATAGCGTGAACACATCAGTGCTTGGGTGGAGGTAGGGGTAGAAATGTGTTAAAAACGAGCAGTATCAATTGACATTAACCACCACTCAATAAAGGTGAACACACCAGTGCTTGTGGGGGGGGTTACAATGCTGTATTGTATTGTTCTGTTCTGTGCGAACAGTTCCCAGGGGTACTCTGTTTCACAATCATCCTCAATTGCTGGGTTGTCCTGGGCTTCCTTCATATGTTCATGCTCCTGACTTGCTCTCGCAACTTCTTCCAAAGTTGTTTAACAATACCTTGCAAAAGCTTTGCCACTGTCTGTCCGGAAGAAATGTGTTTTATACCGAGCATCTAGTACAGTGACTGCCACAACCTCTTTGGAAGATTAAGTATTGTAGGAGTCTATTGTCAATGGCTGTTAAATGTGATTTTCGCATTGATTGTAGACCCGGAACCTTTGAATTCTCAATTGTGTGATATGTAGGAATACTGGATGGGCAACTATGCACAACCAGTGTGTTCTGCCACAGAGGGGTTCTGATTCCCTCTGACCTCGAGAGATGGCTCGAGAGGCCCATGGGAATCAGAACCCCAAGGTGACAGAACACACAGGTTGCATAGAGTTGTTCATCCTGTATTTTTCTAGTGTATAGTAGTAGTATTATGTGAAATGTGTGCATTGTTTTTTTCTTTTTCATAATGAAACTGACTTGTGAAGTCTCTAGAGGTTCTAGAATACTGTCACCACAGAATCAAACAGAGGAAAGCAAAATGCGCCAGCATTCCAAGTAGTTCTAAGCAGTAATTGACATCACTACTGCAGCAGAATAACATAATGATGTCACTAGTGCCGCAGAACAAGCATATTCCAGGCACAGAATTCCATGCATAACAGCATTCCACTATACACTATAGTATAGTGGCAAATGGAACAATGTCCGAGATGCACACATTTTCTGTTCTTAGGCATGTTGTCTCCATTTCAAAGGGGCATAACAAACAGCACATATTCTCTGCCAATGTCCATTGTGCTGAATTAAATGTTCTTGTTTCAGTCTCTGAGGCATACATTGTTAACAACCTACATTGCTCCAGTAATCTTTCCAACATATAAATGAGCTATTCCACCTTGAGGGAACATTCTGCATAAGACGGTGAACAGGTACCTGTAATGTTTTTGCAGTTTGGTTAGCTCCTCAGTAAAGGAAAGGAAAGGGAAATTGTTTAACTAGAAAAGGCACACTAAGTCGAAGCTTGTTTCAGGTGCGACCTGGAATCACAAGGAAATTAAGTAACTTGCTCAAGGTCACGCAGTATGCAAGTGGGTGGGATTCAAACCCAGTTCTCTAGGTTTGCAGCTCAGTGCCCTGAACCACAGTGCTATACTGCCTCCTCGCCCTCATACTGCCTCAATAGCTAATAAGTAGTGTTTAAAGTGTGCAACCATTGACCACCCCATTGCCAGCAGTTCTTCAACAAATTTTTGCTTAAAATAGAATCATGTGGCGCTGCCCGCCGCGCGCGTTGGATTCCGCTATGACGCCTTAGCGACCGGGTTCGGGAACGAGCCCGGGAGCTGGAGGGTCAGCCGGAGGGGAGGACTTCGTCCCATGACTGCCTGGCCTCTCTCCGGGGAGGGGTACTTGAGCTCGGTGCTTGTCTGACCTCAGGTGGAGACCTGAGGTACAGCAAGCCCGATGCTCTAACAGAGGGGAGCGACGTGTTGGACGCCGGGCGCTCGCGCCTTGACGCCATCGGACCTGGCACGCCGAGAAACACCAGGAAAAACCCTTGCAGCCTCCTGGTAGACGGAGCACCAGGGCCCGACCTTCAATGCCCCTACCTGCCCGGAGACAGCATGCCGACAAAGATTAAGCGGAACGTCGGGGTGGAAGGGTGTCCCGCCTGCACTCCGCCTGGGGGTATAGCCACTGCTCCATGGGGCATGGACTGCACCGCCCAGGTAGGTGAGCTAAGGCTGATAAGCCCATAGGTGTCTCCCGAAGAGGAGGCTGCAAGTAGGGAGGAGGATAAAGAGAAAATTAAAAAAAAAAAAAAAAAAATAGAATCATGTATTATTAGCTGGAGTGTATGTGCCACATAGCCTTCACTGGGGATGGCACTTCATCTCATTACCTTTGCTATGTTTGATCAGTTGTCCCTTACAACAATGTGCCTGGTGCCTGATTTAATCCCCCAATCAGGACAATTGACCAGTTTCATGGGCAATTGCCAGTTCCAGGGCAAATAACCAGTATCAAAGCAATCGACCAGTTCCAAGGGGCAATTGCTAGTTTCAGGGGCAATTTGCCTGAAGCAGGGCAACAACCAGTTTTGGGGCATTTGACCAGTTTCAAGGGGCAATTGCTAGGTAGTAGGCAAATAACCAATTTCGGGCAATTGACCAGTTTCAGGGCCAGTTGCCAGTTTCAGGGCAATAACCCAGATTGGCTAGTTCCAAGAGGCAACTGCCAGTTCTAGGGGCCAATAATCCATTTCAGGGCGATTTGCCATTTCCAGGGCAGTGGCAAGCAATAAACACAGTTCAGGCAGTTTTCAGATACAGTCTCGATGTATTGCCACTCTAAAATGCCCCAAATGCTCTTGTGCCCCAGTGCTAGCCCAATGAGGGAGCTGCTAGACAACTCCTTCCTCGGTTACCTCTATGGGTGGTCTGAAGGTGGGAAATATTTAAAACCCTTCCCCACTAATTCAACCACAGTCGCTGTCTGAAAGCTCCAAAATTCACCAGGGGTCTTCTGAACCAACCTCCCACTTCCTGGGATGCTGCCCCCACACCTTTCTAGTGGCTTGGGAACAAGGCTATGTTAAGGAAAGTGCAAAGCACCTGGACTTGCCAGCCCTTTTTCGCTTTAGCCTTGCTGGGCCCTTTTAAAATACAGCACTTGTCTTGCTGGACCCCTTTAAACTGCAGTGCTTTTCTTGCCCTTTTAACTTTTCTCTGGGAAGTTGCCTTTAAATATTTGTTTAGCCTTGGCAGGGCCTTTCTCCCTAACTCCACCTTCGCCTGGCCTTAGTTCTGCCTCAGGAGCCTTTCTCATACAGTATATATTTATAATCTTTACTATAGGCTTCTATGCCCTGGCCCTTCTTATGGGCATTGCTAAGCCCCAACTCTTTGAAATATTTAAATATAGGGTCTCCTTTGACCCACCCTTCAGCACTCAGCTGGCCTTCCTCGGCCTCCCAGGTGCTTTTAAACATTAAAAACATTCTTTTTTTGCTCAAAATAAAAGAGGAGAGCACTTTTCTCTCTGTGCTGCCGCTGGCTCACGTCCCAGTCTGGGGTGAAGGAATCTGCTGTGGGAGGCTTGCTGGCAGAGGGAGGGACCGAAGAAAGGAGTCTTGCAGCGTGGCAGGGGGCCCTGAGAGGGCCGATCGCCTTCTCTTCAGTGACACGGCTCTTCAGATGCCACCGACGGGGAACTAAATTAAACTTTAAAAAACAGGAGTCAAAATAACAAAATGGGCTATACAGAGCCCACACTGTGCACAGTGACTGCTCTCTTCCTTCTTCTTTGGTGACCGCTGCACAACTTGCTGCACTCAAGACCAGAGACTGCAGGAACAGGAGAAGCTGGTGGAGCAGGAGCTGAGGCACCCAGACGGATGCAGAGAATGACTTCAACCCTTCAGGTAAGCCCTCTAGGTCCTCTACAAACTCTCTGGCATCCTCCTCCTCTCAATACCAGCCAACAATAACCACTGACCAGGAAAAATTATCGGATTCAAACGGCAGGCTCAGGGTTCCGTTCCAGAACCCTGAGTCCGTGCCAAAGCTACTGGCCAATTTTCAAAGACCAACACTGCACGCTGGGCAGGGACATCAGTCCCAGCATGTGAGTGCCTCATGCTGCCTGCTCGGGGAGGGGTAGGGTTTTTGTATGGAGCTGGCAGCAGGGCAAGGAAAACTATTTTTTCTTTTAAATGAATGCTCTGCTTGGAGATTGGTGGGGTGGTGGGGGTGGATAAACACTGACAGGGAACCCCTTTCCACTGCCACTTATGCTGTCTACACTGCCCTGGGGAAATACTACGGGCATCCAGTTTTTATTTATTTAATTAAATATCTGTGGTTCCCCATGCTTTGGGACACTACACACTAATGAACTGATACAGGTAAAATACAGAAAAGCTGACAGGAATGAAGGGATAGCAGTCCATCCAGGTTGCATGGTTACCTACCTAGAGTTAAATATGATTATATACTATTGGTCCTGCATCATCCCTCCCCTCGATCCCTCCCCCATGTTTCCCAAGTCCATGTGCTTGACACCCCAGTTTGAAGCTCACCACTGTTTTAGCATTGCCTACCTACTTTGGGTAGTCTGTTCCACTTGTCTGTCACCTGTTCTGTCTGTGAAAAAATGACTTCTGACACCTTTTCTGAACCTACCTCAACCAGTCTCCTCATGTTGCCCTGGGGTTGCCACATTTGGTGAACAGCTCATTACTTGTCACTATTTATTTCTTGCACAAACTTGTACGGTTTAGTCATATCCTCCTTTCCTTGTTACTCTTCTGTGAGCTGATTCTGGCTTGTCCTTGTCCTTTTGAGATGCGAGTTCCAAACCTGCATGTAGTACTCCAGAAGCAGCCTCACCAGAGATCATTACAGGGACAGTATCCCTTCCTTGTCTTCTACTATAGCCCCTGCCCATGCACACCAGAATCTTTTGCTATCCCCACTGCTTTACTGCACTGTAGAACTGATTTTAAGCTCTCAGATAAAATTACCCCCAATCCCTTCCCTCCTCTGTAACATTCCACTGTAGCCCCACCGTCCCCAAATCCTGTACCTGGCCTTTGGGTTTGTTGCCTATATGCTTGGCCTGGCACTTCTTTCACTGATTCCAAGCTGTCAGACCCCGGACAACAACTTCAACCTCCCCAGCTGTTCCCTTTATTTCATGACTGTCCTCTTTACTGTCCATGCTGCCGCAGAGCTTAGGCCATCAGTAAACAGTCAGATTTTACCCTGCATATCTTTCACTATGTTACTGATAAAGATTTTACAGAGTACTGGTCGCAGCATTGACCCCTGTAGTACCAATGCTCATTACCTCTCTTATTCCCATGCTCTCCTTTTATTACCTCTCTCTGTTCCTCCCTCACAGACAATTCCTGATGCACTGTGTTTGTTTGTCCCCATCCTCTAGGAAGGTCATCCAGTTTCTTAACTAATTTTCTGTGTGTGACTTAGACAAATGTTTTGCTAAGGTCCAGGAACAGTATGTCTACCACCTGACTACAGTTACTATGGTAATCAAAAGGCCCATCTGGACTACCTCCCCACTACCCAGTGGTCATTACCAGTTTCTCTGTGCTGCCATACACAAATCTAACTGAGTTTTAAAAATATAAATGTATAGCAAATAACTATCTCCTGTGCTAAACTGTTCCTGAGTTTAACCACCTCTCTATGAGGTTACCTCTCTTGTTTTTTCATATAATCCACCTTTGAGTTGTTGTGTACACCCCTAATGTGACGTTCATTTGTTTCATATTCTAGAACTGTTTCTGCACATAACAGGTCGTCCTTCAGGAGTTTATATAAAAGAATGAGGTCACCCCTGGCTCACTTCCTTTCAAGGCTGTGCAGGCCAAGTGTCGTCAGCCTTCTATTGTAACTCAAATCCTTTAGGCCATTTAGTGGTTTAGTAAATTTCTCTGATCCTTTCCAGGTTATTAATCTCTCCCTGAAGGACCGTGTCCAGAACTGGGAACAATAGTACAGCTATGGCCTCACCAGTATTTGATACAGAGGGCTGGTAATGATTTACTCATGCCAGTAAAATCCCTTTGAGACAATCTAGAATTCTAACACCTTGGCGCTTGCATTCTTATTATTACTAGTAAATTTCAAATTAGACAGAATAATAATGCCCAGATCTTTTCCCCAGTTAAGTCTAGCAATATTTGTCCTGCTAGTTATATGATTCATGGTTATTGTTATGGCCTTGGTGCATGACCTTTATATCAACAGACTTAAACACCCAGTAGTAAAAATAAGTTACATTTGTCTACTAGGACCTTCCTGCCACAAACCCATGTTGGCTGCTATCCTGACTGCTGATGAGTCCAGATCTACAGGATCGACAATGGAGGGTGGGCAGAAGGATACAGGATCGTACTCTCTACACACACCCAGGGATGGTAGCAGAATTCAGGAAATGATGTAGGGGTTACTAGAATAAGGGGGGAGGAGAGGAAAAACTGCAGGCAAAGGCACTACGGGAGGGAAGAAAACAGCAGGCAGATGGGCAGTATCAGAGTCAGAGCAGGGGCCAAGTGGAAGGGGATATGCATTAATGCCAGGAGCCTGGGGAACAAACTTAGTGAGCTCCAGGCAATGATGGCACACACCGAGGACCTTGTGGCCATCACAGAAATGGGGCCACAGAAAATAATGACTGGGATATGGCATCTCTGTTTATACATTATTCAGGAGGGATTGCAGGACAGGTGCGTGTGGGGGGGTCATCCTCTATGTCAGGGAGGGCATTGAAGTGACTGAAGATGGGAGCATCAGAGGTAAAGACAGGGAAACTGCACCTATATGGGTGCAATCCACAGTGGCCTCAGGCAGGAAACATAAGATTAGGGGTGGTATATAGGCTACTGAGTCAAAGGGAGGAAAGGGACAGAGACCTGGAGAAGGAACTTAAAGAGGGGTGTGAAAAGGGGAGATGGTACTGGTGGGGGAACTAAACTTGCCAGACATTGATTGAGAGGTACTGGTGGCCAAGAGCACCAGGAGTTATTCACCGCTGGATCTATTTTACGACTGTGTCCTGGTGCAGCTAATAAAGGAACCCACCAGGCATTCTGCAGTCCTAGATGTGGTACTTACTAACACAGAGTTAGTGGGTGCCATGAGTGTGGGGAACCACTGGGGAATAGTGTCCTGAGTGCTGTGTGGTTTGAACTGGCCATAGAGGCTGGTAAACCACACTAAAACCAAAGTCTTTGACTTTAGAAGAGCAGACTTCAATAAGATGATGGAGCTGATCAGGAGAAGTTAGATGGGGTGGGAAGCATAGGCAGGGTGGAGGAGAAATGGAAGACAATCAAGGGGCTATCCTTGAGGCATTGAAGACATGCGTAATGCTGTGGTTCTACCTAGATTCAGGAGGTGGTAGGGCCAAAAAGAGGGCCTTTTAGAAATAGAAGCACAAACAAGGAGGAGGAAGAACATTAGGAACATCTTCAGAAAACCAGGGAGGGTAAGAGGACCATCAGGAGGTGAAAGCAGACACAGAACTATGCATCACGGAGGGGCTGAAGAATGGAGAAAAACAGTTTTTAGATATATTAGTGAAAACATAAAAAGGGGGATTGTACGATTAGTGGAAGGGGTAGGTTGATAGAAGAGGATGGGTAAAAGGAAGCCATTCTGAATAACTATTTCTGCTCAGTCTTCACCAAGAAAGAAGATGGGCCCATGCCTGAGAGTTGCATTAAAGTGGCCTCAAAGGAAATCCTGGAAATAAGCCTGCCAGTGTTCACTTGGGAAAGAATCCTGAAGGGACTGGCAGCCCTCAAGTCTGATAAGGCCCTTGGTCCAGATGGGTTGCACCTGAGGATACTGAGGGAGTTAGCAGCTGAACTGGCTGATCCACTAGCTGAGCAGTTCAACATCCGTGGATTAGAAGTTAGCATATACTGTGCCGCTACAAAGGGAGAAACAGAACAACAGGAACTATAGACCTGTTAGCCTGACCTCCATAATGGGGAAGCTGATGGAATCACTGATTAAAGAGGACGTTGTAGAATACCTGGTGAGCAACCGATACAGGATGATAAACAACATGATTTTGTCGTAGGAACGCCTTGTCAGATCAACCTGCTAGTCTTCTTTGACTGGGTCACACAGGACATAGACAAGGGCCATGCAGTGGACTTGTTGTTTTTAACTTTAGCAAGGCCTTTGATTTGATACCACACAAGAGTTTGCTTAAGAAACTGGGGACCTGGTGCAGCTAAAGCTCTGATGAGCTGGGTGGAAACTGGCTAGCAGGAAGGCACAGAGGGTGGTGGTGGTCAGGGTGTCAAATCAGAAGAGAAGGAAGTAATGAGTGGGGTTCCGCAGATATCTGTCCTGGGTCCAGTCCTCTCAATGTGTTCATTAGCAATATTGGTGAAGGAATCTGGGGCAAGTTGTGTCTATTTCATGGATGATACAAAACTATGTGGGAGGGTGGATAGTGAAGAAGGAATAAGGAACATGCAGAAGGACCTGCTAAAGTTAGAGGGATGGTCAAAGGTCCAGCAGTTAAAATTCAACACCAAAAAGTGCAAGATAATGCATCTAGGGAAAAAGAACTCCATGATGGAGTATTGGATGAGAGGGACACTTAGCACTACAAATGAGGAACAAGGTCTAGAAGTAACCATCAGTAACTCCCTTAAACAAACTAGTCAGTGCAACAAGGCCTATAATAAGACCAATAGGATGCTAGGATGCAAAGGGAAAGGGATTGATAGTAGGAACAAAAGAGGTCATACTACCCCTCTACAGAGTCCTGGTGAGGCCTCACCTGGAGTACTGTGTCTAGTTCTGGATTCCTTACCTTAGAAAAGGCAAGGAAAGGTTAGAAACAGTACAGTGCAGAGTGACCAAAATGATTCAGGGACAGCTAGGTAAATCATATGAAGAGCATCTCATGGCACTAAATTTGTATTCACTGAACACCAGAAAGGAGAGGGCGATATGATTGAGACATTCAAATTCCTTAAAGGAATTAAAAAGTGAATTAGTGAATTACAGGGAATTATTTGTCCTGAGTACCAACTAACAGTCACGAGTGTCACAAACCCACTCAGCAGGTCAGCCTTCTACTCCCAAAGTGCCAGCCTCTGAGCATAGAATTGTGAACAGTGAACAGTACAGGGTAACCCTCTTGTCTGTTTTGTGGGTTCGAGTCACCTTAGTCTCAAGTTCTGGAAGGATTCAAACTGATAACCTCTTGTTAGCATATCCAATTATCAGGCTCAGATAATTCTGTCTTCAGGGGCCAGATATCTTTGCCTACAGGCACCTAATCAGGTCTTTCAAATGAACCCTTAGAACTCAATGCAAGACCTAGAGAACTCTGTTTCCCAGTTTGGTATCACAATAGCTCATACACAGTGTCAACTATAACCTTCAAAGCTTCACTTTTATAAAAAGAAATTTCAAGACACACCAGGCAGTTTCTGTTTTTAAAATATATATCTTTATTTTAAATTAGGAAAACAGTAAAATTACAGAACAAAATATCCCAACACATACTGCCTTAAAACAAACAGGTTTAAAAGTGCAGATTCCTACAAATAATAATACTCAGACTAGTCTTGTCTAAGGTCCTTACTTCTTAATCTTTCAGTGCTTCATGGTCTCTCTTCTCTCAGTCAGAAATATGAATGTGTCTCTGTAAGGTCTGCTCAGTATTTTTAACAGTATTCTTGAGCCGGCCTTCTGAGGTCACTTCACTCTGCCTTGGTGTATAAAATGAATATTTTATAACACAGGCTGTCCTTCAAAGATATTTAAAAAAATAATAGATGACATAAGAAATCGCTCTCTCTTTATGTGACTGGTCCAAACCAGTCTGTGATCTGCTTTATCCTAGACATCAAAAGTCTCTTTGATGTAAGTCACTGTATATTCAAAGCAAAAGTATACTGGACTCCTTAATTTAGTCTGGGACCTGGTATCCCCAGACATCAGAGGTCTCTTTGATGAAATGAGCTGGCATCCTGGGAGGATACCCATAACACTGGCCCGTGTCCCTTTTCTCAGGACACCTAGTGCACATCAAAGATTTCCTGAGGGCATTATAAAATTGACATCTTGGCTCCTGCCTTCAAAGCAAAGTAACAAGATAATTGCACCTCAGATATCTGCAGTTTAAGCTACCTCCTGTTCTTTGAACTTATCCTGGGGTTGATGTGTCAGTGCCAGCAAGACAGCATTTTCTTTGACACAGTCCATCACACTTTTTTTTATATTTACAAAAATGATACAGGGATCAGAACCAGCTGTCCAAGTGTGACAATGAGGTCATGAGTATAAGTTGGTGGGCAGGAGGTTCAGGAGAGAAGTAATGAAGTACTTTTATGGAAAAGATGGTGGAGCCCTGGAACAGTTTGCCAGCTAAGGTGGTGGGAATGAGCACAGTAGCGGGATAGAATGAAGGAATAGTGGTGATCTGGGATAACAGGACCAGAGAAGAAAATAGGAAAGTCCGGAGTTTTAATATCTGGGAGACCATTAGGTTCCACAAATTATTCCAGGGATTTAGGGAACTTGGGCTGGATGGACCATGGGTCTTTTTCTGCCATCAATGTCTATGTTTCTGTGTTTCTATGTTTCTAATTCTAATTCTATCCTAGTCTATGCTATCCTAACTTTATCCTAGCTCAGTACACCTTGTCTCACTACCCCACTTCCTACTATAGTAATTCGGAAAGTTTATTAGCTTTCCATTGTGTGTACATGTTCCTTATTTACTGCTGTCTCTAGGATAATTGTACTGGTTACACCCTTCTGGGTTCTGCCTCATTTTTCTTTGTTCGCGGTGTGCATATGCAGTGAACATTGTTACCGGAGTGGTTTTGAGGGGTGACACTGTCAGTCCAGTGAAGAGTGGTCTTCAAGGGGCTTGTCAGTGTCACATTAATCATCAGCCAGGCTGGTCATGACAGTGTTCTGGCTTGCTTAGAAGAAACTTTATGTAGTTCAAAGGAGAGAGACAACCCAATCATAGGTCGGCTCGTCTTTGATCTAAAAAATGCAGGCTAGCAAGCACAGCTGAGCTGTCGTGATCAGCCTGCTGGAAAACCATCTCTTGTAGGTTGAATTACACCCTGCAAAAAGAAAACATTCATCGCCATCCATTGGTGTCTGTTGCTGCCACCACCCTTACTGTCCCCTCCTGACCCTCCCATTCAGCACCCACCACCCTACACCCCCCACAACATAACACTGACACTGGGGAGCCTAACTCAGTGTCACCACCTGAAATAAAGAAACAGTCCCTCATACATTTTTCCCAATATACCTTTAAAAAGATCATCCATCAATGTCTGTTGCTGCCACCATCATTACTTTCCTCCCACCCAACTCTCCCACTCAGCAGCCACCACTCCACCCCCAAGGCCTTACCTACCTACCGGGGTCCAACACAGTAATCTCTCTGTATTGCAGACAAGTCTTCACTTTCAATGCTGGACCGTGAACTGTGAAAATTAGGTATGCAGTTCAATGTGTTTTGATGGGGTCTTGAACTTACTGGCATAACTTGGTCATTTCTGGGTATTTCTGCCCCAGAATTTCAGCATGCCTTTTTCTTGATCCCACCTCATGAGCGATGGCAGTGAAATCAGGCAAATCTGTCCTGAAAGGTGATTTTGTGGTCGCTGTGTGAAATCACCTTTCAGGCAGGAGTTGAAACATTTCTCCACTCTTGTTAATAAGGTGGGTCAGAAGAAGGCTATGTTGAAAATGGGGTAAATATTAAAATAACAGGTTATGAGCCTGCATTGAAATTTATGAATACAGGCTCACAACTTGGAAAGTTTCAATATTTTGACACCAACGCTTCAACATAGTCATTTCTTCACAGAACCTCATGAATCAGACAGTTGTCATTTTTCAAATCCTGGCCAAACTGTGTTTTGCATTTATGGCATGAAATTACCTTTGGGCAGGATCTGAACATTTTCCAGCCTTATTCATGATGTAGGCTCATAAGAAGGCTATGTGGAGTCATAAGAAGGCTATGTTGAAAATTTGGGTAACAATATGAGAAAATAAAGTTACGAGTCTAAGTTGCATTTTTTCATTGCACGCCGTGAACTGTGTTAATTTTTAATTTTGACCCCACCATTTCAACATTGACATTTTTTACACCACCTCATGAATGTGACAGTTGTCATAGAAACATAGAATTTGACGGCAGATAAGGACCGCTTGGCCCACCCAGTCTGCCCAGTTCTCACCTGATGGATAAGCTGCAGATCCTAGTTAACCATTTCTCAAATCCTACCCAAAATGTGTTTTAACACTTGTGGCGAAATGACGTTTCAGCCATTGTTTTATAAATGACACCTGTCATGCTCAGGAGTGGTTATAAAAATGATGTTGAAAATGTGGGTAAAATGTGAAAACCTAGCTAAGTTATGAGGAAACAGAATTTTTCCTACACTTACTCATAACTGTATTATTTTTTTTTTCAGATTTTGGCCCCTAATGTTCAACATATCCCTTGTGTTACCCCCATCTCCTGAACATGGCAGGTGTTTATTTTTCAAATCCTCCCAAACTTATTTCCACAGTTGCACAGTGAAATCACTCTTGGATGGGATTTTAAAATTGTCTTGATCATAACGCTGGGTCATAAAAGACTGTTGGACATTTGAGTCAAATGTGAGAGCCCACTTAAAAGTAGATATTGCCTCTCAGCTACCCTATCCTGGGTAATTACAGCCTAATAGTGTGTCAAAGCAGGACACCACTGAAAATGAGACATTGCATCTTATCTGCTGTATCCTGGGTACAACAGTATATCATAAAAATGTGTACAAGCAAGACCTAGCGCAACTGCAATACCAGTGGCAAACATTCAGCATTGACAGATGCTTGTTATTTATCTTAAGTTTGCACAGGACAGTTTTATTACCCTTCGTCCTGCTGTTTTAACTGGTCGCTAACCTCAGGCTGCCTTGGATTGCTATACTGGTAGTGTCTGAACAAGTTGCACATTTCAGATTTTAGTTCAGCTGCTAATCATGCTCTCTGTCCTGCTCATCTGCCTTCAGCTATTCCCTTCCACGCCATCTCCACCTCCATCTTTCCTTCCCATCTCTTACAAGCCATGCCACTCCCTTCCTCTCCCCTTCTCTTCTCCCCATCAATCCTAATCTCCTTCCTCCCTATCCCTCAACCTGGAGTTCTTCTTCCATTCCTATCCCTGTTCCTCACCCTTCCTCCTCTCCTCAGACAAGGGACATAAATCCTACTCCATTCTCCGCCTCTTCTGTGCTTCTCCTCCTTGCTGGCAATGTAAACTCAACCCTGGTCCCTTCTCCTCCTCCTCCTCCTCTATTCCTAGAGGTCTTAGTATTTTCCACCTCAGTGCTAAGAGCCTCCTCCCTAAACTGGATCATGTCACTGTATGGGTTTCTCAACACTTTCCAGACCTCCTCTGTATCATGGAATCCTGGCTCTCTTCAAGATTCCTGATTATAACTTGCCATCCTTGACTACCAACTGTTCAGGCTGGACAGGGTAAATGAGGGGTGGTGTTGCCCTTATCGTCCCTCCACACAGCCTTCTTGCAATATTACTCTCATGCAGGCTGCACTCTCTCCATGAGTTTATTTTCACCAAACATTCATTTCCCTTCTCCATTACCCATTTTACGGTGTTTTCTATGCCTCTCTGAGAATTTCTACCTCCTGTCTGGGGACTCGCCTCTGCTCCCACCTAACACCCTCTGTTGGTGAGTTCATCCTCCTAGGGAACACTGACATTAATTGGTTTTCCTGGCCTCCAGGTGAACCTTCCACAGAACTGAACCTTTAAAGATCAATTGCAGTGTTTTTAAAATGCTTTTACCATTTTTATTTGCTCACCATGAGAACAACCACTCCATATCTATTGCAAGTAATGTGCAGGAACAGTCATTCCTCATGTTCAGAAGCTGTTTTACTGCCTGTCTTTTGAAGGTTTCACAGAAAATCCCTCAGACATTTTCAGACCAGCTGGCAGAATCTTGAGTGGGTGCTGATTCCATTCAAGCAACAATGACATAATTTTGCTCACAGTCCTGGCAGCTCAGTACATCATAGTATGGCATTTAAAAATCAGTCTTTGATTCCAATTTTCTGGTGGTGGCCTGTATGAATCAAATTATTCCAGTAAAACACCATGAGTAAATATTTGTCACTCTCCCTAACCTGATCAACACTTGATGCTCGGTATCACCCCCAAAAAAAAACAGCCACATGACAGGCTCTTAACATGAACATTTTGTTTCTTTGTTCTCTTCCTGCCCTGAATGAAGCCCCAACAGCTTTCTTATTTTAAAGTATTATCCCTAAAAATTACTGGTTAATATGCTAAAGTAATTAAATCTTTATCTGTAATGCTGTATCAATAATATTCAATAGGCAAAGATCCTCAGACAATTGAAAGTAAACATGAGTTGCTGCCATATTGCAGGGGTGTGTGTGTGTGTAGAGCTGCCAGGACCTTGAGGGAAAATGATGTCACTGTTGCCTGAATGGAATGAGCACGCACCCAAGATTCCGCCAGCTGGTTTAAAAATATCTGAGGGATTTTCTGTGAAACCATCAAATAGGAGAGCATTAAACTAGTTTCTGTACATGGCAAATGACAATTCCTTCATTTCATGTGTAATGAATAAAACCTGGTTGCCCTTATGTTAGGAAAATGAGTAAAGTTTATAATATGTTTGTAATATATCTGCAGTTGATCTTTATCTTACAGCTCATCACTGAACCTACCCTCTCAACCATCATCAGATCATACACTCCTGGACTGAGTTGTCTCCTCAACCCCCGCATCGTTGCAACAGGTGTATTGCTGGATGCCTTAAATGACTCACTACATAACATTGTGTGTCCTGAAATTCTGGCTCCCTCCTCCCTCTTCCGCCTCCTCAAGTAAATCTGGGCTGAAGTCCTCCTGAGGTCCCTCCATTTGTTGAATAAAGAATCTGCACTGAGAGACCTGACTGCAACTGACTGGTTCCCCTTGCTCTTTGCCCCGACAATGATATGGCCCTCTCCATTTTCCTCTCTACTTTTACCTCTGTCTGGGACAAGCTTGCCTCCATCAGGAAATCTAGGGTTAAATCCTCAAACCTCCCTGGATCTTCTGTGATCTCATAGACATGTGTAAGTCCCATGATATGCCTGTGCCAGGTATAAATTATCATAATCTCTGTCAGACTTCCTCTATTAAGGGCACTTGGAACTCTTGCACAAAGGCCATTCATACCACCAAGTCCTTCTATTTTAAAGCCAGCCTCCAAAATAACCTTAACTCCCTGACAAATTTTGGAAGAGGAATTTTCTCCTTTGACCCCCAGCCCAGTCCTCTCCCCTGCTCCTCATGGTTACTGGTACAACAGTATCTGACCCTTCCTCAGTTGCTATTCTCTCAAATAAGTTTTCACCACTTGTGCTCGCCCTCCCACATGCAGGCTCCTCTCCTCTCCTCTCCCCCATTTCCTACCTCCCCTTACCTCACTCTCCCTGGGTTTGATTTTCCACCTGTCACTCCCCAGGAAACCCTGCTTGCCCTTTCTTACTCAGCCCATCCAAATCTAGTCCAGATGGTTTGGAGCCACACTCTCCATCTGTTAGCTCCTGCCATCGCCTCCCTCTTACTTATTTGATTTTTATTTTATTTTATTTAAAATTCTCGGATTAACACCTTTGCCAAAGGCTCTTTTACACAGGTTCCACATCAAGGTACATGAAAACACAATGTATAGGAGATACACAATATAATACATCATAATACATTATAAAACATTAGAAGACCTGAACAGGTAAAACAGACAATCATAAGACACAAGAGTGAGTGTAGAGGAAGCAGGAGGTGGGTACAGGTTGAGGTGGTCAGGTGCTGGGGAGTGAGGTAGGGCTACTGGTATAGCTAGAGGAGCAGCCAGCAGGCCTTTGTCAGATTGGTGGAAAGGGTGGGAGGTATTATGAAAGAGGTATAGAGAACTTACAGTGAGAACTCCATGGTCTAGGCGAATCAATAATAGTGATTTCCCCAGGTTTATGTGAAACAGTCACAGGAGGCACGGGCCACAAGAGACTCACAAAGTTTGCGTTTAAATAAGTCAAGTGAGGTTGCATTAGCAATTTCATTGTGCAGGAGTTAAACAGTTTTGGAGCTCTGATTGTGAACAACCATTGCCCTTGCAAAGTTCAACATCGGGGACTTGGAGGTCAAACGATCAGCACTTCCGTGGTGCAAGCATTGCAGGAAGGGCTGAGGAGATTATTAACTCCCAGGAGCAGAAGACCATGGGTGGCCTTTTACTACAAGGCAGGTGTGGTGGGATATCCTACTCAAGTTACAGCCAATTTGTTAGCTCATAGAGGTCACAAGTGTGAGTCCGTAAGCAGTCCCAGCTAGAAGTTGGCAGGCCTTGTTAAGGATGATTGATATTCACTTTAGGCAGTGTTAGAGGCAGCGCCATATATCACCAGCCCATATTCTATTATTGCAACAATTGAACTTTGATTACAAGCTTCAGGGCTTCAGCAATGAGGCAGTGTGTATGTTTATAGAGAAGCCAAATACGGATATCCACGGATTTGGCAATGTGGTTAATATGAGGAATACAATAGTGTGCTATTCAATGTTACACCAAGGTATTTAAAAGTGTTTGTCTGCTCCAGAGTAACTCCTGATCTGTTATTGACAATCAGCGGAGTGGTTTTATGGTTGCTGTGTGAGCCATGGAAGAACATAGTCTTTGTTTTTTGTAGCTGAGCACAAACTTCTGTGTGATGAACCAAGCCTCCACTGCAGTGAAGCTTTCCTGAAGCTGGTTCTCCAGCTGGATGGGGGTCTGAGTTCTTAGTGTATATAACTGTGTTGTTGGCCATACATGAGGATTTGCACCAGGCAGTGCATGGGGAAGTTGTTGATGAAGATGCTGAAAAGTAATGGTCCCAGAATTTACCCTTGGACACTCCAGAGTGAATAGGAAGTTTGGATGAAAGGACGCTCCTATCTTAACCTGCTGTGACAGGCCCGTGAGGTAACTGTTAAACCATCTTAAGGTGTCTGCTGATAGACCGAGCATAGCTAGCTAGTCAAGCAGAATGGGTGACTGACCATATCAAATGCCTTGATAGGTCAGTGTAGGCATCATCGATAAGTTGGCCTTGGTCCAAGGCCTGATGGATATAGCTCATGAATTGAAGTAGCACAGTGGTAGTTCTGTGCCCTTTCAAAACCATTTTGGTGTGGAGATTGCAGATTGTATTTTCTAAATACTCTCCCAGCTGGTCTGCAAAATTTTTTCAAGAGCTTCAGATGGGGGGAGGATAGAGATGTGCCTGTAATTCCCATGATGGGCCCTGTCACCACGTTTATGGATGGGGTCACCAAGGCTAGCTTCTATAATGAAGGAATTGGGAGATCGAGGGGACTTATTGATAGTCTTGGTAAGTGGGGTCAGGACTTTGTCAAGTGTAAGGGCAATGAGCTTCAGATCTAGTGAGTCTCCACTAGTTCTGGATCTACCAAGTACTTTAAGTAAGTATTTTTGGCTTCCTTTCTGTCACAGATTTAAAATAGAAAGGAGGATGTACACGCCTGCATGAGGTTTGGCATTTATTTCTGTGCCAGTAGAGGTGTCGAATAAGTTTGAAGGTAGTACTTAGCTTAGGTTGGTGAAAGCTGAGTTGAAGGTGTTTGCAATAGTGGTGGGGTCTAGGTTAAGGCACCATCTATGTTAAGCATGGAGGCCGCAGTCCCAGATTCTTCTCTGTGAGTTCCTTAAGTAGTTCCCAAATTTCCTTCCAACTTTCCAGGTTTTGCCAGGAACACATCTATAGTAGTTTGTTTTTTCAGACTGCATGGCCCAGGTGCAGGCAGTTATGTATGCCTGCGTGTCTACTGGCCTGCCAGAAGCTCTAGCTCGATACCACAGATGGTCCTGCAACTTCATTTTTTGTAGGAGGTCGTACATAATCCATGGGTGTCAGTTCCCTGATTTTCCTCTTCTTGAAGGGGCACATAGATCACAGACAGCATTAAAGCTTGACATGAAAAATTCTAAGGTGGAATCCGTGTCCGAGGCAGTATCGACATGTGATCAATCTTCTTGTCTGAGCAATGTTTTTAGCGGTTATAGTGCTCTCGGCAAGTACCCTACTGTTAAAGTTTTTACCGGAACTTAATAAATTTGTTTGACCACACACACAGAACAGGGAAGTGATCACGTATGGTGTCATGAAGGACGTGAGTATGTGTGATATGGTCAGTGCATTTTGTAAGCACCCAGTCCAGTAGCGCTGGTCCGTGTCTTATAGTTAGATCTTGTGGGTGAGTGGACCAGCTGTAGAAGTTTATTGTGGCCAGGGTATCTTCATAGTTGATTGTGTTGGACAATAGCCAGTCTGTGTTAAAGTCACCCAACATTATGACCTCAGAGTTGCATTTCAGGTTGTTAATGCAGTTAAGAATGGTATTAAGACCCAGTGATTTGGACTTGGTAGGATGTACATCAAGCAACAGTCAGAGCCTTGTTGTGGCACCAAGAAGTATCTTGATAGGAAGTATCTGTATATCAGTCCCACAGCTG
This sequence comes from Neoceratodus forsteri, assembly GCA_016271365.2. Lineage (NCBI taxonomy): Eukaryota > Metazoa > Chordata > Ceratodontiformes > Ceratodontidae > Neoceratodus > Neoceratodus forsteri. The sequence goes on along the minus strand of CM028129.1, from coordinate 1,707,775,265 downwards.
GGCAGGTCAAGGGCATGCCCCATAAGAGACTCTTTGAGATAGATGGCAGCTGCCGCTTTCCTTGCAAGCCTATCTAGTCGGTAAAGGGAGTATCCCAGTATTGAAATGACATTGTTGGGAACTTAGGGTCAGCTATGTCTCTATCACAGATAAGACATCAGGATTATGTTGGGTGACCCATGCTGTGAGAACATCAAATTTTTAAGGAGACTGCAGATGTTGATGCTTGCTAAGGTGAGAGCCCCAGCTCTAGAGTTATTATTGGTACAGGTCAGAGGTGGACCAGGGTTAGTGAATATTCCCAGAGATAAATAGAAGAAGAAGTAATAGTCTCTTCAGTAGCTGTTTGAGGAGGTTGCGCTGGAATATACGCCCTTTTTCCCTGTTGGATATTTCAAATACTGTTTATACTGAGATGCCTCATAAGCATGGAATGAGGTAGAGCAGAAAGTGACCCGAGCCCCTGTGGTTTTGAGGGTGATCGCTGGGTGAAGAAATGGCCCAGTGTGGGGTGAGGCCACTGGTAGCAGTCCCATAGCAGTTCAGGAAAGTTTTAGTGTGGAGAGATGGAGGAGAAAGTGTGAGTGCTCCCCAACCATGTCAGAGGGAATGGCAGCAGGAGTAGGAGAAGAGTAGTGGGTAGAAGAAACAGGTTGCCATAGTAACAGAATAGTAGTTGAATCCACAAAAGTGGGTCCAGAAGATAGGGCCAGTGGAACCTGGTCTAGGGATGAGCCAAGCGGGCAAAAATTAAAAATAAGACTTAGCTAAGGAATGGTCTCTCAGGTGCTGGAGTGAGTGAGCACAAATTCTGTTAAAGGTATACAGAGAGGCTATGCTGACAAGTGTTAAAGTAGTGGTGTCAAGGGACTGCATTATCCCTTTAAGACTGAGTAGTCCCTTAGCTCACACCCAATGAGTGAGGGGCTGTAGGATCTGGCTGGGGCAAAGGAGCATTTAATAAAGGTTGCGGGTGGGGTGGGAGGGTATGAAATGTAGCTTAGCTAACACACTTTTCAGCGAGAGCGCTTATACACTTAAAAGTTAAGAAAAAACTTTTTAAAAGGGAGCAGAGCTGAGCTGAGCTGTGCTAGAAAAGCAGAGGGTCAAAAATCGTCCTGGCAGCAGTGAGGTAGGGCAGAATGCAGGCTTATGGAAAAGCTAATCAGAGGCAAAATCTCCTTAATTTAGCCAGTAGTTGCTTTCAAGACTTAAGGAGCTAAAAATTGAGGAGGTTGAGCTCGTCATTCCCAACTTCTGAAGCAGTCCATTTTACCAAATGGATGGCAGCAGGCAAGTGGCAGAGGCGGGTGGCTGAGCAGAAGCTGTGCAGGCTAGGCGCACCTGAGTGGGGGCTCTGGATCTTAAATGGATAGCAACAGGCAAGTGGCAGAGGCAGGTGGTGGAGCAGAAACTGAGCCATGGGGCAGCGCACCTGGGTGGGGGCTCTGGATCTTAAATGGATGGCAACAGGCAAGTGGCAGAAGCAGGCAGCCTCTACTCAACTCCTAAACCTCTCCTTCACCCTATGTGCTGTACCTCAGTCTTGGAAAATGCTAAGGTCATTCCTCCACAAAGGGGTGATCCTCCAGCCCAGGCAACTTCTGTCCTATCTCCTCTTTCCCTCTTGCAAAGCTGCAAGAGAAACTTGGTCTGCTGACGTGTGCAAGCTTCCTCCAATCCTCTAACTTCCACTCCCATTCCAGTCTGGTTTTAGGAAGTGCCACTTCACCGCCTCCTCCCTGTTTCAGGTCACTGACTCCATCCTCTCTGGGACTGATGAGGGCACATTACAGCAGCCATTTTAATTGATCTGGTCAAAGCCTTTGACTCGGTGTCCCATGCATTCCTCCTGGACAAGCTGAGCTCTGTCAGCCTCTCAGCCCTCAATGTTGTCTGGTTTTGTTGTTATTTCTCGGGCTGTCAACAGTTGGTGCAGGTAGGAAGCACCCTGGTCCTGCTCCTTCCTATCCAGGCTGAGGTCCTACAAGGCAAGGCAAGGCAATTTTTTTAAAGACACCCATCCCGGAGGCTCTGGGCACCAACATATTAAATTTCATAAAACTCAATAATAATTATATATACCCAAATAACACACTATTGGACATAAATATATAGTGTTACAGCAATTATTATAAAATTTATAAATACTACCTCAGCAACAGCTGCTAACTCAAAAATAGCCAAGCACCAGTTAAGGTATAAAAATCAGGAATCAGGGTAAGGCTATAAAGCTAAGTCCGGGAAGGTCTGATTATACAAGAAGGCCTTGAGGTGGACTTTGAATACCTCAACAGAAGGGGCCTCTAACAGCTGGAGAAAGTGAATTCCACAGGATAGGGGAGGTGACACTATGCTCTGTCACCTGCTGTTTTAGCCTCACCCTAGGAATTGCAAGGAGGCCCCCAGAGGAGAAGCCGGAGGAGCAGACCGAGACAGCAGGTGTAAGAAGGTCCTTCAGGTAACCAGGGCTCAGGCCATGTAGGGCCTTAAAGGTGAGCAAGCCCACTTTAAAGAGGATCCTCCACCTGACCGGCAGCCAGTGCAGTTGACGCAGCACCCAAGTGATGTGACGAAGTACTTAGGCTGTCTTGTCAACAGCCTAGCTAACCGCTTTCTGCACCAGCTGCAGTCGGCGCAGGGTACCCCCAGAGACCCCGAAATAGAGCGCATTACAGTAGTCAAGCCTGGACATCACGAAGGCATGAACCAAGGTGGGGACATCCAGAGATGGAACTAGGGGCTTTATCCTGCCGATATTCCTCAGATGATAGAAACTGGTATGGACAATGGATTACACCTGAAAGTCAAGCGTCAATCCGCTGTCAAGAAAAATGCCCAGATCATGCACCCTAGAAGAGGCCTTCAATGGTACAGAGCCAAGAAAAGCCCTGTCTCTGCACCAGAGGCCAACCTATCATGCCCTCTGTTTGACTCCACCACCAGTACCTCCATCTTACCGGGTTCAGTTGCAACCAGCTTGAGGCCATCCAATCACTGATATCAGTGAGGCATCTGTTCAGCACTTCCACTGTGCAAGATGTTCTGGGGCAAGGAAAGATACAGCTGGGTATCATCAGCATAGCAATGAAAACCCAAGCTGTACTTCCTAAAGAGCTCTCCAGGCAGCATGTACACAGCGAACAACATCAGCGACAAGACCAAACCCTGGGGAACTCCATAACAGGAGGCAAGGGAGGAGAAAATTCCCATTACTACCCTTGCCTCCTATTAGATAGAAAAGACTCAAACCAGCAGAAGACAGTGCTGGTGAGTCCACAGAATTCTCTTAGGTGGTCAAGTAACACACAATGGTCCACCATGTCAAATGCTGAAGAAAGATCAAGGAGGATGAGAATTGTCCTCCCTGATCTCTTGCCCTGAGGAGGTCATTGTGCATCTGAACTAGTGCAGTTTCTGTGCTATGTCTTGCATGAAACCCAGACTGGAGCATCTCATATAGATCATGGACCACAAGGTGTTCCTCAAGCTGAAGCACCACCACCTTCTCCACAATCTTACCCAGGAATGGAATATTGGAAATGGGACAGTAATTTGCCTTGAGCGTCAGGGTCCAACAATGTTTTTTCAGAAGCGGTCTCACCAATGCCTCCTTCAAGACATCAGGGAAGATCCCTTTCAACAGGAACACCACATAATCAAGGCAAACACTGGACAAATGGAGTCAACACATCTCATTAAGAAATGCATCGCACCGGGTCCAGTTCACAAAAGGTGTGCCGAGCTTGGAAGCAATCTCAATGACTGAGTGAGTCTAAACTCACCCTAACCAGGTGGAGTGCTCTCGGACACCCATGGCGACCACTGTCGGCCAAACTATGGCTCACTGGTGGAACTCCCTGCCTGATGGTGGACACCCTGTCTCAGAAGAACTGAGCAAACTCCTTGCATAATGTGTTCAAAAGGCTACTGAGTGTAGACAGAAAGGATGGAGAAGCCTGTCCACAGTCTGAAAGAGCACAGTTGGTCTGTTCCTCCTGACAGCAAACTCCCTGACAGGACTTCTGCCTTCTACGGTTGATTGCCCCTGGTACACACCATAGTGCACATGCAGGGCCAGTTTGTCCACCTCCAGACTAGACTTCTGCCAGCAGCACTCTAATCTCCGACCCAAAATCTTTATCGCTTGAGCTCCCCATCATACCAAGGGACCTCAAGTGAGAAGACTTGGGTTGTACATGGACTGCAAGGAAGGAGCCGAATGCACCAGACATCACCTTTATTATAGGTATGAACTGCCACGACACACCCCCAACATATGCACTGTCCACACTAGATAGATCAGCCACCACCAAAACCCTCTTGGGTCAATCCCTTCAAAGGGCAGTAGCTGATCATCTCAACAGGGGAGGGCCTCAGGGGACCACGAACAAGAACTCACCATACAATGAACAAACCAAATGACCTGATCAAGCCTGAGACTGTTTACCCAAGCCCCAGCGAGAACACCAGGTCCAACATGTGGCCACCTTGATGGGTCACCAAGAAACTACTTGTGCCAGGCCCAGAGATTACATCATCTGGAGGAAGTTGTAACCAAGCTGGGAAGATTAGTTGTCAGCCCAAACATTGAAGTCCACCAGCACTAAACATCTGGGGTGTCTAATGCTTCACCAATGATGAAATCGGCCACTTGCTGCAGGAAATCTCCACCAACCCAGAAGGGCAGTAAATAAGGATAATTTGACAACCTCGCCCAGACCCCTCGGATGGCCACAAATTAAAATGAATGTGGTGCTCTCACTGGGTGCAGGGTGAAGCCTAGCTCAGATCTAAAACAGATGGCTACACCCCCCCACCCCTGTGTTCCACTGTGGGGCAGTGCACTCACGGTATACCTCGGCAGAGATGGTGGCCTGTAAAACCAGGCACCATTCTGGGTCAAATCCCATTTTCCATCTTCCTAAACAACCTCCCCTCTGCCTGTGCCATCTCACATATTCACATTCATGCAGATTATGCAGTTCTCTGCACTTCCAATCCCTCAACTGCATCTGTGTAAGCCTTGCACCAGCAAGACTTCTGCTCTGTTCTGAGCTGGTTCCAGTCCAACTAAATTTGCATCAAAACTGAAAAACAGTGTTAATGACCTTTGGTACCAGTCAGAAACTGGCCAGGCTCTCCCTCCCTCCCCTGCTTTCTCCATGCTGGATGGCACCCCTTGAAATAGTGCCAAACTTCAAGCATTGTACCTCAGCATGTGGTTGGTAGCAGGTTTGACTTCTCTGCCTACATTGATGCTATCCATGCCAAACTCTGCCCCAAACTCAGTGCCCTGTACCACAGTAAGGACTGCCTTTCTGCCCAGGTCTGCCAGGAGCTGGTCCCCAAAATGGTTCTCTCGTGTTTTGACCTTGCGGTTTGTGGCTATGGCACCACTGCCTCTGCATCCCTTGCTAGACTGGACACCCTTTGCAGCACCTTCTGCCACTTTCCTACCAACTCACCATCTCATACTCACCATTGTTCCCTATACTCCTCCATATCAATCCTCTGTCTCCCACTCATGTCACCAGTCCCACTGTGCTTCCATCATCTCTAAATACTGGTTTGGGTCCCTCCTCATACCTATCCTCACGCCTCTCACCCATCCCCTCTTCCTTCTACTCCTGCACCCAGAGACCTCACACCTTCTCTCCCCACACTCACTCTTCAACTGGGAAACCTGCCTTCCCATCGCCTCCCTCCTCTGGAACCAGCTACCTCCTCCATCTGTCTTCTGTCCAGCTCCTTCCTCAACCAGGCATCAGCTGAAACTTCTTCCCTCTCCCTCTACTCCTGACCTTCTACCTGAACCCTTTCTAACCCTTCATCTGCGATTTTGCCTCCACTTACTCTCTCCACCACCTGCACGGTTTGGGCTATTTTTGTGTAGTTCAATCAGCCTGTTTCACTACTCCCTAAAGACTAAGCCAGTCTCTACTCAATCAGGCATAAGCACTTTTGATTGTGTCCAAAAGCACAGCTGATTTCTATGTAATTTGCTATCTGTTACATGCAGCAATCTTGCTTTCTTGCTGCATATAACATGCTTTGCTTTTTGTTTGCTCTGCACTCACTGTTGCACTTTGTTGTCATCAGCATTGTAACTGCATCATCTGACTTGCTTTAATCTTTCTAATTGGTGTTCTCTCCTTCCCCTCCCAGAGTCACAACTGGAAATGAGCGTTGCCTCAGATTGCCTCTCCTGGTAACCAATTTTAAAATAAATAAATAAATACTGCAGCCCTTTGCATCAAGGAACTCCACCAGTCTTTCCATAATGATAGCTCTCAATAGTCTGCTCACTATTTAGGTAAGGTACTGTAGGGTTATAGTTACCCAGCTCATCCTTCATCACACTCTTATGTAGGGATGCTATGTCAGACACCTCTAGTCTACTGCTGAACACTGCCTGTTTCCAGAGGCTGCTGAAGAGATCTGTCAGAGGTTGTGCAAGTGTTTGCTCCTCCTCCTCCTCCTCCTTAAGCACCCTGGGTGCAACCTATCTGGCACCAGTGATTTATTGACCCTCATGGAACTTAGTCCCTTAAGTGCCTCTTAATTAACATTGATCCCATGTTAATTTCTGGCCCCTCTAGTTCTGGACTGAGCCTGCACTGGCTTAAGTGGAGGACAAAGAACCCCACTACAGGCGTTAAGTGAATGCAATCCGTCCGAGCTCTGGCTACTCAATTACAGGGGAGGGAAGGAGCACTGCATATAATAAACAAAAAATGAAATATTACTTGGTTTTGTTAGAAACCAATTTGTTTATTTTTTAACCAGGTAGCGGGTTATTTTTTCCACTACAATCACTACTGCTAGCATGGCAGCATGGCATAGCAATGTACGGTGTGTGCATTTACTAACTGCCCATAGTACAACCACAGAACTTAACCGACGCCTGTTGGTCCATGGTGTACTATGAGACTGTTGGGTAGCGGCATGCTAAACAACCAGTTTGGTCCTTAGTCCTCCACTTCTGCCCCTGCACTCTGTAGCAGCTACTTTTACTCAACTGTGAATAAAGAACAGAAATATTCATGTTGTATATTAGCCTTCCCCTATCCTCCTTCATCTACCCCTCCCTCTTTTATCCTGTTTATTCCTTCTCATGTTTTGACTTCAAACTAATGTAGGCAGGAGGCTTTGCCACCCTCCTTGAGCCTCTCTGCAATCCTGAGTTGTGTCCCACCTTTGCTTTCCTTACCACTCTATTAGCTTCTTTTAATTTGTCCAAGTATAAATCCTTATTACTTCCCAGATGATTTTTGTACACCTCTTAAATGTTACCTTTTTCCTTGGATTGTTCCCATCCCTTGGAAAGTTTCTCCTCTTATTGTTCTTTCCAACTTGTCCCAGACAGGGGTTTGTGACATCTTGGTGTTTTTTTTTTTTTTTTTTACCTCATTGCTCTGCCGCTTCCTCTTCTCCCTAACACCCTTCGACTTGACCCTGAGTAGCTTGCACATCTCTTCAAAATCTCCTCTCCTGGAATCTGAGAGATGGGTCCTGAGTATGTGCATTCTGACCCTACTGCAATATTAAGCCATATTGAATAATGTCGGTGAACAATTGAACAATTGCCTAGAGGTTTCCTGTCCTTATCTCTCTGGCTGAATCCCTGTTTGTGAGTACCAGATACAGAACTGCTCCTCCGTAGAGTATGTTCCCGGACCTCTTGCACTAGAAACCAATCTTGAATGCTTCCACCAGTGCTTGACATTTGGAACTGTCTGCCACTGGGTCACCCAGTCCACATCTAGCATGCTGAATTCTTCCATTAACACAACCTCCTCCTGTGCTTGTCGCTTCTTATTTCTCCTTAGTACCTTCTCAATCTGCTCGTTTATTGTGGAGGTCTCATAGACTCCCATATTTTTACCATGCTCCCTCTACCAACTGTACCCACACTGATTCGGGTTTCATAGCCCTCCCTCAGAGCCCTGTCTTCAGCTGCTTTCATTCCTTCCTCACCAGACAGGGCCAACCTCTACCCTTACCCCTATCCCTTATGAAGACTGCATAGCTTGAATTCTTAGATTCCAGTTGTGGTACTGTGCTGCCCATGTTTCCAGCAATATCCACCAGATCTAGTTGGCCTTCTGTCACCACTGCCTGAAGATTACATGTTTTGTTTCCCAGGGTCGTGGCATTTATTGCATATGGCCTTGCAGGAGTTAAGCCTTGCTGTTCTGCTTTGGTCTGCCTGACTCCTTCTAGCTGTTTGATTTCTGTGCCTTGTGGCCATTATGTGCCCTACCACTGCCCTCCGTGTGCATGCAGATGCCCCCCAGCAGCCCCATACTTTTCCCCCTTCGACTCTTTGCCAACACTTGTAGGTACTCTAGCCCCATCTTCAGTGGTGGGGGCTAGATTTTGCTCCATTCTAGACAATGCCCTAGATCCTGTGCACCAATGAAGCCTCACTTGGGCCTAGTTAGTTTATTGCAGCCCCACTAGGCTGGCAGTATAGCCTAGAGGTTAGAGTAAGGAGCTGTGACTGAGTTTGGTACATCCAGCAGACCTGGGGCTGATCTCCCACAACTCCCACTTGCATACTGTGTGACTCTGAGCAAGTCACGCAACCACCCAGTGCCCTGGTCACCTCAAAACAGGCACTTGTGCCTAGTGGCTTTACCCATTACCAAAGAATAATATAAAATAAATAAATAAATAAAATGCTGGCTAATTAACCCATCTGTATTTTTTGTTTTTACCTATTGTGCTGAACCCTCTCCACTCAAATGTAGGTCATCATTTGCAAACAGAGCAATATCGGCCCCGTGAGTTCTCAGTTCTACATACCTGAACTCCTTCCTGCACACTACCTTTACCATACATTAAACTCCATGATCTTGGCTTTTGTGTCTTTAAATACACATGATACTGGCAGCACTTTTGAAAAGGCTACCAAGTCTGTGACTTCCTTGATCTTGCTTCCCAAGACCCTGATGAACTTCCGTGATCATGTCAATGATGCAGTTTGGCAAAAATTGGTTCCAATGTGGCTTCCGTGTCTGGCTTTCTTCTCTCTGGTCAAGGACTTGAGCTGTGGCATTATCCTCCCAGCCATCTCACCTCTGAGGCAAACCAGAGGTCTTCTAACTGACTCTGAGCCTCAATCAGCCTTTCCATCCCTCTGACTATGTGGTCCCCAGTACAAAACCTCTTCTTGCCCTGCTTTACCTTCTTCTTCCCACTAGGCTCCTTCCTTGCAGGTTGAACCTGTTTCTGGGGTAGATGAATTCTCAGTTTTATTGCTCTGGGGCCAGGGATGTTACCACTCCCCAAAGCCTCCAGGGCTACTAGTGATTTCTCATTACCACCCAAGGATTAGATCCTCCCTGCTCCAACCCACCTCCTTCCTGCCCCACCATGTACTTAAGTCCCATTGAAGCTCTGAGGGTCTGCTGGGGAGGGTACTTTGTTCCACAGTCCCAGTGGCCTCCACTCAGATGTTAGAACTCAGACCTGAGATTGTTTTGTTCCATCACCAGGCACCCCAACCTCCTGCAGACTTGGCACCCCCATCTCCCAGTGCACCCTCTAGAAGATGGCCATACCATATCCTCATAGTCCACAGGAGAAGCTCACGTGATTTGTTTGGGGTTCAGAGCTGTAATTCAGGTAAAGCACTTTAAGAGAGTTAGTTTGAATGAGTTCAAAGAACCCTCAACCAAACCTGGTGATTATGATTTGGGTTCTAACAGCCAATCAAGTGTGGGATTTAGGAACCAATTATATAAAAGTTTTAACTTTTTATGCTTTTCTTTTCCCGCTCAGTCACCCACTCCTTCGGCAGCCAAGCCCCTACCATCTTTGCTCCTCCAGGCATTGTCCACTGTCCCTCATCGCACCACCCCTGACCAACCTGACATATCCCTTCATTGGGGGCCACCTCTATGGTCCCAACTGGAGGAGATTTCGTGTGCCAGGAGGCACACACTTAACAATCCTCACCAGGGCAATGAGGGGCAGCACAGGGCTCATCCTGGCTTCACAGAACTGAGAAATGGGCTGCCATCATCCAGGTGGCTGGACGGCCATCATTTTCATGTTTTCTCATCCTCCCACCTCCCTAATTAGACCTATCTGGTGGCACCATCAGGTGGGGATGTATGGTGGCGGTTGAGGCAACATGCTGCCTAGTACATTTTCAATCCACCATCAGGTGCCAGAGGTCCACCTGCCCCCAGGAGGGAAGCATCCAATGGATGCCTATACAGTCCATCCTGCAGTCTCCACTCCTGGTACCCAGGCTCGGGTGCAAACCCGGTCACTAGCATGCCAAACTAAACCATTCATAAGCGCCATGGAGCCAATTAACTGTTTTTAAATAAAGCAGGCTCTAAATCCTCAGGCTATCTCACTTGCAAGCAAAACGTAACTTTCTATGAAACATCTTGTCTTTCATAAATAAACTGGCTTTATATTAGGTCACCAGTTTTTAAGGTAAACCTGTTAATATTCCTAGCATAAAAATGCCTTTAGTTTGAACACTCTCCACCCTCCCTGTGTTGGATTTGAGCACCAATAAAGTCCAGAAACCCTAGGGGTTCTTTTTATATCTGCAAATTTTATTCAGAGTTCATTGTAAGGTGATACAGTCAATATTTCAGAGGATAATGGCCAGACATAAGTCTGTATTCTATTTGTAACCCTGTGTCTGTGCCCTGTCCCTAGGAAAGGAGTGAGCATGGCCCAGGGAACCATCCATGTTTAGCGGTATTACTATGCTTTCTGGAAGGTCCCTTAAAATGGCACTTACTTGCTTTAACCTTTCCCAGGTTGGACTTTCACTGGGACACATACAGACCCACTTTCACTTACTAAAAAGAGTCATGGACAACAAAGTCTATGTAACAATCAAGTTGTTGCCTGAAATTTAAACTCTATGGGCCGGATTTTCAAAGACCATTAGATCCATGCAAATTGTGTCAAGTGACCACCTTGAATCAGATCTAGGTGCACCAAATATTGTGCACCATTCATTGCAAGAAAAGGTTCTCTGTGGTAAAGCCCTCCAAACTGACGCAAGAGGTCCACTGTGTCAACAAAATGATGCAGGACAAGATTGACACAAACTGCACTAAAAATGGTGCAAGTTGAGTCAAAATCACACAAAGGACAAGAATGTTGTAAGCTAAGTCAAAAATACAGCAGATGAAATGGCCAAGACTAAGCCCCAGAAATCTTCTAAATTAGTCCTGCAGGGAATATCAGCCATTAAACGTAGTATAGTCAGGTCTGACCACCTGCAAGTGGGTCTCTTTATACACTCTAGTGTCCCTTAGACCAGCTCTGCCTCATAGGTCGGACTGGCACAGAGGGCCCACCTAGAAAGGAGGTGATACAAGGGCCCACCTGGAAAATCAATAGAGGAGATCCTGGTTGACACACTGTATCAATATTCCATTTTGATCTGATACACTAGCTCTGTGTTTGCATCTTACATTTATCAGCAGTATCCCAGATACCCCACTTAATTAGAAAAAGAAGATAAATGCAAATGTTTTCAGAGTTCAGAAGGTAACCACTTACCTAACTGAGGGGCCCACCTGGAAATTTCCAGGTATCCAGGTGGGCCAGTCCGACCATGGCTGGTCTAAGGGTGGCATGCATCTTAGTCATAAGGACAGGACTCACATTCCTTGAAAATCCCAAATAAGGGATAGTGCATCATTTAAGTGATGCAGGCACCTTCTGACATGACACAGGCATTGGTTTTGGTGCAAGCATGGTACAAGTCAGTCTGGCACATGCAGACCTGTTTTTGATGCGCACCACTGGAAAATCAGAATTTATGCAAGTTTTCATACATCCTGCTCCTTGCATCAGTTGTTTTTGACACAAGCTCCTGCATCATTCTCTGGCCTTTGAAAGCTCTGCCTTATAAGTTCATTTGAAGATCCAGAGATCACAATTAATGTTGTTAGGCTAATCACTCTTCTTTTACAACAGCATACATTTCCCCAGGGCCCTTTATCAAGGTCCTGACCCTGTCTACAGGCTGTCTCAGTCTGATCGATATTTCTACACAGCCACTTGCTGAGATACATGATAACCTGTCTTGCCTCATGATTCATACAGCTGTTTCATTACTGCCATTCGGGCTTCATCAGTCTTGTACTCAACATTTCCTGTTCCTGTATTATGAACAAGAATAAAGTAGCACTGAGCAAGGCGCATAGATAGAAAATGTGAGGGCTCAGATCACTCTAGCTGTCACCTATCTCTGGCAGCAATTCCAACTGATAAATGGCAGGAATCCAATCAAGACAGCTTCAAGGGATGAAAGAGAAATTGTGTCAAATAATCACAGTCTGAGAGCAAGTGCTCGAAAAATACAACGGCAACAACAGAAAATGAGATTCTAATCACATGTTAGTCAATAATACCTATCCCCACTATTATATCTCCACTATAGTGCAGTTGTATGTACTCTTCAAACACTGCAGCATATGCACTGTGTTACTTGTATTGGCAATGCATTCTGCTTCACATTGCAGTTCTTCAGTTGTTATCTGTATTTTCGGTGGGACTCTCTTGCCATGATAGCTCTAGCAGCTATGTTTGAAGCAGTGCACCTACTTTCTTGAATTTTCACCTGGATAATCTGCATCACCACAGATTAACTAATTTATTTATTTATTGAATTTTGATGACCGGGAAGGCCCACTGGGCCCTGGAGGTCCCTTTTCAGGGGCGACCTGGGAGTTACAGGACTATTAGGATACACAATTAGAGCAGATGTAGATTATAGCATGTAAACAGGTGAACATATATATAGCAATGACATATTACATATCAGGTTCAATGATTAGCAAAGTGAAACAATCAGGAGAGCCAGAGCAACACCTGGGTCGCAATAACCCGAGTAGAGTATTTTGGGAGGGAGCCAGTAGAGAAGGGTTAGGTTTTTGTTTACCTGGTAAGTGCACTAGACATACAACCTAATTTTAGGCACAACCATGGAGAGTACAGGACTACAATGAAAACAAAACAGTAACAGTATACATATAGCACAAGGCATAGAGAGTACTGTACAGTGGATACGAAATTCCAACTATTCGCAATAAATGCAAAAGAGAACAGTAAAGTATTACAATCACTGACAAGTCAGCCCCTAACACACTAGACATCAGCATAGACGCCGCAGAGTATAATATCTTAAAGAGAAATTATACCACACATCAACCCAAAGAAGCAGCAGTCACTATAGGTACAGGTCACAGGAACCAGAGTTACAACATTATGCACAAGCACATGTATATAACATAAGCAAATGATTTCTTAAATTACTTCTAAAGACTGAATGGGAGAAAACATTTCATACTGTTAAAGATCCCATGGCACGTCTTGAAAAGAGTAGGGGATGTTTTATTAAAGAAATAACATAGCAACAATCTTCAACTCAAAACAAAGTGACAACAACCGTATCACAGGAAATAGTAACAAAAGAAAAGAAAAGACATGAGGAAAGGAGAAAAATTTAAAATGAAAGGAAAATCATAACTGTCAACTGTATATTTGCTGAATACAGGAAAAGCTAAAAATCAAGAAGTCATCAAAGAAATGCATTAATAATCCATGTACAATTTTTCCAATAGTTGTGAAATACAAAGGATTCAAAGAACGTGCTTCAGTAGTGTGACTAGACAATAAAGCAGATACAATGTGTTGCACAATTTGCAATGCTGAAAACATTTTCTGTTGTAAAAAGAAAAGATATTAGCTGCCATAAATAATAACGGCAAGATGCAAAATTAAACGAAAGTCCCAGGATGATAGTTTCTCAATCCCGGGGATATGACCTATAAACTAGAGCATCATACGTCATTGTCTGAAATGCCTTCTTCCATTTATGGAGAAGGAGTGTCCAGACAGCTTGGGTAGAAGGGCAGTCTATAAAGAAGTGATGCATGGTCTCTGGGACCGCCAGGCATGAATCACGAGGGCAGAAACGCCTCCTCACAGATTTGTGTTTTAGGTTCTTCTGACCCCAACCTGCCATGGCAGGCCAACCAAGTAATGTCCCAGAATTGTTTAGGCATCATAGAGTCCGCTCAACTGAGAAAAGACACAAGCCAAGTCCATGGGAGTACCTTGAGTGGACTGAAGCTGTGTGGGGTCTGACAAATGGGTTGTAAAATTGTAAAAGGTAAAGTTGTTTCCTGGTCTGCGTCAGTACAGTAGTGGAAAGAAAGGTGCCAGTGCCACAGTTTTAAAAGGAAGGAAACAAAATGTTGGAGTACCTAACCTTCTAAAGTTCTAGGAATGTCATGTGGCTGTTGTTGCCAGAGCTGACAAACTGCCGTGGTTAAAGAGTGTAGGATGGAATACCAGAAGGAGGGTTGAGCTTGAAGTAAATGAGAATGGTAATTTAAAAAGACTATGAAAATGCTACAGGATGGGTCATCCGGACCCCTCCATGACAATAGTCCTGATAAGTACAAAATATGATCATTTGATGGGATTTAAATGTTCACCCCAGAAGCCTTGGAAAAAATATTACAAACCCATGCTTCTGAAGTAAATGGAACTGGGAATACAGATGCTAGATGTAAAAGAGGGGAGTATTAAAGTCTTTATGAGAAACACCTTCTATGCTTTGCAATGCTGTGATTCCAAAAGGAAATAGAATGGACAGCTCTCTTCAATATCAAAGCCAGTTATATGGGCATCATCAGGAGTCCCAAAACAACTCTAGGATTTTAATAGGTGCATGTGTCAGGGAACATCTGCAATGTGGGACTGCAGGAGTGCAGGGTATCACAAGAGCAGTACTTTTGTCAGATTAATTTTGAAACTGAAATAGCTCTAAAAGCACAAAAGATAGGGGTGCTGCCCCTGTAGAGAGAGAGAGAGTAGTACAAATGCATAAATCATCCGTGATATGCACAAACTAATGGAAGGGGTGTCCAACAGGGGACAACATTCTAGGTATGGATGGGTGTATGGATAAGTGCCATAATAAGGGATCCAAATGAAATGTATAAAGAAGGGCACTTAATCGGGCATCCCTGCCGTACACCCTTAAGACCTAAAAAGGGGAACAGGAGGAGCCATTTACATAAGGGTGTATCCATGCAGTAGTATACAATAATCTAATCCAAGAGGTAAATTCTTGGGAACATGGTAATGCATAAGATCCTGGAAGGATAAGAGTGGTTGACCCTGTCAAAGGCCTTTTCCTGGTCTATTTATTTATTTATTGAAACATATTGGAATTAATACCTTGAGTCAGAGACTCCTTTACAAAGGCTCCACATCAGAGAAGACAATGTAAAAGCGACAATGTCAGATATTACAGCAAACAACGGTGTGGGAAATATCACACCTTACAATTGATACAGAGTATAGTACAGGCAGATGTGGTACAGGATATTTACAACAGTCAGAGACAATGCAGTACAGAGGCAAAATACATTGTACAGTATCTACAGAGGTGAACATATAATACAGCAGTTGTAGATAAGTATTTATGACTGGAATGTGCAAGCAGCACAGACCAGTGAGTGACAACTAGTCTGAGGTCTTGGTCAGACAGAGGCCAGGGACAAGTGCTCTGGAGGCAGGACCAAAGGGTCCATTGTCATGGCACAGTTTTGGTCATGGGTAGGTCAGGGTACAGTCTGCAGGTTGAGTCCTGCAAGATTTGGCTACTGAGAAGGGATTTGAACAGACCCAGGGTAGGGGCCAAGAGGATTGGCTCAGGAAGTGAATTCAGCCACTGGGAGCATGGTACCTGAAAGTTCTTTGACCCATGGAGGTTTTACAGAGGAACCTGGTAGGGCATTTTTCAGTGTGACGTGCATCTGGTGTTGATAGGCTGGGAAGAAAAGCCACAAGGGTGGTGGGCATGAGGCTGGCTGTGATTTTCTTGGCAAGAAGACAGGTCTGGTACTTTAGGGGTCATCAAAGTTTAGTCAATTTGTACTGGCATAGAGCGTGCAGGTGTGTGTGTGCCAGTCACATCCTGTGTAGCCAGCCTACAGGCTTTATTCAGGAAACCCTAATTTTGTTGAGGAAGTGTTATCAGCAGCACCATAGATAATGATCCTATAATCTATGAGTGACAAGACAGAGCAGGAGATGGCTAGATGTAGGGCTTCAGGGGAGACAGTGTCGAAGGTGGAGCAGACCAATACGCATACTTACAGCCGACTAAGTCAGCGGTATGTTTGTGGTAGGTAAGCCTGGAGTCTAGGGTAACACCTAAGTATTTAAAACTAGAGACTTGTTCCAGGATTTCATTTTGGGAGTTATGGATGAGCAGGAGTGGCTGTTGAACTTGTTTTGGGCATAGGCAAACAGCATGGACTTTGTTTTTATAGTTTAGGACAAGCCTATGGTCAGCAAACCAGGATTCGGCCTCACTAAACGACCTTTGGGGGGCTACTTGGAGGGCGGCAGAGAGAGATCAATAAGGAGGGGTTAGAAGGGGTACTGAATGAAACAATATCTCTAAGAAAGGTAGGATTGGAAGGAGTGATCTGCCAGGAAGGGCAAGTCTGAACTCTGAAATAACCTGAGTGGCAATGGTAGTAACCTGCTGAGTAAATGGAAGCACATATTTTGTAGCCAACATTCAATAAGCTGAGTGATCTCCAGTTTCGGACAGCACCACAGGTCCTTTCTTATACAGCAAATTCATAATAAAATCAGAAAAACCTGTAGGGTAGAGCAAGTAGATATGATGGTATTATACACCACCACGTTAAAGGCAAAACAATGTATGACTTGAATGAAAAGAGTCTAGCCTGAGGCGGTTCAGGCCAGGAGAAGAAGTGTCTCCATTGCCGCTAATAGCCTGCTGAGTTTCCTCTATGGTAATGGGTGCAGTGAGGAAAGCAACTGCTCTGAGGGGGGTAGGGGGGTAGAGGGATAGGAGTCAGCCACCGGGACAGCAGGGTGGGAGAGCTAAACATTGTCTCCAAAGCCACGTCTCCATTGCAGCTTAATATCCTGCTGGAAGGTTTCTTCTGGTAATGGGTGCAGTGAGGAAAGCAACTGCTCTGAGTGGGGAGAGGGATAGGAGTGTGCCTCAGGGCAGCAGAAGTGGGAGAGCTAACATTGTCTCCAAGTAGGGTGTTTTTAATGTTGGGTAGGGGAGCCATGGGGTAGCAGAAACAGGGTCTAATAAGGTTTCTATATGAGTGGCAGAGACTCTATCAGTACAACTTTGATAAATATCTAAGGATGGATTTGAACCCTGGGTTCCATGTTGTGCATCCATTTTCAAGGAATGTGCCCTATTGTACTGGTATCAGGCCATGCCCTCCTTCAATGTATTTATCCTTTGAGAGCAGTCTGTCGGAGTTTCAAAGGGGCAAAGGGATAGTATATTGTAAATTGTTGCCCTTAAGGGTAAGGTACCAAGATAGGGAATTCAAGGACCTCTGCCTCCTTTGCATGAAAAAATACTTGATATCCCTCTTAGTATCATTCCACCACTGTAAAGGAAAGAAATATGCATCAATTACAGATGATCTAGCTTTATAGATCCGTACAGTGTAATGATATAGCAGGTTCAGCTAGTAAGGAGTTATTCAATTCCATCAAGAATGGGGTTTGTCTGGGAAAGACTTTCCTGAAGGGAACAAAACAAAAAATCCTGAAATTATCTGAGGTTTTGCAAGGTACAGTCTGTGCCTGAGTCACCAGTATGTTTTGTGAAATAAAGACAAAATCAATACAGGTCACATAGGGAGCTCTATAATAGGTTTAGCCCTCTGTGATGTACTGCACAATAGCCATCTATAAGGGTGCAGTCTAGATGATTTTATTTAAGCGATGGAATCTGCAAAAGTTTCTGAGTAGAGCATCCCGGATCAGCGAGTGAACCCACAATTAAACTCTCCGTAAAATAAATCTGTCTATTAGAGTATAAATATGGGTGTATTTGGTGAAATAGCTCTGTTCTAGAAGCAATGCTTTGTTGGTCATAGATGTTAAGGAGCCATAGTTTATAAGTCTGGTAAGTGCAGTCCACTAGCAAGGCCCAGCCCGGTACTATGTCCACCAGCCGGGTAACATGAAAGTGGAAATTGGAAAACAAAATGTCTAAGCCATCACATCTATCCTTTCCATATGACCAAAGGAAGAACCCTGGTGCCAACGGGTCTTAATTTGAGTAATCGCTCAAGGATTTTAGCTGGTATCCTGAAGAAAATAGATGTCATGGCATAAATAAGTAATACTGTAAGGTGAGAAATTTGTTATCTATAGGATATGATGGGCATACATTAAGTGTAAAGCAGCGCAGTCCAAATCCAGAATGCATTCTATGCTGTGCAAAAGGACAGAAAGGTTAATGTCAGGTGATTTTAGACTGGGCCTTAAGTCCAACAGCTGAGGTAGGGTCGTGTGGAGTCTGAAGAAAGTCCATGCGAAGAAGGGGACAGGAAAGAGTCAGAGTCACCTTCCTCCCCTCTGTGTCTCCCACTGTCTCTATTTGACTAAAACCTGAATTTATTCTGGTAACAACAGTTCTCTGCGAGAGACACCCGCTTCCTTTGCCCTGCCACGCTTAGAGGGGGAACTACCACAAAGGGATCTGGGTCCTGGGGAGGGGAATAACTGTTGGAGTTCCCAAAGGACAGATGCAGAAGAAGGAACTGGAAGGTGTTTCTGTCTGGTGAAGCAGTGTCCTGGACAGAAGTAGGGTCAGGGTCACCTACAGGAATAGGATCAGGATAGGACAGGGGACCGGAATGGGGCATCCCTGTGGAGTAGGCCTGGGTCTGTAAATTGTGATAAAGACCACCTGGTCCTGAGGGGGCGATCAAGTCTATTATGATCCCACAAGGGCACTGATGATATGAATGCCCGACTTCTTCACACAGGTTGCAACGTGGGGGTTAGGGCAGCCCAGACTAACATGCTCATATGATAAACATAGTGTGCACCTGGGCTTGTCACATGTACTGCTGAGATGGGTCTGGGCCCCACATTTTATAGCACGTCCGGGGTTGGCCGGATAGAAACATAAACCATGGTCCCTGCCTATAAAAACTAGCAGGCAAATGAGAGATACTTTTGTTTGTACATTTCAGCTGTACCTTGATTCTCCACCACCCAGTCCACATGAGGTCCTCGCCCAGTATAAGTCGAGGAGCTTCCATGACATTGCAGCTGCTTTAGCCAGTACTGGACATCCACAATGTTCACCCCTCACTGCGAAAAAGCAGTGTAATAATTTTTACAGTTGGTTTTGTGAGGGGAAGATCAGAAAGGACATCCAGAGTTGCAAATGTTTCACAAGGTCATACTTTTCCCAAAACCTCTCTAGCGTATAAACATTTTTAAAACTTAAATCATAGACAGACTCCCACGTAAATGTATGAAAGCGAATAGTTCCACTGCACCAATTCCCAATGAGTCCTGAAACATACTATGCAGCACAGTGCGTCTGTCCAGAGCAGTGGAAAGGTCTCCACAAACTTTAACTGTACAGCATTCCAACGCTGTGCAGGCTCCCCAGATTTGTGAAAAGTTCACTTAGTTTAAATGCAGGTACAGTTTCAGGCTCACCTGCAAGATGAGACCCTGACAGCTTCGGTGGAGGAGCAAAAGTCTGTTCTGAGTCCATGAAGAAGAAGCAGAGTCAAGAATAACATTGTTGGAGCCCATAGGAGGATCTGTGATGTCAGGAGTTACCTTCGTGCTGCAGTGGAGTTAGCGGGGAGAAACCAGCTTCTGAATAGTCGGAGGGGTATAGTAATTGGAGTACCCCTGGATGGGAAGATCGAGCCTCAAAATAATTTCATGAGCCAAGACAAACTCGGCGAAGTCCATGGAGCTCCTTCTGCAGATTTAGTGCCATCCTGCAGCTCGGAGAGCTGCATCAGGAGACCAAATGCCATCTGGGTCCACATCAGAGCGGTGGCTAGGTTGCAGATGAAGTGAGAGGGGGACTTGAGTGCCAGGGCTCAGTGTAGATTCAGGACCAGAAGAAACAGCCAAGACAGCTGCTGCAGAGAGGAGGCTCACAGGGCTGAGATGGATTTGCGTGTCAGCCTGCATAAGACCTAGTAAGAACAATTTATGTACCGAGTAAACTTGCTAAATAATCCTTAGTTGGAGCAGTGATAGCCTGGGAATGCGATGTAGGCAATGTGGAGTTCAAGTTCTCAGAAGGGTCAGCAGGTAACTGGAGCAACTGAGGAGCCTCTGTTTGTTCAGAGAGCAGCTTGTCATCAAATAAAGGAGAAGTCTCATGTGCAAGTAATCTTGAGGTAGAATTTGAAACATTATCAAGCGCAACTGCAGGAGGCTCAGCAGCCCTCCGCACCACCATCGTGGACGCCGACCATCTTAGAAACAGACCAACAAGGGCCCCCTACCAATGAGTAGGGAATTTTATTAAAACACAAAGAACAAAATATAAACAAAACTGTATTACATCATACAAAATCGTAATAAACAATAACTCAAAAGCCATAATGAAACATTCTTTCATACAATAACCTTAAACAGAAAATGATATGATGTATGGCATAACTCCCTCCCTACTAAATAAGTTAGGGTAACTCTTTCTCTTTTACAAGAAAAGCAATGTTGACTCAAACAAACAAACTACCTTTTAGAAATAATAAGAAATCCAATAAAACCCAAAGCCATGTTAAGTCACACAAAATTGTATACAAATCGTAGCTAAACCTTATGGATATTGTCTTTATTCATTTCTTTGCAAATGTCCTCCTATTCATTTTGCAACTGAAAGGAAGACCTTAATGCTAAGAGGTGTACCCTCCCTCCCATTAAGAATCAAGGTCCAAGGAGAAGAACCCTGCTCCTTTTTGCAATTATTTACCCAATTTCACATTTATTTAAGTAGACCCATCATCTTAACACCTCTAAAATCTCCTCTCTCCCACCAAGGTAATACCACTAGTTATATTATATGTGCTCAAAGTGCAACCAAAAGCAGCCCATTTATCAGATGACGAGTCAACTGTTCCCTTTGTTTCCACTTATTCAGAGCTGTACTAATCATATGAAATACCTCTAAAAAGTTCAATATTGTTGCTGTAGTACATAACAACAATGGCTGATCCAAATACAGTAAAGGAAATGCACATACCGCCCGTAAAGTACAATGATGTGCTTCTGCAGTCAAATTCAAATTACCACAAAATATAATAAATCAGATTCTGGGGGTATTGGGCATACCCATTTCTATCTATTTTTAACTTCGTCCCATAGTTGTTTCACATATGTACAGTCGAATACACAAGATCCATCATCTCTATCTTTGGATACGATGCTGTCTCAGACAATATCTTTCCTATAACGATTTATGCTTTTAATTACCTTTGACATTTATTCTGCCATGTATTCCTAACCATGCTGTATCCACATATGTACGAATTCTCTCATCATTAATATAGTCCAATATTCCTTTTGGTCTATTTGGGAAAAACCCACAAATATATTTTCTGTAAAACATGAAGCTATTATCTCTTCATACAGTGCTTTACGTGAAAGGCATACTGCTGTTTCATAACTAATGCTCCATTTTTTATCACATCAAACACTCCTCCCACCGTTTCACCAATCGTGGTTTCTTTTATTTTATGTATAAATCTGTCTGATTTCCATTCTTCTAAGTCTTCTTGTAACATCTCCTGGCCCCATATCCCTAAAGCTGGGTAGTCCCCCTCATTAAAGGGAGAATATTGATATGTAAAACATTGTAAAGAAAACACACTAGGGTTGACTATATTCAATCCCAGCCTTCAAGGTTTTGTATAAAATGTTCTGTTTAATGGGGTTTGACCTACTCCCCATACACATGTAAAGAAACATCCCAACAGCTGCACTTCCATCCATTGAGGAAAAGAAACACTGTACTTATAAATAAAAAATGGTATCAAAAACATTTTTATTAAATAAATTTGTCTCTTCTTGCTACTTTCCACCTATTCCAAATCTTTATCTTAGCCTGCCCTATTTGTGTATCTATTCCCAATTATACTTCATCATATCCTCACCTCCAAAGTAAATTCCAGAAATCGACACAGGGAAACAGCTACTGGAAGGCTCCCACAATTTTTTTTGTCTGTGGAAACCCCAATGTACTTAATTCATTTTCTGTGTTAATTTTAGCCCTGTAATCTTCCTCACATCTTGCAGTATACTACAGGCTAATTGAATAGACTTCCGATCGTATACTAAAAGGCAGAGGTTATCTGCATAAGCTATGATTTACCTGGTTGTCCAGCTCCTCCCTAACCCATAAATCAATGGAGAGTCCTGCACAAATCTCAACAAAGGATCAATTAAAAAAGTTTAATAAAGGGATCAATGGGCACCCTTGCCTCATTCCCTTCCATACTCTGATTTTGGCCCCATCCATCCTTTTTTCATATGGCCTCACATAGGCAAGTGCATAACAAAGCTTAAGCCATTGTATAAAAACTTATGGAATCCTGTAGGAATTCAAACATTGCCATAGATATGAGTGTGATGCCCATTCAAAGGCCTCAGCTTGGTCTAAGCTCACTATATACCCCTTCAACTTTTTCCGCTCATCTACTTTCCTGACTCCATTAATTCTCATAATAACAACAAAGCATCCGTCATCCGCTTACCAGGTGCAGGAGCAAAATTGCATCGGTATAATCAGATCCCCATTACCAAAGCTAGCCTATTGCCTTGTAATTTAAATATTTTAAAATCAGTTTTAATAATGCAACCGCCCACCAATTTTTAATTTCTGTATGAACTCCTTTTTATAGGAAAATCATCAACCTCTCATACATTTGAGTAGGCAAATATTGATCCTGTGAAAAAAATTATAAACTGCTAACATTTCTTGCGCATAATATTCCACAAGATCTTATATAGTTCTCCAGGGAGACCGTCAGATCCAGGGAAATATTACCCCTAATTTATTAACAACTACTTCCACTTCCTGAATCGAAAAGGTGCTATCATTGGTCCTACTAACTCAGGGCCAATTGTGGCAATGATGCTAAATGTAAAATTTGGGAAGTATATAAAGAGTCTTCTACAGGGACCCCAAAGGTATCAGTTACATATTCCTCCAACAGGGCTTGTATTCCCTATTGTCCCCAATTAACTTCCCTGTGGTGATAGCAAACATGTCATCATCCTTTTTCCCTTCTCTCGCTATCAAAGAATGAATTAACCTGCTCCACTTCCCTTGTGTGCCAAAGGTCTGTTCTTTCTGTAAGAGCTCATCCTATTATACTGATAATTAACCATCTCTTCCTTCAAGTCTCGTATCTCTTCTAAATAATTCTTCATCCCATCATTCTGTTTAGTTATAAGATCCCCAAGCTGTTTCCTGAGCTCCAAATATCTGGTATATGATGTGGCCACTCTAATCCTACCTTCATACTGAAAATACCCTATTAGACACAGTTTTAATTCCTCCCACCATTGACTTATATCGTTATACAAAATATCACAGTAATTCTATCTTTAGTATGGTGGTCACCGTCCACAAGAGTTCTTTAATTAATATTGAGGAGTTTAATCTCCAGTACCCTGAACCTGTTTCTCTTCAAGGTGGGGATTCTATTTGTATCCCAATCAACGTATGATCCAAGGTTTCTATTGGTCGGTATACATTTTATGTATGGGTAAAAGTGTTTACAAAAAGAAATCTATCCGTGAGGAAAGTTTTCTTTTAAAGTATGTAAGGCTATATGTTCAACTCCCCATCCCCACATCTTGCAAGCCTGCCTGTCCAGTTACTTGTTTTAAGAACCTCCTGGGTTATTCTGTTTAAAATTTATGTTAAAATCTCCTCCCCAAAAAATGTGCCTACTTGTATGTTGGAAGGGTTGTATCTTTTCATTAAATCTATCTGCAAAGATTTCCACTGTGGCCCATAAATATTTAATAAGCGACATTGTAGTTGGTTTATCTCTATGTCTGGCATAAAAGTACGTCCTGGTTCAATAGCTACCATACGATGCACTTTTATATCAGGATTTGTAAAAACAAAACCCCACCCCAGAGCTGATTTCCAATCCCATAGACCAGAAAGAAACCCCATTTCCAGTCTCGAAGTTTGGCTCACTTCCCAAAGTATGTAAATTGTATACTGAACAAAATACATTATAAATCAGCGGCTGTAGAATCCCAAAGGTAGCAAGTTGTTTACTTATAGACATCATTCTATTTACATTAAGATGTGCAAGTTTCAAATAGATAGGTTCGGTAGGGGTGTTAGTATTCTCCACTTGACTCTTTTCTGAGATACCTTGGACCTAGGCAATTGTGGTGGAGGTATCGCTCACATTCTTGGGTGAAATAACAGTTATAGGTGTTTCTTCCATTGGTATTTACGATTCTACCTGCTCTCCCCATGTCAAAAATGCAGTAATCCTGTTTGTCAGTGGTAGAAGGGAAGGGGTAGACCTGCAGCAGACGCCCAGGGCATTGTGAAAAAATTCTTCTGATACTTCCTGAGAACCCATCTCTGGTTCTAAATTCAAGCTGTTGAGGACTTAGGTCCTTCCATTTCTATCATGGGTAGTGCATACTGCAGGGGCAGAATATTCATCTCTGTGTCTTTTGTTTTAAAGCCATTGTTAGCAAGATCAGTCTTTGTGGGGAACCTTGAGGTGTCACAAATGGAGTTTCTTCCTCCACATGGCCTGGTTGGGTTGCACCACCAACTGACTCTCAGCCTGTGTGTTATGCAGGCCAGCTGTTGTCTGTCTCCCTTTGGGGGACATGGTCTAGGTCATTGTAACTCCCTCTGTTATCAGGGCCACTGTCTCTACCCCTACCCCACCTTCTAAAATGGGGACCCTCTTCCATGTTTATTCCAATGAGTGCGATCAAAAGTCTGTTTAGCTTTTTCCAAATAAAAATCATGATCAGATTCTTCTTCTGTATTGTGTGCTGTCCACGAACATTCTTGAAATGAATGGTCATCTGCCCCCACAAATTGCACTGTGGGGTGCTTTACATTGTGCTGCTGTGTGACCTAGAACTCTACATTGATAGCATTTAAGCTGATCACAGTTCTTGTTCAAGTGGGTTAATGAACCAAATTGGTAGCAACTTTTGGCTGACCTGCATAGAATAAAATCCCCGATCTTGTCCAAAAAGAATGAACTGGTAGGTGTTGGATGCCCATTTCTGTCTGCTTTAATTAGACTCTAAAGGTCCAGCCCCCATTCTAAAACCCATTTTCATCCATTTTGGGCTTGGGATGTTTGAAAACTATGTATTTCTTCTCCAGCAAAACAAGATACTATTTACACTGACCACCTCATTTCTAAATATAGAATAGTGGATGGAGACCATCCACAACAAGGCTGTGTTTCCATCGAGGTGTTGATGACATCATAGAGACCTTAAGAGCGAGCTTCAGAGGTCTCCATGATGTCATCAACTCGAGATGGAAAGACATTTTAGGGTTGTGGATGGTCTCCCATCCATTATTTTATATAGTGTATGGGTCCCTTTAATTTTTACTATACATTTCACAAGGTTTCATACCTTGTATGTTTGCAGTCACATTGGTCCTGATCCTCATTACAGACTATCACGCCACACCTGATCCCGGAAATTCTGGTCCTTGCTGTCGCTTTCTCTGTTTCTGACCCCAAACTCAAACAGCAGCTGTTTAAAAAAACCTGACAGACTAAACGCTTTAAATCACAGAGTCAATTGTGGCAGTTCATGTACAAACATCATTTTGAACTGCTCGCTAGACCACTCGCTAAGTGCCACCACCATTGTTCTTAGGATTTTTTGTGAGGACAGCATTTTCCACCAATCAGGTGGCAGCTCAAGGAAAAGTTGTTGTACTATCTATGTGACATCAGAACGATAGTACAACAACTTTTTTGACCTTTTGAACTGTCTACAACAAGCTTTGGAAAACCATTGTTTTCCATACACAACAAGCCTAATCATATACTATAGTATCGTTACTGTTTTTATTGTTGGTTTTGTTATAGGTGGTGTCATAAAGTCCTTCCAATTTTCCATATCCTTCAGTTCATAGAAATGTTTCCAAAATTTATCCAGGGATTGTATAGTACAGAAACCAATATTGTAGTTGTGGTCCCTTGGCACATGAATAAAGGCATAAACTTCTGCCAGAGAAAAGGCCATTGAATCTTTTGTCTGACACTTTTCCATCCACAGTCTGTTTGGTACTATGGGTGCTTTACCTGTATATCACTAACAGCACCAAGAACCTTGTTTGTTTGTTTGTTTATTCAAGGTAAAACCATTGAGTATAAACTCATTCACAATGGTGACCTTACAAAAATACATACATATACAATACAAAATAAATACATTCAGACACAATAATCATTAATAACTTTAATAACATTTACAAGATTCCTGTAAAGAGTACAAATATTTTCTTAATTGAAAATAGACATTCTTTGCTGCCTCTGCTGACTTACGTAAAAATCCCAGCATAGGTTTGCAGTCATTGTGGGTCTGGTTGTGGGCAACCCTTTACCCCATCCTGCTGTATTTGTAAGGAAGAAAGATTCATACCTGATGTCTCTTAGTTTCTCGGTAACTGCAGGTTGCACAGCTTTGTATCCTGTAGATAAATCAGATATTCCAGTATTTGTCTTAAGGCTCTCCAACTGACCTGACACGAGACAGATCAGGTTCTAGGAGAGCTGTGCTGCATAGCCAGAATTCCACTAGCCACCCTTTATCCTGTGCAACTGCAGCCACCATCATAGGGACTTAGAATTCTCTGGTATGATATTATGTAGTGTGTACAAATCTTTCTGTCTCTCCTGCTTTTTAATGCCAGCCATTCCAGTGATCCAGGTAGGGAATTGTCGGGTCAGGGACCCAGTGATCTTGATGATAGAGCCATCCCACTTTTTGCAGAGCAACTCCAGGGTCCATTCAGGGTTCGTCATATCAGGTTCTAGACTATCCTGTTCCAACCCTGTGCCTCTATCTGTTCCACTGGTAGTGTACCACATAAATTTCCCAAATCAGTTTCTGACCCCAGTGGCAAGCATTTGCTCACTTTTGGAGAGGGCAGGCCATCAAACGCTTTATCTTTTTTCTCTTCTTCCAGCCTTGCCTGCTGGTTTAAAATCTTTTGGCAGCTGAAATTATTGACAAGAATGTCTCTTTTTCTTCCAATTCCATTTGTAAGCTATCCTACTCCATTAGTACTCCATAGTCAGCAGAATCCATTGGAATCTTTATCTGCTCATTCAACTCTTCTGTAGATCTAGTATTTTCCCCAAAAGGTCTGTTTCAGCTTGTAAATCCTCCATATGTTCTGCAGTGCCCTGTATCATGACCATTCTCATCAAAGTTCTGTTCCAGACTAGAATCTTCCATCTCTTCTGCAATGCCTTAGCGCCTCTGCAGCAAGACTAGGGAATTTCCGGTGTCCTGGCCACATTTTCCCATTCACTAAAAAATACCATCAGCAGCTTAATCTGGTTCAAATTCAGTTGGTTACCATCTGTATCCCCTCCCTCTCCGGTCACCCCTGAAGAATGGACTTCTAGTGTCAGTGGGCCTACCAGGTCAACAAAATTCAATAAATAAATAAATATCACAATAGGAGCGAGTTCCAGTAAGTTGGGGTGGAGCAGGAGAAGTCCTACAACTCCATCTGTGCAGAGCATTTTGAGACAAAAGAAGAGATCTTTCAGGTAGGAATTTAGAGGAATCACAGTAGATCAGCCAAAGAAGCTGAGATTTGTGACCTCACAAGTTTATTAATGAAGCACTCCATATTAAAAGAGCATTTGACACCAGGGGATAATGATCAGAGTATAGATAGCAATGATGAGTGAGTCCATATATTGCAAAAGCGAAGCACTGGATATTAATTTAAGGGACAGCTCTCTTTGCCAGGTAATTCTTAAAGACAGGAACACTAGAAACTGGAGCTCTTACTCACACACAAAACATTTCATCCATTAGTTGAAGAAGGAAGGTTTTCAAGATGGCATCAGGCTGCTAGGACATTTGTTTACTGCTCTCAGCCTATGGGAACTTCTGGGCTTAAAGAATAACATGATTATGCCCTAAACCTGACTAGCAGCAAAATATTTAAACCTTTCTTCTTCAGCAACTACAAACTCACAAAGTGAGTAAAATACCTCAACAGTATTGACACATCCTTGTATATCTACTTCTTCCCTTTCTCTGTGAATGACCACTTTCATCCTAACTGCTCTGCCTTATTTTCTGCCTCCTTTCCCAATCCTTCTTTCACCTCACCCTCTCACTGTCCACTTTCTTTCCACTGTTTATCTTCACTTACCTGAACTTTTGTTCTCACAAATCTCCCTATACCTATTTGACAAAGCACCTTGGGCTGCCTCCTTTATTAGGTTATTTTGATTTCCCACCGATTCACGGTTTTAATTTTAGTTGCAGTGTTAATGTCATATTGTCATTTTAAATATTTTCTTGTCAAAATTTTATGTAATACCATCCATTGTATGTCTGTCACCCTTCCCACCGACATGGAACCTTTGTAAAGAGCTGTTATGTGCTCAAAGGTATTGTACTCTGAGAATGAATAAATAAATAAATAATAAATATTGAGTATATACCACTAAATTATTAACAGGTGGCAGGAGAATGGTGGGCTCGGGAGGTGTTAGTGGTGGAGTGTAGGCACATCCCAGATCCCATACTACTATGGAACTCTACTCAATAAACTTTGTTCTCCCACATGCTTACATGGTCAGTAGAGGAAATCCCAAGGGTGAGGTAATCAAGAGGAAGAAGGAAAGAAGAAAGCAAATAGCAGAGGAAAAGGGGGGGCATGAGGGCAAAAACAGGGAGGTGGCAGTAAAAATAGAGAGCAATGTGTGAAAATGCTTAAAGTCTGGGCAACAATATGACAGACCTAGAGGCCACCATGGCAGCAGGAGACATGGACATAGTAGAAATTATAGAAATCTGGTGCACTGAAACCAGGACTGGGGAGGTAGCCATACAAGGATATGCACTATTCAGGAAAGACAGGGCAGGAAAAAGGGAAGGAATAGCTCTTTATGTGAGGCCACACGAATACAGGGGGCAGGGTAAAGCAGAGGCACTGTGGACAACCCTGGAGACAGGAAAGGGGCCTTTATTAGGACAGGGTGATCTACAGACCTCCAGCACAGGGAGAGGAGGGAGATAAGGATATGATAAAATAAATCAAAGGATGACTAACAAGGGCAAGGTACTGCTAGTGGGGGACTTCAATCTGCCAGATGTGGATTGGAGCCTCCTGCTACAGCATCAGTCAGAGTGGAAATCCTAGACTCTGCAGGGGGCATTCCTCAAGCAGCTAGTTAAGGAACCCATTTGTGAGAGGGTGTTATTGCAACTTCATACTGCCAAACAGAGATAAGTGTCATTGTCATCATAGTAGGAGGCCACCTAGGGAACAACGATCATCGATGGTGTGGTTCAATATAAGAACCAGGCCAGAACCTAACCACACTAAAATGAGAGTCCTTGATTTCAGGGGGGTCGATTTCAAAAATGGGAGAGTGCCTCAAGGAAGCCCTATCAGCAATAGAGGATAAGGGTGGGGTAGAGCAAAATTGGCTAAAATAAGGAAGGCAGTTGGGAAGGCAACAAACCTAATGCACCGGGAGACAAAACCCAGGGAAGAGTACACAATGGGGGTGGGTACTAACAACAACAAAATGGAACAGAAAAGGGGGTAGTCACATCAGATGACCTAAAGGTGTGAAACAGTTTATCCAGACAGTGAAGTGTTGCTTCATTCATGTTCTTCAGCATTCCCTCTGCATTACTTGTCCTTGAGTAGCAATGCTAGCGCCCTCCTTTTCCTTTGCCCTAGCATGAGCTTCACTGATATTATGGGACGAGACAGAACCAAGTCAGCAGTTATCTGTAATCAAATGAAAATTATTTTATTGCCCTCTTTACCCAACTGTATTTCATGTTTGACAGACAAATGGCAGAACATCAGATCTTTAGCATCATCACACCCCAACCAGTCATATTTTTCTAGTCAGCATTGCTGGAACCGACGGCTTCACTTTGTCTTTTCATACTCATGATCTTTTATTGGTTTGTCTTTGTCAGCATGCTTCTATTAATGTCAGCTGGGTGTAGTGATAGTATAATATGTTGATTATTGTCACTCCATTTTGTATGCTATTTCATGTAATGTATGTCATTTTATACTCCATTTTGTATTGTGTGACTCCATTTTACATGCTGCTTCATTTAATTGGTGTTTTGCTCTTTAGATAGCCTCATTATTATCTTTGCTTCAGACAGTGTATTTTGCTGACTTGAAGGTTGCATATTATCAGGCAACCTGTTTTTGTAGTTTTGTTTAAACTTCTGCTTAGCTCATAGTGTTCTAGGCACCCGCCAGTGTTTGGAGCACAGTGACCTAGCAGGTGTAGGGAATTCTGAGCAGTCCTTATGGTGTGAATTCGCAGCATCCTGGGAGCCCGGCCAGCTTCTAGAATGTGGGAAAACAACACTATGAAGGATTTTAGTAGAATAAGATATAAATGTAGCTTTCTCAATGCCTGGTTGGAAGCCCCATCTGCAGGGTGGACGATCGCTGTGGAACTTTCTCCAGGTTCAAGACTCCTAGCCAGGCTGACAAGGGGCTCCCCAGCTACTGGGAAAAGGCTTGGATGTAGCATAGAATCGGTGATGTATCATGTTTTGCTTAATTGAAGTATATATTAATGCTGATAGTAATATTGCTAATGAATGAATGCTGAAGTGTAATCATTAATGCTGATAGTGACATTGCTGTTAAATGAAGTGTAATTATCTTTTGCTTGCAATAAATTGTGCTGATGTGTGAATGCCAAGTGTGATTATTCCTTTGTGACTCTTCGATTAGGCAAGACAATTTTGGCGTGGTCGGCAGGATTCATAGGAAGGTACACATAAGGTGAAATAAAATGTTTAAAAGAAAAGAGTCTAATGTTGCATGTGCACAAGTGGAAATTCCTGGTTGGGAAAACCAACCTTATGCTGATTTAGCCACTGAGTGGTCATGTTGTGCAGGGTTGAGTGAACACTGGGAATCCTGTTTAAAGGATTCTGAGCCTGCAGATGTTACATGTATGAAAAGAGTGCCTGTGGCAAAAGGAAAGAATGTGCTGCCTTGGGGCACAGGGGTGGATTTTATTGTCTGCCTATAGGAAGATGCATGAAAGGTAGTGGGACTTCTTAGTGAAAAGGCAGAGTTGGAGCGAAAGGTTTGTGATTTGGAAAGTAAAGCTGCGATGTTACAATGTCAAAATCATTTTCTGAGTGATAAATTGGATACCTATCGGACAGTTGCAGAAAATGCAGCTGTCCGAGGTGGCACAGTACAAGTATAAAAGAGGAGGGCAGAGTTAGTAGGAAAAGGTAAGCCTAGCAATAGCTAGGGCAGGAGCCCACTGGGATCCTGAAACATGGGATGGAGATATTTGGTTTCTACAGATGAGGAAAGGTCAGCCTCAGATAAAGCAGAAAAGGCTGAGGGACTTAAGGTTCCAATATTGCATGCACAGCCAGTGTCTAGAAGGCGTACTGAAGTGTTGGATCAGGAAATCCTAGGAATCGAGATGTAGTGGAGGATTTTTCTCAACAGGAGGTATCAGACCTCCTGGGGCGGTACACCGGGAGAGTTTGTTGAGATGGCTGGTGAGGTTGTATGACACAGGGGTGGATGGAGTAAGCTTACATGAAACTGATGCCCTAGGTTTCTGTCACTAAGCTATGACCCTGTGGTGAAGGAGGTGTTTCGGACCTCCGAATACAGGGCAGGGCTATGCCACGATGCTGGATGTGGTGGCTATGGCTTGCAAACACAAGTATCCGATGGTGAGTGACTGGTCGGAGGATAGTAAACCGTGGTTTACCTTAAAGGACTGTATACAAAACATTAAATGGAAATGATGAAGTTGTGGTCTCCACAGAAGACCATGCTGATTTAATGAGTGTTGTTGTGCCAGTGTCTGTATCGTAATAAGATTATCAAACTGCACCACCTGCATATAAGGCAGTAATGATGACTTTGTTGATTAATCAGACGGGAAAACAGTAGGTGTAGTGCTAGAGGCATCACGGCAGTTAGGGGAACTGGGAGATTGGGGCCCAAAGGGGTCTAGTTTATATGATTCTTCAGGACAGGATAAGCAGGGTCCAATCCTGAGGGTCGAGTTTCTAGGAGAGATATGTTCCTGGCTCTCTTAAAGGATGGGGTGGCAGGAAAACATTGATGGGATCAGTACCCTGATATGTGGAAATGTACAAAAGAGGGGATTGAACATTAAGAAGCGAGTAAATAAGCAGATCAATTCAAAGTTAAAGACAGATGTACATGTCTCTTCAGGGAGTCTGTAAGTCCAACTGCTCCCCGGCAGAGTTTGATGATGAAAGTATGTCCGGGTGGGGGCTCCCTCAGGGATCCATTGAGTCACCCCGAACGGAGCAGGAATATGCAGATCTGTATCCTAGTGATTTGTACCCGTTAGGGAGTTGCAGCAACTGAAAAACCTAAAATATGACTGAAATGAAGCCAAGCCCAGTAGAAGGGTGGGCTAGGAGGGATTTTAGACCTCATGTAGAATTGGAAACACTGGAAAGTGGCTCACCCAAAAAAGTACGAGCTTTAATTGACACTGGGGCGAGGCCTCATTAATTTATGGGAACCCAGCAAAACACAAAGGTCAGCGAGTGAGTAATTACAGGATTAGAGGTAACAAATTGAGGCAGTACAGACCATTTTGAAACTGAAAATAGGTCAGCTGCCCCGGAGAAAAATATTGTGTAATGATTGTTCGATTCGGAATACATTATAGGAATAGACATACTAAAGGGATGACGCTGCAATTGTCTGATGGACAATATCAATTTGGAGTAAAACCTTACATTTCAGCAAGACCAGTAGTAGTGGGGAAGGTGCAGATACCTCCAGTAGCCATTCCACCTGCTACAAAAATTATCTGTATGAAACAGTATAGAATACCAGGAGGGCATGAGGAGATAACTGCCACTATTAAAGATCTATTAGAGGCAGGAGTGCTTAAACCCATAACAACAGCTTGGAACAATCCTGTGTGGCTGGTCAAGAAAAGTGACGGTCATGGCGGATGACAGTAGATTATAGGAATTGAACAAGTACACCCTTTCATTGTGGCTGCCGCTCCAGACACCGTCACCCTGATAGAGCAAATACAAAGGCACAAAGGGGTATGGTATGCAGTTATTGATTTAGCTAATGCATTCTTTACTATTCCGATTGAGGAAAAGTTTTGGGACCAGTTTGCCTTCACATGGCAGGGAGGCAATATGCTTTCACTAGATTACCTCAGGGATATGTACATAGCCCACCATCTGCCACCGGATGGTGGCAGAACACTTGGATGAGTTGAAGCTGCCGGATGGCATGCAGATTTCTATTACATTGATGATATCTTGATCCAGGGGCTGATCAAGATAAAGTACAGCAGTTACTAGATGAGACCATTGATCATATGAGGAAGAAAGGATGGAAATTAATCCAGACAAGGTACAGGGTCCTTCCCAAACAGTAAAATTTTGGGAATTCAATGGAACAGGGGCATAGAGAAATATTGCCCAAGGCACGACAGAAAATACTGGACTTTTCGACTCCACAAGACAAAACTGAAACACAAAGATTTGTGGGTTTGTTTGGATTTTGCGACAGCATATACCCCATTTAGGGCAAATACTAGCTCCCTTATTAAAGTGACCAGAAAGAAATACAAGTTTGAATGGGGGATGAGCAACAAAAGCATTTGATAAGGTTAAGGAAGCAGTGCAGCAAGCCTTAGACCTTTGGCCCCTGCAGGAGGGGAGGTAGAATTAAATGTGTCCGTAACTGGGCAGTATGCAAACTGGAGTTTGTGGCAGAAGCAAGGGAGACAGAAAGTGCCACTAGGTTTTTGGAATAGGAAACTCCCAGAGGTAGGTAGCAGATACTCACCTTTTGAGAGACAACTACTAGCATGCTACTGGGCTCTGATAGAGACAGAACAAATGACAGTGGGTCATGAGGTAGCATTGAGACCAGAGATACCCATTATGCAATGGGTAAAAGCCCTAGAACTCACAAAATAGGACATGCTCAGGAAGCTAGCATTATCAAATGGAAATGGTATATTCAGGATCGAGCAAAGGTAGGAATTGGGGAATAGCAGCCTCCATGAGAAGGTAGCTGAAATCCTCTCAGAGGGAGAACAGGTTGAGGGAAAAATGCCTGAAATTCAAGAATCACCTGTGAAATGGGGCAAGCCTTTGAATAGCTGCCCGTCTGACCGAGCACATGTATGGTTTACAGACGGCTCAGCCAAATATGTGGGAAATAGGAGATACTGGAAAGCAGTAGCTTATTGTCCACACTGAAAAGTTTTGGTAACATCAGGAGAAGGAAAAGCAGTCAATATGCTGAGTTGTATGCAGTATATCAGGCTTTGAGACAAGAAAACCCAGGTACATGTCATATTTATACTGATTCATGGTCTGTAGCCAATGGTTTAACAACCTACGCCCACTTGGGCTAAGGATGAGTGGAAAATTATTCAAAAGAAATATGGGGAAAAGAACTGTGGCAGGAAATATGGACTATGGTGCAAAATACTCAGACCACTGTATTTCATGTTGATGCTCATTGTGCTTCAGATACACTAGAACGATGGTATAATTCTGTTGCAGATGAAAAAGCTAAGATTCTTCCAGTGGATATTGAAGAAACTCAAAGTCAGCAGTTATCAGGGCTGGCAAAATGGGCACATCAAAAATGTGGACATTTGGGAGAGAAAGCCACTTACAGGTGGGTATATAGTAGGGTGTACCCCTAACATTGATTTGGTTAAAACTGTTATTGCTCAGTGTCCTATATGCCAACATGGGCAACAAAGACCAATCCCTCATATTGTGAAAGGACAATTGGGGAGGGAAAATTACCGGACAAATTTGGCAGATTGATTACATTGGACCTCTACCCTTAGTGGAGGATGTTGATATGCTTGCACAGTTGTAGATACATATTCAGAGTATTTATTGGCATACCCTTGTAAACAAGCTACACAGAAAAACACCATTAAGGCAATTGACTTAATTATGTTGTACTATGGAATACCCTTGCAGATACAAAGTGACAATGGTTCCCATTTTAGGGGAAAATGGTACAAGCTTATGCTCAAGCCCATAACATACAGTGGGTATTTCACATCCCTTATTACCCGCAGGCAGCAGGGTTAATTGAGAGAATGAATGGATTGCTGAAAGAACAGTTTAGGAAATTGGGGAGAGTCTACGAAAATGGAAAGAGAATTTGCATGAAGCATTACAGATTTTAAATAATAGACCAATTGGAGAATCTGAGACCTCCTTAATGCGAATGATAACTCCTAATTTGCAAGTGCAGGCTTACTCCAACTACAGAAACAGTGTTATATTGGGAAGTTACACCAGGAGCTCTGTCTCCTTGCAGGGCAACCCAGAAGCTGCTGGACTTGATTTACATGCCTTCAAGAATACAGAATAAACAGCAGAAACATTCAAGTGATAGAAACCGGTATTGGAATACAAATTCCACCGAGACATTTTGGTTGGATAGCACCTAAATCAGAACTAGCCCTCAAGGAATACAAATTTTGGGAGGGTGATTGATTGTGATTACCAAGGAGAAGTGAAAGTAATTTTGTTGAATAGTAGAGAACAAAATCTGTTAATTCAACAGTATGACAGAGTGGCTCAATTGTTAATTATTCCAGTTAACAAAGTGACCCCTATAAAGGACAAGCCCACACACTCTTAACAGCAAGGGGATAAAGGTTTTAGATCTACAGGAGGTTTTAACAGTGGTGCCAAAATATGGGTTACAAACCAAATGGCCCTCCTGAACCAGCTGAGGTGATAGCCACCGGACGAGACAACAAAGTGTAAATTATCAGGTCAGGGAAAGAGAGATGGGAATATGTACCAGCGAACACATGTTATCTTCGAGAATAATCAGTCTGTGTATTTTCTAGGTTCTTCAATGGATTCTAAAGGAATAACACTTTCTCTCACGGTCCATTCGTAAAGCCTATTACCCAGGTGGAAGAATATTGAAGCTTGACGACCCACTTGTACAATGGGGTTGAAATCTTCCACCAGTTTACGGGTGCAAGACAACTTTACTTGCCCTGAAAACCAAGGATGTCCTATAGTGAACATTACTTTTTCACCAGATGTGAACATTTGGAAACCAGTTGAGACAATGGCAGGACGATTATATGTCCAACCTATGCAGGACACAAATTGGATTAAATTACAGAACCAGACTGCTATTAGATGCTGCAACTTACCGAATAGTTGCATGGTGACTGTACAACATAGACTTGATTGCTGCATGAATCAAACAGACATTTTCAATGCAAGTATTACTTTGATTGACATAGACACGTTATTCTGCATGAATGCTACTGCAATAACTAATAGAACTACTTGGGCAGATCACATTACAGTGTTGAAAAATCATCCTGTAATTAGCAATGATAGTATAGTTAAGGTTCCATCCACATGTACATCAGTAGCGCAGCGGTATCAGAAAAATGTAATCCATTTTAACATAACGTTTATGTTTAGTAGAAAATGCAAATATAAAAGAGCTTGGTATGATACGCTATTAGGTGGAGCAGGGCAGGCATGGGAATTTTAAATAGTGTTGATATAGAAACACTGACTAACAGGCTTCAGGCAGTAGGAATTGATGTATTTAGCTTAATTAACTACAAGCTCAATGGATGCCAACTGTTTTCTTACCCCAAAGATTAACTTTGAATTATGATTTTGAGTTCTTGCAGTTATTTAATGCTTCACAGGTATGGGGAATGGGAGTAGAAGAAAATATTTCGCGACTTATTGATTGGACAGAATGCACAATCGACATATGTATTCTATACTGCAAAGAAATAAGGCCCAGAGTGATTTAATGAGTAATAATGAATATATGTGGAGGACCGTGTTCAAATCATGGATTCTAGTAATCATTGGATTGTAATGTCATCCACCACAGTAAAATGCACAGATACCTATTGTTTCAGGGCAATTGGTACATTATAATGTTAGTGACCCTGAAATAATGTGTAAATATGTAATATTACCTGTAATTTTTGGTCCCCATTATTTGATCCTGAGTTTTGGTTACCACATTTTAACAGAGATTATATAGATAGTCAGAACACCACCCATGACTTAAGTCTGTGTTCAAAAACAGCTGATGGAATACTATGTGACAGCATTCCAGACTTTATGAACCTTGTTTACTGGAGCATTCGATAAATTTGTGTCAATGAACAATTTTACCCATAACCTTTACCATGTTTACAGAAATAGGACCCCAGTATGTTTGTATAGTAACTAATCAGGAGAATACTGTTAGGATGTATAACTTAACTCGTCCCTTTTCTGGTTGTTTAAGAAATGTGACTCATTTGTGGTGGGAAAATACTACTTACACCTTTGTCCCTGATAATGAGCAGAAGCTTATTTTGTATTGGCAGCTCAATATTTTAGATCAATCAAGATTGAGTATCTCATTAAATAAAATTAAACAGATAATTCAGAAACAGATGTAATGCAGGCTCATTTGGCAATAAGAAATAAATCATTAGTGCAAAGTCAGGTGCAAACTACGATAGTTAAAAATAAAATGATTGATTTAAGTTCCAAGATTCAACAAGAGACTATTCATTATTGGTGGGATATTTTTACAGGATGGTCTCCATCAGCTACAAAAGTGTTAAATATTCTGATACATCCTATCATAATCATTGCTGTAGTGACAATTATCTTGCTTATTTGGACTTGTTACTTATCATGTTATATTCGTAGTAATTTTGCTATGGTACCAATATCATGCAAATCGTATTCACAATAATCAAAGGACCGAATGTAGTGATAGTATAATATGTTGATTATTGTCACTCCATTTTGTATGCTATTTCAGGTAATGTATGTCATTTTATACTCCATTTTGTATTGTGTGACTCCATTTTACATGCTGCTTCATTTAATTGGTGTTTTGCTCTTTAGATAGCCTCATTATTATCTTTTCGTCAGACAGTGTATTTTGCTGACTTGAAGGTCATATTATCAGGCAACCTGTTTTTGTAGTTTTGTTTAAACTTCTGCTTAGCTCATAGTGTTCTAGGCACCCGGCCAGTGTTTGGAGCACAGTGACCTAGCAGGTGTAGGGAATTCTGAGCAGTCCTTATGGTGTGAATTCGCAGCATCCTGGGAGCCCGCCAGCTTCTAGAATGTGGGAAAACAACACTATGAAGGATTTTAGCATAGAATAAGATATAAATGTAGCTTTCTCAATGCCTGGTTGGAAGCCTCTCATCTGCAGGGTGGGCATCGCTGTGGAACTTTCTCCGGTTCAAGACTCCTAGCCAGGCTGACAAGGGGCTCCCCAGCTACTGGGAAAGGCTTGGATGTAGCATAGAATCGGTGATGTATCATGTTTTGCTAATTGAAGTATATATTAATGCTGATAGTAATATTGCTAATGAATGAATGCTAAAGTGTAATCATTAATGCTGATAGTGACATTGCTGTTAAATGAAGTGTAATTATCTTTTGCTTGCAATAAATTGTGCTGATGTGTGAATGCCAAGTGTGATTATTCCTTTGTGACTCTTGATTAGGCAAGACACTGGGTTACTGACTTTGTTAATATATTTCCACATTTTCAGATTTGTAGTTAATAAAGTTGTGTCGTGAAAAGTGTGTGTGTGTCTTTTCTTCCCTTTTCCACCCTGACCACAGATCCTAGAAATGCGTGAGTGTCCCAGTTCTATTAAAAATGTTCACCCAAAAAGTAAGAATAATTTCAACAGTATCAACCCATACTGCTATTTATTTATTTTTATTCTTTGGCAACCAGGTAACTCCCATGTAACTCCATTGGGCACAAGACCCAACTTCAGGGTGTACCCAGGAACACAGGGAGGTTAAGTGACTTGGTTAGGGTCACACAGTATGCAAGTGGACTCTGTGGGAATTTAAACCCAGATCTGCTGGATGTACAAAGCCCATTCACGACCCGTTGCTCTATCTGTTAAACACTCTCCAGTCTTCCTTTCCATGACAGTCATGTATTCTAATATGCTTGGTCCACCTTTTGATAACTGAACTATCAGTACTTGTGGTATCCTCAGTATTACATGGTGTTCCTTTACCTCGTCAGCTACTGCTGTTACTTTTCAAATGTCTAAGACATCACATTCCACAATTTCAGACACACCATTCCATGCTATTTATTCCAATGGCCTGTAAAGGTGTGGATAATATCGTGGAATGTTCAGGTTGGTAGTATAAAAGTAAGAGCAGCAGCTGCTGAGGACTAGGAGAAATAATCAACACAGTGACAAAAGCAATAAAAATGTGAAAACTAATTTGAAAAAGTGGGTCTAAAACTCATGAGAATGTAGGAAAAACAAAAAGGAAGCCATTTCAGCATGTAAAGGTGCAAAACTGTTTCTTGTCATGGCAGCAAATAACCATACTTAAAATTCAGCGTTGAAAAGATTAGGTTGCTTTACTGCTATTGATCTTAATGGCCATACTTTACACCTCCTAGACAGTCTGGTTTTACAAACAAAGACCTGTGACTAGTGAGATCAGAACTTTTTTGTAACCTGGACATGCATGCAGCCTTGAATGATTTGACACAATCAGTTTAATACTATCTGAGCACTCATAATGGCCTAAAACTTGACTACATTTAATCAAAACAGGATGACCAGGTAAAGGCCCTGAAAACCAGATTAACCAATCTACAACTGGACAGGTGGCAATCCTAGAACTGTGGTGCTTCTGGACACAGTCACAAATCTGCATGCCACGAGTACTGAGCTAAACAAGGAAAGGAAAAGGAGAAAGGATCTTTACCAGCAAAAATAAAAGCACCAGTTAGTATACAATGAAAGTTTGTAAATACACTGCACACAGAATTTTTTGTTTCTACTTCACTAATGCTAAGGCAGCACATAGTTAAACCTCCATGAAAAGGATCAGGCTTTAAATTAAGTAACAGTTATATTTACGTCTTTGTTTGTTTGTTTATTTGATACCTGGGTTGAGAATGGAACTGCAGCTTTCCACAGGAAGAATTGCACTAGCCCAGCCGACAAGTAACAGAGATTCTGCACTAGCCCGTGGCAATCTGCACTAGTACCTGGGCTAGTAAATGAATGTTAAGGTGGACCCCTGCATCTTAGTAGAAATGTCCACAGTAGTAAATGATTCCTATGATGAATCAGGGATCCACTTGCCATCCGGTGTCTCAATCTAGCCTGAGTTGAAAAGAGCCATGTCAGGACTTCAAGTGGTGAAGTCAATGGAGAAGCGTCTGTTCTGACACAGCAAAGTCTGTCTGATTTGCTCCCTTGCTGAAAGTTGTGGAGCGAGTAAGTCTGGCTGAGTTAAGTATCTTATTGTGTTCAGGAGTAATTTGTGCACTTGCAACTGCTTGTTCTTTTGTAGAAATTCTGACCCAACCGTTGATTGCAGCATTGATATGAAGTAGATTCCAATGGTCCGCTCAATAGTGATTCTCTGCTTCTCAAACTGGCTGTATAAAGGCTGTTAAAGTATCATGAGATATATTCAAGGGCAGTATAGAAGTTGATAGCTCTGTACTGAAAGCTCCATATTTTGAGGTGCGTGGGTCAGTGTACGTACCAGGTCATAGCGTTACCGCTTAATAGCGTATGGCATTATGGTGAACCTGGACCTGTGTGCTCCCCG
The DNA here is from genome assembly GCA_016271365.2 of Neoceratodus forsteri. NCBI lineage: Eukaryota > Metazoa > Chordata > Ceratodontiformes > Ceratodontidae > Neoceratodus > Neoceratodus forsteri. Next base: position 1,707,734,498 of record CM028129.1, on the reverse strand, counting down.
AGTTGGACCCCCAGGTTGAGAATCTTTTAGTGGGGGTCTGGGTGGCCAGAACCCCCATAATGGGGTGTGGGTGGAGCCCCACAGAACAATGACATAATGCCTCATGGCATAAATCACACAGAGGCGATGTGCCATGTGGCATTATGTCTTGTGACATAATGACCCGGTCGTCGGTGCAATGGTCACATGATTCATCTTTTCCTCCGTCATTGTCACTGGCAGTATCTTGCATGTCTCTGTATCCTGTGGTATTACAGCAATATCCAGCTCTTCATCCTCTGACAGTATACAGACCAGGGCGAGGAATGTGCCTCATCAGCTGCATAGCATCCTCCTTCAGCTCAGTCAGAGCCCTCCATCTGGGTCAGTGGGCCAACAGCGCCCCCTGCCAAAGTAGAAATTTTTATTAAAACAAAAATTAATATTACAAAGAAAATGTGAAAAACAATAAAAGAAATTAAAAAACCAGGGATACACAAAGAAAAAAAGGGGAAAGATGGTACAGAAATAAACATAACTCATGCTCATATCTTATAATCAATACATGTCTGGAAAAAAAAGAAAAGATCCATACTGCATCCCATTAAGTAGGGGCATTTTCCTGGTGCCATGGGAAAATTTCACCCTATTCTCTACAAATACCACCAACAGCTCAATCTGATTCAGTATGTCAGTTTGCATCTGTATTCCCTCACCCACCCACCCACCCTCCCAGAGAAGGCTAAATACAAGCAGAATTGTCTAGCTGTCCATCCGGTCAACAAAACTAAATAGATAAATAATCTCAGTCATCGCTAAACAGTTGGTTGCCCTTAGTGCATTCCCCTGAAATGACCAGCTTTTGGGTCATTGTTGCTTAAGTACAATAGTTTCACTAGCCAACCTAAGCAGATTGAAGCTCTTTGTTGATATTTCACTCAAACTGCAATATTAGATTTTTTTGCTGATACTACCAGCACACATCATTTCTTTTCTATCAAAAATAGTCCATTGTTAGTGAAAGGTACTGTATCAGTTATGGCACTGAAATTAGGAAAAACAGAAATGTCAAACTATAAAATCTGATGGCAGATAAAGGCCGCTTGGCCCATCCAGTCTGCACATTTCCCTACCAACACTATTACATCAGACCATGCCCGATCTACAGCTCTTTCTCCCCCTTCCTTTACACTATGATACCGTTATGTCTATTCCATGCATTCTTGAAATCCATCATCTTTGCCCCACCACTCTACTGGAAGGCTGTTCCAGGAATCCATCACTCTCTCTCTCTGTGAAGAAGTACTTTTTCACATCTCTTGAATCTATCCCTCTCAGCTTCATATCATGTCCCCCTGTTCTTGAGCACTTTTGTTCTGAAAATACTCCTTCTTGTACCTTATTTACCCCAAGCAGTATTTAAAGGTCTCTATCATAGCCCCCTCCCTTCTCTGTTTCAGGGTGTACATATTTGGGGTCCTTTAGGCGCCTCCTCATAGGGTTTTAGATGCAAATCCTACGTCATTGTATTTGCTCTCCTCTGGACTGCCTACACTCTATGTCCTTCCAGAGATGTGGTCTCCAGAACTGGACACAATACTCTAGGTGGGGTCTTAGCAGCAATCTATACAGAGGCAACACCAGCTCCATCTTTCTGCTCATGATACCCTTCCCTATGCACCACTGCATCTCACTCACCTTCCCTACTGCCTTGTCACAATGCCTAGCCATTGCCTTGTCCCCTTCACCCCTTCAGCTTAACAAGTCCCTTCAGGACTCTCACCTTCAAAAAGGACTAGTGTCCACCTCCTTCCAAAGCTTTTTACTCTTTTGTGGCCTCCCCCTTCTTCCTCCATGAACACTGAACTAAAGTATTTGTTCAGGATGTCTGCCTTTTATGGTCCCCTCTGCACAGACTTACACCAAATAGACTATTCTCCTTATACCTCACAACTGATGTAAATAATCATCATAATATCATAGTAGGATACAAGTTGTTAGCCTGGTGGCTTTAAGTGTTTTATAAAATGGGTACAGACAGTAAAGAAACTTCACTGGCTGGCATACCTTGTCTGCTATGTCTTTCATTTGGATAAACCATGGTTAAAAACATGTCCCCCAAAATGGCAAGCACCGGGTAACATAAGGAACATGGAGGGACTATTTCACATCAAGGCAGATTTATTTTCTTATTTTAGTATTTTTTTCATTATTACAGTTTCTCAACATATACCCATTTTATAAGTGCAATAACATACTCCAGGGTGTAGTATAGTCTGGTTAAATGCACTTCTAGGGCAGTAAGGCCAGAGGCGGTCACTACGCCCTGAGGCGTGTGTTTATCTAGGTAATACCACATCCCATCATGTGTTATTGCTCACTTATTCCAACTCCAGGACCTGCAGAACAAGCATATCCTCTGATAAGGCATAGGGTAAGAGTATCAGCCACTTGATGGTTACAAATAATGTGCTATCATTACTCAAAGCTAGGGATAAGTTTTGGACTAAATTTAATGTTTCAGGGCTAACTACTGACTGGTGTGAATATAGAAAATGGTGCAACGAGTGTAAAAAAGCAATCTAAGTTGCTAAAAGTAACTACTGTAAAATCTTCTATAATTCTCTGCTGGTGACTCCCATAGATTCTGGAGTCATATAAAGGGTTTTATGGGTGAAGATGCTACCACACAGTGTCTGACATAATACTGAATGGCATAAATTATAACACTGACACAATTGCAAATGTTTTAATACTCATTTCTCCAATCTAACAAGTGTTCTGATATGTCTTGTTGTACCCTAGACTTATAGTCCTTGTAGTTCACCTGCGCCCTCCTCACTTATTAGCATGGCTCAGTTGGTGGCACATCTGCCTCTGGTCTGGGGGGTCATGAGTTCTAGTCCCACACTGGGATTTGGCTCATGCATAAGCGCTCACAGTTGAGTGCAGTATTAGAGGTGCTGTACTTTCAGGGCATGCTGTCGTTCAATAAGATATTAAATCAAGGTCCCTTCTACCCATCTCAGGTGCTGTCCAGGTGGAAGTAAAGAACCCAAGGCACTTTTTGCAAGACTAGGGAGTTTATTGAAAAGAAATCAAACAAACAAACAGGCAATAAAATAATAATGCAATTAACAACATTATAGTACAGTAACAAAGAGAAAAGAAAAGTAAATACATCATCAAGGAAATGCTTTTCCTCAACTGCTTCTTTCTGCCCATCCCAGCAAGTGGCCTACTCATACTTCCCATGTTTGCAAAAGTATATTTAATGTAAGTGAACGGGTGCCCACCCTCTCCTCTCCTCTTGACATCCCCACCGAGGTCGCACACACTGCTCGTGAACAAGCCTGCCACTGGGGTGCCCAATTCCAGTGTCAGAATGCAGTTCATCCTTTTTTTTAAACCCTGTAAAATAGAAAATGTCCATTGACGTCTGCTGTGCCATTACTTCCCCCATCTGACCTTCCCACTCAACACCCACCACCCCACAACCCAAGCTCTTACTTACCACCAAGGGCCCAATACCATAATCCTCTATGGACCACAGACACATCCTCACTTTTCAAAGCTGGACCATGAACAGAGGAAATCAGGTATGTGGTTAAATGTATTTCAATGGTCTTTGAACTTAGTGGCATGATCTGTCCATGTTTGGATATTTTTGCCCTAAATTTTCAACATGCCTTGTCTGGGATGCCATCTCATAAATAATGCAAGTGACTTAGGCAAATCTTTTCCAAAGGTTATTTTCCAGTCGCTGCGCAAAATCACCTTTGGGCAGGAGTTGAAAATTTTCTCCACCTTGTTCATGAGGTGGGGTAATAAGAAGCTATGCTGAAAATTTGGTGTACAAATATGGTAAAATGTCCAGATTATGTCTGAAGGTTCCATTACTGCAGCGTTCCTCATAACTGCACAAATTTTCAAGTTACGATAAACTTTCAACATAACCATTTGCGAACCACTCATAAACCTAACATGTCATTTTTTAAATCCTGGGCAAAATGTGTTTCACACCTCTGACATGAAGACATTTCAACCAATACTGTATACTATAAATGGTACATGTCAAGTCTATAAGGTGACTCTTAAAGCGAATATCTTCAAAACATGTGGTCAAAATTAAAAAAAAAAATTGTTTAACATGCATCAAGCGCTGGCATTGACAAATTCTTGTTGTATATGTTTCACTGCTTCTTCTACTCTACTGTATGTAGCCATACTCTCTTAACTCAGCTCAAGGTCAGTTACTGGAGGGCATTTGAAGGGTTAATGAACACAATAAACAGTCTAAAATTCTTCAGCTCTTATTATCTTAAATACACACAGAACCAAAGGCAACATTTCATGGCACCGCTATTTCATTAGGCCTGCTGTGTTTCCATTCTGTTAAACAATCAGGAAAAAAATCAAATAAAATGTATGAATAATTTTTCACGAAAGCAACCACATTTACCCATTACATCACTGAACAGCACTAAGGTACAATCACCCAGGCGTAAATATTGCCTGACACCAAAAGTTGCTGAATTGTAATATCAAAATATTCCTAAAGACTTCAAAAGAGTCTTAAACACCTTTGTGATACTTAAATAAAACATTTCTTATGATGAATACCACCCTTAAATAACATTCTAGAAAGATTTTATCAGTCATATCTTACTCTCAACTCTCATATGTCAAATGATGGCATGTATAATCTCATACCTCAACCCTTATGATAAATCAGTCTCTAGTTGATTATTGTGTTTGTCGTGCACACGCAGCAGTGAACATTTTGTAAGGAGAGTGGCTTTTAAGGGGTGTGACACTGTCAGTCCAGTGCAGAGTGCTCTGCAGGGGCTTGTCAGTGTCTCACCAATCGTCGAGACAGGATGTTCATGACAGTGTTCTGGCTTGCTGGGCAGCAACTTCATATATTTCAATGGAGAGAGCTGATCCAATCATAGATTGTCTCTTTCCTTTGCTCTGCACCTCCCAGCAGAGACAATTGATCTGTCAAGATCAGCTTGCTGAGGTTGTATTACACCTGTAACAAAGAAAACAGTCCATCAATGTTTGTTGCTGCCCCACCTCACTGACCTCCCACCCAACCCTCCCACTCAGCACCTGCTCATCACCCCAAACAAACATAACACCAACACTGGGGTTGCCTAATCCCCAGTGTCCCTAACCTGAAATAAAGAAACTTGACCCTTGTAGTTTTAAGATACCCTATAAAGAAAAATTGTCTATCAATGTCTGTTGCAGCTGCCACGTAACTGCTCCCCAAGCTCAACTCATGCTAATATTCCAGCATGGGGAACCAATCCTGAAATGAAAGAAAACCATCCCTCATAGTTGTTTTGGTTAATACATTCTGTAAAAATGAACACGTCCATTGATGTCTGTTGCTGCCCCCTCATTGTCCCCGATCCTACCACTCAGCATCCCCCACCCTCCAGTAAACATAACACCAATACTGAGGGTGCCCAATCCTTCAGTGCCACCACATGAAATAAAGAAAACTGTCTCTCAGTTTTTTTAACCCTGTAGAACGAAACTGGCCATTGATGTCTGTTGCTGCCATTACTGTCCCCCCCACCTGACCTCCCACTCAACACTCACTACCCCCCAAGCCCTTTCTTACCCACCAGAGGTCTAATACTATAATCCTGTCTGGACTGCAGACACATCTTCACTCTTCAATGCTGGACCACAAGCTGAGGAAATCAGGTATGCAGTTCAATGTATTTCAATGAGGTTTTGAACTTAGTGGAATAATTTGGTCATTTGAATATTTTTGCTCCAAATTTTCAACATGGCTTTTGGGACCACACCTCATGAACAATGGCAGAGAAAGTAGGTAAATTTGTCCCAAAATGTGATTTCATGGTTGCTGTGCAAACTCACCTTTTAAGCAGGAGTTGAACATTTTCGCTACCCTTGTTCATGAGGCGGAGTCATAAGAAGGCTATGTTGAACATTTGGGGTGAACATATAAAAAACATCAAAGTTATGAGCCTACACTGAAATTTATGAATACACACTTGTAACTTTGGCAGTTATCAATATTTTGACCCCAAATTTTCAACTTTCACTCATTTCTTGACAGCATCACGTGAATGCGACAGCTGTTATTTTCAAATCCTGGTTAAAATGTGTTTTGCATCCCTGAAGGTGTTTTTGTGGTTGCTGTATGAAATCACCTTCGGGTGGGAGTTGAACATTTCACCACTCTTGTTCATGAGATTGGGACATAAGAAGGCTATTTTGAAAATGTGGGGAAAACTTTAAAAACAACAAAGTTATGAACTCATATTGAAATTTATGAACTCAGGCTTGTAACTTTGATAATTTTCAATATTTTACTCATATTTTCAACATAATGTAGCCATTTCTTCACAGCGTCTCATAGATGTGACAGCTGTCATTTTCAAATCCTGGCCTAAATGTTTTTCACACTTGTGACCTGAAATCACCTTTTGAGCAGGATTTGATAATATTTTCTGCCCTTGTTCATGAGGTGTGTTCATAAGAAGGCTATGTGGAGTTATAAGAGAGCTATGTTGAAAATGTGGGATAAAAATAAAGAAAACAACAAAGTTATGTGTCTTGCAATTTTTCAACATACACTCGTAACTGTGATATTTTTCTATATTTTTACCCCCAACTTTTTAACATAGCCATTTTTCACACCACTGAATGAATGTGACAGCTATCATTTCTCAAATCCTACACAAAATGTATTTTAACACTTCGTGTAAAATGACTTTTCAGCCATTGTTTTATAAATGACTGTCATGTTCAGAAGGAGTGGCCATGAAAGGATTATGTTGAAAATTTGGGGTATTTTGGATCTTGTAATCTGTTAATCCTCATGCTCCTGTTTCATATATGTTGTATAATATTAGTGTCTTGTTTAACTATTATATGTATATTGCCTGATCTTTATTATGCTACATATCTAGTGCTCTGATATAATCACCTGAATCATTGTTAAATTTCACTGTATCCTGTGTTGTATTTTATTTTAATCAATTGTACTGTGTTTCACCATTGTCTCCCAGGTTGTCACTGAAAAGGACTGAATGGTCTCAGTGGACTTACCGGTTACCAAAATTCAAATAAATAAATAAAATTTGGGGTGAAAATGTGAAAAACCAACTAAGTTATGAGAATAGGAGAAAAAAGCATTTGTACCCACCATTGGGTATGGACACACAAATGGTAGTTGAATTATAAGCCCATTTTATTAATCAGAAGGTGCAGTACAACACATCTATATTAACATAAAAGCACAAGGAGAAAAACACTAATGCTTCACAAGGTCACAGTCTTGCTTCATCACAGTGAAGTATTCATTCAACAGATCATTCATTTATACTGATACCAATAAATCAATAATTTACAAAAGCACGTACCTACAAATTGCTAAAATACATGGCTATAGCTCTACAAAAAATTAGCCAGACTCCAACTAAGAATCTCATTGGGGAGGGTGTGTGTGTGGAAGAGGCAGAAGGTGAAGGCAATAATCCATAATATATGTGGTCCCCTGCCCCCCACACACACAGTCTTTCTTACCTCCAGTTATAAATATTTCCAGTCCTACTTTAATGGAGCCTGAAATTAACATCTTGAGTAAGGGAGAGGTTATCTTTTGTACCATCTACAACCACTGACTATTTTTGGAACAGTAGTTGATTTGCACAAATTTGCTAGAGATTTAACCTTCAAATGTGGATGCCCAGAACAACAGGAAAATTAGGATCTGGGGATTATACACAATAGTATGTCTTTTAGAGTATGCTCTACTTTTGCCCTACTTACAATCAAAAGGTATCCACTTTTGTCAGAAAATGTTAGTTGGGTCTGGAAACCTCAGATCAACTTACATAACCACCAGTTTTAACTGATCCCAAGAAGAAAAACTTGCCCTGGAGTGCATTGAAAATAATCAGAATAGTGTAATTAGGTCCGCTGATAAAGGAGGGCGGTCAGTAGTAGTAATGAATTGTGCATATTACTATAGGAATTCTCAAGGCAGCTATCAGATATCACCTTCTATGAGAAACTTACTTATAATCATACAGCTGTATTCAAAACTGAGGTCAATGAAGTGTTAAGTTATGGTTTGTTAAAGGCTACCTAACTGACAGCCTATTTAGGGTATTTACGTTGATCACCCAGTAACTCCAGTGATATACATTCTACTGAAGGTGCACAAGAACAGAGAGTCACCACCAGGACGCCCAATTATTTTGGGCAAGGGTAGCTCACAGAACCTATTTCAATGCTAGTAGATGAATTTTACAACCACTGGTAACTAATGTGAGAACATGTATCAAGGATTCTATGGGGGTAATAAATCTGGTTGAGAATCTGGAACCTGGTGATGGGTGGTTCTTTGCTACACTAGACATCGACTCATTATATACTGTGATTCCCCATGATGGTGGTTTAATGGCTTTACAATATTTTTGGCATCAGAGGGATGAAGTGAGCCCTGTTAATATGCTTACAAACTATCTAGTAGAACGAACTCACTTGGTGTGACAAAAATATGTTTCTGTATGATAAATGTTACTATAGACAGCTCCGAGGCACAGCTATGGGGCACTAAAGCCCCAAGCTGCACTGGGACACAGTATCGTGGCCTATTGGGAATGTGTTCTGTATAGTGCAGACACAAACCCTTACTTTCAATATCTTGACATGTGGCGGCACTATAGATGATGTGTTAGTCATCTGGAAGAGCATGGAGGAACAGTTTATGGATTTTGCACTGTGGCTAGAAAGCACCAATTAATTTTTAAAATTTAAATACAATGTGGGAAAGTAGCAGATTACTTTTTGGATCTTCTCATTTATAATAAGCATTTGTCAATGCCGAATGTTGTCTTGCTGTCATTGGCATTGGTGGCGCAGGAGTTAGAGATGCATAATATGAATGGTGGTGAAGTATGGAATCGGCGTCAACCCATCCCACCTGCAGAGACTGACAGGCTTTGGGTGTTGCCTTTGGGTCGTCATCCATGTGGGTCACACCATTTCACCTCACCCTACCTTGCAGACACCGACAAGTGCCGAGGTGTGCCTTGTGGTGTTCAGGCTTTACTCACCCCATTCCATAGAAAATACTCTGAAATGGGTGCAGTATAGGAGAATGGGGTGAACTTTGGGACGAAGAGTCCAAGGCACACCTCGATGTCTGTCACTGGCTGCAGGGTGGGGGTGAAATGGCAAAATGTACATCCTTGACCAAATTACACCCCTGATGCCTGTCAGTCTCTACAGGGTAAGGTGTTATGGTCAGAAAGACTAATGCCCTGGGCCTTTCTTGGTATTTTCACCCAAGTTTCAACATGGGCTTTGTGACCCCACTGCATAAACAGTGACACTTTCAGTTTGTTAGCGAAGGTGATTTTGCACAATGACTATGCCATTTGGCACCACAGGTGCAAAACACATTCAAACAGGATGTGAAAAATGTCAGCTGTACTGTTCATGAGGAGGTGTAAAAAATGGTAATGTTGAAAATGTGAGTGAAAATAAAACTGGTGAAGTCATGAGGTGCATAGAAACTACACAACGTACACCCATAATGCAACTATTTTGGTGATTTTAACACCAAATTTCCAACATAGGCATTGTGGGACCTCTGCTCATGAACAGTGGCACTGTGATTGTCTTAATCTGCCCCAAACATTGATTTTGCACAGTGACCGTGCCTATTGTGTGCCACTGGTGTGAAAACATGTTTTGGGCAGGATGTGAAAAATAAAGCTGTACTGTTCATCAGGCAGTGTGCAGAAATGACAATTTTGAAAATCTAGAGTAAAATACAAAACATTAGCGAAGTTATGAGCGTGTGTAGAAACTACACAATGCACAATGGTAAAGCAGTCATTTTGAGAATTTTTCTGGCAAATTTGCAACATGAGGCTTTTGAACCTCTCCTTATGAACACTGTCACTGTGATTTTCTTAATCTGTCCTGAACATTGATTTTGCACACGACTGCATCATTACGTGCCACATGTGCAAAAACACCTTTTGGGCAAGATGTGAAAAATGACAGCTGTACTGTTCATAATGAGGTGTGGAAAAATGGCAATGTTGAAATCTGGATTGAAAATATTAAAATTCTAAAAGTTATGAGCATGGGAACTACACAATGCATGCTCGTAACACAGTCATTTTGGGGAATTTTTCACCAGATTTGCAACATAGGCTTTTGGGAGCTTACCTCATGAACTGTGACACTGTCGTTTTATTAATCAGTCCTGCATGGAAGTGACAGTGACTGAGTTCATGAGGTGGGGTCCCAAGAACCCATGTTAAAATTTGGCACCTGATTTGCCAAAAATGGCGCGATATCAACTAAGTTGGAAAAACCCCATGATGCCACTATACAGCTTACCAGCATTTCTTCAGTTCGCGGTTGGCTTTGAAGAGGCAGACATGTTCCAGGTCCACGAAGATTTTGCGATGGGCTCCAGAAGTAAGTATGGGGTGAGGGGTGAGGAGGTAGGGTGCACAGAGTGTGTGCAGGTTGGGGAGGGGCACCAACAATGAGGGACTATTTCTACTTCACAGGTATAAAAAAAAAATCAAACGTTGCAGAAAGGTTTTCTTTCTTTATAGGTACATTTGGCACACTGGGGTGGGCTCCCAGTGTGTCACTGCATATTTGGGGGACTGGAGCTGACTGGGATTGGAGATCCTGTCAGTAAATAAAAGGGTCTGTGTTGGGGGGGCATGTTTCTGGATTCAGCACCCCTCGGCAAACAACTTGAATGGGAAACATTATACCGACAGGGATTGGGCTCCCCATGGGCAAATAAACTGGGGAGGGGGCATGCTGACAGGGCAATTGGGCACCCTGATGTCAGTTTTATCAGGACTGTAAGAGGCAGATGGTGACAGATGCATCCATGTTTACTAGTGATACACCAGGAAGGCACACCCTGCAGTGAGGTCTCTGCCTCACTGCAGTGGAGAAAGTAGTTACAAGTAGGTGGCACACTTTTCAACTGCTGTCATAGACAGCATATGCATTACTGGTGCCACAGAGACAAGCCCCTAAAAGCAGTGGGGCATTGGCCACAACAGGACTGCACCTCAAAACCTACTATTCAAGCTACCACAATATGTTGCTTCTGCATGCTAAAGACAACATAAAAGTGAGCGGAGAAGTGTGCACTATGCTATACCAAAAGGAGAAGATCAAGATAGTCTACTTCTATAATAGCTGCCACCAGCCTCATGTCATGCAAAATATCCTGAAGGGTCAGCTAATAAGAACTAAATGTACCTGTACAAAAAATCATAAATTTGATAAAAAAGGGGAGAACAAGTGGGTAGATTCTTACAAAAGGGTATAGTTACTGCTCAGTGGCAAATGCGATTCAAACTGTAGAGAAAATAGATCATGCTATAACACTAAGCCCTAGAGAAAAAAGTCAGGAAGTGAGTTTTACATGTCCTTTTGTCACTACATATTTTACAAGGTCTAATGAAGTTAAAGATATCATGAAAACAATTGGGATATTTTAAAACTCGAGCCAAAACTAAAAATGTTGTTGATGCGGGTCCAAATGTAGTCTTTAGGAAAGCTAAAACTGTATAAGATTTTGTTACACCCAGTGTGCTCCCCATTGTTAATCCATGATCTACTTAGTTGCCCCAAAAGTTACAGATGTAGAAGCTGCTTGTTCTGTAAATCTGTTGTGCAGTGTAAAGGTTTTGTGAGCACAGTGATGGGACAGGAAATTGAAATTGAACAATTCATCACCTGCAATAGTGAAGGGTTGTATAACGATTTATTATCCTGCAGTTGTGGGCATTTTATGTGGGGAGGATGACTCGTCTATTCAAAACTAGGATAAGCGAGCATGTAGAGCCATTCATCATCATAATCAAACCTATGCTGTAGTTTAGCACATTTTAAATAATGAAAACCAAGTGCATAACATTAAATTTACTGGCCTTGAAAAAGTCTCCTTGGGCTTGAGGGGTGGTAACCTAGAGAAAAAAATTCAGGCAACATAAAAGTTATTGGATTTACCGACTAAGAACACGTAGTGATGAAGGGCTGAATGAAAGCGTAAATCTTTCAGCCTTTCTGAGTATACTGTAAAGTGTCTTTTCCTGCAGCTATTTATTACATTAGAAATACATGGATATTTTTAAAAATCTGCTGTTAAATAATTACCCTATGCCTACAAGATAAGTGACAGAGGTGGATGGACACACATATGGATCTCTAAGTAAATGATTATTTGACCTAAGGCACATATAAGTTAATAGCTTGAACAGATTAAAACATGACTGCATTTGTAATACGTTTGAAAACAGCCTGATGAAGCAATGTATAAAAAGATGTATGCATTGCTCCATATATATATTTATGGGCAATATATATTTGAGCAGCTAGATGTAACTATAGCTTGCCTCGTACAACATAATGTTGAATAAATGCACATATTAGAAGCTGAAAGAGCAGCTTGATGAATTAACCGTTGGTTCACTGGCTGAGAGTATGGGATTAATTGAACTCAATGAGATTCTAAGTTGGAGCCTGGCTAGTTTTTATGTAGAGCTATAGCCATGTATTTTAGTAATTATAAATACGTGCTTTTGTAAATTATTGATTTATTGGTGTCAGTATAAATGAATGTTCTTGAGAATACTTCACTCTGATGAAGCAAGGCTGTGACCATGTGAAATGTTAGTGTTTTTCTCCTTGTGCTTTTATGCTTAATATAGATGTGTTGTGCTGCATTTTTGATAAATAAAATGGTTTTATAATTCAACTACCATTTGTGTGTCCATACCTAATGGTGGGTGCAAATCTTTTTCTCCTGCCTGCAGTTCCTGATTGTGCACCACCATAGTTTCCTGGTGCTTGATGTTTTCTCTGTATACTAAGTTATGAGGAAAATAATTTTTCCAACATTAACTCATGACTTTATTTTTGCAGAATTTGGCCCTTAATGTTCAACATATCCTTGTGTTACCCCACCTCCTGAACATGGTGGGTGTCATTTTCAAATCTCCTCTGAAAGTTGTTTCCACAGTCACACAGCAAAATCAGCTTTCAGATGAGATTTTAAAATTCCACCTGTCTTGTTCAGTTCCACAAACCATATCGACAGCTTTGTTGTGACTACAACACAGCAACATCCACAATGTCAGCAAGTGAAATTTCACCTGTCAGACATTGTTTTTTTTAGAGGTTGCCCCTGCACCATCCATGCAGAATCCTGTGTCCCCGCCACTCTCCTTTTCTAAATATCTAACTCCAAGTCAGAGTTGACTCAGAAGGGGAATATTGGAGAAACCATGAAATTTCTGAGTCAGGTCCATTACAGAGACAATTATTAAATTTAGTAAATTGTCTTTGTAATTGACTTCTCTGTTATAATTTCACAGTTTTGACAGTATACAGTCTTGATCATAACATCAGGTCATAAAAAGACTGTTGCACATATCGGGTCAAAATGTGGGAACCCGATTAAAAGTGGAATATTGCCTCCCAGTTGCCCTGTCCTGGGTACATATGAATATACATCACGGACATACAAAGAAGCCAGCAGAAGAAGGTCATTTGGTCTATCAAGTCTACTCATGTTGCAGGCTCCACAGCTTGAGCTAATGTTCCTGCACTCCCTCCCACTCCTCCCATCCTCCTGCCCCTGATCCTTACCTTCCCCATGCCTATTCCATCCTCTCTTAAAGCTGCCCACTGTCTTCAATGAGCTGACCTCTTCCAGCAGCGCATTCTAAGTTTCCACCACTCTCTCTGTGCAGAAGTGCTTCTTTATCTCTGTTCTAAACCTCCCACCTTCCAGCTTAATACTGCACCCCTCATGTTATAGTTTGCCACTCAGTTTAAAGAGACTCTCCTTATCAACCTTATTTATCCTTTCAAGTACTTGAACGTCCCAATCATGTCCCTCTCTCTCCTCCTCTGTCTTCTAGGAGTACATGATCAGTGCCCTCAGTCTTTCCTCATATGCCTTACTCTGCTGACTTGGCTATCATCTTTGTAGCCCTTCTCTGGACCTTCTCCTAGCAGGTTAATGTCCTTTTTGAGATGTGGGCACCAGTACTATACTCCATACTCTAGAAGCGGCCTTACCAATGACCTGTACAAGGCAGTATAACCTCCCTCTTCTACTACTGATCCCCTAGATATGCATCCCAGCATCTTGTTTGCCTTTGCTGCTGCTTTCTTGCACTATGTGGAGTACTTCAGGTCACAACTTATCATCACCCCTAGGTCCTTCTCCTCCTCTGATGCAGAGACTCAGACTCCACCCTGGTAGTACTCTGTCCTGGGATTCCTGGCTCAAATATGCATAACTTTGCATTTATTGGCATTGAAGCCAAGCTGACAGATCCTGAACCACCTCCTAACTTTTCTACATCTTCCTGTAGGTCCTGTATCCCTTCAGCTGTGTCCACTCTCCCACAGAGCTTAATTAATTAATTAGTTAAGAGGGTAATTACAATCTAACAATATGTCAAAGCAGGACACCACTGAAAATGAGATATTGCATCCCATCTGCTCTGTCCTGGTAACTATGTAATAAAAATATATACAAGCAAGACCGGTACAACAGCAATAACAGTGACAAACATTCAGCATTGACAAATGCATGTTTTCCCACTGACTGTCCCCTGAAAGAATTAACATATTGTCACTATTTACTTTAAGACACCCAACATTATCAGGTACCAAGATGAAAATAAATAATTGGTAAAGGTCTTAAACCCCATAAGGAATTCATTTAGTTTGATGTGACAGCATCGTCCCTACTGTTTCTTCAAAAGAAAAGTAAACATGTACTAGTATAGCCTATCGCTCTTTAAATTCAGACAGACAGTACATGCTGGTAATAAGAATGAGAACCCCAGGCAAAAACTCATAACCAAGAAAAAGTCATAAACATATCTAGACTCACTCAGAGGTTACAGGAACTCAGACAACTGTCCTGCCATCTCCTGATAGTGTATAAGAGTGCCAGCACGGACAACACCCATGGTTTAAATACCACAATGTGAGGGATTGCTGACATCACTGATGACATCCACGGCAGCACTGCCTGCCACCACATCTACAGAATCCACAATATCACGAACATACGAATTTGCCAGCAGATAAAGGCCTAGAGGTCTATCAAGTCTGCTCGAATGTGCAGCTAGCACCCTTATTCTGCAGCTGCCCCTCCCTTCCACCCTTCCCTTCATTAACCCTCCCCTTGTCCTGTCCCATCCTCGTTTGAAGCAGTCCACTGTTCTACTGCATACCACTTCTGCAGGTAGCGCATTCCACCCAGCCACCACCCTCTCTGTAAAAAGTGTCTCCTCATCTCCCTCCTGAACCTTCCTCGCTCCAGTCTCATATCATGGCCCTGGTGGCCTCCCTCCCTTACTTTGAATAGCCCCTCTGTACCTGTCTTGTTTATTCCTTTCACGTATTTAAAGGTTTCAATCATGTCCCCCTGTCTCTCCTCTCCTCCAGTGAGTACATGTTCAACTCCTTCAACCTCCTCTCATATGATAAGTCCCCAGACCCTTGATCATCTTTGTAGCCTCGCTGCACTCCTCCAGTAACTTAATGTCCCTTTTCAGATACGGACGCCAGAACTGCACGCAGTACTCCAGGTGTGGTCTAACTAATGACCTATACAGTGGCAGAATCACCTCCTCCCTCCTTGAGGATATACCCCTTGCAATACAACCCAGCATTTTGTTGGCCTTTGCAGCTGCCTTCCTACACTGTGCCGAGTTGTTCATTGACCCTGTGATAGAGCACACCCAGATCCTTCTCCTCCTCTGTCTGGGCTAGCTGCACTCCCCTAGCTGGTAAGTCCTCCTTGGGTTCTTCATCCCAAAATGCATCACCTTGCACTTTTGGCATTAAAGCCCAGTTGCCAGGTGTCTGACCAGGTTTCAAGCTTTGCCAGATCATCCTGCAACCCTGCCATCCCCTAGGTCATCCACCACCGCCAACCTTGGTATCATCAGCAAACAGACTGATCTTGCTCTTGATGTCCCATGATATGTCTGCAATGAATATCCCAAACAACACTGGTCCCAACACCGAGCCCTGTGGGACACCACTGTCACTGCCCTTGGGTGTGAGGCTCCCCACCCACCACCACCCTCTGTTGCCTTCCCTGCAGCCAGTTTCCTACCCATCTCACCAGCATTGCACCTGCCCCTGTGCCTACTAACTTCCTTCCCAGCCTTCCATGTGGCACTGGGTCAATGCCTTACTGAAGTCCAGATACAGGACATCCACTGCATGTCCCCGTCCAGTTGCCTAGTTGCCCAGTCATAGAACCCGACCAGGTTGGTTTGGCAGGATCGCCACGTATGAAGCCATGCTGTCTGCTGTCCTGTAGTCCTTTGGCCTCTAAGAGGGCCACCAGCCTCTCCTTCAGGATAGTCTCCATTAGCTTACCCACGATGGATGTGAGGCTCACTGGTCTGTAGTTTCCGGTTCATCCTTGGGGCCACTCTTGTGGAGGGCACCACATGAGCCATCCTCCAGTCCTGAGGTACACACCCGAATGTAGTGAGGCATTAAATAGGTCTGCCAAAGGTCCTGCAAGGACCTCTGCCAGCTCCTTCAGTACCCTGGGGTGGATGCCATCTGGGCCTGGTGCCTTGTCCACCCTCAGTGCCTTCAAACCCTCTTGAACTCTGTCCTCCATGATTTCCCCATCTGTCACCACTTCCCCCTCGTCTGCCATTTCACCCATCTTGGGTGTCACCCCCTCTTCTCTTTAGTAAATACTGAGCAGAAGTACTCATTTAGTGCTTCGCCTTATCATACCCTGCTTCCACCAACCCCCTCCTTCCTAATCCTTACTATGTGGTCCTTACAGCTCCTTTTCTCCCTGATGTACTTAAAAGTCCTTCTCCCCTTCTTAATGCCTTGTGCCAGCCTGAGTTCCGTAGATGCTTTGGCTCCCCTTACTGCCCTTGTCACCTCCTTGATTCTGTCAAGTACTCCTCTCTGTCCTCCCCCTCCCTGTTTTCTTGTATTTCCTAAAGGCAGCTCTTTTCTTCCTTACCTTTTCCATGACCTCCTTGCTCAACCAGCTCGGTTTCTTAGCTCTAGCCTTCTTGCTCTGGCTTTGCAGCAGGTTTGGTTGCCTCCACTATCCCCAACTTTATGAGCTCCCATCTCTGGTTAGTATCCATACTAGATTGAATTCTGGCCAGGTACCCTTTACCACTTCCCCCATCCTCCCAAAGTCAGCCCTCCTGAAGTACAGCACTCTTGTGCCAGATTCCCTCCTTCCTTGCCCATATCCAATGTGGCCATACTGGTGGTGGTCACTCCTGACAGCGGTTCCTCCACTGTAAGTTCTCTCACAAAGTCCCCATTTGCCAGCACAAGGTCAAGGGTATTCCCTAACCTGGTTGGTTCACTGACCATTTGCAGCAGGAAGCTGTCCTGGAAGATCAGCAGTACCTGCTCCCTTCTGTTCCTGGTTGTTGGGGTGCTCCAGTCCACTTCTGGCATGTTGAAGTCCCCACAATCACCACACTACCCTTCTCGCAGGTCCTCCTGATCTGTCCCTAGTTCCTGTCTAACTCCTCCATCTGAGATGGTGGCCTGTACACACTCCCATTCTAAGACTCTATTCTTGGAATCCTGGATTTGCACCTAAAGTGACTCTGTACTGCCTCCTCCCCTTCCTCCTTACACACTTCAGTCCTTCCTTCACATACAGTGCCACCCCTCCTTTCCCAGTCACCCTGTCCCTCAGAAATAACCTGTACCCTGGTACAGACAGGTCCCAGTCATTATATTGGGTGGCCCATGTTTCCGTGATGGCTGCAATGTCCACCTCTCCCTCTGCCATGAGAACCTGCAACTCTGCAGTTTTCCTCCCAAAGCTCCTAGCATTAAGGGTAACCACCTTCACCCTTTTCCCCTCCTCCCATCCTGCCCTCCTTTCCTAGCTTCACCAATAGTACTTGCCATTTGTCCTTTGTCACTGTTATGGGGGTAAGCTCATATGATTTCCCAACCTGTGGTCCCTGCATATCTCTTCCCCAACTGCCACCCCCACTCCTAGTTTAAACTCCAAACTTCCTCTATATATTCTTCCATCCTCTGCTTCAACACTTTCTTTCCTTCCTCACTCAAGTGTAGTCTGTCCTTGACATAGAGACTACTGTCCTCCCAGGTCCCTCCCACCCCCAACAGCCCATACCCTTTAGCACAACACCAGGTTCTTAGCCATCTGCTAAATTCCTCTATTCTCAGCTTTCTTGTTGTGCTTGCCTTTGGCACGGAAGTATCTGGAAAAAGTTACTGATCTTCCTGCCCCCTCACATAATTGTGCTAGTTCCTCAAACCTCCTCTGGACTATATCCACTGTCTTGTCAGCCAGGTCGTTTGTCCCAAGATGTATAATTAAATGAGGCTTGTCCCTACCCCTTCTAGCATATTTCAGAACAGACTGTCCCACCCTTTCGCTGTCATTCCTGGCAAGGCCTCCACCAAATGACTATGCCTCTCCGCCTTGCTACCCCACCTAACTCCTCTTAGTATTGAGTCCCCAGCACTAAGATTCCACCCCTCCTCCCTGCTTGCTTCCTTTCATCTCCCTCCCTCATTTCCAGCTCCTCTTCTTCCTCCTGCACATTATTATGCCTTTTACCCCTGTTGCAGTTCTCCCAGCAGAACTTTCCCCGCTCCAGTTTGGTCAGGCATTTATCAATTACTCCTCTAATTTCATCACTTCCCTCCTCCTCCTTCCTCTCTAGCAGTGCACAACTATTTTCTGAAGATCCTTCACAAATGCCTGCTCCCTCTCTCTTCATAGTAACCTGTTCTCTCCTTTCCACTCCATGACTTTTGCCACTGCTTGGCCTCCCTCACAAGTCCCTATCCCTCCTTCCATTTGACTTTTGTCTCCTGACCTGGTTTCCCCGGCAATCGTTCTTCCTGGCCTGGGCCCTTTGTCTCTGCTTCCCTTCTTCTGACCCTCTCCTCACCACTGTTGGCTTAAATTGCCCTCCCTCATCCCTTCCTCCTCCCTCCAGTATTGGGCTAAGCCCACCCCAATCTGCCTTGCCTGTCTTAGTTCCTCCTGCAGACCCTCAATCTCCTTTCTAAGTTTTTCTATGTGGTTGCACACTAAACATCCTCCTACTCTCCAGGCAATGTTTAGAAAGATTGGTGAACACGCGGTTGTTGCAACCTACCACCCTACCCATTGCTGTCGGTGCCCATAGCGACCCCCACCCTTCCAGATGCAGGATCCAAACACTCCCCAAGTCTCCTCTCCCCCTCTATCAGTGCAAAACATTCTTATGTCCCTTACCTCCTTTGTTGCACACGTTTAGATATGTTGAGCAACTGCTTTGTATATTCCTATCCACACTCAAAAATACTTTAAGTAGCCATTGCACACCTTCTTCAACTCCTACTCCCCTTTACCCAATGCAATAACTATGTGAAGTAGTAATAATGAAAGCGCCTAGATTTGCATTTACTTCCCTTCCACTGAGAGAGCCGTCACCTCTTCACTTGCTGCAGTTCCTTTCCTGGATGTCTGCTTCTGTTATGACAGGTGCAAATCCTTTGCCTGTTTGAGGAGTGATGTCAGAACCCCTAGTACAAAGGGAATAATTGACCGTGGGTGGGGTGAGGGTTTGGGTGGCTGGGACCAGCCCAAGTCCTCTGGAAACAATCAGGTAGCTGAGGCCTCTGGTCAGACAATTAGCACCTTCCCCCACTCAAAACTTTGCAGCTAGTAAGCCAGCAACAATGAATAAATTCTACCCAAAGAAACAGGACACCAATTCAAACAGCTTCACCAACAATACATCAAAATAGGTTTGGAATTATAAGATATAGGTCTCCAATTCAAAGAAACAGACCAGTTAAAGTACACCAATTATGTTTAAAAGAGAAGAAATAGGCCTCTACAAATGCAGCCTGTCACACCATAAACCAAACAAATGAGCCCACTTTTTAGCTACCAAAACAGGTTTCAAAATTCCAACAGCCCCAAACAATACCCTGCTAGCCCCTTAGTAGTAAGAAGAAAATAAACATTCTACCAAGTAGAATCCATGAAAAACAATGTAAAACAGAAGCTACTGTACTGTAGATCTGATCCTGTTCCCCTTCCAGTTCCTTCGAGAATATAGAGAATAATCCATGGGGCAACCATGCACAACAAAGCTGTGTTTGATTCGAGGGTTGAGATGACATCATATGAACCTCAAGAATGAAGTTCTAGAGGTCCATGCTGTCATCTCAACGTGAAATGGAAACACATGCCAAGCTGTGTAGCTGACTATATTTTATTTTTTATTTGTTTTTACACTAGAGTGACAGGACTTACTGAAGTGGAAAACAAAAATCTTGCCATTTCATTGTTCTACTAGCATAACAAAATCAAATTCCCAGATTTTGAAAGACAAAAGATATGACTTTGGGCACTGGGTGGTTAGTAAGTAGCTAGGTGTAGAATAAATGAGAATGTAAAATTATATGACCTTTGAACTGTGCATAACAACTGTTCGGAATGCAGATAACAACACTTTAGATCGCATAACGGTTTAGAATGTGCTTAACAAGGATTTTGAGCAGGCTGATTTTTATACATAATGAAGGATAACCATATACTATTAAGCCATTGAGCTGCAACAATAGCACAACATGCTAAGGAGGAAGCTACTGCACCCATATGCAATCACAACCTATAGCAGTTCGGTCCCCATCCGGAACTGTAGCCCTTTCAATGTATAAATTTATTTATATATATATATATATATATATATATATATATATATATATACATAAAACAAAAATTGCAGTTCCAAGACAAAAAGATATAATTGGAAAATTAAAGAAATACAGCCACACTTAATGAATCAAAAATCAGTTCTTGAGAAGAACAATAAAATGGGAGATGGAGTAAAAGGTTGATGTCCCAACATCCTATTGTGCTAGTATAGAGTAATCATTCAAATACTGATAAGTACTTCTTGAACTTATATTAACCTCCCTAGAGCTTAGGAGGTTATTCTAATAGTACTATTTCTGCCAAAGTCCAGAGGGCTAAACATACTGAACATAATTATGAACTGAGATGTGAAATGACCATTAGGAAGTGTCACAACTGGTATAAGAGTGATTACAGAGAAAATAAATAGGTCCATTAGTGTAATTGTATAACAGGATACCATAAGCTTTGCAGTCAATGGTATCACCAGTATAAATAATCAATTACATTCTTCATTCAACCCGATCTTGGGTCTGTACAGTTCATGGCCTATCCAGTACACTTCACTCCTGAGCAAAATCTCATTCCAGTCACTCTTCCTTTTGGCAGGTAACTGTGCCCCAGAATCTCAAATACTATACAGTGTTCTGCTGAAGTAAAATGTCTTGCCACCACAGAGTTCTGGTCCCCACATCTGCTATCACTTTTGTGTTCACTGATCCTTGTTCGAAGTTCCTTTTGTTTTGCCAACATAAAGTTTGTCACAGGGACACTGGAGTGTAAGCCACATGGTCCATAACACACGTATTCGTTGTCTCATTTCAAATTGGAGATCTGTAGTCGTTTCTTTAGTATGCACCTACACTACTAAGCGGAATGTCTAATATAGTTAAAATAGTAAAGAATGTTAAGCAATTTAAAGCTTTGCTTCTTGAACATTACAACAAAAACATCAAATGAAATTGTTTTGTTTGATGTATGTTGAAACATTTTATTCCGTGTGTGTAATTAATTGATATTTGTGTGTTAGTACATTGTATGTATTTAATGTCAGGCGTAACTGAAAAGGGCTGGTCTCAGTTACCTCCTGGTTAAAAATAAAAACAAAACAAAAAAATTTCACATTAGTGTATGAGCGTTCTTCTATCCTTTTCTTGCTAATGTTATGGCATTGAAAATACCGCCACATGTGCAATTTCCAGTTGTCAAAGGACCTAATAAAGCTGTTTTGGTTTATCTTTTGGGATGTGACGCTCAGTGTGCACCAGTCTATCTTGGATGGTTGGGTTTCATTTAGATGTGATCGAAGGAGTTCCTTAAATCTGGCATTTTAATTACCTGTCTGTAATATGTACCAGTTCCTAAATAGAATCTTCCTACTCTGACAGCTCAGATGATTATAAGCTCAAGAGAACACAATCCTACTCCTTATCCCAGTGTTGGAAACATCAAAGAGGTAGTGTTTTTGGCACACTGGGGTACATGCTGACATAGGATTGAGCACCCTGATATCGGGGGCAGGGGTCCGTCAAGCGCAATCATGCTTAAGTGGCAGTACCTTTGGGCACTGTAAACTCCCAGCCCATATCGAGTTTAGGCTGTGGCCTACTTCACATGGGTGGGAGAAGAGCAGCAAAAGGAGTCAGCAGGCATTGGAGGAGGCAGGGAGAAAGCACCTCCTCCCACCTTCCAGAATTGCAGCTCTGGCTACACTATTGTAAATTTATTTATGCCCTACAGGGCTTAAGGTGTCAGCTTGAGGCAAGGGGATGGAGAAGGAAGGGACCATTGAGGTGGCAAGGGAGGGCAGAGACATCAGCCAGGCTGATGGGGACACAAACAGCTGTCTGCTGGGAAGTGACCTGCAGATGAAAGGAAAGAAATGCCACATGATTGGTGAGGCTTTTTCTTTTCAAGTGCAGACCACTTCAAGTGAAACAGTGTCATGAACAGCCTGGCTGATGATTGGTGTGATACTGTCGAGCCCTTGCAGAGCTCTCTGCATTGGACAGACAGTGTCACAATCCTCAAAGTCACTCATCACAAGAAGTTCGACATGCATGCACGAGCATAAAAATGGGTTTGTAGCTCGGTTTAAGATATTTGATTTCTCAAAGGCCCACATGTATGAATTAGAAATACCTGGGCCATGGTACTGCCATTGCTGTCTCGACTGGTTGCAAAAATATAATGACTTATAGTTGTAACTTGTAGCAATAATTTTATTCATCACTATACTGATGGCAACATAAGTGTTAAGTTTATGATGTCCTATTTAACCAATAAGGCACAACTGGGTGTGGGTTATTGAGGATTTACCACTCCTTGTGTGGTGTGTCACAAGGTGCAGCAAGTGACTTAACCATGCAAGAAGTGGGTAAATCACTCCAATAACTCACACCCTGGAGTGCCATATTGTGATTATACAATGGACCCATGTGTACATTTAAAATGGGTTTAATTATGATTTTTATAAGTGCCATTTCTCAGCCGTGGTTATTTGCAGGATTTAACCACGGTCATGTGACATGTTTTGACCAATGAGGTTACAGGATTTTCATACGCTATTGTATAATATACAGTTACACTAATGGACCTATTCATTTTCTCTATAATAACCTGTATTCCAGGTGTGACACATCCTATTGGTCGTTTTACATCTCATTTCATAAGGGTCCTGTTGCCTATTATGTCTGCACGTTTATCACTCTGGACTTTGTCAAAGTAGTACTATTAGTTAGAATAACCTCGTAAGCTCTGGGGAGGTTAATATAAGTTTAACGATTGGTACCTATCAAGATTTGGATGATCATTCTGTACTAGTGCTATATGATATTGGGACATCAACCTTTCACCCAGTCTCCCATTTTATTGTTCCTTTCCAATAACTGGTTTTGATTATGGCTGTACTTCTTTAATAGTCCAATAATTTTTTGTCATGGAACTGCTATTTTTTAATAAAAACAAATATTTTTTATTAAAAAAAGTTCACTGATGAAATGGCTACAGCCGTGGGTGGGCATTGAACTGCTACAGGTTGTGGTTGCACATGGGCACAGCAGCTTCTTCCTTAGCGTGCTGTGCTATTATTGCAACTACAATAGCTCAGTTGTGGCCTCTGTAGCCGTGATGGCAGGCAGAGCTGCCACGTGACATCATCAGTGACATCAGTGCTCTCCCTCCCCCACTGTGGTATTTGAACCGTGGGTGTTGGCAGGTCCTGCCACCTCTATACACTATCAGGAGATAGAGGGACAGCCGTCTGAGTTCTCTGTAACCTGTGAGTGAGTCTAGTTACTCTGATGACTTTTTCTTAGTTATAAAACTTTTTGCCTGGGGTTCTCCTTCTGTCTTGCTGAATTTAAGGGCGTGGACTCTGCTAGTACATATTTACTTTTCTTTTGAAGAAATAGCAGGGACATCACCTTCATGACACAATAATTGAATTCCCTTATAGAGTATAAGACCTTTTACCATTTTTTTTATTTTCAGCCTGGTACCAGATAATGTTGGTGTATTAATGTAAATAGTGGTTATATTTTAATCTTTCATGGGCCAACCACTGGGAAAATAATGCACTGGTATCTGATTTATCATAGGGTCTGAGGCATGAGATTATACAGGCATCATTAGACACATTAGAGATGAGAGGAGGATGTGACTGATAAAATCTTCATAGAATGTTACTTAAGGGTGGTATTCACATTATAGGAAGTATTCTTATTAAAGTATCGAAAAGGTGCTCAAGACTCTCTTTTAGAGGTCCTGGGAACCTTTGATATTATAGTTTAGCAACTTTTGCTTGTAATTTCTTCTTATCCCCTTCAGACCTGCACTGTCATCCAACTAAAACTCCTGACACTGCTACCCCTGAGGGACACCCCCACCCAAAGGAGCCATGGTGTCAGAGAAGTTTTTCACCTGGGTGTTGCACCTTAATGCTGTTCAGTGGATATGATTGGTACATATGGTTGCTTTTGTGAAAAACTATGCTTAGATTTTTATTTGATATTTTACTGATTGTTAAACAGAATGGAAACACAGCAGGCCTGATGGCATGGTGGTGCCATGAAATTGTGCCCTTTCATTCTGTGTGTACCAGAAGCCATATGAAGACAGACTAAAGGAGCTTAAAATGTATACCCTCAAGGAAGCGAGGGGAGCAGGGACATGATAGAAACTTTTAAGTACCTAAAGGAATCAACAAAGTCCAAAGGGTAGCTCTTTCAGAAAAAGACATGTGCAAGAAAAGGAGGCACAATTTGAAAATACAGGGGATGGCTCAAGGGCAACAAGAGGAAGTATTTCTTTACTGAGAGGTGGTGGGCGTATGAAAAGGCCTTCCTAAGAAGATTGTGGGGTTAGAAAACAGTGGGAATTTAAGAATGCATGGGACAGACATAAGACAACTCTGGTGGGGGTAGGAAGAAGTAGGCTGTTGGATAACTAGGTTCTGCAGCTTATCCAACTGGTAGGGACATGGGCAGACTGGGTGGACCAAGCAGTCCTTATCTGCCATCAAAGTCTATGTTTTCATGTTTTTATTTAAGACAATAAAGGCTGAAGAATTGTGGAATATTTATGATGTTCATCCATCCTTTGCTTTTGTGTTTTGTGCGGTTATGTGGATTATAAGCCTAAGTATATAATTTGATATCTCGTGAAGACAAAGGCAGCATGCAAAATCCTCCTTTGGCACTTAAAGGGTTAAGCCCAGCCCTAATAGTTGTCCTCTAGGGGAACTTACTTGTAGATGATCTCAGGGTGTGTCTGGCTCGCCTAGAAGCATGAAACTGCCATGCAAATGCATGGTCCTGCCATTCCCTAATTCTCTATAAGAAGAAGAGGCAGAGCTGGAAAGGTAGATCGTTGTGGCCCCATTGAAGGGAAGATCAACAGTAGGAGTCCAGCTGTGCCTGAGTTAGGGGTCTGTGAGCTCAGGGATGATCACAGGATCTTTGGGTCCAGGTGGCACTGGCTCCCTAGCAAGGTCTCTGGAGGAAAATATCAAGGCACAGTGAGAAGATAAGAATGTCCCATGAGGTCTGCCTTGAGGACCTAGAAGATTGAGACCAACAGCAACACATGAATTTGTGGAGGCCAACCCTGAAGAGAGGTCACCAGGATCTGTGAGAGTTGCTCCCACCATGGCGTCACTTGAAGAACACAGTCTGAAAGAGGCACATTTGTAAGAAATCCTTGCATTGGCAATGCACTGTTGTGAATTAAACCCCGGTACAGTAGTTTAGGCCAAAAGACATGGTAGCCAAATTAATGGGTCATCAAGAGGAGGACTGGAGAGTTTGGGTCAGTGAGTCCTAGAATTGGGCCAGGCATGGAAGTCTGTTCTGTAGGCCATTAGGGCTATCAGTGTAATTGCATAGGGAGGCAGGCATGGCCAAACCACTATTCAATTAACTTTAGCAATACAGTAGTAGCAATCCTAAACCTCCCTCTTACCTCAGAATGCATGGTAACCACATTAGGGTACTGCAAAACAGTATTTTTTGATGCCTCTATCTCCAACCCTGACACTGTTGACTCATCTTTCAACTCCAATTTTGCCTTCTGTGTCCTTTCTCTCCATTCCTTCCTCTCCTCCTTCATCTCTCTCTCCTTCTGACCAATCTCAACTCCCCATCCTCCACCCTTCCCTTCTCCATCTCCTTCACCCTCACAACAAACTCTGTTTCCTTCAAAGTTGTCTTGGCTTTAAACCCTCAATAAGGTGGGAACCCAGATGTTCTTGACCACAAACTCCTGTCTCTCTCGCTTCTTTTTTTTTTGGCACCTAACTTCAAACCTCTCCTTCATTCTAGCCTCAGTCCCAGACTCATCAAAGCAGGCTACTGTCATCCGCCTCCCCAAATGTGTAATCTCTCCTCCTGGTAGCTACTGCCCTATAGCTATTTTCCCCTACTCTGGCTAAACTCCAGGAACATCTTGTCCTCCCCAACTCTCCTCTTTCCTTGATTACTCTTCTTTCTTTTCTTCCTACCAGTCTGCTATTAGGACTCCATTCCACCTCCACCTCTGTCCTGTGGCTGTCTAACTCCGTTCCACCTGGGATGGATCAGGGTTTGGTCACTTCAGTTGTTTTTATCAACCAGGCCAAAACCTTCAGCAATATTGCCCATACTATCCTTCTGCACAAGCTAAAGCCATCAAGGCTCTCTGCTTACTCAGTTAGTGATTCTGCTCTAATCTGAGGCAGGTCTCAAGCTGTCTGAATTGGTGATGCCTTACCCTCATCTCCCTATCTGCTCTGTTGACACCAAGGACCCATCTATGGCCCTGTTCTTCATATTCCTGGAGATCTTAGCTCTGCTTGTTCCTCTGCATCCACTCACATGTATGCAGATGACATGGTCCTCTATGCCTATGGATCTTCTGCCTCTGACCTCCCTCACAGCCTGGCTTCAACTGAACTTCACCAACATACAGCAGTGCCTGGTTCTGGGCTAATCAGCTATCCCTCAATACCAAGAAACTGGTCTTCATGGCTTTTATCACAAGGCAGAGACTAGCTAGGTTCACCACTCCTTCAATACCCTTGATGGTGTTGCAACTGAGGATGTAAGTAAGTAAAAGTTTATTTATAAAGCACCTTATCTCTGAGGCTCAGAGTGCTATACCAGATGCAGACAGCAGATATCAGTAATTCAACACACATAAATACAACAGTTTGATTAAAACAGCTTAAGACAGCAGCTAGGGAGATGAAACTAGGAGAACTTGCCTAGATCCCGAAGGCCTCCTAAATAGATGTGCCTTCAGGCCCCACTTAAAACCTTCAGTGAGGGCCTCCTTTAAGGATCTTGGGAGTGAATTCCATAGGACCAGTCCTGCCACCTCAAATGAATGGTCCCCAGATGTTTTAAGCCATGCACTGGGAATTGCTAGAAGGCCCTCCTCAGGAGCAGAGAGAACACTGGGAGCGGTGAGGAGTCAGGAGGTTATTCAGGTAACTAGGACCTAATCCACACCCAGATTGATGCATCACTGTGTGTTATACAGAGCACTGGGTTGTGTAAATTTAGCAGACTGTAGACATCTGCATAGTATATACACTGTACATCAGTATTTGTTAAACAAAATCCCATTGAATGGTATGTTTCAAATTCGTATGTTGCAAAATTACTTATGAACAGCTCAAAATTTAGAATTTAATATTCTTGTATTTGGAACAGAAAAAGGAGCGTCTGCATAATTATTCTTGGCCTTAGAGCATGGAATGGATTGTCATTTAACCTGAAATCAAAGAAAATTAAACCATGGAGTGAAATAAAGAATTGGTTAATCTCTGAATTTGCGAACACAAGCATTGCTGTTGATACTACCACTGTTATGTAAACTTGGTCCACTCAGTACTGTTGGTTGTTATTTATTTGTAAGGTTGTAGTATTGTCTATTTATTTATTTTTAATAATGTGCTTGAAGTTGTAAGATGTAATCAAACTGTGTAACTGTGTGAATATTGAATGAATACTGGACCTCATTATAAATGAGTTTGCTCAATTAGGTTATCCATTTCTTGGAAATTCAAGAATAAACTTTTACAAACAAACAAGTCTGTCTATGGCTTTATATGTGAGAAAAGCACCTTGAAAGTAATTCCCAACCTCACTGGCACCCAGTGCAGATCTTGCAGGACCGGGGTCACATAACAGGACTTAGGAAGGTCCGTTAGCAACCTGACCATTGTGTTCTGCACTAGCTGCAGGTGATGCAGGACCCCTCCACTAACCCTGAGGTAAAGAGTGTTGCAATAGTCAAGTCTGGACACATTGCAAAAGCAGCATGCACCACTGAAGGTAGGTCATCTGGCAGGATTCAGGCTTTAATCTGGGTGATATTCCTCAGATGGTTAAAACACTCTGACAAGAGGTGACACCTGAACATCAAATGACAATCTGTCATCCAGGTAATGCCCAAATGTTTCACCTTGGCAGGGGCCACAAATAGGGTGAGGACCACCATCAGGCGGTTCCTGCTCCAGCAGTTTTGCATCTCGTCAAAGACCAGGTTTTCTCACCAGCACCTCCATCTTGTCCAGGCTGAGCTTCAGCCAGTTAGAGGACATCCAGTCCTGGATCTCAGTCAGACACACATTTAGTACTCCCTCAGTATCATGTGTCCTGGGTGCAAATGACATATGCAGCTGAGTATCATCTGCATAGCACTGAAAGCCCATGCTGTAATGTAATGAGCTCTCCCAGGGGAGCATGTACACTGCAAACAACATGGGGAGAGACTGAGTTCTGAGGAACTCCACATGGTAGGGGGCTTTGGGCGGGGAGAAATTCCCATCACCACCCTCTCCATCCTACCTGTAGAAAGGACTTAAACCTGCTGATGACAGTGCTGGCGAGTCCACAGAGCTCCCTTAGGTGATCCATCAGCAGACCATGGTCCACAGTGTAAAAGATGAAGAGAGATTGAGGAGAAAGAGAATTGACCATTTCCTACCTCTAGCCCTGAGGAGATCATTCTGCATCCTGACCAATGCAGTTTCAGTACTGTGTCTGGACCTAAATCATGACTGGAGAGGCTCATAGATGTCAAAGGTAGTGAGGTAGACTTCGAGCTGCAGAGCCACTATTTTCTCAATAACCTTACCCAAGAATGGAAGGTTACAGATAGGTCTATTATTTGCCAAGATGTCAGGGTCAAGAGATGGTTTCTTCAAGAGAGGCTTCACTAGTGCCTCTTTCAAAACAATAGGAATAACCCCCTGAAAGTTAGCACTGGGCAATCTCAGTGAACACTGGGCCAATGGACCCCTCACATCCTACTAGGGGATGTGTTGGATCTGGGTCAGTTCACAATAAGTGGGTTGCAGCTTCAAGATAACCTCACGTACCTCCTTCCTTCCTCTGCCTGAACTCACTCCGTGCAAGTGAAGTGCTTCTGGATATGACCATCTGACTGCTGTGGGGCTGTAACCACCTCGTTGGAGAAATCCATGATCTGATGGCGAACCTCTGTCAAAGAATAACAGAGTAAATTCTTCACACTTGGTGGTTGAAACTGTTTCAGCTGCAGACAGGAAGAATGGAGAAACCAGTCTACAGTCCAAAGAGCTGAGCCAAGAAACCTGAACCAGTCTGTTCTTTCCTGAAGCAATCTCCCTGGACAGGAAAGCTGCCTTCTTATGGAGATTGTGCTTTTATACTCACTGTAGTGAGATCTCAAAGCCAGTCTGCCCTTCTCAGATCCGGACTTCTGCCAACAATACTCCAGCTTCTGACCCCTGGTCTTCATCTCCTTGAGAGCCCCATTGAACCATGGGGATCTGAAATGAGATGAGTTGGGTCACTCGGACCAGTACCACAGAGCTGAGTGCTGAGGCAACAGCCCTATTATAGGCTGCCACTGCCACTGCCTCACCTGTACCTGCTCCACAAGCTACACTCACCTCTGAGAGATCCATTACATAACAGTCCCTCTGGGACAATCCCTTTAAAGGATGATAACTGGACCTAAATCCTGACTGGAGAGCCCTCATATGTCAAAGTTAATGAGGTGGACTTTGAGCTGCAGAACCACTATTTACTCAATAACCTTACCCAAGAATGGAAGGTTAGAGAATGAGTCTATTATTCGCCTAGATGTCAGGGTCAAGAGATGGTTTCTTCTTGAAGGACTTCACCAGCGCCTCTTCAAAGCACTAGGAATAACCCCTTTGAAAGTCTGTATTTATACAAAGACTGCTCTACTGAACCAGATAATATATTTCTCAACACTGCAAAATAGGCCCTATGCACAAATGTACTGGTGGCCTATGCACCACAAATCCACAGCATGTAGGTGACTCTAAGTGCAAATGTCGGGGTTCCATAGACCACTACACACATCCATGAAAGGGATGAGCATCGCTTCTGCACCCAAACTCCCAGTTGGTTGCACAGCTATGCACACGGCAGAGTCAGGAGTGAGTCTTGGGGCGTGTCTGCACTCCATGCTAGTCACAAAGGCATGGAGTGCCAGGCAGGGCGGCACAAGATCTGGCAGCAGGGACCTTGCCATATCCTTTATTATGTCCCAATGACACTCACCGACTGTGGCAGGATAGGACATACTTCCACCATCCTGTCCCAGCCCACCAGGCTGAAAGGGAGGGCTAGGGCAACCATTTGGGCACTTGCCCATACTTGAAAACACATGCTATCTGGTGCCGTTCCAGAATCTCCTGCTAGTGCAAAGCAAGGAATCCACTTTGGACCCAGGTTGCCATCCGACTAGATGTCTGCCTGCATCCCTTGGACCCTCCCACACAGCTGTGTGCCAGGGGCAGGGTTGCAGACAGAGCACCATATGAGTGTGTGCACTTATAGAATACCACACACTCTGTGCCTGGCCTCTGCTGCATAGCTATACCAAGCCAGGTATACTGAATCACACATACTCTACCACACCTTAATTCCCAGGCCCTAATATTAGTAATGTTGGATTAGCAGTTTTATAATAAAATGTCCACAAGTGTTGTGATACTACTAAGTCTGGTAATTAATCTTGACCTGGGATGATAAACAGTACTGAGATATTGTCACTTGTTATACACTGCTTCAGTCAATCAGCTTTTAGGATCTGTCTTGTCCATTTATAAGGTACATTAGAAAATGGGCTTTTTAATTGCTGGGCTCTGATTGGCTGGTACCCCTGACAGGGGTTACATTAGCTTTCAATAGACACCCAGCAAATAAAAAGTTTCAGCTTGGCATGTCTCAGTCAGAAAGTGATATTCCTGTGCCAGTTTGAATTTTAAAGCTGACTAACCACCATTTTTTCCCCAGTGGGTAAATGGGGCAAAACACCAGCTCAGCCCCAACACACAAACATGGCACAACCTGCCCACCTCTGAACTGCCAGTTTCAACACCCACAGAAACACAGTTCATTGACTTTTTTTTTTTTTAAATAAATCGTTCACTCCTGTCACAGCACTCCCATCTATGATGCTGCCGGCTGATTCCCTCCGTGGCGTCAGAATCCCAGCTCAACACACCTTGCTGCAGCCGACCGAAATTACTCTTCATTTCACATCTGTTTTAGCAGAGACAGCAATCCCGCATTTCTCTGAAATATGCTGACTTCGCTATGCTGCCGCTATGAAGTCTCACAAATCCCTTTGATCTCTTTGCCCCCTCCTCCAGTTAGCTGCTGCTGTCAAGCCAGCAGTTTGAAAATTAATGAAGAATAAAGATAAAATGAAGCTGCTTTAGTGTATGCTAAAAGTATCTGTTCTGCTGTTGTTGTTGGTGGTGGGGTGATCAATAGCACTATATCTGGATACTGTGCCCTCCAGAGCGAGACTCAACAAATGGAGGGTGAGGGCAACAGACCAATGTCAGTATACCAAAAAAGCATCACTGCCTGTATGTCTTTGTGTGTGTTGGAGGGGTGGGATTAAATGTTCTCCAAGGAAACAAGTTAGGCATGATCAGTGCCTGTGTGTGTGTGTGTGTGTGTGTGTGTGTGTGGGCGGGGTAACCATGACAACCAGCTAAAAAATGGCACATCATTCTAATACAGGCAGAGGAACTATTTTATTATAAAACTCAGCTTAAACTAATTTTGTAGTAACATTCTTTTATTGAACAATTTTTTTCACAGTGCCCATTTTCTAAGTTCAATATTACTCTCAGGGTGGGCAGTATTGGGCAATACCATACCTTCCAGGGGCTATAAGGCACTCTGCCTGCAGTGTCAGGCCTCATTCTGCCCCTGGGCAGTCTGGTATTGCCCAATACCACCCATCTTGGAGGTATTATTGCTTACGTACAATATGTCATACAGTTCAATACTGTGCTTTAATGAACAAGATAATTTAGTGATTGGCATGGTAGTCTTAGTAATGGTTGATTAGCAGTGTTTATTCCTTATATCCAAGGCCCTGGAAATCTGCAATTCTGCGGTTGCGTAATTTTTACAAATTTGCATCATGCATCAGAATGTATATAGTGCCGCAGAATTCACTGTTTTTGGTGAATTTTTATTCAAATATACTGTTTTCCATAGTGTCAGGCTTTCTTTCCCATCTTGTTTATCCTGAAGCCCTCCTCTATGCTCGGCATATGATGTAATTGATGACATCACATCATATTTAACCAATGGCAGGACTGCGTTCTGCCAGAAATGAATAAATCATGCTGCAGGAATCAGAAAATGCTGCCGCGAAACCAAGGAGCCCTGCCATGAAATCAGAAAATTCTGCCACGAGTACTAGGGCCCTGCTTATATCACTCAAAACCCTTGCACTCACAGGAAAGAATGTGCTGCTGTAGATAGGTGAATAACAGGAAAACTGAAAGAGTCTCGCACACTAGCCAGATATATCCCTCCCCCTGGTCGAACCTGGAAATGAGCCGTGCTACTCAGTGTGCTTTCCTGGTTAGACTTTTTAAAATAAATAAATAAATAATGTGACTGTAGTACAAATTGTACTTTATTATAGTGCAATGAATAAGAGTTACTGCAGTATAAACAAATGCTGGCCAGAGCGATAGGGCTGCAGCCGAGGTAATTTGGGGCAAAAATATTGAAAATTTGATTTTAATATTTCTACACAAATTACAACATAGTCTTGTTATGAACCTGCCTCATGTAGAAGGGCAGAGAAAATGTTCAGCTCCTGCCCAAAAGGTGATTTCATGCAGGGCCCACAAAACCACTTTTCAGGATGTAAAAACATGTTGGTCTAAAAGTGATTTTGCACAGAGACCATAAAATCAATTTTCAGGACGCAAAGACATTTTGGACAGGAGTTGAAAATGACAGCTGTCACATTCATAAAGTGCTGTAAAGAAATGGCTATGTTGTAGATTTGGGGCAAAAATATTGAAAATTACCACAATTACAAGCCTGCATTCAAAATTCAACGAGGGCTTGTAACTCTATTGTTTTAATATTTTTACACCAAATTTTCGATATATCCTTTTTATTTCCTACCTCATGAACAAGGGCAGAAAAATGTTCAAATCCTGCCTGAAAGGTGATTTCATGCAGGGACCATAAAATCAAATTTTGGGACAGATTTGCCCAGTGTCAGTGCAACTGTTCACAAGGTGGAGTCCCAAAAAGGCATGTTGAAAATGTTGGCCAAAAATATGCAAGAATCCCAGGTTATGCAAATGAAGTTAAAACCCCATTGAAATATATTGAACTGCATACCTGTTTCTTCAGTTCACAGTCTGGCTTTGAAGAGTGAAGATGTGTCTGTGGTTCAGAGAGGATTATAGCATTGGAACCCCGATGGGTAAGTAAGGGCTTGGGGTGTTGGATGGTGGGTGCTGAGTTGGAGGGTTGGGTGGGGGCCAGGAATGGCCTCAAAATACATTAATGGATGGTTTTCTTTTACAGGTAAAAACGAAAACAATGATGGAGGACTCCTGAATGTGACACTGGTGGGTTGGGCACCCCAGTGTCACTATTATGTTTCTGTGGGGGAGGGTGGGTCCTGAGAGGAAGGGTCAGGTGGAGGGAAGAAAAACATAAAACAAGGTCATGGTGGAACTCGATCGTGACACTGGGGATAGGCATCCCCAGTTCACTCATGTTTCCTGGTGGGGTGGTGAGTGCTGAGAGGGAGGGTCAGATGGAGCTCTAATTTAGAAAAAATAAATAAGCGGTCACAGTGGAACACAGCACAGTCTGCCATGACCAAGATGGCCACAGCACTGTACTGTGCATGTGCTAGTAGTTGATCATGCGCAGTAGATCATGGCAGCCATCTTGGACATAGTGGAGAGTGCCATGTTCCACCATGATCAACTTTTTTTTCTCCCCAGCTCCAGGCCAGCCTCTCCTTCAGGCCTTTCTTTGTCCCTCATTGCCACACTGCCTCAGTACAGCCACCCATCACCTCATATTGCAGCCCCTGGGTAACCAGATATAACCCTTCACTGGGTTGGTCCCTCTCCTCTGAGGGAAAGGCACTGTTGGAGTGGCCAATGCAATTCTTGGCCTGGGTGCTGCTGGGATGGTCTGTGCACTACCTGAGGTCTCACAGCAGCAGGAACTGGTGACCATGATCCAGTCGGCCTTGGCGATCTTTTCCCATTTGCTCCCCGGGTGTGGTGTGCCACTAACATCAGGCTTACGCCAGCGTTCACCACACCCCCAGTTAGTGGGATCCTGCACATTGCCGTGCTCCCCAGCCTCTGCCAGGGTCAACAAGCACTGGGTCACATCCCCACCTCCCCTCGAGAGAAGGCAAGCATTCATCCGATGCTCAAGTCTTCTCTCCCTGGCCCGTCCTCTATCATCCGAGTCCATTCCCAAACCCAGGTCGCTTGCATCACAAGCAGAAATCAACCACTGTGCCAATGGGCCAGCTGACATCTGTTTTTTAATTTGAGATTTCCCCTCACCTAACCCTCCCTCTTGGCACCCACTTCCCACCAGCCCAGAAACCTAAAGTGACACTGGGGCCAAATCCCCAATGTTTTTAAATAAAGAAATAGTGCAGTGGGACTGGCAATAGGAAAACAAGCAGAGTGCTCCATGGACGCGGAGGTGACTGTGGTGCAACTCCAACATGTTGTTCGGCTGGAAGGAATGCAGAGTTTTGTTTTAAAACCAAGAAGACTGCAGAGCTCCTCCCACTGCAGTCCTAAAAGTTACTTTTTGCACTATGTTTGTATCAACCTAGTGTGCACCATTCTTTCTGTTTTCATGTTTCTTCCCTGCGTGTTTTATTAGTATGCCTCGCTCAAGTGATGGCACC
Organism: Neoceratodus forsteri; assembly: GCA_016271365.2. Taxonomy (NCBI): domain Eukaryota; kingdom Metazoa; phylum Chordata; order Ceratodontiformes; family Ceratodontidae; genus Neoceratodus; species Neoceratodus forsteri. Next base: position 1,707,699,031 of record CM028129.1, on the reverse strand, counting down.
AGTGGGAAGGCATTTAGTGCAATTAATGCTGCATTAATTAAAGATGCATTTTCATCAATTTAATAGCATGTGTCAGAGGAGGTTGTGAAAGCAATAGTACCCTCCAGGGTAGGTGGTACTGAGCTATACCCACCCACTCATATGAATAATGAGGCCTGACATGTATAATCCCCAGAAGAGCAGGTGTAGCCCAATACCACGCACCCTGAAATGTATTATTGTGCTTGAAAATGGGTTTGGGGTTGTGTTTCAGAAAAAGAAACTAAAATAAAAATTGTAAATAGTTAAATTAATAAAACTTTTCTTGTAAAGTGTCCCTTTACTGCTGGTATTAGCGGTACAGGGTTGCTGTTGTGTGTTTTGCTGAGTGACTGTTTTAAATTTGGACTGTGGTGTCCTCTTTAGCCTCCCATACTTTTTCCAAATCTGTCTTTATTGTTTTACTAGCCTCCTGTTGTGGACCATGAAGTACCTCGCCATGGTGTGTATTCAGCGTGAGTGCTGGTGGTAATGCCATATTAGCAAGAGCAAGAATGCGTGAGAGAGTCAGTAGTTTCTTCATTTGGCTCATCATGAGACGGAGATGTGCTACCAGCTTGCAGCACTGCAGATAGCAGGCAGGAATTCAGGTGGCTGGAGGAAGGGAGCAATGGAGCGGACAGTTTTAGGTAGATGTGGGAGAATATTGAATGCACTACTTCATTTAAAACAGTAGGCAGTTAGTATTTCAGCTCACATTTAATTAAGCAAAACTATCAGCAGGCTGAAGAATGGAGACCAGATGCCATCTGAAGGCTAGCTCGGTAAGTGAGAACAAAAATGGTAGCCAGTCAGTATTTGAAAATTCTGAGTGGCACCATAATTCAGTGATTAGATCTGATGGCACTGGCATTTTTCTAACCAGGCCCTGTTATCTGAGAGATGCCACATTACAAAGGCCTGAGCCAGTTGGAGCCCGAAAAAGCTTAAGGCCATTTTCAAAACAGCATATACAGCATGGCAAGCATCATTCAGTCTTTTATTGTTCCAACCCTTTGTTTATCCCTCCTGGCAACCAAGTGGCCCCCTTCTGACTGCCATCACCTGCTATCTCAAGTACTTACACCAGCTTCCTTTGTTCCTCCATGGCTTGCTCTCCATGGCAGGGTCCCCAGGAAAGCAATTTCAGGAACTGGGCCAGGATCTAGTCTTGGAGGCAGGAGCTTGGTCTGGTGCCAGTGATGGATTGTTGTCATCCAGTTATCGGGTGTTTTTCCAACCATTTTTCTCACTGGGGCTTGACAACATCCCATGATACAATGTGCATGTGTTTGGTTGCATGCAAGCATGTATCAAAGCCAAGTGCCTCCTCCCATCCCCTTGCATCAACTTCAGCTGTCCAACTAACCAGCCTCTGCTGGATGGGAGCCAATTAAAGAGGGCAGAATCCCTCTTCTGAAGGAAGTGAGCTGTCATTTTAAACTCAAATGTTCACGGCTCTATTAATTAGGAGTCTACAAGTTAATATACAGGGCTGAAGACTCCATGTTTAATTCAAACTTAAAGGAGTTTTTTAAGAAAAATGGTAACCTGCATTTAAATATCAACAGCTTCCAAAATAGCAGGACTGTGACAAAATCAGTGTAAATGAAAGATTGCCAGACCCAACTCATTCCTCTTGCTGTATTAAAAAGTTCATTAATTCAGTTAAAGCTGCCAGGCCAGAGTGGAGCAGGTCTGAGTCTTTGAAGGTCAGTGGGGAGGGAGGAAGAGAATGAGAAGGCTGCTGGCTGGCAGCTCTCACCTCAGGAGGGAGTTACTCATCTCCTCAGAGCCTGGCCACCCTCTAGTGGAGGCCAGAGTGGAGTGTTGCTACAAAGTGCCAGTGCTAGGCTAAGGGAGGGTGGAAGGACTGACACTGAGGCTGTGGTGCTCATGTGCGCCGCCATGCACATGCGCCACCACTCCGGGGTCTCAGGATTAGGCACTCAGGAGAAAACAGAGGATAATGGGGCCACCCAAGGATGAAGCTCCCAGGTTGGGCTCTGGGGTTCTGCCGACACACAAGGCACTACATGCCCCCGAAGGCCCCATCTCTTGTAGGTTGGTGACCACCGGGAGACCTGCTGTAGGAGGATAAACACAATAGTTAAAAAATATATATATTTCCTGTAAGCTATTTCCAGGCCTATTAAACAAGCTTTGGCACTCAGAACTATCTCCTAGGCCTCTTATATTTGCAGTATGAGGTCCACCAGATATATGGGAGAGTCAAATAAAGTCAACATCAGGACTGATATTGTATTCTTAATCCTTGCAATGATTTTATTGATTAAAATGCTAAAACTGGTGCGTAATATTAATGGCATTTTGGCTTTTCACAGACCTCAGTATATGGAGATCAGGTTTCAAATTGGAATATGTACAATTAGCTAAAAGCATTTACATTTCCTTCCCAGACCTAGCTCTCAGCAACCACTGAGGGGATTTATAGTACAAAGGAGGTCACAACAGCTCAAAAATCATTCCACACCCAAGACAGGCAAATTATACAAACTTGTCCCTTACACTTTAGAAAGATAAAGAGTCCTTTTGCCTTGATCCCAATTTTCTAAATAATAAACATCAGCAGGGATAGTGCAAGGTTATTCTCACATAAGGGGCTCAAAAGTTTAGGGATCAAAGGCGGAAAAATTACTCGACATTCGAGCTCATGATTCAGTGTCATGCATAATTTGCAGTAAAGTTCGTTAGTTAAAACCAGCCATTGAGATAGTAAGAAAAAGTAAAAGTCTGTTACTTCAATCTAAGCTCCGTAGTAGTATTCGTTGGAGGAGTGCCAAGTGTTCAGACTCGGTTGTCTTAAATCAGTAATAAATGCTAGATATCAGGCAATTGGCCAAAGCAAAGTAAAAGGCAAAATTCAGCACCTCATGATGGTTGTTTCTCCCAAACCAGCCTCCACTTGTCACTGTAACAGCATCTTTAGGAGATTTATCAAATTATATCTTCCAGGAAATGCTAGACATAATATCCATTTTTGATCTTCAAGATGGGAGACTGAGAAAGATCTCCTCCGCTGGGGTTCATCATCCTCCAAAATTTCAGCTTTTCATTTGTCTTCCATTCTGCTTTTAAGCTGTTCCCTCTGCCTGAGCCATCCATTTACACATACATCTGTGCAGCTTTATAGCATACATATGTGGCATCTCCAAGAATTCTCTGAGCATTCCAGACACTTTAGTCACTTCATCTAGGCACACTGAATTATATAATGAAAAAGCGCCCTCTGAGAGCAGTAACTTAGATACAACATAAAGTTAGCCCAGTGTCCTACCTTAGGCAACAATCGTGTAAAGGAAGAAAATGCCTTTCTGTACTCAACGTGCTCCACTCATAACACAGGTCTGCCTCCAGAACACCAGCACTCGACAGGAAATGGAATCAAGCTGTCCTCTCAGTCATCAGTTTAAAATTGCCCTTTTTCTTCTTCCTTTTCTGTTCTCAGAGACACTGCTCACAGCACCTCAGTGTAGTGTCACGATCTGGACCACGTTCTAAATTAAGATATTTGGACAACTGGTCACGAATGCTACTACCGCCAACTTCCAAATATATCTTGATGGGGTTTCTTCTACTTAGCCTCTGCAGCTTCTACAAGCAGACACCAAAGTCACATAAAAGCATAAAACAAAATGCACCTTTGACATTTAAATGTAAAATTGATCAGGGAAATCAGCTTAACAAACACAACAGCTCATGGAGCAGAGCAGAGCAACAACACAGCCATCTTGCTTGCTGCTTCACCCCTCTTCTGACTGAAGCAACAGAGGAATGAAGCCAGAGCCCAAAGTTGACACTAACACTGCTGCTGAAGCTGGAATTGGAGGAAGATTGTTCATAAGCACGCTAGTATGCGAGAGCCACAGTATTACAGCAGTGGTGATTACTTGACTGCCGCTACACCACAGATGGAGATGTACTGCCAACTGACCTGCTCTCTCACACTGGTCGTGTTTCAGGCTCTGGCCCGCCATGGTGATGCAGCATTGTAAGTATAACTGCTCTCCTTCACTATGCAAGCAAATTAAATAACTGTTGAGAGAAGTGGTGATGGACAAGGATTAAGCAAGTGAGCAAACTGGTGGTGGAGCAGAGGCGCCGATCAGCAGGAAACTATCCTGTCAATGAATGTGTGTGTTGTTGGCGGGCAAACAAAAGTAAAAAATAGGTATGTTAATGAGCGATCTGAGGGTTAGAGCAGGCAGGAAGGCAATCTGACATCAGCTGTTAAAGAAAAGACTCAACTAAATACAGCAGGAAAGTTTTACATGTTATTATTCTGAAAAATGGCTACCATTTAAAACATTAACATTCCATTCAGCTGGCACAGTAATAGAATGAGCTGCACCCTGGTTGGCAGGACTTGTCTTTAGCCATTGGTAGTGTTCTCTTAAGGCAATGGCTAGATCCATGTCTTGACCAATCAGGATGCAGGCATTTCCTCACCCATTTTATATTGGGATTTAATCAGTGATGGACTTTGCAGAAGAGGGGCAGGGGCAGGCCACCTGCATAATTAAAGGGTTGCAGGATAACCAGAAGTGAGGTAAATTACAGTGCATACTTTAAGTCTGTTTTCATTCCACCTTCTCACATCATGCACATGCACCACAACCATGCTCAGGTTGGCTGACAGATGGGAGGGCAGATGGGATATGGTACTACCATGTTTCAGAAACTGCACTTGCTGCAGGGAGGATGCCCTGTTTGTAGAAGGACTGGGGCCCTTACCAATGAGGTTTCTGCCTTCCAGCCTAATATAAGGTTCCTGTGAAGCACCTCATGGCAGAGCACAATGGAGTTACAACTTCACCACCCCACAGGCAGACCCCAAAGTTCAACATCAGGGTGGGTGGACTGAGGTGGAGACAGATTAGGGAAGCATGGAAGGTGCACAGTGTGCAGGAGGGAGGATGAGACTCCCAGGGTGGAAACAAGGAACCTGTGTCTCTGGCAGAACTGATTTAGCCATTCTCCATAATGGGAAGATGTACTGGGAACCTAGGGTGTGGTGGCTGCTCTTAGTAAAAGGATGACAAAGGTGGTGGGACATGATAGAAGGAAGAAGAGGGTAATAGTGCTGGAGGACTCCATAGTAAGAGGGATAAGGAGGTTGGTATGCAGTTCTGATTGGGAGCTGTATGCTGTATATCAGTAGCATTAGTAAACAGTGTCCTGTCTAGGGTTGGATGAAGTGGCCAAAATTCATTTTGTGAATTAATTAGCAAATTTGGCAGAATTTACAAAATGTGACTTCACCAAATTCATGAAGTTTTGAACCACATAGTTGCCATTTTTCAACAAATGTGCCAAATTTGCTTGTGATGTGGCAACTTCACCATAAAATGGTCAATTTGCAGTAAAGACTTTGCAATTTCAGTGAAGACAAATTTCCTAGGGTCCACAGAATCTTTGCAAAGCTTTGTGAAGGTGAGTTATGGCCACTTTGCTGCCACTTTACTTGTGATGTTTATATTCGAGCATCTCTAGTTCTGCTCTGGCTGGAGAAGCTCATCAAAGAAGGGGAGATGAAGTCAAACATGGTGATTCATTAGGGAACCACTGATCTAGTGAGACACAGTTTAGAGAGCGTGTCAAGGACAGCTTTAAGGTGTGTTTACACATACCTGGCTGTTGTGCACCCATCTGTGGCTCTTGTGTGACACTCCACCTGCACCACTTGTGATGCTGTTTACCCAAGAGAGCAATGCACTGTTGCAGAGTGGCAGACAGTACTTCCGCAATTTTGCACAACATGTCCGGCTGGGGCTGGGAGGTACAGGATTGGCACTAGCAGCTCCTGTTTTAGGAGACAGGCGGAGCTGCTTTCATGACTGTAATCTACCCGTTGCAAACATAAATGAAGCTTAAAATACATGTTAGCATTTAATTTACACTGGCTGGAACCCTAGTAAATTTCTATCCAATGTGAAGCATATCTATGAATATCTTTCTGTCATTTCACCCTTGATAAATATCATTACCAAAGCAAAAATCTTAACTATGCAGGTGAGCAAAATATATAAATATAGCTCAGGGTAGGATGTTCCAAAGATTTTGATTTGGCAATGACAAATGCCTAACTAGACTCAGCCGTAGTCCTTTATTCATTAGCATTTCATAGTAAGAGTAGTCAAGAGAGCATCAGAACCCAGTTTCATTACCCACAAGCATTCTCCCATACAAGACCACAAATCTTTGTACTTTCTGCACACATTCAGATAATTTACTGGAGAATATCCATTTTGAGAAAATATTGAACAAGCAATCTGTGACAATTTTCATTTAAATATACTAAATAAAGGGACTAATAGAACTTATTAAAGGCTGGCATATTTTTCCCCAAAATATATTATAGTAATTTCTTCAGTAAAATGTTTATTGGGTGGGTGCTAGGGCAAAAAAAGCAAATGGGGGATCAGAAAAGCAAATGTGGGTGGTAGAATTACACTGAGACAATGTGAGTGGCACGGGGTATTGAGGACTATAACCCATTGTGGGCAGAGAAGCACGTGGTACATCGCTTAGCAAAAGACACTCATGCAGTACACAGGCCCAGCAAGACACTGATCGTGCTGCACCACAATGGAGCAAACTACAACACTCCACAAGCTGTTTACATGTCCTGATCTGTACCGCTCATTATGATCTGGGTCAGGCTGTGTAAATGTGCTTATAGTGAACTGGGATCCTGAGGGTAGCTGCAGAGGCGGTAACCTTCTCCGAGGTTCTGCCAGCGCCATGTGAGTGAGGACAGGCAGGATAAAATAAGAGACTTCAATACAGGGCTAAAGGGCTGATGTAGGGAACATTTTTTTCTTTCTGAGGCACTGGGAAGCATTTTCTGACGAACACTGGATGTTTGTCAGAGATGACCAGCACCTGAGCAGGGACAGCAGCAGTGTGTCGAGGCTGAAGTATGGCGTTGGAATTTGCAAGAATTTAAACTTGGAAGGAGAAGGCTTTGCATTGGCACATTACACCAACACACACACACACACACACACACACGGGGGCCTTGAGGACTGCTCTGCACCATATTCTAAATGAGGAGGGACAGGGTGGGTGAAAACTACAGCACATGGAAGAGGGCAGGTGTTGGAAAGGAGTAAAGAGCAACAAGAGGCCCCAGAGGAAAAAAAGACACACAGGATGGAATAGTAAGGGGACTGGAGCAGGGTCTGGAACAGAGGAACAAGGGACAATGCAGGGGTAGGGAGAGTCAACCAAGAGGGACAAGGAGCCAGATAGAAGCAGGAAGAAGGCAGAAAGTAGGAATTTGGAAGGCAGCCTCTATGAATGCAAGGAGCATGGGAAATAAAATGAGTGAGCTCCGGGTGGTAGCAGCAGAGGCAAAAGTATATTTCTTGGCAGTACCAGAAGCATATGTAGCAAAATACCATGACTGGGATCTACTGTATGTATTCCCAGGTATTTTCTTTTCAGGAGAGCCAGGATGCAGGACAGAGGAGAGGCCTAATGCCTAATGCTTCATGAACTGGCAAAACTTCATGAAATACATGTTTTGCCAACAAATTTCACAAACTGTTTTCCTACACTGAGCAGTACTGACTGGCCTGTCTTGATCCTGACCTGAGGATCCTAGGTACAGTACAATGCAAAAGATGAGATACTTCCCTCAAACATGTGCTGTATGCAGATCAATGAACCTAAAGAAAGGTAATATTTATGTTTACATGTGTAATGTGGGGTGTCTTTCATTGAAAACAACTTCCTCTTGATGGTCAAGAGGGTCACACAATGAAGTAGTTCTGACCAGTTCGGTTAGCCCAAACAGCATGAGAAGACATTGTTTTACACTGTATGTCTAATTAAATATTCATGAGCCTAACAAGGCTCCTGATTAGTTACAGGATCGGTCATTAACATCTTAGAAATGATTGATCCAGCTGCCAACTGTTGCTGCGTGGCACGCAACATCAACAAAATTATGACTCATGGCTCACACCACATTGCTAAAAAAGTAAGCAAATTGAACCATGAAACCAAAAGCTGTTATTGTGATCAGACATATAATTGCAATAACAACATCAAAACCAGTCATTTCCTAGGAGTAATGACTGGGTGGGAAAGATGTCACCCCAACCGGTCTTTAATCCTTCAGAAATGGCAAGCTTCTCAGGTCTTATTGCTGAAAAAAGAGACACCCACACTACTCATATAAGCCTATTAATTATTTGAATTTCTTAGCGGATTTATATGTTTTAAGTTCCTTTTTATGTAATGCTCTTCCCACAGTGCTAATGTGGACTCTTCCACTTCATGCTCCTGCATGAGACAACAACCGCATGATTCAGGAGGTCAAGAAAACTCAGAGACAAACACAGAGCCTGAGAATATAACAATTACAAAATAAAAGTTTTAGAAGACAAGCATATTCGGATTCATAGAAACATGGAAACATAGAGTTGACGGCAGATAAGGACGCAAGGCCCATCCAGTCTGCCCATTTCTTTTCTACCTTATGAATGTGCCATCGCCTTTGCTCTGTCAATGGCCTATCTATTCATACTCATCTGGATTGCTCCTTATGCCTGTCCCATGCCTGTTTGAAGCCCTGCACTGTATTCATATCCACCACTTCCTGGAGGTAGGCAGTTCCATGCATCCACAACCTTTCTGTGAAAAAGAACTTCCTCACATTACCCTTGATCGGCCTCCTCTAATCTCATGCTGTGTCCTCTTGTCCTGCTATTTTTCTTATATTGAAACATGTTAGACTCTTTCACCTTGTTAATGCCCTTAAGGTGTTTGAATGTTTCAATCATATCACCTCTCCCTCCTTTGCTCTAGGAGATACATATTGAGCTCAGTTAATCTGTCCTCATATGTTTTCTGATGCAGTCCCTGTACCATTTGGCTGCCCTTCTCTGGACTGCCTCAATTTGGTTAATGTTCTTGTGAAGGTGTGGTTTCCAGTACTGCATGCAGTATTCTAAATGGGGCCTAACCAGTGTCTTGTAAGAGGGATTATTACTTCTTCCGACTTGTGATACTCCTACTACTACACCCCAACATCCTCCAGCCTTACCTACTGCTTTAGAGGTCTGCTTGGATGATTTCAGGTCATCGGTGATGATGATGCCCAAGTCTCTTTCTTCCTTGTGACTGCCAGTAACTCCTCCCAGCCTATAGGTGGCCTCAGGCTTTCTTCCTATGGGCATGATCTTGCCCTTCTTTGTGTTAAACCCCAGTTGCCACTCTTCTGACCATTTTGCTGGTTTATCCAGATCTCTTCTCATTCTGTCCACCCTATCTGGATCATCTACTCTGCTGCAGATCTTGGTGTCATCTGCAAACAGACAATCCTTACCCTCCAGTCCATCTGCAATGTCACTGATGAAGATATTGAAGAGGAATGACCCCAGGACTGATCCGAGGTACCCACTTGTGACTTGCATCTCTTCTGACTGTATACCGTTTACCACCACTCTCTCTTTTCTGCCCGTCAACCAGTTTGCCACCTATAGTTGACCAACGCCTGACCCACCCTAGCATACCCAGCTTATTAATCAATCTTCTGTGTGGAACAGTATCGAAAGCTTTGCTGAAGTCAAGGTAGGCAACATCAACTGCTCTCCTTTGGTCCACCACTCTGGTTACCCAGTCAAAGAAATCTATGAGATTAGTTTGACAGGACCTTCCTTTGTAAATCCATGCTGTCTTGTATCCTGTGCTCCTATGGATTCCAGGTATTGCACTATCCTTTCCTTAAGGAGTGTCTCATAATCTTGCCCACTACTGAGGTAAGACTGACTGGTCTGTGGTTCCTGCCTCCTCCCTGCTACCACTCTTGTGTGGGGATCACATGAGCCTTCTCCAGTCTTCTGGGACCTCTCCTGTGCTCAGAGACTCACTAAACAGTTTTGATAATGGCTCTACTAGTTCCCCTTAGCTCCTTTAGTATGCTGGGATGTATGCCATCAGGTACCATTGCCTTGTCCACCCTGAGCTTATCGAGCTCTGTGGGACCCTTTCTTTTGTGAAGGGACTAGTGCACACCTCCCTCCCCACTGTGTCCATGGTGCAGAGCTGTGGCCCTGCCCTACCTTCTCTTCAGTATATACTGAGCAGAAGTATCTATTTAGATAGATGCTTTACATAGTCCTCCTCCTCACACACCCTCTTATCCCTTTGATCTTAGTAATACCCTCTGGACTTTCTCCTTTCACTAATGTATCTATAGAAAGTCTTGTCACCTTCTTTTACTGTTTGTGCTAGTGTTTCCTCTGTTTCGGCCTTTGCCTGCCTTACTGCCTTCACTGCTTCCCTTAGGGAAGTTTGGTATACCTCCTATCTTCATCCTGCTGTGTTCACTTATATTTTCTAAAGGCCAGCCTTTTGCTCTGACCTTTTCTGCTACTGTGTTTGAGAACCAAAGTGGCTTCCTTCTTGTTTTGCACTTCTTTCTTCACTAACACAATGGATGTTGCTTCAAGTATTGCATCATTAATGCTTGCCCACTTTGCCTGTGCTCCTCACCTGTATTTCTTTTGCCAGGGCTAGCTTAACTCTGTTGGCCTTCTTATCAAAGTCAGCTCCTCTGAAGTCCCATATTTTGCCCTGGAATGGGATGATTTTGTTCTAGTGACCAAATTGAACCATACCATGGGATGGTCACTGCACCCAGGTGACCTTCTACCTGGAGATCTGTGATCCTTTCCTGTTAGTCAGTACTAGATCTAGGATAGCCCTGTCTCTTGTGAGTTGTTGTACCAGTTGTTTGAAGCCTCCCCTGCAGGAATCCATCATGTGTCTAGTTCTGGCAGATGTCCCTGCTGGTATTGACCAATCTGTATCTGGCATGTTGAAGTCTCCCATTATCAGAACCTCCCTTTAGCTGTCATATTTTGTATATCTTCTAACAGTAACATGTCTATGTCCTCCCCTGGTCTGGAGGCCTTACACAACCCCAGTTCGCATGGCTGTCCCATTTTCTGTTTCAGGTGACCCATAGTTCTTCTGGCTCCTATATGTATTCTGAATTTCTGTAGCTTGATTTTTTCATTGACATAAAGGGCCACCCAACCCCTCTTTTACCTCGGTCTCTTCTGAACAGTACAGCAGCCAGGTACTGAAGTCTCCCAAGTGTGGTTACTGGTAAACCACGCCTCACTAATGGCTACAATGTCCAGTTTAGCCTCTGTCTTATTGCCTGCAGGTCTGTGATCTTGTTCCCCAGACCGCAGCATTTGTGTACATGATTTTCCATTGGTCAAATTTGTGTGTTAGTTGTTGGGCAAGGTCTGGCGTTTCTCCTGTGCATTGTATGGCAAGCCAGACCTTTTTCTTTACCTGGTGATGCAAATGAACTACAAACATGCTGAACTCCTGTTTGACCACTAGCTGAGGGGAAGGTGTTCTTCCCATTTGACGTAATTGTGCTGCACCTCTCCCATTTGCTAGTTTAAATATTCTGCAAAGACATCAAACTTCTGCCCCAATGCACTGACTCCCTCCTTAGTCAGATGCAGTCCATCAGATTTAAAGAACTTTTGCTCCCAAAACTGTTGCCAGTTCCTACAAATTTGTGTCCTTTTCCTGGCACCAGCCCTTCAGCCACATGTTTAGCTCTCCTATCTCACCTTCTCTGACCTTCTGTCCATCTGTCCCCTCTCCAGACTGGCAGGATCTCAGAGAAGGAGATGCCGGATGAAATGGATGATAGTTTATCACCCAGCCTTATCAGGTGTTCCTTGGTCTCCACAACTGAACAGCTGGCGAGATCGTTAGTCTCTATGTGTACCAGGACATCAATGTTTTGTCCTGCTTCCTGAACAACTTTAGCAATGCGTCAGTGTCTTGCTATGCTGATGTACCTGGCAGTCATCTGACCATTACCCTGGCTGGAGATGCATATCAACTCCCGAATCATGGAGTCTCCTATGATCAGAAGTTTTTGGATTTCCTTTTTGCTTTTTTGTTTTGGTTCCTGTTTTGGGCAAGTTTCATTGTGCCCGCTCCTGTGCTGCAGTGTCCTTCTCTGCAGTGTCCTCCTGCCCTTTGTTTTGATTTTAGAGATAGAGGCAGATACCTGTTTGTAGTTTTTATGTGATTTGTGGAGGTGATATGTTGGAGGCGCGGTGATGGGGAACGATTGCCCTCCTAATCACCTGCCAACCGCCTGTGCCAACTTCTCTCTGCAGTCGAGGTGCTTCTGTTGGATGTTTGGGAAATGGTGGGCAGTTCTTATATTATATTTCCTTTTGAATATGCAATTTGGGCACACAATCTCTGCCCATGCTGCCTGGGCTGAGCCCTTAGCTCTGCAATGGCCCAGCATGTGAGACAGTGTCCTGAATCCTGTAAACTGCCCTTCTGAAAAGTGTTCCACAGTACCTGCAGTTAATGATATCCATTTCAGGTAAGTTGCTGGGTGTATAACCTGGTCAGAGTAATTTGAAGGAAGACATGAAAGCAAAAGTTTGATTTTGTGTTTTGTTTGTTTGTTTTTGTATAACTTGTTATAACAAGTTGAATTACTAGTGCCCTGTAAATGTGGTCACTGTGTGGATACCCCCTCTGATCCGCCCTTCCTGCTTTGCTACAGGAAATGTCACGACTGTGCTACCCTATGAAAGGAAGTGTAGTGGGCATGGGGGCGGGTGGCTGGGCCCTTCCCTGCCAAAAAGAAGAACCACAGATGAAAGAAACGAGGTAAGAGCAGAAAACAATCAGCCAGCAACAAAGGCAGTGGCCCTAATCCTAATAACAGACAAAATGACAGATAAAACTGTGAAACCTGTAAAGCACCACCTGTAATAATTTCACAGAAGATATAGCCTGTAAGAAACACTTTGCTACAAAGAAAAATAAAGCAGTAACAGAAGATATACCTTGCAAAAGACAATTTGAATCAGATTACAGTAGTAATCTGTAAGCACGCACCTGTAGGCACACCCTGTAATAATGCAGCAGAATGTATACACAGCAACAACAATTTGAATCAGTGACAAATAAAGCAATACAATGTTAGCAATAGACAGTAACAATCCCTGTGAATATAAAATAAAATAACAACACACAGTAAACCTGCCTGGCCAAAAGAAGCCTTAATCCTTATTGTTGCTCTGGTAAGGTTCTTTGCTCTGTCCTTTCAAGCAACCTAGAAGAAAAGAGCCCAGGTGAAGCTAGGTGCCTTGGCCAACAAACCTAGTCTTCATCAGTGATAAATATATTGGTGCAAAAACAAATGATAATTGAAAACCAGGCACTTATTTAGTGCCCTTGTCACAATAACCACATCATAAAATGAAAAGTAAATGATGACTACGCCCCATCAGATAACAACACTCCAGCCACACTACCAGTCAAACTGTATTGCTTAATAGAGAAATCAGTAAATGCCTCCCATTTGGCAATCAAATACATGTATTAACAGTTCTCCACTGTCCCCATAAAATATGTTTGAAAATATATATTCATTAATCTGCACACAGTGCCACTTAATGAAACTGTATCAATAAACTGGTTCCTCACCTTAGTCACCTAAGGCTAACCCTTCCTGAACCCCAAAACATCCACCAAATTGAAAGTCCTATCTCTGCAATATTGCTGTCATTTTCAGATTTTTTTTTGAAACCTGTAGGGTATCTTTGTATGAGTAGAAGAGAGAGATGCCAGTACAGTGTTAACATACAGATATCAGAATAACCTTATATATAAATGACTTAAAAACTGCAATCATATGACAACTGGATTCAATCAGATAAGTATTAATACACTACTTTGAAATAAATAGATGTACAAATGGTGTAAAATAAAACATCAGGCTCTGCTCGCCACCAAACTCACTGCAGGCTGAACAGACCAAAAACAAAACCATGTTTGAGAGCAGGGTGGATATATAACGTATTTAAAACATACATGCAGTAAATGTTTTTTTACTCTCTGAACACGTCAGCAAGTTATTCTGCTAACCTGAGCTGTCCTCATGTTGTTTTGCTCTCCTGGACACATCCTGGGGATGCGTGTATTTTGAAAATGCAAATCAGTTAGGATTCTTACATTTTGAGGGTAGCAGTGTAGACAGCACCAACCACCAACCACCAGCTTGATCTATTTGCCCCCGAATAAACAAACATGAATAGCAACTGCTACAGAATCACGAAGGGCCAGATTATTGGCATTACTACTGAAAGGCAAAGGGCACCAAAGGAGATGGTGTCATGGGAAATAAAAGGCTTGCTATCAGTGTGGCCTCGTTTGAGAGCAGGAGTGATTTCAAAAGCTCACCTTATCTATGGTAAGCACAGCTAACAGTCACATTTAGATTAGCATAAACGTTTCAATAAATCAAGAAAAAACAGCAGCCAAAATGCGGAATAAACAAAATGAAGGGGATCCTAGATGGTTGGTTGAGACAAATTTGTAATACTCCACAGTATGAAACTGTTTACATAATTGAGTAGTCCTACCTAGAAAATGCTCACAGTTGGTTTAGTCAATCAATCAAACTTTTAATTAATATAACATATTACTCATTGTGACTCAACGCTTCACAGCCACACATTTTAAAACAATTTAAAATACAGTATAAATACACACCAAAAGAAAACTCACAAATAAATAAACACATTGTTAGTTACATTTTTCTAACTTCCCAAAAGTCTGTCTAAATAAGAAGGTCTTTAGCTACCATTTGAATAATTCTATCATGGGACTATCTCGGATCTGGCGAGGGAGGGATCTCCACAGGATTGGGGCTGCAAAGGAAAAGGTCGAGCCCCTGATGTCTTCAAATAGATCCTGGGAACTTCCAGCAATCTCTTACCAGCAGAGTGAAGGGGCAGGTAGGGACACAGCAGGTCTTGCAGTTACCCAGGCACCTGAGGATGCCTGCAAAGACCTCCTTATTACTGAGGTTGTAGCACATTTCTCTTCATAATGGGAGTAGGAAATTTAATTTATGTGCCAGGATTTGGATCTGCTCAAATAGGGGTCAGTGCAACTCATTTCTCCATTTTAGTTACTCTGTATTTTTGCCATTAACATTTATGGCTAATTGCTTCTTAAGATGTGCTCCACTGCCCCAAGGTCACAGCTGGAAATGAGTCTTGACTCAATATATCTATAAGAAATCTATATCTACAGCAACAAACTTCTGCATCAAACAAGTGAGCAAAAGCAAGAGGGAAAAGACCACTATGGTTATTGAAAGAGGTGGCTGAACAGGTAAAAGCAAGAAGGGTAGTATTCAGAAGATATAAGGAGATGCAGAGGGAGGAGGAGGACAGGGAGGTGTAGCAGGGGAAACAGAGAAGCAGAGAAAGCAGTAAGCAGCGTAAAGGCACAAACTGGAGAGAATAGCCAAGGTAACAAAAGAGGACAAGACGTTTTTAGGCATGTAAGTGAAAAAGAAAAGGGGTGGGATTGCAAGGTTAAAAAGAAGGAAGGGACTGTGTCAAAGGGACCAGCAAAGGGCAGATCAGTTCAGTGTTCACAGAGGAAGGAGAAGGGAGGGACCACAAAGTAACAAGCTTTGAAGGGAAGGAGGTGGATACTAGTCCTTTGGAGGAGAGAGTCCTGAAGTGGCTTGCTAATCGGAGGAAGATGGACAAAGCAATGGGGCCAGACGGGGTCCACTCAAGGGTATTGAAGAAGCGCAGATAAATACTGGCTGCACCTCTGAAAGTTCTATTTAACAGCTCACTGGAAACAGGAGTGGTTCCAGAGGACTGGAATAGGTGGATGTAGTCCCACTGCACAAAAGTGGTAGCAGAGGATGCTGACAATTATAGGCCAGACAGCCTGACACTGATGGTGGGAACGTTAATGGAATCACTGCTGGAGGAAATGATTGTGGAATATTTTGAATCCAGTGGGTTGCAAGACCTGAGGCAGCATGGTTGTCTGTGAGTAGTCATGTCAACAAATCTGATAGATTTTTTTGACTAGGTGACCAAAGAACTAGATCAGGGTGAAGCAGTGAATGTAGCCACCTAGATTTCAGTAAGGCATGCAACACTGTTCCATGTGAGAAGGCTAGTAAGCAAACTGGACAGCTTAGGAGTGGGTCCAAAGGTGGTAAACCAGAGAAGAAATTGATTAGGGATAGGCCACAGAGGATGGTGGTAAAGGAGTTCACTCTGAAGAAGGAGGGTGACCATTGGGATGCCTCAGGGAACAGTAATGAGACTGGTCCTCTTTAATGTTCTTATAAGTGAGACTGTAGGAAAGCTGGAAGGGTCGTGGAAGAAGAAGAATCAGCATTTATATAGCGCTTACACACAGTATCCCAAAGCGCTTACAAGCAATGCTAGACTGGTAGTGAAGTGACTGAATGTGTGGTGGGCCATATCGCACATCTTCACCCACACACAGCCTGAATAATTGCATGAACCGGTTTATGGGAAGGGAATGTTGGCCGAGACACCGGAATGTTCCCTGCTCTTTGGAAAGTGCCCTGGGTTCTTTTACTTCCACCTGGACACCCACCAGGACAACACCAGGATGGGCAGAAGGGCCTCAGTTTAACGTCTCATCCAAGGACGCACACCCCAGCAGTACAGCACCCCCAATACTGCACTCGGATGCCAGCAATTTTTAGGTGCAAGTCCAATCCCGTGTGGGATGAGAACCCACACCTACTGGTCCAGAAGCGGATGTGCTACCAACTGAGCCACGCTGACACCTCTGTTCTGCCACTTTGGGGATGACACCAAAATCTGCAATAAGGGAGAAATCAAGGGTATGGCAACTGGGTTTCAATGTGAAATGTGCAAAATAAGGATAAGCACAAGGGATCATAGTAGTATAACCACTAGGCACTATCCCAGGGATACTACCCCGCCTGCATGACCAAGTGCAGGTTGAGGGGCCTGGGTACTGAAAATGGGTGCCTCCACCTGGAGGACAGGGTTAGTGGTAGCATAGCTGACCTGGTACAGCCCTCCGGGACACTGTTACCCCATCTTTTCCCTCTAGTGGCCTAACTGGCTCACAGAATACACTGTTGCAATTAACACCTGACAGCAGTTTTAACCCCACACTTGTTGCACTTACCACCAGGGCTGGTTCAGCTGGCTTGGCCCAGGAGACCCCTGTAAAATAAGGTTTAGAACAACAACCAACAGTATTTCAATGCTGTTCGTACAGAGGCACGCCACAACCAGTTTAAATGCAAAAGATTTAGATCTGATTTATTCAAGGGCAGTAACAAGGAAGGGGGCAAAATCTAGTGGTTGATTCAAGATCTGAATAAGTCAGGTTATAAGGCATGCGCTCAAAGATCCCTGTAACACAGTCACACACACTCTGAGTACCCAGTTGGAACTACGGCTAGCCTGAGCATTGCCCAGGGTAGGCTGGCATTGCAGCTGGTTGAGACCCTGTGATGGAAAGAAAATATGCATACGCTTTAACCCACCATTTGTAATCCAGAGCCAGATGGCTCAGTCCCAAAATGATTCGCAACAACAATTAAATCAGTTGACACACTTTGATGTGAGCTTTGTTGCAGGAGCTACCCTGGTCTTTACTCACTCTACCCAGTACAGGATGCAGGATGGATGAAATGTAGACCTCAGGATGAACCAAAGCAGAGTTGAGATAGCAGGATCAACCAGATACACTTCAATAAGGTCTTAGACTGGCTAGTAGACCATAAGCTTGTACTAGATGAAAAGAAAATGAAAGCCGTGCTCCTAGGTTCCGCGCCAAGATTAAGACCTGTTCTAGTTTGCTGGAGATTCTTCATCCAGGAGGAATTTCACTTGAAAATGTTACTTCCTTCAAGTACCTTGGGATCCTGCTGGACCAGTCCCTGGATTTTAATCTTCACATTCAGTCCTTGTGCAAAGCTGTAAACTCGAAACTGGGAATAGCTTACAAAACGATCTACGTGCTTACACCTTCGGCGAAATTAGCAATTGCCCGAGGTATTCTGCTCGAGCCCTTACTTATGGTGCTTCTAGTCTTACCTCTGCCCATTGTTGGCTGACAAGTATGTATTTATAACTGTGCTGATATTTTGTTTTGTTTTGTTTTATACATTTTAATTGGTTTTATTGTTATGAGCCTTGGTTATGAAAGGTGCATTATAAATAAAGAATTATTATTATAAAATCTCCCTACTAAAATGGGACGTAACTTATAACAATATATGCCGATTTGCCTCTTCGTCACCTCGACTCAAACATCACTGCCTTCTTTATAAGGATCCGAACTGGCTCTTGCCCTCTGGCAGAGACAATACTACCTTGGATCACTAATAGACTCAGTCATCCGGGAAAAAAAAATCCCAGCTGGCGGCGTTGCTGGTCCCTCAACCATCCTCCCATGGCCTGTGATCAGCTGACAGATCCTTGCTCTATGTTCCAAGATGTCGGATGACTAAAGTCACAGGCGCTTTCAATTCTCTGCTCCCAGGCTATGGAATGCTCTTCCACTCAACCTCCCGCCGGTCTCAGTCTCACTTTTAGATTTAAAAGCGAATATCGTCATTATCTATCCTTAGCTGATGCTTGTACATGCTTTGACCCAACCTGAAGCTCCTGCAACTTACCAATAATGTCACCCTGCTCTAATCCAGCTCCAAGTTTGGCTCTCTTCCTCTCTCAATATTTTTCCTTCTCTTTGTAAATAACTTCTTGACTACTAGCGCTCTCCCTTCTAGAAACTTGTTGCTGACCATCCACTGTTGTTTTGCCAATTACCACCCTGACCTTCCTTCTATCAGTCGTTCTTGTTATGTTTGAACATTCTCTATATAACTTTATTCTCTTATTAACCCTTTCCTCCACAGGTCGGGTCCGTGGTTTCTTCACTTATTATATATCTTACTGCCATTATTTGTATAATGCTTGCCATTATTATTTGTTGTTTCTACTCACTGTATTTTTGTAGCACTGCTGTACTGTTCCTCTGTTTGTATTACAGTACCCATGTTGCTGTTGTTCCATTGTTCTTTTTTTGTTGTACTCTCCCAGAGTTGTGCCTGAAAATAGTCATTTTATGGCTAGTGCACCTACCTGGTTAACAAAAACTAAATAAAATAAATAAATAAAAGTGCTGGATTGCCAGGAGAAGCAGGGCCCACACGAGCACCGTGGTGTCGATCCCGTTCGTTGGTGTTGAGCAGGGAGCCGAATCCCAGGCGGTCCTCATGGTTGTTTCTCTGTGGTGGAGCAGCTGTCTGGGCCCAGGTGGCAGGGCCCAGACCAGCTGAACAGTTCGGAGACAGTCCAGTAAATGCTGGATACAGCTTCCAGCAGGCGTGACTCATCCAAGCAGGGAACAAATCGCGACCCATTATCAGCATTCAGCACACTTATAGTAAAGCAAGATAAATACCACAGTTGGATGACAGTCCAGTTGCAATTTCACAGTGTCTCTGCCAAACCGTATGCTCTGCGGCAGTCTCAATTCCTGACAGGCCCGATCGCACGAGGCAAATCTTCGGTCCTCTTCAGGAGGATTCGATTTGTCACAACTCAGGATCTGATTGCAAAAGCTGCAAATTCAGAAGAAGTCCATTATCAGGCTCAGGGTCTCTTCACTTATGAAGATGGTAGCAGGCAGGCCAAACATAGCCTTATCGCCAATTTCCCCTGCGAACATGCAGAAGCAGCTGCTCAAATCACTCCAAGTTGTTCATTTTTTCAACTCTAACTCCAGACTGACTCACTGCTGCAGGCAGCTTGGGACTCTCCCAAAGATCCAAAAGGTTCAATTCGTTGATTCATCTGTCTGTCACAGCTAGAGCTCCCTCCAGGTCCATTTAGGCACCAAAAAGCAAAACTACAATTCCTACAGCAACTCACTCCCACAAGACCCCTGGGGACAGACTTCATTTAGGGTTCCCAGAGATACTGATTGGTTCAAACTAGCAGTCCAGAACCAAGATGGTGGTGATAAACAGAAATGTCCATGCTGCAAAGGGAAGACAGGTTAGACAAACTACAATATTATTATTACTACTAAATCAGATAATCAGCAAACAGTCACAGTTTCTTTTTATAATTCAATAAGCTTTATTTAAGTTTCATTTCAACATGATGGTCACAGAGACATGGGTAACAGTTAGGTGACCAGAAGGTTCATCTGACAGTACAATATAGAGTAGTCTAAAAGGTTAACAATACTGGTATATTAAAGCAGGAAAACTGAAGAAATTGAGTAATGGAGGTGAAACCCCACCACTCAGCCTTCCACCCTCACTCCATTTACCCTCCCTATCCCATCCCTAGCGAATGTGAATCCAAGTCCATCAAATTATGACACCTGTGAAGAAAGATCTTCTAAATAAATACTTGGGGCTTCCATATAGTAAGCAGGGCATCTAGCGTTCCCATCTGTTCTGATAAGTGTCGAGCCTATTACTCATTGAAGAGATATGTTTCTCCAGTTGGAGAGCAAGTAATATATCCTTGTGCCTTTCCAGGACTGATAGGGAAGAACTCTCCTTCCAGTGCCTCAGAATTATCAGCTTAGCTGTGGCAGAGATCAGTCCCATGTGTGCTTTCCTAATTCTGAGAGTACCATGGGAAAGTAATTTAATAAGCAGGCTTCTGGAGTAAATAGGGGTCAATGCCAAAATGGGGTCTATGGTTTGCCTAATTGCTTGCCAGAAGGCCTGCACCATCAGGCAGGTCCATAGCATTTACGATATAGGTTCCAGGAAGCTACTTTTCACGTGAACAGTCGAAGCGAGGCAGTGTACCAAGTCTGTGGAGCTTCACTGGCGTGAAGTATAAGTTAGCATGATATTGAATTGCATTAGATGCAGTCTATCCTGCTTGACAAATTTATATGTATTTTGCCATAGTTTCCTCCAGAAGCATACTTACTGTCAAGGGATAATTCTGGGATCAGTAATAACAAACCCCTTGGGGCAAATTGTGATCTAGTGATTGCAACTCTTTATAAACTTTGGAAAGCATGTTGTTGCTCGCCAACTGCAGAATCATAGTTGATCTATCAGTGGGTAGCGGTGGCGCTAGTCCTATCCCCATGTGGGCAGCAACAACTTCCTTAAGTGGTTTATATTTGAAGATGGTTCTAGCCGGTACACCAAACCTAATCTGAAAAGTGGAAAGGAAATTATTTTACCACTATTATATAAGCCTGATGCATTCTTCCCTATTAGAAGAGGCCAGTAGGAAGCAATGATGGGCTTGTGCCCAATTTTGAAATGGGGTTGCCCAGAATTGGTTGGGCTAGCGATGTGTGCCACTTACAGGAAGTATGTACTTGCAGCTGATTTAAGGTTCTGATGGACCACCCTATTGGGGTGTTCTGCAACTGTTTAGGAATTGCTCTTGAGGTGGCATATATTAAGGGCGAGAGGTACAACAGTGTTGAGCAGCCAGGAACTTCTCAATTCCCAGCCATAGGGGGCATAGGTCTGTAGGCCATCGGCCTGTGAATCCTGTGTCCAGTGTGCAATCCGATTGACATGGTGAGCACAACAGTATGTAAAAAGCAGTGAGCAGCAAGCACGCCTGCAGTTTCAGTGCAGTAAGTTTAAAGTAGGAGCGTCTGACTCTTTACTGTTCCAGATAAATGCGTTAGCGAACTCTGAAGTGTGGAGAACCACGCTTTAGGCAGGAAAATCCAAGCATTCCTATAGCATACAGGAGGCGAGGTAGAACGTTCATTTTAACAGTGCTTATCCTTCCCAAAGTGAGAAGGGAAGAGCTCCCCATCTAATAAGGTCAGCCTTTTTATATTTAACAGATCTGAGAGATTAGCTTTGATCATTGTGGGAATGTCTCTGGAAACTTTAATTCCTAGATAGACTAGTGAGTTAGGTTCCCATGAAAGAGCAAACTGTGTCAGCTCAGCCTGGTAATTCTGTTATTCAAGGGAAGACTGTTTTGGAGAGATTACGCTTATAGTGGGAAACCAAGGAGAAATTTTCAATCTCCTCTAAGAGAGATGGGATGCTTGCCTGAGATTCTTCTAGGTGCAACAGTAAATCATCAGCATATGCTGAGAGGTGTAACGTTGATCTCCTATTTTAATTCCTTGAAGCTGGAAGATACTAATTTCCTGATCGGGCTCAAGTAAATATTAAAGAGGAGGGGGATAGGGGCAACCTTGTCTGGTACCCCAACAGAGCGGAAAGGAGACAGAAAGTATATCATTGCACCATATTTGGGCTGAGGGGAGAAATATAATAGCCTAACCCACTTAAGGAATCCTTCAGGGAGACCAAAGTGGCCATGGCCATAAAAGAAAGTCCCAAGAGACCCTATCAAAAGCGTTCTTGGCATCTAGGGAGACGAGAACTGTAGGGAGTTGTGAATCCCTAGCCACTGAGAGAAGATGCATTAGTTTGTGCATGTGGTCCCCTGATTACCTTCCTGCCATAAATCCAATTTGTTTTCTATTAATAAGATTAGTCAGAGAGGTCCTAGCCTATTGGCCAAAATTTTGGCCAGTATTTTAACATCGTTGTTGATCAACAAAATAGGTTGTTAACTTTCAGGGTATTGAGGGTCCTCGCCTTGCTTAGGGATGAGGGAATTAGTGCATTAAAGACATTTGACTCTGAGAGTCCATTCTCAAACCAGAAATTATATACCTCTATTAATAATGGGGCTCAATAGACATCACGTTATATAAACAATCACAGTTTCAGATAAAGCTCCCTCTGATCAATTAGTGATGGCAGAATGAAGCAAAAGCACTGCAGCCTGGTCGGACTCAAGCCTGAAAATACTCAACCCTACCCAGATTAATTACACACTAGGATATAGGCAGTTCTTAAAGAGACAGGCACAGAGGCTAACAGGGCACTCACATCCAAACATTTTTACATTGCTAAGAACACATAACACCAGCCTGGCAGTGGGCATTTAGGCAAGCCCTAGGAAGACTTTGGGAACCCCCATTTGTAGGGGGGTTACAGTAGAAAGGAAGGGGAGGGAGAAAAACTGTAGATCGGGCATGGTCTGCAGTAATAGTGTGTAGGGAGAAATGGCAGATCGGATTGGCCAAGTGGTCCTTATCTGCTATCGAATTCTATGTTTCTCAGTTTCAATTTGGGTCAAGCTGTAAATAAATAAATACATGAATAAATAATACACACCACATAATTAGCACAATCCACTGTAGTCCCAGGCAGAGAAGAATGGTGCATACAGGTACTCAAAACCAAGTCCTAAATATGGGATGACACAGTTCAGACCAAATCTTATAATGAATACCATTCACAAAAGATTGGACTCCTCCAACACTTTACGTTCTTTTAACGCTTTGTCAAAATGTTAAAACACAAAATTATTTGGAGTCACTCTGTTGGCAACTTTTGTCAATTGTAAAACTGACAGCTTTGCTTGAGCTTTTCAGTCTCACTTCTGTAATTTTATTTATTAAAGTACCTGCCTGCACCATTCTTCTTTGCTTGCAACTGATGCCCTGTCAGCTCCTGAAAAGGTTGGAGGTCCTTTTTTTTTTTGCAGGAAAAGGTACAGGTTCTAAAATGCTCTGAATTTGTCTGAACCATTTCCTCTGTTCCTACTTTGTTACTCGCCACAGGATTAGCAGCAGTGCTCCTGAACATGCTCTGGTTCCTGTCACTGTCTTTTACTACTATAATGAATTTTGCAGGTGGTAACGAAACATTAATCTTTTGCTGCAACAGGCCTTTAGATGATTTGTTTCTTGAGAGATTAACACATTCCCTCAGTAGCAATCAGTTAAACAACTTGTCATTGATTAGAATGTGTTTAAGTGTTATCCGAGATGAACAAATATTTCTGAATGTCCTTGAAAATGTATACACAAAGTTAGTGGTGCATGCAAAAATACTTCAAATACAAAAATAAATTGTACAACTCCCATTAACCTCATCACTGGCTAGACTTCAGTACATGGGCCAAGTGAAACTTGGGATAAACATCTGGAGGCAAACACCATAAGAATCTTATAGCTGCCAGAGTGTATTTGAGCTACCAAAGAAAACAACCCGAGTCCAAAATACATTTTCAGATCTCAAACTGCAAATAATAAAGTGATGATCTTTGACTACAAATGGTATTCATGTGGAGTTTGAGGAATATTATCCATTTTGTGTATCACTGGAATACAGTACCTTAAGCCATTCAAATCACTGAATTGCAGTTCCTGTTTCACAGAGAAAACAAGAGTGAACAACTGTCAAACGTTCCTTTGGTCCAGTCATAATCTAGAAAAACCTGCCATGTAAAGACCTATGGGACCCATGTTTAACCCTTTGCACTATGCAAAGCGGTGGTGTACTGCACAAATAGGGCTTGCATGCTTGAGACGCACTTAGAAGTCCAGTTGTCATACTGGAACCCTTAATTTGTAAGGCACAAAGTCATTTCCACAGCAGTACAAAGGCAGGCCTCAAGTGATGTAAATGAAAGGTAGAGCTATACATGAATGGCAGAATAGCATATTGAAGCCCGGTGCCTGTGTTAACTGACTGTTTGTGTGGCTTAGTTAATGCTTGGCATTGACAAAAGCAGGTTTTAATGGCACACAAATAGTGTTGGCTGTGGAAATCACTGCACCAGCAACCTATAAAATCCATTTATGCTGCAGTGATCAGCCAAGGGACAGACAACTCTTGTACTTACTGGTGCTTAGGCAGTATTGCTGATGGAGGGCTCAGTACCTTGATTTCCTCCCCATGCATACAGGGACCTCAATTGTATGTCATGGGTTTCTTTAGCAGACCTTAAACAAGCAATTAAACCCCACATGCTGGCCTCCTAAGCACAGCAATTGATTGATTAAACCGTGGTTAAAGGTGTGCTGCTGCTGCCACATTTCTCACTCTTCTCATGTGAGGGACTGGATTTACTGTGTTGTGCAGTACTTCACAGCCCACAGCCTCACTCCACTATGTGGAGCTGTGTGCCTTGATAATAATATGATTGTCAGGCAAGGATGTGTCAAGGAGGTATTAGCACTGTAGGTCATTAGTATTTTATGTAACATCATTTATTTATCTGTTTGTTCATTCATCCATTCATTCATTCAGTTAGTATTGACCAGGAAAGCAAGGCTAGACAACACAGCTTATTTTCATCCTCGTCCTGTGGGTGGGGATGGGGCTACAGATGCAAACCAAGTGAAGATTAACCAGATTAAGCTGCTGGTGATATGTTAGTAAACTGAGGGAAATGGCCAGGACACCACAAAATTCCTCTACTTTTCAGAAGTGTGATGGGATCTTTAAAGAGAAGCTGACGCCTTCAGGAGAACTTTAACAAAACATAACATTTAGACATGGTTCTGCTTGTATTTCACATTAGTTTTGGATTCTTCCTCCCGTTATTTATTACTGAGGTCATTTGCATGAAAACGGCATCTTTGCTCTGATGAGTTGATCTATTTCGTTGCTTTCTCCTTAGTTGAGGTCATAATGCTCTGCTTTTGACATCACAGTTACTCCTATGGCAACAGATTGTGATGTCACAACATAGCATCATGATTTGAAGGAGGGAGTAATCTACAGAGGCAGATTAACTCTAAGGGAAATCTAAGAGATAAAATCATGCACTCATGCACATTTACCAGTAATAAATAAAAAGAGAAATATACAGAATACATACTGTATGGAATGCAAGCTGAATTGTACCTAATTATTATGTTTTCAAAGTTTACTTTTGGCAGAGGTAGCTCTTTAATGTCAACCTGGATGATCACAAGAACCTGCAGTTGACACCTTGGTTGAACTCTTTATCCAAGGATGCTACACCTCGACAATATAGCCTCTCCAAAGTGTTGCACTCGGATGCCAGAGTTCATGATACGAGTCCAGCCCTGGAATGGGACTAGAACCCATGACCTTCTGACACAGAGGTGGATACATTACTCACTGTGCCATGCTAAAATCTTTGTACAGCAGTTCAGTGCTCCGCGCTAAGGTATTTGTGCCACTTTGGCAGACTGGTCTCTCTCAGTCTCAGCCTGTGATTGTTATCAGCTTTCTCAATCCTTCAGATGCCTGAAGAGTTGAGAAAGCTGGTAACCTTCAGACACCTGAACGGGTCACCTTGGTGTGCCAGCACCACTCAGCAACAGCCTCATTCGAGGTATCTGCTCATATAGTACAGTACTCCACCAGAAGGGCAAACAATCCACCCTACTGCACAGCTGAAAATAGATTTTTTTTAAATATGTTAACTGTAACATTGTCTTCCATGATGGACCACCAGTTTTGTCAATCATAACCTAGTTGTCCGCACCTCAAAGGGCTCAGTCACAGAAGCATGAAGTATATAATTATACCATTTAATACTTCAATATATTTACACATAGAATACAGTGTACTACACTGCCATGTTTACACTGCTGATACGCCTTACCTTCTCCTCTGGTAGCGTGGTCAGTGCACTGTAAGCCAGCATGATGCAATGTTGGGTCAAACAAACCCCCGGACCCTTGACTGGGAGGACCAGCTGTGACCACTACACACAAATGTGGGTTTTGTGGAGACTTGACAACACTGGGGTAGTTAACATACCTGCTCATAATCACTCAATGCATAAGTGGATATTACAGGAATCAGCTTGTTACCTAGCCTCTAGGCTATCGTGTGTATTAGAGATGGTAGGTTGTAAGGGAAGAGTGTACTTGCATAGGGTTAGGTACACACCACCAGTGTATTAGAGATGGGAGGCTGAAGAGAAGGAGGTTCTAGCGGATGGGTTTGGCATCCACTGCTGGTGTATTAGAGATGGGAGGCTGAGGAATGGTTAGCACCCACCACCAGTATATTATGGGGTGGGAGGCTGGGATAGAAGGGTATAGTAGCGGAGTGGTTTGACACCCACCGCCTGTATTAGAGATGCAAGGCTGGTAGGGAAGGGGGATACTGGTGGAGGTGTTTGGACACCTGCTGCCTGTGAATTTGAGATGAGAGCACATTCTAAGTGTCATCCACCCTCTCCGTGAATCCACTCTCCGTGTGTACATACTTTACTGTGGCACTACGTTTCAGAGCAAACAGAAGACAGCACTTTGCAATGTTAGGTCAGACAGTCCCCCGGGACCCTTCACTGGGAGGACAAGCTGTGACCACTAGGCACAAATGTGTGTTTTGTGTGGAGACTTGCCAGCACTAGAATTGGTTAACATACCTGCTCATAATCACTCAGTATGCAGGTGGATATTGCAGGAATCAAACCCACAACTGCTGGGTGTACCAAGCTTGTTAACAGCTTGTTACCCAAGCCTCTAGGCTACTGGAGTATTACAGATGGTAGGTTGTGAGGGAAGGGTGTACTTGCAGAGGGGTAAGGCACACACTGCCAGTATATTAACAAGAGCAACACTGTCTCTACCCTCATGCTACTCTCTGACGCTGCCAACACTGGCTCTGTGCTAGCTTCCACTTGCTTCAGATGGCAGCTTTTACAGGAATTTAAATGAAAATAACCTGAAGTGCACAGTTTGTTTGGTTTTCTGGTACAGAGTGTGACTTAGTTTCACTGTTTGTCTGTATATTATTTATCACTTTTGACCACACTTGGTCACGCTACATGTCACTGATAAAAGTGAAGTGCTGTCTACTCACTCTTCACTCACTTCAGCTGGCTTCTTCTTTTAGAGAACTCTCAATAAAAATAACATAAAATACAGTTACTTTGGTTTTTAACAACGAGGACTTGCTTTCAGTGTCTGCCCATATTAGGTATTATTATTGACCACGCCATTTATGGTACATATCACTGATGAAAGTGAAAGCCCCACTGCTTTTCCTCCCTGTAAAGAGGACAACTTTATTCTAAGAATAGTAAAGGAAAATAAATAGAAATATAAACCTCTTTTTTTATTCTTCAAGACAGTCAGTCTTACTTTGAACTTTTGGCAGCAATTCATTTACCAGGGGCAGTTGTAATTTATGTTGGTAGCAGTCTGAATGTACCACTTGTATGCATGTGTATGCCTATCTGGTAGGGGTGGAATGATCTCACTACTGGTGAGAAGGTTTTGAAGGATAAAAGCAGTTCAGGCATGCAGTCGTGCTGGGAGGTGTGCGGTCGTTGGGAAATAATGCACGGTCATGTGATGCATTCTGTCTAATCATGTTAGTGGAATTTCTATGATTTTACCTATCCATTTTATAACTACTATATATATATATATATATATATATATATACACACACACACAATATAGTTTGTTTGTTTGTTTTATTTATTTATTTTCTAATAAATAATTTTTAATGTTATCCCCCATTGTGGCTTTCTGCCAGTTTCTCAATCATCCTTGGTGTCCAGTGGTACCCCCACACCAGCACATTGTGATTTTGTGCAGTGTGATCACTGGTGGTTAGTGGCTTTCCCACCTTTATATAACAACCTTCAAAATGAGAAAACAGTCCTTTGTTGCCTCTTTAAAATTATTTTAGCCTGTGGAAAAAACAGTCCATCGCCAATCATTCGTGCCCCCACCGACTTCCCTCAGGACCCTCCTCCTACACCCCTGACATTCCCACTGACCCTCATTCACCTCAGGACATCCCAGGATCCAGACCCGCCTCCGCTGATTGAAGACACGTCTTGTTGCTGGAACTGGTGACTGCAACATGAACTGAGACTACATGCGATTCAATGTATTTCAATGGGAGGTTTCAATGTTTGGCCATAACTTGGCCCCAGATCCTTTTCTTCCTCGAGACTGCTAACTATACACCTCCCCAAGTGGTAGCTGTGCCCTGGATTCCTAGTTCCCAATAGAAGTACACTGCACTTCAACCCCAGCTACCATGTGACCGACCACTGTTCTAGTCTTTCTAGGTCTTCCTGGAGTGTCCTCCTTCCTCCTCACTGTCCACAACTGCTCCTAGTTTGGAGCCGTCAGCAAACAAGCTCATTTTGCTTCTAACTCCCACCACAATGTCCAAATGAAAGCATTAAATAATAGTGGACCCAGAACTGATTCCTGAGGGACCAAGCTAATAACCCTCCTGGGTGTCAATAGCTACCCCCACCAACCTCTCTGCCACCCCAAGTCCCTCAGCTTGCCCAGCAGTCTCCCATGTGGTACTGAATTGAATGCCTTGCTGAAGTTCAGATACAGAATGTCAACCTGCCAACCACTGTCCAGAGCTCTTGTCACCCAGTCAAAAAATTCAATCAGTCCTTAGTGATAAGAGTTCAGTGCCACCCTTAGGCGGTCTGTAGCAGCCTATTACTTAAATAGTGTCTTTGCAGGCAAGCACAATGGATGCCATAAGCATTCATATTCTTGTGGCTTGGTATGGGAGCTAAATGGGTCAGAGAAGAGCTTGTTGCTGATATATAGGGCCAGACCTCCTCCTCCTCTCATGAATCTGTCTATTCAATACAGGGTAAACCCAGGGAGTGTGATTACATGGGAGTCAATAGAGCTATTGAGTCATGTCTCAGACAAAAGCACTATGTCAGTTTTGGAGTGTGCTACCTAGATTTTTACATTGTCTAAGTTTTAGGGCTGCAGTAGGTGTAGCCTGCAGTCCCATGAGATCACTCAGAAAAAAGGACCTCGTGATTCCTTCTGAACTAACATGTCAGATTGTGTCACAGTCACCTCTCGCTTCTGTGAAGCAGTCCACCCATATTGTCCCTACCGACCACAGCACTGCACTTCTTCACTGCCTATCCAAACCTGAATTTAGAGACTAGTCCAATCCAAATCTGAATTTAGAGACTAGTGAAACCAAACCTGAATTTAGAGGTGTCCAGTCCAAACCTGAATTTAGAGACTAGTCCAATCCAAACCTGCATTTAGAGACTAGTCCAATCCAAACCTGAATTAGAGACTAGTCCAATCCAAACCTGCATTTAGAGACGAGTCCAACCCAAACCTGAATTTAGAGACGCGAGTCCAACCCAAACCTGCATTTAGAGACGAGTCCAATCCAAACCTGAATTTAGAGACTAGTCCAATCCAAACCTGAATTTAGAGACGAGTCCAATCCAAACCTGAATTTAGAGACGAGTCCAATCAAAACCTATATTTAGAGACGAGTCCAATCCAAACCTGAATTTAGAGACTAGTCCAATCCAAACCTGAATTTAGAGATGAGTCCAATCCAAACCTGAATTTAGAGATGAGTCCAATCCAAACCTGAATTTAGAGACGAGTACAATCCAAACCTGAATTTAGAGACTAGTACAATCCAAACCTGAATTTAGAGACTAGTACAATCCAAACCTGAATTTAGAGACTAGTACAATCCAAACCTGAATTTAGTACACAGGTGATGTGAGGAGTCACCTATCTTGTGCTTGCATCCCAGCACCACATGCCCATGGCTGATTGCTGACCTCAAAGACCATTTAGATTTCTGAACGCCCATCAGGCTTTGAATGGAACTTTTGGAATGAAGAGGACCGATGTTTGAGGTGCACGGGCTGCCAGACTGTTTGATTGCTACACTTCCTGTCCAGACAGCCTTTTCCCATCCTGACCAGCAACAAAACCGCAGGGCCACAACGGGTAACTGGAGGCGGGTGAGTTAGTGTTCTGTTGCGGCATGTGGGTGGTCAGGACAGGTGCCTCCTTGTCAATCCAAATTTGAATTTAGAGTTAAGTGATGTGAGGGAGTTGCCTATCTTGTGCTTGCATCCCAGCACAACATGCCCATAGTATTTTGTCATCATCAGAGGTAAAGAAAACTGTGACTTACAGGTATGTACTGCTTCTGAGAATGGATGCTGAATGACAAGAGCATCTGCAGATAACAGATTTTGTAATAATATGGTGACAAAAACGCAATGCTTACCTACTACACATGATGTCCCGGGGAGCGATGGAGCAGAACAGAAGCAAGAGAACCAGATGACACTCACTCTCTTTGATTGAAATTAAAACTGATTAAGATTGATGCCCCTCTGTATTCCTCTGATTTTGTGGTTTTAAACAACTTCAACACTTTGTGGGGAAAAACTGAACAGAGATGGGTTCTTCTGATTTTGTTTTTCAATGATACAGTACTTATAAATCACTGTGCGAACCATTGCATGTTGATTTATGATGGCGAGCAATGCGGTGAACAATACTAAAGTCAAGCTAATAGGTGTTGGACTGGGATTCTTATATATATATATATATTGTATATAGGAAAGTGGCTAAGATATATTACATTATACCATGGACATAAGTGAACAGCCAATGAAATGGTCAGACTGGCAGTTTACCACCGTGTAAATCTTCTGATAATCACAGGCTGAGGAGCAAGTAATGGTCATAACGAGCAAATGGTCATCTGCAGCCCAGGAATAACTGCAATAAAAATAAAAAACACAGCAACCTCTTTAACAGTTGTATTTTATTATAGTAAAAATGAACCTTAGTATAATCGCAGTAAGCCACTCGAGGATGTGGGTTCTGGGATTACCACGGCTGGCGAGGATTTACCCACTGGCTATGCCTTGTGGGCAAAACCACTCCAGCCATGGTAAATCCTGATAACCCACACCTCGTGGATCTCTTGCCTGCTGTCTGTCTATCCTCAGATTAAGAAGATTCTCAGCTTTAAAGGCCCTCTTGTGATCCAGTGTTCAGGCTGAGAATTATCACTGTCAAGAAATGTTATGACAAGACAGTGCTCCTTGGCAAACAAGGACAATAACAATGAAATTAATCTGAGAGGTACTGCAGTATATCAATAATGACATTTCTCAGCTTAAACGTGCACTTTGCATGGTGCAGGCTGAACAGCATACAACATCCAGGTTTATCAGTTTTCAATCAGAAAACGGTGAGAAGCTATTTTAAAGCTTTAAACTCTTGCATAGTATAAAGGAAAGAACTGACTGGGGTTTTGAACCAAACTCTGCTATTGACATCTTAAGGATTAGCATAGCATCAAATCATGGCATGCCTGGTTTGTCAGAACAAGCAAGTGACATCCAGTTTTGTAATTATTCCACTGATGATTATAAGAATCCATTTGATACAAGTAAAATAAAAGACAAAATATTGCAGTTCACATTGCAGTTCACACAACCTGCTTCAGGGTTCTGAATGGAGTGGACTGTGTTGACACTGCAGGTCCTAAACACTGAACTTACTATAAGGCAAGACAGGGCATTTTTATATTTCAGGCACCCTTTCCCTGAGACTCAGACAGCCATACAAAAGAAAAGTGCAGTTGCGTAAGAACTTACTGTAACAGCAGATCTTTGAGAGTATCTCTAGCAGCAGGTCATAACAAGTGTGATTCAGCTGCAGAGGCGCCTCACCTTTGGATGATTTCACAGCAGTCGAGGCCTGGGACCTCCCCTAGTACCACCATGTATCATAAACCTGGCAGGTATAAAGGGGCGGTCCCAGGCATTCTTCTGTTCTTTTCCCATCCTGGGGACCACATGTGTAACCATATCTGAGGGCTCCGAGGGAACCGAGAGGTAAAACATAAAGGCAGCAGCTCATGGGAGTATTAGGAGACAGGAGCAAGTAACCCTTGTGAAGCAACAGCAACGGGAAGGAGTGGGTCTGTGACCTGTTGCAAGAGATACCTCGAAGATCTACTGTTACAGTAGTTCTTACGCGAACTGTACTATCTTCTTGAGGCAATCTCTTATAGCAGGTCATAAAGAGGGAAGATTTCCAAGCAGTTGTAAAACCCAGCGGAGGATGGTAGTAAATCATGAGTGATTAGGACAGAACGCCTTGTAGGATGGCCCATCCTAAAGTGGTGCGCCTCTGAGAAGCGATGTCCAGACTGTAATGCCTAGTGAAGGTATGTACAGTGAACCATGTGGTGGTTTTGCAGATATCCAAGGCTAAAATGCCTTGGAAACAGGCTGCCGAGCTGGCCATGCCTCTGGTAGAGGGTGGCTTGACAACACCTGTGAGAGGGACACTGTATTTTACATAAATAAACGTAATGCAGTTGGCCAACCATATGGACAAGTTTTGCTTGAGACACCACACCTTGGCATCCAGGGGCAAAGAAACAAAAGTTGCAGTGATTTTCCAACTGTGAAGTGCAGAGAAGCTAAATACCAGTGTTTTATGCACATTGAGTGTATGAAGCAAGGCTTCCCCACATTCTGAGAGTCTGAAAGTAAACTGGCAATAGGATGATCTGATTTAAAGTAAATGCAGAAACAACCTTAGGCAAAAACATTGGGTTAGTGTGTAAAGACACCGTCATTATGGAAACCAATATATGAGGGTGTGCATATTAGTGCACCCTCTGAGACCCATCTGCCAGACACAATGGCTATTAAAAACATAGTTTGCCAAGAGAGATACCAGAGGTCGCTAGATTCAGCTGGCTTCAAAGAACTCGTGGTCAATTTTCCAAGCACAAAATTCAAATCCCACACAGGGACTGGATCCCTAATAGGGAGATGTAGGTGCAGAATACCTTTTAAAGGTTTGAATCAATGGCAACTGGGATAAAGCAATGTTGCCCACAGGCAAATG
The DNA here is from genome assembly GCA_016271365.2 of Neoceratodus forsteri. Taxonomy (NCBI): domain Eukaryota; kingdom Metazoa; phylum Chordata; order Ceratodontiformes; family Ceratodontidae; genus Neoceratodus; species Neoceratodus forsteri. The sequence goes on along the minus strand of CM028129.1, from coordinate 1,707,665,620 downwards.
AATGTGGCAATAGCCAAAAGGTGGACTTTCAGAGAGGAATATTGCAGTCCACCTTCTGACAAGTAGAACAAATAATCTAGGATGCACTAAGGACACTCATAAGGATACAAGGCCTGAGCTGATACCCAGGTAGAGAAGCAAATCTACTTCAAAGAATAGGAAGATGAGTAGATGGCTTCCTAGCAGCCCGGAGAACTTTGCCACCTTTGGGGATACCAATCATGTCCCCTGCCCTCCTGTCCTCCAGTGAGTACATGTTCAATTCCCTCAGCCTCCTCTCATATGATAAGTCCCCCAGTCCTTGATCATCTTTGTCACCCTGCTGCACCTCCTCCAGTAACTTAATGTCCCTCTTCAGATATGGGCCAGTACTGCACACAGTACTCCAGGTGGGCCCAACAAATGACCTATACAGTGGCAGAATCACCTCCTCCCTCCTCAAGGATATACCTTACAATGCAACCCAGCATTTTGTTGGCCTTTGCAGCTACCTTCCCTACATTGTTCATTGAACCTGTAATGAGCACCCCAGATCCTTCTCCTCCTCTGTCTGTGCTAGCTGCACTTCTTCCAGCAGGTAACTCCTCCTTGGGTTCTTCATCCCAAAAATGCAGCACCCTGCACTTTTTGCATTAAAGCCCAGTTGCCAGGTGTCTGACCAGGTTTCAAGCTTTGCCAGATCATCCTGCAACCCCTGCCATCCCCTAGGTCGTCCACCACCGCCTCCTACCTTGGTATCATCAGCAAACAGACTGATCTTGCTCTTGATGTCCAATGATATGTCTGCAATGACTATCCCAAACAACACTGATCCCAACACCGAGCCCTGTGGAACACCGTCATCACTACCCTTCTGTGTGAATGCTCCCACCCACCATCACCCTCTGTTGCCTTCCCTGAAGCCAGTTCCCTACCCATCTCACTAGCTTTGCAACTGCCCCAGTGCCTTCTAACTTACTTCCCAGCCTTCCATGCGGCACTGAGTCGAATGCCTTACTGAAGTCCAGGTACAGGACATCCACTGCATGGCCCCTGTCCAGTTGCCTAGTTACCCAGTCATAGAACTCCACCAGGTTGGTTTGGCAGAATCTGCCACATATGAAGCCATGCTGTCTGCTGTCCTGTAGTCCTTTGGCCTCTAGGAGAGCCACCAGCCTCTCCTTCAGGATAGTCTCCATTAGCTTACCCACAATGGATGTGAGGCTCACCGGTCTGTAGTTCCCCGGTTCATCCTTGGGCCCACTCTTGTGGAGGGCACCACATGAGCCATCCTCCAGTCCTGAGGTACACACCCGAGTGCAGTGAGGCATTAAATTGTCTGCCAAGGTCCCAAGGACCTCTGCCAGCTCCTTCAGTACCCTGAGGTGGATGCCATCTGGGCCTGGCACCTTGTCCACCCTCAGTGCCTTCAAACCCTCAAAACTCTGCCCTCCATGATTTCCCCATCTGTCACCCACTTCCCCCTGTTTCTGCTGTTCCTCCCCTTTGGTGTCACCCCACCTTCTCCTTAGTAAATACCAAGCCGAGTAATCATTTAGTGCTTCTGCCTTATCGCACCTGCTTCCACCACTCCCCTTCCTAATCCTAACTATGTGGTCCTTACAGCTTCTTCTCTCCTGATATACCTAAAGAGTCCTTTTCCCCCTTCTAATGCCTTGTGCCAGCCTGAGCTCCATAGATGCTGTGGCCCCTTACTGCCTGAGTTACCTCCTTCGATTCCGCCAAGTACTCCTCCCTGTCCTCCCCCTCCCTGTTTTCTTGTACCTTCTAAAGACAGCTCTTTTCCTCCTTACCTTTTCCATGACCTCCTTGCTCAACCAGCTCGGTTTCTTAGCTCTAGCCCTCTTGCTCTGGGCCTTGCAGCAGGTTTTGGTTGCCTCCACTATCCACAGCTTTATGAGCTCCCCACCTCTGGTTAGTGTCCATACTAGGTTGAATTCTGGCCAGGTACCCTTTACCACTTCTCCCATCCTCCCAAAGTTGGCCCTCCTGAAGTCCAGTGCTCTTGTGCCAGATTCCACTCCTTCCTTGTCCATATCCAATGTGAACCATACTGAGTGGTGGTCACTCTCTGACAGCGTGTTCTTCCACCTGAACTTCTCTCATAAAGTCCCCATTTGCCAGCACAAGGTCAAGGGTATCCCCTAACCTGGTTGGTTCACTGACCATTTGCAGCAGGAAGCTGTCCTGGAAGACATCCAGCAGTACCTGCTCCCTTCTGTTCCTGGTTGTTGGGGTACTCAGTCCACTCCTGGTATGTTGAAGTCCCCCACAATCACCACAGTACCCTTCTCACAGGTCCTCCTAAACTGTCCTGCTTAGTTCCCTGTCTAACTCCTCTGTCTGAGATGGTGGCATGTACACCACTCCCATTCTGAGAATCCTATTCTTGGAACTCTGGATTTGCATCCAAAGTGACTCCGTTCTACCCTCCTCCCTTCCTCTTTTACACACTTCAGTCCTTCCTTCACATATAGTGGCACCCCCTCCTCCTTTCCCAATCCTCTGTCCCTACAAAATAACCTGTACCCTGATACAGACAGGTCCCAGTCATTGTGTTGGATGGCCCATGTTTCTGTGATGGCTGCAATGTCCACCTCTCCCTCTGCCATGAGCACCTGTAACTCTGCAGTTTTCTCCTAAGGCTCCTAGCATTAAGGGTAACCATCTTCCACCCTTTCCCACCCCTCCCATCCTGCCCTCCTTTCCTAGCATCACCAATAGTACTTGCCATTTGTCCTTTGTCACTGTTATGGGGGTAAGCTCATATGGTTTCCCATCCTGTGGTCTCTGCATGTCTCTTGCCCACTTGCCACCCCCCACTCCTAGTTTAAATTTCCAACTTCCTCTGTGTACTCCTCCATCCTCTGTTTCAACACTTCTTTCCTCCTCACTCAAGTGTAGTCTGTCCTTAGCATAGAGACTACTGTACTCCCAGGTCCTCCCCACCCCCAACAGCCCATACCCTTTAGCATAACACCAGGTTCTTAGCCATCCATTAAATTCCTCTATTCTCAGCTTTCTTGTTGTGCTTGCCTTGAGCACTGGAAGTATCTCTGAAAAGTTACTGATCTTCCTGCCCCCTCACACAATTGTCCTAGTTCCACAAACCTCCTCTGGACTATATCTACATGTCAGCCAGGTGTTCGTCCCAAGATGTATAATTAAATGAGGCTTGTCCCTACCCTTCTAGTGTATTTCAGAACAGATTTTCCCACCCTTTCCGCTATCATTCCTGGCATGGCCTCCACCCAAATGTGACTATGCCTCTCCTGCTTGCTACCCCACCTGACCCTCTTAGTATTGGAGTCCCCAGCACTAAGATTCTACCCCTCTTACTCCCTGCTTGCTTCCATTCATCTCCACCTCTCTTTTCCGGCTCCTTCTTCCTCCTGCACATTAATGCAGAGGACCTATCATGTGCAGCATTAATCACCACAGAGTCTACCTGAGGCAGAGCGTGAAATAGGGATGAGTTACTGGAGCCTGATAAAACCTGTCCACCTTCCTCAGATTGGAGGAAATCTTGAAAGGTTGCTTCCAGGTGGCCATAATAGCTTCTTCAAAGGCGTTCACCAGTGGGGAGATAACCAGAGTAGGGCATTTAGGTATACCCAGGTACTGAGCCTATTTCTTGTGAGAAGACTCCTACTCCGTGCCCTGGAACCCGAAGGTTTTCTGGAGGTGGAGCATGATGTCCACAAACACCGGATCATCCAGCGGGGAACAAGGGAGGCCAGGGGTCATGTCCTCCTGAACAGAGGAGTCGGCAGAGGAGGACTAAGGGGATTCTCCTGGTCAATGTCATCTCCTCTGCCCTGTCCGTTAGACTCCAGTCCTGCAGGAAAGGGTCCTCCATGTCCATGTCCTGGATATACAGACCGTGAGACAGGGAAAGAGGGACATCCGCTGGGCCAAAGGGGACCAAGACGGAGCGGAGATGAGTGGCGACCCTTCCCTAGGGGGGCACTGGGTCTGAATGAGGTCCAGAATGGATTTTACCAGAGTCTGGACATCAATCAGGCCATATGTCCAGAGGTGGTAGACTTAGCTGAACAAATGGGCACCACAGACAGAACTGCTGCTGGCAGAGGTATCAAATGAGCAGCCGTCAATGAGGGGCATATAGGACCCCAAATTTGTCGAGAATGGTGCTAGGCTGATTATCGACACCACTGATGTGCTCCCAGTCCCTGCCATCAATGAGAACATCGTCAATGGAGGAGTCAGTGATGGAGCAGCTGAGTATCGTCAATGAACCGTGGTACAGGGCGTTGATGGGCCAAGGTGCGAGTCGGTGAGAGAGTCATCGAAGGGCCATGTTGCAGGGCCATCGACGAGAGGGTGGTGACAAGCCAGAGGCCAACCTCGATGGACTGCTGCTGTAGCAGCAGTGATGGCAGGGGCAGCATTGGCAGCTGTAAATAACCCCAGAGGCACTGTCGATGGAGGAGCCATCAACAAGGCCGTCAGAGGAGCTCACAATTGTTGATGGTAGTGAAGACAACATGTGAGGGGCTACCTTCTCCATACTTACAACTTTGTAGAGGCCGATACAGGGGTGATAGAGACATGCTTGGTCTTAGATGCATGTTTTGTACCATGATCCTGTGCTGAGGTGGAGGGGCCTCCTGTGAAGCAGTGAGACCCTGAAGAGGACGCCGAGGAGTCTCTCGCAGAGGAGCATTAGTGCTGCTGTTGCTCCAAGAGGGTTATCTTCTGCTCCTGAAATACTCATGGAGCTGTTGCAATCTTCGGCATTTTGTGGCTCTGTTGAATTTTAGACAGAAGACATACTCCACAGTGCTGTTCTCAGGACCCAGGCAATGAACACAGACTGTGTGGAGGTCTCCCTTTGCAATTTCTGTGGCCACAGGAACAACTTGGAATCAAGGTTCGAAGATATTAGTTAGTAAAACAAAACAAAACAAAAAAAACAAAAACAATTGGTTGCATTTTAGAACTTTTAAAATGACTGGAAAGCAGGAACTCTGAAGGGGACTTGCTGCATGTAGGGTCATGGTTGAAAAGAACTGAGAATGCCTGGAACCTCCCCTTTTATACCTGCCAGGTGTATGACACGTGGTGGTGCTGGGGAGGTCCCAGGGTCAACTGCTGTGAAATCATTCAAAGTTGAGGGTGCCTGTGGCTGAATCCCACTTGTTATGATCTGCTGCAAGAGATTGCCTTGAGGAAGGCCTTTAGTTCCCCTAGTGCCAGGGATTGAAACTGAGTACGCTAATCAGCTTCTGAGCAGTGCTGGCACCTGCAAAGAGTAACATTTCTTATCATTAGCTGTGTTCTATATCTGGAAGACTGAGACCAGGTGTAAACAGAGTCTATGTTAAGAACAATGAAAACTAAAGAAAGACAAGAAAGCAGTGAGAGAAACAGAAAGGGAAGGAAGAAACATAGAAACATAGAAGTTGATAGCAGATAAGGACTGCAAGGCCCATCCAGTCTGCCTATTTTTTTTCTACCTTATAAATGTGCAGTCGGCCTTTGCTCTGTCAATGGCCTATCTATTCATACTCATCTGTATTGCTCCCTTATGCCTATCCCATGCCTGTTTGAAGCCCTGCACTGTATTCATATCCACCATTTCCTGAGGTGGCCATTCCATGTATCCACCACCCTTTCTGTGAAAAGAACTTCCTCACATTACCCTTTAATCGGTCTCCTCTAATCTCATGCTGTGTCCTCTTGTCCTGCTATTTTTCTTGTATTGAAACATGTTAGACTCTTTCACCTTGTTAATGCTCTTAAGGTGTTTGAATGTTTCGACCATATCCCTCTCCTTCCTTTGCTCTCCGGTATACATATTGAGCTCCGTTAATCTGTCCTCATATGTTTTCTGATGCAGTCCCTGCACCATTTTGGTTGCCCTTCTCTGGACTGCCTCAATTTGGTTAATGTCCTTGTGAAGGTGTGGCCTCCAGTACTGCATGCAGTACTCCAGATGGGGCCTAACCAGTGTCTTGTAAAGAGGATTATTACCTCCCTCTTACAACTTCATGATACCCCTACTAATACACCCTAACATCCCCTAGCCTTACCTACTGCTTTAGTGATCTGCCTGGATGATTTCAGGTCATCAGTGATGATGATGCCCAAGTCTCCTTCTTCCTTGTGACTGCCAGCAACTCCTCCCAGCCTATAGGTGGCTTCAGGGTTTCTCTTCCCTATGTGCATGATCTTGCACTCCTTTGCATTAAATCCCAGTTGCCACTCTTCTGACCATTTTGCTAGTTTATCCAGATCTCTTCTCATTCTGCCCACCCCATCTGGCTCATCTACTCTGTTGCAGATCTTGGTGTCATCTGCAAACAGACAAACCTTACCTTCCAGTGCATCTGAAATGTCACTGATGAAGACACTGAAGAGGACTGGCCCCAGGACTGATCCCTGAGGTACCCCACTTGTGACTTTATCTCTTCAGACTGTATACCATTTACCACCACTCTCTGTTTTCTGCCCATCAACCAGTTTGCCACCCAGTTGACCAACTTCTGACCCACCCGAGCCTACCCAGCTTATTAATCAATCTTCTATGTGGCACAGTATCAAAAGCTTTGCTGAAGTCAAGGTAGGCGACATCAACTGCTCCCCTTGGTCCACCACTCTGGTTACCCAGTCAAAGAAATCTATGAGATTAGTTTGACAGGACCTTCCTTTTGTAAACCCATGCTGTCTTGGATCCTGTGCTCCTATGGATTCCAGGTGTTGCACTATCCTTTCCTTAAGGAGTGCCTCCATAATCTTGCCCACTACTGAGGTAAGACTGACTTGTTTGTAGTTCCCTGCTTCCTTCCTGCTACCACTCTTGTGGAGCGGGATCACATGAGCCCTTCTCCAGTCTTCTGGGACCTCTCCTGTGCTCAGAGACTCACTAAACAGTTCTGATAATGGCTCTGGTTCCACCCTTAGCTCCTTTAGTACACTGGGATGTATGCCATCAGGTCCCATTGCCTTGTCCACCCCAAGCTTATTGAGCTCTTGTAGGACCTTTCTTTTGTGAAGGGACTAGTGCTCATCTCCTCCCTACTGTGTCCATGGTGCTGAGCTATGAGCCCTGCCCTACCTTCTCTTCAGTAAATACTGAGCAGAAGTATCTATTTAGGATAGATGCTTTTACATGGTCCTCATCCTCACACGCCCCTTACCTCCTTTGATCTTAGTAATACCCCCTCTGGACTTTCTCCTTTCACTAATGTATCTATAGAAAGTCTTGTCACCTTCTTTTACTGTTTGTGCTAGTGTTTCCTCAGTTTGAGCCTTTGTCTACCTTACTGTCTTCCCTGCTTCCCTTATGGAAGTTTGGTATGCCTCCTATCTTCATCCCGCTGTTTTCCCTGATATTTCCTGAAGGCCAGCCTTTTGACTCTGGCCTTTTCTGCTACTTTTTGAGAACCAAAGTGGTTTCCTTCTTCTTTGCACTTCCTTTTCTCTCTAACACAATGGGATGTTGCTTCAAGTATTGCATCCTTAATGTTTGCCCACTTTGCATGTACCCGTCAACTGTATTTCTTTATGCCAGGGTTAGCTTAACTCTGTTGGCCATCTTATCAAAGTCAGCTTCTCTGAAGTCCCATATTTTTGCCTTGGAATGGGATGATTTAGTTGTAGTGGCCAAATTGAACCATACCATGTGATGGTAACTGGCCCCAGGTGACCTTCTACCTGGAGATCTGTGATCCTTTCCTGTTAGTCAGTACTAGGTCAAGGATAGCCCTGAATCCTGTGGGTTGTTGTACCAGTTGTTTGAGGCCTTCCCTGCAGGAATCCACCATGTGTCTAGTTCTGGCAGATGTTCCTGCTGGTATTGATCAATCTGTATCTGGCATGTTGAAGTCTCCCATTATCAGAACCTCCCCTTTAACTTTTATGTTTTGTATATCTTCTAACAGTAGTGTGTCTATGTCCTCCCTGGCCTGGGAGCCTGTAGATAACCCCAGTTCTTATGGCTATCCCATTTTCCTATTTCCAGGGTGACCCACAGTTCTTCTGGCTCTTTATGTGTATTCTGAATTTCTGTAGTTTGATATTTTCATTGACATACAGGGCCACTCCACCCCCTTTTACACCTCGGTCTCTTTGAACAGTACATGGCCAGGTACTGAAGTCTCCTAGTGTGGTTACTGGTAAATCATGTCTCACTAATTGCTACTATGTCCAGTTTATCCTCTGCCATTATTGCCTGCAGGTCTGGGATCTTGTTTCCCAGACTGCAGAGCATCTGTGTACATGATTTTCCATTGACCAGATTTCAGTGTGTTAGTTGTTGGGTGAGGTCTGGCGTTTCCCTGTGCATCGTATTGGGAGCTGGACCTTTTCCTTACCTGGTGATGCAAATGAACTGCAAACGTGTTGAACTCCTGTTTGACCACTAGCTCAGGGGAGGGTGTTCTTCCCATTTGACGTTGGGGTGCTGCACCCTCTCCCCATTTGCTAGTTTAAATATTCTGCAAAGACGTCAAATGTCTGCCCCAATGCATTGACTCCTCATTAGTCAGATGCAGTCCATCAAAGTTAAAGAACCTTCGCCTCCCAAAACTGTTGCCAGTTCTCTACAAATTTGTGTCCTTTTCCTGGCACCAGCCCTTGAGCCACATGTTTAGGGAATGAGGAAGAACACTACAAAGTGCCAAAATCCTGATCTCCCAATCCCACAAACCTATTGTGTTTTGCTTGATGGGTCACTTGGTGGCATTTTCACCCCTGAAAAGTTGGCCCATTGGGAAACATGCTGTGAGCACCACTTCCTATAATGTTCTGATGAACACATCCAAACCCTGAGGACAGTAAGTAACCAAAACAATAAGTAATTTTCTTCCAAGCAACCTACTGTAATGTTCTGCATGATGAAAACACATTATCAAAGAAAATTCCCTTCTTCAGAGAAAAAGCATGACAGTGATATGACGGGTACAGCTGCTTTGGCAACAGCCCTATTTGTCATTATCTCCAATAATGACTGAGAAAACGTCCTTGAGACATTGTCATCTCCTGCTTTAAAGGCAAAAGAAACAATTCCAAATGAGAGAGACGTTATCATACCCTCAGTCTCAAATCAATTGCAATCTGCTTCACTGTGGGCAGTTATGCAAAGTAGCACTTAAAATAATTGCACACACACTTTGTAAAACAGAAACACTACTGTGAAATACAGTATGTAAGCAATAAAGAGATGACAAGGTGTTTTATGGAACATATTTTATTGCTGACAAGGGAAGTAATAAGGCACAAGGCCACAGGCCAGTGACTTTAGCTACTAACCTGCAGTAAATATGTTCCATGCACACCCTGGAGTGTCTTATTGTGTTTATAAATGGGCTACTTTCTGTTTTGCTTTTTACAGCTAGAAAAATAATGTTAATATATGGAAAAACAGATGTGTTATTCAAATTTATGATAAAATTGTCCTTCCACCTCATACAGAATGACATCATTGTGCTGATGCCATACACAGTTTGCCTTTCTCCGGCATCAGTAGTACTGGTTGTGATACGGAGTTTCCCTGCACCCCAGCCTCCCCATAAATAGTTATGGTGTTAATGAGATTAAACTCCAGGTGCTTCCAAGGGTTTACCTATGCGAAGCGACACCTTTCTTGCCGACATATCCGACGGCAACAGACACAATGCTGAGTGCCAGCATTGTACTGTCGGGAGTCAGTGTGTTTTCTTTGGGTGCCCTGCCCCCCCACACACCCTGGTATACATATAGATGGGCTGCTCAAGCACCTGTTAGGATGCAGACTCAGGCATGGCATTCAGAGTTGTCTCGGGAGGGACAAAACTTCAGGAGATGTAGTACCGATGTCAGCAAGACCATCACAGCAACCTGATATTTTTCATTGAATTCTGTCGCTCAGGATGGTCTTTGCTGTGGTGGTGTTGATGTGCAGTCAGTACACTGCATCCAAGGGGAGAGAGAGAGAGAGAGAGAACTGTTTTTTACTTAAGCCATAGGACTGATGATGGCATGGAAGCAGGACAGCAGCGGTTAGGGTTTTATTTTGATTGCAACGTGATTTAGAGCACCTCCCACCCCATCATTGTGGAGTGTTTCTGTTTTGATTTTTTAATGGTAAGGAACTCCAGACAGACATGAGAGAGAGAGAGAGAGAGAGAAGACCAGGTGTGATTTTTTTTTTGCATTGAGGCCGATGGCTAGACGGAAGAAGAGCAGAAGCAGGCAAGAAGAGGAGCTGGAGGACTACACTTGGAGAAGCGGCAGAAATGTATCAGAAACATGTTTAATTAGGTAAACATTTAGTTACAGTTACCTTACAGAGGAGGAGAGGGATTACAATGATGAAAAAACAGTAGCAGTAGCCGGTCTTCTTATAGCACATAGTAAAGTGCCACTGCAGTCAGCTAACTGTTTCTCAAGCTTCTACATGGTAACAAAATACTCAAAAAGCAAATTGGTCTCCTGGTAGTACAAAGTAAAGTGCCACAGCAGCCGGCTGACTTTCTTTATACACTTGTCTGTGTTTGTGGGAAACAAGTTAACAGCGAGTGGCACCAGAGCTTCACTGATCGGACCAAGACCGGGATGAGCCGAGTTAGCAAGGAGACAACAATGGCGGCATTTAAACAAAGTAAAAATGCCAACGTTCTAAAGCTTAGTGATTTGGGCCTTTTACTGCCAGCCCTTTTTTCACCTGCATGGAACATATTTCATGCATGGCTATTACCAATCAAATCAGTGGAATAACCTTAGCAATTTTATAAACGTTTTAAGAAACACTCATTGTTGACTTGTTATTCCTCCCTTCCACTTTCTGATGTGACTTTGTATGTGTGCAAAGTCACCTCTTGTAGGACAATGTGATGTATTAATATAGACTACACTGCTGGACCTCTTTACAAGAAAAGCTGCATATTCTGTAGTCCAAGGCCACTTATGCCGCACACACATTTGTCAAGCTTTTTACCTTTTGGACAGTGAGCATACTCTGTAGAGAGGAAGTGCCTGGGTCAGGGCAGTGCAATCCTGAATCTCAGATATGCTGCTGGATTTTCAAAAGGGTCGGACATGAATGCGAATGAATGCCACGCCTGAGTCTGCATCCTAACAGGTGCTCCAAGCAGCCCAACTACAACTTTTAGAAGTATATCCAAGGAAAACATTCTGTGTTTGGGTCTGGGTGCTCACTGATGTAAATACAGCAGATTAAAAACAAAATCAGGGCACTCACCACCCTCTGAAGAAGGCAAATACAGACTTCATATACTGTACTGCAACACAATACTTCATTTACTGCAAAATAAGCAAAGTAAAGTTGTTCTGAATCCATGCAATGGAAAGGATTCCTCAGATTCACAGCTGTTTGCCAGGCTTCAGAATTTCAGTATTGAAGGCTGAAAATCGAAAGTCCAAAAATGGTGATGGGTGCAGAACTGGAAACCAGTGCCTATACTGAATCCACATCTGACAACAGTGACGACAAGTACACCATCCCACAGCCTGATGAAATAGGTAAAACCCAGCCAGTAAGCCTCCTTCCTTCCCATACCTTGTTTTTCCCTGCCCTTACCTTATCTGCTGCATGACCAGTCTGCTGCTGCTCTAGTCTGGATGGGTCCTTTTTCACGCAGGCCACCACTGACCCACTGATCAGGCATTAGGTCCACTCAACCACATTAGGGAGATCCACTTCTCTGTTGCCACCCCCATTAGTATATTTATTTTCTTTCAGGACTCATCATTTTCCTGCTTACCCCGCTCAGGCTGGCATTTGCCTGGCAACAGTAATCCACTGGCCTGGCAGTGGTCTCTCATCAAGTAAATCTTTGTTTTTTCCTGAGTGTCCCTCCTTATTCATTCCACTCCAGTACCAAAGGTTGCTATTCTTTCTTGCCATCACGTCACACTGTGTCTATTGAGAAATGTGGGGTAGGAGCCAGGAAGGACTACCAGCATAGCAACTCTGAGTTTTGGCTACAGACTCAGTCTAGATGAGCAAAGTGCTTGCTCTGGGTTACTCAGGGTTTGTTGCTGGTAAGCCACCACCACCTCCATTTCCCAGCAGACAACAGGAGAGAACCAGTTGTCTTGAACTGGTAATGGTCGGACTCAGTCAGTGTTGTTTTGTGTTGCACAGAGTTCTAGGGGCCACTGTTCTAGTCTCTGCTGCTGGCTGCCAATCTGTGGGGAAAGGGAAGGGTGAGTAAATGTGATGAGGCAACATGAAGGAGTCAAATGGAGAAGAGGGGATACTGGGATGGCTGGTCCATGCCCTATGGAATAGAAGTTCTGGGCTGGACTGAGAATTGGAGTGTGATGGGGACCCAATGTATCTCAGTGGTATATACACACTAGCCAGTGCTGTACCACCTTAACACCAAATGAAAAGGACAGCACTCCAGAAGTGGGACACAGTCACAGACAAGTCACTCGGAATGGAATGGATCAAGACAAAGGAGGCCCCATGATGGTTGCTGCAAGGTAGCCGACTAGCAAGATGGCAAGTTAGGAGAGGGCAGTGATGATGATGGCACTTTTGGACTCCTGTGGGCAGAGCTTAACACCAATGACAGATCAAAATGAAGCCTGGTGAAGGGAGAGTTGGCAGCCACAGCTGATGAGCCAACACAAGGGTAGTCAATGAACCAGCAGACATTTTGATGCAGATTGCAGAATCTGATATTTTGAGTCCATCTCTAATTTTATTCTGATGCCTTAATTGAAACTGGATAGGAACTGAAATCTCCAAAAATCCGCAAAATGAAAACAGGATGGATTACCAAGAATCTGAACACCTGAATCAAACCCCAGCACAACGAAGAACATGCATACTGCAACAAATGAAAGCAGAGGCACCTCACAGCTAATCAGGCTAAGATAGTTCACATCAGATGGTACTTTATCAAAGGTTATATGGCATGAGTATTAGGCAGGTCAGCTGTGGGAGTCTCTGCTTTCAATTGTCCCTGTATGCACATCCTGCACTGAAGTCTGTTTATATTGCACTCACTTAAACATTTTGTTACACTATATGAAGCCTGTATGGGCCGCTTCAGTGAATGGTGTCTGCCCTGATTTTTCCTTTTAATGTCCGGATTATCAGTGGGCACCTGACCCCAAATGCAGCTTCTTTCCTTTGATGGACTTTTAAAAATAGCAGCAAGGCTGCTTGGAAGCAACTTGTATGATTCAGACACAAGCTCGGCATGCATTTGCCTGCATCTGCCTACTTCAATGGGTAGTGAGTGCCCAGGTTTTTCCCTTTAGTTTTTAAAATGTCATCATACAGTACATGACAAAAAGTCATTATTTTAGGTAATTTGAGTCCAAATATTAATGAATGCATTACTTTGTGATGAAAGTAACACTACTTTGGATGAAGCTGCTTCCAAACAGTTATGTGCACCTGGTCCAATAAGTTCACAAAGCATTCACCTCAGAACACCAGAACTACGCAAGCTAAGACCCAGTTTGCTGGAATATTTCTGACAGCACCTAAGGTTAACTGATTGGTCACCTCTCGATCACCGTCAGAGATAGTAACCAAGCCCTAGACTACTTCTGCTCAGTCTTTACAAATGCCTGTGATATTTTCGCCCTTACAGCTCAAAATAGTAAGAGGGTTCAGTAACCTTTGCTTCCTGGAACCCTAATCGACCTTATGTGACCTCGGGACAACCTCTGGCATAGGCCAAAGCATCAGGAATATGGTCGACCTCACTGCCTACGGAGCAGCCAGAAATAAATGCACAACGTTTATCAGGCAGGCCAAGGCCTCTACTACAAAGACCTTCAACAGGAGTTGAGGAAACGGAAAGGAATTCTGGAACTCAGGAAATCCCGTACAGGCAGGACCACCAAGGCACACCCTGATCTTCTAGTTACCCCATTAGGGACACTCCAGGATCCAAGTGACATTGCGAATGCATTTAATATTGCTTTCACAGACCTAAGTGCTGTGCTCCCAGAGAATACCTCCCTCCCCAGTCTAGACAGCCGCCTAACTTGAGCCCACCTCCTACTACACCCAGCGGCCCACCGTTTTCTACTTCAGACACCTCTCCAAGGCTGAGACCAAATGGTACGGCAAGCAGGTACTGGACAAGACCAGGATGGGGAGTGATGTCATTGACATGAAGCTAGTAGCCCTGGCACTAAATGAGCTAGCTGGACCACTTACAAAAATCTTTAACACATCCCTACAAATGGACATATTTCCAGACAAGTGGAAGGCAGTGCACATCATGCCAGTCCACAAAAGTGGAGACTGAGCTTGCCTCTCTAACTATTGCCCCATCTCCATTTTACCACTCTCCAAAGCCCTGGAACGTGCAGTATCTGACCAACTTACTGAGCATTTAGAGAAATACAACCTGCTAAGTACACAGCAGCACAGTTTCCGTAAACATCACTCCACTCAAACAGGCCTGATAGACTACACTACACAGATCTATGAGGCTCTGGATAATGGCAGGCGGTAGGATCTATATTCATTGACCTCACCAAGGCATTCAACACCATTAACCACCAACTCCTACTACAGTATCTCCTCTATATAGGTCTTTCATCTAGCACTGTTACCTGGTTCAAAAGCTACCTCTCACATAGAACACAATGTGTGAAGATCCTTAACATTCTCTCTGAGCCTAGGGAGGTCAGGCTTGGAGTCCCCAAGGCTCCATACTGGGTCCACTCCATATTTAGTCTATTCATAAACTCACTACCTGTTGCCTGCTCAGAAAACATGGTGTTTTATGCTGATGATGCGGTCATTTCTGCATCTGGTAGGGACATCACCACTATAACCACTGACCTACAGGCCAGTTTTAAATGGCTAGAATCTTGGTTCTCTCATCACAAACTGTTACTCAACTACAAAAAAAAAAACAAGTGTATGTTCTTCATGGTGCCACAAAACAGGAAAAAGCATGGTCCTCTACACATAACAAGTCAAAGGTGAGCTGCTAGAGCAGGTCAGCACCTTCAAATATCTTGGGTATACCTTGATGACACACTTTCCTTCACAGCACACATTGAACATCGCCAAAACAGCTAACACCAAACTGGGAGATCTCTACCAACATAGACACTCTATGCCCCTGGAGGCTCTTAAACTGGTTACATGCAGCTGTGTTATCTACCATTGACTATGGTCTAGTGATCTATTGTGCTGGCTCTAACACCGCCTGGAAGAGGATCATAACCTCCTCAACAAGGCCTGCAACCTGGTCCTGGGTGCTGACTATCAGACGATACATGCACCTTGTATTCAGACACCGGATGGCTTCCCTCCATCACAGAATCAAATACCAGGCTTGTCTACTTGGGGAAAAATCATTACTTGGCCTTATGCCTGAGTCCACCTCCAGACTATACAACTACACCCAACCGTGAACACCAGAAGTGCTACCAAAGGAGTGTTCCTAGTACCTTTAAGCATACCACACTGGCACAATGATCCTCTCCTACAGGGGCCCTAAATGACTTAGTGACCTACTTACTGAACTCCTTTGGTCCAACAAAATCAGACATTCCAAATCCAGACTCCGAACCTGCTGGCACGTGAGACAACCTGCAACTGTTAGCCCATATCAATGCAACCTGAAACATAGAAACATATGCTTTGATGGCAGATAAGGACCGCTTGGCCCGCTTAGTCTGCCATTTCCTACTAATGGATAAGCTGCAGATCCTAGTTAACCAACAGCCTATTTCTTCCTACCCCCACAAAATTGCCTTATGTCTGTCCCATGCATTCTTGAATTCTCTCACAGTTTTAGACCCCACAACCTCCTCAGGAAGGCTGTTCCATATGTCAACCACCCTCTCTGTAAAAATACTCCCTCATATTGCCCCTGAACCACCCACCCCTCTTTCTTCAAATTGTGTCCCCATGTTCTGGTACATCTCTTTTCTGAAAGATGCTACCCTCTTGGACTTTGTTGATTCCGCTGAAGTACTTAAATGTTTCTATCATGTCCCCCCTCTCCCTCCTTTCTTCAAGGGTATACATATTAAGCTCCTTTAGTGTCTCCTCGTATGGCTTCTCTTGCAGATCCTGCACCATTTTAGTTGCCTCCTCTGGACTCCTGTCTATGTCCTTGTGGAGATGAGGTCTCCAGAACTGGATGCAGTACTCAGATGGGTCTCACCAACTATCTGTACAGAGGGATAAAACTTCCTGTTTTCTGCTGGTGATGCCTCTCCTATATCCCCAGCCCTCCCTACTGCCTTCTCACATTGCTTGCTAACCTTAAGGTCATCTGATATGATTACCCCCAGTCCCTTTCCATTTTTGTTGTTGTTACTACCCCCTGTTGTGTAATCTTCCCCTGGGGTTTTGTTTCCCAGGTGCATTATGTTGCACTTCTTTGCATGGAATCCATGCTGCCATAGTTCTGACCATTCCTCCAACCTTGCCAAGTCCCTTCTCATCCTTTCCACACCTCCTTGTGTATCAGCCCTGTTGCAGATCTTTGTGTCATCTGCAAAGAGGCATACTTTTCCTTCAGTCCCTCTGCAATGTCACTTATAAAGACATTAAAAGGATTGGACCCAGTACTGAACCCGATGGTACCCCACTAGTAACCCTTTTTTCTTCAGAGTGGACTCCATTTACAATTACCTTCTGTGTCCTGTTGTCTAGCCAGTGTTTTGCCAGGCTACCACCCTGGGAGTGGGGTTACCCAGGCTACCACCCTGGGACCCACTCCCAGGCTGTCAATTTGACTATTAATCTTTCTTTGGGACTGTGCCAAATGCCTTGCTAACGCTAGTTAGGCCATGTCCACAGCCCTCCCTGGTCTACTACTTTGGTCACCCAGTCAAAGAAATCAATTAGATTGTCTGACATGACCTTCCTGCTGTGAACCCATGCTGCCTTGGGTCCTGTGCCCCACTGGCCTCTGGGTACTCAACAATTCTTTCCTTCGAAGTGATTCCATCACTTTCCCTACCACAGAGGTCAAACTGACAGGTCTGTAGTTTTTGCCTCTGTCTTGGTCCCACTTTGAAGAGAATCACATCCGCTTCCTCCAGTCCTCAGGTACTACACCATCCTCCCATGATTTGTTAAAAGGGTAGTCAGTGGTTTCACTAGTTCTCCTTAATTATTTTAGAATTCTGGGGTAAATTCCATCAGGCCCCATTGCTTTGTCTACCTTCAGTTTTAGGAGTTCTTTCAGAACCCTTTCTTCTGTGAAAGGACTGGGATTGACCCCCATCCAGAGTGCTTCTGTTAACTGGATTAGGCACCTCCCTCCTCCTGTTTTGTGAATACTGAGCAAAAGTATTCATTCAGTATCCCTGCTTTTCACTGTCCCTCTCTGCCCACCCACCTTCCATTCTATTCAGCCTCACTATCCTTCCCTTTGTCTTTCTAGGCTCCCTGATGTACCTATAAAGGTTTTATCCCCTTCTTAACCGAGCTGGCTATCTTTTCCTCAATTTGGGCCTTTGCTTTTCTGATTTCCCTCTCTGCTTCCTTCTATCTTAACTGGTACAGCTCTCTGTCCTGCTCCTTCTGTGTTTCCTTATACTTCCTGAATACTGCCTTTTTCTCCTGACTTTCCCGCCACCTCTTTTGAGAACCATAGTGGCTTTTCTTTCCTTTTGATTTGTTTTGTTTGCTTCACACAAGGCTTGTTGCCTCTGTGATAGCAGTTTGATGTTCCCCATTGTTGCTCCACCCCTCCTTCTAGCCTGTTTGCTAGTGCTTTTCTAAGGCACTCTCCCATCTTTTATTTATTTATTACAGGATTCGGAAGATACCTTTGAGTCGAAGACTATTTACAAAGGTTCCATGTACAATGATTGTTACAGAGTATAAAGATCAGATTGTTACAAGGAACAGTAAGGCTAACATTCAAGTGCTAGGGCAGTTTAAGACAGTTAATTACAGAATGCAAAACAACCCCAGGGAGACTCAGTTTGAGAACTAATGAGGGAAGAGGTGGGCCAGAGGCCGTTGTCAGTGGGTAAGGAGAGGAGAGAGCCAGGTTCAGTTACAATCACAGGCACTTGGGGACAGGAGGTGGACTCTAAGGTGGGTTTTAAATTGTTCAATTCTTTGATCATAAACCAAGGAGGAGGGTAGGCTGTTCATCCATAAGGGCCCTATAGCTGAAGGATCTTTGGAATTGAGAGGTACAACAGGAAGAAATTGAGAAGAGATGGTTGTCTGAGCTACGGGTGCATTTAACCTAAAGTCGGGGAATTAAAGGGCAAGGACAAAGGGAGAGGTCTAAGGTGATTTTTTTGCCAGAATGCAGGTATGGAATCTGATTCTGTTGTCAAGGTTAAGCTAGTTGGTGTTATTATAAAGTGAACAGGTATGGGTGAGATGATCACAACCCAATACAAGACAACAGGCCTTGTTTAGGACAAGTCAAAGTCTAACCAGGGCTGAGGTGCTTGCTGCACCATAAATCAGTAAGCCATAGTCAAGCAGAGAGAGTACCGAGGAGGAGACTGTGAGCCTAAGGACACCAGGGGTAAGGCAATGTTTGAATCTTGCCAAAGTCAGCCCTCCTGAAGTCCAGTACCCTCACTTTTGTATGGTTTGACTCTGTAGCTGAGTTTATCATGAACCACACTGTTTGGTGGTCACTTGTACCCAGATGGCTACCCACTTCTGGGTCTGAGATCCTCTCACTGTCCCCATTTGAGAGTATGAGGTCTAAGATTGCTCCCTCATGAGTGGGTTCTAAAACTAGCTGACTGAGGCATGCCACCTGAAGGCATCGAGAATGGCCCTGCTTTTTGGGTGTGGCTGCAGCAAAGGTGCTCCAGTTAACATCTGGCATATTCAGGTCTCCCATCAATAGTATCTCCCTTTCTCTGCCATCCTAAGGATGCTTTCTATCATATCCTTGTCCATTCCCTCTGACATGGGGTCTGTATACAACCCCTGTGCAGATTGTGGTGCCATTTCAGTCTCTAAGGTGACACACAGTACCTCCTCTCCTCCCTGTTTACTCTTTTGTTCAGTTGTTTATCCTTCCCTTACATAGAGAGCTACCCTCCCCTTTCTCTCCTTCCTGTCACTCCTGTAGTTTGTGTACCTGTATGTTAACATCCCAGTCATGGTTCTCTGTGTACCATGTTTCTGTGGACTGCTACAATATCCAGGCATCCCTCTTCCATCAAGGCCGCCAGTTCCGGGAGCTTGTTGCCCAGACTATGGGCATTGGTACTCATTACCCTCCATTTCCTGATGGCCTTACCCTTTTTGCCCCATCCCTGTCCTTATTGCCTTTGTCACTTTCTCCATTTACCCTGCCCTTTTCCCTACCGACATCTCTATCTTGGTGTTTACCTCACTTTCTACCCTGAATTTTTTGAGGCGGGCTAGAATTTCCTGTTCCATTCCAGTGCCTCCCTTAGCTAGTTTAAATGCTTGCCAATGAAGCATTTAAACCTATCACTTAGGATCCTGGTTCCCCTACTGGACAGATGCAGACCATCTCACCAGTATAGGCCTTCATCACTCCAGGTGGACCCCAGTCCCCAATGAAGCCAAATCCTGAGCTCTGCACCAGTTTTTCAACCACTGATTGAAACCTGAGGGCCTTCCACATTCCCCAGCACACCATACTGCCCTGAACAGCTCCCCTATCCCTTCTCCCACCCACCTCACCACCCCCACACCTGACAATGCCTTCCTGGCTGCACCCCCCAACTTATATGGTCCTTGTCCTGGATCTGTCTAGACCCTCTAATTCCCGCATGTGGCAGTTCCTCACTACTGCAGACAAGTGGTTTTTTTGCCATGCACTCTCTAATCGCTCTGTCTGTTTCTGCCCAATTGCACTTAGAAACCTGTTCATTGCACTTAGTAACCTGTATTTTATGACTGTGGGCAGAGCCTACAGGAGTATTGCATGTACAAAAGGAGTGATATCATGTTTTCTGTCCGTGGAACTGACTGAAGGTGTAAATAGTCTCCTCCGCCTTACCCTCCTCCAAGAATGTTTCTGCCCTCAAATAAATATGCTTTCATGTTAGTCAATGGTTGCAGGGTACTATTTTCTTTCTTAAATAGGGTGGTAGAAGAACTGGAACCTGAGTAGTGGGAGGCAGCATTGTTTTTTGGGGAAGTATGTCTACCCCACCTCCACCCAAGAAGCTCCAAAGTCCATCCCACCTTTTTTTATTTATGTGGGAGGGGCATGAGGTAGATCTATCATCCTGAAAGAAGACTCACATATTTGGGATGTGGACCAAGGAACAGAGTCTGTGGAGTCCCTGCATTTTGTTAAGGACTAGAACAGAAGATACTTAAAATGCCTTCAAACTGACTTAAAACCCTTGGAACAAATGATTATCAGAGTCATCTGGTGTCTCAAAAGGAAAGACTAAGAAGTATCTAAAACTAAGGAAAATAGACAGCTTTCAGGTATTTCTTAAACATTTATATACTAAAACAAAGTTCAGCTTTTGGGATTAACAATATTTGTTTACCATATTCTATCTATCTATATATATATATAGTTTGTCTTTTAGTAGGTTCAAAATCTTGAAAGCATTAGTTTTACTAATGCATTTAGAAATACATTTTTTAATTGTCTTTGCAGATAACCTTGAAAGCATTGGTGTTACTAATGCATTTAGAAATATATTTTTAATTGTCTTTACAGATAAATCATGCATGTTCCTGTGAGGCACATTTTGTGGGGGATGGGGTTCAAATTATTTTAATCATGGGCACAGTACTTGGTAAACACAGTCTGTGATGAAGTGTATTTTCTTTTTAAGTTTGAGAAGTGGAGTTGACTTAAAGCTATTAAGTAGAATGGTTAAACACTTCCTGGAACTTTCTGCATAACAAGTTCCCATGGCACCTCACAGCATTTCACTACCATCCTAACAGCAGTCAGTGCAGTTACTTTACAGGACATTGTATAGCAAGAGATCTAGCCTTCTTTTTCCAAATAATATACCAACTTCATTTTCAGGCAGGCAGTTCTGGCTACTATTTATATTTTACTGAATCTTCTTAAAGGAAAACTGCATGTTAAAATCAGGAATATATGTATTACTACCAGTTTTAAGTTCTCACTCAATCAGGGTTTTGTTTCTGCCTAGGCTGTTAGAGGAGTTTTCTAATTTTCCTAGGAGTTTTATGACTTCTGGGGCTGTCATTCAAGTTTGTTTTATTGCATCTTCTCCAAGTTAGTCTTCACAGCTTACCCTTTGGTTTGATGTCTAATAGTCCCTACAGCAGGCCAGTGTCTTGTTACAGTGTCTTGCTTGTCACAGCAGAGAAAAACACTGCAGCCAGGATACACAGTACTATACAATATACTATAGAAGTTACATGTTTAAACACACACACACACACACACAAGCAGAACACAGCTGGATAAGGTACCAGTATTTAGGAAACTTGTCATACTTATCCAGAGTCTAGCAATGTGAATCCTGGTGGCTGTAACTATAGGTGTTTACAACTGAATGATAATCACATTTGCTTCACTTGCAAATAGGTAGGCATTTGTGTCTAATTTCTGTTTGACTTACTGTAGGTTACACACAGAATCTGAAAATTCATAACATGATGTATTGTGATTCAGTGAACTGATAAATGGGGATTTTGGTTTCTTTTACAAATTCATTTTTCGTGACCATGGATATACTAAAACAAAAATTTCTCAACAAAATGTTTTAAATAAAGAGTTTAACTCACAGCAGCAGAATAAGCATGTTGGCATTAAAAGCTTAGTGGTGTGGATGTAGAGGCACCAGTATTTAAGCATGACTTTGGTAGAGGATTAATTGTGACTGGGGAGTGAGGGAGGGAGGGAGTGAGTGAGTGAGTCTTGACATTTGTAGCATAATGGTTTTCTGAAACTTCAACCTCAATGGGTTAGACTCTGCAGCCATCTGTACAGTATATCACTAAGTCATATAGTGTGGTATGTGTAAAACCCAGATCACCAGACCAGGACCAGTGTTGTAAAATCTGCACTGGCACAGCTTGTGAAATATTGCTGATCCAGTGGATCAAATAAATACATGCAAATAAATAAATAAATAATTACTCAGCTTTGCCTTATGCTTCAACTCACCCCAGGAGGACGTTATTACATAACACACACACTGTCATGCCTTATTGCTTAAATATGCCCTTTCTCAATGTACTATACTTTGATTCAGTTAGTGTATACAACAGCCTTCATGTGAACACTCTGGGCTTCTCTTGACTCCTGATGTCTATTTGCTTTAGCTATTGTATATTGTTTGAACTGCTTTGGTCTTCTTGATGTGGTGCCTGTGTGCCTAAACTATGTAATCTGTTTACCTACTGCTACCCATGTATCTCCAGTGAATGATTGTTATTGTCTGCTCTCTAAGCCATTGTTTTTGGACTTGTTAACTGTGCTGTCTTTGTATTAGTTTCAATGAGGTGCCTTTGTAAATGAGTCTCTGACTCAAAGGTTTGTAAATCTGATATTTTAAATAAATAAATAAATGTTTATGTTTAAGCCCATGAAACACCCTTATCTAGTTAATGCATTCACAGTCCTAGTGACTCTGCCAGAGCTTGTTTGTTATGCAGCCACCAGCTGTTTCACTTTTATATATGTTTATTGTTGCCTAGTGTCACCCTTGTTCTTCTCTCTGGACAATGTTTTTCACTGATGTAACTCAATGGCTCTGTATTGGGTCACCTGACTTGAACCTTTGTAAATGAGCCTCCGACTCAAAGGTATTAATCTGAATCTTAAATAAATAAATAAATAAATAAAACTTTGAATGTCTGTAGGCCGTCTTATAGATGCTTTATCAGTTTGGAAGGTTAAAAACAGAGGCGGGGTATTTCAGGCATATCCTTAGGAAAATCCTCCCAATGAGTTTAATTTCACTCAGGATAAAGTCAACACGTAAGTTATTCAACTGTTGGACATAAGCATTTAATTTATAAGATATTTTGAATATATAGAATAACTCATGAAACAAACAGGATCCCTTCTGAAAAGATGTTGCTAATCTCAGAGGAATGTTTGCCTCCTAAATAGTATACTTATTAATAAATAATAATTATATGGTATTTGGGTTGCTGTACTGTGTATTAGTTCAGCTTTCCAATGAATGTATAGATAGTTCAAACTGTGGTTGACAAACCAGCATTTTCTAATTAAGGTGGTGAAGGCATAAATTTTTGTCTTCATAAACATGCAGCATAGAGGTGCAATATTGATTTTTTACTGATTTGTTTAGTTTGTGTTAATCAGGAAAGAAGGTCTAAGCAATTCTGCCTATTTTCAGTCTTGTCCCGGGGGATATAGATGCAAACTTACATATGGAATCAAGTTGAGCAGTTGATGGCATTTTTAATGAATGGGAGAAATTTGACCAGGACACTGGGGAGGGGACTCTCCTACTCTTCTCAAGAAGTGCCATGGCATCTTTAACATCCATCTGAGCAACCACCAGGACAAGCACACTGGAGCTCTGTTTAATGTCTCATCCAAAAGACAGAAACACATGCATGTTTTAGGGTTGTAGTGGGCATAGCCCTGCAGTCCTATTACGATCACTCAGAAAAGGACTCTGCATTCCTTCTGAATGAACAACATGTGGGATTGCGTCACAGTTGCCTCTACATCTGAGAAGCAGTCTGTCCATGTTGTCCCTGCCGACCACAGCTTGCACTTTTCACTGCCAGTCCGGACTTGAATTTAGAGATGAGTGATGTGAGGGAGTCACCTATCTTGTGCTTGCATCCCAGAGCTGCATGTCTATTTCTGACGGCTGACCCTCAATGAGCATTTAGATTTCTGGGGCCCATCATGCTTTGAAGGAACTTTTGGAATGCAGAGGACAGATTTTGAGGCTCACAAGGGCTGCTGGACTGCTTGCTTGCTACACTTCCTGTCCAGACAGCCTTTTCCAGTCCTGACCAGCAACAAAACCTACAAGCCACATCGGGTAATTGAAGGCGGGTGAGTTAGTTAGTGTTCCATAATGGGCATGGGGGTGGTCCAGACAGGTGTCTCTGTGTCACTCCAAATCTAAATTTAGAGATGAGTGATGTGAGGAGTCACCTATCTTGTGTTTGCATCCCTGAGCCATGCACCCATTTTTAACGATCGACTCTTGATGAGCATTTAGGTTTCTGGGGCCCATTGTGCTTTGAAGGGAACTTTTTGAATGCTGAGGTGCACACAGGCTGCGGACTGTTTCCTTTCTACACTTCCTGTCCAGACAGTCTTTCCGGTCCTGACCAGCAACAAAACCTGCAGGCCACATCGGGTAACTGGAGGCGGGTGAGTTAGTGTTCGTGAGTGGGTATGTGGGTGGTCTGGATAAGTGCCTCCGTGTCCCGCCAGCTGATTAACACTAAGCTGGAATCCCAGTTCTGTTGTGGCAGTGGAGGGTGTGGGCTGCACTGAGGTGTGCAGCAGCCCATGATGGGAGTCCGCTTGTGGCCATCTTTGTTCACTTCCTGCAGTTATCAAAGCCAGGCGTCACCAACATTCAGTTCCTGCCCATTTCTCTGTCAGGCTGCTGCTGCGACTGAGTTCCTGCACATCTCAGTGTGGGTCTGCTGCAGACTGAGTCCCTGCACATCTCACTGTGAGGCTGCTGCAGACTGAGTCCCTGCACATCTCACTGTGAGGCTGCTGCAGACTGAATCCCTGCACTTGTCACTGTCAGGTTGCTGCAGACTGAGTCCCTGCACTTCTCACTGTGAGGTTGTTGCTGCAGATTGAGCTCCTGCACATCATTTCGTTGCCAGGCTGTTGTTGCTGTAAACTGAGTTCCTGATCATTTCATTGCCAGGCTGCTGCTGCAAACAGTTCCTGAGCATTTCACTGTCAGGCTGCTGCAGAGTTTCTGTGTATTTCACTCTCAGGCTGCTGCTAAGTGAGTTCTGAGCATTTCACTGTCAGGTTGCAGTTGTAAACTGCTAGGCCATTGAGTAGTAGTAGTAGTATACAATTTTATTCATATATATTATGGATAGGATTGATGTTGCGATACGCCATTGAGCGGTGGCTCATTTCAAGGAGGTCCTGTATTACAGTTATAAACAGTTGCCAGTACAATAGTAAAAATATAAAATATTAAAATATAAAATGAAGAACAAGGGTCCCATGCAATATACAAAGTACTGTCAAACAGTTACAGAATACAGCTATCTCACTCAGTACACATATACAACAATGGATACAGACAGATACATAGCATACAAGTGCACATTAGTCTGTATATACATTATCAAGATAATCACTCAGTGCAGCAATGCAATGGAGGCATTGACACGTTTATGAACCATTTTTATCATGCCCAGCTTTATAGGTTGATTAACGTGAAGCAGGGTGATGAGCATAGAGTTCCGTATTGGTCCCCTACACCAAACAGCTGATCTTCCCAAATTCAGATTGCATCTAGGGACAATGTATTCCAGGCCTCAAGCTGACCTTAAACTCCCTTTTACCCTCTGGTTTTAAAAATGCCATTATATAATATGACAGTTTTCTTCATATACTTTAAACATATATGTCAAAAATGCCAGTCTCTTCTGTCATTAAGTCTCATCCTATTTAAAGATCTACAGTATACAGCTGACAATGATGAGTCCTCCTGGTGCATCAAGTGTGACGCGATCAGCCCGTTGTATATTACATCCAGTTTGGCTAGCTCCATCCCTGAGGCACCAGCGTAGACACATCCCGTAGTCCAATACAGGAAGTACCATAGTATTGACTATCCTCAGTCTAGTCTCAGGGGACATATAATGCTTCAATCTATAGATCAATCCTAGTTTCCTACTTATGTTTTGTGTTAAAGACTCAAAATGGGTTATCCAATTCAGTTTGTCATCAATAAGGACACCAAGATATTTGTACCTGTCAACCTGTTGTATTTGAGTGCCAACAAGGGACTGACTCTTTAATTTATCCACCTGACTTATAGTCCAGGAGAATAGTACTAATTGGAATTTTTGTGTTCAAGCACAGTCTATATTTCTTGAGAAAAGCCAGCAGGCAATCAAATGCCTCTTGAAGGTCTTTTTGTATATTAATAAGATCTTTTCCTCTACATACAGTATATTTCTGTATTGTCTGCATAAATGTGATGTTATCCTAGAGTTTTTGAACTGTAGGTTATTAATGTATATATTGAAAAGAAGAGGGCCCAATATAGCTCCTGTGGAACCCCAATTTTGAGTTTTACTGATATCGAACTGTATGAGCCGAGCTCCACTATTTGTTCCCTGTTAATTAAGTATGTTCTGAACCATTCAAGCTTGTTTTCCTGTACCCCTATTTCATGGAGTCTGGACAGGAGATTGCTGTGGTGCAAAGCATCAAAGGCCTTGGATAGATCTACAAATAAGGCACCCATGGACATTCTCCCATCCAGACTCTGTTGAAAGTCACGCACCACTTTCATTAAAGCTGTATGTGCGCTTATGAGTAGATCTGAACCGACTGATAGACATTCATCAAATGTTTCGATTCCAGAAAGTTTTTAACTGTCAGGTACCAGTGTCTCAAAGAATTTGGATACTACCAGTAACAAAGAAATGGAGCGATAGTTGTTAGTACATTGTGAGCCTCCTTTGTGGCTGGGTACTGTTTTGGATTGATTTCAACCTTTAGGGAATTCACTGTAGAGAGAGAGAAAAGTTAAATAGATAAGTCAGGGGATGGGCAAAGTAGGGAGCTGCATACTTTAACAGTTTTGTTTCTATGTTATCTAGACCTGTAGCCTTTTTGAGTTCCTGTGTGTTTTACTGCCAGGCTGCTGATAATCTGCATTCCTCTGCATTTCACTAATTTCCTTTCATACAAAGGTGTAGCAGCTTGCATCCATTCCTAATGTGCATCGATCAAATTCACTGACTCCCATCTGTTTTTGCCAAACTACACTTAGATCATTGCCATTCTAAAACAGCAACATTTATTTTATTTATTTATTTATTTAGTTTTTGTTGACTGGTAAGTGCACTAGACAACCTGCCTCTATTTTCAGGCACGACCGAGGGGAGGGGATACAGATGAATGCCAACTGACCTTGAACCAGATTAAGCTGTTGGTGGTATTTTTAGTGAATTAGGGAAATTTGGCCAGGGCACCGGGAAACTCCCTGCTCTTTTCGATAAGTGCCATGGGATCTTTAACGTCCACCTGAACTACCACCAGAGCAGGCAGATGGGACCTCGTTTTAACGCCTAATCCGGAAGACGCACCTCAGGAGTGCAGCACCCTCTCATGCTGCACTACAGTGTCAGTATTGGGATATTAACCCAAGTGCCAGGTGTGTTGATAGTTGATGTTTCCAATTTTCATGGAATAATTACATTTTGATTGAAGTTGCTTTTCTTTGTGCTTTTTGTTTGAGGCGCTGAATATGTTTTAGAATATTGCCTAAAACATGTTGTATATTATTAGTTTATTGTTAATTTTCTTGTAAACAACAGGAGTTTGTATCCTTATACAAAGTGACTTCCTCCCAAGTAATTTCTTATAATCATGTAGTACTGATACAGCAACTAACAAATTAAGGGATAAGCTGTGCCCCAGCTTGCATGATAATGATGTAAAGATATCAAGGATTCCTGTTACATTGTTTATATTTATGAACAGAACCCCATGATAGCTTTCTACTCTCTTATTTATCTTTACTTGGGTGTAGTTTAATTTTTATAAAGATGTTCTGAAGTTTAGTGTTTAACTGTAAGGCATAGTACTTGTAAAAGTGTTTTACATGAAAGTGATGTTGGGACTGAATTTATTCTTTTGTCATATCCAATTGTTCAGTGCTGGATTTAGCACTGAACGATAATACGGCTGCAAAATACTGTAGTTTATATAGTAATTGTAATTCATGTCAATAAGGCTGTAATGTAACAGTAGGTTCCTAATCACTGCTGTCACACACATCGACCATGACACCAAATGTTACAAGTACAATGGACAGGCTCTTGTAAATACAGGTGGAATGGTAACTGAAAATGGTAACAAAATATGTGACCAAAGTGTCTGATGTCTGAGCATGTTTTGTAACGTAAATTTAAGGTTAGGCTACTTGGTCCACAATGTTTGTCCCCCTCCCTTTAGTAGCATGGATGAAGTAGGTATGCTTGAAAAACTTAAACACAAAACTATGTCAAATTATCAGTGATGGATCATGGAAACCAGATAACTAGCAGAGGGGAGATTCAAGAAACATGTCCACACACACTTTTCACAGAAGGAGTGGTTGACAGGTGGAACAAGGTGCCAGAAGAAGTGATAAAGGCCAGATCAGTACGCATTTTCAAGCAGGGATGGGACAGGCTTATAGGCTTAGTTAGAAGGGGTTAGAAACTGAGGTGTGAGGTGGCCAGTGGGACCAGTGCAGAGTAGTTGGTTAGGTGGCCAGACTGGATGGGTCAATAGGCCTTTTACTGCCATTAGTGTCTGTATATCTGTGGAAGAGAAGGTTGAAGGGGCATGATCATGGTTTTCTGAACACTGAAGGGGTCGACAGTGACAGACCTAGCGTGTATATCCTCAAATGGGGGAGGTGGCAGAATAAAGTCAAACATTAGACAGCATTACCTGACACATGGAAGGGCCTACCTAGTTAAGTTCTGAAAACTAGCACTGTTCCAGCTTTCAGAGCAGGACTAGACAGGGTCCTGAGGAGAATCACATTAAGGTCTACACAACATGAGAAGGGGTAACATACCAGCTGTTAATCTGGTTGTGTTCCATACTCATATCGGGTATACCCACTGCCATGCTGTGGGGAGCAGACAAGATGGATCTTCAGTCTCTTCTGTCATCACAATACTGTGTTACTCTGGATAGCCGCTGCTATGCAGTAAAGACAGGCAAGATGGACCCCAAGTCCTTTCCGTCATCACAATACTATGTTACTGTGTATAATCACTGCCTTGCAGCAGAAGGGGCAGACAAGATGGACCCCAAGTCACTTCTGTCCTCACAGTCCTCTGTTACTATGTATAGTCACTGTCATACTGAAGAAGTGGCCAACAAGATGGACTTTTAGTCTCTTTTATCATCACAGTACTCTGTTATTCTGTATAGTCACTGCAGTGCAGCAGGTGGGACAGATAAGATGGACCCCAAGTCCCTTCCATCATCACAATACTGTTTCACTATGTGTAGCCCCTGCTGTGTTGCAGGAGAGGCAGAGAAGATGAACCCCAAGCCCTTCTGTAATAGCAACACTATGTTACTTTGTTGATGTCAGCACTGAAGTTATAAGATTTGATGAAAGTTCAGATTGGTTTAATGAGCTTTTAAATTACATAGGGCCTCCTCTTATCTGGGTGAAGACTGCAAGCTTTCCCATCTGGACTGCAGTCATCCACAGTGTTTCTTCTCATCTTAGCTATCCTTCCTCCTCGTCTCCATCTCCTCCCTTCCACCATCTGCTCCTCCTCCCTTCCTCCCTCCTACTCCCATCACATCTCCCTCCCCACCTGCCTATCCTTATCTCTACCCTTCATTGACCATTCACCCTGGCATTCTGGTTCCTGTCTTCTACCTGCTCCTAGGCTCCACTTGGAAACTATCTGGCACCTCCTTCCCCTTCTTCTCCTCCTCCCCAACTCCTTGTAACCTTGCTACCCTGATGGCAGGTGATATAATCCTGGTCCTGCTCCCACCTCCCAATGTAGCTTCTCAAAGACTGCAAGTTGTCCACATCAGGATCTGCAGCCTGATCCCAAAGCTGGATCTGTTACAGTTCCTCATGGACAACCTCCACCTCCATATTCTCTGAGTCTTGGTTCTGCTATAAGTGCCAAGTGTCTGTAGTGTCCATAACTGGTTACTCTGTAGCTAGGCATGATCGCTGTAAGTGAGGTGGAGGTGTTTCAGTCTGTATCTCCTCTGCCATCCAGTTGTCACCTGTGCTATTGGTCTCCTCCATCTATAAACTACTGCTCCTCAAACTCACCCTCTTTTTCACAGTCTCACTTTTACTTGCAGAAGTGTACTGCTGTCCTGTCCCTTGCTTTAGTCACTGAACTCCTCAACTCCATCTGCTCCCACTCTTCTTCTGGTGAATTGCTGATACTTGGGGTTTTAACTCCTGTCTCCCCCTTTGTCAGAATGTTACATCCTTCCAGCTATCCCAACAAATTTCAGACCCCCCATCACAAATCCTTGAACCATACTCTTCTGAACTGGAACTCTTCCCAACTCATTGTATTGTTGATGTACTGTAGGTATCCTCCCAGAGGCACTCAGTGACCATCTCCACCTACTGTGTATGCAAGATCTATCACTCTAAATCCCCTAAAATCATTCTCCTGCCAGGTTGCTGAAGTTATCCTCCCTCCACACGGATCTGCCGGCCACCGACTAGTCCTCATCTCTACAGCCTCCGACACCAACTCGGCCCTCGGCTCCTTCCAAAACAAATTTATGGCTGTCAGGAATGCAAAAGCATCACCACTAGCTCATCAGGGCTACTACTTAAATCTGCGGGCCACCAGCAGGCCACCTAGGGTGCTAAGGGGTTTTGCTGAGCCCCAGTATCACTTTATTCTCTTTTCAGCTATCTATCTTTTTATTGTCTGTCTCTGTAGTTCTATTTTCCTTACATTGAACTTAAGTTTATCTTTTCCAGTAAAACTCCCTTCCTTTTACTCCTATGCTGTACTGTACCCTTTTTCTAGCTCTTCGCTCTGTCTCTTACTCTTTCTACTATAAGTTTCCATAGTAATCTAACTAATCATTTTTACCTTTATTTCTACAGGTCTGGTCAGACTGTATACCAGTCAGATAAGTATCTTTATTTAATTCTAA
Source organism: Neoceratodus forsteri (assembly GCA_016271365.2). Taxonomy (NCBI): domain Eukaryota; kingdom Metazoa; phylum Chordata; order Ceratodontiformes; family Ceratodontidae; genus Neoceratodus; species Neoceratodus forsteri. Next base: position 1,707,634,865 of record CM028129.1, on the reverse strand, counting down.
CCCCAATCTCTCCTCTAGGACCTCTGACCCTTTGTGTCTCCTTGACCTTCTCTGTTCTTCCCTTTCAGGTCCTGCAAACATACCCCGACCCAGAGCACCACAAATCTGGACTCCTAACTGTGATGGAGCAGGTCTAACACCTAACTGCCCTGTAGGGTAAGTAGAATATAACAAGGTGCCTGCGCCATTGTAACGTGTAGCAACTTGAGTTATTTATTTAGTTTTATGACATAGAAATGAGAGCTATTTTCAATCTCATCCCCACCTGGTGTTTGCTGGTGTCCATGGACCAGTTCCAACCTTGCTTACTTAAGAGATTTGAAAGAAGTCTCCAAGGTGGTAAGGCTGCAGGCACATATAGAGAATAATGACCCCCTCTCCATCGATGTCTTTTGCAGTCATTAGACTCCTCCCACCTGACCTCCCACTCAGCATACCCCCCAAGCCCTTACTTACCAATCGGGTCCAATGTTATAATACTCTCTGCACTGCAGACACATCTTCACTCTTCAAAGCTGGACCATGAACTGAGGAAACAGGTATGCGGTTCAATGCATTTTAATGGGCCTTTGAACTTAGTGCCATAACTTGGCCATTTTTGCATATTTTACCCCAGATTTTCAACATGCCTCTTTATGACCTCACGTATGAAGAGTGGCACTGTCATTAGGCAGATCTGTCCCAAAAGGTGATTTCACAGCCCCAGTGCAAATTTACCTTTCAGGCAGCAGTCAAAATTTTCTCTGCCCTTGTTCATGAGGTGGGGCCATAAAAGGCAATGTTGAATATTTGTTGTGAAAATATTAAAAACAACAAAGTTAGGAGCCTACATTGAAATTTGCAAATGCAGGCTCGTAACTTTGTAATTTTCAATATTTTCTCACAGATTCACAACACAGACATATCTTTACAGCACCTCATGAATGTGACAGCTGTCATTTTTCAAATCCTGGCAAATATGTTTTTACATCCAGGAAGGTGATTTTGCAGTCCCTGTGTGAAATCACTTTTTGCAGGACTTGAAAATTTCTCTGCCCTTCTTCATGAGGCAGGGTCATAACAAGGCTATGTTGAAAATCGGTGTAAAAATATTACAAAGCAACAAATTTGTGACCCTACAGTATGTTACATTTTGCAAATGCAGACTCATAACTTTGGTAATTTTCACTACTTTTACCCCAAATACCTCATGTGCAGCCCTATCGGCTCTGGCCAGATTTTGTTTCAGTAAGCTGTGCACATTAATTGTCTCAAATATTAGGCCATGAAGGCTGGCAAGGTCTGAAGGAGCGTGTTTTGAGCCGTACGTCCAGAATTAAATTCCACATTGCCACAGCAAAGTAATAACAAGTAAGATCTCTTGGGACACCACACAGTTTTCTTGGGGCCCAGATAGGGTGCTTCAATACTCACAGTACAGTATATTTGCCTGGGATTGAAATGAGAGAGAGAGAGAGAGGGCACCACAGCAGAGGGCTTTTAACCCCTTTTTAACCTTTGTATTACCAGGTGAGACACACTAAGCTGAAAGCTTGTTTACAGGTGCAACCTGGGAGCACAGGAAGTTAAGTGACTTGCTCAGGGTCACACAGCATGCAAGTGGGGGCTGTGGGATTCAAACCCAGGTCTACAGGTTTGCAGCTCAGAGCCTTAAACCACTGCGCTATACTGCCTCCCAGGCTTGACATGATCAGGTGGAAGGCTCAGTTTATAGTGTTTGGATCCCATGCAGAGGGCAATATTGCATCAGGGGTTGTAAAATTTTGACAGGGGTGTTTAGTCTATGGCCATTGTAAAGGTTGGTGTCCATGCAATTGAGTTGAGCTGAAAAGAAGGCCATTAAACCAGGTCATACAGTATATAATGGTGCATGTGCCTCACTCCACCAGCTGCAGATTGGCATAGTGCATTGTATAGTGAATGAACCCTCTTCAGGGAAGGATCTGTTTCAGAGGAAATGGGGTAGATCATAGTCTATGACAAACAACAAAACTGATTGGGCACATTTTTGATAAGTGGTCTTTAGCTCTATAAAGAAGGCCTAGTCTCTTGCATACAGCTTTGATCATTAAACCAATGTGAGTACTGTATGAGAGAGTTTGATCTACCCAAAAGCCAAGATATTTAAAGCTATTGACAGATTCAATAACCCCACCATCAAGGTCTCATACCCAATGGTCAAGGTGATGTAGCAACAATCTTTGTTCAGTACCAAATTTCAAATACTTGGACTAAGTGGTATTTGGAGTAGGCCATTGGAGATTAATCATTTCTGAATGTTATCAAAATCTCTCTGTATATTCCTAGCTACTTCATCAAAGTTATATCTAACACTTATGGGGGCAGTGGCATCAGTGCACAGTAGTACTTTGTAGAAGTAACTACCTTTGAGAGATAATTAAGAAGGATGCTAAATAACATTGACTCAAGGACTGAGCCCTAAAGGAACCCAGTGGCACCATTCAATAATGAGGAAGTCACATCATCAACCCAAACCATTTGGGATCATTCAATAGATAACTAAAAACAAGATATGGACATTTCAGGGACTCCAATACACCAGAGCTTGGATAGCAGTCGATCATGGTTCACTAAATCAAAGGCCTTAGACAGATTTTAAAATGAGCAGTGGCCACATCCCCACTGTCTAAGGCTGAACGCGAGAGAACTAGTGAGCTCAGTCAAGGTGGACATTGTACTATGACTCTCATGGAACTCAGGCTGATAAGGGGTCTTGTCCTGATCATACATCATTCTCCATAATCTTAAACAGTGGGGAATAAAGAGATATCGGTCTGTAATTTTGGCCAAAGTATGATCCCTTACTTGCAAATGGGAACTGCGTCATCTGCCTCCAAAATTCTGGGATCTCTGGTCAAAAGTGAAAATTAAACAGCACATTTAAGTGTGGGACCATGAGATCCAGTACCAAAGAAAGTTTAAGACTGAAATTATCAGCCCCATTATGGGACTTGAACTTCATACCCAACAGTTACTCCAGTGTTTGCTCAACAGTTAGTTCATTGAGAGAAAATGTATTGGTCAGTCGGATACTTGATTAGATGAATGTGTCAGTACCATCTATGGTAGGAGCCAATTTTATTGCATCACAAGAAAGTTATTTAGCTCAGATACAATTTTAACAGAATTTTTAGGGTACCTTCTGGTGTGACCAAGGATGAGATAGAGGTAGGATGAGTTTTGCCCATAACAACATTTAGGGAATGCTAGTTCTTAGACTTATTATCTTTACTATTAGAAAACTATAAATTTCCTTGCACACTTTTCTCTATCTTTACCTCTCCATTACTGAACATTGTTCATATTACCACATTTATCACTTTTTACTGATTGCCTTACCATAGCCTGCCCTAGCATTTATTTAGTACATGGTTGCCATTTCTGATTCTATAATACCCTATTGATTGTAACGCTTCTGCTCTCCACTTATAATCTGTCTAGGTTTGTGTTTTGTTATCAATCGGTGTATAAGGCTTCTCCAATATGTTTACCCTAAATACTGTGTTTAAGTGATATTTTATACCTTCTATGGAGGATATCCTATTGTATAAGATGTGTGCTTTCTTATATACTCAAATTTCAACAAAATATAAAGTGAAAAAAATAAAGCTGTAAATTTAAAAATAAATCTGAGTTATCCTTCCTTACCATATTTTTACAGAATTGTCTTAGTCTTATCAGCAAGAAAGTAGACCATTCTTTTTCATACCTGTTCCTTGATTGATCATCTTCTTCACAACCAACGATATTTCATCTGATACCCACTCTTGCTTTTGGTCTCTAATTCAAATCTTCCTTTGTGAGCAAATTTTCACAAATTGGTCCAAACTCAACAGCAATCAAATTGAGCAATGTGTCAATGTCCGTATCAAATGGAAAATGTCCAGTTGATAGCAAACACCACAGCTCTAAATCCCACCAAATCTAAATTTCACAGTGACTGAGAAACACATAAATTGAGCTGGGTGAGGTCTTCTGCACCCCGTCAACAATGAACAGGGCAATGATCACTTAAGAGTCCAGTAGCACAGAAGTACTTATGAAACTGTCAGTTCTAGTTGTTAAAATCCAATCAGTTACTATGCTAGTACCAGAGTGATAATCTGTATGAGTTGACTGAGAAATTACCTAGTGAAGGTTAAGGCCCTCCAATTGATCTTTTAGTATTCTTATTATCCTGCCAATCGATATTAAAGTCTCCTACTGATATTGACTCTTTTATCATTTTTAAAATTTTATAAGCAACCAATAAAGATAATCCAATTTCTGATAAGACAGGGTGAAATAAAAGTAGAAACAAATAAAATGTTTTGCAATACAGAAAGACAGTCACAACCTCATAGGTAAAATCAAAAGGATCCTGTATTGCAGTAAAAGAGCTTCTTACATACATTAGGAGCACCCCTTTCCTACCAGACATATCTTTACACAGACACTGTACTTGGCAAGTTGGATCTCAGTGTCACTCATTTTTTACAGACAGTCAGGTCTCAGAAATGGTTATAACTTCAAAAATCATGCAGACTCACCCAAACTTGGAACTTATCCGTCGTTCAAACAGTGCTGCCCGTATTCACAGGAAATGGGGTTTCATAGATTTAAAAGTACTAGTTTTGGAGTTCGATGTTGGACCAGGATTTTGCTGCACATTACTTGTCATATTTAAAAGGAGAATAGTCTACAATTTCCTTATATTAGCAAAATTTAATCTCTGCATTTATTTGAAAGACCAATTCCTTCCCTTTTCCTATGTACTACATGGACAACTTTGGGAGTATTGGTTCATGATGGGAATATCAGAGTATTGGTAGGGAAAGGATTCACAATTTTGGTGTAATCCCTTGAGTGGGGCAGAGGACTGTGGGGCATTGTGTATACCACTGGTAGATGGGAATGGTTTGCACTATACCCCCACTGGTCCCCTGCCTGGAAGGCAGAGAAATGGTGTGGGCATGGAAAATACTACCTGGCCAGAGACAGTGGTTTGTCCCATGTTCCCCACCATTCTTTGCACTGTGCAAGAGGTCATAGTGCCCATTAGTCCCAAACAACCCTGGAATTACTCTCATGTAAGTGGAGTAAGTGGCTATAAAGTAAGAAAAGCATTAAAAGGGGATGACTTTATTAACTAATACATGGTAATCAATGAAAGCATAGTAGGGCCACTACAGTAATCAAGGGTTTGAATCCCACAGCCCCAGCTCACATTACTGTGTGACCCTGAGCAAGTCACTTAACTTCCTTGTGCTCCCAAGTCATACCTGTAAACAGGCTTTCAGCTTATTGTGTCTCTTCTGGTTTAAAAAAAGACGAAAACATCTAAATTAAAGTAAGTATTTTGGGACCCACCATAACCAAAACCCTTAGGACCACATAAGGACTTGTTCATTATTCCCTGGGGAGAAATGCAAGTTAACACTTTCATGGGCTTTCTACCCCTGCCTAAATTATTTATTTTCCCTCCTCATCTCCCTCCACCACCTCTTCCTTTTTGCCCCTCTGTAATTCCATACCTCTTTCCTCCCTACCACCTTAATACAGCTTCATCATCACCCACTCATCTGCATCATCTTGTCCTCCTACTCTCCTCCACCCCTCCTTCCTCCCATCCTCCCCTTTATTCCACTTTGATTACATCACTATTCTTCCCTTTCCTCCTATCCATCTCCTTCCCACCCCCACCCTCTGCTTGCCTTCTCCTCCCAGCACTTCCTCCTCTCTCCCTCCCTCCCTGTCCCTCTCTACTGGTAGCCAGCCTCTTCTTTCTTTGACTCAGGCACAATCCAATTATCTGCCTATGTTACAAACACAGGTGTTTGGAGCATCACTGGTAACAGGGTCAGTGCTTGTTAGACAAAAGCAGAAGCAACTAAACACAAAGAAAAACACCACTGCAGCCAGGGCGAAGAGTCACGCCTTGGACTCGAAGCTGGGTTGTATGAGCTCTGGCTGTATGTTTCCATTGCCAATTTGGGCTTTTGAATTTATTTCTGACTTATGGTAGTGCTGTTTTTTCTTTTGTGTTTAGTTGTATCTGCCTATGTTGTTAGTCGCGTAATTCTCCTTTTTAACAAGCATCCTCATGTTATGTTACCGCTACTAGTGAAACGTTAGCTTTGTTTTGACTCTTCACCCTGTACATGCTTAGATTGTGTAACTATTGTTAGAATGTATGCCTGGAGACAGTTTCCAATTGTTTCATGCTGTATCTGTATCTGTGGAACATATCTATATTCTTGTTTGTATCATACATGCGTTGAACCTATGAAAGAGCTTTCTTTCAGTGTTAATCCAAGATCTCAGTAAATAAATAAACAAATAAATAAATAAATAAGTAATACTGATGAGGCACACTGATGGGTCCTGAGTAGGAGAAAACATATGCCTGTGTATGCTGTTCTCGGCCTTTGCAGATTGTAAGAGAGGCCCTTTGGCACAGTGCTTTCCTGCTTAAAGCAGAACCAATCTAAATTCCAAGTTTGCATATACATCCTGTGATGCTTTACATTATGGGGGTATGTGTGACTCTACAGTTCTTATATGAAAGTGAGTTAGAGACAAGCATTAAAATACCGACTAACGTAAAGCAAGGAAAGTGCAGTAGGGCAAATGATGATGAGCTGTCCTTCAAAATTAAAAACAAATTCATAAAAGCAAGCAGGATTCCAGGATATAAATTATGTGTCAAAAGACAGTAGGACAGTAGTGACAGAGCTAAAGGCCTAAGGCATTAAGACAGGAAACATGACAGGGACAGCTAGGTAGCTAGGCGAAGAGCCCACAAATAAACAATAGTACTGCTACTGCTATTCGTATACAGTTGCACAGTGTGTGTATTAAAGTGTTTATTAGGCAACATCACATATAACTAAGTGGGCTCTGCACATTGCCGTCCCTATCCAGGCTCGAGGTTGATGCATGTGCTGTATGAATGCAATATAGTGACATCTGCTGTCTGCTGCAGATATTACAGTGCACAATGAGGTCCAATATCAGAGAGTAATGGAAAACTAAGCACCAACACAAGTCTGATGCCCCGCATGGTTTCTCAAAATATTTACACGTCCGTGTACCACTGTAACAAGAAGGGAAGACAAATATATGTAGGAAATCATTACTATGACTAGAAAATAAAAATGAAACTGTTGCTTAAATATTCTTTTACTGTTTCTGATCACCTTCTATGTGATTATATTTTTGCACTAACCTTTCCTGAAACATTAGCGGGAGGAGGGTTACTGGCTATTATTGAACTATTAAAGTATTTTTTCATCCATATAAACCAGCACTATCACCATATCATACCCCAGCAATCAGTTTGCCATGCTCCTTCGGCACCTGCCACCCCTCCCTCCCCCACCCCAACTCACAGTCCCATGAGTTTCTCAAACAATCACTACTAATGCTGGCTGCCTGACCATGCCCCCTCACACCCCACCATTTCACTCTAGCATGTTCTCTCTGCTCAGCCACCCTCACCCCAGCATTTCTCCCTATACCTTATCATCCCTCTTCCCCACCCTCTCAATCAGTCAATTAAAATCTTTATTTAACCAGGCAAATGCCATTTCAAGGCAGACCTGGGTGAACACAAATACAAAATAACAGGATGAAATACAGGAATACGATACACAGGCATGAGTAATACAATGGTGGAATGCAGGATAAGTGCAACAAAATGTTTTTATCAGATACAAAACTGAGTTAACAAGAGTAATACAGATTGAGTCAAGGATAACGGAAAGCACGGGGTAAGGGAGTGACCCCAACCACCTTGAAGTGCTAAAGCAAAGGGCCTTGGAGTGCCTGTAAGGGAATATATAAGTGCAGGATGCAGGAAAGGAGTAAAGGCAAGTTGAAAGGAGACAAAACGGTGGAAATATGAACCTGGAGTGCAGGGTAAATGAGCAACCCGATGAAGAGGATAGAGGAGGTGCAGAGGAGGGAGAGTGAATACTGCAGGAAAGATCAGAGGATGATGAAGGTAAGAAAGGAAAGGAAGAAAGGGATGAAGGAGAGAAAAAGCAGTAATGGAGGGGAGAGGGCCAGGCAGAGGCTGGGATCGGGAGGAACAGAGATGGGGGAGTGACAGGAAGGGGGGCCATTAACCAGCTGGGATCAAAATCTCTGATGAAGCAAGACAAAAAGATAAGGGAAGTAGTTTAGTCGGGTAGCAAGCACAGGATTCTTTGATGTGCTGAGGTAGAGTGCTTTTGAAGGCTGCGAAACTGACTTTGCACTTTAATTTCAGAGTTTTTGGTAGATTATTCGATTGCCTGGGAAGCACATAGCTAATTGAGGCCCAGCCAAAGCGAGATCTGACTTTTTAGCTTTAAGGTAATACAGGAGGTGCTTCTCCATGCATAGCTGCTCAGGGTGCAAGGGGCAGGCAGACCGAGATATAGCCTGGCAGTTTATTGATAATAGCTTTGTGTCCAGAAGACGGCATTTCTTTGTCATCTGAAGACAAGGGAAGACCAACCTACAGCGGTATACAACAAAACAGTGGTGAGTGGAGTATTGAAGATCTGATATGAACCTTAAAGCTCTGTAAAAGAGCGTTGTTAGTTTGAAAGTGCGCAGACTGATCCATGACTATAAAGGAAATCAGCATAGTCTAGCAGGGGTAGGAAGGTAGTTTGGACTAGTCTCAACCTTGCATCTGATGGAAGGAGATTTTTATCCTAAAGAATAGGCCGAGCCTTTGGCAAAGCTTCTTGGTCAATTGATCTATGTGCTCTATGAAGGAGAGTCTGCTGTCGATCCAAACGCCTAGATATTTGAAGTGAGTTACGACTCCAAACTGTTCGCCCAGGGCAGTGGATATCAGGGGAGAGAGACCCGCCAAGGCAGGGTTAGGTCTGTTGGGAAAGGGTGAGAAGATCTAGCTTTTGTTTTCTTGATGTTCAGCAGCAACTTTTGATTTAGGAGCTGATGCTACAATAAGTTAAAGTCATCCTGGAGAGCTGTGCATGCCCCATCTGGGGAGGGGCGCTAGCATAGAGCACCATGTCATCGGCAAAGAGGTGTATCTGGGCTTTTTGATGGTAGCATCTATTCTATTTATACAGATAGCAAACAGTAATGGCCCCAGGATGGAACCTTGAGGGACACCCCTGGAGGGGTTTAAAGGAGACACTTCATCTTCCGCCTTTACGTGCTGGTAGCGGCCTGAAAGATAGTTCTCAAACCAACTAGAGGATGAGAGTCCAAACCAACATACTGGAGGGCTATAAGGAGCAGGCATGATCAACTGTATCAAGGCTTTGCTTAGGGACTCCAGGAACACTGCACATCCAAAGTTCTTCTGTCTCAATTCACACTGCCAGTCATTAGTAACTTTAGCCAGTGCTGAAATTGTACTATGTTGCACTATAAAGCCTGACTGTAGTGGATTAACCAAGTTTGTGGATTCCAGGTAATTCTGAGCTGAGCATTCACAATTTTTCTAATAGCTTGGAAAGAGTTGATAGGATGGAAGTTGTCCTATAACTATTCAGGTTACTGGGATCTCCGACTTAAACAAAGGATAGCATGTGCTGTCTTCCAGATGATGGGGAGATCACCCCATGAGAGGGATAAGTTGAAGAAATGTGTGATAGGTACTGCAAAGAACATGGAGACCCAACTTAAGGAAGTAAGACTCAATAAGGTTTGCTTCCTGCCTTTTCCTGACATCCAACTGAAGCAGCAGGTCCTCAACTTCCTTCAGGGTTGTGGGTTGAAATGAGAAGGATGCGCTTGGGTAGGAGAAATCATGATTAATTACTCCCAGCTGTGAATGGAGTGACTTGCAGGAAGTGTCGAAGGCGAGCCCTGTAGTGGCAAAATGATTGTTGAAGGCATCAAGTATTAATGGTTTGTCAGTTAAAATATTGGCCCCAGACAAAATTTTTGATGGCAAGGAGGCACCAGAGGAACGATTTCAATGTCATTAATTAGTTTCAGAATTTGAGAAGAAATTAGCTGATTGGTCGAGTTGGGTATTTATTTATTTATTTATTTTTTAATTTGCTTTTGTTAACGGGTGAGCACACTAGACCACCAAGTGCCTATTTTCAACTTGGACCCTGGAGATTACAATGGTACATTCATGAACAGGCAAAACAAGTACAGTTACATTTAAAGTGCATCAAACAACAAGGTCTGTACAAGAAGCAGCAGAATCTTAACAATACAGACAGCAGGTAAGATAACATTAGGGTAGTCTCAGGACAGACAGGGGCCATCATGTCAGGTGGCAACTCAATAAAGACTAGTAGGTAGGCAGAGAAGAAACAAACTAGGGTGGAGGAGGCCCAGTGCATAGTCCGTATAGTACACTAACTATGCACACACTGATTGAGTGGTTGGGCCCAAAGTGGATTACTCTATCTAGTTGGTCTCTCGCTCGGTAGTGGAATAAAGGCGTGGTGGACCACTGCCAGCCAGATAAGTTTGGTAGTGACTCAGCCAGTTGGAGCAACAGAGGTTGGGTGGGTTAATCTATTGCATAGGCAGGTGGAAGATGATTTGAGAAAGCCCAGAGGGAGGCTTTAAAGCCGGGGTGAGAGAGGAAGGGCGAGTGCTTGAGGAGAGAGTTCCACAACCTGGGTGCATATACAGCGAAGGTCCGGTTGCCCATTTGGGTGCAAGTCTTGGGCACCAGGGAGGGCCTGAGAGTCGCTGGATCTCACAACATAGCTAGGGTTGCCAGAGAACGAGAGATTCAGTGAGGGCTAAGGGGTGGCAGACCTGATAACATTATCTATGAAATTGCTCAAGACATAGGAATGGTGCTTTTCCAGTGGGAGTCACTCGCCAGGAGTAAAGCTCACAGTGATGGGTAAGGTGGGGAGCTGAGAGTGCAAAGCAACATACGCTGTTATATGCAGTGTCGCATTTTATGAGACTAGTTTTACAACATAGGCCGAAGGTGACAAGCCCATAGCAGAACATGGGTAGGAGTATTCCCCTGGCTAAGGGAGTCAGGCAGCAGGGTAAGACAGTTTTTTCTCTGTAAAGGCCCAACTTGCAGTTGGAGGCCTTGCATGCATTGCTTATGAGCAAATTCAGATCCATTTGAGTGTCAAGTGTCACCCCAGGTACTTGACAGAATCTGTGACTTACAGTGAGGACCCATTGGCACCTAAGATCTTAAGCGGTCCGAGACAGCTTTTGTCTTGGTTGTTGAGCTGAAGAGTATGGCTTGCATCTTCTGCAGGTTAATTATGAGCTTGTGGACCTTTAGCCAGGTTTGGATTTGGTCAAAGTTGAGTTTAGCTCGCGTTGATGGTAGAGATGTCCTGGGAGCTAGTCATGATGACTAGATCATCTGCATACAGAGTAGTGTGCCCATGCACCAGGCCAAGGGTAGCTCATTTACGAAGAGGGAGAACAGGAGGCCCCAGGACAGAGCCCTGGGGGACCCAGCAGCTAACCAGAGCTGGCTCATACAGGGCCTTGCTGAACTTTGTGTACTGCTGCCTGCCTGAGAGGTAATTATTGAACCAGGAAAGGGCAGGGGGGAGAAGCCAAGGGCAGAGAGAGAAAAGCATAGTAGAGCATGGTCAACCCGGTTAAAGGCTTTTCGAGAGGTCGACAAAGATGGACCCAGTCAGTTTGCCTTGGTCAGCAGCAGTCCTGATAGCGGAGGTAACAGCTGCTTGGGCAGTGGAGGTGCTGTGCCCTTTTCTAAACCTGTGCTGAGCTGGAGAGAGTAGATTGTGGGTCTATAGGTAGAGTTGAGCTGAGAGGTGAGCCTTTCCAGGGTTGCTGATCACTGACATGATTGCTATAGGGCGGTAATTCAATCAGGTTGGGAAGCAGCTGTATGTTTAGGGTGCACCAATCTCAAGCCTTTGGTATATCTCCAGTCAGGGAATGGAGTTTTTAGATGGTTTTGCAATCAGCGGACCACAATTTGGGACTGGGTCCCAGCCAGACCATGAAGCATGGAGCAGCTACTCAGAGGCATCCTGTCAGACCTCAGGGGAGTGAGGTAAGCACCCTGGACGGTTACCCCAGGGCTGCAGTAACAGGATCTAGCTCCCCTGGAGGGGTTATCCTAGTGGATGGAGGAGAGAGTACTCAGGATGGGGCCCTGGAGTATTGACCTATCTCAAGCTATACAGACTGTAGGTTGGCTGTAGCTTCAGTCTACCTGGGATTGCAGCGATGCCCATGCAAAGTAATTGTCTCAAAATTATGGTATCCCAAACAGCAATGGCTTTGGTTCAAGAAAATTGCGAATCATGCCCTGGTTACACAAGAAATTGCTAGTCATGCACAGGTTACGAGACAGTGACATTGGTTATTATCTATAACCAATGATTATGTGTATGCTAGTATGAAACCTGAGTACCATAACTTTTTACATAGCTAGCCTAGCAATCACCCAAAGCAACATCCTAGGGAGATACATACAGTTAGGGTATATGCTAGTATGAAACCTGGAGAACACTAATGCAACAGTCCGTAACTTTAAAGAGTAGACAGGAGTATTCAAAAATCAACTGGTACAGGAAAATGTAAGCAGTTTGAGGGAACGAAACCCCAAGCAACGAGAGATATCATTAGCTAGTGAAAAAACTGTTTTCATTTTTTAGCTACACCCAATCTGCTAATAGGATCCCTGAACATTTAAGGGAGGGCTTACAAGCATTTAAGGAGGAGGAATGGGGTGGGGAGGAGGAAAGGGATAGGTGGGAGGGACGAATTAGCCTCAGAAGTCCTTGTCCCAAGTAGGGAAGGGAGGGGTCAGCAAGGACCAGTCCATACCTCCAACCCCGACACCAAAAAAACGACTGTTACTGTAACTGGAACAGGCAGTACTATTTAAACTGCACCAGCAGTTTAAAATTGGCACCTTTTTTTCAGTATCTCTCGCTCCACGGTCCGATTCTGTTTTGAAGGAGCCCTGCTGAAGAATTAGCCTCGAAGTCCTTGTCCCAAGTGGGAAGAAGGGTCCCAGCAAGGACAGTCCACACCTCAACTACCGGCCTTGAAAACCAACACGTGCCTCTCTCTCTCTAAATGCCTCCTTTCTTCACCCCTCTGCCAGCTATCCCCGTCCCTCTGAACTACTGACAAGGCACTTTGTGGCTGCTTATCCCCCACCTCATAAAGTGTTTTTCTTGTTATTTAACTTGTGCTCATGTTTTGAGTTATTCTGTAAGTTCTGAATCCAAGCTGTATCGCTCATTGTACTGTACCTTTGCTTTCTCCTACTGTACTTTGTTTTGCAATCTATGACGTGGAACCTTGCAAAAGTGCTTGTGCTCAAAGTTTTTTCTGAATCACTAAATAAATAAAGAAAATAAATAAATAAAATATCTGCCAAATAATGTTCTTTTATTCTTATACTTACAACTCCAGCACATATAGCTAAAATGAGAAGTGAAACACGCTTGTATAATATAGGTTAGAAAATTAAATAAACTCTATAGTGATATCTGAGCTAAAGATAATTGAGATCAAACATCCTAATATGTATGGGAGGTCTCTAATATCCATAATTTCATTTGTAAAATAGAAATTAAATAAAAATTATAAGTGGTGGGAGGTCAAGAGGTCACCCAAGCTAATACGCCCTAAGCATGATCAATTTTATAAAATGCAATGCGATTAAGTCCCAGTATATTGGTCTCAATTTTCTTTTAACCCAGACATCATGTATTGTATAGAGTTTATTTTATTTTCTAACCTATATTATACAAATACCATTAAGTCATCTTGCATTGTCTAGCATCACCGCAGGAAGGGCTTGCCTTTCATTTTCTTAACTAAATAGATTTTAAACAGCTTATATAATTAATTTTGTTTTGTGTGTGTGTGTAATTGAAGAGTATGGGTACACCTACTAAATGTTTAAATATGTTTGTCATACACATGACCGGCCTCCCTGAGGAAGCAGGCATGCGCAAAACCAGTCGGGGCACTTAGTTGGTATGTTTCACTTCTCATTTTGGCTATATGTGCTGGACTTGTATTTACAAGAATAAAAGAATATTCTTTGGTGGATATGGTGTCAGTGCTGGTGTATATGGATGGACATTGTTGACTTTACCGCACAGCAGGTATCGGAGCTGCCCTTTTGTTGCCCCTATAGTATTTTGTTGACATATTTATGTTATGCTCTGAAGTGACCTGTTAGCCAATCAATAATGCTTATCCACAAATCTACTCTACTAGATTTTTTTATTCAGCTTTTTCTCACCCCCCAGTTCCCTGATGGCACCCCAAGCCTTGTCAATGATCTTCTTATGGACTTACTGCTTATCCAGAACTTTCTCAGGACCCCACTGTGGGGGCAGTGGCGGAGCCAGGTTTTGGAGCATTTGGTAGCCAGGGGGCCTTTCAGTCAATCACAGGCTCTGCAATGGGCACTAAACAGTGATTAAGGATGGTGGTGGGGTGCCACTACTCACACTGGGGCAGCCAGAGGGTGACCAACCCCCAGCCCCTCTAGCTCCACCACTGGGGGCACGTGGTTTGTCATGTCAGTCATAAGGGGGCCTGTGAGGTGCCAGTGCAACAGCAATAAAAACGCTTTCCTCTGCTTCCTGGCTTTACTCCAAGGGTGCTGGCATGCAATGGTGGGTTTGCATGAGTGCAGGCATGCATAACTGCCCTTTCACCTTCTATGTAGTCCCACTTTGCTACCAGCAGGCAACCACCAGGTGGCAGTAAAGCAGCAGGATACAATGTCCTTCCACCCCAAGTGAGGAGAGCTGTTCTTAGGATGCTTGATCATCCTTTCCCAGCTGCCCCCAGCAACCCAAGTCTATTCATGAACCAGGGTTGCCATCATAGCAGATGGTACAGTTACTGCTGTGGGTAATGGGTCACTGTTATCTACTAGTTTAAATACTGTACAGCCAGGCCCCAAATCAGCTAATCATGCTATACCCTTCCACAGATCTTCTAATCACGTCCCAACCACGCTACTGGTATGTGAATTAAGCTCCCACTAAAGAGCAGCTGGCAGGAAAACTTTGCAAAACATACTATTTACACACAGTTCAGCTTGTATTTCATAGATCTGCTATACATTTTGCCTCTCCATTATTTATTACTGAAGACATTCCAGCAAAAACAAGATCTTTGTCCCTTAGTGTTTATCTGCCTCTATAGCTTATTCCCTACTTGAAATTATAATGCTCTTTTGTGACATTTATTTATTTATTTATTTGTACATCAGTTTACAACCTTTGAGCCAGAGGCTCATTTCCTAAGGCACCTCGTCACATTGAGGACAAATACATTACATTACAGACTGTTGCCATGGGAATATCAGTGACGTCACATACATCAGATTGGGAAGAACCAATAGAGCTGATGAACCCTCAAAGACTAACTATCCCATTTTCTTGCATACGACCTCAGTAAGGAATAATATTGATAAAACTACAGAGCTAATGAGAAATATAAGCTGCTTTATGACCAAATATTATGCTTTTAAAGTTCTTCTCAGGCATTGGTTGCTCTTAATTTTATGAGAAAAGTAACAAAATAAATATTGAAAAAATGGCCTAAGTTATCTATTCTAAGATTTGCTTGTACATTAGCAAAATGTAGCCACTGCTATGAGCAGTAGACAATGAAACTGATAGTTTTCATATTTTAATTTAACATGACAGCCTTGTCACATCAAAATTTAATTAACCTCAGTAGTCATTTAGTCATTACTTTCCTTATCTACTCTGCCACTGCAAAGGTTAATTATATTCAGCAGAAATCTCTAAGTCCTCTGATAGGACAATTAGCATGTTGGACAGTGTGAGCAACTCAGGACTGGGAGGCATCAAGGCTATCCTATTTTAACACTCAGTAAAGTTCTGAGAGATAATTGAGTCCTAACTGGCTATGATTCAGTCCAGATTTTTGTTAAAGAGGCATCAGATATTGCTGCATTCTCTTGATCTTGGGATTAAGTTTATGTGATTATAAAAAGGCATGATCTAATCAAATGTACCATTTACGGACCGGTACCAATGCAGTTAAGATTATGGAATGTAATTTGCATATGTGCTAACTCATTTAGAAAAGGATCCTCGTCCTTTCATTTCCCAAACCATATTTCACCTTCAAGCTTAAACCCGCATGAGATTTTATTTCAGTTGATGTTGGATGGAAAATTAAGCCTGAGCATTTCTGTCTATTTTTCAGCCTTGGGGAGGGGATAAAGATGCTAACTGACATACTGAAATGAGTTAGCTGTCGCTGGTATTTTTACTGAATAAGGGAAATTGGACCAAGACACAGGAAAATTCCTCTACTCATTTTCAGGTGTCAGCGTGGTTTTAGTTGGTAGCATACCCACCTCTGTGTCAGAAGGTTAGAGGTTCTAGTCCCACACCAGGACTGGGCTCATACCTAAAACGCTGCTACATGAGTGCATTATTTGGGGTGCTGTACTGTTGGAGTGTGTTGTCCTTCAGATGAGATGTTAAACCAGGGTCCTGTCTACCCATCCTAGTGCTGTCTGGGTGGAAGTAAAAGAACCCAAGGCACTTTTCACAAAGAGTAGGAAACTTTCCTGAGTATTCTGGCCAGTTTTCCTTTCCTGCAAAACTGGTTCATGCAATTTTCCTAGGCTGTGTGTGGGTGTTGATGTGCAATATGGCTGCCACTACACGCTCAGTCATTTTGCTACCATTCTCTTACTGCTTGTAAAGCACTTTGGGATACAGTGTGAATGAACAGCCATATAAATGCTGATTCTTCTGTTTTGAGAAGTGTCCTAGGATCTTTAATGTCCAATTCAAACATTTCAGCACCACCTGAACAGCCAACCAAACAGGTAGGCAGTACCTTGGTTTAACATTTCTTCTGCAAGACAGCATCTCAGGAGTGCAACCCCCCGCTGCACTGGAGTGTCAGTATTGAGGTTTCTGGTGTGGGCTATAACTAAACAGAGCAGTGAAATCAAAAGAAAAGCACACACAACAAAGCAGTGAAATCAACAGAAAAGCACACAACAACAAAGCAGTGAAATCAACAGAAAAGCACACACAACAAAGCAGTCAAATCAACAGAAAAGCACACACAACAAAGCAGTGAAATCAAAAGAAAAGCACACACAACAAAGCAGTCAAATCAACAGAAAAGCACACAAAACAAAGCAGTGAAATCAATGGCAACAGTTAAATCTTTCATTAAAAGAACAAATCTGAAAACTCTACCATTTAAAATACAGTGTATAAATTGGCCACACATGGCATCACTGAATATGACATCACTTGTGAGGGACAGGACTTTCTTAACTGACTCATGAGATAGGGTCCTACCCGTTGCACTTAAAGATAAATGGCATATTCTGAGTCGGATCATTGTGTATCCCATATCTTGTTTTCATCTTGAGTGAAAATAAATAATTTATTTCACTCCAGCAGAGTCATCCTTGATAGTTCTACTCCAGGAGCATCATCCAATTCTGGAACACCTAGTATTATTATTATTATTCTTTGGTAACCAGCTAAGGCCCACTAGGCACACGTGTTCTGTCTCCAGGAGTGACCTGGGAGCACTGGGAAATGAGAAAATAAAGATTGATTGATTGATTAAAGTGACTTGCTCCAAGTTACATAGGATGCAAGTGGAGGTTGTGGGACTCAAACCTCACGATTGGAGTACCACACTCATTCACAGCTCATTAATCTAACCCCAAGGCTATACTGCCAGCCCATAAATTTCTAAATGATGTAAATCATTTCCAAAACTATTTGGAATACTTTATTTGTGTAAACAATAAGACCTGACAGAGTGTAGAGTGTTGGTGGATACCAGTATGCCCAAGGGTGTGATGACAACCCTTGGAAATGCTGGTCTCCACTAATACCTCACATCTGAAGGGTCTTACTGCACTTAGAAAATGGGTTGGACAAATATAACAAAATAGTATCTAAAAGATAAAAAGACTCAAAATAAATACAATAAAATATTGCTTAGAAACTGTAAATAGTCCCTCCACGAATAGTTTCTACCTGTTAGTTAGCTGTCTTTCACACATGCAGAAACATTTGTTTACCTTTCAAAATAAGAACATAATATTCTGAAGTATTTTTAATAGAATGCTCTCCCCAGAAGCATGGGATGTTAAAGGGACACTGCCACCCCTTAGGCCTCAAACTGCCTGCAGTTTAAAGAACACATTTTATGATTTATCACATTCTATAGAAATTGCTAATGTATCTGATAGTTTGGTTCTGATTCCTTTTTGTCCTTTTAAAAGTGAAAAACAGACTGCCCACTATACTGGTATTACCACACACACACACACAAAAAAAAACAGTTTACAGTTCTTGATCAACTCCCACTGCATCTTTCTGGATTTAGGAATACCCCAACACATTATAAACACTAAGGATTCCATGGGAGGAGAGGAGGTTATTGGATAATGAGTGAGCACACTATTTTAGGGAGTTTTCTAAGCTTCAGAAAGTATGCAATATGAGTTAATCAAGGATTTGAAACAAAAGAGGGTGGGTAGAATTACTCATTAGTATGCATTTCAGCTCTACTAAGAAAAAACAGACAAAACAAACAGCAACTTCAATGAATTTTAGAGAAGGTAAGCAATCATAAAATGTGGGGTTCAATAGTGTCCCTTTAATATTAAAATGCATGAGTTAAAATTTAGGAAAATCCCACTGGCATACACTCACACAGACACACCCAGGTCTTATATAGAACCAGAGGCTCAATTTTATCTGTGGCAGGTTAGCAGCAGAGATTGTTTTGTCGCTGGTTATGCTATGAGGGGATTTTTTTCATAGCAATCAAAGAAACACCAGAAATAAAAAACTGAATAATTTTTATTTTTAATCTGTTTATGTGTACAAGTAACAGATCGTGAGTAGAAAGAACATTCAATTATTTACTTATTTTTTTAATTTACGGGACTATATTAATAGGGCCGAGTTGAAGATTTTATATGAGTAAGGGCAGCCATGTTTGTGATGGAAATCAAGAAGGAAGGAAGTGGCTCATGAGTTCTGCATGTGATGTGTCTAAATTCCAGATCACATGTTGGACTTTTACTTCACGGGCTATTGGCACAGAAACGTATGTAAATAGAATGGCAACAAACCAATGAGAATACAGTATTTAACTTTCCCATTTCTAAGTAAGAAATAACACATAACAGGCTGTGAGGCAATGATTAATTACTGCATGCCCCAGGGTTTGTGAGGCATGAGTCACAGCTGAATGTCTTCAACTAACTGGAAAAACTCATAATTTACAGTATTACTACACACTCTGAAATGTGGTGTTGCACTTATAAAATAGTTTATAAGTTAAAAAGTCAAGAAAAATCAAACTAAAATTTGAACCATGCAGTAACGTGAAATTAATGCATGATCATCTCATTAGTTTTGACCAATCAAATTGTTTGATCCAAACCATTTTATAATTGAATATATACTTGAATGTGTTCCTTAGAATGGGCTCATTTGAATATGCATGGCAACAATGGATTAATCCATTGTGAAAGGAAAATAGTTCATAATCAAGGTTCTAAAATTTACTTTTTAATAAAATACTAGGATTTGAGCACAATGATTTACAGTATAGTCAGTATAAAATCCTAAAGCAACTTCATTACTATTTAGTTGACAGAAGCAGGGCCAGATATTAAAATGCTAGTACTGGTGCTAATGGTTTTTGCCTGTGTTATCTAAAAGGGTTTATACAAACTGGGACATGTGATTGGGGTGGGTGCCACTAGACAAAAGGGAAAAGTTTATACTAACTGGGATTGATGACTGGGGTGGGAGTGCCCTAGACACAAGGGAAATGTTTAGACTGACTGGAATGGGTGATCAGGGTAAGGGTGCCACCAGACACAAGAAAAAGTTTATACTAACCGGGACAGGTGACTGGTGGTGGCGGGTGCCGCTAGACACCAGAGATAACATGGTAGGCACCACAGGATGAGCAAAGGGCTACACTCAAGATGAGCCCATAATGCACATGCAAATCACTCCTTAGCACCTTGCATGCCCAATAGCCTCATTTGCTTGGTGTAGCTAAATATCACACCATGGCTCGCAGCACTATCCAGTCTTGGGGTACAGTCCATGTGGGCTGGATACAGCCCAGGTTCATGTCATGATAGCACACATTGACTTATTGTTGCACCTACACAGTCAGAGATATTCAGTCAGATAGCGCCCGGTCTGCTATCTGACTGAATATAGCGCCAGTGGGTCAGGCACAGGCACAAGCACGGTGAAAACGTGTACCCGCTGGCACCTGTGTTTAAATATCTGAGCCCAATTCCAGCTGCATTATTATATATTAAATTAGGACTCCACCTGTTATCCCTGTGTAATTCTCCTATTGCAGTCTCAACTATGTCCCATTCTCAGCTGTGTGCTTAAAATATGACAAACCAAGGATCTACATCAGCCTGTAACTGGTAATCCCAATCTGAAGTTGGATGATACACCTGTATCCCTAATTGGCTTCCTCCTATAAAATGTTCCTTGTTAAATGATTTCATTACACCTGATAGGCAGTGGAGTCCCTCTCCAGAAATCTTACATACGTTTATGATTCCTGTTATGAGTATTTTCAAGATATATCAACTCACGGCACTGTATGCTGACGGTATTTGGGGCTACTCCTCCTGCCTTGCTCAGCCTAATTTCCACGCTTCTCTTCTTGAACTCGCTGAAATGTCCCATGCTGTTTCAAACTATATAGTACCTTATTTGCTTGGGCATATCCCGATAATTTTGCTCCTGTTTCTTATTGGTCTTCTTTTCCAGATAAGGAGTTTGATTGGTCACTTAACTGGAACACCTGCCATAAATTCTTATCCCAAGACAGACTCAGATTAATGCAATTTAAAATTTTGCATAATATATATTATACGCCACTAAAACTGGCAAGCTAAGAGCAGTGTCTACTCCGCTCTGTACTAGATGTGGGCTGCTGCGGGGACTCTCTCCATATCTTTGGGAGTGCCCATGTCGCCCCTCTCTGGGCTGCCATAAAACAAAAAGCTGACCCACTTTTAGGGCTCTCAGAATTATTTACACCTGAAATTTGTCTCTTGGGTGACTTTTCTACTATCACAGTAAGGTGTAGGAAATTTTATATGGCATTAATCTCCGTGTCTTGTCAAAAAGGTGGTCCTTAGGCATTGGAAAGACTCTGACAACTTGTCTTACCTAGAATGGCTCCAAGAGCTCCTCACAAATCTCAGAACTGAGAGAACCATTGCAAGTCTCTCAACAAACTTAACAAATTTAATAAACATGGGGTTCTCTACAAGCTCTATATTCACTACAAGTGTGAAACATTGCCTTTGTGAAGTATATGAAGCTAACTGTGTGTTAAACTGCTGACAGAATAGGGTGGGGTGGGATGGGAGAGTGTATCAGCTCAATGTGTATGGCATTCATATTTCATTACATTATATGTTCCTGGTGATTCACTCTCTGTATTGTAAAATTCAATAACAATTGAATGAAAATAAAATATCTGGCCCCGGTGTCTAAACTTACCAGGAAGGAGCTTATAGCATGAAGTCCAAAGATTTTTCAGATTAGTAGCTGACAATTAATTTTCACTGGTTCAGTCCTTTTAATGACTTCATAAGTGACATTGCAGAGGAACTGAAGGAAAAGTATACCTTTTTCAGATGACACAAAGATCTGCAACAGGGTTGATACACAAGGAGGCATGGAAAGGATGAGAAGGAACTTGGCAAGATTGGAGGAATGGTCAGAAGTATGGCAGCTTGATTCAATGCAAGAAGTACAAAATAATGTACCTGGGAAACAATAACACGGAGGAAGATTACACAATGAGGAGGTAGTAGCAGCAACAAAATAGAAAGGGACCTGGGGTAATCATATCAGATGACCTTAAGGTTAGCAAGCAATGTGAGAAGGCAGTAGGGAGAGCTGGGGGTACTGGGATATATAGGAGAGGCATCACCAACAGAAAAAGGAAGCTGTTATCCTCTGTACAGACAGTTGGTGAGACCCCATCTAGAGTGCTGCATCCAGTTCTGGAGACCCCATCTCCTGCAAGGACATAGACAGGATGGAGGCAGTCCAGAGGAGGGCAACTAAATGGTGCAGGGTCTGCAAGAGAAGACCTACAAGGAGAGACCAAAGGAGCTTAATATGTATTCCTTGAGGAAAGAAGGGGGCATAGTAGAAACTTTTAAGTACCTCAGTAGAATCAACCAAGTCCAAGAGGGTAGCATCTTTCAGAAAAAGAGATGTGCAAGAATAAAGGGGACACAATTTAAAACAGAAGGGATATGGTTCAGGGGCAATGTGAGGAAGTATTTTTCACAGAGAGAAGTGGATACATGGAACAGCCTTCCTGAGGAGGTTATGGGGTCTAAAACTGTGGGAGAATTCAAGAATACATGGGACAGACATAGGTCAATTCTTGTGGGGGTAAGAAGAAATAGGCTGTTGGTTAACTCGGATCTGCAGCTTATCCTGTGGTAGGGAAATGGGCAGATTGGGTGGGCCAAGTGGTCCTTATTCGTCAAAGACTATGTTTCTATGTTTCTTGTTTTGCATATCATTCTTTTGCTCAAACTTTACATATTTCAGGTTTCATACATTTATTTGCAAATCCATCCTTTATAAATGCATAATTTTAAACAAAACAGCTAAAGAACAACTCACTAGACAGTGAGTTATGAACTCACTGCAATTGAAGTTTAAAGTGGACTGTACTGTATTGTACCTTGTTAGAGAGACACTGTCATTGTATGAGTGACAGATACCAAGTACTGGCTTAAAATAACTACAGTGCTTTTATCTGCAGAATTGACCTCTCTAGACCTCACTTGTGGCTGTGCCCTCACAAGGTCATAGAGGTCAAAACCTGCAGATAAAAAAATAAATCTGACATTTTTAGCCGGCCCATCCCATACATTGTATCTATTACATCTAAGCTGCTTGATGAAGTGAAGTCTAACCAATTAGTTGATTCTTGGGTGGATTTCAAATATAGCAATTATTTCTGTGTAACATTAATTAGTTAAATGGGACTGCCCATGCACTAGCCTTTGCACATATTGTGTGGGTCAGCCATATTTATTTCTTTAAAATTTGGAACCAGGAAAGGTACACTGTGCTGAAGCTCATTTCTAGGTGTGACCCGGGACAAGGGTACAAAACAACAGCAACACAGGGTAGATAAAATTCAGTATAGTAATATACAATACACAAAAATGCAGGTACAGCAATACACAATATACAAATATCGACCAATTATAAAAATTAGGTTATCAAAAATCAGTTATCATGAGAACAACGTGGTCAGAACATAAATTGAGGAAACGGTATTGATACTAGAGATGGGAGACAAAGAGGAGGACTGGAGTTTAGTTGTCAAATTAGGTCAGTGGACAGCTGCATGATCTAATGGGACATTTTGAGGAGGTGCTTAGTGCAGAAAAGGAGGAGGAGGTGAGGCAGGTTTGATGGAGGAGGTTATTCCAGAGAGACAGAGTCTGAAAGAGAAGTGAGTTTGCCAGCAGAGGTGCAGGCTCATGGAAAGGCGAAGGAGTGGAGGTAATGTTTGTGCAAGGGGTAGGGGGAGGGAGTGGCTGGGATGAGTAGAGGTAGGATGGAAGAGTACCACACCAGTATTTAGGAGATGAAAGTAGAACAGTGGGACTTGCTTCTCTGAGAGAGGATTGGAGATAGTGAGGAGAGATCACAGTGGTGAGTCAGTGGGAGGGAGATGGAAGCAAAGTAACAGAAAGCATTGAAGAGGACATCCAATTTGGTGAGAGAAGTGGCCAGGGCCAAGCCATAGACAACATCAGCATTGTCAAAGACAGGAAGAATCCTTTGACAAGAAGATCACGTCAGACTGGGAGGAAAGACTACTCTTGTGATAGAAAAGAAGCCCCAGTTTGGGGTGAAGCTTAAGTAAAGGGCATTAAAGTGGGAAGAGAAGTCCAGCGAATGGTCAAGCCACACCCAAGGTATTTGTAGGAAGAGACATTGTCAAGAGGAGTGCTACTACGGAAAGAGAAGGCAGGGAGGGAGGGAGCCTGGCATGCTTCTGCTTGTAGCCAAAGGTCATGGCTACAGTCTTTTGGCATTCATTTTAGGTTGTTTGCTTCAAATCAGTTACTGCAGTGAAATCATGTTGGAGGGAATTTGGATGCTGGGGCAGTGGGATCAGAAAGGAATTGGATGGCATTGTCCATGTACATGTGGATGTGGTCGTGGATGCATACAGAAGACAAGTCACTTATAAACAGAGAGAAAAGAAGGTTCAAGGATCGATTCCTGGGGACACCAGCAAAGTTAGGGAGGGATAGGTCATTGCTCACGCTTACTGATTAGGACCTACCAGTTAGATAAGATCTAAAACAGGAAGCAAGAGAAGGGAAAGACCAGTGGCACTTAACTTATTTAGAAAGAGAGGGTGGAGACAGAATCAAAGCCTTTGCAAGGTCAACAAGCATTTGTCAATGCTGTATGTTTGCTTGCTGGTATTGGCATTGGTACTGCAAGAGTTAGAGAGCTGCATAATAAGAATGGCAGTGATGTATTGAACTAACGCCAACCCCACCCCCATCCTGCAGAGACTGACAGGCGTTGGGCTGTGCCTTTGGGTTGTCGGCCATAACACTCATACCATTCCACCTCACCCCATCCTGCAGACACTGACAGGTGTCACAGTGTGCCTTAGGGTCTTGACCTATGCTCACCAGATTCCATGAGGAAATAAGCCGAGATGGGTGCAGTACAGAGAATGGGGATGACATTAGGACCAAAGACCCCAAGGCACACCTCAATGCCTGTCAACGGCTGAAGGGTGGAGTGTGGAATAGTGTGAGCATTGCGCCAATGACCCCAAGTCACACACACCAATGCCTGTCAGTCTGTACGAGGTAGGCGGTTATGGTTGGAAACCCTAATGCCTCATGCATTTGTTGATACTGTACTCCAAATTTTCAACATGAGCTTTTTGAGACTTCTAGTGAGTTTATGGCCTGACTAGCAGCCTGAAGCTAAAGCTCCCTCCTTAGAGATAGCTGTCCACAAACTAAAAAAAAAAGAAACATTTTCATGAAAATTCCTGCAGGCAAGAAAAGTGGACCTAAACAATCCAGATTGAGAGTGACAATGAAGTTAATAGAAGAGGATGGCTCTCTATTCCGAGCCCCAAGATCAGAGGGGAGCAGGAGTCTTTTCTGCTCTCCTGTCGGAGCAACACCAAAGACACAGACAGGAAGAAGAAAACTCTCCTGGAATTGCTTTGAGACCTTACTGCAAGAAATTCAACGGTCCAGAGCTGAAAACCGACAGATTTTGAAAAATACATACAAGATTCACCCAAGTGGAGCAGCAAATAGGGAGAATGAGTCTCAGCACAGCCATGTTGGAAGAAGGTACCTCGGATATGTTACTACCATCAACACATTAGTGGACTGCACAGAGGCCCTACAAGAAAATGCTTAGACCTAGAATCAAGATCCCAACGGGAGAACCTGTGGGTCTTGGATCTCCCAAAGGGTCCGGGTTGGCAATATGTGCGACTACCTGAAGGACCTACTCACTGATGTTCTAGGTCTGCCACAAACCTTTAAATTTGACATTGAGCACTCACAAACTGCAAGACCCAGCAGCTAGACCCCAAACTATAGTTGTGAAAATATCCTCTTATAAAGCTAAAGAAGAGCTATTGGCATGGCAAAAGGAGAGACCAAATACAATAGGGTACAGCTATATTTTGATAATGATTACTCCTGAGATACAGAGAGACAGAATGAAGTACCTGGAAGTAATCAAGGCATTGCCACTCCACACGATGACATTTCAAATGCCTTTCCTTCCAAATGAAGATCTTTTGGCAAGAAGGCCCAAAACTTTACCAGATGGCCAAGGAAGCCACAGAGGCCCTGAAGCAGTGAGGTATAGTGACACAGCTGCGCCTCTAGCATCTTGACCCCAGCAAATGAACAAATGGCTACAGACTGAAAATAGTTTTGAGGAGGAATCTTAAGGCAGGACGCACTTCTGCCCCTAGTGCACATCTGGTGGCAGACATCAGGTGAATCCTCAGCACCCTTAGATTGACCAGTCACAACAGACAGACCTCAGAAGACACTTGAAGCACTCAAAATGTGAGTGAATTGCTCATTTTCCAGTTGCCCACACAGAAGTTGCGGTTCTGAGTTAAAGGCTTTCCCATTGTGACTGCCAGTGGGGGCACGGCTGCATGGAATAAACTGTCACTTACTTTCAACATGCAGCAGAAATAGGATGCTTTAAGAGGATCTCTACAACAACACAGAATAACTGTACTATGGAATCTCTTGCCTGCCAGTCAGTCAAAGCTGATATTTCTAATGAGAAGGAGGGAGAACAAAAGGATTTTGTAAATATAAAGTTTAGTTTTTCTCCTCCAAATCATTAGATTGATGCTTCAGTGGATGTTTTGCATCCTACAAAGGCCAATTCTTTACCGTTGAGGGAGGGGAGATGCAGATATTAACTGAAACAACGGATCGTCCAAAGTGGACCTGGGTGAGAAGGACACAGCAAACCAAACTCAGAAGATAACAGTTGTAATATTGTTTGAGCTATAGCAGCCTGCTTGGCTACATAAGATCACTGCTGTGGGTGGAGCAGGAAGGAGATTAAACGAACAAGAGATATGCCTAAATCAAATTCCATATGGGGAGTGCCACCACTTTGAGAATGCAAATGCTCCTGGAAGGGAGGAAGAGGGTCAATCCAATGATCTCAAGTACTAGACTGTGAAGTGGGTTGTGGCTATATCTTCTCTCTCTGCTATTCCTGCTAATTGCAGGAATGTGGTACAATGGAGCAAAGGTAGTGTCCCCCACAATAGGGGAAAGATACACACTGCAGCTTTGTTGAGAGGACCTGGCCATATCCAGGCCTCCTCCCACAAAGCCAGGAAGTTATAAATAACTCCCCACCTTGGAAGGTTACTGTTATCAATGTTGTTACAGTTACATTTGTTAGAGTTAGATTTGTGGATGTTCATATGTCCGGTTGGTAAGTTACTGTCAATCATTTTAATTACTGTGGAATACTTGTGTAAAGCATGTGTGTAAGTTTACAGAGGTTACAGAGGCTCTTCTGACATTTTACTTAGATCCACCAAGATCAGCAAGAAAACTCCTACTTAGCTAATGAATAATCCAGATCTTGAATACTTACCTTTAATGTTATTGGCCTAACTAACCCTATCAAATGGAAAAAAGTCCTGACCTTACTAGGCAGGCCAAAGCACATTTTGTAATGCTGCAGGAGACCCACCTCTCACCAGCAGAACACCAGAAGCTGCAGCAGGGTGGTTTCGAGGAGGTCTTTGTGGTATCATATAAGGAAGGGAGAAGGAGGGGATGGCTGTCCTGGTGCCATGGGGCACCATTTGCCTAACAGAAAAAGCATTGATAAGGGGGCAGATATGTTGTTCTCCATGGTGCTCTCGATGGCAAGCCCATCACCTTAGCATCAGTATATGCCCCCAGGCTCCCCATTTTCTTTTCTAAAACTTATTGCTAAGCATCATGAGAGAGCAGAGGCATGGTTGTCTTGGGGGACTGGAACATTATCCAAGACCCTACAGAGACTCATCTTCAAGGACCCATAGAAATGATGAAGGGACTGCCAAACAGGTCAGGGCATTAGTAAAGAAGCTAGGTCTCTATGATGCATGGAGACATATTGGGGGTCCTACCCAGGCTACACTTTTACTCACATGCCTACCAGACACACTCTCGAATAGACCGATTTCTGGTAAATAAATAATACTTAGGACAACTGCAGAAATGCACGTTAGGATTAGGGCACTCTCAGACCATGCAGCCCTCGCACTGGACAGCAAACTACACACCAACACAAAACAAGTTTCTGGAGACTTAACCTGTCACTCCTGTGGGACTAGGAAGTCCTGGATGAGATCCCACCAATGGTAGAGCAGGCATTGCAGGATAATGATACCGCAAAACTAGGGAGAGGAACCATATGGACACTATTAAGGCAATGATGTGTGGAAAATTAATAGCCATCAGTAGTGTGAGGAAAAGACAAAGACTACAAAACAACAAGAACTTGAAGGAAAGATTAAAGAGTTGAACTGGCACAACAAATTCAGATAGACAGACATAGAGTAAAGAATTAGAAACTCTGAAAGAGAATTAAACAAAATGCTAGACTGGAAGGTAGAACAAACACTAATATTTCTCAAACAGAAGTACTATGAAGGGGCCCCTGGCATTAAAATTATTAGCATACTGTCTCAGGACCTGAGCAGCTAAGGCACATATAGCAAAATCCTCCACCCCAACACGTAAGAGTTGCAATGTTTGGGAAAGGAATACTAGGAGCCTTTAAAACATTCTATGAAAATCTTTGTAAAGCCAGAAAGGGGCTGAGACAGACAGAGTCCAAGATTTTTTACAGAACTTAAAACTACCACAGTTGACCCTGAACTCAATTCAGACATAACAGCCCCAATAAGTACCAAAGATACTGAATTAGCAGTCAGTAGGGGAAACAGGAAGTGCCCAGGCTCCAACGTTTCTCCTACTGAATTTTATAAAAGTTTAGAAAGACATTAGTATCTATTCTACAATGAGTTTATCATAGACTAATGCAGGAAGGATGGACTTATTCCACCGCCTGGTCCTACGCTGTGATCTCTGTGATCCCCAAGCCTGGCAGAGACTCCACCCTATGTCCCTCGTATCACCCAATCTCGATACTCAATGTAGATTATACATTCTTTGATTCTATTATGGCTAAAAGATTAGAAGATAAAGCACCCTGCATCATAGGCCCTGACCAAACAGGGTTTGTCAAACTGACAAGCTGCAGATAATATAAAATGATCCCTGAATATAATTGACCACTTGAATAGAATAAAAGACCCCTTATCCTAAGTCTAGATGCAGAAAAGCTGACCAAGTGGATTGGAGGTTTTTATATGGGCTATCGCCAGGTTTGGCTTCTCAGCAGATTTTATAGCAGTGATCCAGAGACTATATACAGAACTGAAGGCATATGTCTGTGCTAATGGACAAATGTCAGAGAGATTCACCTTGGCAGGGGAACTAGACAGGGTGTCCACTGTCCCCCTCC
This sequence comes from Neoceratodus forsteri, assembly GCA_016271365.2. Lineage (NCBI taxonomy): Eukaryota > Metazoa > Chordata > Ceratodontiformes > Ceratodontidae > Neoceratodus > Neoceratodus forsteri. The sequence continues at coordinate 1,707,605,742 of CM028129.1, read as the reverse complement.
TCCTCTTCTTAATCTATATTGAACCCCTAGCACAGTTGATCAGACAAGATCTAGACATAAAGGGGTGGAAATGGCCGATTGAAGCAGACTGGCACGCTATGCTGACGATGTGTTAATATACGTGAAACATCAAGAGCGGTCACTTCAGAAACTGAAGCAACTGATCCAGATATATAATGAGCTCTCAGGATATGTCTTGAACTACACCCTTCAGAGGCAATGCAGTCCCAACATCCCATGCATGGAAAACGAGATGATGAAATACCTGGGGATCACACTCAGAAACCATACAGAATCCCTTTATAAATAATTATGTCCCATCAGCAAACACATGAAGATAGATATGGACAGGTGGTCATTAATGCCTCTCCTATGTTTGAGAGAATACGGGCTGCCAAGATGACTCTACTGCCTAAGCTCCTGTTCATTTTTCAAGGAGTCCCTGTCAGCACCCCATGCCCTGGCTACAGACAATCCAGGAAATGCTCAGCAAATTCATATGGGCTGGGAGAAAACCTGAATCAGGCGTCAGTCTTAGAAACCAAGAAACAATGGGGAGGATGGGCCATACCAAATATGAAAGAGTGCTGGCTAGCCACCCAGCTTAGATGAGCCTTTCTTTGGGGTAATGACCAGACTGAAGCCTGTTGGCAGGATTTAGAGATCTCCCAGGTATGGGAAGTGAACCTATTTTGAAACCTCTTTGTCAACCCTCAAGACAGAGAAACCAGGAAAACAACTGGTTTTCTAGCATGAAAGTAATAAGACAGGCATGGAGAAATGTGCCACACTCCCTGCTATAAAGAGAGATCTGGAAATATTGCAGATTATGGAAAATAGAGATTTTCCTCCTGGAGACTCTAACCCTTGAGATAGGAAGCAATTTCAGCAGGGGCTGAAATACCCTTATCAAGTCCTCAGAGGGAACAATATGATTTCCTTTGCCAAATGTCAGACAACCTATGGTTGGAGATCCTCAGACTTCTTTAGATATTTGCAAATAAACAACTATATAAACAAGCAGCTCAGGGCAGAGACCCTAGGCCCACCCAAACAAGGAAACTCCCACATTAGAGATTTAATACAAACACCAACACAAAGGGAATGGTAAGAGCTATATAAAGCTCACTGCAAGGTCAGGAAGCACAGAACACTAAGTAAATCACCAGTAAAATGGGAGGAAGAGGCAGAATGCGGTCTGAGGGAGGAAGATTGGCATCGAATCTGAAGGGAACATTTCAGACCACAGCAGCTCAGTGGCAAGAATTTGTATGGAGGGTGAGGGTTCTCTTCTTTCTGACCCCAACATGACAAGCAAAGTGGGACAAAAATATAACACCTAGATGTTGGAGAAATTATGGGAGCCCTAGCAACCCACACTCACATCTTCTATACTTGCCTCAAGCTAGATCCTTTCTTCAAAGTACACAGCTTAAAATGGGGCTGGCAGTATACTAGAGGTTAGAAGAATGAGGTGTGAATGAGCATGATACATCCAACAGACCAGACCTGAGTTTGATTCTCACAACCTCCACTTGCATACTGTGTGACTCTGAGCAACCGCCCAGTGCTCCAGGTCATCCCTAAAACAGGCACTTGTGCCCAATGGCCTTACCCGGTTACCAAAGATTAAAATAAAAAAATAAATAAATAAACTCCAGACTATCTTTAAATAGATGAGACCATAAGGATATGTCACCTGAGTTGGGGTCTGCCTCCTAAAGGAGTAGGAGGCAGCTCAGACTACTATCTATGGAACATATGTATAGCAACATTAGGTAAGGCACTCACAAGGAAATGGCTGAAAGAAGAACCCCAACAGTATTAGAATGGGAAAAGATTATACAGGAAATCCAAGAAATGGAACTCTCACCTACCAAATACAAGACAGAGCCCCAAAGTACACAAACAGGTGGTCTAAATGGATGCTACAACAGGTCTGAAGAGCAAAAAGATATCTGATGTTAGAAAAAGCCAAGGAATATATACAATATGCATCATACAACCTCTAATTGATTAAACATTGAGTAATTAAATATTATACCAGTACTATAGAACTAATGTACTTACACAAAAGATATCAGTCTGAATATTCCTACAGTATCTTTTTCTTGTTTTTGTTCCTATTCCCTTTACCCTTACTGTTGTAAATTGCAATGGACTATTATGGAAACTGTACAAAATCCATATTGATTTGTATAAGAAATAAAGTCCAATAAAGAAAGTTAACAAAAATGGATTTTTGAGATCCTCTCTCATGAACAGTGGGACTATCATTTCATTACTCAATCCTGAAAGGTGATTTCAGATAGCGAATGTCCCATTCCGCACAACAGGTGCAAAGGACATTTTAAGCAGGGTGTAAAAATGACACCTACAGTACATTCATGAGGAGGTGTGAAAATGGCAATGTTGAAAATCTGGAGGAAAATATGAAAAGTGGTGAGGGTTGAGCATACATAGAAATTATGGACACACGCCAGAAACAATAATTGTTTTGAATTGGTTCACCAAATTTTCAAAAAGGTCTTTTGGGACTCTCCTTCATGAACAGTAGCACTGTGATTTCATTACTCTGTCCAAAAGTTGATTTCACACAATGACTGGCCATTCTGCGCCACAGGTGTGAAAACATGTTTTGGGCAGGATGCAAAAATGACAGTTGTACTATTCATAAGGAGGTGTGAAAAATGGCAGTGTTGTCAATTTGAAGTGAAAATATTACAAATTGGTGAAGTTGTGAGCTTGCATAGAAACTGCACGCTCATAACACAATCATTTTTGGAATTTGTTCACCAACTTTCTAAATGGGTTTGGGACCCCACCATGAACAGTGGCACTGTCATTTAGTTAATCAGTCCCAAAAGGTGATTTCACAGAAAGACCACAAAATCACCTTTCGGACTGAGAAATGAAATTACAGCGACAGTGCTCACATGGTGGGGTCCCAAGAATCCCATGTTAAAATCTGAGCCAAAACTCAAACAAAAGGCTGATATATCAACCTAAGTTGAAACCCCTATTGCCTGCCTTTATAAAGCTTACCCGCATTTGTTCAGTTCCCGGTTGGCGTCTGAAGAGTACAGATGAGTTCCCGGTCCACAGAAGATTGCGGTGCCAGACCTCCAGTGGTAAGTATGGGGTGAGTGGGGCGCAGGAGTGAGGGTGGAATGGGGAGTGGGCCCCGGAGACAATGAGGGACCATTTTATTTTTTCAGGTTAAAAGGGAAAAATCAGCAAGGACAGTTTTCTTCATTTGCAGGATAAAAGTTTGGAACACTGGGGTGAGCTCCCAGTGTACCACAATGGTGGTGGGAAGGGGGATTCCGACTTGGGATTGGGCACCCTGATGTCGGCAAGGTGTGTTGACATGCTGAGGGGTTCATCCAACACCGGATTGGGCATCTTGGTGTCAAAAAAGAAAGCTGGGAATTGTTTAACCAGGAGAAACACACTATGGGGGAATACCGACAAAGGGACTGGGCACCCCATGTCGGCTTATGGGGACTGTGTGGTGGGCAGAAGCCACAATATTTTGGCACACTGTGGTGGGCTCCCAGTGTGCCACTTAATGGGGGATATGTCAACACACAGTTGTGCTCCCGATGTTGGCTTTCCTGGGAGTGTGTGGCCAGTGGCAGGAGCCACCAATTTAAATATTAAATGTTTTGCCAGGAAAGGCACACTAGGGCTGGGGTCACAGGGTAGTAGCCCACAAGAAGGAAACTGCACCCACGCATTACTCTGTGCACTATAATGCACACGGGGAGAGTCGCCAGCAGTCTCTGTGTTCCTGGTTGAAGGGAGGGGAGTTGCCACTGCAATCAGGGATGATGAAACTGTCCCTGATTGGAGCAGCACATTTCTTATAAGTCCGGCACTCTGTGAAACTGCCATCATCTGCAGTTTTTCTGTTGATTGGTAGCTGAGGGACGGGCCCTAAAAGCATGGGCTGCATTGACCACACACTGCCACACCTCTGCAATGCTCTACTAACCTCAATATGTTTTTAGTCACTGTGCGCAAGCAAACATGATAGAAATGGCTGACGTGATCCACCCTTGATCCACAGGAGAGTGAATGGCATCTGAGAAACGAAGAAGTTTTGTAACTGTGATGCAAAACAGTGTTTACAGTACTTGGTTTATTTTATAATCTGGTGGATCCTACCATACCCTGATTCCCCAAAACAAACAAAGCTACTATGCTCCCCACCATGATAGAGCTGTGTAGAATTATTAAATTCTGATTCCAATTGAAATATGTGGAATTTCTGAAATTCAGCCTAATTCCATAGATTTCTGTCAGAAATGGGTTGCAAAATGCCAAAAGCAGAACATTTTAAACTGCAGATTAGTAATAACAGATTAGGTGCAGTTATTCTAAACCATTCAGACCTGTTTCTGTCTGAACATTTCAGGGACTCACAACCAGTGTTGGAATTGCACTTTATGAGCTTTGGGAATCATGGGGAGGGAGAGGCATAAGGGTGCTATCTTTAAACTGAGACCAAATTTCCACTGTAAATCAATGACAGTGATGTGTGAGTTACTGGGGCTCACTTCAGAACTGCAGGGTTGAGCGCTGCAGGGCCCCTGTAATTCCAACATTTTTCACAACCATGAATGGGTGTCTCATGCACATTGCTTAAAAATACTGCAGTTCTACATTCAGTTGGCAAAGTTCATTTCCCACAAAGAGGCTTTTATGTAAATTGTTTCAGTCATGAATGGGACAGAGGTAAGGGCATAATAGTTACTCAGTAGGACAGCAGTAAAATAGGAGATGGGGGAGGCAAGAACATTATCAAAATAATAGGTCTCACGGTACAATAGGGTATAACAGAGCAGACTGGATGGACTGACGGCCTTTGTCTGCTGCCGTTGTCTGTGTTTCTATGTTTCTATCCACCTTTGTACTCCATGAAGATATCTGTATGTTTCAGTCATGCCGCTTGCTTTCTTCTTATGTGCAATGTGTACATGTTTAGATCTTCCAGCCTTTCCTCTAACTCCTTTTCTGCTCTCCTGGATCACCTTGGCCACCCTTCTCTGTACTCCTTTACTTTGACCCTCTCCTTCTTTAAATGTGGCCTCCAAAACTGCATACTATTACAGGTGAGGATGCCCCAGAGACCTACAGAGCAGCAGAAGCCCTCACTTTACCTGCTGCTGATCCCCATCTCTATGCATCTCGATCTCCTAGTGCTCTTCCCACTGCCCTTGGCTGCGCTTTCCACTCCTACCTCCCCATCTAATATTACAGTTTTTCAGGTTGTTGTTTTACTCCTATGTGCATCAAATTGCACTTTGACTTTACATTTTACTGTTACTAGCAAAAGGATGAACAGGTCCACCAGCAAACTTAATAGATTTAGCTAAAAACTGTTCACTTGTTTATTTCATGCATATGGCCTCTACAGCACATATCCAAACGCTTTTCCTGGCTGCTTTGCCAACGCTTGTATGGGAGTGTTTCCTACTGATATAAAACAAATATAATTTAATTTACCAGAGGAGACACTTTAAGTATAAAGTTCTCCTCCACCGTTAATGTTTTTAAACACATCAACGCTACAGATGTTCAGAGCATTTTCTTTTAAGCACGAGAAAGGACCTTGGGATCTGGTGGCAGCTAACTCCCAGGTTTCTTTAGATTGGCCACCACCTCTTATCACAGGACAACACTTATACTTCTTGGAAATGTTGGTTTAGTAAGCAGCAGTACCTATCCTGAGCTGAGAGATTTGGGGTGGGCAGCAGGGCAAGGGAAGTGAGGGTCTGCAGCCCTCGGAGTCTGCTCGGGACAAGAGTCATCGACTCTGCAGCAGGGTGCCAAGGGCTTAAAAGATTTTTATCAATTGGGGTCAGGACAGGGACCTAGGAGGAGAGAATATTTTATTTAGTTTAGTTGTTGCTGCCGATCTGTGGGTGGCGGAGAGGGACACTGGAGTTGAGTGGATGGAGCACAGCACAGTGAGCGCGCAGCAGACACACATTATCAGACAAAGGAGGGGTCTGGTCAGTTTGTGGGTTTAACAGGGTGGAACTGTTGGATGGACTTTCTTGGACTACTTCAATGCAGCAGTCATCACTGTAGTGCCTCAGGGGCCCCGAGCCCATCATTCCTGAAATGCAGATAAATGGACAGGGACAGGCAGGAGGGGGTGTTTTAAGGCAGGCACAGGTGCAGAATCTTGGAATCAGATTCCAGTTCTGATAGCCCCATATGACAACTATTCTTCAGAATTCAGATGTTTTGCCATCAATACTGAAATTCCAAATTCCAAGAAAACGGCTCAAAATCTGAGGTATCCGATGATGTGAGTAGGAATTCAAGCAACACTAGGAGAGGTAAACTTGTTTCTCTACAATGAAATTATAGTGAATGGGAGAGGGCTAATAATGAAGGAATTTGATGAATTTCTATCGTTGTACCATCAATGTGACATCAAAGTGTTGTACCATATTGAGTATGTCACATTGAGGGTTTAAGTTAGAATGCCCTTGTGCTCCCATTAGCCTGGCAGCATCTCTGATCACTCATTTTTGCCCCATGTTTCATTGACAGTTTAAGGTGAAAATGAGTGATGGCTTCAGCTGTTTTCTTTTCACAACTCACCCCCGCCCTCTCAATGGAAAAGTTATGTGAATTTCTTCAGTTTTTTATGGTTATCTCTGTCATACCTTATTTGTGGAACAGTACCAGATGGGAGAACCATGGTAAGTATCATTTGCAGGGTCACTGGATAGGCTCCTGCAAATTTACTTTTTGATAAAAAAAGAAATTGAGACAGTGTGACCAGGATAGAATGGGCTTGATCCATGGTGGTGGTGGTGGTGGGGATGCATAGGTAAAGTTCTTTGAAACTAAGGAGCGGGTGCAGTTTCTCAAGAAATTACTCAAGAAATGCCCAGTTGTTGAACTATTTACTGCTACCACACACAATAAAACACAATGGATGGGCAACAGTAAACAACAACGCTGAGTTCACTTCTCAGGGTTTCGTGACAATTGTAAACCTCCTAGCTTTGCTTTCGAGGTTTACTAGATTGTCATGACAACCTCTCAGAAAGGACACAACTTTATTGTTCACTATTGCCCGCCCATTATCCTCTACATGTTTGTTTATATCCTAGGTCATACTCCTGTGAAAAAGTTGGCAGAGCAATTAGCTAAGCATTGGGATATCATAGATCCATGCTTTTGTCACTACTCATCTGGATTACTGCAATTCCTCTACCTAGGGCTACCAGGGGTTGATATCCGCCGCCTCCAGCTGATGCAGAATGCAGCAACCAGGCTTTTGACTGGGACTTCTAGAACCAGTCATATTATGCCGTGTTCGCAACTGCACTGGCTGCCTGTTTGGTATGGATCACCTTAAGGTTGGTTTACTAACCTTTAAAGCTCTACATGATCAGGGACCCGTTACTTGAAAGATCTCCTGATTCCCTATTGCCCTTCTGTCCTCTCCATTCCACCAACGAGGGATTGCTGGAGATTCTCAGGGTTCATTAAAGTTATCAGGATCTCGTGCCTTTGGTTTTCCAGCTCCAACCCTGTGGAATTCTCTACCTCGTGGTTGAGAGAATGTCAACCATCGATAGTTTTAAGGTTGCTTTGAAAACATATTTATTTAATTTAATTTAGCTTACTCTACTTAGTCATGGTTGACTTAAATGTTTGGATTTTATTATTTTGTAATGTTTCTGTACAGTGCCTTGGATTTGAAAGGCCCTATATAAATAAAGTTGAATTGATTGAATTGAATATGTGTGTGGCCATATTCATGAAATAAACAAGCAAACAGTTTTGCCTGACTATATTAAGTCTATTGATTTGTTAATCCATTTGTTGGTGACCTTTTAGGTCCATTTCAAACTCATCCTGGTGGACTCGAAAGCTTACACCTATGGGTAGTGGGCTGTCATGGAGAACTCCTTTTTTCATGTAAAATTTTATTTGTCATACTTTTGACCATTTCTCTAATCTGCTCATGTTCCTTTCATGATTCTGACTACCTACTCATTATCCCTCTATCCACTTAACTGGGAATCATCTGTGAAGGATATATCTTGCCCTGTATTCCTACCCCAGTTTGGTACCAGGTCATGATAGCATGGACAAAACTGTGCATGGAATACCGTGCAAGGAATACTGCTAATGACTATACAGCAACAGGGGTTTGTTACAGCATGCAGTAAGAACTGCTACCCTGTCACTGTACATTTCCATGGGTGGAAATGAAGGACACTGCCAGGGTGGTGTCTGGCTGAGCCACTCCTGTGGAGGAGTGCTAGAGCACCCACCTCCACGGTGTTGGGGACCTAGCGATGTGGTTCCATTCTCATCAGGTCCTACTGTGATGCAGCCTTTGTTTTGCAGACTGTAGAAATGTCTCTGCTCTGATTTTTGTTTTCCCTGAAGTCTACGACCCTCGGAGTTGATTATATTTAGACCAGGGAATGTTGGTGATGAAGCCCCCATGTCAGGGGTGGGGGTGCAGCCCCCGCAAAACGAAGATATATGTCTGTGTGTGTTATCTTTGTGCTGGTCAGTGTGTTGTGCCAATGTTATTTTGCTGCTTGCATTTCAATCAATCAATCAATCAAATCTTTATTCAGGCGAACATCATTGAGCACAGCTCATTTGCAAGATGGACCTGATAAGGTCAATGTTCAATAATTGGTACATGTATAGGAAGATTTAAAACACGCATATACTTATATACAGTAATCAAGGTTCAATAATTGGTATATGTACATGAATAATTAAAACACTTATATACAGAAATCAAGAACAGAAATTGTTTAAACATAACAGGATATGGTAGGAACATATGAGATGCACTCTAGGTAAACCAGTATATACATATCAACATTGGCAGTAAACATGGCATACATTCAACATGATATACCCAAGATTCCAAAGATCTAAGGGAAGTCAATGTGGACAAAGAGAAATAGTGATTGGATGACTGAAAGAGGTGGTCATAGACTAAGACAAGTGACATGGTAGGAAGGGGTACGTATGACTAGAGCAGGGCTGGTGCTAGAACTGGAGGTGAAAGGCAGTGATAAGTGGCCAAGGTAGAAGCCTGGAGTTAATGGGAGAAGATTATAGCCAGAGGGTGAGGTATCTGTGGAGATAAATTCTAGGGAAATTAATTGCCATGATATGATGGCAGCCTGAGAGGGGAAGGAAAGAACTGCGAATAAACTAGAACTTGTGGAAGCAATTGCATTTTTCAGGGAAGAGACTTAGGTATAGATGCTTGAAGGATGCTAAGGATACCCGGTTGATCAGCTTCAAGGACTTTTGAATCGTGTTCCATGATATAGCTAGATTATAGCTGATAGCAGATCTCCCATGCCGGTGTTGACTTTAGGCACTTTGAGCATAATGAAATTGTAGCTTGTAGCTTTGCGCATGCCATTCTTAATGTGCATGATTTTAACCATATTATTATGACCCCTGCCCCCAGTTTCACAGAATAAAGGTTATAAAGAGGACCACCCCAAGACTAATCCTTGTGGCACACCATTAGTGACCCTGACCCTGGAACTCACCATTAATTACCACTCTCTGCATCCTGTATAATTTTCCTGTTACCTTACTTGCTGTAGGTATAATTTTTCTTTTATTCTAAATATTTCTAAACTCACATGCTAGACTGTAGAACCCCAATAAGATCTAGAAATCAGTGTAATAGTTACAGGTAAAATTCCTGGAATTTCAAACCATGAAAATGGAATTTTATTTATTTATTTAAAATTTGGGAGAATACCTTCGAAAGCACAAGTGCTCTTTTACAACGAGTCCATGTCAATAACAGAGATTACAAAGCAACATAACAAATACCATAAGTGAGTTCCAGTGGAATGAAATCAAATAAGTACAAATAAATAGGCTGGAATCAGTTGTATACAATTTTACAATAAGGCAGGTAGACAGAATCAGTGTAGAACAAGAATAGTAATAGTAAATGGCTGCAGAGCCAGAATTTTACAGCTTAAATCACAATAACTCTATACCCTTTTATTAGGATTTACTGAAGTAGAAGCTTTTTGACATTAATTAATTTATAATGTATGTTAGAACGCTGTTAACCTTAGGAAATCATCATTTCCTAAGGTTGTTAACCTACCGATGTGACGAAGATATGTTGTTAACCCATCGATCCTACGCCACATCGATAGGTTAACAACAGCGAAGTGGTCTGCGCGTGACAGCGCGCTTTTTCAATGGGAAACCGACTGAAGGAAAACCGACGGGAAGGACTGAAGGGCCGCGGCGGTGACTTTTTAAAACGTAAGTCGCTTAACTTTTTAAGTGGGACCACACATATAAAATAATGTATGGTCCTCTATCGGCAACGGTCATTTTCATATTCAGGTTTATGGCGATGTAAACCTCGAAGCTTCGCCTCGAGGTTTACATAGTCACCCTGGCAACCTCTCGACTGTTAACTGACCGGGTTAATGATAGAGGACCATACATTATCCTCTATGTTTTGAATGTTATTCCCGAACAGAGCTTCATGATAGGTAGCATCTCATTTCAATGCAGATCCCATGACACAGCATCATAAAAGACTGCAGTCTCTCCCTTACAGAGGTGATCCAGACCAAGCCATTTCTTCAAACAACCTCTTATTATTGTACTTATCCAGGGTAGTCCAACGGAGCTGCAACATCTCATTTTCAGTGGAGTCCTGCTTCTACATTTTTTTAATTCATTGTTTATTGAAATTCAGACATACCATACTGTCTATACAGGCAGTCACACGTCACCTAGTCAGTGCTACAAAGATCATTTTCCTCCTTTGAAATACAGTAAAGGCACATACCACCTATAGTACTGGGATCCTTTTCTCCTTGTTGTTAATTTCTGAGTGCCTTACAGTACGCACTCAACCTGCACCAGTCTGGCTGGCCGTGGTGGTGGGAGGAGTCGCCACCACTGCTAACGTAAAGGTGGGGCGACTATCAGGGCATAATATTTTTCTCACGATTGGGGGGTCAATGGGTGGAGGACAGTTACCTTGCAGAGCATTTTACAACATGGGATTTGGGCGGCAGTTGGTGTGGCAGTTCTGGCTGGCCATTACTGTCCGGGGCATGTACAGTATGGGATTGGTGATCATGCTGTGATGCCCAGTGGAGCAGCAACAGGCTGGTCTGGGCATGGGGAGCACATGGCCCGGGTTCTATAGGACCCCGGAGGATGGATGTAAGTTACACTAGCTAAATGCAGGTGTAACATATATTGCCAGTTTTTGTAGAATCCTGACACTGGGGACTTTGTTGCTGCCCTTCTGAATGGGGCTCAACTGCTACCGTAAACTCTCTGCGCCATGTTGCAAGGGGTTTATGGCACAACTGCCGAGTGAACAGCTGTTCTGTGGAGTAGCCTGCGTACATGTCGCAGGGCCACTTTGTAAAATTGCACATCATAACTAGTGGTGTAGTTGCTACATGCGCCCATTCTACTTGGCTAGTGCTGTTACGCTAGGCTGAATTATTCTAGAATCAGCCCATAGACCATAGAATATGTCAAAAGAAAAGGACCAGGAGGGCCATCTACTCTCCCTATTTTCCTTTATTATTACTACACCCTGACCCTATTCAATCACAGCTGCACCCCTTTCCTCTACATATCATGCCCAGTACCTATCCAGCGATGCTTACAGAGACAACACTACCTCCTTCTCCTGTTAGAAATCCTCTCCCTATGCAACCCAGCATCAGGCCAGCCTTGCCTACTGCCTTGTCGCACTGCCCTGCCACCTTGAGATAATCAGATATGATTACCCCCAGGTCCCTGTCTTTGTTTGGTGACTTTAAGTACCTCCCCCATCTTATACATAGTCCCTGGAGTTTCATCACCAAGGTGCATGACTTTCCACTTTTATCACTGACTCTCAGTTGCCACACCCTAGACTACACCTCTAGTTTCCCCAGATTCCTTTGTATTCTCTCACTCCTCCTGGGTAAAAATAACTTGCTTTCTAAAAGACCAAGATCCTTCCTCACACTGTATTGTTTTTGTCTAACCCAGGTCGCATGCCACAATTGTTAAATATGTTTGAGCATCTTTCTTTAAAAGTGTTAGTCCTGTTCACACAATTTGAGAGAAAAGGAAAATTGTGAGAAATTGCAGAACATGACAATTTTTATGAGAATGGTGAAAATTGTAAATTCACAATAAAATGGCAGATGTTATTTCCTGTAGCCCTGCTTATTTGTCTCTGAATCATAGTGTGTAAAACCTAATATGTTGCACAGTAACATAGTTATTTTGGGCCAGCAAGGACTTGTCCATTATGTCCCCACAATTCTTTAATTACATCAGTTAGATTTTTCCACACGCAAGGTTTGGCTTTCACGATGTCTGAGAACAGGGGAATTTCAAAGGGAGACCAGAGCACTTAGGGGTTTGGGCTGAGAAATGGAGGCTTAGATTTAATATGGAAGAATACAAGGTACTACGCCTAGGAGTGAGGAATCTAGTTCACACATATTGTTCACCCTCTGGGGTGTGATGGTGTGCAGCACGACCGAGAAGCAGGATCTAGGGGTAATTGTAGAAACTAGGAGTAAGCTAAAATCAGGCATGCAGTGTGCTGTTGTTGCCTCAAAGGTGTGTCCCTTGGGAATATAAGAGTGCATTCTCAAGTTCTTTAGATGAGACAACTTTAATTGAAGCTCAGCAGTTCTGGCAAAGGACTTGAGAAAAAACTCTCATAGTCATAAGAGGCACAGGGATTGTACATATAAATATATCATGAATCATGTTAAAGACCTTGCTAAACAAGCATTTGTCAATGCTGAATGTTGATTGCGTTGGTCCGTTGAGCTCGCTCACTGACCCTCTGTCACTTGCTCATTCTGTTTCTCCGGTGGTGTAGGCTGCTGTTTTGTACTGAGCTCCTGCCTGCATTGGCACCCTTTTCTGTCCACAAAAGCCGCAGCTGTCCTGACGGAGTTCCGTTGAGGTGGCCTACCCCCACTCTCATTCTGTTTTCCTGGCACTGCAGGCTGCCTTTAAACTGGGCTCCTGCCTCTGTTAGTGGCTTTTTCGCCCACAAAGAAATCTGCAGTAGTCCTGATAGAGATCCATTGAGCTTGCTCACTCCCCTCTCTCACTCACTGGTTGATTGTCTGCCGGCACTGCAGGCTGATCTTTTGTACTGGGCTCCTGCATTTTCGCCTTTTTCTGCCCAGAAAGAAATCTGCAGCAGTCACGATAGAGTCTTCGCTGAGATCGCCATTCCCCTCCTCACCGCTTGTTGTGTTTCTCCTGGCACTGCAGGCTGCCATTTTGTACTTGGGCTCCTGCCTGCATTGGCACCTTTTTCTGCCCACAAAGAAATCCGCAGCTGTCCTGATAGAGCTCGCTGAGGCCGCCCACCCCCTGTCTCACCATTCATTCCGCTTTCTCCTGACGCTGCAGGCTGCCCATTTCTACTGGGCTTCTGCCCTGTTGGCGCCTTTTTCTGCCACAAAGAGATCTGCAGCAGTTCCGACAGAGCTCCATTGAGCTTTCTCACTCCTCCTCTGTCACTCGCTCATTCCGTTTCTGCCGGCTCTGTAGGCTGGCCTTTCAACTGGGCTCCTGCCTCTGTTGGTGCCTTTTTCTGCCATAAAGAAATCTGCAGCAGTTCCGACAGATCCATTGAGCTCGCTCTCCTCCTCTGCCACTCGCTCATTCTGTTTCTGCCAGCGCTGTAGGCTGCCTTTTACTGGGCTCCTGCCTGCGCTTGCCCTCTTCTTCTGCCCACAAAGAAATCTGTTGCAGTCATGACAGAGCTCCATTGAACTCGCTCACTCCCTCTCTCACTCGCTCGTTTTTTTCTCCCGCGGCTGCAGGCTGCTCTTTGTACTGGGCCCTGCATGCATTGCTGCCTTTTTCTGCCCACAAAGAAATCTGCAGCAGTCCCAAAAGGCTCCATTGAGCTCACTCACCCCTCCCTCACTCCACTCATTCTGTGTCTCCGCTGCTGCAGGCTGCCCTTTGTACTGGGCTCCTGCCTGCATTGCCGCCTTTTTCTGCCCACAAAGAAACTGCAGCTGTCACGCAAGAGCTCTGTTGAGGTTGCTTATTCCCCATCTCACTCCGCTCATTCTGTTTCTCCTGGCATTGCAGGCTGCCCTTTGTACTTGGCTCCTGCCTCTGCTGGCACCTTTTCGCCCACAAAAGCTGCAGCAGTAACAAACAGAGCTCCGTTGGAGCTCACTCCCTCCCCTCTCTCCTCACCCATTCCTTTTCTGGTGGCGCTGCAGGCTGCCCCTTTGTACTGGGCTTCTGTCTGCATTATTGCCTACTTCTGTCGGTTCCATGTCAATACAGTGAAGTAAAATCAGCGACTGCAATTACAGCGTGTTTTTATAGCGACTCCAATTCGGCGACCGTGTAAAATCAGCGAGTCTCTATTCAGCACATACAGTCAGATCTGCAACATACCTTGCTCTTCATTTCAGTACATCTCCCCTAAGGTCATCTCTACAGTACTTTAACCTCCCTTCTGTACCCACATCTGTCCACTGGCATTCACTGCCAGTCCTACTCGCTCCACCTGACATTTAAAAATACCTACAGAACAAAACCTCTGCTCTTCCTCCACACTGGTATGCAATCATTCTACATGTTATTGCAGGGGGGCTATGCCCCTGCACCCCCTAGGCTGCCTCCAACCCCTTATTTCTAAAATAACCTCCCTGAGGCACACCTGGATCTCGGAGGTAGGCTATTAACCCAGCCGCCGTAAAAGTGTTCTGTAAAGATATCGCAGCGATCGCTATTATTGCAGTCGCTATAATAGCATCGCTGAAAATGACTTCGCTGTATTGACGTGCTACCTTCTGCCCACAAGAAATCTGCAGCAGGTCATGATAGAGCTCTGCTGAGCTCACTCACTCCCCTCCTCACTCGGCCACTCGTCTCTGTGTCTTCTGCTGCTTCAGGCTACCCTTTTGTACTGGACTCCTGCCTGCATTGGCATCTTTTCTGCCTACAAAGAAATCTGCAGCAGTCCTGACACAGGTCCATTGAGCTTGCTCACCCCCTCTCACTCGCTCATTCTGTTTCTGCCGGAGCTGCAGACTGGCCTTTTGTACTGGGCTCCTGCCTGCATTGCTGCCTTTTTTGCCCAGAAAGAAATCTGCAGCAGTCATGACAGAGGTCCATTGAGCTCGATTACCCCCTCCACTCGCTGATTGTGTTTCTCCCGCGCTGCAGGCTGCACTGCTGTACTGGGCTTTCCTGCATTGGCACCTTTTTTGCCCACAAAGAAATCCGCAGGCTGTCCCAACAGAGCTTCATTGAGGTCGCTCACTCCCCATCTCACCTGCTCATTCTTTTTCTCCTGGTGTTGCAGGCTGCCCTTTTGTACTGGGCTCCTGCCTCTGTTCGCGCCTTTTTCTGCCACAAAGAAATCTGCAGCGAGTCCCAACACAGCTCCATTAGGCCTAGCTGACTCCCTCTCTCACTCACTCATTCCGTTTCTTGTCAGCGCTGCAGGCTGCCATTTTGTATTTGGCTCCTGCCTGCTGTCGCCTTTCTTCTGCCCACAAACAAATCTGCAGCAGTCACAATAGAGCTCTGTTGAGCTCCGCCTCATCCCACTCACTTGCTCATCTTGTTTCTCCAGCTGCTGCAGGCTGTGCCTTTGTACTGGGCCCCTGCATGCATTGGTGCCTTTTTCTGCCCATAAAGAAATCTGCAGCAGTCCCAGCAGAGCTCAGCTGAGCTCACTCACTCCTCCCTCACTCGCTCATTCTGTGTCTCGCTGCTGCAGGCTGCCCTCTTGTACTGGGCTCCTGCCTGCATTGTCATTTTTTTCTGCCCACAAAGAAATCTGCAGCAGTCCCAACACAGCTCCATTGAGCTTGCTCACTCACCCTCTCTCACTCACTTTCTGCCGGCACTGCAGCTGGCCTTTTGTACTGGGCTCCTGCTCGTTGCTGCTTTTTTCTGCCCACAAAGAAATCCACAGCTGTCACGATAGAGCTTTGTTGATGTTGCTCAGTCCCACTGTCTCACCTCGCTCATTCTGTTTCTCGACTGGCACTGCAGGCTGTACTTTTGTACTGGGCTCCTGCCTCTGCAGGCACCTTTTTCTGCCCACAAAGAAATCTGCAACAGTCCCGACAGAGCTCCATTGAGCTCTGCTCACTCCCCTCTCTCCACTCGCTCATTCCATTTCTGCGGTGCTGCAAGCTGCCCTTTGTACTGGGCCCTGCCTGCATTGCCGGGTTTCTTCTGCTCATAAAGTATATTTCAGTAGTCACGATAGAGCTCCGTTGAACTTGCCTACCCTCCTCTCCCTACTCTGCTCATTCTGTTTCTCCCGCTGTTGCAGGCTGCTCTTTGTACTGGGCCCATGCATGCATTGCTGCTTTTTCTGTCCACAAAAATCTGCAGCAGCCCCAACACAGCTCTGCTGAGCTCGCTCAGTCCCCTCTCTCACTCACTCGTCCGTTTCTGCCAAGCGCTGCGAGCTCGGCCCTTTTGTACCCTGGGCTCCTGCCTGCGTGGCCGCCTTTTTCTGCCCACAAAGAAATCCAGGCAGTCACGATAGAGCCTGTTGAGCTCTCTCACCTCCTCTCTCACTTGCTCATTGTGTTTCTCCCAGCGCTGCAGGCTGCCCTTTTGTACTGGGCTCCTGCCTGCATTGGCACCTTTTCTAACAACAAAGAGTCCGCGGCTGTCGCGACAGAGCTCCGTTGAGGTCGCCACTCCCCTGTCTCACCTCGCTATTCAGTTTCTCCCGGCACTGCAGGATGCCATTTGTACTGGGATCCTGCTCTGTTGGCACCTTTTCTGCCCACAAAGAAATCTGCAGCAGTATCGACAGAGCTCCGCTGACCTCACTCACTCCCGCCTCTCACTCACTCATTTAATTTCTGCCAGCGCTGCAGGCTGTCCTTTTGTACAGGGCTCCTGCCTGCATTGCCTCCTTTTCTGCCCACAAAGAAATCTGCAGCAGTCATGATAGAGCTCCGTTGAGGCTCACTCACTCCCCTCTCTTAGTCACTCATTCTGTGTTTCCCTGCGCTGCAGGCTGCCCTTCTGTACTGGGCCCCTGTGCAGCTGCATTGCTGCCTTTTTCTGCCCACAAAGAAATCTGCAGCAGTCCTAACAGAGCTCGTTGAGTGCACTCACTCCCCTTGTCTCACTCACTCATTCTGTGTGTCCTGGCGTTGCAGGCTGCCCTTTTGTACTGGGCTTCCTGCCTGCATTGGCACCTATTCCTGCCCACAAAGAAATCCACAGCAGTCCCAACAGAGCTCAGTTGAGCTGACAGCTCCCCTTCTCTTACTCATTTGATCTTAATCTGTCCCAAACACTGATTTCTGACAGCAACGCGTATTCTGTGCCAGATGTGCAATACTCATTTCGGCCAGGATGTGAAAATGTCAGCTGTACTGTTCATAAGGAGGTGTGGAAGAATGCCAATGTTGAAAATGTGGTGTGAAAATATTACTAATTTGCAAAGTTACAAGGGTGCATGGAAACTGCACAATGCACGCTGTAATACAGTCATATTATGGACTTTCATCACAAAATTTTCAACATAGGCATTTAGGACATCTGGTCATGAACAGTGTCAGTGTGATTTTCTAATGTGTCCGGGACACTGATTTCCCACAGTGACCATGCTATTGTGTGCGGAAGAGCGATAACACATTTTGGCCAGGATGTGAAAAGTGACAGCTGCATTGTTCATAAGAAGGTGTGGAAAAATGGCAATGTTAAAAATCTGGAGTGAAAATATTATAATTCACGAACTTACGGAGGCATGCAAACTGCGTAATGCGCGCCATAACACAGCTGTACTGTTCACAAGGAGGTGTGGAAAAATTCCAGTGTTGAAAATCTGTCGTGAAAATAATGCAAATATGCAAAGTTATGAGCGTGCATAGCAACTGCGTAATGCACACTGTAAAACAGTCATTTTGGATTTTTCCTCAAATTTATAACATTGGCTTTTGGAGAACCCACCTCAAGAACACTGCCACTGTCATTTTTGTTATCTGGTCTCGAAAGGTGATTCCGCACAGTGAACGCAATCACCTTTCGGGGCCGAATAACGCCATGACAGTGGCAGAATTCATGAGGAGGGTCCCAAAACCCTATGTTGCAAATTTGTGCAAAATAAAAAATGCTGAGATATGTATCAAAGTTGAAAAACCCTATTTATTCCATTATACAGCTTACCGGCATTTCCTCAGTTCATGGATCCGGCTTTCAAAGTGCAGGCGTGTTCCCAGTCCACGAAGTCATTGCACCAGACTCCGGAGGTAAGCATGGGGTGAGAGGGGTGTGAGAGGCAGGGTGTGCAGTGGGTGGGTGCTGGTTGTGGAGGGGGCAGGAGACCACGAGGGACCGTTTTCTTTTTACAGGTGTAAAAAAAAGAATAAAACATTGCAGGACTTTTTTCTTTACAGAGGCATTGGGCATGCTGGGGTGGGCTCCCAGCGTGCCGCCTGACTATTTTTGGGGGGCCAGTAGTCAACGGGGATTGGGCACCCCATCGGCACATATGGGGGCATGAGCGAGGGGGATTGGGCACTCCCTCGGCAGAAAACTAAGGTTTTTTGGGGGACATTATGCCTACGTGGGAGTGGGCCCCTGTCATCCACAGTAACTCTGAAGGAGGGGACTGAAGCTGACGGGAGTGGGCCCCTCCGCTGGCAACTTCAACTGGACTGGGAATGAAGCCGACAGGGACTGGGACCCTGTTGGCAAACAAAACTGTTGTGGGGCACATGCTGCCGTAGGATGGGGCACCCGCCGGCACTGGGGCCAGATCAATATTGTTTGTGAACACGGCAGCAAGCCACTGCCATGTTCATAAACAATATTACAGTAGCAAAGTTCCACCCAGCAATGACTGCTTCTCCTCATTGCAGCAATTCGCTGATGCTGCAATGATGAAGCGACCCTGATTGTTGTGGCAAAAGCGTTTTCAAAGTTGTGGCATGCTGGCTGAACTAGTGTCAGCAGCGCGTGCCACCTCATTCAGGGAACAGGGGCCAAGCCTCAAAAGGCAGTGGGGCATTGGCCACAACAGTGCTGCGCCTCCACAACCTGCTTCTGGAGCAAGTTGCGCAATATGTTTCTTAGCATCTGTACATAATCAACATAAAAAATGGAATTTGAATCAAAATATTTTACTTTGCAGAATATTAGAGAAGCCCTTTTGTGGGAAATGGACTGTGTCAACTGAACTTAGAACTTCAGAAGTTTCTGAGCTATGTGCATGAGACACCCTCTCATGGTTATAAGAGTACCTGGAATGTTTAGGAATAAACAGTTCTGATTGGCTAAGAATTATGACATGATTTGTAGCACCATAAGAGACACACAGTGACAGGTCTATTAACTTTCAATAAAATCACCAAGTTGGACCAAATTATTTTAACAAGTTCTAAGTATTTTTTTTATTTCAAAGTCCTCCCTTGGCTGTGAATAAAAGCGCTCCACTCTAATGTTAGATGCGTGGTGACCACAAGACACAGGTACTCTAGTTCTGTGTGCTAACTGTCCAAAAACACACAAATAATTTTTAATAGGATGTTTTAGGAGGGGTCATTTGTTAGACCATGCCTGGTGTACTACATCCAGTTCTGGTAACAGCAATACGGAAAGGGCATTGCAGAGATTTAGAGGATCCTCACATGGGGCACTAAGCTGATTAACAGCTTAGGGAAAGAGCTATGAGAAAGATTGTACATACCAGATTATTAAGCCTTGAGAAGAGATGACTGAAAGGGACATAGTCACAATGATCTGAATATTAAATGGGATAGCAGGGTGAAGTACATATAATATAGTAGATTTCTAAAACTGGCGAGTACAAGCAGAACTAGATGGCGTGCATTCAAAGGGATAAAGGAAACATCAGAAAACATTACTTCACTCAGAGGGTGGTTAGTATATGGAAACAGCCTACCTGATGATGTTATGGAAGCTAGCACTGTTTAGGTTTTCAAAGTAGGACTAAACATATTGGGCAGATGAAAGCCTCAAACTCCTCCACAGCACACAGAGAGTGACATATGCCAGCCATCTGTTCCCGATCCCACTCTGTCTGTGCATCTGCACAGCTAGTCAGCTCACGGCAGTTACAGAGGGGTGAGGTTGTGGTCTGTGAAACCCATAAATAGACTTCTGTAGACAGGATTCATGTGGAGGGCACTGAAGCTATGCTGGGGACCCTGTTATAGCATTTACATGCTCTGCCAGAACAGTCAGCCTGAGAATTTGTTGAGCCCAATCACCCCAGCCTTCTAAAATGGCATGAAGAGCTAGGGGCATACAATGTTATTTAAAAGAAACTATTTTCCCACCTCTGTAGGGATCTGAGAGTCCTGTATGGACTGCCATATTCTACAATCACAGATATCCACCTGAATGCTCAGTGACACCACTCTGCCACCAGGAAAGCCCCCAGCCTACATGCAGGCTTCTGCACCTGGACATCAGTGCCACTGGGGCTGAGGATTTCCAGCAAGTGTACCCAAGTACCCAAGCTGAGGAACTCCTGCAAAGAGCCATCCGCTCTGCCAAGAGCGAGTTCTGTCAATCTGCTCTACTCTCCTCTGCCAGAAACTCGAGGAGCTTTTGGCAAAACATCAAAACACGGTTGGAGGGTCTGCCAAAGCTCAGGTCACTGACATGCACATTGGTGGGGTAAACTGCACAATCTCTCCCACAATTGCCAATGCCTTTAACTCCTGTTTACTGACCTGTCAATTCTCCCCTGCCAGCCCCATGACCCCAAGGACCAGGTTCCCACCCCCGATGAGGCAACCTCCCGACCTCCCTTCGACCTCAGGGTCATCTCTGTCTTGGAGACCCAGAAGCCCCTTGCTGGTCTCCCCTCACACTGGGGCTGGGCATGACTGCCTTGAGCCCAAACTGCTCAGTCTAGGGGCTTCTATCCTAGCCCGACCTCTCACCCACATATTCAATAAGTCGCTAATGTTGGGTACCATACGGACATCTGGAAAGTGGCCAAAAGTCGTCCCTGTTCACAAACAAGGCGACCCTAAAGAACTCAAGAACTACTGCCCCATTGCAATCCTATCTGTGATCAGCAAGCTTCTTGAAAGGGTGGTTGCCACACAGGTCACCCACTCACCTGCAGGACCACGATCTAGTCTCCCCAGCACAGCGTGGCTTGCAGAAAGGGCACAGTACCTCCACCACCCTAGCCGTTGTCACCTCTGAGATCAGGTCTGCTGCAGACCTAGGCAAGCTGACTGGAGCCATCTTCATGGATCTCTCGAAAGCCCTTGACCGGGTTGACCACTCACTCCTGTGCTCCTCCTTCAAACCCTTGGCTTCTCCTCCTCTGCCCTTGCCTGGTTCAATAATTACCTCACAGGCAGACAACAGTACACCAAGTTCAACAAGTCCCTGTCTGAGCCTGCTATGGTTAACTGTGGAATCCCCAGGGCTCTGTCCTTGGGCTTCTCTTTTCCCTATTCATAAACGTGCTGCCCTTGGCCACGGCCCATGAGCATGCTACCTTGTACGCAGACGACCTAGTCATCCTGACCAGCTCCTGGAACATCTCCGCCATCAATATCAAGCTAAACTATGACTTTGACCTAATTCAAACCTGGCAAAGGACCACAAGCTCACTATCAACCTGCAGAAGACTCAGACCATGCTTTTTGGCTCTGTGGCCAAGACAAAAGCTGCCCCTGCACCTCTGAAGATCTCATGTGCTAATGGGTCCTTCCTACCAGTTGTAGTTACTATCAAGTACCTGGGGTGACTCTTGATCCTCAACTGGATCTCTCTCTGCACATTCACAGTGCACCAAGGCCTCAAACTGTAAGTTGGGCCTTGGGTACAGAGCAAAAGCTGTCTCACCCTGGCTGCCCATCTCACCCCTAGCCAGGGGGTCCTCCACCTATGCTCTGCTATGGGCTCATCACCTTTGCCCACATCACCAAAACCAGTCTCTCAAAATGAGACAAGGCGTACAACAGTGTATGTTGCTTTGCACTCTCAGCCCCGCCTCACCCATCGCTGTGAGCTCTACTCCTGGCTTGAGTAGCTTCCACTGGAAAAGCACTGCACCTTTGTCTTAGGCTCCTTCATCGACAATGTGGTCAGAACTGCCACCCCTTCTGCCCTCGCTGCATCCCTCCATAACTGCTGCCCCTCCTACCATCTAAGATCCAGTGACTCTCATGTCCTCCTAGTCCCAAAAACCACACCCAAATGGGCAACTGGGCCTTCGTTGCACTTGCACCCAGACTATGGAACTCCCTTCCAGCTAGCACTCCTCCTCCCTTCCCATCCCTGCTTTAAAGCCTCCCTCTGGGGCTTCCTCAAATTGGCCTCCTCCTGTCCTGCATAATTGAACCCCTCAGCCACTTCCACGGTAACTGGCTGAGTCGTTACTGGGCCCTTTGCTCATGGTGGCGGGTCCCTGCACCTTATACACTAGTAACACATGCTGCTACTTGCTGAATTGATTGTGTCGGTCCACCTTGGCCCTACTGCGCAATAATCATGTATATGTTACTGTTCTATCTACTGCTCTGTCTTTAGAGTGTTGTTGCCCTGATATGTTAGTTACTGCCTCTACCTTGCTGTTTATCACCCTCCTGCCTGTAATGTAAATCCCTCGATGCTCGTGTATTACCCTGTTTTGTTGTTGCTCTTGATGATACCTTGTACATGTCTCTGCCTGATGTGTTTGAATGTACCCCTGTAATCTCCTGGGTTGCACCTGAAAATAGGCACTTGGTTGTCTAGTGTCTAGCGTGGTAACCAAAAGCAAATAACTAAAATAAGTAAATAAGTCATGGAGTGCAGAACTCCACCGTGCCTGGATTAGTACATATCCTTAGGGTTCTGTGGCTTGGGTCCAAAGTCATCATAATACAGTATGTTACAGAATGATTTTCTGTGTTTGTCAAACTTTGCCAAAGGGAAATAAAGCTGCTTTGCTCTACTCTGTATAGTGGTGAATGATTGAGCAGGTACACAAAGGATAATGTATGGGCAGTCATACACAGAGAAGCCTGTGTTGGCATTGGGGAGATTGTCATGACAACATTTCACCCTCAAGAGTAAACCTTGAGAGGTTTGTGGTTGCCATGGCAACTTTGAGATGCTAACTCAGCTCGTTGTGTTTGGTTGCCCAGACATTGTCTTTTATAGTGTATGGGTAACCAGACAACAAACCTCTGTCTTATCTGTTTACTAAACACATTTTTATTCAAAGTGCACTGAATTTATTGTGATGCAGCATTTTTTATGGCTGTGGGTGGAGCCTACAGCTATCTTGCTATCTGTAGTTTGAAAAAGGAGTATCGTAGAACACATTTTGGACTTTTCAATGTATCCTTCCACATCTACAAATCACTATGGCAACTAAAATAAAATAATCCGTTCTTTCTGTTTAGAATGTTGGAGAAATAACTCCAAGCTGCTCATCTGATGGCCATTAGGAAACTGAAACAGTTTGTTAAATATTTGTTGCCTATTAAACTGGAGATTTGTTTACCCCTTAAATGCAACAGTTTGCACATTTAAATGCCTAGCATTTAAACATTTTACTATTAACTTCAATTGGGCATGAACATCTTTCAAGAAAGAGTCATACCTCAGAAATGTTAACCTTTCCCAGCAAATTCATAAAGAGTTACACTGTTTTCTAACCTCTCAAGACCTATTTGATAAAATCTTCAGTGAACTATCCAGACTAAATATATAAATTTATTTTCAACAGTAAGGGCTACGCCTGCTTCAAACATAATAGATAAGAGTTACTAAGATCTCTTATAGTAAGTGTGTGTGTGTGTGTGTGTGTGTTTGGGGAGGGTGGAGAAACAGTCAAACTCCTGGCAAGGGAGACCTCATCTAATGAATTAACTGCTGGCAAACTATGGTTGAGAAATTAATTTGTATAATTATCTGATTCCTTATGTTCTCATATAGAGTTATAAAAGTCAAAACAACTAAGAAATGAATTTATAGGGAACAACAGTTGAGTTTTCTTGTGTTTTGGACCTCCAAGCATAAGGCATGGAACATAAATGTATTGTTTGTGGTTGGAATGAACAATCTAAACTGTAAGAAGGTATGAAAAGTAATATTTTAATTTACAGCATTAGTAATGTAATTCAGCATAATTTGTATGAATACATTTGAGGTCTGATAATAATGTAGCCAGGGTATGTATTGGTTTGCTTTGATCTCTACAACATGTAGTAGTACTAGTAAATATTTTATTCTGAAAATTCAGAAAAGAGGTAGCTAACTCAGCCTAGGCTCACTTTCAATGGGGTCCCAATGTATAAAATAAACAGTTACACAGAGTATAGTACATAACTACAAGCACAGCAATACAATACAACCTGTATTAAAATTAAAAGACACAATACTGTACATGACAGACATGTAGATATGTTTTCAATTAATTACAACAAACTTTAGGTATTTCAGTACTTTTACAAGCCACGATCTTATCTGAGGCCAAGATGGAGATGGTATTGACTTGATATATAATGTGCTATTTTGAGAATGAAAGAGATCGTGCCATTTATTAGGAGGAAAACTGTTGTTTAGATACATAGACACTGTCAGCAGATAAGGGCCCACCAGTCTGCACATTTGAGTAAAGTTCCCTTTATGTTTTCTATATATGAACATATGAATGTGTCAGCAGAAACAGACCACCGGTCTAAGTCCGCTCAAGTGTGCAGTTAGCACCCCTAGTTTGTAGCTGCCACCCTCCTTTGCCATCCCACTGCCACACCCTCCCTAACCTGACTCTCCCTGTTCCCTGTCCAATGCCCTTTAGAAGCTGTTCACAGATTTATATGATACCATCCATTTTGGTAGTGCATTCCATTTTGCTACCACTCTTTCTGTGAAATAGTGTATCTTCATTTCCTCCCTAAATCTTTCCTCTATTCTTAGCCCATGCCCCAGGCGTCCCTCCTCCTCCTTAGCTTAAAGACCCCATCTGTCCCATCCTTATTGATTCCCTCAGATGACTTGAATGTCTCTATTATGTGCCCCCTGTCCCTTCTATCCTCCAGGATGTACATATTCAGTCTCCCAGCCTGCTCTCATAGTCTCTCCCCTCCATTCACATGTCATCTTGGTTGCCCTCCTCTGCACCCTCCAGGTAGCCTGATATCACACTTCCAGGTATGGCCTCCAAACTGCACACAGTACTCCAAGTGTGGCCTTACCAGTGACCTGTAGATGGGCAAGATCACCTCTCTTCATCTGGATGAATCCTCCTTTGCTATGCACCCCAAATTTTGTTTGCTTTTGCAGCCACTCTCCTGCACTGGGCAATGCTGTTCATGGTCCCTGTTACCATTACTCCTAGGTCCTTCTCCTCAGTCATCCCCAGCTTAACCCCCCAGCCAGTATTCTCTCATTGGGTTATTCACCCTGAAGTGCATAACCTTACACTTCTTAGCATTGAACCCCCAGCTGCCACCTCTCTTATCCTCCTCTAGCTTGCTTAGGTCCCTCTGCAGCTGCTTCCATCCCTCTTCTTCATCCACCACTGCTCCGTTTGGTGTTGTTTTGGAACAGACTTACCTTGCTCACTACCCCATGTGCAATGTCTGATATGGAAAGCCCAAATAATACTGGTCCCAGCATAGAGCCCTGTGCCAACGGAGTTCCCTTCCACCACCACCTGTTGCAGCCTCCCACTCAGCCAGCTTGTAATCCAGCTTGTCATTTTGCCCTGCCCCTACACCAGTTAGCTTCCCCAAGCCACGCATGAGGCATCAAATCAAAGGCCTTGCTGAAGTCCAAGTAAGAACATCCACCACATGACCCTTACCCAACTCACCTGTCACCCAGTCATAATATTGTATCAGGTTGGTTTGATAAGATTTCCCTGAAATGAACCCATGCTGCCTCACATCCTGGAGGCCATTGTCTCCAGGTATGACAACAGTCTTTTGTTTAGTATTGTTTCCATGAGTTTGCACACTATGGAGGTGAGACTTACCAGACGATAATTCCCAGTTCATCCCTTGATTCGCTCTTGTGTGTAATGGTACCATGTGCCATCTTCCAGTCCAGTGGCACATCCTGACTCCATTGAGGTGTTGTACAGATCTGCCAGCAGTTTCATGTAGGCTTGATATTATTTCTGAAATGTTAGAGATCTTCCTGGGAAACTTCAAGATACTGGTATATAACTATACCATTTACAAAACTCCTGATCAAACAACTTGAAACAGAAGACAGGTTTTTGTCATTTTTAATATGATGTGCTGAGTGTGTATTTACTGAGTTGCTGGATCAGGGCCTTGAAGAAAATAATAACATTTGCTTAACTAATTCAAGATTCCATCAGGTGAACAGAAAAAGTCTATAAAATTTATCTGAAAACTAACAACTATAAGATGCAAAAATAGCATTTGTATATACATATATATATATATATATATATATATATATGCAATAATTTCTTTACAGGCATTACTAGTATCTTTTGAAAGATTGTCCAACTTGTGATTACTAATTTTGAGTATAGTTCATGAAATAATGATTGTGATATTTGTTATGTTATATAGTCCCCCAATTGTACCTTATGCATACCATGTAAATCAAATAATTTCAAGGCCATCTTGACATGTAATAAAAGCTCTTTTCCTGCTAAAGACTGCTGATATAATAAATAAAGAACAAATTCATAAGTAAGGAACCAGTGGCTTATGGAAATATCTACAGGGGTTTAATCCTGTCACTGTTGGGAAAACACAGGAAAAATGAAGGCTTCTTACAGGAAATGGTTATTTGGATCTGGGAGCACTTAATATTTTTATCCTATATTTTGTATTTAAGCAGAAGCCAAGTGCCCAAGGTTGCATGTAGAAGTACCCTGGCCTGGTGCTGTAGGGGAAAGGTGTAGCTGTTGGGATTTGCTAAGTCCAGTGCACATATTAAACATCTGCAATGAAGTCTCAATGAGCCATGGCATCAGAAAAGGACAGGCCAGCGATGAGGACATGAAAGAATCAGTAAAGAGGACATCACTACATGATGGGGCATTCCCAAATGAAGGATGGGTCCTTATCAGGGAGCTAGCGAAAAAGGCATAAAATTGGCCATGAGACCTATGAGCAACAAGAGCCACGTTCCTTCAGAGATGAGGTGTGTGCTAATGGAATCTACGCATACCTTTGAACAATGTAACTTATGACCTATGAGGTGGAAGGGAGGAGGGCAGGAGTGAAAATACACTAATTGAGGAGTACTAAGCAACAGAAGCCAGCTAGAACTCTCTGGCTTGGTGCCAACCTAGGGCTAGCCTAAGGGAAAATCAGAGAAGCAGTGGTTAGGGTAAAATGCATGTTCAAAATAGTTGTGTAGGTAATTGAGGGCGTGGGAAGGCACTGTAATAAGGAAGATCAGAGTAGCAATAAGGAAGAGGGTGGTCAGCTAGACAGAGACAATGGGGCTGATTCAACAGGTGCCACACTATCAAGGTCAAGCTGGAGAGCTTGACTTGGGAGGTACTAGGGAGACTGCAAACAGTGTGAGCTAGGGCAGGTTCTTCTGGAGACAGCAGACATTGGTAGAGAGGAGGAAGATCTGAGTCAAAATGCAGGTCTAGGACACTTTTGCATGAGCAGTGCTGGGTGACAACAGCAGACCAGTGAGGAAGCTTTAAGAGACCAAGAGAGGAGAGGAGATCAGCAAAGGGGTGGGCAGACAGATAGCTTTAAGCTCTTGAATTCTACTACTGGAAGCCAATAGGGGCAGGACAGGGTAGGGGAAGGAGGAGCTTAAGTGTATTTAAAGGTGGCCTGGGAGGGAGGATGGGTGAAAATTCACCAGCAGAAGCAGCAGCTGTAGAGGCAGGGCTCTGTATAGGCCATACCTGATGCTTGTGTCCAGGGGCCAGTGGCATCAGGCTTCTTGGCTCTGAGAGAGGTGCAGAGTGGTGTCCAGGCATGCAGGGAGAAACGCAGATGGTGGTAGGTAGCTCAGTGGGCTACAAGGATGCCTGTAAAGAGGGACAGCACAGGGTTTAATGAGGAAAATATAGGGTAATGCACTGGGGCATAATAACATCCAAGCCAAATACCAGCTGAATAACAGAATATCACAAACAACTGATGTCAAAATGACTTGGGAGTATATACTACCAATAAACTAACTTTTGACTATACATTAGGGAAACAGTAAAGAAATGCAATAAATCATCAGCTGCATAATGAGGAATGTTGAGAGTAGGAGAAGAGAGGTGATAGTACCATTATATACATCATTGGTCAGGCCACATATGGAATATTGTGCCCAGTTTGTATCAGTGCAATACAAGGGCAGTATGAAATTAATGGAAAGGTACAAAGAAAACTTACCCTAAAAATTGAATCTGTTAAAACAGACCATATGGGAAAGACTGCAAGAACTGGGTCTTTATTCAATTCTGTACAAGAAATTAGAGGAGACTTGTGTTACTCATATAAAGCACACCATGATGAATAAATATGGTTAACAAGGGACTGAGTAAAACAAAACTGAAAGACAGACAAGATAGCAAGGCAAGGCAAATGTTATTTATTTGGCACCCAATCCGAGCTCTAGGACTTATACAATCAGAATACAACAATTAAAAGATCATAAAATAGCATATAACAATAATATAAAAACACAATAACGAAGGGTTAAATATCTACTAAAATATACAAAACCTATAGTTCTAAAAGGCTGACTTTATCACACTACCAGACTGTGTCCTGGAGCGCCTGACTAAATAGATGAGTCTTAAGGAGGCTTTAAAACCTCAACTGAAGGGGCCTCCCTTACTGATGAAGGCAGCGAATTCCACAGGACGGGCTGGTGACATTAAAAGCTCTGTCACCAGCAGTTTTAACCTCATCCTGGGAATCACCAGGAGGCTCCAGAGGAGGATCGAAGGGAGCAGACTGGGACAGCAGGTGATAGAAGGTTCAACAGGTAGGCAGGGCCGAGTCCATGAGGGCCTTAAAGGTGAGCAAAGCCCACCTTGAAGGTATCCTCCACGAACAGAGGCAGTGCAGTTCATGCAGCACTGGTGTGGCATGATAAATTTAGACTGTCCCATCAACACTCTGGCAGCTGCATTCTGCACTAGCTGCAGTCAGAGGAGGGACCCACCGAGACCCGAGGAAGAGCACAATACAGTAGTCAAGCCTAGATGTCACGAAAGCATGCACCAAAGTGGGGAGGTCCAGGGGTGAAACCTGGTGTTTGATCCTGGCGATATTCCTAAGATGGAAGAAACAATTGGACAATGGATGACACTTGATATTCAAATGACAATCTGCTGTCCAGGAACATGCCAAGATTATGCACCCTAGAGGAGGCCTTCAATGGGACAGACCCCAGAACTAATCCGTATCTGTCCCAGAGACCATCCTCTCACGCTTCCTGTTTGACTCCACCACTAGTACCTCCGTCTTATCGGGGTTCAGTAGCAACAAGCGGGAGGCCATCCAGTCATTGATCTCTGCCAGGCAGTTGTTAAGTGCCTCAGCTGCATTGGATGTCCCAGGGCAAAGGATAGATACAGCTGGGTATCATCAGCATAACAATGAATCTCCAAGCTGTACTTCTATGATCCCACCCATGGGATCACATCAATTTCAACAAAAAAGAAGCTGCAAGAACAAATAGAAGGAAGGTGTGGTATTGCCAAGAGTAGTGAGTACATGAAGTGCCTTACCTAGTTCGCTGTAAACAGCAACACTCTAGGTCAGTTTAAGAAGGAACTGGATAACTACATGGGAACCAACAAAAGTAAATATTCCCACTGATATCGACCAAGTCACTAAGGCTAAATGCGATGAGACTTGTATGTCAGTGTGAAACTATGAAACAAAGAAGGAATAGGGGACATGATAGGAGCGTTTAAATACTTGAAGGGTATTAACAAGGTACAGACACAGAATCTCCTCCAGGAAGAACTGCACCCCGACCAGAGGTCATGACATGCGCCTAAGAGGGGGCAGGTTCAGGAAGCAACACAAGGAAGGGTGCTGAAGCCTTGGAATGGCCTCCTCCCACATGTGATGGTGTCAAGATGGTCAGAGAAATCAAGCTGACATGAGACAGTCAGTGTGGAAAACTTAACACAGCAGCCTGATTAGAGGACAGTATACATGAGCAGACTAGATGAGTCCACATGGCTATCTGCCACACATCCTATGTTTCTATGTATGTGGTGATATAGAAGTATAGTATTTGCTCTGTGTGGTGACGAAGGATACAACTGCTGTTTGGTGGGGGGTTGTAGCTGTGATGGGATAAGCATTGGGTGACATTTGGCTTCTCTGTGGTTTAAGTGGGGAGTAATTTATAACATGTTATGCAGTCTTTTTGTGCCTGGTCTAGATACAGTGATGTTATTGTCTAATAACATTACTGTATCTAAAGTCACCTAATAATCAGGATACTGTAATTGTTTTTGCGATTGTATAATTTGTGTTGGTTCATCAGGATAAGGGGTTTAGCCAGAGTTGAGGTCAGTTAAGACCTACAGAGTTAGGATGGACAGGGGTCCACTGCTTTGGGTCAGAAGGACCGTCAGGGTGCTGTGAGAAGGAGACCCCACGCAGCTTGACTAACTACCTAAAAGTTTAGGAATAAACCATAGTCTTAGTTCTCATGTTGCCACTGGCTGGCCATCGAGTCACACATAGGCATAGCTACCCTAATGGATAGTTTCTCACCCTGCTTGGGGAGGGTGCCAGCATGAATGTCATCTTGTGGGTGATCATACTTAAGGGATACCCTAAGAGACAGGGTTTCAAAAGTGTAGTTCTTCTGTGCAGGAGGCTAGTCAATTTCAGAGGCAACAGTAATGGTATGGATTAAGCCAAAGTGTTGATGATGTCATATATGTGGACATAAAGTGATAGGTGAGGGTGATGCCCTTTTAAGTGTGTACCCCAGAAGCAGGTAATAAAGATACAGCCTGCTTGACCCCAGCTCTTAAGTGTGGACAGCAGTTTTCGGATGGTCTGAGGCTACTGATGCCTCTGTGCATGTTTTGGTACCCCTGGTCCCCTCTGCCCAGACCCATGTTGGAGGCGGTGAGTTGAGGTTCATAGAGCTCTTGGTTGAAAGCCATCCGCTTCCCAGTGAGAGATGCCCCAAATACCCCTGAACACAGGGAGAGTGGTAGGTGTTACACATTTCTATAGAACTGCTTTGTGATACCCATTGCTACTGAAAGTTTGCATTCCAGCTTGCATTTCGCTTCTGATTGCATGCTTGCAATTTCTCACTATTTCTGTGGCCTTTTATCTTTTGATATGCCGATTTTAACCTTCAGTAATTTGTATACACTGTTTGCAAGAATTAACAAAAACAAAGGGTGTGGTCACTCTAGATTACAATAAACTATTCTGTACACAGTGTTTTTTATAAATAAGATCTTTATTGTCCTTTTTTCATCACATATGGCCATATATAATAAAAAAAGAATAATAAGACATCTTATTATAAAAAACTTTATGATACAGAACTATTCGTGGAATCAGACTCACCACCTTTGTTTTGTTAAGTCATGAACTTATCCAGAGATTAGTACGCTGCACCATTACATACTGTGTGAATACACAAAAGTGATTACCTTTGGGACACGTTTACTCTATTTACAGGCTACAGTAACTGTTTACCTTCATTATTGTGCATGTGTACCTTCATATGGTCACTGTCTGTGGATGGAAAGTTTCAGCATGCCCTTTGCAGAGACCATCTCGACAAGTTAGGACTGAGACAAGCAGAGTCTGGAAGGAATGAGCCCCCTCCCGTAGCTGAGGGTATGTACTGCTGCAATGAACTGTAGAGCAGACAGGACTTGAGGCAGAGTATCTAGGAGGAAATGGAATTCAACTCCTGGGAAAGAAAAACATCAACCCAAAAGAAAGACCCATTTTATTAAAACTTTATTGAACATAAAACAAATGAGCATGTGTACAGTGCATTGGAAGTAGAACACTGAACTGAGTAAATGAAACCATTAGAAAGTGGGAGCCAAAATGATCATCCATTCACTTGACCCATACTGTAAACCAACCACTTGTAATACTAAGATAATAGAACAGGACAGATATACTCAGAATCTCTACACTGTAAGGCATTATAGGAGTCATAGGAGGATACAGTCTACAGTATCAGCCAAGTTTGACTTATCATTTTTCAATGGATTTATTTTAATTAATCTAATGTACAAACTCTACAGACTTTGAAGAAAAAAAGATCCTTTTATTATCAGAATAAGATGCTAAAGGATGTGATATCAGAGGAATAGGATTTGGATGGAAAATATCACTACTTTGTTGTGGCTTATTAATCTTCTTCAGTATGACCATATTTTCAAGGAAAAGTTTTTTTTATTGTTCCTTGACTCTTGAAAGTCACTTTTGGTTGCCCTTCAAAGTAATACTACTGAGCAATCTGACATCATCTCAAGCCCTACAGAAAAACAAAGCTCTTTTCACAAAAACCATCATTTTAGCAAAACATGATCCAAGCTAGAGTAATGTGTTTCCAAGTGTTAGATGAAAGAACTGGGAGGCCTAAGGACCCTTGAGATCCAACCACTATTGATTAGAAATCTGATCTATACAGCTACCACACGTCTGGCTACAGACCTGGAACCAATCTTCTGTTCATCTATATGGGGATGCATGTCTCAGGCTGAATGGGCCAGAAAATGCAAGGTGAGGTTTAAGTTACATTATATTAGAGATTCACATAGCAGATGGTAATATAGCCTTTGATTGAGCTGAGTGTATTTGTGTAGAGGTCAAAGCAAGTGTATTCTACAATGTTGAAAACATTCTACAATGTTGAAAACATCTAGTCACTGTAAT
This sequence comes from Neoceratodus forsteri, assembly GCA_016271365.2. Taxonomy (NCBI): domain Eukaryota; kingdom Metazoa; phylum Chordata; order Ceratodontiformes; family Ceratodontidae; genus Neoceratodus; species Neoceratodus forsteri. The sequence goes on along the minus strand of CM028129.1, from coordinate 1,707,572,854 downwards.
AAAAGCATACTGGAGAGTAAATAAGATACTGAATTGTATCAGTAATGGGGATAAGTCACTTTGTCATTATGCTCCACCCCCCAAATAAGAGAAGGCCATGGAAAACATAGACGAGATACAGAGAAGAAGCGGCATGGATGATTCAAGAACAGCAAGGGAGAAATTACCAGGTGCAGCTAGACACCTATAATTGTGCTCAGATGAGAAGAGGAGAGAGATATAACAGGGTAGACACCAGTCCATTTTCAGACTGAAGAGCCAGAGAAACACCGAGGATACCTCAGACTGACAGGAAGAATGTTTAGAAAGACATGAGAAAGTTTTATTTTTATTTGATTTATTTTAGTTTTGTTGTCCAGGATATGAAGACTAGGCAGTTCTGCTTATTTTCAGTCACATCCCAGTGGGTTACATGTGGAAAACAAGTTTAGTGAAGGGAGAATTTGGCTAGGACACCACGGAAATTCTCATACTTTAATGGTCACCGAACAGCTACCAGAACAGACAGATGGGACTTTGGTTTAATGTCTCATCTGAAGATGGCACCTCAGGAGAGCAAACCCCCTCATGCTGCACTCTGAGGTCAGTACTTCCTAAGTTCCTGGTGAGGGGCTAGAACCCATAACATTTTGATCTTCCAACCTCAGAGAAAAGTGTGCAACCTGCTGAACCACTGACACTATAAGCTGACGGTATTTCTTTACGAAATGCAATGATGAACGGTCAAACAAACTGCCCAAGGAGGTGGCTAATGCAGGCTCTGTCCCAAACATTTTTCACACTTTATTTACCCAGAGTAACCTAGCACTGATGCAACATCTTATTTCCAGTGAGGTCCTGCTTCTACCCATTTCTGCAGCTGGGTATACTGGAGCATTTGGAGGTTAAACGACTTGTCCAAGGTCCCACAGTGAGTGTATGACTCTACATGGTGTTTGAACTTGTGATAACCTGGTTCCCAGGCCACTGTTCTAATCACTATACCACACTGCCTCCACTGCAAGCTCAAATGGGATAGACACAAAGTGATAATTAGGAACTCCTGGATTACATGATTACCAAGAATGTGAGAGAAGCAAGTAACTCTTGTTACAAAACTCTGGGCTTTCTGAATGGATGAGAATGAAGCAATAATACGCAGCGGGTGTGGAGTATCATGGGATATCATCATGCCTCTGGTGCATCATGAGGCACAAGGCAGCAGTGTCCCAGGCACCTGAGAAGTGACAAATGCCATGATAAACCACACCCTGGAGTGTATTATTGCTATCATGAACTGGTTTAATTTGTGTTTCAGTAGAAAATTAAAAGAACATATTCAAAGTATGTTTTCCCCAATGATTTCTAATGTGAAAGTGTACATTGAAAAAAGTTCTGAGTCTAAATTGAGTCCACTAAATTACACTATTGCAATGGAAGCTATTTGGTCCATATGTAGTCAGGTGACTATGTGAACTCTGCTTTCCCTTTCCTACATATTGTGATGACTGGCAGGACATTGGTGCTTTTTTGGTTGTTGGTTTGAGTCAGCTGGTGGGACTGCTGCGTGCCATGAGCAGGCTGGAACACTGCTAGTGTCACAGTCTGTGTGAGGGAGTGAGTGTGTTCTGTTGTGGCCTAATTGGGGCAATGTTTGAAACACTATGGTGTGCATTATCAGTGGCATGAGTCAGGGTCCATCAAAGAGCAGGAAGAAGGTAACAGTTGCCACTGGGCTACTGAGGTTACTGTTGTATTGCATCTTTCTTTAACCTTTGAATTGGGGGTTGTTTAGAGAGGGAAGGCAAGTGGGTGATGCTTTTTTTTCAAGTAGGACTGACGAGGCTATCCTAATCTGATTGCCAAAATGTATGGGCAGACTGATTTCGAGCAGGTAAATGACCTGTTAGTTGGGAACAAATTTTTCTTACCCGTGATTATGTTGTGGATTTTAATCATGGTAAGAAGAGGATTTAACCAATCAGGCTGCTGGATTTTGCAGTCCATTTCATAATCTGTGTTTATCCCTAACTACCTCTGTATCTACGTAAGGAGAGAAACTCATGGGTAAAACAAAACAAAAAAAAAACTACTGAGAAAGGCATGTTGTATCAGGCTTTACCATCACTGGCTATGTTTGACTTTTATGAGCTTCACTGTGGCTCAACTAGTAGCACACATCTGCCGCTGGGCCTGGAACATCCTGGGTTCTAGTCCCACATCAGGATTTAGCTCATACCATAAATAATGGTACACTAGAAATTCTGCATTGTTTGGGTGAACCACCCTTTGGGTGACATATTGACTTGAAGTCCTTTTGCCCATCTTTGGTGCTGTCATAATAGGTGACCAGGTGGAAGTAAAGGAAGCGAGACACTTTTGCAAGAGTAGGGATACTTTTATTTATAACAAACAAAGGAACATATGCATTTTGCATCAATCCATCATAACAAGGAAAATAAACATAAGTGCCAGAGAAATAGCAGACATGCACAAAAATAAAAACAAAAAGAAAACTATGTAAAAAGATGGAGACAATACATCACACAATGATTAAATGCTTTAATACAAGAAATAAAATACAAGATTCTATTTTACTCAACCAATAAATATTCAGATATCTTTAAGGTGCACAAAGTGTCCATTGAAACAAGTTTGGTTCACTAATAGCCAGATCCTGATTGGAGCTGACCTAACTCCAAGCCAGTCTAAACTCCATGAAGTATTAAACCTTTTCCTAAGATACTGTAGGTCCAACATTCCATAATGTACAGCATATAGAATAGAAGGAATGATTGACTACCCTCACTATGTCTGGTGGAGAGTAACATTTTGTCATACAATAAGACCCCATCTTCCCTGCCAGAGGTAGTACTTTAGTATAGAAAACATCACCCTAAGCATAGTGTCATGGAATCAACCCATTTTTTACCGTAAATACCTGCAGTAATACCACTTTCATAGGTGACTGTACCTAAACCTTGTTCCCCCATTCATTACCTAGATGTGACCCAAACTGTTTAGCAAGGGGCTTTCAGTAGAAAGTGCAGCTGAGTTTCAACAATTTCTCCACATGTAGCCCTGGATAATACCACTCTTCAATTGCCTTGTGCTTCAGAGAATTATCCACCCCCAATTTCAATAACATAACCATAACCATAACTGTTGCAAGTCTCACATATGATTAGGTATGATTAGCTATCCTCTTATCTCATAGGATGCGTAGTGGAGCTTGTTCCTTATCAACTTGGCTAAGGGGAAATAGCGGCTTCAGAAACAAAGTGCGTACTCTGTATAGAAGTATATAATAGTTTCCCAGGATGCCTACCATGGAATCATAGGGCATCTATCATTGTCTTAATTTAATCAAGATCAAGATCCCATACAATGGAAACCCCAAGGACTTTTCTGAGTTTGAAATTTGATTTTCCTGTTTTCCACACTTCCACATAGAGGACATCCATTCCAGACCTAAGGGGCCCGGACTTGTGTGTATTCATTATGGCTGCACCTAAGTTAGCCTTTACAAATATTAATATAAAAAAGACCTGTGGATTCTCCATCAACAGGTCACTTTCTGATAGTACCAGGAATGTCATTTCTCTCTTGATTGAACTCAAGTGGCTTCCTCAAACTGCCTGAAAAACACACTGAACAGCCTAGCTTCTACCTCGGGGAGGGGCACATAACTAAAACAGCATTTGTCAGTGCTGAACATTTGATGCTTGTTAAACAATTTGTTTTTTTATTTTGACCCCAATCTTTGAAGATATTTGTTTTAGGATTCGCCTTGCAGACATGACATGTACCATTTACAGTATATTAGCCAAAATGCAATTTTGCACTAGAGGTGAAAAACACATCTCATCCAGGATTTAAAAATTACATGTCACATTTATGAGGTGGCGTGGATAAATGGCTATATTGAAAGTTTGGAGTCAAAATATTGAAAATTGGTGAAGTTATGAGTGAACACTGAAATAGTGTAATGTTCAGTCATAACCTGGGCATTACCCGTATTTGTACACCACATTTTTAGCATAGCTTTCTTATTAACCACCTAATGAACCTGGTAGGTAAAAGTTTCACAGCCTGCCAAAACATCATTCAAACGACTGAAATGCCAGTCTAGTCACAGGTATGAAAACATATTTTGGCCAGGATTTGAAAAATAACAGCTGTCACATTCATGAGGTGCTGTGAAAAATGTATATGTTGAAAACTTGGGGTCAAAATATTGAAAATTACCAAAGTTACAAGCCTGCATTCACAGATTTCAATGTAGGCTCATAACTTTGTTGTTTTTAATATTTGTATGCCAAATTTTCAACATAGCCTTCTTATGACATCACCTCACAAACAAGGGCAGAGAAAATGTTCAACTCCTGCCTGAAAGGAGAGTCCATGCAGTGACCATGAAATCACCGTTTGGACATATTTGCCTAATTTCTCTGCCATTACTCATGAGGTGGGGTCCCAAAAAGTCATGCTGAAAATCTGGGGCAAAAATATTCAGAAATGGCCAACAATGCCACAAAGTTTAAAACCCCATTAAAATACATTGAGCGACATACTTGATTTCCTCAGTTCACAGTCTGGCATTGAAGAGTGAAGATGTGTCTGTGGTCCAGACAGGATTATGGCATTTGGACCCCTAGTGAGTATATAAGGGCATGGGGGTGTGTGTGGTAGGTTGGAGGGTCAGTTAGGGGCAATACGGCACAACAGACATCGATAAAAGGTTTTATTCTATTCTATTTCACAGATTTAAAAAATTTAAAAATGGCGAGGGACGGTTTTCTTTATTATAGTTGGTGACACTGGGGATGAGGCACTACCCAGTGTCAGTGTTATATTGGCAGCACTGGAGTTAGGCTTCCCAGTGCTGCATAACTAAATGGGTGATGTGGGGGTAGCAGCCAGTCACGTGGGGATTGGGCAGCCCTGTGCCATAATAATAACATGGGTTGGGGCTTGGGGGCAGTTATAACAGCAGCTGCAACAGACATCGATGGATGGTTTTCTGTTTCACATGGTTTAATAGAAAAAGATAACTGCTCACTAACAGTGGGTAAAGAAGCTTCAGTGCATGACATTAACATACTTTGCTCCAAATAAATAATCAAAGATCACATTTTTTTAAGATTATAGTTCTGATAATTACTACAACTCCTTTTAACATGTTTTGCTGTAGATTAACATCCTAACAGGAACCATCATCACCAAATTAAAATAAACATATAAACAGATCTCTCCCTCAACTCATTGTTGCTTAGCAACCATCACGTGTTAAAACTAAACCAGCCTTCAGTGACACCAGGATCGATTCCGTTATTAGCAGACAACTTGCTTTAGAAAATGGGCTTTTTATTTCCTGGGCTCTGATTGTACAGTACCCATTACAGATGGGTGCATTAACTTTCAGTAGATGCTCAGGAAATCAAAACCCAGCCTGCCATGCCCTAGTGTCAAACTAGTATACTTGTGCCAGGTTGAAACTCAAATACAATAGCTGCCATTTTTTCACTCACTTAGCGAGAGAGAGTAGCGAGATCACCCTGTCATCTTCACACCAGTCCGTACACGCTAATATGAAGAATTACAGCATTCTACAAACCAACATAAAAAATGATTGTTTTTTTTTTTTTTTAATATGCCATTTTGGTGTCTTGCTTCAGATAACATAACCCCCCACCCCATTGCTAGATTAACATCTCAGCACTTGCTCTGACCTCTGCCCAAGAATCATAAATGCTATTTTCATAAAAAATAAAAAAGAAACTGTCATCTTTTTGCTAACAAAATTAAATGCTCCAGCTCCATCTCACGCTGTCAGCGGTGCCATAGAAACAGCGGTCCATCCGTTGGCGGGCATGTGGATGGGCAGGATAGCAGCAGACAGGCAGGATCATGACTGAAATGAACAGGATGAGGGGCAACAAAACCAGTGAACTATTTATTTATTTATTTATTTATTTATTATGTCTCTCCTCTGTCTGTCCTACAACACTGTGGCAGTACTGCAAGCAGTAAAACCCTGCAGTATACTGCCCATGCATGCCCCAAATACCTGAACTGCTCTCCCCATGCTGTACTGCCAGCCTCAAACTGATTGTGTTCCCAAGTCACTGGTCCCAGTTGTGATCATGACCACAACAGCTTTGCTTCCAATTTATAAAAAGGGCATCTAAATAGCACAAGTACTTTTCAGCTAGCTAATGGTGATTGCCGGGTGATTGGGAGAGGAGGGATGGCTGAAGTAGAGTACACTAAAGCTGCAGAAACTCCATAAAAAATTTCTAAGAAATCGCTCAGCCTTGTTCAAGGAGTTTACGCAGCCAAGTCCACACTCTGGTTATCATCATCCACTTGATTCTCTTCTCCCATTCTCTTTTGTCTGACTGAGTAACAGAGTGAGGGCGACTGAACTGACTGTACAGTACAATGTACGTGATCCCTCAGTGTGCAGAAAACTAAACAACAGTGCCCTCTACTGACAAGTATAGCAGTAATATAGTGGTCGAGGGACTACTTTACAAGAACATGTAGTTTTATTCTTTTTTATATTTATTAGAGTTGTTTTGAATGTTTCATTAAAATCTGCAAAAATATTACTTGTCCCATTTCTAAGCACAATAATACTCTCAGGGTGGGCGGTATGGGCAATACCAGACCTTCCAGGGGCCATAAGGCCCTCCACCTGCAGCGTTGGCATCATTATGCCCCTGGGCAGTCTGGTATTGCCCAACAATGCCCACCCTGTTGGGTATTAATGTTTTGATTCAATATATCTTGTAGTTATTAGATCACACCAAGCAAATTGCAACAACTTAAAATGCCTGCCTCATAACATCACTGATTCCCTTATAATTCTGCCATGTTTTTGTGTGAGGAACCCAAGTATACAGTGATTCTAGTACAGCCAGTACATAACATGTTTAAAATCATTTAATAATGTGCTCTAAAAAACATTCTAATTTATAACAACACTAAGCTTATAGTAAACATGTAATGCCCTTCACAGCTAACCATCAGTAAGATTACAGTGCGGCTTGGAATCTCGAGTTGTTGGTCCCTAGCCTGCAGAGAGGTGCCTTACAGTGATAATGCTGGGAAAGTGAAACCGCCACCTATAAGTGTATGTTTTAGATCATCCTGTACACCATATCTGACAACAATGGATCCTGTTTTCACATAAGGATATCAGAAAGCCATGACTCTGGGCATGCAACTTAGCATTAGGCATGTGCATTACAGGCAATGACAGGCTCCTGATGTTAAAAAGCTGATCAGCTGCTTGCTGGCCTTCATGCAAATCAAAGGATGAAGCCCCCAGTGATTGGAGCAGCTCGGTCCTTTGAAGTGCATGAAGTTTCTGCCCAGCAAGCAGCAGTGGCATCATGACCACAGTGCATGGTCAGTAGTCTAGACTGCTGAGCCACTACTGTTTTGAACAGCACTGGACTCAACAGTGACCCCCCTCGAAATCCTCATTCAGTGTAACAAAACATTTGGTGCGCATGTGCATCAAATATAAAAGGAAGCATAAAATGAGTATTGATTTAATCAAAAACACTCTTTTGTGGTTGGTAATGGTTTTCCTCTTCCATAAATTAACTTTCTTTTGTGCTGTTTCAAGCAAATTCAGCCTAATTGAATATGCAGTTGCAAACGTAACTCCCAGTACTGTAATACCTTGAATTATGACCTGTATACGCCAATCTTGTCTAGGCTTCTTTAATAGGTCCAGCTCCAACATATCACCCTTACACGTTGTTTTATTTATTTTTGTACCTGGCACCATGGAGTTTTCCTCTAGAACCCTGAGGGTGGAATCCCACCCTTTCAGAATCCACAAATGGACTAAGATTGTCTGCATATGCTAAAACCTTGGCCTTTGTAGTAGGTTCCACCCCCAGGCCTGCAACAGATTGTACAGATTGTATTTGTGTAGTAAAGGGTCAGTTGCAAACATGTATAGGAGAGGATTCAAAGGGCAGCCTTGTTTCATTCTCACTGATATAGGCACAGTCGTCCCAGCCATCCATTAGTATAAGGCAGTATCAAAGTTTCCCTACATAAAGTTTTAATCCAGTTAATAAACAGTAAAGGAACACCATATTTTCCAATACCTCATATAAAAATTAAAGACAGCACAGTGACTCCACTCAAAACTCTGCCTGGTATTGGTTTAAAACTGACAGAACAGAATGAACTGGCACTGAATATCAGAGTTAAAATCCCTTGCTTTATTCAATACAACAAGTTAAAATTTGCACTTACATGTACAAATGGTAGTATTATTCACACACATGAGTGCAGCCAGAACCCCATGACCCTCTGACCGGTTTCAGCTTGATGCTTTATCAAGAATCACTGACACTCAGAAAAGTGGATCCCTTTTATACTAGTCAAATCTTAAAGAGACAGTACATAATTCATTTAAAAGCTAAAAATAAAAGCTTTTTAGTAAATCTTACCCATATAAATTAAGGTGTAGGTAGCTACTTACTAGACATTATTCACTAATCAGTGCTGTGGTATATGTGTTTTTTACTTATTTTTACAGTTTTAGCATAATCTATGTAACTATAGTTTTATTTTACCATTTCATAGTTTCACTGGTTCATCATACAATTCTTCAATTTAACCTTAAAATGCCAAATCCTATATTCTTAATGCATTCAAGGACAGACTTGAATGCAGGGTAGGAAATGTGGTGAAATGGCATGGCCGTTATGCCTAATGACCAAAAGGCACACCCCAATGCCTGTCACTCTCTGCAGGGTGGTGGTGGGGTTGGCTTCAGTTCAATACTTCACTGTCATTCCTATTCACAGCTCTGTAACTTCTACACTACCACTGCCAATGCCAGCAAGCAAACATTCGGCATTGACAAATGCTTGTTTCTTTAAGAAAAGCCCCAAAACTCACCACAAAGAATGTAAACTCCTCAGGGCTTCTGTTTTAAATGTCTCCTGTATAACTATAGTTCCACTATACCTTCTATTTAATTTGTACTGGTTCATTGTTTAATTCTTCTGATTTACTCTTGAAGTGCTTGATCCTGTAATATTAGTACCATGTGAGTCAGGCGGTATAGTACCTCACCCCAGTGATGGTCTATGTGACCCTCTGCTTTCTTCCATGACTCTTGGTAACTGGCCAGACAGATATCTAGAAGAAAAGAAGACAAAATAGAGTTAATATAGAGAGCATTGATGGGTACCATACTTAATACAGTTCTCATTTTCTCCTCACTAAAGCTGCTGTTTCCATGCAGTCATTCAAACTTGGTTGATAATGGCCACCCAATTGGACTTCTGGATTTTACTTTTGCATTGAATAAAGCAAAGCATCTAACCTGATACTCAGTGTTGGTTCATTTTGTTCCTAGCTTCTATAAAACTGATGACTCATTTTATCGAAAGCTCTTACCTTATCTAATGTTGGGGAAAAAAACAAAATTTAATTTGTCTGCCCTCAGTTAAACACTTCTCGGATGGCAAACAAATGATCCTGTATGCTTCTGCTGGGGAGTCCACATGTCTGAAATAAGGATATTGACTTGTTCATTTGGTTTTGATTACTGGGTAAGTGCACTAGACAATAAAATGCCTATTTTCAGTCATGACCCTGGAGAGTACAGTTACAAGCAGAATGGAGTATAAATGCAATACAGAAATAATAGCAATAGAAATGTTATAGTTTCACAACACAGTAAATGAGCACTGCAATACAATATGATACCAGTGCCATAGGAAGGCATTTGGTGCCCTGGGCAAGAGACAAATTTTGCACACCCCAGAAAGAGTCAGGGTGTTGGGGCTGCAAGGCCCCAGAAGCCCTGAGGAGTTTACATTCTCCTGTGGTGAGTTTGGGGCTTTTCTTAAAGAAACAAGCATTTGTCAATGCCGAATGTTTCCTTGCTGGCATTGGCAGTGGTAGTGTAGAAGTTACAGAGCTGCTAATAGGAATGGCAGTGAAGTATTGAACTGAAGCCAACCCCGCCACCACCCTGCAGAGAGTGACAGGCATTGGGTGTGCCTTTGGGTCATCAGGCATAACGGCCACGCCATTCACCACACCCCACCCTGCAGACACTGACAAATGTCATGGTGTGCCTTGGGCTCTTTGCTCCTTGTGCTAATTCCCATTCCATCAGGAAATATGGTGAGATGGGTGCGTAGGAGAATGGGGTGAACTTTGGGGTCAGAGTCCAAGACATACCTTGATGCCTCTCACATGGCTGCAGGGTGTGGAATGCTATGAGCATTACAGGTAAGAATCCCAAGTCACACCCTGATGTCTGTCATTCTCTACAGGGTTGGGCGTTATGGTTGGAAACCCTAATACCTCAGGCATTCGTTGGTATTTTCACTCCAAATTTTCAACATGGTTTTTGTGACCCCCTCATGAACAGTGGCAATATCAGTTTGTTAGCGAAGCTGCTTATGCACAGTGACTTCTGACATTTAGCACCACAGGTGCAAAAAACATTCTGAACAGGATGTAAAAATGACAGCTGTACTGTTCATGGGGAGGTGTAAAAAATGGCAATGTTGCAAATCTGCAGAAAAATATTAAAAAACTGGTGAAGTCACAAGCGTGCATAGAAACTATGCAACACACACCGTAATGTAATTAGTTTGGGATTTTTACAGCAGATTGTCAACACAGGCATTTTGGGACCTCAATCATGAACAGTGTCACTGTGATTTTCTTTATCTGTCCCAAACAATGATTTCCACAGCGACCACGCATCTCTCGCTGAAAGTGTGAAAACAAATTTCAGCCATGTTGTGAAAAATGACAGCTGTACTGTTCATAAGGAAGTGTGGAAAAATGCCACTGGTGAAAATCTGGACTGAAAATATTACAAAGTCATGAACTTAGGGTGCATGGAAACTGAGCAATGCTCACTACGTAACACAGTCATTTTAGGACTTTTGTCACCAAATTTTCAACATAGCCATTTTAAGACCTCTGCTCATGAACAGTGTCACTGTGATTTTCTTAATGTGCCCGTACATTGATTTCGCACACCGACTGTGCCATTGTAGCTACATGGGCGGAAACATGTTTTGAAAAAGATGTGAAAATTGACAGCTGTACTGCTCATAAGGAAGTGTGGTAAAATGGCAATGTTGAAAATCTGGAGTGAAAACATTGAAAATTCGCCAGACTTAGGCGTGTGTAGGAACTGCATAGCATACGTACGTAAAACAGTCATTTTTGATTTTTTCACCAAATTTTCAACATAGCCATTTCAGACCTCTGCTCATGAACAGTGTCACTGTGATTTTCCTAATGTGTCCATACATTGATTTTTGCACACCGACTGCGCCATTGTATGCGCTACATGTAGTGACACATTTTGGGCAAGATATGAAAAATGACAGCTATACCACTCATAGAAGGTGTGGTAAAATGGCAATATTGAAAATCTGGGTGAAAATACTGAAAATTCGTGAACTTACGAGCATGCTTAGGAACTGCACAATGCAGCTCATAAAACAGTCATTTTTGAATTTTTCTACCAAATTTTCAAAATAGGCTTCTTGAGCCCACCTTACGAACACTAGCAGTATCATTTCATTAATGGTCCTTAAAGGTGATTTTGTGCAGTGACTGCGGAAATCACCCTTCGGCCCGATAACGCCATGACAGTGACAGCATTCATGAGAAGGGGTCCCAAAACCCCCATGTTGAAAATTTGGTGCAAAAATTCCAAAAATGCCTGAGATATACTGCAAAGTTGAAAAAACCCTATCTATCCCATTATACAGCTCGGCATTTCCTCAGTTAGCAGATCGGCTTTGAAGAGTGCAGACATATTTCGGTCCACCGAAGATCGTTCGCTGAGGTCCGAACAAAGTATGGGGTGAGGGGGGGTGTGGGAGGCAGGGTGCGCAGTGGGTGAGTGCGGGTTGTAGGAAGGGGCAGGGAGAAGCCCGAGGACAGTTTTATTTGCAGGTTTTTTTTTTACATGAGGCAGCGGGACGTTTGTCACGATGGGGTGAGCTCCCAGCATGGCACAAGGACAGCTGGTTGAGGGGGCATGGAGCCGACGAGGATTGGGCACCCCGTAGACTAATCTGTTGCCACGCTGGGTGGGCACCCAGCGTGGCATGGAAAACTTTGGGGGGAGTGCAGCACAGCGATGGGGATTGGGCACCAGCGTCCGGCTATACAGTGTGTGCGTGGGGTGTGTGTGTGTGTGGGGGCAGCGCATGAGCAGGCGATATCTGATCACTGCTCACTGAGCGTAGCTCCCCTTTGCTAGTATTCCACTGCATTTTGGAGCTGTCATAGACAGCTTGAGTAGGCATTGGAGAACTGCGGCGGCGCCTGCAAAACACACTGCCTGAATTGGAAGAGGCTGCCACACCTCCAAAACTCGGATGATGGCACTATGTTTCTTGCACATGCATGCAAGCAAACATAAAAACATACTTTGTTATATAGTCCCTACCCCTGATTTCAAGGAATATTTTGCTCCAATGGCTTTTGTGGGCATGCTTCTTCTGTTGCAAAGTCCAACGTCCTCCACAATCACTGAAAACTGGCAATGAGGAAGTCATAATTATTGATGGGGGTGTGGGCAGGCGAGCACCCCAATTATAAAATTACATTTACAATTAGAGACTGCTTGTTTAACCTCCCTGTACAATGTGATGCAATAATTACAACTGACTGACAATTTACTGGAGCACATTCCAATGTGTCAGGCCACCAAACAGGCAGAGGAGAATGAGGAACCATAATAATTTAACTGCTTTAACTAGTTGTAAGGTCGCTTTATGTTTTGTAATATTCATGATATTCTTTCTGTGGGCTTCATCCCCCACACCCCGGGTAAAAAATACAGCTACATCAGTGCACTCTGGGAGGTGTGGGGGAGAGCACCATCAAGAAAGAATAATATCATGGAATAATAAAACATAAGACCAGAAACCATAAAAAATAAAAGCATTGCTTTGAATGTACTTCTGATTTGCCAGTAATGTAACAGGGGCAACTGAGGCGTTTGTGGAGGGGGACATTAGACCAGTGGACTTGTAATTATTGCATCGGGTTGTAGGAGGAGGAAGTTAAACAAGCAGTCTCTCTTATTGTTAATGTAATTTTTTTTTAATTGAGGCTCAGCGCACCCCCGTCATTCTGTCAATAGTATTATATATCAATTAATTTAATTATTGACAGGGTGGAAACCCCACAATTACAAGAATATCATTAACAAGCATTATTCCCAACACAGGCATATAATTGTATCTGACATCTCTCTTTGTGACAGGGGCGTTGTGCTTGCATTTCAGCAGGTTACCATAAGTAACCTAATAAGCATCAGTGGTCCAACGTCCTCCACAAATGACCTAATTGCAGTACTCCCTGGTAAAGAGTACCGTGGCGATCAGCCACAGATGGCATCTTGGTATAGATATGTAAACTGCAAATAAATGTTTATGACAGGACTAGAAGGCTAAGTGGAGTTGACCACTGTAATCTGATGTTGGGGTAATAAAATTGCCATTCCCTTTCCTTTAATACATTTAAACAACTTAGACTCGAGTTGAGATCTCAAAGGAAGAGCATTTCTATTACATCAACAACGAAATTACAGTGAAATGCGTGTATCGATTCTAGAGTTCTGGCCTTGTGCTACTATTCTTACCGTTTTTTATTTTTTATTTGCTGTATGCATGCTAATTTACAAAAAGACCCTCCTTGGGCTTTCCCCACCAGGATTGACCACCACCATACCCGCTCTGTCCCATTAGTTCATACTTGGACCTCTGGAAAACCTCTCTTGTTATCCCTAGAGCTAGGACCTCTCACGGCCAAAGAACCTTCAGCTTTGGGCCCCTCCTGGTTCAACACACTGCCCCCTCCATCTCCGAAGCTCCAACTATATCGTGCTTCAAAACTTCCTTCGTAACCACCTTATTAACACCCGATGCTGTAACTGCCGCTAGTCAAAGCAGTACTCAATACTTATGACAAAGCTTATTTACTAAGCTGCTAAGGACAACATAACTCTGTATTGTTTGCATCCATCCTACCTGTACCAGCTTGTTTGTATCTATGTCTTAATTTACTGTTATACTTATGTGTTGTACTGCTATACTGTATTTTGGTTTGTCTTACTGTGACAAGGTACCTTTGTAAATGAGCCTATGGCTCAAGGTTTCAAACTGCTGTTTAAATAAAATAAAAATAAAATAAAATAAAAATAAATAAATAATATTAGTGCCTATGCCTAGCCCTATGCCCTAATAAATCGCTGAATTATAACCAAAGCCTACCCCAAATTAAAATGAGGTCTACTCATCCATCTATGCCTAGTCTTAACCCCTTCAAAGCCTGCAAAGGTCTGCATATAAAGTGTATATAAATGAATATTTAGAACGAGTAAATAAGTACTGTATAATAGAAATTATTTAATTTTCTGTCAGTCTATAGCATCTTTTCTGCTGTCTTAATTTGTACTACATTGCTTAGTCACACAAGTCACTCAATTATCAGATAAATTTTGTTATGAGGGAGACAGTAGGGAGGTTATGCCACCGCCTGGCAATGGACTTTAAGAGAACAACACGGCTGGTGGCCGGGAGCTTAAGCTGTATATGGACTCAGACTCGGACTGTCTCTGTCTGAACAGTGACCATACAGTGCTAAGCTCCCAAATCAGGCCGTCAACTGCGCTGTCAGACTCACCAGTCGGACCAGGAGAGTCAGAAAAGACTGAAAATAAAGAATCATGCGACGCCGCACCCCACAGACTCAGCTGTGGCCCGCACTCACACTCACAATAGGGATTTCAACAACCCAAGCATGAAAGGGCTGGGCCTGTGATATATCAATGGTAGCATTGCTTTTATACCCCTTGGGAATCAGCAGGAAGGCAAGCAGTAACAGTCGGGTGGGCTGAACGGACTGCTCTCAGGTCAGGGATGGAGGAGCAGGAGGGAAGCAGGATGGTTGCCACTGATTCCTCCTCCTTAGGTGGTGCCAGGCAAAAGACACAGGGCACATACTCTGACTTGCAGTGCAGTAGGTGCTGCTGCTGCAGGAGGCAGAGTCTGACTGACTCCCAAAGAAGTGGTTCAGGAAGGAGGTGGGCAGAGAAGTGTGTAAAGTGAAACTGGAGGAGCAGCTGTACTTGGTGCTATGCTGCATGGTGTTCTTGCACCTGACCAAGACCTCCATTTACCGATATCAAATAATATGGGTAGGAAAAGGAGACACAGGATTATTTAAAGTTGCTATCAATGAAGTCAGTTTTAGCATAAGGTCACCACCTGCATCCACGTGTTCAAGCTGGTGGGGCGGAGTACTGTTGGGTCAAAAATGTAGGAGGCTTTGTGTAGCAATAAAGACAACCTCCGACATGCACACTTTTTTCTTTGCATAGTACTTCCTTCATTGTACCTGCACTAGATGTTGCTAGCTCACAGAACAATAAATGCCCCATTTAGAGAATCCATCCATTCAATGAATGTTTAAGGGATGTTGGAATTCCTTTCCTATTTAATAGTACTTGTGGTTAGAAAAAGCCTGATGGTCCTGGACAGCATATTAGTAGATATGTGAAACAAGGACAGGGCATGACGTTATTAAACAGACTAGTGACTATAACTAATTGGTTTCATACTTAAATTATTGTTGGAGCAGAATAATGCAGGAACAGTTGGATGAATCCTTGTTAGACTCCTGTGCAGATCAAGTGAATTTACCCTTCTTGCTAAACAGTCTTAAAGGAGCAGCACGTTATGGTGAAACATTTGTACCAATACTGTTTAATTTTATTTTGGACAGTGATGTTAAAAGAAGTGTTCCCTTAACAGTTGAAATGTCAACTTTCCTAGAGGTCGGGTGGATTTTAAAGCAGCAGAGTTTGTCACATATTAAATATTATACACCATACATATGCACAATGTCAAGAGATATACAACAACACAATGCAAAATAAAGCAGAACTTAAATGGTACTATGCACAGACTTTAGAAAGGAGTTGAGAGGGTAGATCTGAAGAGTGACATGGAAAATTCATTGAGGGAGATAGGTTTATAATCAAGGGCTGTGGTGGTATGAGAACATGGGCCACTTAAATTTTGTTAATTTCTTGGAGATTTTTATATTTTGAGGAGAGTTTTCCAGGTGGTGGGAGCTGTAACAGCAGGGTTTCTCACCAATGATTTTGCATGACCTAAGGATGAGTTGAATGGAAGTTTTTGGAGGCAGTGTGGATGGGTGCATATCAGCTTGGGAACCAGGAGATCACTGGTTCAAACCCAGATCAGCCAAATACTCAGTGTGACCTTGAGGATGCCTCTTAACCCCACCACCACCAGTTCTTCCAGTCCACCCAGCTGCAGTAATGGGTAGAAGCAGGCCCAACTAAAAATGAGATGTTGCATCTCTGTTGGGCTATCCTGGTTAAAAAAAAAAAAAATATCCTTGTCTTGTGGTCAGAGTTGATAAAGCTGGAGTGTCCTTATTAAATAGATTGTACAAGTAGGTTGGACAAAGACCACTGATGCATTTATATATTTAGGGTGACCATGTCAGTTTGCATCTCTTAGTCTCTTAATAGTTTTGAGCCTTGTAATTTAGTAGCATAATGCTAATTCTTAGAGAAGAATAACATTATGTGATAGCACTGCTAGAGCAGCCATGATGAAATGCACTTCATGAACCAGTTGTCTTCCATTCCATAAATTGTTTCTGTACCCATGAGTAGTTAGACTTGGAAAAGGACCAATAAATTACCTTCAGCTGGGCTTTCTTACTTAGTTTACATTTACAGCAGTCTGTTAGAAATATGTTCCACAAAAAGAGCTGTCTAGGCTAGGCTCACATTGCTGCTGCCGGGTGTGGGACTGGAATTGTGGAGGGAAGAATGGTTGGGTCGTCAGGGAATCAGAGGAGACTAGAGCTGTGGACTCGGCGGAGGGAGCACGGAGGACTGGAGTCGCTCAGGGTGATACTGTGGAGGTTCAGAAGGTGGGATGGTTGGACAGTAAATGAGGGAGGATGGATCGGACAAACCTCCGAGGTAGTTTATTGATTATTCTGGTCCAGGCACTGGCAGCCTCAGGCAGCCAGCCCACCTGCAAAAACAATGATCAAAAATAATGATTATTTGATCATTGTCTTTGTTGAACACCATGAGCCTGGCTGCCAGTGCCTGGACAGATAAACAACTTTTTCCCCTAATCAGGCGTGGGGCCAGGGCAGAGTACTCCATGACATCATCCCTCGCAGACACAGAGATCTAAGAAGGGGCCGGAGGACTGGATTGTGGAGGTCGGATGAGGAGGATATCGGGAATCGTCAGTTCAGACAATCAATCACAAAAAAAAAAAAAATCTGACCCAGTAAGGTAAGTATGGCAGTACCAGTAAGGCCAAGCAATTAGCAAATAAAAAAAAAGCACTAAGCAGTTGACTCAATCCATCTACCCGAGTAAAGGAAGAAAAGTGGTACTTACACAATATTTATTTTAATCTATGTCCCTCATCAAGCACAAGCTGTCCGCCTTAGCTCCTCTGTGCTGTACTCTCTGTAATATTCTATTGCTTGCTGCTCCATTGCATTTTCTCAGTTACCTCTAATATCGCCTCTCGCTGCACTACAACCCTCCATAAGTCTCCCTTACTAGCCCTACCTTTTATCTGCCTGGCACTCCCCACCACATGATTTTTCTTTGCTGAGACAGCGGACCATGTGACCCTCAACTTGCTGGTCCTTCCACGGGATGCTTGCACCCTTGCTGGCAGGCATTAGTAATTGCATTTGATTTAAAAACACAAAATAAATAAGTTTTTTAAAGTTACACAGCACAGAATCAGTGCACCCTCAGAGGCATGCTCCCGGGGTGGGTGCACCACCTGCCCACCCTTCCTCACGATACTGTAGAGAATACGTATTTCATTAAGTTCAATCCATAATTTCTTTGCATGCAATATAGAACAATGGTACATATTCTCAGGTGCCCATACAATCTGACTGAAAGAGCGAAGGAAAACCTAGGACAGTGGTTTAGATCCTACTGGGTCATAATGTAGCAATAGCGCACAACATTATAGCTAACCCGAAAGAGCACTGTGCAGGACAGCGAATGGTGCAATACCAGTATGCTGCTGTGCGTGGTATTGCACCATTCACAATCAGCAAAGGATAAGACTTCTACTGGGAGTGGGTTCTGCCAAGCAGCTGCCATGGCTCACTGGACCGAACCACAACAGCAGGAACCTAGGTGCTGCCTCTGGGACTAGGTTTGATTCCGGTCCAAGACATTTTATTTTTACACTATTTGTGTGCTCCCAGTTGGACCCCAAAGTTGAGAATCTTTAGCTAGGGGTCTGGGGGCATAACCCCATATGGTAGGTGTGAGGCATAGCCCCCACAGAAAAAGACATATGCGCATGGCAATGTCGCTGGTATTGATAGCGTGATTTTGCCATGTGGCATAATGTTTTGCGACATTATGACCTGTGCTGGTTTAGATTAGGTTCCACTGGTTCTCCACCTGAAAGGAGATAAAGAAAGGCAATATAGTGCAGTGGTTTAAGGCCCTGAACTGCAAATCTGAAGACCTGGGCTTGAATCCACAGTGCCCACTTGCATACTGTGTGACCCTGAGCAAGTCACTTAGCTTCTCTGTGCTCCCAGGTAGCACTAGTAAACAAGCTTTCAGCTTAGTATGTCTATCCTGGTTAAACAAAGAGAATTATCAAAAAGGAGACCAGAGTGAGTTTTAAGCTCAAGGCATTGTCATCATTAGGAATGAATAAAGAAATGGAGTTGAGTATCTTCTTACAAGTTTAAATCATACATACAGTATGTTCTCTTTTCTTTTGGTTCTTGCAGCCCAATTCTATGGGCACCTGGGAATATGTAGCATTAAATCATAGCATTGTTTTTATTGAATGCAAATAAAGTAGGGATTGATTTTTTACATACATACTGTCTTTATTATAAAACTTTGCTCAAATAATGTACAATAACACTAGCATTTATCATTTTAATGAGTCAATTAATACAGTACATTTGAACAATAACTGATAAACTTATATACAGATAAAGTGGAATAAAAGATCAGCCTGCCATCAATTCAAGTCACATCTTACGTCCCTTTCAAAAACATTTCCCACAGACAGTTGAACCAATAAGCGGCTGAACCCATGGCGAAGGATGCCAACAGCAAGTACAATATGTACTGTCTTGCAATGTTATGTAGCCCATTAGGTATTTATCTTAATTGTGTATAAAGTCCTGGTGCTCCCTTTACTGAGTAGTTTGTGGGTTAAGACCTCTACAGCACATTCATGTGATTAAAAATGGTGACATTTCCTGTTCTGTGGTCAGACATTTACAGAGGTCCACCAAGGCACCAGTGATGTGAATGTCATGTGTATTGAAACAGTAATTCTGGGCCCTCATGCTTTACTTGTGACAGTGAGAAGTTGCTCTCATCTTAACAGTGTCATAGGGTAACATTTGTTTGTTTTTTTCTCCCAACTTCATACTCCTGCCAGCTGCAGAAAACAAGGACATATCATCAGATCCCTTTCCTTCTAGCTCCCCCTTTTCCCTGTTAGTTTCATTGTCTGCCTCTGTCCCTCTCACTGAACTTCAAATATCCTGACTCAGACTAAAGTATGAATTCTATGCTTGTGCTCCAGTCCTTGCTTTGGAAGCGGTCATTCAGAACATGACTATTGGGGCAACCCCATATGCAGTGAACATCATCTATAATATACTGTATCACTAAATTATGCTTCTCTTGACAGCAGGTTTCAACCCTTGTTGCCATGTTTATTGCCTTAATATTCTGCCCCATTCTCAACTTGGAGGCCCAAAGCCAATCGTGCTTCTTAGCATTGACAAATGGATTGTTGCAATCTGATGGTATTTATTTGTATTCGTTTTTAAAGATAAAGAAAAATAGTGTGGACAGCAATGTTACTCCTGAACTCTGTGCACTCTAATTCTTAGTGATTGTTCATTGCCCTGGGCACATTGGTCCATCCTGTCTGTCCCCACCATGGGGAGGGAGTTAACCTCACAGAATATAAAATTAAAAAATTAAAAAAAGATAAACTTTTTTTAAATTACAGTAGATAAATTCAAATTAGGGTGGATATCGGCAGCTGTGAGCAGTGTGGTACAATGGCCTTTGTTTTTGACAACTTGCCGGTGAACTATATTTATCAACAGCGCTTGTGTTGGCACAGATGCTGTCAAGGTTTTATTATTTATTTACTGAGCGCATTCAATGCATAAAGGAAGAGATCTGAGTCAGCATTCCCATTCATGCAGATGTACAGTATATTGATCTCAAGGCTGGTAACATTAGAGAGAAACTCATGGGGAAAATGCCTGTGACATCATGCTGACAGCAAGGTGCATAGGATGTACTGGTATGCCCAACATAACTGTGAGGTTAAAATGTAATTACAATTGGATTGTTAGACCTTCAAGTCTGTCAGCTCTATGTCATGAGGAAGGTAGTGTGAGGGGGCATGGGGTGCTGTTTGAAGCCGTGGTATAACCCTTTGAAATGCAAGCAGCATTGCTTTGATATTTGGAAGCATGGTGAATGAAAGTGTATAATGAAAATAGGAATAAAAAATAAAACAATAAATGCAGTTGCATATGTCTACTTGACAACACATAAAATACGATTTACTTCAATGCCTGCAATCTGTGATCGGGAGTGGAATACTGATGCCAGAAATGTGGTGACAAGGGCTGAAGTCTGCTGTCATCAGCAGCATGGTTTAGCACTAGATAGTACAGTAGATGATGTGCACCTGGTGATGCAGTAGCCCCAACATGCAGGACCTGAATGAAAGCTTCCAAAAAGAGCTGGATTACCAAAACAGACTTTTAATTCACATTTACACCTATCAAATTACAATAATTTAGTCTCAATAAATCAAGGCATACAACCTGAGAAATCATGTTTATTTTCTTTATTTTTCTTTTTAATTTACCATAAACAATTCTGATCCCTAAACAGCAGTTTACAATCCACCTAACTACCCTCTTCAATGAAACACCAGTAGCAGATATTTATGTTCATTTTGGTTTTATGATGAATAGCACCAGAAGTCAAACTATTGTAAAGGAAAAAAAAAATACATGAAACACACATACATATACACACACACACACACACACACACACACACACACACACACACACACCTTACAAACCCAGAAAATACATAAAAATAATTTTGGAACAAAACTGACATGGACATGATTATTTATTAGCAATTCAATAAGAAAATACATTTTGTATCACATTTAAAAATGAGGAGAAATTCATTTCTAATCCTTATTTTATGAATTGTTTTAGTCTATATTAAAATGTTAAGTTTGCAATTAGTTGATAAAAATAAAAATGTCAGTTTTATAGGTTTTGTTTTTATTTAATACATTATCTAGACGGTATTTAAAACTCAGAGTAATGCCCTAGAAATCAGTTTAAGGATAATAACCCAATATGAGTATAATACATTTTAGAGCAGATACAAATTGATTTACTCTTTATAATCTGAAGGAAGATGACTTCAATGTACTGTGCCTTAATTGCATCTATCAGCTCTGTTGATTATTTGCCCATGGTTACTGACAGGTGGTAGAGTAGGGAATGTGTATGCTTGGGGTAAAGCCAATCCGCCCCAAAGTGGACACAACATTTTGAATGCAGAATAAAGAAATCCTGCACAAAGTCAGTGTTTCTTAATCTTTCGATGTCAGCGATAAAGCAAGTCTGATTTAAAATCTCTGCAAAACCTCAGTTTTGGATCTGCATCATTGGTGATATTTGGTTTAAAAAAATTATACTTACGATGTTATTAAATAATTTTACTGAGAAATATGTCAGGCTATCAGGATGCAACCTTTTGAAGAGTAGCTGAGACAATTTATGCTGAGAGTGCAAGATACAGAAATGCAGTATTAATTCACATTATTCCTTAAATGCACTAGACAGAAAGCAGTTCTGGAGAAACAGTACAACAAAACTCCACTATGGACATACAGTAAATACCACAGTGAAGTTCTGGAAAAACACCTTATCACTTGCCTTTTATAAAACCACACTGACATGTCAGCTGCTCACTGGCTGTAACAAATATGGCAGACAGACAATTGCAGTATCCCAACAGCAATTTAGCAATGAAAATAATTACAACATTCCTATTTAAAAAGTATTTATTTTGGCAATGAAAATAAGTCTTTTTTTCTTTATATAACGCTGATTTTTACAGCCACACAGTGACAGGAGACAGCATTTAAATTTAGGAGGTAATATTTAATTTGAAAATGGGGTATCAGGGCTTGTGGGCAGGGACCACTAGACCACCAGAGAAACATATTTTATTTGCAAACAGGGGACGGGTTTGCGGTCAGGTAGTCCACCACTGTATTCCTAAAAAAAAGGCTCAAACAGGGAGGTCCTCACTTGGATTTTGGACTGTGGGGACACCTACCAGAAAACTGTCATTACTTCAGATGAATTGAACTGCAGACAGAGCCAC
This sequence comes from Neoceratodus forsteri, assembly GCA_016271365.2. Lineage (NCBI taxonomy): Eukaryota > Metazoa > Chordata > Ceratodontiformes > Ceratodontidae > Neoceratodus > Neoceratodus forsteri. Next base: position 1,707,550,317 of record CM028129.1, on the reverse strand, counting down.
CTGGTGCATTTTAGCTGCTGTGAATGGAATTCAGCTCAATTGCCTAATTAAGAACTCAGATACTATTTACTGCATTACTGATTGATAACGACGTCTTTCTCGGTACCCCTCGGTAAGCGTGAACGGCACACCGCAGCTGCCGGTATAACTTTTCTGTAGCAACCACTGTATAACATACAACTGTTTCCAGATAACACAAATGCAGTAGCACTGATGTGCTACCTTTGTAATTGTATTTATGGCATGCACACCACAAGACATGCACACTCACTTCGTGGCTGCAGATAGAAATCCACAATGCTCAAATGGCAGCACTGCTTCTGTGCCGAAAGCACAGGCCCAAGCCTCAGATACAAGTTCATGATACCATAATTACAGGAGGTCTTTTGTTTGCAGAAGTGCAGGCCCTCTGCAGCCTTAGGTACTCATGAACACTGTAACTGCTCTACACACACTTGATGGGCCTGTGCTTCTACAGCCACAGGTGTAAGACATACACACTGACCTCTGGCTACAGATGCAGAGGTGCCACAAAATTCTTGATACCAGAATTGCAACAGCACTTCTGTCTGCAGAAGCCCAGGCCCTGCAGGGACCTGCTCTTCTTCAGCCACAAGTGTAAAGACATACTGTACACACCAACATCTGGCTCCAGATGGGTAAGCCCCTGTGGAGTCTGTAGTTAGGCAGATGAAAGTACTGCTGCATTGTAAGCATAATGATTTTAGCAGTGGATCTGGAAATCATTCAAGGGTGAAGCATTTTGCCAGTTACACAGCTGCATATAGAAAACTATGCACTACCAGATTATGCTATCTAGCAAGGTAATTCACACAGCATGCATGGTACATCTATCTGGAGGTGCATGCCACATGGAGACCTGCAGCTCTAAAGCCACACATACTTATGCATACTGTACAACATACATACACATGTGTGGCTGCATATGGGGCCTGTGCTTATGCAGCCACAGATACAAATCCATGAAGGTAGCACATCAGTGCTACTACATCTGTGTAATCTGGAAACAGTTGTATGTTGTTTGTCTTTCCTGATGATGACTGACTGTGGTTGCTTGTGTGGTTTGTCCTTTTTCTACTTTATGGTGGGTGGGGAGTTAGGGTTGTAAACCTAATTTCAGATTCCTTCTTTAGCGATTAAGTTGAACCCCAACTGGTGCATTAATGCAGTTTTGTGTGTGTGTATATGTATATATATATATATTTTTTCCATTTTTGCATAAAGATATCAAGAATGTGCATTGATTTTAAAAGACTGGAATACAAAATAAGTTTTGAAATTTACAAGATTTAATGACACTATAAGCAGTATGAATATGTTTTATAACTGTTATTACTAGGGAACAAGACTCTGAATGCTGGATATTTTGCTAAATACATCATTGGACAGTAGTTTGAAAAATGAAGCAATACCAATTTCAGAAACAGCAGTACATAGCAAACACATATTTTTTAAATTTATTACAGTCTATTTTCTGTAGCTTGATAAAAAACATAAACTTCCAGACCAGAAGGGGAGGCAGGTGCATTTGGAATATTTCTGTTATATTTTAATAGTGAAATGGCCATGAAAGCAGAAAGACAATGTAATAGAGAGCTTGCGTCATGGATTGTCTCCTGGCCACTGCCCTCTAACACTTGAGCTGGTAGTTCAGGGAGGTTGGCAGGTATACCCCACTAGTACAGGCTAGAAAAGCAGGTAGAGGGTTCCCAGAGAGTGGAGGGCTTGTGGCCAGGAGAAGCAGAGCAACAAGAAATTTAACTGGGAACACACCTGTGCCGAACCCTCTTGCACTCCACTCCAGGTGGAATTTCCACCTTCCCACCCTGATAAAAACAGGGTATGGAAATAAATGAGCATAGGGAACTCATTGTCCCACTATGGGGACTGCCTTACAGTTTTCTACACAATGTTTTCTGGTGTTTTTGCCTTCTTCAACAAGGTAAAAGAGTTTGTTAGTGGAGAGTTCAGTGGTAGAATGCCACAGCTACGTATACATGATGGCAAAGTAGTCTTACAAAGGAATGTACAAAGTAGGAATGGAATCTCACATCTCCTGTAGAATGTTCTCCCCAGGACTGGTAAGGTGAGGTATGGAGGGCTACAGTACCCCTGCAGCCCCAGTCAGAGGATAGTTTCTTCAGGTATGACCTGTGTGTAATGCCATTCAGGTGGGTTAGGGTGCACTGTGATGGGAAAGGGTACAAGAATGAGGTAGTCTTTGATTAATTTATTCTTTTCTAAATATGCATCTGCTTCAGGTACAAGATGGCTATCAGATCACATGATCAAGTAGTATGTGACAGCTTATGTTAGAGGTCTGATGTTCTCATGGGAAAGTTAACAGGCAAGCCAGGGAGGAGGTAATAAAGCAATAAACCCAGTGGGGTGTCCTTCCTGGAGATGTTCCCATATTGAGCAAAGGACCCAGGTGGACATCATTATGGTAGCAAGGAGATGCTGAAGGGTGGATGGACACATGCACACACTCTCAAAGAGGGCTGGGACAACATTGAATTGCCACTGAAAGTGAATGAGACCTCCTCACAGAGAGGACAAATATATTGTGATGCTATAAGCAGGGTCCTCTTAGGCTGGAACATCGGACAATGCCAGAACCCCTGCCATATGAAGACAAGTTGACTGGTAAGATAGCCCAGTGAAGGACAGTAATTCTGTAGCTAGGGTAGGTGAAGGGTTTTAGATAAGGATAGCTCAGAATTTTGCTGTACACCAACTATCTGTTAACACTTTATTTTCTGTTTCTTAGTAAATGTGCAATCCTTTTGTCTTCTTGTAAATACATCCTGCTGTAAATACTTGTAGTATTTTAGTAAAGGTTCTATTGTTATAGAATCAGTGACTGCTCATTTTATTTAAAAGGGTATTTTACTGTTTCTGCTGGATTCTGTTTGCAGTCCGTCTCCAAAGGCGCACTCTACCCACAGTTATTGTGTTGACCTTCCTGACCTTCAAACAATCAATCAATTAAAGTCTTTATTTAACCAGCAGAAACACACTTGAGGAAAACTCATTTCTGAGGTGGACCTGGACAATATACATATTCCATACACATATTAAAGTTGTATAAACAGTATGTACACATTCATGTTCAGTACACAGAGTAGATTGTACACACAATATACATGAGAATATACAGAATAAGTATACACTATATGCATTAGAATATAGGGCAAGCAATGCTCACATCAGTATATGGAAGAATAAGAACATTCAGGCAATAAGACAGGTGACAATATAATGCTGAAATAACACAGGCGGGTACCTAGAGTACATAACATTTACATGTAATTTGATGAAAGCCTTGTGTGAGGGACACCGAGCATAAAAACAAAGGAAGATAATGTAGAGGTAGGCTTGAAGCATAGATAAGAAAAAAGGAAGGCAAGAACAAAGATTTTTGAAAAGAAGGAACCAGTATAGTGAGCCTCTGAAGGTGAGGGACAATTGGTGACTATCAGTGGAATACTTACTGACTGCAATACGGAACACCTTTTCAACAATTTGGGTACCTATAGAGGAAGGAGGAAAGGGGTGTGGTAGATAGCAGGTGCCAGGGGAACACAGCACTAATCGGGAAGCAGTTACAAGACTCCTTGACAGAGCATACATAAAGGATTTTGAATGCTGAGAAATTGATAGGATGGGCCAGCTTCAAAGATTTTGTAAGTTGCTCCATAGTAAGGTAGTGAGTACCTTATGGATGAGACACCAAAATGCAATTTAACTTTGGGTACAGTAAGTGAGATACAGGAGGCACTTATCAGTTCATATTTACCTGCCACACTTAGTGGAAGACAATCCAATATGTATAGAGGTAGTTTTTGGTGATTGCTCTGTAAATCCAGAAAGCAGAATTTTCTGTTTTCTATAGGCAAGGATGGCCATCCTACTACAGCATATAGGAGCAGCGGTGTGTAGAATACGGAGCACCAGTGGATTAATCTTCTGGCTCTATGGTATGGAGTATCTAGTTTGGCTAGTGCACAAGTCAGCATAGTCCAGCAACAATAGGAATGTGGTGAGTACTAGTCTCTTCTTTGCATACTGGGTGAGCAGATTTTTGATTCTGTAAAGAGGCCAAGCCTCTGCCTGAGCTTTTTCTTCAGTTCCTCAATGTGCTCAAGGAAGGAGGCGTGTAGTTGATCCAAACCCACAGGTATTTGAATTTGGTTACAAACTCTAGTACTTCGCCTAGGAGTAGTAATCCAGGAATGGATCCTTATGTAGCAGGGTTGTTAGCATTAATAAAGGGTGAGAAGAGCATCCCTTCATTTTTGGTTTTTTTTTTGCCATTGAGAGTAGTTTCTCGTTAAGCAGTTGTAGTTGCAACTGATTAAACTCCTGCTGGAGATCCATGCGTGCTGCTTCAGGAGTAGGTCTGTCAATGTAAAGTACCGTATCATCAGTGAATAGATGAATGTTGGCAGATTTGATTCCGATGTCAGTTCCATTAATATAAATCGTGAAAAGCAGTGGTCCCAAAATACAGCATTGTGGTGCACCCCTCAATAGTAGTTTCAGTGGTGGTAATTCACCTTCAGCTTTTACCTGCAGCTGATGACCTATGAGATAGTCTGAGAACCACCTCAGAGGGGGTCCACACCAATATTTCGGAGGGATGCCAAGAGCAATTCATGGTCGACAGTATCAAATGCCTTGCTTAGGTCCAGAAATACAGCACATACAAGTTCTTAGTATCCAATGCTTCCTGCCAGTTATTGGTAACCTTTGCAAGGGCCAAAATAGTGCTATAGCATGGCCGAAATCTTGATAAATGAAAAGTTTAGCAGATTTGTGGATTCGAGCTGTATACTGTGATACAAGATTCTCTCACTGTAAGTATTACCTGAGCAACCACTCCCGTCGTCACGGGCAAAAACCACACCACTGGGTTTTGTCTTAACGTCCGCTTTATTTGATCAAATATCTCACACATGCATGTGGGACTTCTACTAAGGAGATCGTCATTGATTAAAGTTTACAGCAGCTTTTATAAGCTAGATTTTGCCGTCTTATCTTGAAAAATACTAACATTTCAGTATGAGCCAATCATAAAACAGCATAACAAGTTTTCGTAAATGTAACAGAAAAAAGAAAAAGCGTTGATTTGTATGAGGTACTTTTCCACTGCAATTCATTTCTTTCCATTACTGCTTGATACATATGCCTGGGTCAAGCTGACAGAGAGAGACAACGAGTTTCACTCACACCATAGCAATGTACAGCTTATCTTCAATGCCACTACGTGCTGTTATTATTATATTTTGCCCAGGCATGTTCCTATCTCTATATTTTGTCCAAGTCTGCTATTCAGGCTGGTACAACCAGTTCTGCTCAGTTTCATCTAGTTTTCTGTTTTCCCAAATGTACCTCAAGTAACCTCAGTACAAATTCTATAACCCTTAAAAAGAAAACATGAACTCAGAAATTTCTACCATTCATTATTACTTTGTTACAGCATGGCTTTTAAAGCAAGCATAACTTCAAGGCATATTATAGCAAATATAGCTTTAGGATATAAAAGAAGCATATATAAAATTCCTCACACTCTCCCCCTTTTGATACTTTGCATCAACTTGTTAACTATTATACTTTAGTCACATCTGGTATATCACAGAGCAGGAACACCCTGGCTAATTAGCTAGGTCTTGGTCCTCGGGGTGTAGTAAAGGGTGCAGCTGGGTGATTGCATGTGGCGACAAGGTGCTACACAATTGTCGCAAGAGAAATTTGAGCAACATAATTAGGAGCCATAATGCCAGTATCACCACCACGATCACTGCCACCCAGTGAAGGAGGGTAGTGCCCCAGTCACCAAATATGCTGAGAACCATGACCGGGGTCCCAGCCCTGATACAGGTGCATGCTCACTAGAACACGTTGCTGTAGCATTCGTATTCCTCAATTACTTGCTCAAGTTCTTGGGAATTATCTGGTATATGGTGCAGCATTCTTCCCCTACAATGGCGCACACCCCCTTTGAAGCTAATACAATTAATCAAGTGCGGCTCTATTCTGCAAAGCTACGATTCTAAGTGCTTTAATTTCAGCTGTCAGCAAGTCAGTTGATTTCAAGGAATCATTAATTAACGTTTCTAACTCATAGCTTAACTGGTCAATGTAATGCATGTTTGAACAACACCCACCATGGGAAGATTCCTGCCCCAAATTTTTGCCCCACTGGGACACGTTTATTCGCGTCCAGCACCTCCCTTTTTGAATTTGATTTATATAAGCACACACTGATGTATAGCAGATACATTGTACTTATATACATGGGCGCGGGGTGAGTGTGGCTGAATAGCAGCATCCGTCCACCCTATACTCATGAAAAACCAGCCCTATCCCACATACCCCAGTATAGAGCCTGACAGACTGCCCGGCAGTGAAATCAGGATATACTGTGTGGGCATCTGTGAGCAGTTGGTTATGGTGGATTCGGACTTGGTGGTGCTGTTGTAGTGCCTACAATATTGGCACGTGGACCATCCCAGTGGTGCTAAACTCATGGTTAATTGTTTATTACACAGGCAAAGCCTGGCTGATATTTTCTGTTGTCTAACATCTAGATACAGCAGGGGTTGACACATTTGTATCATTCAGTGGGCTGTACCATGCAGTAAAATCATGCGAAACACAGTTAGGTTCTTTATTTTGTTTGTAGCATAATCTGGGGCATTAGTGATGTTTCTTCCCTGATGGCACCGAGAATCTCGCTGGCCTCAGTGCTATTTACAGGCTTGGGTTTAGGTGGAGCCCTCGGCTGCAGAGAAAGGAGAGCTAGTGCATACACTAGCAATCAGAGACATTAGCATTATTAGCATGTAAGTTCATTAAAGTCCACCAAGTGTTGGTAATGTGCAATGGCTCTGTGCTGCGGTGGGAGCAGTTGCCTCCCTCGTATCCAGAGCCCCATAGCAAAAATAGCAGCGATAGTCCAGCGAAAACAGAGCGATAACAATTTTCATGGTTGCTCAGTTCACTGTGCAATGGTATCGACTGTAGATGCTGTCGCAAGCGACAATGAGATCGTGAATCCACGTTTCTCTCTCCGCGATCTTTATGGCAGTGGCGGTAGTCAGGACACTGAAGCGGTCCTCGCCACCTCGGGCGCACCACTTTTTCTTCGGAAGTCCTTGATAACCACGAAGTCTCCTGGCTCTATCCTATGCAAGGGTCCTCCAAGGGAACTGGAAGTACAGCTTTTACCTAGGATAGAGAGATCTTAAAACAGCATTAAGAGATAAACAATAGGCAATCATTTCATTATCTAAACCGTGCAATGTTATTCGGTTTTGTGGGAAGGGACATTTGTCATTCTGAGAGGCCTTCCATCAAAATTTCATGAAGGTGATAAACCCACGGGCCAGCTCTCCCCTCATACTCATTAGGGCTATTGGTAGTGCTTTTACCCAACTAAGGCCAGTATCTGCGATAATTTTGGTCAATTTTAGCTTTAATGTCTGATTTGCCCTTTCTACTGCCCCTCGATTGTGGGTGGTAGGCACAGTGCATTCATAAATCCACTTGCAGTGCCTCACACAAGGTTCTGATGACTTCATTTGCAAAATCACGAGCCATTATCGCTGGAGAGCTGGGTGGGAATCCCCACCTTGGTATGATTTCTCTAATCAGGGCCTTTGCTACTGTACAGGCAGTGGTTTTCCGTGCTGAGAATGCTTCTACCCACTTGGAAAACATGTCTATAATCACTAAGCAATATTTATACCTTTCACACGGGTTTAGCTCAATAAAATCCATCATTAAATGTTCAAAAGGTCCTGTAGAAAAGGATGGGCAGAGGGTTACTTGGAGTCCTCTGCCAACATTATTTCATACATATTACACATTTTACAAAAATCTTCAGCATATCACGGTAAAGCCAACAACATACCAATGTTTATTTACAAGGTCGACCACTCCACTTTTTGAAACATGATCGACCCCATGGGCCAATTTTACCAAAGGAAATACTGCAGGGCAGGCAGAGCCTACCATCGGGGTTTATCTACACCTTAGTGCTAGCATCAAATTTACAGTTTGTTTGCCAGTTCACGTTTCTCTTTTACACTGGCCGACTGTTGTAAAGTTGCAACATCCTTTACTGAGAATAAATCAAGTTGGTTAGTTATAGTCAAAGACATTAGAAATTCGGAACACTCCCAGAAAGAGCTGCTTCCTTTGCAGCTGCATCAGCCCTCGCATTTCCTGCAGAGACAAAATCTTGGTTAGAAGTATGGGCTTGACATTTTACAATTGCTAACTTTTCTGGCTTCTGGATTGCTAACAAAGAGTTTTTACCAAATTAGCATGCAATAGGTTTTCCAGCTGCTGTTAAAACCCTCTATGTTTCCATAAGGTGCCAAAATCATGAGCTACCCAAATGCATATCGACTATCTGTGTATATGTTAACTGTTTTACCTCGGCATTATACAAGCTCTCGTCAAAGCTATGAGTTCAGCAGCTTGGGCTGACGTTCGTGGGGGTAACTTTGCTCCTTCCACGCATAGTTTGAGTACACTGCATAACCTACCAAGGGGATCCTTTTCATATCTTTGTGCTGAGTCGTCAACAAATAATTCCTAAGTCTGCGTTTTGTATGGGTACGTCAGTAATATCCAGTCGAGGCTTACAGTCTAAGTCAATTACTTGCCCACAGTCATGCTCCTCCCCTCCTTCAGGGTGGGGGAGCAACGTCGCTGGGTTTAAAATGGTGCACTTTTCAAAGTTTGTTAGACATGGTTAGTAACACATTTTGATACTAGAAGCAATCGTGCAGGCGTTAAATGAGCTGTGCGAGCGTAGCAGAATAGAATGTACAGAATGAGGCACATGCACTGTCAAAGCACAGAATCCTACGAATCACGCATGCCAACACATGCTTCAGTAGCCGCTGCCACTGACTGCAAGCAAGACACCATCCCACATACCACTGAGTCCAAACGCTTGAGTAATATGCTATGGGCCTCTGCCCCCCATGCTCCTGTGTCAATACAGCTGACATGTAACCTCCCTTACCATTTACGAACAAATTGAAACCCTTCTCATAATTTGGTAGTCCCAAACAGGGACTTGTGATCAATACATTTTTAAGTTTTGCAAAACTGGTCTCTAGACCAGGTGTCCACCTGATCTCCTCATTCATCTGCATTTTTGTGCCATATATGGCTTCATGGAGGGTTGTGCCAACATAGCATAATCCACGATCCAAGCTCTGCAATAGCCCACCATACCAAAAAGACATCATTTGCTGCTTTGTAACTGGGCGTGGCCATGCTGCTATGTTTTTAATTCTCTCAGGGTCTAACTTTCTACCACTGCCAGACAACACATGACCCAAATATTTCACTTGCTCTTTACACAATTGCAATTTTCTCGAGACACTATGCCCATTCTCAGCCAAGAAAAGTAATAAAGCTTTTGTATCCTGTTCATTTGCTTCCTTACTGGGCTAGCAAGCAATAAATCATCCACATACTGTATTAGAGTACTGCCCAATAGAGGGCACAAAAGCGGATAGGTTCTCTCTCATTTGAGCTGAGAATACTGCTGGAGACTCAGCATAGCCTTGGGGCATGCAGGTCAGGTCCACTTTTCCCCTTTGTAAGTGAATGCAAACCATTCCTGTCTACTGGGTTCTACGGGATACTATAAACGCATTTGCTAAATCAATGACTGTGAAATAACAGCTGTTATGTGGAATGGATGACAATACTGTAATTGGGTTTGGCTCCACAAGAATGCACATGTACTGCTTCATTTACCGCTCTCAGGTCCTGCACAAGGTAACTTCCATTTGGCTTTCTCACTGGTAAAATTGGTGTATTTACCATTGCATATGGGCAGGGGCGATTACTCCCTCTCCACTAATGCTGCATGCACTGGGCTATTCCTCCTCCGCCTCTTTACCCAGCGGATAGTGATGCCTATTCGGTCTGTAAGAGGACTTTGGCTTGACCATAAGGGTTGTGCATTCTTCAGTAATCCCATCATACTTTGATTCTGCCCATAGCTTTGCTGGTAACTCATTTATCCAACTTACACTCTCCTGCATGCCTATTTCTTCACAAACCTTTACACATTCACTTCTCTTTCATCCACTCATTACCTGAACTTTTCTGTTGATTATGTATTTTTACAATTTCCAGCCTTTGATATTAGCTTGCTTCCTACGTTCCCAATCATGCAACTGTACCATTTCTGCTACCCATGACCCCAAGTCTTTCCACTCAAGGGGGCTCTCTGGCCAAAGAAATGTGTGGATATGACCCTAGCACTTGGAATACTTTCAGTTGCTCTGCATTTAGTCTGACTGAGGCTGCACAACAATTATTTGCCACATATATCTCTGACACCCAGATGGTCTGCTCTACAGGCTGTTTTCCCCTCTTTTGCCTCTTAATCCATGTCCCGACCCCCTACTGCATAGTGTGTAGTGCAATGCAAATCTGTTTGTAACTGCAACCCTACGATGTGTTATTTCTTCTGCCCACCCTTGTAACCAACACATTTCCCTTGGTTCTGTCAGTTCCCAGCTATACAGCCAATCCCTGTTTTTCAGCTATACATGGGTACAAGCCTATTCCTGGTGCTTCTATATTGACCCCTCTGAGGTACATGTAATTTATACATTTTGACAGGAGATCCTCCCAATAAATTCACAGGACAGGTATTGCTACTGAGGAAAATATGTTGTAATTCCATTTTTCCACACCGAACTGGTAATGAGATTGTCAATTGCTCTCTTTGTGGTACTCCTGATGCCCCTATTGTTGTCACCATTCGACTGGATAAGGTGCATTTAACTTGCTTCTTTGAATTACTGACATTGAGGCACCTGTGTCTATTAAGAAGGTCAACTTGGTGTTCATGATTATTAAGTCTATTACTGGACTACCTTCTGGCGTTGTTGAAGCACATAGCATTTGTGAAAAGGGGAGGGGTGTTCCTCTAACCTTCAGCTGTCATTGGCAAAGCCAACATTATTAGTCAGAATTGAGGATCGAGTTTCACTCCATCCTTGCTGCTGATTTGGCTGCCACTGTTGTGGAGCAGGAGGGGGTGGTGGCGAAGCAAGAGGGCATTGGAATCTTGATTACGCTGCCACTGGTTTGCTTTACACAATTTCTTGCTGTGTGTCCCTGTTCTCCACAAGCAAAGCAGATGATACCCCCTTCCTGTCCGGGTCTACTTATTGTCTCTTTCAAAATACATTAGCTGAGCCTTTTCTAGCTTTTCTTTCTTTTCCTTTTGTATCTCCTTCTGCTGTCTCTCAGCATGTTCAGCATCTGACACTAGGTCAACCATTTTCTTTGTCTCCCATCAATGCACACTGTGGTAACTCCCAATCTAATTGGCTCACTCAGTCCAGCGCAAAAGCCATACCCAACTGATGCTGGTATGTGGGATTATCCGTCCAATACCGGAAAATTGCCTAAAGACCCCTGCAATCTTTCCTTGTAATCGCGTACTGATTCCTCATCTTTCTGTCCCTATCCCGGATGCGAGGCCAGTCTGTCACATCCTGGTATTTTTCCCGTAGTTTTATGCACACAATTAAATTGTGGCATAATTTCAGCCCTTGGCTTCTCTGGGTCCCAGGCTTCCTTTACTTCCTCCCACATGCCCTTTAATGTTCGTCTAAAACATTCTCCAACCTCAGTCGTAGATAGTTCATACATTTTGATTAAGTTTGTTAACTCCTTGATATATTCTTCTATGTTATTCTGAGGTTTTGGTATATCTTTCAGGGCCTCTCTCAACTCCTCAGGGTTCCATGGGGGTCCACTTCAATGTATTTAGGGACTGCAGGCTGGTCTCACGATAGCCAGTCTCCCTGCCTCGGGGTGTGGTTGGGATAACGTATCAAAGGCAACTGCTGTTTTAGTTTCTGTCTTCCCCCTGCCTGTTTTGGGCCTTAGCCCTTGCATTGGTTGCCTAAACACCCAAGCCTTCCCATCTCCCTTGCCCTGTACCTTTCCACCAGTGACATAGATTCCACTGCTTCTACAGGTCCTCTTCTGTCCCTCTATTTCTATCTCCTCATCTGAGTCAGTGTCCAACTGAACAGGGTGGGGACCATTGGGGTTTTGACCGCAACCTCCCGCATCGAGTCACAGGAGGTCGAACAGGCTGTTTTTGAATTGGTGGGACCTGAGTTGGTTGGGCAGCCTGTTGTACGACCTGGGCTGGTTGTACTGCTTGGGCTGGTTGTACTGCTTGGCTGGTTGGGCCACCTGTACTTGCTGAGCAGGAAGGGCAGCCTGCACAGCTGGGGCAGCTTGTTGTTCAGGCTGCACTACTCCCTGTATTGGTGGCCCTTCTGGCACCATCCCTGCCTGTGGTTCGGCGGAACAGTTGGTGGAAGGGCCCGATATGGTGGGGGATATCGTGATGGTGAAACACCCTCCTACAGTGTTCAGTTTCTTCCTCCTCTTGCTTTACCATTAATCCCTTTACTTGATTTTCATGTTGCCTTTCTGCCTCTCTTTCCCATATTCTAAACCTTGACCAGTCTACCTTGCACCCTTTTGTTTGCTCTTTTCTTTTCTGCCAATGCTATCCTTGCTTCCTTTAGTACATCTATACTAAAGTACCTATAGGAAATATTCCCTGGTCAACTTATGCCATTGTCCTATCTCAGAGACCGAATCCTGGCCAAACTTATCAACCATACATATTGCTGGTCCAGATAATACTAACTCTGGACCTAGGTTATTTTTGTTCCTTGTTTCCCATTTTATCTAGGCCTGTTCTTTATAGTGCACACTCGCTCCAAGGTATACTATATACTTACAGTGATGATGGTCACTTGCGGCCCTAGCGTCACGTCTGATGGGGTTCCACAAAATGTCCTTCTTTTGTCCAAGAAACAACCCGATCGGTGACACGGACGAAGAACTCATCCTGCCGACTACGCCAAAACTGTGATCGCAAATTCTCTCACTGTAAGTATTACCTGAGCAACCACTCCCGTCGTCACAGGGCAAAAACCACACCACTGGGTTTTGTCTTAATCGCTTTATTTGATCAAATATCTCACACATGCATGTGGGACTTCTACTAAGGAGATCGTCATTGATTAAAGTTTACAGCATCTTTTATAAGCTAGATTTTGCGCGTCTTATCTTGAAAATACTAACATTTCAGTATGAGCCAATCATAAAACAAGCATAACAAGTTTTCAGCAATGTAACAGAAAAAAGAAAACATGTTGATTTGTATGAGGTACTTTTCCACTGCAATTCATCTCTTTCCCATTACTGCTTGATACATATGCCTGGGTCAAGCTGACCTGAAGAGACAATGAGTTTCACTCACACCATAGCAACGTACAGCTTATCTTCAATGCCACTACATGCTGTTATTATTATATTTGCCCAGGCATGTTCCTATCTCTATATTTTGTCCAAGTCTGCTATTCAGGCTGGTACAACCAGTTCTGCTCAGTTTTATCTAGTTTCTGTTTTCCCAAATGTACCTCAAGTAACCTCAGTACAAATTCTATAACCCTTAAAAAGAAAACATGAACTCAGAAATTTCTACTACATTCATTATTACTTTGTTAGCATGGCTTTTAAAGCAAGTATAACTTCAAGGCATATTATAGCAAATATAGCTTTAGGATATAAAAGAAGCATATTTAAAATTCCTCACAATACTTACTATCTTCTAACATTTTGGATAGGATAGGGAGTAAGGAGATTGGCCTATAGTTATTGAGGTCACTAGGGTCACCGGATTTGAATAAGGGAATCACGTGGGTGGTTTCCCATATGGGAGGAATTTCACTGTGCAGGATAGATAGACTGAAGAAATACATGATTGCACCGTCAGGGCTTGAGTCAAATATTTAGGAAATATGGCTCTGTGTGGTCTGCAACAGCACTCTTCCTGGTATCCAAGTGAAGGATAAATCTTCAACCTCTTTCAGTGAAGCAGGTTGTAAGGAGAACACTACATCAGTGATCAGCACTACTAGGGTTGCAACCCAAGTTGGGAACTAAGGGTATTAGCGGTAGCAAAATGATTATTGAGCTGGTCAAGGATTGGCTGTTTATCAGTCACTATGATGCCATCATTTGATACTTTTGCAGGTAAGGAGTTGGAAGACACATGACCTTCAAACTCCTTAAGATTTTCCAGAATTTAGCAGAACACTTGGAAGAGGCATCAAGTTCAGCCCAGTAGTAATTAACCTAGCCTCTTTGACCATCTTAGTGCAAAGGTTCCTTGCCCTCTAATAAATTCCAGTCTGCTGGGAGCTTAGTTCTCAAGCATTTTTCCAGAGCAAGTCTCTATTAAGTAGGGCAGCCATCAGATCTGCTATAAACCACGGGCATGATTTTATCTTATTGCGGTTTTAAACAAGGGTGCATGTTTGTCAAGAGCCTTGAGTACAATTTCCTAGAAGATATCATATGCCATATTTACTGTTTTTGCTAGATAGAAATCCTGCCATCTCAGAAAATCCCATAGGTCAGATATAAATACAAAGGGTCAAATTACGACGGTTCCTCTTAACAGTGAATCTGGACATAGAAGCTGATTTGGGGTGGTTCTCACATAGGCAATGAAACGGTGGTCACTGATATCAGAGAATAGTACACCAGCATGAGAGAACAGGTGTGATTTACTTACTAAAATAAGGTCCAGCAGTGTGCTATTATTTCGGTTCTTTTTTTTGGGCTCATTGCTTCCGTTATAAATTGGGATAGACCGAGGAGTCACAAAGGTTTTTGAGTGGTTTGAGCTGCTGGAACACCAGTCCAGGTTAATGTCACTCAATATGATTAACTCTGAGGTCATAGACCCTATTATGCTGCTTAAATGGTCTAATAGCAATAGTCCAGAAGATGGGGCCTATAGCATCCTATGACACAGAAAGATACAGATGGGGATAGCTCAACTTTAAGAGTCAGGCTTTCATAATCTTTGGGAATTGAGGTAGAATTAATAACAGAGGCTGAGAACTTATCATGGACATAGATGGCAACTCACCAACTCTTGATTGTCTCTGTTCTGAAGATGGTATAGGATGGTATGTTCACCTCAAAGTCTGTGGTACCAGGTCTGAGTCAGGACTCAGAAACCACCAAGACATCAGGTTTAGTATGAAGAATCTGAGCCTGTATAGAAGCAAACTTCTTTAGTAGGCTGCCACATTGACATGCACAAAACTCACACCTCTGATATTGACTAAGTCCGCAGGAGATGAGACAACCATGGGTGGACCAGGGTTTAGTTTGACATTCCCAGAACATTAATAACAGAAGCAGCAAGAGTTTCTTGATGGCCCTAGTAGTAGTCTATGGGCTGTAATCAGTTTTCATTTGCATGGATAGTCAAGTAAGATGGGAGGATTATTGATGCAGAAACCAAGGGCATCTAACATCGTAAAGACAAGAACCCTAGCTGAAAAGGGCAGAGAGGCAGAAACCAAAGGTGGCAATGAAGACATGCATTCCATAGCCTCCCTGATAGGGTTCCAGACTGCCAGGGTATCTGTACTAAATGTACCAGTTTGGTAACTGAAATACCAAGTACAGAATATCGAGGGTGCCAGCTGTTACCCAAACAGTCAGCAGTGGTGCAAAGATTCATATGAACTGTTAGGGTGCAGCAGTTGAGCGTTGTAGGTTTCAAGAGAGCACAGTATGAGGAGACAGCATGGCAAATATCTGGTCTTCATACTTAATTCAGTTCACAGAGTTGGTTGTAGTGTAAAATCTGCCTAGATTAGGAGAAGAAGCGCGAGGATACTGCAAACACAGGTCTGAAAATCTGTAGTCGGAGGCTGGTTAGCCTTAAAGGTTCCACAGGCGTGCAGCTTGAAAGATAAAAGCTGTAATCCTTTGACTGGATGAGCAACAGATGGCTTGGTTGATTCACAAGCATTCAGGTTTAGCAAGGTGGTGTGCTCCTTTAAGTGAGAGAACAGATGGCACAAGATGAATGCCCAATGAGGCGATCTTCCTCAGGAGTGGGAGAAGCCAATGTCTATTTTGGGGAGGGCTGAAAAACCAGAACTGGGGAGGCGGCCAAAAAGCCAGAACGGAATTAGAGCAGAGAATTAAAATTAATCAGATTTTGATGGCTGCGGCAGCTGCCAGATCCCTTATGGCCAAAAGCCACAGAGAACAGCCCCAGACAGATGGACCTTGAGCAAGGGAGGTAAAAACAGGTTTCTTGGTTCCTGTTGGTAAAAACCTTGTGGTGGCAATGAGATGGAAATCCCTGGTGAGTGGGGGATTTCCGTTATATCACATCACATGGTTCAACTGCCACCCCAATGCCTCAGATGCTAAAGTTCCTCCAGAGGCCTTACCCTTTGTCTGATCTCCTTTAAGGTAAGGGATGGCTGAGGTAATGTTTGACCATCAAAGCATTGTTGCAACTTCCTTGCTGTACACTTCATGCTATCAGTGTAACTTGAGTTGCCATTATGTAAATATCAAGCTTGGACTTGCATACAGGGCTCGTGGGTCTCTTACTGCTACTGCATGGCTTGCCCTTGCTAAAGGTTTATTCCTCCCTCTCTCAACTATGGGCTGACAATCTTTACCCTCACATCAAAAACTAGCCTGGCTAAATGGGATGTGGCCTATAATAATATTTGCTGCTTTGCCCTTGCTGTCCCTTGACTACCCTTCTGTGATTTATACAATCAACTACACTGGTTGTTCCCCGATAATTATCGCCATTTGTCTTGGGCTGCTTCACAGACAAAATCATCTGCAATGCCACCTCACCAGCTCTGTCCAAACTCCTTCAGCTGGCTCTGCCACAATACCGGCTAAGGTCAGATGACTTGCAACCCCTCCCTTGTCCCAAAAACTCATGACGCTGTCAGGTGATTGTGCCTTTGCTGTTTGTGCCCCTAGATTCTGGAATACCCTACCTGCAATTATCAGATGTACCCTCACCCACCCCATCTTTAGAGCTCCTCTGGTTGCACCAGAAGTCTGCCTCAGCTTGTAACTGTTCCAAAGCTGCTTGATATCCCCTACCCTGTTTGGACCCTGTTGTGCACCCTCCACTTCCCTGGCTCCCTTACCCCTCTGAGCTGTAGTAAGAGGAATTATCTACCTTGCATGCCCTTCACCTCAGCACTTACCATCCTCAAATGGGACAAATTGCACTTGTGTTATTTCCACAAAATGCAAGTATTGTTTGCTTGTTCTTATCTCATTGTACATGCTTATCTGTTCATCCTGTACCTGTTTATTTGTATCACCCTTCTCATTGCTTGTATTTCACATTGTTGTAGTTCCCGTGCTCTGTTCTGTAAACCATGCTTTTGTAATCTCCTGGGTCATACCTGAAAATAGGCATTCCTTGTCTAGTGTACTTACCTGGTAAACAAAAGCTAGTAAATAAACACATGGCTGTGCCTGCTTTCTCCAAAGCATAGTGCATATCTCAGTCTGTTTGGGTGAAGGGGTGTTGCCTGCTCAGACAATGTCTTCATGACTACAAAGTATGTTAGTGCATCTAGTTTAAGTTTTAACAACAAGTCAATACAACAGCACACAAAACATAAAAAGATATATGTTGAAAATTAAAATTTAAAAGTGTTATACAGTACCTGCCATACCTTTAAGAAGAGCCCCTACCATTACAAGATAGGCCACGGAAACTGATTTTTAGAAACGTTTCTGCTTATTTGTCACATATTCTCTGTATCACAGTTCCTTTTTAACAGTTCCTCTTCACAAACATTTTGACATATTTGTGACTCTTTACTCACTTTATGGCAGACAAATGGCGCATGCCTCATTCTTTTAGCGCATGCAACATTCCGATGTGCAAGTTCTAGCACTTGCAACATGACGTTAGACCATATTTCTTTGGTCTAATCCTCATTTTACAAGTAGCACAGCTGCAGCATGATCATGCCGCAATTCTTTGAAAAGCAAGCCCTCTAGGTCCAGTACATCCGTTACCCCATGTTCACACAGTATGCTAATGATTAGATATAAAATATAACTATGAGTATTTTATTCAGTAAATGTTTATTTTGATAGCGATAAATACATATGTATTTCTTTTGAACTAGGATTACTCACACGGCTGGCATTTGGACCCTGAAATTACTACTCCACAAACTGCCTGTCTATTTAACGTCTCTCATACACATCGCATAGCGCCTACTCCTAAGGAAATCTGACCTATGCTACTAGACGTTCCCAGGACACATACCACAGCTGGCCAAAGCTGTCTCATATGCCCTCCCAAACATTTGGAACCAACTACAAGCCACGCTGAAGCTAACCAGCATCGTATCAATTGACTCCTACAAAACACTAGCTATCTCTAAATTAAAAGACATATGTAGGTGCTACTAGGCCCTAACGCCAAATCAACTTCCTAGGTACCAACTGGCCCTCTACTTATTAAGCTGAAATGTGTTGCATAATTTAGGGCAAGGTTAAAGCTGGAATGTACTGCATATATAGCATAAGGACTTCTACTGTGTATACCTCTTGTATTATATTTTTTTCTTTGTTGTTCTACATTTTATATCTCCTGTCTATGTAATTGCGAACTGTATGTGTATGTGCCTCAGGACCTCCTTGTTAATGAGCTTGCTCAACGGAGTCTTTCCTACAATAAACTTGAACTTGAACTTGAACACGGAATACAGTTCTTCTAGAGTCCAAGTGTGTCAATATAAAGTCACAATATTTGTTATTGACTGTGTTGTTTGTTTTAGCAATTATGTTTTTCTGGCAGAAAATACATCAGTGTACTTAGGGTTTCCCTTTTCATGTATTCTTGCACTAAAATAAAGGATTTTAAGTTTTTGAAAGTTACTGCTCCTGTGCCATGCCTGCCATGGAAAAAATGAGATGTTTTGGTACAGTACTGGGCTGTTTTCCATTAGAAACATGTGGCAACACCATCCATGTGCAGCCACAGTATGGATCTAGTCCCTACATTCAGCAAATACCCTCAGTGGGAAAGATTTTTAAAAATTGTGAGTGGCAGCCGTCTTTAACAATTTGAATCAATAATTACAAAATAAGTTATGAAGCTGTTTCAATATACCTGAGAAAACTAAAAATGCAATGAGAGCAAAGCTAAGGATGTCAGAAATACATTTTTGATAAAGAAAATGGCATGACTGAATGTTTTGCTGACTAACAAATACTGTTGCTTTAATTTAAATCATGTTTTATGATGGGCAGATGGTTGTCTTGAACACCGCTGACAAACAACCTCAAAAAAATTATACTTTTCAAGGATAATGAAAACCATTATAATTACTGGTGACTCCTTTAATGACTGTCTCAAGTTCCTGTTTCAAATGCCGTAATAACTGGGCAGCCAGGTTATTAAGGCGTTCTGTTGACATTCTGTGCTAGTTCTGAATTCTTATTGGCACTCAGCTGTCTCAAGCTCACAGATGCAGTGCAACTGCTGTTAGCGCCACGGAGCATTCAACAATTGCAGCAAGTGTCACTATCTTTTGACTCGATGCAGCTTCCATTTGTTCTCCTTGTATTTTTTTTTTGTTTCCTCACTGATTAGCACTAGAACCAGCACCTCCATAACCAGACAACAAGGAACCTCTTAGAAGAAAATGGAAATACTGTCCCATAGTCTCTAGTTTTCTTCTGCTCTTGTCTAAACTCCTTGCACCAGTAAATTATAAAAAATACTGGCAATGCCGAGTGTGTGTTATGTTTTTTTTTTACACCCTCATTTTGTGATGACCAGGTAAACCTCTCAAGCTTCGCTCTCTCAAGGTTTACAGAGTCATCACACAATGAGGTGTGTAAAAAAAACAACGTAATACTTGTGTAGCCATTATTCTATGTAATGTCTCTATTGCTCTGGTCTGACATAGTATGATTCTTTGCTTCTTGGCAGTCCTTACAAATTGAAAGGATGTGCCATAAAATTGATTCAATACTGAGTATCACAAAGTGAATCTAGCCACTGCCAGTTAGAAGCTTATCTCCATGAGTGGGATAAATCAAATATTTCTAGAATATTTTATTGTGCATTTATGCTCAGCATATCTTTAGCCTTCCACAGCAGAGTTTGATGGTGTGGTAATTTGCTAGTTTGCTATGTTTTCCAACTGTGCGTGATCAGAGACTGAATGACGGAATGGGGTTGGCACAGAGCCTTTCAAGTATAGAGCATTGGCTTAAACAATATCTGACACCACAGGGGACAACTCGAAAAACAAAACAAAAAAAAACAGAATACACAATTTTAGTTTTAAATTTCATATCCTTACTTTCTTCTTCTTGTACTTTATTGCTTAAGAAACTGCAATAACACCATGATCTAAGTCACTTTGGCTGCATCTTTCCTGGTTGCTTAATTCTTTGCTTCTCACATCATAGTCAGTTCTTTCTTTGACATATGGTACTTTCCATTTATCACCTCTTTTGACTGCAGCTGCCACATCCACACTTATGCAAGGCAGCCTCCCAGCCTCTGGCTCCAGCAGTGGTAGGCCACACTACCTGACGATACACAGTAGAACAGAACCAGTCAGAGGACCTTAAGCGCAGTAGTTGCACCTCCTTGTGTACTTAACACGTCCAGGCTGATATGTGAGTTTTTGCTAATTTTTTTTTACTGATGTAGTAAATAAAATTCACTAGCACCATACCTCTCATGTGTCCCTGATTTTGCCTCAAAATTTTACTCTGTCCTCCTAAAATTTGCGTTTTGTGGCTAAACAGTGGGGACTGTAAGCACAAAACAATGTCAACATTAAATTTACAGACTTGCTCTTCTCTAGAAAATGTATTTTGCACTAAGCCCCATATTCTACCAGCTTTCTGGGTGGATATCTCTAATTTTGAAGATGTGTCCCTGATTTTGGTCCTTGTCCCTGATTTTTTAAACCTTGCTCTGATTTATGACGAGAGGTTGAGAGGTATGACTAGCATGTTATCATTGCTGTTGATCTTACTGTTGCAATACAAACCTGCCAGTCTTATCCATACCTTCTTGTTTCACTCCCACCACCTCTTACTCAGACTTCCTCTGAGGTGGGTGGTGGGGGCTGACCAGACTCCCCATTGGACAAATTGGTTTTGTGAGACAGGCAGTAGGTACACTGGGCCTGAGAGTGACATCAGTCAATTATCCTGTTCACTGTTGCATAGATTGTCCTAAACTTTTGTCTCCAGTCCTCTGAGACACCAGAGCAGGGCTCATGACAGATGCATGCATGCAGAGCATGATGGTATTCTGGCTACGCCAACTGGCACCTCCTCTCACTTCCATCTGCCTCCTGCCTGCACCACCACCTGAGGTAACCCAGGTAGCTGTTGCACAATGGAAGCTGGATCCTACCATTCCCCAAGGAGAGGAATGTTCATTAGGCTGTTCAACCCTCTCCCCGACTGGCAATCTGGAGACTCAGGCTAGTTCCCGAACCAAGGTTGCCTGCATAATGAGCTGTAGTTCAACCACTGAGCAGACAGTCTGGCACATCATATTCATTTCTACAGCAATCAATTGTGAGGTCACAAACAGAGGACTATGATGTCACTTGTTGACAAGCACTCAAAGGAAATGAAGACCAAATGACAGAGAAGTCTATTTTCAGGGAAATTTCTTTAGTCATTAATTAAAAGGTAGGAAAAAACAGGAAAATATCTGAATTATATGTTGAATGCTGTCTAAATATATTGCTATCCAAAGTTTTTGATGTGATGTCTGTGGCTCTTTAAAAGCAGACGCTGTGCCGGCCCAGTGGTGCTGAGGGCTGAGGCACTGAATGCCTTACCGTGGCACGCCGGTGACATGGGTTCGGGAATTACCTTGGGTCATAGGGTGCCAGCACAGGGGAGGTGAGAACAGGATTGAGCACTGGCTCTCTTCTCCTGGAAGGGAGGGTCGCCCGTCCGCAGTCGTGCCATCACCTGATGGAGGTCCAGTGGCAGATGTAGACGTGACGGTAGCAGAAAGAATGGTATGGTAGGGCATCCCATAGTGTGTGACATGTGCATGCCTCTGTGCACATTACGTCAAGATGCAAGGGGTCAGGAGAAAAACAGAACCCCTACAAAATATGATATAGAAAAAATGGATGTTACGATTAAGGCAGGAATGTCACATAAGGGTTCTTACCTGCCCTTTGGTCTAATTGAGTAGTTTTTCATTTTTATACAGTAAGTAGAAAACAAAATATGCTACAGGTGATACCTTTTATTGGACTAAAAATATTCTGTGAGTCCAATTAATAGTATCTATCACCTGCAACATATTTTTTGTTTGTTTGTTCAACATCCTCGACTGGACTAACATAGCTACTGCATTTCATTGTACAGTGGTTCTCAGCTAAAAACCTTGGTATGCTTGCTTGTAATCTATTATATGTTCAGTGCAATTCTAGAGTTTCCAGCTGTAACCCTGCCATCAAAATAGCATTTTGATGATGCTAAGAGGGCAATACAACACGTTCTTTTTTTCCATATAGATTTTTGTCCCCAGTCTCCCTTCAGCCCTTCTGCATCAGCCCATCCAACCCCATCACACACCTTCCCAGGCCTTGTTGGCTCAATGATCCCACAGATTCTCCCTCCCTGTGTCAGGGCCAGGAGGGATGCCACCCCACCCCAGTGTCCTCATCCAGATAGGAGCTATGCTTGGTCAGTGGTGCACAGCTGGTGCTTCATTTAAGTAATAACAACTGAGAAGCTGGATTAATGGCCAGTTGGGGGAATGGGTGGCCTGAGGTGCAGCTAAGGGCCAGCTTCTCCATTTGGTCACTAATCCAAGGAAATGACCAGCTTCGAGGTTGTCATTATAAGTCTAGTTGAAATAACTGCTTTTGTTTTTCTCAGTTTTATTTAGGTTTTAACTGTGTGGCGTGAGCTGTGCATGCTACACAGCATCAGTATGCAGCTGGATCGGTGATTTCAAGCCATTAATGACCAATCCAGTAGTCAATCTGGAGCCTCACTAGGTTCACGAATAATTAATCAGATTTATAACCTTCTGTTGGGTTGTTTCTCCATTTTTCCCATTCCGTCAGACTACCCAATGCAATGATGCAACTGCATGTCTCTGCACACACATTCACCCAAGCATCTCAAGCTCCACATGCTTTGAAACTTTCTGCTGCACTGTCACCTGGTTTCCAGCAGGTGGCAGCATCCAAGCAGGATGTCTGATTCTCACTTTGAGGAAGGAGAGCAGTCCGTCAGATGCTCAGTTCTCCGTCCTGGGTGATTCCAACAACCAGAGTCAGCACCTGAACCCTAGTCACTGGTTTGGCAGTGGTAGTGCTACAGCAGAGCCACTAAGCCAGCCTAAAACTACAGCATGTTCAAGGTAAAGTGTAGAAAAATGAGGAGGGGCTGTTTATAGCACCTTTATTCAACTTAGTAGGCAACCTTTTCATTTTTGGGGTACTATATTATACATGATACATCCCCAAAATGAACAATGGCCTGCTGTTGTATATTGTACCATTACTGGCTTCAGTTTTAGTTTATATTACAAATCATACAAATGGTACAAAGGCTTACAGAATGGTGTGATTATTCCATGAAAACATTTGTGGTCTTTGGCTGCTAAAGTAGAAAATTGTTACCTGTTTATAGAGGAGACACACTGTGTTGTTTGTCTCAGTGTGCAAAACATGGGGAATGTAATTACTAAAAGGCCTTTTCATGTCACAGTAGGGTACCTTTGTTTTACAGCACTGTTGCTTCATTATGGCTGGTTTGTAGAACACAGCTATTATTAAAATCCAGTCAGCTATAAAACATTCCCATTGTTTAGTTTTGTTTGTTTTGTTATTACACACAAAACCTTTAGGCAAGTGCCTATTGTCAAAAAGATCTAGAGTCAGGCATGCAGACATTAAATACTTACAAAATTGCACAGGTTACGGTGAATGAATGGTGCAGTTTTGAGTCACAGTAATTAAGTTAAGTACAGTTATTAAGGCATACAAGGCTGTATTTACATTGTCAGGAATTCTGTAGATATTAGAAGCAGTTACAGGTACTGGAAACACTAAGCATATCCATTAGCTGAGTTTTAAAGGAGGCAATAGTCATACCTTTTAACAAGTCTGAGAAAGCATTTCAAGGCACATGTGAATGATAAAGAGCCCTGACCCATAGAAGATTTTCTATGTTAATACCAGACAGTGACGTGTCATGCCTCTGGTAGAGTACTTATTTTCTCTGAACTGGAATGTGGACTACAGGGCCATTGAAATCTGCTGAATATAGCATGCTAAGAAGTCGGGCAAACTGGGCTGGGAGTGTAGTGCAATAATTGCCTGGAAAATAAGACCGCTCTGAAGACAGCAACCAGGAAGTGCAAACCACAACAGCAGCCCAGTGCACAGTGATGTGAAGGAAGGTAAAAGTGAACTATGTGGCTAATGGGTGTGCTAGCAAAGGAGTGGATTCATTAAAGCTGCAAGCACCAATGCATGTGAAATTCTGCAGAAAAGTACCATGTTTCCAAAATGTTTGCACAGCACAGATGCATTTGCCACTGCTTTGAGCAGAGCTACAATGTTTGCCCAGTGCTATCACATTTGCCCGGGCAAAACTTTGCTATATTCAAAAGTGACATGCAAATGAGTCTACTTAGGCTGTCTGTGGGCAAACATCCAGATTAGCATCTCATTATGGCCTGATTTGCATGCAGTTTGCCCAGCGCTATTACAGGGTCCACAGATCCACCTGTAGGTCAGTCTGGAAGTACAGGGGCTGGCTGTGTGCCTGGCCACAACTCCACCTGTAGGTCAGTCTGAAGTGTATGGTGGTAGCTGCAGGCTACATTTGTACAGAATTGCATAGAATATTGTGCCCCAGGGGACTACACAGCAGAGGCACAGGTGGTGGTGCTGCATGGCATAATCAAACTGTAATTCCTGCTACAGTGCACAGCAGACACTGCAGTAACAAGGGGCCAGTAGTGTGAAGGACACAGCAATGCCATATGGTGTGTAGTGCATCAAAGTCTGCTGCACTTTACACAGTGACGGGCCCATCTTGCAGGTGTGCACTGACTGTGGACATTACTGTTATGTTGTTGTACGACCCACAGACGCTGCACGACTGGCATGGGATACTTGTAGTGACATATACACGGCTGGCTGTGTGTGCTGTGGTGTCTGTATAGATGTGCAGTATGTGGCTGGGGGCACATACCATCAGACAGGCATACTAGTGTTGGGGTATTCCCTACATTGGGCCGCTTGCACTGTGTGGATTGTCCCAGCCTTGTGGCAGCACCCAGTATGCAGTGCATACTGCCCACCTGTACACGCCCTCTCAAAACCCTCCACGCCCCAGTGCTGCATGTGTGTGCTGGATTCTGTTGGTGTACACTGAAGGGAGGTCTGCTGGTGTGTGCCATATGGACACACTGCCATGGTGTCCACTGGGCTGGGTCACCAAGTAATGCCTGGCATGGTTGTAAGTGGTGGCAGATGATGGCAACACAGGAGGTGCCATCCATTTGCAGCATGTTTCTTCAATGTCTGGTTTCTTTCTATGTTTAATATTTACTGATTAGGGTCAATAAACCACTCAAACTTCATAATTGACACTTGTGAATTACAGAGTTCCATAAACCATGATTCTATGTCGTGCAAAGCCATGCAAAGCCACAAGTCATGCAAAGATGGTTTGCCCAGAGTTAAGACCACCTTTTCCTGGTGGTATTTGCACCACACAAAGTGTTACGCTAAGTCACAAGAAATTTTTGCACAGTGCTAATGCACTGAATATAGCATTGTGCCTGTATTCATGTACACACCCCTTTTGCCCTTGCTCATATCATACTTTTGCCCAGTGCTAATGCAGTTTGCCCTTGCTATCTGGCCTTCTGAATATAGCAGACCTGTACAAACCAGCGTAAACCAGCGCAAATAGCTTGTGCCCAGTGCAAAGTTTTGAATCTCTGGCCCCTAGACTCTACCTTCCTTTTCCACCCTGTTTCTTTTTTCTCTTTCTTCTCACCCACCTCAACAGATTTGCACCTTTGGCAGAGCCTGGCAATGACAGGCAGGGGAAGAGGTTTGGCAACTGGGCAATCATGCATCAAGAGACATGGATTCCACACCAGGATGCCTCGCCTAGTGCCGGCTAGCATCAGGTTCTGGTGGTATGGAACTCAGTTTTAGATTTACAGACCGGAAGACATTCAGGCATTATCCAGAGAACTGCTTGCTTTGTCACATGCCAGGTGTTAGCGCTGTGGATCTTACTTTAAGTACTGATGGAGAAAGAGGAAAAACTGGTCATGTTGTTCTGATGGGGAGCCTGCAACACCCATTTACAGGACAACAGTAGGTGAAAAGATCAATATGGACTCTTTTCTCTGAGAAAGCAAATACAAATGTGTTACAGGCAGGAAGTCACCTTAATTATGACATCAGAGGTAGCTGAGCCCACCCCGTGATCTTAAAATAACAGGATTGTGCTCCTACACACTTCTTTCCATGACAGTTCATAGGGAGTAAAAACATGCCAGAATGTTTATAATTATTGAGCCTGACTCTACATAGTCATTTGTTTTAAAAACTTTCAGTGTTTCTTTCTAATAATACTTTTCAGATTATTTTCTTATTAATAATTCAGCATCACATGTCAATATTCTTTCTTAGTTCCATGATTAACTGAATGGCTACTTTTAGTTTTTGATACCTTATAATAACAATATGTTTGTGACCATTGGCGAGCTGCCTTATATCATCAGCATGCACTATACTACTTTAATGCAGTACTTCTACATTTACTTTCACACATGTGTGATAACCTCTGGTGCAGCGAGAACCCAGCAATAGCTCAGAGTATTCTTGTACTAACTCTTGCCACACTCCCTCACTCTAAGCAGCCATAACTCTCACTGACCTTACTCTGGGTGGACAGGCTCATAGACCCATTCCCTCCAGAACCAGTGAGCAATCTACATAATATCCCCCACACGACTTCCTTAGCAGCTACCCTATCTCAAGTATATCTACTCTCTTAACAGAGCATGAGATCATAAAAAGGGTGCATGCTATGACCTGCTTTACTATATGAGCAGGATGGTCGAAGACATCTCATCTCAATACCTAGCACTAAACTGCTCAGGTTACTAGTCTTGCTACTTCTCCTATCAGGTGATATCCAACCTAACCCTGGCCCATCATGCCCAATACCTTAGTAGCATCCCCAAGGACCATCAATGGTGGCACCAAGGGTCTGAAGATAGCACATATGAACATATGTAGTCTTAGACCAAAAATACATGAAGTCCAGGCCTGGTTGGACCTCTACAAACCAGACTTACTAGCCATCTCTGAAACCTGGCTAAAAGCCCACATCCCATACCAGATTCAGTCTTGAGCTGTCAATGGTATACTCAATGACAGAGAAACCAAAAAGGGGTGGGGTCCTAATCTATGCTAAGGATGACCTCTCTGTGTCACCTCTACCCCTGCAGACTAATCCTACTGCTGAGGAAGGCATATATCCAGATAACCCTATGGCAGCCAAACAACTAACAATTGGCTGCGTCTACCACCCACCAAAATCAGCCTCAAATCCCTTGAAGCCATCACAAACGATACGGCTATCAAGGTAACAACGGAGCAATTAATCCTGGGTGACTTCAACATTAACTGGGCCCAGGACCCTGGTCATGCCTTGAAGTCACTTACCCATGAAGCCGGTCTGACGCAGGTCATCTCTGAACCGACCAGACTTAATTACAAAACTGAGAACCACACCACCCTTGACTGGGCTCTGTGTCTAACCTCACTAATATACAGAGGCGGCACAATGGCAGACTCCTGAGTGACCATTCCCCAATCTTCTGTATATGGAAAACAAACCACCCAAGGTCCAACCTAGAATTCTTTCCACCCGTGACTTCTCCAAGTTCTCTGAACTACAATAAAATCGCTACCTAGGTAGTCTGGACTGGAACCCCATAAATCTTCTCCCTACTCTTACTGAGGCTGTGCAATACTTCCAGGATGAACTAACCACAGCGGCCAACTTCTGCTCCAATGAAGAGAATAAGGCTAAAGGCAGCTGCTACAAGTGGATCTCTCCTCCTCAAAGCCCTAATGGCTACTCGGGAAAAAGCCTGAAAAGTTTAGGGCTCCTCCCACCCGCAGATCTCACTGAATACAAAGCCCTGATAAACAAAGCCAAGAGAACCATAAAACTCGCTAAGAGAGATTACTTAACACACTTCCAGAAAACCAGCCTGGGCAACCCAAGCAATTCTGGAATCATATCAATGACCTGATCAAGTGCAGCAAAAGCCTGAGTCCTGTCCCATGGAGATTAACAGTCAGCTCACTGACCCTTCTCAAATATTGGCTGCCCTTAACAGGCACTTCTCAGACCTTGAGGCCTACAAGACCTGCCTGTCTCCCCAGACTCTCCCCTACCTCAGATGAACCACCTCACATGGAAAGACCCCATTTCACCTGAGACTGGCTAAACGCACTGAAGTACTAAACCTCCTAAGGAACCTGAAACTGAAAGGGTCAGGGGGACCCAACGGTATCAACCTCGGCTACTCAAGGCAGGAGCTACCTCCTTAGCCTGGCCTATAACCATGCTCCTCAATCGATCACTGAGGGAAGGAGCAGTCCCTGACCCATGGAAACATGCCAATGTTGTCCCTATTTACAAGGGGGCTCAGGAAAAACTCAACAACTACAGGCCCATCTCCCTCCTCTGCTCACTTGCTAAGGTGCAAGAAAGAGTCATCTACAATCAACTCAGGGACTACCTGGAAGCTCATCAGCTCCTTGCCCCTCCCAACATGGATTTAGAATAAACCATGGTACTGACACTGCCCTCATTAACTTCTCGGATGAAGTTCTCAGGGCAATGGACAAAGGAATACCCACTGGTGCAGTCTTTATAGACTTATCCAAGGTGTTCAACCTCGCCGACCACAACTCTGCAACAGAAGCTGCAAAATATAGGCCTAGACAATCATGCCCTGAAGTGGTTTGGGAGCTACTTATCAGGCAGGGCACAGAGGGTCTCATGGAAAGGGACTTTGTCTGACCCACTACCCCTAAACCAGGGTGTACCTCAGGGCTCAATTCTAGGCCCCTCCTGTTTTCCTTGTTTACCAATGACCTGCATACCCACTGCGGGAGAGCTCGGTTGTGCAGTACGCTGATGATACTGTCATCTTCCAACCCCGCGTGATGTAGTTGCCCTAAGCCCTCTACTCCAAAATGATCTCACTTCACTAGAGACTTGGCTATGTAAGAACAGAATGATACTAAATGCCGACAAGACCAAGGCAATGCTATTTGGGCCAAGATCCCTGGGATTTGACAGGTCCTCATCCCTCTCCTTAACCTCACTCTGGTAAAGCCATTAACGTAGTCCCCTCCCTTAATTACTTAGGCCTCACGTTGGATCAGAATATCACATACAAGGAACACGTGGACCAGGTCACCAGGACCCTACATCAGAAACTTGGCACCTGTACCGACTCAGGGACCAACTCATCCCTGAAGCCAGGCTCTCTATAGCTACCAGCGTCCTTCTACCCAACCTGACCTTTGCGGCCCCTTTACACAGGGCATGGCTAAACAAGAGATTACCAGGATGCAAACCCTATATAATAAAATAGCTTGTTTTGCAACCTTAGCCCACCTGAGACGTCACCAGTGTGACACTTTGGCCAATCTTCGTTGACCCACATTGGTCACCCACCTCCAACACCCCTTGCTTGTCCAGGCCTACAAGCTTCTCAAACCCCATGCTCCGCCAAGCATTGCCGGGACCATAACCCTCAAACACAACCTAAGGAACCTAAGGACCTCAGATAGAACACTATTAGAAGTCCCTAGGGTAAAGACAAACGCTGGCGGAAGATCCTTTCCTCCCAAACAGCCTGCCAATGGAACAAGCTCCCTCCTCAGGTCCAGGCCTCCTCCTCACTCATGAACTTCTACACCAGGCTTAAGTTCCATCTGCTGACCTCAAGTGCATGCCACTGTCATGGCACTTAAAGCTCCTAAGGTATTCCCTCCTCTCCAACTCCCGTCTCCTAGCTTAACCTTCCTACTACCTGCCTTATACAGACTGCTCGCCAGAGGCCACGTGTAACCCCTGAATAAACTATATGCAAAGTACTACCAATTGCTTACATGTCATGATGATAACCATGCCTGTACCCATGCCTGCATCCACTGCTTTTCTTTTACCGTGCCTGTAAGCCATGCCTGTATCCACTGCTTTTCTTTTACCATGCCTGTAACCATGCCTGTATCCACTATTTTTCTTTACTGTAACCACCTCATGATGTAACTCACAATGCCTCAAATGTTCCTTATGTCCTTGTTCATTCTTATAACTTGTATTGTTATCCCGGGTCGCCCCTGAAAAAGGGACCTTCGGGCTCAGTGGGCCTACCCGTCACCAAAATTTAATAAGTAAATAAATATCAGCTCTGACCAGAATTTATATATTTTGTAAACATCCCTCTGCTGCCACATTTTCATTTTACTACCTTTTGTCTTGCACTTTAGTCCACCAATTCCAAAATGTATCATAATTGTAATTACAAGACTTAATTCAAATCGAGATGTAAGGTTTATTTGAGGTTACAGTCCCACCATACTCCACCCCTGTCATAGCTGACTAACCTTTGGTGGGGGCCTGGGCTGAGGGTGACTAATCTTATACACCAAGGTGCCTCCAGCAAGAGGATGAATGGTAATGAGCTACATGGTAGCAGAGTACAACCCTCTGAGAAGCTGCCCTCACCATGTCCCTCTCCAAGTAGCCCTACCCAGCATGACACACCAGATAAACAGACATTGGTAATACAAGGTGAACAGGA
This sequence comes from Neoceratodus forsteri, assembly GCA_016271365.2. NCBI lineage: Eukaryota > Metazoa > Chordata > Ceratodontiformes > Ceratodontidae > Neoceratodus > Neoceratodus forsteri. The sequence continues at coordinate 1,707,519,449 of CM028129.1, read as the reverse complement.
ACAAACACTTCACCTTTTAAGCAGGAGTTGAATATCTGCTCTACCCTTCTTCATGAGACAGGTTCATAACAAGGCTATGTTGAAAATTTGGTGTACGAATATTACAAAACAACAAATTCATGATCCTACGTTACATTTAGCTAACATGAGGCTCATCATTTTAGTAATTTTTAATAAATGTACACTAAATTCCTCAACTGTAGCCCTAGCAGCTCTAGCCAGATCTTGTCTAGTTAGTCCTTGCTGTGCCCCAGACTTGATATATATTATTAGTCCAGATTTCCAATTAGGCATGCAGCGAATTTAAATTTCACTGGCGAAGTGTCGGAAGTGGCCAAATTTGCCTAGTGGAGCAATTGCAAAATTTTTCCACATTAGGCAGAACCCTCCCACAGGCAAAATTTTGCTGTGGAATTGTGCTGCGAAGGTGAAATTTCACTGCAGAAGGAGAGATTGCGGAAGGCAAAATTTCACCGCTCACTAGGTGAAATTTCGCCACTCCACCAGGCAAAATTTCACATTTCACCCTCGAAGTGAGCAGAATTTTGCAGATTACTCCACGAAGCGAATTTCGCTCCACTTCACCCACCATTATTTCCAATAGGTTGTAATGCTGCTTGCAGACCATGGATTAAGTTCCCCTATCCCAAATTTGTTCTTCAGCCAGTTTGTAGCCAGCTGTGCTAGGCATTTGTGAAAAGAAAACATTGAAGTCTATCTGATCTGTTTTAACACAGAATTTAGTATGTTCACTTGCTGGATTGTTAATTTTATTTATTATTGAAATGTGATTTGCTAGTCTTTGGATGGAAAATAATTTACTGAAATAACTGTCAACAGATCCAGGGCACCCAGATCTACATGGATTCCTGCATTTTACAGGAAAATAGAGCCAGTTACAGGAAAATTGTTGCCATACGCTTGCATTGATTATATGGAAATATGGAGCAATTTGGCTTTCATAGGAAGTGATGTAAAACACAGGAAAACACAGGAAATTGTCTCGGAGCTACAGGGAACATGCCAAATCAGTCCGGGAGCACTGCAGACCAGCAAGCTTTAACCCCTTTAGCGGCCTGTGTCATACAGCGTAGGTCTCAGAACACTAAATGGTCATAAAGACGTATTTAGTATGTCTTACTGTAAAGGACACTGAGGCACCAGATCCCTGGTGTACTTCTGAGTCTGACCCATGGGGTCTTGAGAGTAGCCCTTAGTCTCGCAATCCTGCAGGTCCAGAGTGAAGCAGAGGACACGTGATTGCAGAAAGCAATGCAAACACATAAACCGTCTGCTATCACTTTCCTGCCCTGCTACACGCTCTTTTTTTTTTTTGTAGAGGAGTAAATAGCTGCACAGAACTTTGCTTCTAGAGCAAGGCACAGTTGCTGAAAGTGGAAACTAAAGATGTAATTGTCCAAATGACATTTTCAGTGTTTTAGGCCTGTTTAGGTAAGTTTCACTTAGTTTAAAAACTTGTTGTATCAGTCTGTGCTTATCTGCATATTTAAACATTTTGGTTGCCTTGTTTTTTGTTACAGAATGCCTGATCATGGCGCCTGTCATTACTTTTCTAAATTGTTTTAGGGGCATTTGTGGAATTTTGGTTTTATGTATTGCCTTTCATGTACACTGGGGCGGATATTCCAAAGCAGTTGTGCATGGCGCACTTAGTTAATGTCAGCGCAAGTGCGTCGTCGCCGAGGGCGATATTCAGTGGAAGCCAGTATGCAGCACAAATCCCATTGCACCAATGAACAACTATAATGAATGCAGGTGCAAGTACAGGGAGCGTGCCCATGAATATCTGGCGCAGTGCAATATTCAACTGTGGAACCATGGCAAGTCTTGAGCAAATGAGAGATGCACCGAGCAGACTTGAGCCTATAAACACATGGCGCAAGCACACAGACAGCACTTGCGCAGGCAAGAGAGAGGGAGGGAGGGAGGGTGAGAGAGAGAAGTCAAGAAAGAAAGAAAGAAAGAAAGGGGCAGAGAGAGTGAGAGGGACAGGCAGGCACAGTGCCAAGCAGTGCACCAGGGTGGCACACATCCCACAGCAGCCAACCACCCAGGAAAGCGAGACATAAGGGACCATGGATAATGCACCATTCATGATGGAGGCTGCAATGAGGGTGTGAGGGGCCAGGCGGAACAACAGCGTGGCGAGGAAGGGCCCATCGGTATGCCTGACACAGGTGGTATCATGCCTGCACCAACTTCGAGAACTTCACCGACACGGAGATAGTGGGCCAGTACCACCTGAATATGGGCCATTCTGAGACAGCTCTGTGAGCTGTGCAGTGAGGAGATGCAGGCACCCACAAGATGGAGCCATTCAACGTCTGTGGAAATGAAAGTCACAGCAGTCATGTGCCTGCTCGCCACGGGCACCTTCCAGAGACCAACAGAGGACACCACAGGCATAACCCAGTTGGCCATGTCATGCCTCCTCACACAGTTCAATGCACTGCTGCCACGTTCTTTGAATACATCCATTTCCCAGCAAGCAGGCGGGAGCACAGCAGCCATGCAGGACTTCCACAGGGTAGCACGTATGCCTGGCATGCTTGGGGCCATTGACTGAACCCATGTGGGCATCCACATGCCACCTGGCCCCAGGGCCTAACATACGTCAATAGGAAGGGAGCCTGAGCATCAACTGCCAGGTAGTGTGCAATGCCATGGGGCGCATCACCAACTTCTGTGCCACACACCCTGGATGCATTCATCTGGCACAGCTCCATGCTGTGCCACAGATTCAAATGTGGGGACATCCCCACAGGCCACCTAGTGGGTGAGTATGGGATGGGCAGGGTGACAGGCAGAGCAGGCCATGGAATGGGGGAGGCAGGGTGGGCAAACAGGTGAGGTGCCAGGACAGGCAAGGGCACAGCAAGGGAAGGCAGAGAGCTAACCATGTCATTATCCACACAGGTAACAGCGCCTATTCACTGAGGCCCTGGCTGCTCACCCCTACTGGCACCCATCATCCCCAGCAGAAGAATGCTACAAGGCACACACCAGCACAACACGCAACATCATTGGAATGCTGAAGGCACTATTCCATTGCCTAGACAGGTCTGGTGGTGCCCTACAGTACAGTTCCCCGAAAGCCTGTGACCTATTCCTGGCCTGCTGCATACTGCACAACATGGCCATTGACTGTGGGATAGCTGTCGAGGCTGATGAGGGTGACAGAAGTGGGGATGAGGGAGGCAATGTGCTGGAGGGAGGTGGACAGCCCCAGGTGGAGGTATCCACAGCTGATGAGGCTGGCCCAACAGCACTGTGACACCATCACATAGGAGCACTATGGTGCATGCAGGTAGGTGGTGCTAAACCTATGCGCAACACACACACACAGGTACAGCACACATGCAGGGGTGTGCATGGCAATGGGCAAGCACACACAGAGGTGGTGCAGGGTCAGAGCAGGCACACAACCACGCACACAACTGCACAGAGCAGCGCACAGCAGCTTACCCACACACACACACCCACACACACGCACACACACCCAGGCAGCATGTGATGAGGATCAGATGCATTGCATCGGGTGCATAGGTGCAACCGTGGAGAACTGGTCTCATCACGCCCATGCCACATGGTCCAGTGGCTGAGCAAGCACGCGACACAGGTGGTGTGCAGCATGGCACACAGGCGCCACACCAATGGTATGCACATGCACACCACCCATTCATGCACAGGGCAGCAGCTGAAGACTATGGTCAGGATGGGCCACACATCAGGACCACTGCACAGATCCTTGGCTACCACGGCCACAGGGCAGCCATGCCAGGGCCAATCCGGCAGCCACTGGCTACTCATCAGCCACAGGGGGTGTTTGCAACAGCCCCCAGGGATTATGGCCCAGGGACCATGACTGGGTTCACGTGGGGGTGTGTAGGTGCCCAAACAGGCCCGTCCCCAGGCATGCCTGGGATGTCAACATCACAGCTGGCATCGACAGTGTGGGTGTCACCCAACGCTGGGATTGTGGGGTGGATAATGCACTGCATAGGGTCTGTGGTGGCTGGCCATGCCCTGTGGCAGCCAGCAGCACAAAGCCATCCATGACCACCTGTGCAATGTGATCCATGGAAGCAGTTGTGGCCTCCTGCATGCATTGTGCAATACGATCCATGGATGCAGTTGTGGCCTCCTGCATGCACTGCATCCCTGCCAGGAACTTTGCAATGCCCTCTCACACTGCTCGGCCAGCTGGGTGCACCTCTGCATGCACTGCACACAGCTCAGCGGCAACCTGCACCTGTTGCTCTATGGAGGCCTGGAGCAAATGGTTGTGCTGTGCCTAGCTGGCATTCTGGCAGCCGACTCTGCATCCAGCTGCCCTGTGGCACTAGCAGCCTGCTGCCACTGCCCCTCCAGCTGCTGAACACTGCCCAGCACCTGGGCAGCTGCACCACTGCCACACAGCACAACTGTGGCAGTGCACACAGCTGCCCCGCAGTGGCAGCAGGAAGCTGTTCTCCAACTGTCAGGTCACTGGACGGCTGCCTGTCTCTGGTATGGGCGTCTCCCCCACAACACCGCCCATACTGTCCAGGACTAGGGTGAGGTTGTCATCAGTGTCAGACCCCACCCTGCTCTGTGCCTTCATGCAGAGAGAAGCCCGAGACTGGCATCCTGTAGAAACACATCTGGGGCCTCCTCCGACCCCATGCCCAGAACATCCGCTGGACAGTAATGGTGTGCTGTGGCCTCCCAGGCCCCGGATGTCCGTAGTGGTGGATGGCTGGTCTTCTGGGGCTGGTCCTGCCTCCATGGCTCCTACCAGTGCATCATTCTCTGCACACAGGCGTGATGGTGCTAGAAGATAAAACAGGTGTGTCAGTGAAGCAATGGCCACAAGTGCCCCCCACAATGCCACAGCATGCTGTGCATTGCTGCCATACATTCCATGCTGGGATGGGCTGCCACCGGTCTGGAATCCTCCACCAGGCACACCCTCCACAGTGCTGCAGTGAAAATTGGCTGCCACCAACTCCTCCTATGCCATGAGCTGTGGTGCATCAGCAGGTCCCCCCTCTGGTGGCATTCCGGGCCACACGGATGGTCACCACCGTCTCCTTGATTCACCTCTTGTCAGTTCCCATCTTTTGTGGCACTCCTGCACTGACCGCTGGTGGCTGCCCTGCTGGTTCACACATTCGCCACCTCCACCCACGCTCCAGTCCTGGCCTGTGGTGTGCCATGGCACCACTCAACAGTGGCTTCCTGTCGAGGTAGGCCTCAAACAGGGCCTCTGACTCAGCCTTTAGAAGTTGGGCCTGCACTGTGAGCAGGCCCATGCTCCAACCTCCTCAGGTTCCGACATGTCACTCCCTGTGGAAAAGGACTGCACAGTGTGTCAGTGGCAGCAACACCCATTTCCATCCCCTGCTGTGCCTCTGGTACTCAGTGTGCTCCAACAGCATGTGCAACTTACCTGAAAAGGATGCAATACCGGTCCATGGCCTGTGCCAATCTGTGGCACTTTTATGGCACATCATATGCAAATGAGCTTCAGTGCAACGGTAATGACATGCTAATGCCCCCATTGCACCATGCATTTTCTGAAGAGCTCATTTGCATGTGGTGAATGAATATCACAGACTTGCACCATGCGCAGTGAGAGTGCTCTGGAGCAAGTCATGGGATTACTCAGAACACGATGTGGCGCCAATGCACGCATGCTGCGATGTGCATTGGGCTGTGCGCAGGCACCAGTTAGTGCACCGCCACCTATTGCATATTAGCGCCCATCAGTAATAGCTACCATGGCACACAGTGCACCATGGCAGCAATTATGCACATGCAGAGAGTGTGTGGCTATGCTTTGACCCTGCTGTGACCTCTGACCCTGGATGACCCGCATCAGTGGCCCTGCCCAGCCACGCCCATGCCGCACATCTCTGATGTTGTGAGATAGGTATACACAGCACATATCCACTCAGCCCGTGCATCTGGCGCATGATGTGGCCACGTGCAACTTTGGCTGCCATATTGCTCCACAGCTCTCAGCAGAGACATAGTGCAGTGCAGGTCCTCAATGGGCACCTAATTGATGCACAGAGCTGGCCAACCTCGTGGCCTGTGTCTAGCCCCATGCACTCACAGCTGTTTGGCCAGGCACTACTACAGCAGCCACATGTGGCTGTGTGGCAGGCTATTGCTGCCACACTAGTGCAGCAAACTGGGGTGGCCAGGACAGGAGAACAGTGTCGGCACCGATATGGGGACTTGATGCGGATGGACCCAGTTTGCCTTTGATGGTTGGAGGTGTGTGTCAGGCATGGGCATGTGCCACAAGCCAGGTGAGTAGGCCCAGCATGCATGTGTGCCCTGGTGCTGTACTGTGGTGTTGGCTGGGCTGCCTGGTGTATCATGCAGGGTGGTGTACTGTCAATGTGCACGTCTGGGGTGGCATCACCCACCATCACTTGCACTGACATGCCGCTGTGCAGACTGTGCCTGGTAGGGGCCCACACTGTACAAGGAGGCTAGCTGCTGTGGTTGTGTACTGATGTGTTCCTGTCTATGTTCCATTTCCAAGGCCTGAGAATTGCTGGAGGGCAGCGGTGGCAGCTGCAGCAGAACAGCAGGCCACAGTGGAACCCGGAGGTGGTGCAGGGAGCAGCTCCGGCACCAGCGGGCCACGAGCAGGTAGGCACCATCATGGCCCTTCACACATGTATTGGTGGTTTGGGGGGCATGGGTGTGGGCATGGCTGCCTGTGCCATGTGCCATGGCAGCTGTGTGTGTTGCACTGTGCATGGTGCCCACCACTGTGGTGCATCCATTGTACTCATGTGCCAGCTGTTGGTGGGGTGGGTATGCCCGGCTGCCACTGTCAATGCTGTGGTGCTGCTAGGACACTGTGCCATGTGACTGTCATAGCACAGTTGGGTGGCTACTGTTTGTGCGGAGACCACCATTGCGCACTGTTGTGGTCTGCCGCATTGCTGGCAGTCATTAACCCATCCCTCTGTGGGTGGCCTGTTCAGGCTCTCCAGGGTGTGTGATCCCACTGCCCAAGGTGTGCTGTGGATGGGTATGGTTCCTTGGGACACTGCACTGACCGCCTGTCCTGTCTCTTGTCCTAGGTGTCCGGGCGGGGAGGATGCCCTCTACTGCAGACTTTGTGGCAGCTGCTCCTGGTAACATCCACCACTATGGAGGCAGTGCTCCAGATCCACAGGCGGGTGATGGGAGGTGGACACCGTGGTCATGGAAGGGTGGACAGCATGGCCCCCACTGTGTGCACCCTACCCTTCCCTGTTTCCCCTGCTGTACCTCCCTACAGTCCCCTTCCCACTGTACAGTCCCTGTTCCCTGTCCCCATCCCTCCACATTCCTACCCTTTCCCACCCCTTTTGTGCTGTACATAGTTTGCTGTTCATAATAATATATTACATTATTTTGACTTACCTGCCTGTGTCAGTGCCTGCTTCACAGGTGTGGGCTGGAGCCATGCTGCAGTGGCCCAGTGCCTGTCCGTGTGGTATGCATGTGTCGGGGCACATGTTGTGCTTCTGCAGTTCACTGCTGTGTGCTGTGGTGTGTCCCACTGTGGTGGTGTCCCTCTCCTTGGTTGGTGGACGTGTCATGGGGGTGCCCATGGGAGGCTGTCAGGGAGTGTTGTGGTGTGTGTGCTTGGCTGCATGGTCCTGGGTGTGACCTACTTTGGTCTGGCTGTGTTGGGGGCACGGCATACAGCCTGTGGGGGTCCCTTGGTGGCTCTCTGTTGGCCATTGGCACCAGAGAGGAGGAAGTTAGTTCCGTGCTGTACTGCCAAATGAATGCAGTGGCAGTGCATTTGGAGAGGTGTACTGGTCAGAGGAATGCCAGCTTTGACACGCTTATTATGCTGCGTCCCTGAGCTTGCACACTCTAGAAAGCCTGTGTCCAAGGGGAATCAGTAAAGCCCTGTAAATCCCCAGCCCTAGCAGGATGATGGACTAGCCTCTCACAGGCCCAGCACTGGCAGGGTAGTCCTTCGGATGTGGATGTTTATCTGCACCAGGGAGAGTGAGCCCAGCTGCCCCTGCCATGAGGGGAAAGCCATGTAGAAACTGGAGTGATACTAAGTCTCGGGAAGTTGGGTGATGGGGTGGGGGACTGGAGAGAAGGGATCAGGGCTGGTGCTTGGGAGCATAAATAGAGCATCACTGGACTGCAAACCTGATGACCTTGGTTTGAATCCAATAGCTGACACTTGCATGTTGTGTGACCCTGAGTAAGTCACTTAAATTCCTGTGCTCCCAAAATGCATGTGGAAATGAGTGTCAGCTCAGTGTATCTTTCCTGGCCCCAAATAGTACAATAAAATAAAGGAACAGTGATAGAGCAGCACTGCCCCTATAGGCAGAGTAACACCAAAGAAGTGGGACTAGTGTGATGTAGGCTCAGGTTCACTTTTTGTATTTATCTAATTGGGAGATTGAGATAATAGTGACCTCAGTGAGTATGTGGCAGTAGTGGGATTTAAACTTGGGGATACAAGTTTACAGCAGTGCACTTTAACCAGTAGTTTGGCTTCATGAAGTGCCTTTTATACATACAGTACAAACATTCCTAAGGTGCTATCATATCAATGGGGAAGGGAACATTGCTTGCATTTTAGCTGTTCAGGAAGTTAAAACTGTTCAGGTGTTCAGGAAGTTGAAACTGTTCAGGTGTTCAGGGAAGTACAGTAGAAACTGTTCAGGTGTTCAGGAAGTGGAAACTGTTTAGGTGTTCAGAAAAGTAGAAACTGTTTAGGTGTTCAGGAAGTTAAAACTGTTTAGTTGTTCAGGGAAGTGGAAACTGTTTAGGTGTTCAGGAAGTTAAAACTGTTTAGGTGTTCAGGAAGTGGAAACTGTTTAGGTGTTCAGGGAAGTTAAAACTGTTTAGGTGTTCAGGAAGTGGAAACTGTTTAGGTGTTCAGAATTAAACCATCGTGATAGGTGTTGCAGAGGTTAAATATGGAGTTGCTACTGAGATAATATTTTGTGTAGATTCAGAAAATACTGCCTTAAATAAAGCATGTCGGCTCATCACTGGTGCTCACCGTCCCACCACACATGTGACCTGTACACTCAGACCGGTTGGCTCCAACTATCAAACCGCATAAAGTTTCTCACCTGCTCCACGGTGAAAAAAATCTACCTTGGCCTTGCACCTTCTGGGGTCTCGACTCTGTTACAACACTGAATTAACAAATGGTGCCCTAGGAGATCCATGCTACAGCTACGAAAGTCCCCACTGTCACACTTCACAGCAACAATGCTCTTTTGCTTATCGAGCCGATCTGGTTCAATGGCCTCAGCCCAACCATCTCCTCTGCCCCAACTATTGGTATGTTTAAAACTAGGCACGGGACTATCTCACTACCAACAGCTCCTGTGACTGCCCAACTTAACCTTGTTTCTCCACTTCGCTTTCTACTTTAGTTGTCCCCCTCCCTCCCCTCCTCACTGGATTCTACCCTCACATCTTGTTATACCCAGTGCTACACTTTTCACCCTCTCGCCACCCTTCCTACATTCCTTCTCCCTCCTCCCTCTTCCCTCTCCCTATGACTCTGGCATTTCTTATCTGTTGTCTATTTTCTCTGACAAATGCCGCTGGCTGCCTTGTTACAATGCTACCCTTGAACTGTATTAATCTGTACTCTGTTTGCAATGTCCACATTGTTGTAATGTCTGTCTTGATGTTACCCATAATTTGTATTTTCTCACGTGGAACCTTTGTAAAGAGCCATGGCTCAAAGGTATTTGTAATCCTAGACTTGATAAATAAATAAATAAATCATTTCCCTATGGTACTATTGTGTCCTGAATGTCTACAGGTTAGCTAATCGATGCTGTGCATTCTCCATTATGAGACCACATTTTCCCTGTTAAAATATACCTAGCACCTATATGTTTAGGGCTTATTTCTACCTGATTTTGTGGTATGAGTACATAAATGTGGTACGTGTATTCACAAAGGTAGTATTTGGGCATCTGCAGCGTATGTTGTGCTGACATTTGCTGTGCTAAAGTGTGCAAATTTCAATACTTTTCAGAGTTGTACCAAATGTAGAGGAGGATTATGGGTAGCAAACATTGGGTAGCAGGCAAAGTTACCAGGTTTAAAATCAGTATTTTGTGCAGATTCAGAAAATATATACTTTTCCTATAGTATCATGGTGTCCTGAATGTTTATAGGCAAGGAATCAACGCTGTGCATTTTCCATTCTGAGCCCACATTTTTCCTTTTAAAATATATTTATCCCCATGTAAGTTTAGGGGTTATTTCTACCAGATCTCTGTTGTAAAGGTACATAAATGTGGTACTGTTGTAACTAGCACTCTCCGTAGAATCCAAACTTTGGGGTGTTTAGGTACCTGCACTTATGTTGCTCAGGTATTTGCTTTGATAAAATTAGAAAATTATGCAAATTTCAATTATTTTTCATAGTTGTAACAAATATAAAGAAGAATAAATGTCCGAAAACATTTGGCTAGTCAGCAATGTTGCCCATGTTTAAAATCAATATTTTATGTAGTTTCAGACAATACATACTTTTTCTGTGGTGACATGATGTTCTGGTTTCTACAGGCCAGAGAACAATGCTGTGCATTTTTCATTATGGACCCAAATATATCCCTGTAGACTAAATTTAGCACCTTATGTCTTTAGGGCCTATTTCTGCCAGCCGTTTTTGGTAAAGGTATATAAGTGGAGTACCTCTGGAATGGGTATATTCGATAGAATTCCAAAATGCATAGTTTTGCATTGATTTTTCTGTACATTACTGTATTAGGGCCACAACTGCAATGTATTTGTTTGTGACAACAACAACTGGAATGAAATGTATATTTTATAGTATTTTCAGTTTCCTTCTTTAGCACTATATTTATTTAGATTATCCTGCACAGTTGCATGGATTTGTTTAAGTTTAGCAGAGGCCCACTTAGAAATTGGGCATTTTGTCTAACGTTTGAAAATATACAGTATTTACAACCCAGTACATGGGATGTAAGGTGGGTAACCTAAAATGCTGCAAATCAGCCTTGGACACTCATTATTAATACAAGAATTATTTTAAATAAATGTATAAATACATGCAAACTGTTAGTCTTAATAGACAGGTCTAGTACTGTAGATTTCAGAGATACACACTTTTGTATGGTTATTTATAGTGACAGCTTTTTAGCCTGCCCAAAACATCAGAATGTTTGCATCCAAAATAAAAATTGTGAAATTAACGTAAAACAGGATATACCTGGCAAATCTAGCCCAGTGGGAATAATTTACAAACGTTTGCATAATTAGTTAGTCTTATGGCAGGAGAATTTTAAAATAAATAGTATTTATATTTAACTTGATTTTATTTAGAAAAATATAAAGAAATCAAAGGTATATAGCATTTTTTTCCTTTTATTTTTAGGAATTAGAGTACCACTGTTGTAACATGTTTCTGCCTGTACAAAAGATTTTTGTTTGTTTATATAATACAGGCATACAGAAGTTCAGCAACATATAGGTTTCTTTGATTCTCAGTTAAATGATACATTTTCTGAGGTCTTTTCTGCAAAATGTTTGAGTAGAAATAGCATTTTGTTTACATTTCAGGCAGTTTTTCATGGTCACATGACCAGATATTGACAAAATGTAGAAGGTCAGAGCCTGTTAATAAAAAAAAAAAAAATCATGATTTCCATACTTTTCCTTGAAGGAAAATATAAAATGTAAAATGCATAGCACTGTGCTACAATATTTAGAAGAAATACCTCCAGAGGAGGTTCATATGAATTTCTCTTTTCTTTTTATTTCCCCAAGTGTGTGTGTGTATTAACAATTTACTCCCATCTGGAGAGTTGGTTTATATTAACCCTTTCAGGACCTATGTAATTCTTAGTGGCATTGGAACTCTCATGATTTTATATTTGTAGGAGGATAGCTGTCCTCTACAGGAGGATGGGACCTTACCAATAGTACAGTATCATTTTGCATAATCATAGGGGTTACAAAGCTTCTCCACCTATCAGATTTCATATACCATAAATAAATGCTAGGCAACCAATGTTTTAGGAGTTTCCAGGGTTGGAAAGGGCATCATAGAGGATTGCAAAGAAATCATAGGGTGTCAACTCCAACACCTGGTTACTCCAGAATGCCTACCTCTCATCCTGCCAGGACCAAAATGAGGGGCACTGCCCAGTAGCATCAGGGACAAATGCTCAAAATCACAGACACCATTTGTACTTGATGTATAGTGCAGCATCAACATTTTTACATCAATTCAAATGCACACCACAACCTGTCCTAAAGGTAGCATTGTGCCACTGCCATTAATATATACAGTACTCTCTTGTAAAAGGCATGCATAAGTAAACCAAAAGTGGATTGGCCGAACAGAATTGCAGCCACATTGCAAATTATTTCCCAAAATGAATAAAGTGGTAAAGAAACAGTCAAAATAATAAAAACAAAGTCGCAAATTGTAAGGAGCATCCTTGGCTATCTGTCATTACTGTGTATACAATGCCTGGATTATTAAAAATAAAATAAATAACTAAAATCCCATATTGCAGCTAACTCCACATTTGTATACAGCTGGGTACCATCCTAATACAGTAACTTCATGCAGTATGTACCTATCATGGTGTTACCACTCTATGAGTAGTATATTGCTTCACATGTGTTCCCTTGATTTTTCCCTTGCTCAGTGTATATATTATTGCCCATTTGATTATCATGTCTGTGTAGTATAGTACAACATGAATTATGTGTGCCACATAGTTTACAGTATCGACATTGCACATATTAATAAATTTACACTGTATCCAATTGAATCACATAACCTGTCATACATAGAAACATAGAAACTGATGGGAGATAATGACTGCTGTACCCATCTAGTCTGCCCATTTTAATTATGATTACTTCTGCTGCAGATCCAACTTGATCTACAGCACTGTCTCTTCCACCCCTTCTGTCTTCCTAAGATTCCTTTGTGCCTATCAGGGCATTTTGAAACCCACCACTGGTTTCACCCTCATGCCTCCCTTGGAAGACTATTCTAGGAATCTGCCACCCTTTTTGTGAAGAAGTACTTCCACATCTGTCCTGAATCTACCTCTTCCAACTTCATATCATGACTCCTTGTTCTGCAACACCTTTTCTCTGATACATCTCCTCCTGTACCTTATTAATCCCCATGAGATATTTAAAGGTCTCCATCATATCCCCACTCTACCTCCTCTCCTTCAGTGTACATATTGAACTCTTTCAGTCCCTCTCATAGGGCTTCCGATGCAGACTTTGCACCATTTTGACATCCCTCAGCTCTCTTCTTGTCGTGTTCTCCTATTTCCAATTGTTCCCTGTTTCTCACCTTTCTCCTTTGACTGCTTCTTTTCCCTTCCTCCTTTACTAACCCCTTCCTTGAATAACTTGCATCCTAGTGGGATTTTGCTCTCTTATTTCTTCTTTTAAACCCATTGGCTACTTTAAATGTTCATTGAAGTAACATTTAAACGGTCCACTGAATACTACTGTTCCTCCTTGATAGAAGCAGGCCATCACTTTGGTATAGGCTCTTATCCTTCCAGGTTGGCCCACAGTCCCCAATGCAGCTATACCTCTCCTACCTGTACCATTCCTTCTACCATGACTTGAAGGCCTTAGTGTGGAGCTCCTCTCCTTCCCCATATAGTACAAGATGCACTTGCTGCTTGCATTTTAAACACATGAGAGACACTGGATGAACCAGATAAATGATCTAACTTTAACAAAAATAAAATTTACACACAGCTGACTACAGCAATTCATCTTTACAAGTAAACCCATGGAAGACCCTTATCAAGTTAAAGTATTAGGAGCCATAGTGGCTCTGACCAGAGTTTTTTTTTTAATAGCTGGTCCAAATACAAATAGACTGCAAAGACCCCCACAAAAAAGCTGCCTAAAAGAACCCTGCACATTTGTAGTTTGTATATATTTGGTTTATTATTGAAGAAACTACATTGAGCAATGCTCATTTACTAAGAGGTCCTAGTTAGGACAACTAACATTACAGCAGAAAATGCAAAGTAGTATGCCCCCAAATCATACAGCCTCACATGACATCAGCACACAGCTGTCCAAGAAACATATTCATACAAGCAGAGTGCCCTGTAAGGTGCACGCTGCCTGTGCAGATATCAGGCTGTGTTAGCACTGTGCAAAATGCAGATGAAGAAGAACAGTCTGTTGCACTCACCGATTCAGCAAAGGTCAAGTTTGCAGTAGACTGGTGAGCAAAAACTCTTAAGTTTAGTGCAAACAAGTGAATAAATCAATCAGCACTCACAACATATAAATATCAGGCAGGAAATCCAGATAGGAAATGCACAAGCTGACAAGTTCCTGAACTGTTACAAAATAGCCCAACCACTTAGATTCCACAGGTCTTTGTCAGTAGAGTCAAAGCACCAGGGCTAAGTGCTAACAGCGCAGGGATCTACCGTCAGCTTGTAAATTTCCTATCTGGATTTACTACCCTGATACTCTGTATGCTGTGAGTGCTGGCTGATTTATTCACTTGTTTGCACTGAAATTAATAAAAAAATGTGTTCACAAATGAATTGCAATTCAGCTTTTGCTTAATTCATGAGTGCAACAGACTGTGCTTCTTGGTTTCATTTGCTGCTGGCCATCCTCATCTGTTTGCACTGGCCCTGAACCACTGGAATCACAGCCCCATTTTCACTGGAACTGCAAAGAGTAGCTGTGCAGGACACTGCAGTCCCTGCTGGCAACAAATACCCTGGAGCAAAGGGGATAGCATGTCCAAAACAGGTTTGTGCCTTTGCTCTGGGATGCCATATTTAGAGGCCAGAATGCAAATGATCACACAAACTACATAAGGAACTAAGCAGGAGGTTCTAAACCAAAAGAATAGGGAGGGCTTGCTTAATCTTTCCTCATGGGCAGGATGCAGAAAATAGTATCAGGATTTTTTCCTCTGCCTCCCTGCCCCTGCCATGTGGGTCCCGCAGGCTCTGTCTTATCCCCAGTGTTGTTCACAGTGTATATGTTGCTGTTGGGGACATCCTTAGGCAGTATGGGGCTGAGTTTCCACTTCTATGCAGATGACACTCAGTTCTGCATGTCCTTAACACCAGGGTAGGAGGAGGCGGTCTCTGTTTTCAACAATTGCCTCACTGAGATTCAAGACTGGATGAAGACCAACTGACTGAAGTTAAATCCAGACAAGGACGAAGTATTGGTGTTAGAACCTGGTTGCCAGGGTGGGAGGGTGCAGACTGGTGAGACCTCAGGGGTTTGGCTTAGGGACTACCAGCTGCTTACCTCAGATCAGGTGAAAAATCTGTGTGTTGTGCTTGACTGCAGTTTGACATTGAAATCACAGGTGTCAGCTGTGGTCAAACCTCATTTACCATCTGACAAACATCTCCCAGATTAAACACCTGATCTCCCTGGTGACTTGCCAACTTTGGTTTGTGACCTCTCACCTAGATTACTGCAATGCCCTATACCTAGGGCTAGCAGAAGAGATATTCACCGATTGCAGCTAGTGCAGAATGCGGCAGCCAGGTTGTTGACTGGCTTACCTAGATCTTGCCACATCACACCTGTGCTCCACTATCTGTACTGGCTGCCAGTAAATTGGCAGATCTCCTTCAAGGTCGGGTTACTGACCTATAAAGCTCTACATGGCCAGGAATACAGCTATCTGCAAGATTTTCTTCATCCCTACCATCCCCTCCACCTTCTCTGCTCCACTGATGGGGGATTGCTAGAGATTTCAGGGTTAAATTGAAGTCATCTGGGGCCTGTACATTTGCTTTTGCGGCTCCAACCCTGTGAATTCTCTACCTCTTCAGGTTAGAGAGTGCCAGACCATCGACTATTTTAAGATTCAGTTGAAAACATTTTTATTTAGCCAGATCTTCCTGATTGAGAGCTTAAATTAAGGATTTTATTATTGATTATTTTAATGTAATAATGTGGATGATTTTATGTAAGCAGTTTTGACAGTATGTAAAGCACTTTGATTCCTTGAAATTTGCACTGTATAAATAAAGTATTGATTGACTGATTGAATGATTAATAAAATAGCCATTACTGATCAAATACAGTGGGGTCACATAAAGAAAAAATCAAATGCTGGGGGATTAAGCCCCAAAGCCCTCTGGAGCCACACGTTGAACTAGGTGGCCATTTGCATGCCATTATGGCACCATTAGCAGCTCTATGAAAAGCCTCAGTGCATTTGTATGAATGGAGGCATTGTGTAGAGCATCACTTGTTGCCCCACCCTCACCTGATCCCATTGTATACATCCCAACATCCCTGGTAGGCCAGTGGTACTACCTCCCATCCTCATCCCAGTTGTAAACATGACATGTACCTTAGCAGTCTTATGGTACCCCTCCAGCCCTGATCCCTGTTGTAAAACTGGGACCCTGAGAATCTAGTAGTACCCTCCCACCCCAATCCCCATTATGTAACAACATAACCCCTTTGCTCACCCACCAGTACCCACCACCCCACCCCTCATTTTGCAAACCACCTCACCAAAAAAAGCATTGGCATCTGCAGGCAGAGCAGTGGATCGCAACAACCATAGACTTTCCACTCACCACCTTGGCCCTCTACCCTCTGAATAGTGGTTTCTACTGTACGTGCATGCTCTGTCCCAGTTTTAAAAAATGTATTTTAAGGGCTCAGATCATTAATCTGAATTCAGCAGCAACTACTTTGTGGTGTCCTGGGCTAGTGGTTAACAACTAGCCCCAAAGCAAATTGTTTTGGGAGTCTGAATCATATAGCCTTTGGTAATTTTCACAGATGAGGAAGTCTGGAAGCTCAACTTGATCGTAGTACTGCATTGGGTAAGTACTGTATCAAAACCCACTTACCCCCAATAAAACAAAATTCTGATTTACTAAAAGGATTGCAACTGACAATGACACCCGCTCAGTTTTGACATAGTCCTGATATTGGGATATGGGCAAAGGGCGTAACATTTATGCTGTGCTTGCCCTTCCCCATGAACCTGAGGATGTTATATTCAGTTGGATAGCACACTGGCACTATCTGAATGGATATAGAGCCATGTCAGAGTAGCACAAATCTGAGTAGTGCTGCTCCAACATGCATCTGGCCTGTAAGATGCCCATACTGAAGTTCATGGAACTGAGTCCCAAGACCTGTTATGTTGGGAGCCCTGGAGTGATATTCAGCCAGCACCATGCAAATGAGCCAATGGGGCATGAAAGGTACTAAGGGGCCATATGCATGCCCATTATGGGATCATTTGCATGGAAAGCAGTGATAGGTTTGCACCCCTGTGATCAGTCCCCACTCTGATTGCCTGTTCCCATACAGGACTACCCATTTCACGTGTCTAGTGGCATCCATCCAGCCCTCTGATCACCATGCCTGCTAAGAAAAATCATGCCCTGGTCTCCACTGGCAGCCCCATCCTCTGATTGCCATCTCCATTAAGAAAAAATATTCCCTGGTGTGTAGTGACACCTACCATCCTCTGATCCCTGTCTCCATTAAGTAAAACTCATTCTCTGGCATCTAGTGGCACCCACTCAACCTCTGATCCTCGTCCCCATTAGAAACACATCATTCCCTGGGGCTGTGGCACCCTGAAACCTCCAGTTCCTGGATTTTCTGCCCCTCCTATTTCTTCTCTCAAACCCCTTGGCTACTTTAAATGTTCATTGATGAGGGGTGAGGGGTGGAGTACTGAGTCGGTGGGCCAAGGAGGGTTATGTTGTTACATAATGGGGTTTGGGGTGGGAGGGGTACCATTAGATTCTCAGGGTCCCCATTAGCAACACATCATTCTATGGCCTTTAGTGGCACCACCCAACCTCCAATCCCCATAAAACTATAATATTCCTTGGTATCTAGTGGCACCCTCACTCACTGATCCCTGTTCCTGTACAAGTGCAAGTAGTCGCTGGCATCTAGTGGTCACTACACTGCTGGCACTCAGCAAACCATCCTTCCACTTCTTCCTTACTGCTTTTGCCAGTGCCACGATCTAATATGGCAACTGGCAGAGCACTTCTCTCACCACCTCAGCCAGCCACCATATGGACTGACACGGAGCACTCATCCTCTGTACTGTAAAGGAAGCATGCATACTGTCTACCTGAATAACCACCAGAACAGGCGGATGGGACCTGGTTTATCATCTTATCTGAGGGATGGATTTTGCCACTTAAAATTCATTTAACCATTTTCTTTATTTTCTATAATAACTCTAGATATTTGTACACTATATGAGAAAGAATAAAACATTGATCAATATTTGAGTGACTTGGCACCAGTTCTGCTTGTGCCTCATCTATTATCTTTTGCTTTATTACCCATTACATTATTCTTTCATTTATTATTTTTGTAAATAATTTTTGGGTAGTATCTATAAGGCTAATCGGCCTATAATTACTAGGATTATTTTGCCTCTTTTAAAAATTGGTATTATAATATTTTCTCTCCAAGAAAGAGGAATTTGTCCTGCCTTATATTTTATATAAACAGGGTATCCAATCATTTATATAGCTTTTATAATATCTATTGGTACTCCATCTGGACCCAGGGCGTTATGTCTCTTTGCATTGTCAATAGCTTTATATATTTCTTCCTTTGTAATTACTCTATCTAATGGGAGCCATTTGTCTATAGTAGTTTCAATATGTTGAACATCAGGATCATAAATTAATCTCTTAAAATAGTCTTCCCAGATGTCTGGATTTATATAACATTCTAACTCCTTATTTATATTGCCCCAACCATATGCTACTATTTTTCCAACATTTTATTGTCCTTTTTCCATGCTGTCTTTCCAAATCCTCTCTTTTTCTGCTGATCATTCTTTTATATTCTCTCTTTTATTTATATCTTTCTTATTTTCTATAGAGTTTATTTGTTTCTTCTTAATAATTTATTAATATATTTTCTTACCTGCCTACACACTTCACCATACCATTTAGCCCCTTTCCTTTCTATCACCCAAGATACCTTTTCTATTTAAACAGCTATTCCATTTAAAATGTTTCCCATTTGTTGTAAACAGTTTTCCCTGTTGGGAATCGGACCCTATTTTATGTATATCTTCCATGATTCCAGATTCTAATAGCAATGTACTAGACCTCTTTTATTTATTATTTTCCATTTTATTCCTTTTTTCACTCTTATTATTCCTTCTTTTTACTATTATCTCTCCTATTTTAAGGCCACAGATCTAACTTAATTTCTATTGCACTATGTTCAGTATCAGCTTTATTACTTGTCCTTCATTCCAAAATAGAACCCAGTACATTATAACTTGCCCACACTAAATCTATTATTGATACACCATGAGTATCTATATATGTATAGTCCCTGTCAGATCTCCCTTGACTCTACCATTCAACAATAAATAGTTCCGTTCTTCAAATATATTACAGATCTTAAATCCTCTCTCTGTTTCTTTGGTATCTTTAGAGCCACATAGATAATGTATGTGCTGAATCCCCCATCTAGTAGACTTGCCATCTCTGGGGTGAGCTCCAGATGCTGCCCCACCCTGGCATTAAAATTGCCTAGGACTATTATTCCTTAATGTGCTCTTTTCTGTACATTCATCCATAATTTCACTTAGATCTTTCAAGATCTCTGGGTCCTATATTTAGAGTTTGCTGGGAGCATATACAGTGGCGTCCCAGGATGAGAAACCAGTTCTCGGCATTTTAGCACTCTGCAGTGCTACTGCTGCAGACCTACTGAATAAAGCAATGTAATTTTAATGGCAATTAGTCTCCATTGTCATTCAAATGCTGGCTGCCAGAGATGAGTAATTCCACAGTTTCCTGCATGACAAAGGGACTAATTGCCATTGAAATTAATTCTTTATTCAGTAGGTCTGCTGTAACACACTGCAGAGTGCTTTAAAAGTGGGTTTCATCCCAGGATGCCACTGTATATATATATATATATATATATATATATATATATATATATATATATATATATATATTACAGTGGCGCAGTAGAGCCACTATAGTTAGGGCTGAGTAGCCACTTTAATGCAAAACCTCAAATTTTGCACCTTAATAACTTTGCCACCATACAATGGATTTGCCTGACATTTTGAATGTGCAGTCTGGCACCACAGATCTCTGGATCTGGCAAGTTGCATTATGGTGTGATGTACAGTTGCAACTACAGAACACCAAAAATACAAAAAAGGACTTTTGCATGTTTTTTGCTTGTGCCCACAGCCTGCATGGTTTGTCCGTTTGGTCCAAAACTTCAGGGAAGATGCAGCCTTGGTCCCTGATGTGCATTTCAAGATTTGGTGAAAAATTTGAAACCGTTCAAAAGATATTCAAAAACAAATTGCCCATTATAGTCAAAGGGAAAAGTTAACAAACATCATAAAACCTTCATGAGAGGCTGTTTTTACTGTTGCAAATGGCCCTCTTACTTTCATGAGTCAGCCGTCTTGTTTACAGTTAGTGACAGAGAAAATGCTGAGCATCTAAAATTGGGACCCTCTAGGTAAACACTGATTGTTGTGTTTACCTAGTAGATCCGAGGATGCTAGCCATATCTTTCTTGGGGGTTAAACCCCCAGAAATACAGTGGTGGTTACTGTGAAGTTTCCTGGTACCTCAGTTTACCTTGGTAGCCACGTTATTACAGAGCGGTACCGCAATGAAGCATTACCGCATCAATAAGGCTTAATTGTCTGCCGAGGTATGCCAAGTTCTGATTTAATTGGCTCACCATTATCAGCTACTAAAATGCACCAGGTGGCTCTGTTTTCAGTTTTAATCTACTGTTATAATTGAAATTTCCAGTAGGTGTCCCCATAGTTCACATCTCCATCCCCAATCCCTGATCAGCAGTAATCAGAACCCTCATCAAGTGATCAGCACTTGGATCTGCACATGCCACAAAGAAATACATGCTTGTTTGATCACTGTCTTATAAAGAAATCAACCAATGCAAAAATATTTAAAAAAATTTAATTAACCCCAACTGCCACCTGCTCCACATGCCAGCTGTAACAGTAATAAAAAGACACAGTCATAAAAGCATGTACAAAATCCACAAGCAGGACCCAACAATTCCCATGGGTTTGTTCAGCCCATTCTCAAGAAACCAGTAGTGACACAAAATGCAGGGAGCCTAGACTACTGTTTAGCTTCATTGCAAGCACTTTGTATTTTGTGGATCTCCTCTAAGTTGTAAAACTTTTTGTGGATCTCTGTTTTCATGTTAAAATACTGTGGTTCTTTGTATTTGGACTGGGTTACCCTACTTACACTCACTACACCCCCATGAACATTATCATCCAGTGATAAAATAAATAACTGTAGTGTATGCACATATACTGTAGATAACTACTAATTGGACTAGACCAGACATCTGGGTGTTCACTCAAACTCCCAATTATATTCCACAGTATGCTTTTTACAATAAAACATTTTGTGGCAGAGTGCAGAAAAATACATCATTTTAATGTACAGTATGTAGGTTAGTAGGGTTGGTGCATTTTAATTAAATTTTTTTTGCTCTGCTCAGATTCTCCCCATATCCAGAGCACTACAGTTATGGTCAAGGAGAGGATAACAGATTTTGCTTTATTTTATAGCTGGCTGTTGAAGTAACTTTAATATCTGGTACTCAGAGAGAGGATCGGGTGGGATAATTGAAATGGGACTGATGCTGGGTCAGGAACAGGTGTGTGTGGTCAGCACTGAGAGGGAGGGAGGGAGTGGGTGCGATTTTATATTATTTTATAGCTGGTCATTGCAGTTCATTTAATATCTGGCACTCAGAATGAGGAAGTGGGCTAGATAATTGAAATGGGGCTGGTGCCAGGTCGAGGTGTGGGTGGTCAGCACTCAGAGGGAGGGAGGGAGGGAGGAGGGAGGGAGTAGGCATGATAATTGAAATGGGACTGGTGCCCGTTGCAGTAGATTTAAAATTAAATGCAGTTGAAATCATATTTAATTGTTGGTGTCCAGGTACATGATTACAGTAGGTCATCTGTGAAAACAAAAATATATACCCTCTGCTTGTCAGATAGAATGAGCAAAAATATAATTTTAGGTTAGTAGGGTCAGTGTGTTTTAATTCTAATGATTTTTTGGCTCTGCTCAACTTCTTTATTTCCCTGTATCCAGAGTGCTACAGTTACAGTCAAGGAGAGGATATCAGATTTTGCACAGTTATTTTATAGCTGACCATTGCAGTAAATTTAATATCTAGCACTCAGAAGGATGGAGTGGGTGGGATACTTGAAATGGGACTGGTGCTGGTTCATGGAACAAGTGTGGGTGTTCAGCACTCAGATGGAGGTAGGGAGGGTGGGAGTGGGTGTGATTTTGTATCATTTTATAGCTGGCCATTGCAATTTATTTAATATCTGGCAGCCAGAGTGAGGGAGTGTGTTGGATAATAGAAATGTGACTGGTACGGGTTGGGGAACCAGTGTGGGTGGTCAGGTATCCAATAAGGAGCTCAGCAGAACTGTTACAGTAGCACTCCTTCCTAGTTCAAAATTTATAAGACCCCCAACTTGCTCTCACTTTTGTTTAATACATGTAAAATGTAAAATGTAAAAAGAAAACCTGATCCAGGATATAGGCTTTCATACTTTTATAACAACCCCAAGAAACTCGCTCCACTTTTGTTTTTTTTAATGTAGAAAAACTGCTGCAGGGTATAGATTTTAATACTAGTACTACACATATGTTATTGTAATACCTGCTAGTCTGGAAGGCAGAGAGTTTAAAGCTTTAAAGTATTTGTACAGTTACAGTGACAGGTTATTGAGGTGCTATCAGCAGCAGATCCTCATCCACTTCAGTTTACGCTTAGCAAAATTGTTTTAAATTATTGTAGGTCACAATTCTTGTGGGGAAGTAAGAAGAAATAGGCTGTTGATTAACTAGGATCTGCAGCTTATTCAGTAGGTAGGAAATCGGCAGACTAGATGGGCCAAGCGGTCCTTATCTACAGTCAAAGTCTATGTTTCTAGTCATAAAACCCTGTGCATTTAGGATCTAGGCGTATTCTTGCAATAGAAATGTTTGAAGCCCTTATACAGTATGTGTCTGTTTTACTGTGCCCCATCATTTCCTGCAATTTAATTTAATCCCTCTGCTCCTTATATGTTAATGACCCCAGTTACATTGTGCTAGCTGTTGCCATTCATTTATTCACATTTGTTATTTTTTTATTTATTTTAGTCTTTTGATAACTGGTAAGGCCCACTAGGCACAAGTGCCTGTTTTCAGGGGACCTGGGAGCACTGGGCGGTTAAGTGACTTGCTCAGAGTCACACAGTATGCAAGTGGAGGTTGTGAGACTCAAACTCAGGTCTGGTCTGCTGGATGTACCAAACTTGTTCACACCTCATTCCTCTAACCTCTAGGCTATACTGCCAGCCCATTCATCAGTTTATGCATGGTTGATTATATAGCTTTTGCAATGTTTGTGTTTTTAGATGCTAACGACATTCTGTAAAGTCAGGAATGCTTATGGTGAATATGAGTATGCCCTATAAAACAAATAAATAAATAAAAATCAGTCTGCCTTTTATTTTGCAAGAAGCTGCCCATGGATCATTAACAGTGACAAAATAATCTAAGTAAAGTTAAGTAATGTTCACAGTTTATATTCACATTGTTGGCTGTGCTACCCCTCCTGTAATAATTACATACCCTCCAGCCCCCCAACCTATTAAACTCTTAGTATTCTCTGCCACAATGCCATTCATCCTCCATTTATTCACTGCAACATCTTAATGTTATTGGACATATGGCCAATATATATTTTTAAATGAATAAATATCAATTTAATAAAATGCTGGCCAAATGAAAATTGACATGGTTGAAAATTGTCAAATTTAGTTATATTCCACACATTTTTTCTTGGTGTTTAAGTTCCAGCTTTAATTACTGGTATTCATAAGCATACATTTTTGCCATCATAATTTGTTTTCACATGTAACAATTGATTTTGCCTAACACTGCTGAATAATCTGCTCCCCACATTGGGGCATCACATATGCAAGAAATAATATGAACTAACTAACAGCAATAGGTATAAAAGTTTAAATCAAAAGCGGCATAGCAATAATTTAAGAAAGGCTGATGACTTATCACTTACTTAATAGCCATAAATAAGAAGTTACAAGCAAAACACCCTGATAATACCTATGAAAATAATGTTAGAATAACTCAACAAAGTTTTTCAATATAATAATCTCCTTCTGATTCAATAATATGGGTAGGGAGGGAAGGAAGGATTAGATCACAATGGAACAAGGCAAATAACAGCTATCTGAGCCAACTATGTTCAAATGTCAAAAATAGGCAAATTAATGGTGGGAAAGGTACAGGAGAGTGTAGCTAAAGGCATACAGAGTCAAAAGGAAAAAAGGAAAACAAATTAATAAATGAAAATATATGACATTAATATGACATTAATGTTACAAATACTTAAATGTTTCAATCAAATAGTTATAATTTTGATCTGATTCACTGAAATGGGTTGAGGGAGGAGAGAGTGGGGATGAATAGATCAATACAGAGTAAGGCAAATGACAGCTAGCTAACACACGAAAAGCTTTTGCCTTGAAATGTGATTATAATTAAAAAACAATGTTTTAAAATGTAGTGATTGACCGCCATTCAGAAAAGGTTGTCGAGAAGCATATTTACCACAGTCTGCTTACATGCAGTTAAATGCTCCAGTCAATTATAATAGTGAACACAAAAGTCAAAGTAAATTATACAATGGCAAGAAAATTTCCTGGTCTCTGATTGGTCAATCTTGGGCTGGCCCTGTGCTGTTATCCCAGTACAACATCACGGCTGTAGTCTCAGCCTCACTGTGAACCTGTAGATGGGCTATATGATGAGCTAGATCACCTCTTTTTGTATCTCCTCTTAAGAAACAAAAATATTTTTCCACACTAAAAACATTTTTAATTATTTTTTATTTTACATATAACAACGAGCCATTGTATAATAGCAATAATGCTCTCCAGGGTGTGTCATTTGGGATAACGTCACACCTCAGTTGTTGGATGCACTCAGCCTGTGACCTCGTGCCCAACCACCTGAGGTGTGACGTTACAACATGACACACACCTTGTGAGCATTATTGCTTAAATCTAAAGTGTCTGATCTAGAATTGACAATATGTAAACAGTATGTACAGTAGATATTAACTTCATCATTTGCATCTAAACAGAGAGCATCAACAAGTTATTTTTTTTTTATTTAATCTCCGGTAGCTGGTAAGGCCCGCTAGGCACATGGCTAATTTACAGGGATGACCAGGGAGCACTGGGAAGGTTAACTGTCTTGCTCAGAGTAAAACAGTATGCAAGTGAAAGTTGTGGGAATCAAGCGCCAGTCTGATGGATGAACCAAGTGCATTTAAAGATCGGTAATGTAACTTCTGGTATATACTGCCAGGCAAACAGATTACCATCATCCATGAAAATGGTATAGAAACATTGTATAACCATGGTGTTCGGGTGCATAGCAACTTGTTTATATATGAATTAAGTATTTGGCGCTGCACCTGTTCCTCTGTATCAGTGCTTACAACCAGCATCCTGCAGATTTCATTTATTTGGCTTAAAACATATAAAGGGCTAATATAGCCAAGCAACAAACAAACAGATCTCTGAAGCCGACGATGGCAAGTGGCTTTGTGTTTGTGCATAAATCACATTAGTGCTAGTGATAGTGCTAATGGTGAAGTAAATTTCCAGAAACAGAATGCTGCTAAACTTGGCCTTTTTATTAAAAACACACTCAGGATGCTCTTAGGCTCTGTAAGTATGTTAATGATAGTAAATATTGGCAACAGACTCCTCTTCTGGACATTTACTTCCCTCACCACCCTCCCAATTCCAAATAATGGCCTTTCTTCAGTCACCGTGGTAGCTTAATTGTCTGCTGAATGGTGGCAGAGGCATGAATGAAACTATTTCCTCCCCTTTAACAGCAAAGGTGTGATAAATGTATCAGAACAACAGTAGCTGGAGACAGAGAAGTTCAACGAACCTTCCCGTGACTTGAAAGGAGCCTCTTCCCACACAGCCCTCCCCACTGCTACGGAGAAGAGCAAGGTGGATGAAATGTTTGGAAATAGCAGAAAAAAGCCAGAAAAATAAACTAAACATACAAAATGAACATTGAAACTTCTATAACTGAACAAATAAACACGGTAATTTTAAACTTACTAACTAGATGTTACCATGGTTTTGACTACGATTGCGATGAAAAACAATTAAATTAGTGAAGCAAAACATACTGGATATTATAAATGATTGTATAGATTGTATTTACAGAAACATTTTCCCCAAAGTTATGAAAAAAGCACCAAATTGATTAACGTGCCTCATGAATAAAGAGTCAGTCAAAAGGGTTGGATGGGTATCGGGAACATGCACACCTAATCCACCAAAAATGTGCTCCTCATATCAAAAGTGGGTAAAGTCACAAGGACCTTACTATTTCACACTGCCCATGATCTTAGAAATCTGGCCCTTACTTCATCCTACCAGCATGACAGTCAGCCAGCCAGTGAGCCAAGTCACACACACCAGTTACCAATATAAAATCCCCAAATAAAATATCCTTCCTGATGAAGGAAAGCATCAGAATTAACACCCTATTCATGGGGATACAGTATGATACTATTCCACTAGAGGGGAATGGGAGGGGTAGACAGTACTCTGAGGGAGGGAGTGGGTGGAATAATTGAAATGGGACTGGTGCTGGGTCAGGGAATGGGTGATCATGCCGTTTCAGAAGCAGCTAACCTTTGTTCAGCAGTGGACTCGGAGCAGGGATCAGGGCTAGTAAATGCTGCCAAGTGAAGCACAAGCCAGATGAAGGAGGGAGGAGGAAGGACATGAAGCTGCAGCCTTCCACTAACCTCAGTGCCTAATTGTGATTGGAATTCTACCCACCCACCTACTAGCACCATACCCTCCTTCCTTCCCCATCCCCAAGAGAAAGATACAGCCTGCTCAGATTATTTATAAGGACATATCTGTAAATATAATAGCAGTTCTCTGCAGAGATCTCTCCATGTGAGGTTGTCAACATGTGGGTCTGAAAAGATTTGGACTTCACTTTCACATGGTTCAGTGCCAGACAGCTTCAGTTACTTTTGAACCTAACATAAAGCATAAACATGATGGTTTCAACATCCAGAAGCACATTTTACACCGCTGCTGTTGCTGCAAAATACCACATGTTGTGTGCCTGTTCCTCGCTTCCCTCCTCTACTCATGTTTAGCGTGTAAGCCACAATCATAGACAGTTGGAGATAAAACACTCGCTGCTAGTAAGAAAAATAAAATCAGCCTCTGTGCTTCTGCATTCAGTCACTGTCTAGATCATGGCTTACATACTGAACATCAGGTATGGGAGGGAGACATAGACATACTCAGGGTTTTAAATAATTGATTAGCAGTTTTTCTTGGACAATGCTAACTGTACAGAAAGTATTTATATAGGTTTTCTAGAAGTGTTATGTTTGTTAAACACAGTGAGGCAAGTGCTATGCATTTTCACAATGTTTTAGCACTTTTATGAGCAAAACGCTAATCAATTTTTGGAGTTAAATAAATCCCTGATACTTATCTTGTATTTATCAACTAGAGTAGGTGTAGTCATGCTTTTCTGGACATTGACAGCCTCAAGTTTATGCCTCATGTTATCAGGTTCAAATGTTAACTGAAGCTATCTGGCACTGAACTGTGTGTCATTTAGCCCATATCTTGTCAGATCTGTGATGCTCATGATTTGATAACGAGGAGTATACAGCACTATTGCTTAGTACATTTTATTATCTGAGATAGCTCCTCATTGATAAACTGTACTAATAGTGGAGAACTAATGCCTTTTCTGTCTGGGATTGTAGCAGTGTACTGTAGTCTGACAAACTGTGTGTGTAAAACAGAGAGCTGCTGGGTTACACCGTATGGTCTCTTTCTTCCAACAGTGTCTCCTTTGGCTCCCAGACACAGCCAATTGACCCTTCCCCACCTGCATGTCCATGGTCCTGGTGACTATTTTATGTTAATGCAAAGGCATTCCAATTTCAATAGACCACCTGATTACACCTCCCAACCTATTGTATTGCCTTATGAACTCTGACAGTTTTATATTGTAAACTGAAACACCTCTCTTCTTCTTTAGGCAATTTTGCATGTCAAATTAATCACTCCTTACAGCCCAACAATGAAAAATGACATTAAAATGAAAAAGAGGAGTGAACTGACAGTGTATTTTACCTTTTGGTCGAAATATGCAGCACCTAAAATTACATGCCAGTGCTGTAAGTCTAACTACTGTGACTCTAATTATAGTATACCTTCATGCCTTAAAGAGGACAGGAAATCAATTAATTAGTGCAGACAAACTAATTCTTCTAATGAATTTGACAATGAATAGAGTTTGTTGCAGAAAACATTCTATGAACACATGTGTTTTGTGCATAAAATCACCAGTCAAACATGAAGTAATTTTAGCAACTGTGTGAGAGTCTCTTTAGTATTTTAGTATAAAAATTAGCATTTTGTCTTTCATGACAGACCTCTGTTTCAAGAAAGTCAGTGTGTCTACAACCTGCTTTAGCTGGATTGCTGTCTGGACTGCTTTAACATCATACAGGTCTTATTCACTGGTAATTCATCATAGTGAATATGTTGAGAATCGGTACAAGAGAGCCTCTGCTGGGTTGACAACTCTGTCAGTGCAGCGTTGTATCAAAAGCTGGTTGTAAGGCACTGCTGATGCTCATAATAAAAAAAAATGCAAGGTTAAATAACAGAGAGCAAAGTGTCTAAACCAGGAATAAAATTAAGTGTTACTTAATTTCATTAGAGTAGAAGTGACATATCTGAATTGACTTTTGCTCAATATTTTGCAATTGCTGGTACACTAGAAACATTCATTGCTGGACAGAGGAAATGGCACCTAACTTGACACGCCCTAAGACCATTCTTTTGTCAGTTCAGTCATCACATCAGCAACATGCATCCTCAGAAAATACAGTCTACTGTGTGAAAATAAAAAAAAATTTGATGCAAAATTTTCATTATCAGCTGAATTCAGTTTTAAAAGCAGTGCAAGTACCAGGGAAATACATTTACTTCTCATAACTCATATAAAACAAAAGTCATGCCTAGGTAGCTGAATGACGAGCACCAGATCAGAGTTACAGCTGTAACTTAGAATTATTGTCAGTATTGTGAATATTATTGCCAGATATGTTGGATGAGTGCTAACATTGCCAATCAAAGGCCATTCATGTACTGTATGACTGACATGATGGCTTCAATAACATAAAGACTAGTTTGAGGGGTACTAAATGTATTAAAAGGAACAAATAAATAATGACAGCCACTGGAAACAGGTTCTTGTCATTTTATTCCTGATGAGGCACCTGTTGGTTAGATGCAACTTCCTCTGTCCAGCAACTAATGTTGTCTGTGTACCAGTAACTGAAAAATATTCAGTAAAGTTTAAACTACCTAGAAGTTAGTTCACAGATGTCTCTTTTCTAATATCTGTCAATGATATTAATAAATACTACATTTTATTCACTGGTGTAGACAATTTTGTCTCTTTGTTGTTTAACTTTGCATTTTTTTTAACTATGAGTAGCAGCAATATTTTTGTGTTATGGGACTACACTGACAAAACTGTTGTCAACACAACAGTGACTCTCTTGCATCAGTTCTCAGCACATTCACAATGATGATGATTTATGGGTAAACAAGTCTACAAGAGAACCCATATGCCGTTATACAGTCTAGCAATCCAGCTCGGCGGCAGCAGATATGCTGAATTTTTTATAATGGAAGTCTAGCATAAAAGTTGAAATGCCAATTTTAATGATAAAATAATGACCATTACTAAAAAGTGTGGGTACTAAGGAAATACAGTCAGCCCTCGTGAACTCATACAAAATAAGTCATGCCTGAAAATGTTTAAAGTGATTACTCTTCAGAATCCTGCCGTTGAGTGCAGTTTATTTAGGACCTACGATAATTTATGGACATGTACAGTCTTGAAAAGACACAGAAGTGTGTGTGTGTGTGTTTGCTAAGCATGACAGTATTGTTTGCACTGCAAGGATAAAGTTATAGACACCCCTTCCCTCAGCCCAGGTTACAAATAATTATTGTAGTCAGTTCAGCCCTTTCTTAGTAGGAGCAGCTAATCTGGGAGGTGCAATTAGGACCATTAGCAGATAATTAATCTAATCTTTTCCATTCTGAATTTTACAGTACCACTGCAGCAAAGTTAAGGCTCAGTGCACAGTAGTATGTTGCTGAGTTCTTAATTAATGGAATTGCTTTGCCTCCCCACCAAAAATAAATTGTGCTTGAGATTGATGAAGATTTTACTTGTGGTTACATCACAATCTCTCCCCACCTCACCCACCACATTTATCGTAGCACTATATAGGGTCTCTGCATTAAAAAATACCTGAACTCTTAAATAAAGGAAAAGGCTTTTGTGTCAGTGCAGACACCACAAGAAGATGTTGAAATCATACTGAGTGTCATACATTATATTAAATGATTTTATTTTGGTATCATTAGATTTGAACAAGATATAAAAAGTCTCAAATTTCATAACTGAATCTGTTGGTGAAATGTCAAAATTAAAATAAAATAAAAAAGCATTGTCAAGCGTTCCATATGAAAATCATGAATTCATTATAGATTTCTATTTTATAAATGGGGAACTGTTCATGAGCTTTTATAAGGTATTATTTCATAAAGTCCACATGTGGTTAAAAAAAGAAAGTATCTTTACAATTATGCAGTCTGCTAGCTGCACAGCTTAATCACTCCCCAAAAAATGGTGCTTAAACTTGATGGAGGTAAGATAAAAGCATTGTCAAGCGTTCATATGAAAATCATGAAACAATTGTAGATTTCTGTTTTATAAATGGAGAACTAATCATGAGTAAGGCTGTAAGAAATTCACTCCATGCACAGATTTCAACGATTGCCGAGTATTACAGGCATTACCATGAAATTGACTAATTTCATACTTTTACCATGTTTCAGAAACATTTTGATAATTTATTAAAAACACTATTTTTGCTAGAAATCTCAGGCACTATGCTTCAGTTTCAATGACAAGACTACTGTCTGCAAGCATAATGTCTACGTAATTAGTTGTAAACTGTTTGCCTTTTCGGGCTTCTCTGTGGTCTAAATTGCCACTTTGTTACCGTAAGTGTTTTTCCATTAGATTGAGCAACTTGCTACTTATCTTAATTAGTAAGACATTTTCATTTGTAATCCTGTTAAAAGGAGCTAGCTTTAGTTAGTCTCAGTGAGAAGGGTGTTTAAATGTGTTGCTGACTGGAAGAGTACCCACTTCTCACTTTGGATCTGGCTCATGTCTGTGCAAAAGAACTGACAATTAAAGAATAAGATGAAGGAACTCACTCTTACAAGATCCAGACCCACCTAAAGTATGTCCCCTGTAGTAATTAACGTTCTCCTAGGTTGTATTAAGGCACTGGCCTGAAGCTCAAAGAGCTGGGAATTACCATGAGTAAATGCTGTAAAGTACAATTGTTTTATTTCATTTACAACAAGCGTATCAAGTTCCATAACATAGATACCACCTCTCTCCAGAGGTATATATTTGGACCTAATAAATGCATTGATATTACTTGCTTGGAGCTCATTTTCCCACTATGATGCAATGTTGCAGGACAATTTATTTATTAACTATTGACATTTTAAAGCTGTTACTAACAAAGTGATAATAATTTACATTAAAGTATTCTTCCTCCAAAATTATTTTTATGTGTTTCTTTTCACTTTTTCATGAATAGTGTCCTGAAAAGTGGCATATTTTGGCGTGCAGGTGCCGTGAAAAACAGTCATTTTCACCGTGAATTTCTTACAGCCTTAATCATGAGCTTTTGTAAGGGATGATGACAACCACGAGCAGATGATTGGATCCAGAATGGCATGATTACCCATTATACAATGGCAAGAAAAATCCTGGTCTCTGATTGGTCAGTCTGGGACTGGACCCATGATGTTATTCCAGCACAACATCACGGGTTTAGTCTCAGCCTCACTGTGAACCAATGCAGATGAGCTTGATTTCTTTTTTTGCATCTCCTCTTAAGAAACAAAATATTTTCCACTCTAATAAACACATTCTTTAAAACTATTTTTTATTTTATATATAACAACGAGACATTGTATAATAGCAATAATGCCCTCCAGGGTGTGTGCCATTTGGGATAATGTCACGCCTCAGGTATTGGGCACTTTCGGCCCTACGCCTCATGCCCAACCACCTGAGAAGTGATGTTATCCCAGTACCACTCATGTCCTGTTGGGCATTATTGCTTAAACAAATGGTAGCCAGCTAAAGGGAATTTGGAACTGAATTATCCTTGCCTTAACACTATTATTTCTTTTATACTGCATCCTGCCTGGCTGCCAAGGAGCACGATTAAACCAATACTTTTTAATGCACAATTTCCCATGTGAAATATCTGTAGCTAAAGCATTATGATTCAATCAGGCCAATAATGTCTGTTTATTAAAATAAGTTCCATGTTGTAAAACCACTTCTTCTGGATTAGAAAAAAAGCTAGTCAAACGTAAGTTTCTATACACTGAAGCTTAAACAAAGTACTAAGACTTGTGGTTCCATATCATACTAGACTGTGTGCATGCCTGTGATGTTGGGCATTGGAAAAGTGTTCAGAATACGGTTAATTAATTGCATGGTACTGAATTTATCACAACTCATTGTATGAAGTGGCTACTTCTGAATGTTATTCTAATGCTCTGTATGCTACTCTAATCTTAATATCAAAATTTCAATGAGTTCACAGTATTTCTACAGTATGTGTGCTGAAAATGTTGTTTGTATCCCACTCTGGTACCCTTGATATACAAGGAGGCATGGAAAGGATGAGAAGGGACTTGGCAAGGTTGGAGAATGGTTAGAAGTATGGCAGCTTGGATTCAATGCAAGAAGTGCAAAGTAATGCACCTGGGAAACAAAACCGGAGGAAGATTACACAATGGGGAGGTAGTAACAACAACAAAATGGAAAGAGACCTAGGGTAATCATATCAGATGACCTTAAGGTTGGCAAGCAATGCGAGAAGGCGGTAGGAGGGCTGGAGGGATATTGGGATGTATAGGAGAGGTATCACCAGCAGAAAACAGGAAGTTGTTATCCCCTGTACAGACAGTTGGTGAGACCCCATCTGAGTACTGTGTCCAGTTCTGGAGACCCCATCTCGCAAGGACATAGACAGGATGGAGGCAGTTCAGAGGAGGGCAACTAAAATAGTGCAGGGTCTGCAAGATAAGCCATATGAGGAGAGACTAAAGGAGCTTAATATGCATACCCTTGAGGAAAGGAGGGAGAGGGGGACATGATAGAAATGTTTAAGTACCTCAGTGGAATCAACAAAGTCCAAGAGGGTAGTATCTTTCAGAAAAGAGATGTGCAAGAACAAGGGGACACAATTTGAAGATAGAGGGGGACGGCTCAGGGGCAAAGTGAGGAAGTATTTTTTCACAGAGAGGTGGTGGATGCATGGAACAGCCTTCCTGCTGAGAGTTGTGGGGTCTAAAACAGTGGGGGAATTCAAGAATGCATGGGACAGACATAAGGCAATTTTGTGGGGGTAGGAAGAAATAGGCTGTTGGTTAAATAGGATCTGCAGCTTATCCTGTAGGTAGGGAAATGGGCAGACTAGGTGGGCCAAGCGGTCCTTATCTGCCACAAATTCTATGTTTCTATGTTTTTATGGTAATAGGGATACAGATAATTACACTAATATGTATTACTGTTAGAGAACATCAAAAGATTAACTTCAGAATACTGTGCATGCATTGTGGATGTAATTATTTTATTATAGTGATCTGAAAGTGGCTGAAACAAGAACAAGTCCCTTTACAGTAGGTACCCTGGTGGGATTTACATGTGACTCTGTATGGGTAGGAATATGTGAAAAAAAAGGTTCAGTGCTCATGCACAGCTTTGTGCATTTGACAGCGTGCAACACATCAGTCTGGAAATGTCCTACCAGTATCAAAATTACACAGATGTTTGTGATCTGGTGGGACATGCAGAAAGAATTGTAGACAATTGGTTATATGAACCCAATCACTAGCATTCCTTTCTATAATTGAAACTAACTGCATATCTTGCAGACTTTAATATTTTACAGTACAATATGTTGGAAATGAAGCAATAGCAGCCAGTATACAAAAAGAACATTAGTTTTAGAAGTCCCAATTGTTCCGTCATGAACAGTGTTCTGTACCCATGGCAAACATTGTTTTTTTGGGGTTATTTTATTTTTTTTAAATGGCGCTGATTGCATGAGATGCTGCAACTACTAGAGCTCTGACGTGGACATTCACAACAGAAATACAGTAGATACTGTCTGTTGGAAAACACAATACACACTTAGCACATTGTGTTTTTATCTTTTGTTCATGCACCTTTCTTACAGAATGTGTCTTGGCTCTGCAGCATAAGGATCAGAGGTTTATGTCCACTTGAGAATATATATTTCATAATAAAGGAGGAAGTATTGCTGCTATATTAATCCAGGTGCATACCCCTTGTTGAGTACTGAGTCCAGTTTTGAAACTGCACTGTTCAGAATTCCTCAACACATAACATGGGAATTTGGTGACTGATGTGTTGCCAGTATACTCTCCTGGTGAGCACTGCCCTATACTCAAAGAATGCACTTAGTGAATTGTAATGGGTAGTGTGTTCATGATAGTTTTTCTACAGATAATAGGAGGTACAGTATGCTGGAGCTATCATGCTAATGCATTATACAGTGCCACAGCTTTTGGGAGGTTGTTCCATACAGTATATCTACCACCCTTTCCATGAAAGAATACTTCCTCGTGTTGCTCTCAAGTTTCCACCCTCTAACCTCATATTGAGACTTCTTGTTATTGCACACTTTTTATCTCAATGAAGCTGTCTCTCTGAACTTTGTTTATGCCATTGAGTTACCCCAAAGTCTCCGTGTATGAAAACAAGAAGCAGAACCTGAAAAAATGTAACAAGTGACAGAGCTGCTGATAGACTTATAGTATGAGGGTGTTGTGGGTGTGGGGTAAATGGCTGCATTGACCATAACTGATGTATCAACTTTAACTAGACAGAATCATAGAAAAGAATAATAAAAAATTCTGATGCCTTTAATGCTCATAAAAAGAGAAACTGCAAATGAACGACTACAGCACAATATGTGTATAAAACTCTAAGATATAAAATTAAAAGTCGGAGAGCATTCCATTATTTTCTATTACTGTAGGTCTTTATTGTTTACAAGTTCTTTTCTAACTACTGTGACTGACCAATCAAGTCACATATTAATAATGGAACCGCAATCGCAGTATGAATACTGTATCAAAGTACTTGCTGTACTGCAGCTAGCTAAATTTGTATAGATCTGTCACTAATGGCAGAATAAAGACAACTCACCAGTCGGTGAACAGATCAACAAACTGATTCCAGTACAGATGAGAGATGGAGTGCTGGATGGGGTTGTAACTTTGTGCACAGTTGAAGGTTGGGTGGGGATTGTGGTGCGATTGGAGTTGGATGTTTATTTTTTATTTTTTGGCTAGAGGAAAACATCACACCTGGACAAGTTCAAGTGATATAACCAATTAAAAACAATGAGCACAATAATGTAAAGCACCCAGAGGAATGAAAGCGTGGATCACAGGTTACTGCTGATTAAAGGCTATCTGCTTGTCATTTGTTATAGCAGAGCTGTAGCTGCCCTTTAAAATGTATAGTAATCCAGGCCACTTGCTGGTGAACATGCAAAATTGGTGGTAAAGAGAATCACTGACAGTTCAGAGCTGCAGCTTGCTAAAATGAGTCATTGGCACCACCGTGTGAGTTAATGGAAAAAGTGCACTATAAGCCCGATTATACAACACACATACCACACAGCACAATCAGATCAACGAGCTGCATAGCGGTTCATCGACTGGCACACGTGTTACAGGAAAACTTTCTAAAACAACACTATGCGTTTTAAACTTTTTCAAAAATGCTGCAAAATACTTTCCACAAGCGTGAAGTTTCGTGATTATTTTGCGAGCGTTAATGATTTAGTGAAAGCATTTTGTGAAGTATGCTCAAAATAACTGCAAATTTTTGCCAGCCTCCTGCAACAAAACAGTTTGGTCTTTTGGCTGAAATTTGCAGGGTGGCAAGCCCTGGTCCCATAGATGTGCCTTTTTGTGGTTTGGTTCCAAAACATTACAAGGCCCAAAGTTACAACACTCCAAATTTCAGCAATCATTCCATAGGATAACATTGCAGCATCTCTGATGCTTTTTGGAGTCTGTATCTCAAAAGCAGTTCGAGATACAGACTTTTTGTCACAAAATTCTTAGTACCCTGCTCAGAACTAGGTTGGAAGGTCCTAAAACCCATGAAATTTGAATTTTTTTCTACCTTGTACAGTTCCTGAGATATTTGTGATTTATTCTTCCAATTGCTTATTTTCATGTACGATGACCACTATTATGCCCACAGACTTTGTATTCACAGTGCTTTTTGCTGCCCCTATCTTGGTCACATGGATTTGGATGACTTTATGTTGCAAGAACTACTCACTCTCATGATTACATCCACACTTGAATTTTTTTTACTAGCTGCTCACGGTTCTCCAGATATGGGCAAATTAGTGTTACAAGACTTCCTTAGCCTATAGGGCTGCTGTATGGCTCTGTGCTCCCACAAACACATATCATTACACAGAAATGGCAGCTTGAGGGAGTGTGGGGCCCAGAGGGCCCTGAGCTCCCACCAGCACACATGCCATTTACTATTTATATTACACTTTCTCAAAAGAAGGAAATTCATGGCAAAAACTCAGTTAATGCATCAGTTAAGGTTGCTTCCACAGCAACAAAAGTGTGGAATGCCATGTTAGGCTGCCACCCCACCCCCACACACCCCATTCTCAAACCCCTAACTCTGCATTCCCCCACCCTCACCCCCCACACTCACACATACACACATGCCAGGCACATGCAAGATTGTAAGACACTATACCACTCAGTCACATCTGTAAGCACAATAATCACAACATTGTACTCCTTTCACATACCACTATGTAAGGAAAATAAATACAGTATGATCAACTCTATACTGCCAGCACAGTATGATGACACATTATTGCTGGCATATATTTTTCATAAAGTGAACAGGTGTGCACGAACCTTCTACATACTGCTTTTTATTTGTCATAATTCAATGATTGGCTTATTGCAGGTATCACTGCCACTACATAGGCAGTGGTAGCAGTACAGACACAGCTGACAGATACATAGTTCTTTACACATACTGCTCAGGTATGAATCTAGCACCATCGCACATTGTAATACTGCTCGTTAACTGGAAATACTCATTAGCAGCATGTTATGGTTAGCTTTGGATGTTACAACTGTTGCTGTCACATATTGCTTGTAAAGTATACTACAAAACATTACTACAGTTATCCAAACTCTTATTTCCAATACAGCTATGTATAGGTAGCATACTGTGTGTTTCATCATTTCTTAACAATTGAAATACAGGCATCTGCTTAAATCATGTTATTGATGTTTGTTACAGAGAAATGCTTACTGTCGCCCATCCATGATTGCCCAGTGTGTGTGTGTGTGTGTGTGTGTGTGTGTGTACCCACAAGGCACTCTGATGGCAGCAGAACTCATACAGTGGCTGGATCATGACGATCAATGTGTCTTGTACTGCTTGCATGTGTGTGGGGTGGGGGAATATGGAGATAGGGGTTTGAGGATGGGGCATGGTGGGGTGGTAACCCTAACACGCATTTCCACACTTTTGTTGCTGTGGAAACAACCCTAACTGATGCATTACTGAGTTTTGCCATGAAGATATATATATATATATATATATATATACAATTTTGTGTTTTAGTCTCTATTCTTATACCTTGATATAGTCATTTTTATCATCGTTCCTCTACTTGAATTGTTTTACCACTTTACACATGGTCAAAAAGCCACCTGATGTTCTACTCAATTTTTTGGTTCCCATAGCTCTTTTGCAAAATGTAATACATCCATTTATTTCAAATGTTTCTTCTATGCATGTTTCTTGCATATAAATACAGTAAAAATGTTTTAAATATTGCAGGAATGAAGGGTCTGCTACTTTATCTTGAAATCCTGCCACATTTCCAGAGAAAGAGTGTATTTGGGCTCAGTATAGTAATTTAATTCTGAGTCACCATCTTCTCTATTTATTAATCTGTGTCCTTCCAACTGTCAGTCTTCCACATAGTTCTCCAATACTTGAAATCTATTGGAAGTCTGAATTGCTTACTTCTAATATATTTACCTTCATGTAATGCTAGATGCGTTTGAAATGTCTTATGTAACTTCTGTACAATGTCCCACCCTTAAATTAAAATCTCCCAACAGTATAATTTTTATCACTGGATTCCTATCCATAAGCTCGTCAATTATAGTTTCAATCTCTCCATGGATGTCAGCTTTATAATAATCACTATTCTGTGGTAGACAATACATACTGAGAATTGCCATTTCTTTCTTATTATTTCCGACTGATACCCTATAATATTGTCAGTCTTGGTCTTAATTTCTTCAGTCTTAATATCTTTCTCCAATTTACATAGAATCAATAGACCTCCAATATTTGTACCATACCTCTTGAATCTTTTGGTATTTTCTTATAGGCTTTGTACCCATTCAAACAAATATTTTCCATCCATGTTTCTTGCAAACATATATACTGGAACTTCTATAGGTAATCAAGGAGGCAATATAGCGCAGTGGTTTAAGGCTCTGAGCTACAAACCTGGAGATCTGGGTTTTAATCCTGCAGCTACCACTTGCATACTGTGATGACCTGAACAAGCCACTAAATGCCTGTGCTTCTCAGGTCACACCTGTAAACAAGTTTTCAGCTTAGTGTGTCTCTCCTGGTAAAACAAATAATCTAAAGTTCTGGGTCAGCAAGTTTATCTCTTAGCCATGACACAATTTTGACCTTGTTCCTTACTGAATTTATCCTTGTGGATATCTGGGACCCTTCTGTATTTAATGATTGTCAGTCCATTTATCCCTGTGTTGACAGAATTTCATATTTATTAGCAGTTTCAATCATATATTCCTAGCCTGAGGAGGTTAGAAGGGATTTTAGCTGTTTTTTCAAGAAATGTGCTTCTGATTATTTGCATCATAAATATGTATGCCCAGGTTATCTAACTCTAACACCTTACCATTAGTTGTTGGTATGATGCTCCAGCTTCCATCCATACCATTAGTTGTCCAGCCTGCCCCATCTTGAGCACCATTCTGATGTCTTTTTATCTCTGCCCATTTCAATAGAGTACTAAGCATTTATATGAATATTTCTGGCATTTTCATTGCCCATCTGATTAAGACCAAAAATAGAGAGTTGTCTGATGTTTCTTTCCCTTTGGTTGCTGTTTGTTTTATAAAATTCTGGAAATAATGCTTGTAACCTCTTGATTTCTTCTATTTCTATACCCAAACTGTTCAGTTCATTTTCCCCAAAATAGCTTTTATGATACAATACCGGTCAGTCACTAGTAGCACTTGTTCCAGATTGGGTAGGGGTCTGATAGCGCTTATATGATTTAACACATGTTTGTTACCTTCCAGAATGGTGGTCAGTGTTTTTAAACCATAGTACTAAGTTCTTCTTCAGTCTCTTTCAGTAGATTGCTCATTTTGAATAAGGGAAGGACATAATCAGAGCATAGTGCCATGTGACCTGTGGGATACACAGAGTTCTCCTGCTGTCCTTATGTGCGATCCTGGATATGGATGGCCTTCTTCAAAGTTCTTGGATGGGCTTGCCTGAATCCAGGGACCCAAGTTGTGATGACCCGCATTTAGGTAAGCCAGATGAGGAGGGGGGTGATGTGCATTGATGTTGGTAGTCAAGCTGCCTCTGCCGATGTTCTCAATCTGGTCCTGATAACTCAGACATGCCAGGGATTATACCGGGAAAGGAGTGAGCAAGATTTCTGTAAGGGTATAGCCAGCACAACTTCATGCGCACAGTTGTGTGTGTGGACTTTATGGACCATACTTTGTGTGGCTTCTGAGCTTCTGGGGTCTTCAAGTGGGTGGGTAAGTTGGGGTACCTGTGCAAGGAAGTGAGAGAAATTTGTTTGGGTATCTCCTCACTGGGGGGTGAAGGGCAGAGGGGGCTACTCGGGTCTGCACATGGGGAGGCCTCCCACCACGTATGCAGATGTGAGGGTTGGGCAGGTGATCATCCAGATGAAACAAGTTATAGGTGGGTGCTGATCGTGAACAGGTCACTGAAATCAGGTATGTGAATTTTTTGAATTATATAGTTTATGGATAGATGCTGGGGGTTAGTGAGTATTAGAAGCATCTGTTACATTGCACTTGGTGAATGTTAAGTTTCTGGATAGAACACCACAGGGGATATAGTGGACATAGTGGGGATTAGTTTAAATGAAAAGTGTGATGTCCCCCTGGAGAGAGAAATGTGTATGGGGGAGTTAGGTGGTGGGGAGGTGGCCACCCAGGAGTATTCTTTATGCTGGTGGTGAGAAAGGGGGCCACCTTAGCCACATGTACCCTGAAAGATCATCAAGTGCAGCTGGATGTTGAATGCTGTGAGCATATATTAATTGACTGAGTTCTTGGAAGATGGGCGGGAAACTCATTTACTTTTGGAGGGTTGCTTATTCTACCTATTGCATAGCAACAATATTAGTTTTTCTCTGTTGGGATCTTATCTTGAATATGGTTAAACCTGGTAATGGGAGGGGATAGTTGGTACCAGTATTTCAAGTTATGCAGTATGATTGAGTTTGTATTTATTTTTTATTTTGGGGTCCAAAAGTACAGAAGTTACAGTGTGGCACAATGGTCTGGTTTATTTATACAGGTATGGGGGTCACCATCTCATACCTGGAGCATTCTACCTCACAGCTATGGGTAAGGTTAGGGATATCACTGTTATATCCTGGAATGTTAGGGGTTTTCCTACCCAATCAAGCGTTCAAGCCTTTTGAAGGCATTGAAAAGACAACGCACACAGGTTGCCCTGTTGCAAGAAATGCATTTGACAGACAAGGAGCATACTAAATTGGTTAGGGGATGGGTTGGGGCCTACTATGCAGTGTCTTTTAAAGGAACACTGTCAACCCCTTAGGCCTCAAAGTGTCCCTAGTTTAAAAACACATTTTATGATTGTTCACATTCTATGTTAATGCAGTGGGTAGCTTGATTCAGATCCCTTTTCTTTTAAAAGTGAAAAACAGACTGCCCACCATACTGATGTTACCACACCAAAACATGTTTATTTTCATTCTTGATCAGCTCCCACTGCAACTTTCCTGGACTCACGAACACCCCAACACAATCTAGCCCCTCATTATGCAGTGGGAGTAGAGGGAGTATTGTATCATGAGTGGCTGCACTGTTTGAGGGTGCTTCTAATATTCAGGAAGTATGCACTAAGAGTAGTTCAGTGATTTGGCGCAAAATAAAGCTAGGCATGGCTATACATTAACATGCATTTCAGTTCTAATGAGCAAGGAGACAGATAAAACAATCAGCAACATCAATGAATTTTAGAAAGTAAGCAATCATAAAATGTATGTTTTACCTAAACATTTTATGTGATGCACAAAAAGGTTGACAATGTTACTTTAAGTCTCATAAGTGGGGTGTTGCAGTTCTAATTCATAAAAACCTCCCCTGCAGTTTCAAAAGTGGTGGCAGACCCGAGAGGGATGATATGTATTTGTAGAAGGAGAATTATATGGGGAACAGGTGACTTTTGCCAGTGTATATGCTCCGGCAACATTTGACCTAACATTTTACCTCAGTGATAGATATTATAATGAGGGAACAATTTGTAAGTTTAGTAGTAGAGGGGATATGAATAGCATTATGAACCCTGGGTTAGATCCTTCTAATAGAAAGGGCTGACATACAGGGCAATGATACAACAGAAGCTGGGGATTAATGATCTCGATATGATAGATGGGTGGCGGATGGTCAATCCTGGGGTGAGAGAATTTACCTTTTTCTCCAATTCACACAAAACATGGTCGCATATAGACTATGTGTATAATATACATATATTTAGAAAATGGCCAGAATTAATTCTGAAACCTGATTGGCTGAGACTGGCTCCAAGCTGGGCATTTATTTTTCAATAGATGCCCAGCTTAAAATAAGACCAGTCCAGTGCCACACAGGTACCTTGTGTAGTGGTGCCCAGCCTGCTTTCTCATTGGCTGAAAGCACCCGCAACATTTCAAATCCCCGCCATCTTTTCTCTCGCTTAGCAAGAGCTACTGCCCACCCTCCCCCAAACACACACACACTCCTCACTTCAGTGCAACCAAAAAGATAGCTCACACCCAGGATACTTTCGGTCGGAAAGAGTGATAAAACATAAATTTCACACAGACATAAATCTTGTACAACAACACCAGTCTCCGACGCGCTCTTCCAGCACGCGACTCAATGAGAAACAAGCTGTTACTCCATTTGCTTCATGCTATGGCGTGTACAAAGTAAATAGCTCAAAACCACACACTCCCACAGTTAACCTGCTGCCTCAAATTTAAAATAAATTAATGATTTACATTGGGGCTCTCCCTCGCTATCGCAGCTGCAGCTATCCATCATTTTCAGGCAAGAGTCGGTCGGCTTCCGACAGGCATCTTCCAGCGGCTACAGGATAAAAAACAAAAAAAAAACGACTTGCACAAAGGAGATGCACGATATCCAGACACTGCTGGACTGAACATTTTCTGCACACTTCTTGTTCAGGTGTGTGTGTGTGTATGTGTGTCTGTGTGTGTGTATGTGTGTATGTATGGGTGTATGAGTGTATGGGGGGTGTCAATAGATTAGAATAGCTCTGTGAGGAGAACCAAGAGGAGCAGGAACAGCCTTTAAAGAAATGGACTATTTTCCAAGAAAAACAATTCTACTGCTTCTATTCATCTTTAAACTTATTTCCTTTATTATTTTATTGAAATTACTAACATGGCCATTTTCTAAGCGCAATAATACCCTCCAGGGTGGGCATTATTGGAAATACCGGACCTTCCAGGGGCCAGGCCCTCGCCCGCGCGTGGGCCTCATTACACCCCTGGGCGGTCCGGTATTTCCCCAATAATGCCCACCTTGAGGTATATTGCTATATATATATGTATATGCCCCATAGTTAGTATTCTCGGTTGATTAGTGTTAGGCAGAGCCCCATACATATAACAGACCACACTATGGTGATTCTTACCTTGACAGTGGTGGAGGTACGGAAGGGCAGCCACCATGGAAATTTCCACTTATCTTTGGGAAGGCAGGATTTTCAGGATTAGTTTAAGGATCAGTGGAAAAGGTAACATGAGACTAATAAAGATATCGCCCCAACATGAGGGTATTTTGGGATGTGGGGAAAGCATATGTCAGTGGGCTATAAGTTATGTTGCTAACCACAAGAAGGAGAAATGGAAAAAAGGGTAGAGCTGGAATGGCTTCTCAAGGTCCTGCAGTGTAGAGTGGCAATGGGGGAAGTAGGGATATTTTGAAACATTTGACTGCAACCAGGGAAGCCCCAAATATGTTGCTGTTGGGGAGACCAGGAAGTTCTGGCTCTTTGTTCAAAACAATTTTATGACTGGGGTAACAAATTAGGGTCTTTATTGGTTAACCTGATCCGAGGGATCCAGAGGTTTGGAATACCCAGGGGCTTTGATAAGAGAAAAGAAACAAATCAAGGAAACCTTTAGACAATACTACCAACAGCTGGTTCCACCAAGCCACATCAACAACGAAGTTGTCAAAATGCAACTCGGCGACACAAACAATGTCGACAGGTGAAATTTTGCCTATTAGACATTGGTGTTTTTTCACTGAGGGGACTTGCCCCCGTGCCTACTTCTAGATTACAAACTCCAAGTCTGAGTTTGTTTGCAGGGGCAAAACACTGGCAAAAGGGTGAAATTCTGACAGCGACAACCTTGAAGTTGTTGCTATAAAGGATTTGATGTCAAAATTTTGACTTTCTAACATGTTACGCCAGCAGCTATATGAGATGGAGTGAGCTGGGAAGTTGGATCTGGTGGGTGTGTTCCTGGACCTGATCATGCTCCCACAACTTTCTGCAGTTTAAA
Source organism: Neoceratodus forsteri (assembly GCA_016271365.2). Classification (NCBI taxonomy): domain Eukaryota; kingdom Metazoa; phylum Chordata; order Ceratodontiformes; family Ceratodontidae; genus Neoceratodus; species Neoceratodus forsteri. Next base: position 1,707,475,157 of record CM028129.1, on the reverse strand, counting down.
GGGAGAGGCTGGGGGCAGAAATTACTAAAGAGGAGATTAGGGCTGCTATGCAAGGGTTGAAAAGGAGAAGGCTAGTGGGCCAGATGGTTTTCTGGTGGAGTGTTATAAGACTCTCTTGGACCTGCAGGTGGATTCTCTCTGGGGCTGTTCTGTGAGGTTTTGGCGGAGAGGCACTACCTGCCACATGTTATGAAGCTGTGATTGTGTGTTGCCAAAGTCTGGAAAGGACGTATCACCCAACATCATTGTTAAACTATGATCTTAAAATTCTAGCAAAGGTGGGGACTTTATGGGTTGACTGAGCTCATGCGGGTTCTGTATATGGGCTAGCGTGGACTCTCACCCACTAGGGGCCTTTGCCCACCTGCCTATTTTCCTTGGTGGGGACTGGAATTTGGTCCTACAGACAGAAGTAGACAAGTCAGGTTCTCAGCAACAAGGTTTGTCCCTTGGGCAGTGGGCTCTGAGGGACTTCATGGATACACTAGGTCTGGTGGACCCATGGCGTACCTCAATCCTACCACGAGGCAATACACTTTCTATCCCCCACAACTCACAGTCCAGGACTGGCTTTTCTTGACTAGTAGTGAGAATCTGTCAGGGCTTTTGTCCTGTGAGGTTCAACATATGGTTCTGTTGGGCCATGCCCCAGTTTATATGGAGCATTCTATTAGAGGATAGAAGAGCAGGACAGAACATGGAGACTAAATTCTCACCTTCCTCAGGATCCTAGCATTCTTACAGCTGTTAAAACATTCTACAAATTTATTTCAGGATTATGAGGGCTCTGTGCAGACTGCTGATGTGTTATGGGGGCAGCGAAGTGTGCTGTGAGGGCGGGTGATTCGGTTGGCAGCTAAGGCAACAGACAGCGAACAGAGAAGATTAGTTCATTGCTCCAACAAATTCGCTCCCTGGAGCGTCATCTGTCATCACAAATGGATGCTGCCACTTGGTCCCAACTAGATGCCCTTAGAGCTCAATATTATGGCATCTTGTCAGAAAATACCAATTTAGCCCTCCAGCAGCAAAACCCGATGCACCTGAAGTGGAGGAGTGCGGGTAGGCTCCTGGCCCTAAGACTCAGGCAGACAAACTCCTCAAAAGCAATTCCCAGCTGGCAACCTGATCCTGGAGGTAAGGTTCTAACCCTCCCTCACGACATGCGGGTAGCACATTGAGTTTATAGCACACTTTATAAATCTGAATCTATCTCTCAGTCCCTGCAGGAGCAGATTGACACTTACTTAAATTTTCTTCCCCCTCTCACAACTTATGACACAGCAACAAGGTTCACATTAATGTTTCGGAGGTATGCCAGGTGATCGGATCCCTCCCGAAAGATAAGGCCCCAGCCCAATGGCTTTATTAATAATTTTTGTGGTGTGTGTGGACATTTTAGCTCCCCTTGTAACCAATCTTTTTAAATACCTTCTTTCTCACGATCTTTCAGACTCTTCTTTCACCCAGGCCTGGATCACAATAATCCAAAAACTGGGTAAGTTGGAGCTGTTACTTGGCAATTATCGCCCAATTTCTTTGATAAACACTGATTCAAAGATTCTCACCAAAATATTGTTTAACCACTTGTTTCAGGTATGGGGCGATCTTATCCCTCCCACAGGCTGGCTATGTAGCTGGCTGTAACTTGAGTGATCCTGTAAGCTGTTGCACCCTTCGCTGCATCTAATGAGGGCAGTACTCCAGCGGTCCTGCTCTCGCTGGATGCGGAGAAGGCATTCAATCACTTCTCAGGCCTTTTTGTTTTCCACCCAATGGTTTGTTTTTGTCTACTTTTGTGATTGGATCAACGTGTTGTATGCTCAACCCTCTGCCAGGATCAGGTGCAATGGAGTCCTGTCCATGCCGTTTCCACTTCAGCGGGGTACCAGACAGGGTTGCCCTTCCCCCTTTCTTTTCAACCTGTATCTGGAGCTCCTTCTCCACAATATTCGGCAAAATCCTTGTATTTTAGGGATCTTGGTGGGGGCTCCAGATACAAGGATATCAACTTATCGGATAACCTTCTTTTACACTTTGAAGAACCCTGAAATCTATTCCTGCTATGTTTGAGGTGATCCAGAGGTTTTCAAATGTGGCAGGATATAAATTAAATTTAGATAACTCCAAAGTCCTCCCTCTGAACCCCTTGGTTCCTAAACATGGGATTACTGAGCTGGGTCTTACTTGGGAGTCCAAGGCAATTACATATCTAGGTATCAGGTTACGGGTCACTCTAAGATTTGTTTAAAGAAAATCTCATTCCAATCTGCCTGGAGATTAAACAAGATCTGCTGCAGTGAATGTCCCTACCTCTCCCTGTGGGACGGGTTAGTGTTGTTAAAATGAAAACTCTCCACAGGTACTATATCTGCTTGGTATGTTTGGTCTCCTTCTTCTTAAATCGTGGTTTTGCACCTTCAGAGTGCAATTGCTAGTGTTTATGGAAGAAGGGTGCACACGTCATGCATATTTTAAACTCACCGTCCCCAAGGAGAGGTGGTCTACAACTACCTTATTATTTTTCTTTATTATTGTGCTTTGCACAGTAGCAAATTATTCAATGGGGTTGTCTTTTGGATACTCCCTCAGATTCTTGTACTGTTCCCTTTGGCTCTCTCTGGAGAACCAACCGTAGACAACACGGGTTACACCTGCATAACCTTCTACACTCGTTGCCTGCCATCTTCCCCAACTGCTGTGTTCTCGCCATTACTGTGGTCCCTTGAAGCTCTTGAGTAGATTGGTGGTTACCTGAAATTAGATTGGAGTAAGGATCTATCCCAACCAGTTCTCAGTAACTCAAACCTTTTAATAGTCAATCATTCAATCTTTTTAATTTCTGCCTCCCAGGATTCTTCCCTGGAGCAATTGGTTGAGTATGGTAAAATGCTCCTGCCATTACCCTACAAGAGCATATGTCTTTGTCATGGTTTTACCCTTTCAAGCATCTTCAGCTTTCCAAGGCATTATCTGCCCACCACGGTCCTGGCCCATGGACTTCACAACCCAGTTTCACCCGTCAAAACCTATTACATCTTGCTACACAACCTCATGCAGCATCAAAGTTTTATTCCACCTTCCAGAAGCTTGACCCCAGAGGCCTGACTGGTATTTGTTACTACTGGCAACAGGCATTAGACCTCAGGTTAAAGGTTGAAGAGTGATAGGCTATATGGTATATGGTTGTTTAAATTTGTTAAACAAGAAATATATAAGCCTCTTGCAATTCTGTATTCTTCATAACATGTATCATAAGACTCTCAGATTGTTTAGAATGGGTAGAACTGCCTCTGCAACTTGAAGCCATTGTGGCCTGCTAAGGCAATGGTTCCACCAAGTCATGGTGATGAGAATTTAGCTGACCTCCATACAGCAACACATTGTCGTCGACATCCCGACACTGCCAGGTCCCAAACATGACCTGGGATCACACTGACACCTGTTCCGTGTTAATGCAGGGGACTGCCCCCACACCACACACCCCATGCAGGGGCTCTGCACCTCACCCCCAGACTTATAGTTCCAACCGGTAGGGGGCAGATGTCAGGGAGGCGGCCAAACCCAGGAGTCAATGATCGTTCATTGCTCCGACAACCCGATCGACACTCGGGTGTCGATGGGTTGGTAATCGCTGTGAGGATTCACTGTAACAGCATCACTGTTACAACAGTATACAGAGGGCAACCTCAAGCATATTCTTTGGTAGTGTGACAAGTAACACCTTTTGGAATGCCATCAGAAAAACTAATTGGACAATCTGTTGGGCTGGATTATTTTTTACTCCACAGATCTGTTTGGTTGAACTCCGTCCAGCAGAGTTGTTTGGTCCTCGTAGGGCTCACATGCCCCTGATATCTGCTAGGGCCAAGATGGTAATTATACATCACTAGACGGATGACTCCATGCCCTCCTTCCGAGAATGACATCAAGAGATCTTACAAGCATTAGAGACCAAAAACACATTGCTTCCCACAAGATCAGGATGATATATTCTGGTTATGTTGGGAGTCACTCTATGCCTTTGTCTCTGTCTCAACAGGCCCATACACTGGAGCAGGTTGTTTGGGTAGCTATATGGGGTTTTCTTTTTCTGTTTTCTCCATATGTGTATTCTACAGATACTTATTGATCGTCTTTCCATTTCCTTTTATTTTTCTTTTTGTTTCACATACCAATGTATCCCTTTGTGCTCTGGGTGGGTGGGTATGAAGGGATATTGAGGGGTGGGGAGTTGAGTGCATAACTTGTTTGTGTGTTCTTGATTGTTTGTTATTGTGTTTTTGTTTTGCACTGAATATTTCAATAAAGCATATTAAATTTGAATAAAAAAAAATCCTAGCAAAGGTCTTGGCTGGTAGATTGGAACATCTGCTCCTGGGGTTGGTCCACCAGACCAGACCGGTTGTATGTGGCCATCTCTCATACTATAATATGTGTAAATTATTGAATGTGGTGTGGGGAGCCTCTCAGCACCATGGTGGTACTTTGTGCTGTCCAGGGATGCTGAAAGGCATTTGACCATATAGAGTGGGGATACCTTTTTGAAGTGTTGCAACAATTTGGTCTGGGACAACCGTGGAGCTGGTTTGGGTGCAATAGAAGTCTCCTGAGGCATGACATTTGGTCAATGGTACCTTATCAGACAAATTCCACCTGTACAGATGAACACGGCAGGGTGCCCCTCTCCCTTTGTTGTTTGCACTCACTATCGAGCCTTTGGTGGTAAGCATCCGGGCTAACTCAAAATAGGAGAGGTGCAGGAATTCTGGTCAAATGCATAAGGTAGCGTTATATGCAGGCGACATGCATTTGTGTGTCTCTGACCCACAAAGATCCATGCGGTACTCCTCCATCAAATTTCAGAATTTGCTGAGTTTTCCAGCTATAAAATCAACTTGAGGAAGTTCAAGTTATTATTATTAGGAAGGGTGGAGGAAGTGGCTCAAAAGAAACACCTTGGGCTTAAGAGGTCACTGCATCATTTAAGTATTTGAGTATTCAAGTGGGTAGAGAATTGGGAGCCCTGTACCACCTTCATTATACTCCCTGCTAAAGTCCATATAAGAGGAGTTACATCAGCTGAAGAGCCCTGCTCATTTCATGGTTATGATGGATTAATCTTATTAAAATTAATATTCTGCCTCAGATTAGATAGATAAATAGATAGATAGATAGATAGATAGATAGATAGATAGATAGATAGATAGATAGATAGATTGATTATGCAGATGCTTCATGTGGGCCTTACCTGGGCAGATAACAGGAGGATGGAAAGAGCCTTTTCGGCTTTTATTTGGCAGAGCAAGCTACCGCATGAGTTTACACACCTCAAAGCTGACATAGGTAAGGGAGGATTAAACTTCCTGGACCACAGAAATTATTATCAGGCTATACAATATACATACAAGATTGGGTAAATAGACCAGTTGAGACTGGTTGGGTGGATTTAGAAGAGGGTCTGCCCAAGACGATTATCTGCTTACCTATCAAAACAAGGACATAGAGCGTATATAAGTTTGGAACAAGCTAACCCTTGGTACTCTCGGTTATAGAATGATGGGAACAGATACGTTGTATTATGTGGTTAGGGAGGAGGAGACACTATTAATTCCAGTGGCAGAGAACCCCTTTTTCTGCCAGGGTTATCAGATGTAGTTTTTGAGACAGGGAAGATAAGAGCATTAGATGTATGGGTAATCTGTACACTAAGAAAGGGTTACATACTTTTGAGGACCTGCAGGGGATCATGGAACTCCCTCATACACACTTTTTCACTATCTGCAAGTAAGAGCATATAGTAAAGGGGCTGAGTAGAAATTTGGTTACTGATTACCCAATGGCCCGGTGGAACAATTGATGTATGCAGCCAGAAAGGATGCCAAGGGCCTCATTCGAAAAGTGGTAAACCAGGGAAGACAATTATGGTATGCCCCTGCGGTAACACCAACACAGTGAATTACATCCCTGTTTGGCAAAATCAACACTTTGCCGACAGGTAAGCTGTGTTGTTGTGCCCAAGACAGGGGCACACTGTCTCCCAGTCCTGCACCCTGAATGGCTCAACTGGGTTGAGAATCCCAAAGATGGGGTGGGAGGCAGAGCCCCCATGGGGTTCAGGGCAAACCCCGATAAAAATAATGGACGGAGACACACAGTAATCATGAAAAACCGCAACTTGTGGTCAACATGATTCCTGCCAGCAAGATGCCAGTCGACAAAGGTTGTCAAACTGGCATCGTAGAGCTGACAGTTTTTCCCAGATATTACGTGATAAAACTAAGGCCCTATGGGAGAGGGATTTGGGAATGCCCATTCAGGATGAGAACTGACAGATGATCTTAAAATTACATGTGGGCATATTGATATGTAATAAATACAAGGAATCATTTTATAAGTTAATTCAATGGTTGTACTGTCCACCCTAATAGTTCATAAATTTAACCATCAATATCACCAGTGTGTGGGAGGTGCAATGCGGGCTTGGGCTCATATTTTCAGTTCCTTTGTATTTGCCCTGTCTTGCAGTCCTTTTGGTCTGAAATAGCACATGAGATGTTGACCTTAATGGGGCGCAGATTCCAGTGGAACCTCTTTTAATGATTTTTGGTATAGAGGATCTGGGGCAGAGGGTGGGAATTGTTGCCAAGGTGGATCAGAGTTTTGTTACTAGTAATCAGACAGTGTATATTAAATATTTGGGTTTCAGTGGCCATGCCTACGGTGCAGTAATGGTGTAAATTTGCTGTTCAGATGCTGACACTGTATATGGCACTGTATATCTCTTGTATATGGTTAATGGAAGAGGTGATCAATTTTTTACCACTTGGGACCCTTTATATCCTCCCTGTCCCCATGGAGACTCAGATCTTATGGGAAGGACTGCAATAGGCCTGCAGAGTGTAGGTGGAGGTACTACTAGGGATGGGAGTAAAGGAATGGTGTGCCCCAGCTAGCTGAGTACTCAAGGGGATATCTTTCTACTGGCTCAACTAAACAACGTGAGCAGCTGTGCAATGTGTGATTTGTAACTTATTTTTATAATTTATAACTTATAAGTTATTTATCCTCAGACACTTATTTTGACATAAGGTATCATATAGATTTTGTTACTGAGGATAAGGATATAAGGAAGTGGACCCATGTATGTAGTTTTGATGAATTTGAAATGTTGTATGTGTGAATTGTTTGTCTTGCTAGGTACTTGTTGAAAATCTTAATAAACAGATTATAAAAAAAAGAATGATTACATTTCCAATAACTAGGGTTGCTTTTGTATTTCATCTAGTATAACCTGACTGGTGTATAATAAACAGTATTTATAATTTTAAGCTGAATAGATCTAATTCTAGTAGCCTTGTAATCAGAACGAGACTTCAGAATATTTTCCCATTGTCTTTCAGTAAAATTTAAGCCCAACTCTTCAAACAGTGCTGTCATTTCTTTTATATTTAGCCAGGAACCTCCAGTTTGTTTTGTATATAAACAATACAATTTTTCTTATCTACCATTGTTTCATATATACTATCAAGTTTCCCAAAGTTAGGTGCTCTTTCCATCTTTTAAAATCTTTTTATAAATACTGTAGAGCTATGCGTATCTGAAGTATTCAGTTAGGTTTAATTCATATCTGTGTTTTACTTCATTCCAGGAATCATTTTTTTCATTGATTAAAATATCTCCATTCTTTTATGCCTTTGCTATCCCAGATGTTAAAGTTACATGTTTCCCCATCCACTTGAATGTTGGGATTATCCCATGACCGATTAGAGGTATATGACTTGGTAAGTAGTAAGTAACTAAGGTAAAGTAAAATGTATTTATAAAGCGCAATATCATATGTCAAAGTGCTGTACAATCACATTCTGAAATAAATACAAACACATGAATAAATAAGTAAACCCAAAGCATTATTAAATATAAGAATATAAAATTAAATAATAAGGTATATATATTAAAAATCAGGTAAATTCAGTCATCAGGAAAGCATGTGCAAATAAATATGTTTTAAAAGCAGTTTTGAAGCTCTTCACTGTCTAGCATTCTCTCACCCGATGAGGTAGAGATTTCCACAGGGTGGGGGCAGCAAAAGCAAAGCCGAGCTCCTGAACATTTTAAATGCACCCTGGGAATCTCAGCAATCCCTCATCAGTTGAGCAGAGTGGTCTGACAGGGCAGTAGGGATGCAGAAGCTCTTGTAGGGAGCTCAGACCCATACCCTGTAGGGCCTTAAAAGTTAGCAAACCAACTTTAAAGGTGATCCACCAGTAAACTGGCAGCCAGTGCAGAGCACGTGGGACAGAGCAAAATGTGACTGAATTGAGTAGACCCAGACAACAGCCTGGCACGGCATTCTGCACTAGCTGCAGGTGGTGGATATCAACCCCAGGAAGCCCCTAGGTATAGGAAGTTATAGTAGTCAAAACATGAGGTCACGAAGCATGAACCAAAGTTGGTAGGTCACCAGGCGGAACAAGATGCTTAATCCAGGAGATGTTCCTCAGATGGTAGAAGGATGATTTGACCACAGTTGACACCTCGAACACAGTGTCAGCCCTCATCAAATAACACCCCAGATTCCACACCTGTTCAGAGGTCAGGAGCTGAGAGCCTCAAGCCAAAGCCCACAGGACTTCCCAGCAGCTGACCCCTCGGACCGGTGACCTGGTTCAACAACTATCACATCCATCTTGTCAGGGTTCAATCTAAGCCATCTGGAATTCATCCAGCCTTGGATTTCAGTGAGACAGTTGGAAAAAAGCGAGCGCACTCTCCTGGTCGGGCACAAAGGACAGGTGCAGCTGAGTGTCATCTGCATAACAGTGAAAACTCAACCCATACCACCTTATAATGTCTCCTAATGGAAGCATGTACACACTGAAACAACATGGGGACAACACTGAGCCCTACGGAACCTCACATGGCAGGGGTAAGAATCAGAGGAAAAATCCCGATTCCTCTTCACAAAAGTGGGAGCAGGACAGAGGTGGAAACTACAGACCAGTTAGTTTGACCTCAGTGGTAGGAAAATGATGGAATCACTTCTGAAGGAAAGAATTATTAAGTACCTAGAGGCCAGTGGGGCACAGGACCCAATGCAGCATGGTACCAGCAGGAAGGTGGTGTCAGGCAGATCTAATAGATTTCTTTGACTGGGTGACCTAAGTAGTAGATCAGGGAGGGTTGTGGACATGGCCTACCTAGATTTTAGCAAGGCATTTGATACAGTCCCACACAAAGATTAATACACAAGTTAGCCAGCCTTGGAGTGGGTCCCAAGGTGGTAGCCTGGATAAAAATTGGCTAGACAACAGGACGCAAAGGGTAGTAGTAAATGGAGTACACAGTGAAGAAAGGAGGTTACTAGCGAGGTACCACAGGGTTCAGTACTGGGACGGTCCTTTTTAATGTCTTTATAAGTGACATTGCAGAAGAACTGGAAGGAAAAGTATGTCTCTTTGCAGATGACACAAAGATCTGCAACAGGGTTGATACCAGGATGGAGTGGAAAGAATGAGAAGGGACTTGGCAAGGTTGGAGGAATGGTCAAATGTGGCAGCTCAGATTCAATGCAAAGAAGTGCAAGGTAATGCATATGGGAAACAAAACCCAGGGAAGAGTGCACAATGGGGTGAGATACTGACAACAGTAAAAATGGAAAGGGACTTGGGGGTAATTATATCAGATGACCTAAAGGTGGGCAAGCAATGTGAGAAGGCAGTAAGGAAGGCTGGGGGATACTGGGATGCATAGGAAGAGACATCAATAGTAGAAAACAGGAAGTTGTTATCCCTCTGTACAGACAGTTGGTGAGTGCAGTTCTGGAGACCCCATCTCTGCAAAGACATAGACAGAGTGGAGGCTGTCAGAGGAGGGCAACCAAAGCGGTGCAGGGTCTGCACCAGAAGACATCTGAAGAAAGACTAAAGGAGCTTAATATGTATACCCTTGAGTAAAGAAGGAGAGAGGGACATGATAGAAACTTTCAAATGCGTCAGGAATCAACAAAGTCCAAGAGGGTAGCATCTTTCAGAAAAAGAAGTGCAAGAACAACAGGGCACAATTTGAAGATAGAGGGGACGGCTCAGAGGTAATGTGAGGAAGTATTTTTCACAGAGAGGGTTGTGGATGCATGGAATAGCCTCCCTGAGGAGGTTGTGGAGTCAAGAACAGTGGAGGAATTCAAGAATGCATGGGACAGACATAAGGCAGTCCTAGTGGGGGTAGGAGGAAGTAAGCTGTTGGTTAACTAGGATCTGCAGCTTATCTGTTAGGTAGGAAAATAGGCAGACTAGGTGGGCCAAGCGGTCCTTATCTGCCGTCAAATTCTATGTTTCTATGATTCAACCCTCTGTGACCTGCCAGTGAGGAAAGAATGGAACCATCTGAGGACTGTACCAGGCAGGCCACAGATGAACCACAAGCGATCAAGAAATACCCCATGGTGCATGGTGTCAAAGGCTGAAGAGATCCAGAAGGACCAAGATGGAATGGTGCTTCTGATCTCTAGCCATCAGAGATCATTTAGTACCGGACCAGAGTGGTCTCGGTACTATGTCTCTTAGTGCTGTATTTTGTCTTACACTGCTATGCTTTGGTTATAACACTTTTTTTTTTTGTTAGAATGCTGTTACATCTCATAAATTTTGTAGTGGATTATCATATGTTACACAAGCAATAGTACCTGACAGAGTGGGCGGCATTGCCCATACCACCCACCCTGGAGGGTATTATTGTGCTTAGAAAATGGGCTATAGGTAACAGTTTTTGCCAAATATTTAAAACTTTAAAAATAAAACATTATTTAAAAGAACTGGAAAGTCACTTTTGTTATAAAGTAGTTCCTCTGCTAGTACACTTAGCATATTTGCCAGTAGAGGGCACTGCTGCGTTTGCAGTTGTTCCATGACTGATTACTGTCTGGAATAGGACTGTGGTTGGCAGGTAGATGCAGCCATTATCTCAAGCTTCACTACATGCTGTGACACCCAGAAGTATGGAGGAGCAGGATGAGTTTTTTTTTTTTTACATAAAGATGGGGCTTTTCTTTTTATTTGTATTGATTTGGCACTGGATCGGTATCTGTAGGTACACTGTATGCAAGTGGTATTTGACAGGCGGTGGAACATCAGAAGCAGCGCTGGTAATCATCTGGCAAAGATTATTTCAGTGTTGTGGCAGTAGGTCTTGTGCAGGTATACTGTGGAGATTTTGTAGTTCAGGTGAAAAAGCAAGCGCGGGGTGTACAAGAGGGTGTACAGTGAATTTATGTACTGCAGATAGAGACATGCTGCCAGCTTGTGCCTGTGAAGTGGGCCAGCATCTGGCAGACAGGGCTGTGAGTAGGTTGTGCTGTTACTTTATCTGATATGAGGGAAAAAATACTTATTCTGGTACAGGCTTCTTTTTGTTTTAAACTTACAGTGTACTTCAGTTGCAGAGGAGACTGGCAGTGGGAGGCTGGCTGCTTTGGCGTCCCGCTTAGCGAGTGAAAAAGATGGCAGCTAATCAGTTTTCAAATTCAGACTGGCACAGGGACACCAGTTTGACATTTGGGGCATGGCAGGCTGGAACTTTTTATTTCCTGGGCATCTATTGTAAGTTAATATACCTCCAGCCAAGGGTACCAGCCGATCAGATGCCAGGATATAAAAGTAGATTTTCTAATACATGATAATACCTTTAGCAATAATGCATGGCAGGGTGTGGGTGGTGCTGGGATAACCTCACACCTGAGGTGGTTGGGCATGATGCCATAGGCCAAGCGCCCAACACCCCAGAAATGAGGTTATCCCAGCATGACCTACACCTGGAGTACATTATTGCTATTATGCAATTGCCCACTTGTGAAAATATTTTTAAGAAATTTAAAAATACATGTTTGCTTGATTTTTTTAATTGATTTTTGTATGTGGCGGCATACTTGTTTAAAAATAGTGCACAGTTTCTATTATTTGCAGTAGGTGGTGGTGCTGCTGCTATTTATTCTTTTCTGCTACTGTGGGCTTGCTGTGTTTCCCTCTTCACACAGAAAGAGTTGTCTTTGTGCTGTTCCCACCCCCACCCCAATGGCACCATCACACCTCCAGTTTGATTGAACTGGTCCTGCTGCCAGCACTTTGAAAAGTGAAGATGTCCGTGGCTTTATTTTCTTCTAACAAACTAGTACATAAAGGAGACTTCCCAATTTCTGCCCGTGTAAGTTGCCTCTTCTCATCTGGACCAGCTGTTGGGAAGGGTGAGTTTGTAAGACTGCATCAGCTGTTGAAGAAGGAGCTGCTGGTTAAACTCTCTAAAGTGCTTTTGGAGACAGGTTTTGCCTCAGATTTCTGAAAATGGTTGAGCTCATGGTCCGCTGCGAATAGAAAGTGAAGCAGAACTGCATGTAGTGACCATTGCTGTTTCTTTCAGTGCTGCCAGCGGCTTAGGAGTGGGGAACTGTAAAGCCAGTCAGCTTCTTTAATGATTTGTCTACTTATTCTGTTCTCCACTACAGTTGTCTGACTACTGTTTGTACTGGGAGACTTTTGAAACTGCCTACATGGCAATCGGTAACAGTGTTACGTGGGCGGCTGAGGGCAGGGAAGTTAGTGGGGTGCTGCCACTGAGAGGAGCAATTTTTGGGGTTGGAAATGCGGTCCTGTATGTACCCAACCTTCATACAGTGAGGTTATACCAAGATAATCTCACTTTGAAGGTGGGCACTGACCAATCAGAGCCCAGCATTCTTTCTTGCCATTGTATAACAGGTTATTTAATGTTTGAGACCTGGTTTTCTATATAACAATCAGAATCTTCTTTATAAGCATAATGAAGTATATGTTTTATATGAAAAGAAAGATAAGCTGTATAAGGATCAGGCAGGCCAATCCATCTTCCTCCTATGGTAAATATAATTTCTCCCAGGATATCCTAGGTGCCTTGTTGCCCTAAATAAAAGCTTTCATTATTTTGATTATTTTTATGAACGGGCTTTCTCAACAGAATTGCCAGCATTGTCTAAAACACATATGCAATTTGTGGTATTAGTAGCATCTTTAAAATATTGATTTTTGCATGTAGATAAGATTTTCTGCCAAACTTGAGTTTTTTAGTCTAATATGGTCTAGCGAATGCCCAGAATTTGCCTGATACAATAAATGGACACTTATAGTCTGCCTGATTCCCAGGTTATCCATTAAGTCTTGTTTAACCTAAACATTAAAGGTCAACAATAAATCTTGCGAATTTAGATGATTAAATGATAATATCTTAGATTTCTGTTCACTTATTCTATAACATGAGCATTGTGCATCTGTTCATGACCACTTCGTTTCTTTCAGTCTATTTACAGGTCTTCCAAAATAAGTATTATATCATTTGTGTAGGCCTTTAATTTAATCTGTTGTTCTCAGTCTGAATACCTTTGATTCTATTGTTATTTCTAATTTCATTTAGCAGCACCTCAAATTTAAAGTGGATAAGTTAGGAGATGGGGCATCCGTCTCACCGCCTATTGGAGAAAATGTGTTAGAAAATGAATTGTTCATATTTAAAATAGGTTGCTTATACTGTATGTGTTTTTATCAAATTAATTTGGAAAATCCCATTGATGTATGAGAAAAACATTAAAGGCCATTCGACCATATCGAATGCTTTGGTTGCATCCAATGACAAAAATACGTCTAATTTATTTTATTCTATGTGTTCTATTGAGCACTGTATTTTGTATATAGCAGTATAGATTGTTCTGCCTGGCATGAACCCTCCTAATCTTGGTAGAGTAATTTATTGAAATATACTATCATTCTGTTATTAATTATTTTGGCCAAACATATGTATTCATTATTGAGAACAGAAATTGTCTGTAGCTCTCAACCAGTTGATGATCCGTATTCTATCTTGGAATCAGAGCTATAATTGCATTCTTAAATGATGGAGGAATTTCATTAATAGTTTGTATCTGTTGGAAACAATTCTCCAACAAGGGGACTAAAATATCTTGACAGTGCAGGTAAAAATCTAAAGAAAAACTATCCTCCCAGGACTCTTACCTTTTTCATCTGACTTAATGCTTGTTCTGTCTCTACTGTAATTTAGATATGGGGATTTTAGAGCATGCATTTGCTCCTTAGTAAATAAGTGATATCTAATATATTGTTTCTAATATTGGAACTCCATCTGCTGAAGGCTACATTCTGATCGATGTAAGTGGTTATAATAAAAAAAAAAAATTCACAATCTGGCTATTGTCTAAACACACCTGTCCATTTTCATCTAGAATCAAAACTATTTTTTTCACCTTCTATGTTTCTAATATTTTGGCTAACAGTTTACTTTAAATTTCACTGTACAATTGCTATCCTTTTTGTTGTGCTTTCACTTAAATTTTATCTGGAAGATTTGTTTATTTATCAGAGGTTTTTTCTTAAAGCTCATGCTCCTCCTGTTTCTCTCCATTGCCTTTTCTGGCTTCTTGCTCTAATGATTTAATTTTGTCCTTCATCCTTCTAGCCTGTATTTCCTCTATATGTTCCTTCAGGAAGAGTAACTTATAATATCGCCTCTTAATGTAGCCTTAAATGAATCTGAATATTTAGTTATATTTTCATACTTGGGATCATCATTCTGCAAAAATCAATAGTAGCATTCCTTATTTTATCAGAAACGTTTTGTCTCCTATCACAGCATTGTTAAATTTCCAAATATTGTGTTTAAAAGTATTTGTATTGGATGCGGTGGCACTGAGGGTTGAGGTGCTGGATGCCACATCTCGCGACATGCGGTGACCGGGTTGGGGAATGAGCTCAGGTTGCTGAGGGGTCAGCAGGGAGGAAGAGGATTGAGCATCAGAGGACAGCTCTCCTCTCCCAGGGAGGGACAGGGTCCTGAGTCGGTGCACAGCTGCCCTCTGGCGGAGGCGGAGATGCAGTAAGTGCTGATGATGTAGAGAAGCAGTGAGGATTAGCAGATGTTGGTTCCATGCCTTGACATCAGGGTGCCAGCCACTCCCCAAGAAATAGGAAAACACCCTTCAGCTCCGGCAGAGATGGAGCACAGGAGCTTGCCCTCAATCTCGGCCTTCCCACCTGGCACCCGACCGACTGGCGCTACTGACTGCTTGGGGTGTTAGGAGCCCACCTCATCCCACACAGAGGATAAACCAAGGCTACATGGGTGATGGAGGACTGTCCAGGTAGGGCGGACCACAGAGGATGACTCCTTAGTGCTCCTGAGGAGACCAGAGCTGAGGGAGAGGAGGATAAATACAAAAATAAAAAAATAAAAATAAAAAAGTATTTGTATTTATAGCTATCTGGGACTGAACAGGATTATGATCAGAAAGCATACTTGCCTTATAGAGGAAGAAACAGAGGAATCTGCCAGCAAAAGTACTTTAGCTATTAACACTAATCTGTTCTAGAGAAGGATTTATGTCTTTTGGATTGATGTGTACATTTTGAAATCTCTGTTGTAATCTCCAGATATCAATCAACCTATTAGAAGCCAGACAGTTGTTAAATTGTCTGGATTGATATTGTCCCAGGCCTTTGTTTTCCTGATCTGTTCATATCAACCCTGTGCAGACAGTCAACATTCCCTCCCAGAATGATATCGGAGGAGGCTGCACTAAGCATGTGTGGGTACTTAGCGTCCAGACCACTGCTCTGCATTGCCTCAGACAGACAGACGTTATGGCACCTGAAAAGATTAAATGAAGCTGAGCTCTTTTGTTTGTAGTCTGCTTCAGTTTTGAATTTTGTGACACTTTTGGTCAACAAATTTGTTTTGGTGTATGGCATTCTCTACTTCAAGCATACTCCAGGTAAACAGTGTTGCATACTGATCAATGGACCACTTTCCTTATGGAAAGGTTGCCTTCTGAATTTGCATTTGGTGCAGTGCTGGAAAATGGCTAGACACTGATGTTATGAACTGAAGCTGCTTTACAAGAAAGAGAAGCTCATTGTTGAAAATAAGTTTCTCTTAAAAGGGCAATGTAGGACCCATCAATGACCGGACTACCAGGATGGTGAAAGCAAACTTTGTGATCTCCTGAGGACTCAGGATATATTTAGGCTCCACACTCAGTGTGAGTGAACAGTAAAAAAAAGGAAGTAATTAAAACAAGTGAACAGATGTAAATTCCAAAATTTTTACTTAATCACTATCAAACAGCATAAAAGTGCACAAACTGGCAGAAAGTAAAGCACCATGGATAACTGAGAAACTTTGTGGTCTACTAATGTCTGAAGTTCACATAACTATGTCTAATTTTTTCTTTGTGTTAAGCCTTCTATACTGTATGTCAGTGTAACGAGTGTTCGAATGCAGAACCCAGTGTCTGAACAAATTTGGAGCCAAAAAGGAAAACAGTTAATAAGAAGTCTGATATCATACAAACTACAAATAAAGGCTGAATAAATTATTGAGGTCTTCTGAGAAAAGATTTGATTTCAGGGATGATCAAAACACTGACTTTAAAAGAAAAGATAAATTTGATAAAAAGGGTTAACAGGACAGGACAGACAAGCCTAAAACAAAAGGTCTTCTGGTACAGACTCAGCTAAATTTTAACTTAACTGAAAATTTGGGCTGGTTGAAAATGGCAGAGAAACCAGATGCTTTTCTTGAAAAGATACAGAGACAGGCCCAGTTATAGGGGAAGGACCGAGTCTCCAAGAAACCAGATCAATAAAATCTAAAGATAGACATACAGAAGAATTATCACACAGTATTCTAAAAACACAAATTGAGAGCCTTAATCAAAAAGATATAGGCATTTTAATGGACACGCTGCAAAAACTAAACCACTGCCATTACCCACAACTGATAATGAAAGGGAAAATGATCCTCAGCACTTAGGAAAAAATGAGGACAACCAAGAACAGACTCTGGTTTGGGCCCTTAAAATGATAGACAAAATCACGTCTATACAAGAAAATATGAGTCAACTTAAATCATTACCAGAAAGTATAAAGGCACTAATGGGTAAAATGGAAACATTGGAAAAAGCTGTAAGCAGTCAGACTTCCTGCATATCTGAATTAGAGACATGCAATAAAAATGGAAGATTCTTTTAACCCTATGTGTTTTCTTTTGTGAACTTTGTTTCTTCACTGGCTTGCCAGGGAACTCTCGGCGTACCCCCACACCACTGCTGCTCTACCACCCTGCCTAAAGTCACCTGTCAGGAATTCAAGAGCTGATACCCCCACCTTGTCCAGCCCTGACAAACCCCCAGCTCTGAGCCCCCAGGTAGTGCCTTCTTCCACCCAGGTGCTGAATCTAGAATCTAATGCGCTGGGCTAGAATTAGGCGAGGATCAGGAGAGCCTACAGCAAGTCCAGCAGTGGGTGTGTGGCTGCAGGGCTTTGAGGGACCACTGTTGCCTATCCCTGGGGCTGGGGTTTTTATGTGCAGATTTCCCCTGGAGCGCAGATATGCAATGATGTCTTGCACACCTACATGCTGGCGTCTGCCATGCTCACACCCCTAACTGTATCACTCCATGTAGAACTCCTGATCTCTGTCTGGAACCACTACAGAGTGAAGGAAGCCCTCACCCATCAAAGGGAGAGCAGTCCTCTGAATGCTCAATCCTCTCCCTCCCTGCTGATCCCTGGTGGCCTGAGTCCATTCCCGAACCTGGGTGTCCAGCATGGTGCGAGTGTGGCATCCAATGCTTCAACCTTCAGTGCCACCGGCTGGCTTTTAACCCTGTGTTAATGAGAAAAAATTAATGCTGAAACAGCAGGAAGAATTAATAAAAAGGCAGGATGATCTAGAAAACAGATCAAGATGTAAAATGTTTGGGTGTTTGGGATGCTACAGCGGTGGGAAAAAGATGCAGGCTTAAAACAGCAAACTTTGAGATGTTTTGGACTTGCTACAAGAACCAGAGACATGCATACTAGAGAATGATAAAATTCATTGGACAGGAAGGCCGAATGACTAGACTGGTCCTCACCCTGTAATGAATTAAATTGTTATGACCAAAGGACAGAGACAAAGTGATAAAAGCTATTATTGCTAGCGATGATTTCAATTTAAGGATCAAGTTATTTTGATAAAACAAGGATTTCTCATATGACATTTTACAAAATGGAAGGCCTATGCTAGTACACAAGAGAAACTGTGTAAGAAAAAATGAAGTCTATTTTGCATTACTCAGCACAACTAAGGGTCTTCTTGAATAATCATGTTCTCTTTACAAATCCAGCAATGATGCTTTGAAAGACTTAAAGCTAAAGCTACCTACAATTTTACACAATGGCTGGTACTAGAGGATGCATAAAGATGTTTTTTCTTTCAAATTGCCAAAACATCAACTAACTGGATATTATTTATTTCTGTAATGGTTATGACTATTTAAGATGCTTCATTGTTGTTTTTATTTCTTCCTTCTCTTTTTTTCAGGAGGCCACAAAAACAATCTCATTCTAGCAGTGCAGAACAGCGCACTCAATGTAAGGTGTGCTGGGTGTATCAGGAGATAGCACACTGGTTGGGTCCATGGTGCACATCATGAGGGCATGGGGAAATGGCCTTGGTTGGAGGCACACAGGTGGGGTGGAATACCTTTAACAAAAAAGAGAAAAAAATAAGAATAGTCAGGAATTTATGAGAGGTATTACAGGTGAGATACCATCAGGTGCTGTGAGTAACAAGTGTTTCCACTCAAACACATGGCTGTGCTATTATAGGGGTGACTTTGAATATCAATGGTATTTCTTCCCCATCAAGAGAGCGAGACTCTAGATACATAAAAAATAACAGTGTCTATTTAACTTCTCTCCAAGAAACCCACCTGAATACAGTGGAGACTCAAAATTAAACAGGACATACAGTAGCTTAAACCAGTTTTTTGCTCTCCTACAGCAAATAAAAGCAGTGAAGATTTCAATTCTGATTAATAAGACTTTTGATGGAAAAGTGGAAAGAATACAAATGGATACAGATGATAGAATTATCCTGTTATAGATGGATGTGAGAGGAACTCTACTAGTAGTTGGCTGTCTTTATGCACCTTTAAAGATCTAGCTAATTTTTTGCTGCCATAAATAAATTCTTATTGGAGTGGAAAGGTTTTAGTTTTTATCTATTTAGTCTGTATTGTGTACTCACCTTAGGTACTAGGGCTTTACTGCATCCGCCCAGGAATTTAGTGTACTAAGATGGAGTCACCTCTGATATAAGTACTGCCAATCAGGCTGTGCCATAAGTCCTCAGCTCACCCCCAAGGCAGGGTTGAGTGTTTCCATCCAGGGAACAGTATACTGGGGGTCAGGACAGAAGCACTTCAGCTAGGGTTGATGCTGGGAGGGAAATCTGTTCCTGCATGCTCAGAGGGCATGAGCAGTTATTGGTTCACAGCCCTTTAATCTGTCACCAATGAAGGAGTTTCTCCCAATTTTAAGGACAACCCACCCCATGAATGTGTACACTTGTGATATTCCTGAGGTGACATCCTGCAACATGTGGTTACCCATGTTGCCAAGGGTCACCCCATGCCTCCACCAGATGTCTCTCATTGATCAGTATAGTACAATCCCACCCCACCTCCAGTTGAAGAGCAATCTAACAGATGCTTTGCACCCTCCCTCCACTCCTGATGCCTTGGACTGAGGGTGTAAACTCAAGTAACTGACATGATAGAACAATGCCGTATTGCTTGGTGCCATGAAACTGGTTTTACACCTCCATTTATAAAAGGATCCCTCAGGCCATTTGTCTTTTGGTGCTTCACACCTCTACAAAGAAAACCTAACCTGAGAATAATCCATGGGTTAGGGTCACCTTGGCTCCCTATTGTAACTGTTAAGGCTGTTGGATCCAAAACTGAGCATTAGTCAGCCTAAGATTTCTGTGTTTCAGGTCTACAAATGACTAGATGTGTCTGACAGTGCCCTCTCACTGGGTCAAATACATGGCATCTTTAACACTTCTCAAAGCAACTAGCAAGCAGCTAGCTAGACAGTAACTTTGGAGCCAAGAGTGGTGGTTTGTGCTCATCATATGCCAGGTATGACCCATTATATCAACATACTGCTTTCCGAAGCATCTCAGACTATTACCATTAAAACACAGACTCTGTTCCCAAAGACACAAAGGT
Source organism: Neoceratodus forsteri (assembly GCA_016271365.2). NCBI lineage: Eukaryota > Metazoa > Chordata > Ceratodontiformes > Ceratodontidae > Neoceratodus > Neoceratodus forsteri. The sequence continues at coordinate 1,707,455,062 of CM028129.1, read as the reverse complement.
CTGTACACAAGATTGCCAGTCCTTGGAATGCAATTTTGTCTCAAAGGTTACATCATCTCATTCTACATCACGAAAAGTGTAGAACAGTTAATATTTTAATCCAGTCATCCAAGATGCATGACAATTATCATTTTCAATTGCTCCAGTGGGGCGGGCTTCTTTCCTGCCTTGTGAAGTAACTTCCTTGACTAGAAAGAGAAACATTGCAAAATGATCCTGGAACCAATTAGATTGCACTTCACACTGGTGTATCTATGTGTGGAGACTGTAGATTTATTTGTGGTTTACTTGCTGGCTTTAGTGAATGGAAAAACTAATGCTAACACAATTTTAACATTTCTTCACCTTAACACAAGAAACTCATCAAGAATACCAGACACTGATGGATGCATCATTCATTTTGTTGCTATGACCCCATTTAACCTCTTATAAACTTTGTCACTTACCTGAATGAAATAGAATTAATATATATTACAGTTTTTAAATATTATTTTAATATGATTATATTCAGACTGATCTACTGAGTATATTCACTTTGCCATCATATAAAACATTATTCTAAATACTTTTAGAAAATATATGCAGGATACTGCACAGGATAACAGTTTCAAACTGTGTAATGAAAGGAACTGTACTGCAAGTGCCAAATGTATGTAACAGACACATTTTCCAAATATTTCAGGGGCTGTACAGGAAAAAGTGACCATGACATCCAGAGGCAGCATCTGTGTCATGCTGTGTTCCTTTCACCAGGAAGATAAAATGTTTTGCTTTTTTCAGAAACAAAGGCCCTTGTATTCATGTGATTGGGTCCAGGCATAAGGCATGAAGATTTGTGACAGCCAGTTTCAGAACATACATCTGAGAGAGTCACACAGGAAGCCCCATGTTGTAAGTTGTCCTCATGTCAACTCAGGCACTACTGAGCTTTATGTAAATGAGCTGATCTAGCTGCTGATCTAGGGCATTGACTTGTGGAGTTAATACCACAAAGTGAACTGGCTCCACTGTCACATCTAATCACCCACTTTAGTCTGTTGTACTGATACATGTTCAGGTTCGGGTGACAGGCACTTGTTTAGTGGCGGTGTTACACAGTGCTGCTCTCCATCCCTCACTAGTACAGTTGTACACTGGTAAACTACCATCTGATCCTCAGTTTCACTGACACACATCCCCTTCACCATTTCCTACAGAAAGTCACCTGCCCCAGTTTCCAGTCCCACAAACACAAACACCCTTTCCTCAGTGTGGTCCCACCTCATCAAAGCCAATTCAAAGCGAACAGTCAATCTGTTCCTTACGATGCACAGTCCTCTTCCAGGTTATTTAGTAAAAAGCGTAAACTCTAAATAGTGAGGCGAGCACATGTCTATGAGAGACAGTAAAAATCTTCGCATGATTGCTTAATTTAGGGTGAATGTAGAAAAGCATCTAAAAATAAATCTTTGTTCCTTCTCCTTTCCCTCCTCCACATTGATAACTAGCCATCATGCAAACAAGGACTCCTAGACATTGAGGATTTCTAAATGAAAAAGCATGTTTACATGGTCTGATCTGGATCTGCATCACTGCAAGCAGTGCAGTTCAGTTCTAGCAGTGCAGATCAGGCCTTGTAAACAGCCTGAGGCACTGCAGGTGGCTTCATTGCAGTGCAGCGTGGTCAGTATTTTGGTGGGGATGAGAACTAGTGAAGCTTGTTATGCTAGAATGTAAACATGCTGTTCTGCCCACACCAGTGCATCCCATGGCACCCTACGTTGCCCTGCCATGCCTCCTCTGCCTTCCTCCCTTCACTCCCATATTGGGGAGGCGTTTACGCTGCAGTAAGAGAAGTGTGATACTTTTTTTTGTTGGTGCCTTTAAAGGGTGGTGGTTGTGAGAGACAGGGGGTGAATGAGGCAGCATGAACCCAAAGCCCAAACCAAAGCCAAATGTGCTGATACAATGCAAGGCGTCAATGTGAACAACAGACTGATCCTGCAGTAGTGCATGGTGTCGACTGTGTAATGGCCATCAGGAGCCATGCAGACAGAGTGGCGGCAATGCAGAATAAACCACAATGCAGTGCAGCAGGTAGTGTAAACAGGATATAAGAGATAAATTAAGAAGCGTCTGGAGGAACAGCAATCAAAAGACACACACACACAAATGATACATTCTAGCAAGATAGTTTAACTTTATGTAGCAAGAAGAAACTGTTACAATAAAGAAGAAACACCTTACCCTGTAAAATATTGTTTCTGCAAGCATTAGCTAAACGTATTAAGCTTCAGTTGTTGCCTCAGACCACTTTGCACTTAAATCAACAACCACAATAAATATCTTCACTCCAATTTATTAAAAAAGGATGTGTTAATGATCCTAAGAACTATAAACCTATTGATATCTTGGGCAAGCATGTTACCACATTCTTGTTGGAAAAACACGAGTGGGGAGACTATCAATGAATTCCTCGTGACAAGCAGGCAGGTTTTAAAACAAGTTATTTGTGAATGACAGAGTACAGTACTCACTGCAAGCCCATTGGTCAACAAGGGTCCACCAACGGGCTTTCAGTGGTACAGTAGCTGTCATTCCCAGACTGCTCTGTCTGGGCAGCCATGGTGAAATGCTGGTGGTTGTGCTGCCCGCCGATCATCAGGACCTGCAGGGATGGGGTGGTAGGGTGGGAGAGGGTGCCTGAGTGGGCAGGATGTCTGCTGGTCTAACAGGGTGTTTCTGGAGCCCCATCAGCAGTGCATTCGGGTTGAGGTGGGGGTTCTTTGTATGACTATCTACCACCACAGTGTGCAGCATGAAATTGGGATGTAGGTGGGGGGTTTCTTTGTGCAAAGTGCTACCGCGCAGTGTGCGGCAGAGATCGTGGACTCGGGCAGGGAGGAGGGTTTCTTTGGACACTTTACTACTGCTGCAGTGTGCAGCATGGATCTGAGAGTCTCGCCGCGGGGGCACGCTCTGGACTGGCAGGGTGAGCAGGCTGCCTTGCTGTGTCTGCAGTATGGCAGCCTGCCTGTGGCGGCAACCCACTTATGTCCACTTGTTGCAGACATATCTCCTGGAGGCGCATCTCTGGACTTGCTCCGGGATGCGCCTCAAGATAAGTTGTGACTGGGACTGCACACCATATGCATGGGCATGCCCCCAGCACAACCCCTCAGATCGCGCGCATATCATTTTGATTGGTGTGCAGTGCATCTGTGATGCATTGCTGCATCGAGGATGTGCCAGTGCATTGGACCTTCCAGAATTGCACCAGTGCGAAGTCGGGATGCTCCAGCACATCTCAGATGTGTGGTACATCCTTTGAGAATCCTGCCCTATATTTTTTATCATGAACATGGTTATCACAATTTTCAGTCTTTTACATTACAAAGTTAACATCTTAAAGCACACATGACAGAACCCAGCACCCTGTCACTTGAGTAATATATGACATTTTATAAACAACTGGACACATGTAAAAATAATTAATTTAGCTCACTATGTCTTCCAAAAAAGAAATGAAAATAAATTATTCGCAGTAGAAATGAAAGTTGGTTCTAGAAACACAATGAATTATCAGTCTAATTTTAGTGCTGTAGAGTAATCAAAAACAAACCCGAATGTATGCATACCATACTGTACGTATAATACAGCTCATCACATACAAATATAAAGAGAATTTCCAGTAAGAACTTCATGAAATTTAACTTCTGCTGGAAGAATTCAAATGAAATTAGAATTCAGCTTCTGTGCGATTTCACAAAATGTCACAAAATTTAGATTTCTGTTATGTCTATTTCATATTAAAACCCTTCTCCAAATTGTGCCACATTAGTTAAGTTTACATCTTCTACCACATTGATACGTGTAGCAGTGTTCAGATATCCAGCATTAAAGGGGCTGAATTATAAACAGCCAAATATTCACAGCATTTTAAAGAAATTTTGCAAGGACATAATCTGCACATTTTAAATCACAATAACTTTAGAACTGAAGAATCCATTTAGCACAAAAACAATGGGAGAGGGACATTAAGAGGTTTTAAGGGAACCTCGGGAAGGGGCAGCCTAAGGAAGCCAGCCTGTGCCGAAAAAAGGGACTGTACTGAACAGCTGCCTTGCTGAAATCAAGGACTGGATGTCCTCCAGCTATTTGCAACTGAACCCGGATAAAACAGAGGTACTGGTGATTGAGCCCAGTCGAGGGTATGATGGAGGTATTGCTGGTGCAGATACAGGATTGTTCCTGGGATTGGCTCCATTGCTGGCCTGCTCTAGTGTGCAAAATCTTGGCATGATCCTCAACAGCAGATTGACCCTGGAAGCCCTGGTGTCTTCTGTTGTCAAGAGTGCTTTTACCACTTGAGGAATATCGTCATAATTAAGCCTCTAGTTCCACCTGAAGACCTTCCAACACTAGTACATCCATTTGTGACTTCACGGCTTGATTACTGCAACTCTCTATTTATTCATTTAGTGTTTGTTGCCTGGGAAGGAGGACTAGACAATTCTGCCTATTTTCAGCCTCGTCCTGGGAGAGGAATACAGATGGATACCAACTGACATTGAACCAGATTAAGCTGTTAGTGGTATTTTTAGTGAATGGAAATTCCCTACTCTGTTGTAGGGGTGCTGTGTCGCTCTGAGCGACAGGATGGCTGACAGTATGATATGGACGAGATTGCAGATGGTGCTGTGGAAGAGGAGCTCCTGCAGTGCCACATATACTTTTCAAAGCTCTATAAATATTCTGGTTATATTTGCAGAGGATGCGATACCGGAGATTATGTATCAACCTGATTCTGTGGCTGATGTTGACAAAATTGACAACCCGGCAGCTCAGGAGCTCTTGTGGAAAGGAATTGACCCAGGAGCAGACAGTTCATCGGCTGGAGGTACAGTACGGCAAAAACTGAACTACTTAACTTGTTGAGTGCGAGTGCATCTGGGAATCACCTGCCGAGTGTGCAGCAGGATGGCAGACAAAGACAGGACTCCTGTTGAGGAGAAACATGGTTTTGGCACCAGGACCAGGTACAGATGGCTGGTCCCCAGATTGTGTCCTGAAGGCAGCAGGCTGGATGCTCGCATCTGATAACAGAGTTGGCTCCCTGGTGATGTACCAACTGCCACACAGATTATGTCACTGCCTTGGGGTTTGTACTGATAAGCGTTGCTTGGAGTACAATAGACCCTGCCTCTGCTGAACTTCAGGAGGGATGGCAGGTCTAGGACATTTGGATTTACAGCCAGATTGCATGGCCCCGACACCATGGCTTTTGCTTGCAGGATCAGGTACTGTACCTTCCTTTGTCACTACTTGTTTACTGAATGTTATGATGATTCTACCTTGAAGGGGCATGCAAAGGTTCCGTTACTGGCTGTGCTGGATACAGGACTACTAATAGATGCACGAATGCTCCGAGTGTGGCTGTATAGCACCTGGCTATAGGGGATGTGCAGACTGAATCCAGGCCATCTTGGGCTGAGGATGTGGATTCACAGATAGTAGTGGAGGTGCTTAATTTCCTCCACCTCCGGACCAAAATACCAGGGTGCTCCATCCTCCCTCTCCCCATGCCCGCAGCAGAATCCGCAATGATGGATGACAGACCTATTTACTAACCTAGGAAAACCTAAGGAATGCAGGAATGTGATGCAGTATTAAATACAGAGGGGCTTGAACAGTTACCTGACAGGGTATATGTGGCCCGTGAGGCTTCTAAAGAGTCTATGCACTTTCAAGCTGTTGATGTTTTTGCCCTGATTCGTATCTCTGGGGACACTGTATTTGATGTATGCTTTAATACGCCTGTACATTGGGAAAAGTTCTGGAGCAAGTATGCTTTGCTAAAACAAACCCAGTTATGGGATCCGTTTGTGCGATTCCCTCCCTTGACGACTGTGGAGTTTATCACTATACTATTTTGCAATGAAAATATACGTATCTCTGATATTTTATACTGGGTGAAACAACGTGCAGATGTATTGGACGGTCTGCACCCAATATTGATAGTGAGCACATATGGACTGGAGGGTGGAAAATTAAAGTAAAGCTATGAGCGACTTAGGCTGGCCCAGAGCACCTTCTTAGTTGTTTCTACTTGGGACTTGATAGAGGCTTTTGCTTTTACCCAGGCCAACCCAAACTTGCCATCGGTGTAGATCTTTCTCACATCTTAGCAATGCATGTGAGGTTTTGATGTGCAATTTTGCTTACAGATGGGGCATCCCAGTAATCAATGCAGGAATCCACCTAAATACAACCTCTGTGACGAACATGGCCATTTATGATTGCAATATTCTCGGCTGTGCACAATAAAGGCTCCTTTTGGGACCAAGGACACCACTGTGCTTACGGCTCAAGAATCCTTGGCACAGCAACTACATATTTCCCAAAATATTCGGATGGCGAGGTTCAGGTGAACGGACAATTTGTCTCTGCCTGTTGAGGCAGCTCCTTCTATAGCAGAGCCAGTACCCATAGACGTTGGGCAGAAAACAGGTGTAGGAGGTCAGAGGCTGGTGGACTCTGCTACTGAACAACCAGGAACATCAGAACCCTCCTTGCCATCTTTTGAGATACCCCCAGCCACTGGAGGAAGGATTCACAGTGGTGAAAGGGAAAAGACGCTCCACCAGGATTGCCCCAAAGGCTAAAGTGTCTCATACAGTATCACCTTCTGAGACAAACAAGTTTGCTGTCCTTCTACCTTCTGTTGAAAATGAGGACAAGGACTCAGAAGCCCCTCTATTGTCTCCTCCCAGAAAGACTAGGCTTGCTGACCAAGGCACCTAGCTTCACCTGAGCTCTTTCCTTTTAGCTTGCTTGAAAGGACAGAACTAAGAACCTTACCAGAAGGTGTTGCAGTTTCCTTCTCACATTGAAGACAGGGAGAGTGAGAAAGCAGCCACAGCTTCCTTGAATCAAGGAGGTTATTTTCTAGACTACACTGAGCTGAATTATTACTTTTGGACCTGTGTATGTAACTAGTATTGATTCTGTTTTTGGGGTAGACTTTTCTTAGTTTTAACTTTAATTTGCCAGGGAGGAACTGTAGCTGGGAGATATTTGCAGTCAGTTGTGACTAGACCTGCTACTTAGCCTTTGTGAAATAGGTGTCTGAAAGGAAGGAAGGCACTTCCTGGGATGGAGGTAAGAGTTGTAGGAGATTGTTTCTGGACAGCATAGGTTTACTCCCACCACCCTTCCCTCACCCCACCCACCCCAAGCACATAAACTTCCTTTATAGGAGGGTTCTGACATCACTTCCTCAAAACTGCTAACAACATACACCTGTTCATATCCTTAAAACCACAGCACACTAAATATGGGTAGAGACACTCCAAGCTTGCACACACTAAAGCAAGAACAAAAAACAAAAAAGCATCTGTAACTCGAAGGGACACAGACATGTGGGGAGTGGTGCAATGCACTGGCTGTGGAGCAGCAGTCTTCCAGGAGACATTCTAGAAACTGCGTTGCTGCCCTATTTGCAGGCACCTCTCTGGTCTGAGGGAGAAGGTTGTTCGTCTCCATGCTGACCTGGCAAGGATGCTGAAACCTGCTTCCCACCCAGGGACCACTCAGGCCACTGCCACTACCTCAGAGATTGCCAAGAAAGAGGAGTGGTTGGACCACGGTGGGCTCAGGGAGGGTGAGGGTGGTGGAACAGAGGTGCATCCCTCAGTTGTGCCTCTCACAATTCATTCACAACTCTGCAAAGCATGGTTCCTCTATGAGGCACATGCAGTGGAGACCAAGGAGGATGCTGGGAACTTCCACAATGGAGACCCACAGGAAGGCAGCCCAGGACCCCACAGGAAGGAAACAAAACCTGGTGGGACTCAATTGAGGGGTAGAACTGGGGAGGGATGGGAAAGGGAGGTAAGGTGCCTGCCCGGTGCCAAGGCTTGGAGGGACAGAAATGAATCCTCAGGATCGTGGGAGCAGCAGCAGGGGAGGAGCTGGATGTCATTATCCACCGAGGACGAATGACCTGGCTGAGAATGGGTTCAGAGCAGTGCAACAGGAGTTTGTGGAGTTGGGGAGGGGCCTTAGACAAGTAGCACACATGGTAACTTTCTCAGAAGTGCTACCTGTCTATGGCATAGATGAGACTAGGGCACTCCACACCATGGGATTCAGTGACTGGTTGGAAAGCTGGTGCAGAGCTCAGGGATTTGGCTTCATTGGGGACTGGGGCTCCACCTGGAGGGATGCAGGCCTATTCAGGTGTGATGGTCTGCATCTATCCTGGAGGGAACCAGGATCCTAGTGATAGGTAGGGGAGGTACTGAAGAGGAGAGAGAAATCCTAGCCCCCAAAAAATCAGGGTAGTTAGTGAGAGGTAAACACCAAAATAGAGCAATCAATAGGAGAAGGGCAGGGGTAAATGGAGAAAAGACAAAGGCAGTAGGGACAGGGATGGGGCAAAAGAAATAAAGCCATAAAGAGATGGAGGTAATGGTACCAATGCCTATAGTCTAGGTAAAAGCTCCTGAAATGGTGGCCTTGATGGAAGAGTGATGCTTGGATATTGTGGCAGTCACAGAAACATGTGTACAGAGAACCATGACTGGGATGTCAACATACCAGGGTACACAATCTACAGGAGGACAGGGAGGAAAGAAGAGGAGGAGGAGCTCTATGTAAGGGAAGGGATCAAAGCAACATAACTAAAGGGTAAGCAGGGAGGAGAGGAGGCACTGTGGGTCACCCTTGGGACTGGAAATGGCTCCACAGTCCGCACAGGGTTGTATACAGACCCCATCTCAGGTGGAGGAAATGGACAAGGAAATGATAGAAGGCATCCTTGGGATGGCAGAGAAAGGGAGATATTGCTGATGGGGGACCTGAATATGCCAGATGTTGACTGGAGCACCTTTGCTGAAGCCACATCCAGAGCAGGACCATTCTCGATGCCCTACAAGGGCATGCCTCAGACAGCTAGTTTTGGAACCCACTCGGGAGACAGCAGTCTTAGACCTGGTACTCTCAAATGGGGATGGAGAGGATCTCTGATCTTGAAGTGGTAGCCATCTGGGAACAAGCGACCACCAAACAGTGTGGTTCATGATAAACTTAGCTGTAGAGTCAAGCCACACAAAGTGAAGGTACTGGACTTCAGGAGGGTTGATTTTGACAAAATGGAGAGGATGCCTCAGAAAAGCACTAGCAAACAGGCAAGAAGGTGGGGTAGAGCAACAATGGGGAAACATCAAAACCACCATCACAGAGGCAACAAGTCTTTGTGTGAAGCAAATAAACAAATCAAACGAAAGAAAAAAACACTATGGTTCTCAAGCGGAGTAGCGGGGAAGTTAATGGAAAAAGATAGCATTCAGGAAGTATAAGGGAACACAGAAGAAGCAGGACAGAGAACTGTACCAGTTAAAGCAGAAGGAAGTGGGTAAGGCAGTCAGAATAGCAAAGGTCCAAAAAGATAGCCAACTCGGTGAAGGGGATAAAACTTTTATAGGTACATTACGGAGCGAAGAAAGACTAAGACAGGGATACTGAGGCTGAACAAAGAGGAAAGTGGGTGGGCATAGAGCGACAGTGAAAAGCAGGATACTGAACGAATACTTCTGCTCAGTATTCACAATGGAAAAGCAGGAAAATACCTAATCCAGTCAATAGAAGCACTCTAGATAGGGGTGTGGATATTAATCCTTTCACAGAAGAAAGGGTACTGAAAGAACTCTTAAAACTGAAGGTGGTTAAAGCAATGGGGCGTGATAGGAATTCACCCCAGGATTTTAAAAGGACTAGGGGATGAACTAGTAACACCAATGACTACCCTTTTAATAAATCATGGGTGGATGGGGTGGTACCTGAGGACTGGAGGAGGCGGATGTGATTCCCCTTCACAAAAGTGGGAGCAAGACAGAGGCAGGAAATTACAGACCTGTCAGTTTGACCTCAGTGGTAGGAAATAATGGAATCACTTCTGAAGGAAAGAATTGTTGAGTACCTAGAGGCCAGTGGGGCACAGGACCCAAGGCAGCATGGATTCACAGCGGGAAGGTCGTGTCAGACAAATCTAATTGATTTCTTTGACTGGGTGACCAAAGCAGTAGACCAGGGAGGGGCTGTGGACATGGCCTACCTAGAGTTTAGCAAGGTATTTGACACAGTCCTGCACAAAGATTAATAAACAAATTAGCCAGCCTGGGAGTGGGTCCTAGGGTGGTAGCCTGGGTAAAACACTGGTTGGACAACAGGACACAGTGGGTAATACTAAATGGAGTCCACAGTGAAGAAGGAGGTTTACTAGTGGGGTACCACAGGGTTCAGTACTGGGGCTGGTCCTTTTAATGTCTTTATAAGTGACATTGCAGAGGACTGGAAGGGAAAATATGTCTCTTTGCAGATGACACAAAGATCTGCAACAGGGTTGATACACAAGGTGGGGTGGAAAGGATGAAAAGGACTTGGCAAGGTTGGAGGAATGGTCAAATGTATGGCAACTTAGATTCAATGCAAAAAGTGCAAAGTAATGCACCTGGGAAATAAAAACTCAGAGGAAGAGTACACAATGGGGGCGAGATACTGACAACAAAAATGGAAAGGAACCTGGGGTAGTCATAGCAGATGACTTCAAGGTGGACCAGCAATATGAGAAGGCAGTAAGGAGGGCTGGGGGATACTGGGATGCATAGAGAGGCATCACCAGTAGAAAACAGGAAGTTGTTGGCCCTCTGTACAGACAGTTGGTAAGACCACATCTGGAGTACTGTGTACAGTTCTGGAGACCCCATCTCCACAAAGACATAGATAGGGTGGAGGCTGTCAGAGGAGGGCAACCAAAATGATACAGGGTCTGCATCAAAAGACATATGAAGAAAGACTAAAGGAACTAAAGATGTATAGCCTCGAGAAAAGGAGGAGAGGGGTACATGAAAGAACTTTCAAATACCTCAAGGGAATCAACAAAGTCCAAGAGGATAGCGTCTTTCAGAAAAAGAGATGTGCAAAACAAGGGGCACAATTAGAAGATAGAGGGGGATGGCTTAGAGGTAATGTGAGAAGTATTTCTTCACAGAGAGAGTTAATGGATACATAGAACAGCCTTCCTGAGGAGGTTGTAGAGTCAAAAACAGTGGGGAATTCAAGAATGCATGGGACAGACATAAAGGCAATTCTAGTGGGGGATAGGAGGAAGTAGGCTGTTGGTTAACTAGGATCTGCAGCTTATCCGTTAGGTAGGAAATGGGCAGACTAGGTGGGCCAGCGGGTCATATCTGCCATCAAATTCAAATTCTATGTTAATCTAAAACATTTTTGAATCCAATGTCTGGTAAGAATACAAAATTGACTCTTTCATCAATTGCAGCACTTCTGGCGTTATCTATATGCTAACATGCCCGTGTGGCAAAGCTATGTTGGACAAACTAAGAGATCGCTGAAATTACATGTGGGTGAGCATAAGGGGCAATCAGAAATGGTAATGATGAGTATGCCATGGCTAGACATTATGAGAAGGAAAGACATGGCTTCCCAGCATCCCTAAGGTTCACTGGTATAGAAAGTGGAATTGGGAATAAGAGGAGGTGATTTTGGACTAAAACTTTTGCAGCGAGAAGCTTTTGGATTTTTAACGTAATACACTTGCACCCAATGGACTGAATGAAGAAATACCTCTGTTCAGCTATCTTAATAAGTGAATTATGAGGTTCGACTTGACGTCTGCCTCCTAGTAGAGAGCAGACTTGCCAGCTCTGCCCACTGTTTATGGAGAAAATAATCCATTGGAGTGTTTTGATCAGCTAGCGTTTTTTTTGTTAACAAAAATCTGTATAAGACTGTCGGAAGCTAGACTTGGCGGCTCTGCTTCCTAGAGGTGCAGACTTGCCGGCTCTGCCTCTAACTGTTGACAATTTTGCCTTTTCCAGTTCAATACCTCATCCTTTGGTGGTTTAATTTTAATGGTTTTGCTATGCTATTCAGAATAAAGTAGCACTATTCTGGGCTTGTAAATTTACATGTTAGTTTATTAGGAAGGTAGCACTTTCTTTATATCTAGTGTAGTATGTATAGAATAGTGCATTTTTTTAAACATATTTTGGAGCCAATATTGGTATTACTATTATGATTTTTGTTAAGTGAGTGTATGTATATTTGTTTACCTTTAAATATTATTTGTGGTATATTCCTTGTATTAGATGTACTGCTTCTTTAAATTGAGAGCCTTAAATAGCAATGGGCTTTTCTGATTATTACTCTGTGATGATGACCCGATTGGTCGATATGTAAGCATAGCGTATCGAACAGCTTACAGCTCTAAGTAGCTCAGATCGTGTGGTGGTTATTTTGAATTTGGCATACTTTCGTATTTTGCAATTACAGCATTTTCAGATAAATCCTTATAGTGAGTGCAGTTATAAATAACTGGAGCATGTAAGTCTGTTTGTCGACTGCTCATTTGTGCCTGCTGATATATGTCGCACCATGGGACGGTGAGTGCCTAATACTGATATCTGTTTGATTCAAGATACTAGGCTTCATTCAGAAGCAGATATCTACTAAGCGAAAGGCCTGGGTATGGGGTTCCTCGATTTGGTCCTTGGGGGACTAAGCTTGCTCTGGGGTGGGGTTCTGTTCCAGAATTCAATACAACCTACCAAAATCATGCCCAAAATAGAGGCAGTATAGTGCAGTGGTTTAAGGCTCGGAGCTGCAAATCTGGAGACCTGGGTTTGAATCCCACAGCCCCCACTTGCATACTGTGTGATCCTGAGCAAGTCCTTAACTTCCCTGTGCTCCCAGGTTGCACCTGTAAACAAGCTTTCAGCATGTGTGTCTCTCCTGGTTAAACAATTGGAAAAAAATCTACGAGGTAGCCCGGGAGGGCATTGGTTTGGATGTCACTTTTCATACTCAAGACTTGAGGATCGGTGTAGTATATGCCCCAAAGACGAAGCAGGCCAGGGTTCAGCTTTTTAAATGCCCTCCACCCATACCTTCATACCCATAGAAAGCTTGTTTTAGGGGGTGACTTCAATTGCCCTCTTGATTTCTGGGACAAGACTGGTACTACTCCTAAGTTATACTGTGTTACAAATTGGTTAAAATATCTTTACGAACTGCAGACTTGAGGGACTCATTTAGGACTCTTCATGGCAAAGGGGTCATACCTATTATAGGGCCTCCTGTCCTCCAGAATAGACTATATTTTGTTTCCAAACATTAGACTATTCTGCAGTGAATATAATCTCTTCCACTTCTTCAGATCATTTTGGTCTGGAAATCCAGTTGGGTCAGTTACAATCCCATAATATAGGCCCAGGGTATTGGCATCTCAATAACTCCATCTTAACTGATACAAACATACATGGAGATATGACACAACATCTCTTGGCCCGAGCTATGTTAGTAGCTTGGTATGACTCAGTAGGGGATTGGTGGATGGACACGAAGATAATGATTTGTCAGGTGTTCAAAAATGGGGAGGCAGAAGTTACAATCTGCTTATTTTCAGTACTTGAAATTACGCAAATGCTTGTACCACCTTATTACTAGGCAAAATGTTGACCATGTGGAAATACCTCCCAAATATGGGTTATCAAACAGGAGATGTCAACATATTTATATACTAAGTTCCAGTCCTTGCGGATGGAGCAATCCATGAGGGTTGCAGGGTACAAAAACCTCCTCAATATTTTCAAGATTGTCACTCCCAGGTTACAAGAAAATTATGGGATGTGGTTAGGGATGATTCAGGTGTATACACACAGAATTTGAAGGTATTTACACACCTTCCAAGCACATTTTCAGTCTACCTTTGGTGTTCCCATGCCTGTTGTATCACACTTTCACCATTTTTCCCTCCTTTTCTACCCAGAGTTGGACCCCAGGGTGACTGCTGGGATGGAGGGCCCAATTTTAGAGGAAGAAATTAGAATAGCCATAAAAAGTTAAAAGGTAATACTGCTCCAGGACCAGATGAGTTGGGTCGCAATTTTATAAATCCTTTGGGACACACTGATTCCACTGTTAGTGGAAGTCTTTAATGATATTTTGTTTAATTTGGATCTGCCTGATGCAATGGGAAAGGATTTTCTAATCCTTTTACACAAACAAGGAGATTGTCTGGATATAAAACATTGGAGGCACGTATCACTGCTGAATGTGGATTTCAAATTATTATCAATGATACTATGTGTCCGTCTTAGTGCTGTGGCTCAGATGGCTATTTCTCCTTATCAGAGTTATGTTATCCCTGGCGTTCAATGAGAAACAACTTTATTTGTTTAAGGAGGTTTTGCAGGGGAATTTGGGGCAGTTACACAGTTATGGATTACTTTGGACCAAGAGAAGGCATTTGATCGTCTTTCTCATGCAGTTCTGTTCTCCTTTTGACCTTTTTGGCATCCGCAGGTTTATTGCCTGGATACGCATGCTATATGGTTCTGCACATTTCCATTTACTAGTAAATGGAACCCTGAGTACTCATATCCCGTACGGAGAGGAGTATGTCATGGATGCCCTCTGAGTCCCTTGTTGTATGTCTTTATCTTGATGTTGTGCTAAAACATGTGAACTGTTCTACTGCCATAGCTGGCATGTCTTTGCCTCCCCAGATGGTCCCCCTCAAGGTCATGGCTATAACGATGATCTTAGTTTCTTTGTGTCTTCTTGGGAGATGGAGATCTAGTGCAGGAGTTATTAAGGAACTACTCGGATGTAACAGGGGCCAAAATTAATTTTCACAAGAGTCGGGCCTGATGGTCGGACAACCCCACCCTTTGAATAGCATTTGTAATGTACCCATGGTCACTGATACTGTTATATTAGGGCTATAGTTTGGTCAGTAGGACATGGAAGTGGTGAACTGGGAGGCTAAGTTGCTTTTGTGTGAAGCTCATCTTCAGGCCTGGCAGGTTTTCAGATTTCCAAGTTAATAGGGTTTACCTGTTAAAACATTTATTATTCCCATTTTGTTATTTGTCAGTTCGATATTCCCACCCCCACCCTGGATACCCTGGATACCAGATTGTATAGTGTTTTTCTCTGTAATTTTGGGTAGTTGTCTGAATCCGGTCAAGTGGAATACATTATGTAGATCCATTTCTTTGGGGGTATAGCTACAGTAAACCCACTGGTGTTTTTCATTCTATTTTGGTTATGTAATATAGCGCTGGTTTCAGGAATGAGTTGCAGTTTTGGGTGGAGTGGGAAGGGGTTTGGTTTGCTCAGTGTATGTCAATTTGGGTATAGGACAAATGGTCTTTTCGGTTTCAGACTTTGACCACTCCTGCTTATATTGGTATACATTCAAGAAGATCTGGATCTGGAGAATTGCAATCTCTGATTTCCAGACTCTCTCTCCAGGCCTTTGTTATATCAACAGATTATATGGGAGCATTTCACCGACCCAATTGCCTTTCCTAAAAGGGACACCACAAGATATTGAGATTACTACTCGTCAGTTATTAGATCCTAAACTTCTGAAATGTTTGTGGGATATCACCTGGTTGGCCTGCCATGATAGATTGGGGTATGGGATAATCACAAACATAAAGGCTTGGCTGAACGGTATTGTCTTTGAGACACGTGTAATATGATTCTGGAAATGCAAAAGCACCTTTTTTTCATTGTCCCTTTATGATCTCCTTTGGACCATATTAAGCAATATGGTGCAGGATGTAACTTTTATTACTATGTCGTATGAGGTTCTTGTGTTAGGCATTTATCAGGGAACCTGGCAAAGATATAAAATGGGCACCCTTAGATTGATTTGTTGTATCCTGAAGTATCAACTTTGGCAAGCAAGATGACATTGGTTCTGCATAACCAGCTCATATCTACATATGAAATGATTAGGATGATTATGAGACAGGTTCAATAAAGGTATCAGTTTGATAAAATACATCTTCCTGTTATAGATAGGATTTTCTTGTGGCGACACTGTTTGGGGTGGGTGACTGAACACAGTAAACAGAATATAATACATACCACACCTACATAGTCACATAGGTTGGGAAATAATGATACCTCAATTAAAAAAAAGGGGAGGGGTTTCTGGTAACTGTAGCTAGAGTTAGGTAGCACTAGGACAGATGTTTTTCCTCGAGGATTATGAGTTTGAGATCCTTAGATGTCCAATGTAGGATAGCTTCAAGTGCTATTGGAGAGGCAGATACACTGTGTAGCTTCCTAGCTGACTTAAGATTTCTATATTCTTCCTTTTCATTCTTTAAGATGAGGTATATGCAATGATATGGTGAGCTAGGTTCCCCATATGTTCTTTCCTATTAGTACTTTCTAAATATATTTTCCTTAGTATTGTTGGGTTTCACAATTCCAAACTTCCCCTACTCGCCAGTAGAGGGACCCTTGGTCATCTGAGCTAGGAATAGGCAGTCCTGTGGGAAGCTGGAGGAGATGGTTTTGGAGGAGACAGGGGAGCAGGCCTCCTCCTGGTCTGTTAATGCAAGAGGCCGTTGATGCTGCCCTTGCAGAGGCAGATTTTTCAGTTTCGGAGTTTCATGATGACATGGACATTATAATGTGCAAATAATTGATGCAGCTAGTAATGGTCAGATGCCCGATGGACTGCCAACACAGAGGAATAAAGAACTTTTGATGGCCAAAGAGAGCTGTACTTATGAAAGGCCAAGGAGCTAGAACTTGAGCTTGCTGCTTTAGTTGATTCGACGTGAACTATCAATGCTAGGAAGGACTCTGTCAGTTGGGCAGTGAGTCAGCGGTGCTGCTGTATCTACAGCACAGGTGCTGGTGAACAAAAAGACAGCTGTGACTCGGCTCCTCAGGATGCGGTCAACAGCAAGGTAAAGGCTGGCAGTGTAAACAGGGATTCTCCTGTGTGCCAAAAGCCTTATGCTGCAGAGGACTTTAGTAAAGAAAACCTGGCGACATTCAAATAAAAGTTCTGTGTCTAAGGTGTCAGAGGACATTTCTAAGGAGGCACATATTTCTCAACCAAAAGTTTCAGAGACTACATTTTCTTTCCCTGCTTATCAGTCAAGATGCGGCTGGGAAAACCACGCGGAGTGTCACAAGATACCCTCAGCCTCAGGTTGTAGAGGGCAAAACCTGATTCAGACATTCCTCGAAATAAAGACATAGAGGTCCTGAATGGTCTCCCATTCATGCTCTGGAAGACACTGGGTGGGAAAAAATAGCTGATGGACACTGGCAACCAGATCCACAGAATGCTACCTATGTACAGATACTAGCAAAAGCCGATTTGGATGTGGCCACCACCTCAGCTATGAAATGAGCTCCAACACACCCAGAGTAATTCTACAGAACTTACTTCTGCTATAACTACTTCTACAGTATCTAACATTTCTGTTTTAAAGAATACTAAAACTATTAATATGGAAGAGGAGAATGGGGAGGTAAATGAAGGCCCAGTACGTTTAGGGCCCTCTGAGGAGATGGTACAGAATATTACAGAAGGTTGGGGGATGAATCAATGTTTAACATACTAACATGCTAAAACCCAGCAGAATAGACCTGATAGTCTGTCGTGTCTGCTCGGTAGCCAGCCCCTAATGGCTGCTCACTCTCACCCCCAGCCCAAAGAGGGTCATCTTCACCTTCAGTTTACCATTGTACCTGTCCCACCATCTCTTGAAGCCCTCCACTGTGCCCTCCTCCACCAGACTCCTGGGCAGTGCATTCCATGGCCCCACCACCCTCTCAGTAAAGTAATGTCTCTGCATTCTCCTGAATGTCCCCTCCAGCTTCCACTCATGCCCGCTAATTGTGCCCCTTTCTTTAGTCTGAGCATCTCTTTGATTCTTCCCTGTTTATCCCTTTTACATATTTGAAGACCCCTATCATGTCCCCCATCTCTCCTCTCCTCCAGCAGTACAGCACAAGCTCTTCCAGCCTTTCCTTATGGGTCCTCTCTCCCATGCCCTGAATCATCCTGGTTGACCTCCTCTGGACCCTCTCCAGCAGTGTTATGTCATTCTTGAGGTGAGGTCTCCAGAACTGCATGCAATACTCGAGATGCAGCCTGACCAAGGCATTATAACAGAGAGGATCACCTCCTCCTCCTGGACATAATCCCCTGGCTATGCAGCCCAGAATCCTGTTTGCTTTTGCCACAGTTCTTCTGAAATTTTCTGTTTTATTCATTTTGGCATCTACCACCACCCCAGATCCCTTTCACTTGTTGTGGTCTGCAGTGAGACCCCTAGGTGTATACATGATCTGGGTTTCTCCCCAGATACAGCACCTACACTTCCCTGGATTAAACCTCAGTCCCACCTCCTTGACCACCCCTTCAGGGTATCCAGGTCCCTCTGGATTGTCTCTCTTGCTTTGTCCCCATCTGCCTTTGCTCCCAGTTTTCAATCACCCACAAAGGGCTCATTCCTCTCTAACCCCGTCTCCATATCCGAGACATAGGCATTGAACAGGAATGGCCCAGTACTGAACCTTGGGGACCCCACTGATGACCTTCCTAGGGGAGGATACTATCCCACCAACTACTACCTTCTGTGTTCACCCGTTAGCCAATTTTCTACCCATCTGAGCAACTGTCCTCCCACCCCATCCCCCCCAACTTTGTTAACAACCGATATAGATTCCGGATCAAACGCCTTACTGAAATCCAGGTATAGGACATCCACCGGTCTATGTCGGTCCAGGGTCCCATCACCCAGTCATAAAAATCTATGAGGTTGGTCCCACACGATCTCCCGGGACAAAACCATACTGTTTGTCATCCAGGTGCCCCAACTTTTCCTGTTGCCTCCCAAGCTTCTCCTTGATAATGCCCTCCGTTACTTTGCCTACCACAGACGTTAGGCTAACAGGCCTGTAATTCCATCTCCTCCCTAGACCCCCTTTGTGTATAGGTACCACATGAGCCACCCTCCAGTCTTGAGACACCCATCCTGTCTGCAGAGAGGCATTAAAGAGTGCAGCTAGTGGAGCTGCTAGCTTGTCCACTAGTTCCTTCATAACCCTCGATGCAGCCCATCCGCCCCAGTGCCTTATCAGTTTTTAGCATCCAAAGGGCCTCAATCACCCTATACACTGTGGTTTCTCCTTCCAATCCACCCCTCATTTAGCTCCCATCCTCAGGCTTGGCCCAGCCTGTACCCCAGCCTCTTTCGGTCCTCTAGACTCCATCTGACCTCTTGACTCTGCTGTCTCCCCTACCCTCCCGTCAGGCTGAATGGATCCCTGTCTCCTCCATAAATATCGAGGCAAAGTACTCATTTAACACCTCTGCCTGATCCCCGCCTCCTGAGCCCATCCCTCCCCAGTCCTAATCCTGCTGATCTGTGCCCTCCTTTCTCTTCTCCCCTATGTATCTATAGTATCCCCCTTGGATATCCCTAGCCAGGTTTTGCTCCATCCTCGCTGGCTCCCCTCACCACTCTGGTGACCTTTCTAGCCATCAATTCATACTCACCCATCTCCCTATCCCCTAGAGCACTTAAAACATGCATAGGCAGCCTTTTTATCCCTCACCACCTCTTGCACCTACCTGGTCCACCAACACGGCTTGTTGGCTCTACCATTCTTATGCCTTTACCCTTGTACATAAGCTAGTAGCTTCCTGCACCCCTTCTTAATGGTCTCCCACAAGCTAACAGCATCCATGTCCAGCCTAATCTTGTCCAAGCTCCCCCATAGAATCCTGCCCATGCCCATGAAGCCCACTCCTGACATCCACTACTACTGTATTAGTGCGGTTATGCTCCCCCAGACACAGCAGAAAACAGACCATGGCAGGGTCACCACCTGCCAGTGGGCTGACACCTCCAGGCCCCTTATCTGGTCACTGTCTGCTAGGACAACGTCCAGTATCCTCCCCTCCCTAGAAGGTTCCCCTACCTGCTGAACCAGGAAGGCATCCTGAAACACATCCATCAGTCTCTGTTCCCTGGCCACAGCGGATATCATAGTGTTCCAGTCTGCCCCCAGCATATTGAGGTCATCCATGACCACCACCCAACCCTTTCCACTGTCACAGTGCCCCTTGATGTTCTCAACTAGTTTGTCCTCCAGGGCCTCTTCCATTGTGTGTGGGGGGTCTGTACACCACCCCTATTTTCAATCTTTACCTTCCCTCATTTGCAGGGTTACCCAAATCACCTCCACCCCTCCACAGCCTCCTCCTCCACTAACCACTATGTCATTTTTGACTATCAGCGCTACACCTCCTCTTCCCTCTTCTCTATCCCTCCTGAATATTTTGTAGCCCTCCAAGTTTAAGATGTTTAAGTTAAGATGTTGGATTTGTTTAATAGCAAAGGTGAACCAGCCCCAAGGTGAAATGCTGCTAGGCTTCTTTATAAGGGTGGTTTAGTAGAACAACTAGATAGGATTTATATAGCAAGAACATTGTTGAAGGGACTATGAAATTCTTTTCTTCTGAGATGTTTGCCCTTATTAGCCTTAGAGATGCTAATTATGATATTAGCTTTAAAATGTGTCAAATTTGGACCGTCTTTAGGCACGGTACAATCATTTGAAGAATTCCCCAACCTGGACACCTTTTCAGGCTATCCCTCTCCCAAGCCTACAGTAAAAAAAACATTATGATCATGTTTAGAAATGAAGGAGTAAACATAGAAGACATCCTCTTTGGCTCCACCAAGCTGTGAGATTTTGAATAAGCCCATACCCACTTTAGATAGTGAGCAAATTTGAGATGGGGATGGAGGATCAGAGTTAAGCTTTACACCACTAATTTAGGGCCTGTTCAACTTCCCAGCACTTTTCTCTAGGGTGAGATAGAGGACATTTTTCTAAGCAGGCCAGCCCAAATCGTGTTCTAAGTGTGGAGCTCGATCCCACCTTAGTTCTGCATGTGACACAATGAGGTGCAGTCACTGTCTTGAGTTTGGACACAGTTCTAGCAAATGTCTAAACTTGTTTAAGTGCAATCTCTGTGAACACACTGGCCACGCTTATGGCCGCTGTCCTTGGGCCTCCCACAATAGGGATGATTGCCCCTCTCATGAGGGAATCATAAATATGGCCCAGCAGCAGCAGGCCAGGAGGGTGGCAGAACAACGCTTAAGAGCAGGCCTAGTTGTATTACATGCAAGTTCAACACGTGAGATACATCCCTGGTAGTAGTACAGGCCCCAGAATCTTCAAATGATAAGATTTCTTCTGCAGAAGTGAATTCAGCTGTGCAAACTTCTACTAGTGTAGAGATGGATAGTTGTATCTCAGTGACGCCTCCTCCCCGGAAGAGGTTCTGTTTAGACTATATCCCAGAAAAAGGTCTAGATTTGGTAAGGTAGTATCCAACAAAACTGGAGGGGCTGAGGTAAGACAACATCCACCCTTAGGGTCCTGGAAGAAAAGTAATAAATTTGCCCCTCTCTTCTCTGAAGGCACAGATAGGGACTCAGAGGGTGATGGTACTGATACTTCCTCAGTAATCTCTATGTCAGACACTGAGGAGGGGATGGGAGTACTCTATTGCAAAGCAGACAAGGAGACGCCTAAAGCTCCAAAACACCTTAGCTGTCTTTTCTGACTTTGTGTACTATCTCTGGTTAAATCATGGACAATTTATCCTTTACATCTCTTAATAGTAATAGTACAAAAGGTAAAGAAAATTAGTTGGTGCTATGCACTCATTACAGGTGAACCCTAGTGATATTACCTGCATCTTAGACACCAGGCTAAAACCAATGGTGAACTGCAGACAGCATCTGAAACTTGGACACTGGGACCTTCCTTTTGGTCCAGTGGTTTAGAAACATGTGATGGCATTGGTATTCTTTTTCCATCCCCGACCTGCAAGTCTCTAGATTGACTGATATTTGTCCAGGGAGAGCCTTATTACTGGACATTACATATTTAACAGAAAGATTTAGATTAATTGTTGTATATGCCCCGCAGACTAAGGCCCTTAGAGCATCATTATTTGGGAAATTCAGTCGTGCTACACACGTCAAGGCTAGTTGGGAGGCAGTATAGCGCAGTGGTTTAAGGCTCTGAGCTGCAAATCTGGTGACATCCAACAGACAAGACCTGGGTTTGAATCCCACAGCTTTCACTTACATACTGTGTGACCCTAAGCAAGTCACTTAACTTCCCTGTGCTCCCAGGATGCTCCTGTAAAAAGCTTTCAGCTTAGTGTGCTACTCCTGGTTAAACAACTAAAAAAAAAAGTTGTCTGGTTAGGAGATTTTAATTGTGGCCTCTTTCAAGTAGACCGGCGCTACAAACTAACAAATTATTCTGTGACTCCATTGCACTACAGCAGGTCATTACAATGCCCAGGCTTAAGGATGCATATCATTGTAAACACCCACAGGAGGTTGTACTTATTTTGAGGTTCACTTAGGACCAGGATTGATTTTATATTTCTCTCCAATATCTTACATATTATAGACATATGGACTCTGGTTAGTGAGTTTTCAGACCATGTGGCCATTGAGCAAGAATTCGTGGAGTAGAACACCAAGGTGCCAAAAAATAAATGAAGATTAAATGAGTCTGTTTTACAAAACCTTAAATTGCAGAAATTGTGGAGGCAGGACTGGACGGTGAGATTGTCAGTGTTAGAGTGTTATGATAAGGTCTCGGATTGGTGGGAAAATGCCAAATTGTCCTGGAAGGAGTTATTTCAGAAACAGACACACTATGAATCCAACAAAGTTTATTTACAATACTTGCACTTGAGACAGCAGCATCAGCATTTAATATCACTAACAGAGTAACAGGTCAAGATTATTGTGCTCAGATTATGATTATCAAGAAACAAATGAAGGATATACAATATGACCGAGCAAAGTCCTTAGATCAAGAGGCAAGATTTGGCTCACAGATTAAAAGGGATACAGATCCATATAGGAGTGTAAAACAGGATAGATGGACACATCATTATGGAATTCATTCTCCTACAGGTGGCAAATACTCTTCATCACAAGGCAGGCTGGAAATTGTAGAAACTCGAATATTAGAACTATTTGGGAATGCTCCTGAAGGTGCAGAAGATCTGATGGGTTCATTAAATCTTCCTCAAGTACTTTGTTCAGATGTTAAAGACTTAACTCTGGATATGTCTGTATCAGATGTCCTTCAAGCTATAGAACATCTAAAAACAGATTCAGCACCTGGATCAGATGGTCTAGGGGCAGGGTTTTATTAACTGTTCAGAGTGGATATTGCTCCAACTTTAGCTTATCTTTTAACTACATGTTGACAGAGGCTAGATTTGCCCCAACAATGCAAGAAGCCATCTTGGTTCTTATTCTTGAAAAGGGCCTGCAGAGGATATTAATAATTGGAGGTCATTGAGCCTCTAAACACTGACTATAAAATACTAGCTAAAATGTTATTGGAGGCTATGTAAAATAGCTACATATCTGACAGTTCCAGCCCAGACATGTGCAATACCAAATAGGCAGCAGTGTGAAATGTGATTACTCTTAGGGAACTTTTTTTTCCAGGGAGTACAGGGTAATGTAAAAGGATGGGTGATAGGGTGGACCAGGAGAAAGCTTTTGAAAAGCTATCTCATGGCTATCTGTTCAGGGTATTAATTGAGTTTGGGTCCTTGCCAAATTTGAGGAATGGATTAAAATTATGTATCAAGATGCAGTCTTAATCCCAAATGTTAATCGGTGGTATGGCAGGCAGATTAAGGTGAAGAGAGGTGTCCAGCAGGGTGCCCCTCAGCTCTTTATTACATGTTTTTGCCATAGACATTTTTATTAGAGCAATACTACAGGCACAAGAAGTTAGGGCATAGAAGTGATCATGCATTCATTCCCTACAAAATATTTGCATATGCAAATGATTTAGTACTTACTTTGAATCCAGAGACTAATGAGTTGGCATTAGTGGACATCTTTCATAATTTTTCTCGTACCTCAGATTCTAGCATCAATTTTACTAAAATCAGGGAGTTTCCTTAGGATCCACCCCTCTCCCAGTTTGGGAAATTTGGTGGTATCAGAATTGAAAATGAACCTATTCTGATACTTGGGGTAGAATCTGGGGCAGTAAATGCACAAGCTCGTAATTGGGAGATAGGACTTACTAGGCCAATAGATTAGTAGCAGGTTGGCGAGGTAAACAAATAGGAAAACAAAAAGTGCTAGTTTGATTATGACCCTATTAATCCCTATATTCCTGTATCTAAGTCGGATATTCCCCCACCACACAATATGTTTACTGGGTTATATAGTATCTTTTTCAAAGTTTATGGGGTTCACAGTTAAATCCTATAAAAGAGAATCTATTTATCATTCTGTGGGGGGTTGCTATGAGACATCCAGTAGGTTTTTCTGAGCATATTTTATCTTATAATTTTGGGTTAGCCTTAAAACCTGGTGACAACTTTTGAAACCTTTTAATAAATTTATGGTTAATTCGAACTTGTTTGTTTGGGAGCAGAATAAGTTTCTGCTCACTGGGAGAGCCTGTGCCATCCCATTATATGGCTTAGGATCCTTGAAATTAGCTATTAAATGGAAGATAGAGCCCTATAGCATTCAATCTATGGATAGGAAGAATAGTACAATTCTGGGTGCTGAGACAGTCAGTCATATAATTTTCTATGTGTAATAGAGATCAGTGAAGTCAGTATTAAAACAACTAGTAAATCCCAGAATCCCTCTTTGTGTGGGACTGCCTATGGCTAGGCAATTCTGGCAGGTTAAGTGTTCATGGGAATCACAAACATAAGCAGACAGCAGATAGATACTGTACTAGAGATTCATGTTTTCAAGTTCTTGAGACTCAGATGCATCGATTTTTGGAATGTAATTATGTACAGCAGTTTCAGTCATTATTAGCACAAGAATGGAAGGAACCTATATTTAAACAGCTTTCCTATACTGAAGTAATGTTATAACCTGAATTCTCATTTACAGGAAATACCATAAAGATACTGTATATATTAGCCTAGCAGTTATCAGATATTATATTTGGCAAGAACGTTGTGTTTGGGTTCTACAGCAAAAATGGGTCTCTCAGGTAGAGGTGTTAGCAAACGTTAAGAAAGTTTTATGTCAGGTTTTTCAATATGATATCAAGCGGTTTTCATCAGAAAAGTAAAACATTTATGGGTTAATTGTGATTGTTGGATCAATTAATTTGATATGTTTAAAAATTGATAACATTTGTTTTCTTTTCCTTTTATGATTCCATGTGTATTGATTATTTATTATTTATGAGCATGCTTCTGTTTTGTTTGTAATGAAGTCCACATTTCTAAATAAAATTCCCTACTTAGTCTGTAGGAGAACCCTTGTTGGCAATGGCAAATGGCAGTCTGAGAGAGGAGATGGCTGGTGTACCTGCAGGAATCTATCTCGTCCCTGCAGGTCCAGCAAAGGAGATCACAACAAATGAAGGAAATATTCAGAAAACTTCAGAAATTGCAGACCAGGCATGGAAATGAATATCAACATGGATTTATTAGAGGCAGAAAGACATCTACAAACAACTTGGCTGCAGAAAGGCAGAGACTGGCTAATATGCTGTCACAACGGAGCAACAATTTTCTATAGAAAAACAAACTGAAGGAGGAAAATAAAAAGGAAGAGACTTACAAGGAGCTGAGACAATATAACTAAAAAATTACAGTACCTGTTTTCAAATTCAGGGCGGACAGCAAGCAGAAATACCACAAAGCCATCAGAGAGAGGAGGAACTTCAAAGGAGGTGTCTGGACACCAGGTGCTGCACTTCAAGATGCAGGCTGATGCAAGCTTAATCCGCATTCGGATACCCGATGAGAATATCCCAGGACCCAGGATGACTGAATAGCTGGCAGCACAAAAATATTAGATAAAGCTCAGAACGTTCAAAATGGGGTTGAACAAGAACAAAGTCACCTGGATATCACAATACCCCAAGGAGAGCTGGAAACATGGAAACAACAACAAACACAGGTATAAACTTTCCCTTAGAGGAAGAAGAAATTTTTCATGAAGCACAAAAAGAAATAATAGATAACCAGTTACTCAATGCTACTGAAAATGTAAATAATAATTAAAGAACTGTACAAGACCTAAAGCCAGCTTTGCTAGTTCATTCCACGAACCACCGAAAATGCAAAGAATGCGCTGTATGAATAAAGTATAAGGGCCTTGGAAGTCACCCGTGTCGAACTTACATGGGAAATATTTAATAAAAGACTCACTAAAGTTTTCCCCATTAGAAGTCTTTGCATTTATACATACCAGGGACAGATGTTTGATGTTAGTTTTAGGTCTGCCATGCTTTTAGATAGATTTTGGCACAAATATCAGGAGGTAAAGAAAAGTGATATTTGGTTACCTTTTTTGCAATCCCCTTATCAAAACCCACTATGAAAACCATCACATTTGTCTTTAGAAATGAGGGTAAATGTAAAAGATATAATTTACTGGTTGGAACAGAGATGTGAAGTACAGGGCCTACCAGACCCTATAATAGTACTGAAGGTTTCTCAACAGGAGTGGAAGTTTAAAATACAACTCAAACATACAGAAAGTGGTATTCAATGTTTGCAAAGCAGTTTTCTTCTGGGGAGGGACCAAGGTATTTTATTCTATCAGGGCAGCCAAAGGCATGTTACTAGTGCGGCTCACCCAGACATGTCAGCAGCAAATATGAACAAATCAGATGTTCAATGTGTGGTATGCAAGGACACCTAGTATTCACTGCACTTTCACCCCACGTTGTAGTCTTTGCGATAATGAAGGGCACACTTTTACATCATGTCCATGGGCATCCCACAATACAACTAATGCAGATTTTGCAGAACATGGTTTTATGTAAACTCAGGGGTGCACAAGAAGAATAGAGAATGGACTTGGTCACAGCAGACAGCTCCCCCTCCCCGAGGAGCATGGCAGATACACCCAGGACAAGAGACACACAACCTGTACTGACTCATATGAAATCCCACAGGAGAGATGGACGATAGATCCAGAAGGGAGAAAGGGAAGAAGGAACAGATATGGAAGTAGTAAAAGAAAGAGTACAGCAGGTAGAGGAAAATCAAAACAACAGGGAGACTACTGCAATACAAGAGGAACCCTCCCTCCTGGGTTCCAAGGTAGGATTCCCCATCCACCTCAAACATGCCACCACCAGATGCAGACTGTTTTCAACTGGTACAGAAAGGAAAGGGGAAAAGTGGGGAAATACCAATAAACCCCAGCAAATGAAATTTCAATGCAAAACAAATGTGAAGCACTACGATGAGGTGATACTGAAATGGGGTAAGCTCTGATACCTCTTGCTGATAGCTGTATCCTCATCATCCAAAGATTGGTCTAAGGGAAAACCATAGGTTAAAAAAGATGGGAATGAGAAACAAAGCAAAAAGATTCATCCCATTAACTTATAATTTAAACATGAATTATACACTGAAATAAGGGCTGCTTCTCTAAATACAAACAGTATAAAAATGAAAAAAGAGAAAACTACATTTGCCATATTTGAACAAAAAGTTAGACTTTTTTTCAGGATACCAGACTTCATACATACAGAAATACAAGAGCCATCAAAGATTGGAAATGGGGCATAAGTGTATGGTCAGCAGGTTTAGAACCTTGTAGCGGGCTGGGATTGCCTTTATGGTCCTGCATGTTAAAATATTAAAACAAGTGGAAATTGAACAAGGTAGAGTATTTTATTAGATATTTAACATCAAGGACAAGCCTTCAGGCACATAAATTGTTTGATTGTGCTACGCAACTGGATAAGATGATGCTTGTGTGACTTGATTTACATTGCGGCTTTCCACCTCTCTATCCATAGGATATACCACCCTAGGGGTATGACACAAGGAACCCTAGAGGAGGGTCCCCCCATGAGGTGCCACAGCAATGATTCCGTCGGCTAAAGGAAGCTTAGGAAGAAGCCCACGGGTAAGAAAGGCGAGCCAGCTGGAAGAGGTGGTGGATGGTGGGGCAAGAGAAATGAATCCTGGGAAGGCCCAGGGTGAGTTACCTATAAAAACCTGATGGGAGTGACGTAGTTACTCTGCCCAATCGAGCTCAGGCTTACAGCCTTCCCATTCGATTGTGTTTACACAACTGGATGAGATGATGTTCTGTGACTTGATTTATATTGTGGCTTTCTGCCTCTCTATCCATGGGATATACCACCCTATTAGGGGTATGGACGCAAGGAATCCTAGAGGAGGTTCCCCGTAGGTGCCGTGGGAATAATTCCGTTGGCTAAAGGTAGCTTAGGAAGAAGCCCAAAAGAATATCCAATTGGGTGTTGAGCATCGAAGAAGCGAGGATGATGTTAAATAAATTCTGAAAAGATGATTAAAGGTGGACTTCTTAAGGAGAGGGAAAGCCAGGGCCACCATCTGCCTCCATCCAAGAGCGGAACCTAACTAATTAACCTAAGAAAGCACTAAGCCTAACTAATATTATGACCATTGGCATGGAGGAGAAGAAGAAAAACCTTTGAGGAGGAAACCTCGGGGATCCAAGGCTCAGGTCGCCTTCCTCCAGGCTGACGACGTTGTAAGGAAGGTGATGATGGATATGGAAAAAAAAACAAAAGAAATAACAGATGATGACAGAGAGAAGCTGGAAAGGCTTTAAAGGTTGAAGAGGAGATAGGAAATGAACCTGAAACTGAACTTGAATGATGGTGGAGAGCAGCCAGCCCTCCCATTAGCAAAGGGCAATGGACAGGAAGGTATGTCCTTGAATGGAAATCGAGGAGAGTCAAGGTATCAGGGACCTGAGAAGAGTATGCTCGAGTAGTTGATGTGATGGAACAGACTTACATGAGGGTTGAATCAATGGGAAGGAGTCGATCCACGTGTAGGTCAGATGAGTGAGGATATCCAGATCGCTCATGAGAAGACTAGGATGAGGAAGACTGATGATGATGATGATGATGATGATTGCAAGGAGCACAGCAGTCAATGAGGTAGCATAAGACCGAAGAGAGATATGCTCAATTGAGCGATGTGATGAAGTATACTCTGAGGCCAAGATGGTGTGCCTGGAACCAGAGGGTATGCTCAGATTGAGCATCAATGGGAGCAAAATGGATGGTGGATGAAGATGGAGTGAAGCCATGATTGGTGTGAATCCTTGATGGCTGGTACGAGATAATAAATGGTGAATTATGACCGAAGTCATGAACCTGACGCATGTGGCAAGAGGGCCACAGGTCAATGAGGTGGTACATGATTACGGATAGGTATGCCCAAAGAAATATCGATTGCAGGCTAGATGGAATCAGCTGAGGTACACTGACTGGTCAGGCAAGGCAGACAGATTGGCGATGGAAATAGATGAGCAGGTGGTCGCAGCATCCTGGAGCTGAGAGGGCTAAATGAACTGGAACGAGTCAGCTAGAGACAGGTCGAGTAATATGGCGATGTAGCGAAGCCTTGGGTGGAAGCAGGGCATAGGAAACAAGGATAGGAATGCTTTAATAATCGATGCAAATAGATGAACCATGAGGTAAGGATGGGGAATGATGGGTGAGGCGATGCAGGGGAAGCAGCAGCAAGCCACACATTGGTGCTGTTGAAATGCAGGGCTAGAGTGCTAGACACAGCACAAACTGCAGAATAACAGGGCATACATGACCGAGGCATGTACAGCAGAATACAGAAAAGAAGCCCAGCAGTGTAGCATGGTAGGCTGAACAAGGACAAAACAAGATGCAGGCAGAAAATGCAGCTGACAAGATTCCCGGAGGCCATGAGCAGACCGAGGGACCATGACCAATCATATTGTTATGTCAAACAAGTGTCCTAGAAATACAGTTTTGTATATGAAATGCTGACATTAAAATTTTAGACAAAATAATAGGATAAAACATCAGGCGCCTACTATACAAATGAAGGAAATGCAGACTCATTAGATAGTTCAACACCACCTCTAGGTAAAATACACAGTTTGAATTCTGTGAAGTTTTTCAAATTCACATTGTAACAAATCATATTCCTCAGTAACCTCAGGTTGCATGAATCAGAAATCCATCATCACAAGGTGTCATTGGCTGTCTGCTAGGAAAACCATAAATTACTGGGATTTTGGGTTCATTTGCAGGCCACAGAATCACTAAGGAGTTCTGCAGTGGTCCTGGTAGTTAGCAGTGAACACATACTCACAAGCCTGGAGTGTTATGAAATGAGCAGATGATGTGCCACTAGGTAGCAACAGTTACATACTGTCATGGGAACCCTGCAGAGAGCAGTAACAAAGTTTCCGCAGTGTTCATGGAATAGTACCATAGACAGAGAAGGCCAGGGTGAAAGGTTAGCAGATTATCGCTGTTCACACCCTAGATGTGCAAAATATAGTAAAACAGGTAGTGAAGCAAGCTATGACACTGCAGAAGCCCTTCTCCAGAGTTCTGTGCTTGGTAATGAAAAATGAAATAACCTGTAAAGAACTCTTGAGCAGAAAGCAAAGTAGAAACTGAGGTATCAGCAACCACTGGTGCAAGTGTGACAAACAGAAGTGGACGGTGTGCTGATGTGCGGTCCCTGAGGTTCCAAGCTGGTGAATGCGACAGAGAGTCTGGGTGAATGTGAAGCGGCAGATGATGGCACACCTGAGTGCCAGTAAGAAGAATGAGGCAGCAGCTATGAGTGAGACAAGATGAGACAAGAGAAAGGCCAGAATGCCCCTCCCAATGCGGTGGGGAGACAGAGAGTATAGCACGACAAGTGCAAACCAGCAGTGGAAATAAATGATAGCAGAGGGTGGTGCTGAAAGTGGACAGTAGGAGAAAGATACAGATTGCCAGAGCATATCCGAGAAAATCATAGGGCAGGCGCCGAAGAGGCAGAACAGTTTGTGGTAGCTGATGACAGGAACCAGGAAGCAGAGGGCCATGGAGACCAAATCTGCGGTCAGTGTGAGGGGACAGGGTCCCTAGTGCTAGTTTGGGTTTGAAGTGAGATCAAGGAAGGCATGAAGTGGCAGAAGCACAGCTGGGGAGGACATGGAGCCGCTGACTGGAAGGGCTGAGAAAGGAGAAGAAGAACAAACGGAAAGAGAGCAGAAAGGTACAGGGTGAGGGATGAGGAAGGAGGCGGAGGGAAGAACTGGAGGAAGGGAACTAGGGGCAATAGGCAGAATAGAAAGGTGGCAACAGCCAGGAGGCGGGAGGCGGCACCTCCAGCTGCCAGGAGAAGCGTATCCTGGGAAGGCCCAGGGTGAGTTACCTTATAAAACCTGATGGGGAGTGATGTGTTGTCCATCCATTGAACCTCAGGCTTACAGCCTTCCCATTATACTGTACACCTCAAACAAAGGTAGTTAGAATAGACTTATGGAAATTGATACAACCATACCTATTTATATCAAACATAGTTTTATTTGGAGAGAGATTTTAACTGCGAATTTTAAGATCTGATAGAGGAATAAGAACAGAGAAAGTTTTATGATGTAAAATGTTTAAAACTTTAACCACTCAAGCACACTTAAAAGATGCACAAGGCTCCTATAAAACAAGACCAGCACATACCTTCTATAAAAATACATTATCAACCAGAATAGATTATTGGTGGATACTGGAACAAACTCCAGTAACAAAGTCAGAGACAAAGATTGTCACAACATCAGACCATTATCTAATAAGCATAAAAATCTCCAATATTGCTGAAACCTTATATGGAAAAGGTCTAAGGAGAATGAATAGTGTAGTTTGCATGTCCCAGAAAATAGAGAAGATTTACTGAAAAAGTGTATGCAAGAAAATTAGTATGGACACTTTATGAAGATTACATACAATGGTGGTTAGACACAAAACGGACTTTATCCATTGCTTAACAAGATTAACCAGAACATCAAATTACAATAAACAAAATGTATACAGAAACTTGTTGCAACAATAGCTATATTACAAGAAGAATTAACAACCTACATAGAAACATAGAAACATAGAAGTTGATGGCAGATAAGGACGGCAGGGCCCATCCAGTCTGCCCATTTTTTTCTACCTTATGAATGTGCTATAGGTCTGTACTCTGTCAATGACCTATCTATTCATACTCATCTGTATTGCTCCTCACGCCTATCCCATGCCTGTTTGAAGGCCTGCACTATATTCATATCCACCACTTCCTGAGGTAGGCCGCTCCATGCATCCGCCCTTTCTGTGAAAAGAACTTCCTCACATTACCCTTAATTGGCCTCTCTCTAATCTCATGCTGTGTCCTCTTGTCCTGCTATTTTTCTTATATTGAAACATGTTAGACTCTTTCACCTTGTTAATGCCTTTAAGATGTTTGAAAGTTTGATCGTATCACCTCTCTCTCTCCTTTGCTCTAGGGTATACATATTGAGCTCCAGTAATCTGTCCTCATATTTTTTCTGATGCAGCTCCTGCACCATTTTGGTTGCCCTTCTCTGGACTACCTCCATTTTGTTAATGTCTTTGTGCAGGTGACCTCCAGTTCTGCATGCAGTACTCCAGATGGGGCCCTAACCAGTGTCTTGTAAAGAGGGATTATTATCTCCTCTTATGACTTGCAATACCCCTACTAATACACACCCAACATCCCTCTAGCCTTACGTACTGCTTTAGAGGTCTGCTTGATGATTTCAGGTCATCTGTGATGATGATGCCCAAGTCTCTTTACAAAGAGTAGAAAGTATCAAACTGATTCTGGTGTGGGTGAACATGGAGACATGGACTCAATTAAGCCACATAAGAGCAAAAGTATTAGGTTTCAGGAGGGTGGATTTCACTGAAATGGGTAAATGTATACAAGCAGTCCTGGGAAGGGAGAGGTAATAGAAGGAGTGGAAGAACAATGGGAGAAACTGAATGGAGCCATAGTAGATAAAACAAACCATGCGTTGAGGATAGTGGCCAAAGGAAAAGAAGAAGAAACCACTATGGTTCTCCAAAGAGTGGGGATAAAGTCATGGCTAAAGGCTGAGTTTCAGGAAATATAAGGACAGCCAAAGGGAGGAGGACAGGGAGTGTACCTTGAATGTCTAAGGGAAGCAGGAAAGGCTGTTAGGAGGGCAAAGACACAGACAGAATAGAGTTTAGCACAGTCTATAAACAAAGGGATAAGGCATTTTATAGGTACTTCAGTGAAAGTAGAAAAAACAGGGGGATTGAGGCTCAAGGGAGAAGGGAAAGTGTAAGGAGGGATCTGAACAAGGCAGAAATACTGAACAAATATACTTCTACTCAGTATTCACTAAGGAGGGAGGGGTCAAGGACCACAACTGGGTTGCAGAGGCAATGGGGGGCAGTGGACACCAGTTCATTCACAGTGGAGACAGTTCTGGAAGAATTCACAAAGCTGAAGGTGGATAAGGCCATGGGACAGCGCATCCATCCAAGGATATTAAAGGAGTTGCGAAGGGAACTAGCAGCACCTCTGGTGGCACTGTTCACAGAGTCACTCAACACATGTGCCATTCCAGAGGACTGGAGGATGGCACATGTAGTCCCACTGCACAAGCTGCAGCAGGGAGGAGTGAGGAATTACAGGCCAGTCAGCCTCACCTCAGTGGTGGGAAACATCATAGAGACACTGCTGAAAGAAGGATAGTGGCACATATGGAATCCAGTGGTGCTCAGGATCTGAGGCAACATGGCTTCACAGTAGGAAGATCATGTCAAATGAATCTAATATTTTTTTTGATTGGGTGACTAGGCAAATAAATCAGTGAGGGGTGGTAGATGTCATCTACCTAGATTTCAACAAAGCCTTTGACACCGTCCCACATAGAAGGTTGATTAACAAGATGGATAGTCTGGGCATGGGAGACAAAGTGGAGAACTGGGTTAGGAACTGGTTAACAGACAGGAGACAGAGGGTGGTGGTAAATGGGGTAAAATCTGGGGAGAGGGTGACCAGTGGGGTACCACAGGGATCAGTACTAGGACCAGTACTGTTCAATGTCTTCATTAGTGACATTGCAGAGGGTCTGGAAGGAAAGGTCTACCTGTTTGCAGATGACACCAAGATCTGCAGCAGGGTGGATACTCTAGAAAGGGTGCAGAAAATAAAGAGGGATCTGGAGAAGCTTGAAAGATGGTTGGAGATGTGGCACTGAGGTTCAATGCAAAGAAGTGCAAAATAATGCACCTACGTAGAGGAAACCTGGTGAGAGCTACAGGTGGGGGTGGAGGAGCTGACTATCACCAAAGAGGAAAGGGACCTAGGGGTTATCATCTCTGATGACCTTAAGGTATCAAAGCAGTGCACACAGGTGGCAGGGAGGACCAGTGGCATGCTAGGGTGCATAGGCAGGGTATCACCAGCAGGAGGTGAGAGGTGGTGATGCCATTGTATAAAACATTGGTAGAGCCTCGCCTGGAGTATTGTGTGCAGTTCTGGAGGCCACACCTGCACAAAGACATAGATAAGGTGGAGACTATCCAGAGAAAGGCAACAAGATGGTGCAGGGCTTGCACCACAAAACATATGAGGAGTGACTAAGGACCTCAATATGTACTCACTGGAGGAGAGAGACAGCGGGCTATATGATTGAAACTTTCAGGAACCTTAAGGGCATAAACAAGGTGCAGGTGGGGACCTTTTCCAATGTAGAAAAGTACTAGAACAAGGGGCACAATATGAAATTGGAAGGGGTAGATTAAGAGGTAATGTGAGGAGGTTTTTCTACACAGAAAGGGTAGTCAACACTGGAATAGTCTGCTAAAGGAGGTAGTGGGGGCAAGCACAATGGAGGGTTTAGCCACGCCTGGGACAGGCACAGGGAAGCTTGAGAGGGAGGGTGATGAAAAGTCATTGATTACATAGGGTCAGTGGCACAAACACAATGTATAGGCCTATGGGCAGACTGGATGGCCTAGTGGTCCTTATCTGCTGACAATTTCTATGTTTCTATTAAGAAAAATTGAAACAACTACAATATAATAGGTTTTTATCACTTGAAAGGGAACAGAAATTCAGTATGCAGTGGAGGTCAGAGATTATTAATCCATAAGAAAACTGTAATGTTAGAAGAAAGAAAAAATATGTCTCAATTAAAACAGAGTCAGAAGCCATAATATCAAATAAACAAGAGATTTTGGAAGAGGTGACAAGCCTATTAAAACATTATTTGGCAAAGAATTCAAAATGAAAAGCAATGTGGACATGGATAAATGAAATCAATATACCACAGGTCTCAAATACGAAAAGAAATGCTAATAGCCCCAGTTTCTAAAGAAGAACTACAAGAGGTAATTCAAAACGTAAAAAATAACACAGCCCCAGGAGCAGATGGTCTGGCATCAGAGTTTTATAAATGGCTATAGGAGTACAGTACTTTCCAAATGAACTGACCAAAGTATATAACACCATGCCAAGTTATGCAGAAATACCTAAGGAAATGAACAAAGGAATATTAGTCTTAGTGTTTAAAAAGGAGACAGACTGTTACTAAAACACTGGAGACCCATTGCCCTATTAAACGTGGACCTAAAATATTCGCCAAAATATTAAGTAATAGACTTTCCAAAATATTGGGAGACGTAATTCATATATCACAAAACTATGCCATCCCAAAAAGGAAAATTACAGAAAATGTGCTAATATTGAGAGAAATAATGGATTACAGCGTGCAGAACAGAATGAAGCACCATGTTCTAGTATTAGATCAAGCTCAGGCATTTGATAGGTTATCGCACGACTATCTATGGATATGTTTACAAAGTCCGGCATCCCAAAACAATTTTGTGAGTTGATCCAGAAATATTATAGGGCTGCATCAGTAAGTCCAGTAATACAAGGATGGATAGGAAAACAAAACTGGTTAGAAGAGGGTAAGACAACGGTGCCCGCTTAGCCCCTACTATGCAGAATGACATTTTACCCAGTAATTAGGAAGATAAATGACAATCCTCAAATAAGTGGAATCAAAACAATACACCAAGAGCAAAAATTAAAACATGTGCTTATGCAGATGACTTAATAGTGAAAGTACCAAATACAGACTCAGGAGAAAGAGTTATTACTGCACTACAAGAGTTCTCTCAATTTACAGGTGCAATTATTAACTGTGAGAAAGTATGTGTCTAGTAATAGGTAACCAACATGCTAGAGAGGCAGTTTTGTGACATAACCATGAAGTTTGAACCATGCAAGATACTAGGGATATTTTTGAGACCTGGGAACTTGGCTGAATTAAACTGGACGACAATGTTAAATATAGCCACTACAAAAGTAGCACAATGGCAGGAATGGAATATGAGCAAGCAGAAAATAATTTCTGTTATAAAAATGTTTTAATCCCCATGTTCTTGTATATTAGTAATATTTTCCAATACCAAAACAATTAGAGACTAAAATCATGGGTTCATTTTTTTTCTGTATTATGGGGAAGCAGGCTCAATCCAGGAAAAGAGGGATAATTTACCTACCAAAATAAGGTACCTGGGGTAATTATATCAGATGACCCAAAGGTGGGCAAGCAATGTGAGAAGGCAGTAAGGAAGGCTGGGGAATACTGGGATGCATAGGAAGAGGCATCAATAGTAGAAAACAAGAAGTTGTAATCCCTCTGTACAGACAGTTGGTGAGACCCCATCTGGAGTACTGTGTGCAGTTCTGGAGACCCCATCTCTGCAAAGACATAGACAGAGTGGAGGCTATCCAGAGAGGGCAACCAAAATGGTGCAGGGTCTACACCAGAAGACATATGAAGAAAGATTAAAGGAGCTTAATATGTATACCCTTGAGGAAAGAAGGAGAGAGGGACATGATAGAAACTCTCAAGTACAGTACCTCATGGGAATCAACAAAGTCCAAGAGGGGTAGCATCTTTCAGAAAAGAGATGTGCAAGAACAAGGGGCACAATTTGAAGATAGAGGGGGATGGCTCAGAGGTAATGTGAGGAAGTATTTTTCACAGAGAGGGTTGTGGATGCATGGAACAGCCTCCCTGAGGAGGTTGTAGAGTCAAGAACAGTGGGTGAATTCAAGAATGCATGGGACAGACATAAGGCAGTCCTACTGGGGGTGGAGGAAGTAAGCTGTTGGTTAACTAGGATCTGCAACTTATCTGTTAGGCAGGAAAATGGGCAGACTAGGTGGGCCAAACGGTCCTTATCTGCTGTCAAATTCTATGTTTCTATGTTTCTAAAACAGAAAGGGGTTAGAAATGATAAATCCTATAGTTTTTTTATTATGGAATTTTTTCTACACTTACTTCCTTTGATAAAACAGGAAGCCTAGTTTGGAGTTTTTGGTTAGCAGGAAAATACAGCCAATACTAGAAAACTGCCAATTGGAAGCACAAATATCAAAAAACTTAAAACACGCACTCTACCTACTTACTGGAAATACTGTTTAGATGACATAAAACAATGGGAAATAGAGAAAGGCACGCACTAACATGTAGCAGACAGTATCTTTACTCACTCATTATAGATAACTATTATATAGCAAAGGCATTTGAAGGAGATATACTCAGGAAAACAAAAAAATATGTCGGATGATTCAGGAAAAAGAATTCCTGAAAAACACGGGATGTCACATGGTTGGCAGCGCATGAAAAACTAAATGTAAAAATAATCTGAAACATAAAGGAATATCAGAAAGATATTGTCCACATCCATGCTGTAGGCAAACTCGAAACAATACAACATTTATATTTTGAATGTCTCTTTATTAAAGACTTCTGGGATAAGGTTAAACACAAATGGACAAGACTACCTTTCCAGTACTTAAACTACAATACTTTTGTTTTAGGGATAATCTCACAACATTGGAGAGGTTTTAATAAAGGAATGTCACTGTTATTGTTTTCACTAATGAAATATTGGATATGGCAAAGTTATTGTAGATGGTCACTGCAACAACAACTAGTGTCACATGACCAATTATTCAACTTCATAAAAATTATTTAATGTTGATTATGGAAACTTAAAGCAAAAAGTTATCTTCAAAAACTTTAAACAGGTATGGAATAAATTTCCAACAGTGTAATGCACATAGAAAGAAAGTAAAGGTAACAAGAGAAATGGCCATTTCTGATACAGACAGTAAGGAGAAAAAAAGAGGGAAAAGAGAAGCAGAAGGAAAAGGAAACAGGAAATTCTTGTTTTACATTTGATTAAATTTTTTCTGTTTAAATATTGTGCATTTCTTCAACCCTCTTATGCATGCTTATGTTATGATATGAATTGTTTTCCTGATTAAGATTTATGATATTTTCAATAAAAATTCCACTGCTCTTTTCAAGAAGTGCCATGGGATTTTAACGTCCTACGAACTACCACCAGAACAGGCAGATGGGACCTTGGTTTAACATCTTATCTGAAAGATGGCACCTCAGAGTGCAGCACTCCCCTCATGCTGCACCACAGTGTCAGTATTGGGATTTAACTCAAGTGCCTGGTGTGGGGATAGAACCTACAGACTTCTGATCTTCTGGCCTCAGAGGCAGTGTGCAACCTGCTGAGCCATTGACACTGTACTCTATACCTTGGGGTCACTGGAGGGACCCCTGCCCGGCGCATTTGGTGCAGAACGAGTGCAAGGTTACTGATTGGCCTGGCTAGGTCCAATCTATGTGACCCCTGTCCTGCGAGCTCTGCACTGGCTACCAGTTCGGTAGAAGGTCATCTTCAAGGTGGGCTTGCTCACCTGTAAGACCCTATATGGGTTGGGTCCTAGTTATCTGGCCAGGCTCCTCTCACCTGCCACCTCAACCCACTCCCTCCAGTCCTCATCTAGAGGGCTCCTCAACATTCCTAGGGTTAGGCTGAAAACCTCCGCGACCACGCTTTTAGTGTCACCAGACCTACTCTATGGAATTCATTCCCAGCCACTGCCAGAGGAGACCAGATGGCTGAGGCCTTTAAGAGAGGGTTGAAAGCCTACTTGTTCATGCAGGCATTCCCTGATGCGCCATGTGATCTATGTTCACCGACTCATGTTTGGGTACTAAGATACAATAATATCATAGGCTACTGATTTTATTATTACTGCTGAAATTTTATCTTACTGTTTTAATAATTCTTTATTTGTTCTATGTATTTCGATTTTTATATTGTACTGTCTGTACTAATTTTAATTTGTAAGGTGCCCAGAGCCTCCGGATTGGGTTCCATAAATATAAAATTTGGCTTGCCTTGCCAAATGGTTTCAAAAGTAAGTAGTAAAGGGAATGCAGGTGCTATATCTGCCAAAAAATGGGACAGCTGTTTATAACTGTCCATAAAATATGGCAAAAGGTGTGAGCACAGCTGGAGGGATGGTTCTGAAAGCTCTCCAGGAGCTAATGTCTTGTACCCAGAGTGCAATTTTCACTAACTTCATTGCACACATGCACCCTGTGTTGGTAAATGGGATGGTAACCTAGGGATCCAGGGATCCCAGGGCCTCCATTTCAATGGTAAAACAGGATTTGATTCATGAGGAACAGATTCTGCTAGGCCAGTTTTCCAGAATTACAGGAGTGACAGGTCCTACAGTCTCAGTGCTAATTACCTGGATCTTTCTAAGATGAGAAGATGGCCAAGGCATGTGGGAGGTGGGTGTTGTACTGGACTTGTCTGTTGATTTAATTATGGGTAATGACTTTAAAATCATTAAACTATTGTGTGTCACTGTCCATAGCAAGGCTAACTGTCTGGTTCCTGAGGACATAGAGGGGCAGCGCATCTGAAGCAACCCTCCCTCAGCAGCAGGGATGTTGCAGCTGAAGAATGAGCTGGGAGCAGTAGTTCTGGGCAAAAGCTACAAGCTAGGAACAGCTCAGCCATTGGTGGCTCTCACATGAGACAGTGTTTTAGGCAAGGTCAGGCATACAGGGCTAGGGAGGCTCAGCAAGCTGACCCATCCCTGCAGAAATAAGGGAGTTAGCCACCTGGGCAGAAGGTGACTTTCAGGATTTGGAGAAAAGATGGGTATACTGGAAGAATGGGCTTCTGTATTGGGAGTGGGTTCCCAAGGGAGGACAGGAGGAAGGAGTACTCTGGCAGATAGCAGTCCCTAGGGAATACTGGAAGCAGCTCGCCTTAGCCATGACATACCTTTTCTGAACACTTAGGAGTTGGCCATACAAAAAGAAGCTGACATCACTGCTGGGAGGAGCCAGGATGGCTGGATAGGCAGGTTGCTTGAGTGCTTGTTTCCTAAACTGGTGAAATAATAATTCAATTTTAGCATTTATAAAGTGAAAGAATAGCCATCAAATAGCATCACAACTGCAATAAAGGATGGCAAACATGTATGACTTGATAAGATTAGCACAAGCATTACTGGAAAGAACTGCTTATTGAATAAGAAATGTGAAGGCAGGGCATTCTCTCGAGCTTGCTGCCTCGATTACCTGGCAGCAATACTGGTGATCCTTCTCCAATACTGTGGTCCTCTCAGGCAGTAATGTCTAAATTTTTCAGGCATGTAGGAGAAATTACAAAGCGTTGTTTTCACTAGAGGCAAACCAGGCAGAACCATCAACTTCCTGTCTCTCATAGTTTACAAGACTTAACTCCCGCTGAATGAACACTGATTTCACCCTTACTGGCATCATCGGTTCGAGGTATGTCAACCTCCACCAGGAGTATTTGACTCAAGGCAAAAGTGTTCAATATAAATGGCTCCAGCAATGAATCTTCAAATGAGTCTCTATATACAAGTGAGTTTCTAAATACAGTTGAAATCATGCCCCAAAGAAAATGGTCCCAAAATGGGTAGAACAGCAGTTAGTAGTGGAGGAAATCAGTCTAAAGCAAACACTGGAACAACTGGGTCAAAAAGTCACTACAGAAGCCAGTGACAGTGTGAGCATGATATTATTGTACATTATACAATGGCAAGGAAATTTTCTGTATTCTGATTGGTCAGTGAATGCCTGAGACAGTGATGGTATTACACAATAACATCACTGCATTGATGTGTTGCTCCATTGTTTGCTCTTCTCTTAAGAAACAAAGATATACTGTCTCACTAAAATCTACTAAAACATTTAACTTTTTTTATTTTGTATAACATCGAGCCATTGTATAATTGCAATAAGACATCTAAGGTGTGGTTATTGTAATAACATCACTTGGGTGGTGAAAGCACTTGGCTTCACCTCGTGCTTCAACCCACCCCAGGAGTGACATTATTACATGATAACACACATCTTGTTGTGCCTTATTCGTAAGTAAACTCCTACAGAAAAGTGACATGAATGAAAGGCTGCTTGGGGAGGAAGTCATG
The DNA here is from genome assembly GCA_016271365.2 of Neoceratodus forsteri. NCBI lineage: Eukaryota > Metazoa > Chordata > Ceratodontiformes > Ceratodontidae > Neoceratodus > Neoceratodus forsteri. The sequence goes on along the minus strand of CM028129.1, from coordinate 1,707,413,991 downwards.
CTAACAAGATGACAGAAAAGACAAATGAAAGTACTCACTCACAACACAATAGGCAGCCAAAATCTACAACAAATGTTGGTGAATCTACAAAATGTAAACATAAACAATACTGACACTGTGGTTATCACAGCAAACTTAGTGACTGAAAGCGTGCACCCAGAGCAAAGTAAGAAAAAATAAATAAAAAGCAAGTAAAGATAAGGAAAAATGAAACAAAACACACATCTTCTCCCCAAAAAAACTGAGGATATGGTACAAGCTATATTAACACTTAGAAAGGATATGCTGGAAGCACTTAGGGACATAAAACAGCAATTTAATACAGTTAATACCTTGGTTGCAGCTGCATATCCGTTATGATGTTGAAATTTCAACACTGAAATCCAGTACAGCGACAACCTCGGGTTGTCACTGTACTGGACACAATGGCAAAATTTTGTTGACTTTGAGTGTCCCCCTTTAAATAAACTCTCACCTGGAGTTTGTTATCTTAAAGAAGGGGTGTGAGAATCAAAGCCCCGTTTAAAAACATTCAATGCCAGCAGGCAAAATTTCACCTGTTGACATTGTTTCCATCACCAACCGCATTTGACAACTTTGTTGTCAATGCAGCTTGGTGGAACCCCCAACTGAATGCTAAGATTAAACACTGACACTGTGGACAGAAGACCTGGAAACAACAGTTTCAACCACAAAGGATACAATCAGATGGTCAATTAAGACACAGACTAGCCACTCTAAGCAGAAGGAAATGTTAGTACAAACAAATGCTGATCAGAACCAACACGGCTGCATCTGCACTTTGAGTGCTCACTGAGCTTATGGTGAACAGTCCACTGTGCCCAAGATGGCTGCTGGAGCTCAGTACTCATGCGAGCAGTTGCCATCTTGGTCATGGTGGACTTTATCTGAAGTGATGGGACAGTAAAGTAGTATACTTGCTGGGAAGGGGGCTAAAGAAATGACTGTCTCCTGAGCAGAGTGCTTCAACATGCAGAGTGATTCGCTGCAACTCCAACATTTTGTTGCTCAGTGTGAATCCAGTGAGCTGCTTTTTGGAGTTTGATCACAAGACATCTACAGACCTCTGCCGTGCAGTCATAAAATGTAAACTTAAATGATTTTACTGGTTGGTTTTACACAAATTTAATAAGCCACATCGAGTAGAACAGAGAATGCCTGATGACATCAGCACTTTTTATTTTCTCACTGCATATCTGTGGCTGTTTGTCAGTGATAGCCGTAGACTCTGAATGTCATTCTATTGTGAGGCTTTTCTCTGACCCTGTGACAGCTGACTGCCTATCCTGACTAGTGTCACATGTTTTCCTGGGCAAACTGCCATTTGTATCTGGCTCTGATTATTTTATTAGTTCATTGTGTATAATATACAGTAGTTATGGTATCAGACTGTGCATTGTGTTAAAAAAGCAGCTAGCATTGAAGCTGCTCTGTGTGGCAGTTTATGAAACATGCCCTTTTCATACCAGAAATGCAAATTGCTATCAGCACTGTAGTTTTCTACCTCATACTAGGATACATACTAGGAAAAATAAGATGCACAGAAGGCTTAAGCCGTTAATGTACATCTCCCAAAAGTGGGTTATTCCCAACCTTGTTGATTGAATAAATAGAAGTCTAAATTAGATTTAAAGCTGGTAAAGAACCTACTTCTACAACGTCCCTTGGAAGTTGATTCCATAAAGTTATTATTCTTTGGGTAAAACAGCTATGCCTGGAGTTACCCTGGGGTTAGATAACATAAACTGGTTTACATGGCTTTAGGGAAAAAGTCCTCTTGTTAAATTTAAGACCAAGATCTGACATAAGAACACTATCTTTTGCTATCCTGAACATTAATAGTAGGTCACCTTGTTCTCCTTCGTTCTAGTGTGGAAGCTTTAAGCGCTCTCAGTCTGCTGTCATAGTTCTTATTCTGGAGCCCATTGATCATTGGAGTTATTCTTCTGTGCACACCTTCTAATTTATTGGAGTCTTTTGCAAGGATGGATTCCATAGAGGAGAATGGTAGTCCAGGTGAGGCGGACATAAGCTGATATAATGGTAAAATACATTACCTGCCTCTAAAGGTAAATGCTCTTTTAGTACAACCAATATTCCTACTGGCTTTTAAGGCAAGCTCAGTTCAATGCTTACTAAATGTCATATCATTGGTGATTAATACTTCCAGATCTTTATCATAATTAGAAGCTTTCAGAACTTTGCTATCTAGTTTATACAGACTACATGGGTTCTTAGAGCCCAGATGCATGACCATGCATTTGTCGGCATTGAAATTCATACCATTGGTGAAGCCAACATTCAAGTGTGTCAAGATCTTCTTGGAGGGTTGCTTAACCCAGGTCTGTGCTTATATCTGCAGCAATTTTAGTGTCATCAGCAAATTTTATTGTGAAATTTTTAAGTTTTTTTAAATCTGAAATGAAGAAGGAAAACAATGCAGGGGCCCAATACAGATCCGGGTAGATACGCCACTGGTCACAGGGACCTTGGTGAAGTGAAACCTCCGATCTTACAATTTGGGCTCTATCACTTAGCCAAGCATGGGTCCAATTGATAAGAGTATTATTAATTCCCATTCTATACATCTTGTTGATCAGTGTTAATGAGAGACCTTGTCAAAGGGTAGCCCGTGGGGAGGGGAGCATGGGAAGGGTGCTAATCCGTAATGGCCACTCGTTCTCCGAAATCCTCATGGTGATGAGAGGGTAGGACTACGGATGGGAGAGTGGGCAAAATGGGCAAAGGATGTTGCTACATGCACGTGTGCGGGAGTGAGCATGGGCTGGGAGGGGTGGAGGAGCTGTGGCGGGTGGCACTGCGTTGGGTTGCAAGCTGCGTTGTGGCATTGGGGGTTGGCCTGAGGTTGGGGTGGTGAGGTACTGGGTTGGGTGTGATTTTGATTGCACTCAGCCCAAACTTTAATTTTACATGCTTTCACCCACTACATGTACCCCTGGAGTTAAAATCCTTTAGTGAGGGGCAGGGGCAAAGCCCCCGAGGCATGGAGTGGGGGCAGCCTACAGAAAACGATGAAGTTATGTCCCTAGTGCCTGCGTTGTCCTGTGTGGCCGGGGTGTCAGTAGTGCGAAATGTTTTCAGCACTCTGATCAGTACTCGATAATGGCGATCGCCTTTAGGCTTTCACCATTATCACATAGAACCATCAAAACAATCATAAAAATCAAGGTAAACAATATCAACAGATTTTATTTATTCCAATAGGGCACTAACTTTTCATAAAACACAAGATTGTCAGTAAGGCATAACCTCTGATTTTTAAACCCATGTTGGCTAGTATCAGTGATATTATTAGCAAGAATCTCCTATCAAATCTATCTTTGATAAAATATTCCATAATCTTTCCCAGCATACTTGTACAGTTAATCAGTCGATTATTTGTAGAGCTATCATGGTCTCCTTTTTAAAACTGGGGACAACATGTGCCAAATGCCAGTCACTTGGTACCTCAGCAATACTAAGAGATAAGTTGAATAATGTAAACAGAGTTCAATCAACCAAGATTCTATCTCCTTTAATAATCTCGGTGTAGTTGGTCAGACCAAAGGAGGTGTGAATTTAATCTTTCTTAGTTTGGACAGAATATCTTCCCTAGAGAATATGTCATTTTGGTTGCTAATTTTGGTAGTGAGGTTCCATTCAACTTAGGACTGTAAATGGAATAAAAGTAATTGTTGAAATCTTGAGCCATGGCTTTAGTGTCATTAATAACAGTACAATTTGTCTTTAATGGGCCAATAAGTGGTACTTTTCTTATTGTTAACATATGAATAAAATGATTTCCATTATCTTTAATATGGGCTAACTTGAATTCAGTTTCTCACTTTTCATCCTTGATGGTTTTCCTACATCTTTAAAAGATTCTCTGTATTTATGATTATTAAAGTCATTACTATCTCATTCTAGAGCACTATAAAATCTTTCCTTTATTTGAATAGTTTTCTTAACCTAAGCTGTGTACCACGCTGGTATCTTACAGTACCTTTTTTTGTATAATTTTTAATTAGGTATATATTTATCACTAAGTTCAAGTATTTTATTTTTAATTTTTGCCATAGCTGATCAATGGTGGTACAGTCCATATTCCAATCCCACTGGTGTAAATCTCTAAGGATGCATTTAAAGTTAGCTTTTTTTTTCAAATCCTTAGCCATACTCTTTCTCTAATGTATTTAGCAGTAATGGAGAAAGTGACTATGTTGTTATCGCTATTGATAAGGGGTTCAAGTATCTTAATGTTATTAATTATATCTGGGCAATCTGTTATGACAAGGTCCAGGATGTTCTTACCTCTAGTGGGTTTGTTAACAAGTTGGTGGAGACCATTACAGATACACAAGTCAAGGAGCGCATGTTCTTGAGCTGTAGTGGCAGAATATTCTGTCCATTCTATCCCTGGAGTATTAAAATCACCTAATCTCCTTATTATTTAATTTGCCCTCAATGTTATACAGAAGTTTGTTATGTTCTGATGGCTAATGTCTGGTGGTCTGTAGCAAACCCCAAGCAATAGGCTACTGGCCTGATGCCTAGTGTCAACCCAGATGATTTCATTGGTATTGTTTATATCATCTTCAAGCTGTGTAAATTTGATATTATTTCTTATATACAGAGCTACTCTACCACCCAGTCTATCAATACGGTCCTTGTGTATTAAGTTATAACCAGGAATTTTTTGTTCCAACTTGAGGTAGTAACCCACCATGTCTCCATTACTGCAGCTATGTCTATGGATTTGTTCTTGAGCAATAATTCAAGTTCATCCTTCTTAACAAAATGAAGACTACCAGTGTTACTAAGCAATGTGTTTAATCTGGATTTAGAAGTTTTTGAAGCCCCAATTGAGTAATCTTATTTAAAGGTTTGGAGGTTAAACCCTACTTTGCCTAATGTCATCAGTTTTTTTTATTCATGATTTACAGTATTAATGGCAAAAATAAAAATGTTACTTAACTTTTAGCACCCTCTTGCTCAGATATAAGCCATCATAGCTAAATAGTGAGTAGTCATTCTCAAAAAGCTCCCAAGTGCATAGACATGATATACCATTTTGAAGGCTCCATATTCACAACCAATTATTAAAGTTTTAATTTTTTGTCTGGTGCCAGGTCACCTTGGCACCGGAGTATCTCAGATAGGATGATTTTTAGCATTAAGGGTTTTAAAGTGGTTACTGCAGTTTCTACATCCTTAATAATACTTTCAAGCCCAGCATTATTCTGTCATTAACTCCGACATGAAGGATGACAGTTTTAGAAGTTCTCACATTTTGTAGTATTCCAGGTAACATTTCAGTTATGTTCCTGATAGTGGCTCCACCATAGCTGCAGCTTGTCACATTTTGTTTATGCCCCTGGTGGAATAGCAATCTGTATATCTTATTGTAGAGTACCCCAGAATATATATTTGTTCTTTATTACTCATTGTAGAACTACGGACAGCATTATGAACAGTGGCCAATTCAGCATCTATAATTGGGTGTATAACATCCATGTCATTTACTATGATATCAGCAGTACAATCTGTGGCAATGGAAGCAGGTTGCATAAGCTGAATAGCAACAGAGGTGCTGGTGGTTGGGGCAAAAATACCTGGTTTAGCAGTGCAGGCCTTGCCTATAATCTATGTGGTGTTTATTTCTGGGGCTAAAACAGTATTACATGATGTGCGGTGGTAGCCATATGCCTAGAACGGAAGAATCAGTAGTACTGGGGGCAGAGTTAGAAGTACAGCCCCTCCCCATTTCACTATCCCCCACCTCCTAGCTCTCTGCAGTTGGTTTCAAACCCAATCTCCCTTGTTTCACTGTCACCCAGCCTCTCGCCGTCTGGGATTAGCGTTAAACCCTATGCAGTTACTCTGCCATAGTCTATCAATGGATTTGGAGGTTTCCAGGGGTGTGCTACCTAGGGCAACCGATTAGAAATAGCTTAGTATTCAATTACAACTGCTCAGTTTTTTTTCTCCTATTTGTCTAATTGTCATGTAATGCTCTTTAATGCCTAATGATCAGGCCTCTGTAACCACTGAATATGTGTATTGTCTTATTGTCCACCCTGACGTGGAACCTTTGTAAAAGAGCTCACACTCAAAGGTCTTTCTGAAATACTAATTAAACAAATAAAATAAAGTACCTGGGTTGACATCAGTACCAGATACAGTGCACGTTGATACTTTTTGGCAGTTCCTACTCCTGGCTGTTGTTCCATAGTCAAATTTATAGAATCATCCCCTCAGCACTGCTTAAAGGTAGACATTTATTCAAAAGAGGAAGTACAAGCAGATCAGCCCTTTTACCTTTTTGCTATCTTTTGCTCTGTATCAGGTACCATTCATCATCACTGTTGCTCAGACATTCGTCCTCTCTTCCTGGAGTTACTACCTTCAGTCTGTAAATTATCATTAATCTTAGGTCTGATCTCTTCCTGATTATGTGCTAAATAAATGTAGGGCTTTCATGTCCTATGTGTTGTCCACTGCAGTAAAGGGTTTTGGAAATTAATATTATTTTTAAATCATAAACCATGATTTGCAAAGTTCGTTCTGTCAGACCTGTGAAAGTGTCTAAGTCTGCGCTGAATGCATCTGCTGTTCATGATGTGTTTTGAAGCAACCCATATTTCCAAGAGTCTGTACCATGCCCCAAAATTTTGAATCGTCCACGTTGAGGGTCCATGTCCCCAAGCCCCACGCTACAGAGTGTGAAGACCGTATTTCTGATGTGATCAGAGCCACATTCTAATGCAACAATTCTGGTAGCTTCCAGTAGGGACTGTGTTTATTTTATGTTTTACAACTTCAAAACACATCATGAACAGCATGTACGCTACGCTTATTTAACACACGATCAGGAAGACATAGAAAAATACAGTGCTGAGCCTGATGGCAGTTTACGTTTCTGGGTAGGAAAGGGCACAATTTATAAACTGGCCACACAGAACAGCTTCAATGATGTGTCTTGAACCAACCCATATTTACAAGGTCTGTACCATGCCCCAAAAATTTTGAGTACAGGTAACTTTGAGGGCCCATGTCCCCGAGCCTGTGCGACAAAGGGTCAATTTTCAAATGTATTGTGGTCACGCAATGGACTTGAGGCCGACAGCTTGATACAAGTGACAACTTTGCAGTGTCAGTGGCTCAATGGGTAGCACACTCGCCTCTGAGGCCGTGAGATCAGAGGGCTGTGGGTTCAGTTCCCACATCTGGCACTTGGGTTAATATTCCAGTACTGACACTGTAGTGCAGCATGAGAGGGTGCTGCACTCTGAGGTGCTGCTCTTTCGGATGAGACGTTAAACCGAGGTCCCATCTGCCTGGATTGGTGGTAGTTCAGGTGGATGTTAAAGATCCCATGGCACTTATCGTCGAAAGAGTAGGGAATTTCTCCGAGCGTCCTGGCCAACTTTCCCTCATTCACTAAAAATACCACCAACAGCTTAATCTGGTTCAAGGTCAGTTGGCATTCATCTGTATCCCCTCCCGGGTCATGCCTAAAATAGGCAGGAATTATCTACTGCACTTACCGGTCAACAAAAATAAATAAATAAACTTGCATAAAACTGTCCACAAGTGCAATTTGAACAGAAGCTTCCATAGCCCCATGCTGCAAATCCATTGCAGGCGCCACTGCAAAGTTAGACCAGCCCCTCCCAGTCTAACTTTTGCATCTAGGGACCCTTTTATGGGGTTTGTGCCGCAGCTTTGGTATAAGCTATCATAAAATAGGCACTGCCACAACCTGCATTCCAGGATGTAAAATCAGACGCAAGTTGAGGCAAATCCTTGGCCGAGGTTCAGCAAACTTTGTGGGATACAGGCCAAGACAAGCCTTGCATCCCCATTTGAAAATTGGGCCCAGACTGTCAAGACTGTATATCTGATGTGATCAGAGCCACATACTAATGCAACAATTCTGGCAGCTGCCAGTAGGGACTGTGTTGCTTATTTTGTTTTACAACTTCAAAACACACCATGAACAGTACCGTGCACGTGCACTGCATTTATTTAGCACAGTGCAGACACACCAGCTTTAACACACATTGCAAGCTGAGGAAATGAGAACTGGAGCCCCCAAAAAAAGGACTTTACATAAAAACAGTATCTGAAAACATGAACACACACATAGAAATGAAGGGACCAGAAAATACACTAGAAACTGAAATATGTATTACTTCTAGATTAGTACAACTAACAAACTAGATTGGGCAGTGATGCACATCAGATTAGATTATTTCACCGACCACAAATAAAGTGGGAAAACTACCAGTTCTGCTTTCTCTCAGCTTGCAGTGTTTGTGAAACCTGATTGTCTGCCCTATAATCACTAGAGACATGTCAGCATCACCGTGTTTCATTATGTACTGTATATGCTGACAGTCTGATGGCATTGAGAACAAATATCTGTGTGCATTTTCCCTTGAGGTGTAAAACTCTTTAGACATAAATGTAAGAAATCACTTTCCATTGACAGACAAATTGCAGAGAGACATGGAACACTTACAAACTAGTCACTCTGATAACCACTTGCTGAGTCAACAACTGGGGTTCAGCAGTTTCGTTCAGGAGTAATTTTTATAGCTGTTAAAGAAAATAGGTTACGCCAAAAGTAAGAATCATATAAATGCCTCCTTTGTTGGGCCAGCACATAGCCGAACCTGATGTACTGAAAGTGATCTACTGGTCCGCTTTTCCCTTCCTGCTGGCTAAACCAGAAGTCAGCACAGAGCAAGACAAGACAGACAAAATGGTTCTGTGTTAGAAGGGGAGGGAGAAAAAGTAAACACAGTGATCTAATGAACAGAGTGCTTCAACTTGGGAGTGATTGTCCTTTAATGCCAACATTTTATTGTTTGGTAGGAATCAGTGAGCTGCTTTTTACAGCAGTAAAACAGCTGAACAACGGATAGATCAAGAAGAGGGAATTTACAGCTGGGGAAAGTGTCCGAGGGCTTAAAAGGACTGGGGACCCCTTAGACTTCTTTAAGAAAATGATAACAGTATCAATGAGACGTAAGTTCCCACAGGACAAAATCATGTTAGGTAGAGCCCACACAGAGAGGAGCAGAGGACCATGTTTCATAATAACCCACAACCATGCACTGTGTATGTAACACTTAACAGATACCAAGACAAAGAGGCAATTCTATGAAGCTAGAATGGAAAATGGATTGAAATATGAAAACTGTCACTTCAACATCTACAGATCTCTCTGCTGAAATGTTTTGAGGCAAAAGCTCTTCAATCCAGTTAAATGTCTGCTTTATGAACAGGGCATCCAATTCTTTATGACCCCTTCAGCAAAATTAATTTGTGATGCACAGTGAACTACGGACATTTGAAGTCCCCAATGAAGCACGTCAGGCCTTTCAAGATTGCTATGGACATTCAAGCAACAAACCACAAAACCTGATGATTACTTGCAGACCCAACCTTATAACAAAATACTCGCCCTGCCTATCTACTGTATAGTTGAAATCAATGTTTACTGATCCACCAATACAACTAGGCAGAGACAGCCCATCTCCGATTTCTAACAATATGTCAGTAGAACCTGTACCAGAACCACAGGAAGCAATAGTATCTGGACAATAGGAGAAGGAGAAGATGAAGAACACACAGCAAAGGCCAAACACAGAAAACAACGTGTCAGCTATTATTGGAGTGACAGGAGCCCCAGATGAAGAAGACTGCTTGGATAACTGTATATGATACCAGAAAAATCATAAGCACCCAGAGGAAACATGGACTTCATAAATTATATGGACTATACAGTATGAACTGTATAGCCTACGTGGACTATTGAAACAAAATCTACTGAAACCTTAATGGAAGCTCAATCTTCTCAACCTATTAACCATTTATCTCTGTATCTATCTTTTTCCTGGTTATGTCTTTTGTTTTTCCTCACTTTAACCTATACTATCATGTAAATGTCCCCATTTTCTCTCTCTCTCTATACCTACCCAATACCCTATAGTCAGCCTTTGGTTACAAAAATCCAAATGTTATGAGTTAGGAGGAAAGAAAGAAAAGTAAATTACATATGTTGCATCTTCTGTCCCCCATCAGAACCCATGAATATGGTATGGCTGAAGGAAGTGGAACTGACTACATCAAGTATATAGGGAATGTAACACTTACCCAGCCAAGTGGCATCTTGCAACCAGGACCTCCTACTTGTTACACAGACAAGGCAACAAACTATAAGCTGGCAGAAAATAAGTATCACCCTGGCATTGTGTAAATACTCGACTCGGGCATCTAAGAGGTCAGGGTTAGTGCACAAAATAACATTTCTATTTAAACCGAGTCTGGGAGAGGGATGCCAGGGCTATGCTGTGTCTCCTATCTGACGGGGCCCAAACATTTCACTCAGAGATTCAAAATGGAATGTCCATGAACCATAAACTTTGGGGTTGTATTGTATGGCTTTATTTCTGACAAGATGGTAAAATGAAAAGAAAGGGTGGTCCTCCAAGTTTGTAACTGTTCTAGACAGATGACAACAACTTTTGCAGGCAGAAATACTTTACAATCTGGCAGTACTGTAATTCCAACATGAACACTTTTTCCAAACGACTTATCCATCCCTGTGCTGAAGGATATCTGGCTCTCTAACAAATGCATATATTGTGGGGGTTACCACGACTTAAACTTGAAACACATGATGAGCTGGACCATTGTTAACATCTGCAGGAAAACTGTTCCTATCTTGTAACCAGTTAGATCTACTCTGCAACCATGAATGAGGTTCTGCCCACCTGGCCAAAGTCAGACTCTGCCATTACTTCAGGGAACAAACTGGATTATCCAGCCCCACTGGGCTGCTAAAGACATCCATACATTCAGCACATTATCAGCACATTTTGTGGTGAAAAGGGTCCTGAGTGCCTGTAATCTAGCCTGCTGAGGCACATACAGCACCAGACAACCCAAAGTTCATTTTCAAATGAACCTTGTACTCATAGTTTGGTATTCCCATTTTACAAACATTTGAAAGAACACTTAAATCCACAGTTCTCTCACAAATCAATAGTTTTTGAAGAAACACTCACTGTCTCTTCACTCTGGAGAGCTGTGACAGTCTTCGGGTTGCCCTAAGAACCATTGACTTCTTAGTCCCTTTCCACTTCTCTGAATGAAAACTTGAACCCAACAGGGCACCACTGGATCAAGTCTCCTCCACTTCCAGGCAAACACTTGTTGATTAGCAGACTAGGGTGAGAAAATAACAAACAGGGGTCCTTCCTCAAAACAGACAGTCTACAGACCACTCTTGCCCTCAGAACTCACCAAGAGCTCCTTCTCCTTCAAACTCCAACTCAGAACTGCAAGATTCTAACAGCTCTCCCCACACAGCTGAGTCAAGCGTGGCTTATGATGCTGCAAGAATTCCAAATGACATCACCTCATCCCTTGACCAGCTGAACCAGGCAAACAATGACGTAATGTATGGTAGAGAGTTTAAAACTCTCTAAGGCTGCCCATAAACTTCCTGGTCTAATATTGATGGTATTCTAGTAACCCCAGGGACTGGGTGGTTATAGGAAGAAGAATAAAAGCAAGCTACTGATACCAGCTGATCTAGTTACTGAAGGACACTGAATGGCCTAATATGTGTGCACCTTTCCTATGAGATAAAGGGAGCCTGATTGGCCATGGAGTGACAATATCATCTTGGGCAAATATGAAGTATAAGAAATTATAGCTATCAATAAGAATAAGGAAATGTATTCTCTACCTCATATTTATTTAAAGTTAAAATGCTAACTACATCCCCATCCCCCAGTTTTCTTTCTCTCTTTCTTCTTTATATCCTCTTATTTTCTCTTTCATCCTTTCTTCTCCTTCTCTTTTGACTCACATCTGATGCTCTTACTTTCAACGATGTATTCTAAACCCATTACTGAATCCCTAAGAACAACAAATATATATGGTCTATTGAATTAAGACATAGGGCTCGATTTTCAAAGGAGCCTTAGAGCTACAAAAATGTGTGAAAGGCCTCCTACATCAATGCCTAGTGCATCAAAGTGTGTGTCCCTGATACTGGTACAGAAGTGCCCCTGGCGTCAAAGTCCTCAAAAATGACACAAGACACATTGTGTCACAAAAATGGTGCAACAGGAAAATTATGGAAGCTGTGTCAAAAAAGTGATGCAAGAAAATGGCAGCAGAAATGACAAACAGAATGATGCAAAAGGCAAACACCATTGCAAGAAAAATGTTACAGTGGTCAAACTGACATCCTCATTGAGGAGGCTGATGCACAAGTAGACCTTCTGCTATCCAGAGGTGGAGACAAGGAGCAGCAGGACCAGAGGAAGCAGGCCTGGGATGAGGTGGCCACAAGTGTGAATGCCTTTGGTCCTGTAAGGCACAGCATAAGGGAGTTACAAAGGCAATACCATGACATCAGGTGGACGCCTAAGGAGAAGATGACTCACAACTGATGGTGCAGCACTGCTGCTTTGGGAGGTGGACCAAGCCAAGCAATACCACTGAGGAATTGAGGAAAGAGTGTGCTGGCACACCTGAGCAAGCCGCAATCAAGGGAGACAGCAGCCTGGACCTCTTCAGGCACAGTGTGGCAGGTGTGTGAATTGGCATGGATGCCACTATAGTATGCGGTAGGATAGTAAGGCCATACCACTGGCAGACATGTGACCTCCATGCCTATGCAGACATGGACATACTAGGAACACTGGGGGGCTGTATAGGCCAATAAGCTGTAGCAGTGCAGAACTGGCAAGCGAGGCAGACCATGTGTCAAGGTACACTGGAATGCTTCCCACTGGAGGAGACAAACTCAGGTAGTTGTGTTGTTGGTCGACATGCACACAGTGAACTCCACAGCTGTGGCCAGGAACACATGTACTGATATAGGCGCCCTATGAGGCTGTCATATGTCACTGGTAGAACACAGTGCTGCCACCTGCACATAGTGTCTGCACATGCCACTGCATGCTGTGGAGGCATGAGGTACTGCATCAAATACAGATAGCGCAGACAGCACAGCAGTGCCCCAGGCATGTAAGCCATGAGGGTGGCCGTTACATGGGAGTATGTACTCTGACAAAAGTCAGACTCCTGTACCGTGGGTCTCAAAAGGTAGGCCAGATATGTGCGCAGCAGGCTGCCGGGACGTCATGTTCCACAAAAGAGCTGTGTGCATAGTCTTGTTGTGGGAGCGGGCATCATGAGAACCCCAAAGGTGCTTGTTGCAAGCTGGACATCATAGCCACTGTGTTGTCAGCACACATGTAGACCATATAGAAAGGTAAATGCTAGGGGTGGCATGCTTGGGCCGGTGCATCCCTTCAGCTTGACACCCTGCAGCAAAGCATGAAAAAGACCATTACAGCAACAGTGGCTGTAATGGTCCTTTCCGTGTTCACTTTCCCCAAGTGTTCTGCCCCTCCCTCGACCAATTCCAACCGGGAGTTGCTAATCCTAAAGTTTGGGGATGCAGTGGGCAGAGACCCGACATGGGGGAGTTTGGGGTGCAGCCCCCACAAGCTACACCAGATTGTGCGGCACAATACCTGCATCATATTGTGCCATTACTGTGCTGGAGGTCGCTATTTTCACTGCTCCACCTCCTTGGTGCTTCTGCTTGGGCGTGGCACCCATGAGGCAGAAGAAACAACAAACAGTGGCAGAACTGTGCAGAAGAGTGGCAGCACTGAAGGGACACATGGGACGCTGCAGAAAGGGGTAAGGCAGGGTGAGGTGATAGTACAGGAGAGACATGGTGCAGCATGATGGTGGACTGTGTGCCTGGACATATGCAACACTGTGCAAGCATGGCATTTTGGCCTGCAGATAATGCCACCCCATGGCACACAAGACTAATGCCACACCACCAGTGTGGTGTAGCCAACTCGTACATAGCACCACAGGTCCTGTGTATGGGTTGGACAGTAGTGTACCTGGTAGCAACAATGGCAGCCATGCCAATCTGTGCAGGCTGATGACATCACTCACCCATCAGATCTCAAGGCCATCCAGCAGACCACAGAGGGTAGGAACACCACAGTGCACTTGTAGACATAGCAGACCACTGTGTGAGCTATCTGCTTGCAAGGGGTGGGGGCAGAGTTGGGGGCTCATGGATGTGGCAAGCCTGCCAGAACCCAACATGCTGGGACGTGATGGGCACCACTGCAGTCATGTGGGCAGCAACAAACTCACATAGGACTGGTGGGTAGGCATGATGACCAACAGTGCATACTGTCTAGGCAAAACAAGTCTGCATCACAGAATGGTACTGGCTGCTGACCTGCAGCCAGTACATAGTGGAATAGCAGCAATAGGCACTGCAGACATGGCACACTGATGGATCGATGTGACCTGCAGCACAGCATGTAACCACAGATATGTTTTCTCCCCACAAGTACCAGCAGTGACTGAACAGAAACCACAGCACCTCCACTGTGACCACCTCCCAAGAACAAAGTCATCGTTGTGGGAGGTGGAGGACACAGACCATGGGGCTTCAGATGTCATTGAGTGTCTGGCAACTGAAGTCAGTGAGGAAAGAAGGATGGCAGAGGTCATGATACCCACTCAGAGGTCATACATCAGAGCACTGAGAGTGTGCACACCACAGGGCCACAGGAAAGCAGTGGGGTCGGACAATGGCATCAGGAACACATGCCATGTGGATATCTCACTTGATCCCAGCCCCATGTCCTCAGTATACCTGGAGTCATCAGAACAACTAGTGGGGGTGGTAACAAGGAATGGGTGCTGGATGATGACCTAGGCCATTACTGTCAGAATGTCCTTGACACCCAGAAGGCCCTGCAAAGGAAGATAATGGGCATATGGGGGCCTGGGCGCATCACACTGCCATTGTGTCACACCTTAGCCATATGGACGATGCACTCACTGGGTTACAAAACGCTACTTAACACTGGAATATGGCAACCATGTCACTGCATGCAGATGTCATAGGCATATTGCACAGAATCCACATATGTGCACAGAGGCAGGCAGATGAACAAGAAAGTATAACTGTACTGATGGAGTGCAGTATAGCTCAACAGCAAGAGCAAACCAATGCCATAACAAAGATTGCTGTCAGACTTCAGTCCATCGCTCAGGCAATGTGCCACACCCAGACCACTGCTGCAATAGGACCACACAGCTATGGCCCAACTGTGTTTGGGATAGAGAGAACATGGACCCAGGAAAACATTACCACAGTGCTCACAGCATCCACATGCATATCACACAAAGGTCACATGTACACTCTGGCCAAGGACATATGGCCCCCTGAGCCATGCAAGTGGAGCACCACTGGGAAGGACCAGGAATGCCCACTGAGATGGCAACAGAAGCTGAGAAGGGTTTGAGCTATGAGGCAACCCAGAGGATGCACATTCAATGAGCATGATGGCCCCATTACAGCAGACCCAACCAACAGTCACCAGCACACTGCATGCTAACACCCACAGTGCAGAACAGCAAATGAGCAATGGAGCTTGTTATTTCCTGGTGACACTGCTGAACCCACAGCCCAGTGTAACACTGCAATGCATGTACCATCATCATAGACCCCAACAACCCAGATCACAAGTACACAGGTAACACAGCACACCTCAGCCCCTATGACACAGACAGGGCAGCCTATATGACTCTGGATGGGTGCCATCCACCACCCACCACTCCACCATGCACCTGGCCCAACATACCAGTGACACCATAATGCAGGCCAGAAGCACCTGGTAGGACCCATGGCCAGGTCCCCACAGCATCCCATCTCCACTATGGCACTGACTGCACTACTGTGCAGGCCCCCACATGAATGTGGCACAACCACCAAACAGGAGACACACGTGTATCCCTCAGAAGCTAGTGCCCCTGTACACCATG
This sequence comes from Neoceratodus forsteri, assembly GCA_016271365.2. NCBI lineage: Eukaryota > Metazoa > Chordata > Ceratodontiformes > Ceratodontidae > Neoceratodus > Neoceratodus forsteri. Next base: position 1,707,398,067 of record CM028129.1, on the reverse strand, counting down.
CTACCTGTGCCACGCAGACTTCAGAAGTGTATTCTGCCACATGTGAGGCCCACATCATTATAACAGCTCCTAACACCAGCAGTGGACTCCACCATGCCCACTGGGGATCAGCACCTGGCACCCCTGGCCATGAGTGCCATAAAACACAGTGGACCCACAGCACCACCCCTCAGAAAATGAAGAAGAAGACCTGAGGACAGTGGAGGTGCTGGAACTGCATCTGAGACATGATCCACCAGCACGATAGTGCCAGCCACATGAAGATCCCAAAGGTCAACAATGCATGGGTCCAGGAGAACAACAGGTGAAATCACTAATGACAGGTCACAGTTGGACATCCAGGAGGCAGACACTCGACAGGGACAGGTGGAACACACTCAATAGCATGGCAGGAAGAGGAAGGGTGGACCTACTGCGTGGTACACAACACCATCTGCACAGCATGGACTGCACAGCCATGCAACCTGAAGACACTGGCAAAGATGCTACCACATGGACAGCAGTAAACCTACATAGAGACACTGTGACCCAGTGTAGTGACAGACTGCTACCCCAAAAGAGTGTACCTATGAGTGATCCACAGAGTACCTGTGGACACCAGATGTAGTGACCCAAGGAAGGTGGGAGCACTGCATAAACATTGTCTGTGGCCTGCATAGTACCGCAACATGTCATAGTATGGCGGTTGGCTGAATCTCAGCTGGAAACAGCATCCCGGCCTCCTTGTTGTAAACAATATCTCCCAGGACACTGTGTGCCACTGCCACACTGCTGTGGAGCACGTGAGAGGACAAACATGCATGTGTGCATACAGATGGCCCTGACACCACAGCCATCAGTGCATCCCAGTACTGGGTGTGGTGACACACAAACACCTCCCCAAGGCAGGATCCTGTGGAATCTCCAAATACTTACCATATAGGGGGTCCTGGATGTCACATGTCCAGCCCTGAGCTATGACCATGCTGTGAGCTGCCATACAGAGGAGCAACACAACCCCAAGGATACTGTGTACCACAGTGCAGGATATCTAACACCTGGGGTGTCACTACTGGGTACACGACTGATACTGTGTCCTTGGAGTGGTGGACTCGTAACTCCCCTCCACTAAATGACCATCTCTGCGATGTACAAAATAGTCCTTTCCTTGTTGTAGCTACCCAGGAAGCCCACACAATGGAACCCAATGTGCATAGTGTTACACCCTGTCCCTCGCACATTCTCATAATGTGGCAGCAAAGGCCTCCTCCACCCTCTCCACATGCACAGCCCCCAAACCTCATAGGGTACCTACTGTGCATTACAGCATGACCCTGTGGTGCAAAACAGTGATGCTCAGGCACATGCCATGAACCACCGACAATGAGCTGGGTCTCGAGTCTCCTCTGCAGCCTGCATAGTCTGCCAACATTTGTACAGCTATGTGCTCCCCCTATTGCACCAATGTGTGCAACGATCTCCTGTTAGCTGTATCAGTGGATGTGTATTCCTGTGTCTGTATATAAAGGTCGGTTGCTACACACCACCAACATGACTGCTTCCAGTGAGGTAATATGCAACACAACACGCTGACATGAAGTGGTGTGGGGACAGGCTGGATGAGACCCAGTAACATCTCAAGCCACCCAGGATGATGTCCACACGGTATAACAGACACAGACGCCTATGACCCCTAAGCCCCAGGTGCCACTCAAAATCCTACACCTAAGAATCTCATCCACCCACATTCCTGACAACAGAAACCTAGGACCTACAAGCCTCTTAATCCGAGATAGCCCTGCCTATTCTCTACCTTTTACCTATTCTGGCCTCCCTATTGGTTGCCTTCTCTTTCACCCAAACTTCTACCCTATTCCTTAATACCTCCTTATTTTTTATCATTTGGTATGAGCTCTTACTTAGCAGAGACTATATGGGATTGTTGTCTCTTCTCATTCCAGTAAAGCTCATCATTATGTACCTTTGCATGTTAATTATGTTGACGGTATGTATAGCCCATATTGACCGGCATCACAGTGTTTTTTTTTTTTTTGCACCGCTGTCCACCATAATTGTAATCTTATGAAGTGTACTGTATTGTATTAATGGCCAGGACCACCTTGCAAATGAGCTTGCTCAATGGTGTCTATGCCTGGTTAAATAAAGTGATTGATTGATTGATTGATAACAAAGCATAGCTTGCAGCTTTATGGGAATGTGCCCTGTGGATGGGGAGGGTAGAAGGTGAGCTACAGCTTGGGGGAGTGGACCTTCATGAATTTCCTACATATCACCATTTTCTGGTACCTGACCATAGCTCCCAGGTGAGTGTTGCACAACTTCACAATGCCTGCCTCACAGATGTGACATGGCCCTGCCACCTACATTCATTATGCACAGCCAAGCTGTGTGTGGGAGATGTCTGATGCATACACAAGGGTAATAGTGGGAATAGTTGCCACCCCTGGCCCACAGAAGTGTCCTGTGAATGAGTGTATGATACCAGCACTTGGCACATCATGGTGCTGGCTGCCTGCCTGCCTGTGATCCCCAAGGGTGTGCAGTACTCAAGTGGGGTGGCATGGTACAACACTCAGGGGCCCCTGTGGGTTGGTACCAGCAAAACCTGGCATGGCAGAGAAGGGCCGTAGCTCAGACACACCAGCTGCCCACCCAGGAAGTGGACATGTACTGCCACTGCACTAGGGAGCCATCCATAGCCCCAGGCATATGCTTGGTATGCTATAGTGCTCAGTCATAGGCCTTTCCCCAGTGGCCTGCACGTATGCATGGCAAACACCATGACAATGTGATGCATGAAGCCACAGGGTGCCAGAGCACTGTTACTGTGCCACATGACATGGGCTGTTTCATGTAGCCGTTGACCGGCCTGACCATATAGCACAACATGGGACCGATGATGCAAACCCCATATTGTAGGTACAATGAAACATGTATTAGGGACCAGGGAAACTAGAAAACAACACATATGAGAACAACGTACATAACTGTGATAACATTGAATAACAGTAACAAAAAACACTAAAAGGGTGCTATACAAACAATGGCGTCAGAAGCAACATTAACTTTGCATATCTTGAACAGACATGTTTACTTGTCCAATGTGTGTCCGTCACTCAACGTGGCCTGGAGGAGCCCTGCAGCTGCTCTATGTTCTGCACCACTGTGTGGAGTTCTGTAGCAAAACCTCTGGGGAAGGGACATGGAAGTGGTCAGTAATGTGCATCCTCCTCCACCTCTAAGACATCCACATTTCCTGCATCCTCTAACTCTGGCACATGGGGGTCCTGGACTGTATCCTCCACAACTGCAGCTGCTGCATACTTGGTGTCCACATCTCCACAGGCCCAACAGACTCCCTCCCTCTAGCTTGGCAACTGGGATCCTATCAAGAATGGCAATCTGTGCCCTGGAACCAGTGTCTGCAGCATCAAACTCCCAGCAGCATCTGTGCACCACTGCTGCCCAACAGATGTGTCCACAGAATGTGCCTAGGCCTCTTCTGCATGGTGCCCAGTTTGCTCAGCATATGCCCTTGCCTCCACTCTTTTCTGCCATCGCATGGCCTGTTCCAAGGCGCAGTTTGGATCTCTTAGCAGGCTGCTTACATGCAGCACCCCTCCAGCACCTTTGTGGAGAGAAAAACACAACATCAATCTCTGATACCTATAAAGCCAGTGGATGCAGGAGTACACTGTTGGAATGGGAACTGCCCCCTCCCCATGTATCAGACACCACTCCCAAACATGCATGGGTACTTCAGCAGGAAATGCAGCTGTGTGCATGGGTGGCTCTACACCAGAGCCACCAGGGCACATGCCCTGGTAAAAAATGCTGTGCCCCAGTTGGTGCCCCATATGGTGCAGAGCTTCCTCCATAGTAACAATGTATCAGTGCCCTGGCTGCCATCTGTTGTGCTCCAGCTGTGCCCCGGTAACCATTTGTGGCTAGAGCCGCTACTGGCTGTGTGGTCATGTTCCCATCTTGTACCACTGGGTTTGCAGTCAGCGGCTGCAGCTCACTACAGGCCAGCCAACTGCCACAGTTAAGCTATGCCACCTACTGTCACGGGATATGACACGGTGGGCCATTGACAACTGCCAATCATACCTCTGCCTGCTGCAGTACAGCACACCATGACCTCATGCCATGCACTACACCCTTTTGTGGTTCACAGCATAGTCTGCTATGACCTGGAAAATGCACCTACCAGATGGTGTAGTCTACTAAGGCCCCAGTAGAGCAGGAAGTCTGCATATCATTAACCAAGAGGAGGGTAGGAAGCACCGCCAAGGGTCATGGGAGGGCATTGACAGGGAACAGTCACTGTAATGGCATGAATGAGTTACTGGATGGGCTGGAGGATGGGGGCCTGGGTGGTGCATGCCCAGACAGGTTACTGGCATGAGGAGGGAACATCTGACCTGCACGAATGAACTTTGTGCTGTGGCCTCCTACAGCAAGTGCCAGCACCCTGATGACAAAGCACAGTAGCTCTGTAGGCTCAGTATCCCACAGGAGCATATGTCTCACTGTGGTGCCTGCCATCCCGTCCAGTGTCACTGAGCATATGCTGGCACTCGTCACACTTCTGCATGCAGTGGCTCCTGTGTGGGCCACAATGGCGGGTATGTGAGCTCCAGCTGGATGCTTGGCCCTGCAATCCGTAGGGGGGCCTAATGTTGCCATTCCCTTTGGCTGCCACTAGGGACACCAGCTGTGACCATACAGACACGAGGCATACATATTGTTGAGTCCCCAGGGTTCAGTACAGTGGTAGGGACTCCACTGTGGGGTGGACCACAGTGCGCAGATGCCACATGGCCATGCAAGGCCTACAGATGTGCTTCTCCCTGTGCAGCATCTGGCAGCATGGTGGGGATGTCACCGTCCTTTGTAGGTCATAAGGGTGGCTTTTTGGTGGTGGGGATTGTGGAAGGTGCCTGGTATTTGTGTTCATATGCTCAGTGTTTTCTAAAAGTCTACTGCAGTAGCATATCTGTCTTTTCTCTGCTTTTTATCTTTCTCTTTCTGTAGTGCCCCATTTTCAGGTTGGCTACCTGAGCACAAAATGGGTGCTTCTTACTGTATTCTTCATTTTCTAGCAGTCTAGTGCTTTTATTTTTCCTTTCTGCTCTGCATAGGAACAAATACCAGCCTTCCCTTGTCTCATTCACTGAGGTACGGTGTGTTTCAAAACCATAGCTTAGGCACAGGAACTTGGGCTGGAGTTACTCAAACCTGCACATGAGACCGTGGGTGTAGCTGCTGGTCTTAATGGGTTTTGTGTTTGTTTAGAAAGCCCTGCTCCCAGACTATTAATTAAAGCACACTGGCAGTTAGAATTTAGAAACTGTGTGCTCCATGCTGTGAGACTGCTAAATATTACACACTCTGAGACATTGTGTGAGGCAGTCTGCAATATTATCCCCAAAGTTCATGTTGTCTGTGGTTTTGGCTAAGCTAGCATGAGATAGTTTAGCCCTTTTTATTTTGGGGTTGCTCCATTGTAAACAAACAGCCTTTCACTATTAGAACCTGGAGTTCACTCTACCTGAAAACATAGGGACTGGGTGTGGTGCTCTCACTGAGGCTGTTGTTTCTGCTGTCTCCTTAGAAGGCAGCTGGCCCTTTCCTTCATTTAGTCATAGTTTGGGGAAGGGAGGAGCCACCTGTTCCTGCAGCAAAGCTGTTTATCTGTTATATTGTTTTGTTTTATGAAGTTTAACATTACAAACATGTATAAAGGTAATTCATTCAGTTAAGTTCATGGCATTAAAATAATAAAATGACTGTGGCTTTTGCTGTAATAGTTGGTTTGAGGGAGGAGTCAGCAATAGTCACATGTTTATACTTTACTATAAATGAGGTATCCTTTCAGGAAGACCTCAGATTCGTCTTGAGAATCAGCTGGTTACTGACCCTCTGTTTAGGTGTGCTCCTTTCCAGACCTGTAGCCAACTCTATGTGCTGGTGAGGTGACTATTGCTGCATGTACCTCAAGAAAGCAGGAGCTGAATACTATTTGATGTTGTTTTGTTCATTTTGTATTTTATTTGCGAAATGCAGTTGATTTTGATGGCTTTTAAGTTTCTTTTTTGTCTCCGATAAATTTCTGGTCTGGCAATTGCCCTTCTAGCACCTCACATCTCTGTGTCAGTGTCCATCAGTGCACCCACAAGCCATGACAGGGATGCATCACATCTGTACCACATACAGTACACTGCATGTGAAATGCAGCTTAGTGGTGTGGGTAATGGCAGGCCATCCCCCATGTGATTACCATAGAAACATAGAATTTGACGGCAGATAAGGACCGCCTGGCCAACCCAGTCTGCCTATTTTTCTACCTAACAGATAGGCTGCAGATCCTAGTTAACCAACGGCTTACTTCCTCCTACCCCCACTAGGACTGCCTTATGCCTGTCCCATGCATTCTTGAAGTCCCCTACTGTTCTTGACTCACAACCTCCTCAGGGAGGCTGTTCCATGCATCCACAACCCCTCAGTGAAAAAATACTTCCTCACATTACCTCTGAGCTGTCCCCTCTATCTTCAAATTGTGCCCCTTGTTCTTATACATCTCTTTTCTGGAAGATGCTACCCTCTTGGACTTTGTTAATTCCCTTGAGGTACTTGAAAGTTTCTATCATGTCCCGTCTCTCCTTCTTTCCTCAAGGGTATACATATTAAGCTCCTTTAGTCTTTCTTCAGTATGTCTTCTGGTGCAGACCCTGCACCATTTTGGTTGCCCTCCTCTGGACAGCCTCCACTCTGTCTATGTTTTGTGGAGATGGGGTCTCCAGAACTGCACACAGTACTCCAGATGGGGTCTCACCAACTGTCTGTACAGAGGGATAACAGCTTCCTGTTTTCTACTATTGATGCCTCTTCCTATGCATCCCAGTATCCCCAGCCTTCCTTACTGCCTACCAGACTACGGTTCATGGGACCATCAAGCAGGGACCATGGGGACATGAGGTGTGCACAGAGGCCACCTGTCAGGCGGTGGCCCAGCGGATGCCACATAACACACACATAAGCTATGGGGTTGGGAGCAATTTGGAGAGGGTCATCCGGTGGGCCTAAACGGGTATGGGGTACTCCACACACTACCTAAGCAGGTACAAACCTGACTGACAATTAAAGCCAGCCACCAGGCATGGAAAAGGTATGGAGGCTGATAAATAACTGCTTAAGTCTGGGCGGATGACCCTCTCTGGAACAACCCTCACCTGTGTATAGGAAATAAACCCATACAGTGGGAAGCCTGGGAAAATGCCAGATAAATACATTCCAAGAGTTAGTACAAGATGACAACAAAACCTTTCAGCATTTAAGGGACCACAAGCACTTGCCTAAAAATATTTCTGGCCATATTTGCAGTTAAGAAGTCTATGAAAGTGGGACAGAAAGTACTGCATATGCTTGTCCTGCAGGACATCCCAAAAGCCCCTCCCAAGGACAAGTTGCCTCTATTGACCTGGACCCAGAAAAAGAAAGGCCTAGTAGGCATAATACAAGGATGGATCAGAGACTGTGCCCCAGACCCTTCCATGCCAGCCTAGACCAGGTAGGAAACCATGCTGGTAATAAAGATCAGGTCCCAAGAATGGTGTAACTGTTGGAAAATGGGACACAAAGCATGTGTAGACCAATGTAGCCTGTTGATTAGAAACATGGTCCTGATGGTACAGAACCCCAAACTAACTAAAAATGGGCTTCATTCAACAGGATGACTGATGGAGGTGTAACAACCTGGGGATAGATCTACTCCACATCCTATGGCAATATAGCTCCTGTAACCAGTGTGGGCCAGGGTTATCAATTCTGCTCCAAAATCCTGAACCAAGCCTTACCTAGCACCACCAGCTTTTGGCTGCCAGAGATTAGTTCCAGACGATACTCAGGTAAGGGTAGCCATAGATTGTGGCTCACCCAAGCCTCAGTAGAATTCATAAGGACTATCCTAAAAAATGGAGAACCCGGACACCTCAGTGTTCCAGGAGTGGCTCCAGGCCATGGAGTCCCTATTTTCTTAGACAAGGCTATCCCACTTTACAAAGAATACCTATCTAGCCTTTCAGGAGATACAGGCTCCCTACCTGAGTGCTCTCAATCTCGTGACTCCTTAATAATAAATTGGGCTACAAATGACCTTCTGAAACTTCCATGAGGCCTCAAGTCAACTGAATGAAAACAGTATTGTGCTGAACTGATAAATGTTAATAGTGCATATAACACAGTATGTGATGTATTCCTTAGCGTCTGTACCTTAAGACCTTGCAAATATGTAAAATGTGAAGTTTGACCTGTAGATTTTCCCTGCTGTATGTAATCTTTACTCAGCAATAAAGAGATTAACTAAAAAAAAAAAAAAAGATTAAATGGACACATGATTCAAATGTAATCACATTCAACAAACTCTGGCAAGAAATATTACAAGTATCACCAGTAAATGTTACACCTTCTAAACTCCAATATACAATTTAATTCTACACAGAGTCTAGTACACCCCAATGTGTAATCAAATGAACGCTCAAAAGCACCAACATGCCTAGGATGTAAGACCACCACAGGAACGCTAATCCATCTCAACACTCATGCCCTTAATCATGCAGACCTTTGGATGAAAATAATTCATATTCTGACAAGTGCTTTAGGAGCCAAATTAACATTTTCACCTTGGCTATTGAGGATTCTGGATCCTTTTTCAAACACTACAAAACTGAAATGTCCTAATTGCAATTACTATAGCAAAAAATTATTTTAACAAGTGGAAAGATCCAACACCACCTGCATATTAAACCTGGGCAAATTTTATGATTGACACCTTGAAACTGGAAAATACACAGTACATTAAAAATAATGGTCAAAAGACTTTGTAAGAATCTGGCCCCATTCCATACTTTCATTCAAAAGGCTTGAATACATAAGATTAATTGAAAAATACAGATACATAAATTTAAAAAAAACGGTTCCTGTCCGGAAACAATGAAATTTCATGGAGGCCGACAACTTCTAAAATAGCAGCTCTGGTACAATAAGTTATTATGAGAAAGTAAGGTTATTTCAGAATTGTTTGCATACATGCTTTGCATGTATCTTTTCTTTGAGTTCTCTATTTTTTTGGCATTTGATATTGTGTTGATAATGCCAGGCTCTTATTAAAAACATAATAAAAAACAAAAGGTGGTTGACTAACAATTTTACAGTCCCAGTAATTTTAAAGATGCGGCAAGCTACTGCTGGACTTGTCTGCAGTGCCAGAGCGTGGGAAAGGTTTGGGACAAAGCTGCTGCCTTTTCTTCACCTGCCTACGATTGCAGCACCATTTTGATGAGTTGCTGTGGACATTTTGGGCCACTCAACACCCCAAGTCGCACAGGCATAAGGTACATTTTGGAGGTCGTGGATTATGCCAGAGGCAGTGACCTTGTCCTCCACGGGGTTGGAAAAATGGCCAACAGACTGCTGTGGATATTTAGCTGGGTAGATTTTCCTCGAAGAGTCTGTTGGAGCAGGGTATCAATTTCATGTCTGCCCTAATGGCTGGCCTTTGGCAGAAATGTGGGTGAGGCAGCTAAGGGCCGCCCTGTGCCACCCCAGAGTAACAGTCTGACCAAGTGATTTAATGCAACACTTAAGACAATGTTAAGGACATTTGCCAACTAGCATGCAAGAGAGTGGGACAAGTACTTACCCCATCTCTTATTTGCATATAGGGAAGTCCCCAGAAGTCCACAGGATTCTCACCCTTCAAGCTCGGTTTAGCCATAGAATAAGGGGTCCCCTTGATTTGGTAACTGATGAATGGCAGGGCAAGCTTGCTCACAAAGTGGAATCTGTTGTCCTGTATTTCAGGTCATGGCTCAAGGAGCTCATGGGATTCACCCAGGAGCACCTAGCCACTGCATAACAGAGGCAGAAGAAGTGGTACAACCATGAGGCCAGAGCTTGGGAGTATGAAGATGAGAATGGGTGATGGTACTCATCCCCATCTGACAGAATAAATTACAGGTGGCTTGGAAAGGACCTTACTTGGTGGTAAGGAGGGTGAATCATGTTAATTATGTGTTGGAGCTACTTGACAGAAGGCGCAAGCAGCAAATCTACCACGTAAACATGATGAAACCCTACCATGACTGGGATGAGATTGCCCTGGCTGTGTGCAGCTATCTGCAGGAGAAGGAGGCAGAAGCAGAGCCATTGGTGGATCTCCTGTGAGAGGGGTAAGGAGAATCATCAGTGGATGCTGTCACCCATTGGAGCAGCTGACGCTGAACCAACCTACCAAAATGCATGAGGTGCTGCACACATCTGGTGAAATGTTCATATGGAACCGGGGTATACCATGCTGGCTGAGTACTACATGGATGCAGGGTCACAGGCCCCACTGAGGCAGCCACACTATAGAGTCCCCAAGGGGTGAAACATGTCATCAAGCAGAAGATCAAGGAAATGCCAGCTCTTGTCATTTTTTCCTATCATGCGCTCCTTTGTGACATGTATTTTTAATTACAGCTTGAGTGATACCATTTACCAGCCACATTATGGCGCAGTGGTTTAAGGCTCTGAGCTGCAAATCTGGAAACCTGGGTTTAAATCACACAGCCCCCACTTGCATACTGTGTGACCCTGAGCAAGTCACTTAACTTCCTTTGTGCTCCCAGATTGCACCTGTAAACAAGCTTTCAGCAAGTGTGTCTCACCTGGTTAAATAATTTGAAAAAAAAAGACATTCCAAATGGTACAAGAAGCAAATATTGAGGTAAAATCAGACCTCAAAACCTGTATTTTGCTAACGACAGTTGTTTAGCTTGATTCTCATATTTAATTTGAAAAATATTTACCCTAAACTATCTTTAGGGTTGAGAACCCCAAGAAAGGCCCCAGCAGTGATTTGCTGTAATGTTTTTTGCTAATTGCAGCACGGTATCTCTTGCCTTGTGTGCCTTGTATCATATTTCCTATTCTTGCTTTGTATTTGTACCAGTACCTGACCCAGGGACCACCTTGTAAATGAGTTGTCTCAATGGTGTTTCACCTGGATAAATAAAGATTGACTAGTTGATTTTGCTGCTTGTGGGGGTCAATGCTGAAAACCCTAACATTACATTTCCCTACCTTTGTCACTTTAATCTGACCCTAACTGGTTCACTAATGTAGTTTTTTTAAAAGAATTATTGTATATAGTTGATTGGTGGTTGAAGGTTTTCCTGAAAAGAAACCTACAGATAAGCACTGATATGCAGTGAGAGCGGAGGCGGGGGTCTGTGATCCACTTGTGCCTCCCTACACAAGCAACCTTTTCCTATTAGAAACATGATCCCCATCACAGTAATTGCCATAGCTATCAGACCAGTAGTTTCAACACCTTGCCCTAATATACAGTAACTGTTACAAACACAACTTCAATTTTTAATGGTTCTTTTGTAGTATGACTCCAAATCTCATCATAAATGGGATTCAATGGGAAGAGAAGAAATAAACGCTGTTTTTACACAACATATGCCTTAGTACAAAGGATAGAAACGTGCAATAGATAGTGCAGTGATTTTCTTTTGAGACCTTAAAATCACCTTCCCGTGGGCTTTGGATAGCACACAGCACTAAAGTCAATTTAGAAACCATACCTTGACTGAAACCTAATTATGCTTGAAGAAAAATTGTGGATGGAATAGATTTGGCATCTTTACAATATCGATAAACTATACGTCTGGGTAAAAACTGCAGCATTCTTAGTTTATGAGAAATAGGGACTTCCACCAACACTTGTGTCAGGTGCCAATTTATTTTTGGTAAGCTAGTCTGAATGTAGTCCATGCATATTATTTAGTGGAGAGAAGCACATTTCTTTACCACAAGTGGAACAGTGGAAACAAGACTTCCTCTGAGAGTTGAAATGCAGAACACTTCACCTTGTAACTAAATCATAAGATTGGGTTACAATCCGCAGACTAGGAGGGCTACTCGTTCAGTGGGGTCAGGGGTCACCTTTCATCCGAAACCTATGTTCAGCACAGTAGACTTAGAACAGCTGGCAAAGCAATCACTGAAATCTGTTTCCTCCCTGTCAGCCACTCCATAGCAAAACAATGAACTCCAGACACACAAGAGCCTTCTTTACTGAAGATAGTATCTCCACAAATCCTCCACATCTGGTAAGTCTTGAAAACATTTTTTAAGCAGAATGTTTTATGTGTAATATGTAGATTTCAGTGGCGGATCGAGGGGAGGGTGATGAAGGGAAGCCGCACCCCATTGTAACTTACTTGTTTGCTGCTGCTACGTTTCACTTTGTTGAAGAAGTCTGATTTTATTTAAAACATATTTTACCAAGTAAGTACACAGAACCCAGGGATCATTTCCAGTTGCAACCTGGGGAAGAGGATGTAAGGAATGCAAGGGCACTGTTAAACTGAACAAACATACATTGCCAAACAATTTCCATTATAGAAACAAATGATAAAAGTTAAGGTAGCGAACTTAATGGAAGTGACAAAGGTCCAGTTACAATTATAACTCATTTTACAAGATTGAAGGAATTCCCATGAACTAGTGTGTCCCTTGACCCCTGTAAGGAGAGGACTCCTTGTCTTTGGGGGATCCCTAGACATGGAAGAGACACGTTTGTCACTGAGAGCGAGTCGATGAAGGTTTGAAGAAGGCCTTGACCCTGAACTTGCTAGATTTGAGGAGGGAAGGGTTATGACTTTGGAAGAGAGCTTGTTCCATATGTCAGGAGACTGCAGCTAATGGAGTCTTGGCATAGGTTGTCCTTGTAGAAAGGACATATAAATGGCAGCTTGGTTCAGATCAGATGGAGTAGGCTGGGTTTGCACATGGAGAGAATATGTTACAGAAGCAGTGTCAGTGGCTCAGCAGGTAGCACACACCTCTGAGGCTGGGAGATCAGAAGGCTGAGGGTTCTATCACCACACTAGGCACTTGGGTTAATATCCTAATACTGAAACTGCAGTGCAGCATGAGGGGGTGCTGCACTCCTGAGGTGCCATCTTTGGATGAGACATTAAACCGTGGTCCCATCTGCCGGTCTGGTGGTAGTTCAGGTGGATGTTAAAGATCCCATGGCACTTCTCGAAGATACATACATACATAGATACATAGACAGTGTCGGCAGATAAGGGCCTATGGCCCACCTAGTCTGCCCATTTGAGCTTGTAAGTTCAGTTTGTTTTCCTAGAAGTCTATTTCCCCTTACCCCTGACCTCTAGAATTCCTTTATGTCTATCCCATGCATTCTTAAATCCGTGATTGTTTCAGCTCCCACCACTTCCTCTGGCAGGGTGTTCCACTTGTCCACCACCCGCTCTGTGAAGAAATTCTTTCTCATGTTTCCTCTGAATCGCCCTCCCTCCAACTTCATCCCATGCCTCTAGTCCTGAAACATCTTTTTCGCTTAAAAATAGTGTTTTCCTGCACCCTGTTCCTCCCTGTAAGATACTTGTATGTCTCTATCATATCCCTCTCTCCTCCTCTCCTCCAGGAGTACATGTTCAGTTCCTTCAACCTGTCTTCATAGGACTTGTGATGCAACCCATGCACAATCTTTGTTGCCCTCCTCTGAACCTTCTCTACCCTGTCTATGTCCTTACGTAGGTATGGTCTCCAGAACTGTACACTGTACTCCAGGTGGGGCCTCACTCAGTGTCTTGTATAGCGGAATTACTGCCTCCCTTTTCCTGCTGGTGATGCCCCTGCCTATACATCCCAGCATCCTATTTGCTTTTACCTGATGCCTTGTCACACTGTTTCCCTACCTTGAGGTCATCAGAGATGACAACCCCAAGATCCCTTTCCTGCTTGGTGCATGCTATATCCTCACCCCCCAACTGATATATTGTGCCAGGGTTTTCGTGCCCCATATGCATTATCTTGCACTTCTTTGCATTGAATTTCAACTGCCAAACCCTTGACCATTCTTCAAGTTTCTGCAGGTCCCTTCTCATTCTGTCTACACCCTCTGGTGTGTCTACTCTGTTACAGAGCTTTGTGTCATCAGCGAACAGTGAAATTCTGCCTTCTAGATCCTGTGCAGTGTCACTGATGAAGATGTTGAATAGGACGGTCCCAGCACTGATCCCTGTGGTACCCACTGGTCACTCTTCCTCTGTGGGGTGACAGCCATTTACCACCACCCTCTGTGTCCTGCCACCCAGCCAGTTACCTACCCACACTACTGTCCTGCCCACACCCCTATTCCCCAGTTTGTGTAATAGTCTTCTATGTGGCACAGTGTCAAGGCCTTGCTGCAAGTCCAGATAGGCCATGTCCACTGCCCTCCCTGATCCACCTCCCTAGTTACCCAGTCGAAAAATTCAATGAGGTTGGTCTGACATGACCTCCCCTGGTGAAACCATGCTGCCTTGGGTCCTGTAGTCCATTGACAACCAGATGTTCCACCAATCTCTCCTTCAGTAGTGCTTCCATGATCTTTCCCACTACCGAGGTGAGGCTGACTGGTCTGTAGTTCCCTGCTTCCTCTTTGTTCCCACTTTTGTATAAGGGACTACATCTGCTGTCCTCCAGTCTTTGGGTACCTCCCTGTTTCCAGTGATTGGCTGAACAGGATAGCCAGAGGTTCAGCCACCACCTCTCTAGTTCTTTAAGGACCCTGGGGTGCACCCCATCTGGCCCCATTGCTTTATCAGCTCTTGTTACTTCCAGTTCCTTCAGGACCCTTTCGTGTAAAGGGACTTGTGTCCATTTCTGCCATTCTCACCCCTTGTGCTCCCTTCAGACCCATTACCCCCTCTTCCTTAGTAAAGACTGAGCAGAAATACCTGTTCAATATGTCAGCTTTACTGTTGGCATCCTCCACGTGCTCCATCCTCCCCTTCAGTCTCACTATCCTCCCTTTGTCCTTCTTTTTTCACTTATGTACCTGTAAAGGTTTTGTCCCTTAACCACTGATTTTGCAATGTGTTCTTCTGTCTGAGCTTTGGCTTCCCTTACTGACTCCCTGCCTCCCTTTGTTTCTCCTGGTACTTCTCCTATCCCCTTCTGTCTGTGTCTTTTGTATTGCCTAGATGCAATCTTTTGGCTTTCACTTTCTTTGCTACCTCTTTGGAAAACCATAATGGTCTCCTCTTTCTTTTCCTCTTGCTAACCTGCTTAATGCATAATTCTGTTGTTCTTATAATCCCCATTTTAAATACTGCCCACTGTTCCTCAATCCCTGATTCCTGTCCCATTCCCTTAATGCCTCTTTCAAGCATCTCCCATTTTCCCAAAGTCTGCCCCCTAAAATCCAGGATACGTGTTTTGTGTGGTTTGGTTCTGCTCTTTCTGTGATTTCAAACCACAATGACTGGTGGTCACTGTTACCCAGGTGCTCCCCACTGTTACCCCCATCACACTGTCCCTGTTTGTGAGCACAAGGTCCAGTATTGCCTTCTGCCGAGGTTGGTTCAATGACCAGTTGCTTGAGGAAGGCACCTGAAGGAGTCCAGGATTAATCTGCTCCTAGTTGATGCTGCTGCTGGGATGCTCCAGTCCACGTCCTGGTATATTGAAGTCTCCAACCAGTACTACCTCACCTTTGTCTGCCATCCTTGGATGGCTAGCATCAGCTCCCTATCTGTTTCTTCCTCCTGGGCTGGTGGTCTATAGACCACACCTGTGCGGATGGCTGGCCCCATTTTCCTTTCCAGCTTAACCCACAGTATCTCTCCCCATTTTGTTCCTCCTGGATCTGTGTGGCCCTTATGTCATTTTTCACATACAGTGCCACTCCTCCTCCCTTCCTGCCTGCTCTGTCTCTTCTGAATATGTTGTAGCCAGGTATGGCCATCTCCCAGTCATGGTTATCATTGCACAGGTTTCAGTGATGGCCACAATGTCCAGGTCTGACCGTGCCATGATAGCCTCCAGATCTTCCATCTTGTTGCTAAGGCTCCTGGCATTTGCACACATGGCTTTCCATGATTTGACCTCCCTAGACTGCTTCACTGTTCTACTCCAACCCCTTCCTTGGTTGTCATTTATCCCTGGTTCTCCTTGCTGTCTGCCCTTCTGCTGAATTTTGCCCTTTTCTGCTTATCCACCTTTTGGACACTAATCTCCATCTTTTGCACACTGCTTTGCAGAGATAGCCACTCCTCTGGTTCACTGGTTCCATTACTAGCTGTGGGGGTGAGCAGTAGAGTAGGGAATTTCCCAGTGCCCTGGCCAAATTTCCCCCATTCATTAAAAATACCACCAACAGCTTAATCTGGTTCAAAGTCAGTTGGCATTCATCTGTATCCCCTCCCCGGGTTCTGCCTGAAAATAGGCAGAATTTGTCTAGTGCACTTACCTGGCCAACAAAAAATAAGTATTTGGGTAATTTACCAGCCCAGTAATTGGGTCCCATGAGGGCAGTGCACCACCTGTCGGGGAGGGGGGAGCCAGCCCAGTGCAAACCTGCACAGAGTGTGAACAAAGTGGTGATTTTGTCAAGGGAGGTGGAGTTAGAGTTAGTGCCTGAGTAAACAATTCACCATAGTCTAGGAGGGAAGGGTTGATTGTTCCACTATGTTTTCCTTGTAATTGAGGATTGTTCTTTACTTGTGAAAGGGTGCCAGGTGCCAAGCTTAGTGAAGGACTTGGCTATGATCTGGGAAATGTGCTTATTATAATCAAAGTGTAGGTCCAAGCGGAGGCCCAGGTATGTCCAAGGTGTGTAAGGTCAGAGAAGCGGAGGTTTTTATCCATTATTTGGAGCCAAACACAATGGACACCGTCTTCTTTTGGTGCATGTCAAGCCGGTTATCGATAAACCATTTCTGGATTGTTGTGAAGTCCTGTTGAAAGGGCAACTCCATTACAGAGGCAGAGGAACTGGATGTGAAAACAATGCAATCATAGGATCATAGATTGAAACAAGTAGTTAGCTTGCGCCATTGTGACTTGATGTTTTAACCATATCGCAACACTCCCTGACCTAATAGGAATTTATCCAAGGAACTCTTGAAATGATTTATACTTTGCTTGATACTATTTTTCCAGGCAGCTTATTCCAAATTGAAACCACCACTGGTTTATCCATGCCCCTAGCATTACATTTATATTGTTCACCTTTACACTCCATTCATGTGTCCTAGTATTAATCCACTCTCTAGCATAATATCTTATTGTAAAACTACCATGGTTACAATGGGGAGAGAACAGAAGGTACATCACTAATGCGTGCAGGGAAAAGAACAATAAACAAGGAACATCAAGGGTTACACAGAGTGGAAGGTTAGGTGCACAAATGCCCACAATCTGGGAAACAAAATCCCAGACTGTACTGATGGCAGACACAAACCTGGACATTGTGACTATTATGGAGACATGTGCATAAGGCACCATGACTGGGATGCAGCCATACCAGGAATACACGTTTAAGAAAGGATAGGGAGGGAAGAGGGAGGAGGAGTTGCTATGTATGTAAAGGAAGGGATTAAAGCTATGGAGACTCAAGGAGCCAGGGAAGAAGCAGAGGCATTGTGAGTAACTCTGGAGTCAGAGAACAAAACAACTGTCCATGCTGGGGTAGTTTACAGGCCTCCTGCACAGGGGAAGGATATAGATCTAGTATTAGTGGAAGTCATTCATAATATGGCAGCAAAGGGAGAGATACTACAATGGGTGACTTCAACATGCTGGTGCAGATTGGAATACCCAGACTGTAGGAAGTACATCAGGAGCGAGGACCTCATGTCTGCCATGTATGGGGCAAACCCTAAGGAGCTGGTGGTTGGGCCCACCAGGAGGGGGCTGTACTGAACTTAGTACTGACAAACGGGACAGAATCATGGATGTTGAGATGGGCAGTCCCTTGGTACCAGTGACCACAGAACTGTGTAGTTTAGAGTCAACACGTTGGCAGAATAAAGCCATTCAATGATTAAGATCCTATATTTCTGGAAGGACAACTTCATGGAGTTGGGGAAACAGCTCAAATTGCCCTGGCAGCAGAAGATATGGGAGAGGGGTAGAAGAACAGTGGCTTAGGCTCAAGAGATTCATAGTGGGAGTGACAAGTCAATGTGTCAGATTGCTTAGCAAAAGCAAAAGAAAAGCAGTCACTGTGGTTCTCTAAGTCAGTAGCTGAGAAAGTACAAGAAAAAGTAAGGCATTCAGGAAATACAAAGAGACACAGAAAGAAGAAGACATACTGAAATATCTGGAGCAGCAGAAAGAAGCTGGGAAAGCTATCAGAGGGCTAAGGCAAGAACGGAGGAAAGAATAGCATAGGCTTTTAAGAAGGAGGGGACAAGACCTTCTTCCATTATATTAACGAAAGGAAGAAGACCAGAAAAGGTATTGTTAGGCTAAAGAAGGGAGAGGGTGGGTGGGTGGCGAGCGACCTTGAAAAAGCTGAGTACTGAACAAATACTGTTGCTCAGTCTTTACCAAGGAAGAGGCAGAGGAGGGTCAGACTCATGAGGAAAGATGTACAGGGGAGGTGGACACCAGCCCATTTACGGTGGATAGAATCTTGGAGGAACTAGGAAAAATAAGACAGATGAGCAATGGGGCCAGGATTCACCCTAGAATGTTGAAGGAACTCAGGGAAGTCCTAGCAGGTCCACTGGCAACCCTCTTCAACTAATCACTAGAGATGGGGAGGTACCTGTGGACTGGAGGAGGGCAGAGGTGGTCACTCTGCACAAGACTGGAACTAGGGAGGAGGCAGGCAATTACAGACCTGTAAGCCTGACCTCAGTGGTGGGGAAGCTGATGGTGTCCTGCTTAAGGAGAGGGTAGTGAAGTTCCTGGAGTCAAGCGGTACAAAAGACCCAAGGCAGCATGGATTCACTGAGGGTAGGTCCTGTCAGACTAATCTTATCGATTTCTTTGACTGGGTGACCAGAGTGGTGGATCAGGAGGGCGGTGAATGTGGCCTGCCTGGTTCAGTAAGGCCTTCAACACCATTTCTCATAGAAGGTTACTTAACAAATGGGGAATCTGGGTGTGGGATCTAAAGTGGTAAAATGGGTTGGTAACTAGCTAAAAGGCAGGACCCAGAGGGTGGTAGTATATGGCATAAAATCAGAAAAGGAGAGGTGACCAGCAGGGTTCCATAGGGATTGGTGCTGGGTCCAGTTCTATTTAATGTCTTCATAAGTGACATTACAGAGGGACTGGGGGTGGGGAGAATGCCTGTTCTCAGATGACACCAAGATCTGTAACAGAGTCGACACACAGGAATGGCTAGATAAAATGAGAAATTTTATTTAGTTTTTGTTGACGGTAAGTGCACTAGACAAATCCTGCCTATTTTCAGGCCACGACTCGGGAGGGGCTACAGATGAATACCAACTGACCTTGAACCAGATTAAGGTGTTGGTGGTATTTTTAGTGAATGACCTAAGATTAGATTAGAGGTCAATGATCCAATGATCAGAATGACCTAAGACCTAAAATGACCTAAGACTACTCGAGGAATGGTAAAGGGTTTGGCAGTTGGGTTTCAACGCTAAGAAATGCAAGATAATGCACCTGGGACACAGAAACCCAAGAGAGAATACAGGATGGGGGCAGGTTCTAGCCAATAGTTAAGACAGGAAAGGATGAACGCCACTAATTCCAAAACTTGCAGTTTGGCTACTTTTATGTACGCCAGAACACAGTTTTGTGACCTCTGCCACTTCCTCAGGCCCATTAACTGCTAATTCTAAATAAAAACAGATAAAAACACAATTTCAACAATCAGTTCATTTATTTTTTAAACAACCACCAGTGACTTTATCTATCCTACCCTATTACCCATAATTATCCATTTTTACAGAGCATCACAAAGTGCTTCAATATATAAAATGCATTATAAATATTCTAATATCAACTGTAATCCTCCATTCATCATTACAATTAATTTCTACATAACATCTCAGAGTACCTTAATATATAAAATACATCCAAAGTATTCTCATATTAGCTCTACCTGCCCATTAAACCAGCACTATGTTTATTAAAAACATCTACCTAGTCCCTTCCTTCATACAATCAATCCTTTAGCCTCTATCACTTTATACATAGCCCTCTTAGTGTTTTATAGTCTTAAATTCCACTATTTTATTCCACATTAGGTGGTAATTGCACTACTTTTATTTTGCTGGCGCGCCAGCCAACATCTTGCGGTAGGCAGATTTGGAGGTGCGGTCACTGTTGGGCAAATACAGGACATGCATCAGTAGATGTGTCCCTCATTCCCCAATAAGTCAGAAGCAGGTGCTGACATCATGCATCTAATGTGGCCACCAGATCTAAGAAAGGTCCGCTACAATGAGAAGGAAGCTCTCATGCAGCAGGACCACAACATACCTCGATGTACACGCAATGTGGCGGCAGTGGCTGCCGCCGCCTCCCGTCACAATGCCGATGGGGAAGCCCACTCCCATTGCATAATGACCCCTCCCATTAAAATGTATGCCGAGGGGTGCCCAATCCTCGCAGCATCATGTGCCCCCAACAGTATTTTTTGCCAAAGGGGCCCAATCCCATCAGTGTTTATTCCCTGTCCCCATTTATTTTGCGGCAGAGACCCACTCTCCACTGGCATAATGTCTCCCCCGGCTTTTGTTGTGTGCGAGGAGTGCCCAATCCCTCGGCTCGTGTCCCCATTGGTATGTGCCGATGGGGTGCCCAATCCCGTCGGCTACAGCATCCCCCCAACACTTAGGTTGCACACTGGGAGCCCATCCCAGCATGCCAAATCCTGCAAAAGAAAACTGGCCCGAAATTTTTTTTAAACCTGTAAAAGAAAATTGTCCTAGTCTCCTGTCCCTTCCGCAACCGCGCCACCCTCTCGCACCCTGCCTCCCCACCCCTTACCTCATACTTACCTCCGAGTCTGGTGCGGCGATCTTCAATGGACTGGGAACATGTCTGCACTCTTCAAAGCTGACCACGAACTGAAGAAATGACGGTAAGCTATATAATAATGCATAAATAGGGTTTTTCAACTTTGGTGCATATCTCAGTCATTTTGGGAATTTTGGCACCAAATTTTCAACATGGGGTTATTGGGACCCCTCCTCATGAATTCAGGCACTGTCATGGCATTATTCGGTCCCGAAGGTGATTTCTTGGTCACTGCGTGGAATCATCTTTTGGGATCGATTAATGAAACGACAGCACCACTGTTCATGAGGGGGCTCTTAAAAAGCCTAAGTTGCAAATTTGATGAAAAAATCAAAAAATGGCTGTTTTCTGGCGTGCATTGTGCAGTTTCACATATGATCGTAACTCGTGAATTTGTAATATTTTCCTCCAGATTTTCAATATTGGCATTTTGCCATACCTCCTTGTGAATATTACAGCTGTCATTTTACATATCCTAGGCGAAATGTGTTTCGCTCGTCCGGCACAGAATAAGCGCTGTCGCTGTCGAAATCAGTGTTTGGGACAGTTTGAGGAAATGACGGTGACACTGTTCATGAGCAGAAGTCCTAAAATGCCTATATTGAAAATTTGGTGATGAAATTCCATAAAGCGACTGTATTACAAGTGTACATTGTGCAGTTTCCCTCACCCTTGTAACTTTGCAAATTTGCAATATTTTCATGCCAGATTTTCAACACTGGCATTTTCACACCTCCTATGAACAGTACAGCTGTCATTTTCACATCCTGCCCTAAATGTGTTTTCACACCTGTGGTGCACAATGGCATGATCACTGTGTGAAATCAACGTTTGGACAAAAAAATATCACAGTGCCACTGTTCATGAGGGAGGTCCCAAAATGCCCATATTAAACATGTGGTTAAAAATCCCCAAAATAATTGAGTTACGGACATGTGTTGCACAGTTTCTATGCATACTCATAACTTCACCAATTTTTCATATTTTAACTCCAGATTTTCAATGTTGCCATTTTTTGCATCTCCTCATGAACAATACAGTTGTCATTTTCCACATACTGCCCAAAATGTGTTTTCAGTCCTGTGTCACCAAATGGCATAGTTGCTGTGCAAAACCACTTTTCAGCTAACAAACTGATAGTGCGCTTTTCATGAGGTGGGCTCTAAACAGCCCATGTTGAACATTTGGTAGGAAATACCAACTACCGGCTATGGTGTTAGGGTTTCCAACTGTAGCACCCCACCCTGTAGAGACTGACAGGCGCCAGGGTGTGACTTGGGATCATCGGCTGTAATGCTCATGCTCAAGTGGGCAAATTAAACAATTTTTCTGGCTGTACCAGGACTTTATATTTGGGACTGTGTAAATCTGCTACAGGGACTGTGTGTTCAGCAGCCACTTTTAAGCAGCACAAGCCAATCAAAAGCTGGAATTTCAAGACAGGACTTGTCTGAATTTTGCCAAAGCTCATGGGACATTGCAAAGTGCTTATGGGAAACTGCAGGGACCTACATTCAGGCGCCAAAACAGGGAGCTTGTAATGCATCAAGGAGGTTAATGAATAATTAATTATTGTGATTGACAAGCACTTCAGCCAATCATAGTAGAAGCAACAGATAGCTTTAGCCAATAGGAAGCCTGAGAGGGCCCATAAAGACAGTGTTTTCTGGCTGTGCAAGCAGTTTGAGCAGTAGCCCCCACAAGGTTGGGGGCTCAGGCCCTCAGCAAAGCAAAATGGGCCTAGTGATTCAGTGCAAGCCCTCCACAGAGAGAGGGCTTCTTCTCTAAAGGTAAAATAAGTGGCTGCATGAAGCATAATTCACTAGCCTGGGGTTGCTAAAGAATGTCCTCCAGGGCTAGCCACAGCCTTCCACATTGATAGAAAACATGGGCAGTAACCTGATGAAGCCAGCTGCAGAGAGCCGAACCTGCCTCAACAGTGACAGCGCTGATGAAAGCCTGAACCTCAGAAGGAGGAAAGCAATTTCTGCAAGACACCAGAATGAGTAAATTGCTTTTGCCAAGTGCAACTTTGAAAAAGTCTTTAAAGGGCAGAGAAGCCCTGAGTGTCCTGACAGTGACCATTTGTCTGCACCCTGCGTCCAATCAACGCTTAGAGAGGTGGACACCTACCAATTAGTGACCATGGATGGTCCAGTTGAAAATATACAAATGTGTCTGATTTGCAAGTGCCTACAAGACTGTAAGGGGAATACTCAGGGCCAGGGCTCTTCCTAACTTTGCCTGGGAGGTTCAGTATTTTGTCTGTGGGAGTTGAAAGCACAAGCAAAGGCCATAATGGACCACATGTTGTATTACTGAGCTTAGAGAGCTACAGAAACCATTTGCTGCAAGTGCAAGTACTGTGTTGACAGAGCCTAGAGAGGTACAGTATACAGCTTATTGCTATGCACAAGTTCTGCATTGAAAGAGCCTAGAGGGCTACAGTAAACAGTTTATTGCCAAGTACAAGTGTTTGCATCAAAAGAGTTTGCTGCGTCTGTTTGCTAACTAACAAAGTCTGAAAAGGGTAGTGAGTCTTGCTGCAAGCTCAGCCCAGTTTAAAGTCATTGTAGATGGCCGTGAGTCAAGCCATGTGCTCTGTCCAGAGCCAATATGTGGTCAAGTGGTGAAAAGCCAAGTTTCAAGCATCACCTGGCCTTGTGTAACAGATGCAACCAAAGCTCCATATGTGGCTAAATAAATGTGCTGACCTATAAATGTGCTGAATGCATAAATGTGCTGAATGTAGACCTGAAAAACATAAATGTGCTGAATGTAACTGAGTGCTTTTTAGCCCAGAGAGGCGCTGCTTCAAAAGTTAAAGTGCTGTTTCCATCATCAAGCTTTGAAATCCTTGTGGTCAGTTTAGGCATGCCTGGCTGTTGGCTTGCCTGCAGTTTGACCTCTGGGGATAGTGCCCGCTTGCTGAAAGCACTCAGTTTTGACCTGCCTATGCCTATGAAGATGTCTACATGCAAGTAATGCAGGGCCATCCCTGCGCTCCATGAAAAGGGACTTATAAATAGTTCAAGCTGGTAAATCCTGTGAGCTGCAGTTAAATAAATGTTCAAGAATTCAACCTAAACTTAATCACCCTAGTTCTCATAAGGGCCCCAGCTAGCAACCAATGTGCAGCTGCACAGTCTATCAGGCCTGCACCATTTTCGAACTGTAATTACTGGGTACCCAGGTTAAGGTGTGGGATTGCGTGGTCTCATACCAAATGTGAGGCTGGTATCTGTGTCGGCATAACCTTGTAAACAAGTTTGATAATTATGCAGCTAGATAAACAGTCAGGGACCTGGCTGTTTCAGAGGTTGGTGGGTGACCAATAAGAATGGTAACTGATTTAAAATCGAAATGTAATTCAATCAAAACTCAATCAAACCAATCCACTTTGATGTAAATAAGCTAACCTCTGCTCCAATCCACCATCTTAACCACCCCATGTAAATAAACTTGTTGCTGTTTGTTTTGCAGATACCTGTCACATGAGCATATTATTAGTAGCACGTCACTAAATGCAAAATGTCTGAACTGTGGGGTTTGAGTGTTAGGTCATGTCTGGGGTGGCTTTAAGGTAATGTGGGTGGATGTAGCTTCCCAGAGGGCTGCACTTTCTAGAGTCTAGACCCACTGTGACCGGTTATGTGGGTAGGGCAAATGAGAGACACAACACAATCCAAATATGGTTGAAAACACACTTTTCTCGTGTGGTATTTATTGTCCAAAGGACTGGTTTTTTAAGTAAATTCAAAATAAATCAAACCTAAAATAAACAAGTCTTAGACTTCACACTGTTAGGAAAATAACAAAAGAAATAGCTTTCCTCGAGCTCCAGAGCTACTCTACCTTAGTAGTTCTGCCACAGAGTAGTTCACTCTAGGAAACAATATAACTACGATCTTCTGTGCTCTACCAGACAACCATGCAGGACACTCTGCTGGGCTGATCTGCCTAAACTGAGAAATAGGACATATTTATACTATTCCCTGCAGCATCAACAGGTCAGCTGATTCACCTCTTTTCTAGTCAACAGTCATTCCTCCTCTAATACATACATGTAGTGGATCAGCGTGACTGCATATATAGATTTTAGATGCCAAGCAATAATAAACCGTTCCTTTATTCAAACTAAACACAGTAGAATAAGATGTTCAGCAAGACATTTTAAGTATTTCGAAGGCATGAAACTCCTCCCTTTCCGGTTGAGTGACAGCTGGGAAGTTTCTATAAAACAGCCTCCTTATGGGGCTGCTGGCTCCTAAGACCCCATTTTAAATCAAATCTGTGCTCAAGTAGAGCGCTTCTTTAGTTAAACAAAAACAGAAAAGAAACAATCCTGTTTACTTTTGCTATGCACAATATTCGTTCTATAGACATTTCCCATGTTTAGAAATCCTTAAACAATGTCATAACATATAACTGATACAGGCGAAGACTAAAACTTCAAGTCGTCCGGAAAGAGTTCCTTTCTCTGAATTTGTTTTCCTTTAGCTGTGTCTTCCAATTATTTTTTATTCAGTTTTCTTAACAAACTATGGGGGTCCCATTTTAACCTGGGAGAGTCCTCCCTTTTGTCTGTTTGTTGCTAGAGGCACGAGTCAGGAAAAGTGACAGCTTTCATTTCCCTACTCAGCCGCGCCTCATACATCACCCGACTGCTGAAACAGTCCTATAGAAGGATTCAGGTGCTCTTGTGCACAAAGCAGCTATGGGAGAAACATTTCTTTAGTTCTCTTACTCCCCGTGGCAGCAGGTCACCTGTTTTATGCTTGGACTGTTTGCCAGCTCAGACCGAGTTACAGGGCACTTTGGGGACTTATTCTTTTACCAGAAACAATATCAAAAGAATTGCAAGTGTCTGCAGGAGAAATATCTTCAAGTCTACACCATCTCCCTGCAGTTGTGGTATACACTGCACAATTCTCATAGCACTATCGTGCACTATGGGATAATTCAGTTCCCATTATAAATAAGCGCTTTAATGCATAACACATCGCCTGTCTTTACTGGAGCTTTATTTCTTTAAGCTCTCCAGGGAACAAAGATACAGGACCAATATACTAATACTGCTGATGGTTTTCCTGAGGGAAATTTACAGGCAAATGTCAGGGATTTGAAAATAATTTAAAGAGGTATAGCACAAGGGAGTAAAGGTACTATTATGGGTGGCCTACCCATGACAGAAGAAAAGGATTTAAATAGGGATAGAAAGAAAGAAAAAGGTGCTACTGCAGTAGACTTTAGAAGGGTAAGAATAAAGATGTCATAGCCTGATTTTTGGGGGGTCAATCTATCACACCCACTTAAAGATATACTCTGGGTGGAGGCACTGCACAATGTACTATCTCTGGTAAGAACCAGTTTAAAGTTAGTTTTGGGAACCCAGGCCCCTCAGCCTACATCCTAGGTAGTAGGCAGGTGTAATAACCCTTAGTATAGCGCCACCTAGTGGCTACAATACAGCAGCAGTGATGGATAGCCCAGGATTCCCAGCAGTAGTGGGCAGTAGGGAAAGTAGGAAGAAGGACGGAAGACTCGAGAGATGGAACTAGGGTGGCAGAAACTACTAGGGGGGTGGGCAGAGGACTGATAAAAGAGGAAAGACAGTATCTGTGAAGAAAGATACAGGAGAAAGATGGACTCCGAAGGAATACAAAGCAGGAGCATGGAGGGACAAAGGGAGTGGCGAGCCATGTGAGCCAACACAAGGAGTCAAGGAAACAAAGTTCCTGGCCTTGAGGCTACTATTGCAGAGGTGGACCTGGATCTGGTGGCCATAACAGAGTCATGCACTGACAACCACAGCTGGGAAGCGCCATAGCAGGGTACCATATGTTTAAAAGGATAGGCAGAGAAAAAGGGAGGGGTGGTTTTATATGTAAAGGACAGTATTAGGACATGGAAATATAATGTCACAGCAGCAAGAAGGAGGGCTGAAGGCTCTTTGAACTGGCTTAGAGATGAGATCAGGAGCCTTGAAATGCACTGGGGTGGTTACAGGCCACCAGTACAGCAGAAGGATATGGACTGGGTTTTGGGGAGGCAATGTGCAAAATGGCAAACAAAGGGAAGTAATAATAATTATGGGTTACTTTAATCTGCTGGACGTGAACTGGAACATCCAGGCTTCAGCTTCAACTACAATAGCTTCAACAACAAAAATGGAAAGGGACCTGGGGTAGTCATATCAGATGACTTAAAGGTGGGCAAGCAATGTGAGAGCAGTAAGGAGGGCTGGGGGATACTGGAATGCATAGGGACAGGCATCAGCAGTAGAAAACAGGAAGTTGTTATCCCTCTATACAGACAGCTGGTGAGACACCATCTGGAGTACTGTGTGCAGTTCTGGAGACCCAATCTCCGCAAGGACATAGACAAGATGGAAGCTGTCCAGAGGAGGGCAACTAAAATGGTGCAGGGTCTGCACCAGAAGACATATGAAGAGGACTAAATCAGCTTAATATGTATAGCCTCGAGGAAAGGAAGGAGGGAGGGGACATGATAGAAACTTTGAAGTACCTCAAGGAATCAACAAAGCCCAAGAGGGTAGCATCTTTCAAAAAAGAGTGTGCAGAAAAGGGGCAATTTGAAGATAGAGGGGCGGCTCAGAGGTAATGTAAGGAAATATTTTTCACAGAGAGGGTTGTGGATGCATGGAATGGCCTTCTGGAGGAGGTTGTGGAGTCAAAACAGTGGTTGAATTCAAGCATGCATGGGACAGCCATAAAGGCAATTCTGGGGGTGCGGGTAGAAAGAAGTAGGCTGCTGGTTAACTAGGATCTGCAGCTTATCCATTAGGTAGGGAAATGGGCAGACTGGGTGGCCAAGTGTCCTATCTGCTGTCAAATTCCATGTTTCTATGTTTCTAAGTAGGAGCAGGGTCATCTTAGACTCCTGCAAGTGGTATTTCTCAGGCACCTGTTTACAGATCCCGCTAAGGGACAGGGCAGTGCTAGATCTGGTACTTATGAACAGGGACATCACTGTAGACATCACAGTAGGTAGGTCCCTGGATTCAGTCAGTTATCACTCAGTGAAGTCTGACGTATGGATTGAGCAGGAGGAAAAACACTAGGACACAGGTCCTGGACTTCAGGAGAACAGATTTTA
Source organism: Neoceratodus forsteri (assembly GCA_016271365.2). NCBI lineage: Eukaryota > Metazoa > Chordata > Ceratodontiformes > Ceratodontidae > Neoceratodus > Neoceratodus forsteri. Next base: position 1,707,370,092 of record CM028129.1, on the reverse strand, counting down.
AAGTATTGGTAGACTGCCTCAGGAAATACCTTGGGGGTGGAAGCACAACCAACTAGAATAAAGAAGGGATAACTAGGGCAGCTGCAAGCTGTTTAAAGGTAATAAGCAAGGGGCCACTGTGGTTCTCAAAGGAGGTCGCTAAGGTGGTAATTGAGAAAAATTTCAGGAAATGCAGGGAGACCCAAATGAAAACAGACAGGGAGGTATAGCTAGTGAAAAAAGGAGGTAGGAAGGAGGGTGAAGGCAGGAAAGCCTCAAACTGAGGAAAGAATCACCTAGGAGCTCATAAATGGGATACGACTTTCTTCATATACATGAGCGAAAAGAAGAAAGCAATGGGTGTATAGTGAAGATCAGGAGAGGTGGGGGGGTATGCAGAGGAAGACCAGAAAAAAATGCTAACATTTCAAATTAATATCTCTGCTCAATACGGAAGGAGGGACGGGCCTTCATGTATTATTTTATTTTATTTTATTTGAATCTAGGATTACAAGTATCTTTGAGCCAAGGCTCTTTTACAAAGGTTCCACGTCAGATGAGGTACAATTCAAACAAGACATTGAATAACAGTATAACAGTGGGTTACAGGCAGTTACATACAAGTTTTATACATTCAATACAGTGGCAAAAATGCCAGAAGGAGGTCTAGTAACAGGGTTGACACGGTATGGAAGAGACACACTAGTGGGGTGCAGCCATAGGCACTTGTCAAATATCAATTAAAGTGCCTACGGGAGGTAGAGAAGGAGGGTGGGAGGAAGGAAGGATGAATGGTTGTATGGAGAGGGAAGAGGAGAGGGTTAAGTGCTAGGTGGAATGAGCAAAGAGGAGAGGGGGGACAATTAGGAAGGACAGTCACAGGAGCTAGATGCAGACAGGATGTGATGGAGACTGGATTTGAATGGACCAAGCTTTGGCTTTGAGGTATGTCAATGTTGAGACCATTGAACCAGCTGGGAGCTCTGTGCGCAAACGATATTTGCCCTTGTGGGAGCGGAAATGCAGGATAGGCAGAAGCTGGGATTCAGAGCCCCTGCTGATGTGAGTATTAACAGACACTGAGGGAGGGGGAATGGACACAAGTCCATTTACTGAAAAGAGAGTATGACGGGTGGTTGGAAACCCTTAGGAAAACAAGGTGATGGGGCTGAGAGGATCCACCCAACGGTATTTAAGCAGCTGAGCATGGTGCTAGCTGCCCCCTGGCAGTGCTGTTTAGCACCTCATAGGAGATGGGGTGATTTCAGAGGAATGGAGGAGGGCGATGTGTTTCCTTAGTCAGTCTCATCGTCGATGGTGAGGAAGTTGATGGAGTCCTGCTGAAGGAGAGACTGATATAGTACCTGAAACCCATGGGCTACAGAACCACTGGCAGCATGGCTTCCTGGGAGGGGCTTCACTGGTGGGGGCCATGTGAAACAAATCATAGATTTTGACTGTGCAGTGTGGGAGGTGGATTGGGAGGCACTGGAGTGGCCTATCTGGACTTCATAGATACATACATAGATACATAGACAGTGTAGGCAGATAATGGCTATGGCCCACCCAGTCTGCCCATTTAAGTTTCTAAGTTCAGTTTATGTTTTCCAAGAAGTCTGTTGCCCCTTACCCTGACCTCCAGAATTCCTTTATGTCTATCCCATGCATTCTTAAATCCGTGATTGTTTCAGCCCCACCACTTCCTCTGGCAGGGTGTTCCACTTGTCCACCACCCGTTCTGTGAAGAAATTCTTCCCCACGTTTCCTCTGAATCATCCTCCCTCCAACTTCATCCCATGCGCCTAGTCCTGGAACATCTTTTCGCTTAAAAATAGTGCATTCCTGCACCCTGTTCCTCCCTGTAAGATACTTGTATGTCTCTATCATATCCCTCTCTCCCTCCTCTCCTCCACGGAGTACATGTTCAGTGTCTTCAACCTGTCCTCATAGGACTTGTGATGCAATCCATGCACCATCTTTGTTGCCTCCTCTGAACCTACTCTACCCTGTCTATGTCTCTACGTAGTAAGGTCTCCCAGAACTGCACAGTGTACTCCAGGTGCGCCTCACTAGTGTCTTGTATAGTGGAATTATGACCTCCTTTTCCTGGGCTGATGATGCCCCTGCCTATGCATCCCAGCATCCTATTTGCTTTACCTGCTGCCTTGTCACACTGTTTCCCTGCCTTGAGGTCTTCAGAGATGATTACCAAGATCTCTTTCCTGCTTGGTGCATGCTATATCCTCGCCCCAAATGATATGTTCTTCCAGGGTTTTGTGCCCCATATGCATTATCTTGCACTTCTTTGCATTGAATTTCAACTGCCAAACCCTCACCATTTTTCAAGTTTCTGCAGGTCCTTATCATTCTGTCTACACCCTGTGGTGTGACTACTCTGTTACAGAGCTTTGTGTCATCAGCGAACAGTGAAATTCTGCCTTCTAGGTCCTGCATGATGTCACTGATGAAGATATTGAATAGGACGGTCCCAGCACTGATCCCTTGTGGTCCTCACTGGTCACTCTTCCTCTGTGGAGTGCCATTTACCCCCACCTCTCTGTGTCCTGTTGCCCAGCCAGTTACCTACCCACCACACTTGTCCTGCCCACACCATATTCCCAGTTTGTGCAATAGTCTTCTATATGTGTGTGTGTGTATATATATATATGTATGTATGTATGTATAATAGTCTCTATGTACATGCAGTAATACCTTTGACACTGTTCCACACAACAGGCTGATAAAGAAACTTAGTAACTGGAGTGGGGGTGAAGGTGGAGTGCTGGGTATCAAACTGGTTGAAAGACAGGAGGCAGAGGGTGGTGGTAAACGGCAGTCACTCAGAGAATGGGAGTGTGACCAGTGGAATATCACTGGGAGTGGTACTGGGCCCTGTTCTCTTCAATGTCTTCATAAGAGATATTTATTTATTTATTGAATTTTGATGCACAGGTAGGCACACTGAGGCTAGAAGTCCCTTTCTCAGAGGTGACCCTGGGGCTACAGATGTTAACCAACACAAAAATCTGCAACAGGATGGACACCCAAGAGGGGTTGAGAGAATGCAAAGAGATCTGGGGAAACTAGAAGAGTGGTCTAGGGAGTGGTAGCTTGGTTTAGTGCCAAAAGTGCAGTCATGCATTTAGGTGAGGAAACCAGGGGCTATGTATAAGATGGGGGTACTTACAGTTGCTAAGAAAAGAGGGACCTTGGGATGATCATATCTGATTGTCTCAAGGTGGCAGGGTAGGTGACAGAGCAGCAGGCAAGATGAGCAGGATGCTGGGGTGCATAGGGAGGGGGATCTCAAACAGGAGAAGGAAGCTGGTGTTGCCCTGTATCACTCACACTTGTGAGACCCACCTGAGTACTGTGTTCAGTTCTGGAGGCTGCACCTCTGCAAGGACATCGACAGGGTGGAAGTGGTCCAGAGGTGAACTACTAAAATGGAGCAGGGTTGCATGACAAACCATATGAGGAGAGGCTGCTAGAGCTCAATATATGCTCACTAGAGAAGAGGAGAGGAGAATGAGAGGTGACATGACTGAGACCTTTAAAGATCATATGCAAATGACATGATTTATATATTTACCTTGAGTTTATTTTGCTCCCTACCTTACATGTCTCAGTATTATCAATCAATCAATCAAACTTTATTTAACCAGGCTATACACCTTTGAGCAGGCTCATTTGCAAGATGGTCCTGGAAGACATAGAGGACATTACCGATACAATGGCAATTGAGAAACTATACTGGACGATACATAAACACAATAGTGCATCTAAACAAATAAGGAGATCAAGAATTTGTATCCGCTTATGCCCACTTTGCAACATTTCTGACGACGCATACATGCTCATTACAGGGTACATATAATACGTCTCAGGATGTGTACAAAGTTATTCATGGTACAATTGTATAAACATATTATGCAGTAAATTCTCTGGTGTTGTACTTAATATTTTCCAAAATCAAGTTTTAAACTATGCTAGTTACTGTGATTGACACTCCTGCCTCTCGCTCCCTGAGTGCTTCAAATGGCCACGCATATCAAGCGTGATGACGTAATATGGTATGATGCTGTCTCATAGCAGGAACAGGAGTGATCTCTTAGAAGCATGTCATCAGACAAGGAGTCGGAGATCATGGTTCTGTCCTACACTGCTGGCACATCTTCACGTAACCACTGTGCCATATAGTTATGAGCCCCTTGCAATTCTCGGCAATACTCCTGAACCTGAGCTGAATGAAATTGAAGAAATAGATAGTAGCAGTGAGGAGACACCATGGAAGTGTCTGAATGGTAATGTGCTACAGTGACAGCTCAATGTGTGGAATAACATTTTCTTTTTACGTTTGTATCTTGTGTTTTCTTTTCTCTGATAAAGCCATGAGCATGAGTCTGCATTTATTTCAGTTCTGTACATCTGCAATAATGTTCATTATTCATGTATGGCTTCATTTATGTTTTATAACTAGCACTGCATTTGTAGTGACAGAACACTATACATTCTCTCCAGTTTCAGTGCTTGAGATGTTGTTTTGTCAGTTTCACACTCGTATTTAGCCATTATGCCATGTCTCATACATCACATGTCCACATATCCTGCCTCTTCCTGTCTCCATTTATTCCCACCACCGTTTTTTTTTTTTATGTTTACTCCAATATTGTGATGATGTTTGCTACCTTGTCATTAGGTAAATGTTGTCACCTGATGCTGGCAGTAGGGATCAGGAGAGACAGTGATGAAACTCATCCATTTTGGACCACTCAGTGCTCCAGATTATGAATGACATCTGTGGAGCTGGAGAACATGGTGATAAGGCTTCTCCCAGTCCTCCTTGCTAATATATCCTGTTCAGCAACCTCCTCCCATCCCTCACTTCCCAATCACTGCACTGGATGGGCTGAATATCAGTTGAAATGCAATCACAAAGGTTTGTGCGGTGGCATACAGACATGAAGGGCACCAGGAAAGGTGAGCTCTCAGGATGCCCATGCTGTTAGACTGTAGTCTTCGACAGGGTCCCTTGATGAAGACTACAATCAAAGCACCACGGTTTCATGTGACTCATTTCATTATCTTTACCTCGTGTCATTCATGTCTTCATGACACCACACAAATAAGCCTTTGGGTTTCCATTTCAGCCTCTGTTGTGGGGGATGGGATTTGGACATGGTACTCAGCAGCCAGACAGCTAGACAGCCAGGGAACAGTTGTTATGCTGCTGTGAATTATGTATTTCCCTCCACCCTCCACAGCCATGTACATGGCCTACTAGCCCATATGGAGTGGTGTCAATAAGGGAACAGGAAGATAGGTGGTGTTTGGCCTCAGTGCATGGGCTCTGCTCTCGACATATTAATCCCATGTCTGGAGCACAACATGTTTGTTTTTATGATGCATGTGAAAGTCATTGCACCAAGTGGCAGCACCAATATGTTTTGCTGTCATGGGATAAATAGGCTGGGGTAGATGGCCACAGCACCAGCATGTGTGTCATCACATCTGTTGGGGGTGGGTTGGCATTTGGACATGGTACTCAGCAGCTGGACATCTAAACAGCCAGAAAACAGTTGTTATGCTGCTGTGAACTATGTCTTTCCCTCGCCACCCTCCACAGCCATGTATGTGGCTTGCTAGCCCATATGGAGTGGTGTCGATAAGGGAACAGGAACATATTAATACCTCCTAAGTTGTGATGTGAGTTAAAATTGTGTTATTGTCATATTTCATCTCATGTATGTTTGTTTTACATTGTATTACACAACTGTCGCTGTGGAAACTGGTTGTTATGCCAGCACAGCTGGAGAATCGCTGCTGTTGGTACTACAGTGCAATAACATCAAAATTGTATGCTCATGGTGGAGTAAACTGCATTACTGATCATCAGGGCTTCAAATCGCTATGCCTGATGAATATGTTGCCCTGTCTTCCCTCAGTGAATTCATCAAGATTGATGGTCCCATGGGGACAATGAGCCTTGCAATGTAAGTACCACAATATATTTTGGGTACTTCACAATGCTAAACAGATTCTTGCCATTACTACATGCAGTATAGAAGCACTGTGTGATGTCACTGAGTGCAACTCACACACTGTATTGCTCTTCAGCTCAATTAGTTTCTCTTAATATTCTTCAGTTAATTATTTATTATTAAATCCTGGCTTCTGATTGGCTACCTATCAGGATTTACAACGGTAACCCACAGGAAGTAGTACCAATCACCAGCCAGCTGCATCAAGAATCCCTGTGAATCACTCCAACTCTCGACACCCAGAAACGATAACCCACCAAACTATGGGACTTCCAAACTTCATTTAAAATATAAAACACTATTCATTTTAAGACTTGTTATATGTATGTTGAAGAGGCAATTACTTTACTGACATTTATCATTTTACATTGTGCCATAGGTTATACTGTTACATGTCTTACAGGTGGTTTTTGTACTGGATTTGATAGCGTCTTGGAAGAGGTAACAGAAAGGTGCTTCTAGCATGTGCCGTCACATCAATCAGAGAAAATATCCTTCAGATACATATAAGGGTTTCCTATACCCATGAAATATTTCACTGACAGTAGCATGACAAAGCAAATTAAAAGTTGCTGTCATGGTGTCTACATTTTAAGTACTGTTATCAACACTGTTGTAATTGTGCAACATGTGGTATTCTGTACCAGTAAACTATACTTATAATCAAACATGCTTTTGCTGTTGTTTTAATAAATGTATTTGAACCTAACACATTGTGTCATCAGTTTGGTGATCTATATTTATGTTGTCTTGTATCTAAATACACATTTTAGATGTGACTTTACATATGTAAATGTACAGTTTTATAATCAAATATCAAAGTTTAGGCCATATTAATGGCCCAGTATTACTGCTTCTACTTGATCTGCCTGCAATTCAGGTTTGGTAATGGACTTGTGTCGCTGTATCATATCAGCATAACTCTGCTAATCCGTCTGTACATCCTTTTGCTTACCTGTCATTTCTGGTGGCATGTTTTGTCATTAACCATTATATCAGTAATGTTCCCACAAATTAATTTAAATCGAGCACAAAAGTTTATTATTAGTTTATCCTAAAGACAGTACAAACACAAATCGTTTGTAGGTGGCTTAATTGCGATTCATAAGTGTCTTTAAACGGTTCATAAGAAATGGATTTCATGTTACAAAGGTTGGTGCACTGACATAAGATTGTTGTTACTAAACAAAATTCAAGGTTAATAGCTGACACGTGTTGTCTGTTCCATATTACCCAACACATATTCTCAACCTACTTCAAGCACATTCATATCTCACCTTTAACCCCTTCCTCTTAATCGCACTCAACCAGTGTGCCACTCCTTGTCTGAACATCAGTGGCCGTAAACCAGCAGTCCACCTCTGCTTCCCATTTCAATAATGTCCCGATTTCAAGTAACCTAAGTCTATGAGGCCTCTTACATTATCATACCTGCATGCACATGTTAACACAGGATACCTTGATGTTCCACTATTTAAATCACCTAACCTTGCCCATCTGCTTCCCAGTTATATAGTTTTGTCATTCAGCATCACGTTCCCCAGTACCATGCTGCACCTTGTAGCCTATCACACACAATTATGTCTGCCAACCAGTACAACACACCTGGTTCAAGCTGTTCTTCCCAGTACATTGCTGCACCATGAGGCCTATGACCTACAATAGCATGAAACCACACTCGCTAACAAACAACAAAAGCAATAGAACAGTAATTAATACTACCATATAACATTTTCATATCAAATGGTAGACGTTGACATCATTAAGTATGGTCATATAACATAGTACTATAACACAATGAAAATTGTGTTAATTCCTTCCATTCATGTCCAATTTCCAAAGAAGTGACTTGGATGCATTTCAAATTTTCGGATAACCACTGCTTCATATACTTTATTTGGTCACACTCTGCTGATACCTGTACAAAGAAACCAATGATGTAGTAACAGTTCTTTGGGAGACTAAAGCTTAAATGAATCAAATGCTATATTACATACTTATGTTCTGTTGTTTCATGGGATACAGATAAAGAATGCAAAGTAATGGACATTTGAAAAGAATTATAAAGATGTTACAATATAACAGATGTGGATAAAACTTTTATATTTACTGGTTAGTAAGTAATAAGCCCTGACAGGGTGTACATTAAAGGAGTTTAATGCATAAGGCCAAAGGTCTAGTGTCCTTACACCCTGGGAGTGCTTTTCATCAATTTTTTTCCTAATATCTATTTTGGGTTAAGAAGAAGAAGAAAGGCAATCCTTGTTTCCGTATTTTTGTTTTAAGTCACATTTCCTATAATGTAACTTTGGTTTAGCAAAGTGTAAATAACTTCCTTTGGCAACATGCCACATCGAACCAAGGTGTTATGCTCTTCCTGTTCCTCATTTACTTCTTCATGCCCAAGTGATGGTCCGTCATAAGACTTGTGATGCTCACATCAGCTGACTTCACCTTAGAAAGGCAACGCTTAAGCCCTTCAAGCTCCATCGTGTTTGAGTTGACAACTTCATTGCTCTAAGATAACATGAGATATTTACTGTGAGTCTAAATGCATGGTAGAAATTTGTCCCAAATGTGTTTGCATTATACATGATAGTGTACGTGCACATATATAAAAAATATGGAGTCAGCATGGAGCTTTCTAATTCACCAAGTAATTGTGCGTGTTCAGATATGAATGACATGACTAACACATGTTTCATAGCGCAAGTAAATTGCTTGACTAATATGATTGACATAACCAACACCATTACGGCAAACACCCTTGGTTATAGGAAGCCACATACCTTACCTGAATTAGTTACTGACTGATGATCTTTGATTGCACTAAGTCAATGAAGGAATAGGATCAAAACTTTGCAGTCTGTCCTGGAGAACAGTATCTTGTGTCACCACCAATTTAGCTGGTTTGCCCTTCATGGAACTTAGCAACTTTTCCTCATGGTGTTTCCAGACCCGGTCACAGACAGGATGAAATAAGTTGACTGCATAAGATTATATGTTCTTAGAGAAATTCTTGGCATGTTTAGGTGTCATAGAAAATTCAGGATGCGAACTGGACTACCACCACTATAAAATATTCCACATACAGTTAACAAGTTACCTACAGGAAGCTTGCCAAGTGTTGGTTGACTGTTCCACTGATATCTGTGACCATTTGACACACTTGTTCAAATACCGCTAGACCACCGAATGTAATGGGAGAAAACTTTGCTTCTCGTAAAGCATGTGAAGCAGATTTGAAACAGTATTATGATGGCACTTTCAAAAATAATGAAGGCTCTTTCTTGGTGATGTGGTCCCTCTGAGTTTAGTTCAGTTGATCTATTAAACAAAACAGTAAAGCATGTGTCTAAGAATGTGTCTAATCGCATCATAGTAGACACAAATAACAACGTACAATCAATACAAACTGTATAATAAAAGAAAAGTAACACTATTTGAATCCAAACAATTACTCACAAAGATCTCCAAGACAAACTCCTCCATCCTTATACCAACACTTGCTGCCCCCGAAAATGTCCCTAAGTTTTAAAGAATTACAGTAGGTTTGACTCTTTACCCTTTTACATTCACTGACAAAGTTAATAATTTGATGTGCAGAGTTAATCAGATGCTAGGTGCCAGCTACCACCTAAGTCAATTTCCTTTCTTATGAGGCGCACCTACCAACTACACAAGGAAACGTTATACCACCCTTGAACACTGCTCTCCTGTCTATTCCCTCATATCATTGGCTATGGCTGTAAACATTTTTACTTCCTGACGATAAGCACCGAATTAAAAAATAAAACACTTCACAAGTATTCAGCAATACGTTGTTACTACTAAACTGTAAAATAACAAATGAGTTTCTGGATGATTTTGTTTGAGTTTAAATACATAACAAATGTTGATTGGTAACTGTTTATAATTAATTTATTGTTTACCTGTCATCTGCATCACCATCTGCATGTTCATATTCAGAGTCTGATTCTGAATCCATGACATGTGACACATCCCAATTAGGATCGTTTGTATCATCTTCCCATTCTGAATCTTCAGATTCAGCATCTTGCTGTTCATCAGCATGTTGTGTAGTCATTCACCACTGATTGTGTTGCTTCATGTTGATATTCATACTGTGTGCCAAGGGATACCATGGAACATGATTTCAGACAAACTTGCACCACTCGATTCACCCTGTAAAAGCAGTCTGTGTGCCTTTTAAGAATTTAGTTCTTCCGGTCCATGATGGAGCGTATTTCAGCATTTGTGTTCCCTTGCTACAGAAGCCTGTTGAATAAACCTTGATGTTGTGAATATGAACATCGAACACTGCAAGAATAAAAGGGCTATAGGACTATCAGTGGTCCAACAGTTTGCATTTCGGATCAATATTCTGTACTAGCCATGTTACAGCTCCTCTTGAAGAAGACCATTGTTCTGCAGTTTACCAGCACCACTGGTATCGTGTTCCACTCTGCCACACCACCTCTGCACAAAAGTGTATTAACACTTCTATTAGGAACCTTCCATCATCAAGAGTCATATCATGGCACTCCTGTGACCATCCCCACCCAAACTTTGAATAGACATTCACTACCTGTCTTGCTAGCAGATCAAGGAATTATGTACCATCTAATGTAGTACTATGAGCATCGATCATCCACTATAATGACTCTTGCCCTACCTTCTCACATGGTAACCTCCACCTTACCCTGTACCATCACTGTTTGATGTGAAATTACTGGCTGTAGTTACATGGCTTATCTTCTGGACCGCTCTTATGTAGGGATACCACGTGACCAAACTGTAGTCCATGGCTTATAGTACAAGAGTCACAGTAGACATTGAACTGATGTGCGGGGCACCACCAGGACTGCAGATAGATCATTCATCGATCCACAGTGAATTCCATATGCAGTCTCTATAAAACATAATATGCTGTCATGTTTGGAAATGAACATGGGATGCCATGGGTTGGCAGGAGGAGATGGACTGCTCTCCACCTCAGGGAGGTGGGGAGCCAGTGGCTGGTGCACACCTCAACCTTAGTGGATGCTGAGGCTTGGCGACATGAAGCTGTACCAATGTGGGGTGCAGGAGCGCATTATACGCTTGAATGGGGCAGTAAAACAAGGAAAAGGGTAGTGTGGCAGATGAAGGATGCCTTGCAGGCCCCACTCCCATCTAGTCATAGTGCAGGCCACACTGTGTCTGGTCTCTGTCAGGGGTTGGGAACACCACCGCCATCCATGATGGCCCTGGGGTTAAGTGCCAGCTGGTGGATGCGGTGGATGGGGCACCCTCCAGATGGGAGACCGCACTACAGGCAAAAATACTAGCTATCAAAAAAATAAATAACACATTGAATGATTTGTCACATAAATTTTATTTCAATGACACTTACCGGTACATCAGTGTGGCATCCCATGTCACAGCATTGTTGAGTGGTACTACTTCTTCCACATAGTCACAGATTGCAGGTTGTATGTGTTGGAACTTTTGTGTTTCGGGCACTGATATCTCTTTAATTGTGATTTCTTCTGTTTGCACTTCAGTAGTGGTGCTTGCTCTCGATCGACTGACATTCATCTGTGAGGTGGTAGGATTGAACAGTCCCAGATGACTTAATACCTAATCTGATTTAGAAGTGAGACCTGCTTGTAAAATCCTTCAGAAGTGTACTCCACAAAATAGGCTGTATCACGCCAGTTTGACATCCCTGATGTCGACCGGCATTACAGCTACAGGAATCATGTCAACCACAAACTGAGGTCGGCATGATTCCTTGACAACTCCAGTTCTGCTTTCACGGGGGGCTATGCCCGAACCCCAACTAAAGGATTCTTAACTCCAGTCAGAGTTAGTCGGAAGGCGAGGGTGCAGGACGAGACAGCATGCCCTTGTCTATACACCAACACAGCCGACCTGTCGGCAAAGTGTCAATTTTGCTGACAGGAGCATAGTTCGCTGTGTTGATGTCACTGTAAGGGGCATACCCACAAAATAACAGAAAATATGCATACTATATAAGTATATTTACCTCAATACGGTGCGCTTTTCTACAGTGGAACTCCTTTTCTCTTAACAGAGTTATAGGTAACAGTTGGGCAGGCATCAGATTTCAAGCAACGCTGGCCTGGTTTGAAACCCATAATATCAAGAAGGGTCTGAGATATGGTGAACTGTTCCTCAGAAAAGTGGTCAGCACATATGATGGTGTGGTCATTTTGCTGCCATCCTTCTCGCTTTACTCAGATAGCCCACTGCTTATCCTGCTTTACATCCTTTGGAAATCGATAGAAATCATGTGAGGTAACCTTTGCTATTCTTACATCCCACAGCACAGCAATGCTTCATTTTAACACTAATTTCAGAAAGACACATAGGTAACAGACAAAAACAGCATCATACAAACATGTTTTAACAATGTAATATCATTAGTAGCACATATTAGTACTACATACGAAAATATGAAATGCCAGCAGAAACAGGTCTAATGGACTCTTTAGTCTGCCAAGTAGTGCAGCTAGAACCTCAACTTGCAGATGCCCCACATCCACTCCTTCCTCATAACAACCCCATCACTGTCACACCTCTTAAATCCTCCTACTGTTCTACATAATACAACTTCCTCTGACACAGTAGTAAGCAATAAGCATGACTAGCTGTTAGATTAACAGTCTGTTAATCACCACCTATGGGTGTAATGTGGCACAAGGCACAGCCGAGTGCCATATTTTCCTAGGGGTGATTAACTGAATGTTAATCTAACTCCTGGTAGTGCCTATTGCTATTATAAAAAAATATTCCAAAGAAAAGTGTTAAAATTATAGTTTTAGAATGTTTTCCTCATTTAGAGAGAGATTTTAAAAAATAATTCTTCCACCAGCAGTTTAAGAAAGCTAGTTCAAAATCAGAATGCATCATTCTAGTCATTCAGCAGTGCTAAGAGAATGTAATCGGACAGGAATAATCCATGTGCCATGGTGATCAGGCTGTACATGTCTGTGTAACATGGATTAATGTAAGACTTTTGGAATCCTAACAGCCAATCACATTACATGATTTCTGAGAACCTTTCTATAATTTGCATTGATCGCAAACTGTAAGGTCTATAACCAATCCTGTATTTTGCCCAGGTCTTCATGCAGCCCTCCACCCATCTATGTCATCTACCACAGCTCTGATCTTTGTATCATCATCAAACAGACTTATCATACTATGTGCTCTGTATGAGATATCACCTATCAATATCCAGAACAAATCCTCAATCCCATATCCAAATGTCACCCCATTTAATACAAATACCACCAGTGCCATTTCAAGGGACACCAAGATTATAATGTCTGCTGGTGATGAGAGTTCCCCACCCCCTCACCAGCACTGCACTTTGCTAACTACCCATAAGCCAGTTGGTGATCCAACTGACCATTTCTGGTTCCACACCTATGTGTTTACTTTTGACCCCAGCCTCCCATGCAGCACTGAGTAACATGCTTGCTGAAGTCCAATACAGGATCTCCACTGCATGGCCCCAATCTGGATCCCTGGTAACCAGTTGTGCTATAAAACTCTGTTCATCTGGCAGGATCTACCCAAGATAAAACTGTATTGATGACCAACCAGTGATGTACTGAACAGGTCTGCAAGTGGTTCTGTCAGTATCTCTGCTAGTTCCCCAGTACCCTAGTGTGAATGTCATATGACCTTGGTGCCTTGTCCAGCCACAGCACTGTTACTCCTTCAACACCCTGTCCTCAGTCCCATATCCAAATTTCACCCCATTTAATACAAATACCACCAACATCTTACTCTGGAAAATGTGAGTTGGAATTTATATTTATCACCCTACACTAGGTCAGTCGAAAGTAGCAGAATTGGTGTATTGCACTTATAAGGTCAAACAAACAAAATACACCAACCTACACTACACACTATGATCAGTGTATGAATTGCCCACTGTCCCACCTGGTGTCTGTTTAGCAATAACCCACTTGAGGGTGTGGGTTATAGGAATTTACCATGGCTGGCATGCTTTGTCCATGAGGCCACAGGCCCAGTGGTCAAATCCTCACCAGCTGTGGTAATCCCCCACAACCCACACCTCAAGTGGGTTATTGTGATTACACCATGGCTCTTTTTTTAAATACAAAAAAATAAATAAAACATGCTTTTTTTGTGTTATTTTTATTGTATTTGTTACTGCACCACAAAAAAATAGTTCTTGGTTGCCAGGGCTGTTACTAGGGTGTTGCTATGGCTGCAAAGTTGGAGGTAGACTGCAGGGGTTTGACACCGTCGCTGCTGCAGTGTGGAGAGAAGAACTTCGGTAATAGAATAACTAAATTTTTGGTTTTGGAATGTAGAGAGAGAGAGAGAAGAGCTCTGTTACAAGAGCAACATGAAGCAGACTGTTATTGTGTTTGTTTTCTGCCCGACAGTGGGATTCACAGACGGAGAGGAGGACTGTAATGGACAGAGAGTGGGAATGTCAGGATATGCAGTTTGCCTTGTGCACATGTACATAGGGGTTTGTTTTTGCTTTTTTTCTCGTCTGGCAGAAAGTGAGGATTCACATATGGAGGACTGCTCGAGGAAGTGGCAAGGAACAGAGTACAAAGCGAATTAGCTATTATGAGGTGAGCAGAGTGGAAGTGGTTACAGGCAAGCAAAATAATTTAAAGAGTTTCAGTGGGTGTCTAAGAAAATTTAGCTATGTTGTGGAGTGTGCTGAAATGTTAGAAATTAACTGTTTAAATTTCGAGGTCAGTTGTGGAGACACCAGTTAAGCGGGCATTCAACATGGCGGCTTTAATTTGTAGTTTAGGGTCAGATTGTTTTTTTTTTTTTTTGTGAGGCTGGCTGGCACCTTTGCAGGTTATCATGGGATTTACCATAGCTGAAAGGTGCCAGCCAGCCGATAAAATACTAGATTTAGTGTTTTGTTTGGAGTCCATGGTATAATCAAGGATACCACACCCACCTACAACACCAATTATACTGCAATCTGCACAAGAATAGCTGCCTTTCTGTGAAATGTGAAAACCACCAACCAAAATTTGACACGTAAAGGAGTCAAACACCCATATATGTGATAAGATGTTGCATGGTTCAATAGAAGGCTTGCAGAGATCAGTAATACATTAAATTAATTTTCAATAGCCTTCATTAGCATGCAACATGAAATACAGATTTAGGCAGGGGCATGGCATAAAGAATACTGGATCGGCAATTATGCACAATCAGTGTGTTTTGTCACATCGGTGTTCTGATTCCTCTGAGAGGTCCATGAGAATCAGGACCCGAGGTGGCAAGAACACAGTGGTTGTGCATAGAGTTGCTCATACTGTATTTTTGATAGTGTAATAGTACTGTGTGAAATGTGTGCATGAGTTCTCTTCTGCTTTCACAATGAAAATTAGTCACGCATTTTCTTGAGGTTCTATAATGCTGCTGTACCACAGTAGGGTAGAATCACATTCCATGACCTTTGGAACTGTGGAAGACCAGCATTTTGAAAGGCATGGAATTCTATACAGAACAACACTGTACTTTACACTAAAATTAGTTAATAGCATACATACAAACAAAATACAGAGGAATAGTAAAATAGTAAACAGATAAAAAGATGAAAAAGGTTAATAAGTCATACTGGTGTGTACAAATGCTGGATATTAACAGATGTAAACATTTTTAATTGTGAAGATTTTCCCATGACACACATTCATTATTCAAATATAGACTCATAGGGGATTAGACATCTAAAATGTGAGAAGGGTGATGCCAAAAATTTATACCAGAAGAGGAAAACAGCATAACAACTATGTACCATTCTGATTGCATTAGTACACACTGTGATATGACGACATTTATGGCAACTTAGGCTTCAAGTTTTTTACCTCAGGAAATGTGCAAGGCAAGCTGCAGTGCAAACTGATAACACACAGGAGAAATTATAACAAATGCGGCATATGAAAAATAACATCTCATGCAGTTTGATGAAACTGTAAATTGTTTGTAGTGATTTGGTAATCAAATAACTGTTGTGGTAGGCGTGTGCACTATTAACATAACATTCCATATCAAACTTATGTTACTGTCGATGACAGCTACACACGTAGGTACACATGAATGGCAGAAAATAACAGTACTGCAATTTGACTGAGCAGGCAATACCTAATGCTACTGGTGTCAGTACAATTAAGTTACTGTTGATGGCAGCTACACACCAACTGTCAACACAGATGGCACAAAATAACATCTCTGGTTTCTACTGATAAGGCAGTACTGACACCAGTAGCATTAGGTACTGCCTGCAAACTGCAATGCTGTTATTTTCTGCTATTCATGTGTACTCATGTGTGTAGCTGTCATCAATGGTAACATAATTTTGACATGCAAGTCTATTATAATAGTGCACCCGCCTACAATACAAATTTGAAAGTGAATAACAAAACCTAAATAACAAATCTTGAAAGCTGCTTATAATTTTGTGCATTCATTACAGAATGAGCGTGATGGCAGTGTGTCTCAGGGACAGTGCAACTCATGCATAGAACACCATTCAGTTGGTGAGAAATATAACAAATTACCACAATCAAAACTTGGTTTTGGGACGTCACAATAAAACTGCCACATAAACTTCCCAGTTCTGCATGTGAAAAAATATTAAGTTGCAACTATGTAAGGAAAAGCCTCATAGAATTAATGATTTTTATTGAAAATGGACCTGTCAAGTCAGCAATGTTTACTCTCCTGTTATCACTGCAGTGAGGGATTCAAACCATAGTCATGAGGTCTCCACAGGAGAGCAGCAGAGCCTTGAAGCAAGAGAATGGTCTCCAGTTAGTAGGAGGAAGACTGTGAATGTTATCCTTACAGCTGATCCATCTTTATTGTATCTGTGCAGCCACACAGTAGGGTGAACATTGCTGTGGTCAAAGGTCTTTGGTGGAAAAATCTATACAGCTTTGATCAGCGATCTGGTACTGCAGTCATGTGGCACAATCTCTTTATTGCACATTGTGAGCAAGAACGGAAGCCTGTCATCGAGATTACTTCACAGAAAAATGACAAAATTCTAACATGCATTCAAAAAATAAACAAGGTAAAATCTATTTCAAGACATGATGGAAATATAGAACAACATTACAAACTTCCATTACCTGCTCACTACATAAGATAAAGGCATTATGCCAGAGCTGAATGAAGTACACAGATGGCTAACAAAGACATAAGAATTTTTAATAATAATTGAAATTTCTCTAACTCAGAATTTAAAGTGCTGCGTACTGCTCACTGAAATGTGGGCATAGGAATGACAGCTATGCACTGAGGCAACAATGTGAGAAAGCTACACAGGTGCGTTGTTGTCCAGAAATAACAGAAAATAACAGAATATAGGAGTATTAACAAGGACACATCAACATACATATAAATTAAAAGAAAGTTAGCCCGATCGCTGGTATGCAATGAATTAAAACCCTGGTGGTCCAGTGGACCCGATCCCTCAGCCCGATCGCGGGCTTTCATTGAATAATATCCTGGTGGTCCAGTGGACCTGATCCCACAGCACAATTGCAGGCTTACAGTGAGTGAAATAACCCAGGTGGTCCAGCTGTCCCCTCCCAACCTGCCCACTCAGTCCGCCACCCCATTCCCCACCCCAGTCACGGCGGTGGCGGCACCCTCATAAACCGCCCGGCTGCCGCCAACTGACAGCGTATGGTATGCACGTCGCCCATTGAGTCCACAGGGCACCAGGCGCCAAGTCGCCCGAGATTCAGCGCACCTGCATGCAAATGGGAACCCGCCAATGTCATACCAATGGCCCCATTTGCATCTTACATTATTATGGCTCCATTTGCATATCCACTGCTGAATATTGCGGTTGCTGCACCTAAGCGCAATGGCACTGCGCTAGGCGCATCCCCTGCTCCTCTCTGGCCACTTGCGCTGGCACAGTGCCACTGCACCATCGCAATGCAGGTGGCCACAGTGCCATATTCAACTGTGCTGAGCCATTGCACAGCACCATTGAATATCACCCTGTCAGCGCCCTGGCATCCCAGTTGCTCTGCACCCAGGCTTGCGCACAGCCTAGCGCAATCTGAATATCCCACCCTAGATGTTTCGTGATTGGGCATTGACAGTTGGTATTTTTTTTAACTTCTGCCATCAATATTATGACATCATCACAAAGCAACCCCACACTCCCACCCCACTGAAGCCTTCTGGTGAAGTGCTGGGTTTGTACCACCTCGTGATTGGCATAGTATGTGAACTTAAGATTTCTATATGTGCCAAGTTTGGCAATGACATTGGTTTCACAATAGAGGACTTGTGTATGTGCTTCACTTGCAGCTTCCACCAAGTGCTGCTGTTGTTTTGATCTTT
Organism: Neoceratodus forsteri; assembly: GCA_016271365.2. Classification (NCBI taxonomy): domain Eukaryota; kingdom Metazoa; phylum Chordata; order Ceratodontiformes; family Ceratodontidae; genus Neoceratodus; species Neoceratodus forsteri. Next base: position 1,707,351,685 of record CM028129.1, on the reverse strand, counting down.
AGGATGGAACCTGAGATTAGCCACCCTATTCAGCAGCACCAAAGGGCTTTACTGCAGCGCAGCTGCTTTTTGAACTTTACAACATGAGAGAGGCATAAGCAGAGGATGCACACATCACGAGCATTGTCCTTATTGCTACAACGACAGTAGTGGAACAGTGGTGCATTGTCTTTCATCAGTAACATAAACAATAATTAAATATAAAACAAAAATAATTAGAGAAGTAACAGCATTAAAATCCGATGGCATTCAGCAGCAGTGGACTGATGAGTGGTTAATGGCAGGGGAACAGAACGGAGACATGATGAGGTTGCCTACATTATACAGGAGGCGTGATACATCGTCGACGGGTGGTACTAGCTAGCAAAGGTTTATCGGTGGTCCCAACACTGACAACTTACAGTGCCAGGATGTGGCTCAATAGAAGGTGATATCCTCGAAAAATATCTTAATTTTTCCAGTGAAAGTTTGAGTCAGGCTACAATGCTAATTCCTGTTGATATTCTTGTCAATGCACATTGATACACTTCAGTACACTTTCAGCAAAACATTATGACTAAGGGTGGGATATTCAGACTCGTCAGGCAGGGCGCAAGCCTGGGCGCAGGGCAACTGGCTGAGCCAGGGCATGGACCAGGCGATATTCAACGGTGTTGCGCCATGGCTCAGCACCATTGAATATGGCACTGAGGGCGCATGCACTGCACACGGTGCAGTGTGCCTGCACCAGCACAAGTGTCAGAAGGGGCAGGGGAATAGCCGCTGAAAAGTGCGGTTGCGCTGAGGTGCAGCAACAACGATATTCAGCTGTGGGCATGCAAATGAGGCCATTATGCATGCAAGGCACAAATAGACCATTTGCATGTCAATATGGCCCCATTTGCATGCAGTACACCGATCTAGCGACTTGCGCTGGCATCCTGCCAGGCTGCAGCCATCGGGGACCGCGCCTCTGACCCTAGGCGAGGCACCGCACCCATCGCCCGATTGTGGGCATAAGTTGTTTAACACCCTGGTGGTCCAGTGGACTGCTATCCTATGCCTGATCACAGGCAGAAGGTGTGTGCATCCTGGTGGTCAGTGGACCACCATCCATCGCCGATCGCAGGCTGCAGTAAAGTATAACCCTGGTGGTCAGGAAACCCCCTCAGTGACCGATCACGGGTATAATGAATGACAGACACCCTGGTGATCAGTGGTACCGCCCTCCCCAACAGCCCACTGAGGCCCCACCACCCTGCACCCCTCAGTTAGTGGCGGTGACAGCATCCCACCCACAAGCTGCCTGGCCACCCGCCGACTGACGGCGTACAGTAGGGTCTGTGCGCCTATTGGTCACTGCATGGGCCAATGGGCATGCAGACCATACTGTACCTACAAAGCCTGAATTGTGAATGAACCATTCACATTTCAGGCTAGGTGTAGTACAGTATGGTCTGCATACCCGATGACCTATGCAGTGAATCAAGCTGCAGACCTACTACGCTGTCAGTCAGTGAAGCGACTGGGGCAACTTGTGGGCGGTGCTGCCACACCCATCACTGACCAGGAGGGTGCAGGGTAACAGGGCCTCAGTGGGTGAGTGTACCGGCGTCGGGGGTTTCCACTGGACAACCATGGTTATACTTTGCTGCAACCCATGATCGGTTGATGGATGGCAGTCCACTGGACCATCAAGGATTTATTTGTCTTATGCCTGCAATCGGGCATAGATAGTGGTCCACTGGACCACTAGGGTATATTTATCTTATGCCCATGATCAGGCGATGGATAGCAGCCCACTGGACCACCAGAGATGTATGTAACAGAGGCGTCGCGAATGGGTGAGGGGCACGATGCCCCCTGGGCAGGGGCATGTGGACTGTGTCCTGGGTGGTGGGTAGCCACCCACACAGGCAGCTGCCATGTTCGCCTTCAATATGGCAGCTCGCCTGTGGGTGGCCAGGATTGTTCCTGGTTTCGCCAGGCACAACTTTGCGCCCCCTGAGTGGTGCAAGGTGGGTATGTGCCAGCATATGTGCTGCACATCCCGGGCTGAATAGCCGGGATGTGCCACCTTATGCATGGGCACGCCCTGCACATGCACGCGCCACGTACTGTTGTGCCCTGGCGCGCCGAGTTGCCTGGCGCCAGCCTGCCCCATTAGATAATGCTAGCGGTGGCCGGGTGGTTACACATGAAACCTGTTAAAATACAAGCAAGAACACTTTGAATATCCCACCCTAAGTGTACTGATGGGTATCGAGTGTTTCAACATGCATAGATGCAAGGAAACTGCATCAAAAGTTTTCTTTTTCCTGAATCCCAGGAAAATTCATCCAGTAGAGCTGTGTGGAATGTTCATATTAATAGCTTCCACTGGGCTTCTTTGAATTTCAGAAATTCTGGTTATGTCATGGAATTCTGTCAGAAGCAAAATTCAGAATCCCAAACGTAGAATGTTTTTCTTGAAAAATAGCAGATTAATTATCTGTGAAGTACGTAAACCATGGAATGGTATTAGGCGGTTAACATAAACTGTGGATTCATTTTCTGCAGTTATATAGAAAGGCTTTTCAGAATTCCACAGAATTAAAAGAAATTCTGAAAAGCGTTTGGAAGCCAAATTGGCATTCAGCACAAATCCTGCTAGTGGAATACACACTCTGAACAGCTGTTCCCATCAGAGACATAAAATGAAAACAAAAACAACTGGTCTAATCCACTTCCAAAGTTATTAGGTGGGAGACATCACTGTCTTTCATTCAGCTGGAAATGTAGGAGAGGAACTCACTCACCAAGGCATAGATACAGAAGCAAATGATTTGATACATTTTAATGGACCAACATAGATGTAACAACAAGAACAAAGTGCTCTAGCTTTGGACCAACCAGTCCTTCTTCAAAGCTCATGCGGTTGTCACCAAGGCATGAAACACCACAACTGTGTTCGTTTCTTATCTTAATTGCTACTGACCACTTAACATGTCAGTTTTGCACCATAATCACAGCTCTCTCAAGACAAGTGGTTCTACAAATACAAAAAATAAATTGAGTTGACAAACGATAATGCTGTTATGAAACCAAATATATGACAAAAATTGTGCAAATCTTCATTTAAATGACATTTCAGTTGTGCTTCTCAATATAATATCAAACATTTTATCTCTGACTCACATTAGACTGAAACCACCATTCTCCAAAGATTCTACATCAGAGATCATTTTAAATAAATTGCAATAAAAACTTATAGTAACATTGAGCTAATTAGGTTGTAAAGCTATATTTAATATGCAGACTATTTTTGACAGTGGATTCCCAGCCTTGCTAGTGAGCCCTGTAAAGCTGTAATACAAAGTGCCATGTAACATATTACTAACAATTCATTTTTTCTAATGTATTAGATTTCTTGATAATGACAATGCAACCGAATAATCAGTATGTTTTAAATTATAAATGTTAAAGCCTCTTTCTACAGTAATAACCCATGTCAGGTTCTCTCACATCAGTCAGTATCTTGAGTGAAGACAAATCAAGAATAGTCAAGGCGCCCCTCTGCACATGCCTGTCTTTTACAGTTTGCTGGGTAATCAGTCGAGCTCACAGATGAAATGTCCTGTTGCGGAGACACACATGAGCAGCATGGTTTCTGTACAGAAGCACTGCTAACACTTTAACAGCCCTACAAATAACAGTGCATATTGGTTGACATCTGAAAACAGTGACAGCAAGTGATAACAAGCATTACAACTACAGTAGCTGCGACTAGAGGCCATTGTGACAAAAGTATCGGGATATCTTTTAGCCATGAAGGAAAGTGATGCAGGGCATAGCTTCATACACCCACTGAAAAGCGTCTCACCTTTCCAATGGCATGTACTGTAGTATGAGCTACTAGCAGGCACCATTCTGGTGAAGATACTACATATTAATGTAGTATATTTATTTTATTTATTTATTTAAAATGTTGGTGACCAGGAGAAGCACCATTAGCCAGGGCTCATTCCTGGTGCAACCCAGGAAAGTGGAGTGGGGTACACATGATATACCATGCGTAGTAATATCACGCAACAGACCATTATGCAACTACAAATAAATATACAATACAAATAATACAAATACAAGTGGGTCCAAAACAGGGACAGACAGAGAACCTGAGATTTATATACAGTGAGAAAAATATAGTGCAGATTTATAATTCTTATTATAAATTAATGCAAAAAGCATAGAGAAAAAATAGCCAGTGCTAGTGCCCTATTCTGAGGCAACAGTCATCATTAAAGAATAGTAAATATTGGGGAGCCAATTGATAAAAGGATCGAATATAGGGAGGGTAGGGTGAGGAAAGGGAGCTTGCAGGCAGATGCCTAGAGTGGCAGTAAGAGATTAGGACAAGAGTGACAAAATTGTGAAGTACAAGGAGGAAAGTGTGGAGGGAAGGAAATAGGAGTAGAGCCAGTTGCCGAAAGTGAAAGAAGTGATTAGGGCAAAGGTGACAGAAGTGTGGACTAAATGAAGGGAAGATGTGAAAGGGAGGGGAGTTATCAGGGTACCTGGCAAAGTGGTACTGTCAAGGAGGACTGGGGAGTAGGGGAGACCCTTCAGATGCTGTTTCAGTGCAGCATGAGTCGGGCAAGGTGGATAGATTGGGTGAGTTGGTTCAACAGAGCTGGAAGCCTGCAGGGGAAGGCAGCTTTGCCCACTTGGGAGTGTGGGAGTGGGAGGTGAAAAGAGTGGCCATCACACTGATCTGAGGCTGTAGCCTGATGAGAAGAAAGAGGCAAGGAAGCCAGACAGGTAAGTAAGGTGGGAGGCAAACCAGTCCTTGCCTATGAAGGCAGCACAGTGAATGATGCGGTGGGAAGCAAGGGATGGAAGACCAAGAGCAGAGTAAAGGAAGTAGTGATGGGTATGAAAGGGGAGGTTCAAGGCAAAGCAACAAAAGCATTAAAAAGGGGTCCTAGCTTGGAAAGGGATGAATGGGGGCAGAGCTGTATACAATGTCTGCATAGTCAAAAGTGGGGAGCATGAGTTTAGTAATTAGTTCTGTATGGATCAAGGGCAAGAGGCAGTCCTTAATTTTTATAGAAGGCACCCAGTTTAGGCCAGAGTTTGGCGTGCACGGAGTTGATCCATTCAGAGAAGTCAAGCTTGGGGTCCAGCCAAACCTCTAGATACTTAAAGAGTTGTACTGTGTCTATTAGTGTGCCATCCAGGAGAAAGGGAATGGGGAGATGAGAATTTGGCTAAACCAAAAGCCATGGCAACATTTGTTTTGGTATTACACCTCAGATCATTTGCCTCAAACCACTTTAGGGCTCTTGTAAAGGTCTCTTGGAAGGATGTCTGGGTGGCGGATAGTGAGGGACCAGAGGCAATGATGACCATGTCATCGTGTACATGTGACAGTGTGTAGGGGAGCATATGGAGGGAGGCCATTGACAAAGATCGAGAAGGTGGAGGCCAAGAATTGAGCCTTGGGGATGCCAGCTAGGATGGGAGAGAGAGGGGCTTGGCCACATACTGGTTCCTGCCAAAGAGATAGGACTTATATAAACGCATCAGTGCAGTACATTGATGTAATTACTGGTGACCCATTTATCAACCTGATTATGAGTAGTGTGAAACACCATAATAACCTGAAATCCAGTTATTAAGGTGTTTGACACCATAATAACCAAAATCCAGTTATTAAGGCATTCTCAAACAACTTTCACTTGCCCCATGGTTGCAAAACACTTTTTCCTGCTCATTGTAGCGTGACTGAGCAGTGTGCGATCTTGTAAACAATGTGCTACAAAATACATAGAAGAGCAATGTTCACTGTAAAACCAAGTCAGCTATATTGATAAAGGTTAGTTTCTTAGTTTCCTGTGAAAGAAGTTGCTGAGTTTAGAGCGAGGAGGTGAGTAACTCAGTGGCTCAGAAGACTCGACACAAGCCTTTAGCGATTGTCTGCAATAGCAACTCCTAATGCTTGCGTTGAGTCCTCTGAAGCTCACCAAGTCACCGCCTCCCTCGCTCTAAACTCTGTGGCTTCTTCACAGGAAACTAAGAAAACTAACCTAACCAATACAGCTGACGTGGTTTTTTTTACAGTGAACATTGCTTTTAATACATTTTGTGGCATATTCTTTACAAAACTGAACACCGTCGGTCACGCTTCACTAATGGACCCTCCAAGTCACTCGCCCTCAGCTCCATGGTCTACACTCGCTGGCTTCACATTCTCAAAATTTTAAAAACAATTACCTTAAACAGCACAGCTAACCTGCTTTTTCTACAAAAATCGTACTCTACTTTCTTACAGTGCAATCTCTACTGCTTCATAAAAGTTAAACACTACATCAACAGCAAGCACTTTTTCACTCTTTCTTAAAGTACAATTGTTCTACAGAGGAAATCCATGCATCAGTAATTAAAAAATAAAGATAGACAAGTGTGTGTTTATGGATTTTTTACACACTCTTGGTGTGTGATGACGTCATAAACCTCTCAAGCCTTTGTTCTCGAGGTTTATGGGTCATCACCACCTCAGGTGTAAAAAGATTCATAACACATACTTGCCCATCCATTATTCTCCACATAATAACTGGGAACCAATTTTTTCTAAGCTTTGCACGTTGATGTTTTCTGTAATAACCCTCAGGTTATTACAGCAGACACGCCTGTCTATCAAAACCAAGCACTCCTTCACTGGCTTTCCTCATCTGAGTTGGAAGGCAGAACACATCTTAAACATGGCAACTCCAAACATCTGTTCACGAGGAGCTTCCTCAACAACACTTCACCTTTTAAAAACAGATTTCTTCATCTATTTGGCTGATCCTACCTTTAAATTTAAACAAAAAACACATATGTGGTTGCTCCTCAAGTTCCCATCACCAGTGATGTAGGCGGTCAGTGGGAATGGGTCCATGTGGTAGCGTGCTCAATCCGATATCAAATATAACTTAAAAGTAAATAAATAAATTGAAAACAAAAGTGTAAATTGAAAATGCAGGAAAGGAGACAAAAAGACTGTGTGTGTGTGTGTGTGTGCGTGTATGTCTGCGTGTCCATCCAGCTCTCCTGTTCAGCTTGCACTCAGATTTGTTGCACTCTTTGATTTGCCGCTACCTCTGAAACTAGAACAAACTCTGGCCAGAGCCAATAGGGCTGTGATGAGCTGCCAAGACTGCAAAGTTACGTGTGTGTGTGTAGAAATTATTGAATATCTGGGTGTAACTTGGTCATTTTTGGAGGTGTTGCACCAAATTTTCCATGGCCTTTTGGAACCCCTCCTCATGAAGAGTGCCAGTGTCATTTTGTTCACTTGTCCCAAAAGGTGATTTCACAGTGAGACAGTGCCATTCTGTGCTACAGGTGCTAAAACACATTTCAAGCAGGATGTGATAAATAACAGCTGTGATGTTAAAAGGAGGTGTGCAAAATGGCAATGTTGAAAATGTGGAGTGAAAATATTAAAATTGGTGAGATTAGGAGCCTGCGTACAAACTGTGCATTGCATGCTCATAACGCAGTCCTTTCTTTGGAATTTTTCACCAGATTTGCAACATGGGCTTTGGAACCCCATCTCATGTACAGTGCCACAGTCTTTTCATGAATGAGTCCCAAAGGTGATTCTCGCAGCAACCACAAAATCACCTTTCGGGACCAAGTAATGAAATGACAGAGAAGATTTTCACAAGATGCGGTCCAAAGAACCCATGTTGAACATTTGGGCCAAAATTCAAACAAATGGTTGATTTATCAATAGAAGTTGAAAACCCCACTGAATGGCATTATAGCACGCTACCTTTGATTCTTCAGTTTGTGTTTCGGCTTTGAAGAGTGCAGATGTCCCAGTCCAGAGAAGATGATAGTGCTGACTTCTGGAGGCAAGGATGGGGTGGGGTACAGGGAGGTGGGTGTTCAGTGGGAGGGTGGGGATGGGGAGGGGACTGGGGTGACGATGAGGGACCATTTTCTTTTTACAGATAAAAACACATCGGGGACTGTTTTCTTTATTTATAGGAAAAAAAGACATTTGGGCACACTGGGTGGGTTCCTAGAGTGCCACATGAGTGTGGGAGAGGCTACATAATGCCAACACAGGGATTGGGGACACCGATGTTGGCAGGGGAAAAATACATTTGGACACAGGGGTGGGCTCCCAGTATGCCACATGAGTGGGGAGGTTACAGAGTGCCAACACAGGGATTGGGGACCCCAATGTTGGAACAGAGATGGGAGTGGAGGGCAGAGAGGACAGCAGCAGTGGGAGGGTGTGAGATGGTTTTCTTTGTTGCCAGTGCTGGCGATGTGATGCAACTGCACATGCACGGCACTTCACAGTGTGCAGATGCGGTGAATGGCATTTTGCCATTCACAACATGATGGCACCCAGCAGAACTACACTTTCATGAATCACACATGCACAGTTCATGCCCTGGAATGGATTTAACATCCAAAATAATGCAGCTGTTATTCCATAGCGGCCAATCATGTCAGAGGGTTTCAAGCTCTGTGGGGCATTGGAAGGATCGTCCAAAAGTACAATGGAAGGTTCCATTTTAGAGCTACTGAGTGATTCAAAATCCTAAAAACACTATCAGTGTCAGTGGTAAAGGCCATAAAATCCTCTGAACAACTCCTCCACCCACAAAAAAATTGCACACAGAGTCTCAGAACTACTGGACAGATTTTAATAGTCCATGTTTACTTTTCTGTGTCAGCAACTACTTCTGTCATTCTAAATCACCATATTTATATGCACTCAGTAATCTGACTCGAATTGGCTTACTGAGAAATCAGATTACTGAATCAGATTATACAGATCCATGTAAATGGGGCAATACTTATTAAAATCAGATTACCTAAGGGCCACCTGATGGCTCAGCAGTAGTGCTACACATTTCCACACCAGCGACCTGGGTTTGGGAGCTGGCCTGGGTCTGCACAGGTAGAATGGCCAGGCTAGGGAGTGCTCCCATTGGAGTGTGAGTCAGCCTGGTGGGAGAAGGTCCGGACCTGGTGCAGTAGCTGCTGCTTATGGTGACCCAGGAGTTTTCCCCCGCATAGAGTGGTGCATGACCAGTGTGTGCTACAGTGTCCAAGGTTATGCCAGACATCTGGGGTGAAGGGTGGGACTAAGGGAGAAAAAGGAAAATACCTATGTGCACAGCCACCATGAGTGATGCCCCCTCAGTCCTCAAGTCCTGTGTCATGCAGATCTCCGATAGCTTGATGATGGGAGGAGGAGCAGCCATGGGACTGGACACCAGTGTGGGGGCGATGGCAGGTGCAAGAGGTGGTCAGGGCCAAAAGCTATATAAAAAAACAATTACTAAACTTTTAGAAATCTGATTCATATACCTGGGTTTTCTTGTTCAGATCTGGTTACTGGCTCATGTAAACAGATCTGGTAGCATTCAGATTATTGGCATGTTTGCACATCCTACAGAAATCAGTTGAGCAAAATCATAACTTTTTTTTTGAAAGAGAACTGATCTGTAGCTTCTGTGACTGACATTTTATGCTGACAATCTTTACTTTTAGGTGAAGGAGACACCAATTTTAGGAAGGGCAGAGGAAAATATTGAGGCAAAGTTGAAGTGGTATGATGTGCAGCCTGTGATAGAAATTGTGCAAAACATCAACAACTTTGACTGCTAGTCCAAGGCTGGGTATACTAATATTATTCTGTTCCCAGTCTAACAACTGGGTCTGTTTTAGGCAAAGTACATTTTCATATAGGCAGGGAACACAGAGTTTGTTTGTGCTGATATGGGAGAGAGCAGCATACTTTATTAGCAGGATACCTTTCCCATAATAATCCTCTCTCACGGTCAACAAAGGAGGTGCCTTCCTGTGGAAATGCACTATATTTGAAATTAAAGTAAATTAATTTCATCAGGATCCATGCTGCCATTAATAACCACTATTGGGTGGATTGGTTGTTTAAATTGCTTAAAATCAAAATGCATGAACAGGTCACTCCACTACTGTGCAGCTATCTGCATTTAACATTCTTTTAAACAGGGTGATGATGATGAAAATAAAGATTTCAATTCCCCTTTCCATATCCTAAAAAGTTTTCTTATTAAAACCTGCAACCCACAGCTTGCAGAAACATCTCTTAGTAACAGCAGTCCATAGATACAACAGTATATATCTCTCTCTCTCTCTCTCTCTATATATATATATATATATATATATAGTAACTATAGTAACCAACTATATATGTATAGTAACTTGCTATGTAGACTGCTGCAGTCTACCTTTTAATAAGATACGAAAGTCAGACAAAAGCAGACAATGTCTCTTTAAAGCATTATAGCAGCCATGTTGGCTCTGACCAGAGTTTGTTTCATTTTGTTGCAGCACCTTTAGTTGCTACTATGCTCAATTTGTTGCCCATGCCTTATTTGTTTATTTTGCACTCTACTCCTATATTAACCATGTTTTGAGTGCACTTCATTGTAATTTCAAACTGTTACTGTGCTATGTATTCTGTATCCCCTACTCCCTTCCCTGGGTCACACCTGAAAATGAGCCTCAGCTCAGTATGCCTTTCCATGATACCAGCTTTAAAAAATAATTCATTGAAGAAAGTTTAGCGGTGACATGATACTAGTCTATAAAACATTCAGTAAAAATCAGTGTTTGAATCACATCATCTTACAGCTAATAGGAATAATGAAAACCAGTGGACATTCACTCCAATTAGCTGGGATCAGTTTTACAATTAAGAAAATATGTCATGTTTTTACACACAGGGTGGCTGATGCCTGGAACAAACGTCTAGAAATATCGGTCATGAGTCCAACACTTAAAGCAGGATCTGCACAAGGATCTGCCCAAGATGTGTCAAAGCAGAATTATGTCCAAACCTACTAGACCAGCTATAAGATGGCCTAACAGTCTCAAAGTTTGCATCCAAAGACAGGCATAAGTGCATCCAAACTGGATACAACTAGTAACTTTGTCTGTTTTCTGCCACAGATTGTGACTATTTGTCCTCAACAGATGCAACTTATGAAAATACAGTAGCAGCAGAACTGTTGGACACAAACTGATGGATACAGGCACCTGCACCACATGCATTTGCATATGCATCAACCCTTTTGAAAATCCGCTACCCCCGTTGGTGTTCAAAACAGAACTACATAAGCTACATGAACTCAGACAAGATGAATGGATATGACTGTTGAGTAACAGGGATGGGCTCATTGGATACCTAGGCCTACTTCATCACTAATTCCTTATGTACTTATGTTTGAAGTTCAGGCACTCTGGTCTCGCAGTGTCCGAACTTCTGGGGCTATGTCAAGATCCCTGCAGTATACTTTCAGTTCTCTAATTAACTATTATCTTGGTGGGGGCACCTGAGTGCCTGAAATCCTAGCCGTGTAAGGTATAGTCAAGCTAAAAAGCGGGACTAGAGCATCATTTAGTTGATGTTCTGATATTTCGCCTTTTAAGCGTAAAAAGGAACATTGTGCCCTTGTTGGCATTTAAGAACTTCCGACAGATAGTGGACTTGCTGGGTAGACAATCATTCTAAGCATGAAAGGTCAAGGCTATTAACTTGGCTTGCCATGTGAAATTGACTTTGGAATGCAGAAAGACCCACGAGACAGACAATTTAGCCCATCATCTGAACTACAAATTGTCTGGACTCAGGACAATTTGTAGTTCAGATGATGAACTCAATTGTCTATTAGTCGAAAATGTTTATTTTTCATTTGAATGGAGTTTCAAACCAGCATTAAATAGTCTGCTTCACTGTGGAACTGTAACTTACTACCAAAGACATGCAAACAGATTTGCACAGGTATTTCTTACCAATGGTTCACTGTACATGGTTATAAACTGGATTAAAAAATGAAGCTACAATTAGTTCAGATATTTCACATAACCATGTAGCAATATTGCTCAAATCATTGTCCTGACATGACACAAACTATTTTGCTTAGTTTTATAAATGACTTTTATTAAAAAAAAAAAAAAACATTTTATAAGCACAACAACACACTCCAGGGTGTCCTTAAGCTATAGTTGGTGCAATTCCTGGTTACCTGAAGGCACTTGGCCTGCAGTCTCATGCCTCACAATGCACCTGGGCATGCAGAGCCTTGGATTAGTTACATCCTGCTCTATGCAGTTGCTTACTTGCAGAATTGTGGGTTTTGACTAGTCTGATCATAATATTCTCTCAGAAACAAAAGCCAGCTGCATTCATGAAAAGCTGAATATCCTTCAAAATATTAATCTAAGCCTGTCTCTGGCATTAATAAACTACAGGGAGACTAAGTACATGCAATACACACATTTATGATTGTGACTTGTAGTGAATTTCAATAATGCATTACAATTTATATAACATCTTTCATGCCACACCACCATTTCCTTACAATGCTTACCAGGATTGCACAATAACTGGACAACATTCTCAATAGCATATGTATTCATTGAAGGATTTACTGCAGGCACTCCTTTGGTGTCTGCTGAGGCATGAGGCCACAGGCTGAGTTCTTCACAGCACGCAAGGAGAAGTGTCGTATCTCATATTTAACACAGCCACCTGGAACATCTTATTTCATAAGATGGCCCAGTATTACACATATGACTGAGAAAATGCCACTTTGTGCATACATGCGTACAGTGTATATAGCATGGCATGTGACTTGGTTTGTTCAATCATGCAGCAGAATTTGTGGTGGTCATCTTAACTCCGTCATAAAGAATGCTATTCAGTGACACATAAAGAACTGATATATCATAAGATGATGGCACCTAACTACAATACATAAACAATATACAGATTCTAACGCTGTAATATTGTAGCATTAAGCAGTTAATTATTTCACCTGTGACAGACTACTAGCTTTAGAAACCAGGCAGAAAAAAGAGATCAGGAATCACAGGTAATGGATAACAGATCTATTTTAGACAGGATTTGAAGATCAGGGAGGGCAATAAAGCAGCAAGTGACAGGCTAATCAAGAGACTAGGTCTCGTGAAGGGAATGCTGTGTCCTTGCTTATGGAGAGGTGGTAGTTCCGGAAGATTCCAGGAGAGATGGCCCAAAAATGTTGTCTCAATTAGTTTGTGGGAACATTTACTTCCTGCAATCCTTTCCTATCATCAAGGCCACTGGTTTTCATTTTTACCAGAAAACCTGATATAATTCTGGAATTTGGACTGCCTACACACTGATAAAACAAAAGAATTTCACAGAATTTGGCATTTTATAATAGATTAGTAAATCTACAGAACTTGAATTTTTTTATAAATTTTCTCTTGTACTATTTTAATTTTCGTCAGTTAATGCTCTTATTTTAGTCTGAAAATGTATACACATGCTGAAAGAATGACAGTAGAATCCTAGTAAAATCTGGAAATTAGACTAACAATCACGGTACAAGTCCCAGAATCTCAAGTCTTGAAAACTGAATTTCATTATTTCAATCATTGTAAATCAGTGGCCTTGCCCATCATGTACAGAGATGTGACAGAAGGTATCTAAACTGCAATGATTCGGACAACTTTACAACTTCAGTTCGATTCAACATAGAATCCGCATTCACTCCATGCCATACAGATCATAGCACTTTAGTATTTCCATGCAGCCTCTGTTTATTCTCATACACAGTGTGGAAATTAATGCATTTTAGTGGTGCAGGTAGAGGCAAAAGGCCATGCATCCACTGACCTAACGTTTCTACCCTGCAGACTGTGAGCTTTGTCAGTGGTTAGTAAGTCAATGACAATTCAACATTTAAATACAGAATTTCTGGTCACATGATAACAGGTGTAATTACTTAAAATCTCACTGTTGTATTAATTTTATTTGTTTTTGATACCAGGTAAAACATACTAGGCATACATGTGCCTATTTTGACCCTGGGAGACTTACAGACTAACAGCAGGAACAAATATACAGAAAGAGTATGCATAAATTGAGAGCAATGGCATCAGAGGGTTACAGTTAATAGACACCATGAATAATCAATAGTACAAACAAAAATAAGTATAGGAAAAAAAATCAGTGGTATCAAATTTACCCTCAAATGTAAAGTGCAAGTGCTTAAACACATTTAAAATGTGCAAACCATAATACACAGGTTATTTCCAGTCAATTGTCTTTGTCAAAAAGAATTATATATTCAGTCCCAGGCTTTCTTCATATCATTCAGTCAGCTTGACTGTGACTCCACATAAGCACAGTAGCTCCTTTAAGAACAAAATCTGGTCAGAGCCAACATAGCTGCTATGCTGCTTGAAGAGTGCCAGAGGGAGCTTAATGGAATTTACAAACAAATGCAGGATGTGCTGGACGGCAGGCAGCAGGGTCAGCAACAAGAAAATAGTGCAGGGGGGACAGACAGTACTGAATAGAAACAGCGGACTGATTGTGCAAGTAGTGGAGTTCTGCTGCAGAGTGCTGCTGACCCTGCTGCCTTCCTGCAGCACATCCTGCATTGGTTCACGACCCTTGACCATAAAAATACCATAGCAGCACTCTTATAAGCAAGGCCTTCAGCACTGTAGACCATGATATCCTCCTGAGTAAGCTCACAAGTATTGGGCTAAATCCAAATGTAGTAAACTGGCTCAGATGCTATGTTACAGACAGGCGTCAGCAGTTGAAGGTCGAAGATCTAACCTCAACCTGTGTGCCCATCATCAAAGATGTACAGCAAGGCTCCATACTGGGTCCTTTGCTATTCACAATATACATTAATGATCTAGGTGAGAACATCACCAATGCTAACCTTCATTTTATGCAGATGACACAGTTCTTTAAACTGCAAATCCAGACCCAGACTCAAGCTATATTCCTTACAAGGAGAGTTTAATCTTCTGCAATTCAATCTCCATGCATCCAAGCTCCTCTTAAATGTAGCCAAAACCAAATACATGGTCTTCTCACTATAACTTCACCTCCTCCATTTGGCATCACCACCCTTCCTAATGAAACACTCGAGTTGGCAGGTTCCTTTCAATGCCTAGGCATGTGGGTGGATAACAAGTTGATATACTGAATGTACACATAGATGCCCTATGTAAAGCTACGACAAAACCTGGACTTTTATTTTCGTAAAAATCCTGCCTAAACCATGAAAATAAGAAAAAGCTAGTTCAGGCTACGTTCTTCCCCTGCTGGACTATGGCGACATTATTTATGGAAGTGCCACAGTCTCACAACTGAGCAGATTAGATGTGCTGCATCACAGAGTGCTCCATTTTATTTGTGAGCTCCCTGTCCTCCACACACCACTGCCTCCTTTACAAGGAATTAGGCTGGCCATCATTCGATACCAGAAGGCTGAGACATCTAACTCTTTGGTCTCTCAAAGCTCTGTGTAACTCATTGCCTACCTACATCTCCTCGCTCCTCAGTAGGTCCCATGACCCATACACACTTAGGCACTGCTCAAAATATGGAAGATAGCCTTCAGCTGGGCTGTCCCTATAGCCTGGAATGCTCTCCAGAAAATAATCAAGTTACCTACATTGATCTGTCCCCAGTTCTTCCAATCCTTCTCAATCAACACTGCATAGACAAATGTGTCTGCCACTGCCACTGCACGTGTTTGTTGTATTATGATTTTCTTTGTGCAATCTTTCCATTCTTATATTGCTCTTAATTGTTGATGCATCCTATGTCATGGTATTTACTCCCACATATGTACATTGTAACTATAAAAAGCCTTCATTATTCATATTTATATGCATAGTTTTAAAATGGTCTGTTAACCCTAGGTTACCTTTATTAAGTATTATGTACCATTAGTTGATATTGTGTTCAAAACGTGTTATCCCTTCCTTGTATTTATTTATTTTTTTGCTGTACAATTGCCTTTCCTATGTATTATGCACTACCAGCTGACACTGTGCCTCGAAACAGTAATTCCCAGTATATATATATTTTTTATTTCCTGTCCTACTCAGACCCCTTGCAAATGAGCTTTATGAATGGTGTTCTTCCTGGTAAAATAAATAAAATAAATGAAATGTAAATGAAATGAAGTGACATTATTTTATTGTGTCCTGCCTGTCTGTACAGGATGCCTTGGTGGAAACTTCACATCTCCCATCTGGTAGTTTTTCCTTAATATTTCTAGGGTCTGTTGCTAGGACATGTGAGCTGGAATCCATTTTGTATGCCCTATGTGACTCCAAACAGCAAGAACTTATGGCATATAAGCATAAATAAAAACACTTACACTAACAGAACAAGATTAAATTAATCTGGTCATATTCCGTCACACCAGCAAATGTCAAGTGTGGTTCCAATTTCACATGGCTAGGTGGTTCATCCAGCTCATGCGAGCACCCACGGCAGCCGATTACTGCCTGAGTGCCAGGGACAGTCCATCTGAACTGTCATCGCAGCACTCCTATTGAAAGAATTGTCCAAAATGGCAATCTGAGGCTGACTCTGAAGTTGGTGCAAAAAGGAAGAAACTTTCCTTATATTTTGAAAGTGAATAGAGCTGGGTCAATCCTAAGTGCTTCTTATCCATAACCCTTTGCCTCTGATTGGTTGGGCAATACTGTGATTGGTAACCTCTTGTCATTATAATGCCATTTTGAAGGTTTCTGCCCAGACCTGTGATGCTGCCCCAATGCACTGTCCCAATGGGACACAGTGAAAAAAAAAAAAAAGTTCAGATATTAAGAATTATGACTTTCATTACATCTCATGGGTCATTGATGAGGTCGTGAAACATGTAAATAATTCCTAAAATGCATAGTAATGTAAGAAGGAAGAGACTCTGCATCTGTCATGTCTGCATTTCCTCCCCCAACCCCCCCCAAACACTAAGATTCAGGATATTTAAGGCAGGCTCTAATTTAAAGAGAACAGTCATCACTAAAGGGACTAGTCCCAATTTGCAGTATGTGTCCAATAACATTTGCGTTTACTGTTTACTGCAGTATAATAGATTCATCAGGCTGATTCTGCTGGCTTCCAGTCTGATATGTGTTCTAATCAGAAATCCCAGAATCCCCTGCAGCTGACATCAGAACAGGGCTGCAGCAGTGGGAGATTCAGTAAACTGCATTGCACATGAGCGATTTATAAGCTCAGATCACATGTTTGCCAGTCCCACTGTTCTCGCAGGGCTCTGTCCAGCCTCTGTGACAGTACTTAGCCCTGTGGGACAGAGGTACTTACAAACAATAGATCAGTGCTTAGAAATGCTAACATGCCCTGCAGGCTATTGCCAGTGTGGAAGTCAAGAGAATCAATTTGATACACTCTACTGTACTGCAGTAAACAATAAGTAAAAAAATGCACACACAATGCAAACTGAGACCGCCCCACACTTGGGTGCAAGGCTGTTCATGATGACAAATCCAAAACTAGCATGCTCAAACCTTTCATCTTCACACACTAGAGTTCACATTTCTTCTAAGGGTGCTGCTAGGTTGTGGCATATAACAAACAATCCAAAATACCAGTGCACACCTCCCTACACACAACATAGCATATTTAACTTTCCACTGCCAAAACTGGCTATATTTACTTTAAGCTCCATGTGAGGAGTAGGTCCTCTTAGTTTCAGACTGGAATTCCAACGTGAGTAAGCTAAACCACCAACGTCCAAGGTGGGACCCTTGTTCAGGATGACCGTTCCCCTTTCACCCATCCTATGACCTTTTCTGCTATAAACAGACTGATGATGGCTCAGGTTCCTTTACTATAATTTCTGCAAACTTAACACATGTATGTTTGCCCAGTGTGTACAGTTCCTATGTCCCTAGGGTTTATACGAGTGCATTCTCAGATGCTTAAGGTGAGAGAGCTGAGAAGCAGGGCTTTCCCATTCTGGCACACAACAGACTTGAGAAGAAACTCATAGAAACATAAAAGACACCAGAACTGTACATGTAAACAAGTTATATATTATGTTGAAGATTTCTTTTTATAAAATGGAATTTTGATTTAAAAACATTTTTTTTACTTTAGAGAAATCCGAGAAACCCATGTGTGGAAATGGACTATTCAACTGAAGTTAGAACTTCAAGCTTTTCCCCAGAATCCAGGAATACTTTTTAAAATATAATTGAACATAATTCATCTTGTGTTTTATTAATTTTCTCTACTTATCTCAATTCTATTTTTATTATTCTGGACATTAGCATGAAACAGCATCTTTGTGCCTCACTTTTTTTCTGCTCCTGCTTTGCATCCCTTCCCTCCACTAAATTCCATAATTCTCTGCTTGTGATATTAGTCTGTTGCTGTGACATTGGCTATAATCTGACAGAGAACTATGATGTCACCACTGCTGCTCTTAAAAGTTGGTACTGCCAATTAAAAGTTGCTGCACTGCATCAACCTGGTAGCAGACATTAGTGCTACCACCTGCCATCTCTGTAAGTGGGGTTTGAGGACGGGACTCCAGTCACATGGGTGACAACTGGGAGGGAAGCCAGAGCATCCCTTGGACTGCTGTCTTCTCCTCAAGAGGCATGACTTGCTGTGCTGCTATTTGTGGCCCCGGTGGAATCGAGGGCAGCACAATGAATTGACTAGCTAGGAAAAGAGCTCATCTAGAGATGCCAATATTCAGGTGTGTGTCTCTGCAGGCATGCAAAATGTGTTACTGCATAATCGTCAGCCCTCAGGGAAGAAATAGTAAATAAAAGAATTATGACTTCAGTGGGGAAGGATTTGAAGTAGAAGAATGTGATAAAGTCTGAATGCCAATATCCTGTTTCCATGCACATGCCCTCAAAAGAAGGATGGGAAATACGGAAAGTTAATTAAACATAAGCTAAACTGTATGTAAATGTTTTAAAACTGTCTTAAATATTGTAAAAACACTTTACAAATGTTAGAACTATTAGCAAGAAGATACCCTCCCACAGTAACTTATGAGGCTGGACTGTTTAAAAATAAGCACTCCTGATTGGCTAAGTATGATGCTGTGATTTCAAATCTGATTAAGAGGGAGGAAACACTGCAGAGCTCTCTTACTGCAGTTAAAGTATGCAATGCAAGATTCCTCAATCAATACTTTAACTTTTCTTAATACCCCATTGCATCCATCCCAAGCCCTTTAATTTGAGAAGTTCAAAAGTGTTATTTTTTCCATTTTCTGTCTTCCACATTTGCTTTCCCAGTGCTGGAATGAGCCATCCCATTAAAAGTGTTCTCACAGAAGAGTTATGCCCTATTTATTAGCCTTAAAGATTAGATAACAGGCCTAACCCCCATCGAAGAAGCAAATGGGAGATCCTTAGGCATGCAGTAGTACTAGACATACCCTTAGGTAAATGCCCCAATCTCTGGTGGCCAAACCCAGACCTGTTTTTTTATTAAAAATAAATGTGCGAATTTCAGTCTTCATGTTTTAGGAAGTCCCTCTTTCAATGCATCATCAGAAGAAAGAGATAGAGATGAGTAAGAGATAGAGATTGTCCTGTACCTAAATATCTCTGTGAATCAATGTGTGGTGTACAGTTAAGTCGCTCGGAAGCTGGAAAATTACTAGCAGTGTGGGTTGTTTTATATATACATGTGCTGGAGACCATGAGCTCATAGCCCAGCTACTGTCTGTATCCCACTGATATGTGATACCCAGTGGATTCCAGCCATCCATTCCAGCGCTGTGAGCACTGATGAATAAAGCAGGGCATCGGATATCCCCAGCTTTACAGCAGCAACACAAATCTACTTCATCAGACACATTTGCAAATCTGCCTCCCTCAAAGCCCTGTGTACAATATAGCAGAACCTGAACCTTAATATACTGTAGCAGTGCACTATTTATACATTGATGTATACACAATTTGCTGTCTGAGGTCAAGCCCTGCAAAACAGCAATTGGCTAGGTGGTGTTGCACCTAAACCTATACATACAACAAACATAGCTCCATAGTTTCAGCCCTATAATGTCTCGCACCATACTTAAACAAAAAACAGCCGGAGAATATATCAATTAAAGGGACACTGTCAACCTCCATAGGTATCAAAGTGTCAATAGTTTAAAATACATATTTTATGATTGCCAACATTCTGTAAAGATTGTTGATGTAGCTAACAGTTTGGTTCTGACTCTTTTTCTTTAAAAAGTAAAAGACAGACTGCCCAACATACTGGTGGTATCACACCAAAACAGGTTTGTTTACTTTCCTTGATCAACTCCAAATGCATCTTTCCTGGACTTGGGAACACCCTCAAAACAGTTTAGCCCCTCATAATGCAGTGGGAGTTTAGGAGGCTCCTGCCCTATCAGTGACTGCACTGTTTGGGTGTGTTTCTATTGTTCAGGAAGAATGCAGTAAGAACAGAACCAGGATTGTAAATAAAAACAAGGTTGTTTATAAATATACATTGCCATGCATTTCAGTTCTACTAAACAAGGAGACAGAGAAAACGAACAGCAACATCAGTGAAGTTCAGAGAGGGAAGCAATCATAAAATGTGGGGTTTCAACTAGAAATAATATGATAAAAACAGGTTGACAGTGTCCCTTTAAAGCCTTATATTTTGAAGGATGTCTGTAAAAAACAAAAGCAGGCTTTGCTGTGGTCTCTCCAGCCCTACCAATGAATTGTCCAGCCTGGATATCCATGCGTGCATGTATATGTGTCTCTCTCTCTCTACCTTGTATTCCACTATGGCAAAACAAGGTGGGAAACATCGTTTGACAAAATGAAATGTGGTAGAGAAAATGAAAAATAAAATGCTCTGTAGTAAAAATAATGTGCACGTATACAGAAAGTTCTTGAGAACATCAAACTGTATGTAATCTGACTTAAAGCGTGTAAAATGAGAAATTATATGAATGCCCTAACAAAATATAACATACATTTTGGAAACAGATGCTGATGCAGTGTCAAAAACAAACAGGCGGCCGGTGGCGTGAGGGTTGAGGCTCTCATGCCTTACCTCTTCCCGCCCGGCGACCTGGGTTCAGGAACAGACTTGGGTCGGCAGGGGAGGACAGGATTGGCGTCCGATGGACTGCTCTCCTATTCTGGGAGGGTTGAGATTGCCTCGCTCATGTAGTGGCCCCAGTGGAGACTGGGGGTACTAAGAGAAGCAGTGCACTAGGGGAACCAAGAAAATCAGAAAATCCATGCCGGAAGTCTAGCTGGATCACAGCTGCCAGCCCCAGACATCCCCAAAGACTCCCTGAGAAGCCATAGATTGCCTCAGCAGCTCCCAGGACTGCAAAAGAAATAGTGTGCTGGTGCTTCCTCCCTCTGGTGCCTCCCCCTCGGAGGGCGGGGACCCACCAGTGAAGGGTTACACAGAGCTACTCCTTGGACGGCTGCGATTGTGAGGTAAGGAGGTGGAAGGGGATAGTAGGAATGTCTGTGGACCTTGGAAAGCCTGAAGGAGAGGCAGCTCAGGCACGTAGGGGATAAAGAGAATAAAAAAACCAACAAACAAACAGGACCATGCAGTGTTTTTCTTGCTCTATATTGTACTGAGCAAACAGTAAGAATTCTTGTCATTTTTATGCAGGCACTCGGTTCCTAGTGTTTTTTTTTTCATAAGGCGGAGGAGGAGTGGTGATGGCAGAAGCCGTGTTTACACGACAGTAGTGCTGCATAAATATCCAACCACAACAGTGCGTTGCCACCCGCAAGTCTGTCTGTCTACATGGCCACTCTCCACATCACTGCACTCAGTGCTGGTGATGGGTCATGCATGGTGGGGGGCAGACATCTGCTCACCAATGTATAGGTTACTGCGGCACACACAGTCCACACTGCCACTTAAGCGCTGTAAGCTCACTTCTCTGCATCCCCAGCTTGCCAGAGACTCTGGGTGCATCTTAACAAGTGGCTTACCCTGATCACATATCGAAGACAGTCATTATTTGCACTGAGCAACCCAAGGCGGGTTACCCAGTGCAAATGTGACAGTGTAAACAGGTCTTGAGAGATGTTAGCAACTTGTGATGTTAGTTTTGTGCCTAAAATTGAGATGGATGGACTGTGCAAATCCAAAGATCATTGGTCTAAAACCCTGTGGCACCTGACCTAGGCTGTCCGAAGAGCACATGAAGGCAAAGGAAGTCTAGAGGGAGAGTTACTGCAAACAGAGCAATAAAACTGAATACAGGTTTCCGTTCCACCTCCAAAAACCATGTCAAATCAGAGTTGTTGCTGCTGCTGCTGTGGCAAGAGCTTCAGATACACTTCTTCTGCCCTGCTGCTCCGCATACATCACTAGTCAGAGATGGTGTTATTACAGGGAAATCTGCACACCACTCACACAACCTTTGGATTGCTGCCTTTTGGATCTTGTTACTTGGAAAAAATAAAAACAAAGATTCTTTATCACACGTACCACACACTGTGAGAGCAAAGGAAGTTTTTTAACTCTCCCAGAATTAGAGAAGCTGCTGTCCCATAGCAGCAGTTGGCCATTTGCCTGGGGCCCTTCCCCTCCCTGGACCTGCTCTTTGAGAAGGAGCCACCTCCTGAGGTGGACATAGGGCCTGGTAATGCCACAGGAGGAAGCCCCAACAGGCTACCCTCAGAGAGGGAGGGAGGGAGGCTTCAGCCAGAGGGAGGAGACAGAGGAGATATTTATTAGTATTTGGCCAGCAGATCTCCTCTCTCTCTCTCTCTCTCTCCTCTGTCCAGCAGATCATTCACACAGTGGCTGAAGTTATCATTGCAGGGCCCATGTCTACATGCAAGAAGACCCCATCGCCAAGAGTCAGGTGGCCATCGAGGAGCAGTTGCACCAGATGTGTAAGAGCAAGGGAGCAGCATGGCTTGAGGCATGCCTGGAGGAGTGGAAGGTCCATCTACTTCAGAAGGGGCAGCCGTGAAGAAGAGGCCAGCCAAGGAGAAAGCACTGCCTCCCACTAAGATCCCCGGGCCACAGGTAAGGGCTGGCTGGATGGGCCTCCAGTAAGGGTTCTGGTGATTAGGAGGTGCTCAAGGTAATTCAGGGAGAAAGCACTGATAGTGAGGCTGAGAATGGAGAGGTAAGGGAGGCGATGGCGCAGGCCAGGGAACTGAGGATAGGGACCCGAGGAGGAGGGGTGCCAGCTACACCCCAGCCAGTACCAGCTCCTTCCATTTTGGCATAACTGGGGCAGACTTGTGGGCCACAGCAGATGAGTGGTTGGCCAAGCATGTAGATGTGGTAGCAGCACTGGCATCAAAGGTGAGCAGCCAAGTACCAGCGCAATCAGTGGTGGCACCTTCGACAAGCGGTGGAGCAGTGCCTTCTGAGCATTCGGCTGTCAACTCCACGTGGACTTGGATATGCCAGTGGGAACACACTTGACTGACGATGTTCAGCAACAGATCCAGAACCAGGAGTACATTGATATGTTCTTCTTATTAAATGAGATACCTGACTCAGAAGAGGATAAGAAGGATAAGTTGGAGAAAGTCAAAGTCCACCAGCCATGTGAGAATTGGATCGCACCTTTCCCAGTGTATGTCATGACTATTCTCCAGGGGATGAGACACAGAATGTGGAATTGTTTAATTACATGCACTGCATCCTGATGATGCACCACCATAAAGAGGGTCTGGCCTGGTTGGAGTATGATGAGGAATTCGGGTGGAGGTGGCAAGTCAACTCTATCTTGGGGTGGGGTCGGTTAGACATGCCACTGTTAGCTGATATTATGCAGGGTGGGGGGTGATATCACATGGATAGTGGCTTGCCCATTCAGATGTCCTCACCCCAGTAAACAGAGGCCAGTTCCGTGCAGCTGTGAAATACTTTCAGTCAAGGGAACTGCACTAAGGCTAACTGCAGGTTTTGTCATGCATGTATGCATGCAGAAGACAGTATTCATTTGTGCCGTATTCCTTATCCCAGCCAGCACGAGGCAAGTTCCCAAAGCTGACAAGGAAGCCACAGAAACCACAAGATGGAAACCTTCCCAAGCCAGTACGAGTGAGAAGCTTAAGCTTTAGTTGGACCAGTACCCAGACAGATCAGCAGCCGCCTGCTAGAGGATGGCTTGATGGAGGGCTTCAGGATTCAGAACTCAGGTCGCAGGAAAGGGTACAAGGCTGAGAACCTGAGGTCTGCAAGGATCATCTGGAGGTGGTCTGGGAAGGAAAAAATGGAGAAAGAACAGTGGTTGGGGTGAATCAGCAGCCCATTCCAGTCCTCACCATGGCCGATTTGAGAGTGTAGCCCATAGGCTTGGTGCCCAAAAAGGTGCCAAGGGAGTTTTGCATGATCAGTCACCTCTCATATCCAGAAGGCGACTTGGTGAATGCCACATCAAACTGGCCTTCATGTTGGTCCATTATGAATAGTTTAACAGGGCAATCGAGGTGATTCAGGCAGTCGGCACAGGAGCGGCTAATAGCCAAGGCTGACATAAGCCAGTGTTTCAGTTGTTATCAGTGCACCCTAACAATAGAGTAGTGTTAGGCATGAAGTTCACAGGTGAATTTTATGTGGACAACTGCATGCTGATGGGGTGCACAGTGGCTTGTGCAGTTTTTGAACAATTCAGTACATTTTTGAACTGGGTGATGGCACAGGTCGCCGATAACGAGGCTGTTGTTTCCTACCTGGATTACTTCCTGTTTGTGGGTCCAGCTGGGGTTCTGTACTTGTGGAATGACCCTGGCCATTAAACTGATCCTTCGGTACACAATAGGGTGCACACAATACCTCGGTCTATATCCCACCTAAAGTGACCACTGCTGGCACCAGTGACCTCATGGACTCAGTACCTTCAGCCTTAACACATAAATTATGCTGCTAGGTGACTTCAACATCAACTGGATCTCCAGCATCTGCTGCTATTAAGGACCCCTGTCTGCCATCACATCTCCCAAATGGTGGAATCTCTAACCAGAACCAACTACAAATCCAGCACCAGCACTTTGTTGGATGGTGCTCACGAACCATCCTGCACACATCAGTAACATTTCTGTTCTCCCGGACTCTCTGAGTGACCACTCTCCAGTCACATGTACCTGGAATAACCACTACTGCAAACCACCAGTCAGAAATATCACGAACCGTGTCCTCCTAAAAGGACATCTTCCACACCTAAAAGCAGACCTCAAGTACCAAGACTGGGCTGGCCGGCATGACACTCAGAACATGGATATAGCCCTTGACCTTCTCATTAAAAATGTAATTCAGTCTGTGATAAGCACATACTCATAAAAACAAGATCAGTCAAAAAGCGTAATACTTGATTACCTGACCTGCTTGAGCAACTCTGTACTGGGGATCATCTCTGACAAGTAGCGTAAGCGCAAGGTACAGCTGCTAACATACAATGATACAAAAAGCCCAAAATGACTGCACAAAAGCTATCCACCTGGTGAAAAGTTCTTCTTACAAAGATGCCCTCACTGGTTCCTGTAACACCAGCAAGTCCTTTTGGGACAGCCTTAATGACATCACTGAAAAGGATCCAAACACCTCCCAACTATGCTCACCATTGATGGAGTGCCATCCTTAGATCCTATTCTCATTGCAAACTCCCACAATAATGCCTTCTCAGACCTGAGCAGTGTGCTCCTGTTAACTTCTTCAGTCCCACCACCACAAAAGATTCACTTGGGAACCAGCCCTTCACCACAACCAGACACTTTTTAACTTTAAGAAAGTCACCAAAACAAAAGCCAGAAAATATCTGGAAAAGGTGCTGGAAAGGAAGACACAGAAAGGACTCCTAGACCTTAAATTTGTAAGCCTAGCACTGGAGTAAATCCTAGGTCCACTGACTCACATTATCAACCTATCCTCTGTCACTCCAAATTCCCCAACGTTGGAAATCTGCTACAATCACACCAGTGCACAAAAGTGAGGACAGGGCACTGCACAACAACTACAGGCTGATATCAATATTCTCCCACTCTCCAAAGTTTTAGAGAGGATTGTGGCTGATCAGCTTGTGGAATACCTCAACCAACACCAACTATTGTATCCTAAACAACATGGATTTAGGAGGGCACAGTACCCTCACGGCCTTGCTCGAATTCGCAGGGTACATCCACCATGCATTAGACTGAGGCCACCTGGTTGGGACAGCCTTCATTGACCTATCAAAGGCATTTGATACGGTGCACCATGGGCTCCTCTTAAACTATCTATCTGACATTGGTCTCTCATCGACATCCTGGACAGGTTCAATAGCTACCTGAGCAACCACCACCAATGGATAAGGATTGGTGAAGTCCTCTGACAGCAGACCCATTAGATTTGGGGTCCCACAAGGATCCATATTAGGGCAGCTACCGTTCAGCTTATTCTTAAACAAATCTCGGCCTCCTGCCTGTGTCAGATGCTCCTTACGCAGATGATGCAGTCCTGTTTACCAGCAACCAAGACCCTAAACTACTAGAGGCAGATCTATAGAAAAGCTTCACCTCTGCGGAACAGTGGTTTAAGGAACATAGACTGGTCCTGAATTATAAAAACTAAGACTATGGTGTTCTCTACCCCCAAAGCAAACTCAAAACCTTCCCCTTGCAATCACAAATGAATGCAGTTCCACTCTTGAGCTTGTTTGGCATTTTAAGTACCTGGGCATCACCATTGATTCCACCTGTGACAGGGTTGAATAAGACCCTGTCCCAGCTGTTATGGAGAGTTTGAATGCAAGGATCTGTTCTTTCCTGTCTCTTGTCTGTCTGATTGCGTAACCAAATTTTGCTGTGAGACCTAGGTTTTGATCACCCCGACAGTCTCACAGTTGTTTGCCTCTCACTATCTCTTCTTCCCTTGCATATCTGCTGGTATAAAAATATATGCAAATCATTATGTGGAAACGTAACTGATACTGGGATCCCTTTGTTTAGAAATTATATAGTGTTACTGTTGAAATGTATATAATTATAGTTTGAGATGATTGCAAAGCTATTTGGAACTCAAGGGGTTAACCTGAAGTGCATTTTAAGCCTTTGCAGAAGCTGTGGAGAAAGGAGCCTGAGTTCTGGGACATTGTGTTCTGGCTGCACCTGCCTGAAATATACAAGAACATTTTAGAAAAACAGGATGCTTGTTAAGAAGGGGTTGCAAAGACTTATAAGAAAAGAGAGCTACAATGTTTGGACACACAGAGATTGAAGGAAAACTCAGATGGATCTTCTCTGTTTATTCTGCCTTTGTAAATAGTTATCCTGAACAATTTTATTTTTTTTATTTTATTGTTATTCATAATAAAACTTTTGTTGCGAATTTACAACTGCTCCTGGTTTTTCTTATGCTTCCTGACCTGTGTCTCGATGACAGATGATGTTAGCCTAAGTGGGATTTACACTGTGTATACTCTAAGCCAGGAGATTTGTGCATGGGTACTGGATCTAGTACCAGGGAAGCATAGAGAAAGGTATGGATTCTGCAGCAGCAAGTCCAGGAGTGGTTACCAGGAGAATGGCAGCCAAACTACAAGAGGTAAAACTGCATTTGCCACTCCTGTTGGATTCTATCAGATCACCACCATGCAATTTGCTTTACGTGGTGCACCAGCTACATCCAGCTCTACATGGATGTAATTTTATCCCCTCACACTGGTTACTGTGCTGCATACCTGGATGATGTTGTTGTGTACGGCCCAGAATGGAAAAGCCACCTGGAACACCTACAAGCAGTTATCCAATCTATCAAAATGCAGATCTAACTATTAATCCTACCAAATGTGCATTAGGCATGCAGGAAACCAGATATTTGGGCTATGTGTTGGGAAATGGAGAAGTTTAGCAGAAATTTCTAAAATAGAAGCTGTAGCTACACAGCCCTGTGCCTAAAACAAAGAAACATGTCAGGTAATTTTTAGGGCTGGCTGGTAATTATTGGAGATTTGTTCCCAATGTTGCTGATTTAGCTACTCCCTCACTGAACGCATGAAAAACAGTACCCAAATAATGTGAAATGGACCCAAGTGTGATGAAACTTTTCAAGCCATTAAGGCTGCATTGTGTTCAGCCCCAGTTTTAAGAACCCCAGACTTTGAGAAACCATTTTGTTACAAACAGATGAAACAGAGGTACTGTAGGCCTAGGTGCAGTCCTGAGTCAAATATAGATGGGATGGAACATCCTATTCTGTACATAAGTAGGAAGTTGCATGACAGAGAAAAGGTACTCCATCATTGAAAAGGAATGTCTAGCAGCAAAGTGGACCATGGTCCCTTAAGTTTTATTTGCTAGGAACTAACTTTATACTGATAACAGATCACAATCCTCTCTGTTGGCTTAACCAAATGAAAGATAAAATTTCCAGAATCTCAAGGTGATACCTGGCACTACAGCCATTTAAATTCAAGGAGATACACAAATCTAGTAAAGAGAATAGCAGTGCTGATTTTCTGTCAAGATATGGATCAGGAATTGAGGATTCTGAAGGTTGAAAAGCAAATGTATACATTTAAACTTTATTGCTTACTATACTGTTACAGAAAAAGGATACTGCACATGTGCTTAATTTCTGAAAGTTAGAAGCTAATGTTAGAGAATTAATAGAATGTTTTTGACAAACCAGGTTCTCTTAAGGAGGGGGATGAATGAGACAGGGCTGAATAGGACCCTGTCCCAGTTGTTATGGAGAGTTTGAATGCAAGGATCTGTTCTGTTATTTCTTTCCTGTCTTTTGTCTGTCTGGTTGTTTGACCAGATTTTCCTGTGAGACCAAGGACTTGATCACCCCGTCAGTCTCGCAATTCTTGCCTCTCACTGTCTCTCAGTCTTCCCTTGCTGTTTCTGTCTTTTCCTCCCTTGCATATCTGCTGGTACAAAATATATGCAAATCATTATGTGGAAATGTAACTTATATTGGGATTCCTTCATTTAGAAATTATATAGTGTTACTGTTGAAATGTATATAATTATAGTTTGAAATGATTGCAAAGCTATTTGGAACTCAAGGGATTAACCTGAAATGCAATTTTAAGCCTTTTGCAGAAGCTGTGGAGAAGGGCCTCAGTTCTGGGACATTGTGTCTGCACCTGTCTGAAATATACAAGAACATTTTAGAAAAAACAGAATGCTTGTTAAGAAGGGGGTTGCAAAGACTTCTAAGAAGAGAGCTACAATGTTTGGACACACAAGAGATTGAAAGAAAACTCAGATGAATCTTCTCTGTTTATTCTGCCTTTGTAAATAGTTATTCTGAACAATTTTTTTTATTTTATTGTTATTCATAATAAAACTCTTGTTGTGTATTTTACAACTGCTCCTGGTCTTTCCTATGCTTCCTGACCTGTGCCTTGACGACACCACCCTATCATATGCCCAGCATATTGATATTACCACAAAGGCCATCAATACAGAATTGGGATCTTATACCAACATAGGCACTGTCTTAGTAATGAAGCCCTGTACATGGCCATTCATAGCTCTATTGTATCTCTCAGTGACTGTGGGCTAGTGTTCCATGGATCTGCAACAGATACAATCCTCTATTTCATCTCTATTGCCTAAATAAAGCATGCCATCTCTCACAGGTGCTGCTAGACTCATGCATACCTGAGAGCTATATGACATGGCAGATTGGCTGCAGCTCGATGGAAGAATCACATATCAGACCTACCTCCATAAAAAGTCTCCCTTAACCTCCTGCCACCCAGTGTACAGAACCTTATGACCATACCTCAGGGCTCAAAATAGACCTTGCAGGTATTCCATGTACCAAGGTGCCACACTACACTGGCTCAATGGGGCTTCACCTGTCATGTCCCTTCTGAACAAATGCGCTACCTCAAGGCATCTCTGACACTGCAATGATTGGCGCATTCAAGCACAAACTTCATCAACACCTTCTTGCCATGAATACCTGTGCCTGCTCTCATTAGCTCCCATCAATGACTTTACCTGCAACTTCTGAAGTCAGTAACTATAACCAGGGAAGGCAGTATTCCCCAATAGCACTTATTCCTCCATGACTATTGTTACCCCAGAGTAGCACTGACTCAGCACTTCCTGACACTCTCTGTCCTTCTCCTATGGTACTACACACTTCACCCCCAATCTACTACCCCACCCTCTCACCTCCCACCTTTCCCTCCTACTACTCTAACTTTAGCCTCTCCTGTCTTTTCTTTCCCTGCTCACTCCGCTGCTGTTGTATCTCAGGACACAGGCACACAATGTACAATACCTTAGTAGTGTCTACCTAGTAGACATAAGTCATATATTTGTGATTTTATTTGAATGTATACAGTATGATAGACTGTAAGATTTTTGTATACAGCGCCCAGAGCCTTTGGGATTGGGCGTCTTTTAAATAAAGTTGACTTGACTTGACTTGACTACCCTGTATAATAAGTGTAATGTGTGCCTCCACCTTGTTTATTTATTTGTTTGTTTGTTTATTTGTTTATTTATTTATTTATTTATTTATTTATTTATTTATGTCTTTCATCATGGGGAAGTGCACTGATCTAGGAGACCATTTTTAGGCATGACCCGGCCACAGAGTGACAAAAGGTTACACAACAAAAACAGTAAAAACATGGATACAGGCAAAGCAAATATTACACAGCAATACAGTGAAAACAGGCAGCTAATAAAACCAACAATGCTGGAGTCAACACCAGATTACACAATTCCAAGGTCATTAGACCTGAGTACAAAGTACAATAGTTGTGAGAGCAGTCAGTGAACATAAATTAGGGCTCCCTCCAAAATCCCAGTATAGACATGATACCAGGAGATACAGAGGCAAGAGGATAATCAGAAGGGAGCAGGAGGTGAGAGAAAGGAAAGGGAGAAGTTGCGAAAGTTGGGGGCTAGAGAGGGGAAAGGAGAAGGGTCAGAGTGGGGAGAGTAGAGGAGAATGACGGCAGTGAAGGTAACAAGGAAAGGGGTAAGGAGGTCTCACTAGGGAGGGAGGGACGGAGGGCCAACCTGGCGAGCAGTGACAGCTGGCCTTCTCTAGAAGCCAGGCTTTGAGGTTAGATTTAAAGACCGGTGGCGTTGGATGAGTGGAGTGATCCAGGATATATGTATATACTTCTGTCCTTGTATAATGTACCAGTTTGTAATTCAACTGAAGTGGAACCAATTAACGAGCATCCGCTCAATGGTGTTATCAAGATTTCAATAAATATAAAAGAAAAAAATACCATGTGGGAGGATGTTTATGAGACAACTGGAAAAATGGGAAGGGTGGGGGCGTGGCTTGGCCTTGAACTGAATGGCAGCTTGAATGCTTAGCTTCCTGACTGTGGGACTGTATCCTTCAGCATCCAATCTTTGGGGACAGATTTTCCTGTCTAACTCTGCAAAATACAGAAGAGGACTTGCCTTCTGCAGTTTGGTGTCCTCATTTTGTTCATCAAAGGGTAGCTTCATCACCGAACACAGGAATCCTCCTCAGCTCTTTGCGGTCTGCAAGATCGCCTCCCTCCTTCAGCAACCATAGACTCTGCAAAATGGAACATATGTTTAATCAGCTGCTGGCTCAAATGGCACAGATGACTACAGCAATGAATAACAATACTCAAACCTTGCAAGCCATTGAAACCTGGCTATTTCATACAGAATGGCTTCTTAAAGCCCATGATGCTGCTATACAGGACCTCACTGCTACAGCCAGGAAGCAGGCCCGTCTGATCCACATTCTACAGGACGAGGTGGATAACCTAGAAAATTGCAGCCGTCGCAGCAATTTACGATTCATTGGCTTCCCAGAGGGCTGAACAGTGAGATATGATTGCCTTTCTGCAAAAGTGCTTCCTAAGATCTTGGGCCTCCCACCCACCACTATCCTGCACATCGAGCAGGTCCACCTTTCTGGCACCCCCACCTAAACCAGGAAGCTCCGCATCCTGTTCTGGCCCGATTCCTTGACTTTAGTCAGAAAGAAATGATTACAGTTGTGGCCAGGAAAAAGGCCTGATCTTCTGGAGAACCATTCAAATCTTTCAAGACTACTCGAGGATCTGTCAGAAAAAACAAAGCGTATTCCAGTGTCGGAAGATTATGCACACCCATAGATGCAATTCTCCTGTGTTACCCAGCGACTATGTGGTAATCGTTAATGGAGTACCCTTCACTTTGCCGCTCCAGAGGCCTGATGGATTACCTCAGAAGAGAATTTCCCAGGGACTTTCAAGACCCAGGTCTCTTTGCTATCGCCAGCAGTTCCACGGACACTGAGCAGGTATAGACAACCCACCTGGTATAGCCCATTCAGGCATGGGGCCTCTTGTCCACCACTGAGGCTTCTCTCCTCCCCACAGTGGTAAACAGTTGCACTATACACCAACACGAAAACACCAGCACCCACTAGATCGCCGGCAGGAGGGGCAGCAAGACGACCAGGGTTCCAACTGTTTGGCCTGTTTTCGCTCCCAGATTAGTTTTCTCCCTTGCTTATGCTACTGAAGATCCCTTAGAGCAAGGCATGCCAATGGTCCCCCTTCCGTTGCAGAGCCTGAGGCAGTCGTGGGCCATGGTGGTGGTGGTGGCAGAACCCTTTCTGGAGACAAGGAGACCCAGCTCCCGACTCCTCTCAGCATTTCTCACAGGAACTGCCGTCCTGGAATCTGGAGTGCTCTTCTACCCTGCAGGAGCCTGACACACCATCCTGAAGTGCAGATAAGTGGCTTTTCTTGTTTCCTACTCCCTTCTCCTGAGTGGCCCAGTGCCTTTTTTGAACTTGGCTGGGGACAAGACTTACTTGCTTTGGTGACCTCTGCGGATCCTGGGCCCAAGTCTGTGCTTTCTCCCAGGAGAGTATACTAGCGACCCCTCACCCGATCTCACACCCTGAGTTATGGCCTTGATCAGACTGTGGGATTTAGACATTGCAGGTGCTCTGACTGCTACAGTCTGTCTGCAATAGTGTTTGACCAAGTGACTGACTTGGGATTCAGTGGTAATCTGGAGCTTTTGACTTTCTTTTCCTCCTGCCCCAAACAGAATTGCTTCAAAGGACTGACTAAATTACCTGCCTTATGAAACTTTCTCCTCCCTTAGGACTGCTGAACCATTTGCTCTTTCACCTCCTTATAGCCATGTGGACTATATGATGTTGTTTCAATAACTGGGACTACAGACTTATACAATCGTATTTCCTCCTTGCAGGTGCCTGTGATCCCTCTCCCTGGCCTTAAGGAGTACATAACCATTGCCCCTCCTGCTCTCTCTTTGCTTTTCTTCCTAGTCAGACTGTGGTGGACACCCATGCCCCAACTGCTCTCCCAGGTCTGAAGCCCTACGTGTATCAAGCCCAGGGAATTGATGTGGTGGCAGCTTCCCCCATGGCTTCTTGCTAAGCCCACACCCTCACAGCCCAGGACTACCCTTGCCTGTTCCCCTACCCGACCACTGGTCTGCCTGCCTTTATAGTGAAGGAGTCACCTGGCTTCTTATCAGGAAGATATCTGTGGGACACGCACAGAGGGTGACTCCTCCCTTTGATGTAGACTAGACCCCTTCTCTCTTCCCCATGTCATCTTTTCCCATGGGGATGTGGCAAGACAAGCTGTCTGTAACTGTAAGCTGAACATGCTTTTGGTTTTGGCTTCGTGCTCTCTCATCACACTCACCCCACAGAGACTTAGATGGCCTTGGCAGTGCGCCTGCCGCCTTCTATCTCCTCCGTTCAAGGATTGCTTTCAGTTCAGTGGTTTTACTGTAAATAGTTCTGTTGTGACTCGGGCCTGCTGACCACTTACAGTTGTCTTTTGCCTTGCTAACTGGGTATTATACTGGTGCATTCTCTTTTCTGAAGTGGTATGGTGTGCTTATTATATTCTGCAGGGATTCAACTGGAGTTTCTTGGGAGAAGCGAGCCACCCCTCAGCCTTGGTCACACTGTTTATTCGGACCCCATATACGTATCAATCACCCTTAGAGACTATGGGTGACCTCCGTGCTTATACCTGGAGCGTAGGGGCCTAAACACACCGGTAAAATGTAAACAGGTGCTATCCCATTTAAAAGGCTGAGAGCTACGCTGGCCTTCCTGCAAGAAATGAAATTAACTGCACAAGACCATGATAAGCTGAACAGAGACTGGATGGGCCAAGTGTTCTCGGCCTCCCCTTCCTCTAGAAAAGAGGGGTGTCATACTCCTCCACAAGTCTCTCGTCTGGTCTCTCACCCAACTCCAGACCAACCTCCAGGGTAGATGGGTTTAGCTCACATGAGCACTCCAGAAGGTCCCCTGATTCTTGGATCTATCTCGTGCCAAATGAGAATGCCACCACCTTTTTTCATCAGGTGGCCCAGGTACTGAGCTTGTTAACCACTACGCCTCGCCCGATTATTCTAGGGGAGACTTCAATCTTGCCCTGGTTCCTTTGCTGGACTGCAGCATTCTCTCCACTGAGCAACATCCCAGGCTTGAGCTAGCACTGCAGCAGCTAATGGCTGAATTAGGTCTGACTGACATATGGAGAACCTTACACCCCAGGGAAAGGGACTACTCCTTATGTCACCAGTGCATGGGTCACATAGTCATCTGGACTTCTGGCTGGTCTCTCCCGAGATCTGTCAGAGTGCAGTTGACTCTGAGATTATGCCAAGATCATCTCCGACCATGCCCCATCCACCTGCATATCCTATGGGGCCTGCCTTCCCGACATCGACCTCATGGAAACTAGACCCTCTTCTTCTTAAAGACCCTGACTTACGTACAGTGGATATCCTCAGAGACAACCCTTTTCCTGGCAGAACCCCCAGGATACATCTCCCGGAACCATGTGGGAGGCACTGAAAGCCATCCTACGAGGGGCAATAATGGGGTATGCCTCTAGGCGCCGTAGCAGCAGGAACATCACCTTAAGTCTTTAGAGGCTTTTTTAAAGACCCTAGAGTCTCAAGCCAAACAAACCCCCAGCTTACAGCCGAACTCTGTCTTAACCAATGAAATGCTAAGGATCGTATAGAAATCAATGATCTGCTGTCTCACAAAGCAGAGGTTGCAGTGCTGTGGCTCCATCATCAGTACTGGGATGGAGGAAAAAAGCAGACAAATTGCTGGCTTACCGCCTGCGTAAGCAAATGCCAACCGCCACATTCCTGGCCTAAAAGACCAGTCTGGGGCAATTCAAACTGACCCTCAACTAATCAATTCCATCATGAAGCAGTTTTATATGGCTCTTTACTCCTCCACTGAGGGCAGGACTCTGGAGCAACTGCACCTTTCTGTCTGGCCTTGACTTCCCTCTCTCCAGTCCTCTCAGAATGAGGATTTGGACTGTCCCATTGTATCTTCAGAGGTGGTTGCCACCATTAGAGCCTTAAACTCTGGTAAAACTCCAGGGGTAGATGGCTTCCCCATTGAGCTATGGCAGCTACTTGCCCCCAAATTGCCCCACTACTCTCCTCAGTATTTAACAAGGCTCTTGACAAGTACCTTTCCCCTACCTTGGGGAAGTGGTTATTACCATTTTCCCTAAAAGGACAAGGACCACGCTTCCCTCAAGCTATAGGCCAATATAAACATAAATGCAGACAGCAAGATATTTGCTAAAATCCTAGCCGCTAGACTAAACCCGTACCTCCCTCCCTTATTCACCCTTCCCTGTGGGCTTCATCCCCGTCCGATTAATCGAAACCACGGTTGGTCCCTAATTAATGTTATTCACCACGCCCAGACCCTCCTTCTCCAGCAGTGGCAGTGGCCATAAATTTTGAAAAGCGTTTGACTCTCTGGAGTGGGACTATCTGGAGCTGGTGCTTCAACATTTCAGCTTTGGGGCCAGGTTTTGTAGATGGATACAGGCACTCTACCAGCAGCCTATGGCCTGCATTGGACCAATAGGATGACCTCCCCTTCCAACTGGTCAGAGGCCGCAGCAAGGCTTCCCGTCCCCTCTCCTTTTCATTCTGGTGGCAGAACCTTTAGTGGCTGCTATCAGGCAGCACCCTACAATCAAGGAATCTCAATAGGGAGATGTCGTATGCCACCTTTCTGTACGTGGACAACTTACTGGTTCCAGTGGAAGATGTAACTATTTCCATTCCTCGCTTCTCTCCTCCTGGAGGCCTTTGTGGGCATGTCTGGTCTCAGGGTGAATAAATCTAAAACCAAAGTGCTCCCACTAAACTCCAAATGTACCCAGAACATGATAATTCCTTGGGATTCATGTAGGACCTCGAGGGCTCTTACCTACCTCGGCATACATGTTTCCTCTGACCTCTCCAAAGTCTTAGATCTCAACGTGCAGCTTTTGGTTGCAGACCATAGAACAGAGCTGGATAGATGACGAACACTCCATCTTACTCTAGCCGGCAAAATATCAGCCCTGAAAATGATTTCAGACCCAAGCTCCTGTACCTCTCTCTCTCTCATATTCCCTGGCCCCCTAGTCAAGTGGCTTTGCACCATTGATAAGGTCATGAGAATTTCCTCTGGAATAATAAAAACCCCAGTACAGTAGGAACAAACTGCAATCCCACTGGAAGGATGGAGGGTGGGGCATTCCATGGCTAGAAGGCTATGTGTGGACCTACTTCTAGCCTAATCTCTGAAGTGGTTCTCTGCCCTGTCTCCAGAATCCTCACAATGGCTACATATGGAAAAGTCTATGGCTCAGGCACATAATCTTTCCCTCTTGATCTACAACCCCTGTCCAAGGCCCTCACGAGGGCACCCTACGATTGCCCCAGCAGTCCAGCTTTGGAACAAGGTGCATGCCAAACTAAGGCCAACCCCAGACCCCTATCTTACACTCCCATTTTGGCAACTAACTCATCCTGGTAGACAATAAGCCCCTCATCTGGCCACAATGGGAGCATCAGGGCATCCAAAGAGTGGCTGATGTAGTGGATGAATCAGGACTGAGGTTCAGTCCTTTCAGGAACTAGTTAATACTAAAGGGATTCATAACAGAGACTTCTGGAAGTATCTGCAACTGTGCAACACTTTGACTGAGTATTTCAAAGCCTGTTCCCCTCCTCAACCGGCTCACAGAAGCTTCTCCGTTGTGGCTTCACAGTACCCAAGGGCCTAGCTAGTAAAATATATGTGGATATATGAGAGAGTATCCCTCACAATCTGATGAATCTGAACTGAAATGAGACAGAGCCCTCAACATAGTATTAGATGAGGCCCACTGGTCCCAATGCTGGAAGCTGGCACACTCTAGTTACCCAGATATGTGCAGTAGACTTATTCAGAACAAAATCCTGCTCCACTGGTACAGAACCCCAGAGGTACTGTATTCTGAATAACAATCTCTGCTGGAGATGCAGTGCCCACTCTGGGGACCTACTTCACATCCTCTGGCACTGCCCCCAGCTGGTTCCTTTCTGGCAGCAGGTAGCTCAGCTAGCCTCACAAGTCCTGGGATGTGTAATCCAGCTAGACCCACAAGTATGGATATTGGGCCTCCCTCCTCTGGGAACTCGATTAAAAGCCCAGCAACTCCGATGGCTTGCACTGCTCAGTATTTCTGCCAAACATCCTATCCTGTAATAGCTGGAGATTCACTGAGTTCCCTCTGTCTCAGAGCTCTACCATGCACTGGCACTGCTGGCTTCGCTTGACTGTATGTCCCATATGATGACCAACAAACTTACAGCTTGTGCTGTTTGCTAGCCCTCTTTCCTCACATACTTGAAGCCACAGACAGGGGTGGGTGAGGCCTCATCTGGTCACTGCCGGTTTCTCCTCTATACTTTCCCGTAGTCTGTGTCCCTGTAGTAGGCCACAATCGCCATGCCACCTGCTCATAGCCCTGTATCATTGTAAACTATCCACCTTCTCTGAATCCCCAGTTTGTAGGTTTGTGCTTGACCTGTTGTTTACTAGTTGTTGGTAGTGTTTTTTCTTTTTTGGTTTCTGCAGCGGAGAATACCCCCCTCCCCCATACAGCCTATGGGCTGTAACCTGACCTCTTAGGTAACTTGTTCTTACCTGACACATGCATATACTAGTTTGGGGGTCCCCTTCATAAGCCTGGTTTTGGGTCACTTGTGTACTTTTTGATATATAGCATTGCCTCGCTGATTACTGGCTGTACCTTTATGTTTGATCCTTCTCTTCCAATTTTCTGTAGCTTGTGCTTTTGCTATATTTTGCTTTATGTACTCTTGTGTATAAAACCAATAAAGATTATTAACTGGAAAAAAAGGGGAAAGGGTTGCAAAAGCAGCACCACAGGGTTTGAGCCACTACAGAGTTTCGGGAAGACCTGCAGGTCTGGAGAACCTTCATGGATCACTTCAATGGGATAACCCGTGGCAGGAGCAGGAGAAGGTCAACCCTTGGAAATGTTCATGGGCGCAGCCAAAGGGCTCGGGTTTGGGGCATACTTTCAAGGGGTGGTGTGCCAGCCAGTGGCCACAACAGTGGCTGAAGGCTGGGCTGGGAAAGTGAATAACCCTGTTAGAGTTCTTTCCAGTGGTGGTGGGACTTTGCCTCTGGGGTCCAGGGTTGAGGGACAGGAAAATTCTGTTTTACTCAGATAACAGGGAGTGGTGCAGACCATTAACCAGCAGCTTGGACCAAGGGGCCCCATCAGAAACTTGATGTGGATTTTTGTTTTAAAATGTATGCTGCTGAATATTCAGTTTAAGGCAGTGTATGTGCCGGGGTGGATAATGGAATTGCAGATGCTTTATCTCGTTCACAGTGGCAAAAATTCATGGAGCTGGTGCCTACAGTGGAACAGCAGCCACGGATGGTCCCTCCATTCCTCTGGTAGGTGGTGACCATGAAACTTGGAGATGCATAGTAATTCCATCACACCAGGAATTAAGGCAGCTTACTGCCTGGGGTGAAGCATTACATGCAGGTCCATGAAACAGCTGGATAGCCGGATGCCTGGCCTATCCCGTGGACCAACTCTTCACTTACATTGTGTGGGCAAAGAAGGGTGGCTTGTCACTTGGAACTGTGGGTTGCCACCTGGCAGGGGCTGTCCTGGCTGAATAGGGTCATGGGACTTGTTGACAACACCAGGGCCTTTAAAGTGCAGAAGGTGTTGGAGGCTGGAAGAGATCAAGCGGGCAAAAATGGATGACAGGTGCCCCATTACTCTGGCGATCCTGGCCCAGACCTGGACAGCATTGCCTCAGGTGTGCTGGAACACCTATGAAAGCAAACTTATTTGAAACAATGCTCTTGGTGGCATTTGCGGGGCTTTCAGGGTGTGGAAATTGCATTCCACCATGCCATGGTGACAAGAATATCGTCAACCTTCCCACAGCGCATGGTCCCAACATACCCGATATTGCCAGGTCCTGACCCTGACTGGGGATCACACCGACACCTGTTCATTGTTCATGCGGGGGCTACACCCCCGCACCCTGACTGGTAAATTCTAACTCCGGGGGCAGATGTTGGGGGAAGGCGGCCAAACTCAAAGTCAATAACACAGTCATCACTCCGACAAGCCAGTCAGCGTTGCGGGTGTCGGCCAGTTTGTGTCACTGTAAAAGCATTGCTGTTACAACAGTATATGTTGGAATTGACCCAGCCAATGCAGACAAGAGGGTCACCAGGCTTGCTGGTGGAGGCGTGATGCCCTTGGAAGAAAGCGTCTATGTCCGTCTAAGGAAGACTAAGGCGGGTGAGAGGGTCTGGATGGTGTTAAGTGTGAAGCCTCCCCTGAGTTTTCATAGCAGGTGGCAAATAAGGTTCGAGCCTGTGTTCTGGCTCGCCTGGCCAGAAGGAGGCATTCTTCAGGCACGAGGATGGGGAAGCTGGTGTTGGTTTATCAAGTTCCAATACATTTTGAAAAGAGCCATGCAGCAGGTTGGTTTAGAGGCATACAAGTTTGGTATGCATTCCTTTCAGATTGGAGTGGCAACAAATGCTTGGGGCCATGGTTGTCGAATCAAGAGGTCCAGGTGTTAGGCGCTGGAG
This sequence comes from Neoceratodus forsteri, assembly GCA_016271365.2. Taxonomy (NCBI): domain Eukaryota; kingdom Metazoa; phylum Chordata; order Ceratodontiformes; family Ceratodontidae; genus Neoceratodus; species Neoceratodus forsteri. The sequence continues at coordinate 1,707,311,970 of CM028129.1, read as the reverse complement.
GTCCCAGACATTCTTGTACTATGTGCGACCTGACTTGCAATAATGTACCTTTTGTTTCCATTGCAGGTCCCTCGGATGGTCCCAGGAGCATATGGGTATGTGGGCACTCCTTCATCTACTGGGCAGCAAGGCGTGACTGGCCAACCTGGAGGAGTAACCGAACATTTCACTACAAATGGTGTGGATTGTCCAGCTGTACAGGGAAGGCATGCACTTGGGGGTTGCTCCGTTGCTTCAAGAAGAGGTTGGCCAGCATGGAATCCCAGATATTTTGCTGGCCCACTTATAAGGGAAAATTTTGGACACCAGAAGACAGTGAACCTCCTACTGGCGATAAAGGAAGAGTTACATGCCATTAGAGACTGGTGACCCCACATAGTTCTCATCTGGGCGTACATTCTTCAGAGAGCTCACTGGAAGCAGGCCAGGATCAGGAGTCTTAAATTTGGCATGCATGAGATTGAATCGAGAGATGAGAGCCTTTAAGGTTTCCATGGGGTGCAACAGTGAGACATGGGGACATTTATGCCTCTCACCGGCCCATTTTGTGGGGAGGATGGGCAAGTGTAGGCTGTAGATTTGGAAAGAATGCTGTTAGCATTTAGGAGTATCTTGGAGGAATGGCTTGAGTGAGTGTCTTGGGGTGTTGGACAGAGTCCAGTCTGTGGCAGCAGGAGGAGTGCAGACCCGGTATTGGGGGAAGCAAGGGATGAGGCCAGGTTATCCTGAAGGACTCTTTTGTCTTCAGTCTTCCTTAAAGTCAGGGAACCACTAGATTATGACCCAAATGGGGGTCGCGGTCCAACCTCATCAGGTGATACTGCAAGGATATCGGCGCCGAATGAGGGGTGTCCGCAGGTGCCTTGGCCATATGGACCTCCCCCAGAATTGAGGGGCACTTCCTCCCAGCAGTGCACGTTGCTCAAGATGGTGTGTACGATATCAATAAATACATGGCTACAGCCATTTCCTCCAGATATATATGTGTGTGTGTGTGTGTGTGTGTGTGTGTGTGTATGTGTGTGTGTGTCTTTATTTGGGAAAGGGAGATGTTGTGGGGCTACCAGGCAGTGAAGCTGTCATCCCATAGCAGTTGCTGGCCATTTGCCTTCCCCTCCCTGGACCTGGTCTTTTGAGAAGGAGCCAACTCCTGGGGTGGGCTAAGGCCTGGCAATGCCCCAGGAGGAGGCCACAACAGGCTACCCTCAGGGAGGAGGGAGGCATCAGCCAGCAGGAGGAGACAGGAGATATTTATTAGCATTTGGCCAGCAGATCTCTGTCTCTCTCCTCCATCCAGTGGATCCCCACCTACCTATGCTCAGAAAGCAGGGTAGGGGCAAGGAAGAGCCCCTTTGACCCAATATGGGTGACTGCCTGCAATAGGGATTGGGGAGTGACTTTTCCTAGTTTTCCTTTGACCGGTATGGGTGACTGCCTGCAATAGGGGTTGGGAGTGACTTTTCCTAGTTTTCCCTCTTAACATCAGGGTTTTCTGGGTTTTCGCCTCCTCCAAAGGGATGTTAAATTAGGTAGAGAAGCAATAGTAGTGGTAGCTCAGGTAGCAGTAGTGCAGGGATGATGGTTTTAAGGTGCCAAACTGTCACAGCCATGTGAGGTGGCTTGGGAGGTGCAGACCAAAGGTATCAGGAAAGCAAGGGGACGAGGCCAATTCTCCCGAAGAACTCATCATCTCTGATCAGCATGAGATCAGGTGACCACAAGATTATGACCCAGATGGAGGGTTGTGGTCCAACCTCATCAGGTGATACTGCAAGGATAGCGGTGCTGGACAGAGGGCAGCCACAGGTGCCTTGGCCATATGTCCTCCCAGGATTAATGGGCACATCCTCCCAGCAGCGCACGCTGCTCAGGATGGTGTACAATATCAATAAACACATGGCTGCAGCCATTTCCTCCAAGATCTGTGTGCGTGTGTCTTTATTTGGGAAAGGGAGATCTGGGGGACTACCAGGCAATAGTAGACTTAATTTTAAAAGAAAACTAACTAAAATGGATGGGTGAGTGTTTAGCTGTTTGCTGTATTTTCGTGTTTGAGTTTTGCTGATTTATCATTTACTGATGCTGTTTGTTTCTGGAGTATAGTGCACTGCTGTCCAGGGGTTGCAGAGAGCTTGAGATGCAACTCATGGACACAATGTTGGGGAAATTATGAGAATTTCCAGGAACGGATCTATAGTATATAGGAGATAAGCAGAGACTAGTGTCGGAGGCTAACAGAATGAACGTCTCGTTTGGACAGTGTGAATGTTTCAAAGGCAATGTTGTATCATGTTCAGACAAGCTGCTATGCTGCTTTAAGAGTGCTGTAGGGGAGCTTAATGGCGTTCACAAACAAATGCGATGTGCTGGAGGAAAACAGCACGATTGACTGCAAGAAAATAGTGTGGTGGGAGGAGACAGTACTGAATGGAGACAGCAGAGTAATTGTGGAAGTACATACGAACATATGAACAAGCCAGCAGAAGAAGGCCATTTTGTCTATCAAGTCTGCTCGTGGTTGCAGGGTCCACAGCTTGAGCTAATGTCCTTCAACTCTACAATGTTGTGCTTCATTTAAAATCTGGTCATGTGTGTTTACAGCCCCTCTTTTCTACTATGTCATAGCAAGACTCAGCATAGCTCTCATAATGCAGCTTTAAAATACATAAGACCAGCGACAACTGAATTTGTAAAGAGCCCCTTCTTACTAGATGTGTTTTACATACAAATCGTAAAACCAATACATTTTTTCAATTATTTTAGAATTTTGCTGGTAGCAATTTCTTATATTATTTATTTATTTATTTGACTTTGGTATCTGGGTAAGCCCACTGAGACCATGCAGTCCCTTTTTCAGGGGTGACCCTGGGAGGGTACACAGGACAATAGTTTACAACATACAAAGAGACACAGTACTATACAAAATAAAAATAACAATAAAACTAATGTTTCAAGGCTCTGCAATAAACAGTACTATAATACATATAGAGAGTCACAGCACGATATATGATATAAGGAAGTGTCCCAAATGGAGTACAAAGTTTTGTTTTGACAGGATTAAAATAGGGTACAATCTTGAGGATGGCTATACAGGTGTTTAGGTATTCCCATTGTAGAACACCAATGTACAGTACAGGTGTTCATGTGGCTTTACGTGCAGTAGTAGTAGAGGGATAGGTAAAATAAACTTTGGAGTTATAGGTCAGCAAGGATAAGAGCAGGAGCCTGTTAGTCAGGTGAGACATGAACAGGTTCCTGAAACAGATATGTAGTTATGCAGGGCAAGTTTAAACCGAGGGAGGGTAGTGCAGGAGAGGATAGATGGGGAGGGAGTTCCAAGCCGAGGGACGGTATAAGCAAAGGATCTTCTACCTGAGGAAAACGAGTCTTAGGTATGTCTAGTAGTGGAAGAGAGGAGGAGCAGAGAGACCGCCTGGACTGTTTTCTTATTATAATGTCAGATAGGCTTGGTGGAGTGTAGAAACGTGTGAGCTTGTAGGTGAGGCATAGTGAAGAGTACTGGATTTTGTGTTCCAGTTGTAGCCAGCCCAAAGATGCGAGTACAGTGCAATGGTTCTAGTGGGGGCTGCTCTGATAGCAAAGTGCCCTATCTTGTGATATAATTGTTTCAACTGGTTTGTGAGCGAGGCCTTGAGGGATAAGAATAGTGGAGCCCCATATGAAAGTAGAGGCAGGAGTGAGGCAGTAGCCATTTTTAGGAAGGATGCATTTGATAGCAAGGGATGAAGACAGTACAGCAAACCAATCTTTTGGTGTAAGGTTTTAGGTTTTATTGACATGGGCCTTGAAGAGTTTAGGGTCAAGCAGGATGCCCAGGTATTTAAATGAGTCTACTGATTCAAGGGGTTCCCATTAGTGGAGTGGTTGCAGAGCTGCAGGTTAAGAGAAGTTTTATAGGAGAGGGATGGAAAACATAGATTTAGTTTTTTGGTGTTTAATAGTAAGTTATTTTCAAAGAACCATGCTTCTAATTGGTGGAAGTCGGATCCCAGGTGCTGATTGAGCCATTGGACGTCAGCTAAGGATCAGTATAATATGGCATCATCCACATAAAGCTCACCAGATGCCCCTCTGCAGAAGTCTGGCAGCTCATTAATGAATAACGAGAAGAATAGGGGCCCAGGATCGATCTCTGGGACTCCATGGGTAATCTGTCTGAATGGGGGATTGACAGTTGGCCCATTTAAAACTTTGGGTGTGGCAGGATAGGTAGTTTTGGAGCCAGGAGGTGGATGGTTGATCAAGCCCCAAGGATTCTAATTTCAGTATCAGCAATGCATGGTTCACCAAGTCAAAAGCCTTGGTGAGGTCAACGAACATAGCCCATGGCTAGGCTAAGATCAAAGGCATGGTGTGAATGTCTGAGGTGACTTTGCAGAGTGCAGAGATAGTGCTATGATGTTTGCGAAAACCATGTTGGCAGAGTGATAGGAGTTGGTGATGTTCAAGGTAGTCTTGTAACTGGTTGAATGGAATTCTTTCTTGAACCTTTGCAAGGTGGCAAAGAATTAAGATCGACCTGTAATTTTCAGCAAGGTGGCCGAGCCCCCTTTGTGGATTAGTATTAGTAGTACCATTTTCCATTTTGATGGTACAGTTCCTGAGAGAAGATCTATTGATCAAGTTTCTAACTGGTACTTCAGGTCGCTGCTCCATTTTAAGAACCTAGGCTCAAGTGAGTCATAGCTGGAGAGACACATTCTTTGAGATTTTGAAGCAGCTTGAGCACCTCTTTACAGGTAGCTAGTTTGATGTGGAATTGTGAGGAAGTGATCCTAGAGAGATTTGTGACTAGAGACGGTTGGTTGTCTTGGTTTATAGTGAAGTGGAATGCATACAGTAGTTGCTTAGGTCTGTAAAGAAATTGTTAAGACCGCCTGCTATTGACACTGGATCTGATAGTACTTTTTCCTTCATAGAAAGAGATTCCAGCCATATTGGTCCTTGGAAAACAGGAGATGATGGAAGGTTTGATAGCTTTTATGCTTATGTTACTCAGTTTTGCTATTCTCCTGAAGAAGGACCTGTGAGGCCCTGAAACTTGTGTGTAATTCCATCTTTGTACAAGACATGTGTTAGTCCAATAAAAGGTATCAAACCTCCCATCATTTCCTTCATAGAAAGCTAGTCTGGGCAGTTGGAGGTTTTGCCTTGAGGAGCGAATTTATCTGGGGCCTAGAATTCATTGAGGTTACTGAGTTTTCTGTTTGGATTGAACAGTAATAAGTCCCTCTTATGCTAGTTATTTTAGACATGCAGGTATTTCTGAGCTGTCTGTATGAATGCCAGTCTGAGGGAGCCCATTCTTCTTTTATGCTTTCTATGCTGCATCATGTGTGGACATGTTTATTCTTTGGTAACCAGGTAAGGCCCACTAGGCACAGGTGCCTGTTTTCAGGGCGACCAGGGAGCACTGGGGAGATTAAGTGACTTGTTCAGAGTCACACAGTATGCAAGTGGAGGTTATGGGAATCAAACCTACATCTGTCCACTGGATGTGTGAAGCTCTGCTCACAGCTCGCTACTCTAATCTGTAATCTATACTGCCAGACATGTGGTTCCTTATATCTTTTGTCAGCCATGGGGTTTAGCACCTTTGGATCTGCATCGGGAAGTGGAACATGAATGTTTATGATGTCACTTACAGTGTCAATTAGGTATTCCAGGGCTTGGTCAGCAGTAGGCAGGGTACATACGGGGTCCCAGTTTACATTATTGAGAGAGCTGAGGAAGGATGCAAGATCAAAGGAGGACATATACAAGATTCTACAATTTTAGGAGGAGGGTTTGGGAATTATTCCTCCAGATACAATAGACTGGTGAGTGGTCACTGATGTTGTTGAGTAATACTCCCAAGGCAATTATTTAATGAGCACGGTTAGACAGGATCCAGTCGATGATGGAGTTGTTTCCTGCTCTGTTATTCCTTCTTGTGGATTTAGTGATGTGCTGAGTTAGACTAGTGTCAGCCAGGGTGTAGAGGACTGTGTTTTTTGTTTTGGTTAACCAATCAATGTTGAAATCCCCACACATTATTAGTTTGGGGGGCCAGAGGATCCCATGTGATGATAGCGACTGTATAGTCAGGAGTTATCGCATATATAATGCTTATTGACCCAACTTCAGGCAACTTAAAGTGTTTTTGCAAGAGGGTTGAGCCCCTGCACCCCTGACTAAGGATTGTTAACTCCAGCGGGTGCATGTCAAGGAGGGGCAAAACACAGTGGCAGAAAAAATTAACAGACAGCCGCAAGCAGTGGCAAAACAATCACCCCAGACAAGTCCCAAACCCAGTGCCTATTGCACGTAGCCAGCCACCCTCACCACCACACCACAGGGCTGGCTCTGCTGCAGCAGGTTCTCCTGTCTACTTAAACCCTCCCTCCTATCTCCCCTGCACCTCCCTATCCCTCCCCCTCTGGTCGCTTCTCACTATATCATTGCTACCCCTTGTAGTAGTGATGATGATAGCACTATAACTGTGTCACCGCTTTTACAGTCACTCATTTATTATCGCTATCATCATGGTATACCAGGTCAGAGAGGGAGTTAATGATTATAGGTAGGCAGCAGTGGCAGACTTGGGTAGTAAGTATGTACATTTTAGTATTAGTGTTTTTGGTGTTGCCAAAGGTTAAGGAGGCAAAGATGGATTTTGCTGGTGATGTTAAGGAAGCCGGGGTGGAATTTCAGTAGCTAGAGGCTGGACTTGATATATAAGAGAACACCACTACCTCTTTACCAACCTTATCATGCCTGAAGGTGGTGTGCAGGCAGGGCCGCTTCATTTGTGAGGATGGAGGGTTTTAGCCATGTTTCAGAAATGCCGAGTACTGCCAGATTGAAGGAAGTAACCCAAGCTTTAAGTTCTGCCATTTTAGGATGTAAGCTTGACAATTCAAATGCACTATTTTGAGGCCCTTATGTTAATCCAGTTAACGGTAGGGGTGGCAGGGGTGGAATAGGTGGTGCAGGGGCTCCTGGATTGGTCTCCACATCACCAGCTAGTAAGAGGTGACAGCAGGGCTCAGATAAGATTTTTGGATGAGTACCATACTTCCATTTTGAAAGTGGAGTGAGTAAAACCAAATTCAGATGTGTACAAATGTCTAGACAAAGTGGAGGAGGAGTACATTTTAAAAGCAATGTCATTTTTTTCTAGATAAGAATTGATCAGGTGCCAACAATGCTCCAGATAATGCTGTCAGTAGGAGTAACAAAATTAAGATGGGTATGAGTGGTATAAACCTGGAAAAGAATGCCCGCTTTGAATCACCAGTTGTGTTATGAAGCACTATTCTTTGGCATGTGGATTATTTACAAATGTTAGCTAGTACTGGTACTCATTAAAAAAAATTTCTGAAGAGTATTTCCTAAAATGAGGTAAATAAATAGGTCAGTACTCCTGTTATCTGGAGCCCTGGCGACAAGAGTAAGAGGAGTAGTGTACACCGGAGTGGGGGGGCAGGTGGGCAAGATTTAGATTTTTCTGATTTTGAAGGTAGGCACACCACATGTAGGTGCCATTTAGCCAGGACCCAAGATTAATGGCATCATTTTTGCCAGCAGGGAAGTGAGAGGAGTTTCTATGGGGCTCGTGGGATATTCTGTGGTAAGATGCGAAACACTGTTCTTGGTTGCAGTTGTGGAGCTTTGTCGTGCACGAGGAGATGATGAGGTCGCAGAACACAAACATAAAATATATAGTGTAGCGGATACATGTCCCAGATACCACATTATTCAGGAGAGGTAACAGGCTAGATGGTTTGAATGTTCTTTTAGCGCTGGACAAGGGGCTAGGCACAGGGGTAAAAGTGAGTTGTGATACTTAGTTTAATACTTGCACAAGGCGAAGGAGTATAGAAATGGAAAGTTTGTTGTATGGCAGAGAGATAGTGAGCTACTAAGATAGGGGAGAGAGACAGTGAGCTAAGATAGAATCTGCTACACTCTTGTTCACTCAGGAGGTGACTATTTGACAGAACTGATTGGGTTTGTTGATGTGTATAGCTATAGTGACCCTCTAGTGGTTAAAATGTATATGGAGCCAATGGCAAAATGGGTAGATGGAGCACAATCTGAGATTAGTACTATAGATGTAAAAGTAAGTGTTCAGATAGGACAGGAGGGAGGGACGAGTAGGGAGATGTCTGACAACGGCATTGGGTACAAGCTCTTATCTTCTCAGAGTCTCAAAGAGTGAGCAGTACTATTAGAAAATGAATTAAAACAAAAGTGGAGATAGGCTTATATATCCTGGTGCATGTAAAGCAGCAGTGCAATGAAAATATTTTCCAAAAAGATAGTTTCAGATACAGTTAAGATAAATATTAGCACACTTGTCTGGGTACATCCTCTGCTGTGCACAAGATTTTTTTTGTTTGTTTTGTTATCCTAACCCTTGCTAGTTCTACAATGCTATGCAAAATGTGCGGACATCTTTTTTCTTGAGAAAAAATCAAAACATTTATAAAATACTCAGATTTTGGTAGAATTAGAAAATTGTACCCAAATAAACTGAATATGCCTGGAATCATTTATACTGAAAAGGAGGTAGGTCAACTTTTTGCCCAATTTCATTGCACTGCACCTTTAAAAGGTCTATAATGCCTTGATTTACAATGTACTTTAACAAAATGTGTCTCACCTTATTTTTCAAGCAAGAACTTGCTCCAAAACCAGACAATTTTACGTTTGTGGTAAGACTGTAATGTGTTGTTGTAAGCCTACTATTTGGAGCAATGTATAATGCTCACAATAATTCAAAAATTACCTCAGATAAATGTTCACCCAAAAGGGGACCCTACTGAAAATAACTGACTTTTAATTTCATTCACAATGGTGTGATGTGCACAGATATGGAACCCAAACAAACAGAAGGACAAACATTTGAAAGCAATTCAAACTAACAACAAAGACTATGAAATGACGGTCCATATTAATGAATTAGTAAACAGAAGAGATCATTTTGTTAGCACTATAGGCATAGAACACATTCAAAAGAATATAAGAGTTAGAGACTTTTAAAACACCCTGAACAGACAAGAATAGTACTGGATCTTTTGTCACGGCTCACCCCTATCAGTGCAACAATGGAAACGGAACATATAAACATACAAATATAGAAATTGCTGGCAGATGGGGACCATGTGATCCATTTAGTCTGCCCGTGGTTTCCTACCCCCACTTAGCTTTCTCCATACTGCTTGAGTGTCCCACAATGTCTGTACTGCGGCCCTCTTGAATTCACCTACCATCTTTGCCCCACTACCCTGTCAAGCAGGCTATTCCAAGGTTTGACCACATGCTCCGTGAAGAAGAACTTCCTCACATTGGTCCTGAACCTCCCTCCTTTAAGGCGGTCATGCCCTCTTGTCCTGTTGTACCCTTCACCTGAAAGTGGTTTTGCACCTGCACCTTGTTTATTCCTTTAGGTATTTAAATGTCTTTATCATATCACCCTGATTCCTGCACTGCTCTAGGGAGTATAAGCTGAGTTAATTTAGTCTTGCCTCATATGGTTTTGATGCAAGCCCTGCACCATTTTTGTTGCTCTTCTCTGTACTGTCTCCAGCCTGTCTATGTCCCTGTTGAGGTGTGGCCTCCAGAACTGGACACAGTGTTCCATGTAAGGCCTCACCAGGGACCGATACAGAGACAAGATGACTTCTTGCCTCCTGCTTGTGATGCCCTTCCCTATGCATCCCAGGATGCCACTAGCCTACAGTGCTGCCTTCTCACATTGTTTGCTGACCTTCAGGTCATCTGAGATGATAACCCCAGGTCACATTCATGCCTAGCAGCTGCCGTCCTTCCCTCAAGTACATTTTCCTGGAGTTACGCTTTCCTAGATGCATGACATTGCATTTGTTAGCATTAAATCTCAATTGCTGCCCGGCCCGTGGTGCTGAGGGTTTAGGCACTGGACGCCACACCTCACCTCCACGCCAGTGACCTGGGTTTGGGAGCAGACTCGGGTCGCTGGTGGAAGGCTGAGGGGAGATAGGCTTGAGCGTCCCATGACAGCTCGCCTACTCCGGGAGGGATGAGGCTAATGCCCTGCTTTTGTACTACTCCGAGGGAGGCTCAGGAGTATTACAAGCAAGCCCTAGAATCAAGGGATGGGCAGCCGCTCAATAACGGCGTGACATCGGCATTCTACTTGATATCGGGTCTTACGCTGTAGGGTGGGAGAAAAAGGGAAAATGCCTGCCAGGACGGAAGATGGGCTGCTTGGGCGTGCCTCCGATGTGCCCTGCTTTCGCCCTGCCACCTCCAAAACCAATGAAATAAGTAGCATTGGGGCCTCACCCCATCCCCACCTGGGGTAATCCCAAGGCTCCATGGGGATACGGAGGTGGAGGTGGGTAGAGCAGAGGCAGGAGGATGATTCCTAGCAGCCCCGAAGGGTTGGGGCTGGCAGGATGAGGAGGAATAAATAGAAGGGGAAAAAATCTCAATTGCTAGTTTTTGACCACTCCTCCAGCTTTCAGAGATCAGATTCCATGCATTGATGCTCTTTTAGTGTGTCAACTCTGTTGCTGATTTTGGTATCATCTGCAAACAGCCACACTTTTCCCTCCAGTCCATCAGCAATGTCGCTGATGAATATGTTGAAAAGGATTGGCCCCAGAACTGAGCCCTGTGGCACCCGCTAGTAACCCTACCTCTTCTGACAGCATGCCATTAACTAAAACGGTATGCCATTGCTATGGCAACAACTTTACGTTGACAGACACTACAACAACAACAGCACCAGGTCACTGTAGTGTTGGAGTGTGACCCTGGCACTTCTTTCTGGGGTATTGCACCCTCCCCAAGCAACCCAACTCAGAGTTGATTAATTTAGTAGCAGGGGTGTAGGGGCAGAGTTCCCTGCATGGAGGGTTTGGGGGTCAAAGCCCTCTGAAGAAAACACAGTCTGAAGTGACTCCCTTATGCCGACTGCAAATGTGGTCGACATAAAGAAGTCGCTAATGTCAGTCGACAACAAAATTGCTCATAACTGTCATAGATCCAATTAAAACTCTCCGTGTTCTCCCATTCAACCAGTTTCTAACCCAGTATGTTACTTTGTGCCCAGCTCCCATGCTCTCAGTTTGTTGACCAGTCTCCTGTGTGAAAAGAGTCAAAGGCCTTACCAAGTCCAAGTATACCACATCCATTCCCTCCCCTGATCTACTGCTTTGGTAACCCAATCAGAGAAGTCCACCACGCTAGTCTTGCAGGACCTCCCTGAAACCGTGCTGTTTTGTGTCAAGCTGAGCACTCTCCTTTAAGAAAGCTACTCTCCTTTCCTTCAACAGGGACTCCATCAGTTTTCCTATGACTGAGGTGAGATAACTGATCGGTAGTTGTCACATTCTCCCTTGCTCCCATTCTTATGGAGCAGTACCACTATTGCCATTTTCCAGTCCTCAGACACCTCTTTGCTTATCAATGATTTGTTGAAGAGCCTTGTCAGGGGTGCTGCTAGTTCCCTCCCAAGTTCTTTCAGTATTATTGGGTGTATCCCATCCGGCTCATAGCTTTCTGCATTCAACCTGTTGAGTTCTTCCAAGACCCTTTCCTCTATGAAGGGACTTGTGTCTATTCCCCAACTGGATCATTCTTTTAATCAGCGTCAGTCCATCACCATCTGCTTTGTGTGTGAAAACTGAGCAGAAGTACTCGTTGAGTGCCTCTGCCTTCTCCATCTTCCTCTGACAATCATTTTGTTGACACTGATATGGGCACAGGCATACGCTGACTGGCCCTGCAGCATCAGGCATCGTGGCTTCCTGTAGCCAGAGCACAGCCCTGGTTTGGGAGGGGCTCACCAATAAATATAACTAACTTCAGGGTGGGCATGCTCTGAAAGGGAGGAAAATTGTGTGGATGCAAAGGACAGCCGCAGTGTGGGGCGATCAAAACCAAGATCGCTCCTGTCACTCGCGCCTTTTATGCACCCTAATTGTGGTGCAAAAATGTAGCTGGCAACTTGTCAGGATACAGGAGCACTAGAGGCCCAGGTCTTAATGGGAAGTTTGAAGTGGCACCATTTCTTAAAAATAAAACATAAAATAATAAGTACATTCCTGATATTAATGTGTAGTGATATGAAAGTAAAGTGATGGTTAGATAGCAGCTTATGTTAACTTTTTCTGCAATTTAAAAGTCAAAGTTCTTTCAGTAGGTTCCCTTTGAGAGAACACTGGAATATAAGCTAATTTTTTGCATTATTGTGACCAGTATGCATTGTTCCTGATAGCAGGCTTATACCAAAATATTAAATTCTTACCACAAATGTGAAATTGTCTAATTTTGTATCGAGTTTTTGCTTGAACAATCGTGTTAGGCTACATTTTTGAAGTACATTGTAAATTAAAGCATTATGTATCTTTTAAATGTACCAGGATATATGAACATATGTATAAGAAATGGACACCAGCAAAAAGTCTGAAATAGTTGGAAAATTTATCATTTTGCCATTTTCATGTAAAACTGATCCTGTAATAAGGGGCACTTTACAAATTCAGTTATCTTTGATCTTATGTACTTTCCTTATAGGAGCTGTTGTGCTTATGTGAAGTCATAGTCATGCTGACTGAATGCTATGAAAGAGGTCTGGGACTGATTATATAATCATTTTTGATGACAGAAAAGGTTTCTGACTGAAAATGTGCTGTGGATTATGATATGCACGTTTCTAAACTTGTTTCAGAACTCACATTTTACACTGGCGGGTATACAACAGTGAGCTGTTAACTGATTAGGCCTGTTACCATGTGACAATGTGTGTATTTAAATGTTGAATTGTCATTGCCTTACTAACTCCTGACAAAGCTCCCAGTCTGCAGGATTGAAACGTTAGGTCAGTGGATGCATGGCATCCTTTGCCTCTACCTGCACCACTAAAATGCATTGATTTCCACATTGTATATGAGAATAGGCAGAGGCTGCATGGAAAATACTGAACTGCTGTGATCTGTACGACATGGGAGTGAGTGCTGATCCTATGCTGTGTTGAACTAATTCTGTTTTTGGAGCGAGGTACCACCATTCCTAGAGCTTAGCCATCCCTCTGAGAATTGGCTTTACAATTCTTTTTCTGCAAAAGTCTGGAAAATGGTACAGATGGAAGATTTCCAAAACTTCTATCTGCTAACACCATTCAAAATTGGACTGAATAGTAACTACAGGTGAAAAGTAGTCCCTGTTACTCCCTATTTGAAAGTGGATGGTTGAAAAACATCCCCAGAGATGGTGTGATTACAGTTGCAGAAGGAAGTGGGGTACCACCCAAACTACCCTTCCCCATACCTTACAAAACAAAAATTATTGGGGTACAGCAATATGTACCTCATCCTCTGGCCCTATTTGTGCCAGTTAAATGGGACAGTCATCCACTGCATTTCACTGCTCTCCACTCTTAATAAAAAGACAATAAAACATAGAATTTGACAGCAGATAAGGACCGCTGGCCCACCCAGTCTGCTGATTTCCCTACCTAATGGATAAGCTGCAGATCCTAGTTAACCAACAGCCTACTTCTCCCTACCCCCACCCCTAGAATTGCCTTATGACTGTCCCATGCATTCTTGAATTTCATCACTGTTTTTGACTCCACAACCTCTTCAGGAAGGCTGTTCCATGCATCCACAACCCTCTCCATGAAAATATCTTCCTCACATTACCTCTGAGCCGCCCCTCTATCTTCAAATTGTGCCCTTGTTCTTGCACACCTCTTTTTCTCAAAGATGCTATCCTCTTGGACTTTGTTGATTCCTTTGAGGTACTTTGAAAGTTTCTATCATGTCCCCTCTCCCTCAACAAGGCTAGGAAAGGTTGAAGGAATTGAATATGTACTCCTGGAGGAGAGGAGGGAGACAGGGGACATGATAGAGACATACAAGTATCTTACAGGGAGGAACAGGGTGCAAGAATACACTATTTTAAGCAAAAGATGTTCCAGGACTAGAGGGCATGGGATGAAGTTGGAGGGAGGATGATTCAGAGGAAATGTGAGGAAGAATTTCTACAGAACGGTGGTGGACAAGTGGAACACCCTGCCTGAGGAAGTGGTGGGGCTGAAACAATCATGGGATTTAAGAATGCATGGATAGACATAAAAGAATTCTGGAGGTCAGGGGTAGGGAAACAGAGTTCTAGGAAAACATAAATTGAAGTTACAAACTCAAATGGGCAGACTGGGTGGGCTATAGGCCCTTATCTGCCAACACTGTCTATGTATTTATGTATACATATTAAGCTCTTAAGTCTCTCTTCATATGTCTTCTGGTGCAGACCCAGCACCATTTTAGTTGCCCTCCTCTGACTGCCTCCATCTTGTCTGTGTCTTTGTGAAGATTGGGTCTCCAGAACTGCACGCAGTACTCAGATGGGGTCTCACCAGCTGTCTGTACAGAGGGATAACAACCTCCTGTTTTCTACTGGTGATGCCTCCTGTGCATCCCAGTATCCCCACAGCCCTCCTTATTGCCTCTCACATTGCTTGCCCACCTTTAGGTCATCTGATATGACTACCCCATGTCCCTTCCCATTTTGTTGTTGTTAGTATCTCAGCCCCCATTATGTACTCTTCCAGTGGGTTTTTGTTTCCCAGGTGCATTACTTTGCACTTCTTAGCATTAAATCTAAGCTGCCATACATTTGACCATTCCTCCAACCTTGCCAAGTCCCTTCTCATCCTTTTCACCCCACCTTGTGTATCAACTCTGTTGCAGATCTTGTGTCATCCAAAGAGACTTATTTTCCTTCCAGTCCCTCTGCAATGTCGCTTATAAAGACATTAAAGAGGACTGTCCTAGTACTGAACCTCGTGGTACCCACTAGTAACCCCCTTTCTTCAGAGTGGACTCCATTTACCCTCTGTATCCTGTTCTCCAGCCAATTCTTTACCCATGCTACCATCTTGGGACCCAGTTTCAGGCTGGCCAACTTATATATTAATCTTTGTGTGGGACTGTGTCAAATGCTTTGCTAAAGTCTAGGTAGGCCAAGTCCACAGCCCTTCCCTGATCTACTACTTTGGTCACCCAGTAAAATAAATATTTTAGATTCATCTGACATGACCTTCCCACTGTGAATCCATGTTGCCTTGGGTCCTGTGCCCCTCTGGCCTCTAGGTACTCAACAAATCTTTCCTTCAGAAGTGATTCCATCACTTTCCAATCACTGAGGTTAAACTAACAGGTCTGAAGTTTCCTGCTTCTGCCCTGCTCCCACTTTTGTGAAGTGGAATAACATCTGCCCATCTCCAGTCCTCAGGTACCACCCCATCCTCCCATGATTTGTTAAAAAGAAGGTAGTCAGTGGTGTCACTAGTTCTACCCTTAGTTCTTTTAGAATTCTGGGATGAATCCCATCAGACCCCATTGCTTTGTCCACCTTCAGTTTTAAGAGTTCTTTCAAACCCTTTCTTCTGTGAATGGGCTGGTATCATCCACCCATATCCAGAGTGTTTCTATTGTTTGGTTTAGTACCTCGCCTCTTCTTTTGTGAATACTGAGCAAAATGAAGAGGGGACAGGGCAAAATGGAAAACAGAGCACTGAGAGTGTACAGAGAAGAACTACAAAGCACATCAGTGGATTAAAAGGGCTGAGCTATCAGCAGAGGCTTCAGTCTCTTGGCCTGTACTCCCTGGTATACCGTAGACTTAGGGGGAGATGTGCCTAGTGTGTAATGTATTGTTTAATGATGAATTATGGGAAAATTGGGATTAGAACTCTGGACTCAGGTCTACAACACCAGAGCACATCCAGTCCAATTAAAAGGCACATCCTAACACTCAAAAAGAGGAAATATTGGTTTAGCATCAGGGTAACAAAAATTTGGAATGAGCTACCACTTGAGGTGGTGGCCAGCAAGTCCATGGCAGCATTTAAAACCAGCTTAGACAGGTACCTGGTAGCATCAGGAATTGTGGGTTATGACTAAATAAGGGCGAGCTGTTATGGACCCACGGGTCTACTTAGCTCTGAATCCACCTATGAACCTATGTTTAATATCTCTGCCTTTTCACAGTCACCTCTGCCCACCCCACCCCTCCGCTTTATTAAGCCTCATTATCCCTCCTTGGTTTCCCTTCAGTCCCTGATGTACCTATAAAAGGTTTTATCCCTTCTTAACTGAGTTGGCCATCTTTTCCTCGGTTTGGGCCTTTGCTGTTCTGACTGCCTTCCCTGCTTCATTTTGCTTTAACTAGCATTGCTTTAACAATCTACCACATGTTTGAAGAGGCTCAGTAATGTGCATCCCCATCCTGATTGCAATTCCCATTCTCCATTGACCCAGGACCATAGTAGTGATGGGTAGCCTACCATGTTGATTGTGCATAGACCTGCGGGGAGGGGTGCCTGTTAGTACAATGGTTGGCCATGGTTTTTCCTCCAGCTCCTGTTTCTTTCTCACCAAGAATGCTAGCTGCAATGTCAGTCACACTGGTGCACTGAAAGCATGCATGCCGATGGCTGACCCTCCTCTTGCTGTGGCCCCACTGTGCTGTCTCCTGGTCTCCAGCAGGTGTCAGACAAACAGCAGAACACTGTGTCTCCTCCGTCAGGGCCCAGAGCTGTCCATGAGATGCTCATGCTCATTCCCTAAGTCAGCCCCTCAAGTGATTCTAGTCTATTTCTGAACCTAGGTCACTGGCATATCAAGTGGTAGCACTTCCACTATGCTAAGGCTGGCAACCAGCTAAATTAAAAAAAGTTAAATTACCAATTATAGTCAGGTCTACAAGATGTGTGGTGAAACATTTAACATTTGTGTTAGAAAAGTGGTTGATTATCAGTACCAGTTATACCAGCTATCTATTACTGACATTGTTTGCCAGCAGTCTCACTCATTTAGTTGTGTTCCCACAATGTCTGTATTTTCCAGTTACTTGCTCTTATAACTGAAGATAAGAACATTATCCCCAGTGTTTGTTAATAAGAAACCTTCTAATAAATCAATTAGTTTCAGGATCTGACTTAGGGCAAAGGCTGCTATGACGAGTGAAAGGGAATGGATGAGCCATGTGTTAGAGGCTGACTCATAGACCCGTGGGCTTGTACACGTGTGGGTTCCAGCAACATTCTTCTGCAGAGCAGTTCAACAGGCATAGACTTCATATGCCCCACTTCCTCAACAAAAGGTGAGATGTATTGACCCCACACAGTACTAAAATCTCTCTCTGTAATGACTTTTCAAGCAAAATAGCAAGTGATACCATCCAGCTGTCATTCACTGGTCCCCTATTTCCTTGGACATGTCCCCATTGGACTCTAATCTCCCTTCCCTCCCTCATTTGGCTGCCAGATGCACTTTTGCTGAACTGTTGTTTATAATATGATATATGATATGATATGATATGACATGATATATGTTCTATACTACCTGAGCACTGTACTTCCTCTTAATTGTCTCCACATACTTGTATTACTGTTATTTAATAATTGTTATTATTGTAACGTTACTGATGTAACTGATTGCACTCTCTCATCCCCTTCCCCAGGATACATTTGGAAATTAGCATGTTTAGCCATATGTTTTTCCTGGTGAAAATCTTGAAATAAATAAATAACTACAAACAAAAAGGTTAGACAGAGAGATGACAAAATGGACTTCCAAAGGCCCTAACAAGTCCCAGTCCTTGGCTAGTTGAATACACTTTGTGGGATTTTAGTCACAGGCCCCATTCCTCTGTGGATATCTGAGTCACAGGCCCCAATTCTCTGTGGATCTCTGAGTCACGGGCCCATTCATCTGTGGATCTCTGAGTCACAGGCCCCATTCATCTGTGGATATCTGAGTCACAGGCCCCATTCATCAGTGGATCTCTGAGTCACGGGCCCATTCATCTGTGGATCTCTGAGTCACAGGACCCATTCCTCTGTGGATCTCTGAGTCACAGGCCCCATTCATCTGTGGATCTCTGAGTCACAGGCCCCATTCATCTGTGGATCTCGAGTCACAGGCCCCATTCCTCTGTGGATCTCTGAGTCACGGGCCCCATTCCTCTGTGGATCTCTGAGTCACAGGCCCCACCTCTGTGGATCTCTGAGTCACAGGCCCCATTCCTCTGTGGATCTCTGAGTCACAGGCCCCATTCCTCTGTGGATCTCTGAGTCACAGGCCCCACCTCTGTGGATCTCTGAGTCACAGGCCCCATTCCTCTGTGGATCTCTGAGTCACAGGCCCCACTCCTCTGTGGATCTCTGAGTCACAGGCCCCACCCTCTGTGGATCTCTGAGTCACAGGCCTATTCATCTGTGGATCTCTGAGTCACAGGCCCCATTCCTCTGTGGATCTCTGAGTCACAGGCCCCACCTCTGTGGATCTCTGAGTCACAGGCCCCATTCATCTGTGGATCTCTGAATCACAGGCCCATTCCTCTGTGGATCTCTGAGTCACAGGCCCCATTCATCTGTGGATCTCTGAGTCACAGGCCCCATTCCTCTGTGGATCTCTGAGTCACGGGCCCATTCATCTCTGGATCTCTGAGTCACAGGCCCCATTCATCTGTGGATCTCTGAGTCACGGGCCCCATTCATCTGTGGATCTCTGAGTCACAGGCCCCATTCCGCTGTGGATCTCTGAGTCACAGGCCCCATTCATCTGTGGATCTCTGAGTCACAGGCCCCATT
The DNA here is from genome assembly GCA_016271365.2 of Neoceratodus forsteri. Classification (NCBI taxonomy): domain Eukaryota; kingdom Metazoa; phylum Chordata; order Ceratodontiformes; family Ceratodontidae; genus Neoceratodus; species Neoceratodus forsteri. Next base: position 1,707,293,315 of record CM028129.1, on the reverse strand, counting down.
CCTCTGTGGATCTCTGAGTCACAGGCCCCATTCCTCTGTGGATCTCTGAGTCATGGGCCGAATTCCTCTGTGGATCTGTGAGTCACGGGCCCCATTCCTCTGTGGATCTCTGAGTCACAGGTCCCATCTCTGTGGATCTCTGAGTCACAGGCCCCATTCCTCTGTGGATCTCTGAGTCACGGGCCCCATTCATCTGTGGATCTCTGAGTCACAGGCCCCACCTCTGTGGATCTCTGAGTCACAGGCCCCATTCCTCTGTGGATTCAGAGTCACGGGCCCCATTCCTCTGTGGATCTCTGAGTCACAGGCCCCACCCTCTGTGGATATCTGAGTCACAGGCCCCATTCATCTGTGGATCTCTGAGTCACAGGCCCCACCTCTGTGGATCTCTCTGAGTCACAGGCCCCACCCTCTGTGGATCTCTGAGTCACAGGCCCCATTCATCTGTGGATCTCTGAATCACAGGCCCATTCCTCTGTGGATCTCTGAGTCACAGGCCCCATTCCTCTGTGGATCTCTGAGTCACAGGCCCCAATTCTGTGGATCTCTGAGTCACAGGCCCCATTCATCTGTGGATCTCTGAATCACAGGCCCATTCCTCTGTGGATCTCTGAGTCACAGGCCCCATTCCTCTGTGGATCTCTGAGTCACGGGCCCATTCAAAGTCACAAAGAGTGGCATAAAGTGGCCACTGTGATCAGCAGCACTGAAATCACATCACACTATACTCAACAGGGGTCGTAACTCTTTCCTAATTGATCACAGATTGCATTGCAACCATGTGGTAAAGGACACATGGGTCACCATGCTAATTGACTGCAGAACCATACTCAGAATCATGGCAACCCTCACAAGCATGGTCAAAGCTTCCTGCTATGCCACAGACTGTAGCACTATTAAGGGCAGGAAGTAAGGATGGGGTTCACAGTGCTGTGACCAGGTGTTTAGGGCTGGTGGGGAAGTATAATCAGTTGGGGGTAAGAACCCCAGTAGAACACAAGAACTGGTGGGACACAGGGACTAAGGCGTGAGGGAGGGGCTGTCACTTGGCTACCACGGAGTGCATCTGCTGGGGAGCAGATAGGGGTCAACTGGATTGCCAAGCAGTCAAGCTTATCAGGCCAATAATGGGAGGAACAACTGACCAACTAGGACCATAAAGGTATGGTGGCTAAGGAGGGAAGCTATTGCAGCTGGGGTGCCTGTTTCCCACAAGCTGACAGCATAGCACTGCTCAGTGTACCTGGTTCAATTTCATGCTACAACCTGACTGCAGTTAGCAATAGTCAGCCTGGGCTGTTCACTCTCAGATATATGAATTAGTGATCTAATAGCCCTATTGTTGCAGAGAACTCCTTCCCGTGATGTGCAGCTCCTTTGTGTATCGTGCTACCAGGTACCAGCATTAAGAGGCATCCAAAATTGACCCATGTTGCTCCTCCACCCTATTGTGAGAATGGGGTCACAGTTTCTCTGTCCACATGCAGGAGATTTGCAAAGAACTGAGATGGATCTGGGCCCATCAGAGTCATTTGCAGGAGAAATGTTCCCAAACTGACAAATACGATACAGATAGTAGACTTATGGGGACATATTCAGTGCCAGCTGGTTGCGCTGCAGTAAAATAGTGTGTCACGCAAAACAGATGCGTTGACCGGCACTGAAGCAATATTCAAACAGTATGTGCAATCGGCATGGATTGCGTATCCTGTATGAATATGGGATCCTGGATGTGTGGCACAAAGCAGGCGGCTGCCATGGGTGCAGCGATCCAGAGCCGGGCTGAACACCACCTATGGAGGAATGGTATACCTGGAAGTGTCATTCTCCGAGGGTGATATTCCGTCACAGTATGCTAATGAGCTCATTGGATATGCATGGTGCAAAGAGGCCTCATGCATGCCCATTATGGCCTCATAATCATAGCTGATCAAGGCCCAACCTGCTCCCACCCAGCCCCGAACAACAGTGACAGGACCAGTTCCCTGTCAGCCCTGGCTGTCCATCAGTACCTCCCTCGCATCTCTGCTCCCCATTGGAGACATGAGCAGACTCCCACCCTGCCCTGTTAGTAGCAGTGACATACCCCCACCCATGCCCGATCCCGGTGAAGTGGATGTATCCCTGACCCCTTTCCATAGTGCAGGGTCCTCCTCCCATGCCCAATCCCTGATCGCAGTTGACATATGCCCTGGTCCTGCACGGCATTGCACATAGTACCCCCACCCATTCCCGATCGCAAAATTCCATCCACCAACTGCAGAGCCAACATGTGGTGGTTCCCCCACCCAACAGGACCAGAACCTCTGATCCTGCACCCTCTGAACCCAACTGGATCTGGCAACTGGCACAGTAGCTCACACCACCACATTAGTGCCAGCTGCTGATTGCCTCAGCCGGGTAATGCACTGTACACAGTACATGTTCATGTGCACACTATGTACAGTGCAGTGCAGTGACAGAGCAGTCAGTGGCTGGCTGTGGTGGTGGGGAGGGCAGAGCCAGTCACCGCTCCAGTTTGGTTGGGGGGCGGGTTGGGGTATGGTCCTGATGGGGTGGGGGCTGGAGGCCACTACACTATGGAAATACACGGATGTCTGCACATCGAGGATCGGAGCTGGGAGAGGTTACAGTGAATCCCATTCATGGAATGGGCGTGGTTGGGGTCATTATAGTGAATTCTATCATGGAATGGGCTGGTTGGGGGCATGGTTATCCGATGGATGGGGTATCAGGCAGGGTGGGGACTCTTCCTCTTTCAGTTGGGATGGAGAGGACCACTACACTATGGTACAGGGAATCAGGTAGGGCGATCATATTGATTGGAGTTGAGGAGGTGGGATCCCCATTGAACGGGATCAGGGCCAGGTGAGGGGCACAGTGCCCAATTGTGATGGGGGGTCGCCATGTTGTCTGCATCAAGACCGTGGTTGGGAGGGTTCCACTAGCCCACTGGGTCTGGCAGGCTGCCATGCACCTGTCTGCACTACAAGAGCCTGCCAGTGGGTGGCCAGCCAAGTTGGGACAGCTTTTTCACAGTGGATCTTTGGTGACATATCTCTGGACAGTGAGGGGCTACCTCTGAATATACCACTGCATGGCTTATTCATGGAATGCCACCTCTCCTCACACTGCATACATTACTTTTGGGCAGGCTCATTCCTTTGAAGGCACATCCCACCCTTTGAATAGGCAAATTGTTGGGGTTGCAAGGCACATCTCCCTTTTCCACCGAAGTTGCTTGCACATTTCCTTTGAATATGGGGGCCCTAAAAGGATGGACATTTTTAATAATTGTCAGCTGTTTCTAATGTACATATTTTCAGAAATTATATAAAACAGTTTATCCATACTGTACTGTACCTTACAAAATGTTAAAGTGAAGAACTGTATTTTGTGTTTGTTTCTGTGAGCAAAATTGTACAGTTCTCTTCCTGGAACCAGGTACTTGGAGTATAATCATAGTCACAGTTTGTGTTCAGAGTTCTGAACACTGTTCTGAAATTTTGTGATAGGGTGACAGCTTATGATTAGCATTCTGTTCACATCAAGGCATAGTGAACACTCCACATTTCTGGTTCCATGAAGAAAACTACCAAACAATAATAAAAACATGCTTTTTCACATCCGTGTTAGTTTTCACACACTTAACTGTGAACCTTATATTTTTAGGAGCAACAGAGACATTTGCCAGTGATAAATATTTTTTGTCCCATTTAAAGTAAGTTTTCCACTTTTGGGAAACTTTGGAAACAATATTTAGACACAATGCAGCTGTACTATCAACTTTCTTCATTACTTGGTCCATTTACATGGAAACAGGATTCTTATCTCCTGCAGTTGATGTGACTCAGCTGTTTAATGCTTTACTGAAGTCACAATTCATTTGTGACATCATTATAACTTTCACAGCAATAACTGTGAGGTCACAGAGGATTATGACTTCATCAAAGGATAGGGATGGACAAAGTGCAGTTTTTCCCCGCAGAATTTCCACGGAACTCAGGAAGTTTCACAGCAGTTTCAGAATTTCTGCCTGTGTTGGAGCAAAACTTCCATGAAAATTACGGACAAAATTTCACCCATATAAGCCTTGGTGTGGCTAGTAGTCCTCCCACCAGCCCCACAAGAAAATAACATTACATACCCCATTCCCTGGTGGCTGGCAGTTCCTCCCCAACGGATCATCTGCCCGACTTTTAAAAAACATTTCTCCCACCTTAAATAGGATCCATCCCTCATCCCTGCCTGACAATGCCCACACACCTGAGTCACAAATGCCCTGGTGGCTAGTGGTCCCTCCCTCCACCCGTTCACCCCACATCTCCATCGGTACTGTTAAAAAAAATCCCTGGTGGTCTAGTGGTTTGAAGGTTTCACAATCAACCTGTCCCGGCCCTCTCCAGCCCCGATCCCCAGCCCCAGAATACATTTTTAATTTCTGGTGGTCTAGTGCCCCCACCCTCGCCCCAGCAGGTGTCCCACACCACCTCGCCCCACCCCATGTAAACCCCAGAGGGTGGACCAGCACAGCCCTCCTCTCTCTGCCAGGAACATGCTCATTCACAGGTCACTGGGCGGGCCAGCCGTGGAGGAGAGAGGAGGGCTGTGCCAGTCTGCCTGCTGGGGTTTATGATAGGGTGGGAGCAGGGTGGTGGACACCTGCTGGGGTGGGGAGGCACTAGACCACCAGGGATTAAAATGTATTTGGGGACTGGGGATCGGGATGGGGAGGGGCCAGGATGGGTTGATTGTGAAACCTTTAAATCACTAGACCACCAGGGATTTTTTTAACAGTACCGATGGAGATGGAGGGAGGGTGAACAGGTGAGGGGAGGGACCAGTAGCCACTAGGGCATTTGTGACTCAGGCTGTTTGGGCAATTGTCGGCAGGGATGGGGGTGAGATCGCAATTTAAGGAAGGAGAATTTTTTAAAAAGTCGGGTAGGTGATCTGGTGGGTGGAAGGACCGGTAGCCACCAGGGAATAGGGATATGTAATGTTATTTGCTTGTGGGTGGTGGGGGGACCACTAGCCACCAGGGATTACTGGGGAACCATTTTGCTAATTTTTGTGAATTATAGGGGAGGCAGAATTTCAGCAAAGCTCGGTAATGGATTTCTGAACTTTTATGGAAGCTTAAAATCTGACTTTTGCTTCAGTTCTGCCATTTTTTCACACAACCCCAGCAAAGGATTAAGCATCAGAACTAGATGAACTCTGGCTGCAAGGATCCTGCCCCCTTCTGTGTTAACCCAATAATTAAACATTAAGGGCGAATTTTCAGCCTTTCCAGGACTAAGTCCTGATCCGCAGCCACCGCTGTGTTACAAAATCTCAACACCTGCCGACATTCCAGTCTCAGCCTCGCTCTGCACAGGTAGCAGGCAGCTGTGGGAAATGTTACACTTGGTCCAATGAGATGAATAGTTTGGCACAGCTGTGCTAAAACAAATGACCACAAGCTGCCATACATCATGGGGCCAGTGGAAAACTGGCTACAGCTTTGAAAATATGGCTCCTGAAGGAAAATTTGTAGCTCAGCAAGCAAAGCACCACTTAAGGCTGTTTCCACACCTGCACTGATTTATGAGGGTTTGAAAATCTTGCCCAGAAGTTGGATTTTCATCAGTTAATCTAACCGTAAGGTGGTCATGAGGGCGAGCCGAGCTTAAACAATTAAATGGAAAATTTAATTTTAAATCAATGCTGTAAAAGTTAGTATTCTATGTGTACTATTGTACATGAGGGTTTCCAGCCATTAATGTAACCATGTTAGAAAGTTGCCAGCCAATCAGTGTTCTCCATTTCCAGCCATTGTTTCACAACAAAGAGTAAAGGGAAGAGAAATGCATCAACTCCATGCACTATACGCTGAATTGTGTCTTAATATTGTGTGCTTCAAAGTTTTCTCAAAAGTGCAAACTCACTTTAAAAAACATCAACTAATATAAAATGGCACACAATCTTTGAAAATGGGAATTCCAGAGGAAAGGTTACTGCACCAACATGTTGATGTAGGCTTGCTGTCTCCACAGCGTTATTTGAGAATCTGGCCCAGTGCCTGCAATTCCAATCATGTGACACCTGTACATTTCTGTAATCTTGTGCTTGAACAAATTAATTGAAAAGCATCTGTTGCCGTCACTCATGGCAATCACTGATGAACACACGCCGGGGTATTCAAGATTCCACATCTTGTACAGGGAAGGAAAGCATGTGTTCCTGATAAAGGTAAACACAGCATAAACAATTCCCATCCTGTGGGGCTACTTCATGGAAACTGAGTATTGACACAAGTGGTGTTCAACAGCTCTCTTCAACTACTTGATTAAGTCATCTCATGCAGGAAGTGCTTTATCTAGAGACAAAATAGTAACATGTCTGGCAAATTCACTGATGTAATTGTTGCATAGTGCACTCACTGCATTCAGGCAGGCTTACACTGGGCACAAAGTTGAAGAAGTATTCACAGAAGAAGCTCCAAACTTGCTTGACCTGTAGGTTAGGTGCCTACCTGACCTGTTGGTTAGGTGCCTGCCTGACCTGTAGGTGAGGTACCTGCCTGACCTGTAGGTGAGGTGCCTGCCTGCCTGACCTGTCAGTGAGGTGCCCACCTGACCTGTAGGTTAGGTGCCTGCCTGCCTGACCTGTCAGTTAGTGCCTACCTGACGGTAGGTTAGGTGTCTGCCTGACCTGTAGGTTAGGTGCCTGACCGACCTGTAGGTTAAGCGCCTGCCTGACCTATAGGTTAGAGCCCGCCTGACCTGTAGGTTAAGTGCCTGCCTGACCTGTGGAGGTTAGGTACCCGCCTGATCTGTAGGTTAAGTGCCTGCCTGACCTGTAGGTTAGGCACCTACCTGACCTGTAGGTTAGGTGTCTGCCTGACTTGTAGGTTAGGTGTCTACCTGACCTGTAGGTTAGGTGCCTACCTGACCTGTAGGTTAGGTGTCTGCCTCCTGACCTGTAGGTTAGGTGCCTACCTGACCTGTAGGTTAGGTGCCTGCCTGACTTGTAGGTTAGGTGTCTACCTGATATGTAAATGTGAACTCACTAATCTCTATGAAATAGAAGCTTTGTCCTCATCAATTTCTTTTATTTAAACATTTGGTAACTGAAAAGGCTCACTGAGCCAAGGCTCATTTCCAGGTGCAATGTTCCTGACAGATTACATAGTCCTACCCACATGTACGCTACAATACTTATGGAGGAAAAGAACCAAGGCTCATACTGAGAGCTCTCAAACAACATTACACTGTAACATAGCATTGGGTAAGCTAAGCAGGAAGCTAGGGTTCAATGGAAAAGGGCAGTAGAAACTTCAAGGTGATCCTCCAGCTGTACTGGTCACTGGGGTGATCGACCTGGCATTTTGCGCAAGAGTACAAGAGTCCACATCTGAGGAAAGACTGCAAAAAGCAGAGGCAGCAGAGTGCAGGGCAACCAAGATAGTCCAGGGACTAAGAAGGCAAGACACAAAAAGAGAGGCCATGGGTCTTGAGCATGCACACCCTTGAGAAAAGGAGGAAAAGGGTTACATGATAGAAACATGTAAGTACTGTACCTGCACCTGATAAATACGGCAAACACCAAGGAATGTTTCTCCTTGAGCTACAATACAGAGATGGGGAATTCAAGAGAACATCCACAGGCACTTTTCACAGAAATGGTGGTGAATAAGTGGACTCATATTTATACATATGCATAGGTACGTAGAATGTGCCGGCTGATGGGGACCACAAGGTCCATCTAGTCTGCCCATGTTTTTCCTACCCCCCACTTGGAATCGCTGTTAATTTACTGACGGTTCTGTCCCATGCTGATTTAAACTGCTTGACCGCCTTTGCTTTCACCACCCCTCAGGCAGTCTGTTCCATGGGTCCACCACCTTACAGTAAAAAAGATGTTTCTACTATTACACCAAAACCTACCCCTCCAGTCAAATGTCATGCCCGCTTGTATTACTGCAGCTGCTAATCCAGAAGCAGTCCTGTAATTGTACCTTGCTGACACCCTTTAAATACTTGAAGGTCTCAATCATGTCCCCATCCCTCCTTTGTTCCAAGGAGAAGAGGTTTAGTTCACTCAGTCTGTCGGCAAATGTCTTATGATATAGTCCATGAATCATCTTCATTGCCCTCTCTGCACTGTCTCCAACCTATCAATATCCTTTTGAGGTGGGGCTCCAGAACTGGACACAGTACTCCAGTTGGGGCCTCACAGGGACCTATACAGTGGCATTATCACCTTGCACCTTCTGCTAGTGATGCCTCTCCTGTACAACCCAGGAGGCTACTTGCCTTCTGTGCTGCCTTCTCGCATTGCTTCCCCATCTTTAAGTCATCAGAGATGATGACTCCAGGTCACGGTCCTGCTTTGTAGCTGTTAGTTTCTCCCTCCCAGATGATACTCAACCCCAGGGTTCCTCTTCTCATATGCATCACCTTGCACTTTTTCGCTTTGAACTTCAGCTGCCAGTCTCATGACCATCTTTCCAATCTCAACAGGTCCTTTTTCATATTTCTCAAACCCTCTGGTGAGTCGACTCTACCACAAACTTTTATGTCATCTGTGAACAGACACACCTTTCCTTCCAGACCATCAGCAATGTCACTGATATACACAATGAACAAGACTGGTCCCACCACTGACCCCTATGGAACCCCACTTGTCACCATCCTTCCCTGACAATGCTCCACTGACCAACACTCTCTGCATTCTGCTGTTTAGCCAACTTCTCACCCAGCCTATTATTTTGTGGCCCACTCCCATATGCTCAAGTTTGCTAAGCAATCTTCTGTGGGGACTGAGTCAAAGGCCTTGGTGAAGTCAAGATAGACCACATCGACTATGCCCCTTGGTCCACTGTTTTAGTGACCCAGTCAAAGAATTCCACTAGGTTGGTTTGGCAGGACCTTCCGCAGTAAAGCCATGCTGCTTTGGGTCCACCTGCCCGCCACTTCTAGAAGTGGCCAGCCTCTACCCCAGTGGGTATTACTTTGTGATCCCGGCCACTAAGCTGAATTTGAGGATGAGTTCAGTGAGTCAGCTGGATAGGACAAAGCTGGGGGTGGGCTGTTATGCGACACCAACCCCATCCAGGGAAGGAAAGGTGCAGGGTTGCCTACTCAGGCCCAGGTACCATAAAGTGAAGAAAACTCTTCTCTTGGCATAGGGCCTGCACCTCTGCACGGACCCTGTGCATAAAATGAGAGATGGACTATTAGGCCTGTGCATCTGTATCTTTAGCCACACAAAACCACATGGACCAGAGGGCCCTGCAATTCTGCAGACCACCAGACAACCCCATGAATTCTTGACATTCATCACTGTAGGGACAGAGTCTTCCCTGCCCACTCACTTCATTTACATGAGTAGCTCACAGATTATACAAACACCAATCTTTAATATACAGTGTTATTAAAATAGAAACACATATCTAACTTGAATAATGTTGCATGCTAAGAACTGGCATTTATAGAATCTGCAAGTTACCCATCTAAATGGAAAAGTGCTAGAGTCATTTTTTGTTTTTAAAATACTTATATTAGGGATCTGGCACCCCCAGTCTCTTGCACCACCTGCTCTTATATACTGAGCAGCTCCCAGAGGAGTATTCTAAGGACTAAGTGGTGAACAAGTTGAACAAGCTGCTGGAGGAAATGGTACCGCCTAATCAGTGAGCAGCTTCGAGCAGAAATGGTACAGGCATATGGAATTAGTAAGGGATAGCAGAAATGAAGGGCAGCATGGCCATGCAGGGCCAGTGCAGAGTAGTTGTAGGTGGGTAGACTGGATGGACCAGTCAACCTTTTTCTGCCCTCATTGTCTATGTACTGTATCTATATTCTTTATAAGAAAAACTGCATTAGTGCACCAGTTAGGGTTCAATTTAGCAAACAAAAGTAGGGAAATGAGGCATTAGGGTTCCAACCCCCAAAAAATAGGGTTTTGAGTCTCTGGAGTCTTGGCAAATCAGTGGTGGGTCTCCCTTGGGGTTGTCAACCTAATGCTCACACCTCCCCCAGCCCGTGCCTCCTGTACAAAGCACAAGGTACAGCTCCAAGCCAGTGCTTTAGTGATACACTCTTCAAAGGTAGAGAAGGACGTCTTGCCACAAGTTGCCAACAAAATCTGTTGTAGCTTTCCATGCAGGGCCCATCTGACCCTGTTTGCTCAGAGGAGAGGGTGAGCATTAGGGTTGACAACCCCAAGGAAGACCCCACCACTGATTTACCAAAACCCAGAGACCCAAAACTCTATAATGTTTTTTTTTGCTGCTTGGGGTGTGAGGTAGGGCCACATTTCCCTACTTTGTTGCATTACATTGAGCCCTAACTGGTGCATTAATGTAGTTCTTGACAAGAATTTCCTTTCTTTCTGAGACAGTGGAATTGTATCCTTATTCACCCAGGTCCCTTTGGGACCAACGTGAAAAGATGCAGACATGCAGGGCCCTCTAGGCCCTGCACCAAGGGAAGACTCTGTCCCTGTAGTGATGAATGTCTAGAATTCATGGGGCTGTCTTATGGTCTGCAGAATTGCACGGCCCTCTGGTCCATGCCGCTTCATGTGGCTGAAGATACAGATGTACAGAGCAAATAGTCAGCCTATGCACAGGGTCCAGTGCCACCCATGGGTGCAGAGGTGCAGACCCTATGCCAAGAGAAGAGTTTTCTTCACTATATGGTACCTACGCCTATGTAGGCAATCCTGCACCTTTTCTTCCCTGGATCATCCCCAAATTCAGCTTACTGGCACGGGATCACAAAGTAATAACCACTGGGTGGAGGCTGGCACTACATGCAACGTTCTTAATAATTATTATTGTTTTTAATTTTGACCCCAAATTTTCAAGACAGTTGTTTTATGATTCCCTTATAAACATGGCACATGGCATTTATAGTATGTTCGTTGAAACATCAGTTCACACCGCAAGTGTGAAAACACGCCTCATCAAAGATTTAAATATCAGCACCTGTCAGGTTTATCAGGTGGTATAAAACACATGGCTACACCATGTTGAAAGTTTAGAGTCAAAATATTGAAAATTAGTGAAGTTATGAGTGAATGCTGAAAAATTTCTATGTATCTTCATAACTTTATTTATTTATTTAGCGTTTGTTGACCAGGTAAGCACACTAGACAAAGAAATCCTATTTTCAGGTACAGCCTGGGAGATTACAAAGGAAAAATATACAAAACAATATCACAAAAAAGGATATACAGGCAGTAATAAGAAGGCATGGATACAAGATTGGGGCTGTAGTATTGTAAAGAGGACATTATGACAATATATGAACCATACATAAGCATTAGGGAAAACAAAACATACATAGGCATTTGGGCAGAAACAGGATGCAATGAAATCAGTAGCCAATGATTGGTTAAGTATCAGGGTGTTGCCAAAGCTTATGACTATACTCTTAGTTCTGGCCAGAGACCAAGAGTTAAGGCAAGAGTATAGTAAACCAAGTCTTTATTTTATATCACGGACAGTTGCAGACCGAGGAAGATTTTAGATGCTTCCATAGGGACCTCTTAAAGATGTAATGGGTGGCAGCACACCTAGTAGGTACTGGAAGGGAGTTCCAGAATCTGGGGCACAAACAGTGAAGGCCCAGTCACCTGTCAAAGTGCAAGATTTAGAAACAAGAAGAGACTGTGAGTCAGTATATCTTAGCAGGTAAGAGGGTTGGACAGGTGTAAGGAGTTTAGACAGAGCAGGAGGAGTGGTCTGATGGACTATCTTACTGATAAAACAGTCCAGGACAAAGAATCAGTAGCTGCATAGCAGGGGACAGCCAGTGAAGGTTATCACATAGTTCATTGTGATGGGTGAGCCGAGGGATGGCGAGGGCAAAGCAACAAACATTACTGTAGGCCACATCCCACTCAAGTTAGGCTGCTTTTTGAGCAAGGAAAAGTTATGAGCCCATAGCTTAGGGTAGAAAGTAATATATCTTTGCAAGGCAATGCATACAGCAAGTGTAGGGACCCTGGGCCCCATAAGCTAGGCCCAGTTTAATATTTGTTGTCTTACACACACTTCAAATATGCAGGAACAGGTCTAACTGGGGATCAAGAGTGACCCCCAGATATTTGAAGGAGGATGTTAGCCCACCAAGGACCCATCAACACCATAACCCTGAGGGGGAACCAGGCACAGCTTGAGCCTGGCCACAGAGCCAAGGAGCATAGTCTGCATTTTCTTTAGGCTTAGGACAAACTTGTTTGCTGGAAGCCAGGTTTGTAGTTTTTGGAAGTTAGTTTGTAAATGGAGATTTATGACATTAATATCACTTTAGGCCTTGGTCCAGTGGTGCTGAGGGTTGAGGCGCTAGATGCCACACCGCACCATGCCAGTGACCCGGGTTCAGGATTGAGCCTGGGTGATCAGGGCTGGAACTCTCTGCAGTTTCTCACTCTCCTTGTCTCTCACACAAAAGCATTGCTGCTGTTTTATAAGTCTTTGCCTGGGAACCTCGTTAAGAGGTGGCTGGGGAACAGTCACCAGTCACTGTGGTTTGAAATCACAGAAGGCGCAGAACCAAACCACACAAAACACGTATCCTGGATTTTAGGGGGCAGACTTTGAGAAAATGGGGAGATGCTTGAAAGAGGCATTACAGGGGATGGGGCAGGAATCAGGGGTTGAGGAACAGTGGGTAGTATTTAAAATGGGGATTACAAGAGCAACAGAATTATGCATTAAGCAGGTTAGCAAGAGGAAAAGGAAGAGGAGGCCATTATGGTTTTCCAAGTAGGTAGCGGAGAAAGTGAAAGCTAAAAGATTGCATTCAGGGAATACAAAAAGACACAGGCAGAAGGGGATAGGGAGAAGTACCACAGAGAAGCAAAGGGAGGCAGGAGGTCAATAAGGAAGCCAAAGCTCAGACAGAAGAGCACATTGCAAAAATCAGTGGGTAGAGGGGCCAAAACCTTTACAGGTGCATAAGTGAAAAAGAAAGGTAAAGGAGGATAGTGAGACTGAAGGGGAAGATGACAACAGTAAAGCTGACATATTGAACAGATATTTCTGCTCAGTCTTTATTGAGGAAGAGGAGGGTAATGGGTCTGAAGGGATTACAAGGGTGGAATGGTGCAGAAATGGATACAAGTCTCTTTACATGAGAAAGAGTCCTGAAGGAACTGGAAGTAATATGAGTTGATAAAGCAATGGGGCCAGATGGGTGCACCTAGGGTCCTTAAATAACTAAGAGAGGTGGTGGCTGAACCTCTGGCAATCCTGTTTAGCTGATCACTGGAAACAGGGAGGTACCTAGAGACTGGAGGACAGCAGATGTAGTCCCCTTATATAAAAGTGGGAACAAAGAGGAAGTGGGGAACTACAGATCAGTCAGTCCCACCTCGTAGCGGGAAGATCATGGAAGCACTACTGAAAGAGAGATTGGAGGAACATCTGGTTGTCAATGGACTACAGGACCAAAGGCAGCATGGTTTCACCAGGGGAGGCCATGTCAGACCAATCTCATTGAATTTTTAGACTGGGTGACTAGGAGGTGGATCAGGGTAGGGAAGTGGACATGGCCTATCTGGACTTCAGCAAGGCCTTTGACAAGGTGCCACATAGAAGACTATTACACAAACTGGGGAATATGGGTGTGGGCAGGACAGTAGTGTGGTGGGTAGGTAACTGGCTGGGCAGCAGGACACAGAGGATGGTGGTAAATGGCTGTCACTCCACAGAGGAAGCGTGACCAGGGGGTACCACAGGGATTAGTGCTGGGACCGTCCTATTCAACATCTTCCTCAGTGACATTAAGTGGACCTAGAAGGCAGAATTTCACTGTTCGCTGATGACACAAAGCTCTGTAACAGAGTAGACACACCAAAGGGTGTAGACAGAATGAGAAGGGACCTGCAGAAACCTGAAGAATGGTCAGGGGCTTGGCAGTTGAAATTCAATGCAAAGAAGTGCAAAATAATGCATATGGGGCACAAAAACCCTGGCACAATATATCGGTTGGGGGGTGAGGATACAGCATGTACCAAGCAGGAAAGGGATCTTGGGGTTATCATCTCTGATGACCTCAAGGTAGGGAAACAATGTGACAAGGCAGCAGGTAAAGCAAATAGGATGCTGGGATGCATAAGCAGGGGCATCACCAGCAGGAAAAGGAGGTCATAATTCCACTATATAAGACACTAGTGAGGCCCCACCTGGAGTACAGTGTACAGTTCTAGAGACCTTACTTACGTAAGGACATAGACAGGGTAGAGAAGGTTCAGAGGAGGGCAACAAAGATGGTAATGGATTGCATCACAAGTCCTATGAGGACAGGTTGAAGGAATTCAATATGTACTCCTGGAGGAGAGAGGAGAGAGGGATATGATAGAGACATACGAGTATCTTACAGGAGGAACAGGTGCAGGAATACACTATTTTTAAGCGAAAAGATATTCCAGGACTAGAGGGCATGGGTTGAAGTTGGAGGGAGGATGATTCGGAGGAAACATGAGGAAGAATTTCTTCACAGAACAGGTGGTGGACAAGTGGAACACCCTGCCAGAGGAAGTGGTGAGGGCTCAAACAATCATGGGATTTAAAAATGCATGGATAGACATAAATAAATTCTGGAGGTCAGGGTTAAAGGGCAACAGACTCTAGGAAAACACAAAGTGAACTTGCAAGCTCAAATGGGCAGACTGGGTGGACAGTAGGCCCTTTCTGCTGACACTATCTATGTATCTATGTAAGAGAGCCTTCTTCTCACAGAATGTTCTTGTAAGTTTCGATGCAGGTGCAGCAAAAGAACATAGTGACTCAGAAGTGACCTCTTGTTAATATCTCTGCAAAAGGTCATAAAAAACTGTATCTCAGGTTAACCCTTTGGGTTCCAAATATACTGCTGAAATGATTGCAAAAGTTAACTATATACAGTTTTAAACAAAGGGATCCCAGTATCAGTGACATTCCACATACAGATTCACATATAATTTTTATAACTGCAGATATGCATGGGGAAAGACAGAACAGCAAGTGAAGGCAGAGAGATAGTGAGAGGCAAAGAACTGCAAAACCGTCAGAGTGATCAGTTCCTAGGTCTCACCAGAAAATGTGGTTGTGCCACCAGATAAAGAAGAGACAGAAAAGGAGAGGCTAGAACAGACCTTTGCGCTATAACTTTTCTGCATAATAAATGGGGCAGGGTCTTATTCAACCCTGTCACAGCGATAAAAAATTATCATAAGTGGGAGGTCACCATACAGAGGAAAATTACTAGTTATGATATAGCAGTTTTAACTGCCATTTCCTGAGATTTTAATTACCAAAGTAGAGACAAAAGTACAAAAAGAAAACACAGCTTCTTTTAGTCACCCATTAATGTACTTATATACTTATGTACTTATATGCCTACTTAGGAAAAAGGGTCTACCTTGTGTTATCTAATCAGGACTTAAATTCTGTAACTGTCAATGTGTATTACTGTGTTTTATTTCACACAGTTACCATAATCTGTAGAAGCTCACTACAACAAAAAGGTATAGTTACTGGTTCCTTAAGTTCCTTAAGTAACTATCATTTGATGCTAAATGCTTAGTGTCAAAATCTAGGCAGCCAGATTCCTGGAGTCAGTAATGCACCAGCCTGGTACCTCCGCTTATATAAGGGTACAAGGGTAGGACTTACTGAAAATAAGCTCCACAAGAAAAACTGCTCCACCAGGGAAGACTGCTGTAGCACCAATACATGTGTAGGCAGAAGTGAAGAATCTGACCATCCTCTCCATACCTGTGCCTTATATGGCAACAGTCATGTGACCTAGTGGCGTAAATTTTAACAGATCTCTTTAGGCTCTAGTATTCATTAATTAATTTTATCACCCAAATGAAGAAATTTCTCCACTTGTGCAGTGATAAAATAAACAAATTAAAATGAGGGCATGGCTGGTTGTACATATCAGCGCATGCTATCTGCTCCTGCAATATGAACTTACAGACTCTGTTAACGAACATATTCTATAAAACATAAGTATCCAAAGTATCAAAATAATAATATAAAACATCAAAACCAAAAGCAAGAAACATAAAACACTGTTGCTGTCTTTATACAATAAACGGGTAAAAGAGGCAAGATAGAGAAACCTGTAGGGAGCTGGAAAAGTCAAAAGTGGCAATACTCTCCTCTCTTTTTCAATTCAAACACCCCAAAATGTAAAAATATAAATATAAATACACCACCTCTTGTCCTCTGGGGCTAACCAATGCTGTCTGGAGTGAGAATAAGTTTTAAACTAAATAACTATATTGAAAGCCCAGCACACTGCGGATGGAGTCCCACTCTGTGAGGGAGTTTGCTGATGCACCCTCTGCAGGGCTTCCTGATGTCACCATGGTCAGAACTGACTATACCACTATTTCTACTCCTAGCAATACCATTGAAGCACAGGGCAGCAAAACCCATGCAGCCAAAACTGAGCAGCACAAGTTGGACTGGAAAGGACCTGGTGCCGTTCTTTTAGTTTGGCAATGGTGGCATACCTGTTCAAAGAAAAAAAAAAGCACCTCTCATCAAGTCCATGCTAGTGTTGAGCTTCTCCTCAGTACAGTGTGCAGCTGTCTCTCACTCCACCTCCTGTCAGCAATCAACTGCTCATAGGTGTTCCAGGCGGCTTTTCCAGTTTGGACTTTTGTGTCTGCTTTACTTGCTGCCATTCTTCTGGTAATCACTGCTATGCTTGCTGTTGTAGGATCCATACCTTTCTTCTATGCCCTCCTGGTACCAGATCTAGTACTGACTCACACAACTCCTGGTGTAAAGCATGGTCTGATACCAACTGTCATAGAGGCATGAGTCAGGAAACACAGGCAGATGAGGAGAATATATAACATTCACAGGTAGTGTTTTACTATTATCAGTAACAATAAAATAAAAACATTGTTCCAGATAGCTGTCCAAAAGGCAATTCAAACAAACAAAAATTCTACATCTGAGTCTCTCTCTCTTGTTTAAATCTGAGTGTCTGTATATTCCCTAAACAAACATTGCTCTTTATATAAGATGTTCTTTTCCTGGCAGTTTAAACTCTGTGTCCTCTTCTTGTAGGTTACATCTCCTGAGGGCAGTCTGAAGAGTACATCTAGTCTAACAGGTGCAACAAAATAATACATTTAGTCCAAGAGCTGGTTTCCAGTTGACAGTTCAATTAACAAGCTTGAAGTGGTCAAACTGCATGTTAACGCCAACCTCCTGTGTTCCAGATTATCTTTCTAATAAACCTAAATAGCTTTCTGCATAAATGATACACATTTGCAAACAAAGGAATGCCAGTTTCACATAAAGATTCACATATATTTTTTAACCACAGAGAAGCAATGATAGAAAGAAAGAACAGAATCAGCAAAAGGGAAATTGTGGGACCATCAGAGTGGCCAATTCGAGGTGCCACAAGAAAATTTGATCACAGAGCAGCAGAGAGACAAGAGACAGCCAAGAGGCATTTTAGGAGAGGACAAAATAGATTCTTCCTTTAATGCCCTCTGCTTAACAAATAGGACAGGGTCTTACCCAACCCTGTTACACACATGCAGTATATAATCAAATCCTGGACTAAATATAATAGATAATCACACACTGAAACCAAATACAGTATATCGTCAAATCCAGGGGAACACATACAGTATATGATCAAATCCTGGGACCACATATAGCTCTGGATAATCATACTGCACCGGCAGTGGCACAAGCCTGGGCACAGCGCAACTGGGATGCACTGGGGCTAGGGCTAGGTGATATTCAATGGTGATGAGCCATGGCACAGCACCACTGAATATGGCAAGGTCAGCGCACATACTGCACATGGCGCAGTGGCACTGTGCCAGCATAAGCCACAGATAGAGCACAGGGATGCACCAGCACAAGTACAGTTGTGCTAGGCACATCACCCACGATATTCAGCAGGGGCATGCAAAGAGGCCATAAATATGCAAGATGCAAATGGGGCCATTTGCATGTCATTATGGCCCCATTTGCATGCCTTGCACAGGCAGCCCAGCGACTTGCACCTGGCACCCTGCACAGCATGACGATCCAGTGGGATCCTGGGGCATCCCCACCCCATAGCCATGAGCACGGTATATGTAATATATAAACATCCCTCATAGTCAAGTGGCCCTTCTCTGAGTCCCTAATTCCCAAGATATGTATTAAAGATTATTTCGATAGTCTAGTAGCCCCACCACTTCAATCCCCAAGAAATGTGAAGAAAGACCATCCCGGTGGTCTAGTAGAACCCCCGTCCATTGCCACAATCATACTAATCAAATCATGGAACCACATACAGTAAATAGTCACATCCTGGGACCACACACACCCATACTGTACCTGTCATTTAGCCGGCGCGGTATGGGGCGGTCGCAGCTGCCTGCCAATGGGGGGGGGAGCAAGGAGTCCCGTGTGGATGGGAGGGGTGGGGTGCCACTGATCACCATTAATTTCTGTGATGGAGCTGTACCGCCATCACAGCAGTGGGCAGGAGGTTCCACTAGGACCACCAGGGACGGCCCTTTAACATTTCTCAGGGCTCAGGTGGGTGGTGGGACCGCTAGACCACCAGGGATGGTTTTCTGTACATATCTTGGGGAATCGGGTGAGGGGGACCACTAGACCACCAGGGGTTTGTGGGTGCTTGCTGACGGTGTTCTGGTGGGAGGGTGGCCACTCACATCTGGCGGCTGCTGTGTTGTGCCATGTAACACAGCAGCCTGCCTGTGGGTGGCTGGGATTTGTTCCATCTTTTCCGGGCTCAACTTTGAGCCCCCATGTATGCACTGCAGGGTTGTGCCAGCAAATATGCCACACATCCCAGGCTGAATATCAGGATGTGCCGATGTGCATGGGCATGCCCCTGCATCTGCGCCACGCATAATTGTATTGCATCCCAGTGCATCAGGATTTGCACTGTGCCTGGCAGCCCTTTCAATATCCCACCCAGGTAATACGGGGTTGCACCCAGCGCAACTCTGCTGCACCAGGTACAACCCCTTTGAATATCCGGGCCATAGTATATAATCAAATCATAGAACTACATACAGTAAATAGTCACATCCTGGGACCACACAGTGTATAGTCAACCATCATCTCTCACTGTAGCTTCTGTCCTCTACTGCAGGACAAAGAGCTTTTCCTACCTCACCCCAAAGCTCAGGAAAGTTCTGCCTAACATGTTAGTTTAGCGTAGTTTAGTTTAGTTTAGCTTAACGAGTGTAGCTTAGTTTAGTTTAGTTCGTTCATTTTATTAAACTTCTTCAAAGCGCCCTTCAGACCTTGGAATGTCTATACAATAAACATAATATAGAGAATAATGGATAGTTATTTATTGGAAACAAATGAGTTAGTGCATCGAGAGGTTGTATGGCGACTTCATTAGCCTCGAGAGTGAAGCTTGAGAGGTTTGGTCGCCACTGGCAACCTCAAGACGCATTAACACAGCTTGTTACTGAGAGGTAAACTATCCATTGTTTTTTATAGTGTAGGATGCCCCACAAGCAATAAAAGTTATAAGTACTTGGTCCTGCTGTTTTTTTCTCCATCTGTGCGCTTTGCTTCACTCTCCTTTTCACCGGCTACTTCTTGGATGTGTAACGTGCATGAGCTAACGTGATTCAGTGTTGTTATGCTGTAGTAACTACGTATTAGTGCAGCATAACAGCTATGATAACGTAGCTACTACAGCATAACAACATTTAGAAAGTGATGGATTTCTGCTGGTAACGTATGTGTTATCACACTATAAAACGAGCTATCATAAATAATATACAACAACAATTCAAACCACATCCAGTAATAAGAACATCCATCCTCTTGTACAGTACATTGCTATATACTGCACATAACCAGCTATAGCAGTAGCAGTAGTCATATTAATCAGCTTTCAACCTAGAGCTCCCAATCGGCCATTATTTAGAAGAAACATAGGCTGACTCTCTAAGAATAAATACTCTTGTTACTGCTTTAATTATACTTTGTAAATTGAATACCTGTTTTTGATTTGTAAAGTGGATGTTGTTATCTAATGTAATCTGTACTCCCATTATGTAGTCTTGCTGTACATCTAATTTTGTAACTCATTATTGCCACAGGCCCTGGACAAACTGTAAACAGGCTATTTAACTCAGTGCTCTACCCAGTTAACCAATAAGTAAATAAAATCACTCAATCCTGGGGCAACAAATTAAATCTTGAAACACATATATAATCAAACCCTGAAATAACACACATAACTTATTTGATTGTTTATTTAGGTAATGTTTTTAACCAGGCAAAAGCTTGCTGGAGGTAAAGATTCTCCTTTACTGGAGCAACAACGTTGATTACAAACACAGCATAGACGTACATAATGCAAGACAGTCCACATCACATAGTACATAGTGAATAAAACAATTCTCAAGTGATGAAGAACAAGCTGGTCCTCACACCAAGTGAGTCCAGTGACATCATAAAGCACAAGAGTGAAGCGGAGTGCTCTTTAATAGCACTGGACCTATGAGGCAGAGTATGAGAATGATCTTGTTCACACTTGGGAGGGTATTTTCATAACATAACTATAACCATATTTTCCACGGCAAAATCCACTGTAAATCATTCAGTGTCAAAGAAAAGTTTTAGTACTTGCTGGTTGCTGGAGCTGGATGCCCCCAAAACAAAAATGTGTTGCCTGACATAGTGATGGAAATGGATGTATGAGGTGACAGTTCTGTGGTTCAGCTACCTGCAATTTAAAGGGAATGTTCGCTCCCCAGAAAGAAAACATTACCTATAGGTCCTGATTATCAAAATACAGTTAGAATAACATTTATATTAATGCAGTTGTCTGTAATGTCTATATTTATCTGACTTGACCATTTGACTTCCCGCCAGGCATTATTCTCCCAGAGCCCCCTCCCCAGCCAGCCCTCTGATAGCAAGTATGATGGGCTAAGATACCAGGGACTTTTACAGTATATGCCTGTAGGCATTTTGTAAATGCTGTTATGTTATATAGGGTATTATCCTGCTTTCAGTATCGGTATGGATCAGCTGAGGAAAGTACTTTCCTTGGCTCATCTGTACCAGTACTGTAAATGCAATAAGGTACTGCATAAGGTAACAGAATTTACAATATGTCTACAGTCATATAGGTGCCCCATGGCTTAGCCTGTTACACAAGTAGGACGGGTGAAATTTACGCTCCACCAGCAAATTTCTGGCGAAATCTGAATTTCGCTTGCAAAATTCTCACAAAATGTCCTCAAAGATTTTACAAAAGTGTGCCAAATTGAGACTTCAGTTATTTCCTTCTAATTTAACAGTGTTTATCCAAACTGCGCCAAATTTGGTATGATGACTTTACATATGTCCAGACAGATGTGCACTGAGTTTTAGATATCTATGTTTAAAGGTAACTGAGTTATACGCCCAAACATTCAGACATTTTAACATTACATTTGAATTATGGAAACTGCAGAATGTTAAGCCCTATAACTTTAAAACTAGAGAAAGGACTGTCATCAATGTTTTAGGTTCATTGACCTAAATATTGGCTTTGAGGCCACCCCATGGTCCAGCAGCAGAGTGTCAACCATGCTGACAACCTGGGTTTGGAAGCGAGCCCAGGAAATCACATCAGGAGGCAGGCCATGGCCAAGATAGCTGACACGCCGATCCCAGTTAGGGAAGGGTGGTGGTGGGTTTCACCAACACAGGACGACCCTGCATATGGGCCAGAGCTTGCTCCTGCTGCAGAAGAAGCTGTAGCTGTGCAAGGCTGACAGAGATACCACCCCACCAGGGAGATGGGAGGAACAAAATGGAGAAAACCTCTGTAGCCAACTGGATGATGGGTAGTTTCAGCTTGATCAGGGTCTATCCTGTGAACAGGCCATATCCTTGAGAGACAAGCTGCAAGCCGGGAGAAAAACAATGTGGGAAAAAGGCTGTGTGTGTCAACTCTCTAATCTCTTGCTCAAGGGCTGGACAAGTTAAAGCAGCCAAAGATTCCAAAATAACATCAGTAACTAAAGTTGAATTTCATCAGCTTTTGTGAAATTGTGAAATATTGTGAGATACTATTGACGAAGCCATGTCCATCGTTTTACCCAGTCATACACTTGAGTTGCCATTGTACAGGATGGTAAAGACTAGGTAAAGTGGCAATAAGGTAGCATTCATAGGAGGCTCTGTAGTAAAAGTATAGTGGCGCCAAGTGTCAGGTCACTATCTTGAGTGAAGAACCATGAAGAACAGTCACGGACATCAGCGTATGCGCTTAGCTTGACCTGTTGCAATATGCCAGATCAACCACTAGAGCTCACTGACTTAACTTGTGGAAGCACATGCATGTGCAACATTGTTTCAGTAAAATGCCAACTGCAGACTCTTAAACTACCCTGTTGATAACGATGTATGTTTTACTATTTGAAAATAGTGGCACCAAGTAACTACAAGCCTTACAACTAGTTGCAACTTAGGCGATTGGTACAAAAGTATCTGGATATCTTTAGTCATGATGAAGCACGATGGTTAGAACATCACTGTTGCAGGATTGTTGGAGGGGTGTTGGTATTGCAGGCCATGTTGCTCAGGAGCAAGCATTTTACATGCATCTAAATGATTTATAAATTGGTTGTAAACTAACCTTTTCTGGATTTTTCGCAGGCAAAGGTGTATCAGAATTTGGGACCTTTTGTGGATTGGTATAACAATCACCTGTTTCAATTTGTCTGGTACATATCATGTGGTCAATGATATATAGATACAAGGACATTGATGACAGAAAAAGATCTTCGCCCATCCAGTCTGCCCACCTAAATAACAATTCTGCCTTGCCCTACTGGCAATCCTCCCCTTTTTTACTTTTCTCCTTCCCAAGTCCACCCACCTGCCCAATCCTCCTTGAAGCTGTCAATCGATTTTGCCTGTACCACTTCTTCTGGTAGCTTATCCCACTTATCCATTGCCCTTTACATGAAGAAGTGCTTCAGACATCCTTTTGAATCTACTCTCTGCCAGCTTTAATGAATTCTCTCATCCTTGTATTCAAACTCAAGGTAAACAGTTCCTTGATGTCTACTTATCCCATGCAGGTACTTGTACGCCTCAGTCATGTCACCCTATTCTCTCCTTTACCCCAGGGTGTACGGGTTTAAGTCCTGCAGGCTCTCCTCCTATGTCAAATCCCTCAAGGCCATGCACCATCTTAATTGTTCCTGCACGGTACTGCCTCCACCTTGTTGCAGTCTTTCCTCAGGTGTAGGCTCCAGTACCTTGATAAACTGAAACTTTTGACAAAGGAAGTGCAGTTGCAGGGGCCACCCATTTAAGTACTTTTGGATCTATTCCATTAATGTCTGGTCAGTGCGCCTTTAAACATATGTTCCATTTTCCAGTAAAAATTTCCAGGTGGCATCCATGGAATCCAGTTACATAAAACTGCTCCAAATTTGAATTACAGGACCTTCCATTCTTTATCACTGAAGATATACATATATTTTCTATTTAAAATGTTGTTCTTTGATAAAAAAAAGAACATAAAATATACTAGAGAGCATGCAAAGGTCAGGATTGCAGCAGACCAGGCCTTTGCCTGTGGCCACTTCTTTTGATATCTGAGCGGGAGGCTCATGGAAGGGCCAGGTAGGCAGGTAGGATCCCTGGAGGCAGAGGGTTTGTGAACAGAGGAGAGGAGCAAAGAGGTATTTAACCTGGTACACATGCTGTGCCAACCCCTCTTTGCTTCTCCACTCCAGCCAGAATTTGAATCCTCCTTCAGCAGCAGCAGCATGCTTTGGGATAGCACTTTGTAATTGCCAGTTAGGCTGGTCTCACGGTGGTCAGAGTTCACTTCCTAGTCAAGCTCATTTTTCTGTCTAATCCTTTGAGTAAAATTGACTTATTTTGCGTGTGCATTTTCTTGGCTGTTTCAAATGGTGGTCCTGGGAGACAGGGGCATTGTTGCTGTGCAAAAGGGGTGGGGGACGAGGCATGGTGATGGCTGGTTTTCATATGGTGGGTAGGGAGATAACGGCATTGCTTGCCAAAGCAACGGGGCTCAGTATGGTTGTGATAACAGTAATAAAGAGGGCAGAAAGCAGGAATGACACTGAAGACAGTAGCCTTTGGCTGTTAAAAAGAGATTTTAGGCACCAAAGGCTGTTCTGGGATCAGAAGGCAGGCCAGGCCATGAGGTGGCGGTGTTTGAGCCTGATCCCTCTCACCATGGGTTGTGGGCCATGGCACAACTCCTGTGAGGGTCTGCCAAGCAGCAGAAAACAACAAATGGACTAGTGATTGCTATTTGGGACAGGGAAAATCTGAGGAGCACAGCTGCTCACTTAACCTGGTTATAAATGCCAATGCAGTGGCTGGGCCATGTGAGTTGTACAGTGGCTGGCTTGAACTCCTTTGTTACCCCTCCCCAAAGAAGGAAGAAGAGTAAGGAAAATCGGAAACAGGTAGCAGCTGCCAAACAGTCTTGTGGCCACGGCTGGAGGTCTACTTCATGTGGTCAATTCTCCCTCCGCTTTCAGCCACTTTGTGTGAAATGGGAATGTTTCTCAGTCAGATTAAGCAAGGGATCCAGTGAAGATTTTTTGTTTGTTTTCTTTAAAGAGCTAGTGTACTGCCTGAAACTGCCTGCAATTAATTGTAACTTTCAGATGTAGTCAGCTATCACTTCTTATATCTCAAGTATTTATTCTTTTTTGCTAATTAGAAGATTTTCCACCTGGCGATACTGGGGTGATGTGGAGCAGCACTCTGTCTGAAGAAAAAATCAGTTCTGTTCCTCCCACTACATCAACACTGAAACCATACTGACTATGACATCACTAGTGACCAATGAGAACCATTTCTCACTACTAGGTTTCACTTTCACATGAAGCAGCAGGGACAGACTCTCCCTGGTTACATTTGATCCATGCCTCTCATACCACGCACATTAACAATCTATCCACAGCCATAGATGCCTGTATAGGATTACTGTATAGACACAAAAATTGCCTACACGCTGGAAGCCCTCAACCTGCCATCACCTCCTCGGTCCTCTCTCTAGTTGATTATGGGCTCACAGTTTACTTGGCTGCCGATACTACTGCACTGAACAAAATCCATCTGGCCATCAACAAAACATGTAGACACCCTCTGGGGTGGATAAGGTACCCACACTTGTACCCTGTATACCCTGGCAAACCTCCTCACCCTGGATGAAAGACTATGCTCTCAAACATGTCTCCTCACTAAAAAATTCACCTGGGGTTAACTCCCTTGGGGTGTCTGCCTCTCTCAATCCCCAACACATTTGTGAACATCCACACCGCCAACAAGCAGGTATGGTCTATACGAGGGTCAAAACCTCTCTAGCCCAAAGGTCTTTCCTTTACAGAACTCCAGTCTGGTACAATGAACTCCCCTCTGATGTCTCCTCCATCCACAACCTAGGTTCCTTTAAGCTTGCTCTAAAGAACACATACTTGCCTCACGTCATTGTCAATGCACCACCTAGCCTAGGATATGACTCAGCAGGCCTAGTATTCATGGCTGCTAAATTTTAACCTCGTGACAATGCCTTTGTTGGCAGCATATGTTTGTTAACTATGCAAGTGTCTCCACTCCTTAGTATACTCAAAGTTGTTACTTCCTTAGGCATATCTGTTCACTGGTGTTCTGCTGTAATCTATAAACTATCTGCTGATTGCATTATACAGCCTAGCTGTAAAATTGTAAGAGCCTGTAATAATGTGAGCTAATACTTCCTGTAACTCTTTATTTGCTGTGACTGTATTTGATATGCCTGTTATGTTCCCTGACTGTATTTGGGATGTCTGTAATGTTTCCTGACTAGGAGCTTTGTAAATGAGTCTCTGACTCAAAGGTTGCTAATCCTAAAGAATATTAAATAAATAAATAAATAGTGATGTCACAGTTTCCTGCATTTTGATTGGCAGCTTGTGAAAGTCACTGCTCAGGCTGCAAGGATTGTGGTGCCTCAAGGTATTTGGCCTCATTTCTGATGATGTAGTGGAAGGAACAGAACTCTTTTTTTTTCCTCCAGAGTTCTGCTCCACACATCACCCTAGTACTGCCAGGTAGAAAAATCTTCTAATTAGCAATCAGAAAACAAAAAAACTTCAGATACTGGAAGTGATAGCTGACTGCATCTGAAAATTACTATTAATTCCAAGAAGTACACTAGCTCTTTAATGGTTAAAGCTCACATGGTTAGGGTTAGCATTGCATATATGGTGCAGTGTTTTGAAAAGAAATTCTGCCTCGAACACAGTTCCTCAAATACAAACAGAGTTTTAATTAACTCTTTGGCCTAACCCTTTTGCTCAAATTGTGCCCCTTTGAATACCTATAGAAGGTTTACAGGCTGGCTGAGGTTGTTCTGGGTGACCATGAAGCCAGACAGTGAGTGATTGGCGTTATCTTGCTGACCATGTAATGGAGGCATGTGGCAGTTCAGCAGGGGAGGGCCCGTAACACCAACGCTGCACATCACTGGAAAATGGGATGAGCCACACGAGTGGCTTGACAGACAACAACCGTAATGCAGGAAACTGGGATGAAATTAGGCACATGTTTTCTGGTGGGCTGGGGAGTTTCAGATAAGATGTCAATGACCATGATGTTGTGATGAGCTGCAAGTGCAGAATGGGCATTGCAGGATTAGCTTGAGGTAACAAGGTATGTGGATTCCTCACATGGCAGCATGAGCTCCACTTGCAAGCAGACACCGCTAGCATAGAAACTGTACTGTCTATTGTTTGGGCTTTTAAGTTCCTGTTTTTTCCTTACAGCAGTGCAAAGCCATGCAACAAGGGAAACAGCTGTATGGTGATCTCAGGCATTCATATAGCAGCTTAGTCTGCCCTAGTGACTCTGTGCATGCACAGAGTGCTGCACATGTGCAATGAAGAGTGGCTACCATCTTGCAAAGGAGTCTGCCCTCAGAACTTGCACTTGAGCGCACACCACGCATGCACTAAAACACAGCACCATCTTAGGTAGGCAGTGCATGGTCACGGAATGTGACCGTAGCTGAGTAAGATAGCCATTTGAGGCATTTTAAAGATAATCAGTTCTTATAATTATAAATTATAAAAGAAAATTATGGTCACCCCTGGCAGGGTAGATGGGACCTTTCATGGCTCAGGTGGTTGCTGGCAACAGAGGATGTCAGGGAGCAGAGACTGGGAATAGTTGGTAATAGTATGGAATGGTTTTCAAAGAGTTGCAGGAAGGACTTCTGGTGCCTGCCACTGCCTGCAAAATGTAAAGCAAAACCAAACAAAACAGTTCTTTCCACAGAATTACATGTTCCAATCTTGGTTCCATTAATTTTTTTTCCACAAATCATAACCAGTGGCAGATTGCAGAACAGAACTACGTGGGAGGAGGATGGTGTCTCTGAGCACCAGAAGTCTGGGAAACAACATGGCAGAAATGCAGTCACTGATGGCTGAGGAAGAGGTGGACATAGATGTTATCACATGGTTCAATATGCTTATGCAACTGGATATGATATGATAATGCTTGTATAACTTGAAGTAACTTGAATTTATGTAGCTTTCCGCCTCTTTATCTGTGGGATATACCTCCTGTAGAGTGACGCAAAGGAACCTAGTGAGGGTTCCCTCCCACAGGTGCCGGAAAAGAATGAGTCCACAGGTAAGAGAGGTTTGCCGCTGAAGGAGGAGGGGGGATGGTGGGCAACAAAAGAATCCTGAGGGCATCCAGGAAAGTGATGTATTTAAGCTCAATGGGTGTGATATTGTTGCTTCACCATTGAACCTCAGGCTTAAAGCCCTCCCATTCAATGTGCTTACGAACTGGTTATGATATGATAATGCTTGTGTAGCTTGAGTAACTTGAATTTATGTGGCTTCACTCCTCTATTTGTGGGATATATCTCCTGCAGGGGTATGGACGAAGGAACCCTAGTGAGGGTCCCCTACAGATGCCGGAAATGAATGAGTCAGCTAATGGCAGGTTAGGAAGAAGCCCAAAAGAATACCTGAATTGTCAAGCATTGAAGAGAGAAGTAATTAATGAATTCGTGAGAAGGGCTAACTTCCTGAGGAGAGAGGGGAAAGCCGGGCCACCATCTGCCTCCTCCAACAGTGTCACCTAACTAGCTAAGAAGAAAATTACTAATTTAACTAATATTATGACCATTGGCATGGAGGAGAGGAAAAATAAACTCTTTGAGGAGGAAACCTCTGGGGATCCAAGGCCTAGGTCACCTTCCTCCAGGCTGATGAATTGAGGATGTGTATTTTAAAAGAAAGGGTTCGGTAACTAGAGGGATACAAGTAGTGAGGATGATGATGGAATATGGCAGATCCCTAAAAGAAAGTGCAGATCAAAGATGGAACATGAGGCTGCGCGCAGATCAAATGCGAACATGAGGCAAAATTAATACTGATGGTGATGATCACTGCAGGAGGTCGTAGGTCAATGAGGTAGCATAAGATCAATAATTGATATGATTGATTGAGTGAGGCGAGGAAGTAGAAATTGAGATCGATAAGGCATGATTATACGAGTGAACAATTAGATCCTGGTGTTGTGGTCAATGGGTAGCATCAGAGTCAATGATGGAATGCTCAAGGAACAATGAAACTAGATAAACCTTATTGGAACTAAGGAAGGTATGTTTGAGTAGTCAATGTGAGATAGATCTGGAAGCAAGGATAGGAGGGAGTAAATCCACTTGTGAGTCAGAGCAGCAAGGGTATCCAGATGTGCTCACAAGGATATTCTGAGATGAGTCAATGAGAAGACCGATAATATTGTAGACTGGCTTGATGGAGCGGATGTTTGATACAGCAATGCAAGTGAGCAGACACTGAGGTTGAAGAGGCATTCTTGATTATAGCGATGCAACGATTAGACCCTGAACGATTAGACCCTGAGGTTATGGTTGATGAGGTAGAACAGTATTGAATGATAGGAATGTTAGAGTAAGCAATGTAAATGGATTAGCTTTGAAGTAATGCTGAGTGAAAGATAACTGGATTCATTAACTCGATATGACTGGAGATATGAACTCGATGCATTCAGCAGGATGGCCACAGCTGATAGGTGGCATAGGAATTATGATGGGTATGCCCAAAAGAGTGTCAAGAGCAGGCCAAGAGTGGAGGAAGCCTGGATAACTGGAAGTGAACTGGAAAAGGAGGAGACGGAATGAACTTGAAAATGAACTTTATGAAGGAAGCAAAGGAAGCAGGCTGCCGAAAGGAGGTAGAGTCCGATACGAAGAAGGAGATCTGAAACCAGAGGCAGCTCAGGTTGAGCGATCGAGGATCAAAACGGGATGAGGTATGATGAGAACTGAGCAAAAGTGGATGATGTATGATGAGGATTGAAGCTATGAGCAGAGTGGAGTTATGATGACTGAATCCTGAAGAGCCGGTATGGAACTGGAAGAACAGAAGATGGGAATGAATTGGAAAAGAACTGGAATGAAGTATCATACACTATGGAGTGACAAAACAAAGATGCTCCTCGAAAGGAGGCAGACTCTGAGGCCAAGAAGGCATGACGAATCAGAGGTAAACAAATCAGAAGGTAAGCACGGGATGACGATCAAGGGGAGTCAATGCACATGAAGGACAATGAGGAGGGAGCTAGGTGTGGAAAGTATACTAGGTCAGGACAAGAATAAATGGTAGGCTGAGGAAAGCAACAGAAATGGATGAGGTAATGATGAGGATTGAGCCATGAGGTAGGTACTGGAAAGCGAAGTGGGAAAGAGACGAAGGATGGTATGGAGGTCAATAGATAGCATAGGACCCAACCAGCATGGGATGAGAGCTGTGCAAGGGTGAGTCGGAAAAGGTGGTACATGAATCCATGATGGGTATGGCTAGAAGGAGCAAGGAAAAAGCTCAGACGTGGTAGAACCATGTCAATCAAATGGAGAGGGATTGAATCAGATGAGCAGGTCAAGGCTAAGCATCATGGAGCAGAGGGGCAAAGAGTCAAAGGATCTTCGATGAAGGGAGAGATGACAGACAGGGAGCAAGCAGACTCTGGGAAGGAGGAAGGCTCCACAAGGGGCAGGAGGGCGAGCTGGATGAGGAGTCACTTAGGCCCAGTTCATGGAAGGTCGGATGGAGTCAGCCATGGATGGCCCAAGGATAGGAACGGCAGAGCAAATAAATAGCTAATTCATGGCACAAGGATATAGAAGCCAGGACCGGACTGAATTTCTGAAGGCTGAACCTGTCAAGAGACAAGGAGAGGAAATCAGAAAAGGAGTAGACATAAATGAATTTGAGAATGAACTTGCATGAAGAAGGAAAAGCAAGTAGGCCCCTCAAAAGGAGGGAGGTAACTCAAGGTGAGCGATCAAGAAAAACTGGAGGAGGTATGAAGAGGGAGCGAAATTGGATGAGGTATGAAGAGGAACAAAACGAAGAGCGGAGCAATACCATGATGGCTGGGACTAAAACCACACTAGGACAAGGAAGGTAAAATTAGGAAATGTATGAGGTACAAAGAGGGAGGAAGCCAAGGAGGCTGGTACAGGAAGCGAAAATGAAAGGGCGAGGAACAGAGGAGGTCAAAGGGTAGCAGGAAGGAGAGACGGATGAGGTGGCTGATGATCCAATTAGAGGAGCAGGTCGAGGCGAGGCATCGGCTAGCAGACACCAAGGCTGATGGCATGCCAGAACATGCAAGGAACTCGACGGCTGATGATGGATGGAAGCATGATGAGTAGTGCATGTGTCTGAATTAAATATCGAGCACAAGACAGATACAAGATAAGCATGGTGAATGAGGAAATGGGCAGATAGAAAGGGAAATGGAGGTCAAAGATGGAAGAGAGATGCGATGAGGAAGGCAGGGTCATATAGGGTCAGCTGGACACGGTCAAGTGGGAGTGAGTAGTGATAGGAGCAGGAATAAATGTGTGAGAGAACCATAGGTGTCCAGAGGGCATGCCAACTGGGTAGCGACGGTCCCATAGAAGGTGTGACCACCATGAACTGGGGTAGCATAGGCAATCCTACCCAGTCTGCAAAAATAGATATAGAGCATAAGATGGGGAGGCATTGAAAAATACACAAGCACACCCGCTGCCATGTAGGTGATGGGAAGGAGAAAGTCCAAGGAGAAGTCAGAGATGTAGAGGCCAGCAGAGCAAGGAATATCCAGAGGCAAGCATGAAAAGACTGAGGAAGCACTGAGGATGATGGAAAGGAGACATGAAGGCTTGAGAGGAGAAGAGGAGACATGAAAAGAAACTAGAAACTGAACCAGGATGATGAAAGAGAGCAGCCAGCCAACCTTTAGCAAAGGACAATGGACAGGAAAGCACGTCCCTGAGTGGATGTCGAGGCAAGTTGAAGTAGCAGGGACTCGAGAGGGTATGCTAGAGTAGTCGATGAGAAGGAACAGACTGACATAAGGGTAGAGGAGCAGAGCGGGACTTTGGATGAGTGAGGATAGCCAAAGGTGGTAATGAGAAGATGAGGGAGTAGGTCGAATGAGAACCAAGGTCGAATGAGCAATGTGAGGAGGTAGATACAGAGGCCAATAAGGCATGCCTGGAACCAGAGGAGTCAAGAACCCACAGACAAGTGGTACTAAGGGCCCAAAAGAAATATCGAAGCAGGCCAGGAATAGATTGAATCCTTGATGGCCAGTGCGCTGCTTTTTTTTTTATATATGATACACTGCAGTATCAGTGGAACTGCGGCATGTGTGGGCAGTTCCTTCTGGTTGATTATGGAGACTGTAGCCAACTCACACTCCGGATGGAAAAGGCTGCAGCAGGAGGGCTCTGGAGCACCTGAGGTGAGGACCAGTTGGGAAAGAAGCAAATGAAACCCAAGAAAGAACCCAGTGATAGAATAGAAATGAAGCTGCACTCTGCCCACTACACAGAGTGAAAACAAAAGAACCGCCCCATACCGACAAAAGAGAAGCAGAACAGCTGAGAAGAAAAACATGGTGTTTCAGAATATCCTAGGTTCCCATGCTCCCCACTGGATATATCGAGACTGATACAACTGAACTCCAACTCCAACTAGGAGGGCAGGATAGTGGCTACAGCCACAGTTGAGATTGGGTAGCTCAGTATGCAGTGGTATAGGAGAACCTGCACTTTCTCCCCGAGCACTGGAGAATAAAGTTCCAAATAAGCTGTACCCTACCAAATATAGTTCAGAGGAAGGCAGTCCAACTTATCTCATAGTGTAAACGAGATCGAGACAGTGATAGGAATAGTAATTAGAATGTGATCCAATTCATTACCCAGTAGCTCCTAAAATATTCGACCCATAAGTCATGAAGAAATGTATTAAGAAGCAGAAACACACACCATAATGGACAAATCCCAGCAGCACCAGCAGGTTAGACAGGTGAGGAGAGCAGAGGATGAATGGCCAGATGCCTTGAACGAAACGGAGCAGCCAGGACATACCGAGAAAAGCAACGGCAAGTGAGGCGGGGAAGACCGATACAAGAGCGGGAGCAGAGGGCACAAAAGGAAGGAGCAAGTGAGCCACGGAGCAGGTACAGCACTTGCTGGAAACAAGCTGAGAGGGAGCGAGGGAATGAAGGGCATGACAAGACAAGCAGAGAGGAACGGAGCCAGAGAGCAGGCAAAAGGGTGGGAGGCATCGAAACAAAAGTGGCGCTGCACAAAGCAGCAGCTGACAGAGCCAGGAAGCACAGCACAATGGAAGAGGCAGAAGACAGGAAAGTGGAGAGTGGGGGGGCAGAAGACAGCCACCGAATGGCGATAGCGAAGAGCCAAGAGAAGTAGACGGAGGCAGCTATGAACAAGGGAGAAAAGCAGACAAGCAGGAAAGCGAGCCGCGGCTACCATGAGGATAATACAGGCGAACAGGGGGAATGCAGAGGGCCCGGCCGCGAAAACAACAAAAAACGAACTTGAGGGCGCCCAGGAAAAGTGACGTATTTAAGCTCAATGGGGAGTGACATTGTTGCTCCACCATTGAACCCTCAGGTTTAAAGCCCTCCCCAATGTGGGCAATACAAAACCATGACTGGGACCTCTCGTTCCCTGGTAGAAACTAAATAGAAAAGATAGGGGACAGGAAGGGGAGGGAGTTGTCCTGTATGTGAAAGAGGGATACCTTGTACCAGAGAAAAAGAGGTAGAGGGTAAGACTGAGGCATTGTGGGTACAGGTTCCATCCACTAGGGGGAGAAACTAAGGAGAGGTGGTCTACAAGCCTCCTTCCCAGGAAGAGGAGTTGACAGGGTACTAGGGTCTCAAATTACAGAAATGGCCAGTAAGGAGAGGCAATAATAATGGGAGATTTCAATCTACCTTGAGTAGACTAGAAAATGCTGGCTACCTCCTGCACTAGAGAGCAGGTACTGCTGAGTGCATTTCAGGGAGATTTCTTGGCCCAGGGTGTCATGGTGCCCACTAGGGAGAGGGCTGTACTGTACTGTTCTGGACCTAGTTATGTCCAACTATGAGCATGTTAAGTATGTGAAAATGGAATGCCACTTGTGGTAGTGACCAGCACATTGTGTGGTTCCACCTGGAAATGGGCAGGGGATGGTCAGGACCAGGACAATGGTTGTGGACTTTAAGACATCTGACTTTGGTTAAATGGGAGAAATTTAGTAGGACACCTTGCTGGGATCAGAAGCAAGATAGATGTGAAACAGAAGTGGGCAATAATAAAGAGAGACTGATGAATGGCACTAGGAATGAGCCAAAATCAAAAGTAGAAACTAAGGCCAAAAAGCCCAGCTGGTTTGGCAAGGAGTGGCAAAGCTGTAGGTAACTAAAGGGCAGCTAACTCACGGAGGTGAGCAGAGCAGTTAGGGTGGCAAAGACTACAAGGAAAGTGCAGTTAACACAGGGAGTAATGTAGGAGAATGCTCTTTCCAATATATAAGGGAAAGGAGCATAAAGGATGAGATAGTTTAAAAATTAGTGTTGTTTGCAGAGGGTAGTGAAAATAAAATGGAGGTACAGTACTTAACAAATACTTCAGTTCAGTCTTCACTAGAGAGAAGGATGCAGCAGTGCCACAATGGAATAGGAGGGTGGGGCTGGGAGGGCAGATGTCATGGATGACATCATTCAAGGCATGGACTTAAGGGCCTAAGGGCCCTGAACGTGGATAAATCCTCTGAAACACATGGTTGCACCCAAGAGTCCTAAGGGAACTGGCAGAGGCACTGGAAGATCCCATGGCAGACCTGTTTAACACCTCTCTGGCGTCAGGGATCATGTCCAGCGACTGGAGAACTGCACATGTGGTGCATCTCCATAAAAGTGAGCTGAAGG
Organism: Neoceratodus forsteri; assembly: GCA_016271365.2. Taxonomy (NCBI): domain Eukaryota; kingdom Metazoa; phylum Chordata; order Ceratodontiformes; family Ceratodontidae; genus Neoceratodus; species Neoceratodus forsteri. Next base: position 1,707,259,021 of record CM028129.1, on the reverse strand, counting down.
ATGACCTAGGGAACTACAGGCCAGTTAAGCCCAACCTCAATGGTCAACATGTGTTTTGGCTTGGCCCCAGTAAGGTACAGCTACTCCTGGTGGCCTTCTTGGAGCCTCCAGCCTTTGATCCCCCTCAACGACAGAGATTTACACAAGGTGTAGGGTGATGGGGATAACTCGAGTCAGAGGTGCTGGCAAGGGAACCGCTGGGTGACTGTTAAAGAGTCTGTGATTCATGGGATGAGGCCTAGGAGGCACCCTGGGGTGAAATGGGCACTGGAAAGTGGTCTTCCTGCCTAGCTCCCATATCCAAGGGTTCCACATTGAATAGTGGGCAGGTAATTTCTGATTCAGCAGAAACCACTCATCTGATCCAGGCTGTACTTTGCAATGCTAGGTCGATGAAGAATAAGACTGCCATAATGGGCGACTTAATCTCTTCGATCAGCCTGACTTGCATTACTGAGACCTGGCTAGATGATAACGTGCACCCATTTCGGAAGCTGCGGTTCCGGCTGGGTACTCAGTAGTACATACCATGAGGTCCGGTCGCAGAGGAGGGTGTGGCCATTTGTTTTAAAACCAACCTGGTTTGACAGAGCTACAAATGGGTTATACCAGATCCTTTGAGAGTGTGGCTGTAAGGGGGCCTGGCGCTGGCTTCAGAGTTCTCTTATCTACCTCCTCTGGGCACTGAGAGGGAGTTTATGCAGGAGGTTGGAGAGTTCAGCTCGGCCTATTGTTGGAGTTCCCCAGATGGCTGGTTCTGGTGGATTTCAATGCTTGGGTTGACAACAGGCTCTAATCATTTGGCCGTGATCTCCACCAGTGCATGGAAGATTTGGGTCTGTCACAGGTGGTCAACTCAGTGACCCTATCATGGTCATACCTTGGATTTGGTGTCCACACTGCCTATGAGGCAGTTGACCTCAGGGTTGATCCGGTTGTATGGTCGGATCATAGCACTGTAACCTTCAGATTTGGGGCCCCTCTGTGAGCCCGTCCTCTATGGAAATGGTCAACTACCACCCTTTATGGGGATAGAGCCCAACAGGGTTCCAGGCGTGCTTGATCTATTGGGTGTGGAGTCTGCTTGCACAATAGGAGTCGAGGAGGAGGTATCAGCATATAATATGGCTGTAACCGCTGCTTTGACTCCATCATGCTCTGTCCATGTCCAGCCTTATCTACTCATCGGAGACCCCGTGGTTCGGTGGGGGAGCTCCATGAGTTGAAGACAGAGGGCAGGAAGCTGGAGCGATGCTGGAGGAGGTGGGACTGATGGATGACAAATTGGCTCTGAGGGCACGCTATGTTGCCTATCAGACAGCAATCTCTAATAAGAAGGCAGAATTTCTGTCAAAAGAGATTGCCATGGCACAGAATAGACCAGCTCGGCTTTTTCCGTGATGGTAGGCATGGTACTACATTCAGCCTGCCTCCATATTGGTGGAGCTAATTTAAGCACACTGTGCAATGCGCTTGCTCTATTTTTTGCTGACAAAGTGTCCACTATCAGGACATAGATATCCTCCAGTGCCACTTGCGCAGTGTGCAGGGCCCAGCATGAGACTTACAGATGCACTCCTCCTGTCTGGGATGAGTTTGACCTGGTTGGGGTGGAGGAGGTGGTTGTGATTGTCCTGGGGTTGAGGGCTACCGACTGTGAGTTAGATCTGGGTTCCACCTGACTGTTAGTCAGATGTGGATCTGATTGGACCTGTGGATGCAGAGATTGTCATGGTCTCTCTGAAGAGTGGAGTCTTTATGGTTTCTCTGAAGGAGGCACTGGTGAGATCCCTTTGAAAAGCCTTCTTGGACCCTGATTTCTCTCTAACTACAGACCAGTTTTGAAACTCCCATTCTTAGGGCAGGTTCTGGAGAAAGTGGTGGCCATTCCACTCGAGGCTCATCTCACCTCCTCCACCTATGAGTGTTTCCAATCTGGGTTCAGGGCAGGACATAGTACAGAGACTGCCTTGGTGAAGGTTAAATGACCTCCTTATTGTGAGAGAGATCATAGGAACATATGATTCTTGCTCTCTTAGCAGTGTTTGATACCATGGACCACGAGGTGTTAGTGGTCTGGTTGTGGAACTGGTGGGCTTACCGGTCTAGTCATCAACTGGTTTAGGCCCTGCCTCATGGGCAGAGTGCAGAGGGTTACAGTGGGATCATCCTCATCTGACCAAATGCCTCTGCGCTGTGGAGTTCCACAGGGTTTGGTATTATCACCATTGTTGTTCATGGTGTATACATTGCCTTTAGGAGATGTCATCAGGTGGTACGGACTGAGTTTTCACTGCTATGAAGATGATATTCAGCTGTACCTGTCCTGTGCACTGGGAAACCAAATGGCAATCTCTATATTCAACACCTGTTTAGCGGAATCCAGAATTGGATGATTCAAACTGGCTCCGACTAAACCCAGACAAGACAGACGTACTAGTGGCGACCTGGGTCACCGTCGAGTCGTAGTGGATTGGGGAATGAGCCTGGCCTGAAGTGGGAATGTCCTTTGATCCCATCAACCCAGGTCAAGGATGTAGGCGTGACCTTGACGAAGTCTTGACACTGGATGCTCAGGTGTCAGCCATTGTTCAGAGTGGTTTTATCATCTGAGGAACATAATCTGCCCAGAACCATGCTCTGTTGCTATCAGAGGACTGATCCACCCTAGCACATGCATTTGTTACGCCTAGACTGGACTACTGCAATGCTCTCTACCTACAGCTATCGGGGCAACCTTCGCCATCTGCAGCTAGTCCAGAATGAGGCGGCCGGCTATTGTCTGGAATTAATAGATTTAAACATATTACGCCTGTTCTCTGTGGTCTGCATTGGCTGCCAATTAGGCGGAGGATTGTCTTCAAGGTCGGGTTCCTGACCTATAAAGCCCCACGTGGACTGGGGCCAGAATACCTGAAAGACCTCCTAGTTCCTCACTGCCCATCTCACTCTCTTTGCTCTGCTGAGGTCGGCTCTTGGTGGTTCTGAGGGCTAGGTTGTGGCAGTCGGGAGATAGAGCATTCTTTGTTGCCACACTGGCCCTCTGAACTCACTACCTAGTCATCTGTGAGACGACCTTCAGCAGAAGTATTTAAAAGGGATTAAAAACATACTTATTTTTGCAAGCCTTTGATTTACAGATCTAATGGTACTAGTATTCTTGACTGTCTGTTTGAGGGAATGTTTTAATTATTTAAGAGGTATTGTTATTTTATGTATTTGTATTTATTGTGATTGTTTTATATAGTGTATGTTGTTTTAAGATGTACAGCACTCAGAGCCTCCAGGAATGAGTGCTAGATAAGAAATAAAATCAATCAATCAACTGTGGGTAAGCTGATGGAGACCATCCTGAAAGAGATTGATGAGCTTTCTGGAAGATAATGGGCTCCAGGACATGAGGCAGCATGAGTTTATGTCAGCGAGGTCCTGCCAGACTAAACTAATTGACTTCTTCAAGTAGGTCACGGAGCAGAGGAAAAAGGCCAAGCTGTTGATGTCCTGCATCCGAACATCAGCAAGGCCTTCGACTCTGTACCTCACAGGAGACTGGACAGGAAGCTAGAAGACCTGGGGGTGGGGGCTAAGCTTGTTAGGTGGGTCAGAAGTTGGCTGCAGGAAAGAAGCCTAAGGTGGTAGGCAGGGTGGGAATTCTCAGAATCTAGACCTGTGACCAGTGGGGTCCCACAGGGCTCTGTGCTCAGTCCGCTGTTGTTTAACTTATCCATAAGTGACATCATGGATGGGATCAGTGGTAAGATCTGCCTGTTTCATGGATGACACAAAGCTCTGTAGGAGGGTGGACAAGGAGGAGGGGAGAGATAGGTACTCAGGGAAAACCTGGCTAAGCTAGAGGAGTGGTCTGACATTTGGCAACTGAAGTTCAATGCTAAATATGTAAAGTTATGCACTTGGGGGTGAAAACCTGGGGACCAAAACTATTGGGTGGTATACAGGTAACCAGGTCAGATGAAGAAAAGGACCTGGATGTAATTATCAAGAGGGACCTGAAACGCTTAGCACACTGCAGGAAAAGCTCGCCAAAGCAAACTGGATGATGGGCTGCATACGCAGAAGAATTACCAGCAGGAAGGCAGAGGTCATTCTGCCGCTGTACTGGTTTCTAGTGAGACCACACCTAAAGCACAGTGTAATACTGGTGCCCTTATCTTAAGAAGGATATCAACTTGCTGGAAATGATCCAGAGAAGGGCAACCAAATGATCCAGAGCTCATCAAGGCAACACCTATGAGGAGATGTTGAGGGGCTTGAAATGTATTCTCTTGAGGATAGAAGGAGAGGGGAACATGTCTGAGACCCTAAGTACCATAAAGGCACATAAAAACAGAGTGAGCACTGTGAGCCTTTTTCAGCCTAAATGGAAACAAGAGCACTAGGGTAACAGCCTTAAGCTGGAGGGTAGAAGGTTTAGGAAGGAGATGAGGAGGTGCTTTTTTCACTGAGAGGGTGGTAGCTAAGTGGAATGAGTTGCCAGAGGAGATGGGATCCCTAAAAATAGTGGACAGCTTCAAGAGAGTTTGGAACAGGTGAAGGGGAAAGCTGCAGGTATAGGGGGGAGAGAGAGAGAGAGGCAGAGTGGGTATTTGAGAGGAGTCAAAGAGGATATGGGGGAGCTGTTCTGTCTGTAAACACAGTGGAAACTGTACAATCAAGCAGACTAGATAGACCGTAAGCCTTTATCTGCTGGCACATTCATATGTTTATATGTATGCATGGAGCTAGTTACTTAGGGTAACCTAGAGTCCTGCTGTCACCAGAACAGGGAGGATCAGATGGTGGGACAGGTTGGGGAAGTGCTGGTAAAGCTGGGCTGCTGCAGCAAGACCCTCCTCCTGATGAGCCTGGGTTAATGTCAGCTGCCTGGGGTACCCAGGCCTAAACAGGCATGCCTTTTGTAACAAGAAAGAAGTATAAGGAAAAAGGATCATGGTGAGGACAGAGCACAGTAAGATATAACTCATGGTGTGGATGAAGCACAAGACTATCCTCAAACTGTTCTGTCAGTGTAACCCCATGGTGCAGTAAGAAGTGGAGGTGAATTCTGTAGACTGGAGTTTGGTGTTCTGTGTGTTGTGTTTGCATTTCCAGGATTCCAAGAAAGAGGAAGGCAGTGGTGGTGGACTTTGAGAGGCATCTGGTGACCTTGGCCCAGGCGAGAGGAGGCATGGTAGGATGCCTGTTTCCAGAAACTGGGAGGCCCAGGCTCATCAGGAGTGCCAACTCAAGCAGCCCTGCACAGCAGCCCACAATGCATCAGTGCCAGCACCAGTGAACCTCCACTGTTGATGCCACCTGAGAAGAGGAAGACACAGAAACCCCGCAGACACCCAAGTCACTGGCAAGGCAACATTTCAAGAGTTGGAGTGTCGGAGAGATGAAGGCACTGTTAATTAGGAGCATTTAATTGTCCCAGCCCGAGGACCAAACCGGCCCCAAGCACCTGAAAGGGGAGGTGAGTGCCCCCCCACCAGGCCAGAGGGCGATGACCTCCTAGTGACGGTGGGTCCACCAGACCAAGGGGTCCAACTTCTTCCAGCAACCCCACCACAGGTCCAACTCCATCAAGCCCCATGGGTACATGGGGCTGAGTCAGCTGGTAGTCCTGTTCCAGGAACCAGTTCTTCCCACCCACCTCAACTAGTGATCCCAACTTCAGTTCTCCCCAGCGACCAAAGGCCCATCTTCTGCCTCGTCAGCTCTCCTACAGTCTATGAGGGCCCTGTTGGTTCAGCAGGCTCACCCAGTGGGAACACAGCCTTCACTGTTTGAGCAAAAGCTCCATTGGGTGCTAACCTTCACTGAAGACCAGGATTGTGTGCAGGCAGAACCCCAGCCTGCAGGTCAGGTACTAGTGATTGCATGGTGCTGAGGGCTATACCACCTACCTCAGCTACCCCAGGCAGCAGACCCCTACCTCAGCCCACTGCAACAGGCAATGTGAGCCAGGAGAACTTATGGATTAACACCTCTGGCAAGGTGAGGGCAGCAAATAGGCAATAGAAAGTACATAGATGTATTTACATTGCTTAACTGGCCCAAGGAGCCAGAGGGCATAAAAGAAAATGATGGGGACTGTAGACCAAGAAAAGGGTGGAGACCAAGAAAGGGTCCCAATACACCACACCTGGGATAACTGATTGGCTGGTTTTGCAGTTGTTGGGGAATAATGACCCAGGTCAACCCAGTCAAGACGATTGTCTTCTAAATCTATTATAGCCAGTTGATGGCCATGCATCCTAGAAAACTGAAGAGTAGGTGGCTGAAGTATGATGAAGAATTTTGTCGTGAAAACAGAATGATCCAGACAGGACTGGAGGCATGCTGGACCTTCCCTTTCTGTGGTTCAGTGACATGAGCGGGGCATTCAACACAAGGACAGTAGCTTTCCAGTCAAACTGCTGCAGTAACCAAAGAAAGGAGCAGGGCACTAGCAAGAAAGGGGCATGTGGGAGCTGTTATAACTTTAACCAGTGGAATGTAAGGTAGAACCCTGCAGGTACAAGCAAGAGTGCATGGCGTGGTGAGTGCTCTCACCAATTCATCCAGTGCAAACCAGGCAACCCACACCACAGCTCTTTGGTGGAAAACAAGCCTCCCAATGACAGTAATGGTGTATCATGTTGAGGCTTGATTGGCAGATTAGCTGGATCAGACAGATGCTTTTATCCTAGTGCACGAGTTTGGGGTTGGCTTTAGAAACAGTACTATGGCCCTTGTAAGTCGTACAAAGCCGAGAACCCAAAGCCTGCCAGGAGCAACCAAACCTGGTCCAGTGAAAGCTGATGAAGGAAGCTGCAGCAGGGAGCCTCGGCCAGCCCTTTCCTCGCACCACACCTGCTACACCTCAAGGTGTCACCCATTGGCCTAGTCCTCGGAAAGTGCTGGGAGAGTTCAGGATGATCAGTCACTTGTCTTACCTGGACAGGGACTCCAGAAATGACTACATTGACCTATACTAAATGGAAGAGTCTTATACATTGTTCAGTAGAGCAGTTAAGGTGGTTTGGGGGCCTTGCTGGCAAAGATGGATGACTAGTCCACATTCTGGCTCCTGACAGTTCACCCAGAGGACAGTGATCTACTGAGCATGACATTTGAGGGCCAGCAGTATGTAAACAAGTGTGTGCCAATGGAGTGCAGTGGTGTGTACTGTGTTTGAGCAGTTAAGTACATTTCTGCACTTTTCCTCCAATAAAGGAGGACTGGATAGAAACAGTAGGGTAAATTCAACAGTTGAAGGAATTAACATTCAGGATACAAAGGAGAACTTCTGCCTATCTGAATTGCTGGACCTGTTGGATGACTTGGTTAGGTAAATTACTGTTAGTGTTCTATAAAAAAAATGGATCTCCTTGATTGTTTGATGCTCCACTCCTGATTTCCAAACTTCATGAAAGTTTGGGGTGCTGGCCCCAGAGTTGGGCAAAGCTGAGTGGCCTAAGCTGCGTGGTCTCCTGGTACTCCCTATAATATACAGATGGCGGAATAAATAATCTTGGCCAATACACTGATTTAATACCCTAAAATTAAATAAATTTAATACCTATAAGTAAGTTGATATAACTGAAACGGTAATATGGTAGGAATGTGAGACCCTTTTGTTTGTATTTTACAAGTAGTCATGATTAATTCATGGCTTTTTGTTATTTGTATATAAAGTGTGTATATACAACTATTGAAAACACCTTATGAATGTATATGAAAAGTTCTGGCTGTGGATAACTAATGGTTATACTCTGTTAATTAGATAACAACATATGGATATATTAATGCTAAACAGATGTATTGTACCTATCAAGGAATTGGAAACAATAAAGAAGTATAAAAAAAGCACATTTCTGCACTGCATTGTGTCTTGTAAGGTGGGTCAGACGAAGTAGGTGCACTGCCTAGATGACTTTTGCTTGTTGGTAGCCCTGAGAAGGACTGCTGGCATTTGCTGGAGTCTTTTCAGGAAATGTATGCCAACCTAGGGGTTCCTTTGTCCAGGGAAAAGACAGAGGGGCCCTGCATCACTTTGTTCTTTCTAGGTATCGAGATTGACATTGTGATCACTAAATTTTACCTACCGCGTGAAACTGTAGCACTAAGGGACTTGTTGGCCCAGGTGTAGGGGGCACGCAAGATTACCTTGCATGAACTACAGCAGCTAATTGGCCACCTCAAATTTGCAAAGTAGTTCCCATAAGCAGGACATCCTTGCAGCCTTTGGCAATGGCAGGAACAGGATGCAAGCAGTCTTGTCACCGCTCCAAGTGACCAAGAGCATGACAGAAGAGCCGCAGTCTGGCACACCTTTCTGAACTTCTTTGATGGGGTGTCAATCCAGCCTGACGTAACCACCAGTCAAGGGCTTGAGCTTTTATAGATGTATCTGGGGTCTTTGGTGCTTACTTCCTAGGGAATGGTATGCAAGGCAGTAGCCCCTCTCCAGGAAGAAGGCAGGCTTGACAGGCAAGTCATATTGCTGGAGTTTTTCCCTTTGTGGTTCCCCGTGGTGAGAGACGATTGCTTTCAGGACAAAAAAAGGAGTTTACAGCACGGACAACACCTTGTGGTTCACACCACTTGAAAGAAAAGGCCCATTGGGTGACCTCGTGGGTTTTGTGCTTAAATGTCTTCAACTTACTATCAAGTTTCAGGCTGTATATGTGCCTGGTGTGGATAACAGTATTGCTGCTGTGCTTTCTTGTTTGTAATGGCAGATGTTCTGGGCATTAGCACCAGAAGCAGATATGCATCCCAGGAAAGTCCCAGTCTTCCTCTGGGAGTTGTTGATCCAGAAGCCTGGGAGTTACTCAGGAATTCACTAGTGGTCAGCATGCAGGAAACATACAGGAGGAGTGTCAAGTACCTTCTGAGTGTCCGACTGGCCCAGGGTTGGCAGAACGCATGGGCCATTCCGGTGGACAAACTATGCCTTTACTTAATGCAGATGAAAAGAGATGGGTTGATGCCAGGAAATTGGTTAGCATTAGGCTGGGTGACATTAGCAATTCCATTTCACTGAATTTTCACAATATTCCATAACATTTGAGAAATTTCATGGAATTTAGAAGAATTTCCAAACTTCTTTAATTGGTTATAACTCGTCAGTGTTATAGCTAGAGATCTGATTTATGGCATGCCTATTGTTTAACAGATGCCCTAAATGGATGCCACGTTTCATGATATTTGGATGAGTGGTGGGGTGGGGAAGTTATATAGGCTCAAAATCTGGCCATTCATTATCCACGTGAAAACTTCTGAAAATATCTCTATGTTTACAATGTAGCCACCTTTGCAGCTAAATCATTGAAAATTTATATGCATACTTTCTTGAACGAATCATAGAAAGTGCTAAATAGAGAGGCAATTGGTTGTGTAAACTGTAAGTTACGGAGTTCAAAATGTCACAATTTAATTATTTGTTAAATTGTGTGACACTTTTCAAAATATTTGGATGTTTATAGCCACTTTTATTGCAGGTATACACTCAAGATTTGGCCTTAGCATCATGGCCCTGCAATTCCTCTCCAACACTCCTGTGACAGTGATTCCCAGCATCACGCCCGCTCATCACTAAGAATATCCTGATACGCCTGTCGCAATGGCCTAAGTCACAACTAGTTGTATGCGGGTGAGGCCGCTGTCACTTGGTGCTACTGTTTTCAAGTAGTAGAAATATACCATGTTACCTACAGGGCTATTAAAAGTTAGCAGGTGGCATTGTACAGAAACAATGCTGCACGTGCATGTGTTTCCACAAGTCATTAAGCTCTCCAGGTTATCTGGCATATTGCAAAAATTGAAGCAGCACACTGATGTCAATGAGTATTCTTCATGGTTTATCACTCTAGATAGTGACCTGACACTTGGTACCACTGTATTTGTACTATGGAGCATCGTATGAATGCTACTTTGTAACATAGTAATTAATAACAACCCAAAGAGAGCATTCCAATTGCTCAAAGCCATCAGCTGATCAAAACCAAGTGGGTATTAATCCCGCAGTAATGCCTGCTGTTGCTATCCTCACACAGCCACTGAAGCACAACTTAGCATACACAATGCCCGCACTGCAGTACCAAGTTGAAACCACTAACCAGAATGCGCTTGAGAACTCATAGATGAATATGTCCCGCCCACTCACCCGCAGAACATTGTTCTATCCACGGGATACAAATACCGAAGCAAACACCTAAGATAGAAAATTGTACCTGCAAATAAGCAATAACTCAGTAATTCGCATCACTCCTTGCCTCAATGAACAATATAGGCATAGTAGCTGATGTTGTCAGGTGAGCAGCGAATCTGCAGGAAAGTGGCGGTGGACCACCGACATTCAGAAAATATGCAAAGTAGATAATATTGCATACCAGTATTAGGAACGACAGCTTATAATAGAAGAGAACGAGTGAAATAAAAACATTTTCCACACACAGTTATTGAAAGAAAACACATGATTCGAGTAATCATTGTGCTGCCTTTCAATGAGAAATCTACTAATATTTATGAAGAAAAACACCACCATATAAATACACATGGCTGGCAAAAAATCAAAAGTTCTCAATATGTTTATTGCAAATCATATTTTGTTCAACAGTACATGTATCTTTATGTATAACATATTACAGGTAATAATGCAACACTACCTACTTCCAAAGTGCCCATGTTACTAAGGGCATTAATCCTCCAGAGTCGGGCTCTACTAGGGATTAATGCCTGGTTGTTGTTGAATCACTGCCTGCGGCCTCATGTGCCAACCTCCCAATCAGGCGTTAATCCCCTAGTAGAGACCTCCTCATCTGGGATTAATCCTTACTTATTGCCACTTTACCCAGCCTTCACCTTCCTCTACAGTGACAATGCAAGTGTATGACTGGGCAAAATGTATAGACATGGCTTTCATAAAAGTATCACAATTTTCCACAGTTTCACAAAATCTGATGAAATTCAACTTTAATTACTGAGGTTATTTTGAAATCTTTGGCTGCTTATAACTTGGCCAGCCTTTTGAACAAGAGATTAAAGAGTTGACACACACAGCCCTCTTTTTCCATATTGGATTTTCTCCCGACTGCAGCTTATCTCTAAAGTTATACCCTGTTCAAAGGGATATACTCTGATCAGGTTGAACCCAGCCATCATTCAGTTGGCTACCAGGTTTTTCTCCAACATTTTCCTCTCCTCTCCCTGGTGGGGTGGTGCCTCTGTCACACCGGGATTGGACTCTGACTTAAAACGCTGGCACCCAAGCACAGTATTTGGGGGTGCCGGCCCCATCGGGTGTGCCGTCCTTCAGATGAGACGTTAAACCGAGGTCCTTCTACCCATCCTGGTGCTGTCCTGGTGGGTGTCCAGGTGGAAGTAAAGAAACCAGGGCATTTTTCGAAAGAGTAGGGGACATTCCCGGCCTTGGCCAATACTCCCTTCCCTTCCCTGCTATGTATCTACTCTGCTGTACCTCACCTGTATCGTCTTCCATTGTTGTGTTTCACCGTCACTTGTTGTCTAGCCTTCCCTGCATTTAGGTGTTTTGTAAATGAGTCTCTGACTCAAAGGTTGTAAACCGATTTATAAAATAAATAAAACCGGTTCATGCAATTGTCCAGGCTGTGTGTGGGTATTGATGTGCGATATGGTCGCCACTATACATTCAGTCACTTCACTACCATTCTAGCATCGCTTGTAAAGCACTTTGGGATACATTGTATATGAAAAGTGCTTTATATTTCTTGGTAGGTGTGCTAGGCAGTGATATGCCAGTTTTCAGGCATGACCAGGAGGGTACAAGTTGAAGCACATAACAACAAACGATGTGAAACAGTACAACAGATGGGTGACACAGAGGGTTGCAGGTCCAAATACAATTCACTCAGTGGATAGAAAAATACAGTTTGAGATAAAATCAAAATAACATAAACAAGTGCAGATTTAACGATATACAGAGTACAAAACTGGAGGAATAGCATTTACAAAATACAGATAAAGTGCAGTTAAAATTGAAAGAGTAGGAACACAGTAAGTCAACTAGCAAGCAGCAACCAGGACTAGGGGTCCAAGAGATGAAGTTTTATGTAGTAGATGAGAGGAATGAGCGACTCTGTGAATTTGTAAGGAGGAAAGTAGGAACTAGAGGAGGTAGAGGAGGAGGAGGTGGGAGGGTATAGCCTTGAAAAGAAGTAAGGATAGAACGTCACGGATGAGGGTAAGAAGGTCAGGTGAGGGAAAGTTGTTGGGGAGAGAAAGGCAGTAGTGTGGTGGGGGCAAGACGGTCGGGAGGTAGAGGAAGTGGATGGTCTAAGTGCATGAAAGCATGTGCAGGGGTTTGATCCAAGTCATATATAAATAAATGCTGATCCTTCTTCTTCTTCTTCTTCTGTCAGCCTCACACTGCCACAGCTTCCCGCTGCAGGAGCAAGCTCTCTGGCCCAGCTGAAGTGGTTGCTGTGTTGGTGGAACCTGCTGCCAAACCTACCCAACTGAGATGAAGTGCCTAGCAGCTGCTTGCCATGGCCTGCCTCCCAACGTCACTTCCAGGGCTTGCTCCTCAACTGAGATCTTCAGCATGGCACAGCAATGCTCTGCTGCTGGGCCATGGGCAGGGTCCCTGAATTTTCTGATTTCATGCAGGGCTCCTTGACTTCTGTGGCAGCATTTTCTGATTTCTGTGGCATGATTTATTCATTTCTCTGGCAGACTGCAGTCCTGTCATTGGTTAAATATGATGTGATGTCATCGATGACATCATATGCTGAGCATAGAGGAGGGCTTCAGGACAAACGAGGTGGGAAAGAAAGCCTGACACTATGGAAAAACAGTATATTTATATGAAAATTCACCAAAAACAATGAATTCTGCGGCACTATATATATTCTGCAGCATGATGCAAATTCTGCAGCAAATTCATAACCACAGAACCATAGAATTCCAGGGGCCTTGGCTATGGGGTGGCCTCAAAGTCTAATATCTAGGGTCAATGAACTTAACAAAATTGGTGATATTCTGTACTCTAGTTTTAAAGTTACAGGGACTTAAAATTCTGCAGCTTACATAAATGGGAAATGTAATTTTAAAATGCCTGAAAGTTTGGAAGATTATAACTCAGTCATCTTAACAGACAGAGATCTGAAACATGGTACACTTCTGTATGGACCTTGGTAAAGTCATCATACCAAACTGGGTGCAATTTGGAATAATACTTTTAGATTATATAATTGTGAAATGTAAGTTTAACAAGTCAGAATGTTTGGAGGCTGATAACTGAGTCATCATTAAAGACAAAGATATGAGACTATGTACAGACCTTAGTAAAGTCAGTATACCAAATTTGGTGTAATTTGGACAAATAATTTTAGTTTACATAATTGTGAAATGTAATTTTAAAATTTATTTCCAAAAGTTCAGAGACTCATAGCTCAGTCACCTTTAAAGATAGAGATCTGACACCTGATACATGTGTGTATGAACCTTATTAAAGTCATCCTACAAATCTGGTGCAGTGGGACAAATACTGTTTAAACTAGATAGAAATAGCTGAATTCTCAACTTTGGCAAAATTTTGTGAAATTTTCATGGAAATTTGAAATTTCACAGAAGCGAAATAGGAATTTCACCAGAATTTTGCTGGCAGAAGATAAATTTTGCTCAGTCCTAGTTAGCATTTGGTATGCATTTCCTGGTTCTCCAGGTCACCAGGATGGGGACAACATGCAGGCATTCCAACTGCACAAATGCGTATCATGTTGGAACAGCAAAATTCCAACAGCGAAGTCAATACAGCAACAATTTCAGCAAAATTAAATTGTCACTGTAAAGGTCCCAATGGCAAAATTTCATTGTTTTATTATGGTTTGTCCCCACTCTAAGTCAACTCCAACTCGGAGTCTGATATTTAGAGATTAGGGGTGTGGGAGGACAAAGTCCCTCGCATGAGGGGTGTGGGGACAAAGCCCCCAAAATTAAAATAGCTACAATGTCTGACAGGCAAATTTCACCTGTCGACATTGGGGATTTTGTGTCACACTTTGACAATAAAGTTGTTGATGCAGCTTGGTGGAACCTGCAAAATGTTGGAGGGATGGTCCTGTGGGGTCCGAAATGACCAGACAGGCACTGGTTGATTAGTCTAGCCCTGACAGAGCAGTGTGGGGTGAGCTGTCAAGGTGTGCTCCTCACCATCAGAGGCAGTGTTGTTCCACACTACATTTCTTGGTGGCCCTTTACAGGGCTTTTTGGTGTCTGAATTAGTCCAGCTTGAACAAAAGCACCAGGGCTTGCGCTATCCTTGGGGGGATGAGGTCATAGCAGGGACTTAGGAAGGGTTTTTGTATGGTTCCAAGGAGCAAGACAGACCATATGGCCTGAGGTGCTGTTGCAGCATGAGGCTTTCTTCTGGGTAAAATGGTACATGCCGTCCAGGTATAAGAATATGTTGTCCAGAGGGCAGGCAGAGGGGCTACATTCTTCCAGCATGGAAATGGGACTCCTCTGATGGTATTCCAGTTCAGTCATGTTCTAGTAAAAAGCTATGAGGGCTTGGCATAGACTCAGAGTTTGTCACCCATTCTTTTCACATGAGGGCTGCCAAAAACACAAGGGCTGAAGGGCTGATGGATAGATGGATCCAGGCACTTGGTCGATGGAGGTCGAGGCTTTGAAGGGTATGTGTGACCACATAGCCTTTAACTTTCTTGTTTTTGTCTCCTGCTAGGTGGTGCTTTCCAGACAAGGCAAATTTAGATATGTGGTCACTCCTTCATCCACTGGGAAGCTGTGGGAGTGAAACAGATTCCAGGGGTGAGAACCTTTCTTTGGTCTTTGGCAGCATCAAGTTCATTGGATGGGATGGCAGGTGATGAGGTGGGGTGACTTACTCCGTGGGTCACAGTCACAATTTGGCATGCCCCCCACAGCATTTTGTTGGTTTACCGTGAGGCAATGACTTAGAAACATAGAAAGACTTTGACAGCAGTTAAGGACCGCTTGGCCCACCTAGTCTGCCCATTTCCTACCTACTGGATAAGCTGTAGATCCTAGTTAGCTAATAGCCTATTTCTTCCTACCCGCACAAGAATTGCCTTATGTCTGTCCCATGCATTCTTGAATTCTCCCACAGTTTTAGACCCCACAGCTTCCTCAGGAAGGCTGTTCCATGTGTCCATCACCTCTCTGTGAAAAATACTTCCTCACATTACCCCTGAGCCATCCCCTGAGCCGTCCCTCTATCTTCCAATTGTGTCCCTTGTTCTTGCACATCTCTTTTTCTGAAAGATGCTACCCTCTTGGACTTTGTTGATTCCACTGAGGTACTTAAAAGTTTCTATCATGTCACCCTCTCCTCCTTTCCACAAGGGTATACATATTAAGCTGATATAGTTTCTCCTCATATAGCTTCTCTTGCAGACCCTGCACCATTTTAGTTGTCCTCCTCTTGACTGCCTCCATCCCGCTCTATGTCCTTGCGAAAATGGAGTCTCCAGAACTGGACGCAGTACTCCAGATGGGGTCTCACCAACTGTCTGTACAGAGGGATAACAACTTCCTGTTTTCTGCTGGTGATGCCTCTCCTATGCATCCCAGTATACCTCCAGCTCTCCCTAGTGCCTTCTCACATTGCTAGCCAATCTTAAGGTCATTTGATATGATTACCCCAGGTCCTTTCCATTTTTATGTTGGCTCACGATGCGCACCAGCCAACATATTGCATTAGTAGTAGATGAGAAGGCGCAGTCACTGTTGGGCGAATGCAGGGCATGCATCAATAGGTGCATCCCTCATTCCCAATAAGCCTGCTTGCAGGTGCCACATTAGGAATACATATCGTGGTGAGCACATCTAAGGAAAGGTCTGTTGCAATGCGAGCAAAGCTCGCTCATACACAGCAGCACCTCCCATGTGCCTCTCTCTGGTGAAACATTACATTAAACATGGCGGCACACTGCCTGCCACATGCTAACTTTAGGTGCCCAATCCCTGTTGGCATGCCCTGACCCATTATGTGCCAACATGGGAGCCCACTCCGTCGGCATAATGCACCCACCCCTATTTGTTATGTGCCGAGGCGTGCTCCAATCCCCCTCAGCTCTTGCCCGCCCTGGGTATGTGCTGACGGAGGTGCCCAACCCCGTCAGCCAGCCCCCAACACTCAGGTGGCACGCTGGGAGCCCACCCAGTGTGCCAAATGCCTCTGTCAAAAAGTCCTGCAATGTTTTTTCTTTCATTACCTGTAAAAGAAGAAACGGTCCTCGCAGTCTGTCCAGCTCCCTGCCCCAACCCACACCCATCCTCTGTGCACCCTGCCTCCCCACAACCCTCACCCCATACTTACCTCCGGAGCCAAGCGCGACGATCTTTGGTGGACTGGGAACACGCCTGCACTCTTCAAAGCTGACCATGAACTGAAGAAATGCCGTAAGCTGTTTAATGGCATAAATAGTTTTTTTTCAACTTTGGTGCATGTCTCAGACATTTTGAATTTTTGCACCAAAGTTTCAACATGTTAGTGGGGCCCTCCTCATGAATTCAGTCACTGTCCTGGTGTTATTCGGTCCCAAAAGGTGTTTTCATGTTACTGCGCTGAATCAACTTTTGGGACTGAGTAACTAAATGACAGTGCCACTGTTCCTGAGGGGGGCCCTCAAAAAGCCTATGTTGCAAATTTGGTGAAAAAATCCAAAAATGGCTGTTTTCCTAGCATGCATTGCGCTTTTCCACGCACGCAACTTCATGAATTTGTAATATTTTCACTCCAGATTTTCAAAATTGGCATTTTCCACACCTCCTTATGAACAATACAGCTGTCAATTTACATATCCTGGCTGAAATGTGTTTTTGCACATCCAGCACAGAATAAGCGTGTTACTGTGCGCAATCAGTTTTCGGACAGTTTGAGAAAATGACGGTGATACTGTTCATGAGCAGAGTCCTAAAATGCCTATTTTGAAAAATTTGGTGACAAAAGTCCATAAATGACTGTGTTATAAGCGTGCTATGCAATTTCCACGCACCCTTGTAACTTTGCAAATTTACATTTTCATGCCAGATTTTCACAACTGCCATTTTTCACACCTCCTTATCAACAGTACAGCTGCCATTTTCACAGCCTGCCCAAAATGTGTTTCCGCACCTGTGGCACACAATTGCATGGTCGCTGTGGGAAATCAACTTTGGGACAGATTAACAAAATCACAGTGCCACTGTTCATGAGGGAGGTCCCAAAAGCCTATGTTGAAAATGTGCCTAAAAACTCCCAAAATAATTTGGTTACGGACGTGTGTTGTGCAGTTTCTGTGCATGCTCATGACTTCACCAATTTTTCATATTTTCTCCAGATTTTCAACGTTGCCATTTTTTACACCTCCTCATGAACAATACAGTTGTCATTTTCCACATCATGCCCAAAATGTGTTTCGTCCTCGTGTGCCAAATGGCATAGCCGCTGTGCAAAACCACCTTTCAGCTAACAAACTGATTGTGCCGCTCTTCATGAAGTGAGGACACAAAAGCCTATGTTGAAAATTTGGAGTGAATATACCAACAAACACCTACAACGTTAGGGTTTCCAACTGTAACACACCACCCTGTAGAGACTGCCAGGCATCAGGGTGTGACTTGGGATCATTGACTGTAATGCTCATGCCATTCCACCCCCACCCTGCAGCCAGTGACAGGCATCAAGGTGTGCCATGGGTGTTGACCCCTAACGTTCACCCCATTCTCTATACTAAACCCATCTCAGCGTATTTCCTTATGGAACAGGGTAAAGTATAAGGCACAAAGACCTCAAAGCACACCACTACACTCTGTCAGTGTCTACAGGGTAGGGTGAGATAAATGGCATGAGCGTTATAGCTGATGCCCCAAAGACACACTCAGCGCCTGTCAGTCTCTGTAGGGCGGGGTGGGTTGGCATCAGTTCCATACTCACTGCCATTCTATTATGCATCTCTAACTCCTGCACTACCAATGCCAATGCCAGCGAGACAACATTCGGCATTGACAAATGCTTGTTGTTGTTGTTGTTACTACCTCCCCATTGTGTACTCTTCCCTGGGTTTTGTTTCCAGGTGCATTATTTTGCACTTCTTTGCATTGAATCCAAGCTGCCATACTTCTGACCATTCCACCAACGTTGCCAAGTCCCTTCTCATCCTTTCCATGCCTCCTTATGTATCAACCCTGTTACAGATCTTTGTGTCATCTGCAAAGAGGCATACTTCTCCTTCCAGTCCCTCTGCAATGTCACTTATAAAGACATTAAAAAGGACTGGACCCAGTACTGAACCTCATGGTACCCATTAGTAACCTCCTTTTCTTCGAGTGAATCCAAAATAGCATGCTCAAACCTTTATGTTACTTCACACTGGAATTCACATTTCTTCT
This sequence comes from Neoceratodus forsteri, assembly GCA_016271365.2. Classification (NCBI taxonomy): domain Eukaryota; kingdom Metazoa; phylum Chordata; order Ceratodontiformes; family Ceratodontidae; genus Neoceratodus; species Neoceratodus forsteri. The sequence continues at coordinate 1,707,240,634 of CM028129.1, read as the reverse complement.
AGGGTGCTGCCACGTTGTGGCAAACCACATACAATCCAGAGATACTAGTGCACATCCCCCACACACACACACATAGCATAACATATTTAAACTTTCATCTCGAAAATTGGTTATATTTACTTCAAGCTCCATGTGAGGTGGGTCCTTAGTTTCAGACTGCAATTCCAATTTGAGTAAGCTAAATCACCAACATCAAGGTAGGACCCTTGATTTAGTCCCTAACTTTCCAGTCGTCAGTGGCTACTAATTGACTTCTTTTATACTGTGCTCCCATCAAAGGATTTTACACAGGTGTTTCAAAGGGAGCATGCTAGGAAGGAGCATCACAGACTCCCTAAACTCAAACAAATCCAAAATAGCATGCTCAGACCTTTTATTGTTATTTGACGCTGGAATTCACATTTCTTCTAGAGGTGCTGCTAGGTTGTGGCAAACTACATACAATCCAAAGATACTAGCGCATTACCACCACCACCACCCACACACATAGCATAACATATTTAAACTTTCATCTGCCAAAATTGGCTATATTTACTTCAAGCTCCATGTGAGGAGTGGGTCCTCTTAGTTTCAGACTCCATTTACTATTACCTTCTGTGTCCTGTTGTCCAGCCAATGTTTTACCTAGGCTACCACCCTGGGACCCACTCCCAGGCTGGCTAATTTGTTTATTAATCTTTGTGGGGACTGTGTCAAATGCCTTGCTAAAGTCTAGGTAGGCCATGTCCACAGCCCCTCCCTGGTCTACTACTGTGGTCACCCAGTCAAAGAAATCAATTAGATTCATCTGACATGACCTTCTTGCTGTGAACCCATGCTGCCTTGGGTCCTGTGCCCCACTGGCCTCTAGGTACTCAACAATTCTTTCCTTCAGAAGTGATTCCATCACTTTCTCTGCCACAGAGCTCAAACTGACAGGTCTGTAATTTCCTGCCTCTGTCTTGCTCCCACTTTTGTGAAGGGAATCACATCTGCCATCCTCCAGTCCTCAGGTACTGTACCTTCCTCCCATGATTTGTTAAAAGGAGTAGTCAGTGGTGTCACTCTGTTCTCCCTTAATTCTTTTTAGAATTCTGGGGTGAATCCTGTCAGCCCCATTGCTTTGTCCACCTTCAGTTTTAGGAGTTCTTTCAGAACCCTTTCTTCTGTGAAAGGACTGGGATCGACCCCTATCCAGAGTGCTTCTGTTAATTGGATTAGGTACCCCCTCCTCCTCTTTTGTGAATACTGAGCAGAAGTATTCATTCAGTATCCCTGCTTTTCACTGTCCTCTCTGCCCACCCAATGTCCATTCTATTCAGCCTCACTATCCCTCCCTTTGTCTTTCTGTGCCCTAATGTACTATAAAGGTTTTATCCCTTCTTAACCGAGTTGGCTATCTTTTCCTCAGTTTGGGCCTTTGCTATTCTGATGGTTCTATGTGATAGCAGTGACTGCCAAGCGGTGAGCTGTGTTATCACCGAGCGTCAGGGGCAAAAACATTTTGCCACTCTGACATCCTCGGCGCACGGAAGAAACTGGCACCGAACTTAGGTTTTTGTTTTTCTGTGTGGGGCTCGACCCCCCAAACCTTCGTACTAAAGGATTCTCAACTCCGGGGCGAGGCACAAAAATATGTTTTGGGCCGGGCGCATCAAAATTACACTAGCACCTGGACCCGACCCAACCCAGCACCTTGCGCACTGCAACCGCAGACCAACCCCCAACACCAAGGCATAGCTCGGCAGCCAACTGCAGCACACCACCCCACATCCCTCTGCCCCTCCCAGCCCACGCTCACTGTGCTCCCGCTGCATGGTACATATAGCGACATCCTGTCGCTGTATTCGCCCACCCCACCACATCCGGTCACCCTACCCCCCCATCGCCATTCGGGCATTCACCCAGAATGCATTGCCATTTCAGATGGTGCCTTACTCAGGCACCAACATCACAAGCTACCTTTCTGACTGCCTTCACTGCTTCCTTCTGCCTTAACTGGCACAGTTCTCTGTCCTGCTCCTTCTGTGTTTCCTTTTACTTCCTAAATGCTATCGTTTCTCCTTAACCTTACCCGCCACCTCTTTTGAGAATCATAGTGGCTTTTCTTTCATTTTGATTTGTTTATTTGCTTCACACAAAGGCTTGTTGCCTCTGTGATGGCAGTTTTGATGTGTCCTCATTGTTGCTCCACCTCTCCTTCTTGCCTGTTTGCTAGTGCTTTTCTAAGGTATTCTCCCATCTTGCCAAAGTCAGCCCTCCTGAAGTCCAGAGCCCTCACTTTTGTATGGCTTGAATCTGCAGCTGAGTTTATCATGAACCACACTGTTCGGTGGTCACTTGTTCCCAGATGGCTACCCACTTCTAGATCAGAGATCCTCTCACTGTCCCCATTTGAGAGTATGAGGTCTAAGACTGCCCCTCCTGAGTGGGTTCCAACACTAGCTGTCTGAGGCATGCCCCTGTAGGGCATCGAGGAATGGCCCTACTCTTGATGTGGCTGCAGCAAAGGTGCCCAGTTATCTGACATATTCAGGTCCCCATCAACAGTATCTCCCTTTCTCTGCCATCCTAAGGATGCCTTCTATCATATCCTTCTCCATTCCCTCCCCTGAGATGAGGGTCTGTATGCAACCCTGTGCGGACTGTGGTGCTATTTCCAGTCTCTAAGGTGACCCACAGTGCTTCCTCTCCTCCCTGTTTACTCTTTTGTTCCATTGCTTTTATTCCTTCCCTTATATGAGAGCTACTCACCCCACCCTCCCTGTCTCTCCTGTAGGTTGTGTACCCTGGTATGTTAACAACCCAGTCATGGTTCTCTGTGTACTATGTTTCTGTGACTGCCATGATATTCAGGCATCCCTCTTCCATCAAGGCCACCAGTTCAGGGAGCTTGTTGCCCAGACTACAGACATTGGTACTCATTACCCTCCATTTTTGATGGCTTTACTCCTTTCTGTCCCATCACTGTCCTCATTGCCTTTGTCGTTTTCTCCATTTACGCTGCCCTTCTCCCTATTGATGTCTCTGTCTTGGTGTTTACCTCACTTACTACCCTGATTTTTTGGGGGCTAGAATACCCTGCTCCTTTCCAGCGTCTCCCCCTTGGCTAGTTTAAATGTTTGCCAATGAAGCACTTAAACCTATCATCTAGGATCCTGGTTCCCCTCCTGGACAGATGCAAACCATCGCATCAGTATAGGCCTACATCACTCCAGGTGGACCCCCAGTCCCACTGAAACCAAACCCTGAGCTCTGCACCAGTTTTTCAACCACTGATTGAATCCCATGGTGTGAAGCTCCCTAGCCTCACCCATTCCATAGACAGGCAGCACCTCAGAGAAGGTTACCGTGCATGCTACTTGTCTAAAGGCCCCTCCCCCAACTCTACAAACTCTTCCTGCACTGCTCTGATCCCTTTCCAGCCAGGTCATTTGTTCCTAGGTGGACAATGACATCCAGCTCCCTCCCTGTGCAGCTGCTCCTGCGATCCTGAGATTCACTCCCTGTCCCTCAAGCCATGGCAGGCAGGCACCTTCCCTCCTCTCTCTTCCTCCCCAGTTCTACCCCCAACAATGGAGTCCCCCACCAGGAGTTTTCCTTCCCTTGTGGGGTCCCATGCCACCCTCCTGTGGGTCTCCTTTGTGGAGGTTCCCAGCATCCTCCTTGGTCTCCACTGCAGGTGCCTCCATAGAGGAACCACACTTTGTCAGAATGGCATATGAATTGTGGAGAGGTACAATTGGAGGGATGCACCTCTGTTCCCCACCCTCACCCTCCCTGAGTCCACTGTGGTCCAACAGCTCCTCTTTCTTGGCAACCTCTGAGGCAATGGCAGTGGCCCTGGTGGTCCCTGGGTGGGAGAAAGGTCCCCAAATCCTGGCCAACTCAGCCTGCAGATGAGCAACCTCCTCCCTCAGCCCAGAGAGGTACCTGCAGATGGGACAACACCGCATCCTCAGAACATCTCCCGGAAGACTGCTGCTCCACAGCCACTGCACTGCACTACTCCCATCATGTCTTATTTCTGACGAGTGTAGTCACTGGAGCTGCTGTCTAAAATGAAGGAGGATCTGTGGTTGCTCCAGGAAGAATGGCGGGGATACACATGGCCTGGTCACACATCATCCAACAGAGGCCATTCATAGCAAGTGAAAATCCCACAGCAATTGAGAAAGCCTGCAGGTTGACCAACATGGCCATGCAGAGTTTATGAACTCTATCAGTTGAACTGTCCTAAGACATGATGAATTGCTGCTATACCCCAGTTGTATGCCTGGAATGGTGTGCATTTGTCAGACATAAGTATGATAGGTTTTAATGTCTTAGGGTATGATAGGTTTTTAGTGCTTAGGGGAACTGCTAGCATGAAGTACTTTGGGGGAATGAGAACAGCAGCAGCGTGCAGCTTGTGGCAGCTTGGTAGCCCCACAAGGAGGTACAAGAGGGTAACAGAGGAATGTGTGTCTCTGCAGGATTGCCTCCTTGAGGCCAGCAGGAGGTGAGGGCCCAGACAACTGGGGCTCCCTGAGGGGACCGCTTGTGTAATAAGCCTCTTCAAACATGGCCTGCATGTGATGCATCATCCAGTGGGTAGAGGCACACAGCACACTGCCCAGGAGTCATCCCATATGCCTCAAAGCCAGTGTCCTTCCAGAGGTCATACCCTTTGGGAAGTGGTGGCCCACTCAGAAGGTCCCCTTTAGGGTAGGGAATGGACTGGGGTCAAGTTGACCATTCAAGCCTTACAATGACTCCATTGCCTCACATGTTGTGCTGCTGACTCATACTGATTATCACTAAATACCGGCTGTGGCCATTTCGGAAGCACCCATGTAGAGCGCTTATTGCTGGGCACTGCACATTTGGCGATTCAATAATGGCGGCTCTACAAGACAGCAAGTGGTGAATACCTGTATATACTGTATAGCGATTACAGCAAGGAGCAGTACTCACTATACAGGATATGGCATCCTTTGTGGCAATTCCACTGGAGTTTAGCACTGTGTAGTGGTGTACACCACCGCTTGCGATGCAAGCAGACCGGATCGACTACAGGCGGAAACTTTTTATGATCAGTAACTTGACCCGTGGTCCACACCCTCGGAGTTAGTTATTTAAGTTTGGGGTGCAGTGGGTTTGCCCCTGAGGAGAACGCGAGGATGCAGCCCGCATAAAAAAAATTACTGCGGATTTAGTTAAGTATTATTGCGACACCGTCGCTATTTGCTACGGTTCTGTAAAATATCTGTCGCCCTTTGACTATGGGCTCAAGTTTGTTAGCTGTATGTGATAGGCAGTCTTTGAGACTCGCTTTATCACATAAAACCTTTCGCTAAGGTACTGAGATACTGAGTACATCTCAGTCTGTTGGGGATTAAAGAGAGCGTGGCCTGATAAGACAAATGGTAACCATAATACAGAGTCAAACAATTCTCACAGTGGAGTTCATTACAGACATTTGTGCTGTTATAACCATGCAACTGTTTTGTTATAGTTAATAATGAGCAGCATATAAAGTAATCAGAGATATGAATGGGCAACTAATTAGCAACTGTCAATATCTAACTAGGTTATCCATATCCAAGGAACTGCTCTCCTCTCTCGGGAGGATTCAGGGTAGCGGTGTGACAGCGGCCCCGGTGGAGACAGTGGCACTGCTACGCACAGGGGCTTACAGGCTTGCAGCAGACATTGGGCAGCTGCCTTCCGGACATGAGTGGAGCACTCACATCGCGGGCTGGGTGACACTGCATGTCCCACGTCGGGCGTAAACATTACTAAATACCTTTTTAGTCGGATAGAGGGGCGGCCCTCCAGAGCCTTGTCGCCATACACCCAATACTGGAGCCCCACCACGGCCCTTTGCTCTCCTCAAGACCCTATGTCCCCATGGGGTGCCGGGAGAAAGTAATGACCTTGAGGATATTGGGGTTCACAGTGGGCAGTAGAGCGCACTGCAAGCGGAGAGGTATGAGAGAGTTCAGAGTCGGAGGAGATAAACAGAGTTGAAAAAAAAAAACAGGATTTCTTGCTACTATGACATCACAGCCTGTTGCCACGGTCATGATTCTGATGTCACAAACAGGGGATTATGATTTCAAAGCAGGAAAAGCAGCTGGGACAGATGAAGTCTAAAGGCAAAGAGTCTGTCTGCATATAAATTCCTTCAGTAATGAAGAAGGGATTCTTCAGAAATTCAATTTCTTTGGAATGTTATGAGATTTCTGTCCTGACAATGCCAAAGACAATTATGTGGAAGCCTTGAAAATCACTTTAAGTCAAACCCCTTTCCTCTGCTGTATACTGCCTTTTGCTTCTGAAGTTGTCTGAATATTTTTTCTCGGTTGGTGAAGGACATGTTTAAGTACTTACGACTGATACAGGGTCATTATATATGGTACCTGCATTGTATAATTTGTCATCTTCTGTGCTGTCTGCTGGACTCATAAAGGTTCTAATCATATTACAAAAATGTTGGGGGTCTTTAAAACTTTCTTATAGGTGATTTGTAAAAATCAACTTTAGCTTACGTAGGTTTTGCAATTGTTTCTAAGTCGGCAGTAAAACAACCAGGATTTCTCAATGTCTGATTGTTTAAAATGTCTCCACGCTTTGTCACACTCTTGTAGTGACTTAAACAAAGTTCTGTCTGTCCAGTTGTTTCCCTCCTCTTACCCTTTGCCGTAGTAATGGAGCATCATTGTCTACTAAAAACAGAAAATGTTTTAGGAAAAATCCAGCACACACAGCAAAAGCGTTTGCATACAGAAAAGACCGATCAAATATATGCAGAGCCTTTTAAAGAACACAAACCACAAAATATGGAGCTCACCACATTATAGAGTCACAGCAAAGATGTCACTCCAGAAATAGTTTTAGTGATGCTGACTTTGACAAACCTCAAATGCATCAGGTGGTATGTTGTGGCGGCGGTTTTGCACCGAATAAACTTTGCCCAGTTTGGCATTTAAAACTATTTCTGGAGAGACCTCTCTTTGTGAATCTATAAGATGGTCAGTATCTGATGTTTTGTTGTTTGCTACGTTTGTTTTTATTGAGAGGACCGACTTCCTGGTGCCAGTTTCTTTTGTTGGCAACATTTTAAAAGGTCATTGGGTTAAAAGATATAGAGTTCCTGGATTGGAAAAATCTATTGAGGTACCTAAGTGCCTTATTACTCTAGATACAATAAGAGGAACACGATCATTGAGGAGCTGTCCTGCTGACAGAATACTGTAAATCTGCTTTTTCATCCTCTAAAAATGGTTCACTATTTTTGCACACAGTAACAATTGTTTAAAAATAAAATGGAGTACGTGGGCAAAATTGTGCATTTTCAGTATAGGCATTAATCACTTTGCTCAAAATTAAATTTGCAGAATTAGGCCAATTAGTGCCTTGCACGAAATAAAATATGCAAAATAAACAGTTATACAGTATGTTTGACCTTTTACAGGTACCCAGTATAAGGTAGTGTACTTGTTTTGTCGTTTAAGTGGACCAGAGAGTTTATGAGTTGGGTGAGGTTTTGTAAGATAGTTTTATGGGTGCTAGATGACATTTGCTCAGGTTTTAAATTCCTTGCTACTTGTACCAAGACTCTAAGCCCAGGTTCCCTACACACAGTCCACATTGAGTTCTTTGGAGTTAACATGACTCCCTTCAGCAAACTTCAATTTAATTTGTGCAGGGGGCAGACAGTTGATTTCAGCTACAGTCCAACTTGCCCTATCATAAAAAACAGCCCCCCTCTTCCTTTTTGTTTAAGTGATCCTTTTGGATAGCAGAATATCCTTCAGTTTTGATTTCTTTCTCAGAGACTGCGGCCTTGGACACAATTCCTGATGATTAAAAGTAGACAGTTTCATTCGGGTCTGTAAGTCACATTAATTAGAAGGCACACTTCGATATATTCATGTATATCATTTTATGGCCTGTGTGTCTGTGTCACTGAGGACCTTTGGAGATTAAATCCTCATTCAGTATTTCATTGGGCCCTGGACTAGATTCTACATTACCTGAGAGACTCAAAAGCAAAGTTATAAATACAATCCGAGATGAATTATGTTAAAACACCCCTTATGTAATTTCTATTTATGCATATATATTTGCCCTCCAAGTTGTCTCAGCCAGCCCCTTTCTCCAGCACCCCCCACTTCTCCAGGACTTACCCGCCTCTTATTCAGAAACTACTGCCTGTAGGTGAGTGAAGCAGTCTGTGGTGCAAGGCCTGCAAGGGTACCCATCTCCCCAGATGGTCAGCAGTATTCAATGATGCACATGTGTGTACATGGAAATGAGCACGCATGCTATGGAGCTCTGGGGTTGGACTCTCACGTATGTGCATGCCTACTTGTACTGCCAGCCAACTTCTGCTAGGTGGCAGGCATAAAGCAGGATGTAGTGTCCCCTCCTGACAGGGAGGAGCTGCCTTTGGATGCTTCATCCTCCCTCCGCCTCAGCCAGCCTCCAAGCAACCCAAGTCCTTTACCAAAATGTAGGTCACCAGTATAGTGAGTATACGCTACTCCTGCACTACAAAGCTGGACAACTTACATCACTTTTAATGCGTCTAGTGTAAGAATGGTTTAGGAAAACACAAATATTTTTTCTAAAAGCCGAGATGCACATTCAGGTGTCACTGTTCGTTACATACCATTATAAAAGGGATAAAAGAGTCTGAGAAATAGAACTTTCTGATTGACTGTAAACATTATATCAGCCATATGTTAATCTTTTATTAACATACATGTGGAGACTAATCATATGCTGAACAAGGTTTAGCACAATAAAATAAACATCTTTATTATAATAGCAATAAGGCACTCCCAAGGGTTATGTTACTGATCAGTTAATCCCCTCTAGAGGCATGTGGCATTTGGCTATGCCTCGTGCCATATTACACCCCAAGACGGTGACTAACAGACCTTTCTTTACCATAACCTGATCATGCCTTATTGCTTAATTAGTAGTTGTTCTCTGAGACTGGTGCTAACCCAACCCTCATTCTTCACCTGCAGATAATCGTTGCATTATGATATCAGAGGACAGTATTAAAAAGTATATGATGTCCAGTGGTGTTCCTTGTACACCCATATTTAAGGCACATACTGACAGCTAAATTGAGTGCTTACACCTAAACCATGTCATTTTAACACTGATTGAAAAGCTTACAAACAATTTCTTTAAAAATTGAAAACATGCGGGTGCAAATACCTATACATACCAATGGAGCACAAAATCTGGTGTGACCATGCAGCTTGTTGGCTAGCTATGATAAATGCATTTGCCTCAGTGTCTAGTTAGGTAGTAGAAAGCATATCTGACATTCAGTTAGTCTTCAGACACAAGAACCGCATGCAAGGCCTGTCAGGTCATGCTTCAGTGTCACACAGGAGGCAGGTGGTCTTGTGTCTGTTCGATCTACCTTCCATGGATCTCTGCAGGGGTTATTGGCCTGCCCAAAGCTAGTAATCCTGCCTGGTATCTCCATAAAACCTCAGGCTCTCCTGAGGACTTGTGGAGATACAAACAGATCTCGTGTGTGCAGCTAAGACCCAGGAGGCCAATGAATTTGCTTCACCTACAACCCTCAGAATAATGTAAAATCTTGAAGCATTCTGGTAGGATATTTATTCCTTCCGCCGCTCTATCCAGGCTAACTCCCCTCATCAAGCTAGAAAATTCACCTGTCTCTAACCCAAACAAGGTTGCTAACACTTTCAACAATTTTTCATATCCTGTACCCTGTCCCCAATTCCACCCCTCCATTCTCCATCCCATGTGCACTGTCTCCCCTAAATGCCCCATTCCCCACCTTCCACTAAGCATCTCTTTCCTTCTCCATGGTCTCATCTGAGACCACCCTCACTGCTTAATTCACCAAATGGGCACAGTCCTGATGGACTGGATTCTAATCTCCTTCACCTCTCTGTACCAGCCATTACAGCCCCAAAACATGGTAACATGTTTATGTGTTTCTTTACTGACTGTGTTTGTAGTGTTCATATTTATTCTTTTATATGCAACTTAGATAATTACAAGACTGTCTTGAGAACTGGACCGATAAAGTCCAAATGGCATATTCCTGAATAAAATTAAGTTTTTACTACCTACCATCTACTCTTTCCTCTGGATCCCTGACTCTGTGCTGAAAGGCATGGACCAGGGTCAGTTAGCTGGAGCCATTTTAAAGATCTACCAAAGGCCTTTCATACCGTGGCCCTCTTCTCCTGGTTAAGTTAGGCACTGTGGGCCTGACTAGGCAGCCAGGTGGTTTCACTCCTACCTCTCAGGATGGCTCCACTTGGTCCAGGTTGAGGATATACTATCTAAACCCTACCCATCAAATCCAAAGCCCCAAGGGCTCCTTCCTCAACCTAATCTTCCCCACTTCCTCCCTGCCTGGTGTGATCCCACTGAGCACTTTCCCTATGTCCCTCTTTATCCCCCACCTTCCTGCTTTCTCTTCACAAATACTAATCCCCCTAATTTTGACCCCCAGTTTCCCCTCACCTTACCTCCTCACTTTAAACCCTTTCCTTATCCTCTCTCCCCCATTACCCAGCCCTGCCCTGTCCCTTACATACAGTAACCATGGGCAGATTTCTATTCAACCCCACCCCTCTGAATACTCAACCCACTTATTCTGTCACCACCTTTGTATCTGCCCTCACCCTCCCCTGCTCTCATCTATTCTGTCCTCCCCTCCTTTTGGTCACCACCACTTGATCCTCCATTACTCTACCTGCACGCTCTAAAGCTCAGCTACCACTATAAATTGCTTGTCCACCTTCATACTGTTGCGATAAGTTGATCTCTCCTACCTGATGTATTTTAACTGTACTTGCTTGGATCTGTATCTGTATGTACTATAATGTTCTTGCCTGCTGTATATACCCCATCTGTTTTGTAACATTTCGTACCTTGTCTGTTGCTTTATGACATGGAACCTCTGTAAATGAGCTTTTAGCGCAAAGGTGTTATCCGAGATACCAATAAATAAATAAATAAATATTTTTTCTACCTTTTAAAAGATCTTCTCCCAGCTGTGTCCCTCAAACATTCACATCTATGCAGATGACACAGTTCTGTTTGCTTCTGGTGCTTTGGTCTCTGAGTTGGAATCCTTACCCCAGCATAGCTTTGATAATTCCCAAGTCCAATTCTGCTACAATCAGCTGTCACCAAATGCCAAACATCTGTCTCTCTGACTTTTGGCAATAAACAGAACTTCCTGTATTTCCTGAATCCCAGACCAGCCTGAAAGAGAAAAATATTTCCTAGCCTTCCTTTCCAGGTCAACAAAACAAACAAATTAAAGCATGGTCTACTGTTACTGAACTGTGAAACAAAGATATCCTGGGTTTGAATCCTGTCATGTAAGTGTATCCTACTGGCCTCCCGATTCCATAGAGGCACCAGCCTGACCCTTGCTGCTTTTCCAATTACAAGGGATTCTGTTATGGCTTCCTTTAGTTTTATTCACAGAGTGAGAATGAACAAAATAAGGGGGCTATGTGTCATACTTAGAATAAGAAAAACAGCATTTGTGAATCGTTGTGTCTGACGGAATATGAAGCTTAAGTGGGCAGGAGGCACACACTGTATAACACTACTTTAATCTAGCACCAATAGGCGAAAGGACTATTTTATGTTAAAAGCACAGATTCACTTACATTTTACTTATTTAAAAATGTGTTTAAAAATAAAAATGCTTCTAAAAATAAAGGGACATTTTATAAGCGCAATAAGACACTCCAGGGTTGTGCATTATGGTGTGATAACCGCACTCCTAGGGACCCACCAGCACTTGACCTTTGACCTTGTGCCTACTTATGCCTCTGGAAGTGCGGTTATCACACCGAATGCACACCCCATCATGTCTTACTGCTTACTAAGTATGTGTCTTGATTTCAGCTCGGTACATTTTGTAAAAAAAAACGAGGCACAAGAAAGACTATGAAAATCTTAACATGTCAGATTACAAAACAGACAAAAATAAAAACCCTAACCAAGGTGGTCATATGGAAGTTTACTTGAGAAAATATTTCAGGGTCTCACAGCACAGACACAGAATCCTCTGTCGCAATCATAACTGACAATGTACGGGCAGGCAGCCATGGTCACATAATTGTGGTTCAGCATGGAAATGCTGCTGGTTCTTCAAATAATTTTCCATGTAAAGTCGTTGCTGAACCCTGGCTGGATATACTGATATTACTGCCAGTCTACTGCAGAACATGATCTGAACATATGGCTGTTCCTGTCAAAATTATTTTCACACCACAGAAGGATTTGTTATGCAGTGATATAACTGCCAAACCATTGCTGAATGCGATGTAAGCATGCTTAGAAAGGGGTTTCCAGTGATTTCACACAGTGACCATGGAACAGGAGTCGACATAGTCTGCCCAAGGGACAGCATGAAGGCCTGTCCCTGTGGTCCTAAATGGGCAAGAATGATTGTGAGGTGCTTCAGAAAGCCAAAGATATAAGGGAAACCCACATCATTTAAGGGCTTCCAAGTCAGAAGGTTACCCCAAAATCAATGCAGACCTTAATAATCAACCAGGGTGTTACTCCACTGCTGAACTGGTATGGCCAAAACAATACCTGCCAGTCAACAGCCACACCATTATGTATTTATTTTAATGAATTAATTAATTATTTTATTTATGTTTGTTTACTGGGTAAGTGTACTAGACAATAACATGCCTATTTTCAGCCACAACCCAAGACAGTACAATTACAAGCACAAGGGAGTACAAACACAGTGAAGACAAACAGCATCAGAAATGTCATCGTTTCACAGTACAACACCTAAGCAGAATCATTACAATACAGTACATGAGCAGTGGCTATACAATACAATACATGGTCAAGGTAGCAAGGAGATAATACATTGCAACAAAGAACAAACTGGAACATAAGGTGCATCAATAATAAGGTGCAGCAAGATAATTAAATTTGGCAAATATGCTTTTAGCATGATTAATGTAAATTGCATATAGGTATATTACTCGGGAGGCAAGAAGCAGTTGCAGCAGTCAGTTGCCTCTAGCTACAAGTGTCAGATTCATTTCAGGGAAGAGTTTGTTAAACATGCAAAGCATTAGGAGGACAACAAGCTGTTATTCCTAATATTGTGTAATGCTGTATATAATCCACCTGTATAACTGCTGTTTATTGTAGCTGACTTGTCACTTGTCCCCTACCTCACCTCCAGCCACATCTGCAAATTCGTTTTGTGTCTCTCTACATGCTTACCTGATAAAATAATTTCAATAAATAGAATACAAATATCTAACAGGTTATATTAATTAAGAAAATTAGTAATCAAAAGGACATCATCAAAACATTAAGTGTTTTTAAAAAATAAAATATAAGGCACTTTAAAAAATAAATTATAGTCAACATATTATTTGAGCAATGTTCATACTGTGTGAACAGATCCGGAGCAAATGGTTTGATACCTGTTATTGGACCAACAAGATGTTACAAAAAAAACAGTGTCAAGCTTTCGGACCAGCCAGGTCCTTCCTCGGAGACTTAACCAAGGAAGGACCTAGTTGGTCCGAAGCTTAGACACTGCTTTTCTTTTTGAAACATCTTGCTGGTCCAATAAAAGGTATCAAACCATTTGCTTCTGAATCTCTTCTTACAAGGACCAATATGGCAACTAAATTAATTATGTATGTCATAGTGTGAGTATGTTATCCAAAACTCAGCCTTGTGTCTTTCTGTGAATGTGCTGAAATTGACTGGTTGCTCTGGTAGTAATGGAAATATGGTGTATATGTTTGACTTTTATTTGTATTACATACTTGTTTTCACTGGTTTAGAACAGCTTTTTGTAACTGCCTCTCCAATGTTCAAACTGCTGCTGTTGCCTCAGTGGACATCATTGTAAATTAGCCTACAGCTCAACAATGTCATTCAGGACAAATAAAACTGGAGTACACAAAATGCTGCAAAAGATGAATGGTGTGTGTATGGGTGGGTGTGTGTGTGTGTGTGTGTGTGTGTGCACTGGTATAAAACCACTAAAGAAAGAACAGTGAGTTCTTGAAAAATATTTTGTCTTCCTAGGAGACTGCCTTTTCCTAGTACTGCACACTGAAGCTAGTAGTCAGGGCAGAGTATTGTATGTTAGGGAGTCGAGGCACTCAGGTCCAGCGGAAGGGAGTGTGGGCCACATGAGTTCACACTAGGGATGGAAGGAACTGCTCTGTATCAGATCAGAATCCTAACAGAATGGCCGCCTCCAGACACTTCTGGAAATCAGAGCAATTTGCAATGCAACTCTAATTAGAACCAGTTCAGTCTACTGACCGTGTTCAGAGTCTCAGATGACCTGGTTCTGACCTGGTCCTCATAATGTAAATTATTTTGTAGCTTCATTTATATTGCAAAGTACACATTAAACATGGGGCTTAATGTTAGCTGCCACTCCTTTAAGAGCACTTAGAACTAGCATGTTGCCAATTGTTGCACTGCCTAGCAATGTGATGTAGTTCCAGGAACAGTTTGGGAAACCCTGTTAGTCTGAAGTAGACCCTCATGGTGTGCTGATGTCTCCTGTGTCTGAGAATAAACCTTATTTTCTACATTTATTTTTGCATCCATCTCAGTCTTTCAAATGGTCCAGCAAGGCGTCTGCCAGAGTGGTGAGAGATGGACATGGCAGACCTGAAGAGAAGGTAAGAGACTGTGTGGTAGACCAACACCAAAACACCACACATGGTGGAGAATGCAGCCCTTCTCCTGACCACCCTATCTCGCCTGCCTGCGCCAACCCCTCACCGCTAAGTGCATTGCTGTGTACCCAGACCTTTACTCCAGGCCAGCACCTTGAAGATCTGGACCTCCGAGCCCAGCATCACAGCAATGGCTGCTGCACAAGATGCCTGTTGCCTTCTGCAGCAGGCCTCCTGCAGTCCTGCCACAGGATTATGTATAATAATGTGAGACACTGCTAATCCAGCCATTTATTAACTGCAGTGAAAAATTTTATTTCTCCAACCATAGGCACCACGGAGCTCCAAACTGCAGCCCCTCAGCTCTCACCTCATGGCAGGTTCCAGGCAAGCTCCTCTACAGCTCCTAGCTACAGCCACAGACATTGTGCCTCTCCCAGTGGGGATCGGATTTGTAGCTAAAGAAAGGAACCTTTTACAAACAAGCCCTATCACCTTCCCCATCCCCACCAGTGCTACTTCCCAACTTACTGTAGCTCTGTCCTCCTCACAGTTGCAATAGACTGGGGCTCTGCTCCTCACCATGGCTCAACTCCATTAATCCTGACCCGCCACTACTACAAAAGCGGAACATTCCACTGCCACTCTGCCACACTTCAACAAGGGCCCTCACAGTAAATAAATGCAACACAAGCACTCAACATAAACAAACAGAGAAGAAAGAGAGAGACAAGTGGAGACACAAGGACGGCAGCTCTGCATGCCGCTCCGCCTCTCTGCCCTTCTCACAACCGTGGCTTCCAGTGCCACTACACAGAGCTCCACCTCCCACCTGCCACCACTGCAGTTGCTCGGAGCCTCTGCTTCCCCTTGGCCATGCTACAAACAGCCATAAAACAAATCGATAAATAAGTGCAGGACTGCAGCACCAGGTGATCCTCTCCCCCCACTCGGCCATGCTCCAACGACAGGGCCAAACAAGAACAAATAAATAAATAAATAAATAAGCACGGTGCAGAGAAAGAAAAAAAATTAATAACTAAAAGAAGCCCCAGCAACCCACATGGAGCAAATAGGTAAACTGGAGACAGAAAAATGGGGGGCACACAACAACAAATAAATAAATAATAAATAAATAACAGAGCACAGACAGGGGGAAAAAAGCGCCTCAGGAATTTCAAGCAGGGCACAGCAATAAATAAATATATAAGCTGGAGTCAGTAAATAAAATAAACAGAGGGCAACTGGGGAGACCAAAACACAGGAAAATAAATAAATAATTACAAAGCACAGCCTGGGACCCTGAGACACAGAAGGGAAAAAAAAGAACCAGCACAATTTGTAAATTGGGAGCCAGTTAAACAAATAACCAGCAACATAAATAAACTCCCTTATGCCACTCACAAAAGCGGGCCTCCATTTTTTTCTGTGCCAGTTGGGGAAGAAGGACAGCCATTCGGAATCACCATATTGTGTCTTGCAAGCAAGCAGCACAGCACCTCATGGCAAGCAGCAGCCAAATTTGTTTGGGCATGCACTACTGGCAGGAAGTGATCTTCTAACAGTCTTGGAAAGGGCATATCAAACAGGGACTCTATGTCAAGCTCAGGCAGTCATCTTTGTGAGGGGCACCAGTTTGTCCAATGTGGCTTCACTCCATAGGAATCAATAGCGGTCATCTTTGTGAGGGCAACCCTATTGAAATGAATGGACATTGCAACAAATATATACATATGAACATACAAAGAAGCCAGCAAAGGAAGGCCATTCTATCTAGTCTGCTCGTATTGCAGGATCCACAGCTTGAGCTACTGTCACAGCCCCTCCCTCCTCCCATCCTCCTACCCATGATCCTTACCTTCCCACTATGCACATCCCAGCCTCTCTTGAAGCTGTTCACTGCCTTTAACAAGACCACCTCTTCCGGCAGTGCATTCCAAGCATCCACCACCCTCTCTGAGAAGTGCTTCCTGATCTCCCTCCTAAACCTCCCGTCCGCTTTTAGACTGTGCCCCTCATGTTATGAATGCCACTCAGCTTAAAGAGACCCTCCATATCCACCTTATTTATCCCTTTTAAGTACTTGAAGGTCCCAATCATGTCCCAACTCTCTGTCCGGTCCTCCAAGGAGTACAGATTCAATGTCCTCAACCTCTCCTTGAATGCCTTACCCTGCTGAACCACAGTCATCTTTGTAGCCCTCTTCTGGACTGTCTCCAGCAGGTTAGCGTCCTTTTTATTTTAACTTGTCCTGGACTACGGCCACCAGGGTACCTCTCACCTCCTCCAGTCCTTCGGCTGGGTCCAGTGTACCAGGATCCTGGCATCATTGTGCTCGATGCCCGGAAGTTTTGTTGGTTTTCTCCTTTTGGTCACCAACTTTAAGGGCACCACAAAAGGACTAACATTCAAACTGATGACATGCTGATGCATGCCATAGTCAAGTGACCAACAGTGCCCTCCCTGACTTGAGAAAGCCATATGCCCCTACCACCCGTGCTTCCACTGGCAATAGTGCTACAGGTGCTATCACTGCCCAGAGTGTCCCACCCCTCCCGGAAGAGGAGAGCATCCATTAGGATGTTCAATCCTCCTCCCACAACTGATCCCTGATGACCTCTGCCTGTTCTCAAACCAGGGTCACCAGCGTTAATGTCTTTTTGAAATGTGGGCACCAGCATTGAACCCCATATTCAAGATGTGACCTTACCAGTGACCTGTACAAGGGCAGTATTACCTCCTCTCCTACTACTGATCCCCAGCTATGCATCCCAGCATCTTGTTTGTCCTTGCTGCTGCTTTCTTGCACTGCATGGAGTGCTTCAGGTCACTAGTGATCATCACTCCCAGGTCCTTCTCCTCTTCTGATGCAGTTACCTGGACTCCACCCAGGTAGTACTCTATCATGGGATTCCTGGCTCCAATGTGCATAACTTTCCATATCTTGGCATTAAAGCCAAGCTGCCAGATCTAGGACCACTTCCACAGCTTTTCCAGATCATCCTATTGTTCCTGTATGCTTTCAGCCATGTCCACTCTACCTCAGAGCTTGGTGTTGTCCACAAATAGCTGATTTTGCAAAGACATTTTTATTTAAATAACATACAGCAAGCATTTGAGCTGAAATTGTTCATTAAGGATGTCATTAGATGGACTTTGCTTACAAATAATTGTACTTTGTCTACAACAATGTTTTCTCTGCAGCACTCCATCTTCTCCAAAATGTCATGCCTCCTGCATGATGCCAACTCCTTCTCACCCTTGCAACCTCCATCCTGTCAAATAAAGCTTATCTTCAACCACAGTATCTGAAGAAGATGCAGATATGTGTGCCAGAGCTTATGAGGTTCACCTTCACCCACCTCAAAGTGTGGGGCTACAAAATAGAAACTATTCTACATTACATACAGTCTTCCCTCTCGTCCTCAGGAAACATCAGCTATGCAAGCCATTCAGGAAGACCTTGCCTACATGAAAACTATCTCACCTCAGTCCATGGTCCATACTAGCCCACAGCCAGCACCCTTCTCAGCCTTGCCTCATGAAGATGTTGTTAGACTGGCTCGAGCAATTCCAAGCCTGGATTGCCTTTGGTGGTTGGACTGATAATTTGTGTACTTCTAATGCCTCGTGACTTGTTTCTGAGAGGGACTGCCATTTCCTGGCTTAACGCACTTCCAGAACTAGAGGAAGAAGGAAATCCTAACACTCTGTTTGGAACTTTTAGAGATCATTTTGTCCAGGCACACCTGCCTTGGCTATTGGAACAAGAGCTGTGGGAATGCACCATGCAACCCCTGAATCTTTGGAACCCTTCACAGTGGACACTGAGTCATGCTGCAAACATCTGCAGAAAACAGAAAAATCAAATCATGGCCTTCGTCCGGACCGCTCCCCAACTTTGTCCTTACGTGGTCCAGCAGAAGCCAACAACCTGATGGACGCAATACAAGCTGCATAACTTGCATAAGAGCCCATAGTAATGTTCCAGGCCACCAGTGTACAAGCAGCTCAATCCACACAAATAGCAGCACTCCCAACATGCATCCAGCAGCAACACACAATTTGATAGACATGCTCATCACAACTCTTAATAGTTTATGCCTAAGCTCAACTGCTTCCTGCAACCCTGCCAATGCTCTACAACCTCCTTGACAGCCACTGATCAACCTTTACCTTCTCAGGAGCCTGTTACCTGCCAGTGGTGTGGATTCAGGGACACACTGCTGCAGTTTGCTGAAAGTTGAGTATGACAATTGAAATAACAGGAAGCAAAGACCTCAGCTGCAGCATAATCAGCAAGAAGACCACAACTACTCCCAGGATCAGGGAAACAAGCACTGTCCAACAAACTAGGGGCTTTTGATGGGCAGGAGAACACTGCAACTTACAGACCCTCCCTCTGACTGTTGCAAGTCATGCAAACAATGTCCTCCAACTACCAACTCTGGCACCATCTCAATTCCAGGGGCAATTGTACCTGTCATCAGATCACCACTCCTAGAAAAGTATGTCCCCAGATCATCAGAGGTTGGTCCATGTATGCCTTAGTCAACACTGAGCAAAAATATCAGTTATCAACACTAGTATTATGAACAAAAACTTTTCATCAATAACCTAATATCTCTTCAGATGACCCAAAGCACATTGTCACATCAAATGGCACTACAGTACTT
Source organism: Neoceratodus forsteri (assembly GCA_016271365.2). NCBI lineage: Eukaryota > Metazoa > Chordata > Ceratodontiformes > Ceratodontidae > Neoceratodus > Neoceratodus forsteri. The sequence continues at coordinate 1,707,221,277 of CM028129.1, read as the reverse complement.
GTCACAGCCATTGTCAATCTCAGGCTACACGTTGGCTCACAGCAAACAACTGTCAAGTTCTATCTAGTGCCTGATCTATAACCATCATCAATTCTTGGCATGGACATCCTTAAATCTCATAAAGCCATGCTAGACTTTGCCTTAAACAAAGTGTCACTAGCCCTCTGAGGCAACTCACAGCTATAGACTCAGTCACTGTGCCTCCTCAAACAGAAATGGTATTTATTGCCAGGATTTGATGGGAACCCTCCCACAAGTATTGTAGGCATTGTCATGGGATCCCCACTCTGCATTCATCAGGTCTTTTCCAGGTAACCCTTGTCTGCTGTGCTTGATGACACATATTCCAAAATGCTGTAACTTTACAGATGAGCCAGTCATCATCTCCAAGGGTGCCAACGTTGAAAAGGTTTTTGCTTGTCTACTGGGGATCAGTTCCATCTCATGAAAGAACCTCAGCCTGGTTCCACCAACACTAGCCCTGTCAGCACTGTCACCAACCTCCAGCCTCACCAGAGTTACCCCTCAGTACGTGACTATTCCATTCCAAACTCCCAGCATCTCAAAAGTGAAAGAACAGCATTTAAATCTCCTGGGAGACTACCTAGATGTCTTTGTTGATCCAGATAACAAGCTTGGATGTTGTGATATCCTGCAAGACACCATCGAAGTGTAGACCAGTCAGAAACCAATCTGTCAGTGAGCCTACAAAGTGGGACACAAACAGAAACAAATTCTAGAGGACATGATCAAAGACACAGTTAAACAAGACATCATTGAAGAGTCTACAAGTCCCTGGGGTGCACCGTACCTGCTGATGGTAAAGAAGGACAAGGTGTATTGCTTTTGTTGCAGACTACAGAAAGTTCAATGCCTACACAGTGCTGGATGCTGTTCCCTTACCCACAATTGAGGATGCCTTAGAGGTCTTGGTGCAGCCAGCCCAGCTTACTTCACCACTCTGGACCTTCAGAGTGGGTTCTACCAAGTCTCCATTGATCCAGATTTTCTTCCATACACAGCTTGGTGCTGTCACCTGGGACCTTTTCAATTCAAACAACTGCCTATTGGACTTCTGAACAGTTCAGCTGCATTTCAGCATGTTATGGAAGCAGTACGATGTGGGTTGTCTTGGAAATCTTGCCAAGTCTACCTAGATAACGTTATTGTCATCAGCAGAGCTTTTCCAGGGCATCTCCAACAACTCAAAGAAGTGTTTGAAAGTCTCCAACAAGGCAATCTCAAACTTCACCCAGGGAAGTGTTGTTTCACACAGCATCAGATTCATTAGCTGGAACATTTTGTTAGTTTGCAAGGCACCTCCTGACCCAGACAAGATCTCAGCAGTCAAAGACTATCCAGAACATAACAAACTCAAAAACCTTAGAGTTTCCTAGGCTTATCTGGAAATTACAGAAAGTTAATCTGTAACTATGTCAAGATTGCAGCTTCACTGGGTGCCCACACCAAAATGGATGTGAATAAACTTGGACTTCTGAGTGCAAAGAGCTTTAAAACCTTAAAGATAAACTGATCTTCTCTCCAGTATTGGCGTATCCAAGGTTTGACCAACCCTTTAAACTCTACACAGATGCTAGTTCCTTTGCAGTGGCCACTGTGCTATGTCAAGTGCAAGATAGAACAGAAAGCATTGTTTCCTGTACCGGTGCACTCTTTCTCAGTTCAACAGAACTATGGCATCGAGAAAAAGATGTATAGCCATGGTATGTGCCATAAAGAAATTAGACTGTTACCTTTGCTACTCCTCCTTTACAGCTATCATTGCTCGCTCAGTCCTCAGATGGTTGTTTGAAATGAAGGAACCAGTAGGCAGCTTCACCCAATGGATTGCCATGCTGCAATGCTACAACTTTGAAATTCAGTACAGACCAGGTCAAGTATACTCCAATGCTGATGGTGTTAGCCTGAGATGGTATCCTCTGCATCATCCTCAACAGATGGGGAATCCTGCTACAAGGTCTTCCTTTCCTTGTCACAGATGTGCTTCCTGTGGACACTCCTACAGCACCAAAAGTTGCTTTACTGCTCCCAACTGCTTCTTCAGATAGAAGCACAAACCCTCACTTACTGCATGAAGCTCAGAGCTTCTCACCTTCTCTGCATCTGCTCTCTCCCTGGCAACTGTCAAAATGTAACAAAGAGCAGGTCCTTAGGTCACATACATAATTATTTACTTAAAGTCTGAACTTTACCGCAACAGAAGCAACACTGCCAGGATATACTTCTGTTTGTTTCACAATACTTCCTCAATGACGTTGTGCTTTTCCACATCTGGATCAGTGAAGACAAGAGCCATTGCACAGATAGAGCTCATGTACAGTTAAAGACAAAGAACATCTGTCTGCAAGCACTGAGGCGATGGATTACCCAAAGGGCATTTGGCTGGAAGCCCAGTTTCAAAGAAATACAAAATCACACATGCCCCCACAATGCAAAGCATCATGGGCTGCATATGCAGATCACCACAGAATATTATGCTGGTTCAACTTTAAGCAGAAATGCATGGTGCTGAAAGGCCTCTCACACAGTTTGCAAAGAGTGCCAACAGAAGACATAGACACCTGTTTCATCCTACCAGGACTCATCAGTATGCCTCATCTGTCTGACACCCCAGTGGAATGAACCAGCTACCCTAAGATGGTTTATCTGTTATGTTGTGGTGAACCAATTAAAACAAAAAACTATTTAAAGACAAAGAACATCAGTGCGCAAGCACTGAGGCAATGGTGTACAGTTAGTTGTGGCAGCTTTTTAGTGAGCACGGTCCTTCTCTCCACTCATGCCTCTCCACTTTCTGGAGGTCATATAGGAATCCACAGAACTCTTGAAAGACAAGGCTCCACTTCTCCTGGCCTCACATGAACAAGGACATTGTCTGATTTGTCATATCTTGCCAGCCCTGCTCTCAAAGAACCACTGACTACCCTTGTTAACAAATCATGTGAGGATCGTGTGGAACCGGAGGACTGGAGGAAGGCAGACGTGATTCCCTTCACAAAGTGGTAGAAAGGCAGAGGCAGGAAATTACAGACCTGTTAGTTTGACCTCAGTGGTAGGGAAAATGATGGAATCACTTCTAAAGGAAAGAACTGTTGAGTTCCTAGAGGCCAGTGGGGCACACAACCCAAGGCAACATGGATTCACAGCAGGAAGGTTGTGTCAAATGAAATCTAATAGATTTCTTTGATAGGAGTGACCAATGTAGTAGACCAAGGAGGGCTGTGGACATGGCCTACCTAGACTTTAGCAAGGCATTTGACACAGTCCCACACAAAGATTAATATACAAGTTAGCCAGCCTTGGGTGGGTCCCAAAGTGGTAGCCTGGGTAAAAATTGGCTGGACAACAGGATACAGAGGGTAATACTAAGCGGAGTTCACGCTGAAGAAAGGGGGTTACTAGTGGGGTACCACAGGGTTCAGTAATGGGACCAGTCCTCTTTAATGTCTTTATAAGTGACATTGCAGAGGGCTAGAAGGAAAAGTATGTCTCTTTGCAGGCGACACAAAGCTCTGCAACAGGGTTGATATGGAAGGTGGGGTGGAATGGATGCAAAGGGACTTGGCAAGGTTGGAGGAATGGTCAAATGTATGGCAGCTTAGATTCAATGGAAAGAAGTGCAAAGTAATGCACCTGGGAAACAAAACCAGGAGAAGAGTACACAATGGGGGTGAGATAATAACAATAACAAAATGGAAAGGGACCTGGAGGTAATCATATAATATCAGATGGCCTTAAGGTGAGCAAGCAGTGTGAGAAGGCAGTAAGGAGGCTGGTGGGATACTGGGATGTATAGGGAGAGGCATCACCAGTAGAAAACAGAAGTTGTTATCCATCTGCACAGACAGTTGGTGAGACCCCATCTGGAGTACTGTGTCCAGTTCTGGAGACCCCATCTCCACAAGGACATAGACAGGGTGGAGGCTGTCCAGAGGAGGACAACTAAAATGGTGCAGGGTCTGCACCAGAAGACATATGAAGAGAGATTAAAGAAGCTTAATATGTATACACTTGAGAGAGGAGGGAGAGGAGATACAATAGAAACTTTCAAGTACATCAAAGGAATCAATAGATTCCAAGAGGTAGCATCTTTCAGAAAAGAGATGTACAAGAACAAGGGTACAATTTGAAGATAGAGGGGACAGCTCAGAGGTAATGTGAGGAAGTATTTTTCATGGAGGGGTTGTGGATACATGGAACAGCCTTCCTGAGGAGGTGTGAGTCAAAAACAGTGGGGAATTCAACAACACATGGGACACACATAAGGCAATTCTAGTTTTGGGTTGAAGGAAGTAGGCTGTTGGTTAACTAGGATCTGCAGCCTATCCATTAGGTAGGAAAATGGGCAGACTAGGTGGGCCAAACGGTCCTTATGTGCCATCAAATTCTAGGTTTCCATGTTTCTATGTTTCTTCTGCCAAACTGACAAAGTCACACCTCATTCCAATGCCTGTAGCCACAGCAGAACCATTTCAGCGAGTCAGCACAGACTTTCTTGGACCTTTACAAACATGCTCTGACTCTGGCAACAAATACATTCTTGTTTTTGTGGACTACCTGACAAAGCACTTTGAACTAGTTCCACTAAAAGTTATCAAGGCTGCTACTACAGCACAGGCCTTCCTCAACACAATTATTTGTCCTCAAAGTACCCCCTCATATCCACACTCAGACAGAGGCAGTATCTCTCAACAATTGTTCAAAAACTTGCAAACTCCTCAACATAACAAAGACTCACTCAACAAGCTATCATCCGTAAATCAATGGACAAAGTGAAAAAATGAGGTCTACCATTCTAAACACTTTCTCCAAGTACCTGGATGAAACACACAACACTTGGGATCACTTTGTTCCTTTTGTTTGATTTGCCTACAATACAAGTCCTTGTGTCGACAGTACAGAGTACACGCCATTTTCTTGGCCCATGGACACCACCCAAGAATGCCACTGGACATGGATCTCTCACTGCTAGAGGTTCCAACATTAGCTGCTTTATACATTATTCCTGTACTGGAACAGCTTGAACTTGCCAGATGTGCTACAATTACCATGTTGGGACGGAGAAACTCTGCCATGCAGAAAATGTCAGCAGTCAAGTCACATGAACCTTCATTTTCTGTGGGGACACTATTTACTTGTATCGATCTATCTTTGTTCTGGGCACCACAAAGAAACTGCTTTGCCCTTGGACTTGTCCTTTCTACATTGTGGAAAAGCTTGCTCCAGTTTATGTCAATCTGCAACACAAGTTCAATGGGACGTTTGTGCTTAAAGTCCACATCAATCATATGAAGCATGGGTAATTGAGTAACACCCTCCCAGATGATCCCAGTCCTCCCAGTAATGAAGTTGCACTTCAGCCTGCCATCTTGTCAGAATCAGAATGTCCACCTGATAACCTGCAACCAGTGCCTTCAGATCATCACACTCCTGACTCTCTCTCTCTCTTCAGTCAGATTCTGTTGCACCTGATCATCCGTCAGATGAACTTCCTGGGACTTCTCAGCCCTCTTCTTCCCAGACTCTCTCCTGTGTACACCTATGTACCAGATTGAGAAGATTCTTAGAAAGACATTTGTTAATGGATTCTGGACGTGCAGAGTCAAATGGTGTGATTTTGACAGCACTCAAATTCTTGGGTTGCTTTGCAAACCTAACCCCCATCCTGTCGAGACCTGGTTCAAGCAACTCATACTACTATTCCACTGACCTGAAAAGTCAACGAAGTCTTGAACTTTTGTATGACTGGACTCAGTGTGTTTTGGGACTAATGCTTCTATTACCCGTAGTCTTCTGCCTGTGCGCAATTGTTTTTCCTGCAGTAAATGTCTTACCGTACCTGTTTCTATGCATATGTTGCTAATGGTACTGCATGCACTGTATTAACTTCTTCTTCACCAGAAATGTTACTTCTTTTGTTCTGCAACAGTTTACGTAAAGTTCACTTATTGTAATTCTGGTTCATCTCCAGTTGCTCCCCTTCCTCCGTTACATTCTCCCTTCCCTGCATTGTGGCATTTGTTGCCCTGACCAAGATTCATGTTGCTATGGTATTTCTCCTTCCCTGGCACTACTCTGACTAGTCAACATTGCAGTCCAAACACCTCCCCCACTCCCCATCGCAGTGGAGTACTCTTACATTCTAATTGTGCTTTGAAATGCTTGAATTTTTTAATTATTTTCATGTTTATAATGTCATTGCTTGTTCAAATGGTACTCATTTTCACGACCCGGAGTGATGTGAAGTACACATTAAGAATGGGGCTTAATGTTTGCTGCGGCCTTTAAGAGCACTTAGTACTCACATGTTGCCAATTGTTGCACTTTCTGGCAGTGCCATGTAGTCCAGGGACAGTCTAAGAAACCCTGTCAGTCTGAGTCGAACCTCATGGTATGCTCATGTCTACTGTGTCTGAGAATAAACCGTGTTTTCTACATTTATTTTGCATCCATCTCAGTCTTTGCATGGTCCAGAAAGGCATCTGCCAGAGCAGTGAGAGATGGGCATTACAGACCTGAAGAGAAGGTAAGGTCCTTGTGGCAGGCTGACACCAAAATGCCACAATATTAAAATTGAGATAGTTAAAAATAAAATAAATATTTTATTTTAAATATTAAGTGACATCAAGAAAGGGCTTATGATGAGCCTGATGAGGTATACTGATCCTGTCAGTTAACCTGGTCGAATCTACCTCTGACCCGGTTCTGGACCAGTCTGGAAAATGGATCTGTTTTTACAAACCTAAATGAATCATAGCGTTTTGAAAGGATCACAATCAGAAGATCAGAACTGGTTCCAACGGCCCCATCCCTAGTTCACCCCCCACCCAGCCAAGGAGTAACTGCAGTATTGACTGTGAAGAAAATTGATTACCTGCTGCCCAACCAGAGGAAGGATGAGATCATGATTGTCAGGGCAAAAGATGGGGAAACATGACTGTGAAGGCAGGGTGCAAATAATAGATGCTCTGGTTGATTTACAATAGCAATAATGACCTCTAATTGTGAGCTTTTCCTGGCTGATTAATGGCGCTTCGGTATCCTTCAAATGAGACTTTAAACCGAGGACCCTTCTGCCCATCTCTGATGCTGTCCTGGTGGGTGTCCAGGTGGAAATATTGAAACCCAAGGCACTTTTTTCACAAGATACATTGCTACTGTTCACACTACTGCTCTTAGGGTTGCTGTACTTTTGTCTGTACCTTTCTATTGTTAAGTTTCTCTTTTGGTCACTCATACTGTCTGTACACTGTTTTGGTTATCGTACTACACTTTACCCTTGAATGCTTTTCTGTCCCTGTACCTCTGCCACTGGATCACACCTGGGAACAAGCCTTGGCTAGGCCTTACTCAATCTGCCAATTTTCAATAAATAAATGTCTGTTTATTAAATAAACAATGGTATAAAAAGAACTGTAAATGACTTTTCAAGACAGACAGTCCTCATTGCCAGAAGAGGTAATCCCAGGGTATGAAATCTTACCAAGAGAGCCTGTAGCTCCATAAACTAGGCAAATGGTTACTGTCAAACAGTAAATCTTAGCAGAATCACAGAAACTGCTGCCTTTTGTTGCTAGATAAATCTATGTTAATTTTGCAAACTGATTTCCTCTTAGCTGACACGAGCTAGTAAAATGGCTCCTGACTGATAACTTTAAATGAAAATACAGCAATAACTAAATGCATAATGCAATGCACCCCTTCTCTGGGCTCGCTTTTCCTGCAACACTCTCAACTGCTGCTGTATGATATTAGCTGAGGCTGGCACCATATGTTAACCCCCTTGGTGTCAGCAGGGGAAGGCATGGCTGAGGGAGACCCTCTCTGTCTAGTGGCATAATGGTCTGCTAACCAGAGGGTTTCCCTGCTCTAAGTTCACACTACACTTTTCCCTGAACATGGGGAAGAGCTCAACTCATATCTCTGTTCTGACAGATAAAATGACACTGCAAGGGTAGTTTAAGCAGCAGTCACACTTTACTAGCATATATACTTACCCTTATGGGACTTGTCAGGATCGTAGGGTCCTTTGTAAAGGTTGTACCCTCCTTTCACAAAAGGAACAACATAACCCCTCCTTTTCCTTTTTTCCACATCAGTGGGTGAGGTACTGTAATACCCCAGTTCAGTTTTAGTTCAGTTTTACTGTTAAAAAATATGTTTTAGTCCATAGGACTGTTATTACAATATGGAAAGTGCAGTACAATGGATACAAATAAAGACAAAATAGTTTTAAAAAGAGATATACAAAATGAACCACAGATCATACATCAGTTTTCCTAGCCAGTACATATTTAACAGCTATTAAGAATTTCCACAAGTCAAACAATTGTAAAATATTCATATTGTTTAGCAAAGCAGCAAGTACTTCAATTTGGCATGTATTCTTTTTCACTAAGTGCAGGTGTTAACCATTTCTTTCTATTCATACGTAATGGTGGACAAGCCATAATTACATATGTAATATTCTGTTTATAATTTTTGCAGGCTCATAACGTCACATTGGGACATTAATAAATTAGCTTCTATTGCAAAAGAAACATGGTGTAAACAAAAGAAATCAAACTGTGTATGTGCCAAAATTTTCATATGGGAGTTCATTTCACATGTTAACAAGTAAGGTTCAGTACCAGGAGTTTTGATCTTTTAAAAAAAAGTACCAGCTGAATTTAGTTTAGCAAAGTTAAGTTGCATCTCATTATCCTTAAGCCTATGAAGAGCTTGCCATGTATAAATATCAAGCTCCCTTTATTTCTACAAAAAAGTATGATCTCCCAGTTTGAATAAGTTCTTATTTAGTAAGCTAAACTATGTCTGTATTCCAGAATTTTGATTCCAGAATTTATAACATTCAATTGAACAAACTGTAATGATGGAATTTGGTGGGCAACTCAATCCTATGCCAAAGTTAATAACACTGGACAGAGCTGCAGTATATAATGACTGTTTCAGCCTGCAAGCAAAGTAGCTCGCCAGGAGCAGCCTGAGGCCAACCAACAGTGATCTCCAAAAAGATGCTGAATTAACCCCAGTGAGTTTACAGATCCATCCAGCCCCACAGTTCCTTCCATATATAAAATGGTAGCATTAGCATTATATACACTTGTCGTCCAATTAAATGAATGAAACGCAAAACAACTTTTCAAACCTATTGATAGCTAAAACCATCTTACTTTTTTAGTTTTTTCTTTATGTAGTTTCCAGTCAGAGGAGCTCAATACAATGATACCCAAGTCAAAAAGTTATCTAATTTTTTAACCTGTGTCCATTTATTTTCCAATCAAGTATTCTCTTGGGTTGCTTATCACACACTAATATTTTGGTCTTATTTACATTTGGCTTTAGCTAATGATTCAAGGGTAGCTACAACTTAATTAATGGCTCTTTGTCACAAAGGTCTGGAGACATGTAGAGCTGCACGAATCAGCTGCATAAGCTCAGCTGCATAACTGAAGGCTGCGAAACTCCTTTGCACATCACCTAATTCACAAAGATGTTAGGTGACTGACAGGTGCACAGAACATGCACAGAGGTGTTGATTGAGCAGAGAATGGATCTGCAGATTGAAGAATACTCCCAAAGCACCTTATGACTCCACCATACAAGCAAGTATACCATCCCATGAAGCGACATGGAAATTTGTGACGGAATCAGACAGCATTCAGGATTTCAGGGCAGATACAGACACTTCCAAACAGCCACTAATGGTGACACAGAAACCATAGTAACTACCAGCTTCAAGCCTGTCAAGGCCCAGAAGCATGATGCCTAATACAGCCCCCCTCCAGAGGAGGTGGCACCACCCTGCTGTCAGCAGCCCGTGTGCTGCGTTGACAGGGGGTTGTGGTGGCTGGCGCCACAACACCTACACTGGCATCTGTGTGAATGTGATTGTGACTGTGGAAAGGATGTTGGCCTGTACTACCCTACACTGTCATGCATCATGTAGCAAACATGCGACACCTGCACAGGTAACAGTTGCCATGTGCCATCTGCCCCTTCAGGTGTGGAACATACACTGCATCATGTATATCACAGGTACCCCATGTTCAGAATGCACTGCATGCACCATGTGTTGCTTTAAATTGGGATGTGTCATGTCTTTTGTCTGGGGCTATGGATCCAGCATATACAATGAAGCTGGACTGGATGCAACACAATACTGCAGCATACAGTAAACAAAGCAGTTTTAATGGTAGTGTCTCTTTTGTCATGCAGTAACTCAAGACACTGCATTGCATCCTGGACAGTTCCACTATAGATCCATTACTGGTGCCTGCACAGTACATACAGAACAGGGGATATCTACAACGCTGTATCGTGTACCAAGGTCTGTAATGGTGGCCACGGTATTCATTAAGCAATAAGGCACGACAAGGTGTAGGTTATTGGGAATTTACCCACGCCTTGTGTGGTGTGTCACAAGGCATAGCCGAGTGACTTAACCACAGAAGAAGTAGAATCCCCAATAACCACACCCTGGAGCCTATTGTGATATTATACAATGGACCCATGTGTAAAATAAATTTTAAATGTGTTTAAGAATGTTTTTATAAATGCCATTTCTCAGCGTGGGTTATTACAGGATATACCATGATCATCTGATGTGTTTTGACCAATGAGGTTACAGGATTTTCATTCCCCGTTGTATAATATATCATAGTGTACAGTATGTGTAGAATGTCCACAGTGCACCCCAGGCTAGACATGGCCTATGGATGCAGTGTCCCATTACTTCACATCAGGAAACGGGTGATTCAGTCCATTGTGGTTAAGGACACATTATATAGTCCACCACACATAACCATCATAGTGGGACACGTGAAGCAGTGCCTTCAAAAGCCATAGCCACTGCCATCCACCTGGTTCCTGACAGAGACCCTAATCCTGAAGGGATATGGGTTCTGGGATGGAGCAAGGACTACTGAAGAGTGGCTGACCCTCTCCAGGGTAGGTACGCACATATATTTGCCTCTGTTGATTAGACTGTTGTCAAGCATCTTCTCTGATGGACTCATCATCTCATTACAGGACAACATCAGGCACCTCTTCATGATCATCTCAAAACTGCACAAAAGCTCGCTCACAGCAAGGACTGGGTGCTGGTAAACTAGATACTGGCATGGCAATAAACACCAGCACTCCAGTGTATCAGCAAACTTTGTTTTAATGAGCAAACTGGCAAAGAATAACAGAGGTGCAAAATTATTACAAAGTGCAGAATTCAAATGAACCACAACCCGACCAGCCTCGGCGCTTTGAGGCCCTAGACCTCTTCATCAGGGGGCACTGCAATTTGTAATAATTTTTGTACGATCTCTGTTATTCATTGCAAGTTTGCACATTAAAACAAAATTCACTGATACACTGGCATGCTGGTGTTTATTGTCATACTGTGCCATGATCATGCTGCATGCAGGGGTGGGCAGAGCAGAGCCACCAAAATAAACCCCATGATATGCACATGGATCATAATGAGGGGTGGCCCTGGCTGGATGAAGTGGGTGGCTAGGGTGAGCAGGATCATCAAGAACCACCCAAGAGGCACCAACAGGAGAAGCTGCAGCTGACAGAACAGCAGGGGAGAAGCATGATCCTTGCCCATTAGGTCATGCCCAGGTTGCCATGCAACAGGAGACACTAGGTGGGCTAGCTCCTGGGAACTGGGACAAACACCAGTGGCCTTTACTGCCCTTAGCCCAGATGCCACACACACTAGGCATGGGTGCGCTCTTTTACATTCAGGTACAAGCACTCAGACAGGTACTCACTATTTGAGTTTTACTACTAAATTTCCTTCATTAATATGCCTGTTGTTATTAAAATATGCATGACAATTTTCACTGGAGAGAGAGAGAGAGAGAGAGAGAGAGGAACTGTCCATGTCTTCAGTATTGTATGTCTACGTGCTATTGATGCCTACTGTTGATGTGTGTGTTATGCACAATTGTGATGGAAGTAGGCCATCCCTACTGCTGCCCTCCTGGTGGCATGGTCTTTGGGCCAGTGAGCCACACGTGTAATGCCTATATCGAACAGTGGATCACAAATCAATGAGTCACAAATCATGCATTTGTCTGGGAATGCCTGCTGCAGAGAGGCACTGCTACGCTGTGCAGACATGTATATGTAACCCACCTACCAAAGGGGTCCCTGAAAGACTTCCTTGGGTGAGCCTAAATGCCAACTGCCAGGGTGGTGTTCTGTGTTTTAGCAGGTTTAAAAGTGTTTGCATGAGCGTGCCCAGTTGGCCACCATGCCTGTCTCTTCAGAGCTGCCTATTTTGCAGTTTATAATTAATCTGGGTGGGGACCGAGTGTTTCTAGGCTTGAGTCGCCCGGGCTGCAAGACAGCCGCTTCATTCTGCCATCAGCAAATGTGCAGAGGGGCCCCATGGGACTCTATGATTGTTTGCTGATCATCTGTACTGAACGGAAATGATATTGTAGTTTCTCTAATCTGTTGTTTCTTTTTGCAGCAAGGACATTTTTGTTACGTGCCTTCATCTTGGTTCTGGACTGCCTATCTGCACCAATCAGCACCTTTGGGCCAAAATTGAGCTTGCCCTCAGAGGCCTTGTGGGAGTAAAATTCTGTAGGAATGGTAGTTTTAAAGTTTGGTGCCTAAATGTATCAAGAGGGGGAGCTCTAGCTGTAACAGACAGGTTGATCCATGAATTGAACCTTTCAGATCAGAGGAAAGTCCCATGCTGCCAGCCACAGAGGGTCAGAGTAGAGTTGGAGTTGAAAGCGTAAACAGCTTGAGAGATTGTAGCTGCTCACCTGCATAGTGCAGGGAAATCGGTGGGAAGGTTGTGTCTGGCCTACCGCTACATCTTTCCTAGTGAGGATTTTAGCCTTCAATAGTTGGGACTGTTAGGAAGAGTATTGCGATGGAATCGCTGAATTGTGATTACATTTCACCTGAAGAGGACCAAAGACTTGTGTTTACGTGATCAGCCTGTCTGGACTTCCAAAATGACAGCAGAGCATCAGGTTTGTACAGAGACACTGTAAATTGCAACCAGACTGTCATCCGAATCTGTGGTAATTCCTCCTTTTACTATAAGTGTGCTGACTGTGGTGTGGGTCGCAATTTGGTTCCTCACCTTGCCTAATCGTCACACTTGCTGGAAGCTGTATCCAGCATGTAAATGGATGATATCCGAATTGTTCACTCGATCTGGGCCTTGCCAACCTGGGCCAGACAATTGCTCATGCGCCGCAGAGAAACAACCGACAAGAGACCTGCCAGGGATCTGCCCCTGCTCAACAACAACAGACAGGAATGACACCACGGTGCTCTGTGAGCCCTGCTTCTCCTGGCTATCCAGCTCTTTATCCAGAGGTTTCCATTTCATCCATCCTGCATCCTGTACTGGGTAGTGTGAGTAAACACCAGGGTAGCTTCCTGCAACAAAGCTCAAATCAAAGTGTGTCAACTGATTTAATCATTGTTGCTAATCTTTCTAACTGAGCCATCTGGCTTTGGATTACAAATTAAGGGTGAAAGTGCATGTTGTGTTTTCTTCCTTCCAAAGGGCCCCTGACCAGCTGCAACGCCCAGCCTACCCGGGCAGTGCTTCAGGCTAGCCTGTAGTTCCAACTGGGTACCCAGAGTGTATGTGACTGTATTACAGGGACCTTTGAGTGCATGCCCTATAACCTGAATCAATTAGATCTAGAATCAACCTCTAGGTTACTGCCCTCCCTTGTTCCGTCCCTAATAAATCAGATGTAAATCTTTTGCATCTGAACTGGTGAGTGGTGTACCTCTGTACTGGAAGCTCTGTGATATTGCTGTTTACTGTTAGAGGCCTTGTTTGATAAGGGGTCTCCAGGGAGTTCAACCAATCCAGCCCTGGTGGTAGAGTGGTTATCAGAGGAAATTCATTGCATATTGCAGCGTATTGGTGTGGGGCAGCTGCAAGCATAGTCAGACCACTAGGAGCCAGAGGGGGTATCAGTGCCCCTGGAGAGCTGTACCCAAGGCAGTCACGTGGCCAACAACCCTGTCCTCTGGGTGGGCACCCCGTGGAAAGTCAGGCCCCTCAACCTGCAGGCCGCAGGCGCGGAGGCAGGGTAGTATCCCTTGGGATAGTGCCACCTAAGGGTTACATATAACTCCAGCTCCCCACAACCTCTGTCTTGCATTGGCTAGGCATCCAGTTCACTTACGTGACTTCAGCACAGAAGTTCCTACTCACTTCTGCTGCTTACGAACATATGAAATTTGCCAGCAGATAAAGGCCTGTTGGTCTATCAAGTCTGCTCAAATGTGCAGCTAGCACCCCTTATTCTGCAGCTGCCCTCCCTCCCTCCCACCATCCCCTTGTCCTGTCCCAGCCCCTTTTGAAGCAGCCCACTGTTCTACTGGATACCACTTCCACCAGTAGCACATTCCATCTAGCTACCAACTCTCTGTAAAAGATTGTCTCCTCATCTCCTTCCTGAACCTTCCTTCCTCCAGTCTCATATCATGGCCTCAGGTGTCCCTACCCTCCCTTACTTTGAACAGCCCCTCCGTACCTGTCTTGTTTATTCCTTTCATGTACTTGAAGGTTTCAATCATATCCCCTGTCCCTCCTCTCCTTCAGCGAGTACATGTTCAGCTCCTCAGCCTCCTCTCATATGGTAAGTCCCTAGGCCCTGGGTCATCTTTGTCACCCTGCATTGCACCCCTCCAGAAACTTAATGTCCCTCTTCAGATATGGGCACCAGTACTGCATGCAGTACTCCAGGTGCAGTCTAACTAATGATCTATACAGTGGCAGAATCACCTCTTTGAGGATATACCTTGCAATGCAACCCAGCGTTTTGTTGGCCTTTGCAGCTGCCTTCCACATTGTACTGAGTTGTTCATTGACCCTGTAATGAGTACCCCCAGATCCATCTCCTCCTCTGTCTTGGCTAGCTGCACCCCCCAGATGGTAACTCCTCCTTGTGTTTTTCGTGCCAAAATGCAGCACCTTGCACTTTTGACCATATAATGCACCTGAAATTTTTGTGCAGAACCATCATACCTCAATCTGAATCCCACAGCTGCCACTTGAATACTGTATGACCTTGAGCAAGTCACTTAACCAACCTGAACTCCTGGATCGCACCTGGAAATGAGTTGCAGCTCAGTATGCCTTTCCTGGCCAACATTTCTAAGCAAAAAAATGCTTCTTGTTATAAAAGCTGCCTATAGAACAGAATGTGATGGTACACGGAGATGTCACAGACTCCACTCATCCAGTCATGCTCTTATTTTGTTAGTGTTTTAAACCCAGGAATAAGGATCACCACAGAAATTAAAGTTGGCACCTTGGCTCATGTGCAGCATGGAGCGGTGTTCTGAAATCATATTCTTAGGCAGGTTAAAAGCAAAATAACACAGGTCCATAAGTCTCCAGGGTAACCTTGCCTTATAAGAGCAGTGTAGTTTGCCAGCTGCCTAGGATTAAAGATGTGGCGTGCCGACTTCACTAAGTTTTCAGCAGAGGAAGTGACACTTTTTCAAGTGAAGTCATGCAAATTTGCTGGCGAGTTGCAACTTTACCATGACTTCACCTGACGTTGCCCGAAAAAATGCCACTTACTCAGAAAACTCACTGCAAAGTGGCAGAAGTGATAAAGTGGGCAGTTCACAAAGTTTTTGTATGAAGTTGAATTTCACAACTTTGCCAGCAAGGTAAACTTCACAACACTGCTACTGGAGTACTAAAATGTATCCAAACAGCACAGAATTGTCCGCTTACATTCAGTAAGCTTGTGCCTATCCACAGTGCCAGCTGGCTTACCTCCAATATACTGTAGTAACTAAATCATGTGAAACTATAGCATATTACATGAAACAGTTAAAAAGCAGTAAGAATATAGCACACATTAGTTTTCATTTAGGTCTTTAGTAGCATATGTCTGTTTCATATCCAGCTATAAGAAATGACAACAGAATGAGGAATATACCTTTACCGATGTCATCATCTTGGGTGGAAGCAGCTCACTGATTTGCAGCCTGTGAAGTCAATATTTGGCCTAGTTATTCTTGTCTGAGCCATGGGCTGTTTTTAAGCTATATCCTTTGGATTCTCTAGAATGTGCCACAGGTTACAGTATATCTCACTTAAAAAACACAGACAATTTTATACATGTTATCTTATTTTTATTTGTTTGTACAGTGATTCTATTTTCTATTTAAACAGCTGTATTGACATAATCAATACATTCACTTAGGATCTCAGGACGTTGACCTTAGGAATTGCTTGTGCTCCCAAAATGCTGCCCTGGGGAAGAAATTCTTCTCTAGCTATAGATGTCCCATGGAATTCCCTCCATTAGAAATTAGAAAAATCAGAAAGATGGTTTTTTAATGAAAATATTATTTAGGTTGCTCATAACATTAGTAATACATAGGGATATAAGTTTGTCATAGCAGTCAAACACGTCATTGATTCCATGATGTTTGATCTTTATTCAGGACTTCCATGACTTTCACTAGTGTCATCAGAATGTAGCAATGATGACAATGCCACAACATTTACTACTGTTTACTAATGATTTCATGAACAAACAATGAGTCATTAAAACCTCATCCATGACAAACTTACATCCCTAGTAATACATGCATAGATTGTGCACTTAACCAGTGTGCACTGATGCAGCAAATTTAGAATTAAGGACATAGGGCAAAACATGGGAAATACAAAAGTCTGTGAATGACCAGAATGTGCACTGATCCAGTGCAGGCGTATGTGGGTTCAGCCGTGCACTAACATTTTGATACAGTTACAGTACATCACAGGCTGCCTGTGAATATCAGCAGGCTATTTAGTAACACAGACCAGATATTGCAACATTATTGCAAATAATCATTCCTAACAGAGAATTACTCGATTAGGCCACTACTGCGATCGGTCTTCTCCCCAACATTATCACATCCCTAAGAAACATCTTCAGTTAACACATATATGACATTCATAAGTCAACGGCACCAATGCCTTGCCAGGATGAGACTTTTCAATACAAAGGGAACATTTTCCTCATATATAGATAATCCTGTGAACAGTTGATACCTCGACAGGAACTCAATAAAGCTGAAGAACAATCCAGAACAAATAGATCAGTTTAAATATATAACAGTGTCCATATAGTGCATGTCTTAATTTGCCTTTAAGAAGCTGGACGAAACTGTGATTATATTACAAAGGAGATAAAATCGGTTCATGGCAAAATAATAGCCATTTTATTTATTTTTATTATTTTGTTTTTATTGAGCATGTAAACACACTAGACAAATACTTGCCTAGCTTTGGGGGTGACCTGGGAGGTTAGAAATTTGAGAAAGACAGGGTGTCACCAGTTGTAGTAGTACATAAATACAGAATGGGAACAATTTCATTGCAAGTGTGCAACCTGAGATAAATGTGATTAAACAGGACAAATAAAGAAACTGATGAATTAAGTAATACACCATGACAGAGTGCTCATTAAAGAATTTTAATCCATGCCCCAGGGGCATACTAATGCAATTAGGCTGAAGGCCAAGTGTCCTTAACCCTGATAGTGCACTAAAATCCTTTAATGCATGCCCTGGAGTAGCTCATCACACTTGTAAAATGGGCCACCATCATAGAAGAATTAGTTTGAGTCACTCTGATGGAGATTAAAACGTCTTTACTAATTTCAAACAAGTGTACAATACAGTAACTCTAAAACTTTTCAAAACTGAAAAAGTTATCTCTATTAATATAAAAATAGCATATTTCAGCAATAGAGTAAATAGTATACTTTGCAGTAAAATTATTTAGTAGTAGTGCTAGCTAAAAATATATATTTTTCTATAACATGTATATTCTCATATAAATGCACTGCAACATCTGTAAATTTGCAAAATAAGCAGTATTTAAAACTTTATTTTCATTACACTGTAGTAATATAGTTTCATTGAGGCAACATTCTCTTTATTTTGTTTTTTACTTATGTATCGTGGTCTAGTACTTAAGAAGAAAACTGCTATTGGATTGAGGTGAAAGGTTAATAAGAAAAAATGTTACCTTGTATTTCAAATCAGTGCAAGTACTGTCTCTTAATGGAAATGTGTTCAAAACTTTAAACCACCCAGGTTGCCTTTTTTTTGGTGGAGGTGACAGCTTTCACCTGAAAAATACCCATAGTGTATATGATTTAAATGTACATGCTTTTATAAACTTCAGGAATGTATTTGAGCTGTTTGGGTCTATAGATGTTGTGAAATAAAATTTCCCTGGCAAATTGCAGTGAAATTGGCACTTCACACACAAAATGATTCAGGAATACAAAGTTTTGCCCACCACAAACTCAATATAATTGTATCTCCCTGGTGTCTAGTCATCCCTCCCCACCTCCACCCCACCCCCACTGCTCACCAGCCCAATTTGGAGATTAAGGGAAGGATTCACATTGGGACTAAGTCCCACTCCATAACCCCAGTGGTGCTCTGAGAATTGCTGCAACTACGGGCGCCCGATTCTGAGCGCAGCAGTTGTTACGATTAGATCCCACTGGCAGTAGCATCCTCCTGCAGTTGAGGGTGCTGTCCCACAACACCACCCACAAGCAGCCATAAATCGTGGAATAAGTCGTAATCCGGCTCCACCTTTGTGAATACCGCCACTGCGGATAACCCTGATCCGCAAGTGGCAAACCCACTCTGCACATGAGGTTTACCCGCAGCCGCGGGACTTTAACGTGTTTCATGAATCCTGCCCTAACTTCTATTAAATCTCTGTCCCTGGTGTCTAGTGGTCCCTCCTACTGGCTGATAACTGCATGAATTGAATAAAGCCCCCCACAGTTAGCTCATTATTATTGATGACATCCCTTGGCCCCAAGCCCCAATTCCCCCAAAAAATGAAATCCCGGTATTCCTTGGTGTCTAGTGGACTCCCACTCTGTCATCAGATATTACCCTGCACTCCAGTACCCTGATTAGGCCACCAGCACAGCCCTCCATTCACCTCCACTGCTGACAGCCTGACTGAGTGCTTCAATGAATGAGCATGTGCTTGTACAACAATACACTCATTCACTGAAGTGCTCAGTTGAGCTACCGCCATGGAGGTGAGTGGAGAGCCTGTGCCAGTGGCCTGGTCAGGGTACTGGGGGAAACAGGGTGGTGGTGCTATCTGATGACAGGTGGGGTGTTGGGAGTCCACTAGACACCAAGGAGTGCTGGTGATTTAACTTTTTTTCTTGGATTGGGGCTTGGGGCAATGGATCTCCATTAATAATAATGAGCTAACTGTGTGTGTGGGGCTTATCTAATTCAGCTAGTGATCAGAGGTGACTACTAGACACCAGGGAGAGATTTAACTTCACCAATATTAGGGGCGGGGGGACAACTAGGCACCAGGAGCTACTCTCAGTTTTTGTTTACTTGCTAAATTTCACCCACAGAGCGAAATTTCACCTGTGATAATGTGAATTTCGTTCGCTAGGGTGAAATTTTGCTCACTCCATGGGTGAAATTTCTCAGATTTCATTCCAAGTATAATATTTCATGTAAATGTGTGAATTTCAGAAAATATTTCAATTTCACACAACACTATTTGGGTCTGTCTATGCCTAAGTAACTGTGTTTTCCCACCTTTTCTCTTAGTTTATAAAGTATTATTGCCTACTTGTTCCATCCTGTTTTTCCCTGTTTTCCCACATTCAAGATATGGGATGTTTATCATGGAATACAGTTATTCAAAATTCTGCTCAGTTTCACTGGCAGAATGTTTCTCTCCTAATATACTACACACACAACAAATGTCTCTTCATGAGCCAGAGACTCAATTATCTCACTGTCAGGGCAAGCATAAGAGATTTCCTGATGGTCAGATAAAGACAGAAGGGGATTTTTCACTGTCAGTAAAGAAACAGTTGTAATGAAAACTATAAACAATACTTGACGTTTCTGATTTGCTTATGTGTGTAAGGAGAGTGTGATGATCAGGAAATAACATTTAATTAATTTGTTTTGTTTTATTTTAAGGTAATTTTATTTTTAGGGTCCAGATAAAGTTTTTACAGATCAATTCTGGTTGTAGGGGACCGATGGAAAATAGTTCTGGTTGTAGGAGGACTGATTTGCTCATTGTGAGATGTGGTTTAGGACCAGGATGACTAAACATTATACAGATTTAATGCACAGTCACATGATATGTTTTGACCAATGAGACTTCTTTATGTTGGATGTCCATTTTATAACACACAGTACTTGTGCTCAGTGTTATTAATTTATCAATGGCCCTGGACGAAGTTGAGGACATAGCTGATACTCAACAGATTAGGTACCTAGGTTTCCAACATATGACAAAAATGGTTGCCAGATACACCAACAGATTGATAATTTCCCATTCACTAAGTCAGTGTAGTTCAGCAGCTGTAGCAGATTCATCTACCCAGGTGCTAAAGGCGGCCAGCTTGGATGCCTCGGTTCAGGAGCAGATGACTTTAGCTTCCTGGACCAGAAGAAAAATTACTCACTGCAGTAATCCTCTTTCTTCCAAGGGTCCTTTAGCATCAGTAACTATAGCAGTTAGCTGTCTAGGTGCAGCTGCCTGGAGGTATGCCTTTAAAAGAATTATAATGAGCTAGGGCATCAGCCAATCAAAACACAGGAGGGGAGTGTGCTGAGTGATACCATCCTGAAGGGCTTCAGAATTTTTTCAAAGAAAATGGGTACTTGCCCCAAAAGTGAACCAACGGGATTAAAAAACATGCAAATGCCCAAAACCTGAAAAACAGGTAACAACAACCTGAGCACTAAACCCATTAATAAAAAACAAATTTGGTAATAAAACTGAGAACAGAGCCCTTCTTCTGACAGGTGAACTGGGGAGGAAGGGTGGAAGCTACTGATGCTAAAGGACCCCTTGGAAGAAAGAAGATTACTACGGTGAGTCATTTTTTCTTCTTACCCCAGGAGTCCTTTAGCATCAGTAACTACAGCAGACTACCGAAAGCAGAACCAAGTGGCAGGTGGGCAGAGAACCCACTTTAGGAAAGAGGCTCTGCAGAGCCACCCTGCCAAATTTGGCATCAGATCTGGTCTGCACATCTAAACTGTAGTGCTTAACTAAAGTGTGCACAGATTTCCAGGTAGCTGCTTTTCAGACATCCAGAAGGGGTATGTCCTTGCTGCTGCCACAGAGGCTGCTGCAGTGCCCTGGTGGAGTGGGCCCTGAGCCTCACAGGGGTTGATGACCAGCCTTCTCATAGCAGAACCTAATACAAGAGACCAACCAGTGGGAAATAGTTCTCTTGGTAACTGGTCTTCCTCTGCCTACATCCCAGAAGGTGAGGAACAACTGAGTGGAAGAGCCTCTGGACTGCCTAGTATGCTGTAGGTAGTAAGAGAGAGCTCTTGACATCCAAACTATAAAGCTTTGCTCACCAGGAGTGGATTTCAGCAAAGAAGACAGGTAGAGTAATAAACCAGTTAAGGTGGAACTCTGAAACCACCTTAGGCAGAAACGCCCATTTGTCCTGAGCTCAATTTTATCTTTGTGAGGAATGATGTAACTAGGCTCAGTGCACAGGGCCTGTAACTCTGAAATCCTCCTGGTAGAGGTAATGGCCACCAGGAAGACCAACTTCCAGGTCACAAACTTGAGATGGGCAGTGGCCATAGGCTCAAAGGGTGGTTCCATGAGCCTGGCAATGCAGAGATTCAGGTTCCAAGGAGGAACCGCTCCCTAAGGGGAGGCTGAGATCCAAGAGGCCTTTGAAAAACTGTTTGAATATAGTATGGGGAAAATTGATATTTTCTTCCCCACCAAAAAGTAGGCCAAAATTGCAGCCAGGTGTAGCCTGAGGGAAGAGGGTTTCAAGCCTGATGTCTAAAGATGTACCAGGTAATCCAGCAACTGAAGGTCTGAAGCTGTAAGAGGAATGACCTTTTGCTCTTGCACCAGAGGGAGAACCATTTCCATTTGGCTGCATAAGTCTTTTGTGTTAGGTTTTTAGCCATTCTCAGGATCTTGAGGACCTGCTCTAAGTACTGAGAGGATGGAAACTCTAACTCCTCAAGAACCAGGCCTTGAAGTGAAGAGAGTGTGTTTCTGGATAATGTACTCCTATCTGAGGAAGGGTCAGCAGAGAGGAGTTGGCAGCAGGCGAATGGGCCTGTTGCAGGATAGTGAGAGAAGAAGAGGGTACCAGGCTTGCCTGGCCAATCCAGAGTCACCATAATTATCGATGTAGGCTGTTGTCTGAGTTTCAGCAATACCCTGAGCATCAGGGGAAAGGACCAGTCTAGGATCAAGGCATCCAGGGAAGCATTCCTGAGACTGAGGGCCTGCAACAGTATGGGAAGCTGGAACTTGAGGGGAGAGGCAAACATATCCAATTCTGTGTGTCCCACCAACTGAACACTGTGGCTAGTACTTGTTTGTTCATGTTCCAATTGCTCTAGCCTTGACTGATGCAACTTAGAGTATCTGCCAGGGTATTGTGTTTGCCTGGGAGGTGAATAGCTGAAAGGCTGACTCCCAGGAAGAAGGCAAGAGATCAGATTTTAAGAGCCTCCAAACAGAGTATTCCTGATCTGGCAGCACCCTGCTTGTTTATGTAAACATTGCAGTGGTGGTGTCTGTTCAAATTTGTACAGTCTGTCCTTTTATGACAGGAGCAAATGCTTTGACAGCTAGAAAGATTGCTCTGAGTTCCAAAAGGTTTATGTGTAACCGTGATTCTTGGAGACTCCAGGTGGCACTTACTAAGGCACTGTCCAGATGTGCTCCCCACCCCAGGAGGGAGGCATCTCTGGTGATCACCTGTGTGGGACGCAAAGCCTATAAGGGTATCCCTGCTGCCAGATTTGCAGGGTTCTTCCACCAAAGCAGAGTCTGAAGGAGCTGCTCCATCACAGGTATCAGCTTTGAAAATTGTCGCTTCTTTGAGACCAGCAAGCTCTGAGGTAGGCTTGCAGGTGCCACATCCTGTACCTGACTCCTGGGACCACTGCAGTCATGGAAGCCATGTGTCCCAAGAGCTTGAGAAAATGCCTGGCTGGTCTTGGTTGGCCCTGGATGAAAGAATCTGCCACTGAGAGGACATTTTGAATTCTCTCATGGGGAGGAAGACATATCCTTTCTGGGTGTCCAGCTGAGCTCCTATGAAGGTGAGTAGCTGAGTAGGTTCCAGGTGAGACTTCTTTAGACTTACCAGGAATCCCAGAGACTGTAAAGTGCTCTGTAAGGGAAAGAGACTCCTTGACTTGACAAGAAGACTTTGCCACTATGAGTCAATCATCTAAATAGGGGTAGATAGTGACACCCAGCTTCCTGTGGTGTGCTGCTACCACTGCCAGGCACTTGGTATAGACTCTTTGGGCTGAGGACAGGCTGAAAGGCATTGCAGCAAACTGATAGTGGCCCAAAGGAGTTTGAATCTGAGAAAGTTCCTGTGAGACCTCATTATGGGTATATGGAAGTAAGCGCCCTTAGGTCCGGGAGGCTAGCCAGACTCCCTGCTGTAAGGAATGTATGACTAATGACAAAGTGACCATCCTGAATTCGGATTTTAGCAAAAAATTTTTTCAGCTTTCTTTATGCACCTACCTAACCGGGGCATCTCTCAGGGATCCATGCTCTGCTCATCGGCTCAACCACCCATCTGAACTGCATCCCCATTAGTCAGGACCCCGAACTCTCCTGCACCAAGGGAGGGGGCCTTAAATTCCTAAGGAGAGTTTAGAGTTGCAGCCGACATTGGGTGTGTGGCTGGGGCAACTGATGGTCCCATTGCCTCACCTGGCAGTAGGTTTTCCAATTTTTTCCCTTATTGGCTGGGAAGTGGAATGCACTCCAGCACATTACATGCTTGCTCCCGAGCATGCTCACAGGAATGACACCCAGCCAATCCCCTCTTCTGGCTCCCAACTGCTATAGCTCATGCCACTAGAGGCCACTAGGACTGCGGAAGTGAAACCCCCCACCTCAGGAAGGGAGAGCTGTCCTGTGGATGCTCAATCCCTACCCTCCTGCCAAACCCAGGTCCCTGCATGGCACAAGGTATGGTGTCCAGCACCTCAACCATCAGTGCCACCAGGCCGGTGGGTTTTAGCAGATGTTTATTTAAATATCTGAGGTGCAAGATAGGTCGCCACTCCCCAGTTTTCTTTTATGTCGGAAAGTACCTGGAATAGAAGTCCTTACCCTTCTCGTGGGTCGGGACCTCTCCACTGCTTGTAGAGCTACAAGGGTTTTTACCTCCAATTCCAACAGTAGTACCTGTGTTGGGGTTAGAGGCTTTGACACCTGGATACACTTGAGATCTGGTATCTGCCTGAACTGTAGTGGCAGACTTTTTCTACTATCTCCAGAACCCACTTGTCCGAGGTAATGAGGGGCAGTTCTGAAGATAGTGGGAGAGTCTGCCTTCTACTGGCAGAGGGAGGCAACCTGGACACTCACATCAGGGCTTAGACTAGAGGCTGCTGGCTGGGTAGAGGTGGCCTTCTTTGGACCCTTCTGCCCCTCCCTCTGAAAGCACCCTGTACTGAGAGAAAGCAGACTGGGGATGGGGGATATAAGGCCGGGAGAAAACTTCTGCCCCTTTTGTCCCTGGGGTGGGATTTCTGGGGCAGTGGGCTTAGGCTTAGAGAAGTGGCTCTGCCAAGAGGCCTTGTACTCGTCGACCTTCTTCATGTAGTCAGTCATTCTGAAATTAGACATATTTTAGCACAGGGAAAGTCCGAGAGATGGCGTGGGCCATGGCTCTGGAGGCAGCATCATTGTTGTTGTCTGCCATGTGGAACTGGTACTTAGTAGCTTCCAGGGCAGTTTTTACTGTATCCACCAGCTCCTGTACCATTGAATCAGACCCATTGCGCGCAATGACTAGGACAGAGTTCCACAGTGCTTTCTGATATTTGGCAGTGAAAGCCATATAGGAGGAAAGTCTGACAAGTATGGAAACTGTGGTGTACATTTTCTTTGCTATGAAGTCTATTTTTTGAGTCCTTGTCTGGGAGTAAGGAGGACAAGGGCGTCCCAGTTCTAAGCTGCCTGCTGTACTATGCACTCATGATTGAGGTGTACAGACAGGAACTCAGTATTGTTTTAGACAGTTGGTATTTTCTTTCAGCTTGCTTGTCAACCCCTGCCACAGAAGTGGGATTTTGAAGCAGTTTCATGGTATTTTTCCTGAAACCATTATAAACAGGCACGACTAGTTTCTTAGGGGTGGGAGATCTTTCATCTCCTATAATCTTTATCCTTGTCCTCATCCTGGATGGACTCCTGGGTAAGGAGGTCCAGGGTGTCTAACATGTTTTGGATAAATGTAAGCATAGAGGAGAGATCTTCCTGGTAAGCCAGAGGAGCTCAAAGGAGGGCCAGGGACACATCGGGTTCTAAGCCTCAAATTCATGCCATGGCATCATAAAACATTCATCATCATCTGATCACCCTCACAGTCTCTGGAAGCGAGAACTGTGGAAGAGTGTTTATCAGCCCCTGCAAACATAGATCCCATCTTTTGTAGAGTCTGAAAGATGTGCCATGCTTTTGCCATGCCCTGCAGAGATGGGAGATCCTAAGCAGACTGTGGTTGTATCTGTTTTGTTTTTCTTTATGTTTACCCACCTGTTGTCTCATTAATAGGTTTCTAGGAGCAACAGGAGCATTTCTGTATTTACAGACTATCTTTTAGCCACTTTACTAGCACTTGATCATGCTTCCTTTTGTAGACACTTCATCAGCTTTTAGTATTTTAAATTTGGGAGGAACTTCATCAGCTCTTTTGGAAGCTTTATTTTTGGCTGGGACTTGGAGGCTTCATCAGCACCCCACTTGAATTTTTATTGTGACTAAATTAAGATGGCCCTCATCGGTAGCCTTGATTTTCCTCAGCCATAATATACTGTATATATAGTGTGTGTGTGTGTGTATATATATATATATATATATATATATATATATATCTATATATATATAGATATATATATACTGTATATACACATATGTATGTAATAGGTATGGACTCAGAAGCTGTTGAATAAATCCATTTATTCACAGCCGTTGAATAAATAAAATGTATCCATATAGTAGCTATGTCACAATCACTCCGAACTCATTTAGAATGTTCAACCTCTGTAGCAGTACTTCCCATATTTAAATGCTAATAACTTTAAAACAAAAAGATAGCATGGTACTGTGAGCATGAAAGTTGTTCAGCACATAATTATCTACAAAATGAGTGTTGTTTCATTTATAAATACCTTATAGATTTTTATAATTAGCAAAAAGAGCAGAAAATTCCATTTGTGTTCACTTTTTGACAAACATACAGTATGCAAAAAGATAACTAAGCAAACACAATGATCCCTGCACTGACAGAAGGCATCACTATTGCATAAATGAAATATACAATGGAGAGCTGTCAGATGGATTTATCTACAATTGTGCTGTTTGACCTCAGGACTGACACCTCTTTACTCATTGGCATCATCTCGTGAGGTCGAATCAAACAACACTAATAGTAATAAATCATTTATCTGACAGCCTCCATTGTATCTCTCTCTCTCTCGTCTCTCTCACTCTATATATATATATATATATTTGGTCTCTCTGCTCTTCTCACCCAATTTGGCAAAGAGAATGATTAAAATCTGGACTTAAACCCTTGAGGCACAAGTTGTTGAAATCTGTTAGCCAATTCTCTGTGCACAGTTTAAAAAATCCTGCAGGTCCAGAATTCTTTTTAAATTCTGGAATTCTCTGACCTGCCAATCCTAAGAGAACCCAACATTAATGTCAAAAGGTAAAAATTCTAGGTTATCTTGGCGATTACTGAGGTAAAATCGCTGAAAAACAATAAAACTCAACGGTTCCTTCTGGTTGCATCAAAATAGTGAAAGGAATCATCAAAATAATGCAGTTACAGTGAAAAATAGCAAAATTGAGGCAAAAATACACAGAAATGACACTAGACACTCTGCAATAAAGTGGAACAATAAAACGCTAAAAATGGTAAAAATCCACTCAGCACACTGAAAGATTAAATTTGTAAGGAAAACTACCTGGACAAGCAGAAAAGTCTGTCAACAAGGAATGTTGAGAGACACCTCTGGACAGTGTTGCTCAGTCAGTGGAGAAAAATTCTGGAGCCCTTCAGGCTGCTCTCACTCAGCACACTCCCCTCCTGTGTTTTGACTGGCTGATGCCTAGCTCATTATAATTCTCTTAGAGGCATACCTCCAGGGCAGATTGCGCCTAATGATTAACTACTATAGTTACTGGTGCTAAAGGACTCCTGGGGTAAGAATATAAACCAGTTTTACCAGATTATGGGAAGGTACATTTAGTCTTGACATACCTAGCTCCCAAAATCCACCACGCTGGATTATCCAGTAGAGTGTGCCCAACTATAGTATAGTAGTTTTCTATGGTAGGCCACCAGGGTTTATTGGTTGGTTGAGTGATTGCTTGATTGATTGAAAGACTGACTGACTGATTTGTTGACTGGGTAAGGGCTTTGGTCCAAGGGTCCTTTTTAGGTATGACCAGGGCCATGATAGGCAAAACATCATAATGCTAACAGTAGTGAGCAACATGGTAGAGTACAGTGATGTAAAAACTGGGACTGTTTCCTCCATGGAGAAACCCAGTTATAATTCACTGTTAACCTTTAGGTTAGAAATGGTGAACAGCTGGGTTTCTCTTGTTCCAAGCATGCGCATACTGCTTTTTGTCTGCTCACACTACGGTTCTTCAATTCAGAGTTTCCACATTTCCCCACCATTTTTACAGTTCATAAGGCAGATTACCTTCAAATGACAGATTCCACTTGACAGAGGAATACCAACATTGAGATTGCGATCTCGGGGGAATAAAATCAGCATGAAAGCTGACCACATCTGTCATGGGCTACCAGTACTGATTATTCTAAGATGTGGGGAGATAGACAAAGAGACATATGGAGGACAAAACACTAACAGCAATCTCCCAAATGGGGGTGGGGTGGAATTAAACAACAATGCTGCTTTCATATTTTAAATGGCAGCTCCATCTACTGGCCAAACTGTTAACTTTTTTCAATAGAAGAACGCAGACAATAAAACACTCACAGCAATTATATAAAATAACACATGGGTAGATGTGGAAAAAACTCAAATTTATACACATCTTGATTGTGTGATGCAATTATAAACCCCTCAAGCTTTGCTCTGGGGGTTTATGAAGCATCAAACACCTGGGTGTGTATAACATTCTTGTTATGCACACCTACTCATATATTATTCTGTATGTTATACATCTGTAAAATAGATGTAGCTGGCCCAGCAACACTGTGATAGCACCACTGCTTGCTGTGCTGGCAACATTGGATCAGCAATGGACTAGTGTCAGTTGGGGGCTGGCCAGGAAGGAAGAACTAAGCATCCTTTGGGTAGCATTCCCCCAGAGAGGGGATGACATGCCACTGGTTGGTTACCACCTGGAGAACTCTTATTTTTAATCATTTGCACAGTGATTCTATTTTCTGTTGGAACAGTTGTATTAACATCATCAGTACTTCTGCTTATGATCTCAGAAGTCAATGTAATTAATTACTTGGGCTCCCAGTATATCAAACAACCCTGAGGAACAAGTCATTCTCTTAAAATAGATGACCCACATGGAATTCACTACCATTAGAAATTAAATGACTCAAAATGGTGTGTTTTTGCATAAGAAAATGTTACTGAGGTTTGTCAACAATTATAACATTAGTGATACATGCATAATACCATAAACACTAACATTTTCATGGCTGCAATGTGCAGAGCCTGCAGTCATTTGCTATTTCAGTAGAAAAAGGAGCCCTCCAGTTTCCTAATAGACTAGATAATATCGGTGGTTTTGTGTTATCAGTATGCTAATTAATTGTAGGAGACTGCTGAGGAGAGTTTCAAAGCACTACTTTTTGTGCTAAGCTTCAATCTGGCTAGAATTATCTTTGAAGAAAGATGCATAAGCTCATAAACATGTCAAGTCACTCTGGTTTTCCCAGGCATAAAGGGTAGTTGAGAGTGAAAAATTGAGAGTGAGGAAGGAGGTTTCAGATTTCAGATGCTATGTTAAAAGGCCTGAGACATGCGAGACAAAAATTTAAGTATAACAGCAATCAGACCAGAGACCTACTTTCACATGAATTGTATAGTTTTATTTTTCATCAGCCAATATTCTTTATTCCAAACTAAGCAACATTTCAAGATCATAAAGACTTCTTAATCAGGGAATTGTCTGAAAATGACATAATAATCATAAAATTAGTATGCAATGTTTCACTGCTAACATACCTCAAAAATAATTCATACAATCATTTCTTTTTGCTATTCTTGGTAACTAGGTAAGGCCCATTAGACACAAGTGCCTGTTTTCCAAAGGCAACCTGGGAGCACTGGGTGATTAAGTCACTTGTTCATAGTCACACTGTATGCAAGTGGAAGTTATCTGAATCAAACCCAGGTCTGCTGGGTGTACCTAGCTCATTAACCTCTAGGCTATACTGCCAGCCTCAATTGTGTCATCGGAGTGGAATAGTCTCCACATCACCTTAATAGTTCCAGAATGTATGCACTTCCTTATCTGCTTTCTTTAAAAATGTTTTAAAAATCTGTGTGTATTAATATATATTAAATTGTTCCTAATATCAATATGGACACTGCAAAATCACTAAAACATGTTATTAAAACTTGTCCTCATGTGCCCTATGTTCATGATCCTGCAGTTCTTTGCACTGAATCCCACCTGCCATTCTTCAGACCATTTCTCCAGTTTTTAAGGTCTTCCCTCATTCTTTCAACACCCCTGGCATGTCCACCTGCATACCTTTCTATCATCTACAAAGAGGCATACCCTCCCTCCAGTCCCTCAGCAATGTCCTCAATAAAGACATTGAAGAGGACCAGCCCAACACTGACCCCTGCGGCACGCTGCTCATCCTCTCCCTCTCCAGAGCACCCTGTTTACCACAACCCTCTGACTCCTGCCATTCAGGCAGTTCTCCACCACAGAACCATTTTAGATCCACCCCTAGGCTGCAGTTTGTTAATTAGCCTTCTATGGGGGTGGTCTTGAAGGTCTTTGAAGTCCAGATAGCCAACATCCACTGCACCTTCCTGGTCTACTACCTTAGTTACCCAGTCATGCCATAGATTAATACAATGAGTTAGTGCAAAAGACTGCTAATTATAAATACAATAAATGTTAGGATTAGATGTATAAGTAAAATGCCATATAAGGCAGTCTATGTGTGTTAGTGTGTGTTTGTCAATGCTCCATGTGTGTAGACAGTGCACTGCTATGTTATACTGCAATATACATGCATACATGTGTATACATATTAGTCAGTGTGTGTGTATCACAACAATTAGAATGTGCAGTTAGGTGGCTCAGTGGTTCATACAAAAATTGCTAGTCTACATTCCCGCTATCTAGATCAGTTTCAGCCTTATGCATGTCATTGCTGATTTAAATGAGGTGTCTAATGGCAAACCCCTCCACCCTTTGATGTCCCTCAGAGCCTGAAAAGAAGAAAACGGTCCCTTGGTGTCTTTTTGAATCTGTAAAATGCGTGTAGACTGTGCACTGCTATGTTACACTGGAATATATATACATATGTGTATATATGTATTAGTCAGTGTGTGTTTACAACAATTAGCATGTGCAGTTAGGTGGCTCAGTGGTTAGTGTAAAATTACTAGTTTACAATTTCTCACTGCCCACAATACCATTATTTTGCAGCTGTATTGGCACTTACTAGAATTTGTTTATACAGTTATTTATTTATTTGCTTTTGATAACTGGATAAGTGCACTAGACATAAAATGCCCATTTCAGGCACAACCCAGGTGAGTACAAGATGGTTACAGACAGTAAATAGCAGTATTGGCAATACAGTATAGAAACATGCAGATTACAGTGAACAAAGGGGTTATGCACAGGTACATCAACATTAGTTCATCAGACAAATCATCAATACCCTGTGAGGACTGGAAATACAGGGTGGAAGTTTCAAAACAACAATAGATTGTCAAGCAACATAGCATCAAAATGTAACATCAGGTATTACGACTAGCACTACTTGGCATTCAGAAATTAAAAGTGCCAGTAGTGATGGAGCAGGTTTAGGATAGTACATCACATCCCTTCATGAATATCCGCAAGCAATACATTAACAGTAATCAGATATTGCATAGTTGTGGCTAATGATCATTCTCAACAGATCAATTACTGATGTTGGCTACTACAGGATTGCTCTCTGTCCCCTAGATTACAACCTATCTGGTAGTGATGGATGTACATCTTCAGTTAACATATATGTGACATTTATTCATGGCAGATTACATTCAGAATAAGGGTGAGGAAGTATGTGATATGAGAATATAATTACTGGTGACTCCTTTAATAACCGGATTTCAGGCACAGTAAAAATGCCGTAATAACCCAAACGAGTTATTACAGCGTTCACTACACTTTTTCCACCGCTAGCATCCATTGTCTGTCACTCTAGCATTCTGAGCCACTTCATTGGCTCGGATTCTGCTTGTGGGCTAGCAGTATTTTCAAAATATGGCTCGGCTTTTCCCGCTTACCTAGGAGCCGCTTTTGTTGAATTCCTGTCCCCTTCTTTTAACATTTGCTTATCTGGTTGATCCTGCCTTTCAAACATAAATTGAATATCTGGTTGATCCTGCCATGCCCCGAATCGGTAGATCGTGGACTCCTACTAAAGCCGTGGATGACACCTAAAAATAAAGTAAGTCAAAGCAGGGAGGGGAAAGAGGTGTGTGTGTGTGTGTGTGTGAGAGAGACAGTGTCTGTGTGTGTGAGACAGTGTCTGTGTGAGTGTGAGAGACAGTGTCTGTGAGAGAGTGTGTGTGTGTGTTTCTAAATGCACCATACTCTGCACCAGTAATTCTAAAAATAAAAATAAGCAACTGCATGTATATGGATTTTTTACACACCCTCAGGGTGTGATGACCTCATAAACCTCTCGAGCTTGCTCCGGGGTTTGGGTCACACCTGCTCCGAATGTAAAAAAATCCATATTTCCAGATTGCCTATCTATTATTCTCTATGTAATGCACAAGTGAGGTGTGGGATGCTACATAAACCTTGAGGGATTTGTTAAAGCATCCTACACCAAGAATGATGCATTAAGTTCAAATTCAGACACTTCCAGGATCTTTTATTTTATATAATATCTGGTCAGCATTATTTTCCAGCCCGAGTCCTGTGACAGACACACACACACACCATGCCCGTCCTCACACACACACACACACACACACACACAAACACACACACACACACAAACATACACATACACACACCCACACCCACACACCTATACCTACACCCTCACACACACACACCACAACCACAGCCACACACACACACACACGCACACGCACAATACACACAGTCTGTCTGTCCTCCTGTTTGCTTTCTGGCATCATAATTTTGTGTTTTTTTACTCATTCATTCATTTAAGTTATTGCTGAAATCAGAATCAGGATCACATTTACCAACGGTACTGTTCCCAGTCGCACAGTGCATTTTGTGAAGGTGGTGAAGCACAGAATGAACTAGATAAGATTTTTTAATTTAATTTAAAGGCAGGATCAGCCAGATAGATTAAAAAAATTGTCTTGTAAAGGTGAGCATTAGTTTTTGGCGGCTGCTTGCTCACAGAGATTTGCAGCCACACGCTTGGAAAGTGTTCTGCCCACCCACACACAAGATGAAAGTAAATCAGGTGCGATCGAGTTTGACAGATGGAGCGTTACGCTCATCGCATAACTCACGGGTTATTACTAGGATATCGCTTGGTCAGCCTTCAAAAAATTGCTGACCAGTAATTATTCTCAAGTAATCAGTGAAAAAGTTGTTTCCAGTAAATTGATCCATTGTCTGTAGTGCTGAATGCTTTTGTTTATAAATTTTATGTATTTTAAATATTATGTATTGATGTATTTTTCATTTTTCAACTTTTGTTAAATTATAAGCTAACTGCTTGTTTGTAACAATTGTAAGTATGGAATTGTCTAAGGGGATGCTATTGGAAATGAGTTTTAGCTCTATGCTCATCCCAATTAACACAGACATAAGTCAACTGCCCTCTTGCCTTGCCAGGAGGTGGCATCATTAAAAAGGATACGTGTCGCACAAATACAGATTACCTTGTAAAACATTCACGTCCTTAACAAGAAATCAATAAAGTAGAAGGGCAATCTGCAACAAATAGATAACCAGTCTGTTGCTCTATCTTATCCCCTCCTCTTTCTCTCCTTCCCCCATTTGGTTTTACCTGTGCGTTTTAGTTGAATAATACCCAAGAATCAGTTCATACCTTTCTCATCATTGTACTATCATGCGTTATCGTTCTTATTTACTGTGTGATGTTAATGCTGTAAGCTGAGTCATAATGTGATACTTCCTTGTACCGTGAATGTGTATGTTGCACTTGTAATGTTCAGTTGTACCTCTGCTCTTCCCCTTTCCCTTTCCCGAGTCGCACCTGGAAGCGAGCCTCAGCTGAGTGTTCCGCTCCTGGTCACAAAATTTAAAATAAATAACTAAATAAATAAATACATAACAGTAAGCGTATAGTGCATGTCTTAAAATGTGCTTCTAAGGGTCCGGATAAGTATGTCTGTATAAACAAAGGAGATAATCAGTTCATAGCACAATCACAGCCATTCCTGAGACACGTGTGATCAAGCAGGACAAATATTGATGTATTGACACCCAACACTTGTGCTCGGTGTTATTAATTTATCGATGACTCTGGATGTGGTTGCGATGCAGTTGGTACTCCGCAGCGAGGTACCTGAGTTTTCAACATATGAAAAAAGGGTGCCAGATATGCTTGAAGACTGATAATTTCCCATTCCCTGAATATGTTAGTTGGTGTAGTTCAGCAACTTTAGAGGATTCTGATACTTAGGTGATAAAGGTGGGCAGCCCATTTGCCTCTGGTTTAGGAGTAGTTTGCCTTAGGCTTCCAGGCTTAGACTCTAAACCAGTTATAACAGATTATAGGAGAGTAAATTTAGCCTTGAGTTATCTCCCAAAATCCACCACTGGGCCATCTAGTAGGGTACTGCCCACTCTGGTATGGCAGGGCAGTTTTATGTCAGGCCACCAGGGTTTATTTATTAATTTGAGGCAGGGTTGTGCCATGTTAGCCCACACAAAACCAGGAGCAAATCTTTGCAAGGTAAACATAACACCTTTAGTAGGCTAATGAAAAGTTACAGATACAAGCTTTTGAGGCCTATAGTACTGCCTCTTTTCAGGTGTTACTCAGTGTAGGCTGGAGCATCTTCTGTAGCAGTTTGAGTGATAGTAGCGATGCAAGTAAAATCTGCAGAGGCTTGAGTGTTAGTTAATATCAGAGCAGTAGGAATAAAAGTCGCTATTTGCATTCTAGCAGCTGTTGTCATGGTAAAAACAGGAAGATTTTTTTTTAGAAGTGTTGGCAGAAGCTGCAGAAGGTTTTAAATACAGGGATAAAACATGCTTTGAAATGCTGATTTACATCACACAAACCAGCACTGCAAAGTTTGTTTTAGGGTTGTGTTGACCTGTCGGACCCATTGAATCACTTGTCACATCACTAAAGCAATATGGTAGGCCCAAGCCTATGGAAGGCTCCACTGTCTATAACACCTGGCCCTAAAGACATGTTTATAATGAAAGTACCGGTGCTGCTGTCTACATTGCCTCACACTGCTCCTGCCACACCACCACCTACTAGTGTTCACACTACTGCTCTAAAAGCATTCAGGGTCCTTTCAATGTTTCAGCAGTCTTTCCGGCTGGACTAGGAGACGTGTATTTAGTGTGGGTGGCGAGTGAGACTTCAGGAGCATGGCTAGCATTGATACAAGTGGAGCAAAGCATTTGAACAGCAGTGTACAGCAGGCACACCACTGAGCCAACCCAGGAAGAGAAGGATCATGCCAGGATGCAATGGATGTACTCACTGTGATTTACGCATGTTTATACAGTGGTAAGTAAACGCTGTAAATAATCTGCACTGCTTGGAATGGAACAGAGGTAGGGTTGCCACCCATCCTGGTTTTGCCAGGATCATCCTATTTTAAGGAACCTGTCCCAGGAAATCTTTAAACCTTCCGGGACATTGACAGTCCCAGTTCCTAACTCCACACAGTAGTAAACTGTGTTTTAATGTAATTCCTGCCAGTATTATATGCTGCATAACAATGCAGCAGCTGTTACCTGTCACCAATTCACTCCAACTCCTCCTCCTAGCATGTTAGTTTTGGCTACATTGCCTAGTAACCATGTACTACATAGTTACTAGGCAACGGGTAGGCTGGCACAGCCGACATTGGCTAATTAGATACTATGTTGCTGCAGCATCATGCAGACTAGCCAGAAGTCTTAAAGACAAGAGTGCTGCTGTAAGTTTAATTAAAGGTCAAAGAGCTTCACTTGCTGTAGCCTGGCCAGCAGAGTTCAACAGTTCATAAGGTGGGTCAGACATGAGAAACATAGAAGTTGGCGGCAGATAAGGACCACAAGGCCCATCCAGTCTGCCCATTTTTCTACCTTATAGATGTGCCATAGACTTGTACTCTGTCAAAGGCCTATTTATTCATACTCCTCTGTATTGCTCCCTTATGCCTATCCCATGCCTGTCTGAAGCCCTGCACTGTATTCACATCCACCACTTCCTGAGGTAGGCTGTTCCATGCATCCACCACTCTTTCTGTGAAAAGAACTTTCTACATTACCCTTAACATAGACTCCTACATTATGATCCCAAAGCAAATATTATTACAAGTAGGATTTTTCTCAATGTTCAGCTGGAAAGGGAACAAGTCTGGGGAACCCTTACCCCTTATTGTTCAGTCTGGCTCGCTGGCTTTAGACTCCTTGGCTGAGAAACATTTCAAAGGATCCGGACATTAGAGGTTTTAAATTGGCAATAAAACATATACTGTACATGTTATTTTTCACGGCTGTTATTTTACTGATGGTAGCAAATCCAGTCACATCAATAAAAGCAATACTTAAAAATATTAAGGACTGTGGAAGGTTTAATAGCTGTATATACCTGGGGTCTCAGGCAACATCTGCTGACTATTGTAATAAAATATCTCTGGTTGCTACTTGATGTGGTACTGTGTACCTATATTATGACTTCTGTGATCTAACTATTACTAAGCCTGTAGCACTAGTGAATGCCTGTAACACTGGTTGCTTTTTAATCTAAGTATAATAACTGGTCAGCAATTGTTTACATTGCCTGACTCAGTTATAATTTCGATTATAACTCACGAGTTATAATGGTGAACATGCACCATGTCACTCAAACAAAAGCTGCATCCTAATTGGCTCTTTATGCCTCCTGGGCGGCTTCCACTAAAAGAAACATGGCGGTCCTCCGTTCCACTTAGCTGACAGCCGGCACATCAAGAGCGTGGATAATTTTATTTTTAAACATTTATTCTCTCCTCTACTGCTCTCACTGATCCTGCCATTCAGAAACTGCACGTGCAGTTTCCATCCACACCGGAGGAAAACTGGCACTGGGAATCATGATGCACTCAGAGGTAGCGTACGGGACAGACAACCCAGAACCATGCGTGTGTGTGTGTGTCAAAATGAACAAAAAAAAATTGCTGACCAGCAATTATAAAAAATAACAAGGCGGGCGGTGTGTAAAACTTGATTTTACACACACCCTTGTTAATGGGATGCTTTGCATAAACCCCAAGGGCGAAGCCCCTCGGGGTTTGTGTAGCATCCCACAACTCGCTGTTTGTGTAAAATCTCGTTATAGTCACCACCCCATCCATTATTGTATATGTTATGTACTGTACTGTTTTGTTTGCTGTGATGTATTGCTCTCTTGACGAGGTGCCTTTTGTAAATGAGTCTATGACTCAAAGGTTTGTAAATTGATGATCTAATAAATAAATAAATAATAAACAGCAAAAATCATCCGCATTAAATTGGGGAATTCTGAAAAGGAAAGTAATGGAGTTGGGAACTAGATGAACTAAAGAATTAATTGACTGTTTGGGAATTAAGTTAAGGACTTTGAAAAAAAATCAGTGACTGCTAATTTGTTTGATCAGACTCAAAATAGAACTTTAATGTGTCTCTAAATAAATGTCACATCCACAGTTACTGTCCCCTGAGTTCAGATGTTTTTGCATTTGCTGCTTTTTATATGCCCAAATGAATGTGTTACTCATACTCTGGAGTGACAGGAGCCAGGATATAGGAAAACATTTGGGAGTCATGGCAAACACATGTAATGCCCTTGGTAAAACATAAATTTTTATGGTCTCCAGCCTACTCCACAAACCTATGGGTAGTTCGCTCCACCTTGTCAGGTCTTACTGTATTTTGAGATGGGTCCTAGATATTAGCAGAGCAGAAACTGAGTGCCCTATTATTTTGGGCAGAATGAAAGGAGAATCCTATATAAACTGAACAATAGTGAAATAACTCTTCAATAAATGCCCCAAAACTCACCACAGAGCATTTAAAACCCTAGAGCTTCTGGGGACCTAGCAGCCCCAGCCCCAACTGCCCCTCCCCAGTTGCAGCTGCAGTCTGTAAGGCCAGCCAGAGTTTCCCACACAGGGTAAGGAAGCCATAGCAAAGTGTGTTTTACCTTCAATTAAAGCCCCACCACAGGGCATCCAAACCCCAAATGCTTCTGGGGCCTGGTGACCCTAGATCCCTAGCTTTCATGTGTCAGATGTCCAGGTTTTTGTACTTGGGAGGTAGCAACCTTATCACGGAGCTTTCTGTGTAAACGTGCCTTTAGACTCAGCAAGCCTTTTTTTTTTTTTTTTTTTTTTATGAGCCTTTTTCCATTCCATAGAAACTGAAATAGCATTCTAGTCCCCCCACCACCACCATTTGGCAAGTATAATTATCAATAGAAAGGCAGTACAACAATTTCAGTAGGTCCATAAGCATGCAAGCTGCAATCTTGCCCCTAAAGGAAAGAATGTATTTCTGCTAGTGAGTACAATCAAGTGTGACATTGTTGAATACGGGACCAAGGTTTTAGCTACCGTGTTGCTCACTGCTGGTCTTTAAGTACTTAATTCCTGGCAGGTACCATTTCAGCTTACTTGCTGGATCTATGGTCGGTTTCAGACAATGTTTCATTGTAACAGCTCTGTTTTGATCCAGTTAACCTTTAACCTAGAAATGCGTTCAAATTGTTGTAGCACAGCTACTGCTGTTGGAATGAAAGTGTCAATATCAGAGGGGTCAGGAGCAAGTCATCTGCACAGAAGAATGTCTTACATAGTTGGAATGCTATTTTAGTTCCTGCTATGTGTCTTTTCTCAGCCAAGTTGCCAGTGGTCCCATTTCTATAAGGAATAACAGGAGTGACAATAAACAGCCCTGTCTACTTCCTCTGTCAATCAAACAGGGAAAGATTATATCACTGGTGAGTACAGAGGCTTTGGAGTAGCATACATGGTTTTATAAAATGGCAAAAAAATATCTAGAAATGTCATTGTCTCGGAGACATCACCTGACTGCATTAAATCTCTAGAAATACACAGTCAGGTGCCTAATCTCATTTTCCTCCCCATGAAACTTACTTGGAGCCATTTTATAAGTGTAATAAGCCCCTTCAGGGTGTGCATCATAGGATTTTAATGCACTTCCAGGGGCATAAGGACACTTGGCCTTCAGCCTTATGCCTAACTACACCCCTGGGGCATGAATTAAAATCCTATAATACACCCCTCATGACTTACTATTCATTTAACTCAGTATATAAAGGAGGACCCTATACCTACTGATTTCATGGCATAGAAAAGATAGTACCACCCCGAAAGAAAGGCCTTCTTGGTGCCCACCGAGATGAATACAGATGATGCCAGTGAACCATGGCTACACTTAACTGATCCAGGACTACTTGTACATTGTCTGCACCTACAGTATCTACGCTTTATGAAACTCCCTTGTGATAGGTCAAGTACTATATGGCAGACTTGCCTCAAGTTGTGTGGCAAGTAGTTTAGCCAGTATTTTGACATCAGTTTTGAGCAATGACATGGGCCTGTGACTACTGCATATCCTCTATCTTTATCTGGTTTAGGAAGGATAGTTATGAGAGCATCTTGCATAGCTGAAGGCAACTGGCCTTTTATATAAGCCTCTCCGTATACTAATTACAGTGTAGGGGTGATAAGCTCTGGGAACAACTGGCACTGAACAGCACTCATTCCATCCATGCTTGGTTTCTTGCCTGAACTAGAGCTCCTATGGCGGTAAGTAGCTCCAGGTCCATGACCAGTATTTCTAAAGCCTTGGCAATGTACATTGGGTGTAGGCAAGTCAGTGTTGTGCAGGAAAGAGTCAAAGGGAGGGGTCCCCAATCTTTTGGATGGCCATACTGTAGCGGATGCCACTGATTACCAAGCAGATATTTGCTGTAACCAGTGCCTGGTACTGTACATAAGTGGCTTCATTTTATTTTTCATTTAAGAGTTTCACCACGAAGACATACTGAGCAATATTGCTCATTTCCAGCTACATCTTGGTGGGGGGAATAAGGCGATACAGAAAGAATACAAGCTGGCAATATAAAATAAGCACATAAAATAAAATAAGTTAACCCCCTTTGGGGCTTACCTTAATTGCCCCATTTTTCCCATCTCCGTAGTGGCTTCGCATCCCCCAATCCCCAGTTGCTCACTGCCACAGCCCTGGTCCCTTTGGTGCATTTCCTGTACTCCCCAAGTTCCCGTGCACCCCGTGTCTGAATTTAGCCCTCTTTTGGGCTTAAATCCTCATCATGAGTCACGGTGGTTTCAGAGAAGCTGGCACCGAGCATGCTCTAGAAAGCGCCTTTGATCTCTCAACCGCCATTTCGGTCAAAATTGCGGTGTGTGTCAGTGGTCCCAATGCCCCATGTCAGTTATTCAGGGACTGGTGACCTTAGGAGGCAAGAGAAAAGCCTCAAGGAAGATTTTAAAATAAAGTTTAAATT
Organism: Neoceratodus forsteri; assembly: GCA_016271365.2. Lineage (NCBI taxonomy): Eukaryota > Metazoa > Chordata > Ceratodontiformes > Ceratodontidae > Neoceratodus > Neoceratodus forsteri. The sequence continues at coordinate 1,707,181,246 of CM028129.1, read as the reverse complement.
GGGGCACAGTGAGTGCTCATGAATAAATCATGAATCTATTTCCCTGGATATCCAGTAGGAGAAATCAGTCAGATTTGTCTGGCATGACCCTCTCCCCTGTGAATCCATGCTACCTGTGGTCTTGCAGCCCACTGGATTCAAGATACTCTACCAGTCTTTCCTTTAGCAGGGTTTCCATTAATTTCCCCATCACTGAAGTAAGACTGACCAGTCTATAGTTGCTAGCCTCCTGCCTGCTACTCAGCTTATGTAGAAAGACCACATCAGCTCTTTACCAATCCTCTGGAACCACACCCATTTCAGTGAACCATTGAATAAGGTTGTCAGTGGGGCAGCTAGCACCTCCTTTAGTTCCTGTAGCACTCTTGGGTGTATCCCATCCAGTTCTATAGCCTTGCCCATCTTCAGAACTGCAAGGTTGGATTTCAGGGCTCTGTCCTGTGAAAATATACTTGTATCCATTTCAACTCCCCACCACTCCTGCTACTCCTGGTGGTCCATTCCCTTCGCTCCACTGTAAAGACTGGAGCAGAGTACCTGTCCAGGAGGTGGCTTTTTGGTCCTCTTCTGTGCAACCTCCCTTCTGCCCTCTAATCCTCACTATCCTTCCACTTGCTTTCTTATTCTCACTTTACGTATCTGAAGAAAAGTTTTATCCCTCTAGCTACCCTTGGCTATCCTTTCCTCTCTCTTTGCACCTTTGCTCTCCTCACCACCTTTCCTATGCCCCTCTGTTTTCTTGGTATAGCTCCTGTCTGCCTTCTTCTGTGTTTACTTATACCTCCTGAATGCCACTCTTTTTTCCTTCTCCACCTTGGCCACTTCCCTAGAGAACCATAATGGTCTCTTTTCCCTCTGCTTTACTCACTTTCTTCACACAGAGGTTGGTTGCCTTAATTATACCCTCCTTATTTTTCCCCACTGTGCCTCTACCCCTCCCTGACAGTCACCCCTATGAGGCAGTTTCTGAGGCAGTTCCCCATTTCTTTAAATCCACCCTTCTAATGACCAGGACCCTCATCCTCATGTGGTTTGCCTCTGCTCCTGTCTTTATGTTAAACCACACTGTATGTGATCACTGGTATCAGGGGACTGCCCACCGTCATGCTAGTAATGCTGTTCCTGTTTGTAGGAACAGCTCCAACACTGTCCTGTTCTGAGTGGGTTCTTTGACTAGCTGCCTGAGAAAAACCCCTTGTAGGAGTCAAGGATGTTACTGCTCCTTGTGAAGCCACAGTTGGGATTCCCAACTCCACATCTGGCAGACTGAAGTCACCAACTAGCAGAACTTTCCCCTTACGTGCCCTTCTAATGATGGCTTGCTCAAGTGCCTTATCCAGCTCCTCTCTCTCTGGGTTGGAAACCTGTACACGACCCTGGTATTCACTGACAGCCAAAGCCTGTCTCCAAGATGACCACAGCACAAAAGTAATTTCAGCGGATGCCCCTGTACCTTTATGGCCTGATTCCCTCCTTCACATCATGTATATTACAACCCTTCTCTTTTCTTTCTGACCTGTCTGTCCTGAACAGAGAGTAGACAGGTATGCCATGTCTTAGTCATGGTGCCTAGTGCACCATAACTCTGTTATAGCCACCAAATTCAGACTAGCCTCCAGCCCAGATGGCTTTCAGGTCTGGAATTTTGTTTCCCCAAATTTTGTACATTGGTGCACATGGTTCTCTATACCCTTCTCCATGCCCTATCTCTCTAGAACAGAGTAGCCAGGTATGTGCCATGTCCCAGTTGTGGTGCTCCGTGCACAATGGCTTTGTTATAGCCACAAATCCAGGCTAGCTTCCCACCATAATGTCTTCCAGATCTGGAATTTTGTTTCCAAGATTTCGTGCATTGCACACATGGCTCTCCATACCTTACTCCGTCCCTTCCTGCTTCCTGCTTTCCTCCCTTCCTGTCTGTGCTGTTCCTAAGCTTCCCTGACCTGCCTCTTCCCTGTATTCCTTCTCCATTCCCTGTCTCTTTCAATCCATTACTCCTGTTTACTTAATGTCTATCCCCCTTTTCCTCTGTCTTGTCCCCACCCCTGTCCTCTTGCAGACCTACTTTGTAGGAATTTACTCCTCTCAGCCCCTCCTACCTGATGCTTGATCATCTAGGGGGGCAATTATTAGCTCCTTGGATTTACAGCCTTCACCTGGCTAGTTTAAAAGCTTGTTCAAGTGGCATTCAAACCTTCCACCAAAGGATTGTGGTCCCCTTCCTGGAAGGATGCAAATCATCTCCCCAATAGAGGCCCATATCTTCCTAGAGTTTGGCCCCAGTCCCAACTGTGGCTGAAGCTCTCCTCCATGCACCTTGCCTTCAACCTGTTGTTAAATGCCCTGGTGCAGAGTACCCTTTCTCTCCCTGGCTATACATAGGTAATACCTCTTCCAAAAGCCATCTTGCTTGCCACCTGTTTGAGGCTCCTCCCCAACCCCTTGAAGTTACCCTACACTATCTCTACCCTGCCCCTTGTCAGGTCATTTGCTCCCTCTCATCTCCTGTTACCCTAGCGATCCTCTGGATATGCTCTCCTTACCTCAAGCCAAAGCACCTCTCAGGCACATCAACTGCTTCTCCTTTCCTCTCCTGCTCTAAGTTTATCCCCTAACAACAGAGTCCCCCACCAGCAGCTGCTTCATCCTCAGCTGGGGCTTCTTCCTCCTCCATCCTTGGGGCCTCCCTTCTGTGGACCCCTGCTTCCTCCCTTCACACTGCTGAAGGTGCTTCTCTTGTCTTCCCCATCCAGCCAGTATACTGAAAGAATTCTGCAGTGGAATAGGCTCAAAGCATGCACCCTTCCTGCTGCCCCAACCCTCCCGGAATCCACCAAGGTCCATCTGCTCTGCTTCTATCTAGGCATCCTCTGTTGGAGTTGTGGCAGACTTGGTGGCTCCTGGGTGGGGCAGAAGATCCTCTACACCTTGCCAGTTTGGCCTGGGTCCAGCAACCTTTGCCCTCAACCCAGAAATGTGCATACAGATGGATCAACACTGCAGTTTCAAGTGATCCCAAAGACAGTATCTATTAGGGAGACTGAAACTTAGAATCCAGAAACTGACAGGACCGGAGTTCATTGTCCTGACACCCACATGCCTGACAGGAAGAAGACTGATGCCAACAGAGTGCAGTGGCGGATGTGACGAACCACTACCCTACCCCTATCCAGGCACCACAAGGGACTAAAAATGCAGAAGCTGGCTGAGCTGCTCCTGTAGCATGGAGGGCTAAGCCATTAGCAGCTCAATCAGCATGGTCTGTAGACCTGGGTTCTGCTCCCAGTGACCAGAAATTTTGCGAGCACACTCTTTCACCCCCCTCCCCCTGTAACTTTTTTTTTACTCTGAGGTCCGCTCCCCCTGAGTTGGATCTTTAAGTTACAGGGTGCATGGAATGCAGGGGCAGAGGTCAGAGCCTCCAGCATTACATGTAGTTCCTTGCGGGATGCAAAATTCAGTCTCCCGAACTTGGTCTTATAGTGTTCGGGACAGAATTTCTTCTTTCAAAATATATTCCAAAAGATTGCGGTTCCACAATCATTGCACTGCACCACCCCATAATCTTTCCCTCCTTTAATTAGTGTCTTTTCAAACTGCTGTGTACCCTACTTCCTCCTTCCTGCTCCCAATGTATCACTACTGCTCCATTTGGCTTGCATAAAAGTTATTTGTTACCCTACATAGGGTGCCTTGTTTTCCATCTCTAACCCTCTTACCTGTACCTACCTTATCCTGGATGTCTACTACTCCTTATCCACTTGTGGAATGTCTACAACCTATAGCTACCTTCACCTAGTTGTTGGTAAAAGCGTAACCAATAATATGTTACCTCCTTACCATGGTCTGGTGTTCCCCATAGTGTATCCTGTCGACTGCAGTCTCCTGTGAACAGCATGCAGATGCCCCTGAGGTCAAACAAAGACTGGTAGACAATTTTTTTCAAGTAGAACTAAGTAAGGAGGGAACTGTCCTTCTGCAATGTATATGTCAAGTGGAAACAAATACATAAAGAGGGAAAGTATTTAACATTCTGTGGAAATAGTATGCATAGAAATGCCTTTTGTAAATCTAGACTGGGTCTTTTAAACCTACAGGCTTTGACAGAGAAAGCATTTTTAACCTGCTGGATCTGTACTTGTGACTTAAATACCACAATCACGATAGGCCATGTGATTTTGAATGCCCTAACTGATAAAGACAAAGGGAAAAATGATTGTTTCCAATTTGGAGTGATCAGATGTATTCTGTAAATCAAGAAAACATAAACTGAATGCTTTTTGTGACATGCTGAGTCATTTTCATAATGGCAATTTTGCAAGGCAAGCACTTTACCAGATTGATGGATTGCACTGCTAGACATAAGGAATTAAGCGATATGAATTTTCAAGAAATTATTGTATATTGTAATAGATGTTTTAAATGATTATTGTAAAAATGGAAGTATTATGTAAGTGCTATGTATGTAATAATGTGAAATTTCGTATGTACTTATCAATAAAAGAAACTGAACTGAACAGTAATCGGTTAACATGATCACTGAATGTCCCTAAGGTAGATGTCCACTCCTCTGCTGTTTCACACACGTGCTGGGAAACGCTGGGTGTTACCCTTTTATTTCAGCGTCAGAGCCTCCTGGTGAGCTCTGCCAGCTTATGATAGGTCATGATGTGTTTTGGCTGTTCTCTAGATCTGGGTCTCTTCCTGACCCTTTCCTTCCTGTATGCCCCTGCCAAAGCAAAACCTGCAGCATTGTAAGTAAACAAAAATAAGTTAGTGAATTACAGCAAAATGCCTCCCTTTACTGTTTAGCACAGCACTGATCTCTGACCAGACAAGTGTGCAAGGTTTCAAACAGCAACTTGCTTTTGTTTCAGAGACAGAGCTTTCTGATCCGACTCTGATAGACTAGTAGTAGTAGTTTTATTTCTATCTGGTACCCCTTCCTGGAGGCTCAGGCCCAGTACAACAACTAGCGTTATATCGGCAAATACAAGTCAGATAAAACTACATCCTAATTATATAAATAATATATTTAATAGAATTCAGTATACAAAAATAGTAATTTTGACAGCTATCTAAAATCACACTAGGATGGCATTTAAGGACTCTCACATACCATAGCCTGTACATAAAGATGACTTCTAAGGCCCCATTCAAAGGCCTACACCATTGGGGCCTCCCTCAGGGCCCTTGGAAGAGAATTCCAAATGACCAGAGCTGCGACTTTGAAGGTCTGGTCCCTGAGGTTTTAAGCCTAGCCCTGGGAACAATCAGGAGGCCTTCATCTGTGGAGTGGAGAGGTGCATGAGCTTGTTAGGGTGCAGGAGCACAGCCGATGTAGGGCCTTATAAGTTAGTAATCCAGCCTTGTAGGAGATATGCCACTTAAATGACAGCTGGTGCAGTTCCTGCAGTGCCAGAGAAATATGACTCGATCTTGAATGACCGGTTAGCAACCTAACAATCATGTTCTACACCAGCTGCAGGTACTGCAATTTAACTCCACTGACCCCAAGATACAGAGCATTACAGTAGTCCAGCTGCAAGGTCACAAAAGCATGCACCAATGAGGGCTAGTCAGCTGGGGATAAGGGATCTAATGCGGCTGATGTTCCTGTGATGGTAAAGCCATTCTGGACTACTGCCAACACCTGACACTCAAATGTCGCACCTCATCCAGAATGACTCCCAGATTTCTCACCTTTGCAGCAGCCAAAAGTCTAGAGGTGCTGAGCCAAAGCCCTGTCTCCTTTTGGCAGCTGCCACTCCCCATCCATCCTGGCTCAATCACTGGTACTTCAGTTTTATCCAGGTTACATCTCAGGCAGCTTGATGATATCCAGTCCTGCATCTCAGTCAGGCACCTATTCAGCACTTCCACTGCACCAACCATCTCAGGTGCAAAAGACAGAGCTGAGTATCATCTACATAGCAATGAATCCAAACTCCATACTGTCTAATGATTCTACCCAGAGGCAACATGAGCAACATGGGCAAAAGGAACAGCCCTGTGGTACAGCACAATGCAGGTCCATCTGAAGAAAGGAAAAGCTTCCCATAACTACCATCTGTGTCCTGCCTGTGAGATAAGACTCAAACCAGCAAATGACTTTGCCAGTGAGCCCTATGTACTCTAGAATCAATCCAATAAAAGCCTATGTTCCATGGTGTCAAATCCCAAGGAGAGAACAGGGAGAACAAGAATTGACTGCCCTCCTTTATCTCTCACCCTGAGCAGGTCATCATGCACCCTGATCAACGTGGTCTCTGAGCTGTGCTGTGCTGTGCCTTGACTTAAAACCAGACTGCAGATGATCATAGATGTCAAACACCGTGAGGTGTGCCTCAAGTTGCAACACAACTATCTTCGCAATAACCTTGCCCTAAAAAGGCAGGTTAGAGACAGGTTGGTACATCACCAAGATGACTGGGTCCTGTAAAGACTTCTTCAAGAGGGCTTCACCGATGCATTTTTCAATGCAGATGGGAAAATCCTTTCTAACAAGGAGCACAGGGACAGTCTCAGCAAACACTGGGCCCACCTACCCAATACAGCTCACTAGTAGCAATATCAGGCCTAGATCCAGTTTGCAGAATGTTGGCCACAACTTCAAGATCACCTCCCAACATTATCTATCGTCACTGGCAAAAACTCTTCCCAGAACCACTGACTACTATTGCAACCCTTTGGCTCGACACTGTTGGTCTGTAATGGCCCACTTAGTAAGATCTCAGCCTGAATAGAGGACACTCTATCTGAAAAGAACCGAGTAATCTCCCTGAATTTAGTCAATAAAACCACCTTTTGGAATCCAAACAGGCAGGATGGAGGAGTTTGTCCTCCATCCAAAACAACAGAGCTGGTCGGTTCCTTCCAGTAGCAATCTCTCTGGACAACAATTCTGCCTTCATAAGAGATTGCCCTTTGATAGTCACTGTAGTGAATATTCAAAGCCTGTTTGTCCTCCTGGGCCCTCAGTCTCCTCCAACAATGTTCCAACCTTTGCTCCTTTGCTTTCATCTCCATCAGCCCACCATCAAACCACAGTGATCCAAGCTACAAAACTAATAGGCATACACAAACTGGCTCAGTAAGGTCAAAGATTTCCCCAGCAGCTCTATTATTAGTCGCCACTGCCTCCTCTGACCCCCAACGCATGCGCCAGCATACCTGAGGTGTCCAGCACTGCCATAAATCCATATGGCTGAAGCCTTCATAAAGGGAAGTACCAGACCATGTCCACAGGGTGTGGATACATGTCAATACGCTCCTGACTATTCTTTCCACAGTATTCACTCCCGACAATTAATTCCAATGAACATTCACTCCATGATCTCGTGCCTGTCAATTTTGCTCCTGCATACAATTACCTGACAGCTACTGAACTGACAGCTACTGACAGCAACTGACAAACAAAGAGCACAGTGTTACATAGAGCCACATTATTGGGCTGAAGAACACCAATTGGCAATGACTACATGCAATGATGTGGTCCAACCAGAATGGATGGCTAGCAGTATAAATCAACCTAGTCTGTAGCTATGGCTTTTTGTGACTACCTTTAGTGAAAATGACTTGCCACTTCATCACCTCCAAGCACCAAAAGAAAACTTGTGGATGAGAATAACTTTATCTATAAGTTCCACAAATGGGGAACTGAGGGAAAAGGCATATGGCAGTGTGACCGTGCAGTACAAAAGTAAAGGTTTGTAATGCACGTTCACACAGCCTCCATTGATGACCCAAGTGTTATTTATTGGTTTTCACACACACGCATGCACCAGACCCTGTGCTATGGAGAAATCAGTAGCTGTCAGTATTGCAAAACAAAGAGCAGCAATAACCCAGGAAACAACCACCCAGGTACTACTTCATACAAAACAAGATATGCCTTCAGCAGCCACAGGAAAGCTGATAGACCATAACCTAAAATGAACTGTGCAGAGAGTCCAGGTCCATGGGGCACCACCAAACCCAAATGATCTTGTGGAGTTGGTAATTCTAGAACATTATAAAGCCTACACTCAAGACTCTGGCACCGACAGTGTTACATTTCTTTTCACGACAGTGGCCCTGGTAACAACAGGATATTAATATTTTGCACAGGCAGAAATCTACGTTTCCTTGAAAGATCAAAGGTGTGGCATGCCGGCGGCACCTTCAGTGTTGCTCCCCATCTTTTCTGACAGTTATATGTTATCATGGGCGAGTGCTTTGGCAAAGTTCAGCCTGCTATTTATGCATTTTGCCTAGTAAAAACGGGAATGTTATGACAGGATGCTAACAGCACTAAAGAACTAAACCCAAATCTCTGCCCAGACATTGTCATGACCAATTTCGAGAAGGCTACAATTAATGCCTTCAAATCAGTTTTTCCTTACAGTAAGCAAATGGGATGCTTCTTCCACTTTACACAGTGTGTTTATCATAAGCTACAGATCGAAGGCCTAGCTGTACAGTATTCCCATGATCCAGAAGTTGCTCAAAATGTAAATATTTCCCTCTCTCACCTTTTATCCTACTGACCAAGTTATTAAAAGGTTTGAGGATATTATTGATGAGCAACTAAATGTGTTTCCAGATGATTTACTCCTAGTCATTGACTATTTCAAAGATGTCTGGATCAGGCACCCTAACAGGAGAGGCACAGACAGAAGACCGCCCCATATTGAGCTTGCTTTCTGGAACCTGCAGAAAGTGTCAGTGATGGGAGAGCTAAGATAAATAATGTTATTGAAGTTTTCCACAGAGGGATGCAGAGTATCCTATGCATATTGCATCCCACTCTGTGAGTTCATAGACAGTCTAAGTGGTGTACGAAGAAAAAGGGATGGTGAGCTTGAATAATTGATCGTTGGGAGCACCCCAACTGTATCTCGGAAGGTGTATCGTGACAATGTGGAATGGTTTGCCTGCATTATTGGTAAAAGTAAGGAGTGTACTATGGAGGAGTTTCTTAGGGAATCGCACATAAGCTTTGACTATTAATCTTTCTAGTCACTACATCTAATGGATTTTAACATTTTCTTAACTAAGTATTGTGTTTTTAACATACCTGGATCAACTCAGGTGGCGACTGAATAACTAACTACTTCACTTCCTGCCTACACACATGGTAACTAAGGGTAACTAAGGCAGCGACTGACTTACTAACTACTTCACTTCCTGCTTACATGGTAATTAAGGGTAACCAAGGACAGACTACTTCTAAGGCCTATCACTACTAATACAGTAAGGACATTTTGTTGCTTTCTGCTGTTTTTGCAATTGCTGACTTTGTGCTGTACTGTTAATGTTGATGGTAAAGTTGGTAAAGTCAATTTGTTTTTACAATGCATATGGGAGCAAAAAGTAGCACATAGGAGTTAACTAGCGTGGTATTGAGTTGCTACTGGAGCAAACATTCATTGGAGCAAGTTGTTGGGACTGAATTTGTAGGAGCAAACTGTCGGGAGTGAATTGTCATGCTCCCACAGGATGTGGACTACAGATGGGTGCCCTGAAACTGAATCTGATGACACAATGATCCAACCAACTAATCGGATCATTCTGAGGTTTTCCACCTCAAGCCCCAGAGTGAATACTAAGTCCAAGGCGTGCCCATGTCGATGGGTTGCAGAGGCAACAGCTTGTGTGAGACCCAGGATTCCATTCCCCAGAGGAAATCCTGTCCAAAATGCGTAGAGTTCACTATCGACCCAGGCATTGAAGTCACCCAGAATAAGCCATCTGAGCAACTCCAACACCCTGTCTGGTACAAAGTCCGTGTGACAGGGATATCCTGCCACTCTTGAGGACCAATCCTTTCTTAAATCTGTTGCAACAGTTCTTCTGTTTCTTAGCCTAATCTAGCCTTTACAATTTCTGGTCCATAAGGTTGGCCACCCATGGGCACCTCCTCCTTTCTTGACTATGCTATAGTGTCCTCTTTAATTTTCCTTTTCCTCTTAGGTCCTCATACTGGGAGGTTATTGTGGTGACCTCAGCTTGATGTAAAACAACAAGCTGTGTTCCTTGTTGTTGGATTTAGTATTCAACAGCACTATGTCATAAAAGTACCTTGATGTATATGCCTTATGTGTATGAAACCTGTAAATGTTAAAATGCCATGGCACTAGGTGTTTTGATAAAGGTAAAAGTTACTAGGGGACTGTATTATAAAATTAAGTTAGTTGTGTTATTTAAAATGTATATAAATTACAGATTTATGAGAGGCCCTTTGGCACCATGCATTCCTGCTTTAAGCTGAACAAGCCTAAAATTTCATGGTGATTTGCATGAAGATCCCATTGCATTGTGGGGGTATGTGTGATGTTGTGTTTCTTTGAAACTTGGCTTTATGGCCAATGCCCTTTGGGGTACCGTTGCTTCAGTGCTTCTGCACTGAGGTTCTTTAGTCTTCGCTTGTTTTTGAGTTTTCTTTATTAAGCTTCCCATCACCCAAACACACAAGACAAACATAGAGAATAAAATAATTTTCACTAAATAGATAGATCAGTGAGTCAGTGGGTGCTGACTAAGTGCAGAAGAAGGACATGTGTAGTCTGTTTACAAACAGATGTATTGAAGAAGGGTTATTCCATTGCTTAAGGTTATCCCTCTTTTTAAATATAAATGTCAGACAGAGATTGTGTGTTGAACCTGAAGTTCTCGTGTGTGGTCCATCTGTTATCCCACAACCCCTCCATGGTCTGTTATTTCCTACAGAAAATCCCCTCATGTCCCACAGGCCAGACAACCCTGAAACCTGCATCTGAACCCTACACTCCAATGCATTCAAACAATGAGGTATTCCCCCAATGGGTGCACTACCAGGTTCAGTTCAGATCCAAAACAGGTGCCCCCCACCGTGATCCTTCCTCAGGCTGTGTGCCACAGAGAACCTTGCTGGGATGGCTGGCTCCAAACTCCGACCATCATCATCATCATGAAGCCAAGTCTCTGTGAGGCATATCAGATGTAAGAAATGAGATATAAAATCCTTTATAACAGTGGTCTTATTCCTCATCAATCTGGCATTGCATAAGCCAACAGAAGAGGCGCATAGCAGCAGCTCGACCCATCAGGTACTTGCCCACTCGGTCTGGTGGGTTCTCTGGTCAGGGATTAAAGATGTCTGGCCTCTACCATATCCCCTTTGCCCCAGGGCATCTCCTAGTCCTCACAGTCCTAATTACCAGCCTCCATCAGTACTCCCGTCTTGCCCTCCTGCCTCCTTCTGATTCTGACCTCCGCATATGGTGATATGTTGCACCAGGCAGAAAGAGCACAAATTTGGAGCAAAGATGGGAGTAACTGAGCCTAGGGTTCTGCACAGCATGACACCGTTACCAGTATAGCTCATCCTACCCAAAAAAATGTTATCCAGCTCAAGCCACCCAACCTTCCCCCCTCTCCACCTTTTATTACAAAAAATCTTCCTTCCCAGCTATACAATCACACCAACAAACACCAGTCATACTTTGTACATCAAATTCTATCCACCATTCACTCCCCAACTCACTCAAATAATAAACAACCACCAAAACCCTACTCATCCCCTCAATCAACTCTCTCATGGCCCAGCCACACACCAGTCACTTGCCCAATCACTCCAACCATGCCATGCTCAAAGACAATAAACAAACATTTTACTAAAAGCAATGGCCACAGGGCTAACATGCAGCAGTCCCAGTAGCTACAATCCACTGATGAATTAAAGTCCAAGAGTTCTGGACAATAAAGGTTTTCAAAGTGACCAGCTCCTCTTCAGCTCCTCACCCCTGTAGTCCAAGCTCTGTCTATACAGGAAGTGATAAAATGCACAAACCACCGCTCCTCTGAATCACAGGCCTCTACTGGATCCTCACTCTCACCAGGATCCCAGGGTCATATTCACTTCAAAACTACGGACCCTTTTAGCGCTCTCTCACCATGGTACACCTCGAGGCCAGCCTCTTTCACAGACTGGACCTCTAAGGCTCCACAGATTTTCTTATAGCAGCAGTACCAAGTCATAAGAAGCATATAGATTACAGAAGGAAATATCCAATTTCCCACATAGAGCCTACCAGTTACCATGTGCATCAAAACAGTTCAGAATGGTAGAATGGTCTGAAGTCCAGTGCAGATAATGTCTAGCAGAGGTCATGTGATGTTTTCAGCCATCTTCCAGCTCAGTTCTCTTCTTGTCTGTTTCTTTTCCTTCAGCTCCAGGTCTCTTCCTGTACACCCCTCGAAAGCAAAACCTACAACAGAGTAAGTAAATAAAAACAAGTAAATTACAGCAAAATGTCTGCTCTCATAGCTGTTGAGCATGGTGCCAACAGCTGCTTAGAGCAGCTTTAGCATTTGATGAACCGCTCAGACTTCACTAATGCCCATTCCCATAGACAGTAAACTGTCTACCTAAATCCCAGATTAGCCCCATGTGTAGACCCTCCCCTCAAGAAGGGTAACTACCCTGGCGATTGGCTCTCAGGGGCTGGGCACACAATGAACATTTCTGTTTTACTGGGAACTGGACACATGGCAATGGGTGGCATGGAGTCAACAGAGGCACCAGAAACAAGCACCGCTACATACCAATGTCTCTTTTTTTCTTTTATTTTAACCAGGAGGTGGACTGGACACAGCCCTTTTTCAGCCACGCCTGACATGAAACATGACATTATACATTAACTAACAACATTTAAAATACAATTACTCACATACACATTTACATTCATCCTGTAACAACAAAACAATCCACTCAAAACTACTTATATTTTTAGTTGTATTAATAATGCCCATGTATTCATTTAAAAAAGTTGGTCCATACCAGGAAAAGGCTTGTTGTACATCACAGTTCTACAGTGTGGCGTGAGGTATGGGGATATTGCACTATTTTGTTTTCTTTGTAATCAATCTTTTTAATACATTCAAAGCACTTTTGGTTATTCATTTTTGATTACAGTATATGCAAGTCAAGTTGCACTATATCTTATTCTAACCAGAGGGTAAAACTTCCATTTCCTGATTCAGAATACAGTGATGAGTACGTGCTGGTGCTCCTAAGGCAAACCTGCAAATATTATTAAAATTACCTTGTATTTCTCTACAAACCCCCAGGGTTGGAAACAAATAAGATATTCCCATAGTCTAGTGCTGGAATTAGTAACTGCTTTGCAACTAACACCTAGCTTCTTTTATAAGGGAGTCTGTTACGATATAAGAAAACCAATTTTGATTTACTTTCTTCCCTACCCATTCTAAATGGGGAACAAGAGACTGGCTGGGGTCAAGTACTACCCTAAATATCTAAAACTAGTGATCAGTGGTAGGCCCTTGCTAGTTTTCCTTTTATTTATAAACAATTTTTCCCCTGCAAGTCTTTGAGCTGTTCCAAACAACATCAGTTTGGCCTTCCCCTCATTCAGAATTAGTCTATTTTTATTGAGCCACCCTGCCAAAATGTCATATATTTCATGGAGAGAGAGGCCTGAAGGTCTGTTACTATCGATGCAGATTCCCAGATAGCGGTATCATCTGCGTACATTAAACTGTTTCTACAGGAGAAAGGACTGGGAAGGACATTCACAAATAATGTGAATAAACACTGGGCCTACTACTGATCCCTGTGGGACCCCTGTTTTTACTATTAAAGGTTCACAATCTTCACCCCTATTCTTACTCTCTGAACCCAATTTAGTAAATAACTGTTAAACCAATCCTGTTCCTAACCCCAGATCCCAGTATTCCTAGCTTTTCTAATAAAGGTCATGATCCACCATGTCAAAGGCTCTGGCCAGGTCCACAAACACTGTGCGGTGGCCTCCCCCTCACTGGCCCTCAGCACAGCATCCGTGAACCCGGACAAGGCTGTCATGGTGGACCTTCCCTTCTAAAGTCATGCTGTTGATCTATCGATACATCAAATTTCTCAACTTAATTAATGATCTGCCAGAAACACATCCTTCCAACATCTTACTTTATTGTCAACAAAGAAATGGGTCTATAGTTTGACAAACTCATCTTATCCCCACACTTATAAGAAGGGATAACCCTGGATTACTTCCAACCTTGAGGGACTTGCCTCTATTAAAGATAAATTAAATATAGTTGTGAGTGGTACCTTCAATCTATCAACTGCTATCTTTAGCAGTTTAGGATGGATATTCACCAGGAATTGAGTCAAATAACAGCAGGTCTTTACTGGTCCACTGTCATAAAGCAAGCTTATTGGTGGGTATGAGGTGCAGCACAAAATGGGTTGGAAATGTCCTGCTTCCTGATTGGCTAAACATGTTCCGAGGCCTATATCTTATTTTTCCACAGCTGCACAGGTTGGAAAACTTTTTGGCAATGTGGCAGGAATTTGGGCAACTCATATACAGAACTCATGAGCTACTCCGGCTCATTCCGATTGCCATCACAAACATGGCTACCACCTTTACTCATATATAAAAAATTCAACTAAGCCCTAAAATAAAACACTCTCAAATTAAATAAATAAATAATTACTTGTTCCACTCATGGTCCCTCCTTGCACATCTAAAACATTGTACTATTCAGAGTTTCAGGTGTTTCTTTGAAGACCATGAAAATATATTCACTGTCCCTAACAGTTTGACAGAGAACTCTCTGCTGCTTATCATGCCATGATAAAATTGAGGTTCTGGCCCCACTTGAGGGAGTGAGTGAGTGTGTGTGTGTGTGTGTGTGTGTGTGTGTGTCTGTGTGTTTGTTTCACATGCCAGTGGAATTCTGCAGAATTTTAAATTCATGTCTGCCATGTTACCATTCCATGCATCTAGAGGGGAGTAAATGTTCTATTAGTTGAATACTGTCGAATTTTGAATTCTTGTATTCCACTGTAAACAAATACACCATCTATATTCAGTGTGTAGAAAGACAGATGACTGACAGGTGGAAACCATCATCAGAGGGCCTGTTTTATTTTTTAGTAAGTTACTATATTTTTCTGTCTTTCAGTGTTAGTTTTTTAAGAAGTTGCCTATCAGCCCATTTTATAACCTCAGTAAGACACTTCAGGGTGTTAGTTGTGCTGATTTTATCACACTTTCTTGGGCTGAAGACACTCCCTGCAGTCTTGTGCCTTACTATGCCCCTGGGCATGCAGTAAAACCAGTACAACCAACACCTCGTTGTGTCTTATTGCTTACTTATAAAATGGGTAGTGAAAATGCCCAAGTATGACTAGTTGAAACACAGCATATGACCATGCACTGATATCGATCAGTGCAGTGGTCATCCTATACATAGGTGACTAACAAAGCAACATGCCAATAGACAGATTTTAAAAACAATTTTGCTGACATTTTTTCACCCGCTACATTCCTATCACAAATTCCTCTTTCCCACTCAGTTGCAACATCTATTGAAGCAACAGCTGCCAAGTTTTCCTCATCTCAAAAAATGTGTGTTTAATAAAATGCACTATAGCAGTCTAACTGAACTGCAAAATTGCTGTTTCTGCCCCTTTCTCTCTTTCTCTCTCTCTCTCTCTCTGTCTTCCTTGATGCACAACAATACAATAGCTGGACATCTCCTCCCTCACTCCTGACATCTGCTCCTGATTGTCTGTTTTGGGGTTACACATCTCCTTCACCTCACGATCTCTACACAGAAAACTGTTCAAATGATGTAAATGATAGCCAGTCAGGTAGCTCAGTGGTAGCGTTACCACTCTACTCCACTGACCTGAGTTTGGGAATGAACTCGGGTTGCTTGTGGCTGGCTGGAGGAAAGAGGCTCAGCATCCCATGGCCAGTGCTCCTCTTTGAATGGGGAACTGGGTCCTCCATTGAACATCTGCCACCTTGCAGTATTTGATTTCTGATTTTATTTTAATATTCAGGTAAGTACACTAAAGTGGGATATTCAGAAGAGGTTGCGCCATGCACAACCCACTGATGTGCCCAACAAGATATTCAAAGGGAAAGTCGTGGCACAAATCCTGATGTGCGGGGTGCATCAGTAATGTATGTGGTGCAAGTAGGGTGTGCCCATGCATACTCCGCAGCATCCCGATATTCAGCCGGGATGTGCTGAGCAGATGCAGGCTAACCCCTACCTGCGCCACACACAGTTGAGCCAAAGAAAACAGGAGCAACAGCTGGCCACCCACAGGTGAGCCACCATATTGCAGGGTGCAACACGGCGGCTGCCAGCTGTGGGTGGCCACCCGAACTCCCTCATGACACTGTCCATCGTGGTAGCACCCCCCACACCCAATCAGAGGAATATGTTTTGAATTAAATATGTCCAATATCCCTGGTGGTCCAGTGGACTGTTTCCAGCCCAATCATGGGCATAAGTATAAAATAAGCGTCAATATCCCTGGTGGTCCACTGGACGCTTCAGCCGATCGTGGGCATATGTAGTAAATACAAGCGTAAAACCATCCTAAGGTGGTCCAGCGGTACCCCCCCTCCCCACCCGCCCACTGGGCCCCACCACCCCGCTCCCCCCATTAGCAGGCGGGGCGGCAGCTCCCCACCCGCCCACTGGGCCCCACCACCCGCTCCCCCATCAACGGCGGGCGGCAGCTCCCCACGCCCACTGGGCCCCACCACCCGCTCCCCCATCAACGGCGGGCGGCAGCTCCCCACCCGCCCACTGAGCCCCACCACCCGCCTCCCCATCAACGGCGGGCGGCAGCCCCCACCCGCCCACTGAGCCCCACCACCCGCTCCCCCCCATCAGCGGGCGGCAGCTCCCCGCCCACTGAGCCCCACCACCCAGCTCCCCCCATCAGCGGCGGGCGGCAGCTCCCACCCGCCCACTGAGCCCCACCACCCCCCCCCCATCAGCGGTGCAGCTCCCCACCCGCCCACTGAGCCCCACCACCCCGCCCCCCATCAGCGGTGGCGGCAGCTCCCCACCGCCCACTGAGCCCCTCCACCCGCTCCCCCCATCAGCAGGGTGACGGCTCCCCTGCAAGCCACCAAGTCGCCCGCAGACTGACTGCATACACTATGGCTGTATGCCCATTGGTCCTAGCGTGGGCCAGCTAGCCATACTGAACCGTACCATACTACACAGTCTAGATAGAGAATGGATTCATTCCACATATCTGGACAATAATAATACAATCGATCTGCCGCCCATTGGCCCATGCTGTGGACCCAGCTGGCATCTCTGCCATACTCCAGTCCGGTTGGCGACCAGCGGCTTGCGGGTGAGGAGCTGCCCTTCGCCGCTGATGGGGGTGGGGTGAAAGGACTCAATGGGAAGAGTGAGGAGAAAGCTACAGCTGGACCACCAGGGATGGTTTTACGTTGTATTTACTATATATGCCTGCAATCAGGCTGGAAGCAGTCCACTGGACCGACCACCAGGGATATTGGATGTTTATTTTATACTTATGCCGGCGGTGGGCTGGGAGCGTCCACTGGACCACCAGGGATATTGGACAGTTTATTTAATTCATATGCCCACAATTGGGCTGGAAGCAGTCCACTGGACCACCAGGGATATTGGATGGTTTATTTAATACACATGCCCGTGACCAGGCGTTGGGCGCATTGTCAGTGGGGGCAGGGGCGTCGGTCCCCAATTCCTGCCGCCTGGCAGGCGCCAGGTGCAAGTCACCAGGGGATCGGCACACCTGCATGCAAATGGGGGCCATAATGACATATTAATGGCCCCATTTGTGCCTACATACATTAAGGCCCAATTTGCATGTCCACTGCTGAATATCGCAGTTTGCTGTGCTAGCACAATAGCACTTTAGCTAATACATTCCCTGCTCCTCACTGGCCATGCGCTGGCACAGTGCCACTGCACCATGCACAATGTGGGTGGCCATGGTGCCATATTCACGGTGCAGAGCCATGGGCAGCACCTTTGAATATCACCAGGCCACGCCCTGGTGCATCCCAGTTGCGCTGCACCCGGCTTGCCCTGCCTGGTGCAGTTCTGGATATCCCACCCCAGAACTAAAGTCCCTTTTCAGGCACAACACAGTTTTTAGGCATGACCTAGATGGTAGCACAGCAGAGAGACACATCGAGGAGAGGAAGCTGGAGGATGCCGACAGTACACCTGCAGGCCAACTCACGTGTGTATGCCTGTCAATGCCTACCAGCAACCTTCAGTGGGAGAATAAATGGTGAAAAACCCTGAACTAACAAGATAACATATAGACCCCTGCAGACCATGCACTGCCAACTAGGCATCTGCCTTCACACTGGATCCAAACCTTGTCAGGAAGTTGCACTCCATGGGGACCTCATCACAAAGTACAAAGGCTAGTCGGATGGGTGAATCTGACTGGAGTCAAGAAGGGATCAAGAGGGACACCACTGTGTCAGTGTGCTTGTTGGTCTTAAAAGGGAAGGAAGTTGGTTGCTCCAAGAGATAATGAGTTGGACAGGGACGGTTCCGAGGAGAGATAGGCAGGGAAAGGAAGGGACGTTCTGTACATCAACCATATCTGTGTTTAACTTATGGTTTGCTGAGGAGGAGGTATTTGGTTCTGTTACAGCATTATTAATAAGAGTACCATTAAGTTTGGGTCGGGTCCAACTGTCTGAATAGAAGATGGTCATGTGGGGTAGGGAGACCTTTTCTTTTAAACACTGTTAGAATAACAGCTGTTAACAATTGATGCCTGGATTTTATAAAGTTATATAGAACTGATGTGTGAATGGAATCGAATCAGTATGTGAGCTTTCAATCTCTGTGCTGTAACCCTGTTTATGGTAAATGTACCCAATTGATATCAATAAACTAGAATTAAAAAGAAATAAGAGTCCCATTCTGCTTGAATTAACTGTTAACGGTTGTTCTCTGCACTTTGGTTTCAGTTTTAAAGTTATAAAACTTAGCAGGCAGATTGGGGCTTATGTTGAAGATTGGAGGGGAGGCTTCCCCATGGAGGACAGAAATACAATAGGATAATGCTTTACTGGGACATGAATATCTTGTCTTAGAATGCTAGTGGATTGAAAATGGTTATTAAGAGAAAAAGGTGTGGACCTATACAAAGAGGGTTAAGGAGGGCATAGTCATGTTACAGGAGACCCACATGGTTGAGGAGCAGGCTATATGTCTGAAGAAGGCATGGAGGGTACCCTCTTCTCAACAAACCTCACCTCAAGGCTAGAGGGTTAGCTATATAACTGCATCTAGATCTACCAGCGGATTGCTCAGACAGTAGCTGACCCCCAGGAGATGCTTGATTGTTAAAACAGAGATGGGAGGAGTAATTCAGATTGGTGGCGGTTTATGGGCTGAACTTTGACTGCCCAGTCTTCTTTCACTGATTCACCCTAACAATGGCTGACTTTTCTGACAGGGTTGTCATGGGTGGAGATTTCAACACCCATTGGACCCTGTGCTGGACAGATCAGCTCCACTGCTAGGCAGTCCCAAAAAGCTATGCAGCCCTCAAACAGATGGTGACTGAATGAAGCCTAGTAGATGCATGTCACTTCTTGCACCCCTCCGACAAGGTTTTTTCCATGCCCACAGTCTGTACACCTATATAGAATATAGATGCTGTGCTATTGTCATTAGGTATCCTCCAGAGTAGTGTCTGCCACACATGGCCCACTAATTCAATCTGATCGTGCCCACTGTTGGTAATCTTGGGAATGGAGAGCAGTCCCCCAAGCAATGGAGACTAGATCCTTACATGCTGAGGGCTAAAGTTTTCAAAGCCAAAATGTCAGGAGCTTTGCAGGAGTTCTCAGCTCTTAACAAGAAGGAGACGCCTCAGCCTCCATTAAGTGAGAAGCCATGAAGGCCTCTGTGAGAGAGGCATGGCTATCTCATTGTAGCCCATAAAGAGAAGATGGAGACCCAGAAGGAGAGGCGATCAAAGCAAAAGTGACCACACTGGAGAAGAAAATGATGGGCCACATGTTAGCCCATTAATTCAGTGAACTTGCTCCTGAAGGGCCAGCTGAACCAGACTGTGTCAGCCAATTTGAACATAAGAACATAAGAAAGTGAGATCAGAAGGGACCTTGCGATCCATCTAGTCTGCCCATGAAAGCCCCCCTCCCAGTTTCTTTACTGCCTTAGATTTCCACAGTACCTGTCACATGCTAGCTTGAACTACCCCACTATCTTCGCTGCCACAACCTCTGAGGGCAGACTGTTCCAGAGCTTCACCACTCTTTCCATGAAGAAAACGTCCTGCTGTTCGTTTTGAAACTACCTCCCTTCAGGCACATGTTACGCCCCTTGTCTGTAATTCGTGTTTTCCCTGAAGAGAGCTTGTATTTGTACTGAGTTGATACCTTTGAGGAATTTAAATGTCTCTATCATATCTCCCCATCCCTTCTCCTCTCCAGTGAGTACATCCTAAGATCTTTTAATCTCGATTCACACTGTTCTTTGTGTAGTCCGTGTATATCATCTTTTAGCTCTCCTCTGCGGTTTCCAAATGATCCTTGTCCTTCCTGAGGTGTGGTCTCCAGAACTGGATGCAGTACTCAGGTGAGGTCTCACCATGCACCTGTACAGTGGGACTATCACTTTGCTTTTCCTACTTGTGATACCCTTCCTATGCATCCAAGAATGCTGCTAGCTTTTGCACCACCTTTTGAACTGCCTGGTTGTCCTTAAATCATCAGATACAGGTACCCCCAGATCCCTCTCTACCTTAGTTTCGGTCAGCTGCCCCCTTCCCAGTATATGTCTAGCCTAGGTTCTTCCTCCCCAGGTGTATAACTTTGCACTTCTTGGCATTGAATTTCAGCTGCCACTGTTTTGACCATTCCTCCAGTTTTTCATTTCTGTGACCCCTTCTTCTGTGTCCACTCTGTTGCAGAGCATAGTGTCATCTGTGACCAGGTATACCTTTCCTTACAAACCCTCTGTGATGTCACTGATGAATATGTTAAGTAGAAATGGCCCCAGCACAGATCCCTGGGGACTCGCTTGGTCACCACTCCTTCCTCCAACAGAGTGCAGTTTACTAACACTGTCTTGGTTCTCCCTTGGAGCCAGTTTCTAATCCAGGCTACTATTTACGTCCAACTCCTGTGCATTCCAACTTATTTATCAGCCTTCTATGTGGAGCGGAGTTGAATGCCTTACTGAAGTCCAGATACACTCGTCTACTGCTCCTGCTTGGTGCACTGTTCTGGTCACCCAGTTGAAGAAATCAGTCATGTTTGTCTGACATGACCTCCCGCTGTAAAGCCATGCTGCTTTAGGTCTATTGGGCTAGTTGCTTCTAGATGCTGTACAATTCTTTCTTTCAGTAATGTTTCCATGAATTTCTCCACCACTGAGGTGAGGATAACTGAATGGTAGTTTCAGTGCCTCCCTTGCTGCCGCTTTTGTGCAGTAGTACAATCGTGGCTTTTTCCAGTCGTCCGGTACTGTGCCACTCTCCAGTGACTTGTTGAAGAGGTCTGCTAATGGGGAGGCAAGTTCTTCTCTGAGTTCCTTTAGTATTCTCAGGTGGATGCCATTAGGTCCCATAGCTCTGTTGAAGATAAACATTCTCCTCACAAGTGTAGGAGCATACTTTGACAGGAACAAAGTGGGATGCTGTCTTATTTGGAAATTGAAGACCCAGGAAGCAACTGGACTATAGTGGAAATTAAGATTCCAGAGGGCATGATCTCTCCTGAGTAAACTGACATAGGACAGGCCTTCTAAAAGTTTTATTCAGATCTGTACACGGCAGAAGAGAAGGTGTCCACTCCCTCCTGGGGCCTTCCTGGATCCCCTCCTCTCCCAACTCTCACTCACTCAGACAGTGCAGCCTTGGAGTGATCTCCTCACAGAGGACATCTACAGAGCAGTGCGATCCAGCACCTTGGACAAGGCTTCAGGACCCGAGGTCTTGCCTGTAGAATTTTATAAGGAATTCTGGGAGGTCCTACAAGCCCCATGGAGAATATAATCCTGGAAGTGCTGTCTAAGGAAAGTTCCCTAGTTCACAATACCTGGTGACAATAGTAGTTCTTCTGAAGCCTAGCAAGGATCCCACTCAGTACAGCTCTTACTGTCCCATTTCTCTACTAAACACAGGCTATAAAATTATACCCAAAATGTTGGCGGCCCGCCTGAAGGTGGTCTTACTGGGCTTTATCCACCAGAACCAAGGGGTTTCATCACAGGTCAACAGGCTAAACATAATGCCCAGTGCTCCATGAACATCATGTGGCGGTGTTCTAGTGGAGGGCCACTCAGCCTAGCCTCCTGGCATTGGATGCAGAGAAGGCCTTTGACCAGGACAAGTGGCCCTTAATGTTTGTGGTGCTGGAGCACTTTGGCTTCAGCCAAATATTCTGTCCTGGATAGCAGCTTTGCACCACTCTCCACAGGCTCAGTTTCTCATGAATGGTCACTTGTCACTGCCCTTCCCTTACAAGAGGAAGAGGAAGGGCTGCCCTTGCCCCATTCCTGTATGTCCTTACTATTGAACCCCAGGCCATTGCTATTAGAAAACATCCAACAATCCAGGGTTAATTTTCCAGGGCACAAATCATAAAATCTTTCTCCTTGTGGACAACATTCTGATATTTCTGGCCAGCTCACAAAAGACCATGTTGGCTCTGTCAGACATTTTCCACATTTATGACCCTATATCCAGCCACAAAATCAACTGGGCCAAGTCTGAATGACTCCCCGGGATGGGGAGGATCATCCTTCAGGGTTGCTGACATACAACTTAAACCAGCAGCTAGCCTTAAATACCTTGAGTGTATCTTCCCAAAGGTTAACCAAATTGGTCCTCTGAACTTCAAGCCCCACCTGCAATGGCTGAGAGCAGAACTGCAATGGTAACCCGTGAAGTGGGCGCCCGGGGAAGAGGTGCCGTCCGTTACGGCGACAAATTCCTTGCGCGCAATCCACTCGCAAGCAAGCCGCCAGGTAGGGCGACCGGATGAGGGGTGGGCGAACTAGGTGACAGGATGTCGCTATACGTACGTACACGGGGTGGGTGGGAGTGAGCACGGCGAGCATGGGCTGGGGGTGGAGAGGCTGTGGGGGTGGCACTGCAGTTGGTCAAGCTGCAGCGTGGCATCGGGGATTGGGTAATGGCTGGGCTGGCTGAGGTACTGGGGGGTCCAGGCGCTGATACGATTTTATTGCACCCGGCCTGAACCATTTCATTTTACTACTTTCACCCCAACATGCACCCCTGGAGTTGAGACTCCTTAATTAAGGGCGTAATTAGTAAAATATGTCCTGGCGCCTTGTGCTGATGCACAGGGTGTCAGACTGCCAAAAATGTGTTCGCACTCTGAGTGGTTATAATGGATGCTCGCTGCTATCACATAGACCTAACTGCAACAGGTGAAGAACCCTCCTTACTCCTGATTGGTAGGGTAAACACAGTGAAGATATGCATCCTTCAACAATGCCTGTACCTGTTCTAAACATTTCCTATCCATATCCCCTAAAATGTTTTTATCAGTAAGGGGTTATTTTATCAGTTGTTTGTGGCAGGGAGGCAGGTGAAGGTCAAGCAAACCTCCTGTTGTACCCCGTAGATAAAGGTGGCCTGAGGCTGCCTAACTACACATCCTATTATTTGGCAGTACTGCTCTCTTTCCTCAAAGGTGCCCTGAAGCCCCATACCAGAGACCAGCCTGGGTGGACATGGAAATGGAAAATCTCAAGGGGATATGTTACAATTTTCCTGGCTCTGGCCCAATCAAGTGGAGAAACTCAAAGAATCCCTTTATGAGGAACTCACTATGGGTGTGGTTGACAACACACAATAACTTAGGCACTTCTTGGAGTTTTCCAAGGGCAGAAATCCAGAGTTCTCTGTGAGAGGCAGGGAGTCCTCAGACAACAAAAACTGTCCTATATAAATAGTTCTCAAAAGACTGACTAAAAGTCGGCAATTTGTTTGGGGGGCTATGCTAAACATAGAAACATAGAATTTTGTGGCAGATAAGGACCATTGGCCCACCCAGTCTGCCCATTTCCTACCTACTGGATAAGCTGCAGATCTAGTTAACCAGCAGCCTACTTCTTCCTACCCCACCTCCTAGAATTGCCTTATGACTGTCCCATGCATGCTTGAATTCCACCACTGTTTTGACTCCACAACCTCCTCCGGAGGCCGTGCCATGCATCACAACCCTCTCTGTGAAAAATACTTCCTTAAATTACCTCTGAAGTCACCCCATCTTCAAATTGTGCCCTCTTGTTCTTGCACACCTCTTTTTGAAAGATGCTACCTCTTGGACTTTGTTGATTGCCTTGAGGTACTTGAACGTTTCTATCATGTCCCCCCTCTCCCTCCTTTCCTCGAGGCTATACATATTAAGCTCCTTAAGTCTCTCTTCATATGTCTTCGGTGCAGACCCTGCACCATTTTAGTACCCTCCTCTGGACAGCTTCCATCCTGTCTATGTCTTTGTGGAGATTGGGTCTCCAGAACTGCACATAGTACTCAGATGGGGTCTCACCAGCTGTCTGTACAGAGATAATAACTTCTTTTTTCTACTGGTGATGCCTCTCCCTGTGCATCCCAGTATCCCCAACCCTCCTTGCTGCCCTCTCACATTGCTTGCCCACCTTTAGGTCATCTGATATGACTACCCCAGGTCTCTTTCCATTTTGTTGTTGTTAGTATCTCACCCCATTGTGTACTCTTCCCTGGGTTTTTGTTTCAGGTGCATTACCTTGCACTTCTTAGCATTGCATCTAAGCTGCCATACATTTGACCATTCCTCTAACCTTGCCAAGTCCCTTCTCATCCTTTCCACCCCACCCTGTGCATCAACTCTGTTGCAGATCTTTGTGTCATCTGCAAAGAGACATACTTTTCCTTCAGTCCTTCTGCAATGTCACTTATAAAGACATTAGAGGACTAGTCCTATACTGAACCTGGGTACCCTACTAGTAACCCTCCTTTCTTCTGAGTGTACTCCATTTACTATTACTCTCTGTGTCCTATTCTCCAGCCAATTCTTTACCCAGGCTGTCATCTTGGGACCCACTCCCAGGCTGGCTAACTTGTATATTAATCTTTTGTGTGGGACTGTGTCAAATGCCTTGCTAAAGTCTAGGTAGGCCATGTCCACAGCCCCTTCCTGATCTACTACTTTGGTCACCCAGTCAAAGAAATCTATCAGATTCCCTCCAAGATCTCACAGCCTACTTTTACCCCCAGGAAATTTCTTCACATATCTCGAAGTTCACACACTACTGGAAAAGAAGGGTCATCGGACTGCCTCTGTGCTAACCAGATCCCCTGGAGAAAAGATCCTCCTGCCCCTCAGAAATACCACTAGATCCATGCATCAGTTCTACAAGTTGCAATGGGGTCATCTTGATGACCCACTGAAGCTGGAACAATCCAGATAGGAGAAAGACATGAGGGGACAGTCCTGGACTGAGAGAGGAGTGGGCTATGATACCGAGGGGTTGTTAAAATGTTCTGTGAATGAAATTCTGAGACAAATCTCTTTCAACTACCTACACAGAACTTACCAACAAACAATGATGCGCTCCACTTCTAACTCACTCATGCATGGCTATATCAAAAATCGAGAATCAGCGCAAATTAAGCCAGCACCGAGTGATCAAATAAATATATCTTTAATCATTAAATAGTTTTTAAAATGAGCTAGTAGGAAGTAACTTACATAGCTAGGCACCCACAAAGAAAAGTGCAAACAGTACAAGTGACCCACAGTGATTCAACGGTTTTGCTCTGGAGCTTTCTCAAGAGTCCAGAACTTACCTTAGCCCACCCTGGCCCATCGCACAGACCCAGCCAATTCAAATAACTGTCCTAAATGCAAAGTGGGGAGGGTACCTTTACTCACATAATCTGGTCCTGCCCTTATACAACCCTTCTGGTCAGAAATCACTGATATTCTCTTTGAGAATCCTGCCTTCCTCCCACGAAGTTATAGTTGCCTTCCTATCCCTTCCCTCTTTAGTTCCAATCTCGTTGCTACTCTCTATGCCTCCCAAAACCTCTCATGAGTCTCTGTTCTCAGTCATTTCCTCCATTTTCTCTCATGCAACAAGAGGTGAATTCATGCTCCTCTGGGATTTCAACCTATGATTGACTCTCCTCCTCTGAGCCTACCCTCCTTACAGCTGAGTCTCTAGACCTCACACAGCTGATTAAAGAACCCACACAAATCAACCCCACTACCAAAATCACTCATTCTTGACTGGGTGCTCTCCTCTCACCCTCACCACATCTCTTCCACAGGTGTCCTCCCAGATGCCCACAGTAATCACTGTATCACATATTGCGTAAGAAAGATCAGAACCCCTCATTCCTCTCCAAAATACATTTGGTCTCGTCCACTACATGCCCTTGACCATGCATCCCTCCATCAGGACCTCTACTACGCCAACTAGCAACCTGTTTTCTCAGCCCCAGATGTTGACTCTGCCCTCCTTGCTTTCTCCAGGACTCTCAGCAGTATCTGGAATTCCCATGCCCTTTAAAGAAATCCATAGTAAAACATCTCCATCATCCTGGATACTGCTGAACTAGTAGCACCATGTAAAGCTAGGGACCAAGCCTGGGCAACTTACATATCCTCCCTATCCCAGTTTGATCAGCAGTCTTATAGAACCCTTAGAAACAAGTGCACTAAAGCCATCCCTCTTGCCAAGGCTAAATACTTCAAATCACTCTTACAACAGAATCAAAGCTCTCCAGCTTCCTTATGGAAAGCTAATACACTCAGTCCTTGACCGCCCTGCCCACCAGCCCCCCACCCTCAAAGTCAATGGCTCCATCTCTGACCCCTCCACTGGTGCAGAATTATTCAACACTTTCTTCTCTACCTGTGCACTCCTGACCACCCACCCCCTCTTCCACCAACCACTTCCTCCAACCATCCTCCCCTCCCCCGCAGGTTTCTGCTTCCTGAAATTTCCACTGAAGAAGTCTACAGTGCTCTTATCTCTCTAAACCTGATCAAAACTAGCCCAGATGGACTCCACCCCAGGCTTCTCCAAATCTCCGCTCCTGCTATAGCCTCCCCCACACACACACTAAACCTCTCACTCCATGCTGCCACTGTCACAAGCCTGGAAACTCACCAAGGTTCTACCTCTCCACAAGGGGTGACCCATCCTCTCCCAATAACTACCAACCCATCTCTCTCCTTCCTTCCTCACCAAACTTCTGGAGTCACTAATCCACACCAGATTATCTGAGTTCTTTTCCTCAAATGGCATGCTATCACTAGTCCAAGCTGGTTTCAGAAAACAGTACTCCACCACCTCCTCCTGATCACGAGTCACTGGGCTACTTTCACAGCCACGGACAAAGGTCAGATAACTGCATCCATTTTCATTGACCTGGCCAAGGCCTTTGATTCAGTTTCCCTCCCCTACTACTACAAATCTTGAGTCTGCTGGCCAGCAGCCCTGCTGTTCAATGGTTCAGCTCACACCTCCACAACATGCAACAAGGTGTCCAAGTTGGCTACTGTCCTCTCCCTTTCTACCTATCCTCGCTGGAGTTTCCCAAGGCTCCATACTTGGCCCCATTCTTTTCTTCCTCTTTATTAATGACCTTCCCTCTGTCTGTTTTCCTCACACATCCACATGTTACACTGACGACATGTCATTTTCACCTCTGGCTCCTCCACCTCCAATGTGTATTCCCCTCAGGAGGATTTTGATAGGGTTCAGAGATGGTTCCAGTAAACAAACTAAAACTTAACATGAAAAAACAGTCACCGTGACATTCAGAACTAGACAAAATTGGCTACACTCCAATCTCCCCTACTATCTCCACCCTGGACAGCTCCTCCCTTATCAAGGTGTCCACCCACCTTCAAATACCTAGGCAGTTGGCTTGACAGCCACCTAGACTTCTCTTCACATATTGCATCCATCTGCACAAAACACCAACCAGAACTGGCTATCCTCTGTTGTCATAAGGACAGCCTTCCTCTTCCACCCATCGAGAGCTGGTTTCCAAATGATTCTCCCAGTCTTAGACTATGCCAACATAGTCTATGGCTCTGCCCCAGCCACAATCCTCTCTAGGCTTGACACACTCCTGAACTTATTTTGTCGCTTGGCACCATGCGCTGCTCCAACCCTCACTCACCACTGCCTTCTGTACTCTACCCTCTCCCTCCCACTGCTACCTCAAAGGAGAATGGTCCACTGTGTCTCATTCATAGCAAAATACCGGTTCGGGCCTGCCACATTACCTTTCCTCATTCCTCTCACCAGTTAACCCTTCCAGCCCCTCCCTTCAAGCAGGGACAAACTCACTTTCACTGTACTGTCCGCATTCAGTTGCGGGGCCAGTCATCCTTCTCCTATTGCATTCCTTTCGCCTCGGAATCAGCTCTCCTCTGACCTTCACCTTTCCACTTCTCTCTTGTCCTTCAAAGTTCAACTCAGACTACTCCCCCTACCCAGTGCTCTCATCTCCCTCCCCTCCACCGGTCTCTCCTTCTCACCTCAGCCAATACTGTATCAGATGATCCAGCCAAAATGTTGATTACTACTATTTACTTTAAATGTGCTAACTTATGTTTTGTAACACTGTGTTTCAGGTCTCACTGTTAGCTGACCTTAAACTGTATTTAAATCTGTATTGGTTTTGTTTGTTATGCTGTACTGTATATATTTCACTCTGTATCCCTTTTCTCCTGGGTCACGCTTGGAAATGAGGCTCAGCTCAGTGTACCTTTCCGGTTACCAAATTTTAAATAAATGTAACCACTCAGTCCCCTGGGGTTGCTAGAATCCCATCAGTGTTAGACTAGGAAGATAGTGGGCAGCTGGTAGAGAGTCTGAGTGTGGGAGCAGTGGAGAGAGGATCTCCTAGTGTGGAGGTGCCTGCCAGCCTGCCCTGAGGCTGGGTGAAGGACTTCTGGTCATTTTCTCACCCCAGTGTGTGACAACAGCAGTATCACAGGGAGTGGTGGAGACTGGTAATTGCTGAGATCCCAGTGGGTCACCTTGTGAGAAGTGAATGGGACTATGAGATCCAGTGGGTCCAAGGGCAATCCACTAAGGGACCAGAAGACTGTCTATCTGTCCAGATCAGAGACAGAGAGAGAGAGTGTCAGTAAAGCTACCAGAAAGGAGAGAAGGTGTTCCTTCCAAGGTCTATGTCTTTAACAAAGGGACAAACAAACCATGAGTACATACATATGAACATACAAAGAAGCCAGCAGAAGAAGGCCATTTGATCTGTCTAGTCTGCTCATTTTGTAGGGTCCACAGCTTGAGCTACTGTCCCTGCCCTCCTCCCCTCCTCCCATCCTCCCTACCCATTATTCTTACCTCCTTATGCCTATCCCAGCCTCTCTTAAAGCTGCCCACTGCCATCAATGAGATTACCTCTTCCAGCAGTGTATTCCAAGTGTGCACCACCCTGTCTGTGAAGAAGTGCTTCCTGACTTCCTTCCTTCCTAAACCTCCCATCCTCCAGCTTAAGACTGTGCTCCCTCATGTTATGGTTGCCATTCAGCTTAAAGAAACTCTCCTTATCAACCTTATTTATCTCTTTCAAGTACTTGAAGACCCCAATCATGTCCCCTTTCTCTCCCTCCTGTCCTCCAGGGATAGCTACATGGGCATGTTTCAGAGGAATTGGCTGGTGGTGTATCTGCCCAGAGACAAGGCTAGATTACACCACTTAGAACCCAGTTTTCACCACAAAAATGTGCTGAATGTAGAAGTAAATGTGGATGCCTTTAGCAATCCAAGGGGTTGAAGGATCTAGTTTGTGTAACTCAGAAGGAATGTCATAGGCTGGCTCAGGTTGGAGTGGGCAGAACCTCACCTAAAACTCTTAATCAGGGCTAACTGGTTACCATAAGGGCACAAGGTTACCCTGCAGATGTTAACTAAACCCATCATGTCAGGAAGAATGTGTTTTTAAGTGTGTGGCATCCCTACATAATAGACACTTATGGGAAAATAATGTCCTTGAGAGCCCCAGAAAAGAGGGATGGACTGGTTGTAGTTCTGTGGAACAGAAAAAATGTGAGAAAGACCAAACTGTTTGTTTTAAGAAGGAAAGTTCATGTTCTATGTGTGTTCTATAATGTACAGTGCCAACCTGGGGACCACCCCTTTCTGCTTTCCATCTGTGTCAGAATAAAGCCATACTACACAATACCATTTTCACTACTGGACATTTCATCTGTGCTTCTCAGTGTGAATTTGTTTATGGGCCCTCTCACATAGGTGACATAGCATAGTCCTAGCACCTTTCTCCCAGAATACAGTGTAAATATAAATGTTATTTTGTGCTCTAACCCCTGACCCTTAGATGCCGGCAAGGTATTTACCCCAATGCCAGGGTGATGCCTATTTATACCAACTTGTGGTTTGTTGCCTTGTCTGTGTACCAGTATAGAGGTCCTGGTTGCACGATGCTGCTCTTGGCTGGGGTAAGGGTTACAAAACTGGGGCCTGTCCAAAGATCTTGGAGGAGAGGAAAAAGTTGCCCTGCCAATGCAAATGCTGAAGGTATGTCTAGGGTCTTTGTGTCTGGTGATGGTGCATCATAAAAGGAATTGTTGTGAGGAAAGTTAAACTGTGCCAAGGAAAGTGCCATCCAAAGATTTGCAGCCTGTGTTTTCTGTGGAAAAAATGTGCTGTTTGAGTGCTTGTGGAAACTGTGATGCCAAGGACTGCTGTGCTAAGAATGTGTTCTGTCAGTCAAAATGCTTAAAGACTGTTAAAAGTAAAGATTTCCAAGTTCTGAGTAATTGTGGACAAAGAGAACATGTGTGCCCAAGATTACTGAAAGTTTCAAGTGTTTGTGAGTTAAACTGGGGAAGTAGCTAGAGGAATTACACAAAAATCTGTGCCAAATTGCCTAAAAGCATTTCAGCCTGTTAAAATTTCAAGCCATGGAAAAAGTTCAGTTTGCTGTTTAAATTTGCCTGCTTGGCGATTGTTGTGAAGAGGAGAGATCGAGAGAGAGAGAGAGAGAAGCTAATTTGCATGGTCGTGTGATTGATCCACACAACCAAGTCCTGCCCACTGCCTGGAGTTTCTGCACTGAGGAGTGTTTGGGAGGAGAGAATGAGGAACATGCGAGGAGTTCTGACCAGCAGCATCAATAGTGAACATCAGCGTTGTTGAACTTTGGAGTTTGCTTTTAAAACTGTTAAAACCAGCAAATCGGGCTTATCCCGGGTAGCAACCGCTACAGAGAGCACTTGCAGTGTGCATGGTGCCAACTATCAGGCCGAACAGCCCTACCAACCCCAGCAGTCCTCAAATCGGCAGGTGGACGCAAATACCATCGGAGGGAACCAGCTACTTTCTGTAAGTACAAAGAATGGCTGCAAAAGCAAAAGACTCTGAGCATTTTGCAAACTAAAGATCTAGTGCTGAAGTCAGCAAAGACTGAGTAAACAAGTAAACTGAGGGTAAAGGGACTGAGCAAAGTAGCTGTGGTTGGTTGCAAGCAAAACAAGCTGTGTTTTAACTGGGCAGACTAAGCAAAGTCACTAGAAAGTGTGCAAATATTTAAAAGACTGTGCTGAGTTAAACAAGTTTTCCCAAGTCCAGTTGCAAGGTTGTGCATAGTAAAAGTAAAATGCTGTGGCAAGGAAACCAAATGCAGCCAGAACCAGTGTGTGTATGATGTAGAAAGTTTCAGTGGCAATGAAGGGGCATAGTTCTAAGCAAATGTTAACAAACAATGAAGCGCCATGTTAGGCAGGGTCTAATGGTACAAAACAACCAGAGACTGTACAAAAGTTTTAAACAGAATGCAATTCAGGCAGCAGTTTCAGCAAAGTGCAGAGAGAGAGAAAAGACATTTACAGTTTAGTTAGAACCAGTGTGCTAAGTGTACAGAAAGTAGATCAGTAACGTGGACTTGTGTATTGTTTTGCAAAGAAATGGCTAGCAAAAAGTCAGGGTATCCTTTCACGCCAGGATCCAGATTGCCTAGCAAGAAAGAGAACTAGAGCAACATGAACAATTGTACAAATGTGAAGATGCACCAGCAAATGTTGCCTTGCCTAACTTTCCAGTAAACGTATGTGTGATCTGCATGAGAACTGGGAAGAGATTTTTAATGATTCCACACTGCAAAGACTGTAGGCAGCAGCATGGGATGTGTGTAAAAACAATGGCGCGTGCAAGCCAAGGCCAAAGAAATATGTCTGGCTCTGATGTGGACTTTGTGTGAGGGCCCAACCTGTATTACAGAGAGAAACTGCATGCAGGCAGGAAGATCCAGAAGAGCTTGTAAGAGAATTTTTGAGGGCGTGACCCAGAGTGACTTGCAGTGGCAGGCAGAAATGGTCGTTCTGACCCCAGAAAAGGTTGAAAGGACCTGCCAGAGACTGCATCAGTAGATCCATGGGCAGAAGGTCGAAGTCAGAGTTTAATCGTGAAAATGAAACATTAGATGCGTTACATTGGGAGGCAACTGCCTCGGAACATAATGAGAAGTGGACTGTGTCTGGGGCTGAAACAGCGATCATCTCCTGGGCAGAGCATGTAGAACAAGCACAAATGGAGCAAGTTAGTAAGGGCAACTGGTAGTGAGAATGGGCTACCAGTGGCCCTAACTGCAAGTGACCACAACAGACTGTACAGTGCTCCAGAGAAGTTGTAGCAAGTACAGGGATGGACTGCTTTTTCTCTGTTGTGAACATCCAAAGCTGGCTTGACCAGGTCTGACCGCCCAAGTCGGGCTGCTGGGTTGAGTCTGTCAAAAGTAGTAAAGAGGAATGCCTGATCAGACACAGGCCTGAAGCAAAGTATGGACTAAAATATCAATTTTCCCCAGGATGGATGTGGGAAGCCATTAAAGACCATAGAGAAGAATGGTTATGGGAAGAAGCCAGAACTACCATTAAGCCCCAAGTGTGTAAGTTCATGGGAATCAAACTCTGTTATGACAGGTTGAAGTTTTGGAGACTAGGTCACACCCTCCATCCAGATTCGGTTCAAATAACTGACAAAGCTGGTTATAAAATAGTCCACACCCAAAGTCTTGTTCATCCAGATAACACAATAGTTTATGGTCCTCATCTGAGTGGTACTACCCCTGAGTGCCACTACCAGCATTTTGCCGCTTGAAAGATAGCCACACCAGAAGAGGTGCAACATGGTGGGTCCTCCACCCAGCTCTTCAGGCAATCAGCTGAACAAAAGAGATCCGAGCCAGAGCCAGTGTTCTGCCACTGGGAGCAACACGTCAGCATCCCGCCACTGGGAGCAACATGTTGGTGTCCTGCCACGGGAGCCAGCTTCTGTGAGAGAAAAGTCTCCTGCCAAGCACCAAGAGGGAAGACCAACATAGGTTTCTTCTGTCCTGGTGAATCCAGCTTGAACTCTATCTACAGCACCCAGGTCCAGAGGTGGTGTGGAAGAGCCTGATCCAAAGATTTGTCTTCATCCAGATTCAGAGGCGAGGCAGATAGTCTGACATGGTAGGCTAAAATCTCCTCTTACTTTTATGTTTTGACTGTGCCCACTTAAAGAGAAGATGCCTTTTAAACTGTTTGGTTCAAGGGACATCTGGATCTGGGCCCAGTTTAGCAGGCCTCACTGCGTGTTTGCAAGCGGGACATTGTAGGGACCCCTCCCTCAAAATGTTTCACATGTGTTAATTTGATACGTTACACTGCCTTTTGTAGAAACCCCTTTAAAAAATATGTTGGGATTGTGTAGCATCCTGCTGGTGGAGGTTTGGTCACTCGTTTTTCTTGCAGGATGTGTTTTGGAATGTTTTCTTTGCAGGTGCGCCGGAGAGAAGACAAGAAGAGGATGTTTTAGGACTCCACAGAGTCCTCCTTTTAGAGTGTTTTGGGTTTTAGAAACGTATAACTAGAGAATGTTAAACATTTTGTCTGCTTTTCAGGTCTAGAGCATGTAGTACTGGGATTTGGGGAATGCATAGCAGTGCCTTATGTATGTTTCTAAAGCAGTCTACAGTTTAGACTTGTGAAATGTGTGTGGGTATAGGTACCCGTAAGTAGCGTGAGGGTTAGATAGCTTTTCCCTAGAGGGCTGGGGGATAGGCAGGTTCGTGATACTGATCTGGATAGGGATCACTAATGCTGTCTGTTAGAGCATGCATCAAGCAGTCTCTTGGAGACACTGAAAGAGTCCCAAGGTAGTTGTCAGGTAGAGCTGAAGTTTCTTCAGTGAACCTCTGTTCTCTGGTGCAACCTGCCTGTGCTTCAGCATAGATAGGAGTGAGCCTGCCACCTCCCTCACAGGGTGCTCAGAGGTTGGATGGCCTATGTTGCAGTCTAAAGCCTTGATGCGGACAGCAAGGATTGTCTGTTAGTAGTAAGTGTACCACCCAGTCCCCTTGGGTTACTTGAATCCCATCAGTGTTAGACTAGGAAGGCAGTGGGCAGCTGGTAGACAGTTTATTAGAAGCTCTCTACAGACCTCTCATTGTTTATCTAGCTATGCTGAGTGAGAAATGAGTGAGGTCATTTAGAACTATAGCAGCAGCCTGAGCCACAGTGGAATCAGCTGCTAGGGGAACAGTTTAGAATGTTGGGTTCAGTGGAGTGGAGATTCTTGAGTGTGGCAGCAGTGGAGAGAGGCTCCCAGTGTGGAGGTGCCTGCTAGTCTGCCCTGAGGCTGGGTGAAGGACCTCTGGTCATTTTCCCACCCCAGTGTGTGAGACAACAGCAGTACCACAGGAAGTGGTGGAGATCAGTATTTCTGAGACTCTAGTGGGTCACTTTTGTGAGAAGTGAATGGGACTGTGAGATACAGTGGGTCCAAGAGGCAATCCCTTCAGGGATGGAGAAGATTGTCCAGCTGACCAGATCAGGATTAGAGACAGAGAGAGAGAGAGAGTCTCAGTGAAAGCTATCAGAAAAGGGAGAAGTGTGTTTCTTCTGAGGTCCATGTCTGTAACAAAGGGACAAATAAACCGTGAGTACAGCTACATGGGTATGTTTCAGAGGAGTTGGCTGGTGGTTAAGTGCCCAGAGACAAGGCTAGATTACAACACTAGACCCCAGTTTTCAGCACAAAATGTGCTGAATATAGAAATAAATGTGTGGATGCCTTTAGCAATCTGAGGGGTTGAAGGATCCAGTTTGTAACTCGGATGGAATGTCATAGGCTGGCTCAGGCCAGGGTGGGCAGAACCTCACCTAAAACTCCAGTCAGGGCCAACTGGTTACTGGAAGGGCACAAGATTACCCTGCAGATGTGAACTAAGCCCACTGTGTCAGGTGTGTGGCAACCCCATGTAATAGACACTTATGGAAAAATAATGTCCTGAGATCCTTAGAAAAGATGGATGGACTGTTTGTTGTCCTGTGAAGAGAAAATGTGAGAAAGACCAAACTGTTTGTTCTGGAGAAGGGATAGTTCTTGTGTGTTCTGTAATGTACAGTGCCAAACTGTGGGACCACCGCTTTCTGCTTTCCATTTGTGTCAGAATAAAACCAAACTATACAATCCCATTTCAGTACTGGACATTTCATCTGTGCTTCTCAGTGTGAACTTGTTTATAGGCCCCTCAGATAGGAGACATAGCATAGCCCTAACACCTTTCTCCCAGATCACGGCGTAACTTGATAAATGTTATTTTGAGCTCTAACCCTCAACCTCTTAAATGCCAAGCCAGGTATTTACCTAATACCAGGGTGATGCCTATTGTTATGCCAACTTGTGGTTTATTGCCTTATCTGTGTACAGGTTTAGTGGGGTCCCGGTTGCAAGATGCAGCTCTTGGCAGCTTGAAAGATAACCACACCAAAGAGTTGCATAAATAAACAGATAAATCAAATATTCTCTCCAAAACCCTGGGACTTCCCTGTACTACCACAGTGGAGGGAATCCTGCTGAGCCAACACTAGGTGGGGCAGGAGGTGAGATATATGGTCACCCTTTGTGGAAACTAGGGAGTAACAGTGGGACAAAACATGTTAGCATAGTCAGTGCTGGAGACAAGAAGTGTTTTTCAACTATAGCTCACTGGGTGGCTATCTACACTGCTGGACTGTATGATAATTGAGAAAATGCAATATTTGGTTCTTCATAAAATGGAGGAATATAATAACATGTGGTCTTCTGGAACACCCTGGCAGTCCCCAGTTTCCAAATTACTAAGTGGCCCAGGGGATGGAGTTGGTGGGTGTTGGATTGTGAGGGGTGGGCTGAAGTGTGCCCATGCATATACAGAGATTTCTAGACTGTAAAACACCCTGAGTAATAGTGTTTACCCATTTGGACGTTTCCATATGTGTAAACTGATGTTAAAAGTAAATCCTGTATATATATGACTTATTAATGACTGGGGCCTTGGACCTCTTATACTATTTTCCCAGTGATTGTTTATCAAATGCGACTATCTCTAACTCTACTGCTTACTAATAAAGGTTTACAAAAAAGAAAATGAAAACACACTCCAAAGCCTACAGCTATGTCTCACAATGCCTGATACATACATCGATTTAGCTCGATGCACATCCTGTATGTGGGCTTGCTTACTTAATCACATGGTACTG
Source organism: Neoceratodus forsteri (assembly GCA_016271365.2). NCBI lineage: Eukaryota > Metazoa > Chordata > Ceratodontiformes > Ceratodontidae > Neoceratodus > Neoceratodus forsteri. The sequence goes on along the minus strand of CM028129.1, from coordinate 1,707,144,863 downwards.
ACTGACCAATCAGAGTGGATGACTTTTCAAACCCATTTTACAAATCTTAATCATAAACAAGGCAGCTTTGAATGAAGCCAGTTTTATTTCGGCCTTCAGTTTGCGTGGCATTGAATTTTTGTCTGGCACAGGATCAGTCTGTGAATGAACTGCCCTTTCATAACGGGACATGTAGATTCTGGCAAACACAAAGCCAAGAATGACGAATCTGGTGACAGGAAAATTTGTCAGAAAAAATTAATCCAGGCAGTAAAGGTTCCAGCTTATGGAACACATGATTCAGTTTCACTTGGCTGTAATTTAAAGCAGCAATAATTGTTAGCTGGCCAAAAATGTCATCAAGTGTTTTTAGCAATAATGTTTTCTGACATCCTTCAGTTCATCATCAGTGTGTTTTTAATTCTCTCTGTTATTTTCAAAATAGCTTTTATAAACAGCTTCCAACTTGCCTTGACTTTCCGAGGCCCTTGGGCCTCACCTGAACACCCTCCCAAGGAGTCGGCCTGGGTTCACTAATGAATGTAATACCTGGAAAAATGGCATGGTGCCTCCACCTGGGTAGTGGTATGGGGTACCTGACGAGTAAAACACAAGGCTACAAAGGGATTTTCTTTCCTCACTGAACCTCCCTAGATTGACAAGGCTGCAGGGTAAAGACTTGATAGCTCCAATATCTGCTCAGGAACTAGCTAAAGAAATAAACAGGTTAAAGATCAACAAATGCTCAGGCACAGACAGCCATCCTGCAGAATTTTATAAATGTTTCAAGGGAATAAGCATAACTTTTGCTTCTAAAGTATATGGAGAGGTTTTCAGAGAGGATGGGTGGACCCCTCCCTCATGGTTAAGCGATGCGTTTCTGGGTGTGAAGCCAAGATAACAAGGAGGACAGTTCATATTACTAATCATATAAATCATATGAAATTGCCTTCTTTGCTACTAAGTTGGATGCCATGAAGGCTTTTGACAAGGTCTCTTGGTCATTCATGTGACAGGTCCTTTCTGGGTTTGGGTTCCTCAAACATTTGTGACTGGCCGTTGTGTTTGTACAGGGTTTTAGTGAGATGCGTCATGACTAATGGCCATATCTCAAGGACTTCCAGCTGGGACAGGGAAGCGCCAGGGTTGCCCCTTTCCACGCTTTTATTTGCTGTTTATACAGAGCCCCTTGCCGGAGCATCCATCAAAATGTGGCTATTTAGGAGTCAAGCTGGGAGGGACAGAGCACAAATTATCATTATATGCTGATGACTTTCTGCTGTATGACAAATCCAGATCTCTCCTCCTCCCAGCAGTGTTCCATTAGATAAAAATATTCTCAAAATTGTCAGGATATTCCTAATCACAACCAAGGCGGAGGTGTGAATGTTTAATTATGATGAGGTGCTCCTGACTCTCAGATGGCAGTTTCCCATGGGTTGGGATATGCCATCAATGAAATATCTTGAAGTTCAACTGGGCGCTACAGCCACATGTTTGTATAACGAACTACCACCCTGGTGCATCAACTTAAAACCGATTTTCAACGTTGGTCCCTCTTACCAATCTCCCTCTACGTACGAACCAATCCTTAAAAATGAATACCCTTCCTAGACTTTTATATTTATTTCAATCTGTTCTATGCCAGGTCGCCCAAAGAGATTTAGAGAAGTGGCAACAACTATTTAATTCTTTTCTCTGGGGTAAGACTAGTCCTAGGGTCAGGTGACATCTCCTTTACCTCCTTAAAATACAGGGGGGGATTAGGTCCCACACCTACAAGATTATTGGGTGGTCGCCCAAATGAGAGTGGTCCGCTTTGGGGTAACCCCAGTATGACTATGGAAGCAGACAGATCTGAGAAATACACAGATCCTCCTTTGCAGGCAGTATTGTTTCGACCCCAACTGTTGGAGGCTTTTAAAGCACGATTTTTGGGAACAATGGCAGTTACTGAGGGCTGGAGAAGGGCACTGCATGGGGACACATGAAAAAGCCAAATGTGAAAATATAGATGGTGGACATATGACCCCATTTGTTCTGGCAAAACTGATATCTGGTTTCATCAGAAACTGGCAGGGAGTAGCTTTTCTGGCACAGCTCCTCACAACAAATGTAGTTCTTTCTTTCAAGGCTGTCCAGCAATGATTCCATTGGATGACAACAAATAGATTAAGATTCTATCAAATTAGAGATTATATAAACACTCAGATGAGGATTTGTTTTTTTTCAACTTACTTTTGTCTCCCCAGATCCAGAACTCTCTGGCTGCTCCACTCTCCTATGCGCTCTACATCCCACTGTGATCCCTGCCTTCTTCAAGGACATTACTTTCCCTCGGACCCGGAGAAGAAGGGCCCGAGGAGACCAAAGGGCAGAGGCAGGTATCCAGTGTTGGGTGTGGTGGTTTGGCACTGGGAGGGCCATCACCTATCCAGCCTGGAACAGGTTTTCATTGTTTTCCCCATGAGCATCCTCCCTCCCCAAGCATGGCATGCAATGATGCCATGGTGCACAATAACCCTGCTGGCATCTGCCACACTCACCCACATGCTGGTCTGGATCCAGCAGCACCCCCAATCTCCACCAGGGGTCACTAGGATGCCAGGCAACCCCATTACTCTCCCCAGGAGAGAGAGCAGCCATCAGATGCTCAATCCTCTCCCTCCCCTGCCGCCCCAGTGCCGAGTTCACTCTTGAACCTGGGTTGCTGGTGTTAGGCGAATGTGGCGTCCAGCGCCTCAACCCTCAACACCACCGGCCCGGCTCCAGATGAGGTTGAAAGAAGGAGACAACAGGTAGAAACAATCCAATTTCCCTTTCACACAATCTGGGCCTCCTCTGCTGGAGGAAAAAGCTATTTCTCTGTTGTATGCTAACTATATAAGTCCCCAGGCTATCTCCTCACTTTATATTAAACAAAGGTGGAAAGAGGACCTGCATGTTTCCTTAGCAATAATGCGCGACAGGGGTGTGTGTTGTGCTGGGATAATGTCACGCCTGGGGTGATTGGCACGAGGCCACAGGTCGAGTGTGACCACCCAGAAGGACGTTATCCCAGCACAACACACACCCTGGAGTGCATTATTGCTATTATACAATGGGTTCATGTGTAAACTAACAAAAAACGAAGATGAAGAAGAACATTTAAAGTTTTATTTTGTTATTTTTTTTAGTGGGTAGGAATACTTTATAAAAAAAATAGTGCTGATTGTTTCAGCCAGTAGGTGGAGCTGCTGTTTTTTCATGGGGTCTGTTCTGTCGATAGGAACCTTTTTCATTGCTTCTTCTACTCTTATTAATTTGCTCTGTTCCATGAGTGCTTACGTTGTCTTTTCTTATGGTTTTATTTTCTTTTTGCCTGTCTTTGTGTTTCCTGGCGCTGTTTATTTGCCATTGGAGATTGAGGCTGTACCCGTTTACAACCGCATTGCCCTCTGCCATGGCGATGCAGGTAGGAAGGCGATATGAGTGGTTTCATTGTTTTGACATTGTGGGGTTTAAAAAAAACAAGAAATTTAATTGAAAGATGACCGAGCGAGCACTATAGAAAGAGCTATGCGGTGAAGAGCGCTCTTGCTCAGTCTGGTTGTTCAGTCACTCGGTCCGGAGTCGTTCACTCGCTCAGATCTCAAGTCTGAAGTGAGAGGGGTCACTGTGTTTTATTGTTTCAATAGGCAGGAAGGTGGTAGGGAGGGTTTTAAAAATATAATAAAATAGAGAGAAACATGCTTGAGGACTGAGCGAACATTATAGAAACAGCCCGCGGTGACTATTTAAAATACGTGCTTGCTCGCTCGCTCTGGTCCAAAAGGAGAAGGATCGCCACGCAGTGTTTTTTTTTCTTCCAGATAACCTAGCAGTAGCATTTCTGTCAGCCTTCACTGAAAGGCGATGTTGTCAGTGTGACAGTGCTTTTTCTTGTCATTTCTTTAGGGGCAGACCAGGAAATAAAGCTAATCGTGGTGTTAGCGAGGAGGTAGTGGGGTAGTGATCGCTGTCGTGGAGTGATTCAGGTTTTTTTCTTTACATTTGATGCGGTCTTTTGTGTGCTGGGACTAGACCCGTGATGTTGTACTGGGATAACTTCATGGGTCCAGTCCAAGATGACAATCAGAGTCAGTCTTTCTTCCTTGCCATTGTATAACTACAGATAGACAGTGGTTAGCTATGTGGAAAATTATCTTTGAGAATCTACTCTCCAATATGGAGAGAATTTGGCTGGAAGTTGCAGGTACATTACTTCCTACTACCCTCCCAGATGTCCCATCAAAGCGTCGATGTTACATCCTCATGCTGGCATAAATGTTGGGAAACACATGCCTGCATGAGTACATATTCTGGAGTCATATGGGCGTGATACATTTTGAGAAATCAAATCTCATATATTTAGAATACTTGATATACAAGGGCAATTAGGTCCAGACAACTTGATTTGGGGGCTCTACCCAGAAGGTGTAAAGGTAAAAGATAGAAATACATGTGGTCTATATTAATAGTAACTACCTTAAAATGAATTACTAAACAAGCATTTGTCAATGCCAAATGTTTGCTTGCTAGTATTGGCATTGGTACTGCAGGAGTTAAGAGAGATGCATAATAGGAATGGCAGTGAACTATTGAACTAACGCCAATCTCCACCATCACCATGCAGAGACTGACAGGTGTTGGAGTGTGCCTTTGGGTGGTCGGCCATAACACTCATGCCTTTCCACCTCACCCCACCCTGCAGACACTGACAGATGTCATGGTGTGCCTTGGGGTCTTCGGACCTTGTCACCCCATTTCATAAGGAAATAAGGTGAGATGGGTGCGATATGGGAGAATGGGATGAACTCTGGGGCCAAATACCCAAGGCACACCTCGTGCCTGTCAGTGGCTGCAGGGTGGGGTGGGGTGGAATGGCATGAGCATTAAGAGTCGACACCCCTCAGCCACACCCCGATGCCTGTCAGTCTGTACAGGGTGAGGCATTACGGATGGAACTTAATGCACCAGGCATTTGTTGGTATTTTCCTCCAAATTTTCAACATGGTCTTTTGGGACCCCACCTCATGAACAGTGGCACTATAATTTAGTTACTCAATCCGAAAGGTGATTTCATACAGTGAATCGCCATTTAGTGCAACAGGTGCGAAAAGACATTTTGGGCAGGATATGAACAATGACATCTGTACAGTTCATGAGGAAGTGTGAAAAAAAGGCAATTTTGAAAATCTGGAATGAAAATATGACAAACTAGCAAAGTTAGCGCATGCGTAGAAATTACATAATGCAAGCTAATAGCATGATTTATTTTTTGGAAGGTTTTCACCAAATTTTCAACATGGCTTTTTGGGACTTCCTTATGAACAGTGGCACTGTGATTTCATTAACCTGTCCTAAAAGTTGATTTCGCTAGCGACTGCACCATTCTGCGCCTCAGGTGTGAAAACACATTTCAGGCAGGATGCAAAAATGACAGCTGTACTGTTCATAAGGAGGTGTGAAAAAATGGCAATGTTGGAAATTTGGAGTGAAAATATTAAAAATTGAAATGTGATGCTGACCAACTTATACAACGCATGCTAAACTCATGATCATTTTTAAATTTTTTCACCAAACTTGCAAAATGGGCTTTTGGGACCCCACCTCATGAACAGTAGCACTGTCATTTTGTTAATCTGTCCCAAAAGGTGATTCTGTGCAGTGACCATAAAATCACCTTTTGGGACCAAGAAACAAAATGAAAGTGTCAGGGTTCAATTGGGGTCCCAAGAACTATGTTGAAAATTTTGGACCAAAACTCTAAAATTGGCTGAAATATCAACTAAATTTAACCCTCCCCATTCACTGCCATTATGAGGGTTACCATCATTTCTTCAGTTCCCGGTTGGTTTTGAAGAGTGCAGACGTGTTCCTGGTGCACAGAAGATTGCTGCTCCCAATCTCCAGAGGTAAGTATGGGTGAGGGAGTGCGGGAGGTGGAGTGCACAGAAGAAGGGTGCGGGTTGGGGGAGGAGCGGCAGGAATGACAAGGGACTGTTTCTTCTTTACAGGTGAAATATTACAAAATGGAATTTGGCACACTGAAGTGGGCTTCTAGTGTGCCAGACCAGTTAGGGGGTCAATGTCGACTTAGGGATTGGGCACCCTGAGGTAACAGAAAAAAGGGGCATCCGATACCAGGAGTGGGCATCCTGGTGTTGGAAAAATAAAGAATTTACTTTGCACGCTGGGAGGGCTTCCAGTGTGTCACAATAATGGGGTGGGAGGCATGCTGACACAGGGATTGGGTACCCTGTTGTCAGCAAAAGATATGTTCGGGGCTTTTGGGAGTCATCCGACACTGAAAGTGGGTATCCCAGTGTCGGAAATATAATTAGTTTGGCACACTGGGTTGGGCTCCCAGTGTGTTACATTAATGGTGGGGAGGGAGATACATGCCGACATGAGGTTGGGCACCTTGATGGTGGCTTTGGGGGAGTGTGTGGTGGACAGCAGGAACCACCGATTATGTAAAGCCTCGGGCAGCTCATTTAGTTATTTTATTAATATGCTTCACTGGGAAAGTCACACTGAGCAAACAAATTGCTCAGTAAGTCCAACCATGCATTACTGTGCACTGTAATGTGCATGGTGGAATAATGCCTGGTTTCGGAAGGGGGGAAGAGATCTGCCACTGCAATGATGAAATTGTCCATGATTGGAGTGGCAGATTTCTTTGAAGTCTGGCACTTGCTTTGAAACTGCCATCATCGGCAGCGCCCTGTTGATTGGTAGCTGAGGGACGAGCCCGAAGTGTTCACTGGATTGGCCACAATACTGCCACACCTCTGCAATGCTCTACTAACCTCAATATGTTTCTTGTACACTGCGTGTGCAAGCAAACATAATAATTAGCTTCAACAAAACCCTCCTACTGTACATAACTGGGTGGACATGGTCCAATACATCCAAAGATGGAAAGGATAACTTTTTGTCTAAATCAGCAGTTACATAACTATCAAAACCGTTGGACCAGATGGATTTGTATGACCAGTTCCCTACTCAGGAAGATTGACTCTGATAATATGTTACTCTATAGAGGGGTAATGTATTTAAATGGGTTCTCATCAAAAGTTAATATACAAATGGACAACATACCAACTTAGTTTTACTTAGTGTAAATGTATTTCCAGGTGAATTCGTTCAAGTTATTTTACTGAATGGTTTTACTGGAATTGTGCCGATCACTATTATGAGACATTCTGTTTTTTATTGATTTTTATCAGTTTGTAATTCTGATTTTTGCCTAGTTCCATTTCCTGTCATGAACACTGACTACTGTTATGATATATTGCTGAATTAACTACTGAATGTTATTCTTTCCTTGTAATTTCAATTAATAGAGTATAAAAAAACACATGGCTACCACCCCATGAAAATACAATAAATGCCCCCACAGTATATTCCCCACACTATAAAAGTACACACTTTACAATAATCAGCAATACCAAATTGTAGTATAAACTAACTTCAACCTTATTATAGGAAGGGTTAAAAAGGGGAAATAGCACAGCACACTAACTTGCAGCAGTACCTGGTTATAATAGTGCTACAATAACAGCCCGCTCAACATAGCACTACCACGGACAGTGATGGGGATTCACAGCTCTATGCAGTAAGCGCTCTCCTGGTCACTGTCCGTGGTCCTAGCACAGGACAAGGGAAGAAGAAGAACACCAGTAGCTGGCCAAGCTATTCCCGTGGCATGGCGGGCTGAGGCATGGAGCAGCTTGCCAAGCGGCACCTGGAGACCAGGGTTCTAATCCTGGTTTCCCTGGATTTTTTAGCAGGAGCAATTGCAGGCAATGGATGCTATTTGGGGGCAATTGGAAGGTTCTAGACTGGCAGTTTGGGCAACTGCAAGGCACCACAGGCAGTTTGGGGGAATTGCAGGTGCCAAAGGCTGTTTGGGGCAATTGCAAAATGCTGGAGAAAGTTTGAGGCAATTGCAGGGTGCCAAAGGTCGACTGGGGTAATTGTAAAGTGCTGGAGGCAGTTTGGGACAATTGCAGGGCACCAAAGGCTGTTCGGTCAATTGCAAAGTGCTAGCTGAAGTTTGGGGTAATTGCAGGGTGCCAAAGGCTGTTCGAATTGATAACAAATGCAATAAGATATCACAGTTTCAACACTGGTGGCCAACTGCACAGTCTCTGAATGTCCAGACCACAACAAATAAACAGGCACTTTGTTCTCCGGGTGAAAACCCTGGTGTCCAATGAACCTAACTACAATGGGGTCCCTCTAACTGAACCAGGTTCCCTGTTACTGTGGATGCATTGGCAGCTGGGCATGGGCTCCTTAAAATACTATGGGCCAAAATGACTAACCAGGCCCTTTGACCACCTGTGGGCCTAAATGACTATTGGGACCCTACTTACACATGTGGGCCTTAAAGGGCTGGGCCCTTTCAGAACTATGGGCCTTACTTGTCCCTATTCAAGTCTTAGGCCTTTTAGGCTAGACCTTTTAAATATCTGATCTACGTGGCTGGGCCCTTTCAGTAACTAAAGCTACCCTGGCTAAGCCCCCTTTAAACACCATCGGGCCTGACATTGCCCCTTTAAATATTAATTTAGCACAGTGGGGCTCTTTCTGTTCTTGCCCCTTTAATCTGTGGGCATCTTTTCACCACTGTGGGCTTGCCTTTGCCCCTTTAACACTCTGGGCCTGATGCTGCCCATTTATCTAGTTGTTTGGGCTTAACAGGGCCTGTCTGTCCATCATCTCTGCTAATCCCACTTTAGCTCCACCCCTCATATTTATTTGTCTCCCCCACCATGGGCCTTCTATGCTAGGCCCCTCCTATGGGCATCATCATGCTCGGAATAATTAATTTAAATTTCAGCCCTTTGGTCAGCCCTCTCAGCTGTTGGCCGATTTCTCCTCATACCCTAAGCGCTTTAAAACAATTATTTTTTTTGAATAACTTCAGGTGGTCAGCACTCTTCTTGTGCTGCACCAACTCACCGCCCAGCCCAGGAGAAGGAGACTGCTTGGGAGGAGGGAGGTATTTGCTGGCAGAGAGAGGGCTTTGAGCAAGCAAGTGGGCAGGGAGGAGGACGACTGGGGCCTTATGGTCTTCAGGACACCCTGTGGTTTCTTCTTGGATGTGGCTCTTCTCTACATGCTGACACCGAGGGACCATTTAAATTATTAAAAAAAAAAAAAAATAGGCAGAACGGAGCCCTCACCATGGCATCAAAGGATGGGAATGGGACCACTGCACTACTGGAGGACCGCTGTAGTAACAGGACCCGACGCCAACCAGGAGGGATGAGAGGTGGACCACAGGTAAGCCCTCACACCACACTTTCAGACCTGTGTCCCTCTCTCCCTTACACTACCACAGTGATTGGGCAATTCTTCTTTTACTGAGCGCCTGAAAGCACTCACTTAGGGCTCTTCAGTTGCCCACAGCATGGCGGCAACTGCCAACCGCTTCTCCAGCCACCACACAACTGGACGAACTGGCCAGCCTTCGGACGCCAGATTCTCCAGCAAAGCTGGCTAGTCCCCTGAACAGCCCAGCATGAGCAGGACATTATAAATGGTATCCTGGCTCATGCTGCTTCCTGAAGGGGAGTCCAGAGCGGAGTGCATGTGACCAGAGGAAGCAAAGAAAACTTTTATTTTCTTTTTCCTGCTGCTGGCAAAAGGGGGTGCAGGAGAACACAGTTGCACACAGGGCCCCTATGCTGCCCTTTGCCACTCCCTCCCTCCCTGCCCACACTGCCCAGGAACCATGAGAGGGGCAGCTTATTTTATTTTGCTGTTGGACCCCATACTTACTTACAATTATACAAAGATATAACATGATGGTCCATATTGCCCTCCCAATGCATACTGCATACAAGCGGTAACAATGAATCTCTTATCTCGATTTTTATATCTATTTCAGTATACACCAGCACTACTGAGTAGGAAACCGTTTGCAGAGGTACAGAGGAAGATGGCTAATTCATATGGGCAAATTGAAGATCAAGGGTTCGAGAACATTCCTCCTCATGGGAAACAGTGGGGCAGAAGGGAAGTCCCAGACCTACAGAAATATTGGATAGCTACCCAGATTAGATGGGCATTATTACTGGGCCACACGCCTTCCTGGGCCTATTGGTAGGACATGGAACAGGGCTTAGTGAGTGAACAACCACTAAGATCTTTACTATTTGATTCACCGCAAACTAGGCCAGACATTCAGAGTCTTCACTGCAGTTCAGGTCACTTTTCAAGCCTGGGACTGCTTTAACAGATATCCCAGGGTTAGTATGGACCTCCGCGATAATGCTGATTCATAAGCTCTCCAAAATTTCTACCTAGTATTACTGACAGATGGTATTGTCATCATGCCAGGGGCGGTCTAATGCCCTGCACAAATGTTGAGGGAGATGCCATCCTTTCTTTTGGGGAATGCTGCGAGGCCTGTGGATGGACTCGCACTGATTTTCTCCATTATATGGAAATTCAAGTTTACATTCAGACCCAGCTGAGACAACAGCATAACCTCACCTTAACTGCTCCTCGGGGACCACAGCTTGCAGTGATATTAGCCATTACAGTACCCAAGGATGCTATTACACTAATCTACCAATTTCTCAGTGCCCGTAGAGGCGGATGCCGCAGCACCTCTTATTACAAAATGGAGCAGGAGGCTGACTTTCACCTACACAAGCTGAGAGGTTAAAGATGTGGAAGGAACCTCCAGAGTGACTGCCTCCCTACAGTGGCAGGAATATATGTGGAAGGTCAAGGTTAGGCTTTTCCTTACTCTTAGATTACAAGCCAAATGGGATCCCAAAATCTCTACTCAGTGTTGGAGGGGCGGTGGAGAACAGAAGGCCTCCCACTCACATATTTTTTATTTTTGTCCAGTTTTACACAATTTTAGACAGGAAGTAGAGCAGGATATCGAATCCTTATGTCAGGTTACTGATCTCATAACTTTTTATAATCTGGTGTTGGGACTACCACCTGTAGAAGTAAGGGAGCTGATGCTCTTTACACATATGGTCTATCTGTATGGCCGCCATGAATAAAGCAGTCACCCATAAATGGCTAAAGCCAGAACCTCCAATGGGTACTGAATGGAAACAACTTACAGGAGATATACAGGAAATGGAAAAACTGACATAGCAAGGGCAAAATAGAATGGAGAAGTTCACGGAGCGTTGGTCCAGGTGGGTGCTTCTGGGCATGTCCTGAGACCAATTTCTCCCTGGGGCCATAAACCCTTTACATATATATATTGTGTTTGTAGCTTGTCAAATCAAATTCACTGTGTTTGACATCGAGATGAAATAAACTGTAAGTTTTTTCATTAATTAGTTAGTGCTATGAGTTCTGTACCACCTCCCAGCGGAATGCAAATTTTAGAGAGCCATTTGGTTGGTTGTTTTAAACTTTTCTTTTATGTCCCTGTTTTGCCTGAAATTTTGTGCAAGAATTTATTTTACAGCTCACAGGCTAATTTGTAGGATTTATAAATTGCATCTATCAGTTCAACAGATATGTGTAAAATGGATAAGTCCACTTCAAGTACAACCGATGAATATGAACATAATACTGATACTGAATAAACCACTGTGTAAGATGAGCTTTTGCTGAGTTCTGTTATTCAGAAAATACTTTCAATAAAGAAAGTATAAAAAGAAAGACTAGTACACTGATGATTTTTGCAAACATATAGTACACTATTACTAAAATCTTTGCTAACTAACAAATAATGCAGTTGTAACTCAAGCACTGATGACAAGCCTCAAGAATGGACTTGCTGCACTTTGTCCCAGCATTAAGAATCATGAGCATGTCTTTGGCAGGAACATCGGTGCCAGAACGAGGGGTGTGACTACTGTGGCCATGGCCCTATCAGTTTTGAAGTCATGTTAATCTACCACTAGAGAGGGCTTTGCTTTTAAAATGCAGGATGCAGTGAGCAGTGTTCTTTTCTAATATCTCCCTTGTGGCTTGCAGGGCATCAGAAGAATTTTGAAAAGTGAAGGCCTGAGTAGTGGTGATGGGGTGCACTAGGTTCATGGCCTGATGAGTTAAGGCACGCTGATCAAACTTTAACAAGCATTTGTCAATGCTGAATGTCGGCTTGCTGGCATTGGCATTGGGGATGCAGGAGTTAGAAATGCAAAACAGGAATGGCAGTGAAGTATTGAAGTAACGCCAACACCCCCACAGGGAGACCGAAGGCATTGGGAGTGTGGCTTGGGTCGGCCATAACATTGACACCATTCCACCTCACCCCCACCCTGCAGAGAGTGACAGGTCTCAGGGTGTGCATTGGAGTCTTCAGCCTTTATGCTCACTCCATTCCATAAGGAAATAAGTTGAGATGGGTGTAGTATAGGAGAATGGGGTGAATGTTAGGGTGATGGAACCCAAGGCTCACCTCAATGCCTGTCAGTGGCGGTAAGGTGGGGGTAGCATTCTGTGAGCAGATGGCGGCGAACCCAGGTTACGTCCCCGGCATGTCAGTCTCTACAGGGTGGGTGTATGGTTGGAAACCTTAGCGCCCTGAGTGTTTGGATGCCACCCAGATTTTCAAAAGTGGTTTTTTAGATTCCACCTCATGAACAGTGGTGCTATCATTTCGCTATTCAATCCTGAAAGATGATTTCGCAGCAGCAACTGCGCCATTGGGAGCCACAGGTGCGGAAACACATTTTGGGCAGGATGCAAAAATGACAGCTATACTGTTCATGAGGAGGTGTAAAAAAATGGCATTGTTGAAAATCTGGAGGGAAAATATGAAAAATTTGCAAACTTACGAATGCAGTATAGGTACTGCGAATGCACGCCTCTGTACGCGGTCATTTTGGGATGTTTTACCAAATTTTTAACGTGGGCATTTTGGGCTGCTCCTCATGAACAGTGACACTGTGATTTTGTGACTGTGTCCGAAAGTTGATTTTGCACAGCGATCACGGCTTCATTGTGCACCACAGGTGCAAAAGAATGTTTTGGTAGGATGTGAAAATGACAGCTGTACTGTTCATAAGGAAGTGTGCAAAATGGCAATGTTGAAACTCTGGAGTGAAAATATTAAAAATTCTCGGTTACAAGCGGCATGGAAACTGTGCAACGATGCTTGTGACATTGTCATTTTTGAATTTTTTTCATCAGATTTTCAACATAAGCATTTTGGGACCTCTGCTCATGAACAGTGTCACTGTTATTTTCTTAATCTGTCCAAACGTTGATTTCCCACAGTAGTTGTATCACTGTGCGCCACATGTGCAAAACACATTTTGGGCAGGATGTGAAAAGACAGCTGTACTGTTTATAAGGAGGTGTGAAAAATGGCAATGTTGAAAATTGAGTTAAAATATTAAAATTCTCAAAGTTACAAGTGTGCGAAACTGCACAATGTATGCTCATAACACAGTAATTTTTTGGAATTTTCACCAAATTTGCAACATAGGCTTTTTAGAGCCCACCATGAACAGTGGCACTGTCATTTCATTAATCAGTCCCGAAAGGTGATTCTATGCAGTGACCACAAAATCACCTTTGTAGACCAAATAACAAAATGATAGTGACTGATTTCATGAGGTGGCGTCCCAAGAACCCTAGTTGAAAATTTGGAGCCCAAAGTCTAAAAATGGCTGCAATATTAACCTAAGTTGAACCCGCCCCCTCCCTCCATTTATGCTGTTATACAGCTTACGGCATTTCTTCAGTTCGAGGTCAGCTTTGAAGAGTGCAGGCGTGTTCCCGCTCCACGAAGATCGCTGGGCTGACCTCCAGAGGTAAGTATGAGGTGAGGGGGAGGTGGGCATAGTTGTGGTGTGGGTTGTGGGAGAGGGCGCCTATGGACAATGAGGGACCATTTTCTTGTTTTGCAGGGGGAACTTCGGGAGAAGGTTTTTGTTTTACAGGTGACACCTAAGATTGGGGTGGGCTCCCAGTGTGCCATCTGGGTTTTAGAGGACTGGGCCGACAGGGATTGGGCATCCCGTCGGCAAATAAATCGTGTCTCTGTGTTAGGGGGCGAATGCTGGGGATTGGGCACCCCATCAGCAGACAAATAAACTGGGAGCATTATGCTGATGGGGACTGGGACCCCTTCAGCAAACAAACTGGAGGGGCATGCCGACAGGGGGACTGGGCACCCCAAAGTCGGCTTTCTAGGATTGTGAGCTGTGGACAGCGACAGCCGCCATGTTTATTGAAATGTTTCACCAGTAATGGCACATAATGGAGGCATGTCAGATCTGCCACTGCAGTGACGAGCCTGTCTCTCATTGCAGCGGTGATTTCTTTCAAGTTGGTGGCACTCTCTGAAACTGCTGTCATCGGCAGTGTCCTCATTGGTTGGCGGCTGAGGGACACACCCACTAAAGCATCCCCTGGATTCGCCTACGACACTGACACACCTTTGAAAGTGCTAGTACAGTGCTACTACCACAAAATGTTGCTTGCTCTTGTGCAGAAGCCGACATAAAATGAAAAGAAGGGCCAGGCTTTCAGGTGGGTATCACGGAACTAGGCACTGGAAGCTGCACTCAGTCTGTGGGTGGGGTGGGGAGTGGCATTACTCCACAGATTACAAATTTGGATGAGAAAATGTTTTTCTGTGGATGAACCCATTCACTTGAGGGGGGGAGAATTTACTATTTACATCCTTGACCCTACCACTTTCCATACTGTTCTGCCGCCAGTGGGCAGGAATACTGGAGTGGGTTGCTTTCAGGTATCACAGATCTCCGAGTGACAGAGGAAGTCATGCACATTCATAAATACATTCAGATGGTGGTGTGTCTTTAGATCTTGGGGAATGGAGACACCACAGCATTCTCAACTGATATATGCTCTCTCTCTCCTATCTCTCTCTCTCTCTCTCTCTCTCGTCTTCCACCTCCCTGGTCTTTAAAGAGTTAATGTTCTGCTGCAAATTAATATTCTCTTCCAAAGCAGTGCGCTATTACTTCTCATATCTGATGTATTTTTTTCCTTTTCACTTTTGCTAATTAGAAGATTCTCTATCTGACAGTCCTTGGTATGATGTGTGGAACAGCACTCTACCTGGAGGTTGACCTAGCTATGCTCTATTCCTCCTCATACATCATCAGCCCTATGACCTCACTGCCTGTCACATCACAACTTAACCAGGAACAGCCAAATTCCTGCTGCATGACCGCCACTTGTGATGTCACAGTCAGAGAGGTCACCGTGCTGATGAGGTATGAAGAGGAACAGAACTAGATATGTCGATCTCAGGATAAAATATTGTTTTTCACAACACACCGAATACTGTCAGATAGAAAACCTACTAATGAGCAAAAAGGGGAAAGAAAATACCCAGAATAAAAAGTAACATATGGTGACTTTTAACAAGCATTTTCAATGCCGAATGTTTGCTTGGTTGTATTTGCTGTGCAGTTGTTGGGCGTAGATAGCACACAGGCAAACATTTAAAATGAATAACAAACACTCATTGCACCTCAGTCGGATACAGATATCTCAGCAAGGGGCGTGAGGGTGGTGTCTGCCAATGGCTCCCTCTCCTCCACTGATGAACGGCTGCTTGTACCTGCTGCATATGGACCCCAGGACTCCTCACTGCCACCGCCAATCCAGAAATGGAATGCCAGGCAGGAGCCAATTGGGCTTCTTGGCGGAATTTGAACAAAAAACTGTGAGTTGCTGCTCTCGTCTTAAATGCCGATTCCGGGACTGCCTCTACACTCGCGCCTCAGCACTGGATGTCTCAGCAAGGGTCACAAGGGTGGTGTCTGCCAACAGGTTTCCCTCCTCTCTACTGATTAGTGACTGCTTGTACCCACCACAATGGACCCCAGGACTCCCTCACTGCCACCAGCTAATCCAGAACACTAGGCAGAGAGCCAATCAGGCTTCCTGGTACAGAATTTTGAACAAAAGCACTGTAAGCTGCTGCTTCCGCTTAAAGCTGACTCCCAGGACTGCTTCTACTCTTGTTGCACCTCAGCGCCAAATGCCAGACATCTCAGCAAGGGATCATGAGGGTGGTGTCTGCCAACAGTTCCCCTTCCTCCACCGATCAGCAGCTACTGCATACGGAACACTGGGATTACTTCACCACCACCAGCCAATCTGGGGACAGAACACCAGACAGAGAGCCAATCCAGCTTCCTGGCTTGGAATTTTGAAAACACTGTGGGCTGCTGCTCTCTGCTTAAAAGCCGACTGCTGGGACTGCCTCTACACTCACTGCCTCTCAGCACCTGACATCTCAGCAAGGGGTCGTGAGGTAGTGTCTGTCAATGTCTCCTCTTCCCAACCACTGATTGATGGCTGCTTGTACCCAATGCCATAAATCCCAGGACTCTTCATGCCAACAGCCAATTAGGGATGGAATGCCAAGCAGAGAGCCAATTGGGCTTCCTGATATGGAATTTTGAACAAAAACACTGTGAACTGCGGCTGTCAGCTTAAAGCTGACTCCCAGGAGAGCCTCTACACTCATTGCGCCTCGGCACTGGATGCCGGGCCTCTCAGCAAAGGGTCTCAAGGTGATGTCTGTTAAGGGCTCCTCTACTATATTGATTAGCGCTGCTTGTACCTACTGCATATGGACTGCCAGGACTCCCTCACTGCCACCAGTCAATCCATGGATGAACACCAGGCAGAGCCAATCTGGCTTCCTGGCATGGAAATTTAAACAGAAGCAATGTATGCTGCTGCTCTCAGCTTAAATGTCAACCCCTGGAACCACCTGTGCACTTGTGCCTCAACACCAGATATCTCTCCAAGGGATCACGAGGGTGGTGTCTGCCAATGGCTCCTCCTCCTCCCTCCACTGATCAGCTGCTGCTTGTACCTGCTGCATACAAACTCCCAGGACTCCCTCACCACTGCCAGCCAATCCAGGATGGAACACCAGGTAGAAAACCAATCAGGCTTAATACCATGGAATTTTGAACAAAACACCATGAACTGCTGCTCTCGGCTTAAGAACCGACTCCCAGGACTGCCTCTACTCTCATTGCACCTCAGCGCAGGATACTGTAGATCTCAGCAAGTGGTCACGAGGGTGGTTTCTGCCAAGGGCTCACCTCCCTCCACCAATCAGCAGCTGCTTGTACCACCGCATCTGGACCTCCAGGACTCCCTCACCACCACAAGTCAATCCGGGATGGAACATCAGGCAGATAGCCAATCAGGCTTCCTGGCTCCAGGTTTGCTGTAAGCCACCAGTTGACTATAAATAGACACCTGCTTAGCGGTCCTCTGTGCTAGTGGTCCATAGTGCTAAGGGTCGCAGCACAAAGGGTGTCTACTGTGGATGTCAGCTGTGTGAGTTGGCCATCGCCAGCCATGTTGCTCAAAGTACAAAACCCCCTGCCCTCACTTCTAATTTGACTGCCGTACACTGGGCACTTGTTATTAAAATTGATGCAAGTTGTCCACTGCTGCTTATTCACTGTCACAGGTAACCATTTACTGCTTTTAAATATTTTCTGGTATCACACGTTAAGTACCTTGGCCTTTCGGAAGGTGATTTGTTTCTGCACTACATGCTGTTAGGAAAGGTGATTTGTTTTGTGATACCTGCTTTCTGTATTATATATCATTCCTCTGCTGATATAAGAATTAGATGTCTTAATGAAACTCTCTAGTGGGCAATAATCCGTTGTGTATGTCTGACTAACCAGCACAGTCAGTTTTACAGTACCCCAGATTGCTTTTGCTCTGTCAGATTTATTTGTCATGCTGTTATGCAAGCAATAACACATGATGAGCTGGGTTATCTCCTGAAATGAGCACGCCCAGGTGTGTTGTTAGAGCCAAGTGCCTTATGCACCTGGGCATGCTCTTATCAGGAGATAACCCACACCTTGGAGTGTGTTATTGCACTTATAAAGTGGGCCTCCCAGTAATGGGTGTTCAACTAAAAATAAAGAATAAAAAATTAAAAAGAAGTTTGAATATGTCAAAATAGTGAAAAAATAGTCCCATTTGGAAAGTGTTTCATCAGCAGTAGAGGACTGGCTATGTATTTTTACTATATAATTCTGTTGGTATATTTTGGGTTTCTTTATGTTTTATGTTACAAATGAGGTGCAGAGAGTCAAAATCATCCAGGATGAGAGTCCTCAGTTGAGACGTGGGTGGAGGACTGAACGAGCGTCTCCCATGGCAACGCCGCTGATGTTTGCCGGTAATTGTTTGAATGTGCGACTCGGCAAGTTTATAATCTTCTTTCCAGTGCCGCAGGCTTCTTAAAAACACAAGAAGGTCAGAAAGACAGAGTCAGAGATTGTGCAGTTTAAAACTCTGTCACTGTCATTTTCAAAGGGTGTGATTACATGAAGGAAATGGCAGGGGAAAACAAAGAAATGGCAGCCCTGAAAAGAAAAATACACGTAGGGGTCGCTTGCTTTTTACTGTGTTTCTGAAACACTTTTGGTGCTGTTATTTTGAGATTTCTATGCGAGTGAGTGCTGAGGACCAGTTTCCAGTTTTGTGGTTGGGTTGCGATAGGCTGTGGAGTTTTAAGATTGTGGTCCAGTTTTATTTCCATTTGTCAGAGGTCAGTGATATAGCGTGGTTATGCGGGTCGCAGTGGGCAGATTAGTACCGGTCAGCTATGATATTCTCTGATAAGAACACGGCTCTCAAGGGCTATTAGCCAATGAAATTTCTTGATTCTTAATGCCCATTTTATAAAAATATTTAAAGCACATTTCTCATTTCAAAAGTGGAGTTTTAAGTCTGAGCAACACCTTTTTTCACCCTTTATCATACATCTACCTTACAAACGTGGGTGGTAACCTTATTATTGTTGTTCTCCGGAGCGGATCCCTTCCTCAGCAATACAGTCTCACACCCTGTATCACCATATAATTATACTTAACAGGACTCAGCTATTTATGTTTGACAGTGGCTACCTGTGGCTTTTCAACTGTTGCATATCGCCAGACTATTTGGTGATCCTCCTCTCATCCTGTACCTCACCTTACAATATCACGTAACTACTCCAACCACAGCGCCTTAGTATCTCTACTAGCCACCCAGCTGCATCAGCCAAAGGGTAACAGAAAGCTACTAAGAAATCATTTTAAACTCATTAAACACAATATCATTCTGCTCCTAATCTGCTCTAGTAATGTTGAACTCAACCCAGGGCCCACAGATCCTTGCCTACTTGCAACCTCTAAATCCCAGGTTCAGTAGAAGAGCTGGAAAGCAGGAGACTGGTGCTCATACTATGGGCCAGCCAGACCCAACACGTTATATCCAATCCAAGAGAGATACGGCACACAAGAGTAGAGTGCAATAAAAATGTGATTTATTAAAGCTTACATGCAAAGTTTACATCTCCACTCTAAATACAGCAATATATGGACACACAGACAAAAAATCCCGGCGCTTCAACTCTATACTGAGTCTGAGGAAAACTCTGTATAGAGTCAAAGCGCCTGGGTTTTTGTCTGTCTGTCCGTATATTTGCTGTATTTAGAGGAGTTGCGAACTTTGGGTATTCTCTCTTGGATTGGCTATTTGCTAACCCACCTGGATTAAAACTTGTAACCTCAATGTCCATAGCTCCATTAACAAAACTGATACGTGAAAGTATGGATGTGCCTAATCAACCCAGAGATCCTGCTGCGAGTGAAACCTGGCTTAATGGTTCGATATACCACAGTGTTCTGATGAACATTGGCTACAACCAGTATCGGCAGGATAGAACCTCTTGAGGTGGTGGCATGATCCTCTATGTAAAAGATAAGTTCTCTTCAACTATTATCAACTCTATATCACTACCACAGGAATTTGAATGCTTTGAGGTCACACTAGTACTATCCAACTAGCATTTGTCAACACTAAATGTCCGCCATTGTTATTGGTATTGCTATTGTCACTACCACCACAATGACCCGTGAACATGGCTGTTAGAGGTTGAAACATAGAAACTGTCGGCAGATAAGGACCAGTAGGCCAATCCAGTCTGACCGTAAGCCGTACTTGACTACAGCTTCTGATCCTCACTCAACTGTACTTCGTGGCTCTCTCATGCCTGTCCCATGCATGTTTAACTCCCGCCACAGTACTCGCCTCCCACTAACTCCTGTGGCAGACCATTCCATGTGTCCACCACCTCTCTGTGAAGAAAGTGTCCTCATATTCTCTTAGCCTGCCACCTTCCAATTTCATGTCCTGCCCTCATTCTTGTGTTCCTCCTGTATTGGAAGATGTCTTCCCTGCACCTTGTTTATACTCTTGAGGTACTTGAATGTTTCTATCATGTCTCCTGTCTACCTCCTCTCCTCCAGCAAGTACATATTGCAGTCCCTTAATCTCTGCTTTTTGTTTTGTGGTGCAAGCCCTGTACCATCTTAGTCACCCTTCTCTGGACCATCTCAAACCTGTTTATGCCCTTTCAAGGTGCGGCCTCCAGAACTGCACACAGTACTCCATATGAGGCCTGACCAGGGTTTTATATAACATCATCACTACCTCCTCCTTCTGCTGGTGATAACCCTGCTTATGCACCCCAGTATACCACTGGCCCTCCCTGCTGCCTTTGTAGTCTGTTTTGACATTTTCAAGTCATGTGAAATTATAACCACCAGGTCCTTTGTTCCTTGGTGACTGACAGCAACTGCCCCCATCCTGTAGCTCTCCCAGGGTTTCTATGCCTCAGGTGCATAATTTTGTACTCTTGATTTAAACCTCAGTTGCCACTCCTCAGACCATTTCTCAAGCCTGCTTAGGTCCTTTCTCATTTTCTCCACCCTTCCAGAGTATTCACCCTGTTGCAGATCTTGGTGTCATCTGCAAATAGGCAGACCTTTCCTTCCAGTCCCTCTGCAATGTCACTAATGAAGACATTGAACAGGACTGTCCCAAGGGCTGATTCCTGCAGTACCCCACTGGTCACCTCCCTCTCCAGATTGTATGCTATTTACCACCACCCTGTCTCCTGTCTGTTAGCCAGTTCCTAACCCAGTTCACCATCTTGTCTACCATGCCCAGACTACCAATCTTGTTAACAAGCATCTTATGTGAGACAATATCAAGACCTTGCTGAAACTGAGATAGCGACGCCACGCCCCTCCCCGATTAACTTCCTTTGTCACCCAGTCAAAGAAATCTATCAATGAACTATGTG
Organism: Neoceratodus forsteri; assembly: GCA_016271365.2. Classification (NCBI taxonomy): domain Eukaryota; kingdom Metazoa; phylum Chordata; order Ceratodontiformes; family Ceratodontidae; genus Neoceratodus; species Neoceratodus forsteri. Next base: position 1,707,123,754 of record CM028129.1, on the reverse strand, counting down.
CTCACAGGGCTAAGGATGGAGGTTGGGGCTTTAAGGTAATTTGATAGGAGGGGTTGTTTACACTGGTGGTGGGTGGGCAACTGCAGCTGAGGAGGGGTTGGTTTTATACAGGTGGCTGGGGGCCAGCAGCTGCAACAGAGTGGTTTGGGAGGTGGTGCAAGGAGCAGGCTGAAGATCCTGGCGCAGGCTGAAGATCCTGGCACTGAGCTGGCTGCTGGATGATGTGTTGTAGATGAAAGAATACGGTCGCACTCTTTCGAGATGTGGCTGCATCCTTTCAACTACACATCATTTCACCCATAGCCAGGTGAAACATCATCACATTAACCTGCTCTTGCTGACAGGTTAGTGGTGAGCCTCTTGCAGCATGAGCTTCACTGGATGCCACAGTGCCACATCTCTGCAGCCGCTACTCTCCCAAGTAGCCGCAACATTGTTATTGATGAAATTCACCAGTGGACCAATTAGAAGTTAACATTTCCAAGTGTAAGATTATGCACTTGGGCCTCCACAACAACAACTATACATACACCATAGGAATAAATACTTTATCGGTTACCAGTGATGAGAAGGATTTGGGAGTCAAAATAACATCCATCCTAAAGTTTAGTACACACTGCAGGGAACAGGTCAAAAGGCTAATCAAAATTTTAAATTGCATTCTAAGGCATATCGCCAGTAGGAATGAGAGCGTCCTTATGCCTCTGTATCAAGCCCTGGTTAGGCCACACTTAGAGTACTGTGCCCATGTGTGGTCACCTCAAAACAGGGAGATGTGGTAAAGGTTGAGGAGTACAGCGAGGGCCACAAAATGTGTATCTGGCCTGAAATCATCTCTTATGATAAAAGGTTGGAGAAACTAAATCTATTCTCACTGCACTATAGAAGACTTAGGGGTGATTTGTGCATGATGTATAAAATCATTAGTGACACCACACTGCGGAAGACCTAGGACTAACCTTCAGATCGGGATGGACTAGCAGTAGGAGACATAACATGCAACTGGAATTATCCATGTGGAATACGATCTGAGGAAACACAGGTTTACTCAAAGGGTTGTTACCTTATGGAATAAATTACCATCTACTGTGGTGGAAAGCACAAATATAGATACGTTTAAAGTAAGATTAGATCATTTTTGCTGTGACAAAACTACTAAATTTTGAATATTATGGGTTTGGCAGGCATCATGGATGCAAGTCCTTTAGCTTGAATTTACTTATGAAACTTATGAAAGATGTTTGCTTACACATACATTTTCTGCCGGTTCTTTCAGGCGCTACTAGCTCTTTTAAACCAGCTTTGTACATAGTCCCATGGTGCCAGGTGGTCCAACCACTGACATCATTGTTACAGTTCTGTTAGTGACCCATGAGCCTGACATTGTTACGCACGTGAGTTGCTTGGCTGTTGGAAGTGGAGCACCTCCTCGGTCTGCTCAGTTTTCATCAACAAAGCAGTTTATGTAGGTAATGGTATCAGTATCAGGAGCAACTGATTGACTGCAGCTGATACTGCAGCTGAGAGGAACACCTATAACGGTGCATTTGCTGGCTATGAACAGAACTGGAAGACTAGGGACTGGCTTTTCAAAAGTGGAAAAAATTGCGCATGTGCAGCAAAATATGCAGTTTTTCTCACATCGTGAACTTTACAAAAGTTTCCCTTTGTGACTTTTCCACATTTTATGGCAGCTTTGTGCAGCTGCACAAAAGAGGAAAGTGTTACCTGTGCACAAAAAATACTGCAAACAGCAGTTTTGCTTTTGTGAGGCTTATCCTCGCATCAGAGCTTCACATGGGGACTTTGTCAAAGGGCAGTGTCAAGCCTTTTGGAAAATAGGGCCCCAGGAGACAGACAATGAAAGGGACATGTTGAAAAAGGGTAGAAGAAGTAAGTAACTGGCAAAGATGCAATTCTTCCCTCTTTAAAAGTATCCTAATAAAGAGTTTAGTATTGCCTACGCAACAAAGTCATTAAAACAGATAATTTTTTCTTTATACCTTCAGTCAGTCACGCAGCTTTATAAAGCATCTTAAAACAATGCTATAATATGAGACATCCTTGATTCTTTTCAAAGTCATTCAGAGGAATAATTAAACCCAGAGAGCTGTGTGACTGTTCTGCTCCCAGATAAACTTGCGGGTCATGATGCAGTTTCTGCCACTAATTAATGATAATTGTTTAATTTTTAATTAGTATTTCATAAAGACCTTTGGCGTGAGCTCTTTACAAAGGTTCCAAGTCAGGGTGGACAATAAGATAATACACATATTCAGTGGTTACAAAGGCCTGATCATTAGGCATTAAAGAGCAATTACATGACAATTAGACAAATAGAGAAAAAAAACTGAGCAGTTGTAATTAAATACTAAGCTGTTTCTAATCAGTTGCCCTAGGTAGCACACCTGGAAACCTCCAAATTCGTTGATAGACCATGGCAGAGTAACTGCATAGGGTTTAACGCTATCCCAGATGGCGAGAGGCTGGGTGACAGTGAAATAAGGGGACTGGGTTTGAAACCAACCAGAGAGCGAGAGGTGGGGGATAGTGAAATGGGGAGCAGCTCCAGAGGGCTTTGCATGCAGGCACAACCTCCACTGAAAGCAACTGATCTAGTCTACTGGATGGATAAACAAAAGAAAAATGCTTTGTTTTTGCTATGCAAAATGAGAGAAAATTAAGCACATAAATATGAAGATGTATTTTAATGGGTGTCGCTTCATGTCGTAACCAGGAAGCTTTTAGTCTCTTGTACAGGAGCCGACCTGAAGTCAAAGATCAAAACATGGTACAAAACAGCATTCATTGCAGGAACAAACAAATGAAACATAACATACAATAATAAGATTCCCTAATAATCGAAAATACATCAAATTATATTACAGACAAGAAAACAACTAGAGGTGAAAAGATCCAGATAATAGACAAAAAGTAGATGATTACAATATTTTGTGTCCTATGGTATTTTTTATTTTTATTTTATTAATTATTTATTATTTCTCCTGGCCATTCTCTGGCAGGTATATTCCCTGGTCCCAGGGATGTACCCCAATCAGGTCTGTCGACCTCCCAGTCTCCCCAGGACCCATGCCAGATGTCTTCTTCTACAGCTCCATCCCAAGTGGCAGGAACTCTGGGGAAAGCGTTTCTCCCCACCCTGCAACATCCACAGCGTGAGCTAGTATCCAGTGTTGGCAGGACTTGACCCAGGAGCCCAGGCTGTCAAGTGGGCGAGACCGTTCGCTCGCTGTGTTCTTCTCCCCTCCCTCCTCCCCTGGTGCGCTTAGCTGTCTGGTTTCTCGACTGCACGCAGCGATATCCCGCGGAGGAAGCAAGCTCCCATGGCCCACTGCAGAGGTCAGTGCACCACTGCTGGTGCAATGCAAATTCCTCCCGACCACAGCACACTGCTGAGGGGCAGCTGCTGCGCTCAGGCTTAGCCCCCAACACAGCATCCTGCACTCATTCCCTAACATGGGACCCCTGCACAGCAATGCAACGCACTGCCACTGAGCCATCAGGGTAGTCTTGAGCATTTTAAATGGTAGATAATTGGTTCCATGCTTTTCCCACACAACACACAATAAGCAAAAGACCACCAGCCAGTTTTACTGTGCATGTGAGGGCGGTATAACAGTTTCCCAGCAGAAGATCTAGAATAAAAATTAAGGAGTAGGCCTGTAATTGTTCTGACAAAAACAGGACAATCTCAGTTCAATACTTTCACAACAAAAACACAGCATAATGTAGCCAGAGGACAAATCCTGGGCTAACCAGTGCAATTGAGGTAGAAGTGTGCAGTGATATGTTGTGACTTTAGTAGCCCAAACTTTGCAATTTTGTGAAGCTGCACACTTTTAAAAGTTTTAATTTTTATTTATTAATTTCCTTCTTACTTATATAACATGTGATGATTGAGACAGACGTACTGAACTGGAGCTCATTTCTGGGAGTGACCTGAGGAGGGGATCTAGCAGGGAGTGAAGCAGCACTAACACATAAAATTATGACGATCAGGGCATGTGAGGGGCGTCCTGATGGCCCACCTGTTGTGTATCATGCTACCATGCGCGGTGACCCAAACTCGGGATCAAGCTCGGGTTACTGCATCAGGAGGCTTGTTGGGCTAAGACAGCTGTCATGCACCAGTGTGCCTCAGTTGGGAGGGTGGCAATCGAATGCTGGCCCCACAGTGCCTCTGTAGCAGGGCTAGGAAGCTTGCCCCACCACAGGGTGTGAGTTTGTGGGACCAAGGCCCAAGACTAGAGCTAGGCCCATGTTGGGGAGATGGTAGGGCAGCAACTTAAAGTGAGAAAATCCCACTTCCATCTAAATGATGACCTAGGCCTTAGGGACACCCCCAGGTCCTAGTGCCTGCCAGTTCTAGATCCCAACTGCCTTGGGGAGGGGTGGTCTCCCCTGGAGCCCTGCAGGAGGTGCATTAGGAGCAAATTTGAGTTGGGCGCAGCCACATCAGTGGCTAGAGAAGTTCAGTGATCTGAGTCGGAAAGCCCAGTAGAAAGCCAGGGCACCATTGGTGGGACTCGTGGCTGGGCCTTTCAAGGATGAGCCCAGCCACTCTTGGGATACTTGGGACTTACTTGCAGAGGAGCAGGGGACTCGAGACCACATCGGGCGGTCTGCTTCTTGGGGTCCAGAGGTCCTGAGGGACGGTGCAGGCCACATCAGCAGTGAAAGAGCTGTTGCAGGAGCTGTATCAGGAGCAAATTTGGATGCCAAACTGGAGCTATTTGAAAACATGGCAATAAAGATTACTATAGTGTCATCTTCAAATAGCTCTGGTTACTGGCGTCTCGTCGTGTCCGTGGTATACGAGACCAGGTACGACTGACAGTGTACCTGTCAGCCCGTGCTGGTCTTGGGATATAAGGAACACCGAGGCTCCAAACTGGAGCTATTTTAAACAAGAGGCATATAGTAAGCCTATGGATGGGCCCCGGCTGCCCCCGCCTGACACGCCTTCGCAGGGACAGCCGCTGGGTGCTTGTGGGCATGCCGGGAGGACACTTACTTCTAAAATACTGATGGGGAGGGCGAGGACCAACCATATATAATTTAAAATAAAAGAAGCCACAGTAAGTTCCTAAAATATTTTTATTTTTTAAACTGCTAACCAGGCCCTGCTGCACACAGATGTGGGGCCCAATCGAGTGGACATTTCCTTTAAGATATTTGCCTTTTCTTGGTCTTCCTCAGTATAGCCCCTTGTCCCTTTATTAACTGTGCAATCCTCCCTTGGTCTTCCTTTTCTCACTGTTATACCTGAAAAATTTCTCGCCCCTTGATACTGACTGGACTATTCTTTCCTCAGCTTGCACTTTTGTGCTTCTCACTGCCTTGCCTGCCTCCCTCCATTTCCCACTTCTCTGTCCTTCTCTCTTTCTGGGTCTCCCTTATACCTTCCGAATGCCAGTTTTGCGCCCTTTTTCTGCCATTTGCTCAAGAACCACAATGGGCTCATCCTCCTTCTGCTTTTGCTTATTTGCCTGATGTACAAGTTTGTAGCCTTTACTATGCTCTCTTTATTCTCACCCATTTTCCTCCACTGACCCCTCACCTGATCTTCTCAGATGCATTCCTCATCTTTGTAAAGTCAACCTTCTAAAATTCAGGACCCTCACCCTTGTGGGGCTGGATTCTGCTGCTTTTCTTATATTAAACCATGCTGTGCAATGATCTCTGGTCCCCAGATGACTCCCCACTCTGACATCCATAACACTGTCCCCATTTGTAAGTACCAGGCCCAGTATTGCCCACCCCAAGTGGGATCACTGACCAGCTGCCTGAGGAATGCCCCCTGCAAGGAGTCCAGGATGTCTCTGCTCCTAGCTGATGCCGCAACAGGTAGGATCCACTCCACATCTGACATATTAATGTCCCCACCAACACCACCTCCCCTTCTTAGTCATTTTGTCTATGTCTTCCAGCATCTCTTTATCCATGTCCTTTCCTTGTGTTGGAGGCCTGGATACCACTCCCATTCGAATGGTGGCTCTCTTCCAGACTCAAGGTTGACCCACAATACCTTGACCCCTGTCCTCCCTGTACTTCCATCACTTTGATGTTTTCCTTACTATAAAGCACCACTGCCCCACCTTTCCTTTCTACCCTGTCCCTTCTGAACATTGTGTAGCCAGGTATGACCATTTCCTTATGGTTGTTTGTGCACCGTAGTTTTGGTGATGGTACAATATCCAGGCTGATTCAGCCATTGCGGCCTCCAGGTCTGGTATTTTATTTCAAGACTTCTAGCATTGGCACACATGGCTGTCCAGATATTGTTAGTCCTACTTGTCCCTTCTCATGTTGTCTAGTTGTTCCCCTTTTTCTCTTTACTTCTGCCTGCTTCTCTTCCCACTTTCCTGTCATGCAGATCCTTTGCACCCTTGGTTGTCCTTCATCCTGGTGGAATCCTTTCCCCAGAAATTCTCTACTCTCGATCACAGCCCTGAGGAGGCAGCTTGACCAACCCTTTGCCTTCTGCCACACCCTTGGCTAGTTTAAATGCCCATCAGAGTCACGCTTCAACCATCTATTGAGGCCATCTGCTCCTTCCTGGATGGATGTAGGCCATCCCCAGTACAAGCCCTGATCCCTCCATGTGGAGCCCCAGTCCCGGTGTAGCCATATCCCTGTCAGCACCATTCCTTCAACCATGAGTTGAAGGCCTTAGTCTGAGCTCTCTCTCCTTCCCCCTGTTGTGTAGACAGGCAGCACTTCTGTAAAATCACAGTGCGTGCTACCTGTCTAAGACCCTTCCCAGCACCCCAAACTGTTTCTGCACTGTACCGGTCCCTTCCAGAGCTAGGTCATTTGTCCCCAGATGGACAATGACATCCAGCTACTTTCCTTCCTATAGTCCTCATGATCCACTGGATACTTCCATCCCTCTGACCCAATGCACCAGGAAGGCACTTAACCTCCTTCTCTGCCACATTTTTCTTACCTCAACTCTATCTCCTGACTATAGAGTCCTCCACTAAAAGTTGCTTCTTCCTTCTCTGAGGTGTCCTTCCCCCTACTGGGGACTCCATTTGGGCATTCCTCACATCTTCTCTGTCTACCACCTTGGGTGCCCCTTCATGGCAGTCCCACTCCCAGAACGGTGTAGGAGTTTCTTAGTGGCACTGATGAGGAGTGCTGTTACCCACTCCCCCAGCCTTCCTGATCCCCCATCCCTGCCCTCCATGAGCTCACCTTAGTCCAACCGCCTTCCTTCTGGCAACCTTTGAGGTAGTGGTGTCTGACTAGGTGGTCTCTGGGTGGGAGAGTTGGTCCCAATGTCTTTCCAACGTGACTTTGAATCTCGCGACATTCTCCTGACTCTCTGCCGGTGCTGCTTGGTCCCTTGAACCCTGTTCCTTCCACCTAGAGAGGAGCACACAGATGGGCAGCACTGCAGCCTCCAGAACCTCACTCTGTAGACTGCCCCCACAACCACTGCATTGCACCACTCCCCACATTTCTTTTTCCTGTTCTTCTAGTCCTTCCCTTTTTTTTTTTGTCACCCCACTGAGTCGGGCTATCCTACCACCACCCAGCAACCATACACCCTTAAACCCTGAAGCTCACTAATACCTAGCAGGCATTTTATGGAGTCCCACACCCTACTGTATTTAGCAACTATTTAACAGTAGCTCTCATCTGTGAAAACACTCTAGTACCTAGCAACAGTTTACCTACAATCCCTACTACCCAGAAACATACTAAAACCTTGTATCAGTTAAGTTATTCAGTTCAAGTTCAAGTTTATTGCAGAAAACTCCATTGAGCAAGCTCATTCACATGGAGGTCCTGTGACATAAACATTAAAGTACAAACACAGATAGGTAATAACAGTATATACATGAAATACACGTTACATGATACAGGCTGGATATATATACAAGGGTACCACATAGGGTGACCGAGGTGGTAAACATTGATATGAGACAGGAAGCGACTTATAGGTTGCATACTGATAAATGAAACATGATGACTGGTGTGATTTGATTTAATCAAATCAAATCAAATCAAATATACAGTATTTTGGCAGCTAGAACAAACAACAGTCTACAACTGATATGGGAGGAGGAGAGTTTGATAGAGTAGCAGTGGAGCGTAAGCAAAGATAAAGCCAGGAGTAGAAGAGGAAGGAAAGCAGATAATATGACAAATCAATTATACCTTACCAGTGGATAAATATGGCACACATGGGGAAGGAAGAGACTTAATGACAGTTACAGGTGTCTTTTATTTTGGCTGAACTTAGCGATTTGTAGAAGTTTATTGAAACTGTGCTATTAGTTTCAATCACGGTTTGTAATTGGTTCCAAATGGAGGAAGGGCATATGCAATATACACGTTTACCAAAGGAAGTCCGCTTCCTTGGTATGTCAAGCATAATAAAGTCAGATTTTCTTAACAGTATGCACTCATGTGAGATACTAATAAGGAAAGAGAGATAGCTTGGCAATTTCTGCAGGAGCAGTTTAAGAGTCCATAGCCCAGCATGGAGCAGGCGTCTAGTAGTAAGGGATGTCCAACCAACAGCTGCATATAAGTCACAGTGGTGCGAACGGTAAGGAGTTGGTAATGAACCGTAACGCACGGTGATAAAGGATGTCCAGTTTACTTAGATTTGCAAGAGTGGTGGAGGAATAGATTACATCGCCATAGTCGAGTAAGGGGAGAAACTGGCCTGTACAAGCTTGTTTAGTTTCAAGGGGAAAAGTGGCCTATTTCTGCAGAAGAAACCTAACCTTGCTTTTAACCTTCTAGAGGCATCTTCGATGTGGTCACTGAAAGATAATTTATTGTCGATCCAGATACCTAGATATTTAAATTTGGTTACAACTTCCAGAGGCTCGTTTAGCGTGGTGACAATGAAGTCTTGGGCAAGAGTACTGGGGGGCTTGAGACAGCACTGCGGAGAATATCATCGCTTTAGTCTTCTTGGCATTGAGCAGAAGCTTTGCCTTTATTAAATTATGCTCAAGTTGTGCGAAGTCCGCTTGAAGCACTCCTTGACTTCAGATAACGATGAGCCAGAAGTATACAAACAGTATCATCTGCAAAAGTGCAGATTGGACGTAGATATGTTAGCATCTAAGTCATTGATGTACAAAGAAAACAAGATAGGGCCTAAGATGGATCCTTGGGAACTCCTCTTGCAACTGGCAAGGCAGCAGAAAAAGCCTTCCGCTTTTACTTTTGGAATCTTCCAGTTAGGTAGCTAGAGAACCACTGGGTGGTATGGTATGTGGCATCCAACTTTGCAAGGCAATTGACTAATAGTTTGTGATCAACAGTATCAAAAGCTTTGCTGCGGTCCAAAAGACTGCACCAGTTACCTTCTTAGCATCTATAACAGAGATCCAATCATTGGTTACTTTTGCTAGTGCAGTGATTGTGCTATGATTAGCCCGAAGCCAGATTGAGCTGGGTTAATGAGAGAGAAGGTTTCAAGTGAAATTTTAACTGAATATGGATCAGTTTTAAGAACAAACAACACCACACGAAACACAAGGAAAAACATCAGCAAGCCCCTAAGCCCACTGAGACACTTAGCTGGCCTCTAAAGTACAGCCACCCTAATGCAGCCCTCAATAGGCTTACCTGGGTAGGGTTCCCTTGGGTCAGCAGGGAGCAAAATGGCTGACTGCTGACTGCCTAGTTGGGCTGACTCTGGAGTGCACACTCTGACATCCTTGCATGTTGGTCCTTCAAAGCGCAGGTGTCGTTTGATGGCCTAGTCCTTAAGAAAGCCCCTGCTCACTTCCTGGTTCCCAGGCAGTGCCTGGATTTGCTGCTGATCGATAAGATTGCTGTTTTTTAAACTCTGTTTTTCATATTTTAGATGGCCATTCACAACAATCAAAGCAACCACTTAACTAGCAAGGACCTTAAACAGAGTTAAAAACAGCCCCATGGGGGGGCGTGTCTTTAGTGCTAATCAAAATGGATGTTTAACTCTCAGCCTCACATCCATCGGAAAATAGATGCTCAATAATCTGCCATTGGTAGCATCAAAGAATAAATATTAACATTGCATCAACTAACAAATAACAGAGCCATACCTGCACAATTTTGGTACCTATCGGACTACCGCACCGCTGCAGTGGAATCTGTTCCTGTGGCCCTCTCCTTGAAGAAGCATGGTGGCAGTGATCCTGTACAGTATGGACTCCACCAACATTCAGGCCATGTTTGTGCAGCTGGTACTCAAAATGGATCAGGTTACGATGAGCCTCAAATCAAACAACTGAGGCAATCCATACAATCCAAGCCTGCCTCTTTTATATGGAGTAGAGGGTCGGGCTCACGACGCAGCAATACAGGAGCTGACTGCAGGAGCAAGGGACCAGCACCACACTATCCAAATGCTCCTGAGTAAGGTGGATGACCTCAAGAACCGGAGTAGATGGAACAACCTCAGGTTCCTAGGTTTCCCCGAGGGTGCCGAGAAAATGACCCAGCTGGATACCTTCAACAGATACTGCCTCAAATGCTAAACTACAAAGCCAGGCCCCTCTGCAAATAGAACGGCCCAGAGGCCCAAAAGACAGAGAGAGGCCCAGGCCTTTGCTAACTACATTTCTTGACTATCGCCAGAAGGACAATACCTAGGGAGACGAGGGTTAGTGGACCGCTGATCTGGCAAAACTGATGGATTTCAATTTTCCAGGACTATTTGCTCCCCACTTCACCAGCACCACTCAGAACAAGAAGCCAGTAACAACACAGAAGACCAGGCTGACTTGACACCAAAGGCAACTGCAATCAGATAAGTGCCTGATGGGGCAAATATTTTAATTACTTTGGGCTGGGAGGGAGGAAGAGGGTGCTGTGTGAAGTAGGGGACAGTTCTTTTTATGGTGCTGCGTGAGGCCTTCTCTGCAGGTTCCCAGCATGGCCACATCTCCATTCTCCCCTTTGTGGTTTAATTTTGCTCCATCATGGCCCTACATTCTAACTGGCAATGGCCAAATAAAATTTAAGTGGCATAAGACTGCAGAGCCATGACCATAGGTCTCCAAGGGTAAACAGACGAACTGAATGCTTAAAAATGTTTACAGTGTTGCAGGGACAACATATGTTTCAGACATGGGGAAAATGGGCTTGTGAGCCATCGTAGCATTTCAGTGCAATAACTGTGATAAAATAGGGGACAACAGGTTATGAGCTCACTAGACCATACCCAGACTCAGGAGTCCCCTCCCCGGCACGTCCCCAGCACCAATAATTATGCTCTTCAAGAGATTACAGACCCTAGCCTTTGCAGTCGAACCTGTTGGTGGGTGGGTGGTTACATGAGTACATGGTTACAGGGTTACATGGTTACATAGAATTCAAGGGAAACCTGGATCGTCTTTTCTCACTGTCCCCCACATTTGGCCAAGCGGAATGGCGGAGTGTACTGGGTAAATGGGAAAAAAGATCTTCTAGGTAAAAATCTTGAACTAATTAAATCACAGCTCATGCAATGTATTGAGAAATATGTGCCTAACAGAGTTAAATACAATAAAACTAGACATATCCCCATGGTGGAACAATAAAATTTAGAAACAGATCTGCAAAAAGAAAAAATTCCAGAAATTTAAGAAATCAAAACTACAGAGCTATGCAACAAACTTAAATTGTGTAACAAAACATTAAAGGAATGATAAATTGAACCAAAAAGACCCAGAATTAAAATTAGCATCTGGGGTTAAGATAACAAAAACAGTTTTATATTTACACTGGTACATTAAAAGGCAATCAACATAACATAGGGCCCCTAAAAATAGATAAAGGTACAATTACAGGTGAAGAAGAGATGGCAGAAACCTTGAATAAATATATCCTAAGTGTTTTTGAAAAAAAAGATTCTCAGATCCAACAGATAGATTTGACTAACCCATATTTACCTAATATCAGTAGTTCTGAAGTCTATGACATAGTACAATCATTGAAAACTAATAGTTCACCTGGACCAGATGGTATATCCTCGAGACTTATCCAAGAATTAGCCCCAGTCATAATTGAACCACTTACTTATCTCTATAACAAATCTATACAGGACGGTGTAGCATTGAACCATTGATGTATAGCATCAGTGACTGCACCACGGAAGGAGGCAGAAGAGAAGAACCTAAGAACTATGGACCAATTACTCTAACATCTGTGGCTGGTGAAATTATGGAAAATTATTACAAAGGTGAATCAATGAACACTTGATTAAGAAGGATTATCCGATCACAGTCAGCATGGATTTGTTCCTGAGGCCATGCTTGACTAATCAACTCAACTTCTTTGAGCCTATAAGTCAAGCACTTGACAAGGGAATTCCAGTGATGTAATTTCTGATTTTGCAAAGCGCTTGACAAAGTATCTCACCACATAGTAATAAAAGAACAAATGAAGATTGAATTATCACCTAATACTGTAAGCTGGATCAGCTCCTGGTTAAATAATAGATATCAAAAGGTTGTAATCAAAGTGTATTACTCCTCTTGGGGTAGTGTGACTAGCAGTGTCCCTCAGGGATCAGTTTTGGGATCATCCTTTTTAATATCTTAGTCACGACCATGCCAATCTTGGACAAAATATGGTTAGCAAATACGCAGATGACTGCAAGCTGGGGGGCTTGTAACTCACAATAATGGACCAGATTAATATACAAAAATAGCTAGATCTACTTATGGAGTAGCAAAACATGCATATGCAATTTAACTTAGAGAAATGCAAAGCTATGCATATAGGTAAAAACAATCCATGGTATAGTTATAAGTTAGGATATTCTTTACTGCAGTCTGTATCTGATGAGAAAGACCATGGCACCATAATAACTAATGATCTTAACTTTGAAAAAAACAATACTTTAAAAGTTAAGAAGTGCTATAAAATAATAGAATCCATTTTGGCTAACATAAAAGCAGGAGCAGGAGGTTTTAATGCCACTGTATTCTAGCTTGGTGAGACCACAACTTGAGTACTGCTCTCAGTTTAATAAATCTCATTCTATAAGACGCTGTAGATTGTTGAGGGGTCCAGAGAAAATTTACAAAAGATAAGAAATCAAGAGAAACTGGATTATACTTCCAGATTAACAAATGTACAGTTATACTCTGCAGGTTACAGACAAATTGTGGAGATCTATGCTTCACATATAAAGCACTAAAAGACAGTTATTTAGGTGCAACGATAGGGCTGACACTGAATAATACTGCAGCCAATACAAGAAATAATGGACTTAAAATCACAGAGAATTTATCAAAATACTGAAAGAAGCAAATTCTTTACTCAGAGGGTTGTCAGCATATGGAACAGTCTACCCACACTGTAATATCTAGTCCAACTATGGACACTTTCAAAACTAGACTGGATCTACATATGGGAAACAGAAGATACGTTTATCACCTATAAATAGGTGCGAGTTCTTTAAAGGGCATCAAGCCTACTGAACTTTGTATACATTCTATGAATCATTCTATGAATCTACCCCTCAAGCCATCTTGCTCCTCACTTCCCCTTTAGAACTCCCATGAACCACTAGTCAAGCAGAATGTGAAACCCAGCCAGCAGAGGCACCCCCTCACCATCTCTCCATCTCCTGAGCTCCTCTGAGTTCCCCTCAGAGGGATTCCTGGCAGGCTGCGAGCTGGCACTTCATAGCCCCTTGGGCAAGTCCAGGCACCCCTGCAGCAGCTGCCAATAGGGTGGTGGGACCCAGAAAGTCAATCTTCACTCCCCACCTCTCCCACCACCTTTGAGTTAGACAACCCATGCAGGTCATGCTGCAATACATCTCTATGAAGGAGGTGGAGAGAAGCTTTATCTCACCCCCACGGAGAGAGCTGATGGCCCTGGGCGATGATGGTTACTGGGCCATGAATCCCTCTATTCCTTAAGGTTTCAAGCTGCAGCTGGTGTATATAGTTACTGTTATGTAGTGTGTAGTGTAATTAAGGTTTTGTTTATAGTAATGCTGTGTAATTTACGCACATGTTGGCTCTACCAATCTGAATGGTTTTGTGTGGGGTGCTCTCACAAGGGACACACAGTATGGATATGTCACTGGCAAAACAGGAGGGCATAGTCTGACTTTAGGTCTCCCTTTTGCTCACACCCTACAAACATAAGCTTCCTAGAACTGGTAATGGGTGAACTTACTAGTACTACTAGGGATGTGAGAGGGCTTAATACCCCTGTGAAAAGGAAACAAGTGTTCTAGCACTTAAAAAATTAAAGTCAGGCCTGGTCTTCTTGCAGGAGACTAAATTAAATCAAACAGACCACACCAGATTAGCAGGGAACAGGTGGGGCAGGTGTTCACTCCTCAGCCCCAACACACAAAGAGAGGTGGCCATCTTAATCAGTAAGAGACTGCGCTGGACCCTTATAAAGACAGAATCAGACATGCTGAGCTGCTGGCTCTGGCCCTGATGGATACACCACAGGGGCCTATATTATTGGGGAATGTGTATGGCCTTAACACAGGCGACCCTGGATTCTTTCATGCCCTCACAGAAAATAGAACCTCTGGCTCTGCCACCCACCCCAATTCTCACAGGAGGAGATTTAAACCATACTATAGACCCCTGCTTGATAGAGTGTGTACCAGATAGAACCACATAATAGAAGGGCAGCTGCCCTCTCACAGCTGATGAAGGACACAGGGTTAGTGGACATATGGCGTATGTTTCAGCCCCGAGACCGCGACTATTCCTTCTATTCTCTGGCACATAGTTCACATAGCTGCCTGGACTACTGGTTGACCTCCCACAACTGACCCAGGATTCTCTGGGAGGCGGAGATAGCTCCCACAGTGATATCGGACCATGCCTCGGTACAACTCTACCTCTTATTGGGGTCCTCCGCCGCAAGTCTCCCATCCTGGAGATTGGACCTGCTTAGCCTTAGAGACCCAGAATTTGTGCAATGGGCACAGAGAGCCGCCACTCTTTTTTTTCAAGATAAATTTCTGACTGACACCACTGCCGGAATATGTGGGAGGCCTTTAAGGCCACCCTCAGAGGAGGTATAATGGGGTTTAGGGCCAAAAGGTGAGCAAGGGAGAAAAAGCTGTCCCACCCTGAGGCTCAACTCAAGGCAGCAGAACAATCCTTCAAAGCCATCCTGTGAGCTAGTGTGCACTCGCCACTTGGCTGTAAGATACTGGGCTAAGAATGACATCAGTGATATCCTTACCCATAAAGTCGAGAACTCCATTTTAAGGTTGAGGCATAGGTACTGGGAGGATGGGGAAAAGGGGCAAAGTTCTGGCCTATAGATTAAGAAAGCAACAGGCTGAGAGTTTATAGCAGGCCTGCAGGATGCCAGCGGACATATCAAGCTAAGAACCAAAAGATTAATAGCGTAATGAAGCAGTTTTATGGTACCCTGTATTCCTCCTCCTCGCCTCCCCAGATCCCTCAGAGGTGGACACCTTCCTAACATTTTTAGATATCCCCACCTCACAGCCCAACAGACGGCCCTGGTGGATGCTCCCATTGCTGAACAAGAGATTGCTGGGGCCCTACATACACTTAAGGCAGGAAAGACCCCTGGGGTGGACAGATTCCCAGTGGAATTATGGAAACACCTCTCCTCGGTAATTGTCATTCTGTTGAGCTTGATGTACACAGAAGCTCTGGAGCCCACCGAAGAACACACAGATGGACAGTGAGAACTGGCAACCAACTGCAGAATGTGGTCGACCTGCCGGTGTCACTGATGGGCGTTGACAAATATTTTGTCGAAGCACCCATCATGGATCCCACTGCGAAGATCCTCACTAATTGTCTTATATCAGACCCCTTCCCTTGGGCAGAGGTACTAGGCAGGAGTGTCCCTATCCCCACTTCTTTTGTACTTACAGTCGAGCCCCTGGCAGCAGCTATCATACAACATCAGCAAATTCAAGGGGTTAATGTAGGCAGCAATAGCTATTCCACCCTGATGTATGCGGATGACCTGCTGGTCCCCTTGCGGACACTGGCACATCGCTCAGCCCTCTACTAACCCTGCTAGACTGGTTTGCCCACTTATCCGGACTCAAGATCAACCAGAGCAATACAGAGGTGTTACCCCTGAATGAACTCTGTAAAGAGGCAATGGCCAATCTCTACAATTTGAGGTGGGCGCCAGGCGGCATCACGTGCTTAGGTGTCCGCTTCACTGGGGACATATCCTGTTTATGGGACCGCAACCTCAAACCCTCCTTTCCCAATCAGTACTGAGTCTCGAGATGGAAGCTGTTTCATCTTACAATGGCAGTCAAAATGTCGGCCATTAAGATGATGACATCCTCAAACTCCTCTATATCATTCCACACCTAGCATTATACCTCTCTCTAGGTGGTATACTCAAATTGACAAACTTATCGGTAATTTTATATGGGAGGAAAAAGTCCAGGTACAGCTGTAACAAGCTAAGGGCACACTGGCAGAATAGGGGTGGAACCTACCCTGGTTTGAGGGTTATACAATGGCCTGTCGCATGGCACAGACCCTTAGATGGTTCAAGCTCCACTCCCTCACCTCTCCACAATGGCTTCAGATGGAGGAGTAACAGGCATGGCTACCAATACTGTCCTCTTTACTGTATGGGAACTCAGCAAGGCTACAAAGCACATCCAACCGTAGGGCCATCCATTAAATACTGGAAAAAGACCCACAACAAGGTAGGAACAAACCCCACCCCTGAAGTATGCCCCTCTCTGGAGCAACAGCTCCTCCAAGTAGGAACTGAGCCAATCCTATGCGCATGGGGTAAAAAGGCATATCACATGTCCAACAGATGTTGGACCCCAGGACAGACAAGTTGCCCAGTTCCAACCCCTCAAGCTGCAATATGGTATCTCTCGATATGGGATCTCTCAATCTGACTTCCGGAGATATCTGCAGCTAAGAAGCGCAATACAAACATTTCTCCATAAATACCCCAAACCCAGCAACCCATAAGGGTGGCTGGCTGCCAAAAGCAGTGTGGCTAGCCAAATATACTCTGATATCAGAAGTAGCATCACCAATCACAGAACTCCAAAGTAAAGTGGGAGAAAGCTTTGAGCAAGAAAATTACTGACCAACAATAGAAGACTTGCTGGAATGTGGCCCATAAAATATACCCTGGCCCTAGGAGTCAGCTAATGTAGAATAAAGTCCTACATTTATGATATTAAACTCCTAGGGTATTGTATATAGCTAAACTCCTACTTAATGACTGCTGCAGAAGGTGCTCAGTGGTGTCTGGTGACCTTTATCACAGTCTGTGGTCCTGCCCCAATATACAACCCCTTTGGGCACAGGTCCAGGCACTAGCAGAAGAAATCCTGCATAAAAGCATTCCTGGGGATTCCCCAGACACCCCCCATATCTCACTCTCTGAGAAGAGGTGGCTGGCCCTGCTGGGTATGAAGGTCAAAAGATCTTACTAAGCAAGTGAGGTCCCCAGATGCACCTAGCACATCTGAGCTACTTAATTCCCTCATGGTGGTAGCATCCTTAGACAGAATTTCTTAGAGGATAGGTGATACTATGGCCTCATATCATAAGTGCTGGGACCCCTTTATGGCATATGTGGACCGAAGGAAGGTATTGGCTAACTCCCCAGACTCTTCCCTTGTCACACACCCATGAGTGCTTTGTGTCCTAAATAGAGCCGCCAGCACAAGTCAGATTTGAGATCAGTACAACCAGTCATCGATGCACATTGATGCAAGTGATGTGGCTGCCATGATGCTTTGTGGTCTCCTATGTCTCTTTTTCAGAGTAGAAGAATACAAATTAACGAAGGTCACTGAGAAGTAGGCCAGGATGCCGTGACAGTCTCTCTGAATTTTTGTGAAGAGGCTTCCTGGAGGTCCCTGTCTGGTATTTCAGTACAATATATCTGTTGATGATGGTGACAAAATTTCACAATTATAATTATACTGATAGTTCTTCATAGCCGTCTGTAACTGGAGATATATAAAGCAGGACTTGACTTGGTACATACGACACGTAACATAACTGTATGTTTATTCTTCTGTACTGTTCTTATTTTGGAAAATTAATATAAAAGTTTAAAAAAAAACAGCAGCCCCATTAATGTCTATGGAGCACCTTGCTTCTCCATATAATGACATCCCAATGCTAGCTCGGGGCAGATCTCTGTATCAGAAAGTGGAAGGGATCAGTGGCTTGGCTCCATGAAACCAAAATACGATCCCTTCCTTCAAAATGAGGGCCTATAAAAATTCTCATTTGTAGCCATTGGAATGGCAACAAGTAAAAGTCCTTCAAGTTTTTGGTGTGAGCACCAGAAAAGGTGCTCTTTAAGGTTGCAGCACAAAGCATCAGAAGTACAGAACGCAGCATCAGGGTTAAAGTCCCCTGGGCCTTGTTCCATCTGTGATGTTCCTTGGGGTTTGAATGATCATGTGACACCATGACACGGTGTTGGGGTTGCTCTAACTGTGGCACTGTCTGTCCAGGCAGAAAAGCGCCACACACCAATGCTTGGAGACCAGGTGCTAAAGCTGAGGCCAACACCAGCACAGAATCACGTGATGATTCAAACCACGAGAAGGCATTACCACAGATTCAACAAGGTTCCGTTGATGTTTTACCCTAATGTTGCACTTGAACTCTTTACTTTTTGAAAACAATATCTAACAACCTTAGGTCAGAACTTTGTATTGCAAATTGTCAATACTTTAACAGTTGGCCTTTGTCCTATAGCAGCCAGCCATTCACAAACCATGGGGCCCTAACTCACTTCTACTCAGGCCCACAATGTGATTTGTGAATACACAGGGTTCTGATACTGGCTCAGGCCTATAGAATACTTTCTGCATGGGGCCCTCCACGGAACCTCACACCTCTTCCTGCCGCAGACCTCAGACATTGACCCTTACTGTTATTCCCTATAATTCCCATACACTTCCACACTGAATCTCCCCTCTACAGCACTGGACACAAAGGTGTCTCCTCCCACCCCACCAGACATCCTCACACACCAGACACATTTATAGGCTACCCATGACTACTACCATCTATCCCCACCGCCCATACTTTCCCAAAATACCCACTTACCCCAATTAAAATACACATGTCCATATGTTTACCTGGTGCTCTGGTACTCCCTCTTATGTCCTGATGCTGTCCATCTGGGTCCTGTTTCCTGTTTCAGGATGTGAAAGGGGAGAGAGAGAAGAGAGAGATAGTACCATAGTCCTCTTCCCTTGACTTGGTCAAATTCTGTGGATTTATTTATTTACAGTTTATTTGCTGAAGACAACCCAGCTGAGATGCAACATAGTGCCATAGTCCTCTCTCCTTGACTTGGTCAAATTCTGTGGATTTTGTTTTATTTACAATTTACTCACTGAAGACAACCCAGCTGAGATGCAACATTTCAGTGATGTTGTAATGGGGCTTAATCTAAGAGGTGCAGTGCTAGTATAGGGGAGCAGAACACTATTTACCCTTACTGTAAGTGTGACCACCCACCACCCATACAGGAAAACAGAACACAAAATGAGGCTAACACCCAGAGCGCAATACATTACTGTAAAATGTATTTAGGGTTGGAAACAAATATAAAACTAAGGATGCTTACCAAGAGTAAAACACATTAAAAGCACTTTTATACACCTAAGCAAAATGTCTGTCGTCGTAATCATGAAAACTGAAGTAGCTGTAACAGTTAAGATTAATTCTCGCTCTTATTTTAAGCAAGGGCCCTTGAACTCTATGCTTACTACTTAAGTCTGAGGGCAATATCCATGACAGTAGACCAGCGGGGAGGGGTGGGAGGGATACTCTGGAGGAAAAAGTAATTGCCTATTTACTTGTTGATCTAGTTGGGCACCACCCATTCCTGAACACCCCAACCATAGTCTAAACCCAGAGAGGGGTACTTATCTGTAGGTAGTCTGTGATGCTGAGAAGTCCATCTGGAATGAAGTCGATGAGCACTATGTGCATCTGCTGAATCGGAACACCTCTGCAGCTGCTGAAGCTGGGTGCCGCTGTAGCAGATGCTGGAAACCACCAGAAGGCTAAAGCAGGATGCACCTGAAGCTGCAGACACTGGACACCTGCGGACCTGCTTATCCCAGAAGGCAAAATCCACTGGCAGGCTTTGGTCCCTAAGTATATACCCTAAGAAACATCTGACCACCTCACAGCCTTATGTAACCCCTAGGTGGCGCTATCCCTAAGGTTACTACCCCTGCTTGTATTTCTAAGCACAGGCTGAGGGGCCTGGATTCAGTATTTAGGTGCCTCCACCCAGAATAACAGTATTGGGGTGTCTGTCTAGCCTGTTATAGACTTCTGGGAAGCTACAACCACCCACCAACCCTCCTAGTGGCTTTGAACCTTTAACAGCAGTAGCTAACACACAGTCAGTAAACAGCAGTAATAATATGCACACACCCTTCGCACTTACCACCATGGTTGGGCCTTTAGAAATATCCTGAGACCCTGTAAAACAAGGTTATCAAAACAGCTGCACACTTTCAACACTATAACCCAACCAATAATATGCACATAAGCCAGGTTAAGCGTGAAAAAGACAATCAGATTTATTCAAGGGTCGTGAATCTAGTTAAGTGACTGGTATTCTGATTTGATTCAGGTTTTTGGCATGCACTTTAAACCAACTGTACAGTTCTACAACACTGGGTACCCAGGATGGAAAGCTAGCTAGCCAGAGGTGCTGCCCAGGGATGGCCAGCATTGCAGCTGATGTTGGGGCCCTTGATGGAAAGAAAAGGCAGTTAGCATGCAGAACAAGATGATTATTTGTAATCCTGGCGGTTGGCCCAGTCTCATGAAACCAAGAATTTGCAAAGAAATCAGATGGTACCACAGATAATTAAATGACTCGTTGCAGGAGCTACCCTGATTGTACTCACGCTACCAGTTGGCTGTAGTATTGCAGATGATATGGCGACCTCGTGGTGTTCACTGATGAGCACGGGAAGCAGGGCTAACACGCCACACCTCCTTGTCACAGCCTTTCCCTTTAGGTGGTTGCAACCTGCAAGTTGTTTCTGCGGGGGCTGGATCCCCAAATCCGGTCTCTCGCCGAGAGCAGTCTCTGCTGCAAGCAATCGGTCTGGGCAGAGATGGCAAGGCCCAGGTGTGATGAGCACGCTGGCAAAATTCAGTTTTGTGTACTAATGAAGCTCCAGATGGCTAACAGATTGGGTCACTAAACAGGCAGGTCTCGACCCACAGGAAACATTTAGCACATTCAAATAAGACAGCATTAACTTTTTACAGTGCGGATACAGTCCGATTGCTATTAGGTAGATTCACTGAGCAAACCTCGCAATCAAAATCAAGTCTCGTACACTAGCTGGGCTGATCCTCACAGGAGCTAATCTTTGGTCCAGAATGCAAGTGGTGCCTTCAAACTCTTTGATACTTTCTGCAGCAGTTTCAGTATTAAATCGGATGTCTCTGACTTCTGCAATCAGGCAGTCCAAATGCAGGAGAAACAATTGCAGGGAGGCAAGTCAGGCATCTTCCTGGCATTTCCCTCACACTCCTGTTCAGGGAGTAGCTGCTCGAAAGCTTGAGCTGTCCACACTTCAAGCTCCAACTCCATCTGATCCCTGTCTCTTGCAGTTCTAGGATTTCCCTTTGATTCCAGGATTTGGGTTGGCTGGGGAAGCTGTCAGTCACAGGTTAGACTCTTCCTTCTGTTCAGTTTTGGCACCAACCTAAAGACTACAAAACTACAGTCTTCCTTCCCATGAGACACTTGGGCTAAGGACCCTTGAGATCCCTGGTGTCCTATTGGTCCACTTACTGGAAGTCCTGGAGCTAACATGGAGGCTCCCATTCCAAAAGGCAAACTGAAAGAAAAGAAGGTTAAACAAACTTCTCTATTCCAAATATAACAGCACATTAGAAGTAAATAAGTACAGTTCCCATACAGGCTCCCTGCACTATAATTGGACGGTAGAGTGGAACAAATCAGAGCAGTGTCTGGCTACTGCAGAAGCCTTAACTCGGGACCTAGCTCAGACTATTCACTATACACATATTAGCTGACCTGTAAGGGACAGGCGTGGAGGCAGAGCATGGCACTCTCACATGAATGAACAGAAGCAAACAAATACCCCTGGATCTACTACTTCTACAGGACGTCAGCCTGGCAGTGGGCATGGAAGGAGCCAGGAAGACATTAAGGTAAACCCCAAATTTGTTGGGGGTAACACTTAGATCTCCAGAGGACAACTGAGCTTCTTTGTGGCCACTGTATTCAGATCCCAATGTCCCACAATTCCTCTTGGGCACCCTGGATGATTGCCAGGCTTCTCAGACCATCCTCTATCTCCGACCATCAAGCACACTTAGGCTACAACCTGTCTGACCACTGTGAGGATAACCACCAGTGGCCTAGACTGATTAATAGAATTTATGGGGGCTGCATGGAGCCACAGGGCTTTCACCTGCCAATACTTACGTGTCTTCATGACCTCTCACAATACCTGCTCTAGGTCCTCCTCTGCCTTTTATCCACTCGGCTGTCCCTTTCTGCTCCATCTCTTCTGTCCCTGTCCTCCCAGAGCTTCATCCCTCCAAAATGCATCCGAAGCAAGAAGGTGCAGGTAACTGAGGCTAGGGTCTTTCTTTAGTAGCAGGCTGTCACTGTACATCTCTTTTGCCCTCTGTCTTTTGGTTAGGGGTGCTGACTGGCACTGTCCATGACCCCCTCTGTTAGCTTTGTCTTTATCTGTTTCACTCTATTTTATGTCCTCCATCCTATGTCTCTGTCTCTGTTTCTTTCTTCTTTTTTTTTTTTGAATAGTCTCTCTCTCATGGGCTCTCTGGCACTGCTTGTTACCCCTTCTGCTGCGGTGCACCCCTTCAGGTTGACACTCCGACAGCGAAACACAAAAAAGACCATTACGGCGACAATTGCTGTAATGGTCCTTTTCATGTTTGCTATCCCCAAGTGTTCTGCCCCTCCCTGGACCAACTCTGACCTGGAGTTGATAATCCTAAAGTCCGGGGTGCGGGGGGAGCCCTCATGATGGGGGTGCAGTTCATCCCCACAGAAAACACTTCAGAATGGTGGTACAATACCTGCATCAGTATTGTGCCATCACTGTGTGAGGTCGGCATTTTCACCGTCAACCTCCCTTGGTGCTTCCTTCTACTGTTGCTGTCTCTGTCTCTCTGTATCTCTCTGTCTGTCTCTCTGTCTCTGTCTCTGCCTCTAGAATGTGGGGCATTCTGTCCCTCTGTCTTTGATTTCAGAAGATGGGGGTGCTGATTGCCAGTTTTAGCCCCTGTTGCTCTCTCAGTTTAATTCTCTGTTTCTTTTCAGGGCTGTCTGTCCTCTGTTGTTCTCTCTTCATCTTTCCCTTTTTGTTTCTTGTTATCATTCTCTCTTATTACTCTCCCTGTCTCTTTCTCTCTCTATCAGTGGTGGTAATGGTGGTCTTAGCCCTGGAGTGATATCAGTATCGCCTCTCAACCCCATCACCCAATTTAATTGACCCCTGTAGAACCTTACCTTTTTAAAACAAATATAGGCATCTCAGTATTCTAATAGCATGAGCTGCGGCTCTTTCCTGAGTTGTTCATGCTCGTTCCTCTACTGGTGTCCCCAGACCCTAGGAGACCAGAAACATCCCCTAGGCCAATCAATTTACATGCTAACACTGGGGACACCTACAGGGCTAATGTGCATGCAAAGGCTGGCAGAGAACAGAAGCAATCCTCTTCACCAAGGCATGCTCGGAGGCAACAAATTTAACTGCCTTTTTATAAACAAAATTACGGGCATGGCACAATGGCCTGAGTCAGGTCAGGCATTGTTGTACCCTCCTCCACCTGGAATACCAGCGAGGGGAACTATCATTAACTAAACCAGTTGGGCCAGTATAACCAGGACCTAGAAGCTGAACACCAACACATGGGGTAAGTAAATACATTTTTTTGAGGTTGGGAAGTTCACTGTACAAGGCCTTGCTTCTACCCATTTCAACAGCTGGGTGGACAGGAGCACGGGAGGTTAAGTGACATTTCCAAGGTTACACTATGAGTATTTGGCTGTGGTAGCGCTCAAACTTGCAGTCTCCTGGTTCCCAAGCCAGTTCTCCTAACCACCAGAGTACACTGCCTCCCATTCTCCTCCACCCAACCCAGTTAAATAAGCGACACACACACCCCACCCCTGTAGCACCCTCCCTCCCACTTACACCCCCAAAAAGGATACCATATGTCCCTTGGTGGGAAACTGGCACAACTCTTCCTCCTCCCTCCCTCCACTTGTACTGGTAGCTGTCTAATGAATGAACCACAAAGTTCACTGCTCTATATATTATCATTTTTTATAAAATGGCAGAAAATATCTGCACATTTCATTGGCTGAGAGACACCGCCTGACTGTGTATTAAATCTCTATAAATCGTGGTCAGATGCAGAACCTCATTTTCCTCCTCAAATAACATACTTAGAGCCATTTTATAAAGCGTAATAAGCCCCTTCAGGGTGTGCATCATAGGATTTTAATGCACTTCCCAGGGGTGTAAGGGACACTCAGCCTCGGAGTCATGCCTACTACACCCTGAGGCTGCAGCATTAAAATCCTATAATGCACAGCCTGTCATGGCTTATTATTTACTTATATAACAAACGGTAGCCCATTTTGCTGGTAGTTTCTTGAAAGCTGTTCATCCCACAGGACAATTTGGATATTTCTTCTCTCCTAGCATCCTTTTATGGATCCCATATTCTGCTTTCCTGCATATTACTTCTCTAGTATTCTCACTCCAAGTGTTCTAAATGGACTCTTCTGTACGTTCTTTTTTTCACTGAAGGCCCATCTCTGTGACCTCCTCACTCTTTCTCCTGTACCTAGTCCCTCCATTCTCTGGCATCGATTTTCAGAAAACATCAACAAAATGGGTGAATTATCTATTACAGTATAGGCTCTTTAAAGCTTTAACATACTAGGGAATTTGACGACAGATAAGGACCGCTTTGGCCCACCCAGTCTGCCCATTTCCCTACCTAATGGATAAGCTGCAGATCCTAGGTTAACCAGCAGCCTACTTCTTCCTACCCCACCCTAGAATTGCCTTTATGACTGTCCCATGCATGCTTGAATTCAACCACTGTTTTTGACTCCACAACCTCCTCTGGAAGGCCATTCCATGCATCCACAACCCTCTCTGTGAAAAGTGCTTCCTTACATTACCTCTGAGACTTAAAGGGCACTTTCCAAATGAGAGTAGTAGGGTCCTGTCCCCCACTCTAGGCTCATATACATATGCAAAGGACATGCATGTTCTTATTATCATCACACGGTTGAGCAGCAGCGTTCATTGAACAGCATATGTTCAAGTACTGTCCATGTGGTTTCATCAGGACTTATTCCAACACAACACATATCTCTAGCATAATTCAAGCCCAGAACGTTTGCATACATTTGACCATTTCAAAAGAAGTAATTAGTATCCAAATGCCAAGGACACTGTAACGTGACCAAGTGTTATAGAAACATAGAATTTGTCAGCAGAAAAGGACCACTTGGCCCACCCAGTCTGCCCAGGTGGTCCCTGCCTAGTCTCTCTGCAGATCCTAACTGGTCTCCAGTGACCCTCCCTCCTATACCATGCATGCTTGAAGCCACCTATTGTTTTGCCTCCACTACTTCCACTGTCAGTCTGTTCCAGGCATGCACCACTCGTTCACTGATGTAGTACTTCCTCACATCCCTCTTAACCCCTGCACAGCTTCATTGCATGCTCTCTGGGCCTGGTGATTTTCTCATTTTTATGTTTGCTTGCACGCATGTGCAAGAAACACAGTGCCATCATCGGAGATTCGAGGTGTGTCACCTCCTCCTCAAATTCAGTCAGTGTGCTGGCAGGCGCCGCCTCGGCTATCGCATTTTGGAGCTGTCTATGACACGCTTCCAAAATGCAGTGGCATACAGTTGAAAGGGGAGCCACGCTGGAGTGAGCAGCGATAAGATAAGGCTGCTCATGCGCAGCCCCCCAACACACACACAGGCGCCAGCAGGCATGCGCCCCCCACGCGAACGCATAGCCGACGGGTGCCCAATCCCGTCGGCTGTGCTCACGTTCCCCAGCCCCCAAAGACTTCCAAAATGCCGCGCTGGGTGCCCCCCAAGCGTGGCAATATCATATAATAGCCGGTGCCAATCCCCGTCGGCTGCACTATCCCCAGTAGTGAGTGCCACGCTAGGAGCCCACCCCAGCATGGCAAGCAATTCGTAGGCCGATGGGGTGCCCAATCCCCGTCGGCTGGAGCAACTCAAAACGTCCTTGTGCCATGCTGAGGCCCACCCCAGCGTGGCAAGCGTTCCCGTAAATCCGTTTTCTTTTTGTAACCTGTAAAGGAAAAAGCGGTCTATGGCAGTCTCCCGCCCCTCCAACCCACCCACCCACTGCGCTTTCAGCCTCCCCACCCCCCTCACCCCATACTTACCTCTGGACTCGGTAGCGGCCATCTTCGGTGGACCGGGAACACGTATGCACTCTTCAAAGGCGACGCGAACTGAGGAAATGCCGGTAAGCTGTATAATGGGCTAGATAGGGGTTTCAACTTTATTGCATATCTCAGGCATTTTTTTGAATTTTAACAAATTTTCAAGCATGGGGTTTTGGGTCCTCTTCTCGATTGATGTCATCATGGCGTTATTCAAGCCGAAGGGTGATTTGCGAGTGACTGCGAAATCACCCTTTGGGCCTGAATAACGCCATGACAGTGACTTCAATCATGAGAAGGGGTCTCAAAACCCCATGTTGAAAATTTGTGCCAAAATTCCAAAAATGACTGTTTTATCGAGCGGTGCATGTGCAGTTCCCACAGAGCTCGTAAGTTCGCTAATTTTCAATATTTTCACTCCAGATTTTGAACACTGCCATTTTACCACACCTTCTTTTGAGTAGTATAGCTGCCATTTTTCACATCGACCCAAAACATGTTTCCCCATGTAGTGCACAATGAGCGCAGTCAGTGCGCCGAAATCAATGTAGAGGACAACTTAAGAAAATCACAATGACTCTGTTCATGAGCAGAGGTCTTAAAAAGTATGTTGAAAATTTGGTGAAAAATTCTAAAATGACTTTTACGAGCGCATGCTGCACAGTTCCTATGCATGCTCGTAAGTTTGCAAATTAATATTTTCACTCCAGATTTTCAACATGTCCATTTTATTAAACTTCCTTATGAACAGTACAGCTGCAATTTTTCATATGTCGCCCAAAATGTGTTTTAGACATGAGCGCATAATGGTGCTGTTGTATAGCGAAAGCAATGTTTAGGACAGATTAAGAAAATCACAGTTACACTGTTCATGAGCAGAGGTCTTAAATGGCTATGTTGAAAATTTGGTGACAAAGTCCATAAAATGACTGTATTCTGAGTGAGCATTGCACAGTTTCACGCTCCCTCGTTAGTTCATGACTTTGTAATATTTTCAGTCCAGATTTTCACCAGTGGCATTTTTCCACACTTCCCTATGAACAGTACAGCTGCCATTTTTCACAACATGGCCGAAGTGTGTTTTCACACTTCAGTGCAGGGATGTGGTCACTGTGGGAAATCATTGTTCTGGCACAGATAAAGAAAATCACAGTGGACACTGTTCATGATCAGAGGCAACTAAAATGCCTGAGTTGACAATCTGCTATGAAATCCCAACCTAATTATATTACGATTGTCGTTGCACAGTTTCTATATCACGCTCGTGACTTCACTATTTTTACATATTTTTACTACACATTTGCAACATAGCCATTTTTTACCTCCCATGAAAGAGTACAGCTGTCATTTTTACATCCTGTTCGAATATTTTTGCAACTGTGTGCTAAATGCCGTAGTCACTGTGCATAAGCAGCTTTGGCTAACAAACTGATATTCCCCTGTTCATGAGGTGGGGTCACAAAACAAACATGTTGAAAATTTGGAGTGAAAATACCAGCGAATGCCTGCGGTATTAGGCTTTTCAACTATAACGCCAACCCTATAGAGAATGACAGGAATCAGGGTGTGACTTGGGATTCTTGCCTGTGATGTTCATACCATTCCACACCCTGCAGTCACTGAGAGGCATCGAGGTGCAGCATTGGACTCTTTGGCCCCAAAGTTCACCCCATTCTCCTATATCGCACCCATCTCACCATATTTCCTAATGAAATGGGGTGCTACAGGCCAAAGACCACAAGGAACACTGTGGCACTTGTCAGTGTCTGCAGAGGGTGAGGTGTGGTGAAATGGCGTGGCCTTTATGCCTGATGACCCAAACGCACACTCCAATGCCTGTCACTCTCTGCAGGGTGGTGGGGTTGGCTTCAGTTCAATACTTCACTGCCATTCCTATTACGCAGCTCTGTAACTTCTACACTACCACTGCCAATGCCAGCAAGCAAACATTCGGCATTGACAAATGCTTGTTAAAGATACTCCTCTCTGCAGCCTTTTTCACACACACCCACCCAGTGAGGTGCTTATAGATCTCTATGATGTCCTCCACACTCTCCTTAGGGTTACCACCTGTCCCTGTTTACAGGGACAGTCCTGATTTGAGCAGCTGTGTCCTGCAAAAAACATGAAAATATGAAATGTCCTGACTTTATAATAGAAAAATATTTTCAGACTTTCCTCTAAATGTTGCAAAAACTATAGTACCTTAACTAAAAACCTTAAAATGATAAGAAACACTAGGAACACCTAAAAAACTGCAACACCTACTCTTAATTCTGATTCTTTAGAGAAAAAATCTGCTGTGTTGGTTGAGGTTACGTTATTGTACTGCAAAAATCATGTTTCAGTAAGAAATGTCCCATTTGGGCTTCTTAAAGGTGGCAATCTAACTCTCCTCCACTTATTACAGTATTACAAAGCACAGCAAACTCCTGCCAAGTAGTTACAGCTGGACGTCATGATACAATCGTACAGATGTTTTCCACTTATCAATACAGTCTACCCAGCAAATTGGTTCCAGTCCTGTTCCCACTAATGTGCGGATTTCCTCACAGGCCTGATTACATTAGAGTCTCAGTTTATGTAGCTGACATTTATCTGAACTCTCTTGAGCATTATGGGAGGCATACCCACTGGGACATTGAAAGTAGTAGTGGTACCAGATTTTATTTATATTGGGGTCCTTCCTGAGGCTTAGGGTGCCTTACAATGCAGAGCAAGAAAAAGAAGCATTTGTAAAACAGATTAATTTTACTGGATTATGATACTCGAACAGTAAATTCAAAAATATTTTAAAGATTAATAAAATATAGGATTTTATTGATCACTGTTCCTTTACTAGTGGTTTTCTTTTCTTATATAAGTAAAGTATACACTTTGCAGTCTGTATAGGATAGCCTTGAAAATACCGTTTGTAAAACCTCCATTAGTTGCAGCTTTAAATTGATAGTATCATATGGGATATTATGGGATATCCTTGTAAATTAGCACATGTGTGCAAAGTATATTTGTTATTCCCTCGCTGCTTATGAAGCAGGGGAGGTGAACCTCTGGACTTTGTTGCTATGCAACAAAACCAGCAGCTCCTTTCAAAAATG
This sequence comes from Neoceratodus forsteri, assembly GCA_016271365.2. Lineage (NCBI taxonomy): Eukaryota > Metazoa > Chordata > Ceratodontiformes > Ceratodontidae > Neoceratodus > Neoceratodus forsteri. The sequence goes on along the minus strand of CM028129.1, from coordinate 1,707,094,203 downwards.
TGATTTGAACTTTGTGACTTACACAATGGTGGAGCACACTAGATTTGGAATTTGGGAGAGTGGACCTGAAGGATCTAGCGTCCCTTATGACTTCAAATTACTATGCTACTGTGTTAGCATACAGTTCTAATCCCCACCCCATTTCTGGGGCTTACCTCTATCTGCCTCCACTCTCTTCCATGTCCTCACCTCTTGTCTTAGCCCTCTGGCCACCAGGACTGCTGAAAGGGGGGCAGGCAGGGCACAAACATTCAGGAGCCCTGGTGGGAGCTGAGCCAGACCTCCACTATTGATACTCATGGTGAAAGCCACACAGCAGCACCTATGTTTTCAGCCCCAGACTGTACTTGGGACTTAGACTAGACATACCTGCACCACCTGGGCTAACCAAATGTTTTGCTGGCCCCAGGAGAGCCAGTAGGAGTTGAGGAGCTGAGAAGGGCTGCAGTGACCACTTGGAGCTGCAGCACACACCATACCACATTGGAAATGGAGTGCTAATGGAACAGCTGGGCTGTGTACCCACTTTAAAGCAGGATTTTGGCTTTGGGGAGGCAGCAGAGCTGGGACCAGAGAACAGCCACGTCATCGGGTGCACAACAAAGTGTTTCCCAACCCAGGTCAGGCAGCGGGCCAGGAATAGAGGAGCATAGAGTTGCACATGCACAGCAGCAGTGGGAGTGTGGCCTAAAAGGCTGTGCCTCACAACATGAGCCCTGACAGCAAAACAGGCTAAGTGCCCACACAAGCAAACACCTCCCTGGCTGCAAGTCAGGCAGTGGGGTCAGGGGCATCATAAAATCAGCCTCACAACAGAGGGAAATGTAATTATACCAGGACTGAGGAGGAAGGTCTGGTGAGACTTTACCACTTTGAGAGGCAGCAGGCAGTGATCTGGGAGGCCATCCACCATCCCTTGTGCATGGATTTCAAATAGGGCCCATTTTCTATAAGATAAAGTTAAACTGTTTAACAACAGTTTGGGTTTTAAAGTGTGTTTTGCCTGTAACAGTTGAAATGCACTACTGAGCTCATATCTTGATAGAAGCAACTGCATCCCATGAGATATCAACTGCAACTAAAGGAGACTCTTGCCCATGGCCTTTAGGGGATTTAAATCGGGTGCACCCTTGTGGGGGTAAGGGGACTGCCAGGGTGGCTAGATTGTGTGAGACAATTGTTGTTGTTACTGCTTGAAGTATAAGGATTTTACTGCTACTCCACTGCTCCCATTTCCCTTCTGGCTCCTTGTTCGTTTAGGACCTTCACTTTTTAAATAATTTGTTTGAACTACATTTGTTGATTTGGGGATTGTTACTGCTGTTACAGTGTTGCTTGTTTTGGGGCAGGACTGGATGGACAGGTTGTACACTATTTCCTGATGGGTAATAGACTTGTGTGTCAACACCAGTATCCGCATTGCTACCCAGGTGAGGCAGCACACCACTTTTAGGTCTGAATGCCCAGTGCAGCACCCTTTAAGTAATATGGAGGCTGCCTTGAGAAAATGGAGAGGTGACCCCAGAGGCCCTGAGCAGTCCACTACACAGCATTGTCAAAACAATCACATGATAACTGTTAAGGCTGTTTCATGAGATTAACTTTAATCAGCATATTCTGTTTCTTGATGTTCTTTACCCACACCTCTCTGTGAATTCCACCTAAAGACATACTGTACTGCCCTCCCTTGCTCATTGTGCAAATGAGTCTGGCTTTATAGACATGAGCAGCTGAGTAGATGCAGACGACTTGATCCCTACATCTCAAAGATCACTGCAGGCAAGAGTGACAAAAGTATCTCGCTTTATAGGGCAAACTTGACCTAAAGACATCACATCAAATGGCAGCCCTCAGGAATTTCTGTCTTCATTCTGAGTAGGGAAACAGCTGCAATTTCTTTTTGGAAACTGTTTTGAGAAGTTTTTAGACAGTTTGTCCAGATGTCTTTCTACCTCCCCATGCTCACTCCCACACACCACTTTTTAACTAGGGTCTCCTCTCCATAGCACTGGTCCCAGTGCCATTTCCAACAGTATTTGGACCATTACATAAAAACAATTCTTTTTAAGCAGAAACATCAGAGAAAAGTAAAAAACAGATTTAAAGTTAACCTGTTGCCTATCTATATACTAATTAAGATCAGACGGGACTTTAGGCCCATCATGTCCTCCCACTTCTGTGCTTCAGCTTTAAGTACAATAAACTAGGTGTATTTTTATTGGAAGAATTTGTGGGTTTTTTGCTAAAGCAGCAATATTTGTTAGTCATGATTATTTTCGTAATTATTTCTGGCAAATATATCTATATGGCAACTGTTCTTTTATTTTTCATTCCTGAATAAAGATACGTGATTTTAAGTTTTTTAAAGTCCTTGCAACCTCTGCAATACCCACCTTTGAAAAAAATCTTGGTGGTGGAGCCGTGCTATTTGCTATCAGGAATATGTGCTAGCACCATAGTAACACACCCACAGTGCAGACACAGTGCTTACAGTCAAAATGTACCCTCAAAGGAAGAGATTTTTAAATACTGCTGGTGACAGCTATCATCAATAGCTTGAGTCATTAATTACAGAAGTAGTTACAAAAGCTGTTTTTTAAATATCAGAGAAAATTAAAAGATATTGATTAGCTGGCCGGTGGCGTTGAGGTTGGCTGGGCGCCACACCTTGCGCTGCACGGTGACCTGGGTTCGAGGAGCGAGCCGGGCCGGCGGGTTCGGAGGCAGAAGGATTGAGCATCCGTTGACTGCTCTCCTTCTCTGGAGGTGGGAGAGGGAATGCCTCGCTGTCCTGGCAGCTCTAGCGGTGGCTGGGGCTATGGCAGGTCATAGGAAAAACTAGAGGGACGACTGTGGCAAGACGCTGGGAGAGGGCGCTGCAGGAGCGCGTACGCCCGTCCCTTGATATCATTGCACGCCACAGACGAGGGGAAGAAACGGAGGAAGAAAATATCACGGGCTGCATGATGGTCGGATGGGCAGCCCCCCGGTCTCTGCTTGGATGCTCCTCTGTGCAGAACAACCACCTCGGATCCATTGTGGTGGTTACGATATACCACGGCAAACAGATTGTGGCATAGGTTGAAGGTGAGGGGTTGAGCTTGGGATGGGGAAGGTCTGGGGGCTGCCTGTCAGGCGGATGGTGGGAACCATTGTGCTAACCCCCTCAGCCGCATAAGGAGGTAAAATATATAAAAAAAAAAAAAAAAAAGATATTGATTATGAATCTAAAGATTTTAGAAACAAACTTTTCAAAAAAAAAAACTACTGTACAGGAGGAAAACGTTTGCTGGCTAACAAATACTGCTGCCTGAAGATTTGCTTTAAAAAAAGCTTTTGTATTTTTGTTGGCTGGGAAAGGAGGCTAGATAATAATGTTTATTTTCAGCCTCATCCCAGGGGTGGGGGAGGGAATACAGACGTAAACCAACTGAAACTAAACCAGATTCCACTGTTTGTGGTATTCTTTAGTGACTGGGGAAAATTTGGCCTTGGATCGTTAACATCCACTTGACAACCACCAGAATAGGCAGACTGGACCTCAGTTTAATGTCTCTCTTAAGGATGGCACGCCCCAACAGTACAGCATCCCCTAGTACTGCACTCTGGTGCCAGTGTTTATGGTATGAGCCCAGAGGTCATACAGGACTAAAGCCCACAACCTTTGGCCCAGAGGCAGACATGCTACCAACTAAACCATGCTCACATGCTGAAACAGATGCACTGTCACCAGCAAAAAAATCACTGTTGGCATTAGCATAACTTGGTTACATTAAATATTTATTAAAAACTAAAAATATTCCATCCAACTGGCACTGTGGCTGGGAAGTCACTCAAAGGCCAATGACCTGAATCTGGAAACAGGTCTAGGACCTCAGGGAGTGGCCTGAGGGAGGAGAAGAGAGCATCAAACAGGATTCTATCCTTTTCTGAGGAAGAAGGGAGCCAGCATCTGCTGCTCTACTGCTACCCTCCCTTTCACTGAGATCTGCTGAGGGAGGCAAGAGAGGCCAAGGAACAAGATGAGCAGCAGAGATCCCTGTCAGTTTCCATTGTCAGTGCTCAAGTATTGGGCACTGGGGGCTCTTGTGATGTCACAGAACTACAAAGACTAATCATGAAATAAAAAGTGTGATAGTCCAACAGGGTAAACCAGCCCACCCCACCCCATGGGAGAGGGCTGAACTTTTCTGCTTACAGTACGCCTGTTCATGTAGCATGCTGTCAACTGCCTCGAGCAAAAGATGCAATCATCAAATGCTGTCTTACTGAGGAAGTCCATGCTCAACTGACTGAGTTAAAGAAAATGATGGGAGAATCAATGAACCCTAAATCCTACAATTGCCTCAGACTCATGCCGGAGGCCACTCATGGAACTCTCCAGCTGGAGCCTCACAACAGTCAATACATAGAAAAAAAAATACTCACTGCAGTAATCTTCTTTCCTCCAAGGGGTCCTTTGACATCAGTAACTATAGCAGTTAGCTGTCTAGGTGCAACTGCCCCGGAGGTATGCCTTTAAGAGAAATTTATTTAAATGAGCTTGGGCATAAGCCAATGAAAACCAGTAGGGAGTGAGCTGAGGAGAGAGCCTGAAGAGCTTCATAATTTTTTTTGAAGAAATTGGACACATGCCCCCAAAAGAATCAACAGGATTCAAAAACATGCAAATGTCCAAAAAACTGGAAACAGAAAAACAACAACATGAGTATGAAACTCACTAATGTAAAACACAAATTTTGTAAGAGAACTGATAGAAGAACCCTTCTCTGACAAGTGAACTGGGGAGGAAGGGTGGGAGCTACTGATGCTAAGGACCCCTTGAAAGAAAAGAAGATTACTGTGGTGTGTAATTTTTCTCCTTAGAACAGGTGTCCTTTAGCATCACTAACTAACAGACTACCGAGCAGTACCAAGTGGAAGGTGAGCAGAAAACCTACTTAGGAAAGAGGCTCTGCAGAACCACCCTGCAAAATTTGGTGTCCAATCTGGTCTGCACATCCATACCGTAGTGTTTCACAAAGATGTGTACAGATTTCCAGGTAGCTGCTTTGCAAACATCCAGAAGGGGTATGTCCCTTGCTGCTGCCACAGAGGCTACAGTGCCCCTGGTGGAGGGCCCCAAGCCTTACAGGAGGTTGATGACCAGCCTTCTCATAGCAGAATCTAATACAAAAGACCAACCAGCGGGAAATAGTTCTCTTGGTAGCTAGTCTTCCTCTGCCTACATCCCCATAGGTGAGGAATAACAGAATGGAAGAGCCTCAGAACTACCTAGTATGCTCTGTGTAGTAAAAGAGAGCTCTTCTGACATCCAAGCTCTGGAGCTTTACTCTCCAGGAGTGGATTTCTTGGTAAAGAATACAGGCAGAATAATGGACAGGTTTGGTGGAACTTGAAACCACCTTTGGCAGAAATTTCCTATTTGTCCTGAGTTCATATTTATCGTTGTGAGGAATTATGTAATTTGGCTCAGTGCACAGAGCCTGTACCTCTGAAATCCTCCTGGCAGAGGTAATGGCCACCAGGAAGACTGTCTTCCAAGCCACAAACTTGGTGTGTGCCGTGGACATAGGCTCAAAGTGTGGTTTCATGAGCCTGTCTCATACAGAGATTCAGCCTCCAAGGAGGAACTGGCTTCCTGACTGGAGGCTGAAGGCAAGAGACCTTTGAAAACTGTTTAATATGGTGTGGGAACAAACTGACTTTTACTTTCCCACTGAAAGGTAGGCCGAAATCGCAGCCAGGTGAAGCTTGAGGGAAGATGGTTTCAAGCCTGATGCCTGCAAGTGTGTACCAGGTAATCCAGCTGCTGGAGGTCAGAAGTTGAAGGGATTGACCTTTAGCTCTTGCATCAGAGGGAAAAGCTTTTCCATTTGGCTGCATAAGTCTTCTTAGCGCTCATTTTTTAGCCATTCTCAGGATCTTAAGGGCCTGTTCGGAGTACTGAGAGGATGGAACTGTAACTCCTCAAGAACCAGGCCTTGAGCTGAAGAGATTGTATGTCTGGGTAATGCTCCTGTCTGAGGAAGAGTCAGCAGGGAGTGAGTTGGCGGCAGGTGAATTGGCCTACTGCGGGACAGTGAGAGAAGGAGAGGGTACCAGGCTTGCCTGGGACAATCCGAGCCACCAGTATCATTGAAGCAGGCTAGTGTCTGAGTTTCAGCAATACCCTGAGTATCAGGGAAAAGAATGGGTGCGTATGGAACCTCTCTGACAAGTCCAGGATCAAGGCATCCAGAGGAAGCATTTCCGAGGGCCTGCAACAGTACTGATGAAGCTGAAAGATGAGGAGAGAGGCAAACTGATCCACTTCTGGTGTGCTCTACCACCTGAACACTGTGGCTAGTACTTGCTTGTTCAGAGTCCATTTGTTCTGGCCTTGACTGATGTAACTTAGAGCATCTGCCAGGGAATTGTGTTTGCCTGGGAGGTGAATAGCTGAAAGGTTGACTCCGAGGAGAAGGCTGGAGACCAGAGCTTCAGAGCTTCCAAACAGAGTATTCCTGATCTGGTACCGCCCTGCTTGTTTATGTAAAACATTGCAGTGCTGTTGTCTGTTCAGTTTTGTACCATCTGCCCTGTTATGCTGGGAGCAAATGTTTTGAGAGCTAGAAGGATTGCTCTGAGTTCCAAAAGGTTTATGTGTAACTGACTCTTCGAGAGTCCAGGTGCCATTTACTGAGGCACTGTCCAGATGTGCTCCCCACCCCACAAGGGGAGGCATATGTGGTGATTACCTTTATGGGTAGTGGAGCCTGGAAGGGTACCCCTACTGCCAAATTTGCAGGGTTCTTCTACCAAAACAGGTTTTGGAGGAACTGCTCCGTCACAGGTATCAGCTTTTAAAAATTGCTGTTTCTCTCGAGACCAGCAAGCTCAGAGGTAGGCTTGCAGGTGTCTCATCCTGTACCTGACTCCTAAGACCACTACAGTCATTGAAGCCATGTGTCCCAAGAGCCTGAGGAAATGTCTGGCTGGTCTTCATTGTCTCCAGATGAAAGAATCTGCCATTGAAAGGAAACTTTGAATTTTTTCCTGTGGAAGGAAGGCATATCCTTTCTGAGTGTCCAGCTGGGCTCCATGAAGGTGAGCAGCTGGGTGGGTTCAAAGAGAGACTTCTTTAGAGTTACCAGGAATCCCAGAGACTTTAAAGTGTGCTCTGTGAGAAAGGGACTCTTTGACCTGACAAAGAGACTTTGCTACTATCCGCAGGTCATCTAGATAGGGACAGAGTGCGACATCCAGTTTCCTGAGGTGTGCTTCTACCACTGCAAGGCACTTGGTAAAGACTCTTGGGGCCAAGGACAGGCTGAAGGGCATTGCAGTGAACTGATAGTGGCCCAAAGGAGTTTGAATCTGAGAAACTTCCTGTGTGACCTCCTTATGGGTATGCGAAGTAAGCGTCCTTTAGGTCCAGGGAGGCTAGCTAGTCTCCCTGCTGTGTAAGGACTGTATGACCAGTGACAGTGTGACCATCTTGAATTTGGGTTTTAGCAGATGTTTGTTTAAATATCTGAGATCTAAGATAGGTCGCCACTTCCCAGTTTACTTTGTGTCAGAAAGTACCTGGAGTAGAGGCTCTTTCCCATCTCATGGGCAGGGACCTTCTGCACTGCTCATAGAGCTAGAAGGTTTTACCTCCAATTCCAACAGCAGCACCTGTGTTGTGGTTAGAGGTTTTGACTCTATGCTTGAGGTCTGGCATCTGCTTGAACTGAAGTGGCTGACCCTTCTCCACTACCTCCAGAACCCACCTATCTGACATAATGAGGGACCAGTTCTGAAGATAGTGGGAGATTCTGCCTCCTACCGGGAGTGGGGAAGTGACCTGACACTTACATCATGGCTTAGACTGTGAGGCTGTAGGCTGGGTAGCGGTGGCCCTTCTTTGGCCTCTTCTGCCTCCTCTGAAAGACCATCTGTACTGAAAGGAGTCAGATTGGAGATAAGAGTGTAAGGCTTGGGAAAAAATTCTGCCCTACTACCCCTGTGGTGGGGTTTCTGCAGGGCAGTAGGCTTAGGTTTAGAGGAGTGACTCTGCCAGGAGGCCTTGTACTCATCAACCTTTTCATGTAGTCATTTGTTCTGGAATCAAACAACATGTTTTGGTCACAGGGAAAGTCCATGGCCTTAGACTGGTTGTTTAGGGTCAGATTGGTAGTTCTAAGCCAGACAAAGAACCTCGAGAGAGATGTAGTGAGCCACTGCTCTGGAGACAGCATCATTGTTGTCATCTGCCATGGAATTGATATTTGGTATCTCCAGGGCAGTTTTGTCATATCCACCAGCTCCTGCACAATTGTATCTGACCCATCAGGGCAATGGCCAGGACAGACTTCCATAGGTTTTTGATATTTGGATGTGAAAGCCATATATAAAGAAAGTCTGATCAGCGGGAAGCTGTGGCATACATTTTCTTTGCTATAAAGTCTATTTTCTTGGAGTCCTTGTCTGGGGGTAAAGGGTACAAAGACCCCAGCTTTCTCAGAAGCTGCCTGCTGTACTATACTTTCATGGCTAGGTGTCCCGACAGGAACTCAGTACCCATTCTAGACAATCTGTATTTTTTCTCAACCTGCTTGTTAACCCTTGCCGCATAAGTGGGGGTTTGAAGCAGTTTCACAGTATTTTTTCTGAATGCATTATAGATAGGGACAACCAGAGTCTTTGGGGTTGGTGACCTCTCATCTCCTATAATCCTCCATCCTCATCAACGTCCCTGGGTGGGCTGCTGCATGAGGGAGGTCCAGGTGTCTAGCTTATTTTGTAAAATGTAAACATAGAGAAAATCCTCCTGGTCATCCAGGGGAGCTCGAGAAGATGAAAGAAACAAATAACTGATCGTTTTTCTGATGGCTCAAGTGCAATCCAAGAATAGCGAAGCACCCTGTGAACATCCAGAGTATGAAACAATTCCTCCTGATTCAAATACTCTTGATAATAGGCAGGTGTCTTGATTCAGAGTAAACACAGACACCACCTTAGGAAGAAACTTAGAATTGGTTCTCAATGACACCATGCCTTGTGGAAAACTAAATAAGATCTTTACACATCAGAGCCTGAAGCTCAGAAATTCTTTGAGCAGAAGTAACAGCAACTAAAAACAACACTTTCCACCACAGAAAGCGCAGCTCATAGCTTGTGGGCAGGCTCAGAGGGAGGTAAATGTAAGCATCTCTAAAATAAACAAAAGATCCCATGGGGAACAGGATCCCATCGCATCTCCTTCTCTGAGATCCTGCTAGTCTGGGGGGCAGATGGACGGAAGGTCAGAGAAGGGAGATGGGGAGCTAAACATGTGGCTCAAGGGCTGGTGCCAGGAAAAAGGACACAGATTTGTAGGGAACTGGCAATAGTTCTGGGAGCGAAAGTTCTTTAAATTTGATGGACTGCATCTGACTAAGGAGAAGTCAGTGCATTGGGGCAGAAGTTTGGCGTCTTTGCAGAATATTTAAACTAGCAAATGGGAAGAGGGGTGCAGCACCCCATCAGTCGAATGGAAGAGCACCCTCCCCCAACTAGTGGTCAAACAGGGATTCAAGCATGTTTGCAATTCATTTGCATCACCAGGTAAGAAAAAAGGTCTGTCTTCCCATATGACACACAGGAGGATACCAAACCTCACCCAACAACTAACACACGAAATCTGGCCAATGGAAAATCATGTACACAAATCCTCACAGCCTGGAAATAAGATCCCAGACCTGCAGGCAATAATGTCTTAGGCTAAACTGGACATAGTAGCAATTAGTGAGACATGGTTTACCAGTAACCACACTTGGGATACTTCAGTACCTGGCTATGTACTGTTCAGAAGAGACTGAGGTGCAAAAAGTGGAGTGGGTGGCCCTGTATGTCAATGAAAATATCAAAGCTACAGAAATTCAGAATACACTCCAGGAACCAGAAGAACTGTGGGTAACCTGGAAACAGAAATGGGACAGCCATAGAACTGGGTTGTCTGAGCCCCCCAGAACAGGGAGACATAGACACATTCTGTTAGAAGATATACAAAACATGACAGCTAAAGGGAAGGTTCTGATAATTGGAGACGTCAACATGCGGATACAGATTTGTCAATACCAGCAGGAAAATCTACCAGAACTAGGCATGGTGGATTCCCTGCAGGGAGGGCCTCAAACAACTGGTACAACAACCCACAAGAGATGAAAGCTATCCTAGATCTAGTACTGACTAACAGGAAGGGATCACAGATCTCCAGGTAGAAGGTCACCTGGGGGCCAGTGACCATCACATGGTATGGTTCAATTTGGCCACTACATCTAAATCATCCCATTCAAGGCAAAAATATGGGACTTCAGAGGAGCTGACTTTGATAAGCTGGCCAACAGAGTTAAGCTAGCTCTGGCAAAAAGAAACACAGGTGAGGGTACATGCAAAATGGGCAAGCATAAGGATACAACTGAAGGAACATCCCATTGTGTTAGAAAGAAAAGGAGGTGCAAAAGAAGAAGGAAACCACTTTGGTTCTCAAATTCCAGTAGCGAAAGGTCAGAGCCAAAGGCTGGCCTTCAGGAAATATAAGGGAACACAGCAGGATGAAGATAGGGAGGCATACCAAATTGCCCTAAGGGAAGTAGGGAAGTCAGTAAGGCAGGCAAAGTCCCAAACTGAGGAAACACTAGCATGAACAGTAAAAGAAGGTGACAAGACTTTCTATGGATACATTAGTGAAAGGAGAAAATCAGAGGGGTACCACTAAGCTCAAAGGAGAAAAGGGGCATCTGAGGAGAGGACCTTGTAAAGCATCTATCCTAAATAGATACTTTTGCTCAGTATTTACTAAAGAAGGTAGGTCAGTGCCGACACCTCAGCACCATGGACACAGGCGGAGGGAGGTGAGCACTACACCCTTCACAAAATAAAGGGTCGGACAAGGCAATGGGACCTGATGGCATGCATCCCAGGGTACTTAAGGGCTAAGGGTGAACTGACAGAACCATTATCAGAACTGTTTAGTGAGTCTCTGAGCACAAGAGAGTCCCAGAAGACTGGAGAAGGGCTCATGTGATCCACTCACAAGAGTGGTAGCAGGGAGAGGCAGGGAACTACAGACCAGTCAGTCTTACCTCAGTGTGGGCAAGATTATGGATGCACTCCTTAAGGAAAGGATAAGCAACACCTGGAATCAATAGAGGCACAGGATCCAAGACAGCATGGGTTTACAAAGGAAGGTCCTGTTAAACTAATCTCCAGATTTCTTTGACTGGGTGACCAGAGTGGTGGACCAAGGGGAGCAGTTGATGTCACCACCTTGACTTCAGCAAAGCTTTGACACTGTTCCACATAAAGATTAATAAATAAGCTGGGTAGGCTCGGGTGGGTCAGAAGTTGGTCAACTGGGTGGAAAACTGGTTGACGGACAGAAAACAGAGAGTGGTGGTAAATGGTATACAGTCAGAAGAGATGCAAGTCACAAGTGGAGTACCTCAGGGATCAATCCTGAGGCCAGTCCTCTTCAATATTTTCATTAGTGACATTGCAGATGGACTAGAGGTGAGGCTTGTCTGTTTGAGATGACACCAAGATCTGTAACAGAGTAGATGATCCAGATGAGGTGGGCAGAATGAGAAGAGATCTGGATAAACTAGCAAAATGGTCAGAAGAGTGGCAACTGGGATTTAATGCAAAGAAGTGCAAGATCAAACACATAGGGAAGAGAAACCCTGAAGCCACCTATAGGCTAGGAGGAAAGTTGCTGGCAGTCACAAAGGAAGAAAGAGACTTGGACATCATCATCACCAATGACCTGAAATCATCCAAGCAGACCTCAAAACAGTAGGTAAGGCTAGGGAGATGTTAGGGTGTATTAGTAGGGGTATCACAAGTTGTAAGAGGAGGTAATAATCCCTCTTTACAAGACACTAGTTGAAGCCCCATCTGGAGTACTGCGTGCAGTACTGGAAGTCCTAACTTCACAAGGACATTAACCAAATTGAGGCAGTCAGAGAAGGGCAACCAAAATGGTGCAGGGACTGCATCAGAATACATATGAGGACAGATTAGCAGACTCTTTATGTACACCCTTGAGCAAAGGAGGAAGAAAGGTGATATGATCAAAACATTCAAACACCTTAAGGGCATTAACAAGGTGAAAGAGTCTAACATGTTTAAATATAAGAAAAATAGCAGGACAAGAAGACACAGCATGGGATTAGAGGAAGGGACGATTAAGGGGAATGTGAAAATTCTTTTCACAGAAAGGTGGTGGATGCATGGAGCAGGCTATCTCAGGAAGTGGTGGCTGTGAATACAGTGCATGGTCAAACAGGCATGGGATAGGCATAAGGGGAGCAATACAGATGAGTATGACTAGATAGGCCACTGACAGAGCAAAGGTCGATGGCACATTTATAAGGTAGAAAAGAAATGGGCAGACTGGATGGGCCTTGTGGTCCTTATCTGCCATCAACTTCTATGTTTCTATGATGGGAGGTTTCAGATGTAATATGCCCCACAGAAATCTGCAGAGGTTAGGCTGGGCAAGCATCTTGCCTTCAGTAGGTGTATGGTAGCAGAGATGGTGGAAAGGTGCACCTTAATCGATGAGTAACTCAAGCCTGAGTCCAACAATGAAAGGAGATACTCTAGAATGAGATTCTCCAGACAAATAAAGGGGTCTAGATGATGAGCAGTGGTCCACACACAACTACTTCCACTTCATAGCATAAGTGGCCCTAGTGGAAGGTTTCTGGCTACCACTAGGACGTCCGTTATTGGGGAGACACCCCAAATTAGGCAACTGCTAAGTCTGCAGGAGCCATGCGTGAATGTGCTGAGACTTGAGGGTCTGTATGCTAGGGTGCCCTGCTTTTGTGAGAGCAGGTCGGAGCACAGAGGCAGAGGCAAAGGAATCAGAGGCTCCACTGCTAATTGCTGGAAGAGTGGAAAACAAATTAGGAGGCAGTATAGTGCAGTGGTTTAAGGCTCTGAGTTGCAAACTGGAGACCAGGGTTTGAATCCCACAGACCCTACTTGCATGCTGGGTGACCCTGAGCAAGTCACTTAACTTCCTTGTGCTCCCTGGTCACACCTGTAAACAAACTTTCAGCTTAGTGTGTCTCTCCTGGTAAAATAAATAAATTAAATTAAATTAAAATTTGGCATGGCCAGTAAAGGCTATCAGGGTCTCTACCCGTCTGACTGTAACTAGAGCAGAACCCTTTGCAGAAGTGGAAAGGGAGAAGGCGTTCAAAACCTCCTGTCCAAGAGAGGACAATCGTCTCACCAGAAGCATGGGCCAGGATCCATTGAGCAGAAACGGGCAGCTTTGTGGTGGATGGGGATGTGAAGAGGTCCAGTTCAGAATGGCCCCACCTGTTGAAAAATCTTCGACCACTGAAGGAAGAAGTTCCCATTTGTGAGCCATTGACGGGAATGGCTTAGACTGTCGGCCAAGGGTTTTGAATGCCTGGAACATTCACAGCAGTGAGTTCCAGGTGATGCCCATGGCCCAATACCAGACTCTCATCGCCTCTCTGCAGAGGAGGTAAGAATGCATTTTCCTTTGCTTGTTTATGTAAAGACCCCAGACATATTGTCCATCTGAATCAAGAGGACCCTGAGTAAGTTTGTCTGAAAGGCTTGTAGAGATATGATTTGCCCTCATCTCCAAAATATTGATGTGGAGATGCTGCTCTAGTGGGGACCAAGTCCCTGAGTCTGATGGTCTGCCAGAAGGGCACCCGGCCTTGACCCGATGTATCTGTGGTCAGGATCTGCGAGGTGACTCTGACCAGAAATGAACCCCTTGGAGGTTGGGGGGTCCAGCCACCATGTCAAGGTCTGTTGCACTGAGTTGGAGACCAACACTGGTTGTTCTGAATCATCTGTGTGCTGATTCCATTGGACTCAAAGGTTCTGTTGGCGTCTAGCATGTGCAGGCGAGAGCCAAAGGAACTGTTGCAATGGCCGCCGCCATGTGTCCCAGTAGTCTGAAGGGTTCTGGCTTGAACCTGGCAAGGCGATCACGACCAGTTGAGCTTGTGCATGAAGGCATTCTGCCCTGTCTGGGAAAGTAAGGCTTTGCCTTGGGCAGTGTCCAAGCTCCCCCTATATACTGAAGTTTTGACATGCCCAAGGAGAGGATTTGGGGAGGTTGAGAGTTACCCCAGATCCTGGAACAGCATGAAAGTGGTCTCCATGGCTCTGAGCAACTGCTCCTTGGTGGGAGCTGTCAGAAGCTGACCGTCTAGGTAAGGGAAGACATTATGGCCTTCCCTCCTTAATGCCACTGCCACTACTGTGAGGGGCACCTGTAAAGACTCACAGGGTCGAGGGACAAGCCGAATGGCAGAGCTCAAAACTGGTTGTGGTTTCCTTAGGCGGGCGAAGGAACTTCCTTTTGGGTGGAAACACCAGAATGTGAAGGTAGGCATCCTGCATGTCAGGGAACAAAGCCAATCTCACTGATGAAGCAAGGGAGAAGGTCAGGAAGAGTGACCATCCTGAACTGTTTGTACTCTATGAAGTGGTTCAGGTGGCTGAAGTCCAGGATGGGACACAGGTCTCCTGTTTTCTTTGGAACCAGGAAGAAATGAGAGTAGAATCCTGTCCTCACTGTGCTGGCGGGATGGGTTCTATGGCCTGTTTTTGCAGGATCACTTGGACCATGTCTTGAATGAGAGAGATGTGTGACTGAGGATAATGAGAAGGAACTGAAGGATTGTCTGGAGGAATCTTGAAGAATTCAGGGTATGCCCTGTTCCACTAACTGCAGAACCCACTGATCCAAGGTTATTCTGTGCCAACCCTCTAGGTCGAGAAAATGACTCCCCACTGCCTCCCCAGGGATTCTGCTGGGGAAGATGGTCATGTAAGGAGTCAAGCAAAGGATCCGGAGACAGGCAACAGTCTGGGAGGGTTCTGGGAGCTCTGGAGGCAGAATCTCCTGCGCCTTTGGAAGTAGTCTTTCATAAAGGTGCTTCTGGTCTGTGACCTCTGGGCTGTTGCTTGAGGTGACAAAGGACTGCCGCTGGGTTGATTTAGGCTGCGATCAGTAAAGGTATGTACCAAATGGACAGCCTTTCCTGACTCTTGAAGGTGAGTGTTCATATTTTGAGAATCCTCACAAATGAGACAGGGCCTCTGAAGGGGCATCCAAAACCTTAGACTGGATGTCGGAGCAAAACTGGAGCCCTCAGCCAGGAGTAGCACCAAAGGCAATTTCCTGCAGCCACGGCCCTCCCTGCAGAGTCTGCAGGAGTCATATGAAGGGCTCAAGGATGTGGATACCCAAATCTGAGCCCAACTTTAGGAGGTGCAGCAGTTCGGCCTTCTCGGGCAGATCAGCTGGCCTTGCACCACCTCAAAGCCTTCTTCCACAAGGCATTCTGATATTGGACCATGTGGGTGAGGAAGTTTGAGGAGCAGATGGCACAGGTGCCTGAGGAACAGACTTTCTTTCAAAATAGTCTGTTTGCCTAGAGTCCTTATCAGGAGGCTGGGTGCTAAGGTGCGGGGTTGTTTTGAGTGGTCATGAGCAGCGTTAATAAGGACTGTGACAGCCTCTGGGTGCTCCCCATAACAGAGTTTGTTCCTTGGGGCATTATACAGGTGAACCACCTTCACTGGTGTAGTAGAGGCGCTTCAAGCAGCCCTATTTATGTCTTTGAAGGATGCAATCAGTGGAGAAATGACTAAAGTACGGACTCCTTCTTGTGGAGGAAGATGGCTAACTGGCGTCATTTGGGATCCACTTCCTCAGTATCCCAACCCATGAGGGCTTGGATGTGTTTCATCACATCCATGAAGGTTGGGTCATCTGGAGGAGACTGTGGAGTGTCCTTGGGCTCCACTGGTTCTGAATGTAGGTCCAAGTCCCCAGAGTCATGGTAGGACGAGGAAGAGGAATATCCCTCCGATTCACAGAATCCAGGGAGGGAGGTAAATGTTGAGGCCTATGTTGGTGGATCCCAAAGCGACTGGTGCCAACTCCTTTAGGCTATGGTGTAGGCTCCCTAGGAGAGGTGTCGGGGCCTTCCTGGGTGAACCTGCTCCTTAAACAGATTGGGAGGAGGATCCCTTGAGTCAGATTTGAGGGCTCCTTCAGTGACTCCTAATCCTTAAAGTATACCCACCAGGCTGCTAAAAGGGTGTTAAGATCTGTGGGCAGGTTCTGAGGTATGGTCAGGAACCCGGCATCTGTGGGGTAGGCTGTGAGGGCCCCAGCATTGGTTCTTTTGGCTGTGGTAACCCTGGCATCAGATCCACTGATGTCGGGTTAACTGAGCATTGGTTCTCGTGACAAGGAACCATCCAGCATCGCCTGACTGGAGTCAAGAGATCAGGCGTCAGTCTCCTGGGCATCGGCTGTGTGACAACAGGTCAGGCGGCAACAGGGGGATTAGGAGGCGATGACCGAGGCATTGCCAGAGTCAGCGCTGGGGATGCCGGCACTGCAGGACAGGCATGGGCTGACTCTGGTCTGGTGAAGCAGCCAGTACCAGCCTAGAAGAAGAGACCTGTCCTGGAGACCTGACTCCTGAAGCGGAGCAGAGGTGTCACACATGTGGGGAGGTGAACACATGTCCCTAGCATTGCTCAGGCGTCGGTCCATGACATCAGAACAGACTTGGCAGACATCTTGAGCGTGAGGGCAATGGTCAAAGACCTACCACCCGAGGAAGACCTGGTTAAGCCACTTGACTGAATACTCACCTGATGAATGAGCCTGAGCTTCAGGGCTGAGAGGCTGGGAACAAAGTCCTAAGCCCCAAAGAACCACCACTGGAGACAGTCAGGAGAGTGGGTGGTTTTAACACTGGGAGTCCTGAGGAGGAGAGGGCTGCCGGAGTGGAAGGGCAGACCTCCAGTGGGAGGAAGACCCATGTTTAGTGTCCGACTTGCACAGGACCTGGAATCAGAAGCTGACTGGGGTTTCACCTGTGCTTCTCCCGGTGCTTGTGCTTTCCAGAACTTCTTCTCTTCATCTCCTTGGCTGAAGAAGAGTGGAGGCCCGAAGGCAGGAAGGTTGATACTCTGGAGTACTGTGTCCAGTTCTGAAGATCCCATCTCAGGAAAGCCATAAACAGGGTAGATGTTGTCCAAGGAGGGCAGTTAAAATGTTGCAGGAGCTGCATCAAAAGCCCTATGAGGAGGCTAAGGGATCTCAATATATACGTTCTAGAAGAGAAGGGCAGGGAATATGCTAGGGTCCTATAAATACCTCAAGGGGTTGAATAAGGTACTAGAGGGGACTTTTGGGGAGAAGGTGCACGAGAACAAAGGGCATGCAATGAAGCCAGAAGGAAATTTAGGAGAGATGTGAAGAGGTACTTCTTCACTGAAAGGGTGGTGGATGCCTGGAACAGTCTTGCAGCAGAGGTGATGGGGTAAAAACAGCAATGGGCTTCAAGAATGCATGAGATAGGTACAATGGAATCCTGGTAGGAAAGCAGAGGTAACCAGCGATCAGGTAGGTTCTGCACTGACAGTATAGGCAGGGAAAATGACTGGGTGGACCAAGCAATCCTTGTCTGCCGACAAATTCTGTTTCTATGTACTGTGGAACAACGGCATTCTGACCTCACTACTGTGGTACAACAGCATGCTGATAGCACTGTTGTGGTACAACAACATTCTGATATCATTATTGTGGTACACCATTCTGAAATCACTACTGTTGTACAACAGGATTCCACTCATGTCCTTGTGTTCTAGATTCACTACTCCTGTTGAACAGTTCCTGCAGTTCACCTTGTTTATTCCTTTCAGGAGCTTGAAGGTCTCTATCATATCACCGCTCTCGCCTGGCCTCGGTGAGTACATTCAGTACCCTCAGCCTATCCTCATAGGATCTGCCTTGCTGCCCGAATCATTTTGGTTAACTTATGCTGTAGCATGCAGCCCATCCTCTTTCCTTAGGTGAAGACTCAGAACTAGGCACAGTACTCCAGGTGTGACTTCACCAGTGATCTGTAAGTCAGTAATACTCTCCTGCTGTCAAAACCCTGCCAATACACCGCAGCATTCTGTTTGCATTACTATAGGCCTTGTTACACTGGCTAGATTGCTGAATGGTGTCACTTATGAGAGACTCTAAGGTCCCTTCTACACAGAGGTAATGGAATGCCCAGCTTAACCACACCGATCCAATGCTCTGCTCTGGGTTCTTGTTCCCCTATTTGCATCACTATGCACTTTTGGTGTTGAATTCAGCTGCCAAACCTTGGACCACTTCTACAACCTTTGCAGGTACCTCTGCATCTCCCTTACCCACTCCATGTTGTCTACCCTACCACAGAGCTTAGTGTCATCTGCAAAGAGACACATCTTGCCTTGTATTCCTTCTCCTAAGTCGCTGATGAACATATTGAAATGGACTGGACCCAGGACTGATCCATGTGACACCCCACTGGTGAACTCCCTTTCCTGGGATCTGCCTCCATTTACCACTACCCTCTGCTGTCTTCCTTCCAACTTCCCACCCATCTATGTCCTTCACTTTATCCAGATCCTCTGGCTTCTTTAGCAACATTCTGTGAGACACCAGGTCGAATGACTTGCTGAAGTTGAAGTAAAGTAAATCCACTGCATGATCCTCATCCTCTGTCCTAGTTACTCTGTCAAGAACACTATCAGATTGGTCTGACCAGACCTCTCCGCATCACAAATCCATTGTTTACTATCCTGGAGCCTGTTTTCTCCAGGTAGTCCACTAGGTCCTCTTTGACTAGTGTCTCCATCTGTTTACCCACAACAGAGGTAAGACTTGCAGGTCTCTAGATAGCTGGCTGCCCTTTGTTCCTACCTATATCTGCTATCCTCCAGTCTTTTGGAACCAACCCTGTCTGAATAGAGTTATTGAATAGCTCTTCCATGGGTTCAGCTAATTCGATGCTAGTCCCTGGGCACCCTCGGATGCATCCTGTCTGGTCCGGGGCCTTATCTTTCTTAAGGTCTGCTAGCCCCTTTCTGACTCTTAAACCAGAAAATACCTGCTGTCTCATTTCCTGGATATCCATTCAGCAGCCTTAATGGCACTCTCTGGCAAAGGCCCGCTGTTCTCCCTAGTGAATACAGAGCAAAGTAGTCATTCAGAACAGCTGCTTTCTGCTCATCTTCCTCTGTTACCCGGCCTCCCTCTGTTAGCTAACAACTACCCCTCCCATCTTTCTTTTTCCTTATATGCTGTACCTGAAAAACTGCTTTTCCCTGCCCTTGACCCCCTCTGCAATATGCAGCTCTGTGTCTGCCTTTGCATCCCTGTCTGCCCTCTTGGCCTCTCTAGTTCCTACTTAGTACTCCATTCCTCATTCCCAGCTTTTCCTTGTACCTGATGAAAGCCTTCTTTCTGGCCCTCACTGCCTCCTTGACCTTTTCAGAGAACCATATTGGTCTTTTGTAGCATGACTTTGTTGCCTCAAGAATGGCCCTTTAATTTCTCCCCATCTTTCCTCCACTCTCTTGCTATGGCCAACTCCAGTTTACCTGTCCCAGACTAATTCCCTCATCTAGTTGAAGTCTGCATTCTAAATCCAGAACTTAAGCCTCTGACAGTGGCTTACTGGCACCAAGGGCGGCTCATACCATATGGTGTTATAGGTCGCTGGACCTAGAGATTTCCCAACCCATACCTAACCTTTCCGAGTGGAACACCACCTCAGGAATGGCAGCCTGCCTTGTGGTTCCTTGACCAGCTTCACCAGCATGCAGTCCTGCAATGTATCTAGCAGGGCCTGACTTCTGGTGCTACTAGTTGCTAGAATGTCCCTATCAGTGTCTGGCAGGTTGAGATACCCCACTTCTACCACATCCCCCTTTGCACACATCCCATACTTCTGACTGTAGTTCCTATAGCTCTTGTCTCCCTGCCCTGGTGGGCTATAGACCACCCCATATGCAGTTTGTCACCTGATACTACCATGAGCTGAACCAACAGTGATTCTGTTCCCTATTTTCTCCCATGATGGTTCTATCTTCCAATGCCTCAATGCCTTCCCTGACATAGAGGGCTACCCCTCCTCCTTTACCTTTTCCCCTGCCTAGCCTATCACGGTGTAGCCTGGGACAATCAGGTCCCAGTTGTTGTGTCTGTGGCCCAAGTTTCCATCAAAAAACATAGGAAACATAGAATGTGATGGCAGAAGGAGACCTGTTAGTCCATCTAGTCTGCCCTGTAGTAGTCTTGCTTAATTTACCCCAGGCTCTCTGCCTATTTTGTGTTTGGCAGTAGGGGCTGGGGTGATTAATCTGAGATCAAGCACTGCATCATCTACCATCATCTGGAGCTCTCATTTTGTTTACCAGGCTCCTGGCATTGAAGTAGTCCACTTTCCATCTTGTGCTCAATCCCCTTTTGTTTTTACAAGTTCTCAACCTTTATTTTCCCTAGCCACCTTAATTTCTTGTTTTCCCATTTTTGCAGGCTTGGTGAGCCCTCGCTCTCTAGCATATTCTCTTGCCCTTTTTATAAACATGTGCCTTGCTGCTTCCCTCTCAATGTTTCTAGCCCCCAGTTTGGGGAGTCCTAGCTAGGTTTCCCATGTTCTCTCCCTTCATCAATGGTTTCCCTAGCCTCAGTCTCCCTCATAGTCAGTCTAACTGTCCACCAATGCAGATGTCAAACTTTTGCCCCAATGCAATGGTTCCCTCTATTGTTAGGTGAGGCCGTCAGCCTGAGAGCCTCCTGCCCCAGAAGCCTCCCAGTCCACCCAGAAAGCAGTACCCCTTCTCCTGACACCATCCCATCAGTCACCCATCAGACTCCTCAGTCTCCTCCTTCCTCCTCTGTCCTTCCCAATTTCCCTGCCTCATACAGGAGGACATCAGAAAAAGGCCAGCAAAGCTGAATATTCCTTTAATTTGTCCCCAGCCATTGAGGTTATGCTTCACTGCCTCCATAGGCTAATTCACTAGACCATTGGTACCTAAATGCCAGCACTCCCCAGCTTCACACCCTTTTCTACCATCTCTTCTCTATCCATTCATATCCCAGATAACCGATGATCCAGGGAGGCATCTGACCACCCCTTCCCTTTTCTACTCCACCCACCACCTTCTTCCTCCTTTAGTCCATGGGTCCCCCTGCTGGCTAAGATGCTCCTTGCTAACTTTCTCCTGCTTTCGCCCCTAGGTGCCACCAAGTCATCCTCCCCTCTCTTCCCAGTTGATTCAGAATCCCCCCAACAGAGTCTGGCACAGTGCCTCCTCGGGGTGCAAAGAGATTTGCTGCTAAGATTTCATGGTATGTTGACCACCTTGTGACCACCCTGCCTCCCTTTTCTGCCCCTTCCCTGCCATCCTCCAGCCTCCCAGGCCAGTGGGCTCCAGGGGTGAGGGTATGGGGTGCAGGCACCAGCTCAGCTTTTTGTCGCAGCTGAGATATCTCCTCTTGCTGCTACCAGTTGATCATGGAGCTCCTCAACAGTCCTACATATGTGGCAGTGTCCCTCCTCAGAGAATAACCCTGGAATGAGTGCCCCTGGTCCCTGCAGCTGAACACGTCCCCACTGTACTTATGATCCATATTGTCAGCTGCCACTCCATACGCAGTAACTGCTGGAGTCTATGATATTTCCATTCTTAGTTCTACCTACCTATTACCCTATAACTTAGACCTAAACTGGTCCACCCTAAAGAGAGTTTTGCCAAAGGTACTGCTTTTATATGGTTACCGCCCAACACCCTTTGCATGCTTCATTTTACCCCATTTTAGATAGATAGTTAGACAGAGATAGGAAGTTAGATAGGGCATTTGTCCCACAAACATAATACAGATTCATCTTCACAGTATACTATAGGAGGCAGTATAGCATAGTGGTTAAGAGCACTGAGCTGCAAACCTGGATACCTGGGTTTGAATCTTATCAGCACCACTTGCATACTGTGTGACCCTGAGCAAGTCACTTAACTTTCTTGTGCTCCCAAGTGCGTGGCCAGAAATAAGCTCTGACTTAGTGTGTCTTTCCTGGTTAAACAATTCCCCTTCCCCCCTTTCTCATATGTTGGGCTACCCGGAGGGAATTCATAAGTTCCATTTACTCAATCTGCCTAATGCCTATCAGGTACCTGGGCTGACCTACAGAGCCCCTACAGATGCTCCTAGGTCAGATGGCCCACTTCTTCTATGTGCCACTCACCTACTGGGATACAAACATGCTGGGGCGCTAAGCAGGCTGAATATAAGGTCTCAGCCCTTACTGAGGGTGAGCTCAAGGACTAGGGGCATGCGATGAAGCTGGAAGGGAAATTCAGGAGGATTTGAGGAAATATTTCTTCACTAAAATGGCAGCGGATGCATGGAACCGACTGCCAGCTGAAGTGGTAGAGGCTAGAATGGTGGAAGGCTTCAAGCATGCCTGGGAAAAACAGGGGATATAGTAGAACAGAGGCGAGAGAAGGGAGGGTCACCAGAGACCAGTTAGGGCCTGTGGAGGAAGAATAGGCGAGGAGAACACTTGGGCTGAATGGGTGGGCCTAAAAGGTCCTTTTCTGCAGACAGAGTATGTGTTTCCTGATGCTCCTCCTCCAATTATCATATGCAAAAGTATATCATAGTGAATATGATATATGAAAATGTAGCTTGGAGGCCTCCATGAGGCAATTCTTACCCCACCCCCAAACTACAAGGCAAGACACCCGTTCTTTAATGTGGCCCATAAATGTGGGTGACTATGGCTGTTCTCCATTTACTCATACAGACACAAATAAAGACACTACTTCAACAAGTTTCTCCACAACTTACTCATCCTATGTTGTCCCCAAAACAAGTCTTTTCTGTTCCTACCTGTAATTAAAAAACATGCAGACTCTTCTTTACAACAACAGTCTGACACCATTGCTGCCTTTACTGCGGTACAACAGCATTCTGAAACCTCCACAGTGGTACAACAGCATTACACACAGTATAAGTACATGGATTTTCATACACAACATCAAGGCATACATTCATTGTGGAAACTTGATTAGCAGTCTTTGGTCATCAACAAAATTTTGATTAGCAACCAGCCATGTCTGAGGTGTAATTTCACTGAATGGTTATTTTTGTCTGTAAAAGTTCAGAAGAGTGCAATGATAAGGAAAAGTGTCAAAAACTACCAGATAAATGTCCGTAATTTTGAACTGTTTACTACAATTTCTGGAAACAATTACTGCAATTTGGAAATACTTGCTGCAATGGTGCCTATCAGTGTTTATCAACTGCTAATCAAGGCTGCTCTTGATTAGCAAACAGATACATTTTGGGTAGCAAATTGCTATGCAAACCTGCTTATTATAAAGAAATCGTACATGGATGTAAGGCAAGATCGAGGCGGGGGACTGCAGGGAGGAGGATGTTTCTTGAGGCTTTCACTCCTGGTCCGGGGCCCCAGCAAGGAGGTTGCACTGGTCCTGGGATCTTTAGAATGCGTGTAGGCTGACACTAAGATGCTACATGTGTAGCACTGGGTAGCATCCTGAGTTTGAGGTCCTGAGCTGTTAATGTTCTAAACTTGATGGTTCATATTAATACAGAGGTTCACAAATAGCACACTAAAGGGCATGTCTCCCGCAGCACTGTAAAATGTTTGGTGTGAGGATTTGGTGATTATTTCTCATTTCTACAAGTGTCACTGCTTTCTCCATTTAGCCTTCACAGCCACCTGACTTACTTTTTACTTACCATCCTGGAGTAAGCACACTCTGGAAGAGCACAAAAGTTGTTTGAGAATACGATTTGTCTCTCAGGAGCACTGCTGTTGCTTAGCATTTTACACTTCTTTACCTGTTGAATGTTAGTCATGTCTACAGGTGGCACACATGGACTTAGTCTGTCCGATGTTTTTGCCTTCATTTTCACTTGGCGTTCATTACTCAGCCAGGGTTTCCTCTCTCTCTCTCTCTCTCTCCCCCACCCTCCACTCTCTCATCTCATATTTCTTCTGTATCATGTGGCCCAGTGCCACCTCCTGAACTCAAGCTCTGCTATATAAAGAGAGACTACAAGTTCTGTGCAGCCAGTAGCAAGGCAGACAGCAGTGAAGGTAAGTGCAAACTTTTCTTACAAGTTACTGCTACATTATGGGCATACAGTGCATACCGTTGGGCCATCCTTTATAAAACATAGACCCAGTGAGCATAGACGTGTCCTTTAGCAAAATGATTGCAAAGAAATGTTTTCCTGATGCCTTTGCTCTGCAGACTTAAACTATTATATTTTAGAGCAAATAGTTCTTTGCCTTAAATGTCAGCCCTTAAACTCCCCAGGGACATTTTACTAGAGGTACTATAGAATCAATCCAGCAGGAAGGGCTGTTTTAATATTTATGAAAGTTAATTTGGGAGAAAGTGAGAGGGATGTTGTTAGCACCAGTGAGGGTCACCAACAGCATTGGAAGTTACTTTTAAAAAGTAGGTATGCAATGATAGGTGAATATTTGGAATACTGTATGTCACTTTTACTTTTTACTTGTATATAAAATGTTATAAGTGACTAACAGTAATGCATATTACTTTTATGTTACTTTCTATTACTTTTCATTATGTGTCTTCTGCGAATATAAGTGTGAGGGTTTACTTATGAAGACAAATACTGTGGAACAGTGTTGGAATACCAGATGAATCTAAGTCCTGGATTTATTACAGTTCAACTTGGTGTTCATAAGGCATGTGAAAATATGGACGTGGAAGGACAACTGATTCCACTTAATAGTAACTGAAACATTATTGTATACTAGTGACTAGTTAATTTCTGGAAAAATGCAATGCAGTTATATATATTTTTGCTTGAAAATAATCTATTACTATTGCTATTGCTAGTCATGAGAAAAATATATATAAAGGGATATGTGGGGGGCCTGCTGTAGGATAAAGCAGTTATTTGTACAGTAGCCTGTGACCTTGAGTAACCTCATGGGTGGCCAGCACTGAGGCACAAACTACTGTACAAAATCTTTCTTATCCTAGTATATTAATTTATCTAACCAGGCGTTTATTTGTTTCTTTTGTTATGGCAGCAGTTTTTTTTTACATTGTGTTGGAACTTTGTGTTTACGCTTTTCTAACCACCCCTCCACCCCTTTCTGCGTTCCATATATTTGGTTCATGTTGGTTCATGCTATGTTAATGATGTGAGCGTGTTGAGTGATTAGTGGGTGTGGCGGTTTCAAAAAAAATTGAAAAAATGGCGGATCGCTAAAGGTAGCTAGTGAGAGGCCATGTAGGAGTTGCGTGGGTAGTTTGTTTCCATGGCATTTGTTTCTTTTATTTATCTAATTTTTGTTTAAAAGGCGTTTTTGATTTTGTGGGAGAATGGAGGAAATGTTGCCGTTTGAGTAGGAGGAGCTGTTGTACTGCAGTACAGAAGGATAGCGTTCGAGGAGGAGAAGGTGGTTCTTACAAGCTGCTACAGAGTGAGAAGGTATGCTTTTGTGTGGAAATGGGAGAAATGTTGCTTGGTAAGTTTGAAAGTGGTGAAGGAAATGCTGTTGGTGTGCGGCTGTCGGGGTGGGCTAGAAGGATGCAGCGTGTCTGATGAGGGAAACAGTGGCGGTGGAGAGGGAGCCGGTGTCTGCAGGTGTGAGTAGTTAGTGTGGGAAGTGGCTTTATGAGGTGTGTTAGGGAAAATAAAATTTCTGATGTAGAGGAAAATAGAATAAGTGTACAGGAATTTGTTGGTTCCTTGTATTTTGGGAGTGGTGTGGGGGTAACTGAAGTTATGCAGTTCTGTTTGCATTACAATGGAAGAAGGTAGTATTGGCAGCCCGGGGTAGTGATGTAGTCACTGTACAGATAAATGGGTTGTGGCGTAATCACTATGGGAATAACTTCAGAAGTTATTCTCATAGAGATTACGCCATGGTCATTTATCCAGTCAGTGTCTTAAGTAAATGCCTTTATGCAGCAGAATTTATCCTGATGCCTGTTGCATAAATAATAACTAGTTACAAGTAACCAGTTATTCTTCAGAAATAGTTACCAACATGATCAGGGACCTGTGCACCATTCTCTGGGGAGCCCTACCTCAGCATCATGCAGTACCTGACACGGGTTTGTAAATATGAATCGGGCGGGAGACTGTTGCTCCATTGCAACAGTCAGCCATCACAACAAAGCTAAAATTTAATCGGATTTACACTACTTACCTTCACATGGTCTATAATATGTGTACCCTGGTCGTGAAACTTGCATCTTTAGGAAAGATGGATTTGTGCTTCAAGTTACAATGTCAGGGGATTTATCCAAGCATTCTTGGTTGCTGCAGAATCTTATCTCCAGATTTCAGAGGAGATGCCCTGATTTCCGAAGCCTTGCATGCCATTTAATGCAAGATTACTGACAAAGTGAATTTTGCTGCTGATGGGGACCCGCTGCGCTTGAGACATGTCACTCAAAGCTCTGAGTTATGGCAATAGGTTCAAACTTTTATAGCCTTTTGTCTGAAGGGAAAAAAAACAGACCACACTAAAGTTGACAACATTCTTATAGTCTATGCACAAATCAATTTTGATGGGATGTATTGATTGATGTTCAAGTTTCTGCTTCCAATAACATTTGTACCAGAAGCATCATCACCTGAGAGGCAAAGGTTTTAGTCAGTGCTGTATTAAAGAAAAGTCAGTTCACAATGAGAAGTTGTGCTTTCTTGCATTTGTTGCTTGGGAAGCAAATGGCTGTGTGTGTATATATGTGTAGTATCTGCAGAAGCATCTGCTGAAACGCAGTTCTAAGTGAGCCTGGAGTGCAGTGATGGCACTGCCACTCTCTATACTGGTAACCTAAATTAAGGAAAGGAATTGGGTGCTTGCTCGGTGGGTGGGGAGGGAAGATCAAGCATCCGAGGACAGCTGTCCTCTCTGCAGATGGGGGCATGTTATGTCCAGTTACTAACTACACTGTGAAGGTCAAGTGGTGGCACTGTGGGTTCACATAGACAGGGAGAAGGACTACCACCAGACATCAACATGCAAACTTGTGCCTTATTACACAGCGGCACCCTGGGGAGTAAAATGGGAGGCTCCCTGGTCTGTGGGATGACACTGGCACCCCAGCCTATGCCTAACTCACAGAACAATCCACCCACCACATTTTTATCTGAGATAAGCGTGAATAACCTGTACATCCCTGAGAAGGTCAGTGATGGGGCTAGAGGGGCACATTGGGGCTGGAGAAAAATCTCTATAAAAATGATTCCATCGGCATAAATTGTATCTGCTGGCCTGGATTATATATATATATATCACAGTTCTGTGTGTGTGTGTGTTGGGATATATATATTGTGTGTGTGTGTGTGTGTTGGGGGATAGATATGTAGGTCATTTATCAGTACTGAAAATCGTGGATGGCATGACTTTAAGAGACTTTTGGCATATCTTTCCATCATCCCAGGCATAACATTTTAAAAGCAACTGTCATGAAGGGCAAGCAAAAGTATTAGAATAAAATAAAACAATAATATGTTTTCATTCTTGTTCAGCATCTGACATCTTTCCCCACCCCAACCCTGCAGCACTCATCACTCCAAACATCAGTCCTGTGATGAGCTCAGCACTCATGACATAAACTCAGTTTGTAAAGAGACGGGATAGGCCACAAACAAAAGAATGTGCTCTATGTTTTGCCACGAGGCAGACGCATAAATATTTCAGTCTGGCTGCAAAGTGGTACAGTCAAATGGCAACATTTTACCAGGTCATAATTGTGAATGTGTGTTTGATAACATTTTTATTTTGTATAGTAAATACACTACACTTAAACTAAAAGTTTTATTTGCAAGAGTATTACTACAGTGTGTAGGCACACTAAAAGTTACTAACACAACCTACCAATACCATCTTTAAAAATAGTACAGAGTTTATACAGCGGTGCAAAGGAGTCTAGAATTGCAAGACATTGATCTACAAAATGTGTAAAATTAAAGGCAATTACAAACATGAGTTAAGTCTTTTGCAGTTTCTTTTGAAATTCACTAAGGGAGTTTACTGCGCATTTTATACTGAGGTTTGATTAGAAGTCTGCTGCATGTGTTTCTAAGGTCATGGAACTGCACCTCATAGCAATTCAAGATAGCGCTATTCCTCTGTACCTTGTTTCTTTCTGCTTTTATGCTTGTGATTAAAATGTAATGAATGTTGTTGCAAGCATCCCAACACATAGTAATACGTTTACGCCAAAAACTCACTGGTGTGTTTCATTCAGACACTGCTAAGTTACAATAAATTTGTGGCCAAAATGATTTATTTTTACTGTTACTGTGATTTTTTTAAATATTTATTTTCTCCCCTCAGCCCCATGGCACTGTCACCCGGCTAGACCCCGAGCCACTAACCGGAGGAGCTCCCCATAAAAGGCATGGACACCCCCAGGTGGGGACAGAATGGGAGTGGAGGCCCTGGCCTCAACCCCCTCCCAGTTCCAGTCCCTCTGTTTCTTGTCGGGGTCCATCTCAGGCAGCGGCGTCAGTGGCAGGGCTTATCTCCTGACCCCCTTGTTGGTGTTGTACCAGGGCCAAGTATTATCTGGTATCCGCCCCCACGGAGATATGTGCACTGACGCCAAGGCAGAAGCCAGCATCCATCATGCTCCTCCCCATACAAGGCTCAGGCAGGCCAAATCCTCTAGCCACCGCCAGAGGCCACGCGAACTGAGCCAGGATTCCCCACCTGGAGGAGATGAGCAGTTCCTGGATGCTCAGACCTCCTCTCCCCAGCCGGCCCTCTGACAACCCGAGCCCGTTCCCGAACTCAGGTCACCAGCATTGCAAGCAGTAATGCTACAGCTGTGCTGGTGAGCTGGTACTATGATTTTTGACAATTTTACTATGACTAGGCATTAATTCCCTCCACCCATGTGCTGATGATTAACCTCCTAATGCATATTTAAGAATGTTTAGCTTACCAAAGGCACTCTAAGCTGAACCTCATTTCCTAGGTGAATCCTAAAAGCACAGGGGTAGAGTAGAGGTTTAGAAGCTCATTCTAGGTGAATCCTAGAAAGCACCGGGAGGGAGTAAAAAAACTTGGTTATGGTCATACGATATATAAGTGTAATGGTGAGTTTCAAACCCAGATCTGATGGGTCTCAGCTTCATATCTTGGTGCTGTACCCTGTAGACTATTATACCTCTCTGATCACAGGCTTACTTCTATTTATTGTTATTCAGACTGTCATATGATTGCTGACTTGCTGAGTAATACATTATTTGAGGCTTTGTACCTCGATTCATAAATGGTACATGTTGCTAGCTCTTGAGGCTTGCAATTTTGAAAAAAAATGAACATGTCACTAAAGATATTGTGAAATATTTTTGTACAGTGTTCAGTTTACTGCATAGTGGTCAGGTAAGGTGAAAGCTTGGGGACGTAGACAGTCTCATAGCTTTTTACTTACATATTGTGATTGAGTTCTAACAGCCCTATTGTTTTAATAATGGGCACTCTGTTTTACAGACAGCACTTCTGGTGGAACAGCTTGAGAAGCTAAAATTAGTGAAGCCTTCCCTGTTTACACCACATATGACAGTGCGCTGAGCCATTCAGAGGATCTGAAAATGATGACCACAGCAAAAAGCAGGATCCTTTGCTTCCAGTTATTGGGGTTCATGTTTGTTTTGGCTGAAGGTTGGTATTTGTTATATATGCAAAATATTTCTGTTTATGCTGTATTGCTGACTCCTCACCCACACACACACACACACACACACACGCTATACTTGGCATCACAACTGGCTGTAATACTAAATACTGGCATTAGTGTGAACTTTTTTATGCTGTCTTGCAATAAGCAAGCAACATCTTGTGTTAATGCAGAATGCAGAGGTGTGTCAGTGCTGGCGAATGCAGGGCATGCTTTAGTAGGTGTGTCCCTGATTCCCCAAATAGCCAGCATGCTAGTACTGATGCAAGAATTATGTAAAGTGCCACCAACTTGAAAGAAATGTGCAGCTGCAATCAGAGACAAGCTTGTCATGCAGCAGCAGATGACACGCCTCCTGTATATGCCTTTCCTGGTGAAATAGTTCAATAAACATGGTGGTGGCAGGACAATCCCAAAGAAAGCTGACATTGGGGTGCAGTCCCCATGTTGGCATGTCCACCACCACCCCACATTGAGTAGCACACTGGGGCCCACCCCCAGTGTGCCACACCTCAAAGCCGACCACATCGGCATGTTCCTCCACCACCCCACTCCCACTGTGTGGCACACTGGGAGTCCACCCCAATGGTGGCCAACATCACCTCTGAAAGTCATAAGGCACACTGTGAGCCCACCCGGTGTGCCCAACATTTGATTTATTTCACTTGTTAAGAAAGAAAATGGTCCTACAATGTTCTTTTTTTTTCTGTACCTGAAAAAAGAAATGGTCCCTTGTTGTCTGCAGCACCCCTCCCCAACCAGCACCCATCCTCTGTGCACTCCACCTCCGCACACATACCCTTACCTCCAGGGTCTACGCAGCAATCTTTGGTGGCGCGGGAACACGTCTGGACTCTTCAAAAGCTGAACTGCAAAATGCCGGTAAGCTGTATAATGGCATCAATGGGGTGGGTGAGTTCAACTAGATGGATATCTCAGCCATTTTTGAATTTTGGCTCCAAATTTTCAGCATGGGGTTCTTGGGACCCCACCTCATGACCACATGCACTGTCATCTCGTTATTCGGTCCCAAAGGTCATTTCACAGTCACTGCATGGAATCACCTTTTGGGACCAATGTCGAAATGACAGTGCCACTGTTATGAGTTGGGGTCCCAAAAAGCCTACGTTGTAAATTTGGTGAAATAATTCAAAAGAATTACTGCGTTATGAGCTTGCATTCGCGAGTTGCCACCACTCATAACTTCAACATTTTTTAATATTTTCACTCCAGATATTCAGCATTGCCATTTTCACACCTTCTTATGAACAGTACTGATGTGATTTTTCACATCCCACCTGCAATGTGTTTTTGCACATGTGGCGCACAATGGTGTGGTCACTGTAGGAAATCACTGTTTGGGACAGATTAACAAAATCACAGTGACACTATTCATGATCGGAGGTCCCAAAATGCCTATGTTGAAAATCTGGTTAAAAATCCCAAAATAATTAAATTATGGGCGATGCGTTGTGCAGTTTCTCATGCGCTTCGTGACTTCACCAATTTCTCCTATTGTCACTAGAGATTTTCAAAATTGCCATTTTACACCTCCTCATGAACAGTACAGCTATCATTTTGCATCCTGCCCAAAATGTGTTTGGCACCTGTGGTGCCATAGATGATCACTGTGCAAAATCACCTTTCAGCTAACGAACTGATAGTGCCAATGTTCATGAGGTGGGGTCACAAAAGCCCATGTTGAAAATTTGGGTGAAAATGTAACAAACCCCAGGGCATTGGGGTTTCCAACGTAACACCCACCCTGTAGAGACTGACAGGCATCAGGGGTGTGACTTGGGATTATCAGCTGTAATGTTCATGTCATTTCCACCCCACCCCCACCTTGCAGCCAGTGACAGGCATTGAGGTGTGACCTTGGACTCTTGACCCCAAAGTTCACCCCATTCTCCTATACTGCACCCATCTCAGCGTATTTCCTTATGGAATGGGGTGGCGTAAGGCCAAGACCCCAAGGCACACTGCAATACTTACACGGCATCTGCAGGGTAGGTGAGGTCAAATGGCATGAGTATTATGGTCGATGACCCAAGGCACACCCTAATGACTGTCAGTCTCTTGCAGGAGAGAGTGAGGTGATATCAGTTCAATACTTCACTGCCATTCCTATTATGCATCTCTCTGCTCCTGCACTACCAATGCCAGCAAGACAGCATTTGGCATTGACAAATGCTTGTTAATTATTTTTCCAAATTGTTTAACCAGGTGAGAACACTAAGCTGAAAGCTTGTTTACAGGTGCAACCTGGGAGCACAGGGAAGTTAAGTGACTTCCTCAGGGTCACACAGTATGCAAGTGGGGCTGTGGGATTCGAACCAGGTCTCAGATTTGCAGCTCAGAGCCTTAAACCACTGCGCTAAACTGCCTCCCAAATAATATTGGGTTTGCAAAATCTTATGCGGTGATTGGCACAATCTGATCACATGATCATGGTTTATCCACGTTATACTCACAGTTTAGAACTGTTTCCTTTTTCTTGTCTACTTTGATTTTTCCCAACACAAACCCATTTTATACCAACAATAAACACTCCAGGGCTTACCTACACATAAAGGATAACACATAACAAGGTACAGTTTTCATTGGAAATATATGAAGACTGCAGGTGGTTACTAGGCATGAAACGTAGCTGCATATATTCCCTATGCCCATACACCCTGACATTTGTTATTCCACATATAAACGGAGAATTAAAAATAAAATATGTACAAAGTGGCTTGTTGTTTTGTTTTGCTGCCTGTTTGTTAAGAAAATGTGGTTTGCAAAGATGTGTGCTCCTGCTTGCAATGGTTGCTGCTGTGGTCCATATCAGATGCAGTTTGGGTTAGGTGTACGGTCTGGCAAAACGTGGACACCCCAAGTAGCCAGTATGAACAAATCAGGTATACTGGATTTTCCTACCAGTTTTAAAACATGGGAATATACCCTAGAAGTATATGGGATATATTCTGGGGTGCGTGGGTGGGAGATGAAAGCACTTAATCTCTCCTAGTGTCTCACAATGCACCCAAGACATGAATATTTATTCCATTAGTTATGTGACACCCTGATGTGAATTATTGACTTATTACACTGTTCTGAAGATTCTAGTTCATCATTTTTTATATATTTATTACATTTTGTTGACCAGGAAAGAGGAGGATATACAGATGTAAACTGATATTATTAGTGAATGAAGGAAATTTGGCCAGGACACTGGGGAAATTCTCTACTTTCCACTATGGGGAACTCTGTCCAGTTGTTGGTTGGCAAGGTGGCTGCTCAGCTAGAGCCTGAAGAGGAGGAAGGATCTATGGCTGCAGGGAAGAGGCCTCCTTCCTTGCTCATCCTTTGTAAGAGGCCAACAATGTGAATTTATGGATGGAGACAGAAGAAGGAGAAAGTATGGAGATTGCTGAGGAAGAGAATGTGAGTGGAATCCAGACTGATCAAAACAAAGAAGAAATTCCCCAACCTCTATTTAGTAGTAAGGAACAAGTTTTACAGAATTTAGAAGAAGATATGTCTTTAATGTGTAAACAGTGAGCTCTCGAGAAAAAATCACAGCATTAAAGCTGTCAAAATGTGTCAGGTAAGGCCTGACAGTTCCCCAACTGAACAGTGATGCAGCAACACCTGAGACCTCAGAGGCTGGTAAACAAGGTATGTTAAAACAAACAGGAGTTTTCAATATTCTAGCCCTTGATGTAACAGCGACTTGCAGGAAAAGCCTTCAAAGGCTAGCGTGTGCCAAAAAGTCACAAAGACTAGAAAGAAAAAGTGATCAGAAAAAGTAATGGGAAGAATTCGGTGGCGTCAACACCGAAATGGCAGCTTGATCTTTCTTGCTCCTCAGCCCAGAAGAAATCAACCGCATCCACCGAGACAGACATGCAATCACCAGCTAAAACTACTAGATCTAAAGCAGGCATGGTCAAGATCAATCAGACCCGTGCAGAAATTACAATCGATGTTACAGCAAGAAAAACATCCTGCTTCCGGGACAACGGAGGAAGAATCCAGCATGGCCCTCTCCGACAGCTCGGATGAGACCTGCTCGCAACTAATAGCCCCAATGTTACAGACGGCCAAAACAGTAACCAAAATAGATGCAGGGTTATCAGAGCTGCGAGCAGATATAAATAAGACAGAACACAAAACTGAACAGCTAGAAGTGGGCCTGTTAATACAATGGAACAAACCAACCGGCACAACCATCTGCTGTTATACCTGAAGCCAAGGAAAGAGGCAGCGTACAAGCTTGATGATTTAGAAGGGCGCAGTTGGCACCAAAATACATGGATTTATGGTATTCCAGAAGGGCAGAGAAAGGAGAAGCAGACACAATTACCTTCCTCCAAAAGTGTTGAAAGAATCTCTTCAACTGCCTGAAGATTTCGACCTCAATATGGACCAGGCACACAGGTCCCTGGTGCAGCTCCCAACAAATCCAATGCCCGCTCCAAGGTCATTCGTGGCAAAATTTACATCATATACTTCCAAAGAAGAAATAATTAGGGCACAATCGATTACATACAGTGGCCAGTGAATCACAGTGGATAACAATTATACTAGGGTTCAGGAAAACAGAAGAGCCATGTGGCCAATCCTAAAACAGTTAAGGGCAAAAAACCTGAAGGCCTAGATGATGTTCCCAACCAGATTAAAGGTAGAGACACCACATGGAATGAAGGTCTTCAAGATTTGGTAGCAGTGTCTAGCTTCTTGGAGACAAAGGAATAATCGTGCCCTCATTGTCGAAGGAGAGATTGAAAAAGAGCTCCTGCGTTTGGCATGGTCGGTGCGCTCAGAAATGTTTGAAGAATCCAAAACAAGATAGGCTGTCGCACCACACCAACCTGACAGTGGATGTTTGCTCTCTGCTGAAACCATACTTATCCCGGTGCAGCTGGCGGGCATCGTGGCTCATGACCGGATGGAGAAAGGCACTGGGAGGGGCCGGGGCAAAAGGACACCAGATCATGGAACCTGAAGAACTGGAGGCACGAGCTTCTCCTACACAACAAATGGACAATAGTGTCAGCGATTTCAAAGCGGATCTTCTGAGCTAAAGATTGAGGTACTTTGGATGTAGAGGTTTAATGTAACCTCAGATCTGGGGGTGGGTGGAGGAAAACTGGTCGGAGAAAGCGAGCACCACAAAAGCCAAAGTGATCACTTGGGACTACAAACTTGAACACTGCAAAATGAGGACCATGATCCAACGAACGTTTATCTGCGAACTCTGGTGGAGGGAAGGGTAGTAAATCAAGAGGTAACTCAAAATACCAAAGGTACCATTGAGAAGGTTCTGGGGAGGGAATTACACTAATAGTAAGAAACAAGGAATAATATCCTAAAGTGGTGGCAAATCATGCTTTCTCAGACACAGAGTGGTTAGATAAAGTAAACCTCGACAGAGCACAAAAGAGAACTGTAACATAAGAAGGATGAGGGTAGGTGCAGACATAATTTGAAAATGGGGTGGATACTCGAAAATGCAACTGAGATGGGGAAGGTGGGAGGGTAACTCTGAAGGGGAATCCACACCCTGTTAATTGAATTGGGCTGAGTGGGGTAAGGGAAGAGCGGTTGCAACAGAAACTATGTTATACTGTATATGTTACTGCTGATGTTGATTCTGCCTCAGAGGCAGGAGTCTGAACCCCACAATAAACCTCTGATAGGCTAGGCTCATACCATCAATGGGAGCCAATGCCTCAAAGGTGGCACATATCAACCCAACAAAGGGTAGTTGGGATAACCTAGGAAGTTCATGTCCCAACAGACCTGGAGGTAAAACTGGTAGGTCCTTCTGTATGGATGATCCTGCCATATACAAGGTTTCACCCCAGGAGGTATGTTGGGACTGACAATCAGGGTGGGAACCCACCTGGGATGAAAGGAGATCGGTGGGATACCCACCTCAGACATCAGTTAACAGTTACACAACAGTTTAATGAATTACTAAATTCCTGTTGGTTCAAGGACAGGCAAAGGTTTTCATGTGTTTGCAGCCCACCTAGTGGGGAATGTTTGGAATGTATTATTGAATTACTACTGTTTTTCTCCAAAATGGAGACAAAAAGGTTTATTCTTTATCTATTGAAAGGCACTTAAATAAAATGGACATTGAGAAGTCAATGGGGGGTATGTTGGAGAAATAGAGGCAGATGACCTGGAATACAAGAAAGGAAAATGTCAAGGGGTTCGGACCCTGAAGAGAAAAGAAATGGTATAAACAAAATAAGGATGGCACTAATTAAGACTAAAATAATATTATATAACATTAATGGGATTAGTCACCCCATCAAAAGGAAACAACACAAATTTTTGTGGGAACACAAATGTGAAATTAACTTCATACAACAGACACTTTGACCACTAAGGAGGCACTTAAATTGAAAAAAAGGTTCCCTGGCCTCTATCATGCATCCTTACCAAGTGGAAGGAGGAGGGTGGCGATACTCTTGGCAGCCTCTGTCCCATTTGAGGAGGAGAAGTGGTGGTGGATGAAGGGGCTAGATATGTCTAGTGGTGGGGAGGATACAAGATGTCCAAGTCACCATGATCAATGTCTATGCTCCACTGGGGTCATCAATTAACTTTTACTCAGAGTTACTAAAGATAATAGCTGAAAAGCGAAGGGACAGTTATAGCGGAGAGGGACTGGAATGTAGTACTGAACCGACTTATGGACTCTACAACAGGTATCAAGCTCCAAACAACAGGATAGCTAAACAGTTGAATATACTAATGAGGGAAACTGGGATGGTAGATGTATGGAGAGCAAAATACCCAAGAGCAAAGAATTACACCTATTACTCACACAGATATAAAATTTACACCGGATTGACATGTTCTTTGCATATGTGAAAGATCTGTCAGTTTTGACTCTGTTTGGGTTGGGACAGCAACCTGTCAGACCACCAACCTCTCCTAGCAACCCCTAGACTTACCACTCCCCAGAAAACCAACACAATGGAGGCCGTTCACAAGCCTTCTAAAGAGGAGGTAAGGAAGCAGTTAAAAATGATAGAGCAAACAGTGCAAGAAAATAGACATCGGATACCACCCCACAGATGCTGTGGGACACGGTCAAGGTGATTCTGATCTAATGATTAGAGGTAAATTGATCTCTATTGCAACGTACAAAAACAGGACAGACACAAGATTGATGGTCTGACACAGCATCTCTGACGTTAGATGGGCTTCAGAAACAGACAATTTGAAAAAGAGGGAAGGCGAGATAAAGGAAATTAGAAGGAAAATTCAAAATTTAAATAAACTGACATTGAAAAATCTACATTACTTAAAACAATCCTTTTATGAGGGAGGCCCCGAGCAATCAAACGGCTGGCCTTCCATTTAAGACAGCAGACAGCCAGAGCCCATGTCACAGGCTTGAGACACCCAGAGACTGGACAAACTTTGCATAAATGGAACAGATAGTCAACTCATTTGTAGCTTACTACAGAAAACTATATCACCCACCACTGGAATCTCACACTGAAGAGGCAAAGAAATTCCTGAATAATCTAAAACTACCTGAAGCTTACTGAAACATAAATACAAACATTGCTTATTACCCAGGCAGAGATTGGTTTAGCAATACAAAACTTAAAAGTAAGTAAATGCCCAGGCCCAAGTCGGTTTGGCAGCAATTTCACAAAGCATTTGCTCCCAAAACTATCCCTTTACTGCATAATATATATAACCAGATTTGGAAGAGAGGGACATAGTACCCCATCTTGGAATTACACAACGATCTCAGAATACGCAAAGAGGTAAGAACCCACAGAGTGTGGGTCATATAGACCCATCTCCTCCTAAACTTGGATTACAAAATTTTCACAACCATAATAGCAGCCAGACTAAATCCTATTTTACCAGACCTAATTCACCAGGACCAAACAGGACTCATAGAAGGGAGGCAGGCCCCAGAGGGGTCAGATGCACACTAAATCTTATTGATATTATAAATAAGCAGCATATCCCTACATGTATCATGAGCATAGATGCGAAAAAGCATTTGACAAGGTCACCTGGAGTTTCTTTTGCATCCATGAGCAGAATAGGCTTCCCCTGGCCTTCCTGGGAGCTATCAAGGCTCTGTGCCTCAACTCAGGCATATGTAAGGGTAACGGGGTCTCAACAAGATTCAACTTAGGTAGTGGCACAAGACAGGGTGTCCTTTGTCACCCCTGCTCTTCACATTGTATATTGAACCCTGGCACAAGCCATTAGAGAAGACCCTGACATAAGTAGAATTGGGACTGGGAGGAGGAGATAGCACGCGGACGATGTCCTTGTATACATGTCCAACCCAGACAAATCTATACCTAGACTATGGGAGATCATAGATGAATTTGGTCAATATTCAGGATATACCTTAATAAACACAAAACTGAGGTCCTTAAGTTCTTCTACACCCATCTCACAAGGTACAGCAAATAATCTTATTGAAATGGAACAACAAAAGATCAGATGTCTGGGGACGGAGATTCCCAGGAATCTCTCATCATTATTCACACTCAGTTTTGAGCCACTGATAAAACAAATCAAGATGGACATCCAAAATGGGAACTTCTAAACCTCCCTTGTATTCTAGGATCCAGTCCATAACAATGAATGTCCCCAGATGTCTCTATCTTTTCAGTGTCTGCCTTAAGGATACACCATAACCAATTTCAAATCTGGCAAAGACTCATCTCAAATATATATGGAATAAAAAGACCCAGAGTCAGCCACAAAGTCATGTCAGGTGACAAAACACAAGGGGAAGGAATGTCCCAAATTTAGAGGATTATTATCTAGCAGCCCAATTAAGATGGGCCTTATTATAGTCAACAGACAAATATAAGGCTCACTGGAAGACAATAGAGATACTGAGTTCAGGGGGGCTCCTCTAGGAGCTAGGGCATCAAGTCCTGAAGGAGACAAGAGGACTAAAACACATTGCCACTCACAGTGAGAAATGCACTACAGGTGCTAAGGAGACTGTGGGCCAAACACAGAACTCTCCGGGAACTCTGGCAGATGAGATGGCTGGCATGGGATAGTTCCTTTATTCCGCTAAACAGGACCTAACCTTTAGAAGGTGGGGTAGACTGAGCTTAACCACACTACAACAATTCCTAGATGGTCCAAACATTAAAAATTTCGGAGCAGTTAAAATAAGTTTCAACTGAGACAGGAAGATTACTTCAGATATATGCAGGTTAGGTCACACATACAAGAACTAAAAAGAGATACGGGAGAAAGGGGACTTGGGAAATTAGGCCAAATAATAATAGAAATACTGAGCATGCATAGGAAGAGGGACACATCTCGGCTATATAAATCCATACGAGACAGGGATGAAAAACTCACTAAATCCGTTGAGAAAAGTGGGAAACAGAGCTGGAGAACAGATACAAGATAAGGAATGGAAATAATTTGGGCTCAGGGAATCAGGACAATTTACTCCCCTATGTGGAGAGAATTTCAGTGGAAGGTCAAGATTAGATATTTTATAACCCCCATGATCAAAAGTAAATGGGACAAAAATTATCCGGCTACATGTTGGAGAGGATGGCAGGAGTGCAGGCACATCACTGTCATGTACTCTGGCAGTGTCCCAAACTGGCGAGATTTTGGGATGAAATTACACAGAGCCTGAAAACTATTTTCACCCTCACAGACTCACTGGGCCCAAAGCAAATGGTATTGGGCCTACCGCCAGAGATATAAAGGGAGATAGGATATACCTGTGAAGCATATTGCTCTCGGCTGCTCATAAGGCCATCACCAGAAAGTGGTTATCCCCGAGCCACCTACACGACAACACTGGATCTCTACAGTCCTTGAAATACAGGACATGGAGGAACTCACCCATAAGATTAACAACCAAACTCAAAACTTTATAATGCAGTGGGCCTTGTGGGTGGTTTGGCATGTAATCCCTCAGAATGGTCAACAAAGTATAGTAGACAGAGGTACAAGAGAGCTAACTGTGAGTGGGAGCAGTGTCGATTTAACAAGCTTTTTTATATCCATGAACATATAACAGAATGTATCAATGTACCTGTAATATGAACTGACTTCATCAATGTATCACGCACTAAATAAGAGATGTATTTGTGCCTAAATAATCAGTAAACTTGAATTAAAAAAAAAAAAGAAATGTGGAGAAAAGAACAAGTCTGTAAAGCTGACAGCAGTCGAGAGTCAAAATACTGGAAAACAAACCCAGACAGAAATTGAACAGGCTGCAGAAGAAAGCGAACAGTCTGCAGAAGTTTTAGCAGTTTTTCACACAAAATTGGGACAGCAAATAGAACCAGAGAAAAAGCAAATTGAAACAGAACCAGAGGGAGAAGGTTCAAATCAGCCAGACTCTAAAATGTCTGATTCAGGTAATGACTGTACTAAGAATATACAAAGAAACATGCAAAATGATAATGTATGTCAAAATGTAAAGCTGGACAGTAAGGATGTAACAAGGAAACCACCTGGCAAGAAAGTGAATGCTGAGGAAGAAATGGGGGC
This sequence comes from Neoceratodus forsteri, assembly GCA_016271365.2. Taxonomy (NCBI): domain Eukaryota; kingdom Metazoa; phylum Chordata; order Ceratodontiformes; family Ceratodontidae; genus Neoceratodus; species Neoceratodus forsteri. The sequence continues at coordinate 1,707,054,093 of CM028129.1, read as the reverse complement.
TTCAGAGTACCAGCTGTCTGAAGATATTGAATTAGAGCAGGAAGATGCTAGTCCATTTAATTATGATGAGAACTTGTCATCTACTGGAGTAACCATAGCTGAGGCCTTAAAAATGCTGGGTGGGATAAGCTGCAAGGTTCCCAAATCTGGTCCTCTTCACTTCCACTTAAGAGCCTGATGGGAGGACAAACAGACCCATTTGAAGTTCCTTCTCCATTTAGTTTAACACAGAATCCTGTGTCGCAGCTTAAAATACCTCAAAACACCAGAAAAATGTTCAAGAAGAGCAAGAAGGTGATAATAATGGTGACTATAACACAGAAAATACAGAAAATACTGAGTCCCAGGAAAAAATACCCCCCAAAAAAAGAACAGGACAAGAAAGAAATGAAAAAAACAAAGGGAGCAACAGGAAGAACATATGCAGGTCTTTTTCATACCCCCAGAACCAGCTAAATGCAGAAGCGCTGTAAGAATCAGATATAGGGAAGGGTTGGAAATATTCCCAGACCGGGTGTGTAAGAAAAATTGATTAAGGAAAGTTTACAATTTCTCTCAACAGAGATCTATGCCCTAATACACACATCTGGGGATTCTAATTTTGACTTAAGCTTTAAGACACCTTCAGGTTTAGAAGCATTCTGGCATCGGTACTACCAAGTTAAGTATACACCCCTGTGGACACCAATCATAGCAATTCTGCTAAAAAAGCAATCAGATACGTTCGGTCTTATTTAAGAATGGAGTAGCAGTGGCAGACATTTGAGGTGTTAAAGCTGAAATGTACTGTTCTAGGTTTACAGAACCCATTATTGACTTGGAGCAGTTAAGGACTGGAGGGTGGAGAATTCAAGTTAGCTACCCCAGACAAATGGGACAATACAGCACTTCCCAGCTGCTTCTATCTTGGAAGGGACAGAGGTTTATATTCTATTCAGGCCAGCCCAAATCTTGTTTTAGATCACGGAGCACAGACACATTGAATGGAGCCTGTGACAGGCTAAAAACGTCCCTTGTGGTGGAGGGATAGGTCACATGATTGTAAACTGCCAAAACACCTGTATACTGCAATATGTGTGACAAAACTTCCCTCCTTTAGAAACTGCCAGTGGCCACACACAATAATCCTGCAAATACACAGGAACAAGAAGAAACGGTTGCTAATGCAACTAATAATGTTGGGAGAAACAGGAGAATTTTCCAATCAGTCCTTGAGCACTATATTTAATGGAGTACCTGATTCAGAATCTGGAAAAATGATTTGCAGAAACATCCTGAGGAGGAAAATATCCCAGCACAAAGTAACAAGGTTAATAACCCAGCGAAACAGGCCTCAACTGATGTGTCAAAACAAGCAGAGGAAGTAGCATCTACTTCTCAGTACAACGCACCAACAGAGGATGGCCTGAATAATGTAAACCTAGACGCAACAATGCCACCACCACAGAGGAAAGGCCCTGCTTTCAAATAGTACAAGGAAGACAAACAAGGAGCAAAGCAAAAGGGGAATAAGCCTGTTAAACAGAAACCCGAGGAGAAAATCCCACTAGAAATAGATTTGCCACCTGTTTAAAACGAAACAAGGAGCTGAATCTGAAGAAGATTCTGATGCGTCCTTCAGTGGCATCATCTCAACCAGATCTAATGATGGATACAGACCATGTGTTGAGTGATTCAAGAGTTCAACAAAAATGATGTAAATGAAATCTCCAGGAATAGGGAAGAAAGCCTAAAGGGTAGGGTTTTTACTGTGAAAATGTCTCAAAATTTGTCTTTTGTTCCCTGAATGTGAATAGCATAAACAATGCAAAGAGAAGGACTATTTTTCCTATTCTAGATAGCCTGAATGTACAAATTATTTTATTACAGGATACCAGAATTCATACCGTAAGAGAAGTCAGCCAAGCAACTAAAGAATGGAGAAGAGGGTATCTTTTGGTCGCTAGGAGAAGGCTTATGCTCTGGGGTAGCCATTCTTAGCAAAGATATAACCCTAACTGTGACAGAACTGACAGATTTAGTACAAGGCAGAGTCTTAATGTTGGATGTTGTCATACAAAGTCAAGAGTGGAGAATTATAAACATCTGCAATCCGCAAATAAAAACAGAAAGAATAGAAGTCAAACAAAAGTCCAGCCATATTTACATACAGCTAAGTCAGTAATCTTTGGGGAGATTTAACTGTATTTTGAACCTTACAGATAAGACAGGAAAAACCCCAGAAACTATACTCTGACTTAAATTTTCTTAATTCAATGTTTAAAATGGCAAATTTAAAAGGTGGGGCAACATCGGGGACAGGACCACCTGCACACACATTTCACAGAGGCAGATCATCTACCAGGATAGATTATTTATTTATTTCAAATGGGGTCCCTTGTTACAAGTGTACTGTAACCCCTATAGAAATATCAGATCATTGTTTACTAACCATTTGTGTAGGATTCCCAAAAACAAACCAGGGGACATAATCACTGGAAGATGAACACGACAGTGTTAGAAGAAAACAATGGGTGGGAAGCTTCATCAGAAGTAATTAGAGATAAATTATCGATATTTGAGTTATATGAGAACAGCGCCCAGTGGTGGCAGAAACAAAAACTGAAATAAAAAATTATAGTAAATCTAGTGCTACATCTCAGCACAAAGAAAAATATATGCAATACTTAGAAAAATGGAAACAGTTTCAGAAATTCATTTCTTTAAAGGTAGAATTTGGTCTAGACTATTCTGATCAGATTATACAGATAAAGAAAGAAATGACGTTGTTTCAATGTGACAAGGCTACTTCCCTTTTTAGTACAAAAATATGGCATGAAGGGTAACTCTCAGTCAACCAATCCTTATGATCACTGCAAACAAAGAACAGATGCAAAATACACAACAACACTTTGGAATAATGAAGGTATCTGTGTGGAAAGCAATTTGAAAATTCTCAAAATAGTAGCAGACCACACAAACGGCTCTTTGGGCAGCAACTACAGCCACAACAGAAAAAAAATGATTTTTTCAAGATTTAGGAATTCCTAAGAAAACACAGGAAGATAAAGCAGAATTAATCAGACCAATCCGGGAAGAAGAGGTTAGTAGGGTGATAGATAATTTAAAAAATTCAGTAACCCCAGGTCCAGATGGAATACCAAATGAGTTCTATAAAAAGCAAAAGCATGTTAATAAAAACTCACAGCAGTATTTAATAGCATCCTCAAGGGCAGTATCCATTACCTCCTACATTAGCAGACAGTCTTTTAATATTTCTACATAAAAAATGAAAGAGAAAACATTAACAACTGGAGACCCATTGGTTTGATAAACTCAGACTGGAAAATTCTTTGTAAATTATATGAATAAGACTGGTAAAAATTGTATGCACAGTAATAAGTACAACACAAACATGTGCCATTCCCAAGGTCAATGCTAGATAATTTAAAACTGGTCAGAGATGTATTTGATTCCCCACAGGCAGAAGGCTGTGCAATATCATAGATCAGTCAAAAGCATTTGATCAAGTGCCTCATGAATACCTTTTCAATGTTTTACAGCAATACGAATTCGAATGAATTTAATGAATGGATCCAGATTTTATATAGACAAGCATCTATGACGCCATTCGTCAACAGACTAATGGGCTTGCATGTAAAGACAAGGAAAGGAGTTAGACAGGGATGCTCCCTGAGCCCCTTACTCTGTGTCTTTTCTTTAGACCCAGTACTTAGAAAACTAAATAGTCTACAAACTATAAAACACATAGCTGGTCCAGGGAACATGCAGTTCCCTTGTGCAATGGCATAAGTAGTCAATATTTTTTTGGATAAGTGGGCAGTGTAATATAGACAGCCAGCTCTGAGTGCTCTAGTGCTGTATTAATTTTTTATTATTACATATAAAATATATGATGGGAAGGTCAGTTTGAGAAACTTCTGTCTTACTGGAACTGACACATCAAGACCCCAGGGATAAGTTCAAAGGACAGGAGGTATTTTAAACTGCAGAGATCTGGGGTGCAATTACCTTGTCAATTTGCTTTCATCCCAGGAAATAAGATTAGCCATTCATAATGTCCTCAGGAGATCCTTTGACTTGCATAGTTGCTAGGAAGGACTTGTGGGAGGGTATCGGAGAGGCCAGAATGGACATTGAAGAGGTTTGATGTCTGGGCTAGGCAGGATCCAGACGACTTTGGAAGGTCAAATACACATTTCCCAGGAAGCCTTGGGAGGACATCACAGAACCTGTTTATGTGTGTGTGTGTGTGTGTGTGTGTGTGTGTGTGTGTGTGTGTGTGTGTGTCAGAACAAAACAGTTCTCACCAGTTACCCTGAGGAGAGGAAATTGAGTATATCACTTAGCATTTTTTAAATCTTGTTGGGACATCCTGTGTGGTAACATGTAATTTTAATACACCAAGGTGGAGTTTAATGATCTCAGAGGGACGGCTCAGAACTCTTTTATCCAACTGAGCAAGACTTAGAGACACACAAGACAATAATTCTGACTGAGAGGAGAGAGACCATCAAAGCACTGCGTCGGATCTTAGGACAAGATTAGTCTGAAGTTATAAATTGTAGGAACTGCACTTTTACTTATTTGTTTTAAGGCTGTATTTGTTGGGATATATATTTTGTTCTGTAATTATTGTTCTGTTTTGATATTTTAAAGTAAAGATATATTTTACAATGAAACTGCTGGAGTGCCTTGACATTTCTTTTTATTTTAAGTGGAGCTTTTAAAGGTTATAAGTACACTGTGTATGGGCTTATTGTATACCAAACTGGGAAATGGATAGAGTTCTCTAAAAGTCTTGCATAGAGTTCTAAGGGTTCATTTGAAAGACCTGGTTGGGTGCCCGTTAGAAACATAGAAACATAGAAGTTGATGGCAGATAAGGACACGCAAGGCCCATCCAGTCTGCCCATTTCTTTTCTACCTTATAAATGTGCCATCGACCTTTGCTCTGTCAGTGACCTATCTATTCATAGTCATTTGTATTGCTCCCTTTATGCCTATCCCATGCCTGTTTGAAGCCCTGCACTGTATTCATAGCCACCACTTCTTGTGGTAAGCTATTCCATGCATCTACCACCCTTTCTGTGAAAAAGAATTTCCTCACATTCCCCTTAATCGGCCTCCTCTAATCTCATGCTGTGTCCTCTTGTCCTGCTATTTTCTTATATTTAAACATGTTAGACTCTTTCATCTGGTTTATGCCTTAAGGTGTTTAAATGTCTCGATCATATCACCTCTCTCCTCCTTTGCTCAAGGGTATACATATTGAGCTCCATTAATCTGTCCTCATATGTCTTCTGATGTAGTCCCTGCACCATTTTGGTTGCCCTTCTCTGGACTGCCTCAATTTGGTTAATGTCCTTGTGAAGGTGTGGCCTCCAATACTGCACGCAGTACTCCAGATGGGGCCTAACCAATGTCTTGTACAGAGGGATTACCTCCCTCTTACGACTTGTGATACCCCTACTAATACACCCTAACACCCCTAGCCTTACCTACTGCTTTAGAGGTCTGCTTGGATGATTTTAGGTCATCAGTGATGATGATGCCCAAGTCTCTTTCTTCCTTTGTGACTGCTAGCAACTCCCTCCCAGCCTATAAGTGGCTTCAGGGTTTCTCTTCCCTATGTGCATGATTCTGCACTTCTTTGCATTAAATCCCAGTTGCCACTCTTCTGACCATTTTGCTAGTTTATCAGATCTCTTCTCATTCTGCCCACCCCATCTGGATCATCTACTCTGTTGCAGATCTTGGTGTCATCTGCAAACAGACAAGCCTTACCCTCTAGTCCATCTAGGGTCACTAATGAAGATGTTGAATAGGACTGGCCCCAGGACTGATCCCTGAGGTACCCACTTATGACTTGCATCTCTTCTGACTGTATTCCATTTACCACCACTCTCTGTTTTCTGCCAGTCAACCAGTTTGCCACCCAGTTGACCAACTTCAGCCCACCCGAGCCTACCTAGCTTATTTATCAATCTTCTATGTGGAACAGTGTCAAAGCTTTGCTGAAGTCAAGGTAGGCGACATCAACTGCTCCCCTTGGTCCACCACTCTGGTTACCCAGTCAAAGAAATCTATGAGATTAGTTTGACAGGACCTTCCTTTGTAAACCCATGCTGTCTTGGATCCTGTGCCCCTATGGATTCCAGGTGTTGCACTATCCTTTCCTTAAGAGTGCCTCCATAATCTTGCCCACTACTGAGGTAAGACTGACTGGTCTGTAGTTCCCCACCTCCTCCCTGCTACCACTCTTGTGGAGCGGGATCACATAGAACCCTTCTCAGTCTTCTGGGACCTCTCCTGTGCTCAGAGACTCACTAAACAATTCTGCTAATGGCTCTGCTAGGTTCCTCCTTTAGCTCCTTCAGTACCCTGGGATGTATGCCATCAGGTCCCATTGCCTTATCCACCCTGAGCTTAGCAAGCTCTTGTAGGACCCTTTCTTTTGTGAAGGGAGTAGTGCTCACCTCCCTCCCCTGTGTCCATGATGCTGAGCTGTGGGCCCTGCCCTACCTTCTCTTCAGTAAATACTGAGCAAAGTATCTATTTAGGATAGATGCCTTTACAGGGTCCTCCTCCTCACATGCTCCCTTTTCTCCATTAAGCTTAGCAATACCCCTCTGGACTTTCTCCTTTCACTAATGTATCTATAGAAAGTCTTGTCACCTTCTTTACTGTTAGTCTAGTGTTTCCTCAGTTTGGGACTTTTGCCTGCCTTACTGCCTTACCTGCTTCCCTTAGGGCAGTTTGGTATGCCTCCCTATCTTCATCCCGCTGTGTTCCTTATATTTCCTGAAGGCCAGCCTTTTGGCTCTGACCTTTTCTGCTACTGTATTTGAGAACCAAAGTGGTTTCCTTCTTCTTTGCACTTCCTTTTCTGTCTAACACAATGGGATGTTGCTTCAAGTATTGTATCCTTAATGCTTGCCCACTTTGCCTGTATCTCCTCACCTGTGTTTTTTGCCAGGGCTAGCTTAATTCTGCTGGCCATCTTATCAAAGATATCTGGCCTCAAGATGTAGAATTATCTGAGCCTGATAATTGGGTACGCTTAGCAAGAGGTTATCAGTTTGAATCCTTCCAGAGCTTGAGACTAAGGTGACTTGAACCCACAAAACAGACAAGAGGGTTACCTTGTCTGTACACAAATCATGCACTCAGAGGTTGGCACTTTGGGAGTAGAGGCTGACCGGCTGAACGAGTTTGTGACAGGCAGCACCAAAATGGGGGTGTTTAAACAAATACACCAAGGCACCGAAAGTATTTAATAGATTTTTTTTTAAGTAAAACAATGGGTGTTACCATACAAATGGTACAGTCACAAAACAGAAATGTATTATATTCATCAGTTGTAAATAGTAACTTCTTAATGGGGCCAATTTTAATAGTCCACAAGAAATAGAACCCCAATGCCTAACAAAACAATTAATAGAAAATAGAATACCTCAGAAAATGTGGGATACCCTATGGATTTGCTGCCACGGGAAGCTTAATGTTAGGGATAATCATGCACATAAATCCAGGGAAGGACGGTACTGTATCAGAAATTGTACATAGTTCCAGTGGAAACAATGCAGCATCTGTGTTCTGATTGCCCATACATTTCCCAGTTTTGGAGCCTTTTAGCTATAAAATGGAAGACTCCTATAACTGGCTAAAATGACAAACACGGAATTTGTATATGGAAATATGATCTAGCATGGAAGTGGTTCCACCCAGGTACATTAAGAGTGGCTAATGCAATTTTGAAATGGTGTTTATGGCAAAACAGATGTCTTTACTTTCTTCAGATTATAAATGTGCACATAGAGGTTTTATTAGAAAAAGTAACTCATGAAACAGCCTTGGTGTTTAAATATGAACAGGGCAAAATGCCAAGAGCAGCACTTAATAATTGGTGGTCTTTCTCCATTTTAATCTTGAAGGTGTAACTTGAATGAATGATGTTTAAGCAAAGATGGCAGACTGTTATAGTACTTATAGGCCGGATATTCAGACTTCATGAGCAGTGGTGCAAGCCTGGGTGTAGTGCAACTGGGATGCGCCAGGGCCAGGTGATATTCAACGGTGATATGCCATGGTGCAGCACTGTTGAATATGAGGTCAAGCGCATATACGCATGGTGCGAGTGGCACTGCGCCAGCACAAACCACAGATAGGGAGCACGAGGATCGCCAGGGCAAATTACAGTTGTGCTAGGCACATCACCAGCGATATTCAGCAGGGCATGCAAATAAAGGCCATAAAATATGCAAGGCGAAATGGGGCCATTTGCATGTCATTATAGCCCCATTTGTATGCCTTGCACAGAGCAGTCCAGCAACCAGCACCTGGTGCCCTGCACAGAATGACATATGCAGTGGGGATCCCCACCCACAGCCGCCGTGAGCATGGTATATGTAAAACATGGAACTCCCTGGTAGTCTAGTGGCCCCGAGTCCCCAAGATATGTATAAAGACCATCCCTGGTGATCTAGGGGTCCCTCCTCCCACCTGATCCCCAAGAAATGTAAAAAGACCATCCCTGGTGGTCTAGTGGACCCCCACCATTGCCATGATGTGGTACAGCTCCATCAAAGAAATCCATGGTGATCCAGTGACACCCCACCCCTCCTGTACCCTGCTCTCCCCCATCATTGGCAGGTGGCTGCAACCTCCTATACCCCCAGCCACCCACGAATGACAGGTACAGTATGGGCTGCAAGCCCATTGGTCCCCAGTGTGGACAATGACGCTTGCAGGGCATACTGTACTAGACAGTCCCAAATATGTGAATGACTTCATCACATATTTGGGACTGTCTATCACAGTATGCCCTGCAAGCCCATTTGTCCACACTGGGAACCAATGGGTTTACAGTTCATACTGTACCTGTCATTCCGGCGGCGGCATGGGTGGGTTGTTGCTGCCCACTGATGATGGGGGAGAGCACGGTGGGAGGGGTGGGGGGTGCCACTGGTTCACCTCAGGGACATTTTGTCAGAGACAAACACCACATCATGGTGACAGGTGGGGGGTCACCAGACCACCAGGAACGGTCTTCTTTCCCCATTTATCAGGGAATCAGGGCATCAGGAGGGGGGAACCACTAGACCACCAGGTGCTGTGTGTGGTTGAGGACGGTGTTCTGGTGGAGCGGGTGGCCACGCGCTGGCGGCTGCTGTGTTGTGCCCTGCAATACAGCAGCCTACATGTGGGTGGCCTGGATTTCTTCCCACTCCTCACGGGCTCAACTTTGAGCCTCCTATGCGGCGCACTGCAGGGCTGCACCACCATATGCACCGCACATCTGGGCTGAATATCAGGATGGCCGCATATGCATGGGCATGCCACCTGCATCTAAGCTGCATACAATTACTGATAATGCCACAGTGCATTGGGATTTACACTGCACTTGGCAGCCCTTTCAATATCCACTGGGGTGTGTGAGGGACTGCCAGTGCAGCTCTGTTGCACCAGGCAAGCCTTATGAATATCCGGGTCATAGGAGTAATCACCTCTAACACAGGAAGGAGTGTATATAGAGACAGCTGTTGGGAAAGCAATGTTCAATCTTGGCAAGAGGTAAGAGGGGTAAGTGTAGAGAGGAAGATATTTAGGAAGAAGGACAAATAAGGAGGAAAAAGGTAGAGTATACAAAATAATGAATTTCACAGTATGTAAATGAAATAATGTTTACATAATAGTTTTTCTATATTAATGTATAAGGTACAACAAAAGTAACAAACTGAATTGAAAATATGTATACATAAAGTGTTTTGTTGTTATATTATTGTATTAATAAATAATTCCCCTACTCTTTTGAGAAGTTCCATGGGATCTTTAACATCCAGCTAAACAACAACCAGAACTGGTAGACAGGACCTCGGTGTAACATCTCAACTGAAAGACAGCACTCCATTAATCTGATGTCAGTGTGATGGTATTATGACTTCGGATGTCATAATGATGACCATGTCAGAACAATGATATTATGACTTTCTGATGATGTCAGTGATTCCCTACAGGAAAAGTGACCACCCATATGTAAGCAAAAACACATGAGCGTGTATGGGCCATGCTGGATTAAACTACAGATACTGGTGTTGGAGCCATGAGGCGAATCCAAGTGGCTTCTAGCCCTCACCTCTGTGATTTAGTCCAGCATGACCAACACAGCCTGAGGGCATTGTTGCATTTATAAAATGGCAATTGCTGTTCACAAGTAAAAATTAAGAGAAAGTGACAAAAGGGAAAAACTAGAGACTACTGGACAAAACGTGCAAGTGAAAATATATTTTTATGTTGATGGGGTTGGAGGGATCTTGAAACAGTGCACAGGTGAAGTGCTTTAATTAATGAATAACACTGACAGGATGTGGTATATCATGGGTTATTGCCACGCCTCAGGTTTGCTGTGAGTCACAAGGCCACAGGCCAAGTGACTGATGCACACAAGAAGTGACAATATCTCCATGATATACCACTCCCTGGAATCTATTACTATAATGAGTTGTTGTTTTCTTGTTACATAAAAAAAAAAATTTTAATGACTTTTTACAGTGTAGGTGCATATTTAGACAAATAGTTCCTTTACTTTGTTATATGGTCTGTAGGTGGCATGGCATAGTAGGTTCCACAGGAGAAGAGCAGGAAGTGGTGTGGTACTGGTAGGAGAAGGGAAGGCTTTGAGTTGGGATGCTAGTTGACCTGTCTGTTCTTGTTGTGTGGCAGGAGCCCAGAGCCTGAGAGTGCGGCAGCAGGTAAGGTATGGTGGAAACCTGGGACTGCGTGAGATGTGTAGCAGTGGTTGTACTGGCCAATTTGGGGCCTATTTAAAACACTGGGTGAGGAATGGATGCCAGGGCAGCCATATTATTTATAGACAAAGAAGGACAGACTAGTATGAAGGCAAGTGAAAAGGCTGTTGGATGGCACTTTTCTTTTGTGGGTGCCAACAAGGCTGTTTGCTAGTCAAGTTTGAATATTTGCTTCAGCCATTGGACAATTACAAAATATTTCAATGCTAAGCCTTATGTACTGTTGGTTTGTAAACAGCCAAATAGTGCAATCTGATTAGTTAGCCTTGAGGGTTTTTAATACAATTTATTTGCCCAGGATAGCCCTGCTGAGATGCCACACCTTATTTCCAGTGGGGTCCTGCTACTACCTGTTTCTACAGTTGGGTGGACTGGAGATACTTCTCAAGTTCACACCATTAGTATTTGGCTCTAACAGGATTCGAACCTATGATCTCCTGAATCCAAAACCAGTACTTTACCACTAGACCACACTGCCACTTTGTGGATCTAAATAAAATAAGGGCTACAGTAGTTCTCATTTCCCATTACAGATTGAGGAGCATTATGTGACACTTTCAACCAATCAGAGAGTTTGTTTGAGTAGCATGTGAGACACTCTTATTTCCATAAGAGTGTTTTATCATACTATCCTAACAATGGGCTTCTCACTTTCAGTGGTCATGCTAAAAGAGATGATTCTTTTGTATTTAAAAGGCATTAAAAAAACACTGTATAATGTATTAACATGTCCACCTGAGGTACTCTTACTACCATAAGATTGGTTTCCTTGCATATTTCAGAAGTCACGACAGTTGAACTTGACTTTGCTGCTCTCACACCCAAAAGTGCATGAAACTATCATATACCTTATCAATAAAAGTATGGTACCTTGGGCAGACGTATTAACACACACACACACTCTTGAACAGATGGGCAGCTCATGCTAAGAAAAATTGTTAAAAAATATTTTACGTCATCAGCAATATCAATTTTAAAATGATACCACTTTAATCATCTGCTTATAATAATATTAAAAGTATGCCATTTTGATAACCAACTTTTAATACAAAATTCCCTTCAGGAAAACTATTCCTCTGAGCCTGAAAATAGGCAGGTTATTGTCTAGTGCACTTACCCGGTAAACAAAGCTAAATAAATTCCAACTCTTCCAGCCTGTTGTTACCCACCTAGGAATGCCCTTTGTATAACATCACAACTACTTGAATAAGTACCACCAGAATCCACCTGTGAAAGAGACTCCTCCCACTTTGTTCACCCCTGTGAGACCTATAGTACCTCACAGGGTGAACAAATATGCAGGAGGGGAGCCCCTTCCACAGGAGGAGGAGGGAGGAGGAGGAGCCCTAGAACACAGGGGCATGCTGCAGAACTCGAGGGAAGAAGTTTAAGAGGGATGTAAGGGAAGCACTTCTTCACAGTAAGAGTGGTGGATGCCTGAAACAGCCTGCCAGAAGAGGTGGTAGGGACAAAGACAGTGGGAAGCTTCAAACATGTGGGCTAGGCACGTGCATATAATGAGACAGAGGTAAGGGAGGAGGAAGAAGGAAGGATGGACCCTGTGACCAAACAAAGTCCGGGTGTAGTGATAGGTAGGAAAAAGGGCAGATTAGCTGAGCCACCAGTCGTTTTCAACTGACACATTCAACATTTCTGTTTTCACATTTTACCTATTAAACATAAAACAATTTAGCATGACCGTCAGCTAGCTTTGAAAAGAGTACAGTTAAAGAATGTATTGGTTATATAGGAGCTGAGGAAGAAGTGGTGGTTGAGTGGGTGAAGAAGATTATTCTTCACTTGTGCCCTCACCTCTCACTTGCTTACACAACAGACAGCATCAATAAATGCATGCAGGAAGTAAGAGGGGTAACAAATACTATATATTGGACAAGTGATAAATATTAAAACAACAGATAACAAAAACAGAATAACACTCAATGCATTTTCTTATCATCTACAACAACAACAAAAATTCAATTGATTTCTTACTAGTAGATGGTGTTCACTGTCAAAACTAAAGTGACAGACCTTGCCTAGACACAATTCACCCCTTCATGAAGAGTGAGTAATCAAAACAGGAACAACAACAAATTGGCATCAGAATCAAGCTGTGAAAAATTCAGGCAGCAGCGTTCACAGCTAGAGGAAGCACAGTGCTTGGCAAAACTAAAGCAGCCAGACGGAATACTGCATAAATTGGGAGGCAAAATTATATACTGTCTTTAATGTCAAATAAAAATAGGCAGCACACAAGCACTTTTTATTCCTATACCTAATCCTACACATAAAAAGTGATGTAAAAGCCTCTCCTTGTTAGAAAGAAAGCATGTCTGTCAACTCAGAGTGGAACTTGCTCTGTTCTGAGTCAAAAATTATCTCAAGCATCACAAAGGTACTGCTTCAAATCCTCTGAGTAAACATTCTACAGAGCAGCAAAAAAAGTTTGCTTGTTTTAAATCATGAATACTCTAGCACACATTAAGCTACCACAAGGAAATGTTAACAGCAGACAGGGAAAGGGTCTAGATAACAACAAACCAGAATTTATTAAAATTGAATTAATTTAAATAATTAGTTTAAAAATATGTGCACATGGGCCACTCACAGTGGCCCTACCAGTTTAGGAACTACCTTTGTCCACTCAGAGTGCCCCATGACAGCAATAGGGTTCATTTGTCTTGTTGTTTGTGATTATGTTTTGTTACATATTTTGCATTTACTTTGGCTAACCGTGAAAATGGGATGTGCAGCTCTGAACTTGCCAGATATCAAATAAATCAAATCAAATTTAAATCTTGTGCCAGCCACTTTTATAGTGATAAATGAATGTAAACTGCACTCCAGTTCCACCCTCTGTAAAAAGATACCCAGTTTCAAAACTGTCCATTCCATTGGCTTCCTTAATACTGCTAGTCAAAACTTTTATTAGGCTTGTGAAATTGTGTAAAACTGCCAATTTTGCATTCACCCAATTTAACAAAATCGCACCAAAATTTGGATACTTTCACCAATTCTGTTTTATTCACATAGAACCATTTCCCAAAATAGCACACTTAATCTAAAAAAGTGTTAATTTCAACCAAAATTGCCCATTTTAAATGTGCTGTACTAGTTCAGGAAATTATACAAAATGTTACCAAAATGCAGGAAACACATTTTCAGTTTCTACCAGTCCTGTTCCCTAATAACAGCAGGCATATTTCATATTCACTGCAAAATGCCATTGATGCATCAGTTAGCAACCTAACACCCCATCCTGCAGACAGTGACAGGCGTCGGGGTGTGCCTTGGGAGTCATCAGCCTAACGCTTACCCCATTCCTTTACAAAATAAGCTGGTGAGGTACAGAATAGGGGAATGGGGTGACTGTTAAGGCTGATGACCCCAAGGCACCCTCCCTCGATGCCTGTCACTGTCTGCAGGGGTGGGGTGTTATTTGGAAACCCTAATACCCCATTTCCCTGCTTTTGTCACTATAGTAACAACCCTAACTGATGCATTAACGAAGTTATTTGCAATGAATTTCCTTACTTTTCAGATAGTATAGCTGGGCCCTATGTACGAAGGGGTGGAAACGCACTGGAGGCACATATCCCATCCACGAGTCTATGGCCCAGTACAGGTGCGTGGTATTATGTACCGCAAGCACCCTTTATTGCTCTCCCCAACACAGGTCCAGACTGACCCCGTAGCCCCAGGAATTGCCCGTCCCCTGTAATCCTGTATATCCCCCAAACACATAGGTCCACGTCCCTGGTGGTACCACGCAGACCCGTCACCTGAAAAAGGGCAGCTCCGACCCTGGTGTTGCTACAGGTCCCTCCACCCCTGCACACAGGTGCCCTGGTCCCAATATTGAATAGAGCCCCCTACACAAACACACACATATACACACACACAGTCCCTAGTCCCAGTGTTGAATAGGACACCCACCCCCTCACACACAGGATCCTCAGTCCACCCGATCCTGTACCCCAGCCCTGGTAACCCGCCCCTCATTCATGTTCAGTGGTCTCCACCCCTGCAGCACCAACAACATGACCCCTTGACCCTCTACCTGCTTGTCAGTGCTGCGGCTCCGGATGGCCAGCGGCACAGCCCTCCCTCACACCTCCTTGGCCACTGGCCATCCAAAGCGATGCTGGGGTCCAACACCTATATAGAGGCATGCTCCCAGCATCACTAGGACAGCCATGCATGACTTTTAGAGCTTAGGTTGCCCTATGTGTACCTCAGATACGGCATGTAGGCAACCTTGGTGTTTGTACATAGGCCCCCATGCCCTTATCTGCACTCCATCCCTTCAGAGATGCATATACTGTATGTGGCTGATCCAACCTTGTGGGGGCCAGGACCCGGGTGTGTGTGTGTGTGTGTGGGGAGTTCCTGCTGCTGCTGGGGCCATGCAGGGTCTGGTGTGTGTGCGGGGCAGGGTGCTATATGTGGTTATGGCAGGGGTGCCCCTGTCATAAGCAGTGCCTCCTATGCAGAGGTTAAACTGGGCAGGGAACTGACTGGAACTCAGTTCCACCTCCTCTGACACCTTTCTCCATTGAATAATATTGAAGAGTTCCACCTCCTAAGGATGACAGTTCCACTTCCTACAAATTTAGAGGTTAGAGTTCCACCTCCTAAACATTTCCAATTGAACCACTGCTCCTATGCCCCCAATGTGCAGCACTACTGCTTAGTGAATGGCGCATAGTGCAGGCAAGCCCCACCTGCCCCTGGCATGTTGCTGTCCATGTGGATTGGGGATCCCATGCAGAACAGACTTGTGTACAGATGGTGCAGGTCCCATGCATGGCTTTTGACTTAGGTTGCTAAGCACCTCAGATACATGGCACATAGGCAACCTTTTTTGTGCATCGCCCCATATACTTATCTGCGCTCCCATCCCTTCAGAGATGCACATAATGTATGTGTGTAGCCCTGACTCTTTGTCACATTTTGACCCCAAATGTTCAACATAGTCTTCTTATCACCCCACCTCATAAACCCCATAGGTGAAAATGTCTTAATCTGTGGAAAACCGCAATTCAGCGCCTCAGGTGTGGAAAGTCATATGGGGCAGGATGTGACAAATGGCAGCTGTATTGCTTATGAGGTGGTATGAAAAAATGACTGTTAAAAATTTGGAGTGAAAATATGAAAAATTAGCAAACTTACGGCATGCATAGGAAAATTTCAATGGCGCACATAACTCAGGCGTTATTTGGTATTTTACCCAAAATTTTCAACATAGGCATTTTGGGACCCCACCTCATGAACAGTGGCAGTGTCATTTCATTACTCAGTCCAGAATGGTGATTTCACATAATACGCCATTCTGCACCACAGGTATAAAAACACATTTCATGAAATGGTGTGAAATATGGCTATGCTAAAAATTTGGAGTGAAAATATTAAAAATTGACAAAGTTACATGCATACGTCTGAAAATTTAAAAGCGACCGCTTTATAACTGGTGTTTTCTGGTATTTTGCTCAAATTTTCAACATAGGCTTTTGAGACCCCACCTCATGAACAGTGGCACTGTCATTTTGTTACTCAGTCCCAAAGGTGATTTTGTACAGCATCCAGGAAATCACTGTATGGGTCTGATTAACAAAATGACAGTGACAGTATTCATGAGGTGGTTCCCAAAAGCCCATGTTGAAAATTTGGTGGAAAGAATACCTTAAAATGGCGAGATATCAACATAAGTTCAAACGCCATTCACAGCATTATAGGCACTTACCTTGATTCTTCAGTTAGCGGTCCAGCTTTGAAGAATACAGATGTGCCCTGGTACAAAGAAGATGACAGCCACCAACCTGCGATGGTAAGTATAGGCCAGGGTGGGGATGGGGTGGGTTGCTCAGTGAGAGGGTCAGAAAAAAATCAAGACATCAGGGACTGTTTCTTTTTCAGGGATAGAGTTACACATTTCGGGACACTGGGGGCTCACAGTGTTCTACACTAGTGGGGTGGAGACATAGTTTACATGTAGGGGCACTGGAAGTGGACTCCATGGTGTCCCACACTGGTGGGGAGGAGGGCTTACAGTGCCGCACCTTCTGTCAGCAAATATAGAAAAATAATATGTTTGGGGACATTGGAAGTGGTCACCCCAGTGTCCCACACTGGTGGGGTTTATATCACCAGTAGAAGGATTGGGTACCGCTGTAGGCACACAAAATATAAAGCATGGCAATGGGAGGAGAGAGGTGCCAGTACTCCGAGGGCAACATAATGGTGGGGCCACTAGACACCACGGATATGGGAAAAAATAACAGGTGGGCAGGGGATGCCACTAGACAACCAGGCTCCCTGCAGCACTATGAACCCTGCATGCAAAACAAGCTACCTCCTGAGGAAACAAGGTACCTCTCCACAAAAGAAAGCTTGTTTTCACGGCACATCTATTTTGGCCAAAATTAAAAAGTTAATAACTTTTGAATGGATTCATATTTTTCACCAAACCTTCAAAAGGCACATTTGTGAGGCAAAAGCTTTCAACCCTGAAGATTTCAGACCATGACCAAAAGCTGTTTCAAGAAACAACTGTCAAAAGAAACTGCAAAACCCCATTGAAAAAAGCATTGCAATTTTATGTTTTCACCACTCTGTATCTCAATAACCACAAAAGGATTATACGAAATTTGGCACATCAAGAAAACTTCCTCTAGCTGCAAAGCATGCCAAATTTGTGCAAAATACCTGGAAAGGGTTACAAAAGTTATTAAAGTGCAAAGTTTGTGGTTTAAAGGGAATGTGTACCATGCAGGCTCACATTGTAAATATATGAGCCTTACATGGTCATCTGTTAGTACATGTTGAAAACTAGAGGTGCCAGAGCCCTAAATATGGGTTTGACAACCATGAACTCCCCAAAGCACAGCACCACACAGTGCCATTTTCACTCAGTTCAAGCATTCTGTGCAACACATGTGGCTCCAGTGATGCGTCCATGCCTCACCACCTGAGTGAGAGCACGGGCGACTATGTGGCAATCCCTGACACTGCAGCACACTGAGCTGTATACAGTAGTCCCCAGTAACAGCGTACATACCTGAGAGTAGTGTCCTGGTCCTCTATTAGCCCCTATGGAAAATGAGTGAGAAAATGTCCTGCTGTGCTTATAAATTAATTTTATGTTCAGAGCCCGCTGCTCCAATCATGTCTGAAGATTTCTCCTGTGTGCTTGTGGCCCCAGGCAAGCTCGGCAGTGGCGTGCGCGTCTGTGCTTGCTGTAGGCTTTATAATGGAGCAGATTAGAAAAAAAATGTAAGCATATGTTATTAATGTGGTTCCTGCTACATGAGAGCTATATGAGCCTCTATAATTATATTGTCTATTAAACCGAGCACTGGAATTTGCAATATATCAATTGCTTATCTCAGCACTGTGGCGTGCGCACACTCACAGTGCTAGAGATAAACAATTGATATATTGCAAATTCCAGTGCTCGTTTAACAGACAACATAATTATGGAGGCTCATAGCTCTCATGTAGCAGGAACCACATTAATAACACAGTGTTTACATTTTCTTCTAATCTGCTCCATTATAAAGCCTACAGCAAGCACAGACGGCACGCCACTGCCGAAGTGCCTGGGGCCAAGGCCACAGGAGAAATCTTTGTACATGATTGGAGCAGCGGGCTCTAAACATAAAATGAATTTATAAGCACAGCAGGACGTTTTCACCCATTTTCCATAGGGGCTAATAGAGGACCAGGACTACTCGGGTATGTACGCTTGTTACTGGGGACCACTGTATACAGCTCAGCAAAGCGCCTGCAGTGTCAGGAATTGTCACATAGATGTCCATGCTTTCACTAGGTGGTGAGGCATGGACTGTCATCACTGGAGCCACATTTGTTGCACAGAATGCCTGAACTGAGGAAATGGCGTTGTGCTTTGAGGGTATTAATTGTTGTAAAACCTACTTTGGGGGCACTAACCGAACTGCTTTTCACCATGTTTTAACAGATGAACATGCAAGGCTCACATATTTATAGTGTGAGGCTGTATGGTACAGATTCCCTCTAACCAACAGCCTATTTCTTCCTACCCCCCACAAAATTGCCTTATGTCTGTCCCATGCATTCTTGAATTCTCCCACAGTTTTAGACCCCACAACCTCCTCAGGAAGGCTGTTCCATGCATAGTCCCTCCCTGGTCTACTACTTTGTTACCCAGTCAAAGAATTCTATTAGATTAATCTGACATGACCTTCACACTGTGAATCCATGCTGCTTTGTGTCATGTGCCCTGCTGGCCTCTAGGTACTCAACAATTCTTTCTTTCGAAGTGATTCCATCATTTTCCCTACCAATTAGGTCAGACTAATAGCTCTGTAGCTTCCTGCCTCGGCCTTGCTCCCACCTTTTGTGAAGGGAATCAGATCAGCCTTCCTCCAGTCCTCAGGTACCACACCATACTCCCATGATTTGTTAAAAGGGTAGTCTGTGGTGTCACTAGCTCGTCCCTTGATTCTTTTTAGAATTCTGGGGTGAATCCTGTCAGCCCCATTGCCTTGACCACCTTGAGTTTTAGGAGGTCTTTCGGATCCTTTCTTCTGTGAAGGGACTTGTATCACAACCCCCAACCCATCCAGAGTGCCTGTATTGTATGAGTATGGTATTGTATATATGGAAAGTGCAATTAAGTGACCTCCTTGAAAATGAGTTTAGCTCAACAGAGCTCCATCTCTGTTCATAGTTTGTGAATAAAAACGTCTGATACTTGCTAATGTTACCTATGAATGTCCTATTAACATTCTACAGAACACTGTGTTTGGGGGGCATCATTTTGAAATACGTACAGTAGTTAATGGAATCTAGTTCTATGAAAGGCTGTCTAGCATACAAGCAATATCAGCACAATACTCAAAAAGGCTCTAAACTGAAAATAATCACCAATATTTGAATTACTGTATTTAAAAACATCATGGTGGGCAGAAAAGCAATGACAGTCCATCCAGTCTGCCAATGGTTAGCTATTTAACTTCATGATCAGGATTTCATGCAAGTGCACATATTTGTTATATCATCTTTTTCTTGAAATCTTCACTGTGTGGCAATCTTGATGGTATAATGTGGCAGTGAACCAAGGAGGCAGTATAAGGCCAGTGGTCTAAGGCTCTGAGCTACAAATCTGGTGACATCCAGCAGACCAGACCTGGGTTTGAATCCCACAGCTTCCACTTGCATATTGTGTGACCCTGAGCAAGTCACTTAACCTCCTTGTGCTCCCAGGTCGCTCCTGTAAAAAGCTTCCAGCTTAGTGTGCTATACCTGGTTAAACAACTAAATAAAAAATTACTGATTGCCTTAACCAAGACTGTTAAGCTGCCTTATCCTATGGAAGCCTAGTTAGCATTTCTCTGTCATCCAGGTTGCTTGTTGAATGTCACAAAGTTGATTAGCCTCATCTAGCAAGCAGCTGAACCAGTCTAATAAATCAATACCTTAGCCCTTTGACACCTGCTAAGTTGTGCTTTTGGTATGATCCTGAGCAGTTAAGAGTCGATGCTTTCCTTCTCTGATGCAAATCTGTCTTTCAGTGTCTTTTTGTCATGCATCTTTAAACTTCATTTGAGTCCCACTCCAGCAGCTGCTGTTCCATTAATTTTAAACAAGTACCTATTAGTTCACATCTGTGCCTTAAATATTTCTTAATGACTTGAGGTAAATGCATTTCTAGGTCTGTTAAAACTCAAGTTCTGCAGGATTGGTTTCTTTTGCATTTTAGAGGAAGATGGCATATAGGACAGATCCATGTCTTACCAAGTCCTATTTAAGCAATAAGGTATGACCAGAGGTTATGTTAATGTTCTAGATTAATCACCCTAGAGTATGAATGTGGCACAAGATGCAGCTGAATGCCATAGTTGCCCCAGAAGGTGAGTAACTTCAACATTAACATAACCCCGGAGTACCTTATTGCTATTATTATTATAAATGGGTTCAGTTTTCTTGCAGTTTTCCAGTATTGTACTGTTTATTTCAGATAATCTTAACTGTTGATGTAAAATAATTCTCCGCAAAGGTTGACATTAGAATTGTCACAGAAGTAAACAGGAACAAAGTGTATCTGTGAACAGGTAGTTACTGTGAGTGATTAAATTATTTGTAACCTATTTTATTATACAAAATCACATACCCCCACAATGCAAAACATCATGGGCTGCATATGTAAATCACCACGAATGTTATACTGGTCCAACTTTAAGCGAGATTGCATGGTGCCGAAAAGCCTCTCACACAGTTTGCAAAGGGTGCTAACAGAAGACAGAGACATGTATTTCATTCTACCAGGACTCATCAGTATGCCTCGTCTGTTTGACACCCCAGTGGAATGGACCAGCTACCCTAAGGCAGTGTGCCTGGGATATATTGTAGTGAACCCATTAAAATAAAAACTATTTAAAGACAAAGAACCTCTGTGCATAAACACTGAGGCAAGGTTACCCAAAGGGCATTTGGCTGGGAAGCCAAGTTTCAAGAAAATACAAAATCACACATGCCCCACAATGCAAAGCATCATGGGCTGCATATACAAATCACCACCGAATGTTATGCTGGTCCAACTTTAAGCAGAATTGCATGGTGCCGAAGGCCTCTCACACAGTTTGCAAAGGTGCTAACAGAGACATAGACACGTGTTTAGTCCTACCAGGACTCATCAGTATGCCTCGTCTGTTTGACACCCCAGACAACAGAGGCAGGCATACTGATGAGTCCTGGTAGGACGAAACACGTGTCATGTCTTCTGTTAGCACCCTTGCAAACTGTGTGAGAGGCCTTCGCACCATGCAATTCTGCTTAAGTGGACCAGCATATACCTCTGAAATGATTTGCATATGCAGCCCATGATGCTTGCATTGAGGCATGTGTGATTTGTATTTTCGAAATTTGGCTTCCAGCCAAATGCCTTTGGGTAACCTTGCCTCAGTGTTTATGCACAGAAGGTTCTTTGTCTATTTTATTATGTTTGTTACTCCACAATTGTTCAGCTCCATAGCATTTCTATGCCACACAAAGTACTATATAGCCCGTGACAGCTATGATGCTGCAAAGCCTGTTAGCATTCATGCATAAAATTTACAAATGAATGAAGGAGCACGTTGCTTGTGGCAGAGCTTTTTTTCACTGTGCCAATAGTGAAAGGAGTCGGAGACAGATAGTGAAAACAAGCTGTCAAAATTTGCGCTGCCATTTGAATAAACTCTGATCGCTCAGCGCTAGCTGAGATGTGGACGCTTGTCAGTTGGCAGTCTATATGAGGATGGACCAATCGGTGGTTCATTTCTACACGATTCAATTTTAATTTCTGCTTTTTTTCACTGTGGCTATAGTGATGGGAACTGGAGATACAGACAGTGAAAACAAGCTGTCAAAATTTGAGCTGCCTTCTGAATGAACGCCGATCACTCCGCCCTAGCTGGAGGTGTGGACGTTTCTTTCAGTTGACAGTCTCTATGGGGATGGCTCAATCAGCAGTTCTTTTCTACAAACTTCAATTTTATTATTTCTGAAGATTTTTTTATATATACTGTGGCAATAATGAGAGGAGTCAGAGAGATGGGCAGTGAAAACAGGCTGTCAAAATTCGCTCTGCCTTCTGCATGAATGCTGATCAGCCGTAGTAGGAGCTGTAATGCAATAAGGCATAGCACTGCAGTCACAACTTGGTGCATGACAGCTTATATTTATGCTAGAAAAAGCTTAAATTAGAACCAATTCTTTCCTTTTGGGCACTTATTAGTGGACTTCAGAGATGGAATGGTACTGGTTAAACATTGTGTCCCTAGATGAAATGTCCCATGCTGCAGGGGAGAGGGGGTGGCATGGTCACACTGCTGCTATTGCCCGTGGTCCGGGAGACACTATACTTACACCGTAGATCACTTCTGGCGCCAGGGAGTAGCGGATTTGTAGCAGGAGTGGCAGCTAGAAGCACTCCTAATGCAGTCCGATAGTAATACCTAGCAGCTGCTCTCACTGCTGCCCTGGGGTTGGGAGCCATGGTTGCTGACAAATGGAGTGGAAACACAGGACAGGATAATTTGTCAACTGTGCTTCTATTGGCACGGGTCATCAGCAGTGATTTGTGCTGCTCTGCGTTTTTACGAGCACCATCATGGTGGTGCATCACTGCAGGCTGATTTGGAATTTTACTAGGTTAAAGAAAAACTCCAATCATGGGAGTGACTTGGCCCATTCAGTAGTGCAGGGAGATACTAATGCCGGCTGCAGGATGTTCTGCTTGTTTAAAACTGCACTTACGCTACTCATGTCCACAGACTGCAGGTACCTCACTCCTCTCTAGCTCCTGCTCCTTGATTTACAAGTTAAGATGCAGACAACTAAAACTAAAGAAAATAGTTGCTTCTGGGGTTGCTGACAATATTGCCAGGGAGAAGACATGATGGCGTTGCTAACTTTACTTGCTAGGACTCTGGCGGTGGACTGGGAGAGGCGGTTATGTTGCAGATTTTTTACATTTATTCCATATGCTTTTAAGATGCACTGTGACTTGTTGTACTTTGGAAAATAAAACACGGTAACAGAGGCAAAACTGATCATTACTCAATTGTTTATTCAACAGATGGAGTACCATAATGAGTACTTCAGTTTATGTTTACACTGTCCGGCATATGTGTCTAACTATAGAATTTGTAAAAAAAAAAAAAAAAAATAGTCCCAGGCTGATTAATGCTCTTGTCATTCAGCTGAACAAGTACATTAATAAGGAGATTAACATGTTCAGCTCAATTAATGCTCACGCTCTCAATCTGTAAAAGTAGCTGGAGTTCTCTCAGACTCAAAACCGGTTCGCTCAGGAGTTCCCCAGGGATCCATCCTGGGCCCCTCCTTTTCAGCCTTTTCCTAAACTCCCTCCCCAAATCCTGCCCTGAACAATTAATCCTCTATGCCGATGATGCTGTGATTCTTGCCACTCATAAAGATCCAGACCTCTTCGCCTCAACCTTCAGCATGCTTTTCGAAGTTGAGATGTGGTTCCTTGAACATAAGCTGGTTCTAAACCACAAAAAACTAAATCCATGCTCTTCTCTAACCCGCAAAACAAGAAACGGCAAGTCCCACTCACCATTAATACATACCTAGGAAATACCCTTGAACAAGTGCCAATTTTCAAATATCTTGGAATCAACTTTGATCAAGGCCTAACCTTTGCAACTCACATTGATAGTACAGCAAAAACTATTAATCAGCGAATTGGGATTCTGTATCGGAACCGACAGCTTCTTACCCATTCTGCACTGAGGATTGCCATCAATCTTCTATCATCTCAGTCGTTGACATAGGCTAGTTATATATGGATCTGCCACTACTACAGCACTTAGTGGCGTTACAGCATCCTAAATAAGGCCTGTCGGCTCTCACTGGTGCACATCGACGTACCTCCACATGTGAACTCTATGCTGACTCAGGTTGGTTGCAACTCTTAAACCGGATAAAGTACCTTACCTGCCTGATGGCGAAAAAATCCACTCTGGGCCTTACTCCACCCTGTATCCAAGACCTGTTATGCCCAAGCGCTAGCACCCGTTTTACCAGAAGATCAGAACACCAGCCTCTCCAAGTCCCCGATGCCGGACTTCTCAGGGACAAAGATCATTTGCCTATCGTGCCCCCAGCTGGCTAAATGCCCTCAGCACTCATATTACTGCCTCCACCTCTCTAGGTATTTTCAAATCAAGGCTGTTCTCTCACCTTGCCACCTCCAGCTCCTGTGACTGCCCTGATTAAACCTCCTATTTTCTCACTACCCACCCTGTTCCGTTATTTAACAAAGACATGTTTGGGAAACCTTTTCTCCTGCTATTCTCTGCTCCCACACCTTTCACTTACCCTCTCTGTTCTGGACTTTTTCCCTATTTGTTTCTCCCTAATCTGGCATGACCTCTTTCTTGTAATAATAATGTGATTATTGATATCTCATGTCCTTTTGCACAAGTGATTTGATATGTATTTGTATATGTTTTTGCTCTTGACACAACACAAATTGTTGTGTTATCTATGTAACCTTTGTACTGTACCTAATTGACGTGGAACCTTTGTAAAGAGCCTCTGGCTCAAAGTAGTAATTCCTAGAACAATAAACTAAACTAAACATCAGGATCTCAGAATGCTGACAACCAATCAGAATGCAGCATTCCTGGATAGGCCGAGGCCTCCTGCCTACTGGCATACCGGCTCGCCAAACAGTGCAAATTGTCCACTATTGCGTAATAAAGGACCCAACCATAGGAACCCACCACACTAAAAGCAATGACATCACCCAGTATTACAGGGAACTATACACTCCAGAACAGCAGGCAGCCCCATTCTCATCAACACCTTCCTGTCAACCCTGGGCCTTCCTAGACTCACCACAGACCAACAGACTAGCCTGCTGACCCCTATCACCCCAGTGGAACTGGCTGCACCGATACAGATCCAAGATGTAAAAGGCCCTGACCGTGATGGATATGGGGCAGAGTTCTACAAATGTATGGTGCAACCCATAAGCCATTTACTGCTAAGTGCCCTTAATAAGGTCATGCAGGGAGACACCCCCCAAGCTGGTCATTCGTAACAATTTCCCTCATCCCCAAACCCGACAAGGACCCCTGTCAATGTGGCTCACACAGGCGATCTCGGTTCTCAGTATGAACTACAAGTACCTTATGTCCATTCTGGCCTGAAGAATGGACGCATCCTCAACCCTGATAAATTTGGACCAAACAGACTTTGTGCGCTAGATCTACCACAGACAACATTAGTAGAGCCCTACACTTAGTCCACGAAATGCAAACCCATAAGAACCCATCCGTCCTTCTCAGTCTAGATGCTGAGAAGGCTTTTGATTGCATGTCATGGCCTTTTCTTTTCACCACTATTGCCAAAAATGGTCCCCCCTTTATGGCCACCATCCAGGCACTAAATCCCTCCCCTCAGGCATGTGTCAAGGTTTCCAGTCATCACTTGGATTATTTTCCCTCTTTAGTGGTACACGACAGGGGTGCCCTATCTTCTGGACTCTTAGCTATTTTTATTGAGACCCTGGCCCAGGCACAAGGCTAGCCCGGGTTCTCGGGGTGCAGATGGATGATAGTGAGCATCAGAATAGCTCTATATGCGGACGATGTCCTTCTCTTCCTCACAAATCCTACAAAATCCATCCCAGTGGTTTTCCACATTCTGGAGGAGTATGGAGCTTGCTCAGGATACCAGCTTCATACCAGCAAGACAGATGCTCTTGTCTTCCACTTGACCCCCCAGGACATTCAGGAGAGATACCCATTCCGATGGAACCTGGATAAATTGAAATACTTGGGCATCTATTTGTCACACAAGCGGAGGATGCCATGCACAACAATTATCGCCCTTTTCACACAAATGAAGCAGGATCTTAAGAGATGGAGTCTCCTCCTTTGAACTTAATTCAGAGAGTCAGGTGGTGAGGATGGTGGTTCTTCCGAGGGCTCTGTACGTCTTTCAGAATGTCCCCTTAGCCTACCGACTAACCTATTTCACCTGTGGAATGGGGTCATTACTAGATTCATCTGGGCAGACAAGCACCCTAGAATCAAATTCAGTACACTTTCCCTGCCTAAATCACATGGAGGGTTTGCACTTCAACCTTAAATTATATAACTGTCACCTGTCATTCATACTCCAACGCTATATGGGAGTGTCTCCGCTCATTGGAGAGAAATAGAGGAATGTACACTACCTCAATCTGAGCTGCAAGGTCCACCCATATCAACCCCCTCCCCGTGGGACAGGTCACCTCAAACCCTGGCTTATACTCAAATTCAAGCCTGGCACTCTATCCGTAAATCCCTACAATTCACCCCATTCCTGGTGTTGCTATGCCTGATAGGACTGACTGGAAAATTTCACCCTAGCCTTAACTGACCACACTTTTTGTAACTGGAGGCATCTACACCTTACAAAACTCACACAATTCCCTAAGGGAACCTACTTCAAGACATTTAATGAGATCCGATGGGAGTTTAACCTACGACAATCAGATTTCTTTCAATACCTACAGATCGCCACTACTTTGATACCCTCCCAAAGGCGTGCGTAGTCCAGAGGAGTATCCCCACCTGATAAAGTCGCTACAACAATTGCAAGTCAGTGCACTGCCACATGCCATCTCGGGTCCTCTATAAATCCATAGTGGAGACAACCGGGATAATACTAGTTCAATAATGGAAAGATGGTGCACTGAGCTGAATACCCAACTTACCCCACAGATGTGGGCGCTATATACCTCACAGCCTCTAGACTTACCTGCTTCCATACATGGTGGCTGTTCTCTTGGCAGCTTCTCACAAGATTCTTTCGCACCCGACCATAACCTCTCATTTTCATGCCACCACATCAGCTGCATGCTGCGCCAATGTGGGTGAAACCAATGCGCTTCACTCCCACATGCTATGGCCCCAAGCTACAACCATTCCTGCTGGACCTCCAGGGGAGCTGGCAGAGCTCTTTGGGCATAGGATACTCCTGACTGGGAATTCTTTATTCTACCGTCTTCCCATGTGAGTTGAGAGGCTCATACAGCAGCCACCTAGTCGGGATACTCCTCCTTGCTGCTAAAAGGCTGTCACTAAGTGTTGGCTTACCACATCGACCCCTCGATAAATAGCTGGAGGATATAGTCAATCGTATATATAGAGCAGAGAGGTCACATACACTCTGAATGATAGATTGGAATTCTTCTCCACAAAGTGGAACAGATGGATATTACACATCATGACCAAGGACCCAGACTTTGTACCCTAGGGCCGAATAACACCCTATCCACATAGCCACCAGAAACATTCTAGTCATCCCCTAAGACACATGAGTAGTGGAGACACCTGCCTAACAGGGCATATGGCTCTCCACCCTGGGGATGGAAGGACACTGGAGGTTGGCCAGTGGAGGTGGCAGTAACTGGCAAGAATGGGAGCCCGATGGAAGGAGATCAGACCCGACAGGGAGAAGGAGGAATGGGGAGGGGAAATAAAAGTATGTAAACAACAAATGGAAATGGAAAGATTAAAGATAGTGATGCTCTGATGGCCTTGTTTGTATTATTGACTTTATATATGAACTCTAACCCTGTCAGCATAGTATTGTACAAATTAAGAAACTGTGACTGCAAAAAATGTAAAAATAATCAGTAAAAAGTATATTTACTAAAAGAGAATGCAGCATTCCTGAGACCCTTATAATAATGTTAGATATTTACCTACTTCTGGAACTGTGCCACACAGATTAGCATCAGACCAGAAGAGTAAACTGAATGTATCTTTGTTTCAAGAGTTTTAACAACAAAGAGTTATCTGAGTTCCAAAATCCGGTATGCCACATAAAGATTATCTCATGAACCAAAGAGGTTACAACATTTTGAATGTAGTGCAGCACTTGTTGGGTCTGCAGGACATGCACAGCCCATGAGAATACAGAGAATCTGCCATGTGACAAACAGTTGTCCGTACATTTAATTTTGATCTTTATTTTGTTTGTTCATTTGTCTTCAGGAAATGGTCAGAACATGATAGCAATGAGCACCATTTCTAGTAGGATTTTCTGTTGTCATATTTCCTTAAAGGGAACATAAATTCTGCTGTTTATATTGCTCATTTTTAATATAATTGTTAATCTGGGCATATGTGAAGTCAGATTAATTACCCAATATATTTGTTTTGTGTGTTTGTCTTTGTCGTTTGTTCTGACAAAGTCTGTTGTTTTCCTTTATAGGGCGATAATGCAGCCTTTTTCGGCCAAGATTAATTTTTTTGTAATTACTTAGCAGTTCCAGAACTTGATGGCATCAGCTGAGCTAAAGACTACAAAGCGGAAGCCAGTGACATCAGCTCAGCTTTCACTGCATTGAGTCTTCAGTTCAACTGATGTCACAGGGTTCCAGAACTACTAGGAAATGACAAAAGAATATTGGGCAGTATGAAAGCTGCATGGATTTAGGGCCCTAAATAAGGAAAAAATGGAACTTTGTCAAAACAAGCACACAAAACAATGTACTGGGATTGTAAAATAGACTCACGTATGCCCAGATTTACAATTATATTAAAAACAGAAGCAATGTAAACAACAGGGTTAAGTTCCTTTTATTTTTTTTATTTAGTTGTTTAACCAGGTATAGCACACTAAGCTGAAAGCTTTTTACAGGAGCGACCTGGGAGCACAAGGAGGTTAAGTGATTTGCTCAGGGTCACACAGTATGCAAATAGAAGCTGTGGGATTCAAACCCAGGTCTGATCTGCTGAATGTCACCAGATTTGCAGCTCAGAGCTTAGACCACTGCGCTTATACTGCCTCCTAAAAGGACACTGTCAGCCTTTTTCCATCACATTATATCTCGTTGAAATCCCACATGTTTATGATTGCTTACCTCTTCTGAAGCTCATTGAAGCTGTTGGCTGTTTGATCAGCTTCCTTTCTTAGTAGAACTGAAATGCATTGGAGTGGTGTAATTATACCCAACCTTATTCAGCTTCAAATCCTTGATCTACTTTCTACTCTTATTGCATACATCCTGAACATCAGCAACACCCCAAACAGTGCAGTCGCTCATGATGATGTAATGGTCTCCTTTCCTCCACAGCATCACAAATGCTAGGATTGTGTTGAGGGTGTACTCAAGCCCAGGAAAGACGCTGGAATTAGATCAAAGAATGTAAGCAAACAAGTTTTTGTATGGTAACACCTGTATGGTGGGCAGGCTTTTTTATTTTTAAAAGAAAATAAATCAGAATCAAACTACAAGATACATCGGCAATCTCTACAGAATGCGAGCAATCATAACATTTATTTTTAATCTAGGGACAATTTGAGGCCTGGGGTGGATGGTGTCCCTTTAAGGATCATACAACATGACTGGTGGAATCGAATCACATGATCCTGCAATTGCTCTAGCACAACCTGACAAAATAGAAATGTGTTTTCTTTTGTGCTCTTGAGTTTTTCTCCCATTATACAAGCACAATAACACACTCCAGGGTGTGTTGTTTTGCTGTAATACTCATAAATAGTTAGCTTTGCCTTGTGCCTCCACACCATTCAGGGTGTCAGGGACTTCCTGTGTATTTTTGTAAGAACATGGGCTGTTATTTGAATGACTCTACAGCACAACTCAGTAACCAGTCTCTGCATAGTTCCAGTTATCCTGTTATAAATCCTGCAGCAGACATAGAAGGTGCTGTTCTCTCATTCACGGATCTCCTCTTATCCACAGGTGTGCGAACCCCTGGCTTCATCTTGAATAACTCTGTTGTGAAAGTGCAAATGGGAAGACAGCAGATAAGTGCCCAAGAAAATCATAACTTAGAAGGTAAGTCTGTCATCAGAGCTCCAAGAATGTCACACTATTAATACCTTATTAATGCACACTTCTCCTCCACCTGTTTACGTGCCTAGAAGCATTTCTGTCACCAGAATCTAGTCCTCCTATTAGTATGTGTATTAAAAAAATTTGTATGGTATGTAAAATGGTTGTTTTATACTGTGTCCTGGGAATTTCCTTGTATGTCTTCTCATTTCTGTGTACGCTCTGTACCGGGTCGCACCTGAAATGAGCTTCGCTCAATGTGCCTTTCCTGGTTATCAATTTTTAATAAATAAATAAAGTGATGCACTTTTGCTCTTTACTGCTGTGTCTAGCACCAACTGCAAGCAAATGTTCTATATAGTTGCCTCCTGTTCAGATGTATACTAAAAGATGCCCTTCGTCACGATCATGTTGTGCCAACCGTACTGTAATGCAATATTCTGTATGCTTGTTTTGCTACTATTGTACACTGTTTCTATTATACTGTCTTCTACCCCTTCTCCCAGGACGATCTGGAATCGAGCAGTAGTCTGCTCAGCATGCCTTCCTGGTAAAACTTTTAACTAACTAAATAAATAAACAGGGACCTTCCAACCCTTAATGTACTCTGAATCAAACTGAAAGGACATGATTTTCCTTTTTATTATTTAAAACCATATTTTATTGAAAGGATGTTATCATATATGTCTTGTAGAATGTGAAGACCATACGGCATGCATTTAACTATTTATATATGTATGAAACAAAACAAGTAGACTAAAATTAGTTACAGTAACTGACCCCAATGGCATGGTAGATTAAACATCCATGCCTCCCTGCTGTGTTCTTGCCAGCGACCCAGAGTTCAAGAACGGACTTACTTGCTGCTATAGGGCCAGCTGGGAAAGGGAAGCTTGAGTTTCCATGGGACAGCTGTCATCCCTTGAGCGGGATCCTGCAATCTGCTGCTCAACTGCTACCTAAAGGAATCCAGATGGTAGCTTGTACACAGTTTTGTAGTCTGGGAAAGGGTTGGTGTTCAGAGAGCTGAGGCACTGCCACAGAGGGGAACATGCATGCCACGCTCATTGCATGTCAAGCCATGCCCAGAGGGAAAGTCAGGTGGAAAAATGTGAAGGATGAGCTTAATAGCCCACCAGAACCGGCCCAGCCGGTCTTGGAGGGAAGACTGGTGGAGACTAGGGACAACCGTGGTGGCGGTGACAGGGCTGAGCTGATACAGCTGCCCAGCCTGCCACCAGAGAGATAAAAACCTTTATAGAAATAAAATTAGCTAAAGGAGCACCAAGGTCTAACGTACAATTCACATAAACCTGCTGTCAGATCAGTAATATAATTTTCTGTTGAAAATGATAATGAGAAAGTAATTATAATTAAATCCTTGTCTCTCTCTCTCTCTATACCCTAACTTCCAGTACTGCGCAGACATTTGATGCTTTGTGAATTTATGACTGTATCCTTAATTCTTTTGCATACACCCTTCCCTAAGTCCCCACAAGGATTATTCCTTTGCTGCAGAAGAGCTATACCTTCCTTCCCTTCTATATATTGCCAAAACTGTAGCCATTCTGCTTCTTGCTTTCCTGTGACCCTTATGCCTGCCATGATATGTTCCACAGACCTAGCCTTCCTTGCCTACCTGCTTCAGTCTTCTTCCTCTGGGGCTGTTTGTGTAAGCCAGCTGGCTGTGATAGCCTTCGTGCTGCTGCAATTAGGATCCAGAAGTGGTATCTCTTTTATTTGTCTTTACAACACCTGACAGAAGGCCCAGGAAGATACGGTGGGCTAGCAACTGCTTATTTATGCCCAGCATTTCTTTTACTGCCTCCCTCAGATCCTTCCAGTAATCTTTCAGTTTCTCACACTCTCAGTATACATGGTGTGGTCCCTGCCCCTGCATTCTCTTCGACGTCTGTCTTGTGTGTGTTCTCAAATGATGCATAATTGAGGGAGTTCTAAAATAGTTATAATCTTCCATTGAACTCCATCCAGTCAGTTGAGGCAGCACTGTGCAGGACCTCCTCAAATCATTTTTCCATACCTCCTGGTTTATCTTTGCCCCAGACCCTTATCCCATTTTCTATTAAACATTCCACCAATGTATTCTATGCCCTAATCAGGATATTAAATAACCGGAAGATGTGACCTTTCCCAAGGTGGAGGACCCGTGCCATCTAGGAACAACGTCACTAGGCCTATCTCCCACCTATACAAACCTGACTGTTATTCCTTTAGCAAAAGATTTTATTTGTAAGAAATGGAAGAAATCCGAGGTTGAAATGCCAAATGTGTTTCTTATATTGTTAAAAGTCTTCTGTTTCCTCCTTAGGTACAGTTATGCTAGGTGTACTAAAGCATGCCTTCCCCAGTTCCTGTTACAAGCTCCATCAGATTGGGGTAATTCCCCAATGCTTGTAAATTTGATTTATCCATCATTTAAACCCCAGCCCCTCCCTGCTACAGACAGCCAGGTTCCCAGAATTAGCCTCAACCACCTATTGATTACACCCTTGATTTCCTGCCTCTTCAACTCCTGAAAAAGTAGCACCTAAAAGCTGTTTTCCCCACAGCTCTCATAGTCGAGCTACCCAGTAATCTGTCCCTATGTGCAAATGCCAGTAAGGTTTGCAGCTTTGTGGTCTTGTAATACTCTTTACAATTAGGAACACATAGAGTGCCCGCATTTCCATTCCTTACACACCCCTGCCTATTTCATCCTAACATCCCATTCCCCAAATGAACGTGCACAACATCATGCTTAAAGCCTTCGGAGAGTCTAAAATAGAAAGTGAGGAAGGACAGTCATCCCAGTTGAATCAACTATCCTGAACAGAGACAGAGGAAGGTTTAATCATCACTGAAGTTTCCCCTCAACTTTCTCTAATAGCCTATCACACTTGACAGAGTATAATCTGTGTAAGTGCCTTGGTATTCTGGTCCTCCACCCTGTGCCCCTCAACAAAAATGTAAGTTTTATCCAAATTCATTTTAATACATGATAAGGATCCATAGTTTTGTATGCCCTCCATCGGGGACCAAAGGACTCGGGTTCGCTGGGGAACTTCATGTCATCTGCATAGAGTGACACTTTGGCCTTCTCCACTCATCGTTTAATTCCCAAGATTCTCTGCTCTGAACTGATCCTCCACCAGGGGTTTCATGCTATGAGCAAACAACACAGGGTACATTGAGCAACCCTGTCTTGTTCCCTCCGATTTGTATGGACTTTGTTAGGTTCCATTTACTCCACCTGGGCAAGAGGGCTCATACACAACATTCTTATATAATCTATAAACTTCTCCCCAAACCCAATTTGCCATGGGTTGCCATCAAGAAGAGGCAATTTAGCCTATCTGTGACAGATGTTACACCCAGGAAATTTTTCTTATATATTTTTTTACTATCTATTTTCTTTCTAAAATATTTTAAGACATGTACAATAGGCAGTATGTGGAAATGAGATTACAGTTGCTTTCAAATCTGCTGTCTCTGGGAGATATATAAACACAGCAAAGGCCACTCCATTACTCCAGGAGGTGCAGAGACCAAAAGTAAGCAGAGTGGACAATAAAGATTTGACATGAGTAGAATATGTTTTATTTAGTTTAGAAGCTCTTATTAATATGTGGACAAAACAAACGAGCTGTCAGGGGTTTAGCTTCATTTGGTTTGTCTGCATGTTGTGGCAGCCTTTTTTAAACTAAATAAAGCTCTTATTTGTACTGCTGAGGAGTGGAGTCTTTGTGCACTCTGTCTCTGGGAGAGCAAGTAGGTGTAGATAGAAGTCTTTTGATCTAAACGCTTTTGCTTTGATATGACACCATCCCTTCATAAAACAAGCATTTGTCAATGCCGAACGTTCGCTCAGGTATTTGCAGTGGTGTTTGGCATGTATGGTGCTTTACCCTAATGCCCTGTGCGATTGCTGGTATTTGCACAATAAATTGTCAGCATGACCTTTTGTTACCCCATTGTGCACTGTATAGGTGGAAACACGCTTTGGGCAGGATGTGAAAATGACAGCTGTACTGCTCATAAAGAAGTGTGGTAAAATGCCAATGTTGAAAATGTGGAGTGAAATATTTAAAATTTACAAACCTACTGAGCGTGCGTGGGAACCGTGCAACGACGTTCATAAAATAGTCATTTTAGGAATTTTTTCACCAAATTTTCAACATTGCCATTTTAAAACCTCTGCTAATGAACAGTGTCACTATGATTTTCTTACTGTGTCCCATACATTGATTTCGCACCAACTGCGCCATTGTGCACTACATGGGCGGAAAGATGTTTTGGGCAGGATATGAAAATGACAGCTGTACTGCTCATAAGGAGGTGTGGTAAAATGGCAATGTTGAAAAAATCTGGAGGAAAATATTGAAACTTATGAGTGTGCGAGGAACTGCACAACGCACGCCGTAAAACAGTTATTTGTAGGAATTTTTGCCAAATTTTCAACATAGCCATTTTAAGATATCTGCTCATGAATAGTGACACTGTGATTTTCTTAATGTGTCCCATACATTGAGTTCATACACGACTGTGCCATTGTATGCGCTACATGGTAGGAAACACGCTTTGGGCAGATGTGAAAATGACAGCTGCAGTGCTCATAAGAAGGTGTGGGTAAATGGCAATGTTGAAAATCTGGAGTGAAAATATTTAAAATTTAGAAACTTACAAGCGTGCGAGGAACTGCGCAACGCACGCTTGTAAAACAGTCATTTTAGGAATTTTTTCACCAAATTTTCAACATAGCCATTTTAAGACCTCTGCTCATGAACAGTGTCACTTGAGTTTCTTAATGTGTTCCATACATTGATTTCGCGCATACACACCGCGCCATTGTGCGCTACATCGGCGGAAACACATTTGGGTGAGAAGTGAAAATGACAGCTGTACAGCTCATAAGAAGGTGTGATAAAATTGCAATGTTGAAAATCTGGAGTGAACATATTGAAAATTCTGAACTTACGAAAGCTCATGAATGCATGTTAACGCACGTCAGAACAGTTTGATTTTAGACTAATTTTAACATGGCGGACCCTTCATGAGGATGACGTCATGGTAAAGAGCTTGAGCTGGCGATGATTTCACGCAGTGACCGCTCAGTGCTCTGCGAAATCACCCTTCGGGCCCGGTCACCACCATGACAGTGACATCATTCATGAGAAGGGATCCCAAAACCCCATGTTGAAAATTTGTGCAAAATTCCAAAAATGACTGAGATATGCAACAGTTGAAACCCCCTATCTAGCCCATTATACAGCTTACCGGCGTTTCTCAGTTTGCGGTCGCCTTTGAAGAGTGCAGACGTGTTCTCGGTCCACCGAGGTCGCCGCTACCGGAGTCCGGAGGTGGGTATGGGGTGGGAGGTGGGAGGCTGGGTGCTCAGTGGGTGGGTGCGGGTTGTGGGAGGGGCTGGGAGACACGCCGTGGGACCGCTTTTGTTTACAGGTTTAACAAAAAAAAAGCGGCGTGGGGCGTTGCCACGCTGGAGTGGGCTTCCAGCGTGGCAGAAGATGGTTGGGGGGAGGAGCCGAGGAGATTGGGCACCCTGTCGGCAAACCACGCTGGGGACCGAGAGCTGACGGGGATTGGGCACCCCATCGGCAAACAAACTGAACTTTGCCACACTGGGTGGGCTCCCAGTGTGGCAGCAGGATGGCTTGGGGTCGTGGAGCCAACGGGGATTGGGCACCCCCGCCGGCAACACGTTTGCCACGCTGGGTGGGCCCGTGGCACCAAAGCTTGGGGGCGGCGGATCGCGCCGGGGGCAGAGCATGATGCGTAGGGGGACGGCGACGGTAGCATTAGGCATGTCAGCGTGCTTTCCTTGAAGCAGAGGAACACAATACATTGAGCCCTGCACCCATTGGTGCAGGATAGCCACGCCTGCTCAAGAGAGCAGTGTATTGATGGGAGAGGCACACCCAAGTGTGCTACTTCTCCAAAATATCCTCGCATGCGCCGCAAGCCAACATAAAAAGACACGCTTTGAATGTAAACAGGCCAGAGCAAGGCAAGAAATGTCCAGCTGTGCAGATGACGCTGTTAACAATGCAAGCTGAAGCAAATACACAGATCCAGTTTAGTCTAGTTTTGTCATGGAGGTCGGCTCGAGATCAAAGAACGGTCCAGGGTGTGATGTCAAAGAGGCATAACCAATGATGTGGCAAAGCAGGCTGGCCTGAAAATATACTTCTGTCTTGTTTTCCTCTGGGAAAATTAGTTCTGCTGGGACATTCAGCCTGTAACATCACTTGTTCGAGTCTGCCATAACTCTTGAGATCCGAGAGGGGTAAGATTCTGCTTAGGAAATTAGTTAGCTTTTTGTGATGATGTTCTGTGTGATCTCTGTCTTTCCAGATGTGTTGTTTTACTTTTCTGTAGTATCCTGTATTCCTCGTAGTCTTTGGAGTGTACAAACCTGTAACATTTGTAAATGTAGTGGAGTATTACATGCTATTTGTATATACTTCATGCTTTCTGTGACTGAGCATTTTAAGGTATAGATAACCTGGGATAAACTGGCAAATCTGGATCCATTTCCAAAGAGACAGGCTACTAAGCTACATATAAAACAACGTGTTTTCAGATGTGACTAGAGGGTATGTTGTTTGCCTTTTGGGAGGGCACTGTACTGTGTGAGCAGTGGCTCTGGTGGGATTCTGATCTAACGATACCCCAAGTGAGGTCATAGCTGAGTGGTGGAGCATGCCAAGGTGACCATTCAGGCATCTGAAGAGTTGTGAAAGCTGGTAGCACACTGCAGACCAAGTTCTGGAAGAGAACCTGTCTGACAAACTGGTTGGCAGCAGTTGGGATCTGAAATGGACTGTCAAAAAAAGGTTATCTGTCCTGTTACAAAAGAGTATATACAAAGGGATACTGTATATATTACAATATTTTGTTGTTGTAAGAATAGATAGCCAGAAGACACAATGTCTGGGCCATATGAAAAGTTTAAATTGGCACACTCTGAGGGCTGTGCAAAAAGAGAGGTTTGTCTTTGAAGAAGGCCAGTCATGGGCAGACCTCATTGACCTCCTTGAGAAAACGACCAGGGACACAGGGCAAAGTGGACACTGTTAGTCAAAATCATGAGACAGTGGCTAGGAAGTGCAAATGAGCCAGAGCCTAGAACCAGGGCAGCTGTGCAAGTGGACCAGATACAGATGATTTATTTATCTTTATTTGGCTTTTGATTACCGGGTAAGTGCACTGAGACAACATTATGCCTATTTTCAGTCACAACCCAGAAAGTACAGTTACAAGCACAATGGAGTACAAATACAGTAAAGAAATAATGGCATTAGAAATATCATAGTTTCACAATACAATACATGAGCAGTAGCTATACAAAACAGTACATGAATCTAGGTAGCAAGGAGACCAAGTACATTGCCACAAAACATGGCAACAAAACAACCGGAGCATAAGGTGCATCAGCAATAAAGTTTATCAGATAATTAAACAAATTCAGCAAACACTTTTTCAGCATACAAAATGTAAAATGCACAAAGGCAGCAATGGACCACCCAAAAGTGGTATGGGCGGTAGAGTAAGTGATAGCAGGAGTCAGAAGATATTTAAAAGTATAATGGACGCTGACCAGGTATAATTCTCAGGAAGGCAAACATAGAAACGTAGAAGTTGTCAGCAGATGGTGACCTAATGATCCATCAAGTCTGCCTTTGTTTTCCTACCCCCACTTAGCTGCCTGCTTGAGTATCCTGCAATGCCTGTCCCATGTCCACTTGAATTCCCCACCATCTTCGCCCCACCACCCTCTCCAGCAGGCTATTCCACAGTTCAATGATGCGCTCCATGAAGACGAATTTCCTCGTGTTGCTCCTGAACCTACATCCTTGGGGCGAAGGTCATGCCCTCTTGTCCTGCTATGTCTTTACCTGAAAGAGGTTCTGCACCTGTACCTTGTAGTTGCCTTTAAGGTATTTAATGTCTCTGTCATGTCTCTCGATTCCCGCGCTGCTCTAGGAGGTATAGATTGAGTTCACTGAGTCTGGCTTTATATGGTCTCGTGCAAGCCCTGCACCATTTTTGTTGCTCTTCTCTGCACTGTCTCTAGCCTATGTCCCTCCTGAGGTGTGGCCTCTAGAACTGGATGCAGTATTCCAGGTGTGGTCTACCAGGGATCAGTACAGAGGCATGATCACTTCATACCTCCTGCTTGTGATGCTCCTTCCTATACATCCCTGGATGCCACTACCTTTTAGTGCTGCTCTCTCACACTGTTTGCTGACCTTGGAGGTCATCTGATATGATCACTCCCATGTCTCGCTTAGCTTTGTATCCACCAGCTGCACCCTCCCACTGAGTACAGTTTCCTAGGTTATGTTTTCCCAGGTGCATGACTTTACATTTTTGGCATTAAATTTCAGTTGCCATATCCTTGACCATTCCTCCAGCTCGTGAGCTCAGATTCCATGCTTTGTTGCCCTCTAGTGTTCAACCTGTTGCGATTTTGGTGTCAACAGCAAACAGGCACACTTTTCCTTAGTCCATCAGCAATGTCGCTGATGAAGTTGAAGGGGTTCGGCCCCCAGAACCGAGCCTTCCAGCGAACCTCACTAGTCACCCTACTCTCCTCTGACAGAGTGCCATTTACTAATACCCTCTGTGCTCTCCTATTTAACCAGATCCTGACCTAGCCTGTTACCTTAAGCCCAACTCCCATGTTCTCCAGTTTATTGACTAGTCTCAGCGGAACTGAGTCAAACACCGTACTGAAGTCCAGGTAAACCACATCCACTGCCCCACCCTGATCTACTGTTCTGGTGAGCCAGTCAAAGAAATCTACCAGGTTTGTCTGTCAGGACCGCCTGCTGTGAAACCGTGTTGCTTTGTGTCAAGCTGACCACTTTCCTCCAAAAGCAACAATTCTTTCCTTCAGTAGGGTCTCCATCAGTTTTCCACTACTGAAGTTAGATTAACTGGATGGTAGTTTCCTGGCTCTTGCTTGCTTCTGCTCTTGTGGAGTGGCACTACTGTTGCCCTCTTCCAGTTCTCCAGAACTTCTCTGCTCTCCAACAATTTGTTGAACAGCACTGCTAAGGTCGCTGCTAGTTCTCTCCCAAGTTCCTTAGGTATTCTTGGGTGTAACCCATCTGGCCCCATAGCTTTATTCACCTTAACTTGTTGATTTTCTCTAGTACCCTTCCTCTGTGAAGGGACTCGTGTCTGTACCTCCAGTGGAATATTCTTTTTCCTATTGTTGGACTATTATTGTCTGCTTCCTGTGTGAAGACTGAGCAGAAGTATTCATTGAGTGCCTTTGCCTTATCTCCTTCATGTTCCGTGGGCTGCCCATCCTTTTCATGATTCTAACAATGCCTCCCTTAGTCTTCTTTCTCGATGTACCTGTAGAATGTTTTGTCACCCTCTTCACTCCTGAGCTATCCTCACACCTCTGTCTGTGCCTTGGCATTTCTTATCACTTTCCTGTTTCTTTTACTGTAGCTTTTCTTTATATTCTGTTTTTTCAGCCTCTTTTTCTGATTCCTTGTACTTTCTGAAGGCTTTGCACTTTTCCTCACCTTGGTTGCCACCTCTTTGAAAACCATAGTGGGTTTCTCCTCTTTATTCTTACTGACCTGGCGGGCACACTGGGATATGACCATAGATATTGCACCATTCAACCTTGTCCAACACTCCTTGATGCTTCCTTCTGTTGTGTTACTAAGATTGTCCCTCAGGCAGGCCTTTATTTTGTGAAGTCTTCCTCCTGAAGTCAAGGACTTTTAGCTAGACAAGAAACAGGTACTTGAGTTAGACACCACTAGATGTGGTAGAACTCCCTTCTGAAACATGAATGGGAGGAGGAGTACTGGAGGGCTACTGAGTGGAAGGCCATCATCATCTGTCACTACACTATACATCTCCGGCCTCTCTGTTCTCCACTGTGCCTCTCTGTTGCCTGGGCCACACTGTTCTCCAGCCCCACAGACGTTAGCTGTTTTGCTAGAGCTGTATTGCCGTGCTGTTTTTGTAGGAGCTGTTTTTGTTTTCAACATTATGACCCCATGCCAACTTACACACCATAATCAGCTCTACTCTGCATTAAACTGGCTAATTCCTGAGAATAGTCATTCTATTGCTCTGGGTGCCATGACTAACAAAATTCTTAAAAATGGGGTACCTTCCTCCTAGCTATTGTGCTGAAACCCTCTGACCTGGCCTACCCCTCTGATTAGGTGATCTGTCCTTCCAACAGCTCCTAGGTGTTACTACCATTACGAATTTCAGGCTTTCTCCCCTTCGCACCAAATTACTGGAATGCCTTCTCAGTAGCCTCTTGGTAGACATGATGATTTATTTGAGTTCTTCTGTATATTGTATCGTAGGGTCTTCTGTGAGTTCTCTATATTAAGTTGTGCCTGACAGCTGTCTGTGTGCCTCTTTAATGTAATCCTCTGTGTTCATCACGACAACAGCTCCACCTTTGTCAGCTTGTTTTATTACAATGTTATGGTTGTTTTCAGTGTTTGTATTGCTCTTTTTTCCAGTGGTGTGATATTATACAGGAGTTTCTGTTGCTTGCTTAGGATCTGTGAGTTTATTCTTCCATGGAAGGAGTCGATGTAGGCATCCAACTTGAGGTTGCGCCCACTCGAGGGGTCCAGTCTGATGTTTTCTTTGTGCAGTCATAAAGAGACACACAGACAGCTGTCAGATACAACTTATTATAGAGATACAACGACTATAGAGAACTCACTGAGGACCTTACTATACAATATACAGAAGAACTCAAACAAATCATCATGTCTCGTCCCGAACAAATCCAAGAACAGTTAAATAAATTAATTCCAAGCAAACCTACTCCAGAGACATTCTATATGCTACCTAAGATACACAAACCGAGGAATCCAGGATGACCCATCATCTCTGGCATAGGCACACTCACTGAAAACATTTCAGGATTCATTGAATCCATTTTAAAACCACTAGTAAGAGCTACTAGCAATTTTATTCAGGACACCACCGATTTTCTCAGGAAACTGAAGCAAACTAGACAACTGCCACCCAACACTATCCCAGCCACTATGGATGTCACTGCCCTGTACACTAATATCCCATATGAAGATGGCATAGCAGCATGTTTAAAGGACAACACATCTGCAGGAGACATTCCAGGAACCACCATCAGCACCCTAATAAGATGCATTTTGACACATAACTTCACCTTTAATGGCAAGCACTTTTACAGATCATACTTTAATAATTGGGACTGGAAGTCAGAATTAAATAATAAAAATAGCAGATTTGGGCAGCTATTAAAAGGAACATCGATCACTGTATTAATATCTGGGTTCCAGTAAATAAGAAATATACTCAAAATAATAAAAGGCTCCCCTTGGCTTAATGACAAAATTAAAAGATTAATAAGGAAAAAGAAGAAATTTTATTCTAAATATAAAAAACCCTCAGAGGCGAAATGGCAAAATATATCAGGATATCTAATCAGTCTAAAAAAAACTATCAGAGGTGCTAAGCAAAATTTAGAATTAAAATTAGCTACTGTAACAAAGCACAACAGAAAACAATTCTATAATTACATTGGTTCTTTAAGAGGAAAGGCCCTACCATTGGTCCACTAATCAAAGATAATATGTTTTGATAATGAGTTTGATATGGCCAAAGAATTTAATGAATATTTTCTTAACGCTTTAAAACTAAAGATGTTTCCTGTTTAAATAATGTAGATGCTAATCAAAACATCCTCTGATTACTGCTAAAGAAGTTAAGGTTGCTTATTCAAGTTACTAAGACCAATTCTTCTGCAGGCCATATGGGATTCCAATAATCTTCATTAAAGAATTAGTTTCAGTTTTTGGGATTTACTCACTCTATTATTTAATGAATCCCTTTAAAGGCTATTCATTGAGAGAATGGACAATAGCCTTTATCGTGCCTATATATAAAGGTGGAAATAGACAAATTACTGGTAACTATAGACCTATCAGTTTAACCTCCTGTACAGGAAAACTAATGGAGAGGATCCTAAAGAATAAAATGTTAAACCACATACAAAATATAGGCTTTTCGGACATTAGTCAGTATGGTTTTGTACAGGGAAGATCTTGCCAACTTAATCTTATAAATGTTTTGAACCTGTAAGTTTGGCATTGAATCAGGGTCTTCCAGTTGATATAATATTCTTGGACTTCAAAAGAATTCAATTCTGTACCTCATGGCATTTTGATCAAGGAATTGGTAAAATTAGGTTTCAATGTTAATATAGTGAGTTGGGTAAATTCTTGGCTCACCAACAGAAAACAAAAAGTTAGTATTAAAGGACATCTCTAATTGGAGGGATGTAACCAGCGGTGTCCCTCAGGGCTATGTGTTAGGCCCTTACTGTTTAACTTACTAATAGCCAGCTTGCAAACTACAAATGATGTATGGATTCACAAATATGCAGACGACAGTAAACTTGGTAGTATTGTTAATAATTCTAATGCAGTATGTTCCTACAAACTAATCTTGAGAGCTTAGTTAGTGGTCTGTTAAAAATAAAATGACCTTTAACCCTGCCAATTGCAAGGTTATGCATATGGGAAAAATAATCCATTAGCAACTTATAAAATTAATAATTGTAATTTACAATCTATAAAATTGAAAAGGACTTGGGTATTACAGCCACACAAGATCTAAAGTTTACTTCACATAATAATAATATCAAAAAATGCCATGGTACTCTGCCTTGTATTTTTAGACATATTAAGAGTAGAGAACCTGAAGTCTTGGTTCCACTGTACACAGGCTTAGTTAGGTCACAAATTGATTACTCTGCCCTTTTGTACGCCAACATCTATGGGAGGTATAGTATCCTTGGAAAAAGGTACAAAGGCGTTTACTAAAAAATATAGAGGATTGTGTATGAGCAAGCATAACACAAGCAGTGTTAGATCGAGAGAGGTTTCCGTGGTAACTAGAGACCTCGAGACGTAGCTCGAGAGGTCCGTTACCAAGGAAACCCTCAAGATCTCACAACTGCCTTTGTTTGTGTATGGTTGCTCATACACAATCTTTATAGTGTATAGGCAACCATAAGCAGTATTCGTGAACACAAGAACAAGCATATGTCAAAAAAAAAGCTTACTTCTGTCTGCCACGCATGCTTGCTTCCAGCGTTGTCAGTGCGCTGCTCAGATTGCATGCTTGAATGTGTTCGATCTTGTTGTGCTGCACCGTGGACGTCATCGTGGTGCAGCACAACAATATCATGACGCACCGAAGTAGGACAACAACGCTGTTCCAGGCATGGATTTCCATGGAACAGCTGCCCACCATACACTATAAAGGGATTATAGTTCTAGACTGAGATCTCTAGGTCTATTTTCTTCTCTCAGTATAGGCATATAGGGGTGATTTGTACCTGGCATGTAAATCTATTAAGGATCCCACCTTATGTGAGGCTCTTTGTCTCCTAAAACCACAAAAGGTTATAATACTAGATCACATAATTTAAAGTTCAAAACTGAAATAAACAACACCT
The DNA here is from genome assembly GCA_016271365.2 of Neoceratodus forsteri. Lineage (NCBI taxonomy): Eukaryota > Metazoa > Chordata > Ceratodontiformes > Ceratodontidae > Neoceratodus > Neoceratodus forsteri. The sequence continues at coordinate 1,707,010,409 of CM028129.1, read as the reverse complement.
CTGAGAGAAATACATTTTTTACACAAGGTTACCTCCAATCTGGAACTCCTTACCTATTGAGTTTGTTGCCAGTAATAATATGGCAATATTTAAACATGAGTTGGATAATCATATGAGTGATAAGAAATTTAAATTTTGCCAATAGGCGACAAGTTTATTATGGATCCCCACTGAATTCAGGATCATACCTATGAACATATGAGGACAGCTATAGGCACAAAAATGGCACCACAATATGTCAATCTTTTCATGGCCTGTTTAGAAGAAGATTTTTTTAAACACCACCCTATAAACCATCAGTCTACCTCCGATAAACTGTTGGTTAACTAGGATCTGCAGCTTATCTGTTAGGTAGGAAAATGGGCAGACTAGGTGGGCCAAGTGGTCCTTATCTGCTGTCAAATTCAAATTCTATTATATAGATGACATATTCCTAATTTGAACAAAGGTGAAAACTCCCTCAAAAAGTTCCATCATGATTTTAACAACTTTCATCGCTTCTATAAAACTCACTATTGAATACTCCACCACCAGCATACGTTTCTAGATACTACAGTCAGTATCACTAAAATGGACATACACAAACTGCTCTTTACAGAAAACCTACTGACAGACATTGCTACCTACATCATTCAAACTTCCATCCAAAGCATGCAAAAATTCTGTACTCTACAGTCAGGCCATTCAGTACCATCGCATCTGCTCTAATGAGAGAACAAGAGACAGACAGCTTTCCTCACTTTGGAATTCCCTAATCCAGCAGGGCCATTTTCCAAGACAAATTGACAGAGCATTTGAATGGGCCATACAAATACCATGAGGCAATCTGCTGGAATACAGGCAGAAACATCAAACTGACTGCACACTGTTAGTTGTCACTTATAGCCTCGTGCTAAAACCCTTCAGCAAATTATTAAAGAACTAAAACCCATGCTGAGAGAAGATGAAATACTGAAGGACATCTTCCCTGAACCACCTGTCATTGCCTATAAACAGCCCTCAGCCTCTCAAACATAATAATTCATAACAAACTCCCAGCAGATCATAATAACTAAAAACAAGAGGGACAACACCATGTAAAGTGGCAAGATGTAAGACCTGCACCCACATATGCACACAGACCACTATCAAGACAAGCCAGAACAGTATAATAAAAATCTGTGAATCCTACATATGTCAATCCAGCAATGTGATTTACCTAATTTAGTGCAAGAAGTGCACAAATGGATGCTATATTGAAACTAGGCAACCACTGAAAACCAGAATGAATCACCCAACACACAATAGTAAACCAGGTTAGCAGCACACCAGTAGGAAAACCATTTCTCACAAACAGATCACTCTCTCTTGGATTTATCTGTCTTGATACTAAGAGGCTACCGAAAACACACAGGACAGAAGGACATGGGAACTGAAATATATTAAACAACTGAAATCTAACATTTGTGGATTGAATTGGGACATTGGTTTATCTGAACATACGAAGTTAACAGCTGCAAAAGGCCACCCTGGTCTATCTGAAGCTGCTCAAGACTGCAGCTAGTTCCCTATCTGCAGCTGCCCCACCCCTCCTCTTCCCTCCCTTTACTCCCCTTGCTCTGTACCACCCCTTCTTGAAGCATTCCACCATATTATATGCCACTCACCTCAGCCGGTAGTGCATTCCACTATGCCACCACCCTCTGTAAAGAAATGCCTCCTCCTCCCTCCTGAATCTACCCCTCCAATTTCATGTCATGGCTGCTAGTCTCTCCACCTTCCTCCTGAACAGACCCTCTGTATCTGTTTTGATTATCTCCTTCATGTATTTGAAGGCCTCAGTCATGTCCCCCTCCTCCTCCGCCCAGTGTGTACATGTTTAACTCTCTTAGTCTGACCTCATGGCAATTCGCCAGGCCCTGAATCATCTTTATTGCCCCTACGCCACCCCTTCCAGCAGCCTAATGTCCTTTTGTATGTATGGCACCAGTACTGCACAAAGTATTCCGGTGGGCCCAACCAACTATCTGTATAACAGTAGAATAACTCTTCTCGAGGTAATGCCCTTGCAATGCACCCCAGCATTTTGTTAGCCATTGCTGCTGCCTTTCTGCACTGTGTGGAATTGTTCACTGCTCCCTGATGAGCACCCCCAGATCCTTCTCTTCTGTTACCTCAGCTGCACCCCCTAGATGGTAGCTTCCTCCTCGGATTTTTGTTTCAAGTGCAGCACCTTGCATTTTTGCATTGAACCCCAGTTCCCATCTGTCAGACCATACCTCTAGCCTTACCAGATCCTCTTGTAGCCCCCGCCACCCAATCTAGTTGTCCAACACCTCTCCCATCTTGGTGTCATCCACAAATAGGCTGATTTTGCTGCTGATGCCCTCTGGGAGCGTCTGCAATAAAAGGCCAAACAGCACTAGGCCCAACACCCACCCTGTGGAACTCCACTTGTCACAGGCTTAGGGTATGATTATTCCTCACCTACCACCACCCTCTGCTGCCTATTTTTAGCCAGTTCTCCACCCACCCCACCAGTTTTTCCCTGCCCTGTGCCCTATAGCTTGCTTCCAAGTCTCCCATGTGGTACTGAATCAAAGACCTTACTGAAGTCTAGGTACAGGACACCCACCGCATGGCCCCATCAAGTTGCCTAGTCACCCAGTCATAGTATTCCATCAGATTGGTCTGGCATGACCTGCCCTTGACGAAGCCATGCTGCCTCCCATCCTGCACCCCTTCACTCCAGTAGTGCCACTAGCCTCTCCTTTAGGATGGTCTCCATTAGCTTCCCACTATGGACGTTAGACTTACTGGCCTATAGTTCCCGTTCATCCTTGGGTTCACTCTTGTGGAGGGAACCACATGAGCCAGCCTCCATTCATGGGGTGCACATCCAGTGTCTAGAGATGAATTAAATAATTCTGCCAAGGGTTCTGCCAGGACCTCTGCCAGCTCCTTCAGCACTCTTGGATGTACTCCATCCAGTCCTGGTGCTTTGTCCACCCTCAATGCCCTTAACCCTCCAGCACCTCCCCACTGTGATTTCTCCATCTGTCATCTCTCCATCTGTTTCTATCCACCCTCCTACTATGGGTAGCGCCTCCCTTTCTTTCCCAAAGACCGAACTGATGTAGTCATTGAGCACTTCTGCCTTTTCACCCCTCTTCCACCCATCTCCTCCTTCTTAATTCTTACAGTTTGGTTCTCACAGCTTCTTTTATCCTGATGTACCTAAAGATGTCTTTCCCCTTTTATGCTCTGCGCCAGCCGGAGTTCTCTTGCCGCCTTGGCTGCCTTACCCCCTGGTCACTTCCTTTGCTTCTTGCAGATATTCCTCCCTCCTTGATTTTCTGTATCTCCTGTAAGCTGCCCTTTTTCTCCTCATCCTGTCTAACACTACTTGCTTATCCAGCTGGGTTTCTTTCCCCTGCCTTCTTAGTCTGGGCCCTACAGCAAGTTTGTTCACTCCACTGTCCCTTGTCTTACCAGTTCCCACTTTTATACGTGTGTCCATCGTGGTTGAATTTTGCTAAGGAACCCTGTACCACTTCCCCTATCATCTTAAAGTTGGCGTTCCTGAAATTCAGCACCATTGTGCCAGATGCCCTCTCTTTCACCATCTGTAACTGGAACCACCCCAGTGGTTCCTCCACCCTCACATCCCTCACCCACTCCCTGTTCATAAGTACGAGGTCAAGGGTGTTCCTTTCCCTAGTTGATTCTTTGACCAACTATACTAGAAAGCATTCCTGGAAGGTGTCCAGTATTACCTGTTCCCTTCTGTTCTTTGTGGTAGGTGTGTCCCACTTCACCGCTGGCAGGTTGAAGTCCCCTACTATCACCATCTCCCCTTCCTGCAGTTCCTCCTGATCTGTTCTGCCAGTACCCTGTCCATCCCTTCAGATCAAGAGGGTGGCCTGTACACAACTTCCAGTCTTAGTGATCTGTTTTGGGATCCTGTAGTTGCATCCACAGTGCTTCTGTATCTCCCTCATCTCCTTCTTCCCTTACACATATTAATCCATCCTTACGTTACAGTGCCACCCCTTCCCTTTTCCTGTCTTTCTGGTGTAATCTGTACCCCAGAACTGTCATGTCCCAGACATGGATTTGGGTGGCCCATGTCTCAGTTATAGATGCCAAGTCCACTTCCACCTCCTCCAAGAGAGCCTGTAGTTCCACCTCCTTAGTCCCCAGACTCCTAGCATTTAGTATTACCACCCTCCAACCCTTGTCTCTATCCTCCCCTCCTGCCTCTCTCCCTTATGTCCACTCCCTTAGCAGTTGCCTTCCTCCTTTCCTTGCTATCATGGGGGCAAGCACATTCTGTTTCACATCGCTAAGCCTCTGAACTCCTCCATCAATCCTGCTACTCCCTCCTAGTTTAAATGTTCCTCAATGTGCTTCTCTATCCTTGCCTTCAGTACATTTTTCGCTTCCTCATTTAGGTGCAGTCTGCCTTTTGCATATAGACTGCTGTTCTCCCAGGTCCCCCAACGTCCTACCAGCTTGTACCCCTTTTTCCGACACCAGGCCCCAGCCATTCATTAAACTCCTGAATTCCTCCTTTTCTTGTCATACTTGCCTGAAACAGAAAGTACCTCCGAGATGGTGACAGATCTGCCTGCTCCCTCACACAGAGGTCCCAGTTCCTCAAACCTCCTCTTTACTTCCCTACTGTCCCATCAGCCAGGTCATTCATCCCCAGGTGTATCATTAGGTGAGGCCTTTCCCTTCCTCTGCTTGCATACCTTAGCATGGATTACCCCACCCTTTCACCTTCATTCCTGGCATGGCTTCCACCCATATTCTACTGTGCCTCTCCCCTTTGCTGCCCCACCTGACCCCTCTTAGTAGCGAGTCCCCAATACCAAGACACCTCCTTCTTCTCCTCCTCCCCATTTCCCCTTCTCCTCTCCTCTCCTTCTTCCTCCTGTACAATGTTCCTATAGAGGAGGGGAAGTGCCTAATCCAATTAACAGAAGCAATCTTGATAGGGGGTCGATCCCAGTCCTTTCACAGAAGAAAGGGTTCTGCAAGAACTCCTAAAACTGAAGGTGGACAAAGCAATGGGTCCTGATGGAATTCACCCAGAATTCTAAAAGAATTAAGGGAGGAACTAGTGAAACCACTGGCTACTCTTTTAATAAATCATGGGAGGATGGTGTGGTACCGAGGACTGGAGGAAGGCGGATGTGATTCCCTTCACAAAGTGGGACCAAGACAGAAGCAGAAAACTACAGACCTGTCAGTCTGACCTCTGTGGTAGGGAACGTGATGGAGTCACTTCTGAAGGAAAGAATAGTTGAGTACCTAGAGGCCAGTGGGGCACAGGACCCACGCAGCATGGGTTCACAGCGGAAGGTCATGTCAGATGAATCTAATAGATTTCTTTGACTGGGTGACCAAAGTAGACCAGGGAGGGGCTGTGGACATGGCCTACCTAGACTTTAGCAAGGCATTTGACACAGTCCCACACAAAGATTAATAGTCAAATTAACCAGCCTGGGAGTGGGTCCCAGTGTGGTAGCCTGGGTAAAACATTGGCTGCACAACAGGACACAGAAGGTAATTGTAAATGGAGTCCACTCTGAAGAAAGAGGAGTTACTAGTGGTACCGTGAGGGTTCAGTATTGGGTCCAGTCCTTTTAATGTCTTCATCAGTGACTGCAGAGGGATTGGAAGGAAAAGTATGCCTTTTGCAGATGATACAAAATCTGCAACAGGGTTGATACACAAGGAGGCGTGGAAAGGATGAAAAGGACTTGGCAAGGTTGGAGGAATGGTCAGAAGTATGGCAGCTAAGTTCAATGCAAAGAAGTGCAAAATAATGCACCTCGAAACAAGAACCCAGGGAAGAATACACAATGGGTGGGGAGGTAGTAACAAAAACAAAAAGGAAAGGGACCTCGGGGTAATCATATCAGATGACCTTAAGGTTGGCAAGCAATGTGGAGAAGGCAGTAGGAAGGGCTGGGGGTATACTGGGATGTATAGGAGAGGCATCAGCAGCAGAAAACAGTAAATTGTTATCCTCTGTACAGACAGTTGGTGAGACCCCATCTGGAGTACTGCATCCAGTTCTGGAGACCCCATCTCCGCAAGGACATAGACAGGACAGAGGCAGTCCAGAGGAGGGCAACTAAAATGGTGCAGGGTCTGCAAGAGAAGTCTGATGAGGAGAGACTAAAGGAGCTTAATATGTATACCCTGATGCAAGAAGGGAGAGGAGGAACATGATAGAAACTTTTAGGCACTCTCCGTGAATCAACAAAGTCCAAGAGGGAGCATCTTTCAGAAAAAGAGACGCAAGAACAAGGGACACAATTTAAAGATAGAAGGGGCAGTTCAGGGGCAATGTGAGGAAGTATTATTTCACAGAGCAGGTAGTGGATGCATGGAACAGCCTTCCTGAGGAGGTTGGGGTCTAAAAACTGTGGGAGAATTCAAGATGCATGGGACAGACATAAAGGCAATTCTTGTGGGGGAGTAGGAAGAAATAGGTTGTTGGTTAACTAGGATCTGCAGCCTATCCTGTAGGTAGGGAAATGGGCAGACTAGATGGGCCAAGCGGTCCTTATCTGCCGTCAAAGTCTATGTTTCTATATTTCTATATTTCTCCCACATGTTCTCCACTGTCTCAACCCTTCTGGCCCCAATACACCTATTTCTCCATCACTCTCCCCAGCTGTTTTGTTCTTTGTACCCAAGAACCGTGCTTCCCTTCCTTCTTCCCTCCTGTGACCCCTCTGTTAGAGGTTGGCCCCGTCTGAGCTGACTGTGTTCTTATCTCCCTGTACTCCTTCTCTTATTCCCTTAGTGTTTGTTTCCCGTACCTGTGTCACCTCTCTGCCCCCTTGTCCTGACCACCCCATCACTCTTATCTCCCCCATCTTTTTCTTTTCCTGGATGTCTTTTGTGCTTTACATATCCCTTCTCCTCCCAACCTAATATGCCCTTCATTATCTATGACACTTCCCCATTAGCCTTAGTACTTCTTTCTCTAGCCTCCCCAGCCTTATACAGACTGGGCATCCCTCCATCCTCCACCAGGTGTCCAAGAATACTGCCCTCCACAGTTATTACATCCCATGATCCTCCCTCCCCTGTGATTTATGCCCCCTTTCCCGATTCCTTTGCCCCCCTCCACTGACCCTCATTCTGGCCTGCCCGCTACCTTGTCCCCTTCCCAGTCTTCCCCAATCTGTCACCTGGTCCCACTACCCTTTCCTCTTCTTTGTTCCCTCTGCTCCATTCTCCCTCTCATGGTTCCTCTTCTTCTATCTTACTCTGTCTGTTGCAGCACTATTTCCTTATTTTCCAATCCCTCTACCCTGTGGTGTGTGTCTGTGCTGTGTATGGAAATAAGAAGGCTAATTGTGTGTGTGTGTGTATGCAGTCAGCAGGTGCCATATGATGTCACAGGCTACCAGTATAAAGGAAATGATGCACTAGGGGTGGGTGGGAGGGTGTGGGTTATACCCTCCAGATCACCAGAGACAATCAGCTACCCCAACAAACCCTCAGTGAGACACCAACTGCACCAGCAAAATCCCTCTCACTGAGACACTCAGCTGCCCAGCAAAGTCCCTAAACAGGTACCTTTCAACTTAAGTCAGAAAGCACCCTGGCACCACTTGAAAACAACAATAAGCTGCAAAAGAAACAATAACAGCAATAAAGTGAAAATCAACAGATACTTCCCTGAGACGTGTCTCTTCCTTCCCAGCTCCATCTCTCTGGCTCAACCCCACCTTCAGTTAGCAGTAACTCTGATGAGGTCCAAGGCCAGACAGTTATCACCCTTCCCAAGCTACAGAGCTATACACACACACACACTACAGTTCCTGTAAATCCCCAAATAGGTACCTTTCCAACTTAATTCAGAAGGCACCCTGATACCAATTGAAAAACAATAGGCTGCAAAAGAAACAATAACAGCAATAAAATCGGTGAAAATCAACAGATACTTCCTGAGATGTGTCTGCTTCCTTCGCAGCTCCACCACTATGGTAAACTGTAATGCTCTTGTTATTGCTTGTTTTTTCAGAGTTCCTGCCTGCTCTGTTTTTATTGCCTGTTCCTTATTCCTCCCTGCCTCTCCTACAAACTCTTCAGCTCAGTCCTGTCCTCCCTAGACTGTTCTCTCACCTCTGTCTTTATACTACCTCACACTCTGCTTATCTGGGCCTTTGTTGTTTTGTTCCTTCTAATTTCTTAGCTTCCTTGCATTTCTAAAACATTTCCTATATATTCTACCCTTTCAGCCTACCTTCTACTTCTTAAATCATTCTTATCTGTGTTCCTGTCTGGTCATTTTATTACCCTTTCTTGCTTCTTTGATCCCCAGCTGACCTGTTCCTATTTATTGCGCCCCATTTCTTCTCACATACCTTTTTCTTTGCTACTTATATAGTCTTTTATCTCTAGTCCCTTTATCACTTTCTTACTCCACTTCCTGACATTTTTCTAACAGATCCAGAAACAAATGATTTGATACCTTTTATTGGACCAACATGGATGTTACAGAAAAGAACAAAGTGCTTTAGCTTTCGAACCAACCAGGTCCTTCTTCAGAAGCTTTGTGGCAGTTTTTCAAATATCCCATACTATTAACACCAGATTATATAGAAAAGCAGAAATAATTCTCATTGGTTTAACATATACATTTAAAACATAATAGAAGATTACGTCAGAGAAGCTAATTAACACCAGTATGCCTTTAACTGAGGAGCCTCAGAAGGGCAAAGGTTATCAAGAATTCTCTACAGCCAGAGTTCTTGTCACATAAATTTTAAAATGTCTCAGTATGCCAAGAAAGCATTCAAGTGAAGAAAAAAAACCTTGACTGGCATTCTCTCTAATACATGTAAGATGAGCTTACAACTAACATTCCAATTGTCCTGGTATATTAAAGGACAGATAATGAGAGACAAAATCCTAAAATTAGGTATAACTGCAAGCTGAAATCAAGCCTCAAATTAACTCACATATAAACATGATGCATGAAAGTTTCACTTGTAAGTGTAAGGCCAAAAATAAAAAAATTACTTAATAACCTCCACCCAACTATAAAGCTTTCCCTAGAATATTCTGCCACAAGTGTACATTTTCTGGATACCACTGTCACAATTAAGGATGGTACCCTACATACCTCTCTTTACAAGAAACCAACAGACAGAGATACTTACACAAGAAAAGTAATCACCCGAGCCACACAAAGAAATCTGTTATATATAGTCAAGCACTATTAGAGAGAATGCCAGTCCAAGATGGAGAGACCTCTGCAGAGCAGTTGGCTGCCCTCCTGGCACTCTATTTTTTCTTAAGTTCCCGGAATCTGTTCGCACATGCACATTCTTGCACATGCATGTAGACCACTATGCGGCAACTACTGCCTTACCCAAGATGGCTGCCTTGATTCACTGCACATGCGTGAAGCGCTATGAATGTGCAAAGTACAGCGCCATCTGCAGCACTGCAGTATTTTTACGTGAGTTCCATTTGACAGCGCCTCGCTCAGCTTCCGGAACTCCTGCCATGAGTGCATTCTTCGGAGCTCTCGCTCAGCTCTCCAACTCCTTGTGCTGTGCGCTCAGTTTTCACTGCACTCTAACTTGCCCCCAGAACTCCATGAGTGGCTGTATGCAGCTGTATAGGCTCTGACAAGAGTTAGCTTTATAAGTCAGCTCAGAAGTCTCATTGGACAATCTTCTGATGAACTATACAACTGTCAGCCCTAAGAGTTAAAATCACCAACTTTAAACTGAAAAATAACTTCTGCAATATTGTTAGCTGTTTGCATGCACCTGATTTTAAAACATTTAAACTTTATAACCTAAAATATACGGGTTGCTTCTAAAGTGACAAAAGCAGTGAAATGTGGTGTTGGGGTTTCCAATGCATCAGTCAGGGTTGTTGCTAAGGTGACAAAGTGGTAAATGTGACATTAGGGTTTCCAACCCTAACACCCTACCCCAACCATGCAGACACTGACAGGCATCAGGGGTGTGCCTTGGGGTCATTAACCCTAATGCTCACCCCATTCCATAAGTAAATAAGCTGAGATGGGTACAGTATAGAACAGTTGGGTGAGCATTAGGGCTGATGACCCAAGGCACACCCCTGACGCCTGTCAGTGTCTGCAGGGTGGGGTGGGGGGTTAGAGTTGGAAACCTTAACAACGCATTTCCCTGCTTTTGTTGCTTTTAGTAACAACCTTAACTGATGCATTAACAAAGTTTTTGCCATGAATTTCCTTACTTTTTCAGATAGTATAATCATACCCTTATTTGTCTGTTCCCATCTCTCCATAGATTCATATGTGTTTGTAGCTGTACAAGCACAGGACCCTCTAGGCTCTGAGCTTCCATTTATAGGACAACAATGACCAAATTGTCAGCATAGCCATCTTCAATCAATCAATCAAAATCTTTATTTATTCAGGCAAGACATTGTTGAGCAAATTCATTTACAAGATGGACCTGATACATAGACATACAGATTAAGTGCAGCACTCCAAACACTGTAAAGAGCTATACAGATTCAAGCTATACAAGGAACACATAGGCACAATAAATGACTGTACATAGACATTGTTAAATAAATGAATTCAGGATAGTACTGGCTATGGGACCACCCTGGGTACAGGGCAGATACAACCGTACCATGGACTGAAGGGTGGCACATGAGGTTGTCAAGTCCGCCCACTGGAGAGTCGGGCAGGCAAGAGATACAGGAGTAGTGGTGATGAGGCCACAAGGTGGGTGATGGGCAGTGTGGAAAGACAAGGTGATGGGGGTCATTAGAGCTGGATATTTCAGGGAAATAGTATGGATCGTGTAGTCTAAACCACAGCCAGTCAACGTGCAGGATATTTAGTGGAGGTGAAAACATTTACAGATTTCTTTAACTAAATGGCCATAGAGGTCTTGAAGGAGGATATGCTAATCAGGGAGCTAAGCTTCAGAGTTTTTGTGCAGTATTCCATAGGGATGGTAGTGCAAAGCGTATAGCCATTCTCCCAAGACATGTTTTTAGCTTGGGTACCTTAAAGTAAATAAAGGATGAGCTTCTCAGTACATAAGTTCCAGGTTCGCAGAGGGAGACAATCAGAGATGTATGGAGGAAGTTTCTTGGTGATGGCTTTAAGTGTCCAGATTAAGCCATTTCTACTTCTCCTGAAGTGAAGGGAGGCCACCCCACAGCTGTATAGAGAGCACAATGATGGGTGGCATGAGGAAGACCAGTGATGAATCTCAACGCCCTGTGGTACAACATATCCAGTTTAGCATGGTGTGATGCGGGCAGTTGCCATAAAGGAAGTCAGCATAGTCGACCAAGAAGGAATGAGTGGTTTTAACCAGTCATTGCTTGGCATTGCTGGAGAGGTAGTTGCTAATCCTAAAAAGAGACTGAGCCATTGTCTTAATTTCTTTAGGAGGTCTTCGATGTGGTCCGTAAGGGAGAGTTTGTTATTGAGCCATACCCCTAGGTACTTGAACTTGCTAACAAATTCTAGGTTTTCACCCAGAATTGTGCTAATCTGTGGACAGTGCCGCAGTGGCTGGGTTTGCATTCAGTGGGAAGGGAGAAAACAGCATAGCCTTAGTTTTCTTAGTGTTTAGTAACAGTTTTTCTTGAGGAGTTGGGTCTGGAGAATGTTGAACTCCGATTGTAAGTCTTTGCAGGCTGTTTCAGGTGAGAGGCAACTAAGGTAGAGGACCGTATCATCTGCGAATAGGTGAATCCTGGCCTTGGTTATATTCATATCAATGCTGTTCACATAGATCGCAAACAGTAATGGACCCAGGATCGAACCCTGGGGACCCTCTTGCAGAGGTTTAAGGGGATAGTTCACCATCTGACTTAACTTGCTGCCACCAGTCAGAGAGGTAATCAGTGAACCAGTGAAGGGACAGTGGATCCAGACCTAAGGCCTTGAGGGAGGAGAGGGTAGTATCGTGGTCGACAGTGTCACAGGCCTTGCTTAGGTCTAGAAACACAGCACAGTCAAAATTCTTATTTTGCAGGTCCCGGAGCCAGTCATTGATGACTTTAGCTAGGGCTGTGATGGTACTGTGCTGTGCTCTAAAGCCTGATTGCATGGGATTTAGAAGGTTCATAGATTCTACGTATGTTTTCAATTGCTTGTTTACAATGTTTTCCAGTAATTTGGAGAGCGTGGTAGCAATGAAATTGGTCTGTAATTGTTTAGGTCACAAGGGTCCTCGGATTTGTACAGAGGAATGACATGGGCTGTTTTCCATAATGATGGGAGGGTACCGTGGGATGAGAAAGATTGAAAAGGTGGGTAATAGGTGCGGACAAGACATGGAAGGTGACTTTAGAAAATAAGGATACAGAGAGTTGGCGCCTGCGCTTTTCCTAACATCCAATTTTAGTAGAAGTTCCTTGTCCTCCTTCACAGAGGTATGCTGGAGGAAGAAAACTGAGTTGGAAGGAGGAGGTTCCAAGCTTTGGGGAGCCAATTGGGAATGTAGGGAGCAGGGTGCCAAGTTTTGAAAAAATTTGTGGGTGCTCAGAATAATTATAAAGGTTGGGGCTAGGGTCTGGGGCCTAGGTCCCCAGAAGCTACAGGATTTTTCATGCTTTGGGGTGCATTTTAGGGTATTTTGATACACCATAGAATAAATATACCACCATCACAACTACTCCACTACAGAGGATGCAAGTCTCTTTAACTCCTATTTTGACCCCTCTGCTGTTGCCGAGTCTTTGAATTCCTACTTTACTACCTCTTATCCCTTCCTCTACCCCCCTTCTTTTCCTGCCTTCTTCTCTTTGTCATTTGTTGGACAGATGGACAATTCTGGACAGGACAGGAGGACTCTGACAGTGACAGGCTTTGCTAAGGCTCGGCTAAACACACACATACACACACACAGTTACAGGCAGCTACAGACATACCACTGCTGCCATATATTTATTTATACCCAAATCCTACTCACTTTAATTTTGCCATAGACTCTCTTAAATCCACTATCTGAGTGTGTTTCATTTTGTAGCTTTTAATATGGACAGACGGAAACTTCTCTGGACAGGAGGACTCTCCAACAGGCTTGGTTAAGGCTCATCTCACCCTGACCCTCACACATGTGGTCACACAGAGGGCACATTTACCTTATCATGGGCCTTATGCACAGCAGTAATCATGGGCTTCCAACGTCACCCTGTCCCCCACAGAAATGTAAAGCCCCACAGAGAAGTACTGTCGACTCACTTTAAAGCAAAAATTCATAGTACTCTAAGATGCAGAAACAAACAAACTTTGTACACATAAAGCATGCATTTCCATAGTGTTCTGAGCTTTTATCTCCTTAGTCTATTACAGTGCCTGGCTGGCTAAGTTCTGATCTCCTTCTTCTCTACAATGACATTATGGCACCAAAATCTGGGAAGGGATGCACACATGCAATACAAAATCACACCATCAAAAGAAATGTCAGCAGTGCACAAAGACAACTGGAGCCAGGGAAGGGCATTGGAGGCAGGTGGTGGGTGGGAGGTTATCAGCATGTAATGTTACACCACTCAATCTGCTGTTCTGTCCTCCTGCCCTTGGAGACAACTTTAGTGCAACACTGAAAAATCTGTAAAGCAATGCTGTGCATAACTTGCATAAAGTCAACACAGCTACCCAAAAGGGCCCTCAGAAAACAAGGGCCTTGCCCTGTGCACAAGCATAATTTTATAACAGTAAATCCAGTCCTGGTCACTTAGGCTTAGGCAGCCACAGCGACCACACATTGCCTGCTGCCAAATTTTGTTTTATCCCCCAGTCGTACTGTACTTTGGAATTTCCTTTCTTTATATTTGTTCAGGTTATGCTGACAAGTTGACAACTCGTGATTGGACAGTCAGCTTCAGCGCCGTCTCTCCTCGCTAGCGCATGCCCAAAAGCTAGCTATTTATTTATTTATTAGCTTTTGGTAACCGGCTATGAGCTGCCATGTACACATAGTCGAGTAACTGCTAATGAACAGTTGTTAAAAAATTACCCAGGCCACTTCAGTATTCTTTTTTTTCTAAGTGATTTTACAACTTTTTCCTGACTTAAACAGGAAAGAATATTTGCCGTGTCCCGATGCGCCTCTTACTTACTCTGAGTCTGACTGCAGTCTGCACCCCACACACTAACTCAACTCACTCACTGCTGAACTGAAGGACTAGTCTGGCAGCTAGATCATGCCACAGGATTGGAGAGGTCAGAGGACATGCTGTCCCTGACCGCTAATGCACCATGACTGTCCCGATGCTGAAGATGCCAGCCAGTCGCTGAGCCGCCAACACACACGCACACCGTCGCAGATGCAGTTGAGTTCCAAGACTATGCGTGGGCATGCGCCTGTGCAGAGTGAGTGTACCGTACACACGCCATGTGGGATGGAGAGAGATGGAGTGTTTTGTTCGTTGTCGCCACCGGGTGGAGCCGCTGCTAATGCCAACAATGGAACGGAGGAGGAGGAGGAGGAGATTGAGTCTGGCCAGCACTGTCACTCATCCCAAAGGAAAAAATAATCATGAATGAGTGGATGTTGTGGCTCTGGACTGGGCTGGTTGGAGTGACCAGAGGTGGGCTGAAAATTGAGGGTGCCCATTTTAACTTCGTGGGTGCTCAAGCACCTGAGCACCCACGCTGTCGACGCCCTGGTAGGGAGTTTGCAGGTGAATTTAGAAAGCAAGGCCAGCAGTGGCGAAGTGGTTGTTGAAAGTATCTAGGATTTCCATTTTGTCACATATAGTGGCATTGCCAGCAGTGATCTTAGCAGGCATGGAGCTGACCAGGGCATAACCAGACATGTCCTTAATAGATTTTCAAAATTTGGAGGAGCTCCTGGAGGTGGAATCCAGTTCTGTGTGGAAGTAGGAAGCCTTAGCATCTTTTGTCAATTTGGTGCATTCATTCCTGGCTTTCCTGAAGTTGCACCAGTCAATAGGATTTTTGTAGATCGTGCTTTTTCCATAGCTTGTCCCTATTCAATAAAACTGATTTGAGTTCAGGAGTGAACCAGTGACAGGTTCTTCCCTTACCCTGGTTTTTACGAGTGGTGCATGTTTATTTAGAGCCATAGTCATAATTTTGGAGAAGATCTCATAGGCCAACTGTACTAACTTGGCCAGGTAGAAGTCCTGCCAATTCACAGAGTGTTTCAGCTCTTCAAGGAAGGCAGGCAAATCAAAGTGGTGCCTGTCCCTCTTAAGGGTGAACCTGGGCAGGGGTGTGGGTTCTGAACCGACCTTATGCTCGCAATGATCACTAAAGTCTGTGAAAAACTCCTGCATGGGAGAATAGGTGCGGTTTGTTTACTAGAATGACATCCAGCAGTGTATTATTGGCAGGGCACTTTTTGTTGGGATGCGTAGGTTCTCCGATGAGTTGCATTAGGCCATGAGCATTACAGAACTCCTTGAGGGTGCAGCAGCGTGGGACAACCAGTCAAGTTTAGGTCCCCAAGGATAATTGCTTCAGGTGGGCCAGCTTGATGACTTTGGTTAGGTAGGTAAGGATTTGGGAACCAGCAGATGGAGGTCTATAGCAGCCTATGACACATAGTGCAGATGACGAGGATATCTCCAGCTTTAAGGCCAAGCATTCAAATTGGTTGGCGACAGAGGACGATTCTAGGCATGTAACTGTGTATTTGTTTTTAACATATATACACACCACCACCCCTGAGTGGGCCTGTTGGGTCTAAATAAGGAGTATTCAGGATGTTAATTTCCCTATCAGGCTTGGAGGATCTGAGCCAGGATTCAGAGATCACTACTACATCTGACTTGGTGTGACATACCCAGGCCTGGATGAATGTGAACTTTTTAGCAGACTGCATATGTTCATATGGAGGAATTGCATGCCTTTCAGGTCTGTAAGGTCCGAGGACAGGAGAGAGTTTTCCTTGGCCAGGATTAGCTTGGCGTCTCCAGAGCATAACAGTAGAAGAGGAGAAGCTTCCTTAAGGTTGCAAAGGATATTATGAAAACATTTTTCCATGTTGGTCTGCTACGTATGGCAGACCAAGTAAAGAGGGACCCAAAGTTGGACCTGGACCATCCTGGTGCCTCAGACACCAATGCCCAGACTGGCAGATGGAAAGGGTGATTGCTAAGAGAAGTGGTGCGTATAGTCTGGGGTGTCAGTGTTACGTCAGTCCCACTTCTGTGCGGATGCAATAAGAGGCTGCAGGTAGGGCAGCCTGAGGGCACAAAGGCAGGTAGGTCAGTCTGAGGGCACAAAAGAGAGTTGTAAGGAGAACTGATTGCACAGCAGCCCACTGGTGATATAGTCCACCCTACTATCCGAGCGGGTGAGTTTGGGCACTATATAGGGCATAAGTAGGAGAAGAAACAGAACATGAAGCCAGGGGACACCCACATGGTACAGCCTTAAAATTGGTGGCTGAGGCTTGGGTCACCGACCCTTTCCAGAAAGCTCGATGGGCAACCTACCCTGCTACAGAAAGGATTTAACAGAGTACGGATGGGAAGGACATCGAGATATTTATAAATTATTTTGTGGAAATTCTGGCAGACAGGGCCAGGGGTATAGGATGAAGGTTAGCGGCCTGTGCCGCTGTCAGTGTAGTCAGGATCCCAGGAGTGACGTGTCACAATTGCTGGTATGAGCACCTCTCAGGGATCTTTGTAAGACCGGCAGTGCCAAGAGGCGCCGATGGTAAGGATGCTAGAAACAGGCAAGAACTTATCACAAAAAAGCAGTGATCATCCAGAGACAGGGAGAGAGTGATACTGGGAAGCCTATAGGTCCTAGAATAGAGGCTGAGGGGCGTGGAAGTACAGGGGCAGGGCACTAGCATATTTAATAAATGGAGGCAGTAGGGATGGGTGGGCGGGCAAAAGTAAGGCTTTTTGCATTACCTTTCTGCTTGGAGTGTCTGGGCTTGTGGTCTCAGGCAGTGGCTATAGAAGTGCCGTCCTCCTGGGGACCAAGTCTCACTCAGCTTCTGAGCTGGGAGCCCTGGAGGGTTCTCTGATGGGGAGAGAAGGCACAAGAGAAGGTTAAGTAGTGGCCGGGACAAAAAGTCACGCAGTCCAGCTACAAGTGCAGATCTGCACAACAATGGGGCCAATTTCCTGGCGCCCGAGCAGTCTACAGTCAGGGAACACCACCGAGAAAGGGCTGTGATCACTTCATGTGGGAAACTAGGAGGCACAGTGTAAACAAAGCTTGCAGGCTAACAATAGAAGCTAAACATTTTTAAATTAGCCAAAAACAGTAATTACAGATTTTCTAGGAGAAAGTATAGCAGTAAAAACAGTAGCAAGAAGAGGACCAATCAGGGCAAGGCTGGAAAAGCACTTGCATTCCGGTTAGCTGGCGGCTTTTGCCGTACCATTCTGCTTGGAGTGTCAGGCTTGTGGTCTCAGGCGGCGGCTATGGAAGTGCCATATGCCGGGGGACCGAGTCTCTCTCTCGGCTTCTGAGCTGGGAGCCCTGGAGGGTTCTTTTCTGGGTAGAGAGGAGACAAGAAGGTTAAGTAGTGCAGGGACAAAAGGTCACACAGTCCAGCTACAAGTGCAGATCTCGCACAACAATGGGGCCGATTTCCCTGCGCCCGGCAGTCTACAGTCAGGGAACACCACCGAGAAAGGGCTGTGATCACTTCTATGGAAACTAGGGAGGCACAGTGAAAACAAAGCTTGCAGGCTAACAACAGAAGCTAAACATTTTTTAAATTAGCAAAAACAGTAATTACAGCTTTTCTAGGAGAAAGTACAGCAGTAAAAACAGTAGCAAGAGAAGGACCAATCAAGGCAAGGCTGGAAAAGCGCTTGCATTCTGGTTGCTGGCAGCTTTGCCGAACCTTTCTGCTTGGAGTGTCCAGGCCTGTGGTCTCAGGTGGTGACTATGGAAGTGCCATCCACCCAGGGGGACCGAGTCTCTCTCGGCTTCTGAGCTGGGAGCCCTGGAGGGTTCTCTGCTTTCTGCTTGAGTGCCCAGGCTTGTGGTCTCAGGCAGCAGTTAAGGAAGTGCCGTCCACCCTGGGGACCGTGTCTCTCTCGGCTTCTGAGCTGGGAGCTCTGGAGGGTTCTCTGCTTTCTGCTTGGAGTGCCTAGGCTTGAGGTCTCAGGCGGCTGCTATGGAAGTGCCATCCACCCGGGGACCAGGTCTCACTCGGCTTCTGAGCTGGAAGCCCTGGAGGGTTCTCTTTCTGCTTGGCGTCCGGCTTGTGGTCTTGGGCGGTGGCTATGGAAGTGCTGTCCGCCAGAGGGGGAACGAATCTCACTTGGCTTCTGAGCTAGGAGCCCCACCTCATGTATCTGGTACATAAAATTTTGAATCTCACCAAAACGTAATTCTGTACAACTGCAATGCCATTCCATGCTACAGGTGTGAAAATACATTTTGGGCAGGACTTGAAAATGAAAGCTGTGACATACATGAGGTCAGGTAATAAGAAGGCTATGTTGAAAATGTAGGGTTGAAATATTTAAAATTTCCAAATTTACGAGTGGGCATAGCGAAATTGCAATGAATGGTCATAACATTGGCATTTTTCATATTTTGACACCATATTTTTAAACATATACTTCTTATGGCCCCCACCTCATAAACCCCATAGGTGAAAATTTCAAATCTGTCCAAAACACCATTCCACCACAGGTGTGAAAATGCATTTTGGACAGGATGTGAAAAATGACAGCTGTACTGCCCATGAGGTGGTGTGAAAAAATGGCTACGTTGAAAATTTGGACTCAAAATATTAAAAATTACCAAAGTTATTGTGTGCATAGAAAAATTTCAATGAATGCTCATATCTCATTCATTTTTTAATTTGTTTATCAAACTTTCAACATGACCTTTTGGGATCCCACCTCATGAATACTCATGATAAAATTTTGTTACTCCGTCTCTAAAGGTGATTTCAGGCAGTGACTGCAAAATCACCTTTGGAATAAATTAACAGAATGACAGTGCAAATGTTCATGAGGTGGGGTCTCAAAAGGCCATGTTGAAAATTTGGTGAAAAAATTCCTAACAGTGACAAAGTTATGAACATAAGTTCAAAGCATACAGAAATACATTATACAGCACTTACCTTGATTCCTCAGTTCACAGTTCAGCTTTGAAGAGTGTAGATGTGTCTCAGTCCACAGAAGATGACAGCCTACAACATCCAGTGGTAAATACAGGGTAAGGGGTGTGAGGTGGTGGGTACTCAGTGAGAGGTCAGGATGGGGAGATAGACGTGGGGAGGACAAGGGATCATTTGTATTTTTCAGGTTTAAAAAAGACTTTGGGGATGCTTTTTTCTTTTCAAGGGCTGAATGATACATTAAAAATGTTTCAGGACACTAGAGGTGGGCTCCCAGTGTCCACACTGCTGGGGGTGTCTTATATATGCCAACACAGGGATTGGGCCCTCGATGTTGGCAAATATTTGTAACACAATGGGCTGCTGGGGGGGCATCTGACACTGTGGGTGGTCAGATTATACAAATAAATAATTTAATTAAGAAATAAATAATTAAGTATGGGGATCAAAGGAGGGTGGTGCCACTAGACACCAGCAAAATATATGGAAGGTGGGGATACCAAGAAACACCAGGGACAGAGGACACTGATTGACGGGTGGGGGTGCCACTAGACACCAGGGAAAACAGTGGCTCACAGCTGAATCTGGAGCCGACAGCACGAGTTCCAGCTGTAGCTGCAGTAGTCAAGAAAATCCTGCTGTTCTCATACAGAGAATGCAGGGGAAGTGCTCCTCTTGTTAAGCTGGGCACCTGGATTTTGGGTACCCAGAAAACGTGCTTCTTGCCAGAATTAAAACAAACAAACATCAGAATGTAGCTAAACAGGTCCCATTTAGGTTCTGATGTTTGTTTTTTCAATCCATTTATTTTATGTTTTCTTTCTTTTGTTTCTCTTGCTAACTGAGAAACAAAATGGCAGCAGATTGAAAAAGATTTCCCACATCTGCAAAAATGGATTGGCTCCTGCAATAATGAATCCATTTTCATGCTAGACCTCTATTTTTTCCAATTGAAAATAATTGGAACTTCAAAATTTATTAACTTTGGAACAGATTAAAATATTTTTCACCAAGCCAGCAAAAGGCACATCTTTGAGGCAAGGCTTTCTACCCTGCAAATTTCAGACCATGGTTTAAAACAGTTTTGAGATACAGGTAGACTAAGAAACAGCAAAAAACATGCAAATTAGCTGGCCTGGTAGTGCAGAGGGTTGAGGCACTATGCCTATCTCATGGGAGTGCCAGTGACCCAGGTTCAGGAACAACCTTGGGTCATTGGGGTGCCAGCATGGGGAGAGAGGGATTGAGCAGCCTATGGCAGCTGTCCTCTCCTGGGGAGATTGTCACCCCTGTAGTTTAAATGCCATACGGGTGGAGGACAGTGGCTGTGTAGGCAGGAGGCGTGAGAATTGGGAGGTCTCAGGATGCAATGTGTGAGTGCCTCTACATGCATGATGTCGAGCCTAGTATGGGATGGGTATAAACAGGGAAAAAATAATAAAAATATAAATAAAAAAAAACATGCAAATTTAAGGATTTTAACACTCTGTATCTCAGAAACCACACAACGGATTCACACAAAATCTGCAGTGGTAGAGACCTAACTCAAGAGATTATGCATGAAATATTACATGCAACTCCACTGAACTGTTGCAATGTTATTATTAAAAGTGAAATTGTTTAGGATGTTAGGGTTTCAAGCTCACTCCCACCCCCACCCTGCAGACACTGACAATGTCATGGTGCTCTTTTGGGTCAACCCTAATGCTCACCCATTCCATAAGTAAATTAGCAGAGGTGGGTACAGTATAGAGAATAGGGTGAGTGATAGGGCTGACAACCCCAAGGCACCGCCTGATGCCTGTCAGTGTCTACAGTGTGGGGATGGGGTGTTGGTTGGAAACCCTAACACCATATTTCTCTGCTTTTGTCGCTGTAGTAACAACCTTAACTGATGCATTAATGAAGTATTTTTTGCAATGAATTTCTATGTTTTCAGATAGTATAATCATGTCCTTGTTTGTCTGTGCTCCCATCCCTCCATAGATGCGTATACAGTATGTATGTCATGAACACTGGTGGTGAGATTTCATTATTCAGTCCCAAATGTGATTTCACGCAGCAACTGTGAAATCAACTTCCAGGCCTGATTAACGAAATGACAGTTGCAGTGTTCATAAGGTGGGATCCCAAATGCCCATGTTGAAAATTTGGTGAAAAATTCCTAAAATGGCAAAGTTATGAACATAAGTTCAAAATGCAATTGAAATACATTATACAGCACTTACCTTGATTACTCAGTTCGTGGTTCAGCTTTGAAGAGTGCAGACATGTCCCGTCCACAGAAGTTGACAGCTGATGACCTCCAGTGGTAAGTATAGGGCAAGGGGTGTGTGGATGGTGGATGCTCAGTGGAGGGTCAGGATGGGGAAGAGGATGGCAGGGATGACTAGGGTCCATTTTCTTTTTCAGGTTAGAAAAAGGGCGTCGGTGGATGGGTTTTTTACAGGTTAAAAGTAAATAAATATTTTGGGACACTGGGAGTGGGCTACCCAGTGTCCCACTCTACTGGGGAGGGGTTTCTAATGTCAACACAGGGATTGGGTCCGCTGATGTTGACAAATAACACAAAGGACTTAGGGGACATCTGACACCGGGTGAGCACCTCAGTGTCAGATTATATAAATAAAAAATAATGGGAATCGGATGGTGGGGTGCAATAGACACCAAGGAAAGATATGGGGTGGGTACCACTAGGACAGTGATTAGTGGGTGGAATTACCTTTCCACAGAAAAATTCTGTGGAAGATACATTTCTCCCACCAAATGCCAAATTTGTACAGCAAAAGAACTTCATGAAGTGAGGCACACTTTGCAAATTTTCTGTGAAGTGAAGTTTTCATTTTGTACATCTCTAGTACATTGAAATCCCAGTATTACAATACCTGACAGGTAGCAGAATTCAGAACTACTTTCTCCAGTCAGAACTGCTAAATTGATTGGTAGATTAATACAGTATGTGTACATTTTTTTACAATGTCAGAAAATGCCCCCACAACACAATTTGTCCCATTTTCCTTGGTCCCTTCTCAAACAACTGGGGCCATCAGAGTTGCACTCTTCCTCTGCTGGGGTCTTGCTAACTGTCTTCACATATGCATTCATACCAGTGCTGCTGCATGGTTGGCTGACAGGGCATCCACAGACACAAAATAATCTGTATCCTCCCTCCTGGGACTCGCTTCCTCAATAATACATTCCTTACTCAAATGACCCAAGTGTAGAATAGTGTGTGGCATGAACACCCTCCCAACCCTGGTGTCAGCATAGGAATCACCTCAGCACCACAGGGTTGGTGCTCATAAAATCATTAAACATGTAAAGCATTTATCCTGCTTTGTCTAACCTTTTTGGCCTTTTGCCAATACTGTGCTGGTAGAGGCCCCCAGACAAAGAGGCATCTACAGCTTCAAAGCACTGTGAATTTCTTCTCCAGATTTTCTGTCTTGTAACTTCAGCTGCTGCAAAATAAATGTGTCACTTGATATGAATAAAAAAAATGATACTTCATGCAGCTTTGACTTTGAGTGCTTACTTGCTGGCCTCTTGTTTGTGCTGAACCTTCTTTGGGTCAGCACCAAGCTCTACATGTGGTACAGCGCCTCCCTTCCCACTTCCCTTGGACCCTGTGCTGGCAGAAGCTTCCAAACATGAGAGAAATGGAGTCTTGCTATGCCTGCAGAAAACACTTTTTCCCAAACCACCATCACTATACTCCAGTGAAGGTCGAGTTCAATAGATATAACTGTCAGAGAACATTATATAATCTTTTATTTACTTCTGTTTGTTGTTAGAGAAGAGACTCAGATATACACCATCTTTACAAGACTGCTTGTGTGGGGCAGCCAACAACAAGCACGTAATATAATCATGCAGTCTACAGTACACAGCAATGTAGTATTGAGGTGATAGAAGGGGCTTGGGGTCCATCTTGTCTGCTCCTTCTGACAGACGCCAGTGGCTGCACTAAGTCTGACTATGGACACACATCTAATGTGAAGTTCCATAATCACATAGAAACAGCTATATATCCCTCTAGAGAATCCACAACATTTGTTTGAGTTTGACAGCAGACTGTCAAGTATTTGGCTATATACTGTAGGAATACCAATAAGAAAAATTTTATTTTTCCCCATCTAGCCTTTCTTCTCTCCAGCAGTACCATTAGGACCATAGACAATCACCCAGTCCTGTCTACTATGAACCTAGCTTATGGGTGGGGCTCCAGGGAAGAGCCATCATTCTACCCTCCAAACCTCCAGCCCTCACATCATGGGATCCAGACTCAGCAGCTGTCTCCATGGTGTTGAAAACCGTGTACTGGGGCCATTACACTAACAGTGCCGCTTGTTTTCTTCCCTTTGTTCCCTCTCTGCCATTCACCCTCTAGCCTCCACCCACATGATAGAGCTGCCTGTCTGTTGGTGACTTTGCAAGCCACAGCTTTACCATGGCACTGCTGTGACTTCTGACATAGTGCCATCCCTTCGTCAGGATGGAAAGTCTACCATCAGCAGCACTGACTCCTGTCAGGCGCCTGCTCTGGGGCTCTGAGTCCCTCTGATACTGGGTCACAGATTCACTGGGCCAGCAGATGGCCTTCAAAATGTTTTTCACCACAATTACTTTTCAATACATCAGTTATAACAGCAAAGTGTGTTTTTAGTGAGTCTTTAATTGCTCATTGCATTAAAGCCTCTACCTCTCACATTCATTTTCTAATAAAGCCCCACTGTTTGCTAGTCTGCACAAATGTCCTCACACAGTATGTATTTCTGACATCTTAAGATTCATCATCAGTGTATTTTTAATTCCCTCAATTTTTTAAATAGTTTTAATTAATGACTCGCCAAACAAGTATGGTTGCCACCGACAGTTTTAAACCTCTCTTCCCCAGATAGTCCGTATTTACTGCATGCATTTCGCTCATCGTGTGTCTACATCAGGATGGTGCAGGCATGTTTAAAGGTAAGCAGCACGGCATCACACCTAGAGGCACAGCTTACCAAACTGGGCCTGACTGGTTACTACTTTTTAAGAAGCCCAAATCAGGGCATTTCATACTGCAAAGTCTTTTCACTGGGACAACATGTTTCTTTAACCAATGTAACAGACTCCTTTCTCTAAATAATCAAAACTCAGACTAAATAGTTCAGTTCTTTATGTGTTCTTCTTGTTTTTATTACTGTTAGTCATCTCAAGGTGTTATGAGTCAAATATTTAGGTTTTTGAAACTTCTAAGGGTGAAGAAAGAATTTTTTTGTTGCCGATCTGAACTTTTCCATTTTCCCATTTTATGTTTGCTTGCACGCATGTGCAAGAAACATAGTGCCATCATCTGAGTTTTCAGAGGTGTGTCAGCATCTTCCAATTCAGTCAGTGTGTTTGCAGGCGTGGTCACAGTTCTCCAATCACTGCTAAAGCTGTCTATGACAGCAGTTGAAAATGCAGTGTCATACAGTTGAAAGAGGGAGCTACGCTTCAGTGAGCAGCTCCACACACACACACACACACACACACATCAACTGTGAGTTGCCTGATAGGATGGTGTAGTCTTGTCTAGCTTAGAGACAAGCCACATCATTACTTTAATAAACTGTTCCCTGCCAAAGCAGCACCACCAAAAATGTATGGTGCCTACGGTCCTTACACACCAGCTCTCCAAAGCACACCTTCATGGACTCCATGGGTTCTAATCCTCCAGAAGAAAATACCTCAGCATTTGATGTGAAAACTCAGGCTTCGCTGTATGTGTAATTCAAGCGTTTTCTCTTACTAGACTCTGTCAATATGAACTCACGCTAAAACCTTTGCAAAGGAACTTGGCGTGCTGTACTACCTGCAGCTGAAGCAAATAACAGCCAGAACGCACAAAGGAGAACATACTGCTATGCATTTCAGCAGCAGCCAGTGGGGGAGTTTCATGACTGAAGCACTTTAATGCACCTTTAGTGCTGTCATATACACACCCCTGTGTGGTAATTCACTAAACTGCACACAGTCTGGTAATGCAGCTTCAAAATATTTTTTTTCTCTGAATTGCCGTGAGCTGGCATTTAGATAGAATCATACAGCTCTTTCTCAAATCAGATGCTCAATGAAGTCACATCTCCTTGTGACCCTAAACATCTTAGGGTTGGACATGTGCCCTAACAAAATAGCGAAAACTAGGTATAGAAAAGAAAACACAAATTCAACCGTAGCTCACAATCGAATCCACCCTTTTCTCCGCTGAATCTGAAGCCGCCTAACAGCCCACCCTCAGTGCTCATAGCACTCCCTCCACTCAAGACAACATATGGCCGACGGGGTGCTGTTGCATTTAATTTCATAATTTCCTGATCCTGTTGCTGCCACCATACTGATACAGTAATACTTTTATGGCTCGAAAACTGCTTGACATTAGCAGATTATAAATGGCATCCCTGTTTGACGCTGTAGTGCGGAATATGGTGGTGCTCAAATTTTAAGCCAAGTATTACATGCAGATATGATGTTATTGACTCATGTCACTTACCATTTTATACATCTATTGATTTTTTTTCAATTCACTTTTGCTGACTGATGTTGATCGAGGGATTCTGGTGTCACAATTCAGTTCAGCGACGTTTAACATCTTAGTGCAGATGCTAAGTAACTGTTTTAAAATGCTGAAAAGTTAACAGCGATGAAAGTGCATGAACTACTTTCTTCCGTGTCTGAGCTGTAGTGGTGTCATTGCAAGTGCATGTCCCTTGCTCCAGATCTGTCAGTGAGATGTCTATTCTGTGCAATGGACAGTGGCTGAATGTTATCAGCTGACAGTTTTCATTTCATTATCAACAGATAAATATTCAGGGCTTTGCAAATGCAACTTTGCTGGTAGCACAGTTTCATGCCCCAAGTGTCTCATCAATTAGTGGTTATATCTTAACCGATGATCACAAAAAGTATGAAAAAGATTTGCCGCTGAGTAATGTAAATGCCAATCCACCTAAGCACCTTTAGGCTGCAAACATAATTTGAACGTATAGGAATTCTGGACCGTGTATCACTCCGTGGCACAGCAACAGTTAATAAGTGTAAGCACATTCTCAGGACATTGTTTCACTTGCCCCTCTCCCACTCACGATCCTGGTCACCTGAAATAAACCTGACATTTTAGTATCTGTTTTACACCTTGGCTCAGTTAGGCAATCAGCACTGTAAGAACATAAATGGACATATAAATAGGGACTATAAGAACATGCGTGGGTGCTTGTGCCTTAGTCCAGCAGTGCAACATCAGCCTGAAGCTCAGGTAGGGCTTACTGTCTACCAATTTGTTCACCTCCCCCATGTACCTGTACCATTTCACATCCTCCCTTGCCTTAGTCCAGCTGTGCTACATCAGCCTGAAGCTCTGGTAGGGCTTACTGTCTACCACTTTGTTCACCCCCATGTATCGCTGTGCTACATCAGCCTGAAGCTCTGGTAGGGCTTACTGTCTACCACTTTGTTCACCTCCCCCATGTACCTGCACCATTTCACATCCTCCCTTGATCTACAGTGAGTGGATCCCTCAGTCATACATCACATATGCATGCACAAAAAAAAGTTCTTTAAAAATTAAGATACATTTATTATGTTTTATGTTTGTTGCACGCATGTGCAAGAAACATAGTGCCATCATCCGAGATTTCGGAGGTGTCACCCGCCTTCCAATTCAATCAATGTGTTGGCAGGTGCGCCCCTGTAAACCAATCGCATGCTGGAGCTGTCTATGACAAGCTCCAAAATGCAGTGGCATACAGTTCAAAGGGGAGCTACGCTCAGTGAGCAGTGATAAGATATCGCTTGCTCATGCGCAGCTCCTCCCACACATGCCTGCGCAGGTATGCGCGCCCCCGCTTGCATGCACACACTGTATAGCCGACGAGGGTGCCCAATCCCCTGTCAGCTGTGCTGCATGCCCCCTCCAAAGCCTTTCCAAATGCCATGCTGGGTGCCCACCCCAGCGTGGCAACTCATGATATAGCTGGGGCGCCCAATTCGTCAGCTCCACTGTCCTCACCCCCCAGTACTGTGTGCCACACTAGAGCCCACCCCAGCATGGCAATCGATGCTTTGGGTGACGGGGTGCCAATCCCCATCGGCTGAATGCCCTCCAACCATTCTTGTGCCATGCTGGGAGCCCACCCCAGCATTGCAAATGTCCCGTGTCATCATTGGAAACAAAAGAACACCTGTAAGAAAATACGGTCCCACGTAGTCTCCTGGCCCCCTCCCACAACCCACACCCACCCACTGTGCACCCTGCCTCCCCACACCCCCACCCCATACTTACCTCCGACCTCGCGGCGACGATCTTCGTGGACCGGAACACGCTGCACTTTTCAAAGCCGAACGCTTAACTGAGGAAATGCTAGTAAGCTGTATAATGGGCTAGATAGGGGTTTTCAACTTTGTTGCATATCTCAGACATTTTTGGAATTTTTGCACCAAATTTTCAACATGGGGTTTTGGGACCCCTTCTCATGAATGATGTCACTGTCATGGCGTTATTCGGGCCCAAAGGGTGATTTCGCAGTCACTGCGCCAAATCACCTTTCAGGACCGATTAATGAAATGACACTGCCAGTGTTCATAGGTGGGCTCTCAAAGCCTATTTTGAAAATTTGGTGGAAAAATTTCCAAATGACTGTTTTATGAGCGCGTTATGCAGTAGTTCCTATGCACGCCTGTAGTTCACAATTTCAATATTTTCACTCCAGATTTTCAACATTGCCATTTTACTACACCTTCTTATAAGTAGTACAGCTGCCATTTTCACATCTCACCCAAAACGTGTTTCTCATTTCACAAGCGCACAATGGCGCAGTCGGTGCTAAATCAATGTACGGACAAATTAAGAAAATCACAGTGACACTGTTCATGAGCAGAGGTCTTAAAATGGCTATGTTGAAAATTTGGTGAAAAATTCCTAAAATGACTTTTACGAGCGTGCATTATGCAGTTCCTATGCATGCTCATAAGTTTGCAAATTTAATATTTTCATTTAGATTTTCAACATTGCCATTTTATTACACTTACTTATGAACAGTACAGCTGCCATTTTCATATGCCACCAAAATGTGTTTTCGCTCATGTAGCACACAATGGTGCTGTTGGTGTCGAAAGCAATGTTTGGGACAGAGTAAGAAAATCACAGTTACACTGTTCATGAGCAGAGGTCTTAAAATGGCTATGTTGAAAATTTGGTGACAAAAGTCCATAAAATGACTGTGCTACGAGTGAGCATTACTGCAGTTTCCACGCACCCTCATAAGTTCACGACTTTGTAATATTTTAAGTCCAGATTTTCACCAGTGGCATTTTTCCACACTGCCTTATTTACGTACAGCTGTCATTTTTCACAACATGGCAAGTGTGTTTTCACACTTTCAGTGCAGAGATGCGTGGTCACTGTGGGAAATTATTGTTCGGGACAGATAAAGAAAATCACAGTGACACTGTTCATGATCGGAGGCACCAAAATGCCTGAGTCTGCTGTAAAAAATCCCCAACCTAATTATATTACCGGTGTGCGTTGCACAGTTTCTATGTACGCTGTGACTTCACAATTTTTTAAATATTTTTACTGCAGATTTACAACATTGCCACTTTTACACCTCCCCATGAACAGTACAGCTGTCATTTTTACATCCTGTTCGAATGTTTTTGCACCTGTGGTGCTAAATGCTGTAGCGCCAGCATAAGCAGCTTCGTTAAGAAACTGATATTCCCTGTTCATGAGGTGGGGTCACAAAAACCATGTTGAACATTTGGAGTGAAAATACCAACGAATGCCTGAGGTATTAGGGTTTCCAACCATAACGCCCAACCCTGTAGAGAATGACAGGCATCAGGGGTGTGACTTGGGATTCTTGCCTGTAATGCTCATACCATTCCACACCCTGCAGCCAGTGAGAAGCATTGAGGTATGCCTTGGACTCTTCAGCCCCAAAGTTCACCCCATTCTCCTATATCGCACCCATCCCACTGTATTTCCTAATGGAATGGGGTGCGATAGGACCAAAGACCCAAGGAACACTGCGACACTTGCCAGTGTCTGCACAGTGGGTGTACTGAAATGGTGTGGCCATTATGCCTGGACACCCAAAGGCACACCCCAATGCCTGTCACTCTCTGCAGGGTGGTGGTGGGGTTGGCTTGTTCAATACTTCACTGCCATTACTATTACGCAGCTC
Organism: Neoceratodus forsteri; assembly: GCA_016271365.2. NCBI lineage: Eukaryota > Metazoa > Chordata > Ceratodontiformes > Ceratodontidae > Neoceratodus > Neoceratodus forsteri. Next base: position 1,706,981,137 of record CM028129.1, on the reverse strand, counting down.
TGTAACTTCTACACTACCACTGCCAATGCCAGCAAGCAAACATTCGACATTGACAAATGCTTGTTCCTATCAGGATGCAGTTTTCCAACCCAGGAACATCATGATGCGAGCTGCGTCCTAAGTCTAACAAGACAGTATGAGCTTTTTAAACTTCAAAACCACCTATTATTCAGCAGTTAAATAAAACAGAAAGAACAAAGAGTATAATTTATAACTTGTACACCTGTAACCTTGTGTTTATTTCATTGTAATTCTCTCAGTCACTCCTGAAAGCAGACCTTTTAGTCTAGTGTTTTTACCTGGTCAACAAAAGCTAAATAAATAAGTATTTTGATGTTTTGCTAATAACTGACTGCATTATCTAAGAACCCTTTGTTCACCATCCTGTTGTTCAAGATTCTAATTACTGTATAATTTTGTCTGCTTTTCAGATCTCTGGGAGTGGACCACGTGGTTCAATATTGACCACCCTGGAGGCAATGGAGACTACGAGCGCCTGGATGCTATCCGATTTTACTACAGGGACAGAGTTTGCCAGAAGCCAAGAGAGATCGAGGCACGGACCACAAACTGATCCCAGCAGAAGAGACTGGCGAGTGGTACACTCCAACCCTCAGAAGGGATTCTGGTGCCTGAACATGGAACAGTCTGCTGGCAAAAACTGCTCCAATTATTCTGTACGCCTCTGTCCCAAAGGTAGGTCGGGTGCCCAGAGCCTGGTGATAACTTCAGAAAACATTTCTGTGTATTTACGAAATGATACGGAACAGAACTAAATACAGGTTCCAGGTTAAAGGAGGATTTCAAAGAAAGTCATGTTTTCCTAGAGATGCTGTTCATGAAATACCAGCTCCAATTCATTTAAGCAATTTATCCCTCAGGTGTGGGTACACTGGAGGATTTACCGCAACTGGTGTGATTCGGTCATGAGGCGCAGTCGTGTTAAGTCCTCCAATGTACCCACACCCCTGAGGGATAAATTTATGTTATACAATGGCAAATGTTGTTTCTTTAATGTTTTTAACTACTTTCTAACTCACTGAGGTCCCTACACTTTGAAAGAGGATGTCATTTTGTAAACAATTTACCGCTGTGTTTTAGTGAAGCGGCAACAGGACAAATTGCGGCAGTTTCGTTTGAAGTGAAAGCGACCGGATTAGCACAATATAAGGTTGGCTGGCACTTTTTCCAGTGGGTACACTGGAGGATTTATCACGGTGGAATTGTGCCAGCCAACCAATCAGGATGCAGTATTTGGGACATTGGATTTACCACATTGTATAATTATCGTTTCATCTTTACTAGTCTGTTGGTAAACTCACTGCGTATTCCCAATTTGCCGCTGCTACTACGTGCCACTTCAGAACTTGATGATGTAGGTTATCATGTTCCTTTCAACCACAGTGTTCCATAGTAGAACACAGAGATTGTGCCAACAATGTAAAAGATTAGCAAGGACATCTACTAGATCATTTAGTTTTAAAATGGTCTTTATCAGAGGAGTTCAAGTCAGAAACCCCACAGTATTTACTCAAAGGCAAGAAATGATGAAACAGTTGCCGGCCCAGTGGCATGTAGCACTGAGGCGCCTGGGCACCTGCTGCTATGTCGGTGACCTGGGTTCTGAAGCAGACTCTGGCTGCTGAGGGTCAGCTGGCAGGAGAGGATGAAGTGTCCAGAGGACAACCTTCCTCTCCCAGGGAGGTGTGCTTCACCATCCCACTGTCGACTGCCACTGAGTGGAGGCTTGTGGTAGTTCAAGCTATGGCGTAGAGGAGTATGCTGTATGTTTGAAGCAGGACATGTGTGCTTCCACGCAGACATCCTGCATCTGTTCCACATTAGAGGAACGTGGGGTGAAATGGAAAAGGTCTCAGGCTTCATGAAGCCCCACCCGCCTGCCCCTAACAGCACCACTGCTGAGACAAGCCTCATCTCTCAGCTTCTGAATATGATCACTGGATGGGGAAGAGTGGTTTCCTCTTGTGGCCCCCATCACGGGGCGGGAGGTAATCCATGGGGAACCCAGGGGAAGGTGGTAGTCAGCTGAGGAGGCAGGGACGGGCAGATAGCCCACCTGAGCCACGCTGGGAGACAAAGCATTATTAAAAAATTAAAAAGATTGAACAGCAACTGAATGAAAACCACCAATTAAAACCAGGTTTGACAGAAAATACAGGTTGCTGAATAAATGCAGTTCTTCATTAGGAAGCCGCAGTGCATGTTACAGAAACATTTGAAGCCTCTTCCTTTTATGCCATTTTAGATTGCCTTTTTCCTTCTGGATTGTAAATGCCATTTTCTCTATTCTGAGTCAGCTTTAGCATTTTTTAGATTTAAAAAGGTGCTCCTTTACTCTGTCTGTCCCAGATTTTATCAGTAGTCTCAGTTGTTTTCGAACACCCATTGTTTAACATCACTTGCCCCAGTGGCAGGGCCCTGCTGAGCTGAACTTACACACCTCCTACCTCCAGGGAGCCTGTGACCAAGGTGAAATACCCTGCAAAGACACAGCTGCCTCACCTTATGAGACAACGAGTGGTTAAAACCAGATGAGACTTTTGATAAAACCTGGGGATAGCCTTATTAAAATGAGCATTCCTTTTAGTTATTTCAAATCTGAAACAAAATGCAAAAGCAGATTCAAAATTGGGGAAAGGTGTCTCGTACAAGACAGGAAAATAGAATTACGCCTTACAAGGTAGGGAAAAGAGCAATCTAAGCTAGAGACATAAGGTATAAATCAAAATGTCACAGAATATGCACAGCTGCTTCAAAGTCAGCAGACAGTCTGTGCCATAACTAATCTGTGCTGATTCAACCAATCACAGTTGATCATTTGCCTGAATGGGAGGGTCTTATGCACAGCATGTGAAGAAGCGGAATGTTCCACTTTTCAAATGGCGGGTCTCAATTTCATATATATATATGTATGTATTTATATATATATATATATATATATATATATATATATATATATACACACACACACACACACACACACACACACACACACACACACAGTATACACTTTTTACTTACAGTTTATGCTCCTTACTGGTATGGCCCCATCCCTGAGTCAAGCCTTGCCCTGACCTCCATGTCCCTAACACTTACTCTTCTGCCTTTCAACCCCACAGACTTGCCCCTCATGGTGGGGCCTAGCTGAGCTGGACACACACACCCCTACACCCAGGAGCAGAAAAGGCAGGAGAACCTCTGGTGGAGATGGTGGCTAGTGGCAGGAGGCAGGTCCCGTGATTCATTAGAATCATCCTGACCACTAAAGGGATAATCCATTTTCCGTTTCATCCCACTCCTCAGGGCATCAGCACAAAAGAGCACCATGTAAATCAGGCAAACTTAACCCACGTGGAGCCCGGCCGACATCCTCCTTCCCTACGTGTCCCGCTGCACTGCCACCTGTGATCACCCAGATGGCAGTATAGCAGCGGGCCTCATATCCCTACCTGAAGGAGGTGATCAACCTCTTGGATGTCCAATCCTCCTTCTCCTGGTCGGGCCCCTGATGACTCGAGTGGTTCACAAACCCGAGTCACTGGTGTCACGAGTGGTAATGCTACTGCTGCACCAGCGGGCTGGCTCTCATTCATATTTTTTTAACATGAAACATTTTTTATTGTAAATCATCAAACACAGTTTAATGATTTGTGATACATTTATATGGCGCATGTAGTGTCTTTTACACGGAAACAGTGTCACCTCTTGCATCGTTAAACTACCAGATTCTCTCACCTTAACAATGTGCAAGGAGACCTTGATAAGCCTCAAGAGAACTTAGGTGCCATATCAGCATGTATTCAAAACCCTACAGGAAAGCACTCTGTCACAGGAATGCTAATGTTTTTGATTGATTATGAATGCAGAAATCAGAACAAAAACATGCTGCAGAATTTAGACACCTTAGGGTCCAGATTTTCCAGTTCCACTGTTAGTCCTCAGGAATTCTGTTGCCAGCCCTGGCTCAGGTGGAGCCATTTAGTACACTGTACTTTCATATTTCATCATTCATGCATTGTATCACAAAATGCAGTACAGTAATTTCATTAAGTTCCAGCAAGTTTCATCAACAACAAAGTTGTCAAAATGTAGCTCAGCGATGGAAACCATGTCAACAGGTGAAATTTAGCCTGTCGACATTGAGTGTTTTTTTGCAGGGGCTTTGTCCCTGCACCCTCTTCTTAAAGATGACAAACTCCATGTCAGAGTTTATTCAAGGGGGAGGAGACATTAAACTGGTGAAATTTGTTTAGAACCAGTACAGCGACAACTCCCGAGATTGTCACTGTACTGGGATTTCGGCGTCAAAATTTCAACATTGTAAAGTGATATGATTTCATCACAGGTGAATAGAGTTAGGCACAGTTGGATACAGCAGCGAGGAACAGCTCAGAACTGCCTTTGGTGTTAGCAGTTGAAAGCAAGGGAGGAGATAGGCTTCCGCCAAGGATGTGGAAGGGGCAGTTCAGCGGGGCTATTCCAGAGAGACAGAGCATAACTAGAGAGGGATTGTTCACTGCCCGTGGTAAGGTCAGTGGTTGATATGCAGAGACTGGAATTAAAGGAACAGAGAGAACGTGATGGAGGGTATTAAATCAGAGAGGTATGTGGGGTAAGGCCATAGGGAGACTTAAATGTGAGAATGGCAATTTTGTACTTTATGTGTTGAGGTACAGGGAGCTAGTAGTGGTCACACCTTTAGTTTTATCCTGTTAGTGCAGCCAAAGTTTGCCACAGAATCCTGAGCAGTTTCACAAATACAGCAGAATTTGCCCCTAATAGCCTTGTTAGACACTGCTTATTTATTTCTAACATTAGCAAAGTCCCACAGGTTTAAAAAAAATGTGCCTTTGCAGTATGTGTGTGTGTGTATATATATATATATATATATATGTTTATACAATAGGGGTGAGCATGTTACCTTGACAATAAAACACGATTCTCACTGCGTGGAATAACTCCTGATGATGATGGACACTGTGGGTTTATTTCCTGATAAACCCACAGTGTCTATATCACCAGCAAATATACTCACAATGGTGATGTCACCAGAGTGAGTCTATCTACACTGCAGCCTGCATGTAATAGCTTCACAGTTTCTCTTTCTCATTGAATCCTACCACTAACTCAATTAGTATTGTAAAAGACAATCACCTGTGTCCTACAGTTATTCTGATAATCCTAGCACATTACTGTGCTGCTCTAATCTTCAAACCAGCCTCCTTCATAGACCAGTTTATCTTTCTGAGTGCTGACTGCAACAGTTTCTCTGCCTCAGTCAGTGGTGGCTCCAGCTTCTGTTGGTTACCAGGGCACTGGGTGGCACCACAGTTGGAAGCCAGGCACCTATAGAAACCAGAATGTAAAATCATACGTAAATTCTCTTGCCTATCTCGTTTTTTTTATAGTCTGAAAAAAAAATGAATGCTATATTTCAGAAATAAAAATGCCATTTCAATTTTATGTTTTAGAGCTTTAATTTTACATTTAAGTATGCATATACAAACTTTGTAAAGAAGTTTGTCTGCTCCATTGTCTCTTCCCACCCTCGTCACATTTCCCACATGCTGAACTGATTTATGGGTTTGTTTTGAGCACTGCATTTTCAAACAGCATGCTGGTGCTCTCTAAAATATTTTATTAATTAAAGTTCTCCTGAAAGTCTCACCAGTTCTTGTGCCTGAAAGCATTTGAACAGAACAAAAAAAAAAAAAGGTAGACTAAATAGTAAACTTAACGACAAGCGCCTGACCATTTCATTGATGCAATACCAATCTATACACAGTCATTTTTCATAATAAAGTAATTCTTCTGTTGCTATGTAGTTTGGCAAAATGTCCACCACACTGTCCATGTCCAAGTCCTGTGTACGGCCTTCATTAATAGAAAGGACTGCCAGGTTGCTAAGTCTCTCATTTGCCATTCTATTGCGAAGGTATGTTTTAATCATTCTGAGTTTACTGAATGAACGCTCACATCCGGCAGATGTGACTGGAAAGTAGTGCAATGATAAGCAGGCTATATAGTTCAAAAAGGCATCTCTGTATGGCATCAAATAATGACTCAGAGCATGCATACTGTTTATGTCCTCATCAGGGTTCCTTTCCAGAAGCCTCTTTGTTGCATACAACTCAGCTGACAGATCTCGCACGTTCAATCCATAGTGGTGTGCCATGGGAAGTACATTCTCTTCCTGCAAAAATCCTTCCTCCTGGAGTTAATGCAGCAACTGCTTTTAGAATTTCACAGTTCTTGTCATCAAACCATCTGTCCAGCTCTCCAATGATCCTGTCAAGAGCTGGCAAGAAGAGGTGTTTCCTAAAATCATCCTTGCTTTGCAGAACATGACGTTGCCCAGTTGTGCCTATTGTGATATGATCCTGATGTGAAACTGGTCTTCCAAACACGAGCCCTCAATTGGCTGAGCCTGAGGCAAACCGTTGTCCTGGATCAGCTTTTGTGCTTCTGTCCAAACTGTAGACCATAAACCAGATTCAGATTCGCTATCACGCCTGGCTTCCGATAATTCTTCTTGTAAGCTTGCTACCAGTTGTACGGCACAGGATAGTTGCAGATCAGAAGATTGCAAACACTTTGCAACAATGCTGGTCTTTTGAGGATCAGTTCAAACATAACAAGATTAATGGCAAATATGCTAGTTATTATATGTACAAGTGCCTTTGCCTGAATTATACGCTCAGCATTGCCTCTCTCCCCACATAGTGATGTAGTGTCTCCATGATGGCTGGCAAAGTCTTATGCACACTGTTGCATGCAGCATATTGGCAGGTCCACCTTGTGTCAGATAAACGCTTGAGTTCCACTGGCACCTTTGCAGGCATAATTTCTTCTGCATTTCTATAAAGAAAGCATGAACTCCTGATCCACTAATGAAATTGTATAAGGTTTGTAATAATTTGAAAAACTCAGCTGCCATCTGTATAGTTTTGACACAATCCACAACTACAAGGTTCAGCCTGTGGCTGTAGCAGTGTATATAGATAGCCTTGGGAACTTCTTCACTTAAACTTAGCCTGCACTCCAGCTGCTTCCCACTCATAACACTGGCACCATCATAGCACTGTGCTATGCATGCATTTATATCTATGCTGTTATCTGCAAGTGTCTGCAGTATTATCCTGGTCAGGGATGTTGCATCCAGGCCTTTTGCTTGTTGAAAGCCAAGGAATTCTTCTTGTATTTTGCCACCATGCACATAACGCACCACAAGAGAGATTTGCTCAATCTTTGAAATGTCCTTTGACTCATCCACTTGTATCGAGAATGCCCCAGCAGCTGCCACCTCTGTAATTTGCTGTCGACAAGCCAGGCCATAATATTAAGGAGCTGGTCTTGGATGCTGTGATGTGTATATTTTGCATTTCTTGCACCTGACAATTTTTTTGACTATGTCATCACGCACTGCTATCAGATTCAGAATTTCAAGAAAATTGCCCTGGTTGACACTTTGTTCACCTTCTCTGTGTCCTCTCTGTGCAATGCACTGTGTAGCAGTCAGCCTCAATATCTCTGCTATTGTTTTTTATGTAATGGCGATTTTCTTCACAAGTTTGCTGTGATCCTCGTTGATCAGATTCTGTATGGTCCTTCCTTCCTTTGCATGCATCTTGAAGTCACACCATGCTGTATGTGATGCTTTATGGGACTCAGAGTTGTTGTGCAGGGTTAGTGATCCATCCTTTCCAGTCGATCTTTTCCAGTTCTGGAAACCATTTTATGAACACGGTGACATTTTTACTGGTTTGAGGAAAATGACGACATGCAAAGCAATATTCAGTATCTTCAGACTGAGAGTATTCAATCCAGGAAAAATGCTGTACCAGTTGGGATTGAATGCCCTCCACTTTGGCCAAACTTTTGTGGAAATGCACTCAGCTTTGGTTGCACAGGCATGCAGTCTTTATTCTGGCTTAAATCAGAGGGGCCTGGAGGTTTTTCAGTTGTGCTGTATAGATCTCAGCGATTCTGAAACTTCCATCATCCTCGAGTCTGATGCTGAAGTATCACTATCGGACTGCATACTGTCATCACTATGTTCCCATTGAGGCATGGTGTTTGAGCATTCGACTGTTGTGAACTACTACAGTCATCATCCAACTCATCAGCCTTTCGTTTTCTGGTGAGGAATCCTGGATATCCATAATCTAGAATGACAGCATTGTTTCCTTTCAGTCAAATGTTTATATTTTCAATTTGAACTTCCACAAATTAAAAGCAAAATCATACTACCAGTGACACCACTGTTTAATGGAGTGGTGTCACTGGCACTACTCAGCACAATACCAGTGGTTGATGGCACGAGACACGCCAACACCTCCAGCAACTTGAGGCCGCTCACTCTGACACTACACAGCCAAGAGGAATACCAGCCGCTGATGGCACGAGACACACCAACACCTCCAGCAACTTGAGGCCGTTCACCTCTGACACTACACAGCCAAGAGGAATACCAGTCGCTGATAGCAAGAGACACACCAACACCTCCAGCAACTTGAGGCCGTTCACTCTGACACTACACAGCCAAGAGGAATACCAGGCTGTTCAGATGTACAAGCATAGAATGGCGTGTCAGCCTTCTGGAATATCCAAGAAATATGAAAAGAAACAGTAACTGTGATTGAATACAATATGCAAACTGAGGGTGACAGTAACACAAATATAGAGGACCAACACGTAAAAGAAACACATGAGGATGTTTAGATAGGTTACAGCTTTTGTTCTCAAACAGTCTTAATGAGCTTCCCCAAGATTTGGAAGGAAAAGTCAGGCCTCCCATAGAAACAGTACCTTGCAATACTGTGCCCTGTACACCAGAAAACACTTGAGATGACACTGAATAAATGACAGAGTTGTTCACCTCGGACTGTTTGCATTCAATTTCCCCATCTTTTCATACCAAACAAACACAGCAGTGCAGGTTACTATAAAATCACAATCACAAGCCTGGTCCGCCTCCCTACTGATTGGCAGGATTACATTTTGGGGCTCTGATTGGTGGACTTTAAGCCACTTTCTGAACTCAAGTTGTCTGCTGCTGCTTGGCGCCCCTTTGAAACTCCTCAGTAGCAGCAGCAGGCAGCCTAGCAATGCATCATATGTATGCTAGCCAGGGTCCAAGCTAAGCAAGCCAGCAAGCAATACATGTTTTTCATCACTGGCTCCCTCCCTCCAAGCTATTTGCAGCCTAGATCTTTCTGTCAGCTTTTTATCTTTCCTGGTTTTATATGACTCACATGTCATGTGTATCAGAGTACACAACAGGTTATTTTGTGCAATCCCAAAAGTGGAAACACGAGTATTTATTGTTGCTGTCATAGCAGTCTTGCACACTCCATCAGATCTCTTTTGAACTGGAGCCGCGCGCAACCTGGACCTCCAAAGATAACATTTTTACAGCCACGGAAGGCATGGGTCCCAGTAAATACTGAATATTATCCAGTTTTTAATTGTGAGCGAACGGCACGGGCACAGGCTGCCCGGGAGTGATATTGAATACTGGGACTCTGGCATGGCATGGAGCGCTGCGCCTGCCAGGACCTGCCTGTGCTCCATTCAAGCCCCCCAACTTTGGCAAGAATGTAGAGTTGTGAAGCGATTCAGAACGTTGAGATGGAGCCCAGCTCACTCAAGGTAGCTACCCTAACCCAGCTCCGTACTGTCTCCTCCCGGTCCCTACTCCCTCTCTGTTCAATGAGCCTGTGGGGCTCGTGAGGATCTAGCTGCAGTGGCCAGCTAGTTTAAAGCAAGGAGGAATTATGTTTGGTGTATCACCCTATTACCATTCGTTAAAGCTGCTGTACAGCTGGGCTGGGAAATGTGGGTCCCACAGACCAGTAAGGCTACTGAATCCACCATTGCAGTGTGTGGGAACCCCATGCATTAACAGATTGTCCTAATTGCTCAGGCAATAAAATGGAAAAATCTTCCCACCTCCCACCTCCCACCCCCACCTGCCACCACTCCCTAGCAGCACCCCTTTCAACTGTTCCCTCTTGTAAATTCAAAATACAAGATCAAACAAAATTAAAACATTCCTGTGCAAAACTTAAGAGGAGCTAGCTTGATGGTACAACATCACATCACTGAACAATAATTAAAACAATAACTAATGCCTCTGACCAAGTGATAATGTTTGAAATTAATAAGCAGACACTAATGTGCAGAATGGAATTAATAGGATATTCGGTCATTCAAATATAAATGCAAATACATTGATCCTGTCCAGCTGCAGTGAAGCTGTAAGTCAACAGTTCACAGATATGACACAATTCCTACAGTCTTCCTGGGACTGATATATAAAAAAATGTTGCATCTCATCGGGTATCCCAAATGAAGTAATTCCAAATAAATAAATACGATTGGTGCAACTGCCTCCTTACCTATTTCCCATTTGCTAGTGAAAACTGAAGAAAACACTAACTACAGAGCAAGCTTTAATCACATACCATTTCCCTGGAAGTAACTGCAGAAACTTTGAAAGCAGCTTTAGTTTTCTTGTTGAAATCCTCCACAGCTCTGTCTAGTGCTTTCTTCTCCTGGCTTGAGAGCTGGTCTTCTGGAATTTGACCAGTAATGGACACAAAGGCTAATGTGCTAAGAGCAAGGGCTAACATTGGCCTCCTCATCTCATCTTCTCCTGTCTTTTCACAAAACAGCAGTGATATTGGGGCATGCCAGTTGTCAAGCAAACTTTGAGCTGTGGTGTACAATTACATTATTAAAATCACTGGGTGCCAGCTTGACATTTCTGCCTGATATCTGATTGGACATTGTTGTTCCTCTAAGCTGCCAAACTGGTCAGCGCACTAACAACATTCATCTGGGCTCACAGGATCAATATACCATAGAGTCAAGCTCATTATTAGGGTTTCTGAGCTTTTCATGCCACCCTTAGCTTGATTAGCATCGCTGTTAGTTACTGTGCATATGTTGTTTGAATGAAATTATTCTTCACCCACAGGAATGCATCTTGCCCTATTGGAGTCCATACATGTCTCATGGGTGTAATAAAATATGGTGGCAACTTTTATGCTCTGTGTTCTCTGATGAATTGTAGGAAGGCATTATTTTAAGTAGTGTCTGCATCTATTCCATGAGTGCAGCCTCAGTCTCAACCTCCTGCCTAATAAATCAGGGACAAGGCTTAAAAACATCAGGGACAATGGACCAAAATCAGGGACACATCTTCAAAATTAGAGATATATACCCAGAAAGCTGGTAGAATATGGGGTTTAGTGCAAAATGCATTTTCTAAAGAAGAACAAGTCTGTAACTTTAATGCTTGACATTATTTTATGCTTACAATTTCCACTGTTTAGCCATATGCAAACACACATTTTAGGAGGGACAGTCGGACAGAGTAAAATTTGAGCCAAAATCAGGGACATCCCTGAAAATCAGGGACAGTTGAGAGGTATGAGTGCAGCCCAAGCAAGCAGAATCATCAGTCACATTCTCAGATCATGATGCTGATGCACATTGGCAGTGCAGTGCCCTCCTTGGTACACTCAGGACTTTCACGATGGGCCCAGCCTGTTTGGTAGTAGAAGTCCCTATTTTTCTGGTGTACAGGTACAGGCCCAGGCGGCAGGCCTATTATGGGGCCCAAGAGGGAATGCGATGCGACCGCGAGCCAGCCATTATAGGCCACCGCCATGCACTGCTCTATTTTCAAAGACTTTGCCTAAATGCTACGTGTATGCTATGTATACACATGGCATTATTTATTTATTTCGTTTCTGTTGACCAGGAAAGGAGGACTAGATAATTCTGCCTATTTTCAGCCTCGTCCCGGGAGAGGGATACAGATGGATGCCAACTAACATTGAACCAGATTAAGCTGTTGGTGGTAGTTTTAATGAATTAAGGCATAGTCTGTGAAAATAGAGCAGAGGCGTAGAGAGATATGAAGATTATTATATCTCCTACATATGGCACAATACAGGAAGGGCACTGTGTGTATCACAATATCACGTTGTTAGCAAGGGCATGGCAGAAAATGCTGCCTGTTATGAGAGGTTTCACAGATTTTATCAAGGATCAGGCATGGACACATTTAAATGAAGATTGTGCCTGCGGGGGCTTGGGGTACTGATGCCTCGATCTGTGCAGTGGTGGCTACTTTATGTGTACCAGAAGTTTCCTCTGGGGAGATTGCAGGGGAGCACTGGATGATAAAACTGTTGTGTAGTCGGCCCATGGGGTGTTGTGGATCGCATGTGTGGCATGCCTAGCGCAGCTGAGCTCCCCAGTCCCCTCCCCCAATTGCTCCCAAACCCAAAGGGATCAAGAATTATTTACAGTACCTTAAGTTACGGAATAGGAAAATGAGTGACAGCAGGATGGAATCGGATGGGGTCTCCGTTTCATTCAGCGGTAAGGTAAGTGCAGTAGCAGTTGCTCCAGTCCAAACTAAGTGCTCTATCTCTCCTGGTCCTTCGTGTAGTGTTTCAGGCTGCAGTGGTTCAAGGCTGCTTGGCCTTCTTTCTGGATTTAAACGGCGTCGTCAACAGACACGCTCGCCACGCTTACGCTTAACGCTGCTTCACCCAATCACCCCAGGAGGACGGTTTAATTCAAGCAAGCAGGCTCTCTCAGGCTGGGTATACCAGCACAATTTCGAGCTGCGACTCCCTGTGGCGGGTGGGACTGCCTCCTAAGCCTAATTTAATAAAAGCGGACGTCGGTCCGACTGTCATAGGGGCTGGGGCTACAAGTACACAAGACTCATCTCAACTCTCAAGATATTAAAATTTAATAATGTGGGAAGCCAGTGCTGTGCAAAGGAGGACTTCTGGAGCTACCGGCTCAGGCGCTATATGTTAGCGCAATCCATTACAAAAATAAAAGTTTTTAGCCTTTTTTCCGGACTTGATGTTACATGGCGGGGACTCAGGAGGCTGCGGCTGGAGCACTGGGGCCAGGAACGAACCGGGGCACAACATTTTTGACCAGGGCACGTGCCCTGGTGTGCCCCGTGTAGCTCCGCCACTGCTGAATAAACAGCCTGTTTCTCACTCCTAGCTGCAGGTAACACAATTATCATTGCAAATCACATGCACATGTTTCTCATAGTGTCTAACATTACCAGCCTATTCAGAAACACTTACACACACTCAGACCACACACAAGAGTGCTGTCAGTATAGCCACAAGGTTAGAGTAACAAGCAATGAACAAACTTCCTACATCCAGCAGCCCAGAACAGTGTTTGGCTCTCCAACTTCCATTTCAATACTGTGTGACTCTGAACATATCACTTAACTACTCAGTGCTCTTGAGTTTCCCCCAAAGCGTGCCCAATTACCAAAAACAGAGTAAACAGGAGAGAACACAGGAAAAAATGTTCCTAAAGGGTACTAGCTCTATTGTATAAATCGCACACATGATGTGCGACTTGTGGGAATATGGCAAACATTTGCACTTGTGCAGAGTGAACTGCAATAATATCAATTTCACTCTGCACTCATGCAAATATTTTCCACATTCCACAGTCGCATCATGTAATCTATATATATATATATATATATAAATATATACGTATAGGATATGTAGGGGGACTGTGTGATACATGATTTATTAACATGAATGCTGTTTTGACCTTGGGTAACCTCACAAGTAGTGTAAGCCACGAGTAAGGGTAGCCAAGCAAGCAACCGTGCGTGCATAATCATATCACTATAGTCCCCTGCATATTTCCTCATTATGCAATAGGGTAGGACCTTGTGCAGTAGTTTAATTTAGTTATATTATTTGCCAATCTTTTGTTTTTCTGTGTAGTTCAGGGGTTTAGTTTGTAGAAGAGTTGCTGCGCTTCTTCCCTATCCAGGTTGCTAAGGCGTTGCTATGGACATGGCACCGGCATCCCACTGATTGGTGGGTGAAGTTTTTTGAAAAACTGCAGGTAAACATAGGCGGACCTGCTCTGCGAATATCGCTGCTTCCAGAAGATTCACATTAGTGGAGCGAGTGAGGCTCAATGTTGGGCAGCTTTAGTGAACACATTGTGTGAGTTAAGGAGGTGGCTTTTGCCTCTTGATGGAGAAGACAGTTAGGGACGTGTTCCTGGAGTGATCACGACCATCACCAGTGAGAGCAGAACTGCAAGTGGCTCCAGTGTGAGGAGGAACCGTATCAAAGGACATCACTTACTAAGGTACTAGGAAAATGTAACAGAAAAACTGCAAAGACAGACAGAGGTCTTTTTAAAGGTCTTGTAAAGAGCTGTGAAAGTGTGAAACAGTCAGCACTGGTGAGTAGGAGGCAGCATCACGGAGACTAAGTGGAGTTCCCTTATGTGCATGATTACAAGTGAGCAGGTCTGAGAACCAAAATAAAAAAATGCTGATATTTGTTTTACAGGTTTAGATGATAAGTAAGATACATGTGGCAGTTTGAGGTTCTCTAACACAAGATGCGTTTTGATGTTGGTGTGGAATGCGATGGGATGGGCACTGTGATTTGACACTGGAAATGTGAAAGTGGGTGGAAGTAGTGCCGACCAGCCGGGGGAGGATTCTTATGACATGTCTACTCTGTAGATAAACAGCTGATGACATGTCTACTATGTATATAAATTTGAGATTTCACATTTATACATATAGGCGAGATATTCAAACTGCACCCAACTAGGGCGCATGAAAGGATGCAACACAACTGGGCTGCACCAGAGCGTGGACCAGGCGTATTCAACAGTGCTGTGCCATGGCTCAGCACACCACTGAATATGGCACCGTAGCACCTGCATTGCACAAGTGCAGTGGCACTGCACCAGCACAAGTGGCAGGTGAGGAGCAGGGCTGCGCCGGCACAGGAGATGTTGAGCAAAGTGCAGGAACTGCAACATTCAGCAGTGGATATGCAAATGGGACCATCAGGCATGCATGGCTCAAATGGGGCCATTATTATACCATGTATGACTTTGCATACAGGTCTTGATCCCCAGCGACTTACGCCTGGCATTCCACCAGACTGCAGCCATCGGGGACCCAGCGCCCCTGCTCCTCTACAGAGGTGCCCGCCTGATTGTGGGCTAGAACAATAAATAAGTATCCCTGGTGGTCAGTGGACCTGTCCCCATGCCTGATCATGAGCATTAATAGAAAAAAAATCCCTGGTGGTCCAGTGGACCTGTCCCCAGCCCACCGTGAGTGTTATGAATAAGAACATCCCTGGTGGCCCAGTGGCCCATCCAGCCCGATCTCGGGCACTATGTATGAACCCATACCCTGGTGGTCTAAGCGGTACTCCCTCCCCACCTGCCCACTCAGTCCCACTACCCCGCTCCCTCCCCAGTCGGCGGCAGGCAGCATCTCCACCATCAAGCCACCGACTGACAGCAGCACAGAATGGCTGCATGCCCATTGGTCCACAGCATGGCCAATAGGCATGCAGACCATACTGTACTACACAGTCCCAGGTTGTGAATGAATGGACTCATTCAGATGCTGCCTGCCCTGACTTGAGGGGAAGCAGGTGGTGGGACTGAGTGGTCGGCGGATGGGGTACAGCTAAACCACCAGGGCTGGTTCATGCATAGTGCCCGAGATTGGGTGGATGGGCCACTGGGCCACCAGGGATGTACTTCATTCATAACACCCACGAACGGATCTGGGACAGGTCCACTGGACCAGCGGATATGTATTACAATTAAGACCCACCATCAGGTGTGGGATGAGTCCACTGGACCACCAGGGATATTGAGCATTATATTATATGACTTATGCCGCAATTGGGCATGGGGCTGCTACCATGATGGACAGTGCCGCCCGAGCGGGTGGCTACCCACAACTGGCAGCTGCCGTGTTGCACCCTACAATACGGCAGCTCATCATGGGTGGCCAGCTGTTGCTCCATTCTATTTTGGCTCACCTGCATGCAGTGCAGGAAGGGTTACCGCATGGGCTCAGCACATCCAGGGCTGAATATTGGGATGTGGAGTATGCTTGGCATGCCTTGGCACCTCGCCGCCATTACTGATGTGCCCGGTGGCATTGAGATTTATTGCTGCCTTTTCCCTTTGAATATCATGCTGTGGCACATTGGTGGGTTGTGCATGGTGCAACACTGTTACCATGCGCAACCTTATCATCACCCATAGTAGACACATCATTAGCCATTTATCACAATAACAGCATTTATCAGTGGAGTTTATCTCACCCTACTGCATATGTATATGTGTGTATATACATATATATATATACTATATATATATATATATATAGTAGAGGTGCTGTCATGCCGCTATAGTTAGGGTTGAGTAGGCTGTTTAATGTTAAACCCCACTTTTGTGCACTTTATTAACTCGCAGCCGTTCAAGGTATTGGCACAAAATTTTGCATGTGCTATCGGAATCCCAAGGACTCTTGATATGCCAAGTTTTGTTTGATTGAATGTACAAATTCAGGATCAGTGCAAAATTGTAAAAATCAGGGGGTTTTGCTGGGGTTTTTAGGCCATTAGTGCCCAGTTTGGAATTTTAGTCTGAAATTTTCTAGGTAGACAGCATTTGCCTAGAGTAGTGCTTTTGCTGGTTTGGTGAAAAAATTAATAATCCATTCCAGAATTATAAGGTTTGAAATTTTGGTTCTGAGCATGCTCAATGGACACTTTAGGACAGATGTTTGAAACGGAAAAGAATTTAGCCATACAAAAGGATCCTTTATCATATGAGGGTAATCCTTTTTGTGAAGAAAGATCCTTTTCATATGGCCATCATTTTCTTTGGGTTAGTGTCAATATCGTGCAACAATATTAGTGCTAGTCATTTAAGCGCATACATATTAGCTACAGAAAAAAAGCGTAGCAATCATTATAGCATCAGGCAATACCGTGATTAAATAGATGGCACAGCTCGCAGCACTATTTCAACATGCATCAAGATATTGTTTGCAGTATTAAGGTACAGCTAGAATTGCAGCAAGTGGCTTAAAATACAGATAGAGATTGGCTCTGACTCTCTCTAACTCATTTCCTACCAGATTGGAAAGGAGACTTTGAAAAATAAAACACGGTACTCCCTTTTACATTACCATAAATCAAATTGCATGTTTTGAAACTAAAATGGACCAAATATGATGCAGAAATAAAAGCGTATAGTATGTAACTAACTAGGATGTTATTGCAAGAGAGTTTCCGAGCATCAGTAACAACAGCAGCACCGTTTACGTTATAAAGAATTTAAATTCCTGTTCCTGTGTTTGGATTATTGAACAGTGACTCACTCGCATCATGTCGTGCCTGTAAGTTGAATTGGTCCAGTGCCCTCAAGCCACTAGCTAGCCATATACGGTAAACCTGACAACAGAGATTAACAGTCCTTTGGGCTGACTGAGTTTTGCCCTGTTCGAGCTTGGGGCAGCAGTGGATGCAGCAGGTAAAGGAATCAGCAAGTCGAGCTTGAGGGAGGGCAAGATTCCCAGGGGACCCTTACAACCAACAGCATTGGTGGCATTTTATTAATTTATTCTATATTTATTATGACCTAGGAAAGTAGCAGTGGCAGTTATTGTTTTTGCATCTTTGTGCTATTTCTACATAGCATATATGTAACTTACCTATAATTACAACAGCTGTAATGTGCAAGCTATTTGGCTTACACTATTACGGTCGCTTATTTTGACCGTATACCATTTTCTTTTACTGTTTAAACTTATAATATTTAAAGTACATAAAATAATGCCTTTAAAAACAAACACACACCTGGCTAGATTCTGATGTTTCTTTGTTTTAAAAGTTGACAGAAATAAGTTTTCTGGGCATCCAAAATTCAGGGTGCTCAGCTTAGTGATAGAAGCCGTGTTCACCTCATTCTCTGTATGAGAACAGCAGGACTTTCTTGACTTCCACAGCCGCAGATGAAATTTGTGCTGTCTGCTGCAGTGAGAGCAGTGAGCCACTGTTCCTGGTGTCTAGTGGCGCACCCCATTGCCATCCCTTTATGTATGTAATTTGTTGCAATGGTGTCTCATGGCACCTCACTCTCTGATTGCCATCAGCTTACTATTATGTTTCCCTGGTGATCTGTGGCACCCCCACCTCTGATTGCCATCCTCTTACTTTTATAATGTTTCCCAGCGTCTAGTGGCATCCCCACCTCCAATCGCCATCTCCTTACTTTTATAATGTTACCCCAGTGTCTAGTGGCACCCCATCCTCCAATCATCATCCCCTTACTTTTATAATGTTTCCTTGGTGTCTAGTGGCACCCCACCCTCCGATCAGTCATCCTCTTACTTTTATAATGTTTCCCCAGAGTCTAGTGGCACCCGCCCTCCGGTTGTCATCCCTTACTTTTATAATGTTTACCTGGTGTTTGAGGTGTCCCCACCCTCTGGTCCTCATCCCTGCATTATCTTTCCTGTAATAAAGAAAACTGGCCCTCAATGTTTTTTTAAACCTGTCAAAAGAAAACAGTCCCTTGCCAATCTAAGCTCCCCACCCTGACCTCTCACTGAACACCCACCAACCCCACCCCACACCTCCTCATTTACCTGAACACTTCCAAGAGTAAAGGTCCACGCTGCGATCCAGGACCGTCTTGCTGTTGGAACCATCGACCGCAATATGAGAAACTAAGCTAAATGCGGTTCAATGTATTTTCGATGGGGTTTGAACTTCGATCACAACATTGTCATTTTGCATATTTTGACCCCTACATTTTCAACATGGCCTTTAGGGACCCCACCTTATGACCAATGGCAGTGGAATTATGTAAATCAAGCCTGAAAAGTGATTTTCAGTTGCTTAGCAAAATCACCTTTCGGGCAAGATTTAAAACGTTCACTGCACTTGTTCATGAGGTGGGGTCATAAGAAGGATATGTTGAAATTTGAAGTCAAAATATGTAAAATGGCAAAGTTACACACAGAAATTTTAATACACTCTCTGTATCTTTGGTAATTTGAAATATTTTGACCCCAAATTTTCAACATAGCCATTTTTTACACTATCTCATGAACATGACAGCTGTCATTTTTCAAATCCTGGCCAAAATGTGTTTTAACCTGTGGTACAATTAATGAATCAGTCAATCATTATTTAACCAGGCAGAACACCACTGAGTAATACTCATTTACAAGATGGACCTGGTGTTTACAAAACATTACAAGAATACAGAGGTTCATAAGGTTACAGGCAATAAATGGAAGCATCAAGGTAGAACAAACGATGTACAGTATACAATATGCTGCATACAGTAAACAAGATATGCACACTGGAGTTAATATATACATGCTGGCAGGGCTGCAGCTATGAATTTTGGGGCCCCTGACAAGTCACTTGAAATGGGCCCTGTTTCCCAAACCAGCTAATGCGGGGTAATGCCAGCTCCTCAGGTGGGCCCCTCCTGAGCTCAGGACCACGGACAACTTCCCACTTTCCTCCCCATTACTGCAGCCCTGTGCTGGCGCAGGTTAGATTGAGTGAGACTAGTGAAAGAAGGCATGGGGGACATTTAGTAGACGGAGGGGTCCTGTGGAAGGAAGAGTCACTGAGAGAGATGGGCCATTGCTGCAAGCAGTTGAAAGACTCGAGAGGACACGTGCCAGCATGGATTTAAAAGTGGCTAGTTTAACAGGAACAGTTATTTTTAGTGTCTTTTGGATGCTGTTCCAGAGAACAGGCATGGAATGACTTATGGAAGCCTCACCAAGGCGAGTTCTGACCCTGGGACAATCAAAGTGATATAGGAGAGGCTCCTAAGGGGTAATTCCTCGCAGTACAGGCAGGTAGACAGTTTGAGATGTACTGCAGCAGTCTGTTGATAACTGCTTGGTACTTCCAGGTGATTGCATTTTTTTGTCTTCTAAACTTAAGGGATAGCCAACCAAGCTCTGAGTAAAGGGAGCAGTGATGAGCGGAGTATGGGGCACCAGTAATAAATCTTACAGCACCGTGATAGAGGGTGTCAAGCTTAACTAAGGCAGTACAAGGACCTTGCCCATAGATGAAGTCTGCATAGCCTAAGAGTGGGAGAAAGGTGGACTGGATCATGACAATTTCTGCTTCATCGTGAGTAGGTGTCTGATGCGAAAGAACAGGCCAAGCCTTAATTTTAGTTTTTGGTAGTTCTTTGATATGGTCAACAAAGGACAACTTAGAGTTGACCCAGAGCCCCAAATACTTGAATTAGGTTATGAACTCAAAGTTTTTCCCAGGAGGTAGAGAT
The DNA here is from genome assembly GCA_016271365.2 of Neoceratodus forsteri. Lineage (NCBI taxonomy): Eukaryota > Metazoa > Chordata > Ceratodontiformes > Ceratodontidae > Neoceratodus > Neoceratodus forsteri. The sequence continues at coordinate 1,706,960,929 of CM028129.1, read as the reverse complement.
TTGCAGACCAGGGCAGTGACTGGTTATTTTAGTTGGGGTGAGAGTAGCATTGCTTTGGTTTTTGGCATTTAGCAAGAGCTTTAGATGGAGGAGGTTTTGCTGCAGAAGGCTGGAGTCTAATTTTAAATCTCTGCAAGCAAGCTCCAGGCTAGACTTAGCAATGTACAGCACAGTATTGTCTGTGGAAAGATGGATATTAGCAGACTTTATACCAGAGTTAATGTTATTGATATAGATTGCGAACAGTAAAAGGCCTAAAATAGACCCTTAGGGCACACCTCTCACAGTGATTTAAGTGGTGAGATGTCCCCATCTGCTTTAATCTGCTGATGACAGCCAGTTAGATAGCTAGAAAACCATAATGCATGGGTGTCTAGTCCAATGTTTTGCAATGAAAGCAAGAGTAGACAACGATCCACAGTAACAAAAGGTCTTGCTAAGGTCAAGAAATAAAGCGCAGACATGGTTTTGTTATCAGACATTTTAGTCCATTGCTGGAGACATTAGCAAGGGCTGAGACAGTACTATGACATGTCCTGAATCTGGACTGCACCGGTTAAGAAGGTTGAACATTTCCAAGTGCTGGTCTGAGCTGGGAATTGACAATTCAAGTAATTTGTAAAGGACTGGAAGGAGGGATATGGGTCAGTAGTTATTTAAGTCCACGGATCGCTGGACTTGAACAGAGGAATAACATGGGTGTTTCCAAATCGGTGGGAGAGGCCCTGGGTAAGAGACATATTGAAGAGGTGTGTGATGGAAGGAATAAACATGGTAGCCTAATTTTAGATAACAGGGGTCGATAAGTTCAGTGCCTGCAACCTTCCTGGTGTCAGGTCTCAGGGGGTGATCCACCACTTGTTCTACTGTGATGGTGCAGAAGGAAAATGAGTATCATAAAAAGGAGAGGCTGGGGTAGAGCCAGGCCAGTCCTAGGTAGGCAAGTTGCACACATAGGTTATTAGCAGGGAAAGAATCAAAAGCTAACCCAGCAGTAGAAAATGGGTATTAAGGAGGTCTAAAATTGTTTGCTTATGGCTAGTGATGAAGCCACCAAAGGAGATTTTCACAGGGAGGGTGTTAGTAGGGTGATGTCCCTCAACGTCCCTTAATGTTCTCAAAAATTTAGCACCACAGTTGGTAGAGGATGCTAACTTCTCTCTATAGTATCAGGCTTTTTCGGCCTGGGTAAGTTTGGTGTATTGGTTTCTCATGGCTCTAACTGCAGACCAGTCAGCTGGGAGTTTGGTTTCCGTGCTTTCCTCCATAGTGCATCCCTATGGGTCAACATGCTTTTCAAATTAGCAGTAAACTATGGGCAGGATGTTTTCCTGGTGCCGTATCTTAACCAGCGAGCATGATGATTTATTGCTCCAAGAACTATGCTCAAAACTGTTCATGGGCCTCCACCGTGGTAGTGGCCAAGTAAAAGCCTTGCCAGTGGAAGTTTGAAGGTTAGAAAGGAAGGCAATAATGTTGAATATTGATGGCTTCTTTTAATGATGTATCAAGAAGTGGAGGGAGGTTTGGGGATCGCCTTATGCAAGCTATGGGGCAGTGGTCGCTCAGGTCATTGTGAAATATGCTGGAATGGATAATGTGATGCGGTTTGTTTACTAAAATCAGATCTAGGCTGGCCCATTGGTGCAGCGGTGGGATTTCTGCTTAGCGCCAGTGATCCAGGTTGAGAATGGACCTGGGTTGCCGGAGGAGCCAGCCGGGGGAGAAGGGTAGAGTGTCCTATGGACTACTCTCTTCTCTGAGGGAGGGTGGGGAAGCACTTGGAGCACTGAGAACTCCTGGCGGAGGCAAGGAGATCTCACGCTGCTGACGCTAATCTCTCTGGGAGGCGGGCGGACACTGGCATCATTGCATGTTCCTGCCTCCATGAGGGAAAAAGACAGAAAGACATAGGTGGGCGAGGGCCACTGTCTATATGAAACCCTCCTGGAAGACCTCGCGCCAACCATATGCTTTCTGGGTCCCCAACCAGATACTAGTTCCGTGATCACGAGAGGCGTGACCCGCGGCCCGCCTTCAGGGGGGTAAGCCGGAGTGACTTGGGGACCCCGCAGCTATAGATAGTGGCAGAGGCTTCCAGGGGCCGTGGATCAGGGCTGACAGAAAGTGACAGGGTCCTGCCAGGAAAAAGATGAAAATAGAAAAAATCAGATCTAGTAGGGTACTATGATCTGTTTTTTAAATAATGTTCAATCGCTGCGGAATGACGTTTCAGCAGTGATTTGAACATTCTACTACGGGTTCATGAGATGGGGTAATAAGAAGCTAGGCTGACAATTTGCTGCATAATACGATAAAATGCCCAGGCTATGAGTGAACATTGCAGTATTTCAACATTCACTCATAACTTCACTATTTTGAGTCCAAACTTTCAACATAGCCATTTTCCACCACCTCAAAACATGATGCATGTCATTTTTTTAAATCCTGGATGAGATGTGTTTTGCACTTCTAGTGTGAAATAACATTTCAGTCAATATACTATAAATGGTACATGTCGTGCTTATAAGGTGAATCATAAAATTAGCATCTTGAAAATTTGGGGTCAGAACTGAAAAAATATATATACAGTAATTGTTAACAAACTTTGTGTGTAGTGCCACTCTTGACCCCAGTGGGTATACTTTGGGAACCCATGCTGGTGAGCTCAGTTTGGAGGTGAGTTCAGTGACCCAGCTGGATGGGATGAGGCTGGGAGGATGGTGTTGTTATGCAACTCCCCCAGCCGGGGAATGAAAGGTGCAGAGTTGTCCATATGAGCCTAGGTACCATATAATTAAGGTAACGATCCTCTTAGCATAGGGCCCTGGACCTCTGCACCCCTGGGTGGCAGAGGGCTCTGTGCATTGATTGACAGATGCACTCTTTGCCTGTGTATCTATATCTGAGGCCACATGGAAGCACAAGGACTACAGGACCCTGCACTTCTGCAGCCCACTAGACAGTCCCATGAATTCTTCACATCCATTGCCTCACTGAAGTGCAGGGCCCAGCACTTCTGTAAATGGACAGAGTGTTCCCTTGGTACAGGGCATCAGGTCCAAAAGGGACCTGCGTGAATGAAGATATGATTCCACTACCTCAAAGAAAGGAAATTCTTTACAAAATCTTTGTTAATGCACCCGTTAGGGTTAAACCAACAAAAGCAGGAAATGTGGTATTAGGTTTCCAACCCTAATACCCCAATACCTCCAACCCTCCAGGCAGCAACAGGAAAAACCATTACAGTTTCACTTCTCCTGCATCTTCGCAAATCATGTGTGCCTTGGGGTTGTCAACCCAAACGCCACCCCATTCTCATATGCTCTACACATCTCAACTTCTTAATAATCAAATGGGGTGAGCGCTAGGGTTCAGAACCCCAAGGCACATGCCATGCCTGATTTGTAGATGCAGGAGAGGTGAAACCATATGTTTTTCTTGTTGCTGCCTGAGAGTGGAGAGGGATGTTAGGTTAAACTAACAAAAGCAGTGAAATATGTGGCATTAATGATGTTTTTTGAAAGAATATATATATATATATATATATATATATGTTTCTCTCTATATATAAATATAGACATATATAAACACACAATAGTTGTACAACGTGTGTGTGTGTGTGTGTGTGAGAAAAAGCAACTAAAACATGGTGTGTCTTGACATGTGACATAATTGACCTATTATGTCATCTAGATCCGCTACATTACAAAGATGTTGTCTTGGAAGTTCAAGTTTTAATGAGCTACCCGGGATTATTAAACCAATGGAGGAGCAGTTTATGCTTGAGTGACTCAATCTGATTTTACTCAGGATAAGAAACCACTGATAGTGGCTAATTTCTGATGACAAGCAAGCATGTCACAGACCTAAACAGTGCTAGATACATTATACCACATGAACCCACTGCCCCTTTCAGCCTGCCATTCAATTCACATATACAACTTGATGGGGTGGCATGCCCAGAGTAACTTCTGTATCTAGAGGTGTTTGATGTTTCAGCTCACTGGGAGCCCACTTGCAAATTAAACATGGCACAGCTACCATACCATATTTACCTCTCCCGATGACTGTATTAAGACATTTCTTTATTAATTTGGTAACCAGATGAGGGCCCACTAGGCACAAGTGCCTGTTTTCAGGGGCAACCCAGGAGCACTGGGGTGGTTAAGTGACATGCTCAGAGTGCCACAGTATGCAAGTAGAGGTTAAGAGAATTAAACCCAGGTCTGCCGGGATGTACCAAGCTCATTCACAGCTCATTACTCTAACATCTAGGCTATCCTGCAAGCCCCCAAACTACCATGGTACCAAAAATCACACAACATGAAGCGGCAGTTCATATGTGGCCCCTTGCCTGGAAGGAAATGTCTCCATGAAATTTCATTGTGAGTAGTTTCAGTTCATTACTAGAGCTCATGGGAGCACCAGGAGGTTCATTATCTCTGTCAGTTATACACATTTGGCATTATATGGAATACCTTTGGGCTCCTTTGACCCTCCACTGATACATGGATTCTCCTGTTCCTTTTATGCCTATGGACCTTGCTACTAGCCAGTCAATATGAGGCTACCCATACTCTGTTGTCGAATACTAGGATACACTATGGCTGGAGTCATTACTGTGTTGCAAAACAAGTCAGTCGAGATTACCCTCACTCAGTGGAGAAATATCCCAAAGGGACTTGTTAGGGAAACTAAGCACCCACTGTCTATTTTAGGGTACCTCAGTTCAAGAATGTTGACTGTTAGGTATCGACCCCCACTGACCCGACCCCAGGATCTTACACTCAGACAAATGGCACAGACAGCTAATCCCTAGCTTCAGGAGCAATATGTATAAGCATACTGTGATTTACCTTATAAGTGAGGGTCTCACAAGTCATTAACAGTCCAGCCATCCAGGGTCCTGACAACCTCCTCCAGTCATTTGAATCTTCAGGAATTCCTCCAGGTCCGAAAGCCATTGATGCACATTATTTTAGGGTTTACAGAGAACCCACTTTGCCATCTGTGGTCCTTCCAGCACTCTGTCTACACTACCACTCCAGGGGCAGGATAGTACTCATTCCACCCCACACTGATGCCCTGCTACCATACCAGGCTCAGTACAACCTCTCCAGCTGCCCTGGTGCCTCACAGACACTTGAGTGGCTTCTTCTCATGGAAACTCTTTGACTTCAAATGACCTTTTCCCACCTAAACCTCCTTCTTACACTCCCTGTTCCTAGTCTCCTCCTTCCCACTATGGACAGAGCTATAATGGTGCCAAGGCATGGGCACTTCTAGTAACAACCTTGACCTGTCTTGGGGATGGACTAGTTACAATTGTGCAAGGCATTGCAGGTTGACATAGGCAATACACAGCTTAAAGTGCAAGGTAAAATCCAGAGCAGGACAGGAGGGGTGTAGTGACACAACCTCAAGGTTGTGCTACCTATGCTTAGCCACTGGAATGATGGCAGCATAGTTCCTGCCCAGAAGAGACTGAATAGAACTGTTTCATAACTTTTGTACTGGAAGACAAGAGGAAGTTTAGTTGGCATAGAGGATTCAGCCATGCAGTTCCATACAGCTGGGCATCTATGATTCAAGGTGTGGGCCCATGGGCTATATTTATGTAAGATACCATCAGTTGATTGATCCAGTGGAGTGCAGAGGTCTAGGACAGGGCCTGGGGTAAGCCTTGATGGTAAATAAGAGACGGCAGTGCCTTTGATGCACTTCAGAGAGAGCACAATAAAGTCCAATTCCCTCCTGTCTCCAGGGACAGCCAGTTTAGCATACTGTGGCACTTACAGTGATGAGTGTGTAAGGGCAGTCAAGGATCAGTCTGGCTAGCCAGTTGCAAAGCACATTTAAATGGGCCAATCTGACCTTGGAAGCACACCATACCTCTCAACTGTCCCTGATTATGAAGGACGCTCTCATTTTACCCCTAAAATTGTTCTGTCCCTCATCAGTCCCTCGTGGAAAAGGTGCTGCCCACACAGACAATGTTCTGTAAATTTAGAATTTTAAGGACAAATGCATGGTGTTCTAACATGGTAAATCGAAATAAACATTTACAAGTAGACACAATGGCTTCACAGTGTTCTGAGATTGTATCTCCATGTTTGAGTATGTGTCCCTCATGCTGAGGGTCAGTGCCCCGCATGACCCTTATTTTGAGTGTCTCCATCCCTCATTTAAGTGACAAAGGTTGAGAGGTATGGGCACCATGAAGGAAGATGTCCACAGAGTCAGACAAAGGATGATCACAGATTGGATTATTATCTCAATGCAGTCCTGGAGCAGCAATGATTTGTTTCTAAACAGGAAGACAATCTTTGGGCCCAGGCTTTTGACAGGCCGTTTATTTATGTATGTGAGTATCCCTGTGTGAAGTGTCAACACAGAAACCCTGCAATTTGTGTTCTCTAACAACCTCCAGGAGTGGTCTGTCTGTGTTTGCAATGACCAGAGGCACAGAACGGCCTAGTTGTTGAGTCGTTGGGCAGACCCTAATACCATAGTTTTAGTCCCTACATTTAAGGACAGTTTTGAGTCATGGAGGTAGACTTGCATGATGACATCAGAAAGGAGCTACGCAGCATTCTAACTTGGCATTCTAATCAAAGCAGCGGTATGACCTGTGTTTGCTACTCATTCTGTACCCTTATGAAACCCTGTACATTTTGCATAATATGATATTTTAGCTTGTAAGTGGCGTGAGTTGATAATCATGTATTGTCTGTACCTATTGCAAACCCAATCTCCCCAGGCATGGCTGAAAATAGATCTCTGATCCAGTCCACTTTCCTGGTAAAGTAAATAAAATAAACTAAAATAAATCCAGTTAACATGATAAAGCTAGTTAATTATTCATGAGGCCAAATGTGCTCTGATTGGCTGCTGTTGAAGGCAATAATATCTTAGTACTGCCACATACCACTCAACGTAGTAAGGCACATGTTTGCCTTATGTGTATTTTCTATTTTAAAGTAGCTGTATGTGTTAGTGCTAAAAAAACAAAAAAAAAACAACTTGTTTTTCAATATTAGTACATTGCTGGCAAAAAAAAAAAAGTCCTACTATGCCGAAATGACAACAGTGTTGCCAAAGTTCAGCATGGCGAGATCCCCAATGCTGACAGGCAAAATTTCACCTGTCAGACACTGTGATTTCTATCAGGGATGCCCCTGCCCCCTTTAGATGTCTAACTCCGAGTCAGAGTTGTTTTTGGAGGGCAAAAGATGGTGAAAGGGCAAAATTCTGTCATCAAGTCTTAACATCAATAATGTCGAAACCTGTCGACATTGTCGATGTAAAGGACTTTGCCATCAGTCACTGTCTGGTTGGCATACCAAAAGAAATCCATTTTCTTTTCTTTGTATTTCAGTCATAGATGAAGATATGGGGTTTTGAAGCTCTCTGGCCAACTCAACTATGAATAACTTAACCATTTTGGTGTGGCGCTGTGCTGAAATGTGTGTTGGCACCCTCCTAATCATCCACATATGGATCTGGTATTTATAGTCAAAATGTAAGCTGTAAGGTTGGGATTTTTAAAAATTGCTAGTGGTGGCTGTCTTTAAAGTCCTGAGTCATTCATTATTAACATTAATAAGAAAGGCAATTTAAAAACATGGGAGGAAATAAGCAGCATATTACTACTGTGTTCTAGCTGCAACCGATCTGGGTGTGTACAGCAGGTTAATGGAGAGTCAGCTCCTGCTACAGTTGATTCTCATTGACTGGGTAGGTGAAGTTACACACCTGTTTGTTGTGCTATAGTTATTTATTTATTCATTCATTCATTCATTCCACATAAAACCCTTTAGGCATGGACTATTTACAAAAGGTTTAGAGTCAGTGTCAACAGGAGAAATAACAGGTAAATACAGTACTAAAGGCAATACTTACAGCATTTCCGACAAAGACATGATACACATTAAAATTCACAAACTAGTTACATTGTGCATTTTGGTGCTTCCACATTCAGGCCATGGGCATTGATCAAATCAATTCATCATAACAAATTCATACTAGTTCATTTGGCTTCCATTGATCCAGACAGTGAGAGGGAGGAGGAGGAGGAGAAGAGCAGGAATTTAAATTGGACAGAGGAACACTAAGTTTTAAAGATGGAGGTAGCTCATTCCAGAGTTGGGCAAAACTGTAGGAAAGCCAGCTTGTCCTAGTGTGGTTTCCTTTGGACAAGAAGCAGGGAATGTTGAATCACCCCCTGGTGGTGTAAGTTTGGTCCACAAAGCAGAACATCGCTTGAAGAGAGGGAGCAGAGAGCTATTGAGTGTGTTCCGTTCAGTGACTAGGGTAAAGAAATGCAGCTGGGATTCAAGATTAAGCCAATTTAAATAACTGGTGATGCATTCAGAAGAACTTTAACAAAACATAATATTTAGGCACTGTCCAGCTTGTATTTCCCATCAGTTCTGTATTTCTCCTCCCCATTATTTAGTAGTGAGGTCATTCAGATGAAAACAGGATCTTTGCTCCTGAAAGGTTCATCTGTTCCTGCTGCCTTCTCCCTACCTGAAGTCATAGATCATTGCTTGTGACCTTACAGTTACTCTCATGGCAACAGATTGTGATGTCACAACAGAGGATTATAACTTGAAGTAAGAAATAAGTTACAGAGACAGATGAACTCAAAATGAGCTGTAAGGGACAATCAGTTATATATTCGTACACATTTCTTTATTAATAAATTATGGAAATGAGAAATATATAAAATATAAATGCAATGCAAGGAGAATTATACTAATTATTATGTTTTAAAGTTTTCTTTGAGGTGTCAGTAGCTCTTTAAGCTACTATAGAGTATACATGTAGGTAGTGTAGGTTTCATTTACTAGGCTGTTTCTGGGCAATAGTTAAATCCCACAGCATACCCTGTCTGGGTGAGCACTACAAGGTAGTTCTTAACCCCGTTTTTGTGCTATAGCTCAGCCTTGCAGCCACACCCTATCTGGGTAAGCACTACAAGGTAGTTCTTATCCCTGTTGTTTATGCTATAGATCAGCCTTGCAGCTACACCCTATCTAGGTAAGCACTACTAGATAATTATCTGTTTTACTTTTGCCTTATTCACAGGCCTCTGCTGGGATGGGGTTCAAAGGAGGTAGTCAGTTGTGGTGGCTGTGGGCTGCTCTTCTGTGAGATATGCTCTGAAGGAGCAGGCACTGCCCCATCTGCAGGACCATTGCAGAGCTACAGACTTAGCTGGTGGCAGCAAAGGTAGAAATATCTCAGATGTATCACCAGTTTAACTGGGCCCTCCAACAACCCACTCCCCAGAGATCCTCTGGTCCAGTAGGGAAGAGAGTGGTGGCCCTGCAGGAGGGAGATAGGGGTAACAGAAGGAGGTTGTCCAGCCCAGCACTATTCAGATGGTGAACTGATTTGCACCTCTGAGGAGGCTCAGACACCTGATTACTCTGGGGCAGGGGAACTCCACCGATGGGAAAGGGAAAGACAATGTGATGGCACCCAAGGGGAGCAAATATATCAGGAGAGCTTTAGTGATTGGGACTCTATAACTGGATAGTAGAGAAGGTGATGGGGGTGGACAGGAGGATGGTCCAGCACCTTCCTGGTGCATTGGCCATGCAAGATTCAGACTGGATAGGAAGAATGATAGAGAGGAACAGAGGAGCTGAGGGTGCTGGTACTTCTGGGCACTGTGATCTAGTGAACCAGTTGGAGAAGATGGTGTATAACTTCCATAGATTGGGGACAGATTGGTGGCACGCTCAGCCTCCTTGGCCTTTTCTAAAGTCCTCCTGTGTGGGACAGGGAGGGAAGCATGACAGGACAAGGAGTGAGAAAACTGAGGATTTTATTTTAATAGGTGGCTTAGGGATGGTGTCAGGAGAAGGTGTACCACTTGGTAGAGCATTGGGGACTTCTGAAACAGAAGATTCGTCAAGGGTGATGGACTTCACCTGACGAGAGGAGAGCCTGTGCACCGGGCATAAGTTTTACGTCTACATCAGACATTTAAACTGATTGTGGAGGAGACTGGGTCTAGGAGAACCACACTGGCAAGTGAAAGAAGGGATCCTAGCTAGTACTCTCCCACATCTGAGATCTTGTAGCAGCAAGCAGGTACAAGGAAGGCTGTGGCTCAAACTGATCTAGGCAAGGGATATTAGACAGGGGAATGTAAAGTGTGCACTCACCAGAAAAAAAATAGGAAAGTGCTAAGAAAGCACAAGGGCAGTAGCAAAAGTAGGATCAGGGGTCAGATGGGAGGAGATGTCTTAACACCAGGGGCCTAGGCCACAAAATCAATGTACTCCAGGCACTGATGGCAGACACTGAAGTGGACCTTGTGGCCATCACAGAAATGTGAGCCTGAAAAGAACAGACTGGAACCAAGAGTCCCTGGGTACCATTGTTCAGCAGGGATAAAGGAAAAGGAAGAGGGAGGAGTAACCATTTTGTCAAGAATGACATTGAGGTGACAGAAGATGGGTGCACGGGGGACAATAGGGAGACAGTCTCTGTGGGTGCAGTGCAACTCATGGCAGTCTCAGGCAAGAAACTGCACTTGGGAGTGATCTATAGACCTACAGAGTAAATGGCAGAGAGAGACAGAGAACTCAGGGAAGAACTTGCAAGAAAAGTGGCAAGGGGGAAGTAGTGGTGGTAGGTGCACTGAACCTGCCAGACATTGATTGGGATATTCCAGTCAGGTCTTGCTGGATGCCTTCCAGGACTATCTACTGGTGGAACTGGTTAAGAAGTCCACGGCAGACTGCAATTCTAGATGTGGTGCTCACCAACCTCGGAGACAGTAGGAGCTGTGAGAATAAGGGAGCCACTGGGGAAAGCAAACATAACTCCATTTGGTTTGAACTGGCCCTTGGGTCTGGAAACCCCAATCAAGAGCTGAAATCCTTGATTTTGAAAGTTGAACTTCAATAGGTTGAGGGAGCTGGTCAGGGAAAGTTAGTAGAAATGGACAACATAGGTGGGGTAGAATTAGAAGAGAGATGAGGGTCAATAAAGGTGGCCATTCACGAGGCATCTAACTTACGCATGAGAATGGTAGCCATAAAGAACAGGCTCAAGAGAGACCATTATGGTTCTTAGCAAGGGTCAGAGAAGTGGTGAGGCCAAGAAAAGGCCTTCTACAAGTATAAAGAAAGCGGGAGAAGGAAGAATGAGGAGACTATTTACTGAAAAACAGAGATGCAAAGAAGGCGGTTAGGAAGCAAAAGCAGACACAGAGCTACATACTGTGGTGGGGGTCAAGAGTGGAAAAACAGTTTGTCCAATACATTAGGGAGAAAAGGAAGGAAAATTGTAAGGCTAGCTGAGGGGGGTAGGGTGATAGAGGAGGATGGGCAAAAGGCCACTGTTCTCAATGATTACTTTTGCTCAGTTTTACTAGGAGAACAGTGGGCTCTCACCACAGAGTGGCATCAAGGTGGCCACTAAGGGGTCCAGGAGATGAGGCAGACAATATTTACAAGTGAAAGGGTCCAGAAAGGTCTGGCAGCCCTAAAGATAGATAAGGCCCCAAGACCAGATGGGTCGCATCTGAGGTTACTCAGAGAACTGGAAGCGGAACTGGCTGAACCCCTGGTAGATCTATACAACAGCTAACTGGAGACAGGGTGGTTCCAAAGAAATGGAGGGTGGTGAACGTTGTTCCACTCCATAAGGGTGGGGGCAAAGAACAAGCAGGGAACTACAGACCTGTCAGTCTTACCTCTGTTGTAGGGAAGCTGATGGAGTCACTGGTCAAAGAGGACTACTTGGAGAGCAGCAGACTCCAGGACTGTAAACAGCATAGATTTTTGGCAGGAGGTCTTGTCAGACTAACCTAATAGTTTTCTTTGACTGGGTGATGAGGGAATGGATAGGGACCAGACTGTGGGCTTGCTCTACTTTGTCTGCAGCAAGGCTTTCAACTTGGTGCCTCACAGATGCTTGTGAAGAAAATGGAGGTTCTAGGTGTGGCTAAGGTCAAGGTAAACTGTCTAGTAAACTGGATAGGTAACTGGTTAAGGGAGGCAGCAGAGGGCTGTGGTCAATGGGGTCAAATCAGAAGAGTTGGAAGTCATGAGCAGGATACTACAGTGATCTGTCCTGAGTCCAGTCCTTTCAATATGTTCATTAGCAACATTAGTGAAGGAATCCAGGCAGACTAGGTCTCTTTGCAGATGACACTAAGCTTTCTAAGAGGATGGATAGCAATGAGGAAAAAGGGAAATGCATAGGGACTTACAAAAGCTAGAAGGGTGGTCCAACATTTGGCAGTTGAAATTCTATGCAAGGTAATGCACCTAGGGAACAAGAATTCTTGGACAGAGCACTGGATGAGTGGGGTGAAACTTAGCACTATGGCTGAAGAATGGGACCTTGGATCTATCATTAGTGGCTCCCTAGCACAATTTAGTCATGTGCGACAAATGCATACAGCAAAGCGGATAGGATGCTGTGTTGTATCAGGAGGGTATTGATAGCAGAAGGGAAGAGGTAATACTTCCTATAGAGATCCTTTTGTGAGGCCCCACATGGAGTACTGCACCCAGTTCTGGAGTTCTCACCCCTAGAAAGATATGGATAGGCTGGCAACAGTGCAGTGTTTGGTGACAAAAATGATTCAGGGCCAACAGGTCAGGTCCTCTAAGGAGTGCCTCAAAGCACTGAACATATATTCACTGAAAACCAGAAAGGAGAAGGGAGATATTTATTTATTTTATTTTTATTTAAAATGTTGATGTCTGGGAAAGGCACACTGAGCTGAGGCTCGTTTCTAGGTGTGACACAGGAACAGTGAAACAAAACAGACAGAAGAGATGGAATAAAGTTAAAATTGAGTAATAGATACCATAAAAGCAACATACAAGTAAGGAAATAGGTGTACAGGCAGTGGTATTATTTACATGGTAGACACATGGCATGCACAACAAAATTTGGATAACATATAGGATACTTCAATTGCAATTTTGGAGGCGGTATAGCACAGTGGTTTAAGTCTCTGAGCTGCAAACCTGGAGATCTGGGTTTGAATCCCACAGCCCCCACTTGTATACTGTGTGACCCTGAGCAAGTCACTTAACTTCCTTGTGCTCCCAGGTCACACCTGTAAACAAGCTTCAACTAGTGTGTCTGTCCTGGTTAAAAAAAAAAAAAATTTGATATGAATCAGATATGCTAGCAAGTTATTGAGACACAGGAATGGAAGTGGTGACTCATATCTCTGGTTAGGTAGAGTGAGGAAATTGAGGGAAGTAGTGAGGCAGGAACATGAGGGGAGGAGGAAGGAGACGTAAGTGTTGTTTGATGGAGGAGCAGAGAGAGAGAGTTTAGGATGAGTGGAGTGAGACAGTTCCAAAGGGATGGGAGTCTGTAAGAAAGCGGACTGGCTGGCTAGCTGACATGTGGGGACGGGGAGAAGGAGCCGGGGTCCCTGTTGCACTCGTCATAGGAGGAGAGGGCCGCAGTAGTCAAACATAGCAGTGAGATGGGGGAGTTGACCAAACCAGAATCTGATTATGAGAGTTAACACATGAACATAGCATCTATGGGACAGTGGTAGGATGCCGAAGAGGAACAGAAATACATAGCATCTATGGGACAGTGGTAGGATGCGAGGGAGGAACAGAAATACATAGCATCTATGGGACAGTGGTAGGATGCCGAGGAGGAACAGAAATTGCAGTGACGGGTATGGGGGAGTTGGACACAAAGTGACAGAATGAAAACAGAAAGGCATTTAGTCTGGATAGAGAGGAAACAGGGCTGTGCCATAAAACCACATCAGCACAGTTGAAAACAGGAATTATCATCGTTGTCACTAGTTCTCAATGGATTGGTAGATTGAGGCAGTCTTTGTTTCAATACAGGTTTTAAATAATTGATTAGCAGTTTTTTCTTGGGACAATGCTAACTGTACAGAAAGTATTTATAAAGGTTTTCTAGAAGTGTTATGTTTGTTAAACACAGTGAAGCAAGTGCTATGCATTTTCACAATGTTTTAGCACTTTTATGAGCAAAACGCTAATCAATTTTGGAGTTAAATAAATCCTGCAATAGGGTATTCTGAGTTTGGGACGGAGCTTGGTTGAGATGACATCTATGTGGGTTGAGATGTCTTGATTAGAGTTGAGCTGGACCCCTATATATTTGTATGCGGGGATGTAGTTGAACAGAGTGCCATTCAGAGTGGTGAAAGGTGGGGGAGGGGGTGGCGGTGTTCTAGACAAATTTTGTGTGGTGCCAAAGATCATGGTGACAGTCTTAGAGGTGTTGCTCTTCAGTTGGATTGTGAGGAACAAGATTGTACCTTATATAGTTCCTGTTGGAGGGAGATGTGGATCTCTGAGATGGAGGCCTGGAGGTGAATAGGATTGTGTCATCAGCATACATATGCAGGAGCTGGAACACATGGCAAGGAGGTCATTTATAAACACCAAAAACAAGATGGGTCCCAGGATGGATCCTTGAGGTATTCCTACAGAGATGGGAAGGAGGGGAGGAGAAGCTGCCCACCTGAACTGACTGCAGTCTGTCTCCAAGATACGACCTGAACCAGTTGACAGCATGGGATCCATACCAGCTGCTCCAAGCTTGGTGAGAAGGAGGGGTGGAGACAGAGTCAAAAGCCTTTGCTGGGTCCATGAAAATGGCAGCAGTAAGGTGGCCCTGGTCCATGGCACAGTAAATATGATCGGCAACTCATAAGAGGGATGAGATTGTAGAATGGTATTTCCAGAAACTGGATTGAAAATGGGAGAAATCCAGTGGAGAACAGTGTAGTCAGACAGACTAGAAAGGACTAGGGTTCTCACAATTTGGCAAGGGCAGGGAGGAAAGAGATTGGCTGGTAGTTACCTGGTAAGCAAGGATCTCCTTGTTTGTGGAGGGATATCATTAGCATCTTCCAATCTTTGGGTACTTTACCGGAGGAAATGGAGAGATTTATGAGGTGGGCTAGTGGATCTGCAGTTGTAGTGGCAGAGAGACGAAGAGTTTTGGTGAATGCTGTCAGGGCTAGATTTGTTAGTATTTAGCAAATACAGGGCCTGGAAGACTTCTTGTTGAGATACAGGTGCAAAACAGAATCTGCCATGGGAGGGGTAGGGAAGGGGTCCATGGTGGGGAGAGGGTGGTCAGGAAGGATGCAGGTGGTAAAAAAATATTGAGGAGTTTGGCAATGCTGAGTGGATTAGAGATGGATAGTCTGTCTTGCTTTAGGACTGGAGAGGCAGATTGTAGAAGGGGTCTATAAGACAGTGGACTACTTTCCAGAAGGAGGAGGGATGTACCACAGGATGGCAGGTGCTTTTTAAAATAATCTCACTTTGCACAGTAGATCACCTTGGTACAGGTGTTATGGAGGGATCTGTATAGTTACTGAGCTTGTGGGGCCAGTGTGGTTTTGTAGTGATCCCAGGCTTTACACTGCTCAACGATTGTAGCTGCAATCCAGGGATGATGGCGCCTTTCACTCTTGCATTAACCAGAGGGGCATGAGAATTCCAGGTCAGAGTGAGCATGATAGGAAGGGCTCAAGGGCAAAATTCACAGCAGATGCAGAATAGACTGGGATCCAGTCACTGTAGCTCAGGTCACGCAGGAGTATAGATGGGTCGACAGAGTGTAGTGGATGGAACTTTATGTATTTTGAGGCAGACTGAGGGAGGTGTATCTTCCTGGTGCAGTATGGCATGCCATGGTCAGTTAAGGCATTTGACAGTACACTGGAGCCAGTGATTCGATGAAGGTGGGAGGTGAGCATCCAGTCTACAAGTGAGTGGCTTTTGGAGTAGGGGTTGTAGTGGGTGGGTTCTGTGATCAGTTGAGTTGGGTTGAGGGCTTCAATTTTAGTAAGAGAAGGAGAGCCAGTCCCGGATGAAGTTACCTGCTAAAATGAGCTCACCAGTGGTGGCCAGGGAAGTATGGCTGACATACATGAGATAAGAGGACCGGGAAGCCGGGCTGGAGGCGAGATCACACCAATGTGGATGGGGAGAATGGGGGAGGGATAGGAGGGCAAGGATTAGCTTGTGGGAGGCAGGGCAGGATTCACACAAGGAGATGGAGCAAAATAGAGATTACCGTACATAGAGTGCATCCCTCCACCCTGCTTGCCACAGTCTTGGTGAAAGACTGAATATTCAGAGATCAACAGGGAACAGCCAGGGGTTTTTGCAAAAACATGTTTCAGAGATACATAGTACTTCTGGAGAGTGTTGGGTAATCTAACATTTTACAAGGTGTAATTTTGGGAGCAGCTCCTTATGTTAATGTGGAAAATGTGTGGGCGCTTAGGGAGCTAGTTGGTGAGGGATCAGCTGTGGGGCCAGGGTTTGTTTGATATCACCTGATAGAAGCAAGATAAGGAGTAGGAAAGAAAGTGATGGGGTGCTTCGCCCTCGGGATTAATCATGGAGTTTGGGGATGAACGAGGCAGCAGAGGAACATGATGTTGCTTGACAGTTTGGGGAAGGATGCTGGCTGTGTGAGAGGATGTGGATTGTAGAGTAGGGAGTAGAAAAGGAGGGTCGGTGCTGAAGGGTAGTAGGGATTGAACCAAGAGGTAAGGGGAGGGAGGGAGCAGGAAACTGCAGCGGGTGGTGAGAAGGAGGGCACCAGAGTGAGGAGGCAAAGGAGGAGAGGAGGGAGGAATCCTAGCATTTAGACTGAGGGTAGTAGAACTTCAGGAAATCCTTCTGCCACAAGTTGCTAGGCAGGTAAAGTTAGACTGAGGAGGAGGAACTGAGGTAACCTTCAGAAGACATGGCTGAGGTTATGGCAGAATGCGAAGACTGGACTGTTCCAATGGAGGGAGGTTGCTAGGAGAGGGGTGTACCATTTAATCTTGGACATAGGAGGGATGAAAGAGGGCTGATGGGTTATCACAGGAATAAAAGTGGGCGTCGCCCTGGATGGGCAGGAGATGGGAGGGTAGGAGGAAGTACAATACTGCACCATCATGCAGCACCTTCGTGGAGCCTGTTCAGAGTGCAGTACCTGTGGGACTGCTTCAGAGTGGAGCAGGGAGGGGAGGGTCCTCATGACCCACCAGGTGATCTGAGTCCTCCTGTGACTCTGAAGGCAGGAAAAAGGTTGGGGAGCAGAAATAAACAACAGGTCAGTGGGCTGCCTGCTTGAGTAATATGAGCCCACTGGTAGGCAGACTGAAGCTAGTAGCAGGGCACTAAATTGAAAACAACAGAAAAAGGCAGCACACACAATAAAGCTAACACGGGCTACAATAGCGGATAACATATGACATTTAAAGAGACTTAGAAAAGGTATATTCTCAGTACAGATAAGATATAGACCTTCACATTCCTAAAAGGAATTAACAGGGTGAACTGTGGGCGCTATTTAATTTGAATACTAGCTCATGGTCATGGGGCATAGTGGAAACTAACAAAAGGGAGGTTCAGGAGGGACATGGTGAAGTATTATTTTATAGAAAGGGTGGTGAAGCTGTGGAACAGTCTACCAGCTGAAGTGGTAAATGCAAAACCGTTGGTAGTTTTAAGTTACAGTTAGGACTGAAGGAAGAGTATAGTGTTTGCTCAGGCGGCAGAAACAGGAAGAGAATAATGGGGCAGAGCTAGGACCCTGGAGGGACAGCAGGTCCCAGAGTACATAGGGAACTTGAGCAGACAGCATGGACTGTGGCTCTTTTCTGCCATCATGTTCTATATTTTAATTATATCAAAAGTATATTAATGCTAAAAAACTGTATTTGCCGACTAACAAATACTACTTTGCTGATAAATTAGATAGGTAAAAGCTAAAAATATAGAAACTTCATTGGCCAAATGCATCACCTGACCATCTATAAATGCAACACCAGTACCCTGCCATACTATAGCCAACGTTAGAAAAGCCTTTGTATCTACAATAGATCAATACCCACTCCCCAAACCGAAACAATAGTCATTGTTTCTCAAGACTTCAAAGACGCACAACAGAAACTGTTTCAGCATACCATAAAACAAGTGCTAGAGCAAAACCCAGTTTTGTTCTCACAGTAAATGACTAGGTTGATAACCTTGTTAATGATAGTACTGATGTACGAAGAGAAAAACAAAAATAAAAGCAAAACACCTTGAAACTGGCAAAGCAAAGCAACATGAAAGTAAAGCATTAAACTCTGAAACAGCAGTTTATTTATAGCAACTGTAACAGAAATTGTTACTTGTTACTTCAATAACTGTTACTTACTTTATTAACATAGTCTTGACCAAATGAAGTAGTTAATCCCCAAGCCGGCGATGGTATCATGTTTGTCAGGAATTTAAAGAAGCACAGAAATTGTTCCAGCAAACCATCAAAACAGTGAAATGCTGAAACCCACTTTACTAAACTTAAGACATCTTGCAGCAAGTGACTGGCTTGATCACTTTTTGGTTAATAGTATCGACATTCAGAGAAAAGCAAAGCAAAAAGCATTTTGAAAATGAAAGTAAACATTTAGGACTGAAACTGCAGTTTATTTAAAGCAATGGCAACATAAATTACTAGTTTTAACTACAGTTACTTTTACTTATATTACGTAATGTATTTTGCACAGATAGAGTAGTTACCATGCTGCACTATAATTAACTACTTAACTGAACTATCTAGGAAGAACACAACAAATATTTCTAGGAAGTAGATATGATGTTCTATCCACACTTCTGGCGTTACCTTTCTCTTTAAGACTTGCTGGAAAGTTCTCCAAGCTGGCTCTCCACCCATCAAGTGGTAACTCCTTGGCTCTACCCGCATGATAAGATAATGCCCGATAAGATTGGGTGTTATGCTGGGGATAACATCCTGCCTCGGTAGGTTGCTCGAGGCCACAGCCAAGGGCATCCAACATCTTAGAAGGAAGTTATCCCAGCATAACACCCACCCTGGAGGGCATTATTCCTATTATACAATGGCGTGTTGTTATATACAGAATAAAAAAATTTTAAGAATGATTTTGTTACTGTGGAAAATATTTTGTTTCGTAAGAGAAGATGCAAAGGAAATGATGCAACAATCAGCTGGGATGGTATGCTGGGATAACTTTCCTGATCTGGTGCCAACTGACCAGCCAAAAGCCAGTTCTTTCTTGCCATTGAATAATGCAGATCTTCCTTTCCACGGAAGAAGCAGATTCCTCCTTACCCCTCTTGCATTGAGTTAACCCTTTGTGACTTCTATGGATTTACTTCTTAAAAGTTCAAAACTTTGCATCTTCAGCATGATCACCTAGAGCAAAAGTCCACTCCTGGGTTCTGCCAGTGCCCCTGCTGGCAGAAGATGTCCTGAATGGATCCGCATGCCTCATTAATCTATTGCCTGGGGCATGAGCACGATCCCCAGGCCTGCAACATGTGTCGAACATTCCATCCTACCAATCTTGAGGACCATCTAGCCCAACTCAAGTTAGGCTGAGCGAGCAAGCGGAACATGACAGTCAAATCTAAGGATGCCCGTTGAGTGGTCTCCTAGCTGGACCAGCTTAGCGTGTTTCTTAATGGCATGCGCTGAGGCTGTTGGCTCGCTTCGCCAGGATTCTGCAGGTGCTGATGGTGGAAGGGGTGTTCCTAGTGGCTTTGAAAGGAGCACTGGTGAAACCCCTCAAGAAATGCTCCCTCACCCAGATGTCCTGGCGAATTACTGTCCAATCTCCAACCTGCCATTTTGAGCAAGGTTGTTGAGAAACTGGTGGCATGGCAGCTAAAGTTGCCTTGTCTCCTTTGGCGTCTATGAGTCATTTCAGTGGGTTTTCAGGCTAGACACTGCACAGAAACAACTCTAGTTAGGGTGCATAATAATCTACTCAGGGCAAGAAAGAGAGGAGACAGGTGCTCCTGATCTCTCATCAGTGTTTGACACTGCAGACCACTGTGCTTCTTGATCAGCTCCTGAGTTTTGTGGACTCACCAGTGCTGTCATCAGATGGTTTGAGTCCTATCTCTCTGATAGGGTGTAGCAGGTAGTGATGGGATTTCTCCTCCTCCCCAAAGCCCTTGTCATGCAGTGTACCACAGGGCTTGATCTTGTGCCGATGCTGTTTACAGTGTATGTGCTGCACCTGGATGAGATCATTTGGCAATATAGCGTGGCGTTTCACTGCTATGCAGATGATGCCCAGCTGTACTTGTCATTTGAACCCAGAACATCTAGTGCTGCTGAGATGCTAAACCGCTATCTGGCAAAAATCAATGACTGGATGGCTTCCAGCTGGCTGAGACTAAACCCAGATAAGACAGAGGTGCTAGTGGTCGAAGCCAGGTCACAGGCATGATGGGTTGTCACCTGGAGTGAACACAGGTCTTTTCCTGGGATCTGCTCCATTGGTGGCTTCTCCTAGGGAGTGTAATCTCGGTGTGATCCTGACAGCAGGCTGACCTTTGAAGATCAGGTATCGTCTGTAGTTAAGAGTGGCTTCTACCACTTACAGAGCATTGCCAGGATCAAGCCCATCATTCTGCAAATGGATCTGCCAACACTGGTACATGATTTTGTTACCTCACTGCAACTCTCTATGCTTTAGGAGCATGGGAGGACCCTCTGCAGACTGCAGTTGGTGCAGAGCGTGGTGGCTTGGTTGCTGTAGGTCTGCACAGGTCCTGCAATGTAACCAGGTCCTGCCTGCTCTGCACTGGCTGCCTGTCAGGTGGAGGTCCTTTTCAAGATGGACTTGCTCACCTATAAGGCCCTATATGGACTGGGTCCTGACTACCTGTTGGAGCTCCTGATATCTGTGATCTTTGCTAGCTCCCTCTACTCCTCTTCATGGGGCCTCCTGGACATTCCCAGGGTTGGCTCAAGACATCAGGTGATCGAGCCTTTAGTGTCCCTGGGACAACCCTGTGGAACTCACTTCCATCTGCAGTCCGGAAGGCCCCTCGATTGGTGTTTTCAAACTGAGGTTTAAGGTCCACCTCTTTAACCTTGGCATTTATGGAGTGATTTCAAGCCTAGTTGCTTAGTCAGCAGAAGCAAATCTTAATAGCTGTTATTCTGCTTCTTATTTATTCTGGAGGTTTCATTGTGTTTTATATCTGCTGTTTTATCTTTGTTATGCTTTGTTAGACACCAGAGCCTCAGGGAATGGCACCTAAAATAAAATGTGCCTTGTCTTGTGGGGTCTGCTGAACAGCTTGTGGCATTTGAGGAGACGAAGGCCCAGGCCACTTCCCACTCCCCTTCGGCATCTGCCATCATGCCGATCCAGCTGGGATCGACTTTTATGGGTCCTTCAAAAAACTGTGCCAGTCCCTGCCAGCTCTCGGTCAGGTATCCTCTGGGCATAAATCTAAGTAGAAGAAAGAGTCCAAGAAACAGTCTTGTCAACGTTTATGGAATTAGGAGCTATGGATTCCCATGCTTCACTGGATCCGACTTTGGTGAATCCTCAGTCCAGGCCACCAGTTCTACAGTAACCCCATCAGTCCAGTAGGGTTGAGACACTGGTTGATCTTCTGGCTGAGATTTTCTTGAGCTGGTCAACCAGTTGTTGAATGAAGAGGCTGACACATCCTTATCCAGGGTTCGGTCCTTACTCAGACTGTTGGAGGGATGGATCAGTCCATTGACCGCTGCCTCTGGTCCCCAACCAAGACCCAGAGGAGCCTCAGCACTCCACTGACTCCCTCCAAGCCCCGCGCCATTCCCCAGTGGTGCACTCAAGGTCTCCTCCTCCTCCCATGGGTTGAGCAGTTCCCACCAATATTGGTGCTCCACTCCCCACCATTGGAAGCAGTGCACCGCTACTCTTCATCCTCCTCCTCCTCCTTGGGTGAGAAGGGCTTCCAGTGCAAATTGTGTCGACACTATAAGGATCTTATGTGGTAGCAGCTAGTGCTCCCTGGTACAAAGCCAGTTCTGGCCACTATGCCAGCTATCACCTGGTTTTCTCCCAACATGCGGATGCCTTCTCTGCCTCAGGAGTCACCTAAGATGGTCCTGGCTTGGCCAACCCTAGCATCTCCACCAATTGCTGTGGAGCCACCATACACACTCTTAGCCAAAACCGGTGCTGTGACCAAGGAGCCTAGCCCAGCCAAGGGCTTCCCCATCAGCTGACAGTCTCTGTCACCCTGACTGTCCACAGATGGTCAGCGAGAATTCTGGCAGTCAAACCCTCTTCGACTGACTCCACAGAGTTAGAGAGATCCTCCTTGAAATCCCATCCAGTTGATGTGGCGTCAGTAGGGGTCTCTCGATGGATGAAGGTCCTACTTCCTTTGGGCCTTCACCACCTGATCTCAGAGTCCACAAGTATGAAAATGGAGCCTGTCCAGAAAGGGCTCGATACCGTTGACGAGATCCTTGACTGAGGAGATACTCCTGGGAAGCCTTCACTGTGGCAGTGGCCATCCTTGGCCCTGTCTTATAGCTTGGCAGTGCCCAGCCTCCTGCCCTGTGCCCTTTGCCTGGATGGCCAGTAAGTATGCAGTGCCTACCAATTCCCTCTCGGGATACACAGACACCCCTCGGTCAAGGGGTTGGTGGCCGATTTTGTGTTTAGGTGTTTGGCAACACTGGGAACTTTGATAAGCCTAACAGAGGCCAAGAAGTTGGACCACTGCTGAAAAGGTCCACCCTGTTTATACTAGGTCATGTAGACAGACAGAAGGCTTTGAGCCCATTTTAGTCTGCCACCCCCAGTGGGGTATTAGTTTCCTTATTTAGGAGATGTCTATCTAACCTCAAGCTGAAAATATTTAGGGTGTCTGAATCTACCACTTGTTTCAGAAGTCCATTCCACATAGGGATAACAGGGATAATTCTCTGTGTATAGAAACTTCTCCTCTTAATACTTTTTCGGTTGGTCTTCGCCAGGTGAGGTCAGCCCTCTTTATGGCTCACTTCTCCCATGCCCTGCTGGGCATCCTGGATCAGGTGCTTCTGCATCTGCCAGTGAACCTCTAGACCATGGTCAAACAGGTTCAGGACCAGGGCTGGGCTGTAGCTAAACAACAGCTCCAGACAGCCATGGACACTGGGGACACCTGTGCCTGCTCGTGGTGGCCACAGTGGCCATGTGCCACAGGGCTTAGCTGAGGATCTCAACCTTCATGGCAGACACTCAGCACAAGTTGGCAGATGACCCTATCCTGGGAACTGACCTGTTCAGGCCCGGGATCAAGGGTCACCTCACCCATACAGAGAGTCCAATTCCACCTTTGACTCCGTGACATCTGCCCAAAGGGACACCAAGGACTCTAAGTAGCAACAGAAATGGAAGCCCTTTCAGTCCATCTCTACTCCTGTGGCCAAACCAGCTCAAATCCTGGCTGGACAGCAGGCCTAGGTCTGGTGACCTCAGCCAAAGTCGGTGGCCTCGGTCATCCATAAGCCTGGAGGGCTCCTCAGCTGGACCCACCTATTCCTCCAAGTCTGTCCAGTGAGGGTATGAGGCCCACCACACCTCCCTGGGTCCTCCCATTACCATGGAGAAGTGGATCCTCAAGGTGGTTGGTGGGTCAGGTCCGGGTCTGCCTCTGAATTCAAGCAGTACCTCCTTGCTGAGCCCACAACCCTTAGGAGGACTTGGAAGCTACAGACATTCTGTCTGCTCTTCGGGATGACATTGTCCAGCTCCTCCCAAGGAGGTCATGGTTCCTGTCACGGCTCCTCCAGAACATGCAGGGTGTGTCTCAAGGTCCTTCCTGGTGCCAAAATAGATGGAGAGTTGGTGCCCCATTCTAGATCTGAATGACCCGAACAAGTTTCTCAAGTCATGCATCTTCTGGATGGTAACTCTGTCTCATATCATACCTCTGGAGCAAAACATGTGGTTTTGCTCCTGGATCTTCAGGATGCATTTTTCATGTTTTGATCCATCTGTCACATGAAGGTTCCTCCATTCAGAGCAGAGGGAACACTCTCTGAGT
Source organism: Neoceratodus forsteri (assembly GCA_016271365.2). Taxonomy (NCBI): domain Eukaryota; kingdom Metazoa; phylum Chordata; order Ceratodontiformes; family Ceratodontidae; genus Neoceratodus; species Neoceratodus forsteri. Next base: position 1,706,937,065 of record CM028129.1, on the reverse strand, counting down.
TTCAGACCATGCCATCTGACCTGTCCTTGGCACCCAGGGTCTTCACCAAGTGCATTGCAGTGGTGGCAGCTTACCTGAGCTGCCAAGGGTCTGGGTTTACCCTTACCTGGATAATAATAGGTCCCTCCAGGCATGAGGTGGAGTGGTCCAGGGACCTGGCCCTCCAGACCTGTATTTCTTTTGGCCTCCTGGTCAACTAGGTCAAGTCAGAACTTGTGCCATTGCAGGTGATTAACTTCATCAGGGTGGAGCTTGACTCTTGCAGAGCCAGAACCCGACTCCCAGTGGACAGGGCAGAGGCTCTCTCCTCCTTTGCTCAATAATTTTGGGTTAGGCAATTGTGCCCTGCCAGGACTTCCTGTGCCTGCTGGACTATATGGTGGCTTGCACCAGCATGGTCCATTGGGCCCACTGGAGAATGCACTCTCTGCAGTAGGAGTTGGCTAGTCAGTGGTCCAGTGCAGTGGTCACTTCAACCAGCTGGTCACTGTGATCCGTGGATGTGGGATGCCCTCCAGTGGTGGATAGTCCCAGAGCAGCTGCAGGAAGTGATCCCATTTGTCCACCCAGAGCTGATGGTCATCCTGATGACTGATGCCCCTCTCCTGGGCTGGGATACCCACCTGGGGAACACAGAGTCCATGGCCTCTGGACCCCCAAGGAGTCCATGTTCATATCAACCTGCTGGAGCTCTGAGCAGTCTGGCTGATGCTGACTGCATTCTCACTCCTCACATCCAGGGACAGATGGTCCAGATCCAGACAGACAACACCACTGTGACAGGAAGCTCCTGCCACTCTTGAGGACTGACCTTAATTGTGTTGCAACAGTTCTTCTATTCAGGGTTTTATTTAACTCTAAAATTGATTAGCGTTTTGCTCATAAAAGTTCTAAAATATTGTGAAAATGCATAGCACTTGCCTCACTGTGTTTAACAAACATAACACTTTAGAAAACATATATAAATGCTTTCTGTACAGTTAGTATTGCCCCAAGGAAAAACTGCTAATCAATTATTTACAACCCTGCTATTTCTTAGCTAATCTATCCTTTACAATTTCTAGTCCATATAGTTTGGCCACCTGTGAGCACCCTCTTCCCTTTCTTGACAATGCTATAGTGTCATAGATACATGGACAGTGTCGACAGATAAGGCCTATGGCCCACCAGTCTGCCCATTTGAGCTTTGTAAGTTCAGTTTGTTTTCCTCTTTCATTTTGCTTTTCCATCTCAGGTCCTCATACAGGAGATTATTGTGGTGACCTCAAATGTACATAAAACAGGTTGTGTTTATCATTGTTGGATTTTGTATGTAATAGCACTATGACATAAAATACCTTGATGCATACACCTTATGTTAATGAAACCTGTAAATCTTGAAAATACCATGGCACTAGGTATTTTGATAATGGTAAAAAGCATTAGGTGACTATTATAGACATTGAGTTAGTTGTGCTATGTAAAATGCATGTAAATTGCTGTAAACTGAACAAGTCTGAAATGTCATGGTGATTTGCATATATCCCATGATGCTTTTCATTATGGAAGTATGAATGATGTTGTATTTCTTTGAAACTTGATTTGTTGCCAATGTCCTTTGGGGTAACCTTTTTTCAGTGATTCTGGGTTAAGGTTCTTTGTCTATAGCTTATTTCTTTTCTTTTTGATCCCATACTACCTATGCAAAGAGGGCCCGATAGGGGTGGAGGCTAAATCTCAACTGCTAAGTTAGATCAGAGATCAGTGTCAGTAGGTGCTGGCTATGTGCAGAGAAAGGACATTCATAGTTTGTTGCTGCAAACTGATGTACTGAAGAAGGAATATGGCATTGCAGAAGGTTATTTCCTGTATTTAGAATAAACATCACATGAGATTGTGTGTTGAACCTGAAGTTCGGTGTCTGGTCCATCTGTTATCCCACAACCACAACCATGTATTACCTTAACAAACAGGGCAGGGATGCACTCCTGCCACTGTGCAAGGAAGTTCACCATGTGTGCACCTCATGTGCAGCCTGGAGGCTGATCTCCTAGTCATTCATGTGGCAGGGCCTCCAACCAGCTGGTGGATGCCATCAGCCATGTGAGTGAGACATCTCATGGGTGGTCTCTCCACCCAGAGGTGTATACAGTCTGTTCTCCCAGGGGGCATGCATCAGGTGGACCTGTTTGCCTCAGGGAGAACTCAAAGCTGAGGCTGTTTTGTGCCCACCCCAAGCAGGAAATGCTGTAGGAGATGCCTTCTCAAGGTCCTGGACCCCAGGCTTCTTCTATGCCTTCCCTCCACTTCCCTTGATCCACGAGGTGCTTCTCAAGGCCAGGAGGAACAAGCACAGGTAATTCTGGTGGCTCCATAGTGGCCAACCCACTTTGGTACCGTCTCCTCAACCTCAGCAGCTGCAGGTTTCCAAGGCATCTTCCTCTCAGCCCAGACCTGCTTTCTATCAATCAGGGAAGGTACTCTATCCACACCTTCAATCCCTGCGCCTGGCAGCCTGGTTTCTGAGTGGCTAGAGTTCCAGGCTTTGGGTCTCTCTGAATATGTCTTCACTGTTCAAGTGGAAGAAGTTCCTGATTTGCTGCCAGGGCAAGGGCTGGACCCTTTGTTCTGTCCAGTGGCTAGTACCTTTGACTACCTCGCGTCCCTCTCTAAGTCTAAGTTGGGCCTTCATTCGATGACCCTTTAGGTGCACCTGGCAGCCATCTCTGCTTACCAGGCATGGGCCAGTCAGAAGTTGGTGATGCAGGAGAAGGTGGTCTGCTGCTTTTCAAGGGCCTTGACCATATTTCCCCTCCAGTACGTGAACCACCACCACCTTGGGTTCTGTGCTGGTTTTGCAAAGCTCATGAGCAAGCCATTTGAACCTTTGCATGGTGTGAAATGTTTCACTTGTTGTGGAGGATGACCTTCTTGGTGGCTATCATGTCAGCCAGAAGGATCACTGAGCTGCAGGCACTTTCAGTGGAGTCTCCTTACTCGATTCTCCACAGGACAAGGTTGTCCTGTGCCCCAACCTGAAGTTCCTCCCAAAGGTTGTGTTGGATTTTCAACTTAACCAGTTGATTAACATAGAAACATAGACTTTGACGGCAGATAAGGACCGCTTGGCCCACCTAGTCTGCCCATTTCCCTATCTACAAGATAAGCTGCAGATCCTAGTTAACCAACAGCCTATTTCTTCCTACCCACCACTAGAATTGCCTTATGTCTGTCCCATGCATTCTTGAATTCTCCCCCAGTTTTAGACCCCACAACCAGCTTAATCTGCAGGTGTATTTTACCAACCACAGCTCAAAGGCTGAGTACAGGCTCTATACTCTAGACCTGTGGTGAGCACTCACATACTGCAAGAACTGCCGGCTGGAGTTCAGGGAGAGGTCTGCCAGCTGTTTGTCACCTACACTGAAGCTGCACCTGGCAGACCAGCCAAGTGGATGATTGGCAGGTGGATTGTATCCTGCATTGATCTCTGGGTAGCATTACAACATCCAAACACATTAGCCAACACCCTGTGACCTGACGCCACACTCCCGAAACCCTAAATCCCAACAGTGGGATTTTGCACCTCCTGAGTTTGTAATCATTGTGGTGAGTTTGCCAACTGCAGGCATACTGCAGACATACTTTTTTTGTTATACTTTTTCTGTAATTTTTGCTTATGCCTTAAACCGCCTATTTTCTCACTACCCACCCTGTTCCGTTATTTGACAAAGACATGTTTGAAACCTTTTCTCCTGCTATTGTCTGCTTCCCACACCTTTCACTTAACCTCTCTGTTCTGGACTTTTCCCTATTTGTTTCTCCTAATCTGGCATGACCGCTTTCTTGTAATAATAATGTGATTATTGATATCTCATGTCCTTTTGCACAAGTGATTTGATATGTATTTGTATATGTTTTCTTGCTCTTGACACAACACAAATTGTTGTGTTATCTATGTAACCTTTGTACTATACCTAATTGATGTGGAACCTTTGTAAAAGAGACTCTGGCTCAAAGGTAGTAATTCCTAGAACAATAAACTAAACTAAAAGGGTTAGGTAAAGAGGAACTTGGTTATGTTTCAAAATTCCAAACAGGCCAAAACAATGCCCAGTGTTACTGAAAGGTCACAGGAAAGCAAGAGTGTCTTGCACAATATTTGACATTCCTCTGTGAACTGAGAACAAGCTGATTAGCCAGGAAATCAGGAGTCCATTTCAAAGGGATGGAAGTCCCTGGTTAGTTAATTAAAAGAAACAGATGTAATAAAATCTCAGGGAAATGGGGAAGCCATCGTTTGTCATAAACTTTACAATTCAAAGAAAAATGCTAGGTTTCAAGAACTGTCATGATATATTTACATTTGGTTACTGGCAGGCTATTGAAGTGTGATAGAATTTAACTAATTAATAATATGATTCACTTAAAACCTGGGAAAGAGTGAGAGAGACCCTGCTATCCTAAAAGATGAGGCCACCAGCTATCTACAGACTGGAAGGGCCATGCCTATAAATAGGGCCTCCAAACAGAAGCTCATGGCATTTTTATTTTGGACACTGTTCCTGACACACAACAGAAGCAAGATTGCCACACTGAAGACCAGTGGCTGCAAGACAGAACTGAGTATTTGAAAACCCATTTATTCTTCTGGATTTTGATCATCCACGAGCCAGGTAGACACTAGACAGTTAAAAGTCTCAGTGGATTTTTATTTTTGTTATTCTGTAACCACATTTCTAAACCTTTTTGTTTGTAAGTTTGTATGATAATCATTTAGATTTTGCTTTTAAAACTGCCTGTGAGTGATTTTGTGTGTGTAGAAGAAAAGGTTTAGTCAGTTTTGAGACCAGCCTGTAATTGCTAAAGCGCTACCATTAACTGCCAAGACTAGGATCCTTAAAGGGGATCTGGGTGCCTTAAGTAAGGAAATACACAGGTCTCGGGGACAGTCTGTAAGGGGAATTTAGGTGCTGCACACCCCATGGAAGAGGACTCAATCAGGTTTACGAGGGCAAATCCCAAGAGCTCATAACACCTGGCTCTCCCCCTCCCCAGTACAGCAGCCAAGGAGAGTTCTCACCTGGCTAAAGACTTGAGACTGTATTTTGCCCTCACCCATAATAGAGAGGGAACCATGGGACCTCATGGTGGGTGTTTAGTCATGAACTTGGTGAGCACTCTAGAAGGACACTTGGAGGGTATTCCTGGTGTCCCCTGTCATGGATTGCACTTAGGGGTGGGCACTGTGAACTCAGTGGACCTGGCCCCAGGAGTGCATTCATGACAATCATATTTATTGGGGTGCCCCTGATACGTGAGTACAGGCAGTTCCAATGACATCAAGATACAGTGTGTCGGGCGAACGCAGTGTCGGGATCTCATAGTAGATCTGATCTCTGCTACGTTGGTGGCTAGGGAGCCTTCCATTGGGCTAAGGGCTCCTACCACCCTCTCATACTGCTGCATTGGTGGCTGCTTCCAGGGACATCCCTATCCAGGAAATCTGCAGGCTGCTACCTGGAGGTCACCACACACCTTCATTTTCCATTACCACATTGACCTTGAGTCATGCCAGGATGCTGGTTTGGGGCCTCAGTTCTCCAATCTCTGTTCCAGAAGTAGGGGTGTGTGCCTTGCCTCCCTCATCCCAGAGAATTGCAAGGAGTCTGCCAGAAGTGTGGATAGAACATCATATCCACGTCCCAAAAATGGGTTACTCACCTGTAACAGAAGTTCTAGGAGTGGTATATGATGTTCATCCACACAGACCCACCCATTCTCCTCTGGCTTTGGTGCACACAGCTGCTTCCAGTGGGCAAGATCTGGTGTCATGGGCTGGAACCGAGGAAGTTGCCACCCAGGTGGGTGGGAGGAGCCAGCTTGAAGATATTTCTGGCAAGTTTTAAAGGGAAAGACAACTGCCAGAATTGTGGATGAACATCATATACCACTTCTAGAACTAGTGTTACAGGTGAGTAACCTGTTTTTCTTTTCTTCAGCATATAAAGTCTCATAAGACTTTACATTTTTAGTGTTTGTCCATTTGTAAGTACATTAACCCACAACAGGGCATGGATGTAGCAGGCATAAATGCATGCCCCAGGCAGCTGAGAGGACACTCTGCCTTTGGTCTTGTGCCTCACAACCACCCTGGGCGTGCATTAATGCCTGATGCACCATGCCCTGTCATGAGTTAAAGTATACTTCAGAAGCCTATTTTTAGCAAGACATATATAGCGATTAGTCTTATAATCACAACAACACACTCACAAGCAGGTGTTTCCTGGGCTTAATGACCTTGCTAGGGCTAACGGTTCAGTCTTTCGGATGAGACGTTAAACCGAGTCCCATCTGCCTGGATTGGTGGTAGTTCAGGTGGATGTTAAAGATCCATAGCACTTATCGAAAAAGTAAGGAATTTCCCTGGTGTCCTGGCCAAATTTCCTCATTCACTAAAATACCACCAACAGCTTAATCTGGTTCAAGGTCAGTTGGAATTCATCTGTATCCCTCCCCGGGTCGTGCCTGAAAATAGGCAGGATTTGTCTAGTGCACTTCAGTCAACAAAAAGCTAAATAAATAAAAATAAATAAATAAAACGGCAGTCAGCTGCACCTCAGATATGTGTGTTGATCCCCAGAAAATACCCACTTGTTAGGGTATTGTTGCTTAAGTTAAATCTTCTAAAAACATCTTACTTTGGATTTGAAAATATGTGGTATAAAGTAGGTTGCTCAGATAACTGTTTTAGAAAATGGATAGTTAGGATACTAGGAGTTTTTTAGTATATTAAGATTTTATCCGAAATCGGCATCTTTCCACTCTTCTCCTTCCTCCTTATAATAAAGCTAATTAGTGCCAGTCACATATTGCCGCATCCCCAATTTAAATTATACTGCCTCAACCATGGCACAAAAAAAAACAAGACCCCCATCTCCAGCTCAGAGCCAGAAACCCCCAACCAACACACCCACTAGCCCCATCTCCTCCTCCTCCTCCTCCTTATTATAAAATAATAATATATTGATGTCTGCTACCTCAGAGCCTGCAGCCCCCAACAAATCAGACTTCCTACACCTTACACAATATAAAACAAGGCCCCTCAGCCTCAGATCAGATCAAGACCCCCTGAACCCTCCCAATAACCTCCCCATTATAAATAATATACTGATGCCAGCCATTTCTCAGAACCTACTACCCCTTGCAAAATCATTCTTCACCCCACCCTTGCGATATAAAACAAGGTCCTCCATCCCAGAATCAGAGCAAGAACCCCCAACCCAAGACACTTGCACCCATCTCCTCCTTCCCCATAGCACCCAAAACTTAGCGATAAGGATCCTGAGTGAGCAGCGTCCTCCCTCTTCTCGTACAGTGTTCTGGATGGACTTGTATTATATATCACATTTTATGAATGAAAGCATATTCGTCAGAGTAGTAACATCTGATTGGCTGACTGTCAGCCAATCAAGTGTTACTACTACAGGAAGACATGTTTTCACATAACGTTTATTGCATTGAACACACTTCAATGAAGAGAGAAGAGGAGCACAAGCTGCTCCACCATGGGACCATTATCTCTAAGTTTATGGACAAGTGAGTATGTTGGGTGGGGGTTATTTCTCTGATGCAGGGATGGGAACCTTCTTTTATATTTTACAAAGACAGGGGTACTATAATTTGGGAGGGGCAGGCTCTAGACATGATTGCGTCCATATAATATATTTATTATAAGAAGGATAAGGGAGGAGGGATAGGGGCTAGTGGGTGTGTTGGGTAGGGGTTCTTGCTCTGATCCAGGGATTGAAGGCCTTGTTTTATGTAGTGCCTCGGTGGGGCGGTATGATTTGGGGTGCAGCGATTTGTGACCAGCGGTATATTAGCTTTGTTATATGGAGTCAGACAGAGGAAGAGTCAGAGTTGAGGACAATCCTTCAATTCCTTCAGTTTAGTAAGTAGTAATCAATGGGCTGGCAGGAAGAGGGAGGCTGTGGGTTACAAGGTGGTTTGAGTGTGGGAGAGTTATTTAATTGTAGGGGGGTAATGCTACTTATGATAATAAGATATTCAGATTTTAGGATAGCCATAGCCTAATCCGCTGCCATCCGTTGCTAGGATCTAATGTCTTTCGGATAATCTTAATATCTGACTATCCTAGCTTCAACTGGATATTGAGATGAAGTCATTCACATATTTGGGACTGTCTAGTACAGTATTCCTGCAAGCCCATTGGTCCACACTGGGGACCAATGGGCTTACAATCCATACTGTACCTGTACGCCCACTGAAGATGGGGAGCAGGGTGGGCATAGGGGTTCTGTGTGGGTGAGAGGGTAGGGGTGCCACTGGATCACAGGGCATTTAATTATGGAGGTTTACTGCAATCTGCAACGAGCAGGGAAGGCTACACTAGACCACCAGTAATGGTCATATTGACGTATAGCAGGGACTCAGGTGGGGACCACAAGACCACCAGGGATGGTCATATATTATAATTAACAGGAGTCAGGGACTGGGGGCCACTAGACTACCAGGGATGTATCATTAAACACATACTCGTGATCTCAGCTACGGGCGGGGGATGCTCTGGGATCCCACTGCACCGTCATGCTATGCAGGATGCCAAGAGCAAGTCAGCAGACTGCCCTCGCAGGAGCATGCAAATGGCCCCATTTGCACCTTGCATATATTATGGCCTCATTTGCATGCCTTCTGCTGAATATCATGGGTGGTGCACCTAAGCATAGCGGCACTTGCACTGGTGCATCCCATGCTACCAATCTGTGGCTTGCACTGGCGAGTGCCACCGCGCCATGTGCAGTATGTGCACTGACCATGCCATGGCGCACTTCATTGAATATCGCTTGGACCTGGCCCCAGCGCATCACAGTTGGACTGTGCCTAGGCTTGTGCTACTGCCTGGTGCAGTCTGAATATCCTGGCCTTGGTGTAAAATAATTAAAAAAACTAAGTTATGAGGCTATGTTGAATTTTGCAAATGCAGACTTGTAACTTTTATAATATTCAATATTTTACTCCAAATTTTCAACATAACCATTTTATTACAGCACCTCATAGAATGTGACAGCTGTCATTTTCAACTCCTGCCCAAAATGTGTTTTTGCATCCTAAAAGTTGATTTTGCAGTCCCTGCACAACATCACCTTTAGGTCAGGAGTTGAACATTTTCTCTGCCCTTCTTCATGAGGCAGGGTCATAACAAGGCTATGTTGAATATTTGGTGTAAAATGATAAAAAACAAAATTTCAATCTTTTACCTCAACTTCCTCACCTGATGCCCTATCGGCTGTGACCAGAACTTGTTTCATTAGCTTTGTATCTTCTGCTACTATCCACCTAGTCCATGAGCCTGGGGTATATCCACATTGGGACCATCCCAGTCCTATCCTGCGCTAGTCCCCACCCTGATTACTGTAATGGATCCATAATGTGGGCCCCAGACTGTCACCAGCCATCATCTCAACAACGTCGTTGTTTTACTCCCCTTTTTGTTCTCTCACCCACCTTCCCTGATGCTGAGCCATGCCACTATTGAACTTGTACATCACAGCACAGTTGTGTGTTAGCACCACCCCATGATGGAATAGGTTCCCATACCACCTTGACTTGCTGCTGAGATGGTAGAACCCAGAATCCCCTCCACAGGCTGGTTCATACTGCACTTGACAGCACTACCTAGCCCAGACAGCTATGTTCCCATCTCTCTGAGTTTATTCCTGAATGTGGACTGCTAGCACAGAAGCACATTGGTACCTCAGGTGGACCCTTATAGTACTTTGTACCCAGCCTGGAAGCCCTGGGAAAATCAGGTATAGGAAGGGCACAAAACATCTTTCAAAAAACAACAAAAGCACCAGAAATATTTTACTGTACTGTGCAATCTGATTACATAAGTTATAGATCAAGACAAGCTATAGGAGAGAGAGAGCATATAATGTAAGTATTTTTAAAAACATGAACGAAGAAACACCAGATGATGTCAATGCTATGAACATAAACAAAGGAGATTGTGTTCGGGTTATTCAGACAAAGGAAACTCATCAAACTCCAGAGGTAAATAGCTTCAAAAATGTTTTATTAGTCACAGAAAATCACAAGAGTTTAACACTAGAACTCTGGTTCTTTGAATGAGAGCGTGGCGCTTAGTCGGAGGTTAATGTTTTTCTAGCAATTTACTTGTAGATTTTGTTGAGTTTACTTTTATCTGCAGTAGCTGAGAATGACTTTCTGTGGGGGCGGGGTTGTGGCTTTCCATATGGTCTGCACCTGTCCTGAAGCCTTGTGCACATGTATTGTATTTTGCTGATGTCAAAGATACTCTGCCAATCAGTCTTTTCTCTCAGATTCCTTGACAGGCACGCTAGTAGGATTTTGGTCTCCATGGTCAAACTGGGTGACTGTCCAGCCTGTGGCCAGACAGCAGTTCAAATTGCTGCCAGAACCTGCTCTCAGCCAGAGCCAGAACTGGGAGGCTCATTGTAATGGACCGAACAAGGAAGGTCGATATCTGTAAGGGATCCCCCTGCAGGTACTCTGCAGAAAACCTTACAATTACCAAAGGGAAGAGAAATAATACTCCCTCTGCAGCAATAGGCTAATGTCTGTCCTATATATTAAGTGCTATATACTAAAAACAAGACAGTAGATGGTGTTTCAACCCATAACTCTGTCTCCTAGTTCAATGGGCACAATTTTACTTCTGTTTTCTGTTGTATATTTATTCAGTTTATTTCTGAATGTGGTGAGATTATCAGCCCTCACTATATACAGTACCTGGCTAGATCATTCCATGCTTTTCCTGCTCATTATGTGAAGAAAACCATCTATTGTTATTTGCTTTGTTTTTCAAGATACTCTATTTAATACGTTATCTCAGATGAAAGTCTTCGTTATACACTACAAGATTCATGATGCTCATAAGTTCTTTATCCTGTGATATCTTGTACATTTCTAACATGTCACTTCTCCGTTTTCTTTCTTCTAATGAAGAAAGACCCAGAACCAGTTTATCTTGGTAACTAGGATTTTTGTTTAGCCTAGGAATCATTTTGGTTACACTATGCTATACTTCCTTTATTTGTTTTATTTCCCCAGTGTAACATGGGCTCCAAATTTTAAGCGATAGTCCAGATTTGGTCCAATGTATGGTTTGTACACAGGAATAATACGGTGTTCATTTTTGTTAGAAAGGTACATTTGATGTTTTTATTAATCTGTTTGCCACCCTTTTATTTTATTATAGTGTATGTTGAATCATAAATCTTGGTTTATTATTGTCTCTAAATTTTTTCTGATTCAACCTGTTTTGAAATGTTATCGCGTTTGTATTTCTGTTTTACGTTATTGTTCCCTTATGAATGATCAACACTTTTCTTTGCTGAATTTCATACAGTTCTTTTCACCCATGTTTCAATTATTTCTAAGTCCTTGGTGAGAAATCTCTGTTGGCCTTGTTGCCGAGTATTCCGCCTAATTTTGTGCTGTCAGCAAATTTAGTAACTAAACCATTTACATTGGTATGGAGGTCTGAAATAAAAAAGGAAAATAAAGGCTGGCGCAAGTACGGACTCCTGTAGGACTCTATTCATAATGCACTTCTCCTCTGATAGTATTCTCTTTATTCTGTTTGTGATCTTCCATCTAGCCACTTTAGCATCCACTCGACAAATTTGTTGTTTAAAGGGACACTGTCAGCTGAATCAATTTTTTTCATTGTAATAAAGTGTGCAGTGGCTTAAAATGTTTACATGTGTTAACTCTGTGATTTTGTAGTCATTTTTTCAAGATTAGTAGCGCACACTAAAGACAGTAAGCACGTCCGTGCACAGCCTCTCAAGCAGGCACGTCAATGTCTTGCTTGTTCATGACGCAAATTGCTGCCGGCACTGTTAAATATTTCCACAATGGATTGCCCTCGTAGCTCATAGGACAGCATTACTGGTGATCCATTCCTAAACAATTCACTTATACTTTCACAAAACTAAACACTTTATTTATGGGTTTTGAAAATAATTACTACAGAACCACAATGAGGAAACACATGTAAACATTTTAAGCCACAACACACTTTATTACAATATCAAAAGCCACTATTCAGCTGACAGTGTCCTTTTAAATTTGCAGCTTTTAATTTGTGTAATAATATGTCATGAGAAACAATATTAAATGCTTTATGAAATCTGGGTTTATTAAGTCCATTGGTATTTTACTGTTGAACTTTGAATACATTTTTTATAGAATGAAAGCATATTTGTTATGCAGGATCTGCTGCTTTTAAAGCAATGCTGTGTATTGTCCTCTAAGCCCTTATCTTTGATATCCTTTTCTAGCTCTTTTTTTGCTTGCAGTATGTGCAAGAAACATAGTGCCATCATCCAGCTTTTCAGAGGTGTGCAGCCATCTTCCAATTCAGTCAGTGTGTTTGCAGGCGCGCCCAGTTCCCCACCACTGCTGCAGCTGTCTATGACAGCAGTTGAAAATACAGTGGTCATACAGTTGAAAGTGAGAGCTCCGCTTCAGTGCAGAGCTCCCCCTCCACACACACACACACACACACACAAAGCACACATACTGCGTGCTCATGGCCTTCCCCTCCACCCATGCACACACTGTTTGGCCGACAGGGTGCCCAATCCCCCATTGGCTACGCCTCCCCAAAGAATCCAGGTGCCACACTGGGAGCCCACCCCAGCGTGGCAAAATGTGTTATGGCCAATGGGGTTCTCAATCCCCTCGGCTCCCAGCCCCCCAGTCAGCCTTCCAGCTACATGCTGGGAGCCCACCCCAGCATGGCAAACATCCCTTTGTCGCCTTATTAAAAAAAAATAAACCTGTAAATACAAAATCTGTCCCTCAGCACTTCTCCCTGCCACCTCTACAACCCGCACCCCACCACCTGTGCACCCTGCCTCTCCACACCTCTCCTCACCCCATACTTACTTCCAGACCTTGGCATGACAACCTTGGTGGACGGGAACATGTCTGCAGTCTTCAAAGCTGACTGCGAACTGAGGAAATGCTAGTAAGCTATATAATGGGATAGATAGGGTTTTCAACTTTGCTGCATATCTCAAGCATTTTTGGAATTCTGGCACCAAATTTTCAACATGGGGTTTCTGGGACCCTCCTCATGAAATCTGTCACTGTCATGTGTTAATCGGGCCTGAAGGGTGATTTCACAGTCACTGCATGAAATCACCTTCAGGACTGATTAATGAAATGGCAGTGCCAGTGTTCATAGGTGGGCTCAAAAAAACCTATGTTACCAAATTTAGAAAAAAGTCCTACAAATGACTGTTTTACAAACATGTTACGAGTTCCCACGCACGTCAGTTCGTGAATGTTTAATATTGCACTCCAGATTTTCAACATTGCTATTTTACCACACTTCCTTATGAGCAGTATAGCTGTCATTTTCACATCTCCGCCTAAAATGTGTTTCTGCGCGTATAGCGCACAATGGCGCAGTCAGTGTGTGAAATCAATGTATAGGACACATTAAGAAAATCACATGACACTGTTCATGAGAAGAAGTGTTAAAATGGCTATGTTGAAAATTTGGTGAAAAATTCCCCAAATGACTGTTTTACAAGCATTTGTTGTGCTGAACCACACGACGCTCATAAGTTCACAAATTTCAATATTTTCACTCCAGATTTTCAACATTGCCATTTTACCATACCTCCTTATGAGCAGTACAGCTGTCATTTTCACATCTCACCCAAAACATGTTTCGCCCATATAGCTTTACAATGGCACAGTCGGTGTGCAAAATCAATGTATGGGAGACATTAAGAAAATCACAGTGATACTGTGCATGAGCAGAGGTCTTAAAATGGCTATTTTTAAAATTTGGTGAAAAATTCCTAAAATGACTGTTTTACGTGTGCACTGCGCAGTTCCTACTACACCGTAAGTTCACAAATTTTTAATATTTGCACGCCAGATTTTCAGCATTGCCATTTTACCACACCTCCTATGAGCAGTACAGCTGTCATTTTCATGTCACCCAAAATGTGTTTCCGTGCATGTAGCACACAATGGCGCATTCGTGTGTGCAATCAATGTTTGGGACAGATTAAAAAATCACAGTGACACTGTTCATGAGCAGAGGTCTTAAAATAGGGAGGGGCTGTGGACATGGCCTACCTAGACTTTAGCAAGGCATTTGACACAGTCCCACATCAAAGATTAGTAGTCAAATTAACAAGCCTGGGAGTGGGTCCCAAGGTGATAGCCTGGGTAAAACATTGTCTGAACAACAGGACACAGAAGGTAATTGTAAATGGAGTCCACTCTGAAGAAAGAGGGTTACTAGTGGGGTATTGCAGGGTTCAGTACTGGGTCCAGTCCTTTTAATGTCTTTATAAGTGACATTGCAGAGGACTGGAAGGAAAAGTATGCCTCTTTGCAGATGACACAAAGATCTGCAACAGGGTTGATACACAGGGAGGTGTGGAAAGGATGAGAAGGGACTTGGCAAGGTTGGAGGAATGGTCAAGTATGGTAGCTTGGATTCAATGCAAAAGAAGTGCAAAGTAATGCACCTGGGAAACAAAACCCAGGGAAGATTACACAATGGGGGGTAGTAGTAACAACAACAAAATGGAAAGAGACCTAGGAGTAATCATATCAGATGACCTTAAGGTTGGCAAGCAATGCGAAGGTGGTAGGGAGGGTTGAGGAGATACTGAGATGTATAGGGAGGATCACCAGCAGAAAACAGGAAGTTGTTATCCCTCTGTACAGACAGTTGGTGAGACCCCATCTGAGTACTGTGTCCAGTTCTGGAGACCCCATCTCCACAGGGACACAGACAGGATGGAGGCAGTTCAGAGGAGGGCAACTAAAATGGTGCAGGGTCTGCAAGAGAAGCCTTATGAGGAGAGGCTAAAGGAGCTTAATATGTATACCCTTGAGGAAAGAAGGGAGAGGGGACATGATAGAAACGCTTAAGTACTTCAGTGGAATCAACAAAGTCCAAGAGACTAGCATCTTTCAGAAAAAAGAGACTTGCAAGAACAAGGGACACAATCTGAAGATAGAGGGGATGGCTCAGGGGCAATGTGAGGAAGTATTTTTCACAGAGAGGGTGGTGGCTTGCGGAACAGCCTTCCTGAGGAGGTTGTGGGGTCTAAAACTGTGGAGAATTCAAGAATGATTGGGACAGACATAAGACAATTTTTGTGGGGGTAGGAAGAAATAGGCTGTTGGTTAACTAGGATCTGCGACCTATCCTATAGGTAGGAAATGGGCAGACTAGGTAGGCCAAGCAGTCCTTATCTGCCGTCAAGTCATATGTTTCTATGGCTATGTTGAAAATTTGGTGAAAAAATTCCCTTCAGACATTCTGCAATGTTACTAATGAAGACATTGAACAGGACTGGCCCCAGGACCGATCTCTGCAGCACCCCACTGGTCACCCCTTCTCCCTAGACTGCACACACATTTACCACCACTCTCTGCCTCCTGTCTGTTAGCCAGTTTCTAACCCTGTTTACCACCCTTTCCTCCATGCTCAGCCTACCCAACTAGTTTATCAGCCTCCTATATGGGATGGTGTCAAAGGCTTTACTGAAATCAAGGTAAGTGTTGTCCACTGCCCCACCCTTGATTCACTTTCTTTGTCACCCAGTCAAAGAAATCAACCAGATTTGTCTGACATGATGTCCCCACTGTGAATCCATGCTGTCTATGGTCCTGGGCTCTGATGGCTTCTAGATGCCCTACTATCCTTTCTTTAAGCAATGTCTCCATGATCTTCCCCACTACTCAGGTGAGGCTGAGCAGGCCTATTGTTCCCTGCCTCCTCCCTGCTGCGGACTTGTGTAGAGGGACCACATGTCCTTCCTCCAATTCATTGCATGTTGAATTACTCAGTGAACATGGCTGCCAAAGGTACTGCCATCTCCTTCGCAGTTCTCTTAATATCCTTGGTGTATGCCATCTGGTTCCATCGCTTTGTCCACCTTCAATTTAATGAGCTCCTGCAAGACTCTTTTACCTTTGAATGGACTGTTGTTCACCCTCTTTACCCCTTGGCAACTGCTGTACTGCTGTGGCCTTGCCCCTCCCACTCTTCTGTGAATACTGAATGGAAAGACACAGTGGATGTCTTGGGAGGAAGGCATGGAACTATCGCTTCAAATACCTAAACAGCACATACAAGCAAGCAACATTTGGCATTGACAAATGCTTGTTTTATTAGTTTTTCCATTAGTTTCCTGACACTGATGTCAGACTAATAGGATGATAAATTACAACATTTGCTCCGTTTCCCTTTTTGGGTACTGGTATGGCAATGGCTTTTCCAGTCATCTGGTATTTTCCCTGTTTGAAAAGTTTTATTAACAATATTTGTCAATGGTTCAGTAATTTCCCTTGCTACTTCCTTCAGCATTCTTGGATGTAACTCATCTGGACCTGACACCTTAGTAATTTCAATTCAAATAACAGTTTCTCAACATCTTTAAGCTTGAAAGTTGTCTCATAGCTAGTATTCCCTTGATCCCCTGTATTTAACTTGGTGTTATTTGATTTAGGGGTTAACATTGAACTGAAATATTCATAACATTTATTTGCCATTCATTTTGAGTCATTTATTTCCATATTATTGTTTAATATTGATCCAATTGTTTTATCTGAACCCTGTTGCCGTTAATATAGGCATAAAATGATTTAGCATTATCTTCACTGCTTGCTATTTAAAACTCAGTCTTAGTCCTTTCCTTTACATTGTGCTTATTGCCATCTTTAACTCTTTACTGCATGTTTTAATATTTGTGTCTGCTTGATCTCTTTTCATTTTATTAAAAGCTTTAACCTTCCTTTTATGCTGTTTTTTTTTATTTTACTGTTGCACTGTGGGAATTCGCTACATTTATAAACATTTTCTTTTTGGTTGGTATATACTTTACTTCCAGTTCATGAACGTTGTCTCTTAAGACAACCAACTTTCCTTTGCATCTATGTTACAGAGTGTTTTCCCAGTCCTAACCTACTAATTTGTCCAGTATTTTCTCTTCAAAGTCTGCCTCCTTGTTATTCTGTACTACCATACAACCCATATTCCTTTTCTTTTCCATCATGATGTCAGCCTCGACTGTCTGTTATCAAGACACTTTCTGAATTTCACATGTTTTGGGTTTGAGTCTGTTAGTACCATATCAAGGATGCTATATCCCTTGTTGGTGATCTGACTAGCTGCTTCAGTCTCTGATTGATTAATGAATATGTCAAGGTGCATTAGCTCCTGTGCATTGCCTGTCAACACGTTAATTCCAGTAAGAGTTTGATAAATGTAGGTCTCCATCACAGTTATCTTCTCTTTTCTTCCATGATATCAGTTTATTTCCTTAAATGCTGGTTATAAATGTAATCACTATTTGGTGGTCTGTAGCAAACACCTAAAATCAGACTCTGATGTGATCTGAAATTCAGTTGGATCCACCGAGGTCCAATTCACTGTATTCCATATTTTGTTTTAGTTCACTGTGTTGAGTGTGTCTTTAATGTATATTGCAACTCCCTTCCCTTTTCTCTGGTCTGTCATAATTGTACAGTTTGTAGTCTACAATATGTTTTCCCCAAAGTGCATCCTTATTCCACCAGGTTTCAGTTATTGCTACCATTTGTATTTTCAGTATTCATTATGATTTCTAACTCTGTTTTTTCCTGTATATTCAAGCTTCATGAATTTATCAGTAGAAACTCTGATTTGTAATTTTTGTGTAATTTCTGTTACTGATTAAAAAAATATAGAACATTGCATCTACATGGCACATTACATTAAAACCACATGCTGGTAAAATAATAGAGTAAATATATAAAACAAAAGAAACTATCATACGATATAACCAATCCATTTCAATAATTTATATTAAACATGGTTTTTGAATCAAGAGCCAATTATGTGTCAAAGTGCCAGGTTTACTCTCCCTGAGTGTGCCACTATCTTTTGAGTTGATTTGATTGTGACCAACCCCTTCCCCTATATTTTAAGTATCTATTTATTTTTGTTTCTGATACAGTTCTCCAGCATTCAAATCCCCTTTTCCTTAGATGTAATCCATCTATACTGAACATATTTGACTGAAATACAAATTGTTCCCAGTGCTGGAGACACTTATGATTATTTTCTAAACTCCATTTTCACAGCCAGTTGTTGACACTTTTGATTTTGCTGTTTCTCATTTTCCCTGCCCTCAGTACTGGTAGTATTTAAAAAAGATTATATCACAATTTCTTTCTTGCAGTTCTTTAGTAATATTCTTAAATTCTTCTGTATCCTTGGTTACTGTTGGCATCTGCATGGATGACCATGATAGTTAAAGTAAGTAAACAAAACAGGAAGGGTAGAAATTCGATATGCTGGGAGAGGTGCAGTGCAGTGGTTGTGGGGCGGCAGTTTTCCAGGAGACTTTCTGGTGACTGCAGTGCTGCCTCTTCTGCAAGCACCTCTCTGGGCTGAGGGTGAGGTTGCTTGACTCCAGACCAACATGGTTAGGATCTGGGGGCCCCACACCCAGGGATCACCGTGTCTGTTGCCACTGCCTCAAAGGCTGCCAAGAAGGAGGGGCAGCTGGACTACAGTAGGCTCAGGAAGGGTGAGGGTAGCAGGGCAGAGGCACATCCCCCAGACAGTACCACTAAAGAACTCCTATGCTGCTCTGTTGGCAAGGGACTGCCCCATGGAGGCACCCACAGTAGTGACTGAGGAGGATGTGGGGGTCCTCAGGTGCAGACCCCAAGAAGGATGGCAGTGCAGACCCCAAGAAGGATGGCAGAGGACCCCAGAGGAGGAGAACCAACTCCTGGTGGGGTCTCCATCACTGGGGGTTAGATTTGGGAGCAGAAAGGGAGGGAGGAGAGAAGAAAGTTAGGTGCCTACCGGTGCCACTGCTCGGAGGGATGGGAAGTGGATACTGAGGATCACTGAGGCAGCAGGATGGGAGGGAGAGCTGGATGCCATTGTCTACCTGGAGACAGATAACCTGGCTAGGGATGAGGTTACAGTAGTCAGGAGGAGTTCAGGGAGTTGGGGAGGGGTCTTAGGCAGGTAGCATACTCAGTGGCTTTTCTGAAGTGTTGCCTGTCTAAGACAGGGGAGAGGGCAGGGTACTCTACACCAGGAGCTTCAATGCATGGTTAAAGGGTGATGCAGAGAGGAGGGGTTCAGCTAATTGGGGACTGGGGTCCAACCTGGAGGATATAGGCCTATACAGAGGAGATGGCCTGCATCCATCCAGGATGGGGACCAAGGACCTCAGTGAATGGTTTAAATGCTTCATTAGCAAGCAGTTAAACTAGCCAAGGGGTGTAGAAGGAAGCAGGGAGAATTAAACTGCCCCTCCCCACAAGTACACAAGTGGAAGTTGTTATTAGGGAGAACCTAAGGGAGGAAATCCCAAAGGTACCTAAAAATGAGAAAAGCAGCATTGTAGAAAAAAAGAGGAGAAAAGAAATACGCAAGAGGAAAAAGGAGGCTGATGGGGGGTGGTAGCAGAATTTGAAGGCCATGTGGTAAATGCTTGTAGGCTGGGAAGAAAAATCCGGACCTAGTGGCCATAATGGTAGAGCTGACCTGGACATTGTCGCCATTACCAAGTCAAGGGTGCAATGAGAACTATGACTGGAATATAGCCATACCAGGTTATACTCTGTCTAGAAAGGACAGGGTGGGTAAGAATGGGGAGGCGTGGCTCTTTATAGGAGGGATAGAATAAAAGGAACTGAAATATAGAGAATACGGGGGCAGAGACACTATAGGTCACCCTAGAGCCACAAAATGGAGTCGCTATTCACTCTGGGGTGATCTACAAACTTCCAGCACAGGAGAGAGATGGACAGGATCATAGTGGAAGCCATCTACAACCTGGCAACTAAGAGGGTGCTGCTGGGGATTTTAGTCTCCCAGATGCATATTGGAGCATCCCAGCTACAGCTTCAGCTAGGAGCAGGGACATCCTGGATTCCTGCAGGGGCAGTCCTCAGACAATTAGTAAGGCAGCCCACGGATTAGGGAGCAATATTGCAGCTGGTACTCAACAATGGGGAACAGTGTTGCAGATGTCATAGTGTGTGGCCACCTGGGGACCAGTGATCACCAAATGGTGTGGTTTAATATAAGAACAGTGGCAGAGTCAAACCACAAAAGGCGAGGGTCCTGAACTTCAGGACAACCAACCTTAAAATGATGGGTGAATGCCTCAGGATGCCCTGGCAGGGAGGGCTTGGGTGTAGTAGAAGAACAGTGTGCAAAGAAACTAAAAGGAGCATAGTGAATGCAACAGACCCCTGCATCAGGCAAGTAAGCAAAAGCAAGAGGAAAAAGACCACAATGGTTCTCAAAAGAGGTGTCTGGGAAGGTAAGAGCAAAATAGTCAGCATTCAGGAAGCATAAGGAGATGCAGAGGAGGAGGAGAGAGATGTGCAGGAGAAGCAGAGGAAGGCAGGGAAACAGTTAGGAACATAAAGGAAAAACAAAGGAGAAAATAGCCCAGGCAGTAAAGAAAGGGGACAAGGCATTTTTCAGGTATGTAAGCAAGAAAAAGAACAAAGGAGAATTTGTAAAACTAAGGAAAGAAGGAGGGTGTGTGTGAAGGGAACTAGGAAAAAGTAGAAATCTGAACAAATATTTTTGCTCACTATTCACAGAAGTAGAAGGTGAGGGACCACAACAAGCAACAGGAGCATCAATGGAAGGAGGTGGACACCAGTCCATTTACAGAAGAGAAAGTTCTGAAGAAACTTGCAAAACTGAAAGTGGAAAAGGCCATGGTGCCTGATGGATACATCCAAGGATACTGAAGGAGCTTAGAGATGCTGGAAGCACCACTGACAGTTCTGTTTAACCACTCACTGGAGACAGGAGTGGTTCCGGAGGACTAGAGGAGGTAGATGTGTAGTCCCACTTCACAAAAGTGGGAGGAGGCTGGCAACTACAGACCAGTTAACCTGACTTCAGTGGTGAGAAATTAATAGAATCACTACTGAAGGAAAGGATTGTGGAATATCTTGAATCCAGTAGCTACAGGATCCAAGGCAGCATGGATTCATCGAGGAGGTCATCATGTCAAATAAATCTGATAGTTTCTTTGACTGGGTGACCAGGGAATTAGATTAGGGTTAGCGGTGGATGTGGCCCCCTCTAGATTTCAGTAAAGTCTTGACACCATTCTACATCACAGACTCTTAAACAAGCTGGACAGCCTGTGACTGGGTCCTAAGGAGGTAAAATGGTAAAAATTAGTTGAGGGATAGGTGACACAGGGTGGTGGTAAATGAGTTCACTCCAAGTAGGGAGGGGAGGACTCAGGGTGCCACAAGAATCGGTACTGGGCTGGTCTCTTTAATGTCTTTATTAGTGACATTGCAGATGGGTTAGAAGGGAAGGTATGCCTTTTGTAGATGACATAAAGATCTGCAACAGGGTTGACTCTCAGGGGATGTAAAAAATGAGAGAGATCTAAGTAACTTGAATAGTGGTCAAATGGAAAGGGACCTGGGGGTAATCATATCAGATGATCTTAAGGTTAGCAAGCAATGTGAGAATGTAGTAGGAGGGCTTGGGGATACTGGGATGTATAGGAGAGGCATCACCAGCAGAAAACAGGATATTGTTATCCTCTGTACAGACAGTTGGTGAGACCCCATCTGAGTACTGCATCCAGTTCTGGAGACCCCATCTCCACAAGGACATAGACAGGATGGAGGCAGTGAAGAGGAAGGCAACTAAAATGGTGCAGGGTCTGCAGGAGAAGCCGTATGAGGAGGACTAAAGAAGCTAATGTGCATACCCTTGAGAAAAGGAGGGAGGGGGGCACATGATAGAAACTTTAAGTACCTCAGTGGAATCAACAAAGACCAAGAGGGAAGCATCTTTCAGAAAAGAGATGTGCAAGAACAAGGGACACGATTTGAAGATAGAGGTGGGACGGCTCTGGGGCAATGTGAGGTAGTATTTTTCACAGATATGATGGTGCATGGAACAGCCTTCCTGAGGAGATTTGGAGTCTAAAACTATGGGAGAATTCAAGAATGCATGGGACAGACATAAGGCAATTCTTGTGTAGAAGGTAGGAAGAGAAATAGGCTGTTGGTTAACTAGGATCTGCAGCTTATCCTGTAGGTAGGCGAAGTGGGCAGACTAGGTGGGCCAAGCGGTCCTTATCTGCCATCAAAGTCTATGTTTCTATATTTCAACGATGTGGCAACTAAGATTCAATGAAGAAGTGCAAAATCATGCTCCTGGGGCCCAAAAACCCAGAGAAGGAATACATGATGGGGGAGTGTATTGACAATCACCAAACAGGAAAGAGACCTAAGTTAATCATATCCGATGATGTAAAAGTGGCCAAGCAGTGTGACAAGGCAGTGGGAAGAGCCAGGGCTGCTGGGGAGACAGGAGGGAATCACCAGCCAAAAGAAAGGGGTGGTGACACCGCTGTACAGATCACTGGTGAGATCTCATCTGGACACTGTGTTCTGTAAGAACATAGGCAGAGTAGAGGCAGTCCTGAGGAGGGCAACTAAAATGGTGCACGGTCTGCACAAAAAGCCCTGTGGAGCAGAGAGACTAAAGGACCTCAATATGTAGTTGCATTGTCAGTGGCTCAGTAGGTAGCACACTGCGCCTCTGAGGCTGGGAGATCAGGAGGCTGTGGGTTCAGTTCCCACATCTGGCACTTGGGTTAATATCCCAGTACTGACACTGTAGTGCAGTATGAGGAGGGGTGCTGCACTTCTGTGGTGCCATCTTTCGGATGGGCGTTAGGTCCCATCTGCCTGGATTGGTGGTAGTCAGCTGGATGTAAAAGATCCCATGGCACTTCTAGAAGAGTAGAATTTCCCGTGTCCTGGTCAAATTTCCCTCATGCACTAAAAATACCACACAGCTTAATCTGGTTCAAGGTCAGTTGGCATTCATCTGTATCCCTCCCCGGATCATGCCTGAAATTATGCAGGATTTGTCTCGTGCACTTACCCAGTCAACAAAAGCTAAATAAATAAATGTACACCCTGGAGGAGAGAAGGAGAGGGGACATTTTTTAAATTAATATACTTTATTCAAGTACCATACAAAACAGTTACAGAAGCATAAAAACAGTAATTAACAGCAACAACAACAAAATCCCCACCCCATCCGCCCACCCCACAGGGAGTGGCACCGGCCCATGACTGATGGTAGATAGACAGTTACAAAACCATTCATCGTCTAATAGTACAATCATAAATAAATCAAGAGAAACCCAGCCACAGCTTACACTGTGTATAGGGCATGCAGCTTGCCCCAAATCTTTCAAATCTTTAAACTGGCAAACAGTTATGTAGACTCACCATTGTTCGTTCAGCCCTGAAAGTAAATAAAAGTTCTTGCAACGCTCATTATAGAATAAGCATGTATTGTCACGCCAATGGCAGAGTACCAGTCTTTTGACTGTCAGTGCTATTAGGGTCATGTAGTATCTCGTTCTTTAATACTGATATCAAAATAGTCACCAATTATACATATCTTGGGGGTAAAGTGGCCAGCAATCCCAAGTAGAGGATCAAATCCCTATCTCTGATAGACGACCATAAAGGTAGCAACTTTGTAACAGTCCCAAAAGAAATGATAGGCAAGCCCTCTAGCTGTTCACATCTTGAGCATATCAAAGAGCTAGCTCTAGCCATCTTGCCAATTTGACAGGGTGAAATGCATGTTATTTAGAAAATGGAACTTGGTAAATTGCAACTGATCCTGTCTTACATAAGACTACGTGTCCCTCCAAATTTTGTACCAGTTAAAACTGAGCTGTGGGAACTGGGAGTTCCAGTATGTGGACACACCGTCTATCTTTAGATATGCCTTGGCAAATAAACTGGCATACAAGTTAGAGACAGAATGGGCAAAGAAACTAAGTCTCAGTAGCGATTGCAATAACTCAGATGACTTAACATGAGTGAGGTTTGCCTCAAGCTTTGTACAATAGCATGATGGAGTTGATATACTTTAAAGATAAATGTTTCGTTCAGCAGAAATCTTAGAATAATTTTCTAGAAGGTAATCGGACACCATCTTGGAGCATGCTGCCCACTGTCACATCTGCAAACTGAGGTAGCCAAGTCTCTGAAATAATTTTCCCACCTATTTTAAAGTTAGAGTTCTGGAAAAATGGTTGTGAAAGATTTTTCCTGTGATTGTACTTCAGAAACATACACAACTGAGAGTGAACCCTGATAGAAAGCCCAATTAATGATTTGTGGAGTGCAGTGGGCAGTTCCCGGGAACAACATGCATTAAAGCCTGAGGGGATAAGCTGGACTTCTCTATCAGATCCTGTTCCAAGTCCAACCAGATAGGAAAATATGAGGATAAGTTTGCATCTGCTGATGGACAAGTCCACAACAGATATTTACTCGAATGGCTGGTCCAATAATAAAGAGCAAAGTGGAGAAGCGGAGACCCCATTAACCTTGGGAGCTACTAACTTATTTAGAAATACAAAATCACACATACTCCCATAAAACAACGCATCATGGGCTGCATATGCAGCTCACCACTAAATATTATCTTGGTTCAATTTAAGCAGAAATGCATGAAATGCAGATTGTGTGAGAGGCCTTTCGGCACTATGCATTTCTGCTTAAAGCTGAACCAGTATAATAGTTTGTGGATTTCATATACAGCCCATGATGCTTTGCATTATGGGTGTATGTGTGATTTTGTATTTCTTTTAAACTTGGCTTCCGCCAATGCCCTTTGGGTAACCCTTGCCTCAGCGCTTGTGCACTAAGGTTCTTTGTGTTTTAACTTGTTGTAGGCCCATCTCAGAGGTTTGCCTAACCATATAAATCCAAATTAAAGCATGTATCTTTTAAATCAGGAAAGAGGGAGCCAGAAATTTAACATATTAATAGGGTAATAGAGGCAAGGTAGAATATTCATTTTGATAAGGTCAATTCTACCTCTGCAGATCTTGTTGGATAATGGAAACCAGGTCTGTAAGGTTAAGTTTTATCATCTGGGCTTCACTACTAGAGAGGAAAAATCTCAAATATTTAAAATGTTTAGGAGCCCAACGATGCTGAAATCTGTAATCTCAGCCCTGAAAGACATGGGAATTTAGCGGCATTACCGCAGTGTTTTCTAGGCTGAGTCTGTAGTTTGATAGGAACTATATTCACGTATAGTGTCTAGGGCAGCCAGAATAGCGGATTTGGGGTTCAATAAATGAAGTAAAATGTTATCCGTAGTAGTGAGTAGTAAAATCTTTATTTTATACAGGAAGATGACATTTTACACCATTAGATCCAAAGGACCTGTTTTCAAGTTGATCCTGTTATACAATTACATTTCTTACAAAAGGTTGCATCATCAGACTAACAAAATAAATATACAATAGACTCTATACACTTAGAATGTTACAAAATCTGTGAGCTAATATATTGCTCATTTCAGTAATTCTATCAGTACTACCTATATAAGTATAAAACATAAATGTAAATATAAAAATTCACCCATAGCCTGTATTACACCTTTAAGCCTACAAGCCCACATTAGTTACATTGGCAACTCTTCCATGATTTTTGATTTACTTTTTGGTTAAAAAGATTAGGCATTTTAACCATTTCCTTTTCCTAGGCTCCAAAAGATTCAGAGGACTGATAGAAGAAAAGCCATTTCTCTGTATTTATTCACTATTTTAGGAATAATAAATCTGTCTTCTTTGCTGGTTCTAAGCTCATATCCATGGATCTTTAGCTGCAATTTATCCATTAGATAAATTGGACTTCCTGTGTATACAGTTTTATAAATGTGGCAAATCCATTTACTACTTTTTTTAAGTCTCTAAATCCTACAAACACAATTTTGTGAACGTATCATAATGATGAGTAGTAAAGTCACATTTTAATAAAATTGCACCGCTTTGTTAATTTATTTTGTTTTACTGCGGAGATGTTTTTACTTGCTAGTCCATATGTATGTGCTCCATAGTCTATTACAGGAATAAGTAACTGATTTACTACAGTTTCTCTCATTTTATAATCTAGGCAGTACTTGAGTGTCTAAAAGCTCCCATTCTGGTGTTAATTTGTTCCGCTATTTTCCCTATGTGGAGTTGAAGTCCAGACTTCTGTCTAACCAAATGCCGAGGTTACCTGTATTCAAGCACCAGTTCAAGAGTTTCACCCTTGGCAGATTTAATACAAATTTCTTTACCCTTTTATGTGATGATTTAGAACCAAAGATCATTGTTTTAGATTTCTTGTTGTTGCATACTAGTCTGGAATCTGAAAACCACAAACAAAGTTTTAGGAAGTCATCCTGTAGATTTTTCCATCTCACTTTTATCTTTACCTGAGACTATGAGTAGCGTGTCATCTGCGTATAGGCAAATCTGGGATCTCGCTGTTGTTTGAAGAACTGAGTTAACATAAATTAAAAATAATGTGGGTCCCAGAGTGATCCCTGAGGTACTCCTTTCCATTTACAACCTATTTTGAGATACTATTACCTATCTGAACTTGCTGGATTATATTCTTTAGCTATAACTCAAACCATTGACAGGTTTCTGGGTGCGACCCCTATGTCCAACAGTCTCCTACCCATGATCTCATGATTAACAGTATCAAATGCTTTAGATAAATCCACGAACACCGCACCCACCTCCCTGCTTTATTTAAAGGTGTTGAGATCATATCTACCAGGTTAGTGAGTGAGGTATCCATAGAGTATCCCTGTCTAAACCCTGACTGGTATTTTGACAAATGGAAATATTGCTCTAAGTAGTCTACTAGTTGTTCCTGAACCACACCCTCCAACAACTTTGAGATCAGGGTCAAGAGAGCAACAGGACGATAGTTTTGCTGGGTCCGTTTTTGAACCCTTTATAGATTGAAATAATTTTAGCATGATTCCAACATTCTGGGAACTTACTCTCAGTTAGGCTCCAATTAAATAGTTTTGTTAGAATTACAAATAATGTCTACTGCATCCTTAAGAAATCTGCATTCTACTCCATCTAATCCACAAGCTTTTTAGCCTTTAATTTCCAGATATGTGTTTTTACTTGGCTACATGAAACCACCCTGAACCTAAATTTAGGCCTTTTAGTTTGTTTCCCAATTCCTCAGTGGGTTTTGTTCCTCTTGGTCCCTACTGGTATTTCCACATCTGGCAACGTAATGAAATAGTTGTTTAATTGGTCAGCTGGTGCTTTTGGAGATTGCATTATAACTGGTCAGCTGATGCTTTTGGAGATTGCATTATAACTGGTCAGCTGATGCTTTTGAGATTGCATTACACCATTTTTGCCATTTGAGTAACTGGCTTATTATTAGCAGGCGACTCAAGGACTTAATCAATGCCCAGTATTGACATGGATTGGATGTTTTACTGATTTTATTTTTATAAAATTTTCTCTTTGTATCCTCAAGCGTTGTTTCAATTTATTTCTAGCTTTTTAAAGTTATTCCAGTCTTCTGGATCTAATGACTTGTTTGCAATTTTTAAAGTCTATCTTTTATACTAATTTCCTTTTTAGTCTTTCAGTTCAGTATGTGGTACGTACTGTAGCTCAGTGCTTGTGTATACTTATGAGCTACTGGTAAATGGTATATGCTTGATATTTATAACTTGAACTTTAGCATTTTTCTATATCCCACCCTCTTTGGGATACTGGGTAGGTGTAAGATTTAAGCCCCAGTGTAGAGGTGAGACAAGAGTGCCAGAGAAGGAGGACAAGGAGGCAGGGGAGGATGGAAGGTGTTTCAAAATGCTCGAAGCTGGCGAGGCGGAAGCCTGAGGTTTAAGAAGGGATGTGGGAGGAGCTATTTCCCCATTGAACCTGGAGGCTAAAGCCTTCCAATTCAATGTGTGGTACATAGCTCGGGTGCTGTATACCACGAGCTGAATGGTATATGCTTGATGCCTGTGAACATAGGGTAAGGGTCCTCGTCTGATTGTTTCTGGACAAGAAGGTAATCCACCCACCCTGGGCTAGTCCTCCTTTTATGGGTACATCAGGCCTATAGTGTTACACCCACCGACACCACACAGGAAGTTCCACACCGAGGAGGGAGGAGCATAGGGTTCATCTAGAGGGCATACCTAGGTTATATTGCAGGCCTGGTCACATCAGTCATGACAGGAGTGGTGAAGTGCAGTTGCTGTGGAGCAGCAGTCTTCAGGGAGACATTCTAGAAGCTGCGATGCTGTCCCACCTGCAGGTACCTCTTCTGGGCTGAGGAGGAAGTTGCCTGTCTCCATGCAGAGGTGGCCAGGCTAAAGGCAGCATTCATCCTCAACCAGAGACCACTGGGTCCACAGCATCAACTTCAAAGGTTGCCCAGGAAGAAGGATGACTGGACCACAGTGGCTCAGGGAGATTGGGGAGGGGTCAGAGACACATCCCCCAACCAGTCCAGCTTAGTAACTCCTACGCTGTTTTGGAGGAATGGGACTGCCCACACAGGCACCTCAGCCATGCCACTAGGAGGATGGTCAGAACTCCAATTCAGAGTCCCAGGGAAGGGGAAGCTTCCTAGTGGGGCCTCTGTTGTACAGGGTGTGAAATTAGGACAACTAGCAGGGGGAAGGAGGTCAAATGCCTCCAGGAAGTGCTGCATGGAGGGATGGGAGTGGAATCCATAGGGATCACTAGGGCATTAGCCAGGATGGAGGAGCTGGATGTCATTGTCCACTTGGGGCCAATGATTGGTGAGGAGAAGGGTAAAGTTAGCCAGAGTCCTGGAGGATTTCAGTAGCTGGAGGAGGACCTAAAACAGGTAGGACCTTCTCTGTCATTCTTAGGTACTACCTGTTCAAAGGCAGAGGGAGGTTCGGCCTCCACATCCAAACCTTCAACCCTGGGTTGAAGGATTGATGTGGAAGGGAAGGACTTGGCTTCATAGGGGATTGGGGCCCAACCTGGGCAGATGCAAGCTTGTATCAGGAGGACGACCTGCATCTGTCTGGAAAGGGACCTCAGTCCTTAGTGAGAAGTTGGAATGCTTCAGCAGAGAGCATTTAAACTGGGCAAGGGGAGAGCCAGGAGAGACAGGTGTTTAGGAACACCCCGCCACAAGAACATGTTAAAATACAAACTGACAACAGGAATAACGCAGGAGCAGTGAGGGGCAGGCAGGGGAAACTTTATAAGGGGGACGGGGAGGCAAGAGCACATGAGCATGAATACCAGGGAGGGGAAGAGGCAAAGTAGAGAAAACAGGAACAGAAGGAAGGCAGAGAGTAAAACATAGAAGGTCATGTTTGCAAATGCCCGCAGTCTGGGAAATAAGATTCCAGACCTGGAAGCCTTGATGATGGATGCAGACCTTGACACAGCAGCAATAACAGAGACATGGTATTCTGCTACTACAGCTGGGACATCACTGTACCAGGCTATACACTGTTCAGAAGGGACAGAGAAGATAAAAGGAGAGGGTGGCCCTGTACGTCAGAGAAAGGCATAAAGGCACAGAAGTATAGGGAAGACAGGGGAGGCCGAGGCAATGTGGGTCACCCTGAACACATGAAATGGCAGAGCAATACGTACAGGGGTGATCTACAGACCTCCGCACAGAGGGAGGAAGTGGACATGGTACTAGTGGAGGAAATTCACAACATGGCAGCTAAAGGTTAAATCCTATTGATGGAGATTTCAATATGCCGGACGTGGATTGGACCACCCAGGCAGCTGCTTGAGCCAGAAGCATGGCCATCCTGGAATCCCTGCAGGAGCTGGACTCAGACAGCTGGTGCATGAGTCAACCATGGACAAATCGATTCTAGACCTGGAATGGACCAATGAGAACAGAGTCGAGCGAATCCAGGTGGAAGGGCAGCTGGGATCCAGTGACCACCACATGATGTGGTTTGACATGGAGACAGAGACTCAAGCCACACAAAGGCAATGAAAAGTATTTGATTTCAGGAAGGATTTCAATGAAATGGGTAGATGTTTAAAAAGCAGCCCTGGAGAAGGTACAGATAATGGAGGGGGTGGAGGAACAGTGGGGGCGACTAAAAGGAGCCCTTATGGGGTAACTAACCAGTGCATTAGGATAGTGGCCAAAGAGAAAAGAAGAAAGAAACCACTATGGTTTTCTAAAGAGGTGGGAGTCAGCTGTAGGGCTAAAAGAGCAAGTTTCAGGGTGTATAAGGGGACCCAAAGGGAGGAGGACAGCGAGGTATACCTTGAATGTCTCAGAGAGGCAGGAAGGCTGTTAGAAAAGCCAAGGCACAAACAGAGGAGGGTTTAGCACGGTCTGTGAAAAGAGGACAAGCCATTCTATAGGTACATCAGTGATAGAAGAAAAATGGGGGATTGTGAGTCTCAAGGGAGGAGGGAGATTGTAAGGAGGGGATCTAGACAAGGCAGAAATACTGAACAAATACTTCTGTTCAGTTTTCACTGAGGAGGAGAGGGTCAAGGACCACAGTTGGGGAGCAGAGGCAATCGGGGAGAAATGGACACCAGTCCATTCACAGTGGAGAGGTTCTGGAGGAACTCACAAAGCTGAAGGTGGACTATGCTAAGAGGCCAGATGACATACACCCAAGGATATTAAGGAGCTGTGGAGGAAATCCAGCAGCACCTCTGGCCACCCTGTTCATACAGAGTCACTCAACACAGGAACACAGGCATGGTTCCAGAGGACTGGAGGGCGCATGGTCCCACTGCACAAAAGTGGCAGTAGGGTGGAGCGGGAACTACAGGCCAGTCAGCCTCACCTCAGTGGTCGGAAGATCATGGAGGCATTGCTGAATGAAAGGATAGTGGCACACCTGGAATCCATTGGTGCCCAGGATCTGAAGCAGCAGATTCACATCAGGAAGGTCTTGTCCAATGAATGATAGATTTTTTGATTGGATGACTAGGAAGTGAATTAGGAGGGCCGTAGACATTGCCTACCTGGATTTCAGCAAAGCCTTGATACTGTCCCACAGAAGGCTGGTTAACAAGATGAGTAGTCTGGGCATGGGGCGGAAGGTGATACAGTGGGTTAGAAACTGGCTGACAGACAGAAGGCAGAGGTGGTGGTAAAAGGATCCAATCTGGGGAGAGAGAGTGACGGGCGATGCCACAAGGATTAGTCCTGTTCAATGTCTTCATTAGTGACATTGGAGAGGGTCTGGAAGGAAAGGTCTGCCTATTTGCAGATGATACCAAGATCTGCAACAGGGTGGATACTCCAGAAGGGGTGCAGATAATGAAGAGGGACCTGGAGAAGCTTGAAAGATGGTCAGAGGTGTGGCAACTGAGGTTCAATGCAAAAGTGCAAGATAATGCACCTGGGTAGGGGGAACCCTGGGGAGACCTATAGGATGGGGGCAGGGTGCTGACCATCACCAATGAGGAGAGGGACCTAGGGCTATCATATCTGATGACTTGAAGGTATCAAAGCAGTGAAAGGCTGCAGGGAGGGCCAGTGGCATGCTGGGGTGCAGAGTCAGAGGTATTACTAGTTGGAGGCAGGAAGTGGAGATGACATTGTATAAAATGCTAGTAAGGCCTCACCGAGTACTGTGTGCAGTACTGGAGACCACACATGTGTAAGGACATAGGAGGCTGTCCAGAGAAGGGTGACAAAGATGATGCATGGTTTGCACCACAAAACATATGAGGAGAGACTAAGAGACCTCAATATGTACTCACTGGAGGAGAGGAGAGAAAGGTGACATAGATAGAAACTTTAAGTAACTCAAGGCATAAACAAAGTGCAGTTGGGAGATCTTTTTCAATGTAGAAAAGATACCAGAACAAGGGGGCATAATATGAAATGGAGGGGAAGATTAAGAGGTAACATGAGGAAGTTTTCTACACAAGGAGGGTACTGAGCGCTTGGAATAGTCTGCCACAGGAGGTGGGGGCAAGCACAGTGGAGAGGTTTAAACAGGCCTGGGACAAGCACAGGAAACCTTTGGGCGGAAAGGAGTGATGAAAAGCCAATCACTTAGAGGTGAGTGGATGCATACATGTATAGGGTCTATGGGCAGACTGGATGGGCCTAGCGGTCCATATCAGCTGAAAATTTCTATGTTTCTATGTATAAATTGAACTTTGGCATTTCTCTATATCCCACCCTCTGTGGGATATGGGGTAGGTAAGATTTAAGCCCCAAAAGAATTAGCATAGTGATTATATCCTCCAACTCTGGACAGTGTGACCAGTAGCATGGGAGGGAAAAACCTTTGGGAGAAACCTCCGAGACCCATGGTTATTGACTGCCCATCCTTTGGGCATACTCAGGAGAATGATCCTAAATGTGGCTGAGGTTTTAGTTATGGTTATAACCAAGGATTCAGCTCATTTACTGGTCAAAGAGTCCTGTTTCCGAGACTGATGAAGAGCAGGAAGTCAACGCTGAAGATGAAGGTTCCGCAGATCAAGAGATCCAACTTGGAATGATGTCTGGATGTTGAGACAATAGTTAATCCATGCCTAAGGTAGCTGTGAGAGAAGCAGATGTAAAGTGTACATATACAGTCAGCATGACTGAGGAATGTGTCAAAGTTGCAATTTTTGAGGGATGTAGAGATCACAGATGATGAAATGGTCGGAGTGTTGCATGGCTGGGAATGATGATAAGGTAGGAGTGCAGCCCAGCTGAGAGACTTGCATGGCTGTTGCACATCCACTGAAACATTAGGGTACGTTCAAGTACCTTGTCGGAAATGAGAAATTGTCCTAAGAGCGACCAAGGAATTGAGGTGTGCTCCAAGAGATGTCCAGTGTAGAAAATTGGCTGTAACTGAAACAAAGGGAAGGTGGATTGCAGTAGAAGAAGGAATGAATGATGAAGTAAGATAGGCCTGGACGTGGGCTGTTGGAGCATGGGACCCCTTTGTACATCTGATGTATGCACTGTTTGAATGCTTGAGCGATAGAGTAGGTCTCAGGTGGTCAGAATAAGGAAGGCAAGAACCCCACATGGGTCTGCCTTAGTGAAGATGGAAATAACGTGAGTAATGAGAAGTGTCCGATCATGGGGCATGATGGATTTGAATGGCAAGACCCCACGTGGGTTCGTCATCACCACAGTATGGTATGATACGACTATGAGGCGAACCCATGCTTGAGACTGCCTGTAGATAATAGAAAATACGTTAGAGCAATAAGTAATGTCCATTGTGGGCATGTTTGTGTTGGGATGATGGACCCTCCCAAGGTCTGCCATCACTGTAGTATGACGTGATACATGATAAGAATGGCTAGATCCAGTGTTGGTATGATGGGACCCCACATGATCCACCATTGCTGTACTCTTGAATAGTCCAAGGTAAGAGGTTGAGACTTTCACGTCTGTTTGCCTGCAATGATGTAACAATACAGTAAGGCCTCTTTGTGGGGCATGCGTGATTGGGATGGTGGGACCACACATGGTCTGCCATTGCCATGGTATGGAGTAGTCCAAGGTAAAGAGGGCAAGGCCCCCACACAAGTCTGCTTGCACTGGTTGGGAAATATATTTGAGCTATGAGTAAGCCTCCCTCATAGGGCATGTGTGACTGGGATGGCGGGACCCCACATGGTTCCCCATCACCATATTATGGAATGGTCCAAGGAAAGGAGGGTGAGACCCCCATGAGACTGCTTGTAGTGATGTTTGAGCCATGAGTAGGGCCCCTTAGAGGGCATGTATGTGTGGCATGGTGGGACCCACGTGATCTGCCATCACTGTTGCACTGAGCAGTGCGTGATTAGGATGGTGGGACTCCACTTGGTCCTTATCGCCATGGTATGGATTAGAGTATGTTTGGAATGGTGAGTCCCCATGTGGTCTGCCAATGCCACAGTATGCACTGTCTGAGCTAAGGATGGCGGGAACCTGCAGTCCACCATCGTAGTATAGTGCATAGATCAAGGTAACAAGCATGGTCCAACTTTAGGATGGCAAGACCCCCGGTATGCTTGTAAAAGTCTGGAATGTATGTGCTGGGAAGCTAGGCCCAACTTGAGTCAAACTGGAAGGTGACTCCACATATGCCTGCCACAGGAAAGAATCGAGTGTCTGTACAGAAAAGCCAGGCCATCTGGCAATAGAAGTCATGCATTATGGAAATTGTGGTCAAGACGAGTTTGTTTGTGCTGTGAAAGGATAAATGTAACAGTACTGGTTTGAGCTAAGTATGAGTTACATTTAGTACCAAAATGCTTCATTACGGATGGAAGTCTAAGTTGTTTTAATGTGTAGGGCGGAAACCCATGATGACTAAAGATGGTTTATCCAAGGAGAAATCCAACACTGGCACTGAGTTCAGAACAGTACTCATTCAGGGTTTGGAGAAAAGCTCAGCCCAGTTGTGAGGTAGTATAGCGGATTAAACACAGTCCTGATTTTGGTGGTATTCCCATGTAATGGGAAAGTGAATGGAGTGGGCCAGACAGAAGGTCGATGAAAGCAGAAGCACAAAAGCAAGACTGAGAGGTACTGCTGGAGGAACACAGAAGGAAAGACTGAAGAGATTGCAAAATAGGTACTGTTAAGTGTCCATTTAATTCAGGAGAGTGGTGAGAAGCAGTCCGCTATGAGGCAGGTACTGTAAGAATCAGCTTGATAGCAGTCCAGTGGTAAGGCATGCACTGGTGGAATCCACAATTTGAGCGACAGCACAAAACAGCAATTCCAATTAGTGGACTGGGTCTGGAGGTTCATGCACAATGGTTTAGTCGTCCGAGGCAGAATTACCATGGCGCAGGTCTGAGAGAAAGTGGAGAGCAGGTTGCGGTGCAGGCAGTGGCTCAGACTGCAGTGGAGATAATGTCCTGGAAGGCACAGACTAGAGGACGAGCTGCCACAGGGGTAGGGACTGAAGAGCAATAGGAGTGTTGTAGGAGCTGGGCACTCAAGGATGCATGCCCTGAAGCGCTGACGGAGAAACCGAGCCGTGACTGGTGAGGTGGAGAGAAATGCCCAGGAAAAAAAGAGGACACAGAGGACAGCAAACCAACGAGGTACAAGGAATAACCCAGGAGGAAGGAATGAGCAGGAGGGGAACAGACAGGGAGAAATCACAACAGGGAAAACAGAGGTAGGGGCAGAAACAAAATATAGGAGGCAAGGGGGGACCGAGAGCAAAGAAAACACCCAAGCAGGGGAAAACGGGAGCAGAAGGGAGAGGGAAGGGCCCAAGCTGACCAGCCATGCAGCTGAGGAGAGAACAGCACAGGAACTCAGGGAAAATTAGAGGTCCCATGACATGTAGGCATTTGAAATGTTTAGAGCTGAGTGAGGAAGCCTGAGGTTTAAAAGGGATGTGGGAGGAGCCATCCTCCTGCCCCCCATTGAACCTCAGGCTACAGTCTTCAGTAATCCAGGAGGCCTGTTCTTTCCTTTGGATCTTTCTAGTATAAGGTGTTACTAAATCACAAATTCACATGAATGTGCAGGTACTCCTGGATAGCCAGGTCCAGACATGGGATGAGGAATATTCTGTTCCAGTCGACCTTTGCCAGCTGAGCTACTAATCTTTCCCTAGTGTATTTCTTAAAATATCTACTTTTTTAAAATCTGTTTCTGGTTTAACCTTCAGATATCATTATTAACCAGTTCAAAGCTGCCTATTATAGAGTTATGATCTCCGAGCATTGGCTGTTCTATCCTTATCTCAATGCAGAAATCTTTTAGTTCCCAGGCACCAATCTTAACCCCCCATAATATCCAGATTGGCTTTAAGCTTGAAGAGCAAGGGTTCTAGGTAAAGATTAAATAAAAGGGGACAGGGACACCCTGTCTAGTGCCGAATATAAGGGAAAGGTGGAAAAAAAAACACCATTATTGTCTATTCATACACTAGGAGACGAGTAAAGAACCCCAATCCATTTAAGGAACAGAGGTGGGAAACTAAAGCATTTCTAG
The DNA here is from genome assembly GCA_016271365.2 of Neoceratodus forsteri. Classification (NCBI taxonomy): domain Eukaryota; kingdom Metazoa; phylum Chordata; order Ceratodontiformes; family Ceratodontidae; genus Neoceratodus; species Neoceratodus forsteri. The sequence goes on along the minus strand of CM028129.1, from coordinate 1,706,901,215 downwards.
GTGGTGAACAAGAGTTGCCAATCAACTCTATCAAATGCTTCTCCGCATCTAGGGAGGCCAAGGTCGCTGGAGTATTGGAACTCTAGATGCAGAGAAGATGTGAGTGAGTTTGTGAAGGTGATCTGAAGAGAAATAGGTGGTCAGAAACCTACCTGTTCAGGACCAATGAGCCCCGACCAGATCTGCCCAACCCTGAAGCCAGGATTTTTGCTAAAATGTTAATTTCGTAATTAAGGAGCTAGATCAGTTGAAAGTTTGTGACTTTCTCCACAGCTTTATCTGGCTTGGGAAGTAATACTATCAGAGCTTTCAGGACGGATTTATCCGATAGCAAGCAGTAAGTATATGGTGGCAGAGCTAACATACTAACATACTAAAATGCCAGCAGAATAGGCCCAATGGTCTTTTGAGTCTGCTCGATTGGTCAGCCCCCACCCTGGGAGCTGACTTTGCTGCCCCTTGCCTCTCTGGCTTCTCCTTCCCAGTTCAGGATATCCAGCTGATGTAGCCAAATCACAAGCTCTCCAGCAAAGCGCTTATAGAAATTCAAGGAAAGACGTCGGACCTAGCGCCTTGTCTGTTGAAAGTATACGGATGGTCAAGAGGATTTCAACTTCTGTTAGATAATGGGTAAACTCAAATGGACATCCTGATTGGCTGAAACAGCCTGCCAACCGGCTGTTATTTCTTAACAACAGCCCGCTTAAAACAAGTGCCAGTTCGATCTCACCACCCCAAACTTGCCAGCCGCCATTGTACAGACCACATTTACATTGGCACACCAGCCCCGCCACTCTGCTGCACAAAAATTCTACTTATACCTTCATATGACCTTTTCAACTGCCTCTGTTCCTCCTTACTACCACAAAAATAACTATTTTTAAACACTTAAGATATAGCGTAACTCGACCTCCCAATGTTCTGTGTTCTTTTTTCATTCACTGAGCATACTCGATGCCCTGTAAATCCTGTGCACAATTTTAAATCCAGCTACATTCACGCTACAGTTCTAAGCCATCCTATGTTAAAATAGAACTGCATTTCTCCTGTTCTCACAGACCATTTTTCAATCCCTGTGTGTAAAACTGAGGAAGCAAGAGGGCAACCTAATGAGAAACACCATTAATAAAATACACAGCAGCAACCTCTAGTGACGATTCTAGCACTTCACACTTGGGACTATTTTGTAACAAACATTATTTCTTCTTGCTTTTTTCTCATTTTTTATATCTACATTTTTTCTTATATATTATTTTCGAAAATTACTCTCTCTAACCCATTATCTAAGTGTAATAATACCCTCCAGGGTGGGTGTTATAGGATATAACGGACCTTCAGGGCTATAAGGCCCCTCCGCCTGCGGTCGGGCCTCATTATTCCCTGGTGGTCCGTTGAGAATCCTTAGTAACACCCACCGTGTCGGGTGTTATTACTTACTTAACAGGCACTGAGGAGGGGTTGTTGGTCCTCAGTTAGTGCTAGGGAGGAACAGAGACTAAATAATCAATAACTGATTGAGGCAAAGGCGGGGAGACATATGACCGAAGAGGACTTGGTAATACTGTTCGAATTCGGCAACAATATTCTTATAGGATGTTTTAAGGAACCATCCTCCAATACGCTTTGGTACCAACAGTATCAACTTTTTGGCTGCGGAGGCTCACAGGGTAAAGTGATAAATCAGTGGAGCTGCAGTCTAGGAACGTGAGTCCAAAGCGGAAATCTTTGCGATCCACAATCCTCAGTCGAACAAGGAAACATAGCCACTTCTGCTGGAGTACATGTGAACAACAGGGAGAATGAGTCTAAATTAAACATCGGCAAGTCATAAAGGAGAAGAGCGAAGGCAGAGTAAAATGTTGCAGGGAGTTTAGAAAATCAGAAAAATCCACAAAGAAAGTACTGCGCTCAAGTCTTAATTAGGTTTGCTTATCACAAGGTTGCCAAACCATAAAACACACAAAAGTCCAAAGTATAAGCGCTCAGGAAACACAGACCATAAATATTCAACTAAGTTGTTGATTTATTATGCCAGATGGGAGCCCCTAGCACCTCCAACAAGCCTTCAAGGGGCGCCACCTTGAAGCTTGTTGCTGAGGGCGCGCTTAGGACTCCCACTGTGAATAATAAATAAAAACATAGTTGAATATTTATGGTCTGTGTTTCCTTGGAGCGCTTATACTTTTGGACTTTTTAGTTTAGAAAAGCAGGCTCATTAGGCAGTGGGTTGGTGGTAGATCATTGTTTCATAAAAATCATCCCAGTTCGAAAAATAGTGTAGAACCAGCACCGTGTTCCATATCACTCACAATACAGAGGCGCTATAATTTAGGTTGGTGCCTCAATCCAAATTGCAGTGTACATAGGAATCCAGGTTGAAAATGTCTCCACATCAAACCAAGAGAAATGGCCACCTGATACAATTTGGCATCCTGGGGGCCCAAGTCTAAAAGGAAGAGTGGAGACAATTGGTTATGACTCAGGACCTGCAACATCCAGTCTTATGTGGCAGTAACTCAGTTGGGCACAGGAGCTCCAGAACACTGCAGTCCAAAAACAAAATGCTAATTGAAGCAGGAATCCCTGCATGGACAACAATCCCTATCGAACTTTCCTTCCAGACCACAACAGGTAAACAAAAGCCTAGTGCCCAACCGTAGGAAATGTGTAAAGTGGAAGATGGGAATACAGGAGAGAATCATAGAGAAATCAAAAAATCCAGGGTCTTTATGCCTTGGGATGGCACCAGAGCAGTATTTCATCAAATGCACCAACAATCCAAGGTCGAACATCCCAAGGCAGGCGGGGGCAGGGCAGAGACCACCCCTCCCTGAGGAGAGACCGGAGGTTGCGAGGGCCTGCTCTGGAAGCCCTCCTGCCCACAGAAGCCCCAAACCCGAGACACACCAAGACCACCCCTCCCCTGAGGGAGACCGGAGGTCACGAGGGCCTGCTCTGAAGCCCTCCCTGCCCACAGAAGCCCCGAACCTGAGACACACCAGAGACCACCCTCCCTGAGGAGACTGGAGGTCGCGAGGGCCTGCTCTGAGCCCTCCCTGCCCAAAGCAGCCCCGAACCCGAGACACACCAGAGACCACCCCTCCCCTGAGGAGACCAGAGGTCGCGAGGGCCTGCTCTGGCTTCCCTGCCCACAGAAGCCCCGAACCCGAGACACACCAGAGACCACCCCCTCCCTGAGGGAGACCGGAGGTCGTGAGGGCCTGCTCTAGCTCCTGCCCACAGAAGCCCGAACCCGAGACACCAGGCAATTTCTACCTTGATCCAGGCTGCTGCCACCATCGCTGGCCTATCTGGCGTCTTTTCTGAAATGGCCACAAGCTCCTGCTCAGCGCATGAATCCCGGCCAGAGTAGCACCTCGAGTTGCTGCCCAGGCTCAAACAGAGCAGAACTGTTACTTTTGTGCCTGATTTTGAAACTATTTCCATTTTGCCTGTAACTGTATTTAAAAGCTTAGAGTCACTGCAAGCCCAGGACCTGTGTTCTGTCTGAAATCCCCTGTGCAAATCTCACTGGGGACTGTTTGTTAATTTATAAAGTGCATTTCCAGTTGTAAATGAATTACCCCTGTGAGAAACTCATTTGGGGACTGTTTAACTTCTAAGTGCTATTCCAGTGTTCAGAATTTGAGTTTTCCCTGCTAGTAATTGCCTTTCGTTTTTGAATCACAATAGTACCTGATAGCCAGCAGCCCATTTGCTCTTCTCCCCACACCCACTACCAGCCCGCCCCAGCAGGTTAATCTTTTGCCTGTACCACATATTTAATCCCCTCTCTCTTCATTCTCCCATGAGACCACCCCCCTCCCTAGGGGAGACGGAGATGTGAAGGCCTGCTCTGAAGTCCTCCCTGCCCACAGAAGCCCCGAACCCGAGACACACCAGGTAATTTCTACCTTGATCCAGGCTGCTGCCACCATCGCTAATATCTGGCGTCTTTTCTGAAACGACCACAAGCCTCCTGCTCAGCGATGAATCCCGGCCAGAGTAGCACCTCGAGTTGCTGCCCAGGCTCAAACGGAGCAGAACTGTTACTTTTGTGCCTGATTTTGAAACTATTTCCATTTTTCTTTTTCTTTTTTTTCTCCATTAGCTCCTTATATTGTTTTGCCACTAGAGGAGCCTGATTAAGTTTGAACAATTTGCTCCCAGTACCTCACTTGTCACATTTTACTGCTCTCTAGTAGCTGTTTTCACTTGGTGATCACCCCTGATCACCCCTGATCACCCCTCCAATCGCGAAAGCTATCCCACCATTGTGCACTCCCAGATCAGCCCTCCTCCTCCTGCTCCTGTCAGGCAATGTCCACCCAATCCCAGGCCTGGCAGCACTGGTCCTCCCCTGAAATCTTCTGGGCTCGCATTGCTTCTATGAACATCTGTGAGCCTCCTGAAAAACTGGACTCTCTGCACTGCTAGGTGACTCTTCATAAACCTGATGTTGTTGCCCTGGTTGAAACCTGGCTATCTCCTCCTCCTAACTCTGTGTCTCTCTCTGACTACACTCTCCACTGGTTGGACTGTGCTGCGGGAGAGGTGGGGGCGTGTCTTCTATTTGAAGGATTCTGTCGTGGGGCTACCACTCCCCTGACCTCCGACCATAAGGCCCAGGCACTTACTCTAAAGCTGTCCCCTGACCCAGCTAGAGGCCCATTATTCCCAACTGTAGCCTACATACCCCAAGAACCAATCCCAGGCCCTGGGCCCACTAATTGACTACCTCACCTCCCTACCCAACTCGTCGGACCAAATCTTGGTGGGCGACTTGAATATAAACTGGCTCTGCCCCTCATCGCCCTCCCACCGTGAGGCTTTCGATTCAATTGACCTAACTCAACTGGTCTCACAGCCTACTAGAAAAACCCTGGGGGCAAGCACCCTCCTGAATGTGGTCCTCACCAACAGGCCAATCCGCATCCACAACATCCAAATCCTCCCTGACTGCCTCAGTGACCACTCCCTGTGCTTTTCAACTGGGAAACCCCTCGGCTCTCATCCCCAGTCAAAGCAACCTCTCGAAGATGGCTTAGGCCTGGGGACTCATAGGCCTTAAAGCGCTTCCTTGCCCACACTGATTGGTCCCCTCTGACGAGGGTAACCAACATTGACTTGGCCCTGGCCTTCTTTGTAAGCACTTTCAACTTTGCCTGTGATATCTTTGCTCCCATAACTGCTAGGGAGGTCCAAAGTGAAACATGCCCTTGGATCACCCTGCCCTTCTGTGGCAACTTAAGCAACGTGACAATCTTTGGCACCTTGCTGTTGCTACTGGCCGTTCAGCTGACAGGCAGTCCTATGCTGCCGCCTGCAACCAGTGCACCTGGGCCATCCGAGCAAAGGCGGAATACTACCAAGCCTCTCTTACCTCCTCCTGGGGAACCCCAGGTGCTTTGGGACAACATCAAGCAACTGAATGGTCACTCCCAGTCCCTCTCCTTCTCTTCTCAACATCAATGGTACCGTCTCCTCTGACCCTGCCCTCATTGCCACCCACCTCAATAACTCCTTTACCGACCTTAGCTCAGTACTTCCTGGTAACGTTTTCAGTCCACCTGCTCCATCTGTACCACCACCCATTGCCCGCCCCTCTTTCCACCTGCGTCGTGTCACCATGCAAGAAGCTAGGCCTTACTTGCTATAAGCCTAAAAGGTAACACCATCGGTAATGACTCACTTGATCCCTGCCTTTACATCAGGTCCTGGATCAGGGTCCTCTCACCTATTACATGCATTGTCAACAAATCACTCTGTCTCGGACAATTCCCTCTGCCTGGAAGATTGCCACAGTTACCCTGTCCATAAAGGTGGTGACAGGACTCTTCCGGTAACTACCGACCCATCTCAACTCTCCCTCTCTAAGGCGTTAGAGAAAATTGTGTCGTCCCAAGTCTCTGACTACCTCTGTAAGTACAATGTTCTCTGCCCTGAACAACATGGGTTCAGAGCAGGTCATAGTACCAATACAGCACTCCTGGAATTTTCCAACTTCCTCCATGCCTCCTTGGACTCTGGTGCCCTGGCTGGTGCTATATTCATTGACCTGTCTAAAGCATTCGATACTGTTTGCATCCTCTTTTGCTTTCCACCCTCGACCTAATAGGCTTTGCCTCAGGACCTGTTCCTGGTGCACCAGCTATCTCTCCGCCCGCTCCCAATGTGTGAAAGTCAGCGGTACTCTCTCTGAAACATGCCCCATTCGCTTGGGGTGCCGCAGGGCTCAATTCTGGACCCCTACTATTCTCACTCTTTCTTAACTCCCTACCCAGCAGGTGTACTGGTAAGATGCTTCTCTATGCTGATGATGCTGTTCTTGTTGCCTCCCACAATGACCCCATGCTGCTACAGAACTCCCTCCAACTAGTCTTTGACTGTGCAGCTACCTGGTTCACTGAGCACCGACTTGTTATCAACCTTAAGAAAACAAAATGATGCTCTGCTCCCACCCCCAAAGTAAGTACAGTAAGTTTCCTTAGCTGTCCACTCCACACCCAATCTCGTCATTGACCAGGTGCAGTCCTATAAATATCTTGGTATAACCTTGACCCTGCACTTTCATTCCATGGACATATATCTCCCTAAATTCTGTCGCCAACTCACGGCTAGGCGTTCTTTACCGCACAAGAAATGCCTCCCTCCTGATGCCCCTCCACCTGGCTGTCACCTCCTCTGTCATGTCTCTCACTGACTATGGCCTTCTGGTCTATGGCTCAGCAGATCAGACTGCCCTCAACAAGGTTCATCTCACAGTTAATAAGGCCTGCAGACTTATCACTGGTGCTCCCAGACTCACTCACACATGTGAGCTGTACACCCTGGCTACCCTACTCAACCTGGAAGAGCGACTCATGTATCAGACATGCCAGCTCACCTTTAAGCCCTGCGTGGCCTATCCCCATAGGCTATCCAACCCATTCGCTGCACTGCACCGACTCCTGATCACGCGCAGCTCGTCAAGAGCTACCCTAGTTATTCCGAGAGCCAGGACCTCACAAGGTCAGAGGGCATTCCCCTACCGTGCGCCCCACTGGTATAACTCCCTCCCCTGCCAGTGTCTCAAACTCACTAACCTTAGCTTGCTTTAAGCCCAGGCTCAGAAACTTCCTGCTTAGCTCTGCAAATGCAACTGCCGCTAGCCTAGTGTAAAAAATAAAAATATATATACTCTGTTTGACAATGCTCACTGAGTGGCTCCCCTTCCTTTCCCTACTAATTCCTCCTCCCCATCTCCCTCCCTTCTACCCCCACCAGCTCTCCCCGACCGTAAGTTTTGCACCTTTTGTTATCTTTTGCTCGTTGGAGATTGTATTCTATTGAAACAAAATTGTAATTGAACTGTAACTTTTTTGTTTGTAAGTACTGTGTCCTTTGTACTACTGTTCTGATGTCCTCTTTGTGACGAGGTACTTTGTAAATGAGCCTCTGGCTCAAAGGTTTCTAAACTGATGTTTAACTAACTAAATAAGATGACAAAGATCGCTGACTGAAGTCAGAATGCACCAGTAGAAGTATCCAGGTCAGCAAGTGGTAAACAAGTCAGGCAGCAGCAATTTAAAGTCAGTGGATGTTGGCTTACAGTGTCATTTTGTTTCAGTTACCATTGATTTGCACATGGAGAAAAGCCGTTAAACCATCCTGAACTTAACCCCTGCCGCAATGATTTTAGTTACTGTGGGTGGAATTCAGTTCTCTGCTGCCTTACCATATGTGGCAGATCTTGGACAACTCGGAGGCAGGCACCTCCCAAGTAACCTCCTTCAACTCCGGACTTTAAGAGGTTGCCAGTCTAAATAGTTTAAGAAATGAAACAAGAAAGGTCTGGGAGGGAAGCTGACTGGAGGTATTGTTCAAAGCCAGCGGTGGGCATGCTCTATTGTATAAGTAGGCCCATAGGGTGAGGGGCCAGCCAGTTTAGCCACCAACTTCTGAACAAATAAGAGAGGGTCGGAGCCTTCAGCTTTTTCTGGTAGACCGATGATGACAACATTGTTTCTTCGGCTCCTACCCTCTAAATCTTTGAGCTTGGCTTCTAGTTTACTATGTGTAACCCCCCTTCCCTGGGGTTACTAGAATTCCATCAGTGTCAGTGTTAGGGAAGGCAGCTGGTGAATAACTAGTTAAACAGATTTTCACCTGGTCCCTCTTTGCTTGCTTGGGCTCAGCTGAGAGCAGAGAGGTGATGTCATTTAGAACTCTTGCAACATCATAGGCCACATAGCTAGCTGTGAGTGGGGAGTTTTAGAATTTTCAGGAGTCTGCAATAGGAGTTCAGTGTGAGCAGTTGGAGGAGTGAAAAGTTTCTGTGTGGGCTCTGAGGAGAGCCTACTTTTTCTCACCCTAGTCTGAGAATCTTTTGCCTGCCTTGTTGAAGTGGTGGATACCGTCTTCAGGAGTTCCTGATGTCCTCATCCCCAGTGAGATGAGGAGGACTGCTGAGGATCTGAGGGTAATCCACTGTTTGATTCAGAACATTTGGAGCTGCCTTTTGTTTACAAACTGTGAGTAAATTCTGTCTGTGAGTTCCCAGGAGAGATGTACCTGTTTTTTTCTTTGGGGGTTACTCTGATAAAGGGACCTGTTCACCCAGTTCTGTGTTGAGACTGTTCTCAAGCAATTTTCTCAAAGTTGGCTGACAATAGTGGAGTCCCAGGTGTGACTTAGCACTTTGTACAGGACTTTAATTTTACACTCCTCTGTAGTGTTTCGTAATGCTGAATGTGCCAAACAGTCAAGAAGCATGGTTCTGCTGTTTATTATCTGTTGAGGTGTAACTCGAAAGAATGACTGGGTATGGATGAGGAAGCAAAAGGTGTGCAACCCCCATCTGGAGTGACCAGTTCAGCACTCGGTTCTGTAAGGCCTGTTTTCAGGTCATTTGGCCAATGCCTGAAGATGAAGTTTACCCCTTGATGTGGGTTTTGCTAGTCTCAAACACTTGTGTGCTCCATCGTGGCAAGATGCCACCTTTCCTACTTTAAAGCCTATGCCATATAGGAATGTGTTCCAAGTTATGGTCTAGTGCCACTAGAAGAAGAAATTGTGTGTTCTGTCATGGCCAGTGCCACATTTCCAGATGTCTGATCCTATGCCATATGGGAAGTTCGAGTTTCTGTTTTCTATAGAGGTCGTTCTGCATTGTCTTGTGCCATGAAGTGTAAATCCTGAGTCCATCTTTGCTTTTGTGTACCAACTGTTTTGGAATAAAGCCACACTCTAGAATCCCAGCCTGCTATGAACAATCTAGTTACTGCTTCCTGTTTGGATTTACTGGGTACCCCTCCAGAAATGCAAACCTAGCATAGCCCTTGCAAAGTTCTCCTCAGGACCAGGGTTTAGTAAAGGTCTGTTTGTGTCTTGTACACACTTTGTGTTTATATTGCTCTGTACCCCCCCACCCTCTCTTTCCGCTAGACAGAAAAAGTATGGGAGGTGTGAATACTAGTTAAACAAGTGGCCGTTGGGGAGTAACATATTCTTCTGTCACAGCACACCAGTTCAGGCTCAATCTGCTCCTTCCATTTTCAGCTGACGCTACTTTTGCTTCAGTGTCCTCAACTTTATGGGTTAGATCATCATCTGAGACCCGCGTTGCTCTGAGCTCTTGCACCAGTCCATGAAGGTCTTCTTTGAAGGGCAAAATTCAGAGAGGAATCTTTCCTCTGACAGCAGCACTGGCCCGATGTAGAAGTGGAAAAGCGTCCTGAGGAGAAGGACTGGGTCTTGGTGCACTTAGTAATTTTGTCCTGGGTAGATGGCGGGCGGTGCCAGGAGGCACATTTTCATCTCAGCATCCATAATTAGTAAAATTAGAAACCGCAGATTACCAGCACTGTAAGGTGACAGTCCCAGATAGTTTAAATACATTTGCAGCCTTTATTGAGAATAAAGACAGGTTTTCTAGGAGGTGGAGAGGAGCTTGAAAGAGGAGCTGTTAACTGCTCTTCACATGACCTGACTCCAGGAGAGGGGGACATGATAGAAACTTTCAGATATCTCACGGGTACAAATAAGGTACAAGAGGGAAGCATTTTTCAGAGAAAAGATGTTCAAGAACAAGGGGTTGTGCTATGAAGCTGGAGAGGGTAGACTCAGGAAAACGTGAGAAAGTACTTCTTCACAGAAAGGGTGGTGGATGCATGGAACAGCCTCCAAGCAGAGGTGGTGGGGGTAAAATGGTAAAGGAATTAAAAATGCATGAAATAGGCATAAGAGAACCTTAGTGGTTAGGAAAGGGTGGATAAAGCCGGAGGTCTGGTAGGGTCTCCGATATTACAGTAGGCAGAGAACATGGGCAGACTAGGTGGGCCAAGCAGTCCTTATCTGCCATCAGTTTCTGTGTTTCTATGTTTCTATAGGTTTGTTTGGGTTTTTATTATATTGGGTATCGTATCATCCCCTAGCTTTGATTTTGGCTCCTGGAAAACAAGAAATGGTTGTGTTAAACTCATCTTTTGATGTGTATCTGCCCATGTATTTTAAAATGGAGTCTCCCAATACATAGACTTGTCATGCTTGAGGCTTGGGGTGGGGAGTGAGTTGTCTGCATTTGTCTCTCACATAATCCCTGCACTGCATTCAAATCTTTTGTTTTTTCCAGGTGTTGTCCCTCTAGATCCATTAATGGTAGAAAACTGTTAGAGATTTCAGCCTCAAAATGTATTGCCATCCTTCCTTTTTAAGTTCCCTACTTCTGTCCACTAAGCACCGGCCTTTATCATCTGCACTTTCAGGCTTCCTAGGTCTTTTTTTCCTCTGACTTCCTTCATTTACATTGAGTTTGCCCTACTCAGTTGTATCTGTTTCTTAATTTGATTCAGTTTTCTTATTAGAACTTTTTTCTAATGTTCCAATCTGGGGCCCGATTCATAAGGACTCCATGGAGCAGCACAAGTTGCGCCACTCCAAGGGCTATGGCAGTACTGGGTGCATCAGGAACCCTGCACCGTATTCTGAGAAAAAGCAGGTTCCCTGTGCCAAACTCCTGGATTTGCCGTGAGTGCGGTACAATGCCGACCAGCAGCGCAGTTGCGGCACATGCCATAAGGATCTGGCACCCTCCCACTGGCGCAACACAGGGCAAGGTACTGGTGGTGATGGTGAGGGTGGTACATGTGCCCGTCAGGGATGAGGGCAGGAGGGGACATAGGGAGGATTGGTGTACCAGCAGGAGGTCGGTTATTGGTTCAGCACCAGCAGGTGCATATGCCCATGACCTATATATACAGAGGCATATGCACCCCCCAGGTGCCAAGGCAATCCCTAACATCCCAGCTGCCACTCTAACCCCCCATGCCCCTCTGTGCCCCTCCTGCCCACAGACCCTGCTGGTATCCCACCTGGAGCAGTCTCTTACTCAGTCATAAGGTGCTTACACCACCTCCTGGCAAGTCTAAGCGGAGCCCCTTGTGATGGCCAGACTTTCAGAATTGGAAATGTGAGCCCTGCCATAGCAGAAGCCCCTTGTGACCTGGCATAGCCAGATGCAGGTCACAAGGGGAGCCTGATGCCCCTTTGGTGCAGCAGATTCCCTCACTGGCACAGACCACGTGCAGAATAGGGAATGCCACAACAAATGAGCGCAAGGTGCAACTTGCGTCATTGCTGTTGAACGATGCACCTTGCGTCCACGTGGATCCCTTTCAGAATCAGGCCACAGATTTCCAGCTTCATTTGTTTGATTTTAAGTTCCCTTGATTTCTATAAGAAAGAAAGAAAGAATGAATCAGGGACTGACTTTAAACTGAATTTATTACACAGACTGCATTTAGAGCCAGTCACACCAGTAGTCAGCGTAGTTGTCCTACCTCCATGTTTTCCTCTCTGATGTTGGTCCTGGGTCTTATTGTAAGAATCTTATTGCTTTTATAATATCCTGACCTCTCTGGCCTGACTAGCAGACACTGTCTCTGCCAGTGTCACCTTTGCCCAGTGCTGCACTAATGCTCTAACAAGGGAGCTAATTTGTCATTGTGAAACTGGAAATGAGCTGCCATTGACTTCTGGTTTGGTGAGGATCACAAAAGCTCAGTTTTGCTCCTTAAACTCTTGTGTAACATGCTCTTATCTTCCTAGAGAACTTTCATTGGCTGTGTCAGTCATAAAACAATGTTCAAAAGTTGCTAATAGGCCTGAAAAGGACTCCTTACATAGGTGGATCACTGGTGGATTTCGGGTCCATTCTGTCCCAGCCTGCACTGCCCCAACACAGGGAGAGAGGGGGGAGGGGGGTATTTTGTAGTTTTTATGATTTTCTGTAGATAGGCTTAGAGGGTAGACTTAGAGTATACTGGTATGGCATTTCTAAGGCAGTCACAATTTCAGCTGGACTATCCCTTACTGCCACACATATGAATTAACAAATATTAAGAATTTCTGTGTTTTACCAAAGGGTCTGAACAAACTGAACCATGCCTTCTACTACAAATTGGAGACAGAAAAGAATGAGCTTGTCATGTAAACTATTTAAGCAATAAGGGATGTCCGAGTGTGTGTCATGGTGGGATAACTTCATGCCTTGGGTGAATTGTGAGGTACAAAGCCACAGGCTGGGTGCCTTCAACCACCCAAGAAGTGATGTTATCCCAGTGGCACACACCCTGGAGTGCCTTATTGTGATTTTAAAATGGATCAATTTGTGTGTTTAGGGTCATAAATAAGCTGTTTTGTGGCTGCTAGTTTCACCTGTGATGTGCTAAGATAACACCATGAGTAAAACTGTCTCTCCACCAATCAGCTTTCTGCATTCGTTCTGTCCATTTTATAATAATTCAGCTATACACTAAAGAACAGTTATTCTAAAATAAAATGTTTAAAACCACTATGTAAATACAAATTAAAATTAAATTTAGTGTTTTCTAGTATATTAGCTCCCTCCCATTATCAGTCTTTCAAAGTTCTCCCATTGACAAGTATTTACTGCACAGTCTAATCGAAATGTGTAAATCTCTACTGATCCATATCCTATGAGGAATGACTAGAGGGTCTGAACATGGACTCCTGGAGTCCGAGAGAGATGGTGACATGATAGAGACCTACAAGTTACTAAGGGGAATACACACAGTAAACAGGGAGGACCTATTTAACAGGAACACAGCAGCCATAATGAGCGGACATGAATAGAAGCTGGCAGGGGAAGTTATAATTCACTGAGAAAGTAGCGAGCCATAGAAGAGACTACTGGCAGAGGTGGTGGGGTTAGGAGCTATAAATGGGTTCAGGCATGGCTTGGAGAGGTGTGAAGACTGGTACTTACACCAAGAGGAAGTTTGGTGGTAGGAGATTCAGCGGAAGGGGAAGATATCCCATCAGGATATTAGGTCAGGGAGTAAGGTCAGGATACCTGTTCAGGCAGACTGGATGGAGCCTTGCCCTTCTTCTACTGACAGTGTCTATGTTTCCATCAATTTTAATTTGAATGACAGCAGTTGCTCCTGTTCAACCTGCAACAACTACCTCTTCTCTGGTGGCATTTGCCCTTCTTCCCTTCCTCCTGCTTTGATCAACAGTCCATTTCTCTCACCCCAGTAGCAATGCACCAAGGATGACCCACATGTCACCCACCCACTGTGTCCAGCCAACCAAGCCAGACTCACCTACAGCAACCAGCCAAGCCATGAAAAACAGTGCCTGAGTAGCACACCACACACAGGGCAGAAACCGTCCATACGAAGTAACAAAAGTAAACTGCCGAGCCGCTGACCTGATGCCATGCATGTTCGTAATGCACACACAGGTCTGCAGACAATGACATCCATAACTCACAATAGCAGTAACCTAAGCAGCTCGAGCATAGATATACCTATGCAATGTACAATGCCACCAGCATGTTCACATATTTGATCTGTTTCAAGAAAGCAGGGTACTGTATTTTTAAAACATCTTAGACACAGACCCCAGCATGACAATTCCTGTAACTCACCAGTGGTCTAGGTATAGGAAAAATAAATTTGTACGCCTAGAAGACATTGGTGCCTCTTTGCCACCCACTGTTGTACAGATATCCGTATTTGTTACCCAGACCCTCCCTGAATGTTGAATCCAATGTACTGCTTATTTATAGGAATTGTTGAACTATATGTATCACCTCCAATGGGAAGTATTGCCTCTACTTGTATGTTGACGCCACTGTATTGATTATTGTATGACTTGTCAGACTATATGTATTAGCTCCAATTGTAGTTATTACTTGTGTACTGAATGCTGAATATCATGTTTTGTATGTGCCATTCAGATGGCCCAGATCAAACCTGAAAATGGTTCCTCAGACTGGTGTATCTACCTGGTTATCAAACAAATAAAGACTCCTTGTACACCTCACATTACTTAGTTTTATGCATTTAACGTTATGCTTATACGCATTTAACATATATGAAAACGTAATCAGAAAAAGGCCCTGCAGTATATCAAATCTGCCTGAGTGTGCAGCTCGCAGAATATCTTTACAGTAGCTGCCCTCCCATCCCCCACCCCAAAATCATCCTTGGCCACCATCTACGCCTCCCTAGCCTCCTTTCTGTTCTGGCCTTCCTTTGACCCTATCTCACCCCATTTTAAACTGACCACAACATTCAGCAAGATTACTTCTTTCTGTAGTTCATTCCACCCTGCCCACCACCCTTTATGTAAAGTAGTGTCTCCTCATTTCCTCTTGAATCTTCCCACCACTCCAATTTCAGACTATGTCCTCTTGTGACACTTCCTCCTTTGCTGAACAAGCCTTCCTTACCAACCCTATTTATGCCTTTTAAGTATTTGAAGGACTCTATCATTCCCCTTCCTTCTGTCTTCCAAGGAATACATGTTGAGTTCCCTCAATCTATCTTCATAGGGTTTCCCCAGACATAGGGTGATCTTTGTCACCTGGCGTGGTACCTCCTCCAGTAATTCTACATCCATTTTAATGTAGGGGCACCAGAACTGCACACAGTATTCCAAGTGTGGTCTCACCAGTGATCTGTACAGTGGCAGGACAACTTCCTCCCTCTCTCCTAGAGGTGATTCCTCTGGTTGTGCACCCCAGCATTTGACTGGCTCTTGCTGCTGCCCTGAAAGCTTCATGTCCCGTGACTAGTACCCCAGATCCTTTTCCTCCTCTGAAATAGATATCTAACCTCCCCCAGTCAGTAGCTAGTATTGAGGTTTCTGGCCCGAGGTGCATGACCTTGCACTTCTTAGCATTAAACCCGAATTGCCATATACCTGACCAGGGCTCACAGTAGGAGTAACCAAAATCAATTATCAGGGCCCAAAATGCCGCCTCATCCAAGCAACTTAGTGCTATGGCTTAACTGGAGTAAGCGTTCCTACACCCATGTGACTAGCAGTATCTAGCTCATTGTTTTATAAAGGACTTTAGCCTATTTGGTGTATAACAAGAGCTACAGTATATAAAATCAGTTTTTATTTTATGTCATTTTTTTAACAGCTTTAGCAGTTGTAATGTTGTGCTGTAGTTTTAACATTGCTATAATACTGATTGTCTTGCTTAAATAGAGTGGATCTTTGTGCTAAACCACTGTCGCTTCACATTTTCCTCTTCAGTTTGCAATATGACCTGTTCAATGGGGCACGTTAACTCCGACTGTGATGCCTGCATGTGTGAGAGCCACATTTTACATGGCACTGTGCGTCTTGAAGATGGAGCACCAGCTGCTGAAGCATCTGTTTTCCTGAAGGGTAGAACTCAGAAAATTCTGACTGTGTCGGATAAGAATGGAAGATTTCGAATTCCTGGCATGTGTCCTGATGGGAAAACAACCCTACAACTCAAAAGGAGAAATATGCAACCGCTACTGTGACATTGCCAAGAAGTTCTAACAAATCGCCAGTAGTTGAAGTCCGTTTCAAGAGAGCAGGTATGAGCATAGATCCAAAAGGTTACAGTTCAGTAGTCTGTAATTATCCAGAGTGTGGGTGGAGGACATCAAAATGGGCAAATGTTTGGAAATAAAGGAAGCTAGCATACAGTGACAGAAAAGTCAAACCCCATTTTTAAAAAGACTAAGAGATTTAAAATGTTTTCTCACTTTGGTTTCTCTGGAACAAGTGGGTTTCTGTGGTGCTGGCAATTTGGATCCATTGAGTTTTCCACAGGTCCAGCCAGTTTACTGGATGGCAGTGGTAACCAGTGCCCTTAGGTCATAACTGATCAGTTGGCGTTGACTTTGCAAGATTAATGTGTGTTCTCTTAATGATAAATGCTAAGATGAAACTGAGGCACATTATTATAAATAAAAACATGCAAATTCAAGGCAACTATGTTCTAGCAAGAAGACACCCTTTACCAGACTTCCCCACCGTGTAAGTTATAGCTATTATTCTAAATATTCCACATAGCAAATAATAAATGATTTTTTAGCAGTGTTTAAACAGTAGATACCATGATATAGGTAAGGGTTAAATGAGGAGCAACTGGGGTGAGTAGACACCGCAGTGGGCTGGCAGCAGGTTACAGAGCCTTTCATCGCTAGGTCACTAGTTCAAATCTGGGCATTGATCAGTACTGCCCAAACCTGTTATCAATTCATGGCTTTCAAGAGGGTGCAACACAGTCCACCAAAGGATCATGGATAGGAAGACAACAGCTATGAGGAGAGGTTAGAGGACCTTATCATGTTTGCCCTAGAGAAAAGGAGGCTAAAGAGGTACATGATCTCAGTCTTCCACATCCTCACGCCTATTGGCAAGATTGAACAGACAGAGAAGTTTTTGATCTGGTGTGCTCCTCAGGACATAGGGGACACACCTCAAGTTCAGAGATGGTTAACTTAAGGGAACGTTAGGGGGTACTTTGTCCTACAGAAGGTAGTGAACGCATGGAACAGCCTACCAGCAAAGCCAGTTCATGAAATAACACAGGCCTTCAAAGAATGCCTGGATGCATTTCTGATTATCCCAAGGTACCCTAGGTAGCAGGTGATTGGGAAGTCAATATAAATCAGTACATGCTTGCACAGCATACTTAGCAGTTGCTTAAGTGTGTGTGTGTGTGTGTGTGTGGAGGGGGGCCTGATTAAAAAAAAAAAAAGAGTCTATTCTGACTATTTGCTATCTTGTTACTATGGCTTTTCAGTGGTCTATGAAATGGGTTATAGTTGTGTTAGCCAATGGGGTGTACTGATGTCAGCCAGTAAGATCGACATCACAAGAATGTGCAGTTAGCCCCTTGCTGGCAGTCTCGTATGGGAGTTGGATTACTGTATAGGTATGGAGTCTGACCTTCCTTAGCACTCATTAGAGGTGACCTCCTCCATGACAGGGCTGAAGTGCATCGATGGAACAATGGGAAGCCTGTTTTGTGACTACCTGTGTTATACATATCTTGGGATAAATATATATAACTCCTAGTGCCTTAAAAGGGACCTACACGTATTATACAGTACATCGTTTCTCCCTGTAGAAGCGGATTTTTATTCACTGGTTCTAATTCTGTTTCTGTTTCATGTTTCTGGGCTTTCTTACTACAATAGTTGGTAGGTTTTTCTTTTTCATACAGATTTTTATATCCCCACTGGAGCCAGTAGGCGGTTATGGCCCTCCCTCACAGGACTGATCCTCTGCGAAGGGACATAAACTACATCATACAGTTTTCAAATGGTACAGAAGACAGAATGTAAATCAGAAACATTCACTGAGGTTACTATTAGACCAATATAGATGGAACAATAACAGAATTGGAATCAGTATTAAAAAACTTTACTACGAGAAGCAACTTTCAGGTTCAGTGCAGTTCTCGTTTAATACTCCTGCAATCCGAAAATCTAGTTTGGGTCTCCCTCAGCTGCATCTGTAATGTATTTACTTGGCTGAGTCTGGCACCATATGCTAACACTCTCTGGTGTCAGCGAGGCAGGCATGGTGTTGGGAGACCTCTGTGTCTAGAAGTAGGCTGGACTCCTCAATAGAAGGTTCCTCTATATGAAATACATGCTGTACTTCTCCCTACCCATGGGGTGAACTCAGTTCAGACCTTTGTTCTGTCAGGAAAAATCACACTTCCAGGTGGCTTAAACAGTAGTCATGCTTTATGGACATATATTCAGTTACACACATGGGAGTCCAGTACCCAAAAGATCTTCCACTCAGCACTACACAGAATATCCAATCCTGATCCCAGACATACGTCAAACCTTACAGCCCCTTTGTCAAAGGTTGCATCTTTCGCACAACAGGAGGCACGTGACTCTCCTAATTCTGTTTTCACATACCAGTTGATGAGGTTATACCTCAGGTCAGAGCCTGTTCTACTGTGCATAACATTACCAGTTTCTCCCACTACGCTATTAGTTCACACTTTGTGACACCATAGCTGCCTGATCAGCTGGTGATGCAGGAGGCATCAACGCTGTAGAGACATCTCACTTGACTTTGGGTTCACTGGATGGGCATCCAGGCATTCCTTAGTCCTGGGGCACTGCTCTATACTTGGCCAGTCTCCCTGCTGAAGCCCGGAGGCCACCCCTGGGCTGGGAACCTCACATCAGGTCTTCTCACTAACTAGTAGATGGTGGGCACAACATAGCAGCACATACTCCAGTCTGCCCACTGGAAGTGGCTGACAAGAACCCCTGCCCCTCTGCCACAGGGAGCAACTCAGTACCCAGCTTTGCTTGGGATCTCCTGTACTTAATGTAGGCGTATCTCCTACCTTAGTCAACAGCTCTGTGTCACCAGGTCTCTTTTAGCAGCTTGGCTGGCAGCATGTCTAAGGTACAAGACCACAAAATCTCCAAAGGTGAATACCTCGCCTATGGATACTTCCTGTGCTACAAGGCTGCCAGGGACTCCCTTGAGGAGTAGCTCTTAGGGTCCCCACACCCTCCAGGTGTGTCTCCTAAATACTACCAGGAATTAACAGCAATCTACACTAAATGCCCACAGATCCCTTCCCTGGAATCTCCACTGCTATCTTGGGCCTGTCCCTGGAGGCTAGCCAGTGACTGGATGTTAAGATGAATAGGTCTCAAATACTGGCTCCATCTGAGGTGTGAGGTCCTTGCCACCTAACAGCAGTACTGGAAAGATCTGACCTTGAGCGCACCATGGCATTTTTCTTACTGTCACTAAGCTCTGCCCATTGATCTCATTAAGTCAGAGTCACTACAGTGTAGCCTAGAGATTTGAATAATGAGCTGTGAATGAACTTGGTACATCCAACATACCTGGGTTTGATTCCCATAACTTCAACATGCATACTGTGTGACTCTGAGCAAGTCACTTGACCACCCTAGTGCTCTGGTTGCCCCTGAAAACAGGCACCTGTGCCTAGTGGGACTTACCTGTTACCAAAGAATAAAATACCAATGTGTAGGGTCTGTGTCTGGCATTCTAGCTACCAACACCACAACCCCTTGCAGCACTGGTGGGAGAGGGTTATTATATAAAGGACATGATTTAACAGTGTTGTTACTCTGCTATGTTTCCCACGAACTAAAATTCACAACAAAAATTGAAACAACAAGCTTCTCCTTGACTAATCAGGTGCTTTGATGCTCAAAGTTAAATTTCAGTATTTCACATGGGCTTAGTCATTGGGGTTACTTCATAAATGACCTACAAAACTATGTTTTTATATTATCTTTATCCCCAACCCACCCTGTAGTGGTCCAAGACTACCTTGGCCCATCACTCTTTCTTCCACCTGTACTCACAGCTCCCTCTTCTTTGGCCTTGTTATTTGTGCACTGGCTCCAATCTTTATCAAAACCCATTTAAAATATAGAAAACTGCATTAAATAAGACACTCCATAGACTTCTAGGAGCATGCCCCAGCTTCCACCTATACAGATCTCACCGAATGTCTGAACATGGGGAGGAGCTGGCTAACCAGGATGTGGAAGGGATTACACAGCAAGCACCTGTTATGCCAAATTATGAGATCCCTTTTCCTTCTTAATGGAAAGATACTTTTTTTAATACAACTGTAAATTTGGGTACTGTGAAGTCTGTTTTTATCACCCCAGTGTGTGCGTTGTGTTTCTGTTTTGAACTAGTCCTATTTGTTCCTTACTGAGGGCCCCAGACACGCAGCCTTTTGTCCACACAAAGGGCAGGGTTTTCAAACCTGCCGAGATGCTGAAAGCCCCTGTGCGCTAAACGAGGCGTAATTGAGCCTGCGGGAGTCTCGGGTTGGCAATCAGGATTTCTATCTCTTGCACTGACCGCAGGTCCTTAGACCACATATTTGTGGTCTAGCCTATGCCACATCCTGGAGCCAAATGCACGGGTTTCGTCCGGACATTTGCCAGAAGCCACTGTAAATCAGGAAAACTATCACAACTGCACCTGGCATTTTGAAATACAATGCAGTTGTGGCAAAGGGGTTTGGCGCATCACTGATTTCAGAGTTGCCTGGGCAGGGTTTGTCACAAGCCCCTGCGCCGCCATTTGAAAATCCTGCCCAAAATTCATAAGCTCAGCTGATGTCATGGTGTTCTGTTTCATTGTAGTCTTCAGCTCAACTAATGTCACTGGGTTCTGGAATGGGAAGTAATTACAAAACGAATATTGGGCAGGACAAATATTTGAGACTACTTGCAAAAAAAACGGAGACTACTGTTTGAAACATGAAAGTCTCAGTATCACATTCCCAAATTTAGCAGATCTAACCACCAAATAAAGGCTACAAGACATGTATCTTTCCAAACAAATTTTATTTTATGCCATTTCCCAATGTTTTGCCTTAAAGGGAATCCATATAACTCCTATATAATTATTGTAAAGGTTACTATGAGTATTCAATATGTAAACTGTTGGGTTATATTTAGAAAATGTCTTCAGTAAGACTGAAAAGTACTTTTAAAATTGTGATGTGGAGGAATCCATTTTTGGACAAGAAGGGTGCTGTGATGATGTCACTGCCTCACCAGCTCTAACAGTGTGCAATAAAGCAGGTTATAAAACAAATTGTTCCTACAGACAGGGATCCTGTTACATCATGAAGAAAATCACTGGATTCGCTTTGTTACACTCTGCCAAACAAAAATCCAGGGTTTTCTGCAGTATATAATGATATAAATGAGCTTGCTCAATGGTGATCGCCTGGTTAAATAAAGACTTTGATTGATTGATTGATTGATATAATAGCATATTATATAGTATATAATAGGATCCATAACAGCACAAACTGTTCTCACCTGCTGGACTGCACATTGCTAACACTGGTGAGGCGGTGACATAATCACAACACCCTTACTGTCCACAAAACAGATGCCTTCACATCCCTATTAAAAAGTATTTTCAATGTTTTATTAAAGTGCTTTTCTAAATGTATCATTTTCAATCAATTTCTGCACAACTATGGTAACTGTTGAAATAATCATAAAGGAATCATACAGATTCCTTTAAAAGGCTTCCTGGAGGACACTAGGCCCAGATATTCAGACTCGCGGACCGGCAGTGGCGCAAGCTTGGGCACAGCACAACTGGGCTGCACGGGGCCAGGACCAGGCGATATTCAAAGGTGATGCGCCATGGTGCAGCACCATTGAATATGACAAGGCTGGAGCACAAACTGCATGTGGTGCAGTGGCACTCGTAACCCCACAAACCACAGATAAGGAGCAAGGGTGTCGCCAGCGCTAAAGTGCACGATTGTGCTAGCGCGATCACCCATGATATTCAGTGGGGGCATACAAATGAGGCCATAATATATGCAAGAGCACAAATGGGGACATTTGCATGTCATTATGGCCCCATTTACATGCCTTGCATGAACAGCCAAGTGACTTGCGCTTGGCACCCTGCACAGCATGATGTGTGCAGTGGGGATCCTGGTGCATCCTTTCTTCCCCATAGCCATGATTGTGGTAGATCCACAACATGACAGCTCCTGGTAGTCTAGTGGTCCCCCACCCTCCTGATCTCCTGCAAAATGTTGATGATGACCTCTCCCTGGTGGTCAAAGTGGTCCCCACCCTCCCAAACCCCGATTCCTGATACAGTAAATGAAGACCATCGGTGACCCTCCCTACATTGCCGCAATCATTGGTACAGCACTGTCAGAACTATCCATGGTGATCCAATGGCAGCCCCACCCCTCCCACCCACACAGAGCCCTTGCCCCACCTCCCCTGTTGTCGGTGGGTGGTAACAACCCACCGCATACCACCCGGCCGCCCGCTGAATAACAGGTACAGTATGGGCTGTAAGCCCATTGGTCCCAGTGTGGACCAATGGGCTGGTAGGGTATACTGTACTGGACAGTCCCAATTATGTGAATGAAGTCATTCACATATTTGGACTATCTAATACAATATGCCGTGCAAGCCCATTGGTCCACACTGAGATCAATAGGCTTACAGCCCATACTGCTACCCGTCTCTGCCGGACGTCCGGTGGTATGCGCGGCTGGAAGGTTGCCACCGCAGATGATGGGGGAGCGGAGGACAAGGGCTCTGTGTGGTGGAGGTGGGGTGCCACCTGATCACCAGGATAGTTCTGATGGTGCCACCATCGCAGTAACGGGTGGGGGGGACCACAGACCACCAGGGACAGTGTTCTTCACTTTATCAGGGAATCGAGGGTTCAGGAGGGTGGACGGACCACTTGACCACCAGGGAAAGGTCTGCAATAACATTTATTGGGGACGGGGTGGGTGGGGGGACTACTTGACCACCAGAGAAAGGTCTGCAATAACATTAATTGGGGAATCAGGGACACGGGTGGGTGGGATGTACCACTAGACCACCAGGGTGATGTGGATGCTTCAGGATGGTGTTCTGGGTGGGCGGGCGGCCACCCACGGCTGGCGGCTGCTGTGTTGCACCCTGCCATACAGCAGCCCACCTGTGGGTGGCCAAGAGTTGCTCCACAGTTTCATAGGCTCAACTTTGAGCCCCCTATGTGGCGCAATGCAGGGAGCACTGGCATATGCACCGCACATCCTGGGCTGAATATCGGATGTGCCGACATGCATTGGCATACCCCTGCATCTACACCATATACACTTACATTGCACCCTGGTGCTCGGGTTGTGCCGCACCAGCCAGCCTTCTCAATATCCCGCCTGGGTACAATGCAGGGTTGCTTGGCGCAACTTGGCTGCACCAGGCACAACCCTTTGAATATCCCGCCTATATACTCAGTCTTAAGAATTCTGCTCAATGCAGGTAGTTATAAACATCTTGCCTTATTGGATTCCGGACTTGAAAGGAGCTCGCATCTCCGAGGGCTTTGCAAATCCAGTGCAACTTAATATGTTCCAACAGTAGAAATGAATGAGATAATATGAATATGTAAATGTTTGGACAAATACAGCAAGATGGTTCTGGGTTCAGAACTAGAGGCAGCCATGTTAAGAAGTTTATAACTACCTGAGCACAGCAGAATTCATAAAGACTGAGCATATAGTCCCCAAATAAAAATTTGCTTTAAAAGATGCACATGTCTGTGACCTTCATTTGGGGTTCAGAGCGTCTCAACTTGCAAATCTGATATTAAGGCACATTCGCCAGACAAGCTCCAATGAACTAGTAGCCAACTGACTTCGTGATTACCTGTGGGATTCAACCCTTTTCTGATTGAAACGTGGAAGTAAAACTGCTTGCTGGGATTGGAGGCCTTGAAACAGTGGCACCGTGAGCTGCTGTAAGGTGTACTTTAGGTTGGGTTTAGAACCCCTATACTTTAGTTGGGGTCCCCTGAAACATTCAAGGAAACCAACAAAAGTGTGTGGTTGAGCTGGATTAAACAACAATTCTCAACCAATAAGATTGCAGGATTTTCAGAACCCATTTTATAAATACAGAATAATGTATGGGAAACAGTGTGTAATGATTCTTTTACACATGTGAGAGTGCAATACCACATAAGCCACGAAACTGAAGGTCAAGTGATTTGTAAAGGTATCACACTGATGTGTAAAAAAAAAAAGTTTTCACAACTGCCTGTTCTTTAATTGTTATAATTACTGGTCAAGAAAACACCAGTTTGGGACCTAAGCGAAACCTCAGCTTCTGGCTACAGCTGTTGTGACTCGCATTTGGTGCAGTGTGTGACAGTGAGGCAGTTCTCTGCTGTACATACTTGTGTGTAACACAGTGTGTATAGAGAATTGTAGCTACTGATTTTGTGCTGTAATCAACAGTAACCAGTAATTATAATCAAATATATGTCCAGTGAGCTGCTGCCTTCCCATTAAATACCAGTGCCACTCCATGGGCAGTCAGCAAGGGTGGATGTAATAGTGCTGAACAGACTGCACCTTCCTGCCCTGGGAGCAGAACTCCTCACCCCATGATGTTCCTGGGTCTCGACAGTCCACACATGAATCCATATCTCTCAAGTGGCAATCTAGAGAATTGTCACAATGTCACTGAACCTGTTGCCCAAAATGTTTGAACAGAAGATCTCTCATTTGATTATCAGCAGTTATTTTGCTCACTTAAACATTTTACTACGTCCAACAGAGAAGCCATATGTTGTTAGGAATCCTGAGAATAAAGCCAGAAGAGAAGGACAGAGTGTCTCATTCTGCTGTGAGGCAGTGGGAAAGCCGATACCTGATCAATATCTCTGGTGAGTAACCATCATCACAGTGTGTTGCTTTCACATTCCCCAGATGATGAGCCTCCTTCAGCAGGCTGTTGAACAGAGTAACAGCACAGCTAACTGTCGGACAAGAGGATTACGGCATATAGTTGAAACATTAGT
The DNA here is from genome assembly GCA_016271365.2 of Neoceratodus forsteri. Lineage (NCBI taxonomy): Eukaryota > Metazoa > Chordata > Ceratodontiformes > Ceratodontidae > Neoceratodus > Neoceratodus forsteri. Next base: position 1,706,876,549 of record CM028129.1, on the reverse strand, counting down.
TCACATTTAATTATTCCAATAAAAATGTATGATCCAGGAACACTCGGTGAGGTGCAAATGCATCTTGTTTACACAGATGTCCTTTGATGGCAACAGTATATATGCATTTATCTGACAATTTTATTCTCACTGTCATTGTATAACATAGTTCACATATACAAAAACACAAACTACAAGACAGTACAAAAAAAGTCATCGATGATACGTACAGTTTGAAATTAGGCCCTGGTACACAATCCAACATTTTTTAATTTATTTATTTATTTGAGTTTTGGCAACTGTGTAAGACCTCTGAGACAATTACAGTCCTTTTTCAGGGCTGACCAGGGTACAATGAAGCAGCACAAGTTGTACAGAGATACAGTGCAGTATAGCAGCAAACAATGACAGTAGCAACAATAGTGTAAGGCTAAACAATGACACCGTGGCTACATACCTATAGGTTTTAAATACATCAAGAATAGGCTATACAAAGGTAGTTTGTAATATCTGCCACAATAGGGAATTAAGAACTGTCAGTTAAGGTTGACTGGCTAGGGTGGGGATGAGAGAGAGAATGGAGTGAGGGGGTAGAGGGTCAGCGAGATAGGCAAGGCAGGGGCTTCAGTGGAAGCAAGAGCAGGAGGAGGAGGTTGCACGAAGGCAAGCAGGTTGGACTTGAAAAGAGGAAGAAGAAGAGAGCGACTGGTTAGGATGTGAGGAGGAGGAGTTCCAGTCAGAAACAGCAGCAAAGAGAAAGCCTCCTGGTGAGGGAAAGGGGAGGCAAGTAGGGGAAGGGAGGACGAGCACAGGGAGCGAGGTGCTTGCCTGGGTAAATCAGATCTCTAAGGCAGGGAGGAGTGAAGAGGGGACAAGTTTAAACATGAGACACATGGAGAGGTATTTCAATTTAGTTTCATATGGTGACCACCCTAGAGAGGCGAGAACATCACAATGAAGAGATCAGGAGTTAACCCCAGGTGAACCTACCAACCCTATGGTAGGCCTGGAGAGGAGTGAGAGAGATGAGATATTAGCAGAGAGTAGCAGGGATCTCCATAGGTTAGAGGGGGATAAGGGAAGAAGAGGCAATTCTTAGGCAGGAGGCAGAGGTGAGATAAGGGCTAATCCGAGTAGCAGGCCAAACATCTGATGCATGTTTTTAACTATGTCAGAGATGTGAATACTGAAGGAGAGTGAAGGGTCCAGGGTGAAGCCCAAGTATTTGAAGGCAGGCACTGTCTCAAGGTATCTCCCAAGGACAATGTAATGTTGAGGGTAGGAGGGGCATGTTTGAGGGTGGAACAGTAGGAGAAGAGCATACATTTCCTTTTCCTGGTATTGAGAATGAGCTGTTTCTGGTAGAACCAGTCTTGAGAGAGGCAAAATCTGTGGCAAGTTCACAACTGATTTGGTCTCTCATTTGAACTAAATATAGATTTTTCCCAAATATTTGACTATCTACCCATATCGTCCCTCACCCATTATGTACTATCAACAGGACTTGTGCTATAAATTCCGCTAAGTACACCATCAACTTAATAATGTGTACATAAATCCAAGTAGAACAAACTATAGTTCATTTTGACTTTATAGATTGTTCCTGAAGAAGTTCTCATTGATGAAATGACAATTTGAATATTATTTTTAACCAGCACAAGTTAAGTGACTTGTTCAGGGTCACACAGTATGTAATTGGGGGCTATGGGATTCAAACCCAGGTTTCCAGGTCTGCAGTTAGTGCTCTAACCAATACACTATACTGCCTCCTAGTATAAGAGTAATATAGCATATGGTTAAGTGTTGTTGTGTATGGATTTCCATAGACTCAAAATTCTTGTTGCATATGGGCAAAATTGTTGTGCACAGCTAGAGATGAGTGAAGGTGACAAATTTCATTCTGCGAAAAATTTCACAAAATTAGTTCATTTGGCAAAATTGCTTTTGTAGTTTAATGTTAAATTCAAGCGCTTAAACAGCTACATTTTGCAATACTTGAAATATGAAATTCGTCTTATAATGGCAGAATTTCACCTGCAAATGTGAAATTCTGCCTAGATACTAGTGGTCTAGTGGCCCACCCACCCCCAACCCAGCAAGTAGTGTCCCCACCCGCTCCCCTATCCCGAAACAGAGGGCACTGGCTCAGCCTTCCACTCTCTTCCATGGCCAGCAGCCCATTGACATGAATGAATAAGCGCCTGCTGTGCTGTGCATGCGCTTATTCATTCATATAAAAATAAATAAATATTCCTGGTGGCTAGCGGTCCCTCCCCATCCATCACCCATCTAGTCTGTGCTTTTTTATATATTATTTCCTGGTGGTCTAGTGGTCCACCCGCTCCCCAACCCAGCAAGTACTATTTCCACCCGCTATCCCACCATCCCGATTCAAAACAGGGCCACCAGCTGGAATATCACTCTCCTCCATGGCTGGTAGCCCACTAGATATGAATGAATAAGCATGCTATGCTGTGCATGCTGCATTCATTCATATGTCAGTGCCCGCCGGGGAGGAGGAGGAGGGCTGAGCCGTGGTGGCCTCTGCTTCAGGATATGGTGGGGGTGCGGGTGGGCCACCAGACCACCAGGGAATCATATATAAAAAGCACCAACTGGTGAAGGGGGGGACTGCTAGCCACCAGGGATAAATGTTATTATATGAATGATTATGCGTGCACAGCATGCGCTCATTCATTCATATCTAGTGGGTTGTTGGCCGGGAGGAGAGCTGAGGGCTGCGCCAGTGGCCTGCTCTGTTTTGGGATGAGGGAGGAGTGGGTGGAGGCCACTAGACCACCAGGTAACATACAAAAACATACTGGGAGGGATCTATCGGGGATGGGGAGGAAGGGGTTCACTAGACCACCAGGGAATATTTAAAAAATACATACTGGGAAAAGGGATCAGTCAGGATAGGGACGGGCAGAATTTCCCATGAAATGCACATTCAGTCCTGTGAAATATTTCACAGAACGCTCAATTTCATGAAATATTTTACGTGGCGAAATTGCCAATTTCATGAGATTTCGCCTGAAAAGTTTTCTTCAGCCCATCTCTATGTACAGCTCAAATATCATAAAAGTTGTTGTGCACAGTTCAAAGGTCACAAAAGTTGCTGAGTATGGTTGTTTTCTGTTATGTCCCATACCATTGCTGTGATTTATCTGTAATATAATTGTTGACTATGAGGGATGAAAGGTAGGTGGGAAGAGAGCAGATGGGTCCCACTTACTACTATATATAAATTGAAATTTTCACTTTTGACAAATGGGAAGACCATACACTATAAATAATAAAATATGTTCAAACTTATCCAGCTCAGCTCCTGATTTCTTCTAGAGGTTGGGAGGACCTCATACGGACCTTGAGAGGGAAGCTCAAGAGGTTCATGATGTCATCTCAACCCTGAGATATAAGAGTGATATTGTAGTCTGTTTACCCCAAACAGGTATTGAAAAGTAATTTTTTTGCTTTTGTACCTAATAAAAATTTGCAGGCGTAAAGATACTGAAATAGACTGCTGCACTAAAGAACCTGTAGTCTCATTCTCAGTTCAGTAACTTTTACTGCAAAAAGTATTCTGAAAGCTGTGTAAGAAGCAGGTTTACCAAGATTAGCAAAGCAGATGTCTTGCTGTGAGTCATAAATTGCAGTGATCTATAACAGAGCCCATTAAAACAAAACAGTGATGCATGGTGTCATCATAGGACATGCAATCTGACTTCAAAGGGCCAGATTTAGAAAGTGCCTGCTCATCTGACCCTATCTGCATGAATCATAAATACTGTAGACTCAAAGGGCAAAGCCAGAAAAAAAACATGTTTTGGAGACGTAATAAAAGACACTGGAAAGGAAACAATAAAATGGACGTTGAACATAATTAAGGACGTTTGGAAACAGTTTCTAATTAATGAAAGAAGTAATTGCTGTGAAATACTATTTTGTGGAATATGCTCAGTGGGTGTTTATGTAAGAACCTAATAAAAATGTTTTAAACCATGTACTTGGTTTACTTAGTCTGTATAGTAAGCAATATGCTGTTTTATATTATGATACATAGGGATGTGTTCCTTGGCCATTTTAAGATTTTTATTAAAGTGCTGTTTTAAATTTAAAGTAACAGCTGATTTTGTAATACAACATTTTATTTATTTATTTATTTCACATGATCGGATTTACAACCTTTGAGTCATAGACTCCTTTGCAAAGGTTCCATGTCATGAATACAGAGTTAGGCAAGTTACAATATAGAGTAGACAATTATAGTGCACATGTTAGAAAAAACAAAGCATTCAAGGTTAGGTAGCCCCAGTTTACAGAATATAGGGCTACTGAATACAATCTAGGTTAAAAGACAAAGCATTTAGGGTTTGGCAGATCCAGCGTTTACAAATTATGAGGCTACTAATACATTCTAGGATAAGCAAGTTGACCCCTTGTTAATGGGTTAAGGAACCAAGCGCATGGTTGAGCCAAAGACAGGATGGTCCCAAAGTAGCCCAAAATAGGGAAACATGTAGGGTGTAGATGGTGTACTAGCACTAGGTGAAATCACAGGATGAGAGTTCAAGGAGTACATTTGTTAGGCTGGCTTTGAAGAGGCCAAGCTTGGGTTCAAGTGAGATGGAGGCTGGGAAGCCATTTAACCGGAGGGGGCACGATGAGTGGAAGCCCTTTGTCCCAGGGCGTCCTGCAGTGGGGGACATGGAGGGAGGACTTGGTGGAGCTTCTAGAGTCCCTACGAGGAGGAGCTAGTTGGATGAGAGGGTGAAGGCCCCGGAGGGGCTTTGTTGAGGTAGATTTTCTTGGCTAGTAAGCAGGTGTGGTATTTAAGTCTACCCTTGAAAGTTTAGCCAGTTGGACATCCTGTAAAGATCATAGGTGTGAGTATGGTTCACACAACCTGTGACTAGGTGACAGGCCTTGTTTAGGGCAGTTTGACATGATATAGGGTGGTTGGGTCAGTAGAGCTGTAAATTACTATGCCGCAGTCCAGCAAGGAGGTGTCTTATGCACTATTTACCATTTAATAATATTTGTTATGGTTACTTGTTACTTTTTAGGGATGTATATTACACAGGGTACATGAAAAATAAGAAAAAGAATCATAGAAAGCTGTCAGCAGAAAAGGACACCAATGACCCATCAAGTCTGCCCTCCACCCTCCTTGTTCACATGCCCACTCCTCCCATGCCATGTCTCTTAGAAAAATACACTAGACATTTTAAGAGTGTGCATCACTCTCCCCATTTCAAGAGAGGTGGAGCAAAGTGAGGTGATAGGGGATGCACAGGACAAGAATATCTGGCATATTGTTTTAAGATGCAGTGAGTAGGGAAATGGGCAGACTAGGTGGGCCATATGGTCCTTATCTGCCGACAGAGTCTATGTTTCTATGCATGGCATATTTGATTTATGCAATGCCTTTCACTGATCTGATGAAAATTAATCTGTTTTTGTTGTAAGTGTATTGAGCTGGTTCGAGGGCCTCTTATGGCTATAAGGATGTTGTCTCCTGCACTCTTATATGAGCACTGCACACCAAGGTGAGCAGTTCTGCATCTAAGGATGCTGGGGCGACACACTCATAGCCATAAGAGGTCCTTCAACCAGGCCCATAAAATTATTATAGATTGCCCCAAATATATTTTTAATTTCCTTTTATACTTCAAGCTGCTAACAGTGCAAGCAGTCAGTGAAAAGCTCTTACTACAACAAGGTGTATTTATTCAACTGTGACTGGTTTCCACTAGACTCGCTAACATTGATGTGGCACTCGCCTACTTTATCTGTACCTTCAACTATGTCTGTGATCTGTTTGCCCCTTCACAAAAGTACTGTCAAAATGCAGGACTCTCCATGGATCTCCAAAGCTCTCCTGGAAAGTATACGCCACCTGGATAACCTCTGGTATAAAGCCCTTGGCTTGACTCTGGATGACCCTTGGACAAGCAGCTGTACAGGGCTGCTAGAAATCAATGCACTAGGGAGATAAGACAGACCAGGCCGCCTACTGCCAAGAAACCTAACATCCACATGGGTTTGGGACACAAGTTCTGGAATAACCTGAAGGAACTTAATGGGATCTCCTTGTCCCTCCTCCATCCTTTCTTAGCATTGATGGTACCTGTACTCAGGACCCCTAGGTCATTGCTGACTCTCTAAACTCTGCTTTCTTGAACCTCAGCAGCGTTCTCCCCCGGCTTCTTTGACTCTCCTCTACCTCCCCCAACTCTGGAATCCCTCCTTTCCACTTCAGAACTATTTCTACCCATGAAGCTAAACTTTTACTCCTCAAGGTTCTTGGTAAAACACGTCATAGTGATGATTCCTTAGATCTTAAACTTCTTCATCTGACCATTGATGCAGTCCTCTCTCCCATCACAAACATCTTCAATCTCTCCTTTCTCTCAGTCAGTTCCCTCCTGCTGAAAATCTGCCGTTATCACTCCTATCTTTAAAAGTGGTGACTTGCAACCTCCCAGGGAATTACTGTCCCATCTCTATCCTCCCCTTTCCAAGGCAGTGGAAAAATAGTTGCTGAACAGCTCTCTGACTGCCTAACTAAACACTAACCTTCTTTGCCCTGAACAGCATGGTTTCCGAAAGGCCACAGTACTACCTCTGCTCTTCTGCAATACACCTCTTTCATTCACCAGGCTCTAGACAGAGGACACCTAATCGGGTTTGTGTACATAGACCTGACTAAGGAATTTGACACTGTAAAACATGCCCTCCTCATCAGATCCTTCCTCATGCTAGGGCTATCACAGGATGCCTCCTCTTAGTTTTCCAACTACGTAATGAACAGGTCCCAGCAAGTCCGTATAAACAATACCTCTCATCTAGCCTCCCTGTGAGGTCAGAGGTTCCCCAAGGCTCTATCCTTAGCAGCTTAGCTTGTTGTTGAACTCTTTTCCCAAGGCCTGCTCTGGTAAACTTCTGCTCTTTGCAGATGGCGCCATTCTCTTCAGCTGCCACTGAACTCACCCCCTTCAGCAAGCCCTCCAAAATGTATTCACTGAGGCTAAAACCTGGTTCTCTGCCCACAAACTTATACTTAACTACAAGAAAACAAAGGTCATGGTCTTCTCTCACCACCAAAATAAACAGAACGGTGCCCCACTTAAAATCTGCAACCTTCATAACTCTCTCCTTGCTCAAGTTAACTCCTTTAAATATCTTGGAGTCACACTTGATTCTACCTTACTTTCCATGAACATATCCACCTACTTAGCCCATTATTAACACTAGAATCGGGCTCTGGCGTACTTTGCCTTGCCGTCTCATCCTCTGTCCTCTCTCTGGTAGACTACGGAATTACCATCTATGGAGCCGCTGATCAAACTGCCCTCCAGAAGATTAAAGTGTCATTGAACAAAGCCTCTTGACAGGTCATGGGTTCTGATTAGCACACCCACACTTGTGATCTCTACATTCTGTCTAATTGGCTAAATGATGATGACAGGTTAAAATATCAGACCTGCCTGCTTCACCAAAAAATCTCCACTGGCCTTTCCCCGGGCTTCAAAATCTCCTCCAAACTGCCCCAGTGCGTGAGATCCAGTAGAAGTTCATCCAGCCTCCATGCTTGTTACCCACCGCATAAAGCTACCAACAGTCCCTATTTTCCCAGGCAGTTTCTATTTTAGGCAGCATGTCCCAGTGTCCCCACAAGTTTTGCAAAATGTCACTTTTGTCCTGGTTTTTGCTTACTTGTCCCAGTTTTGTCCCTCTTTTTTTGATGACTGCTAATCCATGACTAACAGTTATTTCAGCACCTCTGTGGTGCTTCTTGAGCTGGACAGCAGTTTGCAACTTCAACCCTACCTATGTTGCACCACAAGCATGTCAGTAGGAGCACGGTAAAGCATGTTCCATCCTGTTAGGTTAGACTGGGTAGTAGTGCAAACAAGTGGATGTGGACATCTGCCTGCCAGCAGCTGAGAGGGACTCCAGACAGAAGAGACCAGCAGCAGTGAACTAAGGTACCCGAACCTGATCAGCTGCAGGAAGTGTGTGAAAACAATCTGGTGTGGTGGTGGGAGTCACTGAAGTGAAGTTTGCTCAGCAAATGAGGTGAGTGTCAGCGGGTTGTGATGGGACTGTCAGGAGGAGCAATACATGCCGCTCGAATGTCTGAACACAGTTTAATGCAGGTTTGCTTCTAATGAACTTTTCTGTACATCAGTCAATTAATCAAGAATGATGTACTCTTTTAATCTGGCTGTTTGCTACTGGTGTTACTGTAGGGTAGCATGGCCAGAGCAAGCAACAAAATTTGACTGTGTGCAGCGTTGTCCACAGCGGTGCCGTGGCGTAACGGTAGGGGTGGGGTGGGTGGGGCATGGTCAGGATGGACCCTGTCCCAGTTTTAGGCCTCAGAAAGTTGGTAGCTTTAACACTGCAGGACCTCCTTTGTCAGCGTGCCTTCTACTATAGGGCCCCCTCTGGTTAAACTCCTGCTGGCTGCCTCCTCTACTGTTTCCAAACTTGGCCCATTCAAAACTCTCCTTAGGGAACACATTCTTTCCTCCAGCACCTACGATTGCCTCTAACCTCCTTTTCATGCTTCCTCTATTCCCTTATTTTCTCTCCACCTCCTCCCCCCTTCCCTCTCTCCCACACTCCCCCACTATCTTCTCGCTTACCCACCGCTTTCTCTTGGTCTCAGCTCTGTCTGGTGATGACCTACATAAATTAATTTCCTGCTCTTATTAGTCTGTCCATATAATCTGTGTTTATATGACCTTGGATAGTTTTATCCTGTATAATTATTGTTTTGTCTTCTTTGTTACCAAATGTGTTAGTTCATCCTGTATTATTGTCTTGTACCTCCCTGATGTACAACCTTTGCAAAACAGTCTCTGACTCAAAGGTTTGTAATTCCGATTCTGTTAATAAATAAATAAAATAAATAAATGAGACAGAAAAAATAGTGTCTCTTGCACAACTGAAGGAAGGGCTGTGATTGGTTAGGAGTGTCACATGACACTAGCCAATCTATAATTGAGTTCACTGCTTTTCTATTGTGACAGGCCTAAGATGAGAATATTTGTTGATGACGGGTCAAAGTGAAAAATATTAAAATACTGTCACCCTAATCACCAATATTCAGCCATTTGTATTCAACAGGTGTAGCATAAACAAAGAAGAATGACTGATCAATGGGTTTATATTCTTTTCCAGGTATCATAATGGCATTGCTGGACAGGAAGCTACACAGATATGATAGCATCCTGGTGTTAAGGGATCTGAAACTGGATCAGGCAGGGATACTACTGCAAGGCCAGTAATGAAGCAGGATCCGTTAAATCTCAGACTGCTAAGCTCACTGTATTAGGCAAGTAATAAAACTGAGTTTGAATGTAAACTAGTGCAAAATAGTTGTTTTCCAAAACTACTTGTGCAGTTCCATGATCTTTGCATCTTTGCTCCTAGTATGGCTCAGTTTAATATTTTAGTTTTATTTGTATTCAGCATCTACTAAAATACATGTAATTATTCTTTACTTTAGCAATAAGGCCCTTTCAGGGGTTAGAGTTACAAACTGTTAATACGCCTAGGGGCATGATGTGGCCACGAGGCACAGCTGAGTGCTACATGCCCCAAGAGGTGATTAACTGATGATTAAAGTGATTTTGTGAGGTTTGCCATAGCAAATGGGAATAGTAACCTGTAGGAGTTGTGATTCAATCTCCTACCATTCGAACTACAAAAAGTGCTGTTTTCCCCGAAAGAAAATGCTTTTAATTTCTGTGCTGTGCTTCATCTGCATAACCTGCCCTTCTTTTTCTCAGTGCTGCAACCCCAGCGTAACATCATGCAAGGGAAACAAAAGTTGGTTTGAAACATAGACCTCTGTTGGTCAGTCTTGGTATTGCAGACCTCTACATTACCAAAATAAGGGACTCATCTCTCAGTAAAGAAATCTTGTCAGCTAGATACTATATCCACCATGCCTTGTTTTGAAAATGGAAATTACATACCTACCGTAATTCTTGATCTTCTTGAACGAAATCTCCACCACTCATTCATACTACTGGGATCTCGCCAGAGATGCTAGGACCCAGCGAGAACAAACTTTTGCAGGAGGGCCAGCGCCAGAGATGGAGCCGCATGGAGCAGCGCCGCAAGCCTCTGCTCGTGTGTGGCAATGACTATCTTGGCGTGAGCCCTCCAACCGCCTCAGTACCTTTTTTCCAAGGAGGTGCAGCATAACTAACCTAGAAGGATAGCCTAACAAAAACGGACATAAGATAGTCTGGAAGACCCATATAAGAAGGGTCAAGAAAGAAGTCTTCACAGCCTAAAGGTTGAGGGTGAAGATCAACAAGAGGTGAGCTCGGGGATGGTGGGTGGGCGAGTGAATGAGTGGTGGAGACTTACGTCAAGAAGATCAAGAATTACAGGTAGCTACATAATTTCCATATCTTCCTGGACATTAAGTCTCCACCACTCATTCACACTATTGGGATAGTACCAAGCTAATAATCCCCGAGAGGGTGTCAGAAGAACCAAGAGCTCACAAATTTAGGACAGAAGTCCATTAAGGATGGATCTGCCAAACAAAATATGTCATCTGGCATGGATATACAGGGCATAGTGTTTGTGAAGTATGCACTGAGCTCCAGGTAGCTGCTTTGCAAATATCTGCAATGGGCACGTTTTGGATCTCCGCCAGGGATGCCATGACCACTCTAGTACAGTGGCGTACACTCTGCCTTCCAGCTTAACCTCGCCATGGAATAACAGTGACGAAGGCATGCCATCAGCCATGATGAAATGCATCTGATAGCGACAGGCTGACCCAGCTGGGTCTCGCTGAAGGAAACAAACAGTTGTTGAGCTTTGCAAAATTCTTTCGTTCTATCTAAATAAAAGCCAAAGCTCTTTGGCGATCTAAAGAATGAAGAATGCTCCCTTCATTTTGGAAGTTAGCAAAGTAAGTAGGAAGGACCAAAGGTTGGTTTAGATGGAATTCTGAGACAACCTTAGGGAGGAACTTAGGATGGGTCCTAAGAACTACTTTGTCTTTATGAAATACAGTATCCGGTGGATCTATGATCAAGGCATGTATCTCAGAGACCCTGCAGGCCAGGTAATGGCCACCAGGAAGGCCATTTTCAAGTGAGAAATTTTAACTCGCAATTAGCTAGAGGCGCGAAAGGTTTTCAGTGTGCATGTCTAGCACAAGATTAATGTCCCAGGCTGCGACTGGATGTCTGACAGGAGGTCTGGTATGCAGAATACCCAAGAAACCTCTTAACCACAGGTAACTGAGCCAGTGACAAGGAAAGTACTGGCTCACGATCAGCTGAAACAGCACAAAGGTGAACCTTGACTGTAGAGTCTTGCAGACCTGAATTTGAGAGAGGTCTAAAGGTACTCGAGAACTTTATTTGGTGGGCAGGAAAAGGGATTCAAAGAGGATTTTGCACACCACAGCGAGCGCTTCAATTTGGCTGTGTAAGTTTTCCTAGTGGCTGGCTCTTGGCGCAGACCAGAAGGATATCTGAAACTCACGAGAGACATTGAACCTGTTCACTTCTATCTCTTGAGTCAAGCGTATAGGTGAAGCAATCTCAGATTGGGATGGACCACCGGCCCCTGTGTCAGAAGGTTCTTTGAAGGAAGCACTTTCAGAGGGGTTACCGACATACTGTTGATACTTGAAACCATATTTGTCGAGGCCAGAAGGGAGCAATGAGGATAATTTTGTCCCCTGGGACTCGAACTTGAGAAGTACCCTCGGAATTAGAGGAAGAGGCGGAAAGGCATAGCGAGCGTTTGTCCACTGCAGCCTGAGCGCATCCTGACAGAAAATGCCAGGCAGCGGTTTCTGGAGCAGAAGAGAGGTAGTTTTGTGTTGAGTGGGGATGCAAAAGGTCCAGGTCTGGAGTTCCCACTCTGTGAATAGTGACTGAACTATGGTTGAGTCGAGAAACCATTAGTGAGGATCTGTCTCTGTTCTGCTGTAACGGTCTGCCAATTCGTGCTGCACTCTCGGCAGGTAGACCACCTGAATCAGAGCCTTGTGCTCCAAGCACCATTCCCATACTCTCATCGCTTCCCTGCATAGGTAATAGTGAGCACTGCCCTGCCTGTTGATGTAATACATCACTGCTTTGTTGTCCGTTCAAGGACAATGTTCTTGTGATAGAGAATGTCCTTCAAAGCCCGGACTGCATAAAGGATGGCCCTAATTTCTAGGACATTTATGTGAAGCTGGGACTCTTCCTGAGTCCATGTACCTCGAGTGTGGAGAGTCTCACAGTGAGCTCCCCACCCCATCAGGGACGTGTCCGTGGTATGGAAATCTGATGTTCGACGGTCTGCCAGTTCATGCTGCACTCCCGGCAGGTAGACCACCTGAATTAGAGTCTTGTGCTCAAGCACCATTCCCACACTCTCATAGCTTCCCTGCATAAGGGGTAGAGTGAGCACCGCCCAACTTGTTGATGTAATACATCACTGCTTTGTTGTCCATTTGAAGGAGAATGTTCTTGTGACAGAGAATGTCCTTCAAAGCCGGACTGCATAAAGGATGGCCCTCATTTCTAGGACATTTATGTGAAGCTGGGACTCTTCCTGAGTCCATGTACCTTGAGTCTGGAGAGTCTCACAGTGAGCTCCCACCCCATCAGGGACGCATCCATAGTAATGGAAATCTGATGTTCGAGAGGAGCAAAGGGATACTCTTTCAGAAAGTTGTCCTCTTGCAACCACCAGGTGAGTGACTTCTTCAGAGGTTCTGTCACCTTGATGAGAAAGGACTGAGGGTGAGTGGTAGGAGACCATTGAATACTGTGAACACCGAGAATGGCATGAGACCTAGCATCCGCTGCAGCTGATAGCTCTTACTGAGCTGATCTCTCTGAGTGTCGGTCCATCTGCAGAATATCGGTCCTTCTGTCCTCTAGTAGAAAAGCTTTCACACAGGAGGTGTCCAGAAGAGTTCCTATGAAAAGGAGCCTCTGGGAGGCTGCAGCTGTGATTTCTTGAGGTTTAACAGGACTCCCATGGACGTGAGAAAGTCTGGAGGCCGTGGCAATGGCGTCGAGGTTCCCTGCCTGGAAGGGCTTACAGAAGCCAGTCATCCAGGTATGGGAACACTTGTTTTCCGATTTTCCTGAGATGCGTCATGTAGTATTGCACAACACTTTGTAAAAACTTGCGGCGCTGAGGACAGCCCAAAGGGCAGGACTCTGAACTGATAATGCTGGCCCAAAGCCACGAACCTCAGGTATTTGTGATTCCTTGGGTGAATAGGAATATGCTGGTAAGCATCCTGCATGTCCAGGAGGCTAACCAGTCATGTTGATGAAGCAAAGGTAACAGGGTTCTAGCGATATCATTGTGAATTTTTCTTTGGGAAGAAATTTGTTTAATTTTCTGAGGTCTGTGACAGATACCTCCATATACCAGGCAAATCTAATTTTTTTTAAGTCTGTTGCAACAGCCCTTTTGCTCTCCTCCCTTCTTGCTGTAACTCCTCATCTTTCTTTCCACGTTATATAGGCGGCCACCTATATAATGTTCTTTCTATCCTTATGTATTCTTGCCCTGGTATATGAAGTTCTGCACAGCTCTTTCTTTGGTTGCCCCCCATTTCAGAACCTTCCTAATGTGAGGTATGCAGAAACACAATAGTTGTTTAAAATGAGTATTGCATTTCATTTGGATATGGAATTGTAAGCGTTTGGTTATATCCATGGTGTGGGTCCTGTAATGACCTCTTTATGTATGCAAAACCTTGTATGGTCTTGGTTACGTCCCATTTAACGTTAGGCACCCCCCCTTTTGTCCCTCCATGTAAACATATAGAGTAAGTCAGCACTGCTTTCTAGGCTAGTTGTTCTGTGGAAATAATGTAAATACAGCCCCAAAATGTTTGCATATAAACCCCTTTAAAGTGCCTTCAGCCTATTTGCTGTAGAAAATGGGTCTCTCTGGTTTGAAACTCATTCTAAATGGCAGCAGTAACACACAAAGCACTTCCTATTGAGTAAATAAATAAACAGACTGCATTTTACACAATTTGCAGCATACAAAAGGAATTCATTCAGTAGAAACTACAAAACAACTAATTCATGACCTAAACAAGCTACAAAAACAAAGAAGGCATGTAAAACAAGTTGTACAACACTGTGGTTTGTTTGACCTTAATCCCCCGTTAAACAAAGGTTAAATAAAAGTGTTTCTTTCTGTGTTTTACTTTAGTTAAAATGCTTCTAAAAAGTAGATTGAATGCCTTTAATTCATTCTATTGGAATAATTTATAAAACAAACAAATATTTCCCTCATAAAGGTTACCTGCTTCTCTGCGTGAGTCTCACTTCCTATTCTGTACTATAGAGCTGGCTGCCTGGTCAACTCCCATATTTAAAGGCACAGTACTAGGAGGTAGAGTTATTCCTGCAGTGTTTGAAACTAAAATTGTATTAACCAGTTGTTGTTTCTATAAAGTGATGTTGACAACATTACAACTTAAAAGGAAATGTTATTCTGAGCTCAGAAATGAAAATAGATTTATTTTGCTGTTTAAAGATAATTTTGAAAAGCATAGGGAAGAGTTAAATAAGTCACATGTTCTCCTTTTGGTGTACAAGTCTTGGTTTTATTCAGTTCTGTAGATAGCCTGGTGGGGTACAGACATACTCTGACCCCAGTATGATGTTCACTAGCTCCTTTTAGTGTCCGAGATCCTGCTTGGAACATGTTTATTTTGAAGAAGTTTTATGTTATTTATTTTTTGTCTGAAGTTCGCAGTAATTGTCCAGTTTCAATAACATTTTTGCTTCTGAGTATCTACAACTGTGGAACAGCATCCTCCTTAGAAAAACCCACCTCACAAGGTCCAAAATGGGGCATGCCCCAGTTTTCTTTGGAACCAGAAACTAATGGGAGTAGAACCCTGTGTTCTGTTGATCCAACAGAACTACTTCCACTGCCCTGTTGTTCAGAAGGCCTTGTATCTCGGAGGCGAGAAGTTCTGACTGAAGTACTGATAGCCTGGGCTGTCATTTGGGGATGATCTGGAGGGTCTCTAAAAGATTGAGGAATACCCTTGCAGATTATCCGGAGGACCCATTTGTCTGATGTTATGGACTTCCACCGATTGTAGAATTGAGTCAGAAGACCTCCCACCGCTGAGGAAGAGTCCCCTCGGGCAGCTGAGGTGGGACTTGGACAAACAACTCAGAAGGCGGCACTGGGCACTTTGGGTCCTTATGCCTTCTGCTGCACTTTCTTTTGAGGCTGAGGGCTTGATTTTTATTGAAACCCTCCTGCCTTTGCCTCAAAAGGACTGGCGGTTATGAAACTGGCGTTTGTAACTCCCCTCAAGAGGGGCGGGAGGAGAACCAAGCCAATTTAATGGCTGACCTAGTCTTTTATGTGGCCTCTAGAGCCTGTTCTACTTGAGGGCTGAAGAGATACACATCATAGAAAGGGCAAGCGCCATGACCTGTTGCTGGGCATCAATTGTGAAACCTGAAGTGCGCAGCCAGGAATTACAGTGGGCACAAGCGCCCGCCGCCACCGCTCGTGAGGCTGTATCGAAGGTGTCCATAGCTGCTTTAACCTGCTGGTTGTTGGACTCAATACCCCTGGTTATGGCTTGAAGAAGCTCTGAATTAGTGTCCGAGTCCAGTAGAGCTTCAGCCATTTGTTTGAGCCAATGCCAAAGAATATACTCATATTGAGAGAAATAGCCCTGGTAGCAGGCAATACGCATACCCAGGCTGGATGCAGCAAAGGCTCTCTTACCTAAAGTATCTATCTTTAAGATTCTTTGTTCATAGAAGTGAGCTGTAGTAGTCTGAGAAAGGGCGACCTTATCATTCTCTGCAAGACTACAATAGGATCCATAAAGGCTTGGGAGGACAAAAAGGTCGATCCTTGGGAGCAGCATACTTCCTATCTGTGGACTTAGCCACAGAAGGAATGAAAGCAGGATTATTCCATACCATTTGAGACAGCATCTCAAAGAAGGGCTGTACTGGGGAGTTAAATCCATAGGGATGTCCGGAACATGAAGGTATTGTAGACTTGAAGCTTCCCAGGATCGAGGTCCATAGTCTGGAGAGAAAAGTGGAATTCAAATTTCTCAACAGAGACTTAAAAGACAGGTCCTTGACCACAGGCTCTGTAACAGGATTAGGTCCTGCTCCTTCCACATCATCACCCAGTCTAAGATCTGGGTCAGGCTCAATATTATCTCCTGACAGTTCAGGAGGGACTGTATGGACAGGAAAGGAATGAAAATCAGCAGGAAAAGAGGAAGGAAAATAATTTGGAGAGGAGAAGCCCTGAAGACTGGCTGATGAGCTCGACCTCGGCGAAGAAAGAACACAGCGCTGGCCACAGCGTAACCAAGCAGATGGTGCCGAAGAACACAGCGCAAAAAGCCGCGACGGGTGCGAAGATGGTGCTGAAAGGGCACACAGTGCCAAGAAGCTCAACGGCACCGAAAACCACACGGCGCTGAGCAACCCACCGATGCCGACACCAACCCAGGGCCCTGAAAATTCAGATTTGAGGGAAGAAGTAAGAATACCAGGAGATAGAGGCATCGGTGTGGCCACCTCTGCCACAGCCATGTGAGGGAAAACACCTAAGTGCAGAGTCGCGGCACTGAAGAGGCGCTGCATGACCAGGAAGGCCCAATCACCCTGCCCGATCTCTGAAGAACCTGAAGGCTCCGGAGTGACCGGGCCAGGCAGCTGGACCAACCTCTGAGCCCATTGCTCCATAAGAGCAGCCCACTGATGAAACTGCTCATTGGAAGCCCTACCAGAAGGCGGGAAGGGCTCCGATGTCGAAGAGGTCGGTGACCAGAAACAGAAATCAGTGACTCGAATGAGGAGACGGCAACTGACCCCAATGACCGACCATTGACACGCAGACATATCAGAAGGTGACCTCGAATGATGCCTTCTGTTTCTTGACCTAAGGGCGAAGAAGAGCTCGAGGCGAGCAGTTGCTGAGAATAGAGCCGTTTTCTTTTATGCTTCGGAGGAACCGCCCTTCCCCTTGGGCACTGGACCATCCGTTGTCAGAACCCCCCTCCGGAGAAGGCGAAGGACCGGACCCAGCCGGCTGACTGAACAGCTTTCATACAAAGTCTCCCTACTGTCACCTGACCCACTCATGGTCGACTCCCTCAATATAGGCTGAGACTTTTCTTTAATAAGAATAAATTATCGAGCGGTACTTTGTTTGAAAAATACTGCAAAATAAAAAACTGAAAACTATGCTGCTAGTTTGATGTTTGATTCCTGGAAGGCGGTGACATCGTCATTGAAGCGTGCTCAACGAGCGGGAAGAAAGGAACTGAGGCGGTTGGAAGGTCGGCCTTGAGATGGCCATTGCTGCACAAGCAGAGGCTCAGGTGCCACTCCTGAGGCTCCATCTCTGGCACGGCCCTCCTGCAAAGTTTGCTCCGCTGGGTCCTAGTGCCTCCAGCATAGATCCCAATATTGTGAATGAGTGGTGGAGACTTTATGTCCAGGAAGATTAAACATATGAGAGCTTTTCTTGTTGAAGCCACTACAGAAATATGAGACTGCACTTCACAGTAAGGAAATTGGAAAACAACTTTTATTGTACCCACAATGCCTTAGTATGTATGTCTACATATTATATTTATTTATTTATTTATTCAAGTGTTTCACCAGGAAGGCATACTGAGCAATAATTACGTGTTTCCAGATGTGTCCTGGGTGGGCAGGAAGTGGAGTTACAGAGTATATAGTACATGGGTACAAATGAGGAGACAGTAATACAACAGTTACACAGAATACAAGGGCGATTTACATATTAGATAGATTGTAGTAAGCAGAGACCGTAGGAACAATATGGTGGGTAAATACAACAATCAGAATAGTATTACACATGAGAATAGAACAAAAATACAATAGGGAGTTCTTTGGATGAAAAAGGCATCTCGAAACCTCACAAAATCACTTTGAGCACTGGTTTGAAACAGAGACCTCTGTTGGTCAGTCTTGTTATTGCAGACATCCACACTACCGATAATAGAAACTACATCCTCCATAAAGAAATCTTGTCAGCTAGATACTGTATGCACAATGCCTTGTTTTGAAAACAAACGTCTACGAGAGCTTTTATTGTTGAAGCCACTTCAGAAATAGTAGACTGCACCTCACAGTAAGGAAACTGGAAAACAACTTCTTATTGTACCCACAATGCTTTGCTTAATATTTTTCTGTAAACTTTATTTTAATTCAGCAGCAGATCAAAATTGTTGTGAGACATAATTGTTCAAGATACAGGTCTACTCAGACAAGACAACATGTCAGAATACTACCTCTTATAGTCACCACCACCAAAATAAGGGACTGCACCTTTGAGTAACAAACATTTGAATTAATTTTGTAATTTATTTATAATGCATTGGTGCTGTGTGTAAAACATTGATAATTGTTTTGTATGGTATCATTTTGGGGGTATAGAAAGACACAGAAAGCTAGGGGATGGTGTGCTGATGAAAATGATTATGGTAGTTTTTTGTAAAACAAATTGTGACTTCACCATCTGAAGCAGGAGTGGCAATGTCATACTATGTGAAAATGCATCTGTAAAACTTCACAAAATCACTTTAATATAACCTTTTGGAGTGCCTTATGGCAATTATAAAAATAATATAATAGAAACAATCTTTGGAAAGTTGCTTTTTACCATTTTGAGGCTGTAGATATATGTTATAAGGCTGATAGAATCTTTACAGTCAATCAAAATTCCTGATTTCAAACAATTGTTTTATAATGTTTGTTATTCTTTTATTTTAACAGCGCAGGGTGAGCCTCCATGCAATCCAGAGCCTGAAAGTTACCTTATCAGACTACCATATGACTGCCTCAAACATCAACTAATTCCTTTTACTATGATGTCGGTAAATGTCCAATATCGACCTGCGCGAGGAGAGACAGATAAGGGTCTGTGGTGCAATGATGCCACACCCTACTGCTGTGGAGTTGCTAAAATGGAAGAAAGAAATCCTTGCAATGGATACACTCTTCCTACAAAGGTGGTTACTGAATGTGGCTGCGAAAGTGCACAGAAACCAAAATTATTTGTGAGGGACGTGTTGTAGCAGCAGATGATGGTGAGCCCATGCGATTTGGTCACATACACCTAGGAAAGAACAGAATCAGCATGACTGGCTATAAAGGAACATTTTCTGTACAGGTCCCACCAGAAACAGAAAGGCTGGTTCTCACCTTTGTTGACCGTCTTCAGAAGTTTGTAAATAGCACTAAAGTTTTGCCATTCAATAAAAAGGAGGGGCTGTGTTTCATGAAGTCAAACTTCTAAGAAAGAAGAGTCCAGTAACTTTGGATCCTACTAAGACAAATACAGTTTCTCTGGGAGAAATAGAAGGAGAAGAGCCAATAGCTGAGTTAGAAATTCCCCTAATTCTTTTTATAGACACGATGGAGAAATCTACAGTGGTAAAGTTAAAGCTAGTGTGACTTTCCTTGATCCAAGGAATATTTCTACAGCAGCTGCAGCCCAAAGTGATCTAAACTTTGTTAATGATGAAGATGTCTTCCCATTGCTTCTTATGGCATGTTTCGGTGGACTTTACAGATGAATCAGCAACAGAAGTGCTTAATGCAGGTCAGGTGAAAGTCCGTCTTGATGCTGCTCAGGTCCAGATGCCAGACCACTTGGAAAAGATGAAACTGTGGTCCCTGAATCCAGAGACTGGACTGTGGGAGAAGAAGGAGATTTCCAATTTTCCAAAACAGGCGTGGTAAAAGAGAGGAGAGACATTTCTGGTTGGAAACATGGAATCTGAGAAAAGACGACTCTTTAATCTTGATGTCCCAGAAAGCAGGAGATGCTACGTCAAAGTAAGAGCCTATCGCAGTGAAAGGTTTGTGCCAAGTGAACAGACGGAAGGTGTAGTGGTGTCACTTATAAATATGGAGCCCATGCCTGGTTTTCATCTAATCCCAGAGCCTGGGGTCGCTTTGATAGTTCTATTACTGGTCCCAATGGAGCTTGCGTACCAGCTTTTGTGATGACCAGCGTGCAGATGCTTACTCAGCCTATGTTACGCTAGCCTTGGAGGAGAGGAACTAGAAGCAGTAGCATCAGCTCCCAAATATAATCCTAATGCCATTGGAGTCCCACAGCTCTATCTCAATAAACTTCAATACAGAAGAACAGACCATGATGATTCTAAACTTAAGAAAACTGCTTTTAGGATCAATGTGGCCAAACCAAGCATAAGTAATGCAGAAGAAAACAATGGCCCGATTTATGCATATGAGAATTTAAAGGAGTGTGAGGAGGCTCCATTTAGTGCAGCTCATTTCAGATTTTACAGGGTAGAAGGATATGTGTATGATTACAATACAGTTCCTTTTAATGAAGATGACCCAATGAGCTGGACTGAGGATTATCTTGCCTGGTGGCCAAAGCCAATGGAATTCGAGCATGTTATATTAAGGTCAAGATTAACGGACCTCATGAAATCACAGTGAGATCAAGAAACATGGGTGGCACACATCCACGAACAATTGGGAAGCTTTATGGAGTTAGAGATGTGCAAAGTATTCATGACATGGACCAACCAAGTACTTCTGCAGTATGCCTAGAATTCAAGTGCAGTGGCATGCTTTATTGACAAGACCGTGTTGATCGCACATTAGTTAAGGTCAGCCCTCAAGGAAGCTATCGCAGAGAAAAAGTTAACAGCATGCTACAAGAATATTTAGTTAATCATCCACCTCTTGCTGTTAATAATGACACTAATGAGTTCAACATGTTAGCTCCTCTTGATCCCTTGGGACACAACTACGGTATCTATACAGTGACTGACCAAGATCCGAGGACAGCTAAAGAAATAGCATTGGGAAGATGTTTTGATGGTACATCTGATGGCTCTTCAGAGTCATGAAGAGTAATGTGGTGTTGCATTAACCTTTAACTGTTCGAGAAAGAAATAGGCGTCAAAGTGTATTCCGGGCCTTACAGAATTCACCAGGCCAGGCACTAGCAAGTACTGTGAATGAGAGGCAAAGGAATGGAAGACAGCAGAGAAGAAGCTTCAGGAGGCGAAGTCCAGAACGAGGCGGCTTAGTTCTTTGAGGCGTCGTCAGGGTGTATGATTAACAGTAAAGTGGATTACAGCTGCAACAGTGTGTGTAAAGCTCATTTAAAAATTGTGTGAAAATGTAGCATAAACTTTTACCTGATTTGTCTGTTACTCAGCTCTCTGTTTTATGGTACCGTTATTTGTTATACAAAATTAATTATAAAATGGGTATGAGAAATCCTGAAAACTTATTGCCTAAAGTAGTCTTTGACCCATGACTATATCTCAGTATATCATCATGGGTCAGAACTACATATTAGGTTTAACCATATCCTAACAATTTAGGACCATTTTACAATCATTGTAATATACTCCAGGGTGTGGTATATCGTGGAATATCATGACTTCTTGTTCAGTTGAAAGCAACACACTTAAAGCATGAAGATCTGCAGTCAAGTGCCAAATTATCGTGTCTTGCAACTTTTGAATTTTACTAGACTACTTGTTGTTAAATGAAATGTTATTCTCGTGCATTTCAAACACACAAAATACACACAAACTATTTCAAAGTCTTCATTAGTTAGAGACAGAACTCAACAGGACCCAGTGGATCTTTTATTAGCTGAGCTTATACAAAAACTACAGAGTGACAGGTTTCTTTGTCACTCATTAGCTATGTACTCCAGTTATGTAAAGACTATGAAACAGAGCAGTGCTCATACTGCAAGTAGTCGCTTGTGCAATTTTACTTGAACTGACAGTCACAGCCTTGATATTGGTGTTATCAAATATTGTGTAGACGTGCTCATAAATTCCAGGCTACAACCTTTATTTTACTATATGTAAAACAATGGTTCAAAGTTCCTCAAATAAGCATCACATTCACTTTGGTGTTTCTGTTTACATCATTTAAAGAATCTGTAATGTTAGCTGTATTTAGTGTTATTTGTTAATTCTGTGTGGCAGAACACAAGGAAATATTTTACTTTAGGAGATGGTAAATGTCTACTTCAAGTTTCCTTTATAATTCTCTTTTTTCGTGTGTGGAAATGTAGGGCTCTGTGTTCACATTACCACAGGTACTCGAACACTGCTGGAAGGCCCTAGAGGTGTTGCAGGGTTTTAATATGAACACATTAACTCAAATAATGGGTTCTAATTGGGAACACTGACCAGCATCAGAATGCAGGTAATCCAGTGATTTAAGGTCCCAAAGGGATGTGTATCATTATCGGGACAATGTAAAACTCACAGCTTTTGTGCAAACAAATGTTACTGTTAAACTCTCCCTAAAATGCCTTATTGTTTGTTTTATTACCTAAAATATTTTAAAAATGGGGTGCCAAATAGCTCCTCTTAAATAAATCAAATAGATTTTACCATAAAGTACCTTTTCAAAATTACACTGACAAACCCCCATGTTTTTCCCACCTGTTACTCAGCTTGCCCCCATCAGCCATGCCCACAACTCTGCCCCATCACTCACCTTCTCCAGTACTGATCCCATCTACTGCTCCTCCCCAGCTTTCCTTCCAAAGTGAGGCCACCAGTATGAAGTGGTCCCCCTCCAGTCATTAGGTTTCATGTGGAGGAGGGCACCATGGTCAGTGGTGAAGGGCCTGTGGACTGGGATGGTATCCCATTGGCATGGCTGGGGTTTTGCCTGCTTGTTTCTCTTGTTCCCGTTATGCTGACATATAGGCTTGACACTGCCTCATCAGCATCCTCCTCCTCCTGATCTCCAGCTCCTACTTGCACCGCAACTTGTGGTCACCCAGGTGGCAGTAGCAGAGTATGCAATCCACCCCCATCATGGAGGAGAACATCCCCTGAGATGCTCAGTCCCCACCTCCAGCTGGCCCTTCAGTGACGAGCTCATTTCAAACTCGGGTCAGCAGTGTCAACAGACTGGACAAACCACCACGCAATATATAGTATGTACCTGGCATAGCTTACAATGATAAATGGGATGCGATGTATTGGTGCTGCCACAAGATGGTGCTCTGAACATTTTTTAGTAAAACAAACTTAAAACATTAAGCCTAAACACTGACTTAAGCAAACATTTCCCACTACCTGTCTTAGTTGAAGAGGGCAAAATAAGCCCATGGAAGTTAGCAGTGCCCCTCCAGTTTGTCAAAATGTTTATTAAGGAACTTGATAGCTATCTATTACATGATCACACTGTCCCTTGAAAGGGTCAAGTGATCACGGCTGAGATACATGGGATGGAAAATACTCTGCCGGACCAGGGTGTTCTCTTTATTCACTCACCGTGTGGCTATACTCCTTCCCAGGCTCTGTCCCTCTTAGCCTGAAATGCAGAAGGTCTGTGCCATTTACCGCAGACCCAGGATTAGTTTATCTAAATCCATCTGGGATCAGGATACTGTGACCACTGATCTGGGGGTCATGCCTAGAGTCAAACAGATGTCTCGCACATCAGAAAAAGCAGTGAGATACACTCACCAATCTTAACAAAGAGTGATGTTTATTGACAGTCCTACAGTGTCTGTTACCCTAGCACAGTGACCGCAAACTGAAAATCCTACTCCACAATGTTTCACAGTGAGACGCTTCTTCTGGGGCTGTGGTCCTGTGGATATCAATACTTTAATCTCAATAAAAATAGATAATTCGTCTAACAAACAGTGTTTGTTACAAGAATGTGTGACACTTCCTGTCAAGCACAAAATGTGTACACAAATGAGCATGGGTCAGAGCCATGAAACAAGACATAATCATAAGTGCACCCTTACCGTGTTGTTTATTTTTAATATTTCAATATAGCCCTGGACAACATGCTTTCCTTACAGCTGAACAATGCTGTCTCTCTGAGCTTACTAAAAAATTTTTATTACAAAGATTCCCATCACCCCCACATCTGGCAAGTACCCCATGTAACCATGATATTCCTAGTGTGACATCGCCCACTGCATCTCCATGGGGATGCCTTGCAGCTCTCCTGAGGCGTGGTGATGAAAGCACAACTCTGCATAAACATCATTCTTCGCTTTTATTAGTGAGTCTCTCTCACTGCTTACTGTGATATCCATTCCTTTCTCCTTATAAGCAGTGACTATCCAGTTGGTTTATCTATTCATTTAAAGAGTTCATGGGTTCCCCAAGGTTTTCAGTGATGAAGAAATGTATCTCAGACATGCCCGTCAGCAATGCACATCCATTCAGTTTTGAATGGTCCAGTTAATAAGAACTGTCCATGGATCCAGAGCAAAAATGCAATACTGTATTCACATCTATTATATAGGCAAATCAGTTTGGCTAATGCATTATAAATAGAAGAATAGAAACATAGGCGTTGATGGCAGATAAAGACCGCAAGGTCCATCCAGTCTGCCCATTTTTCCTACCTTATGAATGTGCCATAGGCCTTTACTCTGTCAATGGTCTATTTATTCATACTCATCTGTATTGCTCCTTATGCCTATCCCATGTCTGTTTGAAGCCCTGCACTGTATTCATATCCACCACTTCCTGAGGTGAACCATTCCATGCATCCACCACCCTTTCTGTGAAAAGAACTTCCTCACGTTACCCTTAATTGGCCTCCTCTAATCTCATGCTGTGACTTCTTGTCCTGCTATTTTCTTATAATGAAACATGTTAAATTCTTTCACCTTGTTACTGCCCTTAAGAGGTTTGAATGTTTCAATCATACCCTCTCTCTCCCTTTGCTCTAGGGTATACATATTGAGCTCCGTTAATCTGTCTCATATGTTTTCTGATGCAGTCCCTGCACCATTTTGGTTGCCCTTCTTTGGACTGCCTCTATTTTGCTAATATCCTTGTGCAGGTGTGGCCTCTGGTACTGCATGCAGTACTCCAGATGGGGCCTAACCAGTGTCTTGTAAAGAGGGATTATTATCTCCCTCTTATGACTTGTGATATCCCTACTAATATACCCCAACATCCTTCTAGCCTACCTACTGCTTTAGCGGTCTGCTTGATGATTTCAGGTCATCTGTGATGCTGATGCCCAAGTCTCTTTCTTCCCTTGTGATTGGCAGCAACTTCCTCCCAACCTGTAGGTAGCTTCAGGGTTTCTCTTCCCTAAGTGCATGATCTTGCACTTCTTTTGCTAAACCCCAGTTGCCACTCTCCTGACCATTTTGACAGTTTTCCAGATCTCTTCTCATTCTGCCTACCCCATCTGGATCATCTACTCTGTTGCTTAGCTTGGTGTCATCTGCAAACAGGCAAACCCTACCCTCCAGTCCATCTGCAATGTCACTGATGAAGATATTGAAGAGGACTGGCCCCAGGACTGATCCTGAGGTACCCCACTTGTGACTTGCATCTCTTCTGACTGTATACCGTTTACCACCACCGTTTACCACCACTCTGTTTTCCCACCAACCAGTTTGCCACCCAGTTGACCAACTTCTGACCCACCCTGAGCCTACCCAGCTTATTATTCAATCTTCTATGTGGAACAGTATCGAAAGCTTTGCTGTGAAATCAAAGTAGGCGGCATCAACTCACCCCTTGGTCCACCACTCTGGTTACCCAGTTGAAGAAATCTATGAGATTAGTTTGACAGGACTTTCCTGTTGTAAACCCATGATGTCTTGGATCCTGTGCTCCTATGGATTCCAGGTGTTGCACTATCCTTTCCTTAAGGAGTGCCTTCATAAGCTTGCCCACTACTGAGGTAAGACTGACTGGTCTGTAGTCCCTGCCTCCTCCCTGCTGCCACTCTCGTGGAGCAGGATCACATAAACCCTTTTCCAGTCTTCCGGGACCTCTCCTGTGCTCAGAGACTCACTAAACAGTTCTACTAATGACTGTGGTAGTTCCACCCTTAGTTCCTTTAGTACCCTGGGATGTATGCCATCAGGTCCCATTGCCTTGTCCACCCTCAGTTTAGCAAGCTCTTGTAGGACCCTTTCTTTTGTGGGGGACTTGTGCACACCTCCCTCCCCTGTGTCTATGGTGCTGAGCTGTGGGCCCTGCCCTTCTCCTCAGTAAATACTGAGCAGAAGTATCTATTCAGGATAGGTGCTTTTCCTTGGTCCTCCTCACACACTCCACCTTATCCCCACTGATCTTAGACTTTCTCCTTTCACTAATGTATCTATAGAAGTCTTGTCCCTTCTTTTACTGTCCGTGCTAGTGTTTCCTCAGTTTGGGTCTTTGCCTGCTTTACTGCCTTCCCTGATTCCCTTAGTGAAGTTTGGTATGCCTCCCTATCTTCATCCACTGCATTCCCTTATATTTCCTGAAGGTCAACCTTTTGACTCTGACCTTTTCTGCTACTGTTTTGAGAAACAAAGTGGTTTCTTCCTTCTTTGCCCTTGCTTTTCTCCCTTACACAATGGGATGTTGCTTCAAGTATTGTATCGTAATGCTTGCTCACTTTGCCTGTACCTCCTCACCTGTATTTCTTCTTGCAGGGCTTGCTTAACTCTGTTGGCCATCTTATCAAATTCAACTCCTCTGAAGTTCCATATTTTTCACTTGGAATGGGATGATTTAGTTCTAGTGGTCAAATTGAACCATACCATGTGATGGTCACTGGCCCCAGGTGACCATCTACCTGGAGATTTGTGATCCTTTCCCATTAGTCAGTACTAGATACAGGATAGACCAGTCATAAGGCAATTCTAGGGGTGGGGGTAGGAAGAAGTAGGTTGCTGGTTAACTAGGATCTGCAGCTTATCCATCAGGTAGGAAATTGGCAGATTGGGTGGGTCAAGCGGTCCTTATCTGCCGTCAAATTCTATGTTTCTATGTCTCTTGTAGGTTGTTGTACCAATTGTTTAAGGCCCTTCCCTGCAGGGAATCCACTATGTGTCTAGTTCTGGTGGATGTTCCTGCTGGTATTGACCAGTCTGTATCTGGCATGTTGAAGTCTCCCATTATCTGAACCTCCCTTTAGCTGTCATGTTTTGTATATCTTCTGACAGTAATGTGTCTATGTCCTCCCCTAGTCTGGAGGCCTGTAGACAACCCCAGTTCATAAGGCTGTCCCATTTCCTGTTTCAGGGTGACCCACAGTTCTTCTGGCTCCTTACATGTAGTCTGAATTTCTGTTGCTTTGATATTTTCATTGACATAAATGGCCACCTCACCTCCTTTTTGCACATGGTCTCTTCTGAACAGTACATAGCCGGTACTGAAGTCTCCCAAGTGTGGTTACTGATGAACCATGTCTCACTAATGGCTACTATGTCCAGTTTAGCCTCTGTCTTCATTGCCGCCAGTTTCCCAGACCGTGGGCATTTATGTACATGATTTTCCATTGACCAGATTTTGGTGCATTAGTTGTAGGGTGAGATCCGTTTTTTTCCCTGCGCGCTGAATAGGAGCTGGACATTTTTCCTTAACTGGTGATGCAAATGAACTACAAACATGCTGAACTCCTATTTAATCACTAGCTGAGGGGCAGGCGTGTTCTTCCTGTTTGATGTAATGGGTGCTGCACCCTCTCCCCATTTGCTAGTTTAAATATTCTGCAAAGACATCAAACTTCTGCCCCAATGCACTGACTCCCTCTTTAGTCAGATGCAGTCCATTGAATTTAAAGAACTTTCACTCCCAAAACTGTTGCCAGTTACCTACAAATCTGTGTCATTTTTCCTGGGACCAGCCCTTAAGCCACATGTTTAGCTCCCCTGTCTCCCCTTCTCTGACCTCATGTCCATCTGCCCCTCTCCCAGACTGGCAAGATCACAGAGAAAGAGATGCCAGATGAAATGGATGACAGTTTGTCTCCCAGCCTGGTCAGGTGTTCCTTGGTCTCCACAACTGACCGTCTGTGAGATTGTTAGCCCTATGTATACCAGGACATCAACGTTTTCTCCTGCTTCCTGCATGATTTTAACAATGCAGTCAGTGTCTCTCCACACTGATGTACCTGGGAGACATATGACCATTACCTCTGGCCGGAGGTAGGTATCAACTCCTCAAATCATGGAGTCTCCTATGATCAGAAGTGTTTTGGATTTCCTTTTGCCTTTTTGTTTTGTTCCCTGTTTCAGGCAAGTTTTGTAGTGCTAGCTCCTGTGCTGCAGTGCCCTTTGTTTGATTTTGGAGACAGAGGCAGAAATCACATATATGGTTTCAGTCAATACACTATGAGAACCGCAAGACCTCTTATCCTGCATACAGCTAGTGTCTCATGCTGCAGCTTCAAGTGAAACACTGCACTTCTGCAGAGTGGGGAGAAAAAACATATTTTTGTTTTTACTTTCCTTTGTTCCGCTTGTCTGCCCTCTCCATCCACTCCTTTGGACGGTCAACCCCCAGACCACCATCATGGAGTCTGCCCCTAGAATGCCAGGCTTCTATTGTCCCTTCCTCAGCCCTCATAGAACAGCCTGCACAGCGGGATCTGCCTGTGGGTAGGTGACTAAGAGGCATGGATCAGTCGTCATCTAGGACCAATGAGTTTTTTCCATTTTCTCCCTTTTCTCCCCAATCCCCATGAGGGCGTCCAGCACGGGATGAGCGTCAGACAGACAGTAATGCTGGCGCATGCCATTGCCAAGTGCCCACGATCCTCCCACCTCGACTCTGGAGAGCCACCTGTCCGATGACCATGCTTCCACAGGCATAGGTGCATCTGGTGCTTGTGAGCACCTCAGGAGAAGAGGAGAGCATCCATTGAGGTGCTCCATCCTCCTTCCCCTACAACCCCTGACGACAGAGTCCGTTCGCAAACTGGGTCGCTGGCGTGGCGCTAGCTGTGGCATCCAGCACCTCAACCCTCAGCGCCACGGGCCAGCCTACATTTATTTTTAAAGCACAAAACACAACAACTTATGGCACAGGGTCATAATGTCGCAAGACATTCGCCCGCATAAAATCGCTGCCACTACAGCATGATATTTCCATGCAGCATAATTCTTTTTGTGGGGGCTCTGCTCCACACCCCTGTTATGTGGGAGGCTGTGCCACCCCCACTAAAGATTATCAACTTTGGGGGTCCAACTCAGGAGTGCACAATCCGTGTAAAAAATAAAATGTCTGGGACCAGGAATCAAATCCGGTCCCAGGCGCGCGCCTAGGTTCCTGCTGCTGTGGCTCAGTCCAGTGAGCCACAGCAGCTGCTCAGCAGAACCCACTCGCAGCAGAGGTCTTATCCTCTGCCTGGGAGTGTGTGAATGGTGCAATACCACGTACAGCAGTATACACAGTATTGCATCATCGGCTGTCCTGGACAGTGCTCTTCCGGGTTAGCTATAATGTAAATGCGCTATTAAGCGTACAACATTATGACCTGGTAGGACAACTTAAAGGTGTTAAAGTTATACTCTGAAACTTGAGGGAGTTATAATATGTTGATAAGTATGGTCTGGGGTGTCTCTTGTTGACCAGTATCTTATCAGCTTCCCTTCATAGCCCTCTTTCCCAAACAGCTCGAGAGAAGGTTATTTTCAGTAAGAGTCCCCTGGCACCATACTTTTAAACATATATTATCTAAGCCTTTGGATATCCTGGTGATCTGGGTTTAAATCTCACCCAAACAGTAAATACTTTAACATGTTCCTGTGCTAGTATGGGTGAAATCTGGACCCTGGGACTGGACCAGGCCATATCAGTAAAAGCTGGACTGCCCAGTCCAGTCAGATCAGTTGAACTTGGTGTAAGTTATACAAATTTTGCTAGTCTGGCTTGTCAGGATAGATGGGCCAATCCAGCTTGTACCGATCTGGTCTGGTGCAGTACCAGCAGTCCTATTTTCACCAAGTCCTTTCCTTTACCCTCAAGTTACACGAAAAGGGCTGGACTAATAATCTGTACTAAAGGGGTTACATGCTATAAAAACTAGTACTGAAGTAGATCCTTTGCACAGTACACCGGCTGGATCAGTGCTGCTAGTAAACTGATTCTAGGTCAGTAGTCATAGCCTCAGTCTAGCTGTGGCTTTGCTCATGCCTTCAACAGATTTGCTGTGAATTGGACTACTTTTCAGATTGCTGGGGCCAGTAAAGAGTGGAGATGACGTGGTACACTTTTGGGCTGTTTTACAGCAAACACTACAGAAGAGCCTGTGTAGAACTTACAACCCAGACTACTGTTACTAATATGAGTCTTACATTTATGTTGGTGCAAAAGCTGCAAAATGTTTTGTAACAGTCAAAACTCAAAACAAGGATAATTATTACATGGACAATTTACACTGTTTCAGTATATGCCTTATTTCTTTCAGTTTTTACTATATGTTATTAAACCAAGCTGACAGTCTGCACACTAAATGCGTGTCTGGATTACTATAATCACATTTTACCGAATGTCAGAGTTGCATGCTACAGCAGTGCATATACTGTAGATTGAATAATGTATGGGCAACTGTGTGTAATGAGTTTTACACACCAGAGGTATGTGACATCAGATAAATGACATGACTGAAGGTTGAGTGGTTTATTTGGGTATCACACACACACACACACACACAACGCAAGTTTGCAAAATATGAGTTTTCACTGTTGTTAATACTTATTACTGCTTGTCAGAACTGTGGTCTACAGGCAGTAGTGGAGCCGACCAAAATTACAAGTACACTGTGGCTCCAGCTGTTGTGTATAGTGTGAGGTGAGGTAATTCTCCATTACACACACTTGTGTGTCACGTGATGTATGTAATGGAGAATTTCAAACACAAATCTTGAGTTGTTTTTGACCCCAAACAGTAATTTTATTTCCCCAGTGCAGTCGACTACAAGACAGTCATAGGTCATCACTTCTGGTGCCATGACCGCTTGGTTTTATTAAATACTTTGCTTTGCTCCAAATTCAGTACACACAACAGGAACTTACATCACAAACTAGCATTCATTACAGTAATGGCACAGTGAATATTAGCTTGCATAATTTATATCAACAGCATGCTGATGACTTTTCTGATGTCGGCATTTAATTGTGGTGTTCAGAAATAATATCAGCTAATACCACATGATAGGTAAATAACGTATGCCCACAGCAGCACTGTTCAAGGTACTTGTGTTTATGTGGCAGTGCTACCGCTCATTATGCCTGTGATCTGGGTTTGGGAATGAGCCTGGGTTGTCAAGGCCAACTGAGAGAAGGACTGAGTATCCCACAGAACAGTCTCCATCTCAGGGAAGGGGTCCAGTCCTCCATGTAATACTGCCACTTTGGTGACCTCAGGTGGCAGTGCGCCTGGAGAGCCAAGGGTGGGTGGGTGGGACACTGTAGATGTTGTGATATCCTTGACATCATTGCATAGTGAAATCTCCAGAGGGGAAGAAGAAGAACAATGGCCCTGGTCTCCATGAATCAAGACCACAGTACATCTGGGGTGGCACTTAGCCAGCCCATGCATGCCTCCTGATGAGGCCCAGTGTGTGTTGGGGTATATCTGCACTCTCCCCATCCCCATCCATGGGAGTAGCCGAGGTAGCATAGAGGAAGGTTGCGCTCTGGTGTCGAAGAGTTGCCCCATGGACGATACCATGGGGATCTGGAGATGTCCGGGATCAGAGAGATAAGTAAGAGGGCATAAATAGAGAATATAAAAGTACTTGTGTTTACAATGTGTAACATATAGAATAATGTATGCCAGTAGTGTGCAGTGGGTTTTCTTACGCACACTTGGTGTGTGATACCACATAAACCACAAGAGCAAAACTCAGGTGGTTGTTAGTAGCATCTCACACACACCTATGGTGTGCTAAAAACAAGTGTTATGGCCAGCCCATCAGTGCAGCAGTAGCGCTATTGCTCACGACACAAATGACCCAAGTGCAGGAACAAGGTCGGGTACACGTGGGTCGGCCAGTGGGGAAGAGGATCAAGCATTCCAGGGCAGCTCTTCTCCGGGGTGGATGGGATGCTTTCCTTCATCAATGCAATGCTGTCACCTGGGTGACAACAAGTGGCAGTGCAGTCGAGATGCTGGGGAGGGTGAGAAGCAGGCAGAGGACTGGAGCAACAGCACGTACTAGCATGCACATGCTCCTTGGACCTCTCAAGCATGCTTGCATCTCAGGGAAGAAAGAGAACATAAGGGAAAACCCTGCTGCTGAAGTCAACAACGGCCCTAATGGAACAAGCACAGACTGTGCCTAGAACCCTCAGCGTCTGCCTGACGAGGATGTCTTTCAGGTAGGATGTGGCCCCACCACTACTTTCCCACCTGGGGTGTCTGATTCCAGGCAGCATGGAGCCTAGATGCTGAAGGAGGATAGGTACAGGCATAGCCAGGCACCTTGGGGACCAGGAGGAGTTCTGATGCAGTGGCATACAGCGCGTGAACACAGAATAGAAAAAGTTTACTGCTACCCACATTTTACTTTTCAGAATTACTGCTTCACATTAAAAATTGAAAGCAGAGCATTGTGCACAGAAGCGCCTAATAAATTATGCACAACAGTGACCTCACATTAGTGTATAACCAAGAAAGACACACATTGGTCTCACTGTATAATTAAGGCTATCCAGCAATTACAGAAAAATTAAATGTAATGTCCAGACCACACTCAACTACATCTGTTTTAGAGGTATTAAAACAGGCAGCCCGTCCAATACCACACCAGTTGAACAGAGGCTTTCACTCTCTCGTAGGTGACATCAGTAAGAAGTTGACAGTTTGATTTAGTGGCTGTGCTTAACTGGGCATAATCACAAAACTGTAATAATATTTTTGTACAGTACTTGAAGCTGTAAATAATTTTATTTATTTAATTCTAGGCTTGTAAGCATGTTTGTAATCAGGTATGTACATATGAACAGAATGTATGTACTGTATATACAAATGTACATACATGTAAATATTTACATATACAACAGGATTAGGGTTAAAACTGACACGATAAAAGTGACATGTTGGCTGGTGACAACAGTAACAGCAAGATATCAAAAATCTGTTGTTGTTACTGTTGTACCAGCGAGATATCTTAAAGTGAGTATCATTACAATGGAATACAGTAAGATGAAATGCATTACAGTATTTATGTACATGTATGTATGTATGCAGCCTCTTTTAAAAATATGGAATATGAATACTTAGTTTTCAAACTATAATTAAGCAGTACTTTGGTGTTCTTGCTTTTTTTTTAAATATCCTTATCTTGACTGTATTATTTTAATGATTTGTTTTTTCCAAGCATATAGGTTATCTGATTTATATATGATTGTTTGAAGTGCTTAAATAAAATCTACTTTTAAGTATGTCATCTATACTTCTTTAAAATTGTTAAGTAGCTTGGGCTAATACTGATTCAGAATCGGAGGCGTAAAACTAGCACTTTGCACTACTCTTTTGCTCTGAAGTCAAAATTGCAGTACCGTCACACTAGGACAGGGATCCCCCCGTAAGTGCAGCATGGTTTAATTCATCAGTCAGATATCTCCCGTAACATCTTGGTGAGGATTTGTAGATTCAACACAATGTAGCACTACTATATGTGTCCAGTGTGTGTGTTGCACTGCTACATGACAGAGCTGTGTTTGCACCACTAGGCCCCACAGAAAATTCCCAGTTTGGAAATATTAAAGAGGAACCTCTGCTCTAGGAAAAATTTTAAACAACACATTATTTACAAAAGAAATTCCTTTTTCTCTCCCTCTCTTTGCTGTTGAATAATGAAATATCTGTGTTGTAAGCAGGAGCTTTCTCATCACAGCTAAATCTAATCATACTGCTTGAACAAGAAAAATTTTAAAAGGATGAAGTCATCTATTAAATCTTCTAAATGAGCTGGATTATGCTGCAAAATACACCCCATTGCATCTATAAAATCATAACTATCAATTTGTATCAATAAAAAAATTACAGGTTCTGGGGCCTAGGCAGACAGCAAACTCCTGGGGCTCGATTCAGAAATGTGTTTGGAACCCCATAAGCCCCTGGTGTGCTGAACATACAGCACATGGGGCTTGTGGCGATTACAACCGGCAATCTGGATTCATGATCCCATGCACCACGTGCCACAAGTTAGACCACCTTTTGCTGTCTAACTTTTATGCAATCTTGAACATTTCTATGGGGTTTGCACCAATTAGTTGGTGCAAACCACCATAAATGGGAAAAGTGTCGCAAATGTGTGACCTTCTGAATAGGGCCCAAGTTGCTGCACTGTGTTTGGTGCAGCTACGCCAACACTGGGTTTGGATGCAAGCCTTGATGCAAACCATGTATCAGCCTTTCTGAATTGAGTCCCTGGACTTTAATCAAGCCCCCTCCCCTAACTCAAGAGAACTAAAAGCTGTCCCTTAGAGAATTTTACAGGCAGAAAGTGCTCTTGATCCATTGACTCTGCCCAGTCCCTTCTTTACTCCCCCAGCCAAGACTGGCAGGGCCTATTCAGTGCTCCCAACATGTAATTCTTCTTTGTAAGTCAAGTGACCCTGGCTTGACCCTCTCGTCCTCTGTCATGTGTCAATCCCACCTCTCCTGACACCAATCACTGTCTCAGTTATAAGGATAGACAGTTCCACTTTCCACCACCTTTTCCATGAAGGAGTATTTCAAGACATCCTCCTGAATTCTCTCCCCACCCCAGCTTATATTTATGCCCTCTTAGCGAAGAACTCTCACATTGCCTGAACAGTTGCTGGCTGACCACCCCATGTATTCCGGCCAGATATTTAAAAGTGTCAATCATATCCTTTCTTTCTCTTCTGGCCTCCAAGAAGTACATGTTCAGGCCAACCAGTCTGACAGGTCTTCTTCTGTTGTACGTGCATCATTTTGTTTGTCCTTCTCTACAGTGATTCTAACATGTCCATGTCCTTTTTAAGGTGAAGGCTCAGAACTGCGCACAGTACTCTAGATGTTGTCTCACCTAAGACCTGCAGTGGGGCAGGATTCCTTTTCCTGCTAGTCTGTTGGCCTTTACACATTCTTGATTGCCCTTGGCAGTGGTCTTAAGGGTGTCACTTATTGTAAACCCAGGGCATTTCCTCTAAGGTCTGGCCTGATCTGACCCCTCCAGTTTTGTGCTTTTTAGGTTCTTTTACCAAAGTGTATGATTTTGCACTTTTATCATCAAATTTAAGTTGCAAGATCTTGGATCACTTTTCCACTTTCTCTTCATCCTCTTTCATTTCCTAACCTCCTTACTATCCACTCTTTCACATATCTTAGGGTCATCTGCATTGACACACTTTGCCCTGGCCCTTCTCCAGTATCACATTTAAACAGATTGAAGAGCCGAGGACCCAGGGCCAACCTCTGAGGCACCTCACTAGTGACCCTCCTAACCTCAGAGTGCTTTCCTTTTAGCATCACCCTTTGGTTCATTCCTCCAACCAGTTCTCTCATACTTTGTTACATCTACCCCTGCCCCATGTCCCCTAACATCTTCTCAAGAAGTTTCAGAGCACTAAGTCAAAGGCCTAGGTGAAGTCAAGATACAGGAAATCTAATGTCTGTCCCTTGTCCTCTGCCTGAGACTTTGTTTATGAGGTTCATTTGGCAGGATCAGCCTTCATGAAACCATGTTATTTACTGTCTTGGAGTCTTTGAGTTTGCAGAACATTGAGTCACTCCTTGATTACAGGCTCAAGCAGCTTTCCTACAATGAAGAGCATGCTGACTGGTCTGTTGGGGCCCTAGGAGCAGCTGCTCCAAATGGGAGGGTGTGAGCTTTGCATTTGAATGGCCCGTCACCTGCTGGCCTCTAGCAAGCTGATGAGAGGACCTATGAAAGGACTGATGCTGGGTAGTCCAAGGCTGAGATCAGTAGAGGGAATGAACTAATCTAAGGGCTTTGTCTGACTCCTACAGGCAGGATATAATGTCCTGGACATCTCCCCAGACAGGACGGAGCCTCTGAAAGGGCATCCAAGATGCTGACCTGAATATCTGGTGCAAAGCCAGACACCCTGAGTCACAAATGGTGATGAAGGCAGATCCCTGTCACCGCCCCCACCTGGAGGCATCCACAGTGTCATATTCTATATATTATTTATCTACTACTGTACTGTTATGTTTCCTGTACAATTTAGCCATGTGATTTTGCCTTCTGTAATTACTGTATGATGTTATTATTGTATTTCTCCATTGCCCCTACCAAAGGATCCATCTGGAATCGAGCAGTACTCTGCTCAGTATGCCTTTCCTGGTTAAACTTTTAAATAAATAAATATGCCACCCACAGGACATGAGTGCCCACATCTGACCTTGATTTTAGGAGCTGGGCCAACTGTGTTTTGGTAGAGCCTCAGGTAGGGTTTGAACCAGATCCCTGCTTGATCCCAGAGGGCATTCTGGCACTGCACTATATGGGCCAAATAGTTAACCACTCGATGGCCAAAGTGGCAGAGGAATACATTCAGCTTGCCCCATTGGTCCAGTTTCTAAGACTCTTTGTCAGGGTAGTGGGTACTAAGGTGTTTGGGCCTTTTGTGCGGTCATGGGCTGTGTTCATCACCACGGTGTCCATCGTGGGGTGCTTCCAACAAAGGGCTTGCCCACTGGTGCATGATAAATGTGAACCGCCTTCATGGGTAAAGTCAGAGGCGGAAGAAGGGTGGTTCCACGCCACCTTAATAACATCTTCGTAGAGTCTATTAAAGAAGGTACCACCAAGGGAGGGTCTCCTTTTTCTTGAGATATATCACCAGGCGACGGCCTCCAGATCAAGCTCCTCCATTTCCCATCTCATGAGGGATTGGATATGACACATAATGTCAAGGAAGGAGGGGTCATCAGGACGGGATTTAGGGGCCTCCCTGGCCTGGTCTTGACCCTCAGAGGAGTCCCTGGAGCCCTCCGACCACTCTGAAAAGGAAGAGGAGTCATCGTCTCCAGACTGATCAGAATCAGGGACTGGTGTCTGAGGGCAGCAGTCATTCACTCATTGGGTGGAGCGCCACCAGTGCATCCCCAGAAACCCCATGGTACAAGGGTCACTAGATCCTGCCCAGTCCAGATCCTGAGGTGGGGATCCGGGGAGGATGAGGGAGAAGGCTTTCTTGGTCAGTTCTTATTTTGTATGAAGGACCACCAGACAGTTAACAGAGCATTATAATCCACCGGTGAAAACAAGGGTAGTGATGTACTTGGTACTCGCCAATATGTCCATCAAATCATCTATCCTGGGTATAGGATAACAATCAAATGCTGACACTTGATTAACTTTCCTAAAATCAAGGCAGATACTTACCCCCCCTTCTTTTTATTTACAATCACCACTAGTGATGACCAAGCACTTCTCAGCTATTCTATGATACCCAATCCTTTAATTTGTTCCAGGGTCATTCTTGATGCCTACAGGGGCATGCCTCAGACAGCTAGTGTTGGAACCCACTCGGGAAGGAGCAATCTTAGACCTGGTACTCTCAAATGGGAACAGAGAGGGATCTCAGATTTAGAAGTGGGCAGCCATCCAGGAACAAGTGACCACCAAACAGTGTGGTTCACGATAAACACAACCATAGAGTCAAGCCATACAAATGTGAGGGTGCTGGACTTTAAGATGGCTGACTTTGGCAAAATGGGAGAGTGCCTCAGAAAAGTACTAGCAAATGGGCAAGAAGGAGGGGTAGAGGAACAATGGGAAACATCAAAACTGACATCACAGAGGCAACAAGCCTTGTGTGATGCAAATAAACAAATCAAAATGAAAGAAAAAAACACTATGGTTCTCAAAAGAGGTGGTGGGAAAGGTTATGGAGAAAAAGATAGTATTCAGGAAGTATAAGGAAACACAGAAGGAGCAGGACAGAGAACTGTACCAGTTAAAGCAGAAGAAAGTGGGAAGGCAGTCAGAATAGCAAAGGCCCAAACCGAGGAAGACAGCCAACTCAGTAAGAAGGAGGATAAAACCTTTTATAGGTACATTGAGGAGCAAAGAAAGACCAAAGGAGGATAGTGAGGCTTAATAAAGGGGAGGATGGGTGGGCAGAGGGTGGCAGTGAAAAAGCAGGGATACTGAATGAAGACTTCTGCTCAGTATTCACAAAAAGAGGGGAGGTACCTAATTCAATCAATGGGAGCACTCTGGATGGGGGTTGATACTAGTCCATTTACAGAAGAAATGGTTCTGAAAGAACTCTTAAACTGAAGGTGGACAAAGCAATGGGACCTGACGAATTCACCCAGAATTCTAAAAGAACTAAGGGAGAACTAGTGACACCACTGAATACCCTTTATAACAAATTATGGGAGGATGATGTGGTACCTGAGGACTGGAGGAGGTGGATGTGATTCCCTTCACAAAGTGGGAGCAAAGCAGAGGCAGGAAACTACAGACCTGTTAGCTTGACCTCAGTGGTAGGAAAATGATGGAATCACTTCTGAAAGAAAGAATTGTTGAGTACCTAGAGGCCAACAGGGCACAGGACCCAAGGCAGCATGGATTCACAGCGGGAAGGTCATGTCAGACAAATCTAATAGATTTCTTCAACTGGGCAAAGTAGTAGACCAGGGAGGGGCTGTGGACGGCCTACCTAGACTTTAACAAGGCATTTGACACAGTCCCACACAAAAGATTAATAAACAAGTTAGCTAGCCTGGGAGTGGGTCTCAGGGTGGTAGCCTGGGTAAAAATTGGCTGGACAACAAAACACAGAGGGTAATAGTAAATAGAGTCCACTCCGAAGAGTGGGGTTACTGACAGAGGTACGCAGGAGGGTTCAGTAGTGGGACCGGTCCTTTTAATGTCTTTATAAGTGACATTGCAGAGGGACTGGAAGGAAAAGTATCCCTCTTTGCAGACGACACAAAGATCTGCAACAGGGTTGACAGACAAAGGGGTGGAAAGGATGAGAAGGGACTTGGCAAGGTTGGAGGAATGGTCAAAATATGACAGCTTAAATTCAAAGCAAAGTGCAAAGTAATGCACCTGGGAAACAAAAACCCAGGGGAAGAGTACACACAATGGATGCTAACAACAACAAAAATGGAAAGGGACCTGCAGTAGTCATATCAGATGACCTAAAGGTAAGCAAGCAACATGAGAAGGCAAGAAGGAGGGCTGGGGGTATACTGTGATGTATGGGAGCGGCATCACCAGTAGAAAACAGGAAGTTGTTATCCTGTGTACAGACAGTTGAGGAGACCCCATCTGGAGTACTGCGTGCAGTTCTGGACACCCATCTCCATAAGGACATAGACAGGATGGAGGCAGTCCAGAAGAGGGTAACTAAAAAGTTGCAGGGTCTGATGACACTCATGCTAGAGCAAACGGTAGAGGGTTACGGGTGCCCTGCCTGTTATGTATTTTGTGGCATTTCTAGCACTGATTTTTGATTTAAGCTGTTTTTTTGATACAAGTATACTCAGCTGTGTTGAGTTTTGTTGCTTTGTTGTCTGCATCAGAAGCCATATGAACAGAGACAAAAGGAGCGTAATATGTATACCCTTGAGGAAAGGAGGGAGAGTGGGGACATGATAAAAGGTTCAAGTACCTCAAGGGAATCAACAAAGTCCAAGATGGTAGCATCTTTCAGAAAAGAGATATGCAAGAATAAGGGGCACAATTTGAAAATAGGGGGACAGCTCAGGGCAACGTGAGGAAGTATTTTTCACGGAGACAGTGGTGGACGATGGAACGTGCCTCCTGAAGAGGGTGTGGGGTCAAAACAGTGGGGGAATTCAAGAATGCATGGACACACATAAGCAATTCTTGTGGGGGATAGGAAAAGTAGGCTGTTGGTTAACTAGAATCTGCAGCTTATCCAATAGGTAGGAAATGGGCAGATTAGGTGGGCCAAGCAGTCCTATCTGTTGTCAAAATCTATGTATGTTTCTATTTTTGTATTTCCTTTTAACCATGTCTGCTCTTAACTGCTCTGATAATCTGTATGTCTTTTGTCTGATAGGGTAAGCATTCTCTGTCACAATTACATACTTGACACCTTTAGCTCGACCTGGCACTGTCGTAAAAGTACTGTTAAAAGTCTTTAGCAAGTTACAAATTTCTGCAGTTTGTTCAGAGCTGAAGGAAACATTCACCTTTACAGCATCAGCAGTTACAGTTTGTTCCAGTCTACCATAAGCTATATCAATATCTTCTTTATCAGTTTCTGGTAAAACTAGAAAGTAGCCTTTGGTGTTTTTTTCAACCCATTTCTTCAGGAGGTTAGCGTGTTAGGGGCCAGATATTCAAAACTTTGCCCGGGGCTAAATTAGCACTGCCCGCAGGCAAACTTAGCCCGGAGCACAAAGCAAGCTATATTCAAAAGGAATAGCCCAGGCAAACAGCTTCTGAATATAGCATGGAATGAGGCCGGGCAAACTGGCTGGAGTGCAGGGCAAACTTAGCTCTGGAATAAGACAGCTCTGAATATGGCAACCAGGAAGTGCAAACCACAACAGCAACACAGTGCACAGCGATGTGAAGGTAGGTAGAGGTGAACTATGTGGCCAATGTGTGTGCTAGCAAATGTGTGGACCCAGTACAGCTGCAGGCAGCAGTGTATGTGAAAGTACAGTGTGCAAAACTGTAAAATAATCCCTGAACTGTTTCGCTGGCCTAACACGTTGCGCAGGTTTAACGCAGGGCTAAATCGTTAGTCCGGGTGCAAACACGCTTTGCCCGGTGCCAAACTTGCCATATTCAAAGTGACATGCAAATGAGCCTACTTAGGTAGTCTCTGGGCAAACATCCAAATTAGCATCTCAGTATGCACTGATTTGCATGTAGTTTGTGCGGGCTAACGGTTTAACCCTGCGTAAACCGATGCAAGTGTTAGCGCTTGTGCAAACAGCGGGGAATATTATACAGTTTTGAACACTACTTCCACATGCGCTGCTGCCTGCAGCTGTACTGGGACAACACAGCATAGGCACAGATGGTGGTGGTGGTGCTGCATGCAACTGTCACACTGTAGGTCATGCTACAGTGCACAGCGAACACTACAGTAGCAAGGAGACCAGTAGTGTGTGGACACAGCAATGCCTATGGTGTGTAGGGCAGTGATGATGACTGCACTATACACAGTGAGAGGCCCAACATGCAGGCATTTTCTGACAGTGGACATTACTGTTACGCTGTTGTGTGACACACAGATGCTGCACCTCTGGCATGGGACGCTCACAGTGACATATACACGTCCGGCATTGTGTGCTGTGGCAGTTGTACAGCTGTGCGGGTATGTGGCTGGGGGGCATATATTATCAGAAAGGCACACTGGTGCTGGGGTATTCCCAATACTGGCCCATGTGCACTGCATGATGTGTCCCAGCCTTGTGGCCACACCTGGTCTGTGGCACAGCCTGGCCACCCATACACTCTCCCCTCAACATCCTCCATGCCCACAGTGCTGCATGTGTGTGCTGGCATCTGTTGGTGTCCACAGAAGAGTGGTCCACAGGTGTGTGCTCTATGGCCACACTGCCATGCTGTCCACTGGCGCAGGGTCACCACTACTGCCTGGCATGGCTGGGACTGGTGGCAGATGATGACATCATTGTGATGCCATCAGTTAGCATGTTTCCTCTATGTTTGGCTTTGACTATGTGTCATATGTATTTGTTAGGGTCATGCAAAGCCACGCAAAGACCACGCAAACACCGCCGAAAGCCAAAAGTGTTGTGCAAGCTGATTGCCCAGGGTTAAGACAAGCTTTTCCTGGCGGTAATGTGCACCGCTAAGTCGAGCAAACCACTTTAGCGCAGCGCTAGTCGCTGAATATAGCATTCGCCTGTATTCATGTCAGTTTGCCTTGCATACATTATCATTTTGCCTGGCGCTAATGCAGTTTGCTTCGCGCTATTTGGCCTTCTGAATATAGCAGACCGCGCTAATCCTGCATAAGCGTTTTTGCCGGTGCAAAGTTTTGAATATCTGGCCCTATATCTCAGTAGGATTTTTCCTATCAGAGGTTTCAATTTCATAGTTAACTGTGCCAATACATCTAAGCATTTTATAAGGCCTTTGCCACTTCATTAACCATTTATTTTCTGTAGTGAGTAACAGTAGCAAGACCTTTTCACCTGGCTCAAAACTTTTTCTTTTACCCCGATGATAATTGCCTTCTGCTGGTGCTGGGTCTCTTCCTGATTACTATGGGCAATTTCAACATATTTTGCCAACTTCTTTCTCAGTGCATACATGTATGATGTAATGGTTTTTTCTGAGTGGAGTTATCATGTTTTTTTTTAATCTAGTGGCCGTCTAGATTATCTACCATACTAATTTTAAATGTTGAAAAACCTGTTGAAGCTTGTGGCACTTCTCTGTAAGCAAAAAGCAGGTAGGGTAACTACTGGTCCCAACCTTTCCCTTCCCCTTTTACAAACCTTTTAACATGCATTTTAGGGTTTGATTAAAATAACAGGACTGTCTGAGGGTGATAAAAAAATTACTCACCTTAGTAATTATGTTTCTTCTAATGGAGTCTTGCTATATTCTGACTATTGCAGTTAGCCCCAGCACTCAAACTGCCCGAGAGTAGAGGGTTAATTTTCTATGCAGAGCATAGAGCGTTGAGCTCGAACACGGCTCAAACCTCTGTCTGCTGCACTTTGAGCGCAACTGTCAGATTCTGTACAAACTAATACTAACTACTATGTGGAAATTGTAAAATTTTTACCAGCCAAATGGCAACCAAATATTTTGGATCCCCAAAAGACTCAAGTCAAGAAATCCAAAATCAAAAACCAGGTAGTGAACAACTTAAGACTGTTAAATTAATCAGATAACCCACTCCCCTCTCTAAATGGAGGGAGTACTAAATGCACCCCTAGGGTGCAACACTGCACCTGCCAGCCCACTTCACAAAGACAGGTTCTGAGAGGGGAGGTAGGGAGGGATGTCAGAATATAGCAAGACTTCATTAGAAGAAACATAATTACTAAGGTGAGTAATTTTTTCTTCAAACAACATGAAGTCTTGCTGTAGTCTGACTATTGCAGACTACCAAGCAGCACCTCCATGGAGGAGAATCGAACCTACCTTGAGAATAGGCTCTGCAGTACTGCTGTACCAAACCGAGCATCACTCCTAGCCTGGATGTCCAGGGAGTAATGCTTGGTAAATGTATGGACTGTTTTCCAGGTGGCTGCTTTACATATCTCTAGCAAAGGAATATCCTTGGCACGAGCCAGTGAAGCAGATGTACCTCTAGTCGAATGAGCCCTCAGGTCTGAGGGAGGTATTTCGCCTAGCTTCTCATAGCAGAATTGAATACAAGAGACAATCTACCTGGCAATAGTTCTCTTAGTGGCAGGTTTGCCCTACCCACTTCCCCATAAGTGAGAAACAACTGAAGGAATCAAACCTGTGAGCCTTAGTACGCTCAATGTAGTAACTAAGGGATCTTTTAACATCAAAGCTGTGTAAACTATTTTCTCCTGAAGAAGAATGATCAGTGAAGAACACAGGAGAGACATAGATTGGTTCAGATGAAAATCTGAAACCACTTTGGTAAAAACATCCTATTAGTTCTAAGGACCACCTTATCTCTATGGAATGAGATAAAATCAGGCTCCACTGACAGAGCTTGCAATTCACTGATATGCCTGGCAGAGGTAATAGCTACCAGGAACACAGTTTTCCAAGTCAAGTACTTAAGCTCTTCTGAAGACAAAGGCTCAAAGGGGTTGCACAAGCTGAGCAATGCAAACATTGAGATCCCAAGCAGGGGTAGGATCCCTAAAGGGGGATTGGTATGAAGCAATCCCTTGAAAATTTACAGAATACGGGTGAGATGACAGTGAGGAAGGCTTTCCCTGACAGAAAAGCAGAAACAGCTGACAAATGTACTTTGAGAGTAGCTGGTCTGAGGCCTAGGTCATTAAGATGAACCTATAATCCAGAACTGTAGACAATTCAGCAGTGTCTGGGGATATATGCTTCTTGGAACACCAAATGCTGAATCTTTTCCATTTGGAGTTGTAAGTTTTCTGGTGGCAGGCTTTCTAGAGGCTTTGACAATATCCAGAACCCTCGGGACAGATGCAAATCTGCATACTCTTAACTCTTCAAGAGCCATGCCTTGAGATTGAGTGACCAAGATTGGGGTACCAAATCCTCCCTGAGAGGAGTTTAATAGGTTGTAATTCCTGGGAAGAGACAGGGAAGATGGACTGCTAGGGACAGCAACAGGGGTACCAAGGCTGCCTGGCCCAGTCTGGAGCAATTAGAATCACTTTGCAAGGTTGTGACCTTACCTTGACCAGAACCTTGAACAGTAGAGGAAAGGGAGGAAAGGCATATAGATATTTCCCTTCCCAGTTCAAAATCAGAGCATCCAGAGGACTGAGCCCAATAATGGAGGTCTGCAACAAAACAGAGGAAGTTGGTGATTGTCTGGGGCTACAAAGAGATCTATCTCTGGAGTGCCCTACCTTGAAAAAATCACTTTCAACACCAGAGGGTCCAGGGACCATTCGTGATGACCCTGGGAGATCCTGCTCAGTGCATCTGCTAGCACACTGTCCTTCCCTGGAAGGTAGACTGCTATCAGAGAGGTCTGCAGAGAATAAGCTAAGGACCACAATTTCATGGCTTCCGTGCACAAGGCCATGGACTGAGTGCCTCTCTGCTTGTTGATGTGCCGCATGGTGGTGGTGTTGTCTGTCCTGACCTGAACCACCT
Source organism: Neoceratodus forsteri (assembly GCA_016271365.2). NCBI lineage: Eukaryota > Metazoa > Chordata > Ceratodontiformes > Ceratodontidae > Neoceratodus > Neoceratodus forsteri. The sequence goes on along the minus strand of CM028129.1, from coordinate 1,706,832,018 downwards.
TGTTCTGCACTGACTGAGAGAAAGCTTGCAGGGCCAGAAAGACCGCCCTGAGTTCCAAGAGATTGATATGAAGAAGGGATTCCTGAGGGGACCACAGTCCCTGGGCTGTGAGAGCCCCAGATGGGCTCCCCACCCCAGTAGAGAAGCATCCGTGGTTAGGACCACAGTGTGAGACTGAGTAAGAATGGGACTCCTTGCCTGAAGTTGCCCTTATCCTGCCACCATTGGAGAGCCTGGATCAGAGTCTTGGTCACTGGAACTAGTTTAGTTAGAGAATCTTTCTTCTGAGACCAAAGGCCCTCAGGTGAAACTGAATGTCCCTCATCTGAAATCTGGCACCTTGGACCATTGCTGTAGAAGCTGCCATGTGGCCCAGAAGTTGAAGGAGCGTATTGCTGGCGAAAGACCAGAAGGTGGAGCAGAAGAAGCCAGCTCTACAATAGCCTTGCCCTTTCCAGGGAAGAAAAGCTCTTGCTTTGACTGTATCCAATTCTGCCCCTATGAAGGTGAGGAGTTGTACAGGCTCGAGAACTGACTTGGGAAGATTGAGAAGGAATCCTAGGAAGTGAGCACTTGCTGAGTCACTTGAAGGTCTGACTTGACTTGGTCTGGGGACTGACCCACAATGAGTCAGTTGTCCAGGTATGGAAATATGTTTCCTTCTTAAAAGGTCACTACTACTGCTAGGCATTTTGTGAATAGCCTTGGAGCTGATGTCAGGCTGAGGGGCATAGCTTTGAACTGATAATGGCCTGAAGGGAATTGAACCTGAGGTACTTTCTGTGGGAGCACCTGATGGGAATGTGAAAGTAGGCATCTTTTAAGTCCAGGGATGCTAGCCAGTCCCTGGCCTTAGAGAGGGAAGGATTATTCCCAGTCACCATTTTGAATTTTGGTTTTAAAAGATGTTTGTTCAGATATCTTAAGTTTAGGATGGGTCACCACTCACCTGTCTTTTTGGAACAAGAAAGTACCTGGAGTACAGACCTTTGCCCTGTGCAATGTAGGAACTCTCTACAGCCTTTAGAGCCAGTAGAGATGAAACCTCTGCCTCTAGGGTAATGGTTTCGGAGATGCTTGCAGGTGGAAAAGATCTGGCCCTCAGCTTTGGAAATTTCTTGAAGTTGAGAACCAGCCCTGGCTCACCACCTCCAGGACCCACTTGTCTGAGGTAACAGACATCCAGTCCTGGACAAAGTAAGCCAGCCTGCCTCCTACAGGAAAGGGAGTTGACCGGGCTGACACATCAGGGTGTCTGCTTGGCAGGAGCCTTAGGTTGACGGATGGATGCAGCCCTGCTCATCCCCTTCTGCCTCTCCCTCTGAAGAACCCCTCTGAGGAAAGGGAGAAGAGGCCTGTGCTTGGTAGAAAGGCCTATGAAAGGCCTGCCCTGCCCTAGCCTGCTGCCTTTGAGGAGTTGCCTGCCTTTCCTTGGCCTGTGCACTCCTATAGGTGGTCCTATACTCATCCATCTTTTCATGTAATTCTGAAATTACCCACCACAGAAATCCATGGCCTTAGCCTGGGTGTCCTGTGAGAGACAAATACATCTGAGCCAAGCCATTCTCTGAAGAGCCACAGATGTAGCCATGACTCCAGAGAACACATAATTGGAGTCCACAGCAGCATGGAACTGTACCTTAGATGCCTCAATCCCATCAGCAGCCACCCCTCCAGCTCCGAGGCTAGCTGGGGAGGCCTGCAGCCAGTGCCAGTACAGTGTCCCACCTGGACTTCTGGTACCTAGCTGCATAGGCCATATAATTAGCCTGCCTGAGTCCCAGCGAATGCCATGTACTGTTTCTTTGCCATGTCATCCAGCTTCCTAGAATCTTTATCTGGGGTGTGAAGCCAAGGTATATTAGCCTTATCACAGGCTGCAGCCTGCACAACTAACATGTAAACACGTGTTGATACAAGTACTCTGTACAGAACCTGATAAGGTGTACCTTTTGTCTATCCTTCTGTCGACAGGAGGTACAGAATTTGGAGTTTTAAAATCTTTTGTGTCTGTTTCCCAAAAGACTCATGAAGGGAATAGACAGTCTTGTGGACTCTGGGATGTCCATCATCTCCACATAATCAGGTTCCTCTTGTTCCTCTACAGCTTCTTCCACAGGGAGCTGAAGAGTTTCTGCCACTTTCCTGTAAAACATGTAGTGGGAAGGGACTCAGAAAACCTAGGAGGAAACACCAGAAGGCCTGTCTGGGGAGATGTCCGGTTCAATGGGCTCAACCAGACCTCCCACACCATCGTCATCATCATCATCATAATCTTCATCCCCTCAAAATCCGGTTCATAGAAATCTTCAGGGCATAATCTTGAACCAGAGGAACCGAACCGAACGCGGCTGCTGAAGGCGTCAATCAGGCAGAAATGGACGAGCCACCCCTACAATCCTTATCGCATTGGCAATCCTTCGCGGGTCGGAAAATGGGTCTCTGAACTGAACCGCCAATTTTCTTTCTTTTGTGGAACCAATCCCTCAGGATCGGCTCTCCTCTTGCCTGAAGAAGTATCACCCTGGTCAGAGGGCACTCCCTCAGGTTCGGTTGGAACTGAACCGGGCTGGCCATCGAGGTCCAACGGACTTCACGGCCTCCTTATCCCTTAGCCTACCTAATCTTTTTCAGGGTAGACTTCAGGAAATGTTTACAGATTTGGCAATCTGAATTGAGGTGGTCAAACCCCAGAGAATAAACACAGGTGGTATGGGGATCAGCCTTATAAGAACCTCCCCACACACACTGCAGTGTTGAAACCCAGTGGGCCCATTTTTTCTTTTGGGTTTCTCAGACATAGCCATCCTAACCACAAACTTACCCTTTTATGGCAAACAACCAGGCAAGACACCCTTATTGGTTTCTAACCGTGTCAGGTATGGGAAGAAAATATAAAAAATGCAGTTTTTTAAAACCGATAAGGACCGGTAACCACACAAAAACAAAGACAGAATATATAAATCACTAAATGGCGGTTCAGCCGAACCGGTCAAAAATCTGTTTTTCCAATTTCCACAAGTTTACTATGTCTAGTTCACTACCTAGTACTTACTGTACCACAGACAGAGATCTGAACGAAACTTGCAAAAATAATCGGTAAAACCGAGGACTTTAACCGACTTCATTAACGGTGAGCAAAGGAGAAATCTCCAGGCGGCCTTTTAGTTTGGCGGAGTAAAGAATCTGACAGTTGTGCTTCAAAGTGCAGCAAACAGAGTTTGAACCAAACTAGAGCTCAACGTTCTATGCTCTGCATAGAAAATTAACCCTCTACTCTCAGGGCAGTTTGAGTGCTGGGCTAACTGCAATAGCCAGAATACAGCAAGACTTCATGTTGTTTGAAGGGAGAGGTTCTAATGGCGTTAATACCTAGCAGTTGGTACAGATCCTTCAGTAATGCAGCACCAAAATTACTACCCTAATCAGTAATAATCTGTTTAGGTATGCCCACGCTGCTGAAAATTTTTGCAAGCTCTGCTGCCACTTTTGGGGCTGTGACATACACATAGGAACTTCAAGCTCTTTAGGGCTGATAGGGATTCGAGGTGGGGGTTGTATCGCCAAATCAAAATTTGATGTTAGCACCATTTCCTAACTAAGCCCAAGGAGTATGAGATTGTCTCGCTTAAACTTCACCTTCCATCCTCAGAGTGCATCACAATCATTGGTGGCTATAGACCCCGTCAGGAGGCACAGAAATTTTAACGAGTTGAAATCCATAACTTTGGCTGCTAACACGGAAACAATAATCTTAGGGGACTTCAATATGGATTGGCTCACTGCTAAATCCCACTCCTAAAAGCCATCTGTGATGAGCTGGGTCTTGCACAGATAGTAACTGAACCCACAAGAATCAATGCTTCTAACTCTGCCAACAGCTCACTCTTAGATGTCATCTTAACCAGCATCCCCATAAAATCTCACATTCTGCAGTTTTCCATAACGACATGGCGACCACAGTATCATTGTATGTACAAGATTCCAATCTAAAACCCAGCAACATCCTAAATTCAGAATCAAACGCTGCTCCGTAAATTCAACTCAGTAAACTTCCTAACCGATCTAGCTACGATCAGGTGGCAAGACCTATATCTTGCCAAATCTGCTGATCCGCCGTCTCTGTCCTAAATGACAACCTCACCACCCTAATTAACAAGCATGCTCCTCTTATTAAAGCGAGGCTGCGGAAATCTCATCCGTGGTTCACCCAAGAGCTCAAATCTGCACTTACAATACAGACAAGCTATGGGCTAGGGCCAGGCACACAAAGAACCGGCAGACTGGCAGGCTTAGAACTGTCAGAAATGCCTGTGTTAAAAGTGTATGTGCTACTAAAGCAAACTTCTACATCTCCACTCTGGAGCAGGCCAAAGGGAACTCAAAAAATCTGGAAGACACTGAGATCCACTGAAGGCCATCCTGCTGCTTCCTCCTTCCCACCAAGATTCTGGCCAAGGACAGGATGGTTGAGAAAATAAACTGCAATCCTCGCAGAACTTAACCTTCACTTTGCCACTGCCGATTTGGCATTCGACTCCTCCCATACGCTAGCCGAGTGAATAGCAACACTAGCCCAGGTTCTACACATGCTACTCCACCTCATCCTTCCAGTTGTGCCTGTTTAGCTACAAAGAAGTCAAGACATAATTTTAGCCTTGACACCAAGAAAAGTGCAGGGACAATGGTCTTGAATCATTTTCTTGCGGTTAGGCTATGTCCAGCTCACAGCCCCCATCCTTCACATCTTCAACCTCTCTATTACCACAGCCACTGTTCCATCCTGCTGGAAATCTGCCCATGTTCTTCCCTCTTCAAATCAGGAGATCCTTGTGACTTAAACAACTACCGTCCTATCTCTGTCTTGCCCGTTGTCTCCAAAGTGCTGGAAAAACTTATATACAACCAACTAAAAAATCACCTTGAGCGCACTCACTCCTAAACCCAGCCCAATCTGGCTTCGGTCGAAGCACAGTACTATCTCAGCCTTGGCTAAAGTCTCTAATGACTGGATCCATGCTATGGACACCAAGAAGGTTACTGGTGCAGTCTTTCTAGACCTCAGTAAGCCTTCGACACTGTAGACCATCACATCCCAATCACCTGTCTTGCCTACATAGGTGCCACTCCACTTACCTTACAGTGGTTTAACAGTTATCTCATGGGAAGGATACAAAAGTCAAAGCTGATGGCCTACCATCTGCCCCACCTTCAATTGCCAGAGGAGTCCTCAAGACTCCATCCTAGGACCAATCCTTTTTTCCCTGTACATCAACAACCTTGACTCCCACATAAAGAACTCTAGCATACATTTCTTTGCAGGCGATACGGTTTTATACGCATCAGGCTCGTCCTTAACTGAAGTCAGGAAGTACTCCAAGCTGACTTTATCCAGTTAGAAAGCAACCTTGTCAATGCCAAGCTTCTCTTAAATGCCAAAAACCAAGACAATGATTTTCTCAAGACTTGCCTTCTCTGGTGCCCTACCTACCCCACCTAAAACTTCATAGTTACCTCCCTAGGTGAACCCTTGGAAGTCGTACCTTAAATTTAAATATCTAGGTATGTGGATAGACAACAAGCTTTCCTTCAACGACCACGAGGATCTATCAAAGAGGCTAAAAGCACGCTTGGGTTTCTTCTTTAGAAATAGGACCCTCTTTTCTCTGCGACCCGAAAGACTTGCCCAAGCAACATTCCTTCCCTTGCTTGACTACAGAGACATTATCGTTATTCCTCCACAACCTTGAGCCTATCTAAACTGGATGTACTCTATCACCGTGCTCTTTGCTTCATTACTAACTCTCAGTACAGGACCCACCACTGTGATCATTATGCAGCAGTTGTGTGGACCTCTCTTGCCACCAGACACTTCCTGCATGCTGGCATTTGGACCCTCAAATTACTACTCCACAAACTGCCTGTCTATTTAATGTCTCTCATACACATCTCGATAGCGCCTACTCCCTAAGGAAATCAACCTTATCCTACTAGATGTTCCCAGAACACGTACCACAGCTGGCCAAGAGCTGTCTCATCACCCTCCCAAACATTTGGAACCAACTACAAGCCATGCTGAAGCTAACCAGCATCGTATCAATTAACTCCTACAAAACACTAGCTATCTCTAAATTAAAAGACATATGTAGGTGCCACTAGGCCCCAATGCCAAGTCAGCTTCCTAGGTACCAACTAGCCTCTACTTATTAAGCTGAAATGTGTTGCATAATTTTAGGGCAAGGTTAAAGCTGGAATGTACTGCATATATAGCAATAAAGACTTCTATTGTGTATACCTCTTGTATTATATATTTTTTTCTTTGTTGATCTACATTTTATATCTCCTGTCTATGTAATTGCGAACTGTATGTGTATGTGCCTCAGGACCTCCTTGTGAATGAGCTTGCTCAACGGAGTCTTTCCTGCAATAAACTTGAACTTGAACTGCATCTGGGTATCAAGTAGCATTAGTCAATGCACTACCAAAATGAATCGAATACAATTTGCTACTTTTGTCTAAGGGGCCAACCACATCCATTGCAATTCTCTCAAAAGGTACATCTATCAAGGGTAGGAGCACCTTGTCTTTTTAGGGCTATGGGTGGAGCCTACATCCTATTGGGATCAGATGGTAGCTCTAAAACAACAATCGTGGAACCTTCCATTGGACATTTGGAGTATTCTTCGAATGCCCAATGGAGCTTGAAAGCCTCTACCGTCGACTGTGGAATAACAGCCGCACTATTTCAGCTGTTACTTCTGCATTGTAGTGCATGAACTGCACATGCGCAACTCATGCACATGCACAGTTCAACTGGCACCATCATGTTGTGAATGGCAAAATACCATTCCCGCAACAACGCGTATGCGAATGTCACGCATGTGCAGTTGCGTCGCCACCAACAGAAAAACCCTCCAACTGCTGCTGTCCTACGCAGCTGCTGACATCGGGTTCCCATGTTGGCATTGAGTAGCCCCACCCCAACTTATGTGGCACAGTGGGAGCCCACCCAGTGTGTCCAAATGTATGCAATTGCCCGTGCTGACATCGGGTGCCCAATCCCCATGTCAGCACCACGTGCCTCCCCCACTGATGTGGTACACTGGGAGTCCACCCAGTGTGCCCAAATGTTTGTTTTTTCTTCCCCTCTAGACATCAGCGTTCCCAATCCCTGCGCATCACATACCCACCCACTCCCAACTCATGTGGCACACTGGGAGCCCACCCAGTGTGCCTGGATGTTTACATTTCTTTCTTTCCTGTAAATAAAGAAAGCTTCTCCCAACAATTTTTTTCTTTTTAAATTGTAAAGAAAATGGTCCCGTGTTGTCGCCTCCAGTCCCTCCCCATCCCCACCCTCCCGCTGAGCACCCAGCTCCCCACCCCCTTACCCCATACTTACCACCAGAAGTTGGCGCTGTCATCTTCCCTGGACGGGACACGTCTGCAGTCTTCAAAGCCGAACCACAAACTGAAGAATCAAAGGTAAGCTTGCTATAATGGCATTCAGTGGGGTTTTCAATTTAAGCTGATAAATCCGCCATTTTTTGAATTTTGGCTGAAAATTTTCAGCATGGGGTACTTGGAAACCCCTCCTCATGAACAGTGTGACTGTAATTTCATTATTCAGTCCTGAAAGGTGATTTCGCGGTCACTGTGCGGAATCATCTTTTGGGACCAATTAACTAAAATGGCAGTGCCACTGTTCATTGTGTGGCACCAAAAGCCCATGTTGCAAATTTCGTGAGAAAACTCCAAAAATGACTGCGTTAAGAGCATGTGTTGCACAGTTTCTATGCATGTTCCTAACTTCGCCAAATTTTAATATTTTCAGTCCAGATTTTCAATGTTGCCATTTTTGCACATTTCCTTTTTAACAGTATAGCTGTCATTTTTCACATCCTGTCCAAAACATGTTTTCACACCTGTAGCACAGAATGGCACGGTCGCTGTACAAAATCACCTTTCAGGACAAGTGAACAAAATGACACTGGCACTCTTCAGGAGTAGGGGTCCCAAAAGGCCATGTTGAAAATTTGGTGCAACACCTCCACAAAATGGCCAAGTTACACCCGGGCATTCAATAATTTCTATGCACACGTGTAACTTGGCCACTTGGCAGCTCTTCACAGCCCTATCGGCTCTAGCCAGAATTTGTTTAATAATGAGGGCTACTGTCTGACATTAAGAACAAGAACTGCAATCTGTATGTATTTATTTAATTAATTATTTATGTCTTTGTTAACTGGGTAAGTGCACTGATCCAAGGGCAACATCTTCATAAATTCAGGCCAGTAAAATCTGTCACAGCTTAACAAATGGCTAGGAGCACCAGGATATGTGCGTGCTATTAAAAGTCACGAAAAGATGAATCAAAATAGGTATAAGCATCCGCACAACATACTCAGAAAACGTCCCATGGATAAAAAATCGCATTTATTATAGACCAAAATCAAAGCACATACTACACAGACTGACGTTTCGCTTGGCGACTGCCAAGCTTCCTCAAGTAAAGACATCTTTCAAGTGTTTTACTTAAATACTTTGTTCACCATACCATGTGATTTCTATTGCACCAATACACATACACTAGCAATTATATACTAATTGTTTGAATGAATAGTTCTTAAAGGTCCAAACGTATATATCCATTGTTCTCATATGAATACTAAGAACTACCTCAAAAACATCAAAACAATTCCAAAAGTGCTATCTTCCAACATTTCACACTTAATTTGTACAAAACTAAAATATCACAATTACTCAATACACAAAAACTCCTTTATGTTATTTGTTTAAATAAAAACATAAAAAAGTGCAAGTATTGAAGGGGACAAGTTATCTAAATAAACTCTGCTATTCAATAAATGAATTTTAACAAAATGCATTACTTTGTCTTGCATTAGTAATTCATTTATATAAATTTATGCTCATGGAACTAAATTTATTTTATTTCAAATATTTTAAAATTTCCTCCAAATTCATAATTTAAAGAACCCATACATCATTTGTACTTCTTCAGAAATGCGGCTAACTCAAAATTATCATTAAGGCCCTTATTTTCACAAGCTCCTAGAGTATATATCCAGAAACTTTCTCTCTGGCCTATTTTCTTATTTAAGTCTCCACCCTCGGTCCCAATGTAACAAGCTCCAACCCTAAAAGCTAAACTTATGATTTATTTGACCATACTTCAAAACATGCTTCACTATGGCATATGAATCATCTCTCTTTCTATTGCTCTAACGTGTTCACCTAGTCTCACTTTTTAATTTGCGTATAGTACGTCCGACATAATAGGCCCCACACTGCAAGTTAATAAATATATAACACTCGTGCTGTTACATGTAATGAAGTCACGTAACTCCACAATCTTCCCAGTAACAGGATGTGTAAAGATTTTACAGCAATTAATATATTTGCAGTAAACACAATTCCGCATCTATGTGTTCCTTTTGGTTTTGTGGTAAGCAATGTTTGTCTAGCTTTTATACTGGAGCCTGCCATATTAGATACTACATAATCCTTAAAGCTTTTGCTCTTCCTGTACACTACATTGGGACCTTCTTTATTATTTCTTTCAATTTGCTCCAACTTTAGAATAGACCAGTTATTATTTAAAACCTGTTTTATTTCATTTGCTTGGTTTGAAAAATCAGTAACAAAAGGACAGTCCACTTTAGATTTGGAAACTTTTTATAGTTTAACACCTCTTTTCTATCCAATTTGTCTACTTTTCTAATTGCTGATGCTATACTACTGTTGCTGTACCCTGTTCTTAAACGTTGCACTTGCTGACATCGCTTAATCTTGAATTCAGGATTCAGAACAATTTCTAAATGTTCTAATTAGTTGACTTTTGGTATATTAAATTTTGTATGAAAAGGGTGACAACTATCATATCTCAATATGGTGTTTCTGTCTGTAGGTTTCTGAAATAAAGTAGTACATACTCCTTCGTGGCTATCCTTATAGATTTTCAAATCCAAGAAATTAATACTTGTTTGATGTACATCATATTTGTCCGTCAAACAACTACTAGTTGATTCGTCCATTTAACAAAATACCCAAATTCCTCCACTGAACCTTTCCATACTATCAAAATATCGTCAATAAAGCAGCGCCATAAATCTATCTTGTAAATAAATGGATTAGTATCTGGTTCTTACAAAAATGGATTTACCATTTGCCTACAAACAAATTAGCATAACTTGGGGCCATTTGGTGCCCATAGCTTATGCCTCAGTTTGATGATACAAAATCCTTCAAACATAAAAATATTCATAGTAAGTACCAATTCAGCCAGCTGTAACAGAAATTCTGTAGGAACTTTAACTAAACTCTCTTCAGTTCTAGTATTCAAAAAATATCTCATAGCTTCCAAACCTCCATCATGAGGTATAACTGTATACAGTGAATTAACAACCACCACTGAAAAGTACCATGTTTTGTCCATATATAAATCCTCCACAATCTGTACTACCTGAGTTGAATCTTTCAGATAAGATCTCAAATTCTGTACTGCGGTTGTAAAAACCATCTAAGTACATAGAGATGGGTCTGTCAACCACCCTTGCCTGAAACAATTGGTCTCTCTGGAGGATTTTCTAGATCTTTATGAATTTTCAGAAGTGCATAAATAACAGGAATAACAGGGTATGTTACTGTTAAAGTTCTATATTCCATTTCTGAAATATAACCCTTTAAAAACCCTTGTTCAAACATTTATCTATTTTTGTTTAAAGACATCTATAGTTCGATAAGCAGTTTTAACATAAAATGTTTCATCCTTAATAAGCCTTGTGACCTCTCCAATATAATCCGGTATTGAGCACCACAATCGCCCCACCTTTATCTGCCGTTTAATTGGCGGTGCTTTATTAGCTCCTAAACATTTAAACCTCCATTTCATTTTACTACAATTGAAATTGAATCTTCCAGTTTCAGTAAAATCTGTACAGCAATCTGGCAAGGGTGCGATTCCTCCCAGTGACCAGCCACAGAACTATCATGTGCTATCTGTAACAACTCAGATCTATATTTTTGTGGTATAACTAATTGTTCTATGTGTTCCTATGTCTCAGGTTTAACCCAAATTCTGTACTGTAACCCATTACATTTTTAAACATTGGTTCACCCTGTTTTTGTTTTACTAGCTGCTTAAAGTAACATTGGAGAGAAGCATCCTAAATTTGCTCTGAAACAAAATCACAATCAGTTATCAGTTTAGTTTCAGCATTTCATATATGTGCACCCTATGCTGTTTTGCTCTCTTGGCCTCCCTTCTACTTTCGCACTCCCCTCACACTCCATTATAGCACTTATCCATATCCCTCACACCTAATCCTTGCTACTCCCCTTTCTCACCACCTACCCCCCTTTCTCCCTTTTCCAAGGACACTTGTTCTGTCTTACTGCATCTTCCCCTCTCTACTCTTTTTATGTCTTAAGCTACCCTCTGCTCCTTTATGCACTTTCTGTTTCTCTACCTCTCTCTGCTAACCGTCCTGGCACACTGTGTAAATTGCCTGGCATATTGTGCTACTGCTTCTTTTATTTTAATTATATTTGATCCTAGACAAAGCCTTTGGCAGCTCTTTTTATGTAACCACGCTGTGATGTTTGAAGTTTATTCAATGTACTGTTCTATGTCTAAACTTGTCCCTTGTTCATGACATGGAACCTTTGTAAAAACCTATGGCTCAAAGGTGTTATCCAAAATCTTAATAAATAAATAAACCCCTTATGTCCATCAGTCTTTTGTTGCCACTGTTTCTTGGCATCTTCTTTCTTTCCTGGCCTTCCGGTCTTGGAGCCATGCTCAGATAAATCGAATCAAAATCACCAAAGGAAGAGCCCCCACCATCTAAGATTTTGCCTGAGCTCTTGTCATCATAGCTGTTGAAACATCAGGATTACTCCCTCTCTGTTAACTTAGTAAATCCTGAAAGTGATTTCAATAATCAGAGCTACAGGTAACTAAGTACTACCCCCACTTTCATTTGGTGCGACACACCCTTAATATTCAGAGTCACCTGGGTGGTGGGATAGTATCGAGTGTTCCCATGGATGCAGATGACACCAGTACTGGGTCCTTTTGCACAGTTTTCCCAGCACTTCAGCATGCACTAGGGTCTGTCTGCTTCCCAAATCTCTAAGTCCTTTCACAGTCTTATCTCCCACCTTCACATCTGTTAAATACTTCCCCAATTTGCTAAGGACATTTCTGCTCCAGTGTCACTTTCCTTACTATGGCAGTTTCTTGCAATATGGCCCAGCTTATTACAGTTATAGCAAGTAAAGTCTTTGGGTGCAGATTTGTTACCCCCACCAGAGTTCTTATCAGACTTGGAGTTAAATCAGGAAAAAGAGGTCTTACCAGTGGTGGCTGCTTCCTCACTGTTTTGGCATCTGTTTAGCCATCTGGTAGTCTTCGACCAAAAACAGCCTTTTCCCCACTTTCTGGTCAGTGTTCTTTTACCCAAAGCTGCACATCTGTAGGCAGGATGTTGGTGAACTGCTCCAGTGCAAGTGTGTCCGACGATCTGTGAGACTGTTTTTGCCTTGAGGTTGGAGCCATTTATTAAGGAGTTCCTGAGCGGGTGAAGGCTTCTCAGGATTGTCAACCGAGTTGTGCTTCAGAGACCGGAATCTTCACCTGTAGGTCTCTCCTGAGATGTCATATCTTTTGGGATTTCTCTTTTCACTAGGTCATAGTTTTTCTGACTGTGCGGTGTCCATATTTCTGTAGGCAAGTTACCAGCTTGATTACACATTGCTGTTTTGCCATTGCCATGCTGTGGCAACCTTTCAGAAGTTGCCAGGTATGATTCAGTATCATCCGAGGGACACAACTATGTGAGTTTAGTGTCTTTTAAGTTGTTTGTGTCTTGTTGCTCTGCTGGACATGTGCCAGCTCTCCAGCTTTGATAGCTTGCAAGGCCTCCAGCCATCGCTGCTACTGTCACTGCATCTCTTCTTTTCTTTGTGCCTCTAAATGTTGAATTTTCTTTTTGCTGCATCTCCTCTCTTCTCTGGTTCTCCATCTCTTTTTGTTGTATAGCCCACCATTTGAAAAAGGCAGTCAGGCTTTCAGGTTCTGAAGAAAAGGAGGGTCCCCAGGGAAATCCTGTTTATTCTTAAAGTGTTCTCTGGTGTGGAGCTTGGTTGCTAGTACTGTGTAATTGCTTCAAAGAGAGGTGCAACCGCTCTGGCTCAGAAAAACCATACACAAAAAGTCAATTTGGATATACTGTAGTTCCTTGTTTCTTTATTCAAACATAGGTATTCGGATTCACACCCCAACATTTAAGCCATGCAGTGGCTTATTCTGGGGAACTGTTAAACAAGTAATAAACATATTTTAGTATTTATGCTATTTTCTAATTGCATAAATACTAAAAAATATGTTTTATACAAGGAAACTATATCCAAAATGGCTTATAGGTTCTGTCATTACCTGTTCTTCTTTTTCCATGACTGGTGCTAGCTGTACAGTCTCAGTACGGACTTCTGTCTCTGCTAGTTTGCTGCCATTCTTCTGGTAATCACTCCTGGACTTGCTGCTGCAGAGATCCATACCTTTCTTCTGTGCTTCCCTGGTACTAGGTCTAGTACCCATGCACAAACTCCTGGCTTATTGTATGCACAAGCGTAAATCCCAGTTAGGCTGACACCATCTGTCATTGAGGCATAAGTCAGGAAACATAGGAAAACCAGGAGCAGTTGTAAAATTCATGGGTAACCTTTTATTATTACCAATAACAGTAAAATAAAAATAAAAATTGTTTAGTATAACTATTTACAAAGGCAGTACAAACACAGAAAACAAAGTCCTTCATCTGAGGGCTTCTTTTCAATTCAAATCTCAGTCTCTGTCTCTCCTCTAGCAAAAGCATTGCTGCTCTTTTTATAAGTGTTTGCCTTGGAACTTGTTTAGAGATATCCTGTTTTTTCTCAAAATGTTCTAGTAAGTTTCTTTTAGAGCAGGCTTGCAAATAGAACAATGTCCCAAACTGGCCCCTGCTGACAACTCTGCAAAAGAGTTCAGAAACAAGCCTGAGAGCAGCTTAAATTGTATCTCACGTTAACTCCCTAAATGCCAAATAGCTTTTTGCAATCATTTCAACAGAATAACTATATACAGTTTCTTTTTACTAGTCTAGCTGTTTGGTCCCTGTCAGCCTCCTCCCACCAACTGGTGGCAGGCACACATATGGATTTACAGATCTTCACCCCCGAGGCCCATGCAGGCGTGTAGAGGCACACATTGCACCCTGTGGTGCCAGCTCAGCCCCTTCCACCTCCCAATACTTTGCTGCCCCTCTTCGCCTATGCTACCCACTGGAACTCCATATGGTGGGAGCAGAACCAGGGGGCACCAACCCACCCCTCACCAAACTCTGGAGAGGAGAGTTGCCTGCGGCATGTCAATCCTGCTCCACCTTCCCCCCCGCCGCACCCTGATGACCTGAGGTCATTCCCAAACCGGGTCACCGACATAGCGGAGGTAAGGCATCCAGCGCCTCAACCCTCTGCGCCACCAAGCTAGCAACTATATACAGTTTCAAACAAAGGGATCCCAGTTTCATATAAAGATTCACATATATTTTATAACCACAGTTATGCGAGGGGAAGAAACACAGAAACAGCAAGTGAAGGCAGAGAGATAGCGAGAGGCAGAGAATCATGAGAACATCAGAGTGATCAGTTCCTAGGGCTCACGAGAACATTTGGTTGTGCAACCAGACAGACAAGACAGAAAAGGAGAGGACAGAACAGATCCTTGCATTTAACTCTTTCTACATAACAAATGGGACAGAGCCTTATTCAACCTATTGCAGCCACAATAGGGACAGAAGAAACAATACCTCCCTAGGGTTTGCCTCCTTATGTCCACACCTCTTTTTGTTTAATAAAAAGGGGGTGAGGCAGAAGGAGGAGGAGATGCCAGAAGCCTGGCCATTGAGGGAGAAAATGGGTGGGTTGCAGTAGTGAATGCTGAGGATATTCAGGAACAGCATGAATTACGGTGAGTGCATAACTTTCAATATCTTCCAAGAATCAGTCTTTACCGTTCATCAGTGGTAGGTCAGTGTACCAAGCCACCACCGACTGGTGGTGCTGGCAAACCTGAGGGAAATGGTTGTTCCTCAGACTCCTGTGGGGGAGACACACAGAGGTGGGGGCCCCTCATGGTTCTGGTGAGACCTGAGACTGGTCCAGGACAGGCAGAGAGGCTCCCATGGGCTAGGATCATAGGGCACCCTGTAGTTAAGTATTAGGAATGTGCCAACAAATGACATACCCATCATACTGAGAGATATCTCAGCTGTACAGAGTATTTTTCTGAGATTCTAAGGGAGGACCAGGGGCAGGGAATAATAATATTTGTGGATCCCTGGGAAGAAACAAGATTACTACAGGTGAGTAATTTTTCTTCTAACTCCAGGAATATGAAAATTACGTACCTACTGTAATTATGATCTTTCTGTGTATCTTCACCATTCATCACTGTTGGGTACTTGGCTGGATGTCAAGACCCGTGGGAGCTTTTTGTTTAGGCAGGTGGAGCTGATGCACCATCGGCGTGCCCTCGAGGCCGACGCGCACTGTGTAGCACTTGTGGGTTGGCCATTGGCTGCGTCGACTCCGCCTGCCTGCCAGTTCTGAGTCAACAGAGAGGAAGAGGAAGGGAGTGGATGGTGGGACAAGGAAGTCCAAGGGACAGAAAAGGAAAGGGAGGAGGTGAGCACTACTCCCTTCACAAAAGAAAGGGTCCTACAAGAGCTTGCTAAGCTCAGGGTGGATAAGGCAATGGGACCTGATGGCATACATCCCAGGGTACTTAAGGAGCTAAAGGAGGAACTAGCAGAGCCATTAGCAGAATTGTTTAGTGAGTCTCTGAGCACAGGAGAGGTCCCAGAAGACTGGAGAAGGCTCATGTGATCCCACTCCACAAGAGTGGTAGCAGGGAGAGGCGGGGAACTACAGACCGGTCAGTCTTACCTCAGTAGTGGGCAAGATTATGGAAGCACTCCTTAAGGAAAGGATAGTGCAACACCTGGAATCCATAGGGGCACAGGATCCAAGACAGCATGGGTTTACAAAGGAAGGTCCCTGTCAAACTAATCTCATAGATTTCTTTGACTGGGTAACCAGAGTGGTGGACCAAGGGGAGCAAGTTGATGTCGCCTACCTTGACTTCTTAAAAGCTTTTGACACTGTTCCACATAGAAGATTGATAAATAAGCTAGGTAGGCTCGGGGTGGGTCAAAGTTGGTCAACTGGGTGGCAAACTGGTTGACTGGCAGAAAACAGAGAGTGGTGGTAAATGGTATACAGTCAGAAGAGATGCAAGTCACAAGTGGGGTACCTCAGGGATCAGTCCTGGGGCCAGTCCTATTCAACATCTTCATTAGTGACCTAGCAGATGGACTAGAGGGTAAGGCTTGTCTGTTTGCAGATGACACAAGATCTGCAACAGAGTAGATGATCCAGATGGGGTGGGCAGAATGAGAAGAGATCTGGATAAACTAGCAGAATGGTCAGAAGAGTGGCAACTGGGATTTAATGCAAAGAAGTGCAAAATCATGCACATAGGGAAGAGAAACCCTGAAGCCACTTATAGGCTGGGAGGAGTTGCTAGCAGTCACAAAGGAAGAAAGAGACTTGGGCATCATCATCACTGATGACCTGAAATCATCCAAGCAGACCTCTAAAGCAGTAGGTAAGGCTAGGGGGTGTTAGGGTGTATTAGTAGGGGTATCACAAGTCGTAAGAGGGAGGTAATAATCCTCTGTACAAGACATTGGTTAGGCCCCATCTGGAGTACTCAGTGCAGTATTGGAGGCCACACCTTCACAAGGACATTAACCAAATTGAGGCAGTCAGAGAAGCAACCAAAATGGTGCAGGGACTGCATCAGAAGACATATGAGGACAGATTAATGGAGCTCAATATGTATACCCTTGAGCAAAGGAGGGAGAGAGGTGATATGATCGAGACATTTAAACACCTTAAGGGCATAAACAAGGTGAAAGAGTCTAACATGTTTAAATATAAGAAAAATAGCAGGACAAGAGGACACAGCATGAGATTAGAGGGAGGCCGATTAAGGGGAAATGTGAGGAAATTCTTTTTCACAGAAAGGGTGGTAGATGCATGGAATGGCTTACCACAAGAAGTAGTGGCTATGAATACAGTGCAGGGCTTCAAACAGGCATGGGATAGGCATAAGGGAGCAATACAAATGACTATGAATAGATAGGTCACTGACATAGCAAAGCCGATGGCACATTTATAAGGAGAAAAGAAATGGGCAGACTGGATGGGCCTTAGGTCCTTATCTGCCGTCAACTTCTATGTTTCTATGTTTCTATGAAAAGATATATGAACCAAAAGGAGAAATAATGACTAAGAGGACAGAAAGGGACAAATTGGAAACTAAAGGGATTGGGAGGCACCAATCTCTGGAAAAGCAAGAGGGAGGTAGGGTGGGTAAAGAATTTAGGAGGGGTGGTTAAACATCCCAGACTCTGGTCCATCTCCAGATTACATAGGAACTGCAAAGGAGTAGCCAAGGCTTTTGCCAGAATTCAGGGCACAGAATGGCTGGCAAACACCCAGAATAAGCAGAGTCGGCTATTCTGGAAGAAGGATAGGGTACAGAGAATTAACACCCTCTCAAGGAAAGATTATTGATGAAAAAAGAGAATTCTTTTTTTTATATACAGTATATAAACAAGGAGAAATAGGTTGGACGGGAACAGGGAGGAGGAGAGAAAGGAGGGCAACTGACAACTCCCACCCCACAAGGGTGGAGCCAAAGCACTGGAGAAAGTGCCCCCACCACTGTCCACTCTCCTCAGAACATTATCCCCTGTGTGCCCCTGTTTTACCCCTCCTAAGAAAGGTGAGGTAAGGATGGGCACAGAGAGGGAGGGGGACCCAGAGACTGAGGCCCCAGGAGGATGGAGGGTGGGATCATGATGAATGGTGAAGATACACAGAAAGATCATAATTACGGTAGGTACATAATTTTCATATCTTATCTGTGTCAATCTTCACCATTCATCACTGTTAGTGAGTAACTGAGCCCCCAAGGGGTTTGTTTTACACCCTAAGGGACAAAGTCCTTAGCTCTCAGTGAGTGACACACTAAGAGGGAGAACCTTCAGGGCCTGGAGAGGCCTGAGTGGGGGAGAGTGAGATGGGATCCCGGAGAAGAAGAGTTGCCCCAACAAGTGCCATCTCGCTCTACAGGAGAAGAGATAGGTTCTCTGGTGAGCAGAGTTAATCACCTCGCTGGGCCAAGGGTGACAACAGGGAAAGATGCAGTCATGCCGTCCGCATAGTGCAGCTCGCTGTCTTCACGACCCTGGTAGCTACATCGTTGGTATTATAGGATGCCCTCGCTTGGTGTCTTGCTAGCTCCAGGCCATGCGCAGAGAGTGCAATGACTTGTCTGGTTTGCACCGTATCAGGCAATGAGGCTAGAGCTGACCCTAGCCTGGATCACAAGAACCTGTCATCGGCGCGTGAGGGGCCTGATGTGCAGAAATGAAAGCAATAACCATGCCGAGTACAAAGTCCTCCTACCCAAGAAGTCAAAATCTGAGGAGTCTTGATCTGGGGGCCAGTCACGGTGAAGGGTGCAAAGCCCATCAGGAATATCCAACTGCATCAATCTGGACTGCGGATGAGGCATGGAACCTGGAGACTCGGGGGTGTGCATTACCTCTGGCTGAGATCCCTTGGGGCAGGAACTCTGCAGAAGGGCCTCTGCCAGGAATGCAACAATGCCTCCCGAAGGGAGCAGGCAAAGCGGCACCACAAGGGTGGTCTCGCCAAAATCGCCTAGAAAGGCGCAGCTGAGTGCTCAGGATTGCTAATAGTGGCAGGTGTGAGGTGCAAGTCCTCCAACATCCTCACGAGGAAGCGCTGATACTCAGCGAGATCAGCAGCTGGAGAGATGTGGACAGAAGATTCCTCTCCCCAGAAGAGGGGATGAGGAGCTGGCGGGCACTGGCTGTTCAGGTGTGGCTGCCCAGGTGGAGGTTGAAAACCTGACTGTCCATCGCCTGACGTAAGCTGGGAACTGAGCAGCCACTGCTCTGAACTGCTCCCAGAAGAGAGCCTGCTAGGACCAAGGATGCCTGGGAGTGCAGGAGAATGTGGCAGAGGAATGGGGACAGAGCCAAGAAGAGATGTCGGCTGACCTCCGCCTGGGCTAAAGAGGTGGGCTGGGAGCACCCGTGGAAGAAGGTGCCCCAGAAGACTTCACAGCTGACAGCTGAACAACCATTTCAGTACTGCCTAGGCTGCCCAGAAGAATCTCCCCTGTGAGAGGTGACCGGGCCGTATAGGTCCAGAAGGATGGTCCCCTACCTCAAAGAATGGGGCTCTCTCAAACAGACCGAGCAGGAAGAGCAGAGATCTGCACTATGGCTTCTCCCAGAGCCCGGTGGACCTCAAAAAGGCCGCCATGCCGACCCCATGCCCTCGACCCCTCGGAGTCCAAAAGAGCCCTCCTCCTCCTCCTCCCGAGAGGGCCAGCTTAGGTAGCTGACAGCTCTGGGCAGCACCTGAAGGAGCTATCCAGGGCACAGCACCCTCCCTCCGTAGGTGCTCTGATCTGCCCCAAAGTTGGGTGATCTAGGCACACCACAGGTGGGGGTACCACTGCTATGAGGGTCAGTGGACCCACCAAGACCAGGCTACAGAGCAATAGTGGCTCCTAGGTGACAGGTTTAAAGGCTTCCTGGCAAGCTTTTAAACCTAGCCAAGGGGAGGTGCCGATAGGAAACAGGAAAGTTCAAGCCTCCCCACAAAACATGGCAGGTAGTAGGGTAAACACTGAGGTACAGAGCTTGACAGAGGGCAGGATGGGGGTAAATGGAAAATGGACAAGGCAATAAGAGCAGGGATGGGTAAAAAGGATAAAGCCAACATTAAACAGAGGGCAATGAGTACCAATGCCCGTAGTCTGGGAAACAAGCTTCCAGAGCTAGTAGCCCCGATGGAAGAGGAACACCTGGATATTGTGGCAGTCACAGAAACATGGTACATGGAGAACCATAACTGGGATATCAACATACAAGGGTACACAATCTACAGAAGGGACAGGGAGGGTAAAGAGGAGATGGAGTAGCTCTCTACATAAAGGAAGGGATCAAAGCTACATAACTAAAAAGTAAAGGGCAGGACAAGAGGAACTCTGGGTCACCTTGGAGACAGGGAATGGCATCACAATCCGCACAGGGGTTGTATACAGACCCCCATCTCAAGGGAGGAAATGGACAAGAAAATAATAGAGGGCATTCTCAAAATGGCTGAAAAAGGAGAGATACTGTTGATGGGGACCTGAATATGCCAGATGTTAACTGGGTGACATGGACTGCAGCCACATCCAAGAGCAGGTCATTCTCGATGCCCTACAGGGGCATGCCTTAGACAGCTAGTGGTGGAACCCACTCGGAAGGAGCAATATTAGACCTGGTACTCTCAAATGGAAGAGGATCACAAATTTAGAAGTCAGTAGACATCTGGGAACAAGCGACCACTGCACAGTGTGCTTCACAATAAACACAACCATGGAGACAAGCCATACAAAGACAAGGATACTGTTTAGAAGGGCTGACTTTGGCATAATGGGTGAATACCTGAGGAATGCATTAGCAAATGGCCAGAAAGGTGGGGTGGAAGAACAATGGAGAAAAATCAAAACTGCCATCATGGAGGCAACAAGCCTTTGTGTGAAACAAATAAAGAAAACAAAGCAGAATGAAAAACCACTATGGTTCTCAAAAGAGGTGTCAGGGAAGGTTAAGGAGAAAAGGCTGCATTCTAAAAGTATAAAGAAGGAATTGTATCAATTAAAGCAGAAAGAAGTGGGAAGGCAGTCAGAAAAGCAAAGGCCCAAACCGAGGAAAAGATAGCCAACTCAGTTAAGAAGGGATAAAGCCTTTTATAGGTACATTAGGGAGCACAGAAAGGTTAAGGGAGGGATAGTGAAGATTAATAAAGGAAAGGGCGGTGGGCAGAGGGGACAGTGAAAAGGCAGAGATAATGAATACTTTTCTCAGTATTCACAAAAGAAGAAGAGGAGGAGTTACCTAAACCAAACAGTAGAAGCACTCTGGATAGTGGGGTTGATGCCAGTCCATTTACAGAAGAAAGAACTGAAAGAACTCCTAAAACTCAAAGGTGGACAAAGCAATGGGGCTGACAGGATTCACCCTAGAATCCTAAAAAGAGCTAAGGGAGGACCTAATGACACCACTAACCACACTTTAACAAATCATGGGAAGATGGGGTGGTACCTGAGGACTGGAGGAGGGCAGATGTGATTCCCCTTCACAAAAGTGGGAGCAAGGCAGAAGCAGGAAACTACAGACCTGTTAGTTTGACCTCAGTGGTGGGGAAAATGATGGAATCACTTCTGAAAGAAAGAACTGTTGAGTACCTAGAGGCCAGCGGGCACAGGACCCAAAGCAGCATGGATTCACAGCAAGAAGGTCATGTCAGATGAATCTAATTGATTTCTTTGACTGGGTGACCAAAGTAATAGACCAGGGAGGGCTGTGGATATGGCCTACCTAGACTTTAGCAAGGCATTTGACACAGTCCTGCACAAAGATTAATAATCAAGTTAACCAGCCTGGGAGTGGGTCCCAGGGTGGTAGCCTGAGTAACAAACTGGCTGCACAACAGGACACAGAAGGTAATAGTGAATGGAACACATTCTGAAGAAAGGGGTTACTAGTGGAGTACCTCAGGGCTCAGTACTGGGTCCAGTCCTCTTTAACGTCTTTATAGATGACATTGCAGAGGGTCTGGAAGGAAGGTATGCCTCTTTGCAGATGACACAAAGATCTGTAACACACTTGATACACAAGAGGGGTAGAAAGGATGAGAAGGGACTTGGCAAGGTTGGAGGAATGGTCAGACAACTTAGATTCAATGCAAAGAAGTGCAAAAGTAATGCACCTGGGAAATAAAAATCCAGAAGAAGAGTACACAATAGCAGGGAGGTCTAACAACAACAATAATGGAAAGGGATCTGGGTGTAGTCATATCAGATGACCTAAAGGTGGGTAAGCAATGTGAGAAGTCAGTAAGGAGAGCCAAGGGGATACCGGGATGCATAGGGAGGGGCATCACAAGTAGAAAAAGGGAAGTGGTTATCCTCTATACAGACAGTTGGTGAGACCTCATCTGGAGTACTGTGTGCAGTTTGGAGACCTCATCTATGCAAGGACATTGACAGGATGGAGCTGGTCCAAAGGAGGCAACTAAAATGGTGCAGGGTCTACATCAGAAACCATATGAAGAGAGACTGAGAGAGCTTAATATGTATACCCTTGATGAAAGGAGGGACGGGGGACATGATAGAATCTTTTAAGTACCTCAAGGGAATCAACAAAGTCCAGGAGGGTAGCATCTTTCAGAGAAAAAGTGTGTAAGAACAAGGAGCACAATTTAAAGTTAGAGGGACAGCTAAGGGGTAATGTGAGAAATTCTTTTCACGGAGAGAGTGGTTGACGCATGGAACCGCCTTCCTGGAGAGGTTGTGGGGTCTAAAACAGTGGGGGAATTCAAACATGCATGGGAAAGACATAAGGCAATTATAGTGGGGGTTGCAGGAAGTAAGCTGTTGATTAACTAGAATCTGCAGCTTATTCAATAGGTAGGGAAATGGGCAGACTGGTGGGCCAAGTTGTCCTTATCTGCTGTCAAAGTCTATGTTTCTATGTTACTGCCCACTGGTCAGCACCCCTGACCCCAGTCTCGAGCCACCGACCCCACCTCAGAAGGGGCTGACCTCGCCTGTCAAGGAGACCACTGGGCTGCCCACCTAAACAGCCAACCCCAAAGGGTCAGACTCTCTGTCTGACTCAGGCTCGACTCCACCTCCAAGGAGGTAGAGGCCGAGGCCCTGTGCCAAACCGTGGGAGGGCACCCACTGCCGTCTTTGCCAAAGGGGCCCAGAACCCAAAGCCATGCCCGAGCTGGTACCAGTGCCCTCTACAGCACCAAAGCGGAATCCACAGGGGCATGGCTCCAGCGAACAACAGCCCAGAGTCGGGACCAGTCACGGCGCCATCCGCCCCACGGTGCTGGCGAGCGGAGCCGAGGTGAAAGATGGCCCCGATGGCACCATCGGCACCGGGACGGCGCTGCCCGACTCCACAAATGGTGCGGCAAGAGCAGAGCGTGCCGACGGTGCCATGGACAGCACAACCCGGCACCATGGCACAGCGACAATGCCAGGGCAGAGGCTGCGCTGCCAATGGCAGAATCTGGCGGCCCCATGGCACTGACCCCCAAGGACATGGCGCTGTACTCAACCTCAGAAAGGCGGTTGCCATAGAAGACATATCAGAGGGCAACCTCGGTGATGCCTTCTCTTTTTTGACCTGTGGGCGAAGAAGGCTGAGGCGAACAGTGCGAGAATCAGACTGTTTATTTTTATGCTTCCGAGGGGACCGCCTATCCCTCAGGCATTGACTGACTGCTGTCAGACCCCTTCCGGAGAAGGCGGCGGACCGGACCCAGCCCGACTGACTGAACAGTTTTCATATGAAGTCTCCCTACCATCACCTGAGCTGCTCATGGTCGACTCCGTCAAAGTAGGCTGAGACTTCTTTGTAAATAAGAATAAACTTAAGCGATACTTATTCGAGATATTACTACAAAATAACAAAACTGAAAACTATGCTGCTAGTTTGAAGTTTGACTCCAGCGGTGGACGGCGTCATCACTGAAGCGCCTGCCGGCGGGGAAAAAGGAACTGAGGCGGTTGGAGGGTCGATGCGAGATAGTCATTCCTGCACAAGCTGGGGCTCAGCGGTGCCATCTCTGGCGCCAGCCCTCCAGCAAAAAGTTTGCTCCCGCTGGGTCCTAGTGCCTCCGGCGCAGATCCCATTAGTGTGAATGAGTGGTGGAGACATGTCCAGGAAGATCTATTTTCTGAAGACCCTTCACAAATGCCCACTCCTCTCTCTTCATAGTAACCTGTTCTCTCCTTTCCACTCCATGACTTTTGCCACTTTTCACCACCCCTCACAAGTCCCTATCTCCTCCTTCCATTTGTCTTTTGTCTCCTGACCTGGTTTCCCCTGCAATTGTTCTTCCTGGCCTGGGCCCCGTCGTCCCTGCTTCCCTTCTTCTGACCCTCTCCTCACCACTGTTGGCTTAAATCACCCTCCCTCATCTCCCTTCTTCCTCCCTCCAGTATTGGGCTAAGCCCACCCCAATCTGCCTTGCCTGTCTTAGTCCCTCCTGCAGACCCTCAATCTCCTAAGTTTCTCTGTGTGGTTGCACACTAAACATCCTCCCACACTCCAGGCAATGTTTAGAAAGATGTGCACCGTGCTGTTGCAGCCTACCACCCTACCCATTGCTGTCATTGCCCACCAGTGACCCCCCACCCTTCCAGATGCAGGATACCAAACACTCCCCCAAGTCTCCCTCTCCCTCTATCAGTGCAAAACATTCTTTTATTTCCTACCTCCTTTGTTGTACACGTTTAGATATATTGAGCAACTGCTTTTTATATTCCTATCCTTCCTATCCACACTCAAAAAGAGACTTTAAGTAGCTATTGCACAGCTTTCTTTAAACTCCTATCTCCTTTCCACAATGCAATAGCAATGCAAAGTAGTAACAGTGAAAACTCCTAGATTTGCAGTTACTTCCATTCCACTGAGATGGCAGTCACCTCTTCACTCGCTGCTGTTCCTTTCCTGGATGTCTGCTTCTGCTATGACAGGTGCATATCCTTTGCCCGTTTGAGGAAGTGATGTCAGAACCTCTGGTACAAGGAAATCACGGACCAGGGGCAGGTGGGGTGAGGTTGGAGGGTGGGACCAGCCCAAGTCTTCCAGAAACAATCAGGTAGCCGAGGCCCTGGTCAGACCATTAGCACCCTTCCCCACTATGCACTAACCTTTGCAGCTAGTGAAGCCAGCAAAATGAATCACAATTCTACTCAAAGCCCCCAAATAGGTTTGCTACCAAAAGAAACAGGTCTCCAATTCAAACAGCTTCACCAACAACACATCAAAATAGTCTTGAAATTAGAAGATATAGGTCTCTGATTCAAAGAAACAGCCCCAGTTAAATCACACCAAATAGGTTTTAAATCAGAAGAAATAGGCCTCTACAAATGCAGCCTGCTACACAGTGAAACATCAAACAAATAAGCTCACTTATAGCTACCAAAACAGTTTTCAAAATTCCAACTGCCCCAAAACAATACCTACTAGCCTTAGAAGTAGTAAGAAAGAAAAGAAATAACCTTCTACCAAGTAAAATCCACAAGAAACAATGTAAAAACAACAAGAAGCTACTGTACTGTAACAGATCTGATCCTTTCCTTCTAGTTTCTTCTGAGAAGCCAAAGCAACAATTGTCCTGCCTATGAGCCTTAGTATTGGCTATATAGTAACTCAATGCTCTCTTCACATCCAAACTATGCAGGCTATGCTCACCAGAACTGGTGTGTGCTGAAAAAAAAACACTGGTAAGGTAACAGACTGATTTAAATGAAAGTCAGAGACTACTTTGGGAAGGAATTTTCTGTTAGTTCTCAACATTACCTTATCATTGAGGAAAGAGATATAGTCCTTTTCCACACATAGAGC
This sequence comes from Neoceratodus forsteri, assembly GCA_016271365.2. Taxonomy (NCBI): domain Eukaryota; kingdom Metazoa; phylum Chordata; order Ceratodontiformes; family Ceratodontidae; genus Neoceratodus; species Neoceratodus forsteri. The sequence goes on along the minus strand of CM028129.1, from coordinate 1,706,806,369 downwards.
TTGTAACTCACATCCTCCTGGCAGAGGTGAGTGCCACAACCAAAACTACCTTCCAGGTGAGGTATTTTAACTCTGCAGTAGCCATGGGCTCAAATGGCGGAAGCATAAGCTGGGCAATACAAATGTTGAGGTTCCAAGCTGGCACTGGTTCCTTTGTGGGGAAAAAGATGTAAAGGCCATAAAAGAACCTTCTAAATATAGGGTTCGAGGCTATTGATACTCCTTTCCCTACAAAGAGGTAGGCTGAAAGTGAAGCAAGATGAACTTTTAGGGTTGAATGTTGCAACCCTAGAGAATGCAGATGGGACAAATAATCTAGAATGACTGGAATGCCAGCCTGTGCTGAGGCTAGGCCCTTTCCTGTACACCAGATAGAACATCTTTTCCATTTTGAAGCATAAGTTTTCTTAGTAGAAGGCTTTTATAACTTCTAAGGACTTCTAAAACTGTTTGAGAGTATTGGGAGTCTGAATACTGTAAGTCCTCAAAGCCAAGCTTTGAGTCTGAGAGACCCGAGATTGGGTATACACCCTGCCTTGGAAGGAAGTCAGCAAATTGTACCTCTGAGGGAGGTAGATCAGTTCACTTACTGACACTGAGAGTAACAGGGAGTACCAAGGCTGCCTTGGCCAGTCTGGTGCTATCAGGATCATCGAGGCTGGTTGTGACCTGAGCTTGATGAGTACTCTGAGAATCAAGGGAAAAGGAGGAAGGCATAAAGGTATTTTCCTGTCCAACCGAGAATCAAGGCATCCACTGGGACAGTTCCCTCTACAGGGGCCCTGCAGCAGTAAAGGGGTAAATGGTGATCCTGGTGTGAAGCAAAAGGTCTAGCTCTGGGGTTCCCCACCGCCTGAATAGAACTTGCACAACTTGGCTGTTCAGTGCCCATTCATGATGGGCCTGGTTTATCCTGCTCAAGGCATCTGCCAGTGTATTGTCCTTCCCTGGCAGATGAATTGCCTGTAGTGAGGCATTTATGGAGTTAATGAGACTCCATATTTTCATTGCCTCTGTACATGAGGAGTGGATCTTGTCCTCCTTGTTTGTTGATGTAGTACATTGCAGTGGTGTTGTCTGCTCTGACCTGAACCACTTTTCCTGTATGAGATGAGCGAAAGCCTGAATGGCTAAGTACACTGCTCTTAACTCTAAGAGTTTATGTGTGGGAGTGACTCTGCAGCACTCAAGGCCTGTGAACTATGTGGTCCCCAGGTGGGCACCCCACCCTAGGAGGGAGGCATCTGTTGTGAGCACCAAGGAGGGGTTCTTGTGAGGAAAGGAACACCTTTCATTAAGTTGTCTGGATCTTTCCACCATTGTAAGGCCTGTAGAAGAGTTTTTGTCACAGGGATTAGCTTTGAAAGTGAATCTTGTCTCTGGGACCAATGGGCCCTGAGGTGAAACTGAATGTCCCTCATTTGAAATCTGGCACCCATGACTGTGCCTGTTGCTGCAGCCATGTGCCTGAGCAGCTGTAAAAACTGAGTTGCTGGTTTTGGCCTGCCCAAGACAAATGAACTTGCTAGAAGCTGGATAGCCTGTACTCTTTCAAAGGAAGGAAGGCCTTTCCCAGAATTGTATTGAGTTCGGCCCTATGAACTGCAATACTTGGACTGGGTGAGAACTGATTTCTTTAGGTTTAGAAGAAATCCCAGGAGGAGAGAACACTTTGAGCTAGCAATAAGTGTTCTGACACTTGTTCTTGAGATTTTCCTTTAATCAGCCAGTCGTCCAGATAATGAAAAACTGTGACACCCAGTTTTCTGAGATGTACCACTACTACTGCTATGCACTTTGTGAACACTCTTGGTGCAGAGGTAAGGCTGAAAGGAAGTGTTGAGAACTGGTAATGGCCTGAGGGGCGTGAACCTTAGATACCTGTTGTGTGATTCTCTGACAGGGATGTGAAAGTATGCATCTTTTAGATCCAGAAAGGCCAACCAGTACCCTTTTGTAATGTTGGCAGATTTATTGCCATTGTTATCATTTTGAATTTGGGTTTGACAAAAACTTGTTTAGGCCTCTGAGGTCTAGGATAGGCCGCCACTCTCCAGTCTTTTTGTTGTTAGGAAGTATCTGGAGTAGAACCCTTACCCTCTTTGATTGAATGGAACAGGTTCAACTGCTTTCATCAATAGCAATTTTTACCTCCTGCTCCAACAGATCTCTTTGTGATGGAGGAATTGATGCAAAACGCTTTACTCTTAGAGGGAGGGTTTGAAACACCGGGAGAGACCTTGACCCACTATTTCCAGGGCCCACTTGTCTGATGTTATTTTAACCAGTCCTGGAAATAGTGGGAATACCTGCCCTACTGGATGTGGAGAGGCAGCCTGAAGGGAAGAGTCAGGGATACTGGTTTTGCTGTTGCTGAGGTTGGGCAGAATGGGACCCTATGTGGGAGCCCTTCTGCCCCAGGCCCTGTAGAAACCTGTCTGCTGAGGTTGGTACTGTGTCTGCAGAGCAGCTTGCACTTGAAAGAAGGTCTTCTAAATGAAGACCTGCCCTGCCTCCCCTAGAATAAGAAGTGGAGGGAAAGGTTTGTCTCTGGTGGAATTACTTCTGAAAGCAGCCTTGTATTCATTAACCTTCTTCATGTAGGCTTCAGTCTGTGCACCAAACAGGGAATGGCCCTCAACTGGGAAATCCATTGCTTTGTTTTGAGTGTCCTGGGTGAGGTTAGTAGCCCTCAGCCAGGCAAACCTTCTCATAACTATGGTGCCAGCCAACCATCTGGCTGCAGTGTCGTTTGTGTCTGCTGCCATCTGGAATTGGTATTTAAGCCTCCAAACCCAATTTGGCTGTCTCCAATCAGAAACGGTGAGAGAGGGATTTTGCTCTGCATTATCCAGCACAGACTGCCATAAAGCCTTTTTGGTAGAGAGCAGCATAGACCTGATAAGAGGCCTGCCTGATAGCAAGGGATGCTGAGAGGTACCCCTTAGCCATACTGTCCACCATTCTGGAATCTTTTCAGGTGGGTGAGAAGACAAGCGGGTTTGGCCTTCTCACAGGCTGCCTACTACAATGCCCTGATGACCTGGGTGGCTGAATAAAAGTCAGCATCAGATCTCTCAAGTTGGTATTTTTTGTCACATTTTTTATCAATGGGTGTGACAGTCTGAGGAGCCTTAAAATTTCCAGAATGTCTTTTCTGAAAAATTTATACAGAGGAAGTAGAGTTCTCTTTGAGGGTGTTAAGCCCATCAGTTCCATATATTGAACCTCTTCTTCATCCTGTACCTCCTCAATTGTCTGGAGGTCCAGTGTTTCCACCATTTTCTTGATAAAGAAAATGAGAGGAAAATCCTCTGAAGGTCTAGGAGGGAACCAAATCTTGCCCGGTGACACCTCAGGTTCTATTTCTTCCTCCTCATCATCATCATCATCAACTTCACCACCTATAGTGGAAACAGGCACTAGGTGGGTGGTAGCAGCAGCAGCAACAGTTTTTTCAAGATAGGCAGCTACAGGCTGATGGGGAGGAGCAATCCCACACGCACCAGTAACAAAGCCAGAGCTTCTGTAACATCAGCAGGAGAGGGTGTATGTACAGGCACCTGAGGGACCCCTGTGGCTTTCAGCTGGGGTGTCAGTGTGCTTACTTTTCCTTAGCTTCTGGCAGGCACCAGAGAGTCAGCCAGCTGATTGCCTCTCTTACTAGAGCACTCACCCGTAAAAGGGTGGATTTGGAGGCTCTAGAAGGAATTGCCACATTTTTGAGGGGGGTGGACTGGTCAGAACCCAGGAACCCCTCTTCAAGTCTTCTTAAGTCTCTCCCTCGCTTCTCCACAGTTTTTTCAGGAAAAGACTTGCAAAATGTCACGATCTTCACTGAAATGCTTAACACCAAGGCAGAGCAGACAAAGGTCATGTTTGTCAGCTCTTGCAAATACCTCTGCACATTTAATACAGTTTTAAACCCTGTAGGTCCTGTGTTCTTTTTAGGTTTATCCATAATAGAAAACAGGACTCAAAACTACTAAAAATAAAGATTTTAAGATTTTGCAGTCAGTTTAAAAGAAAAACGATCGGCTCAGAAATTGAAAATTTAAAACGTAACCACGGTTCCAATCGGTTCGAAACCGAGAACCGCTAAGCGGAACTGATAACTACTCGGTTCAAAATGAGAAATAAAGTGTTTTGAAAGAGAAAACACCGAAACTTAACTAAAAGTTCCCTTTTAATTAACCAGACAGTCGATTCCCTCGGTTCAAAGGAACCGTGGAGTACTGATAAAAAACCTAAAACTTATCTATGAGGAAAATTACTAAATAACAATAAGAATAAGGCAGTAATGAAAGAAATAAGACAAAATACTTCATTTTTTTTTTTGTTCTTATGCACAATTTAGATGATCTTGATATGGAGAGATCTCCAGGCGTCTGAACTATGCAGCGGAGACAGAAAATCTGAGGTAGAATCCAGGCAGTTAGAATAGCGCAGTTTAAAAATGAATGCACGAGCTAAACATTCCATAATTAGCATAGCGTTCCATTTAGTTCCAGGGCAGTGCTGACTTAAGGGGCACTGCAAAGAGTAATAATATTAGTGGATTTCTGGGGTTAGAATTAAGGCCCACGAGGGACGGTGGGTGGGAATCAGTAATGAATGGTGAGATACAAGAGAAGATCAAGAATTACGGTGGGTACATAAGTTTTATATCTTCCCTTGTTAATCTTCACCATTCATTACTGCTGGTGAGTACCAAGCCCTCCAGAGGGAACCTGGCACAGCCCTGGGAACAGATCCTTCAGCCTCCTGCAGGAGAGACGAGGAGGGGAGACCCTAGCCTTACTAGACCAGGCAAGGTCTAAGGCTGCTCAGGACAGGAGGTGTCCCCCAAGGCCGGGAGATGGAAGGCACCCTTGAAGAATCCTCCTCGCCCCTGCTGGTAAAAGACGGGTCCCCAGAAGCGGAGGACATCACCCTACGTCGGGCAACAGGTGACAATCTGGATAGATGAAGCCACACCATCCGCCTAATGCACATCGCTGTCCCTGACAGTCTGGAAGCCACCTTATTGGCATCGTAAGACGCCTTGCCTAGTGTCTTGCAAGCTCCAGACCCTGAGCAGAGAGGGCAATGGCCTGTCTAGATCGTTCTGTATCAAGCAAAGATGCTAACATCTGAGCTAACATCGACCATGCAGGTGCCTGTTATAGGCAGCATGGTGCACCTCATGTAAACCCTATGCACATCAACACACGAGCAAGAGAAAAACCCTTTGTTCCCACCAGTTGAATTCCTGGAATCCAGATCCAGGGGTCAGTCATGTGCCAGGCGCTGAGGCCCAGATGAAGTGTCTAGGGACATCAGGCCCAAAGGAGGGTGAGATAGGGAACCTAGAGACTCCTGGAGGGCACAATACCATCTCCTGCAGTCTGCGGGGCTGGAGAAGGGGTGGCTGGAGACCGCCAGGAGGCGGACAGAAGCCTCCTGGAAGGGAATGGGCCAGGAGGGCACCACTAGGTGGTGAGCACTAAATTCACTAAGGAATGAATGCGTCTCCCGCCTGGTATTGGTCCTCAGAACATGGGAGATGTGAAGCTCCTGTACTAGCCTCGAAGGAACCACTGATACTCTCAGAAATCAGCGTCGGAGGACAGGTGGACAGAATGTTCCTCTCCCTTGGAAGATGAGGAGCTCAAATGTCCAGGAGACTCCTGCAGCGGGGGACAGGTGGAAGACCCATTTGTCCATGGCCCTAACATGAGGAAGGAAAAGCAGCCACAGTGGTTCTGAACATCTCCCAGGTTAAGGGCCTTGCTGGACCCACATGACCCAGGAAAGGAGGGGATGTCTGCAGAGGGATGGGCGATAGGCACTATACTGAGAGTGTCCTACCTCTGCCAAGGGTCTGAGACCCAGGGACTGATTCCACCATGCAAGGAGCCCTGAGGTCATACCGAGCTGTGAAGTTTGAGACTGGGAAGGCAAACTCTGGAAGAGCCCTGAAAGAGTCTCCCTGTGATGCACCTGGGGTTGCAAGTGTCCAGAAGAGCAATCCTCTGCGCTTGCCAACCAAGGGTTCCTCCGAGACCTTAAGGAAAGGTGGGGCTCAGCACTATGACTCCTCCCCACCACCCACAGGGTGGTGGAAGGAGCCGCTGCACCTCACCCTGACCCTCAACACCTCGGACTCAGAGGCAGCCCTCTTCCTTGGTCCGAGCAAAATCGAGTTCCCCGATCCCATAGACCCTGAAGGAGGCTGCAGAAGTGAGGGCCCCCACCCCCAGAGGTCCACAGCAACACCAGAGATGGCAGCTGCCTGGGACCCCCAGAGAGAGCATTCCACCCTGAACCGTCGCCCCCAAGGGATCTCGCGGCCACCCCAGCCAAAGGATCCTCCAAGGCAACTGGCTCTGGGGACTGAGGGATAGGGCTGCTGGGCTGCCTGGCATCATGTCGCACTGGGCTCTGTGATCCTGAAGAGTTAGGCTGCCAGTCCGGGTCCGCCACAGAGTTGTCCCCTCCGAGGAGGGAGGCTAGGTGGACCACCAGGCTAGTGAACCCGGGAGAGCTCCTGGTAGCAACTTGGTCCTGGCGCATTGCTATGGGATATGCGCCACTTGTGGTACCGTCCCCGATCACCGGGCGCCATGAATGATGCTGGGATCCAGGATGCCACCGCATGGCGGCACCAAAGAGCCACCAGTGCCAGGCCCAGCAGCCGTGGGCTGCGACACTGGGAGCCTGCACCTCTGAAGAGGTGACTGCCGGGTGGTGCCAGCAATGCAACTCCAGAGGGAACTGCGCTCTTCCTTCAGCACCACAGAAGGCGCCTACTTCTCGGCAAGGCTGGAACTGAAGGCCACCTCCTGGCAGACCATACAGACCCAGGAGAACCGAGGAGGAGTCTAGAGTTCTAGCCAGGGGACCCACGAACGACAAGAAATTTCAAAAAGTCAAAGAAGAGCCCTGCCGACCTTAAACACGTGGATTTTCCAGAACACGGCGATCCATGGAGAAGTAGGCATTGCAGTGGTCCATATCGTGGTTGGGTCCCAGGCATTGTAGACAAACATCATGCTGGTCTGAAATGGAAAATGCCAGTCACAGGGCATTGACGCATGGGGCATGGCCCACTTTGAATTTTCTTTTGGTCCCAAAATGTAATCAAACAACAGCAACAGAACCGGCACTGTTGGAAGAAATAAAGGAGCGGGCTTACGTTCCAATGGTGTCGGGAAGTTCAGAACCGGGATGAAGGCTGGAGAAAGGCATCATCGAAAGGCGTGAGGCCTATGGCGCAGACAAACTTTAATCTACTCCCGTGACAGCAGCACTGGCGGTGGGAGAAACAGAACTGGGATGGAGGAGTTCACGGTGCCTAAAGGCCAACCCACATGCTTCATGCAGTCGTCAGCACGGCTCCCTCAAAAAAAAAATAAAAAAGCTCCTGTGGTGGGTGTGCCTCCAGCTTACACTCAGCAGTAATGAATGGTGAAGACTGACAAGGGAAGATTAGCTTTGTCATTTTCAGTGAGGACAACCAACGCATCTGCGATGGGTTGCAAGGCTAAAATGGGTCTCTCCTTAGGAGGGACATATTTCCTATCTATGGACTTGCAGATAGAAGGAATAAGAGCAGGCCTCACCCATACAACTTCAGACAAAGTCTTGAAGAGTGGGGAAACAGGTGGTGTAAGGTTCGCTGGAATATTCAGAACATTATGCCACCGCAGGCAAAAGGTCTACCTAGGTCTACAGAAGATGTCTGTAGAGCCAGAGCTGCCCTCATATTTCTAAGCAAAAACTGGAACAAAAGGTCCTCCACTGGATTTTCAGCCAAAAACGAGGGCTTATCATTCAAACTGTAGAACGAGTCTTCATCTCCTCCTCAGAAATTATACAGTTGAGATCAGATTCATCCTGCCCCATGTCACCCTCAGAGGGAGTGGGAGCTGCCCTAATAAGCCGTTGCCTGGTCTGGGCAAAGGATAAACAGGAGACATGGGAACCAGCACCATACCCAGCACCTCGGATCTGGCATCGGACCCGGCACCATAGGCTCCAATGCCAGACCCGCACCAGGGTCCTGGCGTCAGTCACTATGCAGTGGGTCCTGGCACCAGCCCCTGCCAAAGTGGAGTTGGCACTGGACGTGGCACCAAAGCCAGCACTGGCTGGGATGCCACCGCCTGAAGATCCACTTCAAACCTAGAAGGAAAAGAAGAGGAAGGGGATGGTACCTGTGTCAGCCCCTGCCAGGAAACAGAATAAGGGGAAAGACACTTGGAACTGGCATTGTTGGCGGGCACCGGCAAGGAGAAAATTCCATTGCCAGCACTGTATGCTCAACCTGCCTCAAGGACCCAACCATGGCTCCAAGACTCCTAGGCCCGAGGGTCCTGGAACTGGATCCACCAGAAGGGCAAACGGAGTCAGATGCTGTACCCACTGCTCTTTAAGAGCAGCCCAGTGATGAAGCTGCCCACGGAAGCCCGCAGAGGACAAAGAAGGGCTCTGGTTTCAAGAATCAGAGCAACTGTTAGTGGAAGATGCTAGGGATCTGGACGGAGCCAGAGACAGCCTGCAGCTCTTGACCACCAAAGACCTCTTGGCAGATGTACCAGAGGATGACCTCAAATGGTCTGCTTCTTCCTCTTCTGACAGGAAGAGGAAGAACTTGAGCAGAGAAGGTGTCAGGTCCCCAACATGGATCAGAAATGGGCCACTTCTTTATAGTTACGGGAAGACTGTCCTCCTCCCGAACACCAGATTGCCCTTGGTTGGATCCCCTGCAAAGAGGGCGCCGGACTGGACACAGCCCAGCTGCGAGAACAGCCTTCCAATGCAGAGTCCCTACTGTCACTGTTTCCATTCATGGTCGAACTCCTTCGATCGGTGGGGCTGAGAGGAAAAATAATTTTTTTTAACACGGAAAACAACCAAACTAAAAACTGAGCGACTAGATGTTATTGTCTTACAGTCGTGAAATTTGACTCCTAATGTGAGCGTCATCATCACTGAAACACACACTCGATGGTGGAAAAAAAAAGGAACTGAGGCGGTTGGAAGGTCAATGGCGAGATAGCTTATACAGCACGAGACAGTCTTGCGGCACTGTGCTTGCGCGGTCCTGTCTGGGTGCCAGCCCTCCTGAAGATTTTTGGCTCCCACAGGTTCCCAGCACCCTGGCTTGTAACCCAGCACTTTGACTAAATGGTGAAGACTTTATGTCCAGGAAGACTGAGGATTTTCTGACTTTCAGTTTTTGTTTGCACTCCTTTTCACAACAGACTGTGATGTTACAAACAGCAGTTGTGAGATCAGCTGTGATAGGCAATTCAATGTCAGTTTATGTGGCCTGATACCTATATCCTGCATTATGCTAAGTGTCAAAAGCTGTCACTAACTCTCAAGAAAGCAGCTAACAGAAACCACCAATTCAGAACATTTTCATCATGTCATTTATTAACTCTAAATGCAACATAGTAAACAGGAACATCCTACAGTAACATTACTACTAAAGTTACAATGCAGTAAAGTTTTTAATATTATAACATACTGCATTACTAAAATCCCAACCAATATTATTTAATATCTTACAATACTTTTGTTACAAAATAGAAAAAACATTCAGGTTTTGTAAGGTAATGCTAGCTCTTTGAGTAAGCACTGCAAACAGAAACATTGCACTATAACGTCGTCTCATTGTGTTTTGTATACAATGCGTACAGTATGTTTGTGCATGTACTCTTTGCCAGTTATTTTTATACTGTATATAAAACCGCATGCTGCAGATGTTCTGCGGGTTGCTGGTCTACTACACTTGTACCAGTATGGCCATGTTAAAACTAGCTTTATTGAAGACAATAATACAGTCAGGACACCTATTTGGTTTAATAATCCAGAGCACAGATTAAGGCCACGCCTGTTTGATCCAGTGTTTCTGCCTCTCCTGAGTGGGAATCTCAACAGCTATTCGTAATTGGTGGAGTGACCAGTAGTTGACAAGGTACCTGAGAGAAAGCAGAAGAACTTCGAGTATCAAGTTAAAACAAGCATTTGTCAATGCCAAATGTTCATCATTTGAATTGCTGTTCTATTGGCTCTTGCTTGTACACATTTTACTGATATATTTACCCAGGATAGACCAGATACGATGCAATATACTGTATAAAGGTTACTCACCTGTAACAATCGTTCTAGGAGTGGTATATGGTGTGCATCCACTCTTCTGGCAGAATTAAGGAGGCAGTATGGCGCTGTGGTTTAAGGCTCTGAGCTGCATATCTGGAGACCTGGGTTTGAATCCCAGCCCCATTTGCATACTGTGTGACCCTGAGCAAGTCACTTAACTTCCCTGTGCCCCAGGTCACATCTGTAAACCAGCTTTCAGCTTAGTGTGCCACCCTGGTTAAACAACTGAAAAGAAAAAAAGAATCCTTTCCTTTTAATTCACTGGACGGAAGGTCTTCAAGCTGGCTCCCACCCAACCGGGTGGTATCCTCCTCAGCACCACTCTGTGATGTCAGATCTCACAGGCTGAAAGCAAGATCAGTGTGCCACTTGCCAAGGGAGGCTGGGTGGGTTGTGTTGATGTACACCACATACCACTCCTAGAAATGAAAATTATGCACTCACCATAATTCTTGATCTTCCTAGATATCGTCACCATTCATTACGGTTGAGTTGTAGCCAGAGGTGTCATACCCGCAGGAGCTTATAGCTTTAAGGATTAAAGCTTTTCTTTCAGGAGAAGGGGCCGGCATCAGAGAAGGCACCCTACCATTGAGGCTTAGCTGACGTATGGGGCTGCAGGTTGGCCAGTAATCGACGTCAGCCCCCAATCCTCAGTTCTGCTCACCAGAGAGGAAAAAGCAAGACAAGAAAAGGAGGGAGGGTGGGGCAAGAGAGCCCAAGGGATAGAAAAGGAAAGGATATAAACTGAAAGAATAAAGCTGACCACAGGAGAAGGGGTAAGGGCCTAGGGCTTCTGGGTAGGAGACCCTAAACACTGGGAAGGCCAAAATAGTGGGAGAGAGGAAGAGAGAGAGAGAGAGAGAGGAAGGAAGAAAAAGAAGAAAGAGAAAAGCGAGAGAGAGAGAGAGACCAACGTGGACCCCAGAAGGAACAACCCTAGAAGTAAAAGGTTTCCTGTGGACTAAAGACAGGCCATGACCCAATCCAAGAGCAGATAGACCCAGGTCCAGCTAAGTATATGAGGAACTTAAGGAGTGGCCAGGGAAGCCCTGTAGTCTCCCAGAAAAGAGATCTACAGGTATTAGGCAACATGATAGGCACCAGGCAGAGGAGAGAGATTTCTGCCCCTCCTTCACAGGTTACTTTTTTTGTCACACAGGAAAAGAAGGGGTCCACAAGAGTTTCTCTCTCTCTCTCTCTCTCCATACAGAAGGGTGGGAAAAACACCACCCCAGGGCAAGATCTCCATGGACAGGAGGGTCACCTGCCAAGGTGAACCCAGGAACCTTTAACTAGAAGGCTCAACCCCATGGTCTACCACCACCGGCAGAGTGGAAGGAGGTGAAGAAAACGTATTCCCCTCAAAGAAGGGAGCAAGGGATTCTCAGATGGGGGAGGTCCATGGGGGCCTTGCCCTGTGGTAACCCAGAGCTGGGTTACCATTGAGGAAAAGAAGTGGGCCAAAGGCTCCACTGTAGAACAGGATGAGAGAATGAGGATCCCCAGGGCTCCTCGAACCAAGGATAGGGACCTGAGAAAGTCGGGCAGCCTCTGAAGCTCAAGGGCACAAGGTACTTTTGCATGGGGAGGTCAATAGACACCCTTCAGAGATGGGGAAAACACTCAGCCCATGCTGCTGCCCCAGAAGCAAGTCCCATATCCAAGACCACACAGAGCCCTGGCAGAAGAGGAAAACTTCCTGCTTGCCTTCCCCAGATGCCCTCAAGCAGTGCTCAGGGCACCAGGAGGTGCCAGAAGAGGTTTCCCAGGAGGAGAAGGCTAACAGGGAGGTGGCACCTTAGAGTGGTCCTGGCCATGAGGGACGCTGGGAGCAGTAATGAATGGTAAAGATATCTAAGAAAATTAAGAAATTACGGTGAATACGTAATTTTCATATCTTCCCTAGATCAAGTCACCATTCATTACAGTTGAGTGAGTGCCAAGCACCACAACTGTGGCATTGGCACTGCCTGGGAGATAGAAAGCACCCTGCTAACTCCGCGCCTCACCCTGCGGTAGAAGAAATGAACCCCTGAAGGGAGAGGCAGCCACCCTATGCCAGGCAAGGGATACTAACCTGAAAAGGCAAAGCCACGCCATCCATCTAATGCAGACTGCAGTTCCTGCCAGTCTGAAAGCTACCTCATCGGTATCATAGGATGCCCTTGCTTGGTGCCTCACTAGCTCCAGACCAGATGCAGAAAGGCTAATGGCCTGCACGGTCACCTCTGAATCAGGCAAGGATGCCAGGAGTTGACCCAGCATCATTCACAGCTGTGTAGCATAGGCATCCTGGTGTGCCTGGTTCACTAAGATGCACAGAAGAAGGCATGCCACCAAGAAGACTGCCACCAGAAGACTCTTCTACCCCAGCAGTTAAACTCAGCCGAGTCTGGCTCTGGGGGGCAGTCATGCCTCAGACAACTGTGCCCAGAGGGTGTCCAGGAACTCCACTCCTGAAGAGGGGTGGAGGATAGCTGCTGGAGACCCCAGGGTGTGCAATACCTGTGCTGACAGTCCCTCAGGGCTGGAGAAGGGACAGAGGGATAATACCAGACCCTATGTGACCCTTCAGTGAAGGATCAAGGCCACAGAGGATGACAAAGAGTGTCTGTGCTAAACTCCCTAGGAAAGCGCACATCACATGGGCAGGATTGCAGCTGGCGGAATGGGAGAATGGAGTTCCTCGAGCATCCCTACAGGAACTGCTGATAGCTGGTGAGATCAGTGTCTTGGGACAGGTGGATGGAGGATCCTCTTGGGAGGAAGACAAGGATGCTGAGGGACCCAGCTCAGAGACCGAGCGACTGGAGGTTCAGGTCTAAAATGACCTTGTCCAGGGCCTAGTAGCGAGGAAAGCAACTGCCAATGCCCTGAACTGTTCCTGGGTCATGGGCCCACGAAGGGCCACAGAGACCTGGAAGAGGAGGAGGAGAAGGAGGCAGAGGAAGAAGAGGAGGAGAACAACTCTGATGAGCCAGAGTAGGACCTCTGCTAGGCTCTGAGACCAGGCAGGGGACCTTCCTGGGACGGAGCTGTGCAACTCACCCATATGCACAGACAAGGGTGGCCAGGGTGGTGCTCCCTGGAAGGACCCCAGATGGGGCAATCAGAGCTGATCTGGCCCTTGCAGGTTGTCCCTGACCCCTCCTGCTGCAAACCCCATCGATTCCAGAAGGAGAGAGTAGGGAAGGGTCAGCGCTGCTGCTCCTCCCAGAGCCACCAGCTACCCTGGAAAGGGCCTGCGTGCTGACCTTGACCTCCCACCCCCCTCACCAGATAGGGACCTGCTCCTCAGAGGACCTCTAGTACTGAAGGTTAGGGATTCTGAAACAAGAAATGGTGCTAGAATCCATTTCAGAACCTGTCCCGCACGAGTCTGGTCCAGCACCAGGAACAGTGCTGGAATCAGACCTGGCACTGGAGCTGGACCCCAACCCTGGCATTGCCCTCAGTGCAGACCCACCCCTGGTGCTGGCAGCATTGCCGGTGTCAATTGTGGCACCAAAGGATGTGGAGGAGGTGGCTCCAAGGGTGGCCCCAGGAGGGTCAGTGGCAGAATCCAAATTACTGAAACCTAATGCTGGGTGGAGAGAGCTCGGGGCTTTGGGGAGCCAGCCAGACAATCAGGATCATCCTGATCCTCCTCCTCCCTCAAACAGGAAGAGATTAAGGAGATCTCCAATGAAGTCACCTGTTACTCTCCCTGTCCCGGCACCGGGAACAGTGCCAGAAGGGATGCCAACACCACCACTCACTGGTGCCAAGGGCAGTGTGGAAGATGAAGCGGAGACAGCAGGCAGCACCAAGGGCTCCACTGGCTCAGCATATACTCATGACCATGATACTGGGGCATCCATGCCCCTGAAGAGGCAACGGACTGTGAGGGTGCTCAGTCGCCCCTCCCAGAGGAGGCCAACTGTCCCACTGACCCCTTACACAGGCCTCCCATCTCAGCGAGACTAGAATTGGTGGAGGCCTGTTCCCCTCGGCACGTATAGTACTAGAGGAGACCCAGGTAAGGGCCCAAAGTCCTGGCCTTGGCGCCCTGGGACTGACGCTGAGTGAAAATGGCAGTGGCAGAACTGACGAGCTGTATTTGAAGAAGACCTGAGCTCCCACAGCAATCCAACTTTGATGATGGGAAAAGAAGAACTGAGGAGGTTAGGGGACCGGCTTCAGTTACTGGCCAACCCAGTGACTGTCATGTAATACGTTGACATTGAGGGTGGCGGCGCTCCAACACCGGCCCTCCTCCAGAGAGAGAAAGCTTTAACTTAAAGATATGAGCTCCTGCAGAGTTCACGCCCGCTACAACCCAACAGTAATGAATAGTAAAGAGTTATCTAGGGAAGATCAATGGTTATAGGTGAGTAAATCAAATTACATACCTACCATAATTCTTGATCTTCTTGGACAAATTTTCACCATTCATTAATACTGCTAGGGTACTACACGGAGATGCTAGGACCCAGTGGGAGGCAAAATCTTCAGGAGAGTTGGCACCAGTGGGACTCCGCATGTGTGGCACCACGAGACTGGCTTGCGCCTGTAGGCTATCTCAGCTCAACCCTCCAACCGCCTCAGTAAATTTTTGACTGGCAAGGAGGTGCAGCGTGAAACTAACCTAGGAAACACCTGACCTAATCTGGGGCATAAGATAGCCCGGTTAAGCCAAAGGGTCAACTCAACAATGTCTTCACAGACAAGACCAATGAGGGAGTGAAGATCAGAAACAGGATAAGTGAGCTTGGGGAGGTGGTGGGTGGGCATATGAATGAATGGTGAAGACTTGTCCAAGAAGATCAAAATTAGGTACTTTCATATCTTCCTAGACTTAAAGTCTTCACCATTCATTCATACTGCTGGGTGAGTACCAAGCTAAAACCAATCCCCAAGCAGGGCGGCAGGATACAGAGCTCACTCAGGACAAAAGTCCATTAAGAATTGTCCTGCCTAAGGAAGTGTGCTGTCTGGCATGGATATCCAGGTGTAGTGCTTCGAAAGCGTGCACCGAGCTTCAGGTAGCCGCTGCAGATTTCCTAATGGGTACAGAATCATCTCAGCTAGGGACATCGCCACTGCGATGATAGAGTGATTGTACACCCGGCTTTCCAACTTGACCTGTACTACTGCATAGCAATGGTGAAGGCATGCCACTATCAAGCAGAAATGCATCTAATAGCCAGGCCATGCTAAACGATACAAGAGTTGGTTTTATGGATCTCCCTGTTCTATTGATGTAGAATCGTAGATCCCCTGAAATTCAGAGAATGAAGAGTGCATTCCCACTCATTCTGGAAGCTAGCAAAATAAGTGGGGAGAACTAAGGGCTGATTGAGGTGAAAGTCTGAAACCACTTTGGGCAGGAACTTAGGGTGAGTACTGAGTACCACCTTATCTTTGTGAAAGACAGTATACTGAGGGTCTGTGACCAAGGCATGTATTTCAGAGACTCTGTGGTGGAAGTGATGGCCACCAGAAAGGCGGTCTTCCAGATCAGAAACTTGAAGTCACAGGTGGTGCGGCAGAGTTAGGCTACACCCTCAGCTGTGACTGATGGACCACTTTTCTATCTCCTATTTCCTAGCTTCCAAAACTTCTGTTGCAGTTAGCACTTTCTCTTTGCTTTTCTCCACCCCCACCCTAGGTTGGCCACCTAGCGCAGCTCTTTACTGTCCCTACTAAACTTCCTACTTGTTCTCTTTTCACTCTTTTCCATTGCCATCCATCCAGTCCCTGGAATGATGCCAAACACCAGGAGAGGAGTTCTGTAAAGTGCATAAAGTGCATTTTGAGTATGAAAAACATGAAGGCTATTTTAAATAGGAACAAATACAGTTAATAAAGCCTTTTAAATAAAAAGGATTCATAAGCCATATAAAACAATAATAATTTCATGATTAGTACAGTTATAAGAAATCCTTAAGCCATTTTCATAAATTCACACTATAAACCTGTTACTGTATAAGGTTCTATGTATGAGGTTGCATGGTATGCTTTATAAAAAGTGAAGTACCGTGGATCATGGATATAGAGAGTCAATATATGTAGAGATATACACTGTACCTTTAACTGAACCAGGACGCCCCTGAAACAACCCCTCCTTGGTTTTGAAACAACATGTTCAGACTTGTAAACAGAAAGGGCTCAGTCAGGTGACACCACTAAAAGATATAAAACCTCTTCACTGAGTTCACTTCAGTTCAGTCCAGTAGAGTTCAGTCTTGAGCATACCTCTCAACTGCTATGAATTCTGCATAGCACTAAGGATTTTCACACTCAAATTTACCCTTGCTCCTCACAGGTTTACTGATGTTCCTTATTATCTTAGAGCTATTTCTGGACACAAACTATTAAATCATTGAACTAAGTTGATAGAAACATTTCTTATCACTAACTATATGAGGCCCACTATCTGTAGACATAATATTGTTTAAAATAAGAAAAGTGCTACACATTCTGGCCCTTGCTTATGGTTGTTGAAGGCCAGTGCTATGATTTTAATGCTGAGAGGTTGGGAGGTATGGTCTTGAGTGAAGGAAAGAGGTGCTACTGTAGACAAGCTGTTGAATGCAGATGAGAAGGGTATTAGGAGTTCTAAGATCCAGGACTGCATTATGTGTATTATGTGAGAAACTACTGATGTTAAGTAGTGATTTTATTTGCAATTTTTGTTTATATTTATTATTTTCTGACTTTGAAAATAAATATCACACAATAGTGTGTTTTAAACCTGTAAATTTTCCTCGTCTGAGGTTTATATCCACATGTTGTGTCAGGTGGCTAGAGGCTCAAAAGGTTTATGTGTGAGCATGTCTAGCACAAGGTTAATATCCCACGTGGCCACTGGTTTCCTGACTGGGGGTCTAGTGTACAGGATGCCCTTGAGAAACCTGACTAGTGGAAACTGAGCAGCGTCATGTTCTGCACTGGCTCATGACAGGCAGAAATTGCACACAGATAAACCTTTACTGTTGAGTATTGCAGTCCTGCATTAGACAGGTCAAGAGGTACTCCAACACCTTATTGGTGGGCAATGGAAGGAGTCCAGATAGGACTTTGCACATCAGATTGAGAAGCACTTCCATTTAGCTGTGCAAGTCTTCCTAGTGGAGGGCTAACACACTGCCAAGAGGATCTCTGAGACTCTCTGAGAAACTTTGAACTTACTCACTTCTGTATACTCAGGAGCCAGGCAAGCAGATGAAGGAGTGCAGGTTAGGATAGACCAGGGGCCCCTGTGTCAGGCGGTCCATTCACAGAGGAAGTTGTCTCAGAGAGATTTCCAACAACCTGTTGATCAGTGGGAACCATATCTGTTGAGGCCAGTATGGGGTAATTAGAATCATCCTGCCCCATGCCTCCAATTTGAGCAGCACCCTCTGAACTAACGGAAGAGGAGGAAATGCATACAGAAGCGTCCTCGTCCACCACAGTCTGAATGCATCCTGACAGAAAATGCCAGGTTCTGGATTTCTGGAGCAAAACAGAGGCAGTTTGTGTTGAGTGGAGATGCAGAAAGTACCAGGTCTCGGATTGCCCCACTTGTCAAATAGCAATTGCACATCTGGTGCAGCGACCATTCTGTGGATCCACCCTCTGTCCTCCTGAGGCAATCCGCCAGGCTTTTCTGAGTTCCTGGCAGGTAGACTGCCTGAATCAGAGCATCTTGTCTCGAGACACCACTCCCACACCCTCATGGCTTCCCTGCACAGAGGGTAGAGCAAGCCCACATTTGGTTGATGTAATAAATCACCGCTTTGTTGTCTGTTTGAAGAAGGATTACTTCATGACAGAGGACATCATTCAGGGCTCAAACAGCATACAGGACAGCTCTCATCTCCAAAACATTTATGTGTAGATGAGACTCCTCTTGACTTCACATTCCATGAGTGTAGAGATCTTGGCAGTGAGCTCCCCAATCAGTCAGAGATGTATTGTGGTGCTGGTGATCTGAGATTTGGGTGGGGCAAGGGAGACCTTGAAGAAGCTCGCTTCCTGGACCCACGATGCAAGTGATCTTGTCAGGTGCTCTGTCACTTTTACTCAGTAAGACTGTGGAAGTGTGGTCAGTGACCACTGTGTGCTGCGCATCCACTGGGTGGTCCTCACTGCAGCCGGACTAGAGGTACTGTGAACACTGACAAGGCCATGAGTCCCAACATCTGCTTCATGGAGAGAGCTCATAAGAGGTGTTCTCCTGATGTAGCTAGCCATCTGGAGAATGATGTTCTTCCTGTCCTCCAGAAGAAATGCCCTTAGCTGGATGTATCCAGAAGGGCTCCTACTTAAGAGGAGCTGTTGAGAGGGCTGAAGCTGGGATTTTCCAGATTCAGAAGAACTCCCATGGAGGTGAGGAACTGAGAAGCCGTGGAGACTACCTCCTGTGTCTCCTGACTGGATGGACTTACTAGCTGTGGTTGTCCAGGTAGGGGAAGATTTGAAGCTGAGCTTTGAGGTGTGCAGCAAGAACTGTACCAACTACCGCGACAGGGACCAGCACCCTACTTGACTGGATGCTCACCAACTGCCCAGAGCGAATAACACACACAGTTGTCCTCCCCGATTCCCTGAGTGACCACTCTCCATCCTCAGTACTTGGCCTAATAAGACACCTAAAACCCTGCAAGAACCATCACATCCAAGTGCTGAAAAAGGGCAGCTGGCCTCCTTAAAGGTACTCCTAAACCAACAAAACTGGTATACAGCACTAGAACAATTTATTAAGACCTCCAATGCTGCTTGTAACATATATTCCCTGCTTACTAAGCGGAAAGTCAGCAGGCTGCACAAGACCTAGGTACCTCTTATTGAACAAATGAAGGCCAGAGAGACCTCTGGCAAAAGGCAAGAAGTACCAGATCACCCTAGACATTCAAAATTACAAAGCAGTTCGTAACAGCTGCACATGGACCATTTGTTGAGCTAAGAGCCAACAAGAACAAACTAATTCTTGGGAGACTGCTGCAAATTCGGATAACATCAAGACCCTAACAGGCAGACCAAATAAAATGCCTCCAGCAATGCTTAACACTAACAGGAAAATAATACAGGACCCTAAAGGCAATGCAGACTCTTTCAATAAGACCTTCACAGACTTCAGTGGGGTGCTTCCCAGACTTCCTCAAGCCTTTAAGTGAGGCAGAACATAAACACAGAAATACACCACCATCTACCACAACCCTGGCCTTCTATCTTAGAATCATTACCAGAAGGAGGCAAAAATACCTCCAGCAAGTTTTTGGCAATACCAGAAACAGTAGTGACGGTCTTAACCTAAAGATAGTCGCACTTACCCTCGAAGAACTACTCGCTCCACTAACAAGAATCCTAAATATCTCTTTAATAACAGGAAAATTCCTGATTTTGGAAAGCAGTCATCACACCTGTGTAAAAAGCGGTGACAGGACCAGTCACACAAATTAACGCCTAATTTCCATACTCCCTCCACTCTCAAAAGCACTTGAAAGAACAGTTTATGCACAGCTTGTTGAATATCTGTACAAATACCAGCTGCAATGCAATCAACAGCATGGCTTTGGAAGCAACACAGTACTATGACTGATTTAGTAGAATTTACTGCTATGTACATGATGCACTGGATTGAGGGTCTATGGTCGGGCTACCTTTATTGACCTCACCAAGGCCTTCAACACGGTCAATCACAAAACTCCTGTTAGACCAAGTGACCTGCACAGGCCTGTCAGTAGAAGCCTTGGGTGATTCCATAGTTATCTCTCTGGCAGACAGCAACAGGTAAAAATCCAAGAGCACTATCTGACTGTAGGGGCATCAGCACAGGGTTCCCCAAGGTCTATCCTGGGCCCCTGCTTTAGCCTGTCTTTAAATTGCCTCCTCAAGCATGCAGTGATCAAATACTACTGTATGCTGATGACATGATGTTGTTCACCAGTCACAGTGACCCTACCGTCCTGGAAAAACAGATGCAGGAGGACTCTCAAGCATTGAATCCTGGTTCAACACCCCTAGACTCTTGCTAAACTACAAGAAAACAAAACAATGCTGTTCGCCTCCTCCCACAATCGTCACAGAACGCACTAACTCAAAATCTCAAACAAGAATTGTGAAATACTGGAAATGGCACAGAACTTCAAATACTTGGGAGTTACACTAGACTGCTCCTTACCTTCCCAAAACACGTCAATCTTGTGGCAAAGTCCGCTAACACCAAAATATGCCAACTGTACAGGCACAAAAACTGCCTAACAGATGCTGCTCTCAAGCTTGCTATGAATAGCTCAGTTTTCTCAGTGACAGACTATGGTCTGGTGGTCTATGGAGCTACCACAATCATGACTGTAAAACAGATCAATCTAGTACTGAATAAAGCATGCAGGCTAATCCTAGAAGCAAATAACCTAACTCTAGGAGCAGATAACCTCACACTTGTAAACTCTATGCTCAATCTGGCTGGCTTAATCTACATAGCAGGATTAAGTACCTGGTGAGCCTACCTGCCAAAAGGCCGCTCTTGGTCTAACACCACTGGGGTCCAAAATCTCCTGTGCAAGCAACAATGCCTACATTACCAGAGGGCCTCAATAGTAATACCTTCAAGGTGCCTTTTGCAGGACCACTCAAGGGCAACAATCATTTGGGTACCATGCACTGAGTTCACTAACTCGCTCCCAAATGATGTGGTACAGATTACTAAAATCAGGCACTTTAAACTACTACTTCAAGCACATCTGACTTTACTCAGTGTCTGTGACAGTAGCCACTAATTACTCTACCTATTTTGCCACCAGGAGCTCTATTGCCCTACCCTAGCACTTACCTAGCCCCTAACGAAGGATTCCTTAGCCCAACCCCACCCACCACCTCCATATCTTAATCCTATCCACTTCCTCATCCCAAATCCTCTATCTGCTCCACCCTTTCTGCACCTCTATTCCACATAAACCTGAGCCTCCTCTTTCCTTCCCTATCCTCTGCACCTCTTCCCTTCCTTGTACATTCACACACCCTTCTCAACTCTCATAATTGCTTCTCCTTATCAATGACAAGGCCCAACAGCTGCTCCTACACATTACCAATCTATCCCCAACTTCCCTTCCTCTGCAAGGGCTATTATTACTGATTTGTACATGCTATTGAACTGCAACCATCGTAATTTCACATTTGGTATTCTCCTGCCTTTTATGTATTGTTTCATTTGTTCTCATATCTGTTTTTGTATTTTAGATGTGGAACCTATGTAAATGAGCTTCTAGCTCAAAGGTTGTTAATCGAGACTTCAAATAAATAAATAAATACACTGCAAAACACTTTGTAAAGACTCAGGCGCAGGGAGAGCCCAAAGGGCAGGACTGTAGTGTTGACCCGAGGCCAAAGCTGAGATACTTACGATGACTTGGGTGCATTGGAACGCACTAGTAGGGCATGCAGCATGTCCAGGGATGCCAGCCAGTCATGATGGAGGAGTGGAAACAATGTTCCCAGGAAATCATCTTGAACTTCTCCCTGAATAGATACTTGTTTAACTTTCTGAGGCTGAGAATCGGTGCATGCTGCCTGTCTTCTTTGGAACCAGAAAGTAATGGGAACAGAAACCTGTGTTCCGCACTGCCCAGGAACAACTTCTACAGTCCGGGTTTCTGAGAAGGCCCTGTATCTCAGAAGTGAGAAGGCTTGATTGGGTGGTAGACAGACTGTGCTGCCACTTGGGTGGAAGATCTGGGGGATTTCTGCTAAATTTAGAAATATCCCTCTCGAGTAATCCGAGGACCCATTTGTCCATTGCAATGGACTTCCACTGGATGTCAAACTGAGTCAGCGGACCCCCAACTAGGGTGGAAGGTGCACCTCAGGCAGCTGAGGTGGGACCAGGGTCAGATTTTCAGAGGGTGGCACTGGGCACTTTTGGGCCCTGTGCCTTTGCTTACATTTTCTTTTTTGCAGCTGAGGAGTCTGGTTTCTGTTGCAGGCTTCTCAGCCTTTACCTCGAAAGGACTGCCTGTAGCAAAACTGATGACAGTTCCCACCCCTTTGAGAGGCAGAAGGAGCCGGCCTGGTTTTAATGGCTGTCCTGGTTTTCTGAGCCACCTCTAGCACCTGCTCTATTTGGGTGCTGAACAGACCAAGCACCAACAAAGGGAAAATTCATGACCTGATGTTCTGATCCAGGACTGCCGTGATAGGGATGCTGGCAGCAGCCCCTACCCGCAGTGTCACAGGCGTATATAGAAGCTGTAAGCTGATGGCTACTGGACTCACTGCCCTGGTGATAGTCTGGAAGCTCCATCTTTACGTCAGACTCTGGGAGGTTCTCGATTATTGACTTAGAGTGTTCCAAAGGGTGTACTCATATTGAGAAAATGGCCCTGATAACTGGCAACACGAATGCTCAAGGTTGCAGCTGTGAAGACTAGGCGGGGAACCAAGGGCTGCTCCATAGAGGAGGAAGCAGGCTTGGCCAGTGAGCGGTATCCATGCCAAGTGGAGGCCTCCCGTCACCTGCAGCCCCTGAAGGAGGTTGCGGGCAGGAAGGAGACCCATCGTGGTCCCAGTGCTTTTCCTTGTCCTTTTCTTCTTCCTATGGGAGTCTGAAGAACCCCTGGAGAGGAGGACAATCCTGCAGCTTCCACAGCTCCTTCTCCATGGAAGCCATCTTCAGTTTAAGAATGTGGGTTTCAGGGCCTGTTGCGGCATTTCCGTGTGGCCTGGTTGGAACTCTGGTAGGCCTTACAGTCCTCGGTCTTGTGCTCTGGGCCCAGGCAGGAGAGACAGAGGGAATGGCAGTCCTTGAGAGAGCTGAGTGCCGCAGGAATCGTGACTTGTTCTTATGCGACTCAGAAGGCACTGGAGAAGACATGCATGGATAAAGATGTTACTTTCTACACTCCTTAGAAAAGAAAATAAATGATGAAATATTCATTCAAAAATGGCAGTCGACTGAAACAACGTTCTCCTTGAGGTCCAACATGACAGGTCGATGGTGGGAAAGAACTAGAAGGCGGGCGTGGGACAGCTTCACTATATAGTGTCATGCTGGCGTCCGTCATGTGACGTCGTTAAGTGATCACCCACCAGACACTGCTAAGTAAAGTTTTCCATGGTCTTAGTGTCTGGCGGCTCCAGTCCTAATGGTTGTACCTACTGCAAGAGCCCTCTTTAAGTAAAAATCATTAACTATATCAGAAAAAGAAGTCCAGCAACTCAAAAGGACCACATTCAGTATAATTTCAAGTGAAAATATCGTATTTATTATAAATACATAATTTAAAGTAGTAACGCAGCAATACATAACCACAGTGCAAACAATGCCTTAAAACACACACCAACATTTCACATTTCAAGCGTTAGAGAAGCAATGAAATGTTGGTATGTCTAAGCGTATTCACACTAATACCACTACTACTTTCTAAATTATGTATTATAATAAATGACCAACAATTCTCTTCCATTGGCTGAACCAGTTATAATTTGCCGTTATAACCCGCGTGTTATAATGGCAAACACGTCTCACTTCAATCAAAAAGAGCCACATCACAATTGGCTTTCCACTTCCCATAAGCGGGCTAAACACATTAACAAACATGGCAGCTCCTCATCCCGCTTACCGAGCACCGCCACAGACCAACCGTCACACGGACATCCTGTTTTCTTTTAAAACCTCTTGTTTAAATCCTCTTATCTGGTTGATCCTGCCATCCGTAACCCGCACATCACACCATCTCCCGATAAATCCCTCGAAACAGAGCACACTGGGCAGCTCCAGCGGCATAACAGAGAGAGTAGCACCATTGCAACAAGTGAAACTAAAATCGAACAAAGCACAAAAGCAGTTGTAAAAACAGATGCCTAACAAACAAAAAGCTATTTTCTAATAAAGATACTGCATGTGTGTGTGTTTGTGTGTGTGAATCACAGACAAACAGCATCAATGAGGAAAAATTGCTGACCAGCAATTATAAATAATAAAAGATGGGAAAGTGTGTTAAAATTGAAATTAATGGTTGCCTTAAGTGGGATGCTTTTAATAAACCCCTGGCTTCAGCCTCTTGAGTTTATTTAGCATCCTACACCTTGGGCAACCACTCAATTTTTCTATTACACACTTTCCCATCCATTATTGTATATATAATAAATTTAATATTTTCACTTGAAATTATAGTGAATGTGGTCCTTTGAGTTGCCAGACTTCTTTTTCTGATATATTGTTTTATGTCTGAGCACCATTGATTCCGGTTCCCATCTTTTTTCTTAAGATCATTAACTACCTATAACGTTTTACCTTCTAGAGTGTCTCCTTCAAAGAGAAGATATGGACCTCTCTAAGGAAGATGACCTGCATCCTTCTAGGAAGGGATCACAATCCTTGAGTATTGGGTTTAAATGCTTTGGATGAGCATTTAAACTAGCTGGGGAGAGGTTGATGATGGTAAGAAAAGGAGACAAAAATCATCTACCCACATGGTAAATATCACGGAGGAAGGAACGAGGGATGAAAAAACATGGCACGGGGTCAGGGACGACACTGTCATCGGCATCATGCCTGGACCAAGACCGACAACATGGCCATTGTCGCACCCTTCACTGGTGGCAGCAGCATCCTCCCCTCAGTGACAGTAGCTATAATAGAGGAAAGGACAACTTCCACCTTGGCAACAGGTGCAGCCTCGATGCGGTCCCTTCTCGACACTGTGAATAGTGTCAGAGGGGCTCTTTGTTGTGTCTGGCACTGCCAAGCTCACCATCAACATAAACAGTGACAGAAGCATGGGCAGCGCAAGTTTGCCACACTGGGGTGTCCACCAAGGGAGGCTGAGGGTATAGCATCGGCCTCACCACTGGGGACATCTGCTGCTAAGCAGCCAAACTGTTGAGGATTCGAGCCGGACGACTTGGAGCTGGCTGTTTACCAGACCCAGCCACCAGGGCCTCCAGTGTATCAAGTAGGAGTGGTCAAGAAGGATCCTGTACTTCCATGGAACAGAAGTCCCAGGAAGGGGCCGGAGGAAAGACCCAGTGACATTACCCTGCAGCGATGGGTGTGATGCATGCCCCTGAAGACATGGGTTGAGTGACCCCCCTTCATCACAAGGATCTTGAGAGTACAGAAGTTCAAGGAAAAGCAGGTGTCACCTCATCCATGTTGTGCTGAGGACCAAGGCAGGCCATACAGGTGCCTGTCTGTCGCAGCCATCTGCTTCCCACAGAGGCAGCAACACATGATGGAGGCTGCTGGACTTTCTTGGTCTTCTTAGCTCCTTATCAGAATTCAGCATCAGACAATGACAAATAACAAGGTAGGAAGAGACAATGAATAACTTTCTGTGGTGACACAGGTCAAAACCGGACAATGACAAGGAACTGAGGTGCTGCCACTCCCATGGTGTGCCTCTATGGCAGGAAGAACAGAACCGAGGGGCATGAGGGAGCCAGTGGCAGTTACTGGCTAGTGCATATGACACTGTGTGAAGTGTGCAGATGCAATCAATAGCTGATGTCGGCTCCTCCCTACAAACAATTGGCTCCCACGGGCCTTAGACCTTAGGTGGGAATCAATGATGAAGACAGATTCCTGGAAGGTTTGCCTTATCTTTATGAAAAACAGTATATGAAGGATCTTTGTCCAAAGCATGGATTTCAGATGCTCTGCATGCATAAGTAACAGCTACCAGAAATGCTTCTTTCCAAATTAGAAACATCATGTGACAAGTCGCAACAGGCTTGAAAGGCTTGTGAGTGAGCATATCTTGCATGAGATTAGGGTCCCAAGGAGCCACTCACTTCTTCATGGGGTCCTGTTATGCAGGAAACACCTGAGGAACCTCTTAAACAGTGGCAGCTGTCTAAGGAGAGGGTACCTATAGGCTTGTGGTATGCTGATATAGCACATATATGGACTTTGACTATTAAATACTGCAGGCAAGCATCAGAAAGGTCCAGTAAACACTCCAAAACCTTTTCAGCTGGACACTTGAAAAGGTCCATGGGGTTTGGGGCACCAAATGAAAAACATTTCTACTTGGCTGTGTATGTCTTCCTGGAGGAAGGTTTATGCGAGCAAGAGTATTTCAGAGACCCTCTGAGACACTTTGAACCTGTTCAATTCTATCTTTAGAAGTCAGGCCTGAAAGTGAAGGGAGTGCAAGTCAGGTGGACTAGCTGACCCTGAGCTTTGGTCAAGAATCCTTGATTTGCTGACTGACATTTAATTCAACAGAAAAACATATCTGCTGAGGCTAACAGGGGCCACTAGGTTCATTATGCCCTTGTGTGCCTCCAGTTTGAACAACACTCTCTGAAAGAGAGGGCTTAGTAGAATGCATACAGAAAGGCAAGGTCCTGGATTTCTGAAGCAAGAATGGAGGCAGTCTAGCATTGAAAGGGCACAAAAGGTCCACATTTGGGATGCCCACTCATTGAATGGTGATCTCACATGTGGTGCTAGTGAACATATGAGGATAAGAAAGTTACTTACTTAACGTAACTGTTGATCTTCCAGAATATCTTCATCATGATTACTATTTATGGGTCTGGGCCGGAGGCACTAGGACTCTGTGGGGCAAAGCTTTTGCCAGAGTTCCGCCACAGCTACTGTTCTCGCGCCTGCCCACCCCCACAACGTACCATATGCCGATCATTAACCCTTCCAGCTCCTCACTAACGTCATTTTGTTCACCAGAAGAGAAATAAAGCAGGGAAAAATAAGAGAGGGCTAAGAAACTAGTTGGGTGTAGATTTAAGAAGGAAATGAGGGGGCACTTTTTCACTGAAAGAGTGCTGACGGGGTGGAACGAGTAGCCAGAGGAGGTAGTTATGGCAAATATGGTGGCCAGTTTCAAGGGGGACAGGGTGAAGAAGAAAATTAGAACAGGGGAATCAGTGCTGGGAAGTGGAAGGGAAGAGTAATGGGGTGGAGGTGGATGATTCCAAGAGTAGTTGGGGACGGGGTATGGAATCAGAGCTTCACACCACTAACCAGGCAAAGATGAATAGTAATCTTAAAGACAGCTGCACTAAAGCATGTGTTTCAGGTAGGAATGGCATAATGTGCCAAATAAGAATGAAACACATAGACTCCTGGCAGGCAAAAACAAACCCAATGCTACCAGACAGAGGACTGACTAAATAGCCAGTTAAAATATACCCTCTTCCCATCAGGGAAGAAAAGGAACTCTCAGCTACATATGGAGTTGGTGGACTGAACAACCAAAAGGAGTCAAGTTGTGTTCATCTTCCCAGCCACACCTAAGAGAGTGGGCTAACAGCCCAGCTGGCATAAGGGAAAAAAGGACATACCAATCAAAAAGACAGTCCACGCTGCAGAAGAAAAAACAGTCCCCAAGCCCTGGATCATTTTGGTTGCCCTCTGCTGGACCTACTCCAGTAGTTTGATATCCTTCTTCAGATAAGGGCACCAGAAATTAACACAGTATTCCAGGTGTGGTCTCACCAGTGACCTATACAGTGGCAAATAACTTCCTCCCTCCTAGGGGTGATTCCTCTAGGCGATGCAGCTCTGCATTTTATTTGCTTTGACTACTGTCTTACAGCACTGCGCAGTGTTTCATGTCACCCCTGACCAACACTCCAAGGTCCTTTTCCTCCTCTGAGACAGTTACCTGTATTCTCCGAGTCAGCAGCTGGTCCCATGGTTTCTGGCTCCCAGGTGCATGACCTTCCATTTCTTAGCATTGAATCCCAACTGCCAGATGCCAACCAATTCTCCAGCTAGCCTGACCCTCCCTTAAATCCAGACTCACCTTCACTGGGTCCATCCTCTCATACAGCTTAGTATCATTTGCAAAATGGCAGGTCTTACTTTTAACCCCCTTTGCTATGTCACCAATCAAGATGTTGAACAGCTTAGGTCCGAGTACTGAGCCCTGTGGGACCCCGCTGGTTACAGGACTAGGTTTGGATAGTTCCACCTACCACCACTTTCTGGTTCCTGTCCCACAGCCAGCTCTTGACCAACCTAAGCAGTTTATACCCTATTCACAGGTCCCTCAACTTGCTGATCAGCCTGCAATGCGCACTGAATCAAATGCCTTGCTGAAGTCCAGGTATAGGATGTCCACTTGAAAGTGGAACCGCCTGCACTGTTTAAATGTTGGAGGTTCCTTTCAGCTTTAGTGTAGCAGAACTGGATACACTGAACTATCCATCGAGAAATGGACCTTTTGATGCTGGGTTACCCTTTCCACATCCCCATAAGTCAGGAACAGTTGTTCCTTGTCCTGCCTATGGTCCTTAGTGGCTGTCATATAGTAAGTGAGAGCTCTCTTGACATCCAGACAGTGAAACCTCTTTCACCAGAGGTGGAATGCTCAGTGAAAAGACAGGTAGGTAATTTGTTTGCTATGTGGAAACTCAGAGACCACCTAGGGAGAAATTTCCTGTTTGTTCTAAGGACCACTTTATCCCTGTGGAATGAAATGTAGCCCTGTTCAATGCAGAGAGCCTGAAGCTCACTGATTCTTCTTGCAGAAGTCATTGCCACTAGGAAAACTGTCTTCCAAGTGACATATTTCAGATAAGCAGAGGACATGGGCTCAAAGGAGGTCCCATGAGCTTAGCTATGCACACATTAAGGTCCCATGCTGGCACCGGTTCCCTATGAGGGTTGCAAATGGGCCAAACCCTGAAGAACCTCCTAAAGATAGGGTCTGAAGCCATTGACATGTTCCTTTCAACTGAAATATAAGTGGATGCTGCAGCCAGGTGGACCTGAGGTACTGGATTACAATCCCAAGGAATGTAAATAAGAGAAGGCACGTCATCACTGAAGCGCACAGCGATGGTGGAGAAAAAAGGAACTGAGGCAGTTGGAGGGTTGACGCGAGACAGTCTTTCCCGCATGAGCCAGGGCTCATGTGCCACTTCCTCACGGTTCCATTTCAGACGCCAACCCTCTTGAAAAGTTTGCTCCGCTGGGTCCTAGCGCCCAAGTAACTCGGATTAGTCCGAATGAGTGGTGGAGACTTTATGTCCAGGAAGATCTAGTGTTAACTGTAAATTCAAAGTAAAAGCAGTAGAATATAAAGATAATAAACATTTATACTTATAAAAGGTGAAAATAAATGTTTTGAAGGTCTCGCTGAGGTGCAGTCTCCGAGGCATCTAACTAGGCAGGGAGAAAGAAATCTGGGTGTTACAGAATGCAGCAGTTGGTAAGGGCAGCAGTTTGAACAGTGGCATGAGCCAATAGATGTTCCATCATTTGTGTAAATTCCATTAATCTCTGGGAAGTTCAAACAGGAGGCTGACTGCTAGAGTTAATCATACTGAAGAATCCCTGGGGTTAGAAACTTGTTTTAGAAAACTCCTCCTTTTTAGGAGCCAAACCATGAGCTACATCGTTCCTGGATTTGGAAGCAGAATGTGGTCTTGTGAGAGAAGGTCCCCATGCACTGGAAGGTGAAACAGTGAGCACTGAGCAAGGTTCACTAAGTCCTAGAACCACGGTCTTCTAGGCCACTTAACAGCTATTAGAAGAAAGCTTCCTCTTTAGTGCCTTATTTTGCATATGACCTTGGGAAGGAGAGGCAGAGAAGAGAAGGCATACACTTGTGACAGGGCGTCCACTGCCTCTGCCTGTGGACATGGTAGTGGCTGAAGAATTGTTGAATTTGAGCATTCTGGCTGAGGTGAACAAGTCAATCTGAGGATGACCTAACTTTTGGACAGAAGGTCCAACACTTGGGGTTCAACATCCATTCCTGTGGATAGACATTTTTGCAGCTTAGCCAATCGATCTGAATGTTCAACTCCCCACCAAGTGAACTGCTGAAAGACAGAGAATATTCTCTGCCCACAGCAGGAGATCGGTAGCTTCTCTCAGCATCTCCCTGCTCTTTGTGCTCCCTTGACTGTTTATGTACGCCATTGTGACAGCGCTAGATAACCCTATTTTCACCTAAAACAAAAGGCAAGACAAACACAAACCTAAAAACCCTACAGTGTGTGTGTGTGTGGGGACCAATGCCCAAAGACAGAAGGAAAACCACAGGGAACGCCCTAACTCAAAAAGGAGCAACAAAAACAGGTACTTACCTGGGGCACCTATTTTTTTAACTGAAGACCTGCTAAAATATACCCCTGATCTATGTGGCAGATGTGGCCCTAGCAGGCACAGGCAGTGGAAATGGGGAAGAGCAGGCTAGCCAATTTGAAAGCTGCAGCTTAACAGGCATAATTTTAATTTAGGGGTGCTCTCTGTCACCAGGTAGCCCCAAACTGCTATGCAGAATTACAGCCTGAAGGTAGAAGTTGATTTCTTCCTCAGAGAAGCTCCTCAAGTTGTTTCCTTGCAATGGCACAGCAAAGACTGAAGAGTTGCTGCTGCCCAAAATGTTCATGTGCCCAAGATTCTAGGCTGACTGCAGCCTTTGACTGTGCCATTTCCCTAGCAGGGTGCACATTACCCATCTGTAATGACTACCCATTGACAATGTGGAGTGCTACAGAAATTAGGAACCCCAAAGAGTCTAAACAGCAAGCTGCCGGATCACTTGTATAGGCCTCTAGGTCAAGTGCCTGGATCATCTCCACCAGTAATCAGTGGAACAGGATGAACTCAGCTGCAAAAGGAAAGTATATGGATGATACCTTGTCCTCTGGAAGAAAATGTCAATAGCGATGAGGCACTGCCTCTGGGGACAGCCGGTACCAGAGAGAAGGACCTGTACTGGGCCCATCAGATTCCTGTACCAATTGATCTATGCCAGGTGTTGCTCCCATGTTAGAGACCCTCGGGCCCGTCAATGAGGGCATCCTTTGCAGGAATCAGCAAGGTCCCTCTAAAAGGGGTTGAAACTCCAGGTCTCTGGGGCCTCACCCTGCCTATGGAACTGCACAGGGGACTCGCCTAAAGTGACTGCCTAGCAGAGTCACCCAAAGAGTGTCCTCCAACATCCAAGGAGTGACCGAATGGTGCCTGCAGTGGACCCTCCCCAGTGAGGAGACCAGAGCCATACAGGTCCTACAGGGCATTTCAGTCCTCACCAATGACAATATCTTCCATTGCTCTGGGGTGAATTCTGCTTCCAGGTCTTTGCCAAACCCCAAGCTGGTGAAGCTCCGACACACTGCTCAGATCTGGTGACATCCTTGGAGACAGGCTTCACCATCACTGTGGTTGACACCATCCTCAGCCTCTCACTGATGTCAAATTTGATGTCCTGCTAGGTGCTGGCACTCATCCTCCGTGTCACAGGTGACACAGGAGTTGAAGATGATGACCAAGATGACATTATCATCAGCACCTCACCCAGAGCTGGGCCCAGGATTGACATTGTGGCTGTCACAATCATGTCCATACTCATTCCCTCCTCAGTGTCACTAGAGACACCATGGATAGGGACAGTCTTTGAACTGGCACGGAACAGACTACAGCCTTGGTGCTGGTCCTCCCGACACTGTGAATAGTGTCAGAGGGAGGCCCACATGATCCTTAGGGTCCCCCCATATCGTCACCACCACGGGTGACACCAAAAGATGTTGAGGTGTCCATTGGTGTAGACTGAGCATATAGCTTTGGCTTCACCACCAGGGACATCTGCTACTCAAGGCAGACAGACTGTGGAGGATTTGCAGCCAACCACCCAGAAGACGTCTCTATACACTAGACCCATCCACCAGAGTCTCTAATGCCTCAGCATGTTGAGATCAAGGAGAACCCCAAGCTCCACAGGACCAGAGGTCCCAGGATGAGGTTGACTGGTCCCAAGAATCCAACAGTGAGCATAAGCAGGGTGGGGCATTTACTTTCTACCACTTTGGGAGAGCTGCCTATCCTCCCAGGAGTGAGGCTGTCTGAAGTCAGAGAGAAATGGTGGTCTGAAACAGACTTGTTGCTGAAGCAACTGGCGCTTTACAAACACCCCACCTGATGTAATAGTCAGTGAGTGAACTAGTCACTAAATGAGGTAGGGCTAAGAGAAAAGTACAGTTTCATACTTAACGTAACAGTTGATCTTCGAGAGGATCTCTTGAGGAAGGTCGTACTCTTGGGTATCACAGAAACATAGAATTTGATGGCAGATAAGGACCGCTGACCCACCTAGTCTGCCCATTTCCTACCTGATGGACCAACAGCTTACTTCCTCCCAACCCCTCCCCAGTATCCACCAGAGGTGCTCTCATCGACGGCAGCCACCAGCACTGTTGACAGGGGCCACCCACAATGACATCACCACGCTTTAGGTCTATAACACGCAGCTCAGACGGCCTCAGTTCCCCTGCCAGTGACCAGCCCATGGAGAAGGACTCTGAAGGCAACTGAGGAGGCTGGAGGTACCTTTATTTTTGTAGACTTGTATTTTTCTCCCCTGGATCCGACCAGCTACCCTGACACACCTCAATTCGCGATCCACCGGTCAGGCACTCCAATGTAGCCTGGCCAAGCCCCCAAGCGGGGTTGGGGTGGAGGGACCCCAAATCCTTCTTTCTTTTCGAGACCCCGTTGTGGCCTCGCAAATCAAGTGGTGAAGGCGCCATTCCCAGAGGAGCTCAGTCAGCTTCATTTTTCCCTTTTTCTCCCGGAGCCATGGTTGCCTGCGGACGCCCAGGTGTGTACTGCCAACGCCCTACCACACCCCTCCCTACATGAGGTATCGGAGCTGCTGTACCTCGGCTCCACCAGAGGTCAGTCCAGCACCGCCTGTAGCCCCCATCCCTCCTCAGGGAAGTGAGCTGTCCATGGGACGCCCAGCTTCCCTCCGGCCGGCCCTCCAGCTTCCCAGGCTCTGCTCCCAAACCCGGCCGCTGGCGCGCTAGCGGTAGCACTACCACTGCACCGGCAGGCTGGTGGAGGTACCCTTCTTGCAGTCATGAAGATGTTTCGTAGACTGCTCTCCCAAGAAGGAGGGAATGGAGGAGGAACGTGACCTGCTGCAAGAGATCCTCTCAAGATCTACCGTTATGGTAAATATGAAACTGTACCTGTAAATATGAAACTGTATCTTCTTCAAGGAATCTCTTGCAGCAGGTCATACTCTTGGGATGATCCTCAAGCAGTGGGGCGATGAAGGAAGGACAGTTAAGAAAGGAGGCCTTGTGCTGGCCTGGTGGCATTGAGGGTTGAGGTGCTTGATGCCACACTGGCGACCCGGGGTCTGGAAGCACCTCGGCTGCCAGGGTTCAGCAGGTAGAAGGATTGTATCCGATGGACTGCTCTCTCTCTCCCAGGAGGAGGTTGTCATCTCACCCTTGGCTGCTTCCAAATGGAGGCCAGAGGGCAGTGCCTGAAACTGGGAGACACAGAAACGTGAAACGTGGCGCGGCATCGCGTCTCCACACGCACATTCATGCTGCGAGGGAGGGGTGTGGCGCGAAATGGAAAGAAGGACCTGGCAGGCTCCTTGATGCTGCGGCACCATGCCTGGCCCTGGCTTCCCTCGGATCTTGACTGTGCTTCGGGAGGGGAGATGGACCTCCCTCCGGCCTTGCCATGGAGGGAATATCCATGGTGGATTACTGGGAAGCTTAGAGTTGGGGCTGTGGCAGAGAATTGAGTCCCCCAAGGGGGCATAGCCACTGCCAGACGCCAGGGTAAAAAGCAATATGGAAAAAGAAAAAAGAAAGGAGGCCCAGCAGGATGGTATGTCTAAAAGCGTGCAGTGCCGACAGGCTAAATTGATGCTGCAGTGCTTCATAAAAGTATGCACATTAGATTAGGTGGCAACATCACAGATGTCCATGATGGAAACTCCACGGAAGTATGCTGCGGTAGTAGAGACAGCCCACGAAGCGGGCGTGGACACATCCTGGTAGTGTTTTTTTTATTTAGAGTAGCAATATGTTATGCAGTGTGTCAGCCAACTGGATAGGATTTGTTTGGTAACTGGGAGGCCTTCCTTGCCAGAGGCAAAGCGACAAATAACTGTTTGGATTTTGAGTGGGCCTAGTGCGTGCGAGATAGTAACATAGGATCGATGTACATCCAAGGTATATAGTGTAATGGGATGGATTTGGCTTAATGAATTCTGAAACGACCTTTGGAAGAAAGGTCAGATTGGTACAAAAGGAGCACATGAGGGCCTGAGATCTGAAATTCAGCAAGCTGAGGTAATAGCTACTAGAAATAAAGTTTTCCATGACAAGAACCGCATATTACAAGTAGCAGCTGGCTGGAAAGGTTCCAGGTCAGTTTTCTATGATAAAATTGAGGTCCCAGGGAGGCACCGCCTCTAAACGGAAGGCTTGAGATGTAAAATGTCCTTAAGAAACATATGGGCAAGGTCCTGCTGAGTGACTTGATAGTCCCCAATGAGCTCGTGAAAGGTGGACATCCGCAATAAATGTACCTTAATAGAGGAGTACCGAGAACCCTGTGAGGAAAGTGTTGACAAGTTGTCCAGTACAGAGGGACGAGGGCAGGAAAAGGGGTCAAGGGCATTAGAAGCTGCCCAAGTAGCAAAATGCTTTCATTTCGCTTTGGTAATGATTTCTAGTGGAAGTTTTTCAGGAAGCCAGCAGAATGGATGCTGCTGAGGCAGAGACTTTCTGTCTATTTAAGACACTGTCTTCAGAAGCCAAGCATGAAGATGCAGGAGAAAAGGTTGGGGTGGAGGAGAGACCTGTGACGCAGTGTGGGTAGGTTAGACCAGAGGGAGGGATCAGTGACTAACAATGGCTGGAGAAGAGGGAACCAGATTTGCCGAGGCCAGAAGCCAGCTATCAGTATCGTGGAGGTTGGTTTGAGTTGTAATTTGGGGAGGACATGCCAGAGGAGAGGGACGGGTGGGGAGGCATATAAAATTGTCCCTGCCAAGAAAGGGACAGAGCATCGATAGAGTGTCCCTTGTCCAGTATACTGGAGCAGTATCATGGAACCTGGTAATTGTCTGGGGAGGCAAACAGGTCCACCTCCAGGGTTCCCCAGAGATGAAGATGTCTTGGAGGACTGCCATGCAAGGTCCACTTGTGACCTGGTGCGTGGTGACTGAGGTGATCAACTAGGACATTATGAGCTCCGCACATGAACTGCTACAAGATGAATTTGTTGTGTTATAGCTTGTCTCAGGCTGTGGGACCTCATACCCCTTTGTTTTAGGTAATAGACAACACAGATGTTGTTCATTTGTACTAGACGGCGTCCTGGGAACAGATATGGCTGGAAGCCCCTAGTGGATCATCGCCACGCCATGCTGACGGGCGGCTCTGTGGAATTGGAAGGAATGGTAATATTTCTGCTGAGCTATAGGTTACGATGTGTGGTATATACCATGTACTGTTCTGATTGTATGGCCAGAAGCCTGAAGGTCATTCAGGATGGTTTCAGTATCTGAACCGAAGAGCTTGTGTCCATTGAAATGGGCATTCAGTATCGTCTGTTGCATGTCAGGATTAAAATCTGAGACTCTTAACCAGACATGTCTATGAAGGTCACAACCATGGTCGAGCCCAGGTGGACGTGTCGACAGCATTGTATCCCACGCCAAGGAGATGGCAGGAGAGCCTGGTGCCAGTCCTGAAAGCAGCAAACAGTTGATACTTCTCCGCTGATTGGGGAAGCTTTATTAGCCACTTCCAAGCAGCAGTCCAGAGTGTTTTCTGGTATTTAAGCAAGTGGCCAATGTAATTAAGTATGCACATGTTTAAGGAGGCAACCTGGTATACTCGCTACCCATCAAATCTAATCTCCTGGACTCTCTGTCCAGCAGCAGGGAGCTCAGGTGTTTAGGACGTTGTGTCCTATCATGGGTTGCATTAATGACCACAAAGTCTGCTTGTGGTGCAGCAACAAAAATAGAAATTACGTACCTACCGTAATTATGATCTTTCTGTGTATCTTCACCATTCATCACAGATGGGTACTGGCGGAAATCAGGACCTCGCGGTTGCCTTTTTGTTTTTTGAGGATAGGTAGACGACGCAGCATCAGCGCCACCCTCCGAGGCCGACGTACATCTATGTGGTGCTCGAGGATTAGCCGTTGTTGCATCGACCGACCACCGTCCTACCAGTTCTGAGTCCCGGAGAGGTAAGAGGAAGGATGGAGGGTGGGACAAGAGAGTCCAAGGGACAGAAAAGGAAGGGAAAACTGAACTAAAAGGAGAAATAATGACTGAGAGGACAGCATAGAGGAAGTAAAACTAAGGGATTGGGTAGGGGCCCCAACTCTGGAAAAGGAAGAAGGGAGGGAGAGAATTTAGGAGAGAGTGAGAGGTAACAAGGATCCAGGACCCTTGTCCGTCACCAGACTGTATAGGAACTGCAAGAAGTGGCAAAGTTCATTTGCCAGAATTCAAGGCACAGAATAACTGGCAATACCCCAAGAGCAGAGTTGGCTATTCTGGAGAAGGACAGGGTACAGGGACTCAGTACTCTCTGTAAAGATACTTGGTGAAAAAAAAAAAAAGGTTCTTTTTTTTTTTAAAAATAGCTAGATAACAGAAGGAGGACAACCACAGTTCTCACCCCTGTAGGGGTGAGGAAAAGTAGTAGAGAGGAAGTGCCACTGACTGTACCCCTTGGGAAGAAAAATTACCCCTGTGTCCCAACTTTACTCCCGCCAAAAGAGGGGTAGGCACAGAGGGAGGAGGATCCAGAGACTGGAGCCCCAGGGGGATGGCGAGGGGATTAGATGAATGGAAAAGACACAGAAAGATCATAATTATGGTAGGCATGTAATTTCTATATCTTATCTGTGTCAATCTTCACCATTCATCACAGATGGGTGAGTACCAAGCCCCCAAGGGGTTGATTAATTGCACCCTAAGGGACAGTGTCCCTAGCCCTCAGTGGGTGACACACTAATGGGAACCTTCTGGGCCTGAGGAGGCCCGAGACTGGGAGAGCGAGACCGGTCCCCGGAGGGGGAAGGAAGCCCCGACAAACGCCGTCTCGCCCCTATGGGAAAAGAGATAGTTCCCTGGTGAGCGGAGCAACCACCCCACGCCGGGCCAAGGGTGACAACCGGGAAAGGCAGCCACGCCGATCTCCTGGTGCAGATCGCTATACCTACTACCCTGGTAGCTACCTCACTGGCGCCATAAGATGCCCTTGCTTGGTGCCTTGCTAGCTCCAGGCCACATGCAGAGAGTGCGATGGCTTGCCTGGTTTGCTCCGAGTCAGGCAAAGCAGCTAGATTTGACCCAGCGCTGACCACAAGAACCTGTTGTAGGCTGCATAGTGGGCCTGATGAGCGGAGATGGAGAGAAGCAACCGCATGTAGAAGTCCTCCTCCCCAGAAATCAAAATCTGAAGAGTCCTGATCTGGGGGCCGGTCACGGTGGAGGGCACAAAGCCCTTCAGGAGTGTCCAGGTGCATCAATCCGGACTGTGGATGAGGCATAGAACCTGGAGACTCTGGGGAGCGCAATACCTCTGGCTGAGGTCCCTAGGGGCAGGAACTCCGGAGAAGGGCCTCTGCCAGAAACGCATGGATGCCTCCGAAAGGGAGCAGGCCAGGGCGGCACCACAAGGGTGGCCGCACCGAAATCGCCTGAAAGGCATGCACCACATGCTCAGGATTGCTCATGGAGAGGGAGAAAGGTGAAGGTCCTACAGCATCCTCACGAGGAAAAGCTGATACTCGGAGATCAGCGGCAGGAGAGATATGGACAGACGGTTCCTCTCCCCTGAAGAGGGAGATGAGGAGCTGGAGGTCACCATGCGCTCTGAGAGTGGCTGCTTGGGGGAGGTTGAAAACCTGGCTGTCCATAGCCCTAACGTAGGCAGGGAACTGAGCAGCCACTGCCTGAACTGTTCCCAGGTGAGAGGACTGCTAGGACCAAGAATACCTGGGAACGCTGGAAAAGGCGGCAGAGGGGAGGGACAGAGCCGAGAGGAAGTCGGCTGACCTCTGCCAGGGCTAGGAGTGCACCAAGGACCTCCTCCGCCGGGAGAGTGTCCTGAGGACTCGCAGTCACAGCTGTACAACCACGTTGATACTCGCCTAGGCTGCGCCCTGAAGAATCCCCCAGTGAGGTGAATAGACCGTAGTTCCAGAAGGACGGTCCCTGCTCCAAAGAATGGGACCCCCTCAAGGAACCAGAAAGGAAGGACGGAAGTCCGCTCAGCTTCATCCAGGGCCCGGTGAGTCCCAGAGAAAGGTCGACGCTGACCCCACACCCTCGACCCTCAGAGTCCAAGAGAGTCCTAGTCTCGAAAGGGCCAGCCTAGGAAGTTGGCAGCTCTTGAGCTGTTCCCGGAAGGGGAGACCCAGGAAGCAGCACCCTCCCTCCTGTGGCTTCCCAATAGGCCCCAAAGTTGGGCGATCGAGACACACCACCGGAGGGGTACCACCACCGAGGGGTCAAGGAACCCCCAAGGCCAGGTTGCATGGCAATGGTGGCACGATCACAGCCTGCTGGTCAGTACCACTGACCATAACCTCGGGGAACTAGACACACCTCAGAGGGGCCTGACTGAGACCCGCTAGGAGACCACCGGCTCGTCTTCCTCTGCAGACAACCCCGAGGGTGTGACTGCCCGGGCTCCGAGCCCGACTCCGACGAGGTAGAGTCTGAGGCCCTAAGCCAGACGGCAGGAGGGCGAGGGAGGCAACCTACCAAAGGGCCCAGAAGTCCAAGCAGTGGCCAAGGCGGCACCTGCACCCCCACAGCCCCACAAGCGCGCTGGCAGAAGGCGGCAGGGCAGCACGGGCCAAAGGTCCCAAACTAGGCCAGCGCGGCACCGTCAAGTCCACCGCACCAGGGTGGTACCAGTAACAGAGACGGGCGTCGACAGAAACCCTAGCCACAGCCTCGTGCTAATCGCCAGGCCCTTCGTGCTGCGAGCGGCACCGAGGACTGAAGTGGTGCCGATGACCCCAGGGCGGACTCCGGCGCCGAACACGGCACTGCCAGACCCCTTGGCACTGCGAGCAGCACCCAGAGCACCAACGGCACTGAGGATGGCACTGACGGTCGACTCCAAAGGGCCCGACGGCACCATGCTCTACATTGGCGCTGAGGATGGCGCAGAGGCAAGACATGGCGAAGGCGACGCCGATTCCAGGGCAAGGCGCCCACAAGCAGGGTCGGCGACCGCCGAACGGCAATCGGCTGCCGCCCACGCAGCCGAAGACGAGTCGGTGCCACCGCCGGCACCGACATGACCCACGGCACCGCAAAACGGCGCCGACAGCACTGAGCAACGGCGCCGACCCAGGCCTTCCGGACTCGCAGGAGCGACACTGGGGAGTTCACCCCTAAGGGGTGATTGTCATGGCGGGCGCCTCCCGCCCGCCCCGGAGGAAGTGGGACGGGCCTCCCGCGCCGCTGGAAGGAGCCTCGCCAAGGCTAGGCTACGAGAGGCCGAGGCTCCCTCCTCCTCGGTCTGTGTAGAACCGAGGGAACCCGGAGGAAAGGCTGGAGAGAGCGGTTGCCCCAACGAAAGCTAACCCTACCCCTGAAAGTTGGTGGAGCTCGCCTCACTTTGAACATGCGGTGTTCTAGGACACTGCGTCCATGGAGAAGCAGGCGCCGATGAATCCATGTCGTGAAGCGGCCAAGACACGCGATACACCGGTCATGCTGGTCGGTATGGAGTACTTGCGGCCACATGGGCACCGACGCATAGGGGCCAGCCTCATAGAAAGTTTCTTGCCCTCCGACCGCGAATATGACCTGCCGGTAAAACACCAAAAATAGACTCGACATCGCTATACTTTAAAAATAAAAGGAAAGATCTTACCGGCGACGCCGAGTGGAGGCAGAACCAGAACTAGCAGACCGACGGACTAACAGACACACAAATTTGAAGGCTAAGGCCTAACAACCGGCAAAAACTTCTTCAATGGCTTTCCGTGGTGACCTCGATGGCGGGAGACGAAGAAAGGAAAAATCACGCTCTACCGTAATTTTGATCTTCTTGGACGGGCCTCCACCACTCATTCACACTAGTGGGATTAGCGCCGAGGCACTAAGACCCATCGGGAGCAAACTTTTGCTGGAGGGTCGGCGCGAGACGGCGCGCCGCGAGACACGGCGCCACGAGCAGCGGCTCGAGCGGTAATGACCATCTCAGGACGACCTCCAACCGCCCAGTACCTTTTACCAAGGAGGTGCAGCGAACTAACGAAAGAGTAAACCCAACATTAAAAACGGACAT
The DNA here is from genome assembly GCA_016271365.2 of Neoceratodus forsteri. Taxonomy (NCBI): domain Eukaryota; kingdom Metazoa; phylum Chordata; order Ceratodontiformes; family Ceratodontidae; genus Neoceratodus; species Neoceratodus forsteri. The sequence goes on along the minus strand of CM028129.1, from coordinate 1,706,766,175 downwards.
AAGATAGTCCGTATGACCCATGTAAGAAGGGTCAGCAAAGAAGTCCTCACGGCCTAAAGATTTGAGGGAGAAGACCAATACAGCGGTGAGCTCGGGGATGGAGGGTGGGCGTGTGAATGAGTGGTGGAGACTCGTCCAAGAAGATCAAGAATTACCGCAGGTACGTACTCTTTCTATCTTCCTGGACATAAGTCTCACCACTCATTCACACTAGTGGAGAGTACTAAGCTGATAATCCCCAAAAGGGGGCTAGGAGAGCCAGAGCTCACGCGTCTAAGATAGAAGCCCATTAAGGATAGTTCTGCCGAATGCGGAATGTCGCCTAGCATGAACATCCAGTGCATAGTGCTTAACGAAGGTATGCACTGAGCTCCAGGTGGCGGCGTTGGATTATATCTGCAATTGGAACATGGCACTCTCGCTAGGGATGTCAAAGGGATCGCCTCTAGTAGAGTGAGCGTACACTCTACCTTCTAATTTAACTTGAGCCATGGAATAGCAATGACGAAGGCATGCACTAACCATGAAGAGATGCATCTAATAGCGACAGGTTGACCCAGCCGGGTGTCGCTGAAAGAAACGAACAGTTGCTGAGTCTTGCAGAACATCCTTGGTTCTATCTAAATAGAACATAGAAGGTCTCTTAACATCCAAGGAATGAAGAGCCTGCTCTTCATTTTGGAAATTAGCAGTAAGCGGAAGTACCAGAGGTTGGTTTAGATGGAATTCTGACACAACCTTGGGAAGAAATTTAGATGAGCACGGAGAACTACGCTTGTCTTTATGGAATACAGTACAGGAGGGTCCGTGAACCAGGTCATGTATCTCAGAGACCTCATGACTGAGGTAATGGCCACCAGGAGAGCAGTCTTCAGGTAAGAAATTTTAGCTCACAGGTAGCTAAGGGTTCGAAAGGCTTCGGTGAGCATGTCCAGCACCAGGTTAATGTCCCAGGCTGCAACTGGACGCTTAACAGGGGTCTGGTATGGAGAATCCCTTAAGAAATCTCTTCACCATAGGTAACTGAGCCAGAGTTAAGGAAGAAACCGCCCATGGAACGCTGAGATGGCACTAAGGTGAACTTTAACTGTGGAGTACTGAAGACCTAAGTTTGACAGGTCCAAAAGATACTCCAGAACCTTGCCAGGAGGACAGGAAAAGGGATTCCAGAGGATTTTGCACACTAGAGAGAAAACGTTCCATTTGGAGCGTGACGTTGGTGGCTGGCTTCCGAGCAGCCAGAAGGATGTCTGAGACTCTGAGAGGCGTTGAACCGATTCACTTCTATCTCTTCAGGAGCCAAGCATGAAGGTGAAGTGATTTCAGGTTGGGATGGACCAACGAACCCTGGAGTCAAAAGACTGATTTGCAAAGGAAGTGGTCTCGGAGAGGCTGCCAACATACTGTTGAGTAGAGGAAACCATAGTTGCGAGGCCAGGAAGGAGCAATGAGAATCATCTTGGTCCCCTGAGACTCGAACTTGAGGAGTACTCTCTGGATTAGAGGAAGCGTGGAAAGGCGAAGAAAGCGCTTTGTCCACCGCAGCCTGAATGCATCCTGACAGAAAATGCCAGGCCCTGGATTTCTGGAGCAGAAGAGGCAGTTTTGCGTTGAGTGGGGATGCAAAGGTCCAGGTCTGGAGTCCCCACTCTTTGAACAGGGACCGAGCTATGGCTGGATCGAGAGACCACTCGTGAGGGTCTGCCTCCGTTCTGCTGAGGTGATCTGCTAGGTCGTTTTGTATACCTGGCAGATAAACCGCTTCTGAATCAGAGACTTGTGCTCCAAGCACCACTCCCACCCTCATTGCTTCCCTGCAAAGTGGGTAAGAAAACACCGCTTGTTGATGTAATACATCACTGCTTTGTTGTCCGTTTGAAGGAGAATGTTCTGTGACAAAGGACATCCTTCAGAGCCCGGATTGCATAGAGGACCGCTCTCATCTCCAGGACATTTATGTGGAGATGAGTTTGAACTGAGTCCATACACCTTGAGTGTGGAGGAGACAGTGAGCTCCCCATCCCATGAGCGATGCGTCTGGTGATGGAGATCTGATGATCGGGGGCAAGGGAATCCTTCCAGGAGTTGCTCTCTTGAGACCACCAGGTGAGAGACCTGAAGGGCTCCATCACCTGATGGGATAAGACTGGGGTGAGAGGTCGGGACCACTGAGTGGAGAGCATCCATTGGGTGGTTCTCATGTGCAGTCAGGGCCAGGGGACAGTGAGAGACCGAGGCGCCATGAGACCCAACATCGTTGCATCAAGAGAGCTGTAACCGATTGGTTCTCCCTGATGTAGCGGGCCATTCGAGATGTCGAGTCTTCTGTCCTCTGGAAGGAAAGCCTTCGCTGAAGAGCTCTAGAAGCGTCCCTATGAAAAGGAGCCTCTGGGAGGTTGCAGTTGAGATTTTCACATTCAGCAGAACCCCATGGACGTGAGAGAAGGCGAAATCGTTTGCACGGCTTCCAAAGTCCCTTGACGGAAGGGCTTGCTAGAAGCAATCGTCCAGGTAGGGAAACACTGATCCGACTTTCCTGAGATGCGCTTCGAGAACTGCACAACACTTTGCAAAACTCACGGCGCGAGGATAACCAAAGGCAGGACTCTGAACTGATAATGCTGACCCAAGCTACAAACCTGAGGAACTTGCGGTGGGTCGGGTGGACGGGATATGCTGGTAAGCATCCTGCATATCCAGAAGGCCAGCCAGTCGTGCTGATGCAGCAAGGTAACAGGTGCCTAGAAATCATCTTGAATTTCTCCCTGGGGAGGAATTTGTTTAACTCTGAGGTCTAGAATGAGCATCCCCAGATTTCTTTGGAACCAGAAAGTAATGGGAGTAGAACCCTGTGTTTCACAGATGCAGGGCACCAGTTCCTATTGCCTTGTTGTTCAGAAGGCCCTGGATCTCCCGGGTGAGGAGGTCTGACTGAGGCCGACAACCTGGGTTGTAGTCTGGGAGGACAATTAGGTTTCAAGAAATTGAGAGAATAACCCTCGCAAATTATCCGAAGGACCCATTTGTCAGTTATGGACTTCCACTGGTTGTAGAAGTACATCAGACGACCTCCACGAGAGAGAAAGTTCCACCTGGGTGAGTGGATGGAACTTGGACCAACGACTCATAAGGTAGCGCTGGGCTTTGAGGCCCCTGCGCTTTCTGCCGCGTCTTCTTTTGAGGTTGGGCAGGTTGGCTTTTATGGAAGCTTCCCCTGCCTCTGCCTCGAAAGGACTGACGACTATGAAACTGGAACGTCTGTTCACATGCCCCGAGAGGGGCAGGCAGAAGGTCTGGCCAACTAATGGCTGATCTAGTCTTCTGAGTGGCCTCTAAGGCTTGCTCACCTGAGGGCCAAAAGAAAGGAGCCATCAAAAGACAGCGCCATCACCCCTGCTGCTGAGCATCATTCGTGAAGCCAAGTACATAGCCAGGAGATGGCGCGGTACAAATCGCGGCTGCTGGTGAAGGAAGCAGTGTCGAAAGCGTCCAGGCGGCTTTGACCCAGTTGGTTGATTGGACCTCAATACTCTAATAACGGTCAGAAGAAGCTCTGACTTGGAATCCAATCTGGAAGAGCTTCAACCGATTCTTTCATAGAGTGCCACAGGATATACTCATACTGAGAAAAATAGCCTTGATAACTGTGTCTATGCATACTTAGAAGAGAGGCAGCAAAGACTCTCTTACCTAATGTATCAATCTTCACGAGACTCTTTGTTAATAAATTGAGCTGTAGTGAGTTTGAGGAAAACGACCTTGTCATTCTCTGCCAGGACTACAATAGGATCCATAAGGCTTGGGATGCCAAAATGGGGCGATCCTCAGGAGCTGAATACTTCTTATCAATGGATTTGTACTGAGGGAATAAGGCAGGATTATTCCATACCATTTGAGACAGTCGTCGAGAAGGAAAACTGGATGGAGGTCAAATCCGTAAGGGATCTCCGAAACATGAAGATACTGAGTCTTAATATCTTCCCAGGATCGATGTCTGTAGTCTGGAGAGAAAGAGTGGATCCCAGGTTCTTCAACAGAGACTTAAGACAGGTCCTCGACCACAGGCTCTGTGCAAAGAAAGATCCTGTTTCCTCCACTTCATCACCCAACCGAAGGTCTGGGTCAGGCTCAACATCATCTCCTGATAGTCCAGAAAGGACTGTTTGGACAGGAAAGAGTGAAAATTAGGAGAGGAGGAAATAGCAGAAAAACAAGGAGAGTCCCCAAGGGCTGCAGCGCCCGAGGCAACCGCGGCTGGAGACGGCACCGAGGCGCCGCAGCGCCGAAACCTGTGACCCGCAAAGCGCCACCAGTGGCGCCCGCAGATGACTTATCGCGCTCGCGGCGCAGCGACAGCGCCACGGTGCAGCAGCGCCCGGATAGCGCGCGATAAGCGCCGCGGACAGCGCCCGCAAGACGCGCCGCCTATCCCGCACCACAGGCGCCGCGGACCCAGCGGCGCCGCAAGACCGGCACCAGCGGCGCCCGACAACCAACAGACCCTGCGAAGGCGCGGAAAAGCAGGAACCTGGAAGCTAGAAGGAAAAAAACCAGGAGATAAAGGGCATGGTGAGGCCCCTGCGCCGCAGCCATGTGAGGAAACACCTAAGCACGGAGTCACTAGCACCGAAGAAGGCGCCCGCGGCTAGGGAGGTCCAACCATACCTGATCGCCGAGGGGCCCGAGGCTCGGAGGCAACCGAGCCAGGCAGAAGAACCAACCTCCGGAGCCCATTGCTCCATAAGAGCGCCCACTGATGAAACTGCTCATCTGGAGTCCTACCTATAGGCGGGAGGGACTGCCGATGTTCGAGGACGACGACACGGAAGTTGGCGACTCCGAAGGAGGAGACCGACATAGTAACGATAACGGCTGAGCGCAGACATACCAGAAGGCGACCTCAAGTGATGCCTTCTCTTTTTGACCTGTGGGCCAAGAAAGATCGAGGCCGAACGTGCCGAATGCTGACCGCTTATTTTTATGCCGCGGGGCACCGCCATCTCCGGCATCGGACTGACCGTTGTCGGAACCCGCTGAGGAGAAGGAGGCTGACCGGATCCAGCCCGCTGACTGAACAGCTTTCATACGAAGACTTGTGGCGAGCTACATGTGCAGCAAGCTGAAAGACGGCAGGAAAGAACTGAGGCCACTAGGGGATGCCTACATATTTACAGACCTAAACATAATGATGTCATTGTGGGGCCCCAGTTAACACTGCTGGTGAAAGCTACTGTCAAGAGAGCCTCTGGAGGATGCTCAATAGTATGACCTGCTGCAAGAGATTCCCTTGAAGATTTTGTACATCTGTCACAAAATCTGTGGTAGTATCAAGATTAGTTAAATAAAAACATACTTGGTGCCGAGAAAACAAATATTGTAAAAATATATTGTAAAACAAATGCAAAATAGAAATTAAGAAGCATACGTAAGGCAATAATTGAAGTTCTGTTGGTCCCCTATGAAGTGTACTGATGCTCGATGGCTTTAAAAGGAAACAGAGGCAGCTGGGGCTGGCATCAATATTTAGCTGCTGGCGCATGCAGATGTGCATGGTGTATGCCGCCCCAAATGTTCTAACTGCCGAGGGTTATAATGCCTCTGGCCATAAGACCAAAGAGTGGAGCTCTATGGAGAAGATTAATTCCTGAAACAGTAAGCAATGCAAAATGTAAATTACGTACCTACCATAATTCTTGATCTTCTTGACGAAGTCTCCACCACACATGCACACTGATGGGACTCGCCGAGGCGCTAAGACCCACAGAAGCCAGAATTCTTCAGGAGGGCTGGTGCTGGGTAGAGCCATGAGGAAGCAGCACCGGTGCTCTGCTCACGCCTATAGAGGCTATCTGGTGTCCACCCTCCAACTGCCTCAGTACATTTTTTCCAAGGAGGTACAGCGTAAACTAACCTATGTTGGACATAAGATAGTTTGAATGACCCATGTAAGAAGGGTCAACAAAACAGAGTCTTCACAGCCCAACCATCGAGGGAGTGAAGACCACAAACAGATAATTGAGCTTGGGGATGGTGGGTAGGGTAGAATGAGTGGTGGAGACTTTGTCCAAGAAGATCAAGAATTATGGTAGGTAAATAATTTACAAATCTTCCTGGACATAAAGTCTCCACCACTCATTCACACTGATAGGAGAGTACCGAGCAAAATAATCCCCTGAGATGGGCGGCAGGAGAGAGGAGCTCACTTAGGACAGAAGTCCATTAAGGATTGTCCTGCCAGAGGACTGATGCTATCTGGCATGGACATCCAAGCGAAGTGCTTTACAAAGTGTGCATGGAGCTCCAGTGGCCGCACTGCAGATGCCCGCAATGGGCACGCTCCGGATTTCTGACAGAGATGATGCAACTGCTCTGGTAGAATGAGCATATACTCTGCCTTCCAGGTAAACCTGTGCCATGGAGTAGCAGTGGCTAATCTGCCACCAGCCATGAAGAATTGCATCTGATAGCAACAGGCTGACCCAGCTGGCTCGTGCTGAAGGAGACAAACAGTTGTTTTGACGTGCAGATTTCCTTGGTTCAGTCTAAGTAGAACTGCAAGGCTCTCTTCACATCCAGAGAATGTAGGTGCACTCTCCCTCATTCTGGAAGTTCATGAAGTAGGTAGGAAGAACCAAGGGCTGATTCAGATGGAATTTGAGACAGCCTTGGCAGGAACTTAGGTGGGTCCTAAGGACCACCTTTGTCCTTGTTAAATACAACATACGGGGTCTGTGACCAAAGCATGTATTTCAGACACTCTGCGGGCAGAAGTGATGGCTACCAGGAAGGCTGTTTCCAAGTCTGAATTTTAGTTCACAAGTAGGTAGAGGCTCTAAAGGTTTATGGGTGAGTATGTCTAGCACAAGGTTAATGTCCCAGGCTGCTACTGGTCATCTGACCGGTGGCCTGGTATGCAGAATGCCCTTAAGAAACCTCTTGACCACAGGAAGTTGAGCCAGAGACATGGAGTGTACAGGCTCATGAGACACTGAAATTCGCAGAGGTGAACCTTAACAGTTGAATATTGCAGGCCAGTGTTTGAGAGATCTAGAAAACACTCTAGGACCTTGTTTGGTGGACAGGAAAAGGATTCCAGTAGGATTTTGCACACCAGATAGAGAATCGCTTCCACTTAGCCATGTAAGTTTTGGGTAGCTGGATTGCAAGCAACTAACAGGACATCTGAGACCCTACATGAAATGTTAAACCTGTTCACCTCTATCTCCTTAGGAGCCAGGCATGGAGGTGAAGGACTTCAGGCTGGGATGGACCACAGGGCCCTGGGTCAGTAGGTTCATATGAAGTGGAAGCTGTCTCGAGAAGTTTCTGATAATCTGTTGATTAATGGAACCAGATCTGATGAGGCCAGAATGGGCAATGAGAATCATTCTGCCCTCCTGTGCCTCCAGTTTGAGCAGCACCATCTGATCTAGGGAAGAGGAGGAAATGTGTACAGAAAGTGTCTTGCCCACTGCAGTCTGAATGCATTCTGAAACAAAATGCCAGGTCCTGGATCTCTGAGCATAAGAGAGCAGTTTTGTGTTTAGGGGATGCAAAGGTCCAGGTCTGGAGTTCCCACTCTTCAAGAGTGACTGCACGATGCTTGCGCCGAGAGACCACTCATGAGGCTCTGTCTCCATTCTGCTGAGACGGTCCACCAGATCATTCTGAACCCTGGGGTAGACTGCCTGGACCAGAGCTTTGTGCTCTGGGCACCATTCCCACACCTCATCGCCTTCCCTGCATAAGGGGTAAGAGTGCTCTGCCCTGTTTGTTGATGTAATACCTCACTGCCTTGTTGTCCATTTGGAGGAGAATGGTCTTGTGACAGAGTATGTCCTTCAAAGTCCGAACAGCATAAAAGAAAAATTACTCACCTTAGTAATGTTGTTTTTCTAATGGAGTCTTGCTATATTATGACAATTGCAGTTTGTCCCACCATTAGAACTGCTCCGGAGGTGAAAGAGTTAACTTCCATGCCAGGCATGGAACTTAAGAGCACAAGCTCGGTTAGAAAAACCTCTGTCTGGAATATTTCAAACTGAGACTGTCAGATCTTTACGAGCAAAACTCACTCAGGTTCTGTGTGGAAGCTGTAACCTACACTAGCCAACTGACTACTTAAATATTAACACATTTTCCTGGACCCAACACCAAGACTCAAGTTAGGGACCAGAAAATAAGATAAGATAAAATAAAACACAACACCCAAACACCCCAAAAAGAAGGTGGAAAACATAAAATGGGCATCAACAAGTGCTAACACTGGACTGCCCACCCCATACCCAAAGTAAAAGTTCCGAGAGGGGCAGGTTGGGGAGGTCATACATAGCAAGACTCCATTAGAAGAAACAACATTACTAAGGTGAGTAATTTTTCTTCAAACAACATGAAGTCTTGCTATATTATGACAATTGCAGACTACACAGCAGTACCTCAAGGAGGACAGAACCTACTTAGGGAATAGGCTCGAAGCATGGCTTAGCCAAACCAAGCATCCCTCCTGGCCTGATATCCAGGGTAATGCTTGGTGAACGTGTACTGTTTTCCAAGTAGCTGCTTGACATATCTCTAAGATAGGGATGTCTCTGGCAGCAGCTAGAGACGCAGCTGTACCTCTGGTAGAGTGAACCCTCAGGCCTGAAGGGGAACCTTACCCAGTTTTGATAGCAAAATTAGATACAAGAGACAATCCACCTGGCAATGGATCTCTTAGTGGCAGGTTCCTTTCCCAACCTCACCATAAGTGAGAAATAGTTGGAGGAGTCAAACCTGTGACCCTTGGTACGCTCTATGTAGTAACTTAGGCCCTCTTAACATCTGAACTGTGCAACCTCCTCTCCCAGAGGAGGAATGGTCAGTGAAGAACACTGGAAGAGAAATAGATTGATTAAGGTGGAAATCTGAAACCACCTTAGGCAAAACTTCCTGTTAGTCCTGAGGACTACCTTATCCCTGTGAAAGGAAATAAAGTCAGTCTCCACTGACAAAGCTTGTAACTCACTTATGTGCTTGGCAGAAGTGATGGCTACTAGAAACACAGTTTTCCAAGTCAAGTACTAAGCTCTGCCGAAGACAGAGGTTCAAAGAGGTTGCATCAGCTGAGCAATGCAAACATTAAGATCCCAGGCAGGGCAGGGTCCCTGAATGGTGGATTAGTATGAAGCAATCCTTGAAAAACTTGGAAAATACAGGGTGAGCGGAAAGAGAAGAGGGCTTCCCTGCTGAAATAAAAGCAGAGACAGCTGCCAAATGCACTTTCAGGGTAGCTGGTCTCAGTCCCAAAGAATTAAGATAGACCATATAGTCCAAAACAGTGGGCAAATCAGCAGATTCCGGGAAATATGCTTCCCAGAACACCAAATGGAAAACCTTTTCCATTTAGAGTTATAAGTAGCCCTAGTGGAAGGCTTCCTAGAAGCTTTCAAGATTTCGAGAACACCTTGAGAAAGGTGTAGGTCAGCAACTCTAACTCCTCAAGAGCCAGGCCTTGAGGTTGAAGGATTTGAGATCGGATACCAAACTCTCCCCTGGGCACAGGTTAACAGATTGTGGTTCCTGGGGAGACACAGGGAAGATGGACTGCTAAGGAAAGAAGGAGGGTACCAGGGCTGCCTGGCCCAGTCTGGAGCAATCACAATCATCTTGCAGGGCTGAGATCTGATTTTGACTAGCACCTTGAACAGGAGAGGAAGGGAAAGGCATATAGAAACTTCCTTCCCAATCGAGGAGAAAGGCATCCAGGGGACTGAGCCCAACACTGGGGTCTGCAACAAAACAGTGGAAGTTGATGATTGTCTGGGGCTGCAAAAGATCTATCTGAGGGGTGCCCTTCTGGCAAAAACTATCCCCAGTACTCGGGGATCCAGTGACCATTCGTGACGGCCCTGGGAAATCCTGCTGAGAGCATCTGCCAGGACATTGTTCTTGCCTGGGAGGTGAACTGCTATAAGGGAAGTGTTCAGGGATAAGCCAGAGACCACAACTTCATTGCCTTGGTGCACAAGGCCGAAGACCAAGTGCCCCTTGTTTGTTGATGTACCACATTGTAGTGGTGGTGTTGTCTGTTCTGACCTGTACCACTTTGTTCTGAACAGATGCAGAAAAACCTGAAGTGCTAGAAAACAGCTCTGAGTTCCAACAGATTGATGTGGAGCAGAGATTCCTGAGGGGACCACAATCCCTGGGTGGAGAGGTCGCCATGTGAGCTCCCATCCCAAAAGGGACGATCTGTAGTAAGGGTCAAGGACTGAGATAGAGGGATGAAGGGAACCCCTTGTCTCAGATTGCTCTGATCCTGCCACCACTGAAGGGCCTGGATCAGGTTCAAGTCACTGGGATCAACTTGGATAGGGATCTCTTCTTTGAGACTAAAAGGCTCTCAAATGGAACTGAATGTCCCTCATCTGAAATCTTGCTCCTTGCACTACAGCTGTGGATGCAGCCATGTGTCCTAGGAGCTGTAGGAAATGCCTTGCTGGTCGAGAGACCTGCAGAGTGAAGGAGGAGGCCAGAGCCAACAGGGTCCTTACCCTTTCTAGGGGAAGGAAGGCTCTGGCCTGCTTTGTGTCCAATTCTGCACCTATAAAGGTGAGTACCTGGACAGGTTCCAGAACTGACTTTGGAAGACTGAGAAGAAAGCCCAGAGAGGCAAGCAGCTGCTGGGTAACTTGCAGGTGTGATTTGACCTGGTCTGGAGACTGACCCACAATGAGCCAGTCGTCTAGGTAGGGAAAGATGGCAATCGCTTGCTTCTTAAATGAGCAACTGCTACTGCCAGGCATTTTGTGAATACCCTTGGGCAGAGGTAAGGTCAAGGACATTGTCTGAACTGGTAATGGCCTGAGGGCAGTTCGAATCTGAGGTACTTTGGTGGGAGCTTCTGATAAGAACATGGAAGTAGGCATCTTGAGGTCCAGGGAAGCTAGCCAGTCCCCTGGCCTTAGGGAGGGTAAAATCATTCCCAGAGTCACCATTTTGAATTTTGGTTTTAAAAGGTGCTTGTTCAGATATCTCAGGTCCAGGATGGCCCGCCATTCTCCTGTCTTTTTGGGGTAAGGAAGTACCTGGAGTACAGACCCTTGCCCTGATGTAGGAGAAACCCTTTCTACAGCTCTGAGAGCCAGGAGGGTGGAGACTTCTGTTTCCAAAGCAAAAGTCTCTAGAAGGATTGCAGGTGGAAAAGATCTGATTCTCATCTTTGGAAATTTTTGAAGCTGAGAACCAGACCCTGGCTTACTACTTCCAGGACCCACTTGTCTGATGTTAAAGACTCCCAGTCCTGGACGAAGTAAGCCAGCCTCCCTACAGGTAATAGGGAACCGCCCTGGGCATCCCATCAGGGTGCCTGTTTGGCAAGGGCTTTAGGCTGAGGGGTGGGAGAGGCCTGCTTGCACCCGTCTGCCTCTCCCTCTGAAGAACCCCTCTGAGCATAAGCCGAAGAGGAAGCCTGGGTTTGGTAAAAGGCCTGTGAAAAGGCTTGCCTCTACCCTGGGGCTGCCTCTGAGGAGTGGCTTGCGTTCCTTGGCCTGTGCACCCTATAAGTGGTTCTATATTCATCCATTTTCTTTCATATAATTCTCTGTCTGCTCCCAAACAGAGAATTTCCCACCACAGGAAAATCCATAGCCTTAGCCTGGGTATCCTGTGACAAACTAGTACACCTGAGCCAAGCCAATCTACGAAAAGCCTCAGATGTAGCCATGACTCTAGAGGATACATCATTAGAATCCACTGCAGCATGGAATTGCACCTTAGATGCCTCAATACCATCAGCAGCCACCTGCTCCAGCTCCCTAGTAAGCTGGCCAGGGGCCTGTTTGGCTAAAGCCATGACAGTATCCCATCTAGATTTCTGGTATCTTGCCACATAAGCCATATAATTTGCTTGTCTGAGTCCCAAGGACGCTGCCATGTATTGTTTTTTAGCCATGGCATCAATCTTCCTGGAGTCCTTGTCAGGAGGATGAAGCCAGGGGAATATTAGCCTTATCACAGGCTGCAGCCTGAACTACCCCAACATGGCTGCATTGCTGTGAAAGAAATTCTGTATCAGGACCTGATAAAGTGTACTCCTGTCCATCTTTTTGTCCACAGGAGGCACAGAATTAGAGCTTTAAAATGTTTATTGTTTGTTTCCTAAATGATTTATGTAAAGGAACAGACAATCTCCTGAACTCTGGGATATCCATCATCTCTACAAAGTCAGGCTCCTCTTGCTCATCCACAGCTTCCTCCAATGGAAGCTGGAGGGTTTCAGCAACTTTTTATAAAACAGAAAATGAGAAAGGGACTCAGAAAGCCTAGGGGAGATTCTCCTAAAGGTCTGTCTGGGGAGCTGTCCGTTCAATGGGCACATCCAGACTTTCAAAGTCACATTCACACTGATCATAATCATCCTCCCCTCCTCTGGTTCATAAAACTCCTCTATATCATATTCTTGAATCGTGGAACCGGCCGAACGACCTTTGCCAGGTAGTAGTGGTTCGACGGAACCGGAGAAAGGACTGACAATTTGGATTGCTTTGACTATCTCTGCAGCAGTTGGAGAAGGAATTTTGACTCCACACCTGCTGATTTTCTAGTTCTCTTTGCTGGAACTGGCTCCTCTGAGTCAACTTACGCTTGCCCGAGGAAGTCTAGCCCTGGTCAGAGGGCACTCCCTCCGTTCGGTTGGCACCGTGGCTGGCCATCCGGTCAGCAGACTTTTGCCTCTTGTTCCCTGAGCCTACCAACTCTCTTATCTAGGGTAGCTTCAGGAAATTCTTCAAATCTGGCAGTCTGCATTGAGGTGGTCAAACCCCAGACAATAAACACATGTGGTGTGTGGGTCAGCCTTGGCAAAGGCTTCCCCACAGACACTACAAGTGCTGAAACCCAGTGGGCCCGGTTTTCATTTGGGTTTCTCAGACATAATGCCAGCCTAACCAAAAACTTGCCCTTTTCCGGCAGTGCCAGGCACGACACCTTATCGGTTCCCAACCGTGTCACGGGTCATGGAAAAACCGTAATGAAATCCGTTTTTAGAACCAATAAGAACCGGAACCGCACTCTAAAAGTTTTAAATGCTTCAGAATAAAGTTTAAAACAACCTGATCAGTTCAAATCGAACCGATAAACATTTACAAGTTCCACACAGAAATAAACCTGTCTATTACTTACAATACCACAGACAGAGCTTGAACCGATCGGTTTGCGGTTAAAATAATAATAATCGCGGTTGAATTTAACTGAGAAAACTCTTTAAACCAAGAAATGAACGAGCAGTAGGAGGAATCTCCGAGCGACTGTTCAGTGAGGCAGAGTAAATAATCTGACAGTTTCAGTTTGAAATATTCCAGACAGAGTTTTTCTAACCGAGCTCGTGCTCTAAGTTCCATACCTGGCATGGACGTTAACTCTTTCACCTCCGGAGCAGTTCTAATGGTGGGACAAACTGCAATTGTCATAATATAGCAAGACTTCATGTTGTATGAAGGGGACTCTCATTTCCAGAACATTTATGTGAAGCTCAGATTCATCCTGACTCCAATGATCTTAGGTCTGGAGATCCTGGCAGTGAGCTCCCCATCCCAGCAAGGATGCATCTATGGTGATGGAGATCTGGGGATCCAGAGGATGAACGGATAACCTTCCCGAAAGTTGTCCTCCTGAGTTCACCAGGTGAGCAACCATTTCAGCAGTTCAATCACCTTGATGTGAAAGGAAATGTGGGTGTGTGGTTGGCAACCACTGAGTGCTGAGCATCCACTGAGTAGTTCTCATGTGAAGGTGAGCCAGAGGCACAGTGAACACTGAGGATGCCATGAGACCAAGCATCCACTGCATCGAGAGAGCTTGGACCAAGCTGTTTTCTCTGATGAAGTGGGCCATCTGGAGGATGTCACTCCTTATGTCCTCCGGAAGAAAGGCTTTCACATTGGCGGTATCTAGAAGGGATCCTATGAAGAGGTACCGCGTAGGGCTGTGAAGCTGTGGACCAGACCCAGCCCTGCTGACCGAACAGCTTTTATGCAAAGTCACCCTATTGTCACCTGCCCCATTCATGGTTGACTCCATCAGAGGAGGGCTGAAGACTTCTTCTGACAAACAATCTACTTAACAACTTCAAAATTATTTTAAACTGGTAAGAAAATAATAAATCTACTAAAATGAATCAAAACTGAAAGACTATTGCTGCTGTTGTATAGACAAGAAGTTTTGATTCCTGAGCGAGTAGTGTCGTCATCACTGAAGCACACTCGATGGCGGGAAAAAAGGAACTGAGGCCGTTGGAGGGTCAATGCTGGTTGGTCTATACAGCGTGAGCTGAGCTCGTGTTGCTGCTTCCCTCGCAGCCCTACCTGGCGCCAGCCCCGAAGAATTTGGCTCCTGCTGGGTCCTAGCACCTCTGGCGTAGTCTCATCAGTGTGAGCAGTGGTGGAGACTTTATATCCAGGAAGATCTTAGTTTTTCACATCAGTGTTAATTCAAGTACAGTTAAATATGTATCATCTGGGATTATAAACATCATTTCTGAAATTAGGAATATTAAAGTTAAAGTTAGCACAAATGTCTTGTCTTCTTAAAACATTTTATTGTGGGTGTTCCTGTCATTGTCTTCCTTGCATGCATACAATACCTGCTCTAGTTAGTGTCTTGTAAATTGGGCAGATGTACACCCCTTTCTCAGGGGCTTCGGTTGGGACAGGGGTTAACCAGATCACAGCCATTTCAGTGTATAGTTCTTTAGGACGTGATTCAGTCAGTTGGAAACTTTCCATGTCCCAGCGAGCACCTTCAAGGAACAGGCCATGAATGTAACATCCTACTGAGGGACGTTCTGTCAGCTGAGAAACAGATTCTTCATTACCTGAAAGAAATTAGAAAATTTAGAGCAGTCTATGTGGAATTCAAAATACTTTTTTCTCTGAAAGGGCATAGTCAGTTATCGTGTGGGAAAGGAAATGCTGGATATTTCACAGGTGAAGCACAATGCTGGAGCATTGTTCAAACTAGACCAACCCCAGTACTGCAGCCTACAATTGCTACAGAGAAGAAAGATTTTTACTGTAAGAAATAAATGTAGAAATAAATTAGCAGGGCAGGAGTTTTGAACTGTATGGACATGCGGATATTAATATTCAACTGTTGAAAGGAGGGAACCTTGGAGAATCCTCTAATTTTTGCAAGCAACAACCCTCCATCCCCACTGTTTCAAAAGCAATCTCAGCAGTGGAATGCTCATACACTTAAGTGCACTGATGGCTTCTCTTGCCTCTGCATATACACTGTATTTACTAGAAAAAGATGCAGTTATTGTGAAAACAGCACTGCTATCTTCACTTCAGTCATTTCCATCACACAAATTTAAGCCAGTCAACAGAACCCTGGAGAAGATTATAAGTTCTGAGAGTGCAGCAGTGGGAGCCCCAACACTTCGGTGTAGGAATAGCAGTGATATAGACGCATGAAGCTTAAAGACATGCAGTGAGTTCAAGTGCCCTCACAGTGATGTGATGCTGTTGTGTGATTAATCACATCACTGAGATTCTCTATGCCAAGTATATATTGTACACACTTTTTCTCAACACAAGTTCATTTTATAAGTGATAAAGATTGAGATTATTATTGTATATCTGTCATATACCCTATTTTTATGCAACATTTTTAAGACTAATTTAAATTCTAGCAGCAATTCCACATACTTACCGTGTGCCTTTTCACCTTTCTCCCTCCTCTACATTCCTCTGTTTCCCACCACCCACTGCCTCCTCCTTGTACCACTCCCCTTCCTTTCCTCCTCCCTTCTGCCTTCCCATTACCAGTTGTGCTTGCACTCAGCTCCCTCTCCTTCTCCCACCCTCTGGACTCATAAACTTGACCTCATTCAATTTGAACCTTTTGTTGAGTTACATATTTTTTCTGAACCCCTCCCAGTTCAAATCTGATTGCAGCCCTATATTTTTTTTAATATAGTTTCGCAGGCGAGGGGTGGATTTGAATCCCTGCGATAGGCACACTTGGGGGAGGAGTGTGCCTGGCTGCCCAGGTGCTACATATGCACTTTCACTTTAGCTGGTTGAGTGCAGTGTACTATAGGACTCGCACAGCATGACATCAGACTCCACTCATCAATGCGTGATGTTATCAACGTGAGCTCTAGCTGGGCTACACGAAGCAGAAGCAAGCTGTGTTCTGTCAGATAGCTGGGAAAAGCATTTTAGGAGCACAACTTCATGTCTGATTTTTACAGAGTATTCAAAGTATAGAGAATGATACTATGATAGATAATCATATAAAAGTTGACATAAAATGTTACACGCTGTGCTGCATAGCACTGAGTGTAGGGTTTCTGACGACAAATTTTGTTTAAAAGTAACAAACATTTCCTCTAATTGTGGATCAAATGGAACACATCCCTAATAAAGCTTTGTCTGAGGAAGAAAAACACTGGGAATTCGTGTGTGGTGGTTACAGACAGTGAAACTGTTTGGCTTAGGTACAATAAAAGCCTGGAAGACTTTAAGGAGTAATGTTGCAATGGGTGTCCGTCTCGAAAAGCCTGAATGAAACTGGACATTACTGTAGACAAAAGAAATATACATATGAGACTTTTTATGACTGTGAAGTGAATACAGGAGTATTGCATGTACAAAAGGATGATGTCATGTTTTCTGTCCGTGGAACTGACTGAAGGTGTAAATAGTCTCCTCCACACAGTAACACAATAACATCACCATAGCTTTGGATTTGATAATTCCTTGCATTTTCTTTTTAAGAAATGTTTTTCCACACTAACAAAACATCCTTTAAAATGTATTTTTATTGTGTATATAACAACAAGTATTATATAATTACAATAAGGCACTCCAGGGTGTATTGTTATCTTGTAATAATGTCACTCCTGGGGTGGTGTAGAGCACTTAGCTTGCCTCATGCTTCAACCTACCCCAGGAGGACATTATTACATGATAACACATACCCTGTCATGCCTATATTGCTTGAATATGCCTTTCTCAATGTACTGTAGTTTGATTCAATTAGTGTATATGCAACACCCTTCATGTGAACACTCTGGGCTCTCTTTGACTCCTGATGTCTGCTTGCTTTAGCTATTGTATATTGTTTGAACTGCTTTGGTCTTCTTGATGTGGTGCCTGTGTGCCTAACCTATGTAATCTATTTATCTACTGCTACCCATGTATCTTCAGTGAATGACTGTTATAACTGTCTGCTCTCTGAGTGATTGTTTTTGACTTGTTAACTGTGCTGTCTTTGTATTAGTTTCAATGAGGTGCCTTGTAAATGAGTCTCTGACTCAAAGGTCTGTAAATCTGACATTTTTAAAATAAATAATAAATAAATAACTGTTTATGTTTAAGCCCATGAAACACCCTTATCTAGTTAATGCATTCATAGTCATAGTGGCTCTGCCAGAGCTTGTCATATAAGGCAGGTTGGGTCTTGTCCTAAAATAGTTGAGTAATAGGCTTAAATTTAAGCAAATGGTTCCATCATTGAGAAAGTCTGAATTTTACAAATGGATATTCAAAACTTTCTTTAAGAAAACTCATCAGTGTTTTAGTTACATGGTTCCAAAATTTTGGAATGCTTTAGCTAAACACTTTAGGGTACATTCAATTAAACCTTTCACAATTAGTGTTTAAAAGGCACCTGTTGTTGAATGTTGACGTTTGTAAATATTTCAATTAATGATATTTATTTATTTAGTAAGTCTGTAAATTTGTAACTTTGTAATCTTTTGTATGGAATGAAATGATGTGTTTTGTAATTCTGTGCATATGGAGGTCACCATTGTAAATGAGCTTCTGCTCAATGGTTATACCAAATAAAACAAACAAACAAAATTGATTTGGTTCCCATTGAGCCTAATTCTGGTAACTTATAAAGTTTAAGGCTATAAAGAAATCAAAGTTATGTAGCTACTATAAAACAGGTTACTCACCTGTAACATTAGTTCTAGGAGTGGCATATGATGTTCATCCATACTCTTATTTATTTATTTATTTATTTGAATTTTGGTAACGGGTGAGCCGCTGAGACATTACAGGCAGTGTTGGGTAAGTTACTTTGAAAAGTAATCAGTTACAGTTACTAGTTACTTTGTAACAATTGTAATCAGTTACAGTTATTTATTACTTTTGTATAAAAAGTCATTAGTAACTATAGCATATATTACTTTTTCATATTACTTTTGATCAATTGGTTATGTACTTAGTAAACAGAGTACCTACAGGTGAGCTCAGAAACTCCACAAAAGATCAAGAGAATAAAATCTAACAGCAAAGTTACGCAGTGGTAGTCAGTGGCGCTCCAGAAACTGGACTGCTGGTAGGGATACAGCCAGGGTTCAGAAGTCCTGAGGTGGGTCTTAGAAGCCTCTCCCACCTGGACCAGGGGCAATGAGCATCTCCCAGTTGAACCATGTTACCTTCAAAATCTTATCCATCTTCTTCCTTTCCTCTTCTCTCCTCCACCCTTGAGTTTTTTCAAGTCCCCACTACAGGTAGTGTAGTACTTATCTAAAATTTTTTAAATAAAAGTTGCCTCGACAGATTTTTTGTAAAATTTAAGTGGATCACTGGCTGCTGGTCTCAGCCTCCAAGTCCTTACCAAGTCAGTCATGGGTTCTCACCACCCAGAGTTTCCAACAGTCCAACCAACTCCTACACACTCAGAATCACTTGCCAGTATAGAGGATTGTGTATGAGCACTCATATACAACAGGGCTATTTTCATGAGTGGTTTCTGTGGTGACAAGAGACCTCGACGGCACAGCTCGAGAGTTTTGTACTACATACACCATAAGACCAAAATAGCCTTGCTGTGTAAGGAGTGTTCATACACAATCTTGAGGTGTATAGCACTCATTATTAAGCCACAGGGTGAAATATACCCCCAAATCACTTAATTTTGACTTACTGTGGGCGTTGTCTTCAGTGCCAGTAACTTCCGTTTCAACTCACCACCAGGATGGCTTCAATAAAGGCGATGAGTTGAGTCTTGTCGTGCTGCACTAGTGATATACTCAGTGCAGCACAACTAAGATCATGATGTTAGTCAGGAAAGCACATCCATGCTGTTCCTGGCATGGATTTCCATGTAAACAGCATTCTACCATACACTATAACACTGGTTGTGCATCATTCCCCACTAGGCCCATCAGATCAACTGCAGAGAGGAAAGACAGTTTTACTTAGTTTGACTGCTCCTGTGTCTTATTGTACTGCCATAGATCCATACCTGCTACTTTGCCTTACCCTTGGCACTCACATCACTCCTACAGGCTCAGGCTGGTGTCATACTCTAGTTGTGTGTCAGTAAAACAAGGGACACACTCTCAAAATGAGGAAGGAGTAGACCATGAGGAACACTGACCCTCCTAATGAGGGGCATATCCTAAAACATGGAGATACAAGCTCAGGACACTGTGAAAACCATAACATTTAATATGTGTAAAGTTTTACAAACATCTTAGGATATTATGAATGTCTGCTTTAAAGTCTGAATTTAGAGCACACCTTGTGTGGACAGCACCTTTTCCATGAGGGACAAATGTGGCAGTGTAGAAATTTTGAGGGGCAGCTATCAGCAGTCACACATTTCTACTAACAAAATGAAATTACGTGCCTAGCTTTTTTTTTTTTTGAGGCGGGCGCCGCCCCCTAGAGTGATGCACTGCGTGGAGTGCAAGGCAGCGATTCGGCGTCTGAACTCCTCCTCCATCTCAGTTCTGTTGCGGAGGCAACATAGGATCAGAAAAGAGTGAGGCAAGAGAGCGAGGGACAGAAAAGGAAAGGATATAACTGAAACAGGAATAAGCCGGTAGAGACAGAAAAAAGAGGGAAAAATGCCACCTAAGGGACGCATGGGGCCTCACTTCTAAGAGAGGAAGAGATAGGAAGGAGAAAGAAGAAGAAGACAAAAGGGATGTCAGGAGGGAGAATTCTGCCATTGAGAGATTGGTTTAGGGTTATAAGCTGGAACCACAAACAAGGGAGCAAGGATCCTCTTAGAAAAATTGGGAGGCTCAACGAACCTCTCACACAACTTGGACATAAAGGCAGATCTCTACATCTTCTGCCATCCCTAACCTTTTAGACTCCAGCTGGAGCTCACAAACTACCAAGGCGGAAATTTTATTCCAAAGAGAGATGCACCAACTAGAAGGAAAGAAGCCCATGAGCACCTCGCTAAGTGATAACAATAGCATGTGAAAGTGGTGATGGGGAGGGACCCACAGAGGTACCCTTTGAAACAGACAAGTGGGTACTCAATCTGACTCCCTAGAGGCAAGGCAGAGAATACCACTAAGGTAACTGAAGTGCGGACAGCACCAAATCAGTAGAGGCTGACTTAAAGGATTAGAATCTGCCAGAAGGGTCTGGGAAAGAGGTCAAAGGCCATTTAAGGACCGTCTCTTAAACTGTGAATTGAAAAACATGGCTAAGGAGAGCCAGGAGATGCCTACCATGGTAGTCAGAAAGAGTTCCCTCAGGACAGATCATTATAGTTCATTCCTCCTATTCCCAGAGGAAGGATCCGTTCAGAAGAATGGAAAAAAGGCAAGATAGCTTCTTTTTTTTTGGCTTAACGCCAAGGGAGAAGGGGAGGAATGAACAGGAGGGAGGCGCCACAGTAGGAGGCCCTTGAGGGACAGTGGGCGGGATTCAGTAATGAGCGGTGAAAATACAGAGAAGATCAAGAATTACGGTAGATGCGTAATTTTCATATTTTCCTGTCTATCTTCACCATTCATTACTGTTGGGTGAGTACTAAGCCCCCAAAGGGGGTTATGGAAGTAAACTCTGAGGACAGATCCTCAGCCTCCTACTAGTGAATAATAGGGATTGGAAGACCCTAACCAATGAGACCAGGAAGTCTGGGTGGGTGAGGAGGAGGAGGCGCCCGAGGGGCTGTGGTAGGGGGTTGCCCCTGAAGACACCTTCTTGCCCCATGGAAAAAGCGGGTCCCCGGAAGGCAGAGCAAGTCACCTACACCGGGCCATAGGTGACAGTTGGAAGAGATGAAGTCATGCCATCTGCCTAATGCAGATCGCTGTCCCCACTAGTCTGGACGCCACCTCGTTGGCATCATAGATGATGCCCTTGCTTGGTGCCTTGCAAGCTCAGACCCTGCGTAGAGAGGGCAATGGTTTGTCTAGACTGCTCTAAGCCAGGAAGTAGGGCTAAGACCTGAGCCAGCATCGACCACAGATGCCTGTTGTAAGCAGCGTGCGAGCTTGATGAGGAAGAAATGCATAACAATGCATGACCAGAAGAAAGACTCTTCATCTCCACCAGTCAAATTCAGCAGAATCTGAATCCAGAGCCTGTTGTCGCCAGGCGTCAAGGCCCAGAAGGAGTATCCAGAAATCAAACCTCGAAAGTGGGTGAGGCAGAGAACCTAGAGACTCGTGGGGGCACAATACCGCCTCCTGCAGTCTTCGGGGTTGGGGAAGGAGTGGCTGGAGACCGCCAGGTGAGGATAGATGCTTCCTGGAGAGGGGAACTGGCCGGAAGGCACCGCAAATAAGCGGGCACTGAATTAACTAAGGAAAGCCGCGCATCTGCCTTTCGATATTGTCCCTATGGATGTAAAATCACGAGCTCCGATACCATCCTCGAAAGGAAGCGATGATAGTCAGTGAAATCAGCATCAGAGGAAAGGTGGACAGAAGGTTCCATTTCCTCAGTTGAGAAGACGGAGAGTAGGTCGAATACAGAAGAACTCCTGCAGTGTGGAGGACAGGCGGAAGACCTGTTAAGTCCATGGCCTGATATAGAGGCAGGAAGGCGCAGCAGCCAGCTCTGAGCGTCTCCCAAGATATGGTCAGTGGGCCCCACATGGCCTGGGAGAAGGAGGTGGTTGCAGAGGGATCAGGAGGCACCTAATAGCACATGCCTGACCTCTGCCAGGGCTCTGGGATCCAGGTAGTGACACCTCCATGACTGTGGGACCCTGAGATCGTGTCGGGTTGCATAGTAGAAAGGGTAGAGATAACTCGGAAAGAGGCCCTGAGAGGAATCACCCGTGGCCGCTGGGATGCATGAGTCCCAGAGGGCAGCCCCTCCAAACCGTTACCAAGAGCTTAGAGACCTTAAGAAGGCGAGGACTGCACACGACTCCTTCCCACACCCCATAGGGCAGTGGGGCTCTGCCGCTGCCCCTGACCCCTACCCCTCAATCCTTCAGACTCTGAAGCAGCCTCTTCCTCGTAATCAGTGGCAGAGGTCCCTGCTGAGCAAGACCCGAAGGCACTCGCTGAGGCAGAGTCCTCCTCCCTCTGTTGAAAGACTCAAGCAGCACCAGGAATGGCAGCTGCCTGGTACCTCTAGAGGGTATCCCTCCCCGAACATCGAAGGGCCCACCACATAAGACTCCAGGCCACCTCTATCCATGGAATGATCCAGGCTAACTAACTCCAGGGAGTCCAGCAGAGAACACTGGACCGTCTGGCCCTGCGGCCTACAGGAGCTTCAGAGCCAGAAGACTTGAGCCGCTGGTCTGGGCCCTCACCTGAATCGTTCCCTCAGAGGAGGGGCTGATAAGGAAGACTCCATCTCAACAGCCGCAGGAACCTGCCCAGAGGTGGCACCAGGCCTGGTACCACCCGTAAGCCATAGCGAAACAACCACATCCACAGAGTCATCCACACCCCCGCGCCACCAGGTTCTCGGGCCACACCATGAACGGTGCCGCAGAATCTCGGTCACCGCGAACGGTGCCAAGGTCCAGCGACAACACCGGCCAGCGCTGCCTAAGTCCCCGGCACCACCGACCCAGCGTGGCCCCACCAACGATGACATCCAAGTCCCCAGTGCTGTAGCGGCAACCGAGGCCCAGCGCTGGCACCGCTTGAGTCCCAGCACCACAGATGGTGCGACCCTCAATGACACTACCAGCAGCACCGCCCGAGCCCCCGTGCCACTGCCAGCCCTGCCCGAGTCACCAGCGCCGTGAGCTGTGCCAGACTCCATGACAGGGACACACCCTAGGGGAGCCTGCATCTCCACGAGGTGACTGCGCGGATGGCCAATGGTGTGTCCACGGGAGGATCACACCACCTCCTGCGCTGAAGAAGAAACCTCCTCCTCAGCAAGGCTGGAAGTGGAGGAGGCTTCCTCCTCGCCGGGCTGTATAAACCCAGGAGGGACCTGGAGGAAGGGTCAAGAGAATTTGACCTGGGAAGCCCTTGGCGGTCATCCTCAAAGTCGGTGGAGCTCATCCGACTCAAAACACGTGGACTTCAAAACACGGCGATCCATGGAGAAGCAGGCATCGCAATGATCCATATCATGGAAGGGTCCCAGGCACCGGAGTCAAACATCATGATGGTCCGTGACGGAAAACTGCCGCCACAGGAGCACCGATGCATAGGGGCACGGCCCACCTTAGATTTACGTTTTGCCCCAAACCAGACGAGATGCTAAACAATTAGGGAAAAAACACAGAAGAAAGAAGTCGGCCGTCGGTTAAAATGGAAAAGAATGGTCTTACCGATCGATGATGTCGACAGCGGAAATGGGATGAAGGATTTTGAGTACTGAGGCCTGTGGCGCAGTATCTATTTCGACTCCAGCGTAGCAGGCAACCTCGATGGTGGGAGAAACAGAACTCAGATGGAGGAGGAGTCTCACCGACGCTATGACGCCCTCGCACTCCATGTAGTGCATCACTATAGGGGCGGAAAGGTTTACAGCAGCTCCTCTAAAAAAAAGCTCCGTGGCGGGTGCGCCGCCTCTGGCTGGGATACACCAACAGTAATGAATGTGAAGATTGACAAGAGAAGATCAATCCAACTGTTTCACCACTAATCTTCTTACATACACACTTCCTCAAGCATCGCAGAAAATGTGGTTCTGTCAAGAAGAGAAGATTCTTAATATTGTCTCTACCTTCACTGCTAGTGCAGTGAAATAACTGCTGTTTCTCTACACTGCCGCAGAAGATAACGGAGACCACAAAATCATAAATTCAGCAATTAAGAATTTTGTTTATTTAAAAGAGTTCCATAAAACTGCTATTCAGAAAGTAGTATGAGTTCCCAACAGCCAGCACACAGAGCTATTAACTGGGAGACCTAGGTTTGAATCCCACAACCACCATTTTACTCACTGTGTGATTCTAAGCAGCTGTATTTGTTGCTGGCAATAAATTTCATCATACAGTTTTTTAGCAATAATATATTTCTGACTTCCTTAAGTAGTGCCCCAGAGTTGGGGCTCCCCAGAAAATAGGTTTGGTACTGGGGCATAGGAAGAACACATTAGTTAAGCATACCAGCTCTAAAGGGAACAGAGTAGGGGACCACATTTGTTACATACAGCCTGTTGCCCAATTTGTCCCCACCACATATCCCCAATAGCCAGCAAAACTGCCCTGGTACTAGCCACTGTCCTCTGCAGTCAGTAAACCCCTCCTTTCCAGTACAACAGTAATTTCCTCATTGATTTTGCTGCACGCCAAACCCAGGGCTGTATTTTAAACATCTTTGGTTCTCTTGCATGCACTGCCTCTTTTGTTACCAAGCCAACAGGAAGGCAGCGTGAATGAAATAGCTACATACTTTGATCGCTATCCCTGACCAGCCCATAGGCATTTTTTTTCAAAAGTGAAGAGCTGCTGTGGCTTGAGCATGGGCCTTGAGAACAGAACCAACACAAGGAATGGCCAGGGTGACCGCTGGGGTGTGTGCAAGTCAGGATTGAGAGAAACATGACTAAGACCTCAAATTATGGCCTATTTTTATAAAATGCTGTATACCTACAAACTAAATGGGACACGGAGAAACATACAGCTCTATAGCCAATCTCCACTCCTAAACTGTCATCAGCACAAAGAGAAGCTTTGGAGGACCCCTTGAATTAGGCCATTATAACTCTACTCTCCAAGGAAGGAAAGACCACTCACTCCCAGCCAGTTTACAGGCCAGTGCTGTCGCGCTCTGACTGGGAAAAAAGTCTCCCAGGCATCACTCATCCCTCCCAAGTCGGTTCTGTGAAGGGCAGCATTAGCTTGGATCATATTCGAAATTGCTGTCCCTTATGCAAACTATGCCACTCTCCCCACACAGCAGCAGCTATCTGTCGACTTGAGAAGGCTTTTGACTTCGTGGAGTGGAGTACCTCCACCTGTCCTTGATAGCTGTAACTTTGGTCCCCAGTTTGCAAGGTGCATCAAAATGCTTTATGAGAGTCCTAAGGCAAGAGTGCTCACCAATGGTCATTTGTCTGATCCCTTCCCACTATACAGAGGCACCAGGCAGGGTTGTCCTCTTTCTCCCTATTGTTTGTCTTAGCCATGGAGCCCTTCGCTGCAGCTGTAGAGCCACTGTTATCCATGGACCACCACCCCTAATTGAGGCCCTATGTCGCAGACAGTAATATATGAGGCACAGGCACTTATCATATAGCGTGAGTGTCAGCATCTGGGTTCTACTGTTCTATTAGCACTGCTGCTATTGGTTATAATGTTTCTTGCTATATAATCACAATACTTTATATATAGTATTACAATGCCTTATATACAATTATAGTGTATAGTGTGTAGTGATTGTGTATAAATCCATCTCTTTCAAAATGTTGTTGTACTACAGTTCAAAGGTCATGGAGCATGATAATACCACTCTGTAGTACAACAACATTTTAACTCTCTAAAGGTCCTCGCGCTGCTCTGTGAGCTAACTGTATTGTTGAACTAGACCTGCTGCCGTTACCGACTGAGTAAACTGCAAAGCAATAAGCAGTGTAAGGTGGCGGTCTTTTCAAATGTTAATGACAACAAGTGTAAACAAACACTGCACCCAAGTTAGCTGGCTTAAGCGTATTTTCTGCAGTTCAGAGTAGCGTATTTTAATGTAAAAAATGTTTAAGTGCTGCGTGTAATACTAGTAACACTTCGTCTCGCTAGCGAGACATCCAGCCACCATGTTTTCCTGAAACCCGCCCATATGCCGACTGAAGCCAATAGCAGCCCATCATTAGACGTTCTCTTCTCTAACAACCACACTAAGGCTCTGTAACCATACATTTTAAACAAGCTGCCCAGTTTTTTTCTCTCGAAAGAAAAACTTTTCTTATAGTGATACTATACACTATAAAAAATACTGGATGGGCAACTCTATCCAACCAGTGTGTGTTGTACCACCTCGGGTTTCTGATTCCATGGGACCTCTAAGGCTTGCTCTCGAGGTCACCAGGAATCAGAAACCCCTCTGTAGTACAACACACTGGTTGTGCATAGTTCCCTATCCAGTATTCTCTATATTATGCTTGTATTACCAATATTTCTACGATTATTGTGTTCTTCTAAGAATCATAATGTATTGATGCACTGAGGAAAATACTGCTGTTTGTTGTATAATTACAATCATTAGTTGTGCAATACTGCCATCTTTAGGTGTAGTGCAAAATAGCAAATTATGTGAGACACTAAGACATTTTATGATGACCTCATACATACAAAGACTGCCTATATCCTTATCAATGTTTTTGCCACTTCGTATGTTCCTAGGCTAGTACAAATCACACCATATTTCTTTACCCAATTATATAAAGTTTATTCTACCTCTTTTACTGGTTTCTATAGCAATAATCAGAAGTATAAGAATGACTGTTTTAGCTTAGAGCTCTAAAAGAAGAAACAGATTCTGCCTAGGTAAGAAATTAGGAAGACTAATTGTTCTCTCGTAGTGATAATCATTCTTATTTTTATCACTGATTTGGTTGTAAGCCTGTTTTATACACCAGAAATAAATCATTATCACCACGTGTTTGTTGTTTCTCTACTCTGGCAATTCAGACAAGAACCTGCAATAGGGTAAGATTTATTGCCCTAATTAAACCACCCTCAGACAGAGGAGATCACTGTTGGTAGGAAACAGTACCACACTAAACTACATGCCGATGATTGTTTAATACTGACTAGTGAGCTCACTAAGTCCCTACCTCACATTCTGAAAACACTGGACACCTTTGGGGGCTCTCAAGCCTCAAAATGAATATCTCCTAATCAGAAATCCCATCTCTCAATAAGCTAGCTTCCCCCACAACACTAGGTAGCATGGGTCTGGTGTGGGCAGGTAGAGAGATCAAATAATTTGGGGTAA
The DNA here is from genome assembly GCA_016271365.2 of Neoceratodus forsteri. NCBI lineage: Eukaryota > Metazoa > Chordata > Ceratodontiformes > Ceratodontidae > Neoceratodus > Neoceratodus forsteri. The sequence goes on along the minus strand of CM028129.1, from coordinate 1,706,739,063 downwards.
AATTTCCCCAAAATGGGTATGCTAGCTGATATCAATTTCAAACCTTTGGTGGAGGCGCTTCAGAGAGATGTAATAAGATGGAACTGTGGAACACCTTCGACTATCCTTGGCAGGCAAAATAGCCACAGTTAAATTAATGGTGGCCCCCAAAGTGTTTTACCTGATCTCCCAGCTTCCACTTATCCCTCCAGATAAGTGGCACAGAAGCTAAATGGTATAGTGACCAAATGTCTTTGTGGTCATCCCCTACCCAGTACAGCAGGGCAAAACTAAGAGCATCCTGAAGAGAGGGGTGGCACCTCCTGACTTCACCCAATACTCAATAGCTTACATCACAGCCAGAACATTAAAGTGTCTTCAAACTGCTGACTCCAAGCCTCCCATTGGTAAACATTGAGTCTGCACTTATGCAGGACACCCTTTGGGGCATACTTAGGGCACCCCTACCTAGGCAACACCAGCAGTGGATCACTATTAAGAACACACACAGTGCCTGGCTGAAGGTGGGCCAAAGGATGAAGTGCTACCTTAGCCTAGGGTGACACCTTCCCATGTGGAATAACTCCTACTATGTATAGACTACCACCAGCTATTGTGGCCAGAGTGGGTGAACTGCTCCATACACTATCTGAGGGACTTAGAGCTCCTGCAGGGATTGACAATAGACTCTTTTCAGTGTCTGAGAAACGAAAATTACGTACCTACCGTAATTCTTGATCTTCTCTTGTATCTTCACCATTCATTACTGCTTCGTTAAGCCGGAGGGCCTACCCATCTGGGAGGATTTTTTTTTTTTTTTTTTGGAGTCGGCTTCAACGGCACCGCCTCGAGGATGATGTACTGGCGCCAAGGCGCAAGGAGTGCCGTTAGGTGCCCGCAGACTCTCCTCTATCTCAGTTCTGTTAGCTGGAGAGGCGAAAATAAAGGGTAAGAAAAAAAAGCGGCGAGAGAGCCAAGGATAGAAAAGGAAAGGAAATAAACTGAAAAGGAATAAGCCGATGGAGAATAGACAGAGGAGAGAGAATTCCTACCTAAGGGACCATGGGCCTCCTTTCCGGGGCGGCTCTAGGGGAGGAACAGAGAGAAGGAAAGGAAGTAGAAGAAGAAGAAGAAGAAAGAAAGAGGACATGTTGAGAGGGAGAACAGTGCCCACTGAGCATTGGTTGAGAGGCTTATAGGCTCAAACTAACAAGGGAGCAAGAATCCCAGTTGCTAGGACTCAAGGGAGGTTCACCGAACACCAGACAGTCAATGAGGCAGACTCTCTAAACTCTCCATAAAGTCCTTCAGCATCCTAGTGGAAACCTAGACTACCAGAGCAGACCTGTTGGTAGAGTGTCAGGAAGAGGACAGTCCTTAGCACCTGTTAGGGCTAACACAGTATGGGAGACATGCCTTCTCGAGGCGGTTTGAAGAAGATAGAGTGGAACTAAACCAGACTCCCTAGACAAGGCAAACAGATGCTCAGGCTACGTTTGGTGATAGCTAAAACCGAAATAATACCTGTCAGGAGGATTCTAGACTTTCCTAAAGGCAAGTCAGGGCATGGCCATGGGCTGAAAACTGCATAACCTGAAAGATATTTGGAATCGCACCTAAGGCGTCAGAAAGAGTTCCTCAGAATTTGAAAATACCATGCTAGATTCCTGTTTGCAGCAGGGAAGAGGGATCCATTCACTAGAATGGAAAACAGAAAGGTTTTTTTTTGGCATAAAGGCCAGGGAAGGAAGGCGGGCGGAGGAACACCACAGAAGAAGCCACTGAGGGAAAGGTGGATGGGTATAGTAATGAATGGTGAATACAAGAAGATCAAAATTCTGGGTGAGTCATGAATTTGTATCTTCCTTGTCAATCTTCTCATTCATCCTAACAGGTAATCTCAAGCCTCCCTTGAAAGAGTAGAACTACAGGAACAAGACCCCAGCCTCTGTTGTGAGAAACAGAAGGGAAGACCCTGGCTAAGACAGAAGCCTACGTGGGGAAAGTGGGAGGTGCCCCGAGGGCCAGGAGATGGAGGAAGCCCTGCAGAAGTCTCCTAGCTCTGGAGGAAAAAGACCGGGTCCCCGGAAGGCGGGCGCATCACCCTACACGGGCAGAGGTGAAACCTTGATGAGGCGAAACCATGTCGTCCGCCTAATACTGAATCACTGTCCCGCCAAGCCTGGGAAGTAGCCCACCTCACTGGCGTCGCAAGATGCCCTTGCCTGATGTCTTGCCAAAAGCTCAGGCCCTATAGAGAGAATAATACCTTGTCTGGTATGCTCCGTGTTAGGAATTGATGCTAGGGTTGGGAGAGCACAGCCGACCCACACAGATGCCGATTATGAGCGTGGTGAAGCCTGATGTGATGCAATGCCAAGCCACGCGAGAAGAAAACACTCTTACGCCCCACGATTGAACTTCATAGGAATCGAATCTGGTGCAAGATGGTAAAGTCGCGTGAGCGGCAGTGCCTGGAAGAGTCTCTACGTTACACCGACGAGGGCGGGTTGGAAGATGCAGGATTCACGAGCTGGCCCAGCCGGCGACAGTCCGGGGGCTGGAGAAAGGGTGGCTGGCGACTGCCAGGGAATGGATAGATGCCTCCTGGAGGGATGGGCCAGGAAGGGTATTACCACCAGGTGCTGGGCACTGAATTCTCCAAGGAATTCATGCATCTCCCATTCAGTATTGTCTGCCTTACGTAAGAGATTGAAGGTCCCTCACCATCCTCGAAAGAATCGCTGATATTCAGTGAAATCTGCGTCAGGAAGAAAGATGAGCCAGGGTTCCTCTCCCTCAGAGGAGGAAGCGAGGATGATGGAGAGCTCGACTGTCCAGAACATTCCTGCGGTGGTGGGAGAGTCGAAAGACCACTCATGCATGTATCTAGCAGTATGAGGGAAGGCGCGCAGAACCTCTGAACTGCTCCCAGGATAACGGACCTGTAGGACTGACATGGCCTGGAAGAGTGGGGGTGGTTGCAGAGGTACTGGAGAAGGGCACCTGCGAAGAGGCAACTGACCTCTGCTAGGGCTCTGAAATCTGGGAGCGGAGCCCGAGCTGGCGGGATCCTGGACAACAAACCAGGTCGCAAGACGGACCCTGAGGATGCGATGCCTGGAAGAGCCCAGGGGGAACCTCCCCTGTGATGAACCCGGGACTGCATGGATCCAGAAGGGCAGTCCACGCACGCCACGGAGGGGACCCTGGGCTCCAGGAGGGAAAGGCGGGGTTGTTGCCTCAAAGCCCTAGCCACCCCAGGAGGGGTGGCCAGCGGGCGATGACCATCCCGCCCCTCGACCCCTCGGACTCCGAGAGCCCTCCTCCTCGACTGCAGCATTCCCCACCCTGAGGAGGCAACAGCACCGGGAGGGTAGCTGTCACAGGCCCCCAGGAGGGAGTCCCCTCAGTCCCACCACATCACCCCGGACCCGGGGCCACCCTAGCCGAGGGCCCTCAGGGGAGGACAGTAGGGACAGCGGGAGGAGCCCGCGCGCCCTAACACCCCGTGCCACGGGAACCCTGACCCGAGTCAGGCTGCCAGGAATGGGTCCACATCTGAGTCGTTGACCTCCGAGAGGGCGAGACCAGCCAGAACCTCAATGCTGGCAACCCCAGGGGTACCCGGAGGAAAGGCGCCGTGAATAGTGCGGTGCTAGGCGGGCGCGGACAACCCCACACACCAGCGACAGTCAGGCCCGGTTCCGGCTCCCCTGCCGTGCCAGTTAGGCACTGGCGCCGCCCGAGCCAACCCGCGCCGCCCGAGAAAGCAGCAGGAGCCCGCGGTGCCATGGCGGCGCCCGAAGGACTGGCGGTGCACGCCCTGGCGCTGTCTCGTCACCGATGCACCGTGGCGCGGGATCCGAAATGGCGCTGAAGGCGGCGTCGAGGTCCACGGTCCAGACCCAGCAATCGTCGGCCTCAACACAGAGCCTGCACCTCAGGAGGTGACTGCCGCGGTGTCCCTATCGCGGCGGGAGGACCTGACGTTCCCCAACACTGCGAGAGAAGCTTCCTCTTGGCAAGAAGAGAGAGAAGCCTCCTCCCTTCTCCTCCAGCAGACCGTATAGGCCCGGGGATGGGACCAGGGAAGGGCCTAGAGACCTTACCTGGGAATCCTTGGAGCGACACCACCGCAGGTCGGTGGGGCCTTGCCAAGCGAACACGTGGACTTGAGGACACGGCGGTCCATGGAGAAACAAGCGCGCGCGCGTCCATGTTGTGGTTGGGTCCCAGGCAGCGGAGACAGACATCATGCAGGTCCGGGGCGGAAAATGCCGGCCACAGAAGCACCGGCGCGCCAGGGCCGTGGCCGCCTTCGTCTTTACGCCTTGCTCCCGAACGGACATGATGCGAACTAAGCGAGGAAAAAAGGCAATAAAGCACCCGCGCCGCAGTACAGAAAAGAAAGGAACAGTCTTACCAGTATGCGGCGGCAGTGTGAATCTTCTGAGAAGCGAGGGTCTTTGAGGAACCAGAAACTAACGCTACCACACAGCAGGTGCAGCCTTGCCGGGAGAAACAGAACTGAGATAGAGGAGGTCTGCGACACCTAACGGCCGCCCTCGTGCATGGCGCGGTATGTCGTCCTCGGTGCGGCGCCGTTGAAACCGACTCAAAAAAAAAAACTCCCGTAGCGAATTAACGCCTCCGGCTTAACCAAGCGGTAATAGATAGTGAAGATTGACAAGGAAGATCAAGGTATTACATACACCAACAAGATTTTTGGAAATATCTGCAACTCAGGAGTTTGTATGTCTCATGGTGTAAAAGCAATGTTCCTGTATAATGCGCCTCAGGCTCAAGAAAAGGAAGCTTCAAGCTTTTCCCTAGGATCATGTTAAAGCAACACTAAGGTTGGGCAGGTAGGATCCAAAGCTTTATGATGGACAGTGCTCCAGACTCTTCCCTCCCAGCGAAGGAGAAGTGGAGTGCCAAATTAGGCTATCATATTACAGCTGCTCAGTGGTCACAATGATGGACAAGAGCACATCAGGCTTGTAGCGAACAGAGAAGTCTATTAAGTCAAAACAAAGTGCTACAACTCTGGTATTGTACCTCCTCACAGCTTCATAAATGGGACTATCCCTGCTGGAGGTGCAAGGCCCTTAATGCAGAACTTTTATGCGTGCTTTGGCAGTGCCGATCCCTTGACCTCCTGTGGATGGCTGTGGCCCAACACTGCTCAAAGATCCTAGGATCTCTCATCCCACTCAACCCCATTTTGTGGCTGTTGGGTCTCCCCCACAGACCACTAGCCTTACAGGGCCGTAAAAATAGGGATAATACAGTCCTCAGTTGAGGACTGTATTATCTGAACTCACTCCCATTTCTCCCCTTGCAATAAATGGGCTCTGTCTGTGTGTTACAGGAGGACTCAACAATGTAAACTGCATACGCCTCAGCTAGAATATGGATGATCCAAATAATTTTATGCTCCTCCTTTGCTCTGGCAGTACTGAGTTAAACCCAGACATACAACATATGAAAATTACGTACCTACCGTAATTCTTGATCTTCTTGGGCGAGTCTCCACCACTCATTCACACTATTGGGACTGCGCCGGAGCACTAGGACCCACGAGAACAAACGTTTTGTGGAGGGTCGGCGCCAGAGATGGCGCCAAAGAGGCGCGGCGCGCGAGCCTGGCTCGGCGTGGCAATGACTATCTCGGCATTGACCTCCAACGCCTCAGTACCTTTTTACCAAGGAGGTGCAGCAACTAAACTAAAGGGTAACCTAACCTTAGGCCGGACATAAGATAGTCCGGGCGACCCGTGTAAGAAGGGTCAACAAAGAAGTCTTCACGGCCTAAAGATTTGAGGAGTGAAGACCAACACAGAGTGAGCTCGGGGGATGGAGGGTGGGCGTGTGAATGAGTGGTGGAGACTTGTCCAAGAAGATCAAGAATTACGGTAGAGTACGTACTATATCTTCCTGGACATAAGTTTCCACCACTCAGTCCACTATTGGGAGAGTACTGAGCTAATAATCCCGAGAGCAGCAGGATAGACCAAGAGCTCACATTTCTAGGACAGAGTCCATTAAGGATAGTTCTGCCAAAGGTGGAATGTCGCCTGGCATGAACATCCAGTGCATAATGCTAGTAAATGCACTGAGCTCCAGGTGGCGGCATTGCAGATGTCTGCAATAGGCACATTGTGAATTTCCGCTAAGGATGCCCAGACCGCTCTGGTAGAGTGAGCATAAACCCTACCTTCCAATTTAACCTGTGCCATGGAATAGCAGTGTCGAAGACATGCCACTAGCCATGATGAGATACATCTGAAGCGACAGGTTGACCCAGCCGGTCTCACTGAAGGAAACGAAAAGTTGTTGGGCCTTTGCGAAAATTCTTGGTTCTATCGAGATAGAAAGCAGAGCCCTCTTAACATCCAAAGAATGAAGAGAACGTTCTCCTTCATTTTGGAAGTCCATAAAGTAAGAGGGAAGGACCAAAGGTTGGTTTAGATGGAATTCTGACATAACCTTGGGAAGAAATTTAGGATGAGTCACGAAGAACTACTTTGTCCTTATGGAACACAGTATACGGAGGGTCTGTGACCAGGGCATGTATCTCAGAGACCCTACGGGCTGAGGTAATGGCCACTAGGAGGCAGTCTTCCAGGTGAGAATTTTAGCTCACAGGTAGCCAGAGGTTCGAAAGGTTTCCGAGTGAGCATGTCTAGCACAAGGTTAATGTCCCAGGCTGCAACTGGACGTCTTATAGGAGGTCTGGTATGCAGAATTCCTTTAAGAAATCTCTTAACCATAGGTAACTGAGCCAGAGACAAAGAAAAAACCGTCTCATGATACGCTGAAATGGCACTAAGGTGAACTTTGACTGTAGAGTACTGTAGACCTGAATTTGAGAGGTCCAAGAGTACTCTAAAACCTTGTCTGGTAGACAGGAAAAGGATTCAAGAGGACTTTGCACACCAGGCGACGCTTCCACTTAGATGTAATTTTCCAGTGGCTGGCTTCCGAGCAGCCAGAAGAATGTCTGAAACTCCCTAGAGACGTTGAACGGTTCACTTCTACCTCTTCAGGAGCCAGCGTGAAGGTGAAGCGATCTCAGGTTGGGATGGACCACGGACCCTGAGTCAACAGGTTCACCCATGAGGTGGTCTCGGAGGAACTGCCAACATATTGTTGAGTAGTGGAAACCATAGTTGTCGAGGCCAAAGGGAGCAATGAGAATCATCTTGGTTCCCTGAGACTCGAACTTGAGGAGCACTCTCTGAATTAGAGGAAGAGGCGGAAAGGCATAAAAGCGTTTTGTCCACTGCAGCCTGAGCGCATCCTGACAGAAAATGCCAGGCCTGGAATTCTGGAGCAGAAGAGAGGCAGTTTTGCGTTGAGTGGGGATGCGAAAAGGTCCAGGTCTGGGGTTCCCACTCTTGAATAGTGACTGAACTATGACTGAGTCGAGAGACCACTCATGAGGATCTGCCTCTGTTCTGCTGAGGACGGTCTGCCAAGTCGTTTTGTACACCTGGCAGGTAAACCGCCTGAATTAGAGCTTTGTGTTCAAGCACCATTCCACACCCTCATCGCTTCCCTGCATAAGGGTAAGAATGAGCACCGCCCTGCTTGTTGATGTAATACATCACAGCTTTGTTGTCTGTTTGAAGGAGAATGGTCTTGTGACAGAGAATGTCCTTCAACGCTCGGACCGCATAAGGACGACTCTCATCTCTAGGGCGTTTATGTAAAGCTGGGACTCGAGTTGAGTCCACACCCGTGAGTGTGAGACACAACAGTGAGCTCCCACCCCATTAGCAATCGTCTGTGGTGATGGAGATTTGATGATCCAGAGAGCAAGGGAATCCTTCCAGGAGTTGCTCTCTTGAGACCACCAGGTGAGGGACCTCTGTAAGGGTTCTGTCACCTTGATGGTATAAGACTGCAGGTGAGTGGTTGGAGACCACTGAGCACTGAGCATCCATTGAGTGGTTCTCATGTGCAGCCGTGCTAGGGGTACAGTGAACACTGAGGATGCCATGAGGCCTAACATACGTTGCATTGAGAGAGCTGTAACTGATCTGTTCTCTCCAATGTAACGGGCCATCTGAAGGATATCGTTCCTTCTGTCTTCTGGAAGGAAACAGCCACAAGAGGTGTCCAGAAGAGTCCCTATGAAAAGGAGTCTCTGGGAGGGCTGCAACTGAGACTTCTTGAGGTTCAGCAGAACTCCCATGGACATAAGAAGGCAAGAGACCGTCTCTACGGCGTCAGAGTTCCTTGTCTGGAAGGGCTTGCTAGGAACCAGTCGTCCAGGTAGGGAAACACCTGAATACGAATTTTCTGAGATGCTGCAGAACTGCACAACACTTTGTAAAGACTCACGGTGCCGAGGATAGCCAAAGGGCAGGACTCTGAACTGATAGTTGTTGACCCAGAGCCACAAACCTCAGGAATTTGTGATACCTCGGGTGAATAGGAATGTGCTGGTAAGCATCCTGCATGTCCAGGAGGCTAGCCAGTCGTGTTGATGAAGCAAGGGTAACAGGGTTCCCAGAGAAATCATTTGAATTTCTCCTGAGGAGAAATTTGTTTAGCTTCTGAAGTCTAGAATGGGGCACATTCCCCAGACTTCTTTGGAACAGAAAGTAGTGAGAGTAGAACCCCGTGTTTTGCTGATGCAGAGGCACCACTTCTACTGCCCTGTTGTTCAGAAGGCCCTGAATCTCGGCGAGGTCTGACTGAAGAGTTGACAGCCTGGGCTGTCGTTTGGGAGGAGCGATCCGGAGGGGTCTCCAGAAAATTGAGAGAATACCCCATCGAATTATCCGAAGGACCCATTTGTCTGAGGTTATGAACTTCCACTGGCTGTAGAAGTGCATCAGGCGACCTCCACGGAAGGAAAAGTCCACCTCGGGCAGTTGAGATGGGACTTGGGCCGGCAACTCATAAGGTAGCGCTGGGCGCTTGGGCCTGCGCTTTCTGTTGCGCCTTCTTTTGAGGTTGGGCAGGTTGGTTCTTATGGAAACTTCCTCTGCCTCTGCCCTGAAAGGACTGACGATTATGAAACTGCCTTTTACCGACATGCCTCGAGAAGGGGCAGGAGGGTCGAACCAGCTTAATGGCTAACCTAGTCTTTTGTGTAGCTTCTAGGCTTGCTCTACCTGAGGACCGAAAAGATAAGAGCCATCAAAGACAGCGCCATCACCTGCTGTGCGCATCATTCATGAAGCCAATGCACGCCAGGAGTGACGAGTACAAATACCAGCAGCTGCTGAGCGAGAAGCAGTGTCGAAGCATCCATGGCTGCTTTGACCTGCTGGTTATTAGATTCAATACCTCTGGTAATGGTTTGAAGAAGCTCTGGCTTTGAGTCCGAGTCTGGAAGAGCTTCAACCATTTGCTTGATAGAATGCCACAGGATATACTCATACTGGGAAAAATAACCCTGGTAACTGGCAATACGCATACTTAGAGTGGACGCAGCAAAGACTCTCTTACCTAATGTGTCTATCTTATGAGACTCTTTGTTGATAGGTCGAGCTGTAGTAGTTTGAGAAAACGACCTTGTCATTTTCTGCCAGGACTACAATAGGATCCATAAAGGCTTGGGATGCCAAGATGGGGACGATCCTTGGGAGCTGAGTATTTCCTATCAATGGATTTAACCACCGAAGGTAAGAGCAGGATTATTCCATACCATTTGAGACAGCATCTCGAAGGAAGGTTGAATCGGAGAGTCAAATCCGTAGGGATCTCCGAAGCATGAAGATATTGGAGTCTTAACAGCTTCCCAGGATCGATGTCTGTAGTCTGAGAGAAAGAGTGGAGCTCAGATTCTTCAACAGAGACTTAAAGGACAGGTCCTCGACCACAGGCTCTGTAGCAATAAAAGATCCTGCTTAGTCACTTCATCACCCAGCCGAAGGTCTGGGTCAGGTTCAACGTCATCTCCTGACAGTCCAGGAGGACTGTATGGACAGGAAAGGGATGAAAGCTAGAAGAAAGGAGGAAAGAGACAAGGAAGTCCCTAGAGCCCCAGCGCCCGAGGCGCGAGTGCCAAAACGGCCGAGACACCACGGCACCGAAGCCGCTGGCGCGAAGACCTACGACACGAGGGCCGGCGCCACAGGTGGCGCCGAGAAGGCGCTGCAGCGCTGCGGGTCACCGCGGTGCGAAGGCACTCCAGAGACGAAAAAACAGGCTTTGAAGGAAAGAGCAGGAGATAAGGGCATCGGTGTGGCCCCCTGCACCCGAAGCCATGTGAGGGGAGACACCTAAGCACGGGTCGGCAGCACCGAAGAAGGTGCGCGACCAGGAAGAGTCCAACCACCCTACCTGGTCGCCCAGAGCCCGAAGGCCCGCAGGCCGGGCCAGGTAGCCGAATCAACCTCCGAGCCATTGCTCCATAAGAGCGTCCACTGATGAAACTGCTCATCTGAAGACCTACCTGCGGAGGCGGGTAGGACTCCGATGTCGAGCGTCGGCTATCAGAAAGCCGCTGTTGGCGACTCCAGTAGGAGACCGGCAACTAGCCCCGATAACCGAATGCCTACGGCACGAGGCGTATCAGAGAAGCCCTCATGTGATGCCTTCTCTTTTTAGACCTGCGGGCGAAGAAGAAGGCTCGAGGCGAGCGGTGCGAAATGCGACCGTTTGGCTTTATGTTTCAGCAGGACATCATCCCCCGGGCATTGGACTGACCGTTGTCAGACCCCCCTTCTGGAGAAGGCGGGCGGACCGGACCAGCCCGACTGACTGAACAGCTTTCATAAGAGTCTCCTACCGTCACCTGACCTTGCTCATGTCGACTCCGTCAATGTAGGCTGAGACTTCTTTATCGTTTTTATTTAAAAATAAGAATAACTTAGTGATACTGTATCGAGATAATACTATATAAAATAATAAAACTGAAAACTATGCTGGTTTGAAGTTTGACTCCCGACAAATGACGGCGTCGTCACTGGCGCCTCGGCGGCAGGAAAAAGGAACTGAGGCTGTTTGAGGGTCTACCGAGATAGTCATTGCCGCCGCATCGAGCTAGGGCCCCAGCTCGTGGCACCATGCCTCGCGCGCCCATCTCTGGCAATCGACCCTCCAGCAAAAGTTTGCTCGATGGGTCCTAGGCTCCCGCACAGTCCCAATAGTGTGAATGAGTGGTGGAGACTTATGTCCAGGAAGATCACCAAGGTTACTGGCAAATTATACCTCTGCTAAGGGATTAAAAATGATGTTCTTAAATGTATGCAGTCTCAGAAGAAACTTACTGAAATACAGGCATGGGTTTTCATATACTCTTCTAGACATACTAGTTCTAACAGAAACCTGGCTAAAAGTATAGTCACAAGTCAATCTTTAGCACTACTGTCCTACTTCCTCCATAGGGTACACAGAGTTACCAGAGGGGCAGAGATGCCATTTATCTGAATGAGAAGTTGTCTGCTACTGTTATCTAATCCACCTCAAAACCAAAGGAATTTGAGTACCTAGCACTAAAAATAGCAATTTACGCAGAAACAATAAATATAATTGGATGCTATAGACTGCCCTCTGCAGCTTGGACATCCTGACCCACATACAACACTTCGCTAATGTTAATACCAATGAAACAATAATCTTGGGTGACCTGAATCTGGATTGAGCTTAGCATAAAATCAGCTCCCCTCAAAAATCTATGTGATGAACTGGGCTGCACACAGATAATCTCTGACATCACTAGCCTGGCCATAATGATCAGCTATCTGATACCCTATTAGGCGTAATTTTGACTAACAGACCCACAAAATTCAATATGAGGCAGTCTGGCATAACGACTCAGTGACCACAATATAGTAGCATGTGTTAGGAATTTAACTAAACCTACAAACAATAGTAAGGTAATAATAAAAAGATCTTTCAGAAAATTTAATTCAGACAATTTCCTATTGGATTTAAGAAATTAACTGGCAAGCTAACCCCCACAATAAATGAAATCTGACCATCTTTAATTCCGCCCTCACTAGTATTAAAGATAACCATGCACCCTTAATCAGTTGCAGAGTGAGAAATCCTCATGGCCCTGATTCAATGGGAAAATCAAGAAAATTATGCAAAAAGGGATCATTTATGGGCCACTGTGAGATGTACAAAATCTCATGAGGACTGGATAGCTTTCAGGGCCAGTCATAATGCCTGTACTAAACTGGTCAGGACTACTAAAGAGCTACTATTTAAATATCCTCGAATCAACTAAAGGTAATCCATAAAAATCTGGTGCACCTTCAAAATACTGGAAGGTAATAAAGTGCCCATGACCCTACATAGTATGATAAAATACCATGGCACTCCCATAACTGACAAAGACATTATAGCTGATAAACTTAACGAACACGTTGCAACAGCAGGCTTTGCCTTTGATTCTTCCCAGTCTGCCACTTTACAACTCTCTCTCCTCCAAACAACTACCCCGTCCAGTCCGACTCGCTCCATTCACCCTTGGAGATTACCTATAAACAAGTTGAGGACCTACTACTTCGTTGGATACAAAGAGAGTGCAGGAGCAGATAATATCGACCTCTTCTTTGTGAAGCTAGGACACTATTTCCTTACTGCTCCAATTACCCACCTATTCAACCTTTCACTGGCTGAAGGCATAGTTCCCCAAGACTGGAAGGTAACACATCTACTACCACTCCTTAAATCAGGTGACCCTAATGACTTATATAATTATAGGCCAATATCAATCCTGTCAACCCTCTCAAAGCTCCTCGAAAACTGGTCAGTATGCAAATTAGAGAATACCTCGAAAATCACCAGCTGGTCAGCCCATTGCAGTCTGGTTTCGACCTTACCATAGTACTATTTGGCTCTTTCCAAAGTCACTAATGACTGTCTTGAGGCAATGGAAAAAAGCAAATTATTGGCTCAGTCTTTTAGACCTTAGCAAGGCATTCAATACAGTGGACCACATCCTTCTGTTAGACTGTCTTAAGAACTGCAGTAAGGCGGTTTGCCAGCTACCTTGATAACAGATATCAACAAATTAAAATCAATGGGACACTCTCCTCACTACTCCACCTACAAAGAGGGTTTCCAGCTGGCCGGTGGTACTGAGGTTGAGGTGCTGGATGCCACACGGCAGTCGAGCAGGTTCAGGAATGATCCCGGTCGTCAGGGGTCATCAGGAGAGAGAGAGAGGATCAAGCATCCAGAGATAGCTCTCTTCTCTGGAAGGGATTCAGGCTTGCCCAGCACTGCAGCGGCCCTGGTGGAGACCAGAGGCACTGTGCACATCAGGGCAGTAAAGTACTGGGCGGGAGCTGCTGCAGGCGTCTCTTGACACCATTGCGTCCGAGCTTGTGGGAGGTCAAAATCATGGAAACACCTTCCTCGGTGATAGGCAAGGCACCTCCTTCTGGTCCACATTCCCAATGTTGGCTGCGCTCTCCAATCGCCTGGAGCTCAACCCTATAGATGGAGCACCCTGGGCAGATAGGGCAGCTCTTCCCCAGAGGGTTCAGACTTGGGGATATGCCAGGCTAGGGGGTGCGGAGAAAGGTGGGCATGACGGGAGGTAGAACCGGGGGTTCAGGAGGACGCTGGAGAGAGTTCACAGAGGAAGATGAATAAATAAAGTTGAAAAAAATAGGTTCCCAGGGCTCCATTTTGGACCCCTACTATTCCTAATGTATGTGAACAACCTGAGCAAAGACATTATGGAATGTAACATCCACCTCTGTGCAGATGGCATCATCCTCTATGTTTCAAAACCATCCTTTGAACAGGCTTCTTCCGTTCACCAGTCTGACTTCAGCAAGCTCCAGAATAATTTAATCTTATCCAAGCTATTGCTTAATGCCAAAAAACTAAGATAATGTTTTCTAGCGCCTTTTTCATATAATGCTCGCTCCATTAACAGCACACCTTCCCCTATCACCACACTCCTTGGGGCTACTCTTGAAGGGGTGCATAATTTCAAATATTTAGGCTTTATACTTGACTCCCACCTATCCTTTATCTCCTACATTGAGGCACTGGCAAAAAATAATAAGACTTGGATTTTTCTTTAGGAATAAATCTCTTTTCCTCCGAGATTCCAGAACCAGGCTTGTACAGGCCACCTTTCTTGCCCCTATTGGACAATGCTTGATATAATACACTGCAACTGTAAGCCATGTACTCAGCACATCAGACATTCTCTTCCACCAAGTACCATCCAATTTATAACCAATGCCCCAGGCAGAACTCATCACGCCACCTTATACAAGGAGGTGTGCTGGACCTCTCTTTCTACTAGGAGACTTACATTTACAATAAAACCCCAGTTATCCAAACCTCAATTATCCAAAACTCTCAGTTATCCAAAACTGGGGTGTGTCTCCCAACTTCATAGACTTAAGTGTAAAGTTCCCTCACTTATCCAAAACCCCATTTATACAAACAATTTTATTGTCCCCAGCACATTTGGATAAATGAGGTTATACTGTATATTTGGACATACCAAGCTCTCCTAATAAGTTGCCCCTCTACATCACTTCTAACATTCATCGTCTTCACAGCCCTTATGCACTCAGGAAATGTGCTTACATTTCCTTAGAAATACCTTCATTTCTGCACACGCTTCAGTAGGGCAGCTATAGTTATGTCCTCCCACCACCTGGAACAAGCTTCAATCCACTCTAAAGCTACAGTCTCTAATTCCATTAACAGTGGCGGAGCCAGGTGTGGGAGCATTTGGGAGCCAGAGGGGCCATTCAGTCAATCACGGGCTCCACAGGTGGCACTAAACAGTGAATAAAGATGGTGGCGGGCAGCACTACTTATACTGGGCAGCCAGGAGGGGCAACTCCCCAGCCCCTCTCTAGCTCCTTCACTGAAGAACACCTTCAAAAGAATCCTGGATAGAATTACTTCTGAACCCTGCCTTTGCCCTCAGTACCTCCCTAGTCCCCACATCTGCCATCTCTCTATATCTCTCCCTTTCTAGCATTGGTCAGATTGTAAATTTGTACTTAGACTTATCTTTTATTTATTTGTGTTTGCCCATAAGAATTAATGTTATGTGCCTTTACTCTATGTATTCTACTATTATTTGAACAATTTATTTTCTTTATTCCTTTTGCCACTTTTTATGATTTATGATGTATTGTTTCATGTTTATTCAAGTTATGTTCATGTTATGTATCATGTTGAGTGTGTTGTACAAGGACCTCATTGCAAATGAGATTGCTCAATGGAATTTGTCCTTTCAATAAACAGAAGTGAACTGGGTCAAACGACTGATCCTGAGGTGCTGGAGGACCACAGAGGCTCCATCATTTGGGAGTGGCTCTCTGCCAAGAAACCCTAGCCTCCCATACAGGGTACTGCACTATAATAGAGAAACATGCATAATATGAAGCTATATGGTCCCCTGCTTAGAGTATATCTCAGCCTCCAGCATGACACCATTTGGCAAGTATTCAAAAGACAGCTTTAAGCCCTGTGAACCATTTCAAGGATGTGGCTGGACAGCTTGGCCTTGAATGTGCTATCTTTCCGGTACTCGGACCCAACGTTTGGTGGTTTTCCACTAGAGCCCATAAGGCATGCAGAAGGAGAGAAGCAGCCCCTCCCTTAATTTGTTTTTGTCAAGTCGACATACACACCTGTTTGACAATCACAGAGTGTGGGAAATTCATGTTATTTCCTATGCTTCACCTCATAGATCAGCTAGGATGACTGCCTTTCTAAATGTACTTTGCTGCATTAAAGCTGAATGTCAATGTTTCAGCTCCAACCATTTGTTTTGCTGACTGTAAAACTAAAAGAAAAATCTACTCAAAAGATTAACTACAAAAAAAAAAAGTTCTCTTATTTTTTGACAATAATAAAATACTAAATAAAACTAAACAAAACTGAATGACTATATGCTGCTATGGTATGAGCGAAGATCTAACTTCCCGGAGAGCAGTAATAGGCGTCACTGAGCGCGACTAGATGGCAGGGAAAAAGGAACTGAGGCAGTGGGAAGGTCACACCAAGACAGCCCACACAGGCACGAACTGATCTCACGGTGCCACGCTGTGCATTCCTGAAGATTTTGACTCCGCTGGGTCCTAGCGCCTCCAGCATAGTTCCCAATAGTATAAATGAATGGTGAAGACTTTTAGTACAGGAAGATTTAAAGATTTGAAAACTTGTTTTAAAAACAGATTACATCTTAAAGAGGAGGTACATGATGGGATTGAATAAGGCTGCCCCATTTGTTATGCAGAAAGAGTTAAAAGCAAGGATCTGTTCTATCCTCTCCTTTTGTGCCTCATTGCGTAATCAAATTTTCTTGTGAGACCCAGGAACTGATCACTCTGACAGTCTTGACGATTCTTACAGTTTCTGTCTTTTCTCCCCCTTGCTTGTCTGTGGTTATAAAATATATGTGAATCTTTTGTGAAAACTGGGATCACTTAGTTTGAAAATGTATACATTTATATTGTTGAAATTATTGCAAAAGCTATTTGGAACTCAGGGAGTTAACTTTGAGATGCAGTTTGACCTCCACTAAGTCTTTTCAGAGCTGTCAACAAGAGATTAGTTCTGTGACTATACGATCTATTTTGTTGCACCTGCAAGAAAGAAACTGACAAAGTTCTGATACATTTTATGAGAAACAGGATGTCTGTTAACGAGCTCAGGATGCAAAAACAAAATGCCATGCAAAGACTTGTTTAATAAAGAGCAATCTTTTGTTGGAGAGAGAGAGAGAGAGAGAGACTGAAATTTAGAATTAGAGATAATCTTAGAAGAAGGACTTTGTTTTCTTTGTTTATACTGCCTTTGTAGATAGCAATCATGAACAATTTTTATTTTACTGTTACTGATAATAAAATGCTACTTGTGAATTTTATAACTGTTCCTAGTTTTCTCTGCTTCATTACCTGTGCCTCTATAACAAGCCTTTCTCCTCACACAGCTCGAGGCCATTTACTAGAGGGATCTCGAAGGGATAAGTGTGCCCACAGAGTTGTCCTCTAGGGGACCCTTGCTTGCTTGGAGACATGATGACAAGATGTTTGTGCAGAGGATGTTCACAACTTAACTTGATGTACAAAACTGTCATGAATATTCATGGTCCTAGGCTCCACCGTTACTTCTATATGTGGTACCAGAGAAAGGAAGTATGTCTGAGAACCCCAGGTCCAACCATGTGAGCCTGTACCTCAGTGGTTAGATCAGCAGAATGGTATTCCAGGTGCCTGGGGTCAATTCCCAGTAGATCACCTTATTTCTTTCTCACTACAATTTGTCCTTTATAGTATAAGAAGGGTAGGCAAGCAGCAAGGAGTTTAGTTTTGAAGTAGGAAAGGAACAGCAGAGAGGGGTCTAGCCTCTAGCTGCAACCAAGGTAGAGTGCCTACTAGTCCATGGATGGTGACAGGGTCCCTCAGATAGGTGGCATTGGTCCCTCTTGAGGTCACCAGAGTTCCACCAGCAGATGCCGGGAGGTTGGATCTCCTAGGAGGTCTTCAAGGACCCAGCAGATCAGGAACCAGATGGCACCACCAGGAGTAGTGGAGGGTACTCATCAAAGGTGGTGACCAGGGATCTTTGTGGATCTGCTCTCATCATGAAGCAACTGCAATGCAGCTTGAAAGGGAGCACAGTTTGTAAAGGACACAACTGTAAGTAAGCTTTGCATTAAATATGTCCTGTTCAAGAATTATGAAAGGCCTAAGCAGTATAATATTTCCCCATAGTAGGTAGCCGAATGACTACGGGGCAGAAGAGGGCCCAGCAAGAGCTGGGGTCAGTAATTCCCCATGTGAGGGGCCAGGCATGGGAGCCTGTTTCTTTGGGCCGTATAGCTATCAGTACACTATCAGTGGGACACAGGTACAGCGGACCAATTATCCACTATTAGGAAAACTGTCATAATACTGACATGCTTTCTACTTAATGTTGTCTTACGTGGGCACTGTGAGATATGTGCAGGCATGGAACTGCCCCACTGATAGTGTTTGCCCTACCTGGAAGCATGCCACATGTGTCCTGTTAAAAGAGCGAAGCAAAAACAGAGCTTCTCCATTGTGTGACCAGGTATTTATAGGCCTTGTCATTTCAGTGATCCACAGCTTTCTTCCTCTTCCTGAGTTGTGCCGTCCCCAGGAGTTAGGAATTGTAAATCTACTCCCCACAACAATTGTGTCCCCCACCCGAGTTCCATCCCTCTCCCACCCCTGGGACAGTGAATCCTATCAGGGATTTTGCCATCCTTGCTCAGTGCTGTTTTTGCACTCGCAGCTTTCCCTTTGCTGTTCTGCCATTGCTGTTATTGACCAGTGCGGTTTTGCAGGCATGATTATCATGGAACCCACTCAACAAATGGTCTTGGGAGTACTCGGTCTCCAGGGAACCCACTGGGAGGTTAGGACTGTAGTGGATCAAAAGGTATTTGGATAAGATCCAGTAAATGCAATCTAATGGCTCCTTAGTCCAGTGGTAATCCTGGCTAAAGACAATCATTGGAAGATTCAGGAAGTTAGACCCTGGGAATGGTGGGGATGGAGATCCAAGCCCAAATGGAAACTTAGTGTACAGTGTGATGCAGCTAGTACTGTGCTGTGTGGCGTGAAGTGAATGAGTTAATTGGGGAGGCAATGCCCTAGTTCCGTGTAACATCTAGGCAACTAATAAATGCAACTAGCATGATCCGCCTCCCAGTCTGTGTGGTTTCATGTTTATTGGTGTCCCAGTGTACTGGTTACAGTGTCCTCAACTTCAGCATCCCAAACCCATGGTGGTAAAAGTGATTGTGCAGGTAATGGTTCTATGATGCAAGGCAGGTGCTCCTTTGACAAGAATGCCACCATATACCCTTAGATACAGGGGATGCCCAGCCCTACACAGATACATGCAGGGCCACAGTAATGGGGGAAAGTGGGGATGTTGTCCAGGGGCCCAAGCTCAGGAGGGGCCCACCTGAGGAGCTGACATTACCCCTGGCATTAGCTGGTTTGAAACAGGGCCTTTTCAAGTGACTTGTCCTGGGCCCTGAAATTCATAGCTGCAGCCCTGGATACATGCAGTTGGATACATGTGCCATACACTGCAGAGTCCCTCTGCTGACAATCTAACCCTTAAGTTTTCAGAATTCAAGAACATTGGCATCTTTTCATTTGACTGATCACTTTAAATGTAAAAACTTTTGAAGTAATTTCTGAAGTCAAAAGAGATGGTATCAATTGAAATGATCAGTTTCCTGGCAAAATTCTGCAATGTCCCTGTTAAAAAGGCCTGAGGGAAGAAAATCCGCTGATCCAGAAAACAGCTGGGATGCCTTCACTGATCCATTTCTGCAGGAACTGGATTCTCTGCAGCAGGTCCATTACCCATGATGCCAAGGGCTTCAGAGAGAGTGCGCCTAAAAAATGCAAAACAGAGGTGGTATCAATACATAAAGGACAGCTCTGTATTCACAATTTTAAAAGTGTCAGTTAGTATAAAATCAATTAATATCTCAGCACTTGCTGAATCTTTTACCAATTACATTGGTAATGGTTCACCAGTCTCTGATACTGCCTCTGTTGCTGCTCATTTCAGAAAGTTTTTCACCAATTCTGCTTCCACCTCCTGTCTCCTCCCTCTCCCCAGTCTCCACCTCCTCTCACCCCTCCCTCAGAGTTCCATTTCCCCATATCACTACCCTGGAAACCCTGCCTGCCCTTCCTCTCTCAACCTGTCCAAATGTAGCCCAGATGGTGTGGACCTAAACATCTCCATCTCTCAGCTCCTGACATCACCTCTCCCTTACTCACCTCCTTAACCTCTCCATCACCCTCTGTGCCATCCCTTTGTCTTGGAAGACTGCCAAAGTTCTCCCACTCCACGGAGGGTGATGCCTCCATCTCTGGCAACTTCCATTCTATCTCCCACTTCCCTTCTCTTGCAAAGCTGCAAAGAAAATTAAAATTACATACTCACTGCAATTCTTGATCTTCCAGAATATCTTCACCATTTATTAGCACTAATGGGTCTTTGCCAGAAGCACTATAACCCCATGAGAGCAAAGTCTTTCTGCAGCCTACAGTCCAGGGGCCAACGAGGTGCCATCTGCTTAGTCAGACACAGTGATGTAGCTCTCATGAACTGGCCAGTAACTGACACTGACCCCCACCTTCCATGGTTCTGTCTGCCAGGACAGAAACAAGTGGGGAGAAAAAAGAAGGCGAGAGGACTAGGAAAAACTAGCCCAAAGGGATAGAGCAAGGATATAAAATCAAAGAGCAATAAAACCTGACTACCAACTTGGAGAGAGGCTAAGAATGGGCCCAAAGGTGGGGTTAAGGAGCCAGAGCCAAAAGGCCACCTGGACAGCGAAGGTGGAAAGGACAACAGCCACGAGAAGTGGGACTGGCTAGGCAGGAGACCAAAGGAATCTCCTGTTGGAAAGAAATCAGGAAAAGGAGCTTGTACAACAGCACAAGAGAGAAAAATGAAAAAAGGCATAATGGAATAAGAGATACCCCTTACCACTCCTGTAGAAAAGAAGGGAGAAAGAAGAGTGAAAAAAAACCCAGTTCAGCACCCCCCACCCCAAATAGTCACAATTGACAAGTATGAGATGCTGGGTCTTATTCTTGATGACAAAGGACCCAACTTCTGTGCCATAACCTGGCCTCAGCTGGAGGAAGGAAAATCTGCTTTTCAGAAGAACTGAACTTATTATGAGCATCTTGGAGTCTGGGCACAGGGGAGTTTGACGGATACAAACAAGTGTAGGGCAGACTGAATGGGCCTAGAGAACATACTAAGGAAGGTAAGGAGTGAGAAGGCAAGTATGCTCAAATATGCTCCTGTAATTTACAGAGAATAGTACTGCAATCTCCTCCCTGCAAGTATGTAGTTATCAAACGTCTTTTAAATTCATCTTTTATTTTGTTGATTATTTCTTCTGGTAACTGATTCCATGGGTTTGCTACTCTAAGAGTGAAAAATATTTTCTCCTTTGAGTATTAAACTATCCGACAGGCTAAAATACCAGACCTGCATCCTAGCTAAGGAGACATCATTGGGCCTTATGCCCCTGGAGTCAATCAATATTGACCCATGCGTGTCCACCGCCTAACTAGAAGATCGGACAGTCTAACCTTTATAATACCTCGCTGCCAGACCTCTCAAGCTCAGCGAGAGCCTCCACATGGTTCAACTTGCTACCTACAGAAATCTCCAACATTGCCACGTTTGGTGCTTTTAAGTCTAAACTCGTCAACACCTCGTGGCAAGTGCTTTCTGTGATTGCTTCTTATAATCCCCTCAGGCATATTACCCTCAAGCATCCCTTCTCACTGCCTCAGCTCCTCCTCCTCCTCCTCCTCTCCTACCCCCATTACTAGGTATAGGACGAATCTGTCTCCTCTTCCTTTTCATTCCCCCATTCTTCCTCCTTGCTATTTCCATCTACCATATACCCAATGTAATGCCATCCTATTTATCCCTCCTCCCTCTTCCTCTCTCCCATACCACCCCTCACCACCACACTTCTTTCTCTTTTCTCACTAACTTACTCCTAACAAAGCTTCACTGAGCCGTCTATGACTTGTACTGTATAATTAACTCATAACACAATTCCTTGACAATGCTTTTGGCTGCTATTGTTGTAACCTTACTTGTCTTTTTTTTTGTAAGTTCCATTGTAATGATCATGTTATGTTTTGTACTTTACTGTCCTTATTGCCTTAGCGTGGTCAAAAGTGTTATCCAAAACACAAATAAATAAAAATAAAGAAAGAAAGAAATTTACCAACAATTTGTAGGGATAACCTCTAGTATCATATAAATTATTCTTGAACCTAGCCCCTATTCCGTCATTAGATCTGGTTATGTATAATCTCATATAATAGAAGCAAATCCCCTTACATGTCATGTCTCTAGTGACATTAGATTTAAAGATTTTCTCTGGATCCTCTCCAGTTGTTTGCAATTTGATTTCCTATGAGGACAATACAACTGGGAGGCATACTCTAAGTGAGGTCTAGCATAGGACCTGAACAAAGACATCAGTACTTTGGCCTCCCTAGATTCAATATTTAGCCCAATTGCCCAAATGACTTTATTTATTGCTTCATGAATCTGTTTAGTATTTTCTAAATCATGAAATCTAAATATACCCAAGTCATTTTCCTCACAGGATGTGCTTAGTTTAGTTCCTCCTAGCATATATGAGACATTAGGACTTAGCTTGCCTAAGTGCATAACCTTATACTTCTGTGTATTCGGCCTCATGCCCCTCTTTTCCACCCACACGGATATCTTGCCTAAATCTCTGGAGGTAATGGGCCACCTATCTTGATATTGTCTGCATACTTTACTGAGCGGGATAGGGTCAGACTAGTCATATCAGCAATAAATGCCTGAAAAAGGTGGGGTCAAAACCGAGCCCTGTGTCACCCCACTTGTAACATCCCCACCCTGGAAAGATGGCCATTTATCACAACCTGCTGAGTTCGTCCTGATAGCCAACTACCAATCCATTTTATGATGTTATCATTGATTTGAAAATGTTTTAATTTGGCTAGTAGTGACCAATCAGCATTATGTCAAAGGCCTTACTGAAATCGATGAAAACAACAACACAGGGTATCTTCCTCTCCAACTGCAAACTTATATTTTCGTAGAAACACATGAGATTCGTAAACATCCTCTCCCCTACTTAAATCCATGTTGTTCTGTGTCATAGATGTTTAACTCTGGTGTTATAATGCCTTTATTTAGACCTTCCAGAATCCTACAGACTGAAGTAGTGAGACTGATGGGTCTATAATTCTCACAATTTGTTCTAAGGCCCTTTTATGTTTGCTTGCATGCATGCTCTCCACTTCTCTCTAAGCTGCCTGAGAGAGAAGTGGGTTGTGGAGGCGTGCACTGTGACAGCCAACAGAGGCATTGCATTTGGGGTCTTGGCACTGGTGGACCAATGGAGACACAGTGTCCTGATAACACTGGCTTCCAAAAGTGCTACCAGGTTGTAATGTTTCGCCACAGCAATCGGGGCCCTTGTCAATGCAGCGTCAGCCATTCCGCTGCAATGAGAGACCAATCTGTCATTGCAGGGCAGACTGCTACCTAGTGTAATACTGTTTTTGAACGCAGTGGCAAGCCACCACCATGTTCACAAACAATATTATACAGGTGCTCAATCCCCTTGGCAACATGCACCCCCAAAACAGTCTTTGTTTGTATTAGGGGGCCCCAATCTAATCGGCTTCAGTCCCCCTGTCCCAGTTTAATTTGCCAGCAGGAGCCAACTCTCACGCGGCATAATCCCCTCAAAAAAGTTGGTTTGTGTCGGGGAGGTGCTCAACCCCTCGGCTCTTGAAGCCCCAATATGTGCCAACAGTGGTGCCCAATCCCTGTCGGCTACAGCAACCCCCAAAAAAAACCTCTCAGGTGGCATGCTGGAATCCCACCCCAGCGTGCCAAATGTCCCTGTTAAAAAAAAAAAATCCAGCAATGTTGTTTTTAACCTGTAAATCAGAAAACAGCCCCTCGTGGAGTATGGTGCGCCCTCGCCCCCAACCCACACCCACCCTCTGTGCACCCTACCTCCTCCCACCCCATACTTACCTCTGGAACCCAGCGTGACGATCTTCAGTGGACGGAACACGTCTGCATTCTTCAAAGAGCGCAAACTGAAGAAATGCGGTAAGCTGTATAATGGCATAAATAGGGTTTTTCAACTTTGGTGCATATCTCAGGCATTTTGGGAATTTTGGCACCAAATTTTCAACATGGTTATTGGGACCCCTCCTCATGAATTCAGCCACTGTCATGGTGTTATTCGGTCCCGAAGGTGATTTTTGCGGTCACTGCCGGAATCACCTTTCAGGACTGATTAATGAAACGACAGTGCCAGTGTTCATGAGGTGGCCTCTCAAAAGTCTATGTTGCAAATATGGTGGGAAAAATCAAGAAATTACTGTTTTACAAGCGTGCATCATGCAGTTACTACATGCGCTGTAACTTTGCAAATTGCAATATTTTCACTCCAGATTTTCAACATGGCCATTTCCACACTTCCTTATGAACAGTACAGCTGTCATTTTTCACATCCTGGCCGACACGTGTTTTTGCACTTGTGGTGCAGAATAGTGCAGTTACTGTGGGAAATCAGTGTTCAGGATACATTAAGAAAATAACAGCGACACTTGTTCATTAGCAGAGGTCCTAAAATGCCTATGTTGAAAATTTTGTGACACAAAAGTCCATAATAACTGTGTTATTGGCATGTGTTGCGTAGTTTCCATGCATGCCTCGTAACTTCGCACATTTGTAATATTTTTCTCCAGATTTTCAACACTGCCATTTTCCACACCTCCTTATGAACAGTACAGCTATCATTTTTCACATCCTTGCCGAAATGTGTTTTGCACTCCAGGCAGAATAAGCGTGGTCGCTGTGGGAAATCAGTGTTCAGGACACATTAAGAAAATCATGGTTACACTGTTTATGAGCAGAGGTCCTAAATGCCAATGTTGAAAATCTGGTGATGAAAGTCCATAAAATGACTGTGTTACCGCATGCGTTATGCAGTTTCCACGTATGCTCAGAAGTGCAAGCATTTTTAATATTCCACTACAGATTTTCAACATTGCCATCTCTTCACACCTCCTGTTATTCATCTCTGCCTGATCTGTGTTTCGTACATGTGCACAGAATGGCACAGTTACTATTGGAACTCAAAGTTCAGGACATATTGACAAAATCACACTGCCACTCTTCATGAGAAGAGGTCCCACATGCTTTCATGAGGTGGGTCACAAAAGGCCATGTTGAAAATTTGTGGTGCAAATACCAACAAACGCCGAGGTGTTAGAGTTTCTAACCATAATGTCCCATCCTGTACAGACTGAAAGGCACTGGGGTGTGCCTTTGGATTGCCAGCTGTACTTCTCATGCTATCCCAACCCCACCCCCAGCCACTGACAGGCATCGAGGTGTACATTGGACTCTTTAGCCCCAGACTTCACCCCATTCTCCTATGCTGCACCTATTTCAGTGTGTATGTCCGTATGGAATGGGGTGACTGTGTAAGTCAAACACCCTAAGGCACACTTCAACACGTGGTCGGGTGTCTGCAGAATAGGGTGAGGTGACATGGCATGACCGTCATGGCGATGACCCAGACACATACCCCAATGCCTGTCTGTCTCTACAGGATGGAGGTGGGGTTGGCGGAAGTTCAATACTTCACTGCCATTCCTATTCTGCATCTGTCTAACTCCTGCAGTTCCAATGCTAATACCAGCAAGCAAACAGGTGGCATTGACAAATGCTTGTTATAAATCAGTACTATGTGTACAGATCTCCAGTCTGCAGGCACAAAATTGTTATACTACATGGTTAGGGCTTATTATGAATAAGCTGTGGCTCTCAAAATCCTGTTGTAGGACAGTTCAAAGGTCAAAAAGTTGTTGTACTATTGTTCTGATGTCACACGATGGTACAACAACTTTTCCATAAACTGCCACCCGACTGAGTGGAAATTCCACTCCTCACAAAAACAATTAAAAAAAATGGAGTTGCCGCACAGCAAGCTGTCCGGCAAGCAGTTCAAAGCAAGTCTGTACACGGACTGCCATAGTCTGTTCCATGTATTCATGCTTTCAGTTTGTCAGTTTCATTTTATTTAAATCTGGTGTTTCCTTCATGGTTGGGATTGTGAATAGAGGAAACATCAGCGAGTACTAGGATCTTCGAAGTCGTGTCGGAGAGAGGAGTGCCTGTGTAGTGAGTGTCTGTAGCGAGGACCAGGACGAGCGGGACTTGCGAATTCACAAGGTGTGAAACCTTGTGAAATGAATGTTTTACACATTGGGGAACCATATACTATATAAAATAGTGGATGGTTGACCATCCAAACTAAGGCAGCATTTCACATCTTGGGAGTTGATGACATCACCGAGACCTCTCGAGCTTCACTCTCGTGGTCTCTATGACATCATCAACACCCTCAATGGAACACAGCCTTGTTGTGATGGTAGTCCATCCACTAGTCTATATGTTTAAGTCTAGCCTCCTTATCTGCCAACAAATTCTATGTATCTATGGATGGTCCACTGACATGCTCTGATGGTTTTGCCTTCTGTTTCTATCTTTTCCTTTTCCTCAGATCTATATTTCACTACGCTATTTTAATTTCATTATGTTAATGAATATTAATGAGAGATGTGATGGTGAGTTCCTTGTTCTCTTTTATTAATTCATATAGAGGTACCAACTATACCTGAATTACAGCAAAGTATGTTCTTGTTAAATTTTATTTATTTATTTAAGCAATCGGATGACTACCTTTAAGTGGACATACTCATTTACAAAGCTTCCTCGTCATAAACTAAACACTCACAATAAGCCTTTGGTACAAACAAAATGGTGATTACAATAGATTTCAAACAACCAGAAGTAGCAACCAGTGCAGGCACTGTCTGAACAATCAGGAGAAAACATAGGAGCAAGGTATAGCCCAAATTCAGAATTAGCAGCCCTTTGTGGCACTGTAAGCATTCAGGATTCAAAGACACTAGGAGCACAGTATTAGCATGGGGACCAGCATGGCTGGAGCTAGAGACCTTTCAACCTGCTTTGGTGTTAAGTTTAGTATGTAAGTTAGAGGAGGCGAGTGGTGCCATTGCCAGGTGAGATGGGAGGTGCAATTATATGGGGCAGCTATATGAGGTGCCAAGTGCGAGTGCTTTCAGCAGCTCCCTTTGATGTGTGGAATAGTAGCTCCCTTTTGAAGCTTAAATGTTGTTGTTAACAATCAGTATATTTCTTGCAAATTGAATAAATAAATACATTTTAAAAATGGTATTCACTGCCTTCTCAGAGTTCTTTTTGGGGACTGTATTTATAGTGTTCTGTGTATATTTATATATAGTCACAGATTGTATCCAATTTGATTATTGCATATACATTTATTAACTAAATGTTTTTTCTTTTATTTCTTATGATCAGGGATCCAGTCATTCCATAATTATGGCATCCATTTCAAAGTCCTGGATCAGTGTTAAATATTCATAAAAGCATTGGTAGGATTTTAGATCAAAGTTGTGCTGCAAATCTGGAGACCTGGGTTTGAATCCCACAGCTCCCACTTGCATGTACTGTGTGACCCTGAGCAAGTCACTTAACTTCCCTGTGCTCCCAGGTTGCACCTGTAAAAAGCTTTCAAGCATGTGTGTCTCACCTGGTTAAACAATTGGGGAAAAAAAAAAAGAAAAGAAATAGGGGAGAACTGCTCTAGCTCCAACATAAACATTGAGGGCATGGTTTGGCCTAAGGTGATATGGCAAAATATAATTGGAAAACCATGACAGTGCCCTTGGCCCACATCAAAATTAAAAGAAATCTATATGATAATACCATTCTTCACTCCTATTTTGTATATTTCTTAGTTTTGTATTCCCCTCGACTGGCAAAGGAAACAAAATTATGTAGTATTTTCTTTGGGCTATTGTGGGTAGCCATCTTAATCCTATAGAAGCATCATCCTATCGTGAGATCAAAGAGGTGATCTTAAAATGGACAAGCCTGTGTTTTATTTTCATTGTGTTTTTAGTAGTCTAATTTAAAATTCACCTTGTTGGGCCCAAAAGTGTAGGCGGCATTATTTCAGGCAAAATGTAAACCATGATAGGTCACGATAAACTTATTCGTTGTAGATTCAGGGTTGTTTTACAAAAATTAAACAGGAGATTGTTAACATCTCAAGTGATAAGAGAAATCTGGTTAAAAAGCGTATGAGAAGGTGGTATCCCACAACTTTCTAGATTTTTCCTGTTTTTGATCTAGAACATGGGGTAGCTGAACAAACTCTTACAAAACAACTATCTGATAGTGGAATCTCAAAGAAAATCACGGGACTTGCTATGGTGAAGTATGCTCAATATGAAGGTGAATGCAAAACACAAGCATTTAAGTGAGAGAGTATGTATCCAGTCTGACTGCTCACAAGTGACTAAAGTTTGAAACTATGAAGCATCTCTTTTTCTGACGTACCATCTATATGTCTTCTGTTGGCACCCACTTGCATACTGTCGAGGAGGCCTTTTGGCTAATGCATTTCTGCCTAAAGTTGAACCAGCATAATATTCTGTGGTGATTTGCATATGCAGCCCATGATGCTTTGCATTGTGGGGGCATGTGTGGTTTTGTATTTCTTTTTCATACTTGTATACTAGAAACCTTTGGCCACTGCTGCCTGTAACATGGAGAGTTTCCAATTTCAGACTGTCACATACAATATAAGAGCTAGCACTAGGAACATGGGTGCCACCTAGTGAAGAAGGTCAGAAAGTACCAAGTGAGTGATTTTTGCATGCCACAAATGGCGGGTTTGGCAGGTTAGATGCCAATATGTTTTGCAGAAAAAAGTTCATTTAGTAGCCGTGATAAAATGGTAGAAAGTGAACTTAGGAACATACAGGAAAACAAGTTTCATTTACTGCCAATTCGATGTTCCAGAATTTGTGGGAAGGAATTTCTTGATTAGCCTAAATAGTGTAAATGGAAGGAGTCAGAGGGTCTGGTGATGGGATCTATATCCACCCAGTTTCACTCTCTTTTCTTTTCACCAGGTGAAAAATTTGAACCATTTATTTTGTAATTTGTTTTGGATATGATTAAGGTGCATGCAATTTTATTTAGAAATTTGGAATGGGGTTTCTAAGTTACTGTAGTGACTGTATTTTCTCTTCCTGATATTAGTTTTCTATAATATTGTATCATACTGATATTTTCTTTTAATAAAAGTACCCCAACTCTTTTCTAGAAGTGCCATGGGATCTTTAATGTCCACCTGATCAATCACTAGAAAAGGTCGACAGGACCCGGTTTAATGTCTCATATGAAGGATAACATGCCTCAACAGTACAACACCCCTTTAGTACTACACTGGGGTGCCAGGGTTTATGGTATGAGCACAATCCCAGTGTGGGACTAGAAACCATGAACTTCTGGCCCAGAGGCACATGTGCTACTGACTTGAGTTATGCAACATGATTCATTATTTGTTGTTTATCTAGAGATGTACTGCTTTGTTTTGGACTATGTCTGACAGGGCGTGCAGCCCAAGCAAAATAGCTCTCACCTCCATTACATTATAAGGAGATGTTGCCTTAGACTGACCAGGTTTTAGGGCCCTGAATGCCACTGGAGGTCACAGAAGGAGGGTTCGGAGCTGTGACTGCAGGAGTCTCTCTCATACATAACGTCTGTGATCTCCCTGTGCCCAAAGCCAGTCATAGCTGACTGTGGGCATACTACACTGAATGACCCAGCCTACCTGCCCTTTCTCCTAACCCTAACAGCCTACATACTTCAGCTGGTGGGTCACATTAGGAAACAAGCCACGGCTCAGTGTATTTTCCTGGTTACCAATTTTAAATAAATACAAGTTGGCCCAGTGGTGTCCAACACTGGTGACCAGGTTTGGAAACAGATGTGTCTCACTTGGGGCCAGTTGGGAGGGAGGATTGAGCATCCTCAGGACAACTCTCCTCCCTTGGTGTGGGGAACATGACGTCTTGCTCAGTGGCTGACACTTACTGCAGAGCTTCTGGGTGACAGTGCAGTACAGCCTTGGGGACTGTGACTAGCCTATCAAAGCTGGGGGCTGCATCTGCAGGCGGACTGGGACAATGTGTCATTACACGGATGCAGGCCCAGAGGAGGCAAGCAAGCAGGAAAATCCCTGACCTGGCAAAATGGCGGAACGGTCCCTCGCGGGCTCCATACCAGTTACTGGGTTCTCCCAACATCCTCTCTGTCTGAGGACCTGTGGCAACAGCAGCAGGTAAGCCCAAGGGAAGTGGGATGATAGGGTTGGGAACCAGTCCTGAATGGGACCAAGTCAGAAGTGAAAGGAGATAAACTACTAAAATGAATGAATACATAAATAAACACATACATACATACAATACATAAATACAGTACATACAGCAAGATTGGGTTGTGGGGTTCGACTGTGGCAGGGGTGGATGCCAAAGGGGTCGCCATAGCTTAACACATTAGCTTAGGACTTTGAGGATCGGGCTCTTAAATAGTCATAAATCCTGCTCCTTGCCTAGAACCCAAACTACTTTACTACTTTAGAAACATAAACTCAGACTTATTGAAGCCTCTGGACTGAGAGCAGCTGAAGGAGCATAGGTGTCTACAAATCTGGAAGACTGTGCCTTGCATTTCCACAGCTCTGGAGCGGCATTGTTGAACAAGCTTCCTGACATCAGTTCCAGCTGGGAGGACATCACCACCAAACCTTTAGAGCCTTCAGCAAGTCATTCAGGGTTTGGGAATTACTTTCAACAGGCGATTGTACCTGTGGGATAAAGGAATATTTACTACAGCAGGTTTTAAAACTTTTTCTTTTTATGTTGTACGCTTGCGCAGCCAACATCTTGCGCTAATGTGAATTTGGAGGCGTGGTCACTGTTGTAGGCGAATGCAGGGCACGCATCAGTAGATCGTCCCTCATTCCCCAATCAGCCTGCATGCGCGTGTCACACCTTGCATACATAATGTGGTGATCACATCAAAGGAAAGGTCCGCTGCAATCGAGCAAACCTCATCATACGCAGCAGACCTCCCGGCGTGCTTGCCCTGGTGTAAAAAATAAACACGGTGGCACACCGCCTGCCATAATACCAGCCGGGGTGCCCAATCCCCTATTCGGCATACCCTGTTACAAGGTATGTGCGATGGGGAGCCCACTCCCTGTCGGCATCCTTGAAGCCCCATGTGTTATGTGCTGAGGGCGCCTAATCACCTCGGCTCTTCGCCCCCGCTTTCGTTGTTTGCCGATGGGGTGCCCAATCCCCCATCAGCTACAGCATCCCCAACCCCAAAACACTTAGGTGGATGCTGGGAGCCCACCCTCAGTGTGCCACATTGCCCTGAAAAATAAATACCATCCCGCAAGGTTATTTTATTTTAAACCCTTAAATCTGCACTGCTTGCCAGACAAACTCTGGAAAGGGCAAGAAAGACAAAGGACCCAAATGACTGGCTTCAATTCAGAAAAGCCAGAAACTCCTGCACAAATCAAGTAAGAAAAGCCAAGGCAGCCTTCTACACAGCTGAACTAGATGCCTCCTATAAAGGAAAATTACGTACCTACCGTAATTCTTGATCTTCTTGGATGAGTCTCACCACTCATTCACACTAGTGGGATTAGGGCCGGAGGCACTAGGACCCATCGGGAGCAAACTTTTTGCTGGAGGTCGGCGCGAGAGATGGCGCCACGAGACACGGTGCCGCGAGCTGCGGCTCGAGTGGTAACGACCTTCCGGCGACGCACCTCCAACCGCCTCAGTACCTTTTTACCAAGGAGGTGCAGCGCAACTACGTAAAGTAACTGTAACATTAAAACACGGACATAAGATAGTCCGTATGACCCGTGTAAGAAGGGTCAGTAAAAGTCCTCACAGCCTAAAGATTTGAGAGTGAAGACCAACACAGCGGTGAGCTCGGGGGAATGGAGGGTGGGCGTGTGAATGAGTGGTGGAGACTCGTCAAGAAGATCAAAAATTACGGTAGGAATGTAATTTTCCAATCTTCCTGGACCTAAGTCTCCACCACTCATTCACATCAGTGGGAGAGTACCAAGCTGATAATCCCCAAAGGGCGGCAGGAGAGCCAGAGCTCACATGTCTAAGGTAGAAACCCATTAAGGATGGTTCTGCGAATGCGGAATGTCGCCTGGCATGAACATCAGTGCATAGTGCTTAACGGTATGCACTGAGCTCCAGGTGGCGGCGTTGCAGATATCTGCAATTGGAACATTGCGACTTCCGCTAGGGATGCGATCGGCCTCTAGTAGAGTGAGCGTGACACTCTACCTTCTAATTTAACCTGAGCCATGGAGTAGCAACGCCGAAGGCATGCTACTAACCATGAGGAGATGCATCTGATAGCGACAGGTTGACCCAGCCGGTGTCGCTGAAAGAAACAAAGAGTTGTTGAGTCTTGCGAACATCCTGGGTTCTGTCCAAATAGAACGCAAGGCTCTCTTAACATCAAGGAATGAAGAGCTCGTTCCCTTCATTTTGGAAATTAGCGAAGTGGCGAAGTACCAGAGGTTGGTTTAGATGGAATTCTGACACAACCTTGGGAAGAAATTTTGGATGAGTCAGGAGAACTACTTTGTCTTTATGGAAGACAGTATACGGAGGGTCTGTAACCAGGGCATGTATCTCAGAGACTCTGCGGGCTGAGGTAATGGCCCCAGGAAGGCAGTCTTCCAGGTAAGAAATTTTAGCTCACAGGTAGTTAGGGGTTGAAGGCTTCCGAGTGAGCATGTCCAGCACCAGGTTAATGTCCCAGGCTGCAACTGGACGCTTAACAGGGGTCTGGTATGAAGAATCCTTAAAAATCTCTTCACCATAGGTAACTGAGCCAGAGTCAGGGATGAAACCAGCTCATGGAACGCTGAGATGGCCCTAAGGTGAACTTTAACTGTGGAGTACTGAAGACCTGAGTTAGATAGGTCCAAAAGATACTCCAGAACCTTGTCAGGAGGACAGGAAAAGGGGTTTCAAGAGGACTTTGCACACCAGAGAAAGCAGCTTCCATTTGGATGCGTATGTTTTCCGTGTGGCTGGCTCGAGCAGCCAGAAGGATGCTCGAGACTCGGGAGGCGTTGAACGATTCACTTCTATCTCTTCAGGAGCCAAGCATGAAGGTGAAGTGATTTCAGGTTAGGATGGACCAACGAACCCTGGGTCAGAGATTGACTTGCAAGGGAAGTGGACTTGTGCTCCAAGCACTGCTCCATACCCTCATTGCTTCCCTGCAAAGGGGATAAGTGAGCACCGCCTTGCTTGTTGATGTAATACATCACAGCTTTGCTGTCCGTTTGAAGGAGAATGTTCTTGTGACAAGGACATCCTTCAGAGCTTGGATCGCATAGAGGACCGCTCTCACCTCAAGACATTTATGTGGAGATGAGATTAGAGCGAGTCCATACACTTGAGTGTGGAGGAGAGACAGTGAGCTCCCCATCCCATTAGCGATGCGGTGGTGATGGAGATCTGATGGTCGGAAGAGCAAGGGAACCCTTTGAGAGATGCTCTCTTGAGACCACCAGGTGAGAGACCTTGAAGGGGTTGCGTCACCTTGAAGGGATAAGACTGGGGGTGAGAGGTGAGACCACTGAGTGGAAGCATCCATTGGGTGGTTCTCATGTGCAACGGGCCAGGGGTACAGTGAACACCGGGGCGCCATGAGACCCAACATCGTTGCACCGAGAGCTGTAACCGATTGGTTCTCCCGATGTAACGGGCCATCCGAAGGATGTCGAGTCTTCTGTCCTCTGGAAGGAAAGCCTTGCGGAAGAGGTGACTAAGCGTCCCTAAGAAAAGGAGCCTCTGGGAGGGCTGCAGTTGGATTTTTTCAGATTCAGCAGGCTCCCATGGATGTGAGAAGGCAGTGGTTTGCCACGGCTTCAAAGTCCCTTGGCTGGACCCAGGCTTGCTAGAAGCCAATGGTCCAGGTAAGGGAAAGACTCGAGTCCGCCTTTTCCTGAGATGCGCCGCGAGAACTGCACAACACTTTGTAAAAACTCGCGGCGCCGAGGATAGCCCAAAAGGCAGGACTCTGAACTGATAATGCTGACCCAAAGCTACAAACCTGAGGAACTTGCGGTGGGTCGGGTGGACGAGGATATGCTGGTACGCATCCTGCATATCCAGAAAGGCCAGCCAGTCATCCTGATGCAGCAAGGGTATCAGGGTACGTAGGAAATCATTTTGAATTTCTCCCTGGGAGGAATTTGTTCAGCTTTCTGAGGTCTAGGAATGCGCATCCCCAGTTTTCTTTGGAACCAGAAAGAAATGGGAGTAGAACCCTGTGTTCACCGTCTTGGGGCACCAGTTCTATTGCCCTGTTGTTCAGAAGGCCCTCGATCTCGGGTGAGGAGGTCTGACTGAGAAGCCGACAACCTGGGTTGTCGTCTGGGAGGACAATTTGGGAAATTGAGAGTAACCCTCATGAATTATCCGAGGACCCATTGTCTGAAGTTATGGACTTCCACTCGTTGTAGAAGTACATCAGGCGACCTCCACGGAGAAAGTTCCATCTCGGGCAGTGTGGATGGAACTTGGGCCAACAACTCATAAGGTGGCGCTGGGGCTTTGGGCCCTGCGCTCTGCTGCGTCTTCTTCTGAGGTTGGGCAGGTTGGCTTTGAGGAAGCTTCCCTGCTTCTGCCTCGAAAGGACTGACGACTAAGAAACTGGCGTCTGTTCGCATGCCGCGAGAGGGGCAGGCGGAGGTTCTGGCCAATTTAATGGCCGATCTAGTCTTTAGGAGGCTTCTAAGGCTTGCTCCACCTGAGGGCCGAAAAGATAGGTGCCATCAAAGGCAGCGCCATTACCTGCTGCTGAGCATCTTCGTGAAGCCGAAGAACGCAGCCAGGAATGGCGTCGAGTACAAATCCCTGCAGCAGCTGAACGAGAAGCAGTGTCAAAAGCATCCATGGCGGCTTTGACTTGTTGGTTATTGGATTCAATACCTCTAGTAACGGTCAATAGAAGCTCTGACTTGGAGTCCGAATCTGGAAGAGCTTCAACCATTCTTTTCATAGAGTGCCACAGGATATACTCATACTGAGAAAAATAGCCTTGATAACTGCATCACACATACTTAGAGTGGAGGCAGCAAAGACTCTCTTACCTAATGTATCAATCTTACGAGACTCTTTGTTAATAAGTCGAGCTGAAGTAGTTTGAGGAAGAAACGACCTTGTCATTCTCTGCCAGGACTACAATAGGATCCGCAAATGCTTGGGATGCCAAAATAGGACGATCCTTGGGAGCTGAATACTTCTTATCAATGGATTTAGCCACTGAAGGATTAAGAGCAGGATTATTCCATACCATTCGAGACAGCGTCTCGAAGGAAAACTGGATCGGAGGAGTCGTCATATCGTAGGGATCTCCGAGCATGAAGGTACTGGAGTCTTAATATCTTCCCAGGATCGATGTCTGTAGTCTGGAGAAAGAGTGGATCTCAGGTTCTTCAACAGAGACTTAAAGGACAGGTCCTCGACCACAGGCTCTGTAGCAAAGAAAGATCCTGTTTCCTCCACTTCATCACCCAACCGAAGGTCTGGGTCAGGCTCAACATCATCTCCTGATGGTCCAGAAAGGACTGTTTGGACAGGAAAGGAATGAAAATTGGAGAGGAGGAAATATCAGAAAAACAAGGAGAGTCCCGAGGACCCCGCGCCGAGATAGGCAAAGCGAAAGGCGGCACCAAGGAGGAGCTACAGCGCCAAAGAGGCACGTGACCCCATAAAACCCCAGGTGGCGCCCTGACAGGCGCCCTGAGCCGCGCCTGGCAGCGCCGCTGCAGTGCCGCCAAAGCCGGCGGCGCGCTGCAGCGCCGCCAAGCCCACCCCGGCACCAAAAGCAGGCGCCGACAAGCCAGCAGACCCGCAGAAGGCGCGGAAAAGCCCAGGAACCTGGAAAGCAAGGAGGAAACAAAACCAGGAGATAAGGGCATCGGTGTGGCCCCTGCGCGCAGCCATGTGAGGGGAAACACCTAAGCTGCCCAGTCGCATGAGCACCGAAGAAGGCGCGCAGCGACTAGGAAGGTCAACGCCCTACCTGATCGCCGGAGGGCAAGAGACTCCGAGGCAACGAGCCAGGCAGAAGAACCAACCTCGAGCCCATCGCTCCATAAGGCGGCCCACTGATGAAACTGCTCATCTGGGCCCTACCTATAAGCGGGAGGGGCTCCGATGTCGGGGCGATGATTACAGAAGTTGGCGACTCGAAGAAGGAGACGGCAACTAGCAATGATAACCGACCGTCGGCGCAGACATACAGAAAGGCGACCTCGAGAGATGCCTTCACTTTTTGACCTGTGGGCGAAGAAGGCTCGAGGCGAGCGGTGCGTGAAAGCGACCGTTTATTTTATGCCTGATGGGGGACCGCCTATCCCGGGCATCGGACTGACGTTGGCGGAACCCGCTGAGTTTCCGAGAAGGGGTTGACCGGACCCAGCCGGCTGACTGAACAGCTTTCATCAAGTCTCCCTACCGTCACCTGACCTGCTCATGGTTGACTCCGTCCAATGAGGCGAGACTTCTTCAAGTAAGTTAAATTTAAGATATTAGAAAAATTTTCGAAATAGAATAAAATTAGCGATACTACTATCGTGATAATGTTACAAAAAACAAACTGAAAACTAGCGCTAGTTTGAAGTTTGACTCCCAGTCAGAACGGCGGCGTCGTATACTGAAGCGCTTTCGGCGAAGCGGGGAAAAAAGGAACTGAAAGGCGGTTGGAGGGTCGGCACCGAGATGGTCATACCCGAGCTGCAGCTCAGGAGGCCAGGTCTCGCGGGCGCCATCTCTCAAGGCCCCCGACCCTCCAGCAAAAAAGTTTGCTCCTGGGATGGGTCCTAGTGCCTCCGGCCCTAATCCCACTAGTGTGAATGAGTGGTGGAGACTTGGGTCCAGGAAGATCAACCCCTCAGGTTCTGGGGTACCATAAAGGGCATCCTAGGTCAAACTTCTACCCTGTATTACCACCCAAAATTCAATTAAATAGTATTGAAATCACCGATAAGCAAAATATCTTGAATGCCTTTACGATCATTTCACTACAGCTGGCCTGGCTTCGATTCCTCTTCTGCAAACCTATTAAGATCATCTCTAAACCTACAATCTACTGAGGGTCAAATGGTTGCTTCCACATTCTCATTCAAACCAATATTCTTCAAAAGTAGAAGACCTTCTACTCCAACTAGATACCACCAAAGTGCAGGTGCAGACTCCCTGGACCCTACTTTCTAAAAGTAGCTCTGCATGCCTTAACCGCCCCCCTCACCCACCTTTTCAATCTATCACTTGCCACTGGTTCCTATCCTCAATATGGAAAACAGCTCAAGTGTTTCCATTACTTAAGGCAGGTGATCCAGGACCTCAATAATTATAGGCCCATCTCCATCTTACCAGTACTATCCAAGATGCTTGAGAAGCTGGTAAACTCTCAGTTAACTGCCTACCTTGATACCAACAATCTCCTAAATCCAGCTCAATCTGGGTTCAGATCTATGCATAGCACCATCTCTGCACTAGCAAAAGTCACAAATGACTGGCAGACTGCCCTAGACAAAAGAATAATACCTGTGCTGTGTTTCTGGATCTAAGCAAAGCCTTTGACACTGTGGATCATGATCTTCTAATCTCTCTCTGAACTCCATAGGCCTTGACTCACTCTCTCTTAAATGGTTCAGATGCTATCTCTCCGGAAGATTACAACTGGTAAAAAATGAAGGTGATCTATCTACCTCTAAACCACTCCTAAGAGGTGTACCATGCAAGGCTCCATCCTGGGTCCCATCCTTTTTGCCATTTATATCAACAATATTGATTCCAATCTCTCACTTTCTAATATCCACCTTTTGCAGATGACACTGTACTATATGTGAGCAATCCCTCACCATCAAAAGCCTGTTGAGCTCCTACAGTCTGAATTCTCCTCCTTCAGCACAACCTATTAGAAAGAAATTATTACTAAATGCAAGAAAACCAAAGCTATGTTCTTTGCCACCAAGAACTGTTCTTCCACTATCCCATCATTCACCCTCCCACAACTCTCTACCATCCTTGGTGAAAATCTGGAATATGTTGACAAATTCAAATACCTAGGAGTGTGGATAGACAATAAACTAGACTATACTACCCACGTTGAAGAGCTCCAAAAAGCTAAGACAAAGACTTGGTCTATTCTATAGAGATCAAACACTACCTGACCAAAGATTCCAAGCAAAGATTAATCCTAGCATCTTTCCTGTCCCTCATTGATTATGCTGACTTCCTCTATGGTCATTGCTCCCTCTCCCATCTAAACAAATTAGACACCCTGTATCATAGAGCTATTAGATTCATTACTGACCTTCCTCTAGCACCCATCATTGCTCTCTCTACAATGCAGTCAGTTGGACATCCCTGCAACATAGAAGAAAAAAAAAATGCTGCTATCTGGATCTACAAAGCCTGACAAACAAACTCCCTTCCTACATCTCAGACTGCTTCAACGGATCACATCCAGGCCCTACAACGAGGATCAACAAACTGATCCTGCTGAAGATTCTATCACCTGCACCGGTATGGAAGAGCTGCAATCAGTTATTCCTGGCACTTATCTGGAATTCTATCCAAAGTGACGTTGAAAATGGATACACTGATTCCTCTTACATCCTTCAAAAACTGTATACCAGCCTAATCCCAGATCCGTGCACTTGCTTCCACAAGGTCTAGTCCTCCCACCCCAATCCCTCCCACACCCCTCACTCCTCCACCCCTCTTTAAAGCTCCTTCCTATTCTTCTATCATTCATCTGGTCCTTTCCTATCAAATCTCATACATATATGCCCACCCATGTACCATTATCCATGCCTTATCCCTACTAGACTGTTTGTTTTCTCTCCTTTATTAGGTTTTAGGTTTATTGTCCTTTGCCTTGTATATATGTAAATATTTGGCTCTCTATCTCACTCACAAATGGTTGTATTTGTGCTTATTCAATATCATGTTTTTGTATACAATCTAGATACATAGATACATAGACAGTGTCGGCAGATAAGGCCTATGGCCCACCTAGTCTGCCCATTTGAGCTGTAAGTTCAGTTTGTTTTCCTAGAAGTCTATTTCCCTTACCCTGACCTCTAGAATTCCTTTATGTCTATCCATGCATTCTTAAATCCTGTGATTGTTTCAGCCCCCACCACTTCCTCTGGCAGGGTGTTCCACTTGTCCACCACCCGTTCTGTGAAGAAATTCTTTCTCATGTTTCCTCTGAATCGTCCTCCCTCAACTTCATCCCATGCCCTCTAGTCCTGAAACATCTTTTTCGCTTAAAATAGTGTTTTCCTGCACCCTGTTCCTCCTGTAAGATACTTGTATGTCTCTATCATATCCCTCTCTCCCTCCTCTCCTCCAGGGAGTACATGTTCAGTTCCTTCAACCTGTCTTCATAGGATTTGTGATGCACACCCATGCACCATCTTTGTTGCCCTCCTCTGAACCTTCTCTACCCTGTCTATGTCCTTACGTAGGTATGGTCTCCAGAACTGTACACTGTACTCCAGGTGGGGCCTCACTAGTGTCTTGTATAGCGGAATTATGACCTCCCTTTTCCTGCTGGTGATGCCCTGCCTATACATCCCAACATCCTATTTGCTTTACCTGATGCCTTGTCACACTGTTTCCCTACCTTGAGGTCATCAGAGATGACAACTCAATCCCTTTCCTGCTTGGTGCATGCTATGTCTCACCCCAACTGATATATTGTGCCAGGGTTTTGTTGCCCCATATGCATTATCTTGCACTTCTTTGCATTGAATTTCAACTGCAAACCCTTGACCATTCTTCAAGTTTCTGCAGGTCCTTCTCATTCTGTCTACACCCTCTGGTGTGTCTACTCTGTTACAGAGCTTTGTGTCATCAGCGAACAGTAACCTGTAACCTTTTGTTATGACCACTCAGGTCCATCTTGTAAATGAGCTATGCTCAATGATGTTCGCCTGAATAAATAAAGATTTTGATTGATTGATTGAAACCCTGTGAAAGAAGAAAGCGATCCTCACGGTCTCCCTGGCCCGCCCGCAACCACCTTCTGTGGACCCTGCCTCCCACACCCCTCAGCCCATGGCCTCACCTCCGGAGCCAGTGCACCCATCTTCGGATCAAGACATGTTCGTTTCAAAGCCAATCGCGAAACTGAGGAAATGCCAGTAAGCTGTATAATGGTATAAATAGTTTTTTTTTTTTTTTTTACTTTGGTGCATATCTTGGCCATTGTTTTGAAATTGTGCACCAAATTTTCAACATGGGGTTATTGGGACCCCTCCTCATGAATTCTGTCACTGTCATGGCATTATTTGGTCCTGAAAGATTATTTCACAGTCACTGCATGGAATCAACTTTTGGGTTTGAGTAACAAAAGACAGTGCCACTGTTCATGGAGGGGGGCTCTCAAAAGCCTATGTTGCAAATTTAGTGAAAAATTAAAAATGGCTGTTTCTGGCGTGCATTGTGCAGTTACCACACATGCTTATAACCCGTAAATTTGTAATATTTTCACTCCAGATTTTCAAAATTGACATTTTTCCATACCTCCTTATAAATAGTGCAGCTGTAACTCCAACAGTTTAGCTGTCACTTCTGTCATAACTATGTCCCCTCAGGCAGCAAGCAGCATCCTCCATTCATATTCATGGGGCAGCTCATTAATAAGTAAGCCCCGAGCAGCCACTGTGTGAACTCCTTGTGCTGCAGGTATGGGCTTCTGCCCAACTCTCTTCCATTCCCTGGTCCCAAAGGACATCAGCAGGGCACGGGACCACAGGCAAACTCTCAATTCATTGAACCACAACAGTGGCGGCATATCAAGCACCTCCTGTGCCCATGCAAGTGCCAGATGAATTTGGTATGCCGGCAGCTTGTAATCAATGGATTATGCCCCAGGGCAGAAAACAACCTGCTGGTGAGGAAACAGACATGGAGAGACCGGGAATGCCAGCAGATTGAGGACAAACCGGGGCAATTACAAGTAAGTCCCCAGAGGGGGTTACAAAGTCAGACAACACAGAAGTAGGACAACAAGTGGTAAACTGGATACAAAGCTGGCTCAGTGAAGGACCTGGAAAGTACTAGTAAACGGCTCCTATCGGAGGAAGGGAAGTAACTAGCGGCATTCCACAGGGGTTAGTATTAGGTCTGATCCTCTTTAATATTTTATTAGCGCATATCTAATGACCTGGAAGGAAAAGTGAGCTTGTTTGCAGATGACATAAAGTTATGCAACAGGGTGGACACTCCAGGTGGAGTGGAAAGATGAAGGCTAACATAAGGACCCTGGAACAATTTTCAAAGACATGGCAACTAAGATTTTTTAGCTGTTTCCCCCCGGCCCCTCATCCAGCTGCTGTCCTCGCTTCTGCTCCTTCAGACCCTCACCCTGTAAATCCCACGGTATACCCACCATGGCGGGGCAGTGGGAGCCCCTACTCACCCGCTGATCCAGGATTCAGTTCAGAGTGTCACCTCCGGAGATGGAGCAACAGGGACAACTATCAAGCCGCAATGACCAGCCACCGGGTCTTTTCCATTTTCTCGCCGATATCTCTGTCGTGCAATGGCGTACGTCGTGGGCACACAACACCGCTGCTTCCTTGCCAGTGTCTCCCTGCTCCTGCCCCACATTCTAGTGGCAGTGTAGCACTGAGCCCCAGCCTCTGCCAGGGGTCAGATGAGTGCCGACCACAGGTCACCCCTTCCCAAAGATGGACAGCAGTCCATCAGACGCTCAATCCATCTCCTCCCCACTGACCCCGGCAGCCTGTGCCCATTCGATACGGGTCACGGCATATCGTGGTGTGGTGTCCAGTGCTGTAGCCCTCAGCGCTACCGGGCCAGCCAGCAAATGCAAGATCATGCACCTTGGAAGAGGTAACCCAGAGACGAATACTACCTAGGATGAGTAAAATTGGAATCCACCAAGCAGGAAAGGGATCTGGGAATAATTATAACAGATGGCCTGACGATGTCCAAGCAATGTGAAAAAGCAGCACTATGAGCAAATGGCATGCTGGGCTGCATAGGGAGGACTGCCAGCAGAGAAGAGAGGTCATCTAGCCAGTCTATAGATCACTGGTGAGGCCGCATCTGGAGTATGGAGTCCAATTCTGGAGACTGCACCTTAGAAAGGATATCAACAGATTGGAAACAGCGCAAAGGAGAGCTACAAAAATGATATAAGGACTGCATAACAAAACATATGATGACCATCTAAGTGACCTGAACATGTATTCCCTGGAGCAGTGAAGGAAGGGAGACATGATCGAAACCTTCAGGTTTCTCAAAGGAATAAACAAGGTGCAGGTTCAGGACATTTCAGGTTCAAAACAAAACAACAACAAGGAACATGACATGAAACTGGAGGGGCAGATGCAGGGCAACACATGCAAATTCTTCTTTATCGAGAGGCGGTTGATGCTTGGAACAGCCTTCCACAGGGAGTGGCTGAAGCAAAATGGTGAGAACCTTCAGAAATGCATGGGATAGAACAAGGACACGTAACACTGAATAGCAGTTAAGGGCTGTGGTAGGCTTAAGGCAGGACTCCTGTAGATGGGCCATATGGTCCCCTTCTGCTAGCACTTTCTATGTTTCTATGAGCTATGGAACTTTACCTGATAACCTCCTGCAGAACGGTGTTCATGGATTCTTCATACATCACTGGATATTTCAGCATCACTTCTTGAACATTTATGGGATTAGGGACTTTTGTCAATATGTTTCTGGCTATCTCTTCAACAATCTGAAAAAGAAAACAATGCCCAGTGTAGCGAGGTTGGATAACAAGTGCAGTTATTAAGGCAGACACTTAGCTTGGGTGCATAAAAGCGCCTAGTTGACACTTATCATTTTATTTTGTTTTTAAAATGATACTATATACAGAAAATAAAATGTTCAGTATTACTTCATACAGTGTTCCAACATAAATCACTTTGGAAAAGACCAATCTGGTTCCCAACAATGGCTCCCCTCAGTCAGCTTTCTGGTCAGTGCTAGACTGACTCTCTCAATCTCTAGTTCAGTCTAACTAAACACTCCTGCTGGTAGCCTTTTATATAATTCTGGGAGTGACCGCACAAATCATGTGATCCGCCCCTTTTCTTATTTGTGATAAACATTATCTTTGGTTTCTTTTTACCATCAACCACCATCCCCAACCATACAGTAATAATACATGTAATACAAGGTATACTATACCACACCACAGACTTGAACTAAAGGCATAAAACAGTTTCTGCATATTTGATTAGTATTAATAGGGCTAAGATCCTACCTTTTCCTGACACCACTCATGGGGAGTTCCATAAATTGTGCCACACTGAGGGCAGCCAACTCTATAGTGACACCTCATTTCAACAACACGGTAAATAATTTGTATTTTACTTATTTATTTGATTGAACACTTTTCTTTACAGGACTGTTATTTTCTAGCCCTGCCTAGCTGTACCTGTATTCCTTAAATAGGGTTTATTTGAAACCATAATCCCTACTTTTCAGGATCCCGTTTAAAGGCAAATTTATTCTAAAAAAGCCGATGGTTGAAATATCAGCCCGTGAGGCTGAACTTTCATTCGACCCTTTTCTGGCAACTTGCATATTTATTTAGACAGCCCATTCATAACATCTCTGGGGCTGCCAAAACACTTTAAAGAATTCTATTTATTTATTTACTTCTCTCTTTTTTCTTTAAGGGCTTTGTTTTTCTGGGGGTGGGGTGGCTGCAATTACCACTGGCAGCCAGGCAACCCCTCGCTATGCAGGCGGTGGTAATCCAGAATCGCATTAGGATTTGACTACCCTTCCAACAATAGCGCAAGACAGGCTGAGGCGGGTACACTCCTCCTGTCTTTTATTTACAGAGAGCTCCAGTTTCTGCTTAGTGAATAGGGATCTCCCAGACCCTTTCTTTCTGGAGTGTCCCTGGGACAGTAGAGACAACATTGTAATATGCTATGAGTCTGTAGAGCTTTGGAGCATGCCCTTTGCTCTGAAACACACAGCTTTCATTCTAGCTCGAACAAGGAGCATTTATTTCACTTTTGGAGCATCTTGCTCTGATCTTAATTTTAGTCCCGAGTGCACCTTGCGACTAGAGCAAACTCATTCCTGGATATGTCTAAAAGAAGCTGCCACAGAGCTAATCCTGCTCCGATTAGTAAGAGGTGCTGCACTGTGTGTAAAATCCTAACCCTTTGGAGCATAATTATGCTCCAAAGCAACCATGGAGCTAGTCTTGCTCTGATCTCGATGAGGTGGCCATTGTGCCCCAATGTGCATCTACGGGCACAGTTTTCTTTTTACTTTTCCTTGGATGGCTATGTCACTGGCATCCTGCCAGCCATGCCATAGCAATAAGAAAGAGAAAAGAGGGGACCCATGAGCGAGCACGCTCCTATTTGAAAACTACATTCTCTCTTCTCTCTAAACATGTAGGCACAAGTATTAATGTTTAGAAGCGTGACCTGCTACTTTTACTCTAACTACTCTTTCCTGGACCTCCACTAAACAGCACAACATGTGTTTTACTTTATCCAAGGGGCATATTTATGTTACGTACTTTTATTCCTATACTAGCAGTCTAAATCGTGCCCATCTAATTCATAGCCCTCATGGCTAACTTTATTTTGCTTTTACACTCTTCCGGCAGCCATTCAGAAGTGCGGGACAGGAGAGCAATTACCTTTTGTCAGAAACCTCTCCCTGGCAACTCTCTGTATATCTGGCTTCTAAGGTATTCTCTCTTATTTTGCCAGCATTATTCTATATTGAAGGGCACTGTAAATCTTTACACCTTGGGACCCCAGTCCCTTTTGTAGTGTGTCGACTCGAGGAGAGGATTGCAAATGAACCACGATGGCACATTAAATCCCGAGAGGGAGCTGTATTTAACCCAGCCATATTTAAATAACAGCTTTTAGTAACAGTACTTCTTTGGGGGCGAACATTATCAGGGCACCCTTCCATGACAGAGGTCACTCTTCACACCCAAATTGGAACAGGCT
Organism: Neoceratodus forsteri; assembly: GCA_016271365.2. Lineage (NCBI taxonomy): Eukaryota > Metazoa > Chordata > Ceratodontiformes > Ceratodontidae > Neoceratodus > Neoceratodus forsteri. The sequence continues at coordinate 1,706,694,515 of CM028129.1, read as the reverse complement.
TAATAAAACAGCACCCTCTCTAACCACTTTCAGCTTTGAAATACCTCTACTTAATGATTCTACTAAACTGAGTGCAGTTGTAGGCCACACCAAAACAGACTAGAGATGAAACAATCATAGGATAGGAGTTAGGCAACTGCCACCTTGTCTTCAGCTGTCATCAGCCACTGAGCAAGGCTGAGGATTCTCTGTACTTACGAAATCACAGAAAGTGTCAGCAGAAAAGGACCGGTAGGCCCATCTAGTCTGCCCTATTTGTCCTTCGAGCTATATACCCTGGACTCTACTTGGTCACAGGTATCCTTTCCCTCCCCCCTTACCTCTACTTAAAAATACCCATGTACCTTTTCCACACATGTTTGAAGCTCCCCATTGTTTTTGCCCCACCACCTCTTCTGGCAGGCTGTTCCAGGTGTCTACCACTCTTTCTGTGAAGAAGTGCTTCCTCACATCCCTCTTAAATGTATCCTCACAAGTTTCAAAGCATGCCCCCTTGCACTGGTGCTCCTCTACCTTTGAAACAGGCTACCCCTGCATTTTGTTCACCCCGTGAGGTACTCATAGGTCTCAATTATGGCCTCTCTCCCTCTCCTGTCTTCCAGGGAATACATGCCAAGCTTCCACAGTCTCTCCTCCATATGACTTGTTGTACAAGACCCTCATCAGTTTAGTAGCCCTTCTCGGACCACCTCCATCCTGATGATGTCCTCATGGAATGCGGCCCCAGAACTGGAAGCAATACTACAGGTGGGTCTCACCAGTGAGTGATGCAGACGCAACACCACCTCCTTCTCCTGCTAGAGATCCTCCCATGCATCCCAGCATCTGGCCTGCTTCAACTATTGCTTCCACCTTAAGATCATTAGATATGATCACCACAAGGTCCCTCTCCTGCTTGGTAACCATAAGTACTCTCCCAAATTATACACAGCCTGGGTTACCCTGCCCCAGATGCACATATTTGCACTTTTGCACTGAAACCCAGCTGCCACTCCTAAACCATTCCACTAGTTTTCCAGATCCTTTGCATCCTCTCACCCCTCCTAGGTGTCCACCTTGTTGCAGATTTTGTGTCATCTGCAAAGAAACACTGCTACTGTATCCTCTAGTTCCTCAGCAATGTCACTTATGAAGACATTGAAGAGGAAAGGGCCCAGTATCGATCCCTGGGGTACCCACTGGTCACTTTCCCATCCTCTGAATGACTGCCATTTACCACCACCCTTTGCTCTCTCCTTTAACCAGTTTGATACCCAGCAGACCACCTTCTCCCCACCTCCAGGCTGCTATGTTTCTTTATCAATCTCCTGTGTTGGCTGTGTGGTACAGTGTGCCAAATGCCTTACTGAAGTCTAAATAGGCCACATCCACTGCCCCCAATCCACTTCCTTAGTTACCCAGTCAAATAAAGCCGTGAGATTTGTTCAGTGTGACCTTCCTCCATGAAACCGTGCTACTGATGATCCTGCAACCCATATGTAGTACAGTTACGTAAGAACTTACCGTGAACAGTAGATCTCTGAGGGGATCTCTTGCAGCAAGTCATACCTATGGAACTATAGCTGTTAGGCACTAACACCACATAGAAACTTTTCTAGCTAGCAGTTTACCAGGGGTCTGCCCACTTTCAACATCACGTTGACATGACCCATCCTATAAGAGTGGCGGCCCCGTGACCTTCTCAGTTCTCCACACGGAGACCATAAACCACTGTGGCCCAGAAGAGGAACCAAGAAGGAACCAAAGATTTCCACCAGTTGAAAAAATGAAGAAAGAGGATGAGACACAGGAAGACTTCTCAAGCCCCAGAGGAAGCAGGAGGAATGGCATGGCCTACTGCAAGAGATCCCTGCAGATCTAATGTTACAGTAAGTTCTTACGTAATTGTACTATCTGACTTCGGGGTATCTGTTGCAGCAGGCCACACTTGTGGAACAAATCCCAAGCAGCTCTGACATCAAGAAATGCAGTCTGGGCATTAGGAAACCAAGAGCCTAAGAAGGTAGGTCCTAAAGAACAGCTAGAACAAAACTGTCCCTACACCTAGAGGCAATGTCCAGATTGTAATGCTTGGTAAAGGTGTATACAGTATTCCAAGTAGCAGCATCACAAATCTCTGCCACTGACACATTCTTGAAACAAGCATTTGTCAATGCTGAAAGTTCGCTGTTGGTACTGCAGTTGTACATGCCTCCTACATGTTTCTGTGAAAGTTAATACCCCCACCCTCAACCCCAGCATTACCTGGCCCTGAAGAGCTTACAACAGCATGAAGGAACATTCACTTACCTCCTCGGTCTGTCACTCTTCCTCAGCTGTGTGTGGATCAGCTGCTCACCTTGCGCTGTTGCTGCCCGGCTGATGCCACTTGTCCAAAGGCAGGATCAGCACAACTGCTGAGTGTGTGGATGCTCACTGAGCTCAAGCCACTCGTGCAGAAGTGTACGAAGGTTTGACTGAGCTTCAGCCACCAGTACCGGAGCACGAGGGGTCCCAATTCCTCTGCGCATGTGGGTTGCCTCTGTGTGCACTTCACAATGCTGACCCGCTAAAAAATGTAAATTATACTCAGCACACAGAAAGAAAATTACTTACCATAGTAGTCTTGTTTCTTCTAAAGGAATCTCGCTGTATTCTGACATATGCAGTATTGTACTGCCCCGGAGCTGAAATGGTTAATAGAACCTATGCTAATGATGGAATGCTAGGTTCATGCTCGTTTTCAAACCACTGTCCCTGTAAACATTCTACAACTGTCAGATTCTTATGGAGCATGAATACTAACAAGCTATCTATACCAACTAACAATGAACTAAATAAATAACAACCAACAATCCCCTTTATTTAAAATGTCGGCCACACAGACTCAAGTCACTAAGCCCAACAACAGAACCACTCATGGTATACAACAGCATGGACAGCTGTGCTGCAGTGCCCCTAGGTTCTAGTAGGGAGGTAGGGTGGGGGCTCAGAATACAGTAAGATTCCCTTAGAAGAAACAAGATTACTACGTGTAAGTCATTTTACTCAAACTCCAGGAAATCTTACTGTATTCTGACATATCTGACTACCAAGCAGTACCTTTGGAGGTGGGTAGAGAACCTGTTTGGAAACAAGCTCTGCAGTACTGCTGTGGTAAACCTGGCATCACCTCTGGCCTGGTTATCCAGACTGTAGTGTTTAGTAAAGGCGTGAACTGTTTTCAGGTAGCTGCTTTAAATGTCCCACAAAACAATATCTATCTCCTGCAGCTGCTACTGAGGCAGCTATACCCCCTGTAAAGTGAACCCTAAGGCCTCCAGGATTCTTTACCTACTTTGCTGTAGCAGCGCTGAATACAAGCAACAATCCAGAGGGCAATAGACCTTTGAGGCAGGCTTGCCTTTTCTACTTCTCCACAGGTCAGGATGAGCTGCATGCTAACCTGCCTATGACCCTTAGTGTGACCCAAGCAGTAGCTTATAGTTCACGTGACATCTAGGCTGTGCAGTCCACATTCTCCTGAACTGGAGTGGTCAGTGAAAAAAGACTGACAAGTAATGGACTAATTTAGGTGGAAGTCCGAAACCACCTTGGGCATAAAGTTTCTGTTAGCCCTGAGGACTACCTTGTCCCTATGGACTGATATGTAATTTTACTCACTGGACAAAGCCTGGAGCTCACTGCTCCTCCTAGGTGAGATGAAGGCTACTGTGAACACTGTTTTCCATGTTGAATATTTCAACTCTGCTGAAGACATAGGCTCAGATGGTGGCTTCATTTCTTAGTCAATGCATATATTGAGGTCCCATGCTGCAGTGTGTTCCTGTGAGGGAGTGCAAATGCATAAGACCCTTGAAGAACTTCCTAAACATTTGATTAACTGCCAGAGATGACCCTTACCAGCTAAGAGGTAAGCAGAGACAGCTGGTAAATGCACTCTGAGGGTGGAAGGCCTAAGGCCAAGTGAATGAAAGTATGTCATATACTGTAGGATGACAGACAATACAACCTGGCAACAGTCTATCTCTTTTACTGGCACCAAATGGAAAAACCTCCTCCATTTAGAGGGTAAGTGTTTCTGATAGAAGGATTTTCTAGAAACCCTAAGAACCTCCAGCACCCCTTTAGAAAGGTACAAATCTGAATACTCAAAGTCCTCAACAGCCAAGCCCTGAGCCTGAGAGACCAGATATTGAGTAAGGACCCCGTCCTGCGAGGAGGCCAATAGGATGTGCCTCCTGGTGAAGACTGGCCTGGAAATTGACAAGGCTGCAGTAGAAAATACCATGGCCGTCTGGCCCAGTCTGAAGCAATGAGGATCATTGTCGCTGATTGAACCCTGAGCTTGTTCAGAACTCTAAGCAACAGGGACATGGAGAAAATGCATACAGGATACCTGTCTAATACAACAGCAGTGCATGCAGAGGGACTGTGCCTACCGCAGGAGGCCTGTGACAGAACTGTGGTAACTAGTGATTGACAGGGGTTGCAAGAAGTTCACCTTTAGGGTACCTAAACTTCTGATCACCCTTGTACTCATGTTGGTTTGGTTGATCCTGCTGAGAGCATCTGCTAGGACATTGCTCTTCCCTGGGAGGTGGACTGCTGAAAGGAAGATACCCAGGAGTGAGCCAGACTCCATACTTTCATGGCCACTGTGCACAGTAGGGACTACTTTGTGCTTGCTTGTTTATGTAGTTCATTGTGGTTGTACTGTTTGTCTGACCTGAACCACCTTACCTTGAAACATTGGCGAGAAGGACTGAATGCTTAGATAAGCTGCCCTGACTTCCAGCAGGCTCTGTGTGAAGCAGGGACTCTTGATGGAGCCAGGTACCATGTGCAGTGTGTTTCCCTAGATGTGCACCCCACCCTAGGAGGGAGGCATCTATTGTTAACAGTTGTTGGTGGCAGCAGGAGGAAGGCACACCCTTTCCCTGAGGTTGTCTTTTCCTGCCACCATTGCAGAACTTGCCACAGGGATCTTGTGACTGAGACCATCTTTGACAGGGAATCTCTTGGTTGGGAACAGTGAGACCTGAGATAGAACTAAATGCCTTTCAACTGAAATCTTGACTCTGAAACTGTTGCTGCAGCCATGTGCCCTGACAGCTGTAGGAATGCCTCACTGGTTTGGGGGTATGCAGCTGGAATGAGCCTTCCAGCTAAACCAAGCTAACTATCATTCCTTCAGAAGAAAAGCCCTTCCTTTCAGAGTGTCCACTTTTTTCATTTTTTTTTGCTTTTGATTTACCAGGGGACCCAATGTACACGGGTATCTTGGACAGAGATCAGTGTATACGTACCCACTGGGGAGACTGGGCTACCTCCAACCAGTCATTCAGATATGGGGAGACTCCTCTTGCCTCCTTAGGTGTGCTACCACCACTGCTAGGCACTTAGTAAACACCCTGGAGCAGAGGTAAGGCCGAAAGGAATGGTTATGAACTATGTGTCCTTAAAAGTCCAGGATTTTGGCCCAATCCCTTCCTGAGTGTAGGGAGGATGGCAGCCAGGTGACCATTCTGAACTTTGCTTAGTTAAATGTTTCTGATAGACTGGCAAGTCTGACAAAACCTTGACACTGGTTTGAGCAGGATTTTGAACCTGAGGGCAAGTCCTGGCACACCATCTCCAGGAACCATCCATCTGTAGCTATGGATTCCCAAACATGGAGGTAGTGGGGTAGCCTGCTCCCTACTGGAAGTGAGGAAATGGTTCTGGCAGACCCTCAGAGGTCTGCTTAGTCTGTGCACTTGGCCAAGTGCTAGGACAGTATGGCTGCTACTTATTCTGCCTCTGATGTACATCTCTGAGGCTGATAGGTAGGCAATGCCTGGGTCTAAAACAAAAGTCTGTAATGGGGTCTACCGTGCTCCCTCTGCCTTGATAGTTCTGGGGTGTTGTTGCTTTCTCCTTTGCAGCAGCACTCTTGTAATCTACTTATACCCATCCATCTTTTGCCATTTGCCTGGCTACAATATCACTGGCATCCACTGCCATTCTAAACTGACATTTAGAGGCCTCTATGCCCTTAGCAATGTCTGAAAAACATTCTTTTGTTTTTAAATACCTGAAGACATATGCCATGTGAGTGGCCTGTCTAATGGACAAAGAGGCACCTAAGTGGTATTTCTTGATCATGGAATCCACTTTCTTGGAATCTTTCCTATCTTATTTAAAGTCACAGCCTACACCCCTCTTCATGGCTGGGGTGCTTTGTTCAGACAGCCACCCAATATTTCCTATCCATCCTCTTGCTGGCTGGTCTGTCAGGGACTCTGAGAAACCAGCGGCCCAGGCTGCAACCTCGACTGAAGTCGAGATGACAGTCTGAGGTGAGACCTCTCCCACTCCCATGAGCGTCTATGCTGGGACTTACCTTTATGGTCGTTCTTCTTAGACCGAGAAGTATGAGACCCAGAAGGACTCTCTCCCTTAGCAGAGTGGAACTGACAAAGCTCCGAAAAAACCATGTAGGAGGGCCAGGGAGAGCAAGATAAAGGCTTGGGCATCCTCCTCCTCGAGGGTCGTAAGTTGTTCCAGCTGCTCCATGAAACCCAGCCATGGACTCTGCCCTATGGGCCTCGTTCGATTTGACCGGCAGGAACGTTTCTCCAGTCGCCCTATTTGGAGTTGGACAGCGTGGTCCTCAAGCACCAAAGAGGAGAAGGACAGAGAGCCGCAAGTCTGCGGAGTGCGTGGTCGAGACCAAGGCAGTAAATGCACTTGGCGTGAGGATCAGTGCAAGACATCTTCTGCCCATATGAGGCACCAATGAGAGAACCGGAATGGATTTAACATCCATCGCAGTGAGCGAGGGAGTTGAACGAAGACTGAACTCGAGCGAACTTGAGTACAAGTTTGGGAAAATCATAAGATTTATGATCCAGACCTACAAAAAGCAGGAGGGCTAAGGAGGAAACTGAGCTTCCAAGCGGTAAGGAAGATCTGGCATCATGGGGTGGAGCTGAGATTTTACCACCCAGGTGGGTGGGAGGGCCAGCTTGAAGACATTCTGGCCCATCTTAAAAGCGCAGGGTAACTGCCAACAAGTGTGGACTGAACAACATATCACGTCCTAGAACCTGTGTTTCTGAGGAAGTGGATAGTATTCTCATCCACTTGTTGGCGAACTCTAACAGTTCTCCAGGAAAGGAGGCAAAGCACACACCCCTACTTAGGGAACAGCGATTGGAGAACTGAGGCCCCAAAACCAGCATCCCGTGTGACTCTGAGTCGATGTGGTAATAGGAAATGAAGGTGTTTGACTTCCAGGTAGCAGCCCTGCAGATATCCTAGATGGGGCATCCTAGAAGAAGCCACTGATGCAGATGTATGACAAGTGGAATGAGCTGTTATCCCTATGGAAGTATCACTACCCGCCAACTTATAGCAGAGATAAATGCAGATGTAATCCATCTGCCAATCGTCTGCTTGGCTGCAGGTCTGCCAGGTGCAGCTTCAGTGCAAGTGACAAACAACTGACAAACCTCTCCCGAACTTCAGCCATACGCTCTCTTTGTAATGAGAAACCGCTCGTCTCAGGTCCAAAGTATGGAGCCTGTACTCAGCCTCCGAGGTATAACTGGGTAGTACACGACAGAGCCATCACCCTGTTCAGGTGAAACTCTGACACAACCTTTGGAAGGAACTTCAGGTTGAGGTGCAGGACACTTTGTCCCTGTGGAAGACCACACAGGAAGACTCAACAGATAGCACCTGGAGCTCCCCAGTCCTCCTGGCTGATGTGATAGCCACCAGGAAGATGGTCTTCCATGAAAGGTGTGACACCTCACTCCTGTGCATGGGTTTGAATGGCTTGCTCATGAGCTTTGCCAATACAAGCAGTAGATCCTGTGGTGGTGCTGGTGGTTCATGCACTGGAGGAAATATGGTCGAGGCCTTTGAAAAATGTCAGACCAGCTTCTCCTGTCACCATCTGTTGAACAGCCCATGCCTGGTAAGCAGAAATGGCTGCCAGGTGCACCTTAAGGGGCGTTGACGAAGACCCCTTTGGAGAGACCAAAGTTAGTCTAGAATGCTAGGCACTGAATAGGATAAAGGGTCCAGGCCCTTTCCTTGACACCAAATGGAAAATCTCTTCCACTTGATGGCATAGCACTTCCTGGTCGATTCCTTCCTGGATGCCTCAACTGCAGTGAGGACATCTTGGAGAGATCCAAAGCCTGGAACTCTAGCCGTTCAGGAACCAGGTTCAGGGATTGAAGATCCGGGTGGAAGACCGTCCCCTGATTGACTGACAGCAGGTCTGGGCATGCTGGAAGATGCCTCAGTGCCTGATGCTGAGGAGATCAGGGTTCCAAAACTGGGGGTCCAGTCCGGTTCCTCCAGGATTACCTGTGCCTTGTCCCTCCTGACCTTGAGGAGCACTTTGTGGATGAAGGAAGTGGAGGAAGACACAGAAGAGGCCTGGGGTCCATGGCCTTGAGAGGCATCCCGTGCAGTGAGCCCTGCTGAGGGCGGGCATGGAACAGCCTCAGCTTGTGTTCTCTCTGAGGTGAACAGGTCCACCTGAGGGGTGCCCTACTGGAGAACAAGCTGTGTACCACTTCTGGATGGAGAGACCACTTGTGGGACACCTCACCCACACGGCTGAGGGTGTCCACCACCTGATTTGAGGCTCCTGCCACATGAATGACTAGGAGATCACATCCAGTCAGCTCACGAGGTCCAGACATGGAGAGCTTCCCTGCACAGAGGCTGGGAGGTTCCGCCCCATTGCTGAGATAGTACATGCTCATGGTATTGTCCGTCTGGACTTGAACCATAACCCGAAGGAATGAGCGAATGCAGTCAGCACAAGCTGAACTGCTCAGAGCTCAGCAAGTTGATGTGGCATTAGGTTCCATGAGGATTCAGAGCCCGTGGATTCTGTGGTCTCCCATGTGGGCACCCCAGCCCACGAGAGAGAGCACTGGTCATAAGAGTGACTGTCGGCTCAGGGCTGACAAATGGGATCCCTTCCTGTAGATGCTCTGGGATGGTCCACCACTGAAGCGCATCCCACATCTTCGGTCACAGTGACCGTGACACTGAGTCCACTGGCTGGCAAGCTTCCATTGAAGGGGTGCACATGTCACTGAGCTCATCAGACCATGGAGGTACAGGCTGCCATGTAACCCAGAAGTCATGGGAAGTCTCGGCAGGCACAAGCGCCCAACCAAAAATTACTGGGCAAAGGATGACAGAACCTCCGTCCTGTCCTCCAGGAGGCCGGCTCTGGCTCGGCAAGAGTCAAGCTCTGCCCCAATGAAGCAGATCACCTGGGAAGGCATTAGTTCCAACTTGGCCTCATTGATGAAGAGGCCAAGGTCGCTACAGGTCTGGAGGGCCAGATCCTGGACCACCCACATCCAACCTGGAGGGACCCGCTAGAAGTAATCATCCAGGTAGGGGTACACTCTGACCCCTAGACGCCAAGATGAGTCACCACCACTGCAATGCATTTGGTGAAGACCCTGAGGGCCGATGATAGGCTGAATGGCATGGCTTGGAATTTGTAAGGGTTCTTTCTGCCCTAAAGTGGAGGAACCGTCCATGTGATCAATGGATTGGGATGTGGAAGAATGCATCATGTTGAGCCAGGGAGCAAAACCACATGTTCTGCTTGAGAGGTGGTGTTTTCTGAGACAGAGTTACCATCCTGAAGGTGCGAGACCTAATTGGTGGAGAGGCTAGTTTTGGCTGAGCAGGGTGGATCTTCACTGGTTCCACGGGCACAGGGATGGTGTTGACTGGCTCCAGAGGTGTCAACATCAGCCTAGAGGGTGACAGCCCTGTGATGGCCTGCATGGAAACCGGGGTTGACTTCAAACCAGCCAATACCTACTGTTGCCACATCAGATCTTCGTAGCATCATCATAATTTGTGATGAAGCCTCTCTCTCCTGAAGAGGATGAGGATAAATGGTAGTGGCACTCCTTTTTGAACGCCTGAATGGCATTTGTGAGATTTCTCCAGCTTGTCGGTCCGAAGGTGCCAGAGACCTCAATTGTTGAGGGACCAGCGGGTGCTCAGAAGGAGCCGGGGAGAATCGTGGCTCCTCCAGGTCTGAACAGGGATGGTGAAGAGTTTCCCAGCAGGCTGGGTCTCCTCCTTGTAGGTCTGGTCAGGACTGGAGTCCTGAACAAGAAATTGTTGGCCTCATCGAGCGACAACGGGTCGACGGGGTTGACAATAATTTTGACCGGTCGTCGTCCGCATCTTAGACGGGCTACTATAAAGCCAGATGCCGAGGTCGCAGTTTCAACCAGAATCAAAACTGTAGATTCCTGGGACTGAGACATTTCTTGATCCCAAGAAAGGCGTCAATAAGGCGTTTCCTCTCTCAGCTCCTTACCCTTTTCGGAGCGTGAGATATGCATGCCTGACGGGCCTCACCCTTGATCGGAAGAGACTGGCACAACTCCTTGAAGGAGCTGGAAAAGGTGCAGCCCAATTTGAGCAGGATGAAGACCGAAGCGGAAGAGGACGATTGAGGGCCCGAGCCAGCACCTTCTCAAAAGCCTTCATCTGCTCAAGTTGTTCAGTGGACCCCACAGCTGCGGAGACGCCCAATGGGCCTCTTTAAATTTGACCATCGGGTTCCATTTCTCCAGTCAGCAGAGCTGTAGCCGTGCAAGATGAAGTCACAAGCCTGGGTGATGTGAGTGTGGCCCAGGCAGTAGAAGCACAAGGTGTGAGGGTCAGTGAGACATTTTCTGCCGCAAGGGCACCAGCTAAACTTTGGTGAGGACTTGTCCTCCACTGTGGTCATGATCACAAAACAATGCAGAGAAACTTGAACAAGTTTAAGTTTAGGTAAGTAATCCGAGGATTTATTCACCAGGGCCTACTCAATACAGAAGCGATAAGGAAGGAACCTGAATCTTCCAGGAAAGGAAGATCTGGTGTCAAGGGGTGGAGTTGAGGCTTATACCACCCGGGTGGGTGGGAGGAGCCAGCTTTTAGACCATCCGGCAAGATTTAGAGGGAAAGCACATGCCCAACAAATGTGAACATCCACATCCCTAGAAAATGGAAATTATGACCAGATTTCCATATGGCAAAAATGAGCACCAGTTGTTATAAACTAATAAAATAATCATGATAGTAAGAAATACTTTATTAAAACTGTCAGAAGATATCAGTGTTTTCAAAGATTTAAGCATTTTTAATAGAATAAGCACACCTTCTGTAGTTTACAGTACTGCTTGAATTCATGCTGTTGTGTCATATCTACTGAATGTATTGTGTTCTGGGTTGCCCAAATGCAGCCTTGTGCTGACTGGACCTTACCCAGTTACCGAAGCAATAAATTCTGTTTTAACTTTTTCTGATTTACAGTGGAGCCAGCCAGGATGCAACCAAATACTGCAGAATTCTGGAACAGAGTTGCTGCAAAAAAAAAAAAGGATTCAATGGCAGTTAATCCCTTTTGCCTTACAGAATCTCGACACTGCTGTGCATCCTGGAGGGCTACACTGTACTGTGTACCCTAAATCTACGTTCACCTCTGCTGTAACCAATTCCTAAGAACACATATTGGAAACAGTCTATTTCAAATTACAATGTTCTTTGGGAGAAAACTTCAAATTAATAAATAAATAAACCAGTTACTGTAAGTTACAAACCTCCTCTCTTGCTTTCCACCACTAGCTGATGCCTTGAGCTGGAGCTGAATGATTGCATTGAAAGTGCGAAGGTTTCGTTCTGGTAGTGATGTTAGCATTGTCATGCAGGCCGAATATCTCAGGAGTGTCATTAATTGGTAGGCTCTTGATGTACAGCAGATAACCCTATGGGTGAAGGATCAGTGAACAAGTGAGTTGTGCAGGTTTGATACAACGTATAACCTAGAGAGAGTGAATCATGGTGAGACTGTATAAAGGCGTTCTTGCAGTATCTATCGGAGGGTCCGTGCTGAAGTTCCTTGTTTAGTAGACTCTACTGCTATCATATAGATGCCCTTTCAGCTAAATATAATAAGTACAACCCAGAAGTGTCACCAAGGAATCAAGTCATAACTGCATTTCAAAGATGTATCTTGGTTGCACATTCTCTGGGAATTTAAGGCTCTTAATGATATCAACTCTGTTAAAATGGTCAACCAAACCCAGTTATACTGTTATAGCTCAGTGTATCATGTCAGCAGGTTATCTAAACATAGCAGAATGCCCAAAAGGAAGAAAGGAGATGAGACAATTTAAAATAATAAAAATAAAGGGTTCTGGTAGGGGTCATTCCAGTGATACTGAGGTGATTATAAAGATAACAAGGAAGCTGTAAAGTTTCCTTTAAGAGCACCTTTCTGTGCAGTGAAAACACATCAGGGGATCCTTACTTGAATGGGAGTTCCTCCATAGTAGTTATAAATATTTTTTGAGCCCCAAAGGAAGGGAAGTGATCGAATTTTGCCCCTGACAGGGCTAGCCCTCAATCCTTCCACTTCCTGATTATCAGCACCATCATTGTGCTTCTTTGTTCTGTGATGTAATTATAGGACTAGTGCGGGACGTGCTCCACTCAAGCCTATGGAGCATGGTTTTAAAAGTTATTTTTCTGTGTTGAAATGGAGCTTATATGGTACAAATTGGGCCGGTATTCAAGTGACAAGGCCTTGTTGTTAGAATACTGGCTCTGATTACTCACAAGTTAGTTAACATCGATATACATTTAAAACCACACTCCATAGGTTTGAATGGAGCACGTCCCCGCACTTGTCCTATAATTACATCACGGAACAAGGAAGCACGGATGGCGTCGCAATCAGGAAGTGGTAGGATTTGAACGGCTACCTCGGGGTAAATACAACCTTCCTTCCTTTGGGGGGCTCAAGAAAAATTTACAACTACTATGCAGGAACTCCCATTCAGGTAAGGGAGCCTCCTGATGTGTTTGCAAGAATTTAAAAATCAGGGAAAGGTGCTCTTTAACACAGCAATAGTGTTTCAGCATTGTCAGCAGGCTGGGAACAGCGTTCAGGTTTCCAGTACTGTCACAGTCTCATTCAGAGAGGCAAGCAGATGGTACAGACTCTCCAGATTTCAACACAGTCAGTCACCATACAGAGGAACTAGGCGGCAGCATACAGCCTGGAAACTTTCCCACATTTTAACAGCCACCAGTAAGAGGGAAACAAATGACAGTGCACCTGAAAAATGCTGCGATTGATACTAGTCTTCAGATGGGCATCCGAATCTGTATATCTGGGACTACAAATAACATGCAGTCCATCGGTCAGTCTGTTTGTCTATCTGCCTGCCTATCTATCTACAGTATCTATATATCTGTCTATCTGTCTGTCTATCTGTCTGTCTGTCTGTCTGTCTGTCTATCTCATCTATCTATCTATCTATCTATCTATCTTATCTATCTATCCATCCATCTACAGTATCTATCTAGCTATCTAATCTATCATGTCTATCTGTCTAATCTGTCTCTCTGTCTATCTCTCTATTATGCCTATCTCTATCTTTATATAACAGGTGCAAGAGAAATGGCACAGAATGAAACTGATATTTTTGCCCTCTTTGCAAGATGGAATGGTATCTTGCATTCTGGGTATGTTACGACTGATATCTAGCAAAGCTGGATACATCACAACGGAATACTGAACCAATAACTTGCACAGTGTTGATGACATCACAGTAGCTATGTGCAGTACTGAAGCCACCAGTTGAAACAAACAGAAACAGTTACATCTTCATATAAACATAATAACAGAATCTGTCAGCAGAAAAGAACTGCTTGGCCTACTGCTAAAATGTTCCTTCTCTAGTTTTCCTTAGCAGACTCTACCTGGTCTCCAGTGACCTCCCACTTCATGCCTCTTTTCTGATGTACCCTGTATTCATCCCACGCATGCTTGAAGTCCCCACTGGTATAGCCTCCACCACTCCTGCTAGCAGTCTGTTCCAGGTGTCTATTGCCCTTTCAGTAAAGAAATATTTCCTCATCATCTCTTGAACTCCCTCCCCAGCTCACTGCATGCCCCTGTTCCTGGTCCTTATCCTCATTTGAAAGAGACTCCCCACCTCCACACCTTGTCCACACCTGTGAGGTACTTGCAGGTATAGATCATGTCATATCTCTCTCTCTCTCCTCTCTTCCAGGGTGTATATGTTGAAATCCTCAGTCTCTCCATGTAGGTCTTCCGTGCAAACCCTGCCCCATTTTAGTTGCCCTCCTCTGAACCGCCTCCACCATGTCTATATCCTTCTGAGGTGCGGTCTCCAAACTGCATACAGTGCTCGAGGTTGAAGCACACCATGGAGTGACACAGTGGTAACACCACCTCCCTCCCTGCTGGAGTTACCCCTCCCTATGCACCCCAGCATCCTGCTAGCCTTGCCTACTGCCTTGTCACACTGCCCTGCCCGCCATGAGGTGTTCTCATATGATAACCTCAAGGTCCATTTCCTATCTAGTTACTGTCAGTACCAACTTCCACCAATCCTGTATTCAGCACTTGGGTTCCTATGCCCTAGGTGCAAGATTTGATACTTTTCAACACTGAAACTCAACTACCATGTCTTTGACCACTCCTTGAGCTTATAAGGTCCTTCACATTTCCTACACCCATCCTAAGTGACCATCATTCCAGATTTTGCGTTATCTCCAAAAGGCATACCTTCCCTCAAGTTCTTCTGCAGTGCCCTCTGAAGACACTGAAGAGGATGGGTCCCAGAGCCAAGCCATGTGGTACCCCACTGGTCATTCTCTATCATCTAGAATAGGTGCCATTACCCACCACCTCTATTTCCTATCTACAGTTCAGACTATATTTTATATATATTTTGTATTTATCACTCTTCATTTTTTATTAATGAGGACATTTTATGTAGATACAATCTTTATGTCTAAGGCTTCATCTTGTGTGTCCTGCCTCCCCAAGAGAAAGCAATAGATTCCACCCCAGGAGGGCTCAGTGTGGTTGAGGGTCCGTGTGTCCTGCCCTCCCCAAGAGAAAGCAACCACCCCTGCCGTAGCAGCCAGTGTGGTCGAGAGGGCACGTGTGTCCTGCCCTCCCAAGAGGAAAGCAATGAATTCCACCACAGGAGCACTCAGTGTGGTCAAAAGGGCCCATGTGTCCTGCCTCCCCAAGAGAAAGCAATGAATTCCACCACAGGAGCACTCAGCGTGGTCAAGAGGGCCCGTGTGTCCTGCCCTCCCTCAGAAAGCAACTAATTCCACTGCAGGAGCGCTCAGGTACGCCACTTGCCATGCTGCAGCCCAACTCCCCAGGGATTCTGAAGCAGTCAGCGTTTCAGAAAAGACAAAATGAACTTTTAAACTTGGCCTTTAAGGGCTCGCCTCAGCCAGTCGGCACAGTAGTACAGATAGTTTTTATGATAAATTTCTCCAATTTCCAGTATTTAAATGCACTTTCCTCTGGTGCTTTAATTTATTTGAACCAGGTTCAATGCTGTCTAGTGTTGTTTAAATGCACTTTGCTCTGGTGCTTTAATTTATTTGAACCAGGTTCAATGCTGTCTAGTGTTGTTTAACTGCTCAGTTGTCTGAATCACTTAAAGCTTCAGAGTTAGAATTACAAGCCACCATTTTGGAGTCGAGTTACAGCTCTGTTAATTGTGCAAAGCTGCTTCTCCGTCTACCTGGCACTATAAAGGCTGTTCTTTTCTCCTCAGTGTGGTCAAGAGGACCTGTGTCCTGCCCTCCCTGAAAGAAAGCAAGAATTCCGCTGCAGGAGCACTCAGGTCGCCATTTGCCATTGGGATTTTGAAGCAGTCGGTGTTTGAGTCCTGCCACCCCTACCACCCTAGGTGAACTCCAGTGCTTTACAGTGTGGGTCACGTGGCGTTTTTAGCCGATCAGTCAACTTTCCCATTAGCAGATTATCAGAATTAACCACTAGGGGCCACCCTTACCACAATCTCCTACAAAACACAGAAATCCAAAACTGAGCAACTAGAGGCTTCCCAATTTCCAACATAAGCCTCAGCAGAAAACCCAGCAACCTAAATCATGCTGCCACTGTCCCACATCTTATTATCCCTCCTCGCACCCCACGCCACCCTCCCACCCTCCTTATACCCAGCGCCCAGCATGACCAACACACTACAGTCATTAAAGCCGCTGCCCACCCCATTCAACCTCCTGCATCGAGAAACCTCCTCCTAACCCTCAGACTAGCTGGGTCATGGGGCGTCCATCCTACCACCCTCCTTCTACGTAGGGTTGATAGCATTAAAAACAGCCTCCACTTGCTCTGGCCAGCAAACCTCGCAGCAAGGCTATGCCCACTGCAAATCAAAATGGTTCCTGCTACAAACAAAACAGCTGCTAACTCTGCTGCTCCTCCATCAGGGTATGTCAAGCTAAACCCTGGATCCCAAAACCCAAATCCTCCCATCACTCAAACTACCAAGGGGTTTAAAGATAAACCACCTGAACATATGTAGCACATAGATACATAGACAGTGTTGGCAGATAAGGGCCTATGGCCCACCCAGTCTCCCATTTAAGTTTGTAAGTTCAGTTTATGTTTTCCAGGAAGTCTGTTGCCCTTACCTGACCTCCAGAATTCCTTTATGTCTATCCCATGCATTCTTAAATCCGTGATTGTTTCAGCCCCACCACTTCCTCTGGCAGGGTGTTCCACTTGTCCACCACCCGTTCTGTGAAGAAATTCTTCCTCACGTTTCCTCTGAATCGTCCTCCCTCCAACTTCATCCCATACCCTCTAGTCCTGGAACATCTAGTCCTGGAACATCTGGAACATACTCAACAAGCTCCCTGAACTACAGGCAACTGCCCTAACGCCACGCTCCTGACATTCTGATAATCACTGAAACATGGCTCAAACCCCATCATTTAGATCCAGGAATTGCAGTCCCAGGATACACCATCATTACGTCATGACTGTCAGGGTAAAAAGAGGGAGAGCATTGCCATGTTCATCTCATCTCAACACCAGTTCCTCCTTCTTTGTAAGGGTTACCAATGTGGTGACTGTATGAGAGGTGGGGTCAAGGTGAAGACCTAGGTATTTGAATTCTGACACCTGTTCAATGAGGTTGCCAGAATTGTCGAGGAGTTAAAAACAGGGGCTGGGGCTTTCCTGGGTCCCGAAGATCATGAGCTTGGTCTTTTTGGAGTTGAGGACAAGGTCGTTACTGGAGAACCAGTAGTGAAGCTCCATGAAATCAGACTGCAGATTGTGGAACATCGTGGAGGGGCTTTTGTTGCTGCAGAAATATCTAGTCAGTATTTATCCAGTTTAGTCTTGAACTCCTCTATTTTCCCACTTCCTGCAATTTCCAGAGAAGTCCATTCAAACTCTCACCACTCTACGGAACCACATTTCCCTCCTTTTATGTTCGCTTGTGCAAAGAACATCTGGTCACAGTGAATGGCAATAGATGTGTGCCTTGGTCAGATCCAATGCAATCGAGAGCAATGGGCATGGCAGCGTAGCCCAACTACCAGCAAGGCTGATTCTGATGCTTGTTTCTGTTTGAGGGTGTAAACTTTGTGTAGTTAAAAGAATAGACTGCTCCATTCAGACAGCGGATGGCTCCTGTAATCTGCATATCATAAGTCATCCAGGGTACCTTCCAGCTCTCTTCCCTACCCCCCAGTTTCACTGTCAGATCCCCCATGCAGTGAAAGACAGTGTAGTTGCAGCCATGAAACATGCCAAGTAAGCAATCGAAGGGCTCCTACACAATCACACATGAGATGTTATGTTACTGTGCTAATGAGACAGCACATGTCCGACCTTTGTGTCAGTGTCTGCCCTGTCGCTCCTCAGTGTTGTGACCGGGGAGAGAATCAGAGTGCTTTGCAAGAGTACTGCAGAAATTGGCCAGTCAGTGTCTGTGTGTGTCTCTCTGTCTGTCTGTCTTCTCTCAGCCACAAATTCCAGCACTGCTTAATGTGTTTGGCACCCCGCAGCACTGGACAGACCTCACAACAGTGTGCCAGTTACAACATTTGATCACACACACTCTCTCTCTCTCTCTCTCTCTGTCAGCATCAGTGTCAGTCTGACACCATTCTGCACAGTGTGCCCCTGTGAGGGAGAGAGAGTGAGAAGAGGGAGGCAAGTACAGCATCTGGCTGAAGAGAGAGAGAGAGAGCGGTCCAGGCCAACAGTGGTACAGTGTTTGTTACTATCTGGGCTTTTCCCGTCAGAAGAAAGGCAGTGGCTCCATCAGAATCATGGGCACAGAAACATGTCAGGCAACACTGGCAGCGTGACAGACAGCGGAGAGAGAGAGACAGAGTAAGAGTGGCCACTACATTTATTTTGTTTCTGTGTTTTTTTGTTGTTGTTGTCTCTGTCTCAGTGATTGTGTCGGTCTCTCTGTGTAGTTCATCCAGTGCTCTGTTGGAGCAGTACAGTGTTTATTCATATTGGGACTTTTCCCGCCAGCGGTGTCTGCTCCCCATCCTCCACTCACCAAGGGAAGAATCTCTTTCTCACCTGTGGGTCTATGCTGAAACCATCGGTCTCTCCTCTTGGCTCTCCCTAGACATCACTGATCTGTACTCCCAAGCTCCCCCACACAGCTGATCTCGCCCTAACAGCACTGGGCTGTCCTCCCGGTTCACACTGACAGTACTGCTGGCAATGTGCTGCTGACTCGGCTGTCTCCCAGTAACAGCAAGTGAGTGTGTGTGTGTGGGGGGGCAAGACAGTGGTGCAGGGGTCAGAATGTGCGCGTAGCTTGCAGCAAAGTTTCTTTCTGCATGCCAGGATATGTGTGTGTGTGTGTGTGTGTGTGTGTGTGTGTGTGCCTCTGTGCAGATGTGGTTTCTGGTGCAGGGACAGACGAGTCTGCAGTCTCCTTTTGTACATGTGTGCCGTACTGTGAAGTGACACCTGTCTCGTAGCTTGCACCCAACAGTAATGTGTCAGTGCGCTCTCTTCCCGATTTCCCACTGCCACACTAACCAAAGAGACACAGTAACAGAGAGGAGACACCACATGTCATCTGCTGCAGCAGTTGTGCTGCAACTGTCTCTCAAATCTCTCTCCTGTGCCTTGTTTAGAATGCTGTCGGTACTCGGTACACAAAAGAGAGGCAGACAAGAGCGAGCAAAGACAGAGGCAGACAAAGACAGCGAGCAAACACTTCTGAAGAAATGTCACACATGACTTCAGTACTATATCTGTGACATTTCTCTATGCAGAACAGCCATACAGCCTGCTTGTTTAGTGAGGGACAACTTCGTAAGATGGCAGGATACAGTCCCTTTTCCCGTCTTTCCATGGGACAAAAGCTGTTTCTCTTGATGTTTTTGGCTGTTTGAGAGAGAACCCATGTTATAGGTGCAATAGCCACTCCAGGGTGAGGTTTATAGGCATTTAATGCACGCCTGGGGTGCTGTGAGAACACTCAGCCTGTGGCTTCGTGGCCTCACAATGCACCTCAGACATGCATAAAATGCCTATAAATCCAAACTCTGTTGTGTGTTATTGGTTACTTAATGCAATAGTCGATGGAGCGACCTGCAAACTGCAGTCGGCACTTGTTGGCTGCTTTGAGAAAGCAAAAGAAGCAGGGCAGCCATTACACATGTGGGAGGCGGGAGAGCAGGTGCTGTGAAGTGTTATTTCCTGCAGTGGTCTCTGTGTGCCAAGCATGTCGCTGTGCCTCCTCCCAGACTCCCAGTCATCCCAGTGTGAAGTACCTAGACAGAAGAAATCCTCGCCCCACACCCAATGTACCTACTGCCACGCAGTGGTCCCAATGGTGCAGAGAGAGAGAGAGAGTGAGAGACTGTAATTTGGTGGAGGTGATGTGCTGCAGTGTAAAATTGTGGCAAAGCGTATGTGTGGGAAACATACAGTCAGCTGGGTAGACTGAAGGGTGAGTGGCTGGTAGGGTGCTGACATTCCTGAAGCGTGCCGTTTCATGTTGATGCTTCAAGGACAGGTCCTCTCCACACTGAAATCCCCAGGTCCCTCCAACCCCACCCGCAGCTGATGTAGCAGCACAGAACACACTGTCCCGATGCTGCAGAGAGAGCAAAAGTAAGGGACAGCAAGTGAGCAGAGCTGATGTGCAGCAGTGTAGTGACATTTTAGAACAGCTACAGTGGGAATATCGGTGTCTCCCAGTTGGAAACCATATCCTCAGTCCTAGAGCCATTCACTGCTCCCACCAGGACAGTGTGCTGACCAGTACTGTACCTGCTTGCTGGTGTGCTGCCTTTATGGTCATCAAGTTCAGTTAGTGGTTGGTCTCCGTACAGTGAGAACTGAGAGCAAGCTGCCATGCGGCTGTAGTATGGGTGTTGTACAAAGAGGGAGAGAGAAAGAGACTTAAGCCACAGCAACCTGTGTAATTAGTGTGTTGTTCAGAGAGGAGAGAGAGAGAGAGAGAGTACACCGGCTGGAGTGTGCTGCTTAGGGCTGCGCGTGGTGGACAGTCAGTGGGTGACCAGGAGTGGTAAGCACCCTATCAGAGACAATTGCAGAGAGAGAGAGAGAGAGAGTGGGCAGTCAAGAAGGGGTGAAGGGAACACAAAGGGATCTGTGAAACTAGAGAAGTGGTCTAGAGTGTGTCAGCTGGGTTTCAGTGCCAAAAGTGCAAAGTCACAAACCTGAGGGAAATCTCGGAGCTGTGTATAAGATGGGTGGGGAGAGGTATTTGCAGTCACCAAGAAAGAAAGGGACCATGGGGTAATTATACCTGATGACCTCAAGGTGGCAGGGCAGTGCGACAAGGCAATAAGCAAGGTTAGTATGATGCTGGGGTGCATAGGGAGGGAATTTCTAGCAGGAGAAGGAGGTGGTGTTGCCACTGCATCTCTTACTAGTGAGATCCCAGCTAGGGTAGTGTGTCCAGTTTTAGAGGCATCACCTCTGCAAGAACACAGACAGGTGAAAGTGGTCCAGAAAAGGGCTACCAAAATGGTGTGGAGGTTGCAGGGAAGCCATATGAGGAAAGGCAGCAGGGCCCCAAAATGTACTCCTGGAGAAGAGGAAAGCAGAGGGACATGTTGAGACCTACAAGTACCTCAAGGGGTGAGCAAGGTGCAGGTGGAGAGTCTGTTTCAGAGGAAGAAAAGCACCAAAACATGCATGCATGCAATGAAGCTTAGGGGTTAAGAGGATGTGAGGAAATATTTCTTCACAGAAAGGGTGGTGGACTCCTGTAGCAGCCTGCCAGAAAGGTGGTGGGACAAGGACAGTGGGAGCTTCAAGAATGCATGGGATAGGCACACAGGCATAAACTTTAGAGGAAAGGGAGGTGGGAGGGACACCAGCAACCAAATAGGGTCCGGTGTTGGAATAGGCAGGGAAAAATAGGGCATACTGAATGGGCCTACTGGTCCTTTTCTGCTGACAAATTCTCAGTTTCTGTTTCACAATCTGGTTTCTTGTCCCATATTTTTTTTGTTTTTTCAGGTTTTACTTTCTATTTGTCCTTCTTGCTGCCAGATAGGCCAATATCAGGTGCTGCCTGTGGCCACCTACTCCACCCCATAACCCTCTAATTTACCACTGTGTCTTCATCTATCAGTTAGCACCCTGGCCAGGATGAAGAGGCTCCTCCTAATTATCCATGTTGGACACATGAGTGCACAGGAGAGGTGTGGGGGATCTGGGAGTGCCACAGAGGCTGTCATTATGTAGTTGTTCTGGGATTTATCTCCACATTCTTCCGACCCACTGGATGCCTCAGCTAGGGATGTTATGGTGGGCTCATGCAGCAGAAGCAAGATGGCCCTACGAGGTCAAGAAGTGTCTCTCTCCCTATAAGTGTCCCAACTTCACTGCCATGTGATCCCCCAGGTGGCAGTAACACAGCAGGACAAATATTCCTTGCTCCCCAGAGATCGTCCATTGAGATGCTCAGCCTGGGTCATACCTGAAAATGGTCCCTGGGATCAGTGTACCCACCAGTAAACAAACAAACAAATAAATAAATCCTCATCCCGGATGGCCCTTGAAAGCCAAGTTCGTTTCCAATCTCGGGTTGCTAGCTTAGAAGCGGTATTCCTACTGCTACACAAGCGAGCTTGCTTTGCTCCCAAGTTTAAACCAATGTCATAAGCCCTTTAACTACTTATTGTTTCTGACATTATATTCTGGAAAATCCAAGATCCCACCCTTAAAAATTCTTTGCTACATGAAATACCTACATTAAGGTCAAATGTAGTGCTTATCTGCTTATAAATTCCAGATTGGGAATATGAGTGCTCCTCGTTCAAGACGTCAGGGTTGTAAAAGTCTTGCAAAATGTTTGTGATGCATCGCCTCCTCAGTCATCTGTCACACGGCCTCCATAATTGATCTCACCAGCTGTGTACTTTAGAACCTGGTCGAGAGGAAAAGAAATAAAATGAGACCCTGTTTGGTTCCAACCTTGCCCTAGGCTAGCATCCAAACATGCAGTACTTCCTGTTAAAATGGCAGGTCTAGCATGGGTTCAGTCTCAATCAGTGGCTGCTGGAGCTGGGGGAGGTGTCCCACAAAGCTCTCTCCATGCTGGAAAGAGTTCCCTGCACTCTTCATGGAGCAGCTGCCTCATAATGGCCCAGGAGATTAGAGAGTCCTTCTGCAAGGTTCAGCCTTTGTTGCACCCCATCCGCTGCATCAGTGCTCATAAGGAGCCCATTGGTAGCAGGGCCTGGAGGTCAACACCAGACACTGCTCTTGACGTCACACATGCTCAGGAGGTCCTGAGGGAGCTCATCCTCATTGGCAGTGGCATGGTGTCTCATAGACCTTTGACCGTGGTAGCTGTTCCACCTCATTCCAGTCAATGCATTCACCAGAAATGGAACTGAGGCTTCTTACTGACAGGAGTGCCATCACAAATAGCTGGGTAGCCAATCATAGTAGAGCTCAGGATATACGAACTGTCAGGTGATGAAGGGACTCAAGGACTTTGATGGGATTCCCCTGAGCAGGTAAGTTTCAGTAATGGGTGGATCACTGGGAGTACACTGGGAATGCCAAAAATGAAAATTACATACTTACTGTAATTGTTGATCTTTCAGAATATCTTCACTAGTGATTCATATGGGTCTAGAACAGGAGGCACTAGGACCCCATAGCAGATTTTTTTCTACAGGGAGGAGCTGACATAAGATACGGACATCTCCTGCGCACTGCATGTAACTCAAATAGTGCCGAGCGCTTGCCAAGAACTTATTGGCTCCCTCATGTACCTCAGTTCGCCCAAGAGAAACATAGCAGAAAGAAAGACAGGACTAGACACTTTCTAGTCCAAAGGGATAGTAAAGGCTATAGGAAATAAAATAAACAACCAATTAGAACCTAACTACTAACTTAGAGACTAAGGGTTGGGCACACCAGGTGGCACAAAGGTAGTGAGTCTAAAAGAACCAGAGCATCTTACCACTAGTCAGACAACAGAGTGTGGATAGTGATAAGTAAAAGGACAGGGCAGCAGCCCTGAACAGATGACTCTGGCAGAAATAGCAAAGGGAAAGTCAGTTGGGACTCCTGGCAAATGCTCACGAAAAAAAGCAACAAGCATTACTGTCAATGCGAATGTTGTCTTGCTGGCATTGGCAGTGGTAGTGCAGGAGTTAGAGATGCATAATAGGAATGGCGGTAGAGTACTGAACTGGCGTAGCCACCCACCTGCAGAGACTGACAGGCATTGGGGTGTGCTTTGAGTCATCGGCCAGCGCTCATGCCATTTCACCTCCACTACCCTGCAGACACCGACAAGTGTCACGGTGTGCCTTGGGGTCTTCGACCTCAGCTTACCCCATTCCATAAGGAAATACGCTGAAATGGGTGCAGAATAGTAGAATGGAGTGAACTTTTGGGGCCGAAGAGACCAAGGCACACCTTGATGCCTGTCACTGTCTGCAGGGTGAAATGAGGGTGAAATAGCATGAACATACAACTCAACAATCCCAAGTCACACCCTGAAGCCTGTCAGTCTCTAGAAATGGTGTTGTGGTAAAAGAAAACTCTAATACCCCAGACGTGTTTGTTATATTTTCACTCCAAAGTTTTAACATGGACTTTTGTGACCCCATCTCATGAACAGTGGCACTGTCAGTTCGTTAGCGAAAGGTGATTTTGCACAGCAACTGCGCATTTAGGCGTCACAGGTCAAAACACATTTCGAGCAGGATGTGACAAATGAGAGCTGTACTGTTCATGAGAAGGTGAAAAATGGCAATGTTGAAAATCTGGAGTGAAAATATTAAAAATTATCAACGTTAACAGCATGCGTGAAACTGCACAATGCATGCTCGTAACACATCATTTTGGAATTTATTCACCAAATTTGCAACATAGGCTTTTGGGACCCCACCTCATAAACAGTGGCACTGTCATTTCATTACTCAATCCCGAAAGGTGATTCCATGCAGTGACCCATAAAATCACCTTTCGGCCGAATAACGAGATGACAGTGCATGTGCTCATGGGATGGGGTCCCAAGAACCCCATGTTGAAAATCTGGAGCCAAAATTTAAAAAATGGCTAAGATATCCACCTAAGTTGAACAACACCACCCCCTCTCCCCCATCAATGCCATTACACAGCTTACCGGCATTTCTTGATTTTGCAGCTTGGCTTTGAAAAGTCCAGGCGTCTTCCCACTCCACCAAAGATGTGGCGGCACGGACCTCCGGAGGTAAGTATGGGCTCTCTGTGATCGGAGGCACACTGGGGTGGGCTCCCAGTGTGCCACACAATAGTGTGTGTATGTGTGTGTGTGGGTTTGCGAACATGCCAACAAAGGGATTGCACCCCGATGTCGGCCTTCTTTGGGGATTGTGTGGTGGTGGCAGGGCGCCGCCATGTTTATTGAAATGTTTCACCAGGAAAGACACATTACAGGAGGCGTGTCATCTGTGCTGTTGTATGATGAGATTGTCTTTGATTGCAGCGGCACATTTCTTACAAATTGTGTCCACTTTACATAATTCTTGTGTCAGCACTAGCATGCTGGCTAATTGGTGAATGAGGGCGCACCTACTAAAGCCTGCATTCACCAACAATGACACACCTCAGCATTTCTCCTACACACAAGATGTTGCTTGCACAAGCGCAAGACAACATAAAAATGGAAAAATTACATCTGAACTCCCAAAAGCAACAGCTGTAATAACAGACTGAACATGAGTAAACTCAGGAGTAAACACATAACCCTCTTTTATTATGACAGAAAGGAGAAAAGTAGGGATGAAGAGCATAGGAGCTGCAGGACCAACAGTTCTAGGGAGGCAAGATGTGGTTAACTCTTCTAGGATGCTGCAGGCAGAGTGAGCAAAACCCAAGCTCAGAGAGAAGTGACAAGGGATACCAACGAAAATTCTAACATAAAGGAGAATGTGCTCTGCTTCTCCCTGCACCACGGGATGTACCCTGTGTGAAGCTAGAACACTGATTCAAGCAACTGTATAGCAGCTTTCCACAGAGTATCTGTTCAGTGGAGCTAGACTGGAGGGTGTCCAGGGCACATGCTGCATACAGCAACTGACAGAGATGTACCCTTGGGGACATACTCTGGGCAGAAGAGAGAGGAGGGAGGAAAGATGGAGGAAAGGGCTGCCAAACCACTCCATGGAAAAAACAGAAGTATTTTCTTTTTATTTTCAATTATTTGGGGATGGGTTTGGTAGGCAGGTCACAAGTGACCCTACTCCTTTGCTGCTTTTTTGCAAAAATAACAGGCATCACCAACACAGGACCATGGTAAAGGGAGACAATAAAGAGGTGTAACTCCTCGGTGTTTTGATCTACCAGCTTCCATCGTTGGACTGGCATTATTATTACCATCTTTGCTTTTCCTACATTGGCAGTGGGAACCCCTATTCCCACGTATTATACATATCGTACTTTTCTATCTAGCCCCACCCGTTTTCACTTTGCCTTCTCTTACTTTATTTCATCATTTATTTCCACTTGCCTCTTTTTGTTATGTAAGTGTAAGCTTTTCAGCACCCTCTGCAGTATGTTTCTTATGGGGCTTCTTATTAGTTTACTACTATGGTCATATTTTACATGATGGTGCTTAAATTATTTCTGCAGCTTCATTTAACCCATGTATACTATTTTCTTTTCCATAATTTGTTTTTCTCCTTTTGGCCACATGAGCATTGGCTCCTATCAACCCCTGCCCCAGGGCCTCTTCCATCCATCATCTCCCTGGTTTACCTTGTTGGCCAGTACCCCCATGGATTTCCCTCTGTGGTGGGGTCAGGAGGGAGGGTCATCCCCCTCGATGCCTGAATCCAGTGCTGCCAACAGGGCTCCCAGTGATCTGTTGGGTGGAGGCATGGTGTATGGGCATCATGAATCGCCGCCATACCATTCTTTTCCTCCTGTTTTCTCCCTCCCCGAGCCATGGAATACTCAGGGTGACAGCATGCGCATGTCGGCATGCATGCATTCAGGACCATGGCTCCTCCCCACTCCTGACTGTCATCTGTCTCTTGGGCTCCCTACGGGCTACCAACAAGCCTACCTGGTGGCAGCCAAGAGTAAGAGGGACAGCCTCCCCAATCCATCAGAGAAGAGCTGCCTCGATCCTCTCCCAGTCCTGTCCCCACAGCTGACCCACTGCAACCTATGCTCATTCCTGAACACAGGTTGCCAACATGGCAGGAGGTGAAGGTGCTCAGTGCCTTAACTCTCCATGCCAGTTGACTGGCAACCTATGGATACTATTCTGTCTGTGTTGCTTCCCTTTCTACTATCTCTTTTGCTCGTCTGTCTGGTTTTGTCCGTCTCCTGCAATCATGATATTTTTATTTTACTTCACCTTTGACATTTCTGTATTAAGACTGTTTCTTATATTAATCCAATGTTATTTTCTTTATTTGGGGATATTATGTATATATACTATACCTCTGCATACTTATTACTGACAGCACTGAATGACGTGGTGCTCTTGTGGATGTCACACTGTGTACTCTGTTTCTTTACATGTGGTGAATAAATTCAGTGTTTCAGCAGGAGCAACCATGTCGCTGATGAAGGGACCTACTATAGTCCCTGAAGCACCTGGGTTTAGAGCTTTTTTTCTGAAGGAATAAAACCGTGAGTTTGATTTGCTAACTTAGCCACAGCCTGTTTTTCCCCTGACTGAATGCTAACATTGTACTTTCCCAAGACAATAAAGAGGTCTACTGCAGTGCCTACAGGGTGAAATACGTGAGGCCCTTACTCTTAGCTGAGTGGGGCATGGTGGACGGCATCTGAATCAATGGTGACGATATTCTGGGAGATCAGCAATTATAGTAAGTACATAATTTTCATATTTTCCAAGAATCCATCTTCACCACTGATTCATACTTATGGGTCCAAGTACCAAGCTTCCCAGAAAAAGGAGGAGCTGGCTCACCCTGAGGGCAACAAGCACCCTCAACCCTATGTGTGAGGAGAACACCTGAGGACAGGCGCTCCTTACAGGTCTGGCAAGACCGAGACCAGTCTGGCTCAGAAGGATGAGTACAATGGTGCCCGACAGCTCCTGTCAGACCCTACAGGAGAAGTGAGTCCCTTGGAGATGGGTGTTAAGCACCTTTCACCAGGTAACAGATGCCAGTGGAAAAAGGTGAAGCCACACTGTCCGCCAAAGGCAAACTGCAGTTCCAACAAGCCTGGAGGCCACTTCACCGGACATCGTATGATGCCTTTGTCTGATGCCTCTCCAACTGCAGGCCTTGGCAGAAAGGCAGATGGCTTACCTGACTAACTCCAAATGAGACATGACAGGTAGGAGATGTCCTAACTGCGCCCACAAGCACTTGTTATAAGCTGCCTGATGTGTCTGATGTTCAGCAATGCATCATTGTGCAAGTTGAGGAGAATACCTTCCTGACCAAAACATCTGCCTAAACAGAGTCAGCTTCGGAGACTGGTCATGCACTGAGTGAAGGGGCCCTGTGGGTATCTGCAGAACATGAATCCCAGAGGTAGGGTGAGGCACTGTACCTGCAGAGCCCATGGGGGTGCAATACCTTGTAAGATGTCCCTTGGGGCTGGAGAGAGTGAAGGGACATCTCCAAGCTGTCCTAGAATATTCCTCAAAGAATCTGGGCCAGGAGGCATGACACAGTGGGTATCTCTAAAGCTCCAAGGAGTCCCAGCTGTAAGGACAGGGTATTGTGGGAGGCAATTGTACCAAGGTCCAGCATCTGCAGCATGCCTGTCAGGAATCTCTGGTACAGAGTGTACTCAGGGCTGAGGGCATGGAGGAGGATTCTATGCCCTCTGTGGAGGCGTCAATGGAGTGGAGGCATTGGATGTGGAAGCAGGTGGTGCCAGAGGAACAGGTTAGAACTAGACCTGGTTGGCATGTCTATGGTACTGGTACAGGGCACCAGCTGCACTTCCATGCCGACTCCTGGGGACTGTTCCCAGAGAACCCATGATCCATGGGAGTTCAGGTAGAGGTAGGCCCAGGAGGAGATTGGGAGCCAGACGATCTAGGGCCTATACCTGGACTTTGGTAATGTTCAGTAGACCTTGCCCAAAGGGGCGGCCTGGCAAAACTTCCCAAACAAAGTCGACCTACTAAAGAGGAATGACCAGGTTGGTGTCCATGGAGGAAGAGCCAAGTGAGGACAGCGGAGCTGTTCAGTCCCCATGGGCAACTCCGGTTCTCACCAGTGGCAGGCCCAGCCTGTGGGTCTGAAAAGAATTCCATGTCCTGGCCATCCTTCAACCCTGAGCCCATGCTGCTCCAATGGCCTGGACATGAGTTCATTCCAGCCCTGTGGCTGACATCACCCTTGGTGCTGGACCCTGTGCAGGCTCCGATGCTGTCCCTGGATCCATCCCCACCACTGACATCACAAGTGGTGTTGGTAGCCAGCCCAGCACCACGAATGGCACTGGAACCAGGGATGGACCTGGGGTGAGACCATCACCAGCACCATGCCAGGTGCTGGGCCCAGGACTAACACCAGGACTAGTGCCATATCTGTTGCCAGGGGCGGTGACGACCTCTTAGCCACAGTCACAAGGGCTGCTTGGGGAGGAAATCTCCACTTCAGCTTAAGTGACCAGGTTCCACACGTCCTGATGCTGGTCCCTCTTCCGGTACCATGAATAGTACCACCTAGGGGCCCAATGTCATGGCCAGCACCATCTTGATCAGCAACACTGTGGATGGTGTGAGGGCTGGGCAGCACCAGAATGTGACTCTGAGGTGTCCACCAGTGTAGATCAAGTGTACAGCTTTGGTTCCCCACTAGGTATGTCTGCTTCCCAGGGCAGGACGGGGATGTTTAACTGGCCACCCAGAAGGAGACAGCTGTCCACCAGACTTACCCCAGAGCCTCTGATTCCTCCCCATGGCAAGGTTGAGGAGGATCCCATGCTTCCACAGTACCAGAGGCACTAGGAAAGGGTTCACATGGACCGAGTGCCTCCCTGCTTGATGATGTACACATGGTGGTGGTGTTGTCCATTCTGACTTGAACCACCTTGTTCTGTACTGACTGAGAGAAAGCTTTAGGGCCAGAAAACTGCCCTGAGCTGTAGGAGATTGATGTGGAAAAGGTTCTTGGGGACCATAGGCCCT
Organism: Neoceratodus forsteri; assembly: GCA_016271365.2. NCBI lineage: Eukaryota > Metazoa > Chordata > Ceratodontiformes > Ceratodontidae > Neoceratodus > Neoceratodus forsteri. Next base: position 1,706,665,023 of record CM028129.1, on the reverse strand, counting down.
GAGCAGTGAGGGACCCCAGATGGGCTCCCCAGCCCAGAAGAGAAGCATCCGTAGTAAGGACCATTGAGCGAGGCTAAGTAACAAAGAACACCTCGTCTTAAATTGTCCTGATCCTGCCACCATTGGAGGGCTTGGGTTAAGGTCAGAGTCACTGGGATCAGTTTGCTAAGGGAATTCTAACTCTGAGACCAAAAAGCTCTCAGGTGGAACTGAATATCCCTCATCTGGAATCTTGCCCTTGGACCACTGCTGTTGTAGCTGCCATGTAGCCCAAGAGCTGGAGGAAATGCCTTTCTGGTCGAGACACCTGAAGGCTGAAGGAGGAAGCCAGTTCTATGAGAACTCCAGGGAAGAAAGGCTCTTGCTTTGACAGTATCCAGCTCTGCCCTATAAAGGTAAGAAGCTGGACTGGTTCGAGAACTGACTTGGGAAGGTTGAGAAAATCCTAGAGAAGTGAGCACTTGCTGGGTCACTTGCAGGTGAGAGATGACTTGGTCTGGAGATGGACCCACTATTAGCCAATCATCCAGATATGGAAAATGGAAATATTTTGCCTTCTTAGAAAGGCAACTACTACTGTCAGGCACTTTGTGAAAACCCTTGGAGCTGAGGTTAGGCCAAAGGGCACTGCTCTGAACTGATAGTGGCCTGAGGGCAACTCGAACCTGAGGTACTTTCTGAGGGAGCACCTGATGGGAATGTGAAAGTAGGCATCTTTGAGGTCCAGGGAGGCTAGCCAGTCCCTGGCCTTAGAGAGGAAGGATTATTCCCAGAGTTACCATCTTGAACTTTGGTTTTAAGAGATGTTTGTTTAGATAACTTAGGTCTAGGATGGGTTGCCACTTCCTTGTCTTTTAGGGGTCAGAAAGTACCTGGAGTACAGTCCTTTGCCCCAGTGTATGGTAGGTACTCTCTTTATGGCTCTTAAAGATGGAGAGAAGAAACCTCTGCCTCTAGGGCAAGGGTTTCGAGAGAATTGCAGGTGGAAAAGATCTGGCTCTCATCTTTGGAAATTTTCTGAAGCTGAGAACCAGTCCCTGGCTTACTACTTCAGGACCCACTTGTCTGATGTAACAGACATCCAGTCCTGAACAAAGTAAGTCAGCCTGCCCCTACTGGAATAGGAGAGTCGACCGGGAAGGCCCATCAGGGTGTCTGCTTGGCAGGGGCTTTAGGCTGAGGAGTGAATGCAGCCCTGCTCATTCCCCTTCTGCCTCTCCCTCTGAAGAACCCCTCTGGGAAAAGGAAGAAGAGGCCTGTGCTTGGTAAAAGGCCTTTGAAAAGGCCTGCCCTGCCCCAGACTGCTGCCTTTGAGGAGTTGCCTGCATCTCCTTGGCCTGACACTCCTGTAAGTGGTCCTGTACTTATCCATTTTCTTCATGTAATTCTCTGTCTGCTCCCCAAACAGAGAATTACCCACTACAGGAAAATCCATGGCCTTAGCCTGGGTGTCCTGCAAGAGGCTAGTACATCTGAGCCAAGCCATCCTCCGAAGAGCCACAGATGTAGCCATGACTCTTGATGACACATCATTAGAGTCCACAGCAGCATGAAACTGAACCTTAGATGCCTCAATCCCATCTGCAGCCACCGCCTCCAGCTCCTTGGCTAGCTGGGGAGGCCTGTTTAGCCAGTGCCAGTACAGTGTCTCACCTGGACTTCTGGTACCTGGCTGTATAGGCCATGTAATTCACCTGCCTGAGTCCCAAAAGATGTCATGCACTGTTTCTTTGTCATGGTATCAATCTTCCTGGAGTCTTTGTCTGGGGTGTGAAGCCAAGGAATATTTGCCTTGTCACAGGCAGCAGCCTGCACTATCGCCAACATGGCTGCATTGTTGATATAAGAACTCTGTGTCTGAGCCTGAAAATGTATACCTCTTGTCCATTCTTCTATCCACAGGAGGTATAGTGTTAGGAGACTTTAGGATTTTGTGTGTGCGTTTCCCAAAAGATTTATGGAGGAGAATAGACAGTCTCCTGGACTCTGGGATATCCATCATCTCTACATAATCAGGCTCATCTTGATCTTCCTCAGCCTCCTCCATAGGAAGCTGGAGGGTTTCAGCCACCTTTCTGTAAAACATAAAGTGAGAAGGGGACTCAGAAAGCCTAGGAGGGAAACACCTGAAGGTCTGTCTGGGGAGATGTCCGGTTCCACAGGCACATCCAGACCTTCACTTACATCATCATCCTCAAATTCCCTTCCTCTTCAAATTCTGGTTCACAAAATCTTCAAGGGTACAGTCTTGAACCGGAGAACCAACGAATAGTGCCCCTGACAGAAGGAGCGGTTCAGTTGGAACCGGACGGAGTGATTCCACAATCTGAATCGCCTGGCTATCTCTTGGGCGGTGAACATAAACTTCTGGATCCGAACAGTCGATTTATCTTTCTTTGCTTTTTGTCAGAACTGATCCCTTGGAATTGGCTCTTTTTGCCCAAAGAGTATCGCCCTGGTCAGAAGGCACTCCTTCTGGTTCGGTCGAAACCAAACCAGGCTGGCCATCTGGGTCAGCGGACTTCTCGGCCTCCTTTTCCTCAGTCTACCTAATCTCTTCTCAAGGGCAGATTTGGAAAAGTTTTGACATATTTGGCAGTCTGAATTGAGGGTGGTCAAACCCCAGACAATTAACACAGGTGGTGTGGGGATCGGCCTTAGCAAAGACCTCCACACACTCACTGTGTTGAAACCCAGTGGCCTGGTTTTTCTGGGTTTCTCAGACATAGCCAACCTAACCAAACTTACTCCTTTTTTCAGCAACCGCTAGGCAAGACTCCTTATCGGTTCCTAACCGTGTCATGGGTATTGGTAAGAAACCTTTAAAACAGTTTTTAGAACCTATAAGAACCGGTAATCACACACTAAGCAAAGACAAATTTCACAATCAAGTGGCCGGTTCAGCTGAACCAACCGCACTTTACAAGTTCCACACAAAAAACAGAACAATTCCTATCTAGTACTCATGGCACCACAGACAGTGACTGAACCGACTATGCGGATACTTTTTCAGTATAAAACCGATGAAAACTGAAAACTTTAACCGACTTTCAAACCGAGCTGAAGGAGAAATCTCGAGCGACTGCTCAGTGAGGCGGAGTAAAGAATCTGACGGTTTAAGTTCAAAACACTCCAGACAGAGACTTCAACCGAGCTCGAGCTCAGCATTCTATGCCCTGCATAGAAAGTTAACTCTTTGTTCTCCGGGCAGTTCAAGGTTGGGAATCACTGCTGCAATTGTCAGAATACAGCAAGACTTCATGTTGTTTAAATGGGTGGCTGTCAGACTTTCTTCAATGAATTGGCCCCTTCTTGTCAGACTTTGGCATCGTGGTAAAATAACCATCCCAGACCCATAACAGGGAATCAATGGTGAAGACTTATGCTTGGAAGATTGTGTTCTCTTCTTAGATAATTTCCTCTCCAAGGAAGGGAGTCTGAGCTTGACTGTCCTGGCCAAGATAGTCTTTTGGTCATGGGCTGGCTGTCAGAGCATGTGGCAAGGTTGTGGCCCACACCCAGCAATGCTTAACACTTAGAATGTGGATTCTTCGATAAAATAGCTCTGCCTCATCTACACTTACTAAAGAATTGCCCTGCATCATGACTGACAGCATCGGAGATAATGTGGCGTAACCCCTCCGAAAGTACACAAAATCTAATGAAAACACACAAGCAATAGAAAAGAAATGATTCCACCAAATTGATTAAAACAACATAGAGAATGATGTTGGAACCGTAACATTACTGATGACAAATGCGCTCCTTTAAGGTCCTCTGTGCTTGATGGTGGGAATAATGAAACTGAAGGGTTGGGCTCTAAACATGACTGTTAGGCGGCACAGAGCATGTGCACAACACCCAGCTGCTGCTGTGACTAAGCTCAACATTCTAAAGTTTCAGCGTAAGACTGCAGAGTGGGGTTATATGGAGCGATAACATCTTAGAAGATCTGTGTAGTCCCTGTTGTACTTCTATTATTATATAATATGGCTTGCATAACATAGTTCTTTGTATGCTTTTTAAGTACAATTCAATAGAATAACTATAAACTGAGTTAGAATACATGATTTGATATGGAATTGCACTGGATGTTGCAGGTTTGTACACTTAAGTAGAGTACTGCACTGTCATTATTTTATTTTTAACTGTAATCGGTGCCTCTTGCAATAACTTATTTTTAGAGACATAAAACAAACTTTCCCGTTCATGAAACCCAAGATATGAAACTGCAATACCAATCAATTTTGGATCTTAGAGTAACCTGATGATATCTATTTGACCATTTGTATGTTTGACCTGCAATTGTAATTTCTTTCTTTCTTGTCTTTTATTACTTGCTCATTTATTTGTATTAAAATCCAATACAATATACAAATCAGCTATTAGTAAGCACGATACCTTATGCGGGATGTCAACATACTCATCCAGGAACATCTTTAACTGGCTGATACAGATCGGAGGTCTCCATCTGTGAATTCATAAGGGATATTGAACCCGAGTGGGCCAAACTTCCTCGCTCCAGGACATTTCCATGAAAGAGGCATAATGAAAGCAGTAGGGACTTCAGTTCGGGTACCTTAAAATGTGGGAAAAAATGGTTACAAATAATTTAAAGGCAAAATGAACAGCCAAAGAAAACCTTGCTTGGTGTAAGGCATAGAAGCCTCCATATTCAAAAGGTTAGTGTGGCACTAACTGGGTTAGCATCACACTAACTGTGAATAGTGCCAGCAGTCAGGGCCACATTCTGAGGCCCCTGGCACATATCCCTAGTTCAACAGCATGAGTGCACAGAACATACCACTGTGCCTATAGCAAATGATGGGTTCCTTATGTATAAAGGGAACAGTGCCAACAGTTTTGGAAGTGCTCAATAGTCACTACCAGCGCTGTTTAATGCTCATGGAAACCCTGCCATTAACGTGTGACAGAACCCCTGAACATCCTTGCTGTTTAAAGTATTGTGCCTTGCATCTAGTGGTCCCCCATCCCATCCAGGCACCATGTTGTGATTAGTATGTAATGTCCCTGGTGTCTCGTGGTCCCCTCACTGCCCAATTACCCATGCTGTTATTATTCTGTATTTTCCATGCTTGAAGTGGTCCCCACTCCCATTCACCCATGCTGAAACAGTTCTATATTTTGAGACTTGATGGGAATGCTGTCAGGAAATACAGGTTACTCACCTGTAACAGGAGTTCTAGGAATGGTATATGTTGTTCATCCACACTTCATGGCAGGTTCCTTGCTGCTTCAAATCTTGCGGAAGGTCTTCAAGCTGGCTCCTCCCACCCACTCGGTGGTAAAACCCTCAGCTCCGCCCCATGATGCCAGATTTTCCTTACCGCTTGGAAGCTCAGGCTCCCTCCTTAGCGCTCTGCATTTAGACTGGATCCAAACTCTTGGTTAACCGAAACTAATTTTAAAGTTTACAAGGCTTGGACTGTTTCTTCCTTGGCTGTGATGGATAAATTGACTCCCAGTTTTTGGTGGTGCCCATGTGGGCAGAAGATGTCTCGGACCGATCTGCACTCCATGTGCGTCTATTGCCTCGGGCTTGACCCACGATCCTCAGGCCTGCGATTTGTGCAAGTCCTTCTCGTCCAACGTCCTCGAAGACCATGCTGCCAGACTTCAACTTGGGCGCCCGAGAGACGTATTCTGCTGGTGAAGCTGGGCAAATGTATTTGGTGGTGTCCGCAGCGGCAGGCCTCGGCTGGAGCAATCAACTTGAGCAGATGCTCGCCGAGTAGGAGGCAGCCCAGGCCACATCTTTGTCCTCCTCGGTCGCGGCATTTATCCTGCTCTCCTGGGGCTCCTTCTACATGGCTTCTTTAAGGAGCTTTGTCAATCCCTCTCCATGAAAGGTGAGGGTCCATCAGGACACTCCTCTTGGTCCAAGAAGAAGGACTTGAAGGGTAAGTCCCATCATCGGTGTTCGTGGGAGCGGGAGATGTCCCCTTCCCTGATAGTTGACACTTGACTTGGTCAAGGTTGCAGCTAAGGCAGCTGGCTTCACGGTGTCGATGGTTAGGGATGACAGTGATTCTGGGTGGCCTGATGCTAGAGCTAGGGACCCTAGTTTAGTTACTGAAGGGACCTGTCCCATGCCTTGGGAATGTAAGAAGTTTGAAGCTGCTCAGAAAAGTGACCCTAGTCTAGAGAAGCCGAGGACTTGGGCAGACTCTGATGGAGCACAGGGAGGTGACAGGAAACATAAGTTTTATTGGGACAATTGACTGATGTATACTCAGGATGCTAAGAGTGAGGGAGGGGTGATAGGCAGGCAGCTTGTGTTCCCCATGGGTACCGTGAGCAGCTGCTCAGATTGCACACCATATTCCCTTGTCTGATCATCTGGGAATCGCTTGCACTACTCAGCGGTTGGCCCAGAATTTCTGTTGTCCCAACTTCACCCAGCAGGTGAAGGAGTATTGCAGGTCTTATCACTGGTGCCAAAAATAGGGAAGGCAGGTAAGAAAACCAAAGCCACCCTGATTCCATTGCCCATAGTGCAGGAGCCATTCCAGAGGGTGGGAATGGATATTGTGGGGCCTTAAATACCTCAACTCCTCCGGGAAGAGGTTCATCCTGACTGTGGTGAATTATGCCACCGGTATCCAGAGGTAGTCGCCCTATCCTCACTGAGGACAGACAAAGCGGCAGATGCCTTACTTGGGATTTTCTCCTGTGTTGGGTTTCCACAGGAGGTTATCACTATCGAGGGGTTCCTTCATGTCAGACCTGATGAAATGTTTGTGGGAGAAGTGGGATGGTGCAAAGACACACAACACCTTATCACCCACAAACCAATGGGCTTGTGGAAAGATTTAATGGTACGCTGAAGTCAGTGCTCCAAGCATTTGCTGAACAGCATGGGAAACTGGAAGAAATACCTTCCCCACCAGCTGTTCACATACAGGGAGGTGCTCCAAGAGTCGACCGGTTTTTCCCTTCGACTTCTTATATGGACGTTGGTACTTGGGCCCCAAGGCTTGATCCGGGAGGACTGGGAAGGCAAGCACACCACCCAGGGAACTCCTATAGTGGATTATATCCTTAGGTTTAGGAAAGGCTGAATGAGTTTATGGGGACAGCCCAGAGCAACCTGGCAGCTGCCCAACAAAACAAAAGTGGATATGACAGCAGAAGCAGAGCTTGCTCATACACAGTGAGTCAGGAAGTCATGGTCCTCATCCCAGTCCGGAAAGACAAGCTGCAGATTGAGTGGGCAGGACCATACAAAGTGGTCAGAAAGGTAATGGCGTAAACTATATAACAGAGTTACCTGACAGAAGACATACACAGAGAATGTACCATGTCAACATGATGAAGCCATATGCTAATAGAGCTGATATGATGTTTGCAGAATGTAGTCCTGGGGAGGATGGACAAAGGAACCCCCTTCTGGACTTGCTGGAAGAAAGCAAGTGGGAGTCCTCTCTGGGGGCAGTTAAATTGTCACCCCAGTTGGCCCAGACCAGATTTAGGAAGTAAGGGAGGTTTAGCAGACTTTGCCCCACTGTTTCGCACTAAGCCTGGCCTAACCCTTAGCAATGCACAAAGTGGAGATAGGAAGCAGACACCCACACGGCGGACAGCATATCAGGTGTCAGAGGCTGTCCAGAAAGGCATTAGGAGGGAGGTGGAGGAAATGCTGGATTTAGGGTTAATCCAGAAATCCCACAGCCCCTGTGCCTCACCTGTAGTCCTTGTGCCCAAGCCAGATGGCCCTCACTGTTTTGTGTGGACTGTCAGGGACTGAATGCAGTCACGAAGGCAGACGCCCACCTGATGCCATGGATGGACAAACTCCTGGAAAAGTTGGGAGGGCGACCTACAGTACCTATGACTGTTGACCTGAGAAAGGGATATTGGCGGGTAGAGTTAACTGACAGAGCTGGGAGAGGTCAGCCTTCATCACTCCAATAGGGTTATTTGAATTTAAAGTAATGTCTTTCAGAATGAAGAACACCCCGGCCTCTTTGCAAAGATTGGTGAACCAGGTGTTAAATGGTGCTGAGAGTGCGCCGTGGCATACCTGGATGACATTGCCATCTTTAGTGCCAGCTGGGAGGAACACCTGTCCCACCTTAGGGAAGTGCTGAGCAGACTACAGAGGCTGGGCTCACTGTCAAAGCTGAGAAGTGCCAGGTGGCCATGGCTGAAGTGACACCTCAGCCACACTGTAAGCCGTAGATAGCTCCATCCCTAACCAAGTAAAAATAGAAGGCGATCAGGGCATGGCCCAGACCAGAAATGCAGAAGCAGGTCAGGAGTTTTCTGGGGATAGCAGGGTACTATAGGAAATTTGTACCCAATTACAGTGTCCTGGCTGCTCCCTATCTGACCTGGTAAAGAAAAGGATGCCTTAGATAGTTACCTGGGAACCAGCCTGTGAAAAACCTTTATCAGACTGAAGAAGACACTGTGCAGTGCTCCTGTGTAAATAAGTCCTGACTATAGCAGACCCTTTATAATTCAGACTGACGCCTCAAATGTGGGTATTAGGGCAGTGCTGAGTCAGACATCCAACCAAGGAAAGATCACCCCATCGTGTACCTAAGTAAAAGTTACTTCCAGGAGCAGGCATACTCTACTGTGGAAAAGAGTGTCTTGCTATGGTGTGGGCCCTACAGAAGTTAGAGCCATACTTATCATGGGCAGCATTTTGAGGTACAGACTGACCACAACCCCTGGTTTGGCTGACACAAATGGAAAAAATGAATGGTCGACTATTAAGATGAAGTTTTGCCTTGCAAGGGTATGACATGATGATCTCTCATAGGGCTGGAGCAACCAATCAGAACACGCAGATGACCTGTCGCGTCTGTATGAGGAATGAATTGACTAGGGAGCTCATCCCATACAGGGATAGAGCCCCCAATTCAGGCTGGGTGGGAGGTGTGACGCTCTGCTCCCTTGCTTATGATTATTGTATGATATCTGTAAAATAAATAACTGGTCTGTGTATGAGATTATCTCACAGAAGTTAGCAGATTTGGCCTGTAAGTTTAAGAGTCAGTAGCTGAACTACAGGATGTAATTAAACAGACCAGGAGAACCATTAATCAAGACATCCTTCTAGAGAGAGACAGTTTATGGCCCTCATAATCTGTGCTGCCTTTGAAGTGTCCCACCTAAATCAGCCTCTAGTGCTGCCTATTTACTTTCCTAACTTCCAGAACGAAGGGGTGCACTTTCTGTGCAGTTAGCATTGTCCCAAGAAAAAACTGCTAATCAATTATTTAAAACCCTGTATTCTTACCTTTTCCAAGTTTAGTAACACCATCAAGCCTTTCAAACAACTGTCAGACTTAACCACATATACATCATATGCAAAAAGAAACTGAGAAGACACCCAGGCAGTATTTCAAATAAATGGTTGTTTACTAAAAGATGATAAAAAATTTAAAATTAAACACAGAACAATATATCATACAACTTACAATCTTATAAAACAAAAAGGAAGTTTCATAACAACACTCCTACCCAGTGAAGATTTAATTGCTTTCTATTACCTTTCTAAGTGCTCTCCCAGTCAGAGTCTATTTCCTATGTGTTCATTCCATATTATGTTTCAGTCTTAACTCTATCTGTCCCCACCCCTTTGATGAGGTCAGCTAGAACTGCCCCAGTTTTAATATTCTTACATCAATGTCTCTGACGATGTAAGTGATGTGCTTTTAAAAATCTGTAACTAGCCATTTCCCAAATATGACAGTCTTTAATTAAACATTTCTCTTTGAACTTAACAATCCCACACTCATGTCCCTTATTCTCAAGATACGTGAGAAAACCATTAAGAGTCAGTCCAGTGACTTCTTCTTCCTGCTACGTCATAAAAGTCATATATGTGGGACACTTCAAAGGCAGCACAGGTTATGAGGACCATAAACTGTCTCTCTAGAAGGATGTCTTAATTAATGGTTCTCCTGGTCTGTTTAATTACATTCTGTAGTTCCAGCTACTGACTTTTAAACTTACAGGCCAAATCTGCCAACTTGTTTGAGACAATTTCATACACAGACCAGTTATCTATTTTACAAATATCATACAGTAACCATAAGCAAGGGGCAAAGCGTCACACTAACAACCACTTGTGAGGTCTGCTTCTGTTCGGCTGAGCTTGTCCCCAGAATGTTTTCAGCACCTGGTAAGTAAACTGCTTGGATCAGAATTCCCTGATGTAGACACCATTATCACACTCTCTTTGCCTCTCTGTAGAGGGTAAGAGTGTGCTCCCCATTGTTTGCTGATGTAGTACATGACAGACTTCTTGTCGGTCTGGAGGAGCACTATCTTGTGGCTGATGAGGTCCACAAGGGCACCTTGAGGCATAGAGACCTGCTCTCATCTCCAACACACTGATGTGGAGGTGGGACTCTGCAGGGCTCCAAACTCCTTTGGTGAGGTGCTCCTGACAATGGCCCCCATCCCAACAGAGAAGCATCCATGGTGAGGGTTACCTGAGGCTCTGACTGAGACAAAGGGAGGCCTTGAAGGAGGTTGTCCTCCTGTGTCCACCATGCAAATGACTTAAGCAGGGGCTTCATCACCTTGATGGGGTAAGATTAAGGATACATAGCTGGAGACCACTGTGTGCTTAGCATCCACTGGGTTGTTCTCACATGTAGACGGGCCAGAGGCACCATGAACACTGAGAAGGCTATGGGGCTAGCATGTGCTGCATGGAGCGTCCTCGAACAGACTTGTGCTCCATTATGTCATGAGCCATCTGAAGAATTGTTTTCTTTTGTCTTCTGGAAGAAAGGCCCTGGCTCTGGTGGTGTTCAGAAATGCCCATATGAAGAGAAGCTGCTGAGAGGGCTGAAGCTGTGACTTCCGAGATTCAACAGGACTCCCATGGAAGTAAAGAACTGAGAGACCATGGCCACTGCTCAGCCTGTCTCCTGCTTGGATGGACTAGCTAGTAACCAGTCATGCAGACAAGGAAAACTTGGAGTCTGAGTTTTCTTAGTGTGCTGTGAGAACAGCAAAGTTCTTTGTAAAGGCTCAAGCACTGAGGATAGCCCAAAGGGAAGGACGAGAATTGATAATGCAGATCCAGTACCACGAAGTGGAATAACCTGTGGTGGCTGGTGTGGACCAGGATATGTTAGTAAACATCCTGCATATCCAGACAAGCTAACCAATCTTGCAGCTAAATGAGTGGTAGCAGAGTTCCCAGACCGATCAGTTTGAACTTTTCTCACTCTGTGAACTTGTTCAAGTTTCTGAGATCAAGAATGGAGTGCATGTCCTGAATTCTTTGGAACAAGGAACTAATGTGAGTAAAAGCCTGTACTGCTCTCTACATCCAACACTACTTCTCTGTCCAATTGTTCAGAAGGCCCACAATCTCCTATGCTAGAAGCTCTGACATGTGAGTTGATAGCAGGGGTTGCTTCCTGGGCAGATAATCTAGAGGATTTCCATAAAACTGAGCAAGTATCCCTCTCAAAAGATCCTGAGAACCCACTTGTCTGTTGTGATGGAGTCCCATTGACAGTAAAACTTGGTGAGGTACCCCTACTGGAAAGGAAAGGTCTTCAGGCAGCTGAGGCAGGACTGGGGCCAAGACATAAGAGAGTGGCACTAGGTGCTTTAGGGCCTGTGCCTTCAGCTGCGCTTTCCTTTGTGGCTGGGAAGGCTGAGACTTGACTTGAGCTCCTTGCCTTTGCCTCGAAAGGACTGTTTATTATGGCAGAAACCTCACCCCTTCCTCCTTTGGGGATATGATGGAGCAGGCCTGGAGGTCTTGATGGGTGTCCTGGTTTTCTGGGAGACTTTAAGAGATTGTTCCTGTCTGCTATCCAAACAGGTAAAAGCCATCAAAGGGACATTCATAACCTCTTGCTAGACGTCACTGGAGAAACCAGATGTCAGAAGCCAAGAATGTCTCCTAATACAAATTTCAGCAACAGCAGAGCATGAGGCAGTGTCAAAAGCATCCATAGCCACCTTTAGGTGATGACTATTAGACTCGATACCCATGATTAACAGTCTGAACAATCTTGTGCTTAGTCTCAGATTCGGGCAAGATTCTGCTAGAGACTTGAGAAGCCCAAAAGGTACACTCATACTTAGTAAAATGCCCTTGATAGCTTGCTATCCTCCTGTTAAGGGTAGCAGCAGTGACAGCCCATTTTCCATTGTGTCTATCTTGTGGGACTCTTTATTAATAGGATCGTGAGTCACTTCCTGAGGAAGAATGCCTTTGTCATTTTAAACCCAAATGACAATCTTGTCAGCAACAGACTAAAAAGCAAGGGTAGGCCTATTCTAGGGCAGTACACTTATGGTCTATCTTCCTACAGACCGTGGGGATAGATGCAGGATTATTCCATATTATGTACAAAAGAGTTTCAAATGCAAGGGAATGAGGGTACGAGACTGACTAGCATGGTAGAAACACTGAGTCACTCCAGATGGAGACATTTCCTGGGTCACTTACAGAAGGCTCAAAAGCAAGCATAGCACACATGTTGTGGAGAACAGCCTGAAAAGAAAAGTCTTCTTGAGGAGCAGGATACGGGCCTGGAGATGAAGAGTCCAGACTATAAAAAGTGTTTTCATCACTGCCCTCGAAATGAAGAGTCTGGGGTCAGACTCATCCTCTCCAGATCCTCCCTGGGGAGAGGGTCTGGAAAAGGGTGGACCTGTTTCCCTAACCCAGACCTAGCAGCAGGCAGCACTGGCACCAGCAGAAGAGGAGCCAGTGCGGAGATGGCATTGCTGGGGAGACTGGGTCCGGCACCGAGGGCCCTCTTGGTGCCAGGGGTGGCAATGGGCCAGGCCTGAAGCTGGCATCAAAGGTCCAGCCAGCAGAGTGACTGGCAGAGATACTGGGGCTGGTCCTAAAGCAGTAACATTGAATGGGGTGCAGCCCATAGAACAGGTGTCTGCGGTGTGTAACTGGCAAAGACCAGAGGTCAGCTGATGGAGTCATATGCTGTACCTGACTAGAAGGTCCTGATTCCGGCATCAATGTCCTTAGCCCTGAAGGGCCTGGGCTGGCTCAGCAAGAAAAGCAAATGAGCCAGACGCTGAACCCACTGCTCCATAAGAGCTGTCCAGTGGTAAACTGCCCACCGGCGCCCCACAAGAAGACAGGAGGGACTCGGGCTCGAGACCTCGACCTTTCACGAGCAGCACCAGGGAAGCCCTTCTGCTCTAAAATGCCGAGGATCTCATGGCAGACCTCACAGAGGACCTCAAACAATATCGTCTCTTTCCTTCTGACAGAAAGAAAACTTGAGTTCAGTGGTGCCAAGTCCCCTACCGGATCGGGAACAGGCCCACTTCTTCTTGTGTTTGTGGAGAGCTGTCCCCACCGCCGAAGCAGCATGCCTGAAGAGGCTCCCACCGTAACCATCACTGCCTATGGCTGTCGATCGCTGCTTGGATCGGCTGAGTGAGAATGACAGAGATACTTTGAAAATCACTAAACTGAGACAAAAATAACAAACACTAGCTTTAAACAGTAAAACTTAGGAGAACTGAATGCTGTTGTCATATAGATGTGAAGTTCTGACTCCCGTGGGTGAGCAAAATCATAACTGGAGCACTGACAATGGGGAAAAAGGAACTGAGACAAGTGAGGCCCGAGCTGAGGTAAACCATGCATTGTGAGCCAGTCTCGTGGAGCTGTGCATGTGCAGCCTACCTTGGCGCCGCCCTCCTGAAAGTTCTGTTTCCTACAAGATCCCAGCACCTCTGGCTCAGAACTCACTGGTGTGAAACAATAGTGCAAACTGATTCCTGGAAATTCAGTTTAAAAGAAGTTCTTTTATAACAGATATCTCCTAACTCACTGGGACAGACTGAGCACAGTACATTTCATTTTTCATCAAATAATTGCAAAGAATAGTTACATAAGAACTTACCATAACAGTAGATATTTGAGGTGTCTCAGTCATCAGATAACACTGCAGGAACTCATCGCCATTGGTGAAGGTGAGCCCACATGGAAGATTTTCAGCAGTACAGTGGGGCTGCCCATGCTGTGACATCCGTTGATATCACCAACTCTAGATAGGCATGGGAGGCCCACTCCTTTCTCAGTTCTTTCCTCCTGGAGAATAAGGGAGCAAGGCTCTTACCCTGGGGACTGAGGAGAGAAACAGGTACCAGAAAGAAAAGCTGGATATACCAGATAGCCAGTTCTAGACAGGAGCCCCAAGAAGAGGGAAGGTGGTAGAAGAGACCTGATGACTGAGATCCTCAAAGATGTACTGTTACAATAAGTTGTTATGTAACTGTCCTATCTTTTCGTGGTATCTCAGTCACCAGGTAACACTGTAGGAATGAGTCCCAAGCAGTTACAAGTGCAAATAGACAGTCTGGGAGGAGAGCACTCAATAAACTTAAGACAGGAGTCCCTGCAAGACGGCCTGTTAAATCCTGCATGGGCTCTTGAGACAATGTCCAGACTATGGCGCTTGGTGAAAGTGTAGACTGTACTCCAGGTGGCAGCCACACAAATATCAGCGGTTGAGACCCCTTTGAAACAAGCCACTGAGGTAGCCATTCCTCTGTTGGAATGAGCTTTGACAGCACCAGGCAATTTTTGCTATACTTGTTGTAGCAGAACACAATGAAATTTTGCCAACCATTTGGATAAACATTGCTTAGAAACTGAAATGCCCTCTCTGCCCGGGTGAAGGAAACAAACAACTGCTTTGACTTTCTGGACCCTGGTCGAAGCAGGTAGTACTTCAAAGTTCTACATCTAACTATGGAGCAATGCTTTTCCTGGATTGGCATACTGGAAAGTAAGCAGGAAGGAGGATAGACTGATTGAGTGTGAACTCATAAACCACCTACGCAGAAACTTGGGATTTGTGCGCATAGACACCTACCTTAAAACCAGCCCAGTGGTGCTGAGAGTTGGGGCCCTGGATGCACACTCACACCACACCCGGCGACCTGGGCTCAGGAGCGAGCTTGGGTAGCCAGGAGTCGGCCAGGGAGGAGAGATAGAGCCTCCGAGACAGCCTCCTCTCCTGGGGAGGGTGGACTAATGACTTCTGGCAGCAACTCCCAGTGGAGACTTGGGGCAATAACCTGGGGGGTTGCATATGCAGGGGTGGAGGTTTTGGCAGATGTCCATAAGAAAGGTGTGGGAGCACATCCAGATCGCGCTGGCCATCATTGCATGTCTGCGTCTCTGGGGTTTTGCTCACAATCACGCAAAAGGAACAATCCAGGCACCTGAGGAGATGATGGCGTGCCTTCCCATGCCCACTGCCGGACTCTGCCTTCACCTGATAGGTATCCTCAGCCTGCACCTGAGGTCTACCACCAGACTAAATTGAAGGAGCGCCAAAGGTAGGTGAGGGTGGCCCCTGCCTGGGGGCACAAGTAAGGGTCTGCCGGTGGGGACTCAGGGTGCTAGGTCGAGGTTTTGGGGGTATCCGGGCTGAGGGGTCTCAGACAGGGTGGGACAACAGGTGTCTCCTGGGGATGCCTCAGGATTTGGTGAATGGAGGGAAAATAGTGGGGGAGGAGGCACCCTGTCTTTGTGGAAAATCAAATAAGGCTCCTTGCACCAGAGGGCCTGAGGCTCTGAAATTTTTCAATCAGAAGTAATGTAATTGCAACTAAAATAGGACTTTCCAAGAAAGAAAGTGCAAATTGCAGGTCGTGATTGGCTCAAAAGGAGACAGGATTAACTTCTCCAAAATAAAATTCAAGTCCCATGCTGGGATAGGGAACAGACTGGAGGTTTCAGATGCAGGATGCCCCTAAGAAGGACGTGGAAACATCCAGCTGAGCAATCATGCAGTCACCCGGCTCACGGAAAGCAGAAATAGCTGAAAGGCAGACCTTGAGGGAAGAATACTGAGACCTGAGTCGGACAGTGAGATCAGGTAGTCCAGGATATGATTCAACAACAGAGACCCTGACCTGGCGATGACTACATTCTCAGGAGACAGGCATGCAGATGAAGGACCTGAGGCTGGGATGGACCAAATCATGGATAAGCAGATTTCTGCAGAGGGAGAGGAGAGGGACCAGAGGTTCCTCCACCAACTACTAAAGTAGAGGGAACCATATCTGGCGAGGCCAGAATGGAGCCACTAGAATTATGCTGGCCCCCTCCGTCTGCAACTTGATTAGCACCCTCTGTATTAGAGGAAATGGAGGAGTGCATAAAGAAACCTCCGCTCAAGAGAGGGACAATGCATCTCGTCAGAAAACTCCAGGCCCTGGATCTAGCGAGCAGAAATTAGGCAGTTTTGCATAGATACGAGGCCTTAAAGGTCCAGCTCTGGAATACCCAATCTGTCAAGCAAGCCTTCTGTAATGGATGAGAGAAGTTTCCATTTGTGCATGCTGGACTGGGTCCTGCTGAGACTGTCCGCCAGGATGTTTAGGATGCCTGCACGTGGACCACAGAGAATGTCAGACTGTGATCCAGTACCCAGTACCACACTTTCATTGCCTCCCGGCAAAGGGGTTGAGTGAGTTCCACCCTACTTGTTGATGTAGTACACTACACTCAGATTGTCCAACTGCAGCAGCACTGACCGGAGTAAGATGCTCCTGAAATGCCTGCATGGCATACAGCACCGCTCTAATTTCCAGGACACTGATATGCAGGAAGTTTCCCACTGGGACCAGGATCCTTGGGTCTAAAAGGGACTCAGACCTGATGCATCTGTGGTTGGATCTGAGCAGGAAGAAATACGGAATGCGTACCTACTGTAATTCTTGATCTTCTTGGACGAAGTCTCCACCACTCATTCACACTAATGGAGTGACGGAAGCACTAGGACCCTGCAGAAGCCAAAAATCTTCAGGAGGGCCACCGCTGGGATAGGGGCTGTGCATGCGCAGTACCAACGGACTAGCTACCACCATATAGGCTATCTCGGCGTTGACCCTCCAACCGCTTTAGTACCTTTTGACCAAGGAGGTGAGTAACTAACTTAAGAAAACCTAGCTAACTTTAAGGCATAAGAAGGCCCAAATGACCCATGTAAGAAGGGTCAATTCAACAATGTCTTCACAGCCTGAACAACAAGGAAGAAGACCAAAAACAGAACGAGTGAGCTCAGGGATGGCGGGTTGGCGTGTGAATGAGTGGTGGAAACTTCTTCCAAGAAGATCAAGAATTATGATAGGTACATAATTTTCATATCTTCCTGGACTAAAAGTCTCCACCACTCATTCACACTATAAAGGAAATACAGAGCTAAAATTCAAACCCTGAGTAGGGCAGTAGGAGGCAGAGCTCACTCAGGACAGAAGTCCATAAGGACTTTCCTGTCAAAGAAAGTGAGCTGTCTGGCAAGATCATCCAGATTGTAATGCTTCACAAAAGTATGCACTGAGCTCCCAAGTCACTGCCTTGCAGATGCCTGCCAATGGGTACATTACAAATCTCCACCAGAGGAGAAACGCCACTCGGTAGAGTGGCTGTGAACCCAGCTTTCCAACTTGACTTGCGCCATGGATTAGTAGTGTCAAAGGCAAGCTACTAACCATGCAGAAATGCATCTCATGGCAACAGGCTGACCCAGCCGAGGCATGCTGAAAGATACAATAGTTGCTTGAATGCGTACCTCTTTCATTCTATCAATGTAGGATTGCAGAACCTCTCACACACCCAGAGAATGAAGGGAGCATTCCCTTTCATTCTGGAATGCTTAGTAAGCAGGGAGAAGCAAATCTTGACTACTGGTAACTGAGCCAGTGACATGTTCTCTACTGGCTCAAGATAGGCTAAAACATGCAGAGGGTGTACCTTCACTGCCAGTATTGCAGACCTGCATTCGACAAGGTCCAAGAGACACTCAACACCTTACTTGGTGGGCAACAGAAAGGGTCCAGATGGGACTTTGCACACCAGATGGAAAGCGTTCCAATTAGCCAAGTAAGCGTTCCTGGTGGAAGGCCTATACACGCAGTTAAGATTATTTCTGCGATTGTCTGAGAAACCAAAAACCTGCCCACTTCTATGTCCTCAGGAGCCCGCATGGAGATGAAGGGAGCGCAGGTTGGGATGGACAAAAGTCCTGTGTCAGAAGGTCTGCTCATAGAGGAGTTGCCTTGGGGAACTTCTGACAGTCTGTTGACCAATGCAAATCATACCTGCCAAGGCCAGTCTGGGATGATGAGAATCATCCTGCCCCCATGCCTCCAACTTGAGCAGCACCCTGTGAACTAAGGAAATGGAGAAAAGTGCAAGGAAGCATCTTGTCCACTGCAGTGATACATCCTGACAGAAAACACCAGGTTCTGGATTTCTGAACTAGGATAGAGGCAGTTTTGTGTTGAGTGGACACAAAAGGACCAGGTCTGGACCGCCCCACTCATCAAAAGAGAGTGCACGACATCTGAACTGGCGCATCATGCCGAGGCACCACTCTCACATCCTCACGGCCTTCCTGTACAAAGGGTAGGAGGCGCCCACCCTGTTTGTTGATGTAATGCATCACAGCTTTGTCATCCATCCATTACGTGGCAAGGATCTCCTTCAGGACTTGGAAAGCATATCGACAGCTCTCATCTCTAAGATATTTATGAGATGAGTCTCCTCCTGGTCCACACCTGAGTGTGGAGGTCCTGACAGTGATCTCCTGAACCGATCAGGAGTGCAATCGTGGTGACAGTGATCTGAGATTTCAAAGGGTAAGGATACCTTGCAGAAGCTTGTTCAACTGTGTCTACCATGAGAGTGATTTTGTCAAAGGTTCTGTCATTTTGTGGAGGATTGCTGATGTGAGGTCGGAGACCACTGCTTGCTGCAGATGATGCCATGAGTTCAAGCATCTGCTGCATCGAAAAGGGCCGAACAGAGTCATTTTCTGTGATGTAATGAAACATCTGAAAATGTAATTTCTCCTGTTCTCCAGAAGGAAAAACTCTCGCCCTGGAGGTATCCGGAGGTTCCTATGAAGAGGAGCTGCTGGAAGGTGAATCTGGCACCTTCCTAACAGAACACCCCTCCTGGAAGTGAGCAACTCAGAAGCTGTGGCAACTGCTTCCTGTGTCTCCAGCCCAGATGGGCTGGCTAGAAGCCAAACATCCAGGAAGTGAAGACTTGAACATTGAGGTTTTAGGGAATGCCTCCCTGAACAGGTACTTGTTTAACCTTCAAAGGTCGAGAATTGGCGAGACCACCTGTTATCTTGGAATCAGGCAGTGGAAATAGGAACCTGTGTTCCAAACTGCCATGGAACAACTTCTATTCGCTGTTTCGCAGAGGCTCCATATCTCAGAAGCAAGTGGGTCTGACTGAGAGGCGGACAGACTAGGCTACCATCTGGGTCTGGGAAATCTCTACAAAACTGGGAGATTATCCTCTTGGACAACTCTGATGACCCATCGTCTGCTAAAATGGACTTCCACTGGTTGGAAAACGAATCAGATGCCCCCCACCAAGGGTGTCCACCTCAGACAGCCAAGGAGGGACCTGGGCTGGATCCACAGAGGTTGGTACAGGGTGCTTTCGGGCCCTGTGCCCCTGCTGTGATTTCTTTGTGGCTGAGGAGTTGATTCCTGACAAAGGCTTCTAAGATTCTACCTTGAAAGGACTGTCTGTTACTAGAATGTCAATGGTTCCTGTCCCTCTGAGGGGGTAGTAGGAGCCGGCCTGCTGTCTAAATGGCAGCCCTGATGTTCTGAGTGGCCTCCAGAGCTCAATCTGAGGCCAAACAGATAAACACTATCAAGGAGACATTAATCACCTGCTGCCAATGGCAGCTGCCCTAGAGGCAGTATCATAGGTGTCCTAACAGCTGTTAGCAGATTATTGGGCTATATACTAGCAATAGGCGTTAGAATCCAGGAGACTCTGAATCATTGAACTGAGTGTGTTCCACAGGGTGTACTTGTACTGAGGAATGTAGGAACTCTGCTTTGGTCCACAGATGAAGTCTGAAATGTTATGGTGGACCCCATATCCCTGAAGAAAAACTGAAAGAGATCTTCCATCACAGGCTCTGCTGATACAGAAAGCTTGCATTCCAGCCCCTAAATGAGCAATCCGCTGCATCTTCAACAAAGCAGAATAGGGAGAACTCATCCAGATCTACTTCTACCCCAGAAGAACCTCCAAAAGGCAGGTCTAGGTCAGGATCATGAGAGATGCCACCATCTGGATCGGCATAGAGGTTCAAGCGCCATCCGTGCCTGGGCACCACCCACAGCGCCAGAACCACGCAGTGCCATCACATGTGATGTTGGCACCACCATGAGTGCTGGCATCACATATGCTGCTGGCATCATACGGCACCAGCACCACACGCAGCGCCAGCACCGCTGCTGGCCCTAGACCCAAAAGAAAGGGGAAAAGGAAAGCAGTACCCATGCCGCCCCCGCAGGGAAAAAGGTAAGGGGGTAGGCATCGCTGAGTCAGCATCGATGGCACTGGCACCAGAGAGGGCACCTCACACATATCCTGGCCGACCCACCTGCAGCCGCGGCCCAACGGCTCCAAGGCCCAAAGGCCCCAGAACTGGGTCCACTGGCCAGGACAGCTGGGCAGATGCCATATCCGCTGCTCTAA
The DNA here is from genome assembly GCA_016271365.2 of Neoceratodus forsteri. Taxonomy (NCBI): domain Eukaryota; kingdom Metazoa; phylum Chordata; order Ceratodontiformes; family Ceratodontidae; genus Neoceratodus; species Neoceratodus forsteri. The sequence continues at coordinate 1,706,644,499 of CM028129.1, read as the reverse complement.
AGAGTGGCCAGAGGAGAAACTGCTCACCAGAGCCCCATCAAGGACAGAGATGAAATCCATTGTGAAGACCGCGGCCCTTAAGAGCGGAGCCACAGAGTACCCACGGGTCGGGTCAGGCCTACCACTCACCACCACCGGCGATCCCTGCACAGGCGTATCAGAGGCGACTTTCGAGCGGTACCAATTCTTCTTCCACCGAGAGGAGGAAGAAGAGCTTTAAGTCGAGTGGAGCCGTGTCCCGGTTGAGGTGGGGAACGGCCCACTACTCTTGTGCTTCAGGTGGACTGTCCTCCCCAAGCACCGGACTGCCCGTGGTTGGATCCACCCTCTGCAAAGAAGCGGCAGACCAGAACACAGCCCCACTGCCATCACAGCTTTCAAACAAAGTCTCCCTACCATCACCACTACTGTCTAACGTCAACTCCATTGATGGCAGGCTGAGAATTTCTTCCTGTTCTTCTCTTCTTTTTTAAAAAAAAAAGCGCACTAAAAGTAGTAAGTTAAGCGAATACTGAACAGCTATAACTGGTGTCGTATAGCGAGACTTGACTTCCGGCAGGAAAGCGACACTGTCACGAAGCTCACTCGACAGTGGGGAAAAAAAACTGAGGCAGTTGGAGGGTCAATGCTGAGATAGCCTATATGGCATGCTATCCTGGCCCTGACCCTCCTGAAGATTTTTGGCTCCTGCAGGGTCCTAGTGCCTCCAGCGTAGTCTCATTAGTGTGAATGAGTGGTGGAGACTTTTGGTCCAGGAAGATCTGGAATGGACGCCTGTGAAGAAGATTCAAGGGGTCCATCCATCACTGCAGTACCAGTACCTTGCATATTAAGGAGGATACCACGACTGGACGATCGGACTCATCTATCGTTGGTCCCACTGTACTTGGTGGGTCCACTGGAGAGACCGATAAGAAACCTGGCCAGCGGAGCGGTGGGTATGGCAGCAGTCATTAGGCCCAGCAATCTGAGGTACACCCTGGCAGGGATGTACTGGTTCTGATCAACTTCCTGAGCTTGGGCTATGAGGCAGTCTGCTCTGTTTTGGGGCAGGAAGGCCTTCCTTTCATCAGGCCCAGAACTGCCCCTATATACTGCAGCTTTTGGGACAGCACTAGAACTGACTTGGGCAGGTTGACGGTAATGCCCAGTGAGTGGAAGAGCTGAAGAGTGCACTCCAGACTCAGCAAAGGCTGTTCCCTGGATGGGGCCTTTAGGAGCCAATCATCCAGGTAATGGAAGACATATCTCTCTCTCTCTCTCTCCTTCTGAGAGCTGCAACCACTGCCAAGCACTTGGTAAGCAAAGGGCAGTACTTTGAACCGATAATGCTCACCCTGAAAGGAGAGAGAGAAACCTCCTGTGAGGAGGGAGAACTGATATGTGCAGGTATGCATCCTGCATGTTCAATGAGCAGACCAGTCCCCTATCTTGAGGAGGGCATTAGGACTGGCAAAGTTACCATTGGAACTTTTGTACTGGACAAACAGGCTGAGTTCCTTTAGACCTAAAATGGGCCTCAGATCTCCGGTCTTTCTGGGGACCAGGAAAACCTGGAATAAAACCCTGATTTCTCTGGCACTGGTTTGATGGCCTGCTTGTGCAGAAGAGACTACACTTCCTTTCGGAGAACAGATAAGTGAGCCGGGAGCAACTGGAGAGTGGAGGCAGGGTGTCTGGAGGCTGCTGTATGAGTTCCAAGGTGTGACCTTTCCTATGATCTGCAGAATTCATGCACCCAAAGTTACGGTTCTCCATTGGTTGAGATGGAGGAGAACCGACCTCAACCTCACCTCCTGGTCTGGGACCATAGAGGGGGTGTGGCGAGGAGTCAAGCAGAGGCAGAGACAGCAGTATAGGCTGGTCCCTCACTTCTGTGGCGGCTTGGCGCTCCAGCACTGGAAGGGGTGGGCAAGGGAGCCTGGGCTCTATGCTTTCCCTGGGTATGGGGAGCAGTTCCAGGCCTACTGTTTGTTTACAAGGGAGACCACCCTCTACCGCTTGGTTGGGTGTGGTAAAGGAATGGACCGATTTGATGACTGTGCCCAAGGCCTGATCATTTATGAAGTCCTGGACATCAGGGCCGAACAACCTAGTGCCACTGAAAGGGCATTAAGCACTTTGTGCTGCACATCAGCTGCAAATCCCAAAACTCTAAGCCAGGAGTGCTTACGGAGGTATATGCCCATGGCAGCTGCTCAGGCAACAGTATGAGCCATGTCAAACAATGCTAAAAGGAGATGTTTGCTAGCATCCTCAGCCGTCTGGAAACACTAAAAGCAGCTCCTGCTTTTGTATGCCATCAAGAAGGGCCTGGGCAGCAGCCTTGCCCTTCTTCCAGTTAACATTTTGGTATTTAACCATGTGTGATAAATAGTTTGCAATCCTCAGCGTCAGGTGGAGGAGGCATAAACCCTTTTCCCATAGGTCAACTCTACGAGATTCCTTGTTTGAAGGAAGGAACTAAGGTGTTTAGGGAACTTAGATCTATCATAAGCTGCCTTAATGACTACGGAGACAGTGTCTGCCTGGGCAGCATAATGGGGGAGACCCTGAGGCGTGATAAAGTTTGTCCACCCTGTGGCATAGCTGGCACCATGTCTGGTTTGTGCCAGGCTGCTGCGGCTGCATTCTTAAATGCTGGAAGCATTGGAGGAATGATCTTTGGGGAGATACTGGAATCTCCAGGAAGTCTACCAGATCTTTTCTGGTGACATCCTCTTCTTCAGTGTGAAAGCACATAGCTGAGGACAGTTGCTTCATTACATTAAAAATGTGGGGTCCTCAGGAGAAGACCTGAGAGTATGTTTCACAGGTTCTCACTGACAGACGCTGTGGACCTGTCAGAGAGCAGGACTTCTTCTTCTCCTAATCCTCAGGAAGAATGAGGTCTGGATGGTACTCCTCCTTGACATCAACCTCCTCAAGCTTTTTTTTTTTCTCTTCTACTTTATACCTCCTCAGCTGGGGGCGGGGTTCCTTTGGATCCCTCATTTTCTGGCTTCTGTGCCTCGGTTGCTGCCCTGGTCACAGTCAGAGCTCTGACCTTCTGCCCTGCCATCCCAGGTTGCTTCACAGCGGGGATTTATCCTGCTCACTGCGGAAACCTGGAGGCCTGGGACTGGAGGAGCTAGCTTGAGTAGGACCGCTGCAATGCCGATGGAGTCGGCTGTCATCGCCGAAGGATTGCTTGTTTTGGTCCCCATTTTTCTCCTCTGGCACAGGCGTGCAATGTTGTCAAGGATGCTGCTGTGCACGGAGAACATTCACAGTACACCTGATGCCTGCCCGCCCCAGCCCACAGTCTGATCACGAGCCACACCTGTCCCCAGCCACTGCCAGGGGCCAGTGAGTTAGCGATCCTCCCACCCACCCTCCCAGAAGGAGGAGAGCAGTCCATAGGACGCTCGATCTTCCTTCTCCCAGCCGACCCTGGTGGCCCAAGTCCCTCCCGAACCTGCATCGCTGGCATGGCATGAGGTTGGCATCCAGCACGTCAGCCCTCAGCACCACCGGGCCAGCAACCTCCTCTAGCTCTTGGTCTGGCACTGGATGCGCCGATGATCGCCCAGGGGAGCCACCCAGGGCCGACAAACTGGCATCAGTGATGAAGCTATCATTGACAGTGTCGGTGAAGGGGGCCTGTTTAAGGCACCCAGTTGCTGCACAAGCACAATGGGGAGCTTGAGCGAACTTAGTTGAGGTCGGCGGTGGTCATTGATGGAGGAAGGTTCACCAGCACCGTATCGACGACCTGCCTGCTGTGTCCTGAGAACCCGAGCAGCCTGTAGCCCTGGTGGGAGAAGGGAGAAGGGCAGGCCTCAATGGAGAGCCAATGACAACAAACCTGTTGTCGATGACGGAGGGCCGACAACCCAAAAGGTCGATGGCTGGGTGTCCTGTGTACTGTCGGAGGAGGTGCTGTTGGTATGGGTCTGGTGGCACCAAGACCTGGACAGCAGTTCTCTTCATCAGAACAGCTACAGGTGATGAAGATCTCCCTGAAGAAGGAGAGGCCGATGGAGGCGAGATCGATGTTGGGGGGAGGTGAAAGCAGTTGCAAACTTGGTCTTTTTATGACTTTTCCCTGAGGACTTGTCTCAGGCCTTGGCAGTCTGGGAGCTCACAGATCCAGTCAGTGACTAAGAGGCCAGGGCCCCGAGGACCCTGGCCGGAGCCGCTCTTTGTTGATCCATCAGGAATTTCTTAACAGCCTTTTCGTTTGATTAAACTTCTGGCAGAGCTCAAAGTTAGAAACTTCATGGTCAGGCCCAAGACAACAGACACAAATGGGTGTTGGTCTGTAGAGGCAATATTTTTCTGCAGCAGCAATGATGGAAGGCAGAGAGGTAAAAGAATAACTCTCGACATTAACCAACAGAAGAAATCTCTTGAAAAGAGATTTTTACAAGGTAAGTGAAAAAGCCAGAGGCTGACAAAGGCACAAATACTACAGCGGAGCTTCTAAGGAGACCCTTGCACTCGAATTGACGGCAGGAATGAACTGAGGAGAGGCAGAGGCCACCCGCCTATACAGGGTTAGTGACGCCGATGGATGTCGACGCCTGTGGGCAGCCCCACTTGTACTGCTGAAAATCTTCCTGTGGATTCCCTTCACCGACAGCAAAGGTTCTTACGGTGTTACCTGATGATTGAGCTACCCAAGATGATCCTGGTTTACATTTTAAGCCTTTATCATTATACAACTGGAAAATCTATTTGAATAAGTTCTAATATTGTAGTTACGTAAGGTCAACTACAGCTTATATTCCTTACCTTGCTGCAGGAGTTGATGAAATCATCGCTCAGACTAAGGTAAGATTTTAAGAGGTTCGCTTTGATCCCTCTAGGGGCTCAATGGTCATTTTAGAACTGTTCTGAAGGATGGCCACTGGGAACTTGTTGCTTGGTAAACTGGTGAGCCACAGTCGAAAATCTCGTGGACCTAGACCATCACAAAATTTAAATACTTTTATATGCTGCATTGATCTGTGTTACGGCAACATTTGTTTTCTTGTTCAGTATACTCTATCTGATGGGGCAGAAAACACTAATCACATTTAACTCAATCATCATCAATATTTGGGGAGGGGTTTGATCATAAGATACTCCACTATAGAAGTCTCTTACTTTTTCTGTTCTAGCTGCTTTTACTTAAGACAAAGACCAGATATCCTCAAGTGCCCCATGACTCCAAATAGAAACGTTATGCACTTACTGTAAATAAAGATCTTCCAGAATATCTTCTCTATGGAGTACCATTCTTGGATCTAAGCAGAGTGCGCTAGGACTGCAAAGGATGAAGTCTTTTGGCTAGGAGCAATAATGGCTACGGGCCTATTGTGCCTGCAAGATACCAAGTGGTGACGATGCCTGACCATACCTGTTGCTGACCCCTCACTACCTCAGCTCTGTACACCAGGAGACTGGGAAAAGTAGGGTCAATCCATGCCTGCAGGTTATACAAGACAAAGGGATAAGAAAATGATACAGGGAAAAGAAACAACTGAATATGACCCATCTATCAACCTAAAAGGAAAAAATGCATACCTATAGAGAGAGAGGAGAGGCAGACAGACAGACAGACAGACAGACAGATAGATAGATAACAGCTCTGCAAAACAAATATTATTTAGCACAAATACCCTGAGTATGGCAGTATTTGGGATGCTAAGTCAAACCCGAATACTGGCATATTTTGGGACTATAATTGTATGCTGTAGGAAAGGACCCATACTCACACTAAGTAGCGGCATTCATCACTGGTGGCAGTGTGAGAGTGAGCAGCACAGAAACACTGAAGTCTACAGCAGATAAGGACCACAAGACCCATCCAGTCTGCCTATTTTTCTACTTTAAGAATGTGCCATAGGCCTTTACTCTGTCAATGGCCTATCTAGTCATACTCATCTGTATTCCCTTATGCCTATTCCATGCCTGTTTGAAGCCCTGCACTGTATTCATATCCACCACTTCCTCAGGTAAGCCATTCCATGCATCCACCATCCTTTCTGTGAAAAGAACTTCCTCACATTGCCCCTTAATCGGCCTCCTCTAATCTCATGCTGTGTCCTCTTGTCCTGCTATTTTTCTTATATTGAAACATGTTAGACTCTTTTACCTTGTTAATGCCCTTAAGATGTTTGAATGTTTCGATGATATCACCTCTCTCCTTCCTTTGCTCTGGGTATACATACTGAGCTTGGTTAATCTGCCCTCATATGTTTTCTGATGCAGTCCCTGCACCATTTTGGTTGCCCTTCTCTGGACTGCCTCCATTTTATGTCATGTCCTTGTGCGGTGTGGCCTCAGTACTGCCGCAGTGATCTCAGATGGGGCCTAACCAGTGTCTTGTAAAGAGGATTATTACTCTCTTACCACCTTGTGATGCCCCTAGTAATACACCCCAACATCCCTCTAGCCTTACCTACTGCTTTAGTGGTCTGCTTGGATAATTTCAGGTCATCTGTGATGATGATGCCCAAGTCTCTTTCTTCCCTTGTGATTGCCAGCAACTCCTCCCAACCTATAGGTAGCTTCAGGGTTTCTCTTCCCTATGTGCATGATCTTGCACTTCTTTGCGTTAAATCCTAGTTGCCACTCTTCTGGTCATTTTACCAGTTTATCCAGATCTCTCCTCTTTTTGCCCACCTCATCTGGATCATCCACTCTGTTACAGATCTTGGTGTCATCTGCAAACACACAAACCTTACCCTCCAGTCCATCTGCAATGTCACTGAAGAAGATATTGAAGAGGACTGGCCCCAAGATTGATCCTAAGTACCCCACTTGTGACTTGCATCTGTTCTGTTTACCATTTAACACCACTCTCTGTTTTATGCCCACCAACCAATTTTCCACCCAGCTGACCAACTTCGACCCACCCTGAGCCTACCCAGCTTATTAATCAATCTTCTCGGAACAGTATCAAAAGCTTTGCTGAAGTCAAGTTAGCCCCTTGGTCTACCACTCTGGTTACCCAGTCAAAGAAATCTATTTGTTTGACAGGACCTTCCTGTTGTAAACCCATGCTCTCTGGGATCCTCTGCTCCTATAGATTCCAGGTGTTGCACTATCCTTTCCTTAAGAGTGCCTCCATAATCTTGCCCACTACTGAGGTAAGTGAGGTAAGACTGACTGGTCTGTAGTTCCCTGCTTCCTCCCTGCTACCACTCTTGTGTAGCAGGATCACATAAACCCCTCTCCAGTCTTCTGGGACCTCTCCTGTGCTCAGAGACCTTAGCTCCTTTAGTACCCTGGGATGTATGCCATTAGGTCCTATTGCCTTGTCCACCCTGCACTTAGCGAGCTCTTGCAGGACCCTTTCTTTTCTGAAGGTACCTGTGCACACCCCCCAAGTGTCCATGGTGCTGAGCTGTGGCCCTAACCTACCTTTCTCCTCAGTAAATACTAAGCAGAAGCATCTGTTTGGATAGATGCTTTCCTTGGTCCTCCTCCACACACCCCCTTATCCCCTTGATCTTAGCAATACCCTCTGGACTTTCTCCTTTCACTGATGTATCTATAGAAAGTCTTGTCCCCTTCTTTACTGTTTGTGCTAGTGTTTCCTCAGTTGGGGCCTTTGCCTGCCTTACTTGCATCCCTTAGGAAGTCTGGTATGCTTCCTATCTTTGTCCCGCTGTGTTCCTTATATTTCCTGAAGGCTAACCTTTTGGCTCTAATCTTTTCTGCTATTGTTTTTGAGAACCATAGTGGTTTCTTCCTTCTTTTGCTCTTGTTTTCTCCCTAACACAATTTATTTATTTAAGAGATTTACCAGATAAGCATACTGGCGAGGTCCGCTCGTTTCCAGATGCGACCTGGGGTACAATGGGATGCTGCATTAGTATTGCATCCTTAATGCTTGTCCGCTTTGCCTGTACCCCTTTACCTGCATTTCTTCTTGCCAGGGCTAGCTAAACTCTGCTGGCCATCTTATCAAGGTCAGCTCCTCTGCAGTCCCATATTTTTGCCCTCGAATGGGATGATTTAGCTCTAGTGGCCAAATTGAACCATACCATGTGATGGTCACTGGCCTCCAGGTGACTTTCTACTTGGAAATCTGTGATCCTTTCCCAGTTACTCAGTACTAGATCTAGGATAGCCCTGTCTCTTGTGGGTTGTTGTACCAGCTGTTTGAGGCCCTCCCCTGCAGGGAATCTACTATGTGTCTAGTTCTGGTGGATGTTCCTGCTGGTATTGACCAATCTGTATCTTGTATGTTGAAGTCTCCCATTATCAGAACCTTCCCTTTACTGCAGCTGTCATGTTTTGTTTATCTTCTAACAGTAATGTGCCTATGTCCTCCCCTGGTCTGAAGGCCTATAGACAACCCCAGTTCTGTATGCTTTCCCATTTCTGTGTAACCCCTGCAAATGGGGGTTCTCAAAAGACTTCAGGAGCTTGCTTGAATGCTCCAAGCCTGAATGGTGTTTGGCATTTAAGCCATTTATCAGTGAGTGTTTTAGAGCCTCTGGTACTGTCTCTTTAAGAGCTATCTGCTTGCAGACATAATTAGTTTGTATGGGGGGACTGTGTGCTTCTCTGCTTGAGTACCACTCGAGCTGCTGCCAATTCACTCCATTTTGCAGTCACTAGGAGTGCAAAGGGAACCTATCTGAAAGATGTAACTGTTTGCCAGAAATCATTTAGAGTAATAATGAAATTACAGTTTGTCTAACCTGCTTTCTTTGCAGTCAGAACTGTGTTTGCCTAGTTCCCCATTCTAGTTTTGAACTGCTGAACTGGACCAATCAGTGTGGGTTAAGGTAGCTCTAAAATGGTGCCTTGGACGAATCAGAACTTGGACTCATAATCTGGGCCAGCCACAAGAGGATTGTATGGGCAGCGACTCTGGAGATGTAGTTTAGACTTTGGCACCTTTTGGACCAACAGGGGCAGTCTATTGTGAGTGACAGCCAATCCAGCCAAGAACTGGGAGGAACTCAAAGGAAGTGCCGGTTTTGTCTGCTGGAGTTTCAGTTGAGCTCTGGCAGTGAAGAGGGAAGGAGCCCTGTGCTTTTTCGTGTGTGCAGTTTTAGTCGGGAAATGTGTGTAAGGCCCAGAGTTCCGGTCTGCAGCTTGTGTAACTACTTGTTAGGACTGAATCCGTCCTGTGAAGAGAATCAAAGGATATCTGAAGAGTAGAAACCAGGCTCACCTGTAGAAGACTGGAGAAATTGCTGAATTGCACTCGGTCTGTCAGGAACTGAATCTGCTGTGTTCTCCCGGTATTGTGCAGTAATTGCGATCGGGATAGAGAAGCAGCCTGCCTGGTACAGTACTTTCTTTTATCACATAAATGTGTGAGGAGGCTTGTGTAGCGAGTGAATCCTGCTGCCATTAAAGGACTTTTGCCTGTTACTGTTTACCATATAAATGTGTGAGGAGGCTTGTGTAGCTCAAGTGAATCCTGCTGCCATTAAAGGACTTTTGCCTGTTGCAGTTTGCCATATAAATGTGTGAGGAGTCTCGTGAAACTCAAGAGTAGCCCTGCTGACATTGAAGGACCCTATCTTGTTTGGAGGTCGTGAGTACTAATTCAGGGTCGCTCCCTGTTGAATTGCCACATTGAATCCAAATGGAATTACTGTACTGCTGACTGTTTAACTAATTTTTCTTTCTCTGTGTGAAAGGGCCCTACCAGCTGCCATGGTTTGGACTAGCCACTAGGGCTTGGGTACCCAGGGACAGTAACTGGTAGGGATAGAGCCTAATGCACAGAGCCATAGGTAGATGAGTAAAGTGATAAGCTAATTAACCTGATTCCCCTGTCCTTGTTATATCCCTAAATAAATCAGAGCTGCTTGTTTCAGCAAAGTTATACTGCCTGAGGTATTTGTCTATGTTAAAGTATTGTACTGTGATTGTTGCACTGTATCTTATTTACAGGAGGTCCCAGTGCCTGAACCAGTCCTGGGGTAAGTGTATACTGTGAAGGTAATTCTGATATACTGTGTGGGCCACTAGTGGGAAGAAAGGGAGGTTGCAGTGTCCCAGAGGGCTGTGACCAAGTTAGTTTAACTACTGCAAACCCTGACCTCTGGGTGGAGGCACCGCCATCAGATCCAGGCCCTCAACCTGTTAGTGGCAAATCAGGCAGGGGTAGTAGCCCTGGGATAGCGCCATCTAGGGGTTACACCTGTTTCAAGGGTGAACCACAGTTCTGGCTCCTTATGTGTATTCTGAATTTCTGTAGCTTTGATATTTTTATTGCCATAAGGCCTCCCCCCCACCTTTCTGCACCTCGGAGCATGCTCCTACCCCATCAGTGATGCCATGATGTTGGCTGACAGACTGTACCCACACCAGCTCTAGGAGCAGGCAGCACCATGGCAAAAGGCAGGATGGAGATCACACAACTTGGAGAAGAAGCAGCAGTGCATCCTATTGGGATTCAGTTGGCATACTGACAGCACAGAGCAGCTACACCAGTCAATAGCCACCAGGTATTTAGCATCCTCCCTATAGCAGTCACTTAATGGGCAGTACAGTTAGACCTCAGAGCAGTCAGTCAGCAGTTGAAATAGTCAGTTGCAATTCAATGCAGTTGCAATCAGTTGCAATTGCACTGGATTGCAGTCATAAAATAGTGGAGCTGAAATCCACTGCAGTTGATGGTTCTATGACCTGTCCAGGTTTGTTTATGTGGTACACTGCAGTGTGTTTTCTCTTTTTCTTTCCGGGGCGGAGAGGGCCAGGGGCCACAAATATCTAATGGTTCTCAACTGCTGGCACCAAGCCTTACAGCCAGTAAAATGCATCCCTGGCTCCTGGACATGAAGCATCCACCAATTAGGAGAGCTAGAAGGAGGAGCCAGGAACTTGAGTGTGCCTGTGACTGGCTGCACGAGGTGACTGGGAAGAGTGTGCCTAAGTAGGAGATGAGACTGTCAGGAGAGGAGGCATCTGTGTTGTTGTGTGGGCAACGGAGCAAGCAGCATTTTCTGCAGCTATGAAGTTTGGCAATTTGGCCTTTAATTTAAAAATAAGTTAACTGTGTCCACTGTCCTGATGTGTTCAGTGCCTGGAGAGAGACTAGTGTGTGGCTGTGCAGGTCCCAACCAGTCCTCCAGCAAAGCCAGGCAGCAATTGTGTGAAGGCAGCAAGTCAGTGGTCTGGTCATGGTCAAGATCAGCCCATGACCCCATCGGCCAGGCTCATCGGGTGACTCTCACTCAGTCTCGGTCCAGGTCTTCGGAGTCGGTGAAGAGGAGGAGTGGTAGGTGCACAAGTTCCACAGTGTGGAGTACCAGAATGGGCACATGGGTCTGGGTTGGGGACCGAATGTGTGGGCTGGGAGGAGGCGCACACAGCTCAAAAACACAGCAGCACCACCACGAGGAGAGCTGCAGTGGCAGCCTGAGTCATGGAACCACCCGCACGTCAACCGAATCATCACTCGGCACCTGACCAAACTGGCAACACGCTACTACAGTGAGCAAGGTACTGTATGGGATGTGTATGGGCCCACCAGGGCTGGGCAGTTGGCAGTAGGAAGGAGAGGAGGAGGATGGTCTCTCACAGACTACTCAGTCTGTCTGTGTGTCTGCTGCGTGCTGGGCTGACTTGTCTGGCTGGTTGAGGGCTTGGGGCTGTGGGGCCCAGGGGCGAACTGAAAAGCCACAGTGATTGATCATCATCAATCTACTGCCAGTGGCCTGGCTGGGCTCTCTCTGACTGTGGTGGCATTGTGAGTAAGTCAGACTCCCCACGAGGTCATGGAGTTGGCCAGGCGCAGGTGGTCAGTTGGTGTGTTCCCCGGACCCATAGGGGGCCAAAGCATGGAGCATGGTCAGTCAGGTCCAATGGACAAAATGTTTGCTGTCTACCACTGTAGGAATCGGATAGACTAAATATTAAAGTCCTCACGCAAGATGAATAAAATTAAAAAAACACATTAGTATATGTGCTGAAAGCCAAAACAAGTTCAGAAACTGTGCCAGAAATGTTTTTTTATTAATATGTGTGAGTTTTCTTAGCTTTAAATTTAAACTATGGCTACATCTCAGTTCTGGTATACCATACAGGAGGTATTTCTAGGGTCCTCCCTTAAACTGTTTTAGTCTCACAGATTCTATGACTACTAGTAAACTAACATATATTGATGGTTAGCTCTGTTTGCAAAAGGGTACCTTCTAGCTTTTGTGGGTGTTTAAGAGGCTCCTACCTATACTGTATCTTAGACTCACAATTCTTCTTCTAAGTAACTAGTATTACTGCTGCTTAATTTTCTATACCATATACTGTTTTACTGCCCTGCTTCAACTTGTTACGTTCAGGGACTTAGTATATTTTGTTGTTGTTTTGACTGGTTATTGTGCTTTAGTGGGTCCCTACTGTGTGTAGATTTGTTTCACTGCACTTTGTGTTTGCATTTTAAAGAGCAGCCAGCTTCTTAGCTGCTACTGACTAGTTGCTGCCCTCCAAGTTATGCAATACCTCACCTGCCCCAGAGTTGAGGGGCATAATTATCCCTTTGTTTCTACCCATTTATGAAGTTATAATGCTGCTAAATCCCAAATGCTAAAAACGGAGCTGCTTCCTGACCTTAACCCACAAGACCTTACATAGGCACGTGAAGCCCCATTTTGTGATATCAGAAGATGAAGGCTGTGATGCGTGCACCCCATTGATTTCGGGGCTTTTCCATACATTTTATTAACTTTATAGTCAAAATTTTAATTAAAAAAGATACTAAGTTAAAAAGTATGACAAGCTACTACATAATAAAATTCAACGATGGTGAAGGTTGAAACAATTGGTTGGATTTTCTTCAGTTAGTTGAAGTCATAAATTTCAAACTAGTTGAAAAATCAGTCATAATGTGTGGCAAGTCAGTCACAATTGTTTTTCAACTGACTCCTGGGTCTAAGTACAGTCCCAGGGTCATGTGACCTTTGACAATGGTACACCAACTCAAGTGAGCACAGCACATTCATTCAGGTGCAGGCAGGCTTACCAGTCAGACAGACAGTCTCTCATGGCCAGGCACTAAAGATTCAGCTTTTCAGAACAAAGAATACAAAAAAAATAAGCGATCTAAAAAAAAAAATTGATAATATTGCAGAAGAAAATGGAAATTACGTACCTACAGTAACTCTTGATCTTCTTTTGTAACTTCACCATTCATTACTGATTGGATGTAAGCCAGGCGCACACCGCCATGGAGTTTTTTTTTTTTTTTAGAAGTCGACGCTAACAGCGCTGCCCCCAAGAGCGACGCACTGTGTGGTGTGCAAGGCAGCCGTTAGGGCACCGCAGACTCCTCCTCCATCCCAGTTCTGTTAGTCAGAGAGGCGTAAAAATGAAATAAAGAAGGGAGCGAGGCAAGAGAGCTGAGGGATAGGTAAGGAAAGGATATAAACTGAAAAGGAATAAGCCGATGAGGACAAGAAAGGAGAACTTACTCCATGGGACTGCAGGCCTCACTTCTGGGGCGGCTCGAGAGAGGAACAGATAAGGGAGAAAGAGAAGAAGAAGAAAAAAGGGGATGTTGGAAGGAGGGAGAAGCTGCCAAGTTGTGAGGATTAGCTTGAAGGCTTGCAAGCTTGGGACCAAGAAGGAAGCAAGGATCCTATTTAGGAAAGACTTATGAAAAGGTTCAACTGAGCCTTTGCACAGCTTGATACACAAAAGCAGACTTTCTGCACCTCCCGCCATCCCCAACCCCTTATATTCCAGCTGAGAGCTCACAGACTGCCTTAGGCAGAAAATCTGTCGAAGGAGAGCACCCAACTAGGAAGGGAGGAAACCCACTAGCACCTGTTTTGTGCTAACACAAATGTGTTTAGGGAGGAGATGGGGATTTGAGGCTCAGAGAGGACACCCCTGCAAAAGGACAGAGTGGAAACTCAGTCTGACTCCCCAAGGATAGGCAAGCAGATCACCAGATCAAGGCAATGGATTGCCAGGACAGTGTCTGACTAGCAAAGGCTGGTGCAACAGGAGATTTAACCTGCCAGAGAGACCCAGAAAAAGGAACCGAACCAAGAGGAACAGTTTATCTGACTGTGAATTTAACAACATGGCTAAAGAAGGAGCCAAGAGGTCACCCAGTGGCAATCAGAAAGAGTTCCCTTAGGATGGAAATAAATACTACTCATTCCTCTCCCTGCCAATAAGAGGATCCGTTCTGAGAGGAAGAGCAAGGCTCAGAACATCTTTTTTTGTATGAAAAGGAGAGGGAGGAGCGAGCAGGAGGAGAAGATGCTGAAAAGGAGGCCCGTGAGGAGAAGGTGAGTGGGATCAGTAATGAATGGTGAAGATACAAGAGAGATCAAGAATTACGGTGGGACGTGATTACCATATCTTCCTTGTCAATCTTCACCATTTAGTCTTTGGTGAGTACCAAGCCCCAAGGGGACTAGGAAAACCCTGAGGAACAAGACCCTCAGCCTCCTGCTGGTGAAAACAGAAGGAAGGAAGGAAGAAACCTAGCCTTACTAGACAAGAAGTCTAAGGCTGAGGAGAGCTAGGAGGTGTTCCCAGAGACAAGGAGATGGAGGAAGCCCTGCAAAAGCCTTCTAGCCGGGTGGAAAAAGGCGGGTCCCTCGGAAGGTGGGCGAATCACCATATGCCAGGCCAGGAGTGACAATCTTGATAGATGAAGACAAGAACATTTTAGAAAATAACTGGATGCTTGTTAAGGGAAACTCCTATCGAGTCTCTCAGTGCAGCAGCAGCTGCAAAATGCCGATTAGGGCTTTCAACATAAAAATATTTTTTACTACCTGATGCCCTGGAATTTTGATGAAAAGATTTTGCTCGTTCTATAATGGTGACAGACCCCAGGCGGACATCTCGGACACTCGGGTGACTTCCACCATGAAGGTTATGCTAATGAGGGCTACCAACATCTGCCATTTGTTGGTGAGCTCATTAGCACAACCTTTGCAGTGGAAGTCACTCGAGGTGCGCAAGAAAACTGCCCTGAGCTCTAGGAGATTGATATGGAGAAGGGATTCTTGGGGAACTACAGCCCCTGGGCAGTGAGGGTCCCAGATGGGTTCCCCAGCCCAGAAGAGAAGCGTCCATGGTAAGGACCACTGAACAAGGCTGAGTGGCAAAAGGAACACCTTGTCTTAAATTGTCCTGATCCTGCCACCACTGGAGGCTTGGATCAAGGTCAGAGTCACTGGGATCAGTCTGGTAAGGGAATCCTTCCTCTGAGACCAAAAAGCTCTCAGATGGAACTGAATATCCCTCATCTGGAATCTTGCCCTTGGACCACTGCTGTTGAAGCTGCCATGTGGCCCAAGAGCTGGAGAAATGCCTTGCTGGTCGAGATAACCGAAGGCTGAAGTAAGAGGCTAGTTCCATAAGAACCCTAGAAATATAAGGAAACACAGAAGGAGCAGGACAGAGAACTTTATCAGTTAAAGCAGAAAGAGGCTGGGAAGGTAGTCAGAATAGCAAAGGCCCAAACCGAAGAAAGGATAGCCAATTCTGTTAAGAAGGGGATAAGACCTTTATAGGTACATTAGGGAGTGAAGACAGACCAAAGGAGGGATACTGAAGCTTAATAAAGGGGAGGGAATGTGGGTAGAGGGTGACAGTGAAAAGCAGGGTTACTGAACAAATATTTCTGCTCAGTATTCACAAAGGAAGAGGAGGGTTACCTAAACCAAACAAGAGATACACTCTGAAGGCGGGGTCGATACCAGTCCATTTACAGAAGAAAGGGTTCTGAAAGAACTAATAAAATTGAAGGTGGACAAAGCAATGGGGCCTGATGGGATTCACCAAAATTCTAAAAGAACTAAGGGTAGAACTAGTGACATAGCTGACTACTCTCTTTAACAAATCATGGGAGGATGGGGTGGTACCCAAGGACTGGAGGAGGGCAGATGTAATTCCTCTTCACAAAAGTGGAAGCAGGACAGAGGCAGGAAACTACAGACCAGTTAGTTTGACCTCAGTGGTAGGGAAAATGATGGAATCATTTCTGAAGGAAAGAATTGTTGAGTACCTAGAGGCCAGTGGGGCACAGGACCCGAGGCAGCATGGATTCACGATGGGAAGGTCGTGTCAGATGAATCTAATAGATTTCTTTGACTGGGTGACCAAAGTAGTAGGTCAGGGAGGGCTGTGGACATGGCCTACCTAGATTTTAGCAAGGCATTTGATACAGTCCCACACAAAGATTAATACACAAGATAGCCAGCCTTGGAATGGGTCCCAAGGTGGTAGCCTGGATAAAAATTGGCTAGAACAACAGGATGCAAAGGGTAGTAGTAAATGGAGTACACAGTGAAGAAAGGAGGGTTACTAGTGGGTACCGCAGGAGTTCAGTACTGGGACGGGTCCTTTTAATGTCTTTATAAGTGACATTGCAGAGGAACTGGAAGGAAAATATGTCTGTAACCCCTAGATGGCGCTATCCCAGGGCTACTACCCCTGCCTGATTTGTCACTAACAGGTTGAGGGGCCTGGATCCAATGGCGGGTGCCTCCACCCAGAGGTCAGGGTTTGCAATAGTTAAACTTACTTGGTCACAGCCCTCTGGGACACTGCAACCCCTTTCTTCCCACTAGTGGCCCACACAATATATCAGAATTACCTTCACAGTATACACTTACCCCAGGACTATTTCCGCACTGGGACCCCTGTAAAATAAGATACAGTGCAACAATCACAGTACAATATTTAACATCGACAAATACCTCAGGCAGTATAACTTTGCTGAAACAAGCAGCTCTGATTTATTTAGGGAATATAACAAGGACAGGGAAATCAGGTTAATTAGCTTATCACTTTACTCATCTACCTATGGCTCTGTGCACAGGCCTATCCCTATCAGTTACTGTCCCTGGTACCCAAGCCCTAGTGGCTAGTCCAAACCGTGGCAGCTGGTAGGGCCCTTTCACACAGAGAAAGGAGAATTAAACAGTCAGCAGTACAGTAATTCCATTTGGATTTAATGTGGCAATTCAACAGAGGCGACCCTGAATTAGTACTCACGACCTCAAATAAGATAGGGTCCTTCAATGTCAGCAGGGCTCACTTGAGGTACACAAACCTCTTCACACATTTATATAAAGAAAGCACTATACAGGCAGGCTGCATCTGTATCCCGATCGCAATTACTGTACAATACCCGGGAGAACACACAGCAGATTCAGTTCCTGACAGACCGAGTGCAATTTTCAGCAATTCCTCCAGTCTTCTACAGGGTGAGCCTGGTTTCTACTCTTCAGATATCCTTTGATTCTCTTCACAGGACGGATTCAGTCCTAACAAGCTGTTACACAAGCTGCAGACCGGAACTCTGGGCCTTACACACGTTTTTGACTAAAAACTGCACACTGAAAGCACAGGGCTCCTTCCTTCTTCACTGCCAAAGCTCAACTCAAACTCCAACCGACAAAACCGGGCACTTCTTTGAGTTCCTCCCAGTTCTTGACTGGATTGGCTGTCACTCACAATAGACTGCTGCTGTTGGTCCAAAAGGCACTGAAGTCTAAACTACATCTCCCAGAGTCACTACCCATACAATCCTCTTGTGGCTGGCTCAGATTATGAGTCCAAGTTCTGATTCGTCAAGGCACCATTTGAGCTAGCTTACCCCACACTGATTGGTCCAGTTCAGCAGTTCAAAACTAGAATGGGGAACTAGCAGACACAGTTCTGACTGCAAAGAAAGCAGGTTAGACAAACTGTAATTTCATTATTACTCTAAATAATTTCTGGCAAACAGTTACATCTTTCAGATAGGTTCCTTTGCACTCCTAGTGACTGCAAAATGAAGTGAATTGGCAGCAGCTTGAGTGGTACTCAATCAAAGAAACACACAGTCCCCATACAAACTAATTATGTCTGCAAGCAGACAGCTCTTAAAGAGACAGTACCAGAGGTTCTAAAACACTCACTGATAAATGGCTTAAATGCCAAACACCATTCAGGCTTGGAGCATTCAAGCAAGCTCCTGGAAGTCTTTTGGGAACCCCCATTTGCAGGGGTTACATGTCTCTTTGCAGATGACACAAAGATCTGCAACAGGGTTGATACACAGGATGGAGTGGAAAGGATGAGAAGGGACTTGGCAAGGTTGGAGGAATGGTCAAATGTATGGCAGCTCAGATTCAATGCAAAGAAGTGCAAGATAATGCACATGGAAACAAAACCCAGGAAGCGTACACAATGGGGGTGAGATACTGACAACAGTAAAAAACTGAAAGGGACCTGGGGTAATTATATCAGATGACCTAAAGGTGGGCAAGCAATGTGAGAAGGCAGTAAGGAAGGCTGGAGGGATACTGGGATGCATAGGAAGAGGCATCAATAGTAGAAACAGGAAGTTGTTATCCCTCTGTACAGACAGTTGGTGAGACCCCATCTGGAGTACTGTGTGCAGTTCTGAGATCCCATCTCCACAAAGACATAGACAGAGTGGAGGCTGTCAGAGGAGGGCAACCAAAATGGTGCAGGGTCTGCACCAGAAGACATATGAAGAAAGACTAAAGGAGCTTAATATGTATACTCTTGAGGAAAGAAGGGAGAGAGGACATGATAGAAACTTTCAAGTACCTCAAGGGAATCAACAAAGTCCAAGAGGTAGCATCTTCCAGAAAAGAGATGTACAAGAACAAGGGGCATAATTTGAAGATAGAGGGGACGGCTCAGGGGTAATATGAAGTATTTTTCACTGAGAGGGTTGTGGATGCATGGAACAGCCTCCCTGAGGAGGTTGTGGAGTCAAGAACAGTGGGCGACTTCAAGATGCATGGGACAGGCATAAAGGCAGTCCTAAGGCGGGTAAGAGGAAGTAAGCTGTTGGTTAACTAGGATCTGCAGCTTATCTGTTAGGTAGGAAAATAGGCAGACTAGGTGGGCCAAGCGGTCCTTATCTGCCGTCAAATTCTATGTTTCTATGCCCTTTCTAGAGGAAGAAAGGCTCTTGCTCTGACTGTGTTCAGTTCTGCCCTATAAAGGTCAAGCTGGACTGGTTCGAGAACTGACTTGGGAAGGTTGAGAAGAAATCCTAGAGAAGTGAGCACTTGCTGGGTCACTTGCATGTGAGACTTGACATGGTCTGGAGACTGCCCCACTATTAGCCAATCGTCCAGATATGGAAAAATAGAAATCTTTGCCTTCTTAGAAAGGCAACTACTACTGCCAGGCACTTTGTGAAAACCCTTGGGGCTGAGGTTATGCCAAAGGGCATTGCTCTGAACTGACAGTGGCCTGAGGGCAACTGAACCTGAGGTACTTTCTGTGGGAGCACCTGATGGGAATGTGAAAGTAGGCATCCTTGAGGTCCACGGAGGATAACCAGTCCCCTGGCCTTAAAGAGGAAGGATTATTCCCAGAGTTACCATCTTGAACTTTGTTTTTAAAGATGTTTGTTTAGATATCTTAGGGTCTATGATGGGTCACCACTCCCTGTCTTTTGGGATCAGGAAGTACCTGGAGTACAGCCCTTTGCCCCAGTGTGGGGTAGGTACTCTCTCTAAGGCTCTTAAGGCCAGAAAAGAAGAAACCTCTGCCTCTAGGGCAAGGGTTTCCAAAGAGATTGCAGATGGAAAAGATCTGGCTCTCATCTTTGGAAATTTTCTGAAGCCGAGAACCAGTCCCTGGCTCAATACTTCCAGGACCCACTTGTCTGATGTAATAGACATCCAGTCCTAGACAAGTAAGCCAGCCTGCCCCCTACTGGAATAGGAGAGTCGAGCCGGGCAGGCCCATCAGGGTGTCTGCTTGGCAGGGGCTTTGGGCTGAGGAGTGGATGCAGCCCTGCTCATCCCCCTTCTGCCTCTCCAACTGAAGCACCCCTCTGTGAAAAGGAAGAAGAGGCCTGTGCTTGGTAAAAGGCCTTTGAAAAGGCCTGCCTGCCCCTAGACTGCTGCCTTTGAGGAGTTGCCTGCCTCTCCTTGGCCTGAGCACTCCTGAGGTGGTCCTGTACTCATCCATTTTCTTCATGTAATTCTCTGTCTGCTCCCCAAACAGAAAATTACCCACTACAGGAAAATCCATGGCCTTAGCCTGGGTATCCTATGAGGCTTGTACATCTGAGACAAGCCATTCCTCCAAAGAGCCACAGATGTAGCCTTGACTCTTGATGACACATCATTAGAGTCCACAGCAGCATGAAACTGAACTTTAGATGCCTCAATCCCATCTGCAGCCACGCTTCCAGCTCCTTGGCTAGCTGGGGGAGGTCTGTTTAGCCAGTGCCTATACAGTGTCCCACCTGGACTTCTGGTACCTAACTGAATAGGCCATATAATTCGCTGGTCTAAGTCCCAGGGAAGATGCCATGAACAGCTTTTTGCCATGGCATCAACCTTTGTCTGGGGTGTGAAGTCAGGGAATGCTTGCCTTATCACAGGCAGCAGCCTGCACAACTAACATGGCTGCATTGGTGGTATAAAAACTCTGTTTCTGAGCCTGAGGTGTACACCTCTTGTTCATTCTTCTGTCCACAGGAGGTATAGAATTGGGAGACTTCAGAATTTTTGCGTCTGTTTCCGAAAAGATATGTGGAGGGAATAGACAGTCTCCTGGACTCTGGGATGTCCATCATTTCTACATAATCAGGCTCCTCCTGATCCTCCATTGCCTCTTCCATAGGAAGCTGGAGGGTCTCAGCCACCTTTCTGTAGAACATAAAGTGGGAAGAAAACTCAGAATGCCTAGAAGGGGATACACCTGAAGGTCTGTCTGGGGAGATGTCCGTTCCACAGGCACATCTAGACTTTCTACCATCACCACCATCATCATCATCTTCAAACTCCCTTCCTCCTCAAACTCCAGTTCATAAAATTCTTCCAAAGTGTAATCGTGAACCGGGGAACGACCAAACTGAGCCCCTGCCATAAGGTGCCGGATCGGTCGGAACCGGCAAGTGATTCCACAATCCAAACTGCTCTGGCTATTTCTTGGCAGACAGAATATGGACTTCTGGATCCGAACTGGACGATTTTTCTTTGCACTTTCTTTTAGTCAGAACCGACCCCTCAGGATTGGTTCTCCTTTTGCCTGAAGAATTAGCGCCTGGTCAGAGGGCACTCCTTCTGGTTCGGTCGGAACCGAACCAGGCTGGCCATCGGGTCAGCGGACTTCTCGGCCTCCTTTCCTTAGTCTACCTAATCTCTTTTCCAGGGTAGATTTGGGAAAATTCTTGCAAATTGGCAGTCTGAATCGGGTGGTCAAACCCCAGACAATAAACACAGGTGGTGGGGATCGGCCTTAGCAAAGACCTCCCACACTCACTGCAGTGTTGAAACCCAGTGGGCTCGGTTATTGTTTTGGGTTTCTCAGACACACAACCTAACCAAACTTACCCTTTTTCGGCAAACTACCAGGCAAGACTCCCTTTATCAGTTCCTGTCAATGGGTCTTGGAAAAACATTTCAAAACATGTTTTTTAGAACCAATAAGAACCGTAACCACACACTAAAATTACACAAGAATTAAACAAATGATTGGTTCGCCAAACCGATTCACACTTTTACAAGTTCCACACAGAAATACAGTACAAAACCTATCTAGTACTCATGGTACCACAGACAGAGACTGAACCGACTATGTGGAAACTTTTTTTTTTTCAGGTTAGAAACCGTGAAAAAAGCGACACTAAAACCGACTTTTGAACCGAGCTGCAGGAGAAATCTCCGGGCGACTGTTCAGTGGTGAGTAAAGAATCTGATGGTTAGCGTTCAAAGGAAACAGACAGAGACATCAACCGAGCTCGAGCTCAGCATTCTATGCTCTGCATAGAAAGGTTAACCCTTTGTTCTCGGGGCAGTTTAAAGGCTGGGGCTAACTGCACTTGTCAGACTACAGCAAGACTTCAAGTTGTTTGAATGACAGTCTTTCTGAGTTTCAGAAATGTAAACTCTATAAGCGGTTCTTTGGCATCCTGAGCTGCCCCATTCCAGACTACTCCAGGTCACTCCTTACTGAGGGATAATTACTAGAGGCTAACATGTAATTAGATGAACAGATTTGGGCAGACAAATCCTGGGCAGTAAAACTTGGGGACCCATCAGCACTCAGCTGGGGCTACTAATGTGGGGGAAAGGTATAGTGAATTGAGTACACAACTGCTACAGGAGCCCCTCAACTCCCCCACCTTGGTGTCGGTCCTCGCTGGCACTAAATCCCAGGGACCCGGACAGCACTCACTTGGGGCCATCAATGTAGAGAATGGGGATATAGAGATAAGTTCACTCCTACTACAGGTGTGACTGCCCCGCCTCCAGGGTTTGTACACGCTGGCTCGGAGCTCACTCCTGTTGATACTCCTGAGTGAAAGTATCCTGCAAGGTGTGCAACCCTGGGTTTCGGGCTGGGGGCAAGGAAGATGAATCAGCGAGCAGTGGCCGAGGATGAAATTGTTCTGCTCTTAGCCAGCTATAGACCTCTCCCCATCCTCCCAGCACAACTTAGCTGGGGCAGTCCCATGGACACTGAGCACTGATTTGCCCTCAATACTAGCAGGTGGGGCTAGATGCAATGGAACCATTTGATAAAGTGAAAAATTACTTGTTATGGTTCCTACTAGCATTTCTAAGGAACTCACACTCAGGTGCCCCCACCCTCACATACTGTGACCATTTCTCTCCCTCTCCTCAAGACTGTACAAAAATGGTGCAATTACTCTTAAATAACCTTGCACAGCCCAGGTGGAGTCTAGGAATGATGTCACAATCCCCCCATCTGACCCCCTGACATCTTTGGTACGTCTAGAGGTTCGATCTCTGGACCCACAGCCCTCAGCACAGTTATTATCATGCCTTCCAACTCCCTCTGTAGTAGATTGGAAATGGAGGTACCTAGTTCTCAGAAGAGTTCTAGGATCGCCCAGTTGGCACCCCTAGAGGTACGTAATACTCTCAGTTAGAAATGTATTCTATAAATATGTTTACGATTACCTTTCGTTAATTGTTTGTATTGTTATAGTTTAAATTAAGGTCAACATAGCCATATATTACAAACTCAATGTGTATGGACTTGTGTGTGGGTGGTCTGTCAGGCTGCAGAGATCGGTCCAACCTACCACATTATATTAAAATGACAACACAACACACAACTCTACTCTTTAGATGTAAAGGAACTCACTGTTTTGTTTTTATTTATTTGAGCGAGTTTCACCAGGAAGAACATACTGAGCTGCAATAGCTTCGTTTCCAGATCGTCCTGGGGGAGGGGATACAAAGGAGGTGCAATAAACATAACAATACACAGTGAATACAGCAAATACAGTCGCACCATCAGTTGGGAAACAGATAAGAATATGCAGCAGCATACAACTTAAACTTAGGACATATACAGTCGTTTTACAGAGAGTCAACTCACATATACGCTCACAGAGCTGGCTATATGTTTCAGATATACAGTACAAAACAAGCTCAGGCTTTATCATAAACACCTAATTTACAGGAAAATCAAATCACAATACATAAAGTGCTAAATTATACAGTTCCATGATGGAAACTTAGCAGATGAAGTGCTATACCTGATAAAATTATTTGTAATTTGTAGTCACAAGGTACGAATATGGGTCAGTATGGGACTGGGACATGGACACACACACACACACACACACAAAATGAAAATTATGTACTTACCATAATTCTTGATCTTCCTGTGTATCTTCACCATTCATCACTGGTAGGTGATTGTCTGGAACAAGCACCCTCGGGAGCTTTTTTTTTTTGCTAGGTTGAGGAGCCGCACCAGCTCCGCTCACGAGGCTAGCGCACTGCATGGTGCTCATGGGTTGGCCAGAAATGGCCATTGGCTCCTCCACCACTTCAGTTTTGCACACGAGAGACAGAGGAAAGAGGATAGAGGAAAACGAGGGCAGGGCAAGAGAGCCTGAGGGACAATAAAAGGAAAGGATATAAACTGAAAAGGAATAGGTTGACCAGAGGACAAAGGAGGAGGAGGAGGATCCGGGAGTATGGGCCAAAAGGCCCCAGTTCCTGGACAGCCATATATGGTCAGGAAAGGAAAAAGAAAAGACAGAGCGAGAGAGAAGAATAGGGAGGGGGGACCAACATCCATAAGTCAGGCGACTCAGATCTTGAGATACCAGAAAGTGCCTCCAGAGAGTCTGACAGCCAACCACAGGTAGCTGTTACGAGGCTGAATCTTGATTTACTGATATCCCTTCAGGAAAGAAGCATGGAAGGTCCTCCCTCCTCTCCAAACCCCTGAGGTGGAGACCACCCTAGGTGAGATTCCCACCCCGTCCTCCTCGGTT
This sequence comes from Neoceratodus forsteri, assembly GCA_016271365.2. Lineage (NCBI taxonomy): Eukaryota > Metazoa > Chordata > Ceratodontiformes > Ceratodontidae > Neoceratodus > Neoceratodus forsteri. Next base: position 1,706,620,288 of record CM028129.1, on the reverse strand, counting down.
ACCATATTTCAAAGGAAGAACCCACAGGGTTTGGGGGTGGGGAGGAGTGAGGATCCCACCTATTAATCTCTCTCTCTCTCTCCCGGAAGAGGAAGGAGACAGGGAAGTGGAGAAGAAATAAATAAAGAAGAGCAGAGAGAAAGTCCCACCAGCCCCAGCCCTCTCAACCCAGGGGATCCGAGGTCAGTAAACCCGACAAGCGGACCCGGCCAGAGATCCGTACCAAGAAAGGGAGGGCCCATCAGAAGTCCCCACTAGATCTTAGTTGGAAAGCCCTATTAGCCCTCCTTCCAAGAGTCCCTCTTGCTGCCTCCTAGGACAAGGAGGGATGCCAATGAATAGTGGGACCCAACTGGATCCCTGAGGAGGAGGGCGAGCAGGAGAGCACTGTCAAGGACTGAGGCCTTGTGAGGGAAGGTGGGTGGGTGGGATTCAGTGATGAATGGTGAAGATACACATGAAGATCAAGAATTATGGTAGGTACATAATTTTCATATATCCCTGTTCAATCTTCACTATTCATCACTGGTGGGTGAGTACCGAGTTCCCCAAAGGGGTCCTAGTATTTTCCTGAGAGATTAGCATCCCTCAGCCTCCTGTGGGGAAACACGGGGGAGGAGAGCCTCCACTAGCTAGTTAGGCCTGGGACTGGTTAGAGTAAGGTGCAGTCCCCGTTCCCTGGGGTAAGGAAGGCACCCTGCAGCTCCCGTCTCACCCTGCGAGAGAAAGGTGTGTCACCCTATGCCAGGTCAAGGGTGACAACTGTGAAAAAAATCCATGCTGTCCATTTAATGCAGATCGTTGTCCCTGCAAGTCATAAAGCAACTTCAATGGTGTCGTAAGATGCCCTTGACTGGTGTCATATCAGCTCAGGTCTATCGCAGAGAGGGCTGTGGCTTGCCGGTTAGCCTCCAAATCAAGCAGCGATGCCAGTGCTTGGCCCAGCATCGCCCACAGATGCCTATTATAGGCAGCGTGGTGCACCTGATGTGAAGTAATACATAACATCATCTGCGAAAGAAAACTCTCCGACCCAGACGATTGAACTCCACGATTCCAGATCCAGGAGCCGGTCATGGACCAGACATCGATGTCCAGTAAGGGTGTCCAGTCACATCAAACTCATAGTGGGATGTGGCAGAGTGCCTGGAGACCTCTGGGGTGCATAGTACCAACACTGGCAGTCCACAGGGGCTGGAGCTGTGACAGATGGAAGCTGCCAGGTGCTGTACAACACCTCCTGGAAAGGGATAGGTCAGGAGGGACCACCAAGTGGTGTGCACTGTACTCGCCTAAAAGGCTTGCATCGTAATCTCGGTATTGCGATGGGTTATGAAAGAAATATGCAGGTCCCAGACCAGCCTCACCTGGAAGCGCTGATACTGGGCTTGACCAGAGGACAGATGGACAGAGGACTCTTCTTCCTCAAGTGAGGAAGATGAGGAGGCTGAGGAACCTGAAGAGTCAGACTGCGGCTGCAAGGAGAACCGGTCAGAAGACCTGTTTGTCCATGGCCTAACATACTGTGGGAAGTCCACAGCCTGGGATCTGAACTGATCCCAGGTCAAAGGTCCCGTAGGGCCAACATGACCTTGGAGAAGGAGGGATGGACACAGAGGCAAGGAACTGGTCACCATACGTGATGCACCTCTTCCAGGGCTAGAAGACCTATCAGGTAATCCTGGAAGAACAGGGACTCTGTAGGCCTGCTCTGTCATCAGCCTGTGGAGCAAAGAAAAATGACCAGGACTGAGCCTTGTAGGAGAAGTTTCCTATAGTGGACTGGCACCACTTGGATCCAAAAGGCGGTCCCAGCCCCACCAATCGAGGACTCTCGAAAGAGATGAGGGAGAGAACTAGGTTCAGCACTGTGGCGGCTCCCCGAGCCCTGAAGGACTACAGAGGAGTGCTGCAGCCCCCACCCCATCCTCCTCAACTCCGCCGATTCTGAGAAAGACCTCTTCCTCGTGCCCTGTGACATAGGGACCCCCAAGGAGAGTCGCAGGGAGGGGATCCGATCTTAGCCTTAAGAGGGGTGTGGCACCTGAACCCTCCCTCAAAGCCCAGACCACCACATCTGTAGCAGCAGGGCCAGACCTGCACCCACGTGCTGCCATCGGTGTGGGGTCGGTGCTAGCTACAGTCACCAGAGCATGAGAGATGCACCCTGCGGGAGGTGCAAAGGTCCTGGGCCCAGAGTACCCACGACTCCTAGGATTAAGGTTGCTAGTCTGGGTCAGCCTCCTTATCATCTGGTTCCAGGAGGAGATCCAGAAGACCTTCAGTCTGGCGATCCTGGGGCTCTCCGCCTATGGCGCCACAAGCGGTGCCGCTGGTGAGGCCCAGCACCCCTCACAGCGCCGCCCTGATCCCTGGAGCTGTGAATGGCTCTGGGATGGCGCTGGTGTGCGGTGCCGAGAAACACCCTGCACCAGTCCCAGCAACCATGGGCCCTGACAGCAGGGGAGCCTGCACCTCCGAAGAGGTGACTGCCAGAGGCGGTGCTCCGGCCCGGCCCAGGTAGAGCAAGACCGGTCCTCTGGCACCGCAGTAAAGACCTCCTCCATGGCAAGACTAGAACAGGAGGAACCTCTTCCTCACCAGACCGTGTAGGCCCAGGAGGAGACCCAGAGGAAGGCAAGAACGAGAGCGACAACGCCTCCCAAAAGTTGACAGGGTCCTGGCGATTTCAACGCACGGTGCTTGAGAACGCGTTGGTCCACTGAGAAGCAGGTGTCACAGTGATCCATGTCGTATTGGGGTCCAAGACAGACATCATGCTGGTCCAGAACAGAAATCTGCCGCTGCAGGGACACCTACACATAGGAGGCCGGCTCGCTTTTGATGAACGTTCTTGTCCCCCAAACCTAGCATGATGCAATGGTAACTCAAAACTATAAACAGAAAAGACTTGATGCCGTTAAAGGAAGAAAGGAATGGTCTTACTGGGAATCTTCAGTAACAATGCTAGTGGTGGACAGCAGAACCGGTCTTAACAGGATTATTCAAGCGTGATCGGCAGCGACTCTGAGGCGTCGAAAACAGCTCGAGGAGGCGACTCCAGGTGTCAAAATGACTCAGAATGGCTATGCCAAATGGCGTACTACAAAATTGTTCAGCTGCAGGTGAGGTGTTGTCTCAACAGCAGGAGAAGCAGAACTGAAGTGGAGGAGGAGCCAACGGCTGTTTCTGGCCAACCCACGAGAGTCACGAGTGCGCCGGCTCCTCCCTACAAAAAAAAAAAAGCTCTCGTGGGGTGCCTGTCTCTGACCAATCACCCACCAGTGATGAATGGTGAAGACTGACACAGGAAGATCTCACACATACACACATACGCATACGATTAGCTCTATGCTACCAGAAAGATTTCATTATAAGCGAAGGTGGCTCCTTCTGTCATAGTTATACTGGGAGTTCAGTTGGTCATGCAGCTCCTCCAGTTCCTTCTCCAGGCATGCCAACTTGTTAGGTATAGTCTGTAGCTTATCCTCCACAGAAAAGATGAGACTACGCTTCATCCAGTCGCTTCACTTGGCCAGCTGCCTGTTCACTGAGTTCCCTCAGGCTCCCAGCTCCTCCAATTTTGGGCTCAGGGCTTCCATCACTTGCATCATAACAGTCCGCGTTAGGGCTGACACCTCTAACTCTAACAGTATGACCACGCCATGGCCTTCTCCTGTGCCACTGCCTTCTTCTAATGATTTTTCCCGGACCGTGGTTGTTTTGCCACCACTTCCATCAAAAATTCATCCAGAGTAAATCAAATCAAATCAGCTTTATTTATAAAAGGCGCCTTTCTGAAACCAAGGCGCCTGTACAATAAAATACATAAAATAAATTATTATAAAACACCATATAATTTCTACAAAAAACAATATAATAGCAGCATAATAAATAAAATAACCCCATCAATCAGCAAAAGCCAGATTAAATAAATAGGTTTTTAAAGCAGTTAGTACTTTGGGAGATCCTGTACACAACTTTTAGGGCAAGACTAGGCGTTTTAAATTACCATCATTTCATTCTGTTATCGACAGAAGATGGAGCTCTGGGGTGGTGTCCTGCTTGCTAGCTGCTCATTAGTGTCCCCCTGGCAAATTTATTTCTATTGTCACTGAAATTTGAGACCCATAGGTGTTTTTCACATCACCAAGGAGTTCTCTTGCATTGGTAGCAATGTGATATATTGTATTCTTTGCAGGAAGTAGGTAGCTATCTACACTGGAGAAACTGGCAGATGCCTGGTTGACAGATTCATGGAGCATTATAGGGCAGTCAGGAAGGCAGACACTGATACATCCCACTGTATCCCATTTTACCTCCAGGGACCATAATGTCAATGATCTTTCTATTTTTGTCCTTCAGCAGGGTTTCTGGTATGCCAACCAAAGAAAAACACAGAAACCAAGCTTATCAGTTTCTTAGGCTCCCAGCAGCTCACTGGTTTAACTGATATACTTATTTTCTACTAACATCTTTCAGTCACCTTATGGTTTACCACTGTAGTCTGCCATTTACCCCCACCCCATCAAATCTTTTCTTTCATGCATGTATAGTGCGTTCACATGTGTGAGTATGCCTGTACACACATCAGTTAAGAGTACATGTTGGCACACTCACATGGGCATTTGAGCTATATGTGCATATCCATTTTCATTTTCTCCAGATGTCCCTGTCACCTACCCCACCTCTGGCAGTACTGTCACCTTTCAGACTTCTTACTATGCCCTGTTAATTAGCATCCACTTGAGGACTCATCAGCTCATTCAATCCTACTATACTGCCATCCTCATCATCACCTTTTGTTTTCCAGCTTCTATTCTTACCTTGCTTTTTATCCCTTTTTATGCAGTAGGGTGGACATAAATGAGTGTGATAAATCCATTTATCTGAGTAACTGTGTGGATAAATTTCATTTATCCACACAGTTACTCATTATCACACAGATACTCATTTATCTGCACAGTTGCTCATTTATCCACACAGATACTCATTTATCCACACAGTTACTCATTTATCCACACAGATACACATTTATCCACAGAGTTACTCATTTATCCACACAGTTACTCATTCATCCTCAGAGTTACTCCTTTATCCATACAGTTATTCATTTATCCACACAGTTACTCATTTATGCTCATAGTTACTCATGTATCCACACTAACCATATTCAAATCCAAATAACTTTAAAACAAAAAATATTGCATGGTACTGTGTGCATGAAAATTGTTCAACACAAAATTATCTACAAAATGAGTGGTGTTTCATTTATAGATACCTCATAGATTTTTATAATTAGCAAAAAAAAATAATTTTGTTCACTTTGTGACAAACAAATGCAAATAACTTTAAAACAAAAATGATAGCCGGTACTGGGAGCATGGAAGTTGTTCAGCACAAAAATATCTACCAAATGAGTGGTGTTTCATTTATAGATGCCTTTTAGTTTTGTTTTTATAATTAGCAAAAACAGCAGAAAATTCAATTTTCTTTTCATTTGTTTGACAAACAAATGCGAATAACTTAAAACCAAAAGGTAGCCTGGTACTGTAGAGCATGACATTTGTTCGGCAAGAAGTCTTCTACAAAATGAGTGGTGTTTCATTTAATAGCAACCACTACACTAGGCGGACATACACTAGGAAAGGTAACTGACAGTCCAGAAATTATCATTTAAAAAAGATACAGTCAAAAGCAAATGTTCCTGCATTGAAAGAAAAATTTACTCACCAAAGTAATGTTGTTTCTTCTGATGGAGTCTTGCTGTATTCAGACATAATGCAGTTAGCCCCAGCACTTGAACTGCCCGGAGAGGAAAGAGTTAACTCTATGCAGAAGCATAGAGCGTTGAGCTCGAGCTTGGTTTTCAAACCTCTGTCTGTGGTACTTCCCAGTGTAACTGTCAGATTCTTATGAGCTAACTAACTAGTAACTAAAGTATGGAAATTGTTCAATATAGCCAAGGGGCAAAATATATCTTCTTGGGCCCCAAAAGACTCAAGTTGAGAACCCAAGAAGGAAAGGTAGTGACAATATTTAGTAAAACACCAGAAAAAATAATAACAATAACATCTACCCCACAAGAGGGAGGGCACAAGATACACCCCTGAGGGTGCAACACTGTACCTGCCAGCCCACTTCCCAAAACCAGGTTCCGAGATGGGAGGCAGGGGGAGGTCTGAATATAGCAAGGCTCCATCAGAAGAAACAACATTACTATGGTGAGTAATTTTTCTTCAAACAACATGAAGTCTTGCTGTATTCAGGCGTAATGCAGACTACCAAGCAGTTCCCTATGGAGGAGGGATTGCAGAACCTACTTTGGGAAGAGGCTCTGCAGTACTGCTGTGCAAACCTAGCATCACTCCTAGCCTGGATGTCCAGGGAGTAATGTTGTGAAAGTGTGTACTGTTTTCCAGGTGGCTGCTTTACAGATCTCTAACAAAGGTATATCTCTGGCTGCAGCTAGAGAAGCAGCTGTACCCTGGTCGAGTGAGCCCTCAGGCCTGAAGGGGTGTCCTACCCAACTTGTCATAACAAAATTGTATACAAGAAACAATCCACCTGGCAATAGTCTCTCTTAGTGGCAGGCTTACCCTTTCCCACTTCACCATAAGTGAGAAACAATTGAAGACAGTCATTTCCATGTGCCTTAGTATGCTCAATGTAGTAGCTAAGGGCCCTCTAAACATCCAGACTGTGTAACCTTCTTTCACCTGAAGAAGAATGGTCAGTGAAAACACAAGGAGAGATATAGACTGGTTCAGATGAAAATCTGAAACCACTTTAGCAAGAACCTCCTATCGGTTCTGAGGACTAATTTGTCCCTATGGAAGGAGATGAAGTCAGGTTCCACTGACAGAGCTTGTAACTCACTAATCCACCTGGCAGAAGTAATAGCTACCAGGAACACAGTTTCCAGGTCAAGTACTTCAATTCGGCGAAAGCCAGAGGTTCAAAGGGTGGCTGCATTGTTGAGCTATGCAGACATTAAGATCCCAAGGCGGAGTGGGTTCCCTAAAGGGAGGGTTAATGTGAACCAGACCTTTGAAAACTTTCTGAAAACAGGATGAGATGCCAAGGAAGAGCCATTCCCGCTGAGAGGAGTGCAGAGAGCTGCTAGATGAACCTTCAGAGTGGCAGGTCTAAGGCCTAAACCATTGAGATGAACTAGATAGTCTAAGGTTGTGGAAATGTCCACAGAATCAGGCAGGATGCCTTTCTGGAAACACCAAATACTGAACTTTTTCCATTTGGGTTGTAAGTTTTCTAGTGGAAGGTTTCCTAGAGACCTTCAGAATATACATAACTCACTGAGAAAAATGTAAAACTGCATATTCTAACTCTTCAAGAGCCAGGCCTTGAGATGGAGAGACTGGAGATTGGGGTACCAGATCCGCCCTGGGAGAGAACAGGAGATTGTATGTCCTGGGCAGAGATAGGGGCGTGACACTGACAAGGACAGCAGTAGAGGATACCAAGGCTGTCTGGCCTAGTCTGGAGTAACCAGTATCACTGTGCAGGGTTGAGTCCCGATCTTGATCAGAACTCTGAACAGCAGAAGGAAGGAGAGAAGGCACACGAAACCTGCCCTTCCAGTCCAAAGAGACAGCATCCTGGGGAACCGTCCTCAGGACTGGAGGTCTGCAACAAAACAGAGGAAGTTGATGATTGTCCGGTGCTGCAAAGAGATCTATCTCTGGAGTGCCCCACCTGGAGAAGATGACCTTCAGTATGTGAGGATCCAGGGACCATTCGTGGTGCCCTGTGAAATTCTGCTCAGAGCATCTGCTAGTATGTTGTCCTTCCCTGGAAGGTGAACTGCTACCAGAGAAGTCTGAAGAGAATAGGCCAGAGACCACAGCGTCCATGGCTTCTGTGCACAAGGCCGAGGCAGTGCCTCCTGCTGTTGATGTGTACCACATTGTGGTGGTGTTGTCCATTCTGACTTGGACCACCTTACCCTTGACTGAATCTGAGAAGCTCTGCAGAGGCTAGGAAAACTGCCCTGAGTTCCAGAAGATTGATATGAAGGAGAGACTCCTGTGGAGACCAGCGCCCCTTGAGCTGTCAGGGCTCCCAGGTGGGCACCCACCCTAGCAGAGAAGCATCCTTAGTTAAAACTACTGATGGGACTTGAGGAGAAATGGAACCCCTTGTCTGAGGTTATCCTGGTCCAGCCACTACTGGAGAGCTTGGACCAGAGTCTGAGTCACTGGAATCAGTTTGGTAAGTGAATCCTTCTTTTGAGACCAAAAAGACCTCAGATGAAACTGAATGTCCGTCATCTGGAACCTTGCTCCCTGCATCACTGTCGTGGAAGCTGTCATGTGGCCCAGGAGCTGGAGGAACTGTCCTGCTGGGCGGGAGACCTGAGGTCGAAAGGAGGAAGCGAGATCCACTAGGGCCTTTACCCTTGCCAGGGAAGGAAGGAAGGCTTTTGCTTGTACAGTGTCCATCTCTATGCCTATAAAGGTGAGAAGTTGAACTGGTTCGAGTACAGACTTTGGAAGATTGAAGAAACCCAAGGAGCTGAGTAGGTCTTGGGTAGTTTGAAGAGCTGACTTGACCTGTAAATGAGACTGATCCACTAACAGCCAGTCGTTCAGATACGGAAAGATGGTGATACCTTGTCTTCTGAGGTAAGCCACCACTAGTGCAAGGCACTCTGTGAACACCCTTGGAGCTGATGTTAGACCTAATGGCATGGCTCTGAATTGGTAATGGCCTGAAGGCAACTTGAACCCGAGGTATTTTCTGTGGGAGCACATGATAGGAATATGGAAGTAGGCATCCTTGAGGTCCAGAGATGCTAGCCAGTCCCCTGGCCTTAGAGAGGGAAGGATTATTCCCAGAGTTACCATTTCAATTTGGGCTTTGAAATGTGTTTGTTCAGATACCTTAGGTCTAGGATGGGTCACCACTCCCATTTCTTAGGGTAAGGAGGTACTTGGAATATAGTCCTTTTCCTTGTGCTGGTAGAAACTTCTCTATAGCTCTGAAAGCTAGAAGAGGAAACCTCTGCCTCTAGAGCAAGGGTTTCTGAGACTGATGCAGGTGGAAAAGACTTGGCCCTTCTTTTGGAAGTTTTTTGAAGTTCAGGGCCAGTCCCACTTACTACTTCCAGGAACCACTTGTCTGAGGTCACAGACTTCCAGACCCTAGAAGTAGTAAGCCAGCCTGCTCTCACTGGAAATGGGGAGTCGACCCAGGCTGACACATCAGGGTGTCTGCTTGGCAGAAGCCTTAGACTGAGAGGAGGAGGGAGCAGCCCTGCTCATCCCTTCCTACCCTCCTCTGAAGAACCCCTCTGTGGGAAAAGAGTGGAGGCCTGGGCTTGGTAAAAGGGCTTTTGAAAGGGCCTGCCCTGCCCCTAGACTGCTGCTTGTGCAGAGTGGCCTGCCTTTCCTTGGCCTGTGCACTCCTGTATGTGGTCCTATATTCATCCATTTTCTTCATATAAGCCTCTGCAGCTCCCCAAACAGAGAGTTACCTACACGGAAAATCCATGGCCTTAGTCTGGGTATCCTGTGAAAGGCTAGTACATCTGAGCCAAGCATGTCTTCTGAGAGACACAGATGTAGCCATGACTCTAGATGCCACATCACTGAAGTCCACAGCAGCATGAAATTGCATTTGGATGCCTCAATTCCATCAGCAACCACCATCTCCAGCTCCTTGGCTAGCTGGGAGAGGCCTGTTTAGCCAGTTCCAGAACCGTGTCCCATCTGGATTTCTGGTACCTGGCTGTGTAGGCCATATAAGTAACCTGCCTGAGTCCCAAAGAGGATGCCAAATACTGTTTTTGGCCATGGCATCCACTTTTCTGGAGTCCTTATCCGGGTGTGAAGCCAAAGGAATGTTAGCCCTGTCACAGGCTGCAGCTTGCACTACCCCAACATGGCTGCAATGACTATAAAGGAACTCTGCAGCTGAGCCTGATAATGAATACCTCCTGTCCATTCTCTTATCCACAGGAGGTACTGAATTAGGGGTTTGTAAAATTTTGTGTGTCTGTTTCCCAAAGATTTATGAAGAGGATAGACAGCTTTTTGGACTCTGGGATGTACATCATTTCCACAAAATCAGGCTCTTCACCCTCCTCTGCTGCTTCGACCAAGGGAAGCTGCAGGGTTTGTCCACCATTTTGTAGAACAAAAAGTGTGAAGGGGACTCAGAGAGCCTGGAGAGAGACACCTGAGGGCCTGTCTGGGGAGATGTCGGTTCAATGGGCACATCCAGACAACCTTCATTGTCATCACCAGGATAGTCTTCATCTCTCTCTCCCTCCTCATAATAAGCATCTGGGTCATAATCCGGAGGAGACAGATCCAACCGACCGAAGTGCCGAACCGGTGGTATCGGTTCAGACGGAACCGGTCTAAGCGATTGGACAATACTAATCGGTTTGGCTATTCCGTCCAGCGGTTGGAGAGTGGGATACAGGATCCGAACTGGCAGACTTGCACTTTTCTTTGATGGAATCGACCCCTGGGGTCAGCTCTCCTTTGCCCGAGGAGGTATCGCCTGGGTCAGTAAGCACCTCCTCAGGATGACCATAACCCGAACCAGGCTGGCCATCGGGATCTCGGACTTCTCTGCCTCCCTTTCCTTCAGCCTACTCAGTCTTTTATCTAGAGTGGTTTTAGGAAAGTTCTTACAGATTGGCAGTCAGACTTGGGGTCAAACCCCAGACAATAAACACAGATGAGGTGGGGTCGGCCTAGCAAGCCTCCCCACACTCAGTACAGTGCTGAAACCCAGTGGGACCGGTTTTCTTCTTGGTTTCTCAGACATGACCAACAACAAATTACCCTATAGAAGCTTTCAAGCCAGGTAATAAAGCAACCGATCAGTTACAAACCGTGTCACGGGCTTTTAAAAGAACCAGCCAAAGTCCAGTTCTTTTGAAACCGATTGTACGGAACACCACACTAATCCCAGAAAGAGAAAAATTTTACAAAGTTGGTTCCAAACGGACCGACCGGAAAGAAACCGAAGAAAGACAATTTCCACTCTTTTTAGCAAAAAGAAACACAGTCACTACCTATCTACATACTACCTGTATCGTAGACAGAGGCTGAAATCAAAATAACAAAAATATGCGGTTTAGGCGAGCGCTTTATTTTCTTTTACGAACCGAGCAGAGGAAATCTCGGGCTGACTTCACTGTTAGGCAGAATAAAGAATCTGACGGTTACACTGGGAAGTACCACAGACAGAGGTTTGAAAACCGAGCTCAAGCTCAATGTTCTAAGCTTCTGCATAGAGTTAACTCTTTCCTCTCGGGGCAATTCAAGTGCTGGGGCTAACTGCATTATGTCTGAATACAGCAAGACTTCATGCTGTTTGAAAAAGCATTCCATTGCTTAAATGAAATATACAATGGTGAGCTGTCAGATAAATGATTTATCTACACTTGTGCTGTTTGACCTTGGACACCTCACCAATAGCTTCGCCACTCGTGAGGTTACCAAGTCAAGCAACTATATAAATAAATCATTATCTAGCAACTCCTGATATCTCTTATGTATCCTAGATCTTCTCCCCATTTTCCTCACATATATATATATATATATATCACTATTTCCCTCACCTTTCCGCTAAATTTGCTTTTTCCTCTTTTAGACAATTCCTGAAGATCTATGATCGAAATGTTGAGTCTAACTCCATTTTCTATTTTCAGTGTGCATTCAATATAATCTTTTTTGTTTGTTTTCAGCCCACATGCTGACGCAGCACCTTAGTTTTTGTCCTTTAAATACAATAGAATAATAATCATATCTGAATGACAAAAGGCAGTGTGGTAGCAATCGTCTGGGAGTAAACACCATGTTACCATAATGAAATCAGGTGCATGTACATGTGGAGTTATCCTTTAAGTAATTCTAAAGATCTTCAAACCAAGGGTGTGAGAAGGTTCTACTAAAATGCAGCGAAAGAATACCATACCCTGGGAGCGGTGACAGCGAAGGCCTTATTACCCAAGTTGGTGTAACTTTTGGTAACAATGAGCAAGGACTTGTCATTGGACATAAGGGGTAAGAAAGATAGGAGAATTTAAGTAGCATACAAGATGAGCAGAAGAAAATGCTGAAGTTTACAAACTGAGGTAAATGCGATTCACTCCTATGTTATGTATTCAACAGTGGGGAAAAAAGAACTGAGGCACGATGGTTGAGATGAGCATCAGCAATGGTTATTGGCAGGTCGTGGCACAGCCGTGATGGTGTCATGTATGTGCCCATGATAATAGACACTGCTGGTGCCCTGGCCAAGATTTGCTCCTGCATGTTATATCACCTCCAACTTAGACCCAGGAGTGGGGACTCCATGGAGAAGACTTATTTGAGGAAGAAACTATAGTTAAGTGATGATAGTATGATGTTCTGAATTATGAATGGGGTTTCTGAGGTATGCTGAATTATGACTGATAGTTCTGCAGTGCATTGTGTGGTGATTTTGTGCAGTATTATGAAGTGTGTCTTGATTCTACAATGTGAACTACAATCCAAATGAAGCTCACTTCTGGAGGCTAGCCTAGGCTGAGACTGAACTAAGCTGCAGCACTCCTCACCACAGCTACCACATCAAGACCTCTTTATTTTACCTTATCCACGTCAATTGTTTCAATCAGTCTCTCCAGAGGGCATCCAGCTGAGGGCAAGGTGGCAATTCTGAAAGAACACCCACTTTCCACGCTCCATTGCACTCGCATCAGAGCTTCTGCTCTTGGACCCTGCCAACAGAGCAAACTTGAATTACAAAAAACAATCCCATAGGTTTACCAAGAATTCTGCTGTGATTCAAGAACCAGATTAGGAATGCTTGATTTAAAATGAAACATTGTCTGTAGTCAAGCCTATTCAGCAGCACAATAGTTACAGAATTTGATTTCATTAAGCTTCTTACACCTGAACGTATCAATTAACCCTCACATGTGGTAAAAATGACACTGCCTGAAAAAGCTCACCTGACAGTGCAGATGTGGCACTACTCAATTCTGGTCATTCAGGTTTGGGGCGAGTGCGCCTGGGCAGAGAGGCTGGCAAGGGAGGAAACTGGAACATCTCACAGGACATATATCTCCTCGAAGTAGAGGCTTACTGACTCTTACTGCAACAGTGCCTCCTGGGGAAAGCGCGGTGGGCAGTGGTATGCAGAGTGGTACTAAGGGGAACGTACAGGCCACAGCTGTGCAGCATCACCACTGCATGCGCAAGAGTAGCAAGCAGATGCCGGCATCTTAGTGGGGTGGGAGAACAAGGAAATAGTCAGCATCAACAAGATGATGAGCTCTGCCCTACAGTACACTTAGACTCTGTAACGACCAACTGCCAGCCTGAAGACAAACTTCTTCAACAAATTCAATCTTTGGATGGAGTACCCTGCCCATGAAGACCGTTAGGGGTTAATCACAGTGGCAGGAGAGTACAGCAGTAACCACAGACATTGCCAGCTATTTCTAGATATTTACTAAAATTTCTAAAAGTTTCTCTCTGCTGCCCCTACTGTAGAATTGGAGAAAGCATTAGATATATCTGGAAATATCACAGAAATTTCGGGAAAAGCTGGCAGTGTCTGTGGCTGCTACTGTAAGCTGGTCTCTGGGGCTCAGATTGACTGATGGTGCTGAGCAGGGCCCACGGGTTTGAGCTGTATGGGGTCATAGCTGGAGGAGTAGACACAATAATTAAAAGAGCTTGCTTGAAAGAATCCTGTGATATTTATTTATTTGACAACTGGGAAAGGTGTACTGAGCCATAGCTCATTTCCAGAGCTCGACCTGGAGTAGGGGAAACAAGGGTGAAAACAGTTAAAGCAGTTGAAATTACAAAACAATGACGATATGGACAAACACAGTGTCGTAGTGAAAAGCTACCTGATGACAGCAGTGGAAGAACAACAACTTATACATACAAAAGATTACAATATAATGGCTAGTGATGGGGTGACAAATGATAATCACGTACTCATCATAATGCTTTATCTTCTAGGAATATCTTTACCATTGAATCATACTAGTGGGTCTGAGCCAGCAGTGCCAGGACCCTGCAGAACCAGAGAACATTTCGGAGGGCTGGTGGTGAGGCAAGCAGCGCATGTGTGTGGCACAGTGAGACACAGCAAGTGGGCGCAAGCTTACCTCGGCACCAGCCCTCAACCGACTCTGTACCTTTTGACTGAGGAGGTGCAGCATAATCTAACAGATTAGATGAGGGCGATTCATCAAGCAAGTTTTGAAGAATTCTTAGTACAGGAGTTTTAGGTGACATTCATGAGCTGGTTCTGGATAAAAGCAAGACTTTTAATACTTTGGAGAACTGGAAATTATTCATTCATTACTTGGCCCCAGATGTAAAAATATCCTGTGCCAGGTCCACCTATAAAAGTCTTGGTTTAATTCAGAATGTTCACAGGCAAAAGAAAGTATTAGGAAAAAACTAAGACAGCATATGAAAAAGAAAGAAATCTGCAGCAGATTATAAATAGCTAAAGACTGAAGAAAAATACAGGAAAATCCTTGAAAGGAGAAATAAACATATTCAGGGACTTTAGGAAAAACTGTGGTGGGCTGTCTTGGATAGGGATGGAAGCGATCTTGGAATATTGTTGCCCAAGGATATAGATACATAGACAGTGTCGGCAGATAAGGCCTATGGCCCACCCAGTCTGCCCATTTAAGTTTGTAAGTTCAGTTTATGTTTTCCAGGAAGTCTGTTGCCCTTACCCTGACCTCCAGAATTCCTTTATGTCTATCCCATGCATTCTTAAATCCGTGATTGTTTCAGCCCACCACTTCCTCTGGCAGGATATAATAGATACTCAATAGGATTGATGCTTATATTACACCTGAAGTTTGGGCATCTTATTTTCAAAGCTATATTACTTCTATGAAAAGCTGGAAATAATTGATGCTTACAAAATACAGGAAGATGTCATCTTTCAAAGAGGATGAAATTCAAATGGTTCTGAATGGGCTTAAGGCAAATAAAAGTACCGGGCTAGATGGGATCTTAGGTGATCTCTATAAGGCCTTTTCAACTGGAGGTTCCTTTTCTTCTTTTGTTGTTTAATGGTTTAGTTCAGGGCCAACCTTGTCCCTAAGCTGGGCAGGTAGTGTTATCTTTCCAATTTTTAAAAGAGGACCGAATAATCCTAAAATGTACAGGCCTATCAGCTTGATAGATGTTTCTCAGAAGGTCTTTTCTAGAATAATCTTGGGCAGACTGCTAGCATGGGCTGAGGAGAATGCAGCACTGAATGAGGCACAAAATGGTCTCCGGAAGGACCCTCTACAGTACAACACTGCTATGTACTACAGCACTTGATTGGGAAGTATACTAAAGTGAGAACAATTAGATCATACTGCTGCTTTGTGGACTTCTCCTCAGCCTTTGATAGCATTAGCAGAAAGATCCTTTGGGCTACACTTAGGGATCTAAGCTGGAGACCTCACTTCCTGATGTTATTATTAGACTTCATGAAAACAAGTGGGCAAGGGTCAATACAATCAGTATGGCCACCTAACTGACAGATTTGAGACAAATGTGGGAGTTAGTCAGGGTACATACTGACCCCTACCCTCTTTAACATCTATATTAATACAAGTTTGGATCAGCTTGGTAATCCTGATTTCCATGCTCCAAAGATTAATGATCACAGGATTGAGTGTCTAGCCTCGTGGACAACTTAGTCCTGCTCGCTACTTCAGCTCTAGGCCTTAAAAGAAGTTGGCCCGTTTTGAATCTCTTTGTACCCAAAGGAAACTAAAGTTAACCTTAACAAGATCAATATTGTAGTCTTTGGATCTCAAATTAAGAATATGGTAAGCTTTAAGTTAAATGGTGCTACATAGATACTGCTAAGTGTTATGATTACTTAGGTGTTCGTTTGAACATAGCTTATCCTGGACCAAACATTTGGAGAATATTCAAAATAAAATGGGATCCTCGGTTAATGCTCCAAAAATATTTAATAGCAAGATTGGAAAGTCATCTGTTAGAGGGTATTAAGAGTTGTTAACGTTAAAATAAGAACAAACATGATATATGCCTCTGAAATCTGGGGTTATACTAAGGTCAGAAAATTAGAAATAATTCTGAATAAACTCTATAGATACATCTTAATGCTGCCACATGGAACTCCAAATTGCATTCTTGCTCTGGAGTTAGGACAACGTTCCTAGCTTTCTCTCATTCATGAACAACAGATTCTCTTCTTGCTTAAACTTTCTCTTATGCTTCAACAAAGATATCCTTGAGCGTGCCTAGAGGATGGCATTAAATTGGCCAGTATGAGATATGTACATCCCTTTATTCAACTTATTAAGGAATAATAATATAGACAGTACTAGACCACCTTTTATTAAAATGTACATGAGACCATTTGAGGAGAGTAGGCAGGATGTTAAATTGAGGCTAAATGATTTAGATATAAATCTTGGTATTCTCAACTTTCCATGCTTAAGTTCCATGAATTTTATAAAAAGTTAAGATCTCATGAGGCTATGAGCTCTATCTTTCTTCCCTAACTTGCCCTAAATTAAGGAAAATCTACAGTACATAAGATTTAGAACTGAAAGCTACAATGCTCAATTTCTTCATCTCAGACAAAAAGTGAGAGTATTCTCTCCATTTTGAAAATGTGGACTTGGGGTTGTAGATGACCTCAAACATATGCTACTTCCATGCCCGGGTATGAATTAACCAGAAAAAAAATTGCTGGGTGGATTGTTGGGGATCTCAGCCCCGCCCACAGTGGATCTCTTGGAATATCTGTTTACTATGAAAGAGAAGAATTTGGTGGAGACCTTCAACAGATTTTTATTGTCAACCCATTTGTAAGGCTCACTTGGGAAACTGAAGTCTGTGGAAATTATCCCTCCTATAACTCCACAGAGATACTCTTGGGACATTGTCTAATTGAACCTTACATTGTAAAGATACTTATGTTTTTGCTGATCTGTTTATTGGTTATTTATATTTTCTATGAATTTTTATTTGATTTTAATACATTGCAACTGCTCTATGCTGAACAATAAATTTATACTTACATATCTAACAGGTAGCAATGCACGTAACCTAAGGGCATAAGATAGCCCTGGTGACCTGTGTAAGAAGGGTCACCAAATCAAGTAACACAGTGTCTTCACAGTCCAAAACAAACATAAAGGAGTAAATACCAACACAACTATACTGGAGTATGTTCAGGTAATGGTGGGTGGGCGTGTGAATCAATGGTGAAGATATTCTAGGTGATCAGAATTACAGCAAGTACATAATTATCATATCTTCCAGGATTCAATATTCACCATTGATTTCCACTAGTAGGTCAGAGTACCAAGCTCAGACAAAGCCCTCTGGACTAGGGCAGTAGGAGCTGAGGGCTCACTTAGGATAGTAATTAATTCAGGATAGTCCTGTCAAAGGTGACATGCTGCCGGCATGGACATCCAGGGTACAGTGCCTCGTAAAAGTGCGCACTGTGCTCCAAGTCCCAACTTTGCAAGTATCTTCAATAGGTACTGAGTGAACCTTTGCCAGGGACATGGCAACCATTGTGGTGGTGTGGGGGCATACCTGTCCCTCCAGCTTGACAAGAGCCATGGCTTAGCAGTGGTGAAGGCAGTTTACAAACCAAGCAGAAATGCACTTGATTGTAACAGACTGTCCCTTCAAATAGGATCAAAGGAGCCAAAGAACTGTTTGGATTGAAGTCCTTAGTTCTGTCCAGATAAAACCTAAGAACACTCTTAGTATCCAGAGAGTGGAGTGCCGTGTGCCCTTTCTCCCTCATTTTGGAAGTGATAAAGTAATTAGCAGCACCAGTGGCTGATTAAAGGAGAACTGTGCTGAACCTGTGAGCCATTTTACCCATTAGCAGCTGTTTTTAAGTACTGGTTCCATTTCTGTTATTGTTCTTTCTATGCAGGCTTTTTAGTAAACACAGTGGGTGGTTCTGATTTACACTCCGATGTTGAGTACCATTTTGGAACTATATTATGTACATTATGTCTCTCTCAGCCATGGAATTCTATAGCAGAACATAAGAGCTGGGCAAGGGACATAAACATAAACTACATTATACAGTTCTAAAATGGCACCTACCTGTGCAAATCAGAGACATCTAGCGTCACAGGCCCACTCCTGTGGGGCAGGGTTCCCTGGGCTTACAGCGAACTTCCCTAAGTGCAGCCTGTGCGGTGTGGGTCGGAATCCCCCGCATCCTTCCAGGGCTCTCACTGGGTTTACAACTGAGCATCTGGCAGGAGGTCCCGATTTCCCTCCCTCTGTATGAGAGGTGAAAATACAGCCTCAAGTCTGTGTTCCCGGAAGAGAACTCTCTTGGCCCCTGTACAGTGTGGAGAAAAAAAAAACAAAGACACTTACAGGCCTTTGGGTGCCCTATAAACCCTATATGTGTCTTCTCCCAGGAAAATGCAGGAACCAGTCCAAACCCACAGACCACTCTGTGAGACCTCCTGTATCTCCCCCTACACCCACAGAGTCCCCCTCATGTTCCTTCCTGGTAGCATTTGGCCTTTAAGCAACAGATCAAGCATGGTATTGTTTGAACAAAACCCTCCTAAGGTTACACACACAACAGACAATTTTCAGTGGTATTCTAAAATTATGCCAAAGGCTTTATTAATATCTATTAGATAATACAATTAAACATATAAATAACATTCAAATATTGGTTACAGGATATAATAAATAAAAGTTGGACAAAGTACACAAAAACATCGCTTCTTTTCAAAATCTATCATATAGTTTCTACCTTGTTTCAGTTGCAGTGGAATGCAGTTAGAAGTCCAATAAAATGGTCCTGGTACCCCATCCTGCGATGGAGTTCAAAATGAGGTCTCACCTGATCAGTTCCTCATCACAAACAGAATTGTGTTCAGCAAGCCTTTCTCTGGCTTTTACAATGGCAAGTTCAAAATGCTGCCTCTGGGTTGTCCTACTGTGACTGGCTGGCCTTTGTTACATGGCTGCAAAGAACCAACTGGATCTCTATATTATGATTTAAAAACTTTAACTGCTGGAAGGTTCTCTCCCACCTCCTTTCCTGGTTAGGATAAAATAAACCAATTTGTACTGCTACCTTGTGTTCTGAGATGCTATGGCACCGCCCCCACGAGATAGCTGGCCCAAAGCCTTTGTCTTGATTCTTTTCCCACAGAACTATTCCGACTTAAATGGTTTGGCTTTTAGCTCCTAATTACCCTCCACTAACTGAAACTGCCTCACCCAGGCACAGTTTTCTGAAAACAAGAACCAGTTAAAATGATCAGAATAGACCCAAGAAATATTCCGTGCCAACAGAAGTTTACAGAAAAAAAACCAGGCTTGATCAACACCATACAACAAAGGAATATTAATATAAAAACAACAGAAATATGACATGGCACTATTCTGACACACCTAGTAAGATAACTTAAACAGCCCCTGGCCCCACTGGGACAGCTTTAGAACAAGCATTTGTCAATGCCGAACATTCGCTTGCAGGTATTTGCAGTGGTATTTAGCACTTGGACATGGCTTAAAAAATCAGTGACAAAAGTACAAGCATTTGTCAATGCAGATATTGCTTGCTTCTATGTGCTGTTTAGGTACTTGAATCATTGGACTGCAAATATTGAAAATTTGCGAACTTACGAGCATCACGTAGGAACTACGCAACTCACGCCTAAATAAAACAGTCATTTTGGAATTTTTTCTGGCAAATTTTCAACATAGCCATTTAAGACCTCTGCTCATGAACAGTGTCACTGTGATTTTCTTAATGTGTCCCATACATTGAGTTCGCGCACAGACTGCACCACTCTACGGCGCTACATGGGGGAAAGATGTTTTGGGCAGAATGTGAAAAATGACAGCTGTACTGCTCATAAGAAGGTGTGGTAAAATGGCAATGTTGAAAATCTGGGTGAAAATATTGAAAATTTGCAAACTTCTGGCGTGCATAGGAACTGCACAAGCATGCGCTCGTAAAACATTTTAGGAATTTTTCACCAAATTTTCAACATAGCCATTTTAAGACCTCTGCTCATGAACAGTGTCACTGTGATTTTCTTAATGTCCCATACATTGAGTTCGCACACCGACTGCGCCATTATGCGCTACATGGAGAAACACATTTTAGCCAGGATGTGAAAAATGACAGCTGCACTACTCACGAGGAGGTGTAGTAAAATGGCAATGTTGAAAATCTGGAGTGAAAATATTGAAGAAGTCGAGACCTACGAAGTATGCGAGGAACTGCTAACGACACTCGTGAAAACAGTCATTTTGTGAATTTGTTCACCAAATTTTCAACATAGCCATTCTAAGACCTCTGCTAATGAACAGTGTCACTGTGATTTTCTTAATATGTCCCATATATTGATTTTGCACGACTGCGCCATTGTGCTACATGGCGAAACACGTTTTGGGCAGGATGTGAAAATGACAGCTGTACTGCTCATAAGGAGGTGTGGTAAAATGGCAATGTTGAAAATCTGGAGTGAAAATATTGAAGATTCGTGAACTACGAGCGTGCGTAGGAACTCGCACACACTGCGCTCATAAAACAGTCATTTTAGGAATTTTTCACCAAATTTTCAACATAGCCATTTTAAGACCTCTGCTCATGAACAGTGTCACTGATTTTCTTAATGTGTCCCATACATTGAGTTCGCACCCGACTGCGCCATTATTGCGCTACATGAAGCGGAGCTGCGTTTGGGCAGGATGTGAAAAATGACAGCTGTACTGCTCATGGGGAGGTGTGGTGAAATGGCAATGTTGAAAATCTGGAGTGAAAATATTGAAAATTCGCAAAACCTCTGATGCGTGGGAACTGCGCAACACACGCTCGTAAAACAGTCATTTTAGGAATTTTTTCACCAAATTTTCAACAAAGCCATTTTAAGACCTCTGCTCATGAACAGTGTAACTGTGATTTTCTTAATGTGTCCCATACATTGATTTCGCACACCGACTGCGCCATTGTCGCTACATAAGTGGAAACACCTTTTGGGTGAGATGTGAAAAATGACAGCTGTACTGCTCATAAGAAGGTGTGGTAAAATGGCAATGTTGAAAATCTGGAGTGAAAATACTGAAAATTCGCGAACTTTCTAGAGCCTGTGTAGGAACTGCATAGCATGCGCTCATAAAACGGTCACTTTTAGGAATTTTCTACCATATTTTCAAAATAGGCTTTTGAGAGCCCACCTTATGAATGCTGGAACTGTCATTTCATTAATCGGGCCTGAAAGGTGATTTGCGTGAGTGACTGCGAAATCACCCTTCGAACCGAATAACGCCATGACAGTGACAGAATTCATGAGAAGGGTCCCAAAACCCCATGTTGAAAATTTGGCGCAAAAAATTCAAAAATGTCTAAGATATGCAACAAAGTTGAAAAAACCCATCTACCCATTATACAGCTTACCAGCATTTCCTCTATTCATGATCGGCTTTGAAGAGTACGCATGTTCCCAGTCCAGCGATGATAAATCACCGAGCTCCGGAGTAAGTATGGGGGGGAGTGTGGGGAGGCAGGTGCGCAATGGGTGGGTGCAGGTTGTGGGAGGGGGGAGACTGCTTGGGATGGTTTTTAATTTACAGGTTTTTCTACAATTGTGACGCAGGGGCGTTTGCCACGCTGGGGTGGGCTCCCAGCATGGCAGAAGGATAGCTGGGGGCCGTGGAGCCGACGGGGATTGGCCACCCCGTTGTGAATATTGTGGGGCGTTGCCATGCTGAGGTGGGCTCCCAGTAGCACCAAGATTTAGAGGCAGCCAGCTGCAAGCACACAGCGGTGGTTTTCTTTGAAGAAGACCACCACTGTCATACAACACCGCGTTGATTGGTGCAGGACCATGCCACGCCTGCTCAGCGGGCAGGGGATTGCACGGAGAGGCACACCTCCAAAGTGTCCCATTCTCCCAAGGCGTTCCTGCGCATGAGCGCAAGCGAACGTAAAAAGTAATATTTAGACACACTTCAGGTTATATTTCAATGTTTTGTCCTGTAATTCTTACCCTTATTTCTTTATGACTAAGGAAATTTGCATGGTAAAAGATTTCTGTCCTATCTTCTGTGCTGCTACCTCACACCTGACATCACAATTCTATTTATGACATCACAGTCTGTTGCTGCAGTGATAATTATGATGTCATAAACTAGGGATTATGATATCAGGTGTAGACAAGCTATTAGAATAGATGAAGTCTAGAGGACAGTGATCCTGTTTGCATGAAACTGTCCTCAGTAATAATGAAAAGGGGGACACAATTGCAGAAAATATAAGAAATATAAACAGAATTGTGTCTAAATCTTACATTTTCAAAGTTATCCCAATGGTGTCAGGGCTCTTTAAAGCCGTAGAGTTGGAACAGTAAAAGAATTGAAACCAGTATTTAAAAACTCTGGTCAGAGCCACTATGGCTGGTAATCCATTAACTTGATAAGGGTGTTTCATGGGCTAAACATAAACATGAATTGCTGTAGTCAGCTCTGTGAGTAAATTTTATTTCTAGTATAGGCAGATAATTTACCTGGTTGATCCTGTGCTTTCCATGTGTTTAAAATACGGACGGTGAGTGTGTCTTGTACTATATTGGGAAGGAGAAGGCACTCCGCACAAGGCCTTCAATTGATGTTAGGAGGAATAGTGCAGAGAGGACAGGTATGGCTACACTGGGACTGTGGGCCAACCTGAAAGGATAAGAACTTATATTGAGGTGATGGGTTGCTTTCATCCAGTAGGCAATCACAGTCCCCAGTGGATGGTTCAAATGTTACTTCAATGGACATTTAAAGTAGCCAAGGGGTGACAAAAGAAACAGGGGAGGAACAAAGTAGGAGATCCCAAGGGAGAGAGTCCGCCAGGATGCAAGTTATTCAAGGAAGCAGGGTTACCAAAGGAAGAAGTGGGTAAAAGAAGCAGTCAAAGGAGAAAGGTATGGAAGGGCGAACAATTGGAAAAAGGAGAAAGTGGCAAAAGAGAGGTGAGGGCTGTCAAAATGGTGCAATTTCTGCATCAGAAACCCTATGAGGAGAGACTGAAAGAATTCAATATGTATACCCTGGAGGAGAGGAGGAGAGTGGGGATATTATGGAGACTTTTAAATACCTCACGGGGTTAATGAGGTACAGGCAGGAGATATTTTTCAGAGAAAAAGGTGCTGTAGAACAAGGAGTCGTGATACAAAGCTGGAAGGAGGCAGATTCAGGAGAGTGTGAGGAAGTACTTCTTCACGGAAAGGGTGATGGATTCCTGGAACAACCTTCCATGGGAGGCAGTGGGGTGAAACCAGCAATGGGTTTCAAAATGCCTGGGACATGGGCACAAAGGAATCCTAGGAGGAAGAAAGGGGTGGAAGAGACAGTGCTGCAGATCAAATTGGGTCTGCAGCAAAAATGATCATAATTAAAAATGGGCGGACTAGAGCGGGCCCAGTGGTGGTCATTGCCATCAGTCTCTATGTTTCTGTAACCCTATTTGGGAGATTACTAGTCTATTACGCCTCCCTGGGATTTTGTGGCCTAATTCGGCCTAGGGGAAAAGGGTTAATTTTCTCGCACTGTAGGAGCCTCCTATGGGTCGGGAGGTCACCATAGGTGCATGGGGGATAACACCAGAAGTTTAGGTGGGAGGGGGAGTTCCGGCCAGAGAAGTGAGAGTTGAGGCCAGGCAGGAGTGACTGCCCGCTCTGGCCCCTGGCGGTGGCACTTGGGAAGACACAGAGGTAGAAGTGGGAGCCAGCAGCTGCAAGCCACAGAATACCTGAAGGGCAGCTAAATTAGAAAGGGAGCCAGCAGCTGCAAGTCACAGTTTGCCCTGGCAGCTTACGCTGTTTCATGTAGAGATCCAGTGGGCAAGAATGTGGCAGGGTGTGAGTGTCTGGAGGTGAGTTGCCTTGGAGCTTTGCAGGACGTGTCCCCTTCTCAATCCGGAGACAGCCACTGCCAGTCCTTTGAAAGGATGTAGGAGTCATGAGGGAACACATAAATCCCCAACCTGCGAGGGACTGCATGTTTCAAGGGGACCCACTGTGCCAGTGTGGAGAGAGGAGAGAGAGAGAGAGAGAGATGAGGATCATTGTGTGTGCCTGTTAAGAACAGTGGGCAGTCAGGCACTGTGAACTGTCTTGAGACTTGTGCTGCCTTCAAACTTTTGTCCATAGTGGTCTTGAGTTAATGCTGCCCTAAAGACTGTGCAACCTCCTCGGTCTACACAAAAGCTCCTATTACAGCCATATCAGCTGAATGAAAGCTGAATGTGTTCCCCACTACTTAACTGATGCTCCCCAGAGCTGTGTGAATATGTTTAAATAAATCTGGGATCCCTGTTGTTTCTTCAAGTTCTGTATGGACATTCCGTTATTGAAAGGGACTGTTTAATTTGCATTAACCTGTTTTCATCCAGCACCAGTGAGGAGTAGGGCACCATGTGTGTGACATCTGGGCCTTGGTAACGTGGCCACTGGAGTGGCATATTCCATCCATAACCCTAGACACGGGAGGGTGGATTCTTTCTATGTATGACAGGTTATGTGATTCAAATGGATAAGGCACACAACTATTACAGTTTTGTACTAGTGCTGTCGGTTTACAGAAAGTTTAGATACAAATGTGTGTGGTGGTTACTGGGGAAGTTCCGCCTATACAGGGCATCAGTGGCAGTGCACCTGGTCATTAGGGTGTCCGCGTTGCGTGTCACTGTCCCCTCTTTTCGTGAGGCCATGCCTCTGCCTCAGACCACCCTTTTAAATATTCTAACTCCAGGGGTGGACCTCAGGAGGGGCAGCAATTCCACAATGTGGTGCCCTAATAATGGGTGCACTGCCGTCGCACACAGATGGCGGGAGGGATTGGGAGGGTAAGGAGGTGAGGGAGGGAGGAGATGTGGGCTTCAGAATGAAACAAAACTAAAAACAAAACAAATTAAATACTATGCCATAACAGTATGCATTCCATCAAGCCCACCTGTGATGAACATGAAACACATATTCTGTAGGTTACAGTCAGTGATTTTAGAAATACATATTTTTTATCCAAGCCATCAGCTTCCATTTAGTGCACATAATAAGCTTTATTTGTAAAGAAGGGAAATCATTTTAAAGTTAAAGTTGACAAGGTCAACAAAGTTATCATGTTTGATCATTTTAGTTTTCAGCATTTCCCTGTACAAGTCTGGTTCCTAACTCCTCACTTCCCCTGGTTTCAAGTAATGGAGGAATTATACTTCTACTCTAAAACTGTGCTTTGGTGGGAATCTGAAGTGCCTTTTTTCCCAAGTAATAGCAAGACGACTTGCAGAGCTCTGCCCTGCAGCTGTAAAAATGACAATGATGTACCTATTATAATTCTTGATCTTCCAGTGTATCTTCACCATTCATCACGGTAGGGTGTTAGCTGGCGCCAGCACCCTGAGGAGATTGTTTTCCTCAGAGAGGTCAGGGCCGGTGGCAGCCCACAAGAGCCAATGTGTGTTGGTGCCCGTGGGCTGGCCAGTAACAGTCATTGGCTCCTCCTCAGCCTCACTTCTGCATGCCAGAGAGACAGAGGAATGAGAGTAGAGAAAAAATGAGGACAGGGCAAGGGAGCCTGAGTGTCAGCAAAGGAAAAGGTATAAACTGAAACAGGAATAGGCTGGCCAGAGGACAGAGGAGGAGGGGAGGCTCTGAGGTTTGGGCCATAAGGCCCCAGTCCCTGGACGGCCAGAAAATAGGACAGAAGAGACAAAGGAGAAGAAGAAAAGGAAAAATGAGGCAAGGGAGAAGCAGAGGACCTGAAGCCCGAACCATAACAGGGAAGACAGAGAGTATCTCAGAGGAAGAAGCAATTTTTTTTATTCATTTTTTGTAACTTCAAGTTTATTATGTATCAGATGACCATAACAACTGTTTGATTATCCTTATTTATAGACTTTTCATCTGATTAACAAAACATCTCAGCATATTCAGAATATACAGGGAACCAGCAATTTTAGATAGAGTTTGAGTGCATACAGTAGCACTAATCCTCCTTGCTAAAAAAGCGATCAGGAAGGTCCCCCTTCGGTTAATCAGGAGGAATCCCCTGGATGGAGACACATCTCCCCAGACAAAAGCTCTAAAAGCAAACCCACAGGGGTTCAGGGTGGAGAGCGTGGTCTCCACCCATCAACAGCTCCCTCCTGAGCAGGAGGAGAGTTATGGGGTGGAAGAAGAAAGAGAGGAAGTACAAGAAAGGGAAAGTCCTGTCGTCCCTCCTGACACCGCCCCCAAAACCAGAGACCTCCAGATGGACCAGCCCTCCAAAGGGAGGGGGACCGGTCCCGGAGGCTCCCTCGAGGGCAGAGGGAAGGAGCCCTTCATAAGTCTCCCAAAAGTTGTCCCAAGGAGAAATGCTACTGGCTCTTCTCCCAAAGAGACTCCTCCCTTAATTCTGGGAGAAGAAGGTTCTATAGCAGTGGGAAGAGAGACATCCCCACGGACCTAGGGAGGAAAGCCAGCAGGGAGGAGGACTGCCCAGGGACTGGGGCCTTCTGAGGGGAAGGTGGCGGGATTCAGTGATGAATGGTGAAGATACACTGGAAGATCAAGAACTACAGTAGATGCGTCATTTTCATATCTTCCCAGTGTCAATTTTCACCATTCAACACTGGTGGGTGAGTACTGAGCCACATGAAGGGGGTTTAGCACTTCCCTGAGGAACTAACATCCTCAGCCTCCCATGGGAGGAACACAGGAAGAGGAGAACCTTTACAGACCAGCTAGGCCTGAGACTGGTTAGAGTGAGACAGGGTCCCTGGGTGAAGGAAGGTGCCCCAGTAGTCCCAGTCTCACCCTGTGGGAAAAAGGCAGGTCCCCAGAACATGAGGCAATCACCCTCACCAGGCCAGGGGTGATAACCGGGAAAGGTGAAGCCAAGCATCCACCTAATGCAGATCGCTGTCCCCACGAGCCGTGAAGTGACCTCACTGGTGTCATACACGATGCCATGGTCTGGTGCCTGCAACTCCAGGCCTATCACGGAGAGGACTGTGGCCTGCCTGGTTGCCTCTGAATCAGGCAGCGATGCCAGTGCCTGGCCCAGCATCACCCACAAGTGCCTGTTATAGGCAGCATGGTGTGCCTGACATGAACCAATGCACAAAGCATCAGCTGAGAGAAGATTCTGCCAGGCAGTCGAACTCCGCAGAATCCGGATCCTGGCGTTGTCATGGACCAGACATCAATGCCCAGTAGGGGTGTCCAGTCACGTCAGTCCCCAGGGGGATGCGGCAGTGTACCTGGAGACCTCTGGGGTGTACGCAGTACCGACACTGGCAGTCCAAAGGGGCTGAGCTGGGGTGGATGGAAGCTGCCAGGCACTGTATGGCACCTCCTGGAAAGGGATAGGCCAGGATGGAACCACCAGGTGATCTGCACTGTATTCACCCAAGAAGGCTCTCGTTGTACGCTTGGTACTGCGGTGAGCAACATAAGAAATGTGCAGGTCTCGACCAGCCTCACCAGGAAGTGCTGATACTGTGTCTGATCAGTGTCAGAGGACAAATGGACAGAGGTCTCCTCTTCCTTGATGGAGGAAGACAAGAAGGCAGAGGAACCTGACAGATTCAGACTCTGGCTGGAGAGGGACACAGGCGAAGACCTGTTCTTCCACGGCCCTAACACAGCAGGGAAATCCGCAGCCTGGGGTCTGAACTGTTCCCAGGTCAGAGGATCCGAAGGACCCACATGGCCTGGGAGAGAGGGACTGGATGCAAAGGCAAGGAGAGGTATGTACCACATCAAGTGGAGTGCCTCTGCCAGGGCTAGGAGACCTAACAGGCGATCCTGGACAATCAATCAATCAAAATCTTTATTTTGCCATGTGGAACATCATTGAGACAAGCTCATTTACAAGATGGACCTGGGGCAAAACAATTGACAACAGGGTAAGACATAACAGGTTGAGTAAACGTACATAACAATCACATAGTAATAATAAAAACATAATAACATATAACTATTACATGTGACAAGATATTTGCACCAGAACATAGCAATAGGTTCAACAGGAGGTAGTGCCATTTAAATACAATTGCATGGATACAGATATATGGACATATGGTAATCAGCTAAAGTTTATACAGTAAACATCATTGGAGAGTCACAGTGAGTAGCAGTGGCAGTTCCTCTAGCGTCAAAGTCAAGAAGATTGAGATGTAAGAGTCCTTTGATAAGTACTGTAGGCATGTTCTGCAAGTGGGGTAGGAAAGGGAGGGGGGGTATAGGGAGGGGAGGGAAGGTCAACGAGATGGGAGGGTTGGACGGATGGCCTAGGAAGGAAGGACTGTTTGAAGGAGAACACGACAGATGCCACAGGCAATGGTTGGGGTTTAAGTCCAATATTTCAAGCAAAGACAGATCGTGATGTTAGGACCTTGATTTGGACAATGATAGAAGGGAGGACTAAAATGACACCTCAGGCAATGGTTAAGGTTAAGTCCAGAATTTACAGGAGTGACAACCAGGGATCCACAGGTCTGCTCTGTCACCGGCCTTTGAAGAAACTTGAAATGGCCCAGACTGAGCCCTATACAGGAAGCATCCCTATGGGGGACCAGGCCATAAGAATCCAGAAAGGGTGGACCCTGACCTCACTCCTTGAGGACTCCCTCGAGAAGGGACAAGGAGAGAAATTGGGGTCAGCATTTCGGCTCCTCCACAAGCCCCAAAGGACTACAGGGGCGCCACAGCTCCCCTTCCCCTCAACCCTGTCCCTCCGATGAAGACCTTTTCCCGCACCTGTGCCATAGGATCTCCCAATTCATGAGCTCCTGAGGAGAGCTGCAGAGGAGGGGTTCTGGCTCTAGCATCTAGAAGGGCGGCACTGAGGATGGCAGCCGATCCCTCCCTAATGCCCGGACCACCCCAGCCCGGGCCGTTGACCTGCACCACACACAGCACCACCGTCAGCATGGGAGTCACTGCTGGCCGAGCCACCAGCGCCACAGGACGGGTCACCTGGGAGGATGCAAGGGTCATGGGCCCCAGAGAGCTACCGACTCTGAGGAGTCGGGTCGCCAGTCTGGATCAGACTCCCGATCATCCGACCTGGGAGGAGGAGATCAGAAGACCTCCTGATTGGCGACCCGGAACACTCCCCACTGCGAACAGTGCCACTGTTAGCCCATTAGCCCTCACGGCATCACCCCAGTCACTGGAGCCACAAACAGCTCTGAGATCCAGGGTGATGCCCGTGGGTGGTGCCGAGGAAAACTCCGCGCCAGACCCAGCGACTGTGGGCACTGACAACAGGGAAGCATGCACCTCAAAAGAGGTGACTGCCAGGGCAGTGCTTCCAGCTCAGAGCCATTTCAGAAGTGCGTAGAGCGATCGCAAACAGCAGCGCGGATAGAGTAAATAATATCCCTGGAAACGGAGTTACATTGCTGAAACCAGCAGAAGCAAGTTGGACTTCACCATAGATAGTAGCATAATGAAGAACACAAATGAAACCAGCAAATCATTGATGTCTGGACAATAACTGTAACAGACAAAAACAAACAGGATAATACAAGACCCAAGCCCTGAGGAAGCCCAATTATTGGATGATACATTGGGCACTGGGATCATACAGTTAAAGTGGAAATAACAAGTGGTCAAGTAAGTAAGTGGTCTACTGAGAAATATAGGATATTCTTGTCTCAGAACAGGACAATCAGGAGCTTAAAGGGCACACAGGCAGAAAGTAGAGAAGAGAAAAAAAAACAGAGGAAAGAGTAAGGATTGCAAACAGTTAAGGGCCAGAAATAAGACATGATTGGAGTGCTGCAGTGCAGTGGCTGTGGAGCAGCAGTCTTCCGGGAGATGTTCTGGAGGATGCGGTGTTGTCCCATCTGCAGGCACCTCTCTGGGCTGAGGGAGGAGGTTGCTCATCTCCAGGCTGAGTTGGCCAGGATTTGTGGGACCTCCTCTTCCATCAAGGGACCACCAGTGCCACTGCCGTTGCCTCAGAGGTTGCCAAGAAAGAGGGCGGTTGGACCACAGTGGGCTCAGGGAGGGTTAGGGTGGTGGAACAGAGCATCCTCAGTTGTACCTCTCACAATTCCTATGCCATTCTGGCAAGTGTGGTTCCTCTATGGAGGCACCTACAGTGGAGGCCAAGGAGGATGCTGGGAACCTCCACAAGGAGACCCACAGGAGGGTGGCAGGGGACCCTGCAGGGGAGAAACAACTCTGGTGGGGACTCCATTGTTAGGAAGGTAGAACTGGGCAAGGAAGGGAGAGAGGGTAGGTGCCTGCCTGGCGCCATGGCTTGGAGGGACAGGAGGCGAATCCTCAGGATTGCTGGAGTAGCTGCACAGGGGAGGGAGCTGGATGTCATTGTCCACCTAGGGACAAATTACCTGGCTAAGAAAGGGATTAGAAGTGCAGGAAGAGTTTGTGGAATTGGGGAGGCCTTAGTCAAGTAGCATGCCGGTAACCTTCTGGAGGTGCTACCCATCTATGGCATAGGAGAGGCTAGGGTGTTCCGTACCATGGGATTCAATCAGTGGTTGAAAATATCTGGTGTGGAGCTCAGGGTTTGGCTTCATTGGGGACTGGGGGTCCACCTGGAGTGATGCAAGCCTATACTGGCATGATGGGCTGCATCTGTCCGGGAGGGAACCAAGATCCTAGGTGTTAGGTTTAAATGCTTCATTGGCAAGCTTTTAAACTAGCCAAGGAGGAGGCACTGGAAAGGAGCAGGAAAATCCTAGCCCCCAAAAATCACGGTAGTAGTGTGGCGAACACCAACATGGAGGTGTCGATAGGGAGAAGGGCAGGGGTAAATGGAGAAAGTGACAAAGGCAAGAAGGACAGGGATGGGGCAAAGGGGTAAGACCATCAGGAAATGGAGGTAATGGTACCAATGCCCGTAGTCTGGGCAACAAGCTCCCTGAACTGATGGCCTTAATGGAAGAGGGATGCCTGGATATCGTAGCAGTCACAGAAACATGGTACACAGAGAACCATAACTGGGATGTTAACATACACAGGGTACATAACTTACAGGAGAGACAGGCAGGGAGAAGAGGGAGGAGTAGCTCTCTATGTAAAGCAAGGGATAAAAGCAACTGAACAAAAGAGTAAACAGGGAGGAGAGGAGGCACCGTGGGTCACCTTGGAGACTGGAAAGGGCACCACAATCCGCACAGGGGTTGTGTACAGACCCCATGTCAGGGGAAGGAATGGACAAGGATATGATGGAAGGCATTCTTAGAATGGCAGAGAAAGGGAGATACTGTTGATGGGAGACCTGAATATGCCGGATGTTAACTGGAGCACATTTGCTGCAGCCACATCCAAGAGCAGAGGCCATTCTTGATGCTCCACAGGTGGCAGGCATTAGACAGCTAGTTTTGGAACCCACTCGTGAGGGAGCAATCTTAGACCTCAGTACTCTCAAACGGGGCAGTGAGAGGATCTCAGATCTAGAAGTGGGCTGCCATCTGGGGACAAGTGACCATCAGACAGTGTGGTTCACGTTAAACTCAGCTACAGAGTCAAGCCATACAAAAGTGAGGGTACTGGACTTTGGGAGGGCTGACTTTGGCAAGATGGGAGAGTGCCTCAGAAAAGCACTAGCAAACAGGCTAGAAGGAGGTGTGAGCAACAATGGGGAATTATCAAAACTGCCATCACAGAGGCAACAAGCCTTGTGTGAAGCAAATAAATCAAAACGAAAGAAAAAGCCACTATGGTTCTCAAGAGAGGTGGCTGTGAAAGTCAGGAAGAAAAGATAGCATTCGAGTATAAGGAAACACAGAAGGAGCAGGACAGAGGCTGTACCAGTTAAGGCAGAAAGAAGCAGGGAGGAAGTCAGAATAGCAAAGGCCAAACTGAGGAAAAGATAGCCAACTCAGTTAAGAGGGATAAAACCTTTTATAGGTACATCAGCGAGCGTAGAAAAGACAAAGGGAGGATAGTGAGGCTGAATAGAATGAGCGGTGGGTGGGCAGAGGGGACAGTGAAAAAGCAGGAATACTGAACGAATATTTCAGCTCAGTATTCACAAAAGAGGAGAAGTGCCTAATCCAATTAACAGAAGCACTCTTGATAGGGGGTCGATCCCAGTCCTTTCACAGAAGAAGGGTTCTGCAAGAACTCCTAAAACTGAAGGTGGACAAAGCAATGGGTCCTGATGGAATTCACCCAGAATTCTAAAAGAATTAAGGAAGGAACTAGTGAAACCACTGGCTACTCTTTTAATAAATCATGGGAGGATGGTGTGGTACCCGAGGACTGGAGGAAGGTGGATGTGATTCCCCTTCACAAAGTGGGACCAAGACAGAGGCAGGAAACTACAGACCTGTCAGTCTGACCTCTGTGGTAGGGAAAGTGATGGAGTCACTTCTGAAGGAAAAGAATAGTTGAGTACCTAGAGGTCATTGGGCACAGGATCCAAGGCAGCATGGGTTCACAGCGGGAAGGTCATGTCAGGCAGATCTAATAGATTTCTTTGACTGGGTGACAAAGTAGTAGACCAGGGAGGGGCTGTGGACATGACCTACCTAGACTTAGTAAGGCATTTGACACAGTCCACACAAAGATTATTAGTCAAATTAACCAGCCTGGGAGTGGGTCCCAGGGTGGTAGCCTAAATAAAACATTGGCTGGACAACAGGACACAGAAGGTAATTGTAAATGGAGTCCACTCTGAAGAAAGGGCAGTTACTAGTGGGGTACCAAGGGTTCAGTATTGGGTCCAGTCATTTTAATGTCTTCATCAGTGACATTGCAGAGGGACTGGAAGGAAAAGTATGCCTTTTGCAGATGACACAAAGATCTGCAACAGGGTTGATACACAGAGCGTGGAAAGGATGAAAGGGACTTGGCAAGGTTGGAGAAATGGTAAGATGTATGGCAGCTAAGTTCAATGCAAAAAGTGCAAAATAATGCACCTGGGAAACAAGAACCAGGGAAGAATAACACAATGGGTGGGGTGGTAGTAACAACAACAAAACAGGAAAGGGACCTGGGGTAATCATATCAGATGACCTTAAGGTTAGCAAGCAATGTGAGAAGGCAGTAGGGAGGGCCGGGGTATACTGGGATGTATAGGAGAGGCATCAGCAGCAGAAAACAGGAAGTTGTTATCCCTCTGTACAGACAGTTGGTTAGACCCCATCTGGAATACTGTGTCCAGTTCTGGAGACCCCATCTCGCATGGACATAGACAGGATAGAGGCAGTCAAGGAGGGCAACTAAAATGGTGCAGGGTCTGCAAGAGAAGCCGTATGAGGAGACTAAAGGAGCTTAATATGTATACCCTTGAGGAAAGAAGGAGGGGGACATGATGAAACTTTCAAGTACCTCAAAGGAATCAACAAAATCAAGAGGTAGCATCTTTCAGAAAAGAGACTTGCAGAACAAGGGACACAATTTAAAGATAGAAGGAGGGTGGTTCAGGGCAATGTGAGAGTATTATTTCACAGAGAGGGTAGTGGATGCATGGAACAGCCTTCCTGAGGAAGATTGTGGGGTCTAAAACTGTGGGAGAATTCAAGATTGCATGGGACAGACATAGAGGCAATTCTTGTGGGGGCAGGAAGATATAGGCTGTTGGTTAACTAGGATCTCGGCCTATCCTGTAGAGTGGAAATGGGCAGACTAGATGGGCCTAGCGGTCCTTATCTGCTGTCAAAGTCTATGTTTCTATGTTTCTAAAGGAAAATGTTTAAAGGAAATCAGATGTGTGGCTGGCTATCTATGAACTGTTGGATTGATGGCCCTGAGGGAGCCAGACTGGTCCACGGCACCACGGTAGAGACTTCTTCCATGACAAAGCTGGAAGAGGAGGAGGCCTCCTCCTCACTGGACCATACAGACCCAGGATGGGACCCAGAGAAAGAGCGAAATACCTACGCTTGGACAGACAAGAGTAGCGATGCCCCCAAAGTCAGTAGAGCCCTGATGACTTTTAACTTGCAGTGCTAGAAAGGCAGCGGTCCATCGAGAATCAGGTGTCAGAGTGATCCATGTTATATTGGAGTCCATGGCAGGTAAGGCAAACATCATGCCAGTCTGTTCGGAAAACTGCAGCCACAGGAACACTGACGCATGGGAGGCCTGCCGCCTTACAAGAACGCTTTCTGTCCCTGAACCAGGCATGATGCGAGGAGAATTAAATCACAAATACAGTACAGACACGATGCCACTCAGGGAAAAATAATTGGAAAGGTCTTTCTGAGATTCAGGCATGCCGTCAGTGACTTTGAAGGCAGAACCGAGGCAAAGAGATGAATGGCATTGATGGCGTTGATATAAATGGCCCCCAACTCAAGGTAGCAGTGCTTACGCTAAACTAGGCCGCCAGCGCGTGAGCAGAAACAGGATGCCAGGTGCTGTCTCTAACAGTGGGAGAAGCAGAACTGAGGCGGAGGTGGAGCCAGCAGCCATTACTGGCCAGCCCACAAAAGCCATGAGCGTATGTCGACCTGTGGGAGGCAGTGCCGTGTCGGCTCCTCCCTTTGTAGAAAAACAAAAATCTCAGGAGTGCTGCGCTCATAGCAACACCCACCAGTGATGAATGATGAAGACTGACACTGGGACTGTCAGCCTTCAAGGGAAAATGGCATACAGGTTTAGCACAGATCTTCCAGGAATCAATCTTTACCACTGTTTCACACTAATGGATCTTAACTAGAGGTGTTAGGACCCTGCAGGATCCATAACATTTCAGGAGGCTGGTGCGAAGCAAGCTGTGGGCATGCACAGCACCGTGAGGTGGCTTGTGCATCTGGCTTAGCTAGGCATCAGCCCTCAACCACCTCAGTTCCTTTCTTCCCGCTGTCAAGTACACATCAGTGACGACACCACTCACCTGCTGGGAGTCAGAACTTCATGTCTATAAGACAGCAGCATTCAGTTCTTCTCAGTTTAGTGTTTAAGCTAGGATTTATGTTTGTGTCAGTTTACTGATTTTACAAAAATATTTCTGTTGGCTTTCTCTCAGCATGAGTCTATGGTAGATGGCCAAGGAGGATGATGGTAGAGAGCCTTTCAGGCAGGCTGCTCCAGCAGCAGGGTCATGTCCAGTCTGCTCTCCCCATCAGGGAAGGGTTCTGACCATGGGCAGTCCTGTGCTTGGGAGGAAGGACAGTCTTATCAAAAGCACGAAAGAGCAGGCCCGTTTCCGATTCTGGTTTGATTCTCGGCATCACTTGTCCTTGAGTTCTTCCTCGTCTCTTCAGAGGAAAGAACTGGTACTGCAAGGGTCACCCTCTGGGAGGTCTACCACAAGACCTTCAGTCTCCCATGGCCGGGCGCTTGTCAACACCGTCAGTGTCACTGGGGCCTCTGGTGCCTGGGATGTAGAGATTTCAGGCCCAAAAGTGGCACCTCTGTCTTTGGGGACCCTGGTAGGCAGTTCCACCCTTTAACAGCTCTTTGGAGCAATGGGTACAGCGTCAATCTCGTGTGTCTCTGCCAGCAAATCCAGGCCCTGGCCTTTGCAGTCAGTGGAACTGAAGCCATGGGCTAGGCCTCAAGCCAGGTAGAGCATTTGACTCAACAACAGCCTTCATCCTTGCCAGTGACTGCATGAACTCCTGTCCTCAGGCTGAACCCTCACCTTGTGTCACTTGGGACCATCCGGGTACCACTGCTGGTCACTTCAGTGCTGACTGAGTCATTGGCGCTGGGTATGGTTCGGTGTTGGCACTGGGTTTGGGCCCTTGGGGCATGGTCTTAGCTTGCTCTGTTGCTGGTCCCAGTGCCATGTTAGCATTATGTCAGTGCGAGATGGTGTCGTGTCGGTGCTGGGTTGACTTCAGGGCCGTGCAGAGGGTTCCCAGCACTGGGAACTCTCCGGTACCAGATTCAGTTCTGGTGCCACTCCTGGCAGAGGCTCCTTGTTCTTGGGGCTGGTGTCATCGGTGTTGCCGGGCTTTGTTTCTGGATTAGAGGACCTGTGATCCAGTCCTCTATGCCCTCCCTCCAGAGAGGATGTGGAGGGGATGAGTCTGACCTGACCTCATCTTCTCAGAGGCGGCGACAATGACTTTCTTAGCCTGAACTTTTGGACCCATGCCCTACTGCTGTATCTTAGGAGGATCTAACTTTCAAGGCTTTGCTCAGAGACATGCTTCTCCACTTAATTCTGAGCCTAGAGCCACTGATCAGTGGTTAACCATTTCTACCATGCCAGTCAGTTTAATTCATCCTATTCTACCCCATTTAAAGCCCTTCCTAATGCAGCCTAGATGCGCCTATTCAGTTCCATCTGTCTGTAAGTAGATAGATTTAAAAAGTACATTTCAATTAGATAGTATAGACTATGTTTCTTAGCCTTAGCTGATGCCTCTGTTATTCTCCCTGAGAACAAAGCCATTCTCCCAAAAAGGTCACCATGAACCTCTTATGAGAACTTAGTTAAGTTAGAAATATGGAAAAATGGGCCTGCGTAGCAACTACCCTAGGCATGCGGTTTCTAGCTCCAAGGTCACATTCCCTTTATGACTATCCCTTTGAAGATCGCTTTAGTCCCTGGCAGAGAATACAAAAATGTATTCTGCTGACTGCCATATATGGAATTTTGTCTAACAGTCATCAGCTCTGAGCCGCTTGGATGCCTTTGCTTCTGCTCCCGCTAGTATCTGCATCAAAAGACATCTCTGTCTCGACCTGCTGGTTCATTCACAGGGATTATGCCCCTTTGTCGACCTCAGAAATTTCATTTTCATGAACAGAGAAATTGACAATTATTTCTTCCAGGATTGGTTAGCTCCTGGACATGCAGCATGCATACCAGCACATTTGGTACACACCAGCCACCTCACATACCTCTGACTCTTCATCTTTAAGACAGCTTATCAGTTCCAGTCCTGCCTTGGGGCTCTACTCAGCGTCTTGAGCCTTTGAAAGTGCTCTGCAGTACTCAGCAGTGCCTGACAAAATTAGGACTCCAGCTTTACCCTTACCTGGACAACTGGCTGATGGCCAGTCCATCCAGGCATGAAGCGGAACAGGCAGTGGTCACTGCCTCTCAGTTCCTTATCTCCATGGGTTCTGCTAATCTAGAAGTCTAGCTCCAACCCTAACAGTGGCTGCTGTTCACTAGCACTCTTCTGGATGTGACCAAGGCCAGCCTTCCTTCCAGAGAGCAGAAAGCAGGTGATTCTGCAGATGGCATGCTACATTAGCCTCCTCAGTGTCCATAGTGCACCTGGCATACTTACATATGAGAATGATTCAGTGGATGCTCAGTGCATAGTGGTCACAAGCATCACATCCTCAGACCTACCCCTTTCTGGTGACCAAGACCCTGGTTCAATCCCTGACATGGTGGTCTGAAGAACAATCTCATTCAGACTTCCCATCTTCTAACCAGAACCTCAGATGACTCTCACCACAGATGCCTCCATGTTGGGGTGGGAGCCCACTGTCAGGGCCTCCTAACACAAGGTGTCTGGGACCTGTCAGAGACTCATCTCCACATCAATGTGTTGGTGATGCAAGCTGTTTTTGTATGGCCTGCAATCATAAGTGAATCTCATCAGCTATGAAGCAGCCCTCCTCCAGACTGACAACAAGTCTGTGATGTATTACATCAACAAACGAGAGGCACACTCTTACCTTCTCTGCACAAAGTAATGAGACTGTGGGAAGGGTGTCTGGAGCAGAGTTTCTACTCTAGGCCATTTATCTGCCAAGAGTCCAAAACCCTCTGGCAGATGAACTCAACTGATCCTCACAAGTGGACACTAGCTCTAGTCGTCGTGAGATCACTCTTCGATAAGTGGGACACCCCAGATGTTGACCTTTTGGGTCCCCATTCAAAGCCAAACTCCCTTGATGCTGCTCCAGAAATCCAGAACATAGTGTTTTCTGTCAGGATGCTTTCAGACTGCAATGGCAGAATCTTTCCTGTATGCATTCCCCAGTGCAGAAGGTATTGCTCAAACTGGAGGTGCCGGGGAGGCAAGATGATTCTGATTGCCCCATGCTGGCCTTGACAGATGGTTTCCCTCTTATGAGCAGATTATCAGTCAGCAAACTGAGGATCCTTGCACTCAGGATGGACTTACTGACTCAGGGTCACCTGGTCTATCCCAACTTGTGATTCTTTCACATTCAGGCCTGGCTCCTGAAGAGATAGAAGTGAACAGGTACACAGTATCTCAGAATGTCTCTGAAATACTTTTGGCTGCCCGTAAACCTTCCACTAGGAAGACTTATGCAATCAGATGGAAAAGGTCTTCCATCTGGTGCTCCAAAATTGCATGGACCCCTTTGGGTGCCCATCTGACAAGGTTCTGGAGTACTTGCTGGACCTTTCTTATGCTGGCTGCAGTATTTCACAGTTAAGGTCCACTTGTGTGCTATTTCTGCATACCACAAGCCCATCAGTACCCTCAAACTGACACAGATGCCACTGCTCAAGAGGTTCCATAGGGCATATTACACACAAAGCCTCCCATCAAGAAGACAGCAGCTGCCTGGGATACCCTGTGCTGGATATGTTAATCTACAAGTCTTTTGAGCCCTTTGTGACATGTGAGCTGAATTGTTAACTTGGAAAGCAGCTTTTCTAGTGGCCATCTCTTCTGCTCACAGAGTGTCCGAAATCAATGCCTTTGAAACAGCTCCCTGTATAATGTTTTCCACAAGGACAAGGTAGTTCTTCATACACACCCTAACTTTGTTCCTAAAGTGGTGTCAGAGTTCCATCTGAATCAGCCACTTGTGCTGCCTACCTACTTTACCAACTTCCAGAATGAAGGAGGCTCTCTCCATTCTCTGGATGTTGAAAGGTTCTCAAGTTTACCTGGACAGAACTAAGGACTTCAGGCAGTCCAAACAGCATTTGACTTTTCAATCCCAACCACCTGCTGAAAAAATTGGAGGACCTGGGTGCAGTCAAGTGCATAGTCAGTTGGGCAGGTAACATAGAAACATAGAAAGTGATGGCAGAAGGGACCTCAAGGTCCATCTAGTCTGCCCATGGTGTATAGATCACTAGCCCCTCCCTGTTATTTCCTCTTCTGAATGATTCCTTTGTGCTCATCCCAAGCATTTTGAACCCTTGACTGTTTTGGCCCCCACGGCCTCTAGGAGTAGGCTGTTCAGGCATTCACCACCTTCTCTGTGAAGAAGAACTTTCTAACATTGACCCTGACTTTCCCCTTTCAGTCTAAGATCATGTCCCTCATTCTGCTACTCTCCTTGTGTAACCCCCTTGCAAATGGGCGTTCTGGATATGCCTGGTGCTAGGGTTAGTCACGGCCTAAATCCGTTTAATTGGGTAGCCAGTGGCGCTTTAAAAGCCTCATGGTATCTGTCTCTTTAAGGGCTGCTTGTTGCAGCCGTAAGTAATAAAATAGAGGGGACTTTGGTTGTATGCCGAGTCCTTGGGACACTGAAGAATGACTCCCTTCTGCCATCGCTAGTGGTGCAGAGGAGTTCTCTTGGGAGATCTTCGATGGGTATGATGGAAAGCGATGTAAAATAATAATGATAATGTGGTTGTTCTAACCTGTCTTCCTTTGCAGTAAGGACTGTTTGATTGCCTCCTCCATTTTGCTCCAGAACTGCTGAATTGGGCCAATCAGTACCTCGGGACCCTAGAGTCGGCTGACCAACAGAGGAACTGTTTGTATTTGGGAAAGGCATTATGGGCCATGGCGTTTTACGCACCAGTGGAGAGGCAGAGGAAGTGACTGGCAGGCTCAACCAGCCAACTGGATGGTCGGCGCCGAATGGAAGGAGTGCTTAATGCTGCCAGCTTCAGATGCATTGTGGCTAGTGAGGACTGAGGAGCTGTGTGCTTCTGCGCGCAGAAGTGTTCGCTGAAGCGTGTGAAGGCCTGAGCGGCTGTTTTGTGTTGTCGGCTCCAGCGACTGAAACCATCGGAGGCGGTCAGAAGAGGCTGTGCTCTGTACAGTTACCCACCAGGCTCGACCTGAGCGAGGACTGGAGAAAATTGCTGAATCGCACTCGGTCCGAAGACAAGTGGAAGCTCCGTTTGCAGTATTTCAGGGACGGTGAGTCTGTGGGAGCATTGGAAGCAGTTGCCTGGTGTGGTACCCCTCTGTTGCTGTTTGCCATATAAATGTGTGTGGAGGTTTGTGTAGCTCAAGTAAATCCTGCTGCAATTAAAGGACTTTTGCCTGTTGCTGGTTACCATATAAATGTGTGGAGCTCAAGTTAAATCCTGCTGCCATTAAAGGACTTTGCCTGTTGCAGTTGCTATATAAATATGTGAGAGTCTCGTGGAGCTCAGGAGTAGCCCTGTTAACGTTTAAGGACCCTATCTTGTCTGGAGGTCGTGAGTACTAATTCAGGGTAGTTCCCTGTTGAATTGCCACATTGGAACCAAATGGGATTACTGTACTGCTGACTGTTTAATTAACTTTCTTTCCTCTGTGTGAAAGGGCCCCTATCAGCTGCCACGGTTTGGACTAGCCACTAGGGCTTGGGTACCCAGGGACAGTAATTGATAGGGACAGGCCTGTGCACAGAGCCCTAGATAGATAAATATAGTAATAAGCTAATCAACTTGATCCCCGTCCTTGTTGTTTCCCCTGAATAAATCAGATTGTTTTACTGCTTCATCCTGGCTACTGTATGCGCTATTGGTGAACTGCTGTTTGGTGATTGCAACATAACTGTGCCTTGACTTTACAGGGGTCCCGAAGGGAGACTGGATTATATTTTTCATTGGGGTAAGTGTACTGGTGAACAGGGTGCTGCTACCCGGTGTGGGTCACTATGGGATGAAGGGGGTTGCAGTAGCTCAGAAGGAGGCTGTAACACGTGGTAGTGTAACTGTGCTAACCCCGACCTCTGGGTGGGGCACCCGTCAACGGATCTGGGCCATTCAAGCTGCATCTGTGGGGGCAGACAGGGTAGTAGCCCTAAGGGTACGCCTGGGGTTACACTTGGAAAGAAAAGTTCTTGTAGCTTATTTATGCTCTTAATGCACTTGAAGGTCTCGATCATGCCTTCCCTCTCCTTCCTCTGTTCCAGGAGTATATGTTTAATTACCTCAACCTATCCTCACATGACATCTGGTGTACTCCTGTATCATTTTGTTGCCTTCCTTTGTACTGTCTCTATTCTGTCAATGTCCTTTCTTAGGTGTGGCCTCCAAAACTGGACACAGTATTCCTGGTGGGGATGGACAAGTGCCTTATACAGCGCCAGTACCACTTCTCTCCTCCAGCTTGTGATTCCCCTCCCAATGCATTCAAGCATGCCACTTGCCTTAAGTGCTGCCTTCTACACTGTATACTCACTTTCAAGTTGTCTGATATTAAAATCCCCAGATCACGCTCTTGGCTGGTCATTGCTAGTCTTTCTCCTCCCAGGTAGTACTCACTTTTGGGTTCCCTCTTCCTATGTGCATGACCTTGCACTTTCTGCCATGAAATTCAGCTGCCATGCTCTAGGCGACTCCTCCAGTTTCTTTAGGTTCTGATTCCATTTTATTTGTCCTGCTGGGAGTCCACTCTGCTGCATATCTTGGTGTCATCCATGAATAGACACAACTTCCCCTTGAGTACATTTGCAATGACAGCTATGAATACATTGAATAGTACAGGCCCTAACACAGAGCCCTGGGGTACTCGCTGGTTACCTCCCAATCTGCTAATAATGTGCTGTTTACCTCCCCTTTGCATTCTACCATGCAGCCAATTTTTCACCACACCACCACCTCCTGTCCCACCCCATGTAGTCCAACTTCTTTACCAGCCTTCTGTGGGGACAGAGTTGAAGACTTTGTAAAGTCCAGGTAGACCATATCCACTGCCCCCCCATTATCCACAGTCTTGTAATACAGTCAAAGAATTAGATTAGGTTAGTTTGGCAAGACCTCCCACCATGAACCTGTGTTGTTTATGATCCTGCTGTCTGCTGGTTTCATGGAAAGCTATTATCCTCTGTTTGAGTAATGATTCCATCAGTTTTCCTATCGTAAGTGAGGCTCACAGGCGGTAGTTTCCTGCTTCTTCCCTGTTACCAAATTTGTGAAGTGGGACCACTGTTGACCTCCTCCAGTCTTTGGGAACCTCCCTGCTCACCAGTGATTTGGTGAAGAGTTCCACCAGGGAGTTGCAAGTTTCTTCCCCAGTTCTTTCAGGATTCTGGGGTGCATGTCATCTGGTTCCATGGCCTTGTCCACTTTTAGGTTGTTTAGCACCTTCAAGACCTGGTCTGCTGTGAAGGGGCTTGTATCAATCCCTAGTCCAGGGTGCTTTTCCTTCTTAGCCTGGTCCATTTCCTCCCTCTCCTCTGTAAATGCAGAGCAGAAGTACGGTTTAGGACTTCTGCCTTCTCCCTATCCCCTGTTCTAGGTTTCCCCTTCTGCTTGTAGTCTTACTATTCCCCGGTCTTCCTTTTGTCCCTTATGTACCTAAAAAGATTGTGTCCCTTCTTTATATACCTTCTAGTATCCTCATCTCAGTTTGGGCTTTAGCCTTCTTTATTAATTCCGCCTCCTTCAGTTTCTCTTTGTACAATTCCCTCTTCTTTATTTGTTGCTTTGAATTCCTGTAGGCAGCCTTTTTTCTTTCACTATAGTTGCCACCTCTTGGAGTAACATGGTGGATTTTCTTTTTAAGCCTTTCTTATTCTTCTGGTGTATTGGTCGTGACCTTCCTGATAAGCGCCAATAATGTTTTCCCAGATTTCCTCAAACCCCCTCCTCGCTGGCTTTTAAAATCCCAGCTAGGCTGTCTCTCATATTCTGAAAGTCTGCTTTCCTAAAATCTAGGACCCTGATATTGGGTGACTGGTGTCCTCTGCTGTGATAACAGTGAAACCGACTATACAATGGTTGATGTCCCTAGATGGTACTCTACTTCAATCACCTTTACCTTCTCACCGTTTGTGAGAATGAGGGTCTGGGATAGCTTTGCCTCTTGTTGGAGAATCTACAAACTGCCCAAGACCTACTCCCTGCAAAGGCCATTAAAGTTTTGCTTCTCTGATGCTGCGAATGTATTTTCCAATGTATGTCAGGTAGGTTAAAATCTCCTACCAGTATCACCTCGCCCTTTGTTTGCCATTTTGTATATTGTTCGGTAGTTCCTTGTCCCCATTTTCTCCCCCTGATGGGGCCTATATGCAACTCCTATTCTGATGGTTTGTCCCATTACCAGTGTCAGCTGCCAGCCACAGTGCCTCTGTTTCGCTTGGGAGACCCTGTATCTCTGTGGTGTTTATTTCTTCCTGTATATATATACTGCCACCCCTCCCCTTTTCCTGTCCTTCCTATATAGGTTGTACCCTAGGATTGTCATGCCTAATTAATGGTTATCTGTAAACCAGGTTTCCGTCACAGCTACCCAGTCTTGGCCCTTCTGCCATGGTGGCCATGAGATCAGGAAGCTTGTTTGTTAAGCTCCTTGCATTCACAACCATTGCCCTCCATAACTGTTCCCCTTTTCGTAAGGTAATTTGCTTAGGGGCAGAAAACAGGTGATAATGTTCAACTGGGTGAGGTCTGATGAAGGCACAGTCACTAGTGGTGTTCCCCAAGGCTCAGTGCTGGAGCTAGTCCTGTTTAATGCCTTTATCAGTGACACTGGCACAAGTATTCAGGGCATAATTGACTTATTCATGGATGATATCAAGCTAGAAGGAAGGGCTGACAGCGAGGAGGCAGTTAAGATCTCGAAAAGACCTTGGAGGTTGGAAAGATGGTCCAATGTCTGGCAGCTGAAGTTAAATGCAAAGAAATGTAAGGTGATGCATTTTGGTAATGGGAACTCAAGGACAGAGCACCACCTCAGCAAGTACAGCTCAGCACCACACAGGAAGAACAGGACCTAGGTGTCATCATAAGCAGCACCCTTAAAGAGACAAGCCAATGCAACAAAGCTTACAGCAAGGCCAGCAAAATGCTGGGGTGCATAGGGAGGATTCGAGGAAGGAGGTAATACTGCCACGCTACAGGTTCCTGTAAGTCCCATCTGGAGTACTGTGTCCAGTTTTGGAGTCCATGTCTGAAAAAAGATATAAACAGGGTGGAGGTTGTTCGAGAGAAAGCACCAAAATGATCCAGGGCCTTCAAGGGTACTCATACGAGGAGCATCTGGAAGCATTAAATATGTTCTCACTGGAGACAAGGAGGAGAGGAGATATGATTGAAACATATGAGTTCCTGAGAGGAATAAATAAGGTGCCATCCTCAGACCTGTTCAACAGAGTCTCCGACTCTAACAGTAGA
Source organism: Neoceratodus forsteri (assembly GCA_016271365.2). NCBI lineage: Eukaryota > Metazoa > Chordata > Ceratodontiformes > Ceratodontidae > Neoceratodus > Neoceratodus forsteri. The sequence goes on along the minus strand of CM028129.1, from coordinate 1,706,576,093 downwards.
GGCACAAGTGGAAGTTTTGGTGGGGGCCTTCAGAGGGACTTGAGAACACTATTTTACAGAAAGAGGTGTGGAGCCATGGAATAAACTTCCAGCTGAGGTAGTGGAAACAAAGTCTGTGACATCATTCAAGCTGGAGTGGGACAAGGCTAAAGCATGATCAAAAGCAACAGGAGCGGTAGGAGGCATTAGACAGAAAAGGGTTAGGTCCTGGGATCTGAGAAGGTCAAAGGAACACATGGGCAGATTACACAGACCCTTGGTCTTCTTATGCCATCTTTTTTCTATGTTTCAATGAATGGGACAGCCTGTTAAAATCTAGCACATTTCTGCCAGGCTTGTGATCTGTCTATGCCACTGCTATGCCATGGCACAGGTCCAGCTGGAAGGTCAGGGATGTGCCCACTTCACTAGGGCAGCTGTCATGTCGCTGGCAGAGATTTGCTCTGTGCCTATCAGTGATATATTGCAGAGCTTAACTTGGAGGCAGATGTGCACTGGTGTTGAGTACTATGTCCTGGATGTCCACGTCAGGCAGTATGCCACCTTTGGCAGGACCATCCTAAATGGATTTCTGTCCTCGTGAGTCCTTGGCTCTACCGCACTAGTCTGGGTTTTTGTCTGAGCTTGGTACTCTGGCCCATTAGTGTGAATTAATAGTGAAGACTGATTCCTGGAAGTTATGAAAACTACATACTCACCATAATATTGATCTTCTAGGAGTATCTTCACCATTGATTCACCGCCCACCCGCCATTCCCCATGCTCACTCAGTGTATTGATCTTCACCTTGTTCTTGGTTAGGGATGTGAAGTCACTGTGTTACTGATTTGTTGACCCTTCTTATAGCGGTCACCAGGACTATTTTATGCCCTTGGGTTTAATACACAAGTACTAGTTAGGTTATGCTGCACCTCCTCGGTAAAAGGCAGTTGAGGGCTGATGCCAAGGTAAGCCTGGCACTGCACGCCCCTCTCACGAGTGCTGCATGAGAAAAGTTCCTGAAAAGTTCTAGCTCCTGCAAGGTTCTAGCAGCTTTGGTTAAGACCCATTAGTGTGAATCAATGCTGAAGATATTCCTAGAAGATCAAAATTATGGTGAGTACATAATATTCATTTCTCCTTTAAGATGGAACCCCAACACCACTTTTGGCAGAAAATGAAAATACGTACTCACCAAAATTCTTGATCTTCAGAATATCTTCACCATTTATTACTGGTGGGTCTATGCTTGAAACAAGAGGACCCCATGAAAGCATATGCCTTTAAAAGCTGCAGAAGTAGGGATCCGGAGTTGGGGATGGCACCACTTATTAGGTGAGCATTATGACGTGGAACTCGTGGGCTGGCCAGTAACTGAGGCCAGACCCTCCTCTGCCCTCAGTTCTGTTCACCATGAGAAGAAACAAAGGGCAAGAAAGAAAAAGTACTCACCTTAGTAATGTTGTTTCTTCTAATGGAGTCTTGCTATATTATGACATATGCAGTGAGTCCCAACCTTGAACTGCTCCGGAGGTGAAAGAGTTAACTTTCCATGCCAGGCATGGAACGCTGAACTCGAGCTCGGTTGAAACTCTGTCTGTTGTTCTTCAAACTCAAACCGTCAGATCTTTACTAGCTAAACTCACTGAGGTCCTGTGTGAAGCTGTAAACCTACACTAGCCAACTGGCTACTAAACATAAGAACACATGTTTTGGTCCCAAAACAAAGACTCAAATCAGGAGACCCAAAAATGAAAAACACAACACCAAATCACCCTAAAAAGGAGGGTGAAAACAACAAAGTGGGCATCTACTAAGTGCCAACACTGCACTGCCCACCCACATCCCAAAAACAGAAGTTCTGAGAGGAAGGCAGGGGAGGTCAGAATACAGCAAGACTCCATTAGAAGAAAAGGAAAATTACGTACCTACGTAATTCTTGATCTTCTTGGGCCGAGTCTCCACCACTCATTCACACTAGTGGGATTAGCGCGGAGGCACTAAGACCCATCGAGAACAAATTTTTGCTGGAGGGTGGCCAGAGAGAGGCAGGCGCTGGAGACACGGCGCCCATGAGCATGGCTCGAGCGGCAATGACCATCTCTTCAGCTAATTTGCACTTCCAACCGCCTCAGTACCTTTTTACCAAGGAGGTGCAGCGACTCAACGTAAGAGTAAACCCAACATTAAAAACGGACATAAGATAGTCCGTATGACCCGTGTAAGAAGGGTCAGCAAAGAAGTCCTCACGGCCTAAAGATTTGAGGAGTGAAGACCAATACAGCGGTGAGCTCGGGATGGAGGGTGGGCGTGTGAATGAGTGGTGGAGACTGGTCCAAGAAGATCAAAATTACGGTGAGTAAGTAATTTTCTATCTTCCTGGACATAAGTCTCCACCACTCATTCACACTAGTGGGAGTACCAAGCTGATAATCCCCAAAAGGCGGCAGGAGAGCCAGAGCTCACGCATCTAAGATAGAAGCCCATTAAGGACAGTTCTGCGAATACGGAATGTCGCCTAGCATGAACATCCAGTGCATAGTGTACTTGAGGTATGCACTGAGCTCCAGGTAAGTTGTTGCATATATCTGCAATTGGAACATTGCAATTTCCGCTAGGATACTGCGACCGCCCTAGTAGGTGGCGTACACTCTATCTTCTAATTTAACTTGAGCCATGGAATAGCAATGACGAAGGCATGCCACTAACCATGAAGAGATGCATCTAATAGCGACAGGTTGACCCAGCCGGGTGTAGCTGAAAAAACGAACAGTTGCTGAGTCTTGCGAACATCCTTGGTTCTATCTAAATAGAACACATAAGGCTCTCTTAACATCCAAGGAATGAAGAGCTCGTTCCCTTCATTTTGGAAATTAGCAAGTAAGCGGGAAGTACCAGAGGTTGGTTTAGATGGAATTCTGACACAACCTTGGGAAGAAATTTAGGATAGTCTGAGGAGAACTACCTTGTCTTTATGGAATACAGTATACGGAGGGTCCGTAACCAGGGCATGTATCTCAGAGACCCTGCGGGCTGAGGTAATGGCCACCAGGAAGGCAGTCTTCCAGGTAAGAAATTTTAGCTCACAGGTAGCTAAGGGTTGAAGGCTTCAGTGAGCATGTCCAGCACCAGGTTAATGTCCCAGGCTGCAACTGGACAGCTTAACAGGGGTCTGGTATGGAGAATCCCTAAGAAATCTCTTCACCATAGGCAACTGAGCCAGAGTTAAGGAAGAAACCGGCTCATGGGAAGCTGAGATGGCACTAAGGTGAACTTTAACTGTGGAGTACTGAAGACCTAAGTTTGACAGGTCCAAAAGATACTCCAGAACCTTGCCAGGAGGACAGGAAAAGGATTCCAAAGAGTTTTGCACCAGAGAAAAACGTTTCCATTTAGGCGTCGTTTTAGGTGGCTGGCTTCGAGCAGCCAGAAGGATGTCTGAGACTCTCGAGGCGTTGAACCGATTCACTTCTATCTCTTCAGGAGCCAAGCATGAAGGTGAAGTGATTTCAGGTTAGGATGGACAACGAACCCTGAGTCAAAAGACTGATTTGCAAAGAAGTGGTCTGGAGGCTGCCAACATACTGTTGAGTAGAGAAACCATAGTTGCAGAGGCCAGGAAGGACAATGAGAATCATCTTGGTCCCCTGAGACTCGAACTTGAGGAGTACTCTCTGGATTAGAGAGCGGTGGAAAGGCGTAAAAGCGTTTTGTCCACACAGCCTGGCACATCCTGACAGAAAATGCCAGGCCCTGGATTTCTGGAGCAGAAGAGAGGCAGTTTTGCGTTGAGTGGGGATGCAAAAGGTCCAGGTCTGGGTCCCCCACTCTTTGAACAGGGACTGAGCTACGGCTGGATGAGAGACCACTCGTGAAGGTCTGCCTCCGTTCTGCTGAGGTGATCTGCTAGGTCGTTTGTATACCTGGCAGATAAACCGCTGAATCAGAGACTTGTGCTCCAAGCACCACTCCCACACCCCTCATTGCTTCCTGCAAGGGGATAAGAATGAGCACCGCCTTGCTTGTTGATGTAATACATCACTGCTTTGTTGTCCGTTTGAAGGAGAATGTTCTTGTGACAAAGGACATCCTTCAGAGCTCGGATTGCATAGAGGACCGCTCTCATCTCCAGGACATTTATGTGGAGATGAGTTTGAACTGAGTCCATACACCTTGAGTGTGGAGGGGAGAGACAGTGAGCTCCCCAACCCATTAGCGATCGTCTGTGGTGATGGAGATCTGATGATCTGGGGAGCAAGGGAATCCTTCAGAGATTGCTCTCTTGAGACCACCAGGTGAGAGACCTTCAGAAGGGCTCCGTCACCTTGATGGGATAAGACTGGGGGTGAGAGGTGGGGACCACTGAGTGGAGACATCCATTGGGTGGTTCTCATGTGCAGTCGGGCCAGAGGACAGTGAAGACCGGGGCCCCATGAGACACAACATCGTTGCATCGAAGAGCTGTAACCGATTAGTTCTCCCTGATGTAACGGGCCATTCGAAGGATGTCGAGTCTTCTGTCCTCTGGAAGGAAAGCCTTCGCTGAAGAGGTGTCTAAGTGTCCCTATGAAAAGGCCTCTGGGAGGGTTGCAGTTGAGATTTTTCAAATTCAGCAGAACTCCATGGGCGTGAGAAGGCGAGGAAGTCGTTTGCACGGCTTCCAAAGTCCCTTAGACGGAAGGGCTTGCTAGAAGCCAATCGTCCAGGTAAGGAAACACTCAGAGTCGACTTTCCTGAGATGCGCCCGCGAGAACTGCACAACACTTTGTAAAACTCGCGGGCGCCGAGGATAGCCCAAAGGGCAGGACTCTGAACTGATAATGCTGACCCAAAGCTACAAACCTGAGGAACTTATGGTGGGTCAGGACGGGATATGCTGGTAAGCATCCTGCATATCAGAGAGGCCAACCAGTCATGCTGATGCAGCAAGGGTAACAGGGTACCTAGAAATCATCTTGAATTTCTCCCTGGGGAGAATTTGTTTAACTTCTGAGGTCTAGAATGGGCGCATCCCCAGATTTCTTTGGAACCAGAAAGTAATGGGAGTAGAACCCTGTGTTTCGCAGATGCTGGGGCACCAGTTCTATTGCCCTGTTGTTCAGAGGCCCTGGATCTCCCGCGGTGAGGAGGTCTGACTGAGAGGCCGACAACCTGGGTTGTCGTCTGGGAGGACAATTCGGGGGTTTCAAGAGAGTGAGAGAATAACCCTCGCGAATTATCCGAAGACCCATTTGTCGAAGTTATGGACTTCCACTGGTTGTAGAAGTACATCAGGCGACCTCCACGGAGGAGAAAGTTCCACCTCAGGCAGAGTGGATGGAACTTGGGCCAGCGACTCATAAGGTAGCAGCTGGGAGCTTTGGGCCCTGCGCTTTCTCTCGTCTTCTTTTGAGGTTGGGCAGGTTGGCTTTGATGAAGCTTCCTGCCTCTGCCTTGAAAGGACTGACGACTATGAAACTCACGCCTGTTCACATGCCCGAGAGGGGCAGGCGGAGATCTGGCCAACAATGGCCGATCTAGTCTTCTGAGTGGCCTCTAAGGCTTGCTCCACCTGGGGCCAAAAGAAAGGAGCCATCAAAGGCAGCGCCATCACCTGCTGCTGAGCATCATTCGTGAAGCCAGAAATGCGCAGCCAGGAATGGCGCCAGTACAAATCCCTGCGGCTGCTGAGCGAGCAGTGTCGAAAGCGTCCATGGCGGCTTTGACCTGTTGGTTATTGGACTCAATACCTCTAATAACGGTCAGAAGCAGCTCTGACTTGGAATCGAATCTGGAAGAGCTTCAACCATTCTTTTCATAGAGTGCCACAGGATATACTCATACTGAGAAAAATAGCCTTGATAACTGTCACATACTTAGAGTGGAGGCAGCAAGACTCTCTTACCTAATGTATCAATCTTACGAGACTCTTTGTTAATAGGTCGAGCTGTAGTAGTTTGAGGAAGAACGACCTTGTCATTCTCTGCCAGGACTACAATAGGATCCATAAAGGCTTGGGATGCCAAAATGGGACGATCCTTGGGAGCTGAATACTTCTTATCAATGGATTTAGCCACTGAGGGAATAAGAGCAGGATTATTCCATACCATTTGAGACAGCGTCTCGAAGGAAGAGCTGAATCGAGGAGTCAAATCAGTAGGGATCTCCGAAGCATGAAGATACTGGAGTCTTAATATCTTCCCAGGATCGAGTGTGTGAGTCTGGAGAGAAGAGTGGATCCCAGGTTCTTCAACAGAGACTTAAGGACAGGTCCTCGACCGCATGAGCTCTGTAGAAAAGAAAGATCCTGTTTCCTCCACTTCATCACCCAACGAAGAGTCTGGGTCGAGCTCAAGATCATCTCCTGATGGTCCAGAAAGGACTGTTTGGACAGGAAAGGAGTGAAAATTAGGAGAGGAGGAAATAGCAGAAAAACAGGAGAGTCCCAAGGGCTGCAGGCCGAGGCAACAAAACAAACTGAAAAGCAGCACCGAGGAGGCACAGGCGCCCGAAGAGCCTGTGACCCCTGGCGCCCAGCGGCGCGGAACGGCTGTAACGCCGCAGCGCGGCGGCAACGCAGCGCCTGGCGCGCGGGCCCGACGCATAAGCGGCGTCATGGATGGCGCGCGGACGGCGCGCGAGCGGCGGCGGGCAACGCCACGATCCGGCGCGCAAGCGGCGCCTGAGCAGCGCCCGCGACGCGCCGCCCTATCAGCAGCACCACCGGGCTGCCGCAAGACCAGCGACACAGCGGCGCCCGACAAGCCAACAGACCCTGCCGAAGGCACCGAAAAGCCCAGGAACCTGGAAAGCTAGAGAAGGAAAAAACCAGGAGATAAGGGCATCGGTGAGGCCCTGCGCTGCAACCATGAAACACACTAAGCAGTCGCTGGCACGGGCGCCCACGCGACTAGGAAGGTGCAACCGCCCTACCTGATCGCCGGAGGGGCCCGAGGGCTCGAGGCAACCGAGCCAGGCAGAAGAACCAACCTCCGAGCCCATTGCTCCATAAGGCGGCCACTGATGAAACTGCTCATCTGGAGTCCCTACCTATAGGCGGGGAGGGACTCCGATGTCGAGGGCCGGCGATTACGGAGAGTTGGCGACTCCGAGAAGAAGGAGACCGCAACCTTAGCGATAACCCGGCGTCGGCGCGAGACATCCTGAAGGCGACCTCGGGTGATGCCTTCTCTTTTGATCTATGGGCAAGAAGAGCTCGAGGCGAACGGTGCCGAGAATACGACCGTTTATTTTATGCGGCGGGGACCGCCCATCCCCGGCATCGGACTGACCGCTGTCGGAACCCGCTGAGGAGAAGGAGGCTGACCGGACCCAGCCCGGCTGACTGAATAGCTTTACCAAGTCTCCCCTACCGTCACCTGACCTGCTCATGGTCGACCGGCCCAGTAGGCCGAGAGACTTCTTCAAGTAAAATTTAATATTAGAAAAATTTAACGAAAATAGAATAAAATTAAGCGATACTACTTATCGTGATAAAGTTACAAAAAAACAAACTGAAAACTATACGCTAGTTTGAAGTTTGACTCCCGACTGAAGCGGCTGACGTCGTCACTGAAGCGCACTCGACGGCGGGAAAAAAAGAACTGAAAGAAGCGGTTGGAGGTGCGATACCGCTGAGATGGTCATTACTGCTCGAGCCGCTGTCAAGGGCGCCAGATATTCCCGGCGCCGCTCAAGGTTTGCACCCTCCAGCAAAAAGTTTGTTCTCGATGGGTCTTAGTGGCTCAGCCTAATCCCACTAGTGTGAATGAGTGGTGAGACTTATGTCCAGGAAGATCAACATTACTAAGGTGAGTAATTTTTCTTCAAACAACATGAAGTCTTGCTATATTATGACATATGCAGACTACACAGCAGTACCTCCATGGAGGAGGACAGAACCTACTTAGGAAATAGGCTCTGAAGCACAGCTGTGCCAAACCGAGCATCACTCCTAGCCTGGATGTCCAGGGAGTAATGCTTAGTAAAAGTGTGAACTGTTTTCCAGGTAGCTGCTTGACATATCTCTAGAATAGGGATGTCCCTGGCAGCAGCCAGGGAAAGCGCTGTATCTCTGGTAGAGTGAGCCCTCAGGCCTGAGGGAGAAACCTTACCCAGCTTTTCATAACATAATTGGATACAGAGACAATCCACCTGGCAATGGATCTTTAGTGGCAGTTTCCTTTACCAACCTCCCCATAAGTGAGGAACAGTTGGAGGGAGTCAAACCTGTGACCCTTGAGTGCGCTCTATGTAGTAACTATGGGCTCTCTTCACATCTAAGCTGTGCAGCCTCCTCTGCCAGAGGAGGAATGGTCAGTGAAGTATACTGGAAGAGATATAGATTGATTAAGGTGGAAATCTGAAACCACCTTAGGCAAGAACTTCCTATTAGTCCTGAGGACCACCTTATCTCTATGAAAGGAGATAAAATCAGGCTCCACTGATAAAGCTTGTAATTCACTTATCGTCTGGCAGAAGTGATGGCTATAGAAACACAGTCTTCCAAGTCAAGTACTTAAGCTCTGCTGAAGACAGAGGCTCAAATGGGGTTGCATAAGCTGAGCAATGCAAACATTAAGATACCAGGCAGGGCAGGGTCCTGAATGGAGGTTGTGTGAAGCAATCCCTTAAAAACCTTGGAGAATACAGGATGAGCTGAAAGAGAAGAGGGTTTACCTGCTGAAATAAAGCAGACACAGCTGCCAAATGTACTTTTAGGGTAGCTGGTCTCAGCCCCAAGATATTTAAATGGACCATATAATCCAGGACTGTGGGTAAATCAGCAGATTCTGGGGAAATATGCTTCCCAGAGCACCATATGGAAAACCTCTTCCATTTGGAATTATAGGTAGCCCTGGTGGAAGGTTTCCTAGAAGCCTTGAGTATATCCATTACACCTTGGGAGAGGTGTAGATCAGCAAACTCTAACTCTTCAAGAGCCAGGCCTTGAGATTGAGAGATTTGAGGTTGGGTACCAAACCCTCCCTGAGCACAGGTTAACAGGTTGTGATTCCTGGGGAGACATGGGAAGATGGACTGCTAAGGACAGTAGGCGTGGATACCAGGGTTGTCTGGCCCAATCTGGAACAATCAGGATCATCTTGCAGGATTGGGATCTGATTTTGACTAACACTTGAACAGGAGAGGAAGGAGGGAAAGCATAGAGAAACTTCCTTCCCAATTGAGAACTAAGGCACCCAGAGGGACTGAGCCCAACACTGGGGCCTGCAGCAAAAGGGAAGTTGGTGATTGTCTGGGGCTGCAAAAAGATCTATCTGAGGGTGCCCCATCTGGCAAATATCACCTCCAGGACCAGGGTCCAGTGACCATTCGTGATGGCCCTGGAAATCATGCTGAGAGCATCTGCCAGGACATTGTCCTTGCCTGGGAGTGAACAGCCGTAAAGGGAGGTGTTCAGGAGTAAGCCAGAGACCACAACTTCATTGCTTCGGTGCACAAGGCCGTGGACCGAGTGCCCTTGCTGTTGATGTACCACATTGTGGTGGTGTTGTCTGCTCTGACTTGTACAACTTTGTTCTGAACAGATTTGGAAAAACTTGAAGTGCTAGAAAAACTGCTCTGAGTTCCAGCAGATTGATGTGGAGCAGAGATTCCTGGGGGACCACAATCCCTGGGTAGTGAGGTCGCCATGTGAGCTCCCACCCCAAAGGGATGCATCTGTAGTAAGGATTAAGGAGTGAGACTGAGTGACAAAGGGAACCCTTGTCTCAGATTGCTCTGATCCTGCCACCACTGTAGGGCCTGGATCAGGGTTCGAGTTACCAGGATCAGTTTGGTTAGAGAGTCCTTCCTTTGAGACCAAAAGGCTCTCAAACGAAACTGGATGTCCCTCATCTGAAATCTTGCTCCCTGCACTACTGCTGTAGAAGCAGCCATGTGTCCCAGGAGCTGTAGAAAGTGCCTTGCTGGTTGAGAGACCTGCAGGGTGAAGAGGAGGCCAGAGAGACCAGGGTCCTTGCCCTGTCCAAAGGAAGGAAGGCTCTGGCTTTCTCTGTGTTCAGCTCTGCACCTATGAAGGTGAGGGCAGGACAGGCTCTAGAACTGACTTTGAAGATTCAGAAGGAAACCTAGAGAGGTGAGCAGTTGCTGAGTTATCTGTAGATGTAACCTGACTTGGTCTGGAGACTGGCCTACTATGAGCCAGTCGTCCAGATAAGGAAGATGGCAATTTTTGTCTTCTTAAGGAAGCAACTGCTACTGCCAGGCATTTTGTGAATACCCTTGGAGCAGAGGTGAGGCCAAAGGGCATTGCTCTGAACTGGTAATGGCCTGGGGCAGTTCGACCCTGAGGTACTTTAGATGGGAGCTTCTGATGAGAATATGGAAGTAGGCATCCTTGAGGTCCAGGGACTAGCCAGCCCCTGGCCTTAGAGAGGGTAGAATAATTCCCAGAGTCACCATTTTGAATTTTGGTTTTAAAAGGTGCTTGTTTAAGTATCTGAGGTCCAGGATGGGCCACCATTCTCCTATCTTTTTGGGGTAAGGAAGTACCTGGAGTACAATCCTTTGCCCTGGTGCAGGGTGGAACCCTTTCCACAGCTCTGAGAGCCAGGAGGGAAGAGACCTCTGCCTCTAGGGCAAGTGCTTCTGGTGGATTTGCAGGTGGAAAGGATCTGGTTCTCATCTTTGGAAATTTTTGAAGCTGAGAACCAGTCCCTGGCTTACTACTTCCAGGACCCACTTGTCTGATGTCAGAGACTCCAGTCCTGGACAAAGTAAGCCAGCCTGCCCCTACAGGTAAGTGAGAATCGGCCCTGGCAACCCCATCAGGGTGCCTGCTTGGCAAGGGCTTTGGGCTGAGGGTGGGAAGCAGGCACTGCTTGTACCCGTCTGCCTCCCTCTAAAGAACCCCTCTGGGCATAAGCAGAAAAGAGGCATGGGCTGGTAAAAGGCCTGTGAAAGACCTGCCCCTGCCCTGGAAAGCTGCCTTTGAGGAGTGGCTGCCTTTCCTTGGCCTGTGCACTCCTATAGGTGGTCCTATACTTGTCCATTTCTTCATGTAATTCTCTGTCTGCTCCCCAAACAGAGAATTACCCACAACAGGAAAATCCATGGCCTTAGTCTGGGTATCCTGTGACAGGCTAGTACATCTGAGCCACGCCATTCTGCGAAGTGCCACAGATGTAACCATGACTCTTGATGACACATCATTAGAGTCCACTGCAGCATGGAATTGCACCTTGGATGCCTCAATACCATCAGCAGCCACCTGCTCCAGCTTCTTGGCAAGCTGGCTAGGGACCTGTTTGCTAGAGCCATAACAGTATCCCATCTGGATTTCTGATATCTAGCAACATAAGCCATATAATTTGCCTGTCTGAGTCCCAAGGAGAAAGGATCTGGTTCTCATCTTTGGAAACTTTTGAAGCTGAGAACCAGTCCCTGGCTTACTACTTCCAGGACCCACTTGTCTGATGTCAGAGACTCCCAGTCCTAGACAAAGTAAGCCAGCCTGTTGATCATTTCCACATAGTCAGGCTCCTCTTGATCATCCACAGCTTCCTCCATAGGGAGCTGGAGGGTTTCAGCCACTTTTATAAAACATAAAATGAGAAGGGGACTCAGAAATCCTAGGAGGAGACACTCCTGAAGGTCTGTCTGGGAGATGTCCAGGTCAATGGGCACATCCAGATTTTCAAATCCACATTCATTCTCCTTATACTCCTCTTCCCCTCCTCTGGTTCATAATATTCCTCTAAATCATACTCTTGAACCGGTGGAACCGTAAACCGACGCTTACCTGATGGTGCCAGTTGAGTGAACCAGAAAGCAACTGGACAATTTTAATCGCTTTGGCTATTTCTTCAGCGGTTGGAGAGGAAAGTTTGGCTCCACACCAGCTGATTTCCTAGTCCTTTTGCTGGAACCGACTCCTCAGAGTCGGATCTCCTTACTCGAGAAGTCTCGCCCTGGTCAGAAACGACTCCCTCCGGTTCGGTTGGAACCGAACCGGCTGGCCATCCGTTCAGCGGACCTTTGGCCTCCCTTCCCTGAGCCTACCAACTCTCTTTTCCAGGGTAGCTGCAGGAACATTTTACAAATCTGGCAGTCTGCATTGAGGTGGTCAAACCCCAGACAATAAACACAGGTGGTGTGGAGTCAGCCTTGGCAAAGACTTCCCCACACACACTGCAGTGTTGAAACCCTGTGGGCCGGTTTTTCTTTTGGGTTTCTCAAGCATAGTGCCAGTCCTAGCAAACTTACCCATTCGGCAATCAGCCAGCAGAGTAGAGGCCCTCTATGGAGTTTCCCAACCCGTGTCACGTGTCGTGGAAAAACTGTAATAAAATCCGTTTTTTAGAACTGATAAGAACCGGTAACCACACTCTAAATGACAGATTAAGATATTTTAAACAACCTGATCGGTTCAAACCGAACCGATAAACCGTTACAAGTTCCACACAGAATAGAAATTAATGTAAAACCTATCTAGTACTCACAAATACCACAGACAGTGTCTGAACCGACCAGTTGCAGTTTAAATTCGGTGAAAACCGAGAAAACAATACTTTAACTGACAAAATGAACTGAGCAGAAGGAGAAGTCTCCGGAGCGGCTGTTCAGTGAGGCGGAGTAAAGAATCTGACGGTTTGAGTTTGAAGAACAAAGACAGAGTTTCAACCAAGCTCGAGCTCAGCGTTCCATGCCTGGCATGGAAAGTTAACTCTTTCACCTCCAGAGCAGTTCACAGGTTGGGACTCACTGCATATGTCATAATATAGCAAGACTTCATGTTGTTTGAAAAGAAGGGTTGGGATAGGGAGCCCTAGGGATAGACGAAAGGATATAGGATATAAAGGGAATAAAGGAATAAAACCTGACCATTAGAGGAGGAGAGAGGGTTGGGAGGATGGCCTTGGTAGTGACGAAAGGATGATCAGGACAACTGAGAAGGAGGAGAGAGAGCCAGAGAGAGAGTGCAGTGGGGACCCCAAGATCTCAGCAAGAAAACAGAGGTGGTGTCAGAAGAGTTGGCTTACTCTCAACTCTAGAAAAGCATTGCTTATGCTCTCCAGAGGCTAGATGACTCTCAACCAAGGTGCAAAGGTCCTCAAAATTCCAAGGCCCAGCCCAGGAAGTGTGAGATTGCAAGGTAAAAAGTACTTCCTGAAGCCTCAGAAACAGGAGTAGAGCTGGCGCCCTGAGCACCCAGACCAGGACTAGAATGGGCAACCAGCACGAAGTGACTGGAGAAGGTACCTGTGAAAGAACAGAGAGGGGAGGTTGGCACGTGGAACCGCATCGGCGGCATGGTCACCATCAAGGGATCAGGATCCAGTGGCAGAACCAAATGCTCTACCTGGTCCAAAGGCCCCAACTGCAGTCACGAGGCACCGAGGCCAAAGCCCCAGTATCAGATCCACAGGAAGAGGCACCTGGGCCAGGCGCTGTATCAAATCAAAACTCCAGATGTGTTTTGGGTCCCTCCTTCCCTGTGAACACTGAGCAGAAGTACTTGTTCAAGATGTCTGCCTTTTGGGTCCCCACCATACAGTCCCCCCTTAACCTTACAATCCCTTCCTTAGTCTTCCTTTTATCACTAAGATACCTAAAAATGCCTTATCCTTTTGATACTGCCTAAGCTATTTTTGCTTCTGTTTACACCTTTACCCTGCTTACTGCTTTCCCTGCCCCTCTGTTTTTCCTTATACACTTCCTTATCCTCTTCTCTGTGGGCCTCCTTGTGCCTTCTGAATGCTACTCTTTTAGCCTTTACCTTTTCTGCCACCTCTTTGGAGAGATGTAGTGGTTTCCTCTTCCTTTTGCTCTTTTAGTTTGGTACACAGCTCCTCCACCCCACACCAGTCATTTCAGAGCCTTCACCCATCTTTACAAAATCAGCCCTTCTAAGTCCAGGACTCTTGCCATGCGTGGTTGGGTTCTGCTGCTGTTCTTATGTTGCACCACAATGTATGATGATCACTGGTCCCCAGATGGCTTCCCACCTTGATGTCTGCAGTACTCTCTGTTATGTAAGCACTAGGTCCAGTACTGCACCATCACAGGAGTCCAGGATGTCCAGGTGAAATAGCAATCCATGAAACTAGGGTCTGGATAGCAAATCCAGCTTGGACCAGAACATAAGATGGGTGGTTTCCCAGGAACAAAGAGATGGTCAAGCGTGTGATGTCAGAAAGGCATGTATGAAGAGGCGGCTGTGCTGAAGATGGCTGCTTGATTCTTCATCTCCTGGATTCACCAAATATCATCATCCATCCTACAGATTCCAGACTTCCTACCTTCACCAACATCTGAGATCTTACTATATGTACATACATGAGAACAGCTCTGGTACAGTATTTTTTATTGCCTCATAATTACTGAACGAGGTTATCTACAGCTTTTCAATTTCTCTATTAAGGCCTACAATAATGGCAGACCAATCTCCACATAACAGTTCTCTTAATAGAGTGGAGCAATGTTTCAGCAACTAATAAGTGAAATCAATGTATTAAAAATTGCATCTCAACAAAATATCAATAATATGCAGGCACTTGATCAAAAAATCAGCGCTACTAATGTTAAAGCATCTCAAAATGAAGATTCCATTAACACATTACAGGCTACCATCAGGGAGCAGGACAGAGTTATTAGGAACCTTCAGGACAAAATAGATGATATTGAAAATAGAAACAGGCGTAACAACCTTAGATTTCTTGGATTTCCTGAAGGTGTTGAACTAGGAGACACCAGTGCTCTTCTAACTCATGTACTTCCTTCTTTGCTAGAGTACCAGCCGGCCAAGACCTAATCAGCCAGAGATCTCCGCTGTTAAATCCGAGGCCTGGACCCAACCAGAACCAGGCCCATCATTGCAGATTTCTAAACCACGCACATACTGAACTGATTCTTCAAAAAGCGAGGCAATTAGGGTGCACTTACTTGGCAAGAAAACAGAATCCTAATTTTCAGAGACTATTCTAAAGAATTATCTAACAAACAAAAAGCTTACAACTCCATTAAAACAATCCTTCATCAGCGTGGAATTAAGTTTGCACTGCGTTACCCTGCAACAATGCGCCTTTTTTGAATAAGTCTACCAGAGATTTCAGTACCTCAGAATCTCTCTGAGTTTCTAGATTGGACACAGCCATACTTACATTGCCTTGCGGCCCTAATGCAGCTCGTTCCTGCTCCAGCAAACGCCGCAATTTACAATGTCTTGCCCTTCCTGCTGAAACTGTCCTTGGGTCCCTGAGAAATCTGCAGCCATCATATCTGCCACTGTAGCTCCTGCCAGAAGCTCTGCATGCATACAAGAAAAAAAGTATCTGGTTCTTCTCTAAATAATAATACTTGCTGTTTAAATAATATTTCACCTCTCCAGCTTCCCATGTGGAGCGTCACATCAGTTTTTCTCCTCTTACCTTGTCTAACAAATTCTCCCACTCCAAGAATATCTGCTCCAAGAAGATCTGCACTCATCTACGGAGGATCTGAGACAGACTGTATCCAACCCTTTATTCAAGACCAGAAGAAGCTCTCAATGGGTAATGACTCTCCCGATTCTTCCTGGGCTGATCTTGTCAGCTCTCCCTTTAAACCATCTGAACCACCCAAAAGAAAAGGAGAAGAAAATCGAAGAGCAAGGCTACCTGAGGCTTTTCCCATTAAAAAAAAAAAAAAAAATTTGTAATAAATACTATGGCCCATAATTAGATGTGATATAGCAGTTTCTCACCAGAATCCCTCCTCTTCACACCACCTCACTCGATTCCTTCAGTACATTTACTGCAAAGTGCAGTCTCTATCGCACCAACAGGTTTGGAGCACTTAAATGCAGTAAATCACTATCGCTGCTTAGAAGCCTGTATCTGTCTGTGGGAGGTGAGCCACTTGACACTGGAGGTATTTAATCCATGTGGGAGTTACTCTCAGTGTATTCAATGGAAAAAAAAAATAAATGAGAGAAAGAATAAATATTAAAATGTTTGTAAGATCTCTTCTAATTAATCCTTGTGTGGTGCCAGACATTAGTATATATAATTGCTATTCACACTCTAATTTTTCATAAGCTTTGGCGCCACCATGTGGTCAGACGCATACATACATATATAGAGTTCTGTATTTCATATCAGTGTGCCCTTAACCCCTACTATTATAACATTTTTCACATAAATCTATCATTTGGAATGTGGAGGATGATTAGACAAATACTCTAAAATCATTTACTTATTTAATATTTATTTTGCATCACTTCTGGTATGTAGTGCATCAGGTGCATTCCATTATATCTCACAGATTTTGCACCAAAGTATGCTTCAATTGTATTTCTATACATTGAGTTTTCCATCTTTTCATTATTCTTCATCCCATTTTCTTCCAAATCATTGGAACTTATAAAATGATGCCACAATACACTGATGCACTATGAACCTATAGTATATACCATTCCCTAACCTAGCTTATGTGGATTAATACACACGGGCATCCTTTATCTGGCTCACACTGTTTCAGCATTATCTGCCATCATGTTGGTATACTTTATTTAATATTGGACTTATTACTAGGTCAAGCTAATTCATTATGTTTGGAATTTAACACTATTACATAATTATCCTTTTTATTTGATAGAATGATGTTTTGTTTTTCCCAGGGTAATGCTTTAATTACCTCAGCACAAATCTCAATTACACTTCATTAATATACTGTTATATAAAGTTTAGTATCTTAAGATTATAGGGTAAACCGTATCTTGAGATTCACTAATTACTCTACCGCCTAGTAGTGTAGAGTGAGAGTCCTAATGTATTTACCGACTCTTATTGCTCTGCATTTCATAAAAGTTTCAAATTAATATTCTTGTTACTGAGTTTATACTAACGTTTGTTGGTTCTAATGTTTAATTACTTGATATTCTTATCTCTATCTCTCCTTCTACGAGACAAAATGAATACAAATACTCAATCATCTCGAACCCATACAAGTTAAGGGCCCTGCATACATTTGTTTATTATATATATTTACCTTTTGAATCTGTGACATCCTCCAAATTAATGGTATTGAGTCCCTTATTCCTATTTGTAACTAATTACCTTATATCCTAGTACCATGAGTGATCTAATCTTACATTCATGGAATGTCAAGGGACTCAACTCGCCTTATAAGCGTAAGCAAGTACTTACCTATCTTAAAAAGCATAAAACACATATTGCTTTCTTACAAGAAACTAAACTTTATCAGAGGATGTCGACAGACTTAAAGGGACTAGGTCGGTCAAGTATATCGTCATCTTCTCCATCCAAAAACATGGGGTTGCTATCTTAATACATAAATCTCTTAATTGGCCCGATAAAAATCATTAGAGACCCAGATGGTAGGTGGATTATAACCTATTAAACACCACAGCAGGTCCGCTTATGTTTGTGAATGTATATGCACCCAACTTTGATTCACCCATTTTCTTCCATAATCTATCCCAACAAATTATGATTAATAATAAAAATAATTCACCTATTCTTATTGGTGGCGACTTTAACAGCACTACAAGCATATTTAGACAGAAGTAACTCATCACAGATGCCCACCCGTAGTATTAATGCTCTATCAATGTATAAAGTTTAGGTCTCTCTGACATTTGGAGACTACATCATCCCAGACAATGAGATTACACCTTTTATTCCTCTTTACATAAATCATATAGTAGGATTGATTATTGGTTCTCTTCTCCCTCATTACTGAAAAAATTATTGATACATCGATTCTCCCTATTGTTATATCTGATCATTTCCCTATCAGTTTGCATTTACTCTGGGGTCCACCTTCTTCTAAATCCCATCTTGGCGTTTAGACCCACTTTTACTCAGAGACCCTGAATTCACTCCTTGGATTAAAACCCAGATTCAAGATTTTCTTTCTAATATCGATACTCCAGATATGTCTCAAGGTACTATCTGGGAAGCATTAAAGCCACTATTAAGGTAAAATTATTAGTTATGCAGCGCATAGAAAGAAATTAAGAGAACAACAATTAGCTAATTTAGAAAAATCCCTTAAAGAAAAAGAAACCCAATACTATAAATTAAATAAACCCAATCATAATTCACAGCTTCATCTGGAAATTCTACAATTAAAATTAAAATTAATGAGTTGATATCCAGGAAAGCTGAACTTGCCTTTTAGGATTAAACACGGTTATGGGAACAAAGGGATAAATGCGGAAAGTTGCTCTCTTACCAGCTAAAACTCAACAGATGCAGAGACATATAGCAGGTCTAAAGATCCATCAGGTCAGACACACACAGACAACCTTTCAATCAATCGTATTATGCAATCCTTTTACCATCAACTATACGCAACCTAATACTACAAATCCCAACCTAATACAACATTTTCTGGAAAAATTGAATCTACCCCACCTATCCCTCAGGACAAAGCTGTGCTTGATAAACCAATCACTTTACAGAAATCCAAACTGCTTTATCATCATTAAAAAGCGGTAAAGCACCTGGCAGTGATGGGTTCCTATTGATTTTTATAAACCCTATCTGACACTCTTTGTCCTGTATTAGTCAATGTATTCCAAGAAGCAACCTTAATAAAGAAACTCCCATGCACAATGACCGAAGCCATCATAACAGTCTTACCAAAAAGACAAAGACCCTTTACTTCCTTCAAACTATAGACCAATCTCACTTCTTAATACTGATGGAAAAATCTTTGCCAAATTAACTCTCCGCTTAGAATCTTTAATGACTAAACTCATCCATACTTCTCAATCAGGATTTATCAAAAATAGAAACAGTTCCGATCATCTTAGCTCATTACTCAATTTAATTCACAAAGCAAAAACTCTTAAAACCCCTGCAGCTGCAATAGCCATTGACTTTGAGAAAGCATTTGACTCTCTCAATTGGGAATATCTATATCAGGTGGTATCTCATTTTGGCTTTACAAATAATTTTGTGCTTGGATTCAATTATTGTATACCTCCCTTCAGCTCGAGTTCTCACGAACTCTATTTTGTCCCCTCCTTTTTACTTAGCAAGAGGCACCAGACAAGGATACCCTTATCGCCTTCATTGTTTATACTTGCCATGGAACCTCTTTCTGCGTCCCTATGTCAATCCGGTACAATTAAAGGCATTACTATTGGTAACTCTCACTATACTTTACTCTCATATGCAGATGATCTCCTTATTTTACTCGAAAACCTCGAAAGTTCTGGGCAACCTTTAGTTAAACTACTGAATGACTTCACCTCCACTCCGGACTAGCTCTAAACCTTAACAAATCGACGCTACCACTGAATAACCTTTGTAGTCCCTCATGAACAACTCATTAGGCTTTGTTGGGCCCCCTAAGGTATATCTTATCTTGGCATTCAGATCACCCCGACATTGAATAAATTATGGGATGCTAATCTTTCCCTCTGTAACCAGTATCCAAACAACACTTGATAGATGGAAGCTACTTAAACTTTCTTTTAATGGTAAAATTTCCGCCATTAAAATGTCAATAACTCTAAAATATTATACCTATTTTCCAATATCCCTTTGATACTTCCTCTAGTTTTCTTACCAAAATAGACAAAATTATCGGCAGCTTCATTTGGAAGGCAAAATACCTAGATTTAGTTAATAAACTTAGATCCCATTGGTCAAAAGGTGGCTTTGGCCTTCCTTGGTTCCAAGCCTACTTATGGGCTTTCCGTACATCTCAAACAATTAAATGGTTTAACAAACCAACATCCAGTCTCCTTTATAGGTCAATATGGAAACATCCTTATGTCCTGGTAATGTGGTGACTTCTTTCCTTTATAACACCCTTACCTCTTCTTTAAAGTCTCACCCTACCATAGCTGCTTCTATATTCTATTGGAAAATCATTCACAAGCATATTAAATCTAACCCCAAACCCTTAGCTTACACCCCCATCTGGGGTAACCACCATATATCTCTTGATAATCCTCCCATTTTTTGTCGTACCTGGAAAAATAAGGGTATTCTCTTTTGCAGGATATACTTGAACCCAAGTCATTAAAGTTAAAATCTTACACCGACCTACGAGGCATATGGAATCTTCCCCATCAGGATTTTTGGAAATATCTACAGCTTACGTACCGCATGCAACTCTTACCTCACACCTTCTCTATCAATTCTCTGTATGATAAGCACATCTCTAAATGGATAAAACAACATCCAATTTAAATAGCACTGTTTACAAAGATATTTGTGATATTCTTCCTGACTACTCTGTCAATGCTAAAAACAGATGGAGTACTTTGCTACAATATAATATCACCAATGCACAATGGTCCAGATGTTGGCTCTCCTGTCACAAATCTTTTAATGATAAACGCAGTTCCTCATTCAAACCAAGATCCTTCATTTGTGGTACAGAACTCCTGTTGTATTACAAAAATGGGTTTATTGAACAATAACAACTGCTGGCGCTGCAGTTCCCCAATGGGGATTTATTGCATATCTTATGGCACTGTCCCTCATACAAAGATTTGGCACTGTACTCACAGATTTGCAATGAAAGTGGTAGGTCAACCTTTACACTAGACCCTAAACATTGCATTCTTGGTATTTTTAATCACCGTTCTTATAAAATTTCATATTACATAGAGCAGATGGTTAAATATACTCTTCCTTCAAGTTAAGCACAATCCTCATGCATTGGAGATCCAACATAACCCCTACCCTTCCGGTATCATTAACCAACTATTGCAATATGCCTCTCTGGACCGTATGACATATATCTTGTCTGACCGACTCATTTTATATAACAATTGTTGGCAGGGCTTTTTAATTTTTGGAATCAACTAAATCTTCCAATACCAATGTATGGACTTAATATATATGGATTTTCCCTTTTACTGTTACATCATTGTAGTCTAGCTTTTTCCTTTTTATAGTTTCCCTGTCTCTCTTCTTAACTTTCTTATATATCTTTCTTTTCCTATACTCTGTTCTCAATCATTCTTTATTACTCCACAATCCTTTTACGAATATACTTTTCCCTTTGCAGCATCATATATAATTATGTAACATTTTAATATAAACAGTATCTAATCATACTATCCACTTTAAGTTCACTACAAATGTCAAGTATATACTAATTACATGACCTGTATTGTTTACTATATTTTAAACCAAAAGCTCCTTGTATTATTGTAGCAATGTTCTTATTATATGCTGCCTCAATTTCTTTAAAAAAAAATCCTCACATTGTACTGTACTGTAAGAGGTTTGTCTGTATATCTTCTGAAAAATTAATAAAAAGTTTAACTGCAAAAAAAGAAAGGCATGTATGGTGATGCGGTATTGCTGGCCAGCCAGACGAAGACATTTATGAGCGTGTGCTGGCTCTGGTAGTACAGTTATACTGGGATTCTGAAAGAGCAACATCAAGGGTTCAAGTCTGCCATAACTCACCGACTTCCTGGTGGGTAAGCTTCTATCCTACTTAGGATTTAGATAGATGTGAGTTAGGTTTTTCTCTGTGATCACTATCTTTTCAAAAGTCTTTCTTTTATCTCTGTACAAATACTGTTCCACATAGTCTTAATGTGTATTTCCTGTAACATATGTAGATATCTTGGAATATTAAATATTATTTTAAATACTTCATGCGTTCTGGGACTGAATCATTTTGAGTGCAGATATGAAGGTAAATTAGCCAGACTGTGATCCATCTTGAAGAGGCAGGCTACAGTTATTGTATCTAAAGCAAAAGTGTTCTCAGCTGTAACAGAAGGGTGGATCATTTGTTCTTTTGTAAGGAGCACTGTATTGTGTGTAAGCAGTGGCTCTGGCAGGATTCGGACCTAGAGATAGCCCATGTGAGGTTTCAGCTTAGTGGTGGTAGCATACCAAGGTAATCCTTTCAGGCATCCGAAGGGTTGCAAAAACTGGTAAGACCATTCAAGACTGAGTTCTGGGAGTGAACCAGTCTGTGACAATGGTGTAACAAAACTGAGAGCTGTGATAGATCCTATATGATGAGCTTTACTCACTAAATCTATCTCTGTGCAACTAAATTATAACAAACTACATGTAAAAGAAAGCCACATATCCCCATCAGCTAATCAGACTAGAGCTAGAGTACTGTCCTGTTATTCTGTAGTAACCAGACAGTAGATTAGACAATGGGATTATATTTTAATCCATGTGTTCTGATTGCCTAAGGCTAACACTGCAGTACTTCTGTGAGAAATGGCTTAACATTTCTAGTTTTCTCACAGATGCACTATAGTGTGAGAGTGATTTTAGAACTCTATTTTAAAACCTTTTTCCTAAGAGTAATATTGGCACTCCGCTTCAAAACTATTTTTTTCATAATAAAGCAATAATGGTATTACTTGGTAATAACTAGGCTGAGGCGTTAATAAAAGCCTCTGTGTTCATTAACCTGGTCTAGTTAGAAACCAAGAAATATACAAGGAGAAAAGCCCTGTGTTCCATCCAGTCTGCTCGGAGACCCTAGCTAATAGGTGTGGCATGCCCAAACTAACTGGAGCATCCACTGGATGTCCCTTCAAAGACACGTTCCTCCTCTATAACCCCAGTCACCACCATCTGCCCCTGGATCTGCCCTCATATGGCCTTAAATCCGGCTATATATTTAGCATTAACCACACTGCTAGGCAAATGTTCCATTTGCCCACCACCAGTCCGTAAGGAAGTATTTTCTCATGTTCCACTTGAAACTGGCCCCCTACTTGTAACTGTGCACCCAGTATATGAGTTCTACTGTTTTTAACAGCTCTGAGGAGTCTACCCTGTTGATTCCAGTCATTAACTCATAAACCCGACTACTGTGCCATTATCGGTATGAGTCCTGCAGTATTCTTATCAGTATCCTGAAACATAGTGACATGCTTATGATGTTAGTGACAGGGTGCTACTTCTCCCAGGGTAACCTCAAGAAGAAAGCATGCTTTAAGAGCATTTATTTAGGAATTCTTCAGGGACTCTAATGACTAAATGAAAGCTCTTGTTCTTTCTTACCTGACCCTGTCCCAGAGATATAGCACTCATCTTTTGGAAAACTTCATCTCTTCAGCAAATTTGTAAAGGTCTGCAGCGGGGTCTGTTCCTGGTGACAGGACAAATATTAGAGGAACCGTTGGGAGGACTCCTTAAACACAGCTGACAGGTCTGAAGTCTGAAAGATAAAATATAAATGAAACAGTCACGTAAGTTAAACAGAAATTCAGCCAGATAGTCTTATGAACATACAGTACAAAAATAAAAAGGATGACCGCTGATCCATCAAGTTCCTCACCCCACCAACTCAGTGAGCATAAACACAGACTCCTTTTCCTCCAACTGCTTATCTAGCCTTTAAGAACAGATGAACATGACTGTTGGCTTCAGGCAGAGAACCCATACCATGGAGTTACCTGCCTTAGGAGCTGTTTTAGCCATAGTCTGAATTTTTTTGTCAGATAAATAAATATGTACCATGTAAAGCTAGGCTTGTAACTTTCTTGTATGAGTCGAGCAGCCACTGAATGGTATAGCCCCACCCCTAAAATCAGCTTAATGATGACACAAAGTAGGGAATGTGGCTGCAGGTGCTCTCTGAAGCTCCTAATAGAATTGGGGAGGGGCTGCAAATATGTAGATTATTTTTGCTGGCAGTTACATGTGTGTGGGCTACAAATGAAATGTGTACTCACCATAATTGCCGATTTTCCAGAATATCTTCACCATTCATTCATACTGATGGGTCTTAGCAGGCGCCAAGGATCCCTTGAGGAGCAAAGCCTTCTGTAACTTAGGAAGGGACTGATGCGGTGCTGATGACACCCACAAGGCGAGTACTGATGTCATACGCTGAGGCCAGCCAGTAACCGACACGGCCCCTCCTTCCTCAGTTCTGTTTCCCAGGAGAAAGGAAACAAGTGGGATAGAAAAGTGAGAGGGCTATAGACTCTTAGCTCAAAGGGATAGCAAAGGATAGAGAATATAAAATTCATACAATAAACCCAACTACCAACTTAGCGGAAAGTACTGTTACATTAGAACTTACCGTAATATAGATCTTCAACAGGAGGCGCTTGCAGTAGGCAACACCATTAGAACTAACCTGCATGGTGCTAGAACCACATAGAAAACTTCTAGCTAGCAGTCTACAGCGGGGACCACCCCGACATACCCCTATGGTATAGAGGGGCAGACCCCAGCCCCACCTCAGTTCTCCCGCTGGAAACCTGTGAAAAGGAGCAACAGGAGAAGGAGGGGCTCCTTGAGCCACAGAAAGAACAATACGAGTGAAAGTGAGAGCAGGGAGATGGAGGAAGGAAAACATGCCTATTGCAGAGCTCCTCTCGAAGATCTACTGTTACGGTAAGTTCTTATGTAACTACTATCTTACTTCAAAGGGGCTCTTGCAGTGGCAACACCATTAGGACCAAGTCCCAAGCAGTGTTAAAGACAATCGGAAACAACACTCGGAGGAGGGAGAAACTCTGCCATAGGTAAAGAAGGACAGGAGGCCCTGAAGGACTGCTAGTCCAAGGCCAGTGCTGTGCTAAAATTAATGTCCCACTGACATGACTTGATAAACAGCTGACAGAGCCGGGCAGTGGGTGACGTGCAGCAACCTGTGGCAGGCTGACCCAGAGACAGGCTGTAGTTCCCCGGATGAGAAGGTATGAGATAATGCACCTGAGGATGTATAATCTGGTACAGAAGAAATCTAGACCCTACTGATGGTAGGAGCTGAGGAGAGGATTGCAAAAGTTCCTTTTTCTAGTGAAAGGGTGCATAAAGCACCCCAGCCAATAAGGTGGGGCTTGGAAATACTTTGAGAAGAAGTAGCAGCAACACCAGATGGGATGTAAGATATGAGAATGTCCCTAGAAAAGGGTGAGAGATTTCCCAAGGAGCTGAGGTTCCGCTTCCACAGGGAACTGATAGGCGGAGTGGCAAACAGGATGGACTGTTAACTGGGAAGAATCACAGTGCAAGCCCAACAGGGATGGGAATCATTCAAAAACTGGTAGACTGGACATAAGAAAGGGTCTCATCTCTTGGAAGCCAGCTAGAGCAACTAAAACTTCCACCTCAAAGCATATATGGGTCTGGGGACAGCATGCTGACCCCATGAGAACCTGACAGATCCTGGCGGAGGCCTCTAAGCCGGAGATGGCTGTGTCACAAGAAGCCATACAAGAAGGATGAGGGACTTGAGAACCCTATGAAGCAAGTCACCCAGGACCAGGAAGAACAGGATGAAACAGAGAAGAGGAATGAGAGGGTCCTCTGCCCAATAAGGAAGTAAAGGGGACAATGCCTGGCACAGCCAACATGGCACTATAATAGACATTCCTACCCCTCTAACCGCAGCTGGAGAAGAATCCACTGGAGAAGAGGGAAAAAGCAGAGGGGTCTGAGGGGCCCCTCCCTCTTCCCAAGAAAGGGAAAATGCATCTTGCTAAAAACAGCAAGTCTGGAGATGGGCAAGCAGGAATTGGAAGAGTCAGCATTGGATGGGGACCAAACAGAGATAATGTTGGTCGTCCCACTGGTTGAAGCACGGATGCACAATTGCCGCCTGCGAGGCCGAGCCTGTGTATGGCAGAGAATGGCCTCAAAGAAGATCTGAACACCAGGCACCTGTTCCACCATGAGTTGAAGGTTGTGCTGCATGGTATACTTCCACATCTGCCTGACAACCCAGTAGCAGGGCAGGCGAGCAACGCTGCCCTCATTATAGGCACTTAGATGTGCAGGAGTCGCCATCCCAAACCAGATACCTCAGCGGAGACTCCACTTGACTGGTCTGGAAATAAAAACCAAGAGATCTGAGTGTCTCAACCTCCTATACCCCTTGAACATGCAGGGTCCAACATGGAAACTCCTGGGGATCATGGCCAGGAGAACTGTAGGGTTGCCGCTGCCAAGAGGCTCAGTGGCCATGGGAAGGAGCCGGCAGGGAGTCAGCGATGGAGACAACTCTTTGAGATTGTCCTCAGGGGTCTCTGTCCTGTCAGGAAAAGGAAAGCTAGTCCCTGCCTGAAACACCAAAATGCCATAATATAGCAGAGCTAGTGGCATGATGGCAGGAGACACATAGGGTAGGCCATGATGATCCCTGGAGGAAGGATCAACCACAGGGTAGTCTAGGATTAGTGCCAGACGTGCTTTAGATGAGGCCGTAAGGCACCAATCATCAAGGCCAGGAGCCACAAAGGATCCCTGCCATCCCAGGCCACAGCCACCCTGTGGAGCAGTTGACTCAGACTTTGTAGTCCAAAGATAGACCAAAGGAAGAGGATTCAAATGGTAGCATCCCTCCCAAAAATAAAGGTGGAGAAAATAGAAATTACGTACTTACCATAATTACTGATCTTCTTGGACAGTCTCCATCACTCATTCACACTAGTGGGATAGTGCCGGAGGCACTAGGACCAAGTGGGAGCCAAACATTTTCAGAAAGGTCGGTGCCAAGACAGGACCACGTGACATGCTGCACTGTGGAGACTAACTAGTGCCTGCGAGGCTATCTCTGCGCCGAGCCTCCAACCGCCTCAGTACCTTTTGACCAAGGAGGTGCAGCGTAACTAAAGAGAATAACTCATTCTGACTTTCTGAGCCTGAGAGGGCCCAGATGGCCTTTGTAAGAAAGGTCAAAGAACAATGTCTTCACAATCCGAACCACAGGACCATGAGGACCAGGAAGAAAACAAGTGAACCCAGGGGATGGTGGGTGGGCATGTGAATGAGTGATGGAGACTGTCCAAGAAGATCAATAATTATGGTAAGTCGTTATTCCATATCTTCCTGGACTAAGTCTCCATCACTCATTCACACTAGTGGAGAGAGTACGACTAAAACCAACAACCCTGAGTAGGGTGGTAGGAGACAGGGTTCACCCAGAAAGGACGACCAAGGACTGTCCAGTTAATAAAAAGCCGCCTTGTAAAGAGCATCCAGAACATGATGCTTACAAGGTAAGCCTCAGTTGTAACTCACCACTTTGCAGGCGACTGCAATGGGCACAAAATGAAACTCTGCCAGGAAGCCCAGCCACTCTGGGAGGGGAAACTGGACTCACAATTTGGTATAGGACCAAAATTAATAGTGTCAAAGACATGTACTAATCTAATGTAAAAGGACCTCAGGAACTGCAAGAACCGGAGGTAAAGTCTACATGTTCAGGGTAGACTGAAAAGCGCAGACAGAACCCCCACTACCAAGTGTGGCTGACCTGCAAACAACAGGTCCAGGAGCACCTGAACCCTTTACTTGGTGAGCAAAATAAGGTCCAAGTGGGGTTAGCCCATCAAGGAGAATGGTTTCCACTTAGTCACTGACACCTTCCTGATGGAGGGCCAAGCACAACTTAGAAGCCTCTTGTGGTGGTCTAGTAGAACCAGATCCTAGTCACTGCATATTCCAAAAGGAATCATCCGCCCCTGTGTGTACAACTGTAGTAGCAGTCTTTGAACTCAGGGAAGAAAGGAAAAAGTGTACAGGAGGGCGTGTCCACTGCAGAAAAACATTCCGACAGAAAAACAGGGTTGGTTGTAAGGCAAATAGAGGCAGATGTGCATCGAGAGGGACACAGCAGGACGAAGTTAGGGCTAACCCATTCACTGAAGTGACTGAATAGTGGCAGAGGCACTACTCACTCTGGCCTCCCTGAAGGGAGTAGGAAGGACTCTAGTTTGCTTTGTTGAAAACAAACATCACAGCTCCATCACGCACTCAGAGGATAGCTTTGTGTCTTGACCCAGCGCGGAACCAGTGCTTGGGAACCAAAGGTATGAATAGTTGAGAAGCTATGTCAGAAATAGACCTACTTGACCTACTTGACCTATGGTCAAGAAGAGACATATAGTCTGTTAAGTTGAAGCAAGCAAGGAAGTAGGAATCTAAGCTCCGACTAGCTGAAGAGTCACTTCTGTAGCTGTAAGGCTCTGATTAAGAGAAGAAAGCCTGATTAAAAGGGGACTAACGGACTGGTCAGACACCTATGTTTTGGAATTATCTTGGAATAAGAGAAATCTGTCTAGAGAAAGAGATGATCCATACCACTGCTGGATTGGACTGCCCTAGGGTAGAAGAAATCAGGTACCCTTACCGTAGTTTTAGAGATGACGCCTCAGGGCTGAGGCAGAACCTGACCAGATCCAAAAGAGTGGTATCGGGTAATTCTGACTAGGCCCTGTGCTGTGATAATTCTAACCCTTTTTTTTTTTACCATTAGTCCGAGCCTGACAAGGTTCCAGGCTGCTATTCGCATGAGGATTGCCCGATACAAAATGACGAAGATGCCATCCCTCAGGAGAAGCCTGAGGATCCATAACTGAACTCTTTGACTGGACTAATAATAACAGCTGAACAGATGTTAACCACCTGTGCGAAGCAGCCACAAAGGGCAGTATCAGAAGGGGCTGTATACCCCTATCAAAGGAGTGGAAGAGTCTGTGCGGCTCCCGACCACTGAATTAGAATGTTCCACAGAGTGCAATGTCTTGAAGACTGAAAGAGTATAGACACAGAGGTGCATGGTCCACAGATGCAGTCTGAATACTATGGCGGACCTCATTACTGAGGAACTACAGAAAGAACTTTTGTTACGGACTGTGATGATAGAGGGCGTGCCCTTCAGAATATAAATTAGTCATCCGCTGTATCACTGACCAGAAGGACAGGGAGACTCATCTAGATGCACTTCTACCCCAGAAGAACCCCTCAGAAAGGTCTAGGTCAGAGCCACTAGAGACTCCGCCACCAGGAAGGATGTTGAGGAGCTTGGCACCACGTAGGAGCTGAGAAAGTGCTGAGCGGAATGAGAGGTTCCACTGACAGAACAGTACAGAAGAGTTTCATCAGCGGGAACCCACTGGATGACACAAGATCCAATGCAGACCGCCACCCGCTAAGATGTGTGGAAAATAATCTGCAGAACAGGACTTCATTCTGTGGAAACATCCTGCCACAAGTCCCATAAAGAAGAGGTCTGCAAAAGGAAATCCGTCACTAGCTCTGTCGGACAGCACCAATCGGCACCCTGTGGCACCAGCGTCACTAGTGGCACAGGAGGCACCAAGCAGTGCCTATGCCAACCTGAGTGACACCCAAGGGCATCAGCGGTGGTACACATGGTAACATGGCACCCATGACAGCAATGGCACCCTGATTCCCATGGTACCCATGAAACCAACAGCAGCAATGGCACCCAATGTACCATGGTACCCATGACAACCATGGACCCAAGATACTCATGGCATCCATGGGTGCCCGGTGCCACCCGTGGGTGCCAGCACTATCTGCAGGTGCCCGGCACCACCGTGGTACACCTGTGGTGCCTGGCACTACCCATGGCACCCGTGAGGTGCCTGTGCACCACCCACACCACCGCAAGCACCTGCAGCACAATGAGACACCCATGGCACCACCAGCAGCGCTGGCAAACCAGGGCAATAAACAGCGCCCATGGCACCTACTCCAAACACCAGCAGCGCTTTCCCACGGCAGCGATGCCAAACCAGCTGCCACGCAGGTCGGGACTTATGGCACCACCATGGCAGGCACGACGCCAGGAAACACCATGGAAAATGCCAATGGAGAAGACGGGAGAAGGAAAAGGTGGTGCCCGTGTCACCCTAGCATGGAAAGGGGGTAGGCACGAGGGCCACATGATGGCAAAGGCACCAAGAGGGCACTGAGCTCATCCTGATCCAATCAACCTGGCTCCAGTCCAGCAGCTCCGAGGCCCAGAGGCTCTGAAATCAGAACACAGCCAGGAAAAAGGGCGATCAAACCCTTGCTCCACAGGAGGCGGCCCAGAAGTTAAACTGCTCACGGAGCTCCAACGAGGACAGAGATGGAGTCCGGAGTTGAGAATGCGGCCATTAGGAGTGGGGGCCAAGAAGAACCCACCAAAGTCGGTTCAGGCCTATCGCCCTCCCGATGAACAATCCTCATGCAGACGTACCAAAGGGCAACCTCGAGTGGCACCAATTCTTCTTCCCAAAGGAGGAAGAAGAGCTTGAGGCTAAGCAGAGCCGGATCCCTGAAACCACTAAATTCGTGTTTTGGTGGACTGTCCTCCCCTGAGCACAGGACTGTCCATAGTCAGACCCTCCCCACTACTCAAGGGCGGTGGACCGCACAGCCTCTTGCAATAACAACTTTCAAACACTGTCACCACTACCATCCAAGGATGACTCCATTGATGGCAGGAAGAATTTCTTTTTCTTTTCTTCATAATCTTCTTTTCTTGTTAGTAAAATAAATTACCACTAAAGTTAAATTAAACACTAAAAGCTGCTGTATAGAAAAACTTTGACTCCGGCAGATGAGTGGCGTGAAATCAAGCACACTCGACGGCAGGAGAAAAGGGAGGAGGCGGTTGGAGGGTCGACACGAGATAGTCTACACAGGCACGAGCTAGTCTCATGGTGCTGCGCTGTGTGGTCTATCTCGGCGCCGACCTTCTGAGACCTGGCTCCCGGCTGGTCCTAGCGCCTCTGGCGCTATCCCACTAGTGTGAATGAGTGATGGAAACTTAGTCCAGGAAGATCAGCAGGAGACATGATTAGTGAGAGAAGTTGGGATGTGTCACACAGGAAGGAGCACAAAGCCTGACTCCTGGGAGGATCCATATGGGGACTCCAGGAAAGCCACCATGCAGAGTGCACGCACCCTGGGGACTGGCTCAAAGACCTGAGGCCACAGAATGGCTGGAGATCCCTATGTCCCGCAGCCTCCAGAGGAGACAGGGAAAGAAACTGTGCCTGCTCTGTCCCATGGAAAGGGCTCTGTGCACTATACTCCAAGAGAAAAATTGGGCTCCTGCCTAAGAAAGGGCTCAGAGGAAAGTGGGTGCCTCCCAAAAGGGCTAGAGTGTGGCCCTAGGGAACAACTGGATAATCCACATGAGAAAATTATTCTCCATCCGACTGGGTGGAGGTGAGGAACCCCTCACAACCACACTAGCATCCAAGATGGAGAGAGGGGGTCATGCCACGAGTCTAGGGGCGGTGGAGGACATGGAATGTGCAGCTGCCTTGACTCTGTGAACTTTAGGGGCAGGAGGCCCTGCATATGCTCTTAGACTGAGAGGCAGGTGGTAGGTGGGTCGTTGCTGGGCGACAAAGGAAGGACAGGCACGCCCCCGCCTGTTGGGTGCAGAAGAGGGAATGCCTGACCACAGAGCCCTGCCCGAGTCCTGTGAGAAGAAAGCATGTCTTGAACTTTGCCACCGAAAGAGCAGAGCCCTGGAGCAGGGCATCTATAATGGAGGACTGAGGCGAAGTCTGACAGTGAAGCCAGGCATGGTGTTGTGACAAGCGGCTGCCACCATGCTCCATGCTGAGGCATCCACCATGTCACAGGTCGGCACAGAGTAGACAAGGAAGCTCACTTGGAGGCAGATTGGAGAAGCTGCTCTAACTGAGCCTTAGAGGAGGAGTCGGTGGGGCCTCTAGAACACTGAAAGCCTGGCCCAGGAGGCGACTGTTGATGGACCACCATGTGCACCAGGTAATTTGGGGCACGCGGGGTTAGAGTGGAGGCGTACACCTGCGGCGAAGTGGTTCAATTGCTTAGACTCCTTATCCAGAGGAAGTCACTCAGGCACTTACGTTTTGTCATCCTGGTGTAGGCTGCCATTAGTGCGGCAGGGTCAGCCTTAGAGTGGGTCCCATAATAGGGCTGACTATCTGGGGCATGGTACAGCTGATCTGCCTTCTTAGGTAAGGGAGGGACTGACGCCAGCTGCTGCCATATAGTGGTGGTAATTTTGTCCTGAGGCACCACAAGGGGAGACATGATCAGCAGGTGACCTCCGAGGCGCAGGTACTCCACCAAACGGCATCGCTGAGGGTCCTATTCCTCTGCTTGCCAACTCTGCAATGTCTAAATGAGCCTCATCACCTTCTGGGGGATTTAGGAGCCTCTCTGATCCACATCTCCTCAGGAGAAGACTGAGTCTGGTGAATCAATGGAGTCCGACTCAGAATCTTCTGGGTAGTCAGAGCTCCGCACCGGCATTGGGCTGGGCATAGGTGGGTACAGCGCCCACCCTAGTGCTGGATTGTGTCTCTGTCAGAGAGGAGGAGCTCTAGGAGCAGGCTGAGGAGGATCCACGTTGGTACAGGGGCTGGCGTGCTGGTGTCAGGCGCTGGGTATCCTCACCAGAGTGAAATAAAGTGCCATAATCAAGGCGATGGTTGAGGATACGCCAGTGGAAGAGAGCCGGGAGTCAGGTAGAATGGTGGATTATCGTTGGGTAACCATAGGAAGGAACTGACAGTGGTCCCAGGGGACTGGGTGACAACCAAAGGGTGTCAATGGGCAGCCCAGAGTTGACCCCGAAGAAGGCAGAGGCCGGGCTATGGACCCAGAGGGTGGCCAGGGCCAGGCCCGATGGCAGCTGACAGTTGGGTGGAGGACACAGCAGGTTCGAGGTGGATCCTGAAGGTAACACTTGGAGACCTGCAGGGGGTCCAGTCTCGGCGAGGGTTGGAGGCGCGGGTTCAAGGAAGAGGACGGTAGGTCCCTGTGCGAGCAGTCTGGCGCCAGGTCCAAGGAGAAGAACCAGCAGGCAGAAACCCTGCCATTCCGGGTGGGAAGGTCCGGAGTGAGGCCCACCAGTGGCAGCTGAGGTAGTAGGCACCACCGGGTGAAGGCTGTGACTGCAAAGGAGTGGAGACAGCTGACACTGGTCCAAGGACCATTGTTGGACCCTAGAAGGGATCTGGTGAAAGTGCTGGGGCCAGGTGGGTGTCAGTGGAGGAACTGATGTCCTGAGAACTGGCCAAGCTCCTGGTTGAGGACCCTGAGGGGTGAAGGGCCTGAGCGACAGGGGTTGCAGGACAGGAAGAGTCCCTCCAACCCACAGAGGCACAGCTGGACACTGTAATCAGAGCAGGTGGCAGGGCCAAAGGCAGCCCAGAGGAAGAGAGGGCTGGTGTGGCTGGAGGTATGGACCCCATGGTGGAAGATCAACATCGGCCATGGCCCCTGGAGCGACCACAACCTATAGGCGGACCTTTCCGGTCCCAATGCTTGTTTCGTTTGTGTTTCTTCTAGAAGAAGCGGAGGTCTTTGATGAAGTCCTGGGGAGGAAAGTACAGTTACGTAAGAACTTACCATAACAGCAGATCTTTGAGATAGGCTCTTGCAGTAGGTAGTCACTTGTAGGACTGCAACCCCTGGCATCAGGACCATACAGGAACTTTTGCTAGCAGTGTCTGATGGGGAACCACCACCTGCCGTCACGTGACTGACATCAGTGTGACACTATGTAACCTAGATGGCGTTATCCCAGGGGCTACTACCCCTGCCTGATTTGCCACTAACAGGTTGAGGGGCCTGGATCCAATGGCGGGTGCCTCCACCCAGAGGTCAGGGTTTGCAATAGTTAAACTTACTTGGTCACAGCCCTCTGGGACACTGTAACCCCTTTCTTCCCACTAGTGGCCCACACAATATATCAAATTACCTTCACAGTATACACTTACCCCAGGGCTGGTTCAGGCACCGGGACCTCCTGTAAAATAAGATACAGTGCAACAATCACAGTACAATACTTTAACATAGACAAATACCTCAGGCAGTATAACTTTGCTGAAACAAGCAGCTCTGATTTATTTAGGGGAATATAACAAGGACAGGGAAATCAGGTTAATTAGCTTATCACTTTACTCATCTACCTATGGCTCTGTGCACAGGCCTATCCCTACCAGTTACTGTCCCTGGGTACCCAAGCCCTAGTGGCTAGTCAAACCGTGGCAGCTGGTAGGGCCCTCTCCCACAGAGAAAAGAAAAATTAGTTTAAACAGTCAGCAGTACAGTGATTCCATTTGGATTCAATGTGGCAATTCAACAGGGAGCGACCCTGAATTAGTACTCACGACCTCCAAACAAGATAGGGTCCTTCAATGTCAGCAGGGCTATCTTGAGCTCCACGAGACTCCTCACACATTTATATGGCAAACTGCAACAGGCAAAAGTCCTTTAATGGCAGCAGGATTCACTTGAGCTAACCAAGCCTCCTCACACATTTATATGGTGAACAGTAACAGGCAAAAGTCCTTTAATGGCAGCAGGATTCACTTGAGGTACACAGGCCTCTTCACACATTTATATAGTAAAACAGAAAGTACTATACCAGGCAGGCTGCTTCTCTATCCCGATCGCAATTACTGCACAATACCGGGAGAACACACAGCAGATTCAGTTCCTGACAGACCGAGTGCAATTCAGCAATTTCTCCAGTCTTCTACAGGGTGAGCCTAGTTTCTACTCTTCAGATATCCTTTGATTCTCTTCACAGGACAGATTCAGTCCTAACAAGCAGTTACACAAGCTGCAGACGGAACTCTGGGCCTTACACACGTTTCCGACTAAAACTGCACACTGAAAAGCACAGGGATCCTTCCTTCTTCACTGCCAGAGCTCAACTGAAACTCAACAGACAAAACCGGCACTTCCTTTGAGTTCCTCCCAGTTTTTGACTGGATTGGCTGTCACTCACAATAGACTGCTCCTGTTGGTCCAAAAGGCGCGAAGTCTAAACTACATCTCACAGAGTCACTGCCCATACAATCCTCTTGTGGCTGGCTCAGATTATGAGTCAAGTTCTGATTAGTCAAAGCACCATTTTAGAGCTAGCTTACCCCACACTGATTGGTCCAGTTCAGCAGTTCAAAACCAGAATGGGGAACTAGGCAGACACAGTTCTGACTGCAAAGAAAGCAGGTTAGACAAACTGTAATTTCATTATTATTCTAAATGATTTCTGGCAAACAGTTACATCTTTCAGATAGGTTCCTTTGCACTCCTAGTGACTGCAAAAATGGAGTGAATTGGCAGCAGCTCGAGTGGTACTCAAACAGAGAAGCACACAGTCCCCATACAAACTAATTATGTCTGCAAGCAGACAGCTCTTAAAGACAGTACCAGAGGCTCCAAAAACACTCACTGATAAATGGCTTAAATGCCAAACACCATTCAGGCTTGGAGCATTCAAGCAAGCTCCTGGAAGTATTTGGGAACCCCCATTTGCAGGGGTTACAACTATATAGTGGGCAGTCCCACATCTGCCCTCAGTTCTCCTGCCAGAGATGACCAATAGTCATGACAGGAGAAAGAAAAACCCCTGAATCTAAAAATGGCTTTCTGGAAGAAGAGCAGCAAACAAAAGCGGGTAAAGTGGGAGGGAAAAGGTTCCTACTGCAGAGCCTCTCTCGAAGATCTACTGTTACAATAACTTCACGTAACTACTATCTTACTTTGAAAGGGACCTTGAAGTAGGTATTCACTTGTAGGACTGAGTCCCAAGCAGTACAAAAGTCCAAGGGACAAGGAAAAACATTAGAGCTAGGACATAATCCTAATAGAAAGCCTGAATTAAGACAGGAGTCCCTGAAGGACTGCTAGTCAAAACAGATCCCCTACGCCTCGAGGCAGTGTCCAAACTGTAATGTTTTGTGCAAGTGTGGACAGAACTCCAAGTGGCTGCCACACAAATGTCTGCAGCCGATACATTTCTGAAACAGGCTGTGAAAGCAGCCATCCCCTAGTAGAATGCCCTTTCACCTGACCGGAAGGACCTTACCATACTTCTGGTAACAAAAGTAATGCAGTTTGCCAGCCATCTTGAAAGGCACTGTTTGGAAACTGCCGCACCCTCCTTTGTGGTGCAAAAGAAGCGAAAAGTTGTTCTGTCTTGCTGACATCCTTAGTCCTGTTCATGTAGTAAAGTAAAATCTTGTGAACATCTAACGTGGCAGGATGGCTTCCCGATTAGAATGCCGGGGTAATAAACGGCAATTCTAAAGACTGATTAAGGTCGTGTCCAAAACAACCTTAGGAAAAGCTTAGGATTTGTATTCAAAGCTACCCTGTCTCTGAGAAAAATCAAATAAGGCACCTTACATCAGGGCCTGAAGCTTGGGAATTCTATGAGCCAAGGTAACTGCAACTAAAGAGCGCTTTCAGGACAAAAACACATATCACAAGAACTTGCGGCTTGAAGGGAGGTAGGGTCAATTTCTCTGAAAGAAAATTAAGGTCCCACGGTGGAGCAGGGTTATGCACCGGGGTTTCAGATCAAGATACCTTTCAAAAGGTTTTGGAGACATCTGACTGAGCCATTGTCTTGCCTCCTACTGGATCATGGTAGGCAGAGATGGCCGCTAGATGCACCTTCAGGGACGAATAACTCAAGCCCAGGTCTGACAGATGAAGAAGGTACTCCATAACCTGGGGAGTGAGACATGTGAAGGGATCCAGATCTTTGCAGTGGCCCAAATGGAGAAATGCTTCCTCATGCTGCAGCATCCTCAGAGGAGAAAACCCCTCCCAGTCTCAGAGCCACCACCCCACAAGACCCCAGGCACCCTGGCCGAGGTCTTCAGGAGAAAGACTGTTCCGGAGACTCAGGGATAGGGCAGCTGGGCCACCTGGCACCACGTCCACAGAGACTTCCGACCCTGAAGAATCGGGCAGCCAGTTTGGGTCCAGGTCTGAGTCCTCCCCTCAAAGGAGGCAACCAGAAGGACCTCAATGCTAGCCACCCTGGAGATTCTCTGTTAGCAGCACATAAATGGCACTGTCCGGGACACCACACTGCTCACAACCCGGAGCCCAGAGCAAGCCCACAAATGGCCCAGGCTGAGTCTCCAGCACGGCAACAGTGCTGGAACCCAAAGCAGCGCCACCAGAGGAGAGTAACCCACAGCACCAGGGCTGTGGCGGCACTGAGACCAGACCAGCACAGCATTTGACACTGCCTCAATCACGGTTCTGCGAGCGGCACCGGGATCAAGATGGAGCAGCAAGGCAGCGTCGAGGTCTGCTGCCGGACCCAGCAACCATGGCCCGTGACACTGGGGCACCTGCACCTTGGAGGAGTGACTGCCGGGACGATGTCAGCAATATGACCCCAGAAGGACCACACCGCTCCTCTGACACCACGGAATATGAAGTTGAGGGCCCCTCCTCACTGGGCTGTATAGACCTGGGAGGGGACCCAGTGGAAGGCCTAAAGTTCTGGCCTGGGAGGCCCGGGGCAATTCGTCCTCCGATTTCCAGCAGGACGGTCCATGGAAAAACAGGCATCGCATCTATCCATATCGTGGTTAGGTCCCAGGCACGAAGGCAAACATCATGCCGGTCCATAACGGAAAGTGCCGCCATAGGAGCACCGATGCATGGGGGTGCAGCTCACTTTAGACTTGCGTTTAGCTCCTGAACTGGGCATAATGCAAAATAAACTGCAAAAACAGCAACAGATCCTGGTGCAATCAAAAAAGAAAATGAAAGCGGTCTTACTGGTTCAACGTCGTCAGGACAGAGAACCAGGATGAGGAATCATCGCAATCGGTGTCGAAAAATGAGCAGCTAGTAACTGTCTTAACTCATGCAGCAGGTGCGGCCTCGACGGTGGGAGAAACAGAACTGGGATGGAGAAGCAGTCCACGGCACCTAACAGCCACCCCTCAGGCACCATGTAGTGTGTTCTGCTTGTGGGCAGTGCCGTTGGTGCCGACCCCCAAAAAAGCTCCCATGGCAGGTGCGCGCATCTGGTTTACACCAACAGTAATCAATGGTGAAGAATGACAAGGAAGATCCAAGAAACATGTCAGGTCATTAGCTATTCCTCTCACTGAAGTCACAAAGAAATGGTTCCCGAATAATGTGAAATGGACCTAAGAGTGTTTTATTTATTTTATTTATTTATTTAGTTTTGTTGACGGGTAAGTGCACTAGACAAATCTTGCCTATTTTCAAGCACGACCGGGGAGAGGATACAGATGAATGCCAACTGACCTTGAACCAGATTAAGCTGTTGGTGTTATTTTTAGTGCATGAGTGAAATTTGGCCAGGACACGGGAAATTCCCTACTCTTTTTCGACAAGTGCTATGGGATCTTTAACATCCACTTGAACTACCACCAATCCAGGCAGATGGGACCTCGGTTTAACATCTCATCGAAGGCGGCACCTCAAGTGCAGCGCCCCTCTCATGCTGCACTACAGTGTCAGTACTGGGATAATAACAAGTGCCAGATGTGGAACTGAACCCACAGCCCTCTGATCTCCCGGCCTCAGAGGCCCGAGTGTGCTACCTACTGAGCCACTGGCCGGGAGATCAGAGGGCTGAGTTCCAGACCCCATCGCGCGGAATGTCCAGCCTGTTGCTAGTACTGAGAAGAAAGAGCACTGCACTACGAGCCCGTCTTTCGAATGAACGTTAAGCGCAGTCTATCTACAGACAGTAATGAACTCAAGTGAATAAAAATCATAACTACCTGAAGAAAAAGAGAGAATTCTGTGTCTGGCCAAATATGAGCTTTTCAACTATTAAGGCTACATTATATTCAGCCCCTATTTTAGATGCCCAGACTTTGAAACACTTTCTATTACAGACAGATTATCAGAGGTAGGCCTAGGTGTAGTCTTGAGTCAACATATAGATTGGAAGAACATCCCATTCTATATAAGTAGGAAATTACCGCGACAAAGAGAAAAGGTACTCCACCATTGAAATGGAATGCCTTGCTGCAAAGTGGGCCATGGAGTCCCTTAAGTTTTACTAGGAGCTGATTTTGTACTTATAACAGATCACAATCCTCTCTGTTGAGACTTAACCAAATGAAGGATAAATATTCTAAAATCATACGGTGGTACCTGGCACTACAGCCACTTAAATTTAAAGTGATGCACAAATCTGGGAAAGAGAATGTCAATGCTGATTTTCTGTCTAGATATGGATCTGGAATTGAGAATTCTGAAGGCTGAAAAAAACAAATGTGTGAGTTTAAACTTCTGAACTATAAGGTTATATAAGCTAATGTGAGGCGTGAATTTAATAAAGTTTTGGAAGCCTGTTTTTGTAAAACAGGTTCCTTCCTAAAGAGGTAGGTGACAGGGTTGAATAAGGCCCTGTCCCATTGTTATGCAGAAAAGTTTAAAGCACAAGGTCTGTTCTAGCCTCTCCTTTTTGTCTTTTCTCTGTCAGTTGCACAACAAAATTTTTGTGGACTTAGGACTACCAATACTAGCAATCTTGCAATTCTCTGCCTCTAGCTTCTTCTCTTTCTTCCCCTTGCATGTCTCGGGGTATAAAAAAATATGTGAATCATTTTGTGGAAATGTAACTGATACTGGGATCCCTTTGCTTAAAACTGTATATAGTTATAATGTTGAACTGATTGCAAAAAACTATTCCGAACTCAAGGGGTTAACCTGAAATGCATTTTAAGCCTTTTGCAGAGATGTAAATAAGAAATCAGTTCTGGATCACAATGTTCTTTTTGCTGCACCTGCTAAAACCGACAAGAACACTGTGTGAGAAGCATTCTATTTTCTTAATGAGCTCCTGCAAAGACTTATAAAGAGCTGCTTTCTATGTTTGTAATACCACTGTAAATAGTTATTCTGGGCAATTTTATTTTACTATTATTAATAATACACTTCTTGTAAATTTTACAACTGCTGCTAGTTTTCCTATGCTTCCTGACATGTGCCTCGATGACAAGCACTGCTCTCATCTTCAGGATGTTTATATGCAGGGTGACCTCTCACTGGGACCAGGAGCCCTGGGTTTGGAAGGGATCAGGTGTGCCCCAGCCCAGACCGAAGAATCCGTGTTCAGGATCTCATGTGGGGAGGAAAGTTGGAAGAACCCTTGCGAAGATTTGAGGGTCCATCCACGCTGCAAGACTCTGTACATTGGGGAGGAGACCAGGACTGGATGGTCTAGCTCATCCAGACACTGGTCCCACTGCACCTGAGGGTCCACTGAAGGATCGCATTTGGAGCCTGGCTAGTGGAACAGTGGAATGGCCACAGCCATTAAGCCTAGGAGCCTGAGGTACAATCTGGCAGGAATGTACCAACTCTGAGCGAACCCCTGAGCCTGAGTAATGAGGCAGTCTGCCCTGCTTTGAGGTAAGAAGACCTTCCCTACTCTGAATCCAGGACCACCCCAATGTACTGTAGTCTTTAGGATGGTACTAAAATAGACTTGGACAGACTGACCGTGATGTCCAGAGACTGAAAAAGCTGGAGGGTATGCTCCAGAGTCAGCAAATACAGGTTACTCACCTGTAACAGGAGTTCTAGGAATGGTATATGTTGTTCATCCACACTCATGGCAGTATCCTTGCCGCTTTAAATCTTGCGGAGGTCTTCAAGCTT
Organism: Neoceratodus forsteri; assembly: GCA_016271365.2. Lineage (NCBI taxonomy): Eukaryota > Metazoa > Chordata > Ceratodontiformes > Ceratodontidae > Neoceratodus > Neoceratodus forsteri. The sequence goes on along the minus strand of CM028129.1, from coordinate 1,706,535,987 downwards.
GCTCCTCCCACCCACGGGTGGTATAACTCGGCTCCGCCCCATGGCGCCAGATCTGGCCGCTGGAAGCTCAGGTTGTGCGTCGAAGCAGGAGGTCGGGTGGAGTCGTAGGATGAACAACATACCATTCCTAGAACTCCTGTTACAGGTGAGTAACCTGTATTCTAGGACATGGATATGTTGTTCATCCACACTCATTGGCAGACTCCTAGCAGTTCTCCGGGAGGAGGAGGCAGAGCACACCCCATATCTTACTTGGGAAAGAGACTGGAACCGAGGCCCCAAAACCAGCATCCAGGCGTGACTCAAGGTCGATGTGGTGAGTGGGTAATGAAGGTGTTGCTGACTTCCAGGTAGCAGCCCTGCAGATTTCCTGGATAGGGCGTCCCTGGAAGCAGCCACCGTTGCAGCAGTATGGCGGGTAGAATGAGCTCTTATCCTCTGGGAGGCTCCATGCCCGCCAACTTATAGCAGAGATCTATGCAGGAGGTTACCCACCTGCTTATCGTCCGCTTGGCTGCAGGTCTGCCAAGATGTGGCTTCAGCGTGGTGACAAACAGCTGGCGAACCTCTCCAATTTCACGTCGCTCCTTATAATAGCGGCGCCCTTCTAGGGTCAGAGTATGGAGCCTATATTAAGCCTCCGGGTGTGATTGGGGTAGAACACCGGCAGAGTCAACACCTGGTTAAGGTGAAACTCCGACACCACCTTCGGAAGGAATTTCGGTGGGGCGCAGGACAACCTTGTCCTGTGGAAGACCAGGTAAGGAGACTGATGGAAAGCGCCTGGACTCTCCATCCTTCTGGCTGACGTGATAGCCACCAAGAAAGGTCTTCCACGACCAGGTGAGAGAGAGCACACCTGTGCATAGGTTCGAATGGCTTGCCCATGAGCTTTGCCAGTACCAGCAGTAGATCCCACGGAGGTGGGGGTTCCCGCGCTGGAGGAAATGTGATCAAGGCCTTTGAAAAGCGCCAGACCACCTTCTCCTCGCCACCGACTGCTTCCGGCCCGCGTAAGCAGAGATGGCTGCCAGGTGCACCCTTAGGGTCGTCGACCCTAAGCCCTTGACTAGAAAGGGACCATAAATAGTCCAAGATGCTTGCCAGGAACAGGAGGAAGGGTCCAAGCCCTTGCCCTGACACCAAATGGAAAACCTTTTCCATTTGAAGGCATAACATTTTCTGGTCGACTCCTTACAGGACGCCTCAACTACATTGAGGACCTCGTCGGAAAGACCCAAAGCCTGGAACTCTAGCCGCTCAGGAACCAGGCCGTCAGGTGCAGGGATTGAAGGTCCGGATGGAACACCTTCCCTGATTGACTGAGACAGGTCCGGGCGAGCTGGAAGCTGCCGGCGAGTCCTGGAGCTGAGACTGAGGAGATCTGGGTACCAGAACTGGCGAGGCCAGTCTGGGGCTATCAGAATCACCTGCCTTGTCCCTCTCGCCTTGAGAAGCACCTTGTGGATCAAGGGAAATGGGGGAAAAGGCGAAAAGAGGCCGGGGTCCATTGCCTCGAGAAGGCATCCCCTGCAGCGAGCCCTGCTGAGGCGGGCATGGAACAGACTCAGCTCGCGTTCTCCATGAGGCAAACAGGTCCACCTGGGTGTGCCCAAAGGGAGAACAGATGCTGTACTACCTCGGCAGGAGAGACCACTCGTGGGATGCAGCCCTATCCAGCTCAGGGCATCGGCCAGGGTGTTGGAGGCTCCTGCCACGTGAATGGCTAGGAGATCCGCCTCCAGGCTGCGCCTGAGTGACCAAATGCGGAGAGCTTCCTTGCATAGAAGCATGGAGGCGCGTAGAGTGCCAAAAGGCTTCTTCTTTTTCTTCTGCTAGTTCTTGCCTGAAGAACTGTTAGCAGAAAGGCGTCCCAAAGTGGCATTGGACTGCTCTATGCACTGGATATAACTGGCCACTCCTGGGCTAAACAAGTCAGTCCCAAGGAAGGACACATCAGCTAACTTGTGCTGCATATCTGCCAGGAAGGAGGAAAGCCACAGCCAAGCCCTGCAGTGAGAGACAACTGCAGCGGCCATCAAGCGGGCAGAAGAGTTCCCAATGTCCAGGGCAGTCTGGAGCTGCTGTTTGGCAACAGCTCAGCCCTGGTCCCGGACCTGCTTAACTGTGGTCTGCATGTCTGTGGGGAGATGTAGGAGGACTTCATCTAATGACCCAGGAGGCATGAGAGAAGTGTGCCATGATAACGGCCGAACTTGCCTGGCGAAGGCCAAGGAGGAAACCCGTGAACCTTCCTTGCCAAATGGTCCAACTGCTTGGACTCTTTGTGGGAGGTCAGTCAGTGTTAGCAGAACTGCCAGTATGCCTGAACACAGAGGTGGTCACCAGGTCTCTCAGCCAAAGGTGGTCTATGAACCCCACAAGGGACCCCATGGGAATGTGTATTGCAGCCCATGCAGGCAGATGGTGCTGGACAGGAGGCAGGATGCTGCCACAGTTCGAGTGCCGAACCAAGAATGGCTTCGGCCACAGGAAAGGCCTCAGTCGAGGTATCCCCTCTCTTGAGGATGTCCGTGAGAGGGTACTCCACCTTTTTCTGGATGGGTTCCAGGGGCATCCCTGTGGACTCAGGATAAGGCAAAGAATACCTTGGAAGAAGGAAGGACTTTCCTCTATCCCTAGGCCAATGGACGACTCATCATCCCCAGGATGAGAGTGAAGCCCGGTGACATCTGAGTGCGAAGAGTCGGGGTACAGCAGCCTGCCACCCAAATCACTCCCAACCCACCGAGGGCGGTCCAGGGTGACCGTGACAGACAGACGTTGGGGAAGTCCGGTGTCTGGTCGGTCCACTTTGGAAGGAGCCCCTCCCATAGGCTACTTAGGCGGTGGTTACACCACTATCGGTGGAGAGACCGGCTTAGGCCGAACAGGCAGTTGTGCCGGCCCCGCGCACAAGGGAACTGAAGGATTCGGCTCGGAGGGGTTTGGCTTCGGCCTAGGAGGCGAAAGCCAAGTAATGGCCAGGGTAGGAGTCGAAGTTGGCTTGTGCCTGGACAATATCAGCTGTTGCCATATGAGGTCCTCGTAGCACCGACGGAGTTTCCGTCGGAGTCTCTCCTCATCCGAGGAAGACGAGGACGACCTATGGCGTCGCCTCTTTTTGGAGCGCTTATGGCTCTTCCTCGGCCGTCTGGATGAGGGGGTTCTAGACCTCGACCGAGATCGGGCAGGCTGACTCGGTCGCTCAGGAGACACCAGCAGGACTGGTGATACCAGGGGGTCCAGAACCAGGTCCTTGATGGGGACACCAGTGGGCTGGGTCTCATCGGGGAAGGCAAGGACCAACCCCTTTCCAAAGAGTCATCAACTCGGGCGGCGACAGCAGGTAGATTGGATCGAGAACAATCTTGACCTCCATCGTCGTATCCTTGGGTCAGCTGACCCAATGGAAGGTCCATGAAGCTCTGGGTGGAGGAAGTGATCGCAACCAAGGTCGAGATCACATGCTCCTGGGACTGAGACCTCTCTCGGTCCAAAGAGGCCTTTGCCGAGACAAAGACCTGCTCGGTTCCTTCTCCCGCTGCAGGATCAGAAGGAGGTGAGCATGGGCGCTCTCTCCCGGTGGGAGAGACTGGCACAACTCCCTGAAGGAGCCTGAGAATGTGGAGCCCAGGTTGAGTGGCGAAGAAGCTTTAGACTATGAAGCTTGAGCGGCTTCTTCCTTGAACGCCTGCATGCGTTCCAGCTGCTCGGTGGAACCCGCAGCCACAGAAACTGCCCATCTACCCTCCTTGGACTTCACTGGAGGGTTTCTCTTCTCCAGTCTCCCCAGTTTGAGATGTGCAAGGCGGTCGTCCAGGACTTTGGGATGGAAGGCTAAACAGAAGCTGCAGGACGAGGTTTCATGGCCAACATCGAGGCAGTAGACACACGTGAGGTGGGGATCAGTGCACAACATTTTCTGTCCGCAAGGACACCGGCGAAATCCAGGGGACGTTTTCTCCTCCATGACTGATGACGTGAACAGGCGATCGCTAAGTCAAACAATTTTTAATTTCAGTAAAACCGAGGTTTTGAAAGCCAGGACCTACGAAATGCATGAGCACGAGGGAGGCAACCTGTATCTCCAATGGAAAAGGGAAGATCTGGCGCCACGGGGTGCAGCCAAGGTATATACCACCTGGGTGGGCGGGAGGAGCCAGCTTGAAGACTTTCTGCAAGATTTAAAGTGGAAGGGGACATGCCAAAGAGTGTGGATGAACAACATATCCACGATCCTAGAATGGACATTTTCTTCCCCACCAAAGGAAAGGCCGAAATTGTAACCAGGTATAGCTTGAGACAGGAGGGTTTTAAGCCTGACACCTGCAGATTTACCAGGTAATCCAGCAGCTGAGAGTCTGAAACTGTAAGAGGATTGACCTTTTTGCTCTTGCACCAGAGGGATAACTTTTTCCATTTGGCTGCAAGTCATTTTTTTGTTAGGTTTTTTTAGCCATTCTCAAGATCTTAAGGACCTGTTCCAGTACTGAGAGGATGGAAACTCTAGCTTCTCAAGAACCCGGCCTTCAGGTGAAGAGTGTGTATGTCCGGATAATGCACTCTCATTTAGGGAAGGGTCAGCAGATAGTGAGCTGGTGGCAGGTGCATGGACCTGCTGCAGGACATTGAGAGAAGGAGAGGGTACCAGGCTTGCCTGCTCAAATCAGGAGCACCAGAATCATAGATGCAGGCTGTTGACTGAGCTTCAGCAATACCTTGAGTATCAGGGAAAGGGAGGGAATACATATAGGAACCTCACTGACCAGTCCAGGATCAACGAATCCAGGGGAAGCATTTCCTGGACTGGAGGCCTGCAACAGTACTGAGGAAGATGGAAGTTGAGGGGAGACGCAAACAGATCCACTTCTGGTGTGCCCCACCACCTGAACACTGTGGCTAGTACTTGCTTGTTCAGAGTCCATTCGCTCTGACCCTGACTGATGCGACTTAGAGCATCTGCCAAGGTATTGTGCATGCCTGGGAGGTGAATAACTGAAAGGCTGACCCCCAGGGAGAAGGTGAAAGACCAAATTTTCAGAGCTTCTAAACAGAGTATCCCTGATCTGGTACCACCCTGCTTGTTTCTGTAGAACACTGCAGTAGAGTCTGTTCGAATTTGTACAGTCTGCCCTGTTATGACAGAAGCAAATGCTTTGAGAGCTAGAAAGATTGCTCTAAACTCCAGAAGGTTTATGTGTAACTGTGACTCTTGGAGAGTCCAGGTACCACTTACTGAGCCGCTGTCCAGATGAGCTCCCCTCCAAGGAGGAAGGCGTGTGTGGTGATCATCTTTGTGGGAAGTGGAGCTTGGAAGGGGATCCCTATTGCCTGATTTGGAGGGTCCTTCCACCAAAGCAGAGCCTGAAGGAACTGTTCTGTCACAGGTATAAGCTTTGAAAAATTGTTACTTCTTTGAGACCAGCGAGCTTTGAGATAGGCTTGCAGGTTTCGTATCCTGTACCTGACCCCTGGTACCACTGCAGTCATTGAAGCCATGTGTCCCAGGAGCCTGAGGAATGTCTGGCTGGTCTTGGCCATCCCTGGATGAAAGAATCTGCCACTGAAAGGAAACTTTGAATTCTCTAATGTGGGAGGAAGGCATATCCTTTCTGGGTGTCCAGCTGGGCTCCTATGAAAGTGAGTAGCTGGGTGGGTTCCAGGTGAAACTTCTTTAGATTTACCAGGAAGCCCAAAGATCCCAGTGTGCATTCTGCAAGGGAAAGGGACTCCTTGACCTGACAAGGAGACTTTGCCACTATGAGCCAATCATCTAAATAGGTAGATAGAGACACCCAGCTTCCTGAGGTGTGCTGCTACCACTGCCAGGCACTTAGTAAAGACTCTTGGAGCCGAGGACATGCCGAAGGGCATTGCAGTGAACTGATAGTGGCCTGAAGGAAGTTTGAATCTGAGAAACTTCCTGGGTATATGGAAGTAAGCGTCCTTCAGGTCCAGGGAGGCTATCCAGTCTTCTTGCTCTAAGGACTGTATGACTAGTGACAGAGTGACATCCTAAATTTGGGTTTTAACAGATGTTTGTTTAAATATCTGAGATCCAAGATAGTTCACCACTCCACAGTTTTCTTTTGTGTCAGAAAGTACCTGGAGTAGAGGCCTTTGCCCTTTTCGTGGGGCAGGACCCTCTCCGCTGCTCATAGAGCTAGAAGGCTAGCAGTACCTGTGTTGGGGTTAGAGGTTTTGACACCTGTGAATGCTTGAGGTCTGGCATCTGCTTGAATTGTAGTGGCAGACCCTTTTCCACTGTCTCCAGAACCCACTTTTCCGAGGTAATGAGGGATCAGTTCTGAAGACAGTGGGATAGTCTGCCTCCTACTGGCAGAGGGAAGCAACCTGGACACTCACATCAGGGCTTAGACTGCGAGGCTGCTGGCTGGGTAGAGGTGGCCCTTCTTTGGACCCCTTCTGCCCCCCCTCTGAAAGCACCCCGTACTGAGAGAAGTCAGGCTGGGGCTAAGGAGTATACAGTCTGGGAAAATAACCTCTGCCCCTATTTCCCCTCGGGTGGGATTTCTATCGGGCCGGAGGCTTAGGTTTAGAGGAGTGACTCTGCCAAGAGGCCTTGTTCTCGTTTACCTTTTTCATGTAGTCTGTTGTCCTGGAACCAAATAATATTGTTTTGATCACAGGGGAAAGTTCATGGCCTTAGACTGGGTGTCCAGGGCTAGACTGGTAGTTCTAAGCCAGGCAAAACACCTCAGAGAGATGGCATGGGCCATGGCTCTGGAGGCAGCATTACTGTTGTCATCTGCCATGTGGAACTGGTATTTCGTAGCTTCCAGGGCAGTTTTTGCCGTATCCACCAGTTCCTGTGCCATTGTATCCGACCCACTGCAGGTAATGGCCAGGACAGAATTCCACAGTGCTTTCTGATATTTGGCAGTGAAAGTCATGTAGGAAGCAAGTCTGACAAGCAGGGAAGCTGTGGTATACATCTTCTTTGTTATGAAATCTATTTTTCTGGAGTCCTTGTCAGGAGGTAAGGAAGACAAGGAGACCCCATCACATGCTGCCTGGTGTACTATACTCGCATGGCTGGGATATACAGACAGGAACTCAGTATCATTTTTAGACAATTGGTATTTTTGTCAGCACACTTGTCAACCTCTGCCACAGAAGTGGGGGTCTGAATCAGTTTCATGGTATTTTTATAGGCACGACTAACCTTTTAGGGGTGGGAGACTTTCATTTCCCTATAATCTTTATCCTCCTCCTCATCCTGGTTAGACTCCTGAGTAGGGAGGTCCAGGGTGTCTAGCATATTTTGGATAAATGCAAGCACAGAGGAGGGATCCTCCTGGTCAGCAGGGGAAGCTCCAAAATGAGGGTCAGGGGACAGAACAGGTTCTAGGCCCTCTAAATGCATGTCAGGGGCATCATAATAATGTTGTTCATCATCTGCATCATCCTCACAGTCTCCAGAAGAGAGAACTGTGGAAGAGGGCTTGCCAGCCCCAGTAAACATAGACCCCATCTTTTGTAGGGTCTGAAAAACGTGCCATGCTTTTGCCATGTCATTGCACAGATGGGAATTTCTGCGCAGACTGTGGCCGTGTATGCTTTGTTTTTAATTTATGTTTTAGGCTGCCTGTTGTCTCACTATTGGCTTTCCCAGGAGGAACAGGAGCATTGTTGTCTTTGCAGACTATCTTTTTAGCCACTTCATCGGCAGCTTGATCATGCTTCCTTTTTGTACAGACACTTCTTTAGAACCTTTATTATTTTTAAATTTCTGAGGAACTTCATCAGCTCCTTTGGAAGCTTTATCTTTGTCTGGGACTTGGAGGCTTCGTCAGCACCCTGTCTGAATTTTATTATTATTTTAGATGGCCCTCATCGATAGCCTTTGATTTTTCCTCAACCATAATTGTTTCAAGTCTCTTTGCTCTGTTTCTCAATGTTTTGTTTTTTTACAAAATTTGGTGCAAAGAGAACAAGTATGATCTGGACCTAAACACCTGAGGCACAGGTTGTGAGAATTTGCTATGGCCAAAATCCTGTGACAGCTGACACACTTTTAAATCCTGTAGGTCCAGTTTTCTTTTACTTTTGGGATATCTGACATGACAATCCACAGAGAATCCCAGCAATAACTGCCAAAATGAAAATCCAATCAATTTCCTCACAGTAAGGAACCGCGATTCTGAGGTAAAAATCAAGAAAACCCTTAAAATCATTAGTTCCTACAAAAGGTGAACCACGATTAAATAGTAAGAGAAACCATCAAAAACAATTGCGATTTAAAATAACTTAAAATAAAAGCCGGAGGCGAAATCACGGGAACAAGTGGAACCGACCAAAACAGCGTTTCCGGGAACCGAGGAGAACTGCCAGAAAACACCAAAAATGAACTCGGCACACTTAAAACGTAAGTTTGCGAGGAAAAACTTTACCAAGAGAAGCAGAAAAAGGTTGTCAACAAGGAAAGTTGAGAGACACCTCTGGGGCAATGTTACTCAGTCAGCCGAGAAAAAATTCTGAAGACCTTCAGGCTGCTCCTTCTCAGCACACTCCCCTCCTTTTTTCTGACTGGCTGATGCCCAAGCTCATTATGCTAATTATCTTAAAGGCATACCTCCGGGGCAGTTGCACCTAGCCAGCTAACCACTATAGTTACTTACGCTAAAGGACTCCTGGGGTAAGAAATTCAGCTTTCCTCAGGTCCAAAGCAGCCTCTCACTTTTTATGGTTGCATCAATACTATCATTTTGCAGCTGTATTGGCTCTGACTAGAATTTGTTTAACATTGTTATGAATATACTTATTATTTCTATGATGAAATGGCACCATGACACTTTGGCACCTGCTTGTTTTTGTACATTGCTATATAATTATTTGCCCATCATGTACCAGTTGCACATTATATAATGACACTGCTGCTTTAAGTGAGCATGTTTCAAGCAAAGGCGAATCTATGGTCAGCTATATCAGGTCTTGAGAAAATGCCAGCTTTGGCGTGAAAAGTTTGGCCCGTTGGTGGAGGCGGAATTGTTCTAAGTGGTCTGCTGAATCAATAAAATCAACACCATACAGCATAACTGCAGTGCATTTCCTGTGTCTGGGGCTGTAAACTAAGCATATTGGGAGTATACAATTTTTACTGTTTTTAAAATGGTGGACCAACACTGAAAGATAAAATAGTTAATTTTAAAGCAGCAGTGCAACAAAAACGGGTTAAAATTTGACCCCAATTTTTTTTTCTTCCTAATTGATGCCAGAGGTCTTCCAGTTTATTTAGGTGGTGACATTTTCAGTTTTCATTATCATTTAAGAATTTTATTAAAGTTTTAAAGTAATTATTTCTCAAGAAAAAAAAAGATGTCCGCCTCATATTTTGCACAGAAATAATATTGAGGACCTGAGGAGAGTAAGAGTCCAGTCAAAAATGCAGATGTACATACAGTACACAGCATAGCAAGCATCAGAAAACCCAAATCAACAGTTCTGCCAATATTTTCACAACCATAGCAGAAAAATAGAAATTACGTACTACAGTAATTCTTGATCTTCTTGGACGAAGTCTCCACCACTCATTCACACTGATGGGATCTGCCAGAGAAGCTAGGACCCAGTGAGAGAAAACTTTTGCAAGAAGGTGGGCGCCAGAAATTGAGCCGGAAGGAGCAGCGCCAGGAAGCCTCAGCTCGTGCAGGTAATGACTATCTTGGCGTCGACCTCCAACACGCCTCAGTACCTTTTTTTCCCAAAGAGGTGCTGCATAACTAACCAGAAGGACTAGCCTAACAAAAATTGGACATAAGATAGTCCTAACGACCCCGTTTAAGAAGGGTGAACAAAAGTCTTCACAGTTTAGCCATTGAGGGGTGAAGACCAGCAACAGAAAGGTGAGCTCGGGGATGGTGGATGGGCGTGTGGTGGTGGAGACTTTGTCCAAGAAGATCAAGAATTACAGTAGATACGTAATTCCCATATCTTGCTGGATATAAAGTCTCCACCACTCATTCACACTGATGGGAGAGTACCAAGCTAATAATCCCCCGAGAGTGCGGCAGGAGAAACCAAGAGCTCACATATTCAGGACAGAATTCCGTTAAGGATAGTCCTGCCAAACGAAAGATGTCGCCTGGCATGGACATCCAAGGCATAGTGCTTGATGAAAGCATGCACTGAGCTCCAGGTAGCCGCATTGCAAATGTCCACAATGGGCACGTTGCGGATTTCTGCCAGAGATGCCGTGACTGCTCTATTAGAATAAGCGTACACTCTACCCTCCAGCTTAACCTGTGCCACAGAATAACAGTGGCGAAGGTATGCCACCAGCCATGCCAAAATGCATCTGATAGTGACAAGTTGACCCAGCCGGGTCTCGTTGAAGGAAACAAACAGTTGTTGAGCTTTGTGAATCTCTTTTGTTCTATCTAAATAAAAACACAGCTCTCTTTTAACATCTAAAGAATGAAGGGTATGCTCTCCTTCATTTTGGAAGTTCGCAAAGTAAGTAGGTAGGACCAAAGGTTGTTTTAGGTGGAATTCTGAGACAACCTTAGGGAGAAACTTAGGATGGGTCCTAAGAACTACTTTGTCCTTATGAAATACAGTGTACGGGGATGGGGTCTGTGACCAAAGCATGTATTTCAGAGACCCTATGGGCCGAGATGATGGCCACCAGGAAGGCAGTTTTCCAAGTGAGGAATTTCAGCTCACAGGTAGCTAGAGGCTTGAAGGGCTTTCGAGTGAGCACGTCTAGCATGAGATTAATGTCCCAAGCTGCGACTGGATGTCTGATAAAAGTATTCTGCATACCAGACCTTCTAAGATACCTCTTAACTACAGGTAATTGAGCCAGTGATAGAGAAAGTACCAGCTCGTGATAGGCTGAAATAGCACAAAGGTGAACTTTGACTGTAGAGTATTGTAGACCTGAATTTGAGAGGTCTAAGAGGTACTTTAAGACTTTATTTGGTGGGCAGAAAAAAGGATTCAAAGAGGATTTTGCGCACCAGACAGAAAAACGCTTCCATTTGGCTGTATAGGTTTTTCTGGTGGCTGGCTTGGGCAGCCAAAAGAATATCTGAAACTCTCCGAGAGACGTTGAACCTATTCACCTCTATTTTCTCAGGAGCCAAGCGTGAAGATGAAGCGACTTCAGATTGGGATGGACCACGGGACCCTGGGTCAGAAGGTTCATCTGAAGGGGAAGTGCCTTCGGAAGGGTTTCTGACATACTGTTGAGTAGCTCGAAACCATATCTGTTGAGGCCAGAAGGGAGCAATGAAGATCATTTGTCCCCTGAGACTCGAATTTGAGAAGTACTCTCTGAATTAGTGGAAGAGGAGGAAAGGCGTATAGAAAGCGTTTTGTCCGCTGCAGCCTGAATGCATCCTGACAGAAAATGCCAGGCCCTGGATTTCTGGAGCAGAAGAGAGGCAGTTTTGTGTTGAGTGGGGATGCAAAAAGGTCCAGGTCTGGAGTTCCCCACTCTGCGAATAGTGACTGAACTACAGTTGAGTTGAGAGACCACTTGTGAGGATCTGTCTCTGTTCTGCTGAGAAGGTCTGCCAGTTCGTTCTGCACTCCTGGCAGGTAAACTGCATGAATTAGAGCCTGTGTCTCAGGCACCATTTCACACCTCATTGCTTCCTGAACAATGGTAGAGTGTGCGCCACCCTGCTTGTTGATGTAGTACATCACTGCTTTGTTGTCCATTTGAAGGAGAATGTTCTTGTGACAGAGAATGTCCTTCAAGGCCCAGACTGCATAGAGGATGGCTCTCATTTCCAGGATGTTTATTTGAAGTTTGGACACCACATGCCTTGGGCGTGGAGATTCTGACAGTGAGCTCCCCACCCCATCAGGGACATGTCCGTGGTAATGGATATCTGATGATCCAGAATAGCAAAGGTATACCCTTCCAGAAGGTTGTCCTCTTGCGACCACCAGGTGAGAGACTTCCTTAGAGGTTCGGTCACCTTGATGAGAAAGGACTAAGGATGAGTAGTTGGAGATCACTGAGTACTGAGCATCCACTGGGAGGTTCTCATGTGGGCGTGCTAGGGGTACAGTGAGACGCTGAGGATGCCATGAGACCCAGCATCCGTTGCATCGAGATAGCTCGAATTGAGTTGTTCTCTCTGATATACTGGGCCATCTGTAAGATATCTCCTTCTGTCCTCTGGAAGAAAGGCTTTCGCACAGGAGGTGTCCAGAAGAGTTCCTATAAAGAGGAGTTTCTGGAAGGGCTGCAACTGTGATTTTGAGATTTAGTAGGACTTCCGTGGGCCGTGAGGAAGTCGAGCTGTGGCTACAGTGTCCAGAGTTTCTTGTCTGGAGGGACTTGCTAAGAGCCAGTTGTCCAGATATGGGAACATTTGTATCTGATTTTCCTGAGATGTGCTATGAGAATGCACAACACTTTGTAAAAACTCATGGCGCCGAGGATTGCCCAAAGGGCACGACTCTGAACTGATAATGTTGGCCCAGCGCCAAAAACCTTAGGTATTTGTGGTGCTTCGGGTGTATAAGAAAATGTTGGTAGGCATCCTGCATGTCCAGGGAGGCTAGCCAATCGTGTTGATGAAGCAAGGGTAACAGGGTCCCTAGCAATATCATCTTGAACTTTTCCTTGAGAAGAAACTTGTTTAACTTTCTGAGGTCCAGAATGGGGCACATGCCACAGGTTTTCTTGGGACCAGGAAGTAATGGAATAGAAACCTGTGTTTCTTTTATCCAGTGAACTATTTCTACTGCTCTGCTGTTCAGAAGGCCTTGTACCGGAGGCAAGAAGATCTGACTGTATTGTCAACACCCTGAGCTGTCGTTTGGGGATGATCCGGAGGGTTTCTGAAATATTGAGGAGCCTCGTGGATTATCCAGAGGACCCATTTGTCTGGCGTTATGGATTCCACTGGTTGTAGAACTGGTAAGATGTCCTCCCTCCGCTGAGGAAGAGTCCCTTCGGACAGTTGAGGTGGACCTGGGAAGAAGAAGAAAAATTACTCACCTTAGTAATGTTGTTTCTTCTAATGGAGTCTTGCTATATTATGACAATTGCAGTTTGTCCCAGCCTTAGAACTGCTCCGGAGGTGAAAGAGATAACTTCCATGCCATACATGGAACTTGGAGCGCGAGCGCGGTTAGAAAAGCTCTGTCTGGATCATTTCAAACTGAAACTGTTAGATCTTTACGAGCAAAACTCACTAAGGTTCTGTGTGGAAGCTGTAACCTACACTAGCCAACTAGCTACTTAAATATTAACACATTTTCCTGGTCCCAACACCAAGACTCAAGTCAGGGGACCAGAAAAAAAGATAAGATAAAATAAAACACAACACCCAAACACCCCAAAAGAAGGGGTGGAAAACACAAGATGGGCATCAATAAGTGCCAACACTGGACTGCCCACCCCATCCCTAAAGTAGAAGTTCTGAGAGGGGGCAGGCTGGGAAGGTCATAATATAGCAAGACTCCATTAGAAGAAACAACATTACTAAGGTGAGTACTTTTCTTCAAACAACATGAAGTCTTGCTATATTATGACAATCGCAGACTACACAGCAGTACCTCCATGGAGGAGGACAGAACCTACTTAGGAAATAGGCTCTGAAGCACAGCTGTGCTAAATTGAGCATCCTCCTGGCCTGAATGTCCAAGGAGTAATGCTTAGTGAAAGTATGTACTGTTTCCAAGTAGCTGCTTGACATATCTCTAAGATAGGGATGTCCTGGCCGCAGCTAGGGACGCAGCTGTACCTCTGGTAGAGTGAGCCCTCAGGCCTGAAGGGGGAACCTTACCCAGTTTTTGATAGCAAAATTGGATACAAGAGACAATCCACCTGGCAATGGATCTCTTAGTGGCAGGTTTCCCTTTCCCAACCTCACCATAAGTGAGAAAGAGTTGGAGGGAGTCAAACCTGTGACCCTTGGTACGCTCTATGTAGTAACTTAGGGCCCTCTTAACATCTAAGCTGTGCAGCCTCCTCTCACCAGAGGAGGAATGGTCAGTGAAGAACACTGGAAGAGAAATAGATTGATTAAGGTGGAAATCTGAAACCACCTTAGGCAAAAACTTCCTGTTAGTCCTGAGGACTACCTTATCCCTGTGAAAGGAAATAAAGTCAGTCTCCACTGACAAAGCTTGTAACTCACTTATGCGCCTGGCAGAAGTGATGGCTACTAGAAACACAGTTTTCCAAGTCAAGTACTTAAGCTCTGCTGAAGACAGAGGTTCAAAGGGGGGTTGCATCAGCTGAGCAATGCAAACATTAAGATCCCAGGCAGGGGCAGGGTCTCTGAATGGTGGATTGGTATGAAGCAATCCCTGAAAAACTTGGAAAATACAGGGTGAGCAGAAAGAAAGAGGCTTTCCTGCTGAAATAAAAGCAGAGACAGCTGCCAAATGCACTTTCAGGGTAGCTGGTCTCAGTCCCAAAGAATTAAGATGGACCATATAGTCCAAAACAGTGGGCAAATCAGCAGATTCCGGGGAAATATGCTTCCCAGAGCACCATATGGAAAACCTTTTCCATTTAGAGTTATAAGTAGCCCTAGTGGAAGGCTTCCTAGAAGCTTTCAAAATTTCGAGAACTCCTTGAGAAAGGTGTAGGTCAGCAAACTCTAACTCCTCAAGAGCCAGGCCTTGAGGTTGAGGGATTTGAGATTCGGATACCAAACTCTCCCCTGGGCACAGGTTAACAAATTGTGGTTCCTGGGAGACACAGGGAAGATGGACTGCTAAGGACAGAAGGAATGGAGTACCAGGGCTGTCTGGCCCAATCTGGAGCAATCAGAATCATCTTGCAGGGCTGAGATCTGATTTTGACTAGCACCTTGAACAGGAGAGGAAGGGGAAGGCATAGAGAAACTTCCTTCCCAATCGAGGAGGAAGGCATCCAGGGGACTGAGCCCAACACTGGGGCCTGCAACAAAAAGTGGAAGCTGATGATTGTCTGGGGCTGCAAAAGATCTATCTGAGGGTGCCCCATCTGGCAAAACTATCCCCAGTACTGGGGATCCAGTGACCATTCGTGATGGCCTGGAAATCCAGCTGAGAGCATCTGCCAGGACATTGTCCTTGCCTGGGAGGTGAACTGCTATGAGGAGGTGTTCAGGAATAAGCTGAGACCACAACTTCATTGCCTCGTGCACAGGCCAAGACCGAGTGCCCTTGTTTGTTGATGTACCACATTGTAGTGGTGTTGTCTGTTCTGACCTGTACCACTTTGTTCTGAACAGATGCAGAAAAACCTAAGTGCTAGAAAAACAGCTCTGAGTTCCAACAGATTGATGTGAGCAGAGATTCCTGAGGGACCACAATCCCTGGGTGGAGAGGGCCCATGTGAGCTCCCCATCCCAAAAGGGACGCATCTGTAGTAAGAGTCAAGGAGTGAGATAGAGGGATAAAAGGAACCCCTTGTCTCAGATTGCTCTGATCCTGCCGCCACTGAAGGGCCTGGATCAGGGTTTGAGTTACTGGGATCGACTGGGATAGGGGATCTCTTCTTTGAGACCAAAAGGCTCTCAAATGGAACTGAATGTCCCTCATCTGAAATCTTGCTCCTTGCACTACAGCTGTGGAAGCAGCCGTGTGTCCTAGGAGCTGTAGAAAATGCCTTGCTGGTCGAGAGACCTGCAGGGTGAAGGAGGAGGCCAGGGCCACCAGGGTCCTTACCCTTTCTAGGGGAAGGAAGGCTCTGGCCTGCTTTGTGTCCAGTTCTGCACCTATGATGGTGAGTACCTGGACAGGTTCTAGAACTGACTTTGGAAGATTGAGAAGAAAGCCTAGAGAGGTAAGCAGCTGCTGGGTAACCTGCAGGTGTGATTTGACCTGGTCTGGAGACTGACCCACAATGAGCCAGTCGTCTAGGTAGGAAAGATGGCAATCTTTGCCTTCTTAAATGAGCAACTGCTACCGCAGGCATTTTGTGAATACCCTTGGGGCAGAGGTAAGGCCGAAGGGCATTGCTCTGAACTGATAATGGCCTGAGGGCAGTTTGAATCTGAGGTACTTGGAAGGAGCTTCTGATAAGAACATGGAAGTAGGCATCCTTGAGGTCCAGGAAGCCAGTCAGTCCCTGGCCTTAGGGAGGTAAAATCATTCCCAGAGTCACCATTTTGAATTTTGGTTTTAAAAGGTGCTTGTTCAGATATCGTAGGTCCAGGATGGGTCGCCATTCTCCTGTCTTTTTTGGGGTAAGGAAGTACCTGGAGTACAGTCCCTTGCCCTGGTGTAGGGAGAAACCCTTTCTACAGCTCTGAAAGCCAGGAGGGTTGAGACTTCTGTTTCCAAAGCAAGAGTCTCTAGAGGATTGGAGGTGGAAAAGATCTGATTCTCATCCTTGGAAATTTTTTGAAGCTGAGAACCAGACCCTGGCTTACTACTTCCAGGACCCACTTGTCTGATGTTAAAGACTCCCAGTCCTGGACGAAGTATGCCAGCCTGCCCCCTACAGGTAATAGAGAATCGGCCCTGGGCATCCCATCAGGGTGCCTGTTTGGCAGGGGCTTTAGGCTGAGGGGTGGGAGCAGGCCTGCCGTACCCCGTCTGCCTCTCCCTCTGAAGAACCCCCTCTGAGACGTAAGCTGAAGAGGAGGCCTGGGTTTGGTGAAAAGGCCTGCCTCTACCCCTGGGGCTGCCTCTGAGGAGTGGCTTGCCGTTCCTTGGCTATGCACTCTATAAGTGGTTCTATATTCATCCATTTTCTTCATATAATTCTCTGTCTGCTCCCCAAACAGAGAATTTCCCACCACAGGAAAATCCATGGCCTTAGACTGGGTATCCTGTGACAGACTAGTACACCTGAATCAAGCCAATCTAAGAAAAGCCACAGATGTAGCCATGACTCTAGAGGATACATCATTAGAATCCACTGCAGCATGGAATTGCACCGTAGATGCCTCAATACCATCAGCAGCCACCTGTTCCAGCTCCTTGGCAAGCTGGCCAGGGGCCTGTTTGGCTAAAGCCATGACAGTATCCCATCTAGATTTCTGGTATCTTGCAACATAAGCCATATAATTTGCCTGTCTGAGTCCCAAGGACGCTGCCATGTATTGTTTTTTAGCCATGGCATCAATCTTCCTGGAGTTCTTGTCAGGAGGATGTGAAGCCAGGGGAATATTAGCCTTATCACAGGCTGCAGCCTGAACTACCCCAACATGGCTGCATTGCTGTGAAAGAAATTCTGTATCAGGACCTGACAAAGTGTACCTCCTGTCCATCTTATTATCCACAGGAGGCACAGAATTAGAAGCTTTTAAAATTTTTATTGTTTGTTTCCTAAAGGATTTATGTAAAGGAATAGACAATCTCCTGGACTCTGGGATATCCACCATCTCCACAAAGTCAGGCTCCTCTTGCTCATCCACTGCTTCCTCCAAAGGGAGCTGGAGGGTTTCAGCAACTTTTTATAAAACAGAAAATGAGAAGGGACTCCAGAAAGCCTAGGGAGACTCTCCTAAAGGTCTGTCTGGGAGATGTCCGGTCAATGGGCACATCCAGACTTTCAAAATCACATTCATACTGTTCATAATCATCCTCCCCTCCTCTGGTTCAAAAAACTCCTCTATATCATATTCTTGAACCGGTGGAACCGCTTGAACCGACCTTTTTGCCAGATGAGTGGCGGTTCGGGACGGAACCGAGAAAGCGACTGGACAATTTGGATCGCTTTGGCTATCTCTGCAGCAGTTGGAGAAGAATTTTGACTCCACACCTGCTGATTTTCTAGTTCTTTTTGCTGGAATTGGCTCCTCTGAGTCAGCTTTTCGTTTGCCCGAGGAAGTCTCGCCCTGGTCAGAGGGCACCGAACCGGGCTGGCCATCCGGGTCAAAGGATTTTTTGGCCTCTCGTTCCCTAAGCCTACCAACTCTCTTATCTAGGGTAGCTGCAAGGAAATTCTTGCAAATCTGGCAGTCTGCATTGAGGTGGTCAAACCCCAGACAATAAACACATGTGGTGTGTGGGTCAGCCTTGGCAAACGCTTCCCCACAGACACTACAGTGTTGAAACCCAGTGGGCCCAGTTTTCCTTTTGGGTTTCTCAGACATAATGCCAGCCTAACCAAAAACTTGCCCTTTTTCCGCAAATGCCAGGCAGAGCACCCTTATCGGTTCCCAACCGTGTCACGGGTCGTGGAAAACCGTAATGAAACTGCTTTTTTAGAACCGATAAGAACTGGAACCACACTCTAAATAGCTTTAAATGATTTAGAAAAAGTTTTAAAACAACCTGATCGGTTCAAACCGAACCGATAAACATTTACAAGTTCCACACAGAAATAAACCTGTCTATTACTTACAATACCACAGACAGAGCTTGAACCGATCGGTTTGCGGTTAAAATAATTATAATCGCGGTTGAATTTAACCGAGAAAAACACTTTTAAACCGAGAAATGAACCGAGCAGTAGGAAGAATCTCCGGAGCAACTGTTCAGTGAGGCAGAGTAAAGAATCTGACAGTTTCAGTTTGAAATGACCTAGACAGAGCTTTTCTAACCGAGCTTGCACTCCAAGTTCCATGCATGGCATGGAAGAAAAAATTACTCACCTTAGTAATTGCTTTTCTTCTCATGGAGTCTTGCTATATTATGACTATATGCAGTCAGCCACTGCAGCTGAACTGCCCCAGAGAGGAAAGAGTTAACTCCAGAGAGTCTGGAGTTCCACAGCGTGAGGGCGCTATACCAAAGCTCTATCTGGCCAGTTTCAAATGAAACTGTCAGATCTTTACGAAGCTAACACTAAGCAACAAGTCTGTGTGGAAAGCTCTGCACTAGCCAAGTGGCTACCTACTAGTAGGAATAACAACAATATAAACAACAATATAAACAGCAATAATAATAATAACCATGAATAATAGTATTATTAGTTTCTCCCTAACAAGCACTATTAGACCCCCCTTCCCCCAAAGACTCAAGTCCAGGAAGGGGGCCAACATATTACTTAAAACAGAAAATACCTAATTCCCTAACCTAAATAAAGGGGTGAAGGAAGAACTAAAATGGCATGACACAGTGCTTGCACTAATTTGCCACCCCTACCCAAGTAGAAGTTCTGAGAGGGGCAGGAGGAGGGTGGTTATAATATAGCAAGACTCCATGAGAAGAAAAGCAATTACTAAGGTGAGTAATTTTTCTTCAAACACCATGAAGTCTTGCTATATTATGACTATATGCAGATTACACAGCAGTACCTCCATGGAGGAGGGTCAGAACCTACTTAGGAAATAGGCTCTGAGCACAGCTGTGCCAAAACGAGCATCTCTCCTGGACTGAATATCAGGGAATAATGCTTGGCAAAAGTGAACTGTTTTCCAAGTAGCAGCTTGACAGATTTCAGAATGGAATATCTCTAGCAGCCGCTAGAGATGCAGCTGTACCTCTGGAGTGAGCCCTCAGTCCTGAGGGGTTCTCTACCTAGTTTTGATTACAAAATTGGATACAAGAGACAATCCACCCTGCAATTGTCCTCTTAGTGGCAGGTTTCCCTTTGCCAACCTCGCCATAGGTAAGGAAGAGTTGGAGGGATTCGAACCTGTGACCCTTGGTGCGTTCCAAATAGTAGCTCAAGGCTCTTTTGACGTCTAAGCTGTGCAGACTCCTCTCACCTGAGGAAGAATGCTCAATGAAAAATACTGGAAGAGAGATGGATTGGTTCAGGTGGAAATCTGAAACCACTTTAGGCAAAAACTTTCTGTTAGTCCTGAGGAACTACCTTATCTCTGTGGAAAGAGATAAAATCTTCTTCCACTGACAGGGCCTGTAGTTCACTTATCGTCTGGCAGAAGTGATAGCCACTAGGAAAACAGTTTTCCAAGTCAGAAACTTGAGCTCCGCTGAGACAGAGGCTCAAAGGGGTTGCATTAACTGAGCAATGCAAACATTCAGGTCCCAGGCGGAGCTGGTTCTAAAAAGAGGGTTGGTGTGAAGTAACCCTTTAAAACTTGAAAGCACAGGGTGAGAAGAAAGGAAGCAGGCTTCCTGCTGACAGAAAAGCAGAGACAGCTGCCAGATGAACCTTTAAGGTAGCTGGCCTAAGGCCTAAGGAATTTAAATGGACCAAATAGTCCAGTAAAATGGGCAGATCAGCAGATTCTGGGATAATCTGCTTCTCAGAGCACCACATGGAAAACCTTTTCCACTCAGAATTGTAAGTGGCCCTAGTGGAAGGCTTCCTTGAAGCCTTTAAAATATCCAAAACACCTTGAGAAAGGTGTAAGTCAGCAAATTCTAACTCCTCAAGAGCCATGCCTTGAGATGGAGGATTGAGGTCCGGATACCACACTCTCCCCTGTGCACAGGCCAGTGAAGTCGTGGACTGGGTAAGCTCAGGGCAGGGTGGACTGTCAAGGACAGAAGCAGTGGGTACCAGGGCTGTCTGGCCCAATCTGGAGCAATCAGAATCACCTTGCAGGGCTGAGATCTGATTTTTACTAGTACCCTGAAAAGAAGGGGAAAGGGGGGAAAGGCATACAAGAACTTCCCTTTCCAATCCAACTGAAAGGCGTCCAGGGGGACTGATCCCAGCAGTGGAGGCCTGCAACAAAACAGAGGAAGTTGGTGGTTGTCTGGGGCTGCGAAAAGATCTATCTGAGGGGTGCCCCATCTGGCAAAGACTGACCCCAGCACCTGAGGATTCAGAGCCCATTCGTGATGGCCCTGAGAAATCCTGCTGAGGGCATCCGCCAGGACATTGTCCTTCCCTGGAAGGTGAACTGCTATCAGGGAGGTGTTCAGGAGTAAGCCAGAGACCACAACTTTCATTGCTTCGCGCACAAGGCTGATGACCGAGTGCCCCTTGCTTCTGTTATGTACCACATTGTTGTGGTGTTGTCTGTCCTGACTTGAACTACTTTGTTCTGGACAGAAGCTGAAAACGCCTGAAGAGCTAAAAAGACAGCTCTGAGTTCCAAAAGATTGATGTGGAGCAGAGATTCCTGAGGAGACCACACTCCCTGAGTGGACAGGTCGCCCAAGTGAGCTCCCCACCCGAACAGGGAAGCATCCGTGGTGAGGGTGAGGGAGTGGGAAATGGGAATGAAAGGAACTCCTTGTTTTAGATTGCTTTGATCCTGCCACCAGTGTAAGGCCAGGATCAGGGTTTGGGTCACTGGAACCAATTTGGAAAGGGGGTCCCTCCTTTGAGACCAATAGGCCCTCAAATGGAACTGAATGTCCCTCATCTGGAAGCTTGCTCCTTGCACTACAGCTGTGGAAGCAGCCATGTGCCCTAGGAGTTGCAGAAAATGCCTTGCTGGTCGAGAGACCCTTAGGGTAAAGGAGGATGCCATGGCAATGAGTCTGTCTACCCTTTCCGAGGGGGAGAAATGCCCTGGCTAACTTTGTGTTCAATTCTGCACCTATGAAAGTTAGTACCTGAACTGGTTCGAGAACTGACTTTGGTAAATTCAGCAGGAATCTCAGGGAAGTGACAAGCTGCTGGGTGACTTGCAAGTGGGATTTCACCTGATCTGGGGACTGACCCACTATGAGCCAGTCGTCCAGGTAGGGAAACACAGCAATCCCTTGCCTTCTTAATGAGCCACTACCAGCTAGACATTTCGTGAATACCCTTGGCGCAGAGGTAAGGCCGAAGGGCATTGCCCTGAACTGGTAGTGGCCTGAGGGTAGTTCGAACCTGAGGTACTTTCGTGAGAAGGCCTGATCAGAACATGAAAATAGGCATCCTTGAGGTGACAGGAAGCTAACCAGTCCCTGGCCTCAGGGAGGCAAAATCATTCCAGAGTTAACATTTTGAACTTTGGTTTCAAAAGATGCTTGTTCAGGTACCTTAAATCTAAAATGGGCCGCCATTCTCCTGTCTTTTGGGGTAAGAAAGTATCTTGAGTACAGCCCTTGCCCTGATGGCAAGGAGGGACCTTTCTACTGCTTTGCAGTCCAAAAGAGAAGAAACCTCTGCTTCTCAAAGCAAGGGCTTCTGAAGGATTTGTAGGAGGGGAATGTCTGGCTCTCATCTTCGGAAACTGTTTGAAGCTGAGAACCAGACCCGGCCTATTACCTCCAGAACCCACCTGTCCGAAGTTAGGGACACCCAGTTCTGGCTGAAATAAACCAACCTGCCCCCACTGGTACAGGAGAATCGGCCCTGGGCACCCCATCAGGGTGCCTGCTTAGCAAGTGCCTTAGGCTGAGGGAGGGACGGTTTACTTGTGCCCGTCTACCTCTGCCTCTAAAGAAACCCTCTGTGCAAATGCAGAGGAGGCCTGAAATTGGAAAAAGCCTGTGGAAAGGCCTGCCCCTACCTCTGGAGCGTGCCTCTGTGGAGTGGCATGCCTCTCCTTAGCCTGGGCACTTTTGTAGGTAGTTCTGTATTCATCCATCTTTTCATATAGTTTTCTGTTTGTTCCCAAACAGAGAATTACCCAACAGGAAAATCCATAGCCTTTGACTGAGTATCTTGGGACAGATTAGTGCATCTGAGCCATGCCAACCTATGGAAAGCTACAGAAGTGGCCATGACCCTAGAGGAAACATCATTAACATCAACAGCAGTATGAAATTGAACTTTAGAGGCTTCAATGCCATCAGCAGCCACCTGTTCCAACTCACTAGCCAGCTGGCCATGGGCCCGCTTGGCTAACTGCAATACTGTGTCCCACCTAGATTTCTGATATCTAGCCACATAAGCCATATAATTTGCCTGCCTGAGTCCCAAAGAAGCTGCCATATACTGTTTTTTCACCATGGCATCAATCTTCCTGGAATCCTTATCAGGAGGATGTGAGGCCAGAGGAATATTAGCCTTGTCACAGGCTGCAGCTTGTACCACACCTACCATGACTACACTGCTCAGTGAGGACGTCTGTATCAGAGCCTGACAAGGTATATCTTCTGCCCATTTTTTATCTACAGGAGGGACAGAATGAGGATTTTTAAAATCTTTGTTGTTTGCTTCCTAAATGACTTATGCAAAGGAATAGACAACCTCCTAGACTCTGGTATATCCATCATTTCTACATAATCAGGCTCCTCTTGCTCATCCACAGCTTCCTCTAAAGGAAGCTGGAGGGTTTCTGCAACCTTTTGTAAAACATAAAATGAGAAGGGACTCAGACAGAATAGAGGAGATTCTAAAGGTCTGTCTGGAGAAATGTCCGGTTCAATGGGCACGTCCAGACCCTCCCAGCCACACATGTAATGATCAAATTCCTCCTCCCCCTCCTGTGGTTCATAAAATTCCTCAACATCATACTCCTGAACCACTGGCACTGAACGAACCAACCTTTTACCAACTGTAGGTGGTTCGGCAGGACCCTGAGACAGTGACTGGACAATCTGTATGGCTTTAGCTATTTCTGCAGCAGTTGGAGAGACAATTTTGGACTCCAAACCTACTGATTTCTTTGTCTTTTTCACTGAGACTGGTTCCCCTGAACCAGCCTTCCTTTTGCCCGAGGAAGTCTCGCCCTGGTCAGAGGGCACTCCCTCTGGTCCAGTGGGTACTGGACCGGGCTGGCCATCCGGGTCAGCGGACTTCTTGGCCTCTCGTTCCCTGAGCCAGCCCAATCTCTTTTCCAGGGTGGCTGCAGGGAAATTTTTACACACCTGGCAGTCTGACAGGAGGTGGTCAGCCCCCAGACAATAAACACAAAGCGGTGTGGGTCAGCCTCAAAGGCTTCCCCACAGACATCACAGTGTTGAAACCCAGTGGGCCCGGTTTTTCTTTTGGGTTTCTCAGACATAATGCCAGCCTAACCAAAAACTTGCCCTTTTGATGGCAGTGCCAGGCAAGACACCCTTATCAGTTCCTAACCGTGTCACGGGTATTTGAAAAAACCTATTTTAAAAGCAAGTTTTTTTAGAACCAATAAGAACCGGGAACCGCACTCTAAAAGCCCAACCAACACTTTAAAACGTTAAATTAAGCAAACCGATCGGTTCAAAACCGAACCGATAATTGAATTTCCACACAGACTTTAAATTTTCTACTTACGGTTTACCAGATAGAGCTTTTAACCGAAATGCGGTAAAATAAATACTTTTGGCCGGTTCAAATGAACCGAAAATACTCGCTTGAACTGAGAAATGAACCGATGTGAAGGAGCTGATCTCCGGAGCGACTGTTCAGTGAAGCGGAGTAAAGAATCTGACAGTTTCATTTGAAACTGGCCAGATAGAGCTTTGGTATAGCGCCCTCGCGCTGTGGAACTCCAGACTCTCTGGAGTTAACTCTTTCCTCTCCGGGGCAGTTCAGCTGCAGTGGCTGACTGCATATAGTCATAATATAGCAAGACTTCATGGTGTTTGAAGTTAACTCTTTCACCTCCGGAGCAGTTCTAAGGCTGGGACAAACTGCAATTGTCATAATATAGCAAGACTTCATGTTGTTTGAAACTCAGAAGGTGGCACTGAGTGCTTTGGGTCCTTGCACCTTCTGTTGCATTTCGTTTTGAGGCTGAGTGTTTTGTTTTTGTTAAAACCTCCCTGCTCTTGCCCGAAAGGACTGATGGTTGTGAAATTGACACTTGATACACCCCACCAGAAGGGGTGGGAGTGGGTCGAGCCATTTTAATGGCAGACCTAGTCTTCTGTGTGGCCTCCAGAGCTTGCTTTACTTGAGGTCCGAACAGATACATACCGTCAAAGGGAAGAGCTGTGACCTGCTGCTAGGCATCACTTGTGAAGCCCAAAGTACATAGCCAGGAGTGACGTCGGGTGCAAATGGCCGCTGCTCGGGAAGCAGTATCGAAAGCGTCCATAGCTGCTTTAACCTGCTGGTTGCTGGACTCGATACCCCTGGTTATGGTCTGAAGTAGCTCTGAACTAGTGTCTGACTTGGGCAGAGCTTCCACCATCTGTTTGAGCGAATGCCAAAGAACATACTCATATTGGGAGAAATAGCCCTGGAAGCTGGCAATATGCATACCCAGGGTGGAGGCAGCAAAGACTGTCTTACCTAAGGTGTCTATCTTACAAGATTCTTTATTTACACACTGGGCTGTAGATGCCTGAGGGAGAACGGCCTTATCATGCTCTGCTAGGACTACAATGGGGTCAGCAATGCCCTGGGAGGCCAGAATGGGTTGATCCTTGGGAGGAGCATACTTCCTGTCTATGGACTTAGCCACAGAAGGAATGAGAGCGGGATTATTCCATACCATCTGAGAGAGTGTCTCAAAGGATGGTTGTACCGGAGGAGTTAAATCTATAGGCATCTCCGAGACATGTATGTATTGGAGTCTTAAAAGCTTTCTAGGATCGATATCTGTAGTCTGGAGAGAAAGAGTAGAATTTACATTTTTGAGCAGAAACTTAAATGACAGGTCTTCAACCACAGGCTCTGTGGCAGGATTGATCCCTGCTCCTTCAACATCATCACCCAGTCAAAGATCTGGGTCAGGCTCAATATCATCTTCTGACAGTCCAGGGGGGACTGTATGGACAAGAAAGGAGTGAAAATCAGTAGGAAATGAAGAAGTGAAAGGAATCGGAGTCGAGAACTGCTGTAGGCTGGACAGCGCCACACCAAGCCTAGGCACCGAAGAGGAACACGGCACCGAAGATAAGGGAGCCGGCGCCATTGGAAACAGCCCAGCACTCGGCGCCGACAGAGACCATGGCACCGAAAGCCCCACGGCACCGCAGACAATGGTGGGGGGACACCTGAGCGTGAGTCGAAGTACCAAGAAGGCGCAGAACTGGAAGGTCCAACCGCCACCCGGCCCCCGAATGGCCCAAAGGCCTCGGAGTGACCGGCCAGGCAACTGGACCAACCTCTGAGCCCATTGCTCCATAGTGAGCGGCCCACTGATGAAACTGCTCATCGGAGGCCCTTTCAATAAGCGGAGAAGGGTTCCGATGTGAAGAGATTGGCCACAGGCGGAAACGGTGACTGGCCCAACAACCGACCGTCGGCTGGCGCGGAACGCAGCAGAAGCGACCTCGGTGATGCCTCTCTTTTGACCTGTGGGCGAAGAAGAGCTCGAGGCGAACGGTGCCAAGAATGCAACTATTTTCTTATAAGCTTCGGGGGACTGCCCATCCCCTGACCATCAGACCGCCTGCTGTCAGACCCCTCCAGAGAGGGCAGCGGATCGACCCAGCCCCGCTGACTGAACAGCTTTCATACAAAGTCTCCCTACTGTTACCTGACCCGCTCATAGTACTCGATCAATGGAGGGCTGAAGACTTCTTTTCTTAATAAGAAAGGTTAAAAGTAAACTGTACTTATTTTGAGATAAATTACAAAACAATAAACTGAAACCTATGCTATTATTTTGAAGTTTGACTCCCGGCAGGCGAGCAACGTCATCACTGAAGCGCACTCAATGGCGGGAAAAAAGGAACTGAGGCAGTTGGAGGGTCTACGCCGAGACAGTCATGACCGCATGAGCTGAGGCTCCCGGCGCCGCTCCTCGCGGCTCCATCTCTGGCACAGCCCGCTTGCAAAAAGTTTGCTCCCGCTGAGTCCTAGCGCCTCCAGTGTAGATCCCATCAGTGTCAATGAGTGGTGGAGACTTTATGTCTAGGAAGATTTAGCTTTTTGGAATAACTTTTTTTGTTGCACTGCTGTCAGTGTTGGTTTTAAATATGCCGTAATGTGGGCCCACTTTGAGTGTCAACAGTATATAAGGATCTTGTCTGAAAATTCAATTCTCTTAATGTTTTTCTATAAGCCCATTATTATTTTGTTTTATCTAAATCACATTTCTGCTCCGACAGAGCTGTTGCCTGTAAGCTCATCCAAACTGACACCTCTGGATGCCTTCTCACTCAAGTTGTTAGCTGGCATGTGTCTCCTTTTGGGTGTCTGACTGAAGCATGGTGCTCAGACTGCTAGCACACTCATAAATGTACGAGCTGTGCATTTTTTCAACATTGTGAATGAGCTGTACATTAAGTCCTAAAAGCACACACTGGTGAGGTCACAGAAAAGTTAGTGCCGTGGCAAAACAAGCATTGCAAGCACATCAGAAACCTGACTGACCAGAGTAACTGTGACTCTGAGCTGTTAAGACAGCTTTCTGATGCACTTTACAATGCTCATTTTGCCACAAGACTAACTTAAGGACAAGACATACACTTCTTTTGCAATGTTTGAGAATTGTATAACTTATACATTTATGAACCTGTCAGCAGTTTAAACGCTATATTACAGAGTCCACCATTCGAGAGGAGATGTAACTTATGTGAGGGGGTTGCGTTGATCTGAGGGGAGTGAGTGTCTTATTTAATAGATGCAGCAGTGAGAGCAAAGTGAAACTGCATCACGTGAGGCTGAAGCCAGGTATGACTGCTGGCAGACAGGCGGGGTACTACTCAAGTGCTGTAAGTAAAAAAAAACTGCTGCCAGGAGCTAGTTTCTACCTGTGATTTTATGGTTCTGTATCATCACAGGTAGAGAATGCTCTCAACCAATCAGGTTTCAACATTTTTGTCATCCCGTTCACAATAAGTGATTGATATAAGACTAACCTGCAGCGCCTGTTGATGCCTGTGCAGTACATGAACAGAGAGCTAAAGATGTTAATGGGGAACCCCAGGTCCCCACCATAGTTTAAAAGACAATGAAATACTCTTTAAAATAAGGTATTGGTCTCACCTGTAGGTGGCAGCAGTCATGAGATATCCCTGATTTAGTCTGCCCCAAATTGATACTATACTGTCATCATTTTTACAACCAATATGGGACAGATGTAGTCTTCGATAGCGTAAAACTGCTGCCAGCTACAGGTATAAGGGTTTATTACCATGTTCTGTAATAGAATCAGATATTTAGAACGCTGCTTTCTACTTTCTCTGCTGTATCCTATAAACCCTAAATTTTAATAAAGAGATTTTACCAAAAACAAAAGCTTTTTATGGGCTTTTGTACTATTATGGGTACTGTTACTAAATGCTTCCCTTTAAAGATCATAAAGCTTAATAGTAGACAAATGCTTATTATAAAATGGCAAGCACAAATCCTGGAAGCTGATTGGCTGAAGCAGACTTTGACTCATGACGATATCTCACAATATCGTCACGGTCCGAAACTGATTCTTAAGATCAGCCATTTAGTAACACTTTAGGCCCATTTTATAATCACAGTAATACACGCCAGGGTGTGGCATATCATGGGATATCGTCACCTCTCGGGTGCATGAGACACTCAGCCTGCAGCCTCGTGCCTCACAATGCATCCGAGGCATGACAATATCTCATGATATACCACAACCTGTTGTGTATTATTGCTTAATTAGAGCACATTGATATCTGTGGGGCAGAAAACTCAGCCATCATCAACTGAAACAAGAGGTTAGGTTCATTTCATCTTCTAGTCTCTCTCCTGCTCACCTACTCCTCTCTCATACTGCACATCCTATATCCCAGGTATATCTTGAGATATGGTGGTATATCATGAGATATGGTCATGTCTTGGTGCACTGTGATGCATTAGGCAGTGCCAAGTGACTTCAGCCACCCAAGCACGGATTATATTCCATGACAGACCACACCCTGGAGTGTATTATTATGATTATAAAATGATCCCAGAGTGTTAGGATTTCTCAGGAGATTTTAGAGGACAGGACATTTGTTCAAATTCACAGCTACCTGTAATGTCCCTTCCCCCCCAGATAGTACATGGAATAAACATGATGAAACTGCAAAATATTACAAAACAAAACAAAACAAAACAAAAAAAGGCCCACTTTGTGACCACAGCTATTTGCACACAGTCTCAATATCAAACCCAAGTTCAAAGAAGCAAAGAAATGATGGAAAGCTGTGTATGCTGAAAACATTAGGGCTTCTTCGTGAACAGTGCATCTGCTCTCTGTTTTAGACCTGGTCCTCTTGAGTTAACAGAACTATCTTTGAATAAATATTTTTGCTTCTACTAACTTTTATTTAGAGATGCTACATAGCAACATGCAGTAGAAACATAACTTAACAGCAGAAAAGGACCTCTTGGCGCACTCAGTCTGCACACAGCTGTTCCCTACCTAATCCGCCTCTGAAGACCCTAACTGGTCTCTGGCAATTCTCTCTCCTCCCTGCCTGTTTTATAATACACTCCTGTGTCTATTCCATACATACTTGAACCCCACCCCACACTGTTTTTGCCTCCAAAACCTCTGCTTGCAGTCCATCCCAGGGGTCTCATACATTTATGAACCTGTCAGCAGTTTAAACGCTATATTACAGAGCCCACCATTCGAGAGGAGATGTAACTTATGTGAGAGGGGTTGCGTTGATGCGAGGGGAGTGAGTGTCTTATTTAATAGATGCAGCAGTGACAGCAAAGTGAAACTGCATCACGTGAGGCTGAAGCCAGGTATGACTGTTGGCAGACAGGCGGGGTACTACTCAAGTGCTGTAAGTAAAAAACAAAACTGTTGCCAATAGCTAGTTTCCACCTGTGATTTTATGGTTCAGTATCATCACAGGTAGAGAATGCTCTTAACCAATCAGGTTTCAACATTTTTTTCATCCAGTTCACAATAAGTGATTGATATGAGACTAACCTGCAGCACCTGTTGATGCCTGTGCAGTACATGAACAGAGAGCTAAAGATGTTAATGGGGAACCCCAGGTCCCCACCATAGTTTAAAAGACAATGAAATACTCTTTAAAATAAGGTATTGGTCTCACCTTTAGGAGGCAGCAGTCATGAGATATCCCTGATTAAGTCTGCCCCAAATTGATACTATACTGCCATCATTTTTACAACCAATATGGGACAGATGTAGTCTTCGATAGCGTAAAACTGCTGCCAGCTACAGGTATAAGGGTTTATTACCATGTTCTGTAATAGAATCAGATATTTAGAACACTGCTTTCTACTTTCTCTGCTGTATCCTATAAACCCTAAATTTTAATAAAGAGATTTTACCAAAAACAAAAGCTTTTTATGGGCTTTTGTACTATTATGGGTACTGTTACTAAATGCTTCCCTTTAAAGATCATAAAGCTTAATAGTAGACAAATGCTTATTGTAAAATGGCAAGCACAAATCCTGGAAGCTGATTGGCTGAAGCAAACTTTGACTCATGACGATATCTCACAATATCGTCACGGTCCAAAACTGATTCTTAAGATCAGCCATTTAGTAACACTTTAGGGCCATTTTATAGTCACAGTAATACACGCCAGGGTGTGGCATATCATGGGACAGCGTCACTTCTTGGGTGCATGAGACACTTGGCCTGCAGCCTCATGCCTCACAATGCATCCGAGGCATGACAATATCTCATGATATACCACAACCTGTTGTGTATTATTACTTAATTAGAGCACATTGATATCTGTGGGGCAGAAAAATCAGCCATCATCAACTGAAACAAGAGGTTAGGTTCATTTCATATTCCAGTCTCTCTCCTGCTCACCTACTCCTCTCTCATACTGCACATCCTATATCTCAGGTATATTTTGAGATATGGTGGTATATCATGAGATATGGTCATGCCTTGGGTGCACTGTGATGCCTTAGGCAGTGCCGAGTGACTTCAGCCACCCAAGCATGGATTATATTCCATGACAGACCACACCCTGGACTGTATTATTGTGATTATAAAATGGTCCCAGGGTGTTAGGATTTCTCATGAAATTTGAGCAGACAGGAAATTTGTTCAAATTCACAGCTACCTGTAATGTCCCTCCCCCAGATAGTACATGGAATAAACATGATGAAACTGCAAAATATTACAAAACAAAACAAAACAAACAAAAAAGGCCCACTTTGTGACCACAGCTATTTGCACACGGTCTCAATATCAAACCAAAGTTTAAAGAAGCAAAAAATGATGGAAAGCTGTGTATGCTGAAAACATTACGGCTTTTTCGTGAACAGTGCATCTGCTCTCTGTTTTAGACCTGGTCCTCTTGAGTTAACAGAACTATCTTTCAATAAATATTTTTGCTTCTACTAACTTTTATTTAGAGATGCTACATAGAAACATGCAGTAGAAACATAATTTAACAGCAGCGCACTCAGTCTGCACACAGCTGTTCCCTACCTAATCCACCTCTGAAGACCCTAACTGGTCTCTGGCAATCCTCTCTACCCCCTGCCTGTTTTATAATACACTCCTGTGTCTATTCCATACATACTTGAACCCCACCCACACTGTTTCTGCCTCCACCACCTCTGCTTGCAGTCCATCCCAGGGGTCTACCACTCTTCCAGTGAAGAAATATTGCCTCACCTCTCTCTCTTAAACTCCCTCCCTTCCAGCTTTGCTTCACATCCCCCGGTCCTGGTATGCCTTCTCATTTGACAGAAAGCCCCCTCCAGCACCCTCTTCACTACTGTGAGGTACTTGTAGGTCTCTGCCATATTACCTCTCCCTCTCCTCTCCTCTCCTCCGGGTGTACATGTTGAGATCCCTCAGTCTCTACTCATAGGGTTTCTCATGCAACCCCAGAACCATTTTAGCTGCCCTCCTCAGGACTGCTTCCACCATATGGACAACTACGGCAGTATAGCCTAGAGGTTAGAGGAACGAGGTGTGAACAAGCTTGATACATCCAGCAGATCAGATCTGAGTTTGATTCTCATAACCTCCACCTGCATACCGTGTGACTCTGAGCAAGTCACTTAACCGCCCAGTGCTCCCAGGTTGTCCCTGAAAACAGGCACTTGTGCCTAGTGGGCCTTACCTGGTTACCAAATACTAAAATAAAAATAAATATGTTCTTTCTGAGGTAAGGCCTCCATAATTGGACATACAACTCCAAGTAAGTCTCACCAGTGAGTGGTACAGTGGCAACACTACATCACCCTCCCCGCTGGATATACATCTCACTAGGCATCCTAGCGTCCCACTAGCCCTACCCACTGCTCTGTCACGCTGACTGGCTACCTTGAAGCCATCAGATATGGAAACCCCAAGGTCTGTTCTTCTGTGTCAGGTTAGCCTGAAGATCTTCGAAGAATACTCCTTAAATTGACAAATGATATTGAGGCAATGTGCAACCCATTAGGCTCATAAACAGGCCTCTCCTTTGCTTTTTTCCAGTTGGTAAAAGTACAGCCAAGTATCACTGCGATTTGAACCAGTAAGCATGGTCCAGGCTAACAATTCTACTTGGGCCTGATTCACAGTCCTAACATGGAGAACTGCAAAATGCAAACCACAGCCCCACTATGATCCTCCACTTTGTGGCTATACCCAATGGGTTGACTTAGTTGCCGCAGACAGAAGTTTCCCCAGCAATCAAGTCGGAATGCAGAATTAAGCATTCCAGACGTGTGCACGCTGACACCAGAATTTACACAACCACAGACATCGGTGCACGGCCCAGTACCATGCACAAACATCCATGGCAGGTTCAACTGCCTTTGTCCTCCTTCCCTCCCAACCTGTACCCTTCAGCTCACTTGTGGACCATATCATGCTCTTTCATTGTTGTTCCTCACCAGTCTTACATGGTGTTCCAGTGGCCCTTCCAGCCAACCCATACTTTTAAGCTCACCTACGGACTGGGTCGTCCTCTTTCATATTTCTCACTAGCCAGTCTTTCAGGGTGCTCCAGTGCCCCACACCCACAGCCCAATATCAATCCCTGGCAACCAGTGCCCCCACCCATGGCTTAGAGCCCACTTGCAGACTGTGTCAAGGTCTTTCATTTTTATCCCTCGTCTGTTGTCCATAGTGGCCCAGTGCCCTGCATCCAACCGGACCCATACCTTTAGACCCACTTGTGGACTATATCAAGGTCTTTCATTTCTGTCTCTTGGCTGTCTTCCATGGTGTTCCTGTGCCCCCTTACTAACTTCAGTGCAATATCAACCTTTGGCATTCAGTGTTCCCCAACCTGACCGATACCTTAAGGTTCAATTGTGGACCGTGTCAAGCTCTTTCATTTCTGTCCCTCGTCAGTCTTCCATGGTGGTGCAGTGTCCTTTCCTCCACACACACACTCAACCTGTGCCTTTAGGTGCACTTGTGGGCTTTGTCAAACTAACTGATTTTTGACCCTTTCCAGTTTTTTCATAGTTGTCCAGTGTCCCATACCCACCTGACCTGAGCTCAATACCAATCCCTGGCATCCAGTGCTCCCAACCCAAGCTCAGTATCAATCCCTGCCATGCCGTGGAAACCCCCAGCTCGATTATCTGGGACTAGCTGTTTGTTGCATGGTCCCTTACCTATCTTCATCCCGCATCAGCTCAGTCACACTTTAAGGACACCCCTTGACATTGCACAGGCAGGGGGTGTAAATAAAGTTGAGAGCAAGCCTGTAAGGGTCACCATGCTTTGTGAACAGTACCATGTACCTACCAGTAGCTGACAATCAATGGAAAACCTCAAACTCTCAGTTATTTCCCAGAACTAAAAAATCAGAACCTGCAGTGTTTCCAGTCTGTCCTGGAAATTGTTCTGATCCATGAGCTGGATTTTATGGAAGCGCTCCTCATCTTCCTCATGCTGAACAAGTGCTGCCTCCATCTGCATCTGGATTTTGTGCGGCCAAGCAACAGCAGACCATCTGCAATCAGATAGAGTAGCTCAGATTGTAAAAACATCATTCTCATTACATGTACACGTGCATAACCACTTACATAGGATTTTTTCTTTTCTGGGGCACTCCGG
Source organism: Neoceratodus forsteri (assembly GCA_016271365.2). NCBI lineage: Eukaryota > Metazoa > Chordata > Ceratodontiformes > Ceratodontidae > Neoceratodus > Neoceratodus forsteri. Next base: position 1,706,502,466 of record CM028129.1, on the reverse strand, counting down.
ATCTAAAGCAGGTTCTTCCTTATTTCTTTGCCTGGAGAAGAGGGTACTCTGAGTCAGGGGGACTTAGTAAGGAGGAGCTGTTGCTTTTTCCATTCATCCTGTAAGCCATTATCCTTTTACCTCTGATCGTGTCCCACCAAGATAAGTACCACTTTACTTTAGCCAGAAAGCAACAGCTGCCTTAAAGAGCCCCTGATGTCTCTGGGAACACATTTAAAATCTCGCTGACTCACGTGTGACATGGTAGCACTACTGCTGACAGTGCGAATGACCAAGTTCAGAAGCAGACTCAGATTATCAGGTGCTGGCTGGAGGAATGAGGCTACAGTTGCCCCAGTCACTGTTTCCAGGATTTGGGTTGGGTGCTGTGAGCCACGCTGCATACTTGCCACCTAGGAGTGACTATTTGGTGTCACGGTCAGGGCCACTAGAAAGGGTGGGGACACCTCTAGATGCTAGCATGCTTGTACAATGGTGTAACGTGCATGTCATTGCACAGCCTGTATCCCTAAGGGCCAGAAAAGTGGAAAATATTGCCCGGTCCACTATGGATGGCATTAGCACCCCTCCCCGCCACAGGCCCATTCATGAATAAAATGGCAGTCCACCCACCACCACAGGGATGGGAAAGGGACTGCTGTCAGAAACAGGGTGGGCTGGAGACAGTGGAGAGAAAAACCTATACAGAAACAACAAATCCCATCATTTTTAAATAAATTTCAGCAATTCCATATACATTCTGGGCTGGAATTGTTGTGATCCTTTTTTGCTGCACTCACATGAACTGCACCTAAAAGTTATACTACCTCAGAAGTGGTCAAACTTTCCAATGCAGTTGCTGCAATCTGCAGCACTTAGAATTATTCATGCCAGAAAAGTTTCATGTGCAGCACATTCTTGAAGCAAACTACCGTATGTCACAGAAACTGCTGTAAATTACGTACCTACCATAATTCTGATCTTTTGGAGTATCTTCACCATCCATCAGCTTTGGGTTCTGGCCGGAGGTCATGACCCCGTGGGAGTTTTTTTTTTTTTATGGGCGGAGTCGATGCACCATCTTCACCGCCTCGAGGCCGACACACTGCGTGGTGCTCATGGGTTGGCCGTTAGGTGCTGTTGACTCCGCCCTCCCGCCAGTTCTGAGTCACCGTACAGGTAAGAAAAGAGGTTGGGAGGGTGGGACAAGGAAGTCCAAGAGACAGACAAAGGAAAGATATACAAACTAAAAGGAGAAATAAACGACTGAGAGGACAGAAAAAGATTGAAAGACCAAGGGACTGGGTAGGGCCCCAATCTCTGGATGTAGAAAGAGGAGGGAGGGTGGGTTCAGGATTTTAGAATAAGGATGAGAGTGGGGGAGAATGAAAATTACGTATCTACCGTAATTATGATCTTTCTGTGTATCTTCATCATTCATCACTTTGGGTTTATCAGCTGGTTACTGGATGGACGGCAGCGCACCGTGGTGCATCTCGAGGCCGACGACTCGCGTGGGCGCCGCAGGTTGGCCATTAGGTGCTGTCGACCCGCCCTCCGCCAGTTCTGAGTCGCCGGAGAGGTGAGAAAAAGGGTGGGAAGGTGGGACAAGGAAGTCAAGGGACAGACAAAGAAAATATATATAAACTAATAGGAGAAATAAACAACTGAGAGGACAGAAAAAGAAGGGAAGACTAAGGGGCTGGGTAGGGGCCCCAATCTCTAGAAATAGGAAAAAGGAGAGAGGAAGGATTTAGGATACGCTTGAGAGGAGGGGGAAGAAGGGTAACAACCATACCCCGGAACCTTGACTTATCTCTAGATTAAGGAACTGCAAGGAGTAGCCAAAAGGCTCACTGTTAGAATTCAAGGCACGGAATCACTGGCAATAACTCCAAAGCAGAAAATGGCTATTCTGGAAGAAAGACAGGACACAGAGTAATTCTCCCCCCAAGGGGAAAACATTTTTGGTGCAAAAAATGTTGGTTTCTTAAGGAAATTAAGGATTTGTCCACAGAACAAGGGAAGTAAGGATTGACAGGATAAGCAAGTGGAGAGAACAGAGTGCAGCTACCAACTCCCACCCCACAGGGGTGGAGCCAAGGCACTGGATAAGGAGAGCCCCCCCACCCCGTCCTGACCACTCTCACTAAACATTATTCCCCTATGTGTCCCAGTCTTACCCTGCCCCTGACTAAGAGAAAAGAGGGGGGCGAGAATGGACAGAGAGAGGAAGGGGAACACAGAGACTGAGGCCCCAGGAGGATGGCGGGTGGGATTGTGATGAATGGTGAAAATACACAGAAAGATCATAATTACGGTAGGTACATAATTTTCATATCTTATCTGTGTCAATCCTCACCATTCATCACCTTTGGGTGAGTGCCGAGCCCCCCCGAAGGGGGGTTTTAAGCCTAACGGACAGAGTCCTTTAGCTCTCAGTGGGTGACACACTAAGAGGGAGAACCTTCTGGGCCTGGAGAGGCCCAAGAGTGGGAAGAGTGAGATGAGGACCCCCTGGAGGAGGAAGGAAGCTGCCCCAACAGACGCCGCCTCACTCTATGGAAGAAAAGATAGGTTCTCTGGTGCGCGGAGTTAATCACCCTATGCAGGGCCAAAGGTGACAACTGGGAAAGACGCAGCTATGCCATCTGCCTAGTGCAGATCGCTGTCCCTATAACCTTAGTAGCTACCTCATTTGCATCATACAATGCCCTTGCTTGGTGCCTTGCTAGCTCCAGGCTACGTGCAGAGAGTGCAATGGCTTGCCTGGTTTGCGCTGTGTCAGGCAATGAGGCTAGGAGCTGACCCAGCCTGGACCACAGGAAACTATCATAGGATGCGTAGTGGGCCTGATGTGCTGGGATAGAGAGCAGCAAGTGTGTCGAGTAGAACGTCCTCCCCACCCGAAGTCAAAATCCAAGGAATCTTGATCTGGCGGGCAGTCACGGTGGAGGGCGTGAAGCCCATCAGGAATATCCAGTTGCGTCAGTCCTGACTGAGGAAGATGAGGCATGGAACCTGAAGATTCCAGCGGGGCGCAATACTGCTGGCAGAGATCCCTACAGGCAGGAACTCCAGAGAAAGGCCTCTGCCAGGAATGCAGCGATGCCTCCCGAAAGGGAGCAGGCTGGGGGGGCACCACGAGGGTGTCCTTGCTGAAATCGCCCAGAAAGGCATGCGCCGAGTGCTCTGGATTGCTTTGAGTGGGAGGAGTGATGTGCAGGTCCTCCAACATCCTCACAAGGAATCGCTGATACTCCGCAAGATCAGCAGCTAGAGAAATGTGGACAGATGGCTCCTCTCCCCCAGAAGAGGTGGATGAGGAGTCAGAGGACCTCAAATGCTCAGAGGATGGCTGCTCAGGGGGAGGTTGAAAAACCTGTCTGTCCATGGCTCCGACGTAAGTGGGGAACTGAGCAGCCACGGCCCTGAACTGCTCCCAGGAGAGAGGCCTGCTAGGATCAAGGATGCCTGGGAGTGCAGGAGAAAGTAGCAGAGGGATAGGGACAGAGCCGACAACAGAAATCGACTGACCTCTGCCTGGGGTGGGGAGCACACCAGTAGCCCCAGAAGATGAAGCAGCTCCAAAAGACTCCACAGCCAACAGCTGAACAACCATACCAGAACTGCCTTGGCTGCACCCGGAAGAATCCCCCTGTGAGGTAACCGGGGCCGTGTAGGTCCAGAAGGACGGTCCCCTACCTCCAAAGAATGGGGCCATCTCAAGTAAACCGAGGGGGAAGAGTGTGGGGTGGTTTTGCTTGAACCTTCTACTTTAGGAGAGTGATTTATTGTTCCATCAGGTACTCCCTGTTGTAGCCATTGTCGTCTGGTAGCTTTGTTAAAGTGTTTGCAGAGTGTGCGGGTAAAAGCAGCAGATGCAGAGATCATGGAGATGTTCCGCAGTGATTTTTTGACCACAGGCACACTCTCTAAAAAGTGAGTCCAAGGACAACATTGGTAGAAAAGACATGAGGTAACTGCACAGCATGCCTGTCAAGAACCGGCCCGGTGGCGTTGAGGGTTGAGGCGCTGGATGCCACACCTCGCGCTACGCTGGCGAACTGGGTTCAAGAGCGAACTCAGGTGCCGGGGGTCAGCAGGGGAAGGGTTGAGGATGAGTGCCCTCGTGGTGCTCTCCTCCCTGGGGAAGAAGGGTTGGGATGCTCTGGCATGCCAGCAGTCCCCGGTGGAGACTGGGGCACTGCAGCATGCCAAGCAAGCACGTACTTAGCGTGGTCGATGCCGGCAGAGTTGCTGTGCACCAGTGCGTCAATGTGCTCCATGCAAGGGGGGCTGGGTGGCGCACAGAAAGAGAAAACACCGGCGCGTGGACAGGTGGCGGCACCTGTCCCCATGTGCCCTTCGCTGGGCCCAGCCTGACTGGCCTTTCAGTTCCTCCAATGCGCCCTACCCCTGCAGCCAGAGTCTGACTTACAAGAGCACCCAAGAGGAGGCGACCCACCGGGCAGTTAAACCGGGGGTGCTGGCTGTGGGGAGGGGGGAGGAGAGAGGAGGCACAGATGGGGGGGCATCAGGTGGGCAGAACACAGACTAGGATGCCCGAGACAGAGAGAGGTTCCACGGGGCCGCGACCGGAGGGAAATAAATAAAAAAAACATGCCTGTCAAGGTGATGGAAAAACCTGGGTTCTTTTGTTCGTCAGCCGAGGCTATACTTGGTACTGGAAGTGTAGCATGCAGGTCGGTGGTGGGAAAAAGAACATGGAGGATCTGGGACTGCCCATGCTTATACACCCTATGGCGCAGCAGGTGACATTGCCGTGGGTGGTCCCAGGTCGACTGCGTGAAATTTTCTGGCTGGAATCAATGCCTGCGGCTGGATGTTCCTACTTCTGTGACCCGCTGCAAGAGATATCCTCAAAGAAGATCAGCTTTTACCAAAAAAAGTTTAATCTTCAATGCAGTTGTCCTTTAAAGAGTAATTCTGCACTTCAGCATGTACTTTCATAAACACTGTTTCAATATTACAGTGTACTAAACAGAGTACTTTTTTTCATTTTAAATATTCCTTTCCAAGGTTTAAAATTTATCTTGGTAGTCTATCAAAAAGTCTGTATAAAAAACATTTGCGTCTCCTCAGTTAAGCACGTTGGAAAGGTAAACAAAAATAACTAAACACAACAGTTGAAACATAACTGGTGTAAATCAAGTGGTTTGAAGCTTTTATTATAGTAGGGGTTGCTCTTTAAGGTGTCTAGGCATAGGGAAGGCAAGTGTAGTACCGCAGTGTGAGCAGCATGAACCGCTGCAGTGTCACAATAGCAGTGCAGCATGAACCACATAATTAACATAACAACAACGATATTAAATGGCAACACGCAAGTTAAAAAAACAATTATTGTTAGAGAATTCATTGCTTGGGGTCAGATATATATATTTTTTTAACGTCTTGTTTAGAAATGTTCTGTGCGATGCTAAGTAACAACAACAGACTAATTTTAAGGGTGGGAGGCTCTATTATACTCACTTTGCATTAAAATCTTCTTGAGATAAACTGTAGAAGAACTCCTCTGTCAAATCATAGTCTACCAAGGCTTTGTTTACTGCCTCCTACAGGAAGAAGAAGACACATTCACAAATTAACATATTTTCACGATAAACAAGGCAAAATGTTTCCAGTGTTCTAACTGAGCCTTTTTGCTGCCTTTGCTACAAAGACTGTGCTAACATGCGCCAAAAGGACAACAGCTGCAACCTTCCCAGAAATGATCTCTCCTTCCTCTGCCATTAAATCCAGAGTGATGCGCCACTCTATAACAATATCTGAAATAGGAAAACTGAACTGTAAATAATCTGCATTTAATTAGTTTTGGCCCCACAGCTGGCACTGTAACTTGCTTTGATCCTTAATGTTTATACCAGTGGGTCCAGTTGAACCCATGTTTTAAATCCCTCAGTGCTGTAACTGATTTACATCTTTGTAAAGTTTGCACCTTTTTTCTAACATGGAGCAAAAAAAAAAACAGGTTACTCACCTGTAACAGTAGTTCTAGGAGTGGTATATGTTGTTCATCCACACTTATTGGCATGTCCCTTTCCCCTTTAATTCTCACCGGAAGGACTTCAAGCGGGCTCCTCCCACCTACCCAGGTGGTATAACCCTTGGCTCCACCCCATGATGCCAGATCTTAGCCCGCTGGAAGCCAGGTTTCTGCGTCACAGCCAGGGAGGTTGGGTAGGTCAGTGTGGATGAACAATATATACCTTATCTTAGAACTACTGTTACAGGAGGGTAACCTGTTTTTCTAGGGACGTGGATATGTTGTTCATCCACACTTATTGGCAGACTCCTAGCAGTTCTCTGGGAAGAGGGAGGCAAGGCGCACACACCCTACTTTGGGAACAGAGACTGGAGAACTGAGGCCCCAAAACCAGCATCCCGGCGTGACTCAAGGTTGATGTGGTAATGGGTGATGAAAGTGTTTGCTGTCTTCCAGGCAGCAGCCGGGCAGATTTCCTGGATAGGGATGTCCCTGGAAGCAGCCACCAACCCAGCGGTATGGCAGGTGGCATGAGCTCTTATGCCTCTGGGAGGCTCCTTGCCTGCCAACCTATAGCAGAGATCAATGCACAATGTAATCCATCTGCCAATCATCCACTTTGCTGCAGGTCTGCCAGAAGCGGCTTCAGCATAGGTGACAAACAGCTGGCGAACCTCTCCCCAAATTTCTGCCATTCTCTCCTTGTAATAGGACAGCGCTCATCTCAGGTCCAAGATATGGAACCTGCACTCAGTATCCAAGGTGTACTTCGGGTAGAACACAAGCAGAGTCAATACCTGATGAAGGTGAAACTGACAACATCTTCGGGAGGAATTTGGGATGGGGGCTCAGGACAACTTTATCCCTGTGGAAGACCAGATAAGGAGACTCCACGGAAAGCGCCTGGAGCTCCCCAGTCCTTCTGGCTGATGTGACAGCCACCAGGAAGACCATCTTCCATGACAAGTGTGACAACTCACACTTGTGCATTGGTTAGAATGGCTTGCCCATGAGTTTTGCCAAAACCAGCAGTAAATCCCACGGAGGTGGAGGTTCATGCACCGGGATATGTGATCTAGGCCCATGAAAAAGCACCAGACCACCTCCTCCTGTGCCACCGTCTGCTGTGACTGGCCCGTGCCCAGTAAGCAGAGATGGCTGCCAGGTGAACCTTAAGGGTCAAAGTCCCGAAGACCCCCTTTGGACAGAGACCAAAGGTAATCTAAAATGCTTGCCACAGGACAGGACAGAGAGCCCAGGCTCTTGCCCTGCCACCAAATGGAAAATCTTTTCCATTTGAAGGCATAGCACTTTCTGATCGACTCCTTTCTGGATGCTTCTACTACTGAGAGTACATGCTCAGAGAGACCCAAAACCGGGAACTCTAGCCGCTCAGGTACCAGGCTGTCAGGTGCAAGGATTGACGGTTTGGATGGAATACCTTCCCCTGATTGACAGATATCAGGTCCGGGCGTGCTGGAAGATGCCTCGGGAGCCTGTTGCTGAGGCTGAGGAGATCTGGATACCAGAACTGGAGGGGCCAATCTGGGGCTACCAGGATCACCTGCACCTTAACCCTCCTCACCTTGAGGAGCACCTTGTGAATCAAGCGAAAGGAAGGAAGGCAAAGAAGAGGCCTGGGGTCCACAGCCTTGAGAGGCATCTCCCTGCAGCAATCCCGCTGGGGGCGGGCATGAAACAGCTTCAGCTTGGTGTTTTCCTGGAGGCAAACAAGTCCACCATCGGTTTGCCCCAGTGGGAGAACAGGCAGTGAAGCTACCTCTGGATGGAGAGACCACTCATGGGATGTCTCGTCTATGTGCCTGAAAGCATCTTCCAGTTGATTCGAGGCTCCTGCCACATGGACGGCTAGGAGATCTGCCTCCAGTCGGCTCACAAGTGTTCAGATGTGGAGCGCTTCCCTGCAGAGCAGCCGGGAGTGCATGCCACCCCGCTTGTTGATGCAGTACATGGTTGTGGTATTGTCTGTCTGGACTTTAACCACTCAACCCCGAAACTGCTGAGTGAATACTGACGATGCCAGTCTGACCATTCTGAGCTCCAACGGGTTGATATGGTATCGGGATTCCTCGGGAGTCCGGAAACTGTGGGCCCTGTTGTTCTCCATGTGGGCTCCCCAGCCCATGAGGGAGGCATCGGTTGTGAGGACGACCATCAGCTCAGGGCGGACAAACAGGATCCCTTCCTGCAGATGGTCAAGGACGGTCCACCACTGGAGAGCATCCCACATCTTCTGGGTCACAGTGATCAGCTGGTCGAAATGACCTAAGCGCTGAGTTCACTGGGTGGCCAGCTCCCATTGAAGGGGGCACATATGCCACCACGCCCAATGGACCATGGTGGTGCAGGCTGCCATGTAACCCAGAAGGCGCAGAAAGTCCCAGGCAGGGTGCAAGTGCCCAACCAGAAATGATTGGACAAAGGAAGAGAGAACCTCCGCCCTGTCCGCAGGGAGTCATGCTCTGGCTTGGCAAGAGTCGAGCTCTGCCCCAATGAAGCATATCACCTGTGATGCCACAATCTCCGACTTGGTTGAGAGCAGGTCTGGAGGGCCAGTTCCCTGGACCTCTCCACCTCTTGCTGGGTGGAACCTGCCAAGAGCCAATCGTCGAGGTAAGGGCATACTCTGACCCCTCGACTCCCGAGATGGGCTGCCACCACTGTGATGCATTTGGTGAAGACCCGTGGGACCAATGACAGGCCGAATGGCATGGCTTGGAACTCATATAGGTTTCCCTCTGCTCTTAAGCGGAGGAACCGTTGATGGGACAGACAGATTGGGACATGAAAGAATGCGTCCTGGAGATCCAGTGAGCAGAACCACATGTTTTGCTCCAGGGATGGTATGAACTGGGACAGAGTTACCATCCTGAAGGTGCGTGGCCTGAGATACTGATTCAGGTTGTGCAGATCTAGAATGGGGTGCCAGCCCCCCATCCACTTCGGGACCAGGAAGTACCTGGAAACGAACCTTGGGTTGACTGGAGGATCTGCCACTCAAACCACTGCCTCCTTGAGAAGCAGTTGGGCTATGTCGTCTCTCAGAGCTGACCGAGTGTGGGCTGATACTCTCTCCTCCTGTGGGGCACAGGCTTGACAGGGAGTGTACTGCTCGCGAATCCTAGAGGCAGACCCTGGCTGACCACTTCTAAGACCCACCTGTCCATGGTAACAGTGGACCAGGTGGAAAGGAAGTGACAGAGCTGACCCCCCAAGGGAGGACCCAGAGCTGGCGTGACGGGAATGGGATGGCAACCCCTATCCCATCACTGGGCAGGCTTGGAGGAAGATGGTCCAGATTGGAAGCTGTCTGAACCCCGACCTCCTTGTCCGTGGGCCGCTGGAGGCCTGGACTTGGGCCGAAGGTGCCAAGACTGTGCCTGCTGTTGCTGCCCACCTTGAAAGGGGGGTCAGGGCCGCAGGAGCAGGGTGCCAAAATAGCTTCTTCTTCTGCTGTTTCTCGGCGCCAGGGATGTCTTTTTGGGCAGAAGTAGCTGAGTTCAAGGTGGTACTGGACAGCTCAATTCGCTGAAGGTGACCATCCACACCTGGGCTGAAGAGATCGGTGCCCAGGAAAGGAACATTACTGAGTTTGTGCTGGGTATCCGTCATGCAGGTGGAAAGCCTCAGCTAAGCCCTGTGATGCATGGCAACTGCGACTGCCACCAAACGGGCACAAGAGTCCCTGAGGTCCAAGGCCGTATGAAGTTGCTGCTTGGCAATGGCATGGCCCTGGTCCCAGACCTGCTTGACCATAGTCTGAAGGACCGTGGGGAAGTGCAGGAGAACTTCATCCAAGGAGCCCAGGAGGGCATGAGAGGAGTGCACCATGATGACGGCTGAGCTCGCCTGACGGAGGCCTAAATGGGAGGTTGTATAAACCTTCCTGGCAGGTGATACAGTTTCTTGGACTCCTTGTCTGGAGGTCTATCAGTGTCAGTAGAGCTGCCTGTGCGTCTCAGCATAGAAGCGGTCACTAACCCCTCAGCTAAGGGATGTTCCTTGAACCCTGAGAGGGACCCCATCTGGGTAGATGGCGCTGGGCAGGAGGCAGGATGCTGCCAATGCTCCAAAGCCGGGCCAACAATGGCCTCGGTAACTGGAAAGGCTTCTGGGTAGGGGTATCTCCGCCCATTTCTGGACAGGTTCCAGGGGCATTCCCGTGGACTCAGAGACAAGGCGGAGAATTCCCATAAATGATGAAGGGCCTTCTTCCGTTGACAGACTACACACCAACTCATCATCCAGCGGATGACAGTGAAGGTCGGTGTCGTTGGAATCTGAAGAATTTGGATAAATCGGTCGGCCGCCAAGGGCCCCTTGCACACGCCTGGGACAATCAGGCATGAAGGTGACCGAGAGTCTACAGTGGAGACCTGGAACTGTTCGAGAATCCTTCATAGGAGCCCCTCCCATGGGCTGTTTGGGTGGCAGCTCCACCACTACTGGTGGAGAGACCAGTTTTGGCGAACGGGCAGGTTTTACGGCTCTGCAGGTGGAGGACCCGATTTTACCAGTTCTAATAGAGTCCGCTTCGGCCTGGGTGGCGAAAGCCACATAATGACCGGGGTGGAAACCGAAGAGGGCTTCTGCCCAAATAGAATGAACTGCTGCCACATCAGATCTTTGTAGCGTCGATGGAGTTTCTGCTGAAGCCTCTCCTCATCCAAGAAGGACGAAGATGAGCGGTGGTGTCGCCTCTTTTAAGAATGCTTATGCACCTTTCTCGGCCTGTCAGTCAAGGGGGTCCGAGATCTCAACCTTGATTGGACTGGCCAAGTGTGTCATTCCAGGGACACTGGAGGAACTGGTGATTTAGTCAAATCAGGGACCAGTTCCTCAATGGGGATGCCAGCAGGCTGGGCTTCCTCATCAGGAAGAGGCAGGACCGGGGTCCTGGTAAGTGAGTTGACGGCCTTGTTGGGCGACAAAAGATCGACAGGGTCTAGAGCGATCTCTGTTGCATCATCAATTGAGATCTCGGCTGGCTGACCAGTCGGCAAAGCTGAGAAGCCGGCGGCCGAAGAAGCAGTCTCGACTGAAGTTGCGACTGGAGATTCCTGTGACCAAGATCACTCTCAATCCCAAGAACATCTTCACTGAGATGAAGAATCTCTCGGTTCCTTGTCCTTTTTACGGGACCGGGAGGTTTGCAAGCCCGAAGGTCTCTTGCCCTTGGTAGGGAGAGAGAGGCACATCTCCTGATAGGTTGAGTGAAACAAAAACTGGCCAAGAGGAGAGCTCCACGGCCCGTGCCGCCTTTTTCTCGAAGGCCTGCATCTGTTCTAACTGCTCGTCAGACCCCGCAGCACGGAGACCGCCCACCGGGCCTCCTTAGATTTTACCAGGTGGATTCTGTGTGAGATGATCATCAAGGACGTTCGGGTGAAAAGCGAGACACATCTTGCATGCCTGGCTGTCATGGCTGACACCCAAGCAGTAGACGCACGTGGTATGTGGGTCTCTGCGTGACATTTTCTGGCCGCATGGGCACTGGTGAAAACCAGGGGAAGATTTATCTTTCATAATCGAATAGCAAAAGTTGCAATCACTAGCTCGAACAAGCTTAATCTTCAAGGGACCTGAAGATATCGAAGCCATGGCCTGCAAAATGCGGTAGCAGAGAGGAGGCAACCTGAATCGTCCATCGGAGAGGAAGAACTGGCATCCTGGGGCAGAGCTGAGGGTTATACCACCTGGGTGGGTGGGAGGAGCCAGCTTGAAGACCTTCTGGTGAGAATTAAAGGAAAGGGACATGCCAATAAGTGTGGACAGACAACATATCCACATCCTAGAACTGTAAAGATCACAAAATTAAGGCAACCCATGCCTAATTTTAGAAAGCTTTAGTCCAGAGATTAAAAATTGAAAATGACATACTCCCCTCATTGTTGACCTTCCAGAACATCTTCACCACTTATTCCCACTTCTGGATCTCAGTCAGAGGCACTTGGACCCGTGGGAGCAAAATCTTTGACAGCTTACAGCTAGGGGACAGCGTCGGTGGCTGACTGCCGAGGCATACATAAGATATGGCACTCATGGACTGGCCAGTAACCAGCGCCAGCCCTCTGCTCTCCTCAGTTCCGTTAGCCAGGAGAGAAACAAACTGGGAAAGAAAAGAAAGAGGAGGGGGCTAACAATCATTCAAAAGTATAGGAAAAAGGATATGGGATACAAAATTATAATAAAAATAAAACCCGACTACCAAAAGACAGGGAGAAGGGAAGGGCCTAGGGTAGTGGGTTTAGTGAAGCAGCCTCAGTCTACCTGAGCAGACAGATGGACGCAGAAGCCCACATGAAAAAGGGGTTTCTGGAGAGACAGGGTTCACGGCCCTTTTGTCCCCCTGTTTTTTTTCAATATTTGCAAAAGCCAAGAAAAGGAAAAATAGGGCCTCCTGCCCCTGAAATAGGAAAAGAGTAAAATTAAGAGGAAAACCCCAGATACAGCCCAGAACAACTTGGAAAAGCAAGCAGAGCCTCTTAGAGGCCAAAGAAACCTAGGTGCGGGGAGAGGAAGCAGGTGCACATAAGGTAGAAATAGCCAAAGGGGGCAGGGAGGTGTGGGTGAAAAGAACAAATAGTGGGAGAAGAGCCCCTACTTGTTGTTGTTGTTTTTGTTTTGGCTTTATATTTTTTTGTGTTAAAATATAATGTCTCTCTGGTGGTGGAACGAAAAAAACAAAAAAATATTAATAAAATAAAATGTCTCCTTTTTTTTTTTGTGAGGACAGAGGCCTGAAAACCATGAGCGAAAACCTGTTTTGTTTCTTTGAAACAGGTTCCAATGGAGCTGGGAAAAAGAAGGCAAGGGAAGCCAAAAGTACAGGAAGAAGAAAACAGAGAGGAAAAGAGGGTGAGCTGCCCACATACCTGGCTCATGTTGAGTGGGGAATGGTGGGTAGGTGTGACTAAGTGGTGAAGATATTCTGGAAGATCAACAATTAATCAGTATGTAATTTTTATATCATCCAAGAATCAGTCTTCACCACTTATTCCCACTTCTGAGTCTGAGTAACAAGCTTGCCACCCAAAAGGGTGGTGCTGGCTCACCCTGAAGGAAATGGTTATTCCCTCAGCCTCCTGTGGCAGATAACCACAAAGAGGGAGGGACCACTCACGGGTCTGGCAAGACCCCGAGACTCATCATGGCAAGGTGGCAGCTCTCGTGGACTGGGAGCAGGAATGCACCTCACCAACTCGTGCCTAACCCTGTGCGAAAAGAAATGGGATCCCCGGTATTGTGAAGTTATCACCCTACACTGGGTCAAGGGTGACAGCCTTGAGAGGCAAAGCCATGCCAGCCACCTAATACAGACCGCAGTTACCACCATCCTGGAAGCCACCTCACTGGTGTCATAAAATGACCTTGCTTGGAATCTCACCAACTCCAGGCCTTGAGCAGAAAGGCAAATAGCTTGCCTGACTGACTCACAGTCTGGCATGGATGCTAGAAGTTGACCCAGTGTTGTCCAGTGGTACCTGCCACAGGTCACCTGATGGGCCTGGTGTGCAGAAATACACAGTATGGTGCATGCCATCTTAAAATCTCTCCTGCCCCAGGCATCAAGCTCTGCAGAGCCTGAGTCTGCGGGTGGTCATGCACCAGGCATCTATGCCCAGTGAGGGTGTCCAGGAGCTGGATCCCAGAAGAGGGACGTGGCGTGGCCCCTGGAGAACCCATGGGTGCATAATACCTGTATGAGATGTCCCTCAGGGCTAGAGAAGGGCAGAGGGACATAGCCAGACATCCTTGGATGCCTCCATGAAGGGCCTAGACCATGGAAAGATGACTGCTGAGTCTCTGCTGAAATCCCTCAGGAATGACAGCATCAGGTTGGCAGGGTTGCGGCTTGCAAAACGGTGGCGGCTAAGCTCCATCACCATCTCCCCTAGGAACTGCTGATATCAAGAGTACTCAGCATCAGAAGAAAAGTAGATGAAGTGTCCTCTTCATCAGAGGAGGAATGGGAGATGACAATGAGCTGGAGTCAGGAGGCACAGGTGCGGGCCTCGAGACAAGAAATGACCTGATCAAGGGACCTGAGATACTGGGGAACATACCAGCCACCACCCTGAACTATTCCCAAAGACAGGGGACTCAAGGGACCCAGGATGCATGGAGGAGGAGGAGAAAGCAGGGAGGAGGAGGGTCCTGCAATACCAGACCAGGTCCTCTACCAGGGTTATGACAATGCTCAGGGGATCTCACTTGGGGAAAGAGGAGAAATGGAAAAGTACAGTTACATTAGAACTTACTGTAACAGTAGATCTTCGAGAGAGGCTCTTGCAGTAGGTAATTGCATATAGGACTGACGCTGGCGGGTGGCAAGACCCCATGGAAAAATTTCTAGCTAGCAGTCCCTGGCGAGGGACTGCCCCCACGTCAGGTGACCGGCGCCAGAGACGCTCAGTATAAAGGGGCGGTCCCAGACGCCCACCTTCCAGTTCTTTCCCGCCACAGGCCAAAGAGGCCGGACAAGAGAAGCGGATATTTCCCTCAATGGAAAAGGAGCTGAAAAAGCCTAGGGGGATGGAGGGCAGGAAGGTATTACCTACTGCAAGAGCCTCTCTCGAAGATCTACTGTTACGGTAAGTTCTTATGTAACTGTACTATCTTACTTCGAGAGGGCTCTTGCAGTAGGTAATTACATATAGAACTGATTCCCAAGCAGTCTGGAACAAAGAGAGGCACCAGGAGGAGGAAAACTACTCCAAAAGGTAGTTCTGGTTGTGCAAGTCTCAAGATAGGTGGCCTTGCAAAATAGCCAGCTCGAAGCCTGCTCTACGGCGAGAGGCAACATCCAAACTGTAGTGTTTAGTAAAGGTATGGACGGAAGTCCAGGTGGCAGCAGCGCAGATGTCTGCTGCAGACACATTCTTGAAACAAGCCACTGAGGCAGCTACTCCTCTTGTGGAGTGGCCTCTGACTTGACCTGGGAGGGTCTTGTATTTGTCATAACAGAAAGTGATGCAATGAGCCAACCACTTAGACAGGCATTGCTTGGAAACAGCATTGCCTTCCCTTTTGTGAGCAAAAGAGACGAACAATTGATCAGTCTTTCTGAGATCCTTCGTCCTGTTGGTGCAGTATCTCAGAATCCAGTGAACATCCATAGCATGGAGTAAATACTCCCCTTGATTAGAGTACTGCGTAAAAAAGGCAGGTAACTCTATGGACTGATTTAGAGTAGACTCAGCTACTACTTTAGGGAGAAACTTAGGATTCGTGCGAAGAGCAACACGTTGGTTGTGATAAATCAAGTATGGGATTTTACATATCAGGACCTGGAGCTCAGGGATTCTTCAAGCAGAAGTAATGGCCACCAAGAAGAGAGTCTTTCATGAAAAGAACTTCAAATCTGCAGAAGCTGCAGGTTCGAAGGGAGGGAGAGTAAGTTTCTCGAGAACAAAATTCAAGTCCCAAGGGGGAGCAGGAGTACGGATGGGGGGCCAAAGATGGAGGACCCCTCTGAGAAAGGTCTTAGAGACCTCCAGTTGAGTGAAAGCCTTGTCTGCAAAGGGAACATGATAGGCCAAAATGGCCACCACGTGTACCTTCCGAGAAGAATGGCTGAGACCCAGGTCAAACAGATGACATAGATACTCCAGCAGAAGCCCCGCTGAACAGGAGAAAGGTTCCACATTCTTGGAAGCGGCCCAGATAGTGAATCTTTTCCACTTCATGGCTTAAGTGGATCTGGTGGAGGGTTGTCTGGCCTCCACCAAAATCTCCGCCACTTTGGGAGACACTCCAAAATGGTATTGGGCTAAGTCTGCAGAAGCCATGCATTCAGTTGAAGGGATTTGAGGCCTGGATGGACCAGGGTCCCCTAATCCTTGGTCAACAAGCCTCAAGATAGAGGAACAGGAAGAGGAGGATCCTCTGAATATTGTTGTAGAAGAGAGAACCAAACTTGCCTGGGCCAGAAAGAAGCGATCAGAAACATTCATGCTTCTTCTGAAGCTAGTTTCTGCAAGACTCGTGGGATAAGTGGAATTGGGGGAAAGGCATAGACGAATCTGTCCTTCCAGTCTAAAGACAGAGCGTCGCTCCAAAAAGCACCTCGCTCTGGAACGAGCGAGCAGAAGATGGGAAGTTTTGCGTTTAGGGGGGATGCAAACAGGCTGACCTGTGGTGTTCCCTAAAGTTGGAAGATATTGTCTAGGACCACTTGGTCCAGTTTCCACTTGTGAGTCAGGGCAGAAGACCGACTTAGCTTGTCTGCCAGGGTGTTTTTGACTCCCGGGACGTGAATTGCCATGAGGTGAAGGTCGTGTTGTGTTGCCCAATCCCAAACCCTCACTGTTTCCCTGCATAGAGGGTAGGACCGAGTCCCTCCCTGTTTGTTGATGTACCACACCATGCACATGTTGTCTATCTGGATGGCTAGGTGGCTGGGAAGGATGTACTGGTGAAGGGCTTGGACAGCATACAACACTGCCCGAAGCTCGAGCACATTGATGTGGAGAGCTTGTTCTAGCTTGGACCAGGAGCCCTGGGTCTGATGAGGGCCTAGATGGGCTCCCCAACTTTCGCCTGAAGCGTCTGTGGTTAGAGTGGTTACAGTGCCTCCCTCCCGCCCGCCATCCCGAAAGGAGCGGGACAGGCCTCCTGCACCGTGGAAGGAGCCTCGGCAACAGCCAGGCTACTAGTAGCTGAGGCTCCCTCCTCCTTGGTCTGTGTAGAACCGGGAGGGGATCCAGAGGAAAGGCCGAGAGTGCGTGGCCTGGCCCGACGAGTGCGCACCTGACTCCTGAAAGTCGGCGGAGCTCACCCCACTTTCCACGGGTGTTGCTCAATGACCCAGCGGTCCATGGAGAAACAGGCATTGCACAAATCCATGTCGTGAAGCGGGCCAAGACACGAAAGGCAATGGTCGTGCTGGTCGGTGATGGAATATTTTCAGCCGCATGAGCACCGTCGCATGGGGGGCCGACACATCCTAGAAGTTTTCTTGCCCTCCGACCGAGACATGGCCTACAAAGAAAAAAACACCAAAAACAGACTTGATGTCGCCAAGAAATAAAATATATGGAAAGAGCTTAGCAGTGACGTCGAGTAAGCAACTAGAATCAGCAGGACACGGCACCGACGGACTGCGGCACAGGAAAATGCGGTGAAATGACTGCTATGGTGGGAGATGAAGAACTGGCAGGCAGGCGGAGTCAACAGTGACCTAACGGCCAACCGCGAGCACCACACAATGCATTGGCCTTGAGGGCAGTGCCGATGGTGCGTCAGCTCCGCCTACCAAAAAAAAAAAAAAAAAAAAGAGCTCCCGCAGTGTCATGACCTCCGCCCATGTACCCAACAGTGATGAATGATGAAAACTGACACAGATAAAATCAAGGAGATCTCCAGGCTGGCCACCCCTGGATCCTAGTCCCTCCGGCACCAACAGCAGCGTTGGACGGTAGGTTGGGTGCACTGTCAGTGCCGTCCTGCTCACTGGCACCAGAATCTGTGTCAGGAGCTGAGATGGCGCCGGGCCTCAGCACTGAGGGAACCACCAGAGTAGGCCCAGCGTATAGCTGCGGCACCACACCAGGGGAGTCTCCAAGGAGAAACCGGACTGCAAGGGGTGCTCAGCTGCCCCTCGGAGGAAGACGACTGCCCCACCAACCCCTTGGTGAGACCCCTTGTTTCAGCAAGATTTGAAACAGAGGGGGTCTTCTCCCGAAAGATCTATATAAACTAGGAGGGACTCTGGGGAGGGCCAGAGACCCTGGTTGTGGCTCCAAGTCGATGTTGACTACCAAGGTTGGGGTCTCTCTCAACTCTCGACACACAGAAAACAAAGTGCGGTAATCCACTGAAAACAGATGTTGTGCTCATCCATCGTGTGGCAGGGACCCAATCAAGAAAACAGTGGTTGTGGGGTCTGTCACTGTCATGGAGATACCACAAGTGCTCCGACCATGGGACAACTCCCACTTTCTTAGAGGACTTTTTGGCCCTAAACCTGACGTCACCGCTGTATGAAAAGAAAAACAAAAAAGGAAAAAGATTCTCAGCACCGCAAAAAAAAAAAAACTGACAAAATAAAGAAAATCTGTACCAAAAATGGTACAAGACTTATGGCGTCAAGTACAGCATCGAACTGAATCATAAAAGCTGAATGGTGCTGAGTAGGCCAAGATGGAGTAGAGCTAATGCAGATTCTATGAGACTTCCCTCGCTGGGATCGTTCCTCGATGGCAGGAAAAACAGAACTGAAGAGCTGGGAGGAGTCGGCACTGGTAACTGACCACTCTAAAAGTGCCGATGTTGGCTCCCCCAGTACTGAAAATTTCTTAAAGAGACAAGTTCCCGAGCAGCGTCCAGACCTCTGGCCTAGACCCAAGTGTGATGAATGGTGAAGATTGGCTTGGGGAAGATTAATGCTTTTCAAGAAAGAAAGTGTAAGCCACAAGTCGCAGCTGGCTCAAAAGGAGCCAAAGTCAGCTTTTCAAAATAAAATTCTGGTCTCAGATCAGGATTGTATTGCAAATAGGAAGCTTTACATGTAAAATGCCTCTCAAGAACATACAGGCTACCTCCAGCTGAGCAACCGTACAGCCACCGACAGGCACATGGAAAGCTGATATAGTGTGCACATTGATGGAGGAATACTGCATGCCTGAATCTGACAGATAGCAGGTACTCTAGAACCTGATTGACTGGGCAGATAAATGGATCCAGGTTATGTGAAGTGGCCCATGAAGCAAACCGCTTCCATTTCATGGAATAGGTTTGTCTGGAAGATGGTTTTCTATGAGCCACCAGAACATCCGCTACTTTCTGTGATACCCCAAATAAGCTATGGTTGTGTCCTCAACAGCCATGCATGCAGATTTAGGGAGTGCAAGTCCAGGTGGACTAGTATTCCTTGTCCCTGGGACAGCAGATCCATGCACTGGGGCAGAGGTACTGGAGGTTCCACTGCCAGCTGTTGCAGCAGGATATGAATCTGCTGAAGCCATAGGGAGCAATGATTATTCAAGTTGCCCCTCCATCTTCAGCTTGAGTAGTACTCTGAATTAGTGGAAGGAGGAAAAGCACACAAAATCTCTCGTTCCAAAGAGGGACAATGCATCTTGCCAAAACTCCAGGCCCGGGGTAGTGAAGCAGAAACATGGCAGTTTTGCATTGTGTAAGGATGCAAAAGGGTCCAACTCTGGACACCCCTTCTTTCAAATAGGTCATTGACCACCAAGGTCAGCAGTTCCCACTCGTGTATCCTGTGACCTGCTTAGTTTGTCTGCCAAAACGTTTTGAATGTTTGGAACATGTACTGCTGATTGTTCTGGACTGTGTTCCAGAGCCCAATACCAGACTCATCGCTTCACTGCTCAACGGGCAAGAATAAGTCCCTCCCTCATTTGTTGATGTACCTAGATAAACTACCAACCCCCAACCTCCCTGCCCAGGCAACTAATCAGGTCAATCCCCCCATGATGGCATTCCCAATCCTCCCTTCTATTTCAGAGCTATCTCCCCCAGAGATACTTTCAAACTACTAATGAGCCTCCCAAACAGAGGCAGTCCAGGTAGCGATGGACTCTCCCCCTGCTTTCTTAAGCTCATTGCTCCCTGCATCTCTAAACCCCTTACCTCTGTCTTCAACCTTGCCTTGGCTTCAGCATCCATGCCACCATATGGAAGAATGCCAAAGCTGTTCCCATCTTTAAGGCAGGTGATCCCCTCTCCCATTGACAACTACAGGCCTACCTTCAACTTCCCCCACTTAAGCAAACTCCTTGAAAAAGTAGTCCACCACCAGCTCACTGAATACAGTAATAAATATAACCAGCTTTGCCCACAACAAAATGGTTTCAGGAAACACCACAGCACCACATCTGCCCTGGCCCATTTTACCAACCACATCCTCAGGAACATGGACACTGGAAACATTACAGGTGCCGTATTCGTAGACTTGACAAAGGCCTTCAACTTGGTCAACCACAACCTACTCCATACCAAACTGCTGAACCTTGGCTGCTCTGTTGGTACATCACTGTGGTTTCAGAGCTATCTCTCGGGCAGATCCCAATTAGTGAACATTGGGGCAGCCACGTCTACAGCCAGGACAGTATCCACTGGAGTTCCCCAGGGCTCCATCCTGGGTCCCCTATTTTCCCTCTTTATAAATTCCCCTACCAGTGGATAGCCTCTCATGTGAGGCCCTACTTTATGTTGATGGTCTAGTACTATTTCACAGCAACAAATCCCTGGCAGATCTGTCCACCACCCTCACCCATAACTACGGGGCAGCCCACAAACGGTTTCTGACCAACAGGCTCCTAGTTAATGGAAAAAAACTAAAGCCGTGCTTCTGGGGTCCAAACCCATACCCAACCTGGTAAAACACAGAAAAACAAATTCCTCCTTCACATTTCTAACACCCGATGGTCCCCCCTGCAGAACATACCCTATTTTAAATACCTGGGTGTCATACTAGACCCCGCTGTAACTCTTCCGGAACATATCAACATCACTGTAAGACGGATCAACCAGAAACCTAGGGCTGGTTTTATACTCAAACATTGCCTTACCCCTGAGGCACACCTTGCCACAGCCCAAGGGAATCTTCTCCCCCTATTAGATAACTGTGCCCTGATATACTCACACACTTCCTCTTCCCTGTGCATAAGTCTAAATACGGTCTACCACTGCATGTGTAGATTTGCATTAATGACACCTTACTCCACACACCACTGCACCTGGTACCACTCCCTAGGCTGGCTCCCCCCTGCAAGCAAGATACAACTATCCCGTTGGATGCATCACAGACAACGCCATTAGAAGTGGTAAACTGTCACCCTAATCACCCCTAATGAAACACAAAATCTCTCCCAGGTGCCTCCGACAATCCTCTGTCCCACCTCTAGAAGTCCCTAGGATTTCCACCTGTCTAGGCAGCAAAGCCCTGTTCTCATGGCTTTCTTGCTTTGGAACCATCTCTCTGCCTCCCCCTGCTCCCTGGACTCGCACCTTGCTTTTAAAACATGCTTTAAAGCCTGGCTGCTGGCCAAAGACAAGTGTATTTGCTAAGTCGGGTAACCCCTGGTCTGAGAATCCTTCTCCCACTCCCAGGCCAAAACCTTCCCTATATCCGACATTTATATTCTCAGGCTGTCTGACTCCACCTTCTTACATCATGCACTTGCACCTTACTTGTACTGTATTGTACTCAAGTTGTGTAACTTGTATCCTAATGTATTCTTGCACCTAGTCCGTATGTCACTGTACTCGAAGCATTCTGTGACTATTTCTAGTTTGTTTTATCACCTGTACCATTTTTAAATATTGTAAATGTGTTGTACATTCCATGTACCATCTTCATGGCCTGGGTCGTGCCTGAAAACAGTCCACTGGATCAGTACACCCACCCAGTAAACAAACAAACAAACAAATAAATAAATAATGCGTCACACTTACATTGTCCATCTGTATTAACAGAAGACCTGGGGACAAGTGGTTCTGGAAGGCCTGGAGTCCACACAGGACTGCCTTCATTTCCAGAACATTTATGTGCAAAGTGCACTCCACCTGGTTCCACATGCCTTCTGTCTGCTGGGGTCCCAGGTGAGCTTCCCATCCTGATCCCAAAGCATCTGTGACGAGGATCTGATGTGAGGAAGAAATCAAGAACGGTACACTCTTGAGCAAGTTGTTGCATTCCATCCACCACTTGAGCACTCTGCACAAGGGAGACATGACTAGAACCATCTGTTCTAGATTGTCTGTCAATTGATCCCACTGGACTCTCAGGGTTCACTGGGATCCTGATATGCAGCCTGGTCAGTGGCACAGTAACAGTAGTTGCTGCCATGAGTCCCAGAAAGTGTAGTAATGTCTTTGCTGAGACATAACAACTGTCGTGCACCAATTGTGCGTGGGCAATCAGGTAGTCTGCCTGTCCAGAGGCAGGAATGCCGAACCCTGGCTCATATCCAGAACTGCCCCTATGTATTGCAGTCATTGGCAGGGTGTTAGCACAGACTTTGGTATGCTGACTGTCATCTCCAGAGCATTGAACATCTGTCTGATTTAAGCCAAGGTCTGAAGTGGGTGGTCCCTGGAGCAGGATTTTAACAGCCAGTCATCCAGGTAAGGAAAAACATACAGGCCTTCTCTGCAAAGGGCTGCTGCCACCAGTCAAGCATTTGGTAAAGACTCGTGGCACAGAAGATAAACCAAAGGGCAACACTCTGAATGGGTAATGTTCCCCCTGAAATGGGAACCTCAGATATTTCCTGTTAGGTTTCCAGATTATGATATGGAGGTATGCATCCTTCATATCTAGGGAGCAAATCCAGTCTCCTGTTTGCAATAGGTGAAGGAGACCCTGCAAAGCGACCATCAGGAACTTCTAGTATTCTGTGAAGAAGTTCAGATCTCTTAGATTCAGAATAGGCCTCAGAACCCCTGTCCTCTTGGGGACATGGAAGTATCTGGAGTAAAACCTCCAGCAACAGTAACATATACCCTGGTGGGTATGTTGTCACCACTGGTGGATGATCTGGAGGGTTGTCCAGAAGCTCCGAGCATGATCCTTCTCTATAATCTCCAGAACTCATGCATACATAGTCACTTCCTCCACTGGTACAAGTGGAGGGATAGGCAACCTTACAACCACCCCTAGAGGTAAAGGTGGCTGAGGTGTGTATAATGAGTCATGCTGAGCCTGTGGGGCAGAGCCACCATCTCCACTACCTCTAGGTGCTTTGACTGGGCACCTGGGGTTGTGCAGGGGACTAGCAAGGCTCCACACCTTTGCCTCTTTCCTGCTGTTTGTGAGTCGGACGCTGCCCTGACAGCAGATGGGTAAAAGTTACCCATGCTTCTCCCTGTGTTGGGTACAGTACAGGGAGTGTACTGACTTCAGAGTCTTGCCAAATGATTGAAGATTTCTCAAAACATCTTCTACATCATGACCAACAGTTTCTACCCTCTTAATGGGGCATTAAGAACTGTTTGCTGCAAATCAGTTGCAAAACCTACTACCCTGAGTCAAGAGTAGTGCCTGAGACATATGTCAGAGGCAGCAGCCCTGGCAGAGGCATCAGAAATATCATATGCTGTGCAGATCAAATGCTTTCTCACATCAGTACCAGCAGTAAGAGTCTTCATTAACTCTTGCTTAGCAGAACCCTCAGGCAAGGACTGTGCAGCAGCCTTAGCCTTCTTCCAGAGGGTGTTCTGATATTTTATCATATAAGCCTGGTAATTAGCAATATGTAGATCCAATGAGGCAAAGGCATATGTATGCTTGTCTATGACATCCAACCTCCTGGACTGTCTATCAGGAGGAAGGGAGCTCAGGTGCCTAGGTGTCCTGCACCTGTCATGGACAGCTGTAATCACCAATGAGTCAGTCTCAGGCTGGTTAGCATAAAGGGCTTTCCGAAGGAGCAAGAATACATTGCCTTTCTGGGCAAAGCTTGTATATTGTCTGGCCTACACCAGGCTACATAAGTGGCATCCTCCGAGGCTGGAAATAGGGGAAGAACCACAGCACAGGAGATTCTGGCATCTCCAGAAACTCCAGCAGGTTCTTTTAGTAGAATCCTGCTCTTCTAAAGTGAAGCCCATAGCAGCTTGTATTTGCTGCATCATGTTTTGTCCCAGCCTTCTCTGGTTTCACCCACCTCACTCTGAAGTAACAGTTTAGCCACTCCTACTCCCCTCCCAAACAATTTTTCCACCCCTCCTCCCTGCTGGACCCCTTCACTGCCCCCCAATCTTGTCAAGGCACTGTAACTCTCCTAGCGTGGGACGTTAGGAACCATACCTTGGTATGCCCCTACTCCACTGTTCCAAAGGCAGAGCCTTAATCCACTTGGCCAACATTGCCTTAACTTGTTTTGTGGTAATTGTAAAATATAGCACGCATTATGAAGCATGTAATGCTCCCTCTGCTGGCAGCCTCTCTTCTAGGCACTCTGTTATTGACTGATTTTTGTGCCTTCGTACTTGCTATTGAACAGTGGAGCCAGTTCTCCTGTATACGTACCACATGCCCTGATGCACCCTCCCCACAAATAGCCAGATGGGGACTCACACCAATAGGCCCTCTTCTTCTTGCTTTTCTTTCCAACCTAGAGCATCAGCAACTTGGGCTTTCTGTTTTCTTCCTCTCTTTTACCTCCCTCTTCTATCCCTTCCCTACTGCCCAATTCTCTCCCTACTATTGTTGGCAGGGGACGTCGAAATGAACTCTGGCCCCCTAAAGATCCCAATTACCCATTCCCACACTATGTGGGCTAGCCCCGCTGGGCTAAAGATGGCTCACCTTAACATCTGTAGCCTCCCATCCAAATATGCGGATCCTGAAACTTGGGTTACCTTCTACAAGCCCCATGTCCTGGGGCTCACGGAGACATGGCTGAAACCACATATCTCTGATGACACCTACCAACTTCCGGAATACTCCCTGTTGTGCCATGACTGTCCAGGGGGAAAAAAGGTAGTGGCATCGCACTCTTCATCAGGAGGCCCTTAACTGCCTCCCTTATCCTCTCCTCAGAGCCTGACTCCCCCAGTGAGTGGCTCATCTTGGAGCCGACGTTGGGCTCATCCAAAAAGCTGTATCATGGTTGCTGTTATAACTCCGCAAATGGAGGCACACCAGGTCTCCTCAATCACCTGTCTGGACTAGGTCAACTCGCTCCACTCAGAGATACCATTCTCCTGGGAGATTTTAACTTTAACTGGTTAGGCTCCCAGGAACTTGAATATGCCAATCTGCTCAAATATCACCGGCTAGTACAGCTGATCACTATCCCCACCAGACATAATATGCGCACCCAAAATCACTCCCTTCTTGATTGGATGGTCACAAATAGGGAGGACGATATGCTCCAGGCAGGGACCTTGTCTGACTCCATCAGCGACCACTCCCCTACTTACCTGATCTGGTCTACTAAAACCAAGCCCCCCCCCCCCAAAAAAAACCTCCTGTCCTTCTATAATTTTTACTCCCCTGACACCACTAAATTCACTAAGGACGGCAACACTGTTGACTGGTCAGCTCTCACTCTATGTCTGATGTGTCTACCACAGTAAAATTCCTCACTGATGCCCTCCTAAGATTCAAGACAGTCACTTCCCACTCACCACTAGGCGGCTGAACCAGATGGATTACCAAAGAACTTCTGGCCCTGATGAAAGACAGAGACTCCAAATGAGTCGCATACAAGCTCGAGCCTGCTCCTGAACTCTGGAATGAATACTGGAGACTGTGTAACAAATGCAACCAAGCCACCCAGTCCCAGAAATGCAGTTACTACCAGAAACGGCAAACAGATAACCTTGCAAACCCACATTGTTTCTGGAGCTCCTTGGGCTCCCATCTCTCTCCAAAGTCCCATAGTCTGATTATAAACTTAAACTCCCCCACCAGCTTACTAACAGACCCGACTGAGATTGCCCAGGTGTTTAACAGCAAATTCACTGACCTCTCTGCCCACCTAAACAAACCCCCCCCGGCAACCTCATTATCCAAGTGCGCACACATGTGACCTGCCCTTCCTCTCTCCACCTCACACCCCCACCCTGCCTTTCTACTTCAGGGTCATCTCCTAGAATGTTACTTCTAAGCTCATCAGGAGCCTCCTGACTCGGGGAAGCCCAGGTACCAACGGCATCCACCCCTCCCTGCTCAAACTTGTTGCCCCTGCCATATCAAAACCGTTGACATTTATTTTTAACCTTACTCTGACCGCTGCCATCATGCCTGTCTCCTGGAAGACAGCCAAAGTAGTTCTTATATTTAAAGCAGGAGACCCTCTTTCTCCCGATAACTACCAACCAATCTCTATTCTCCTCCACCTCAGCAAACCCCTAGAAAAAACTGTGCACTGCCAACTTTCTGACCACACTGATAAACTGATCACAATATATTTAGACAGTAGGGGGCAGGTTCATCGGAAACATTAGAAAATTCTATTTAATGGAGAGGGTGGTAGATTACTGGAACAAACTCCCAGAGGAGGAGGCGGTGGGGGCAGAAACTGTGGGGGGATTCAAGAGAGCGTGGGATAGACACAAGGGTCTTTTAGGTTTGGGGAGGGGGACGGTAGGAAATAGCAAAGTTCTAGCAGCCAGCTAGGCATACTGGGCAGACTGGGAGGGCCTAGCGGTCCTTTTCTGCCGTCACTTTCTATGTTTCTGTGTTTCTGTAAGTACAACCTTCTGTGTGAGCAGCTACATGGTTTCATAAAAAACACAGTACTGCCTCTGCCCTCTTCACAGACCATGTCTACAGAACTATGGATCGGGGAAAAGCTACTGGCACAGTGTTTGTGGACCTGACGAAGGCCTTTGACCTGGTCAGCCACCCTCTACTGCAAATCAAGCTCCACCAGCTTGGATGCTCTAATGAAACCTTGCATTGGTTCCAAAGCTACTTAACTGGATGTTCCCAGGTGGTGGTTATTGGTGCTGCCACCTCCCCAGAATTGTTTGTCTCTACCGGTGCCCCCCAGGGCTCGATACTTGGCCCCCCAGTTTCTCTATTCATCAACTCCCTCCCTCCCCTCTGACAGCCTACATCGCTCTGCTCTCTTGTATGTGAATGACTTTGTCTTCTTTCATAGTGACAAGTCACTTCAAAACATATCCTCAGTACTCACCCACAACTATGGCTGTGCCCATAACTGGTTCTTATCTAACATGCTCCTTGTCAACGAGAAGAAACCCAAGGCAATGTTACTTGGATCCAGGCCCTACCTGGCTGGTATTGCAAAAACCAACTCCTCTCTCACTGTGCTCTCTCCATCTGGTCCTCCCCTGCAAACTGTCACCTACTTCAAATATCTGGGCGTTACCCTTGACCCCTGTCTCGCATTTACAGAACATATTAACACTATTGTGCGCATGGTAAACCAAAAGCTGGTGCTGCCTACTGACTAAGGAATTTCCTAACCTCAGATGCCCATCTAGCCACTACTCAGGGCAACCTTCTCCCCATCCTGGACTACTGCTCCCCCATTTTGTCTTCTGCTATGTCCTCCACCCTTCGCCACAGACTCAATTCTGTCTATAATAGTGTTTGCCACTTTGCTTTATTGGCTCCTTACGCAACCCACCACTGTTCCTTGTATCAGTCACTAGGGTGGCTCTTGCTCAAGGCCCGCCATGACTATGCCTTAGGAAGTCTCATTGATGGCTCCCTGTGTGATAGTGTGGATTCACCATACGCTTCCCTCCTTACAACCCTGGTTCCAACACGGTGTCTCCATGCAACTTCGCCCCCCCGGTGGTCCCCAAAGTCTCTTCAGTTATGGGTCGTAAAGCACTGTCTTCGCTGCACCTCTCTGGAACAGCATCCTGCACCTCCACTCAGCCAGTTCGCACCTTATCTTCAAGTCCCTACTCAAAAACTTAGCTTTTATCCACAACCAGCTGTTCCTGCCTGCCAGGTAAACCCCCCACATGTACCCCTCCCCCAGGTGACTCTTATATCACTGGTGGACTCTAAACCACAACTTCCACTTAGTCCTTGCACTTTTGTCCTGCACAACGTATCATTTTTATTTGTACTGTATTGTTATCACACATGCATCTTCTCATAGATTGCAATCTCTGGAATTGTGCTGTAGCTTGTATGTACTTATTTTTTTGTTATTGTTAGCGCTGAACCCATGTTATAGCTTGTATGCTTCACTTCTACTGTAATGCACTTGTATCCTGTATTTTACATTATCTGTGCCACTTCTGTGGCCTGAGTTGTGCCTGAAAACGGTCCATTGGATCAGTGCACTTACCTGGTTACTAAAGACTACATAAAATAAATAAATAAATAAATAAATGCTGAAAATGAGGGATCCTCTGGAGGTGATCTTGGTGTGTTCACAACCAAGTCCTCACTACAGGAGGAGACTGTGGACCTGGTGCCCTGTCCATAGTGGCTCTCGGCATAGTCTTCCTCTTCCTCCTGCATCATGAGATCAGGATTATACTCATACTCGTCATCAATTCTATCGATGGGAATGAAGGACCACACCAGCGATGACGACATCAACTGAGGAGCTCTATTTTGCAAGGGAGTGCCTTGCAATGTCACTGCAGTGTCTGTAGTGGTCCCCGTCGATAGGCCAGCAGGGACTGGTAGGCCAGGCAGTAGACATCTTTTCATGTTTGAAAATGAAAAGAGTACTGTCTCAGTGTTGGTGCTGCTTTGTTTAGTAGGCACAACTGAAGTAGTCGACGTTTAAGGCTGGATCTCCATTGATGATGGTAACGTACCAGCATTAATACGCCCAGTAGTGCCCATACAAAGCCCTGACCCTGGTGTTTGGTCGATGGTCAGGGGGGCGGTCAGCGTTTCCACTGGAGCAGAGGTCATACCTATAAGTCTGCAGGAGTGACCTGGATCTCGCTGAGGACTTGTCAGTGTCCTGGTACCTGTGTTTGTGACTTTCCAAAGATTTTTCCCAGGACTTTGAGGACCGTGATTTGGTCGACTGGCTTGGCAATATGGATTTTTCTTGCAGCTGCTTCTACATTCTTTCAATGGTCTTTCAGAGGTGGAATTTCTCCATAGCTCCCTTTCTACATCACCTGGTTGTGGAGCTGAACACCCAGCAGAGCTCACAAGCTTCCACATTGTGAGAGAGGTCTAAGCAGTGGACACAGACACAGACATCATGGGATTCTCCAGTGTAGATCTTCTCTCCGTACTCGCAGTACTGGAACAGTTTAGAGCGTTCCTTTGATGACATACAGGTCACCGGAAATCACTATAAAAGTGATTACTTTGGTATAAGAAAAAATAAAATGGCAGCTATGAGCAGCGACATTTCCAATGGTGGGTCTGACAAGTCTGATCAACGGCAGAAAAAGAACCGAGAAGAGGAGGGGCCGCCCATGCTTACGTATAAGCTGATGTCTGACGTTGTCATGGGTGGCCCCTGGCTGACTGCTTGCAAAAGTTTCCATGTGGTCCTGGCATTGGTGTGGTTATAGTTCCAAAGGAGTGGCCTGATGAAAGAGATACCCTCGAAGAAGATGTGACTTACCACTAAACTGTGCTGCATATTCTAGACACAATAGGTCCAGTGGACTACAGTATAACTGTTTATACATGATCGTGGAGAGTACAAACTAGTGAACTAGTAATGGTGGAATGGCTGTGTATCAAATCAGAAGTACACAGAAAGATATCAAAATATTTTCCACTAACGCAACTTTAATCACTACCTCAGTTTCCATAATTTTTCTTATTCTTACTTTTTTAACAACTACCAATGGATTGTATATGTGTGCAAATTACATATTCGTAAACTGGGAAAATTTACCAGTTATTTTATAATTTGTTAGTCTTTTTTTGTTTTGTTTTTCACCAGGAAAGGCACACTGAGCTGTGATACCATGTTTCCCAGTGCATCTTGTGGGGTGCATTACATGGACAGGGGTAATGTTGGCCATGATACCGGGGGAATCCCCCCTACTCATCTTCAAGTAAGTACCATGGGATCTTTAACATCCACATAGACAGTGACCAAAGATGGGCTAAATGGACCACAACTTCTCATCCAGAAAATGACACCTCAGCAGGGTAGCACTCAGCTTGTACTACACTACAGTGAGAGTTATGGGTATTGCAACAAGCATCTGGTGCAAGGTTAAAACTCATGACCTTCTGATGTTCTGACCTCAGAGGGCATGCTACCTTTTTTTTATCAATATATTTTTATTGTTTTAAAAAATATATGTATACAGTTACAGATGCAAATGATCAATTAAATATAAATATGTAGGAATAAAAGATTAGTATATATATATATATACATATATGTTATTCACATATTATTAAATGTAAAGTATAGTATATTTAATATAAATTAGAGACAATAAGTTAGAAGAAACAGAATTGCTCTAAAGTATCATTTATCGAATAGAGTAGGGTAAATAACAAAAGGATGAAAAAGTGATAAAGAAGAGGGAAAAAGAAGAAGTAAGAATGAGAAGGGTGTAATCTGATGTTTTAATATAGGTTTGATACTTTATTTTATACTAAAATTGGGATGTCAGGGGTCTAAAGGGCTACTACGGTAATGTACTCAAGGCTTATATTTTATTCTGACCCAAACAGCACATTGCATAGAGTATGCCATTTTTTGTTAAATTTGGCTGATTGGTCTCTTAAAGCTAGTGCTAATTTCTCTGTTTTTAAAATTTCTATTAAAGTATTTTTCCATTCTTGAACTGTTGGAACCGCGTCTTCTAATCAGTGTTTCAAAATAGCATGTCTCATTGACACTCCTAATAAAAATAATGTTTGCCGTTGTTCATATGACCAACATGTTTCTCTATCAAAGTGCCCAAGGATGCAAGTGTGTACATTAATATGTCCTGAGATGATAGGATAAACTTCAAATAAGTTTGTCACTGCCGTCCATAAAGATTTCACTAGAGGACAATCCCAGAACATATATATAAGGGCACCCTGTCCCTCCCTACATTTGTGGCAAGTTGGAGTGGTAGCTAAACTCATTTTAAATCTTTGATATGGAGTGTAATATAGATTATGTAAAGTTTTAAACTGGATAGAAACATAGAAACATAGAATTTGACGGCAGATAAGGACCTCTTGGCCCACCTAGTCTGCCCATTTTCCTACCTAACAGATAAGCTGCAGATCCTAGTTAACCAACAGCTTAAGTCCACTGAACAAAACACTTGGAATGGAAGGGTCCATATCCTATCCCAGTCCCAGTCTTCTGTAGGCGTTCCCAGTGTACGAGACCACCATCTGATAGTTTCTGTAGCTGAGCCCCTTGTTAATTCTACTAATAGTCCATATATGAAAGATATGGAAGGCATCCTCTTAAGACATCCAAGAATGTTCTGGTATTGTCATTTAAAGGAGTAGAAAGGTCTATCTGGTTTCGTACTGCAATTGTAACATTCAAATAGAACAAATTTTCAGATAGGGGACAGTCAAATTTGCTTATTAAATCTTCATATGTTAGGATAGTGTCATTATACAAAATGTCTCTCACAGTGGTAATTCCATTTTGTTTCAAAACTTCATTCTGGAAAGGAATACCACTATGTGTAAAGTTTGGATTTCCCCAGATAGGTTGAGTTCTAATTTGGTTTAAGTCTAATTTTAGAAGATTACTGATCTGCCTTAGTTGTTTTAGTGAGTCTAAAATAATATTGTTCTTACAGGATGTCTGTGGTTTTACATATGATAAGGCACTAAGAGATAATCCCTGTTCCTCTATAATCTCTTTCTCTATATCCACCCATTCTGGATTATATGTTTGTGTTAATTCCACGTGTTTCCACCTCACCAGGTGAGCTAACCTTGCTGCTAAGTAGTATAAATAAAAACCTGGGGCCTTAAGACCTCCATTAATCTTGGTTCTGCACAACCTAGTGTATGACATTCTTTTTTATTTATTTATTTATTTATTGAATACAATCGGAATTAATACCTTTGAGTCAGAGACAACTTTACAAAGGCTTCACGTCATAGAAAACAATACAGAGCATACAGTGTACAGACATCACAGTATAAATAGCGGTGTGGGAAATATCACACCTTATGAATGATACATGGCAAAGTACAACAGGTAGATGTGGTACAGGATAATTACAACAGTCATAGACAATGCAGTACAATGCAGTACACAGGCAAAATACAATAAATACAGTAACTACAGGGGCAATCATACAGTACAGTAGTTGTTGTGAGAAATATTTATGACTGGAATGTGCAAGCAGCGAGTCCAGTGAATGTCAGCTAGTCTGAGGCTCGGGTAAGACCGAAACCAGGGACAGGCACTCTAGAAGCAGGACCAAGTGGGTCCACTGTCATGGCATTTCTTGGTCGTGGGTAGGTCAGTTACAGTCACAGGTGAAGTCACGCAAGATATTGCTACGGAGAAGGGATTTGAACAGTCCCAGGGTAGGAGCCAGGAGGACAGGTATGGGCAGTGAGTTCAGCAAATTCTATGTCTTTTGTGTGCTCAAATGAACTGTGCTGCTAAAGAATAGATGTATTGTATCCATTTCTTGGTCAAACAACATGGAATCATCATAAATGCATATAGTAAACAAGGTAATATATTCGTTTATCAGATTCAAGCCTCCCACATAAACCTAAGGGTAATTTGATCCATCTAGAAAGATCTTCAACAACCTTCTGAGCCACTGACACTGTTTAATGAATAGTGAAGTGCCCCATACAACAGCCATTTCTTTTCACCAGTAGCATGAATAATTTACCTGAAGCACTCTAATTCTACATATAACAGGTACACTAGGGACTCAGTAGGGTGAGGACATGACTTGAGGTCTCATTTACATAGAAACTTGGACAGATTCTAAAATGCAATACTTCACTGCAATGCACAGTAGTGTTTTACACATCTGCCTTCATACAACACATGTGTCTAAGGTCCCAGCTGCTTTGTAATCACTTAACTCTATATCTCAAAAGGCTACCTTGCACAAGGTGAATGTAAACACAGCAAGAGAGAGAGAGGGAGTCTAAGGAATGGCATACCTCATGTGTCTTTAGTTGCTGCGGTATTCCCTTCATCCATTCTCTTTGCTCTGTCAGTTCCTCAATGCTGTTGGGCTTCTCGTATAACTTCCGGCTGATAGTTTTGTATTCTTCACAGGCCTACAATAGTTATAGCTTTCCTTAGTCAACAGCACCCTGACATGAGTATGTTATACATCAGACAAGATTTTAAAGTGTCCTATTACCCAAGGAGTACTACAGAGCACACAACTCTTACCAAGTCATCGTCATCATAGGAAAAAAACACTGGTCAACAGTACATTGATAATTATGAAAATCAGAAACGCTCAACAGAAACAACATTGGGCACACCCTATGGATTACCTGATCTCTATGGAAGGTAGGGTTTACCTTGTCTTTAAGGAAGATCTTCAGGAAAAATTAAATAGTCAGGGTCTACCTGGTATGTATGGATGATTAAAAAGAGAAAGTCTACCTGGCGTTTTTGAAAGATTTAATAGTCAGGGTCTGCCTCTTTGTTATGGAAGAGCAAACAGTCAGGGTCTACCTTGTCTTTATGAAAGAGCAAATAAACAAGGTCTACCTTGTCATTATTGAAGATCAAATAGTCAAGGTCTACCTTGTCTTTATGGAAGACTAAATAGTCAGGAACTACCTTGCCTTTATGAAAGATTAAATAGTCTGGGTTTACCTGGCCATTATGAAAGATTAAACAGAGAGAGGATCTACCAGGTCTTCATGAAAAATTAAATAGTCAAGGTCTACCTTATCTTTATGAAAGATTAAGTAGTATGGGACTACCTGTTTCTTATGGAAAATCAAACAGTCATGGTCTACCTTGACCTTATGGAAAATTAAATAGTCTGGGTTAATTCAGACAATTAGTACCTCACTTGACTTTGGGTGCGGTAATGGACAAAGTTGCAAAGGACTGTTGCTTAGTGGTCCCAAGTGCTACTAGCATTAGTCTCGTGTATGGCTCCCTGCTGTGCTAAGCACAAACGGGTCAAAAGCATTTCTCTGGGCAGTTGCTAGTGACATCAAAACCATGCAGGGAAAAGGGCGTGTGGGTTGCTATGCAAATGGTTTTAAGGGCCATGAACAAAGGATGGTGACCCTTGCATGGACTGCAGCACAGTTTTGAGACACCCAGTGCCTGTAGAACCATTACAGTCAAGTAGTGGAGAAGGGGTCCAACAATGTGGTAGGCAGAAGGTAGCATACAGGAGTTCTGACAAGGAATGGAGATTATCACTGGACCCTACATGAAGCTAGGCTGCAAGGTGGAAAGGGTTGGGGGATTCCATAAGATAACAAAGATGTAACTGTCATCAGTTAGCTGAATGAGTTAACTGGACTACTAGATTTAGACCATGGATACCAAAGAAAACACTGATGGATCCATGGCCAAGAAACAGGCCTAAAGAGGCATGGGCATAGGGTCACAGCAGAGTGGCATTAATCCAGGAATCGGAGAAGGTCACAGTGCCTGGCAACCGGCACTAAGCCATGCCCAGACCCCTGTGACTGTCACTAGGCAGCATGTTATGTGGTTACAAACCGCATTTGTATCCACTAACATCTGTCCGACACATTTTTATGAATTAGTAGCCAAAGAGATTCCTCACCCAGTGACTACGTCCTTTGTGTATGGCAGATTAAAGTGGCAGCAAACAAGCTGATTCTTTGCACTCTGAATTTGTTTTGCATTGACTACAACAGAGAATTCAAAAACCAACAAACAGCACTGTGTCCTGGTGTGGCAGTGGTGGTGCATATACTTGTGGCTAGCCCTAACAGAACATAAAGGAAAATTACGTACCTACGTAATTCTTGATCTTCTTGGACGAGTCTCCACCACTCATTCACACTAGTGGGATTAGGGCCGGAGGCACTAGGACCCATCGAGAACAAACTTTTTTGCTGGTGGCGCGAGAGATGGCGCTTGGCGAGACACTGGCCCCGAGCGACTGCGCCGAGGCAGTGGCGACCTTCTCGCGCCGACCACTCCAACCGCCTCAGTACCTTTTTTCCAAGGAGGTGCAGCGCAACCTAACGTAAAGAGTAACTGTAACATTAAAAACACGGACATAAGATAGTCCGTCGACCCGTGTAAGAAGGGTCAGTAAAAGTCCTCACAGCCTAAAGATTTGAGGGTGAAGACCAACACAGCGGTGAGCTCCGGGGGATGGAGGGTGGGCGTGTGAATGAGTGGTGGAGACTCGTCCAAGAAGATCAAAATTACGGTGGGTACGTAATTTTCCTATCTTCCTGGACCTAGTCTCACCACTCATTCCCACTAGTGGGAATACCAAGCTGATAATCCCCAAGGGGCGGCAGGAGAGCCAGAGCTCACATGTCTAAGGTAGAAGCCCATTAAGGATGGTTCTGCGAATGCGGAATGTCGCCTGGCATGAACATCCAGTGCATAGTGCTTAACGAAGGTATGCACTGAGCTCCAGGTGGCGGCGTTGCAGATATCTGCAATTGGAACATTGCGAATTTCCGCCAGGGATGCCGCGACCGCCCTAGTAGAGTGAGCGTACACTCTACCTTCTAATTTAACCTGAGCCATGGAGTAGCAATGTCGAAGGCATGCCACTAACCATGAGGAGATGCATCTGATAGCGACAGGTTGACCCAGCCGGGTGTCGCTGAAAGAAACAAAGAGTTGTTGAGTCTTGCAGACATCCTGGGTTCTGTCCAAATAGAACATAAGGCTCTCTTAACATCCAAGGAATGAAGAGCTCGTTCCCTTCATTTTGGAAATTAGCGAAATGTGGGAAGTACCAGAGGTTGGTTTAGATGGAATTCTGACACAACCTTGGGAAGAAATTTTGGATGAGTACGGAGAACTACTTTGTCTTTATGGAGGAGCAGTATACGGAGGGTCTGTAACCAGGGCATGTATCTCAGAGACTCTCAGGGTGAGTGATGGCCCCAGGAAGGCAGTCTTCCAGGTAAGAAATTTTAGCTCACAGGTAGCTAGGGGTTCGAAGGCTTCTGGTGAGCATGTCCAGCACCAGGTTAATGTCCCAGGCTGCAACTGGACGCTTAACAGGGGTCTGGTATGAAGAATCTCAAGAAATCTCTTCACCATAGGTAACTGAGCCAGAGTCAGGGATGAAACCAGCTCATGGAGCGCTGAGATGGCACTAAGGTGAACTTTAACTGTGGAGTACTGAAGACCTGAGTTAGATAGGTCCAAAAGATACTCAGAACCTTGTCAGGAGGACAGGAAAAGGGGTTCAAGAGGACTTTGCACACCAGAAAAAACACCTTCCATTTGGATGCGTATGTTTTCCGTGTGGCTGGCTCCCGAGCAGCCAGAAGGATGCTCGAGACTCTACGGGAGACGTTGAACCGATTCACTTCTATCTCTTCAGGAGCCAAGCATGAAGGTGAAGTGATTTCAGGTTAGGATGGACCAACGAACCCTGGGTCAAGAGACTGACTTGCAAGGAAGTGGACTTGTGCTCTCAAGCACCACTCCCATACCCTCATTGCTTCCCTGCAAAGGGATAAGAGTGAAACACCGCCTTGCTTGTTGATGTAATACATCACAGCTTTGCTGTCCGTTTGAAGGAGAATGTTCTTGTGACAAGGACATCCTTCAGAGCTTGGATCGCATAGAGGACCGCTCTCACCTCCAAGACATTTATGTGGAGATGAGATTCGAGCGAGTCCATACACCTTGAGTGTGGAGGGAGAGACAGTGAGCTCCCATCCCATTAGCGATCGTCTGTGGTGATGGAGATCTGATGGTCGGAAGAGCAAGGGGAACCCTTGAGGAGATTGCTCTCTTGAGACCACCAGGTGAGAGACCTTGAAGGGTTGCGTCACCTTGATGGGATAAGACTGGGGTGAAGGTCGGAGACCACTGAGTGGAGAGCATCCATTGGGTGGTTCTCATGTGCAGCAGACCAGGGGGTACAGTGAACACCGAGGGTATGAGACCCAACATCGTTGCATCGAGAGAGCTGTAACCGATTGGTTCTCCCGATGTAACGGGCCATCCGAAGGATGTCGAGTCTTCTGTCCTCTGGAAGGAAAGCCTTGAGGAAGAGGTGACTAGAAGTCCCTAAGAAAAGAGCCTCTGGGAGGGCTGCAGTTGGGATTTTTCAGATTCAGCAGAGCTCCCATGGGCGTGAGAAGGCGAGAGCGTTTACGCGCGGCTTCAAAAGTCCCTTGGCTGGACGGGCTTGCTAGAAACCAATCGTCCAGGCAGGGAAAGACTCGAAGTCCGCCTTCCTGAGATGCGCCTCTGAGAACTGCACAACACTTTGTAAAACTCACGGCCGAGATAGCCCAAAGGCAGGACTCTGAACTGATAATGCTGACCCAAAGCTACAAACCTGAGGAACTTGCGGTGGGTGGGTGGACGGGATATGCTGGTCGCATCCTGCATATCCAGAGAGCCAGCCAGTCGTCCTGATGCAGCAAGGGTAACAGGGTACATAGGGAAATCATTTGAATTTCTCCTGGGAGAATTTGTTCAGCTTTCAGAGGTCTAGAATGGGGCATCCCCAGTTTTCTTTGGAACCAGAAAGAAATGGGAGTAGAACCCTGTGTTCCATAAATGCTGAGGGCACCAGTTCTATTGCCCTGTTGTTCAAGAAGGCCCTCGATCTCGGTGGTGAGGAGGTCTGACTGAGAAGCCGACAACCTGGGTTGTCGTCTGGGAAGGACAATTTGGGGGGTGAAGGTAACCTCGCGAATTATCCGAAGGACCCATTTGTCTGAAGTTATGGACTTCCACTCGTTGTAGAAGTACATTAGCGACCTCCACGGAGGAGAAGTTCCATCTCGGGCAGTGTGGATGGAACTTGGGCCAACAACTCATAAGGTGGCGCTGGGGCTTTAGGCCCCTGCGCTTTGCTGCGTCTTCTTCTGAGGTTGGGCAGGTTGGCTTTTATGGAAGCTTCCCTGCTTCTGCCTCGAAAGGACTGACGACTAAAACTGGCGTCTGTTCGTATGCCCGCGAGAAGGGCAGGCGGAGGAGTTCTGGCCAATTTAATGGCCGATCTAGTCTTTTAGGAGGCTTCTAAGGCTTGCTCCACCTGAGGGCCGAAAAGATAGGTGCCATCAAAGGCAGCGCGCATTACCTGCTGCTGAGCATCCTTCATTGAAGCCCAGAAGGCAGCCAGGAATGGCGTCGAGTACAAATCCCTGCAGCAGCTGAGCGAGAAGCAGTGTCGAAAGCGTCCATGGCGGCTTTGACATTGGTTATTGATTCAATACCTCTAGTAACGGTCAATAGAAGCTCTGACTTGGAGTCCGAATCTGGAAGAGCTTCAACCATTCTTTTCATAGAGTGCCACAGGATATACTCATACTGAGAAAAATAGCCTTGATAACTGTAACAGCATACTTAGAGTGGAGGCAGCAAAGACTCTCTTACCTAATGTATCAATCTTACGAGACTCTTTGTTAATAGGTCGAGGCTGAAGTAGTTGAGGAAGAACGACCTTGTCATTCTCTGCCAGGACTACAATAGGATCCGCAAATGCTTGGGATGCCAAAATAGGGCCGATCCTTGGGAGCTGAATACTTCTTATCAATGGATTTAGCCACTGAATGATTAAGAGCAGGATTATTCCATACCATTTGAGACAGCGTCTCGAAGGAAACTGGATCGGGAGTCAAATCACGTAGGGATCTCCGAAGCATGAAGGTACTGGAGTCTTAATATCTTCCAGGATCGATGTCTGTAGTCTGAAGAAACAGTGGATCTCAGGTTCTTCAACAGAGACTTAAGGACAGGTCCTCGACCACAGGCTCTAAGCAAAGAAAGATCCTGTTTCCTCACTTCATCACCCACCGAAGGTCTGGGTCAGGCTCAACATCATCTCTCTGATGGTCCAGAAAGGACTGTTTGGACAGGAAAGGAATGAAAATTAGGAGAGGAGGAAATATCAGAAAAACAAGGAGAGTCCCGAGGACCCCAGCGCGCGAGGCAGCAGGAGCGAAAGCGGCACCAGGAGACCTGCAGGCGCCAAAAGCGGCCGCGGACCCATAAGCAGCACCATAAAACCCCAAGTGACGCCCATGACAGGCGCCACTCCCAGCCTCACCAACCCGGCCAGCGCCACCAAGCAGCAGCGCCACGCGCCGCCCGAAACCCGGCGCCGCTGCAACGCCGCCAAACCAGCGACACCGCTGCAGTACCGCCAAAAGCCAGCCAGCGCCCATGCGCCGCCCGACCCAGCAGCGCCCGCCAGCAGCGCCGCCAGATCAACAGCGCCGCGGGCGGCTCCGCAAGACCCACCGGCACCAAAAGCGGCGACGACAAGCCAACAGACTCCGCAGAAGGCGCGGAAAAGCCCAGGAACCTGGAAAGCAAGAGGAGGAAACAAAACCAGGAGATAAGGGCATCGTGTGGCCCCTGCGCCGCAGCCATGTGAGGGGGAAACACCTACACGGAGTCGAGGCACCGAAGAAGGCGCGCACTAGGAAGGTCCAACCGCCTTACCTGATCGCCGGAGGGCCCGAGGCCCGAGCAACCGAGCCAGGCAGAAGAACCAACCTCCGAGCCCACCGGCTCCATAGAGCCGCCCACTGATGAAACTGCTCATCTGGAGCCCTACCTATAGGCGGGAGGGCTCCGATGAAGGACGACGATTACCAGAAGTTGGCGACTCCGAAGGAGAGCGGCAACTAACAATGATAACCGACCGTCGACGCCAGACACTACCAGAGGCGACCTCGAGAGATGCCTTCTCTTTTGACCTGTGGGCGAAGAAGGCTTCGAGGCGAACGGTGCCGTAAGCGACCGTTTATTTTATGCCTGGCAGGGGACCGCCCATCCCCGACATCGGACCGGCCGTTGTCGGAACCCGCTGAGTTTCTTGAGAAGGAGGTTGACGGACCAAGCCGGCTGACTGAACAGCTTTCATCACGAAGTCTCCCTACCGTCACCTGACCTGCTCATGGTTGACTCCGTCAAGTAGGCGAGACTTCTTCAAGTAAGATTAAATTTAAGATATTAGAAAAATTTTCGAAATAGAATAAAATTAGCGATACTACTATCGTGATAATGTTACAAAAACAAACTGAAAACTAAGCTAGTTTGAAGTTTGACTCCGACTCGAACGCAGCGTCGTATACTGAAGCGCTACTCGGCAGCGGGAAAAAAAGAACAAGCGGTTGGAGGGTCGGCGCCGAGAAGGTCGTTACCGCTCGAGCCGCAGCTCGCGGCGCCGTGTCTCGCGGCGCCATCTCTCGCGCCGACCCTCCAGCAAAAAAGTTTGCTCCCGATGGGTCCTAGTGCCTCCGGCCCTAATCCCACTAGTGGGAATGAGTGGTGGAGACTTAGGTCCAGGAAGATCAAAGAAAATTCTGCATTCACTGGAAAAAAAAAAACAGTCCGGATACCGATATCATCAAAACAGCATATAGTTTATATAACGCTCCAAAGTTTAGAGGACTATGAAGCTCTGGCACTTTGAGCTTTGGCAGGCATTCGTCAGGGGATGTCAACTGAGAAACTAGCCCTGGAAATACTATTTTCCATGAAAGACATTTCAAATGGCCATCCTTGTGTTCTGGTCTCTGTTGGTTGGGGGACGGTGCAGGGGCACCTTGCCCAGCAGGTGGGGTCTGCTGAGTCACATCTGCTGTTGGTTCAGCACTGGGGTTCATGGGCCAGTGGTCCGTCCTGCACCTGTCTGGTTGTGTAGCTCATGGGGGCCTTGCCCTGGTGGGGGGCTGGGGAGGGGCATCACAAGTAGAAAAAGGAGTGGTTATCCCTCTGTATAGACAGTTGCTGAGACCCCATCCGGAGTACTGTGTGCAGTTTGGGAGACCTCATCTCGCAAGGACATGGACGGATGGAAGCAGTCCAGAGGAGGGCAACTAAAATGGTGCAGGGTCTGCATCAGAAACCATGTGAAGAGAGACTGAGAGAGCTTAATATGTATACCCTTGATGAGAAAGGAGGACGGGGGGACATGATAGAAACGTTCAAGTACCTCAACGGAATCAACAAAGTCCAGGAGGGTAGCATCTTTCAGAAAAAGAGATGTGTAAGAACAAGGGGCACAATTTAAAGATAGACAGGGGGCGGTTCATGGGTAATGGAGGACATTTTGTTTCACAGAGAAGTGATGGACACATGGACACCTTCCTGGAAAGGCTGTGGGGTCTACAACAGTGGAGGAATTCAAACATGTATGGGACAGACATAAGGCAATTATAGTGGGGGGTGGCAGGAAGTAGGCTGTTGGTTAACTAAAATCTGCAGCTTATCCAGTAGGTAGGGAAATGGGCAGACTGGGTGGGCCAAGTGGTCCTTATCTGCCATCAAAGTCTACGTTTCTATGTATAAACAGTAGTCAGTGGTGTCACTAGTTCTCCCTTTAGTTCTTTTAGAATTCTGGGATGAATCCTGTCAGACCCCATTACTTTGTCCACCTTCAGTTTTAGGAGTTCATTCAGAACCCTTTCTTCTGTGAAAGGACTGTTATCAACTCCCCTATCCACAGTGCTTCTATTGACTGGATTATGTACCACCCCTCCTCTTCTTTTGTGAATACTGAGCAGAAATATTCATTCAGTATTCCTGCTTTTTTCACTGTCCCTCTCTGACCACCACCCTCCCTTTATTAAGCCTCACTATCCCTCCATTGGTCTTTTTTCACTCCCTAATGTACCTATAAAAGGGTTTATCCCCCTTCTTAACCAAGTAGGCCATCTTTTCCTCAGTTTGAGCCTTTGCTATTCTGACTGCCTTCCCGCCTCCTTCTGCTTTAACTGGTACAGTTCTCTGTCCTGCTCCTTCTGTGTTTCCTTATACTTCCTGAATGCTATTTTTCTCTCCCTAACCTTCCCCACCACCTCTTTTGAGAACCATAGTGTTTTTTTCTTTCATTTTGATTTGTTTATTTGCTTCACACAAAGGCTTGCTGCCTCTTTGATGACAGTTTTGATGTTTTCCCATTGTTCCTCCACCCCTCCTCCTTGCCTGTTTGCTAGTGCTTTTCTGAGACACTCTCCCATTTTGACAAAGTCAGCCCTCCTAAAGTCCAGTACCCTCACTTTTGTATGGCTTGACTCTGCAACTGTGTTTATCGTAAACCACACTGTTTAGTGGTCACTTGTTCCCAGATGGCTACCCACTTCTAGATCTGAGATCCTCTCTCCATCCCTGTTTGAGAGTACCAGGTCTCAGACTGCTCCCTCCCGAGTGTGTTCCAACATTAGCTGTCTGAGGCATGCCCCATTTAGGGCATCGAGAATGACCCTGCTCTTCGATGTGGCTGCAGCAAAGGTGCTCCAGCTAACATCTGGTATATTCAGGTACCCCATCAACAATATGAAAAAAATTACCTTAGTAATTATGTTTCTTCTAATGGAGTCTTGCTGTATTCTGACTATCGCAGTTAGCTCCAGCCTTTAAACTGCCCCGGAGAACAAAGGGTTAACTTTTCTATGCATGGCATAGAATGCTGAGCTCAAGCTCGGTTGAGGTCTCTGTCTGTTTCCTTTGAAACTCAACCGTCAGATTCTTACGAGCAAAAACTCACTAACCATCCTATGTGGAGATTGTAAAACATTTTTACTAGCCAACTGGCAACAAGGAGTTTTGGATTCCCAAGAAGACTCAAGTCAGGAAACCCAAAACCAAAAACCAACCCCATTAAGGGATAACAACAATAACAAAAAACACCCAAACAAATAAAGGGAGGGTGTGTAATAGGCACCTCTAGGGTGCAACACTGCACCTGCCCACCCACTTCCCCAAAACAGGTTCTGAGAGGAGAGGCAGAGAGGGAGATCAGAATACAGCAAGACTCCATTAGAAGAAACATAATTACTAAGGTGAGTAATTTTTTCTTCAAACAACATGAAGTCTTGCTGTATTCTGACTATTGCAGACTACCAAGCAGTACCTCCATGGAGGAGGGACAGAACCTACTTTGGGAATAGGCTCTGAAGTACTGCTGTGCCAAACCGAGCATCACTCCTAGCCTGGATATCCAGAGAGTAATGCTTGGTAAAGGTATGGACTATTTTCCAGGTGGCTGCTTGACAAATTTCTAACAGAGGGATATCCTGGCAGCAGCCAGGAAGCAGCTATACCTCTTGTAGAGTGAGCCCTCGGCCTGAGGATGGAATCTTCCTAGTTTCTCATAGCAGAATTGTATACAAGACACAATCCACCTGGCAATAGTTCTCTTGGTGGCAGGTTTGCCCTTTCCCACTTCCCCATAAGTAAGGAATAACTGGAGGGATTCAAACCTGTGTACCTTGGTACGCTCTATGTAGTAGCTAAGGGCTCTTTTAACATCCAAGCTGTGTAGCCTTCTCTTCCCTGAGGAAGAATGATCAGTGAAGAAGACAGGGAGAGACATGAACTGATTCAAGTGGAAGTCTGAAACCACTTTGGGCAAGAACCTCCTATTGGTTCTAAGGACCACTTTATCTCTATGAAAGGAGATAAAATCAGGTTCCACTGACAGGGCTTGCAGTTCACTGATATGTCTGGCAGAGGTAATGGCTACCAAAAACACAGTTTTCCAAGTCAAGTACTTAAGCTCTGCTGAGGACATAGGCTCAAAAGGAGGTTGCATAAGTTGAGCAATGCAAATATTTAAGTCCTAGGCAGGGGCAGGATCCCTAAAGTGGGGACTGCATGAAGCAATCCCTTGAAGAATTTACAGAACACTAGATGAGATGATAGTGAGGAAGACTTTCCCACTGACAAAAAAGCAGACAGAGCTGACAAGTGTACCTTGAGAGTAGCTGGTCTGAGGCCTAGGCCATTAAGATGGACCATATAATCCAGAACTGTAGACAATTCAGCAGTGTCTGGAAATATATGCTTCTTGGAACACCCAGTGCTGAATCTTTTCCATTCTGAGTTATAAGTCTTTCTGGTGGAAGGCTTTCGAGAAGCTTTGAGAATGTCCAGAACCCTCTGAGACAGGTGCAAATCTGCATACTCTAACTCTTCAAGAGCCATACCTTGAGATTGAGAGACCGAAGATTGGGGTACCAAATCCTTCCCTGAGAGGAGGTTAACAGGTTGTAATTCCTGGGAAGAGACAGGGGAAGATGGACTGTTAGAGACAGCAGCAGGGGGT
Source organism: Neoceratodus forsteri (assembly GCA_016271365.2). Lineage (NCBI taxonomy): Eukaryota > Metazoa > Chordata > Ceratodontiformes > Ceratodontidae > Neoceratodus > Neoceratodus forsteri. The sequence goes on along the minus strand of CM028129.1, from coordinate 1,706,458,881 downwards.
ACCAAGGCTGTCTGGCCCAGTCTGGAGCAATCAGAATCACTATGCAAGGTTGTGACCTTATCTTGACTAGGACTTTGAACAGAAGAGGAAAGGGAGGGAAGGCATACAGAAATTTCCCTTCCCAGTTCAAAATCAGAGCATCCAGAGGGATTGAGCATCCAGAGGGACTGAATCCAAGACTGGTTGTCTGCAACAAAACAGAGGAAGTTGGTGATTGTCTGGGGCTGCAAAGAGACCTATCTCTGGAGTGCCCCACCTTGAAAAAAACACTTTCAAAACCAGGGGGTCCAGGGACCACTCGTGATGGCCCTGGGAGATCCTGCTCAGTGCATCTGCTAGCACATTGTCCTTTCCTGGAAGGTGGACTGCTATCAGAGAGGTCTGTAGGGAATAAGCCAGTGACCACAATTTCATGGCTTCCTTGCCCAAGGCCGTAGACTGAGTGCCTCCCTGCTTGTTGATGTACCACATGGTGGTGGTGTTATCTGTCCTGACCTGAACCACCTTGTTCTGTACCAACTGAGAGAAGGCTTGCAGGGCAGGAAAAACTGCCCTGAGTTCCAGGAGATTGATATGAAGGAGGGACTCCTGGGGGGACCACAGTCCTTGGGCTGTGAGATCCCCCAGATGAGCTCCCCATCCCAAAAGAGAAGCATCCATGGTAAGGACCATTGAATGAGACTGAGTGACAAAAGGAACCCCTTGCCTTACATTGTCCTGATCCTGCCACCATTGAAGAGCTTGGATCAGTGTCCGAGTAACTGGAATCAGTTTGGTAAGAGGGTCCTTCCTTTGGGACCAAAAGGCCCTCAGATGGAACTGAATGTCCCTCATCTGAAATCTTGCCCCTTGGACCACTGCTGTGGAAGCTGCCATGTGGCCCAAGAGCTGGAGGAAGTGCCTTGCTGGTTGGGATACCTGAAGGCTGAAGGACAAAGCCAGTTCTATAAGAACCCTTGCCTTTTCCAGGGGAAGAAAGGCTCTTGCTTTGACAGTATCCAGCTCTGCCCCTATAAAGGTAAGGAGCTGAACTGGTTCGTGAACTGATTTGGGGAGGTTGAGAGAAGAGCCAGAGAAGTGAGCACTTGCTGAGTCACTTGCAGGTCTGACTTGACTTGGTCTGGAGACTGACCTACTATGAGCCAATTGTCCAGATATGGAAAAATGGAAATCTTTTGCCTTCTTAGAAAGGCAACAACTACTACCAGGCACTGTGAAGACCCTTGGAGCTGATGTTAGGCCAAAGGGCATTGCTTTGAACTGATAATAGCCTGAGAGCAACTTGAACCTGCGGTACTTTCTGTGGGAGCACCTGATGGGAATATGAAAGTAGGTATCTTTGAGGTACAGGGAGACTAGCCAGTCCCCTGGCCTTAGACAGGGAAGAATTATTCCCAGAGTCACCATCTTGAACTTTGGTTTTAGAAGATGTTTGTTCAGGTATCTTCAATCTAGGATGGGTCACCACTCCCCTGTCTTTTTTGGGGTAAGAAAGCATCTGGAGTACAGACCTCTTCCCCAGTGTAGGGTAGGAACTCTCTCTCTATGGCTCTTAAGAGCCAGAAGAGATGAAACCTGTGCCTCCAGGGCAAGGGTCTCGGAGAGACCTGCAGGTGGAAAAGATCTGGTTCTCATCTTTGGAAATTTTTTGAAGCTAAGAACCAGTCCCTGGCTTACTACTTCCAGGACCCACTTGTCTGATGTAATAGACATCTAGTCCTGGACATAGTAAGCCAGCCTGCCTCCTACAGGAACAGGAGAGTCGGCCGGGCAGACTCATCAGGGTGTCTGCTTGGCAGGGGCCTTAGGCTGAGGGGTGGATGCAGCCTGCTATCCCCTTCTGCCTCTCCCTCTAAGAACCCCTCTGTGAAAAGGGAGAACAGGCCTGTGCTGGGTAGAAAGGCCTATGAAAAGGCCTACCCCTGCCCCTAGATTGCTGCCTCCGAGGAGCTGCTTGCCTTTCTTTGGCCTGAGCACTCCTATAAGTGGTACTGTACTCATCCATTTTCTTCCGTAAGTCTCTGTCTGCTCCCCAAACAGAGAATTACCCACCACAGGAAAATCCATGGCCTTAGCCTGGGTGTCCTGTGAGGCTAATACATCTGAGCCAAGCCATCCTCCGAAGAGCCACAGGTGTAGCTATGACTCTTGATGGCACATCATTGGAGTCACAGCAGCATGAAATTGTACCTTTGAAGCCTCAATCCCATCAGCAGCTACCTCCTCCAGCTCCTTGGCCAGCTTGGGGAAGCCTGTTTAGCAGTGCCAGTACAGTGTCCTACCGGACTTCTGGTACCTGCCTGTATAGGCCATATGAATTATACCTGCCTGAGTCCCAAGGAAGATGCCATGTACTGTTTCTTTGCCATGGCATCCATCTTCCTGGAGTCTTTGTCTGGGGGTGTGAAGCCAAGGGAATATTTGCCTTGTCACAGGCAGCAGCCTGCACTACCCCAACATGGCTGCACTGCTGGTATAAAAACTCTGTATCTGAGCCTGATAGTGTATACCTCTTGTCCATCCTTTTGTCAACAGGAGGTACAGAATTGGGAGACTAAGATTTTTTGTGTCTGCTTCCCAAAGGATTTGTGGAGGGGAACAGACAGTCTCCTGGACTCTGAGATGTCCATCATTTCTACATAATCAGGCTCCTCCTGATCCTCCATTGCCTCCTCCATACAAAGCTGAAGGGTTTCAGCCACCTTTCTGTAAAACAGAAAGTGGGAAGGGGACTCAGAAAGCATAGGAGGGGATACATCTGAAGGTCTGTCTGGGGAGATGTCCGGTTCCACAGGCACATCCAGACTTTCACCATCACCATCATCATCATCTTCAAACTCCCCCTCCTCCTCAAACTCTGGTTCATAAAAGTCTTCAGGGGTATAATCTTGAACCGGGGGAACCGACTGAACTGAACCCCTGCCAAAAGGTGTTGGATCGGTCGGAACCAGGCGAAGCGATTCCACAGTCCGAATTGCTCTGGCTATTTCCTTGGCGGTCAGAACATGAGGCTCTGGATCCGAACCGGTCAATTTTTCTTTGCGTTTTCTTTCTGTAGGAACTGATCCCTCAGGATCGGCTCTCCTCTTGCCCGAAGAAGTATCGCCCTGGTCAGAGGGCACTCCTTCTAGTTCGGTCGGAACCGAACCGGGCTGGCCATCCGGGTCAGTGGACTTCTCAGCCTCCTTTTCCCTCAGTCTACCTAATCTCTTTTCAAGGGTAGATTTAGGAACATTTTTACATATTTGGCAGTCTGTACCGAGGTGTTCAAACCCCAGACAATAAACACAGGTGATGTGGGGATCGGCCTTAGCAAAGACCTCCCCACACTCACTGCAGTGTTGAAACCCAGTGGGCTCATTTTTTTTCTTGAGTTTCTCAGACATGGCCAACCTAACCAAACTTACCCTTTTTATGGCAACCGCCAGGCAAGACTCACTTATCGGTTCCTAACCACGTCACGGGTATTGGAAAAAAACATTCAAAACACGTTTTTTTTAGAACCGATAAGGACCGGTAACCACACTCTAAAGTAAAACACAAGGATTCACTACAAATGATTGGTTCAGCCAAACCGATCTAACACTTTTACAATTTCCACACAGAAAATCATAACAAAACCTATCTAGTACTCATGGTACAGCAGACAGAGACTGAACCGACTATGCGGAATAATTTTTGGTTTAAAACCGACACTTTAACCGACTTTCGAACCAAGCTGCAGGAGAAATCTCGGGCGACTGTTTCAATGGTAGAAAAGAATCTGACGGTTGAGTTTCAAAAGAAAACAGAGACCTCAACTGAGCTCGAGCTCTGTATTCTATACCATGCATAGAAAAGTTAACCTTGTTCTCCAGGGCAGTTTAAAGGCTGGAGCTAACTGCAATAGTCAGAATACAGCAAGACTTCATGTTGTTTGAACTCCTCTTTCTTGCCATCCTAAGGATGCCTTCTATCATTCCTTGTCCATTTCCTTCCTGAGATGGAGCTCTGTATACAACCCCTGTGAGGATTGTGGTGCCATTTCCTCAGGCAACTAGTCATGAGCCTACTCATGATGGGGTAATACTGGATCTGGTGCTCACAAACAAGAGACAGTGCTGCGGATGTGAGGTGGGAAGCCATCAGCGACCAGTGATCATTGTACAGTGTGGTTCAACATCAGAATTGCTGTGGTATCCCACCACACAATGACAGAGTCCTGGGCTTCAGAAGGGATGATTTTATAAAGATGGGTGAATGCCTCAGGATGACCTGGTGGGGGGAGAGGACCTGGGGGGAGAAAAAGTGGGCCAAACTAAATGAGAGCATAGTGAAAGTAACAAACCTCTGTGTCAAACAGGTAGGCAAAAGTAAAAGAAAGAGGAGACCGCTATGATTCTCAAAGAGGTAGCAGAAAAGGCAAGGCTAAAAATATAGCATTCAGAAGGTATTAGAAGACTCAGAAGAAGGAGGATAGGGGAAGTGTTTCTGGTAAAACAAGGGGCAGGCTTAAAGCAGTAAGGTGCAAAGGCCAAAACTGAGGAAGAATAGCTCAGGGAACATCAAAAGGGACAAGACATTTTTTAGGTATGTTAGCAAGAAAAAGGAAGACCAAGGAGTGATTGTATGGTTAAAGACAGAGGAGAGTGACTGCATGAAGGGGATCAAGAAAAGGCTAACACCCTGAGCAAATACTTCTGCTCAGTGTTCACAGTAGCAGTGGAGGGGGAGGGACCTTGAAAAGGCACCAGGAACTTTGAGGGGAGGGAAGTAGATACACAGTCCAATTTCTGAGAAGAAGGTCCGGAAAGCACTTGCTAACCTGAAGGTGGACAAACTTATGGGGCCAGACGGGATACATCCAAGGATTCTAAGGAAGCGCACGGAGATACTGGGTGCAGCTCTGACAGGCCTGTTTGACAGATCACTGGACACCAGCGTGGTCCCGGGTGACTGGAGAAGGGCAGAGGCAGCCTCACTTCACAAAAGTGGTAGCAGGGAGGAGGTGGGCAATTATAGGCCTGTCAGCCTGACTTCAGTGGTAGGTAAGTTAATGGAAACACTACTAAAGGAAAGAATTCTGAAATATCTTGTATTCAGCAGATTACAGGATCCAAAGCAGCATGGGTTCATAGGGGAAGGTCACACCAAACAAATCTGCTACATTTCCTCAACTGGGTGACCAATGAGCTGGATCAGGGAGGGGCAGCAGACATGGCCTACCTGGTTTCAGCAAGGCTTTTGTCACCATACCCCATAGGAGACTGGGAAGCAAGTTGGAGAGCTTGAGAGTGGGTGATAAGGTGGTACCCTAGGTAAAAAAACTGGTTAGTGGACAGGATGCAGAGGGCAGTGGTAGACAAGAGTCCACTCCATGGAAGGAAGCGGAGGGTGACCAGCAGGGTACCTCAGGGATCAGTGCTGGGACCAGTCCTCTTCAATGCCTTTATAAGTGATATAGCGGAGGAACTGCTGTGTCTCTTTGAGGATGGCACCAAGATCTGCACACAGGGATGACACTCCGGGGGGAGGGGTGGAAAGGATGGGTAGGGATCTGAAAAGACTAGAGGAGTGGTCAAGGGTATAGCAGCTAGGTTTTAATGCAAAAAAAGAGCACAATAATGCACTTGTGCCATACAGACCCAGTAGCGGAGTACAAAATGGGCAGAGTGATACTTACAAAGACAAGAAGGAAAGAGACCTAGGAGTAATCATATCGGGTGATCTAAAGGTGACCAGGCAGTGTGACAGAGCAGTCAAAAGGGTGAGTAGGATACAGGGGTGCATAAGAAGGGGTATTGCCAGTAGTAAGAGGGAGGTGGTGCTGCCCCTCTATAGATCACTGGTAAGACTTCATGCTGCGTCCAGTTCTGGAGACCACATCTCAGGAAGGAAGGAAGGACATAGAGTGAAGGAGGTCCAGAGAAGGATTACCAAAATGGTGCAGAGTCTGCATCAAAAGTCTTATGAGGAGAGGAGAAGGGGAATATGATAAAGACCTTTAAATACCTAACTGGGAATAATAAGGTACGTGACAGGAGTATTTTTCAGAGCAAAAGATGCTCAAGAAATGGAAATTACGTACTTACCGTAATTCTTGATCTTCTTGGATGAAGTCTCCACCACTCATTCACATTAATGGGAGTTCACCGGAGGCGCTAGGACCCAGCGGGAGCAAACTTTTTCAGGAGGGCTGGTGCCTGAGATGAAGCCGCGAGAAAGCGGCACCACGAGCCCCAGCTCGTGCGGTAATGACTATCCCGGCGTCGAACCTCCAACCGCCTCAGTACCTTTTTTCCAAGGAGGTGCCGTGAATTCAACCTAGAAGGACTAACTTAAAAATCGACATAAGATAGTCCGAATGACCTGCTAAGAAGGGGTCGAACAACAAAGTCTTCACAGCTCAGCCATTGAGGGAGTGAAGACCATAAACAGAGAAGTGTGCTCAGGGGATGATGGGTGGGCGTGTGAATGAGTGGTGGAGACTTCATCCAAGAAGATCAAGAATTACAGTAGGTATGTAATTTCCATATCTTCCTGGACATAAAAGTCTCCACCACTCATTCCACTAATAAGGAGATACCGAGCTAACAATCCCCTGAGACGGGCGGCAGGAGATAAAGAGCTCAAGTGCTTAAGACAGAAGTCTGTTAAGAATGGTCCTGCCACACAACAGATGTCGTCTGGCATGGACATCCAAGGCGTAGTGCTCAACGAAAGTATGCATGGAGCTCCAGGTAGCCGCATTGCAATATCTGCAATGGGCACATTACGGATTTCTGCCAGAGATGCCGCGACTGCTCTGGTAGAGTGAGCGTACACTCTGCCTTCCAGCTTGACCTGTGCCATAGAATAGTAGTGGCGAAGGCATGCAACCAGCCATGCTGAAATGCATCTGATAGCGACAGGCTGACCCAGCCGGGTCTTGCTGAAGGAAACAAACAGTTGTTGAGCCTTGCAAATGTCTTTTGTTCTATCGAGATAGAATCGCAATGCTCTCTTAACATCCAGCGAATGAAGGGTATGCTCCCCTTCATTCTGGAAGTTCGCAAAGTAGGTAGGAAGGACTAAAGGTTGGTTTAGATGGAATTCTGAGACAACCTTAGGGAGAAACTTAGGATAAGTCCTAAGAAATACTTTGTCCTTGTGAAATACAGTGTACGGGGGATCTGTGACTAATGCATGTATTTCAGAAACTCTACAGGCCGAAGTAATGGCCACCAGGAAGGCCGTTTTCCAAGTGAGGAATTTCAACTTGCAAGTAGCTAGAGGCACAAAAGGTTTACGAGTAAGCATGTCTAGCACAAGGTTAATGTCACAGGCTGCGACTGGACGTCTAATGGGAGGCCTAGTATGCAGAATACCCCTAAGAAACCTCTTAACTACAGGCAACTGAGCCGGCAACATGGAAAGTACCAGCTCATGACATGCCGAAATGGCACAAAGATGAACTTTGACTGTGGAGTACTGCAGACCTGTATTTGAGAGGTCTAAAAGATACTCCAAAACTTTATTCGGCAGGCAGAAAAAAGGGTTCCAAGAGGATTTTGCACACCAGATAGAGAAACGCTTCCATTTAGCTGGGTAGGTTTTTCTAGTGGCCAGCTTACGCGCAGCCAAAAGAATATCTGAAACTCTACAAGAAACACTGAACCTATTCACCTCTATCTCTTCAGGAGCCAAGCGTGAAGGTGAAACGACCTCAGGTTGGGATGGACCATGACCCTGGGTCAGAAGGTTCGTCTGAAGGGGAAGTGTCTTCAGGTGGGTTTCCGATAGTCTGTTGAGTAGCGGGAACCATATCTGCCAAAGCCAGAAGGGGGCAATGCAAATCATTCTGCCCCCCCCCCCCGAGACTCCAGATTGAGTAGTACCCTCTGAATTAGGGGAAGAGGAGGAAAAGCGTATAGAAAGCATTTTGTTCACCACAGCCTGAACGCATCCTGACAAAAAATGCCAGGTCCTGGATTTCTGGAGCAGAAGAGAGGCAGTTTGCGATGAGTGGGGATGCAAAAAGGTCCAGGTCTGGAGTCCCCCACTCTTTGAAGAGTGACTGGATGACGGTTAAGTCAAGAGACCACTCGTGAGAATCTGCCTCAGTTCTGCTGAGACGGTCAGCCAGCTCGTTTTGTACTTCTGGCAGGTAAACCGCCTGAATCAGAGCCTTGTGCTCCAAGCATCACTCCCACACTCTCATTGCTTCCCTGCATAATGGGTAAAAGTGTGCACCTCTCTGTTTGTTGATGTAGTACATCACTGCCTTGTTGTCCGTTTGAAGGAGAATGTTCTTCTGACAGAGTATGTCCTTTTAAGGCTCGGACTGCATAGAGGACGGCTCTCATTTCCAGGATATTTATGTGAAGTTGAGTCCATGTACCCTAGGTGTGGAGATCCTGGCAAAGGTCTCCCCAACCCACCAGGGACGTGTCCATGGTAATGGAGATCTGATGATCCAGAGGGGGCAAAGGGATATTCTTCCCGAAGATTGTCCTCCTACGACCACCAGGTGAGTGATCTCTTCTGAGGTTCCATCACCATGATGAGAAAGGACTGAGGGTGAGTGATTGGGGACCACTGAGCACTGAGCATCCACTGAGAGGTTCTCATGTGAAGATGAGCCAAGGGCACAGTGAACACTGAGGATGCCATGAGGCCCAGCATCCACTGCATCGAGATAGCTCAAACCGAGCTGTGTTCTCTGATGTATCGGAACATTTGTAAGATATCACTCCTTCTGTCTTCTGGAAGAAAAGCCTTCACACAGAAGGTTTCCAGAAGAGTTCCTATGAAGAGGAGCTTCTGGGAGGGCTGCAAATGCGATTTGTTGAGGTTCAGCAGGATTCCCATGGAGGTGAGCAAGTCTGAGGCTATGGCCACTGCCTCCAGAGTCTCTTGCCTAGAGGGACTTGCTAGGAGCCAGTCATACAGATATGGGAACACTTGTATTCTGATTTTCCTGAGGTGTGCTGCGAGAATTGCACAACACTTTTTTAAAAACTCGAGGTGCCGAGGATAGCCCAAAGGGCAGAACTCTGAACTGATAGTGTTGACACAATGCCACGAACCTTAGGTATTTGTGGTGCTTTGGGTGTATGAGAATGTGTTGGTAGGCATCCTGCATGTCCAGGGAGGCCAGCCAATCATGTCAATGAATCAGAGGTATCAGGGTACCAAGTCATATCATCTTGAACTTCTTGCGAAGGAACTTGTTTAACTTTCTGAGATCCAGAATGGGGCGCATGCTGCCAGTTTTCTTTGGGACCAGAAAGTAATGGGAGTAGAAACCTGTGTTTCGTTGATTCAGTGGAACTACTTCTACTGCCCTGTTTTTCAAAAGGCCTTGTACCTCAGAAACAAGAAGGTCTGACTGTACTGCCGACAGCCTGGACTGTCGTTTGGGAGGATGATCCGGAGGGGTTTCCGAAAGATTGAGAGAGTACACCTCACGGATTATCCAGAGGACCCATTTGTCTGATGTTATAGATTTCTACTGGTTGTAGAACTGTGTCAGATGTCCTCCCACTGCTGTGGAGGAGTCCCCCTCGGACAGCTGAGGTGGGACCTGGGCCAGAAACTCAGAGAGTCGCACTGGGCGCTTTGTGCCCTTCTGCCTTTCGCTGCACTTTCTTTTGCAGCTGAGGGTTCTGGTTTTTGTTAAAACCTCCTCTGCCTCTGCCCTGAAAGGACTGATGGTTGTGAAACTGTCGCTTGTTGCCGTCTCCTCAGGAGGGGGCGGGCGCAGGTCTGGCTGTCTTAATGGCAGACCTGGTCTGTGTGGCCTCCTGTGCTTGCTCCACCTGGAGGTCTGAACAGATACGCACTACATCGAAAGGTAAGGCCATGACTTGCTGCTGGGCATCATTCGTGAAGCCCGGCATAAGCCAAGAGTGGCAAAGGCTGCAGATGCCTGCCACTGCCACCGGAAGCGGTATCAAAGGCGTCCATTGCAGCTTTAACCTGCTGGTCATTGGACTCAATACCCCTAGTTATGGTTTGAAGTAACTATGATCTAACATCCAATTTGGGCAGAGTTTCTATCATTGCTTTGAGTGAATGCCAAAGGACATACTCATATTGAGAAAAATAGCCCTGGTAGCTGGCAATGTGCATACCCATGGTTGAGGCGGCAAAGACTCTCTTATATAAGGTGTCTATCTTGCGAGATTCTTTGTTTATAGGCTGTGCTGTAGATCCCTGAGGTAGGAAAGCCTTATCATTCTCTGCCAGGACTACAATGGCATCAGCAAAGGCTTGTGAGGCCAAAATGGGGCGATCCTTGTGAGGGGCATATGTCCTATCTATGGACCTGGCCACGGAAGGAATGAGAGCCAGATTCTTCCACACCATCTGTGAAAGGGTCTCGAAAGAGGGCTGTACCGGAGGGGTTAAATCCATAGGGATTTCCGGGACATGAAGATATTGGAGATGCAAAAGCTTCCCAGGATCGATTTCTGTAGTCTGGAGAGAAAGAGTAGAATTTAAGTTCTTGAGCAGAGACTTAAAGGAAAGGTCTTCAACAACAGGCTCTGCAGGAAGATTGATCCCTGCTCCCAGGGCAGTGTCATAAACATCATCACCCAGGCGAAGATCTGGGTCAGGCTCAAAATCATCTCCTGACAGTCCAGGGGACTGTATAGACAGGAAAGGAGTGAAAATCAAGGTAGAAGAAGAAAGAATCTGAGTCGAAAACTCCTGAAGACCGGACGGCGCTGCACTCATCCCTGGCACGTAGAAGAAGGAGGCGAAGAACAGGCTCATCGGAAAGGGCACACAGCACTGACAAAGAGCGTGGCGCGACAGAGCCCCCAGTACCACGGATGGCGCGACAGAGCCCAAGCTTGCAGTGCTGTAGATGGCGCTGAGAATGTCACAGGGTCTGAAAACTGCGATCTGAAGTAAAGAGGAAAAATAGCAGGAGATAGAGGCATCGGTGTGGACCCCTGCGCTGCAACCCGTGTGAGGGGATAAACACCTGTAGCGAAGTCAGACGGCACAAAGAAGGCACCACGCGACTAGGAATGCCCAACTGCCCCACCCGTCCTTCCGAAACTGAACGGCCCGAAGGCTCCAGTGTCGGACTGACCATCTCGGGCAACTGAACCAACCTCCGAGCCCACTGCTCCATAAGAGCAGCCCACTGGTGAAACTGCTCATCGGAAGCTCCTCCAATAGGCAGAGAGGAGCTCCGGTGTCCAAGAGATCGGCCACCAGAGACAGAAACTGGCGACTACGACAGAGGTGGAGACCGGCACCTGGCCCTAATAACCGACCGTCTACACGCAGACATACCAGAGGACGACCTTGAGTGATGCCGTTTCTTCTTTGACCTATGTGTCGAAGAAGAACTCGAGGCTATACGGTGCCGAGAATGGGACCGTTTCCTTTTATGCTTCCAGGGGGACCTCCCATCTCCCTGAGCATTGGACTGTCCGTTGTCAGACCCCCCTCCAGGGAGGGCGGCAGACCGGACCTGGCCCGGCTGACTGAACAACTTTCATACGAAGTCTCCCTACCTTCACCTGACTCGCTCATGGTTGACTCCGTCAATGGAGGACTGAAGACTTCTCATGTACAACTGTTAAAATTAGTAATATAATCGGTACTGATTCGAAATAATCTACAAAACAATAACCTGAACTATTGCTGGTAGTGAAGTTTAACTCCTGGTGGGTGAGCAACGTCGTCAGTGAAGCGCACTTGACAGCGGGAAAAAAGGAACTGAGGTGGCTGGAGGGTCGACATCGAGAAAGTCATTACCGCACAAGCCGGGGTTCGTGGTGCCGCTTCCTCGCGGCTCCATCTCAGGCACTGGCCCTCCTGAAAAAGTTTGCTCCCACTGGGTCCTAGCGCCTCTGGCTAACTCCCATTAGTGTGAATGAGTGGTGGAGACTTTATGTACGGGAAGATCAAGGGGGCATGCTACAGTATGAAGCTGGAGGGGGGTAAATTCAGGAGGGATGTGAGGAAGTACTTCTTCACAGAAAGGGTGGTGGGTCCCTAGAAAAGCTTTCCTGGGGAGGTAGTGGGGGTGAAAACAGTGGAGGGGTTCAAAAATGCCTGGCACAGGCACAAGGGAATTACAAGGGTAAGGAAGGAAGGGGAAGAGATGGCACCATAGATCAAGTGAGGTCTACAGTAAGAAAATGAAGGGAAAACAAATGATAATATACAGGCAGACTGGTTTGGCCAAGCAGCCCTTATCTGCCATCACATTCTATGTTTCTATGTGTTGTGGTACGCTGATATAGCAGACAAATGGACCTTAACTGAGGAATACTGTAGTCCTGCATCAGAAAGGTTTAGTGGGTATTCCAAAACATTTTTAGGTGGATACTTAAAAGGGTCTATGGGGGTTTTGGAACACCAGATGGAAAAGTTGGTTGTGTATGTTTTCCTGGTGGAAGGTTTACAAGTAAACAGTAGTATCTCGGAGACCTCTGAGACCTTGAACCTATTTACTTCTATTTCTTCAGGAACCAAGCTTGGAGATGAAAGGAGCGCAGGTTGGGGTGAACTATCTGTCCCTGAGCCATGGACAGTAAGTCTATCTGAAGTGGCAGAGCCCTCAGTTTGTTGACTGAAAGTCGATTCAACAAACAAACCCATATCTGCCAAAGCCATCAGGGGATCTCTAGAATCATCTTGCCACCATGTACCTCCAATACAAACAGCACTCTGAAATTTTTTTTTTTTTTTAAGAAATTGGTCGGAGACCTCAGAGAAATAACAACACCTTGAATAAAAAGACAGAAGTGGCCCGCAATCCAAGCACAAGCAGTGAAAGTGGGTAAAGCAGGTTAGTCAATTTGAAAGCTGCAGCTTAACGGGCACAATTTTAATTTTGTGGTGCTCCCTCTCACCATGCAGCCCCAACCTGCTATGCACAATTGCAGTCCCAAAGCTGAAAAGCTTAAAGTTTCTTCAGAGAAGCTTAAAAGGTCTTTCCCCTTGCATGGCACAGCTAAAACTGGGGAGATGCTGCTGTACGGAATCCTCATATGCCCAGCATTCTAAAGCTTTGGGCTGTGCCATTTCCCCTAGTAGGGGTGCACTATACCCAAGTGTAATGAATACCCATTATCAATGTGAAGCACTACGGAAAACGCAAGGTACTGGATCTGGAGCACAATCATGGCAGTCTGGCATTGAGAATGGACGTAGGGGAGGTGCTCTTGATCCTAAGCCAGAATGCAGCAAAACTTTGTAGCTCTGTGAAAAATATAAAAGTATTAACAAACCTGTCCTTCTGGAGTTGAACTGCTCAGATAAGAGCAATACCGCTGGAAAGAGGACCTGAAGCTACCTAAGATGGGGAACCCTCGTAAAGACAGGGGAGCCAGAGCAGGAGGAAAAACGTCTGGGAACTCTCAACCTCCGAGGTCTGGTATGGACACACAGGCTGCAGCCATACCAGACTCGGAGGAAACCATGTCCTCTATTGGCTTGAAACTACAACGCCTGATCTCGTCTGTATTGGACATGAATGCCAAACTAGATACTTTTGGCACTAGAGTTACGGTAGTAGAGACCACCATCACAACTTTGCAAACGGAGTTGGCGGATGTAAAACGGCAATCTGAAAATACCACAATGGCCACCTCACATGTTTATTTATTTATTTAGTTTTTGTTGACCGGGTAAGGTGCACTAGCCATAGCGATGACTACTTTCAGGCACGACCCGGAAGAATACAGAAACAAGAACATTTTGAACAAAATGACACTACAATCATGTATACGGTAAGTGCTTTACATTCATAGTGATATTGTGCAAGTAGTGGGAACAAGTAGAAATACAAATAGATACAACAAATTCTGCAAAAACTATAAAATAATACAAATGAGGGAGGGCAACCGTAAGAGTCATCAGGCAGCAATTAGGCAGCAGTCCAATTAGCTAAAAACAAGCAGGAGTGCCATCTAGTAGTCAAAGAAGATGGAATGCAAGAGACAGGAGGAGTAATTGGGGCAGGGAGGAGAGTGTAACAGAGGTGGGCTAGGATGGGATTGGAGGAAATTGGTGAGGTGATGATGATGATGATTAGCTGTAATTAAAATTACATTGTAACAACCTAAAGAGACAGGACAGTACAGAATTTATTTTGGTAAGGGAAAGGAGCATGGAAAGGCTGTAAGGGTAATGGTTAAAGTACAGAAAAACTGGGCTAAGGGGGTTTGAAGTGGGAGCATGAGCACGAGACGGCAAGATGGTTGCGCAGCAATAACTTGAAAGAGGCATGAGATGATGCCCGACGAATAGTTGGTGGAAGGGAGTTCTATTTTTTGGGGGCATGGCAGGAGTAAGCACTAGCACCTTTGGAGGAGTGGTGTCTGGGAATGACAACTTGGGCATTGACAGCTGAGTGAATTCCATAGCTGGATGTCTGGTTTATGAAAAGTATCGCCAGAGGCTTGGGTATTTGATTTTGGATGATGTTATCAATGACAGAGTAGAGTGCATAGTCACGGGATGCTGACAGAGAAAGTCATCCAAGCTCAGTGTAGAGGAGGCAGTGGTGTTTTAGTCGATGTGAGGAGGACATATCTACAAATATTGTTGTCTGACATCCCACTTCTGAAAGCTAGTCTTACCTGATGAGGCATATGCTGCCACCCCATACATGAGTGAGGGAAGTAGTAGGCCACGGCCATGGCAAGCCTAGCAGATGGAGTAAGTATGTAGTTGGAGTGGTAGGCCATATCAAGTTTCATGTTAGTTAGTTTGCAAGTCTGCTGGATATGAATATCAAAAGTGAGGGCTGGATCAAGAGTGATACCCAGATATTTGAAAGAGGGTACAACCATGAGGGACGAGCCATTTATAGTGGAGACATTAAAGGTGGGTTAAGCAAGTTTACATTTAGCATTGGAACCAAACAGCATTGCTTGAGTCTTAGACATTTAGGACAAGCCTATTTCTTAACAGCCACTTTTCAATTTGTTGATAGTCTTGGGAGAGTTGTTGATTGATTTCAGAAATATCCTTAGCACTGGTGCACAAGACAATGTCATCAGCATATAGTAGGGAAGCTGTATGGGGAAGGAGTGAGGCAACATTATTAACGAAAATGGAGAAGAGCAGGGGACCTAGAATAGAACCTTGTGGCACACCAATATTTACGGTAGCGTAATCTGACAAGGTGGAGTTAAATTTAACGCACTGTGTCCGATCTGTCAGGTAGCTGTCAAACCATGCAGTCACATTATGTGAGAAGCCCAGTGATCTTAGAGTAGAGAGAAGGATAGGATGATCCACTGGGTCGAAGGCTTTCGTCATATCAATAAAGATTGCCCCTATTAGGAGACCTGAGTCCATGGCTGCTAGGGTATCAGACGTAAATTTGAGTAATGCGGTGGTGCTGCTATGACCCTTTTGGAAACCATGTTGGGCTGACGTGAGAAGGTTTAGTTTCTGCAGAAATTCAATGGTTTGAGTGGCTACGAGCTTCTCAAGGATTTTGCTAAGAGCAGGTAATATGGCAATGAGCCGATAGTTTGAGGGATTTTTACGGTCCCCTTTTTTTAATACAGGGGTAATCTTGGCATTCTTCCATATATCTGGGACATAGCTATGGCAGAGGGAGAAGAAAAATACTTTTGCAACAGGTGCTGCTATGTGTGGGGCTGCTAGCTTTAGGAGTCTGGGTTCAAGGTTATCCGACCCAGCAGCAGTGAAAGCAGAGATACTTTTGAGCAGTCTTAGAACTTCAAGGCGAGTGACAACCTTGAAATGAAATTTGGGCCCAGTAGCTTCAGGTTGGTCATTTGAGTACGGTCTGGCTGGGAAGGTAGAGGTATAATTGGAGAGGTCAGAGAAAGGAAAATTACGTACCTACCGTAATTCTTGATCTTCTTGGACGAGTCTCCACCACTCATTCACACTAGTGGGATTGGCGCCGGAGGCACTAAGACCCATCGGGAGCAAACTTTTTGCTGGAGGGTCGGCGCGAGAGACGGCGCCGCGAGACACGGCGCCGCGAGCAGCGGCTCGAGCGGTAATGACCATCTCGGCGACGACCCTCCAACCGCCTCAGTACCTTTTTTACCAAGGAGGTGCAGCGCAACTAACGAAAAGGGTAAACCCAACATTAAAAAACGGACATAAGATAGTCCGTATGACCCGTGTAAAAAGGGTCAGCAAAGAAGTCCTCACGGCCTAAAGATTTGAGGGAGTGAAGACCAATACAGCGGTGAGCTCGGGGATGGAGGGTGGGCGTGTGAATGAGTGGTGGAGACTCGTCCAAGAAGATCAAGAATTACGGTAGGTACGTAATTTCCTATCTTCCTGGACATAAGTCTCCACCACTCATTCACACTAGTGAGAGTACCAAGCTGATAATCCCCCAAAGGGTGGCAGGAAAGCCAGAGCTCGCGTCCTAAGATAGAAGCCCATTAAGGATAGTTCTGTCGAATGCGAATGCCGCCTGGCATGAACATCCAGTGCATAGTGCTTAACAAAGTATGCACTGAGCTCCAGGTAGCGGGTATATATCTGCAATTGAAACATTGCACATTCCGCTAGGGATGCCGCGATCACTCTAGTAGAGTGAGCGACACTCTACCTTCTAATTTAACTTGAGCCATGGAATAGCAATGACGAAGGCATGCCACTAACCATGAAGAGATACATCTAATAGCGACAGGTTGACCCAGCCGGTGTGCGCTGAAAGAAACGAACAGTTGCTGAGTCTTACGAACATCCTTGGTTCTATCTAAATAGAACCGCAAGGCTCTCTTAACATCCAAGGAATGAAGAGCCGTTCCCCTTCATTTTGGAAATTAGCAAGTAAGCGGAGTACCAGAGGTTGGTTCAGATGGAATTCTGACACAACCTTGGGAAGAAATTTAGGATGAGTACGGAGAACTACCTTGTCCTTATGGAATACAGTGCATACGGAGGGTCCGTAACCAGTGCATGTATCTCAGAGACCCTGCATGGCTGAGGTAATGGCCACCAGGAAGGCAGTCTTCCAGGTAAGAAATTTTAGCTCACAGGTAGCTAAGGGTTGAAAGGCTTCAGTGAGCATGTCCAGCACCAGGTTAATGTCCCAGGCTGCAACTGGACGCTTAACAGGGGGTCTGGTATGGAGAATCCCCTTAAGAAATCTCTTCACCATAGGTAACTGAGCCAGAGTTAAGGAAGAAACCGGCTCATGGAACGCTGAGATGGCACTAAGGTGAACTTTAACTGTGGAGTATTGAAGACCTAAGTTTGATAGGTCCAAAAGATACTCCAGAACCTTGCCAGGAGGACAGGAAAAGGGATTCCAAGAGGATTTTGCACACCAGAGAAAAACGTTCCATTGGGAGCGTACGTTTGGTGGCTTCCGAGCAGCCAGAAGGATGTCTGAGACTCTCAGAGACGTTGAACCGATTCACTTCTATCTCTTCAGGAGCCAAGCATGAAGGTGAAGTGATTTCAGGTTGGGATGGACCAACGAACCCTGAGTCAGAAGACTGATTTGCAAAGGAAGTGGTCTCGGGAGGCTGCCAACATACTGTTGAGTAGAGGAAACCATAGTTGCCGAGGCCAGGAAGGAGCAATGAGAATCATCTTGGTCCCTGAGACTCGAACTTGAGGGAGTACTCTGGATTAGAGGAAGTGGTGGAAAGGCGTAAGAAAGCGCTTTGTCCACCGCAGCCTGAACGCATCCTCACAGAAAATGCCAGGCCCTGGATTTCTGGAGCAGAAGAGGCAGTTTTGCGTTGAGTGGGGATGCAAAAGGTCCAGGTCTGGAGTCCCCACTCTTTGAACAGGGACCGAGCTCACGGCTGGATCGAGACCACTCTGTGAGGGTCTGCCTCCGTTCTGCTGAGGTGATCTGCTAGGTCGTTTGTATACCTGGCAGATAAACCGCTTGAATCAGAGACTTGTGCTCCAAGCACCACTCCCACACCCTCATTGCTTCCTGCAAAGGGATAAGAATGAGCACCGCCTTGCTTGTTGATGTAATACATCACTGCTTTGTTGTCCGCTTGAAGGAGAATGTTCTTGTGACAAAGGACATCCTTCAGAGCTCGGATTGCATAGAGGACCGCTCTCATCTCCAGGACATTTATGTGGAGATGAGTTTCGAACTGAGTCCATACACCTTGAGTGTGGAGGGAGAGACAGTGAGCTCCCCATCCCATTAGCGATGCATCTGTGGTGATGGAGATCTGATGATCCGGGGGAGCAAAGGGGAATCCTTCCAGGAGATTGCTCTTTGAGACCACCAGGTGAGAGACCTTAAGGGCTCCGTCACCTTGATGGGATAAGACTGGGGGTGAGAGGTCGGGACCACTGGTGGAGAGCATCCACTGGGTGGTTCTCAGTGCAGTCGGGCCAGAGGGACAGTGAAGACCGAGGACGCCATGAGACCCAACATGCGTGTATCGAGAGAGCTGTAACCGATTGGTTCTCCCTGATGTAAGAGCCATACGAAGGATGTCGAGTCTTCTGTCCTCTGGAAGGAAAGCCTTGCTGAAGAGGTGTCTAGAAGCGTCCCTATGAAAGGAGCCTCTGGGAGGTTGCAGTTGAGATTTTTCAAATTCAGCAGAACTCCCATGGACGTGAAGAGCGAAAGTCGTTTGCACGAGCTTCCAAAGTCCCTTAGCCGAAGGGCTTGCTAGAAGCCAATCGTCCAGGTAGGGAAACACTCGGAGTCCGACTTTCCTGAGATGCTCCATGAGAACTGCACAACACTTTGTAAAAACTCGCGGCGCCGAGGATAGCCCAAAGGGCAGGACTCTGAACTGATAATGCTGACCCAAAGCTACAAACCTGAGGAATTTGCGGTGGGTCGGGTGGACGGGGATATGCTGGTAAGCATCCTGCATATCCAGAGAGGCCAGCCAGTCGTGCTGATGCAGCAAGGGTAACAGGGTACCTAGGAAATCATCTTGATTTCTCCCTGGGGAGAATTTGTTTAACTTTCTGAGGTCTAGAATGGGGCGCATCCCCAGATTTCTTGGAACCAGAAAGTATAGGAATAGAACCCTGTGTTTCGCAGATGCGGGGCACCAGTTCTATTGCCCCTGTTGTTCAGAAGGCCCTGGATCTCCAGCGGTGAGGAGATCTGACTGAGAGGCCGACAACCTGGGTTGTCGTATGGGAGGACAATTCGGGGGGGGTTCCAAGAAATTGAGAGAGTAACCCTCGCGAATTATCCGAAGAACCCATTTGTCTGAGGTTATGGACTTCCACTGGTTGTAGAAGTACATCAGACGACCTCCAACCGGAGGAGAAAGTTCCACCTCGGGCAGAGTGGATGGAACTTGGGCCAACGACTCATAAGGTAGCGCTGGGAGCTTTAGGTCCCCGCGCTTTCTGCTGCGCTCTTCTTTTGAGGTTGGGCAGGTTGGCTTTTATGGAAGCTTCCTGCCTCTGCCTCGAAAGGACTGGACGACTATGAAACTGGCGCCTGTTCACATGCCCCAGGGGGGCAGGCGGAGGTCTGGCCAACTTAATGGCCGATCTAGTCTTCTGAGTGGCCTCTAAGGCTTGCTCCACCTGAGGGCCAAAAGAAAGGAGCCATCAAGGCAGCGCCATCACCTGCTGCTGAGCATCATTCGCAGAAGCCAGAAGTACGCAGCCAGGAATGGCGCCGAGTACAAATCAGCTGCCGAGCGAGAAGCAGTGTCGAAAGCATCCATGGCGGCTTTGACCTGTTGGTTATTGACTCAATACTCTAATAACGGTCAGAAGAAGCTCTGACTTGAATCCGAATCTGGAAGAGCTTCAACCATTCTTTTCATAGAGTGCCACAGGATATACTCATACTGAGAAAAATAGCCTTGATAACTGGCAATACGCATACTTAGAGTGGAGGCAGCAAAGACTCTTACCTAATGTATCAATCTTACGAGACTCTTTGTTAATAGGTCGAGCTGTAGTAGTTTGAGGAAGAACCACCTTGTCATTCTCTGCCAGGACTACAATAGGATCCGCAAAGGCTTGGGATGCCAAATGGGACGATCCTTGGGAGCTGAATACTCTTATCAATGGATTTAGCCACTGAGGGAATAAGAGCAGGGTTATTCCATACCATTTGAGACAGCGTCTCGAAGGAAGGCTGAATCGGAGGAGTCAAATCCGTAGGGATCTCCGAGCATGAAGATACTGGAGTCTTAATATCTTCCCAGGATCATGTCTGTAGTCTGGAGAGAAAGAGTGGATCCCAGGTTCTTCAACAGAGACTTAAAGGACAGGTCCTCGACCACAGGCTCTGTAGCAAAGAAAGATCCTGTTTCCTCCACTTCATCACCCAACCGAAGGTCTGGGTCAGGCTCAACATCATCTCCTGATGGTCCAGAAAGGACTGTTTGGACAGGGAAAGGAGTGAAAATTAGGAGAGAGAGAAATGGCAGAAAAACAAGGAAGTCCCAAAGGGCTGGCGCGAGGCGGCAAAGCGAACTGAAACCCCGGCACCGAGGAAGCACGGCGCCCGAAACCTGGACCTAGCGCCCAGGCGCGCGGGCGGCGCGCAGCATGACCACGCCGCCCGCAGCGCAGCAGCGAGCGGGCGGAGACCGCGAAGCAGCACCGCCAGGCAGCCGCCCGACAGCCGCCCGATCAACAACACCACCGGCGCGCGAGACAGCGCCACGCCGAGACCACTTAGCGCCGCCAGCAACGCCGCAGCTCCAGCGGCCAAGCAGCCGGCCACGGCCACAGACCCTGCAGAAGGCGCGGAAAAGCCCGGGAACCTGGAGAAACAAGAGAAGGAAAAATACCAGGAGATAAGGGCATCGGTGAGGCCCCTGCGCGCAACCATGTGAGGGGAAACACCTAAGCACGAGTCGCTAGCACGAAGAAGGCGCCGCGACCAGGAAGGTCCAACCGCCTACCTGGATCGCTCGGAGGAGCCTCGAGGGCTCGGCAACCGAGCCAGGCAGAAGAAACCAACCTCCGAGCCCACCGCCCATAAGAGCGCCCACTGATGAAACTGCTTGGTCTGGAGCCCTGCCTATAGGCGTAGGGCCCGCGTCGAGGACGACGATTATCGGAAGCGGCGACCAAGAAGGAGACCGCAACTAGCAACGAGCAACCGACCGCTGACGCTGCAGACATACCAGAGGCGCACCTCGAGTGATGCCTCTCTTTTGACCTGAGGGCGAAGAAGAGCTCGAGGCGAACGGCGCCGAGAATGCGACCGCTTATTTTATGCTGCGGGGACCGCCCATCCCCGGCATCGGACTGACCGGGAGTCGAACCCCGCTGAGGAGAAGGAGGCTGACCGGACCCAGCCCGACTGAACAGTTTTCATGCCACGAAGCTTCCCTACCGCCACCTGACCTGCTCATGGTCACCCGTCCAGTAGGCCGAGACTTTTCCATGCAAGTTAAATTTAAATATTAGGAAAATTTCATTTAAAAAATAGAATAAAACTAAGCGATACTACTATCGTGATAATGTTACAAAAAACAAACTGAAAACTATGCGCTAGTTTGAAGTTTGACTCCGACAGGCGAGCGACGCCGCTACTGAAGCGCACTCGACGGCGGGAAAAAGGAATCCTGAGGCGTTGAGGGTCGCCGCCGAGATGGTCATTGTTACCGAGCCGCTGCTCGCTGCGCGCCGGCGCTGGTGGTCCTGCTGGCGCAGCTCTCTCATACGACCTCCAGCAAAAGTTTGTTCTCGATGGTCTTAGTACCTCCGGCGCCAATCCCACTAGTGTGAATGAGTGGTGGAGACTTATGTCCAGGAAGATCTGGGTATTTAGAAAGTTTGCAATAGTGGTGGGATTATTGCAGTGGACACCACTGAGAAACATATCAGTTGGAATGGGGGCAGGATTTGATCATAGGAAGCATTTAATATGGGACCAGAATTTTTTGGGGTCACCATATGATTTAGTTAAAAGATCCTTTCAATAGGCACTTTTTGCCATTTTGATTTCCTTCTTGCAGGAGTTCCTGAGGGCTCTGTACGAATTTAAGTCAGCTGGGGAGGCCCATGCTTTTGTAAAGTAGCCACGATTTGTCCTCTCGTTGTCGCAGTTTACAGAAGGTCGGCCTTAGCCACCGAGTATTTTTATTTTTTACCCGACGAGTAACAGGAGGGCAATGTTTGTCCTGGACCTCCAGGAAGTGAGTCAGGAATATATTTAGAGCAGACTGAGGGTCACTAGAGTTAAAGAGTGGGGTCCAGTCAACAGTGGCAATGTCCAGTAGGAAGGATTGTGGGTCAAACTTAGCATAGTTACGAAAGGTGATAAAACGGGGCTTTGAGGGGGAGGGTCTTGTTTTGCCCCATATACAAAAAGTGGGGGAGTGGTCTGTGATGGCATCCGTTAAAATGCCAGAGGAGATAATATTTTCTGGGTGGTTGGTAACTATCCAGTCCAGCAGAGTACTGAAATTTGAATGCAGGTCAGTTCTAGTGGGGTCATTGATCACCTGGTGAAGGTTGAAACTTTGGATCTTGGACTGTAGTACATGTAGTGAGTTTCCAAGCCAGTTTAGATTGAGATTGCCAAGTAAAAGAACCTCACTTCTCCCGGATAGAAATGAGGTCTGATCAAGAAGTTCATCAAGTCCTTTTATACCACCTGACGGGGGGTTATAGGCACAGGTAATATGTAGTTTTTTGAGCCAAGAGTAAGGAGGACATGAAGTGCTTCGCAGTGGATTAGGGGCGCTGAGGAGATAGTGTTGACCTGTAGGTGATCTTTAAAATAGATGGCTGTGCCCCCCCCCCCTTTTAGAAGCGGGTCTTTCAAATCTCAGGAGATTGTAGGAGGGAAGTGAGCACTGAGAATCCTGAACAGAAGGTTTAAGCCAGGTTTCCGAAAGGCAGATGATATCCAGCCTGTAAAGGGTGACCCAGGCTTGTAGTTCAGCAAAGTTATGCAGTAGGCTCCTGATATTCAGGTGCACAACAGCAAGGCCCTTGGCATTGGAGAGGGGCTTGCTGTTGTTGCTTGGTCCCGAGTTAGTGTCTATGTCTCCAGAGAGCAGCAGGGCTACTAGGAGGAGATACCAAAGTTTGTGCCGCAGGAACGGACACAGTGTCCTTGCGTTAAGGGGACAGCGTTTTAGTGCATGGGCTACCAACAATAGCCAGGGCCTATTAGACAGAAGAGGAGTTGTGTCATAATGGAGAGAGGGGTAGCAGGAGAAGTTTAGAAAATATGTAGTCACGTGGCTGAAAGAGTGGAAGAGCCTTGGGGCAGTGGAAACAGTGGGTAAGGATAGGTGGAGCAGAGCAAGGGAAGGTATAAGAAAGGCCAGTAGCATAAGTAGTTTCATAGTTTAGACAGGTGTAGGTACTGGCTATGAATAGAGAGAAAGACACGTCAGGATGCAACAGGGAAAAAGGAAGTGCGGGAGTAGAAAATGAAAAATAGAAGAGGGAGCTATGATTGAGGTTTTTGGGTGAGATTGATTAATGAGAGAGAGCACAAAATGACTGTCGGGGAAAGAAGGAGGAGCTATAGATGCCACGAGCACTGAGAGAGGAAAGATGGATAAGGTGGGAGGAGCAATTGAGTATTTAAAGGAGGCCTGGGAGGGGGTGGGGGCGTGGGAAAAAAATTACAGGGTTTCTACAGTCCCAAAGTTTATCGGTGGCCAAACTCAGTCCCTTGGATAAGTGCAAAAGCCCATAGAGAAGGCACACCAATCCGAAGGGCTGGGAGGCAGAGAGCGGACCAATGAGGATTTGCTAGCACAAAGCCGCACCAATAGGAGGCTTCAGCACCAGAATTCAATTAGCGGCCGTACCTGAAGGTTCAATCCTTGCTGGAGGACCGCGCAGGCAGTCATACTTGGAAAGGGAGTTGGGGCGGCGGCGGCCGGAGGCGGCAAGTGGCCCACCTTGCAGTCTGTGAGCTGCTTCTGGTGCTGGAACCCTGGAGAAAAAGTGGAGAAAGCAATCAAGTAGGGGTCAGGGAGAGGTGGGCGAGGTGTCTGGCGCCAGACTGACACCCGGGGAGCAGTTGAGGAGATAATACAGCAGTAATTAGCAGCAGACAAAGGCTAGCAGGAGGGCTGGGAAAAACTGTGAGATAGCCAAGAGGGGGAGGATTAAGCAAAAAAATAGCAGAGAAATATAGTAGTGGAGTGTGGGGGGTAGAGAACAGGAAAAGGCAGTTTGTGAGAGTTTCAAGCAGAGGTTAGAAAACAAAATAAAAAATAGTCATAGTGAGCCGTAGGGCAAGAAAAATGAAGGTGGTGAGCGATATAGTTAGGAGTGCAGTAGTATTACACAGTAATCTGTCGATTCTAGTACTCTAAAGCAGTCAGGTATGGTTTGTAGAAAATCTAAAACAGCTGTATCAGAAAACAGGCAAAGTATCTTTACAGAGCTAGAACGTGGTTTTAGAGACAGTTTAATCAGCTGTAACACAAGAACAGGCAAAGTATTTGTACAGAGCTAGAACGTGGTTTTAGAGACAGTCTAATCAGCCATAACATAAGAACAGGCAAAGTATTTGTACAGAGCTAGTCAGTGGTTTGGGAAAAATTACAGAGTTTCTACAGTCCCAAAGTTTATCGGCGGCCAAACTCAGTCCCTCAGATCAGTGCAAAAGCTCATAAAGAAGGCGCACCAATCCAAAGGGCTGGAAGGCAGAGAGCGGACCAATGAGGATTCGCTAGCACAAAGCTGCACCAATAGGAGACGTCGGAATTCAACTAGCGGCCATACCTGAAGGTTCAATCAGTGCTGAAGGACCGCGTGGGCAGTCAGACTTGGAGAGGGAGTCGGGACGGTGGCGGCTGGAGGTGGCAAGTGGCCCGCCTTGAAGTCTGTGAGCGCCGCTTCTGGTGCTGAACCCTGAAGGTTCAAGCTGTGCTGGAGGACCGCGCAGGCGATCAGATTTGGAGAGGGAGTCGGGGCGGCAGCGGCCGGAGGCGGCAACTAGCCCGCCTTGCAGTCTATGAGCGCCGCTTCTGGCGCAGAACCCTGAAGGTTCAATTCACACTGGAGGACCGCACGGGCGGTCAGACTTGGAGAGGGAGTCGGGGCAGTGGCGGCCAGAGGCAGCAAGTGGCCCGCCTTGAGTCTGTGAGCGCTGCTTCTGGCGCAGAACCCTGAAGGTTCAATCCATGCTGGAGTACCGCACGGGCGGTCAGACTTGGAGAGGGAGTTGGGGCAGTGGCGGCTGGAGGCAGCAAGTGGCCCACCTTGCAGTCTGTGAGCACCACTTCTGGCACTGAACCCTGAAGGTTCAATCCGTGCTGGAGGACCGCGCGGGCGGTCAGACATGGAGAGGGAGTCGGGGCGGCAGCAGCAGGAGGCGGCAAGTGGCCCGCCTTGCAGTCTGTGGGCGCCGCTTCTGGAGCTGAACCCTGAAGGTTCAGTCCATGCTGGAGGACCACGTGGGTGGTCAGACTTGGAGAGGGAGTCGGGGCGGCAGCGGCCAGAGGCGGCAAGTGGCCCGCCTTGCAGTCTGTGAGCACCGTTTCTGGCGCTGAACCCTGAAAATACGCACCTAAGGGCCAGACTGGAAACACTGGAGAGCCAGGCCCAATCTTCACATGTGTGGATCCTTGGTCTCCCGGGGGGTGTAGAAGGGGATCATCCTCCTTATGTTTTTACAGGACTCGCTAAATGAAAAAATCATACCGGCTGGACAACAACTTACTTTCAGCCTTCAAAAAGCCTATTGCATCACGCCTAGGGCCTACTGTGATGGCTCCGATCTCCCATGTACTTTGCTGATAGTCAAGGACAGCATGGGGACTCGAGACAGAATTTTGAAATTGGCCAGGCAAGCGGGACCTATAACGCAAGATGACCGTGCAATACATTTGTTCCCCGATGTTAGATATGCAACGTGGATGAGACGCAAGAAGTTCGATGTGATTCGGAAGACGCTCAAAGAAGCCGCCATACCGCATGTGATTGTGTTTCCTGCTCACTTGCAAATTGTCCACAACAGGAAGGCCTGGCTGTTTTCGAACCCAATAGAAGCTGGAAAATGAGTCTCTAAGTTTCCACCTAACCTTCGGGATCAACGGCGATCTTTGGGGGCGACAGGGAGTGATTATGAGGACTCTGAGGAGGACTGAGAATATGAGCCCTAAGTACTGTTCCTCTCTAAAAATATATGATCCTCAAAAGTTCTGTAGTCACTTTAACCCCTGGTAAAGTGCATGATGTTACAGATTTAACTTGTTTATAGAGCTGTCTGCTCTAGGATCAGTTTGGGGGACTGCAGATCAGTTAATAAATCTTCTTTATATAGAGGTATTCTTCTGGGATACAAATAAGAAAAGGGGCAGAGGGTTTGTGTTTGTCCTGAGCTCTTAACTTTTCACCCTTACAATATAATTGCTATATTTAGGTTGTTAACTTTAGGTACATAGCATGACAACAGGGAGCCCTTAATTAAGGACATGCAGAGTTGGATTTTAATTTTTTGGAACTTTAGTAAACGAAATCAGTCATACTGCTCCTGGGCTCTCTAATGCAGCAAAATACTTTTTCTTTCAGGTTGGACTTAATTACTTAGAGTACCCCTCACATGTGGTATCACAATATTCTAAATGCATCCATCCCATGATTAAGGAAAGAGGCTACTCTCTGGAGGTTATATAATGTGAACTGTATAACGTAATCACTATGGTCTGTCTCGGATATGGGTATATTATTGTAATACTAATTGCAAACTAATAAAAATAAAGTGTAAAAAAAAAAAAAGAGAGAAAATGGATGCAAAAAGGTCCATGTCTGGGATTCTCCACTTACTGAGCAGCGATCTCATAACATCCAGAGCTACTGACCACTCATGAGGGTCTGCTACTGTTTATGTTTGTCTGCCAGTGTGTTCTGGAATCCTGGCAGGTGGATGGCCTGGAGCAGAGTCTCCTGCTCCAAGCACCATTCTCACACTCTCATTGCCTCCCTGTAGAGAGGGCAGGAGTGTGCTCCTCCCTGTCTGTTGACATAGTACATGACATATTTGTTGTCCATCTGGAGCAGGACTGTCTTTTGATGTACCAGTTCCGTTATGGCTTGCAGACCAGAAAGAACTGCATGCATCTCCAGCACATGTACGTGGAGATGTGTTCCTGAGAAGTCTCAGACCCTTGAGTCTGGAGACCCTGACAGTGAGCTCCCCACCCCAATAAGGAGGTGCCATGGTAAGCGTTATCTCTGGATCCAGTGGGGAAAAGGGTAAGCCACAATTGCAGGGATATCACTAGAGTTTTAGTCACCTGAATGAGGTAGTTTCAAGAGTGGGATGCTTGAGACCACTGGGCACCAAGTCATTCTGATGTGCAGCCTTGTTAGGGGGACTGTGAGCACCAAGAATGCCACTAGTCTTAGCATTTGCTGCATGGAATGGGCTGGCACAGTCTTGCATTTCATGATAAAGCAGGTATCTGCAAGACTGTTCGCACTCTGATACCTGGAAAGAAGGCCCGAGCCCAGGTCATCTCCAGAACAGCTCCTGTGAACATGAGTACCTGGGAGGGCTGTAGCTGAGACTTGGAAGGGTTCAGCAGAACTCCTATGGACATTAGAAACTATGAGGCAGTGGTCATGCCTGCTCTGTCTCCTGTCTGGATGAACCTGCCAGAAGTCAGTCATCCAGGTATGGTAAGACCAGTAGCCCTAGCACTGGTAGGCCCCCTACGAGCCACCTCTGAAATAGGTGCTAGGGCTGGTTGAATGGGAGGAATAATAGAGGCCGGGATACGAGGCACATTTTGGAACTCCAGCTGGAAGCACCTAGTCTGGGTTATAGCTGTTCTCTCAAAATTTAAAGTGTTATGCATGATTTTGAGCAGGGCTTGGAAGGAGAGATCCCCCTGAGGCACAATAAGCAAAACTGCATCAGGGTTTTCTGTGCTGTAGACCTTTTCAACCTCATCCCCATCAGTTAAAATGAGGAGTGAATCCAACTTGTCTCCTTCATCCGGAGGGTTGAAGGGGACCCTAATGGACACTGGCAGAGGCCACGGCCTTGGCATTACCTGCGAAACTGTTCCAGCCCTGGGCAGGTCTCAGAAGTGTCACTGTTGGCAGCACTGAGGTCAGGCCTGGGGCTGGCCCCAAAAGGGTTGACCCCCAGCACCAAAAGCCCACACGGCACTGGGGTGGCATTGAGGTAGGTCCTGATGAGCCTGACCTGGCATCAGAGATGTCACCATCGATGGTGTCAAGGGCTCAGCCAGCCACAAAGTACTCAACTGAGGCACCATGGCTGTTCCTCCACAGAGTGGTCAGGAATGGCACCACAGGTAGCTCTGCACTGGTGGCACTGACAATGACCCTAGCATTTAGGCCAGAGTAGAAGTCAGCATGCCCAAGTCCAGTTGCACCAAAGATGGCACCAGTCACGATGGCCCAGAAGGAGCAAGACCAGCACCTCAAAGGCACCACTGTACTTATGCACTGAAACCACTGCTCAATAGGAGCTGGCCAGTGCCAGACTGCCTCACCAGGGCCACCTTATGGAACAGGAAAGGCTTCAGGACTGAGACACCAAGTCCGTAGGCCCAAGGGCCCAAGTGATGTCAGTGGGGAGCCCGGGTCCACAGGCATTGAATGTCTCTTGTCGGAATGAATACAGGGTGATCTTCACTGGTGCCTTTTCCCCTTATGTTTTTTTTTGTTGTGGGAAGAGGTTGAGGACAAGTGATACAAAGACCCCCAATGCTGAGCGTGTGTGGGATCTGCACTGTTTCTTTTTGTGACTCCAGGAGGACTGTCATTCATCCCAGGATGCCAGACTGCTTGTTGTCAGAGCACTCACCCAGAGAAGAGTGGTGGCCAGACACAACCCTGCTGCCAAAACAACTAGCCTGTTCAGGTTCCCTACCTTCTACTGAAATCACCCAGCCAACAAAAGACTGGGTGATTCCAAGCACTAGCTGACAGCCTTTTTTGCTAATTTTTGCAGAAAGTCTGACTCACAATAAAAAGGGAGATAGCAGATAACACTGATACTCAAACCAACCACTAATGATATGAACACCCATTCAAAAGACTCTGGTTAATCTATGGCGACACTGTGAGGCCCATTTAAGATTTTAGAAAGAAGGCCAACCCATTGCTGGTATGTATCAAAGAAACATGTCGGGATATTTTAGCCAAAATTGGTCCAGAATTATTGCCCAGCTAGGTGTCCATGATACACACCAGGTCAGCCCTAAAATGAAAAACTCACTTCCTTTGACAGCCATGTTATCAATTGAAATCTCTTGCTTTTTAGATCTATGAATCCTTAAAAGTACAGTAAGCAGGTGAAACTTACGTCTTCCACGTGTTTGCGCAGTTTTTTTGCTAAGAGTTCCAGCACAGCGTTGGCTAAAGCCTTGCATTTCCTGGACAAGTTCTGCTTTACTATCTCCACGTTGATGTAAAAAGGCCCAATGATCACAGAGCTTGGCAGAGTATTGTCTAGCCTCTCCTTCTCAGCTAGATGCATGTCCACCTCAAGCCTCACCTCTTGAGCTGTGCGTTCATGAATGTTGTACTGCCTACACACAACCAAAGAAACAATCTGTTAGACTACAAAAATACTAAAAGACAACAATAAAAACAAGTTTAAAAATAAATAAAAACAAACTGGATCATGCTGGCCCATCAGAGTAGCAATAGTGCTACCACTCAAGATGCCAGTGACCTGGGTACGGGAATGTGCCCACGTCAATAGACAACCAGCCATGGTGGGGAGGATCAAGTATCCCAGAGGATGCTCTCCTCCTCGGAGACAGGTAGACGCCAATTTATTGCAAAGACCTCAGTGCAAACAGGCTATCGCTCCTGCACTTCAAGGCACCCTGCCTCAACCTTACGGAGCTGTTGCTAGCAGAAAGCAAGTGCTTTATATAGAGGTGAGTGACCATGTGATCGTCTCCGTTCCCTCCACCAATCACTTTTCAGTATTTAATTGTCAAATTATCAAAATATCAGCACACAAATCCATTGCATAAGTTACAGAAACAGTTCAGGATGACTTAAATAAAAGTGATAGTGTAATCTTTACTAACAAAAAAAATTCCCTCTCACTGGATTTAAAGCAGCAGTGTTTGTTAGTTGGCAAACAAAAAATCATCACAGAGCTTTTTGGCAAAAAATGGATTTCTGACATTTTAATTTTTTTTTAGATATTGTTAGCATTTACAGCTAATTTTGTAATTAATGACTTACATTAGTAAAGGTGGCCGCCCATCGCAGTTTTCAAAAATCACTTCTGTTAAGGTTACCTGTTGAGTGTACATGCTAGATTCTGACTGTGGATGTATTAGGATGATGCTACCACATGTTACTGATGGTAAACAGCACAACACTGCACCAAAATATTTTTTTTTTCATGGAGGGTATCTTGATATTTTTCCCCCAAATACTGCTTATTTAATGGAGATCTACATTAATGAAATAGTATTCAGATTTTCACTGAAACTCAAATCACAATAACAACAGTTTAGTTCTAAGGCCACTAGCATAATTATTTAGTTGCCGTGTTCTAAACTGTTCATATTCTGGTATCGACAAGTGTCATCCTTTCACTTTATTTATGTACTAATATGTTAAGAGCATATTTCAGATGATCCACTAGAAGACAGCAATCAACTCCTGGTGACAACACTTTAAGGCACCACAATACGTTTCATATAATTTTATTTAACCGTAAGTCCCCATACTGTATTATCCTGCAATGTATACTGCTTTCTGGTGTATTATGTTCCACTTGATTATCCTGTGCTCTGAGCTAATTGTCCTATTGTACTGTACTGTGGCCTACCCAAAACCTCCTTGCAAATAAGCCTTGCTCAATGGAGCTCTTCCTGGTAAAAATAAATAAATAAATAATAAAATGAATACATTGCACAATATCTTAACATTCAAGTGAATCAACCCAAGAATCATGGGGGTGCAACAAGCGAGGAATGAAAAGTGGTTAAAACTACAAATGCCATGCTGGCCCACCAGCAGCAGTTGGATTCAGTTAGCGATGCCAGCAACCCGGTTCGGAACGCAAGCTCGGTCGCTGAGGGCGCCAGGGGGGAGACAACTTGAGCATCCCACGACTGCTTATTGTCTCCAGGAGGAGAGGAGGCTGCAACCTGGCATTGGGCGACCGCTGCTGGAGGCCAGAGGTAGGGCAACATGTGGGGTTCACTGCTGGGTGGTGCATGGCAGGCGTCGGCTCTTGACTTGTCGTCTGGATGTCACGCACCTCAAGAAAACCAGGAAACATTGCTCGCTGGCTGCGGATGGCGGCTCTCTGTCCTTCAGATGCCTCCAGTGCCTTCCGGGGCCTCCTTCTCCTCTGCAGCATCCCCGGCCCCTCTGAAGTGTGTGCTGGGTCGTCCTCTTCCCCCGGTGGAGGACCTGCCCAACGAAGGAATACGCTGGGATATCCTGGGGATAGGTTGCAAGCGAGGATCCAGAGGGCTGGGTAAGGACAGTGGGGCTAGGGGCGTTGTGGAGCCTGAAGGAGTGGGGACCAGCGAGCATGGGGCGAAAAACAAACAAACAAAAAAAAACTACAAATGCCATTAAAGCAGCAAGTCCAGTAAGTTACTTTCAGAAGGGGTTAGTCACAACACAGGATCTCATCCCAACATAATAATTCCACGGACATTCATTTATAATGAAACATTTGTTAGCATTTTCATCAGAAACTTTGCCTGGCTTACATACGAAGATCATTAAGGTTGATGGTAAAAGGCATGTCATTCCTGCTATCCCCAGCACAGATGAAGGTACCTCAGTTAACTAAGTTCATGATATTTCATTGTCATATGTATCATAGAAAGATTTTTACATCGAGTTCTTCATTCAGTCCTTGGGGGCTCTAACTTCCCAGGTGGTGGATCCACTGAGCTTCTTTTTATGTTTGCTTGTGCGGAGCAAAAATCTTGTTACAAAGAGGGCTGTCAGAGGTGTGTCACTGTCAGGTCCAGTGCAGCTCAAACTACAGTGGGCGCAACAGTGACAGTTCAATGGTCAGCAAGGCTGGTCATGATGCTGTTCCATTCTTACTGGGTGGAATGCTCTTGTAGTTGAAAGGAGACAGCTAAACCTATAGTGCAGCTCCATCCTTTCATTTATGAGACCCTGCCCTGCAGCCAGCTGAGCCATGAACTGTCACACCCCTGTTTCACAATCCCTGGACAAGTGGTGACACTGGAAAGAGTTTTTACATTATGTGAGCGATCTTGGTCAGTTCCTGCACAGACCCGGATCAGTGTAAGAGGAGTCAGAAGGAGAAGCAAGATCCCTATTTAGCTATTCGGAAAACACCGGCAGTTGGCACAAAAGGTGCAGATGACAAGATAGCGCTTCCTCATTCAGCAAGCAACCTAGAATCCTGTCTCATGCAGAGAGAAGTAGACCTCCAGGGGAAGGGGAGGGGAATATACCTGCTGCAAGAGCTTCTCTCGAAAATCTACTGCTATGAAAAGTTCTTACGTAACTGTACTATCTTACTTCGAGAGAAAGCTCTTGCAGCAGGTAAACACAGATAGGACTAATTCCCAAGTAGTATAAACTAAATACAACTACTTGGGGAGGTAGGAGAGGACAAGGAATGAGACAGTAAGAGATCCTGCAGGAGATCAGGCCCTACAGGACTGCAAGGCCAAAACCTGCTCTTGCTGAGATGCTATATCCAGGCTGTAGTGCTTGATGAAGGTATGGACAGAATGCCATGTAGCCACTACTTAAATATCCAAGGTGGAAACCCTTATAAGAGTGGCAAAGGACACAGCAACAGCCCTGGAAGAGTGCCCTTGATCGGCCCCAAAGGATTCTGCCATGTTTCTGATAGCAGAAGGTGATGCAGTGCACCAGCCACCGCAAAAGAGTTTGCTTGAAACCGGCATCCTAAGGAATGTGTGGCAAAAGAAAGGAACAACTGGTCAGACTTCTTGGACGTCTTGGTCTCAGACAGATAAAAGCAAATGCGATGGACATCCAATGTGTGAGCAGCACCTCCTTTATTAACATAATTGGGGTAGTAAACAGGAGATGAACTTCCTGGTTTAGTGTCATTTCCAACACTACCTTAGGGAGAAACCTAGGATTAGTACACAAAGACACTGTGTCTTTGTGAAAAACCAAATCATGCTCCTTACACACAAGGGCCTGAAGCTCAGAAATTCTCCTGGCCGATGTGACGGCAACCAAAAATGGTGGGTTCGAAAGGAGGGAAGGTAAGCTTTTCCAATGCAAATAAAAGTTCCCAAGGGGGAAGAGGATCCCAAATGGGGGGTCTTATATGGAGAATGCCCCTGAGGAAAGATTTGGAAACCTCCAGTTGAGTTACCGTTCTGCCCTGGACAGGGACGTGATAGGCAGAAAGGGCACCCAGGTGTACCTCTATGGAGGAATAACTGCAGTCTGACTCTGATAAGGAGAGCAGATATTCAAGCAATGTGTTGACCGGACAGACCAGCGAATCTAGCTGTCTCGCTGTGGCCCAAAGACAGAACCATTTCCATTTCATAGCATAAGTAGCTCTCCTGGAGGGCTTTCTGGCCTCCACCAGGACTTCAGCCACCTTATCTGAGACTCCAAACCTAATCTTAACTAGGTCTTGAGGAGCCAGGCATAAAGGTGAAGGGAATGCTGATTTGGATGAGCCAGGCACCCATTGTCCTGACAGAGAAGGTGGGAAGAGAGTGGCAGCAATATGGGTGGTACTGCCACAAGCTGCTGAAGCAATGGAAACCAAATTTGGCGTGGCCACAGTGGAGCAACTAGGATCAGTGTGATTCTATCTGATTGTGCCTTGAGGAGGACTCTCTGGATCAATGGAAAGGGGGGAAGCATACAGAAACCTTCCCTTCCAAGAGAGGGACAACGCAGCTTGCCAAAAAGCACCAGGCTCGGGATCTAGCGAGCAGAAACTGGGCAGTTTTGGATTGGATTAGGGCGTGAAAACGTCCAACTGTGGTGTTCCCACCTGACGAACAGGTTGTCGACCATGGACTGGAGGAGGGACCATTCATGAGCTTGAGACCTTTATCTGCTGAGAGCATCTGCGAGGTCGTTCTGGACCCCGGAACGTGAATTGGGAAGATGGTCACCTGATGGGCTATGGCCCATTCCTACACTCTCATAGTCACTCAGCACAGAGGATAAGAGTGAGTGCCCCCCTGTTTGTTGAGGT
Source organism: Neoceratodus forsteri (assembly GCA_016271365.2). Classification (NCBI taxonomy): domain Eukaryota; kingdom Metazoa; phylum Chordata; order Ceratodontiformes; family Ceratodontidae; genus Neoceratodus; species Neoceratodus forsteri. The sequence continues at coordinate 1,706,424,839 of CM028129.1, read as the reverse complement.
AGTTGTCCGTCTGGACAAGAAGGAGACCTGGAGAGATCACCAAGTCAGAGCTTGTAGAGCATACAGAATGGTTCTCAATTCCAGGGCATTGATGTGCAGACCATTCCACCAGAGACCAAGATCCTTGAGTCCTGTGACTTCCCAGGTGCACTCCCCATCCCATATTGAAAGCAGCCGTGGAAAGGGTCTTGCTGGGAACACCCATCCAGAAAGAGTGCCCTTCAGTAAAGTCGGAAGATGACCTCCACCAGAGGAGTTCCTGATGAACCAGTCCCATAATGACAACGAGGACATCCAAGTCATCCCGACTTTGGTCCCAGTGAACCCAAAGGGTCCAATGGATGGTCCACATTCACAACCTGGTGAATGGGATGGATAATGGCAGCTGCCATGTGGCTCAACAAGCAACCAGGAGCCTGGCGGATGCTGAATAGGCTGAATAGAGTTGACTGGCTAGAGCCGCATGCTCTGCCCGGCCTTGAAGTAAGAAGGCTCTTCCCGGACCGTGTCCAGCATCGCCTATGAACTGCAAAGTCTGTCTGGGAACAAGAGATGACTTAGAGGATTGATCGTCATCCCCAGGTGGCTGTAAAGGGTGCAGGCGTCCAGGATGGTGTCCTGGAGACGATCCCTGGAGGGAGCCAGAAGGAGCCAGTCATCCAGGTAAGGGAACATGAAATGACCCTTCCTGCAAAGTGCTGTGGCTACTATTGCCAGGCACTTCGTAAAGACCCTTGGGGTGGAGGAAAGGCTGAAGGGAAGAACTCTGAATTGATAGTATTCTCCCTGAAAGATTAACCTCAGGCATCTCCAGTGACGTTTGGCAATCCAGATGTGGAGATAAGCATCCTGCATATCCAGGGACACTAACCAGTCTCCCAGGCTGACCATGGGAAGAAGGTTTTGCAGAGTGACCATCTTGAAGTGTCGACAGACAACCCAGAGGTTCAAATCACTGAGGTCGAGAATCGGCCTTAAATCTCTGGACTTCTTTGGGACCAGGAATAAGTGAGACTAGAACCCAGAGCTCCCTCTCGATGGGGGGGGGGGGGACTGGTTCTATCACCCTTTGGAGAGCACAGACTGGATCTCTTGGAGGATGAGATCTCTGTCCCCCATTAGATGATGGTGGTGGCCTGTCCGGTGGAAGATCCAAGAACTCCACAGAGTGCCCGTGATCTACGAGTTCAAGAACCAACTGGTCGGAAGCCACGACTTCAGGCTTTTGGGTAGAGAGAGAAGTGATCTCCCACCTGCTTTCCCAATGTGCCGTCGAGGAGAGGTGGGTTGCCTGGATAGTCAGGTGTTAGGAGGAGGAGGGAAGGTGGTTTTGGCTGGTTTAGCCTGTCGAGTGGCAGAGGAGCCCCTGGCTCCACCTCGATGACCAAAGCCTCCCCACTGAGGCTGGTTCTGAAAGTGGGGTTGCTGAGGCTAATGACCCCTCGACCACAAGGGACCTGCAAAACTGTCCCTGCTTGGGCGGTACATCGACTGCAATGCGGACAGCCTTGCAGTCTTGTAGGTTTAGAAATAATCTTCTCGGACTCTTCGCCGAAGAGAATGGAGCTTTTAAAGGGCATGTCCAGAAGGTTGGATTGCGCATCTGGTGTGAGTCCGGAAACCCAGAGCCAGGTGTAGCGCCGGAGGCAAATGCTCATAGCAGCCACCCTTCCTGATGTGTCCACAGAGTTGTATGCAGAGTGAAGCATGTGCATGCCCATGTCTGATCCGGTCTGTAGTAATTTAGCAAGCTGTGCCTTCTCAGGACAGTCAGGCACGGCTTGCAGTATATCAGTCCTTGTTCCCATAGGCGTTCTGGAACTGGACCATGAGTCAGAAAGTTCAGGCTCCTGATGCTGCAGGTGGCAGATGCATACACCTTTCTGCCCACTGAATCAAGCTGCTTAGATTCCCTGTCTGGCGGCTGGGTGCTCAGGTGTTTGGGCCTCTGCGAACGATCATGAGCCGCTGAGATGACCACCAAATCTGCAGCGGGTTGCTCAGCAAGAAAAGGATGTTCCTTAGGAGCCCGGTATAAGCAGTTATCCTTTTTGGGAACCGAAGAGGAAGAATGAGGGTGCCGCCAGGTGGCTTGAGGCACATTGGCAAAGGTGGGATAACCATGGGTTTAGGATCCTTTGCCGGAGATATTTGGCAAGCCTAGAGTGCTCCGGGTCGAGGGCCTCCATATCCCAGCCCATGTTCGACTGCATGTGCCACATCACCTCCATAAATGAGGGATCGTCAGGAAGTGATTTCAGCTGGTCTTCAGGCTCTCCCGAAGGCGGATCGTCCGCTGAAGAGGAGGAATCCATTGGAACATACGAGTCTGATGAAGAAGGAGAGGAAGCGATGTCTCCTCTTCTTGCATTGATGCCTCTCTGGATAGCTGGAGGAGCTAGAGCTGCGAAGCTGTGGTTCCTCATTTTATACAGCTTCTTTCTAGGAGGTGAGTGGCACCTGCCCCTACCTTCATGAGAAGGGGGAGGTGGGATCTTATCCCCTGTGGGCGAGGTTCAGCCACTCCATCTGGATTTGGGGTAGGCTCGGGCTGGGGTACAACCAGAGTGGGATTGGCAGGCAATAAGTCAGGCTTTATTGTGTCCCACCAATGGGAGAAGAGATCCTTCACCTGTCTTATATTGAGCTGTAGCAAGCCTGGAGTCGGCGGAGCTGGAGCCGGTGTCAGTAGATGGCCACAGGTGCTGGTACTGGCATCGGAGGGATCCAGACATCGGGGTATGGTGGACTGGTGATGATGGAGTGTCCTGGGCCTGGAGGCCGTTGTCGGGCTCAGAGGAAGGCCTATGGGCTGGCGTCTGTTCTACCAATAACAGGTCATCCACCGTGTTGTTGGGTCTCACCAGTGGTGGTGGAGTCCTGGCTGGAGACAGCACTGCAGTACCTGAGGAGGGAGTGCCATCAGTGGACTTACAATGGGCCGACAGAGGCTTGTGGGCCTTCTCAGTTGGGCATCGGTCAGATGCAGGCGTCTGATGGTGTCTGCCTTTCTCGGAAGACTTGGACTGCTTAGGTGGGAAAGATGAGGCCCTGCCCACTGAAAGGCTAGTAGACTTAGATCTCTCCCGGGAGTCAGCGTCAGAGACAGAGGCTGACTGGGAAGAAGAATGAGCCTTACCTGGATCAGAAGATCTCCCAGAGGCAGCGGGAGGAGGTCTGATCTTTAGCGACTGTAGGGCCGGAGATTGCCCGGAGGATTTCTGGAGAGAGGCCACTCCACCGGCAGTCGTGACAGGCTTCAGGGCTGTAAGGCGGGGAGTCCTGGCCGGAGGAACCGAACCTGGAGGCCGTGTGGAACCCGGAGGACCAGGACCTGGAGTGGAATCTCTCCCTTTCTTGGTGTCTCTCTCTGTGCTTCTCCTTCGATTTGGAGGAGCAATGTTTTTGAGAAGAAGAATGATCGGGAGATTCCCGCGAGGACAATTCCCTTTGCATGGCAGCAAGTTGTGTCTGGGCGAGGAAGGCCTGGAGGGACTTTTGGGCGCAATTCAGGTCCTGCTGTTGAGGCCTGACAGTGGGAGCAGGTGGCCGTGTCATGTTCCTGGCCCAGGCAGAATAAACAGGCCACGTGGCCGTCCTTCATGGAGATCTGACGTCCGCAGGCGCACTTGTTCACGTGCCCTATAGGTGTAGTCAACATGCGGAAGATGGACAAGTAAATGCGGAGAAAAAACAGGTATGGTGGTCTATACTGGCGACAGAAGAAGCTTAAGAGCCCAATGATCGCGTACAACATCAGGAAAATAACTGCGACATGCTAGGGGCCGCCTCCTCTCATATACTAGACGGGGACATCGGGGCAGAGCCAGCGTCAGCAAGGGGTCTCTGCTAGGTACTGGTAGAAACAAGTTTGCCGTGGGGTCCTGCCACGGGCCGGCGTCAGTCCTATTTGTGTTTACCTGCTGCAAGAGTTTTCTCTTGAAGTACGATCTTAATTTTGTGTGTGTGTGTGTGTGTGTGTGTGTGTGTGTGTGTGTGTGTGTGTAAAGTAAACTGACTCAAAAATAAAATAAAAAACTCTAGAGTATTTTAATCTAAAACCGAAGAACTGAATGCTGTTGTCACATAGACAGGGAATTTTTGGCCCTGAAGAGGAGGCGGCATGCTGCTGCACATTGATGGTGGGAAAAATCTCTGGTGGTTGGAGGTCGGTGGTGCCCTGGGGCCTACTTACACCATAGGTTCCCACTAGAAACATTCTGGCTCAGACTCATTAGTGGGAATCTGTGAAAAAGATGGATTCTTGGAAGATCACGAAAACAGGTAAACACAAGAATCAATTTGTTTCTAAGTACTTAAGCGTTACATTTTTACAGCTTTCACAAATTTTAAACTTTTGTTCCTCTTACTGCTAGGTTTCTCTGCTGACTTTCTATTTGTTTTGTTTTTTGTTATTTTTAATTGTTAATCAATATTTTAAAATTCTGTGTAGTCATTAGATTCTGGTGGTCACTGCTCCCCTGACTTTAATAACAAACCTGGCATTAAGCCAGTAGGGTAACATAACCACACAGCAGAGTTTGAACTTGGTTCCAAGTTTCACAATTTGCATCAGTTCCTTTTTCCAGTGCACCACTCACAGGTGACAGGATGCCATTTGTATTGGCTTATTGTTGGATCCCATAGAAGAACAACAGTACTATGCTGAGTATTTTTTTCTTCTGGTCCCCAATAAGGAAAGCACTGCACTTCAGTGGCAGGAAAAAAGGAACTGAGGTGGCTGGGGCCAGAACCACTATATACCCTGTGGGCATGTGGATGATGACGCGAATCAGTGCTAGGCACAGTGCCACTGGCTCCTAAAGTTCTGCTTCTAAATGGAAAGACTGATTCTTGGAGGATGTTCTGTTTTTCAGAGTCCAAATATCCGTGCCTGCCCTTTTATCTACCCACCACCCACAGCAGTACACCCATGTCAGTGTCCGGGAGTCTAACAGTATGCTATTGCCCATTCAAACAACATGGCCACCACCAGAAGCAATTTTCTGAGCGGTGAGAAGGAAAATTACTCACCTTAGTAATTGCTTTTCTTCTCATGGAGTCTTGCTGTATTAGGACTTAATGCAGTTAGCCACTGCCTCGAACTGCCCGGAGAGGATAGGGTTAAGTCCAGAGCAGTCTGGAGTTCCACACCGAGGTGCTGTTCAAAGCTCTATCTGGCTAGTTTCAAATGAAACTGCCAGGTTCTTCTGAAGCTAAACTAATATAGCAAGTCTGTGTGGAAAAGCTCTACACTAGCCATTGGCTACCTACCAGTAGTAGAACAACAAAACACAACAACAATCATAGAATAATAACAAAATCACCTGTTATTGTTAGAATCACCATGACAAGCACTAATAGCCCCCTCCCCAAAGACTCAAGTCAGAGAGAGCCACCTATCCTTAACAAAAAACAGAATCACCTAGTTCCTAACCCAAATGAACAAAGGGGGACTAGAGAGAAATTGAAATGGCATGACAGTGTTTGCACAATTTGACAACCCCATACTCAAGTAGGAGTTCTGAGCGGGGTAGGAGGAGGGTTGTCCTAATACAGCAAGACTCCATGAGAAGAAAAGCAATTACTAAGGTGAGTAATTTTTCTTCAAACACCATGAAGTCCTGCTGCTATTAGGACTTAATGCAGATTATACAGCAGTACCTCCATGGAGGAGGTCAGAAACCTACTTGGGGAATAGGCTCTGAAGCACAGCTATGCCAAACGAGCATCTCTCCTGGACTGGACATCCAGGGAATAATGCTTAGTAAAGGTGTGACTGTTTTCCAGGTAGCAGCTTGGCAAATTTCCAAAATGGGAATATCTCTAGCAGCCGCTAGAGATGCAGCTGTACCCTGGTGGAATGAGCCCTCAGTCCTGAGGAGGTTCTCTACCTAGTTTTTGGTAACAGAACTGGATACAAGAGACAATCCACCTCGCAATTGTCCTCTTAGTGGCAGGTCTCCCTTTGCCAACTTCTCCATAGGTAAGGAAGAGTTGGAGGGATTCAAACCTGTGACCCTTGGTGCGTTCCAAATAGTAGCTTAGGGCTCTTTTGACGTCCAGACTGTGCAACCTCCTCTCCCCTGAGGAGGAATGCTCAGTGAAAAATACTGGAAGAGAGATGGATTGGTTGAGATGAAAATCTGAAACCACTTTAGGTAAAAACTTTCTGTTAGTCCTAAGGACTACCTTATCTCTATGAAAAGAAATAAAATCTTCTTCTACTGACAAGGCCTGTAATTCACTTATACGTCTAGCAGAAGTGATAGCCACTAGAAAAACAGTCTTCCAAGTCAAAAACTTGAGGTCTGCCGAGGACAGAGGCTCAAAGGGGGGTTGCATTAGCTGAGCAATGCAAACATTCAGGTCCCATGCAGGAGCTGGTTCCCGAAGGTTAGTGTGAAGTAACCCTTAAAAACATTGAAAACACAGGGTGAGAAGAAAGAGAAGCAGGTTTCCTGCTGATACAAAAGCAGAGACAGCTGCCAGATGAACCTTAAGGTAGCTGGCCTAAGGCCTAAGGAATTTAAATGGACCAAATAGTCCAGTAAAATGGGCAGATTAGCAGATTCTGGGATAATCTGCTTCTCAGAACACCAAATGGAAAACCTCTTCCACTTAGAATTGTAAGTGGCTCTAGTGGAAGGTTTCCTAGAAGCCTTTAAAATATCCAGGACACCTTGAGAAAGGTGTAAATCAGCAAATTCTAGCTCCTCAAGAACCAAGCCTTGAGGTGGAGGGAATTGAGGTTCGGATACCACACTCTCCCCTGTGCACAGGTCAACAGATCATGGGTCCTGGGCAGCTCAGGGAGGATGGAATGTCAGGGACAGGAGGAGAGGGTACCAGGGCTGTCTGGCCCAGTCTGGAGCAATCAGAATCACTCTGCAGGGCTGAGTTCTGATTTTTACTAGTACCCTGAAGAGGAGAGGGAAGGGGGGAAAAGCATACAAGAACTTCCCTTTCCAATCCAACTGAAAGGCGTCCAGTGGGACTGATCCCAGAACTGGAGGCCTGCAACAAAACAAGGGAAGTTGGTGGTTGTCTGGGGCTGCGAAAAGATCTATCTGAGGGATGCCCCATCTGGCAAAGACTGACCCCAGCACCAAAGAATTCAGAGCCCATTCGTGATGGCCCTGAGAAATCCTGCTGAGGGCATCCGCCAGGACATTGTCCTTCCCTGGAAGGTGAACTGCTATCAGGGAGGTGTTCAGGAAGTAAGCCAGAGACCACAACTTCATTGCTTGGTGCACAAGGCTGATGACCGAGTGCCCCCTTGCTTGTTGATGTACCACATTGTTGTGGTGTTGTCTGTCTGACTTGGACTACCTTGTTCTGGACAGTAGTCGAAAAAACCTGGAGAGCTAAGAGAACAGCTCTGAGTTCCAAAAGGTTGATGTGGAGCAGAGATTCCTGAGGGACCACACTCCCTGAGTGGAAAGGTGCCAAATGTGCCCCCACCCTAACAGGGAGGCATCCGTGGTGAGGTGAGGGAATGAAGAAACAGGTAGAGGGGACCCCTGAGTTAAATTGCTTCGATCCTGCCACCACTGAAGGGCTAGGATCAGGGTTTTGGTCACTGGGATTAACTTGGATAGGGGTCCTTCCTTGAGACCAGTAGGACCTCAAGTGGAACTGGATGTCTCTCATCTGAAATCTTGCTCCCTGCACGACAGCTGTGGAAGCAGCCATGTGCCCTAGGAGTTGCAAAAGTGCCTTGCTGGTCGAGAGACCATGGAGGTAAAGGAGGATGCCAGGGCAATGAGTCTGTCCACTCTTTCGGAGGGAAGAAATGCCCTGGCTGACTTTGTGTTCAATTCTGCACCTATGAAAGTTAGTACCTGAACTGGTTCCAGAACTGACTTTGGAAAATTCAACAGGAATCCCAGAGAAGTGAGAAGTTGCTGGGAGACTTGCAAGTGGGATTTTACCTGATCTGGAGACTGACCCACTATGAGCCAGTCGTCCAGGTAGGGAAACACAGCAACCCCTTGCCTTCTTAAATGAGCCACTACTACAGCTAAACATTTTGTGAAAACCCTTGGAGCAGAGGTAAGGCCGAAGGGCATTGCTCTGAACTGGTAGTGGCCAGAGGGTAGTTCGAACCTGAGGTACTTTCGGTGAGAAGGCCTGATCAAAATATGAAAATAGGCATCCTTGAGGTCCAGGAAGCTAGCCAGTCCCTGGCCTTAGGGAAGGCAGAATCATTGCCAGAGTTAACATTTTGAACTTTGGTTTCAAAAGATGCTTGTTCAGGAACCTTAAATCTAAGATGGGCCGCCACTCTCCTGTCTTTTTGGGGTAAGGAAATACTAGTACAGACCCTTGCCCTGATGGCAAGGAGGAACTCTTTCCACTGCTTTGCAGCCCAGCAGAGAAGAAACCTCTGCTTCAAAGCAACAGCTTCTGAAGGATTTGCAGGTGGAAAATGTCTGGCTCTCATCTTTAGGAACTGTTTGAAACTGAGAACCAGACCTTGACACCACCTCCAGAACCCATTTGTCCGAAGTTAGGGACAACCAGTTCTGGCTGAAATAACCAACCTGCCCCCACGGTACAGGAGAATCGGCCCTGGGCACCCCATCAGGGTGCCTGCTTGGCAGCAACTTTAGGCTGAGGAGAGGAGATGGTCTGCCTGTGCCCGTCTACCCCTGCCTCTGAAAAACCCTCTGTGCAAGGGCTGAAGAGCCTGAACTTGATAAAGGGCCTGTGGTAAGGCCTGCCCCTACCCTGGGGGCATGCCTTTGTGGAGTGGCATGCCTCTCTTAGCTTGGGCACTTTGTAGGTAGTTCTGTATTCATCCATTTTCTTCATGTAATTTTCTGTTTGATCCCCAAACAGAGAGTTTCCTACTACAGGAAAATCTATAGCCTTTACCTGAGTATCTTGGGACAGATTAGTGCATCTAAGCCATGCCAACCTACGGAGAGCTACAGAAGTGGCCATGACCTAGAGGAAACATCATTAACATCAACGGCAGTATGAAATTGAACTTTAGAGGCTTCAATGCCATCAGCAGCCACTTGTTCCAACTCACTAGCCAGCTGGCCTGGGCCGCTTGGCTAACTGCAATATAGTGTCCCATCTAGATTTCTGATATCTAGCCACATAAGCCATATAATTAGCCTGCCTGAGTCCCAATGAAGCTGCCATATATTGCTTTTTAGCCATGGCATCAATCTTCCTGGAATCCTTATCAGGAGGATGTGATGCCAGGAATAACCTTGTCACAGGCTGCAGCTTGAACAACACCTACATGACTGCACTGCTCGGTGAGGAAGTCTGTATCAGTGCCTGATAAAGTATACCTTCTGTCCATTTACTTATCTACAGGAGGAACAGAATGAGGATTTTTTAAAATCGTTGTTGTTTGCTTCCTAAATGACTTATGCAAAGGAATAGACAACCTCCTAGACTCTGGAATATCCATCATTTCTACATAATCAGGCTCCTCTTGCTCATCCACAGCCTCCTCTAAAGGAAGCTGGAGGGTTTCTGCCACCTTTTTATAAAACATAAAATGAGAAGAGGACTCAGACAGCAAAGGGAGATTCTAAAGGTCTATCTGGAGAAATGCCCGGTTCAATGGGCACGTCCAGACCTTCCCAGTCACAAATACACTGATCAAATTCCTCCTCCCCTCCTGTGGTTCATAAAACTCCTCAACATCATAATCCTGAACCACTGGACCTGAACGAGCCACCCTTTTCCCAACTGTAGGGGGCTCGACAAGTCCCTGAGACAAAGACTGAACAATCTGAATGGCTTTTGCTATTTCTGCAGCAGTTGGAGAGACAACCAAAAATCGTAAAATAAGCCAACCGATCGGTTCAGACTGAACCGATAATGTATTTCCACACAGACTTTATTTTTAGTACTTACGGTTTACCAGATAGAGCTTTTGACCGAAAATGCGGTAATTTCTAAACACTTGCCGGTTCAAATGAACCGAGTAAACTCGCTTGAACCTCGAAATGAACCGAGCTGAAGGAGCTGATCTCGGGCGACTGTTCAGTGAGCGGAGTAAAGAATCTGGCAGTTTCATTTGAAACTAGCCAGATAGAGCTTTGAACAGCGCCCTCGCGCTGTGGAACTCCAGACTGCTCTACAGTTAACCCTATCCTCTCCGGGGCAGTTCGAGTGCAGTGGCTAACTGCATTAAGTCCTAATAGCAGCAAGACTTCATGGTGTTTGAAACACACCTTCTCCTGGGAAAGCATCCTTATGAGCACGTTTTCACTCTCCTAGCCAGCTACCACTCCTGCCATCACAGGTTCAGGGAGCAAACCCAGGCAGACAGCATGCAGTGGATGCTACACCGTCCGGTGCCACGCAGCTCATTGTCATTTCTGTATCCAGCTATTTGGCTTACCCTCAACTATATAAAATATGTCCGTCCTGTAACCATGGCAAAGCAAGGTCATTTTATTTATATAGCACCCCATTCCAGAGGTACATGGCACTTAACATATAATCATAGAATAAAAATATCATAAAATTCAGAAGCATTACAATATATATAGAGGTACTAGTCCAATAAGAGTTAATCAGTAGTCCACAGGCTATTTCAAAAGATAATTTTTCAGGACCTGTTTACAGCTTGCACCAACGGTGAACTCCTCTACTGGTAAGGAACGATTTCCAAATTGCTGGTACTGCCACTGAGAACACCCTGTCGCTGGATTGTATCAGATGGGATCTCAGGGTGGCTAGAAACAAGCCTCCGGTGGAGCAGACAGTGTGGCTGGGAGCATTCCGGACCAAGACGTTTTTCAGATAGGGAAAGCCCAAACCATGCAGGGCACTATATGCTAATAAAGCAATCTTAAAGGTGGCGTGCCACCTAACTGGAAGCCAGTATAGCTGCCGCAGACAGGAATAATATGATCTTTATAGGATACCCCAGCCACCAACCTGTCTGCAGCCTTCTGCACCAGCTGTAGGTGATGCACCAAACCCCAAGATAATCCTAGGTATGGAGTATTACAGTAGTCCGGTATCATGGTAATGAAGGGATGTACTAGGGTCACCAGGTCCTCTTGCATTAGATGGGGACTAATACAGGAGCTATTCCTTTTTATCCCCTACTCAAGGTTGGCCCTCCTTCTGAGGAGCACCCTGGCTCCATCATCCCGACGTCCACCAGGACTTACCTGCCAGCTGTCTTCCCCCAGGGCTTGCCCACCCAGCAAGGTCAGCGGGGTTCCCCAACCCCCGCCAGAGAATGGATCCAGTTCGGGCTGGCATGCCCAACTGGTCGGGTGTGGGACCTGTGGGCACTCCTCATCATCCTGCAACAAGACTTTTTCCATTTTTTTTCCATTTTCTGTCCCAGGAAGGTGTAGCGTCCAATGACATCATGGTGCATGCCACACACTCCTGCGTGATGTACACCAATATCTGCCACACCTCCCGACCTTCCTGGCCCGGGCTGCCTTTCCCCCACCTTCTGCCAGGGGCCAGGCAGGCATCGGTCTCTGCCCATCCTTTCCTCGGAGAAGGAGAGCACTCCTATGGACGCTCAATCCTCCTGCTGGCCCTCCGACACCCTGTATTCACTTCCAAACCCAGGTCAATAGCATTGGAAGCAGTAGAGCTGCCACTACGTCAATAGGCCAGCCCCCAAGAGATATTCCTTAACTAGATAAATTCACTGCTGACCACAGCTGACACCTGATGTTGTAGTGTCAGTCATGAATCCACAATGACTACCAGATTTCTGAAGGTATCCACAGCTATCAAATGTACCATCACAGATGGAATTCGACAGCCTCACATTTTCTAACTGACCGTTGAGAACCTAACTCTGCTGCTTTCCTTAACCCTCCATGACTCTTTCTAAACTAGGAATTGCAGCTAAATGAAGCCACCCGAGTGTGAACATTTCATGAGAAGTACGAATCTTTGTACGAGAAAGGATAAGTCCCTAGCTGTCAACTTACTTTAAGTAGTGCTCAATATCCGTGTTGTTTAATCCTAGGTGCCTCTCGTACTGTTTGGCATAGGCTCGCACCGGGATCAGTGCCTTCCGGATAGCATTTTGGATGCTTTCCCGCAGTTCCTCCACTACTGGTTCATGTAGTCCCACGGACTCCAACAAGGGGATGCCACTGATGAACATCTCTTCCAACACAAACTGAAAGGCAGTTTAAAAGTAAAAAAAGTTGCTTATTATTAGTACTGATGACAGCTAGTCCTATAACCATCTCAAAACTCCATCACATTTCTAGCTAACATGACAGCCAACACGTAAAGGCACATGAACCAGGTGGTCAGTCAATAATGTCACCATAAGGAGGACAGATTATCAGGATGTTATCCAGGTAATTTTAAAGAGTAGCAAGGGCGTTCACACACACCAGCCAGGGACCAGCTCGCTGGCTGAGACAAATCCAGTACTCAAAAGTAAGTAATGCTCAAAATGCAAAACGGCTGTGAAAAAATGTATATAATATATGGGGAGCCCTATTATTAACTGAAATCAAGCAGATTACAACCTTATAATGTATTGTTAGAACGCTGTTAACCTTAGGAAATCATCATTTCCTAAGGTTAACTCATCGAAGGTGATCGAGATAGCAGTTGTTAACCTATCAACCGCCACATCGATAGGTTAATAACAGCGAGTGGTCTGCGCATGTGCGCGCTTTTTTTTTCGACGGGGAACCAACTGAAGGGAAACTGACGGGGAAGGACTGAAGGGCCGCGGTGGTGACTTTTTAAAAAACGTAAGCCGCTTAATTTTTGATAGTGAGACCATACACTATAAAAAATAATGTATGGTCCCCTCTATCGGCAACCGGTCAATTTTAACCGTCTCGAGCTTGCCATGGCGATGTAAACACATGGTCGCCCTGGCAACCTCTCGACTGTTAACTGACCGGTTAATGATAGAGGACCATACATTATCCTCTATGTTATGACATCACTCTGTTGTTAACCCTTCTTAAGTATGTCACATCAATAGTATAACAAAACGGAATGCTCATGTAACCCCTAGATGGCGCTATCCCAGGGCTACTACCCCTGCCTGATTTGCCACTAACAGGTTGAGGGGCCTGGATCCAATGGCGGGTGCCTCCACCCAGAGGTCAGGGTTTGCAATAGTTAAACTAACTTGGTCACAGCCCTCTGGGACACTGCATCCCCTTTCTTCCACTAGTGGCCCACACAATATATCAAATTACCTTCACAGTATACACTTACCCCAGGTCTGGTTCGGCACTGGGACCTCCCTGTGAAATGAGATACAGTGCAACAATCACAGTACAGTACTTTAACATAGACAAATACCTCAGGCAGTATAACTTTGCTGAAACAAGCAGCTCTGATTTATTTAGGGGATATAACAAGGACAGGGAAATCAGGTTAATTAGCTTATCACTCTAATAATCTACCTATGGCTCTGTGCACAGGCTATCCCTATCAGTTACTGTCCCTGGTACCCAAGCCCTAGTGGCTAGTCCAAACGTGGCAGCTGGTAGGGGCCCTTTCACACAGAGAAAGGAGAATTAAACAGTCAGCAGTACAGTAATTCCATTTGGATTTAATGTGGCAATTCAACAGGGAGCGACCCTGAATTAGTACTCACGACCTCAAATAAGATAGGGTCCTTCAATGTCAGCAGGGCTCACTTGAGGTACACAAACCTCTTCACACATCCATATAAAAGAAAGCACTATACCAGGCAGGCTGCATCTGTATCCCGATCGCAATTACTGCACAATGCCCAGGAGAACACACAGCAGATTCAGTTCCTGACAGACCAGTGTAATTTTCAGCAATTCCTCCAGTCTTCTACAGGGTGAGCCTGGTTTCTACTCTTCAGAGATCCTTTGATTCTTTCACAGGACAGATTCAGTCCTAACAAGCTGCGGACCCGGAACTCTGGGCCTTACACACGTTTTGACTAAAACTGCACACTGAAAAGTACAGGGCTCCTTCCTTCTTCACTGCCAAAGCTCAACTGAACTCCAACCGACAAAACCGGGCACTTCCTTTGAGTTCCTCCCAGTTCTTGACTGGATTGGCTGTCACTCACAATAGACTGCTGCTGTTGGTCCAAAAGGCACTGAAGTCTAAACTACATCTCCCAGAGTCACTGCCCATACAATCCTCTTGTGGCTGGCTCAGATTATGAGTCCAAGTTCTGATTCGTCCAAGGCACCATTTTAGAGCTAGCTTACCCCACACTGATTGGTCCAGTTCAGCAGTTCAAAACTAGAATGGGGAACTAGCAGACACAGTTCTGACTGCAAAGAAAGCAGGTTAGACAAACTGTAATTTCATTATTACTCTAAATAATTTCTGGTAAACAGTTACATCTTTCAGATAGGTTCCCTTTGCACTCCTAGTGACTGCAAAAATTAAGTGAATTGGCAGCAGCTCGAGTGGTACTCAGAGAAGCAACAGTCCCCTATACAAACTAATTATGTCTGCAAGCAGACAGCTCTTAAAGAGACAGTACCAGAGGCTCTAAAACACTCACTGATAAATGGCTTAAATGCCAAACACCATTCAGGCTTGGAGCATTCAAGCAAGCTCCTGGAAGTCTTTTGGGAACCCCCATTTGCAGGGGTTACACCCTTCCTGGCCTGGGAAAGCTTGGCGTCGCGTCAAGCAAGTACCATAAGTTTCAACTGCAACCATATACATTTGCATTAGGCTCGCTATGTGTAATCATCAGTCAATATATCATTTTACCAAGAACACATTTCTGAAAACATTTGATACGTCACTCTTTACACAGTATACATACACATTGTACCATAACTCAAGTTATTACCTCTTGTACATGAAACCTGAAGAGGGGCCCTTCCTATCAGTTACCTTGGGGCTGGATGGGGCAAGGGCACCATATGAAGAGCAACACAAGTAACTTGGAGTTAGCACTGATGCTCAGTTTGGGCAGTGAGCTGGGGACACATACACTCCTTTATGGACAACATTGAGGAGGCAAGTCCACAGGCCCCCAAGTGAATCATAACTGAGGTGCACCACAGGCTTTACAGCTCGACCAGTCTTTCTAGGGGAACTGTTATAGTCTCTGCCACTCTGAGCCTCATTTCAGCATTGTCCTCACTTGTCAGGGAGTCTCCATGGGGGTAGAGAGAGGCTAGAACTTGGGGCACTTTCAGCTCCAGGAGTTACAGTTTCTGAGTCCACAACATTTGGCTCGCATGGAGAGCTTTCGGACACTGGCAGTGGACTGTCAGGGCACTCAAAATACTCTTCTTGTTCAGTGTATCACCAGTCTGCCCCAATCTATCATTTTCCTCCTAAGCTCAAACAGTTCAACCATGCACATGATTCCATTTCATCTGATCTGATGCTTTGCACTTCACTTTCTGGGAGCATTGGCTCCAGGGATGAAGCTGAGGGCTTAGACAGTCAGAAGGCCAGCTTTGTCTCAGTATTGACTAGGGATTGCCCGAAACAATTGACTCAGTTAAGTAAGAAGGATAGTATTCAAAGTCACTCTCACTTTCTTCCGATGTGGACTGACAGTCATGCTCAACTGGGACTTGTGGAGGGAACACTTTAACTTTGCTTCTGTAGGTGCAGACTTTCTTGATCTTTCTTAGCAGCAGCTCTAGTCACTGGTCCAGAGGGCATCTTCTAGGGCTCAGACTCAATTAAGATTTGTCCAATGGGCAGTAAATGATTTCTATGTATTGTTTTACATCTTTTGAATTATTCTCAGGCCTTACTTTGTACACTGGCAGATCATCTAGTTTGCCCACTACAATGTGAGGAGATGGTGCCATCGGTCAACAATCTTGTACTTGCCATGCAGTCCCAGATTTCTTAGCAATACCGATCTCCCTCCTGGAGTTCCTATGCTTTCACCTTTTTATCATGCCTTTCTTTGTTGGCCAGATTTCTTTTGGCAGCCATAGTTTGAGCCAGTTAGTACGCATGGAGTTAGCTGGGCCTTTTTTGCACATACTGTAAATAGTTGTCAGCATAGACCCCATCAGGAGAGACCCCAAACACACATCTACTGGTAGTCGAGCTTCTCTTCCAAACATCAAGGTGGGGAGAATCCAGTGGCATCACTTTTGGTGCAGTTATAAGCATGTACCAGGGTGCTAATTTGTTGGCTCCATCTAGGCTTGTCCTTTGGGTGCAGGGTGCCTAGCATATCTAGCAAAGTGCGGTTGAAACGTTCAGGCTGTGGGTCCCCTGGGGAATGGAGAGTGGTTCTGGACTTTCGCACTCCCACAGAGAAAGC
This sequence comes from Neoceratodus forsteri, assembly GCA_016271365.2. Lineage (NCBI taxonomy): Eukaryota > Metazoa > Chordata > Ceratodontiformes > Ceratodontidae > Neoceratodus > Neoceratodus forsteri. The sequence continues at coordinate 1,706,408,602 of CM028129.1, read as the reverse complement.
ATCTCTTTGATCAGACGACTCTCAAAGTCTCTCCTTGATCAGAATGGATTCTTTGTGGAGCCCATAGTGAACAAAAAGTTTTCTACAAGTACTTTGGCCACAGTGGATGCTTTCTGGTCTTTCGTGGAAAGCTTGGGCATATCTCGTGAAATGGTCAGTGACCACCAGCACATTACTGATATTTCTTTGATCTGACTCCAAACTCAGAAAATCAATACAGACCAGCTCCATGGGTGCACTGGTGGTGATGTTAACAAGGGGGCAGCCCTCTGAAACAAAAGCTTTCCTCTGTAAGCAGCGACTACAAGTTCAATGTGTTGCTCACATCAGCCCCCATCTTAGCCAATAGAATCTGGATCTCACCAAGTCAAGTGTTCTGTCTATACCAAGGTGCCCCATGTGGTTGTGCAAGGACCTCAGTACTGAGTCTCGAAGGCAGTGGGCAGCACTAGTTATTGTTTGTCTACTTGTCCCCCTCTGTCTACTGTTTCTCTGATAACAGTTTATTGATCAGTTTCAACTTAGGACCTTCTTTGTATAACAGTGCAGTTCTCAAATCAGTGGTGCGTAATTTGGACACATCTTTTCCTGCATAGAGGCTTCTAAAGCTGCTTTGATCATGGGATCGCGAGATTGAGCGCATGAATACTATCATTGTCCAGCTGAGGCAGTGCACCAATGTCTATTGCAGAAAAGTGGCAATAAGCAACAGGTATCGCAATTCTCAGAGGTCCCAAAGCAATCCACCATGCAGTCCACTGCGTCCGTGGACATTTGTTCCTCCTGTCAAACTTCCGGCAGAGTGCCGAATGTCAGGTTCTGCAATCGGACCCAATCATTCTAGGAACAGGCCTCCGGGAGAGCATCAGCATCTATGTGGTTCAGACCTGCTCTGTATTCGAGGCATAGTCATATGTAGATAATGCAGAAAGCCACCTATGGCCAGTGGCATCCAACTTAGCTGAGGTCTGCACATAGGTCAAAGGATTATTGTCAGATTTTACTAGTATTTTTAGCCCCATACAAGTACTCATGGAATTGGTCAACAATAGCCCACTTCAAAGCTGGAACTCTAACTTATGTACAGGATAGTTCTTTTCGGATGGGGTCAGGCTTCTACTAGCAAGAGGCCACTGGTCTCAGGCCATTCTCGTGCTCTTGGTACAACACAGCCCCAACCCTTGCAAGCTAGCATCAGTGTGCAGGCGTAAGGTTTTCTTGGATCGGCATAAGCCAGCACTGGAGCATGGGTAAGTTGATATATGATCTCATGAAAAGCAGTCTCACAATCAGGAGTCCAGCGACCCCAAATACTTCACTTTCGGATGAAAATACACTCTTTCAGTCTTGAGGGCCTTGACTTTGGTATTTTTGTGGGTTGGGGATACCCTTGAGTAAGGTTAAGTAAAGGCGGATCACTCTTGAATAGTCTTGATGAGGCGCCGATAATAACCACAGATCCCAGGAATCTTTGCAGTTCTTTTTAGATTTTGGGCTGTGGCCAGGTGACCAAGGCCTCAACTTTACTTGGGTCGGTCTCTATTCCTCGGTGGATACTATGTGTCCCACATACTTTACTGATGTTTGAAAAATTGGACCTTATCAATGGACAGTTTAAGGCAAAAGTCCTCCAGTCGGTCCAATACCTTAAATAATCTGCTCTCATGTTCCTCAGTGAGCTGCCAACACAATAACATCATCTAGGTATACCAGGCACTCTAGTAAGTTCTATGTCCCCCACTACGCTCCATCAATCGTTGAAAAGTGGCTGGGGCACCTGAAATCCTTGAGGCATCCTCATGATTCCATAGAAGCCAGCGGACAGATAAAGGCCGTCTTCTCCACGGTCCTCTAGGGCCATCGGGATCTAGTAGTACCACTGCGGAGATCCAGCACAGAGAACCACTTGCTCCCGTTTAGGCAGTCCAAAGCATCCTGAATGCGGGGCATTGTGTACTGATCAGGGATAGTCCGCCAGGTTTAAGGTGCGATAATCCACACATCCTTACTGTTCCATTCTTTTCCTCCACTACACAATGGGGAAGCATAAGGGCTTCTGGATTCTTGTATTACACCAGCAGCTAACATCTCTTGCAGATGCCGTCTCCATCATCTATGTCAGCAGGTGCCAGGCGTGAGAGACCTCTCACGAAATGGTCTTTCGTCATGCAGCGGATATTGTGCTCAGCTCCTTGCCGCATCACCATCCCATTCCTTTAAAAGAAACACCTGGTCTCTCTGGGCAGAAGCTTCTCACTGATCCTCACTTTCCATTCAGCTGGCAGCGGAGTCGCCGAAATCAAACAAGTCAGGCGTTACTCTGTCATTCTTCATTGAACTCTTGCTGCTGGGTAGCACTGCGAGTGTCTGCACAATGCACATTAGCCAGGATGCAACCTCTGTTTACTCGAATGTCTCTTTCAGACACATTATGAACTTGGACCATTACCCTTCTGGCATAAGCATGGGCTCTAAGCGGGCAAAATACTAGAGCTTGACCAGCAGTCCCTCTGGCAATTTTCCATCGCCTGGTGCATCCAACATTAATATTTTATTCTTAACATCCTTTCTGATACGGACCTCTCCTGTAAGGTACACTGGGCATTTGGCGCCAGGATCAGAGACTCAGGATCCTTCTTCCATACAATTCCGACCGGTTCCTCTGGTTCTGTTTTTTCAGCATCTCTCTGTGCCTCATAGGCCTTCTTAATTAAAGCAGGAACTCTTAAAGCTCTACTAGTCTTTGACCCCTGTTTTTCATAACACAACTGTGCCAGCCTTCGAACATATGAGCATTTGTTCCAATCAACAAGGACACCATCCTACACAGTCCAGTGGGGGACACACTAAGGCTAGGGTCTCTACTTGTTCGGCCACTCCAGCTCACGAGGTGGGGAAAGAACAGAAGCAAATCGGATATACCGGAATAGGGTAAGCCTTCTCACTTAACCCCCATACATGCAGTCCTTCTAATGGTTGTAAGGGTACTTCTGACAAATGCTTCTGATACCAATCCTGGAACATAATTGTCACTTAGGAGCCACTGTCTAATACAGCTCTTGTAGACCTCCATTCACCTTTACAGTGGTCTCCTGGAAGGACCCACTATTCTGGACCAGTCTGGAGAGGCGGTAGTAGGGGCCTGGGCAACAGCCTTGCCACAAAGGACGTGAATTAGCATTTTGGTGCCCTCACTGGGATCATACTCGTGCACCTCTTAACCACTGATTTCTTCTCGCAAGCTCTCCTTGTAGCCTATATGCAACTTTGTCCAGTGTCTTTTGGGGACTGGCATTTCCCTTTTCATGTGCCCATCTTTCCACAATTATAGCAAAACATACTTTCTGGAGTTTGAGCTGGCGAGGCGCCACACTGGGAGCCAGGGCGGGGGTATCTAACTGGAAACCTGGTGCCATCTCTGTCGCTGGCGTGATAAGCATTTGGAGACATCTCGTCAGTTTCTGCACTTCCATGGTCAAGGAATTGAGTTTGGAGCTGTTATCAGCAGGAGATACATGGGTGGGCACCCCCACCCCCCATAGCAGATGCAGTCGGATATGGGTCAGGGCCCGTGACTTGCAGGGTGGCCTTCATAAAGGACTGTTTTGAATTCCGGATCTCTCTCAACAGTTCGCTCATTGTAGCATATCTTTTTCCTTGTCAGAGCACTCATTGACTGTCAACCTCTGCCCCTGAACTTCACTTGATGGGTCACCCTCAGTCACTCATTAAGTAACCACAGCTGTTAGTGCAGAGTACCTCGAGTCGCCTTTTCTCAACTCCTCGAATTTCTCATTAACTCATCATAGGAGGAGTGATTCCAGTCGATTTGCCAGGCGTAACTGAAAGCAACAGCAGTTCTGAGAAGGGGGCAGACTTAAGGATTCTGTCCAGTCTGGTTCGAGTCTAGTTCAATCCATGACAAACTACCCTTTCTTGAGGCATTCTTGCAACAATTTTTCCAGCCGAGACATACACAGACAACAACTCCCTTGGTACTGTTGTGCATTTCTTACTCTCCACCATAGGTCCTCATCAGAATCTGGGCTCCCATACACATTCTCCAAGGCCTCAAGATAGGCCTGTGCAGTCGCTTCAGGGTTACTGGCCCGTTTAGCATGGATGGTAGCCAGGGCAGGACCTCGAGGCTCTCACTAACCTCTTTGCGCTTTTAGCCTTCCAGGCATTGCCATTCTAGCACGTGGGGGCAACATAGTCTATCCAGGTCTCCCAGTCATCCTCCCTTGGGGGTGGGGAGGTGCCAGAGAAGATCCTCAACCTTCGGTGAGAGTCGTGACTAATGGCAGGTGCAGAAATAGGAGTCTGCATTGGTTCAGCCACCATTACGGGCACTGGAGCAGGAGAGGGTGTTGGGGGAGGAACACCCCCAGGTGCAAGAATAGTTTCTTCAAGTCCTCCACAGTTTTCCCCTCTCCCAGCAACCATTCAGCAAATTTCTCCTCAAAGTTTCAGATAGTGGTGGGGCTGATTCCCCGGTCTTTACTGTCCATAGTTATCACTCTCCAAGCAGTGAGGGCTCCTCTGGGGTAATGGTCTGTGGCACTTTGGAGCTATCTATGGGATCCTTAAACTCTACTAGGGCCAGGAAAGTGTGGGTGAGCAGATTAGCATGCCGACCCACCACCACAGGGTTTTGTAAACCTTCCACCTTGGAAAGTACTCCCTGCACAGTGTCCATTATGATACCAGGGGATGTCCAGGATAAGCATAGCATTTTGGGGGTCGATCTCCTCCCCAGTACACCACTCCACCAGCGGTGCACAGCCACTTCTGTGAGGTACCCATTTTTTCTTAACAGTGGTTAATAAATATGGCCACTAGAGGACACACAATCCAGCGGTGCCTCCAAGATGTAACCCCTAGATGGCTATCCAGGGCTACTACCCCTGCCTGATTTGCCACTAACAGGTTGAGGGGCCTGGATCCAATGGCTGGTGCCTCCACCCAGAGGTCAGGGTTTGCAATAGTTAAACTAACTTGGTCACAGCCCTCTGGGACACTGCACCCCTTTTCTTCCCACTAGTGGCCCACACAATATATCAGAATTACCTTCACAGTATACACTTACCCCCAGGTCTGGTTCGGCACTGGGACCTCCTGTGAAATGAGATACAGTGCAACAATCACAGTACAGTACTTTAACATAGACAAATACCTCAGGCAGTATAACTTTGCTGAAACAAGCAGCTCTGATTTATTTAGGATATAACAAGGACAGGGGAAATCAGGTTAATTAGCTTATCACTCTAATAATCTACCTATGGCTCTGTACACAGGCCTACTCCTATCAGTTACTGTCCCTGGTACCCAAGCCCTAGTAGCTAGTCAAACCAGTGGCAGCTGGTAGGGGCCCTTTCACTAAAAAGAAAAGGAGAATTAAACAGTCAGCAGTACAGTAATTCCATTTGGATTTAATAAGGCAATTCAACAGGAGCACCCTGAATTAGTACTCACGACCTCCAAATAAGATAGGGTCCTTCAATGTCAGTAGGGCTCACTTGAGGTACACAAACCTCTTCACACATCCATATAAAAGAAAGCACTATACCAGGCAGGCTGCATCTGTATCCCGATCGTAATTACTGCACAATACCCAGGAGAACACACAGCAGATTCAGTTCCTGACAGACCGAGTGTAATTTTCAGCAATTCCTCCAGTCTTCTACAGGGTGAGCCTGGTTTCTACTCTTCAGAGATCCTTTGATTCTTTTCACAGGACGGATTCAGTCCTAACAAGCTGCAGACCGGAACTCTGGGCCTTACACACGTTTTTGACTAAAACTGCACACTGAAAAAGACAGGGCTCCTTCCTCTTCACTGCCAAAGCTCAACTGAACTCCAACCGACAAAACCGGGCACTTCCTTTGAGTTCCTCCCAGTTCTTGACTGGATTGGCTGTCACTCACAATAGACTGCTGCTGTTGGTCCAAAAGGCACTGAAGTCTAAACTACATCTCCCAGAGTCACTGCCCATACAATCCTCTTGTGGCTGGCTCCAGATTATGAGTCCAAGTTCTGATTAGTCCAAGGCACCATTTTAGAGCATAGCTTACCCACACTGATTGGTCCAGTTCAGCAGTTCAAAACTAGAATGGGGAACTAGCAGACACAGTTCTGACTGCAAAGAGCAGGTTAGACAAACTGTAATTTCATTATTACTCTAAATAATTTCTAGTAAACAGTTACATCTTTCAGATAGGTTCCCTTTGCACTCCTAGTGACTGCAAAAATTAAGTGAATTGGCAGCAGCTCAGTGGTACTCAGAGAAGCACACAGTCCCCTATACAAACTAATTATGTCTGCAAGCAGACAGCTCTTAAAGAGACAGTACCAGAGGCTCTAAAAACACTCACTGATAAATGGCTTAAATGCCAAACACCATTCAGGCTTGGAGCATTCAAGCAAGCTCCTGGAAGTCTTTTGGGAACCCCCATTTGCAGGGGGGTTACACCCACAACAACCAATGTTCTAACAAAATGGAATGCTCACAACAATCAATGTTCTAACAAAATGGAATGCTCACAACAATCAATGTTCAGTAAAGTAATTCAATCTGTGATTACACAAGCTCCGTAGCCCATACACTATAAAATATAATGTATGGTTTTTGGTTAACAACCACTCCAAAAACACTTCTTGAGGTTGCCATGACATCTGAAAACCTCTCGAGCTGCGCTCTCGAGGTTTACAATGTCACGGCAACCTCTCGATGTGTTTACAGTGTGGTTATTAACCAAAGACCATACATTATCCTCTATTTCTTCTACAACAGGTACATGTGCAGCAAAGTCAGAACAGTGTCAGCTGAGAACCCTGCCACAGTTCAGTTGTTTTGGTTACGTTTTGTCAAGGGGACAAGTTTTACAACCACCTGATATCATAGTGAACAAGCATTTGTCAATGCCGAATGTTTGCTTGCTGGCATTGGCAGTGGTAGTGTAGAAGTTACAGAGCTGCATAATAGGAATGGCAGTGAAGTATTGAACTGAAGCCAACCCCACCACCACCCTGCAGAGAGTGACAGGCATTGGGGTGTGTGTTTGGGTCGTCAGGCATAACGGCCACGCCATTTCACCACACCCCACCCTGCAGACACTGACAAGTGTCACGGTGTTCCTTGGGGTCTTTGGCCCTTATGCGCACCCCATTTCATTAGGAAACATGGTGAGATGGGTGCGATATAGGAGAATGGGGTGAACTTTGGGGCCGAAGAGTCCAAGGCATACCTCGATGCCTCTCACTGGCTGCAGGGTGTGGAATGGTATAAGCATTACAGGCAAGAATCCCAAGTCACACCCCTGGTGCCTGTCATTCTCTACAAGGTTGGGCGTTATGGTTGGAAACCCTAATACCTCAGGCATTCGTTGGTATTTTCACTCCAAATTTTCAACATGTTTTTGTGACCCCACCTCATGAACAGGGGAATATCAGTTTGTTAGCAAAGCTGCTTATGCACAGCGACTACGGCATTTAGCACCACAGGTGCAAAAACATCTTAACAGGATGTAAAAATGACAGCTGTACTGTTCATGGGGAGGTGTAAATATGGCAATGTTACAAATCTGCAGTAAAATATTTAAAAATGGTGAAGTCACGGCAGTACATAGAAACTGTGCAACGACACCCGTAATATAATTGAGTTGGGGATTTTACAGCAGATTGTCAACTCAGGCATTTTGGTGCCTCCGATCATGAACAGTGTCACTGTGATTTTCTTTTATCTGTGCCGAACAATGATTTCCCACAGCTATCAGCATCTCTGTGCTGAAATTGTGAAACACACTTCAGCCATGTTGTGAAAAATGACAGCTGTACTGTTCATAAGGAAGTGTGGAAAAATGCCACTGGTGAAAATCTGGACTGAAAATATTACAAAGTCATGAACTTACAAGGGTGCGTGGAAACTGCGCAATGCTCACTCGTAACACAGTCATTTTACGGACTTTAGTCACCAAATTTTTAACATAGCCATTTTAAGACCTCTGCTCATGAACAGTGTAACTGTGATTTTCTTACTCTGTCCTAAACATTGCTTTCACACACCAACAGCACCAATGTGCGCTACATGTGCGAAAACACATTTTGGGCGACATATGAAAAATGGCAGCTGTACTGTTCATAAGGAAGTGTAATAAAATGGCAATGTTGAAAATCTGGAGTGAAAATATTAAATTCGCAAACTTACGAGCATGCATAGGAACTGCACAACGCACGCTCGTAAAACAGTCATTTTTAGGAATGTTCATCAATTTTCAACATAGCTATTTTAAGACTTCTGCTCATGAACAGTGTCATTGTGATTTTCTTTACCTGTCCCAACGCGATTTTCGCACACCGACTGCGCCATTGTGCGCTACATGCGCTGAAACACATTTGGGGAGATGAAAAAATGACAGCTGTACTGCTCATAAGGAGGTGGTAAATGACAATGTTGAAAATCTGGAGTACAAATATAAAAAATTTAGAACTACAGTGAGTAGGAAGTGCATATGCCTTCATTAAATGAAATTACATTACCTACAGTAATTCTTGATCTTCTTGTATCTTCACCATTCATTACTGCTAGGGTGTAGTCGAGGCGCCACTCACCACGAGAGTTATTTATTTTTAGAGGAGTCGGCTCCAATGGCGCGCCCCCCGATAGTGACACATTGTGTGATGCGTAAGTGGTGGCCATTAGGTACCGCTGACTTCTCCTCCATCCCAGTTCTGTTAGCCAGAGAGGCAAAATAAGGATAAGAAAAAAGAGTGAGGCAAGAGAGACGAGGAATTGAAAAAGGAAAGGATATAAACTGAAAAAGGCGTAAGCCGGAAGAGGACAGAAAAAGGAGAAAATGCCTACCCTAAAGGACCACAGGGCCTCACTTTTGGAGCGGTTCCAAGGGAGGAACAGGTGAAGAAAAGGAGAAAAAGAAGAAGAAGAGGAGAGAGAACAAGGGATGTTGGGAGGAGAACACTGCCCACTGACATATCGGGTTAAGATTTATAAGGTTGGAACCAAAACAAGGGAGCAAGGATCCTGCTTGATAGGACTGAAAAGAAGGTTCAACCAAACTGGCTGCACAGATTGGACACAAAGGGCAGATTCTCTAACCTCCGTCATCCCAATTCCTTAAACCCTAGCCTAGAGCTCACAGACTGCCGAGACAGAATTCTGTTCCAGAAAGAGAGTGCCCAACTAGGAAGAGGAAGAGGTTGGCACCCCTTTATGAAAAAGGATAGAGTGGGAACTCAATCGGACTCCCTGAAGGCAAGGCAATAGTATCAGCAGATAAAAGGAGAAAAATAGCCCTGGTAGCCGGCAATGCACATGCCCAGGGTTGAGGCTGCAAAGACTCTCTTACCAAAGGTGTCTATCTTGTTAGATTCTTTGTTTATAGGACAGGCTATAGATTCCTGAGGGAGGACAGCCTTATCATTCTCTGCCAGGACCACTATGGCATCGGCAAGCGCTTGTGAGGCCAAGATGGGGCGATCCTTGGAGGGGCATATTTCCCATCTATGGACTTGGCCACAGAAAGAAATAAAAGCCGGTTTCTTCCACACCATCTGGGAAAGAGTCTCAAAAGAGGTTTGTACCGGAGGGCTATAAATCCATAGGGATTTCCAGAACATGTAGATATTGGAGACGCAGAAGCTTCCCAGGATTGATTTCCGTGGTCTGGAGAGAAAGAGTAGAATTTAAATTCTTGAGCTGAGACTTAAAGGAAAGGTCTTCAACAAGAGGCTCTGCAGGAGGCTTGATCCCTGCCCCCAGAGCAGAATCGGCACCAACATCATCACCCAGCCGAAGATCTAGATCGGGCTCAAAATCATCTCCTGACAGTCCAGGGGAACTGTATAGACAGGAATGGAATGAAAACCAGGAGGAAGAAGAGAAGGAAAAAGAATCTGAGTCGAAAATCTCTGGAAACTAGATGGCACCATACACATTCTCTGCGCCGTTGAAGAAAACGGTGCTGAGTACAGAGACAGCGCCGACACAGAAATTGGCGTTGTACCTGGCGTTGACAGAGAGTGTGATGCTGGCCCCCATCACTGAAGAGGGTGCTGATGGGTAGTGCAGCACCGCACACAGCGCTGACACCAACCCCGGCGCCAAGGATGGCGCCAACAGGGTATGTGGGACACTGCTGACACCACCCATGGTGCCAAAAAGGACCTCGGCGCTGGAGAAGTTGGCACTGTAGTCTAAGGTACCATCGCAGAAGTCTGAGAACTGCAATTTGAAGATAAAGGATGAAAAATGGCAGGAGATAAAGGCATCGGTGTGGACCCCTGTGCTGCAGCCACGTGAGGGGGACAGGCACCAGAGCGTGGAGTCGACGGCACCGAAGAAGGCGCCATGCGACTAGAAAGTCCTAACCGCCCTAACTGCTGATCCGAAACCGACAGGCCCGAAGGCCCCGGTGACGGACTGGGCAGTTCGGGCAGTCGGGACAACCTCCAAGCCCACTGCTCCATAAAAGCAGCCCAATGGTGAAATTGCTTATCAGAAGCCACTCCAACAGGGGGACAGCGGCTCCGGTGTCAAAGAGGCCAGCTACCACAGACAGAAACCGGCGACTCCAAAAGAAGCGGTGACTGGCTCCTGACCCTAACAAACTGACCGTCTATGTGCAGACATACCAGAATGTGACCTCAAGTGATGCCTTTTCTTTTTCGACCTGTGGGTCGATGAAGAACTCGAGGTCGAACGGTGCCGTGAATGGGACTGTTTCTTTTTATGCTTCTGAGGGGACCGCCCATCCTTCCCCCCCGAGCACTGGACCGTCCATTGTCAGACCCCCTCGGAGAGGGCGGCGGACCAGATCCGGCCCAGCTGACTGAACAGCTTTCATACGAAGTCTTCATACCGTCACCTACCCCACTCATGGTCAATGTGTCAATGGAGGGCTGAAGACTTCTTTCTTGTACTAGTAAGAAATTGATTAAAATAAAATCAGTACTTTTCGTGCTAAAATACAAAATAATAAAACCGAAAACTAAGCTGGTTGTTTAAAATTTGACTCCAGGTAGTCGAGCGACGTCATCACTGAAGTGCACTAGACGGCGGGAAAAAAGGAACTGAGATGGTTGGAGGGTCAACGCCGAGATAGTCTATACCGCACAAGCCTGGCTTGCGGTGCCGCTTCCTCGTGACTCCATCTCAGTGCCGGCCCTCATGAAAAAGTTTGCTCCCGCTGGGTCCTATCACCTCCAGCGTACTCCCATCAGTGTGAATGAGTGGTGGAGACTTTGGGCAGGATTCTCAAAGATCGTGAAATACCCGTAGCTGCGGGTAAACCGCAGAGCAAGTGAGTTGCGACTTTGCAGATCATGAGGTTACCCACAGCAGTGGGTATTCACAAAGGTGGAGCGGACTCTGACGGAATCCACGATTTCACGGCTGTTTATGGAGGTGCTGCCTGGAGATCTCCGCGAGCTGAAAGAATCATAACCAGCGTAGCTGGCGCATGAAGTTCAGCCCAAGAACTGTAGTTGCAAGGGACTTAGGTCCTGAAAGCTTTGAGAATCCTACCCTTATGTCCAGGAAGATCAACTACCTGCCTGGCAGCTAATATGTCTAGTTCTGTTCTTCCCATTGTAGCATTAACATTGTGAACTCACTAACTGTGAAATCACAGCTGCTCAGGAAGAGACATTTTGTAACTGACAGTTCAATCATCTGTGATGTCACTGTAGGTGAGGTCACTAAAGCTAATGACATAGCGGAGAAACAGAACTAAATATGTCAGCTGCCAGACGGAGTACTATTCTTAACACCGGCAGCATAATACAATCGCATAGGAAACTTTCTAATGAGCAAAAGGAAAAGGAAAAAAACTTCAAAAATAAAATGTCACAGCTGATAACTTCCTAAAACCTATAGCATTTTCCTGTCTGCTATTATTGGTTCTACTAGCTCTTTAAATAGGAGGAATGAAGAGCTTTCTGACTGGTCCCTGTAATGTTGAAATCTGACTGTGATCGAACAGTTGTTTCAGGGAAGAGGGACGGAACTGACATATAATAACTGGTGACCCCCGTTATCAACCCGTTTTCAAGTGCTGTAAATAGTCGTATCAACCCACAGGTTAATACGAAAAAAGTTGTATCAACCCACGGGTTGATACGACTTTTACAGTCTCGCGCCGAGAAGCCGGCAGCAGTCCACACAAATAAACAGACTAAGGCAACAACAGACGATTCTCCGACCACAGATTGTCACACAGCATAACCTCCGTTTTAACAGCAACATACAGAGCCAAGTAACAAAGTATAATCATTTATTCAGTTATTCAGAAATTTAGTATTTATCCTGCAGGAAGTCTCTCAACTAAAAGCGTACTTTCAGGACTACCCTTAGTGTTTCCACGGCGGCATGAACTTTCACCTCTGTTCCACAGCGACTGTAATGACCCGACCCATCCAGATGACGAAACAACTCACACTGAAGCTAAAAGACTTGGGTAAACAAAATAAAAACTAGAAAAAATGTTGTTTTTTTTTTTGTAAGTTTTATTTTTTTTACTTCATTCCTAAGATCATTATTTACTTTACCTGACAGCCATCTATTTGCACCAGTTATTATAAAAAATAAAACATATGTAGGTGGTTGCCATTCAGTTTTTTTACACTCCCTCGGTGTGTGATTATAGAGAAACCTCTCGAGTCTCTATATTCACACACCTTGGGTGTGTAAAAAAACTTCATATTAACCTCCTACATATGCATTATTCTATATGTGTAGTGTGTGGATAAATTTACACTGAGAAGATAAACCGTTTATTCTCATTTAGAATGTAGAACCTGACAAGATAAGATTTTTCCTGCATTTTTTTCACACATACATTGCATAAACAGAATTTCTTAAAACAAACCTTTTCGAGCTGTGGTACATTGTGAGTGGCAAGGATCCCCTTATCAAACAGAGTCATTAGAGAGGCCTCAAAATTCTCCAGCTGGGTACTGAAGTGAACCCCAGAATTATCCAGTATCAGGTCCAGCATGAACAAAGCATTCTTTTTTGGTCTGCAAAGGGAATCAATTACATTTATTTGTTAAAAGAGTACTGTATAATCATTTTTACAACCCAAATTCCATGTAAACAGAATTTAAATTTTACCATCATATTCCTTTCTGCAGAATGCTCTTACGATTACTTTTAAACAGCCCTTGTGTCACAAGGGATAGTTTGGAAAAAAATGAATGTGATTTCCCAGTATCCAAGGAAATTATTTAAAATCTAAGACTTAGAACTCCACTCGGAATCAAATTCTACTTATGTGCCAGTTAGATGTATGCAATTTTAGGTTCAATGCACAATTTCTCCAAATCCCAATTCACTCTTTCAATGGTAAAATTTAAAATTTCATTTGCATGCCAGGAATTTTGGTTATATGTCACTTTTTTCCCCCCATCAACAGCTATTTCATAGCCCAGACTGCTCAGACTAGTGTTTTTTAATTAGTGTTAATTGCATTCTTACCTCTTGGCTTGCCGCAATACTGCTACCCCCCCCCCTTTTGCTGGATTAGTTTTGTCTCCCTCATTTACTCCCTAGTACTCCTGCTAATGAAACAGCAAATCACGGAATCAGTCCCAAGTTATCAGCACAGAATCAGTGCCAATTTCAGTTCAGACCTGACCTTAGTGGAGAGGAAGCAGGTTGCCTCACCTGGAAATTGAAAATGAAACAGTCCTACTAGAGGAGGAATGGAGTGGGAGTACTGTAGGTGCACCCACCAGTAAGTTCCGCATGTGGGGGAGCATCAGACCCAGCATGCCGGTCAAGATAAGCATCCTCCCCTATCCCCTGCATCTGCTGCTATAGATGTGATTGCTGTTTCTCTGTTTTGAACTGTTCAGGTAGCATATAGCCAGAATTTCCAATGCATGCACAGCGTCACAGCATCACTTTTCAAACATTCACTTAACTGGTTTACACCTAGGGATGGGAGAACCACTGGTTTGGATAAGTTCAGAACCACCCAGCATTTATGCAATTTTCTGTAAGAGAACCTGATCAGAACCCGTATTTCAGGTTCTGATAAGATTCTGATAATATATAAAATATTTATTTTGGAGTTTAATATACTCCCCCAGTAGGTCTTTATCGAGTAAGAAGGCTGATGGCGGTAAAAGAAAGACCCAAAAAGGAGGTTGTGGGTTGCGTAGGGTTGACAGAGATGGTTAAAACAGTTTTTGTACCTTAAACTAAAAGGTTCTGAAAGTTCTGATAAGTAAGCAATAAGACATGACAGGGTGTGTGTTGAACAGATATTACAGCACGCCCGGGGCGTAGTAAGGCACAAGGCCACCGGCCCAGTGTCTTCAGCCCCTGGAAGTGTGGTAATATCTGTTCAACACACACCCTGGAGTGTCTTATTGCACTTATAATATGGGCACCTTTTTTATCTTATAAAAGTTTAGACAAAAAAGTATGTTTATATGTAGAAAAAAAAAGATTTAATTTTAATATATGATAAAATAGTACTTCCACCTGTTTAAAAGTGACATCACTATGTAGTTTCGAGTGGTAGTACGGATTTAATTTTGTTGCACTACCCCATGCTCTTGTGTACTCATTACAGTTTTTTTTTTCTGGTTGTATTTTTTTTAAAAAATAGGAACGAGCTCAAACTGGGGAACTAATTCTGAGGGATGCTGAGCAGGGGAAAATCCGACTGGTGCTGTGTCCTACTGTTTGAATCCCGATCCGGCGACTGCTTCTGTGGGCACTTGAAACGCCCAGCCTGTATGGAGCTCAGGCTGCTGTCTGCTCCATGCGGGTGGGAGTATTCGTGAAAGACAGTCGGTGTGGTGTGGGAGGCACTGACTGAAGCGCCCCCATTCTTTTATTACTTGCAGGTTTTGCTATGGTCCGTTTTTTTTTTCTACTAAGAAAACCAAAAAGCAAGTGGCTCTAAAGCTTCGGTGATCTGCTGTGCTGCTAAAACAATGGCGGCTTTTAAAAAATGAACATTCCATGCTTAGCTCTGAACATTCCATTTAGGGCCATTGATTTCTCTGCCTGTACTTTTTTCCCTATGTGTAATACATATGTGGCACTGCTTTTCTAGCCAATCAGAATGATTTATTTGCTATGCCCATTTTATAAGGCTTGGATAATTATCAAAACCTTAAAACCTTTAGTGGTTCTCCTATCCCTACTTACACTGCTTGATTTTACATAGGAGTAAGCTCAGTTTACTGCCTACTTCGAAAGAACATCTTTATCTGATAGTGCTTGAAAATTGCAAACATCGTCCATACCGTAAGTGAGTTTACTGGCACTTTGACACCATGTCGTAATGTCAATGCATTGCAGCATCAGGTGGTTGGTCATAAGAGCAGGTCATCTAAAATACTGTTGTAACCTCCCCCCACCTGCCCCCCCCCCTTATCTCAGTTAGCAGAGCTGCTCCTCTCACATCTAGGCGCCACAGAGAGGGGTGGGGTAGTCACTGCAAATTATCTTTCTTTTGCAGAAAGTGTGGACCCATTACTTCTACTGCGAGCCTGCCATCCTTCAGACAGGCAAACCCAGTGTGGCAACTACCTGGCTCACACCTGGGGGACCATTTAGCATGGCCATCAACCTGGGTCCTTGGGAGAAAGCAGTTGCTCAGCATTGTGCTAGGTTTGTACTTCTGGACAGGGGCACCCAAGTAAATCCAGACACAGGAAGCAATAACTGAAATGTCCAAACCAGGAATGGATTCTAGGTGTGACATTTATTCACATGACACAGAGAATAAACAAAGCAAAGATGGACCCCACAGGGCTACTACACTTGGCAATGTAGATTATGGAGGTACAGGCACACTTACTCACATCGAACCCTCAGGTTCTGAATGACTCTGGGCACACACGACCTGAACTTGTACACTTCTCTTAGTTTCCTTGACTTGGCACCCTGGCCAGTACTAGGGCACTTTTCCATATGGCATGGAGGTTGATGGTGGCTCCCTAAACCACCCATGGGCATTTTCTAGCTCTAAGGGAAAATCCACAAGTCCACGTCTGAGTACTTTCTTCACACACTGGCCAAGTGCCTGAGAGAAAACCATAGGTGCCCAAGCTGAACCCGGAGAGGTAAACCTGGTTACTCTAGATGGGGGTCTCCCACCTCTTGCTCCCAAATCTATACTCGGCCATTCATTTTGGATTCAACACCTTTCTTTGAAAACACTGTGTATAGATGCTCTCTCGAAATATTTTACACATTTAACATTCTGCATCTCTGCCAGGTGTGCTGACTTTAAAAGTACAGTAAGTGGCTATGTCTTTACCCTAGACCCCCACTGTTGCAGATGCTTCTAAGCCATACACAAACTAAAAGTTCTGTACTTAGCAAGTCTTCCTTTGACTCCACAGTAGGCAGACACTTTTACTGTAAACTCTGTCTTGGTGAATATAGTCTCTTTATCAGAGCAAACTCACCACATTATGCAGGTGCCCCGGGCTTCTTCCCACAAATGTCTCAGGTACTCACAAGCAAAACCGCTTTCAGGCAGCTTCTCCCTCTCCAGACTGGACCAGGGGATTGCCACTGAATTCCTGGAATTCCCTCCTCATCCCTCTGGGGATGGGGCACTGGAACAGCTCTAGGAACGGTCTCTACCACTTCCTTCTGTTCTCTTCTGTGTTCCTCTCTAGGGTGAGAACACACAACCCAGTTGTCTGAGGTAGCTCTACATTAGAGCTAGGCCTGAGGGGCCGCCAACCGCAGCACTCACTCTCTAAGACTCCACACAGACTGCTCTCTGAAGACTGACTTGAATTTCCCAACATTCTACTGCTAACCCTGCAGCTGGCATTCCATTGTGGCTTACGCTACTCATGAATTCTATGGTGACATCATCACTCCAGCTCAGCTGAAACTGAAAATGGAGTAAGACAGTGTGAAACCCATTTAACTGGCATCTCACAAGCTACCTTTCCCTGTCTGCCACTGGTTCTAAGTAGGATTCTAGTAACCCTGGGGAACAAGGGGGCTACACTGTGTCTTATCAAAACTTCAAGAAATAGTTAATGTATGAACACCTGGGACCATGTATGCCATGAATAGTCACATAAATGGCTGCTGGCTGCAAGCATCTTGTTTTAAATAGGGATACAAAAGCTGACAGTTTCCTTTTAGCAATAAGGCATGACAAGGTGTGCAGTATTGTGGAATACCAGCATGCTCTCAGGAAATGATGCACGAGGCAACACTGAATGCCTTACACACCCAAGAAGTACCATTATCCCACAATTACGCAGACCATGGAGTGCCTCATTGCGTATTATAAAATGTTATTTTATTTTATTTATTTAGTTTTTGTTAACTGGTAAGTGCACTAGCCAGCAAGTGACTATTTTCAGGCACGACCCGGGAGATACAATCCAATACAAGTAGAACAGTGCAGGTTACATAGTACATGTACAGGTACATTGATACAAGCATACAATTTTGATAAGAAAGCAGAGAGTACTGGAGGAAGGACAGATTTTGGATTGGGTATGGGGAAGCTGGTGGGGGGGGAATGTGGGCTGGGAAGGGTAAGTGCATAGCTCAAGTAGATGGGAGGTGGTGGGGCTGGAAGACAAGGTAAGAGAAATCCTCCAATTGGGTTGGCCTCGAATCTAAAGACAGTGTACATGGGCAGAGCAGGAGAGGAAAGGTAGAGGGACAACGAAGGATTATGGCTTTAGCGGTGAGAGGCAGGAGTATGTAACTGGGCTCATGGACTGATTCCTGTAAAGAGGTGCAGCCGGGGGGGGGGGTGGACAGGGGTGGAAGAGGTTAAGGACTGGTCAGCAATTGGTAGGAAAGGAAAGCGTATAGACTATAGGTAACGGAGAACAGGGAAGGCTTAGGGTAGTGGTACACAGGGGGTCGTGCTGAGAATGGAAACAGTAGGCGTGAGTACGACTGTTTTGGGGGGGAAACATAGGACAGAGATCAGACTCACGGGAACCTTGTGATGAGATGAGCGGCAGGAGACAGTCGCCCGGCTGGTGCGTGCCAAAAACTGGTCAGGGGTTGGAAACTGGATGAGCAAGGGGTTCGAGAAATAGATAGGTTTCATAAACGGGCATGGTGACCCACGGGGAGGGGGGGTAGAAACTGGCGATGAGGAAAAGAACAGGGTAGTGCGGAAAATACAGCTTTAGCGGTGAAATGCTGTAGTCGGCATCTGGGCTTGTGGAACCGTAAGCCGGCAGGGCAAGAAGGGGGACTCAGTCACGGGAGGGGGGGAGAGTTACGGCAACATATGGCTATAGCGAGAAAGGCAAGGTAGCGACCCAGAGCTGTGGAACTGGATGCCAGCAAGGAATACTATGTGATTGTGTGGGGGGCAGGAAGATGAGAGAGACCAGTACCAAATTACAATAAGATTTAGTGCAAAACAGTAGGATGGGAAAGCAGGTTCAAACGATAGTAAGGTATTGGCAATTTTATACACAACGTCCGTAACAATAAGGTGACTGGAGACATTTGTAATACACATGTAACCCCCCTGCAAATGGGGGTTCCCAAAAGACTTCCAGGAGCTTGCTTGAATGCTCCAAGCCTGAATGGTGTTTGGCATTTAAGCCATTTATCAGTGAGTGTTTTTAGAACCTCTGGTACTGTCTCTTTAAGAGCTGTCTGCTTGCAGACATAATTAGTTATATGGGGGACTGTGTGCTTCTCTGAGTACCACTCGAGCTGCTGCCAATTCACTTCATTTTGCAGTCACTAGGAGTGCAAAGGAACCTATCTGAAAGATGTAACTGTTTGCCAGAAATTATTTAGAGTAATAATGAAATTACAGTTTGTCTAACCTGCTTTCTTTGCAGTCAGAACTGTGTCTGCTAGTTCCCATTCTAGTTTTGAACTGCTGAACTGGACCAATCAGTGTGGGGTAAGCTAGCTCTAAAATGGTGCCTTGGACGAATCAGAACTTGGACTCATAATCTGAGCCAGCCACAAGAGGATTGTATGGGCAGTGACTCTGGGAGATGTAGTTTAGACTTCAGTGCCTTTTGGACCAACAGCAGCAGTCTATTGTAGTGACAGCCAATCCAGTCAAGAACTGGGAGGAACTCAAAGGAAGTGCCGGTTTTGTCGGTTGGAGTTTCAGTTGAGCTTTGGCAGTGAAGAAGGAAGGAGCCCTGTGCTTTTCAGTGTGCAGTTTTAGTCAAAAACGTGTGTAAGGCCCAGAGTTCCGGTCTGCAGCTTGTGTAACAGCTTGTTAGGACTGAATCCGTCCTGTGAAAAGAATCAAAGGATCTCTGAAGAGTAGAAACCAGGCTCACCCTGTAGAAGACTGGAGGAATTGCTGAAAATTGCACTCGGTCTGTCAGGAACTGAATCTGCTGTGTGTTCTCCGGGTATTGTGCAGTAATTGCGATCGGGATACAGATGCAGCCTGCCTGGTATAGTGCTTTCTTTATATGGATGTGTGAAGAGGTTTGTGTACCTCAAGTGAGCCCTGCTGACATTGAAGGACCCTATCTTATTTGGAGGTCGTGAGTACTAATTCAGGTCGCTCCCTGTTGAATTGCCACATTAAATCCAAATGGAATTACTGTACTGTGTTGTTGCACTGTATCTCATTTCACAGGAGGTCCCAGTGCGGAACCAGACCTGGGGGTAAGTGTATACTGTGAAGGTAATTCTGATATATTGTGTGGGCCACTAGTGGGAAGAAGGGGGTTGCAGTGTCCCAGAGGGCTGTGACCAAGTTAGTTTAACTATTGCAAACCCTGACCTCTGGGTGGAGGCACCGCCATTGGATCCAGGCCCCTCAACCTGTTAGTGGCAAATCAGGCAGGGGTAGTAGCCCCTGGGATAGCGCCATCTGGGGTTACATCTTGGAGGCACCGCTGGGATTGTGTGTCCTCTAGTGGCCATATTTACGAACCACTGTTAAGAAAAAATGGGTACCCGACAGAAGTGGCTGTGCACGGCTGGTGGAGTGGTGTACTGGGAGGAGATCGACCCCCAAATGCTATGCTTATCCTGGACATCCCCTGGGTATCAATCGGACACTGTGCAGGAGTACTTTCCAAGGTGGAAGGTTTACAAAACCCTGTGGTGGTGGGTCGGCATGCTAATCTGCTCACCACACTTTCCTGGCCCTAGTGAGTTTAAGGATCCATAGATAGCTCAAAGTGCCACAGACCATTACCCCAGAGGGAGCCCTCACTGCTTGGAGAGTGATAACTAAGGACAGTAAAGACCGGGGGAATCAGCCCCACCACTATCTGAAACTTTTGAGGAGAAATTTGCTGAATGGTTGCTGGGAGAGGGAAAACTGTGGAGGACTTGAAGAAACTATTCTTGCCACCTGGGGTGTTCCTCCCCAACACCCTCTCCTGCTCCAGTGCCCGTAATGGTGGCTGAACCAATGCAGACTCCTATTTCTGCACCTGCCATTAGTCACGACTCTTACCGAAGGTTGAGGATCTTCTCTGGCACCTCCCCACCCCAAGGGGAGGATGACTGGGAGACCTGGATAGACTATGTTGCCCCAAGTGCTAGAATGGCAATGCTCGGAAGGAGCGAAAGAGAGGTTAGTGAGAGCCTCCGAGGTCCTGCCCTGGCTACCATCCGTGCTGCGGCCAGTAACCCTGAAGCGACTGCACAGGCCTATCTTGAGGCCTTGGAGAATGTGTATGGGAGCCCAGATTCTGATGAGGACCTATGGTGGAGAGTAAGAAATGCACAACAGTACCAAGGGAGTTGTTGTCTGTGTATGTCTCTGGCTGGAAAAATTGTTGCAAGAATGCCTCAGAAAGGGTAGTTTGCCAGCGATTGAACTGGACCGAACCAGACTGGACAGAATCCTTAAGTCTGCCCCTTCTCAGAACTGCTGTTGCTTCAGTTCGCCTGGCAAATCGACTGGAATCCCCCCTCCTATGATGAGTTAATGAGAGAAATTCGAGGAGTTGAAAAAGGCGACCTCGGGAGGTACCTGCACCAACAGCTGTGGCTACGACCCGAGTGACTGAGGTGACCCATCAAGTGAAGTTCAGGGCAGAGGTTGACAGTCAATGAGTGCTCTGACAAGGAAAAGATATGCCACAATGGGGCGAACTGTTGAGAGAGATCCGGAATTCAAAACAGTCCCTTTATGAAGGCCACGCCTGCAAATGCGAGCCCTGACCTATATCCGACTGCATCTGCTATGGGGTGGGGTACCCACCCATGTATCTCCTGCTGATAACAGCTCAAACTCAATTCCTTGACCATGGAAGTGGAGAAACTGACGAGATGTCTCAAATGCTTATCACGCCTGAACAGAGATGGCACCCAGGTTTCCAGTTAGTAATACCCGCCCTGGCTCCCAGTGTGGCGCCTCGGCCAACTCAAACTCCAGAAAGTATGTTTTGCTATAATTGTGGGAAAGATGGGCACATGAGAGGAATGCCAGTCCCAAAGACACTGACAAAGTTGCATATAGGCTACAAGGAGAGCTGGAGAAGAAATCAGTGGTTAAGAGGTCAC
Source organism: Neoceratodus forsteri (assembly GCA_016271365.2). Taxonomy (NCBI): domain Eukaryota; kingdom Metazoa; phylum Chordata; order Ceratodontiformes; family Ceratodontidae; genus Neoceratodus; species Neoceratodus forsteri. Next base: position 1,706,387,115 of record CM028129.1, on the reverse strand, counting down.
GACATGATCCCAGTGAGGGCACCAAAATGCTAATTCACGTCCTTTTGTGGCAAGGTCAGTTGCCCAGGCCCCACTACCGCCTCCAGACTGGTCCAGAATAGTGGGTCCCTCCATGGAGACCACTGTAAAGGTGAATGGAGTGTCTACAAGAGCTGTATTAGACAGTGGCTCCCAAGTGACAATTATGTTCCAGGATTGGTATCAGAAGCATTTGTCAGGCGTACCCTTACAACCATTAGAAGGACTGCATGTATGGGGGTTAAGTGAGAAGGCCTACCCCTATTCCGGGTATATCCGAATTTGGCTGTCTTTCCCCACCTCCGTGGCTGGAGTGGCCGAACAAGTAGAGACCCTAGCCTTAGTGTGTCCCCCACTGGACTGTATGATGGTGTCCCTTTGTTGATTGGAACAAATGCTCATATGTTCGGAAGGCTGGCACAGTTGTGTTATGAAAAACAGGGTCAAAGACTAGTAGAGCTTTAAGAGTTCCGGCTTTAATTAAGAAGGCCTATGAGGCACAGAGAGATGCTGAAAAACAGAACCAGAGGAACCGGTCGGAATTGTATGGAAGAAGGATCCTGAGTCTCTGATCCTGGCGCCAAATGCCCAGTGTACCTTACAGGGAGAGGTCCGTATCAAAAGGATGTTAGAATAAAATATTAATGTTGGATGCACCAGGCGATGGAAAATTGCCAGAGGGACTGCTGGTCAAGCCTAGTATTTTGCCCGCTAGAGCCCATGCTTATGCCAGAAGGGTAATGGTCCAAGTTCATAATGTGTCTGAAAGAGACATTCGAGTAAACAGAGGTTGCATCCTGGCTAATGTGCATTGTGCAGACACTGCAGTGCTACCCAGCAGCAAGAGTTCAAGGAAGAATGACAGAGTGCCTGACTTGTTTGATTTCGGCGACTCCCGCTGCCAGCTGAATGGAAAGTGAGGATCAGTGAAGCTTGCCCAGAGACCAGGTGTTTTCTTTAAAGGAATGGGATGTAGGATGCGTGCAGAGCTGAGCACAATATCCGGCTGCATGACGAAGACCATTTAGTGAGAGGTCTCGACGCCTGGCACCTGCTGACATAGATGATGTGAGGCGGCATCTGCAAGAGATGTTAGCTGCTGGTGTAATACAAGAATCCAGAAGCCCTTATGCTTCCCCATTGTGGTAGTGAGGAAAAAGAATGGAACAGTAAGGATGTGTGGATTATCGCACCTTAAACGGCGGACTATCCTGATCAGTACACAATGCCCGCATTCAGGATGCTTTGGACTGCCTAAGCGGGAGCAAGTGGTTCTCTGTGCTGGATCTCCGCAGTGGGTACTACCAGATCCCGATGGCCCCAGAGGACCGTGAGAAGACGGCCTTTATCTGTCCGCTTGGCTTCTATGAATTCATGAGGATGCCTCAAGGGATTTCAGGTGCCCCAGCCACTTTTCAACGATTGATGGAGCGTGCAGTGGGGGACATGAACTTACTAGATGCCTGGTATACCTAGATGATGTTATTGTGTTTGGCAGCTCACTGGAGGAACATGAGAGCAGATTATTTAAGGTATTGGACCGACTGGAGGACTTTGGCCTTAAACTGTCCATTGATAAGTGTCAATTCTTTCAAACATCAGTAAAGTATGTGGGACACATAGTATCCACCGAGGAATAGAGACCGACCCAAGTAAAGTTGAGGCCTTGACCACCTGGCCACAGCCAAAAATCTAAAAGAACTGCAAAGATTCCTGGGATTCTGTGGTTATTATCGGCTTCATCAAGGACTATTCAAGAGTGATCCGCCCTTACTTAACCTTACTCAAGGGTATCCCCAACCCACAAAAATACCAAAAGTCAGCGTCCCTCAAGACTGAAAGAGTGTATTTTCATCCGAGTGAAGTATTTGGGGCCCGCTGGACTCCTGATTGTGAGACTGCTTTTCATGAGATCATATATCAACACCCATGCTCCAGTGCTGGCCTATGCCGATCCAAGAAAACCTCGTCCTGCACACTGATGCTAGCTTGCAAGGGTTGGGGGCTGTGTTGTACCAAGAGCACGAGAATGGCCTGAGACCAGTGGCCTTTGCCAGTAGAAGCCTGACCCCATCCAAAAAGAACTATCCTGTACATAAGTTAGAGTTCCTAGCTTTGAAGTGGGCTATTGTTGACCAATTCCATGAGTACTTGTATGGGGCTAAAATACTAGTAAAAACTGACAATAATCCTTTGACCTATGTGCAGACCTCAGCTAAGTTGGATGCCACTGGCCATAGGTGGCTTTCTGCATTATCTACATATGACTATGCTCTGAATACCGAGCAGGTCTGAACCACATAGATGCTGATGCTCTCTCCCGGAGGCCTGTTCCCCAGAATGATTGGGTCCGATTGGCAGAACCTGACATTCGGGCACTCTGCCGGAAGTTTGACAGGGAGGAACAAATGTCCACGGACGCAGTGGACTGCATGGTGGATTGCTTGGGAGCCTCTGAGAATTGCATACCTGCTGCTTATTGCCACTTTTCTGCAATAGACATTGGTGCACTGCCTCAGCTGGACAATGACAGTATTCGGCGGGCTCAATCCCGCGATCCCATGATCAAAGCAGCTTTAGAAGCCCTCTATGCAGGAAAAGATGTGTCCAAATTACGCTCCACTGATTTGAGAACTGCACTGTTATACAAAGAAGGTCCTAAGTTGAAACTGATCAATAAACTGTTATACAGAGAAACAGTAGACAGAGGGGGACAAGTAGACAAACAACAACTAGTGCTGCCCACTGCCTTTCGAGACTCAGTACTGAGGTCCTTGCACAACCACATGGGGCACCTTGGTATAGACAGAACACTTGACTTGGTGAGATCCAGATTCTATTGGCCTAAGATGGGGCTGATGTGGAGCAACACATTCGAACTTGTAGTCGCATGCTTACAGAGGAAAGCTTTGCCCCAGAGGGCTGCCCCTTGTTAACATCACCACCAGTGCACCCATGGAGCTGGTCTGTATTGATTTTCTGAGTTTGGAGTCAGATCAAAGAAATATCAGTAATGTGCTGGTGGTCACTGACCATTTCACGAGATATGCCCAAGCTTTCCCACCAAAGACCAGAAAGCATCCACTGTGGCCAAAGTACTTGTAGAAAACTTTTTGTTCACTATGGGGCTCCACAAAGAATCCATTCTGATCAAGGAGAGACTTTGAGAGTCGTCTGATCAAGAGATGCTTTCTCTGTGGGGAGTCAAAGTCCAGAACCACTCCTTACCACCCCAGGGACCCACAGCCTGAGCGTTTCAACCGCACTTTGCTAGATATGCTAGGCACCCTGCACCCAAAGGACAAGCCTAGATGGAGCCAACAAATTAGCACCCTGGTACATGCTTATAACTGCACCAAAAGTGATGCCACTGGATTCTCCCCTACCGCCTGATGTTTGGAAGAAGCTCGACTACCAGTAGATGTGTGTTTTGGGGTCTCTCCTGATGGGGTTCAAGCTGACAACTATTTACAGTATGTGCAAAGTTAAAGGCCCAGCTAACTCATGCGTACCAACTGGCTCAAACCATGGCTGCCAAAAGAAATCTGGCCAACAAAGAAAGGTATGATAAAAGGTGAAAGCACAGGAACTCCAGGAGGGAGATCGGGTATTGCTAAGAAATCTGGGACTGCATGGCAAGCACAAGATTGCTGACAGATGGCACCATCTCCCTCACATTGTAGTGGGCAAACTAGATGATCTGCCAGTGTACAAAGTAAGGCCTGAGAATAATTCAAAAGATGTAAAACAATGCATAGAAATCATTTACTGCCCATTGGACAAATCTTAAGTGAGTCTGAGCCCTAGAAGATGCCCCTCTGGACCAGTGACTAGAGCTGCTGCTAAGAAAAGATCAAGAAAGTCTGCACCTACAGAAGCAAAGTTAAAGTGTTCCCTCCACAAGTCCCAGTTGAGCATGACTGTCAGTCCATATCGGAAGAAAGTGAGAGTGACTTTGAATACTATCCTTCTACGAACTGAGTCAATTGTTTGGGCAATCCCTAGTCAATACTGGAGACAAAGCTGGGCCTTCTGGACTGTCTAAGCCCCAGCTTCATCCCTGGAGCCAATGCTCCCAGAAAGTGAAGTGCAAAGCATCAGATCAGATGAAATGGAATCATTGTGCATGGTTGAACTGTTTGAGCTTTCAGGGAGGAAAATGATAGATTGGGGCAGACTGGTGATACACCGAACAAGAAGAGTATTTTGAGTGCCCTGACAGTCCACTGCCAGTGTCCAAGCTCTCCATGAGCCAAATGTTGTGGACTCAGAAACTGTAACTCCTGGAGCTGAAAGTGCCCCAAGTTCTAGCCTCTCTACCCCCATGGAGACTCCCCTGACAAGTGAGGACAATGCTGAAAATGAGGCTCAGAGTGCAGAGACTGTAACAGTTCCCCTAGAAAGACTGGTCGAGCTGTAAAGCCTGTGGTGCACCTCAGTTATGATTCCCTTGGGAGGCCTGTGGACTTGCCTCAATGTTGTCCATAAAGGAGTGTATGTGTCCCCGAGCTCATTGCCCAAACTGGCGTCAGTGCTAACTCAAGTTACTTGTGTTGCCCTCTAAGTATGGTGCCCTTGCCCGTCCAGCCCCAAGGTAACTGATAGGGAAGGGCCCCCTCTCTTCAGGTTTCATGTACAAGAGGTAATAACTTGAGTTATGGTACAATGTGTATGTAATACTGTGTAAAGAGTGACGTACTGCAATGTTTCAGAAATGTGTTCTTGGTAAAATGATATATTGACTGATGATTACATGTGCGAGCCTAATGCAAATGTATATGGTTGCAGTTGAAACTTATGGGGGTACTTGCTTGAAGCGGACGTCAAGCTTTCCCAGGCCAGGAAGGGTGTAACCCCCCTGCAAATGGGGGTTCCCAAAAGACTTCCAGGAGCTTGCTTGAATGCTCCAAGCCTGAATGGTGTTTGGCATTTAAGCCATTTATCAGTGAGTGTTTTAGAGCCTCTGGTACTGTCTCTTTAAGAGCTGTCTGCTTGCAGACATAATTAGTTTGTATGGGGGGACTGTGTGCTTCTCTGTTTGAGTACCACTCGAGCTGCTGTCAATTCACTTCATTTTGCAGTCACTAGGAGTGCAAAGGAACCTATCTGAAAGATGTAACTGTTTGCCAGAAATTATTTAGAGTAATAATGAAATTACAGTTTGTCTAACCTGCTTTCTTTGCAGTCAGAACTGTGTCTGCTAGTTCCCCATTCTGGTTTTGAACTGCTGAACTGGACCAATCAGTGTGGGGTAAGCTAGCTCTAAAATGGTGCCTTGGACGAATCAGAACTTGGACTCATAATCTGAGCCAGCCACAAGAGGATTGTATGGGCAGTGACTCTGGGAGATGTAGTTTAGACTTCAGTGCCTTTTTGGACCAACAGCAGCAGTCTATTGTGAGTGACAGCCAATCCAGTCAAGAACTGGGAGGAACTCAAAGGAAGTGCCCGGTTTTGTCGGTTGGAGTTTCAGTTGAGCTTTGGCAGTGAAGAAGGAAGGAGCCCTGTGCTTTTTCAGTGTGCAGTTTTAGTCAAAAAACGTGTGTAAGGCCCAGAGTTCCGGTCTGCAGCTTGTGTAACAGCTTGTTAGGACTGAATCAGTCTGTGAAAAGAATCAAAGGATCTCTGAAGAGTAGAAACCAGGCTCACCCTGTAGAAGACTGGAGGAATTGCTGAAAATTGCACTCGGTCTGTCAGGAACTGAATCTGCTGTGTGTTCTCCGGTATTGTGCAGTAATTGCGATCGGGATACAGATGCAGCCTGCCTGGTATAGTGCTTTCTTTATATGGATGTGTGAAGAGGTTTGTGTACCTCAAGTGAGCCCTGCTGACATTGAAGGACCCTATCTTATTTGGAGGTCGTGAGTACTAATTCAGGGTTGCTCCTGTTGAATTGCCACATTAAATCCAAATGGAATACTGTACTGTGATTGTTGCACTGTATCTCATTTCACAGGAGGTCCCAGTGCGGAACCAGACCTGGGGGTAAGTGTATACTGTGAAGGTAATTCTGATATATTGTGTGGGCCACTAGTGGGAAGAAAGGGGTTGCAGTGTCCCAGAGGCTGTGACCAAGTTAGTTTAACTATTGCAAACCCTGACCTCTGGGTGGAGGCACCCGCCATTGGATCCAGGCCCCTCAACCTGTTAGTGGCAAATCAGGCAGGGGTAGTAGCCCCTGGGATAGCGCCATCTAGGGGTTACACACATATTACAGTAAGTAAAACGTCAAATGTCATAAAACAAGGTTAGAGAAGGTAAAGTGACTAGGCATTTATAAGACAGTATAGCCATATAAGTTTCTTTGTAAACATAATATAAAGTGCAAGCAGTCCCAAAAATAACCGGTTTGCAAGGCATCAAAATAGTGGAAAGATAGACGAATGGACATATACAAGGGAAAGGGAGGTGGACTTAGATTGGGGAAGGGGGAGGTCCAGGAGGAAGGAGTTAGGTAGGATCAAAACAGGTACATTGGTCCATAGAAGTAAGGTGATTCCATAGTCTTCACTTGAAAGCAAGGTGTGAGGAAGCATGTCTAAGGTCCGTAGGTAGTGAGTTCCATAATTGGGGGACAGCATGCCTAAATACACCAGAGCCCTTGGAAGTGCGGCAGAGGGGAACAATTAGTAATGACTTTTCAGACGATCTCAGCTCACGTGAAGGGATAGTAGGCTGGAGCAGTTCAGATAGTGTAGCAGGTCTCATCACTCTGATTATGGAGTCTGAGAGGCAGCAGAGGAAGTACTGTCTGGTGGAGGAGGGGGAAAGCCAGCCTAGGTCTTTATAAAGTTGGCAGTGATGTTTTAGGCGAGGTGCCTTTGATGCATATCAGCAAACATTATTGTAGGTGGTATCCCATTTTTGTAGTGCAGTTTTATTTGCCATGGTTAGGATGGGGGCGCAGTAGGACAGAGTTGGCAGGAGGATTCCCCTGGCAATGGCAAGCTTGGTGGTGGGTGTGAGCATGTAGTTAGTCCTGTAGGCAGCCCCCAGTTTGCAAGTGACCGTTTTGCAGGTTTCTAGGATGTGCTGGTTCAGGTCAAGGGATTGGTCAAGCAGTATACCCAGATAGCGGAACGTGCTTACAGTCTCGAGAGGGGTTCCGCTTAGGTCAAGTATATTCAATGGAGATGAGCATGATCTAAGTTTATGGGTTGTTCCCAGGAGCATGGCTTTTGTTTCGCTCGCGTTAAGTATGAGGTGATGAGTGTTTAGCCAGTGTTGAGCGAGGGAAGGCAGATGTCAGAGTGGCATTGAGGTGGTTAAACAGCCTGACCGAGCATAGATAACTAGGTCATCAGCATAGAGTAGCGAGGCACCCGATGTTGTACTGCTGGGCAGATTATTTATGAACAGTGAAAAGAGGAGAGGGCCTAGTACTGAGCCCTGCGGTACTCCAATGTTGATTGTGGTGCTGTCAGAGATAGCAGAGTTGAGTTTGACCGCTTGTGTCCTGTTTGGTAGGTAGCTTCTGAACCAGGTTGTTACAGGGGATGAGAAGAAAAAATTACTCACCTTAGTAATGTTGTTTCTTCTAATGGAGTCTTGCTATATTATGACATATGCAGTGAGTCCCAACCTTCAAACTGTTCCGGAGGTGAAAGAGTTAACTTTCCATGCCAGGCATGGAACTTTGAGCTCGAGTTCGGTTGAAAACTCTATCTGTTGTTCTTCAAACTCAAACTGTCAGATCTTTATGAGCAAAACTCACTAAGACTCTGTGTGGAAGCTGTAAACCTACACTAGCCAACTGGCTACTAATTATATAAACACATTATTTGGTGCCAAAACAAATACTCAAGTCAGGAGACCCAAAAATGATAAACACAACACAGGTAACCCCAAAAAGGAGGGGTGAAAACAAGGTGGGCATCTAAAAAGTGCCAACACTGCCTTGCCCACCCACATCCCAAAAAAGTAAGGTTCTGAGAGGGGCAGGCAGGGGGGAGGTCATAATATAGCAAGACTCCATTAGAAGAAACAACATTACTAAGATGAGTAATTTTTTCTTCAAACAACATGAAGTCTTGCTATATTATGACATATGCAGACTACACAGCAGTACCTCCATGGAGGAGGGACAGAACATACTTAGGAAATAGGCTCTGAAGCACAGCTGTGCCAAACCGAGCGTCACTCCTAGCCTGGATGTCCAGGGAGTAATGCTTGGTAAAAGTGTGAACTGTTTTCCAGGTAGCTGCTTGACATATCTCCAGGATAGGGATGTTCCTGGCAGCAGCCAGAGACGTGGCTATACCTCTGGTAGAGTGAGCCCTCAGGCCTGAGGAAAGAACCTTACCCATTTTATCATAGCAGAATTGGATGTAAGAGACAATACACCTGGCAATGGATCTTTTGGTGGCAGGTTTCCCTTTGCCAACCTCACCATAAGTGAGGAACAGTTGGAGGGAGTCAAACCTGTGACCCTTGGTACGATCTATGTAGTAGCTAAGGGATCTTTTGACATCTAAACTGTGCGACCTCCTCTCGCCAGAGGAGGAATGGTCAGTGAAGTACACAGGGAGAGACACAGATTGATTAAGGTGGAAATCTGAAACCACCTTAGGCAAGAACTTTCTGTTAGTCCTGAGGACTACCTTATCTCTGCGAAAGGAGATAAAATCAGGCTCCACTGACAATGCTTGTAACTCACTTATGCGTCTGGCAGAAGTGATGGCTACCAAAAACACAGTTTTCTAAGTTAAGTACTTCAGCTCTGCTGAAGACAAGGGCTCAAAAGGCGGTTGCATAAGCTGGGCAATGCAAATATTAAGATCCCAGGCAGGGGCAGGATCCCTGAATGGGGGGTTGGTGTGAAGCAACCCTTTGAAAAACTTGGAGAAAACAGGATGGGCTGAAAGAGAAGAGGATTTACCTGCTGATAAGAAAGCAAACACGGCTGCCAGGTGCACTTTTAGGGTAGCTGGTCTCAGCTCCAAAGTATTTAGATGGACCATATAGTCCAGGACCGTGGGTAAACCAGCAGATTCTGGGGGAATATGCTTTGCAGAGCACCATATGGAAAATCTCTTCCATTTGGAATTATAAGCAGCCCTGGTGGAAGGCTTTCTAGAAGCCTTCAGGATATCCAATACACCTTGGGAGAGGTGTAGGTCAGCAAACTCTAACTCTTCAAGAGCCAGGCCTTGAGATTGAGAGATTTGAGGTTTGGGTACCAAACTCTCCCCTGAGCACAGGTTAACAGATTGTGATTCCTGGAAGACACAGGGAAGGAGGACTGCTAAGGACATAAGGAGTGGGTACTAGGGCTGTCTGGCCCAGTCTGGAGCAATCAGGATCATCTTGCAGGTTAAGATCTGATTTTGACTAGCACTTTGAACAGGAGAGGGAAGGGGAAGGCATAGAGAAACTTCCTTCCCAACTGAGAAGGAAGGCACCCATGGGGACTGAGCCCAACACTGGGGGCCTGCAGCAAAAAGGGAAGTTGGTGATTGTCTGGGGCTCCAAAAGATCTATCTAGGGTGTGCCTCATCTGGCAAATACCACCTCCAGTACTAGGGATCCAGAGACCATTCGTGATGGCCCTGGGAAATCCTGCTGAGAGCATCTGCCAGGACATTGTCCTTGCCTGGGAGGCGAACTGCCACAAGGGAGGTGTTCAGAGAGGTCAGAGACCACAACTTCATTGCTTAGGTGCACAAGGTGCAGACCGAGTGCCCCCTTGTTTGTTGATGTACCACATTGTGGTGGTATTGTCTGTTCTGACCTGAATAACTTTGTTCTGAACAGATTTGGAAAAACTTGAAGTGCTAGAAAACTGCTCTGAGTTCCAACAGATTGATGTGGAGCAGAGATTCCTAGGGGACCACAATCCCTGGCAGTGAGGTCGCCATGTGAGCTTCCCACCCCAAGAGGGATGCATCTGTAGTAAGGATTAAGGAGTGAGACTGAGGGGTGAAGGGGACCCCCTGTCTCAAATTGCCCTGGTCCTGCCACCACTGAAGGACTTGGATCAGGGTTCGAGTCACTGGGATTAATTTGGTTAGATGGTCCCTCCTTTGAGACCAAAAGGCTCTCAAATGGAACTGGATGTCCTTCATCTGAAATCTGGCTCCCTGCACTACTGCTGTGGAAGTAGCCATGTGTCCCAGGAGCTGGAGAAAATGCCTTGCTGGTCGAGAGACCTGCAGGGTGAAGGAGAAGGCCAGAGAAATCAGGGTCCTTGCTCTTTCCAGAGGAAGGAAGGCTCTGGCTTCTTTTGTGTTCAGTTCCGCACCTATAATAGTGAGAAGCTGGACAGGTTCCAGGACTGACTTTGGAAGATTGAGAAGGAAACCTAGAGAAGTAAGCAGTTGCTGAGTTACCTGAAGATGTAATCTGACTTCTGGAGACTGGCATACTATGAGCCAATCATCCAGGTAAGGAAAGATGGCAATTTTTTGCCTTCTTAAGTGGGCAACTGCTACTGTCAGGCATTTTGTGAATACCCTTGGGGCAGATGTGAGGCCGAAGGGCATTGCTCTGAACTGGTAATGGCCTGAGGGCAGTTCGAATCTGAGGTACTTTCGATGGCAGCTTCAGATGAGAACCTGAAAATAGGCATCCTTGAGGTCCAGGGACACTAGCCAGTCCCCTGGCCTTAAAGAGGGTAAAATAATTCCCAGAGTCACCATTTTGAATTTTGGTTTTAAAAGGTGCTTGTTTAGGTACCTGAGATCCAGGATGGGCCGTCATTCTCCTGTCTTTTTTGGGGTAAGGAAGTACTTGGAGTACAATCCTTTGCCCTGGTGTAGGGGTGGAACCCTTTCCACAGCTCTGAGAGCCAGGAGGGTAGAGACATCTGCTTCTAGGGCAAGAGCCTCTGATAGATTTGCAGGTGGAAAGGATCTGGTTCTCATCTTTGGAAATTTTTTGAAGCTGAGAACCAGTCCCTGACTTACTACTGCCAGGACCCACTTGTCTGATGTTAGAGACTCCCAGTCCTGGACAAAGTAAGCCAGCCTGCCCCCTACAGGTAGTGGAGAATCGGCCCTGGACATCCCATCAGGGTGCCTGCTTGGCAGGGGCTTTAGGCTGAGGAGTGGAAGCATGTCTGCTTGCACCCCGTCTGCCTCTACCTCTAAAGAACCCCCTCTGGGCATAAGCTGAAGAGGAGGCCTGGGCTTGGTAAAAAGGCCTATGAAAAGGCCTGCCCCTGCCCCAGGGAGGCTGCCTTTCAGGAGTGGCCTACCTTTCTTTGGCCTGTGCACTCCTATAGGTGGTCCTATACTCATCCATTTTCTTCATGTAATTCTCTGTTTGCTCCCCAAACAGACAGTTGCCCACAACAGGAAAATCCATGGCCTTAGTCTGGGTATCCTGTGACAGGCTAGTACAGCTGAGCCAAGCCATTCTACGGAGAGCCACAGATGTAGCCATGACTCTTGAGGACACATCATTAGAGTCCACTGCAGCATGGAATTGCACTTTAGATGCCTCAATACCATCAGCGGCCACCTGCTACAGCTCCTTGGCAAGCTGGCCAGGGACCTGCTTTGCTAGAGCCAAAATAGTATCCCATCTGGATTTCTGGTATCTAGCAACATAAGCCATATAATTTGCCTGTCTGAGTCCCAAGGATGCTGCCATGTACTGTTTCTTTGCCATGACATCAACCCTTCTGGAGTCCTTGTCAGGGTGATGTGAAGTCAGGGGAATATTTGCCTTGTCACAGGCAGCAGCCTGCACCACCCCCACATGGCTACATTGTTGTGTAAGGAACTCCATATCAGAGCCTGATAATGTATACCTTTTGTCCATTCTTTTATCAACAGGAGGTATAGTGTGAGGAGTTTTTAGAATTTTCACTGTCTGTTTCCAAAAAGATTTATGCAGAGGAATAGACAGTCTCCTAGACTCTGGGATATCCATCATTTCTACATAATCAGGCTCTTCTTGATCATCCACAGCTTCCTCCATAGGGAACTGGAGGGTTTCAGCCACTTTTTTATAAAACATAAAATGAGAGGGGGACTCAGAAAGCCTAGGAGGAGACACTCCTGAAGGTCTGTCTGGAGAGATGTCCGCTTCAATGGGCACATCCAGACTTTCAAATCCACATTCACTCTCCTCATACTCCTCTTCCCTCTTTTCTGGTTCATAAAATTCCTCTAAATCATACTCTTGAACCGGTGGAACCAACTGAACTGTACGTTTACCTGATGGTGCCGGTTCGGTCGGAACCGGGGAGAGTGACTGAACAATTTTAATTGCTTTAGCTATTTCTTCAGCGGTTGGAGAGGGAAGTTTTGGCTCCACACCAGCTGATTTTCTAGTTCTCTTTGCTGGAACCGACTCCTCAGAGTCGGCTCTCCTTGTGCCCGAGGAAGCCTCGCCCTGGTCAGAGGGCACTCCCTCCGGTTCGGTTTCAACCGAACTGGGCTGGCCATCCGGCTCAGCTGACTTTTGGCCTCCTTTCCTGAGCCTACCAACTCTTTTATCCAGGGTAGCTGCAGGAAAACTTTTACAAATCTGGCAGTCTGCATTGAGGTGGTCAAACCCCAGACACAAACACAGGTGGTGTGGGGTCAGCCTTGGCAAAGGCTTCCCACAGACACTGCAGTGTTGAAACCCAGTGGGCCGGTTTTCTTTGGGTTTCTCAGACATAATGCCAGCCTATCAAAACTTGCCCATTTATGGCAATCCACCAAGCAAGACTCCTTATCGGTTCCCAACTGTGTCACGGGTCGTGGAAAAAAATGTAATGAAATCCGGGTTTTTTTAGAACCGATAAGAACCGGGAACTGCACTTCTAAAGATAAATAATGTATTAGAAACAACCTGATTGGTTCAAACCAAATCGATGAAACCGTTTACAAGTTCCACACAGAAAGTAAATGTAAAACCTATCTAGTACTTACAAATACCACAGATAGAGCTTGAACCAACCGTTGTGGTTTAAATTCGGTTAAAAAACCAAAAGCTTTATACTTTAACTGACAAAATGAACTGAGTAGAAGGAGAAATCTCCGGAGTGACTGTTCAGTGAGGCAGAGTAAAGAATCTGACAGTTTGAGTTTAAAGAACAACAGATAGAGTTTTCAACCGAGCTCGAGCTCAAAGTTTCATGCCCGGCATGGAAAGTTAACCCTTTCACCTCCGGAGCAGTTCGAAGGTTGGGACTCACTGCATATGTCATAATATAGCAAGACTTCATGTTGTTTGAAGCCAAGATTTTTAAGGGTAGTAAGCAGAAGGGGGTGATCTATGAGGTCGAAAGCCTTGGTGCAGTCGATGAACACAGCCCCAGTTAGATGACCTTCATCCATGTTTGTAAGAGTATCAGAGGTAAACTGCTAGTGCTGTTGTGGTGCTGTGATGTTTCCTGAAGCCATGTAGCCTCACAGAGTGAGTTTGAGGAGTCGAGGAATTTGATGGCCTGGGTGGCTACTGGTCCATCTGATTTCTACTTTTAAATGGTTTAATAAGGTTCAAAAAGTTAAGTATTTACTTGTGCTACTGTGCTAAAATACTGTGAGGTCATGTGATCACATCTGGTCAATTATGGGTCTTGGTTACTCGTACTCATTTTATAACTGAAGTTCATGAACAATGAAAGAAAATGGGGGTGATAGATGCAGGAAATATATTACATAAGCTGAAATGGGTCTAAAAAAGGGGTTTAATTCTCAGTCACCAAGAACTGGTGCTAAATCTTTGCAGTATGATTTAGTGACCATCTCTCTCCTGTGATCCCCTCAAGCTATGCTCATAGGGGATTGGACAGCCCTTCCATGCCAGCACAGAGCAAGGTGCACTGGTGCACAGAAGGAGGCAGGGCAAGTAAATAGCACACTGTGCCAGTCACATAGCTACTGCCAGCACAGCAAGTAATGCATTTTTGCAGTGCCCCTGCCCAAGAACTTTTAGGCAGTAAGGGCATCAGGGAATTAAGATCATCATGGGAAAGAACAACAAAATGGACATTCCCAGAGGAACAGGGGTGTCACTGAACTACTACTGTTACCCTGAACTCATACTATGTATGGTACCAAGTCTTTGCCTTGCAGTCCCAAAGACTGGAAAGCCCTACTCCTGGATGTCAAGAATATCATTAACCTGTCCCAATTTACTCAGACTCTAAAGCAGAATATTTTTCTGTCACCCCCTGGCTGTACTCATTTGAAATAATGTCTGTACTTGCTACTTTGTATATTGTCAATTAGTGCTGTGTATTTGTTAAGGGCATTCTGGAAGAAAAAATTACTTACCATAGTAATGTTGTTGTTTCTTCCAGGGGATCCTTATTATGGTTAACATATGCAGTGAGTCTTGCAGGTGAAGCTGCCTCAGAGTGCGTGGAATGGAATGCAGAATGCAATTCAAACATCTGCCTCTGGGTGGTGCTGCGTTCTACAGCCTAACATCAGATCCTTTGTAGCCCATCAAAAGTAGACCCTAATTTTGCTAACCTGTATAAAAACTACCCCAAAACAAAAAAGCCCGAAGAGCAGTAAAGGATGGCCCAGAGGCCAAGGACAGCAGACTAATCAAAGTCAGCTAAAAAGATTGTGCAACTGTGAATGAACAACAAGTGATGTTGAAGCAATTACATATAAGAGGACAAAATGGATTATTGTAGAACCTTTTCCTGGTTCTGGAAGGGGAGGCACGGTGGGAGATTTAAGGATAATGAGGGATCCCTGGAAGAAACATTACTATGGTTAGTAATTTTTTTCTTCAAACCCCAGGAGTCCCTCATTATGCTTAACATATACAGACTACAAAGCAGTAACATGGGAGGCTGCATACAGAACCCACTTGGTTGAAACAGTTTTGCAGTACAGCAGTGCCAAACCTGGTAACCCTCCTGGTTTGTACATCCAGGCAGTAGTGTTTAGTAAAGGTGTGAACTGTTTTCTGTATAGCTGCTTTACAGATTTCCAACAAGGAAACATCCCTGGCTGCTGCCACAGAGGCAGCAATGCCACAGGAGGAGTGTGCCCTGAGACCCTGAGGTGGCTGTTTGCCAGGTTTAGAGTAGTAGAATTGGATGCAGGACACAATCCAGTGGGCAATGGTCTTCTTAAATGCTGGTGTGCCCTCTCCTACTTCACTATATGTGAGGAACAGTTGAGCGTGGGAAGACCTATAATCCTTAGTACGCTCTATGAAGTACCTAAGAGACCTCTTGACATCCAGGCTGTGCAGCCTCATCTCACCAGAGCTGGATTTGTCTGTGAAGACCACTGAAAGAGTGATGGACTGGTTCAGGTAAAACTCAAGCTTGCCTTGGCCAGTCCGGCACCACCAGTATCACTATTGCCGGCTGAGATCTGAGTTTCAGTAATATAGTAATAATAAATGTTATTTCGCATACGCGCCTTTTAGATCATCATGGCGCTTTACAAAAAGATAAAAACAACCTTATAAAACAATACACATAATAATAAATAAGTAACATACAGATATAATAAATAACAGGGAATCAAAATTATATGCAGGACCCCTACTTTTCTGCAGCACAGTGGGACCAAGTTCTGCGGCAAGACTGCCATTTGCCGCAGAACTTCTGCGGCGGTGGTTTGTAATTTCTGCGGCACTAACAAACTACCACATCACAGTGTCAGCTTGTCATCCTGACTTCACTTTCATGGCAGTGGTTATAGCAATCAGGATGGTGGAAAGCACAGTTAACACTAGTTAAAAAAATAACAGACTTATAAAAATAATTTTATGCCTAAAAAAGCAAAACAAATGTCTCTCCCTTGATGTCCTAACCTGTTGCATAAATGACATATGCAGAGGGGATCTTATACGATAAATAAGGTATTTATATGCATGCTGTCTATCCCACTAATGAGGTTTCCACTGTCTATCACTTATATATTTATATGCAATCTGTAACATACAGTATATACAAATATGTGTGTGTGGTGAGAGAGACAGAGATACTGTGTGTGTGTGTGTGTGTGTGTGTGTGTGTGTGTGTGTGTGTGTGTATATATATATATTTTTTAATTTCCATGAACTTGCATCCTCATTCATAAAGGTCCCATTGGAAATGGAATAGAGGAGTTCTTGCAAAACTCATTTTCATGTCAACCTGCTTACCCTGACGCATCATGTAACACCATCAGGCCATGACATGCATGTGAACTGATTGTGAGATAGAGCTTCCAGCCCTTCACAATGTGTCCATTATATGACAGAACACTGCACCATACATTCCCAGGCTCTGAGTAGTGATGTGTCTCCACCAATCCTTGTTGCCCAGCCAGCTCTGAGCTCCCAGAGCTAATCTCTGAACCTGAGTTGCCGGCACGGAAACACATCGTGCTACCCTCTGGCCCAACAGCTGTCCCTACACACAACATTTCTCCATAACTTTTAGGTGATTCTATCAACCAATGATGATATGCAATCAATAACCCTGGCAAAAATTCTTACAGTGCAATTATTTATTTAACAGGTCTATTCTTTCAACAGGTCTACAGATTATTATATTCCACTATTCTGGGCATAATTATTTTTCTTAAAAATTTAGACATTAAATTCATTTTACCAGTTATTAATTTCAGATGGCATCTCTATACCTTAAAGGCACAAACAGGTTTGTACAAAGTGAGGTATCGACTTAACAAGTCTGTGCTATTGACAAGGTTTTGTTTAAGTTGGCCCTAACGCAATAATGTAAGACTGAAAATTATATTAGGCTGTAGTGCAGGTTGAGCAAATATCACCATGCATGATGTACTGTGCCACCATCTCTGGCAGTGGGAGCTGTGGTAGATAAGTGATTATTCATTTCTGTTGCAGAATGCAGCCATTTTGTTAGGTAATGTATGATGTTATAGCAACGATAACATCACATTCTGAGCATATGGGGGGGGGTTTGGATATAAAAAGAGGGGAAGGGAACCAGATTCTATGCATAAACAGAAACATTAATAAAAAATCACCAAGAAGAGTGAATTCTGTGGCACTGCAGAAGTTCTACGGTAGATTACAAGTTCTGCGCAAAATTCTGCAGCCACAGAATTCTAGGTGCCTTGATTATACGGAGCTATTGTAGGTGAGACTCCATAAAAAGGTTTTCAATGCCTGTTTGAACCCCTCCACAGTCGTGCACTCCCAAAGCTGACAGGGTAGAGAATTCCAAAGGGTTGGGGCTGCATGTATAAATGCACGGGCCCCAGAAGATTTCAGAAACACCCTCGGAATCTCTAGCAACCCCTCATCAGCTGACCGCAGCTGTTGCACCGGGTGGTAAGGGACAAGAAGCTCTTTCAAGTAGTCAGGGCCCAATCCGTGTAGGGCTTTATAAGTCAGTAAACCAACTTTAAAGGTGATCCACCACCTAATCGGCAGCCAGTGCAGATCGCGCAGCATGGGAGTAACATGAGATACTCGAGAAGCCCCAGTTAACAGTCATGCTGCTGTGTTCTGCATGAGCTGCAGGTGGCAGATTTCAACCCCAGAAAGCCCTAAGTACAGGGAGTTACAATAATCAAGGCACAAAGTCACAAACGCATGGACTAAAGTAGGCAAGTCCCCGGATGGAACCAGGTGCTTAATCCTGGAGATGTTTTTTATTTATTTATTTAATGTAATCAGTTTACAACATTTGAGCCAACGGCTCATTTACAAAGGTACCTCATCAACAATGGTAGATAATACAGTTAAAATAGAAAGCAGGGTACATACAGAGAAGAGCATCAGTATAAACAGACACAATTAATGGCACCTGGTTACAGCAAACATTGGTAGTGTAATACAGAGCAAAAAAAGGTATAATTGACAACAGTAGCTGGGTAGCAAGTAAGTTATGCATAGGTAGCATAGGGAATGCAACGTGGTGCTACCAATCAGTAGTGATACAGTTGGTAGAGGGAAAACAATTGAAATAGTGAGGTTGTTAGGAATAAGGAGGCGAGGATGGAGCAGCCCAGAGGCATTGTCAGGAGGAGGGGGTGGGTTGGGCATCCTTTAGGCACAGGAGCAGCAGCGCTGGCTGAATAGCTCCGCTTTTGAGGGCATTTTTGAAAGTGGAGATGGTGGGGGTATCAGTGACGGCCCGAGGAAGATTGTTGTACCATGCAGGGCTCTATGGCAGGAACGATCTCTGACCAAGTGAAGTCCTAGCACGAGGAACCAGGAAGGTGGCTTTGCAGGAGGTCCGGTGCTGACAAGGCTGTGCTGGAAGGCGGAGGAAGTCAGCCCGGGGAGAAAGTCCAAGTAAAGTTTTTTTAAATGATGCACGCTTTGTATAGTAGGCGTCATCGAGACTAAGTATTGTTGCAAGGTCATAGAGTTGGCAGATATGAGGAGTTTAGGCTCCTGTGATTAGCCCCTGCAAGCCTTATTTAGGAGGAGGCGAATTTTGTTGAGGGTCAGTCCTGTTGGCAGCCCCATAGACAGGCAGTCCATAGTCCACCAGGAGAGTATGGAGGAAGTAACCGCAGTCGGAGGGCATCAGGGGGAGACAGTTTTGTAACGGTGCAGGATACCGAATGGATATTGGTTACAGAAGCGAAAACGTCGATGTGGGTATGGAAGGAGAGTGCTGAGTCAAATAAGATCCATAAGTACTTATAGGATTGGACTTGTTCAAGTTGTAGTCCGGAGCCGGAAAGGATATGGAGAGGGGAGTTGGATGATTTATTTTGAGGGTGGGCGAAGAGCATGGTTTTTGATTTTTTAAGATTTATGACCAATCTATGCTCTTTTAAGCCAAGCCTCAGTGCCATCAAAGGCCCTTTGAAGGGAAACCTGGAGGAATGTGGGGCTACGGTCAGTGGCAAAGAGGACGGTATCGTCTGCGTACAGCAGTATTTTCCCAGGGCATGCACTGGGCAGGGTGTTAAGGTAAAGCAAGAAGAGAAGGGGCCCCAGGATGGAGCCCTGTGGAACTCCTGAGAGGATCGAACATGGGTCAGAAAGAGTCCCACCAATTTTGACTCGTTGGGAGCGGGCGGAAAGGTAGCTGGAGCACCAAGCCAGTGGTCCAGAGGCAAAGCCAGTGTGACAGAGGGCTTCCAGTAGTAGGGGGTGGGAGACCATGTCAAAGGCCTTAGATAGGTCAAGGAACACAGCCCCCGCCAGGGAGCCAGTATCCAAAGAGGAGTGAAGGAAGGAGGCAAATTCAATGAGAGCAGTGCTAGTACTGTGTCCTGCTGGAAGCCGTCTGTTCAGGGCAGAGGATGTTGTATTTGGTCAGGTATTCAGTTATTTGTGCAGCAACTAGTTTTTCCAGTGCCTTGGAAAGGGAGGGAGAATGGAGATCGGGTCGATAGTTCCCAGCTAAGGACCTGTCACCCTTTATGGATCGGAGTAACCGCTGTGCAGTTTTCCAGGAGGAGGAATTGTCCCAGGCAGAGGGATTTGTTAAGAAGGCAGGTGAGTGGGTGAGGACTTGATCCAGGACCAACCGGAGAATTTTGTGGTCCAGGAGACGCCACTGGGACTGTTGCCTTTTTAGAGCACGGGTCAAGTGCAGTCCTGGCTTCCAGGGTAGTAACCCTCACGAAGGTGGAAGCAAGGCGATGGAGGGCAGGGGTAGGATGGGGTGGCTGATCAAAGAAGTTACTGGGGAGGATTGGGCTAAGGTCTGTAAAGGTGGTGTTGAGTAGGTTTGCAATGTCGGCAGGGTCTGTGATGGTGGTGTTGTTGGTGGTAATCTGGGATGGGGGGGAGCGGGTGTTCCCATTCAGTTGTTTGACCTTATCCCAGAAGGTACGGGCACTCCCCCAGGAGGCAGTGAGGGTGGCCTGATAGTGGTCGGCTTTGGCCTTCCTGATTGCCCATGTACACTTGTTCCGCGCAGCATTGTCAGGCCTGTCTGTCAGCTGAGCGCCTAGTTTCAGTGGCACGGTACCAAAGGTCGCCCTGTGTCTGAGCAACAGTGAGAGAGCAGGGTAATCCAGGGCCAGTTAGGTCTTTTGGAGCGGACGGTAGAGATGGGAGCAAAGAGATCAGCAGGCTTTATTAAAGGTGGAGGTAAAGAAGGCAAGAGCGGTATCTATATCAGGTGCATGGAGAATCGGGACCAGTCTTGCAGTTCAAGGTACTGCTTAAGGTTTTTAGGCCATAAGGTCTGAAAGCGGCGAGGAACGCTGTGCAGTGGGTCGGGGTAGGGTGGTCAACCAGCGAAGAGCACAGGGAGTGGTCACTGAGTGAATCAGGAGGACTTGGATGTCCAGAATTTTAGGGGGCAGTTAGTGATGATGACATCAAGGAGGGTGCTAGTACCTCTCTTGGGGTTCACACGAGTGGGTTGGGAGACTAGCTGGGTTAGATCCAGAGCAGTGAAGGAGTCCCAAGTGGGGAGGATGAGGACAAAGCCAGTTCACATTGAGGTCCCCAACTATGATTTTGTCAGCATTGTGGGGAAGGGTGGCAAGGTAGTCAGTGAGGGATAATAGAGATGGGTTTTTGAGTCTGGGCGGTATGTAGGCAGTGGTGAGGTAAAAGGGGGATCTGGCGGGGTCTGGGGTAAGCTTAATGGAGAGGGCTTGGGCCCCGTTTACAAGGACCGGTGCAGGGAGGGCGATACCAGTGAGTGAGCTCCTGGTGTAGATAGCGCAGCCTCCCCCACGTTTGGTTACTCGATCCTCACGATAAAGGGTGTAGCCAGGGAGGGAAACAAGGGAGTCAGGGGTGGAATTAGATAGCCACGTTTCCACCAGCGCAATGATGTCAGGTTTGCGCTGAGAGACCCAACATTGGAGGGAGTCGAATTTTTTCAGGACGCTGCATATATTCATGGAGGCGATCAGCAGTCCGGGACGCCCTCCTGTTGAGGTGGTCCTGGTGGGTCCGGGATTGGGGTGGATATTGCCAGATAAGAGTAGTAGAAGGACAACAGTTCTGGCCAGGCAGGCGGTATAGATTGAGCCACGGCCAGGGAGGAGTTGGGGTGGGACTGGAGGGAGCAGGGGATAGGTAGGAATTAATGTCAGGGAGGGCAAGGATAGTGATCTGTCTGAAAAGGGATGGGAGGGAGGGGAGTGGCGAGGAGATGGGAGTTGAAGGTCAGGTGCATGGACATAGTAGGGTGAGTAGGAACTAGGTTGGTGGGAAGTAACGGTGAAGTAGCCTGTAGCCTAGGGGAGATAAATGGCTGGAGGAAGGGGTGAACCAGGAGGAGGATGACGGGGAGGGAGTTTAGCAGAAGGTGAGCAAGCATGGCGAGCAGGTGGTAGAGGAGTAGGGAGTTAAGATAGCTGTACTGCCTCCTAGAGAGTGTGGCTGCCACTTTAGATTAGTGGTAGTGACACGGACCCTGGTGGTCAGGGTACAGGGTTCAAGTCCCAACTAGGGCAGCACAGAATATGCCATGTTCCTAAAATGATGAAAGGAAGACGACTATGGCCGATGCCTGAGATCATAAAGTCAGTCTGTCATCAAGCACTACCCCCAGGTCTTGCACCCATTCAGAGGATAGGAGCTGAGAGCCCCCGAGAAAAATTCCAGAGGGCTGATCATCCCTAAACCCCTCTATTCAATGACCAGGGTCCACTAACATCACCTCCGTCTTTCCGGCATTCAACTTTAACCAGCTCGAGTTGATGCAGTCCAGGATTTCAGCGAGGCAGGTATTAAGCACCAAGACAGCTCTATCCTGGTCGGGAGCAAAAGACAGGTAGAGTGGGGTATCATCAGCAGAGCAGTGAAACCTCAGCCCATACCATCTTACAATGTCTCCAAGAGGCAGCATATACACTGCAAACAACATGGGGGACAGCACTGAACCCTGAGAGACCCCACACGGCAGGGAGAAAGGGTCAGAGGAAAAAATCCCCATCACCACTCTCTGACTCTGGCCAGTGAGGAAGGAAGTAAACCACCTAAGGATCATATCTGACAGTCCACAGATGGACCTCAGACGTCCAAGCAGCACCCCATGGTCTACAGTGTCAAAAGCTGAAGAGAGATCAAGGAGCACCAAGATAGGATGGTTCCTCCAATCCCTCGCCATCAGGAGATCATCAAACACCCAAACTGGCACTGTCTCAGTACTGTGCCTCTTATGAAAACCGGACTGGAGAGGTTTGTAGATGTTATGGATGGTCAAGTGGTCATCCAGCTGTATCGCCACTACTTTCTCAATCACCTTCCCTATAAAGGGAAGGTTTGAAATTGGTCTGTAATTGGCCAGAGAGTATGGGTCCAAAGAAGCTTTCTTCAGGAGGGAAATTACCACCACCGCCTCCTTCAGTGAGCTTGGAAACTCACTGGATTCCAAGGAGCACCGGACTATCCAAGCCAGGACCAGGATGATCGTATCCCAACAACCCATAACCAAGGAAGTTGGGCCTGGATCCAAACTACAGCACATAGGGCGTATACCCTGGACAATCTGCATAACATCCGCTTGGGCAAGGCAAAGGTTCTCCAGGAAGCTCAAGGTGAGATGACCAAGCACCAATCATCAGTAACCCCCATAGAGTAAGCTGAACAAACGTCCAACCTGATGTCGGCCACCTTATCCGCAAAGAACTGAGCAAGCTGATCGCACTCTACTTGCAAAAAAGGTCTTCGGAACTGCAGACAGGTTGGGTTGCACAACCTGTCAACAGTTCAGAAGAGCTGGGCTGGTCGATTCGGAGCAGCAGCAATCTCCCCAGACAGGAATTCTGTCTTCTTACGGGAGATCGTTGATTGGTAAATCTTATAATGTTCAACCAATCTAAGGTGGTCAGCAGCCAGGGTGGATTTCCGCCAATGCCGCTCCAACCAACGTCCTACTCGCTGCAACTCCCTTAAAGGTCTATCAAACCAAGGGGCACGAGGGCGAAGTGGGAGAGGATGAACATGGATGGGAGCATTCAAGTCCAGAGCTGATGAGATGGCCTTATTATATGCCACCAATAAAGTCTCTGGTCTCCAGCTGGTAGCAGGAAACTCTCAGAGGTCAATCACTGCTGCTAGGCCTTCAGGACTCACTTCCTGAAAAGGGCAGTAACTGACCATCTCCACAGGGGCAGGCCTCCGAAGGGGGGCACAAAAGTTGAACCTCATGGTGTAATGATCAGACCAACGAACTGGTTCCACCTCCAAGTTGGAGGCCTCGATCCCCAGGAGGAAAACCAGATCAAGAGAGTGACCGAATTTATGGGTGGCAGAGGTAGCAACCTGTGTAATGCCCAGAGAAGTCATAAGCTGGAGGAAGTGTTGTCCAAACTGAGAGAGATTGTCATCAACCCAGGCACTGAAGTCTCCGAGTACCATCAACCTGGGGGACTCCAATGCCATGTCGGCGACGTAGTCCGCTACTGCCTGCAGGAATCACATCTCATCCACAGGTGGACAGTAGATGAGAGCTAACCTGCAATCTACATCAGCCACTGCGGTACACTCACATAATTCGGCCTCAACTGGTACATTTGTGAGGCCCAACTCAGTCTTAAAACAGACTGCTACTCCCCGCGATCCAATCTTGAGCGGTGTATCACCAAGTACCTGTCAGAACTGTAGCATCCAGATTGGGTCCGCATTTTCATCCAATCAGGTCTTGGTGATGCAAGCCAGATCAGTTGTTTCAATTAGATCTGCAATAATTGCAGTCTTATTTTAATACATCTGGCATTGCATAACACCGCTTGAGTTGGATGGGCCTCAAGACTGCCCCAACTACTTGCCTGCCACACAAGGCAGTGCCTTGGTATGGAGACTAGATAAGGTGCACCCCATTCCAGACTCTGAAAATCAGGAGAAAGGGAGGGCAGGCATAAAGGAACTTCCCTGACCAGTCCAGAACAAGGGCATCCACTGGAAGAGTTCCCAGAACTGGAGGCCTGCAGCAATACAGAGGAAGTTGATGGTTGAGGTGAGAGGCGAAAAGATTTATTTCTGATGTACCCCACATTCTAAACACCGTGGCCAGCACTCGCTTGTTCAGACACCATTCGCTATGCCTTTGGGTTGATATGACTGAGGGCCTCTGCCAAGGTGTTGTCCTTGCCCAGAAAGTGTATGGCTGAAAGACTGACATCCAGGGAGCAGGCCAAACACCAGATCCTCATGGCTTCTAAACACAGGACAATGGACCTTGTGCCACCCTGCTTGTTTATGTAAAACACTGCAGTGGTGTCTGTCCTGATCTGCACTGTGTGGCCCTCTACTTGTGGAGCAAAGGCCTTTAGTGCCAAGTAAATGGCTCTGACCTCTTGAAGACTGATGTGAGCCTGTGACTCCTTTGGGTCAGATGCTACTGACAGAAGTACTGTCCAGATAAGCTCCCCATCCCAGCAGAAAAGCATCTGTAGTGATGATTTTGTGGGAGAAGGTGTTGAAAGGAATTCCTACCAAGAGGCTGACTGTTTTCTTTCACCAGTGTAGGGCCTGAAGGAAAGTCATTGTGACTAGGATAAATTTGGACAGGGAATTGCTTCTTTGAGACCAGTGAGACCACAGGTGGTACTATATGTCCCTCATTCTGAATTCGACTCCTGGGACCATGGA
Source organism: Neoceratodus forsteri (assembly GCA_016271365.2). Taxonomy (NCBI): domain Eukaryota; kingdom Metazoa; phylum Chordata; order Ceratodontiformes; family Ceratodontidae; genus Neoceratodus; species Neoceratodus forsteri. The sequence goes on along the minus strand of CM028129.1, from coordinate 1,706,362,689 downwards.
TGCCATGTGTCCTAGGAGCCTCAAAAAGTGTCTGGCCAGCCTGGTCTTGCCCAGAACAAAAGAATCTGCCACTGACAAGAAGTTTTGGATTCTTTCTGGTGGAAGAAATGCCCTGCTCTGCTGAGTATCCAACTCTGCTCCTATGAAAGTAAGGAGTTTGGTTGGTTTCAATTGGGATTTCTTCTGGTTTATAAGAAACCCCAAGAAGTGCAGAGGGTGCTTTGTTAAGGAGACGGCCTCTTCTACTTGTACAGAGGTTTTTCCCACTATGAGCCAGTCATCCAGGTAAGGACAGACTGAGAGTCCCTGTTTTTTTAGATGTGCTGCCATGATAGCCAGACATTTGGTGAATACCCTTGGTGCAGATGCCAGGATGAAGGGTATGGCTGCAAACTGGTAGTGCCCTGATCAAAGTTTGAACCTCAGAAATGTTTTGTGGGACTGCCTTACTGAAATGTGGAGGCAGGCATCCTTAAGGTCAAGGGAGACTAGCCAGGCTTTCTGCTGAAGGGACTGTATTACCATTTTTAGGGTAACCGTTTTGAATTTGAGTTTCAGAAGATGCTTGTTTAAGTATCTGAGGTCTAAGATAGTTGCCATTCCCTTTTTTTCTTTTGTGTCAGGAAGTATCTGGAGTAGAGACCTTTGCTCCATTGATGGGCAGGCACTCTCACTCTACCACCCTTATATGGCCAGGACCTAATTCCAGAGGCCATCTGATACTTGGCTGTGTATGCCATGTAAGAAGACAGGCAGAGGAGAAGAGAGGCTGAGGTATAGGTTTTCTTAGCCATAAAGTTCATTCTTCTGGAATCTTTCTCCAGGGGCTGAGAAGAGAGGACTCCTGCTTTGTCAGATGCAGCCTGTTGTATCACCCTTCATGGCTGAGATGTACAGAAAGGAAAGCAGTATCTGTTTTAGATAACTAATATTTCTTGTCTATTCATTTGTCAACCCCAGACAAAGATGTAGAGGGTCTGGAAAAGCTTCCTAGTGTTCTTCCTAAATGCCTTATAAATAGGAAGTGCTACTTTTTTAGGAGGAGGGAGACCTTTCATTTCCCTATAATCCTGGTCTTACTCTTCTTCCTGGGTAGACTCCTGAGAAGGGAGGTCAAGGGTGTCTACTATGTGTTGCAGAAAAGTTAGGATGGAGGAAGTAGCCTCCTGATCTTTTGGGGATGCACCAAAATTGGGGTCAGGGGACACATCAGGCTCTGGGATGTTGTCCTCTGATACATCATCTGGAGCATCATAATAATCCTCATCATCGTCCCTATCATAAGCTCCTGTATCAGAAGGAGCTGCAGATGGGGTTTTCTAGGAGAGGCAGGGGTGGTGAAAAAGGACCCCATGCCCTATAGGGTCCAAAAAAACATGCCAGGCTTTATCCATATCCTCCACAGATGTTAACTACTTTTATGTGTCTGGGAGATTCCACCCTGGGGTTCTGTATGTTTAAATTTTTCTTTATGTTTTTTACCCACTGCTGTCTCACTTTTAGCAGAGCTAGGAGGGGCAGTGGTATGCTTTTCTTTATAAGGCTTCTTTGGAGCCACCTCATCTGTGACTTGGTCAGGATTTCTTTTTGAACCAGGCACCTCATCAGCACCTTTAGAATTTTTAGGTTTAGCAGGAACTTCATCAGCTCCTGAATTTATATTTTTCCTTTTGCAGACACTTCATCAGCATCTTGGGTTGGCTTAGATTTAGAAGATGCCTCATCAGGTGCCTTGATTAGAATTTTTATTCTTTGAAGGACGCTCATCGGAAGCCTTGGGTCTTTGTTAGAGCAAAGTGAACAACAGTGATCTGGACCTAAAAACCTTAAACACAGGTCGTGGGTATCAGCTTTAGCCACTGTTCTGTGGCACTTTAGACAATTTTTAAAACCTGTGGGTCCAGTCCTCTCATTAGGGATTTCTGACATGTCAAAACTCAGAAAACCCCAGAAAAATAAAGCCCTAGTAGGGTTCTGTTAAGAAAAATGGTTAGTTCCCTCGCGGTAAAGAACTGCGGTAAAAACAGGTAAATAAAAATAAAAACGCCAGTTCCCACTTAAAAAAGGGAACCACGATAAAAATAATGAAAGGAACCATCGAATAAAATAAATGCGGTTACTATTTTAGTTAGAAAATAAAGAAAAGGAATCACAGGGGAACCTCGGAACTGGCCAAAAAAAGCGGTTCCTGGGAACCGAAAGAAACCATTAAAACACAAGAAAAAGCTACTCAGCACACTATAAAATGTAAATAGACTAAAATTATAGCCACCAAGAAGTATAAAACGTTTTCCTTGGCCAAAAGAGAGTGCACCCCAGAGGCAGTGTTGCTCAGTCAGGCGGAGAAAAAATTCTGGTGCCTTCTACACAGCCTCTGCTCGGCACACCCACAAGTTTTCTCTGACTGGCTAATTCATAAACTCATTACCATAATCTCCACCTCCGGGGCAATAGTACTTGGTCAGCTCACTGCTCATGCTACTGCTGCTAAAGGACTCCTGGGGTGAGAACAAAATACTTTAGAATCTGATTCACTGGACATGTAAAAGGGTCCTGTTGATGGGAATCAGCCCCGTAAAACAAACTGGTTCCACTTCATGAAATAAGTAGCTTTGGTGAATTCAGCCATCTTTTGAGACATCCCAAACCTAGCAATGGCTATGTCTTCAAGAGCCATGCATGGAGATGGAGTGACTTGAGGTTTGGATAAACCAGGGTTCCCTGTTCCTCTAATGGTAATCCCTTGCCCAGGGGCAGAGGCACTCGTGGCTCCACTGCCAACTGCTGCAGTAAGGGGAACCAAATCTGATGAGGCCTAAGGGGAGTGATGAGTATCAGAGTGGCTTCCTCCATTTGGAGCTTAATTAACACCTTCTGGGTTAGAGGGACAGGAAAAAAGGTTTAAAGGAGCCTCCCCTTTCAAGAGAGGGACAATGCATCTCACCAGAAAACTCCAGGCCCTGGAATAAGCGAGCAGAAAAATTGACGTTTTGCGTTGAATGGGGATGCAAAAAGATCCAACTCTGGATGACCCACCTGTCGAACAGTTCTTCTGCTACTGATGTCAACAGTTCCCACTTGTGCATTCTGGACTGTGACCTGCTTAGCCTGTCTGCCAAGACATTCTGGACACCTTGAATACGAACTGCCAACAGTTCTAGACTGTGCTCCCGAGCTCAATACCAAACCTTCAGTGCTTCCCTGCATAGGAGGTAGAAATGACTTCCCTCTTGCTTGTTTATGTAGTGCACCACACTGTTGTCTTTTCGCGCTAGTAGATGTCCCAGGGATAGATGGGTCTGGAAGGCTTATAGACCATACAGAACAGCCCTCATTTCTCAGATGTTTATGTGGAGGGTGCTCTCCACTTTCACCCATGTTCCCTGCGTCTGATGAGAGCTCAGATGTGCCTCCCCAGCCCATCCCCGAGGCATCTGTAGTGAGAATCTGATGAGGGGAGGGAATCAGGAAAGGAATCCATTTCAACAAATAACTGGATTCTATCCACCACTGAAGTACCTTTCAGACAGGGGATGTTACCAAGATCTTCTGCTCTAGGTCATCAGTGTGTTGATCCCATTGAACTTTTAATGTCCATTGGGGAATCCTCATATGCAGTCTGGCCAGTGGTACCGCAACAATGTCGTGCTGCTGTAAGGACTCCACCCCTGCCTTTTTACTAAAACGACAGGTGGCATGCTGTTGGCGTTGGCAGCAATACCTGGTGGGGGACCTGGGTTCGGGGAGGATGAGGTTACCTGGCACAAGGGACCTAGGTTTGGCTACTCTGCACATGGGCACCCCAAGTAAATCCAACTACAGGAAGCAATAACTGTAATGTCCAGAACCAGAATTGGGATTTTTCAGTGTGGCTTTATTCAGACTAGATGACACATGACAAAGCATTGAACGATCCCCAAAAGGGCTGCATTTAGTGTATATGCAGATAGAGACTAAAGACGGTCCATTTGTAGAATGAACACATTTTTTACACTGTCTGGCTCTGGACCCACCAGGCACTCAGCCCGGACTTTGCATGCGCTTTGGATACACAGCCCGACTGGCCCGGCTCCCCTGTCGGCCACTTGACTGACGGTCCACTTGAAGAATGAACCCAAACTTTACTTGGAAAGACATCCCATCAAACAAGGAGACCCCCAAACTGTGGCTCCCCACACCACTTAGAGTCTGCGACTCCTAGAGAGATTTTCAAGTTGCGACCCACGTCTGGATACCCACCCCATCACTGGCCAAGTGCATGGGCAGAGCAAAACACAGAAGAAATCCGTAGAGGTGGACCTGGTTACTAAAGATGGGGTTTTTCCCACCTCCAGCTCCCACAGCCCATACCCAGCCATTGCTCGGGATACACACAGAAAACTTTAGAACTTTAAAATGTAGATTGAATGGTGGATGACCTGAAGCACCCCCTCCACAGCACTACTTGAAATCCAATAAAACTTTAGACTGTTTGACTGCTCCATTTGTTTGTCCTAGTAACATAGTCCTCCCAAATAGCAGTCCACATCCATTTCCCAACTGAAGAAAACAATTTGTTTGCCCCTTCAAATGGAGCCAAACACTCACCCATTCGTTGCAGGTGCCCCACAGGCGAAGTAAAACTTTCTTTGCTGTTATACATGAACAGACTGAACAAAAACTAGGCAGCTTCCATCCATAGTGGGTAAAGGGTTGCCCTGGAACCCTGAGAGAACTTTCCTCCCCGGATGAGGGCACTGAGACAGGGGAGTCTCAGGAATGTCCTGACTGTGACCTGTTGTTGTAAACCATCTGAGCCTATACAATCAGGCATTCGGCCCTGTCCTGGGGCAGGTAGGCTAAACCTTGAGCTGTGTCCATGACTGCCCCAACGTGCTACAGGCACTGACAAGGGTCAGAACTGATTTCAGCAGACTAACTGTGATCCCTAGGGCATCGAACAGCTGTCTGGTACATGCTAGGGTTTGGTAAAGCTGCTCTTTGGAGTGAGCTTTGAGCACCCAGTCATCCAGATAGGGAAAGACATACAGTTCTTCTCTTCTGAGGGCTGCTGCCACTACTGCTACACATTTGCTAAAGACCCTTGGACAGATGAAAAGCCAAAGGGCAATACCCTGAACTGGTGGCATTCTTCCTAGAAAAGGAACCTGAAGTACTTCCTGTGAGGAGGACAGCTCTTGATATGCAGGTAAGCATCCTGCATGTCTAGGAAACATATCCAGTCCCCTCCTTGTAGTAGTGGCAACAGGCCATTTAGGGTGACCATTCTGAACTTCTTGTACTGAATAAAGAGGTTCAGATTCCTTAAATCCAGAATGGGCCTCAAATCCTCTGTACATTTGGGGACTAGGAAGTAGTGAGAATAGAATCCCCTGTTCCTTTGATCCCAAGGAACTGGTTCTATGGCCCTTTTCTGCCTTAGGGTGTGTACTGCCTCTAGCAGCACCAATATGTATTCTGGAGGATAGGCTGAAGGAGTTGGTGGATGGTTTGGGGGTAACTCCAGAAGCTCTAGAGCATGACCATGTTCTATGTTCTGCAGGACCCATGCATCTGATGTGATCTTCCTCCACTGGTCCAAGTGGAGGGAATGGCAACCCCCTACTACTGTGATGTAGACAGCCAGTTCTGAGTGCTCGAGTGCTGTATTAATTTTTGTTATAACATAAAAAATATGTGAAGGGAAGGGTAAGTTCAAGGAAAAGGCTGTCTTACTAGAACTGACACATCAAGACCCCTCAGGGATAAGTTTAAAGGACAGGAGGTATTTTAAACTGCAGAGATATGGAGTGCAATTACCTTGTCAATTTACTTTCATCCCAGGAAATAAGATTAGCCATTCATAATGCCCTCAGGGAGATCCTTTGACTTGCATATTTGCCAGGAAGGACTTGTGGGGAGGAGAGTCAGAGAGATGCCAGAATGGACATTGAAGAGGTCTGATGTCTGAGCCAGGGAGGACCCAGACGGATTTGGTAGGTCCAATATACATTTCCAGAGAACCCTTGAATTACATGAATACCCTTTGATGTGTAGATACCCAGGGCCCAGACAAGGTTTAGGAGTCAAATACACTTCTGATTTGAATACAGTGACTTGCATCAAAAGACTGTTTATGTGTGGCTGTGTGTGTGTGTAGCAAAGCACAAACCAGTTCTGACCAGTTAACATGTGGAGAGGAAAGTCAGTGAGGTCATCTCATATGTTTTTAAATATTTTATTTGGAGACCCTGTATTGTAAAATATAGAGTTTGATTCACCAAGGCGAAGTTAGTGACCTCATGAGAAGGCCAGCTCAGAAGTGTGTTTAAGTGCTGAAAGAACCTGACAGAGGGACACAAGAAAATATTTCTGACTGACACAAGAGAATATTATCTGACTGAGGGAGAATCATCACAGCACTGAAAAAGAGTAAGATTAGACCAGTCTAAATATATGTATTGTAGGAACTGTACTTTTTCCTGTTTGTTTTAAGGCTGTATATGTTGGGATATATATAATTTGTTCTGTAATTATTGTTCTGTTTTGATATTTTAAAGTAAAGATATTTTTACAAACAAAACTGCTGGAGTGCCTTAGCGTTTCTTTTTATTTTAAGTGGAGCTTTTAAAAGTTATAAGTACACTGTGTATGGGGTTATTGTATACCAAACTGGGAAACGGACAGAGTTCTCTAAAAGTCTCGCATTGAGTTCTAAGGGTTCATTTGAAAGACCTGGTTGGTGCCCATAAGCAAAGATATCTGGCCCCGAAGACAGAATTATCTGAACCTAATAATTAGATGCACGCTAACAAGAGGTTATTAGTTTAAATCCTTCCAGAGCTTGAGACTAAAGTGACTTGAACCTACAAAACAGACAAGAGGGTTACCTTGTCTGTTCACTGTACACAAATCATACGCTCAGAGGTTGGCACTTTGGGAGTAGAGGGTTGACCGGCTGAGCAAGATTGTGACAACTACCACTGTCAAAGGTACTAGTGGGTGGGGGTCTAAGAATGAGTCATGCAGATGTAGATCCTGCAGCTGCAGCCACACTCCCACCTCTGGGAGCTTTTGAGTGGGCACCTGGGGTGGGTCATCCTCCTCTGCTTTTACTTTGTCATCTGGCCCCCGAACAGTGTCTGTTGCTGGCTGGATAAAAGGGCACCCTCTACCTACTTCTTGGTTGTGTATGGTGGAGAGAATGTACTGATGTTAATGTTATGGACCGCGTCAAGGCAGCACATGCAGATGTCATGTGAATCACTCAAGTAAATCTTTTCACTGCATTAGCAGTATCTAAAGAGTTTCACAGGTTCTTCGGACAATATACACAATGACGACGATCACTTATGAAAAATGATGAAGAACTAGGGAGAGAAATACTCTAAAACACTGAGTAGCAGTTGACTATAGCAGCGGTGTCTCTGTGGAGGGCCTGGCAAGTATGGTTGATGGTGGGAAAAGAACTGAGGAGGGCAGGGGCCATCCACATTTATATGGGAGGTGTCAACGTAAGACATTGTTGTGGGTGGACCCTAGAGGACTGTTTTCAAAAAAACTTCTGTGTGGACCTAGTGCCTGGTGGCTATAGTTCCATAGGTGTGGCCTAATCAAACAGATATCCTCGAAGAAGGTCTGGTGTTAAACCAGTAGGGGAGTGTGACCACAGTGCAGAGTTCAAACTTCATTCTAAATTCTAGTAATTAGCATAAAGTTCCATCTTTGGGGACGCACTCCTGCGAGAACTAATACACTTTTATATGGCATCATTGATGGATTCCTGTAGTTAGAAGAAAACATTACTCACTGTAATGATGTTGTTTCTCCTCAGGGTTCCATCAGTGAGCCAATACAAATATCATCGGTCTGCACAAGTGTGTTGCCACGAAGACAGAACGTTATGCAAATACTAAATTTAGAATGGCACTCTTGTAGACTCATGTCATTTGTGTTAGGCATCATTATGGATTCCTATTATTAGACAGGCTCATTGGCCCTTCGTATCTTCCCATACCTAATTAATGTTGAATGAGACTGTCCTAGAGGATCTTCACTTTCTCTCCCCCTTCCCTCTCTGGTGTAGTCTTTACCACACCCGTAAATCAGCTCCGTCCTTGTTTAAATCCATTCAGTGATTTCGTGCAGAACACCTCCTCCGGCAGCCTATCCCTCTCCCCTGATGAAAGTACCTCACAGTATATTTCTTAAACGTGCTCGTAAGCTTCATGGAGATGCCCCTGGTGTTTGTGTTCCCACTTAGTATGAACAATTTTCCACTGTCCACTTTAAAGATCATTGAAACAGAAAACAAAAAAAGACAGACATACACAGAACAGGTGGCAAGCAAAAACAGGTTACTCACCTGTAACAGTAGTTCTAGGAGTGATATATGTTGTTCATCCACACTTCTTAGCAGGTACCTTGCCACTTTAAGATGTGCCGGAAAGTCTTCAAGCTGGCTCCTCCCACCCACCCGGGTGATATAACCCTCGGCTCTGCCTCACGATGCCAAATCTAGCCTGCTGAAAGCTAAGTTGTGCGTCGAAGCCGGGGAGGTCAGGTGGGTCAGTGTGGATGAACAACATATACCGCTCCTAGAACTACTGTTACAGGTGAGTAACCTGTTTTTCTAGGGACGTGGATAAGTTGTTCAATCCACACTTCTTAGCTGGCTTCTAACAAGTTTCCGGGAGGAGGGAGGCAAGGTGCACAACCCTTACTTAGGGAACAGGGACTGGAGAACTGAGGTCCAAAACCAGCATCCGGCGTGACTCAAGGTTGATGTGATAAAGGAAATGAAGATGTGCTGACTTCCAGGTAGCAGCCCTGTAGATTTCCTGGATAGGAACAAAAGCAGCCACCAATGCAGTGGTATAGCGGGCGGAATGAGCCCTTAGCTCTGACGGAGGTTCCTCACCCACCATCCTATAGCAGAGGTCAATGCAAGATGTGATCCATCGAGTTATTGTCTGTGGCTGCGTCTGGCAGAGTGCGGTTCAGCTAGGTGACAAACAGCTGGCAAACCTCTCCCTAACTTCCACCATACGCTCTTTGTAGTAGGCGAGCGCTCATCTCAGGTCCAGAGTATGGAGTCTGTACTCGGCCTTTGAGGTGTGAATAAGGTAGGACACTGGCAGAGTCAACACCTGTTTCAGGTGAAACTCCAACACTACCTTCGGAAGAAATTTCGGGTGGGGGCGCAGGACAACCTTGTCCCTGTGGAAGACCAGGTAAGGAGACTCAACAAAGAGCGCCTGTAACTCCCTAATCCTTCTGGCTGACATGACAGCCACTAAGAAGGTGGTCTTCCACAACAGGTGGGAGATATCACACCTGCACATCAGTTCGAATGGCTTGCCTACAAGCTTTGCCAAAACCAGCAGTAGATCCACAGAGGTGGAGTTTCATGCACTGGAGAGGATATGTGATCTGGGCCCTTGAAAAAGCACCAGACCACCTTCTCATGCACCACTGATTGGTTACTGGCCCATGCCCGTAAAGCAGAGATGGCTGCCAGGTGCACCTTGAGGTCGTAACTGAAGCCCCTGCTAGAGAGGACCACAGGTAGTCCAAAATTCAGCCACCGGACAGGACGAGGGTCCAACCTTTGCCCTGAGACCAAATGGAGAAGCTCTTCCATTTGAAGGCATAGCATTTTCTGGTCGATTCCTTACAGGATGTCTCAACAACGTTGAGAACCTAATTGGAGAGATCCAAGGTCTGGAACTCTAGCCACTCAGGAACCAGGCCGTCAGGTGCAGAGATTGACAGTCTGGGTGGAGTATCTTCTCCTGACTGACTGACAGTAGGTCCAGGCTTGCTGGAACCCACCTTGGGAGCCTGGAGCTGAGGCTGAGATAATCTGGATACCAGAATTGGCGAGGCCAGTCTGGGCTACCAGAATCACCTGCGCCTTGTCCCTCCTGATCTTGAGGAGCACTTTGTGAATCAAGGGCCGTGAAGGGAAGGCATAGAAGAGGCCTGAATCCATGGCCTTCAGAAGGCATCCCCCTGCAGCGATCCCTGCTGGGGGGGCAGGCATGGTACAGCCTTAGCTTCGCATTCTCCCTGGAGGTGAACAGGTCCACCTGTGGAGTGCCCCAGTGGGAGAACAGATCTTGCACTACCTGTTGCAGGAGGGACCACTTCTGAGATGCTCTGCCCATCTGGCTGAGAGCATCGGCCAGACTGTTTGAGGCTCCTAACCCATGAAAAGCCAGGAGATCCGCCTCCAGGCTGACCATGAGGGACCAAATGCGAAGAGCTTCCTTGCATAGAGGCAAGGAGCGTGTCCCACCCTGTCTGTTGAGATAGTACATGGTCATGGTGTTGTCCGTCTAGACTTAGACCACTTGACCTGGAACAAACGGAGTGAAGGTGGTCCGGGCCAGCTCGGAGCTCCAGCAGGTTGATGTGGCTTCGCAACTCCTGGGAGGACCAGAGACTGTGGACTCTGTGCTCCCCCAGATGGGCACCCCAACCCATCAGAGAGGTGTCGGTCATCAGGATGACCATCGGCTCAGGATGGACAAATAGGATTCCCCCCTGCAGATGAGCTGGGACAAGCTACCATTGAAGGCTGACCCAGATCTTCTGAGTTACAGAGATCAGCTGGTCTAGATGACCTGTGCGCTGAGACCACTGGCTGGCCAGTCCCCACTGAAGGAGGATGTGCCAGCGGCCCAGTGAACCACACTGGTGCAGGCCACCATGTAACCCAGAAGGTGCAGGTCCCGAACAGGCACAATTGCCCAACCTGAAATGATTGGACAAAGGATGAAAGAACCTCTGCCCCGTCTGTCAGGAGCCGAGTTCTGGCTTGAAGAGAATCAAGCTCTGCCTGATGAACTGGATCACCTGCAAAGGCACGAGTTCCAACTTAGCCTTGTTTATTACAAGATCAAGTTGTGAGCAAGCCTGGAGGGACAGATCCCTGGACCGCTCCACCTCCTGCCTGGAGGGGCTTGCTATCAGTCAGTCAGTTGTCCAGGTAAGAGTAGACCTGGACCCCTCGGTGCCTCAGAAATGCTGCCACCACTGTGAAGCATTTGGTGAAGACCCTGGGGGGCTGATGATAGGCCGAAGGGCATGGCTCAGAACTTGTAGAGGGTTCCCTCTGCCTGAAAGTGGAGGAACCAACAGTGAGACGGATGTGAAAGAACACATCCTGCAGATCCAGGGAGTAGAACCACATGCCCTGCTCCAGAGATGGTATTATCTGAGTCAGAGTTACCATCCAAACGGTGCGCAGCTTGAGAAACCTGTTTAAATCATGCAGATCTAGAATGGGGCACCAGACCCCCATCTGTTTTGTGACAAGGAAGTACCTGGAAATGAACCCTGGGTTCGGAGGAAGACCTGCCACCCTGCAGATAACCTTCTAGCGGAGGAGCTGAATAATGTAGTCTTGAAGAGCTAACTGGGAGACAACAGACCCCATAGCCCCCCCGTGGGGCATGGGCATGGCAGGAAGGGGCCTGATCAAATTTCAGAGGCAGACCCCGGCCGATCACTTCCAACACCCAGCAGTCCATGGGGATAATGGACCAGGCAGAAAGGAAGTGGTGGAGCCAACCCCCAACGGGGGGTACCCAGAGGAGGTGTGACGGGGCTGGGAGCAGCACCCCGCAACCCATCACTGGGCAGGCTTGGAGGAGGAGGATCTGGCTGAGGAGCTGCCGGGTCCCTTCCCTCCAGGCTTCCTGACAGAGGAGGCCACGGTCTTGGCTCCAGGATGCCAAGATTGAGCCTGCTGGCCCTGCTGTTGGTATTGCTGGGCTGGTCTGGCCGCAGGAGCGGAGGGATGAAAGGGCTTATGCTTCTGGTAGTGCGCACCCTTGTCCTTCTGAGCAGAGGTCACAGAGTCCAAGGTGGCACTGGACTTCTCAATGCACTGGAGGTGACCCTCCACACCAGGCCCGAACAAGTTAGTGCCCAGAAAAGGGACATCTGCTAGCTTGTACTGAGTGTCTGCCATGAAGGTTGGGATCCTTAGCCAAGCCCTGTGGCACATGGCCACTGCAGCCACAACTGAACGGTCACAGAAGTCGCCAATGTATAGAGCTGTCTGGAGTTGCTGCTTAGCCACCACCCTACCCTGATCCCGGACTTGTTTGACCGTCGTCTGAAGGTCAGCCAGTAGATGAGGAACCATCTCATCCAGGGAGCCCAACAGGGTGTGTGAGAAGTGTGCCACAGAACAGCTGAGCTGGCCTGATTGAAGGCCCAGAGAGCTGTGTAAACCTTCTTTTCGAATGGTCTAGCTTTTGACTCCTTATCTGGGGCCTGTCCACATCCCCAGTGTTGCCTGAGCGCCTAAAGGCGTAATCTGCCATCAACCCCTCAGCTGAGGGGTGCTCTGTAAACCAGAAGAGAGCTCATGGGGACCGCATACTTTCAGGCCATCTGGGCAGATGACACAGGGCAAGAGGCTGGGCACTGCCGTAACTCTAAGGCTGGGCCAACAATAGCCTCAGCCACCAGAAAGGCCTCCATGAGGGAGTCCCCCTTGTCCAGAATCTCCATGAGGCGATATCTGGCCCATTTCTGCATGGGTTTGAGTTGCATCCCGGTGGACTCAGAGATGAGCCGGAGAATGCCAAGGAGCGAGGTAGGGCTCTCATCTACAGACAGAGCCCCTTCCCTGAGAACTCCAGGTCCACCAGACAGGAGTGCAATGAAGAGTCTTCAGATTCTGAAGAGTCCTCATACAGCTGGCGGCCACCCGAATCACTCTCCACTCACCGAGGGCAATCAGGGGTGAGAGTGACCAGCAACCGGTAGGGAAGACCTTGAGTCGGCCAAGAATTGTTGGTTGGTGCCCCAACTATTGGTTGCTGAGGTGGCGGTTCCACCACAATGGGTGGAGGGGCCAGTCCAGCCCCTCGACTGAGGAGGCAGCAGCGGGAGTTGGCGTCAGTTGTCAGGCAACAGCCATTTAATAGCTAGTGTGGAAGTCGATGCTGGCTTAGAGGCTGGTGAGAATGAGCTGTTGCCACATTAATCCTCATAGCACCGACACTTCCTGCATCAGTGCCTCTCCTCAGCCAAGGAAGATGAGGAAGAAGAGCTGCGGTACCGCTTTCCACGATGTTGTGACCAAGAGCGCCGATGTCGGTGGGATTTTCCCAAAGTGGAAGTGGACAGAGACCGAGATCTTGACTGTCAGCGGTGCCGACAGTGGACCGAAGGAGTCGGGAAACCCTCGGTTCCTTTGGATCAGGGTCCTTAACCACAGACTTCGGCCCAGAGGGCAGGGTCGAATCTCTGGAATGCACCGGAAGCACTGGTGTCCAGGACAAATAGCTGTCAGCCTCATTGGGTGACAACCTGTCAGTGGGCTCGAGAAAAATCTTGGCCACATCAACAGGCATCTCAGCCTTCTGGTCTGATGGGGACACTGCAAAACCAGTGGCCCTGGCCGCAACTTCAACCAAAGTCTAAAGGTGACTGTCCTGAGAATGGCACCTCTCCCACTCCCAAGAGCTTCGATGGTGGGTCTTCTCTTTTTTCGGTTCCTTCTTCCTGGACCAAGAAGTGTGAGACCCCGAAGGACCCTCCCCTTTAGTGGAGAGGGACTGGCACAACTTCGAAAAGGAAGCCATGGAGGAACCCAGCTGGAGGCGGAATAAAGGCCGAGCAAGAGAAGCTCTCCATGGCCTGAGCCGCCTCCTTGAGGGCCATAAGCTGTTCAAGCTGATCTAACTGTTCCGTAGAGCCTGCCACTGCAGACACCACCCAACAGGCCTCCTTCGATTTGACTGGCAGGTAACATTTCTCTGTTCACCCCAGTTGGAGTCAGGCAGCACAGTCTTCGAGCACCAAGGATGAGAAAGACTGACAGAGATCGCAAGGCTTCGGATCGTGGTCATGACCAAGACAGTAAGCGCACGTGGTGTGAGGATCGGTGCGAGACATCTTCTGCCCGCAGGGGCACCGACGGAACCTGGGAATGGACTTTTCTTCCATCGCAGCCACGACAGAGGAGGCTGAAGACCAAACTCAATGAGTTTTAAAGTAAGTTTTGGTAAAGAATCTGAAGATTCGACAGCCAGGGCCTGTAAACACGCAGAGCGTAAGGCGCGAACCTCAGCTTCCAGCCGTAAGGAAGATCTGGCATTATGGGGCAGACCCAAGGGTTATATCACCCGGGTGGGTGGGAGGAGCCAGCCTGAAGACTTTCCAGCACATCTTAAAGCAGCAAGGTACCTGCCAAGAAGTGTGGATTGAACAACATATCCATGTCCCTAGAAATATGAATTTAGTATGTTGCAGTATTTCCATTCACCTTTCAGGCCACATTCCCCAGACAAGCCGCATGTGAAATTAATTTTCATGGTCACAGCTTTCATTAATAGCTGAAAGCTGCCCACATCATAAAACCACTGCACATCAATAGCTACAATCCAGTTTTACAGCAGCCTTGGTGGAGAAAAGCCAGAATTAATTACACGTGCATGATACTGTTGCTTATGCCATGGCATATGGACTGCCATACCAAACACAACTGCTGCCACAGTGCAAAAAACAGCTGAAGCCCGCTAAATCTAAAACACATTAACTGTGGTCATTATGTATAGTAGTTATGTTATGAAACAATACATCATACTTGTATTTGCTGTTGATAAGGTCAGGGCCCCAGTCCATGTCTTCAGAGCAAGTAAGAACGCTGTTGCAAGCATCAAGGATAAGCTGAGTGAAATTAACAAGGGAGTCCTGCACGAGGAAGCGCAGGGAGTCCTGGAGATTAAACTTGATCTGTTCCATGAGCTTGTGCAGTTTGGACACCTGATACGCCTCCCAGTTGGACTCACGTAGGTTATACCAGCCCTTCCTCACATCTCGTAGGCTGGACCGCACTGCATTCTTAAGGGTAGTGATCCAACTGTCCTTCAAAAATAACTGAACCTAAGAAATAAGTATCACAGACATTATGTACATAAATCAATCAACAAATCAAGCATTCATTTCCAGTGCTCCAGATAAGGTGACTAACAATCATTCGAAAAATCGGGCACTCACCAGCCGATATAAATGTGGACTCAAAACTGAAATTGGCTTAAAGCATTTTTATTGCAAAAATAAAAAAAAACAAAAAAAAAAACACATAGGTCGTATATGCTTGATGCATTTGGAGTCCAAGAACCCTTATTTATTTCTTGGAATCCGAGAAAGCGGCGTCGAAATCGCGTCGCAGTTCAATGTGATTGCCTTTTTATTTTTGCCATAAAAATGCTTTAAGCCTATTTCTGTTTTGGAGTCCACATTTACACAGAGTGCTACATTTTTCTAATGACTGTCTGAGAAGGCCGAGAGCACCACCATCCCAGCGTACACTTTTCCATGTTTGTGCAAGGTGAATAACAACCTGCTTTACTCCCGCTTTAAGAAATCCTCTACTAAAATTTTTCTGAGTACAGATACTCTTCCCAACACTCGCAAATGCTCCATACTCCATGGAACAGTGCTTCAGAACACTATTGGCAGTTCAAGAGTAGCAGTTTTTTACTCAAATCTAAAGCACTTGAACGTATTCCAATTTTTTTTTACTTGCCATATATGAAAGCAGCAGTGCAATGAAATTGTGCAAAAAATTTGACCCTACCCTTTTTTACTATAAAAGATTCTAGGCATCTTCCTGTTTTATTTAGTGACACAATTTTCTAATTCCACCAAAATCTGAGCATTTTATAAATGTTTTAATTTAGTTTTTTTCCAAGAAATCAAGATGGGCACCACATTTTGTAAAGGAATATTGTTGATCTGGCAAGTGTTAGGATAAAAAAAATAAAAAAAGGCTAATTTTGCACAGCATAGAAAGTCCATAGACACGGACACTTGACAGGTATGCTAATATTTTTTTTCATTGTAGCTGAAACCAGCTTTTTGGGAAAAACGTTTTTCATTGCAGTGCTGCTTTGAAAACTAGTGCCCAAATTACTCTTACATGCCATCGTTATCAGGAGCACTGTTCATTCCCTTTGCTTAATCAGGTGAAACCACTGACAACATGTTCCAATTACAGTGGTGACTTGGACAAGAAGGATCACAACACTGCAAGGAGACATCATGACAAATATGAGATATACTAGTAACTTTCCAATACGTAACATGGTCCTAAAACAATGTAAGTAACATACATACAGTACATTTAACAAATGGTTATACACCAGTGAAGATAAAAGTGGCACAGTAACAACATACATCTTTGTAGATAACCTCAAGATATCATATCTTGTTGGTTCTGTCATAATGCTATTTTGAAGGTCACCTTCATCACAATGAAGTACTGTACTGAACCAATCAGGCAATAGCTTTCACACTGTTGATGACATCACATGTGCATACTGCAGCACTGAAAACAGCAGTCGAAATCAAAGAGAAACAGTTCAATTGTCAAACAGCACGTTTAAAAACTATAACAAGCAAATGTGTTAATTGGCTATGCAAATGTCTGACTCAAACAAGTAGTTTATTATCACTTGTGAGGTGGTAGTAATTTCTTGTAACGTGGCATGACAGAGCATAGTCAAATGGAGGAACGAGACTGGTGTAAAGCCATCAGCTGACGAAAACCGAGTGGGTATTAATCCAGCAGTAGAGCCCTCTCGGTATCGGGATGGCGCAAAATAAATAGGACAAGTAAACAAATTAGTGTGTGGTATGATGTGTCTTTCTGTATGTGACTGTGCCTGTAGATGGCGCTCATAAACGAACAGAATACAGTGGTCATAGCTATGATGGCGAGCGACCCATAGGGTCAGGAAAATATATTCCACACAGCAATTCAGCGAGAGAAGGAGAGACCGTGCAAAAGTACAAGTGAACGAAATGATGAGTATATAGCGGCGGAGCACAAATAGGGAGAGAGAGAACGAGCAGCAGAAATCGGGATGTGTAGATTGGAGGACAAACAAGGAGAGACAGCAAGCAGCAGAAATCAGGGTATGTAGATGTGTTAACGTCCCTGATCATGCAGACAAGTGTCCCATAGTGCACTGCTGTTCGGGAGGACCGGCATATAACGCCGAACCACAGACCATAAAGAATGGTCGGTATAAATAAGAGAAGTACACTGTAGTTTGTCTAATTCACAAAGTACAGCTGTTCCGGTGTCTGTTAAAAAACGTCGCCCACTATATAAATCAATGTCTAGCGTCAACCGTAAACGCGCACGTTCTGAGCTTATCTCACTGTATTAGAACCGATCAAATTGTGGATAGTTGTGCAAGCAGGATGATTACTGTTGGAAAGTGTTCTGTTGTTTCAACTAAGCACAAGTTGCACAATAGTTCCCTTGCACTTGCCATGTTACAAGCACATTACTCCTCAGAGTTGGGGTCTGCAAGTGGATTAATGCCCGGTGGGTGGTTGGAAGCATGAGGCCACCCACCCACCCACCACCCAGGTATTAATTCACCAGTAGAGCCTCCCTCTGTCGGGGATTAATGGTTACATAATTCACTTTTGGCTCTGTCACTCATGAGTTACATATGATCCTGCCCCTCACACCTGAGATAAAGGCATATTTTAGGTGATCATCCTGTACATATATATATATATATATATATATATATATATATATATATATATATATATATATACAAAACCCTCTTCACCCAGAGGGTGGTGAACCTCTGAATGCCCAACCAACAAAGACAATGGACACAGAAAATCAGGCTGATCAGGCCTTCAAGTCAAGACTGGGCAAATCTGTGCTTACAAAGGGAATCACTGGGTACCCTGGGTAGTAGAGTGGGTAGGCAAAGCCCTATACTAATTATAGTGCATGTTTGCAAAGTATATGTATGCACCCTTGTTTATGATGGGGCAGACATGGTATACCTTTACAATGTGTATACAGATCCTGATACAGAATGTGAAATGTGAATCCCCAAACATACGGATTCACAGCAGGAGAATCGTGCCAGACAATTCTGGTTGAGTTTTCGACTGGGTTGCAAGCGATTGTCAGATAAGTAGGATGGTGATGCGTTCTACCTGGACCTTTAGCAAGGCCTTTGACTCCACACAGAAGACTGTAAAAGAAGCTAGACCGCATAGGGGTTGGACGGAAAGTGGTAAAATGGGTACAAACTCAGAACCTAGAGGGTGCAGGTGAATGAAGCATCATCATCAGAGGGCAGGGTGACCAATGGAGTGCCCCAGGAATCGGTGCTGGGGCCTCTATTCTTCAATCTTCATTGCGGACATCAGTAAAGGACTAGAGGGAAAGGTGTGTCTGTTCGCAGATGACACCAAGATACAGTATGTAACAGGGGGTAGACACCAGTGAGGGAGTAGGCAGAATGGAATTAGACCTAAAGAAACTTGAGGAGTGGTCTGGAGCATGGCAGCTGAGATTCAATGCCAAAAAGTACAAGGTCCTGCACATAGGAAAAAGCAAACCCAAGAAGGCATATTGCTTGGTTGGGGAAAAGCTAGCTGCCACCAACCAGGTGCGCGATCTGGGAATCATAGGGATCATGATGTCAGACAACTTAAAAGTGGGAAAACAATGCGAGAAGGCAACCCTGAAGGCCAGTGGAATGCTGGGATGCATTGGGAGGGGAACCATGAGCAGGAGAAGGGAGGTGTTCCTGCCACTGTACAGAGTACCAGTTAGGCCACACCTGGAGTACAGCATCCAGTTTTGGAGGCCTCACCTCAAAAAGGACATCGACCGGATACAGACAGTCCAGAGGAAGGCGATAAAAATGATACAGGGTTTGCACCAGATATCATATGATGAAAGACTGGGTGAACTCAACATGTATTCTCTGGAACAGAGAAGGGAAAGGGGAGACATGATCGAAACATTCAAATACATAAAAGGTGTAAACAAGGTGCAGACGCAGGAACTTTTTCATTTCAAGGAAGGCAACAGAACTAGGGGGCATTCCCTGAGGCTAAAAGGAGGGAAGATTCAAAACCATCAGGAAGTTCTTCTTCACGGAGAGGGTAGTGGATGCATGGACTGGTCAATGTGTGGGATAGACACAAGGGAGCCATCACACTAAAGGGCAGATGGTGGGTTAGGAAAATTCAATTCAAAAACAGGGCAGACTAGATGGACCTAACAATCTCCTTCTGCCGTCACCTTCTACGTTTCTATGAAAGATGAGAGACACAGGATAATGTAAATAAATAAAAACAAACAATCAGCAGTCTGACATCTTGACTCAACCAAACAAATATGTTGTATCTTTTTGTTAAAATGTATTTATCCAAGAGAGTCCAGCTGAGATGCAACATCTTGTTTCCTTTAGGGTTTTGGTAATCCATTTCCTAAACTGGATAGACTGGAGCGCTGGAAGATTAATGGACTTGTCCAAGGTCACACAGTGAGTGTTTTTCTCTATTTTTTTACCTTTCTCCCTTCCCAAATGCCCCCATCCCGGACACCCCAGCCCTGTCATTCGAATATCATGACACTTAACTGCCACTTCTTCCCCAGAACATACCCATTTGGTGGGGCGGTGGGATCCCCAGCCCGCCCTCTTTTGAAATGGGTTCAGCTGCCTAGCCTGGCTTGCTAGATGCAGAGCTTGCAGGTGTCCAGTGTCATCCTGCCAGCCAGGAATTTTTTTGTTTAATCTCTAAGGGCATGGCATACAGTGTCATCATGACACATCACATGCTCCTGCGCGACATGCATTAACAACTGCCGCACACCACGGTGCTCTGGAGGTCCTCATCTGCCTTTTTTTGAGGATGTGAACACATGAGAAGTGTGCAATCACCAGAACAAACATGAGAAAGAAGGGGTAAGGAAAGCACAATGGTAGCAGCAAAGTAGGATCAGGGGGTTAGATGAAGGTGGGTATGCCTTACTCTCCACAGCACAGGTCACATAATCAGCGAACTCCAAGCCCTGATGGTGGACATTGAGGTAGACCTTGTAGCCATTATAGAACATGGGCTTCAGAAAATAATGACTGGACACTGAAGGCTCACTGTTCAGGAGGGATAGAGGAATAGGTAGAGAGGGAGGAGTACCCATTTTTGTCAAGGATGGCATTGAGGTGGTGGAAGATTGGTGCATCAGGGATAGCAGGGAGGAGACCAAGTCACTGTGGATGCAGCTCACAGCAGCCTCAGGCAACAGACTGCACTTGGGGGAAATCTATAGACCTCCCCCAGCAGGGGAAAACAGGGACAAATAACTCAGGGAAGAACTTGAAAGAGGGGTGGCAAAGGAGGAAGTAGTGGTGGTGAGAGATCTAAAAATGCCAGACTTCAATTAGGATGTTCCAGTGGCCAGGAACACCAGAAGTTAGGTCTTGCTGGATGCCTTCCAGGACTGTCTGCTGGTACAGCTAGCTAAGGAACCCATCAGGCAGACTACAATTCTCTATGTGCTGTTCGCCAACTTGGAGAAGCTGTGAGAATAGGGGTGACCGTAACTCCAGTTGGTTCAAACTGGCCCTTGGGTCGGAAAACCCCAAAAGAGAGAGCTTAAGCCCTTGATTTTAGAAGGACAGACTTCAAGAGGTTGAAGGAAAAGTTAGGGTGGAAAACATAGATGGGTAGAAGAGAGATGGGGCAATTAAGGGAGCCAATTTTAAGGCATCTAACTTATGCAACTGAATGGTAACTAAAAATAACAGGTTCAAGAGACTGCTATGGTTCTCAGTAGAAGTCAGAGAAGCAGTGAGGGCCAAGAAAAAGGCCTTCTACAAGTATAAAGAAAAGCAGGGGATGGAAGAATGGCAAGAGTATTTACTGAAAAATGGACATACAAAGAAGACAGGGAAGCAAACGCAGATATAGAGCTGCATATTGCAGAGGGGGACAAGAGCAGAGAAAAAAAGTTCTTCCAATATATTAGGGAGAAAAGAAAGAATGGGGAATCGTAAGGATAGAGCTGAGGGGGGCAGGGTGATAGAGGAGGATTGACAAAAGACCGCCATCCTCAATGATTACTTTTGCTAAGTTTCCACTAAGAAGGATGGTGGGCCTTTGCCAGAGAGTGGCATCAACACGGTCACTAAGGGGGTCCAGAAGATGAGGCAGTCAACATTTACAAACGAAAGGGCCCAGAAAGTGCTGTCAGCCCTAAAGATAGATAAGGCCCTGGGACCAGATGGGTTGCATCCAAGGTTACTCAAGCAACTGGTAGAAGAACTGGACAAAACCCTGGCAGACCTATACAACAGCTCACTGAACACAGGGATTGTTCCAAAGGATTGGAGGGTGGCGGACATAGCTCTGTTTCATAAGGAAGGGAAGGAACAAGCAGGACCCGTCAGTCTTGCTTCTCTTGTTGAGAGGCTGATGGAGTCACTGGTCAAAGAGGATCTTGAGGACTAGTTGAAAGAACAACGGGTTCCAGGATAGTAAACAGCATGAATTCATGTGAGGGAGGTCTTGTCAGACTAACCTGATAGTTTTCTTTGACTGGGTGATAAGGGAATTGGATATGAGCCCTGCTGTGGATTTACTCTACTTCAACTTCGGCAAGGCTTTCGACTCGGTACCTCACAGACACTTGCTGAAGAAGACAGAGGATCTGGATGCAGCTAAGGTCACAGTAAACTGGGTAGATAACTAGCTAAAGGGGGGGGGAACAGCAGAGGGCTGTGGTCAATGGAGTTAAATCAGAAGAGAGAGAGGTCACTAGTGGGGTACCACAGGGATCTGTCCTGAGTCCGGCCCTCTTCAATATGTTCATCAGCAACATTGTTGAGGGAATCCGTCACAGGTTGTGTCTCTTTGCAGATGTCACTGAGCTCTGTGGGAGAATAGATAGTGACAAAGGAATCAGGGAAATGCATAGGGACTTGCAAAAGCTAGAGGAGTGGTCTTAGGCATGGCAGTTGCAATTAAATGCCATGAAGTGCAATGTAATGTACCTAGGGAACAAGAATCCTAAGATAGAGTACTAGATGGGTGGGGTGAGACTTAGCACTACAGCTGAGAAATGAGACCTTGGAGTAATCATCAGTGATGCCCTCAAACAGTCGAGTCAGTGCAACAAGAGATACAGCAAAGCAAGTAGGATGCTGGGTTATATCAGATGGGGTATTGATAGCTGAAGGGAAGAAATACTAGTGCGACCACACCAAGAGTACTGGGCCCAGTTCTGGTGTCCTCAGCTCCGGAAAGACAGGGATAGGCTGGAGATGGTGCAGCGCAAGGTGACAAAAATGATTCAGGGCCAACAGGGCAGATCCTGTAAGGAATGCTTCAAGGCACTGAACAGTTATCCATGGAGACCAGAGGAGAAAGGGATGATATGACAGCGACCTTCAAGTTTCTAAAAGGAATTAATAAAGTGAACTGCAGGGAACTATTTAGCTTGAATATTAGCTCGCGGGCAAGGAAACAGAGATTTTGTTGGCAGAAAAGGATCCATAGGTCCATCCAGCCTGCCCTTGTCCCTGTCTATTCCATCACCACTGACCCTAGTTGGTCATAGGTATCACTCCCTCCCCCCATACCGCTACCTAATAGGCCCCTGTGCCTATCCCACACATGCTTGAAGCTCCCCACAGTTTCTTCCCCCACTACCTCCTCTGGCAGGCTGTTCCAGTCATCCACAGCCCTTTCCATAAAGAAGTATTTCCACACATCACTCCTAAACGTCTCCTTTTCAGCTTCATTGCATGTCCCCTTGTTCTAGTGCCTCCATTTCTCTGAAATAGACCCTCCACTTGCACCTTGTTCATTCCTGTGAGGTACTTGTAGGTTTCAGTCACGTCCTCTCGCGCTCTCTTCTCCTTTACGGAGTACATGTTGAGTTCCTGCAGCCTTTCACTGTATGGCTTCTCATGCAACCCCCTCATATTTTGGTTGCCCTCTTGCTGAAATGCAAGAAATGTATGTGGACATGAGTGGAGTGGAAACTGGGGAAAGAGGTTCAGGAGGAACATGAGGAAATATTATTTACAGAAACGGGGGTGGAGCTGTGGAACACTGTACCAGCCAAAGTAGTAGGTGCAAAAATCACTGGTGGTTCAAGCATGGTTGGAACAGTATGAAGGTATAGTGGTTGCTTGGGATGGCAGAAACTGGGAAGAGAATGAGAGGGAGGTTAGGGAGGGTTAGGACCCTGGAGGCACAGCAGGTCACAGGGCTAAATAGTAAACCTGGGCAGACTGGATGGACCACTGGTCTTTTTCTGCCGTCACTGTCTATGTTTCTATGTTCCTATGTAGTGGGCATTATTCTACCTGCACCTGCTCTTATCCAGAAACAATTCCACCCAAGAACAGATATCATATGAATCTACACTGATGGCAAATGACTCAGTGTGAATTTGACCAAAGAGGACGGTAACTACTGTTTCTTATGCCATGAACCTGTTGATGCTTTAATCCATGTTTTAGTAAAAGAAGTAACTACAAGACGAGAGTTGGAATGTATGCGAAACATAAAATTAATAAAATTCTATTTACTTTAAAAAATTAAAAGAAGCAAATTGGCTGAAACGGTAGTTGTAGAAGATGGTAATCATTTCATAGCTACTCTTAAGAGTCCGGACACGTGGCATGTCAGGACTACCAGTTGGCCCTACAGCAGACACTGGCACAGGTGTTGCAGCAATCCTTTAACAGCTAAAAAGGAAAACAACAGAACCATTTGTTCTGTTAGTTGTGATGTGCCACAGCATGGCATGAACTGCCAGGGCCTGGCACCCAGCAGAATTGGACATGTGTGTTGAGACTGTATGCACTACTTACTACATCCCCTGTAAATGTGCAGGTCTTGACAAGTCTATGTACTGTAAGCTACTCACATGACAACACTACATATCCTCAAGTCTGCACACTTCTATCTCAGATCAATAGCTACAGAATCATAGGAGCTGAAATCATTTTAACTCCCATGGAGCTCGTAGTTAGCTAGATCAAGACACCATTTCATTACACCAGTTTTGTCCAAATACAGTTGTTTTGATCTAATCAAGACATTTAGAATACTGTTAGGCCTGTATTTTAAACTTTGGACATCTAAAACAGTGAATTATTTTTGGAATACATTTCATTAAATTTGGGCCTATAAATGGGGGAAGAGCCAGTGGAACCCCACCCATAGAAACATAGAAATTGACGACAGATAAGGACCACTTGGCCCACCTAGTCTACCCATTTTCCCGACCTACTGTACACCCAGAGTAGACTTGCTAGAACAGCACAAAATGCTGGGTTGTTCTAGACTGCTTCCACACTTGTGTAATAGCTCATGTATTTATCTGTTATTTGTGATATCAGGTAAGATACACTAGTCAAACGTATGCTTATTTATAGGCATGATCGGGGAGAATTCAGGGTTTTAAATAATTGATTAGCAGTTTTTTTCTTGGGACTATACTAACTGTACAGAAAGTATTTATATATATTTTCTAGAAGTGCTGTTTGTTAAACACAGTGAGGCAAGAGCTATGCATTTTCACAAAGATTTAGCACTTTTATGAGCAAAACACTAATCAATTTTTAGAGTTAAATAAATCCTGGAATTACAGAACTGACATCATCAGCACAATAACGATTTAAAAAACACAAGTGGGAAAAGCAGCAGCAGAAATAATTCCACCCCAGATCAAATGTAAAATTAATCTATACTGGAGGTAAATGACTCAATGTGAATTTGACCAAGGACAGTGACTACAGTCCCTTATGTAAGCAAATACATTTTCCCCCCACTGGATATTTGTAATTTACCTGCTTTGATGTGTTGCCTCAGTTTCTGCAGGCATTAGAAAACAGCCTGCTCCCCAGGGACTCTAGCCTGCAGCTCTCCTTGCCAGGAAGGCCAACACAGAAGGTGGACTAGGATTTCTTAGCTGTTGCTGCACGTACCAGGCCCTTAGCTACAGGTCATGTTTTGAGGTACTCATGACCTTATTTAAGAATCACACAACACTTGCCTGCTTTACTATACATGCATGAACCCAGGGAGGGTTCCTTCCAGTGGCAAAGGTAAGGACTGGCAATGGTACAAGAAAAGAAATCATAATGACTTACTCAAGTAAGAGTTCACCTTTTCTGGCTGGTAGAGTGTTTATTTTTATGAAAAAAGTACTAAGGACATACTTTTTGTAGTTTTTCAAATTACCTGTGCATAAGCCTGGGACTGAGTTTGCTCAAACTCCTCCAGTCGAACACTCTTGGTCAGGGTTACATGAAAAAGTGACATGGCCGCTGCCTTGTTGCACTCAGCACGTACTTTGGACAATGCTGCAATAACCTCGGTTCTCGTTAACAGGGAGTTGAACTTAAAAGCATGCCTCTTTTCAGCAAATGAATACTTTGGGACTTCCACAAGACCTGCAAGGGAGAAAAAAAAACATTTGTAAATGCTGTTCTTACAGTATGTGGAAGATAAATCAGTAACATACAGCTGGATGTGTGGGTGCTTAGTACATTATGGAGTTATGGGACTTCAGTTCAGGAGATCAAATGCACATCTTTAAGAAAAACTTGAATTCAAGTCCCTGTGTCATGATTAGTGTATCCTGAACATATCATGCTGTTTGCTTGTGTGGTTTTCTCTAAATCAGCATCTGTTAATGTGCTCTGCAGTAACTGAAAACAGTGAAGATTTTTCTGTCCCAGTCAGTAAGCGATGACATCATTCTTGTCTAGCCTGCTGCTTCAGCAATTAAGTCCCTGATTGACTGTAGAAGCTGTTGCAGTTCCTAGTCAAAGCAGTCTGTAGAACTAATTGTTTTCACTCAGAGTTTGTTACTAACCCATCTAGTTTGTGTTTAGATTAGCTTAAAATCCAGCATTCTGTTCTCATGAAAAGTTGATCATTTGAGTTTCAGTGCTGAACTATAGTGGTATGAATGAATGTCTGTGAGAAAATACCTTGTCTGTATTACAGCCGTCAGATCTTTTCATCAAAAACTGCATTGTTTTCTGTCTATATAACACAGGGTTGTTTAATGGATATAAAATTAAATCTAAAGTTTGTTAATTCATAGGACGTGTGTGTCCTTGATGTAGCCTCCAAAAGCAGTGAACATTTTCAAATCCCTGCTGAAAAGTGATTTTGCAAGCAACCATGAAATCATCTTTCAGGACTGATTTGCAGAATTCCATCATGACTGGTCATGAGGTGGGCTTCCAAAAGGGCCATGTTGAAAATTTGTGGTCAAATATACATTTGTATGCCACCTGTAGCCAGCTGTTTCTCTGTCTTTACAGTCTTTGTAAACTGTACTCAGGATGCCCTGTTTAATTTGTGCACATTTGGTGTGTCTTGAGTCTGTGTATGCTAACTTGTTCTTTGCTGTCAATAAAGAAATTTTTAGGAAAAAAACACTCCGCAGTACAACAACATTCCAGGCTGCCACTTTTGGAAAGCGAATGAAATGTGCTTTTTGTCCTGGGGTGATCTTGTCAACGCATCAGATACAACCATACCCAAAAAAAGGGCTCACTCCACTTCATTATCAAGTTCTTCTTTAACTATATGATGCTCATCAAGCTCCAACTGGTGCAAATTTGGGCAATGTTTTGGGGGCTCTACCCCTCATCAGGACCCCGCTCTCACTGGTCACCCTTCAGAAGAGACCAGCTTATTCACTGGTGTCTGGATAATAGCTACACAAAATTAAACCTTAGTTTTTATTTTGTTACGTGGGACAACCGGTGCTTTCCTCTAAACAGTGTCTGGCTCCTCTGAAATGTCTGCAGGAGGAGTGTCTATTCTTGGATAACTTAAAATCAGCAAAGCAAACTCTGCTTCGTTAATTTCCATAGTCTCAAAAGGAAAGAATTTTGGTATATCAAACACATCCAAAACTGCTGTGGTGGGGGAGGTACTGGACATCTGTTGCCCTTTGGAAATGGGCAACTGACCTTTCTTGCCTTTGATAGCTTTCAGGATCTTATCCAACTTTTGCTGAACAATGTATCTCCAGAAAAAAGAACCCCATACAAGTGTGCCTTGGAGGCCCTGTCCACAATCCAATGCCAAAGCCAGACTCCTCTCATAACTGGAACCACAGCAGAGGAGCACCAGACAGAAAGCTGAAGGGTGTACAGAACAGCATCTCTCAGAAAGAAGGATGCCAAGGCAATGAGAGGAAGAAGGTTGAACACTGGGGAATCCTCCCAGTAAACCATTCAAGAGAACTCAGATCCAGTTGCATAGAGCCCTGGAGACCAGAAAAGAGGCGTACATAACTCTGTTAGATTCTGACGCCAAAAATGTATGCTAACAGGCTGCATCAACTTTTTTATCATTCCTGTCAGAGACAGCAGACATCTTTTTAATTGGGATTATAGTATGCTGAACCATACTGGCCATCAAAGCATCAGTGATTGGTGAGACCCCCTTTTTTTCAGCATTTCTTTCCTTGTCTACATCTAACCACTCCTAGTTGATCACTTGATCACAATGCTTAAAGCCTGAAAAATGCTTAGGAGCGTTCTCAGAAGTGAACATTATTGGGTTCACCAGTAGCTGAGGTACCAATTGAACCTTCGAGAGTTATAGGGTTCTGCAGGCTGCAGCTACTCGTGAACTGTGAAACAGACAGTAGTTGAATGAAGGTCATCTGAGTGTCCTCAGACCATTCACCTTCCTCTTCCTTGGAAGAGTATTCGCTGTTGTCCAATGGCTTAGCAGGGGTTGCTGGTGTGGGAGCATCCTCACCAAAAGCCTTATTTTTGTCTGGCTAAGTATCAGAACCAAGTCCAAACAAATCAAGGGATGCCTCTAAATTAGGCAAAACATCTTTGGTATGCTCTGTTACATCTGTACGTGCCTGTTACAGACCCCAATGGCCTGGGGACCAGCCTCAGGTGTCTTCACAGGAGTGGCCTGCGTTTATTCAGTATGAAATATATAATTCACAAGTTGTAATAGGGACTGGTATAACTCAATGTTGCTACTGCCAATAGAATTTCCAGCTGTAACCTCCTCCACTATACCAGGGGTCTACGTGTTGGGAGTCTAAAACTGCAATTTTTGCTTGACTAGCACAGAATGGAAAGGATGAGCCATCGGAAGACTGTACAGTGGCAGTTCTTGCATTTTTTTTAAGAAAATGGTCTGCAAAAGCCATGGTGCCAATATAAACCTCTCAAAATAGCCAGTGTCAACAACAATGTGCTGATAGCCTTTAGTCTGCCTAAGCAAACCTAGCGCAATGGTTGCAAGAGTGAGAGGTGCTGAGAAGGGAACTGTTCAGTGTATGGTTCATAATTCCCTCGAGTCAGAACTGGCTGGAAAGCTGAATAATATGATAAAAATGCAAGCAAATTCTTAATTTTGAGAAGCAAAAATCTTCAGGGCAAGGAAACTGCATTCATCTATGTACAGTTGCGTGTAAGACATCACCGACCGGCCGCTGAAGAGGCACACAGATGACAGGCGTGAACTAGCAAGCTGCTTGCGCTCTTTCTCTGGAGGAAATATGAAATCAGCACTCGTATGGTCAATCACTGAGGAAATCTGAAGTTATAAAAATGCACCAAGCACCCCAGAACCTCCTGAATATGTCCTGCTAAGGCTCAGGAAAATTATTTAAAAACTGAGTGGCCGGCCCAATGGCATGGAGGGCTGAGGCACAGCAAAGTGCCTTATCTCTTGTCACACTGGCAATCCGGGTTCAGGAACAGACTCAAGTCATTAGGGGTCGGCTGGGGAGGGAGAGGATTGAGCGTTTAAGGGATTGTTCTACTCTCACGGGAAAGAGGTGGCTTGTTGCCCAGGCCTCAACTGCCTCCAGGTGGAGGCCTGTGGGGTAGGGTGGGTCATGGAGGCAAACTATGGGAGGGACCTGTGGGGATACATAGGATGGGCACACTTCCACATGTGAGTTCTACGCTTCACAGGAGGGATGGGACAGGAGAAAACAGGAGGGAAAAATGAATGTCGGGGGGCTTCATGAAGGCGCATCCCAGCGTCTCAGCCTTCACTGCCCAGTGAGCAAACCTGGTCCGCCCCAGATCTGATGTACTGGGGAGAACAGTCCCCCCAGCCCCTCAAGAGGGAACTCCTGGCAAGAAACCACAACCAGGCATCACCAGAGGAGGCAGAGAGCCAGCCTGGAGGGGCTGGGGATCGAGCTGAGGCAGCTGCCCCCCACACGGAGCATAAAAAAAAAAAAAAAAAACTGGGCAAATCAATGACATGGGGGTGGGGTTGACTGACTCTGAAATTTACAAAAAAAGCCTTTACCTGAGGAACGAGGCAGACAAAAACACGCAGGCCAAGTAGGCAAAGAATTTGTTGAAAGTTGAATGTTTCACATCCTTGTTATTACTCACAGAATATTGGCAGTGGCAATTCACCGAGAACCCAGACCTTCAGAGAAGCTGTAAATTTGGAAAAAGCAGGCTTGCCAATTTAACTTGTTTTAAATAGGCAAACTACATTTAGAGAGACTGCCTGGAGAAAACAAACAGCCTCTACCTACTGGAGTTACTCAAATGGAGAAAAAACAAGAAAAGTGAGGAAGTGAGCAATTCAGATGAATAGTCCTTAAAGCATGCTGCTGCCTATAGCAGAGTGGTACAAAGACTGCCGAAATACAGCAATGAATACTCACTACACCAACATGCAACGCTGCTGTACCAGTGAGCTCCTAGTCATGTGCACATTACCCATGCTGTAAGTAATTAATATGGATAGCATGTAGTGACACAGAAGAAAAAATTACTCACCATAGTAATCTTGTTTCTTCAAAGGGATCACTCATTATGATTAAACTTAATGCAGTCAGCCTCCTGTGCTGAACTGCCCGGAGAAATGGAATTTTATGCAAATTATGGAATTCTCAATTGGCTCATGCCACTTTCAAACTGCTGCCCTAGCAACTGCTGCACTCTGAGTGCTTCAGATTCTTACGGAGCCTAACAGGGTAAAAGACCCACTTGCTAAAATTAACAACATAAAATAACATTTTGTGTCCTTTCAGGTCAAAATGTCCTTAACCAACAAACCTAAGAAACTTTGAGACCACCTGAACACCAACTGGATAAACCAAAGTAAGTCTCCACCTTAACCTATATAGAAAGGAAAAAAACCCTAAAGCAGGGATGCAGAACAACTTCTATAGGTTCTAGTAGGGGAGGCAGGGAGGGTCTTTAATCATAATGAGTGATCCTTTTGAAGAAACAAGATTACTATGGTGAGTAATTTTTTCTTCTAATCCCTGGAATCACTCATTATGATTAAAATTAACGCAGACTACCTTTGGAAGTTGGGCAGAGAACCTATTTCGGAAATAGGCTCTGCAGTACTGCTGTACCAAACCTAGCATCACCTCTGGATTGCAAGTCCAGGCTGTAATGCTTTGTGAAGGTGTGTACTGTTTTCCATGTAGCTGCTTTACAGATTTCCAGTAGTGGAATTTCTCTTGAAGCTACCACTGAAGCAGCTGTACACCTGGTAGAGTGTGCTCTCAGGCCCAGAGGTACCTGTTTACCCACCTTACTATAACAAAACTGTATACATGCCACTATCCAGCGAGCAACTATACATTTTGTTGCAGCTCTGCCTTACCAACTTCACCATATGTGAGAAAGAGCTGTGATTGACTTGTCCAGTAAGACTTGGCTCTGTCAATGTAGTGGCTAAGTGCCCTTTTGACATCAAGGGAATGAAGTCTCCTTTCTGGAGAACTGGAGTTGTCTGTAAAGAAGACAGGTAGAGTGATAGACTGATTCAAGTGAAAATCAGATACCACCATGGGAGGAATTTTCTATTAGTCCTAAGGACCACCTTGTCCCTGTGGAATGAGATGTAGTCCACATCTGTGCACAGGGCTTGTAATTCACTGATTCTTCTGGCTGAAGAAATGGCAACCAGGAAAACAGTTTTCCAACCAAGTGACATACTTCAAATCTGCGGTTGCCATAGGTTCGAATGGTGTATCCATGAGTTTAGCAATACAAATATTTAGATTCAGGCCAGAACGGTTCACTTAGGAGAGGGTGCAGAAGATTTAGGCCTTTAAAATATTTTCTAAATACTGGATGAGAGGCCATAGACCTCTCTTTACCAACTGACAGGTAAGCAGAGACTGAAGCTAAGTGGACCTTGAGGGTGGAAGGCTTCAGACCTAAGGAATGTAAATGTGTAAGGTAATCTAGGAAAATAGCCATATCAGCCCTGAAAGGGCTCACACCCTTACCTGTACACCATATAGTAAATCTTTTCCACTTAGAGGAATATGTTTTCTTAGTAGAAGGCTTCCTGGAACCCCTAAGCACTGTCAGCACCTGTTCTGATAGGTTAAGGTTAGCAAATTCTAAGTCCTCAAGACCCACGCCTTGAGCCTCATTGATTTGAGATTGGGGTACAGGATCCTGCCCTGAGAGGAGGTTAACAGGCTGTGCCTCCTGGGCAGATGGATTGGGTGAACCATTGACAGAGACAGTAGAAGAGAGTACCAGTGCTGTCTCACCCAATCCGGAGCCACTAGTATCATTTTTGCTGGTTGGGACCTCAATTTCAGTGGGGTCCTGAATATCATAGAAAGGAGGAAATGCATACATAAACTTCCTGTCCAATCCAGGGCCATGGCATCCAGTGGAATTGTGCCCTATAGAGGCCTGCAACAGTACATTGGAAGCTGGTGGTTTTCTGTGGAGGCAAAGGATCCACCTCTGGAATGCCCATTTCCTGAAAATTGTACTGAGTACCTGAGTATTCAGGCACCACTCATGGTGGTCTTGACTTATCCTGCTTAGAGAGTCTGCCAGCACACTGTCCTTCCCTGGGAGGTGTATGGCTGACAGGGATACTCCATGGAGTATACCAGAGACCACAGTCTCATTGCTTCTGTGCACAGCAGATCTGACCTGGTACCTCCTTGCTTGTTGATGTAATACATGGTTGTGGTGTTGTCTGTTCTGACTTGCACCACCTTGTTTTTCAGGTAAGGAGCGAATGTTTTTAGAGCCAGGTAAAAAGCCCTGAGCTCCAAGAGATTTATGTGCAACAGAGACTCTTGGGGGGACCATGTGCCACTTGCTGTGTGCTCTAATATGTGTGCCCCCAACCTAGAAGAGAGGCATCTGGTGTAAGGATCAGTGAAGGTTGTTCCCTTATAAAAGGGACACCTACCCTGAGGTTGTGCTTGTCCAGCCACCATTGTAAAGCATGGACTAAACTTTTTGTGACTGGAACCAGTTTGGACATACTGTAGGATCCGTTCTTTGAGACCAGTACTGTCTGAGGCACTGAATATCTCTCATTTGAAACCTGGAGCCCATTACCACTGCAGTGGCAGATGCCATGTGGCCCAGTAGCCTGAGAAATTCTCTGGCTGATTTGGGTCTCCCGGACACAAAGAACTTTGCAATTTGCAGAAAGCTTGTCACCCTGTCCTGTGGCAGGAAGGCTCTGCCCTGTGTGGGGTTTAGTTATGCCAATAAACTCCAGCACCTGGAGTGGTACCTGCTGAGATTTTCTTCACTTATCAGAAATTCCTGGGACTCTAGTGTAGATTTTGTTAGTGCCAATGACTGCCCTGCATGCTACAGAGACTGTCCTACTACTAACCAGTTGTCCAGGTAGGGGAACACTGTTACCCCTTGTTTTCTCAAAAATACTACCACCACTGATAGGCACTTTGTAAAAACCCTTGGTGCCGAAGTTAGCCCAAAAGGGAGAGCTGCAAACTGATAATGGCCTGAAGCCAGCCTGAATCTCAATACTTTTCTGTGAGATGGTCTGATGGGAATGTGAAATAAGCACCCGTTAGATCTAGGGAGGCTAGTCAGTCTCCCTTTTGCAAGAGGAATGATTATTGCAAGAGTGACCATTTGAACCTTGGTTTCAAAATGTGCTTGTTCGAAGTCTTAGATCCAAAATAGGTCGCCAATTCCCGTTTTTCTTCCTTATGAGGAAGCACCTGGAATAAAAACCTTTGCCCCTGCTTATCAGAGGTACTACTTCTACTGCTTTGATTGCTAGTAGATGCTTTATCTCTGCCTCCAACAGAATCCTGTGTGCAGCTGTTATTGGAACAAAGGTTCTTGTTCTCAGCTTTGGAAGTGATTTGAAACTGAGTGCCACACCGTGGTTCACTACCTCCAGCACCCACTTGTCTGTGGTGATGGAATGCCAAATGTGAAGGTAATGAGCCAGTCTGCCACCTACTGGTGGTTCTAAAATAGGGAATGTGACCTGCACCAGCCCGTCAGGGATTCTCTGCAAGCTGTGCCTGAATCTGTGGTGCAGGAACCGCTCTTCTCATGGCTCTCCTGCCCCTTCCTCTAAAATAACCTCTGGCCTGCTGTTGAGGCTGAGAGGCCTGAGCCTGAAAGAAAGGTTTGGGCTAAAAAAACCCTACCCCTACCTCCCCTACTCTGAGGTCTATAAGAGGTGGAGGGTCTATCCTTGGAATTGCTCTGATAGGTGGATTTATATTCCTCCACCTTCTTCATGTATGCTTCTGTTTTACCCCCAAACAAGGAACTGTTTTCCAGGGGAAAATCCATTGCTTTGACCTGGGTGTCTAAAGTCAGGTTGGTGGCTCTAAGGCACGCAAACCTCCTGACTGAAACAACCAAAGCCATTAACCTGGATGCAGTATCATTGGCATCCACTGCCATATGAAATCGGTACTTGGTAGCATCAAGCGCAGCCCTTGCTGTATCCTGTAAGTCTACAGCCACTTCACCTGGAACCTTATCAGCCAAGGCTAGAACGGTGTTTCATAAAGCTTTTTGGTACTGCACTGAATATGCCATGTAATTGGCCGGCCTGCCTAACTAACAAAGAGGCAGCCATGTACCCTTTCTTTCCCATAGCATCCATTTTTCTTAAATCTCTGTCTGGTGGATGGGTAGCCAAGGGGATCCTGGCCTTGTCACAGGCAACAGCTTGTACTACTCCCTCTGGATCAGGATGAGTAAACAGAAAATCAGCTGTAGTTCTGTCCGGCTGATATTTCTTGTCAGCTTTCTTATCCACAGCAGGGACAGAGATTGGAGTTTTAAAATCTGCACTGCAGCCTTTTTAAGGATTTATGCATGGGCAGAAGCAGACGTTTCGTTGGAGATAACCTCATCATATCCAAAACTCTGCCTCCTCCATATCCTCTTCTGTTTCCTGAAGAGGAAGGTTCAGAGTTTCCATCATGCGCTTAACAAAAGCATAGTGGGAGGAGTATTCCTCAGGACCCTAGGAGGGACCCAAATTCTTGCTCAGAGAGACCTCTGTATCTATAGATTCCCTTCAAAGTCATCCTCCTCCTCCTCCCCATACACTTCCAGCACTTCTTGCCTTGCTGGGGTTGTGGGAGGAACCGGAGCAGTGTAGGACTGGGATTACACCCTGTAGGGCTTGTAACACTTGTAGTGCCTTAGCAATGTCCTCAGCCGAGGGCATAATATGCTTGTCTGCTGGGAGCTCCTTAGCCTTCTCGGCCGGAGGCCGTGACATGTTTTTCTTTTACACATTCTCTTTAATGGAACAGGTTCAGAGCTTGTTTCCACAGCCCTTATTGTCATACCTTGTTCAGATTTATCTTAACTCCTGTCAGGATCCTTGGCTTTACCTCCATCCTTTTGGGGAAGAGGAAGTAGCAGAGTTATCCACACTAGAAGCAGAAGCAGAAGCAATTTCTTTTAAAATTTAAGACCTTTTCTTTAATGTTTTAGGGCAAAAGGTCTTACAAATATCATAATTGGCAAATATATGACTTGTACCCAAACAAGAAATACACAGAGTGTCTATCTGCTTTTGCTATAAGTTGCCCACAAGACTACTTAACATTTAAAACCTGTGGGTCCAGTGGTTTTTAGGTTTATCTAAATGGACTTCTAGCGTTGATAGGCAAAAGATTACTTCATAAACAAACCGCTATTTAAGCACCTCGGAACCAGAGATTCTTTAAAATAACTAACGCTAACGGTTCCTGGAACCGATCGCTGTTCAGTTCCTGAAGAAAAGGGGAACCGATAAAATACAGTAATTTAAATAAAAATAAAGTGGTTCAAGGAACCGATCACTAAATAAGTAAAATTAAAGAAAACTGAGGTAAAAACCTCCCAAATAGACGCAGAACCCTCGGTTCCAAGGAACCATGAGGGAACCGTGAATAGAGACAAAAAACTACTAAAATACCATAAACTATACTAAAACAGTGTTTCTAAGGCAGCAATTTAAATTTAAACTAAAAATGAGTACTTATCCACAGATAAACTTTATTCTGAAGACAGTTCAAGGAGAGCTCTCCGGGACGTCCTTACTAGGCAGGCGGACTAAAGAATCTGAAGCACTCAGAGTGCAGCAGTTGCTAGGGCAACAGTTTGAAAGTGGCATGAGCCAATTGAGAATTCCATAATTTGCATAACATTCCATTTCTCCAGGCAGTTCAACACAGGTGGCTGACTGCATTAAGTTTAATCATAATGAGTGATTCCTGGGGTTAGAAATTACAGTTTTCAGAATTTTCTCTGAGGCGCTGTTAGCTCTTTAAATCAACATGAATTAATAAGAACTGCAAAAATGAAAGAGCAGTAAGTCTGAACATTTCTCCCACAAACTGAATGGTTACCTTTAGTTGGCACTCGTTCTACTACTTTATCGGGCAAGGTAACGTAAGAAAACTGCAGCGGATTTGACCAGACAATCTTATCAAAGTTGATTTTGTTCATTGTTCTCTCGTATTCTAACTTGATCTCCTGTTCAAGTTGATTCAAACAATTTAAAATCCTGAGGACAAGAGAGAACATTATTTTAGAATAACGTAACACTACAAAGTTATCTTTTGCTTAAAGATGACCAGTGATCAAAACTGAAAAAGCCTTACCTTATTTTTTTTAACCAATTTCTAAATTTTAAATTTTTAGATATTTTTTACTTACAGTGCTCCCTCTTTATCCATCCCCCCTTATCCGCCACCCTAGTTTACCACCAGTGTAAGCTCCTGTCTCGTTTTCCAGAAATGTTATCTACCCCTTTAACCACCACCTTTTGCCCATCAGGATTTAGGATATACAGAGGTTGCCAGGGAAAAAAGGGAGCACTGCACATAATCAAAGTGTGAGTATCAAACTCCATGACACTGCATTCTGATCTGTTACCAGTAGAGAGTAGCTGATGACACATCTACCACCACAAATAGACAACTACATGTGCAGTGGTAGTGATGTCATATGCAGCCACCTACTAGTGAAAGAGCAGAATGCGGTTTCAAGCATTTTTATAGCTGCAATTTTTTTAATGTCAAAAAAATGAAAATTACGTATTTACCATAACTGTTGATCTTCCAGAATATCTTCACCAGTGATTCATACTTATGGCTCTAGGGCCAGGGGGGTACTAGGACCCCACAGGAGTAATTTCCACTAGGGAGGGAGTGGTTGTTGGCTGCTGAAGCCACCTGCATACCACGTGTACCTTATGTGGTGCCACGTGCTAGCCAATAACTGTCGTCGGCTCCATCATGCACCTCAGTTCTGTATGCCAGAAGAAAAAATTACTTACCACAGTAATGTTGTTTCTTCTAAAGGAGTCCTAATGTATTCTGACATATGCAGTAAGACCTTCCTGTTGTACTGCCCTGGAGATGAAAGGGTTAAAGCCTACATTCTAAGTAGGCACACACTTGGTTTTAAACCACTGTCCACTGGTAAGTTCCATGCAACCGTCAGATTCTTACAAGCAACTAAGAACAAAGACTCTAAACTATCTAACCGATTGAAAATCTATATAAAAAAACTATATTAGACTATAGGATACCCTACCAACCCCAGTGAGGGAATGAAAGACTCAAGTCACAGGTGCCCAACAGATAACCAACTCAATGGATCAACAACAAAATGTAACAGCTCGAGTGCAGAGACTCCAGGTTCTGATAGGGGAGGCAGGATGGAAGGTCAGAATACATTAGGACTCCTTTAGAAGGAACAACATTACTGTGGTAAGACATTTTTTTGTTCAAACTACAAGAAGTCCTAATGTATTCTAACATATGCAGCAGATTACCAAGCAGTGCCCTTGGAGGTGGGTATAGCACCTACTTAGGAAATAGGCTCTGCAATGCTGCTGTACCAAACCTAGCATGACTTCTGGCTTGCACATCCAAACTGTAATGTTTGGTAAATGTGTGCACTGTTTTCCAGGTAGCTGCTTTACAAATTTTCAACAAGACAATGTCCCTTGCAGCTGCTATAGTACCGGCTGTACCCCCGGTGGAATGAGCCCTCAGGCCCACAGGGGGTTCTTTTCCCAGCTTTCCATAACAAAACTGAATACATGCCACTATCCATCTTGCAATGGTTCTCATAGTGGCTAGCTTACCCTTACCCAGTTCTCCATAGGTAAGAAACAACTGGTTGTTCCCATTCCTATGGTCCTTGGTATGATCCAGATAATAGCTAATAGCCCTTTTTACATCTAGGCTATGCAGCCTACGTTCCCCTGAACTAGACTGTTCAGTGAAGAAGACATAGAGGATAATGGCTGGGGATCAGTTGATAACCATACTGTAACCACCTCGAGTGGTTGCTAGGGTAACATGGTAAACCTCGAGAGTGCAGCTTGAGAGGTTTACTGTAGCCCTAGCAACCACGAGAGGTGATTTCAGCGTGGTTATCATCCGATCCCCAGCCATCATCTTTTATAGTGTATGGTCAAAAAGAAAAAATTACTCACCTTAGTAATTGCTTTTCTTCTCATGGAGTCTTGCTATATTATGACAATAAGCAGTTAGCCACAGCACTTGAACAGCCCCGGAGAGGAAAGAGTTAACTCCAGGGAGACTGGAGTTCTACAGCTCGAGAGCACTATGCCAAAGCTCTATCGGCCAGTTTCAAATGAAACTGTCAGATCTTTATGAAGCTAACACTAAGCAATAAGTCTGTGTGGAAAGCTCTACACTAGCCAAGTGGCTACCTACTAGTAGGAATAACAACAATATAAACAACAACAACAGCAAAAATAATAATAACAATGACAATAATATTATTAGTTTCCCCCTAACAAGCACTATCAGACCCCCCTTCCCCAAAGACTCAAGTCCAGGAAGGGGGCCAACATATTACTTAAAACAGAAATACCTAGTTCCCTAACCCTAAATAAAAGGGGGAAAGGAAAGAACTAAATGGCATGACACAGTGCTTGTACTAATTTGCCAACCCTTCCCCAAGTAGAAGTTCTGAGAGGGGCAGGTTGGGGTGGTGGTCATAATATAGCAAGACTCCATGAGAAGAAAAGCAATTACTAAGGTGAGTAATTTTTCTTCAAACACCATGAAGTCTTGCTATATTATGACAATAAACAGATACACAGCAGTACCTCCATGGAGGAGGGTCAGAACCTACTTGGAAATAGGCTCTGAGGCACAGCTGTGCCACAGACATCTCTCCTGGACTGGACATCCAGGGAATAATGCTTGGTAAAGTGTGAACTGTTTTCCAAGTAGCAGCTTGACAGATTTCCAGAATGGGAATATCTCTAGCAGCCGCTAGAGATGCAGCTGTACCCCTGGTGGAGTGAGCCCTCAGTCCTGAGAGGGGTTCTCTACCTAGTTTTTGGTAGCAAAACTGGATACAAGAGACAATCCACCTTGCAATTGTCCTCTTAGTGACAGGTTTCCCTTTGCCAACCTCGCCATAAGTAAGGAAGAGTTGGAGGGATTCGAACCTGTGACCCTTGGTGCATTCCAAATAGTAGCTTAAAGCTCTTTTGAAGTCCAAACTGTGCAATCTCCTCTCACCCGAGGAAGAATGCTCAGTGAAAAATACTGGAAGGGAGATGGATTGGTTCAGATGGAAATCTGAAACCACTTTAGGCAAAAACTTTCTGTTAGTCCTGAGGACTACCTTATCTCTGTGAAAAGAGATAAAATCCTTTTCCACTGACAGGGCTTGTAATTCACTTATGCATCTGGCAGAAGTGATGGCCACTGGGAAAACAGATTTCAGGTTAGAAACTTGAGATCTGCTGAAGACAGAGGCTCAAAGGGGGTTACGTACTGAGCAATGCAAACATTCAGGTCCCAGGCAGGAGCTGGTTCCCGAAAAGGGGGTTAGTGTGAAGTAACCCTTAAAAAACGGAAAACACAGGGTGAGAAGAAAGAGAAGCAGGTTTCCTGCTGATACAAAAGCAGAGACAGCTGCCAGATAAACCTTTAAGTAGCTGGCCTGAGGCCTAAGGAATTTAAATGGACCAAATAGTCCAGTAAAATGGGCAAATCAGCAGATTCTGGGACAATTTGCTTCTCAGAACACCAGATAGAAAACCTCTTCCATTTGGAATTGTAAGTGGCCCTAGTGGAAGGCTTCTGAAGCCTTTAAAATATCAGGACACCTTGAGAAAGGTGTAAATCAGCAAATTCTAACTCCTCAAGAGCCAAGCCTTGAGATAGAGGTTGAGGTCCGGATACCACACTCTCCCTGGGCACAGGCCAGCAAGTCGTGGACTCTGGGCAAGCTCAGGGCAGGATGGACTGTCAGGGACAGAAGCAGTGGGTACCAGGGCTGTCTGGCCCAATCTGGAGCAATCAGGATCACTTTGCAGGGTTGAGATCTGATTTTTACTAATACCCTGAAGAGAAGAGGGAAGGCATATAGGAACTTCCCCTTCCAATCCAACAGAAAGGTGTCCGGGGGACTGAGCCCAGTACTGGAGGCCTGCAACAAAATAGAGGAAGTTGGTGGTTGTCTGGGGCTGCGAAAAGATCTATCTGAGAGGTGCCCCATCTGCCAAAGACCGACCCCAGCACCTGAGGATTCAGAGACCATTCGTGATGGCCTTGAGAAATCCTGCTGAGGGCATCCGCCAGGACATTGTCTTTCCCTGGAAGGTGAACTGCTATCAGGGAGGTGTTCAGGGAGTAAGCCAGAGACCACAACTTCATTGCTTCGGTGCACAAGGCTGATGACCGAGTGCCCCCCTTCTTGTTGATGTACCACGTTGTCGTGGTGGTGTCTGTCCTGACTTGAACTACTTTGTTCTGGACAGAAGCTGAAAAAACCTGAAGGGCTAAAAAGACAGCTCTGAGTTCCAATAGATTGATGTGGAGCAGAGATTCCTGAGGTGACCACACTCCCTGAGTGGAAAGGTCGCCAAAGTGAGCCCCCCCACCCTAGCAGGGAGGCATCCATGGTGAGGGAGAGGGAGTGGGAAACGGGAATGAAGGGGACCCCTTGTGTTAGATTGCTTTGATCCAGCCACCACTGGAAGCCAAGATCAGAGTTTGGGTCACTGGGACTAATTTGGTAAGGGGTCCCTCCTTTGAGACCAATAGGCCCTCAAATGGAACTGGATGTCCCTCATCTGGAATCTTGCTCCTTGCACTACAGCCGTGGAAGCAGCCATGTGCCCTAGGA
The DNA here is from genome assembly GCA_016271365.2 of Neoceratodus forsteri. Classification (NCBI taxonomy): domain Eukaryota; kingdom Metazoa; phylum Chordata; order Ceratodontiformes; family Ceratodontidae; genus Neoceratodus; species Neoceratodus forsteri. Next base: position 1,706,322,454 of record CM028129.1, on the reverse strand, counting down.
GTTGCAGAAAATGCCTTGCTGGTTGAGAGACCCACACGGTAAAGGAGGATGCCAGGGCAATGAGCCCCTCTACCCTTTCCGAGGGGAGAAATGCCCTGGCCAACTTTGTGTTCAATTCCGCACCTATGAAAGTTAGTACCTGAACTGGTTCCAGAACTGACTTTGGTAAATTCAGCAGGAATCCCAGGGAAGTGAGAAGCTGCTGGGTGACTTGCAAGTGGGACTTTACCTGATCTGCAGACTGACCCACAATGAGCCAGTCATCCAGGTAGGGAAACACAGCAACCCCTTGCCTTCTTAAATGAGCCACTACCACAGCTAGACATTTTGTGAATACCCTTGGAGCAGAGGTAAGGCCGAAGGGCACTGCTCTGAACTGGTAGTGGCCTGAGGGCAGTTCGAACCTGAGGTACTTTCAGTGAGAAGGCCTGATCAGGACATGAAAATAGGCATCCTTGAGGTCCAGGAAGCTAGCCAGTCCCTGGCCTCAGGAAGAGCAAAATCATTGCCAGAGTTAACATTTTGAACTTTGGTTTCAAAAGATGCTTGTTCAGGTACCTTAAATCTAGAATGGGTCGCCATTCTCCTGTCTTTTTTAGGGTAAGAAAGTATCTTGAGTACAGCCCCTTGCCCTGGTGGCAAGGAGGAACCCTTTCTACTGTTTTGCAGTCTAGAAGAGAAGAAACCTCTGCTTCCAAAGCAAGGGCTTCTGAAGGATTTTCAGGTGGAAAATGTCTGGTTCTCATCTTTGGAAACTGTTTGAAGCTGAGAACCAGACCCTGGCTTCTACCTCAGAACCCATTTGTCCAGTTAGGGACACCCAGTTCTGGCTGCAATAAGCCAACCTGCCTCCCACGGTACAGGAGAATCGGCCCGGCACCCCATCAGGGTGCCTGCTTGGCAACAGCCTTAGGCTGAGGGGAGGGACGGTTTACTTGAGCCCCGTCTGCCTCTACCTCTGAAAACCTCTGTGCAAACGCAGAGGAGGCTTGAGATTGGTAAAAGGCCTGTGGAAAGGCCTGCCCTACCTCTGGGAGTGTGCCTTTGTGGAGTGGCATGCCTCTCCTTGGCCTGGGCACTTTGTAGAGTGAGTTCTGTATTCATCCATCTTTTCATATAATTTTCTGTTGTTCCCCAAACAGAGATTTTTCCCACTACAGGAAAATCCATAGCCTTTGACTGAGTATCTTGGGACAGATTAGTGCATCTGAGCCATGCCAACCTCTGAAGCTACAGAAGTGGCCATGACCCAGAGGAAACATCATTAACATCTACAGCAGTATGAAATTGAACTTTAGAGGCTTCAATGCCATCAGCAGCCACCTGTTCCAACTCACTAGCCAGCTGGCCATGGGCCTGCTTGGCTAACTGCAATACTGTGTCCCATCTAGATTTCTGATACCTAGCCACATAAGCCATATAATTTGCCTGTCTGAGTCCCAAAGAAGCTGCCATATATTGTTTTTTCACCATGGCATCAATCTTCCTGGAATCCTTATCAGGAGGATGTGAGGCCAGGGGAATATTAGCCTTGTCACAGGCTGCAGCTTGTACCACACCTACATGACTACACTGCTCAGAGAGGAAGTCTGTATCAGGGCCTGACAAAGTATACCTTCTGTCCATTTTTTATCTACAGGAGGGACAGAATGAGATTTTTAAATTTTTGTTGTTTGCTTCCTAAATGACTTATGCAAAGGAATAGACAACCTCCTAGACTCTGTATATCCATCATTTCTACATAATCAGGCTCCTCTTGCTCATCCACAGCCTCTTCTAAAGGAAGCTGGAGGGTTTCTGCAACCTTTTGTAAAACATAAAATGAGAAGGGGACTCAGACAGCATAGGGGGAGATTCTAAAGGTCTGTCTGGAGAAATGTCCGGTTCAATGGGCACGTCCAGACCCTCCCAGCCACATACATAATGATCAAATTCCTCCTCCCCCTCCTGTGGTTCATAAAATTCCTCAACATCATACTCTTGAACCACTGGAACTGAACGAACCAACCTTTTGCCAACTGTTGGTGGTTCGACAGGTCCCTGAGACAGTGACTGGACAATCTGTATGGCTTTAGCTATCTCTGCAGCAGTTGGAGAGGCAATTTTGGACTCCAGACCTGCTGATTTCTTTGTCTTTTTACTGAGACTGGTTCCTCTGAACCTTGCCTTTTGCCCGAGGAAGTCTCGCCTGGTCAGAGGGCACTCCTCTGGTCCAGTGGGTGCTGGACGGGCTGGCCATCGGGTCAGCGGACTTTTTGGCCTCTCGTTCCCTGAGCTGGCCCAATCTCTTCTCCAGGGTGGCTGCAGGGAAATTTTACACACCTGGCAGTCTGACAGGAGGTGGTCAGCCCCCAGACAATAAACACAAGTGGTGTGTGGGTCAGCCTTGGCAAAGGCTTCCCCACAGACATCACAGTGTTGAAACCCAGTGGGCCAGTTTTTCTTTTGGGTTTCTCAGACATAATGCCAGCCTATCCAAAAACTTGCCCTTTTGATGGCAGTGCCAGGCAAGACACCCTTATCGGTTCCTAACCGTGTCACGGGTATTGGAAAACCCACTAAAATATAGGTTTTTTTAGAACCGATAAGAACCGGGAACCGCACTCTAAAAAGCCCAAAATATGATTAAAATACTTTTTTTTGCAAACCGATCGGTTCAAAACCGAACCGATAATTAATTTCCACACAGACTTTAAAATCCTGTACTTACGGTTTACCAGATAGAGCTTTGAACCGAAATGCGGTAAAATAAATACTTATTGCCGGTTCAAATGAACCGAAAGAAAAAATTACTCACCTTAGTAATTGCTTTTCTTCTCATGGAGTCTTGCTATATTAGGACTTATTGCAGTTAGCCATGCACTTGAACTGCCCCAGAGGAAAAGAGTTAACTCAGAGAATCTGGAGTTCTAAGCAGTAGCTATGCAAAAGCTCTATCTGGGCAGTTTCAAATGAAACTCAGATCTTTACTGAAGCTAACACTAAGCAACAAGTCTGTGTGGAAAGCTCTACACTAGCCAAATGGCTACCTACTAGTAATAACAACAATATAAACAACAATAGGAACAACAATAACAATAATAAGAATGAATAATGGTATTATTAGTTTTCCCCTGACAAGCACTATTAGGACCCCCCTTCCCCAAAGACTCAAGTCCAGGAAGGAGCCAACAAATCACTCAACACAGAAACCCTAGTTCCTAACCCTAAATAAAAGAGGTGAAGGAAGAACTACAATGGCATGACACAGTGCTTGCACTAATTTGCCACCCCACCAGTAGAAGTTCTGAGAGGGCAGGTTGGGGTGGTCATAATATACAAGACTCCATGAGAAGAAAAGCAATTACTAAGGTGAGTAATTTTTCTTCAAACACCATGAAGTCTTGCTATATTAGGACTTATTACAGATTACACAGCAGAACCTCCATGGAGGAGGGTCAGAACCTACTTAGGAAATAGGCTCTGAAGCACAGCTGTGCAAAAATGAGCATCTCTCCTGGACTGAAATCCAGGAATAATGCTTGGTAAAAGTGTGAACTGTCTTCCAAGTAACAGCTCGACAGATTTCCAGAATGGGAATATCTCTAGCAGCCGCTAGAGATGCAGCTATACACCCTGGTGGAGTGAGCCCTCAGTCTGAGGGGCTCTCCTACCTAGTCTTTGATAACAAAAATGGATACAGAGACAATCCACCTTGTAATTGTCCTCTTAGTGGCAGGTTCCTTTGCCAACCTCGCCTAGGTAAGGAAGAGTTGGAGGGATTCAAACCTGTGACCCTTGGTGCAATTACAAATAGTAGCATAAGGCTCTTTGACGTCCAAGCTGTGCAGTCTCCTCTCACCTGAGGAAGAATGCTCAGTGAAAATCCTGGAGAGAGATGGATTGGTTCAGGTGGAAACCTGAAACCACTTAAGGGACAAACCCTGTGTTAGTCCTAGGGACTATCTTATCCTGTGGGGAGAAAAAATCTTCTTCCACTGCCAGGGCCTGTAGTTCACTTATGCGTCTGGCAGAAGTAGAACCTCCAGAAAAAACATTTTCCAAGTGAGAAGCTTGAGCTCTGCTGGGGACAGAGGTCCAAAGGGGTTTACGTGATTCAGAGCAATGCAAACATCAGGCTCCATGCAGGAGCTGGTTTCGAAAAGGAGGGTTGGTGTGAAGCACCTTAAAAACTTGGAAACACAGGTTGAGAAGAAAAGGAAGCAGGCTTCCCTCCTTGCAGAAAAACAGAGACAGCTGCCAGAGGAACCCTAAGGTAGCTGGCCCAAGACACTAAGGAATTTAAAATGGACCAAAAAGTCAGAAAATGGCAGATAAGCAGACTGTGGTATAATCTGCCTCTCAGCGCTGCAGACTGAAAACCTGTTCCACTTAGAATTGTAAGTGGCGCCAGTGAAAAAGCTTCCTTGAAGCCTTTAAAATATCTCGACACCTTGAAAAGGTGTAAATCAGCAAATTCTAACTCCTCAAGAGCTGCCTTGAGAAGGAGGAATTTGAGGTTGGATATCACACTCTCCCTTGTGCAAGGCCAGTAAGTCGTGGCTCTGGGCAAGCTCAGGGTAGGGTGGACTGTCAAGGACAGAGACAATGGGTACCAGGGCTGTCTGGCCCAGTTTGGAACAATCAGAATCGCTTTGCAGGGCTGAGATCTGATTTTTACTAGTACCCTGAAAGAAAGGGAAAAAGGAGGAAAGGTGAACAGAAACTTCCCTTTCCATTCCAAGTGAAAAGCGTCCAGGGGGGCTGATCCCAGCACTGGAGACCTCAACAAAACAGAGAAAGTTAGTGGTTATCTGGGGCTGCGAAAAGATCTATCTGAAAATGAGCCCCATCTGGCAAGGACTGAACCCAGCACCTGAGAATTCAGAGCCCAATCGTGATGGCCCTGAGAATCCTGTTGAGGGCATCTGCCAGGGCATTGTCCTTCCCTGGGAGGTGAACTGCTATCAGGAGGTGTTCAGGGAGTAAGCCAGAGACCACCACTTCATTGCTTCGGTGCACAAGGCTGATGACCGAGTGCCCCCTGCCTGTTGATGTACCACATTATTGTGGTGTTGTCTGTCCTGACTTGAACTACCTTGTTCTGGACAGAAGCTGAAAACTCCTAAGAACTAGAAGACAGCTCTGAGTTCCAAAAAATTGATGTGGAGCAGAGATTCCTAGGGAGACCACACTCCCCTAGTGGACAGGTCGCCTAAGCGAGCTCCTCACCCTAACACAGGAGCATCCGTGGTGAGGGAATGAAGATGACCCCTAGTTTTAGATTGCTTTGATCCTGCCACCAGTGTAAGGCCAGGATCAGGGATTGGGTCACTAGAACCAATTTGGAAAGGGAATCCCTCCTTTGGGACCAATAGGCCCTCAGATGGAACTGAATGTCCCTCATCTGAATCTTGCTCCTGCACTACAGCTGTGGAAGCAGCCATGTGCCCTAGTAGTTGTAGAAAATGCTTTGCTGGTCAAGAGACTGCAGAGTAATGGAAGATGCCAGGGCCAAGAGACTGCCTACCCTTTCAGAGGGAGAAATGCCTGGCTAACTTGTATTCAACTCTGCACCTATGAAAGTTAAGTACCTGAACTGGTTCGAGAACTGACTTTGGTAAATTCAGCAGGAATCCCAGAAAGGTGAGAAGCTGCTGGGTGACTTCAAGTGGGATTTACTTGATCTGGAGACTGACCCACTAAGAGCCAGTCATCCAGGAAAGGAAAGGAAAATGCACTACCTACCGTAATTCTTGATCTTCTTGGACGAGTCTCCACCACTCATTCACACACTAGTGGGATTAGCGCCGGAGGCACTAAGACCCATCGAGGGCAAACTTTTGCTGGAGGGTCGGCGAGAGGCAGGCCACATGAGACACGGCGCCACGAGCAGCGCTCGGCGGTAATGACCATCTCGGCGATGCACCCTCCAACCGCTCTCAGTACTCTTACCAAGGAGGTGAGTAAATCAACGTAAAGAGTAAACCCAACATTAAAAAAACGGACATAAGATAGTCCGTATGACCCGTGTAAGAAGGGTCAGCAAAGAAGTCCTCACGGCCTAAAGATTTGAGGGAGTGAAGACCAATACAGCGGTGAGCTCGGGGGATGGAGGTGAGCGTGTGAATGAGTGGTGGAGACTCGTCCAGAAGATCAAGAATTACGGTAGGTACGTAATTTTCCTATCTTCCTGGACATAAGTCTCACCACTCATTCACACTCTAGTGGGAGAGTACCAAGCTGATAATCCCCAAAAGGGCGGCAGGAGGCCAGAGCTCACGCGTCTAAAGATAGAAGCCCATGAAGGATAGTTCTGCCGAGATGCGGAATGTCACTTAGCATGAACATCCAGTGCATAGTGTACGAAGTATGCACTGAGCTCCAGGTGGCAGCGTTGCATATATCTGCAATTGGAACATTGCAATTTCCGCTAGGGATCATGACCGCCTAGTAGAGTGAGCGTACACTCTACCTTCTAATTTAACTTGAGCCATGGAATAGCAATGACGAAGGCATGCCACTAACCATGAAGAGATGCATCTAATAGCGACAGGTTGACCCAGCCGGTGTCGCTGAAAAGACGAACAGTTGCTGGAGTCTTGCGAACATCCTTGGTTCTATCTAAATAGAACCATAGAAGGCTCTCTTAACATCCAAGGAATGAAGAGCTCGTTCCCCTTCATTTTGGAAATTAGCGAAGTAAGCGGGAAGTACCAGAGGTTGGTTTAGATGGAATTCTGACACAACCTTGGGAAGAAATTTAGGATGAGTACGGAGAACTACCTTGTCTTTATGGAATACAGTATACGGAGGGTCCGTAACCAGGGCATGTATCTCAGAGACCCTGCGGGCTGAGGTAATGGCCACCAGGAAGGCAGTCTTCCAGGTAAGAAATTTTAGCTCACAGGTAGCTAAGGGTTGAAAGGCTTCCAGTGAGCATGTCCAGCACCAGGTTAATGTCCCAGGCTGCAACTGGACGCTTAACAGGGGTCTGGTATGGAAATCCTTAAGAAATCTCTTCACCATAGGTAACTGAGCCAGGTTAAGGAAGAAACCGGCTCATGGAGCGCTGAGATGGCACTAAGGTGAACTTTAACTGTGGAGTACTGAAGACCTAAGTTTGACAGGTCCAAAAGATACTCAGAACCTTGCCAGGAGGACAGGAAAAGGATTCCAGAGGATTTTGCACACCAGAGAAAGCGTTTCCATTTGGAGCGTCGTTTTCAAGTGGCTGGCTTCGAGCAGCCAGAAGGATGTCTGAGACTCTACGAGAGGCGTTGAACCGATTCACTTCTATCTCTTCAGGGAGCCAAGCATGAAGGTGAAGTGATTTCAGGTTGGGATGGACCAACGAACCCTGAGTCAAAGACTGATTTGCAAAGGAAGTGGTCTCGGAGGCTGCCAACATACTGTTGAGTAGAGAGCACATAGTTGCGAGGCCAGGAAGGAGCAATGAGAATCATCTTGGTCCCTGAGACTCGAACTTGAGGTACTCTCTGGATTAGAGAGCGGTGGAAAGGCGTAAAAGCGTTTTGTCCACACGCAGCCTGAGCAGCATCCTGACAGAAAATGCCAGGCCCTGGATTTCTGGAGCAGAAGAGAGCAGTTTTGCGTTGAGTGGGGATGCAAAAGGTCCAGGTCTGGCGTCCCACTCTTTGAACAGGGACGAGCTACGGCTGGATCGAGAGACCACTCGTGAGGTCTGCCTCCGTTCTGCTGAGGTGATCTGCTAGAGTCGTTTTGTATACCCGGCAGATAAACCGCTTGAATCAGAGACTTGTGCTCCAGCACCACTCCACACCCTCATTGCTTCCCTGCAAGGGATAAGAATAAAGCACCGCCTTGCTTGTTGATGTAATACATCACTGCTTTGTTGTCCGTTTGAAGGAGAATGTTCTTGTGACAAAGGACATCCTTCAGAGCTCGGATTGCATAGGACGCTCTCATCTCCAGGACATTTATGTGGAGATGAGTTTGACTGAGTCCATACACCTTGAGTGTGGAGGGAGACAGTGAGCTCCCATCCCAGTAGCGTTGCGTCTGTGGTGATGGAGATCTGATGATCCGGGGGGCAAAGGGAATCCTTCCAGGAGATTGCTCTCTTGAGACCACCAGGTGAGAGACCTGAAGGGGCTCCGTCACCTTGATGGGATAAGACTGGGGTGAGAGGTCGGGGACCACTGAGTGGAGAGCATCCATTGGGTGGTTCTCATGTGCAGTCGGGCCAGAGGGACAGTGAAGGCCGAGGGCGCCATGAGACCCAACATGCGTTACATCGAGAGAGCTGTAACCGATTGGTTCTCCCTGATGTAGCGGGCCATTCGAAGGATGTCAGTCTTCTGTCCTCTGGAAGGAAAGCCTTCACTGAAGAGGTGTCTAGAAGCGTCCCATGAAAAGGAGCCTCTGGGAGGGTTGCAGTTGAGATTTTTCAAATTCAGCAGAACTCCCAAGGACGTGAGAAGACGAGAAGTCGCTTGTACGCTTCCAAAGTCCCTTGGACGGAAGGGCTTACTGAAGCCAATCGTCCAGGTAGGGAAACACTCGAGTCCGACTTTCCTGAGATCACCCGTGAGAACTGCACAACACTTTGTAAAACTCGCGCGCGAGGATAGCAAAGGGCAGGACTCTGAACTGATAATGCTGACCCAAAGCTACAAACCTGAGGAACTTGCGGTGGGTCGGGTGGGCGAGGATATGCTGGTAAGCATCCTGCATATCCAGAGGCCAGCCAGTCGTGCTGATGCAGCAAGGGTAACAGGGTACCTAGGGAAATCATCTTGAATTTCTCCCTGGGGAGGAATTTGTTTAACTTTCTGAGGTCTAGAATGGGGCGCATCCCCCCAGATTTCTTTGGAACCAGAAAGTAATGGGAGTAGAACCCTGTGTTTCGCAGATGCGAGGGCACCAGTTCTATTGCCCTGTTGTTCAGAAGGCCCTGGATCTCCGCGGTGAGGAGGTCTGACTGAGAGGCCGACAACCTGGGTTGTCGTCTGGGAGGACAATTCGGGGGTTCAAGAAATTGAGAGAGAATAACCTCATGAATTATCCGAGAAGGACCCATTGTCGAAGTATGGACTTCCACTGGTTGTAGAGCACTCAGGCGACCTCCACCGGAGGAGAAAGTTCCACCTCGGCAGAGTGGATGGAACTTGGGCCAACGACTCATAAGGTAGCACTGGGAGCTTTAGGCCCCTCGCTTTCTGCTGCGTCTTCTTTTGAGGTTGGGCAGGTTGGCTTTATGGAGCTTCCTACCTCTGCCTCAAAGGACTGGCGACTATGAAACTGCGTCTGTTCACATGCCCCGAGAGGGACAGGCGGAGGTCTGGCCAACAATGGCCGATCTAGTCTTCTGGTGGCCTCTAAGGCTTGCTCCACCTGAGGCCAAAGAAAGAGCCATCAAAGGCAGGCGCCATCACCTGCTGCTGAGCATCATTCGTGAAGCCAGAAATGCGCGGCCAGGAATGGCGCAGTACAAATCAGCGGCTGCTGAGGCGAGAAGCAGTGTCGAGGCGTCCATGGCGGCTTTGACCTGTTGGTTATTGGACTCAATACCTCTAATAACGGTCAGAAGAAGCTCTGACTTGGAATCCGAATCTGGAAGAGCTTCACCATTCTTTTCATAGAGTGCCATAGGATATACTCATACTGAGAAAATAGCCTTGATAACTGGCAATCGCATACTTAGAGTGGAGGCAGCAAGACTCTCTTACCTAATGTATCAATCTTACGAGACTCTTTGTTAATAGGTCGAGCTGTAGTAGTTGAGGAAGAAGCGACCTTGTCATTCTCTGCCAGGACTACAATAGGATCCATAAGGCTTGGATGCCAAAATGGGGACGATCCTTGGGGCTGAATACTTCTTATCAATGGATTTAGCCACTGAGGGAATAAGAGCAGGATTATCCATACCATTTGAGACAGCGTCTCGAAGGAAGGCTGGATCGGAGGAGTCAAATCCGTAGGGATCTCCGAAGCATGAAGATACTGGAGTCTTAATATCTTCCCAGGATCGATGTCTGTAGTCTGGAGAGAAAGAGTGGATCCCAGGTTCTTCAACAGAGACTTAAGGACAGGTCCTCGACCACAGGCTCTGTAGCAAAGAAAGATCCTGTTTCCTCCACTTCATCCCAACCGAAGGTCTGGGTCAGGCTCAACATCATCTCCTGATGGTCCAGAAAGGACTGTTTGGACAGGAAAGGAGTGAAAATTAGGAGAGGAGGAAATAGCAGAAAAACAAGGAGAGTCCCCAAGGGCTGCAGGCGCAAGGGGCAGCAAAAGCAGACTGAAGGCGGCACAAGGAGGCGCACGGTGCCGAAGAAGCCTGTGACCCATAAGCGCCCCGGTGGCGCCCGGGGGCGAGCAGCGGCAGTAGCGGCCGGCAACCACCGCATGGCACGCGGGCGATGCCGCGATCGGCGCCCCATGACGGCACCGCCAGACGACACAGCGAGCAGCGCGCCCTATCCAGCAGCACCACAGCGGCGCGCGAGACCCCTCTTGGCGCCCAGCGGACGGCGCCCCGCCGGACAATGACACCCAGCGGCTGACAAGCCCAACAGACCCTGCGAAGGCCTGGAAAAACCCAGGAACCTGGAAGCTAGAAGGAAAAAAACCAGGAGATAAGGGCATGGTGGGCCCCTGCGCGCAGCCATGTGAGGGAAACACCTAAGCATGGAGTCGCTGGCACCGAAGAGGCGCCCGCGCGACTAGGAAGATCAACACGCCCTACCTGATCGCGGAGGGCCGAGGGCTCGAGGCAACAGGCCAGGCAGAAGAACCAACCTCCGGCCCATTGCTCCATAGGCGGCCACTGATGAAACTGCTCATCTGGAGTCCTACCTATAGCGGGGGAGGGACTCCGATGTCGAGGGCGGCGATTACCGGAAGTTGGCGACTCCGAAGAAGAGACCGGCAACTATAAATAACCGGCGTCGGCGCGAGACATACCAGAGAGGCGACCTCGGTGATGCCTTCTCTTTTTGACCTGTGGGCGAAGAAGGCTCGAGGCGAGCGGTGCCGAGAATGCGACCGTTTATTTTATGCGGAGAGGACCGCCATCCCCCAGGCATCGGACTGACCGTTAGCCGGAACCCGCTGAGGAGAGGAGGCTGACGGACCCAGCCCGGCTGACTGAACAGCTTTCATCGAAGTCTCCTACCGTCACCTGACCTGCTCATGGTGACTCCGTCCAGTGGGCGAGACTTCTTCAAGTAAAATTTAAATATTAGAAAATTTAACGAAAATAGAATAAAATTAAGCGATACTACTTATCGTGATAAAGTTACAAAAAACAAACTGAAAACTATAAGCTAGTTTGAAGTTTGACTCCGACAAGCGGCGTCGTCACTGAGCGCACTTTCGACAGCGGGAAAAAAGAAGGAACAAGACGGTTGGAGGTCGTCGCCGAGATGGTCATTACCGCTCGAGCCGCTGCTCGCGTGGCCTCAGTGTCTCCATGCGGCGATCTCGCCCGCCGACCCTCCAGCAAAGTTTGCTCGATGGGTCTTAGTGCCTCGGCGCTAATCCCACTAGTGAGATGAGTGGTGGAGACTTATGTCCAGGAAGATCAAAGCAATCCTTGCCTTCTAAAAGAGCCACTAGCACAGCTAGAATGTCTTGAATACCCTTGGTGCAGAGGTAAGGCCAAGGGCATTGCCCTGAACTGGTAGTGGCCTGAGGTAACCTGAGGTACTTTCGGTGAGAAGGCCTGATCAAGACATGAAAAAACAGGCATCCTTGAGGTCCAGGAAAGCTAGCCAGTCCCTGGCCTCAGCCAGAGTTAACATTTTTAACTTTGTTTTCAAAGATGCTTGTTCAGGTACCTTAAATCTGAGATGGGCGCCAATCTCCTGCCTTCTATAGGGTGAAAGTATCATGAGTACAGCCCTTGCCCCGTGGCAGGGAAGGACCTTCTACTGCTTTGCAGTTCAGAGAGAAGAAACCTCTGCTCCCAAAGCAAGGGATTCCGAAGGATTTGCAGGTGGACCTGTCTGGCTCTCATCTTTGGAAACTGTTTGAAGCTGAGAACCAGACCTATTACTTCCAGAACCCACTTGTCTGAGTTACGGACACCCAGTTCTGGCTGAAATAAAAACCAACCTGCCCACTGGTATAGGAGAATCGGCCCTGGGCACCCCATCAGGGTGCCTGCTTGGCAATAGTCTTAGGCTAAGGGAAGGGGGATGGTTTACATGTGCCCGTCTATCTCTGCCTCTGAAGAGACCCCTCTGGCAAAGCAGAGGAGGCCTGAGCCTCTACCTGGGCACTTTTGTAGGTAATCATCCATGTTTTTCATATAGCTTTCTGTTTGTTCCTCAAACAGAGAATTACCCACAACAAGAAACAAATCCATAGACTTTGACAGAGTATCTTGGGACAGATTAGTGCATCTGAGCCATGCCAACCTCGGAAAGCTACAGAAGTGGTCATGACCCTAGAGAAAACAAGATTAACACCAACAGCAGTATGAAATTGAACTTAGAGCTCAGTGCCATTAGCAGCCACCTGTTCCAACCCGCTAGCCAGCTGGCCATGGGCCTGCTTGGCTAACTGCTATCTCGTCCCACCTAGATTTCCGAAATCTAGCCACATAAACCATACAACTTGCTGTCTGAGGTTCCACAGAAGCTGCCATATACTGTTTTCTTGCCATGGCATCAATCCTCTTGGAATCCTATTCAGGAGGATGTGAGGCCAGGAACTAACCTTGACACAGGCTGCAGCTTGTACCACACCTACATGACTACACTGCTCCAGTGAGGAAGTCTGTAACAGAGCCTGATGAAATACACCTTCTGTCCATTTTTTATCTTACAGGAGGGACAGAAGAGAATCTTATAGAATCTTTGTTGTTTACTTCCTAAATGACTTATGCAAAGGAAAGACAACCTCCTAGCCCATCATTCCTACATAATCAGGCTCCACATAAACTGAAAAGGACTCAGACAGAATAGGAGGAGATTCTAAAAGTCTGTCTGGAGAAATGTCCGCTTAGTGGGCAAGTCAGACCCTACCAGCCACATGTATTGATCAAATTTCCTCCTCCCATTCCTGTGGTTCATAATTCCTCACATCATAAACCTGAACCACTGGAACTGAACGAGCCACCTTTTACCAACTGTAGATGGTTCGACAGGACCTAGAAACAGTGACTGGACAATCTGTATGGCTTAACTACTTCTGCAGCAGTTGGAGAGACAATCTTGGACTCCAAACCTACTGATTTCTCTGTCATATTTTTTTTTTCTTTTTTTGAAACTGGTTCTTCTGAACCATCCTTTTGCCCAAGGAAGTCTAGCCCTGGTCAGAGGGCACTCCCTCTGGTCCAGTGGGTACTGGACCGGGCTGGCCATCCGGGTCAGCGGACTTTTTGGCCAATAGTTCCCTGAGCCGGCCCTATCTCTTTTCAGGGTGGCTGCAGAGAAATTTTAAACACCTGGCAGTTTGACAGGAGGTGGTCAGCCCCCAGACAATAAACACAAGTGGTGTGTGGGACAGCCTTGGCAAGGCTTCCCCACAGCATCACAGTGTTGAAACCCAGTGGGCCCGGTTTTTCTTTTTGGGTTTCTCAGACATAATGCCAGCCTAACCAAAAACTTGCCCTTTTTATGGCCCTGCCAAAGACACCCTTATCGGTTCCTAACCGTTTCACGGGTATTTGAAAAAACCCTATTTAAAATCAAGGTTTTTTTAGAACCGATAAGAACCGGGTACCGCACTCTAAGTGCCCAAAAACTTTAAAACGTTAAAATAAGCAAACCGATCGGTTCAAAACCGAACCGATAACTAAATTTCCACACAGACTTTACATTTTGTACTTACGGTTTACCAGATAGAGCTTTAACCGAAATGCGGTAAAATAATTACTTTTGCCGGTTCAAATGAACCGAAAATACTCGCTTGAACCGAGAAATGAACCGAGCTGAAGGAGTCCTCTCCGGAGCGACTGTTCAGTGAAGCGAGTAAAGAATCTGACAGTTTCATTTGAAACTGCCCAGATGAAACTTTGGTATAAGCCCTCGCGCTTTAGAACTCAGATTCTCTGGAGTTAACTCTTCCTCTCCGGGCAGTTCAAGTGCTGTGGCTAACTGCTTATTGTCATAATATAGCAAGACTTCATGGTGTTTGAAAACACTGTTTGCATTCTATGTGTGAGAATTATGGAACTCTGGTGCATTCTTTTTTGTTATGCCACTGTTTGGAAGTTCCAAAGTGTGGTTAACAACTTTTAAAATTCTAAACAGTGCATAACAAAGCTGTGTGACTGCTGATTATGGTGGTTAATAGGCACTTACCATACATTATAGGTAAATTTATAGACTGATTAAGGTGGAAATCAGAGACCACCTTAGGGAGAAACTTCCTGTTTGTGCAGAGAACCACCTTGTCTCTGTGAAATGAAATATAATTTGGTTCCACTGACAAGGCCTGTAGCTCACTGATCCATCTGGCTGAAGTGATAGCTACCTGGGACACAGTCTTCCATGTCACATATTTCAGCTCTGCTGAGGACATGGGCTCGGGGGCTGCATCAGCTGTGCTATGCAGATGTTCAAGTCCCAAGAAGGGGTAGGCTCCCTATAAGGAGGGTGCATATGCAGCAAGCCCTTGAAAAACTTTTTGAATATGGGGTTGGAGGCTAAGGAAGGGCCCTTCCCTGCTGACAAATAAGCAGAGACTGCTGCCAAATGCACCTTAAAGTAGAAGGCCCAAAAAGTGCAGGTGAGCCACATAGTCCAGTAGGACTGGAAGGCCAGCCCCTTGAGGGTCAACATATATATTGGAGCAGCATACTGTGAACCTTTTCCACTCGGTGGTATAGGTTTTCCTGGTAGATGGTTTTCTGATAACCCTCAGAATGTCCCAAACTCTCTCAGAGAGTTGCAAACCAGCATACTCTAGGTCTTCAAGAACCAGGTCCTCAGTCAGAGGGACCCCATGTTGGAGTATATAATCCTCCCCTGAGAAGAGGTCAGCAGATTGTACCTCCTGGGGAGGCAAATTGGGCTGGTAGATGACAGGCCCAGTAGCATCGAGTACCAAGGTTGTCTGGCCCAGTCTTGAGCTATCAGAATCATTGCTGCAGGTTGACACCTGAGTTTGTTCAACACCCTGAGCAGCAAGGAAAATGGAGGGAAGGCATACAGGAATTTCCCTGACCAGTCCTGGAGAAGTGCATCCACGGGTACTGTGACTAGTGCTGGAGGCTTGCAACAGAACAGAGGCAGCTGACGATTGTCTGGGGCTGCAGAGAGGTCTATCTCTGGGGTGCCCCACCTCCTGATGACAGTTTGTAGAACCTGTTTGTTCAGTGACCATTTGTGGTGGTTCTGATTGATCCTGCTGACAGCATCTGCCAGGACATTGTCCTTCCTTGGGAGGTGGACTTCTGACAGGGATGCCTCGAGGGAGTAAGCCAGACTCCAAATCTTTATGGCCTCCATGCAAAGTAGAGTGGACCTTGTTCCACCCTGCTTGTTGATGTAATACATGCTGGTGGTGATGTTGTCTGTCCTGACCTGCACCACCTTCCTCTGAATCATGGCAGAGAATGACTGAAGAGCTGGCTGCACTGCCCTGAGTTCCAACAGATTTATATGCAAAAGGAACTCTTATGGAGACCATGTACTGTGTGCTGTATGCTCTCCTAGGTGAGCACCCCAACCCAAGAGGGATGCATCTGTGGTAAGTACTTCAGTGGGGTTTTGCTGCAGGAAAGGGACACCCACCCTGAGGTTTTCCCTGTCCTGCCACCACTGCAAGGCCTGTAGCAGTGTGGACATTACTGGTATCAACTTTGACAATGAGTCTCTTCTTCAGGATCAGAATGACATCAGGTGGAACGGAATGTCCCTCATGAGGAACCTTGCCCCTGGAACTACAGCTGTTGAAGCAGCCATATGCCCCAATAACTGCAGGAAATGCCTAGCTGGCCTTGGTGAGTGGAGCTTGAAGGAACCTGCTAGTTGCACCAGATTGTCCACTCTGTCTGGTGGAAGCAATGCTCTTCCCCTCTCTGTGGCCAGTTCTTCCCTTATGAAGTCCAGGCACTGGTCTGGCTTTAGGACAGACTTTTTAACATTTATCAAGAATCCCAGTGAGAGTAGGGAGTTTAAAACAAAGGTTAAAGCTTCTGTCACCTGCTGCTGAGACTGCACCACCACTAGCCAGTCGTCTACGTAAGGGAACACTAAGACTCCCAAGCACCTTAAGTGTGCCACAACCACTGCCAGACGCTTTGTGAACACCTTGGGGGCTGACGTCAGGCTGAAGGGTAAGGCCCTGAACTGACAGTAGCCTGTTGGTAATCTGAACCTTAGGTACTTCTTGTGAGATTGCCTGATGGGAATGTGAAAATAGGCGTCCTTGAGATCTATGGATGCCAACCAGTCCTCTTGTCTGAGAGTGGGTAAGATCATAGCCAGAGTGACCATCTTGAACTTTGGTTTTGTTCGATGCTTGTTCAGAAATCTTAAATCTAGAATGGGTTGCCAATCCCCATTTTTCTTCAAGGTCAGGAAGTATCTTGAGTACAACCCTTTTCCCTTTTGTGAAGGGAGGACAGGTTCCACTGCACTGTTCTGAAGAAGAGTTACTACCTCTGCTTCCAGTAGGGTTGTTTCTGCTTGGGTGGCAGGTTTGAACAACCTTGCTCTCAACCTGGGAAAAGCTTTGAAGCTCAGAGCAAGGCCCTGGCCTACTACCTCCAGAACTCACTTGTCCATGGTTATAAATTGCCAATTCTGCAGGTAGTAGGCCAGCCTACATCCTACTGGAAATGGGGAGGTGACCCGCAACTCTTCAGGAAGTCTGCTTGGTTGGTGTCCTGGGCTGGGAAGAAGGACTGGAACAAGTGACACCTCTCCTGCCCCTGCCCCTAAAGTACTCATGCTGCTGCTGGTAAGCAGGGAAGGCCAAGGCTTGATAGAAGGGTCTGTGATAAGGCCTGCCCCTGCCTCCCCTACCTTGTTGTTTCTAAGGAGTGGCAGCTTTCTCCTTAGTTGCAGCACTCCTGTAAGAAGTCCTATACAGGCAGAGAACACCAGGAGGAAGGAGCTGCTGTTATACATAAACTGCTCTACTGGGACTAAGAACTAGAACTCTACTACTGGGACTTTCAATTTAAGGTAAAAAAAAAGTCTGTGCGTCAGAGTTGGCTGAAGTGAATTGTTATCTGTGCAGTTATCTATGTGTTTGTCTCAGGTGGCTGAAGGGAATTGTTATCTGTGCCATTAACTAACTGTAGAAAGATTTGTAAAGTAGGGGGAGTGGCTTAGCAAGAAGGAAGTCAGTTTAAAGCCAGATTTAAACACTGCCCTAGATAGCTTCTGCCAGAGAACAGGCAGAGAACACCAGGAGGAAGGAGCTGCTGTTATAAGCAAACTTCTCTACTGGGACTATATTGCCCTCTTTCCCCACCCTAAACCAGTTCTACTTTTATAGGCACAGGATTTGACTGACAATAGGAACTTCCTGTTTGGCAGCAGGAAGTGAGTGGTCACAGAGCCACCAAAGACTCACCATCCTAGAAGGATAACAGTAGCTCTCCGTCCCACCTAGCTGCTGGAGGTCTGACTCTGAGCAAGTAAGGAGACTACTGAGAGCTATAGGAACTTCTTATCTCAGAACAGGAAAATCAGGAGCTTAAAGGGCACAGAGGCAGTAAGTAAGTAGGGAGAAAAAAAAATAAACAAACAGAGGAAAGAGTAAGTATTCCAAACAACAGTTAAAGGGCCAGAAATAAGACATGATGGGAGTGGTGCAGTGCAGTGGCTGTGGAGCAGCAGTCTTCTGGGAGACGTTCTGGAGGATGCAGTGTTGTCCCATCTGCAGGCACCTCTCTGGGCCGAGGGAGGAGGTTGCTCATCTCCAGGCTGAGTTGGCCAGGATTTGGGGGGCCTCCTCTCCCACCCAGGGACCACCAGGGCAACTGCTGTTGCCTCAGAGGTTGCCAAGAAAGAGGAGCAGTTGGACTACAGTGGGCTCAGGGAGGGTGAGGGTGATGGAACAGAGATGCATCCCTCCAGCTGTACCTCTCCACAATTCATATGTTGTTCTGGCAAAGTGTGGTTCCTCTATCCCACAGTGGAGACCAAGGAAGATGCTGGGAACCTCCACAAAGGAGACCCAAAAGAGGGTGGCATGGGACCCCACAGGGGAAGGAAACAACTCCTGGTGGGGGACTCCATTGTTAGGAAGATAGAACTGGGGGAGGAAGGGGAGAGGGAGGTAAGGTGCCTGCCTGGCACCATGGCTTGGAGGGACAGGGAGCGAATCCTCAGGATCCCAGAGCAGCTGCACAGGGGAGGGAGCTGGATGTCATTGTCCACCTAGGGACAAATGACCTGGCTAAGAAAGGGATCAGAGCAGTGCAGGAAGAGTTTGTGGAGTTGGGAAGGGGGCCTTAGACAAGTAGCATGCATGGTAACCTTCTCGGAGGTGCTGCCTGTCTATGGCACAGATGAGGCTAGGGTGCTCCACACCATGGGATTCAATCAGTGGTTGAAAACCTGGTGGAGAGCTCAGAGATTTGGCTTCACTGGGGACTGGGGGTCCACCTGGAGGGATGCAGGCCTATACTGGCGTGATGGTCTGCTTTTGTCAAGGAGAGGAACCAGGATCCTAGCTGATAGGTTTAAATGCTTCACTGGCAAGCATTTAAATTAGCCAAGGGGGGAGGCACAGGAGAGGAGCAGGAAAATCCTAGCCCCCCACCAAAAAAAAACCAGGATACTAAGTGAGGTAAACACCAAGATAGAGATGTCGATAGGGAGAAGGGCAGGGGTAAATGGAGAAAATGACAAATGCAATAAGGACAGGGATGGGGGAAAAAGGGGTAAAGCCATCAAGAAATGGAGGGTAATGAGTACCAATGCCCGTAGTCTGGGCAACAAACTCCCTGAACTAGTGGCCTTGATGGAAGAGGGATGCCTGGATATTGTAGCAGTCACAGAAACATGGTACACAGAGAACCATGACTGGGATGTTAACATACCAGGGGTACACAACCTACAGGAGAGACAGGGATGGGAGAAGAGGGGCGGAGCAGCTCTCTATGTAAGGGAAAGGATAAAAACAACTGAACAAAAGAGTAAACAGGGAGGAGAGGAGGCACCGTGGGTCACCTTAGAGACTGGAAATTACACCACAATCTGCATAGGGGTTGTATACAAACCCCCATGACAGGGGGAGGGAATGGACAATATTATGATAGAAGGCATCCTTAGGATGGCAGAGAAAGGGGAGATACTGTTGATGGGGGGACCTGAATATGCCAGATGTTAACTGGAGCACCTTTGCTGCAGCCACATCCAAAAGCAGGGCCATTCTCGATGCACTTCAGGTGGCATGCCTCAGACAGCTAGTTTTGGAACCCACTCATGAGGGAGCATTCTTAGACCTCATACTCTCAAATGGGGACAGTGAGAGGATCTCAGATCTAGAAGTGGGTAGCCATCTTGGAATAAGTGACCACCAAACAGTGTGGTTCACGATAAACTCAGCCACAGAGTCAAGCCATACAAAAGTGAGGGTTCTGGACTTCAGGAGGGCTGACTTTAGCAAGATAGGAGAGTGCCTTAGAAAAGCACTAGCAAGCAGGCTAGAAGTAGGGGGTGGAGCAACAATGGGGAAATATCAAAACTGCCATCACAGAGGCAACAAGCCTTTGTGTGCAGCAAATAAACAAATCAAAATGAATGGAAAAGCCACTATAGTTCTTAAAAGAGGTGGCAGTGAAGGTTAGGGAGAAAAAAGATAGCATTTAGGAACTATAAGGAAACACAGCAGGAGTAGGACAGAGAACTGTACCAGTTAAGGCAGAAGGAAGCAGGGAGGGTAGTCAGAATAGCAAAGGCCCAACCTGAGGTAAAGATAGCCAACTCGGTTAAGAAGGGGGATAAAACCTTTTATAGGTATATTAGGGAGTGTAGAAAGACAAAGGGAGGGATAGTGAGGCTGTATAGAATGAGACGGTGGGTGGGCAGAGAGGGACAGTGAAAAAGCAGGGATACTGAATGAATACTTCTACTCAATATGCACAAAAGAGGAGGAGGGGGAGGTGCCTAATCCAATTAACAGAAGCACTCTGGATGGGGGGTCGATCCCAGTCTTTTCACAGAAGAAGGGTTCTGAAAGAACTCCTAAAACTGGAAGGTGGACAAAGCATTGGGGCCTGATGGGATTCACCCAAGAATTCTAAAAGAATTAAGGAGAGAACTAGTAACACCACTGACTACCATTTTTAACAAATCACAGGAGGATGGTATAGTACCTGAGGACTGGATGAAGGCGGATGTGATGCCCCTTCACAAAAGTGGGAGCAGGGCAGAATCAGGAAACTACAGACCTGTCAGTTTGACCTCAGTGGTAGGGAAAGTGATGGAATCACTTCTGAAGAAAAGAACTGTTGAGTACCTAGAGGCCAGTGGGGCACAGGACCCAAGGCAGCATGGGTTCACAGTGGGAAGGTCATGTCAGACGAATCTAATTGATTTCTTTGACTGGGTGACCAAAGTAGTAGACCAGGGAGGGGCTGTGAACATGGCCTACCTAGACCTTAGCAAGGCATTTGAGACAGTCCCACACAAAAGATTAATAGTCAAATTAACCAGCCTGGGAGTGGGTCCCAGGGTGGTAGCCTGGGTAAAACATTGGCTGGACAACAGAACACAGAAAGTAATTGCAAATGGAGTCCACTTTGAAGAAAGAGGGGTTACTAGTGGGGTACCGCAGGGTTCAGTACTGGGTCCAGTCCTTTTTAATGTCTTTATAAGTGACGTTGCAGAGGGACTGGATGGAAAAGGATGCATCTTTGCAGATGACACAAAGATCTGCAACAGGGTTGATACACAAAGAGGCATGGAAAGGATGAGGAGAGACTTGGCAAGGTTGGAGGAATGGTCAAAAGAATGGCAGCTTGGATTCAATGCAAAGAAGTGCAAAATAATGCACTGGGGAAACAACAACCCAGGTAAAGATTACACAATGGGGTAGGGGGAGGGGAAGTAGTAACAACAACAAAAATGGAAAAGGACAAGGGGGTAATCATATCAGATGACCTTAAGGTTGGCAAGCAATGTGAGAAGGCAGTAGGGAGGGCTGGGGGGATACTGGGTTGTATAGGGAGAGGCATCACTAGCAGAAAACAAGAAGTTGTTATCCCTCTGTACAGACAGTTGGTGAGACCCCATCTGGAGTACTGCGTCCAGTTCTGGTGACCCCATCTCTGCAAGGACATAGACAGGATGGAGGCAGTCCAGAGGAGGGTAACTAAAATGGTGCAGGATCTGCAACAGAAGCCATACGAGGAGAGACTAAAGGAACTTAATATGTATACCCTTGAGAAAAGGAAGGAGAGGGGGTACATGATAGAAACTTTTAAGTACCTCAGTGGAATCAACAAAGTCCAAGACGGTAACATCTTTCTGAAAAAGAGATGTGTCAGAACAAGGGGACACAATCTGAAGATAAAGTGGGGACGGCTCAGGGGCATTGTGAGGATGTATTTTTTCACAGAGGACGCATGGAACAGCCTTCCTGAGGAGATCGGAGGTCTAAAACTGTGGGAGAATTCAGAATGCATGGGACAGACATGAGGCAATTTTTGTGGGGGTAGGAAGAAAGAAAAATTACTCACCTTAGTAATGTTGTTTCTTCTAATGGAGTCTTGCTGTATTCTGACTATTGCAGTTAGGTCCTGCCTTTCAACTGCCCCGGAGAACAAAGAGTTAACTTTCCATGGCCAGCATGGAACGTTCAGCGCAAGCTCAGTTGAAGCCCCTGTCTGCTGCTGTTTAAACTCCAACCGTCAGATCTTTATGAGCAATACTCACTAGAAGTTCTGTGTGGAACTGTAAAACTCACACTAGCCAACTGGTAACTAGATTTATTTAAAAGGTTTTTTTGGTTTCAAAGCAAAGACTCAAATCAGGAAACCCAAAAAACAAAACACAACACACACCCAAAGTAAAGGAGGGTAAAAAAGGGGCACCCCTAGTGTGCCAACACTGCTCCTCCCCACCCACCCACATCCCAAAAACCAGGTTCTGAGAGGGGAGGCAGGGGGGAAGTCAGAATACAGCAAGACATTTTTTAATTTTTAGTTTTTCTTTCCAGAGTTTATGACACATCTTGGTAGCCTGTCCAAAAGGTCTGTGTAAAAAATATTTGTCCACAATAGACCTAATAATGCCTTTCTTTATGACATCATAATTCTTACCATGACAAAGACTGTGATGTCACAAATAGCAATTGTGAGGTCAACTAGGGACAGTCAGATGCTTTTTGAAAGGCTACAAGAAATATGTACTATATTATCTGAAATATTTAGTAGAGAACAAGAGAAAATAAAAAAAGCTAGAATTAAAAAATACTTTTTGTGTCTTCAGATCAGTTTAAAAAAACATATTTTTTCTAGTAATAGCTGTGAATGTTTAACTGTCTGTTATAAAATGGGCAAATGATTTCTAGCAATCTGATTGGTTGTTAGCCATGCATTAGATGTGTCTAATGCATAGCTAAAACTAGAACCCCCATTTAGAATACACAGGCCCATTTTATAAGCGCAATAAGCCACTCCGGGGATGTGCATTAGACAGTTCTAATGCACAGCTGGGG
This sequence comes from Neoceratodus forsteri, assembly GCA_016271365.2. NCBI lineage: Eukaryota > Metazoa > Chordata > Ceratodontiformes > Ceratodontidae > Neoceratodus > Neoceratodus forsteri. Next base: position 1,706,299,855 of record CM028129.1, on the reverse strand, counting down.
ACTGGGCCTTTTCGGCCTATGGCCTCGCGGGCCTCACTACGCCCTCTAGCTGTGCATTAGAACTGTCTAATGCACACCCCATCGTGTCTTGTTGCTTACTTAATCTAATTTTGGTTTTGTATATTTTATTTTGTTGTTTATGTACCTACGTATATTTTGTTATTTCTTCTGGTCGCCCATGTAAACGGGTCTTTGGCCCATGGACTTTTCCAAATTTTAAATAAACAAAACAAACACATCAAACAAAATTGTTGTAAATCTAATAGCGTTAAGCTTTTTATTTTAGTAGAGAGCTGCTCTTGGAAAGGGTAATTGTCTTGTACAGCAGGGATATTTGCTGATGTAATACAACACATCACGGTAAAGTCTAGATAAACTGCAGGCCATTACCCCTTCCTTGTGTACTATACATGACACCAGCTGGATAACAAGGCAATACTCTCACTAGCTAGCTAGCATATATACTGCCCAATGAGTGCATAACGTGCCAACAAGGGCAGAGGCATCTAAGGGAAAGGAAACCTCATGCCAGCCACTTAAAAAGGAACTGTTAGCATTAAGTGCCCCATACCCAAGTGTGCAACAGGTCCCAGTTTACACTTTGTGTGCAAAAACATTTTTTTTTTGGTTACTGTTTACTGCAATATAGTAAATTGGATTCGACTGATTTTGCTGACTGCCAAGATGACATTTGCTGTAACTACAAATCCCAGAATCCCCTGCAGCTGCCATCAGAAGAGGGCTGCAGCAGTGGCAGAGTCACTGGCCTGCACTGCTTGTTGGAGTTTTTATAAGCTCTGATCTTTTGTGTGCTGGTCTTGCTGTCTTCCTGAGGCTAAGTATAGCCACAGGGGACTGCACTTACCCTGGGAGAACAGTGTGACTAACAAACATCTGATCTGAGCTTATAAAAGCTTTGAAATGCACTAGAGGCTACTGAATCTCCCACTGCTGCAGCCCTGCTCAGAACAGTTGAAGGGGATTCTGGGATTTCTGGTTGCAGCAAATGTCAGGAGGGAAGTCAGCAAAATCTGTCTGATACAATCCACTATACTGTAGTAAACAAGTAAAAAATGTTTTTGCACAAAGTGCAATTTGTGAGACTCTTAGTGCTGACTGTTCCCCTTTAATTCATTTTTTTCTAAGAACTCTAAAATCCCACATGCTGAGCACTTACATATTGTCACGCCCCAGTCCGGAAGTGGTCAAGGCCCACTGCTTCATTTTTTTGAGGCTCTTCTCACTGATGTTCCTTTGTCCTTCTACAGGCATGCAGTCAATATAGAGATTGTACAGCAGAAGGGCTTCTGTCTTCTTGCGGAGTAGGTGAGCGTGAAGGACCCGCTTCACAAACACACAGGGATCCTCAGCAAGGAACTGCAGCCGGATCCGTGGCACCCAATACTGACAGAGCATCTGAACGCATTCTCCTGTGCAAATAGTAAAGAAAATTCACAAAAAGAAACATAGAAAACATGACGGCAGATAAAGAATCAAGGCTCATTCAGTCAACCCAAAACCCCTACTTACTCCCTATTAGGCTATGGCCACATAGGGTAATTACCTCCTATGTTTCTATTCCACCCTTACTTCTGCCAACTCTCCACCACAATACCCTCCCAATACCCATTCTCTCCCCAAGGGACTATCAGGACTATAAAAAAAAGAACAGTTATGTACTTACCGTAACAGTAGATCTTCAAAAGAATCTCTTCCATTAGGCCACACCTTTGGAACTATATCTACATCAGTGGTAGGACCACATTGAAAGTATTGCTAGCCGTGGGGTGCACATGACGATGTCATGCGTCAGCGTCTAAGTAAACGTGGATGGTCACATCTCTCCTCAGTTTCCCACCAGAGATTGTGCTCGGAGGGCCTCCCTTCTTGGAGAACCAGAAGATCATACCAGTGCTTCTCATAGCAGGCGAGTGAAGCCGCTGGATAAAACAGTCATGGAAATTTCCAAGGCAGAAATTGGATGCCATATTCCCCTACAGATTAGAAAAGGTGGAGGGGGGGGCTGGAATGGCCTAATGGAAGACATTCTCTTGAAGATCTACTGTTATGGTAAGTATGTAACTGTTTTGTCTTCTTTTTGGACATCTCTTCCATTAGGCCACACCTTTGGAACGAGTTCCAAGCAGTCCCAAAAGCTTACTGGGAGGTTGGTGCAGTCTGGTTCAGGTCAGCAGCCCCTGCAGAACAGCAAGGCCGAAACCTGCTCTTCTGCAAGAGACAATGCCCAGACTGTAGTGCATAGTAAAGGTGGGGACAGTACTCCATGTGGCTGCAGCGCAAATGTCAGCCGCAGAAACGTTTCTGAAACAAGCAACAGAAGCGGCCATACCTCTGGTGGAATGACCATGAACCACACCAAGCTCCGTACTGTACTTCCTGTAACAGAATGTAATACAATGTGCCAGCCATTTGGACAGGCAGTGGGGCATCCTCTTTCCAAGGGGCCAATGAAACAAAAAGCTGAGAGGACTTTCTGCAGTATTTGGTGCGACTCACGTAGTATCTCAGTATTCTATGTTCATGAAATTATGGAGCAATGCCTCACCCTAACTGGTATACTCAGGATAATAAAAGAGGAAGGTGGACGGTTTGATTTAATGTAAACTCAGACACTACTTTAGGCAAAATCTTAGGATTAGTACACAAAGAAACTCTGTCACTGTGGAAAATCAAATAAGGAAACCCACACATAACAGCTCTGAAATCAACTGAGCAGAAGTGATTGCAACTGAAAATAATGCTTTCCATGATAGAAAGCATATACCACAACTCGTGGCTGGCTCAAAAGGTGTCAAAGTAAGTTTTTCAAAAACAATTCAGGTTCCAAGGCAGGACCGGATTATGAATGAGAGGTTTTATATGCTGAATACCTCTTTAAAATGTATGGGAGACCTTCAGTAGGAGAACCGTACGACCAACAGTAGGGGCATGGAAAGCTGATACAGCGTCAAATGCACCTTAAGTGAAATACTTCAGACCAGAGTCTGATAATGACAGCAAGTATTCCAACACCGCATTTTTCAGACAGCTGTATGGATCCATATGTCTAGAAGTGGCCCACAGAGTGAAATGTTTCCACTTCAAAGAATGTGTATGTATGGTGGAAGACTTTCTGGCCGCAACCAGTATGTCAGCAACTTTAGTGACACACCATACTGTGCAATGGCTATGTCTTCAGGAGCCAGGCATGCAGATGCAGGGACTTTAGGTCTGGATGAACCAGAGACCCCCCTATCCTGCGACAACTGGCCCCTGCATAGAGGCAAAGGTACTGGAGGCACCACTGCTAGTTGCTGGAGCAGTGGATACTATATCTTCCGAGGCCATAGGGGTGCAATGAGAATGAGGGTCACACCCTCCATCTACAGTTTCAGTTATATTCTCTACATTAATGGAACTGGAGGGAATGCATACAGAAACCTCCCCTTCGAAAAGAGGGACAACGTATCTCACCCAGAACTCCAAGCCCTAGAGCGAGCTGGCAAAAATGCATCAATTTTGCATTGTGTGGGGATGCAAACAGGCCCCACTCTGGATGACACCACAGTGTGAAGAGGTTGTCTACCACTAAGGTCAGCAGTTCCCATTCATGCATCTTGGACTGTGACCTGCTTAGCTTGTCTGCTAAGACGTTTTGGACACCTGGGATATGCAAGGCTGACAGTTCTGTGCCATGTTCCACCACCCTGTACCACACTCTCATTGCTTCCCGAGACAGGAGAAAGGAATGTGTTCCTCCTCATTTGTTTATATAATGCAGGCCACTGACTCTTCTGTCCATCTGTATTAACAGAGGACCCAGAGTCAGATATTCCTGAAAAGCCTGGAGTCCGTATAAGACAGCTCTCATCTCCAGTACATTTATGTGCAATTTGTTCCCATCAGGGTCCAAGAACCTTGTGTTTGATAAGGGCCCAGGTGCCTCACCCGGATCTGGAAGCATTCGAGGTGAGAATCTGAATTGAGTTGGTATGAGAAATGGAACGTCCCTTAAGAGGTTGTGGTGGTCCATCCATCACATCAGTGTTTTTGTAAGGGGATGTGATGAGCATCTTCTGGTTCATGTCATCCATAAACTGATCCACTGCACTCTCAGTATCCACTGCAGTATTCATATTGCGAGCCAGTGGATAGTTACAATGGCTGCTGCCATGAATCCCAGAAGACACAGAAATGTTCTGCCTGGGACTTGATGACTGCTGTATACCAGCTATTCTTGAGCAATGAGTCGTTCTGCTCTGTCCAGGGGCAGGAACGCATAGCCCTGTTTTGTGTCCAGGACAGCACCTACATATGAAGCCTCTGGCAAAGAGGTACTGACTTTGCAGCATTCACTGTAATACCCAGGTCTTCAACAATTGCTTGGCTTGGGAGAGATGTGCAAAGCTGGCTTTTAAGAGCCAATCATCCAGGTATGGGAAGACATACAGACCTTCCCTGTGAAAGGCTGCTGCTGCCACCACTGCCAGTCATTTGGTAAAGACCCGTTATGCAGAAGACAAGCCAAAGGGCAATACTCTCAACTGATAATGCTCCCCCTTCCAGCACAAATCTCAGATATTGTCTTTGATGTTGCCTGATCTTGATATGAAGGTATGCAATCTTCATATCTTGGGAGCAAACCCACTCCCCCATTTGTAATAGGGGAATCAAAGCTTGCAGGAAGACCCTGCAAAACTTCTTGTATTCTATGTAGAAGTTTAGGTCTCTTAGATCTAACATAGGCCTAAGACCTTGTATCCATTTGGGGACCAGGAAGAAAAAATTACTCACCATAGTAATCTTGTTTCTTCAAAGGGATCACTCATTATGATTAAACTGATGCAGTCAGCCTCTTGTGTTGAACTGCCCAGAGAGATGGCATGCTATGCAAATGATGGAACTCTGATTAGCTCATGCCAATTTCAAACTGCTGCCCTAGCAACTGCTGCACTCTGAGTGCTTCAGATTCTTACAGAGCCTAACTGGGTATAGTACCCCCTAGCTAATCTTCACATAATAAAGAAAAAACTGCCCCTCAAGATCAAAAATCCCCAAGAGACAGACCTAAAATGAGACCACAAGAAAACCAACTGGCTTAATGGGTGAGTCTCTAACCCGGTTTATATGTAACATTAAAGCAGAGATGCAGAACAAAGATTCCCTTTCCTTTTTATTTTCTTTTTTTTTTAAGATTCTAGTAGGGGAGGAAGGATGGGTGTCTTAATCATAATGAGGATCCCTTTGAAGAAACAAGATTACTACAGTGCGTAATTTTTTCTTCTAACCCCTGGAATCACTCATTATGATTAAACTGATTCAGACTACCAAGCAGTACCTTTGGAGGTTGGGCAGAGAACCTTTTTGGGGAACAGGTTCTGCAGAACTGCTGTGCCAAACCTGGCATCACTTCTGAATTGTAGATCCAGTGTGACTGTTTTCCATGTAGCTGCTTTGCAGCTTTCCAGTAGTGGGATATCTCTTGAAGCTGCCACTGACACAGCTGTACCCCTGGTGGAATGTGCCCTTAGGCCCAGGGGTGCCTATTTACCCACTCTGCCGTAACAAAACTGAATACATGCCACTATCTAGTGAGCAACTGTACGTTTTGTGGCAGCTCTACCATTACCCACTTTGCCATATGTGAGAAAGAGCTGTGTCTGTCCTGGTTTGTATGCCTTCGGTTCTGTCAATGTAATGGCTCAGTGCCCTCTTGACATTGAGGCAGTGAAGTTTCCTTTCTGGAGAACTGGAGTTCTCTGTAAAGAAAACAGGTACAGTCATAGACTGATTCAAGCGAAAATCAGATACCACTTTGGTGAGAAATTTCCTATTGGTCCTGGGGACCACCTTATCCCTGTGAAATGAGATGTAGTCCACATCTGTACACAGAGCTTGCAGCTCACTGATCTTCTTGGCAGAGATGATAGCCAGCAGAAACACAGTTTTCCAGGTGACATACTTCAGGTCTGCAGTTGCCATAGGTTCGAATGGTGGCTCAATCAGCTTGGCAATGCTGATGTTTAGATTCCAGGCCAGGACGGGTTCCCTCAGAGGAGGGTGAAGGAGGTTGAGGCCCTTAAAGTATTTCCTGAAACCTGGATGACAGGCCATGGACCTCTCCTTACCAGCTGACAAGTAAGCTGAGACTGAAGCCAGCTGGACCTTCAGGGTCAAGGGCCTCAGTCCTAATGAGTGCAGATGTGTCAGGTAATCCAGGAGAACAGCAAGGTCAGCCCTAGAGGGGTTAGTACCCTTACCTGAGCACCAAATGGAGAACCTCTTCCACTTAGAGGAATACGTTTTTCTAGTGGATGGTTTTCTGGAGCCCCTGAGCACTGTCAGGACTTGTTCTGACAGCTTGAGGCTAGCAAACTCTAAATCCTCAAGAACCAGGCCTTGATTATCACTGATTTGAGGTTGGGATACAGAATCCTGCCCTGAGAGGAGGTCAGTAGGTTGTGCCTCCTGGGCACATGAATTGGGGAGGTCACTGACAGAGTTAGAAGAAGCGAGTACCAGTGCTGCCTTGCCCAGTCTGGTGCCACCAGTATCACTGTTGCTGGTTGGGACCTTTATTTCAGCAGGGTTCTGAATACCATTGGGAAAGGAGGGAAGGCATACACAAACTTCCCTGACCAATCCAGGGCCATTGCATCCAGGGGAACTGTCCCCTTGTGTGGGGTCCTGCAGCACTACAGGGACAATTGGTGATTTTCTGCAGAGGCAAAAAGATCCACATCTGGAGTACCCCACCTTCTGAAAACTGAGTTGAGGATCTGAGGGTTCAGACACCACTCGTGGTGGTCCTGACTTATCCTGCTGAGAGAGTCTTCCCTGGAAGGTGTATGGTTGATAAAGATAGCTGCATGGAGTATGCCAGGGACCACAGCTTCATTGCCTCTGTGCAAAGTGGGGCTGATCTGGTTCGTCCTTGCTTGTTGATATAGTACATGGTTGTGGTGTTGTCTGACCTGACCTGCACCACCTTGTTTTGCAGATGCGGGCCAAATGCCAATAGAGCTAGGTACACTGCCCTGAGCTCCAGCAGATTTATGTGCAGCAGGGACTCTTGAGGAGACCATGTGCCACTTGCTGTGTGATTCAGCAAGTGTGCCCCCCCAACCGAGTAGGGAAGCATCTGGTGTGAGAATTAGAGAGGGCTGTTCCCTTAGAAAGGGCACACCTACCCTGAGATTGTGTCTGTCCAGTCACCATTGAAGTGCCTGCAGTAGGCTGTGGGTGACTAGAACCAATCTGGACAGTGGGTCTGTCCTTTGTGACCACTACTGTCTCAAGTGAAACTGGAAGCCTCTCATTTGGAATCTGGAACCTAGCACTACTGTGGTGGCAGCTGCCATATGCCCCAGTAGCCTGAGGAATTCTCTGGCTGGCTTGGGCTTGCCCTGCATGAAGGAACTTGCAATCTGTAGGATGTTGTCCACTCTGTCCTGAGGCAGGAAAGCTCTGCCCAGGTTGGTGACCAGCTCTTCTCCAATGAAGCCCAGCACTTGCACTGGCTCTTGCTGTGATTTCTGCTTGTGTATGAGGAAACCTAGGGATTCCAGCGTGGATTTTGTGAGTGCCAGTGACTGCCTTGTATGTTGCAGGGACTGGCCTACAATTAAGCAGTCGTCCAGGTAGGGGAAGACTGTCACACCTTGTTTTCTCAGGTATTTGACCACCACTGCTAAGCATTTTGTGAATGACCTTGTTGCTAAAGTCAGACCGAATTGGAGTGCTGTGAATTGGTAATGACCTGAGGCCAGTCTGAACCTCAGGTACTTTCTGTGAGTTGATCTGACAGGGATGTGGAAATAGGCATCCCTTAAGTCTAGGGAAGCTAACCAATCTCCTTTTTGCAATGGGGGTATGATTAGTGAGAGGGTCACCATTTTGAACTTTGGTTTCAGAATGTGCTTGTTCAGAAGCCTTAGGTCCAGGATGGGTCACCAGTCCCCATTTTTCTTTTTGGTAAGGAAGTATCTTGAGTAGAAGCCTGTGCCCTTTTGTTTTAGGGGCACTGGTTCCACTGCTTTGATTGATAGGAGGTGTTTTACATCTGCCTCCAGTAGGTAACTGGGGCAAAGGTTCTTGCTCTTAGCTTGGGAAGTGATTTGAAGCTGAGTGACAGCCCCTGGCTCATTACCTCCATGATCCACTTGTCTGTGGTGATGGCATGCCAAACCTTAAGATAGTGAACCGATCTGTCACCCACCAGTGGTGGTGATGGTGGTGGGGAAGTGATCTGTACCAGCCTGTCAGGGATTCTGTGTGGGCTGAGCATGGGTTTGTGGTGAGGGAGAAGCCCATCTCATGGCCCTTCTACCCCACCCTCTGAAATAGCCTCTCAACTGCTGGTGGACCTGCGAAGCCTGTGCTTGGAAAAAAGGTCTGGGATAGGATCCCCTACTCCTGCCTCCCTATTTTGGGCTCTATAAGAGGTAGAAGGTTTTTCTTTAGAATTACTTTTATAGGTGACTTTATATTCCTCCATCCTTTTCATGTAGGCCTCTGTTTTGTCACCAAATAAGGAATTGTTCTTGTATGGAAAATCCTTAGCCTTAACTTGAGCGTCTAAGGTTAGGTTGGTAGCTTTTAGCCAGGCCAATCTCCTCAGGGAGACAGATAAAGCCTCCAGTTTGGCTGCAGTGTTGTTAGCATCCACTGCCATGTGGAACTGATATTTGGTGGCATCAAGGGCAGACCTTGCCTTGCTGCTAGAGCATTATCGACTCTACCTGTCAGCAATCTCCCATAAGAAGGCAGAGTTCCTATCCGGGGAGATTGCTGCCACTCAGAACCGACCAGCTCAGCTCTTCCGAACCGTAGCAAGCTGTGCAACCCAGCCTGTCTGCAGGTTCGGAGAGCCTTTTCACAGTTGGAGTGTGAGGAGCTTGCTCGTTTTTTTGCTGATAAGGTGGCCGACATCAGGGCGGAGATTTGATCAACACACTCTATGAGAGTTGCTGATGATTGGTGCTTGGCTACTGTCCCTCACTTCTCTTGGAGTACCTTCGACTGGAGATCCTGGATGTTATGTGGATTTTCCAGGGCATGTGCCCTACATGCTGTAGTTTAGATCCAGGCCTAACGTCCCTGATTATGGGTTGTCGTGATATTATCAGCCCAGTCTTAGCGCAGATAATCTGGTGCTCTCTTGAGTTCGGTGAGTTTCCTAGCTCCCTGAAGGAGGCAGTGGTGACACTCCTCTTGAAGAAAGCTTCTCTGGACCCAGACTGTCCGGCAAACTACAGACCTATCTCTAACCTTCCCTTTTAGGGGAAGATAATTGAGAAAGTAGTGGTTGTACAGGTGGAGAACCATTTGACCATCCATACCATATATGAACCTCTCCAATCCGGTGTTTGAAAGAGGCATAGTACCGAGAATGCGCTGGTTCGGGTACTCAATGATCTGATGGCAAGAGATTGAAAACACCAGTCCATCTTGGTGCTTCTTGATCTCTCATCAGCTTTTGACACCATGGATCATGCAGTACTGCTCGAGCACCTGAGGTTCATCTGTGGCCTGACAGGTTCAGTTCTCAGATGGTTTAGATCTTTCCTCAGTGGCAGAACTCAGAGGGTGATGTTGGGGATTTATTCCTCTGACCCACTCTCTCTCTGTCATGTGGGGTTCCTCAGGGCTCTGTGCTGTCCCCCATGTTATTCACGGTGTATATGCTGCCCTTCGGAGTCATTATAAGACAGTATGGGCTGAGTTTTCACTGCTATGCTGATGATACCCAGCTCTACCTGTCTTTTGCACCTGACCAGGATGGAGCACTCTCGGTTTTTAATAACTGCCTTGCTGAAATCCTGGATTGGATGAATTCCAGCTGGCTGAGGTTGAACTCAGGGAAGACTGAGGTGATGGTTGTGGATCCAGAATGCCAGATAGGGGGGTCGGGGGCAGGACACCTCTTGGGGCTTTTCCTGGAGGGTTCCCAGCTCCTGACCTCTGAACGGGTGCGGGACTAAGGAGTAATACTTGATGATAGGCTGATACTACATTCTCAGGTGTTGGCCATCGTTAAGTCTTTCTTTTACCACCTGAGGAACATCACTAGGATCAAGCACCTTGTTCCGTCTGGTGATCTTCCTATACTGATCCATGCCTTTGTGACCTCGCGCCTTGATTATTGCAACTCCCTTTACTTTGGGCTTCCGGGGTTGAAATCCACTGCTAGCAGCTGGTGCAGAATGCTGCGGACTGATTATTGACAGGGACTCCTCGGACTTCCCATATTACACCCGTAGTGCGCGAACTGCACTGGCTGCCAGTTCAGTGGCAGATCAGTTTCAAAGTCGGATTACTGACTTATAAAGCCCTATACAGACTCGGCCCTGACTACCTGAAAGGGCTTCTGTACCCTTATCGCCCTGAGCGATTGCTCCACTTTGCAGATGAGGGGTTGCTAGAGATTCCAAGGGTAATTTTAAAATCTTCAGGGGCCCGTGTGTTCGTGTATGCGGCCCCAGCCCTGTGGAACTCTCTACCCCGTCTGATTCGGAAGTGTGTGACCCTGGAGGGGTTCCAACAGGCATTGAAGACTTATTTGTGGAGCAAGGCATACTGTGACTAATTAGGTAATTACCTCTGAATTTTAATATGTATTTATTGTTGCTGTTTGTATTTGTTATTTTATATTTTGTGATGCGCCTTGATATCTGAAAGGCACAATATAAATAAAGATGATTATGATTATGATTCTTGCAAGTCAACTGCCACTTTACCTGGGACTTTATCAGACAGAGGAAGGACTGAATCCCATAGTGCTTTCTGATATTGGACAGCATAGGCCATATCATTTATTTATTTTATTTACTAGTTTTGGGAAATACCATTGAGCTAGAGGTTCGTTTACAAAGGTTTCACGTCATGAAACATAATGTAAAGCATAAGAAATGTAACATTTGGTACAGAATAACAAGTATTCTATTATATAGATTAGGTAAAAGTCTAGTTAATACAAGAGTCAGGGGGTACATTATTCCTGGAACAAACAAGCATTTGTCAATGCTGAATGTTGATTGAGTTGGTCCTTTGAGCTCACTCACTGCCCCTTTGTCACTTGCTCGTTCTGTTTCTCCCAGTGCTGTAGGCTGCAGTTTTGTACTGGGCACCTGCCTGTGCTGGCACCCTTTTCTGTCCACAAAGAAATCCGCAGCTGTCCTGACAGAGTTCCGTTGAGGTCGCTCACTCCCCCTCTCTCACTTGCTCATTCTGTTTCTCCTGGCACTGCAGGCTGCCCTGTTGTACTGGGCTCCTGCCTCTGTTGGTGGCTTTTTCTGCCCAAAAAGAAGTCTGCAGCAGTCCCAACACAGGTCCGTTGAGCTTGCTCACTTCCCCTCCCTCACTCGCTCATTCCGTTTCTGCCAGCGCTGCAGGCTGGCCTTTTGTACTGGGCTCCTGCCTGTGTTGCCGCCTTTTTCTGCCCACAAAGAAATCCGCAGCAATCACGATAGAGCTCCATTGAGCTCGCTCACTCCCCCTCTCTCACTCATTTTGTTTCTCCCAGTGCTGCAGGCTGCCGTTTTGTACTGGGCTCCTGCCTGTGTTGGCACCTTTTTCTGCCCACAAAGAAATCCACAGTTGTCCCGACAGAGCTCCGTCGAGGTCGCTCACTCCCCCATCTCACGCGCTCATTCTGTTTCTCCTGGCACTACAGGCTGCCTTTTTGTACTGGGCTCCTGCCTGTGTTGCTGCCTTCTTCTGCCCATAAAGAAATCCGCAGCAGTCACGACAGAGCTCAGCTGAGCTCGCTCACTCCACCCTCTCTCACTCGCTCGTTCTGTTTCTCCCGCCATTGCAGGCTGCTCTTTTGTACAGAGGCCCCGCATGCACTGCTGCCTTTTTCTACCCACAAAGAAATCTGCAGCAGTCCCAAAAGAGCTCTGTTGAGCTTCACTCACCCCTCCTCACTCGCTCGTTCTGTGTCTCCCGCTGCTGCAGGCTGTGTTTTTGTACTGGGTTCCTGCCTGCGTTGGCGGCTTTTACTGCCCACAAAGAAATCTGCAGCAGTCCCGATACAACTCCGCTGAGCTCACCCACTCACCCGCTCTCACTCACTTGTTCAGCTTCTGCTGGCACTGCTGGCTGGCCTTTTGTACTAGGCTTCTGCCTGCATTGCCACCTTTTTCTGCCCACAAAGAAATCTGCAGCAGTCACGATAGAGTTCCGTTGAGGTTGCTTACTCCCCGTCTCACTCGCTCATTCTGTTTCTCCTGGTGCTGCAGGCTGCCCTTTTGTACTGGGCTCCTGCCTCTGTTGGTGTCTTTTTCTGCCCACAAAGAAAGCTGGAGCAGTCCTGACAGAGCTCTGTTTATTTATTTATTTAGATTTTGGTAACTGGGTAAGCCCACCTGGGGTCCCTTTTTCAGGGGGGACCCGGAAATTAGTTACAGAGAGTACAAACTTAGGAACATTTACAGTTATAACAGATATATATATATATATATATAAAAATACATCGCACATCAGTAATCAATAATCAAACTCAGGCACATACATACAGTTGAGCTTGCGCACTCCCCCTCTCTCACTCGCCCTTTCCGTTTCTGCCGGTGCTGCAGGCTGCCCTTTTGTACTGGGCTCCTGCCAGCATTACCGCCTTCTTCTGCCACACAAAGAAATCTGTAGCAGCTATGATAGAGCTCCACTGAGCTAGCTCACTCCCCTTCTCTCACTCGCTCATTCAGTTTCTCCCACTGCTGCAGGCTCTTTGTACTGAGCCCCATGTGCATTGCTGCCTTTCTGCCCACAAAGAAATCCGCAGCAGTCCCAACAAGAGCTCTGTTGAGCTCACTCACTCCTCCCTCCCTCCCTCACTCGTTCTGTGTCTCCTGCTGCTGCAGGCTGCCCTTCTGTACTGGGCTTCTGCCTGCGTTGGTGTCTTTTTCTGACCACAAAGAAATCTGCAGCAGTCCTGACACAGGTTCGTTGAGCTTGATCAACCCCCTCTCTCACTCGCCCATTCCATTTCTGCCGGCGCTGCAGACTGGCCTTTTGTATTGGGCTCTATCCAGCTGAGATTTCTTATCTATTTTCTTGTCCACTCCAGGTATTGAAGTTGGAGTCTGGAATATTTGCAGCACTGCCTTTTTGAAGGATTTGTGCATAAGCAACAGAAGGAGTTTTGTGGGAGCTAGTCCCATCATATCCAGGAAATCTGCTTCCTACACATCCTCCTCAGTCTCCTGGAGGGGGAGATTGAGGGTATCCACTATGTTTTTTACAAAGGTATAATGAGAGGTGTAGTCTTCTGGTCCCCTGGAAAAGGAGCCAAAGTCTTGTTCTGGGGAGACCTCTGGTTCTATAGGTTCCCCTTCAAACTCCTCTTCATCCTCCTCCTCTGGATTACAATACAGAGGTTGCGGTTCCTGTGGTGCTGGAACTTGCACAGGAACTGGTGTAGCCAGTGTGTGAACCGGGACTACAGCCTGTAAGGCGTATAAAATCTGTAAAGCATTTGCAATGTCCTCAGCTAACAGCATATCTCATTTGTCTGCTGGGAGCTTCTTAGCCTTCTCGGCCAGAGGCGCAGTGACATGTTTTTATGTTTGCTTGCATGCATGTGCAAGAAACATAGTGCCATCATCCGAGATTTTGTAGGTGTGGCACCCTGTCTTCCAATTCAGTCAGTGTGTTTGCAGGCACAGCCACAGTTCACCAATGAATGCTGCAGCTGTCTATGACAGCAGTTGAAAATGCAGTGGCATACAGTTGAAAGGGAGAGACCGTTTCAGTGAGCAGCGATAAGATAGTGTTGATTAGCATACTGCCGGCAATCCTGCTTGTATACATCTTTGCTTTCTCCTCCTGGAACATAAATTCAGTTTGAAGGGAACTTTTCCTAGGACTATTTTTCCGGGAGGAGGCAAGTGACTAAAATGACATTCTTGGAATGTTTCCAAGAAAATATCTACTTGCCATCCTTGGAATGTTGAGTCAGAGTTCAGGGTAGGAGCAGCATTGACAAAAGCAGGGAAACAGTACCCCAAAGAGTCTGAAAAAGTAGACGCAGTTGTTGTCTGTGGCACACCTGATCAGTATTGTAATGATATTCCCCAACCCTCTGAGTGTCTCTGAATAGCATTCCCCCTCGTCCACCACACACAGTGCGGCTGGAGGGGTGCCCAATCCCGTCAGCTCAGCACTCTCCCCAGAGTTCTGGGTGCCCACGCTGGGGCCCACCCCAACATGGCTTAAGTGAAATGGCAGAGGGGTGCTAATCCCGTCGGCTCAATTAAACCCCCAAAAAACAGACTTCCAGTTGCCACGCTGAGAGCCCACCCAGCGTGGCACACGTCTGTAGTGGCGACGGAGTGCCTAACCCGCCGGCTCACTGACCCCCAAAATCTTCCAGCTGCCACAGTGGGAGCCCACCCCAACATGGCACTAGTCCTGCATTGTCTTCCTAAAAAGAAAACAAACACCTGAAAAGAAAAAACGGTCCCTCATTGATTGTCTTGTCCCCCAACCCGCCCATCCTCTGCGCATCCACCTCCCCACATCCCCACGTCACCCCATACTTACCTCCGGAGGCAGGCGAGACGATCTCCGGTGGACCGGGAACACGTCTGCACTCTTCAAAGCCGACCGCAAACTGAAGAAATGCCGGTAAGCCGTATAATGAAATAAATCTTTTTTTTCAACTTTGATGCATATCGCAGGCATTTTTGGGAATTTTGGCACCAAATTTTAGACATAGGGTTTTTGGGACCCCTCTTCATGAATTCTGGCACTGTCATGGCATTAATCGATCTCTGAGGTGATTTCGAGGTCACCATGCTGAACCACCTTTTGGGAATGATTTATGAAATGACAGTGTCACAGTTCATGAGGTAGGCCCCCAAAACCCTAAGTTGAAAATTTGGTGAAAAAATTACCAAAAATGACTGATTTACGAGCATGCGATGCGCAGTTCCTACGCACGCTCAAAAGTTCGCAAATGTTTTAATATTTTCACTCCAGATTTTCAACATTGCCATTTTACCACACCTCCTTATGAGCAGTACAGCTGTCATTTTCTACATCTTGCCCAAAATGTGTTTCCACGTGTGTAGTGCCCAGTGGCGCAGTCAGTGTGCGAAATCAATGTTTGGGACAGATTAAGAAAACCACAGTGACACTGTTCATTAGCAGATGTCTTAAAATGGCTATGTTGAAAATTTGGTGACAAAAGTCCATAAAATGACTGTGTTACGAGTGAGCATTACGGAGTTTCCACGCACCCTTGTAAGTTCATGAATTTGTAATACTTTCAGTCCAGATTTTTACCACTGGCATTTTTCCACACTTCCTTGTGAACAGTACAGCTGTCATTTTTCACACCATGGCCGAAATGTGTTTTCGCACTTTCAGCGCAGAAATGCGTGGTCGCTCTGGGAAATCACTGTTCGGGACAGATTAAGAAAATCACAGTGATACTGTTCATGAGCAGAGGTCCCAAAATGCCTGTGTTGTCAATCTGCTGTAAAAAATCCCCAAACTAATTACATTACGGGTGTGCGTTGCACAGTTTCTATGCACGCTCGTGACTTCACCAGTTTTTTTAATATTTTCACTGCAGATTTTCAGCATTGCCATTTTTTACACCTCCCCATGAACAGTACAGCTGTCATTTGTCACATCCTGTTCGAAATGTGTTTTTGCACCTGTGGTGCCAAATGGCATAGTCACTGTACAAAATCAGCTTTTGGCTAACAAACTGATATTGCCACTGTTCATGAAGTGGGGGTCAAAAAAAACATGTTGAAAATTTGGAGTGAAAATACCAATGAACAGCTGAGGCGTTAGTGTTTTCAACCATAACGCCCCACCCTGTAGAGACCGACAGGCATCAGGGGCGTGACTTGGGATTGTTACCTGTAATGCTCATATCATTCCACCCCCACCCACACCCTGTAGCCAGTGACAGGCATTGAGGTGTGCCTTGGACTCTTCTGCCCCAAAGTTCACCCCATTCTCCTATACAGCACCCATCTCACCGTATTTCCTGATGGAATGGGGCGAACATAAGGGCCAAAGACCCCAAGGCACACCGTGACACTTGTCAGTGTCTGCAGGGTAGGGTGTGGTGAAATGGCATGGCCGTTATGCATGACGACCCAAAGGCACACCCCAATGCCTGTCACTCTCTGCAGGGTGGTGGTGGGGTTGGCTTCAGTTCAATACTTTACTGCCATTCCTATTATGCAGCTCTGTAACTCCTACACTACCAATGCCAGTGCCAGCAAGCAAACATTCGGCATTGACAAATGCTTGTTCTTTGTATTTTTTCTTAAGTGGGACAGTTCCAGCTATTGTCTCAACAGCCCTTTTAGATTTACCTTGCTTAGTCTTATCTGACTCCTTGTCAGAACCTTTGTGCTTATCCGTGTCCTTATTAAGGACACAAAGAGAGGGGTTTCCTTCTGCAGTACTAGCAGATGCAGAAGCAATTTCTTCTAGTTTTTAGATCTCTTTTTCAAAGTCTTGGGACAGAAAGTTTTACAAAGGTCACAGTTTGAAAAAATATGACTAGTTCCCAAACAAAATACACAGAGAGAATGCTTGTCTGCTTTTGCTATAACCTAACTACAAAACTCACAATATTTAAACCCTGTGTGTCCTGTGCATTTTTTAGGTTTATCAACAGGGTCCGCTGACATTGAGAAAAGTGCAGAAAATTATCCCCCCTGCGTGTAGAGCCGAAATCCCCCTGCATGTAGAGCTGATTGTGGGTTTATTTGGAATGGATTCAGGAAAAGAAGGAGTCTGGGAGCCTGTCCCTCGCTGGATGAAGATAGTACTGATATTGGCGAGGCACTGCATACAAAATACCTGGGTAACGTGCAACACCAACGATTGTGCAATGGCACAGACTTGTTATGCAAACACTAGCCCTTGAAAAGTTGACTTTGGTGCTTAAGAATAGAGGGGAATCCTTCTATAGAGAATGGGCCCCTCTTTTGGCTTCATTAAGTGGAAAGGAGGAAAATACACTAAGGTTGGGATTGGGATAGAAGTGATCAGGGTAAATAGGGAACTATAAAAGGAAACTGGTTGTTGTTTGCTGAAAAAAAAAGGGGAAACAAAATTAGGTAAAAAAAAAAAAAGAGGGGGGAGGGATACACCGGGGAAATGAATGAACTGATAGATAGCTGAGCTGGGCTAAAGTGACAAGGTGAACAATATCAATTTTTAATTTATGTATTGTTAATTTATTAATGTCTGTGTCTGGAAATATGTATAGAATGCATCTGTCTGTTGTATGTGTGTTAATATGTTGTCGATATGTGTTGTTGCTGTGTGTTTAAAACAGTTTTTGAAATTAATAAAAAGAATATGCAAAAAATAAAAGTGCAGAAAATTAGATGTTTGTGAAAAATAATGGGTTCCTTGGAAAAGACTAATTTAAATATAAACAACCGCAAGCAGTTCCTGGAACCGAACGCTAATCGGTTCCCTGAAAGCAGAGGGAACCGAAAACAAACTAAATTTAAATAAAATGATACACTGTTGATGGATCCTAAAGAGAACCATTGAATAGACAAGAATTAATGCTAAATCTGAGGTAAAAACCTCACAGAGAACCGCGAGTCCCTCAGTTACACGGAACCGTGAAAAAACGGAAAAACAATAAAACACTAGAAAATTACACTAAACTAACTTATAAGGGCAGCAATCTAAAATTAATAGCTTAAAACTGTACTTATCGACCAAATTAGCATGTTTGAAGCAAATTGAAGAAGAGCTCTCCGGGATGTCTTCACTAGGCAGGCGGAGTAAAGAATCTGAAGCACTCAAAGTGCAGCAGTTTGAAACTGGCACAAGCCAATCAGAGTTCCATCATTCGCATAGCATTCCATCTCTCTGGGCAGTTCAACACAGGAGGCTGACTGCATCAGTTTAATTATAATGAGTAACGGAAGTAGAACCCTTTGTTCATCTAATGGGAAGGCACTGGTTCTATTTCACATTTGTTCAGCAAAGCTTGCACTTCTTTCAGCAGGGACAAATGCCCTGGAGGATACGTGGAAAGAGATGGTGGATGCGTGGGGGGTTCTAAGAACTCCAGAGCATGTCCTTTGCAGTTATCTCCAGAACCCATTCATCTGCAGGAACCTCCATTGTGTTACATAAAGGGAGAAATGGACCCCTACAACCACCTGTGGAGGCAATAGTGGTGTGAGGGCAGGCCGATTCCAGTCAGGCTGAGGTGGTAGGGGCAGAGCCGCCAGCTTCACCAGCCTTTAATGCTTTAGAATGGGCCCCTGGAGGGAGAGGATCTAGAAAGGCTCCACCACCCGTACCCTGGCCTTGCTGATGGTAGGATTGATGTCCACCTCTGGCAGCAGGCTAATGAAAGGATCCCCTTACATGACTCCTACCAGGTGTGCGATACAGGGATATGATCTGACCTTAAAGTCATTTTAGAAACTTGAAGGACTCTAAATGCCTCATCTACCTGATAACCAAACAGTCTGGTGCCACTGAAAGGGGCACTGAAAACCGTTTGATGCACATCAGTTGTAAACCCAAGAACCCTGAGCCCTCCTATCCCAATCCCTTAGGCTTTCTCCTTTCCTGTCCTCTCTTTAGCTTATTTCTCCTTTTAGTTTTACATCCTTTCCTTTTACTGTCCCTCGGGCTCCCTTGCCCACCCTTCTGACCCACCCAGTGGCAGAGCTAGACTGGGGCTGGGGGGTAGTCACCCCTCCTGGCTGCCCCAGTGTGAGTAATGGCACCCGCCACTATCTTTATTCATAGTTTAGTGCCCTTGTGGAACCTATGATTGACTGAATGCCCCCCCCCGACTCCCAAATGCTCAAACCTGGCTCCGCCACCCACCTTATTTCTCTGTCTGTCTGTCTGTCTCTCTCTCTCTGACATACAGAACTGGGGCTGAAGGCATCAACGATGGTTACTGGCCAACCCAAGAAATGCCACGTAATACATCGGCTCGGTGTGGTGCCGCCCTGACGCCAACTCCTCCTATCGCAAAAAAAAGAAGTCTCAAGGTCCTGATCCTCCGGCTCAGTACCCAATAGTGATGAATGATGAAGCCTGACACAGACAAGATCTACTATTTCATGGCCAACTTACAAGGTAGGACTACTATCTTACAGAGCTGGGTATGCTACAATGGAAAACTAAACCAATCACAGAGCAGCTTTAACAATGGTGATGACATCACAGTAGCAATGCGCAGCATAAAAGACAGCATATGTGAGATGCTTTGAACACCTAGCTGCTTTCTACATAACATCTATTTCATAGCGTATGGTGGAATGCTGCTCGCATGGAAATCCATGCCTGGAACAGTGTTGTGCTGCAGTAGTGATATCAAAATGCTGTTGTGCTGCAGTATGGACCTTACTGCTGCAACACAACAACACCGAACATCGCCGCATGGCTCCCTGTCTCTGAAGCCGTGTCAGCAATCACCGGAAGATATGATTTAAAAAAAAATATCTGAACAGTTTATTTGTAGGTGTAAGCCTGCATGAGCCACAGCTGCCATCGTTAGCGCTGTGAAGTAAGGTTTGTCAATTTCAGTTATGATCACAACAATCACAGTGTTAATGGGTTTCGGAACCGTGGCAACTGCAGCTTTTTGTTTGTTGCGAGACAGATCATTCTGATGACTCAAGCTGTCTGTGAATGGTGTACCATACACCATAAAATATTGTGTATAGTCATCTATACACAGACAAGCCTGTGTAGGAATGTCGAGGTTGCTGTGGCAACCAGTGTACCTCTCGCGTTGCACTCTCGAGGTTACTGGTTGCCATGGCAACCTCTCGATGCACACACAGGTTTGTTGTGTGTGGATGACCATACACAATTCTCTGTGTTTTGTACTGTAACGATTCCATTGATCTGTACTGTACTGACTTGCTTCTCTTGTGCTGAGCCATTGATCAGAAGGGCACAGTTTACATTTTGCCCTTTTTTCTTTTTGTAGCTTTTGATCCTTTCTATTACAAAACCAACTAAACACCTGTTGTATAGCTCAAATATGACATGGGTGTGAGTGAGATAGCAGAACAATCCTCACTGGCCGTACTTGACCTCTTCTGACCTCACTTGTGGCTTTGCCACTCATGAGTTCAGGGGGTCAAGTGTAGCTCATGAAGATATTTCTACCATCTCACTCTCACCCATGTCAAATCCTACATAAATAAAATAAACAATGAAACTTTTGACAGGGAACCATGAAAATGCATACCTGTAGGTAAAATTCCACCATTCAGTATAGGTCTTCCATGTGTATCTCTGACCAGCTCTTTGTCATTAACCTTATGTACCAGATAGAGTTTCTTCTCTTTGTCATAGTCCAGTACCCCAACAGTATACCACTGATAGGTCAGAAGTCTGCTTTTTGGGTCTTCTAAAACAAGATACGGAGTTTAGGTTTGGGTGAGTAAAGTGAGTAGTGAAGACTTTATCCACAGTACCAGGGGAAACCATGTGTGTCAATCAGTCAATAACATTATAAGGAAACTTATGCCTGTCCCAAACCACTCATTCTGTCAAGGAGTTCTACCAAGAATTTCAAGTGAATCTTACTCCTGTCAGAATCACTAACTGCACCCTCATCCTTTCATCCTTCTAGAAAAACATTGCATTCGGTCAGTGTTCGTCTTGTCAGACATCTGTTCAAATTATGCCTCCTCAGAGTCTTCTCCGTTGCAAAGAGAACTATCCCAGTTCTGCCAGACCATCCTCAGACCAAGTTTTCCAAGCCTTCAACCACTTTAGTCACTCTTCTCTGCACCATCTCAGTCCTACTGATGCCCTTCCTCAGATATGGGGACGAGAAATGAAAATTACGTACCTACCGTAATTCTTGATCTTCTTGTATCTCACCATTCTTTACTGCTGGGTGTAAGCCAGAGGCGCCGCATCCGCCATGGGATTTTTTTTAGGAGCTCACACCATGGAGCGCCCCCTACCAGTGATGCACTCATGATGTGCCAGGGCGGTCATTAGCGCCACAGACTCTTCCTCCATCCCAGTTCTATTAGCCGGAGAGGCGAAATAAGGATAAGAAAAAGAGAGCGAGGCAAGAGAGCTGAGGGATAGAAAAAAAGGAAAGAATATAAACTGAAAAAGGCATTAACCAGAAGAGGACAGAAAAAGAAGAAAACGCCTACCCTAAGGCACCACAGGGCCTCACTTCTGGGGCGGCTTCAAGGGAGGAACAGATGAAAAAGAGGAGAAAAAGAGAAGAAGAAGAAGAGAGGGAGAGAACAAGGGATGTTGGGAGGGAAGAATACTGCCCACTGATATATCGGTTTAAGGCTTAGAAGTTCGGACCAAAACAAGGGAGCAAGGATCCCACTTGATAGGACTGAAAGAAGGTTCCACTGAACTACTTTCACAGACTGGACACAAGGGCAGATTCTCTAACCTCCCGTCATCCCAACCTCTTAAACTCTAGCTGAGAGCTCACAGACTGCCGAGGCAGAAATTCTGTTCTGGAAAGTGAGCACCCAACTAGGAAGAGGTCCTTTAGCACCTTGTTAATACTAACACAGATGCGTGTGTAGAGGGGTGAGCTCTACAGAGGGCACCCGTTAATGAAAGGATAGAGTGGGAACTCAATCAGACTCCCTGAAGGCCAGGCAATAGTATCAGCTCAAGGTGATTGAAGTGCTAGGAAGCACCAACCAGAAGAACTGATACAAAAGAAGATTATGACCTGTCAGAGGGACCAGGACAAAAAGGACCGAGCCATAGAGGGATGGTCCTTTAACTGTGAATTGAACCACATGGTTAAGAAAACCAAGAGGTCACCCCTAAGGGCAATCAGAAAGAGTTCCTTCAGCATAGAATAAATTCCACTGGTCCCACTTTACCTAGAGGAAAATAGGATCCATTCAGAAAAGAACGGAAAAAAAAAGAGATATATACAGTATATATATATATATATATTGGGAGGCTTAAAGGCCAACGAAGAAGTAGGAGGAACGAGCAGGAAGGGGGAGATGCCAAAGAAGGAGGCCCATGAGGGGAAGGTGGGTGGGAATCAGTAATGAATGGTGAAGATACAAGAGAAGATCAAGAATTACGGTAGGTACGCAATTCCATATCTTCCCTTGTCAATCTTCACCATTCATTACTGCTGAATGAGTACCAAGCTCCCCCCGAAGGGGGGTCTGAGCAGACCCTGAGGGAACAGATCCCTCAGCCTCCTACTGATAAGAAGTAGGGAGAGGGGGACCCTAACTACTAGACCAGGAAGTCTAAGGAGGGTGAGGGAAGGAGGCATCCCCTGAGGACTGGGGAAGGGAGGTTGTCCCTGAAGAAGCCTTCTCGCCCTGTGGGAAAAAAGGCAGGTCCCCCCGAATGCAGAGTTAGCCAATCTACGCTGGGCAATGGGTGACAGTCTGGAGAGGTGAAGCCATGCCATCCACCTAATGCAGATCGCTGTCCCTACTAGTCTGGATGCCACCTCGTTGGCATCGTAGGATGCCCTCGCTTGGTGCCTTGTAAGCTCCAGACCCTGTGCAGAGAGGGCAATGGCCTTAAACTGCTGTGAGTTAGGCAGAGAGGCTAAGAGCTGAGCCAGCATCAACCACAGATGCCTGTTGTAAGCAGCGTGATCAGCCTGATGCGATGAGATGCATAACAACGCACAACCAGAAGAGAAAACTCTTAATCCCCACTGGTCAAATTCAGCAGAATCTGAATCCGGAGACCTGTCGTGCACCAGGCGTCAAGGCCCGGAAGGAGTGTCCAGGGAGGTCAAATCCGAAAGCGGGTGAGGCAGAGAATCTAGAGACTTATGGGGGGCACAATACCATCCCCTGCAGTCTTCCAGGGCTAGAGAACGAGCGGCTGGAGACTGCCAGGTGTGGATGGACGCCTCCTGGAAGGGGATCAGCCAGGAAGGCACCACCAGATGGTGAGTGCTGAATTCACTAAGGAAAGCATTCGTCTGCCACTCGGTATTGTCCCTACAGATGTAGGAGATATGAAGCTCCAACATCATCCTCAAAAGGAAACACTGATAGTCAGTGAAATAAGCGTCAGAGGAAAGGTGGACATGAAGTTCCTCTTCAGAGGAGGAGGAGGACAAGGAGGAAGTAGAGCTCGAATACTTAGAAGACTCCAGCAGCAAAGGGGGACAGGCGGAAAACCTGTTCGTCCATGCCCTGACATAGGACGGGAAGGCCGCCACAGTAGCTCTGAACGTCTCCCAAGTTAATAGCCCAGTGGGCCCCTCATGGCCTAGGAGAGAGGGAGGTGGTTGCAGAGGGATGGGTGAGGAGCACCTAATAGCATGTGCCCAGCCTCTGCCAGGCCTTTGGGATCCAGGTAGCAATGCCGCCAAGACTGAGGACCCTGAGACTGTGCCGGGTTGCGTAGTAGAAAGGGAAAGAGGCAACTCCAAAAAGAGCCCTGAAGGGGAATCTCCTCTGTGACATGCCTGGGATTGCATGAGTTCAGAAGGGAAACCCTCAGAACTGACACCAGAAGCTGCTTTAGAGACCTTAAGAGAAAGGTGAGGATCAGCGCTATGACTCCTCCCCACACCCCACAGGGCGGTGGGGGCTCGTCGCCGCTCCTGACCTCTACGCCTCAATCCTTCGGACTCGAAAGCAGCCCTCTTCCTCAGGACTAGTGGTGGAGGTCCCTGCTGAGCAAGACCCTGAAGGGAACTCGCTGAGGCAGAGTCCTCTCCCACCTCTGCTGAAGGACCTGAGCAGCACCAGGAACGGCAGCTGCCCGGGACCTCCAATAAGAGGGTATCCTCTCCAGAACACCCAAAGGGTCCACTACAGAAGACTCCAGGCCACCGCTAACCATGGAATCATCTGGGTTAACCAGCTCTGGGGACTCTGGGAGAGGAACACCGGAACGTTTAGCCCTGCAGCCTACAGGAGGTTCCCAACCCGAAGACTCTAGCTGCTGGTCTGGGTCCTCACCTGAATCATCCTCTTCTGATGAGGGGTCTACAAGGGAAGGCTCCATCACAACAGCCACAGGAACCTGCCCAGAGGTGGCACCAGGCCTGGTACCACCACACGCCACAATGCCAACCATGTCCACAGAGTCATCCACACGTTCGGCAGCACCAAGAACCTGGGCAGCATCGCAAATGGTGTCACCCGAGTCCCCGGCACAGCAAACGGCGCCAAGACCCAGTGCGGCGCTGCCAGAGTCCCCGGCACTGCGGACAGCGCCAAGGCAGAGTGTAACACCACAAAAGGCACCGCAAATGGCACCAAGGCCCAATATGGCACCACCCAAGTCCCTGGCACTGCAGACGGTGCAGAGACTCAGAGCGGCACCGCCAACGGTGCCGTCTGAGTCCCCGGCGCCACAAACGGCGCCGAGACCCAGAACGGCACCGCTGACAGCTCTGGCCAAGTCACTGGCACCGCAAGCTGTGCCAGACTCTACAATGGCAAGGGCAGATGAAAATGAGGATCCACCAGAGCCCTGCAGCCGGGAGCCGTGACACCGGGGCAGCCTGCACCTCCACGGAGGTGACTGCCGGGACGGAAATCTCCTCCTCGGCAAGGCTGGAAGTGAAGGAGGTTTCCTCCTCACTGGGCCGTATAGACCCAGAAGGGGACCCAGAGGAAGGGTTGAGAGATCTGGCCTGGGAAGCCCTCGGGCGACGCCGTCCTCCGAAAGTCGGTGGAGCTCGTCCGACTTTAAACGACGGACTTCCAACACACGGAGTATCCATGGAGAAGCAGGTGTTGCAATTATCCATATCATGGTAGGGTCCCAGGCACCGGAGACAAACATCATGATGGTCCATGACGGCAAACTGCCGGCCACAAGGGCACTGACTCATAGGGGCATGGCCCACCGTAGACTTGCGTTTTGCCCCTGAACCAGACATGATGCGAAACAATTAAGGAGAAACACAGAGAAGATCTCGGCGGCGGCGAATAATATAGAAAACAGATTGGTCTTACCAGTCGATGACATCGAGAAACACGGGATGAAGAAGCTTGACAGCTTCGAGTAGGATAAGGCCTATGACGCAGTACTGAATTCAGCTCTGCGCAGCAGGTGCAACCTCGACAGTGCGAAAAACAGAACTGGGATGGAGAAGGAGTCTGCGGCACCTAATAGCCACCTCGCACATCATGTGGTGCGACCACTCACAGGGCGGTGCGTCAGCGCCACCCTAAAAACCCAAAAACTTCCACGGCGGTGTACGCCTCGGCGACACTCCAGCAGTAATGAATGGTGAAGACTGACAAGAGAAGATCTGTACACCTTACTAGCTGGCGAAAGTGACCAGGATCTATACAGTATCTCTTGATCTGCTCACAAAGTTTTTCTTGTACTCCATCAGCTTTGCTAGCTGCTCCCCTTCACTGTTGTCCTCATTTAAAGTTGTTGCTAAGCATTACGCCAGGCCCTTTTCCTGCTGAGTTTTGGTAACATCTGTGTTCTTTAGGAAGTATTTTGTCTTCGTATTTTTCTTACCTAAATGTAACACTTTGTATTTTCAGTCCTGAAATGAGACACACATCTGTCTACCACTGTATGAATTTGTCTCCTGTGTAGTGCAGTGTCAGAAGCTGTCATTAAGTCCAGATACACAACATG
The DNA here is from genome assembly GCA_016271365.2 of Neoceratodus forsteri. Lineage (NCBI taxonomy): Eukaryota > Metazoa > Chordata > Ceratodontiformes > Ceratodontidae > Neoceratodus > Neoceratodus forsteri. The sequence goes on along the minus strand of CM028129.1, from coordinate 1,706,274,280 downwards.
AAAAAATTACTCACCATAGTAATGTTGTACTTCTAATGGAGTCTTGCTGCATTCTGACTATATACAGTTAGCCCCAGCACTTGAACTGCTCTGGAGAGGGTTAACTTTATGCCAAGGCATAGAACGTTGAGCTCAAGCTCGGTTTTCAAACCTCTGTCTGTGGTACTCTGAAGTGTAACCATCGGATTCTTACGAGCACTAAACTAACTAACTCAATAGCTAGAAATTGTTTCCAAAATGTTATACCAAAAGGCACAAAACAGAATTTTAGGGTCAAAAAGACTCAAGTCGAGAACCCCAAAAAGAATATAAGCAGGTAGTGAAACAACCAAAACATTTATTATAAAAACCAGAAAAACCCTTAATAAGATAAAGGCATGTCAAGTACACCTCTGGGGTGCAGCACTGTGCTTGCCAGACTACATCCCAAAACTACTAGGTTCCAGGAGGGGAGGCAGGAAGGGAGGTCAGAGTACAGCAAGACTCCATTAGAAGAAATAACATTACTATGGTGAGCAATTTTTTCTTCAAACAACATGAAGTCTTGCTGTATTCTGACTATATGCAGTCTACCAAGCAGTACCCCCTTGGAGGAGGGAGTCACAGAACCTATTTTGGGAACAGGCTCTGCAGTACAGCTGTGCCGAACCTAGCATCACTTCTAGACTGAATGTCCAGAGAGTAATGCTTGGTAAATGTGTGAACAGTTTTCCAGGTGGCTGCTTTACTGATTTCCACTAAAGGTATATCTCCAGCTGCTGTGACTGAAGCAGCTGTACCTCTGGTAGAATGAGCCCTCAGGCCTGATGGAGGCTCCTTTCCAAGCTTCGAATAGCAGAAATGGATACAGGAGACAATTCACCTGGCAATAGTTCTCTTGGTGGCAAGTTTACCCTTTCCCACTTCTCCATAAGTGAGAAACAACTGAGAACAGTCATTTCTATGGACCTTAGTGTGTTCCACATAGTAACTAAGAGCCCACTTTACATCCAGACTGTGTATTCTTGTTTTCTCCAAGGAAGAATGGTCAGTGAAAAATACAGGCAATGATACAGACTGATTCAAATGAAAGTCTGATACCACCTTGGGAAGAAACTTTCTGTTGGTTCAAAGGACCACCTTATCCCTGTGAAATTAAATTAAGTCAGCTTCCACTGATAAAGCCTGTAATTCACTGAGTCTCCTGGCAGAGGAAATGGCTACTAGGAATACAGTTTTCCAAGTCAAGTACTTCAGCTCAGCTGAGGATAGAGGTTCAAAAGGGGCTGCATAAGCTGTGCAATACAGATATTCTGGTCCCAGGAAGGGGTTGGCTCCTGAAAAGGAGGATTAACATGTACCAGACCCTTGAAAAATTTTTTGAACACTGGATGAGATGCTAGGGAAATGAAAATTATGTACCGACCATAATTCTTGATCTTCTCTTGTATCTTCACTATTCATTACTGCTTGGGTGTAAGCCGGAGGCACGCACCCGCCATGGGATTTTTTTTTCCAGAGGAGTCAGTACCGACGGCACCACCCCCAAGAGTGACACATCGCGTGAAGTGCGAGGGGCGGCCGCTAGGGCACCGCTAAGATGCCTGCATCCCAGTTCTGTTAAATGGAGAGGCTAAAAAAGAGGGTAAGATAAAAGAGCTTGCAAGAGCGTCGAGGATAGAAAAGAAAAGGACATAAACTGAAAAGGAATAAGCCGGTAGAGGACAGAAACAAGAGGAAATGCCTGCCCTAAGGGACCGCAGGGCCTCACTTCTGCGGTGGCTCCAAGGGAGGAACAGATAAAGAAGAGGAGAAAAAGGAAGAAGGAGAAGAGAGGGAAGAAGGCAAGGGATGTTAGGAGGGGAGAACTCTGCCCATCGAGATACTGGTTTAAAGTCTTATAAGCTTGGAACCAAAAACAAGACAGCAATGATTCTACTTGATAGGACTGAAGAGCAGGTTCAACCGAACCGCTTGCACAGAATGGACACAAAGAACAAATTACTCACCATAGTAGTCTTGTTTCTTCGAAGGGATCACTCATTATGATTAAACTCAATGCAGTCAGCCTCCTGTGCTGAACTGCCCGGAGAAATAGAATTTTATGCAAATTATGGAATTCTCAATTGGCTGATGCCACTTTCAAACTGCTGCCCTAGCAACTGTTGCACTGTGAGTGCTTCAGATTCTTACTGAACCTAACTGGGTAAAAGACCCACTAGCTAAAAATAACAATATTAAAATAACATTTTTGCCCTTTCAGGTCAAAACATCCTTAACCAACAAACCTAAGAAACTTTAAGACCACCTGGACACCAACTGGTTAAACAAAGTGAGTCTCTACCCTAGCCTATATATGAGAAAGAGAAAAAACACCCTAATGCAGGGATGCAGAGCAACTTCTATAGGTTCTAGTAGGGGAGGCAGGAAGGGGTTTTAATCATAATGAGTGATCCCTTTGAAGGTACAAGATTACTATGGTGAGTAATTTTTTCTTCTAACCCCAGGAATCATTCATTATGATTAAACTTAATGCAGACTACCAAGCAATACATTTGGAGGTTGGGCAGAGAACCTATTTCGGAAACAAGCTCTGCAGTACTGCTGTACCAAACCTAGCATCACCTCTGGCTTGTAAGTCCAGGCTATAATGCTTTGTGAAGGTGTGTACCAATTTCCATGTAGCTGCTTTACAGATTTCTAGTAGTGGAATTTCTCTTGAAGCTACCACTGAACAGCTGTGCCCCTAGTGGAGTGTGCTTTCAGGCTCAGAGGAACCTGTTTACCCACCTTACTGTAACAAAACTGTTTACATGCCACTATCCAGCGAGCAATTGTACATTTTGTTGCATCTCTGCCCTTACCAACTTCACCACATATGAGGAAGAGCTGTGATTGACTTGTCCTGTAAGACTTGGTTCTGTCAATATAGTGGCTAAGTGCCCTTTTGACATCAAGGGAATGAAGTCTCCTTTCTGGAGAACTGGAGTTGTCTGTAAAGAAGACAGGCAGAGTGATAGACTGATTCAAGTGAAAATCAGATACCACCTTGGGAAGAAATTTTCTATTAGTCCTAAGGACCACCTAGTCCCTGTGGAATGAGATGTAGTCCACATCCGTGCACAGGGCTTGTTATTCACTGATCCTTCTGGCTGAAGTAATGGCAACTAGGAAGACAGTTTTCCAAGTGACATACTTCAAATCTGCAGTTGCCATGGATTCGAATGGTGCATCCACGAGTTTAGCAATGCAAACATTTAGATTCCAGACAGGAACTGGTTCCCTTAGGGAAGGGTGCAGAAGATTAAGGCCTTTAAAATATTTTCTAAATACTGGATGAGAGGCCATAGACCTCTCCTTACCAACTGACAGGTAAGCAGAGAGTGAAGCTAAGTGGACCTTGAGGGTGGAAGGCTTCAGCCAAAGGAATGTAAATGTGTAAGGTAATCTAGGAGAAAAGCCAAATCAGCCCTGATAGGGCTCACACCCTTACCTGTACACCATACAGTAAATCTTTTCCACATAGAGGAATATATCTTCTTAGTAGAAGGCTTCCTGGAACCTCTAAGAACTGTCAGCACCTGTTCCGATAGGTTAAGTTTAGCAAATTCTAAGTCCTGAAGACCCACGCCTTGAGCCTCAGTGACTTGAGACTGGGGTACAGGATTCTGCCCTGAGAGGAGGTTAACAGGTTGTGCCTCCTGGGCAGGTGGATAGGAGGAACCACTGACAGAGACAGTAGAAGAGAGTACCAGTGCTGTCTCACCCAATCCAGAGCCACCAGTATCATTCTTGCTGGTTGTGACCTCAATTTCAGTAGGGTCCTGAATATCATAGGAAGGGGGGGGATGCATACAGAAACTTCCCTGCCCAATCCAGGGCCATGGCATCCAGGACAACTGTGCCCCTTAGAGGAGGCCTGCAACAGTACATTGGAAGCTGGTGGTTTTCTGTAAAGGCAAAGAGATCCACCTCTGGAATGCCCCATTTCCTGAAAATTGTACTGAGTACCTGAGCATTCAGGCACCACTCATGGTGGTCTTGACTTATCCTGCTGAGAGAGTCTGCCAGTACATTGTCCTTCCTGTAAGGTGTATGGCTGCCAGGGATACTCCCATGGAGTATACCAGGGACCACAGTCTCATTGCCTCTGTGCACAGCAGATCTGACCTGGTACCTCCTTGCTTGTTGATGTAATACATGGTTGAGGTGTTGGCTGTTCTGACTTCAGCCGCCTTGTTTTGCAGGTAAGGAGCAAATGTTTTTACAGCCAGGTGAACAGCCCTGAGCTCCAAGAGATTTATGTGCAACAGAGACTGTTGTGGGGACCATGTGCCACTTGCTGTGTGCTCCAACATGTGTGCCCCCCGACCTAGAAGTGAGGCATCTGTTGTGAGGATTACTGAGGGGTGTTCCCTTATAAAAGGTACATCCACCCTGAGGTTGTGCTCGTTCAGCCACCATTGTAAAGCCTGGACTAAGCTTTTTGTGACTGGAACCAGTTTGGACATAGGATCCGTCCTTTGAGACCAGTACTGTCTGAGATGGAACTAAATATCTCTCATTTGAAACCTGGATCCCATTACCACCGCAGTAGCAGATGCAATGTGGCCCAGTAGCCTGAGAAATTCTCTGGCTGGTTTGGGTCTTCTGGACACAAAGGATTTTGCAATCCACAGAATGTTTGTCACCCTGTCTTGTGGCAGGAGGGCTCTGCCCTGTCTGGTGTTTAATTCTGCTCCAATAAACTCCAGCACCTGGAGTGGCACCTGTTGAGATTTCTGTTTATCAGAAATCCCAGGGACTCTAGTGTAGATTTTGTTAGTGCCAATGACTGTACTGCATGCTACAGAGACTGTCCTACTACTAACCAGTCGTCCAGGTGGGGGAAGACTGTTACCCCTTGTTTCCTCAAAAACTCTACCACCACTGATAGGCACTTTGTAAAATCCCTTGGTGCCGAAGTTAGCCCAAAAGGGAGAGCTTCAAACTGATAATGGCCTGATGCCAGCCTGAATCTCAAGAATTTTCTGTGAGATGGTCTGATGGGAATGTGGAAATAAGGATCCTTTAGATCTAGGGAGGCTAGCCAGTCTCCCTTTTGCAATGAAGGAATGATTATTGCAAGAGTGGCTATTTTGAACCTTGGTTTCAAAATGTGCTTGTTCAGAAGTCTTAGATCCAAAATAGGTCGCCAATCCCCGTTTTTCTTCCTTATGAAGAAGTACCCGGAATAAAAACCTTTGCCCCTGCTTATCAAAGGCACGACCTCCACTGCTTTGATTGCCAGTAGATGCTTCACCTCTGCCTCCAACAGAATCCTGTGTGCAGCTGTTGTTGGAGCAAAGGTTCTTGTCCTCAGCTTTGGAAGTGATCTGAAACTGAGTGCCAGGCCCTGGCTCACTACCCCCAACACCCACTTGTCTGTGGTGATGGAATGCCAAACGTGAAGGTAATGAGCCAATCTGCCACCTACTGGTGGTCCTGAGATAGGGGATGCGACCTGCACTAGCCTGTCAGGGATTCTGTGTGGGCTGTGCCTGAACCTGTGGTGCAGGGGCCTCTCTTCTCATGGCTCTCCTGTCCCTTCCTCTAAAATAACCTCTGGCCTGCTGTTGAGGCTGTGAGGCCCAAACTTGAAAGAAAGGTCTGGGGTAAGAACCCCTACCCCTACCTCCCCTACTCTGGGGTCTATAAGAGGTGGATGGCCTATCTTTGGAATTGCTTCGATAGGTGGATTTATATTCCTCCACCTTCTTCATGTATGCCTCTGTTTTATCCCCAAACAAAGAGTTGTTTTCCAGGGGGAAATCCACTGCTTTAGCCTGCGTGTCTAAAGTCAGGTTGGTGGCTCTAAGCCAAGTGAACCTCCTAAGTGAAACAGACAAAGCCATTAACCTGGATGCAGTATCATTGGCATCCACTGCCATATGAAATTAGTACTTGGTAGCATCAAGTGCAGCCCTTGCTGTATCCTGTAAGTCTACAGCCACTTCACCTGGAAACTTATCAGTCAAAGCTAGAACCGAGTTCCATAGATTTTTTTGGTACTGCACTGAATATGCCATGAAATTGGCCTAACTAATAAAGAGGCAGCCATGTACCCTTTCTTCCCCATAGCATCCATTTTTCTTGAGTCTTTGTCTGGTGGATGGGTAACCAAGGGGATCCGGGCCTTGTCACAGGCAGCAGCTTGTACTACTCCCTCAGGATCAGGATGAGTAAAAAGAAAATCAGCTGTAGTTCTGTCCAGCTGATATTTCTTGTCAGCTTTCTTATCCACACCAGGGATAGAGATTGGAGTTTTAAAAATCTGTAGTGCAACCTTTTTTAAAGACTTATGCATGGGAAGAAGCAGACGTTTAGTGGGGGTTAGCCCCACCATGTCCAGAAAATCTGCCTCCTCCATATCCTCTTCTGTTTCCTGAAGAGGGAGATTCAGAGTTTCCACCAAGCTCTTGACAAAAGCATAGTGGGAGGAGTATTCCTCAGGGCTCCTAGGAGAGGACCCAAATTCTTGCTCAGGGGAAACCTCTGGATCTATAAGTTCCCCTTCAAAATCCTCCTCCTCCTCCTCCTCCCCAAGCACTTCCAGCATTCCCTGCCTTGCTGGGGGTGTAGAAGGAACCAGGGCAATCAGTGTAGGAACCAAGATTGCACCCTGTAGGGCTTGTAGCACTTGAAGTGCCTTAGCAATGTCCTCAGCTGAGGGCATAATATGCTTGTCTGCTGGGAGCTCCTTAGCCTTCTTGGCCGGAGGTGCAGCGACATGTTTTTCTTTATACTTTTTCTTTAATGGAACAGGTTCAGAGCCTATTTCCAAAGCCCTTTTTTTTTTTTTTTTTACCTTGTTCAGATTTAACTGAACTCTTGTCAGGATCCTTGGCTTTACCTCCATCCTTTTTGTGGGAAGAGGAAGAAGCAGAATTATCCACACTAGAAGCAGAAACAGAAGCCACTTGTTCTAAAATTTTAGACTTTTCTTTTATGTTTTAGGGCAAAAGGTCTTACAAACATCACAACTGGAAATACATGACTTGTACCTAAACAAGAAATACACAGAGAATGCCTAACTGCTCTTGCTATGAGTTGCCCACAGGACTCAAAACATTTAAAACTTGTGGGTCCTGTGCATTTTTTAGGTTTATCTAAATGGACCTCTGACATTGATAGACAAAAAGATTACTTCACAAAAAAACGTTATTTAAAGTACCTCGGAACCGGAGGTTCTTTAAATATAACTACCGCTAACGGTTCCTGGAACCGATCGCTATTCGGTTCCTGAAGAAAAAGGAACCAATAAAATACAGAAATTTAAACAAAAATAAAGCGGTTCAAGGAACCGATCGCTAAATGTATAAAATAAAGAAAAAAACGAGGTAAAAACCTCCAAAATAGACGCAGAACCCTCGGTTCCAAGGAACCATGAGGGAATTGCGAATGGAGACAAAAAACTACTATAATACTAATAAAATATATTAAACAATGTTTCTAAGGCAGCAATTTAAATATAAACTTAAATTTAATACTTATCCACAGATAAACTTTATTCTGAAGACAGTTCAAGGAAAGCTCTCCGGGACGTCCTTACTAGGCAGGCGGAGTAAAGAATCTGAAGCAATAGTTTCTAGGGCAGCAGTTTGAAAGTGGCATGACCCAATTGAGAATTCCATAATTTGCATAAAATTCCATTTCTCTAGGCAGTTCAACACAGGAGGCTGACTGCATTAAGTTTAATCATAATGAGTGATTCCTGGGGTTAGAAGGGCAGATTCTCTAACCTCCCGACATCCCAACCCCTTAAACTCTAGGTGAGAGCTCACAGACTGCCAAGGCAGACATTCTGTCCCGGAAAGAGAGCACACAACTAGGAAGGGGAAAGATGCCCCCTAGCATCTTGTTAAGTGCTAACACAGATGTGTGTGGGGAGGGGGTGAGCTCTACAGAGGACACCCCTTTATGTAAAGGATAGAGTGGGAACTCAATCGGACTCCCTGAAGGCAAGGCAAGGACATCAGCTCAAGGTAACTGAAGTGCCAGGACAGCACCAACCAGCAGAAGCTGACACTCTAGGAGATTAAGACCTGCCGGAGGGAACCTGGAAAAAGGGGGCCGAGCCATTAGAGGGATGGTCTCTTTAACTGTGAATTGAACAACATGGCTAAGAAAGAGCCAAGAGGTTACCCTTAGGGGCAATCAGAAAGAGTTCCCTCAGGATAGAAATAAATCCTACTCGTTCCCCATTACCTTCAGGAAATGGGATCCGTCCAGAGAAGAATGGAAATATCATGATAGGTTTTATTTTTTATTTTTTGGCTTAAAGGCCAATGAAGAAGAGGGAAGGAACGAGCAGGGAGAGGGGAGCGCCTAAAGTAGGAGGCCCTTGAGGGGAAGGTGGTAGGTATCAGTAATGAATGGTGAAGATACAGAGAAGATCAAGAATTATGGTAGGTACTGCACTTTCATATCTTCCCTTGTCAATCTTCACCACCCATTACTGCTTGGGTGAGCTGTTGCCCCTGGGGCAAGAGAAACCCTGAGGGAACAAGACCCTCAGCCTCCTGCTGGCGGGAAACAGAAGGGAGAGACCCTGGGCTAATCAGACGAGAAGCCTAAGTCTGAGGAGAGCTAGGAGGTGTCCCCCGGAGACGAGGAGATGGAGGAAGCCCCTGCAGAAGCCTTCTAGCTCTGGAGGAGAAAAGACAGGTCCCCTGGAAAGCAGAGCAAATCACCCTACGCTAGGCCAGAGGTGGCAATCTTGATGGATGAAGCCATGCAGTCCGCCTAATGCAGATCGCTGTCCCTGCAAATCTGGAAGCCACCTCACTGGTGTCATAAGATGCCCTTGCCTGGTGCCTTGCCAGCTCCAGGCCAATAGCAGAGAGGGCAACAGCCTGTCTAAATTGCTCCGTGTCAGGAATTGATGCTAGAAGTTGAGATAGCATCGACCATAGGTGCCTGTTGTAGGCAGCATGGTGTGCCTGATGTGATGCGGTACACAGTATTGCATGAGAGGAAGAGAACACTCTTCATCCCAACCGGTCAAATTGTAGAGAATCTGAGTCCGGTGGTCGGTCGTTCGCCAGCGGCTGCGCCCGGAAGGAGTCTCTAGGGACACCAATCCCAAAGGCGGGTTGGGAAGAGAACCTAGGGACTCAGATGGGGCACAATACCTCCTCTTGCAGTCTGCCGGGGCTGGGATAGGGTTGGCTGGAGACTGCCAGGAACAGATAGACACCTCCTGGAAAGGAATAGGCCAGGATGGCACCACCAAATGTTGGGCACTGAATTCACTGAGGAATTCACGCATCTCCCGTTCAGTATTGTCTCGTCTAACAAAGGAGATATGGAGGTCCCCAAACATCCTCGAAAGGAAGTGCTGATATTCAGTGAAATCAGCATCGGAAGAGAGGTGAGCAGAGGGTTCCTCTCCCTCCGAGGAGGGAGCTTGAATGTCCAGAGGACTTCTGCGGTGGTGGGAATAGGCGAAACACCCACTCATGCATACATCTAACGTATGAGGGGAAGGCCGCCGCAGTGCCTCTGAACATCTCCCGGGATAACGGACCCGTAGGACTGACACAGCCCAGGAGAGAGGGTGGTGGCTACAGAGGAATGGGAGTAGGGCACCTACGAAGAGACAACTGTCCTCTGCTCAGGCTCTGGAATCTGGGGAACAAAGCCCGAGCTGGCGGGGTCCCAGATAACAAACCAGGTCACAGAATGGAACCCTGGGGATGCGAACCTTGGAAGAGCCTGGAAGGGGATCCTCCCCTGTGATGTACCTGGGGCTGCAAGGATCCAGAAGGGCAGCCCACAGCAATGCCACTGGAGGGGTCCCTCGAGCCTAAGAGGGAGAGGCGAGACTCGGCACTACGGCTCCTACTTACACCCTGAGGGGTAGCAGGCAAACTCGACATGCCCCACCCCGCCCCTCAACCCCTCAGACTCAGAGGACGCCCTCCTCCTCGATGCCAGCAACAGAGACCATCGATCCTGGGATCTCAGAGGGAAGCCCCCAGAAGACAAGATCCTAGTTCACCCTGATAGGGCACAGCAGCACCAGAGACGGCAGCTGCTACAGCCCCTTCTGGGCAAACAGACCCCTCCTTGACCCCCATGTCGTCCCCACCCTGGGACCCCAGACCACCCCCAGCCTAGGATTCCTCAGAAGAAGACTGCTGTGGAGACTGAGGAATGGGCACGCTGGGCCGCCTGACACCATGTCCCACAGAAGACTCCGATCCCAAAGAATCAGGGAGCTAGGACGGGTCCACATCAGAATCGTCCATCCCCGAGGAAGAGATGACTAGCAGGACCTCAATACTGGTCACCCCAGGAGCCTCCCGAGAAATGGCGCCGTGAATGGTACCGGTGCCACTCACAGCGCCAGTCAGCGTTGGCGCGCCAGAGACCACGCAGGAACTCAGTCCCAACTCGCCCACAGCCCCAGCTGAGTCCCTGGCACCATCCTCGGCACCTGACACGGCACTGCCAGAGAAGTCGACCGGGCCCACGGCACCGAAAGCCAACACATGGCGCCACCCTGATCTGGATCTCAAGGATATCAGACATTCCGAGGGAGAATGGTTTAAAGCCTCAACTTCCCTCTGGATTATAAACAAGGCCCCAGGAATTCTGCAGTTCCATAGCAGCAGAACTTTCATCAGAACCTGCATCATGCCACAAATTATATATAGTACAACAGAATTCTGTGGTATTGGTGATTTTTCATTCAAGTATACAGTCCTTCCACAGGGCATGTGTCCTGTCCCCTCCTCGTTTATCCTGAAAACCCATCTACATGCTTAGCATTTTACGACATCACATAACATTTCAGTCAACGGCAGGACCGTATTCTGCCACAGAAATGAACAAACACTGCTGAAGAATCCTAGGAACCCAGGCACGAAAATCAGGACTGAAATGCTGCAGTGAACTAGGGGGCCATGACCATCCCTGTTAGACAATGTGAAAGGGTGAGGGATTGGCTGCCTCTCTGTCCTGTCATCGCAATTAGCTACTCCCTTTTCAAAAAAAGCTACAGTAATGTTCTGCATGATCTTATTTATGGGTTAAAGAATATTTAAAGATGTACCATGTCCTAAAGCATCATCATTAGGCAGAAGAGCTCTTCCTGGAATTGGTTTCCTGTCACTGGATCCAGGTTCATATCCCAGGGACAACCAGTCCTCTGGGGTTCGGCATTCGTACTCCTCATCATCAAACACCTGAAGAAGGCAAATATGGTGCTCAGTAGCCAGAAAACGGAACAGAAAACCTGCAGCATTCACATAGCCCTTGTTTTCTCTCTCTCTATATATATATATATCTTCCCTATTACAGATAACATTTTGTTCTATATTACAGGCCTTTTGCCAGTTTTACCTACCACAAATCAAATACATTTAATTTAATTTTGTGCTGTACCAAGACTAATACATTGACACACAGACTCATCTCCAAAGTAATCTTAGGGCATACTAACATTACAAACAAGAAATAACAAGATGATGTAAAAATGACTTAAGCAATATCTTCCACATGGAGTACCATTCTTGGGTCTAAGCCAGTGGCACAAGGAACCTGTGGCGCAAGTCGTTTGGGCAGAGGGCCAGCAAAAAGCACTGACCTATGGCACCTGTGTGACAACACATGGTGGCACATGTGCTGACCCCTTTGCCAACCTCAGTTCTGTTCGCCAGGCAATTGAGAAAAGTGGGGGAAGGCTATGCTTGAAGGATTGATAGGATAAAGGGATAGAAAAAGGAAATAGGAAAAATAAAGAAATAAATGAAAATTACGTACTCACCATAATTCTTGATCTTCTTGGACCATCTTCACCATTGATTCATACTGCTGGGTTCAAGTCGGAGGCACTGATACCCCACGGAAGCCAAAAATTTTCAGGACGGCAGACATTGAGGTAGGCTGCACACATGCGCAGCACAGCAAAACTAGCTCATGCTACACAGCCTATCTAGGCAATGGCCCTCAACCGCCTCGGTATTTTTTTTTTTTTTTTTTAACCAAGGAAGTGCAGTGTATCCTAACTAAGTAAACAACTAACCTAATAAGGGCATAAGATAGCCCTCTGGACCTGTGTAAGAAGGGTCAACAACAAGAAAGGAAAATTACGTACCTACCGTAATTCTTGATCTTCTCTTGTATCTTCACCATTCATTACTTCCTGGGTGTAAGCTCGGAGGCGCGCACTGCCACGGGAGCTTTTTTTTTTTTTTAAAGTTGTTTATCTGCCCCGCCTCGAGAGCGACGCTACGCGCCATGCGCAACGAGGGGCGGCCACAGTAGCGACTGACCTCCTCCAACTCAGTTCTGTGAGCCGGAGAGGCAAAATGAAAGCAGAAAATATAGATAGCGAGGCAAGATAGCCGAGGGATAGCAAAGCAAGGAAGAATGAACTGAAAAGGAATAAGCCGATGGAGGAAGGACAGAGGAGATAAGAACATCCCTAGCCTAGGAGTGCAGGGCTCCTTACCTGGGCGACTCTAGGAGGAGAGATGAGTAAGGAAATGAGAAAATAGAAGAAGAAGAAGAAGAAAGAGAAGAGAGATGGGATGTTGAAGGGACCAGAATGCCGAATAGCATAGTTAGCTTGTAGCTGAAGGCTCGACTAAAGGGGAAGCAAGAATCCCCGGAGATAGAGCTGAAGAGAAGGTTCACCGAACCCGCTAGACAGACTCAGGAGGGCATAGTCCTCATCTTCAACATGCCATTGTTCTTGACACCCACCTCGGGCTCCTGGCCGCGGAAGGCCTTTAACTGGAGGACAGCCGAGGAGGGAAGAATAAAACCCCAGCAGCATGAGAGCGCTGCTCAGGGGTTTAGAAATGGAAAATGTAAGCCTTTCAGGCGTTCCAAGATAGAAACGGGACTCAGACTGACTGGCTAAGGCCGGCCAAGGCTTAGGCTGGCTAAGATTGGATATGGTCAGCAGAGCTCTACTGTAAAAATTGTCCAGGAGGACACTTAAAGGGAGAAACCACTTAGCAAAACAGCGAGAAGGATAGCCTACCTTCTCATTTGCCTTCTTGCTTGATTTCTCCTTTTCCCTTTTTTTTACAGATAAAAAAATTTTTTTTTTTTAACTAGATGCATGACCCAGATACCAAGATGCCTATAGCAGTCGGAGAGAGTTCCCCAGCATTTTTTTTTTTTTTTTTAGAAGAGAAAGGAACAGACGTATCTGCTCTCTCTGCTCTGCAAGGCAAGAATAGAGGGGGATTAGATTTCAGGGCAACTATCTGAACACGGGATTGCAGGATCAAAACTGAATAGCCTGAGCCAGGCCAAACAACTCTAGAGGTATCTTGCCATAAGAATAGCAAGAGATAGTTGTGCAGTCTGATCGCCAATGCAATCCGCGAGATGGCCCATGAATCTTAGAGTAAATAATTTTTCTGATTTTAAACCCCAAGAAGATTTTTTTTTTTTTTTTGAAAATGAAGCAATTTTCCTATATTTTATATAAATGCAGAGAGAGGAAGAAGACGGGAGGTGGAGAAGCCACAGGAAGAGGCCACTGAGGGGATGGTATGGTGGTAATGAATGTGAAGATACAAGAGAAGATCAAGAATTACGGTAGGTACGTAATTTTCCTATCTTCCCTTGTCAATCTTCACCATTCATTACTTCCTGGGTGAGTACCAAGCTCCTCTTCCCCTGGAGGGGGAAGAGGCCATACCCTGAGGGAACAAGACCCCCAGCCTTCTGTTGGTGAGAAACAGAAGGAGAAGACCCTGGCTTATTCAGAAAGCCTAAGTGGGAGAAGAGCTAGGAGGTGCCTCCCGAGGACGAGGAGACGGAGGGAGCCCCTGTAAAAGTCTCCTAGCTCTGAAGAGAAAGACGGGTCCCCAGAAGGCGGAGCGAATCACCCACGGGGCCAGGGTGACAACCTGAAAGACGGCTATGCCGCCCGCCTGATGCAGATCGCTGTCCCTGCAAGCCTGGAAGCCACCTCATTGGCGCCATAAGATGCCCTTGCTTGTGTCTTGCCAGCTCCAGGCCTACCGCTGAGAGGGCAACGCTTGTCTGGTTTGGCCGTATCAGGCATCAGATGCCAGCAGCTGGGACATCATCGACCACAGATGCCGGTTGTAGGCAGCGCGGGAGCCTGATGTGATGCAATACATGCACTCGCACGAGAAGAAGAGAATACTTTCGCCCTCAACGGTCTAACTGGAGAGAGTCCGAACTGTGGGCGGTCGGGCGCCAGGCAACGGCACCCAGAAGGAGTATCCAGGTATACCAAACCTGAGGACGGGTTGGGAAGGGAACCTAGAGACTCAGAGGGGCACAATACCACGCTGGCAGTCCGCCGGGCTGGGAAGAAGAGGCAGGGACTGCCATGACCGGATAGACGCCTCCTGGAAGGGGATAGGCCAGGAAGGTACCACCAGATGCTGGGCACTGAATTCACCAAGGAATTCACGCGTCTCCCGTTCGGTATTGTCTCTTCGAACGTAGGAAATCCAGAGATCCCTCACCATCCTCGAGAGGAAACGCTGATATTCTGTGAAATCAGCATCGGAGGACAGATGAGCAGGGGTTCTCTCCCTCGGAGGAGGGAGACGAGGATGATGGGGAACTGGAATGCCCAGAGGATTCCTGCGGCGGTGGGGAGAGTCGAAAGACCCGCTCATGCATGTATCTAACATATGAGGGGAAGGCCGGCAGAACCCCTGAACTGCCCCCAGGATAACGGACCCATAGGACCGACATGGCCTGGGAGCGGGGGTGGTGAAGGCAGAGAGATGGGAGAGGGGCACCTCCGCGGAGGTAACAGCTCTCTGCGAGGGCTCTGGAATCCGGGGAAAGGAGCCCTGGAAAGAGGGATCCCGGATATCAGACCAGGCCGCAGAACGGAACTCTGGGGAAGCGGAGCCTGAAGAGCCCTGGGGAGAACCTCCCATGACGACGCCGACCGTATGGATCCAGAAGGGCAGTCCGCACAAACGCCGCCGAGGACACCCTAGAACCCTGAGGGAGGGGCAAGGCTCTGCACTGCCCTGGCCACCCCCCCTGGAGTGGCCAAAGAAGACCGAGCAGCAGACCCCCTGCCCCTCAACCCCTCGGACTCCGAGAGGGCCCTCCTCCTCGACCACAGCGTCCCCCTGTCCCTAGAGAGGGCAACAGCACCCCATAAGGTAGCTGTCACCGGGCCTCCAGAGAGGGGAGCCTCCCCCTGCGTCACCCCCACGCCTGCCCCCCGGGGCTCCCGGCCACCCCCAGCCGGGGAACCCTCAGGAGACGACGGAAGGGGGGACAGAGGGAGGGGCCCGCTGCGCCGCCTGGCACCTCTAGCCACCGGGGACCCAGACTCCGAAGAGTGGGGGTGCCAGGATGGGTCCACGTCTGAATCATCGCCTCCCGAGGAGGACGAGATCAGCAGGACCTCAATGCTGGCCACCCCAGGGGTCCTGAGGCTACGGGCCGCGAACGCCCCAGTACCAAGGGAGGCGCCGCCTCCTTCACGCCGGATGCAGCCAGGCCTAGCTCATTTCTAACGGCGCTGCGCAAGCCGGCACCGCCTGGAGGAAGGACAAGACCCACGCGCCGGTGCGCCGGAAGTGAGGGCGGCATCGCCGACGGGCGCGCTTATCCATCGGCGCCGCTGAACGGGCGCCGAGGTTAAAGCAGCACCGCTAACGGCGCGCTGATCACCGGCACCGCGAACGGCGCTGATCTCAAGCGCGCCGCCAACGGGCGCCGCTTGATCAGCCGGCGCCGCAAACGGCGCCGATTTCAAACGGCGCCAAGATCGATCACCGCACCGAGAACGTGCCAGGATCCTCAAACGGGCGCCGAAAGGCGGCGTCGAGGGTCCACCCGAGCTGGCCCAAAAGTCGAGGGCCTCGCCAATGGGGAGCCTGCACCCAAGAGGACTGCTGAGGCGGTCGGCGCCGCGCCCCGGGAGGGACTACGACGCCTCGACACCGCTGAAGGCCTCCTCGGCAAGAAAAGACGAGGAGACCCTCCTCCTCAGACAGAGTAGGGCCGGAGGGGACCCGGAGAAGGGCCTAGAGACCTTACCTGAGAATCCCTTGAGCGACGCCGCCCCGCCAAGGTCGGCGGGCTTTGCCGAGCTTGGAACGCTGCGGACTTCGAGGACACGCGGCCCATGGAGAAACAGGCGCCGCATTAATCCATGTCATGGTTGGGTCCCAGGCAACGAAGACAAACGCTGCGCCGTCCGAGACGGAGAAATGCCGGTCACAGTAACACTGACGATAGGGGCGCCGCCTGTCTAAACACGCTTAGCTCCGAACCGACATAACGCGAAATCAACAAGAAAATAGTAGGCGCGCCACCCGGCGCCGCTTTTAGAAATAAAAGAACGGTTCACTGACATGCCGAGGTGCGAGTAGGAGTCGCTGACGAGTCAAAATATGGACGCCCGGCAGGTGCTGCCTCGGACGGGCGGGAGAAACAGAACTGAGTTGGAGGAGGAGTCGGTCACATATCTGCCGCCTCGCCGATGACGATGACGCCGCCTCGAGGGCGGGCCGTTAGGGCAACTTTAAAAAAAAAAAAAAAGCCTCGTGACGGTGCGCGCCCGCTTACACCCAGGAAGTAATGAATGGTGAAGATTGACAAGGGAAGATCAGTGTCTCCACAGCCCAAACCTAAACAAGGGAGGTGAAGACCAGGAAACAGAGAGAGTGAGCTCTGGGGATGGTGGGTGGGCAAGTGAATCATTGGTGAAGATGGTCCAAGAAGATAGAACAGTTACGTAGGAATTTACCGTAACAGCAGATCTTTGAGAGAGGTTCCTTCAGTAGGTCATCACATATAGGACTGGTGCCACCTGGCGTCAGGCCGCACGGCATACTTTTCTAGCAATACCTGACGGAGGACCGCCCACCCAATGTCACGTGACAGACATCAGCAAAACTGTATATAGAGGGCAGTCCCCACGCCTGCCCTCCAGTTCTCCCACTGGAGCCAGGAAGAGACCTGACAGCAGGAGCAAACAGGATTTGGAGTACCTGCAAAACACAAATGAGGGGAAGGAGGGAGGGAAAAATATGACCTACTGAAGGAACCTCTCTCGAAGATCTGCTGTTATGGTAAGTTCCTATGTAACTGTACTATCTTACTTCGAGAGGGTTCCTGCAGTAGGTCATCACATACAGGACAGAGTCCCAAGCAGTCCCTCCAAAGAAAGACCGAGAGAAACTAGGGAGGAGGAGAAATAACTCCAACAGACAAAACTGGAATCCAGAATGGACCCAGCCTAGGACAGAAGGTCCTGTAACACAGCTAGGCCAAAACCAGCCTTCCACCTAGAAGCAATGTCCAGACTGTAGTGTTTGGTAAAGGTATGGATAGAACTCCAAGTGGCTGTAGCACAGATATCCGCCGCAGAGACATTTCACAAAAAGGCAGCAGAAACAGTCATGCCCCTAGTTGAATGACATCTGATGGAACCTGGCAGAGATTTGTCAAACTTCTGGTAACAATACCTAATACAGTTACCTAACCATTTGGAAAGGTCTTGTATGGAAACCTGCTTGCCCCTTGATCTGGGAGCAAAGGAAACAAACAGCTGATCACAGCTGCAGAATTCTTTAGTCCGGTGCGTATAACACCGAAGAATCTGATGCACATCCATGGTATGGAGGAGTGCCTCACTTCTGTTAGAGGGGGATGGATAGTACACAGGAAGCTCAACTGATTGGTACAGTGTAGCTTCTTACACCACCTTGGGAAGGAACTTTGGATTAGTTCTGAGGACAGCCTGGACTTTGTGGAAAATCAGATAGGGCTCCTTACAAATCAGAGCATTAAGATCCGAAATCCTCCGGGCTGACGTGATGGCAACCAGAAACAATGCCTTCCAGGAAAGGAAGCGCAAATCACAGCTCATAGCCGGCTCAAAAGAAAAAATTACTCACCTTAGTAATGTTGTTTCTTCTAATGGAGTCTTGCTATATTATGACAATTGCAGTTTGTCCCACCATTAGAACTGCTCCGGAGGTGAAAGGGTTAACTACCATTCTAAGAATGGAGTTTGGAGCGCAAGCTCGGTTAGAGAAGCTCTGTCTGGATAATTTCAAACTGAAACTGTCAGATCTTCACGAGCAAAAACTCACTAAGGTTCTGTGTGGAAGCTGTAACCTACACTAGCCAACTGGCTACCTAAATATTAACACATATTCCTGGTCCCAACACAAAGACTCAAGTCAGGGAACCAGAACACGATAAAATAAAGTAGAATAAAACACCACACCCCAAAACCCCAAAAGGGGTGAAAAACAAATAATGGGCATAACCGGTGCCCACACTGGACTGCCCACCCCATACCCAAGTAGAAGTTCTGAGAGGGGCAGGCTGGGGGGAGGTCATAATATAGCAAGACTCCATTAGAAGAAACAACATTACTAAGGTGAGTAATTTTTTCTTCAAACAACATGAAGTCTTGCTATATTATGACAATTGCAGAATACACAGCAGTACCTCCATGGAGGAGGGACAGAACCTACTTAGGGAATAGGCTCTGAAGCACGGCTGTGCCAAATCTAGCATCCCTCCTGGCCTGAATATCCAAGGAGTAATGCTTGGTGAAAGTGTGTACTGTTTTCCAGGTAGCTGCTTGACATCTCTAAAATAGGATGTCTCTGCAGCAGCTATAGACGCAGCTGTACCTCTGGTAGAGTGAGCCCTCAGGCCTGAAGGGGAACCTTTCCAGTTTTGATAACAAAATTGGATACAAGAGACAATCCACCTGGCAATGGATCTCTTAGTGGCAGGTTTACTTTACCAACCTCACCATAAGTGAGAAAAGTTGGAGGGATTCAACCTCATGACCCTTGGTACGCCTATATAGTAACTAGGGCCCTTAACATCTGTGTGCAGCCTCCTCTCACCAGAGGAGGAATGGTCAGTGAAGAACACTGGGAGGAGATAGATTGGTTAAGATGGAAGTCTGAAACCACCTTAGGCAAAAACTTCCTGTTAGTCCTAAGGACTACTTTATCCCTGTGAAAGGAAATAAAGTCAGTCTCCACTGACAAGGCTTGTAACTCACTTATGCGCCTGGCAGAAGTGATGGCTACTAGAAAACAGTTTTCCAAGTCAATACTTAAGCTCTGCAGAAGACAGAGGCTCAAAGGGGTTGCATTAGCTGAGCAATGCATACATTAAGATCCCAAGCGGGGCAGGGTCCCTGAAAGGTGGATTAGTATGAAGTAATCCCTTGAAAAACTTGGAAAATACAGGGTGAGTGGAAAGGAAGAGGGTTTTCCTGCTGAAATAAAAGCAGAGACAGCTGCCAAATGCACTTTCAGGGTAGCTGGTCTCAGGCCCAAAGAATTAAGATGGACCATATAGTCCAAAACAATGGGCAAATCAGCAGATTCCAGGGAAATATGCTTCCCTGAGCACCAGATGGAAAACCTTTTCCATTTAGAATTATAAGTAGCCCTAGTGGAAGGCTTCCTAGAAGCCTTCAGGATGTCGAGAACACCTTGAGAAAGGTGTAGGTCAGCAAACTCTAACTCCTCAAGAGCCAGGCGTTGAGGTTGAGGGATTTGAGATTCGGATACCAAACCCTCCCCTGGGCACAAGATAACAGGTTGTGTCTCCTGAGGAGGCACAGAGGAAGATGGACTGTTAAGACAGAAGGAGTGGGTACCAGAGCTGCCTGGCCTAAATCTGGAGCAATCAGAATCATCCTGCAAGGCTGGGATCTGATTTTGACTAGCACCTTGAAAAGGAGAGGAAGGAGGAAAGCATATAGAAACTTCCCTTCCCAATCTAGGAGAAAGGCATCCAGAGGGACTGGCCCATCACTGGGGCCTGCAACAAAACAGTGGAAGTTGGTGATTGTCTGGGGCTGCAAAAGGTCTATCTGAGGGGTGCCCCATCTGGCAAAAACTATCCCCAGTACTTGGGGATCCAGTGACCATTCGTGATGGCCCTGGGAAATCCTGCTGAGAGCATCTGCCAGGACATTGTCCTTTCCTGGGAGGTGAACTGCTATGAGGGAAGTGTATTCCGACTTAAATGGTTTGGCTTTTTAGCTCCTAATTACCCTCCACTAACTGAAACTGCCTCACCCAGGCACAGTTTTCTGAAAACAAAGAACCAGTTAAAATGATCAGAATAGACCCAAGAAATATTCCGTGCCAACAGAAGTTTACAGAAAAAAAAAACCAGGCTTGATCAACACCATACAACAAAGGGAATATTAATATAAAAACAACAGAAATATGACATGGCACTATTCTGACACACCTAGTAAGATAACTTAAACAGCCCCTGGCCCCACTGGGACAGCTTTAGAACAAGCATTTGTCAATGCGAACATTAGCTTGCAGGTATTTGCAGTGGTATTTAGCACTTGGACATGGCTTAAAAAATCAGTGACAAAAGTACAAGCATTTGTCAATGCAGAATTGTTCTTCTATGTGCTGTTTAGGTACTTGAAATCATTGGACTGCAAATATTGAAAATTTGCGAACTTACGAGCATGCGTAGGAACTACGCAACTCACGCTCGTAAAACAGTCATTTTTAAGAATTTTTTCACCAAATTTTCAACATAGCCATTTTAAGACCTCTGCTCATGAACAGTGTCACTGTGATTTTCTTAATGTGTCCCATACATTGAGTTCGCGCACAGACTGCACCACTGCGCGCTACATGGGCGGAAAGATGTTTTGGGCAGAATGTGAAAAATGACAGCTGTACTGCTCATAAGAAGGTGTGGTAAAATGGCAATGTTGAAAATCTGGGTGAAAATATTGAAAATTTGCAAACTTACGGCGTGCATAGGAACTGCTAGCGCTGCGCTCGTAAAAACATTTTAGGATTTTTTCACCAAATTTTCAACATAGCCATTTTAAGACCTCTGCTCATGAACAGTGTCACTGTGATTTTCTTAATGTCCCATACATTGAGTTAGCACACCGACTGCGCCCATTGTGCGCTACATGGGCGAAACACATTTTAGCCAGGATGTGAAAAATGACAGCTGCACTACTCACAGAGGAGGTGTAGTAAAATGGCAATGTTGAAAATCTGGAGTGAAAATATTGAGAAAATCGAGAACTACGAGTATGCGTAGGAACTGCTAACGACACTCGTGAAAACAGTCATTTTGGGAATTTGTTCACCAAATTTTCAACATAGCCATTCTAAGACCTCTGCTAATGAACAGTGTCACTGTGATTTTCTTAATATGTCCCATATATTGATTTTGCACACCGACTGCGCCATTGTGCGCTACATGGGCGGAAACACGTTTTGGGCAGGATGTGAAAAATGACAGCTGTACTGCTCATAAGGAGGTGTGGTAAAATGGCAATGTTGAAAATCTGGAGTGAAAATATTGAAGATTCGTGAACTTACGAGCGTGCGTAGGAACTGCACAACACACGCTCATAAAACAGTCATTTTTAGGAATTTTTTCACCAAATTTTCAACATAGCCATTTTAAGACCTCTGCTCATGAACAGTGTCACTGATTTTCTTAATGTGTCCCATACATTGAGTTCGCACACCGACTGCGCCATTGTGCGCTACATGAAGTAGGAAGCTGCGTTTGGGCAGGATGTGAAAAATGACAGCTGTACTGCTCATGGGGAGGTGTGGTGAAATGGCAATGTTGAAAATCTGGAGTGAAAATATTGAAAATTCGCAAACCTATGAGCAGTAGGAACTGCGCAACACACGCTAGTAAAACAGTCATTTTTAGGAATTTTTTCACCAAATTTTCAACATAGCCATTTTAAGACCTCTGCTCATGAACAGTGTCACTGTGATTTTCTTAATGTGTCCCATACATTGATTTCGTATACCGACTGCGCCATTGTGCGCTACATGGGCGGAAACACCTTTTGGGTGAGATGTGAAAAATGACAGCTGTACTGCTCATAAGAAGGTGTGGTAAAATGGCAATGTTGAAAATCTGGAGTGAAAATATTGAAAATTCGCGAACTTACGAGCCTGTGTAGGAACTGCGTAACGCACGCTCATAAAGCGGTCACTTTTAGGAATTTTCTACCATATTTTCAAAATAGGCTTTTGAGAGCCCACCTTATGAATGCTGGAACTGTCATTTCATTAATCGGGCCTGAAAGGTGATTTGGCGTGAGCTGCGAAATCACCCTTCGAACCGAATAACCTCATGACAGTGACAGAATTCATGGAAAAGGTCCCAAAACCCCATGTTGAAAATTTGGCGCAAAAATTCCAAAAATCTAAGATATGCAACAAAGTTGAAAAAACCCATCTAGCCCATTATACAGCTTACCAGCATTTCCTCTGTTCGATGGTCGGCTTTGAAGAGTGCACACGTGTTCCCAGTCCAGCGATGATCATCACCGAGCTCCGAGGTAAGTATGAGGTGTGGGGAGGCAGAGGTGCGCAATGGGTGGGTGCTGGGTTGTGGAGGGGGGAGACTGCTTGGGATGGTTTTTAATTTACAGGTTTTTCTACAATTAATGACGCAGGGGCGTTTACCCGCTGGGGTGGGCTCCCAGCATGGCAGAAGGATAGCTGGGGCCGTGGAGCCGACGGGGATTGGCCACCCCGTTGGCAGATGATGGGAGCGTTGCCATGCTGGGGTGGGCTCCCAGCGTGGCACCAAAAGATTAGAGGCGTGGCGCTGCAAGCACACAGCGGTGGTTTTCTTTGAAGAAGACCACCACTGTCATCACAACACCGCGTTGATTGGTGCAGGACCATCACGCCTGCTCAGCGAGCGGGGATTGCACAGGAGAGCACACCTCCAAAGTGTCCCATTCTCCCAAGGCGTTCCTGCGCATGGCGCAAGCGACGTAAAAAGGTGATATTTAGACACACTTCAGGTTATATTTCAATGTTTTGTCCTGTAATTCTTACCCTTATTTCTTTATGACTAAGGAAATTTGCATGGTAAAAAGATTTCTGTCCTATCTTCTGTGGCTGCTTCCTACACCTGACATCACAATTCTATTTATGACATCACAGTCTGTTGCTGCAGTGATAATTATGATGTCATAAACTAGGGATTATGATATCAGGTGTAGACAAGCTATTAGAATAGATGAAGTCTAGAGGACAGTGATCCTGTTTGCATGAAACTGTCCTCAGTAATAATGAAAAAGGGGGGACACAATTGCAGAAAATATAAGAAATATAAACAGAATTGTGTCTAAATCTTACATTTTTCAAAGTTATCCCAATGGTGTCAGGGGCTCTTTAAAGCCCGTAGAGTTGGAACAGTAAAAGAATTGAAACCAGTATTTAAAAAACTCTGGTCAGAGCCACTATGGCTGGTAATCCATTAACTTGATAAGGGTGTTTCATGGGCTTAAACATAAACATGAATTGCTGTAGTCAGCTCTGTGAGTAAATTTTATTTCTAGTATAGGCAGATAATTTACCTGGTTGATCCTGTGCTTTCCATGTGTTTAAAATACGAGCGGTGAGTGTGTCTTGTACTATATTGGGAAGGAGAAGGCACTCCGCACAAGGCTTCAATTGATGTTAGGAGGAATAGTGCAGAGAGGACAGGTATGGCTACAAATGAGGACTGTGGGCCAACCTGAAAGGATAAGAACTTATACTGAGGTGATGGGTTGCTTTCATCCAGTAGGCAATCACAGTCCCCAGTGGATGGTTCAAATGTTACTTCAATGGACATTTAAAGTAGCCAGGGGTGACAAAAGAAACAGGGGAGGACAAAGTAGGAGATCCCAAGGGAGAGAGTCCGCCAGGATGCAAGTTATTCAAGGAAGCAGGGTTACCAAAGGAAGAAGTGGGTAAAAGAAGCAGTCAAAGGAGAAAGGTATGGAAGAGGCGAACAATTGGAAAAAGGAGAAAGTGGCAAAAGAGAGGTGAGGGCTGTCAAAATGGTGCAATTTCTGCATCAGAAACCCTATGAGGAGAGACTGAAAGAATTCAATATGTATACCCTGGAGGAGAGGAGGAGAGTGGGGATATTATGGAGACTTTTAAATACCTCACGGGTTAATGAGGTACAGGCAGGAGATATTTTTCAGAAAAAGGTGCTGTAGAACAAGGAGTCGTGATACAAAGCTGGAAGGAGGCAGATTCAGGAGAGATGTGAGGAAGTACTTCTTCACGGAAAGGGTGGATTCCTGGAACAACCTTCCATGGGAGGCAGTGGGGTGAAACCAGCAATGGGTTTCAAAATGCCTGGGACATGGGCACAAAGGAATCCTAGGAGGAAGAAAGGGGGTTGAAGAGACAGTGCTGCAGATCAAATTGGGTCTGCAGCAAAAATGATCATAATTAAAAATGGGCGGACTAGACGGGCCCAGTGGTGGTCATTTGCCATCAGTCTCTATGTTTCTGTAACCCCTATTTGGGAGATTACTAGTCTATTCACCCCTCCCTGGGATTTTGTGGCCTAATTCGGCCTAGGGGGGAAAAGGGTTAATTTTTCTCGGCACTCGTGTGGAGCCTCCTATGGGTCGGGAGGTCACCATAGGTGCATGGGGGGATAACACCCAGAAGTTTAGGTGGGAGGGGGAGTTCCAGCCAGAGAAGTGAGAGTTGAGGCCAGGCAGGAGTGACTGCCCGCTCTGGCCCCTGGCGGTGGCACTGGGAAGACACAGAGGTAGAAGTGGGAGCCAGCAGCTGCAAGCCACAGAATACCTGAAGGGCAGCTAAATTAGAAGGGAGCCAGCAGCTGCAAGTCACAGTTTGCCCTGGCAGCTTACGCTGTTTCATGTAGAGATCCAGTGGGCAAGAATGTGGCAGGGAGTGTAGTGTCTGGAGAGTGAGTTGCCTTGGAGCTTTGCAGGACGTGTCCCCCTTCTCAATTCGGAGACAGCCACTGCCAGTCCTTTGAAAGGATGTAGGAGTCATGAGGGAACACGCAAATCCCCAACCTCAGGGACTGCATGTTTCAAGGGACCCACTGTGCCAGTGTGGAGAGAGGAGAGAGAGAGAGAGAGAGATGAGGATCATTGTGTGTGCCTGTTAAGAACAGTGGGCAGTCAGGCACTGTGAACTGTCTTGAGACTTGTGCTGCCTTCAAACTTTTGGCCATAGTGGTCTTGAGTTAATGCTGCCCTAAAGACTGTGCAACCTCCTCGGTCTACACAAAAGCTCCTATTCTGCAGCCATATCAGCTGAATGAAAGCTGAATGTGTTCCCCACTACTTAACTGATGCTCCCCAGAGCTGTGTGAATATGTTTAAATAAATCTGGGATCCCTGTTGTTTCTTCAAGTTCTGTATGGACATTCCGTTATTGAAAGGGACTGTTTAATTTGCATTAACCTGTTTTCATCCAGCACCAGTGAGGAGTAGGGCACCATGTGTGTGACATCTGGGCCTTGGTAACGTGGCCACTGGAAGTGGCATATTCCATCCATAACCCTAGACACGGGGAAGGGTGGATTCTTTCTATGTATGACAGGTTATGTGATTCAAATGGATAAGGCACACAACTATTACAGTTTTGTACTAGTGCTGTCGGTTTACAGAGAAAGTTTAGATACAAATGTGTGTGGTGGTTACTGGGGGAAGTTCCGCCTATACAGGGCATCAGTGGCAGTGCACCTGGTCATTAGGGTGTCACGTTGCGATGTCACTGTCCCCTCTTTTCGTAGGGGGCCATGCCCCCGCGCACTCCAGACCACCCCTTTTTAAATATTCTAACTCCAGGGGGGTGGACCTCAGGGAAGGGGCAGCGAATTCCACAATGTGGTGCCCTAATAATGGGTGCACTGCCGTCGCACACAGATGGCGGGAGGGATTGGGGAGGGGTAAGGAGGTGAGGGAGGGGGAAGGAGATGTGGGCTTCAGAATGAAACAAAACTAAAAACAAAACAAATTAAATACTTGCGCCATACAGTATGCATTCCATCAAGCCCACCTGTGATGAACATGAAACACATATTCTGTAGGTTACAGTCAGTGATTTTAGAAATACATATTTTTTTATCCAAGCCATCAGCTTCCATTTAGTGCACATAATAAGCTTTATTTGTAAAAGGCGGGAAATCATTTTAAAGTTAAAGTTGACAAAGGTCAACAAAGTTATCATGTTTGATCATTTTTAGTTTTCAGCATTTCCCTGTACAAGTCTGGTTCCTAACTCCCTCACTTCCCCCTGGTTTCAAGTAATGGAGGAATTATACTTCTACTCTAAAACTGTGCTTTGGTGGGAATCTGAAGTGCCTTTTTTTCCCCAAGTAATAGCAAGACGGCTTGCAGAGCTCTGCCCTGCAGCTGTAAAAAATGACAATGATGTACCTATTATAATTCTTGATCTTCCAGTGTATCTTCACCATTCATCACGGGCGGGTGTTAGCTGTGAGCGCAGCACCCTGCAGGAGATTGTTTTTCCCTCAAGAGGTCAGAGCCGGTGGCGAAGCCCACAAGGCCAATGTATGTTGTGGTGCCCGTGGGCTGGCCAGTAACAGTCATTGGCTCCTCCTCAGCCTCACTTCTGCATGCCAGAGAGACAGAGGGAATGAGAGTAGAGAAAAAATGAGGACAGGGCAAGGGAGCCTGAGTGTCAGCAAAAGGAAAAGGTATAAACTGAAACAGGAATAGGCTGGCCAGAGGACAGAGGAGGAGGAGGCTCTGGGGATTTGGGCCATAAGGCCCCAGTCCCTGGACGGCCAGAGAAAATAGGACAGAAGAGACAAAGGAGAAGAAAGAGAAAAGGGAAAAATGAGGCAAGGGAGAAGCAGAGGACCTGAAGCCCGAACCATAACCCAGGGGAAGACAGAGAGTATCTCCAGAGGAAGAAGCAATTTTTTTTTATTCATTTTTTTTGTAACTTCAAGTTTATTATGTATCAGATGACCATAACAACTGTTTGATTATCCTTATTTATAGACTTTTCATCTGATTAACAAAACATCTCAGCATATTCAGAATATACAGGGAACCAGCAATTTTAAGATAGAGTTTGAGTGCATACAGTAGCACTAATCCTCCTTGCTAAAAAAAAGGCGATCAGGAAGGTCCCCCCTTCGGTTAATCAGGAGGAATCCCCTGGATGAGACCATCTCCCCCAGCCAAAAAGCTACATAAAACCAAACCCACAGGGGTTCAGGGGTGGAAGCGTGGTCTCCACCCATCAACAGCTCCCTCCTGAGCAGGAGGAGAGTTATGGGGTGGAAGAAGAAAGAGAGGAAGTACAAGAAAGGGGAAAGTCCTGTCGTCCCTCTGACACCGCCCCCAAAACCAGAGACCTCCAGATGGACCAGCCCTCCAAAGGGAGGGGACCGGTCCCGGAGGCTCCCTCGAGGGCAGAGGGAAGGAGCCCTTCATAAGTCTCCCAAAAGTTGTCCCAAGGAGAAATGCTACTGGCTCTTCTCCCAAAGAGACTCCTCCCTTAATTCTGGGAGAAGAAGGTTCTATAGCAGTGGGAAGAGAGACATCCCCACGGACCTAGGGAGGAAAGCCAGCAGGGGAGGAGGACTGCCCAGGGACTGGGGCCTTCTGAGGGAAGGTGAGCGGATTCAGTGATGAATGGTGAAGATACACTGGAAGATCAAGAACTACAGTAGATGCGTCATTTCATATCTTCCCAGTGTCAATTTTCACCATTCAACACTGATGGTGAGTACTGAGCCACATGAAGGGGGTTTAGCACTTCCCTGAGGAACTAACATCCTCAGCCTCCCATGGGGAGGAACACAGGAAGAGGAGAACCTTTACAGACCAGCTAGGCCTGAGACTGGTTAGAGTGAGACAGGGTCCCCTGGGTGAAGGAAGGTGCCCCAGTAGTCCCAGTCTCACCCTGTGGGAAAAAAGGCAGGTCCCCCAGAACATGGAGGAAATCACCCTATGCTGGGTCAGGGGGGATAACCGGGAAAGGAGAAGCCACACCGTCTGCCTAATACAAATCGCTGTCCCCACAAGCCGTGAAGTGACCTCACTGGTGTCATACGATACCATGGTCTGGTGCCTTGCCAACTCCAGGCCTATCACGGAGAGGACTGTGGCCTGCCTGGTTGCCTCTGAATCAGGCAGCGATGCCAGTGCCTGGCCCAGCATCACCCACAAGTGCCTGTTATAGGCAGCATGGTGTGCCTGACATGAACCAATGCACATAAGCATCCGCGCTGTGGAGAAGATTCTCTGCCCGAGGCAGTCGAACTCCGCAGAATCCGGATCCTTGGGCTGGTCATGGACCAGACATCAATGCCCGGTAGGGGTGTCCAGTCACGTCAGTCCCCCAAGGGGGATGCGGCAGTGTACCTGGAGACCTCTGGGGTGCGCAGTACCGACACTGGCAGTCCAAAGGGGCTAGAGCTGGGGTGGATGGAAGCTGCCAGGCACTGTATGGCACCTCCTGGAAAGGGATAGGCCAGGATGGAACCACCAGGTGATCTGCACTGTATTCACCCAAGAAGGCTCTCGTTGTACGCTTGGTACTGCGGTGAGCAACATAAGAAATGTGCAGGTCCTCGACCAGCCTCACCAGGAAGTGCTGATACTGTGTCTGATCAGTGTCAGAGGACAAATGGACAGAGGTCTCCTCTTCCTTGATGGAGGAAGACAAGAAGGCAGAGGAACCTGACGATTCAGACTCTGGCTGCGGAGAGGGACACAGGCGAAAGACCTGTTCTTCCACGGCCCTAACACAGCAGGGGAAATCCGCAGCCTGGGGTCTGAACTGTTCCCAGGTCAGAGGATCCGAAGGACCCACATGGCCTGGGAGAAGAGGGACTGGATGCAAAGGCAAGGGAGAGGTATGTACCACATCAAGTGGAGTGCCTCTGCCAGGGCTAGGAGACCTAACAGGCGATCCTGGACAATCAATCAATCAAAATCTTTATTTTGCCATGTGGAACATCATTGAGACAAGCTCATTTACAAGATGGACCTGGGGGCAAAACAATTAGCCAACAGGGTAAGACATAACAGGTTGAGTAACGTGCATAACAATCACATAGTAATAATAAAAACATAATAACATATAACTATTACATGTGACAAGATATTTGCACCAGAACATAGCAATAGGTTCAACAGGAGGTAGTGCCATTTAAATACAATTGCATGGATACAGATATATGGACATATGGTAATCAGCTAAAGTTTATACAGTAAACATCATTGGAGGTCACAGTGAGTAGCAGTGGCAGTTCCTCTAGCGTCAAAGTCTGAAGAAGATTGAGATGTAAGAGTCCTTTGATAAGTACTGTAGGCATGTTCTGGCAAGTGGGGTAGGAAAGGGAGGGGGGGGTATAGGGAGTGGGGAGG
Organism: Neoceratodus forsteri; assembly: GCA_016271365.2. Lineage (NCBI taxonomy): Eukaryota > Metazoa > Chordata > Ceratodontiformes > Ceratodontidae > Neoceratodus > Neoceratodus forsteri. Next base: position 1,706,245,095 of record CM028129.1, on the reverse strand, counting down.
GAAGGTCAGCCGAGATAGGAGGGTTGGACGTGATGGCCTAGGAAGGAAGGACTGTTTGAAGGGAGAACACGACAGATGCCACAGGCAATGGTTGGGGTTTAAGTCCAATATTTCAAGCAAAGACAGATCGTGATGTTAGGACCTTGATTTGGACAATGATAGAAGGGAGGACTAAAATGACACCTCAGGCAATGGTTAAGGTTAAGTCCAGAATTTACAGGAGTGACAACCAGGGGATCCACAGGTCTGCTCTGTCACCGGCCTTTGAAGAAACTTGAAATGGCCCAGACTGAGCCCTATACAGGAAGCATCCCTATGAGGGGACCAGGGCCACAAGAATCCAGAAGGGTGGACCCTGACCTCACCCAACGAGGACTCCCTCGAGAAGGACAAGGGAGAGAAATTGGGGTCAGCATTTCGGCTCCTCCACAAGCCCCAAAGGACTACAGGGGAGCGCCACAGCTCCTCACCCCTTCCCCTCAACCCTGTCCACTCCGATGAAGACCTTTTCCTCGCACCCTGTGCCATAGGATCTCCCAATTCCGCAGGCTCCCTGAGGAGAGCTGCAGAGGAGGGGGTTCTGGCTCTAGCATCTAGAAGGGGGACGGCACTGAGGATGGCAGCCGATCCCTCCCCTAATGCCCGGACCACCCCAGCCCCGGGGCCGTTGACCTGCACCACACACAGCACCACCGTCAGCATGAGGTCACTGCTGGCCGCAGCCACCAGCGCCACAGGACGGGTCACCTGGGAGGATGCAAGGGTCATGGGCCCCAGAGACTTACCGACTCTGAGGAGTCGGGTCGCCAGTCTGGATCAGACTCCGATCATCCGACCTGGGAGGAGGAGATCAGAAGACCTCCTGATTGGCGACCCGGAACACTCCCCACTGCGAACAGTGCCACTGTTAGCCCATTAGCCCTCACGGCATCACCCCAGTCACTGGAGCCACAAACAGCTCTGAGATCCAGGGTGATGCCGTGGGTGGTGCCGAGGAAACTCCGCGCCAGACCCAGCGACTGTGGGCACTGACAACAGGGAAGCATGCACCTCAAAAGAGGTGACTGCCAGGGCAGTGCTTCCAGCTCAGAGCCATTTCAGAAGTGCGTAGAACGTCGAAACAGCAGCGGATAGAGTAAATAATATCCCTGGAAAACGGAGTTACATTGCTGAAACCAGCAGAAGCAAGTTGGACTTCACCATAGATAGTAGCATAATGAAGAACACAAATGAAACCAGCAAATCATTGATGTCTGGACAATAACTGTAACAGACAAAAACAAACAGGATAATACAAGACCCTGAACCCTGAGGAAGCCAATTATTGGATGATACATTGGGCACTGAGGATCATACAGTTAAAGTGGAAATAACAAGTGGTCAAGTAAGTAAGTGGTCTACTGAGAAATATAGGATATTCTTGTCTCAGAACAGGACAATCAGGAGCTTAAAGGGCACACAGGCAGAAAGTAAGGAGAAAGAGAAAAAAAAACAGAGGAAAGAGTAAGGATTGCAAACAGTTAAGGGGCCAGAAATAAGACATGATTGGAGTGCTGCAGTGCAGTGGCTGTGGAGCAGCAGTCTTCCGGGAGATGTTCTGGAGGATGCGGTGTTGTCCCATCTGCAGGCACCTCTCTGGGCTGAGGGAGGAGGTTGCTCATCTCCAGGGCTGAGTTGGCCAGGATTTGTGGGACCTCCTCTTCCATCAAGGGACCACCAGTGCCACTGCCGTTGCCTCAGGGTTGCCAGAAAGAGGCGGTTGGACCACAGTGGGCTCAGGGAGGGTTAGGGTGGTGGAACAGAGGCATCCTCAGTTGTACCTCTCACAATTCCTATGCCATTCTGGCAAGTGTGGTTCCTCTATGGAGGCACCTACAGTGGAGGCCAAGGAGGATGCTGGGAACCTCCACAAAGGAGACCCACAGGAGGGTGGCAGGGGACCCTGCAGGGGAAGAAACAACTCTGGTGGGGACTCCATTGTTAGGAAGGTAGAACTGGGCAAGGAAGGGGAGAGAGAGGTAAGGTGCCTGCCTGGCGCCATGGCTTGGAGGGACAGGGAGCGAATCCTCAGGATTGCTGGAGTAGCTGCACAGGGGAGGGAGCTGGATGTCATTGTCCACCTAGGGACAAATTACCTGGCTAAGAAAGGATTAGAAGTGCAGGAAGAGTTTGTGGAATTGGGGAGGGCCTTAGTCAAGTAGCATGCCGGTAACCTTCTGGAGGTGCTACCCATCTATGGCATAGGAGAGCTAGGGTGTTCCGTACCATGGATTCAATCAGTGGTTGAAAATATCTGGTGTGGAGCTCAGAGTTTGGCTTCATTGGGGACTGGGGGTCCACCTGGAGTGATGCAAGCCTATACTGGCATGATGGGCTGCATCTGTCCGGGAGGGAACCAAGATCCTAGTGTTAGGTTTAAATGCTTCATTGGCAAGCTTTTAAACTAGCCAAGGAGGAGGCACTGGAAAGGAGCAGGAAAATCCTAGCCCCCAAAAATCACGGTAGTAGTGTGGCGAACACCAACATGGAGGTGTCGATAGGGAGAAGGGCAGGGTAAATGGAGAAAGTGACAAAGGCAAGAAGGACAGGGGATGGGGCAAAGGGGTAAGACCATCAGGAAATGGAGGTAATGGTACCAATGCCCGTAGTCTGGGCAACAAGCTCCTGAACTGATGGCCTTAATGGAAGAGGGATGCCTGGATATCGTAGCAGTCACAGAAACATGGTACTAGAGAACCATAACTGGGATGTTAACATACCAGGGTACATAACACAGGAGAGACAGGCAGGGGAGAAGAGGGAGGAGTAGCTCTCTATGTAAAGCAAGGGATAAAAGCAACTGAACAAAAGAGTAAACAGGGAGGAGAGGAGACGCAGTGGGTCACCTTGGAGACTGGAAAGGGCACCACAATCCGCACAGGGGTTGTGTACAGACCCCATGTCAGGGGAAGGAATGGACAAGGATATGATGGAAGGCATTCTTAGAATGGCAGAGAAAGGGAGATACTGTTGATGGGAGACCTGAATATGCCGGATGTTAACTGGAGCACATTTGCTGCAGCCACATCCAAGAGCAGAGGCCATTCTTGATGCTCCACGGTGGCAGGCATTAGACAGCTAGTTTTGGAACCCACTCGTGAGGGAGCAATCTTAGACCTCATTTCTCAAAGCGGGGCAGTGAGAGGATCTCAGATCTAGAAGTGGGCTGCCATCTGGGGACAAGTGACCATCAGACAGTGTGGTTCACGTTAAACTCAGCTACAGAGTCAAGCCATACAAAAGTGAGGGTACTGGACTTTGGGAGGGCTGACTTTGGCAAGATGGAGAGTGCCTCAGAAAAGCACTAGCAAACAGGCTAGAAGGAGGTGTGAGCAACAATGGGGAATTATCAAAACTGCCATCACAGAGGCAACAAGCCTTGTGTGAAGCAAATAAATCAAAACGAAAGAAAAAGCCACTATGGTTCTCCAAGAGAGGTGGCTGTGAAAGTCAGGAAGAAAAGATAGCATTCGGAGTATAAGGAAACACAGAAGGAGCAGGACAGAGAGCTGTACCAGTTAAGGCAGAAAGAAGCAGGGAGGAAGTCAGAATAGCAAAGGCCAAACTGAGGAAAAGATAGCCAACTCAGTTAAGAGGGATAAAACCTTTTATAGGGTACATCAGCGAGCGTAGAAAAGACAAAGGGAGGATAGTGAGGCTGAATAGAATGAGCGGTGGGTGGGCAGAGGGGACAGTGAAAAAGCAGGAATACTGAACGAATATTTCAGCTCAGTATTCACAAAAGAGGAGAGTGCCTAATCCAATTAACAGAAGCACTCTTGATAGGGGGTCGATCCCAGTCCTTTCACAGAAGAAAGGGTTCTGCAAGAACTCCTAAAACTGAAGGTGGACAAAGCAATGGGTCCTGATGGAATTCACCCAGAATTCTAAAAGAATTAAGGAAGGAACTAGTGAAACCACTGGCTACTCTTTTAATAAATCATGGGAGGATGGTGTGGTACCCGAGGACTGGAGGAAGGTGGATGTGATTCCCCTTCACAAAAGTGGGACCAAGACAGAGGCAGGAAACTACAGACCTGTCAGTCTGACCTCTGTGGTAGGGAAAGTGATGGAGTCACTTCTGAAGGAAAGAATAGTTGAGTACCTAGAGGTCATTGGAGCACAGGATCCAAGGCAGCATGGGTTCACAGCGGGAAGGTCATGTCAGGCAGATCTAATAGATTTCTTTGACTGGGTGACCAAAGTAGTAGACCAGGGAGGGGCTGTGGACATGACCTACCTAGACTTTAGAGGCATTTGACACAGTCCACACAAAGATTATTAGTCAAATTAACCAGCCTGGGAGTGGGTCCCAGGGTGGTAGCCTAAATAAAACATTGGCTGGACAACAGGACACAGAAGGTAATTGTAAATGGAGTCCTCTGAAGAAAGGGCAGTTACTAGTGGGGTACCAGAGGGTTCAGTATTGGTCCAGTCATTTTAATGTCTTCATCAGTGACATTGCAGAGGGACTGGAAGGAAAAGTATGCCTTTTGCAGATGACACAAAGATCTGCAACAGGGTTGATACAAGGCGTGGAAAGGATGAAAAGGGACTTGGCAAGGTTGGAGAAATGGTAAGATGTATGGCAGCTAGTTCAATGCAAAAAGTGCAAAATAATGCACCTGGGAAACAAGAACCAGGAAGAATAACACAATGGGTGGGGTGGTAGTAACAACAACAAAACAGGAAAGGGACCTGGGGTAATCATATCAGATGACCTTAAGGTTAGCAAGCAATGTGAGAAGGCAGTAGGGAGGGCCGGGGTATACTGGGATGTAGGGAGAGGCATCAGCAGCAGAAAACAGGAAGTTGTTATCCCTCTGTACAGACAGTTGGTTAGACCCCATCTGGAATACTGTGTCCAGTTCTGGAGACCCCATCTCGCATGGACATAGACAGGATAGAGGCAGTCCAAAGGAGGGCAACTAAAATGGTGCAGGGTCTGCAAGAGAAAGCCGTATGAGGAGAGACTAAAGGAGCTTAATATGTATACCCTTGAGGAAAGAAGGAGGGGGACATGATAGAAACTTTCAAGTACCTCAAAGGAATCAACAAAATCAAAGAGGTAGCATCTTTCAGAAAAAGAGACTTGCAAGAACAAGGGACACAATTTAAAGATAGAAGGAGGGTGGTTCGAGGGCAATGTGAGAAGTATTATTTCACAGAGAGGGTAGTGGATGCATGGAACAGCCTTCCTGAGGAGGATGTGGGGTCTAAAACTGTGGGAGAATTCAAGATTGCATGGGACAGACATAAGGCAATTCTTGTGGGGGGCAGGAAGATATAGGCTGTTGGTTAACTAGGATCTGCGGCCTATCCTGTAGGTAGGGAAATGGGCAGACTAGATGGGCCTAGCGGTCCTTATCTGCTGTCAAAGTCTATGTTTCTATGTTTCTAAAGGAAAATGTTTAAAGGAAATCAGATGTGTGGCTGGCTATCTATGAACTGTTGGATTGATGGCCCTGAGGGACCAGACTGGTCCACGGCACCACGTAGAGACTTCTTCCATGACAAAGCTGGAAGAGGAGGCCTCCTCCTCACGGACCATACAGACCCAGGATGGGACCCAGAGAAAGGCGAAAATACCTACGCTTGGACAGACAAGAGTAGCGATGCCCCCAAAGTCAGTAGAGCCCTGATGACTTTTAACTTGCAGTGCTAGAAGCGGCGTCCATCGAGAATCAGGTGTCTCAGTGATCCATGTTATATTGGAGTCCATGGCAGGTAAGGGCAAACATCATGCCAGTCTGTTCGGAAAACTGCAGCCACAGGAACACTGACGCATGGGAGGCCTGCCGCCTTACAAGAAACGCTTTCTGTCCCTAGACAGGCATGATGCAGGAGAAATTAAATCACAAATACAGTACAGACACGATGCCACTCAGGGAAAAATAATTGGAAAGGTCTTTCTGAGATTCAGGAACGCCGTCGAGTGACTTTGAAGGCAGAACCGAGGCAAAGAGATGAATGGCATTGATGGCGTTGATATAAATGGCCCCCAACTCAAGGTAGCAGTGCTACGCTAAACTAGGCCGCCAACGCAGTAGAGCAGAGCAGGATGCCAGGTGCTGTCTCTAACAGTGGGAGAAGCAGAACTGAGGCGGAGGTGGAGCCAACGGCCATTACTGGCCAGCCCACAAGAGCCATGACGTATGTCGACCTGTGGGAGGCAGTGCCGGTGTCGGCTCCTCCCCTTTGTAGAAAAAACAAAAATCTCCCAGGGAGTGCTGCGCTCATGGCTAACACCCACCAGTGATGAATGATGAAGACTGACACTGGGACGATTCAGCCTTTCCAAGGGAAAATGGCATACAGGTTTAGCACAGATCTTCCAGGAATCAATCTTTACCACTGTTTCACACTAATGGATCTTAACTAGAGGTGTTAGGACCCTGCAGGATCCATAACATTTCAGGAGGGCTGGTGCCGAAGCAAGCTGTGGGCATGCACAGCACCGTGAGAGTGGCTTGTGGCATCTGGCTTAGCTCGGCATCAGCCCTCAACCACCTCAGTTCCTTTCTTCCCGCTGTCAAGTACACATCAGTGACGACACCACTCACCTGCTGGGAGTCCGAACTTCATGTCTATAAGACAGCAGCATTCAGTTCTTCTCAGTTTTAGTGTTTAAAGCTAGGATTTATGTTTGTGTCAGTTTACTGATTTTACAAAAATATTTCTGTTGGCTTTTCTCTCAGCATGAGTCTATGGTAGATGGCCAAGGAGGATGATGGTAGAGAGCCTTTCAGGCAGGCTGCTCCAGCAGCAGGGTCATGTCCAGTCTGCTCTCCCCATCAGGGAAGGGTTCTGACCATGGGCAGTCCTGTGCTTGGGAGGAAGGACAGTCTTATCAAAAGCACGAAAGAGCAGGCCCGTTTCCGATTCTGGTTTGATTCTCGGCATCACTTGTCCTTGAGTTCTTCCTCGTCTCTTCAGAAGGGAAAGAACTGGTACTACTTGAGGTCACCCTCTGGGAGGTCTACCACAAGACCTTCAGTCTCCCATGGCCGGAGGCGCTTGTCAACACCGTCAGTGTCACTGGGGGCCTCTGGTACTGGGATGTAGAGATTTCAGGCCCAAAGTCGCACCTGTCTTTACGAGGGGACCCTGGTAGGCAGTTCCACCCTTTAACAGCTCTTTGGAGCAATGGGTACAGCGTCAATCTCGTGTGTCTCTGCCAGCAAATCCAGGCCCTGGCCCTTTGCAGTCAGTGGAACTGAAGCCATGGGCTAGGCCCTCAAGCCAGGTAGAGCATTTGACTCCAACAACAGCCTTCATCCCTTGCCAGTGACTGCGCCGCAGACTCCTGTCACTCAGGCTGAACCCTCACCTTGTGTCACTTGGGACCATCCGGGTACCACTGCTGGTCACTTCAGTGCTGACTGAGTCATTGGCGCTGGGTATGGTTCGGTGTTGGCACTGGGTTTGGGCCCTTCGGGGCATGGTCTTGCGCTTGCTCTGTTGCTGGTCCCAGTGCCATGTTAGCATTATGTCAGTGCCGAGATGGTGTCGTGTCGGTGCTGGGTTGACACCAGGGCCGTCGCACCAGAGGTTCCCAACACTGGGAATCTCCGGGTACCAGATTCAGTTCTGGTGCCACTCCTGGCAGAGGCTCCTTGTTCTTGGGGCTGGTGTCTCGGTGTTGCGGGCTTTGTTTCTGGATTAGAGGACCTGTGATCCAGTCTCTGCCCTCCCTCCAGAGAGGATGTGGAGGGGATGAGTCTGACCCTGACCTCATCTTCTCAGGAAGCGGCGACAATGACTTTCTTAGCCTGAACTTTTTGGACCCATGCCCTACTGCTGTATCTTAGGAGGATCTAACTTTCAAGGCTTTGCTCAGAGACATGCTTCTCCACTTAATTCTGAGCCTAGAGCCACTGATCAGTGGTTAACCATTTCTACCATGCCAGTCAGTTTAATTCATCCTATTCTACCCACATTTAAAGCCCTTCCTAATGCAGCCTGGAGTACGCCTATTCAGTTCCATCTGTCTGTAAGTAGATAGATTTAAAAAGTACATTTCAATTAGATAGTATAGACTATGTTTCTTAGCCTTAGCTGATGCCTCTGTTATTCTCCCTGAGAACAAAGCCATTCTCCCCAAAAGGTCACCATGAACCTCTTATGAGAACTTAGTTAAGTTAGAAATATGGAAAAATGGGCCTGCGCAGCAACTTCACCCTAGGCATGCGGTTCTAGCTCCAAGGTCACATTTCCTTTATGACTATCCCCCTTTGAAGATCGCTTTAGTCCCTGGCAGAGAATACAAAAAATGTATTCTGCTGACTGCCATATATGGAATTTTGTCTAACAGTCATCAGCTCTAGGCCGCTTGGATGCCTTTGCTTCTGCTCCCGCTAGGTATCTGCATCAAAAGACATCTCTGTCTCGACCTGCTGGTTCATTCACAGGGATTATGCACCCCTTTGTCGACCTCAGAAATTTCATTTTCATGAACAGAGAAATTGACAATTATTTCTTCCAGGATTGGTTAGCTCCCTGGACATGCAGCATGCATACCAGCACATTTTGGTACACACCAGCCACCTCACATACCTCTGACTCTTCATGCTAGAGCAGCTTATCAGTTCAGAGTCCTGCCCTTGGGGCTCTACTCAGCGTCTTGAGCCTTTGCAAAGTGCTCTGCAGTACTCATAGCGTGCCTGACAAAATTAGGACTCCAGCTTTACCCTTACCTGGACAACTGGCTGATGGCCAGTCCATCCAGGCATGAAACGGAACAGGCAGTGGTCACTGCCTCTCAGTTCCTTATCTCCATGGGGGTTCTGCTAATCTAGAAGTCTCAGCTCCAACCCTAACAGTGGCTGCTGTTCACTAGCACTCTTCTGGATGTGACCAAGGCCAGCCTTCCTTCCAGAGAGCAGAAAGCAGGTGATTCTGCAGATGGCATGCTACATTAGCCTCCTCAGTGTCCATAGTGCACCTGGCATACTTACATATGAGAATGATTCAGTGGATGCTCAGTGCATAGTGGTCACAAGCATCACATCCTCAGACCTACCCCTTTCTGGTGACCAAGACCCTGGTTCAATCCCTGACATGGTGGTCTGAAGAACAATCTCATTCAGACTTCCCATCTTCTAACCAGAACCTCAGATGACTCTCACCACAGATGCCTCCATGTTGGGGTAGGGAGCCCACTGTCAGGGCCTCCTAACACAAGGTGTCTGGGACCTGTCAGAGACTCATCTCCACATCAATGTGTTGGTGATGCAAGCTGTTTTTGTATGGCCTGCAATCATAAGTGAATCTCATCAGCTATGAAGCAGCCCTCCTCCAGACTGACAACAAGTCTGTGATGTATTACATCAACAAACGAGAGGCACACTCTTACCTTCTCTGCACAGAAGTAATGAGACTGTGGGAAGGGTGTCTGGAGCAGAGTTTCTACTCTAGGCCATTTATCTGCCAAGAGTCCAAAACCCTCTGGCAGATGAACTACAGGCTGATCCTCACAAGTGGACACTAGCTCTGTACGTCATGAGATCACTCTTCGATAAGTGGGACACCCCAGATGTTGACCTTTTTTGGGTCCCCATTCAAAGCCAAACTCCCTTGATGCTGCTCCAGAAATCCAGAACATAGTGTTTTCTGTCAGGATGCTTTCAGACTGCAATGGCAGAATCTTTTCCTGTATGCATTCCCCCAGTGCAGAAGGTATTGCTCAAACTGGAGGTGCGGGGGAGGCAAGATGATTCTGATTGCCCCATGCTGGCCTTGACAGATATGGTTTCCCTCTTATGAGCAGATTATCAGTCAGCAAACTGAGGATCCTTGCACTCAGGATGGACTTACTGACTCAGGGTCACCTGGTCTATCCCAACTTGTGATTCTTTCACATTCAGGCCTGGCTCCTGAAGAGATAGAAGTGAACAGGTACACAGTATCTCAGAATGTCTCTGAAATACTTTTGGCTGCCCGTAAACCTTCCACTAGGAAGACTTATGCAATCAGATGGAAAAGGTCTTCCATCTGGTGCTCAAAATTGCATGGACCCTTTGGGTGCCCATCTGACAAGGTTCTGGAGTACTTGCTGGACCTTTCTTATGCTGGCTGCAGTATTTCACAGTTAAGGTCCACTTGTGTGCTATTTCTGCATACCACAAGCCCATCAGTACCCTCAAACTGACACAGATGCCACTGCTCAAGAGGTTCCATAAGGGCATATTACACACAAAGCCTCCCATCAAGAAGACAGCAGCTGCCTGGGATACCCTGTGCTGGATATGTTAATCTACTGCAAGTCTTTGAGCCCTTTGTGACATGTGAGCTGAATTGTTAACTTGAAAGCAGCTTTTCTAGTGGCCATCTCTTCTGCTCACAGAGTGTCGAAATCAATGCCTTTGAAACAAGCTCCCTGTATAATGTTTTCCACAAGGACAAGGTAGTTCTTCATACACACCTAACTTTGTTCCTAAAGTGGTGTCAAGTTCCATCTGAATCAGCCACTTGTGCTGCCTACCTACTTTACCAACTTCCAGAATGAAGAGCTCTCTCCATTCTCTGGATGTTGAAAGGTTCTCAAGTTTACCTGGACAGAACTAAGGACTTCAGGCAGTCCAAACAGCATTTGACTTTTCAATCCCAACCACCTGCTGAAAAAATTGGAGGACCTGGGTGACAGTCAAGTGCATAGTCAGTTGGGCAGGTAACATAGAAACATAGAAAGTGATGGCAGAAGGGACCTCAAGGTCCATCTAGTCTGTCCATAGTGTATAGATCACTAGCCCCTCCCTGTTATTTCCTCTTCTGAATGATTCCTTTGTGCTCATCCCAAGCATTTTTGAACCCCTTGACTGTTTTGGCCCCCACGGCCTCTAGGAGTAGGCTGTTCCAGGCATTCACCACCTTCTCTGTGAAGAAGAACTTTCTAACATTGACCCTGAACTTTCCCCCTTTCAGTCTAAGATCATGTCCCCTCATTCTGCTACTCTCCTTGTGTAACCCCCTTGCAAATGGGCGTTCTGGATATGCCTGGTGCTAGGGTTAGTCACCGGCCTAAATCCGTTTAATTGGGTAGCCAGTGAGCGCTTTAAAAAGCCTCCGCGAGCTGTCTCTTTAAGGGCTGCTTGTTGCAGCCGTAAGTAACTAAAATAGAGGGGGACTTTGGTTGTATGCCGAGTCCCGTGGGACACTGAAGAATGACTCCCTTCTGCCATCGCTAGTGGTGCAGAGGAGTTCTCTGGGGATCTTTGATGGGTATGATGGAAAGCGATGTAAAATAATAATGATAATGTGGTTGTTCTAACCTGTCTTCCTTTGCAGTAAGGACTGTTTGATTGCCTCCTCCATTTTGCTCCAGAACTGCTGAATTGGGCCAATCAGTACCTCGGGACCCTACAGAGTCGGCTGACCAACAGAGGAACTGTTTGTATTTGGGAAAGGCATTATGGGCCATGGCGTTTTTTCGCACCAGTGAGAGGCAGAGGAAGTGACTGGCAGGCTCAACCAGCCAACTGGATCGGGTCTCGCCCGAATGGAGAGGAGTGCTTAATGCTGCCAGCTTCAGATGCATTGTGGCTAGTGAGGACTGAGGAGCTGTGTGCTTCTGCGCCGCAGAGTGTTCGCGCGGGAAGCGCGTGAAGGCCTGAAGCGGCTGTTTTGTGTTGTCGGCTCCAGCGGACGAAACCATCAGCGGGCGGTCAGAAGAGGCTGTGCTCTGTACAGTTACCCACCAGGCTCGACCTGAACGAGGACTGGAGAAAATTGCTGAATCGCACTGGTCCCAAGACAAGTGTGAAGCTGTCAGCTTGTATATTTAGGACGGTGAGTCTGTGGGAGCATTGGAAGCAGTTGCCTGGTGTGGTACCCCTCTGTTGCTGTTTGCCATATAAATGTGTGTGGAGGTTTGTAGCTCAAGTAAATCCTGCTGCAATTAAAGGACTTTTGCCTGTTGCTGGTTACCATATAAATGTGTGTGGAGCTCAAGTTAAATCCTGCTGCCATTAAAGGACTTTGCCTGTTGCAGTTTGCTATATAAATGTGTGAGGAGTCTCGTGGAGCTCAGGAGTAGCCCTGTTAACGTTTAAGGACCCTATCTTGTCTGGAGGTCGTGAGTACTAATTCAGGGTAGTTCCCTGTTGAATTGCCACATTGGAACCAAATGGGATTACTGTACTGCTGACTGTTTAATTAACTTTTTCTTTCCTCTGTGTGAAAGGGCCCTATCAGCTGCCACAGGTTTGGACTAGCCACTAGGGCTTGGGTACCCAAGGGACAGTAATTGATAGGACAGGCCTGTGCACAGAGCCCTAGATAGATAAATATAGTAATAAGCTAATCAACTTGATCCCCGTCCTTGTTGTTTCCCCTGAATAAATCAGATTGTTTTACTGCTTCATCCTGGCTACTGTATGCGCTATTGGTGAACTGCTGTTTGGTGATTGCAACATAACTGTGCCTTGCACTTTACAGGGGTCCCGAGAGAAACTGGATTATATTTTCATTGGGGTAAGTGTGCTGGTGAACAGGGTGCTGCTACCCAGTGTGAGTCACTAGTGGGATGAAGGGGGGGTTGCAGTAGCTCAGAGGGCTGTAACCGTGGTAGTCTTAACTGTGCTAACCCCGACCTCTGGGTGGAGGCACCCGTCAACGGATCTGGGCCATTCAAGCTGCATCTGTGGGGGCAGACAGGGGTAGTAGCCCTAAGGGTAGCGCCCCCTTGGGGTTACACTTGGAAAGAAAAAGTTCTTGTAGCTTATTTATGCTCTTAATGCACTTGAAGGTCTCGATCATGCCTTCCCTCTCCTTCCTCTGTTCCAGGGAGTATATGTTTAATTACCTCAACCTATCCTCACATGACATCTGGTGTACTCCCTGTATCATTTTTGTTGCCTTCCTTTGTACTGTCTCTATTCTGTCAATGTCCTTTCTTAGGTGTGGCCTCCAAAACTGGACACAGTATTCCTGGTGGGGATGGACAAGTGCCTTATACAGCGCCAGTCCACTTCTCTCCTCCAGCTTGTGATTCCCCTCCCAATGCATTCAAGCATGCCACTTGCCTTAAGTGCTGCCTTCTCACTGTATACTCACTTTCAAGTTGTCTGATATTAAAATCCCCAGATCACGCTCTTGGCTGGTCATTGCTAGTCTTTCTCCTCCCAGGTAGTACTCACTTTTTGGGTTCCCTCTTCCTATGTGCATGACCTTGCACTTTCTGCCATTGAAATTCAGCTGCCATGCTCTAGACGACTCCTCCAGTTTCTTTAGGTCTGATTCCATTTTTATTTGTCCTGCTGGGGAGTCCACTCTGCTGCATATCTTGGTGTCATCCATGAATAGACACAACTTCCCCTTGAGTACATTTGCAATGACAGCTATGAATACATTGAATAGTACAGGCCCTAACACAGAGCCCTGGGGTACTCCGCTGGTTACCTCCCAATCTGCTAATAATGTGCTGTTTACCTGCACCCTTTGCATTCTACCATGCAGCCAATTTTTCACCCACACCACCACCTCCTGTCCCACCCCCATGTAGTCCAACTTCTTTACCAGCCTTCTGTGTGGGACAGAGTTGAAGACTTTGGTAAAGTCCAGGTAGACCATATCCACTGCCCCCCATTATCCACAGTCTTGGTAATACAGTCAAAGAATTAGATTAGGTTAGTTTGGCAAGACCTCCCACCATGAACCTGTGTTGTTTATGATCCTGCTGTCTGCTGGTTTCATGGAAGCTATTATCCTCTGTTTGAGTAATGATTCCATCAGTTTTCCTAATCGTAAGTAGGGCTCTCAGGCGGTAGTTTCCTGCTTCTTCCCTGTTACCAAATTTATGAAGTGGGACCACTGTTGACCTCCTCCAGTCTTTGGGAACCTCCTGCTCACCAGTGATTTGGTGAAGAGTTCCACCAGGGAGTTGCAAGTTTCTTCCCCAGTTCTTTCAGGATTCTGGGGTGCATGTCATCTGGTTCCATGGCCTTGTCCACTTTTAGGTTGTTTAGCACCTTCAAGACCTGGTCTGCTGTGAAGGGGCTTGTATCAATCCCTAGTCCAGGGGTGCTTTTCCTTCTTAGCGCTGGTCCATTTCCCTCCCTCTCCTCTGTAAATGCAGAGCAGAAGTACCGGTTTAGGACTTCTGCCTTCTCCCTATCCCCCTGTTCTAGGTTTCCCCTTCTGCTTGTAGTCTTACTATTCCCCCCTTGGTCTTCCTTTTGTCCCTTATGTACCTAAAAAAGATTGTGTCCCTTCTTTATATACCTTCTAGTATCCTCATCTCAGTTTGGGCTTTAGCCTTCTTTATTAATTTAACGGCCTCCTTCAGTTTCTCTTTGTACAATTCCCTCTTCTTTATTTGTTGCTTTGAATTTCCTGTAGGCAGCCTTTTTTTCTTTCACTATAGTTGCCACCTCTTTGGAGTAACATGGTGGATTTTTCTTTTTCGCCTTTCTTATTCTTCTGGTGTATTGGTCCGTGACCTTCCTGATAGCGCCCTTAATGTTTTCCCAGATTTCCTCAAACCCCCTCCCTCGCTGGCTTTTAAAATCCCAGCTAGGCTGTCTCTCATATTCTGAAAGTCTGCTTTCCTAAAATCTAGGACCCTGATATTGGGTGACTGGTGTCCTCTGCTGTGATGAATGTGAAACCGACTATACAATGGTTGATGTCCCCTAGATGGTACTCTACTTCAATCACCTTTACCTTCTCACCGTTTGTGAGAATGAGGTCTGGGATGGCTTTGCCTCTTGTTGGAGAATCTACAAGCTGCCCAAGACCTGCTCCCTGCAAGGCCATTAAGAAGTTTTTGCTTCTCGCTGATGCTGCCGAATGTATTTTCCAATGTATGTCAGGTAGGTTAAAATCTCCTACCAGTATCACCTCGCCCTTGTTTGCCATTTTGTATATTGTTTCGAGTAGTTCCTTGTCCCCATTTTCTCCCCGCGATGGGGGCCTATATGCAACTCCTATTCTGATGGTTGTCCCATTACCAGTGTCAGCTGCCAGCCACAGTGCCTCTGTTTCGCTGGGAGACCCCTGTATCTCTGTGGTGTTTATTTCTTCCTGTATATATATATACTGCCACCCCTCCCCCCTTTTTCCTGTCCTTCCTATATAGGTTGTACCCTAGGATTGTCATGCCTAATTAATGGTTATCTGTAAACCAGGTTTCCGTCACAGCTACCCAGTCTTGGCCCTTCTGCCATGGTGGCCATGAGATCAGGAAGCTTGTTTGTTAAGCTCCTTGCATTCACAACCATTGCCCTCCATAACTGTTCCCCTTTTCGTAAGGTAATTTGCTTAGGGCAGAAAACAGGTGATAATGTTCAACTGGGTGAGGTCTGATGAAGGCACAGTCACTAGTGGTGTTCCCCAAGGCTCAGTGCTGGAGCTAGTCCTGTTTAATGCCTTTATCAGTGACACTGGCACAAGTATTCAGGGCATAATTGACTTATTCATGGATGATATCAAGCTAGAAGGAAGGGCTGACAGCGAGGAGGCAGTTAAGATCTACGAAAAGACCTTCGGAGGTTGGAAAGATGGTCCAATGTCTGGCAGCTGAAGTTAAATGCAAAGAAATGTAAGGTGATGCATTTTGGTAATGGGAACTCAAGACAGAGCACCACCTCAGCAAGTACAGCTCAGCACCACACAGGAAGAACGGGACCTAGGTGTCATCATAAGCAGCACCCTTAAAGAGACAAGCCAATGCAACAAAGCTTACAGCAAGGCCAGCAAAATGCTGGGGTGCATAGGGAGGGGATTCGAGGAAGGAGGTAATACTGCCACGCTACAGGTTCCTGGTAAGTCCCCATCTGGAGTACTGTGTCCAGTTTTGGAGTCCATGTCTGAAAAAAAGATATAAACAGGGTGGAGGTTGTTCAGAGAAGAGAGACCAAAATGATCCAGGGCCTTCAAGGGTACTCATACGAGGAGCATCTGGAAGCATTAAATATGTTCTCACTGGAGACAAGGAGGGAGAGGGGAGATATGATTGAAACATATGAGTTCCTGAGAGGAATAAATAAGGTGCCATCCTCAGACCTGTTCAACAGAGTCTCCGACTCTAACAGTAGAGGCACAAGTGGAAGTTTTGGTGGGGGCCTTCAGAGGACTTGAAACACTATTTTACAGAAAGAGGTGTGGAGCCATGGAATAAACTTCCAGCTGAGGTAGTGGAAACAAAGTCTGTGACATCATTCAAGCTGGAGTGGGACAAGGCTAAAGCATGATCAAAAAGCAACAGAGGCGGTAGGAGGCATTAGACAGAAAAGGGTTAGGTCCTGGGATCTGAGAAGGTCAAAGGAACACATGGGCAGATTACACAGACCCTTGGTCTTCTTATGCCATCTTTTTTTCTATGTTTCAATGAATGGGACAGCCTGTTAAAATCTAGCACATTTCTGCCAGGCTTGTGATCTGTCTATGCCACTGCTATGCCATGGCACAGGTCCAGCTGGAAGGTCAGGGATGTGCCCACTTCACTAGGGCAGCTGTCATGTCGCTGGCAGAGATTTGCTCTGTGCCTATCAGTGATATATTGCAGAGCTTAACTTGGAGCACAGTGTGCACTGGTGTTGAGTACTATGTCCTGGATGTCCACGTCAGGCAGTATGCCACCTTTGGCAGGACCATCCTAAATGGATTTCTGTCCTGCGTGAGTCCTTGGCTCCTACCGCACTAGTCTGGGTTTTTTGTCTGAGCTTGGTACTCTGACCCATTAGTGTGAATTAATAGTGAAGACTGATTCCTGGAAGTTATGAAAACTACATACTCACCATAATTATTGATCTTCTAGGAGTATCTTCACCATTGATTCACACGCCCACCCGCCATTCCCCATGCTCACTCAGTGTATTGATCTTCACCCCTTGTTCTTGGTTCGGGATGTGAAGTCACTGTGTTACTGATTTGTTGACCCTTCTTATAGCGGTCACCAGGACTATTTTATGCCCTTAGGTTTAATACACAAGTACTAGTTAGGTTATGCTGCACCTCCTCGGTAAAAGGCAGTTGAGGGCTGATGCCAAGGTAAGCCTGGCACTGCACGCCCCTCTCACGGTGCTGTGCATGAGAAAAGTTCCTGAAAAGTTCTAGCTCCTGCAAGGTTCTAGCAGCTTTGGTTAAGACCCATTAGTGTGAATCAATGCTGAAGATATTCCTAGAAGATCAAAAATTATGGTGAGTACATAATATTCATTTCTCCTTTAAGATGGAACCCCAACACCACTTTTGGCAGAAAATGAAAAGTACGTACTCACCAAAATTCTTGATCTTAGAATATCTTCACCATTTATACTGGTGGGTCTATGCTTGAAGCAAGAGGACCCCATGAAAGCATATGCCTTTAAAAGCTGCAGAAGTAGGGATCCGGAGTTGGGGATGGCACCACTTATTAGGTGAACGTATGACGTGGAACTCGTGGGCTGGCCAGTAACTGAGGCCAGACCCTCCTCTGCCCTCAGTTCTGTTCACCATGAGAAGAAACAAAGGGCAAGAAAGAAAAAAGTACTCACCTTAGTAATGTTGTTTCTTCTAATGGAGTCTTGCTATATTATGACATATGCAGTGAGTCCCAACCTTCGAACTGCTCCGGAGGTGAAAGAGTTAACTTTCCATGCCAGGCATGGAGCAGCTGAGCCTTGAGCTCGGTTGAAACTCTGTCTGTTGTTCTTCAAACTCAAACCGTCAGATCTTTACTAGCTAAACTCACTGAGGTCCTGTGTGGAAGCTGTAAACCTACACTAGCCAACTGGCTACTAAACATAAGAACACATGTTTTGGTCCCAAAACAAAGACTCAAGTCAGGAGACCCAAAAAATGAAAAACACAACACCAAATCACCCCCTAAAAAGGAGGGGTGAAAACAACAAAGTGGGCATCTACTAAGTGCCAACACTGCACTGCCCACCCACATCCCAAAAACAGAAGTTCTGAGAGGAAGGCAGGGGAGGTCAGAATACAGCAAGACTCCATTAGAAGAAAAGGAAAATTACGTACCTACCGTAATTCTTGATCTTCTTGGGCCGAGTCTCCACCACTCCATTCACACTAGTGGGATTAGCGCGAGGCACTAAGACCCATCGAGAACAAATTTTTGCTGGAGGGTCGGCGAGAGAGCGGCGCCGTGAGACTCTGGCCGCCATGACAGCGGCTCGAGCGGTAATGACCATCTCAGCTAACTACCACTTCCAACCGCCTCAGTACCTTTTTACCAAGGAGGTGCAGCGCAACTACATGAAGGTAAACCCAACATTAAAAACGGACATAAGATAGTCCGTATGACCCGTGTAAGAAGGGTCAGCAAAAGAAGTCCTCACGGCCTAAAGATTTGAGGGTGAAGACCAATACAGCAGTGAGCTCGGGGATGGAGGGTGGGCGTGTGAATGAGTGGTGGAGACTGGTCCAAGAAGATCAAGAATTACGGTGAGAATGTAATTTTCCTATCTTCCTGACATAGTCTCCACCACTATTCACACTAGTGGAGAGTACCAAGCTGATAATCCCCAAAGGGCGGCAGGAGAGCCAGAGCTCACGCATCTAAGATAGAAGCCCATTAAGGACAGTTCTGCGAATCGGAATGTCGCCTAGCATGAACATCCAGTGCATAGTGTACTTAGGTATGCACTGAGCTCCAGGTAAGTGGCGTTGCATATATCTGCAATTGGAACATTGCAATTTCCGCTAGGATACTGCGACCGCCCTAGTAGAGTGGCGTACACTCTATCTTCTAATTTAACTTGAGCCATGGAATAGCAATGACGAAGGCATGCCACTAACCATGAAGAGATGCATCTAATAGACAGGTTGACCCAGCCGGGTGTCGCTGAAAGAAACGAACAGTTGCTGAGTCTTGCGAACATCCTTGGTTCTATCTAAATAGAACATGAAAGCTCTCTTAACATCCAAGGAATGAAGAGCTCGTTCCCTTCATTTTGGAAATTAGCGAAGTAGCGGGAAGTACCAGAGGTTGGTTTAGATGGAATTCTGACACAACCTGGGAAGAAATTTAGGATAGTCACGGAGAACTACCTTGTCTTTATGGAATACAGTATACGGAGGGTCCGTAACCAGGGCATGTATCTCAGAGACCCTACGGGCTGAGGTAATGGCCACCAGGAAGGCAGTCTTCCAGGTAAGAAATTTTAGCTCACAGGTAGCTAAGGGTTGAAGGCTTCCAGTGAGCATGTCCAGCACCAGGTTAATGTCCCAGGCTGCAACTGGACAGCTTAACAGGGGTCTGGTATGGAGAATCCCTTAAGAAATCTCTTCACCATAGGCAACTGAGCCAGAGTTAAGGAAGAAACCGGCTCATGGAACGCTGAGATGGCACTAAGGTGAACTTTAACTGTGGAGTACTGAAGACCTAAGTTTGACAGGTCCAAAAGATACTCCAGAACCTTGCCAGGAGGACAGGAAAAGGATTCCAAGAGGATTTTGCACACAGAAAACGTTTCCATTTAGAGCGTCGTTTTCAGGTGGCTGGCTTCGAGCAGCCAGAAGGATGTCTGAGACTCTCGAGGCGTTGAACCGATTCACTTCTATCTCTTCAGGAGCCAAGCATGAAGGTGAAGTGATTTCAGAGTTAGGATGGACAACGAACCCTGAGTCAAAGACTGATTTGCAAAGAAGTGGTCTGGAGGCTGCCAACATACTGTTGAGTAGAGAAACCATAGTTGCGAGGCCAGGAAGGAGCAATGAGAATCATCTTGGTCCCCTGAGACTCGAACTTGAGGAGTACTCTCTGGATTAGAGAGCGGTGGAAAGGCGTAAAAGCGTTTTGTCACATGGCCTACATCCTGACAGAAAATGCCAGGCCCTGGATTTCTGGAGCAGAAGAGAGCAGTTTTGCGTTGAGTGGGGATGCAAAAAGGTCCAGGTCTGGAGTCCCCCACTCTTTGAACAGGGACCGAGCTACGGCTGGATCGAGAGACCACTCGTGAGGGTCTGCCTCCGTTCTGCTGAGGTGATCTGCTAGGTCGTTTTGTATACCTGGCAGATAAACCAGCCTGAATCAGAGACTTGTGCTCCAAGCACCACTCCCACACCCCTCATTGCTTCCTGCAAGGGGATAAGAATGAGCACCGCCTTGCTTGTTGATGTAATACATCACTGCTTTGTTGTCCGTTTGAAGGAGAATGTTCTTGTGACAAAGGACATCCTTCAGAGCTCGGATTGCATAGAGGACCGCTCTCATCTCCAGGACATTTATGTGGAGATGAGTTTGAACTGAGTCCATACACCTTGAGTGTGGAGGGAGAGACAGTGAGCTCCCCAACCCATTAGCGATCGTCTGTGGTGATGGAGATCTGATGATCTGGGGAGCAAGGGAATCCTTCGAGATTGCTCTCTTGAGACCACCAGGTGAGAGACCTTCGAAGGGGCTCCGTCACCTTGATGGGATAAGACTGGGGGTGAGAGGTCGGGGACCACTGAGTGGAGAGCATCCATTGGGTGGTTCTCATGTGCAGTCGGGCCAGAGGGACAGTGAAGACCGAGGGCGCCATGAGACACAACATCGTTGCATCAGAGAGCTGTAACCGATTAGTTCTCCCTGATGTAACGGGCCATTCGAAGGATGTCGAGTCTTCTGTCCTCTGGAAGGAAAGCCTTCGCTGAAGAGGTGTCTAAGTGTCCTA
The DNA here is from genome assembly GCA_016271365.2 of Neoceratodus forsteri. Taxonomy (NCBI): domain Eukaryota; kingdom Metazoa; phylum Chordata; order Ceratodontiformes; family Ceratodontidae; genus Neoceratodus; species Neoceratodus forsteri. The sequence continues at coordinate 1,706,224,459 of CM028129.1, read as the reverse complement.
TGAAAGGAGCCTCTGGGAGGGTTGCAGTTGAGATTTTCTAATTCAGCAGAACTCCCATGGGCGTGAGAAGGCAGAAGTCGTTTGCACGGCTTCAAAAGTCCCTTAGACGGAAGGGCTTGCTAAAGCCAATCGTCCAGGTAAGGAAACACTCAGAGTCGACTTTCCTGAGATGCGCCCGCGAGAACTGCACAACACTTTGTAAAACTCGCGGGCGCCGAGGATAGCCCAAGGGCAGGACTCTGAACTGATATGCTGACCCAAAGCTACAAACCTGAGGAACTTGCGGTGGGTCGGGTGGACGAGATATGCTGGTAAGCATCCTGCATATCCAGAGGCCAGCCAGTCATGCTGATGCAGCAAGGGTAACAGGGTACCTAGAAATCATCTTGAATTTCTCCCGGGGAGAATTTGTTTAACTTTCTGAGGTCTAGAATGGGCGCATCCCCAGATTTCTTTGGAACCAGAAAGTAATGGGAGTAGAACCCTGTGTTTCGCAGATGCGGGGGCACCAGTTCTATTGCCCTGTTGTTCAGAAGGCCCTGGATCTCCGCGGTGAGGAGGTCTCACTGAGAGGCCGACAACCTGGGTTGTCGTCTGGGAGGACAATTCGGGGGTTTCAAGAGAGTGAGAGAATAACCCTCGCGAATTATCCGAAGGACCCATTGTCGAAGTTATGGACTTCACTGGTTGTAGAAGTACATCAGGCGACCTCCCACGGAGGAGAAGTTCCACCTCAGGCAAGTGGATGGAACTTGGGCCAACGACTCATAAGAGTAGCGCTGGGAGCTTTAGGCCCCTGCGCTTTCTGCTGTCTTCTTTTGAGGTTGGGCAGGTTGGCTTTGTGAAGCTTCCTGCCTCTGCCTTGAAAGGACTGACGACTATGAAACTCACGCCTGTTCACATGCCCGAGAGGGGCAGGCGGGATCTGGCCAACAATGGCCGATCTAGTCTTCTGAGTGGCCTCTAAGGCTTGCTCCACCTGAGGGCCAAAGAAAGAGCCATCAAAGGCCGCCATCACCTGCTGCTGAGCATCATTCGTGAAGCCAGAATGCGCAGCCAGGAATGGCGCCGAGTACAAATCCCTGCGGCTGCTGGGCGAAGCAGTGTCGAAAGCGTCCATGGCGGCTTTGACCTGTTGTTATTGGACTCAATACCTCTAATAACGGTCAAGCAGCTCTGACTTGGAATCGAATCTGGAAGAGCTTCAACCATTCTTTTCATAGAGTGCCACAGGATATACTCATACTGAGAAAAATAGCCTTGATAACTGGCAACATACTTAGAGTGGAGGCAGCAAGACTCTCTTACCTAATGTATCAATCTTACGAGACTCTTTGTTAATAGGTCGAGCTGTAGTAGTTTGAGGAAGAACGACCTTGTCATTCTCTGCCAGGACTACAATAGGATCCATAAAGGCTTGGGATGCCAAATGGGACGATCCTTGGGAGCTGAATACTTCTTATCAATGGATTTAGCCACTGAGGGAATAAGAGCAGGATTATTCCATACCATTTGAGACAGCGTCTCGAAGGAAGGCTGAATCGGAGGAGTCAAATCGTAGGGATCTCCGAGCATGAAGATACTGAGTCTTAATATCTTCCCAGGATCGAGTGTGTAGTCTGGAGAGAAAGAGTGGATCCCAGGTTCTTCAACAGAGACTTAAAGGACAGGTCCTCGACACATGAGCTCTGTAAAAGAAAGATCCTGTTTCCTCCACTTCATCACCCAACCGAAGGTCTGGGTCAGGCTCAAGATCATCTCCTGATGGTCCAGAAAGGACTGTTTGGACAGGAAGGAGTGAAAATTAGGAGAGGAGGAAATAGCAGAAAAACAGGAGAGTCCCAAGGGCTGCACGGCCGAGGCAACAAAACAGAGCTGAAAAGCAGCACCGAGGAGGCACTGCAGCGCCCGAAGAGCCTGTGACCCCTGGCGCCCAGCGGCGCGAACGGCTGTAACGCCGCAGCGCGGCGGCAACGCAGCGCCGGCGCGCGGGCCGATGCGCATAAGCGGCGTCATGGATGGCGCGCGGACGGCGCGCGAGCGGCGGCGGGCAACGCCACGATCCGGCGCGCAACGGCGCCTGAGCAGCGCCGTGACGGCGCCGCCTATCAGCAGCACCACCGGCGGTGCCGCAGAAACCAGCGACACAGCGGCGCCGACAAGCCAACAGACCCTGCCGAAGGCACCGGAAGCCCAGGAACCTGGAAAGCTAGAAGGAAAAAACCAGGAGATAAGGGCATGGTGAGGCCCTGCGCTGCAACCATGTGAAACACACAAGCACGGAGTCGCTGGCACGAAGCGCCCACGCGACTAGGAAGGTGCAACCGCCCTACCTGATCGCCGGAGGGGCCCGAGGGCTCCGAGGCAACCGAGCCAGGCAGAAGAACCAACCTCCGAGCCCATTGCTCCATAAGAGCGGCCCACTGATGAAACTGCTCATCTGGAGTCCTACCTATAGGCGGGGAGGGACTCCGATGTCGAGGGCCCGGCGATTACGGAGAGTTGGCGACTCCGAAGAAGAAGGAGACCGGCAACCTTAGCGAATAACCCGGCGTCGGCACGAACATCCACGAGAGGCGACCTCGAGTGATGCCTTCTCTTTTTGATCTATGGGCCAAGAAGAGCTCGAGGCCGAACGGTGCCGAGAATGCGACCGTTTATTTTATGCCGACGGGGGGACCGCCCATCCCCCCGGGCATCGGACTGACCGTTGTCGGAACCCCGCTGAGGAGAAGGAGGCTGACCGGACCCAGCCCGGCTGACTGAACAGCTTTCATACGAAGTCTCCCTACCGTCACCTGACCTGCTCATGGTCGACCGGTCCAGTAGGCCGAGAGACTTCTTCAAGTAAAATTTAATATTAGAAAAATTTAACGAAAATAGAATAAAATTAAGCGATACTACTTATCGTGATAAAGTTACAAAAAAACAAACTGAAAACTATGCGCTAGTTTGAAGTTTGACTCCCGACAGGCGAGCGACGTCGTCACTGAAGCGCACTCGACGGCGGGAAAAAAAGAACTGAAAGAAGCGGTTGGAGGTGCGATACCGCTGAGATGGTCATTACTGTCGAGCCGCTGCTCAAGGGCGCCAGAAATTCCCGGCGCCGCTCAAGGTTTGCACCCTCCAGCAAAAAGTTTGTTCTCGATGGGTCTTAGTGCCTCAGGCCCTAATCCCACTAGTGTGAATGAGTGGTGGAGACTTATGTCCAGGAAGATCAACATTACTAAGGTGAGTAATTTTTTCTTCAAACAACATGAAGTCTTGCTATATTATGACATATGCAGACTACACAGCAGTACCTCCATGGAGGAGGGACAGAACCTACTTAGGAAATAGGCTCTGAAGCACAGCTGTGCCAAACCGAGCATCACTCCTAGCCTGGATGTCCAGGGAGTAATGCTTAGTAAAAGTGTGAACTGTTTTCCAGGTAGCTGCTTGACATATCTCTAGAATAGGGATGTCCCTGGCAGCAGCCAGGGAAGCAGCTGTATCTCTGGTAGAGTGAGCCCTCAGGCCTGAGGGAGAAACCTTACCCAGCTTTTCATAACATAATTGGATACAAGAGACAATCCACCTGGCAATGGATCTTTTAGTGGCAGGTTTCCCTTTACCAACCTCCCCATAAGTGAGGAACAGTTGGAGGGAGTCAAACCTGTGACCCTTAGTGCAGCTCTATGTAGTAACATGGGCTCTCTTCACATCTAAGCTGTGCAGCCTCCTCTGCCAGAGGAGGAATGGTCAGTGAAGTATACTGGAAGAGAATATAGATTGATTAAGGTGGAAATCTGAAACCACCTTAGGCAAGAACTTCCTATTAGTCCTGAGGACCACCTTATCTCTATGAAAGGAGATAAAATCAGGCTCCACTGATAAAGCTTGTAATTCACTTATCGTCTGGCAGAAGTGATGGCTATCAGAAACACAGTCTTCCAAGTCAAGTACTTAAGCTCTGCTGAAGACAGAGGCTCAAATGGGGTTGCATAAGCTGAGCAATGCAAACATTAAGATACCAGGCAGGGCAGGGTCCTGAATGGAGGTTAGTGTGAAGCAATCCCTTAAAAACCTTGGAGAATACAGGATGAGCTGAAAGAGAAGAGGTTTACCTGCTGAAATAAAACAGACACAGCTGCCAAATGTACTTTTAGGGTAGCTGGTCTCAGCCCCAAGATATTTAAATGGACCATATAATCCAGGACTGTGGGTAAATCAGCAGATTCTGGGGAAATATGCTTCCCAGAGCACCATATGGAAAACCTCTTCCATTTGGAATTATAGGTAGCCCTGGTGGAAGGTTTCCTAGAAGCCTTGAGTATATCCATTACACCTTGGGAGGGTGTAGATCAGCAAACTCTAACTCTTCAAGAGCCAGGCCTTGAGATTGAGAGATTTGAGGTTCGGGTACCAAACCCTCCCCTGAGCACAGGTTAACAGGTTGTGATTCCTGGGGAGACATAGGGGAAGATGGACTGCTAAGGACAGTAGGCGTGGATACCAGGGTTGTCTGGCCCAATCTGGAACAATCAGGATCATCTTGCAGGATTGGGATCTGATTTTGACTAACACTTCGAACAGGAGAGGGAAGGGAGGGAAAGCATAGAGAAACTTCCCTTCCCAATTGAGAACTAAGGCACCCAGAGGGACTGAGCCCAACACTGGGGCCTGCAGCAAAAAGGGAAGTTGGTGATTGTCTGGGGCTGCAAAAGATCTATCTGAGGGTGCCCCATCTGGCAAATATCACCTCCAGGACCAGGGTCCAGTGACCATTCGTGATGGCCCTGGAAATCATGCTGAGAGCATCTGCCAGGACATTGTCCTTGCCTGGGAGTGAACAGCCGTAAGGGAGGTGTTCAGGGAGTAAGCCAGAGACCACAACTTCATTGCTTCGGTGCACAAGGCCGTAGACCGAGTGCGCCCTTGCTTGTTGATGTACCACATTGTGGTGGTGTTGTCTGCTCTGACTTGTACAACTTTGTTCTGAACAGATTTGGAAAAAACTTGAAGTGCTAGAAAAACTGCTCTGAGTTCCAGCAGATTGATGTGGAGCAGAGATTCCTGAGGGGACCACAATCCCTGGGTAGTGAGGTCGCCCATGTGAGCTCCCCACCCCAAGAGGGATGCATCTGTAGTAAGGATTAAGGAGTGAGACTGAGTGACAAAGGGAACCCCTTGTCTCAGATTGCTCTGATCCTGCCACCACTGTAGGGCCTGGATCAGGGTTCGAGTTACCAGGATCAGTTTGGTTAGAGAGTCCTTCCTTTGAGACCAAAAGGCTCTCAAACGAAACTGGATGTCCCTCATCTGAAATCTTGCTCCCTGCACTACTGCTGTAGAAGCAGCCATGTGTCCCAGGAGCTGTAGAAAGTGCCTTGCTGGTTGAGAGACCTGCAGGGTGAAAGAGGAGGCCAGAGAGACCAGGGTCCTTGCCCTGTCCAAAGGAAGGAAGGCTCTGGCTTTCTCTGTGTTCAGCTCTGCACCTATGAAGGTGAGGAGCGGACAGGCTCTAGAACTGACTTTGAAAGATTCAGAAGGAAACCTAGAGAGGTGAGCAGTTGCTGAGTTATCTGTAGATGTAACCTGACTTGGTCTGGAGACTGGCCTACTATGAGCCAGTCGTCCAGATAAGGGAAGATGGCAATTTTTTGTCTTCTTAAGGAAGCAACTGCTACTGCCAGGCATTTTGTGAATACCCTTGGAGCAGAGGTGAGGCCAAAGGGCATTGCTCTGAACTGGTAATGGCCTGGGGGCAGTTCGAACCTGAGGTACTTTAGATGGGAGCTTCTGATGAGAATATGGAAGTAGGCATCCTTGAGGTCCAGGGACGCTAGCCAGCCCCCTGGCCTTAGAGAGGGTAGAATAATTCCCAGAGTCACCATTTGAATTTTGGTTTTAAAAGGTGCTTGTTTAAGTATCTGAGGTCCAGGATGGGCCACCATTCTCCTATCTTTTGGGGTAAGGAAGTACCTGGAGTACAATCCTTTGCCCTGGTGCAGAGGGTGGAACCCTTTCCACAGCTCTGAGAGCCAGGAGGAAGAGACCTCTGCCTCTAGGGCAAGTGCTTCTTGGTGGATTTGCGGTGGAAAGGATCTGGTTCTCATCTTTGGAAATTTTTGAAGCTGAGAACCAGTCCCTGGCTTACTACTTCCAGGACCCACTTGTCTGATGTCAGAGACTTCCAGTCCTGGACAAAGTAAGCCAGCCTGCCCCTACAGGTAAGTGAGAATCGGCCCTGGCAACCCCATCAGGGTGCCTGCTTGGCAAGGGCTTTGGGCTGAGGGTGGGAAGCAGGCACTGCTTGTACCCGTCTGCCTCCCTCTAAAGAACCCCTCTGGGCATAAGCAGAAAAGAGGCATGGGCTGGTAAAAGGCCTGTGAAAGGCCTGCCCCTGCCCCTGGAAAGCTGCCTTTGAGGAGTGGCCTGCCTTTCCTTGGCCTGTGCACTCCTATAGGTGGTCCTATACTCGTCCATTTTCTTCATGTAATTCTCTGTCTGCTCCCCAAACAGAGAATTACCCACAACAGGAAAATCCATGGCCTTAGTCTGGGTATCCTGTGACAGGCTAGTACATCTGAGCCACGCCATTCTGCGAAGTGCCACAGATGTAACCATGACTCTTGATGACACATCATTAGAGTCCACTGCAGCATGGAATTGCACCTTGGATGCCTCAATACCATCAGCAGCCACCTGCTCCAGCTTCTTGGCAAGCTGGCTAGGGACCTGTTTTGCTAGAGCCATAACAGTATCCCATCTGGATTTCTGATATCTAGCAACATAAGCCATATAATTTGCCTGTCTGAGTCCCAAGGAGAAAGGATCTGGTTCTCATCTTTGGAAACTTTTTGAAGCTGAGAACCAGTCCCTGGCTTACTACTTCCAGGACCCACTTGTCTGATGTCAGAGACTCCCAGTCCTAGACAAAGTAAGCCAGCCTGTTGATCATTTCCACATAGTCAGGCTCCTCTTGATCATCCACAGCTTCCTCCATAGGGAGCTGGAGGGTTTCAGCCACTTTTTTATAAAACATAAAATGAGAAGGGGACTCAGAAATCCTAGGAGGAGACACTCCTGAAGGTCTGTCTGGGGGAGATGTCCAGGTCAATGGGCACATCCAGATTTTCAAATCCACATTCATTCTCCTTATACTCCTCTTCCCCCTCCTCTGGTTCATAATATTCCTCTAAATCATACTCTTGAACCGGTGGAACCGGCCAAACCGGACGCTTACCTGATGGTGCCAGTTCGGTCGGAACCAGGGAAAGCAACTGGACAATTTTAATCGCTTTGGCTATTTCTTCAGCGGTTGGAGAGGAAAGTTTTGGCTCCACACCAGCTGATTTCCTAGTCCTTTTTGCTGGAACCGACTCCTCAGAGTCGGATCTCCTTTTGCCCGAGGAAGTCTCGCCCTGGTCAGAGAGCACTCCCTCCGGTTCGGTTGGAACCGAACCGGGCTGGCCATCCGGTTCAGCGGACCTTTTGGCCTCCCTTTTCCCTGAGCCTACCAACTCTCTTTTCCAGGGTAGCTGCAGGAACATTTTTACAAATCTGGCAGTCTGCATTGAGGTGGTCAAACCCCAGACAATAAACACAGGTGGTGTGGGAGTCAGCCTTGGCAAAGACTTCCCCACACACACTGCAGTGTTGAAACCCTGTGGGCCCGGTTTTTCTTTTGGGTTTCTCAAACATAGTGCCAGTCCTACCAAACTTACCCATTTACGGCAATCAGCCATGAGTAAGACCCTCTTATCGGTTCCCAACCGTGTCACGGGTCGTGGAAAAAACTGTAATAAAATCCGTTTTTTTTTAGAACTGATAAGAACCGGTAACCACACTCTAAATGACAGATTAAGATATTTTAAACAACCTGATCGGTTCAAACCGAACCGATAAACCGTTTACAAGTTCCACACAGAATAGAAATTAATGTAAAACCTATCTAGTACTCACAAATACCACAGACAGTGTCTGAACCGACCAGTTGCAGTTTAAATTCGGTAAAACCGAGAAAACAATACTTAACTGACAAAATGAACGAGCAGAAGGAGAAGTCTCCGGAGCGGCTGTTCAGTGAGGCGGAGTAAAGAATCTGACGGTTTGAGTTTGAAGAACAAAGACAGAGTTTCAACCAAGCTCGAGCTCAGCGTTCCATGCCTGGCATGGAAGTTAACTCTTTCACCTCCAGAGCAGTTCACAGGTTGGGACTCACTGCATATGTCATAATATAGCAAGACTTCATGTTGTTTGAAAAGAAGGGTTGGGATAGGGAGCCCTAGGGATAGACGAAAGGATATAGGATATAAAGGGAATAAAGGAATAAAACCTGACCATTAGAGGAGGAGAGAGGGTTGGGAGGATGGCCTTGGTAGTGACGAAAGGATGATCAGGACAACTGAGAAGGAGGAGAGAAGCCAGAGAGAGTGCAGTGGGGACCCCAAGATCTCAGCAAGAAAACAGAGGTGGTGTCAGAAGAGTTGGCCTACTCTCAACTCTAGAAAAGCATTGCTTATGCTCTCCAGAGGCTAGATGACTCTCAACCAAGGTGCAAGGTCCTCAAAATTCCAAGGCCCAGCCCAGGAAGTGTGAGATTGCAAGGTAAAAGTACTTCCCTGAAGCCTCAGAAACAGGAGTAGAGCTGGCGCCCTGAGCACCCAGACCAGGACTAGAATGGGCAACCAGCACAAGTGACTGGAGAAGGTACCTGAAAGAACAGAGAGAGGAGGTTGACGTGGAACCGGCATCGGCGGCATGGTCACCATCAAGGGATCAGGATCCAGTGGCAGAACCAAATGCTCTACCTGGTCCAAAGGCCCCAACTGCAGTCACGAGGCACCGAGCCCAGCCCCAGTATCAGATCCACAGGAAGAGGCACCTGGGCCAGGCGCTGTATCAAATCAAAACTCCAGATGTGTTTTGGGTCCCTCCTTCCCTGTGAACACTGAGCAGAAGTACTTGTTCAAGATGTCTGCCTTTTGGGTCCCCACCATACAGTCCCCCTTAACCTTTACAATCCCTTCCTTAGTCTTCCTTTTATCACTAAGATACCTAAAAATGCCTTATCCCTTTTGATACTGCCTAAGCTATTTTTGCTTCTGTTACACCTTTACCCTGCTTACTGCTTTCCTGCCCCTCTGTTTTTCCTTATACACTTCCTTATCCTCTTCTCTGTGGGCCTCCTTGTGCCTTCTGAATGCTACTCTTTTAGCCTTTACCTTTTCTGCCACCTCTTTGGAGAGATGTAGTGGTTTCCTCTTCCTTTTGCTCTTTTAGTTTGGTACACAGCTCCTCCACCCCACACCAGTCATTTCTGAGCCCTTCACCCATCTTTACAAAATCAGCCCTTCTAAAGTCCAGGACTCTTGCCATTGCGTGGTTGGGTTCTGCTGCTGTTCTTATGTTGCACCACAATGTATGATGATCACTGGTCCCCAGATGGCTTCCCACCTTGATGTCTGCAGTACTCTCTGTTAGTAAGCACTAGGTCCAGTACTGCACCATCACAGGGAGTCCAGGATGTCCAGGTGAAATAGCAATCCATGAAACTAGGGTCTGGATAGCAAATCCAGCTTGGACCAGAACGCAAGATGGGTGGTTTCCCAGGGAACAAAGAGATGGTCAAACGTGTGATGTCAGAAAGGCATGTATGAAGAGGGCGCTGTGCTGAAGATGGCTGCTTGATTCTTCATCTCCCTGGATTCACCAAATATCATCATCCATCCTACAGATTCCAGACTTCCTACCTTCACCAACATCTGAGATCTTACTATATGTACATCGCAGAACAGCTCTGGTACAGTATTTTTATTGCCTCATAATTACTGAACGAGGTTATCTACAGCTTTTCAATTTCTCTATTAAGGCCTACAATAATGGCAGACCAATCTCCACATAACAGTTCTCTTAATAGAGTGAGGCAATGTTTCAGCAACTAATAAGTGAAATCAATGTATTAAAATTGCATCTCAACAAAATATCAATAATATGCAGGCACTTGATCAAAAAATCAGCTACTAATGTTAAAGCATCTCAAAATGAAGATTCCATTAACACATTACAGGCTACCATCAGGGAGCAGGACAGAGTTATTAGGAACCTTCAGGACAAAATAGATGATATTGAAAATAGAAACAGCGTAACAACCTTAGATTTCTTGGATTTCCTGAAGGTGTTGAACTAGGAGACACCAGTGCTCTTCTAACTCATGTACTTCCTTCTTTGAAATTACCAGCCGGCCAAGACCTAATCATCGAGAGATCTCACCGCACCTTAAATCCGAGGCCTGGACCCAACCAGAAACCCAGGCCCATCATTGCCAGATTTCTAAACCACGCACATACTGAACTGATTCTTCAAAAAGCGAGGCAATTAGGTGCACTTACTTGGCAAGAAAACAGAATCCTAATTTTCAGAGACTATTCTAAAGAATTATCTAACAAACAAAAAGCTTACAACTCCATTAAAACAATCCTTCATCAGCGTGGAATTAAGTTTGCACTGCGTTACCCTGCAACAATGCGCCTTTTTTTGAATAAGTCTACCAGAGATTTCAGTACCTCAGAATCTCTCTCTGAGTTTCTGAATTGGACACAGCCCGCACTTACATTGCCTTGCGACGCTAATGCAGCTCGTTCCTGCTCCAGCACAAGCACTTCGCAATTTACAATGTCTTGCCCTTCCTGCTGAAACTGTCCTTCAGGTCCCTGAAATCTGCAGCCATCATATCTGCCACTGTAGCTCCTGCCAGAAGCTCTGCATGCATACAAGAAAAAAAGTATCTGGTTCTTCTCTAAATAATAATACTTGCTGTTTAAATAATATTTCCCCTCTCCAGCTTCCCATGTGGAGCGTCACATCAGTTTTTACTCCTCTTACCTTGTCTAACAAATTCTCCCCACTCCAAGAATATCTGCTCCAAGAAGATCTGCACTCATCTACGGAGGATCTGAGACAGACTGTATCCAACCCCTTTATTCAAGACCAGAAGAAGCTCTCAATGGGTAATGACTCTCCCGATTCTTCCTGGGCTGATCTTGTCAAGCTCTCCTTTAAACCATCTGAACCACCCAAAAGAAAGGAGAAGAAAATCGAAGAGCAAGGCTACCTGAGGCTTTTCCCATTAAAAAAAAAAAAAAAAAAAATTTGTAATAAATACTATGGCCCATAATTAGATGTGATATAGCAGTTTCTCACCAGAATCCCTCCTCTTCACACCACCTCACTCGATTCCTTCAGTACATTTACTGCAAAGTGCAGTCTCTATCGCACCCAACAGGTTTGGAGCACTTAAATGCAGTAAATCACTATCGCTGCTGAGAAGCCTGTATCTGTCTGTGGGAGGTGAGCCACTGACACTGGAGGTATTTAATCCATGTGGGAGTTACTCTCAGTGTATTCAATGGAAAAAAAAAAATAAATGAGAGAAAGAATAAATATTAAAATGTTTGTAAGATCTCTTCTAATTAATCCTTGTGTGGTGCCAGACATTAGTATATATAATTGCTATTCACACTCTAATTTTTCATAAGCTTTGGCGCCACCATGTAGTCAGACGCATACATACATATATAGAGTTCTGTATTTCATATCAGTGTGCCCTTAACCCCTACTATTATAACATTTTTCCACATAAATCCTATCATTTGGAATGTGGAGGATGATTAGACAAATACTCTAAAATCATTTACTTATTTAATATTTATTTTGCATCACTTCTGGTATGTAGTGCATCAGGTGCATTCCATTATATCTCACAGATTTTGCACCAAAGTATGCTTCCAATTGTATTTCTATACATTGAGTTTTTCATACTTTTCACATTATTCTTCATCCCATTTTCTTCCAAATCATTGGAACTTATAAAATGATGCCACAATACACTGATGCACTATGAACCTATAGTATATACTGCATTCCCTAACCTAGCTTATGTGGATTAATACACACGGGCATCCTTTATCTGGCTCACACTGTTTCAGCATTATCTGCCATCATGTTGGTATACTTTATTTAATATTGGACTTATTACTGGGTCAAGCTAATTCATTATGTTTGGAATTTAACACTATTACATAATTATCCTTTTTATTTGATAGAATGATGTTTTGTTTTCCCAGGGTAATGCTTTAATTACCTCAGCACAAATCTCAATTACACTTCATTAATATACTGTTATATAAAGTTTAGTATCTTAAGATTATAGGGTAAACCGTATCTTGAGATTCACTAATTACTCTACACGCCTAGTAGTGTAGAGTGAGAGTCCTGGTATATTTACCGACTCTTATTGCTCTGCATTTCATAAAAGTTTCAAATTAATATTCTTGTTACTGAGTTTATACTAACGTTTGTTGGTTCTAATGTTTAATTACTTGATATTCTTATCTCTATACTCTCCTTCTGCGAGACAAAATGAATACAAATACTCAATCATCTCGAACCCATACAAGTTAAGGGCCCTGCATACATTTGTTTATTATATATATTTACCTTTTGAATCTGTGACATCCTCCAAATTAATGGTATTGAGTCCCTTATTCCTATTTGTAACTAATTACCTTATATCCTAGTACCATGAGTGATCTAATCTTACATTCATGGAATGTCAAGGGACTCAACTCGCCTTGTAAACGTAAGCAAGTACTTACCTATCTTAAAAAGCATAAAACACATATTGCTTTCTTACAAGAAACTAAACTTTTATCAGAGGATGTCGACAGACTTAAAGGGACTAGATTAGGTCAAGTATCGTCATCTTCTCCATCCAAAAACATGGGGTTGCTATCTTAATACATAAATCTCTTAATTGGCCCGATAAAAATCATTAGAGACCCAGATGGTAGGTGGATTATAACCTATTAAACACCACAGCAGGTCCGCTTATGTTTGTGAATGTATATGCACCCAACTTTGATTCACCCATTTTCTTCCATAATCTATCCCAACAAATTATGATTAATAATAAAAATAATTCACCTATTCTTATTGGTGGCGACTTTAACTAGCACTACAAGCATATTTAGACAGAAGTAACTCATCACTGATGCCCACCCGTAGTATTAATGCTCTATCAATTATAAAGGTTTAGGTCTCTCTGACATTTGGAGACTACATCATCCCAGACAATGAGATTACACCTTTTATTCCTCTTTACATAAATCATATAGTAGGATTGATTATTGGTTCTCTTCTCCCTCATTACTGAAAAATTATTGATACATCGATTCTCCCTATTGTTATATCTGATCATTTCCCTATCAGTTTGCATTTACTCTGGGGTCCACCTTCTTCTAAATCCCATCTTGGCGTTTAGACCCACTTTTACTCAGAGACCCTGAATTCACTCCTTGGATTAAAACCCAGATTCAAGATTTTCTTTCTAATACGATACTCCAGATATGTCTCAAGGTACTATCTGGGAAGCATTAAAGCCACTATTAAGGTAAAATTATTAGTTATGCAGGCAATAGAAAGAAATTAAAAGAACAACAATTAGCTAATTTAGAAAAATCCCTTAAAGAAAAAGAAACCCAATACTATAAATTAAATAAACCCAATCATAATTCACAGCTTCATCTGAAATTCTACAATTAAAATTAAAATTAATGAGTTGATATCCAGGAAAGCTGAACTTGCCTTTAGGATTAAACACGGTTGTGGGAACAAAGGGATAAATGCGGAAAGTTGCTCTCTTACCAGCTAAAACTCAACAGATGCGAGACATATAGCAGGTCTAAAAGATCCATCAGGTCAGACACACACAGACAACCTTTCAATCAATCGTATTATGCAATCCTTTTACCATCAACTATACTGCAACCTAATACTACAAATCCCAACCTAATACAACATTTTCTGGAAAAATTGAATCTACCCCACCTATCCCTCAGGACAAAGCTGTGCTTGATAAACCAATCACTTTACAGGAAATCCAAACTGCTTTATCATCATTAAAAAGCGGTAAAGCACCTGGCAGTGATGGGTTCCTATTGATTTTTATAAACCCTATCTGACACTCTTTGTCCTGTATTAGTCAATGTATTCCAAGAAGCAACCTTAATAAAGAAACTCCCATGCACAATGACCGAAGCCATCATAACAGTCTTACCAAAAAGACAAAGACCCTTTACTTCCTTCAAACTATAGACCAATCTCACTTCTTAATACTGATGGAAAAATTTTGCCAAATTATTAACTCTCCGCTTAGAATCTTTAATGACTAAACTCATCCATACTTCTCAATCAGGATTTATCAAAATAGAAAACAGTTCCGATCATCTTGCTCATTACTCAATTTAATTCACAAAGCAAAAACTCTTAAAACCCCTGCAGCTGCAATAGCCATTGACTTTGAGAAAGCATTTGACTCTCTCAATTGGGAATATCTATATCAGGTGGTATCTCATTTTGGCTTTACAAATAATTTTGTGCTTGGATTCAATTATTGTATAACCTCCCTTCAGCTCGAGTTCTCACGAACTCTATTTTGTCCCCTCCTTTTACTTAGCAAGAGGCACCAGACAAGGATACCCTTATACGCCTTCATTGTTTATACTTGCCATGGAACCTCTTTCTCGTCCCTATGTCAATCGGTACAATTAAAGGCATTACTATTGGTAACTCTCACTATACTTTACTCTCATATGCAGATGATCTCCTTATTTTACTCGAAAACCTCGAAAGTTCTGGGCAACCTTTAGTTAAACTACTGAATGACTTCACCTCCACTCCGGACTAGCTCTAAACCTTAACAAATCAAGCGCTACCACTGAATAACCTTTGTAGTCCCTCATGAACAACTCATTAGGCTTTGGTTGGGCCCCTAAGGTATATCTTATCTTGGCATTCAGATCACCCCGACATTGAATAAATTATGGGATGCTAATCTTTCCCCTCTGTTAACCAGTATCCAAACAACACTTGATAGATGGAAGCTACTTAAACTTTCTTTTAATGGTAAAATTTCCGCCATTAAAATGTCAATAACTCTAAAATATTATACCTATTTTCCAATATCCCTTTGATACTTCCTCTAGTTTTCTTACAAAATAGACAAAATTATCGGCAGCTTCATTTGGAAGGCAAAATACCTAGATTTATAAGTAATAAACTTGAATCCCATTGGTCAAAAGGTGGCTTTGGCCTTCCTTGGTTCCAAGCCTACTTATGGGCTTTCCGTTACATCTCAAACAATTAAATGGTTTAACAAACCCAACATCAGTCTCCTTTATAGGTCAATATGGAAACATCCTTATGTCCTGGTAATGGTGACTTCTTTCCTTTATAACACCCTTACCTCTTCTTTAAAGTCTCACCCTACCATAGCTGCTTCTATATTCTATTGGAAAATCATTCACAAGCATATTAAATCTAACCCCAAACCCTTAGCTTACACCCCCATCTGGGGTAACCACCATATATCTCTTGATAATCACCCATTTTTTGTCGTACCTGGAAAAATAAGGGTATTCTCTTTTTGCAGGATATACTTGAACCAAGTCATTAAAGTTAAAATCTTACACCGACCTACGAGGCATATGGAATCTTCCCCATCAGGATTTTTGGAAATATCTACAGCTTCGTACCGCATGCAACTCTTACCTCACACCCTTCTCTATCAATTCTCTGTATGATAAGCACATCTCTAAATGGATAAAACAACATCCAATTTAAATAGCACTGTTTACAAAGATATTTGTGATATTCTTCCTGACTACTCTGTCAATGCTAAAAACAGATGGAGTACTTTGCTACAATATAATATCACCAATGCACAATGGTCCAGATGTTGGCTCTCCTGTCACAAATCTTTTAATGATAAGCAGATTCCTCATTCAAACCAAGATCCTTCATTTGTGGTACAGAACTCCTGTTGTATTACAAAAATGGGTTTATTGAACAATAACAACTGCTGGCGCTGCAGTTCCCCAATGGGATTTATTGCATATCTTATGGCACTGTCCCTCATACAAAGATTTGGCACTGTACTCACAGATTTGCAATGAAAGTGGTAGGTCAACCTTTACACTAGACCCTAAACATTGCATTCTTGGTATTTTTAATCACCGTTCTTATAAAATTTCATATTACATAGAGCAGATGGTTAAATATACTCTTCCTTCAAGTTAAGCACAATCCTCATGCATTGGAGATCCAACATAACCCCTACCCTTCCGGTATCATTAACCAACTATTGCAATATGCCTCTCTGGACGTATGACATATATCTTGTCTGACCGACTCATTTTATATAACAATTGTTGGCAGGGCTTTTTTAATTTTTTGGAATCAACTAAATCTTCCAATACCAATGTATGGACTTAATATATATGGATTTTCCCCTTTTACTGTTACATCATTGTAGTCTCGCTTTTTTCCCCTTTTTTATAGTTTCCCTGTCTCTCTTCTTAACTTTCTTATATATCTTTTCTTTCCTATACTCTGTTCTCAATCATTCTTTATTACTCCACAATCCTTTTACGAATGTACTTTTTTCCCTTTTGCAGCATCATATATAATTATGTAACATTTTAATATAAACCGTATCTAATCATACTATCCGCTTTAAGTTCACTACAAATGTCAAGTATATCTAATTACATGACCTGTATTGTTTACTATATTTTAAACCAAAAGCTCCTTGTATTATTGTAGCAATGTTCTTTTATTATATGCTGCCTCAATTTCTTAAAAAAAAATCCTCACATTGTACTGTACTGTAAGAGGTTTGTCTGTATATCTTCTGAAAAATTAATAAAAAGTTTAACTGCAAAAAAGAAAGGCATGTATGGTGATGCGGTATTGCTGGCCAGCCAGGCGAAGACATTTATGGCGTGTGCTGGCTCTGGTAGTACAGTTATACTGGGATTCTGAAGAGCAACATCAAGGGTTCAAGTCTGCCATAACTCACCGACTTCCTGGTCGGGGTAAGCTTCTATCCTACTTAGGATTTAGATAGATGTGAGTTAGGTTTTTCTCTGTGATCACTATCTTTTTCAAAAGTCTTTCTTTTTATCTCTGTACAAATACTGTTCCACATAGTCTTAATGTGTATTTTCCTGTAACATATGTAGATATCTTGGAATATTAAATATTATTTTAAATACTTCATGCGTTCTGGGACTGAATCATTTTGAGTGCAGATAACGAAGGTAAATTGGCCAGACTGTGATCCATCTTCGAAGAGGCAGGCTACAGTTATTGTATCTAAAGCAAAAGTGTTCTCAGCTGTAACAGAAGGGTGGATCATTTGTTCTTTTGTAAGGAGCACTGTATTGTGTGTAAGCAGTGGCTCTGGCAGGATTGGACCTAGAGATAGCCCATGTGAGGTTTCAGCTTAGTGGTGGTAGCATACCAAGGTAATCCTTTCAGGCATCCGAAGGGTTGCAAAACTGGTAAGAGCCATTCAAGACTGAGTTCTGGGAGTGAACCAGTCTGTGACAATGGTGTAACAAACTGAGAGCTGTGATAGATCCTATATGATGAGCTTTACTCACTAAATCTATCTCTGTGCAACTAAATTATAACAAACTACATGTAAAAAGCCACATATCCCCATCAGCTAATCGGAGCACAGAGCTAGAGTACTGTCCTGTTATTCTGTAGTAACCAGACAGTAGATTAGACAATGGGATTATATTTTAATCCATGTGTTCTGATTGCCTAAGGCTAACACTGCAGTACTTCTGTGAGAAATGGCTTAACATTTCTAGTTTTCTCACAGATGCACTATAGTGTGAGAGAGTGATTTTAGAACTCTATTTTAAAACCTTTTTTCCCTAAGAGTAATATTGGCACTCCGCTTCAAAACTATTTTTTTTTCATAATAAAGCAATAATGGTATTACTTGGTAATAACTAGGCTGAGGCGTTAATAAAAGCCTCTGTGTTCATTAACCCTGGTCTAGTTAGAAACCAAGAAATATACAAGGAGAAAAAGCCCTGTGTTCCATCCAGTCTGCTCGGAGACCCTAGCTAATAGGTGTGGCATGCCCAAACTAACTGGAGCATCCACTGGATGTCCCTTAAGACACGTTCCTCCTCTATAACCCCAGTCACCACCATCTGCCCCTGGATCTGCCCTCATATGGCCTTAAATCCGGCTATATATTTAGCATTAACCACACTGCTAGGCAAAATGTTCCATTTGCCCACCACCAGTTCCGTAAGGAAGTATTTTCTCATGTTCCACTTGAAACTGGCCCCCCTACTTGTAACTGTGCACCCAGTATATGAGTTCTACTGTTTTTAACAGCTCTGAGGAGTCTACCCTGTTGATTCCAGTCATTAACTCATAAACCCCGACTACTGTGCCATTATCGGTATGAGTCCCTGCAGTATTCTTATCAGTATCCTGAAACATAGTGACATGCTTATGATGTTAGTGACAGGGTGCTACTTCTCCCAGGGTAACCTCAAGAAGAAAGCATGCTTTAAGAGCATTTATTTAGGAATTCTTCAGGGACTCTAATGACTAAATGAAAGCTCTTGTTC
This sequence comes from Neoceratodus forsteri, assembly GCA_016271365.2. Classification (NCBI taxonomy): domain Eukaryota; kingdom Metazoa; phylum Chordata; order Ceratodontiformes; family Ceratodontidae; genus Neoceratodus; species Neoceratodus forsteri. The sequence continues at coordinate 1,706,205,974 of CM028129.1, read as the reverse complement.
TTTTCTTACCTGACCCTGTCCCAGAGATATAGCACTCATCTTTTGGAAAACTTCATCTCTTCAGCAAATTTGTAAAGGTCTGCAGCGGGGTCTGTTCCTGGTGACAGGACAAATATTAGAGGAACCGTGGGGAGGACTCCTTAACACAGCTGACAGGTCTGAAGTCTGAAAGATAAAATATAAATGAAACAGTCACGTAAGTTAAACAGAAATTCAGCCAGATAGTCTTATGAACATACAGTACAAAAATAAAAAGGATGACCGCTGATCCATCAAGTTCCTCACCCCACCAACTCAGTGAGCATAAACACAGACTCCTTTTCCTCCAACTGCTTATCTAGCCTTTAAGAACAGATGAACATGACTGTTGGCTTCAGGCAGAGAACCCATACCATGGAGTTACCTGCCTTAGGAGCTGTTTTAGCCATAGTCTGAATTTTTTGTCAGATAAATAAATATGTACCATGTAAAGCTAGGCTTGTAACTTTCTTGTATGAGTCGAGCAGCCACTGAATGGTATAGCCCCACCCCTAAAATCAGCTTAATGATGACACAAAGTAGGGAATGTGGCTGCAGGTGCTCTCTGAAGCTCCTAATAGAATTGGGGGAGGGGAGCTGCCAAAATGTACTTAGATTATTTTTGCTGGCAGTTACATGTGTGTGGGCTACAAATGAAATGTGTACTCACCATAATTGCCGATTTTCCAGAATATCTTCACCATTCATTCATACTGATGGGTCTTAGCAGGAGGCGCAAGGATCCCGTAGGAGCAAAGCCTTCTGTAACTTAGGAAGGGGACTGATGCCGGTGCTGATGACACCCACAAGGCCGAAGTACTGATGTCATACGCGTGAGCCAGCCAGTAACCGACACCGGCCCCCTCCCTTCCTCAGTTCTGTTTCCCAGGAGAAAGGAAACAAGTGGGATAGAAAAGTGAGAGGGCTATAGACTCTTAGCTCAAAGGGATAGCAAAAGGATAGAGAATATAAAATTCATACAATAAACCCAACTACCAACTTAGCGGAAAGTACTGTTACATTAGAACTTACCGTAATATTAGATCTTCAACAGGAGCGCTTGCAGTAGGCAACACCATTAGAACTAACCATGAGTGCTAGAACCACATAGAAAACTTCTAGCTGTTAGTTCACATGGGGACCACCCCGGCTATTACCCCTATGGTATAGAGGGGCAGACCCCGGCCCCACCTCAGTTCTCCCGCTGGAAACCTGTGAAAAGGAGCAACAGGAGAAGGAGGGGGCTCCTTGAGCCACAGAAAAGAACAATACGAGTGAAAAGTGAGAGCAGGGAGATGGAGGGAAGGAAAAACATGCCTATTGCAAGAGCTCCTCTCGAAGATCTACTGTTACGGTAAGTTCTTATGTAACTACTATCTTACTTCAAGGGGGCTCTTGCAGTAGGCAACACCATTAGGACCAAGTCCCAAGCAGTGTTAAAAGACAATCGGAAACAACACTCCGGAGGAGGGGAGAGAGCTCTGCCATAGGTAAAGAAGGACAGGAGGCCCTGAAGGACTGCTAGTCCAAGGCCAGTGCTGTGCTAAAAATTAATGTCCCACTGACATGACTTGATAAACAGCTGACAGAGCCGGCAGTGGGTGACGTGCAGCAACCTGTGGCAGGCATGACCCAGAGACAGGCTGTAGTTCCCCCGGATGAGAAGGTATGAGATAATGCACCTGAGGATGTATAATCTGGTACAGAAGAAATCTAGACCCTACTGATGGTAGGAGCTGAGGAGAGGATTGCAAAGTTCCTTTTTCTAGTGAAAGGGTGCATAAAGCACCCCAGCCCAATAGGGAGTGGGGCTTGGAAATACTTTGAGAAGAAGTAACGGCAACACCAGATGGGATGTAAGATATGGAGAATGTCCCCTAGAAAAGGGTGAGAGATTTCCCAAGGAGCTGAGGTTCCGCTTCCCACGGGGAACTGATAGGCGGAGTGGCAAACAGAATGGACTGTTAACTGGGAAGAATCACAGTGCAAGCCCAACAGGGATGGGAATCATTCAAAACTGGTAGACTGGACATAGAAAGGGTCTCATCTCTTGGAAGCCAGCTAGAGCAACTAAAACTTCCACCTCAAAGCATATATGGGTCTGGGGACAGCATGCTGACCCCATGAGAACCTGACAGATCCTGACGGAGGCCTCTAAGCCGGAGATGGCTGTGTCACAAGAAGCCATACAAGAAGGATGAGGGACTTGAGAACCCTATGAAACAAGTCACCCAGGACCAGGAAGAACAGGATGAAACAGAGAGGAAGAGGAATGAGAGGGTCCTCTGCCCAATAAGGAAGTAAAGGGGACAATGCCTGGCACAGCCAACATGGCACTATAATAGACATTCCTACCCCCTCTAACCGCAGCTGGAGAAGAATCCACTGGAGAAGAGGGAAAAAAGCAGAGGGGTCTGGAGGGGCCCCTCCCCTCTTCCCAAGGAAAGGGAAAAATGCATCTTGCTAAAAACAGCAAGTCTGGAGATGGGCAAGCAGGAATTGGAAGAGTCAGCATTGGATGGGGACCAAACAGAGATAATGTTGGTCGTCCCCACTGGTTGAAGCACGGATGTGCACAATTGCCGCCTGCGAGGCCGAGCCTGTGTATGGCAGAGAATGGCCTCAAAGAAGATCTGAACACCAGGCACCTGTTCCACCATGAGTTGAAGGTTGTGCTGCATGGTATACTTCCACATCTGCCTGACAACCCAGTAACGGGGCAGGGCGAGCAACGCTGCCCTCATTATAGGCACTTAGATGTGCAGGAGTGCGCCATCCCAAACCAGATACCTCAGCGGAGACTCCACTTGACTGGTCTGGAAATAAAAACCAAGAGATCTGAGTGTCTCAACCTCCTATACCCCTTGAACATGCAGGGTCCAACATGGAAACTCCTGGGGGATCATGGCCAGGAGAACTGTAGGGGTTGCCGCTGCCAAGAGGCTCAGTGGCCATGGGAAGGAGCCGGCAGGGAGTCAGCGATGGGAGACAACTCTTTGAGATTGTCCCTCAGGGGTCTCTGTCCTGTCAGGAAAAGGGAAAGCTAGTCCCTGCCTGAAACACCAAAATGCCATAATATAGCAGAGCTAGTGGCATGATGGCAGGAGACACATAGGGTAGGCCATGATGATCCCTGGAGGAAGGATCAACCACAGGGTAGTCTAGGATTAGTGCCAGACGTGCTTTAGATGAGGCCGTAAGGCACCAATCATCAAGGCCAGGAGCCACAAAGGATCCCTGCCATCCCAGAGCCACAGCCACCCGTGGAGCAGTTGACTCAGACTTTGTAGTCCAAAGATAGACCAAAGGGAAGAGGATTCAAATGGTAGCATCCCTCCCAAAAATAAAGGTGGAGGAAAATAGAAATTACGTACTTACCATAATTACTGATCTTCTTGGACAGTCTCCATCACTCATTCACACTAGTGGGATAGTGCCGGAGGCACTAGGACCAAGTGGGAGCCAAACATTTTCAGAAAGGTCGGTGCCAAGACAGGACCACGCATGCGCGGCACTGTGAGACTAACTAGTGCCTGCGTAGGCTATCTCTGCGTCGAGCCTCCAACCGCCTCAGTACCTTTTTGACCAAGGAGGTGCAGCGTAACTAAAGAGAATAACTCATTCTGACTTTCTGAGCCTGAGAGGGCCCAGATGGCCTTTGTAAGAAAGGTCAAAGAACAATGTCTTCACAATCCGAACCACAGGACCATGAGGACCAGGAAGAAAACAAGTGAACCCAGGGGATGGTGGGTGGGCATGTGAATGAGTGATGGAGACTGTCCAAGAAGATCAATAATTATAGTAGTCGTTATTTCCATATCTTCCTGGACTAAGTCTCCATCACTCATTCACTACTAGTGGAGAGTGCCGAGCTAAAACCAACAACCCTGAGTAGGGTGGTAGGAGACAGGGTTCACCCAGAAAGGACGGCCAGGACTGTCCAGTTAATAAAAACACGCTTGTAGAAGAGCATCCAGAACATGATGCTTACAAGGTAAGCTCAGTTGTAACTCACCACTTTGCAGGACGACTGCAATGGGCACAAAATGAAACTCTGCCAGGAAGCACACCACTCTGGGAGAGGCGAGAAACTGGACCACAATTTGGTATAGGACCAAAATTAATAGTGTCAAAGACATGTACTAATCTAATGTAAAAGGACCTCAGGAACTGCAAGAACCGGAGGTAAAGTCTACATGTTCAGGGTAGACTGAAAAGCATGAACAGAACCCCACTACCAAGTGTGGCTGACCTGCAAACAACAGGTCCAGGAGCACCTGAACCCTTTACTTGGTGAGCAAAATAAGGTCCAAGTGGGGTTAGCCCATCAAGGAGAATGGTTTCCACTTAGTCACTGACACCTTCCTGATGGAGGGCCAAGCACAACTTAGAAGCCTCTTGTGGTGGTCTAGTAGAACCAGATCCTAGTCACTGCATATTCCAAAAAGGAATCATCCTGCCCCTGTGTGTACAACTGTAGTAGCAGTCTTTGAACTCAGGGAAGAAAGGAAAAAGTGTACAGGAGGACGTGTCCACTGCAGAAAAAACATTCCGACAGAAAAAAACAGGGGTTGGATTTGTAAGGCAAATAGAGGCAGATGTGCATCGAGGAGGGACACAGCAGGACGAAGTTAGGGCTAACCCATTCACTGAAGTGACTGAATAGTGGCAGAGGCACTACTCACTCTGGCCTCCCTGAAGGGAGTAGGAAGGACTCTAGTTTGCTTTGTTGAAAAACAAACATCACAGCTCCATCACGCACTCGGAGAGGATAGCTTTGTGTGCGACTGGCACGGAACCAGTGCGCAGGAACCAAAGGTATGAATAGTTGAGAAGCTATGTCAGAAATAGACCTACTTGACCTACTTGACCTATGGTCAAGAAAGGAGCATGTCGTCTGTTAAGTTGAAGCAAGCAAGGAAGTAGGAATCTAAGCTCCGACTCGCTGAAGAGTCACTTCTGTAGCTGTAAGGCTCTGATTAAGAGAAGAAAGCCTGATTAAAAAGGGGGACTAACGGACTGGTCAGACACCTATGTTTTGGAATTATCTTGGAATAAGAGAAATCTGTCTAGAGAAAAGAGATGATCCATACCACTGCTGGATTGGACTGCCCCTAGGGTAGAAGAAATCAGGTACCCCTTACCGTAGTTTTAGAGATGACCGCCTCAGGGGCTGAGGCAGAACCTGACCAGATCCAAAAGAGTGGTATCGGGTAATTCTGACTAGGCCCTGTGCTGTGATAATTCTAACCCTTTTTTTTTTTTTACCATTAGTCCGAGCCTGACAAGGTTCCAGGCTGCTATTTCGCAAGGATTGCCCGATACAAAAATGACGAAGATGCCATCCCTCAGGAGAAGCCTGAGGATCCATAACTGAACTCTTTGACTGGACTAATAACAGCTGAACAGATGTTAACCACACTGTGCGAAGCAGCCACCAAAGGGCAGTATCAGAAGGGGCTGTATACCCCTATCAAAGGAGTGGAAGAGTCTGTGCGGCTCCCGACCACTGAATTAGAATGTTCCACAGAGTGCAATTGTCTTGAAGACTGAAAGAGTATAGACACAGAGGTGCATGGTCCACAGATGCAGTCTGAATACTATGGCGGACCTCATTACTGAGGAACTACAGAAAAGAACTTTTGTTACGGACTGTGATGATAGAGAGGGCGTGCCCTTCAGAATATAAAATTAGTCATCCGCTGTATCACTGACCAGAAGGACAGGGAGACTCATCTAGATGCACTTCTACCCCAGAAGAACCCCTCAGAAAGGTCTAGGTCAGAGCCACTAGAGACTCCGCCACCAGGAAGGATGTTGAGGAGCTTGGCACCACGTAGGGAGCTGAGAAAGTGCTGAGCGGAATGAGAGGTTCCACTGACAGAACAGTACAGAAGAGTTTCATCAGCGGGAACCCACTGGATGACACAAGATCCAATGCAGACCGCCACCCGCTAAGATGTGTGGAAAATAATCTGCAGAACAGGACTTCATTCTGTGGAAACATCCTGCCACAAGTCCCGAAAAAGAAGAGGTCTGCAAAAGGAAATCCGTCACTAGCTCTGTCGGACAGCACCAATCGGCACCCCTGTGGCACCAGCGTCACTCGTGGCACAGGAGAGCACCAAGCAGTGCCTATGCCAACCTGAGTGACACCCAAGGGCATCCGCGGTGGTACACGAAGGTAACCTTGGCACCCATGACAGCAATGGCACCCCTGATTCCCATGGTACCCATGAAACCAACAGCAGCAATGGCACCCAATGTACCATGGTACCCATGACAACCATGGACCCAAGATACTCATGGCATCCATGGGTGCCCGGTGCCACCCGTGGGTGCCCAGCACTATCTGCAGGTGCCCGGCACCACCCGTGGTACACCTGTGGGTGCCTGGCACTACCCATGGCACCCGTAGGTGCCCAGCACCACCCACACCACCGGCAAGCACCTGCAGCACAATGAGACACCCATGGCACCACCAGCAGCGCTGGCAACCAGGGCAATAAACAGCGCCCATGGCACCGACCCAAACACCAGCAGCGCTTCCTACGGCAGCGATGCCAACCAGCGGCCACGGTGCCGGACTTATGGCACCACCATGGCAGGCACGACGCCAGGAAAAACACCATGGAAAATGCCAATGGAGAAGACGGGGAGAAGGAAAAGGGGTGCCCGCGTCACCCCAGCATGGAAAGGGGGGTAGGCACGAGGGCCCATGATGGCAAAGGCACCAAGAGGCACTGAGCTCATCCTGATCAATCAACCTGGCTCCAGTCCAGCAGCCCGAGGCCCAGAGGCTCTGAAATCAGGAACACAGCCAGGAAAAAGGAGCGTCAAACCCTTGCTCCACAGGAGGCGGCCCAAGTTAAACTGCTCACCGGGCTCCAACGAGGACAGAGATGGAGTCCGGAGTTGAGAATCGACCATTAGGAGTGGGGCCAAGAAGAACCCACCAAAGTCGGTTCAGGCCTATCGCCCTCCCGATGAACAATCCTCATGCAGGCGTACCAAAGGGCAACCTCGAGTGGCACCAATTCTTCTTCCCAAAGGAGGAAGAAGAGCTTGAGGCTAAGCAGAGCCGGATCCCTGAAACCACTAAATTCGTGTTTTGGTGGACTGTCCTTCCCCTGAGCACAGGACTGTCCATAGTCAGACCCTCCCCCACTACTCAAGGGCGGTGGACCGGGCACAGCCTCTTTGCAATAACAACTTTCAAACACTGTCACCACTACCATCCAAGGATGACTCCATTGATGGCAGGGAAGAATTTCTTTTTCTTTTTCTTCATAATCTTCTTTTCTTGTTCGTAAAATAAGAAATTACCACTAAAAAGTTAAATTAAACACTAAAAGCTGCTGTGTATAGAAAAAACTTTGACTCCGGCAGATGAGTGACGTCGAAATCCAAGCACACTCGACGGCAGGAGAAAAGGAACGGAGGCGGTTGGAGGGTCGACACCGAGATAGTCTACACAGGCACGAGCTAGTCTCATGGTGCTGCGCATGTGTGGTCCTATCTCGGCGCCGACCCTTCTGAAAATCTTTGGCTCCCGCTTGGTCCTAGCGCCTCTGGCGCTATCCCACTAGTGTGAATGAGTGATGGAAACTTAGTCCAGGAAGATCAGCAGGAGACATGATTAGTGAGAGAAGTTGGGATGTGTCACACAGGGAAGGAGCACAAAGCCTGACTCCTGGGAGGATCCATAACGGGGGACTCCAGGAAAGCCACCATGCAGAGGTGCACGCACCCTGGGGACTGGCTCAAAAGACCTAGGCCACAGAATGGCTGGAGATCCCCTATGTCCCGCAGCCTCCAGAGGAGACAGGGAAAGAAACTGTGCCTGCTCTGTCCCATGGAAAGGGCTCTGTGGCACATACTCCAAGAAAAATTGGGCTCCTGCCAAGAAAGGGGCTCCAGAGGAAAGTGGGTGCCTCCCAAAAGGGCTAGAGTGTGCCCTAGGGAACAACTGGATAATCCACATGAGAAAAGAAATTATTCTCCATCCGACTGGGTGGAGGGTAAGGGAACCCCCTCACAACCACACTAGCATCCAAGATGGAGAGAGGGGGGTCATGCCACGAGTCTAGGGGCGGTGGAGGACATGGAATGTGCAGCTGCCTTGACTCTGTGAACTTTAGGGGCAGGGGAGGCCCTGCATATGCTCTTAGACTGAGAGAGCAGGTGGTAGGTGGGTCGTTGCGCTAGGCGACAAAGGAAGGACGGGCACGCCCCGCCCTGTTGGGTGCAGAAGAGGGAATGCCCTGACCACAGAGCCCTGCCCGAGTCCTGTAGAGAAGAAAGCATGTCTTGAACTTTGCCACCGAAAAGAGCAGAGCCCTGGAGCAGGGCATCTATAATGGAGGACTGAGGCGAAGTCTGACGGGCGAAGCCAGGCATGGTGTTGTAGACAAACGGCTGCCACCATGCTCCATGCTGAGGCATCCACCATGTCACAGGTCGGCACAGAGTAGACAAGGAAGCTCACTTTGGAGGCAGATTGGAGAAGCTGCTCTAACTGAGCCTTAGAGGAGGAGTCCGGTGGGGGCCTCTAGAACACTGAAAGCCTGGCCCAGGAGCGACTGTTGATGGACCACCATGTGCACCAGGTAATTTGGGGCACGCAGGGTTAGAGTGGAGGAAGCGTACACCTGCCGACCGAAGTGGTTCAATTGCTTAGACTCCTTATCCAGAGGGAAGTCACTCAGGCACTTACGTTTTGTCATCCTGGTGTAGGCTGCCATTAGTACGGCAGGGTCAGCCTTAGGGTGGGTCCCATAATAGGGCTGACTATCTGGGGCATGGTACAGCTGATCTGCCTTCTTAGGTAAGGGAGGGACTGACGCCAGCTGCTGCCATATAGTGGTGGTAATTTTGTCCTGAGGCACCACAGGGGAGACATGATCAGCGGTGACCTCCGAGGAGCGCAGGTACTCCACCAAGCGGCATCGCTGAGGGTCCTATTCCTCTGCTTGCCAACTCTGCAATGTCTAAATGAGCCTCATCACCTTCTGGGGGATTTAGGAGCCTCTCTGATCCACATCTCCTCAGGAGAAGACTGAGTCTGGTGAATCAATGGAGTCCGACTCAGAATCTTCTGGGTAGTCAGGCTCCTGCACCGGGCATTGGGCTGGGCATGGTGGGTGCCAAGCGCCCACCCTAGTGCTGGATTGTGTCTCTGTCAGAGAAGGAGGAGCTCTAGGAGCAGGCTGAGGAGGATCCACGTTGGTACAGGGCTGGCGTGCTGGTGTCAGGCGCTGGGCATCACACACAGGAGTGAAATAAAGTGCCATAATCAAGGCGATGGTTGAGGATACGCCAGTGGAAGAGAGCCGGGAGTCAGGTAGAATGGTGGATTATCGTTGGGTAACCATAGGAAGGAACTGACAGTGGTCCCAGGGGACTGGGTGACAACCAAAAGGGTGTCAATGGGCAGCCCAGAGTTGACCCCGAAGAAGGCAGAGGCCGGGCTATGGACCCAGAGGGTGGCCAGGGGCCAGAGCCCGATGGCAGCTGACAGTTGGGTGGAGGACACAGCAGGTTCGAGGTGGATCCTGAAGGTAACACTTGGAGACCTGCAGGGGTCCAGTCTCGCAGGCTGGGTTGGGCGCCCGGGTTCAAGGAAGAGGACGGTGGGTCCCTGTACCGAGCAGTCTGGCGCCAGGTCCAAGGAGAAGAACCAGCAGGCAGAAACCCTGCCATTCCGGGTGGGAAGGTCCCGGAGTGAGGCCCACCAGTGGCAGCTGAGAGGTAGTAGGCACCACCCGGGTGAAGGCTGTGACTGCAAAGGAGTGGGAGACAGCTGACACTGGTCCAAAGGACCATTGTTGGACCCTAGAAGGGGATCTGGTGAAAGTGCTGGGGCCAGGTGGGTGTCAGTGGAGGAACTGATGTCCTGAGAACTGGCCAAGCTCCCTGGTTGAGGACCCTGAGGGGTGAAGGGCCTGAGCGACAGGGGTTGCAGGACAGAGGAAGAGTCCCTCCAACCCACAGAGGCACAGCTGGACACTGTAATCAGAGCAGGTGGCAGGGCCAAAGGCAGCCCAGAGGAAGAGAGGGCTGGTGTGGCTGGAGGTATGGACCCCCATGGTGGAAGATCCAACATCGGCCATGGCCCCTGGAGGCGACCACAACCTATAGGCGGACCTTTCCCGGTCCCAATGCTTGTTTCGTTTGTGTTTCTTCTTAGAAGAAGCGGAGGTCTTTGATGAAGTCCTGGGGAGGAAAGTACAGTTACGTAAGAACTTACCATAACAGCAGATCTTTGAGATAGGCTCTTGCAGTAGGTAGTCACTTGTAGGACTGCAACCCCTGGCATCAGGACCATACAGGAACTTTTGCTAGCAGTGTCTGATGGGGAACCACCACCTGCCGTCCACGTGACTGACATCAGTGTGACACTATGTAACCCTAGATGGCGTTATCCAGGGGCTACTACCCCTGCCTGATTTGCCACTAACAGGTTGAGGGGCCTGGATCCAATAGTGGGTGCCTCCACCCAGAGGTCAGGGTTTGCAATAGTTAAACTTACTTGGTCACAGCCCTCTGGGACACTGTAACCCCTTTCTTCCCACTAGTGGCCCACACAATATATCAAATTACCTTCACAGTATACACTTACCCCCAGGGCTGGTTCAGGCACGGGACCTCCTGTAAAATAAGATACAGTGCAACAATCACAGTACAATACTTTAACATAGACAAATACCTCAGGCAGTATAACTTTGCTGAAACAAGCAGCTCTGATTTATTTAGGGGAATATAACAAGGACAGGGAAATCAGGTTAATTAGCTTATCACTTTACTCATCTACCTATGGCTCTGTGCACAGGCCTATCCCTACCAGTTACTGTCCCTGGGTACCCCAAGCCCTAGTGGCTAGTCAAAACCGTGGCAGCTGGTAGGGCCCCTTCCCACAGAGAAAAGAAAAATTAGTTTAAACAGTCAGCAGTACAGTGATTCCATTTGGATTCAATGTGGCAATTCAACAGGGAGCGACCCTGAATTAGTACTCACGACCTCCAAACAAGGTAGGGTCCTTCAATGTCAGCAGGGCTACTCTTGAGCTCCACGAGACTCCTCACACATTTATATGGCAAACTGCAACAGGCAAAAATCCTTTAATGGCAGCAGGATTCACTTGAGCTAACCAAGCCTCCTCACACATTTATATGGTGAACAGTAACAGGCAAAAGTCCTTTAATGGCAGCAGGATTCACTTGAGGTACACAGGCCTCTTCACACATTTATATGGTAAAACAGAAAGTACTATACCAGGCAGGCTGCTTCTCTATCCCGATCGCAATTACTGCACAATACCCGGGAGAACACACAGCAGATTCAGTTCCTGACAGACCGAGTGCAATTCAGCAATTTCTCCAGTCTTCTACAGGGTGAGCCTAGTTTCTACTCTTCAGATATCCTTTGATTCTCTTCACAGGACGGATTCAGTCCTAACAAGCAGTTACACAAGCTGCAGACCGGAACTCTGGGCCTTACACACGTTTCCCGACTAAAACTGCACACTGAAAAAGCACAGGGATCCTTCCTTCTTCACTGCCAGAGCTCAACTGAAACTCAACAGACAAAACCGGGCACTTCCTTTGAGTTCCTCCCAGTTTTTGACTGGATTGGCTGTCACTCACAATAGACTGCTCCTGTTGGTCCAAAAAGGCGCCGAAGTCTAAACTACATCTCACAGAGTCACTGCCCATACAATCCTCTTGTGGCTGGCTCAGATTATGAGTCAAGTTCTGATTCGTCCAAAGCACCATTTTAGAGCTAGCTTACCCCACACTGATTGGTCCAGTTCAGCAGTTCAAAACCAGAATGGGGAACTAGGCAGACACAGTTCTGACTGCAAAGAAAGCAGGTTAGACAAACTGTAATTTCATTATTATTCTAAATGATTTCTGGCAAACAGTTACATCTTTCAGATAGGTTCCTTTGCACTCCTAGTGACTGCAAAAATGGAGTGAATTGGCAGCAGCTCAGTGGTACTCAAACAGAGAAGCACACAGTCCCCATACAAACTAATTATGTCTGCAAGCAGACAGCTCTTAAAGACAGTACCAGAGCTCTAAAACACTCACTGATAAATGGCTTAAATGCCAAACACCATTCAGGCTTGGAGCATTCAAGCAAGCTCCTGGAAGTATTTTGGAACCCCCATTTGCAGGGGTTACAACTATATAGTGGGCAGTCCCACATCTGCCCTCAGTTCTCCTGCCAGAGATGACCAATAGTCATGACAGGAGAAAGAAAAACCCTGAATCTAAAAATGGCTTTCTGGAAGAAGAGCAGCAAACAAAAACGGTAAAGTGGGAGGAAAAGGTTCCTACTGCAAGAGCCTCTCTCGAAGATCTACTGTTACAATAACTTCACGTAACTACTATCTTACTTTGAAAGGGACCTTGAAGTAGGTATTCACTTGTGGGACTGAGTCCCAAGCAGTACAAAAGTCCAAGGGACAAGGAAAAAACATTAGAGGCTAGGACATAATCCTAATAGAAAGCCTGAATTAAGACAGGAGTCCCTGAAGGACTGCTAGTCCAAAACCGTCCCTACGCCTCGAGGCAGTGTCCAAACTGTAATGTTTTGTGCAAGTGTGGACAGAACTCCAAGTGGCTGCCACACAAATGTCTGCAGCCGATACATTTCTGAAACAGGCTGTGAAAGCAGCCATCCCCCTAGTAGAATGCCCTTTCACCTGACCCGGAAGGACCTTACCATACTTCTGGTAACAAAAGTAATGCAGTTTGCCAGCCATCTTGAAAGGCACTGTTTGGAAACACCGCACCCTCCTTGTGGTGCAAAAGAAGCGAAAAGTTGTTCTGTCTTGCTGACATCCTTAGTCCTGTTCATGTAGTAAAGTAAAATCTTGTGAACATCTAACGTGGCAGGATGGCTTCCCCGATTAGAATGCCGGGGTAATAAACGGCAATTCTAAAGACTGATTAAGGTCGTGTCCAAAACAACCTTGGGAAAAGCTTAGGATTTGTATTCAAAGCTACCCTGTCTCGAGAAAAATCAAATAAGGCACCTTACACATCAGGGCCTGAAGCTTGGGAATTCTATGAGCCAAGGTAACTGCAACTAAAAAGAGCGCTTTCCAGGACAAAAAACACATATCACAAGAACTTGCCGGCTTGAAGGGAGGTAGGGTCAATTTCTCTGAAAGAAAATTAAGGTCCCACGGTGGAGCAGGGTTATGCACCGGGGGTTTCAGATGCAAGATACCTTTCAAAAAGGTTTTGGAGACATCTGACTGAGCCATTGTCTTGCCTCCTACTGGATCATGGTAGGCAGAGATGGCCGCTAGATGCACCTTCAGGGACGAATAACTCAAGCCCAGGTCTGACAGATGAAGAAGGTACTCCATAACCTGGGGAGTGAGACATGTGAAGGGATCCAGATCTTTCGCAGTGGCCCAAATGGAGAAATGCTTCCACTTCATGCTGCAGCATCCTCAGAGGAGAAAACCCCCTCCCCAGTCTCAGAGCCACCACCCCCACAAGACCCCAGGCACCCCTGGCCGAGGGGTCTTCAGGAGAAGACTGTTCCGGAGACTCAGGGATAGGGCCGCTGGGCCACCTGGCACCACGTTCCACAGAGACTTCCGACCCTGAAGAATCGGGCAGCCAGTTTGGGTCCAGGTCTGAGTCCTCCCCCTCCAAAGAGGAGGCAACCAGAAGGACCTCAATGCTAGCCACCCCTGGAGATTCTCTGTTGACGGCACCGCAAATGGCACTGTCCCGGGACACCACACTGCTCACAACCCCGGAGCCCAGAGCAAGCCCACAAATGTCAAGGCTGAGTCTCCAGCACTGCTACATTGTGCTGAAACCCAAAGCAGCGCCACCAGAGGAGAGGTAACCCACAGCACCAGGGCTGTGGCGGCACTGAGACAGACCAGCACAGCATTTGACACTGCCTCAATCACGGTTCTGCGAGCGGCACCGGGATCAAGATGGAGCAGCAAGGCAGCGTCGAGGTCTGCCACTCGGACCCAGCAACCATGGCCCGTGACACTGGGGCACCTGCACCTTGGAGGAGTGACTGCCGAGACGATGTCAGCAATATGACCCCAGAAGGACCACCCGCTCCTCTGACACCACGGAATATATGTAAGTTGAGGCCCCTCCTCACTGGGCTGTATAGACCTGGGAGGGACCCAGTGGAAGGCCTAAAGTTCTGGCCTGGGAGGCCAGGGGCAATTCGTCCTCCGATTTCCAGCAAGCGGTCCATGGAAAAACAGGCATCGCATCTATCCATATCGTGTTAGGTCCCAGGCACCGGTTAAAACATCATGCCGGTCCATAACGGAAAGTGCCGCCATAGGAGCACCGATGCATGGGGGTGCAGCTCACTTTAGACTTCATGCTTAGCTCCTGAACTGGGCATAATGCAAAATAAACTGCAAGAACAGCAACAGATCCTGGTGCAATCAAAAAAGAAAATGAACGGTCTTACTGGTTCCAACGTCGTCAGGACAGAGAACCAGGATGAGGAATCATCGCAATCGGTGTCGAAAAATGAGCAGCTAGTAACTGTCTTAACTCATGCAGCAGGTGCGGCCTCGACGGTGGGAGAAACAGAACTGGGATGGAGAAGCAGTCCACGGCACCTAACAGCCACCCCTCAGGCACCATGTAGTGTGTTCTGCTTGTGGGCAGTGCCGTTGGTGCCGACCCCCCCCAAAAAAAGCTCCCATGGCAGGTGCGCGCATCTGGTTTACACCCAACAGTAATCAATGGTGAAGAATGACAGGGAAGATCCAAGAAACATGTCAGGTCATTAGCTATTCCTCTCACTGAAGTCACAAAGAAATGGTTCCGAATAATGTGAAATGGACCTAAGAGTGTTTTATTTATTTTTATTTATTTAGTTTTTGTTGACGGGTAAGTGCACTAGACAAATCTTGCCTATTTTCAAACACGACCGGGAGAGGATACAGATGAATGCCAACTGACCTTGAACCAGATTAAGCTGTTGGTGTTATTTTTAGTGCATGAGTGAAATTTGGCCAGGACACGGGAAATTCCCTACTCTTTTTCGACAAGTGCTATGGGATCTTTAACATCACTTGAACTACCACCAATCAGGCAGATGGGACCTCGGTTTAACATCTCATCGAAGGCGGCACCTCAGAAGTGCGCCCCTCTCATGCTGCACTACGGTGTCAGTACTGGGATATTAACGCAAGTGCCAGATGTGGGAACTGAACCCCACAGCCCTCTGATCTCCCGGCCTCAGAGGCGGTGTGCTACCTACTGGGCCACTGGCGGAGATCACAGGGCTGTGGAGTTCAGCCCATCTGGCACTGAGTGTATCGGCCACTGACACTGTCAGTGCAGCATGAGAGAGCACTGCACTGCTGGAGGTGTCTCTTCAGATAGACGTTAAACCGAGGTCCCATCTGCCTGGATTGGTGGTAGTTCATGGATGTTAAAGATCCCATGGCACTTTTTGAAAAAGAGGAATTTCCGG
The DNA here is from genome assembly GCA_016271365.2 of Neoceratodus forsteri. Taxonomy (NCBI): domain Eukaryota; kingdom Metazoa; phylum Chordata; order Ceratodontiformes; family Ceratodontidae; genus Neoceratodus; species Neoceratodus forsteri. The sequence continues at coordinate 1,706,190,467 of CM028129.1, read as the reverse complement.
TGTCCTGGCCAAATGTGAAGAGGCTTTTCAAGCTATTAAGGCTACATTATATTCAGCCCCTATTTTAAGATGCCCAGACTTTGTGAAACACTTTCTATTACAGACAGATTATCAGAGGTAGGCCTAGGTGTAGTCTTGAGTCAACATATAGATTGGAAGGAACATCCCATTCTATATGAGAGTAGGAAATTGCACGACAAAGAGAAAAGGTACTCCACCATTGAAATGGAATGCCTTGCTGCAAAGTGGGCCATGGAGTCCCTTAAGTTTTACTTACTAGGAGCTGATTTTGTACTTATAACAGATCACAATCCTCTCTGTTGGCTTAACCAAATGAAGGATAAATATTCTAAAATCATACGGTGGTACCTGGCACTACAGCCACTTAAATTTAAAGTGATGCACAAATCTGGGAAAGAGAATGTCAATGCTGATTTTCTGTCTAGATATGGATCTGGAATTGAGAATTCTGAAGGCTGAAAAAACAAATGTGTGAGTTTAAACTTCTGAACTATAAGGTTATATAAGCTAATGTGAGACGTGAATTTAATAGAAAGTTTTGGAAGCCTGTTTTTGTAAAACAGGTTCCTTCCTAAAGAGGTGGTATGTGACAGGGTTGAATAAGGCCCTGTCCCATTTGTTATGCAGAAAGAGTTTAAGCACAAGGGTCTGTTCTAGCCTCTCCTTTTTTGTCTTTTCTCTGTCTGGTTGCACAACCAAATTTTTTTGTGAGACTTAGGACTTCAATACCCCAACGGTCTTGCAATTCTCTGCCTCTCGCTTCTGTCTTTTCTTCCCCCTTGCATGTCTGCGGGTATAAAAATATATGTGAATCATTTTGTGGAAATGTAACTGATACTGGGATCCCTTTGCTTAAAACTGTATATAGTTATAATGTTGAACTGATTGCAAAAAGCTATTTCGAACTCAAGGGGTTAACCTGAAATGCATTTTTTAAGCCTTTTGCAGAGATGTAAATAAGAAATCAGTTCTGGGTCACAATGTTCTTTTTTGCTGCACCTGCTAAAACTGACAAGAACACTGTGTGAGAAGCATTCTATTTTCTTAATGAGCTCCTGCAAAGACTTATAAAAAAAGAGCTGCTTTCTATGTTTGTAATACCACTGTAAATAGTTATTCTGGGCAATTTTATTTTACTGTTATTAATAATACACTTCTTGTAAATTTTACAACTGCTGCTAGTTTTCCCTATGCTTCCTGACATGTGCCTCGATGACAAGCACTGCTCTCATCTTCAGGATGTTTATATGCAGGGTGACCTCTCACTGGGACCAGGAGCCCTGGGTTTGGAAGGGATCCAGGTGTGCCCCCCAGCCCAGACCCGAAGAATCCGTGTTCAGGATCTCATGTGGGGAGGAAAGTTGGAAGAGAACCCCTTGACGAAGATTTGAGGGGTCCATCCACCGCTGCAAGACTCTGTACATTGGGGAGGAGACCAGGACTGGATGGTCTAGCTCATCCAGACACTGGTCCCACTGCACCCTGAGGGTCCACTGAAGGATACGCATTTGGAGCCTGGCTAGTGGAACAGTGGGAATGGCCACAGCCATTAAGCCTAGGAGCCTGAGGTACAATCTGGCAGGAATGTACCAACTCTGAGCGAACCCCTGAGCCTGAGTAATGAGGCAGTCTGCCCTGCTTTGAGGTAAGAAGACCTTCCCCTACTCTGAATCCAGGACCACCCCAATGTACTGTAGTCTTTAGGATGGTACTAAAATAGACTTGGACAGACTGACCGTGATGTCCAGAGACTGAAAAAGCTGGAGGGTATGCTCCAGAGTCAGCAAATACAGGTTACTCACCTGTAACAGGAGTTCTAGGAATGGTATATGTTGTTCATCCACACTCATCGGCAGTATCCTTGCCGCTTTAAATCTTGCCGGAAGGTCTTCAAGCTTGCTCCTCCCACCCACCCGGGTGGTATAACTCTCGGCTCCGCCCCATGACGCCAGATCTGGCCGCTGGAAGCTCGGTTGTCGCGTCGAAGCAGGAGGTCGGGTGGAGTCGTGTGGATGAACAACATATACCATTCCTAGAACTCCTGTTACAGGTGAGTAACCTGTACTCTAGGACATGGATATGTTGTTCATCCACACTCATTGGCAGACTCCTAGCAGTTCTCCGGGAGGAGGGAGGCAGGCGCACACCCCATATACTTACTTGGGAAAGAGAGACGGAGGCAGGCCCAAAACCAGCATCCCGGCGTGACTCAAGGTCGATGTGGTGAGTGGGTAATGAAGGTGTTGCTGACTTCCAGGTAGCAGCCCCGCAGATTTCCTGGATAGGGCGTCCCTGGAAGCAGCCACCGTTGCAGCAGTATGGCGGGTAGAATGAGCTCTTATCCTCTGGGAGGCTCCATGCCCGCCAACTTATAGCAGAGATCTATGCAGGAGGTTACCCACCTGCTTATCGTCCGTGGCTGCAGGTCTGCCAGATGTGGCTTCAGCGTGGTGACAAACAGCTGGCGAACCTCTCCAATTTCGCTCCTCCTTATAATAGCGGCGCCCTTCTAGGGTCAGAGTATGGAGCCTATATTAGGCCTCCGGTGTGATTGGGGTAGAACACCGGCAGAGTCAACACCTGGTTAAGGTGAACTCCGACACCACCTTCGGAAGGAATTTGGGTGGGCGCAGGACAACCTTGTCCCTGTGGAAGACCAGGTAAGGGAGACTCGATGGAAAGCGCCTGGAGCTCTCCCATCCTTCTGGCTGACGTGATAGCCACCAAGAAGGCGGTCTTCCACGACAGGTGAGAGAGAGCACACCTGTGCATAGGTTCGAATGGCTGCCCATGAGCTTTGCCAGTACCAGCAGTAGATCCACGGAGGTGGGGTTCCCACGCTGGAGGAAATGTGATCAAGGCCTTTGAAAAGCGCCAGACCACCTTCTCCTGCCACCGACTGCTTCCGGCCCGCGCCCGCAAGCAGAGATGGCTGCCAGGTGCACCCTTAGGGTCGTCGACCTAAGCCCTTGACTAGAAAGGGACCATAAATAGTCCAAGATGCTTGCCAGGAACAGGAGGAAGGGTCCAAGCCCTTGCCCTGACACCAAATGGAAAACCTTTCCATTTGAAGGCATAGCATTTTCTGGTCGACTCATACAGGGACGCCTCAACTACATTGAGGACCTCGTCGGAAAGACCCAAAGCCTGGAACTCTGCCGCTCAGGAACCAGGCCGTCAGGTGCAGGGATTGAAGGTCCGGATGGAACACCTTCCCTGATTGACTGAGCAGGTCGGGCGGCTGGAAGCTGCCTGAGGTCCTGGAGCTGAGACTGAGGAGATCTGGGTACCAGAACTGGCGAGCCAGTCTGGGGCTATCAGAATCACCTCGCCTTGTCCCTCCTCCTTGAGAAGCACCTTGTGGATCAAGGGAAATGGGGAAAAGTAAAGAGGCCGGGGGTCCATTGCCTCGAAGGCATCCCCTGCAGCGAGCCCTGCTGAGGCGGGCATCAGGAACAGACTCAGCTCGCGTTCTCCATGGAGGCAAACAGGTCCACAGGGTGTGCCCAAAGGGAGAACAGATGCTGTACTACCTCGGCAGGAGAGACCACTCGTGGGATGCAGCCCCTATCCGCTCAGGGCATCGGCCAGGGTGTTGGAGCTCCTGCCACGTGAATGGCTAGGAGATCCGCCTCCAGGCTGCGCCGCGAGTGACCAAATCGGAGAGCTTCCTTGCATCAGAAGCATGGGCGCGTCCGCCTGGCGGTTTAGATAGTACATGGTCGTGGTATTGTCCGTCTGGACTCGGACCACTTGACCCCGGAGGAACGGAGCAAAGGCGGTGAGAGCTAGGCGGACCGCTCGGAGCTCCAGCAGGTTGATGTGGCATCGGGACTCCCGCGGGGACCAGAGGCCATGAGCCCGGTGTTCCCCCAGATGGGCACCCCAACCCATCAGAGAGGCATCGGTCGACAGAGAGACCGTCGGCTCGGGGCGGACGAACGGGATGCCCTCCTGCAAATGATCTGGAACGGTCCACCACTGGAGAGCGTTCCACATCCCTGTGTCACCGACACAAGCTGTCAAGGGATCAGGCGTTGTGACCACTGGCTGGCAGTCCCCACTGAAGGGACGCATGTTCCAGCGGCCCAGCGGACCACGCTGGTACAGGCCGCCATGAGACCCAGGAGGCGCAGGAAGTCCCGGGCAGGCGCAGTGCCCAACCAGAAATGATCGGGCAAAGGAGGAAAGAACCTCGGCCCTGTCCGCCGGGAGCCCCGCTCTGGCTCGAAGAGAGTCGAGCTGCGCCCCGATGAATGCTGTCACCACTGCCATGCATTTGGTGAAGACCCTGGGAGCTGGAGACAAGCGAAGGGCATGGCTTGGAACTCGAAGAGGATCCTTCCGCTCGAGCGAAGGAATCTCTGGTGAGACGGACGGATAGGGACGTGAAAAAGCAGCGTCCTGCAAGTCCAGAGAGCAGAACCACCCAGCGTTCCAAGGATGGTATTATCTGAGCCAGAGTGACCATCCTGAAGGTTCGAGACCTTAGGAACTTGTTTAGGTCGTGTAGGTCGAGAATGGGCGCCAGCCCCGTCCGTTCGAACCAGGAAGTACCTGGACACAAACCTGGGTCTGAAGGAGGGTCCACCACCTCTCTTACCACCTCCTTCTGGAGGAGGAGAGTGATGTCGGCTCGACGAGCCGCCAGTGAGCTGGGGATCGAAGCCCCCGAGGCGTGACTCCTGAAGGGTGGTGCCTGCTCGAATTCCAGAGGCAGGCCTCTTCCACCACCTCCAAGACCCACCTGTCCGTGGTAACAGCGGACCAAGCGGAACGGAAGTGCGGGCCGTCCTCCAGGGGACCCAGGGAGTGAGTGGCGGGGATGGGCGACACCCTCAGCCCGTCACTGGGCAGGCTTGGAGGAGGGACCGGCCGAGGGACCTCCTGGGCCTTTCCTCCTGCCTCCTGTTAGAGGAAGCCGGCGGCTTGGGTTTGGGATGCCAAGGCCGAGCCTGCTGGCCCTGACGTTGCTGGGCCGGGCGCGCCGGGGGCATAGAAGGACGAAAGGGCTTAGGCTGTGGTTTGCGGCCTTTGTCCTTCTGAGCGGAAGAGACCGAGTCCAAGGTAGCATTGGACTTCTCGATCCTCTGCAGGTGACCTTCCACCCCAGGGCCGAAGAGGTCAGTCCCCAAAAAGGGAACATCCGCCAACTTGTGCTGGGTATCCGAGTAAAGGTGGATATCCTCAGCCAAGCCATGACGATAGCCACTCCGGCCGCCACCGATCTGGCACATGAGTCCCACATCCAAAGCAGTCTGGAGCTGCTGTTTGGCCACTGCCCTGCCCTGGTCCTGCACCTGCTTAACCGTAGTCTGCAGATCGGCGGGAAGATGAGGATGACCTCATCCAGGGAGCCCAACAGGGCATGAGAAAAATGTGCCATGAGGCGGCCGAACTGGCCTAGCGAAAGCCGAGAAGAAGACATGGCGAGACTTTTACGCCCGACATAGTCAATTTCTTGGACTCCTTGTCAGGAGGTTTGTCCACATCCCTGGCGCAGTCGCCGGAAAACGCTGTCGGTAACCAACCCCTCAGCAGAGGGTGTTCAAAACCGGACAAGGAACCGGTGGGACTGCATACTTCCTGGCCATCCTGGCCGGCGAGGGCAGGAAGCAGGGCGCTGCCAAAGTTCAGTGCCGGACCCACTGTGGCCTCGCCACGGAAGGCCTCCGTCGGAGAATCCTCGGTCCAGAATCTCCGTGAGGGATACCTGGCCCGTTTGGAAGCGGGTTCGAGCTCCATCCCGGTAGACTCCGAGATGAGCCGAAGCAGTCCTAGGAAGGACGACGGGCTATCGTCCATTGGCTGACCTCCTGAAGACTCCAAGTCCAGTCGCTTGGAGAAGGAGGAATCGTCTTCGGACTCGGAAGAGTCCTCAAAGAGCTGCCTCTGGCCTGAGCCACCCTTCACCTGCCGAGGTCGGTCGGGAGTGAGGGTAACTGACAGCCGATGGGGTAAACCCTTAGCCGACCGAGAATCCTTGGTGAGACCCCAATGGTGGCTGTGGAGGCGGAGGTTCCACGGAATCGGTGGAGCAGCTGGTTTTGGCGAACAACGGCCTGGGTGTAGAGCTCCTCGGACAAGTCGAGGGGTTGTGTCGGCGTTCCGGTGACAGCCACTTAATGGCCAGGAAGGCACGAGTCGGCTTATTCCCGGCCAGGAGGAGCTGTTGCAACATAAGGTCTCGTGCCGTCGGCGTAATTCATGAAGCTCCTCATCCGAGGAGGAGGGGCGAGGGCCCAGCGACGCCGCTCACGCGGTGCCGAGCCGAGACCGCCTTATGACGGTGGGAACGGCTGGACGCTGAGAGTCGAGACCGAGACCGAGAGTCCCGAATTTCCGGGTCGGTGCGGGAGGTGTCGGCGGAACCGCACTCCCTTCGGCTCGGAAGGTCCATCCGAGGGCTCCGGAACCGGAGGCACAGGCGAGCCCACGGGATCCTCAACTCCTCCCGGGGGAACCGGGGAGAGGGGAATCTCGGCTGCTAAAGGCGACAGCCCGTCCAATGGGTCGAGAAAAATCTCGACTTCATCAGTGGGAGTCTCGGTCAACTGACCTGACGGGGACACCGTGAGGCCAGTGGCCGAAGCCGAGCGGTCGACCGAAGCCGACGGTCGACGGCCCGGGGAGAGGGAACTTTCCCGCTCCCAAGAGCGTCGACGGAGGGACTTACCCTGTCCCTCTTTTGGACCGAGAAAAGGTCCAGCAGGCAGAGCCTTCTCCTTTAGTGGAGAGGGACAGACAAAGCTCCTTAAAGGCCGTGTGGAAGAACCCAGAGAGGCGGGATAAATGCCGCGGCCGAGGAATCTGACCCGCGCGCCTCCTCTTCGACGACCATCCGCTCGAGCGATCGCCCGAACCGCGCGTGACACCGCCAACCGGGCCTCCTTGGACTTCACGGAGGGAAGCGCTCGGGGCGGCCCAGTTGCAATCGGGCAGCACGGTCTTCGAGGACGAGGCCGAGAAAGATGAGCACAGGTCGCAAGCCCGCGGGTCGTGCTCAAGGCCTAAGCAGAACACCGTGGAGTGTGGATCCGTCCAGACATCTTCTGCCCGCATGGGCATCTCAGAAATCCGGAGTCGATTTGTCCATGGCCAGCGAGGGATCGAAGACTGAAGTCTTTTGCAAAATATTATTTTTAAACCGCAAACGGAGAAATAGGAACCAGTCTGAAACGCAGAGCCGCTAAGGAGGAACCTGAGCTCCAAGCGGTAAGGAAGATCTGGCGTCATGGGGCGGAGCCGAGAGTTATACCACCCGGGTGGGTGGGAGGAGCAAGCTTGAAGACCTTCCGGCAAGATTTAAAGCGGCAAGGATACTGCCGATGAGTGTGGATGAACAACATATCCATGTCCCTAGAACAGCTGTTCCCTGGATTGCGCCTTGAGAAATCAGTCGTCAAGGTAAGGAAAGATGTACAGTCCCTCTCTTCCAAGAGGTGCTGCAACTGTTGCTAAGCATTTAGTAAAGACACACGGCGCAGGGATAAGCCAAAGGGCAATACCTTGAACTGGTAATGCTCTCCCTGAAAGGCAAAGCGGAGAAACCTCCTGTGAGGAGGAAAAACTGTGATGTGCAAGTAGGTGTTCTGCATATCCTGGGAGCACAGCCAGTCCCTAGTTTTGAGGAGGGGCAAAAGGCCCGGCAAAGTTACCATCCAGAACTTTTTGTACTGGACAAAGAGATTGAGGTCCTTTAGATTTAAAATAGGCCTTAGATCTCCCCCATCTTCTTGGGAACCAGGAAGAACCTGGAAAAGAACCCTTGGTTTCTCTCTCGCTCTGGGACCCACTCTCTTGCCTGCTTGTGCAGAAGAGTCCATACCTCCTCCAGTAAAACAGGCAGATGAGCTGGGGAGTAATTTGTAGGTGGCGTATGAGTATCTGGAGGTTGCTGAATGAGCTCCAGTGTGTGACCACTCTCTATAATCTGCAGGATTCAAGCATCTGACGTTATGGTTCTCCACTGACTCAAATGGAGGGAGAATCATCCTCTGACCACCACCTCCTGGGCCTGGGCCAGAGGAGGGGGGGGGTCTGGCAAGGAGTCAAGTTGAGGTGAGTCCAGCTGTGGAAGTGGGACCCTCAGTTCTGGGATTCTTGACTGCCACTCCAGTCTGGGAGTGGACAGGCAGGGAGGAATGATATCTGCATTTTCCCTGGGGGTCAGAGCCTGAGCCTGGTCTGTTGGTCTGCCTATGAAAAGTAGAACGACCCCTACCATGCTGCTGAGTGTAGTAGAGGGAATGAATGGACCTGAGAGCCATGCCTGAGGCCTGCAGGTCATTAATAAATTCCTAGACATCTGGACCAAAAAGCTTGGTGCCACTAAAAGGAGCATTAAAAACCTTGTTTTGCACATCAGCTGCAAAATCAGATACTCTGAGCCAAGAGTGCTTATGGAGGTATATGTCAGTGACGGCCGCTCTGGCAACTGTGTCTGACAAATCCTAAATGGCTCTGAGGAGATGCTTACCAGTGTCCTCAGCTGTCTGGAAGCAATGGAGGAGCTCCTGTTTCTGGGCACTATCAGGAAGGGCTTGGGCAGCAGCCTTGCCCTTCCTTGGGCTGGTGTTCAGGAATTTTGCCATGTGAGACAGGTAGTTGGCAATCCTCAGGCCTAGGGTAGAGGAAGCATACACCCTCTGGCCCCAAAGATCAATCCTATTGGATTCTTTGTCTAGGGGCAGGGAACCAAGGTGCTTGGGTGCCTTAGACCTGTCAAGTGCTGCCTTAATGACCACTGAGTCAGTTTCAGCTTGGACAGCAAGGTAAGGAAGGCCCTGAAGGGCACTGTAGAGCTTGTCAGCTCTCTGGGGCACAGCTGGCAGCATATCAGGCCTGTGCCAGGCTGCTGTGTTAGCATTCTTAAGAGCCGGATGCATGAGAGGAATAACTTTTGGTGGAGATTCAGGAATCTCAAGGAAGCCTGCCAGATCCTTTCTGATGGCATCCTCCTCCTCTGCCTGAAACCCCGCTGGTGGAAGACAGTTGCTTCATTATGCCAAAGAAGGAAGCATCCTGAGGTGGAAATCTGGGGGTGTGCGTAACAGATTCTTCAATGACTGAAGAGAGAGTAGATTGTCAGAAGTATAGTACTGGTCCTGTTCCTCCTCCTCCTCAATCTCCTCTGGAAGTATGAGGTCAGGGTGGTACTCTTTCTCGATGTTGAACTCTTCTTTTGGGTCTGGCATTGGCTGCACCACTGATGACCCTCAGGCAGGCTCCCAGGACCAACAGGCAGGGGTCGACGACGTTGGTGGTGCCGCTGGCAATGAAAGCCTGATAAGGGTAGCAAACTGCTGCACTAAAACATTGGTAAAATGAACAAGAACCTTGTTCAGATCCATCATCGGAGAAGTCGACAGCATCGAGGCCAACAATGCAGTCTGCATGCCTAATGAGCTGGCCTCCTTCGGTGTAGAAGGGACAGGTCTCGAAGGGATAGTTGTTGACGATGAGCCCGTCGCCGATGGAGAAGGGGCCGATGACCCGGAGGTTGACAGCTGAGTACCCTGGGAGTCGGGCAGCGCAGCTGTCGGTATGGTCTGGAGTGAACCAGGGCCTGGACAGGTCTCTTCTTTGGGGCTGCAGCCAATGACGTGGAGCTCCTCGAAGGAGAGGCCGACGGGAAATGGGATGGCCGCCGTGGGGAGCGGTTGCGATCCCGGTCTTTCTTGTGACTTTTCCTCGAAGGCTTGTCTTTGACTTGGGAGGTCTTAGAGCTCTTGAACCCGGAGGACGACTGGAAGGCCAGTACCCTGGAGGACACTGGTTCGGAGCTAGCTACCAGTTGTTCCATAAATGTTTTTAGAGCTTTCCTTTGTCGCCTGAGAGTGTTTTGGTTGAATTGTTGGCAGAGCTCACAATCCAAGATGTCATGATCAGGCCCAAGACAACAAACACACACCAAGTGCTTGTCATTGGAGGCAATCTTCTTTCCGAAGAGACGGAAAAGAGATGAAGACGGTTTGACTCGCAACATAAAAGAAACAATAAATCTCTAAAGAGATTTGTGAGGGTTGTAAAGGAAAATGGTCATAGGCCGAAAAAAGGCACAAACACTGCAACAGCTCTTCCATGGAGACTGTGTTTGCAAGTCAACGACAAGAAAGAACTGAGGAGGGTTCGGGGCCACCCATGCCTCTATAGGGTTGGTGATGTCAGCAGACGTCAACGGTGTGGGTGGCCCCAGCTGTACTGCTGAAAATCTTCTGTGTAGATTCCCCATTCACTGATGGTGAAGTACCTATGGTGTAACCTGATGACTGAGCTACCCCAAAGATCTTTTTGTTTTGTGTGTCACTTTTTCTCACCTTTACGGCCGGCCCCCCTTCCCACCGAACCTCCCAGCCCCATCACCCCAGCTTTCTCCAGGACTTATCTCTCGCAGTATCCTACATGGGTTGCCCTCCGTGGTGGGGGGTGGGGAGTCCCTCAACCTGCCAGACCAGATCCAGATTCAGGCGGTGCCTGAGTCGCTGGGTGCGGGGCCTGTGGAGGCTGGTGATTACCGTGTACGACTGCAATATTTTTCCCATTTTCTCCTCGGCACGGAGGCAGTGGCATGCAATGACACCAATGGTGCTGTCGCTCATGCTTCTGTGTCCAGCATGCCGGGCCTCTGCTCCACCTCCACCTCCCATTGTGCAGTGTCCAGTGTGCGCCAGCTTCAGCCAGGGCAGGCTAACACCGCCACGACCACTGATCCCCTTCCTCCCTAGGAGAACAGAGCAGTCCTCTAGATGTCCAGTTCTCTCCCTGCCCGGCCAACCCGCTCACACTGTGAACAAGGGTTGCCGGTGTAGCAGGAGGTAAGGCACCCGTGCCTCAGCCCTCCACGCCACTGGGCCAATGACGTCTGATCTTGATATACAGGCATGCATCCTTCATATCCAGGGAACAAATCCAATCCCTTCTTTGCAGTACCAGATTTTGCAGTGAGACCATGTGAAACATCTTGTACTTTATGTAGCAGTTTAGGTCACTCAGATCTAACGCAGGCCTGAGATCTCCTGTCCATCTGGGACCAGGATGTATCTAGAGGAGCATCCTTTGCCCTTCTGATGAGAAGGTACAAGTTCTATGGCACGGTTGGTTACCAAAACTTGTACCTCTTCTTTCAGAATGGACTGATGCCCCAGGGGATAAGCTGAAAGAGATGAAGGATGCGCAAGGGGGGAGGGTCTAATAACTTCAGACCATGTCCCTCTGCAATTATCTCCAGGACCCATTTGTCTTTGGTAATCTCTCTCTACGTTGTATCAAATGAAGGGAGAAGCGACCCCCCTACCACCACCTCCTGAGGCTGCAGTGGTGTGGAGGGAGTCCAGCATAAGCCATGATGAGTCGGTGGGGGCAGAGCCCCTGGATTTGGATGCTTTGGAATGGGCTGTTGGGGGAGGAGGAGCTGGCAAGGCTCCATCCCCCTTACCTTGGCCCTGCAGACAGCAGGCTTGATGACCACCTCAGGGAGGAGGCTGACAAAAGGATCCTTTACCTTGACCTCTGCCAGGCATGGGATACAGGGGTTTAACTGACCTTAATGTCATTTTAGAGACTTGAAGGCCTTTAAATGCCTCTTCCACATGATAGCCAAACAGTTTGTTACCTCTGAAAGGAGCATGCAGGACAATTTGCTGCACATCAGTTGCAAACCCAGCCACCCAGGAGGCAGTATAGCACAGTGGTCTAAGACTCTGAACTGCAAATCTGGTGACATCCAGTAGACCAGACCTGGGTTTGAATCCCACAGCTTCCACTTGCATACTGTGTGACCCTGAGCAAGTCACTTAACCTCCTTGTGCTCCCAGGTCGCTCTTGTAAAAAAGCTTTCAGCTTAGTGTGCTATACCTGGTTAAACAACTAAATTAATTATTAATTACCCTAAGCCAAGAATACCTTCCCATATGAATACCAGTGGTAGCTTCCCTGGCAGATGCATTAGAAACATTATATGCTGAGCGTAGCAAATGCTTACCAACCTCAGCTCCAGAATTCAGATTTAAGTCATTCATTCTTGTCATTTCCTTCTGGAAGAACAGCCTCCCAGCAGAGGTTGTGGGAGCAAAGACAGAGGGGGAGTTCAAAACTGCATAGGATGGTCATAGGGGAACCCTAGCAGTATAAAAGAGATAAGGCCAGAAATTGTGCAAGGATCAGTGGCTCTACTTAGTAGATAGGGAAAAATAGGAGCAGACTAGATGGACCTATCGGTCCTTATCTGCCGTCAAATTCTATGTTTCTATGTGTCTGAGAGTCTGAGCTGCAGCTTTGGCAGCCTTCCACAGGCTACTCTAATACTCGTTCATGTGGGCCTAGTAGTTTGCAATATAAAGGCCTAGTGAGGCAAAGGCACATGTGCACTAGCTGAGCACATCAAGCCTCCTGGATTCCTTATCATGGGGCACAGTGCTCATGTGTTTTGGTGCCCTGGACCTATCATGAGCAGCCAGTATGACAACAGACTCTGTTTCCGGGTGGTTGGCATAACAAGGTTTGGCATCAGGAGGAGGGTACGTCTAGTCAGCCTTTCTAGGTATAGCTCATACTGATATAGGCCTGTACCATGCAGGAAATGTTGCATCCTCCAGTGCAGGGTAAACTGGAGGAACAACGATGGATGGAGTACACGGTATAGAACCTTCAAAAAGTCCATCAAGTTCTTTTTAGTGGAATCCTCCTCTTTTCACAGCAAATCTCACTGCAGTCTGCATTTCCTGCATCATAGTTTGGAAAGTAGGCTCCTCAGAAGGAGAGCTGGGTGTATACACCACAGAATCCTCACTACAAGAAGATACTGTGGCGCTAGAATGTGGAGCATAATGTTCTCTCCATAACCCTCCTCCTGCATTATGAGGTTTTGGTTACATTCTTCCTCTTCATGGACATCCCTGTCAGTGACGGGAATTGAGGACCTTGCTGGCAATGTCCGAGGCTGCTGCTCGGGAGATTATTGCTGTGAACCAGCCAATGATGTCAATGGGGCTTGCAAAGCAGGAACACCCCCTGACGGCAGTACAGGCTGCACAGGTAAATCTGGAAGTATCTGTCGTACCATATCTGAAAACAATGCCAGTACTGCCTGCACACTGATGATGCCCTGGCCAGGGGCCATGATCGTTGTAGTCAATGATGGGCCTAGACCTGTTACTGACAGTGATAGTGCCTAAACCAAGCCCTAACTTTGGTACCTGATTGGGAGGGGGTTAGTGTCATCACTGCCGTGCTGGCCGATGATGATGATGCAGATAAAGTACTTGCAGGCCACAGCGGTGACCTAGACCTTGCTGGGGAAGCAGATCTGTCCTTATACTTATGCTTGTTTCCCAAGGACCGATCTTTTTTATGGTCTTTCTATGGGACTGGCAATGCTGCATTCTGACCCTGGGCTTTTTCCATGCCCGTTGGAGTTTTTTCTAATAAAAATTTCTCCAGCACCTTTCTTTTGTGTCACCTGGTTGCATGGTTGATGCTCTGGCAAATCTCACAAGTCCTGACATTGTGAGAGAAGTTCAAACAGCAGACACACACTTTGTGTGCATCGTCCTTATAAACATTTTCTCCGCACTTGCAGTACTGGGACAATGTCGTTGGTTTTGGCGACATGCAGAGGCAGCAATATCACTAAAAAAATTGTGATTACTTAATAAAATAATAAATGACAACGGCTGGTTGGTCAGCGTTTCCACAGTAGGTCCAACGAATATGATTGAAGGTGGGAAAAGAACTGAGGCAAGATAGGCACACCCACGTTTATGCAGATGCTGACGCATGACGTTGTTGTGGATGGTGCCCAGCTAGCAAAACTTTCCATGTGGTTCTAGAGCACTGCTGTGGGTATAGTTCCAAAGGTGTGACCTACGGGAAAAGATATCCCTTAAGATATTGCTTTGTCAGGTGTCCTGCCTGCCCTAATGGTTTTCAAATTTTGTTGAATGAGGTAGGGTTGTGAGAAAACTTGACAAGATAAACTACCGAAAGTGATATAAAAACAAAAAAATTGGGATCAATAAGTGATAGAAATATGACAAAGTACACTAGAATGCTATTTGAATGAAATCTGGTATACTGGTCCCCCAATATGGAAAGTGTTGCACTTCAACAGTGGGGAAAAATGAAACTTAGGCAGCTGGTTCCTGAGGTTCTATGATTTTATTCATATTTATTGTATTTATTGAATTTGTATGTATTTGGGAAGTGCTTTGATACTTTGAAAGGCGCTATATTAAATAAAGTTATTATTATTATTATTATACTTTGTGGGCACAGGGCTGATGTTGTGCTAGGCACTAGTGCCACCAGCCCCAAAAGTTCCAGTTCCTGCAGGGTCCTGTCACCTCAAGCTCTAAGACCAAAGAGTGGTACTCTATGGAGAAGATTGGTTCTTGGAAAAGACTCATTTCCAGGGACTGTAAGGTTCCAACTGTGGTGTCATGCATCACTATATCCCTGAGAGTGCAGGTATGTCATCCAAAGTCAGACTTTTTTGTGTCTTAGTTCTTAATTTTAACATCGTAAGACAGATCTCCACATTGTAGGCTTTGTTCAGCCTTTCAAGAGTTTAGATTTGTAATTTTTCCTTGTAGGATGCAAAAGATTGTGCAGTCAATGATTCCTACACAGCTGGTCAGCAAATCTTGAAACATATATATGCAGAGCAATGCTCTGCTCTTGCAAGAAATACAATGCAAATCAAAATAGATGGTATCTGCTTCCATTCACTTTCTGACAGCTCTCCTGATGGTGAGACACTTCTCCTTCAGTAAGAAAAACACTTCGTCTAAGCTGCCACATTCATTATAATCAGTTCTGCTTCTTTATTGCTTACCTGAGGTTCTATAAATCTCTGTCCAAGGTTGGAAGATACGAAATCCTGCATTGCATTCATCACTTTGTCACCTCTGAGGCAGCGAAGAACGAGGAGTTTCTGGAAGGGATCCAATATGGTATTCCACTTTCCAGGAAGAGGCTCTCTGTAAAAAGTAACAAAAACAATCATTTGTCAATACCGAATGTTTGCTTGCTGGCATTGGAAGTGGTAGTATAGAAGTTACAGAGCTGCATAACAGGAATGGCAGTGAAGTATTGAACTGAAGCCAACCCCACCACCACCACCTGCAGAGTGACAGGCATTGGGGTGTGCGTTTGGAGTCAAATCGAGGCATACACCGCCATTTCATCACACCTACCCTGCAGACACCGACAAGTGTCACAGTGTGCCTTGGGGTCTTTGGCCTTCATCGCACCCCATTCCATCAGGAAATATAGTGAGATGGGTGCGGTATAGAGAATGGGGTGAACTTTGGGGCTGAAGAGTCCAAGGCATACCTCGATGCCTCTCACTGGCTGCAGGGTGTGGAATGGTATAAGCATTACAGGCAAGAATCCCAAGTCACACCCCTGATGCCTGTCATTCTCTACAGGGTTGGGCGTTATGGTTGGAAACCCTAATACCTCAGGCATTCGTTGATATTTTCACTCCAAATTTTCAACATGGTTTTTTTTTGTGACCCCCACCTCATGAACAGTGGCAATATCAGTTTGTTAGCCAAAAGCTGCTTATGCACAGCAACTACGGCATTTAACACCACAGGTGCAAAACATTCTGCACAGGATGTGAAAAATGACAGCTGTACTGTTTATGGGGAGGTGCAGAAAATGGCAATGTTGCAAATCTGCAGTAAAAATATTAAAAAAACTGGCAAAGTCACGAGCGTGCATAGAAACTGCAACGTACACCTGTAATGTAATTAGGTTGGGGATTTTTTTACAACAGATTGTCAACTCAGGCATTTTGGGACCTCCAATCATGAACAGTGTCACTGTGATTTTCTTTATCTGTCCCAAACAATGATTTCCCACAGCGACCATGCATCTCTGCGCTGAAAGTGTGAAAACACATTTCGGCCATGTTGTGATAAATGACAGCTGTACTGTTCATAAGGAAGTGTGGAAAAATGCCACTGGTGAAAATCTGGACTGAAAATATTACAAAGTCATGAACTTACAAGGGTGCGTGGAAACTGCGCAATGCTGATTCGTAACACAGTCATTTTATGGACATTTGTCACCAAATTTTCAATATAGCATTTTAAGACCTCTGCTCATGACCAGTGTAACTGTGATTTTCTTAATCTGTCCCACACATTGCTTTCGCACACCAACTGCACCATTGTGCACTACCTGTGCGGAAACACATTTTGGGCGACATGTGAAAAATGGCCACTGTACTGTTCATAAGGAAGTGCAATAAAATGGCAATGTTGAAAATCTGGAGTGAAAATATTGAAAATTCTCAAACTTACAAGCGTGCGTAAGAACTGCGCAACGTAAACACGCTCGTAAAACAGTCATTTTTAGGAATTTGTTCACCAAATTTTCAACATAGCCATTTTAAGACCTCTGCTCATGAACAGTGTCACTGTGATTTTCTTAATGTGTCCCATACATTGATTTCACACACAGACTGCGCCATTGTGCGCTACCTGGGTGAAAACACGTTTTGAGCAAGATGTGACAAATGACAGCTGCACTGCTCGTAAGCAAGTGTAATAAAATGGCACTGTTGAAAATCTGGATTGAAAATATTTAAAATTCGCAAACTTATGAGCGTGTGTAAGAACTACACAACGCACACTCATAAAACAGTCATTTTTAGGAATTTTTCCACCAAATTTTCAGCATAGGCTTTTTGAGAGCCCACCTTATGAACAGTGCCAGTGTCATTTCATTACTTGGTGCTGAAAGGTGATTTCGTGCAGTGACTGCGAAATCACCCTTCGGGCCTGATTAACGCTATGACAGTGACAGCATTCAAGAGAAGGGGTCCCAAAAACCCCATGTTAAAAATCTGGTGCAAAAATTCATGGGGTGGGCACCCAGCGTGGCATGTGGAATGCTTTTGGGAGGGGAGCACAGCACAGCCGATTGGGGACTGGGCACCCCGTCGGCTATACAGTGTGTCCGTGGGGGGTGGGGGGCGTGTGCACGCAGTATGCATGCGTGTGTGTGTAGGGAGAGCGCGCATGAGCAGGCGATATCTTATTGCTGCTCACTAAAGCGTAGATCCCCCTTTAAACTGTATGCCACTGCATTTTTCCACTGCTGGACTGCTGTCATAGACAGCTTCAGCAGGCATTGGAGAACTGCGTCTGTGCCTGCAACACACTGACTGAATTGGAAGAGGGCTGCCACACCTCTGAAAACTAGGATGATGGCACTGTGTTTCTTGCTCATGCATGCAAGCAAACGTAAATATTAAAATGCCAACATTTTAGCACCTTCAACCATTTCAGTAACCATGAAGGCTGATACACTGTATGAAATATGCAATCAGATGCGAGAAAGATGAACAATAGGCCAGCCGGTTGGTATGGGTGCAGAGCTGCTGCCCAAGATGCTGGTAATCTGGGTTCAGGTGGGAGCCTGTGCTTGAGGGACGGCTAGGGGAAGGAGTATTAGACATCCCACTGGACACTCTTCTCATCCTCCTCCTCCTCCTCCTTCAGAAGGGAAAGATTGCTGCCTTGGCTGCAGTACAGCCACCTGGGTAACCTCAAGTGGTAGAGGAGTGGGATAAACCAGAGGAGGGTGGACACTGGCTGGACTCTGCTTCAGCACATACAATATGTGCAGGCTTGGAGCTCCATAGTGCAGCGACATCTTGTGGGCTAGGGAACAAAAAAAACCAAAAAAACAGAGAGAGAGGAAAACACATGGGGCTACAGAATGATGGTCCCCCAAAGCACTATTGGACCCTGCACCTTCATACTGCTGAGCTCAACATTTGATACTGAAGTGTAGTAGTCCCCCTTGCCACTAGCCCTATCACTGGGTATAAGACGTGGAGTTTCAAAGTGCAACAGATACCGGGGGTGTTGGAGTTGGGTGGTCGCCAGTGGTTAAAGGAGGAGGGAAACCAGATGAGGGCAGCCTGGAGGCAGGTGCAGAGAGGACAGATCAAAAAAATGAACGATGCAATTAGCAACATCTTACTCAGTGTCCATCACAGTAGCTAAACAAGAGAATGGGACTGGAAAACAAGGCAGTGGCAGAACAGCTAAGAATACTGCTAATGCAGATTAAGGTTGTTTCTTTTTTCCCTTCTGGATGCCCCAGGGCACACCCAGTCCCCATGCATCATCTACTTGCAGACACCAGGCCTCCATGAAGCCTTGTTTTATCCTCCAGTCAGGGTTGGGGGAGTTATCCTCACACGTTCTGGTATGTCAAGAGGTGTCGTGGAAGAAACAGGATATACCAGGGTCCACTGTCACAGGTGCCTGGGCCATTTCCTTGTTACTCCTAACCCATCAGGAACGTTGGTATGCTAGGTGCACAGTGCAAGGTGTCCAGACAACATTTCCCCCTCCATTTCCTCCTTACACTGAACTGCCACCCATAGTCACCTAGGTGGCAGTGCTGCAGATAAGCCAGAGAGCCTTCCTCACAGATAGCATCCTCTGGGATGCTCCAGCTTCCTCCCTGGAACAGAGCCCCAGTGACCTGAGGTTGTTCCAAAACCTGGGTTACCAGCATCGCAAGTGGTAGCCCTAGCGCTGCACCTTTGGGCTAGCTTAACATTGTTTCTGTTCTAAATAGGATCTTCAACCTCATGTCTAGGTAGAGAAGGTGAAGATTTATCTGGTGAGTTCCCCCAATCTCTACTCTTGTTGCTCTTCAGATGTCTATACAGTCTGCCAGGTAGTAGTGCACTGTCTCCCTCCACCCTTGGAGTAGACTGTACACAGGACACTCCATCGCCCTGCCTGCCACCTCCACCATAGACGTCCTGGGCTTTGGTCACAAAACTGGGTCGTTAGCTTACCACTCTATGGCATGGAGTCAGATATGTTTGTTTACTAAGAAATTATTTTTTTATAAAATGGGTTGGTCAAATGCTGCAGAATGATTAGCAGTGACTGCCCCAAAGTCATATGTTTATTTCAGTACAATACAGGGCTTGGTAATATTTCAAGGACCCCCTACAAAAGAACATTATTCAATCAATCACATTTATTTTATACTGCAGACTGTATTCGTTTCACAGCCCTGGATTAACAGTATCTTGTTACTTTGTAAAGCACTTTAAAATATGGAGTGCATGAAAGATGCTGCAGTGCATAAAACCTAATTCTGTTCTATCCTGTTCTGTTCTGCTATATTGTATTATATGTGTACTCATTTAGAAAACACAGTAGACATGACAATTAGATGTTTCTGGTGCAGTATTAGCTTCTGCTTAGCAACTAAATCACAGATTGTAGTGAGAATGAAATAATGTGACTGAAGGGCACATTATTTCATTTTCACTACAGTTTAAAAAATGCAGTACAAATGTTTGCTTCCTCATCACTTTGAGGCATAAATTACAGACTTCTTCACAGAAGTGTATTCAACACAGGTGTGAATAGCGTTTCGTGTCCTAGAGTGCTACATTGTCAGCCCAAACACCACACTGCAGCTGTCATCAACATACACAACTATGTGCTTGTAACACCCCCCCCTCCATGCCCCCGTCTAGGGGCATAACTTTCTTTCGCAGGTGTTCCAGGGCAATAGAAGAGGGGCACCCACAAGTGCTAACATCAGGACAAATGCACTTCCAAATCAAGGCAGGGAAAATGATATCTTACCTCTCTGGTATCTTCAATACTCGTGCACTCTACCTTCTCCCTCTATATTTGATTTTCTCCTCTCTGAAGGCTGCACACTGGACCAGGAACTCTGCACTATACCTCTGCTGTTTTAGGTGCCCCCGCGGTCCCACCCCAAGCGGGATGAATACTGCAACTCATGAAAAATCAATCAAACTGAACATAAAGGGGAGACAGTATAGCGGAGTGGTTTAAGGATCTGAGCTGCAAATCTGGAGACCTGGGTTTGAATCCCATAGCCCCCAGTTTGCAAACTGTGTGACCCTGAGCAAGTCACTTACAGTAACTTCCCTGTGCTCCCAGGTTGCACCTGTAAACAAGCTTTCAGCTTAGTGTGTCTTACCTGGTCAAACAATTAAAAAAAAAAGAAAGATTTCATTCAATTTGCTTCCCCCTCTGTCCAAATAAGGCACATTACCACTATTTCCTCCCAAAACCGGCTTTTATTCTGCACCTGTAATGCAAATCAGTGTCAGTGGCTCAGTAGGTAGCACACTCGTCTCTGAGGCCGGGAGATCAGAGGGCTGTGGGTTCAGTTCCCACCTCTGGCACTTGGGTTAATATCCCAGTACTGACACTGTAGTGCAGCATGAGGGGGGGTGCTGCACTTCTGAGGTGCTGTCTTTTGGATGAGATGTTAAACCGAGGTCCCATCTGCCTGGATTGGTGATAGTTCAGGTGGATGTTAAAGATCCCATGGCACTTATCGAAAAACTGATTTCCAGCAATACAGGGGTCACATACGCCATTTTTAAATAGATAAAGATGCTCCATGGGGCTAATTAACATTTTACAAACTCTGGCTGGACATTCTAGGGCAGCAGCAATGATGGATACAAGGCAGTCATAAGCAAGGATTGTTTTGTTCTCTCTCTCTCTCTCTCTGATGATTTACCCAAGACCTACTCGAACTCAGATCCCTGCAATCTCCAAGGTTCTTTGGATCTGGAAAGCCAACACTTTGATTCTCCTTTCTCACCTGGGTCAACTCACTTTCACATTGGCACTGGTCATGCCTGCAAACTCTGGCATGGGAAAACAAGCTGCCTCCCCCACCTGAACCCCTGGGCACTGGCCACAGGGCTTCCAGGAATTTTACTGATGACCTAGGCCTCGACCCTCTTTCATGGGTTGGCACTGTAGCCGGTGCTAATGCAACACCTGCCATCCCTGCTCGGCTCTGCCTCAGCGCCTGCATTCTCACGGGTGGCCCAAATCACTATGGATTCTGCTGGTCATCTTCCTCGGGGGTCCCGGCCAGGTCTACATCCCCTTTTACATTGCCTGGGTTTGAGCTAAGCTCCAGGATGGGGGCTACCCTTCAAGGCCTGCCATTAAGGCCTGTGACCCACCCAGCCCTCAATATACCGGTGCCCCAGGACCTGCCCCTCCAAAGCAAACCCCATAATTGGTTGTAAGGCACCCTCCCACTCCCTCTACACTCCAGGCCACCCTGCCACACTGGGTATGAGGGGAATCACTGCCACTGGCTCCTCTCCTGGGAAGGCCCTGCCACTGCCCTCCCAGCCCTGGTGACCCGGGTTACACCTTCAAGGGGTCTCTAAGGGCTCCTATACTTTACTGGCATATAAAGCCACCTACTGTCCCTGACCCCAACAATGCAGGACCTGGCTACATATCCCCCACGGAGCTCCACACCCCCACTCCTCATCGACCATGATGCATGAAAAAGCCATCCTGACTGTGCATTTTTTGGGGGGGGCCCCACTGGCCCTCCTGGACCACCGAGCTTCCTTACTTGCCCACCTATCCGCTCCTAATGCTACCCTTCCAGCCTCTCCCCTCCAGCCGCAGTCCTAAAGCCTGGGCTTGAAAGAGCCCCGATAATTCCCTTCTCATCCCTTATATATTCCCTAAACCTACTCTCTACTGCCACCTTGACGTGTCCAACAGTTCATTTCCCCCAGAGCACTAACACATTCCTTAGCTCAGGGGTGGGGGGAGGAAAGAGGAGGAGGAAAGGGATGACTAAGATGGGAATAAAAGCCCCTCTTTTAAGGGGGGGGCTTACATACTAAATATGTATGAGTAGGGGGCTAACATGGGCTGTTGTGGACATATTATAGAGTAGTGGGGGATGATACTGGCTGGCTGTGGGAGTTTGCAACTGACACAGGGAGGTTGATTAATTGGAGTAGTGGGGGTGACACTGGCAGTGGAAGGGGGATGACTACAGATTGGCAGACTGGGAGGGCTGAGTGGGCTGACTACTGGTTGTGTAGCTAAAGGGTGAGGTTATGTGGGCACATATTAGTGGGATAGGAGTGATGATGGGGCCGGGGAAGGGTGGTTTGGGCAACATAATAGACTCTGGGGACCCAGGGGGGCAAGTGTTCAAAGTATTGGGCATGGGGAGGGAGTAACAGGATGGCAAATTCTGTTTTTATATTATCTCCAAAATGTGCCAGAATGCACCAAATTTAAAAAATGTTCTGAGGGGCCTAGGCAGCCCCCAAACCCCTGGCGTATAGTTTAGGATCTTCACAACAGCATCAGCACCCACATCTAATTCATCAGGGGCCCAAAACCACATTGTTGCCCAGGGGCCCAAATATGTCTCAGTCCACCCCTGACAGAATGTGACAGTTCAAATGATATACATTTTTGTGTAACCTCCTTGTATGAAAGAAGTGGGCTTGTGCAGCAACATTTAACTAATTGTAATAACTTGTGGAGGGGCACTTGCAGAGTAATAACTTTAACCAGGATAGAGCACTAAGAAGGAGCACCCTGGGAGGTGTAGTCCATATACTCAGCTGAACTACAGTAATGAGTGGTGCTCTAAATGTCTCCGGTGTGTGAACTCTACCTTGGTTGCTGCTATCAGCCAGGGGCAGTGCAGGGAAAGCATGGTGGTGCTATTTCAAATATTTTAATCGTTTTAAACTTTCTCTCCCGAGCGGTGAACGCGAGTGGAGTCACGTGACCCTACTTCCTGGGGTGGGGCACTATTTAAACTCACACTAGAGTGAGCGGGGCAAGAGATATACCTTTTTGTGTAACCTCCTTGTATGAAAGAAGTGGGCTTGTGCAGCAACATTTAACTAATTGTAATAACTTGTGGCGGGGCACTTGCAGAGTGCTAACTTTAACCAGGATAGAGCACTAAGAAGGAGCACCCTGAGAAGTTTAGTCCGTATACTTAGTTGGACTACAGTATAGGGTGGTGCTCTAAGTATTCCCGTGTGTGAACTCTTCCTTGGTTGCTGCTATCAACCAGAGGCAGTGCAGATAAAGCACGGTGGTGGTATTTCAAATATTTTAATAATTTTAAACTTTTATTCTCTCCCGAGTGGCGAACATGAGCGGGGTCACAAGATCCGCTCACTCCCTGGTGTGGGGCACTATTTAAACTCGTTCTAGAGTGGGCAGGATGAGCGCATGGAGACACACATGTGCGTGCCTGCTGTGTCTGCCGAGAATAGTGAGTCAGCAAGTAGGAAACTTCTGAAATCCAGGTGAGCAAATATATCTTCCTAAGTGGGGCATAGTCATAAACATATAGACACCAGTACTACTTACACTAGATATAGGAAGATGGCAGCTTCTATTTTAACAATAGATGGGGACTTATGTATAAAATGTGGCAGCTGTGATATGTATATCATGGTGGATGCTAATGCTGATTACAAGGATTATGTATGCGAAAAATGTCTGCACAATAAAGAACTGATTCATGAATTGCAGCTCTTCTGCACAAAAATGAAAATTACATGCCTACCGTAATTCTGATCTTCCTGTGTATCTTCACCATTCATCACATTTGGGTACATGTCCGGAGGTCATGACCCTAGCACGCTCTGGGGGCCGACATACTACATGGCGCTCACAGGTTGGTCATTAGGCGCCGTCAACTCCACCTGCCTGCCAGTTCCGAGTCGCCAAAGAGGAGAGAAGAAAAAAGGTTGGGGTGGGGGGTGGGGTGGGAAAAGAAAGTCCAAGGACAGAAAGGAAAAGATGTAAAACCAAGAGGAGAAATAAATGACAGAGAGGACAGAGTAAGAAGAAAAAACAAGATGCTAAAGAGATTGGGAAGGGGCCCCAATCTCTGAAACAGAAAAGGAGGGAGTTAGGGAGGGATAGGGATTCATAAAACATAAAACTCAACATGGGGTGGGGGGGACACCAGACATATGCTGGATTCTGCCCTGTCTCTAGATTGTATAGGAACTGCAAGGAGTAGCCAAGAGGCTTAATCACCAGAATTCAAGGCACAGAATCACTGGCAAAAGAAAACTCCTTTAGGGCAGAAAAACAGATCTTCTAAAGAAGACAGGGTACAGAGATTCTCCCCCCTTCAAGAGAAAAATTGAAATTTTAAGCAGAGATAGATGTCCTTTTTTTCTTTGAAAACCTGTCCAGTGGACAAGTGAAAAACTGAGGATCAATGGGACAGAAAGAGTAAAGGTAGGAGGAGAGGATGGAGAGCAACCACCCTCTCTCACCCCACAGGGGTGGAGCCAGAGCACTAGAGAGGGAGTGCCGCCCCATCCCGACCACTCTCCCCCCAGAAATACCATCCCACTACATGCCTCAGATTACCCCCCCAACACAGAAAGAAGGGGGGCAAGGAAAGGCACAGAGAGGGAAGGGGGATCCAGAGACTGAGGCCCCAGGGGGATGGTGGGTGGGATTGTGACGAATGGTGAAGATACACAGAAAGATCAGAATTACATTTTAATTTGTTTAGCTTTCTGAGATCCAAAATGGGGCACATGCACCCGGACTTCTTTGGAACCAGAAAGTAATGGGAGTAGAACCCCGTGTTCTGTTGATGCAGTGGCACTACTTCTACTGCCCTGTTGTTCAGAAGACCCTGAATCTTGGCGGTGAGAAGGTCTGATTGAAGGGTTGACAGCCTGGGCTGTCATTTGGGAGGACGATCCGGAGGGGGTCTCCACAAGATTGAGTGAATACCCCTCGCAAATTATCTGGAGGACCCATTTGTCTGAGATTATGGGCTTCCATTGGTTGTAGAAGTGCATCAGACGACCTCCCACCGGAGAGGAAAAGTCCACCCCGGGCAGCTGAGATGGGACTTGGGCCAGCAACTCATACGGTGGTGCTGGGCGCTTTGGGCCCTTGCGCTTTCTGTTGTGTCTTCTTTTGAGGTTGGGCAGGTTGATTTTTATGGAAACCTCCTCTGCCTCTGTCTCAAAGGGACTGACAGTTATGAAACTGATGTTTATTGACACTCCCTCGAGAGGGGACAGGAGTGGGTCGATCCAACTTAATGGCTGACCTAGTCTTTTGTGTAGCTTCTAGAGCTTGTTCTACCTGGGGAACCAAAAAGATACGCACCATCAAAGGGCAACACCATTACCTGCTGCTTCGCATCATTCGTGAAGCCTGAAGTGCGCAGCCAGGAATGACGGCAGGTACAAATACCAGCAGCCAGCAAACAGGAAGCAGTATCAAAAGCATACATGGCTACTTTAACCTGCTGGTTATTAGATTCGATACCTCTGGTAATGGTTTGAAGAAGCTCTGGCTTTGTATCCAATTCCGGTAGAGCTTCAACCATCTGCTTGATGGAGTGCCATAGGATATACTCATACCGGGAGAAATAGCCTTGGTAGCTGGCAATACGCATACTCAGGGTTGAAGCAGCAAAGACTCTCTTACCTAAGGTGTCTATCTTATGAGATTCTTTGTTAATAGGTCGAGCTGTAGTAGTTTGAGGAAGAACAACCTTATCATTCTCTAGGACTACAATAGGATCCGCAAAGGCTTGAGATGCCAAAATGGGACAATCCTTGGGGGCTGAATATTTCCTATCTATGGATTTAGCCACCAAAGGGGTGAGAGCAGGATTATTCCATACCATTTGAGACAGCGTCTCGAAGGAAGGCTGAATCGGAGGAGTCAAATCCGTAGGGATCTCCGGGGCATGAAGGTACTGGAGTCTCAACAATTTCCCAGGATCGATGTATATAGTCTGGAGAGAAAGAGTGGAAATCAAATTTTTCAGCAGAGACTTAAAGAACAGGTCCTCAACCACAGGCTCTGTAGCAGTAATAGATCCTGCTTCCTCCACTTCATCACCCAGCCGAAGGTCTGTGTCAGGCTCAATGTCATCTCCTGACAGTCCAGGAGGGACTGTATGGACAGGAAAGGAATGAAAGTCAGAGGAAAGGGAAGAAGGAAAGGAGTGAAAGGAGGAGTCCTGAAAAGTGGAAGACGCCTAAAGAGCCCCAGTGCCGTGGAAGCACAGCACGAGCAACATCGAGGACCATGCAGCACAGCGGTGCCGAGACCCACAAAGTCCTGAAAACAGTGCCGAGAACCCACACGGTGCCAAGGACAGCACCGAGGAGCCACACAGTGCCGAAGATGGCGCCAAGAAGCTGCATGGCACCGAAGACAGCGCCGAGCGTGCCGCTGATGAAGAGGGCACTGAAAACACTCCCAGACTCTGAAAAACAGGTTTTGAAGGACGAAGAGCAGGAGATAAGGGCATCGGTGTGGCCCCCTGCACTGTAGCCATATGAGGGGGGGAAACACCTAAGCGCGGAGTCGATGGCACCAAAGAAGGTGCCGCGTGACCAGGGAAGTTCAACTGCCCTACCTGGTCTCCCAAGAAGCTCGAAGGCCCCTGAGTGATCGAGCCAGGTAACTGAACCAACCTCCGAACGCATTGCTCCATAACAGCTACCCACTGATGGAACTGCTCATCTGAAGACCTACCTGCGGACAGGGTAGGGCTCTGATGTTGAAGACGTTGGCTACCAGAAACAGAGGCTGGTGACTCCAAAGGAGGGACAGCAACTAGTCACGATAACGAGCGTCTACGCGAACATATCATAGGGCGACCTTGGTGATGCCTTCTCTTTTTGACCTGTGGGCGAAGAAGAGCTCGAGGCCAAATGGTGCCAAGAATGCGACCGTTTATTTTTATGCTTCCGCGGGGTCCGCCCGTCCCCTCGGGCATCGGACTGACTGTTATCAGACCCCCCTTCTGGAGAAGGCGGCGGACCAGACCCAGCCCAACTGACTGAACAGCTTTCATACAAAGTCTCCCTACCGTCACCTGACCTGCTCATGGTCAACTCCGTCAAAGTAGGCTAAGACTTCTGTTATTTTTAAAATAAGAATGAACTTAAGCAATACTTATCGAGATATTACTACAAAATAACAAAAACTGAAAACTAGGCTGCTAGTTTGAAGTTTGACTCCCAGCGGGCGAGCGACGTCGTCACTGAAGCGCACTCGACGGCGGGAAAAAAGGAACTGAGGCGGCTGGAGGGTCAATGCCGAGATAGTCATTACCGCGAAAGCTGAGACTCGCGGTGCCGTTCCTCGCGGTTCCATCTCTGGTGCCGACCCTCCAGCAAAAAGTTTGCTCCCGAAGGGTCCTAGTGCCTCTGGCGCAGATCCCAATAGTGTGAATGAGTGGTGGAGACTTATGTCCAGGAAGATCCTGTGCTATACCAAGTTTCTGCTTTTCTCAACTCCTTCATTTTTCTGCCCTTACCTGTCTGCTTCCTATAAATCACTTTCAGCCATTTCTTCCCTTCTATACTTTATTGAGTCTGTCCTGAAGGGGTTGGTTGTACCAGGGACAGTTTAATCTTTGCCATCGCTGGTAACCTTTCCAATGCTCTCAATACAGTAGCCCAAAACAAGTTAAACAACTTTTTTTCCCTAAACTGTTGACTTTCTCCATGAACCCTTTCTGCCACTGGTAAGATGAGGGAGTGTCTTCACAACACCAAAACTACACTTTTGTTGAATGGCAAAAGGGGCAATGCAATTTATGCTTTGGCAGCCTTAAGAATAAAAAATTAATTGAAAAACAACAGACATCTGCTTATGAGATGGGTTCTCAAATTTCTGTTTGTTGAGATCTTCAGTGATGTTTATCATGTTCTATGTCTGTTTAAATTGCCAGAAGCCTCTAACTAGACACACAGTAGTATTCTGATCACTCCACTTTGCCTCCTATGCAGAAGCTTCTGAAGCAGGTTTATGTTCCATTTTAAGAAATTGCCAGTCCTCCTTAGTCTACACATGACTGAGTTTTGGCCACAGAATCGTAGGAGGAATATAGTGAGACTATAAAATGGCAGTAATAATAAATGCAATTAACATTGCACCATTTACTAGTTTCAAGGTGCGGTGCAAAACAAAATGTAAGTTTTACTGTAGAACATTTAAGAAACTTTAAAAGTCAATCAGTAAAGGAAAGTTTTCAGTTTGCACTCAAATGCTCCCATTCGGTACATATTCTAATCTCCTGGGGGATACTATTCCAAAGGTGAGGGCAGTGAACAGAAATGACCCTGTTTCCAAAAGTGGTGATTTCTGAGACCGGAATGTTGAGAAGTTGTGCATGCATCTGAGGATCAAAGACAACATGGGGCTGGATACGCTTAGAGATGCAGGAGTGAGTTGCTGACAGTATCTGAATAAAAACAAAACTGTTCTGAAACAAATTAATTCTGGACTGAGCTAGAAGCCAGTGACACTTGGGCAATATTATTGTAATATTCAACCCTCACTCACCTCCACATCAGAGTCCTGAAGTCGATGACAAGGGCAGGCAATGCAAGCCCGAGCCTCTCTGTGACTGCCAGAAGGTATCCTGTTCCCCCGTCTGAGTAGTCCCAATGCAATAGTCCAGAACCGGTTGCAAACGATCGCACAAGCTCCAGCTTCCAAGTTTCGCGGACCCCCAGTCCTGCAGTCCGCTGCCATGCTGTCAACTCCACAACAGATTTATGCTCCTTCTTGAAGTTGTCTTTACAGGCTGCCCTAGTCCCAAGGATACAGCGACCACCACCATCACCACCAGGATAGATAAATTAAGTGTCGACCTGACTGTTGTAGAGCAGCTATAGCTAGCCACAAGCCTCCAACTTGCCGAGCCAACTCCCAAGCAGCAATTTTCAAACAAGTGGCATGGCGCCAAAGTTGGTACAGCTGGGTGCTGTGCACGCATGACGGTGAACCCATCCGAGCTATGTGACCCAACCTCAGCCCCGCCACTGTGGCGCTGTGCTCCAGCTCCACTATCCACACAGACATGCCTGAATGCCACTCTTCTATCTGACATCCCCCACTCCTCCAAGTCAAATATCCATCCGGGCGGTGGGTTGTACTAGCAGGGGAAAAAAAAAAAAGATTTAAAGTGGCGGCTGGTGCTGTGGGAATCAGGCCTCCCTAACAGCTTGGGCCCTAAACAAAGGCATACTTGGCGCTGCTGTAAATCCAGCCCTGTGGCGTTGCACCCCCAATGGGTAAGTAAAGGCTTGGGCGGGGTAGTGGGTACTGAATGGGAGGGTCAGGTGGGGGGAGTCTAATGGCCGCAAAAGACATCGATGGAGGTTTTTTTTTTACAGATAAACAAACATAACACAAAAATGAGGATTCCTGCACGGGGGCTGGGCACCCCCAGTGGCGTAATACATTTCTTGGGGGGAGTGGGGTGGTGGGTGCTGAGAGGGAGGTTGGGTGGGTGATTAAAAAAACAAACAAGGATCACCAAAAAACAGGACCGTGACACTGGGGGATTGGGCACCCTCAGTGTCATACGTATGTTTCTGGGGGTGGGGTTGTGGATGCTGAGAGGTAGGGTTGGGTGGAGGTATATCTCTAAAAAAAATTAATGGTGACTGTCACACTCTACTGCGCATGCACTGGTAGTCGTGCATGCGCAGTAGATTACGGCGACCATCTTGGACATAGTGGAGTGTGCCGTGTTTGCAGTGACCATCGTTTGTTTTTTTCTTTTTAAATTAGAGATATCCCCCCATTTGACTCTCCGTCTCAGCACCCACTACCCACCGAAACATATGAGTGCCACTGGGGGTGCCCAATCCCCCAGTGTTGTGATCAGGCCGCCGCCAATTTTTTTTTAAAGTACAAATGTTGTTTGGTTGCAAAGAATGCTAGGAATGCCGAGTCCTTTTTCGATAGCAAGAGGTCTGCAGGGTTCACCCACTGTAGCTCTAAAAATATCCATTTAATAAGCTCAGTAACACAAGTGTTTGTGGGTTGTGCTGCACCAATTCCAGGTTATACTTGAAAATAGGTGTGAAGTTGTCTACTGTGCTTATCTGGTCAATAAAAACTAAATAAATAAAGAAACCCACTTAACGAGTGACTGAAGCCATTTGGTTTTGCCTCTTGTCTTATACGCACTTGTGTGGTAGTCTGTTAAAACACAACTAACATCCTATGATGTATTACTGGTTACTTCCTGCTCTATCTACATTCCCCCTGTTCTTCATTTGGTACTGGTTTCTGTTTTCATGGTTCAGCTTCCTTGGTATTATGTGACCTCTGTTCTTCTTTTTCACTTGAGTGGAGAAACTGACATCACAGAATGTCTAGAAGATCTAAAAACAGACTGCAGCAATCAGTCCTCTGATGACATTTCTGTGTGAAATGACGCATCAGTGAATTCTAGTTTGGTCCATTCCAATTGAATGCATGTTTCGCTTGCCTTTTTTTTGTATTGTTTACATTTCTGTATGAATGCTGAAATGCGGTGACTGTCTGAAGTGTCCCAAGTTGAGAACCTGGCTGCTTTACACCAGTACTGCAGCATTTTATCCAGTGCAACCACGCTCTTTGTCAGCTGGGAGGGGAATACAAGGCAGGCACAGTAAAAATAAACAAACCCTGGCCAGAGTCGACACGACTGCACCTGAGGAATTTGGGGTAAAAATATTGAAAATGTTTTTTAATATTTTGACACCAAATTTTCAACATAGTCTTGTTATAACCCTGCCTCATGGAGAAGGGCAGAGAAAATGTTCAACTTCTGGCCTAAAATACTTTTGTGAAGGGACAGCGAAATCAACTTTCAGGGCCCCAAAACACATTTTGGGCAGGAGTTGAAAAATGGCAGCTGTCACATTCATAAGGTGCTGTAAAGAAATGGCTGTGTTGAAAATCTGGGGTAAAACTATTGAATATTACCAAAGTTATGAGCCTGCATTTGCAAAATTCAACACAGCATCATAACTTTTTTTTAAAATATTTTTTACACCAAATTTAAATCATAGCCTTCTTACGATCCCGCTTCATAAATAAGGTCCCAGACAAAAATGTTCAACTCCTGCCCAAAAGGTGATTTCCTGCAGGGACCACGATATCACCTTTTGGGATGTAAAAACAACATTTTGGCCAGAATTTGAAAAATGACAGCTAACACAAGAGGTGCTATAAAGATATGGCTATGTAGTAAATCAGGGGTAAAAATATCAAAAATTACCAACGTTACGAGCCTACGTTCACAAAATTCAATGTAGGTCCAAAACTTTATTGTTTTTTAATATTTTTACACCAAAATTTCAACATAGCCTTCTTTGTGACCCCACCTCATAAATAAGGGTGCAAACAATTTTCAACTACTGCCAGAAAGCTGATTTCGAGCTGGGACTGTGGAATCACCTTTCGGGATGTAAAAAAATATTTTGGCCCAGATCTGAAAAATGACAGCTGTCACACTCACGAGGTGCTATAAAGATATGGCTATGTTGTGAATTTGGGGGAAAAATATAAAAAATTACCAAATTTACGAGCCGAAATTTGAAAAATTCAATGTAGACTCATAACTTTGTTGTTTTTTAAATATTTTTACATCAAATCTACAACACAGCCTTCTTATGACCCCACTTCATGAATAAAGGAAGAGAAAATGTTAGAATCCTGCCCAAAATGTGATTTTACACAGGGATCGTGAAATCACCTTTCGGGACAGATCTGTCTAATGACAGTGCAATTGTTCATGAGGTAGGGTCCCAAAGAAAGCACACTGAAAATGTGGGCCAAAAATATGGAAGAATGCCTAAGTTATGCCACTCAGTTCAAAACACCACTGAAGTACTGTACATCGAACCGCATACCTGTTTTTTCAGTTTGCGGTCCAGCTTTGAAGAGTGAAGACGTGTCTGCAGTCCAGAGAGGATTACGGCGTTGGACCCCCAATGGAGACATAAGGGTCTGGGGGGTGCGGGGTGGTGGGTGCTGAGTGGGAGGGTCAGGTGGGGGGACGGAAACAGCGCAAACACATCGATAGACGTTTTTCTTTTTACAGGGTAAAAAAACAAACCAAAAAGGACAGAGGAATTGCCATTGCAATGCTGAGTGACTGGGCATTCCCAGTGTCACTGTTATGTTTCTGGAGGTGTGTGAGGTAGCGGGTGCTGAGAGGTAGTGGGTGCTGAGAGGGAGGGTCAGGTGGGAGGATAAAAAAATATATATGTAAAAAAATGGCGGTCACGGCGGAACACAGCACACTCCGCCATGACCAAGATGGTCACTGCATTACATTGCACATGCGCTAGTGGTCACGCATGCGCAGTACAGTTTGCGCGGCTATCTTGGACACGGCAAAATGTGGCATGTTCCACTGTGACCACCGACAGTAAAAAAATCGTGCAGTGTGACTTCCGAGGTGACTGTGTTGAAACTCCAACATACTGTTCAGTTGGAAGGAATGCACTGATTGCTTTTCTGTTAGCATGAGGTCTGCAGGGCTACGCCCACTGCATCCCTAAAAAGGAAATACAGATAATTTATTTAATGAAAAATGAACAAAAACTTATCAAAAGAGAGGATACAATTAAAAGGCAAAAACAAAAAGTTGTTTTAAGGAACTTAAAAATAACTCTTATTCTATTTCTGAGAATAGGCGTGAGACCTTTTTTTCCCAAGAAAAAATTACTCACCTTAGTAATGTTGTTTCTTCTAATGGAGTCTTGCTATATTATAGATATTAGCAGTTTGATCCAGCTCTAGAACTGCCCCGGAGTGAAATGGTTAAAACCATTCCAAAATAGAATTTTGGCACGAGAGCAGCTCTATCTGTGTCATTTCAAACTTGAACTGACAGATCTTTACGACCAAACTCACTAAGGTCTGTGTGGAAGCTGTAACCTACACTAGCCAAATGGCTACCTAAATAATAACAACCATTGATGGTCCCAACACCCAAGACTCAAGTCAGGGGACCAGAAATACTAACACCATTCTAATAATATGAAAATGGAACATAAGTATAATAAAACACACACCAGCGTACACATACACACCCCAAAGTCCCAAAGGGGACAAAATGCTAACAGGGCATAAGTAGTGCCCACACTAAGTTTCCCGCACCCACAAGTAGAGGTTCTGAGAGGGGCAGGTTGGGGGAGGTCTATAATATAGCAAGACTCCATTAGAAGAAACAACATTACTAAGGTGAGTAATTTTTCTTCAAACAACATGAAGTCTTGCTATATTATAGACATAATAGCAAATACACAGCAGTACCTCCATGGAGGAGGGACAGAACCTACTAGGAATAGGCTCTGAAGAACAGCTGTGCCTAAACAGAGCATCTCTCCTGGCCTGGACATCCAGGGAGTAATGCTTGGTAAAGGTGTGTACCGTTTTCCAAGTAGCAGCCTGGCAAATCTCTAATAAAGGGATATCTCTGGCAGCAGCTAGAGGCAGCTGTACCCTGGTAGAATGAGCCCTCAAACCGGAGGCTCTGCCCACTTTCTGATAACAAAATTGGATACAGAGACAATCCACCTGGCTATTGATCTCTTGAGTGGCAGGTTGCCTTTCCCAACTTCACCATAGGTAAAAACGTTGGAGGATTGAACCTGTGACCTTTGTCAGCTCTATATAATAACTAAGAGCTCTCTTAACATCCAGGCTGTGCAACCTCCTCTCACCCGAAAGGAGTGATCAGTGAAAAATACTGGAAGGAGCTAGATTGATTAAGATGGAAATCTGAAACCACCTTAGGCAAAACTTCCTATTAGTCCTAAGGACTACCTTATCCCTGTGGAAAGAAATAAAGTCAGTCTCCACTGACAAGGCTTCCAATTCACTTATACGTCTGGCAGAAGTGATAGCCACTAGAAAAACAGTTTTCCAAGTTAGGAACTTAAGCTCTGCAGAAGACAGAGGTTCAAAGGGGTTGCATTAACTGGGCAATGCAAACATTAAGGTCCCAAGCAGGGGCCAGCTCCAAAGGGAGGATTAGTATAGAGTAATCCCTTAAAAACTTGGAAAACACAGGATGAGAGGAAAGGGGATGACTTTCCTGCTGACACAAAAGCAGACACAGCTGCCAAATGAACTCTCAAGGTAGCTGGTCTGAGACCAAGGAATTAAGATGTACCATGTAATCTAACAAAATGGGCAATTCAGCAGATTCTGGGAAATATTTTCCCAGCACACCAAATGGAAAACCTTTTCCATTTAGAACTATAAGTAGCCCTAGTGGAAGGCTTTCTGGAAGCCTTTAGGATCTCAAGAACACCCTGAGAGAGGTGTAAATCAGCAAACTCTAACTCCTCAAGAGCCAGGCCTTGAGGTTGAGGATTGAGGTCAGATACAAACCCTTCCCTGGGCACAAGTCAACAGATTGTGATTCCTGGGGAGGCACAGGGGAAGATGGACTGTCAGAGACAGAAGGAGTGGGTACCAGGGCTGCCTGGCCAATCCGGGGCAATCAGAATCACCCTGCAAGGCTGAGATCTGATTTTGACTAGTACTTTGAACAGGAGAGAAAGGGGAAGCATGAAGACTTCCCTCCCAATCCAGAAAGAGGGCATCCAGGGAACTGAGCCCAGCACTGGAGGCCTGCAACAGAACAGAGGAAGTTTGTGATTGTCTGGGGCTGCAAAAAGATCTATCTGAGGGATGCCCCACCTGGCAAAAACTATCCCCAGCACTTGAGGATCCAGGGACCATTCGTGATGGCCCTGGGAAATCCTGCTGAGGGCATCCGCTAGGACATTGTCCTTCCCTGGAAGATGAACTGCTATGAGGGAAGTGTTCAGGGAATAGGCCAGAGACCACAACTTCATTGCCTCGGTGCACAAGGCCGAAGACCAAGTGCCCCCCTGTTTGTTGATGTACCACATTGTTGTGGTGTTGTCTGTTCTGACTTGTATCACCTTGTCGTGGACAGATGCAGAAAAAGCTTGAAGAGCTAAAGAGACTCTGAGTTCCAGCAAACTGATGTGGAGCAGAGATTCCTGGGGAACCAGACTCCCTGAGTGGAAAGGTCGCCCATGTGGGCTCCCCAACCCAGAAGGGAAGCATCTGTAGTGAGAGTCAAGTCGTGAGAAGGGGAAATGAAGGGGAACCCCGCTCTTAAATTGCTCTGATCCTGCCACCACTGGAGAGCTAGGATCAAGGTTCGAGTCACTGGGACCAACTTGGAAAGGGGTCTCTTCTTTGAGACCAAAAGGTTCTCAAGTGAAACTGAATGTCTCTCATCTGAAATCTGGCTCCCTGCACAACAGCTATGGATGCAGCCATGTGCCCCAGGAGCTGCAGAAAGTGTCTTGCTGGTTGAGAGACCTGCAGAGTGAAGGAGGAGGCCAGAGCCACTAAATTCCTTACCCTTTCTGGGGGAAGAAAGGCTCTGGCTAGCTTTGTGTCCAATTCTGCCCTTATAAAGATGAGTACCTGGACTGGTTCCAGAACCGACTTTGGTAGGTTTAGCAGAAAACCCAGGGAGGTGAGAAGCTGCTGGGTGACCTGCAGGTGAGATTTTACCTGTTCTGGGGACTGGCCTACAATGAGCCAGTCATCTAGATAAGGAAAAACAGCAATCCTCTGCCTCCTTAAGTGGGCCACTGCCACTGCTAGACACTTTGTGAATACCCTTGGAGCAGAGGTGAGGCCGAAGGGCATTGCTCTGAACTGGTAATGACCTGAGGGCAGTTCAATCTGAGGTACTTTCGATGGGATCTTCTGATTAGGACATGGAAATAGGCATCCTTGAGGTCCAGGAGGCTAGCCAGTCCCCTGGCCTTAGGGAAAATAAAATCATTGCCAGAGTTACCATTTTGAACTTTGGTTTCAAAGATGCTTGTTCAGATATCTGAGATCTAAAATGGGCCGCCATTCTCCTGTCTTTTGGGGTAAGGAAGTATCTGGAATACAGACCCCTGCCCTGATGCAGGGAGGAACCCTTTCTACTGCTCTGAGAGCTAACAGGGATGAGACCTCTGTTTCCAGAGCGAGGTCTCTGAAGCACTTGCAGGTAGAAAAGTCTGCTTCTCAACTGGAAACTTTTGAAGCTGAGAACCAGACCCTGGCTTACTACTTCAGAACCCACTTGTCTGAGGTTAAAGAAGCCCAATTCTGACTGAAGTAAGCCAGCCTGCCCCCACTGGTACAGGAGAATCGGCCCTGGGCACCCCATTAGGGTGCCTGTTTCATGAGAGCTTTAGGCTGGGGGTGGGAGCAGGTCTGCCCACCCTCGTCTGCCCTGCCTCTGAAGAAGCCCTCTGAGCATAGGCAGAGGAGGCCTGAGTCTGGTAGAAAGGCCTGTGAAAGGCCTACCCCTACCCCTGAGGGCATGCCTTTGAGGGTGGCTTGCCGCTCCTTAGCCTGGGCACTCTTGTAAGTAGTCCTATATTCATCCATCTTCTTCATGTAATTCTCTGTCTGCTCTCCAAACAGAGAATTTCCCTACAGGAAAATCCATGGCCTTAGTCTGGGTATCCTGTGACAAACTAGTACACCTGAGCCAGGCCAACCTACGAAAGCTACAGATGTGGCCATGACCCTAGAGGAAACATCATTAACATCCACAGCAGCATGAAACTGAACCTTAGAGGCTCAATGCCATCAGCAGCCACCTGTTCTAGTTCATTAGCAGCTGGCCATGGCCTGCTTGGCCAATGCATAACAGTATCCCATCTAGATTTCTGATACCTAGCTACATAAGCCATATAATTTGCTTGCCTGAGTCCCAGAGAGGCTGCCATATACTGTTTTTGCCATAGCATCAATCTTCCTGGAATCCTTGTCAGGAGGATGTGAAGCCAAGGAATATTAGCTTTATCACAGGCTGCAGCCTGAACTACTAACATGACTGCATTGCTGAGAAGGAATTCTATATCAGGGCCTGACAATGTATACCTTCTGTCCATCTTTTTATCTACAGGAGGCATAGAATTAGGAGCTTTTAAAATTTTAATTGTTTGTTTCCTAAAAGACTTATGTAAAGGAATAGACAATCTCCTAGACTCTGGAATATCCATCATTTCTACAAAATCAGGCTCCTCTTGCTCATCCACAGCCTCTTCTAAAGGAAGCTGGAGGTTTCAGCAACTTTTATAAAACATAAAATGAGATGGGGACTCAGACAGCATAGGGGGAGATTCTAAAGGTCTGTCTGGGGAGATGTCCGGTTCAATGGTCACACCCAGACCTTCCCAGCCACATTCATACTGTTCATAATCCTCCTCCCCCTCCTCTGGTTCATAAAATTCCTCAATATCATAATCCACTGATCGGTTCAAAACCGAACCGATAACTTACAAGTTCCACACAGGCAAAACCTTCATTTACTTACGGTTACCACAGATAGAGCTTGAACCGAATGGTTTTGCGGTTAAAATAAAACTATTCTCGGTTAAATCCAACTGAGAAAACACTTTTTAAACCGAGAAATGAACCGAGCAGAAGGAGAAATCTCCGGAGCGACTGTTCACTGAGGCAGAGTAAAGGATCTGACAGTTCAAGTTTGAAATGACACAGATAGAGCTGCTCTTGTGCCAAAATTCTATTTTGGAATGGTTTTAACCATTTCACTCCGGGGCAGTTCTAGAGCTGGATCAAACTGCTAATGTCTATAATATAGCAAGACTTCATGTTGTTTGAACAGATCCTCTTAAAAGGCAGGTCACTGAAATGACCCTGAACATTTTGGCTCAAGTCTAATGTTCAACACTGTTAACAACAACATGGTGATACTATTTTTCATGGCAGTTAAAGACACCTGGCTTATACTCTCTTATTAGAGCTTGCTCTGACATCTGGATTTATAATTGAAGGGAAGTATCTCAAAATACCTACCTGCCCTGACTCTCTTACTAGCCACCACAACCACCATACATCTCGTGGTCTGGCTAAGGGAATGGAAAGTCTGCAGAACTCATGGCTGCTAACTAATAACAGTTTGGTCTCAGGGCTAGGAAACAGGTTAAAGAGGTGTCCCAACATAAATGTACCTATAGTATACTAAAATCAATATTCTGCAAGACTGCACACAGGTGCTTCTGAGCCCTAGTTATGTAGATCCGCAAGTGCTGTATAACCCTTTGGGGACATATTCAGAGCTGTCTGGTTGCACGTGCATAACAGTGCTTCGTGTCTAACAGATGCGCCGGCTGGCTCCCTTGCCATATTCACCCAGAATGCGCGATTGGCACAGAACATGCAATCTGTGTGAATATGGGACCCTGGATGCGTGGCACAAAGTGGTCGGCCACCATGTGTGGGCAGCGCATCCAAGGGTTGGGGCTGAGTACCGCCAATGGGGGATGTGTGGCACATACCTTGATGCGCCGTATCCCCCATTGGGCTATATTCAGCCCGAATATGCTAATGAGCTTATTGGGCATGCATGGTGCAATGGGGCCCCATGCAGGCCCATTATGGGCTCATTAGCATGGCTGCACCCGGCGGAATGTTCCGGGCCAGCCGCCTCCCTGGGCCGATGGTTGTACATGCAACACCAGATCCCATTCCAAGGTGTAGCACCCCTTACCCCAACCACAGTACCGATACAACACAGCCCATCCCGTTTCTATCATGCAGGGCCCCCTCCACCCCTGATCTACAATCACGCTACTGTCATACCCGTTCCTTTTTCCACAGTGTGGCAGTACCCCCATCCTGTTCCCAATCAATGTAACATTATGCCCTCATCCATTTCCATAGTGCAGTGGTACCCCCGCCCAGCCCCAATCCCTGATCGATACAGAAATCTGCCCCAAGCATTCTCCATATTGCAGTGGTACCCTCTGCCAGCCACAATCCCACCATGCACCCATTTCCATAGTGCAGTGGTACCCCCATGCCCAGCCCCAATCCCCAATCAATAAAGAAATCTGCCCCAAACATTCTCCATATTGCAGTGGTAGCCCCCGGCCAGCCCTGATCCCGTTCAAACACAATCCACCCGAACCCATCCCCATAGTGTAGGGTCCCCCCTTCCATGCCCGATCCCTCATGTCACAATGAAAAGGACAGTCCCATGTTTTTCCATAGTGTAGTGGCCTCCCCACCACATCAGGACCGGACCCCAACCCCGCACCCCCCAACCAGAGCCGGCAACTGGCTCAGCCCTCCGCACACCACCATGGACAGCCACTGACTGAACTGTCAATGCAGTGTACTGTGCATAATGCGCACTCCACCAGTGGCGCATACTATATACGGTACACTGCACTATTTAGTTAATTGCTAACAACATCAGATGTGTCTGAAGGCCAATCGCCGACTCAGAATTGAAGAACGAGATGGGGGTCTGGTCCTGGCGGTGTTGGGGAACCACTACACTATGAAAATACATGGGGACTGTCCTTTTCATTGTGACATCAGGATCGGGCATGGAGGAGAGGACTCAGATACGCAAAGGGTTCGGGGTAGGATTGTGGTTCTAATGGCTTCTGGGCCAGGGTGGGTATCACCACTTTGGAAATGGGTTTGAGGTGGGACTGTGGTTCGAATGAGGATCAGGGCTGGGCCACTGCAATATGGGGAATGCTTGGGGCAGATTTATATATCGATCGAGGCTGGGCGGGGGGGGTACCACTGCACTATGGAAACGGGTGCAGGGCATAATGTTACATCAATTGGGGACAGGAGGAGGTACAGCTACACTATGGGAAAAGGGAATGGGGGTATGACAATAGTGCGACTGTGGATCAGGGATGGGAGGGCGGACCCTGCACATAAAAATAGGGGGGAGGGCTATTATTTCATCCTTACATCAGGGATAGGGGATGGGGAGGTACCACTTGACTACTGTGGCAGGCATGCTGCTGTGCACCTGTCTGCACCTCTGCAGCCTGCTTGTGGGTGGCCGGCAGAGTTACATGAGCTTTTTTAGGCCTATCTTTGCACGGCAAAGTTCTGGCCCTTGAGGGGTGCATTCACACTGAAAATGCCCATGCGGGGCACTTTTATGGGAACACCCCCTCTACATGCGTCGCGTACATTATTTATGGGCCACGGCCCTTTCTCCTTTGGGTGTCGCATTGCCCACCCTTTGAATATCGTGCTTCGGAGCATAGTCTGGGATGCGCAGCTCATCTCTATTTTTTGCTGGGTTGCGCAGCGCATCTCCTTTGAAAATGGGGGCCTTAATGTTTTATCTGTCCAAGTAACCTTAATCCTCTGCACCCAGCCCACCAGCACAGCAGTAGTGCTACCACCTGAGATGCCAGCAACTTGGGTTCAGGAATGAGTCTGGACTGCTGGAGGGCCGACTGGGGGAGGATGGCTGAGCATTACATAGATGCTTGCCTCCTCAGGGGAAGGCGGGATCCTGGCCTCCACTGCTCTACTGCCACCTGGGTGACCGCAAGTGGTAGTGCCACAGAGCCAGAGCTCAGGGTGGGGAGCACTGGCGGTTTGATGTCAAGGCAAGAGATGCAACAGCTAATGATGCTCGGGGGAAGGGATGAGGAAAAAGTGAGAAAATCACCCACCATGCAGAAGGCCGCCTGCCATCCTGCTGCAGGACTTGCACTGTGACTGAGGTTCTGTCTCCTTAAATGAAGCTGAACTCTGCTTGTGGGCTAAGGGGTGGCCCCTGAGCAGCCCTTCCTGTGAGGGTCCTCCATAGGGGGAACACAAGAAAGAGGTAAGTACCAGGGATGGTGGGTGACGGGGCTGGTTGGTGTCATGTGTACAAAAAAAAAAGACCTTAATCCTTTGTGACTACACTGAAGAATATAATCAGTAGTTACCTGTGTGGCTCAGTGCTGTCAAAATTCACTTTGAACTCTTTCAGATTTTCTTTGAAGTTTTCAGCAAAGTCAGAAAAGTTCTCTAACTCTGATAATGCTAGCACATCACGCCAAGCTCTTTCTGAAAGCCAGTCAGAAGCGGGGTTTTCCATTATCTTCTGAATTGAGCCTCCGGCAAGAAGGAAGCGCCATTCCTTCTGTAAATCAGAAAAAAATGATTCAATTCAGACTTTGTATGCTGCCTTTTACAGAACACTATCACAGCAGAATGAATGATTATTTATGAATCATTATGAATTATTGCATCCTCCTCACCAGTATTTCTGAAGGAAAAGTACAGTAGTAGCAGCTTTTCGTCTAGGGGCCCCATATTCAAAAGTCCCAGACTGCATTGCACAAGTGCCTGTGCTGCGCAACTGAGATGCACAGATACAAAAGAATGCTATATTCAGAAGATGCGCTGAGAGATGCGATTGTGCATGTCCGGCTGAACATCCCAAACATGCGCGATCATGAACTGAGACCTGTGCGGAGGATAGGGAAATACGTGACAGGCAGCCACATGTGCAGCAGGCAGAATTGCAATATTCAGCCGGGATATGTAAATGGCCTCAGTGCACATTCCGAGCCCATTCCCCACATGAGCAGCTCATTACTGGAATGTATTTAGGCCATCTGCATACCCAAGACTTACGCAGTTCCAGCTTTGCAGGGCTGCCCCACCACTCCAAAAAGATGAACAGGAGGTACTGCAGCCTAGCAGGCAGGTGTGATGGAATGTCTGCATGTGGGTGGGTGGGTGGACTGCATTGGCCTGGGTAAAGTGCCATGTACATGGTCAGACTGGGGTACTGGGGGCCCACCTGGACAGTGGCCACATAGGCCCACCTGGACAAGCAACAGGGGAGGGCACAGGAGGACACAGTCTGATCAGTATACCACATGCAAGTGGTACACCAGCTCCATATGCAGCATAAAGTCACCTGCAGTGCCCTGCACACCCCCGTAGTAGAGGAAAATGGTGATAACTGAAAGGAATGGCAGTGTGCAGAAGATGATCAGGTACCCGAGTGAGTGGGTCCCATCTGTGTGCACCTATGGTGTACCACTGTGGGTGTGTGCCACAGGTCAGTCCCTGGCCCGTGCCATGCTGCCGCTAGTACCACCAGGCTACCTGGGCACCATTGCCGCAAACATCACCCTGGGTGCATGCCACCACCAGGTGGCGCCCTGCAGGCCACATGATGCAGGCCATGGCCCCTAGTACATGTGCTGTAGAGTGGCCGTCTGCTCTGCTGGTGTGCTGGGGGGCACCCGACAGCACTGGCATGTGGCAGCTGGGTGTCTACATCATGGGTGCAGTGTGGGGGATGAATCTCTCGGTGATGCCCCTGGTGTCCCGGCACCTGTGGCTTTGGATACTTCTGTCCTGGCATGACTGCTGTGTATAGGTGACTGAAGCACATCCTGGTACACTTCCAAGGGCTGTCTCAGGATGGCCTGTATGCAGTTCCGCAGCCTTCCTGTGGGTGGCTGACCAGTTTAGGACCAGGTCATCCTTTTGTCTGCCTAACTTTGAGTGGCAAAATTCCGAGATGCATGGCAGATGTGCTGCACATTTTGGCTGAATATACGGATGTGTGGCATATTCATGTACCCGCCCCTATTTCTGTACCGCATACATTATTTCTGCGCGATTGTGCATTTGGAAATGTGCAGTGCATCTCTACCTTTCGAATATCACGCTTCCGCGCATGTTCTGAGATGGGCTGTGCATCTCCATTTTTGGGCCGCACATCTCCTTTGAATATGTACGAACATACGAAATTTGCCAGCAGATAAAGGCCTAGAGGTCTATCAAGTCTGCTCGAATGTGCAGCTAGCACCCCTTATTCTGCAGCTGTCCCTCCCTTCCACCCTTCCCCTTCATTAACCCTCCCCCTTGTCCTGTCCCATCCTCGTTTGAAGCAGTCCACAGTTCTACTACATACCACTTCAGCAGGTAACGCATTCCACCCAGCCACCACCCTCTCTGTAAAAAAGTGTCTCCTCATCTCCCTCCTGAACCTTCCTTGCTCCAGTCTCATATCATGGCCCCTGGTGTCCCTTCCCTCCCTTACTTTAAACAGCCCCTCTGTACCTGTCTTGTTTATTCCTTTCATGTATTTAAAGGTTTCAATCATGTCACCCCTGTCTCTTCTCTCCTCCAGTGAGTACATGTTCAACTCCTCCAACCTCCTCTCGTATGATAAGTCCCCCAGCCCCTTGATCATCTTTGTCACTCTGTGCTGCACCCCCTCCAGTAACTTAATGTCCCTCTTCAGATACAGACGCCAGTACTGCAGAGTACTCAGGTGTGGTCTAACTAATGACCTATACAGTGGCAGAATCACCTCCTCCCTCCTCGAGGATATACCTTGCAATACAACCCAGCATTTTGTTGGCCTTTGCAGCTGCCTTCCTACATTGTGCCGAGTTGTTCATTGACCTGTAATGAGCACACCAGATCCTTCTCCTCCTCTGTCTGGGCTAGCTGCACTCCCCCTAGCTGGTAACTCCTCCTTGGGTTCTTCATCCCAAAATGCAGCACCTTTCACTTTTTGGCATTAAAGCCCAGTTGCCAAGTGTCTGACCAGGTTTCAAGCTTTGCCAGATCATCCTGCAACCCCTGCCATCCCCCTAGGTCATCCACCACCGCGCCTACCTTGGTATCATCAGCAAATAGACTGATGTGGGCTAAATGATTAGAACAGCCAGCACAACTCAAAGCTTCATCTCTGTGTATATAATGGTGCCCTGAAACTTGGAATCTATTTTTAAATTAAAACTTTCTCTTCTGGCCGGCCCGGTGGCGCTGAGGGTTGAAGCGCTGGTCGCCACACCTCGCGCCACGCCGGCGACCCGTGTTCAGGAACGGGCATGGGTTGCCGTGGGTCGGCGGGGAGAGATGGATTGGCGTCCAAGGACTGCTCTCCATCTCGGGAGAGATTTAGGCGGCGGGCTTGCCTGACCCCTAGGCGGAGGCTGGGGGGTCAACAGCACGTAGCTGCAAGCTATGGGGGGGGTGGGACGTGGCAGACGCTTGTTTGGGGCACACACAGGAGCGTGCGTGCACCCAGCCACTGGCGTCATTGCACACCATGACCCGCCAGGAGGAAAAAAAAAAGCGAGCCCGGCAGCACGAAGTTGTTCCCCCGTGGCGCCATTCCTGGAAGGGCACCTCCCTGGCATGGATCCGTTGGGGTGGGTTGAGTCGCTCCCCACCACCCTGCGAAGGGTAAGTCGTCGGGGTGCACAAGGGAGGGGGTCTGATGTCCGGGGATGGCGCTGGGGGGAACAACGGAGGGCGGGGGTCATAGCCGGAGCTCTGGAGGAGAGAAAATAATACCCCAAAAAAAAAAAAAAACTTTCTCTTCTGTGTTAGTCTCATGCTCCCAGCATTCCCCTAACATAACTTTTAACAGATCTTTGAGCCGAAGAATCCACTGGAGTTGAGATTTAATTTATAAAGGTATACCACTTGTATTAAAACATGAAAGTTACATACTAACCATAATTGCTGATCTTCCTGAATATTTTCTTCATAG
Organism: Neoceratodus forsteri; assembly: GCA_016271365.2. NCBI lineage: Eukaryota > Metazoa > Chordata > Ceratodontiformes > Ceratodontidae > Neoceratodus > Neoceratodus forsteri. The sequence continues at coordinate 1,706,146,445 of CM028129.1, read as the reverse complement.
ATTACCACTAATGGATCTGAGTCAGAGGTGCTAGGACCCCGCAGGAGCAATACCTTTTCTGGTGTGGGCTGGTGATGCGAGTAGGCCCCATGTATATGTCACTGCAAGCATCCATTGGTTTACAGTCACACCATCTCCCAAATGTCTCAGTGCGTTTTTTACAGAGGAGGTTGCAGCATGACCCTAACAAGAACCCTATGCACTGACTAAGGTCATAAGATAGCCCTGGTGGCCTGTATAAGAAGGGCCACCAATTCCACTAACACAGTGTCATCACAGCCCAAACCAACAGAAAAGTGTGGAAGGCAATAACACAGCAATACTAGAAACAGCCATGGGGATGGTGGTTGGCATGGTAATCAATGGAGAAAATGTTTAGGAAGATCAACAGTTACGGTACGTACATAACTTTCTTATCGTCCAAGAATCCACCTTCTCCAAAGATTCCCACTACTGGGTTAGAGTACCAAGCTCATGGAAAATCCCCTGGACAAGGGAAGCTGGGGCTCAGGACTCACTTAGGATAATACTGGTCCTGGACATAGTGTTTTAGAAAAGTATGCACTGTGCTCCAAGTTGCAGCCCTGCAGATCTCTACAGTCAGCACTGAACATATTTCTGCCAAAGAGGTGGTTACTGATCTGGTGGAGTGGGTATGTACTTTGCCCTCCAGCTTCCCCCCGCCATAATGTAGCACTGGTGAAGGCCATGCACAATCCAAGAGGAAATGGATTTGACTGTGACAGGCAGTCCCTTTCAACAGGGGTCAAAAGAGGCAAAAAGCTGCTTTGCCTTTCTATAGTCCTTTATAATTTCCAGATAAAACCTAACAACCCTTTTCACATAAAGGGAATGTAGAATTTTCTCTCCCTCATTCTCAAAATTGGCAAAGCGGGTAGGCAGAATTAGAGACTGATTCAAGTGGAACTGTGACACCACCTTAGGAATAAACTTGGGGTGTGTACAGAGTACTACCATGTCTCTGTGACAAAAACATGGATTTTGGAACACTCTATGTGCAGAGGTGATGGCTACTAGAAATGGTTCTTTCCACGTCAGACATCTCATGTCAGAAGTCGCAGTAGGCTCAGAAGGGCATGTGGGTGAACATATGAAGCACAAGATTAAGGTCCCATGGAGACAATGGCTTCCAAAAGACGACCTCATGAGCATGATACCCCTGAGGAAACTCCTGAACATTTGCAACTGTGCCAGGGAGAGAGTGCCCACAGTTTGTGGCACGCAGATACAGCAGACCTTGACTGTGGAAGACTTCAGTCCTGCATCAGAAAGGTCCAGCAGGTGCATGTATTCCAAATCCTTTCCTAATGGACTTATAAAAAGGTCCACTGCGGGTTTGGAGCACTGGATGGAAAAGCATTTCCTCTTGGCTGTGCATATCTTCATGGTGGAAGGTTTATGAGCAGCCAACAGTACTTCAGAGAACCTCTGAGATACTTTAAACGTGTTTACTTTTATTTCTTCAGGAGGCAGACCTGAAGATGAAAGGAGCACAATTTGGGGTGGACTAGTTTGCCCTGGACTTTGGACAGCAAGTCCATCCACAGTAGCACAGCCCCCTTTGCTGACTTAAAATTGATTCAACTGAGGAAAATGAGTTATGTACTTACTGTATCTATCGATCTTCCTGAATATCTTCTCCATAGATTACCTCTAATAGGTCTAAGCTGCAGACGTTAAGGCCCTGGAAGAGCCAGAACTTTTTTTGAGGGGACTAGTAACATGAATAGGGTCAGTGATGCACGTGGTAGTATACAGTGTCACCAGCCTCCAACTGTCTCAGTACCTTTTTTACCGAGGAGGTGAGCAGCATGAACCTAATGAGTAACCCATGTGCTTTACCTAAGGGCATATGACAGCCCATGGTAGCTCATATATGAAGGGTCATATAACCAGTAACACAGTGTATTTTCATTGCCCAAATCAAGAGAAAAGGGCTGTAAACCATAAATGAAAATGAAGTACTCACCGTAATTCTTAATCTTCTATGAATATCGTCATCACTGATTCATGATAATAGGTTCTAAGAGAGAGGTGCTAGGATCTCATGGAGCCAGAACTTTTCAGGAGAACTGGCACTGAGGTGAGCCGTACACACACATGGCACCGTGAGACTGGCTTGCGCTACATGGCTCACCTCGGCACCAGCCCCCAACCACCTCAGTACTTTCTTTACTAAGGAGGTGCAGCCTAGCCTAATTGACACTAATGCACTTAAACTAGGCTGCATGACGATTTGTTCCAGTCATTTCACTCCACGACAACTCGCCCCGGACTATTAGCTCTAGTGTTAATCGGCTTCCATGTGAATTTGTTCCTAGACAATTCACCCCCAATCTAAATATTATAAAATAAACTCAAGGTAGGTGCAATTCATCCACCAGAGGAAGCAATGTGCTCAAGGGTTGTAGAAGTGGAAGTCATACTGTAATTGTTGGAGTACACCATGATTTGTAGTTGGGGAAAATTGTCTTGGACCAACTGATATGGAAGCTGACTGATGCCTAATAGTCTGGGGTGAGCTGTTGTGGAGTGAAGTGACCAGGACAAATTGAATGTCCCCCTTAACCTAAGGGCATAAGACAGCCCTGGTGACCCGAGTAAGAAGGGTCAACAAATCAGAATACGGTGTCTTAAGAGCTCAAACAAAGAACAAGGTGAGGAGACCAACAGAGTAGAGCAAGCGCAAGGAATGGTGGGCGTGAGTCTGACTCAGTGGTGAAGATATTTCCAGAAGATCAAGAATTATGGTGAGTACTTAAATTTTCATATCTTCCAGGAATCAATCTTCACCATTGATTTGCTTTCATGGGTCAGAGTACCACGCACAGAAAAAAAATCTCCCCGGACTGGGGCAGTAGGCGCCGAGGCTCATTCAGAATAGAAGTCTATTCAGGACAGCCTGCCAAAGGAGGTGTGTTGCCTGGTATGGACATCCAGGGCATAATGCTTGACAAAGGTGTACACTGTGCTCCAAAGTTGCAGCTCTGCAAATATCCCCGATAAGAGCAGAGTGAATCTCTGTAGGGATGTGGCAACCGATCTGGCAGAGAGGGTACGTACCAGGCCTTCCAGCTTGACCTGCACCACAGCATAGCAGAGATGAAGGCAACTGACAATCCAAGCGGAAATGCACTTGATTATAACAATGGTTTTCCTGACCCTTCTGATTATAATCAAAGGAGACAAAGAGCTGTTTAGACTGCCTGAAGTCCCTAATTCTGGCCAGGGCTCTTGACATCCACAGAATGTGCGCTCCTTCATTCTGGAAGTCAGGAAAGTACTGTATGTAGAAGCACAAGAGACTGATTTAAGTGAAACTCCAACACCATCTTAAGAACATAAGAATTTGACGGCAGATGGGGACCGAGTGGCCCATCTAGTCTGCCCATGAACATACCCCCCCCTCCATATTTTGCTGTTTTTGTTTACACCGTAGTGCCAGTCCCATACATGTTTAAATGCATTCACTGTCTTTGCTGCAACCACCTCTAGGTGTAGGCTGTTCCATGTGTCTATTACCCTCTTTGTAAAAAAGTACCTCTTGATATTGCCTCTGAGCCATCCCCCTCTCAGGCGTAGGTTGTGCCCTCTTGTACGCGCCTCTCCATTTGCACGGAAGAGGTTGTCTACCAGAACAGTGTTTATACCCTTGATGAATCTGAATGTTTCTATCATATCCCCTCTGTCCCTTCTCTGTTCCAGGGAGTACACGTTTAGATCTTGGAGTCTAGACTCATATGGCTTGTGATGGAGGCCTTGTACCATCTTTGTGGCCCTTCTCTGAATTGACTCAGAATGCTCTATGTCCTTCTTCAGGTGGGGCCTCCAGAACTGGACGCAGTACTCCAGTTGTGGCCTCACCAGGCATCTACAGATTGGAATGCTCGCTTCTTGTTTCCTGCTAGTTATTCCCCTGCGACATGGGGTCATTATGTCGCAAGACATAATGAAGCATGGCACTATCGCGCTACGTGATTTATGTCATGAGGCATCATGTCTTTGTTCTGTGGGAGGCTCCGCCACCCACAACCCCCATTATAGGGGACTGCTCCCCCTGAATCCCCTTCCCACTAAAGATTCTCAACTCTGGGGGGTTCAACTCGGGAAGTGTACAGGTCGAGTTTCGCCATAATGCCGTATGCTATTAAGTGTGTGACATTATGACCTGGTATGTTCCCCTGCCTATGCTTCTGAGGATACTGCTTGCTATTTGTGCCACTTTTTCACATGAATTCCCTACTTTAAGGTTGTCTGATATGATTACGCCCAGTCCTGGTCTCTTCAAGTCGATGCCCATCTAGGAAGTATTGAGTTCTTGGGTTCTGGTTTCCCAGGTGCATCACTTTGCATTTTTTAGCATTAAATCTAAGTTGCCAGTCGTTGGACCACTGTCCAAGTTTCTTGAGATCCTTCTTCATACTGGAGGCTCCCTCCTGACTGTCCACACTATTACCCAGTTTTATATCATCTGCAAGCAGGTAGACTTTACCCTCAAGACCATCAGCAATGTCACTGATGAATATGTTGAAGTGGACTGGACCCAGCACCAATCCTCGAGGAACTATGCTGGTCACAAAACCCTCTTAGGACATGATGCTGTTTACTGTGACTTCCTGAGTTCTATCCTGCAGCCAGTGGGCTACCTAGCTTACTATCTTATGACTGACACCTGTGTGTTCAAGTTTTTTGATCAGCCTCCTATGTGGGATGGTGTCAAAGGCCTTGCTGAAGTCTAGGTATACCACATCCACTGCCCCCTTCTCCCCCAGCTTCACTGCTTTGGTCACCCAATCGAATAATTCGATCAGGTAAGCTGAGGTGAAGGACAACCTTGTTCCTGTGGAAGACCAGGTAAGGAGACTCCATTGAGAGCACCTGGAGCTCACTGATCCATGTGGCTGACGTGATAGCCATCAGGAAGGCAGTCTTCCATGACAGGTGAGACATCTCACACCTGAACATTGGTCCGAATGGCTTGCCCATGAGCTTTGCCAACACCAACAACAAGTTCCAAGTGGTGGTGGTTCACGCAATGGAGTGGAAATGTGGTCAAGGCCTTTAAAAAAGTGCCAGACCACATTCTCTTGCACCACTGACTGCTGACCGCCCCCACCGGGTAGGCGGAGATGGCTGCCAGGTGCACCTTAAGAGTCATTGACCGAAGGCCCAACTGCCTAGAGGGACCCGCAATCAACCAGTCGTCCAGGTAGGGGTAAACCTTGACTCCTCAGTGCCGCAGATAAACTGCCACCGCTGCGATGCATTTGGTGAAGATTCTGGGAGCCAAGGACAGACGGAATAGCATGACCTGGAACTCATAGAGGATCCCCTTTGCCAGTAACCAGTGGTGGGACGAATGGATGGGGATATAAAAAAATGCAGCCTGAAGATCCAGGCAGCAAAACCACATGTTTTGCTGGAGAGACAGTATGACAGTATGGCTATCCTGTTTAGCCAATCACTGGAAACAGGGGAGGTACCCAAAGACTGAAGGATAGCAGATGTAGTCCCCTTATACAAAAATGGGAACAAAGAGGAAGCGGGGAACTACAGACCAGTCAGCCTCACCTCGGTAGTGGGGAAGATCATGGGAGCACTACTGAAGGAGAGATTGGTGGAACATCTGGTTGTCAATGGACTACAGGACCCAAGGCAGCATGGTTTCACCAGGGGGAGGTCATGTCAAACCAACCTCATTGAATTTTTTGACTGGGTGACTAGGGAGGTGGATCAGGGGAGGGCAGTGGACATGACCTATCTGGACTTCAGCAAGGCCTTTGACACCATGCCACACAGAAGACTATTGCACAAACTGGGGAATATGGGTGTGGGCAGGACAGTAGTGTGGTGGGTAGGTAACTGGATGGGCAGCAGGACACAGAGGGTGGTAGTAAATGGCTGTCACTCCACAGAGGGAAGAGTGACCAGTGGGGTACCACAGGGATCAGTGCTGGGACCGGTCCTATTCAATATCTTCATCAGTGACATTGTGCAGGACCTAGAAGGCAGAATTTCACTGTTCACTGATGACACATAGCTCTGTAACAGAGTAGACACACCAGAGGTGTAGACAGAATGAAAGGGACCTGCAGAAACTTGAAGAATGGTCAGGGGTTTAGCAGTTGAAATTCAATGCAAGGAAATGCAAGATAATGCATATGGGGCACAAAAACCCTAGCACAATATATCAGTTGGGGGGTGAGGATATAGCATGCACCAAGCAGGAAAGGGATCTTGGGGTTATCATCTCTGATGACCTCAAGGCAGGGAAACAGTGCGACAAGGCAGCAGGTAAAGCAAATAGGATGCTGGGATGCATAGGCAGGGGCAACACCAGCAGGAAAAAGGAGGTCAAAATTCCACTGTACAAGACACAAGTGAGGCCCCACCTGGAGTACAGTGTACAGTTCTGGAGACCTTACCTACATAAGGACATAGACAGGGTAGAGAAGGTTCAGAGGAGGGCAACAAATATGGTGCATGGATTGCATCACAAGTCCTATGAGGACAGGTCGAAGGAACTGAACATGTACTCCCTGGAGGAGAGGAGGGAGAGAGGGGATATGATAGAGACATACAAGTATCTTACAGGGAGGAACAGGTTGGAGGAATACACTATTTTTAAGCAAAAAAGATGTTCCAAGACTAGAGGGCATGGGACGAAGTTGGAGGGAGGATGATTCAGAGGAAACATGAGGAAGAATTTCTTCACAGAACGGGTGGTGGGCAAGTGAAACACCCTGCCAGAGGAAGTGGTGGGGGCTGAAACAATCACGGGATTTAAGAATGCATGGGATAGACATAAAGGAATTCGGGATGTCAGGGGTAAGGGGCAACAACTTACAAGCTCAAATGGGCAGATTGGGTGGGCCATGAGCCCTTATCTGCTGACACCGTCTATGTATCTATGTATCTGAGACAGAGTGACCATCCTGAAGGTCTACAGCCTGATGAATTTGTTCAGGTCATGCCTAAGATGGGATGTCATCCCCCTGTCTGTTTTGGCACCAGGAAGTACCAGGAGACAAACCCTGGGTGTTTCAGAGGGTCAAAGATAGGAGCCATAACCTCCTTGCAGAGGAGCTGGGCTATGTCATCCCCTAGGGCCGACAGGATGCTAACGGAAATGATGCCCTAATGTAGGATGTGGGCTCGGCATGGCAGGTATGCCTCATACTCCAGAGGTAGACCCTGACTGAACACCTCGAGGTCCCGCCTGTCTGTGGTAACAGCAGACCACGCAGAAAGGAAGTGGTGGAGATGGGCTCCAATGGGAGGATCCAGGGGAAGGGTGGAGGGCATAAGAGTGGCACCCTTCATCTTATCACTGTGCAGGCTTGGAGGCAGAGGAGGGCCCGGCTGAAGCACCACAGGGGCCTCGTCCTCCAGTCTTGTGGGCGACCGTGGCCACAGACTTCATTCAAGGTCATCAGCCCTGAGCCTGCTGTCCAGCTTGGGGCTGGGCTGGTTTGGTTGCAGGAGCAGAGAGGGGCTGAAAGGGCTTCTTCTTTGGCTGCTTAGAGCCCTGGGGATCCCTCTGAACAGATTTCACCGAGTCCAAGGTGGCACCGATTTCTCGATGTGGGTAAGGTGCCCCTCAACCCCGGGCCCAAACAAGATTGGTAGCCTAGGAAGGAGACATCCACCAGACTGTGTTGGGTATCTGCTGTAAAGGTCAAAATCTGCAGCCAAGCCCTGCAGCACATGGCTACCGTGGCCACCACGGACCTGGTGCACAAGTCGATGAAGTCCATGGTCATCTGGAGCTGTTGTTTGACTACAGCTTGGACCTGGTCCTGGACCTGCTTGACTGTGGTCTGGAGGTCCACTAGAAGATGAGGGAGGACCCCATTGAGTGTGCCCAGAAGGGCATGGGAAAAGTGGGCCATCAAAAGGGCCAAACTTGTTTGGCGAAGACCAAGAAAGGAGGCAGCACAGACCTTCTTGTCCATATGGTCCAGCTTCTTGAACTCCTTATCGGGCAGTTTGTGAACAAAGAATCCACCACAAGGCCCTCAGCCAAAGGGTGCTCCATGAACCCCAAAGGGGACCCAATAGGGACTGCATACTTGTGGGCCATCCAGGCCGATGGTGCAGGGCAAGATGCCAGATGCTGCCACAGCTCCAAGGCAAGGCCCAGAATGGCCTCTGCCACCAAGGATGCTTCTCCAGGGGAAATACCACAGTCCAGGATCTTGGTGAGTGAGTAACGTGCCCGCTTCTGAACGAGCTCATTTGGAAACCCGTGGACTCTGAGATAAGATAGAGCAGGCCCATAAAGGAAGTACGGCCTTCCTCTGTCAAGAGATCCACGGTCAAATCCATGTCCACCAGACGAGACTGCAAGGAGGAGGAGCCCTCCGACTCCGAGGACTCATCAAAGAGGGGTCTGCCACCAGAGTCCCCACTGACCCTCTGAGGATGGTCGGGGTAACGGTGACTGACAGTCGATAGGGAAGACCTGTGGTCGGGCAGGATTCCTTGGTTGAAGCCCAGTCTTCAGTTTTGGTGGTGGCTCCACCTGAATCGGCAGAGAAGCTGATGGAGGCCGAGCCGACACCTAAAGGCATCGGCCTCTGCAGCGAGAACCAAGTGACGGCTGGGGTCAACGCCGGAACGGGCTTCATCCTGGTAAAAACTTGCTGTTGCCACATCAAGTCCTCATAGTATCTATGCAACCTGCACTGAAGCTTCTCCTCATCTGAGGAGGATGAAGACAAACAGTAGTGGCGGCACCGCTTCCCCAAGCCCCGAGTGAGCAAGCTTTGATGTGGGCTTCTCACCCCACGGGATGGAGAGTGGGACCATGACCTCGACCATCAGGGAAACCCAATGGTGGGCCTCAGAGGGGGCTGGTGAAAGCTGAGGAACCACCAGGTCTAGAGTCTCCCGAGGGAGGAGTGGTTGATCAGCCAACTGATCCATCCCCTGAGTCAAAGGCAGGATCAGAGTCCTGGATAAGGAGGTGTTGGCCTCTTCTGACGACAACGGGTTGACTGGCTCAAGAAAAATCTCAACTGGAAGATTGACCTGTGTCTCAACAAACTGGCTCGATGAGGATTTCATGGGGCCAGTGTCCTGGAAGCAGGAGAATCGGAGGCCCGAGAGCACTCCTGAGCCCACGATCAATGGTGAGACCGTTATGTGATCTCTTTTTTAGATTTTGATTTGTGCTTGGAGGAGGAACCCTGCCCAAGATTGGCAAGGGCCTGGCACAAATCTTTGAATACCCCTGTGAAGGAGACACCCAAGTATAGTGGCAAAAAGGCCTAAGCTGAGGAAGCTAGAGCGGCGGCCTGAGCTGCCGTCTCCTCGAACACCGCAAGCAGTTCAGCTGACCCCACAACCGCAGAGACCACCCGATGAGTGCCCTTGGAACTGACCATCGGGTCCCAATGGTCCGGACAACCTAACAGCAGGTGGGCATGATGATCCTCCAACATGGATGAGTGAAAGGTGCGGCAAATGCCACAGGCCTGGGGATCATGCTCGTGGCCCAGGCAGTACACGTACATGATGTGTGGATCCATATCAGACATCTTCTGCCCACAGGCACATTTCCAGAAACTCGGAGCAGACTTTGCGTCGTCCATGTCGATGGCGAGAAGAAATTAGCCTTAAGACTAAGCTTTTATTGCAATTTGAAGAAATAAAGCAAAGGGCTTCTTTAGCACAAGACAAATAATTACAATCCCATACGCTGGCACCATTCTGTCACAAGACCACTCTTTTTTTTTTTTTAACTATGTATTTATACTTCTACTTGCCTCCCTTCTCCACTCTCTCCAGCATCCTACTACCTGCAGGCCCCACTCCCCATCAAGATCTGCCCCTAGAGCACCCGACACCGCACACAATCTTACCCCCGGTATACCCCCCCCCCGGGTAGGGGTGAGGAATAACACCCCTTACCTCCCCAAACCAGCACTCTGAATTTGTGGAGTCAGTGCAGTGGAGTCTGTTCAATGAGCCCGGAGACCTGCCGGCGAGGTGCCATCGCCTAGGAGAAGCTGAGGTGTTTTTTTTCCAGTTTCTTTCCTCCCTCCCCCCGATGTCAGCGTGCAATGAGGGGCTAGGAGGCATGCTGAGACGTACCTCTTTGCTCCGCCCTTCTACCAACATCCACCTAATCCACTTGCAGCTGCTCCACCTACTGCGCTATCCACTCTGGCTCCCCTAGGTGGTAGCATTGCAGCGAGCAGCAGTCCCGAGAAGGAGAGCTGCCGTCCAGGTGCTCTATCCTTCTCTGCCCCAACCAACCCCGGCGATCCAAGCTCGTTCCCGAACCGGGTCGCCGGCGTGGTACGAGGTGTAGCATCCAGCGCCTCAACCCTCAGCACCACGGGGTCGGCTCACAAGACCACTCTGATGGGGTAGGATTCCCTGTGCTACAGTGAATCCCCCTGCGATCTGAGTCAGGAATACTCCCCCTCATGTCCTTTTAGAACACTCACTGTTTCACAACTGAACGTCTGCCAAGGAGGTCCTTGGGCTTCCTCTCTCCCTTTGTGAGGAGTGAAAATAAAGACTTGAGTTTGTGTTCCTGGGAGAGAACCTTCTTGGCCACTGCACAGCAAACCAGAAAAGCCACTGGTGTGTATAGGCCTTCGGGGATGCCCTATACACCCTATATATGTCTTTTCCCAGAAGAAATGCAGAGTGCAATCCCACAGACCCCTTTTGAGAGTCCTTTTGTACTACTCCCTCCTTTCGTTTAGAGAGTCCCTTTTTGGATTATATTTCAGTAGCATCTGGCCCTAAAGTGTTAAACAGCTGTAGATTAATTTAAACAAAACCTTTCCCAAAACCAACACACAAAACAGATGCTAGCAGAATTAGTTTAAAGTAAGCCAAAAGCTTTACTAATTGGTAAATAAGTACTGTAAATAACATACAAGAAAAGTATATACTTTTCTTAATATTGGTTACAGGATATTAAAAAAAAGTTGGAAATATACAAAAAAAGATATACTGTTTAATTCTAATGAATATAGTTCTACCGTGAAAAAGTCCTTAGTGCTGGAAATGAAAAGTGTTCTAGCAGGTTGCCAATTCTCTTATCTGTTTGGTGGAAATACAGACAAGGGTCCAAGTTTTCCTGGTGGTGCTTCTCCCAGGAGAGTCTTTGAAAGAGAGGTTATGTCTATCTCTATGGCAAGTTCAACAGGCTCTTTTAAAAAAGTTCCAAAGTCCTGCCTCTGGTGTTCCTTAGTGTGATAGGCTGGCCTCGTCACATGCTCAGAAAGGACCAACCAGCACCCATGTTTAAGTTTTAAAAGTCTAAATGAACATTTCCTAGCTGGGGGTTGGGGCTAGTCCCTCCCCAGGACTGAAAAAACATCACTGCACTCCAGGCCTGTGACTGAAGTCAGCATGTCTCATCCCTTGCTGGTTTTGCTAGTCCAAAATCCTTTGTTCCCAGTAAACCACTCAGCCCTAAGTGGCTACCCATTACGTTATCCAGGTGCAGAAATCTGAAGACAAATGAGACATCCTTTTGCATCCCTGAGTCCCAGACATCCTGGCACCAGGGTGTGGCTCTCTGAGCTAGAATTTTTGTTAAACAAATGGGTCCAGGATGTTTGAAGCTTTGCTTAATTTGCCAGCTGTTAATTCTTAACGACCCTATTATTCAGCTCAGATTTGGCAACCAAAAGCCTGTTACAAATTCAAGAAATATTTCAGAGTAGCTAACAGGGGTTTCCTGACCTAAAACACAGGGTTTTATACTCTTCCAGTGTCCCATTTTCTTTCTTACCCATGACTCCGTGCAACTTAACTGTGCCACAAGGGCCTTCCTGGTGAATTAAATAATTGAGCTATATGAACATTGCAATACGACATGGCTTAATCCCATCACAGGCCACACAATGGCCGGAAAAATCCATGAGCAGCACAATAGGCTGTGCATCAGGGCCCAGTTCTCCACTACTGGCCAGTCTAACCGCAGAGAGAGCATCTCACACGGCATTAGCCAGAGCGGTGGGAGATGGTGCTTGGCTGTGATCAGGCCCCACCATGAGAAGTAGGCTGTGGAGTTAGGGTGCAGAGACAAGTGCTGGGGACATGGAGGGATGGGACTGGGTCCAACTAGAGGGATTGGGAACGCTGCTGAGAGATACAGTAAAATATAAATAAAAAAAAAAAGCTAAATGGAATGAATTGTTTTTGTTTTATCAACTCAAATATTGGAAATGATTTCAATTCTTCATTGCACTGCTACTTGGTTACTCACCATGTTGATTCTACCCTCATTCATCATAATCCTAACGCAAAGCAGGAAGGCAAACATGAGTTTGTGTTTCTCAAAGAGACTCCGGCATACGTTACTGTACAGACTGAAGGTGAAGTATTTGTTTATGCTAGCAATGCGCTTCTCCACAGTTTCTGTCATGAGAAAAAGAAATCAGCCAGTAAACAAACAGTGAAGGAATGTAAGTAACATCAGGGTTCAAAACAGGAGATCGCAGTTGATACAAAAACAGCACCCACACGATGCTAACATTATGTGTGTTACAAAGTACTTGTAGGGAGTAAAGTACTGCACTACAGTAATACTAAATGCAGAGTTATAAAAGAAAAATGAAACAAACACTTGTATTGTGGAAATAAAAGCAAAATTAGAAACAGTGAAGAGAGCTCTTCAGGGTGACTTGCTTTAACAGGCAGAGAAATAAATCTGACGTTCAACTGCAGAATGCAGTGCCACCATGAGGCAGAGTTTCAGAATGACTTCTGAGTTCCATCATTAGCATAAATTCCACTCTCTCTAGGGCAGCTGAATCTTGCAAGCTAACAGCATAAGTAAGAACAGTGAGGGATTCCTGGGGCTTGAATGGATCTTTTTGGTCCAGTCCACCTTCCTGGCTAAAAGGACATAAGTTAAAAAGTAATAAAAAAAAAGAACAGAAAAGTCTGTTAAGCTTACTAGTGTATGTCTCCTGCCTGCCTGGCTGAGTTAGGCAGAAAATCACTGTAGTTGTGGCCCAGAGCCTGGAAGAGCAGCTCTGCCACAGCTGACAGATGATATACTGTATTTCTGTCTGTACCCAGTGTGACAGGGCTGAAGAAAAAATTACTCACCATAGTAATCTTGTTTCTTCTAATGAAGTCTTGCTATATTCTAACTATATTCTGACTATATGCAGTTAGCCCCAGCACTTGAACTGCTCCAGAGAGGAATGGATTAACTTTATGCTGGGCATAGAACGTTGAGCTCGATCTCGGTTTTCAAACATCTGTCTCTGGTACTTCAGATTCTTATGAGCACTATACTAACTAGCTACCAAACATAGAAATTGTTTTAAAACGTGAAACCAAAGGGCAATAAAAACTTGGGTGCATAAAACAAGTTGAGAATCCCAAAAAGAATCCAAGTAGATAGTAACAACAATATAACGAGCATAAGAACAAAAACCCCACCTGCTAAGGAGAAGTGCAAAGGTACACCTCTAGGGTGCAGCACTGAACCTGCCAACCCACATCTCAAAACAACTAGGTTCCAAGAGGGGAGTCAGGGAGGGAGGCCAGAATACAGCAAGATTCCATTAGAAGAAATAAGATTACTATGGTGAGTAATTTTTTCTTTAAAAAACACGAAGTCTTGCCGTATTCTGACTATATGCAGACTACCAAGCAGTACCCCCTTGGAGGAGGGACCTACAGAACCTATTTTGGGAATAGGCTCTGCAGTAATGCTGTGCCAAACCTAGCATCACTTCTGGACTGGATTTCGAGAGAATAATGCTTGGTGAATGTGTGAACAGTTTTCCAAGGTGACTGCTTTACAAATTTCCACTAAGGGTATGTCTCTAGCTGCTGCAAGAGAAGCAAATGTACTTCCAGTGGAGTGAGCCCTCAGGCCTGATGGTAGCTCTTTCCCCAACTTTGAATAACAGAATTGGATACAGGAGACAATCCACCTGGCAATAGTTCTTTTAGTGGCAGGTTTACCTTTCCTCACTTCTCCATAAGAGGCAAACAATTGTGAACAGTCATTTCTATGGGCCTTAGTGTGCTCTATGTAGTAACTGAAGGCCCTCTTCAAATCAAGACTGAGTAGTCTTCTCTCCCCAGAGGAAGAATGGCCAGTGAAAAACACGGGCAATGACACAGACTGATTCAAATGAAAGTCTGATACCACCTTGGGAAGGAACTTTCTATTTGTCCGAAGGACCATCTTGTCCCTAGGAAATGAAATGAAATCAGGTTCCACTGATAAGGCTTGTAATTCACTGATTATCCTGGCAGAAGTAATGGCTACTAGGAACACAGTTTTCTAAGTCAAGTACTTAAGCTCAGCTGAAGAGAATGGTTCAAAGAGAGGCTGCATAAGCTGCGTAATACAGATATTCAAGTCCCAAACAGAAGTAGGCTCCCTAAAGGGAGGGTTGATATGAACCAGACCTTTGAAAAATTTCTTGAATACTGGATGGGAGGCTAGGGAAGAGCCCTTCCCAGCAGAAAGAGAGGCAGAGATAGCTACCAAATGAACCCTGAGAGTGGTAGGCCGGAGGCCAAAACTGTTAAGATGCATCAAATAATCTAAAGCAGTGGCAATGTCAGCTAAATCTGGTTGAATGTACCTCTGAGAACACCAGAAACCAAATCTCTTCCATTTGGAATTGTAAGTTTTCCTAGTAGAAGTTTTTCTACTAACCTTAAGAATAATTAAGACTGACTGGGAAAGATGCAGGCCTGCATATTCTAGCACCTCAAAAGTCAAGCTTTGAGTCTGAGGATTGGGATACAATATCCTCCCGAGAGGATGTTAGAAGATTGTACCTTCTGGGGAGACAAATGGGAATTGTCACTGACAGTAACAACAACAGGGGGTAACAAGGTTGCCTGGCCCAGTCTAGAGCCAGTAGAATCACTGAGCAGGGCTGAGATCTGATCTTTATCAATACTCTGAAAATCAGAGGGAAGGGAGGAAAAGCATACAGAAACTTGTTTTTCCAATCCAACAGGAGAGCATCTTGAGGAACAGAGCCAAGGAGAGGGGTTCTGCAGCAAAACAGGGGAAGCTGGTGATTGTCTGGGACTGTAAAGAGGTCTATCTCTGGGGTGCCCCATCTCTTGAAAATGACCTGCAGAATTTGAGGATTCAGGGACCACTAGTGGTGACCCTGAGAAATTCTGCAGGGTGTATCTGCCAGTACGTTGTCCTTCCCTGGGTGATGTACAGCAATCAGAGAAGCTTGGAGGGTATAAGTCAATTACCATATTTTCATGGCTTCGGTGCACAAGACCGAGGATCGAGTGCCCCCCCCCCACTTGTTTATGTACCACATGGCTGTGGTGTTGTCTGTCCTGATCTGCACCACTTTCTTTTGAATTGTGTTAGAGAATGCCTGGAGGGCTAGAAAGACAGCTCTGAGTTCCAGAAGATTTATGTGTAGAAGAGACTCCTGGTAAGATCATGTTCCCTGAGCAGTGAGCTGATCCAGATGGGCTCCCCATCTCAGCAGGGAAGCACCCGTAGTGAGAATCACTGTAGGGGTCTGACTGAGGAATGGGACACCCTGCCTCAGGTTGTCCTCTTCCAGCCACCACTGGAGAGCCTGAACCAGAGTCAGAGACACTGGAATTAACTTGGAAAGAGGGTCTTTTTTTCTGAGACCAAAAGAACATTAAATGGAACTGAATGTCCCTCATTTGAAATCTTGCCCCTGGTACCACTGCAGTGGAAGCTGCCATGTGGCCTAATAACTGTAGGAAGTGCCTGGCTGGTCGAGATACTACTGGATGAAAGGAAGAAGCCAGGACTGTGAGGGACTTTACTATCGAGAGAGGAAGAAAGGCCTTTCCCCTGAATAGTGTCCAACTCCACCTCTATAAATGTGAGAAGCTGGACTGGTTCCAGAACAGACTTTTCTAGGTTTAGAATGAATCCCAAGGACCCCAGAAGTTTCTGACTGACCTCTAGAATGGACTTTACTTGGTCTGAGGACTGACCTACTATGAGCCAGTTGTCCAGATAAGGGAACACCAAGATACCTTGTCTCCTGCCTTGACTACTGCTAGACTCTTGGTGAATCCCTTGGAGCAGATGTTAGGCTGAAAGGCATTGCTCTAAACTAATAATGACCTGAGGGCAACTCGAACCTGAGGTATTTTCTGTGGGAATGTCTGATAGGTATCTGAAAGTAGACATCCTTAAGATCCAGTGAGGTTAGCCAGTCTCCTGGTCTCAGAGAGGGAATAATTATTCCCAGAGTCACCATTTTGAACTTTGGCTTTATGATGTCTGATCAGGTATCTTAGCTCTAGGATGGGTTGCCACTCTCCTGTCTTTTTTGGGGTAAGGAAGTATCTGGAATACAGTCCTTTTCCCCTGTGCTGATGGGGTACCCTCTCCACTGCTCGAAGAAGCAGTAAAAAGGAGACTTTTGACTCTAGGGCTTCTGTTTCCAAAGGAGTGAGAGAACCAAAAGACTTTGCTCTCATTTTCGGGAACCTTTTGAAACTAACAGCAAGCTCTTGGCTCATTACTTCCAGGACCCATTTGTCTGAAGTAGTAGTAGACCTGGAAATAGTGAGCCAGCCTACCCCCCACTGGAACTGAGGAGGTGACCCTGACTGACACCTCAGGGTGTCTGTTTGGCAGGGGGGCTTAGACTGAGTAGAGGATGGATTTCTGGTCAACCCCCTTCTGCCTCTTCCCCTAAAGAATCCCCTCTGTTGAAAGGAAGAGGAAGCCTCAGCTTGGTAGAAAGGCCTGTGAAAAGGCCTGCCCCTGCCAGCCCTAGACTGCTGCCTTTGAGGAGTGACCTGCTTCTCTTTGGCTGCAGCACTCCTGTAAGTGGTCCTGTACTCATCCATCTTTTTCATGTAAGCCTCTGTTTGTTCCCCAAACAGAGAGTTACCAGTAACAGGAAAATCCATGGCCTTAGTCTGGGTATCCTGTGACAGACTAGTACATCAGAGCCAAGCAAATCTCCTCATGGAGACAGATGTAGCCACAACTCTGGAATGCACATCATTCGAGTCCACAGCAGCATGAAATTGGACTTTGGATGCTTCTATGCCATCTGCAGCCACCTGCTCCAGCTCCTTGGCTAGCTGGGGAGGGGCATTCCTAGACAGCTTCAGAACCGTATCCCACATAGATTTCTGGTACCTGGGGCTGTATATGCCATATAGGTAGCCTGCTTGAGTCCCAAAGAGGATGCCAAGTATATTTTTTTAGTCATGGCATCCACTTTTCTGGAATCCTTATTTGGGGGTGAGATGCCAAAGGAATATTAGCCTTGTCACAGGCTGCAGCTTGCACTACCCCAACATGGCTGCAATGACTGGTAAGGAATTCCATACCAGGACCTGATAATGTACATCTCCTGTCCATTTTCTTATCCACAGGAGGTATAGGTGTGGGACATTGTAAAATGTTTTGTGTCTGTTTCCCCAGGGATTTATGCAGAGGGATAGACATCCTTTTGGACTCTGGGACATCCATCATTTCCACAGTCAGGTTCCTCCTGATCCTGCTCAGCTTCTTCCACTAGAAACCGGAGAGTGTCGGCCACTTTCTGGTAAAACAAGAAATGGGAAGGGGACTCAGAAAGTCTGGGAGGATAAATATTAGAAGGCCTCTCTGGGGAGATGTCAGGCTCTACTGGCTCATCTAGGCCTTCATAATCATCGTCATCATAATCTTCCTCACCTTCCCAGTCACCCTCATAAAAAGCTTCAAGGTCATAATCCGAAGTAGAAGCTTCCAACTGAACCAATCATTTTTGTGTCAGTGTCGGTTCGGTCGGAACCAGGCAAAGTGACTGAACAATCATGATTGCCTTAGCAATCTCTGCAGCAGTAGGGACATGGGGACTGGGATTTGAACCGGATGATTTTCGCTTTTTCTTAGCAGGAACTGATTCCGCAGAATCGGCTCTCCTTTTGCCCGAGGAGGTATTGACCAGGTCAGTAGTCACCACCTCAGGTTCCAAACCAGGCTAGCCATCTGGGTCAGCGGACTTCTCGGCCTCTCTCTCTCCTTCAGCCTACTTAAATGTTTTTCCAAAGTGGCTTTGGGAAAGTTTTTACAGATTTGGCAGTCTTCTTTGAGGTGGTCAGCCTTGGCAAATGCATCCCCACACTCGGTACAGTGCTGAAACCCAGTGGGACCAGTTTTCTTTTTGGGCTTCTCAGACATGCCTAGATATTAAAAGTTACCCTTTTCAGCCTTCAAGCTAAGTAACAGAAATGTATCGGTTCCAACCATGTCACAGGTCGGTTAAAAAACCCGGAAAAAATCCTTATTTTTTTAGGAATTGATAGGTACTGGAACACCACAGAATAAGGGGAAAATACAGAACACAGAATTGTTTCGGTTCCCAACTGGACCGACCGGAAAGAAACGGAACAAAAAACAGTTTCTACTCAAAAACTTTACATTATCTACCTATTACACTACCTGTACCATAGACAGAGATCTGATACCGAAAAAATAATGAAACGATTGTTGAAACTGACTGACTTTAACTATAACGGAACTGAAGCGAGGAAGAGAATCTCCAGAGCGACTTCACAGTTAGGCGGAGTAAAGAATCTGATGGTTACACTGAGTAGTACCAGAGACAGAGGTTTGAAAACCAAGCTTGAGTTCAACGTTCTATGCCCTGGCATAGAGTTAACCCTTTCCTCTCCAGAGCAGTTCAAGTGGTGGGGCTAACTGCATATAGTCAGAATACAGCAAGACTTCATGTTGTTTGAATAAGACCCTGTCCCATTTGTTATGTAGAAAGAGTTAAAAGCAAGGCTCTGTTTTATCCTGTTCTGTCTTGTCTGTCTGATTGCACAGTAAACTTTTCTTGTGAGACCAATTGCAGGAACTGGCCACTCTGACAATCTCGCTATCCCCCGCTACTCTCAGCCTTCACTTGCTGTTTCTATCTTTTCTTCCCCACTGCATATCTGAAGTTATAAAATATGTGTGAATCTTTATGTGAAAGTAGGATCCCTTGGTTTAAAAACATATATAGTCATATTGCTGAAATGATTGCAAAAAGGTATTTAAAGCTCAAGGGGTTAACCTGAGATACTGGTTTGTAAACTCTTTACAGAGCTGTCAACAGGAGGTCAGTTCTGGGACACCATGTACAGTTTTGTTACACCTGCAAGTAAGAAAACTGACAAGAAAATGTTTTGAAAAACAGGATGTCTTTTCTACGAATTCCCAAAGACTTATAAAAAGAGCAGAAATACTTCTGCTAGGTAGAGAGACTGACTGAAACTTGGAATTAGAAATATCCTCAGATAAAGGACTTTGCTTTCTGTGTTTGTACCTCCGTTGTAAATAGTTATACTGAAAATTTTCATTTTTTATTTTACTGTTATTGAAAAAAATAAAACGCTATTTGCACATTTTATTCCTGTTCCTGGTCTTTCTATGCTTCCTGACCTGTGCCTCGATGACACCCAGCACAGCCTTTGTTCTCCTTGTACACTTGCTCAGGCTGTTCTAGCTGACTCTGGAATTATGTGGTACTACCAACTGATAACCTGGAGGTGTTTTTGTATTACCAGAGCACGTGATGACTTTTATTGTATCTGACAAGTTACAGTAAAAGGTGATTCGCACTAGCATATGTTTTTTTCTTTACGTTCCCTCCTGTAATACTATTGTGATAGCACAACGATGTTCTGAACCCTTGAATGTTACTAGTGCTGATGGCTCTTCATTATTACTGCTGACGCCTTCAAACATCTGGGAGTCGCCCTTGACCCCCAGCAAGATCTCTCCTTGTACATCCAAGATGTATGTAAGGAAGTTAATAACAAGCTTGACCTGGCTTAAAGGGCCGAATGTATCCTCATTCCTGCAGCATGTCTCGCTCTTGCTAGAGAAGGGCTCCTTCCCACCCTTAATTATTGTATCCTTTCTTTTACTTATACTGCTAAGTTCACCTTTTCTAAGTGGGATGCAGCCTATAACAACATATATCGATTTGCCCTCTCAGCTGCTTGTCTCATCCGTCACTGTGAGCTCTATGAGAAACTGGAATTGTTGCCCCGGGGACTATCATATCTTTGCACTGGGTTTCTTTATTGCTAGTGATCAGAACTGCCACTCCTCCCATCCTGACAGAGCAACTAAGTGCTGTTAACTCATCTTACCTTCTCGGGACTAGTGACTTGTCTCTGCTCTCTGACCCGAAAACCTTACCATTTATTGAAGTAGTGTGCAAACACCACCAAATATATCAGCCTGCTGAGAAAGTTAACCCACCATGGCAACTGTGTGACGTCACGGCTAAGACGACAGTGAACCTGATGCTTCGCTCGGGCACTCCCAAGCTTCCTCAGAGTGAAACAGAACTAAAGATAGCACTCCTTATATACTGTGGCCCAACACAATCACCCAGTCAATTTGAAGTGAACAGTTAATGAAAATGCATGGTCATAAATCAGATCAGGCACCCCACTTAAAATAAAAAACGTTCGCTTCAAAGCACCCCCTAAAACAACTCCATCCATAAATATGGTCTCAGATATTGCCATCGTAATTAAACCAGCAGCGGTGTGAACAGCCAAACACAACCAAGTATATGCATGAGATCAGAATCTTAGTGTTGTCAAAATAAAATCAATATCGCCAAAATAACTGAACAGGGCAATTTCCATTAAGGTCCACGATACTAGAAAAAAAAAACATGGTACCCTTTGTCACTACCTCCATTCTACCCTATGAAGGACATGGTGCAGTACATATATTGAAACACTACACTACATACAAGATGTATAAATAAATACATGTTGTATAATGGAGGTAGTGACAAAGGGTAGTGTTTGCTTTTTTTCTAGTATCATGGACCTAAGCAGAAGTTGCCCTATTAAGCTATTTTGGAGATACTGATTTTATTTCGACAACACTAAGATTCTGATCCTGCACATATACATGGCTGTTTTGGGATGTTCACACTGCTGCTATTTTAATTATGGTGGCAATATCTGAGACCATATTTATGAATGGAGTTGTTTGAGTGAGTGCTTGGAACAGAAATTGAAATTACGTAACTACCATAATTCTTGATTTTCTTGGATGAGTCTCCACCTCTCATTCACACTAATGGGAACTGTGCCAGAGGCACTAGGACCCAGCAGGAGCAAACTTTTTGCAGGAGAGCCGGCGCCAGAGATGAAGCTGTGAGGAGCGGCACCGCGAACCTCAGCTTGTGCGGTAATGATCATCTCGGCATCGACCCTCCAATCATCTCAGTACCTTTTTTTCCGAGGAGGTGCAGCGAAACTAACCTAGAAGGATATCCTAACCAAAAACCGGACATAAGATAGTCCGGACGACTCTTATAAGAAGGGTCAACAAAGAAGTCTTCACAGCCTAAAGATTTGAGGGAGTGAACACCAACAACAGAGGTGAGCTCGCAGGATGGAGTGTGGGCGTGTGAATGAGTGGCTGAGACTCGTCCAAGAAGATCAAGAATTACGGTAGGTATGTAATTTTCATATCTTCCTGGACATAAGTCTCCACCACTCATTCACACTAATGAGAGAGTACCGAGCTAACAATCCCCCAAGAGGGCAGCAGGAGAGACCAAGAGCTCACAGTTTTAGGACAGAAGTCCATTAAGGATGGTTCTGCCAAAGGAAAGATGTCGTCGGGCATGGACATCCAGGGTACAGTGTTTAATGAAAGTATGCACTGAGCTCCAGGTGGCCACGTTGCAAATATCTGCAATGGGCACCTTGCGGATTTCCGCCAGAGATGTCGCGACCGCCCTAGTAGAGTGAGCATAAACTCTGCCCTCTAGCTTAACCTGCGCCATGGAATAACAGTGGCGAAGGCATGCCACTAGCCATGCTGAGATACCTCTGACAGCGACAGGTTGACCCAGCCGGGTCTTGCTGAAGGAAACAAACAGTTGTTTAGCTTTACAAAAGTCTTTTGTTCTATCTAGATAGAAATGCAAAGCTCTCTTAACGTCAAAGGAATGAAGAGAATGTTCTCCTTCATTTTGGAAGTCCGCAAAGTAAGAGGGAAGGACCAAAGGTTGGTTTAGATGGAATTCTGAAACAACCTTAGGAAGAAATTTAGGATAGGTTCTAAGGACTACTTTGTCTTTATGGAACACAATATACGGAGGGTCTATGACCAAGGCATGTATCTCAGAGACCCTGCGGGCTGAGGTAATGGCCACCAGGAAGGCTGTTATCCAGGTGAGAAATTTTAGCTCACAGGTAGCCAGAGGTTCGAAAGGTTTCTGAGTGAGCATGTCTAGCACAAGATTAATGTCCCAGGCTGCAACTGGACATCTTGTAGGAGGTCTGGTATGCAGAATTCCCTTAAGAAACCTCTTAATCACAGGTAACTGAGCCAGTGACAAGGAAAGTACCGGCTCATGATAAGCTGAAATGGCACAAAGGTGAACTTTGACTGTAGAGTACTGCAGACCTGAATTTGAGAGGTCTAAGAGGTACTCCAAAATTTTATCTGGTGGGCAGGAAAAGGGATTTAAAGAGGATTTTGCACACCAGAGTGAAAAACGCTTCCATTTGGTTGTGTAAGTTTTCCTAGTGGCTGGCTTCCATGCAGCCAGAAGAATATCTGAAACCCTGCGAGAGACATTGAACCTGTTCACTTCTACTTCTTCAGGAGCCAAGCGTGAAGGTGAAGCGACCTCAGGTTGGGATGAACAACAAGCCCCTGAGTCAAGAGGTTCATCTGAAGGGGGAGTGGTTTCGGTGGAGCTGCCGACATATTGTTGAGTAGTGGAAACCACATCTGTCGAGGCCAGAAGGGAGCAATGAGGATCATTTTGTCCTCCTGGGATTCAAACTTGAGAAGTACCCTCTGAATTAGAGGAAGAGGCGGAAAGGCGTATAGAAAGCGTTTTGTCCACTGCAGCCTGAACGCATCCTGACAGAAAATGCCAGGCCCTGGATTTCTGGAGCAGAAGAGAGGCAGTTTTGTGTTTAGTGGGGATGCAAAAAGGTCCAGGTCTGGAGTTCCCCACTCTGCGAATATTGACTGAACTACGGCTGAGTCGAGAGACCATTTGTGAGGATCTGTCTCTGTTCTGCTGAGGTGATCTGCCAGTTCATTCTGCACTCCTGGCAGGTAGACCACTTGAATTAGAGACTTGTGCTGCAAGCACCATTCCCACACCCTCATCGCTTTTCTGCATAAGGGGTAAGAGTGAGCGCCGCCCTGTTTGTTGATGTAATACATCACTGCTTTGTTGTCCATTTGAAGGAGAATGTTCTTGTGACAGAGAATATCCTTCAACGCCTGGACCGCATAAAGGATGGCTCTTATTTCTAAGACATTTATGTGAAGCTGGGACTCGACCTGAGTCCACGTACCTTGAGTGTGGAGAGCCTGACAGTGAGCTCCCCACCCCATCAGGGACGTGTCTGTGGTAATGGAAATCTGATAATCCAGAGGAGCAAAGGGATACCCTTCTAGCAGATTGTTCTCTTGCGAACACCAGGTGAGCAACCTTTTTAGAGGTTCTGTCACCTTGATGAGAAAGGACTGCAGGTGAGTGGTTGGGACCACTGAGTACTGAGCATCCACTGAGAAGTTCTCATGTGAAGGCATGCTAGGGGTACAGTGAACACCGAGGATGCCATGAGACCTAGCATTCAGACAGCTGGAACAGAGTTGCTCTCCCCAATGTGACGGGCCATCTGAAGGATATCGCTCCTCCTGTCCTCTGGAAGAAAAACCTTCACACAGGAAGTGTCCAGAAGAGTTCCTATAAAAAGGAGCCTCTGGGAGGGCTGCAATTGAGATTTTTTGAGGTTTAGTAGGACTCCCATGGATGTGAGAAAGCGTGAAGCCATGTCTACGGCGTCCAGAGTTTCCTGCCTAGAAGGACTTGCCAGAAACCAATCGTCCAGATAAGGGAACACCTGTATTCTGATCTTTCTGAGATGTGCTGCGAGAACTGCACAACACTTTGTAAAAACTCATGGCACCAAGGATAGCCCAAAGGGCAGGACTCTGAACTGATAATGCTGTCCCAGAGCCACAAACCTAAGGAATTTGTGATGCTTTGGGTGAATAGAAATGTGCTGGTAAACATCCTGCATGTCTAGGGAGGCTAGCCAGTCGTGTTGTTGAAGCAAAGGTAACAGGGTTCCTAGTGAAATCATTCTGAATTTCTCCTTGGGCAGAAATTTGTTTAGTTTTCTGAGGTCCAAAATGGGGCGCATGCCCCCGGTTTTCTTTGGAACCAGAAAGTAATGGGAGTAGAACCCTGTGTTCCGTTAATGCAGTGGCACTACTTCTACTGCCCTGTTGTTCAGAAGGCCCTGAATCTCGGCGGCGAGAAGGTCTGACTGAAGGGTTGACAGCTTGGGCTGTCTTTTGGGAGGACAATCTGGAGGGGCCTCCACAAGATTGAGTGAATACCCCTCACAGATTATCCGGAGGACCCATCTGTCTGAGGTTATGGACTTCCATTGATTGTAGAAGTGCGTCAGATGACCTCCCACCACTGAGGAAGAGTCCACCTCAGGCAGCTGAGGTGGGACTTGGGACAACAACTCAGAAGGCGGCGCTGGGCGTGCTGGGTCCTTGCGCCTTCTGTTGCATTTTCTTTTGAGGATGGGGAGCTTGATTTTTATGAAACGTTCCTCTGCCTTTACCTTGAAAGGATTGACGGTTATGGAACTGGTGTTTATTAACTCCCCCTTGAGAGGAGACAGGAGGAGGTTGAGCCAACTTGATGGCTGACCTAGTCTTTTGTGTAGCTTCTAGAGCCTGTTCTACTTGAGGGCCTAAGAGATACACACCATCAAAATGCAACGCCATTACATTCGTGAAACCTGAAGTGCATAGCCAGGAATGACGGTGGGTACAAATACTGGCCGCCGCTGTCCGGGAAGCAGTATCGAAAGCATCCATAGCCGCTTTAACCTGCTGGTTGTTAGATTCGATACCCCCTGGTAATGGTTTGAAGTAGCTCTGACTTCATGTCCAATTCCGGTAGACCTTCAACCAACTGTTTGAGTGAGTGCCTAAGGATATACTCGTATTGAGAGAAATAGCCTTGTTAGCTGGCAATACGCATACCCAGGGTGGAAGCAACAAAGACTCTCTTACCTAAAATGTCTATCTTACAAGATTCTTTGTTAATAGGTCAAGCTGTAGTAGTCTGGGGGAGGACGACCTTATCATTTTCTGCCAAAACTACAATAGGATCCGCAAAGGCTTGGGATGCCAAAATGGGTCGATCCTTGGGGGCTGAGTATTTCCTATCTATGGATTTAGCCACCGAAGAAATGAGAGCAGGATTATTCCATACCATCTGAGACAGCGTCTCAAAGGAGGACTGTACTGGAGAAGTCAAATCCGTAGGGATCTCCGGAACATGGAGCTATTGGAGTCTTAGCAATTTCCCAGGATCGATGTCTATAGTTTGAAAAGAAAAAGTGGAAATCAAGTTTTTCAGCAGAGATTTAAAAGACAGGTCCTCAACCACAGGCTCTGCAGCAGGAATAGATCCGGTATCTTCCACTTCATCACCCAGCCTAAGGTCTGGGTCAGGCTCAGTGTCATCTCCTAACAGTCCAGGAGGGACTGCATGGACAGGAAAGGAGTGAAAGTCAGAGGGAAATGAGGAAGGAAAAGGGTTAAAGGAGGAGTCCTGAAAGGTGGATGATGCCCTAAGAACCCCTGGTGCCACTTGAAAAGCAGGCGCCGACAAAGCGCCGGCACCAAGGACAGTGCCGAGAAGCCACTGGCGCGAAGATGGCGCCAAGCCGCAGTGCGAAGATGGCGCAAAGCCACACAGTGCCGAAGATGCTGCCGAGAGGTTGGACAGTGCAAGACGCCACACACGGTGCCAAAGATGGCACCGAGAGCCGGATGGCACCGCAATGCCACGCGGCACTGATGATGCGCACGGCACCGAGGATGGGACGGTGCCAACAGACGCATTGGTGCAGAAGATGGCGCCGAGCATGCCATTGACGCCAAGGGCTCTGAAAACACCCCAAGACTCAGAAAGACAGGATTTGAGGAGAAGGGAGGAGGAGAAGAGCAGGAGATAGAAGCATCGGTGTGGCCCCCTGCGCTGCAGCCATATGAGGGCGGGAAACACCTAAGCGCGGAGTTGATGGCACCGAAGATGATGCCGCATGACCAAGGATGCTCAACCGCCCAACCCGGTCTCCCAAGAATCCCAAAGGCCCCTGAGTGACCGGGCCAGGCAGCTGGACCAACCTCCGAGCCCATTGCTCCATAAGAGTGGCCCACTGATGAAATTGCTCATCTGAAGACCTACCAGAGGGTGGGGTAGGGCTCCGATATCAAAAATGTTGGCTACCAAAAACAGAAGCAGGTGACTCCGAAGGAGGAGACTGGCAACTAGCCCCAATAACTGACTGTCTACGAGCAGACATACCAGAGGGCGTCCTCGAGTGATGCCTTCTCTTTTTTTGATCTGTGGGCCGAAGAAGAGCTCAATGCCGAATGGTGCCAAGAATGTGACCGTTTATTTTTATGCTTTCGAGGGGACCACCCGCCCCCTCGGGCATTGGCCTGACTGTTGTCAGACCCCACCTCCGGAGAAGGCAGCAGACCGGACCCAGCGCAACTGACTGAACAGTTTTCATACGAAGTCTCCCTAGCGTCACCTGACCTGCTCATGGTCGACTGCGTCAAGGTAGGCTGAGACTTCTTTGTAAATTGTGTATTGCAGTGTCAGTGGCTCAGTAGGTAGCACACTCGCCTCTGAGGCCGGGAGATCAGAGGGCTGTGGGTTCAATTCCCACATCTGGCACTTGGGTTAATATCCTAGTACTGACACTGTAATGCAGCATGAGAGGGGTGCTGCATTTCTGAGGTGCCGTCTTTTGGATGAGACGTTAAACCGAGGTCCCATCTGCCTGGATTGGTGGTAGTTCAGGTGGATGTTAAAGATCCATGGCACTTATCGAAAAGAGTAGGGAATTTCCCGGTGTCCTGCCAAATTCCCTCATTCACTAAAAATACCACCAACAGCTTAATCTGGTTCAAGGTCAGTTGGCATTCATCTGTATCCCCCTCCCCCGGGTCGTGCCTGAAAATAGGCAGGATTTGTCTAGTGCACTTACCCGGTCAACAAAAGCTAAATAAATAAAAAAATAAAAAACTTAAGCGATACTTATTTGAGATATACTACAAAATAACAAAACTGAAAACTATGCTGCTAGTTTGAAGTTTGACTCCCCGCGGGTGAGCGACGTCGTTAATGAAGCGCACTCGACGGCGGGGAAAAAAGGAACTGAGGCAGTTGGAGAGTCGACACCAAGATAGTCATTACCACACAAGCTGAAGCTTGCAGTGCCGACTCCTCGCAGCTCCATCTCTGGCGCCGGCCCTCTATCAAAAAGTTTGCTCCCGCTAGGTCCTAGTGCCTCCGGCACAGATCCCATTAGTGTGAATGAGTGGTGGAGACTTATGTCCAGGAAGAGTAGTGTGACGAGTATTTCCTGATACAAGTTGTTTCAGCTATGGCCCAGTGGTGTTGAGGGTTGAGGTGCTGGATGCCACATCTTGCACCACACTGGCGACCCGAGTTCGGATGCGAGCCCAGGCCTCCAGGGGTCGGTAGGGCAGGGATAGGATCGAGCATCTGGTGGACTGCTCTCCTATCCCATGGAGGGATCCAGGGAACCAACGCTCTGTAGCGGACCATGGTGATGACTGGGGGCACTACCAGACCAGTGGCAACGTAAGGGGGAGGAATGTGGCAAGACATCAGCATGTCAGTGCCCGGAAGTCATTGAACGCCGCACTCCAGGGCCGAAAACCAAGGAGGAAAATATGGGGGGCAATCTCTGTGGCTGATGGCTGCATCCCACTCACCCAGACCGGAGAGAGGTGCCTGTCCAGGGTACAGCGTGATGATAGCATGTCCGTGTGTTCCATGGGTTTGTGTGGCCCAATAGCATGACCGGGTATGGGAGGGCGCAGGCACGGTGGCCAGAAATCATGGGGCTTGCTCCCCGGAGGAGGTGGATAAATAAATAGAATAAAAAAAAAGTTGTTTCAGCTACCTAACCTACCCTAGTATGTTCACCTGATTTTTGAATGTAAGAGCAGCCTAGAGAGTCTCTGCCTAGTGCCAAACATCATGGAGACTGTCTTCTTGGTGTTATGGAAAAGTTCATCCAAGCTTAGCCAGCTTTGAAAATTACTGAAGTCAAGCTTCAGGCTGCAAGTCACATCAGAGGGAGACTGGCCAGAGGCGAACAAAACTGTGTCATCAGCATACATATGGATAGAGGATGCAGAGCACACTGACGGTAGGTTGTTTAGAAATCTTGAGAACTGGAGTGGACCAAGTACGGAGCCTTGAGGCACACCAGTAGAGATGGGTAAAGGTGGGGACATAGAGTCAGCGATTTTAACAGACTGAGTTCTACCTACCAGGTAGGCTCTGAACCAATTGCAGGCAGACAGACTTTTTGCTAAGCAAGAAGGCTTCAAGGGTCTTCTGGCAGTGGAGCCGAGTGCGCTGACTGAAACCTTGGCAATACTGGCAGGCCTCTATGTTGTGGTCCAGGCCTAGGCAGAAGAAGCAGATCGAGTGGCTGTCCTCGTGAGGGACCTGCTTGCCGCATGCACACTTCGATTGCTGCCCCTCGACTGAGGAAGATGTAGAAGAAGACATGCAAAATGAATCTGGAAGCTAAATTGTTTTAAAGAAGAAAATAACAAAATGCAGGTAAGCGCGATTCAAAATGGCGGTCAACTAGCTGAAGGCATCCACAGAGGTTTGACTTGTGCAGTCAATGGCAGGAGAAAAACTGGAGATGAGTTGGGAGGCCGTCCCTTTTATACTATATGTGATGCCGGGGGTGGGCTGACATCAGGGGGCAGTCCCCTGCTGTATACTGGTAGCTAGAAGTTTTCTGCAGGGTCCTGGTGCCTGCCAGCTTCAGTCCTAAAGGTGTTACCTGCTGCAAGAGCCCCCTCGAAGAAGGATCATAAAATCTGATGGCAGATAAGGACCAATAGGCCCATCTAGTCTGCCCTATTTCCCTACCCGCTGAAAACTGCCACAGATCCTAGGCATAACCTCCCCATTTGAATTGACAAGGTATCTCAATGTGTATCCGATGCAGTTCTCAATTCCTCCACTGACTTTTCCCCACCACCTCTACTGGGAGGCTGTTTCACGGCTCTACCACCCTTTCCATGAAGTACTTTCTCACATTGCCCCTTAACTTTCCTCCTTCCAATCTCATGTCATGCCCCTCTCGTTCTAGAGGTTCTCCTTTTCTTAAGGATGTTATCCTCCTAAACCTTATTCATTCCCTTCAGGTACTTGAAGATCTCTATTATGTCTGTTCTCTCTCTTCTCTTCTCTCCTCTAGGGTGTACATATTGAGTGCCTCCAGTCTTTCCTCGTAAGTCCCCTGATTCAGTCCTTGCACCATTTTCGTTGCCCTTCTCTGAACTGCCACTATCTTGTCTATGTCCTTTCGGAGATGCAGCTTCCAGAACTGAATGCAGTATTCCAAATGAGGCCTCACCAATGACCTGTACAGTAGCATTACCACCTCCTTTCTTCTGCTGGTGATACCTCCCCCTATCCACCTCAGCGTCCCCACTAGCTTTCCCCACCACCTTGGCACATTGCTTGGCCATCTTCAGGTCGTCAGATATGATCACACCTAGATCTCTTTCCTGTTTGGTGACCGATAATAATTCCCCACCCATCATGTAATTCCTGCGCCCTAAGTGCATGACTTCGCACTTCTTCACATTGAAACTCAGCTGCCGCAAGTGAACTGGATACAATATAGGAAGCGAACTGGATGCAGTATAGAATGGTGGCATTACTAATTCTAATAGCAAAAAAAGTTATGACTAGACTTTGGCTCACGAATATAATTCCGGTAAAGGAATCCTGGAGAAGCCTCACATATGAAGTCTACAATTTGGAACGTATTTCTTTAAAATTGAATAACAGAAAAAAAACGCTTTAATAATAGATGGGGAAGGAGGATATCGTATCAATTAGAACACTACCCAGAATTTGTTCCATGACGGGAGATACCAAAACACAACCTATCTTTGTGATATACATAACTCAAAGATCACTATCATTATGCATCCGGATTGCTTTGCAGGGTACGTCTTGGGACCAGATTAAGTCATTACTATTAAGCCCACTAGGAGACTATATAAAACCGGTTACGTACTATATATAGGATAGTGCATGGGGAACAGCTGACAACATGGCTATTCTTTCACCAAGTTGGCACTATGACAATGGATTACCTCGAGAGCACAGCTCGAGAGGTAATCTGTCGTCATAGTGCCAATGAGGTGAAAGATGCCCTGTTGTCAACTGTTCTCCATGCACTTTTCTTTATAGTGTATGGTGGAATGTCATTTTTTTGGGGGAAAAAAGTCACTACAGTATGTTTCTGCTTCAAAACATTTTTACTGGGTTACTAGAAGACAAAAAAGAACTTTACATTTTGAACGTTTTCACGCTTGACATTCTAACTGTTTCAGAACTTTACATTTTGAACGTTTTAACACTAAACATTAGTACCGCCGCTGACATTGCTGCTTTCGCTATGTGTCCTGTCTATGGAGTGAGCCTTAACTGTCAAATGCTGTTCGAGGACACAGTGTGTGATGTGCACAGTGCAGTAGAAAAAATCGTTCTGCTGCACTGCGAACGTCACTAGTGTGTGACTACAAGGTTTCGACAATGATGGATTTCGGTGGAGAACGACGTTCCACCATACACTATAACAAAATACTCTGGGTATTAACTTGGAACTATAGGACTTGCAGATCCAATGCTATGTGCTCCCTAGGACCTAAAAATAGGACTTGGGTGCAGAACCTTGAAGAAAAATTGTGCTGTTTGAATGTAACCAAAGAACTCATGCATTGCATAATGAATGAGAATGAAAATGAATGTACTTTTTTATATAAAAATAAAATAAAAATTACTATTTAAAAAAAAGAAAATCAGCTGCCACACTTTAGACCAGTCCTCCAGTTTCACTAGGTCTTTCCTCATCTTTTCCACCCCCTTCCAGAGTGTCTACCCTACTGCAGATCTTTGTGTCATTTGCAAAGAGGCATACTTTCCCCTCCAGTCCCTCTGCAATATCAATAATGAAGATATTGAACAGGACTGGCCCAAGAACTGATCCCTGAGGCACCCCACTGGTCACCCCCCCTTCCTCGGAGTTGGCTCCATTTATCAACACCCTCTGCGTACTATCCGTCAACCACTTTGCAACCCATTTCACCACCTTATGACCTAATCCCAGGCTGCCAAGCTTGTTCACAAGCCTCCTATGAGGAACGGTGTTGAATGCCTTGCTGAAGTCCATGTATGCCACATCCACCTCCCCCCAACCCGGATCTATTACCCTGGTCACCCAGTCAAAGAAAACTATCAGATTTGTTTGACACGACTTTCCTGACGTGAATCCATGTTGCCTCAGATCTTGTGCTCCACTGCTTTCATAGTGCTCCACTATCCTTTCTTTTAGCAGTGACTCCATAATTTTTCCCAACATTGAGGTCAGGTTGACACGTTTGTAATTACGCGCCTCCTCTCTGCTCCCACTTTCATGGAGAAGGGAAAACAGAGCATCTTTTTATTGCAAGATGTTAAAGAAAGAAGCAGGATAACCTCAGGACCATGTGTCTTATAAATTATTACATGGGGAGGCAGTGTGGTCTAGTGGTAAGAGTACAGCTTAGAAGCTTTATTTGTTTAATTTTATTTGTTGGATTTTGGTAACTGGGTAAGCCTGTTAAGACACTGTCCCTTTTTTTTTTTCATATGTAGTTTTGGGTTTTTTTTTGCGGGTTTTCTCCCGGCCCCTACACCCATGCATCCCCGACGTAGCATGTTTGTATGGAGGCACATGCGTGCACATCGTTTAGGATGCCCCTCCCTTCCAGTCGCACCGCTGACCACCTGCGCCAGCACCGAACCTCCACTCTGTGATGGCGGGATTCACGGGGCGTGGCAACTCCACCCCTTACCTGGGAGAGGAAAGCCAACGCTTGATCTTGCCCCCACCCCCGTGCTGGCACCACGGCAACCCGAGGTTGTTCCCGAACCCAGGTCGCAGGCATAGTGTAGGGTGTGGCATCCAGTGCCTCAACCCTCAGTGCCACCGGGCTGGCAGATGTCCCCTTTTCTGTGGAAACACAGAATTAATAACTAAAATGCCAGAAAGCAATAAACAATTACAGTATACAGATATCTTCAATTATACAATGGGGTATGAAAATCCTGTAACCTCATTGGTCAAAACAGATCACATGACTGTGGTAAATCCTCCAGTATACCCACTGTAAAAGTTTTATGTCATTATAAAAACAAAAAAACAAGTTGAACATTGTATAATGTAATATACCATGACAGGGAGAGGTATATGGGTGGTTACCACTTCTGGGTGTGGTTAGAGTCACTCAGCTCTTCCTGTTGAGACCACACCAGGCATGGTAAATCCACCAATATACCCACTCCCTGTCATGGTATATTGCTTAAATAAACAATACAGTAAAAGATAGATCACAGGTTCAAACCTCAGCATAGACAAATACTAACTGTGTGACATTGGGGAAATCACTGAACCATTCAGTGCTACAGTCCACCCAGCTGCGGAAATGGGTAAAAGCAGTGCCCCATGTGAAATGAGTTATTACATTTCGGCTGGAGTATCCTAAGTAAATAAGTTGTAAAATAAAACAAAATGAGTAAAACCATACAGTAATTCTAACCTGCTCTCTCCGAGTTTGCGATGCCTGCCATGAAGATGTTAAGGAACCATTCAAGGGAGTACTGGTACATTGGGTCTACGTTGGACAAGTCAGAGACACAGAAAAAGAGGATCTGTGTGCGAACAGCCACAGGGACATACTGCAGTCGAGTAGAATCAATATCCCTCTCAGTCTGTTCAGCCACTGTTACTTTAGCCTGTACAAATGATGGCAATATTAAAACACTGTCAAATTAAAGCATAATAAAAACATTATGTGGTGTTCACCCTGTGAGTAAAGCTATGGTAAAATGCAGTGCGCGTGTGTGTGTGTGTGTGTTTTCATGCATTAGTGTCCAGGTTATATGCATTACTAGTCTGTTTAGCCTATTGCTTACTGTGCAGAGCTGTGAACCCAGCTTAGAATCCCACCATCACCACTCTCTTGTGTGACCTTGAGCTAGCTTTGAGCCGTGAGTGACCTTCCTGTGCTCAAACTCCTTTTCCACTGTAGGGACCTCATGCCCACATCCACGACTTTCCTCGATCTTCTACGATCGTATCTAACCTCTCTGTCAGTCTGGATCACCTGGGATACTAGGAGCATGTATGAGTGGATCAGACATGGTGGGATGATAGGCCAGCTCCATCTTTATCTCAGCGCTGGAATATAAAATTAACCAAACAAGCACTCTTGGCTGCTCTGCTTCTTAAACTGTACTCCTTGTGT
Organism: Neoceratodus forsteri; assembly: GCA_016271365.2. Lineage (NCBI taxonomy): Eukaryota > Metazoa > Chordata > Ceratodontiformes > Ceratodontidae > Neoceratodus > Neoceratodus forsteri. The sequence continues at coordinate 1,706,112,985 of CM028129.1, read as the reverse complement.
AACCCCTAGGCAGCGCTATCCATAAGGTTACTACCCCTGCCTGTATTTCTAAGCACAGGTTGAGGGGCCCGGATTCAGAATGTAGGTGCCTCCACCCAGAGAAATGGTAATGGGAGTGTCTGTCTAACCTGTTATAGCCCTCTGGGAACTTAAAACCACCCACTAACCCTCCTAGTGGCTTTGAACCTTTAACAGCAGTTAGCACATGGTCAGTAAGCAGCAGTAATAATATGCACACCCCCTTCACACTTACCACTAGGGTTGGGCCTGCCGCAATATCCCTGCAGACCCCCTGTGAAACAAGGTTAGCAAGACAACTGTACACTTTCAGTATTGTAATCCAACTAATGATATGCATGTAAGCCAGGTTAAATGTGAAACAGCAATCATATTTATTTAGGGGACATGAACAAGGAAGGGGCGTGAGTCTAGTTAAATGACTGGTATTCTGATTTGATTCAGGTTTTCGGCATGCACTTTTAAGTCCCAGATGAACAGTTCTACAACACTGGCTACCCAGGATGGAAGCTGGCTAGCCAGAGGTGTTGCCCTGGGGTGGCCGGCACTGCAGCTGATGTTGGGGCCCATGATGGAAAGAAAAGGCAGTCAAGCATGCACTACAACAAGGTGATTATTTGTAATCCTGGCCGGTTGGACCAGTCTCGTGAAACCGAAGAGTCCAGAAAAGAAATCAGATGGTACCACAGATGATTGAGTGACTTGTTGCAGGGAGCTACCCTGATTGTACTCACGCTACCAGTTGGCTGTAAGGTTGCTGGTGATATGGAGACCTCCTGTTGTTCACTGATGAGCATGGGGAAACAGGGCCGACATAACGTACCTCCTCTTCACGGCCTTTCCCTCCAGGTTGCCACAACATGTGAGTTGTTTCTGCGGAGGGGCTGGATCCCCAACGCCGGTCTCTCGCCAAGAACAGTCTCTGTCTCTGGTGCAAGGCAGCTGATCTGGGTCGGACTGGCAAAGGACCAGGTGTGATAAGCACGTTGGCAAAGTTCAGTATTGGTAGCTGGTGAAAAAGACTGGGTCATGAACAGGCAGGTCTCGACCCATGAGGAACATCCAGCACAGTTAACCAATGTTCACACTGAAGCAGTCTCTGTTGCTTGTCATGCACAGAACCTGGATAACCTCTGTGAGAACATGTGCATCTCATCCAGGTGTGATAAAAGTTAAGGCAGTGCTGGTAAGGAATAGCCCAACACCAAAACACCGGCGATAATGGTGTCTGGAGGCTTACCAGGGTGTGCTGGAAAACATCCTATACTCAGCAAAGGCAGCCAGAGCTGGGAATTAATGACATGGGGGAGAGAGGGGCAGAGGCTATCTAGACTCTCTTTTCACTCGAGAACACATAAGAGTTCCATACCTGTTCCACACCTCCAAGGAGGTGAACTGGTTACTGCTAGAAGCTTTAAAAGGCATACCAGAGGGAATCTACAGATGGGCTCCAGGCAGTTATTCACGAAAAGAAAGTGATGGAGCCTGTGCTGCAGAGCACAGTGCACAATGATGAAGTCTGCTTATAGGATAAGGACAGGCATGTACTGCATAAGTCTCATCTGCCTGTCACAGCAAGAGAGAGACAGTCTGATGGCATGCTAGGCACATGGATTCTCCAGATGGAGGCACTTTGCCTGGTCAAAGCCATTGACTAGGAGACAGAAGGGTTCTGAGCACTGCTAAGTGAGATATCCTTCTGAGGTGCCTAGATAAGGGCTGACCTAGGCACCTCTGGCAGAGGACACTCAATATCACTACTGAAGATCACCAGTAATGACATGGACAGGAAGGCACTAAATATAGTGCTGCCCTTGATGTCGCTGGTAACACCCACACTGAGGTGGCCCCAAAGGATCCAGGCTCATCACCAAGCGCAGCACCGCACACAACACCAGTGTCCCAGTTGGTTCCATATAGAGGTCCATCTGAGGCATCAGTGTGGATGGTACTGAGGACATAACTGTCACTAGTTTCGAGGTCGTTCCCAAAGGATCCAACCTCAGCACCGAGCGTGGTGCAGAGCATCACACTCGTGCCACAGGTGACTCCATATAGATGTTTGTCTGTGGCACCAAGGCAGAAAATAACATTAACACCAATGCTAGACTGGCCCCATGGGGCTCAGACTTGGCATCAGGTATAACATCCCACACACAGCGCTGGTGTCAGAGAAGGTGCCATTTAGAGATCTGACTGTGCACCTCGGGTGGATTCAGCACTGAGGGTGATATGGACAGATCCTCCCAGTGCTAAGAATGAACCCAATGGAGTCAGGATTGATGGTGCCACCATACACAGTGGCACCAGACCTCTTACCACAGTCAGTGTCAATGTGTCCAAGATGGAACCCCTGCTCAGCAGCCAACTACTCACTCATGACCTCCCTGGTGGAGGCTTGAGCAAGAAGACATTGGGCCTACAGGCCTCAGAACATCTGGTGCTATTGATAGGGATGGCAATGGATATTCCAGACCTGCGAGTAAAAACAGTCCCTACCACAGATGAGCTGTGCGTGACCTTGACCTACGCCCAGCTCCCTCAGAGAGAAGAGGTCGATGTCAGATGGTCAGAAAAAACGCCTGCGAATGTGTAAGCAGGATCCGGATCATCTTTGGTGACTCAGGAGGACTGCCCTCCCTCCTGGATGCAGGACTCCCTGATGCCAGTACACTATCCTAGAGAGGAGTGGTGGTGAGACAAAGCCCCATTGCTGAAGCTACTAGCCTATTCAGGATCCTACTGTACGTGGTCATCAACCATTTCCACAGAGTAGGACTTTGAGAAACTGTACATTTTGTGTGTGTGTGTAAACTAGACTGCCACAAAAATAATAAACTGTAGTACATTTTAAAAATAAACCAAAGACCCGAACGCTGTCATCATATAGACAGTGATGTTCTAGACCGACAAGGACAGAGGTGACGCTACTGTGCACTCAATGACAGGACAAAGGGAACTGAGGTGGTTAGGGGCAGGCACCACTGTTTAACAGCAGGCACATGCAGTGATACCTGCATTGGACCTACTCACGCCACTAACCCTCCAGAACAGTTCTGGCTCCCACGAGGTCCAAGTGCCTCTAGTACAGACCCATTAGTGGGAATCTACAGAGAAGACTGATTCTTGGAAGATCAACAGTTAGTGAGTACATTACTTTCATATTTTCCAAGAATCAATCTTCTCAATAAATTCCCACTAAACGATCAGAGTACCAAGCTCAGAGGAAGTTCCTCAGACTAGGAAGGCTAAGGGCTGGAGCTCAGGGCTGATTCAGGATAGTAACCCCTTCATAACTGTCCTGCCAAAGATGGCATGCTGCCTGGCATGAACATCCAGCGCATAGTGCATGTTTTTTTGTTTTTTTTGTGAACTCTATTTCCCTCGATGTGGCATTTCAGTACCTCCCTTAGCAAGGCCTAACCTGATCGGCACCTCCAGGCCACAAACCCCTGACCAGGAGGTGGCGCTGGACCCCCCAACCATGGCCCCAGGAGAGGAGGGGGAGCCCGGGAGAGCTGATCAGGCTGGGTCCGCTGTTGGGCATATTGGCCAATCCCTCGAGGTCTGCCACTGTCCTCCTGAGTGCCAGGGTTTTTCCTTGTTCATGTTACCCCTCCCCAAGGCGCGGACGTGCAATGTCAAGTGTGTGGCAGGCGTGCTCCCACACCCAGGACATCCGCCATCAAGAAGACAGAGAAGGGTTCCTGTATTGAGAGTCCGAGTGACTGGGAGCAGATGCTGTCGGCAAATCAGAGGGAAGCAGGGTCGGCCTACCACTCCTGACCACTGAAGATCTCTTGGCAGATGTACCAGAGGGTGACCTCAAGTGGTATCTTTTCATCCCCCTCCAATGAGAAGGGGAAGAGCTTGAGGCCAAGCAGTGCCAGGTCCCCGACCTAGATCAGAAATGGGCCCGCTTCTTTTTGTGTTTACAGGAAGACTGTTGTCACTCCCAAACACCAGACTGCCCCTGATTGGACCCCCCCCTTCCCCTGGACAGGGCGGCAGACAGGACACAGCCCAGCTGCCAGAGAAGCCTTCCAACAGAGAGTCCTTACCATCATCGTCACCATCCATGGTTGACTCCCTCAAATGGTAGAGCTGAGAGGAAAACAAGAATTTCTCTTCTTTTTTTTTTTTTTACAAACAAACAAAATAATAAACAAAGTAAATCTGAACACAGTTGTCATTTGAGTCCCGGTGGGCGAGTGTCATCATCACTGAAGTGCAATCGACAGCGGGGAAAAAAGGAATTGAGGCAGTTGGAGGTCGACGCCAAGATAGCCTACACAGGTCCAAGTCCAGTCTCACAGCGCCTGGCTGATGCGCTGGGTCTACCTGGCGCCCAGCCTCCTGAAGATTGCCCCCGTGAGGGTCCTAGCACCTCCAGCTTGAACCCAGCAGTATGAATAAATGGTGAAGATTTTAAGTCCAGGAACATCAGAAAAATACATGTGAGTAAACAAAAGGTAAAGCACAGAGATAAAGAAAAATTGCCACTGCTTGAAGGGGAATCTTTTCAGGTTCTGAGAGGGGAGGCGGGGAAGGAGATTTAAGCCTAGCGAGGTATCCCCTGGAAGAAATAACATTACTATGGTAAGTAATGTTTTTGCCAAACCCCAGGAATCCTTGGTTTGCTTAACTAATGCAGACTACCAAGCAGTATCTTGGGAGGCTGGGTACAGAAGTTATTTGGGGAAAAGGTTCTGTAAGACTGCAGTGCCAAATCTGGTATCAGTCCTAGACTGCACATCCAGGCAGTAGTGCTTTGTAAAAGTGTGCACTGTTTTTCAGGTAGCTGCTGTGCAGATTTCTGACAAGGGGATATCCCCCGTGGCTGCCACTGAGGCACCAGTACCCCTTGTAGAGTGGGTCCTGAGGCCTTGAGCAGTCTGCTTGCTAGCTTTGCTGTAGCAAAACTGGATGCATGAGACTATCCAGGAAGTGATAGTCCTCTTTGAAGCTGCCTTCCCCTACCCACCTCACCATAGGTGAGGAACAATTTAGAATGAGTAGATCTGAGCTCTTTGGTGTGTTCCAGGAAGTAAACCAATGCCCTTTTGACATCAAGACTGTGAAGCTTCAGCTCACCAGAACTGGAGTTTTCTGTAAAGAAAACTGGAAGTTTAATGGATTGGTTCAGGTGAAATTTGGAGACCACCTTGGGAAGGAAGTTCCTGTTAGTCCTAAGGACTACCTTGTCCTTATGGAAGATAATGTAGTTTGAGTCAGTGCAGAGTGCTTGGAGCTCATACACCCTTCTTGCAGAAGAAATAGCCACCAGGAAAATCATTTTCCAGGTGACATACTTGAGGTCTGCAGTAGTAGTCATATGCTCAAAGGGAGATTCCATGAGCCTGGCTCAACGGTTGCCATTGAAGAGAAGAGACTGGAAGACGGTGGGCTAGGGAAGGGTGAGGATGGTGGGGAAGAGACACATTCTTCCTACTGTTCCACTCCATAACTCCTATGCTGCTCTGGCAGGGTGGGACTGTCCCAGAGAGGTACCCATAGTGGTAACTAAGGAGGATATGGGGATACTCCATGGCAGAGACCCCAGTGGGGTGGCAGAGGACCCTAGAGTAGGAGGAAACAATTCCTGTTGGGGGACTCTACCATCGGGGGGGTAGACTTGGGGCTAGGAGGGGAAGGAGTGAGGGAGATCAAGTGCCTACCTGGCCCCACAGCTTGGAGGGATGGACAGCGCATCCTAAGGATCGCTGGGGCAGCAGGATGGAAGGGTAAACTGGTTCCATGTCAAAGGAGCGAATTTTAGGATGATTACAAATTGGGTGACTGCATTACAGCGACTACATTTTGGGTGACTGTAAACTGCAGTCACGGTATTTTCGGCAATTCTATTACACCTGCACCTGTAGATTATATGCAATACCGCGCAGATATTCTAGCTGTGTACAGGACGAATACTCCCCCACTACCTGTACAAGCCATTCCATAAGGTCAAGGTATCGCCTCCAACTGCTGCCATGGATACCTCCTGTTCCTTGCGTACCTCTGCTTTGCACTCCTCCTGGATACAGTCAGGTACCCCCCAGGAACCCATCCACCTTTATCCCACAGGTACACATATTCGCAGAGGGCTCTGCCCCGCACCCTCCACAGGGGCTGCACCCCGGATCCCCTATCTAACAGATTCCTACTCCACGCCACACCTGGATACTTGGGGTAGGCTATAATATCAGTCGCCATAATTTGCAGTTGCTCTATTAGACGAGTCACTGCAACTGCACAGTCATCCAAGTTGCAGTCACTATAACTGAATCACCCATATTACTTCGCCCAAATTCCTGCGCTCAATTGATGTGCTACCGGGTAAGCTAGACATCCTTTTCCATCTGGAGACGAATGATATGGCAAGTGGTAAGGCTAGTGTAGTGCAGGAGCAGTTGAGGGAGTTAAGGGGGGGTCTTAGACAGGTGGCATGCTCTGTAACCTTTACAGAGGTGTTACCTGTCGAGGGCAAGGGGGAGAACAGGGTACTCCACACAAAGAGACTCAATGCATGGCACAAGGACTGGTGTGGAGCAGAGGTTTGCTTCATTGGGAACTGGGGTTCCACCTGGAGAATACAGGCCTGTACAGGGGTGATGGCCTGTATCTATTGGGGGGGGGGGGCAGGATCCTCAGTGAGAGGTTTAAATGTTTCATCAGCTAGCATTTAAACTAGCCGGGGGGGTGGCAAGAATAAGCTGGGTGAAACAAACAGATCCCCCCCCCAAAAAAATGATATAGAAGGCAGAGAGGACCCTAAGGTTGAGAAATCACCAAAGATAACTAAAACCAAAATACGTAAAAATGCAGAGAAAAGGCAGAATGGAAGTAAGAACAAGAGGGGTATGGAGGAAATATATGGGGACAGGAGAGGAGTTATTAGGAGAGGAGAGGAGACAGTAAAAATTAGAAGGCCATGTGCACAAATGCCCACAGTCTGGGATACAGAATCCCGGATCTAGTGTCCCTGATGACTGAGGCAGACCTGGACATTATCTCTGTTACCAATACATGGTTCACGGGGAACCATGACTGGGATATGACAATACCAGGTTACACTCTATTCAGGAGGGACAGGGTGGGTAAGAAAGGGAGGAAGAGTGACTATCTATGTCAAGGAAGGAATTAAGGCAACTGAGGTACAGGGAATGAAGGGAGAGGTGGAGGCACTGTGGATCACCCTGGAGATGGGAAGTGGCACTGCTATTCGCACTGGTGTGATCTACAGACCTCCCGCACAAGGGAAAGAGCTAGACAGGGTACTTGTAGAAGCCTTCCACAGAATGAGAGCTAAAGGGGAGGTGCTGCTGGTAGGAGACTTCAATCTTCCGGATGTGGATTGGAGCAACCAGGCTGCAGCCTCTGCCAGGAACAGAGACATCCTGGAAGCCCTGCAGGGGGCGTGTCAAAGACAGAGCCCACCTGAGAGGGAGCAACTTTGGACCTGGTACTCACCAACAAGGACAGAATTACAGATGAAAAAGTGGGGAGCCATTTGGGATCAAGCGATCACAGTACAGTGTGGTTCGATGTGAGAACAGCAGAAGAATCAAAGCATGCGAAAGCAAGGGTTCTGGATTTCAGGCGGGCTGACTTTGCAAAGATGGGGGAATGTCTTAGGAAATCACTGGGAGAGAAGGAGAAAAGAGGGGGGGGGTGTAGGAACAATGGGAGAATCTTAAGGAAACCATAGCGGAGGCAACAAACCACTGTATTAGGCAAGTAAGCAAAAAGGAAGAGAAATAAAAAAACGATACAGTTCTCAAAGGACGTGGCCGAGAAGGTAAGGGTGAAAAGGGTGACATTCAGGAGGTATAAGGAAACACAGAGGTAAGAACATACGAAGAAGCCAGCAGAATAAGGCCATTTGGTCTATCAAGTTTGCTCATATTGCAGGGTCCACAGCTTGAGCTAATGTCCTTGCCCTTCCTTCCCACTCCTCTCATCCTCCCTACCCATGATCCTTACTTTCCCCCATGCCTATCCCAGCCTCTCTTAAAGCTGCCCACTGTCTTCAAAGAGATGACCTCTTCCGGCAATGCATTCCAAGTGTCCACCACCCTCTCTGTGAAGAAGTGCTTCCTGACCCCCCTCCTAAACCTTTCATCCTCCAGCTTAAGACTGTGCCCCCTTGTGATATGGCTGCCACTCAGCTTAAAGAGACTCTCCTTATCAACATTATTTATCTCTTTCAAGTACTTGAAGGTCCCAATCATGTCCCCTCTCTCTCTCTCTCCTGTCTTCCAGGGAGTACATGTTCAGTGCCCTCAACCTCTCCTCATATGCCTTACCCTGCTGACCCACTATCATCTTTGTAGCCCTCCTCTGGACCTTCTCCAGCAGGTTAATGTCCTTTTTGAGGTGTGGGCACCAGTACTGAACTCCATACTCTAGATGCGGCCTTACCAGTGACCTGTAAAAGGGCACTATAACCTCCTCTCTCCTACTACTGATCCCCTAGATATGCATCCCAGCATCTTGTTTGCCTTTGCTGCTGCTTTCTTGCACTATGTGGAGTGCTTCAGGTCACTAGTGATCATCACCCCCAGGTCCTTCTCCTCTGATGCAAGTACTCTGTCTCCATCCAGGTAGTACTCTGTCCTAGGATTCTTGGCTCCAATATGCATATTTTTGCATTTCTTGGCATTGAAACCAAGCTGCCAGATCCTGGATCACCTCCCCAGCTTTTCCAGATCTTCCTGTAGGTCCTGTATCCCTTCAGCTGTCTCCACTGTCCCACAGAGCCTGGTGTCATCTGTGAAAAGGCACATTTTGGCCTTAATAGAAACACAGAAACATAGAATTTGATGGCAGATAAGGACCACTTGGCCCATCCAGTCTGCCTGTTTCCCTACCTAATGGATAAGCTGCAGATCCTAGTAAACCAGCAGCCTACTTCTTTCTACCCCCCTCCCCCACCCCCTAGAATTGCCTTATGGCTATCCCATGCATGCTTGAATTCAACCACTGTTTTTGACTCCACAACTTCCTCCGGAAGGCCGTTCCATGCATCCACAACCCTCTCTGTGAAAAAATACTTCCTTACATTACCTCTGAGCCATCCCCCCTCTATCTTCAAATTCGCCCCTTGTTCTTGCACACCTCTTTTTTTGAAAGATGCTACCCTCTTGGACTTTGTTGATTCCCTTGAGGTACTTGAAAGTTTCTATCATGTCCCCCTCCCTCCTTTCCTCGAGGCTATACATATTAAGCTCCTTTAGTCTCTCTTCATATGTCTTCCGGTGCAGACCCTGCACCATTTTAGTTGCCCTCCTCTGGACAGCTTCCATCTTGTCTATGTCCTTGCGGAGACTGGGTCTCCAGAACTGCACACAGTACTCCAGATGGGGTCTCACCAGCTGTCTGTACAGAGGAATAACAACTTCCTGTTTTCTACTGGTGATGCCTCTCCCTATGCATCCCAGTATCCCCCCAGCCCTCCTTACTGCCCTCTCACATTGCTTGCCCACCTTTAACTCATCTGATATGACTACCCCCAGGTCCTTTTCCATTTTTGTTGTTGTTAGTATCTCACCCCCCATTGTGTACTCTTCCCCTGGGTTTTTGTTTCCCAGGTGCATTACCTTGCACTTCTTAGCATTAAATCTAAGCTGCCATACATTTGACCATTGCGTGCCATTCCCAATGTCATTGATGAAGACGTTGAACAACACCAGCCCCAGCACAGAGCCCTGTGGGACCCCACTAGTTACCTCTCTGGTACCAGATGACCCCCAACCAGCCTCTAGGTTCTGTCCCTCAGCCAGTTTTCCACCCATCTGGTCATCTTTTTCCCAACACCAAGATCCACCAACTTCCTGATCAACCTTCTGTGGGGCACAAAGTCAAAGGCCTTGCTGAAATCAAGATAGACGATGTCTACCACTTGGCCCCTGTCTACTGTCTTAGTGACACAGTCAAAGAAGTCAATCAGATTCGTTTAACATGATCTCCCCAATGAACCCATGCTGTCTTGCATCCTGGAGACCATGCTCCTCTTGATATTCCACTAACTTTTCCTTTAGTATAGTCTCCATGAGCTTGCCCACAATGGAGGTCAGACTGACTGGTCTGTTATTCCCTGGGTCATACTTAGGACCACTTTTGTGGAGGAGCACTACATGTGCTGTTCTCCAGTCCTGCGGTACCACACCTGACTCTAGTGAACTATTAAATAGGTCTGCCAGTGTCCCCTGCCAGCTCCTCAGCCAGTTCCTTTAGTACCCCTGGATGTACACTGTCCCGGCCTGGTGATCTGTCCACCTTCAATGCCTACAGACAATCCCTCACTCTATCCTTCTCTAGCACTACATCTGTGTTCCCCTCCCTCCCTGCTCCTCTTTTCCCTCCTGAAGGCACTGTTGTGTCCTTCTCCCTGGTGAAGACGGAACAGAAGTATTCATTTAGTATCTCTGCTCTTCCCCCATTATATGCCACCCCTTTCTTAAGCCTAACAATCCCTTCCTTCTTGTCCCTTTTCTCACATGTATAGCAAAAGAAAGCCTTCTCCCCTTCAGCTATCTGCAGCTCCTTCTGTGCCTCTGCTCACCAGACTTCCTTACTTGCCTCACTAGCCAACTTTATATAATTTTCCCACCTCTCTTTTGGTCTTCCAGAATTTTCTATAGGCTAGCTTCTTTTCCCTTACTGCCTTGGCAACCCCAGAACTGAACCAGCTGGGAGCTTTGGTCTTTGTGTTCTTATCCCTGAGCCTAATACACTTATCTGTGGCAACCAGTATTCCTTAACGATAGACCACCTTTGGTCCATCCCCATATCTGCTTTGATGCCTGCCAGATGGCTCCTTAGCACTTCGCCCATTTTCCTGAAGTCCGCCCTCCTGAAATCCAAGATTTTGGTCTCAGACAGAGCAGAGACAGAAAAGGAGAGAATAGAGCAGATCCTTGCATTTAAACTCCTTCTCCATAACAACTGGGACAGGGCTGTATTCAACTCTGTCACACCACCCCTCCTGAAAAAGCTTAAAGCTACACGCTCCTGTGGGGCCTGGCACCTCTGGATTACACCCACCAGTAATGAATGGTGAAGCTTGATCTCCGTAAAATCTTTTGTTTCGTCTCTCAATCTGCCAGGGACTCTGCCAGGGATATAAGCGAGCTCCAAAGGGTATACTTGTATTTGGAAAAATGCCTTTGATAGCTAGCAATCTGCATGCCTAGGGTAGCTGCTGCATAAGTCAGTTTGCACATGGTGTTAATCTTGCATGACTTCTTGTTAAGAGGGTGCACAGTGACCTCTTGGGGTAGAATGGCCTTGTCATTCTCAGTGGGAATAACAATGGCATCAGCTAGAGGTTGAGAAATATGCACTATTTTGTCCATGGGGCAGTGTATTTCTTGTCTGTCTGCTTGCAGATAGAAGCTACCGGAAGCAGACTTTCTCTAGATCGTATCAGACAAAGTTTCAGATGCGGGCGGAATAGGCTGAACTAAAGTGACTGGCATGGTAGGCATGTTTAACCACTGCTGTAGGAGACATTTACCTGGATCAATGGCTGCAGGCTCAAAAGTAAGTGCAGAATACATGTTTCTGAGCAAAGCCTGGAAAGTTAGATCTTCCTGAAGCACAGTAGTTGGGCCTGAGTCCGAAGAGCAAAGGTTAAAGAGACAGTCATCGCTGCCGCCCTCGGAAATGATGAGGTCAAGGTCAGACTCATCCCCCCCCCCCCGGCGGAAGGTCACAGAAGAGGGTGGATCACAGGCCCTCTAACCCAGAACGTGGCCTTGGCAACTCCGGTGACACCAGCCCCAAAGGACGAGGGGGCGGTGCCAGAGATGACCCTGAAAGGCCTAAAGCCAGTTCCAGCACCAGCACCAATGACCAAGCTGGCACCAAAATGACTGCCAATGTTACTGCAGCTGATCCCACCACAGTGACGCAACATGAGGGTGCAGCCAGCGAGACAGCAGTCAGTGGCGCAGTCACTGGCAAAGGCCCTGGGGCTGTTACCAGAGCCAGATGCTCTAACAGTCTTGAGGGCCCCCGCCGACAGCTTCTGTTCCACTAGCCCCAAAGGATCAGGACCAGCTCTGCTGGCAGTGACACACAAGCCAGATGTTGCATCCGCTGCTCCATAGCAGCTGTCCAATGGCGGAACTGCCCACCAGAGTCTCCACTTACAGAAAGGGCTCGAGACCTCGACTTCCTAGTACCAGATGTACCCGATTATGCCGACGGCACTGGTGATGGTCTCTGGCTCTGGAAGACCGAGGATCTCATGGCAGACCTCACAAAAGGTGACTCTGAATGGTACCGTTTCTTCCCCTTCCGACAGGAAGAGGAAGAACTCAAGGCTGAGCAGTGCAGATAACCCGACCGGAATCAGAAACAGGCCCGCTTTTTTATGTGCTTCCGGAAGGAGTGTCCTTCCTCCTGGGCACTGGACTGCCTGTGGTCAGAATCCTTCCCTGACAGGAAAAGTGGACTGGACATGGCCCTCCTGCCAGAGCTGTCTGCCTGAGTAGGCTCCCCACCGTCATCCTCCATGGCTGTCAACTGTTGACTTGGTAGGGCTGAGACAGACTAAGAAAACTATTTTTGTAAAATCACTAAACTGGCACAAAAATAAGAAACACTAAAACTGAGAAGAACCGAATGCTGTTGTCATACAGAGGTGACATTCTGACTCCCAGTAGGTGAGCGACGTCGTCACTGATGTGCACTCAAGAGCGGGAAAGAAGGAACTGAGGCAGTTGAGGGCTTGTGCCAAGGTAAGCCTATGCCACAAGTTCTCCCTCACGGTGCCACACATGCACGCAGCTTACCTCAGTGCCAGCCCTCCTAAAAAGTTCAAGCTCTTGCAGGGTCCTGGTGCCTCCAGCTTAAACCCACTAATGGAAATCAGTGGGAAAGACTGATTCCTGGAAGATCAACAAATGTTCTGATAGACTGTTGCTTATTTAAGCAATAAAGCACAACAGGGTGTGGGTTATTGGGGGATTTACCCACGCCTGGTTTGGTGTGTCACGAGGCGCAGTCGAGTGACTTAACCACACAAGAAGTGGGTAAATCCCCAAATAACGCACACCCTGGAGTGCCTTATTGCAATTATACAATGGACCTATGTGTAAAATAAATTTTAAATGTGTTTAAATGTTTTTTTATAAATGCCGTTTCTCAGCCGTGGGTTATTGCAGGATACGCCATGGTCATGTGATGTGTTTTGACTAATGAGGTCATAGGATTTTCATACCCCATTGTATAATTGTCTGTACAGTACCACAAGAGATCCTTCCTTGGTATAGCCCTCACATGGTCCCTGGTATTGCCCCTCAGCCCCAGACAGTATATCCCTGAATCTCTCCTGCACCACACTATTTCTAATGTATGCATGTATTTAAAAGAAAAAATAAAATTGATAAATGAATCCTTAAGGAAACAAAGCAAACACACACCAACCTTGATCTCCCCTGCTTTGACTTTAGATGCCTCTAACACCTTGATTAGCTCAACATCATCCACAGGGTTTCCTTCAGAAGAGCTGAGGCGGAACAGGATTTGGTCCTCGATCTCCTTCAGCTCCTGCCTCATCTTCGCATTGCTGACAATCAGTTGGTTTTTGGCATCTTCTAGATCTGGGCGTTCTGCCGCCACCACTCGTCCCAGCAGCTGATCTTCCAAACCACTGTAAAAAGAGTGCCACACTGAAAAGTCCAGTCTAGCTACACCTGACAGGCTACAGGCAGTGTTTTCATCAAAACTCCAAAGTGAGGTACACAAGACCCTTTACTCCTAAATCTGTGGTCAGTCGAGAAATTTGATCTCAAAATCTGGGCACAAAAGGGCAGCTTCGAGAATGCAGTGCTCGTGGCACATAACCACAGAAAAACAAAATAGGCAGCTGCAACACTGTGAAACAAAAACCACATGCTGGTTAAAGTCTTTTTATTAAAGGAGATAGATAACGATTTGCTAATGTTCTCACCTGTTAAATCATAAATGTCAATCAATGGCCTCAGTGCATCTTTTTTTAGTGGAATAAACTGTTAAAACACTCATTTGTATGCTCATTTCTATTTTTGAAATGCCAATTGTTTTGACCGTCTTTTTACGGCTGCAGTGGGCAGAACCCTGCAGATCTACTGCTTTCAAAAAAGGACTCCGCATTCTTGGTGATCGAACAACATGATGGAGTGTCACCACAGTCGCCTTCGCATCTGTGGAGCACTCCAGTCACACTGCACTATTTTTAACTTGCAAAAAAAAATCAGACTGTCCTGATCAGGACACTGAGGTACTAGGCACCCCCAGTGTCACTGTTAATGTTTGGGGTGCTGAGAGAGGCAGGTAGGGGGCATATTTCTAATTTTAAAGAAAACTTGGATCCAGCTCAGCCACCCTCAGAAAAACAGAAAACGAGAATATCAGGGACAGGGAGCGGCCCAAAACCCATCACGGTTAAACTTAGTAGTACTACAAATTGGAATAACGGGCCCACTCACCAATAAACCGTTCTAGAATAAAAGTATTCAGTACAACTTCTTGAAGGGTCCAAAATATATTATATTTTCATAGCCAGAAATCTGTCCTACGTTTTGGGGAAATAATACCCCTTCCTCAGGGAGTCCAATTTTTATTTATTTTTCTGCATACCGCCTAGTGTGTTTCTTTCAGGACTCCACAATTTCTTGTTTCTTATTTCGGCTTGCTACAAAATGTCCTTTTGGAAACACGTGCTGCTTAGAACTACTTTAAATTTAGAGCTTTTTCCTGAGACTTAATCCCAACTATTCTTTGGGCTTGCTGGCTTGCAAAAGGTAAACAAGGGAGTGAACCACATGGATACACTAAAGAAAAGAGGTATTATTTCCCTGAAACATAGGACAGATTTCTGGATGTGAAAATAAAATATATTTTGGACTCTTTAAGAAGTTGTACTGAATACTTTTATCCTAGAACAGTTTGTAGGTGAGTGGGCCTGTTATTCCAATCTGTAGCACTACTAATCTTTTTTCTGTACTGTATTTATCCTCCTGGTGGGCTGGCGGCTTGTGTCGGCCATCCAACACCGGACTTCCATGGTATTTCAGGGCACCTCCTCTTCTACCCCACTGGAGCCACTGCAGGGGGCTCCATCCAGCTGCGTCCCCCAATATTTCCACTTTTTCTCCCAATCCATGGAGCCCCCAGACAAGGTCCGCGTGTGCATGGAGGCGCACATGCACACCTCAGCCTGGAATAACTCCACTCCACCCACCCCTGGCCTAGTGCCAGGCTCCATGCCCTGCCTGCACCACCATAACGCATCCACATAGTGGCAGTCAAAGGCTGGGAGAACCAATCTCTCCTATCCGGGAGAGGAGAGCTGCCAGCAGCTGCTCGATCCTCACCCAGCCCTCCGCCCAGGCATCCCATGCTCGTTCCTAAACACAGGTCACCGGCGTGGCAAGAGATAAGGCGTCCAGCGCCTCAGCCCTCTACACCACTGGGCATACTAATTTTAAAGAAAAATTGCAAAAGGCGGATAATGGTTGAACATGAAACAGTCTGCTGTGTCAAGATGGTCACCACACTCTACTGTGCATGCCATGACCGCTGTTTTTTTTCCTTTAAAATTATGCTTATCCCTATCCACATGATCCTCCCTCTCAGCACTCAACCCCCCCCCCCCAAAAAAAACATAAAAGTAACACTGGGTGTCCACTGCCCCAGTGTCGTGCTCCTCAATTTTTTTTAATTATGCATATCCCTCACCCAACTCTCCTCTCAGCACCCACCACCCCACCCCACCCAGAGGCATAACAATGACAATGGGGAACCCAATCCTCCTGTGTCACAATCATGCGATCCTAACCTAACAGTGACACTGGGGTGCCCAATCCTCAGTGTCTGTTGGACCTTTAAAAAAAATATATATATATATATATTTATATTTATATATATATAATATATATTTTTCCTCCACCAACCCTCCCTCTCAGCACCCACCACCCCCAAAAACATAACAGTGACACTGTGGAGTGCCCAATCTCAATGCAGCATTAGAATCCTCCATCCTGTTTTTTCTGTTCCCTGTAAAAACCAAACTGTCCATCGATGTCTCTTGCAGCCATTCCTTACATCCCCACTTGACCCTGCCTCTCAGCACTCACCTGCACCCCCCAAGCCCTTAATTACCCATGGGGGGTTCAACGCCATAATCCTCTTTGGACCGCAGACACGCCTTCACTCTTCAATGCTGGACCGCAAACAAGTATAGGGCTTACGGGCAGTCTAGATGGGCCCAGCGGTCCATATCTGCCGACAATTTCTATGTTACTATGAGGAAATCAGGTATGCGTTCAATGTATTTCAATGGAGTTTTGAACTTGGTGTCATAACTTGACCTCTGTGCCTGATTCGGAGGTAACAAGACAAGCCATTGCACTCTCTGCACGCGGCCTGGAGCTAGCAAGGCACCAAGCGAGGGCATCTTAGAACACTAACGAGGTAGCTTCCAGGGTCGTAGGGGACAGTGATCTGCACTAGGCAGACGGCATGGCTACGTCTTTCCCAGTTGTCACCCTTGGCCCGGCGTAGGGTGATTTCCTCTGCGTATCGGAGTACCCACCTTTTCTCCTATAGGGTGAGGCGGCGTATGCTGGAGCAACCTCCTGCCCCCTCCGGGGGGGTTCCCGTCTCACTCTCCCCAGTCTCGGACCTCACCAGGCCCATAAAGGTTCTCCCTCTTGGTGCTTTCCCCCACTAAGAGCTTAGGGACTCAGTCCTTTAGGGTCTAGGGCCCCTTTCGGCGGGGGCTCGGTACTCACCCAAATGTGGTGAATGGTGAAGATTGACACAGATAAGATGAAAATTATGTACCTACTGTAATTCCTGATCTTTCTGTGTATCTTAACCATTCATCACAAATCCCACCATCCGTCCCCCTGGGGCCTCAGTCTCTGGGTCCCCCTCCCTTTGTGTGCCCCCCTTTCCCCCCTTCCTTTCTGCTGGTCAGCAGGGGTGACCTGGGGAGCACACAGGGAATTTACCTTCTGGCAGTAGTGGAGCGGGATCGGGAGACAGGGTGCTTCTCTCCCCAATGCCTTGGCTCCACCCCTTTGGGGTGGGGGTTGGTGGTTGCCCTCTTCTCTTCTCTCTCTCTCTCTCTCTTCCTCTATCCTCCTCTGTTCCAGTCCTTACGGCCTCATCATTCAATTTTAATTAAAGAAACTTATTGTTTCTCCCCTTCAGTTATGTGGTTTTTGGGGGGGGGGGCAACCCTGGATTCCTGTGCCTTGCTCCCAGAATAGCCTCTTCTGCTCATGCTGGAGTTTCTTGCCAGTGATTCTGTGCCTTAATTCTAGCAATTCAGCCTTTTGGCTACTCCTTCGCAGCTTCTAATCCAGTCTCGAGACAGTCTTCAGTCCACGGTAAGTCCTCCCCCCTCCCATTTCTTGTTTTTCCCTCCCACCGTCCCTTTCCTTTTCTCATTCCAGAGATTGGGGCCCTTTCCAATCCCCTTAGTTTCTCACTCTCCTTCTGTCCTCTCCGTCGTTTATTTCTCCATTTCGTTTGTATATCTTTTCCTTTGTCTGTCCCTTGGACTTCCTTGTCCCTCCCTCCCAACCCTTTCTTACTCTATGGCGAGTTAGAACTGGCAGGAGGACGGGGTCGACGACACCTAACGGCCAGCCCGTGAGCGCCACACAGTGTGTCGGCCTTGAGGGTGGCACCATCGGGAGTCGACTCCGCTCATCCCCCCCAAAAAAAAGAGCTCCCGCAGGGTCGTGACCTCCAGCCAGGACCCAATGGTGAAGATACACAGAAAGATCAGGAATTACACTAGGTACGTAATTTTCATTTCTAGGAGTGGTATATGTTGTTCATCCACACTTCTTGGCATGTCCTTTTCCCTTTAAGGATTGCTGGAAAGTCTTCAAGCTGGCTCCTCCCACCCACCCGGGTGGTATATCCCTCGGCTGCACCCCATGATGCCAGATCTCAGCCAGCTGGAAGTCGGGTTTTGTACGTCCGCAGCCCGGGGAGGTCAGGTGGGTCCATGTGGATGAACAACATATACCACTCCTAGAACTACCGTTACAAGTGAGTAACCCGTTTTTTTATAACCGTGGATATGCTGTTCATCCACACTTCTTGGCAGACTTCTAGCAGTTCTCCGGGAGGAGGGAGGCAAGGTGCACACCCCCACTAATACTTACTTGGGGAAAAGAGATTGGAGAACTGAGGCCCCCAAACCAGCATCCCAACGTGACTCAAGGTTGATGTGGTAATGGGTAATGAAGGTGTTTGCTGACTTCCAGGTAGTAGCCCGACAGATTTCCTGGATAGGGATGTCCCTGGAAGTATCCACCGATGCAGCGATATGGCGGGTAGAATGAGCTCTTATCCCTCTGGGAGGCTATATGCCCGCCAACTCGTAGCACAGACTTATACAAGATGTAATCCACCTTGCAATAGTCCATTTTGCTGCAGGTCTGCCAGAAGTGGCTTTAGTGTAGGTGACAAACAGCTGGCGAACCTCTCCCTGAATTTCCGCCATCCTCTCCTTATAATAGGAGAGGGCTCGTCTCAGGTCCAAGTTATGGAGTCTGTATTTGGCCTCCCAGGCGTAACTAGGGTAGTATACTGGCAGAGTTAACACCTGGTTAAGGAAAAACTCTGACACCCCCTTCGGAAGGAATTTCTGGTGGGGGCATAGGACAACCTTGTCCCTGTGGAAGACCAGATAAGGGGAGTCCACTGAGAGTGCCTGGAGCTCCCCTGTCCTTCTGGCAGATGTGATAGCCACCAGGAAGGCGGTCTTCCATGACAAATGTGACAAGGCACACTTGTGCATTGGTTTGAATGGCTTGTCTACGAGCTCTGCCAGTACCAGCAGTAGATCCCATGGAGGTGGAGGTTCACGCACCGGAGGGGATATGTGATCCAGGCCTTTGAAAAAGCGTCCGACCACTGTCTCCTGTGCCAAAGTCGGCTGACCAGTCCACGCCCAGTAAGCAGAGATGGCTGCCAGGTGCACCCTAAGGGTCAATGACCGAAGATTCCCTTTGGACAGAGACCAAAGGTAGTCAAGAATGTTAGCCACTGGACAGGACAGAGGGTACAGGCCCATGCCCTGACACCAAATGGAAAACCTTTTCCATTTGAAGGCATACCATTTCCTGGTCAATTCCTTTCTGGATGCCTCCGCCATGGTGAGGACATCCTCGGAAAGACCCAAAGCCTGGAATTCTAGCCGCTCAGGTACCAGGCTGTAAGGTGCAGGGACTGAAGGTCCGGATGGTATGCCGTCCCCTGGTTGAGAGAGATCAGGTCTGGGTGTGCTGGAAGCCGCTCCAGGGGTATGCAGCTGAGGCTGAGGAGATCTGGATACCAGAACTGGCGCGGCCAGTCTGGGGCTACCAGAAATGAAAATTACGTACCTACTGTAATTCTTGATCTTCTCTTGTATCTTCACCATTCATTACTGCTTGGGTTTTAGCCGGGCGCTGCCCTCACGGGAGTTTTTTTTTTTTTTTTTTTAGAGTTAGGCCAACGGCGCCGCTTTTAAGGACGACGCATCGCACAGTAAAGTAGGGGCGCCGCTAGAGTGCCGTAGACTCCTCCTCTATCTCAGTTCTGTTGGCCGGAGAGGCGAAAATAAAGTGTAAGAAAAAAGAAAGTGAGGCAAGAGAGCCGAGGGATAGAAAAAAGGAAAGGAAATAAACTGAAAAAGGAATAAGCCGATGGAGAATAGACAGAGGAGAGAGAATTCCTACCCTAAGGGACCACAGGGCCTCCTTTCCGGGGCAGCTCTAGGGGAGGAACAGAGAGAGGGAGAGGAAGTAGGAGAAGAAGAAGAAGAAAGAAAGAAAGAGGCATGTTGAGAAAGAGAACAGTGCCCATCGAGCATTGTTGGTTAAGAGGCTTATAGGCTCGAAACTAATAGGGGAACAAGAATCCCAGTTGTTAGGACTGAGGAGAGGTTCCACCGAACTTCCTGAACAGACCCAAGAGAGGGCAAACTCTCTGAACTCTCAACATGCCAAGTCCCTTCATCCTAGTTGAGGGCTCCTAGACTGTTCGAACAAAACCTGTTCGGAAGAGCCCATCCAAGAAGAGGACTAAGTTCCTTAGCACCCTGTTAAGTGCTACCACAGAAGAGTATGGAAAAAACATGCCCTCGGAGGCAGTTGGTAAGAAAATAGAGAGGAACTCAATCCGACTTGCTAAGACAAGGCAGACAGAGGCTGAAGCTGACAAGTTCAGTCAGCAGCTGGAAAAGCTTTGAAAAATAATGCCTGCCAGGGGATTCCAAACTTTGAGGAGGCCAAGACAGGGCATGGCCACCAGGCTGTGAAACTACATGACCTGAAGAGGTAAGGAATCGCCCCATAGGGCAGTCAGAAAGAGTTCCCTCAGATTAAAGAAATTGCAACCGTAGTCGTTCCTCTCTACCTTGAGGAAAAAAGCGAATCCATTCAAGAGAATGGGGAAAACAGATTTTTTTTTTTTTTGGCATAAAGGCCAAGGGAGGAGAGAGGAACGAGACGGGAGGGGGAGACGCTACAGAAGGAGGCCACTGAGGGGAAGGTGGGTGGGTATCAGTAATGAATGGTGAAGATACAAGAGAAGATCAAGAATTACGGTAAGTACGTAATTTCATATCTTCCCTTGTCAATCTTCACCATTCATTACTGCTGGTGAGTATAGCCCTCCCCTTGACAAAAAGGGGGTAGAACCTGAGGGAACAAGACCCCCAGCCTCCTGTTGTGAAGAACAGAAGGAAGACCTGCTAAATACAAGGAAGCCTAAGTGGGAGAAGAGCTAGGAGGTGCCTCCAGAGGACAGGGAGACGGAGAAAGCCCCTGCAAAAGCCTCCTAGCTCTGGAGGAGAAAAGACGGGTCCCCCGGAAAGCGGAGCGGATCACGCTATGCCAGGTCAGGGGTGACAACCTTGATAGATGGAGCCATGCCGTCTGCCTAATGCAGATCGCTGTCCCCGCAAGCCTGGAAGCCACCTCATTGGCGTCATAAGATGCCCTTGCTTGGTGTCTTGCCAGCTCCAGGCCTATAGCGGAGAGGGCAATAGCCTGTCTGGTTTGCTCCGTATCAGGCATCGATGCTAGGAGCTGGGAGAGCATCGACCACAGATGCCGATTGTAGGCAGCGTGGTGAGCCTGATGAGATGCAATGCAAGCCACCGCACGAGAAGAAGAGAATACTCTTCGCCCCCACCGGTCGAATTGTAGAGAATCTGAATCTGGTGGGTGGTCGTGCGCCAGGCGACGGCACCTGGAAGGAGTCTCTAGGTACACCAAACCTGAGGATGGGTTGGAAGGGTACCAGGGATCCGAGGGGGCACAATACCTACGACAACAGTCTGCCGGGGCTGGAGAAAGGGCGGCTGGCGACTGCCAGGAACGGATAGACGCCTCCTGGAAGGGGATAGGCCAGGAAGGTACCACCAGGTGCTGGGCACTGAATTCTCCAAGGAATTCTCGCATCTCCCGTTCGGTATTGTCTCGCCTAACGTAAGAGATTTGAAGATCCCTCACCATCCTCGAGAGGAATCGCTGATATTCAGTGAAATCAGCGTCGGAAGAAAGATGAGCAAGGGGTTCCTCTCCCTCAGAGGAGGAAGACGAGGATGATGGAGAGCTCGAATGTCCAGACGATTCCTGCAGCGGTGGGGAGAGTCGAAAGACCGGCTCATGCATGTATCTAACATATGAGGGGAAGGCCGCCGCAGAACCTCTGAACTGCTCCCAGGATAACGGCACCGTAGGACCGACATGGCCTGGAAGAGCGGGGAGTGGAAGCAGAGGTATTGGAGAAGGACACCTACGAGGAGGCAAGTGACCTCTGCCAGGGCTCTGAAATCCGGGGAATGGAGCCCGAGCTGGCGGGATCCCAGACAACAAACCAGGCTGCAAGACGAGACCCTGAGGATGCGATGCCTGGAAGAGCCCGGCGGGGAACCTCCCCTGTGACGAACCCGGGACTGCATGGGTCCAGAAGGGCAGTCCACAGCAACACCACCAGAGGAACCCTGGGGCCCAAGAGGAAAAGGCGGGGTTGAGGTGCTGTAGCTCCTAGCCACCCCATGAGTGGCGGCGAGGCAGGGCACCGTCCCCTGCCCTCAACCCTTGGACTCCGAGGCCCTCCTCCTCGACTGCAGCGTTCCCCCACCCGAGGGGGCAGCAGCACCGGAGGGCAGCTGTCACAGGTCCCCTAGGAGGGCCTCCTCCTCAGTCCCACCGCATCACCGCCCTGGGACCCAGGGCCACCCTAACCCAAGGACCCTCAGGGAGGAAGGAAGAGGGACAGTGGAAGGGGCCCGCTGCGCCGCCTAGCACCCTGTGCCACCGGGGACCCTGACCCCGAAGAGTCAGGGTGCCAGGATGGGTCCCATCCATGTCATTGGCCTCCGAAGAGGACGAGACCAGCAGGACCTCAATGCTGGCCACCCAGGGATCCCGAACAACAGGCGCTGAATGGGCGCCTGTGCCAGGGCGGCGCCACGCACCCCCGCCCACTCGCGACAGCTAGGCCCAGTCCCGCTCCTCAGCAGCACCAGTTAGGCCACGCGCCGCTCCCGGCACTGGAACCCAACCCGACGCGCTGCCGGGAAACACGAACGGGCCCAGCGGCACTCTGGCTGGCACCGAGGGCCCAGAGCGGCGCGCCGTCACGATCACCAGCACTGGATCCGAAATGGCGCGGGCGCGAGGTCCACGGTGCCAGGCCCAGGAGATCGCGGGCCTCGACACTGAGAGCCTGCACCTCCGGTGACTGCCCGAGCGGTGTCCCGTCGCGGCCTCGGGAAAAGATTCTGACGTTCCCCGACACATGGAGCTTCCTCTTCGGCAAGAGAAGGAGGAAGCTTCCCTCCTCCAGCGGACCATATAGGCCCGGAGGGGACCCGGGAAGGCCTAGAGACCTACTCCGGGAATCCCTTGAGCGACGCCTGCCCCCGGTCGGCGGGCCTTGCCGAAGCTTGGAACGGGACTTGAGGACACGACGGTCCATGGAGAAAACAAGCGTCGCGCGTCCATGTCGTGGTTGGGTCCCAGGCAACGGAGACAGACATCATGCCGGTCCGAGACGGAGAAATGCCGGCCACAGGAGCACCGACGCATAGGGGCGCGGCCCGCCTTCGATTTACGCCTTGCCCCCGAACCGGACATGATGCGAACTAAACAAGTGAAAACATAGGAAAAGCATTCAGCACCGCAGAATAGAAATAAAAAGTACGGTCTTACCAAATTGCAGTGTCGAGTGGGAGACTGAGAGAAAAACGAGGAGTCTTCTTAGCTGAGGAGAAAACCGCTTACTTAACGCTACCGCGCAGCAGGTGCAGCCTCGATGGCGGGAGAAACAGAACTGAGATAGAGGAGGAGTCTGCGGCACCTAGCGGCTGCCCCTCGCGCATGACGCGGTGCATCGCTCCTCGAGCGGCGCCATTGGAGCCGACTCTAAAAAAAAAAAAAAAAAACCTCCCATGAAGGGATGCGCCTCGCCAAACCCAATAGTAATGAATGGTGAAGATTGACAAGGGAAGATTCACTTTTGCCTTGTCCCTCCTCACCTTAAGGAGCACACTGTGGATCAAGGGAAATGAAGGGAAGGTGTAGAAGAGGCCTGGGATCCATGGCCTTGAGAAGGCATCCCCCTGCAGTGAGCCCTGCTGAGGGGGGAAGAGCATGAAACAGCCTCAGCTTGGTATTTTCCTGGGAGGCAAACAGGTCCACCATCGGTTTGCCCCAGTGGGAGAACAGGCTGTAAGCTACCTCTGGATGGAGAGACCTCTCATGGGATGTCTCGCCAAAGTGGCTGAGAGCATCTGCCAGATGGTCTGAGGCTCCTGCACATGAAAGGCTAGGAGATCTGTCTCCAGACGGCTGACGAGGGTCCAGATGTGGAGCACTTCCTTGTAAAGCAGACAGGAATGCGTGCCGCCCTGTTTATTGAGGTAGTACATGATCGTGGTATTTTCCATCTGGACTTGAACCACTTGACCCCGGAGTTGAGGAGCGTAAGCTGACAGTGCCAATCTGACTGCTCTGAGTTCCAACAGGTTGATGTGGTATCGGGACTCCTTGGAGGTCCAAAACCCGTGGGCCCTTTTGTCCCCCATGTGGGCTCCCCAGCCCATGAGAGGGGCATCGGTAGCGAGGACGGCCGTCAGCTCGGTACAGACAAATGGGATCCCTTCCTGCAACTGGTCTGGGGCAGTCCACCATTGGAGAGCGTCCCACATTTTCTGGGTAACAGTTATCAGCTGGTCGAAATGACCGTGGTGCTGAGTCCACTGGGTGGCCAGTTCCAACTGAAGAGGGCACATCTGACACTGGGCCCATCAGACCATGGAGGTGCATGCTGCCATGCAACCCAGAAGGCACAGAAAGTCCTGGGCAGGACACAATTGCCCAACCAGAAATGATCAGGCAAAGAAGGAGAGAACCTCCATCCTGTCCACCGGGAGCCGAGCTCTAGCTTGATGAGAATCAAGCTCTGCCCCGATGAAGCACATCACCTGGGAAGGCACGAGTTCCAACCTGGCCTTGTTGATCAAGAGGTCAAGTTGGGAGCAGGTCTGGAGGGCCAGGTCCCTGGACCTCTCCACCTCCTGCTAGGTGGGACCTGCTAAGAGCCAATCATCAAGGTAGGGGTATATTCTGACCCCCCCCCACGCCTGAGGTGGGCTGCCACCACTGCGAGGCATTTGGTGAAGACCTGTGGGGCCGATGACAGGCTGAACGGCATGGCTTGGAACTTGTATAGGGTCCCTTCAGCTCTGAAGCAGAGGAACTGCCAATGAGACGGATGGACCGGGACATGAAAGAACACGTCCCGGAGACCCAGTGAACAGAACCACATGTGTCGCTCCAAGGATGGTATGATCTGGGACAGAATGACCATCCAAAAGGTGCGTGACCTAAGATACTGATTCAGGTCATGCAAATCTAGAATGGGGCGCCAGCCCCCCATCTGCTTGGGCACCAGGAAGTACCTGAAGACAAAGCCTGGGTCTGCTGGAGAATCCGCCACTGGAGCTACTGCCTCCTTGAGGAGGAGCTGAGCGATGTCGTCTCGGAGAGCCGACTGAGTATGGGTGGATACTCTTTCCTCCTGTGGGGCCCGGGCTCAGCTTGGAGGATACTGCTCGAATTCTAGAGGCAGTCCTTGACCGACCACCTCCAAGACCAACCTGTCCATGGTGATAGCGGACCAGACAGAAAGGAAGTGGTGGAGCTGACCCCCACGGGAGGACCCAGAGCTGGTGTGACGGGAGAGGGGATGACAGCCCCCATTCTGTCACTGAGCAGGCTTGGAGGAAGAGGATCCAGGACCTGAACCTCTGCCTCCTTTACGGACCTGGGATGGCCTGGGTTTGGGCAAGGGGTGCCAAGCTTGAGCCTGCTGCTGCTGCCCTTCTTGAAAGGAGGGTTGCTGGGCCGCAGGGGAAGAGTGACGAAAAGTCGTCTTCTTCTGCTGCTTCTTACACGAAGAACCTTTAGCAGAAGTGGTGTCCAAGGTGGCACTGGACTGCTCAATACACTGAAGGTGACCAACCACACCTGGGCTGAAAAGATCGTTGCCCAGTAAAGGCACAACAGCTAGTTTGTGCTGAGTATCTGCCGGGAAAGAGGAGAGTCTCAGCCAAGCCCTGTGGCGAGAGGCACCTGCGGCTGCCAACGAGCGGGCACAAGAGTCCCCAATGTCTAGAGCCATCTGGAGCTGCTGTTTTGCAACTGCCTGGCCCTGGTCCCAGACTTGCTTGACTGTGGTCTGCATGTCCGTGGGGAGATGTGGGAGGACTTCATCCAAAGACCCCAAGAGGCCATGGGAGAAGTGTGCAATGATGACGGCCGAACTTGCCTGATGGAGGTCTAAAGACAAGGCTGCATAGATCTTCCAAGCCGAATGATCCAAGTTTTTGGATTCCTTCTTAGGAGGTTGATCAGTGTCAGTGGAACTGCCAGTATGCCTGAACACAGAAGTGGTCACCAGGCTCTCGGCCAAAGGGTACGCTGTGAACCCTGCAAGGGACCCCATGGGCACAGCATACTTGTGGACCATGCGGGCAGACAGAGCTGGACAAGAGGCAGGGCACTGCCAAAATTCTAGGGCCAGGCCTTGGCCACAGGAAAGGCCTCCGTAGGGGTATGCACTCTCTTGAGGATGTTCGTGAGAGGGTACTCTGTCTTTTTCTGGATAGGATCCAGGGGCATCCCTGTAGACTCAGAGATGAGGTGAAAATGCCCTGAAAGGTCGAAGGACCTTCCTCCGTCTCTATCCCACTAGCTGATTCATCATCCCCGGGATGAGAATGTAGGGTGGTCTCATCTGAATCTGAGGAATCCAGATACAATGGTCAACCACTCCAGGTCACCTTCGACTCACCGAGGGTGGTCTGGGGTGATGGTAACCGAAAGACGCCAGGGAAGCCACATGCTGCTTGGGTGGTGGTTCCACCACGATCAGTGGAGAGACTGATTTTGGCCAAACCGGAGGTTTCACTGGCTCCGAGGGTGGGGGAACCGACTTAATTGGCTCTGAAGGAGTCAGCTTCGGCCTGGGAGGCGAAAGCCAAGTAATGGCCAGGGTGGAAGCCGGGGTTGGCTTGTGATTGGTCAAAATCAGCTGTTGCCACATGAGGTCCTCGTAGCGCTGACAGAGTTTCCACCGTAGCCTCTCCTCATCCGAGGAGGACGAGGATGACCAATGACGTTACCTCTTTTTCGAGCGCTTGTTGTTCTTCCTTGGCCTGTTAGTCGAGGGGGTCCTGGACCTTGATCGAG
Organism: Neoceratodus forsteri; assembly: GCA_016271365.2. Classification (NCBI taxonomy): domain Eukaryota; kingdom Metazoa; phylum Chordata; order Ceratodontiformes; family Ceratodontidae; genus Neoceratodus; species Neoceratodus forsteri. Next base: position 1,706,086,202 of record CM028129.1, on the reverse strand, counting down.
ATCAGCTCGGCCAATTCGGTCGCTCGAGAGACAGTGGCAGGACAGGTGATTTCCCAGGGTCAGGGACCACTTCCTCAATGGGATTCCCAGTGGGCTGGGTCTCCTCGTTGGGGAAATTCAAGGACCGGAGTCCAAGTGAGAGTCGTTGACTGGAATTGGCGACAAGGGGTCAATCGGATTGAGGATAATTTCAACCTCATCGATCGACACTTCGGACGACTGGCCAGACAGCAAAGCCGAGAAGTCAGTGGCCAAAGGGGCAATTTCGACCGAGGTCGAGACTGCTGGTTCCTTAGACCGAAATCTCTCCACATCGCAAGAACGTCTTCACCGAGACGAAGACAATCCCAGGTCATTTTCCCGCTTACGGGATCGAGAGGATTTCATGCCCTCAGGACCCTCTCCCTTAGTCGGGAGAGACTGGCACAACTCTTGGAAAGAACCCGAGAAAGTGGAGCCTAGGTTGAGCAGAATGAAGAAGCTCCAAGAGGAAGATTCTGCGGCACGAGCCGCTTCCTGCTCAAGGCTTGCATGTCTTCAATTGCTCGTGAGATCCCATGACATGAAACCACCCACTGAGCTGCCTTTGATTTCACAGGAGGATTCCATTTTTCTGGCCTCCCCAAGTTCAGGTGTGCGAGACGGTCGTCGAGGACTTTAGGGTGAAATGCAAAACAGAAATCGCACTTCGGGGTATCATGGTCGACACCCAAGCAATAGACGCACGCTGTGTGGGGATCAATGCGTGACATCTTCTGGCCGCACAAACACCGGCAAAATCCGGGAGAAGATTTGTCTTCCACAATCGAAGAGAAACAGTCGGGATTGCTAATGCGAAATAGACGAATTTTCCGAATAACCGAAGGTTTTAAAGCCAGAGCCTACAAAATGCGGGAGCATAAAGAAGGCAACCCGAATCTTCCAGTGGAAAGGAAGATCTGGTGTCACAGGGCAGAGCCAAGGGATATACTACCCGGGTGGGTGGGAGGAGCCAGCTTGAAGACCTTACGGCGATCCTTAAAGAGAAAGGGACATGCAAAGAAGTGTGGATGAACAACATATCCACGATCCTAGAAAGATGACTTCCAAGTACAGTGACTACAATGTGGAAGAGCTGAAGTAGCTGTGCCAGGACAGAATGGTACATTATGAGGGGGCAAAACAAAAAGAACCTCGTGGAGGCTCTTGTGGCAGCCGAGGATCAAGCAACTGCCCAGGACCTCGAGTCACAGCCAGTGACTGAAAAGGACCAGAGCCTGGTCGTGGGGGTTCTAGGGTCCATCACAAAGTCTAGTCCCAGGGAGGAGGACAGCAAGACCAGAAGGAACCCAGAGTCACAGCAGCAGGTGAAGGTCATCACAGAGCTGGGGCTAGAAGGGATCAGGCTGCAGCTGGAGCTAAGGAAATTGGAACTGGAATTTGAGCAGAGAAAGTCTGAAGCCCAGCAGCAGTGGGAGTCTGAGCAGAAGAGGTTTGAACTGGAGAGGCAGGAAAAAGAAAACCAGCTTTAGAGAGAGGCAGAGGAAAGGGGAAAATGGCTTCATAGAGAGAGAGCGGCTGAGAGAGTGGAAAAAGAGCACCAGAGGGAATCTGAACTGGAGAGGCTGACTCCAATGACCAACACCAGATGAAGTAAGTGGCAGGGACAGACCTGAAACTCCAGGGCTGGGGTATAAATTAAGTACCAAATTAATAGTGGAATTTAAAGAGGGTGAGGATATGGATACATTTTTGAATTCATTTGAAAAGGTCTGTATCCAGGCCAGGGTACCCAGGGAGTCCTGAAGCTTCCAGCTATCCCCACTACTGAATGGTAAAGGGAGTGAGGCGCTGGGCCAACTGGATAATGATGATAGCCAAGACTATGAGAAACTTAAAGCTGCTTTACTTAAAAAGTATGAATTGACTCCTAAGGCCTACAGGGTTAAATTCCATAAACTCCGAAAAAGCCCTGACATGAGCTTTGAAGAACTAGCCACAAAGCAACTGAAGTTTTTAAAGCTTTAGTGGGAGGGGGTGGAAGCAAACTCTGTGGGGGAAAATTGAGGAGATTATACTTTTAGAGCATTTCTTTTGGGCTTGCCCAGCAGAACTGAAAACCTGGCTAGAGGATAGGGATCCCAAAACAGCACAGCAAACTGCTGAGCTCTCGGATCACAATGCCAGGAGCAGGCCTGCTCTGAAAGGAAGTGTGGGAGCAGGTGCTGCAGCACAGAAAGGGAAAAGTGTGTCTTTAGGGCAGCTAAAACCCTCAATGTCTCTGCAGAAAGGGGGAAGCCTCAAGTTACCAAGCAGGGATGTTTTGGAAAAAAAGAATGAAGAATGTTGGTTTTGTAAGCAGCCAGGGCATCTGGCTAGACAGTATCCTACAAAGGCACAGAGTGGACAAAGTGTCCCTCAAAAGGAGCTGGGTGCACTGTGTATCCCTGAGAGTATGCTTGTGAACATGAGGGAGCACCTACACCTTGTTATTGTAAATAGGGTGCAGACCCATGGGTTAAGGGACGCAGGGACATCTCTTACCCTGGTAAAAGAGGATTTGGTTGAGGCTGAAAAGTTTATACCTAATCAATTTGTCACTCTGAGGAGATTCACAGGGGAGGAGAAAACCCTGCCACTAGCTAGGAGTCAGGCTTGAAGGTGAAAGGAGCACAGGCTGGGATGGACCAGATGATCCTGCATCAGCAAGTCTGTCCTGAATGATAGAGTCCTTGGTTTACTGACTGAAATTCTGTTCAACAGAGAAAACCATATCTATCAAGACCAGCAGGGAGCCACTACAGCAACAATCTTTTTACCTCCAATCTGCGCAACACTCTCTGAATGAGAGGGATTGGAGGGGCTACATACAGAAACAGATTTTGCCGTGGCAGTCTAGACGCATCCTGACAAAAACACCATGTCCTGGATTTAACATCCTGTACTTGCAAGCATTGATTATTATTGGATTTATGTTTGTTTCTATTATAGGGAATTACTTCAGATTAATTGGCCTTTTCTTTATAGTTGTCTTATTCTTTTTTCTTCTTTTCCCCGCACAGTATGTGATTTACTAGTTCTAGGCTATGTATAACAATTACCGTCTGTAATGTATCCTATTCAATATTTGAATATTATAGAATACATAAATAAAGATTTTTTAAAAATGAATGCATCCTGACAGAAACACCATGTCCTGGATTTCTGGAGCAGAATATGAAAATTACGTACCTACCGTAATTCTTGATCTTCTTGGACGAGTCTCCACCACTCATTCACACTATTGGGTATAGCGCCGGAGGCACTAGGACCCATCGGGAGCAAACTTTTTGCTGGAGGTGGGAAGCAGAGATGGCGCAGGAGGCCTGGCGCCGCAGCCCTAGCTCGCGCGGCAATGACTCTCTCGGTGTCGACCCTCCAACCGCCTCAGTACCTTTTTTACCAAGGAGGTGCAGCGCAACTAAACTAAAGATAACCTAACTTTAGGCCCGGACATAAGATAGTCCGGGCGACCCGTGTAAGAAGGGTCAACAAAGAAGTCTTCACGGCCTAAAGATTTGAGGGAGTGAAGACCAACACAGTGGTGAGCTCGGGGGATGGAGGGTGGGCGTGTGAATGAGTGGTGGAGACTCGTCCAAGAAGATCAAGAATTACGGTAGGTACGTAATTTTCATATCTTCCTGGACATAAGTCTCCACCACTCATTCACACTATTGGGAGAGTACCGAGCTAATAATCCCCTGAGAGGCGGCAGGATAGACCAAGAGCTAACGTTTCTAGGACAGGAGTCCATGAGGATAGTTCTGCCAAGGTGGAATGTCGCCTGGCATGAACATCCAGTGCATAATGCCTAACGAAAGTATGCACTGAGCTCCAGGTGGCGGCATTGCAGATGTCTGCAATAGGCACGTTGCGAATTTCCGCTAGGGATGCCGCGACCACTATGGCAGAGTGAGCGTAAACCCTACCTTCCAATTTACCTGTGCCATGGAATAGCAGTGTCGAAGACATGCCACTAGCCATGATGAGATACATCTGATAGCGACAGGCTGACCTAGCCGGGTCTCACTGAAGGAAACGAAAGTTGTTGGGCCTTGCGAAAATTCTTGGTTCTATCGAGATAGAAGCATGAAAGCCCTCTTAACATCCAAGAATGAAGAAACGTTCTCCTTCATTTTGGAAGTTCGCAAAGTAAGAGGAAGGACCAAAGGTTGGTTTAGATGGAATTCTGACACAACCTTGGGAAGAAATTTAGGATGAGTACGAAGAACTACTTTGTCCTTATGGAACACAGTATACGGAGGGTCTGTGACCAGGGCATGCATCTCAGAGACCCTACGACCTGAGGTAATGGCCACTAGGAAGGCAGTCTTCCAGGTGAGAAATTTTAGCTCACAGGTAGCCAGAGGTTAGAAAGGTTTCCGAGTGAGCATGTCTAGCACAAGGTTAATGTCCCAGGCTGCAACTGGACGTCTTATAGGAGGTCTGGTATGCAGAATTCCTTTAAGAAATCTCTTAACCATAGGTAACTGAGCCAGAGACAAAGAAAAGACCAGCTCATGATATGCTGAAATGGCACTAAGGTGAACTTTGACTGTAGAGTACTGAAGAACTGAATTTGAGAGGTCCAAAAGGTACTCTAAAACCTTGTCTGGTGGACAGGAAAAGGGATTCAAAGAGGACTTTGCACACCACAGCGAAAAACGCTTCCACTTAGATGTGTAAGTTTTCCGAGTGGCTGGCTTCGAGCAGCCAGAAGAATGTCTGAAACTCTTGAGAGCGTTGAACCGGTTCACTTCTACCTCTTCAGGAGCCAGCGTGAAGGTGAAGCGATCTCAGGTTGGGATGGACCACGGACCCTGAGTCAACAGGTTCACCTGCAGGGGAGTGGTCTCGGAGGAACTGCCAAACATATTGTTGAGTAGTGGAAACCAGAGTTGTCGAGGCCAAAAGGAGCAATGAGAATCATCTTGGTCCCCTGAGACTCAAGCTGAGGGTACTCTGAATTAGAGGAAGGGGCGGAAAGGCGTATAGAAAGCGTTTTGTCCACTGCAGCCTGAACGCATCCTGACAGAAAATGCCAGGCCCTGGAATTCTGGAGCAGAAGAGAGGCAGTTTTGCGTTGAGTGGGGATGCAAAAAGGTCCAGGTCTGGAGTTCCCCACTCTTCGAATAGTGACTGAACTATGACTGAGTCGAGAGACCACTCATGAGGATCTGCTTCTGTTCTGCTGAGACAGTCTGCCAAGTCGTTTTGTACACCTGGCAGGTAAACCACTTGAATTAGAGCTTTGTGTTCCAAGCACCATTCCCACACCCTCGTCGCTTCCCTGCATAAGGGGTAAGAGTGAGCACCGCCCTGCTTGTTGATGTAGTACATCACTGCTTTGTTGTCCGTTTGAAGGAGAATGGTCTTGTGACAGAGAATGTCCTTCAACGCTCGGACCGCATAAAGGACGGCTCTCATCTCTAGGACATTTATGTGAAGCTGGGACTCGAGTTGAGTCCACACCCCTTGAGTGCGGAGAGCGCAACAGTGAGCTCCCCAACCCATTAGCGATGCGTCCGTGGTAATGGAGATCTGATGATCCAGAGGAGCAAAGGGAAATCCCTCCAGGAGATTGATCTCCTGAGACCACCAGGTGAGGGACCTCTGTAAGGGTTCTGTCACCTTGATGGGATAAGACTGCGGGTGAGTGGTTGGAGACCACTGAGCACTGAGCATCCATTGAGTGGTTCTCATGTGCAGCCGTGCTAGGGGTACAGTGAACACTGAGGATGCCATGAGGCCTAACATACGTTGCATCGAGAGAGCTGTAACTGATCTGTTCTCTCCAATGTAACGAGCCATCTGAAGGATATCGTTCCTTCTGTCCTCTGGAAGGAAAGCTTTCGCACAAGAGGTGTCCAGAAGAGTCCCTATGAAAAGGAGTCTCTGGGAGGGCTGCAACTGAGACTTTTGAGGTTCAGCAGAACTCCCATGGACGTGAAGGCGAGGCCGTCTGTCAGGCGTCAGAGTCCTTGTCTGGAAGGGCTTGCTAGGAGCCAGTCGTCCAGGTAGGGAAACACCTGGATGCCGAGTTTTCTGAGATGCGCTGTGAGAACTGCACAACACTTTGTAAAGACTCGCGGCGCCGAGGATAGCCCAAAGGGCAGGACTCTGAACTAATAGTGTTGACCCAGAGCCACAAACCTCAAGAATTTGTGATGCCTCGGGTGAATAGGAATGTGCTGGTAAGCATCCTGCATGTCCAGGGAGGCTAGCCAGTCATGTTGATGAAGCAAGGGTAACAGGGTTCCCAGAGAAATCATTTTGAATTTCTCCTTGGGGAGAAATTTGTTTAGCTTTCTGAGGTCTAGAATGGGGCGCATTCCCCCGGACTTCTTTGGAACCAGAAAGTAGTGGGAGTATAACCCCGTGTTTCGCTGATGCAGAGGCACCACTTCTACTGCCCTGTTGTTTAGAAGGCCCTGAATCTCTGTGGCGAGAAGGTCTGACTGAAGGGTTGACAGCCTGGGCTGTCGTTTGGAAGGACAATCCGGAGGGGGTCTCCAGAAAATTGAGAGAATACACCTCGCGAATTATCCGAAGGACCCATTTGTCTGAGGTTATGGACTTCCACTGGCTGTAGAAGTGCATCAGACGACCTCCCACCGGAGAGGAAAAGTCCACCTCGGGCAGTTGAGATGGGACTTGGGCCAGCAACTCATAAGGTAGCGCTGGGCGCTTTGGGCCCTTGCGCTTTCTGTTGCGCCTTTTTTTGAGGTTGGGCAGGTTGGTTCTTATGGAAACTTCCTCTGCCCCGAAAGGACTGACGATTATGAAATTGCCATCTACCGACATGCCCTCGAGAAGGGGCAGAAGGGGGTCGAGCCAGCTTAATGGCTGACCTAGTCTTTTGTGTAGCTTCTAGAGCTTGCTCTACCTGAGGACCGAAAAGATAAGAGCCGTCAAAGGGCAACACCATCACCTGCTGTTGCACATCATTCGTGAAACCCGAAGTACGCAGCCAGGAGTGACAGCGAGTACAAATACCAGCAGCTGCTGAACAAGAAGCAGTGTCGAAAGCATCCATGGCTGCTTTGACCTGCTGGTTATTAGATTCAATACCTCTGGTAATGGTTTGAAGAAGCTCTGGCTTTGAGTCCGAGTCCGGAAGAGCCTCAACCATTTGCTTGATAGAATGCCACAGGATATACTCATACTGGGAAAAATAACCCTGGTAACTTTGTCGCATACTTAGAGTGGACTAGCAAAGACTCTCTTACCTAATGTATCTATCTTACGAGACTCTTTGTTGATAGGTCAAGCTGTAGTAGTTTGAGGAAGAACTACCATGTCATTTTCTGCCAGAACTACAATAGGATCCGCAAAGGCTTGGGATGCCAAGATAGGACGATCTTTGGGAGCTGAGTATTTCCTATCAATGGATTTAACCACCAAAGGGGTAAGAGCAGGATTATTCCATACCATTTGAGACAGCGTCTCGAAGGAATGTTGAATCGGAGGAGTCAAATCCGTAGGGATCTCCGAAGCATGAAGATATTGGAGTCTTGACAGCTTCCCAGGATCGATGTCTGTAGTCTGGAAAGAAAGAGTGGAGCTCAGATTCTTCAACAGAGACTTAAAGGACAGGTCCTCGACCACAGGCTCTGTAGTAATAAAAGATCCTGTTTCGTCCACTTCATCACCCAGCCGAAGGTCTGGGTCAGGCTCAACGTCATCTCCTGACAGTCCAGGAGGGACTGTATGGACAGGAAAGGGATGAAAGCTAGAAAAGGAAGGAGGAAAAGAGACAAAAGGGAAGTCCCTGAGAGCCCCCGGCACCGAGGAGGCGCAGCGCCGAGAGCAGCGCTGAGGAACGCCTGGCGCCAAAATGGTGCCGAGACGCCGGATGCCATGACACCGCACGGCGCCGCAGACAGCGCCGCACGGTGCAGCAGGCGGCGCTGAGAAGACACACGGCACTGCAGGCGATGCCGAGGACGGCGCCACGAGGCCAGACGGCGCCGAAGGAACTCCCAGAGACCGAAAAACAGGCTTTGAAGGAAAGGAGACAGGAGATAAGGGCATCGGTGTGGCCCCCTGCGCCGTAGCCATGTGAGGGGGGGAAACACCTAAGCACGGAGTTGACGGCACCGAAGAAGGTGCCACACGACCAGGAAAGTCCAACCGCCCTACCCCATCGCCCAGAGAGCCCGAGAGCCCACGAGCGACCGAGCCAGGTAGCCGAACCAACCTCCAAGCCCATTGCTCCAAAAGAGCGGCCCACTGATGAAACTGCTCATCTGAAGACCTACCTGCGGGCAGGGTAGGACTCCGATGTCAGCGTCGGCCATCAGAAGCGGTGCGGCGACTCAGAAGAGAGACCGGCAACTAGCCCGATAACGAGAACGCCTACGCGAGCGTATCGAGGCGACCTCGGTGATGCCTTCTCTTTTTAGACCTGCGGGTAGAAGAAGAGCTCGAGGCGAGCAGTGCCGAGAATCGACCGTTTGGCTTTATGCTTCTCTTGAGGACGCCCATCCCCGGGCATTGGACTGCCCGTTGTCAGACCCCCCTTCCGGAGAAGGCGGCGGACCGGACCCAGCCCGACTGACTGAACAGCTTTCATACGAAGTCTCCCTACCGTCACCTGACCTGCTCATGGTCGACTCCGTCAAAGTAGGCCGAGACTTCTTTATCGTTTTAATTTAAAAATAAGAATAACTTAAGCGATACTGTATCGTGATAATACTATAAAAATAATAAAAACTGAAAACTATGCTGCAGTTTGAAGTTTGACTCCCGACAATGACGGCGTCGTCACTGAAGCGCACTGACCGGCGGGAAAAAAGAACTGAAAGGCGGTTGGAGGGTCGACGCCGAGAGTCATTGCAGGGCGAGCTAGGCTCTCGCGGGTGTCAGGCTTCATGGGCGCCATCTCTGGCGCCGACCCTCCAGCAAAAAGTTTGCTCCCGATGGGTCCTAGTGCCTCCGGCGCTATACCCAATAGTGTGAATGAGTGGTGGAGACTTATGTCCAGGAAGATCAAGGCAGTTTGGCATTGAGTGGAGACACGAAAAGGTCCACATCTGGGATGCATCACTTGTCAAACAGCAATCTCACGACACTTGGAGCTAGTGACCACTCATGAGGATTGGCCTCTGTTCAGCTGAGCTCTTCTGCCAGTGTTCCGAACTCCTGGCAAATAGATTGCTTGGAGCAGAATCCCTTGCTCCAGGCACCATTCCCACACTCTCATCACCTCCCTGTAAAGAATGTAGGAGTGTACACCTCCCTGTTTGTTGATATAGTACATGACAGGCTTGTCTGGAGAAGAACTGTTTTCTGGATAAGTCTACTAAGACTTTCAGAACATAACAAACGACTCACATCTCCAACACATTGATATGGAAATGAGTCTCTGACTGGTCCCAAACCCCTTGTGTTTTGAGGCCTTGGTAGTGGGCTCCCCACTCCAACAGGGAGGCATCCATAGTGAGAACCACCTCCGGCTCCAGCTGGGAGAAGGGGAAGCCATGGAGGAGGCTCTTCTCTACTGACCACCACATCAGGGACCTTACCAGTGGTTTGGTCAGCTGAATAGGGTAACTCTGAGGGTGTGATGTTTGTCACTCAGTCACAGACTCGATCGACTTGGTTGTCCTTATATGTAGGCATGCCAGAGGTATATAAAAACTGAGAAAGCTATTAGAGCCAGCATGCATTGCATGGAGCGGGCTGGCACACTTTTGTATTCCATGCAGCATGCCATCTGCAGGATTGCTTGTAGTAGTCTGCTTTCTGGAAGAAAAGCCTGGATCCAGGTCATGTCCAGGACAGCTCCTATAAGCAACAGTTCCTGGGATGGTTTAAGCTGAGATTTCTTTCAGTTCAGAAAGACTCCCATGAAGGTTATGAACTCGGAGGCAGTGGCTACCGCCTGTTCCATCTCTTGTTTGGATGAGCTTGAGATTGGCCAATCATCCAAACACGGAAAGACTAGGAACCCCAACTTTCTCAGGTGCACTACCAGTACTGCAAAACACTTTGTAAAGACTTGCAGAGCTGAGGAAAGCCCAAAGAACAGGACTCTAAACTGGTAGCACTGTCCTAGCACAATAAAACAAAGAGGCATCTGTGGTAGCTGGGGTGAATCAGTATGCACTGGTACGCAGGAACACACCTGAGCAGCATACGATAGAGCAATAAAGGTCAAAATCAGGTAGGCAAAGCTTCAAAAAGGTATTCTAATAACCATACAAGCAACAACAGCACAAAGCCAAGAATTACCCCAATGCTTCACCTCTACTAAACGAGGCTTTGTCAAGTGCTGGGGCAACAGTACCCTGGTCACTTTTATGTGTAAAAAAAATGACATCATAGATTAGCATTAACAGTGGGTACGTACCCAAAACAGAGCACTACCCCATGGAAACTAAAATCCCAAAGAGCCATATTTTGTCAGTTGCACTGTAAGTCGGAGATAGTGAAACAAGGATTCTGGGAGGGGTGGATCAGAAAGGCTACAATGTAGTAAGGCATCCTAGTTAATCATGAGCACAGTAGACAAAGAGGCTGATGCCCAGTCTCTACACTACAAGACAAACATGAAGACGCTGGCGAGACCCATAAATCCAATAAAATAGTAGCCTTTCCAGGGAAGACTGTGGCCCACCCCCTTGATGAAGCCTTGTGTAGTGGAGGCGAAGTGCTGGGGTCATTCTCAGCTCTGTGCCATTGTTTGTTATTAAACCCTCTTTTTGCAGTTTACCAACCTAACTTTGACCTTTATTGCTGCACTGTATGCTTCTCAGATATGGTCTTGTGTCCTTAGATTTCTGCAGCTAGCACCATCTTCCAGATGCAGAGTGCTCCAGTTTGTGTGAGTTTTGTGCTGGCATGCATCCGACATATCCGGAGATGCAACCAGTCCTGAAGCTTCAGGTAGGGTAGCAGAAAGCCCAGAGAAATCACTTAGAATTTTTCTTGATCCATGAATTTGTTCAGATTTCTGAGGTTGAGAATGGGGTGCATGCCCCTTGATTTCTTTGGGACTCAGAGGCAGTGAGAATAGAACACTGTGTTCTGTTTTGAATCTGGCACCATTTTCACTGCCCTGCTGCTCAGAAGGCCCACAATGTCCTGTGGCAAAAGCTCTGCCTTGTGAGCTAAGAGGCTTGCCTTCTGGGTGGATAATTTTTTTTGTGGGGGGGGGATTTCTATGAAATCCAAGGAGTACCGCTCTCAGATAATCCTGAGGACCCACTTTTCTGTCATGATGGACTCTCATTGATGATAAAACTGGGTCAGTCCCCTCACCCCCCATGGGAGGGAGGTCTGCCTTTGGCAGCCTGAGGGCCGAGCAGGGCTGTAGCTTCGAATAGGCATCAACTGATTTTTGCACCTGTGCCTTCGACTGCACTTTCTTTAGAGGCTAGAGAGGTTGTTTTCTGTTATTTTGAGCTCCTCTGCCATGAAAGGACTGCTTATTGTGGCAAGATCCACATTCCTTGCCTCTCTGGGAGTTAAAGGGAACTGGTCTTTGAGTCTTAAGAGTCATCCTGGTTTCATTACAAGACTTAAGAGACTGCTTCACTTGCTGACTGAACAGGTATGTGCCATCGATGGGCACATTCATAACCTGTTGTTGGACATCTTAGTGAAGACAACAGTCTGCAGCCAGAAATGCTACCTGATGTAGATGCCTGTAGCCGCAGTGCGAGATGCTGAATCAAAGATAGCCACAGAGGCTTTGAGCTGGTAACTGTTAGATTCAATACCTTATTTAACAGTTTGCAGTATATCTTGTTTAGCCTCTGAATCTGGCAGAGCCTCAGCCAAGGATTTTAGCTTGCTCCACCAGAGGGAATTTTCATACATGGAAAATAACCCTGGTAGCTACATATCCGCGTGCCAAGGGTAGCTGAAGCATATGCCTGCTTGCCCAGGAAGTTAATCTTGTGTAACCCCTAGATGGCGCTATCCCAGGGGCTACTACCCCTGCCTGATTTGCCACTAACAGGTTGAGGGGCCTGGATCCAATGGCGGGTGCCTCCACCCAGAGGTCAGGGTTTGCAATAGTTAAACTAACTTGGTCACAGCCCTCTGGGACACTGCAACCCCCCTTTCTTCCCACTAGTGGCCCACACAATATATCAGAATTACCTTCACAGTATACACTTACCCCCAGGTCTGGTTCCGGCACTGGGACCTCCTGTGAAATGAGATACAGTGCAACAATCACAGTACAGTACTTTAACAGTAGACAAATACCTCAGGCAGTATAACTTTGCTGAAACAAGCAGCTCTGATTTATTTGGGGGATATAACAAGGACGGGGAAATCAGGTTAATTAGCTTATCACTCTAATAACCTACCTATGGCTCTGTGCACAGGCCTATCCCTATCAGTTACTGTCCCTGGGTACCCAAGCCCTAGTGGCTAGTCCAAACCGTGGCAGCTGGTAGGGCCCTTTCACACAGAGAAAGGAGAATTAAACAGTCAGCAGTACAGTAATTCCATTTGGATTTAATGTGGCAATTCAACAGGAGCGACCCTGAATTAGTACTCACGACCTCCAAATAAGATAGGGTCCTTCAATGTCAGTAGGGCTCACTTGAGGTACACAAACCTCTTCACATCCATATAAAAGAAAGCACTATACCAGGCAGGCTGCATCTGTATCCCGATCGCAATTACTGCACAATACCCGGGAGAACACACAGCAGATTCAGTTCCTGACAGACCGAGTGCAATTTTCAGCAATTCCTCCAGTCTTCTACAGGGTGAGCCTGGTTTCTACTCTTCAGAGATCCTTTGATTCTTTTCACAGGACGGATTCAGTCCTAACAAGCTGCAGACCGGAACTCTGGGCCTTACACACGTTTTTTGACTAAAACTGCACACTGAAAAAGCACAGGGCTCCTTCCTTCTTCACTGCCAAAGCTCAACTGAAACTCCAACCGACAAAACCGGGCACTTCCTTTGAGTTCCTCCCAGTTCTTGACTGGATTGGCTGTCACTCACAATAGACTGCTGCTGTTGGTCCAAAAAGGTGCTGAAGTCTAAACTACATCTCCCAAGTCACTGCCCATACAATCCTCTTGTGGCTGGCTCAGATTATGAGTCAAGTTCTGATTCGTCCAAGGCACCATTTTAGAGCTAACACCCACACTGATTGGTCCAGTTCAGCAGTTCAAAACTAGAATGGGGAACTAGCAGACACAGTTCTGACTGCAAAGAAAGCAGGTTAGACAAACTGTAATTTCATTATTACTCTAAATAATTTCTGGCAAACAGTTACATCTTTCAGATAGGTTCCCTTTGCACTCCTAGTGACTGCAAAATGAAGTGAATTGGCAGCAGCTCGAGTGGTACTCAGAAGCACACAGTCCCCCCATACAAACTAATTATGTCTGCAAGCAGACAGCTCTTAAAGAGACAGTACCAGAGGCTCTAAAAACACTCACTGATAAATGGCTTAAATGCCAAACACCATTCAGGCTTGGAGCATTCAAGCAAGCTCCTGGAAGTCTTTTGGGAACCTCCATTTGCAGGGGGGTTACACTTGCACTTGTTAGGAGGTGTGCAGTTATTTCCTTGGGAACCAAGGCTTTGAGGCCTGAACCTCGCACCACATTAGTGTTGCTCGTATACTGCCCCTAGGGATCCGATCGCAATCCGCCGAATAGTGGCAGTGTCCAACCTGTGATCTGACCGGGGATCCGAACTGTGACTTAGGTCGGATCACAGATCAGATCGCACTTCACCCGTGGTCGGATCCAGGGATCCGGGGTGGGATCCTGGGGATCCAACCTGGATCCAGGACAGTTGGATCTGTGGTCAGATAGAACTCGCTTCTGACCGGATCCACTATCTGTCCCAAACAGTGACATAGGTTAGAGGGAAGGGAGGAAGCCAGGGGCAGCCAAGGACTTCGGCCGAAAAGGAAAGGAAAGCACCTTGTTACTGCTGTTATATATATATACATATATTCATGGCAAAAAGCTCAGTTTAATGCATCGGTTAGGGTTGTTCCACAGTGACAAAAGTGAGGAAATTCGGTGTTAGCGTTGCCACCCCTTGCACCCCCCCGTCCACCCAGCCCATCACCAACAGGCATCGGGGTGTGCGTTAGGGTGTTGGCCCTAACTCTCATCCCATTCCATGTTAAATAACCTGAGGTGGTGCAGTATAGGAGAATGGGGTAAGAGTTAGGACCGATGCCCAACGCACACCCCGATGCCTGTTGGGAGGTGAGGTGGGGGGCAAGGGTGGCAACCCGAACACCAAATTTCCTTGCTTTTGTTGCTGTGGAACAACCCTAACTGATGCATTAAACTGATTTTTTTGCCATGAATTTCCCTTCTTTTTGAGAATGTGCACTATAAATAGTGACTGGAATGTGGTGGTGGGAGCGTGGGGCCTGTCACTTTGCTGCGCAAGAACTGTATGACTGACTGAAATGAAAATTGGTAAATGAAGACATGTACACGTATAACAAATGTTATCTGAATCTGTTCAACAGTTGCACAGCATCACGCTGGGAAAGCTGCGCAGGAATGCCGAAAAGAACATTCTTGCCACTTCGCTACACAAGAACCATATATCCGAAGGAATCAAAAACTGTTAAAAGAAGACATGTACCATAGCACACTGTGTGTACAGAATTGTGTGTACATCCATTCAACAGTTGCACAGCACCATGAGCAAACAATGTAACATGCACAATTCAGCAACCGTAAGTGCCAGCAACCCGAAAATTGTCACAGTCAAAGACGTATTATAAATCTTTGGACATTCCAAATGCCAGGCAAATCGGATACATGGTTCAGAAGTAACTGAAGCATAATGAACCAAATTTTCATTCGTCGGAGTGGCATTATTCCGCACCTGTTAATGTTTTACACACTAAACCACTGCAAGGCACCTCCGTACTACTAGTTCTAGCTACGCTATAAATTTCAAGCCAGTACCACCATGCAGAGCGCTGTGTGCAAAACATTAACTGCATCACACAGTATCTCGGAGTGAATTACTTTTACAACATGTAAACAGCATTAATCACATCCCCAGTACATCTACTCAACACCCTCCAAATTTCATGTGAAAAGACCAAACCATTCCAGAGATATTCCATTTTTACGTGTCTGCACCTTTAAGAAGTCTTCCACCATAAAATGGTGGAAATCGAAGTGGAAATGTGCTAAAATGGTGGACCTGGTGGATGAAAAATCTGTAATCACGAGGGGGGACAACTTCAAATAGCAATAACTCTGGAACACAACAACATATTTTCACCAAACAAAAACTGGCATGTTTCTTGAACAAAGGTCTTTCTACGTGGCAAGTTTCAGATCAATCAACCACACACTGGCTGCGCTATGCGTCGCAGAAGACAGTGAAGAACAATAGCAAAAACAATGTTTTGCACTGCACTGCGCAAATGCAAAAACACAAACAGTAACGTTAACGCAAACGGTGATGGCAACAGTGAGGTAAAAGAAAACAGTAGTGCTAACGGTGACGCAACTGCAAGCGCAAACGGTAACGCACATGGTGACACAAATGGAAACGATAATGCAAATGGTAAGAGAAACGCATGTGCAAACATAAATGAAAACAGAAACGCAGTCAACAATGGAAACGCTACCGAAAATGCAAACGCTAAGGCCAACGGAAACACAAATGGTAATGAACATGCAAATGGTAATGTAAACGGTTATGGTAACACCAACGATGATGCCAAAGGAAACAGTAATGCAAACAGAAATGCAAATGCAAGTGCATATGCAAACACAAATGGTAACGCACACGTGACACAAAACTAAATGCAAACAAAGATGCAAACGCAAATGGTGAAAGTAACGCAAATGCAAGCGCAAACGTAAATGGTAACACACGGTGATGTAAACGGAAACGCTAAGGTATACGGTAATGGAAATGCAAGCGGAAACGCTAACGGTAACAGTAATGCAAATGCACACCCTTTTTTTTACCAAAAAGGTGCATTCAGAAGCACAGTGAATACAAAGAATGTATGCATAATAATGTCCCTTGGAGCAGAAGCTTGGCAGAGAACACCAGGAGGAAGAAGTGCTGTGTGACTGGACTTCTGTTCTGGGACTAAAGAAATAGAACTCTTCTACTGGGACCTTCAATTTAGGGTAAAAAAACACACACAAAAAAAAGTGTGTTTGTCTTAGCTGAAGTGAATGGTTATCTGAGCAGTTATCTCAGATGACTGAGCAGCTATCTAGGTGTAAATCTCAGCTGGCTGAAGGGGATTGTTATCTGTGCAATTTAATTACATGTAGAAATATCTATTAAGTAGGGGGAGTGGCTTAGCTAGAAGGAAGCTAGATTTAAACACTGCCCTATATAGATTCTGCCAGAGGCTTGGCAGAGAACACCAGGAGGAAGGAGTGCTGTGTGACTGGACTTCTGTACTGGGACTATATTGCCCTCCTTCCCACCCAAAGCTAGTGTTACTTTTAGAGGCACAGGATTTGACTGACAACAGGAACTTCCTGTTTGGGAGCAGGAAGTGAGTGATCACAAAGCCCACCAAAGACTCACCATCCTAGAAGGGCAAGAGTAGCTCTCTTGCCTCTCCTAGCTGCTGGAGGTCTGCCTCTGAGGAAGTAAGAGGTCTACTGAGAAATATAGGATCTTCTTGTTTCAGAACAGGATGATCAGGAGCTTAAAGGGCACAGAAGCAGTAAGTAAGTAGGGAGAAAAGAAAAAAAAAACAGAGGAAAGAGTAAGGATTCCAAACAACAGTGAAGAGGCCAGAAGTAAGACATGATGGGAGTGGTGCAGTGCAGTGGCTGTGCAGCAGCAGTCTTCCGAGAGACGTTCTGGAGGATGCGGTGTTGTCCCATCTGCCAGGCACCTTTCTGGGCTGAGGGAGGAGGTTGCTCATCTCCAGGCTGAGTTGACTAGGATTTGTGGGACCTCCTCTTCCATCCAGGGACCACCAGGGCCACTGCCATTGCCTCACAGGTTGGCAAGAAAGAGGAGCGGTTGGACTACAGTGGGCTCAGGGAGGGTGAGGGTGGTGGAACAGAAGTGCATCCCTCCAGTTGTACCTCTCCACAATTCCTGTGCCATTCTGGCAAAGTGTGGTTTCTTTGTGGAGGCACCTGCAGTGGAGACCAAGGAGGATGCTGGGAACCTCCACAAGGGAGACCCACAGGAGGGTGGCATGGGACCCCACAGGGGAAGGAAACAACTCCTGGTGGGGGACTCCACTGTTAGGAAGGTAGAACTGGGGGAGGAAGGGGAGAAGGAGGTAAGGTGCCTGCCTGGTGCCATGGCTTGGAGGGACAGGAAGCGAATCCTCAGGATCGCCAGAGCAGCTGCACAGGGGAAGGAGCTGGATGTCATTATCCACCTAGGGACAAATGACCTGGCTAAGAAAGAGATCAGAGCAGTGCAGGAAGAGTTTGTGGAGTTGGGGAGGGGCCTTAGACAAGTATCATGCAAGGTAACCTTCTCGGAGGTACTGCCCGTCTATGGCATAGGTGAGGCTAGGGTGCTCCACACCATGGGATTCAATCAGTGATTGAAAAACTGGTGCAGAGCTCAGGGATTTGGCTTCATTGGGGACTGGGGGTCCACCTGGAGTGATGCAGGCCTATACTGGCATGATGGGCTGCACCTGTCCAGGAGGGGAACCAGGATCCTAGGTGATAGGTTTAAATGCTTCATTGGCAAGCATTTAAACTAGCCAAGGGGGGATGCACTGGAAAGGAACAGGGAAATCCTGGCCCCCCCCAAAAAAAGTCAGGGTAGTAAGTGAGGTAAACACCAAGATAGAGATGTCGATAGGGAGAAGGGCAGGGGTAAATGGAGAAAGTGACAAAGGCAATAAGGACAGGGGTGGGGCAAAAAGGAGCAAGGCCATCAGGAAATGGAGGGTAATGAGTACCAATGCCCGTAGTCTGGGCAACAAGCTCCCTGAACTGGTGGCCTTGATGGAAGAGGGATGCCTGGATATCGTAGCAGTCACAGAAACATGGTACACAGAGAACCATGGCTGGGATGTTAACATACCAGGGTACATAACCTACAGGAGAGACAGGGAGGGGAGAAGAGGGGGAGGAGTAGCTTGCTATGTAAAGGATGGGATAAAAGCAACTGAACAAAAGAGTAAACAGGGAGGAGAGAAGGCACTGTGGGTCAACTTAGAGACTAGAAATGGCACCACAAACCACACAGGGGTTGTATACAGACCCCCGTGTCAGGGGGAAGGAATGGACAAGGATATGATAGAAGGCATTCTTAAGATGGCAGAGAAAGGGGAGATACTGTTGATGGGAGACCTGAATATGTCAGATGTTAACTGGAGCACATTTGCTGCAGCCACATCCAAGAGCAGGGCCATTCTTGATGCCCCACAGGTGGCATGCCTCAGACAGCTAGTTTCGGAACCCACTCATGAGGGAGCAATCTTAGACCTCATACTCTCAAATGGGGACAGTGTGAGGATCTCAGATCTAGAAGTGGGTTGCCATCTGGGAACAAGTGACCATCAAACAGTGTGGTTCACGATAAACTCAGCTACAGAGTCAAGCCATACAAAAGTGAGGGTACTGGACTTTAGGAGGACTGACTTTGGCAAGATGCGAGAGTGCCTTAGAAAAGCACTAGCAAACAGGCTAGAAGGAGGGGTGGAGCAACAATGGGGAAAACATCAAAACTGCCATCACAGAGGCAACAAGCCTTTGTGTAAAGCAAATGAACAAATCAAAATGAAGGAAAAAGCCACTATGGTTCTCAAAAGGGGTGGCGGGGAAAGTCAGGGAGAAAAAAATAGCATTCAGAAAGTATAAGGAAACACAGAAGGAGCAGGACAGACAGCTGTACCAGTTAAGGCAGAAGGAAGCAGGGAGGGAAGTCAGAATAGCAAAGGCCCAAACTGAGGAAAGATAGCTAACTCGGTTAAGAAGGGGATAAAACCTTTATAGGTACATCAGGAAGATATAAAGACAAAGGGAGGGATAGTGAGGCTGAATAGAATGGACAGTGGGTGGGCAGAGAGGGACAGTGAAAAAACAGGGATACTGAACGAATATTTCTGCTCAGTATTCACAAAAGAGGAGGAGGTGCCTAATCCAATTAGCAGAAGAACTCTTGATAGGGGGGGTCGATCGCAGTCCTTTCACAGAAGAAAGGGTTTTGAAAGAACTCCTAAAACTGAAGGTGGACAAAGCAATGGGGCCTGATGGAATTCACCCCAGAATTCTAGAATAATTAAGGGGAGAACTAGTGAAACCAATGACTACGCTTTTTAACAAATCATAGGAGGATGGTGTGGTACCTGAGGACTGGAGGAAGGCGGATGTGATTCCCCTTCACAAAAGTGGGACCAAGACAGAGGCAGGAAACTACAGACCTGTCAGTTTGACCTCTGTGGTAGGGAAAGTGATGGAATCACTTCTGAAGGAAAGAACTGTTGAGTACCTAGAGGCCAGTGAGGCACAGGACCCAAAGCAGCATGGGTTCACAGCGGGAAGGTAATGTCAGACGAATCTAATTGATTTCTTTGACTGGGTGACCAAAGTAGTAGACCAGGGAGGGGCTGTGGACATGTCCTACCTAGACTTTAGCAAGGCATTTGACACAGTCCCACACAAAGATTAATTGTCAAATTAACCAGCCTGGGAGTGGGTCCCAGGGTGGTAGCCTGGTAAAACATTGGCTGGACAACAGGACACAGAATGTAATTGTAAATGGAGTCCACTCTGAAGAAGAGGGGTTACTAGTGGGTACCGAGGGTTCAGTACTAGGTGCAGTCCTTTTAATGTCTTTATAAGTGACACTGTAGAGGGACTGGAAGGAAAGTATGCCTCTTTGCAGATGACACAAAGATCTGCAACAGGGTTGATACACAAAGAGGCGGAAAGGATGAGAAGGATTTGGCAAGGTTGGAGGAATGGTCAGAAGTATGGCAGCTTGATTCAATGCAAAGAAGTGCAAAATAATGCCTGGAAAAAAGACCAGGGAAGATTACACAATGGGGGGCTAACAACAACAACAATGGAAAGGGACCTGGGGTAATTATATCAGATGACCTTAAGGTTAGCAAGCAGTGTGAGAAGGCAGTAGGGAGGGCTGGGGTATACTGGGATGTATAGGGAGAGGCATCAGCAGCAGAAAACAGGAAGTTGTTATCCCTCTATGCAGACAGTTGGTGAGACCCCATCTGGAGTACTGCGTCCAGTTCTAGAAAGACCCCATCTCCGCAAGGACATAGACAGGATAGAGGCAGTCCAGAGGAGGGCAACTAAAATGGTGCAGGGTCTGCAAGAGAAGCCATACGAGGAGAGACTAAAGGAGCTTAATATGTATACCCTTGAGGAAAGGAGGGGGAGAGGAGACATGATAGAAACTTTTAAGTACCTCAGTGGAATCAACAAAGTCCAAGAGGGAAGCATCTTTCAGAAAAAGAAATGTGCAAGAACAAGGGGACACAATTTAAAGATAAGGGCGGGAGGTTCAGGGGCAATGTGAGGAAGTATTTTTTCACAGAGAGGGTGGCGGATGCATGGAACAGCCTTCCTGAGGAGGTTGTGGGGTCTAAAACTGTGGGAGAATTCAAGAATACATGGGACAGACATAAGGCAATTCTTGTGGGGGGTAAGAAGAAATAGGCTGTTGGTTAACTAGGATCTGCAACTTATCCTGTAGGTAGGGAAATGGGCAGACTAGGTGGGCCAAGTGGTCCTTATCTGCCATCAAAGTCTATGTTTCTATGTTTCTAAAATGAGCACTTGGAATACTAAATGCCTTACATTGCGGAACCGTACGATGTAGATAAAAATTTAAAATCTCATATTATTTATAATTTTCCAGGCTAGTTTTATACTTAGCCCCCTAGTGGGGGACTAAGCATTCTTCCGATGAAAAGTCTGTATCTTGAACCATTTTCGAGATAAGGGCCCCGAAAGGCACGTTGGATGCCGTAATGTTAGCCTATGGGAAAAATCGTCAACTTCCGAGGGCCGTAACTTTGCAGCCCTCTTAATATTTTGACACCAATCCACCAAAAGGCACATTTGTGGGATCTTGGAGTTCTTCCCTCCAAATTTCAGCCCAAAAGACCAAACCGTTCTTTTGCAGCAGGGTGGCAAAGATTTCCTATTGTTTTGGGCATAGTATCGCAAAGTAGTGTCACAAATCATGACACTTTCGCAAATGAAATCATGAAAGTGTCGCATATGCGAAAATACTTTGCAACACTACTTTTTACAAACATTTAAGACACATATTTCTGGGGTGTTCTACCCCCCAAAAAAAGACATGGCTAGCATCCTCGGGGCTCGACTATGTGAACACAACAAGAATTGCGTCCCTAGATTTTCCCTCAGCCCCCATGGGGGAAACACAAGAGAAGGAGACCCATACAGGCCAAACTAGACCCGTGACTGGTCAGGGCTAGGCACAGTCTCCTGTCACCTGAAAGATGGAAATCACCCCTATAGTTCATGCCTCATGCTGCGAAAGAAAAGGCGGGTTCCCCGGAAGGAGGAGGCAAGCACCCTTTGCCGGGCCAGGGGTGTTAGCCTTGTGAGACGAAGCCACGCCATCTGCCTGATGCAGATCGCAGTCCCTGCTAGCCTGGATGATACCTCACTGGCATCATAAGACGCCCTTGCCTGGTGCCTTGCAAGCTCCAGGCCCCATGCGGAGAGGGCAACGGCTTATTTGGTTGCCTCTGAGTCAGGCAGTGATGCAAGCGCTTGGCCTAGCATTGAACATAGATGCCTGCTGTAGGCAGCATAATGGGACTGATGTGTGGCTATGCAAGGCATTAAGCATGTCAACGAGAAAACCCTCCTCCCCCATCGGTCAAACTCTGCAGAGTACACCTCTCTGGTGGTCGGTGATGCCTCAGGCTTCTATGCCCGGTAGGGGTGTCTAGTAAGCTCACTCCTGAGGTAGGATGAGGCAAAGTACCTGGAGACCGCTAGGGTGCGCAATACCTGTGCTGGCAGTCCATCGGGGCTGGAGGAGGAGCAGATGGACACTGCCAGGTGCAATGTGATGCTTCCTGGAATGGAACTGTCCGGGTAGGGACCATGAGGTGTTCAGCACTGAATTCGATCAAGAAGGAGTGTGTCGCATGCTCAGGATTGCGTCTTGGTATACTGGAGAAGTGGAGTTCCTCGACCAACCCCGAGAGGAAGCATTGATAGGAGGTCTGATCAGCATTGGAGGACAGGTGAACAGAAGTATCTTCCTCCTTACTGGAGGAAGACAAAGAGGCCGAGTAATCCGAAGATTCAGAGACCGACTGCTGCTGGGGCAACAGGTGAAAGACATGCTCGTCCATAGTGCTAACATATCCGGAAAATGCAACAGCAGTGGCCCTGAACTGTTCCCAGGTGAGTGGTCCTGCAGGACACAAATGGCCTGGGAAAGAAGGAGGGGCAGGAAGGCAGAGGCAAGGGGGAGACATATCTCACATGCTGAAAATGACCTCTCTTAGGGCTGGGAGACCGCACCAGCAATCTAACACCATGGAAGGATCCGTGGGTCTGTGCAGTAACCGGCCACTTAACCAGATCGAGGTGGTCAGGACTGAGCTCT
Organism: Neoceratodus forsteri; assembly: GCA_016271365.2. NCBI lineage: Eukaryota > Metazoa > Chordata > Ceratodontiformes > Ceratodontidae > Neoceratodus > Neoceratodus forsteri. The sequence goes on along the minus strand of CM028129.1, from coordinate 1,706,063,642 downwards.
GAAGGAGAAACTCCCCTGTGAGGTGACCAGGGCCACATAGGTCCATATGGGCTGCCCCTAACCCCACACAACAAGGTCTCCCTTGAAGGTGATGAGGACAAAAAAGGAAGCTCGGTGCTGCAGCTCCTCCCTGAGTCCCATAGGGCCCTCGGGGAAAGTCACTGCTCCTCACCCTCCTCATCCCCACTGACTCCAAGAGTGACCTCTTCCTCACTCCCAACTTCAGAGGCTCGTCCACTCCCACAGACCCCCCAAGGAAGGCCACAGAAGTGGAAGCCCCCTTGCCGGCCCAGAGAGACTGAATGGCACCGGCAACGGCACCGGTCCAATCTTCAGGGCCTGGAGCCTCAACTCCCTAAGACCGAGAGTCACACTCAATTACCAGAGGCCCCCCGGTGCCATAAATGGCTCTGGTAGGGCTCCTGATGCCGCCAATTGCACAGGAGCTGACGCTGACTGCAACAGCCGGAACCGAGGGAAGAGAAGATTGAGAAGGCGCAGAGGTACTGGGCACGGGAGATCCCTTGGACTCCGAAGAGTCAGGTCACTAGTCTGGGTCAGTCTCCTGATCATCCTCCTCTGGAGAGGAGGAGATCCAGAAGACCTCCAGAGAGTCAACCCCAAGGTCCTTCCACCCTCGGCGCCACAAACGGTGCCATGGGAGAGCCCAGTACCACCCACAGCGCTGCCCGATCACCAGTGCTGTGAACAGCTCCAGGATCTGGGTTGGCGCTGATAGGCAGGGCTGAGGTAACCACTGGGCTGGGACCAGCAAGCGTAGGTTGCAACAGGTGGGGATCCTGCACTTCCGAGGAGGTGACTACCAGTATGGTGTTCCTGGCTCAGTCCCCAAAAGAACTGGACTGTGCATATCGTACCGTGGTAGGAGCCTCTGCCCTGCCGAGGCTAGAAGAGATGCAGGCCCCCTCCTCCCTGGTCCATACAGAACCGAGAGGGGACCTGGAGGAAGGGTTGAGAGACCTGCACTTGGCATCCCATGTGCGGTGCCATCCTCTAAATGTCAGTAGAGCATGGCTGACCTTTAACACATGGTGTTCCAGGACGCGGCAATCCATGGAGAAGCAGGCATCACAGTTGTCCATGTCATGATTTGGACCCAGGCAGGTAAGGCATCATTTATGATGGTCTGAGACGGAAATCTGCCAGCCACAGGGATACGTAGGAGGCCAGCCCACCTTAGATGAACGTTGTTTGTCCCCTTTTGAACCCGAAATGACTCGTGGTACAAAACAACTAAAAACACAGTAAAAGACTGGGAGCCAATTCAGATAAAAAGGAAAGGGCTTACCGGTGCTGGAATAGAAACGGTGTCAAGTAGTATGAGACAGCAGAAGTAACGGTGTTGAAGTACTAGGCTGTGGTGTCGAATGGCGTAGAACTACTGGGTCACAATGGCAGTAGGCTGCGATGGCATATCTTCTTTTGCTAGTGAGGTGCTGCACGCTCGACAGCGGGAGAAGCAGAACTGAGGTGGAGGAGTTGGTGGTGGTTACTGGCCAACCCTCGAGTGCCACGTATACATCGGCCTAGAGGGTGGTGCCACCCCAGCACCAACTCCTCCCCTTGAAAAACAAAATGCTCCTGCGGTATGCTGCGCCTCCTGCTTACACCCACCAGTGATGAATGGTAAACACTGACACAGGGAAGATATTGCAATTCTAAGGCCCAATGTGGTACAGTTAAATGTTCTCTTCACCATGAGGTCCAATTTTTCTCGACTCCGTATCTGGGGGGAAGGAACTCAGATGCTTAGGCCTCTTAGACTTAACACGGGTTGCATTTATCACAGTTGAGTAAGCCTGAGGTTGGTCTGCAAAAAAAGGCTTTCCAGATGGAACCTGGTATAGTTTTGTCTGTTTTTCTGGGCATGGCATGGATCAAACTTGGTCTGTGCCAGGAAGCCATGGTAGCATCCTCTAGTGCAGCCAACAGAGGAGGAATGATCAGATGGGAATAATCTGGTAGTTCCAGGAACTCTATCAGGCTCCTCAGCATCAAACCCCATTGCTGCTTGAAGTTGCTTCATCATAGAGATGAAGGAGGGGTCTTCAAGAGGGGACCTCAGGGTGTACAGAGTCGAGTCCTCACTCCTGGTGGAGATGGTGGAATAAGACCTGTCAGAAGGACTCCCAACCATATATTCCTCCTCCTCCTCTGGCAGGATTAGGTCAAGGCAGTAATTGTTTCAACTGACTGACCCAAGGGTTCATTTGGGAGGGGGTTGGATGTGAAGTGTGTGGGACTGTTATTGTTTCAACCGCCTGACATGAGAGTATTTTTTCCCGGTGCTTGTTTTCAGGTGCTATATTTTGTTGATGACTAGCGCTGTGCTGCAGAATGATTCAGACACCCAGTGTGTTCTTTTTTTTTTGGTTTGTTTTTTATTTTTCCTATTTTTCATTTCTCACCACGTTTCCATCCTCAAGCAGGAAGGCGCCCTGTGCAATGATGCAATGGCAGTGCCATGCATGCTTCCATGCGTAGCACACCAGGCATCTTCCACAGACCTCCCCAGCTCTCCATGTGTGGTCCAGTGCTGATCCCCAGCCTCTGCTAGGGGTTGGGGGTGCATCGGATGCCACAATCCACCCCCCCAGAGGAGGCGAGCGGGCCATGGGCCACTCAATCATCTTCCCCACAGCCAGACCTCCAGTGACCCAGGCTCATTCCCAAACCTAGGTCACTAGCATCGTGAGTGCTACCTCTGTGCTGGGGGTCACCCCGCCCAGTGTGTTCTGATAAAAAGAAAAGGATAAACAATGAAGATGGAATGTTGACGCATGTTAGTTCTGCATTTACTGTGATGAAGTCCTCACACATTTCATTAAAGTAGTAACATAGGTAATATGCCTCTTCCAGATTCTAAAGACTCATTATAGTAAACACAAGAAATCTGTCCTAACTATGTCAGGCAACCTTAAAAAGGGGCAATTTCAAAGCTTTATCAATTCCTACTTCAGAATACAACCACTGCAGCCCTATACCTGACAAACAAAGGGCAAGAGGAAGTCAACATACAACTAAGCAGCTAAAGAGTGGGAACAAATTTCGTCAAGCACCCTTTGCACCTCACCCATTTTGAGATGGCATGACTATACCAGAAAGATTAAAACTAGATACTTTATAACACCCATATTATAGCTAAATGGGATCAGGGCTCCACCTCAACCTGCTGGAGGAACTGTGGGGAAATGTGGGCTGCCCACATGCACATTTTTTAGTCCTGTGTAGCATTGTTCACATAGTATTCTACCAGGTCGGATACCATTGGATACCATCATTTTGGCTGGATATCGGATAGCCTCAGATGGCACAGACAACTGACCAAGGATCCAACCTCATAGGATCCACTGTAAGTATTTAAGGTATCTGTGGATCCGACCATCGGATCCAACTATCCAAGGTTTGATTTAATGGATCCGACCTCAGATTGACTGACCAGATCCCACGTCAGATACCAGCACTATCTGATGGAGGATAGTCGGATCCACAAAAGCACTATCCGATCAACACTAGTCCGGCGAGGTGTTGGAGACCTATTGGAGGAAGGTCCAGAGGAAATTGCATGAGGTATTTATGATACAGACCCCATTACAATTCCCACCTCTGGTCTTAGGCTTGAAGCTACCCACACTAAAAGGAAAGAAGACACTTTATGTATCTAATGTATTTGTACAGCGGCAACAAGGAAGGCCATCATCAGAAAATGGTTACAGGTGGAACTCCCAGCCTTAAAGGATTGGGTCACTATTGTGGAAGAAACAGTATAACTGGGGAGGATAACTTACCAGGTGTAAGACAGAAATGAGGGCTATATCGCACAGAGGACTAGGTGGATGTTAGCACAGGGAAGGGAAAGACTCTCAAGAGGAGGAGGATGAAGCTTCAACACATGTATTAAGAAGGATAGCTAGACCAGCTGGACATGGGGAGTAAGAAGGGAGAAGGGAGAATAAAGGAGTGAGCAGACTGGCTTACAAGAATCTTATCATGTACAGAAGCCAAATCAAGATGAAGGGACCTCGGGGACCCCCTCTAGTTACTCAGAGACGACAGAGTTCCAGCACTAACAGATAATAACATAGCAAATAAAAGCCTCTGTAAGTTTGATGTTGATTTGTTTAGTGACTGTTAAAAAAAAAACAGAATATGCACAATACTATAACAGCGATTGTGGGTATGTAACGCTGTTTTGCTTTCTGGATAATTCTGAGTGTGCAACTGTACTGCTCCTTGTATCCTGCATTAGTGGGGAGAACAAATAAAGAATTTAATGGGGAGAACATATAAAGAAAGCATAAAAGAACCAATAAGTAGAGATATTAGTGGGAGGTGTGGCAGCTGTGACCAGTCAGAGATCCAGAGCAGCAGTCCCATTTGGGACCCATGTATCTTCCAGACACCTTTCTTATGGGAGGAAAGGGAATTTTAGATGCACCATCCTTAATCTTGCTCTAAAAGTCAATTTTTTTCTCTCATTTCAAAAATGCATCTTCCATCAGCTGGCCCAGGAGGGGATATATTAAAAGCAAACGAAAAGGCCAACCAAACAGACCAACAGAACGTGTAGGACTTTCATGTCAGCATACGGAAGAGAGCCTGGGAAGCTGTAATCAGACCGGTCCTGGGCTGCAAAAAGCTACAAAGCACAGCGCTCGCTAGCCCGGGGAGGGGGGGGCACCCATCATCCTGCTCAGTACAATCGTCGAAGGGAAGCTCATGCACTGTGTGAGCTGTGATATGCGAGGCCACTAAAGGTAGCATCGATGCCAGGGGAGGTGGGAAGGTACTCAAGGAATCAAGAGGGGGTGTCAGATAAAGAATAAATATTTGCACCAGTCTGTGTGTATGACAGCACTGGCACTCCTGGATCCTGTCCAATGTAGATCACTGGTGACCTCAACAACAGTGGGAGTAGCAGATGGGACTGGGAGTTTGCCTGGGGAATGTCTAAAATAAGAGGCAGGCAGGTTGGTCTGTCGGCACAGCGATAGTGTTACCGCTCGCGATGCTGCTGACCCAGGTTAGAAAGGGAGCCAGGGTCGTTGGGAGACAGTCAGGAGAAGGAGGACTGACCATCCCACAGGAAGCTCTCCTCCTCCGGGGAGGGAGGTCTGCACACTCCGCTGCAATACCACCACCTGGGCAACCAGAGGTAGCAGTGTGGGCAGAAGCCACAAGGGGACGGCGGGCACCTCCTAGCTGTGATGCACTCCCTTGCTCAGTCCTAGCTCAAGAGGCACCGGGGGGGGGAGAATGCCCAAAAAGACACTTCAGCTAAGGCAGGATGACACTGTGCTCCCTCGTAGACCCTGCTGTGCCTACTGGGCAGCCTGCCACCACATCCAAGCTAAACTCCTCCCAGGTCTGGGGAACCCTGAAGGCTCCATTGGGGGGTGGTGGCAAACTGTGGGGCACTAAAGGTGGCAGGCTGTAGGCACAGGGATGTCAGCTGACAGGGCTTGAGGCAGCAACAGTTGATGCAACCAAGTTACAACCAAGGATGGGGAGGTAAAAAAGAAAAAGAAAGATCAGGCAGCAGACTGGGGACCAAACAGCTGAATGAAAAAAGCAGAACAAAGCAAATGAAATTATGTGAACTGGTAACAACATTGTGAACTAAAATGAAGGGGTTCCTTACCTTGGAGACAGTGTAAAGTTAATGAGAGTAACTCTGGTGGATATCTCGGGAGTATAATGTGGATTTGGCAGCTTGGTGGTTATGTACATCTTGAAGTCATCATGATATGGAATAACAGCATCACCTAGCTTCATCACAGTGCTGCCTTGCTGTTTGTAGGTCTGCAACACAGAAAACAGTCCTGGCCAATGTCACAGAGGCTTGCAATTTGTGGTGTGTTGCCTGTGTGCTTCTTTTGTGTTGAAACAGGGTTCTATTAAGTAGAAAAATCTGACACCAAAACTGAAAGGTAGATTTAGTAGCAAATAAGAAAAAAATTACTCACCTTAGTAATTATGTTTCTTCTAGTGGAGTCTTGCTGTATTCTGACAAGTGCAGTTAGCCCCAGCCTTTAAACTGCCCCGGAGAACAATGGGTTAACTTTTCTATGCAAGGCATAGAATGTTGGTCTCGAGCTCTGTTGATGTCTCTGCTTGTTGTGTTTTGAACTGCAACCATCAGATCTTTACGAGCAAAACTCACTAGATGTTCTGTGTGGAAACTGTAAAATTTTTACTAGCCAACTGGCAGAAAAACAATCTTTTGGGTTCCCAAAGGAAGACTCAAGTCAGGAAACCCAAAAAACAAAACCCAATAATATTGAAACAACAAATTACCCCATGAGTAACAGAGGGTATAAGGGGACACCCTTGGGGTGTCAACACTGCGCCTGCCACCCACATCCCAAAAAATGCAGGTTCTGAGAGGGGAGGTCAGAATACAGCAAGACTCCACTAGAAGAAACATAATTACTAAGGTGAGTAATTTTTTCTTCAAACAACATGAAGTCTTGCTGTATTCCGACAAGTGCAGACTACCAAGCAGTACCTCCATGGAGGAGGGACAGAACCTACTTTGGGAATAGGCTGTGAAGTACTGCTGTGCTAAACTGAGCATCACTCCTAGCCTGGATATCCAGAGAGTAATGCCTGGTAAAGGTATGTACTGTTTTCCAGGTGGCTGCCTGACAGATTTCTAGGAGAGGGATATCCCTGGCAGCAGCCAGGGAAGCAGCTGTACCCCTTGTAGAGTGAGCCCTCAGGCCTGAGGGTGGAATCTTTCCCAGTTTCTCATAACAGAATTGTATACAAGACACAATCCACCTGGCAATAGTTCTCTTGGTGGCAGGTTTGCCCTTTCCTACCTCTCCATAAGTGAGGATCAACTGGAGGGAATCAAACCTGTGACCCTTGGTACACTCTATGTAGTAGCTAAGGGCTCTTTTAACATCCAAACTGTGTAGCCTCCTCTCTCCTGATGAAGAATGATCAGTGAAGTAGACAGGGAGAGACATAGACTGATTGAGGTGGAAATCTGAAACCACTTTAGTCAAGAACTTTCTGTTAGTTCTAAGGACCACTTTATCTCTGTGAAAAGAGATGAAATCAGGTTCCACTGACAAGGCTTGCAATTCACTGATACGTCTAGCAGAAGTAATGGCTACCAAAAACACAGTTTTCCAAGTCAAGTACTTAAGCTCTGCTGAGGACAAAGGCTCAAAAGGAAGTTGCATAAGCTGAGCAATGCAAACATTAAGATCCCAAGCAGAAGCAGGATCCCTTAAGGGGGGATTAGTATGAAGCAATCCCTTGAAAAACTTACAGAATACAGGGTGGGATGACAGAAAGGAAGACTTGCCCACTGACAGGAAAGCAAAAACAGCAGACAAGTGCACCCTGAGAGTAGCTGTTCTGAGGCCCAGGCTATTCAGATTGACCATATAATCCAGAACTGTGGGCAATTCAGCAGTATCTGGGGAGACATGCCTCTTGAAACACCAAATGCTGAATCTCTTCCATTTGGAGTTATAAGTCTTTCTGGTGGAAGGCTTTCGAGAAGCTTTGACAATATCCAGAACTCCCTGAGACAGATGCAAATCTGCAAACTCTAACTCTTCAAGAGCCATGCCTTGAGATTGAGAGACTGAGGATTGGGGTACCAAATCCTACCCTGAGAGGAGGTTAACAGGTTGTAATTCCTGGGAAGAGACAGGGGAGGATGGACTGCTAGGGACAGCAACAAGGGGTACCATGGCTGCCTGGCCCAGTCTGGAGCAATCAGAATCACTTTGCAAGGTTGTGACTTTATCTTGACTAGAACTTTGAACAGGAGAGGGAAGGCAGGAAAAGCATACAGAAATTTCCCTTCTCAGTTTAGAATCAGAGCATCCAGGGGGACTGAGCCCAAGACTGGGGTTCTGCAACAAAAGAGAGGAAGTTGGTGATTGTCTGGGGCTGCAAAAAGATCTATCTCTGGAGTGCCCCATCTTGAAAAAATTACCTTCAACACCAGAGGATCCAGGGCCCATTCGTGATGGCCCTGAGATATTCTGCTCAGTGCATCTGCTAGGACGTTGTCCTTCTCTGGAAGGTGAACTGCTATCAGAGAGGTTTGCAGGGAATAAGCCAGGGACCGCAACTTCATTGCTTCTGTGCCCAAGGCCGTAGACTGAGTGCCTCCTTGCTTGTTGATGTACCACATGGTGGTGGTGGGGTTGTCTTCTTCTGACCTGAACCACCTTGTTCTGTACTGACTGGGAAAAAGCTTGCAGTGCCAGAAACACTGCCCTGAGTTCCAAGAGATCGATGTGTAGAAGAGATTCCTGAGGAGACCACAGTCCCTGGGCGGTGAGGTCCCCCAAATGGGCTCCCCAGCCCAGCAGGGAAGCATCTGTGGTAAGGACCACTGAATGAGACTGAGTGGCAAATGGAACCCCTTGTCTCAAATTGTCCTGATCCTGCCACCATTGCAGGGCTTGGATCAGAGTTTGAGTCACTGGGATTAGTTTGGCCAGGGAATCCTTTCTTTGGGACCAAAAAGCTCTCGAGTGGAACTGAATGTCCCTCATCTGGAATCTTGTGCCTTGGACCACTGCTGTAGAAGCTGCCATGTGGCCCAAGAGCTGAAGGAAATGCCTTGCTGGTCGAGATACCTGAAGGCTGAATGAAGAAGCCAGCTCCATGAGAGCTCTTGCCCTTTCCAGGGGAATGAAGGCTCTTGTTTTTACTGTATCCAGCTCTGCCCCTATGAAGGTGAGGAGCTGCACTGGTTCGAGAACTGACTTTGGTAGGTTGAGAAGAAATCCTAAAGAAGTGAGCACTTGCTGGGTCACTTGCAGGTCTGACTTGACTTGGTCTGGAGACTGGCCCACAATGAGCCAGTTGTCCAAATATGGAAAAATGGAAATCTTTTGTCTCCTTAGGGAGGCAACAACTACTGCCAGGCACTTTGTGAACACCCTTGGAGCCGAGGTTAGGCCAAAGGGCATTGCTCTGAACTGATAGTGGCCTGAGGGCAACTCGAACCTGAGGTACTTTCTGTGGGAACACCTGATGGGAATGTGAAAGTAGGCATCTTTGAGGTCCAGGGAGGCTAGCCAGTCCCCTGGCCTTAGAGAGGGAAGGATAATTCCCAGAGTTATCATTTTGAATTTTGGCTTTAAAAGATATTTGTTCAGATATCTTAAGTCCAGGATGGGTCGCCATTCTTCTGTCTTTTTGGGGGTCAGGAAGTACCTGGAGTACAGTCCTTTGCCCCAGTGTAGAGTAGGTACTCTCTCTATAGCTCTTAAAGCTAGGAGAGAAGAAATCTCTGCCTCCAGGGCAAGGGTTTCCCGAAAGATTTGCAGGTGGAAAAGATCTGCCTCTCATCTTTGGAAATCTTTTGAAGCTGAGAACCAGTCCCTGGCTTACTACTTCCAGGACCCACTTGTCTGATGTGATAGACATCCAGTCCTGGACAAAGTAAGCCAGCCTGCCCCCTACTGGGATAGGAGAGTTGACCAGGGCAGACCCATCAGGGTGTCTGCTTGGCAGGGGCTTTAGGCTGAAGGGTGGATGCATGCCTCCTCATCCCCCTTCTGCCTCTCCCTCTGAAGAACCCCCTCTGCGAAAAGGAAGAAGAGGCCTGTGCTTGGTAAAAAGGCCTTTGAAAAGGTCTGCCCCTGCCCCTAGACTGCTACCTTTGAGGAGTTGCCTGCCTTTCCTTGGCCTGAGCACTCCTGTAAGTGGTCCTGTACTCGTCCATTTTCTTCATGTAATTCTCTGTCTGCTCCCCAAACAGAGAATTACCCACTACAGGAAAATCCATGGCCTTAGCCTGGGTATCCTCTGAGAGGCTAGTACATCTGAGCCAAGCCATTCTCCGAAGAGCCACAGATGTAGCCATGACTCTTGATGACACATCATTGGAGTCCACAGCAGCATGAAACTGAACTTTTGATGCCTCAATCCCATCAGCAGCCACCTCCTCCAGCTCCTTGGCAAGCTGGAGGGAAGCCTGTTTAGCTAGTGCCGGTACAGTGTCCCACCTGGACTTCTGGTATCTGGCTGTACAGGCCATATAATTCGCCTGCCTGAGTCCCAAGGAAGATGCCAAGTACTGCTTTTCTGCCATGGCATCAATCTTCCTGGAGTCCTTGTCTGGGGGGTGTGATGTCAAGGGAATGTTTGCCTTATCGCAGGCAGCAGCCTGTACAACCCCAACTTGGCTGCATTGTTGATAAAGGAACTCCATATCTGAGCCTGAAAGAGTATACCTCTTGCCCATTCTTTTACCCACAGGAGGTATGGAATTGGGAGACTTCAGAATTTTTTGTGTCTGTTTCCTAAAAGATTTGTGGAGGGGAACAGACAGTCTCCTGGACTCTGGGATGTCCATCATCTCTACGTAGTCAGGCTCTTCCTGATCCTCCACTGCCTCCTCCACAGGAAGCTGGAGGGTCTCAGCCATGTTTCTGTAAAACATAAAGTGGGAAGGGGACTCAGAAAGCCTAGGAGGAGAAACACCTGAAGGTCTGTCTGGGGAGATGTCCGAATCAATAGGCACATCCAGACTTTCACCATCACCATATTCATCTTCCAACTCTCCTTCCTCCTCAAACTCCGGTTCATAAAATTCTTCCAGGGTATAATCATGAACTGGGAGAACCGACCAAACCAAGCCCCTGCTAAAAGGTGCTGGATCAGTCGGAACCGGGTGAAGCGATTCCACAATACAAATCGCTTTGGCTATTTCTTCGGCAGTCAGAGTGTGAGATTCTGGATCTGAACCGGTCGATTTTTCTTTGCATTTCTTTTTTGCCGTAACTGACCCCTCGGGATCGGATCTCCTTTTGCCCGAAGAAGTATCGTTCTGGTCAGAGGACACTCCTTCTGGTTCGGTCGGAACCGAACCGGCTGGCCATCCGGTCAGCGACTTCTCGCCTCCCTTTCCTTCAGTCTACCTAATCTCTTTTCAAGGGTAGATTTGGGAAAGTTTTACAAATTTGGCAGTCTGAATCGAGGTGGTCAAACCCCAGACAATAAACACAGGTGGTGTGGGGATCGGCCTTAGCAAAGACCTCCCCACACTCGCTGCAGTGTTGAAACCCAGTGGGCCCGTTTTTTTCTTGGGTTTCTCAGACATGGCCAACCTAACCAAACTTACCCTTTTTCGCAACCGCCAGGCAAGACTCCCCTATCGGTTCCTGACCGTATCATGGGTCTTGGAAAAAAAGTACTAAAACTCGTTTTATTTTTAGAATCGATACGGACCGGTAACCACACACTAAAGTAAAATGCAAAATTTACCTGAACGATCGGTTCAGCCGAACCGATCCACACTTTTTACAAATTCCACACAGAAACAGAACAAAACCTATCTAGTACTCACAGTACCACAGACAGAGACGAACTGACTTATGCAGAAACTAAATTTCAGTAGAAACGGACCGAAAACCAACACTTTAACCGACTTCGAACCGAGCTGCAGGAGAAATCTCCGGAGCGACTGTTCAGTGAGGCGGAGTAAAGAATCTGACGGTTGCAGTTCAAAATACAACAGGCAGAGACATCAACCGAGCTCGAGACCAACATTCTATGCCTTGCATAGAAAAGTTAACCCATTGTTCTCCGGGGCAGTTTAAAGGCTGGGGCTAAATGCACTTGTCAGAATACAGCAAGACTTCATGTTGTTTGAATGGAATGGCACCAGATATTCTTTGAAATTTACAGAATGGAATACCTCACTGCCAGATTGCGGGATGCATCTGGTCTCTTTTTAAAGAGATGGCAGAGGTGGATTCTCTATGCACCCAGGAGTGACCCTGATTTTGTACCCTGAAAGAGAAATAAGAAGGGATGTACTCCCTGGCCCTTTCAAGAGTAGTGGGGATGGGGTTCGGACACCTGCCTAGCTGTAACTTGGGGATCCTATGCTCTGGGACCAACTCAGAAACTTTAATATGTAATAAGCTTATCAGGGGTAAAGACTAGCACAACGAAATGTCTAAATTTGTTTATCACTAAACTGCATTACTTAAACCTTTGTAAACATGAGTGCCTTATGTACTATTGTGTCTCTCATAATAAAAAATAAATTTAAAAAACAAAACAAAAAAAACTGAATGGCAAAGCTGCAGCAGACAAATGAAACGTCCTATTGTTAAGAAAATGTTACATACCTGTAACAGTGTTTCTTTCAGTGGCATTTTTCCATGGCTAGACAATTGCAATTTCTGACTCGAGATGCCAGCAGTTGGAACATGTTCAATAGTATTAATTATTTATTTATTAAAGTCTAGGAATAACAACCCTTTGAGTCAAGGACTCATTTACAAAGGCTCCACGTCATACAGAGAATGAAGACAAATACAGAGAATAACAAGTACAGAGACTAAATACAGAGGATAACAAGTACAGAGACTAAATACAGAGAATAACAAATACAGAGACTAAATACAGAGGCATAGTGCAGAACAACTATATAGAGCAACACCAGAGGTGTATATGGAGCAATCACACAATACGATCTGGTACATAGTCAGCAGAGGAATAATCTCTGGTACCCTTGCACCATCAGATCATCTCACAGAAGGGAACACCACTCAAGTAATCACACCTAAATGCCCCAATATAGCACAGAGAGGGAAGGACAGATAGGTGGTGTGTGGTTATGGAAAAGAAAAAGCTACTATTTTTAAACTGTTGTTTTAGTACTGGTATTCTTTCTACAGTTACACTAGTACAGCACCACTAAGCATGTGCAAATCCTGAAGAAGCCCATTTGTCTAGAACTTGGTCTCCTCTCCACCCTTTGTTTTGTTTCAGTGCCCCTTTATGATCCAGATCTTGAATAGACCCACAGGAATAGTAAGAAGCTGCTGTGTTGGCACAAAAAATGGAAATTATGTACCTACCGTAATTCTTGATCTTCTTGGACGAAGTCTCCACCACTCATTCACACTGATGGGATCTACGCCGGAGGCGCCAGGACCCAGCGGGAGCAAACTTTTTTGCAAGAGGGTCAGCGCCAGAGATGGAGCTGCGCGCCTCAACTCGTGCGGCAATGACTATCTCGGTGTCGACCCTCCAACCGCCTCAGTAACTTTTTTCCAAGGAGGTGCAGCGTAACTAACCTAGAAGGATAGCCTAACAAAAACCGGATGTAAGATAGTCTGGATGACCCATATAAGAAGGGTCAACAACGAAGTCTTCACAGCCTAAAGATTGAGGGAGTGAAGACCAACAACAGAGGTGAGCTCAGGGGATGGTGGGAGGGCATGTGAATGAGTGGTGGAGACTTCTTCCAAGAAGATCAAGAATTACGGTTGATACGTAATTTCCATATCTTCCTGGACATAAAGTCTCCACCACTCATTCACTCTGATGGGAGAGTACTGAGCTAATAATCCCCCAAGAGGGCGACAGGAGAGACCAGAGCTCTGATTTAGGACAGAAGTCCGTTGAGGATAGTCCTGCCGAACGAAAGATGGCAGCCTGGCATGGACATCCAGGGCATAGTGCTTGGCAAAGTATGCACTGAGCTCCAGGTAGCCGCGTTGCAAATATCTGCAATGGGCACGTTGCAGATTTCCACCAGGGATGCCGCGACTGCTCTAGTAGAGTGAGCGTACACTCTGCCCTCCAGCTTAATCTGCACCATGGAATAACAGTGGCGAAGGCATGCCACCAGCCATGTTGAAATGCATCCGATAGCAACAAGTTGACCCAGCCGGGTCTTGCTGAAGGAAACAAACAGTTGTTGAGCTTTGCAAATTTCTTTTGTTCTATCTAAATAGAAACGCAGAGCTCTTTTGACATCCAAAGAATGAAGGGTATGCTCTCCTTCATTTTGGAAGTTTGCAAAGTAAGTAGGAAGGACCAAAGGTTGGTTTAGATAGAATTCTGAAACAACCTTAGGGAGAAACTTAGGATGGGCAGGGTTTTATTTAACTGTAAAAATTGATTAGCGTTTTGCTCATAAAAGTGCTAAATCCTTGTGAAAATGCACAGCTCTTGCCTCACTGTGTTTAACGAACACAGCACTTCTAGAAAATCTATATAAATACTTTCTGTACAGTTAGTATAGTCCCAAGAAAAAAACTGCTAATCAGTTATTTAAAACCCTGATGGGTCCTAAGAATAATAATAATAATAATAATAATAATAATAATAATAATAATAATGCTTTATTTGTTGTGCGCCTTTCAAGTATCAAGGCGCAATACAATGAGACAATAAAATACCATAAAAACAGAATCATCATAAATAGCAATACAGAATAAATAATAAATAAAGAACTACTTTGCCTTTATGAAACACAGTATATGGAGGGTCTGCGACCAAGGCATGGATCTCAGAGACCCTGTGAGCCGAGGTAATGGCCATCAGGAAGGCTGTTTTCCAGGTGAGAAATTTCAACTCACAGGTAGCTAGACGCTCGAAAGGCTTTCGAGTGAGCATGTCTAGTACAAGATTAATGTCCCAGGCTGTGACTGGACGTCTAATAGGAGGTCTGGTATGCAGAATTACCTTAAGAAACCTCTTAACCACAAGTAACTGAGCCAGTGACACGGAAGGTACTGGCTCACGATAAGCTGAAATGGCACAAAGGTGAACTTTGACTGTAGAGTATCGTAGACCTGAATTTGAAAGGTCTAAAAGGTACTCTAGAACTTTATTTGGTGGGCAGGAAAAAGGATTCAAAGAGGATTTTGCACACCAGAGAGAGAAACGCTTTCATTTGGCTGTGTAAGTTTTTCTAGTGGCTGGCTTGCGCGCAGCCAAGAGAATATCTGAAACTCTACGAGAGACATTGAACCTGTTCACTTCTATCTCATCAGGAGCCAAGCGTGAAGGCGAAGCGATCTCAGATTGGGATGGACCACAGGCCCGTGAGTCAGAAGGTATTTCTGAAGGGGAAGTGCTTTCAGAGGGGTTTCTGACATACTGTTGAGTAACGGAAACCATATCTGTTGAGGCCAGAAGGCAGCAATGAGGATCATTTTGTCCCCCTGGGACTCGAACTTGAGAAGTACCCTCTGAATTAGAGGAAGAGGAGGAAAGGTGTATAGAAAGCGATTTGTCCACTGCAGTCTGAACGCATCCTGACAGAGAATGCCACGCTCTGAATTTCTGGAGCAGAAGAGAGGCAGTTTTGTGTTGAGTGGGGATGCAAAAAGGTCCGGGGTCTGGAGTTCCCCACTCTGCGTATAGTGACTGAACTACTGTTGAGTCGAGAGACCATTCGTGAGGATCTGCCTCCGTTCTGCTGAGATGGTCTGCCAGTTCGTTCTGCACTCCCAGCAGGTAGACTGCCTGGATTAAAGCCTTGTGCTCCAAGCACCATTCCCACACTCTCATCGCTTCCCAGCATAAGAGATAAGAGTGACCACCGCGCCCTGCTTGTTGATGTAATACATCACTGCTTTGTTGTCCATTTGAAGGAGAATGTTCTTGTGACAGAGAATGTCCTTCAAAGCCCGGACTGCATAAAGGACAGCTCTCATTTCTAAGAGCTTCATTTATGTGAAGCTGGGACTCATCCTGAGTCCACATACCTTGGGTGTGGACATTCTGACAGTGAGCTTCCCACCCCCATCAGGGACGCATCAGTGGTAATGGAAATCTGATGATCCAGGGGAGCAAAGGGATACCCTTCCAGAAGATTGTCCTCTTGCGACCACCAGGTGAGTGACTTCTTCAGAGGTTCTGTCACCTTGATGAGAAAGGACTGAGGGTGAGTGGTTGGAGACCACTTAGTACTGAGCATCCACTGAGAGGTTCTCATGTGGAGGCATGCTAGGGGTACAGTGAACACCAAGGATGCCATGAGACCCAGCATCCGTTGCATCGAGATAGCTCATACCAAGCTGTTCTCTCTGATGTATCGGGCCATCTGTATGATATTGCTCCTTCTGTCCTCTGGTAGAAAAGCTTTTGCACAGGAGGTGTCCAGAAGAGTTCCTATGAAAAGGAGTTTCTGGGAGGGCTGCAACTGCGATTTCTTGAGATTTAGCAGGACTCCCATGGATGTGAGAAAGTCTGAGGCTGTGGCTATGGCGTTGAGAGTTCCTTGTCTGGAAGGGCTTGCTAGAAGCCAGTCGTCCAGATATGGGAACTCTTGTATTCCGATCTTTCTGAGGTGCGCCATGAGAACTGCACACTTTGTAAAAACTCAGGGCACCGAGGATAGCCCAAAGGGCAGGACTCTGAACTGATAATGCTGGCCCAAAGCCACGAAATGAAAATTACGTACCTACCGTAATTCTTGATCTTCTCTTGTATCTTCACCATTCATTACTTCCTGGGTGTAAGCCGGAGGCGTGCACCCGTCACGGGAGCTTTTCTTTTTTCTTTGTTTAAAAGCTTTGGCTATGGCCCATAGCCGAGAGTGACGTCATGCGTCGCCATGCGCGAGGCGCCAGGTAGCGATGATCCTCCTCCAACTCAGTTCTGTGAGCCGGAGAGGCAAAGCAAAGCAGAGAAATAGAGATAGCGAGGCAAGATAGCCAAGGGATAGCAAAGTAAGGAAGAATGAACTGAAAAGGAATAAGCCGATGGAGGAAGGACAGAGGAGATAAGAATATCCCTAACCTAGGGACTGCAGGGCCTCCTTACCTGGGCGACTCTAGGAGGAAAGAGAAGGAAGGTAATGAGAAAGAAGAAGAAGAAGAAGAAGAAGAAGAGAAGAGAGAGATGGGATGTTGAAGGGACCAGAATGCCCAACGAGCATAGTTAGCTTATAGCTCAAGGCTCGACTAACAGGGAAGCAAGAATCCCCGGAGATAGAGCTGAAGAAAAGGTTCACCGAACCCGCTGAGCAGACTCAGGAGGGCATAGTCCTCATCTTCAACATGCCATTGTTCTTGATCCCACCTCGGGCTCCTGGCGCGGAGGCTTTTAACTGGAGGACACCCGAGGAGGGAAGGATAAAACCCAGGCAGCATGGAGGCGCTGCTCAGGGTTTAGAAATGGAAAATCTAAGCCTTTCAGGCGTTTATAGGTATAGAAGTGGGACTCAGTCGGACTCGCCAAGGCAGGCCAGAGGCTTAGACTGGCTAGGATTGGTCATGGTCAGCACTGCTTGTCTGTAAAACTGTCCAGGAGGACACTTGAAAAGAAAAACCAATGATCAAAATCTCACGAGAAGGGCTTTGTCTGCCCTTGCATCTTCCTTTTTGTTTTTTTGTTTTTACAGATAATCATTTGCAGGCTTAGGAGCATGACCTCAATGCAAAGAATGCCTATGGCAGTCGAGAGAGAGTTCCTCAGCTTTTCCCCTTTTTTTTTTTTTTAAGAAAAAAAATAGTCGTGCCCGTTCCTCTGCTCTGCAAGGCAAGAATTAGAGAAGGGGGTTGCGATTCTAGGGCGTAACAGCTGGAAGCACGGGATTGCAGGATCAAAACTGAATAGCCAGAGCCAGGCTAAAACCCCAGAAGTATCTTGCCCGAGGGATGGCAAGAGATAGTTGTGCAGTTTGATCGCCAATGCAATTCCACGAGATGGCCCAAGAATCTTAGAGTAAATAATTTTTCTGGAAGAAATAAGGCCCCAAGATATAGACTTTTTTTGGAAAAATTGGAGCAATTCTTCCTACTTTTATTTATTTATTTTTTAATTTTATATTTTTTGCAGAGAGAGGAAGGAGACGGGAGGTGGAGAAGCCATAGGAAGAGGCCACTGAGGGGATGGTGGGAGGGTGTAAGTAATGAATGGTGAAGATACAAGAGAAGATCAAGAATTACGGTAGGTACGTAATTTTCATATCTTCCCTTGTCAATCTTCACCATTCATTACTTCCTGGGTGAGTACCAAGCTCCTCTTCCGGGAAGAGGCCATACCCTGAGGGAACAAGACCCCCAGCCTTCTGCTGGTGAGAAACAGAAGGAGAAGACCCTGGCTTATTCAGAAAGCCTAAGTGGGAGAAGAGCTAGGAGGTGCCTCCCGAGGACGAGGAGACGGAGGGAGCCCCTGTAAAAGTCTCCTAGCTCTAGAGGAGAAAAGGCGGGTCCCCCGGAAGGCGGAGCGAATCACCCTACGCCGGGCCTGGGGTGACAACCTAGAGAGACAAAGCCATGCCATCCGCCTGATGCAGATCGCTGTCCCCGCAAGCCTGGAAGCCACCTCATTGGCGTCGTAAGATGCCCTTGCTTGGTGTCTTGCCAGCTCCAGGCCTACCGCGGAGAGGGCAATGGCTTGTCTGGTTTGCTCCATGTCAGGCATTGATGCCAACAGCTGGGACATCATCGACCACAAATGCCGGTTGTAGGCAGCATGGTGAGCCTGATGAGATGCAATACAGGCACTGCGCGAGAAGAGAACACTCTTCACCCCCAACGGTCGAACTGGAGAGAGTCCGGATCCGGTGGGCGGTCGTGCGCCAGGCAGCGGCGCCCAGAAGGAGTATCTAGGTAGACCAAACCAGAGGGCGGGTTGGGAAGGGAACCTAGAGACTCTGAGGGGGCACAATACCTACGCTGACAGTCAGCCGGGGCTGGAGAAGAAGCGGCTGGGGACTGCCAGGACCGGATAGACACCTCCTGGAAGGGGATAGGCCAGGAAGGTACCACCAAATGCTGGGCACTGAATTCACCAAGGAATTCTCGCGTCTCCCATTCGGTATTGTCTCTCCGAACATAGGAAATCCCAAGATCCCTCACCATCCTCGAGAGGAAACGCTGATATTCCGTGAAATCAGCATCGGAGGAAAGATGAGCAGGGGGTTTCTCTCCCTCAGAGGAGGGAGACGAGGATGATGGGGAGCTGGAATGTCCAGAGGATTCCTGCGGCGGTGGGGAGAGTCGAAAGACCCGCTCATGCATGTATCTAGCATATGAGGGGAAGGCCGCCGCAGAACCCCTGAACTGCTCCCAGGATAATGGACCCGTAGCACCGACATGGCCTGGGAGCGGGGGTGGTGAAGGCAGAGAGATGGGAGAGGGGCACCTCCGAGGAGGCAACTGCTCTCTGCCAGGGCTCTGGAATCCGGGGAACAGAGCCCTAGTAGGAGGGATCCCGGACAACAGACCAGGCCGCAGAACGGAACTCTGGGGAAGCGGAGTCTGGAAGAGCCCAGGGGGAGAACCTCCCCTGTGACGACGCCGGGACTGCATGGATCCAGAAGGGCAGTCCGCACGAACGCCGCCGGAGGGCATCCTAGAACCCTGGAGGGAGGGGCGGGGTTCTGCACTACGGCTCCTGGCCACCCCCCCTGAGGTGGCCAAAGAAGACCGAGTGGCAGACCCCCTGCCCCTCAACCCCTCGGACTCCGAGAGGGCCCTCCTCCTCGACCACAGCGTCCCCCTGTCCCTAGAGGGGGCAACAGCACCCTGGGGGGTAGCTGTCACTCCAGAGAGGGGAGCCTCCCCCTCCGTCACCCCCACGCCTGCCCCCCGGGGCTCCCGGCCACCCCCAGCTGGGGAACCCTCAGGAGACGACGGAAGGGGGGACAGAGGGAGGGGCCCGCTGCGCCGCCTGGTACCTCTAGCTACAGGGGACCCAGACCCCGAAGAGTGGGGGTGCCAGGATGGGTCCACGTCCGAGTCATCGCCCTCCGAGGAGGACGAGACCAGCTGGACCTCAATGCTGGCCACCCCAGGGGTCCCTGAGGCCACGGTGCCGCGAACGGCCCCGGTACCAAGGGCGACGCCGCTCGCCCCCCCACGCCGGCAGCAGCCAGGCCCAACTCCAAACCCCCCACGGCGCCGGCAGGCCCGGCACCGCCTGGAGGATGGACTAGGCCCACGGCGCCACCGGGGCGCGCCGAGGGCGAAAGGCATCGCTAACGCGCCGCTGAGTGTCCATCGGTGCCGCG
Organism: Neoceratodus forsteri; assembly: GCA_016271365.2. Classification (NCBI taxonomy): domain Eukaryota; kingdom Metazoa; phylum Chordata; order Ceratodontiformes; family Ceratodontidae; genus Neoceratodus; species Neoceratodus forsteri. The sequence continues at coordinate 1,706,043,865 of CM028129.1, read as the reverse complement.
AACGGCACCGAGGCCCAAAGCGGCACCGCCAACGCACCGCATGATCACCGCACCGTGAATGGCGCCGATCCAAACGGCGCCGCTTCGATCACCGGTGCCGCGAACGGCGCCGATCCAAAATAGCGCCAGAATGGCGCCGCATCGATCACCGGCACCGCGAACGGTGCCGGGATCCGAAACGGCGCCGAAAGGCGGCGTCGAGGGTCCACCCGAGCCAGGCCCAAAAGTCAAGGGCCTCGACATGGGGGGAGCCTGCACCTCCGAGGAGGTGACTGCCGAGGCGGTGTCGGCACCGCGGCCCCGAAAGGGACTACGACGCTCCCCCAACACTGCAGAAGGGGCCTCCTCCTCGGCAAGAAAAGACGAGGAGACCCCCTCCTCCTCGGACCGTATAGGCCCGGGAGGGGACCCGGGAAGGCCTAACGACCTTGCCCGAGAATCGAGCGACGCCGTCCCCGAGGTCAGTGGGGCTTTCAGCCAACGCAGGGATTTCGAGGGACACGGAGGTCCATCGAGAAACAGGCGCCGCATAATCCATATCATGGTTGAGTCCCAGGCAACGAAGGCAAACGTCATGCCGGTCCGAGATGGAGAAATGCCGGCCACAGGAGCACCGACGCATAGGGGCGCAGCCCGTCTTCGAAAAGTGCTTAGCTCACGAACCGGACATAACACGAAAATAACAAGGCTAAACACAGTAGGAAACACACCCGGCGCCGTAAGATAGAAAAAAGAACAGTCTTAGCGGATCGGCGTCAAGTGTGACGAAAAAACAGGAGTCGGTACACTACGCACTTAAATTGACGCTTCACGCGAAACAGGTGCTGCCTCGGCGGGGAGAAACAGAACTGAGTTGGAGGAGGTCAGTCGCTACTAACAGCGCCTCTCGCGCGGCCGCATGACGCTCACTCGAGGGCGGGGCCGTAGCACAAAGCTAAAAAAAAGCTCCGTGATGGTGCGCCTCCGCTTACACCCAGGAAGTAATGAATGGTGAAGATTGACAAGGGAAGATCCTTAGGTATTTGTGATGCCTTGGGTGAATAGGAATATGTTGGTAAGCATCCTGTATGACTAGGGAGGCTAACCAGTCATGTTAATGAAGCAAAGGTAACAGGGTTCCTAGTGATATCATTTTGAATTTCTCTTTGGGAAGAAAAATGTTCAATTTTCTGAGGTCCAAAATGGGGTACATGCCCCCGGTTTTCTTTGGAACTAGAAAGTAATGGGAGTAGAACCCTGTGTTCCATTGGTCCAGCGGAACTACTTCTACTGCTGTGTTGTTCAGAAGGCCTTGTATCTCGAAGGCGAGAAGTTCTGACTGAAGTATTGACAGTCTGGGCTGCCGTTTGGGGGGACAAACCGGAGGGTTCTCTGAAAGATTGAGGGAATACCCCTTACAGATCATCCGGATGAACCATTTGTCCGATGTTATGGACTTCCACTGGTTGTAGAACTGAGTCAGATGACCTCCCACCACTAAGAAAGAGTCCCCCTCGGGCAGCTGAGGTGGGACTTGGGCCAGAAACTCAGAAGGGGGCACTGGGCGCTTTGGGCCCTTGTGCTTTCTGTTGCATTTTCTTTTGAGGCTGAGAGGCTTGGTTTTATTAAAACCTCCTCTGCCTTTGCCTCAAAAGGACTGACGGTTGTAAAACTGGCGTTTGTTAACACCCCTCCCCCGAGAAGGGACGGGAGCAGGTCGAGCCAATTTAATGGCTGACCTAGTCTTTTGTGTGGCCTCTAGAGCCTGTTCTATTTGAGAACCGAAGAGATACACACCGTCGAAGGGCAACGCCATGACCTGTTGCTGGGCATCATTCGTGAAGCCTGAAGTGTGCAGCCAGGAATGACGGCGGGTACAAATGCCCGCCGCCACTGCTCGGGAGGCAGTATTGAAGGCGTCCATAGCTGCTTTAACCTGTTGGTTGTTGGACTCGATACCCCTGGTTATGGTTTGAAGAAGCTCTGAATTAGCGTCTGACTCTGGTAGAGCTTCAACCATTTGTTTGAGTGAATGCCAAAGAATATACTCATATTGAGAGAAATAGCCCTGGTAGCTGGCGATACACATACCCAGGGTGGATGCAGCAAAGACTCTCTTACTTAAAGTATATATCTTATGAGATTCATTGTTTATAGGTCGAGCTGTAGTAGTCTGAGGAAGGACGACCTTATCATTCTCTGCCAAGACTAGAATAGGGTCCGCAAAGGCCTGAGAGGCCAAAATGGGTCGATCCTTGGGAGCAGCATACTTCCTATCTGTGGACTTAGCCACAGAAGGAATGAGAGCAGGATTATTCCACACCATTTGAGAAAGCATCTCAAAGGAGGGCTGTACTGGAGGAGTTAAATCCATAGGGATGTCCGGAACATGAAGGTACTGGAGTCTTAAAAGCTTCCCAGGATCAATATCCATAGTCTGGAGAGAAAGAGTGGAATTCAAAATTTTCAGCAGAGACTTAAATGACAGGTCCTCGACCACAGGCTCTGCAGCAGGATTAAATCCTGTTCATTCCACATCGTCACCCGGCCTAAGGTCTGGGTCAGGCTCAAAATCATCTCCTGACAGCTCAGGAGGGACTGTATGGACAGGAAAGAAGCGAAAATCAGAAGGAAAATAGGAGGTAAAGGGGTTCGGGGTCGAGGAGCCCTGGAGACGGCACACCAAGTCTCGGCGCCGAAGAAGAGCACGGCACCGCCTGGCCCAGCACAGTGCCGACAGAGCCCCCGGTGCCAAGGATGGCATCGACAAACCGCATGGCACCGAAAAGCCACATGGCACCGAGGACAGTGCCGACAACCTCAACGGCGCCGAAGACCGCGCCAACAGACGCATCAACGCCAAGGATGGCGCCGAGCAACCCACTGATGCTGACGGCACCAAGACCAACGCAGGGCCCCCGGAAACCAAGATTTGAGGCAAAAGAAGGAAAAGAAGCAGGAGAAAGAGGCATTGGTGTGGCCCCCTGCACCGCAGCCATGTGACGGGGAAACACCTGAGCGCGGTGTCGATGGCACTGAAGATGGTGCCGCGTGACTAGGAAGGCCTAACTGCCCTATCCAATCAGCTGAAGGGTCCAAGGGCCCCTGAGTGACCTGGCCAGGCAGTTGGACCAACCTCCAAGCCCATTGCTCCATCAGAGCGGCCCACTGATGAAACTGCTCATCTGAAGCCCTACCAGAAGGCGGGGAAGGGCTCCGACGATGAAGAGGTCAGAGACCGGAGACAGAAACCAGCAAATCTGGAGGAGACCGGCAACTGACCCCAATGACTGACCATCGACGCGCAGATATAACAGAAGGCAACTTCGAGTGATGCCTTCTCTTTCTGGACCTACGGGTCAAAGAAGAGCTTGAGGCTGAACGGTGCTGAGAGTGCAACCATTTTCTTTTATGCTCTTGGGAAGACCGCCCCTTCCCTCGGGCACTGGACTGTCCATTGTCAGATCCTCCCTACGGAGACGGCGGCGGACCATACCCAGCCCAGCTGACTGAATAACTTTCATATGAAGTCTCCCTACCGTCACCTGACCCGCTCATGATCGACTCCATCAATGTAGGCTGAGACTTCTTTCTTATAATAAATTATAGTAAGCGGTACTTTATTTCAAGAAATACTACAAAATAATAAAAACTGAAAACTATGCTGCTAGTTTGAAGTTTAACCTTCGCTGGCCGAGTGATGTCGTCACTGTAGTGCACTCGACGGTGGGAAAAAAGGAACTGAGGCAGTTGGAGGGTCGACACTGAGATAGTCATTGCTGCACGAGCCGAGGCTCGTGGCGCCGCTCCTCGCGGCTCCATCTCTGGCGCCGACCCTCTTGCAAAAAAGTTTGCTCACGCTGGGTCCTAGCGCCTCCGGCATAGATCCCATCAGTGTGAATGAGTGGTGGAGACTTTATGTCTAGGAAGATTCTATGGTGCTCTACAGCCGCACACTAGCCAGTAACCGTCACCGGCTCCCTCACCAAATTCAATTATATTTGTTCCCCCAAGAGTGAAACAAATTGTGAAAAGGTCAAGAGAGGGGGCTATGAATTCTCCTAACCTACAGAGATAGGGAAAGGATATATGATATACAAACAACAAAAAAACAGACTACCAACATCTAAACAGTGAACATGGGTACACTAGGTGGCACAAAAGAGTAGTAGGGTATGGAACCCGAGCCTCTTGCCACTAGCCAGATAGGAGATGGATAGTGAGCTTAAAAGGCAGCAGCCCTGAAGCAAATGGTTGTGGTGAAAAAGCTGAGAGGGGAATGTACAGAGTTGGGACTCCCTTGCAACTAAGATGGCATAATATCAGCACAATATGCCCTCTTTTTTACCCACCAGGAAAAGAAAAGGGAATCCCAGGTGCATGTGAAGCTGTAGGGCTTAACTGCCCAAAAGGAGCTGAGATGAAAAAAATTACTTAACATAGTAATCTTGTTTCTTTCAGGGGATACTCCAATATTCACAACTCTTATGCAGTATGCCATTAAGCCAGATCTGCCTGGAGATGGAACGTTATGCTAATGTTGGAATCATTGGCTCGTGCCACTTTTTCAAACGCTTCCATCTATCAACTGCCTACATTCTAACCCTCAGATTTCATGGACGCCTAACAAGACAGGGCCCAAGAGGAATTTAATAATTAACACTATAATAACAAAACACCTAAAAAAACTCCAACAGGAGGGAAAAAAAATATCAAAACACCCCCCAATGTCAGAATCAGCTGAAAAGGGTAAAACCAATGAAAACACAGTTCCAAATAGAAAAACCAGAGAGTGGCACACATACACCTGGTAATACAGCATGGAGTGCAGAGCCCACTGGTTTCAGCAGGGGAGGCAGGGTGGGAGAGTTATGAATATTGGAGTATCCCCTGTAAGAAACAAAATTACTATGGTAAGTAATTTTTTCTTCTTCTCCCAGGAATACTCCAATATTCCTAACTCTTATGCAGACTAATAAGCAGTAACTTTGGAGGTGGGCACAGAACCTACTTTGGGAATAGACTCTGCAGGACAGCTGTGCCAAACCTGGCATCACCCCTAGCCTGTGTGTCTAGGCTGTAATGCTTAGTAATGGCGTGCACTGTTCTCCAGGTGGCTACTTTACAGATGTCCACCAAAGGAACATCCGTGGAAGCTACTATAGTAGCAGCTGTACCCCTTGTGGAATGGGCTCTCAGCCCTGCTGGTGCCTCCTTCCCAGCTTTTGAATAGCAAAACTGAATACACTGAACTATCCAGCAAGAACTGAACCTCTTGGATGCTGGATTTCCTTTTCCCACATCCACATAAGTCAGGAATAGTTGTTTCCTGTCCTGTCTATGGGCCTTGGTAACTGCCACGTAGTAGCTAAAAGTTCTCTTGACATCCAGACTGTGCAGTCTACGCTTCCAGAGCCTGAATGCTCAGTAAAGAAGACAGGTAAAGTGATGGACTGGTTCAAATGAAAGTCCAAAACCACCTTTAGAAGAAATTTTCTGTTTGTTCGCAGGACCACTTTGTCCCTGTGGAATGAAACGTAGTCCTGCTCAATGCAGGGAGTCTGGAGCTCACTGATCCTTTTAGCAGAAGTGATTGCCCCTAGGAAAACCATTTTTCATGTGACATATTTCAAGGATCTGAAGAAATGGGTTTGAAAGGGTGATCCATGAGCTTGGCGATACAGACATTTAGATCCCAGGCTGGCACCGGTTCCCTGTGAGGGGGGTGCAGGTGAGCCAGACCTTTAAAGAACCTTTTGAAAATAGAATTTGATGCCATAGAGGCATTACTCTTGGCTGAAGTGTAAGCAGACATTGAAGCTAAGTGAACTTTTAAAGTAGTGGGCTGCAGACCCAGTGAATGCAAATGAATAAGGTAGTCCAGATCAGCTGGAACCCCCTGCCTAAGCTGGCACCATATCCCTGGTGGAGCACCAGATAGACAACCTTTTCCATTTAGAGGCATAGGTTTTCTTGGCGGAAGGTGTCCTGTACCCCCTTAAAATATCCAGAACACTTTCAGAGAGATGCAGGCCTGCATACTCTAGGTCCTCAAGAGCCATGCTTTGAGTCTGAGTGACTTGAGGTTCGGGTACAGGAGTCTCCCCTGACTGGATGTTAGCAGGTTGTGCCTCTGAGGAAGGTGTATTGGTTGGGCCACAGACATGGAGAGCAGCAGACAGTACCATGGCTGTCTGGCCCAATCTGGGGCTATCAAGATCACTGAGGCAGGCTGGGACCTGAGCTTGAGTAACACCCTGTACACCAGAGGGAATGAAGGGAACTCATACAGGTACTTCCCTGATCAGTCCAGAATCGGAGTATCCAGGGGTACTGTTTCCCGAGCTGGGGGTCTGCAAAAATACTGTGGCAGGTGGTGACTTTCATGGGATGCAAAGAGATCTATCTCTGGGATGCCCCACCTCTTGAAAATCACTTCCATCACCAGTCTGTTCAAAGTCCATCTGTGATGGGCCTGGCTTATTGGACTCAGAGCATCTGCTAGGATATTGTCCTTGCCTGGCAGATGAATGGCCTGAAGAGAAACTCCCTGAGAGTAGGCCAGAGTCCAAATTCTCATAGCTTCTATACAGAGAGAATCAGACTTTGTTCCTCCCTGCTTGTTTATGTAGTACATAGTGATGGTATTATCTGTTTTGACCTGTACCACCTTTTCACAAACTAGTGAAGGCTTGAAGTGCCAGGAAATGGAAACTACATACTTACCATAATTCTTGATCTTCTTGGATGGAGTCTCCATCACTCATTCACACTAATGGGAGTACGCCGGAGGTGCTAGGACCCCGCAGGAGCCAAAAATCTTCAGGAGGGCCGGCACTGGGATAGGACCGTGCATGCGCAGCACTGCAAGGCTAGCTCACAACATATAGGCTACCTCGGCGTCGACACTCCAACCATCTAAGTACCTTTTCGACCGAGGAGGTGCAGCATAACTAATGAAAGAAAACCTGACCCTAACCTCCGGGCATGTGAAGGCCCAGGTGACCCATGTAAGAAGGGTCAATTGAACAATGTCTTTACAGCCCAAACAACAAGGTAGTGAAGACCAAAAACAGAGTCAGTGAGCTCGGGGGATGGTGGGTGGGCATTTGAATGAATGGTGGAGACTCCGTCCCAGAAGATAAAGAATTACAGCAAGTACATAATTTCCATATCTTCCTGGACTCAAGTCTGCACCACTCATTCACACTAATGGGAGAGAACCAAGCTAAAAATCAACCCCGACAAGGGCAGTCGGGAGACAGAGCTCATTCAGAATGGAAGTCCATAAGGACTGTCCTGCCAAAGAAAGAGAGCTGTCTGGTATGGACATCCAGAACACAGTGCTTTACAAAGGTATGCTCTGAGCTCCAACTCACCGCCTTGCAGATGTCTGCAACGGGTACATTGTGAATCTCCGCCAGGAAGCTGCAACCGCTCCAACAGAGTGGTGTGAATCCGGCTTTTCAACTTGCCTGTGACATGGATAGTAGTGTCGGAGACATGCTACTAAGCAAGCCGAAAACATCTCATGGCAAGAGGCTGACCGAGCCAAGGCATGCTGAAGATACAATAGTTGCTCGGAAGTGTATCTCTTCATTCTGTCGATGAAGAATTGCAGAACCATCCTAATATCCAGAGTGGTATGAATCCAGCTTTTCAACTTGCCTGTGACGTGGATAGTAGTTTCGTAGACATGCTACTAAGCAAGCCGAAAACATCTCATGGCAAGAGGCTGACCCAGCCGAGGCATGCTAAAGATACAATAGTTGCTCGGAAGTGTATCTCTTCATTCTGTCGATGAAGAATTGCAGAACCGTCCTAATATCCAGATAGTGAAGGAAGCTCTCCCCTTCCTTCTGGAGTTAACAAAGCAAAACTTGACTAACAGTAAATGAAAATTACGTACCTACCGTAATTCTTGATCTTCTTGGACGAGTCTCCACCACTCATTCACACTATTGGGTTCTGCGCCGGAGGCACTAGGACCCATCGGGAGCAAACTTTTTTGCTGGGGAGTCGACGCCAGAGATGGCGCCGTGAGCCCCAGCTCACGCGGCAATGACTATCTCGGCGTCGACTCCCCAACCGCCTCAGTACCTTTTTTACCAAGGAGGTGCAGCGTAACTAACCTAGAAGGGTAGCCTAACCTAAAAACCGGACATAAGATAGTCTGGACGACCCGTGTAAGAAGGGTCAACAAAGAAGTCTTCAAGGCCTAAAGATTTGAGGGAGTGAAGACCAACAAGAGAGGTGAGCTCGGGGGATGGAGGGTGGGCGTGTGAATGAGTGGTGGAGACTCGTCCAAGAAGATCAAGAATTACGGTAGGTACGTAATTTTCATATCTTCCTGGACATAAGTCTCCACCACTCATTCACACTATTGGGAGAGTACCGAGCTAATAATCCCCCGAGAGGGCGGCAGGAGAAACCAAGAGCTCACGTTTCTTAAGACAGAAGTCCATTAAGGATGGCTCTGCCAAAGGAAGAATGTCGTCTGGCATGGACATCGAGTGCATAATGCTTAACGAAAGTATGCACTGAGCTCTAGGTGGCTGCATTGCAGATGTCTGCAATGGGCACGTTGCGGATTTCCGCTAGGGATGCCGCTACCGCTCTGGTAGACTGAGCGTACACTCTACCCTCCAACTTAACCTGTGCCATGGAATAGCAGTGACGAAGGCACGCCACTAGCCATGCTGATATACATCTAATAGCGACAGGTTGACCCAGCCGGGGTCTCACTGAAGGAAACGAACAGTTGCTGGGCTTTACGAAAATCCTTGGTTCTATCTAAATAGAAATGCAAGGCCCTCTTAACATCCAGAGAATGAAGAGAGCGTTCCCCTTCATTTTGGAAGTCCGCGAAATAAGAGGGAAGGACCAAAGGTTGGTTAAGATGAAATTCTGACACAACCTTAGGAAGAAATTTAGGATGAGTACGAAGGACTACTTTGTCTTTATGAAACACAGTGTATGGAGGATCTGTGACCAGCGCATGTATCTCAGAGACCCTGCGGGCTGAGGTAATGGCCACTAAGAAGGCAGTCTTCCAGGTAAGGAACTTTAGTTCACAGGTAGCTAGAGGCTCAAAAGGTTTCAGAGTGAGCATGTCTAGCACAAGATTAATGTCCCAGGCTGCAACTGGACATCTTGTAGGAGGTCTGGTGTGCAGAATGCCCTTAAGAAATCTCTTAACCATAGGTAACTGAGCCACTGAAAGGGAAAAAACCGGCTCATGATACGCTGAAATGGCACTAAGGTGAACTTTAACTGTAGAGTACTGGAGACCTGAATTTGAGAGGTCCAAAAGGTACTCTAAAACTTTATCTGGAGGGCAGGAAAAGGGATTCAAAGAGGACTTTGCACACCAGAGCGAAAAACGCTTCCACTTAGCCGTGTAAGTTTTCCGGAGTGGCTGGCTTCCGCACAGCCAGAAGGATATCAGAAACTCTTCGAGAGACATTGAACCGATTTACTTCTACCTCTTCAGGAGCCAAGCGTGACGGTGAAGAGATCTCAGATTGGGATGGACCACCGGTCCCTGAGTTAAAAGGTTCATCTGCAGGGGAAGTGGTCTCGGAGGAACTACCAACATACTGTTGAGAAGTGGAAACCACAGTTGTTGAGGCCAAAAGGGAGCAATGAGAATCATCTTGTCTCCCTGAGACTCGAACTTTAGGAGTACTCTCTGAATTAGAGGAAGAGGCAGAAAGGCGTAAAAAAAGCGTTTTGTCCACTGCAGCCTGAATGCATCCTGACAAAAAATGCCAGGCCCTGGATTTCTGGAGCAGAAGAGAGGCAGTTTTGCGTTGAGTGGGGACGCACAAAGGTCCAGGTCTGGAGTTCCCCACTCTTCGAATAGTGACTGAACTATGGTTGAGTCGAGAGACCACTCGTGAGGATCTGTCTCTGTTCTGCTGAGACAGTCTGCAAAGTCGTTCTGTACACCTGGCAGGTAGATTGCTTGAATTAGAGCCTTGTGCTCCAAGCACCATTCCCAGACCCTCATCGCTTCTCTGCATAAGGGGTAAGAATGAGCATCGCCCTGCTTGTTGATGTAATAAATCACTGCTTTGTTGTCCATTTGGAGGAGAATATTCTTGTGACAGAGAATGTCCTTCAAAGCTCGGATCGCATAAAGGACGGTTCTCATTTCTAGGACATTTATGTGAAGCTGGGACTCGAGTTGAGTCCACACACCCTGAGTGTGGACAGCCTGACAGTGAGCTCCCCACCCCATTAGTGAGGTGTCTGTGGTAATGGAGATCTGATGGTCCAGAGAGGCAAAGGGGTATCCTTGCAGGAGATTGTCCTCTTGAGACCACCAGGTGAGAGACCTCTTTAAGGGTTCTGTCACTTTGATGAGATAGGACTGCGGGTGAGTGGTTGGAGACCACTGAGTACTGAGCATCCACTGGGTGGTTCTCATGTGCAGACGGGCCAGAGGTACAGTGAACACTGAGGATGCCATGAGGCCCAGCATCCGTTGCATTGAGAGCGCTGTAACTGACCTGTTTTCTCCGATGTAACGGGCCATCTGAAGGATATCGTTCCTTCTGTCCTCTGGAAGAAAAGCCTTCACACAGGATGTGTTCAGAAGGGTCCCTATGAAAAGGAGCCTCTGGGAGGGCTGCAGCTGCGATTTCTTGAGGTTTAGCAGGACTCCCATGGACGTAAGGAGGCAAGAGGCCGTCTCTACAGCATCCAGAGTCCCTTGTCTGGAAGGACTTGCCAGAAGCCAATCGTCCAGATAAGGGAACACCTGTATTCCGAGTTTTCTGAGGTGCGCTGCGAGAACTGCACAACACTTTGTAAAAACTCGCGGCGCCGAGGATAGCCCAAAAGGCAGGACTCTGAACTGATAATGTTGTCCCAGAGCCACAAACCTCAGGAATTTGTGATGCCTCGGGTGAATGGGAATGTGCTGGTAAGCATCCTGCATGTCTAGGGAGGCTAACCAGTCGTGCTGATGAAGCAAGGGTAACAGGGTTCCTAGAGAAATCATTTTGAATTTCTCCTTGGGGAGAAATTTGTTTAGCTTTCTGAGATCTAGAATGGGGCGCATTCCCCCAGACTTCTTTGGAACCAGAAAGTAATGAGAGTAGAACCCCGTGTTTCGTTGATGCAGCGGCACAAGTTCTACTGCCCTGTTGTTTAGAAGGCCCTGAATCTCGGCGGTGAGAAAGTCTGACTGAAGGGCAGACAGCCTGGGCTGCCATTTGGGAGGACGATCTGGAGGGGTTTCCACAAGATTGAGTGAGTACCCCTCGCGGATTATCCGAAGGACCCATATGTCTGAGGTTATGGACTTCCACTGGCTGTAGAAGTGCATCAGCCGACCTCCCACCGGACAGGAAAAGTCCACCTCGGGCAGTTGAGGTGGGACTTGGGCCAGCAATTCATAAGGTAGCGCTGGGCGCTTTGGGCCCTTGCGCTTTCTGTTGCGCCTTCTTTTGAGGTTGGGCAGGTTGGTTCTTATGGAAACTTCCTCTGCCTCTGCCTCGAAAGGACTGACGGTTATGAAACTGACGTTTACTGGCATGCCCTCGAGAGGGGGCAGGAGGGTGTCTAGCCAACTTAATGGCTGACCTAGTCTTTTGTGTAGCTTCTAGAGCTTGTGCGACCTGAGGACCAAAAAGATATGCACCATCAAAGGGCAATGCCATTACCTGTTGTTGCACATCATTGGTGAAACCTGAAGTGCGCAGCCAGGAATGGTGGCGGGTGCAAATACCAGCAGCTGCTGAACGGGAAACGGAGTTGAAAGCGTCCATGGCTGCTTTAACCTGCTGGTTGTTAGATTCAATACCCCTGGTAATGGTTTGAAGAAGCTCTGGTTTTGAATCTGACTCCGGAAGAGCTTCAACCATTTGCTTGAGAGAGTGCCACAGGACATATTCGTACTGAGAAAAATAGCCTTGGTAACTGGCAATATGCATACTTAGGGTAGAAGCAGCAAAGACTCTCTTACCTAAGATGTCTATCTTATGAGATTCCTTGTTAATAGGTCGAGCTGTAGTGGTTTGAGGAAGGATGACCTTATCATTCTCTGCCAGGACTACAATAGGATCCGCAAAGGCTTGAGATGCCAAAATGGGACGATCCTTGGGGGCTGAATATTTCCTATCAATGGATTTAGCCACTGATGAAGAGAGAGCCAGGATTATTCCATACCATCTGAGACAGCGTCTCGAAGGAAGACTGAATCGGAGGAGTCAAATCCGTAGGGATCTCCGAGGCATGAAGGTATTGGAGTCTTAACAATTTCCCAGGATCGATGTTTGTAGTCTGGAGAGAAAGTGTGGAAATCATATTCTTCAGCAGAGACTTAAATGACACGTCCTCGACCACAGGCTCTGCAGCAGTAAAAGATCCTGCTTCGTCCACCTCATTGCCCAGCCGAAGGTCTGGGTCAGGCTCAACGTCATCTCCTGACAGTCCAGGAGGGACTGTATGGACAGGAAAGGGATGAAAGCCAGAAGAGGAAGGAGGAAACGAGAAGAAAGGGAAGTCCCCGAGAGCCCCTGGCGCCGAGGAGGCGCACGGTGCCGAGAACGATGCCGAGGAACCACGCGGCGCCAAAAATGGTGCAGAGAAGCCGCATGGTGCCAAGGGCGGTGGCCCGTGGCACCGCACGGCACGAAAGGATGGTGCTGCGGCAGCCACGGTGCAGAAGGATGGCACCGAAGGCCGCTGACAGCTGCCGAGAAGCACGCCGCGAGAAGCCACATGAAGCCGAGGACGGCGCCATCGGGCCCACGGTGCCGAAGGCACCACAGAGACCGAAAACAGATTTTGAAGGAAAAGAGCAGGAGATAAGGGCATCGGTGTGGCCCCCTGTGCCGAAGCCATGTGGGGGGGGGGCACCTAAGCACGGAGTCGGCGGCACCGAAGAAGGTGCCGCGCGACCAGGAAAGTCCAACCGCCCTACCTGGTCACCCAGAAAGCCCGAAGGCCCATGAGCGACCGAGCCAGGCAGCCGAACCAACCTCCGTGCCCATTGCTCCATAAGAGCAGCCCACTGATGAAACTGCTCATCTGAAGACCCACCTGCGGGCGGGGTAGGACTCCGATGTCGAAGACATTGGCTACCAGAAGCTGCTGTTGGCGACTCCGAAGGGGGAGACCGGCAACTAGACCCGATAACCGAACGTCAACACGCAGACGTATCAGAGGGCGACCTCGAGTGATGCCTTCTCTTTTTAGACCTGCGGGCCGAAGAAGAGCTCGAGGCCGAACAGTGCCGAGAATGCGACCGTTTGCTTTTATGCCTCCACGGAGACCGCCCATCCCCCCGGGCATTGGACTGACCGTTGTCAGACCCCTCCTTCCGGAGAAGGCGGCGGACTGGCTGAACAGGTTTCATACGAAGTCTCCCTACCGTCACCTGACCTGCTCATAGTCGACTCCGTCAGTGTAGGCTGAGACTTCTTTATCGTTTTTAATTAAAAATAAGAATAATTTAAGCGATACTGTATCGAGATAATACTACAAAATAATAAAAACTGAAAACTATGCTGCTAGTTTGAAGTTTGACTCCCGACAGGCGAGCGACGTCGTCACTGAAGCGCACTCGACGGCGGGAAAAAAGGAACTGAGGCGGTTGGAAGTCGGCCTTGAGATAGTCGTGCAGCGCGAGTTGGGGCTCGTGGGGCTGTTCCTCATGGGCGCCCATCTCTTGCATCGACTCCCCAGCAAAAAAGTTTGCTCCCGATGGGTCCTAGTGCCTCCGGCGCAGAACCCAATAGTGTGAATGAGTGGTGGAGACTTATGTCCAGGAAGATCTGAGCCAGTGACAAGATGTCTACTGGCTCAAGATAGATTGAAAACGAGCAGAGGTGTACCTTCACTGCCGAGTATGGACAACCTGTGATTGACAGGTCCAAGAGGCACTCCAACACTTTACTTGGTGGGTAACCAAAGGGTCTGGATGAGACTTGCACACCAGATGGAGAAGGGTTTCCACTTAGCCACATAAGCCTTCCTGGTGGAAGGCCTATGCACAACTTAGAAGACATCTGCCATGGTCTGGAAAAAACAGAGCTTACCCACTTCCATCTCCTCCGGGCCCAGCATGGAGATGACGGAGCACAGGCTAGGATGGACTAAGGTCCCTGTGTCAGAGGGTCCACTCGTAGAGGTAGTCACCTCGGAGGAACTTCTGACAGACTGTAGATCAATGCAATCAATCTGCTGAGGCCAGTCTGGGATGATGAGAATCATCCTGCCCCCTTTGCATACAACTTGATCAGCACCCAATGAATTAAGGGAAGAGGAGGAAAACATACAGGGAACGTCTTGAATATTGCAGGTGAGTACATCCTGACAGAAAATAGCAGGGTCAGGATTTCTGCAGCAGGAGAGAGGCAGTCTTGCTTTGAGAGGGGATGCAAAAGGACCAGGTCCGAACTGCCACAATCGTCAAAAGTGACTGCACGAAATCTGAACTGACACATCGTACTCAAGGTACCACTCTCACAAACTCACAGCCCTCCTGCAGAGAGGGTAGGGGGACACACCACAATGTTTGCTGATGCAATACATCACAGCTTTTTCGACCTTCCGAAGTAGGAACACTTCATGGCAGGGGTCATACTCCAGGACTTTGCTTGTAAGATAACTCTCATCTCTAGGAAATTTATGACATGAGGATCCTTCTGGCTTCAAACCTGAGTGTGGAGGCCTTGGCAGTAAGTCCCTCACGGATTTTGTCCGAGGCTCTGTCATCTTGTACGGAGGATTGCGGATGCGTGGTCGGAGACCAGTGCTTGCTGTGGAGGATGACCTGAGTCTCAGCATCCGCTCAACCAAAAAGGAGGCCAAATAGAGTTGTTTTCCACGTTGTAACATGCCATCTAATGATGTAGTTTCTCCTGTCCTCTGGAACGAAGTTGACGCCTTGGAGGTATCCAGGAGGGCTCCTAAGAAGAGGAGCTTTTGGGAAGATGAACTGGCACCTTCCCCGAACCTGGAGAGAACAACTGAGAAGCTGCGATGACTGCTTCCTGCGTCTCTTAACCGAATGGGCTGGCTAAGAGCCAAATGTCCAGGAAGTGAAGACTTGGAAGCTGAGATTTAGGGAACTGTTCACTGAACAGGAACTTGTTTAACCTTCCAAGGTCGACAAATGGGCGCATGCCATCTGTTAACTTGGAACCAGAAGCAATGGAAATTGGAACCTGTGTTACATTCTGCAGTGGAATGATTTTTACTGCTCAGTACCTGCAGAGGCCCCATATCTCAGAAGCAGAGAGTGTGTGACAAACTGGCTGTCGTCTGGGTGGAAAGTCTGGGGAAAGCTGCAAAACTGGGAGAGTATCCCTCCCGGACAATACTGATAACCTATAGGTCCGCTGTAATGGACTTCCACTAGTTGTAAAACAGAATTAGACACCCCTCCTACCGCTGAGAGGAGCCCCCCCACCCCAAACAACTGGGGTGGGGTCTGGGCTGGATCCACAGAGGTTAGTATAGAGCACTTTTAGATCTTGGGCCCTCTACTGCATTCTCTTCCTGGCTGAGGAGTTGGTTCCTTAAAAGGGTACCTAAGCCACTACCTTGACAGGACTGCTTTTCACGAGCATATCGTGTGGTTTAAATGGCAGCCCTATTGCTATTGGTGGCCTTTAGCCAAACAGATAAGCACAGTCAAGGAGACGTTAATCACCTGCTGCCAGCGGCAGCTGCCCTAGAGGCTGAGACGTAGGTGTCCATAAAAGCTTTAGCTGATTACTGGGCTATATGCTTCTAGCAATACATAGAAACATACAAACATAGACTTTGATGGCAGATAAGGACCGCTTGGCCCACCTAGTCTGCCCATTTTCCTACCTAGAGGATAAGCTGCAGATCCTAGTTAACCAACAACCTATTTCTTCCTACCCCCCACAAAAATTGCCTTATGTCTGTCCCATGCATTCTTGAATTCTCCACAGTTTTAGACCCCACAACCTCCTCAGGAAGGCTGTTCCATGCGTCCACCACCCTCTCTGTGAAAAAATACTTCCTCACATTGCCCTGAGCCATCCCCCCTCTATCTTCAAATTGTGTCCCCTTCTTCTTGCACATCTCTTTTTCTGAAAGATGCTACCCTTTTGCACTTTGTTGATTCCACTGAGGTACTTAAACGTTTCTATCATGTCCCCCCTCTCCCTCCTTTCCTCAAGGGTATACATGTTAAGCTCCTTTAATCTCTCCTTGTATGGCTTCTCTTGCAGACCCTGCACCATTTTAGTTGCCCTCCTCTGAACTGCCTCCATCCTGTCTATGTCCTTGCGGAGATGGGGTCTCCAGAACTGGATGCAGTACTCCAGATGGGGTCTCACCAACTGCCTGTACAGGGGAATAACAACTTTATGTTTTCTGCTGGCGATGCCTCTCCCTATACATCCCAGTATCCCCCAGCCCTCCCTACCGCCTTCTCACATTGCTTGCCAACCAGAAGGTCATCTGATATGATGGTCCCTTTCCATTTTTGTTGTTGTTACTACCCCCATTGTGTAATGGAGCGTTAGATTTCGGAAGGCTCTTGACCATTGCCTTAAGTGTGCTCCACAAGGTGTACTCGTACTGAGGAATGTAGGAACTCAAGACGTAGAAGTCCGTTTTGGTCCACAGATGAATACTGAAATGTTATGGTGGACCCCATATCCCTGAGGAAAAGGAACTGGAAAGAAGATCTTCCATCACACTGATACAGAGGGTTTGCATTCCAGCCCATAAAATGAGTTATTTACTGCATCTTCGACACAGCAGAAGAGGGAGAGACTAATCCAGATCCACTTCTACCTCAAAATAACCTCCAAAGGGCAGGTCAGGACCAGGAAGACACCACCACCTGGATCAGGGAGGAGTTCAGCACCATCCACGGTGCCGGCACCACACATGGCGCCACACCCAGCGCTGGTGCTGCCACACTACACTGCCTAGGGTGGCAGCACCCAAAGCACTGGCACCAGACACGGCACCACACGGAGCTCGCACAATGCACGGTGCCAGAATCATTACTGGACCTAGACCTGAAGTAAGGGGAAGAAGGAAGCAGTACCCGTACCGGTCCCTGCAGAGAAAAAGGAGGGGGGGGATAGGCACGAGGAGTCAGCACTGATGGCATTAGCACCAGAGAGGGCACCATGCACATTCTGGCATGGCCAGCATGGCAGCGGCCCAGCAGCCCCAGACCACAAGCCAGGACAACTGGGCAGATGCTGTACCCCCTGCTCTAAAACAGTGGCCCAGAGGTGAAACTGCTCACTGGAACCCCATCGAGGACAACATGGGAACTGGTTTCGAAGATCACGGCCATTAAGAGCAGAGCCACAGGGGAACCCATCAGAGTCGGTTCAGGCTTGCCACTCTCAACCAGTGACTATCAATGCGCAGACATACCAAAGGGTGACCTTGAGAGGTATCGATTCTTCTTCCACTGACAGGAGGAAGAAGAGCTCGAGGTCAAGTGGAGCCAGGTCTTGGAACCGCTGCATTTGTGCTAAGGACGAACTATCCTCCCCACCCCCAAGCACCGGACTGCCCGTGGTCAGACCCCCTCCCTCAAAAAGGGCGGCGGACCAGATACAGCATCACTGCCATCATAGCTTTCAAATGATGTCTCCCTGCCGTCAAAGGTCGACTCTGTTGATGGCAGGCTGAGAATAACTTCTTCATTTTCTTTTCTTTTTTTTTAAATAAAAGAACACTACAACTGGTAAGTTAAGCGAATACTGAACGACTATATAGCTGCTGTCGTATAGACAAAGACTACACTCCCATCGGGCGAGTGATGTCATCATCGAAGTGCACTCAACGGCGGGAGAAAAGGAACTGAGGCGGTTGGAGGGTCGACACCAAGATAGCCTATTCGGTGTGAGCTAGCCTTGTGGTGCCGCGCATATGCGGTCCTATCCCAGTGCCGGCCCTCCTGAAGATTTTTGGCTCCCATGGGGTCCTAGCACCTCCGGTGTACTCCCATTAGTGTGAATGAGTGGTGAAGACTTGAGTCCAGGAAGATCACCACCCTGAGCTCCAGCAGGTTTATGTGTTGGAGAGATTCTGCACTGGACCAAGTGCCATGAGTAGTATGATCCCCTAGGTGGGCACCCCACCCTAGTAGTGATGCATCTGTTGTGAGAAAGGGAACCCCTTCTCTGAGGCTGGCTTCCTCTTTCCACCACTGAAGGGCCAGGACTAACGTTTTTGTTACTGGGACCAACTCTGAGAGAGAATCCTTTCTTTGACACCAATGAGCTCTTAGGTGGAATTTGATGTCTCTCATCTGGAACCTGGAACCTAGAACTGTACCAGTGGCGGCTGCCATGTGGCCCAGTAACTGTAGAAACTGTCTTGCAGTTTTTGGTTTGTTTAAGCTGAAGAAGCCTGCTATCTGCAGAATACTTTTTATTCTGTCCAGAGGTAGGTAAGCCATGCCCTCCTGGGTATTTAGTTCTGCTCCTATGAACTGTAGTACCTGTGCAGGGGGAAGGACTGACTTTTTGAGATTTACCAGGAATCCCAGGGACTCCTTGTGTTAGCTGCACATGTTCCTCTACCTGTTGAGGGGATCTTTCCACTATCAACCAGCTATCCAGATAGGGGAACACTGTGACACCTTGCTTTCGCAGGTGTGCCACAACCACTGCCAGGCACTTTGTGAACACTCTTGGAGCTGAAATGACACCGAAAGGCAGGGCTGAAAACTGGTAATGACCTGAAGGCAGTCTGAACCTGAGGTACTTTCTGTGAGACTCTCTTATGGGGATGTGGAAATAGGTATCTTTTAGGTCCAGGGGTGCCAACCAATCTCCTTTCTGGAGAGCTGGCAGGATCAGAGACAAAGTTACCATTTTGAACCTTGGCTTTCGTAAGTGCCTGTTTAGCACCCTTAGGTCTAGTATAGGCCGCAACTCCCCGTTCTTCTTTGTTGTGAGGAAGTATCTTGAGTAAAACCCCTTTCCCTTTTGCTGTGGACGCACAGGTTCCACTGATTTTGTCAACGATAGGTTTCGAACCTCCTTTTCCAACAGCTTTCTTTCTGCATTGGAAGCTGGTTGAACACTCTGGTTCTTAGACAGGGAAGGGATCTGAAGCTTAGGGCAAGCCCTGACTCACTACTTTCAGGACCCACTTGTCTGTGGTGATCTGTTTCCAAGTCTGGAAATAGTGAGTCAATCTGCCCCCTATTGGAAGTGGGAAGGCGGCCTGAGAAGACAAATCAGGGGTCCTGCTTCACGTGGGGCTGAGAGTGGGAACCATGCCTGGAACCCCTTCCACCCCTGCCCCTGAAGTATCCTTGCTGAGAGTACTGTTGCACTTGGGGTACAGCCATGGCCTGATAAAAAAGCCTGAAATGAAATTGTCTGCCCATGCCTCCCCTTCTATAAGGTCTAGTGGACGGGGAAGCCTTTTCCTTGGCCGAGTTACTTCTATAAGTGGCCTTGTACTCGTCCACTTTCTTCATATAGGCTTCTGTGTGAGTTCCAAATAGATAATTGCCCTCAACTGGGAAATCTAGAGCCTTATTCCGAGTGTCTTGAGTAAGGTTTTTGGCTCTTAACCAGGCAAACCTTCTCTGGGCAATTGTGTTGGCCATCCACTTGACAGCAATGTTACTGGTGTCTGCTGTCATTTGAAATTGATGTTTGGCAGCTTCCAAGCCAAATCTGGCAGTCTCAGCATGGTCTGCAGAAGACTGGAAGGATCCTTATCTACCTTAGCCATGACAGATTGCCAGAGGGATTTTTGGTACTGGGATGCATATGCTTGGAAATTAGCCTGTCTCATGGCCAAAGAAACTGACAAGTAGCCCTTTTTGGCCATACTGTCTTTCTAGAATCTATCTTTGGTGGATGAAAAGCAAGATGTACTTTTGCTTTGTCACAGACTGCAGCTTGTACCACCCTCTGGGGGTCAAGGTGGGAGAATAAAAATTCAGCCCCTTCCCTGTCTAGCTGGTACTTCTTGTCCAACTTTTTATCCAAAGGAGGGACATACCCAGGTGTCTGGAGGAGCTTTATCACATCCCTTTTAAAAAACTTATCTATGGGAAGCAGTAACTTTTTGGTGGGTGTTAACCCCATCGTTTCCAAGTACTCTGCCTCCTCCTCATCTTCCATCACCTCAGTGGTAGAGACATCCAGAGTATCCACCTGTAACCCCCCTACAAATGGGGATTCCCAAACAGTCTCCCTTGAGCTTGCCTAAATGCTCACTGCCAGGCTGGTGTCCTACATTTTAGCAGTTTAAATGTGATTACCAGAGTCTGTATAGCCTCTGTGTACTGTCTCTGTAAGAGCTGCTTGATTGCAGCATAAGTAATCTGAGATGGAGCTCTGTTGAAAGATGTAACTATTTGCTGAAAACCATTTAGAATGATAATGATAATGTAGTTTGTCTAACCTGCTTTCTTTGTAACAAGGACTGTTTTGTTTGTCTTCACTATCTTGGTCCTGGACTGAAAATTGGACCAATCAGTTCTGGTGGGACATAAAATGTAGCCGGACTACAGCAGCTGTCTGAATTAAAAATATATAGGAACTGTGGTTTGAGTTTTTGCGCCTTTTTTGCAACTGAAGGGGGAACTCTTGCTTTGACTGACAGCCAAACTCAGCCAACCAAATCTTTTGGATCTTGGGGAAGTCCCGGGCTGTTTGCAGTTTTTCAGTTAGTTTCTGATCTGGGAAGTAAAAGGAGAGGAGCTGAAGTGATTCTGAGAGCAATCCTGAGTGGATTCACATGGGAGAACTATGAAGAGGCTGAGAGTTTGGCCTCCATGTCTGCCTGCTGCTCCTGAGAGGGAGAGAAGAGAATTATTTTGGACTAAATCCAAGTTTGTGTGACTAAAGTAAGCTACTGAAGTGGGCCAGGCTCAACCTGAAGAAGAACGAAGATTTTGCTGAATGCAATCGGCCTGTCAGGAGTTCCAGCTACCCCTAAGCTCCCGGTGTGTGCAGAGAGTTTGCGATTGTGACCGGGGAGCGCTTTGCCTGGTACAGTAGAATTCCCATACATGTAAATGTGCTATGAGCTGCTAGTGGGTTGTGAGTTGGTTCCCCACTGTGTGAACTGTGTTCTACTTGCTGGAAGCTGTATCCAGCCCAAAATGGACTGCATCTGAATCTGTCTCCATGCGGTCTGGGCCTTGCCAGATTGACCCAGCCAGACTACCCACTGCACAGAGAAGCCATCGACGAGAGATCTGCCTAGGGATCAGCCCCCCTGCTCCACGCTTGAATAAGAATGACGCTTCTGCGACTCGTGTGGGCCCTGCTTCTCCTGGCATTCCAGATCAACCACCTGCAGTCTCGATTTTCGTCCAGCCTGTGTCCAGTCTTGGGTATTGTGAGTAAATACCGGGGTAGCTCCCTGCAACAACAGCTTAATCTAAGCGCATCATCTGATTGTCTTGTTGTTTCGTTTCCTTTACGAACTGAGCCCTCTGGCTCCCGGATTACAAATATTGTGTACTGTGCATGTTGTGTTTTCCATCACAGGGCCCCAACCAGCTGCAACCCTGAGCAACAGTCCTTGCTAGCCCATCTCTTCTCCACCTGGGTATCCAGAGGTGGACTGTGTGGGGGGACTCAAAGCGCATGCATAACTGCTTGACTGATATAACCTTTAAGCTAATTAACCTGATTTTGCCCCTCCCTTGTTCACGTCCCCTGAATAAATCAGATCTAACTTTTTCTGCATGTAATCTGACTGTGGTTCCAGTTTGTGCTCAAAGTACAGTACTGTTGCTATTTGCTGTGCATAGCCTTGTTTTACAGGGGGTCCCCAGGGTCGAGCCAGAGGAACCAGCCCTGGTGGTAAGTGCAAACAGTGTGGGTACTTGTGTGGTGTAGTAGGGGTATTGTGAAAGTGATTATTATACAGTGTTCAGGCCACTAGAGGGGAAAGAGGGGGGTTACAGTGTCCCGGAGGGCTGTGCCCAGGTTAGCTTGACCACTACCAACCCTGACCTCCGGGTGGAGGCACCCGTTTCAGAACTCAGGCCCCTTAACCTGCTACTAGCCAAGCAGGCAGGGGTAGTAGCCCTTGGAATAGCGCCACCTAGGGGTTACACACAATTTTTCAAACAAAGGAAAAATGGGATGAATAGTCCTCTGAGAACCTGGGAGGTGAGCCAAACTCTTGTTCAGGAGACTTCAGGCTCTATAGGCTCTCCCTCTTCCTTCTCTTCATATTCCCCATAATCTTCCCTGGCCTCATGCAGGGAGGACTGGGTTGACTCAGGAGGGGTCTGAACTGTAGACTGCTGCCCAGTAGGCAGCAGAACCTGCAAGGCCTGCAAGACCTTAAATGCCTGTGCAATCTCCAGTGGAGTAGGTGCGTTTACAGACACATCAGAAGTCCCCAGAGGTTGACCAGCAGGGGGTTCTGTGTGCTCTGTTTTCTTTGTCTTTTTCACAGGAACCGAAGACCTAGCTGGTTCAGCAGGCCTTTTTGTGATGGCCTTTGCACCCATAACGGGGTAGAAATTGTGGTTTCTGTGGTTTCACACACAACCACTGAGGGTGTCGGATGGTCAGAGCCTGAGGGACCCTTAGGTGGAGGCAATTTCTTTTTTAAGCCCTTCCAAACGTTTTTCATGCATTTTTTTTTTTTCTGGAAAGGTCTTACAGATTTCACAATCAGTTTTCAAATGATCATAGCCAAGGCAGACAACACAAGAAGTGTATTTATCTGCCTTGGCAAAAACCTCTCTACACTCTGTACAATTTTTGAAACCAGGTTCACCAGTCTTTTTCTTAAGTTTTTCAGACATTTTGCAAAAAGAAATCCAAAAACTGCAACCACAAATAAATGTAAACTTTTTAAAATAAAATTATCGGTTGCGGTCAGTACAGGAACCGATCAGGGAACCACCCGGGATCGGAACCAAAGGAGAAAGGAACCGGGATTAGCAGTTCAGTAACCAATAATAGCAGTTACAAAAATAGTTTTAATAAAACAATTTACTTTAAATAAAGGAGTTTTAGTCAGAAAAAACTCAGCTAAGACTAAAAAACCTCAGTTCCCCACTGGTTATCCCGAAACAGGAGAAACCAAGAAAAATAAACAATTTAACTAAAATAAAGCTAATGGTTTACTACAAACAAAAGATAAGGGTAGCAAATGAAAATAAAATAATACTTATATGTATTTTTTTTAAGTTTCACAGCGAGATAAAGATGAGAGGATCTCTGAATGTCTAGTCTTGACAGGCGGAGAGAGAAATCTGAGGGTTAGAATGTAGACAGTTGATAGGTGGCAGCATTTGAAAAGCTGGCACGAGCCAGTGATTCCATCATTAGCATAACATTCCACCTCCAGGCAGATCTGGCTTAAAGGCATACTGCATAGGAGTTAGGAATATTGGAGTATTCCTGGAGTGAGAAGTGTTCATTTCCTCAATCAACCCCAAGGGTAGAGGACAAAAAGCACAGCTGAACTAAGAGAGGAAAAAGG
Organism: Neoceratodus forsteri; assembly: GCA_016271365.2. Taxonomy (NCBI): domain Eukaryota; kingdom Metazoa; phylum Chordata; order Ceratodontiformes; family Ceratodontidae; genus Neoceratodus; species Neoceratodus forsteri. The sequence goes on along the minus strand of CM028129.1, from coordinate 1,706,020,438 downwards.
GCATATCAACCAGCAGAGAATAGCCTAGCATAGCCTGAAGAAAAAACAAGTGAAAAATAAAAATTACATACTCAATGTAATTCTTGATCTTCTTGGACCATCTTCACCATTGATTCACACTGATGGATTCTGAGCCAGAGACTCTAGGGTCCTGTGGTAGCCAAAAATCTTCAGGAGGGCCGGTGCTGAGATACGTCACACATGCGTGGCACCATGAGACTAGCTCGCACAACATAACCTATCTCGGTAATGGTCCTCAACTGCTTCAGTATCTTTTTTACCGAGGAAGTGCAGCGCAACCTAGCTAAATAAACACCTAACCTAGCAAGGGCCTAAGATAGCCCTTGGGACCTGTGTAAGAAGGGTCAACAACAAGAACAGTGTCTTCACAGCCCAAACCTAAACAAGGGAGGTGAAGACCAATAAACAGAGAGAGTGAGCCTGGGGGATGGTGGGTAGGCGCGTGAATCAGTGGTGAAGATGGTCCAAGATGATCAAGAATTACGTAATTTTTATATCTTCCTGGACCATATCTTCACCACTGATTCAAACTGATGGGTTTGAGTACCAAGCTTAGGCAAAAATTCCCCAAGTAGGGTGGTAAGAGACAGAGCTCACTCAGAGCAAGAGTTCATTAAAGACTATCCTGACAAAAGAAGCATGCTGTCTGGCATGGATATCCAGAGTATAGTGCTTGATGAAAGTGTGCATTGTGCTCCAAGTAGCCATTCTGCAAATATCAGCGATGGAAACAGAGTGAATCTCTGCCAGGAACGTAGCAACTGCTCTGGTGGAGTGGGCATGAACCTGGCCTTCCAACCTGAAATGTGCCATAGAATAGCACTGGCGAAGGCAAGCTACTATCCAAGCAGAAATGCATTTAGTCGTAACCAGTTGACCTAGCTGGTTCGGGTTGCAGGAGATGAAGAGCTGCTTGAACTGTCAGATGTCCTTAGTTCTATCGATGTAGACCTAAAGGCTCTTATAACATCCAGAGAGTGGAGGGTGAGCTTGCCGTCTTTCTGGAAGTTGGGGAAGTACGTGAGCGACACCAAGGGTTGGTTTACATTGAACTCCAAAACCACTTTAGGCAGGAACTTGGAGTATGTGTGAAGAACCACCTTGTCTTTATGGAAGACAGTATACGGAGGGTCTGTGACCAAAACATGTATCTCAGAGACCCCATGGGCAGAGATGATGGGCACCAAAAATGTGGTTTTCCAAGTTAGGAATCTGAGATCACACTTAGCCAAGGGTTCAAAAGGCTTGCGAGTGACCATGTCCAGCACAAGGTTGATATCCCAGGGAGCGACAGGTTCCTTACTAGGGGCCTTGTGTGCAGGATACCTTTTAAAAACCTCTTGAAGAGAGGCAGTTGAGCCAGAGTAAGGTTCTGGACTGATTCGTGGTATGCTGAAAGAAAAAATTACTCACCTTAGTAATGTTGTTTCTTCTAATGGAGTCTTGCTATATTATGACAATTGCAGTTTGTTCCACCATTAGAACTGCTCCGGAGGTGAAAAAGTTAACTTCCATGCCAGGCATGGAACTTAGAGCGCGAGCTCGGTTAGAAAAGCTCTGTCTGGAATATTTCAAACTGAAACTGTCAGATCTTTACGAGCAAAACTCACTAAGGTTCTGTGTGGAAGCTGTAACCTACACTAGCCAACTGGCTACTTAAATATTAACACATTTTCCTGGTCCCAACACCAAGACTCAAGTCAGGGGACCAGAAAATAAGATAAGATAAGATAAGATAAGATAAGATAAAATAAAACACAACAACCAAACACCCCAAAAAAGAAGGGTGGAAAACATAAAATGGGCATCAATAAGTGCCAACACTGGACTGCCCACCCCATACCCAAAGTAGAAGTTCTGAGAGGGGCAGGCTGGGTGGGAGGTCATAATATAGCAAGACTCCATTAGAAGAAACAACATTACTAAGGTGAGTAATTTTTTCTTCAAACAACATGAAGTCTTGCTATATTATGACAATTGCAGAATACACAGCAGTACCTCCATGGAGGAGGGACAGAACCTACTTAGGGAATAGGCTCTGAAGCATGGCTGTGCCAAACCGAGCATCCCTCCTGGCCTGGATATCCAGGGAGTAATGCTTGGTGAAAGTGTGTACTGTTTTCCAAGTAGCTGCTTGACATATCTCTAAGATAGGGATGTCTCTGGCAGCAGCTAGAGACGTAGCTGTACCTCTGGTAGAGTGAGCCCTCAGGCCTGAAGGGGGAATCTTACCCAGTTTTTGATAGCAAAATTGGATACAAGAGACAATCCACCTGGTAATGGATCTCTTAGTGGCAGGTTTCCCTTTCCCAACCTCACCATAAGTGAGAAATAGTTGGAGGGAGTCAAACCTGTGACCCTTGGTACGCTCTATGTAGTAACTTAGGGCCCTCTTAACATCTAAGCTGTGCAACCTCCTCTCACCAGAGGAGGAATGGTCAGTGAAGAACACTGGAAAAGAAATAGATTGATTAAGGTGGAAATCTGAAACCACCTTAGGCAAAAACTTCCTGTTAGTCCTGAGGACTACCTTATCCCTGTGAAAGGAAATAAAGTCAGTCTCCACTGACAAAGCTTGTAACTCACTTATGCGCCTGGCAGAAGTGATGGCTACTAGAAACACAGTTTTCCAAGTCAAGTACTTAAGCTCTGCCAAGACAGAGGTTCAAAGGGGTTGCATCAGCTGAGCAATGCAAACATTAAGATCCCAGGCAGGGCAGGGTCCCTGAATGGTGGATTGAAGAAGCAATCCCCTGAAAACTTGGAAAATACAGGGTGAGCAGAAAGAGAAGAGGGCTTCCTGCTGAAATAAAGCAGAGACAGCTGCCAAATGCACTTTCAGGGTAGCTGGTCTCAGTCCCAAAGAATTAAGATGGACCATATAGTCCAAAACAGTGGGCAAATCAGCAGATTCCGGGAAATATGCTTCCCAGAACACCATATGGAAAACCTTTTCCATTTGGAGTTATAAGTAGCCCTAGTGGAAGGCTTCCTAGAAGCTTTCAAGATTTCGAGAACACCTTGAGAAAGTGTAGGTCAGCAATTCTAACTCCTCAAGAGCCAGGAGGCCTTGAGGTTGAGGGATTGAGATTCGGATACCAGACTCTCCCTGGGCACAGGTTAACAGATTGTGGTCCTGGGAGACACAGGGAAGATGGACTGCAAGGACAGAAGAAGTGGGTACCAGGGCTGCCTGGCCCAGTCTGGAGCAATCAGGATCATCTTGCAGGGCTGAGATCTGATTTTGACTAGCACCTTGAACAGGAGAGGAAGGGAGGGAAGGCATAGAGAACTTCCCTTCCCAATCGAGGAGAAAGGCATCCAGGGGACTGAGCCCAACACTGGGGCCTGCAACAAAAGTGGAAGTTGATGATTGTCTGGGCTGCAAAGAGATCTATCTGAGGGTGCCCCATCTGGCAAAAACTATCCCCAGTACTGGGATCCAGTGACCATTCGTGATGGCCCTGGGAAATCCTGCTGAGAGCATCTGCCAGGACATTGTCCTTGCCTGGGAGGTGAACTGCTATGAGGAAGTGTTCAGGGAATAAGCCAGAGACCACAACTTCATCGCCTCGGTGCACAAGGTCAAGACCGAGTGCCTCTTGTTTGTTGGATGTACCACATTGTAGTGGTGTTGTCTGTTCTGACCTGTACCACTTTGTTCTGAACAGATGCAAAAAACCTGAAGTGCTAGAAAAACAGCTTTGAGTTCCAACAGATTGATGTGGAGCAGAGATTCCTGAGGGGACCACAATCCCTGGGTGGAGAGGTCGCCCATGTGAGCTCCCCATCCCAAAAGGGACGCATCTGTAGTAAGGATCAAGGAGTGAGATAGAGGGATGAAGGGCACCCCTTGTCTCAGATTGCTCTGATCCTGCCACCACTGAAGGGCCTGGATCAGGGTTCGAGTCACTGGGATCAACTTGGATAAGGAATCTCTTCTTTGAGACCAAAAGGCTCTCAAATGGAACTGAATGTCCCTCATCTGAAATCTTGCTCCTTGCACTACAGCTGTGGAAGCAGCCATGTGTCCTAGGAGCTGTAGGAAATGCCTTGCTGGTCGAGAGACCTGCAGAGTGAAGGAGGAGACCAGGGCCACCAGGGTCCTTACCTTTCTAGGGAAGGAAGGCTCTGGCCTGCTTTTGTGTCCAGTTCTGCACCTATAAAGGTGAGTACCTGGACAGGTTCCAGAACTGACTTTGGAAAATTGAGAAGAAAGCCAGAGAGTAAGCAGCTGCTGGGTAACTTGCAGGTGTGATTTGACCTGGTCTGAGACTGACCCACAATGAGCCAGTCATCTAGGTAGGGAAAGATGGCAATCTTTTGCCTTCTTAAATGAGCAACTGCTACTGCCAGGCATTTTGTGAATACCCTTGGGGCAGAGGTAAGGCCGAAGGGCATTGCTCTGAACTGATAATGGCCTGAGGGCAGTTCGAATCTGAGGTACTTTCGGTGGGAGCTTCTGATAAGAACATGGAAGTAGGCATCCTTGAGGTCCAGGGAAGCTAGCCAGTCCCCTGGCCTTAGGGAGGGTAAAATCATTCCGAGAGTCACCATTTTGAATTTTGGTTTTAAAAGGTGCTTGTTCAGATATCTTAGGTCCAGGATGGGCCGCCACTCTCCTGTCTTTTTTGGGGTAAGGAAGTACCTGGAGTACAGACTCTTGCCCTGGTGTAGGGAGAAACCTCTTCTACAGCTCTGAGAGCCAGGAGGGTTGAGACTTGTTTCAAAGCAAGAGCCTCTAGAGGGTTTGCAGGTGGAAAAGATCTGATTCTCATCTTTGGAAATTTTTTGAAGCTGAGAACCAGACCCTGGCTTACTACTTCCAGGACCCACTTGTCTGATGTTAAAGACTCCCAGTCCTGGACGAAGTAAGCCAGCCTGCCCCTCTACAGGTAATGGAGAACCGGCCCTGGGCATCCCATCAGGGTGCCTGTTTGGCAGGGGCTTTAGGCTGAGGGGTGGGAGCAGGCCTGCTTGTACCCCGTCTGCCTCTCCCTCTGAAGAACCCTCTGAACATAAGCTAAGAGGAGGCCTGGTTTGGTAAAAGGCCTGTGAAAAGGCTCTGCCCTGGGCAGCTGCCTCTGAGGAGTGGCTTGCCGCTCCTTGGCTTGTGCACTCCTATAAGTGGTTCTATATTCATCCATTTTCTTCATATAATTCTCTGTCTGCTCCCCAAACAGAGAATTTCCCACCACAGGAAAATCCATAGCCTTAGCCTGGGTATCCTGTGACAAACTAGTACTCCTGAGCCAAGCCAATCTACGAAAAGCCACAGATGTAGCCATGACTCTAGAGGATACATCATTAGAATCCACTGCAGCATGGAACTGCACCTTAGATGCCTCAATACCATCAGCAGCCACCTGCTCCAGCTCCTTGGCAAGCTGGCCAGGGCCTGTTATAAAGCCATGACAGTATACCATCTAGATTTCTGGTATCTTTTGACATAAGCCATATAATTTGCTTGTCTGAGTCCCAAGGACACTGCCATGTACTGTTTTTAGCCATGGCATCAATCTTCCTGAGTCCTTGTCAGGAGGATGAAGCCAGGGAATATTAGCTTATCACAGGCTGCAGCCTGAACTACCCCAACATGGCTGCATTGCTGTGAAAGAAATTCTGTATCAGGACCTGACAAGTGTACCTCCTGTCCATCTTTTATCCACAGGAGGCACAGAATTAGGAGCTTTTAAAATTTTATTGTTTGTTTCTAAAGGATTTATGTAAAGGAATAGACAATCTCCTGGACTCTGGGATATCCATCATCTCTACAAAGTCAGGCTCCTCTTGTTCATCTACAGCTCCTCCAAAGGAAGCTGGAGAGTTTCAGCAACTTTTTATAAAACAGAAAATGAGAAGGGACTCAGAAAGCCTAGGGGAGATTCTCCTAAAGGTCTGTCTGGGGAGATGTCCAGTTCAATGGGCACATCCAGACTTTCAAAGTCACATTCACACTGTTCATAATCATCCTCCCTCCTCTGGTTCATAAAACTCCTCTATATCATATTCTTGAACTGTGGAACCGCCGAACTACCTTTTGCCAGATAGTGGCGGTTTGACGGAACCGGGAAAGTGACTGACAATTTGATTGCTCTGGTTATCTCTGCAGCAGTTAGAGAAGGAATTTTGACTCCACACCTGCTGATTTTCTAGTTCTCTTTGCTGGAACTGGCTCCTCTGAGTCAGCTTCGTTTGCCGAGAAGTCTGGCCCTGGTCAGAGGGACCCTCTCCGGTTCGGTTGGCACCGAACCGGGCTGGCCATCCGGTCAGCGGACTTTGGCCTCTCGTTCCTGAGCCTACCAACTCTCTTATCTAGGGTAGCTGCAGGAAATTCTTGCAAATCTGGCAGTCTCGATTGAGGTGGTCAAAACCCCAGACAATAAACACATGTGGTGTGTGGGTCATTTTGGCAAAGGCTTCCCACAGACACTACAGTGTTGAAACCCAGTGGGCCCAGTTTTTGGGTTTCTCAGACATAATGCCAGCTCTAACAAAAAACTTGCCCTTTTTCCTCGCAGTGCCAGGCAAGACACCCTTATTGTCTCAACTGTGTCATTGGTCGGAAAAACGTAATGAAATCCGTTTCTTTTTAGAACCGATAAGAACCGGGAACCGCACTCAGAAAGCTTTTAAATGCTTCAGAATAAAGTTTTAAAACAACCTGATCGGTTCAAACCGAACCGATAAACATTTACAAGTTCCACACAGAAATAAACCTGTCTATTACTTACAATACCACAGACAGAGCTTGAACCGATCGGTTTGCGGTTAAAATAATAATAATCGCGATTGAATTTAACCGAGAAAAACTCTTTAAACCGAGAAATGAACCGAGCAGTAGGAGGAATCTCCGGAGCGACTGTTCAGTGAGGCGGAGTAAAGAATCTGACAGTTTCAGTTTGAAATATTCCAGACAGAGCTTTTCTAACCGAGCTCGCGCTCTAAGTTCCATGCCTGGCATGGAAGTTAACTCTTTCACCTCCGGAGCAGTTCTAATGGTGGGACAAACTGCAATTGTCATAATATAGCAAGACTTCATGTTGTTTGAACAGCACATAGATGGACCTTAACAGAGGAGTATTGCAATCCAACATCGGAAAGGTCCAATAGATACTCCAAAACCCTGTCCGGTGGACATTGCAATGTATCTCTACAGGATTTTGAGCACCATTCAGAGAAACACCTCCATTTGGCTGTGTAAGTCTTTCTGGTGGGCCAGGCAAATCTCAGAGAGCCTCTAAGAGACCTTGTAACTGCTCACTTCTATCTCCTTAAGAGCCAGGCATGAAGATGAAGGGAGCACAGGCTGGGTTGGACCACAGACCCCTGTATCAGAAGATCCATCTGCAGAGGTAAAGGTCTCGGAGGGGCCACCGACAAGTTGTTGGTCAATGAAAACCGTATTTGTCAAGGCCAGTATGGGGCGATCAGGATCATTTTGGCCCCATGCACTTTCAGGTTGAGTAGTACTCTCTGAACTAGTGGAAGAGGAGGAAATGCACACAGAAAGCAAATTGTCCACCGCAGCCTCAATGCATCCTGACAGAAAACGCCGGGTTCTGAATTTTTGGAACAAAATTGAGGCAGTTCTGTGTTGAGTGTGGATGCAAAAAGGTCCAGCTCTGGAGTTCCCAAATTGCTGAGATAGACTGTATGACATCTGGTGCTAATGACCACTCGTGCAGATCTCCTTCTGTCCGACTGAACTGGTCTGCACGATTGTTCTGAGCCCCTAGCAAGTAAACTGCCCAGATCAGAGCATCCTGCTCCACACACCATTCCCACACTCTCATTGCTTCCCTGGAAAGAGCGTAAAAGTGTGCTCCTCCCTGTTTGCCAATGTAGTATATTACTGACTTGTTGTCTGTCTGAAGGAGGATTACCTTGTGGTGGACAAGGTCCACTAGGGCTCAAAGGGCCTATAGGACATTGATATGGAGATGAGAATCCATTGGACCCCAGACTCCCTTGGTGTGGTGGCCTGGAAGTGTGCCCATCCCGGGAGGGATGCATCTGTGATAAGGGTTATCTGCAGCTCTGGTGGACAGAAGGGAAGACCTTGAAGAAGGTTGCCCTCCTGTGTCAGCCATGTAAGTGACTGAAGCAGGGGCCTTTTCACTTTGATGGGGTAAGACTGGGAATGAAATGTCAGAGACCATTAAGTGCTGAGCATCCACTGAGTTGTCCTCATGTGCAGTCATGCTAGAGGTACTGTGAAGACTGAAGCGGGCATGAGATCTAACATCTGCTGCATGGAGTGAGTGTGACAGGGTAGAATAGGACCCTGTCCCAGTTGTTAAAGAAAGTGTTTAAATGCAAGGATCTTTCCTTTTCTGTCTCTTCTCTGTCTGGTTGCACAACCAAATTTTCCTGTGAGACTTTGGATTTAATCACTCTAACAATCTTGCAATTCTTTGGCTCTCACTGTGTCTCAGTTTTCTCTTGCTGTCTGTTTTTCTCCCTTGCATATCTTGATCTGCTGATATAAAAATATGTGCAAATCATTGTATGGAAATGTAGCTGATATTGGGATCCCTTTTGTCTGGAAAATTTATAGCATTACTGTTGAAATGTATATAATTATAATTTGAGATGATTATAAAAAGCTAATGGAAAACTCTAGAGGTTACTTAAGTGCAAATGTTTGAGCCTTTTGCAAAAGCTGCGTAAATGGGGCCTCAGCAAGCACAATGTGTTTTAGCAGCTCCTGAAACTTACAAGAACAGAACACTTACAAGAACAGGATGCTTGCTAAGAGTGGGGGTTGAAAGGACTTATAAGAGCTAAGCTGCAACTGCAAGAGAGATTAGGAGAACAAGGGACACAGAGACTGAAAGAAATCTTTTATTTTTTTCCAAGTTCAGCAGGACCCTCATGGAGCTTGAAACTGAATTATAATGGTCACTGCCTCTTCTGTGCTATGTTAGGATGGGCTTGCTAGTAGCCAGTCGTCCAGATAGGGGTAGACCTGCCCTGAGCTATAAAAGGTGTGCTGCAAAAACTGCAAAGCACTTTGTAAAGGGCAGGACTCTGAACTGCTAATGTTGGCCCAAAGCCACGAAGCAGAGGCACTTGTGGTGGCTGCGGTGTACCGGGAAGTGCTGATAGGTGTCCTGTGGTCTGAGAAGTAGCAGTAGGTTTCCTAGGGAAACCATTTGAACTTCTCCTGATACAAAAACGCATTTCTTTTTCTGAGGTTGAGGTGGGGCGCATACTCCGTCTTCTTTGGTATGAGGAAGTAATGGGAGTAGAAGCCTGTGTTGTTTTCTGCATGAGGCACTACTTCCACTGCCCTGTTGCTCAGAAAGCCTGCTATCTCCATAATGAGGTCTGACATGGCAGCTGACAGAGTGTACTGCCTCTTGGGTGGATAGTCCAGGGGGATTTCTAAAAAGTTCAGTGACTATCCCTCTCAGATGATCCTTAAAACCCATTTGTCCATGGTGATGGACTTCCACGGATGGTAAAACTGAGTCAGCTGTCCCCCCCACTGGGGACGAGAGGACTGCCTCGGGTTGCTGAGGCAGAGCCAGGGCCGGTGTAGTAGAAGGTGGCACTAGGCGCTTTCAGGGGTCTGTGGCTGCTGCTGCCTTTTCTTTTGTGGTTGAGGAGCCTGGGGCTTGATGTGGGCTCCTCTGCCTCTTCCACGAAAGGACTGCTCGTAGTGGAAGTAATGATGGCCCTTCCTTCTTTGTGGATAAGAAGGGGCTGATCTCACAGACTTCATGGCTGTCCCAGTCTTTCGGGAGGCCTCAAGGGACTGTTCCACCTGTTAGCCAAACAAGTAGGCACCATCGAAGGGGACATTCATCACCTGTTGCTGGGAGTCAGTGGAAAAACCCAAAGTCCAAAGCCAGGAATGTCTCCTTATGCAGATTCCAGCAGTTACAGAGCAAGAGGTAGTATCATATGCATCCATGGCTGCCTTTAGCTAATGACTGCTGGATTCTATACCATAAGTAACAGTCTGAAGGATTTGCAGTTTAATGTCAGACTCCAGCAAGTGACTTGAGAGAGGTCCAAAGGACAAACTCATACTGACAGAAATGCCCTTGGTGGCTGATTATTCGCATGTTCAAGGTAGCAGCTGCAAAAGCTCTTTCCCCATGGTGTCAGTCTCATGGGATTCCTTATTAATGGGGTGTGCCGTAACCTACTGCGGGAGGACAGCCTTGTCATTCTCCAGCATGATAACAATTTTATCTGCAATAGGCTGGGAAGCCAAAATAGGTCTACACTAGATAGGTCAGCCACCACCAGGAGTCCCTCTGGGGACAATCCCCTTAAAGGGCAGTAACTGACCATCTCAGCAGGGGAGGGACTTCCAGGAGGGTCCCGAACAAGAACTTCACCATGCAATGATCAGACCAAACAACCTGATCAGTCTTGAGGTTAGCAACCTCAAGCCCTAGCGAGAAGACCAGGTCGCGCATGTGGCCGTGGTGGTGGGTCACAGAAGTAATGACTTGTGTCAGGCCCAGTGATGACATCAACAGGAGGAGGTCATAATCATATTGCGAGGATTCATCATTGACCCAAGCATTGAAGTCCCCCAGAATTAAACATCTGGGGGATTCCAACACCTTGCTAATGACAAAGTCTGCGACCTCCTGCAGGAAATCTCCCCCATGACCCTGGAGGGCAGTAAATGAGGAGAATCCTGCAGCCCGCACCTGGACCTCCACGCACTGCCACACACTCAGAGGACCTGGCCGATCCCACTGGGTGCACTGTGAAGCTCAAGTCAGATCTAAAACAGATGGCCACACCTCCACCCCTGCATTCCCTGCTCGGGCAGAGCACTATAGAGAACCCAGAAGAGACAGCCACCTCCAATATTGGCCCGGCATCATCACCCAACCAGGTCTCCGTAATGCAAGCCAGGTCAACTGAGGAAATCAAGTTTGCCATAACTGCAGTCTTGTTTCTCATTGACCTGGCACTGCATAGCATGACCCGAACGGTGATTGATAGGTGCTGCTGGCCCCCCGGCTACCTGCCCACTCAGTCTGGTGGGAACCTTGGGGACGAAGACCAAACATGTCTGGCCTCTCTCTAGGTTCCGCCTAATCCTAGGGTGTCTCCTACACCCGATTACCCCAATCCCACTCACCTCTGCTGCACCCACTGCACCCTGCCAGCATCGACCTGCACGTACCCTAGTGATACTGACCTCCCTGAAGCTGCAGCTGAAGTTCAACGCCAGAAAGTGTAAAGTGATGCATCTAGGCTAGAATAACCCAAGGACAGCCTACTGGCTCAACGGGGTCAAGCTCAGTGCATCACAAGAGGAAAGGGATCTAGGAGTTATCATATGTGATATCCTAAAACAAGCCAGCAAATGCAACGCAGCATATAGCAGGGCCAACAAAATGTTGGGGTGTACAGGGAGAGCATTCAACAGTAGGCATCGGGAGGTGATAATGCCACTGTACAGATCCCTGGTGAGACCCCATCTGGAATACTATGTCCAGTTTTGGAGCCCACACCTTAAAAAGGACAGGGACAAACTAGAAACCATACAGAGAAGGGGGCGACCAAAATGTTACAGGGGCTCCAGGGGCTATTGTATGAAGGGCACCTACAGTCATTAAATATGTAGTAAATACAAAAAATGTAGAGGGGTCAGCACTATAGCATATTTAATCAAAATTCTTACAACAGTTATAAAAACATGTCAAAAAACACACAATAAATGGCAATAATCTCACCCAAAGTGCAGACAGAGGTCTCAAGTCTCTTTGTAAGTGCAAATTCACAGAGTCGGTGTTGAAACAGCGGTTTGATTCAGCGTTTCGCATATAACAAATCTCAACACACCTATATGGAAACGGGTTGCTAGCATGCATTGAAAACCGATTCTAGGTGAATATCATGCCAGAAAACACGCTGAAAACATGAAAATTTATTACAAACGCCTAAAACCCGTGTCGCAACATAGACCCTCGGCATTCACACACTTCCGGAAATGCTTACGTAGCGACCGTAGGATGGTCTTCTTAAGAGCATTAAATATGTACTTGTTGGAGACAAGAAGAGAAAGAGGGCATATGATAGAAACCTTCAAGTACATGAGGGGAATTAATGCAATGCCCTACTCCAAACTATTCACCAAGGCGTCCAGATCAAATACAAGGGGGCATTGATGGAAGCTGAGGGGTGGGACATTCAAAAGGGATCTTAGGAAACACTGTTTCTCAGGAAGGATAGTGGAGCCATGGAACAGGCTGCCCGTGGATGTAGTGGGGGCTAAGACCATGTCAGCCTTCAAACAGGGTTGGGATAACAAGTATGTTCGAATTAAATCTGTGAGTAAAACTATGGGCTAGGTCCCGAGATCTCCTAGGGTCTCGGGAACTCATGAGCAGACTTGATGGACCTTTGATCTCCTTCTGCTGTCACCTTTTATGTTTCTATGTCACTCTCCTTGGCCTGTTACCTTTACTTCAGCATGGAGACTGGATCTGTTCCCCGGACATACAGGGAGCATTCCTGCACATCAAGATTCGTCTGTCCCACAGGAAGTATCTCAGGTTCTAGTTTTAGGACCAATACTTCCAGTTTATAGTCCTTCCCTTTGGCTTGCCTTCAGCACCATGGGTTTTCATGAAGTGCCTAGCATTGGTGGCTGCAGCCATCAGGAGGGAAGGTCTATATGTCTTCCCTTATCCAGACAATTCGTTACTCAGAGTCGAATCCTGGGAGTAACTGTCTCTCACCCTGGCTTGCACCCTGCAATTGTCCTTGGCTTTGGGGATTACTGCGAACCTCTCCAAGTCAGTGTTATCCTTTAGCCAGCGTCTGCAGTACATACGGCCATATTGGAAACAGCCCTGGGCTACACCTTCCTTCCTCTGGACTGGGCAGAATACCTAAAAGCGCAGGCCCAGGACCTGTACAACAGCCATTTTGTAACAGCCAGGACATATCTTTATCTGCTAGGACTCATGGCAGCAGCTTTCGCCACGGTGTCATTGGTGCACTTTCACATGCGCCTACCTCAGTGGACTCTGAGGGTGCTGTGGGACCAGTGGACTGACGATCTGGAGCAGAATGTGGTTTTATCGCACATCAAAAGGATCCTCCTGTGGTGGATAGAACTCACTCACCTCCTAAAGGGGGTTCTGTTCCAGATTCCCTCCTCTCATCAGGTTCTCACCACAGAGGCCTCAGGGATGGGCTGGGGGGGTGCATCTGGGTTCTCACCAGTCCCAAGGTTTGTGGACCCCTGTGAAGGCCTCCCTCCGAAAAAATGTCCTAGAAATAAGAGCTGTTCTGTATGCTCTTCAGGCCTTCCACACCCTCCTATCCTCAGAACCTCTGCTGTGCAGATGGACATCAGTGTTGTACACTACATAAACAAGCAGGGGGAACTCACTCTTAACCCCATGCAGAGAGGCAATGAGAGTCTGGTACTGGGCACTGGAACACGGTCTAGAACTGTCAGCCATCCATGTCCCCGGTGCACAAAATTTCCTGGCAGACAGCCTCAGCAGGTTGCAGGCCAAAACGCACGAATGGGAACTGCTGACCTCCATCGTGGAAGACCTCTTTGTCTGGTGGGGTTGACCAGAGTCGGACCTTTTTGCATCCCCACACAATGCAAAACTGCCACTTTTCTGCTTGCTAGATCCAGGGCTTGGAATTTTCTGTTGAGATGCATTGTCCCTCTCTTGGAAAGGGAGGTTCCTCTATGCCTTCCCCCCATTTCTCCTCATTCAGAGAGTCCTCATAAAGCTTCAAATGGGGGGAGCCACCATGATTCTAGTGGCCCACTTTTGGCTGCAGCAGATTTGGTTTCCACTATTGCAACAGCTGGCGGTGGAGGTTCCTATCCCTCTGCCGCTGTGCCTGGGTTTGCTGTCCCAGGATCAGGGCACTCTGGACCACCCCAATCTCCAGTCTCTTCATCTACATGCCTGACTCCTGAACACATAGCCATCACCTGGTTTGGTGTCTCCCCCAAAGTAGCCAAAGCCCTGGTGGCAGCTAGAGCTAAGTATTCCATGAAGTGGAAGCATTTTGCTTTATGGGCAGCACCAAGCCGTGACATCGAGGTGCAAAGTGGTGTAGACCTAGCATATAGCTTCTGCCTCACCACTGGGAGCATCCATTGCCCCGCAGGGCCAACAGACTTGGGGTTGCTCAACTGGCCCCCTGGAAGCTAAATGCCCACCAGACCCCACCACAGGCCCTCCAATGTCTCAGTGAGGTGAGCACGGGAAGGACCCTGGTCTTCCTCAGTACCGGCAGTACTGGGAAGAGGCCCAGGGGAAAGGCCCAGAGACCGTATCTTGGCATCTCTGGTGCAAAGCATGCATCCACAATTGTGGGGAAAAGAAACCCACTTCAGTGCATGAAATTTCAGAGTGTGTTTATCCATTGAGAAGCAGGCACTGCACCTATCCATATCATGGTCTGATCCAAAGGATTTAGGTACTAAATCCCGTCGACTGTTTTCCCGACATTTGAAATCCCGCCCTCTAATTCCCGGAAAAAGAACTGCCTGAACGCTGATATTCCCGTTAGTGAAATTCCCGACACAATACAGAATGTCTCAAAATCTCTCAAAAGAAAAATGCCCTAATTTAGCTTTACATCTTCAATGCTCCTCACTCTGAGCCTCAGTTCACTGTTGTCCAAGCTGTTCACATCTGCCTTTTTACAGCAAATTACAGTAATTAATCGTGATTGGCGTCAGCCTCTGCCATGCAACAGCCTGCAATAGAGAAGCCTATTTTACGCTGGAAGCACTGTCAACATTGGCCTTTTTTTTTTACAGCTGTCATGCTAGCAAATTAGATGTCCTTCTAATTTGATGTTCTTCATTAATCCTTTTGTCATGGTAGCAAATTACTTGTAGCCTTACAGTGATTAACAGTGATTGTAGTAAATCACTGTTGTATGCCTGATTTAGGGAACTCTGTTAGAGCTGTTACAGCTACTGGTACAGCAAGTGATGGCAGAAGTATGTGCTGTGGTGCCTTCTCAGAAGGGGAACGATAAGATCTGCATTGGTGGCTATTTGATGGTAAAAGAGCGAAATCGTGGTGAGGTGTTCTACTGGTGCTGTCAAAGCCGCAAAATACTAAATACTAAATCTATGCTTCTCTGTTTCTTTCACGGTATACTACGATTTTATTCACTGTGCACGCATTCACTGTGTTTCCTGAATTTATGTTGCACTGTGTTGTTTTGCACTAAATAAATAAAACACTTTATTAGTTATCTCTCTGTTTTCACCGGGAAGTAACAGGTCTCTCTGTTTTCACAGTTTTCACCGGGAAGTAACGGAAGGCGGGAAATTATGCTTCGGGATTTTAATCAATCAGGATTTAGCAATTTTGGCATTTTGGTCTCGGGATTTTGGTCGGGGGGAATTAGTACGGATACCATCCAAAGCAGTTCCAAGACTTCAGATGCTTGTCTTTGACAGTGATAGGAGCCCTGCAGGAGCACTGACACATGGAGGCGCAGCCTTTCTTTTTTTCTTTTCTGCTGCTCAGAATGCAGCATACCAACATCAAAATAATAAAATGAGAAAAGAATTCAGCAAACTGTGAATTAGAGGAACCTGAAAAAAGAGAGGCGCAGGGAGCTAAGAAGGGGTGTTCAGTGTTGAAAATTTACTAAGGTAGCATCAGACTGAGGAGATCACTATGATGATGCAGTTAGATGTCGCAGGCTGCTCTCAAGGTGCACAGTCCATGGTGGGAAAAACAGAACTGAGCTGGGGTCCAGCATTAGTTACTAGCTAGCTCACATACGTGACATCACTACATCGGGCCTCATGTGTGGCGCAGGCACTGATGTTGGTCCTTTCCCAAAGCTGCAAAAGACTTTGCTCCCATGGGATTATAGTGCCTCCCAGTTAAGATCCATTAGTGTGACTGAATGGTGAAGACTGATTACTGGAACAGCATTTGTTTTACTTGCTGTACCCATAGTATGATAATACATTAATTTCATGAGTTGCAAGCACTGCATCATTAGTATGCAGATGACTGGGTTGTGCTACAACTTTGCCATTGCCTAGGAAACAAAGTACTAAACAACAGCACAAATGAAAGTAGTAACCAGCAGCACACATGTGGAACGAAAAACTGGCAAAGATTTCAAGCAGGAATTAGGAGTTGCACAAGAAACCCCATTTCCACCCTGCATATTCCAGCCTTGTGACTGGGCAAGGACTTCAAAGGGAAAAGGAGAAAAGTCAGCAAAAGTAGGGATGAGAGTCAATAATCTGAAGCTGTGATAGGTGGAAGGGTGCACACACACCCAAAATCCCTCACACTGCTCAGACTGATATTAATATACAGTATTCGCGTGCTGTGCAAGCCAGCATAATAAGGGGAATAAGTCCTCTTCCAGAATGTTTCAGGGCATTAAAGGAGAACTGCACTGAACCTGTAAGTTATTTTTCCCTGATATAAGCAGTTTTTCAGTACTGGTTCCAGTTCTGTTATCGTACCGTATATTTGGGCCTTTTAGTAACCTCGGTGGGTTTATCTGATTTACACACTGATGGTAAATGCCATTTTAGAACTCTGTGATGCAGTTTATGTCCCTCTCAACCATAGAGTTCTACAGAAGACCTCAGATGCATTGTACTAACAATGGAAGAGCTGAACAAGGACATAAACTATATCATATGGTTCTAAAAATAAAAATAAAGTTTAAAAAAAAATACAGTTCTGAAATGGCACTTACTGCTGGTTTTTAAATCAGAAACACCCACTAGGATAACTAAAAAGCATGTAGAGATGGAACAGTAAAATAATTGAATCCAGTATTTAAAAATTAGCTTTTACAGGGGGAAATGAATTAGCAGCTCTGCACAGTTCTGCTTTAAGGTTATTTTGGAGGTTTCTTGCAAAATAATTTGATTTGGCCTCCTTGATGGCCTTTGTGCACAAATTTCTAAGCCATTTGCATCTCAATAAGCTATCGGGGGGAGCCCAGTGCTTTCTAGAGGAATGAGGCAGAGTTACAGGCTTTACAAAGATCAATGATCTCTACAGAGATCCAGTGAAGGTGGACACTTCGGACATAGGTCCTCCTAAGAGGGACATGTCTATCTCAGTCAGAGATGATTTTGCACTGGAAGAGGAGAAAACCTCATTGATATCAGTGCTGATCAAGAAAGGGAGACCAGTGATTGTTATGGAGGGGTATTTCTGAGGGGTATTAATAAGGTATATGGTGGGGACCTGTTCAACACATATGAAATGACAGTTATGAGACGGCATGACTGGAAACTGGGGAGAGCAGGTGGTGTGACAGTAATGTCGGCGAGTTCTTTACTGAAAGTGTGGTGGACAAGTGGAATATGCTACTCATGGGGGTCGTGGAAGCAGGGCCGATCAACGGGTTCAAGACCGGGTGGGACACATTTAGGGGACTGATAAAGACAAAGGGGATGCCGGAAGAGGAGGAGAGTTAGTCCTGTAAAGGTGACAGGCCTGTGGGACATCACATGTATAATAGCTAGTTGATGCGGCAGACTGGATGGACTACAAGTATTTTTCTGCTGTCGCTTCTATGTATCTAAGTAGGTCATAAAGGGGGGAATTCAGGTTAAGAGACCTACATGACAGCAACTAGATATATTTAGATGGGGATGAGCGGCATATATAATTTTGCAGACACAAAAGACCATGCAGTGGTCACTGAAGGCATCCAGAAGGGTAACAGCAACAATGGTGCAGTGCGGATGGAAGAAAAGAAGCCAGTCTTTTAAGTGAGTGGTTGAGGGTGCTGCTGAGCTAGCATCTGAATACATGCATTCATTTGGAGCTCTGCTGTTAAGAGACTGAAATTCAGTTTAAAACTTTGTTTATAACGCACTTGCAGTTCAAAAGAAAAGATTATTTGGTACTTTTGTTTTGGATGGACTCCTCAGAGAATCCTATGGAAAAAATTCTTCTCCCTAAAGGAAGCAGGGTGTGGTGTTCCAACCTGGGGTGAAAAAAACAAAAAGGATTTGGCTCTCCGCTGCAAGGCAGGTGCAGGCTAAGGGGTTGCTGTCCCCTAAACATGAACACAGAACAAATCAGAATAGCAAGCACTCAGTCGGTCTCCAGTCATGGACAGTGAATCTTCTGACACAAAATTGTGGTTGTGAAAGTTAAGAGAAATTTATTTGTGAAAGGGGCCCCCCGACAAAGCTCTACTGAATGAAGCGCTGGGGCACCTCTGGGGCACCTCTTTGTAGTGTTTTTTTTAACACTGCAGACAGATTTTTTAAAGGTACGTCAGTGAAAGGAGAAAGAACGGAGAAGAAGGAGAGTGTGTGGAAGGAGACCAGGAAAAATCATCAAACCTGAACAAATATTTTTGCTCAGTATTCACAGAAAAAGGGGAAGGGAAGGAAACATGGGTAAGCAACAGGCCTGGGAGGGAGGTGGACACCAGTCAATTTATGGAGGAGAGAATCCTTAGGGAACTCACAAAACAAAGTGGACAAGGCAATGGGACCAGATGGACTACATCCTAGAATATTAAAGGAGCTACAGGAGGTGCTGACAGCACTCCTGGCAGCCCTTTTCAACAAATCTCTGGATACAAGGTTGGTTCCAGTGAACTGTAGGTGGGCAGATGTAGTCCCACTCCACAAAAGTGGGAGCAGGGAGGAGGCTGAAAACTACAGACCTGTTAGCCTGACCTTGCTGGTGGGGGAAAATTATGGAATTGCTGCTAAGAGAAAGGATAGTGGAACATCTTGAATCCAGCGGAGCACATGATCCGAGGCACCATGGATTCATAGCAGGAAAGTCATGTCAAACAAATCTGATAGATTTCTTTGACTGAATGACCAGGGAAGTGCTTCGGGGGGTGCGGTGGATGTGACCTACCTGGATTTCAGCAAAGCATTCAACCCTGTGCCACATCGGAGGCTTGTAAACAAGCTGGGCAGCTGAGGATTGGGTCACAAGATGGTGAACTGGATTAGAAATTGGTTGAGGGATAGAACACAGAGGGTGGTGGTAAATGGAGCTAAATCCGAGGAAGGGAGGGTGACCAGCAAGGTGCCACAAGGATCAGTTCTGGGGCCATTCCTGTTTAATATCTTCACTAGTGACACTGCAGAGGGGCTGGAAAGGAAGGTATGCCTCACTGCAGATGACACTAAGATCTGCAATAGGGTAGACACTCTGTGGGTGGAAAAATGAGGAGGGACCTAGCTAAACTGGAGGATGATCAAGAGTGTAGCAGCTAATGATTCATGCAAAGAAGTGCAAAATCATGCACTTGGGGTGCAGAAACCCGGGGAGGATTACATGATGGGTGGGGAATTACTGACAGCCACCAAACAGGAAAGAGATCGGGAGTATCACACCTGATGACCTAAAGGTGAATGAACAATGTGACATGGCTGTGGGGAGAGCCAGTGGGATGCTGGGGTGTATAGCGAGAGGTATCACCAGCAGAAGACAAGTGGTGGTGATGCCACTGTACAAATTATTGGTGAGACCTCATTTGGAGTACTGTGTCCAGTTTTGGAGGCCGCATCTCCATAAGGACATAGACAGGGTAGAGGTAGATCAAAGAAGGGCAACAAAAATGATGCAGGGCCTGCACCAAAGGACATAAAAGGACAAACTGGAGACACTCAATATGTATACCTTGGAGGAGAGGAGAGGAGAGGAGAGGAGAGGAGGAAGATATGACAGAGACTTTCAAATACCTAAACAGCATAAATAAGGTACAGAAGGGCAGCATCTTCCAGAAAATGAGATGTTCTAGAACAAGGGGGCATGATATGAGACTGGAAGCGGGTAGACTATGGGACAACGAGAGAAAGTACTTCTTCACGGAAAGGGTGGTGGAGGCAAGGAACAGTCTCCCATCAAAGGTGGTGGCGGCAAAGTCAGTGGGGGAATTCAGAACTGCATGGGCTAGACACAGGGGGACCCTAATGATACAAAAGAGGAAGTAAGCTGGAGATCAAGTAGGATTTGTGGCCTTTGTAACTAGGTAGGGAAAATGGGCAGACTGAATGGGCCTATCAGTCCTTATCTACTGTCAATTTTTATGTTTCTATGCTATTTTTACTCACTGCAGCAGTAACAGAGTTGTCATGTAAAATAAATTTTTGCTAACTTTGACCACCACAATTTTGTGATGGAAGATTCACTGTTCCAGCCCGAGGGCCCGCTGGCTCTCTTGGAGCGGCTGGAGCAAGAAGCCCTGCTGCAGTTGTGACATACTCAGAAGGCAGCGTGAAGCACAAAGCAGCAGTAAATTGGCTGTTGCTTCCATACAAGCTGTCCTGAGTTTCAAGCTGAAGTTTTTTTTTTTTTCCCCAATTGTTTAACCAGGTGAGACACACTAAGCTGAAAGCTAGTTTACAGGTGCAACCTGGGAGCACAGGGAAGTTAAGTGACTTGCTCAGGGTCACGCAGTATGCAAGTGGGGGCTGTGGGATTCAAACCCAGGTCTCCAGATCTGCAGCTCAGAGCCTTAAACCACTGTGCTATACTGTCTCCCATTAGGCTTTCAAACTCGTACCGAAAGTTCCATGGCAGAAATATCGTCTCACTGCTCTGCTATAGAGGCAAGTGTTGAGAGCACAGAAGAAGCTAATAAATACAGTAAGGCAGAGATTAAAACCATCTCTGCAAGAACTTTATCCCTGAAGAGGGCTGTGAACGCAGCGCTACATAAGCAGCTGGTCCAGGCATCAAGACTGGAACGTCCAGAAAATAACATGTTAAAAAGAAATCTGAGGCATATTGGCTTTCCTGGAACTGTTCCTAACATGGAGTTAAAAGCAGCAGCTCAAAATGCACTTTCTGCTGTTTTTTCAATTGAGTTCTCCCTCACTTTGGAGTCAGTATTTCACACTCCCTCACTGCAAGCAAAGAGGTCAGCCACCGAATAGCAGCAGCCAAGAGCAAGATACATTATATTGACATTTCATACTTTAGCAGAAAGAAATAAGTTGCTCCAGCTGACAAGATAAAAAAAGCAATGCATGTATGAAGAATATAGAATTCATTTATATCCAGGTTTCAGTCTACAAACTCAATTCAGACACAAAAGATTCTTAGCTATCCTCTCAAAGTACAAGGATCTTGGGGTGCTAGCTGTTTTACTTCCACCAGCTCGCTTAAGAGTCCAGTTCCAGGGAAAAGTTCAACATTTTGATTAGCCTGTTGCAGCTCAAGTCTTCTTTAAAACTAACATTGATACCTGAGAACATAGGTTGTGATTTTGAGGAGGAAGAGGTAGAGACGATTGAGTATCATCCCATACAAACAACTGGACTGTGATTCTCTCCCCAGTAAAATAAATTAACTGCAACATGCTTTCTTCTGATTTAATTTTGGTGATGGAACTATGAGGGGGGTTTATAACACGCTATGGTGCTTGTGCAGAGATAAACTTCTGTTCTTTCTTTTTGCTTGGATGATTAAGCTTGGAGCATATTCAAATTTCAGTGTCTATAAATAAATATACACAGCGCTTGTGATTAAAATTGTTTTGTTTTTTCTTTTAATCACCCCAAAAAGTAACATAAAAATGTGCTCTATTTTGTTAACTTTCATTATTATAATACAGTAAATATTTCAAAATGTTTTCCTCTTATGTGAATCAACTGTAATCCAAATTTTTCTTTATGAATACAAATAAAGTATGAAAGAACTATAAGAGAGCGGTTTGTGGTGTGGGGATGAAGGCATGTAAGCTCAGTGACGAGCGAGTGTGATGAGCTGTACGTGAAGCCATTCCGAATACATGTCACGATCCACAATAAAATGGCTTGCTTAGAAGCAGGATGATCATGGGAGGCCATGGCATGAGTAATGAACAGCTAGTTTAGTGCCCCCCCCCACCGAAAAGCTTCAGCTCTCTGACGGTATAACAAATGCATTTACCTGATCCCCAACCAATGCAGTTTATTCCTCACTGAGGCTGGCATGGGGTCAGGAAAAAAATGGAAAAGCTTAAGCCACCTATGGTTTATTCTGTTGTTCCCTTGCTTCCTACTCTCAGTAACTTTGCAGAGTCTTCAATCTATACCATTTAAGTAAGCATTAATCCCTGAGACAGGAGGGCATTTCCCAGGAATTAATGCATGGTTGGGGTGCACAAGGCCTCAGGCCGAGTGCTTCCCACCACCCAACCATGCATTCATTCCTGGTAAATGCCCTCCTGTCGAGGGGATTAATGCACTTGTAACACGGCAAGTGTAAAGTGGGAATTCCTCACATCGGTGATGCGACTACCGGAACTAGTGACATCGTTAACAACGGTTTCACCGACTGTGAAAAAATAGTACTGCCACCCAAACACAGCCACTTCCTGTAATACTGCATGTTGGTTTACTTACCTTTGAAATGTAGCTGTGCACATCTAGGGATTTAATGCACGGCTATGTTCGGGCCACGTTACCTGTTTCCTCCAACTGGTGTGTAGTATTCACGTCGTACTATTAATGCCATGTTACAATAATAAATAGTCATCCAGTGACGGAACAGCAGAATAAACCACAGATGATTTAACTGTTCCCTCATGAGTGTGACAGTTTAGTGTGGCTCATGAGTGGAAAAGAGTCAAAGCCAAGAAAATATTATTTCACTACGAGAGTTATCAATCCATGGAACAAACTACCTTTAAATGTTATTAGCAAAACTAAGGAAAAATTCAAGCAAAAACTGGATAGATATATCCTTGAAGGTGGAGATTATGACCTTAGTATGTATGTGGTTTACCATGTTTACATTTCACAGACAGTTTGCATGGTACCATTTTTATTTCCTTATCTTTAAATTACCATGGCATGATCTACTATCTCCTTAGTGGCTATTTGAAGGAATACCAGTAGTGTGTAGAAAGGAAAATTACGTACCTACCGTAATTCTTGATCTTCTCTTGTATCTTCACCATTCATTACTTACAGGGTGTAAGCCGGAAGCGCGCACCCGTCACGGGAGCTTTTTTTTTTTAAAGTTGCCTAACGGCCCCGCCCTCGAGAGCGACGTCATGCGTCATGCGCGAGGGGCGGCCGTTAGTAGCGACCGACTCCTCCTCCAACTCAGTTCTGTGAGCCGGAGAGGCAAAAAGTGAAAGCAGAAAATATAGATAGCGAGGCAAGATAGCCGAGGGATAGCAAAGTAAGGAAGAATGAACTGAAAAAGGAATAAGCCGATGGAGGAAGGACAGAGGAGATAAGAACATCCTAGCCTAGGAGTGCAGGGCCTCCTTACCTGGGCGACTCTAGGAGGAGATGAGTAAGGAAATGAGAAAATAGAAGAAGAAGAAGAAAGAAGAGAGAGATGGGATGTTGAAGGGACCAGAAGGCCCAACGAGCATAGTTAGCTTGTAGCTGAAGGCTCGACTAAAGGGAAGCAAGAATCCCGGAGATAGAGCTGAAGAGAAGGTTCACCGAACCCGCTAGACAGACTCAGAGGCATAGTCCTCATCTTCTCAACACATTGAGCCTTGACACCCACCTCGGCTCCTGGTCAGGAGGGCCTTTAAGTGGAGGACAGCCGAGGAGGGAAGAATAAAACCCCAGCAGCATGAGAGCGCTGCTCAGGAGTTTAGAAATAGAAAATGTAAGCCTTTCAGGCATTTCAAGATAGAAATGGGACTCAGACTGACTGGCTAAGGCCGGCCAAGGCTTAGGCTGGCTAAGATTGGATATGGTCAGCAGAGCTCTACTGTAAAAATTGTCCAGGAGGACACTTAAAGGGAGAAACCACTAGCAAAACAGCGAGAAGGATAGCCTACCTTCTCATTTGCCTTCTTGTTTGATTTCTCCATTTTTTTTTTTTACAGATAAAAAATATATATTTTTTTTTTTAACTAGATGCATGACCCAGATACCAAGATGCCTATAGCAGTCGGAGAGAGTTCCCTCAGCATTTTTTTTTTTTTTTTAAAGAGAAAGGAACAGACGTACTCGTTCCTCTGCTCTGCAAGGTAAGAATAGAGGGGGGAATCAGATTTCAGGGCAACTATCTGAACACGGGATTGCAGGATCAAACTGAATAGCCTGAGCCAGGCCAAAAAACCCCAGAGGTATCTTGCCATAAGAATAGCAAGAGATAGTTGTGCAGTCTGATCGCCAATGCAATCCACGAGATGGCCCATGAATCTTAGAGTAAGTAATTTTTCTGGATTTTAGAACCCCCCCTCAAGAAAGATCTTTTTTTTTTTTACTTTTGTCTTTTTTTTTTTTCCGGAAAATTTAAGGAATTTTCCCTATATTTTATATAAATGCAGAGAGAGGAAGGAGACGGGAGGTGGAGAAGCCACAGGAAGAGGCACTGAGGGGATGGTGGGCGGGTGTAAGTAATGAATGGTGAAGATACAAGAGAAGATCAAGAATTACGGTAGGTACGTAATTTTCCTATCTTCCCTTGTCAATCTTCACCATTCATTACTTCCTGGGTGAGTACTAAGCTCCTCTTCCCCTGGAGGGGGAAGAGGCCATACCCTGAGGGAACAAGACCCCCAGCCTTCTGCTGGTGAGAAACAGAAGGAGAAGACCCTGGCTTATTCAGAAAGCCTAAGAGGGAGAAGAGCTAGGAGGTGCCTCCCGAGGACGAGGAGACGGAGGGAGCCCCTGTAAAAGTCTCCTAGCTCTGGAAGAGAAAAGACGGGCCCCCCGGAAGGCGGAGCGAATCACCCTACGCCGGGCCAGGGGTGACAACCTGGAAAGACGAGGCCATGCCGTCCGCCTGATGCAGATCGCTGTCCCCGCAAGCCTGGAAGCCACCTCATTGGCGTCATAAGATGCCCTTGCTTGGTGTCTTGCCAGCTCCAGGCCTACCGCGGAGAGGGCAACGGCTTGTCTGGTTTGCTCCGTATCAGGCATAGATGCCAGCAGCTGGGACATCATCGACCACAGATGCCGGTTGTAGGCAGCGTGGTGAGCCTGATGTGATGCAATACATGCACTCGCATGAGCAGAAGAGAACACTCTTCGCCCCCAACGGTCGAACTGGAGAGAGTCCGAATCCGGTGGGCGGTCGTGCGCCAGGCAACGGCGCCCAGAAGGAGTATCCAGGTATACCAAACCTGAGGACGGGTTGGGAAGGGAACCTAGAGACTCAGAGGGGGCACAATACCTACGCTGGCAGTCCGCCGGGGCTGGGGAAGAAGCGGCAGGGGACTGCCATGACCGGATAGACGCCTCCTGGAAGGGGATAGGCCAGGAAGGTACCACCAGATGCTGGGCACTGAATTCACCAAGGAATTCACGTGTCTCCGCTCGGTATTGTCTCTTCGAACGTAGGAAATCCGGAGATCCCTCACCATCCTCGAGAGGAAACGCTGATATTCTGTGAAATCAGCATCGGAGGACAGATGAGCAGGGGTTCCTCTCCCTCGGAGGAGGGAGACGAGGATGATGGGGAACTGAATGCCCAGAGGATTCCCGCGGCGTGGGGAGAGTCGGAAGACCCGCCATGCATGTACCTAACATATGAGGGGAAGGCCGCCGAGAACTCCCTGAACTACTCCCAGGATAACGGACCCGTAGGGGCCGACATGGCCTGGGAGTGGGGGTGGTGAAGGCAGAGAGATGGAGAGGGGCACCTCCGCTGAGGCAACTGCTTCGCGCAGGGCTCTGGAACCGGGGAAAGGAGCCTCGAAAGGGGATCCCGGATATCAGACCAGGCCGCAGAACGGAACCTGGGGAAGCGGAGCCTGAAGAGCCCTGGGGAGAACCTCCCTGTGACGACTCCGGACTGCATGGATCCAGAAGGGCAGTCCGCACAAACGCCGCCGAAGGACACCCTAGAACCCTGGAGGGAGGGGCGAGGCTCTGCACTTCGGCCCCTGGCCACCCCCCCTGAGGTGGCCAAGGAAGACCGAGCAGCAGACCCCCTGCCCCTCGACCCCTCGGACTCCGAGAGGGCCCTCCTCCTCGACCACAGCGTCCCCCTGTCCCTAGAGAGAGTGACAGCACCCCGTAAGGTAGCTGTCACCGGGCCTCCAGAGAGGGGAGCCTCCCCCTGCGTCACCCCCGCGCCTGCCCCCAGGGGCTCCCGGCCACCCCCAGCCGGGGAACCCTCAGGAGGCGACGAAAGGGGGGACAGAGGGAGGGGCCCGCTGCGCCGCCTGGCACCTCTAGCCACCGGGGACCCAGACTCCGAAGAGTGGGGGTGCCAGGATGGGTCCACGTCTGAATCATCGCCCTCCGAGGAGGACGAGACCAGCAGGACCTCAATGCTGGCCACCCCAGGGGTCTCGAAGGCTGGGCCGCGAACGCCCCTGTACTAGGTGAGGCGCCGCCGCCTCCCTCACGCCGTAGCAGCCAGGCCTAGCTCCACTTCAACGGCGCCGGGCGAGGTCGGCACCGCCTGGAGGGAAGGACTATATCTACGCGCCGGGCGCTGGCCGGAAGGCGAGCACCGCCGACGGGCGCCATTTCGTCCATCGACGCTGCGAACGGGCGCTATGTCTAAAGCGGCATCGCCAACGGCGCCGCTTCGATTACCGGCGCCGCGAACGGGCGCCGATCCAAAGCGGTGCTACCAACGGCGCCGCTTTGATCACCGGCGCTGCGAATGGCGCTGGACTAAAACGGGCGCCGGAACGGGCGCTATCTCGATCACCGCACCGCCGAACGGGCGCCAGGATCCGGAAACGGCACCGAAGGCGTCGGCGAGGGTCCACCCGAGCTAGGGGCCTAAAAGACGAGGGCCTCGCCCACGGGGAGCCTGCACCTCCGTAGAGGTGACTGCCGAGGCGGTGTCGGCGCCGCGGCCCCGGGAGGGACTACGACGCTCCCCCGACACCGCAGAAGGGGCCTCCTCCTCGGCAAGAAAAGACGAGGAGACCCCCTCCTCCTCAGACCGTATAGGCCCGGGAGGGGACCCGGGGGAAGGGCCTAGAGACCTTACCTGAGAATCCCTTGAGCGACGTCGTCCCCCGAAGGTCGGCGGGGCTTTGCCGAGCTTGAACGCACGGACTTCGAGGACACGGCGGTCCATGGAGAAACAGGCGTCGCACGAATCCATGTCATGGTTGGGTCCCAGGCAACGAAGACAAACGCTGCCGGTGTCCGAGACGGAGAAATGCCGCCACAGTAACACCGACGATAGGGGCGTCTGCTTCAAACACGCTTAGCCCGGACCCGGATATAACGCGAAATCAACAAGAAAAAACAGTAGGAAAACACACCCGGCGCCGCTTTAGAAAGAAAAAGAACGGTCTTACCGATCGGCGTCGAGTGTGTAGAAAAGAGGAGTCGCTGACGAGAGGACAATGGACGCTCGAAAACAGGTGCTGCCTCGACGGTAGGGAGAAACAGAACTGAGTTGGAGGGAGGAGTCGGTTCGCTACTAATGGCGCCCATCGGCGCGCGCGTCTCGAGGGCGGGCCATTAGGCAACTTTAAAAAAAAAAAAAAAAGCTTCGCGGACGGTGCGACACCGCTTACACCCTGTAAGTAATGAATGGTGAAGATTGACAAGGGAAGATCTGTGTGAACAGCAGCCCTCAAGGCCACTCTTCTGGTATAAAGTGAAGACTACCTGTCTGAGCAGAACTGGCTCCAAGGCAGGATCCAGTTCCTCCCCCACATTCTCCAACATGCATGGCTTCCCAAATCGAATGGCATTCTCCAGACTGCGCAGGAAGTCACGGTCACTCAGCTTAATGACTTCCAAGCCATTATCCTTCTCCTAAATAGACCAAAACATAAATCAGATAGGTGGTACTAATGGGACACTCAAAACTGGTTAAAATGCAAGTTTTCAATATATAGTCTCTGTTCCTCAGTGACTGTCATTATCTGTGCATGACATAATTTCTCACCTCAATTATAGAATGAATGCATTGGCAGGTACAGCAAATGAAAAATTAAATTCATGTTAAGCTCTTCTAGCCTATTTCATGTAACCTTTTCTATCTGGTAAACAAGTCAAACATTGTCCATCATATTCAAAAACTGCTTTCATACATCAGTTATCCTATAGAATCAATGACGTGATATAACAGGATTAGGAAAGGTATTTTACTGTAATCACTTTGTTTCTACAGTATGTACAGTTACTGTATCTCTCATGGTTATGAATGCATTCTCCAGCTCTTTGTGAGAAAGAGAACTGCAAAGCTAAGCAAATTACAAAGGACTTTTTTTTGTTTCATCTGTTTATCCCCCTTGCCTGCCCAAGTCAACCTCACCTTCAGGCATCCAAGCCTCCGCCACCATGGTCCTCCCATCAGTCATCCTCTGCTCCCTTGGGGTGCCGCCCACCTCCCCGACCAACCCGATGTATCCCTCCATCGGGGGAGGGCCTCACTCCCATGGTCAGGAATGGGAGGGGAGACTTTCCAGGGCCACAGCCCCTTCTTCAAACCTCGTTGGGGTGGAGTGGGCACAGCCCAGGCATTCCAGGGCTATCGCGGTGACAGGAGGATGGGCCACCGCCATCTGGATGACTTGGGTGGGCATTTTTCCAATTTTGGACCCCCCATCCACTTGGAAGCATGCCTTGGCATCCTGTCCAATCGTGCATGTGCTGTGGGGGTCACCCATGCTGCAAAGCACAATGCCAACCACAGCCACCAGGAGCTGCCAAAGGGCGGTGCCTCCTTGATACTCCCCCCCCCCTCAGAAGTAGAGTGTCCAAGGGATGCTCTTGAGCCCTCCCTGCCAGCCACTGTTCCTGTCGTCCTGGGCTCAGGTGTGAACCTGGGTCGCCAGCGTGACAGGCGATCCCTCAGTGCCATGGGGCTGGCACATAAAGGACTTTAAGAAGAAACTTATAACCATATAAGACAGAGGAACTGTAACAAATTGTAAATCATGATAAAAGCCTTTGTTTAAAAAATGAAATTTTAATTTAAAACTTGTGTTGCAGAATATACAGTAAGAGAATCACCTTTGTGGGATATGGTCTTTGCCAACTTAACTCAGAAGGTCACAATTTTAGAACTATGTGCATGAAACACCCTCATATATACTGTATGTTAATACCCCCCAGGCCACTCTTACAGTTGTAAGAGCGGTCTCATGCACATTCATAGGGTATAAGTACTGCAAACTGAAGGTGAGTGGTTCTGCTACCCTATGAATGTAAGTGAGATCACTGGGGTCTCAGCAGCAGTATTAATACATTATTGCTTGAGACTGATCAGTAATATAGTCACATTTTTTAAAACATGCACCAACATGCCCTTTTGCAGGGTAGCTGCATATGAGACAGTCACCACAGAATATAGGTGTCCCACGTACAGAGGAAAGGAGCACTCCGATTGGTCAGGAGCACTCCCTCAATCTATAATAGTTATAAGAACACCTAAAATGCACAGAAAAAAATCCAGATTACCCAAGAATGATTTCAAGATTAATAATTTGTATCTGATTCAGACTGGATGGACCTATTAGTCTTTTACTACCAGTGCATTCTGTGTTTCTATAATAGCTAAACTTGTTGAAACAACAATTATCATCAGTGAAGGCATTATAGAAATTCATTTGGTACACGTGACTGCTCCACACTGGTTCATTTACATTACAGAAATGAAAAATGGAAATTACGTACTTACCGTAATTATTGATCTTCTTGGACAGTCTCCATCACTCATTCACACTAGTGGGATAGCATTGGAGGCGCTAGGACCAAGCGGGAGCCTAAAGGAGCGGGGCCAAGAGGAACCCACCCAAGTCAGCTGAGGTCCATCGTCTCTCCTGATGAACAATCCTCAAGCAGACATACCAACAGGCAACCTCGAGCGACACCGATTCTTCTTCCTCCAATGAGGAAGAAGAGCTCAGTTGGCGGAGCGGATCCCAGAACCGCAAGATTTGTGCTTTGGTGGACTGTCCCCCGAGTACAGGACTGTCCGTAGTCAGACCCCCCGAGTTAATTAAGGGCATGGACTGGACACAGCCCCTCTGCCATAAAAACTTTCAAATGAAGTCCTCCTACCGTCACCGCTACCATCTAAGGATGACTCCGTTGATGACAGGAAGAATTTCTTTTTCTTCTTCTTCATAATCTTCTTTTCTTGTTCGTAAAATAAGAAATTACTACTTTAAAAATTAATTAAATGCTAAAAGCTGCTGTCATATAGACGAAAACTTAGACTCTGGCAGACAAGCGGCGGTAAACATCCAACACTCGGCAGGCGGGAAAATGAACTGAAGCGGTTGGAGGGTCAATGCAGAGATAGCCTAAACGAAGCATGACCTAGTCGCAGTGCCATGCATCCATGGTCCTGTCTCGGCCTCGATCCTTCTGAAAATTTTAGGCTTCGCTTGGTCCTAGCACCTCTGGCGCTATCAGACTAGTGTGAATGAGTGATGGAGACTTAGTCCAGGAAGATTTACATGCTTACCATATTGTTTGATCTTCCAAAATATCTTCATAATTGATTCAGACATATGGGTCTAGTGCCAGAGGCACTAGAACTCCAAGGGAGCCTTTTTCTTTCAGGGAGGGAGCAAACAACAAATACTGACGATGTTCACACACTGCACGTACTCATGTGGTAGAAACATAGACTTTAACAGCAGATAAGGACTGCTTGACCCACCCAGTCTGCCCATTTCCCTACCTATCGGATAAGCTGCAGATCCTAGTTTTACCAACAGCCTACTTCCTCCTACCTCCCACTAGAATTGTCTTATGTCTGTCCCATGCATTCTTAAATTCCCCCATTTTTTTTTTTTTTTTTTTACTTTCGCTATTTCTGTCTCCTGTCCTGCCCACACTGGCCCTACTCTTCAGGATCTCAATGGTGACCTGCCCTCTCTGAGGTTCCTCCAATGCTGTAGGTGTAGATGGGTGCCCCGGTCCATGGGACCTAGATCTTTGGATTGCCCCCCCCGGTGAGGTGGAGGAGCCGCACCCCCAACTCCTACCAACATTGACTGGATCATGCACCTTACGCCTCAGACCAGAGTCCCTCTGTGAGCACCCCCCAAAGACCCGACTATCGGTGCCAGTGTGGGAGTTTCTACTCCTTTTCTACCACTAGATGTTGGCGTGGAATAAGGGCCAATGAGCCGGGAGGCACACTGAGACGTGCCTCCTGCTCCCGCCCTCTGCCGACGTCTGACCCCTCCCAGCGCTGCTTCCTCCCTTTACCACACCTACCACCTGGGTTAATACCTCCCCATCCCCCCACTGTGTACTCTTCCCTTGGGATTTTGTTTCCCAGGTGCATTACTTTGCACTTCTTTGCATTGAATCTTAGCTGCCATACTTATAACCATTCCTCCAACCTTGCCAAGACCCTTCTCATCCTTTCCACCCCCTTTTGTATTAACCCTGTTGCAGATCTTTGTGTCGTCTGCAAAGAGGCATATTTTTCCTTCCAGTCCCTCCGCAATGTCACCTATAAAGAAATTAAAAAGGACCAGTCCCAGTACTGAAACCTGCAGTACCCCGCTAGTAACCCTCCTTTCTTCGGAGTGGACTCTGTTTACTATTACCCTCTGCGTCCTGTTGTCCAGCCAATTTTTTACCAGGTTACCACCCTGGGACCCACTCCCAAGCTGGCTAACTTGTTTATCAATCTTTTGTGTGGGACTGTGTCAAATGCCTTGCTAAAGTCTAGGCAGGCCACGTCCACAGACCCTCCCTGGTCTACTACTTTGGTCACCCAGTCAAAAGAAATCTATTAGATTCATCTGACATGACCTTCCTGCTGTGAATCCATGCCATCTTGGGTCCTGTGCCCCAGTCATGTACTTACCAGAATCGAACATCCCCACATTTCACATTTGACGTAATTTAACTTCAAGGAATAATATGCTCACTATAATCAGGCTATTGAGACAGATCTTTTCCAAAACAGTAACATCATAATTTATTCATGGGGGAGGGTTAGGAAGGGGTAAGATGGGACAGAGGTCAAGCAAAACATTTTAAGAAGGTTTTCATTTAAAGGTTTGCATTTTTTCCAACAATAATTTTCCCTTTTTATTTTAACCCCAACTACCAAGCCTGTGCCCTCCAGAAACAATCAGCTACTGCTCTGACCCACCACCCCGGTGAGCGTAGTCAGTGGGCCATGTGCACGTGCCATGCAACAGGCCCGTAATAGGCCAAAGTGAACAAGCTGCAAGAACTGCAAGCAAGCCGAAGACCCAAGCTGCAGCCTCTGTGCCTCCTGCTTCAAGCGTTGAGCCCAGTTCTGCATCAGCTGTTTCCATCAATCCCAGGACTTCTGTGAACTGTGCCACCCGAGGACTGATTCTGCAGAACCATGAGCAAACAGCAGTAATTGCCCTGCAACTACCTGGGGACTGTAAATAGTTCAACCTTGCCCTCCTGGGCTGGAAATAAAGATAGAGTTAGAGCAAACAGAGAAAGAAATGTTAAAAGTTATTTCATTCAGCAAAGCACACCAACATCAGCGACCAGCTGCACCTCAGGCCTGCATCTGTAAGATCTGGGTACTCAAGGATAGAATTGGGGGCGTCATTCTGGACTGATACCAGTTGGGGACTCCTCCTACCACAATCCTGCTAGGTTCTGGAGCACCATTAATGGTATTTTAGGACAGGACTCTAACACCTCACTACCAACTCAATTGCACAACAATAAGGGTACAATCTCAGACAGAATGAAAGTACTGGATGCTTTCAATAATCACTTCACAACTGCTGGCCTTGCTTTTGACACCTCTCCAGCTAATCTGCTACGTGCACAACTAAGCTCCCAGCACACTGGAGCTCAGAGAACTGATTCTTCCTTCTCCTTCAAACCGATCCTGTTGAAGCAAGTAGAGGATCTAATGTTGCAAATGGATATCAAAAAAAGCGCAGGGGCAGGCTCCCTTGACCCTTACCTTCTAAAGATTGCAATATATGCACTTGCAGTTCCCTTAACACATCTTTTTAATCTGTCATTAATCTCTGGTTCTATTCCTACAATGTGGAAAACAGCTCAAGTGTTTCCCCTACTAAAATCAGGGGACCCCATGGACCTCAACAATTACAGGCCTATATCCATTCTTCCAGTGCTATCCAAGCTGCTAGAGAAATTAGTGAGCATCCAGCTAAGAGAATACCTTAAAGATGCTAATCTCTTAAATCCAGCTCCATCTGGGTTTAGAGCTAGGCATAGTACTATCTCTGCACTGGCCAAAGTTACAAATGACTGGCAAACCGAATTGGATAAAAAGAACAGTGTCTGTGCTGTATTTCTAGATCTCAGCAAGGCATTCGACACAGTGGACCATGAGCTGCTACTCTCTTCCTTGCATTCCATAGGCTTGGACCCACCCTTCCTTAAGTGGTTCAGGTGTTACCTTACGGATAGGTCACAGCAAGTGAAAGCTGAAGGTGATCTATCTCCACTAAAACCACTTCTAAGAGGAGTTCCGCAAGGATCTATCCTGGGCCCTATCCTTTTTGCCATTTACATTAATAATATTGACTCAAACCTCACCCAAGCCACTGTTCACCTGATTGCAGATGACACAGTTTTGTATGTCAGCAACCCATCGCCTGTAATAGCTTGTGAAATTCTACAAGCAGAATTCTCCTTATTACAACATCAACTACTGGAAAAAAAGCTTCTTTTAAATGCAAAGAAAACAAAAGCAATGTTTTTCCTCCAACCAAAGCTATACAAATACTTCCTCACTAAACAATCTCCCCCAGCTATCCACTATCCTTGGAGAAAGCCTGGACTGTGTAGAAAAATTCAGATATTTGGGTGTGTGGATAGATAGCAGGCTTGATTACACACATCACATTGAAGAACTTCTGAAAAAACTTCGCCAGAGGTTGGCCTATTCTTCAGAATAAAACACTTCCTAACCAGAGACTCTAAGATGAGGTTGGTCCAGGCCACTTTTCTTTCAGTTACTGACTATGCAGATTTCCTTCACAGTCACTGCCCTATCTCATATCTAAGCAAACTGGATACACTGTACCACAGAGCATTAAGGTTCATAACAGATCTTCCATTTAACACTCATCACTGCTCTCCCTATGCTGCAGTCGGTTGGGCATCCCTACACCTCAGAAGGAACAGAAATGCTGCACTATGGATTTACAGAGCATTGTCTAAGAAGCTTCCAAATTATATTTTAGACTGCTTCACACAGGCCACAGCTAGCTCCTATGCCCTAAGAAGCAACAACTTCATCATGCTCAAGGTGCCTGAAGTCAACACCCAGCAAGGGAGGTCTGCAATCAGCTATTCTCTAGCTATGGCATGGAATACTTTACAGAAGTCCCTGAAGCGGATCAATCTTATACCTCTAGCATCCTTTAAACAGCTTTGCATAAGTCTCTTCTCAGAGAAATGCAACTGCTACCACATTCCTTACCCTTCCCCTTCCAGACAACTATCATAATTTGCAACTCATTTCCCATAACTTATCCCCACAGTTCTCCCTCCCAGGCAGCCCTCATTTTATGGTACTTCAGTTCCCTATAACCTTATCTACACTGATCTTGCTACCCCTGGCTATAATCTTCTCCCACTAATTCCTGGCCCTTACCCCAGCCCTTGTTACTCCCTTACACCTCCTAGTATTAGCCCCAGCCCCTGTCCGAGTCCCCTATACCCTCCCTTCCACGTCTTTTACCAGAGGCTGTGAGCACCATTTTCTCAGTCACTCAAACACTGTGTCTCCTTGTCTGCATTGGCTTGCCCTGGAACTTGGAAATTTTTGGGTGCCTTATGTTGAGTGTATGCCTTGATTCCTCCACTGGGATATGTTTATACTGTATTATCTAGTGTACTTTTCTTATGTCCTACCTTGTCCTGTTATGCTTTAATCAACTTCTGTCTTTTGATTATGTATATATATATAATTGTTTTAAATGTATCTGTTTATGTACCAACTATTGAACCTTGACCTTATCAGGTCCATCTTGCAAATGAGCTCTGCTCAATAATGTTCGCCTGAATAAATAAAGATTTGATTGATTGATTGATTGAAGCATGGTAACTCCTGCAGCAGTTAGCTAGTTAGTTAGATCTGGTGGCTGCAATGATTGAAATATGGGTTTTGAATTAAAAGGGAAATGATTGTGGGAATTGTTAAATCTTTGAAAATGCAAAATCAAAAGTGTGCTTAACCTCTATTCCACGTCCCCTATTTTACCCCCCCCCATGTAAATAAATTATGATGTTACTGTTTTGCAGAAAAACTGACTCCAGAGCCTAATTTTAGTGAGCAGTTTTTTGTTTCAACTGTGAAATGCCAAATGTCTGAATGTGGAGGAGGTTCGAATCTTGGTAAGTCCATGTTTGGGGTAACCGTTGGGGAGGTGTGTTGGTACGACATCCCAGGGGGTTGTGCTGCAAGGGATCTTACCCACTAAATATGTACTCTGGGTGGAGGCACTGCCATTTCATTTGAATCTTTGGGAAAGGACCCCCGTGCAACAGCTATGGGAACCCAGGCCCCTTAACCATGGTCAGGCCTGTACGGCAGGGGTAGTGACCCTCTCCAGGATGGCACTGGAGAGGAACTACACTTGTTTTAAGAAAAAAACAGCTCAGCTAAGAACTACAGGTACAGGAACAAGCGTAAACCTGAAGCTGCAAGTATCCGCAAAGCAAAGAGCACAGTGCTCCTCACCCCCTTGCTTTCAATACACTGACTGCAGCAGTGGCAGGCAGCAAATGCCTAAGTGCACTACCACAACAAAGACTGCAGCATTCCAGGAGAAAAAAAAAATAAGATTTTTTACATCACAATTTAAATAACTAAACTACAGTCAGAAAGGAAACTGGCAGCAGCCAGCTTCAAAACACAACACAGTAAACTGAGCATGGGCACACCCTATGGTTTTTGCCTCCCCCCTAAACAAACATATCTATTTACTGTCTGCAAAATAAAAAAACCAAAAAACATTCTCAGCATTATGAAGAAGAACTAAAAACTAGAAGTCACAGAAACAGGCCCTTTTCAAGCAGGGCTTGTGTTAACCCCTTACTGGAGACCCCAAATGGAATTTTGAGGATTTTGAAGCACAAAAATAAAAGCAGTGCTTCAGCATTGACCCTGTGTAAGGAAAGGTCTTCATGGATTTCATTAGCAGAAAAAGTATTGGGTAATGTTTTACAAAGCCACTACAGCAAATTTTTGACCCCAGGATTCTTTGGTCTGACCCCCAACATTTGAAGCAGAGGGTCAACCTGACCCCCACTTTACTAGTGCTAATGCGAGCTCTGTCAAGTTAGAAAGCAAGCCAAATCTAGTTTAGCCTGCGACTGCAGACAGACCCCCTCATCCCTCCTCCCTCTGCCCTAGCTTGAAGATTACAACACGATTTGTTCTGCTGAAAAAATACTTTCAGCAGTGAATCTGTCACTCAAGTAGAGAACCACAATCTAAGAACAAAACAGCGGAGTCCAAAAAAGTCTGTAAAGACTATTTTTTCCACTTTTCTGCAGAAAACCATCCATCAAACCCTTTCACAGAGAGCAGCTTCCTCTCAGCTCAAGTGCCTCTGTGCACTGGCAAAGCCACATGGTAAAGCTCTGGAAAGCTCTCTGAGCAGCCTGGGGACTGGCTGAGGAGATCTCACGAGATTGCATGGTCTCATCGAATACGTGACTGTGGAATACTTAGAATACACCTTAGTATTCAGGTATTCATTAAATATGCACAGTATTCGAGGTATTCCATGGCTGGTTCAAATTTGACACACACACCCCTAATGCCTACCCCTGAAGGTTGGATAACCCCACTTCAGTGTAAGGCTCTCTAATGTGCAGTCATCTATAGAAGGCATTACTGGAGTCTATGTCATGTTTTGATCCAAGGAATGTGAAGCACAGTTGATACTGGCCATCGAAGCCATTTTATTCCCATAGGGTCACTGACACATAATGGGTGGTTTCATACTTGTGTCACCCTCAAACTTGGACTTCGGCATCACGGAAAAAAGAGAAGCAGAAAGATGCTGTCAATGACAAAAAATGTTGGTGAGGAAGTTAGTCTGAACTGAGGCAATTGCTCTCATGGTGTGCACTTGATACAGAACTGAGGTAGGTGAGGGAGCTGGCAACGTATACATGGGAGCATGCAGGTGCCCAAACCAGAAGCCATTGTCAGCCCCATGGCCAAAGATTCGCTCCCATGGGGTCCTACTGCCTCCAGACAAGACCCATTAGTGTGACTCAAAGGAGAAGATTGATTTTGGGAAGATCAACCAAGAGGAATGCTGCAAACATGAGTTGGGGTGTGAGCAGAGCCTCCGGTTGCAGCAAATAAATGGAACTACTGAACGAGACTGGAGGAAGCTGGTTTATGTAGCCTAGGAAGGTTATGTGGCTAGTTGCTCCCGAGCATCAAACCTCAGGTTACCCTTTTCATAAACAAATTTGTAAACAGAACTAGAAAGATAAACCGAGATGGAAAACTGATCTGGCGGCTGATTTTCATCGATTATAAACAGAAAGTTCAGCAAAGTCTTTTTTATTCCCTATCTGTGCTACAATTCTTGCGTGCATCAAAATTGTAGACCCCCTTTCTAGGTATTTCTTGCTCTCAGATTCTTAAGCAGTCTTTCCCTTCTTCTCAGAGTTGTGTGTGTGTGTGTCTGTCAAGAGTCCCACCAAGCCTCCCTATGGTTATTGTTTTCTGATATGACCTCCCTCTGACCTTTTCTTCTTTTCATACCAAACTCACTTAGCTGTCCTTTCTGAATGTGACATGCAAACAAGTAAGAAAAACATCTCTAAGGCTTGTAAACATTAACCACTTACTGCTTTCCGTTACTATGTAAGCAATAACCCAAGACAGGGTATGAGGTTATAGGGATTTAATCCATGCCTGGGGTGCGTTGTGAGGGCTGAGTGCCTCACACCACTATAGTCATTGATTAAATTCCTATAACCCCACACCTGTTGTGGGTTGGCTGCTAATTTGCGCTTATAACATGGGTTGCATAAAGGGGGCAAATAATGCTCAGAAATGGTGATTTTAAGGATTGAAAAGACAAAATTTATTTGGTATCCTTCCATTACAAAAAGTAGTTCCAACCCATGAGGCACTTCATGTTTGTTCAAGTGCAGTTCCCATGGCATCCCAACAGATGGCTGTAAAACAGTGCTGTACTGCTACCATTGTTTCACAGCCATCTGTTGGTCTACCAAGGGAAATGCAGGAAAAAACATGAAGATCTACCTAGCATGTGTCCCATCATGCAGTGCAACTCATATCCTGTAATACAAGCAGACGAAAATCAAAGTACCTAGCACCATTCCTGACAGTAAGTTAGGAGAAAAAGTACCACATTAGTAACTGTAAAGCTAACATGTATAGAATTACTTGCTGAAAATCGTTCCATTTCTACTCACCATATTACAGTTATCAACAAAATTTTCTGCGTTACTACTATACTGCATCTGTGGGTAGAGATATGATTTTTGGGGGATAATGACATCACTTGCTTTGAAGGAAGACGTGCAGGTCACCAAAGTGTGGATTATAAAGGGAATTTAATCCACAGTCACCTGATGCTGTTTGACCAATTGGCCACTCTCCTTCATGCAACTCATGTTATAAATTCTTTTAGCAAAGTTCCAGATTTTAGAAAAAAATGGCTCCTTTTCACAGCCCAAGGAGCAACTCTCATTCATTTCAACACATAAGTGTGTGATTACAGATACATTTACAAGGGTGCAGTGTGCACATATATGAAATCCACACAAACAGACAATGGAAAGAAATAAGTGCCTTAGCTGCGATTTGAATGCAGGCTGCCCAGAATACCATTCTGGTTGCACTACGAGCTGTGCCACCACGGCAACTGGAAACCTGGGACTCCCAAAAGCATATTATTCTTTTGTTAATGCACAACCTGATTACAGACCCTGTAAGTCTAATATACTGGGGGTTCACCACATACTGTGGCAGAGAGAAGAAGGGCAGAGAGAAGGAAAGAATAAAAATGACAGCATGAGAAAATGGAAATTACGTACCTACCGTAATTCTTGATCTTCTTGGACGAAGTCTCCACCACTCATTCACACTGATGGGATCTACACCAGAGGCGCTAGGACCCAGCGAGAGCAAACTTTCTGCAAGAGGGCCGGCAGCAGAGATGGAGCCGCGAGGAGTGGGGCCGCGAGTTGAAATTTCTCACTTGGAAAACGGCCTTTCTGGTAGCCATTACCTTGGCCCACAGGGTCTCTGAGATACATGCCTTGATCACAGACCCTCCGTATACTGTGTTTCATAAGGACAAAGTAGTTCTTAGGACCCATCCTAAGTTTCTCCCTAAGGTAGTTTCAGAATTCCATCTAAACCAACCTTCGGCGCTGATGCGCTTGTCGGCGCCATGGTCTCTGTCAGCGCCGTGTGCTGGGTTGTTTCCAACGGTGCCATCTCCCTTGCCATTGGCGCCATGTTCTTTTTCAGCACCGAGGCTTGGTGCAGTGCTATCCTGCCTTCATGGGTTCTCGACTCCGAATCCTTTCTCTTCTTCCTTTCCTACTGATTTTCATTCCTTTCCTGTCCATACAGTCCCTTCGGGGCTGTCAGGAGATGATATTGAACCTGACCCAGATCTTCAACTGGGTGATGATGTTGAAGGAGCAGGGATCAATCCTGCCGCTGAGCCTGTAGTTGAAGACCTGTCATTTAAGTCTCTGCTGAAAAATTTAAATTCTACTTTTTCTCTCCAGACTACAGATATCGATCCTGGGAAGCTCCAATACCTACATGTCCCAGAGATCCCTATGGATTTAACTCCCCCAGTACAACCATCCTTTGAGACACTCTCTCAGATGGTATGGAATAATCCCGCTCTCATTCCTTCTGCGGCTAAGTCCATAGACAGGAAGGATTGACCCATTTTGACCTCCCAGGCCTTTGCAGACCCTATTGTAGTCTTGGCAGAGAATGGTAAGGCCGTTCTTCCTCAGGCATCTACAGCCCGGCCTATAAACATAGAATCTCATAAGATAGACACCTTAGGTAAGACAGTCTTTGCTGCGTCCACCCTGGATATGCGTACTGCCAGCTACCAGGGCTGTTTCTCTCAATATAAGTATGTTCTTTGGCATTCGCTCAAACAGATGGTGGAAGCTCTGCCCAAGTCGGACACTAGTTCAGAGCTACTTCAGACCATAACCAGGGGTATCGAGTCCAACAACCAGCAGGTTAAAGCAGCTATGGATGCTTTCGATACTGCCTCCTGAGCGGCGGCGGTAGGCATTTGTACCCGTCGTCACTCCTGGCTACGCACTTCGGGCTTCACGAATGATGCCCAACAGCAGGTCATAGAGCGTTATCCTTTGACGGTATGTATCTGTTCGGACCTCAAGTAGAGCAAGCTCTGGAGGCTACACAGAAGACTAGGTCAGCCATTAAAACCGCTCGACCCGCTCCCACCCCTTCTCGGGGTGTTCATCACTTGTACAAACTCAGTCCTTTTGGGGGCAAGGGACAGGGGAGGTTTTAACAAAAACCAAGCCCCCCCAGCCTCAAAAGAAAACGCAACAGAAGGCACAAGGGCCCAAAGCGCCTAGTGCCACCGTCTGAGTTTCTGGCCCAGGTCCCACCTCAACTTCCCGAGGGGGACTCTTCCTCAGCGGTGGGAGGATGTCTGACTAAGTTCTACAACCAGTGGAAGTCCATAACATCAGGCAAATGGGTCCTCCAGATAATCCATGAGGGGTACTCCCTCATCCTTCCAGAAACCCCTCCGGATCGTCCTCCCAAACGACAGCTCAGGCTGTCACCAATACGGACAGACCTTCTTGCCTCCAAGATGCAAGGCCTTCTGAACAACAGGGCAGTAGAAATAGTTCCGCTGGATCAACGAAACACAGGTTTCTACTCTCTCTCTACTTCCTGGTCCCAAAAACGACCAGTGGCATGCACACCATTCTGGACCTCAGAAAGTTAAACAAGTTTCTTCTCAAGGAAAAGTTCAAGATGATATCGCTAGGGACCCTGTTACCCTTGCTTCATCAACATGATTGGTTAGCTTCCCTGGACATGCAGGATGCTTACTAACATATTCCTATACACCCAAAGCACCACACATACCTAAGGTTTGTAGCTCTGGGCCAACATTATCAGTTCAGAGTCCTGCCCTTTGGGCTATGCTTGGCGCCATGAGTTTTTCAAAGTGTTGTGCAATTCTCATAGCGCATCTCAGAAAAATTGGAATACAAGTGTTCCCATATCTGGACGACTGGCTTCTAGCAAGTCCTTCCAGGCAAGGAACTCTTGACACTATAACCACGGCCTCAGACTTTCTCACGTCCATGGGAATCCTGCTAAATCTCAAGAAATCATGTGTACACACACACACAGCTAGGGAACTTTCAGTTAGACTTTTATAACTTGAACATGGGTGCTGGTTGGTTCTTTCTTAGCATGTGACAAAGCCAGCCAGTCTCATCGAGGAACACCAGAGGCAGGACTTTTGAACTTTCTTAAAAGAGCCTGCAGAACTTGCCAGAAAGGCAGACAGAACCTCTCTTTCAAAGACTCTCCTGGAAGCAAAAAACAAGACTTTGGACCCCTATATAAATTGCCACCAAACAGATGGGAGAACCTGCAACCTACTAAAAACTCTTCATTTCCAGCACTAAGGATTTTTCAAGGTAGAACTATATTCACTAGAATTTAAACAGTATATCTTTTTTGTAGATTTCCAAACTTCTTTTTTCATATCCTGTAACCAATATTAAGAAAAGTATATCATTTTTTGTATGTTATTTACAGTACTTATTTACTAATTAGTAAAGATTTTTGCTTACTTTAATTCTGCCAGTGTCTAGTGTGTGTTGGTTTTGGGGAAGTTTGTTCAAACTAATCTATTCCTGTCTAATGTTTTAGAGCCAGATGCTACCAAAATTAGAATCCAAAAAGACACTCTGTGAATGAAAGGAGGGGTGAATACTAAAGGTCTCTCAAAAGGGGTCTGTGGAGTTGAACCAGTCTCTGCGTTTTTCTAGGAAAATACACATATAGGGTATATAGGGCATCCCCGAAGGCCTATAGATGCCTGTGGCTTTTCTGGTTTGCTGTGCAGTGGCCAAGCGGGTTCTTTCCCAGGAACAAAGACTCTATACTGTATTTGCACCCCTCACACAGAGAGAGGAAGCCCAAGGACCTCCTTGGTGGACATTCAGTTGTGAAACAGCAAGCATTCTAAAAGGACAGGAGGGGGGAGTATTCCTGACCCAGATCACAAGGGTATTCACTATAGCCCAGGGAATCCTGCCCCACTGCAGTGGGCTTGTGACATAGGGCACAAGAACTCAAGAACTGAGTCTTGGATGAAGGGGGAGGTACTGTCAGTCACTAAGTAGGAAAGAGGCCTTGGGGTTATAATATCTGATGACCTCAAACTGGCAGGGCAGTGTGACAAAGCAGTGGGTAGGGCCAGTCTAATGCTGGAATGCACTTGGAGAGGTATCTCCAGCAGGAGGAGGAAGATGGTGTTGCCACTGTAATGCTCAATGGTGAGACCCACCCTGAGTACTGTGTCCAGTTCCGGAGGTCACACCTCAGAAAGGACATAGACAGGGTGGAGGCAGTCCATAGGAGGGCAACTAAAATGGTGCAGAGGTTGCACCAAAAGCCCTATGAGGAGAGACTGAGGGATCTCAATATGTACACCCTGGAGGACAGCACAAGGAGACATGATAGAGACCAATAATTACCTCACGGGGTTAACAGGGTACGGGAGGGGAGCCACTTTCCATGGAGGAAGAGCACAAGGACCAGAGGGCATGCAATGAAGCTTGGAGGGGAGACAGTTAAAGAGGGTGGTGAGGAAGTACTACTTCACTGAAAGCTGGTAGATGCCTGGAATAGACTGCCAGCTGAAGTGGTGGAGGCGTAAACATTAGGGAGCTTCAAGCATGTGTGGGATAGACATAGGGAAATATTACTGAATAGGCAGGGAGGAGGGAGGGAGGGAGGGGTGCCAGAGACCAGTTAGGGTCTGCAAAGGCAAACCAGGCAAAGACCATCTGGACAGACTGGACTGACCAAGTGGTTCTTTTTTCCTGATAAATTCTATGCTTCTATGTTTCAGAAGTCCCAAGTGGCACTAGGGGATTGCTGTACCAGCAAATGCAACTGAGAATAGGGCCCCTTGAGTCATTAAAACTCTAACAAACATTTTTAATTCTCAAATCCAATGCTGCAAGTTAATTCCTTACCATATTCTTTATCCATTTGTTTGCTTGTCCTTGGGGATCAATGAAATGAGGCCAGTGCTGAGAATACTGGGTTATCACGCCATTCTCCACAGAGCGATTATCTTTGGGTAGACCTGCAATCTTTAATCACAAGCAAAGTTTTGTTAGTAGAGCAATGGTCTAGTTAGCATAAATGGTTTCCCTTTGCTGCCTTATTGTTCCTTGTCAAGTCCTTATCCACTTATCACTAGTGAGATGATTTAAGTGATAACCCCATGTAAGAGTTGGGTTTATAAGGGAAGAAACCCCAGGTCTGGCTAAATAAGGGCTTGTGACTCAGTCAGCCTATCTGGTTAAACAGTAAGAGCCCTGCATGAAGCAAGTTCTTTGGAGGGGGTCA
Source organism: Neoceratodus forsteri (assembly GCA_016271365.2). Classification (NCBI taxonomy): domain Eukaryota; kingdom Metazoa; phylum Chordata; order Ceratodontiformes; family Ceratodontidae; genus Neoceratodus; species Neoceratodus forsteri. The sequence goes on along the minus strand of CM028129.1, from coordinate 1,705,976,957 downwards.
TACTAGATGAATCTGATTGATTTCTTTCACTGGGTGACCAGCGAAACAGACCAGGGAAGGGTAATGAATGTGGCCTATCTGGATTTTAACAAGGCCTTCAACAATCTGCCACACGTGAGACTGATAAAGAAACTGAACAACCTGGAGGTGGGATGATCCAAAGTGGGAAATTGGGTGAGAAACTGTTTAACGGATAGGAGACAGGGTAGTAGTTAAAGACACTCACTCTAATGACAGGAGAGTAAGGGGGTGCCACAGGGCTCTGTAGTGGGATTGGTCCTTTTCTTGTTTTAGAAAAGTTTGTTTATTGAGTTTTTGGAATACACAAGACACGACGTAACTTTTCATACATGAGTACATGTTAGCAACCACATATTTGAGCCATGATATTACACTAATTCAAAGGCGCATTTATGGCATTGCTTGACAGTGTACATTCTCACGAAGTTACATATAACTTCAACATTAAACAGAACATAGTCCAAGTGAACAGATGAACATTTGTTTCTCAGTAGTCCACCATAGTTTAAAATATGATGAATTTAATTGATGTATATAACATGGCAAGAGATTTACTTTGTGTCCTCCCCTGTAATATACAAGTGCAATATCTGAGAGTTTTTTCCTGTAGGTGGCCTCTAAGACCCCCCCCAATGTGATTCCCCAGTGAATCAAGGCTGCACATGGAGGGGAATCTAGTCCAGATAAGGCACCCATACTCTTTTGAATATGTCTGCCTTGTCTTTAAGCGAATACGTTAGTCTTACCAAAGGTAGGACCTTTAAAATGAGGTCTTTCTCACTGGGGGATTGTTGGGTTGGCACAGAACACCCAGATGTTTGTATACAATGCCTAGTGAGCACCAGCAGCAGCCTGATGTTCCTTCTGTACAGCAACCAATCATCCTCTTTCAGGTCCTCAATCCTAAAACGTAGTGCAGTTAGGGTGACTGACATTTGGCATCTATGTATCCTTCCTACTGCTGCAGCCACTTCTCCCCACAACCCCCGGAGCCTCTCATATATCCAGAAATAACAAAAGTATGTGTCTATCTCTTTATGGCATCTACCACATGTAGTAGGCACCCCGGGATGGAATTCATGCACTATCTTTCTGGCATCTATAAATGTATACTGTGCACCCTTATACTTGATGCATATGAAGAGCGCCTTGTGTGAGGGGCACATTGTTTGCCAGGCCTTGTCCGGGAGCTGACAGGCCTTGTCAGCTTACAACCTTGCCCGAACTTTCACAGAGGAATCTGGGCCCAGCAGTTTACTTTGTTTCACCGCCCCTGAGATCATTTGCTTTGGGTGTCTACGTTTGCCGAGGATAAAATGCTCTAAGGGGCCTAAGTTTTCCTTTAGGGGTTCTGTTCTGTTTAGGCCTCCGATGGAGTGCCTAAGTTGCAGGTCGAAGTGGTTATTGGGTACTTCCCAACACTGCTTTACGTCCTCAAATGTGCGTCTCCCATCCCTGGTCACCACCATCTCCCAAACACTGTATTCCCCTTGCCTGCCAGTTTTTACTCATTCTCCCATCTAGGCCTTGGAGAAATCCTGGGTTATGCGCTAACAGGACCAGCAATGTGCTTTTTTATCTCTCTGCCCTTTCTATCCTTGCACAGACCGCTTGGCCATTAGTGTATTCTGTACAAGAGGGTTCTTTGTTCTGAAGTCCCCTGTATCTGTGTAAGCCTTCCACTGCCAGGTACACTTGTGGGGGGTAGGGGGCACCATCACATTCCAGGTCAAACCACTGAGCTCTATCAGATTGTGCAGTCCAGTTCTGGTCATATCTAGGTTGGGTGGTCGGGTAGTATTGCTGGATATCTGAGAATTTTAGGTCACTTTGCTCATCAGTTCTCTTCAGTCTATTCGGACTGGTCCGAGGTTTGCACCCCGCACACAAAAATCTGGTACACGCTGCCTCTAACCTACTGTATGTCTGTCTGAGCGAGTGTGCCCCATAGAAAGCATCTGCATGGGGTATAGTATTTTGGGCAAGGTATTCCTCTTTATAAGATTTAAGCATCCAAGCCAGAACAGAGGCACAGCTTGCCACCTCAAGGTTCGTCAATAAGACATTAAGAAGGGGTCTGTCATTCATGGCATAGAGCCCCTCCAGTGAGGAGTTCACCTTCAATCCCAGATATGTGAGGCCATTATCAGCTGCTTTAAAGGGTGTCTAAAGTGTGCTGGCTTTCCCTTTAGCCTCCCCCAACCCCATTAGGCAAGACTTCTGTATGCTATTTTATAACCTGAGAACTCTGGGAACTCTGACAAAGTCTGTAGCAGAGCTGGTACTTTGACATCTGGCTCTGCAGGGTACATTAAGATGTTGTCAGCTTATAGTGTGATCTTGTGAGAGTTTGCTGACTGTGACCTTCCTCCCCCGCCCACTTGAGGTACACTAATACCTGAACATGGTCTGATATTGCAGTTTCACTAATGTCTGTTTAATGTAGCCTATAATAGCAGACGTTGGGGATAAAATGTAATCAATCCTGGACAATGTTGTGAGTGGGCAGAAAAAGAAAGTATATGCCCTGTCTGTGGGGTGTGATGTGCACCATGCTCCCACTAGGTCCAAGTCCATCAGGCCTTGCCACCACTGTTCTATCCCATGACCATTCCTTCCCACCCCATGCCCCTATCCAAGTGTGGCTCCAGTGCACAATTAAAGTTACCCCTCATAATTAGGCCCTCAAACCCCTCCCTGCAGATTAGAGCCAAGAGGTCCTGAAAGAACTGTTGGCCAAACATGGCTGGGGCATACACAGAGGCAAGTGTCACCTTTTAGCCTCCCAAAGTCCCCAAGACAAACACACAGTGACCCTCAGTAGGGTCCTGAATCACTTTTTCACAAACAAAGGGTAAATTCTTGTTAAGAAGAATAGCTGCACCTCTTTTGTGCAAGTTATAGGAAGCTGAACAACACTTCCCCACCCAGTACATCTCGAGCTTGCTGTGCTCAGCCAGGCTAAGGTGTGTTTCCTGGAATAATGCTACCTGTACTTCTCTTTTCTTAACAAATGTCAAGATCATCTTTCTTTTCACAAGAGTGGCGAACCCCTACACATTCTGTGATATTATATGCAGTGATTCAATCGACATGATGAAAGATGGAGGTCATATGTGAGCCTTGGCCCACCAAAACATAATCTGATCTTCCCACATCCGGACTGTCACCCCCCCCTTCCCAAATAGGCACCACTGCACCTCTTGTGAAAGAAAGCATAATCCCACAATATCCACCAATTATATCAACTGTGCAAATGTGAAAAACAGCAGAACATGCAGTACAGCATGGAACTGTAACTAAGAACAGATTTAACAATAAACATTTATAAACCTCTGAGTATTGCATCATATTATTGTGCCAATGAGTGTGTGCTGAGACAGACTCCCATACAGCAACCTGGGGTAGTGCAGCTGAGGTCACATTGTGAGTTGGCATACCATGCCCCCCCCCCCCCCCCCCACACACACAAGACTGTTTTGCTCACCTGTGTAGGAATGCACAGACAAAGGAAGCTGAAGCAGCTTGCCAGGTGACTCAGGTTTATGGGCCGTGGTGTATGCATGCCCCTTGCCGTTGGCTGCAGACCTCCATCCCTCCGTATCTCTTGATCGGCCCCCTCCAAACTTCCCCTTGCCAAATTGGCAGATTGCCTAGTCCTAGACATGTTAGGCTGTATATTACAGCCCCCCAATTGCCAAAAGTCCCCATTCACAATGAGAATTCCCTCCTCCATCTCCTTGTCTAGTGTCCTTCATGTTCCTCTGCCTCGGATCAACTGAGCAGTCTTACCTCATGAAGGTTCAGCACCCCCCAGTGTCCTAGAGCCATGCAGAGAGTGTTTATTCTCATCCAAATGATGAGAGCATGCGCTGACATACAGAGAACTGCTGGGAAACCAAAGATGAGTTCAGACGGGGGAAGTGAAGATGACCAAGATTCCCCTGTCCACCAGTGTTATCTTGTCATGCATCTGAGACAGAAGAGTCAAGACCCGTGACATGCTCCCATGTCCTGAGCCTAGTCCAGAATGTCCCTGAAACAAATTCCACCACTTTACAATGCTGTAATTAAAGTACCATGTCCATCCAGACAGCATGCACCAGTGGGGCTGAAACTGCCAATGAGACCACACCATAATCAGGGGACATCCTCAATCATAGACCATGTGTGATGGGGGAAGATCCAAATATACATCAGGGGATGTCAATTAATTGGTGAAAGAGGTACTCACTGTTAATTAATGTTCCAGGAAGTCGGCTACGCATCTGAGACAGAAGAGTCACAGCCCACACCAGATGAAGTAAATTGAAAAGTCTCACACCAAAAAAGAGTTAGTATCACTGTTTATCCATTGTGTCTCAGATAAAGTGCTTTGCTTCTGCAGCTTCCCAGAAAGTATACAGAGTGCCATCATATCTGAAATGGTGCACAACCGTGAAGGCGAACATGAAATCAGTCTTCTGTAATCTGAGACCAGCCATAATTGGACTGAAGCTCTCACTTTTCCTTTTTACCCATTTGTGTGTAATTCTGATAGAAGAACATTTGATTGCCCTCATAGGTGACTTTCTGTAGTCCTCTGTAGGCCATAAGAAAAAATTACTCACCTTAGTAATGTTGTTTCTTCTAATGGAGTCTTGCTATATTATGACAATTGCAGTTTGTCCCACCATTAGAACTGCTCCGGAGGTGAAAGGGTTAACTACCATTCTAAGAATGGAGTTTAGAGCGCGAGCTCGGTTAGAGAAGCTCTGTCTGGATCATTTCAAACTGAAACTGTCAGATCTTTACGAGCAAAAACTCACTAAGGTTCTGTGTGGAAGCTGTAACCTACACTAGCCAACTGGCTACCTAAATATTAACACATATTCCTGGTCCCAACACAAAGACTCAAGTCAGGGAACCAGAAAATAATAAAATAATAAAATAAGGTAGAATAAAACACCACACCCCAAAACCCCAAAAGGGGTGAAAAACATATAATGGGCATAACTGGTGCCCATACTGGACTGCCCACCCCATACCCAAGTAGAAGTTCTGAGAGGGGCAGGCTGGGTGGGAGGTCATAATATAGCAAGACTCCATTAGAAGAAACAACATTACTAAGGTGAGTAATTTTTTCTTCAAACAACATGAAGTCTTGCTATATTATGACAATTGCAGAATACACAGCAGTACCTCCATGGAGGAGGGACAGAACCTACTTAGGGAATAGGCTCTGAAGCACGGCTGTGCCAAATCTAGCATCCCTCCTGGCCTGGATATCCAAGGAGTAATGCTTGGTGAAAGTGTGTACCGTTTTCCAGGTAGCTGCTTGACATATCTCTAAAATAGGGATGTCTCTGGCAGCAGCTATAGACGAGCTGTACCTCTGGTAGAGTGAGCCCTCAGGCCTGAAGGGGAACCTTTCCCCAGTTTTGATAACAAAATTGGATACAAGAGACAATCCATCTGGCAACTGTCCTCTTAGTGGCAGGTTTCCTTTGCCAACCTCACCATAGGTGAGAAACAGTTGATGGGATTCGAACCTGTGACCCTTAGTGCGTTCTAAATAGTAACTCAATGCCCTCTTAATATCCAAACTGTGCAATCTCCTCTCACCAGAGGAAGAATGCTCAGTGAAAAATACTGGAAGGGAGATGGATTGGTTAAGATGGAATCCGACACCATTTTAGGTAAAACTTTCTGTTAGTCCTGAGGACTACCTTATCCCTGTGAAAAGAAATAAAATCATTTTCTACTGAAAGGGCTTGTAACTCACTTATCGCCTAGCAGAAGTGATGGCCACTAGAAATACAGTTTTCCAAGTTAAAACTTAAGCTCTGGAAGACAGGGGTTCAAAGGAGGTTGCATTAACTGGGCAATGCAACCATTAAGGTCCCAGGCAGGGCTGCAATACGAAAGGTGGATTGGTATGGAGTAACCCTTAAAAACTTGGAAAATACAGGGTGAGCGGAAAGGAGGAAGGCTTTCCTGCTGGAAATAAAAGCAGAGACAGCTGCCAAATGAACTCTTAAGGTAGCTGGCCTGAGGCCCAAAGAATTAAGATGGACCATGTAGTCCAAAAATGGGCAAATCAAGATTCTGGGGCAATATGCTTCCCAGAACACCAGATGGAGAACCTTTTCCACTTGGAATTATAAGTGGCTCTAGTGGAAGGCTTCCTAGAGGCCTTTAGGATGTCAAGGACACCTTGAGAAAGGTGCAAATCAGCAAATTCTAACTCCTCAAGAGCCAAGCTTAAGGTTGAGGGATTTGAGGTTCGGATACCAGACTCTCCCTGGGCACAGGTCAGCAGGTTGTGAATCCTGGGAAGACACAGGGAAGGTGGACTGCCAGTGATAGAAGGGTGGGTACCAGGGTTGCCTGGCCCAGTCTGGTGCAATCAGAATCACCTTGCAAGGCTGGGATCTGATTTTTACTAACACCTTGAATAGGAGAGAAGGGAAAGCATAAAAACTTCCTTCCCAATCCAAGAAAGGACGTCCAGGGGACTGAGCCAACCACTGGGGCCTGCAACAGAACAGTGGAAGTTGGTGGTTGTCTGGGGCTGCGAAGAGGTCTATCTGAGGTGCCCCATCTGGCAAAAACTGTCCCCAGCACTCGAGGATTCAGGGACCATTCGTGATGGCCCTGAGAAATCCTGCTGAGGGCATCCGCTAGGACATTGTCTTTCCCTGGCAGGTGAACTGCTATCAGAGAGGTGTTCAGGGAGTAGGCCAGAGACCACAACTTCATTGCCTCGGTGCACAAGGCCGACGACCGAGTGCCCCCTTGCTTGTTGATGTACCACATTGTTGTGGTATTGTCTGTTCTGACCTGGACTACTTTGTTCTGGACAGATGCAGAAAATGCTTGAAGAGCTAAAAAGACAGCTCTGAGTTCCAGCAAATTGATGTGGAGCAGAGATTCCTGGGGGGACCACACTCCCTGGGTGGAGAGGTCGCCAAGTGTGCCCCCACCCTGGGAGGGAGGCATCCGTAGTGAGGGTGAGGGGAGTGCGAGAGAGGAATGAAGGGGACCCCCAGTCTTAAATTGCTCTGATCCTGCCACCACTGAAGGGCTAGGATCAGGGTTCGGTCACTGGAATCAATTTGGTGGGTCCCTCCTTTGAGACCAATAGGCTCTCAAGTGAAACTGAATGTCTCTCATCTGAATCTTGCTCCTGCACCACGGCTGTGGAGGCAGCCATGTGCCCCAGGAGCTGCAAAAGTGTCTTGCTGGTCGAGACCTGCAGAGTGAAAGAGGAGGCCAGGGCAATCAACTTCTCTACCCTTTCCAAGGGGAGGAAGGCCCTGGCCAGCTTTGTGTCCAATTCCGCACCTATGAAAGTGAGTACCTGAACTGGTTCTAGAACTGACTTTGGTAGATTTAGCAGGAATCCCAGGGAGGTGAGAAGCTGCTGGGTGACTTGTAAGTGGGATTTCACCTGTTCTGGAGACTGTCCTACAATGAGCCAGTCGTCCAGGTAAGGGAAAACAGCAATCCCTTGCCTCCTTAAATGAGCCACTGCCACGGCCAGACATTTTGTGAATACCTTGGGGTAGAGGTAAGGCCGAAGGGCATTGCCCTGACCTGGTAGTGGCCTGAGGGCAGTTTGAACCTGAGGTACTTTCGGTGAGAAGGCCTGATGAGGACATGAAAATAAGCGTCCTTGAGGTGCAGGGAGGCTAACCAGTCCCCTGGCCTCAGGGAGGGTAAAATCATTGCCAGAGTTAGCATTTTGAACTTTGGTTTCAAAAGGTGCTTGTTCAGATATCTTAGATCTAAGATGGGCCACCATTCTCCTGTCGTTTTTGGGGTAAGGAAGTATCTGGAATACAGACCTTTGCCCTGGTGTAAGGGAGGAACCCTTTCTACTGCTCTGAAGGTTAACAGGGTAGAGACCTCTGCTTCCAGAGCAAGGGTCTCGAGGGGCTTCAGGTGGAAAATGCCTGGCTCTCATCTTTGGAATTTTTGAAGCTGAGAACCAGGCCCTGGCTTACTACTTCCAGAACCCATTTTCCGAAGTTAGGACACCCAGTTCTGACTGAAGTAGGCCAACCTGCCCCCTACTGGTACAGGAGAATGGACCTGGGCACCCCATCAGGGTGCCTGCTTGGCAGTTGCCTTAGGCTGAGGGGTGGGGACCGGTTTACCTGCGCCTCTGCCTGCCTCTGCTTCTGAAAAAGCCCTCTGAGCAAAAAGCAGAGGAGGCTTGGAATTGATAAAAGGCCTGTGGAAGGGCCTGCCCCTACCTCTGGGTGTGTGCCTCTGGGGAGTGGCTTGCCGCTCCTTGGCTTGGGCACTTTTGTAGGTAGTTCTGTATTCATCCATCTTTTTCATATAGTTCTCTGTCTGCTCCCAAACAGAGAATTCCCACCACAGGAAAATCCATAGCCTTAGTCTGAGTGTCCTGTGACAGATTAGTACACCTGAGCCATGCCAACCTAAAAGCTACAGAAGTGGCCATGACCCTTGAGGAAACATCATTAACATCCACAGCAGCATGAAATTGAACTTTAGAGGCTTCAATGCCATCAGCAGCCACCTGTTCTAATTCACTAGCCAGCTGGCCATGGGCCTGCTTGGCTAACTGCATAACTGTATCCCATCTAGATTTCTGATATCTAGCCACATAAGCCATATAATTTGCCTGCCTGAGTCCCAGAGAGGCTGCCATATACTGCTTTTTTGACATGGCATCAATCTTCCTGGAATCCTTGTCAGGAGGATGTGAAGCCAGGGGAATGTTAGCCTTGTCACAGGCTGCAGCCTGCACTACTCCTACATGACTACACTGCTCAGAAAGGAAGTCTGTATCAGGACCTGATAGAGTATACCTCCTGTCCATCTTTTTATCGACAGGAGGCACAGAATTAGGATTTTTCAAAATTTTTATTGTTTGCTTCCTAAATGACTTATGCAAAGGAATAGACAATCTCCTAAACTCTGGAATATCCATCATTTCAACATAATCAGGCTCCTCCTGCTCATCCATAGCCTCTTCTAAGGGAAGCTGGAGGGTTTCAGCAACTTTCTTATAAAACATAAAATGAGATGGGGACTCAGACAGCATAGGGGAGATTCTAAAGGTCTGTCTGGAGAGATGTCCGTTCAATGGGCACATCCAGACCCTCCCAGCCACATACATACTGTTCATAATCCTCCTCCCTCCTGTGGTTCATAAAATTCCTCAACATCATACTCCTGAACCATCAGCCGGACGAACCAACCTTTGCTAACTAGTGGTGGTCTCGGACGGCCCCTGAGACAGTGACTGGACAATTTGTATGGCTTTTGCTATTTCTGCAGCAGTTGGAGAGGAAATTTTGGACTCCAGACCTGCTGATTTTCTAGATTTTTTACTGGGGCTGGTTCCTCAGAACCAGCTTTTCTTTGCCCGAGGAAGTATCGCCTGGTCAGAGGGCACCCTCTGGTTCAGTTGGCACTGAACCGGCTGGCCATCCGGTCAGCGGACTTTTTGGCCTCGCCCCTGAGCCTGCCCAATCTTTTTCCAGGGTGGCTGCAGGGAAATTTTACATACCTGGCAGTCTGACTGGAGGTGGTCAAACCTCAGATAATAAACACATGGTGTGTGGTCAGCCTTGGCAAAGGCTTCCCACAAGCATCACAGTGTTGAAACCAGTGGGCCCGGTTTTCTTTTGGGTTTCTCAGACATAATGCCAGCCTAACTAAAAACTTGCCCTTTAATGGCAGTAGGAGAAAGACACCTTTATCGGTTCCTAACCGTGTCACGGTATTTGAAAACCGTAATGAAATCTGTTTTTTAGAACCGATAAGAACCGGAACCGCACTCTAAATATATTTTAAAATGTTTAAAATGAGTTTTAAAGAAACCGATCGGTTCAAAACCGAACCGATAATGACAATTTCCACACAGACTAAAACCTTGTACTTACGGTTACCAGATAGAGCTTGAACCGAAATGCGTAAAATAAAACACTGTTCTCAGTTAAATTTAACCGAGAATACTTAAAATGAACTGAGAAATGAACCGAGCTGAAGGAGAAATCTCCGGAGCGACTGTTCAGTGAGGCGGAGTAAAGAATCTGACAGTTTCAGTTTGAAACTGCCCAGATAGAGCTTTGAAAACTGAGCTCGCGCTCAGAACCCCATCCTGTATGGAGTTAACTCTTTCATCTCCAGGGCAGTTCTAGAGGAGGACCAAACTGCTAATTGTCATAATATAGCAAGACTTCAGTTGTTTGAAACATAGTGCCATCATCCGAGTTTTCAGAGGTGTGGCACCCGTCTTCCAATTCAGACAGTGTGTTTGCAGGCGTGGCTGCAGTTCTCCAATGAATGTTGCAGCTGTCTATGACAGCAGTTGAAAATGCAGTGCCGTACAGTTGAAAGGGAGAGCCCCGCTTCAGTGAGCAGCGCTTCCCCCTCCATACACACACATATTGCGTGCTCATGCACTTCCACCCTCCACGCACACACTGTATGACTGACAGGGAGCGCCCAATCCCCCATCGGCTCCATGCCCCCCCCCAAAAAAACTTTCCAGGTGCAGCGTGGCAAAAATTGTTATGGCTGACGGGGGTGCCCAATCCCCCGTCAGCTCCAGGCCCTCCAAACAGCTTTCCAGCTGCCACGCTGGGAGCCCACCTCAGCATGGCAAACGTCCCGCATCGCCTTCCTAAAAAAAAAAAAAAACCTGTAAACAAAAACGCCCCTCGGCGGCTCTCTGCCCACCCGTGCCTACCCCTCAGCGCACCCTACCTCCCACAACCCCACCCCATACTTACCTCAAGCTCAGCGACAATCTTCGGTGGATCGGAACATGTCTGCACTCTTCAAAGCCGACCGCGAACTGAGGAAATGCCAGTAAGCTGTAGAATGCAATAAATACGTTTTTTTCAACTTTAATGCATATCTCAGGCATTTTTTGGAAGTTTGGCACCAAATTTTCAACATGGGGTTTTTGGGATCCCTCCTCATGAATTCTGGAACTGTCATGGCGTCAATCGGGCCTGAAGGGTGATTTCGCAGTCACTGCACGAAATCATCTTTCGGGACCAATTTTCCAAACGACAGTGCCAGTGTTCATAAGGTGGGCTCTCAAAATGCCTGTGTTGCAAATTTGGTGAAACAATTCCTAAAAATGACTGTTTTACGAGCGTGCATTGCGCAGTTCCTACGCACGCACGTAAGTTCGCAAATTTTTAATATTTGCACTCCAGATTTTTAACATTGCCATTTTACCACACCTCCTTATGAGCAGCACAGCTGTCATTTTTCACATCTTGCCCAAAATGCGTTCCGAGATGTAGCGCACAATGGTGCAGTCGGTGTGTGAAATCAATGTATGGGACACATTAAGAAAATCACAGTGACAGTGTTCATGAGCAGAGGTCTTAAAATGGCTATGTTGAAAATTTGGTGAAAAAATTCCCAAAAATGACTGTTTTATGAGCGTGCATTAAGCAGCTGCTACGCATGTACGTAAGTTCGCGAATTTTTAATATTTGCACTCCAGATTTTCAACATTGCCATTTTACCACACCTCCTTATGAGCAGTACAGCTGTAATTTTTCACGTCGACCAAAATGTGTTTCCCTATATGTAGCGCACAATGTTGCAGTCGGTGTGCGCAATCAATGTTTGGGACAGATTAAGAAAATCACAGTGACACTGTTCATGAGCAGAGGTCTTAAAATGGCTATGTTGAAAATTTGGTAAAAAAATTTCCAAAAATGACTGTTTTAGGAGCGCACGTTGCACAGTTCCTACACACGCTCACAAGTTTGCGAATTTTTAACATTTGCACGCCAGATTTTCAACATTGCCATTTTATTACACTTCCTTATGAGCAGTACAGCTGCCATTTTTCATCTCTCGCCTAAAATGTGTTTCAAGATATGTAGCGACAATGGTGCTGTTGGTGTGCGTAAAGCAATGTTTGGGACAGATTAAGAAAATCACAGTGACACTGTTCATGAGCAGGGTCTTAAAATGGCTATGTTGAAAATTTGGTGACAAAAGTCCATAAAATGACTGTGTTATAAGTGAGCATTGTGCAGTTTCCACGCACCCTCGGTTCATGAATTTGTGATATTTTCAGTCCAGATTTTCAACAGTGGCATTTTTCCACACTTCCTTATGAACAGTACAGCTGTCATTTTTCACAACATGGCCAAAATGTGTTTTCACACTTTCAGCGCAGAAATGAGTGGTCGCTGTGGGAAATCATTGTTCGGGACAGATAAGGAAAATCACAGTGACACTGTTCATGATCGGAGGTCCCAAAATGCCTGTGTTGACAATGTACTGTAAAAAATCCCCAAACTAATTACATTACGGGTGTGCGTTGCACAGTTTCTACACACACTCGTGACATCACCAGTTTTTTTAATATTTTCACTGCAGATTTTCAACATTGCCGTTTTTTACACCTCCCCATGAACAGTACAGCTGTCATTTTTCACATCCTGTTCGGAATGTGTTTTTGCACCTGTGGTGCTAAATGCCGTAGTCGCTCTGCAAAAGCAGCTTTCCGCTAACAAACTGATATTGCCACTGTTCATGAGGTGGGGGTCACAAAAAAAGTGTTGAAAATTTGGAGTGAAAATACCAACGAATGTCTGAGGCATTAGGGTTTCCGACCATAACGCCCCACCCTGTAGAGAATGACAGGCATCAGGGGTGTGACTTGGGATTCTCGCCTGTAATACTCATACCATTCCACACCCTGCAGCCAGTGAGAGGCATTGAGGTGTGCCTTGGACTCTTCGGCCCCAAAATTCACGCCATTCTCCTATACTGCACCCATCTCACTGTATTTTCTGATGGAATGGGGTGCGCATAAGGGCCAAAGACCCCAAGGCACACCATGACACTTGTCACTGTCTGCAGGGTAGGGTGTGGTGAAATGGCATGCCTGTTATGCCAGACGACCCGAAGGCACACCCCAATGCCTGTCAGTCTCTGCATAGTGGTGGTGGGATTAGCTTCAGTTCAATACTTCACTGCCATTCCTATTATACAGCTCTGTAACTCCTACACTACCAATGCCAATGCCAGCAAGCAAACATTCGGCACTGACAAATGCTTGTTCCTATTGTCTTTAGTGGCTGTCATGTAATAGCTGATAGCCCTTTTCACATCCAGACTGTAATCTTCTTTCACCAGAACTAGTATCATCTGTGAAAAAGACAGGTGTGAAAAAGACAGGTAGAATGATTGATTGATTCAGATGAAAGTCTGAAACCACTTTAGCGAGAAACTGTCTGTTAGTTCTGAGGATTACCTTATCTCTGTGAAATGAGATATAGTCTTGGTCAATGCAGAGAGCTTGCAGCTTGCTAATTCTCCCTGCAGAAGTAATAGCCACTAGGAAAACTGTTTTCCAAGTAAGGTATTTCAAGTGGGCAGTAGCCATGGGCTCAAAGGGAGGGTCCATGAGCTTGGCTATACACACATTCAAATCTCAAGCAGGCACTGGTGCCCTCTGAGGTGGGTGTAAATGCATCGGTCTTTTAAAAAATCTTTTGAAAAGTTTATCAGATGCTACTGACACCTTGGTCCCCACAGAAAGGTAGGCAGATACCGCTGCTAAATGAACCTTAAGGGAACTGGGTTGCAAACCTTGTGAGTGCAAATAAGTGAGATAGTCCAGGACAACTGAAACACCAGCCTTTTGTGGCATAAGGTTCATGCTGGAACACCAGAGAGAAAATCTCTTCTATTTGGAAGAATAAGTTTTCTGTGTGGAGGGTTTTCTATAACCCTTTAAAATATTTAGGACAGCTTCTGAAAGATTTAAATCTGCATACTCTAATTCCTCAAGAGTCATGCTTTGAGATGAAGGGACTTGAGATTCGGATACAACAATGTTCCCTGATTGGAAGTCAGGAGATTGTGTCTGAGGGGCAACTGTATCGGTTTGCTGACAGACATGGAGAACAGACGAGAGTACCATGGCTGCCTGGGCCAATCCAGAGCTATCAAGATCAGAGATGCTGAGAGGGATTTTAGCTTCAGTAACACCCTGAAAACCAGGGGGAATGGGGGAAAAGCATACAGGTGCCTGCCTGTCTAGTCCAGAACCAGGGCATCCAGAGGAACTGTGCCCAGTGCTGGTGATCTGCAGCAATATTGAGGTAGTTGGTGGTTCTGGTGGGATACTCTGAGATGCAACAGTTTCTGAACCTCTGCTTCTAGTAGTGTTCTCTCTGCTAGAGGAGGTGAGCAGTAAACCCTGGTCTTTTGTGGAGGAAAAGATTTGAAATCCAGAGACAGACCCTGACCCACTACCTCCAGCACCCACTTGTCTGTGGTGATGCTTAGCCAAGCCTGAAGGAAGTGGGAGAGTCTGCCTCCGACAGGGAGGGAGAAGCAGCCTGAGCCTCAGGGGTTTTGCTTTGGTTGGGGCTGAGGTTGGGTTTGAGAGCCCCTCCTAGAGCCCCTTCTGCCCCTACCCCTAGAGTATCCCTGTTGTGGATACTGCTGGTACTGGGGCACAGCTACTGGCTGGAAAAAGGGTCTGGTCATAAAAGACCTTCCTCTGCCCCCCCCTTCCATAGGGCCTAGTGGATGAAGAAGCACGCTCCTTAGCTGAGTTGCTTCTATAGGTTGCCTTATATTCTTCCACTTTTTTCATGTATGCAACCGTGGATTCCCCAAAAAGAGAGTTTCACTCTAAAGGAAAATCCAGGGCCTTGGATTGAGCATTCTGAGTAAGGTTAGTGGCCCTGAGCCAAGCAAACCTTCTCTGTGACACGGTGTTAGCCATCCATCTGGCTGCAGTGTCATCAGAATCAGCAGCCATCTGGATCTGGTACTTAGCCACCTCCAGCCCAAACCTGGCAGTTTCAGCCAGGTCTTCAGACAAGGGTGAGGGGGCTTTCATGGACATGTCCAGTACCGACTGCCACAAGGATTTTTGATACTGGGCAGCATAACCTTGAAAAGTAGCCTGTCTCATGGCCAAAGAGGCTGATAAGTAGCCTTTTTTGGCCATGCTATCCATTTTTCTGGAGTCCTTGTCCGGAGGGTGGGAGAACAGGGGGACTCTGGCTTTTATCGCAGGCTGCCTGCTGTATAACCCCCTGATGGTCAGGATGGGAGAAAAGGAAATCAGCTCCCGTCCTGTCCAACTGATACTTTTTATCTATTCTTCTATCAATAGGAGGAACAGAATTAGGGGTCTGTAGAAGTTTTTGGGTGCCTTTTTTGAAATATTTGTATACTGGCAAGAGGAGGGCTTTTGTGGGTGTCAAACCCATCATATTTAAATATTCTTATATAACTTGTAGGAGGGCAGCAGCCAAGGCCAACAGGATGCTGGGATGCATCGATAGGGGGATCACCTCCAGCAGGAGGGAAGTGATACTCCCTCTGTATAACTGCTTGGTGAGGCCGCACCTTGAGTACTGCGTGCAGTTTTGGAGGCCACACTTAAAGCGGGACATTAACCTCCTGGAGAGGGTCCAGAGGAGGGCAACAAAAATGATTTGGGGCTTGGGGGACAGGACCTATGAGGAGAGGCTCGAAGAGCTAAATATGTACACATTGGAAGAGAGAAGGGACCGGGGGGACATGATAGAGGTCTTTAGGTACATGAAGAGGATAAATAGGGGAGGAACAGTCGGGGTGCTTTGAAGGAAGGAGGAAGGGGCCACTAGAGGGCATGGGTGGAAGGTGGAGGGGGGAAGATTCAGGGGAGAAAGGAGGAGGTGCTACTTCACTGAGAGGGTGGTGGAGCCATGGAATGCACTGCCTAGGGGGCTAGTGGAGGCAGAGACAGTGGAGGGGTTCAAGAGGGGGTGGGACAGGTACAGAGGATGGGTTCTGGAAGCAAAATCCAATGCAGCAAGAATATCCGGAACTGGGAAGGGAGAAGCCAGAGAAGGCGAGAGGGACAGCAAGGTCAGCACCCAGGCTGGGGACTGACCAAACGAGCAGACACGAAAGACCATTAGGCCTATTCTGCTGGCATTTTAGTATGTTAGTATTCAATTTCCTCCTCATCCTCAATCTGCTCTGCAGTAGCACTACCAAGAGCATCTGCCATTCTCCTTACAAATGTAAAATGTGAGGATTAATCCTCTGACACCCTGGGAGGAGAACCAAAATCTTGCTCAGGAGATACCTCTGGAGGAATTGGTTCATCATCCTGAAAAGGATCATCTGCCTCTTCATAATATTGCTCCTCCTGTAAAGAGGGCAACACACCACTGCTGGCCTGGGTACCCTGGGTAGGGGCAGGCTGCTGGGGAACAATGTTTTGCAGTGCCTGGATAATTTTAAAAGCCTGGGCTATCTATTGAGCTGAGGGCATAGCAGGTATCTGCGAAGAGGTCCCTGGTTTAGCAGGGGAGGATTCTGCATGCTTGGTTTTCTTGAGTTTCTTTGAGGGAACCAGGGAGCCAGCCGGTTCTTTCTCTCTTTTTGCCCCTTTTTCGCCCATATCAGGGGCAGGGGTAAGCAAACTTGTGGGTTCAGCCACAGCAGATTGGGGTGTCAGCTGGTCAGAGCAGGAGGGACCCCTAGGAAATTTTTTTTTGTTCAGCCTTTCAAGGCGTTTTTCCACATTTTTTTCAGGGAAAGTTTTACAGACTTCACAATCCTGATCCAGATGTTCAAATCCCAGACAAGCCACACATAAGGTGTGCTTGTCTGCTTTAGCAAATACATCTCCACATTTTAAACAATTCTTGAAACCGGGTTCTCTGGTTCTATTTTTGGGCTTCTCTGACATGGTAATGTCTAAAAACGAGAAAACACACTAACCGCTAAGTAAAGAATAAAGTGTGGTTATTTAAAAGCCAAAAACCCTTTTTTTGCGGTCGGTTCTGGAACCGATGGGAACCAGAGGAACCGAACCCAGGAGATGACAGGTGAATCAGGTCAGCTGTTCTGTAACTGATAAAAAGCGGTTACAAAAACAATACAATAGACTAAAAAACTAAACTAATAATAGACCAAAACAAGGCTCTTTAATCAGAGAACCCTGATAACTTAAAACAACTAACCCGGTTCCCCTACAGTTATACCAAACCGCGAGGAATCGGATAAAATATGTAATTTAAGCAATAAACAAGATTTACACTAACAATTAGTAGAGGCAATAAAAGAAATAGAAAATACTTGCGTTTTTTTAAGGTTTTTAATTTTCTTTCATGCGAAAGAGTAAGATGACCACTCCGGGTGACCAGACTTTCAGGCGGAGAGAAAAATCTGAAGAGGTTAGAACACCACAGTTAGTAGAGGCAGTATTTGAAAGATGCTCACGTGCAAATAATTCTACTCATTTGCATGTGTTCCATCTCTCCGGGCAGTCTAACCCTCCAGGCTGACTGCATGAAGTTATGAATATCCTGCGCATTACTGGGGTTAGAACATAGGTAATACAGTCAGGAGGGAGCTTGATGCCCATCTGGCCTGTCCGGCAATGATTCATCTATAAAATCCACCAAACCCTCATTTTAAAAAGCTGTCCAACCTATATTTAAGGTAACCCGTGATAATAGCGACTATATAATTGCAAGTGCTAAAACCGGGAGTACAAAATAGCGCTTCCTTAAACGGTGATCAGGCACAAAGGCGCAGAACACATTACAGCGACTAACACTGCCATGTAAGCATCAAAAATAGCGACTGCCTAATTAGTGAAAAAAATGCATCAGACTACCATTTCATCATACCTCCGCTTCCCGTTGCACTGACAAAATAACAGTCTCCCACGTTTCAGGAATGTACACTTTTTTTTAACTAACCAAGTGATAAACCCTGCTGTCACTTTTACTTTTGGGATGCCCTAGTGAGTGGGGTGAGCTCAGGTAGGGCGAGCTTGCAACTCCGCATGCAGAGACACATGCATAGAGCCGCGCGTTGTAGTGTGTGTCTAGCACGTCCAGTGTGACCCAAGGGACTGGAGGCAGGCTTACTGTAGGTTCTGTGACTTTTGTGGTAGATATTACAGCCTAATCTTAGTGATTTAAGCTTACAGACTGCAGTACTGAATATAGGCTTGTGATATGTTATCTGTTAGGAACAAACAAATAAAAAAGCAACAATGGATGGGGAATCAGGCATTAAATGTATGAGATGTAACATGTACAAACTAGTGGACACTCTACTTACCAATAGCGTATTAGAAGTAGATATAAAAACCTTCTACAGCAAACTGACTCAGCTTGAGAAAAATCAGGATAAGATGGTAGCTAGATTAAAGACATTTGATGCTGTAGACACTATTGCAGCCTGTACATCAGGTGAGTGTGGTAATGGTAATAGTTATGTATCACAGGATAATGAGATCCCCCACTGCAGTACGCATAGAATTGGTCCAGAGAAGACTGCCAGCTTAGGAACCATTAGGAAATGGGCCAGACGGGAAGATTGTTCAGATGAAAATGCATATGATGGCTGGGAATTAGTAGTCTCCGATTGTGGCGTGATTATTACATGCTCGCTATTAAGTGAGATGAGCATTTGTGCTGGTGCTATATTTACGCTTGCTATTAAGCGCTCGCTGTTGTGACAATCGCTATTCAGCATCCGTGATTATTACATGGAACCATATTTAAACATTTTCCTATTTCTCACTAATAACTCCTGCCTCAGGCAAACTGTTCCAAAGATGGATCACTCTTTGAGTGAACCATTGTCCTCTCCTTACAGTCTTACAGTGTTTAACCTGTAGCTGAAACCGATGCCCCACTTGTTTCCCTATTGAATGTTCTTGGCTCCAAATACAAACAATTTCTCATATCTTCACTTTTTAAGGATTTGTATACTATATTGTATACTATATACTATATATATATATTGGGTTGGCAGTATAGCCTAGAGGTTAGAGGAATGAGGGTGAACAAGCTTGATACATCCAGCAGACCAGACCTGAGTTTGATTCTCACAACCTCCACTTGCATACTCATACTGTGTGACTCTGAGCAAGTCACTTAACCACCTGGTGCTCCCAGGTCACCCCTGAAAACAGACACTTGTGCCCAGTGGGCCTTACCCGGTTACCAAAGACTAAAATAAAAAAATATATATAATTTAAAGAACCCCTTATTCTTCTCTTCTCTTCTCCAGTAAATACAGATCCAGGCCGCCTAATCTCTGTTCATATGACTGATTTTCCAATCCACTCCCCATTTTTGTAGCCCTTCTCTGGGCTCCTTCCAGTTTATGGATGTCCCCCACATTATGCGAGGGCCATAACTGGCCACAGTATTCCAAATGTTGCTGCACCAAGGCCTATACATTAGTAACACTATGTCTCTACTCCTACTCTTTCTAATGCATCCCATTATCCTGTTACATTCTGCGACAGTCTTATTACAATTCTTAGTAAATTGTGTCTGGTATAGTTATCCTTATCCCCAGATCCCTTTCACATTCGGTGACTTTGAGGACTGTATTCCCTAATCTATATTCTGCCTTATTATTTTTATGTTCCAAATGCAATACCACACACTTATCTAGATTGAAACTCATTTTGTACTTTACCGTCCAATCACGTAGTTCATCCAGTTCACGTTGCAATGACCTAACCTGCTCCTCTGTATCCACTATATGTCCTAGCTTTGTGTCATCAGCAAATCTGGATAGGCAACCCCCTCTGTCTATATTCATATTAGATACATAAATGTTGAACAGGGTTGGTCCCAACACCAACCCCTGTGGGACGCCACTAGTCACCTCTACTTTCCCAGATTCCTGCTCATTTACTTGCACCCTTTGTGATCTATTGTTCAGCTAGGATCTTATCCATGCTATAATCTTGATATTAAATCCCACATTTCTCAAACATTTCATTAGATCTGCATGTGGCATGGTGTCAAACACCTCCCTGAAATCCAGACAGACCACATCCACTGATTCCCCTTATTCAAGGCTAGACTCACCCTTTCAAAAAAGTTTATTAAATTCGTCAGGAAAACCTCCCTTTCCTGAATCCAACTTGAGTTACATCCATTAGGTCATGACTTGTCAGATGCTCATCCATTATACCTCTTTTAACAGTCTCCATAATTTTCCCCAAGATGGATGTAAGGCTTACTGGCCTATGGTTTCCTTTATCAGACCTACTCCCCTTCTTATGGATGGAGACAACAATAGCTGATCTTCATGCGTCAGGTGTTTCATTTGTTTCCAGTGAATTGTTAAAAAGCCAGGTAAGTGGTCCCTTCAATATATTGGCTAACTTCTTTAGTAATCCTGGGTGTACCCCATTGGGTCCCTCAGATTTGTTTGCATCTAAATTATTCAAAGCTTTATACACCGCTGCCTCAGTAATCAATGGTGCCCCTGTCCTGATTTTCAGTTTCCACCATATTTAACTCTGATGGCTGATACACTGACCCAAAAAACTTATTTAGAATGTCTGCTACTTCTATGTTATTCTTATCTTGTTGTTCCCGTCTAGTAATGGTCCCACCATCTTGCACCTTCCTTTCCTTTTGTTAACATATGCCCAGAATGACTTTGCATTACTTATTGCATTTCTGGCAATATCCTCCTCTTTCTTCCCCATTTTGCTTTCTTAATGAAATGTTTACACTCCTTGGCCACTACTAAGTACCTTTCCCACAGATCATTGTTCCCTGTGTCTTCTGCGATTTTGAACGACCTACTTTTATGATTAATTTTTATAATTACTTTCTTGTTTAATCATAGTGGTATAGAACAGTTTCATAAGAACTTACCGTAACAATACATCTTCGAGGGGATATCAGTCATCAGGTTACACCATAAGAACTTCACCGTCGGTGAATGGGGAATCCACATGAAAAATTTTCAGCAGTACTACTGGGCCCGCCCATGCCGTCGACGTCAGCTGACGTTGCCAACCCTATAAAGGCACCGGCAGGCCCACGCCCTCATCAGTTCTTTCCTTCCAGAGATGAAGGGAGCAAGGTGGATGCCTTGGGGGACTGAGGAGAGCGAGGGACCCAGCTCTGTATAAAGTGATGGAAATCAGCAGATAGCCAGGTCCTGAAAAGGAGCCCTCAAAAAGCAGGAAGGTGGGAGGGAACTATACCTGATGACTGAGATCCCCTCAAAGATCTATTGTTATGGTAAGTTCTTACGTAACTGTTCTATCTTCTTTGGGGGTATCTCAGTCATCACGTTACACCGTAGGAACAAGTACGAAGCAGTGACAGGGGCAACAGTCAGTCTGGGAGGCTGGATCTCCATAAATTTAAGATGGAAGACAGAAGGGAACATGCCTAGTCAAGGGACCTCATAAACTTAAGACAGAAGCCCTTGAAAAAACTGACCTATCAGAGGACTCCATAAACTAAAGACAGGAGGCCTTGCAGAACAGCCCTGCCAAATCCTGCATGGGCTCTTGAGGCACTGTTCAGACTGTAGTGCTTGGTAAAGGTGTGTACAGTACTCTATGTGGCAGCTGCACAAATAGCAGCAGCTGAGACCCCTTTGAAACAAGCCACTGAGGTAGCCACTCCTCTGGTGGAATGAGCTTTAACAGCTCCAGGCAATTCTTTGCCATACTTGTTGTAGCAGAACACAATGCAGTTTGCCAACCATTTGGATAAACATTGGTTAGAAACTGAAATGCCCTCTCTACCTAAGGTGAAAGAAACAAACAACTGCTTTGACTTTCTGGACTCCTTAGTCCAAAGCAGGTAATATTTCAAAGTTCTGCACACATCAAGAGTATGGAGCAGTGCTTCCTCTGGATTGGCACACTCGGGAGAATAAACAGGAAGGTAGATAGACTGATTAAGTGTAAATTCCAAAACCACCTCGGGGAGAAACTTAGGATTTGTGTGCAAAGACACCCTGTCTTTGTGAAAAATCAAATAAGGCTCCTCACACCAGAGGGCCTGAGGCTCTGAAATCCTTTGAGTAGAAGTAATTGCAATGAAAAATAGCACTTTCCAAGAGAGAAAGTGCAAATCGCAAGTTGAGATTGGTTCAAAAGGAGACAGGTTTAACTTTTCCATAATAAAATTCAAGTCCCAAGCCAGAACAGGGGAACAGACTGGGTGTTTCAGATGCAGGATGCCACTGAGGAAAGTATGGGTGACACCCAGCAGAGCAATCGTACAGTCACCCATGGCCTCATGGAAGGCAGAAATAGCCAAAAGGTGGACCCTGAGGGAGGAATACTGGCACTCTGAGTCAGACAAGAAAATCAGGTAGTCCAGGACATGCTTTACAGGACAGATGGAAGGGTCTAGAGAATGCTTGGCAGCCCAAATGGCAAGCCGCTTCCACTCATGGAGTAAGTGGCATGGGTGGAAGGCTTGCAGGTGGCCACTAAGACGTCTACTACCCTGTTAGAGACCCGGAACCTGGCAATGGCTACGTCCTCAGGAGCCATGCATGCAGACGGAGGGACCTTAGATTAGGATGGACCAGGGCCCCCTGAGCCTGGGTCAGCAGATTCCTTCAAAGGGGCAGAGGAACCGAAGGCTCCTCCGCCAGCTGCTGAAGTAGAGGGAACCATATCTGGCGTGGTCAGAATGGAGCTACCAGGATCATGGTGGCTCCCTCCATCTGCAGCTTGATCGGTACCCTCTGTATTCATGGAAACGGAGGTAATGCATACAGAAACCTCCCACTCCAGGAGAGAGACAACATGTCTCACCAGAAGACTCCAGGCCCTGGATCTAGCGAGCAGAAATTGGGCAGTTTTGCATTGAGTGGGGGTGTAAAAAGGTCCAGGTCTGGATGACCCCCTCTGTGAAACAGATCTTCTGCTATGGGTGAGAGAAACTCCCATTCGTGCATGCTGGACTGGGTCCTGCTTAGACTGTCTGCCAGGTAGTTTAGAATGCCTTGTATGTGGACTGCCAAGAGTGTCAGGTTGTGTTCTAGCACCCAGTACCGCACTCTCATAGCCTCCCTGCAAAGGGGGTATGAGTGGTTCCCACCCTGTTTGTTGATATAGTAGACAATGCTCAGCTTGTCTGACTACACCAGCAGCTGGCCTGGTGCCAGATGGTACTGGACGGCCTGCAAGGCATATAGCACTGCACTCATTTCCAGGACATTGATGTGAAGGGCGGTTTCCCACTGGGACCAGGAGCCCTGAGTTTGAAAGGGACCTAGATGTGCTCCCCAGCCCAGCCCCGAAGCATCTGTGGTTAGGATCTGATGTGGCAAGGTGATCTGGAAAGGGACCCCTTGAAGAAGATTTGAGGGGTCCATCTACCACTTCAGTACTTTGTGGATGGGGAAGGAAACCAGGACCAACTGGTCCAGCTCATCCGTATGCTGATCCTCCTGCGCTCTGAGGGTCCACTGGGGTGTATGCATGTGGATCCTGGCTAGATGTATGATAGGAATGGCGTCTGCCATTAGACCCAAAAACCTGAGGTACAGTCTGGCAGGGAGATACTGGTTCTGAGAGACTGCTTCAGCTTGAGCTATGAGGCACTCTGCCCTGTTCTGGGGATAAGAACGCTTTCCCCTGTTCAGAGTCCACAACTGCTCCAATATATTGTAATCTTTGGGACAATATGAGAACAGACTTGAGCAGGTTGACAGTTATGCCCAGGGACTGAAACAGATGGAGAGTGTGCTCCAGGGTCCGAAGCATATGTACCTTGGACGGGGCCTTGAGAAGCCAGTCATTCAGGTATGGGAAAACGTACAGACCCTCCCTTCTGAGGGCTGCAGAAAATGAAAATTACGTACCTACCGTAATTCTTGATCTTCTTGGACGAGTCTCCACCACTCATTCACACTATTGGGATCTGCGCCGGAGGCACTAGGACCCATCGGGAGCAAACTTTTTGCTGGAGGGTCGACACCAGAGATGGCGCCGCGAGGCACGGCGCCGCGAGCACTAGCTCGCGTGGCAATGACTATCTCGGCGTTGACCCTCCAACCGCCTCAGTACATTTTTACCAAGGAGGTGCAGCGCAACTAACGAAAGAGTAACCTAATCCTTAAGACCGGACATAAGATAGTCCGGGCGACCCGTGTAAGAAGGGTCAATAAAGAAGTCTTCACGGCCTAAAGATTTGAGGGAGTGAAGACCAACACAGCGGTGAGCTCGGGGGACGTGTGAATGAGTGGTGGAGACTCATCCAAGAAGATCAAGAATTATGGTAGGTACGTAATTTTCATATCTTCCTGGACATAAGTCTCCACCACTCATTCACACTATTGGGAGAATACCGAGCTAATAATCCCCCGAGAGGGTGGCAGGAAGACCAAGAGCTCACGTTTCTAGGACAGAAGTCCATTAAGGATAGTTCTGCCGAAGGTGGAATGTCGCCTGGCATGAACATCCAGTGCATAATGCTTAACGAAGGTATGCACTGAGCTCCAGGTGGCGGCATTGCAGATGTCTGCAATCGGAACATTGCGAATTTCCGCAAGGGATGCCACAACCGCTCTGGTACAGTGAGCGTAAACCCTACCTTCCAATTTAACCTGTGCCATGGAATAGCAATGTCGAAGACATGCCACTAGCCACGATGAGATGCATCTGATAGCGACAGGTTGACCCAGTCGGGTCTCGCTGAAGGAAACAAACAGTTGTTGGGCTTTGCGAAAATCCTTGGTTCTATCTAGATAGAAAAGCAAGGCTCTCTTAACATCCAAGGAATGAAGAGATCGTTCCCCTTCATTTTGGAAATCCGCAAAGTAAGAGGGAAGGACCAAAGGTTGGTTTAGATGGAATTCCGACACAACCTTGGGAAGAAATTTAGGATGAGTGCGAAGAACTGCTTTGTCCTTATGGAACACAGTATACGGAGGGTCTGTAACCAGGGCATGCATCTCAGAGACCCTGCGGGCTGAGGTAATGGTCACTAGGAAGGCCGTCTTCCAGGTGAGAAATTTTAGCTCACAGGTAGCCAGAGGTTCGAAAGGTTTCCGAGTGAGCATGTCTAGCACAAGGTTAATGTCCCAGGCTGCAACCGGACATCTTATAGGGGGTCTGGTATGCAGAATTCCTTTAAGAAATCTCTTAACCATAGGTAACTGAGCCAGAGACAAAGAAGAAAATGGCTCATGATACGCTGAAATGGCACTAAGGTGAACTTTGACTGTAGAGTACTGAAGACCTGAATTTGAGAGGTCCAAAAGGTACTCCAAAACCTTGTCTGGTGGACAGGAAAAGGGATTCCAAGAGGACTTTGCACACCAGAGAGAAAAACGCTTCCACTTAGACGTGTAAGTTTTCCGAGTAGCTGGCTTCCGAGCAGCCAGAAGAATGTCTGAAACTCTTCGAGAGACATTGAACCAGTTCACTTCTACCTCTTCAGGAGCCAAGCGTGAAGGTGAAGCGATCTCAGGTTGGGATGGACCACCGGACCCTGAGTCTACAGGTTCATCTGCAGGGGGAGTGGTCTCGGAGGGGCTGCCAACATATTGTTGAGTAGAGGAAACCATAGTTGTTGAGGCCAAGAGGGGGCAATGAGAATCATCTTGGTCCCCTGGGACTCGAATTTGAGAAGTACTCTCTGAATTAGAGGAAGAGGCGGAAAGGCGTAAAGAAAGCGTTTTGTCCACCGCAGCCTGAACGCACCCTGACAGAAAATGCCAGGCCCTGGATTTCTGGAGCAGAAGAGAGGCAGTTTTGCGTTGAGTGGGGATGCAAAAAGGTCCAGATCTGGAGTTCCCCACTCTCCGAATAGTGATTGAACTATGGTTGAGTCGAGAGACCACTCGTGAGGATCTGCCTCTGTTCTGCTGAGACGGTCCGCCAAGTCATTTTGTACACCTGGCAGGTAGACCGCTTGAATTAGAGATTTGTGTTCCAAGCACCATTCCCACACCCTCATCGCTTCCCTGCATAAGGGGTAAGAGTGAGCACCGCCCTGCTTGTTGATGTAATACATCACAGCTTTGTTGTCCGTTTGAAGGAGAATGTTCTTGTGACAGAGGATGTCCTTCAAAGCCCGGACCGCATAAAGGACGGCTCTCATCTCTAGGACATTTATGTGAAGCTGGGCCTCGAGTTGAGTCCATACACCTTGAGTGTGGAGAGAGCGACAATGGGCTCCCCATCCCATTAGCGTCGCCTGTAGTGATGGAGATTTGATGATCCAGAGGAGCAAGGGAAATCCTTCCAGGAGATTGCTCTTGAGACCACCAGGTGAGAGACCTCTGTAAGGGTTCTGTCACCTTGATGGGATAAGACTGTGGGTGAGTGGTTGGGGACCACTGAGCACTGAGCATCCATTGGGTGGTTCTCATGTGTAGCCGAGCTAGAGGTACAGTGAACACTGAGGGATGCCATGAGGCCTAACATACGTTGCATTGAGAGGCTGTAACTGATCTGTTCTCCCAATGTAACGGGCCATCTGAAGGATATCGAGCCTTCTGTCCTCTGGAAGGAAAGCCTTCGCACAAGAGGTGTCCAGTAGAGTCCCTATGA
The DNA here is from genome assembly GCA_016271365.2 of Neoceratodus forsteri. Lineage (NCBI taxonomy): Eukaryota > Metazoa > Chordata > Ceratodontiformes > Ceratodontidae > Neoceratodus > Neoceratodus forsteri. The sequence goes on along the minus strand of CM028129.1, from coordinate 1,705,950,607 downwards.
AAAGGAGTCTCTGGGAGGGCTGCAACTGTGACTTCTTTAGATTCAGCAGAACTCCCATGGACGTAAGAAGGTGAGAGGCTGTCTGAACGGCTTCCATGGTCCCCTGTCTGGAAGGGCTTGCTAGGAGCCAGTCGTCCAGGTAGGGAAACACTCGGATTCCGAGCTTCCTGAGATGCGCTGCGAGAACTGCACAACACTTTGTAAAGACTCGCGGCGCCGAGGATAGCCCAAAGGGCAGGACTCTGAACTGATAGTGTTGACCCAGAGCCACAAACCTCAGGAATTTGTGATGCCTCGGGTGAATAGGAATGTGCTGGTAAGCGTCCTGCATGTCCAGGGAGGCTAGCCAGTCGTGTTGATGAAGCAAAGGTAACAGGGTTCCTAGAGAAATCATTTTGAATTTCTCCCTGGGGAGAAATTTGTTTAGCTTTCTGAGGTCTAGAATGGGCATACCCCAGACTTCTTTGGAACCAGAAAGTAGTGGGAGTAGAACCCTGTGTTTCGCTGATGCAGAGGCACCAGTTCTACTGCCCTGTTGTTCAGAAGGCCCTAGATCTCGGCGGCAAGAAGGTCTGACTGAAGGATTGACAGCCTGGGTTGTCGTTTGGGAGGACGATTCGGAGGGGTCTCCAGAAAATTGAGATAATACCCCTCGTGAATTATCCGAAGGACCCATTTGTCTCAGGTTATGGACTTCCACTGGTTGTAGAAGTGCATCAGACGACCTCCCACCGGAGAGGAAAAGTCCACGTTGGGCAGTGGAGATGGAACTTGGGCCGGCAACTCATAAGGTAGCACTGGGCGCTTTGGGCCCTTGCGCTTTCTGTTGCGTCTTCTTTTGAGGTTGGGCAGGTTGGTTCTTATGGAAACTTCCTCTGCCCCTGCCTCGAAAGGACTGACGATTATGAAACTGACGTTTACCGACATGCCCTCGAGAGGGGGTAGGAGGGGGTCGAGCCAGCTTAATGGCCGACCTAGTCTTCTGAGTAGCTTCTAGAGCTTGCGCTACCTGAGGACCAAAAGATACCGAGTCGTCAAGAGGGCAACGCCATCACCTGCTGCTGTGCATCATCTGTGAAGCCCAAGCACGCAGCCAGGAGCGACGGAGTATAAAATACCAGCGGCTGCTGAATGAGAAGAGTGTCGAAAGCATCCATGGCTGCTTTGACCTGTTGGTTATTAGATTCAATACCTCTGGTAATGGTCAGAAGAAGCTCTGACTTAGAGTCCGAGTCCAGAAGAGGTTCAACCATTTGCTTGATAGAGTGCCACAGGATATACTCATACTGAGAAAAATAGCCCTGGTAACTGGCAATACGCATACTTAAAGTGGACGCAGCAAAGACTCTCTTACCTAATGTATTAATCTTTCAAGACTCTTTGTTAATAGGTCGAGCTGTAGTAGCTTGAGGAAGAACGACCTTATCATTCTCTGCCAGGACTACAATAGGATCCGCAAAGGCTTGAGATGCCAAAATGGGACGATCCTTGGGGGCTGAATATTTCCTATCAATGGATTTAGCCACCGAAGGGGTAAGAGCAGGATTATTCCATACCATTTGAGACAGCGTCTCGAAGGAAGGTTGAATCGGAGGAGTCAAATCCGTAGGGATCTCCGAAGCATGAAGATATTGGAGTCTTAACCGCTTCCCAGGATCGATGTCTGTAGTCTGGAGAAAAGAGTGGAGCTCAGGTTCTTCAACAGAGACTTAAGGACAGGTCCTCGACCACAGGCTCTGTAGCAGTGAAAGATCCTGCTCGTCCACTTCATCACCCAACCGAAGGTCTGGGTCAGGCTCAATGTCATCTCCTGATAGTCCAGGGAGGACTGTTTGGACAGGAAAGAGTGAAATACAGAAGAGGAAGGAAGAATTGAGAAAAGAGGAGTCCTTGAGACTCCAGCGCCGAGAGCAAGCGGGACCAAGACGCGCTCGAAGAACAACGGCGCTGAGGACGGTACCGAGAAGGTGGACGGCGCCGAAGACGGCGCTGTGGATGGCGCCGACAAGCTCCACGACGCCACGGACGGTGCCGAAGATGGCGCCGAGAAGGCACACGGCGCCGTGGACGGCGCCGACAAGCCCCGTGACGCCGAAAACAGCGCCGACAAGCCCCGCGACACTGTGGACGGCGCCATAGGTGCAGAAAGTATCCCAGGACCCTGAGAAACATGGTTAGAAGGGAAAATAGCAGGAGATAAGGGCATCGGTGTGGCCCCCTGCGCCGCAGCCATGTGAGGGGAACACCAAAGCGGAGTGGTCGGCACGAGGAAGGTGCCTTGGCGACCAGGAAGAATCAACCGCCCTACCTGGTCACCCGACAAGCCCGAAGGCCCACGGGCAACCGAGCCAGGTAGCAGAACCAACCTCCGAGCCCATTGCTCCATAAGAGCGGCCCACTGATGAAACTGCTCATCTAAAGACCTACCAATAGGCGGGGTAGGACTCCGATGCCGAAGACGGCAGCTACTGGAAGCAGAAGTTGGCGACTCCGAAGGAGGAGACCGGCAACTAGCCACGATAACAGAGCGTCGACGTGCAGACATATCAGAGGGCGACCTCGAGTGATGCCTTCTCTTTTTAGACCTGTGGGCCGAAGAAGAGCTCGAGGCCGAACGGTGCCGAGAATGCGATCGTTTGTTTTTATGCCTCCGGGGGGACCGCCCATCCCCCCGGGCATTGGACTGACCGTTGTCGGACCCCCGTTCTGGAGAAGGAGGCGGACCAGACCCAGCCCGACTGACTGAACAGCTTTCATACGAAATCTCCCTACCGTCACCTGACCTGCTCATGGTCGACTCTGTCAAGTAGGCTGAGACTTCTTTATTGTATATTAAAATAGAATAAACTTAAGCGATACTATATCGAGATAATACTACAAAACAATAAACTGAAAACTATGCTGCTAGTTTGAAGTTTGACTCCCGACAGGCGAGCGACGTCGTTACTGAAGCGCACTCGACGGCGGGAAAAAAGGAACTGAGGCGGTTGGAGGTCAACGCCGAGATAGTCATTGCCGCGCGAGCTAGTGCTCGCGGCACCGTGCCTCGCGGCGCCATCTCTGGTGTCGACCCTCCAGCAAAAAGTTTGCTCCCGATGGGTCCTAGTGCCTCCGGCGCAGATCCCAATAGTGTGAATGAATGGTGGAGACTTATGTCCAGGAAGATCTGCTGCCAAGCACTTGGTAAAGACACGCAGTACAGAGGATAAGCCAAAGGGCAATACCTTGAACTGGCAGTGCTCTTCCTGGAAAGCAAAACGGAGAAACCACCTGTGAGGAGGGAAAAACGCAATATGCAGGTAGGCATCCTGCATATCCAGGGAGAAGAGCCAATCCCCGATTTTGGGGACGGGCAGAAGGTCTGGTAAATTTACTAAATGACATCAACTGCTCTGACTTATTATGCCTCCAGCAGGACTTTGTAGCATTAAATAATTTACTAACTGAAGCTGGATGTACGGTATGATTTTCTGAAATATTACCAGTACCCACAGCTACACCCACTGTTACACAAAAAAATCAAATCCACAAATGAATGGCTTAGGAAATGGTGCCTTACACAAAACGTCCATGTATAACACACTGGGAGAATTTTTACAATAGAAATTCCCTTTTTTGTTGGGACGGTTTGCACCTTAGTTGTAGGGGTAGCTCTTTGCTGGGTAAAAGTATCATTACTATCATAAACCAGTATTTAAACTAAAAACTAAGGGATGCTGCCAAAGTCTCTGAAACAAAATCTAGCAAACCCACCTGATAAAATATGCAAATTCCTCACTTTGAACGCAAGGTCACTTGACCTACTTAAGTTGTGGGAACTTGAAGCTAAATGTAGGACAATGAACCTGGGAGTTATTTCAGTTACTGAAACCTGGTGGGACTCGGCATCAATATGGTCCAGAAATATTCCTAACTATAAACTTTATTATAAAAATCGGTTTGATAAGCAAGGTGGAGGAGTATGTATTTATGTCAGAGATGACATTCCCTCCTATTAACTCCATCTCCCCTCTACTACTGAGTATCTCTGGGTCAATATTCTACTAAAAAAACAATCACATATTATAGGAAATTTTTATAGACCCCCATCAGCCAATATGTAATATACATCCAATCTCCCTGAAGAAATCCCCAAACTTTCAGACAAGGGAGATGTGATTATCTTGGTAGATTTCAACATGCCACAGATTGAATGGAGTACTCTTGTGGGGCATACCAATATGGAAAAACGTTTAATAAATATCATAATGGAAGCAGGGCTTGACCAACTTGTAAAGGAACCAACGAGGGGTCAAAACATTCTTGACCTTCTTCTTACTAATATTGAACATAAAATTAATAATCTTCAAATTAGGGACCCCCCTTAGAAATAGCGATCACCTCTCCATTCTATTTGAAATCCCCTACGAATTTACACCCCCCTAGAGGGCACCCAATTGTGAAAGACTATAATAAAGCCGATTTTCATGTTATTAACAAAGAAATTGCAAATATTAATTGGGAAACATTGCTCTCTAAATTATCAACTGAGGAGGCCTGGAACTCATTCAAACATATAGTAGTAATATAGAAAATCAATATATACCAACCAAAAGAATTTACAATAACAAAGGGAAGATCCCAATATGGCTCAACAAGGCTATCAGATCCCAGATTAGACTTAAAACTAAACTGTTAATAAAATTGAAAACCAGTTCACAACCCGATAAAAATGTATTTTTAGCCAAATATAGAACAGCAGTAAAAACATTGAAAAATATGATAGATGGCTAAAACCAATTTGAAATTCAAATTAGCCCATACTAAGGACTGTCCTAAGTCACTTTACTATTATTTAAATAATAAAAAAGGAAATTCCAGGGAAATAGAGCCAATATTTAACAAGGGAATTAAATGCAAATCAGATATAGATACTGCAAACCTCTTTAATAAATATTTTTGCTCAGTTTTTTCTCCATCTGATAAAAATGTTCATAGAACAGCTCACTCTTTATCACACCCAAGCACTTACGTAATCATTACTTCTGACATTATGCAGGCATTTAACAAATTGAAACCAACCACAAGTCCAGGCCCTGATATTATCCACCCAAAACTCCTTAAGGCAACCTCCTAAGTTATTTCCCTTCCATTGTCAATCATTTTCAATAAATCACTACAAGAAAGTTTAATACCTGATGATTGGCGCATGGCCATTGTTACACTTATATTTAAGAAGTGAAATCGGGGAAATGTTGAAAATTATTGCCCCATTAGTCTAACTTCCGTTGTAGGGAAACTTATGGAAAGGATTATTAAAAGAAAGTTAGAAGATGAGGTTAAAACCTGAAATATTGCAGACCTAACCCAACATGAATTTATGCCAGGTCATTCATGTACTACAAATCTAATAACTTTTTATAATATCATCAGTACACATCTTGATAATGGAGTTCCTACAGATGTAATACAACTTGACTTTAGTCAGGCATTTGATAAGGTACCACATACCAAGCTTCTACAGAAATAAAAAAAAAAAACCTGGCATTCCAATGTACCTTGTTGATTGGATAACTGACTGGCTTACATGTAGGACTCAAAAAGTCAAAATTAATAACATCTTATCAGACTGGGGCATGGTCACGAGTGGGGTTCCCCAGGGATTGGTACTGGGGCCCACACTGTTCAATTTATTCATTAGTGATATGCAAGCAGGACCAAACAACTATCTTTCCAAATTTGCTGATGATACTAAACTGGGGGGTAGAGTCAATGACCCTAACAATTTGGCAACACTTGTTACCGTTCTAGGGAAAACAGAACACTGGGCTACCGAGAACAAGATGTTCTTCAACCACGATAAATGTATTATTCTTCATTTTGGAAGAAAGAACCCAAAGCATGATTACTATCTGAACAATATGAAACTTAAAACATCAAGTTGTGAAAAAGATCTGGTGATACTTACATCCAACAAACTCACATCTAGGGAACATAGTATAAAAACAGCTAAAATGACCAATGGTCTCCTAAAACAAACTAAACGCACCTTCATTACCCGTACTGAACAGTGTATCATTCCTCTGTATAGGACTTTCATAAGACCTTATACTGACTATGGTTTCCTGTTCTGGAACCCCTACCTTAAAGGAGACATACTTTGCCTAGAACAAATACAGAGAAGGGCCACCAAAATGGTACCAAGACTTGCACATCTTGATTATACAACAAGACTAAAACTTACTGGACTACATTCACTAGAAACTAGGAGGAAAAGAGGTGACTTGCTAATGACTTATAATTTACTTCAATCACCCACCCTTATGACTCAGTGTGGACTTGTTTATTCAACTAGAAGGATAGTCCCAAGACTACATAATAAACAGTTAGAAGTCTAATCCTTTAAAACTAATAAAAGGGGAAATGTTTTCTCCATAAGGGCACCAAAGCTATGGAACACCTTGCCACAGGAACTAATCACTGCATGCAGCCTTAACGCTTTTAAAAATAATTTGGACATCTGGATAAGGGAGAACTTATACTGAGTTCTGAAATGACCCACAAAATGTGGGGGACATCCTCGATGGGCCATTGCCTTCTTTTGTCCCTTAAACCAAGTAATACCAAGTAAGTAATACCATCCAGAATTTTCTGTATTGGATAAAGAGATTGAGATCCTTCAGATCTAGGATGGGCCTTAGATCTCCTGTTTTTTTTGGGGGACCAGGAAGAATCTGGAGTAGAACCCCTGATTTATCTGCTGCTTTGGCACACGCTCTATTGCCTGCTTCCGCAGAACAGTCTGCACCTCCACCTGGAGAACAGGAAGATGAGCTGGGGATTAGTTTGCAGGTGGTGAGGAGGTGTCTGGAGGCTGCTAAATCAGCTCCAGGGTATGACTGCACTCTATAATCTGCAGTATCCGGGCATCTGATGCGATGGTTCTCCATTGATTCAAATGGAAGGAGAACCGAACTCCGACCACCACCTCCTGGGCCTAGACCAGAAAAGGGGGGTCTGGCAAGGAATCACGCTGACGTGGATCCTGCTGAGGAAGCAGGGGCCTCAGACCTGGGCCGCTTGGCCGCTGTTCCAGCTTGGAATGGAGCAGGCAAGGAGGACTGGGCTCAATGCTTACCTTGGGGACGTTCGCCTGAGACTGGCCTAGTGGCCTGTCTATGAAAAATAGAGTGCCCGCTACCATGCTGCTGAGTGTGGTAGCGGGAGTGCACAGATTTAAGAGCTGACCCAGAGGCCTGCAGATCATTGATAAGGTCCTGGACATCAGGACCGAAAAGCTTGGTGCCACTGAAAGGTGCATTCAGCACCTTGTTCTGCACATCAGCTGCGAAACCAGACACCCTGAGCCATGAGTGCCTACGTAGACAAATGCCAGTGGCAGTCACCCCGGCAACTGTGTCTCACTGGTCATAAATGGCCCTGAGGAAATGCTTGCCAACATTCTCCACCGTTTGAAGGCACTGCAGAAGCTTCTGCTTTTGGGTACCTTCGGGAAGGGCCAGGGCAGCAGCTTTGCCTTTCCTAGAATTGGTGTTCTGGAATTTCACCATGTGAGAAAGGTAGTTGGCAATCCTCAGGCCTAGGGTAAAGGAAGCATACACTCTCTTGCCCCAAAGATCAATCCTATGGGATTCTTTGTCCTGGGCAAGGAGCTAAGGTGCTTGGGCACCTTAGACCTGTCATGCTGCTTTGATGACAACTGAATCAGTCTCATCCTGGGCAGCCAAGAGTGGAATGCTCTGAGAAGCACTGTAAAACTTATCAGCCCTGCAAGGCACAGCTTGCACCATATCTGGCATGTACCAGGCAGCAGTGATAGCATTTTTAACAGCTGGAAGCAGGGGAGGGATAATCTTGGGTGGAGAGTCTGGAATTTCCAGGTAGTCCGCCAGATCCCTTCTGGTGGCATCCTCCTTCTCTGTCTGGAACTCCATGGTGGCAGATAGTTGTTTCAGGATGCCAAAGAGACCTGGGGGTATGCTTAACAGATTCTTTGATAACAGAGGAGGCAGCAGACTTGTCAGAGGTATAGTACTGGTCCTCCTCTTCTCCCTCCTCTGCCTCATCCGGCAGCATGAGGACAGGATGGTACTCCTCCTCCTCGATGTCAACCTCTTCCTCGAGGTTCATATCGAATGTACCATCGACTGCACCCGGGCTGGCTCCTGGGGCAGATAGATAGGGGTCAACATTAAAGGTGTTGATGACAGTGCTGGCGATGATGGTCTGTTAAAGGCAGCAAACTGACGGAAATCATCCCTCAGCCTCCTGTGGAGGGAAACTAAGGGAGGAAGGGAACCCTCACGGGCCTGGCTAGGCCCGAGACTGGGGAGAAGAAGTGAACCCCTTGGGAGAGAGGCAATCACTCTACGCAAGGCCAGGGGTGCTAACTTTCAAGGGCGAAGCCACATAGTCCGCGTAATACAGACTTCAGTTCCTACTACAGTAGCTAGAAGCTACCTCATTGGCGTCATAAGATGCCCTTGCCTGGTGGGAGGGAGAACAGATCACTGATCCCATGGGACTGCCACCTGGGTGACTACAAGTGGTGGTGCAGGCAGCAGTGAAGTCAGGGGATTCGGGACAGCTGACTGGCTGAACGGACGCGCATGCCCTGCATGCGTCTGTTGGCCAGCGTCCTTTGGGGGGAATTATTAGAAGAAAACTACAGCCTTGGCCCATGATGGCTCCAGGAGGCCCGAAGATCCCACACCCACCCGACCTAGGCTCATGCTGGAAGTATAACAGGAAGCTCATCCGAAGGAACTGGTCCAACCTGAGTACCTCCACCATGGGGAAGAGGTACCACAGGGCTACCTTCCTGGCACTGTTAAGTCCTGGGAGATGGTGGTGGTGATGGTGGGGGGTTGATGGGGCTGGAAGGAGATAAACAGAAAGTGAAAAAAAAAAAGACACTGTATACCAGCAGGCACGTGTGGTGATGTGCTTGTGGTGTGTACTCATGTCTCCTGCCCCCTGCAGAAAATTTCTGGTTCCTGTGGGGTCCTAGTACCTCTGGTTCAGACTCATTAGCGGGAATCTATGGAAAAGATTGATTATTCGGAAATCAGCCTTTCAATTCCATTGTAAGCTATCTGTCACATTGTTTGTTGCATTCTATTTTCCAGCTCTAAATAGAAATAACACGTTCTAAGTGAAATAATGTATTCCAAGTGTAATGATGCATACTAAGTGAAAATAAATACTTATCCCCAAATAACATGATTTATTTACCAAATGTGTTCACCACTGGTGTTGTGTATATATAGGCATATTCAGGAAATACCATTGTGCACCTTTGTTTAATTATGTTGAAATGAATTACAAATACATAACACTTTACCTGCCATGATCTGATCTTCACCGGGTCTCCCAGTGTTCCGACAAGGGTGGGCTCCTTGGTGTGGGGAACTCTATACTGGTCTAACTTCTTCATCCATTCCTCTGACATTGCCAGTCGATATTCTCCCTGCACAGCACAGTAACATTCGTAGGTTAGGTTTGACAAAAAAAGAAGGTTTCTTCCTAATTGGACATACCTGGAACTTTCATTATATATTAATGAAGAGTTCTATGTTGGACCTTTTAGACCCTGTACACACTAGAGAGCTTAAAACAGTTTAACTGCTTTAAATCATTTTAAGCTCCCAGAACACAGTTTGCATCCACACCATAACACAGTTAAAACCATGTTATAACCATGTTCTAAAACTGTGCTAAAATCCTACTAGAAAGGTGGTCTTTAGCACGGTTTTAGCTAAACACGGTTGCCTTAATCCGTGTTAACAGCAGTGTATACACAAACCATGCTGTAACATGAGTTAAGGTAGCCCATCCCATAAGAGAATGCATTTCGTCAGCTGCAGAAGTAAAAAAAAAAAAAGATACCTTGGAGGTACTGCCAAGCAGAGGAAGAATCCCAGTTTCTGGTTGTGTATTTTTTGTGCTGATCGGTTTTGGTGCCCGTTCATGGGTATCCTGTCATGCACTGCGGCACCCACAATGTTTCTGAGTTGGTGCCACAGTCATGCCTGGGAACCTGTTCCACCTAGCATGGTTGTCAGAATGCAATGTGGACGCTCCGACAACCGTGCTAAGGACCGATTTATAAAACGTTTTTAATAATGTTTTATAATCGGTCCCTAGTGTGGACAGGACCTTAGTTTGCTTACAACAACACATGAACAACAAAACCTTTTCACACTCAAAATAAGTTTCCACTCTGTTATCTTCTGGGCAGGGTTCCTCCACAGAGAAGCTAACAGATCTACTGTATATATATTTTTTTCATTTTAGCAGGGGTCAAGCAACTTTTTTTTTGACTGGTCCGGCCGGGAAAGTGGTACCTATTTTCACTGCCCCCCAACCCCAAGTTTTACACTGGTCCCAAGTTATAACAGAGGTTACTGGGGGAAAAGGACTCCCTCTCCTTGTCCCTTTCCAAATTACTCTCTAGTTTCCAGTCTCTCTCTCTCTCTCTCTCTCTCCACATCCTCTTAGTTTCTCCCTGGTCTCCACTGGCACCCCCTTCCGCTCCCCTTCCCCATAACTCCTCCCCCTGTGTCCAGTGGTATCCCTCTCACTCCCATCACGTTATTTCTCCCTGGTGTCCAGTGGCACCCCTCTCGCTCTCTCTCTCCCTCCCCCCATCTCCATACATTCTTTATTGTGTCCGGTGGCACCCTCCACCCACCAGAGCAACCCAACCCCACAACCCTGGTCCCTGATGGCAACTGGCAAAAACACTCTACTCACCTCCTCAGCCAACCACTATCAAACTCACGCAACTGGAATACAAAAAAAACTACAGTAATTAATACCCTTAACCTCACCAATCTCAGCCCCATCACTCTCCCCACCCATGTCCCCTTAGTCAAAAAATCACCCACAAGGTGACAAGTATGGGCAAACTCCCAACATCTTTCCAGCAGGCCTCCTTGCTCCCAACACTCAAAAGCCTTCTCAGGAAAGCAGCAATCGTTCATTGCCACCGTTCCCAATTTCCACCTATACCGTGATCTGAATTAACTAACACTGGTTCTTTATCATTTTTATTGCAAATACATATATAGTGTATGTTGGAACGTTGTTCCAACCTGATTTTCATCTCAGCTGAAACACTTATTTTACCCTGTATATATCTGTATCCTTGTATATATATAATCTACTCAAAGTGTATTGTACATACCACAGTGTTATTCTGTAAACTGGCTGCATTGCAGCACTATTGACTGTACAAAATCACACATGCCCCCACAATGCAAAGCATCATGGGCTGCATATGCAAATCACCACAGAATATTATGCTGGTCCAACTTTAAGCAGAATTGCATGGTGCCGAAAGGCCTCTCACACAGTTTGCAAAAGGTGCTAACAGAAGACATAGCAAACTTTTGCAAACTGTGTGAGGCCTTTCGACACCATACAATTCTGTAAAGATAGACCAACATAATATTCTGTGGTGATTTGCATATGCAGCCCATGATGCTTTGCATTGTGGGGGCATGTGTGATTTTGTATTTTCTTGAAACTTGGCTTCCCAGCCAAATGCCCTTTGGGGTAACCCTTGCCTCAGTGTTTACACACAGAGGTTCTTTGACTATTGACTGTACCTACATTTATGTCTCACTCATCCACTTTCTTCCTCCTGCATACCCAACTGTCCCCTGGGCTGCATCTGGAAATATGCCTTGGCTCAGAGTGCCTTTCCTGGTTACCAAAGTTGAAGTAAATAAATAAAAGTATCAGTTTGAAAAAGTCCTGATCCTATATTAACAGTCTTACTGCTCGGTCTGAATGCCAGCAGACTCTGTCAGTAGCGCTCTGTACTACAGCGTAAGGGAGAGATTGCGGGTATTCCAGCCTGGCGGTGAGACTGTTAAAGTGGAATCGGCGGGGTGCTCCCCCCCCCCCAATACTCATCAAGTTGTGGGTGAGTTTTCTAAGGGGGCATGGGTAGTGAGGGTGGTGGGCCTGAGATGGGTGTGGGGGAGGTTTTTTTTACACCAGCCCAAATGGGAAAGTCAGGGGGGAGTTACACTGGCCCCTAGCAATTTGCACTATGCCCAGGGGCAGTACATTAAAGTTAAAATCGACCACCGTTTTAGCACCAGGATTTGGTACCTGTGAACTGTGTGCCTTTAAGGACCTAGTGTTGTCAAAAATAGCAAGCAGAAAATGTTACTCATTTTTAAAATAAGTCAGTTGTTGCTAGGGTTGTCAGAACCCACTTAAGTTCTGGGATCTGGTTCTGGTCCTGAACTTTGCAAATAGTTCTAGGGTTCTAATCTTCCTGAGAACTCGAATGCTTTATGTACAGGACTAGAGAGAAACAAATGAAAATTACGTAACTACCGTAATTCCTGATCTTTCTGTGTATCTTCACCATTCAACACATTTGGGTTTGGCTGGAGGGCACGACCCTGCGGGAGCTCTTTTTTTGGGGGGGATGGGCGGAGTTGACACACTGATGGCGCCGCCCTCGAGGCCGATGCACTGCGTGGCACTCGTGGGTTGGCTGTTAGGTGTCGTCGATCCTGCCCTCCAGCCATTTCTGAGTCACCGTAGAGTAAGAAAGGGTTAGGAGGGTGGGACAAGGAAGTCCAAGGGACAGACAAAGGAAAGAATATACAAACTAAAAGAAGAAATAAACGACAGAGAGGACAGATAGGAGAGTGAGAAAAACTAAGAGGATTGGGAAGGGGCCCCAGTCTCTGGAATCAGAAAAGGAAAGGGAAGGAGGGAGGGAAAAATGAAATGGGAGAAGGAAGGACACACCCTGGACTGATGACTGTCTCCAGACTGGATGGTAGCTGCGAAGGAGATGCCAGAAGGCTGAATTGCTAGAATTCAAGGCACAGAATCACTGGCAAGAAACTCCAGCATGAGCAGAAGAGGCTATTCTGGGAGAAAGGAACAGGATTCAGGGTTGTCCCCGAAACCACATAACTGGATAGGGGAGAAACAATAAGTTTGTTTAATTAAAATTGAGGGATGAGTCCCTAAGGACAGGAATGGAGGAGGATAGAGGAAGAGAGAGAGAGAGAGGGCAGAGACAACCACCACCACCACCCCAAAGGGGTGGAGCCAAGGCATTGGGGAGAGAAGCACCCTCTCCACTGATCCCTCTCACCTCCTGGCAGAAGGTAAAAATCCCAGTGTGCCCCAGGTCACCTTGCTCCTGACCAGCGGAAAGGAAAGGGGGGAAGGGGGGCACACAGAGGGAGGGGGACCCAGAGACCGAGGCCCCAGGGGGATGGAGGATGGGATTTGTGATGAATGGTGAATATACACAGAAAGATCAGGAATTACGGTAGGTGTGTAATTTTCATATCTTATCTGTGTCAGTCTTCGCCATTCATCACATTTGGGTGAGTACCAAGCCTCCCCGGAAGGAACCCTAGACCCTAAAGGACTAAGTCCCTTAGCTCCCAGTAAACACTGAGAAGAAGAACCTTTATGGGCCTGGCAAGGCCCGAGACTGGGGAGAATGAGACAGGGGACCCTCCTCCCCGGAGGGGGTAGGAGGTTGCCCAGACAGACGCTGCCTCACCCTACGGGAGAAAAGAGCCAAGGGTGACAACCGGGAAAGACATAGCCATGCCATCCGCCTAGTGCGAATCGCTGTCCCTATGACCCTGGAAGCTACCTTGCTAGTATCATAAGGTGCCCTTGCTTAGTGCCTTGCTAGCTTCAGGCCATGTACAGAGAGTGCAATGGATTGTCTGGTTACCTCTGAATCAGGCATAGAGGTTAGGAGTTGACCTAGCCTGGACCACAGAAACCTATCATAGGTAGCATAGTGGGCCTGATGAGCAGAAATTGAAAGAAGCAACCATGCCAAGTAGAAGGTCCTCCTCCCCACAGAAGTCAAAATCCACAGAATCTTGATCTGGGGGCCGGTCATGGTGGAGGGCGCGAAGCCCATCAGGAGTGTCCAGCTACATCAGTCCTGACTGAGGATGAGGCATGGAACCTGGAGACTCCGGGGGGGGGGCACAATACCTCTGGCTCAGATCCCTAGGGGCTGGGACTCCAGAAAAGGGTCTTTACCAGAACCACAATGATGCCTCCTGGAAAGGAGCAGGCCAGGCGGGTACCACAAGGGTGGCCACACTGAAATCACCTAAAAAGGCATGTGTCAAATGCTCCAGGTTGTGCTGAGTGGGTGGGGTGACACACAGGTCTTCCATCACCCTCACAAGGAAACGCTGATACTCCGCAAAATCAGCAGCACGGGAGATGTGGACAGAAGGCTCCTCTTCTCCAGAAAAGGAGGATGAGGAAGCGGAAGACCTCGGAGATCCAGAGGTTGGCTGCTCAGGGGGAGGGTGGAACACCCACTCGTCCATGGCCTTGATGTACAAAGGGAAGTGAGCAGCCACGCCCCTGAACTGCTCCCAGGAGAGAGGTCCTGTAGGGCCACGAATGCCTGGGAGAGCAGGAGATGGCGACAGAGGAGTGGGAGCTAAGTCAACAACAGAAGGAGACCGTCCTCTGTCCAGGCAAGAGAGCGCACCAGGAGCTTCAAGGGAAGGAGGAACTCTAGAAAGCCCAACAGCCGACAGCCAATCAACCACACTGGAACTGCCTAGGCCGTGCCCTGAAGAATCCCCCCTGTGAGGTGACCGGGACCGTGAAAATCCAAAAGGACAGTCCCTTCCCTCCTAAGACCAGGGTCCTCTTGAGGAGACCGAGGAGGAAGGAAGGGGGTCCGCACTACAACTTCTTCCTGAACCTGGGTGGGTTCCAGATAAGGGCCACCGCATTGAACCCTGACCCCTCAGAATCCAAAAGAGCCCTCCTCCTCACAAACACCAGCCTAGGCAGCAGACAACCATGGTCAGTCCCCGAAGGGATCACCCAGGAAGCAGCACCCTCCCCTCCTGTGGGTGCTCCAGTTGGCCCTAAAGTTGGGCGATCCAAGCACATCACCTGAGGTGGTAACCCAACTGAGGGGGCAGAAAACCCTCCAAGCCCAGGCTGGAGGGCAATAGTGGCCTACACTACCGCCTGCTAGTCAGCACCCCAGACCCTAGACTTGGGGGCTACCGGCTGCTCCTCAGAGGGAGGCTGGCTGGTCAGCCAAGATAACCATCAGGGTGTCCACATGGGCTGCCAACTCCAAAGAGTCAGACAGCCAGTCCAAACCAGACTCAGAGTCCATCTCCAAAGAGTTAGAGGCCGAAGTCCAGTGCCAGACTGTTCACGGACACCCGCTCCTTTCTGGACCAAAGGAGGCACTAGTCCAGGTATCCGCACCAGAGCCAGCACTGAGCTCCCCCATGGCACTGCAAATGGTGCCCAAAGAGATGGCGCTGAGCTGGAGTCAATGTCTGCCACAGCGTCATGCCATCCCATCCCACGGCACTGGAGTCAGGGATGGCACTGACAGTGACAACGACAGCTCCCTCAGTGCTGCGACACCTCCAACAGCATTGTGTCCTCACAAACGGCGCCAAGGTGATAAACGGTCAAAGATGGTACCTTAGAACCTCCCACGGTGCCACCAGCGTTGTCAGTGCCGTGAATGGCGTTGACAGCAGAGACGGCACCAAGCAGCAGACTGGTGCTGACCACGGCACCATCAGAGCCAACGGCACTGCAAATGGTGCAGAGGCCCAAAACGGCACTGAAGGACGGCATCGAGGACAGTGCCGGCCCAGGCTTCCCAGCCCGAGGAAATGACACAAGGGGAGCCTTCACCCCCAAAAGGGTGACTGACAGAGTGGTGCCTCCCGCCCACACCCCAAGGGGAATGGATTGAGCCTCCTGCACTGTGGAAGGGGCTTCTGCCACAGCAAGGCTACAAGAAGCAGAAGCCCCCTCCTCCACGACCCATATAGAACTGGGAGGGGACCCGGAGGAAAGGCCGAGAGACCGCGGCTTAGCCCGATGAGTGTGCACCCATCCCCTGAAAGTCGGCAGAGCTCATCCGACTTTCCACGTGCATTGATGCAGGATACGATGATCCATAGAGAAACAGGTGTCGCACAAATCCATGTCGTGAAACGGGCCAAGACATGCAAGACAATGATCATGTTAGTCGGTAACGGAGTACTTGTGGCTGCAAGGGCACCGACGCATAGGGGGCCGCCCCGCTATCAGTGAATTTTTGCCCTATGACCTAGACATGATCAACGGAAAAACAATTCAAAAACAGACTCGATGTCGCTGAAAAATAATAAAAAGAACAGTCTTACCAACAGTGGCGTACGTAGGGCAAAATGGAACCGGTAGGTAAAACTTCGGCATCGAAGACACAAACAGTAGGCCGTAGTTGCTTGGAGCACCTCACGAGGTGTGACCTCTACAGCGGGAGATGAAGAACTGGTGGATGGGTGGGGTCAACGACACCTAACACCTAACCCGCGAACACCACGCAGTGCGTCAGCCTCGAGGGTGGTGCCGTCGGTGCATCAACTCCGCCCATCCAAATAAATAAATAAAAACCTGCTCCCATGGGGTCGTGACCTCTGGCCAAACCCAAATGTGATGAATGGTGAAGACTGACAAAGATAAGATCAGATACTGCACATGTAGAAAAGAGAAACACATTGTGCCTTTCAAAATGCAAATGCCAAGTGTCACAATTCCGCATGTTTGGCACATCTGCACATGAGCAGGACATTCTAATGCGGCCTCTCTAAAACATTTTAGGATGCGATTCCTAATATCTAGCTTGTTTTCTAGGCTGGCATCTCCTGTTTTTGAAATGTCTGAAGAAAAAAAATAATTGTACTTAGTATTTAGAATCCTTAATACTTATAACTCTAAATTAGAACTTCAGGATTCTAATCTTTTTAGAACTCGTTCTGACAACCCTAGTTGTAATTTTTCATTTCTGAAGTATTTTTCCTTTATCTGATTGTGACAGGGTTGAATAGGGGCCCGTCCCATTCATTATGCAAAAAGAGTTAAATGCAAGGATCTGTTCTGTCCTCTCCTTTTCTGTCATGTCTATCTGTTTGCGCAACCAAATGTTCTTGTGAGACCTAGGAACTGATCACTCTCATGGTCTTGTGATTCTACGCTTCTTGCTATCTCTCTGCCTTCACTTGCTGTTTCTGTCTTTTCTCCCTCTTGTGTGTCTGTGGTTATAAAATATATGTGAATCTCTGTGTGAAACTAAGTAATACTGGGATCCCTTTGTTTGAAATGTATATAGTTATACTGTTGAAATGATTGCAAAAAACTATTTAGAATTTAGGGGGTTAACCTGAGATGCAGTTTGAGCTCCTCTCAGGCTGGTTGCAAATGTTTGCAGAGCCGTCGGCAGGAGGCCAGCCTGATTCACTGTTCTGTTTGTAAGCCTGCTCTTCAAAGAAATGACAAGAACTTTTTTAGAAAAACAAGATGTCTCCTTAACAAGTTCCCAGGCAAAGACTTGTTATACAAAGAACAGTGATATTTTTGCTGGAGAGACTGGGACTGAAATTGGAATCTGAGATACTTTCAGACAAAAAATGAAAATTACGTACCTACCGTAATTCTTGATCTTCTTGGACGAGTCTCCACCACTCATTCACACTAATGGGATCTGCGCCGGAGGCACTAGGACCATCGAGAGCAAACTTTGCTGGAGGCGTCGGACACAAGAGATGGCGCTTGAGGCATGGCGCCCGCGGCGCCAGCTCGGCGGCAATGACTATCTCGGCCGACCTCCAGTACCCGCCTCAGTACCTTTTGCCAAGCGAGGTGCAGCGCAACTAACGTGAAAGAGTAAATCTAACCTTAAAACCGGACATAAGATAGTCCGGATGACCCGTGTAAGAAGGGTCAACAAAGAAGTCTTCACGGCCTAAAGATTTGAGGGAGTGAAGACCAACACAGCGGTGAGCTCGGGGGATGGAGGGCGGGCGTGTGAATGAGTGGTGGAGACTCGTCCAAGAAGATCAAGAATTACGGTAGGTACGTAATTTTCATATCTTCCTGGACATAAGTCTCCACCACTCATTCACACTATGGGAGAGTACCGAGCTAATAATCCCCAAGAGGGCGGCAGGAGACCAAGAGCTCACGTTTTAGGACAGAAGTCCATTAAGATAGTTCTGCTGAAGGTGGAATGTCACCTAGCATGAACATCAGTGCATAATGTATGAAGGTATGCACTGAGCTCCAGGTGGCGGCATTGCAGATATCTGCAATCGAACATTCCGGACTTCCGCAGCGGGATGCCGCGACCGCCTCTAGTAGAGTGAGCGTAAACTCTACCTTCTAACTTAACCTGTGCCATGGAATAGCAATGTCGAAGACATGCCACCAGCCACGATGAGATGCATCTCATAGCGACAGGTTGACCCAGCCGGGTCTCGCTGAAGTAACAAACAGTTGCTGGGTTTTGTGAAAATTCCTGGTTCTATCTAAATAGAAGCGCAAGGCTCTCTTAACATCCAAGGAATGAAGAGACCATTCCCCTTCATTTTGGAAGTTCGCAAAGTAAGAGGGAAGGACCAAAGGTTGGTTTAGATGGAATTCTGACACAACCTTGGGAAGAAATTTAGGATGAGTACGAAGAACTACTTTGCCCTTATGGAACACAGTATACGGAGGGTCCGTAACCAGGGCATGTATCTCAGAGACCCTGCGGACTGAGGTAATGGCCACTAGGAAGGCTGTCTTCCAGGTAAGAAATTTTAGCTCACAGGTAGCCAGGGTTCGAAGGTTTCAGTGAGCATGTCTAGCTAAGGTTAATGTCCCAGGCTGCAACCGGACGCCTTATAGGGGTCTGGTATGCAGAATTCCTTAAGAAATCTCTTAACCATAGGTAACTGAGCCGAGACAAGGAAGAAACCAGCTCATGATACGCTGAAATGGCACTAAGGTGAACTTTGACTGTAGAGTACTGGAGACCTGAATTTGAGAGGTCCAAAGGTACTCAAAACCTTGTCTGGAGGACAGGAAAAGGGATTCAAGAGGACTTTGACACCAGAGGAAAGCAGCTTCCACTTAGATGTGTAAGTTTTTCGAGTAGCTGGCTTCCGAGCAGCCAGAAGGATGTCTGAAACTCTTCGAGAGACATTGAACCGGTTCACTTCTACTTCTTCAGGAGCCAAGCGTGAAGGTGAAGCGATCTCAGGTTGGGATGGACCAACGAACCCTGAGTCAAAAGGTTCATTTGCAGGAGAAGTGGTCTCGGAGAGGTTGCCAACATACTGTTGAGTAGAGGAAACCATAGTTGCCGAGGCCAGGAGGGGGCAATGAGAATCATCTTGGTCCACCTGGGACTCGAATTTGAGAAGTACTCTCTGAATTAGAGGAAGAGGTGGAAAGGCGTAAAAAAAGCGTTTTGTCCACCGCAGCCTGAACGCATCCTGACAGAAAATGCCAGGCCCTGGATTTCTGGAGCAGAAGAGAGGCAGTTTTGCGTTGAGTGGGGATGCAAAAAGGTCCAGGTCTGGAGTCCCCCACTCTTCGAAAAGTGACCGAGCTACGGCTGGATCGAGAGACCACTCGTGAGGGTCGGCCTCTGTTCTGCTGAGACGGTCTGCCAAGTCGTTTTGTACACCTGGTAGGTAGACCGCTTGAATTAGTGATTTGTGTTCCAAGCACCACTCCCACACTCTCATTGCTTCCCTGCATAGGGGTAAGAATGAGCACTGCCCTGCTTGTTGATGTAATACATCACAGCTTTGTTGTCCATTTGAAGGAGAATGTTCTTGCAACAAAGAATATCCTTAAGGCTCGGATCGCATAGAGGACGGCTCTCATCTCCAGGACATTTATGTGAAGCTGAGCCTCGAGCTGAGTCCATACACCCTGAGTGTGAAGAGAGCGACAATGGGCTCCCCATCCCGTCAGCGATGCATCTGTGGTGATGGAGATTTGATGATCCAGAGGAGCAAAGGGAAATCCTTCCAGGAGATTGCTCTCTTGAGACCACCAGGTGAGAGACTTCCGTAAGGGCTCTGTCACATTGATGGGATAAGACTGGGTGTGAGAGGTCGGTGACCACTGAGCGGAGAGCATCCATTGGGAGGTTCTCATGTGTAGCCGAGCTAGGGGTACAGTGAACACTGAGGACGCCATGAGACCCAACATACGTTGCATCGAGAGAGCTGTAACCGATCTGTTCTCCCCGATGTAACGGGCCATCTGAAGGATGTCGAGCCTTCTGTCCTCTGGAAGGAAAGCCTTCGCGGAAGATGTGTCCAGAAGAGTCCCTATGAAAGGAGCCTCTGGGAGGGCTGCAGCTGCGACTTCTTCAGATTCAGCAGAACTCCATGGACGTAAGAAGGTGAGGAGGCCATCTGAGCGGCTTCCAGGGTCCCTTGGCTGGAAGGGGCTTGCTGAGGGCCAATCGTCCAGGTAGGAAACACTCGGTCGAGCTTCCTGAGATGTGCCGCAGAACTGCACAACACTTTGTAAAGACTCACAAGCGCCGAGGATAGCCCAAAGAGCAGGACTCTGAACTGATAGTGTTGACCCAGAGCCACAAACCTTAAGAATTTGCAATGCCTCGGGTGAATGGGAATATGCTGGTAAGCGTCCTGCATGTCCAGGGAGGCTAGCCAGTCATGTTGATGAAGCAAAGGTAACAGGGTTCCTAGAGAAATCATTTTGAATTTTTCTCTGGGGAGGAATTTGTTCAGCTTTCTGAGGTCTAGAATGGGGCGCATCCCCCCAGACTTCTTTGGAACCAGAAAGTAGTGGGAGTAGAACCCTGTGTTTCGCTGATGCAGAGGCACCAGTTCTACTGCCCTGTTGTTCAGAAGGCCCTGAATCTCGGCGGCGAGGAGGTCTGACTGAAGGGTCGACAACCTGGGTTGCCGTTTGGGAGGACGATTCGGGGGGATCTCCAGAAAATTGAGAGAATAACCCTCGCGAATTATCCGAAGGACCCATTTGTCTGAGGTTATGGACTTCCACTGGTTGTAGAAGTACATCAGACGACCTCCCACTGGAGAAGAAAAGTCCACCTCGGGCAGTGGAGATGGAACTTGGGCCGACAACTCATAAGGTAGCACTGGGCGCTTTAGGCCCTTGCGCTTTCTGTTGCGTCTTCTTTTGAGGTTGGGCAGGTTGGTTCTTATGGAAACTTCCTCTGCTCCTGCCTCGAAAGGACTGACGACTATGAAACTGACGTTTACCTACATGCCCTCGAGAGGGGGTAGGCAGGGGTCGAGCCAGCTTAATGGCCGACCTAGTCTTCTGAGTAGCCTCTAGATCTTGCTCTACCTGAGGACCGAAAAGATATGAGCCATCAAAGGGCAACGCCATTACCTGCTGCTGTGCATCATTCGTAAAGCCCGAAGTACGCAGCCAGGAGTGACGGCGAGTACAAATACCAGTGGCTGCTGAACGAGAAGCAGTGTCGAAAGCGTCCATGGTGGCTTTGACCTGTTGGTTATTAGATTCAATACCTCTGATAATGGTCAGAAGAAGCTCTGACTTACAGTCGGAGTCTGGAAGAGCTTTAACCATCCGTTTAATAGAGTGCCACAGGATATACTCATATTGAGAAAAATAGCCCTGATAACTGGCAATATGCATACTTAGAGAGGAGGCAGCAAAGACTCTCCTACCTAATGTGTCAATCTTACGAGACTCTTTGTTAATAGGTCGAGCTGTAGTAGCTTGAGGAAGAACGACCTTATCATTCTCTGCCAGGACTACAATAGGATCCGCAAAGGCTTGAGATGCCAAAATGGGACGATCCTTGGGGGCTGAATATTTCCTATCAATGGATTTAGCCACCGAGGGAGTAAGAGCAGGATTATTCCATACCATTTGAGACAGCTGCCTCAAGGAAGGTTGAATCGAGGGTCAAATCCATAGGGATCTCCGAGCATGAAGATATTGAGTCTTAACCTTTTCCCAGGATCGATGTCTGTAGTCTGGAGAGAAAGAGTGGAACTCAGGTTTTCAACAGAGACTTAAAGGACAGGTCCTCGACCACAGGCTCTGTAGCAGCGAAAGATCCTGCTTCGTCCACTTCATCACCCAACCGAAGGTCTGGGTCAGGCTCAACATCATCTCCTGATAGTCCAGGAAGGACTGTTTGGACAGGAAAGGAGTGAAAAATAGGAGAGGAGGAAAGAACTGACAGAAAGGGTGAGTCCCCGAGGGCCCCTGGCACCAAGGTGGCGAATGGGGCCGAGAGCGGTGCCGTGGAGGCACATGGTGCCGAAGAAGCATGTGGCGCCGCCGAGAAGGCACACGGTGCTGCAGACAGCACTGCGAGACCCAGCAGCACCGAGGATGGCGCCGAGAAGCCCTGCGATGCCGAAAACGGCGCCGATGTGCAGACCCGCGGACGGGCGCCGAGGCACTCAGGACCCTGGAAAACATGAGAAGAAGGAAAGAACAGGAGATAAGGGCATCGGTGTGGCCCCCTGCGCCGCAGCCATGTGAGGGGGGGAAACACCTAAGCACAGAGTTGCCGGCACCGAAAGAGGCGCCATGCGACCAGGAAAATCCAACTGCCCTACTTGATCGCCCGACAAGCCCGAAGGCTCCCAGGCAACCGAGCCAGGCAGAAGAACCAACCTCCGAGCCCATCGCCCATAAGAGCGCCCACTGATGAAACTGCTCATCTGGAGACCTACCTATAGCGGGTGGGACTCCGATGTCGAAACAGCGGCTACCGAAGTTGCGACTCGAAGGAGAGACCGGCAACTAGCCACGATAACGAACCGTCGGCAGACATATCAGAGGCGACCTCGAGTGATGCCTTCTCTTTTTGACCTGTGGGCGAAGAAGAGCTCGAGGCGAACGGTGTCGAATGCGACCGCTTGTTTTATGCCGTCGGGGACCGCCCATCCCCGGCATTGGACTGACCGTTGTCGGAACCCCGCTCAGGAGAATGGGGCTGACCGGACCCAGCCCGACTAACTGAACAGCTTTCATACGAAGTCTCCCTACCGTCACCTGACCTGCTCATGGTCGACTCCATCAAGTAGGCCGAGACTTCTTTATTATATGTTAAAAATTAAAATATAATGAAAATAGAATAAATTTAAATGATACTACATCGAGATAATATTACAAAACAATAAACTGAAAACTATGCGCTAGTTTGAAGTTTGACTCCCGACAGGCGAGCGACGTCGTTACTGAAGCGCACTCGGCGGCGGAAAAAAAGGAACTGAAGCGGTTTGAGGGTCGACGCCGAGATAGTCATTGCCGCGCGCAGCCGCGCCATGCCTCTGGTGCCATCTCTCGTGTCGACCCTCCAGCAAAAAGTTTTCTCCCGATGGGTCCTAGTGCCTCCGGCGCAGATCCCATTAGTGTGAACGAGTGGTGGAGACTTATGTCCAGGAAGATACTTTGTTTTCTCTGTTTGTACTGCCTTTGTAAATAGTTATGTTGAACAATTTTTATTTTTTATTTTGCTATTATTGATAATAAAACGCTGCTTGTGAATTTTATAACTGCACCTGATTTTACTATGCCTCGACAAAACTGATGAGAAGGTTTTACCTGGTAATATTAGGTGTGATGCAAAGAGCACTACTTTACCTGGAGGCAGACATCCTGGACCAGATCTTCAAAGGGCCCTTAGAATGATGCAAGGTGTATCAAACATCCACCTAGCACCCAATCCAGGTGCGCCAATGACTGTGCACCCTGTTTTGCAAGTATTGCGTTCTCTGTGGCAAAGTCCACCAAAATGAAGCAAGAGGTCTGCTGCATCAAACATATGACGTATGGGGTGAGAATGACACAAGCTGAGAATGAGGCAAAGCTGAAGCAAAAATATGATGCACTGAGTGAGATGAAATGAAAATGACCGCAGGCTGAGTCAAAAATATGATGCAGGGTGATAATGACACAAGTTAAGCCAAAAAAATAAAATTACATATTTACCATAATTCTTGTTCTTTCTGTGTATCTTCACCATTCATTATTATGTGGTTATAGCCCTCCGGAGCTAGGACTCTGCGGGAGATTTTTTTTGTGTGCGTGGGCAGAGCCAAAGCAGGGCAGCGCCACCCTCGAGGCTGACGCACTAAGTGGCGCTCATGGGTTGGCCGTTAACTGCTGTTGGCTCTGCCCCAACTTCAGTTCTGTACTGCCAGAGAGTGAGGAAGAAAAAGGGGGGTGGAGGGGTGGGGCAAGAGATCCTAAGAGACAGATAAAAGAAAAGGATATAAAAATCAAAGGAGGAATAAACGATGGAGAGGACAGAAAAAGAAATGAGAGGACATTTTAGGGATTGGGAGGGGCCCCAATCTCTGGGAAAAAGGGTGAAAGGGAGTGAGAAGGAAGAAGAAAAAGAGGTAAAAACATTGGTAGAAGAGGAGTGCGTTAATCGGCTCTGCGGATCTGGACTCCCCAATTTTAAGGGAAAAGAAGAATGAACCAAAGGTTCAGCCCTTATGCCCATGAGGAGCAGACTTTGTTAAGGAGGCAAAAGCTGGCCAAGGCAAGCAAGGTTTAACTGAGTTAATGACTGAGAAAACTCCAGGAAGACAAACAACCAAGATAGGAGGAGGCACTTCAGGAGAAGAACCCCCCCCCCAAAAAAAAATTATAATAACTATAAGAGATTAGTCCCAAAGGACAGCAGAAGGGAGAAACAGCTAGAATTGAAGGAGGGGAAGAGGGGTCCCAGTCCACCACCCTGCCTAACAAAGGGGCGGGGAGGCTGCAGCGATAAGAGGAAGAGACCCTCCCACCCCCACCATCAAGATCCCAAGGGATGAACTCTGCCTTGTGCATCTCAGGATCCCCTCCCTCCTGGCCACAAAGGAAGGAGAGAAAGGAGAGCTGAAGACAGGGAGACACGCAGACGAAGGGGGAAACCCAGAGGCTGAGGCCCAAGGGGAATGGTGGGCAGGATTTAGCGATGAATGGTGAAGATACACAGAAAGATCAAGAATTACGGTAGGTATGTAATTTTCATATCTTATCTGTGTCAGTCTTCACCATTCATCACTGTGTGGGTGAGCAGCGACTAAATCCCTTAGACTCCAGTGGGGGGGACAACGGAGGGGAGAAATCTCATGGGCCTGAAGAGGCCCAAGACTGGTCTGGGTGAGACAGGGAACCCCCAGTGGAGGAAGGAAGGCGCCCCAAAAGTGCCATCTCACTCTACGGGTAAATAGATGGGTTCTCCGGTAGGCAGAGGAAATCACCTTATGCCGGGTCAAGGGTGACAACTGGGATAGACAAAGCCATGCCATCCACCTAGTGGAGATCACTGTCCCCACAATGCTGGAAGCCACCTCGTTGGCATTCTAGGACGCCCTTGTTTGGTGGCTTGCAAGCTCCAGACCCTGCGCAGTGAGGGCAATGGCCTGTCTGGTTACCTCCGAATCAGGCATCAAAGCTAGGAGTTGACCTAACCTGGACCACAAGAACCTGTCATAGGATGCATAGTGGGTCAGATGTGAAGCAATGGACATACGGATCCATGCCGAATAGATACATAGATACATAGACAGTGTCGGCAGATAAGGGCCTATGGCCCACCCAGTCTTCCCATTTAAGTTTGTAAGTTCAGTTTATGTTCTCCAGGAAGTCTGTTGCCCCTTACCCCTGACCTCCAGAATTCCTTTATGTCTATCCCATGCATTCTTAAATCCCGTGATTGTTTCAGCCCCCCCCCCACTTCCTCTGGCAGGGTGTTCCACTTGTCCACCACCCATTCTGTGAAGAAATTCTTCCTCACGTTTCCTCTGAATCGTCCTCCCTCAACTTCATCCCATGCCCTCTAGTCCTGGAACATCTTTTTCACTTAAAAATAGTGCATTCCTGCACCCTGTTCCTCCTGTAAGATACTTGTATGTCTCTATCATATCCTCTCTCCCTCCTCTCCTCCAGGGAGTACATGTTCAGTGCCTTCAACCTGTCCTCATAGGACTTGTGATGCAATCCATGCACCATCTTTGTTGCCTCCTCTGAACCTTCTCTACCCTGTCTATGTCCTTACGTAGGTAAGGTCTCCAGAACTACACAGTGTACTCAGGTGTGGCCTCACTAGTGTCTTGTATAGTGGAATTATGACCTCCCTTTTCCTGCTGGTGATGCCCCTGCCTATGCATCCCAGCATCCTATTTGTTTTACCTGCTGCCTTGTCACACTGTTTCCCTGCCTTGGGGTCATCAGAGATGATAACTCCAAGATCCCTTTCCTGCTTGGTGCATGCTATATCCTCACCCCAACTGATATATTGTGCCAGGGTTTTGTGCCCCATATGCATTATCTTGCACTTCCTTGCATTGAATTTCAACTGCCAAACCCTGACCATTCTTCAAGTTTCTGCAGGTCCCTTCTCATTCTGTCTACACCCTCTGGTGTGTCTACTCTGTTACAGAGCTTTGTGTCATCAGCGAACAGTGAAATTCTGCCTTCTAGGTCCTGTGCAATGTCACTGATGAAGATATTGAATAGTACCGGTCCCAGCACTGATCCCTGTGGTACCCACTGGTCACTCTTCCCTCTGTGGAGTGACAGCCATTTACCACCACCCTCTGTGTCCTGCTGCCCAGCCAGTTACCTACCCACGCACTACTGTCCTGCCCACACCCATATTCCCCAGTTTGTGCAATAGTCTTCTATGTGGCACAGTGTCAAGGCCTTGCTGAAATCCAGATAGGCCATGTCCACTGCCCTCCCGATCCACCTTCCTAGTCACCCAGTCAAAAATTCAATGAGGTTGGTCTGACATGACCTTCCCTGGTGAAACCATGCTGCCTTGGGTCCTGTAGTCCATTGACAACCAGATGTTCCACCAATCTCTCCTTCAGTAGTGCTTCCATGATCTTCCCCCACTACCGGGTGAGGCTGACTGGTCTGTAGTTCCCGCTTCCTCTTTGTTCCCACTTTTTGTATAAGGGACTACATCTGCTATCCTCCAGTCTTTGGGTACCTCCCTGTTTCTAGTGATCGGCTAAACAGGATAGCAAGAGGTTCAGCCACCACCTGTCTTAGTTCTTTAAGGACCCTTGGGTGCACCCCATCTGGCCCCATTGCTTTATCAACTCTTATTACTTCCAGTTCCTTCAGGACCCTTTCTCGTGTAAAGGGAGTTGTGTCCATTTCTGCAACATTCTCACCCCTTGTACTCCATTCGTACCCATTACCCTCCTCTTCCTCAGTAAAGACTGAGCAGAAATACCTGTTCAATATGTCAGCTTTACTGTTGTCACCCTCCACACAGCCCCCATCCTCCCCCTTCAGTCTCACTATCCCTCCCTTTGCCTTTCTTTTTTCACTTATGTACCTGTAAAAGGTTTTGTCCCCTCTACCCACTGATTTTGCAATGTGTTCTTCAGTCTGAGCTTTGGCTTCCCTTACTGACCTCCCTTTGCTTCTCCTGGTACTTCTCCCTATCCCCTTCTGCCTGTGTCTTTTTGTATTGCCTGAATGCAATCTTTTTGGCTTTCACTTTCTTTGCTACCTCTTTGGAAAACCATAATGGTCTCCTCTTCCTTTTCCTCTTGCTAACCTGCTTAATACATAATTCTGTTGCTCTTATAATCCCCATTTTAAATACTTCCCACTGTTCCTCAACCCCTGATTCCTGCCCCATTCCCCTTAATGCCTCTTTCAAGTATCTCCCCATTTTCCCAAAGTTTGCCCCCCTAAAATCCAGGATACGTGCTTTTGTGTGGTTTGGTGCTGCTCTTTCTGTGATTTCAAACCACAGTGACTGGTGGTCACTGTTCCCCAGGTGCTCCCCCACTCTTACCCCCAACACACTGTCCCTGTTTGTGAGCACAAGGTCCAGTATTGCCTTCTGCCGAGTTGGTTCCATTACCAGTTGCTTGAGGAAGGCACCCTGAAGGAGTCCAGGATAAATCTGCTCTAGTTGATGCTGCTGCTGGAATGCTCCAGTCCACGTCTGGAATATTGAAGTCTCAACCAGTACTACCTCACCCTTGTCTGCCATCCTCTGGATGGCTAGCATTAACTCCTATCTGTTTCTTCCTCCTGGGCTGGTGGTCTATAGACCACACCTGTGCGGATGGCTGGCCCCATTTTCCTTTTCAGCTTAACCCACAGTATCTCTCCCCCATTTTGTTCCTCCTGGATCTCTGTGGCCCTTATGTCATTTTTCACATACAGTGCCACTCCTCCTCCCTTCCTGCCTGCCCTGTCTCTTCTGAATATGTTGTAGCCAGGTATGGCCAACTCCCAGTCGTGGTTATCATTACACAGGTTTCAGTGATGGCCACAATGTCCAGGTCTGACTGCACCATGACAGCCTCCAGATCTTCCATCTTGTTGCTAAGGCTCCTGGCATTTGCACACATGACTTTCCATGATTTGACCTCCTAGACTGTTTCGCTGTTCTACTCCAGCCCCTTCCTTGGTTGTCCTTTATCCCTGATTCACCTTGCTGTCTGCCTTTCTGCTGAATTTTGCCCCTATTCTGCCTATCCACCTCCTGGGTGCTAATCTCCATCTTTTGCACTTGGCTAACCTCCACATCCTTTCCTTCCATTTCTCTGGGTACCTCTATTTGGTTGTCCCTGTTTGGCAGTGTGGCATATGAGTTCTTGAGTGGAATAGGATCTGGGATATGCCTCTGCCTGACTGGTCTAACCCTCCCTGAGCCCACTGTCATCCAAGTGCTCTCTGCATCCTTTGAGGCAGCTGCATTGGACTGAGTGGCCTCTGGATAGGGGCGATGGTACTCCTGACCCAGTTTACTTCCGCTCTGAGTCTGGCTACCTCATCCCGCAGTCCAGAAAGATGCATGCAGATAGGGCAGCACCTCAGTGTCCAGAAGATCTGCCTGAATATGGCTGCCCACAGCCACTGCATTGCACCACTCCCACATTATACTGCAGTTATACTGCTATTCCACTACTTGTCTGCTACTGAAGCTCTCCTAGTTCCTTTTTATTAATTTACTGTCCTAAAATCCTGCCACTGTTCCTCTATAATATTTGAAAATACATACACTTCTATCTCCACCTCTTTATCCTTACCATCAAAAGGTAACTACAATCACAATAATCTACCTTCTACTAATACAGATTCTATCACAGAATCAGAGCACAATGCAAAATATCTGCTATTTAGCAACAACAAACAGGTGACAACAAACCAAGTTGATGTAGCTTTTTAAAATAGAAAAAAATGTAGTAGTTTAAACCAATAGAAATCAGCAGTTCCAAAAGCACCTTGAACTACAAGAAAGAACACAGTACCACACCTCTGCCACAATAACTAAACAGTTCTAAAACATTGGAGAAAGAAGAGAAAAACAGAGACTGAGCAAAAGATACAATGTACTATAAAGTATTAGGCAATAGGTATACTCAGCTGTTTAACAAAGAAAATAAAGTACCTACCAAAACAGACAGGATACCCACTAAATGACACTTAGGTTCTCAATATCAGACACCACCAAAGGCACATACAGAAAGGGTTTAAACTATAGTATTAAAATTAACCACATCAGAGTAGAAAGATCACACTAAATAAATGTGTTGATCCTTCTGACGTCCAACAAATATCTACCACACAAATTTTATATCTTCCTGGAGCTTACAGGGTTGTCTTTCACAATCACCTAAATTTACATAAAACAAAACAATTTTTAAACTGAAAATTATATCAAAAAGCACTTAGCTTTGGGAGCTCTTCTCAAACACAGCCAGTCAGTTCAGAGTTCTAGAATAGAAGATCCTCTTCTCCCAGAATTCAAAATCAGCAAAGTCTGAGTCTGGGGGCCAGTCATGGTGAGGGGTGCAAAGCCCAGAAGGAGTGTCCAGCTACATCAAACCCAAGGTGGGGTGAGGCATGTGTTCTGGAGAGTCCGGGGAGCACAATACCACTGGTGCAAATCCCTTGGGGCTGGAACTGTGAAAAAGGGATGCTGCCAGAGCCACAATGACGCTTCCCAGAAGGGGACAGGCCAGGCGAAAACCACCAGGTTGGCCGCACCATACTCACCTAGGAAGGTGCACATCACATGCTCGGGATTGCTTTCTGAAGAAGGGGTAATCCGGAGATTGTCCAGCTTCTTCCAGAGGAAGCACTGATACACAGAGAGATCAGACACAGGAGAAATGTGAACAGAGAGTTCCTCTCCCCCTGAAGAGGGGGATGAGGATGCAGACAAGTCCAGAGATTTAGGGTCACGCTGCGTGGGAGTATGGCAGAAGACCTGCTCGTCCATGGCCCTAATGTAAGATGGGAGATGCGTAGCCAAATCCCTAAACTGCTCCCAGGTCAGAGGCCCCCTAGGACCGGAAATACCTGGGAGAGAAGGGGATGGAGAGAGGAATGGAGGCCAAACTCCTTGCAGGAAAAAACATCCTCTGCCTGTGTGGGGGGGTCTAGTGGAGGCTCTCAACTGGGAGAGGGACCCAGAGACCCCAGCAGCCCACAGCTGTTCAACCAAGTCAAAATGGCTATGGCTGTGCCCAAGGGAAGAATCCCCCTTATGAGGCGACCGGGAACGTGAGAGTCCAGAAGGATGGTCACTGGCTTCCAAAGTAGAGGTCCCTCTCAAGGAGAAAGAAAGGGAAGGACAAGGATCCACACTACAACTCTTCCCAGAACCTGGATGGGTCCCAAGGAGAGGCCACTGCACTGAACCCAGGCCCCTCGACCCCTCGGACTCTGAAAGAGCCCTCTGCCTTGAAATCACTAGCCTAGGCAGCTGGCAATGCCAGATGGACTCTGAAGAGTCCACCCAAGGTGCAGCACCCTCCCCCTCCTTGGGTGTCCTAGGCTGTCCCAAATTCGGACTGTCAAGGCACACCAAGGAAGGGGGTGTCCCAGCTGAAGGGACAGACAAACCCCCAACTCCGGGCTGCACAGCAGCGGCCACCTGGACCACTGCTGGCTGGTAAGTGCCACTGACCCCAGAATCAGGAAGAACTGTCTGCCCCACAGAGGGAGGCTCAGTGGGGGCCCAAGTAGTGGACTCTGAGGAGTCAGAGGACTCCGAAGAGTCCAGGAGCCAGTTTGGATCAGACCCTGGCATCCCCTTCCGAGGAAGTGGACACAGAGGCCCATACCAGACCACCCCCTGATCCCTACCAGTTCTTGAGCTGCGAACAGTACCAACCTCAGCCTTGGCACTGCAAACGGCACCAGAGCTAGGCATGGCACCGTGCTCCCCCTCAGCGCTGTGAAGGGCACCAAAGTTGGAAGCGACACCTACTGCGGCAGCATACACATCCCGGACCCACAAATGGCACTGGACTCAGACGTGGTGCCAACTGCGGTGCCGGCCTACTCCCCGACACCAAGAATGGCACCAGAGATGGCACCGACCACAGCACCATTGCCTTCCCCGGTGCTGCGAATGGTGCCAGAGTCGGAGATTGTGCTGTCCCCAGCCCCAGCACTGCGCATGACATCGAAACCAGGAACAGCTCCAAGAACAACATGAACACCTCTCATGGCACTGCTACCATCCCCACCACCGCGAACGGCATCGGGAACAAGAACAGCACCAAGGGATGGCCCAGCACTGCCACAGCACTGCCCAGGCCCCCAGCACCACAAGAGGCACCGGAACCCAAAAGGGCACCGACAGATGGTGTCAAGGATGGTGCTGGCCCAGGCCCACAAGCCCCAGAACGTGACACCAGGGGAGCCCTCGCCCCCAAGGAAGTGACTGCCAAGGCGGTGCCTCCTGCCTGACCCTCAAGAGGGACAGACTGGGACACCTACACCATGGAAAGGAGTCCCCACCATGGCAAGGCTGAAGGAGGCAGAGGCCCCCCTCCTCTGTGGGTCCGTACAGAACTGGGAGGAGACCCTGAGGAAGAGTCAGGTGTCCTGGCCTTCGCCGGCCAGCTGCGAGTCTGCACCCTGAAAGCTGACGGCGTACACCCTACTTTCAACATGCGCAACTTGAGAAAGCGGTGGTCCATCAAGAAACAGGCATTGCAGTTGTTCATGCTGTGGGCCAGGCCGAGGCAGGAAAGACAATGGTCGTGCTGGTCCATAACGGAATACTGATGGCTGCAGGGGCACCAACACATGGAAGGCCGCCCTGCCTTTGATGACTTTTTGCCTCCAGAATGAGACATGACTGGTCAGAAAATTAAACAAAAACACAGTACTCGACATCGCTGATAATAATAATAAAAAGAATACTTTTACCGGTAAACAGTGGCATCGAGTAACAAATTGGG
This sequence comes from Neoceratodus forsteri, assembly GCA_016271365.2. Taxonomy (NCBI): domain Eukaryota; kingdom Metazoa; phylum Chordata; order Ceratodontiformes; family Ceratodontidae; genus Neoceratodus; species Neoceratodus forsteri. The sequence continues at coordinate 1,705,918,553 of CM028129.1, read as the reverse complement.
TGAAACAGAACCGAGCTCTAATGCAAAAACTAGAGTGAAATCTAGGCCCTTACTCGATGGCGGGAGAAGAAGACTGAGGTTGGGGTGGAGCCAGCAGTTAACAGCCAACCCGTGAGTGCCATGTAGTACGTCAGCCCCGAGGGCAGCACCACCATGCGTCAGCTCCGCGCGCAGGTGCGCGCACACACACACACAAAAAAAAGTCTCCAGCGGGGTCCTAGATCCAGAGGGCAATAACCACATAGTGATGGATGGTGAAGATTGACACAGACAAGATCATGAAGCAAGTTGAGTCAAAAACCGCATGCCTGGCCAGCCCAGTGGTGCAGAACACCAAGGCACCAGACGCCTTTTCTCTCCATGACGGTGACCTGTGTTCGGGAATGAGTACGGGATGCCAGGGCTCGGCAGGAAGGGAGGGCCGGGGGAAGATCGAGCAGCCGCTGGCAGCTTTCCTCTCCCAGGTACAGGTGGTTGGTTCTCCCAGCCTTTGACAGCCATCTTATGAAGGCATGATGGTGGTGCACACAGGGCACAGAGCTGGTCGCAAGGCCAGGGATGGGTGGAATGGAGTCAGTCTGGGCCAAGGTGCACATGTATGCCTCCACGCACATGCTGACCTTGTCTGGGGGCTCTGGGGAACAAGAAGCGGAAATATCGGGGGCTGCGGCTAGATACAGCTCCCTGCAATGGCTCCAGTGGTTTCACCAGGGTAGAAGAAACCAGGGTAGAAGAGGAGGTGCCCCAAATGACTGTGTAAGTCTTGTACCAGATGGTCGACACAAGTCACCATCCACTGAGGAGGATAAACACAAGAAGGAAAAAAAAACGCATGCCTGGAGAAAAGTGACGCAAAGCCAAGTTTGAAAAAATGACACAAAGTGAGTCAAAAAGATGAAGCAAGTTGAGTCAAAAAAATGAAGCAAACTGATTCAAAAACCACATGCATGGAGAAAAGTGATGCAAAGAGGAGCTTAACAATGATGCAAGTTGAGTCAAAAAATAAAGCGAACTGAGTAAAAAAACAGTGCACGGAGCAAGAATGACACAAGCTGAGTCAAAAATTACTGCAGACGAAATGGCCAAGACAATGGCATGTTACACCCCCAAAACACTTTCAACTAGTCCTGCAAGGAAATACTGACTCTATATCCAACCCCCTACATAATACACCCTCACCTTTATATATTCCACTGTCAGTTAAACCTGCTCTAACAGCAGCATGTGTCTTTGGCGTACTGTCAACAGCTTCCGCCTTCGGAAATCAAAAAAAGTAGATGGTGCATCATTTTTTTTATGCAAGCCCCACTGCGACACGGTGCACCCATTTCTTTTGACGTAAGCCTGATGCAAGCCACTCTGGTGCAGGCAGTTCTGCTTTTGATGCAAGCAGCATCAGAAAATCAGAACTGACGCAAGTTTTGATGCAGCTTGCTCCTTGCCTCATTCTTTTCTGGCGCAAGTACCTTGCATCATTCTTGGCCCTCTAAAAACTGAGCCCACAGTATTTAGTTATATTCCTCCTTATCATACGTCACTAGCACTGTGACCTCACTTATTGTGACATCAGATGTGATCAATCTTGCAGCAGTTGATTGGCTCTGCTTGGCCAGTTGTGATGTCACAGGCAATGAGGTCATGGGACAATAATGTATAAGGAGAAATAAAACTAGCTATGTCAGCCTCCAGGTAGAGCACTGTCCCAAACATTGCACAAACTGTTGTCAGGCATAGGCGGTGGAGCCAGGAGGTCAGGGGACCCCTTACTTCTCTAGCTGAAGGGTCAGACAATGAATTTTGACAACACACACACGGATTCAGTAGACCAGCATTACTGTGAGGTTGGTGGGATTTCTCCACTGACAACAGGGAGGGCATGGGTGGAAGCTGGAGGGGGGGGACGATTCAGGGGAGAAAGGAGGAGGTGCTACTTCACTGAGAGAGTGGTGGAGCCATAGAATGTGCTGCCCAGGGGGCTGGTGGAGGGGTTCAAGAGGGGGTGGGACAGGTACAGGGGAAGGGTTCTGGAAGCAAAATCCAATGCAGCGAGAATATCCGGAACTTGGAAGGGAGAAGCCAGAGAAGGCGAGGGGGCAGCAAGGTCAGCTCCCAGGGTGGGGGCTGACCAAACGAGCAGACATGAAAGACCGTTAGGCCTATTCTGCTGGCATTTTAGTATGTTAGTAACAGGGAGCTTGTTTATTTGGTACTTAACATACATTGAAAATTATACTTTTTTGGGAAGACTTTGGAATATTTTGTTTTACTGTTGCATGAGTTGCACTGTACAGTTATTTTTGACTTCTGTTCTCCTCTCAAACCTCTTCAAAAGCTACAGTTCCTGAACCTGTTTGGCTTTAATTATCATGAATAACCCATCCATGTCTGTTACTAAATCATGGATTATTTATCAAAATGTGTAGCTCATTCAGGAATATAAATAACCAGGTAGGTTGACTGAAGTATAGTCAAGAAGGCTATTGTTTTCTCAGGGCCCTGGGCTAAAGTGTTCTATGCAATTCTGACTCCACACTTTGTGGTTTGCTCCTTCACCACTATTGTCAGGTAGAAAAATCTGACTAGCAATAGGGAGAAAAAAGTACTTCAGCTATCAGAAGTAATAACTCACTACTTTTGAAAGTTAATGTTATTTCAGGCGATACACTAGCTTTATAACAGTTACTTGCATGTTCTGCTGCACCTTAAAAAGGTTTCCACAGCAAAGCAGGTATAATTGCTAATGCTGCTGATTGGAGGAAGTAGAAATACCTTGTCAGCACCCCACTGATTAAATACCCACAACGCATGCCGTCCCGGTTGCACTGAGAGTTGAGGCGCTGGATGCCACACCTAGTGCCATACCGGCAACCCGGGTTCCGGAACGAGCCCGGGCTGTCGGCGGTTGGGGGGGGGAGATCAAGCATCCGAAAGAACTGCTCTCTTCTCCTGGGAAGGGCTCTGGGGGACTCCTCACTCAGTGACAACACCTGGTGGAGGCGGGGGCATTGCCCAGCAGCAAGGATGCGTTGGTGAGGCCTGGCTATGGCAGGTTGTCTGTGGGAGGTCCCACAATGACAACATTGCACGCTGTGCCAGGGGGCAAAACATATGTAAAATACCATGCCTCCCAATAGGCGAAGGAGGCTACAGGGTCCAGCCAACCACGCCCAATGTCGGGTCTCTCCAGTCGCTCCTCTGCTCTTCTCCATGCCTGGCCACTCTTCTGGATTATAGATAGAGCACCAGAAGGAGTACAAGTGCGGTCCCACCTTGGGGGACTCAGAGCCAGGGGGTGGAGTGGCCAGGTAGTGACTGGAGATTCAGGTCCAAGAAAAGTACGAGTGGAGGACTTAGGTGGGTGGGAACATGACACAGTGCCGAGAGACCCTTTGGACAGAGTTCGGGTAGGGCAGACAGAATAAACAGAATTCTAAAAAACAAATAAAAAAAAAAATACCCACAACGCCTCTTTTTCAAGACCACATCCAGTGGTGGTGAGATCTCGTGTTGCTGTAAGATGCCAGCATCGAAATATGAGATTTAGGTTGCCCACCATAAGTGGACATCATTGTATTTGTAGTATAGTATAAATGACCTGTTATAAATACTCCTCGGTGAATGCTCCTTGTTAACAACACATCAGTGCCACTCACTGTGAAGGGTCCCAGGTACGCCACATAGCCGGAAGAGAGCAGTATGTCCCCAGCTATGTTGTTGACCATGAACTCCAAGTTCTGTACGGTTTCCTGCCAGCGGACTTTCTCATCTGCCAAGCCATTTATCAGCTACAGAAATAAAAAGAGAATGTGCAGATTATTTCTTTTTTATCAGTTTAAGAATAAGAGGGTTCAGTACAAATACCACAATGGTAAAATCCCTTGCATATAAAATACATTTAATTAACAGTTCTGTTTCATTAACCACTCTGAAACCTTTATATTCTATAGTACTACACCAAGCTTTTTTTAATGATTTTTAACAAGGCGTTCTGAAATGGGTTTTTTTTGTTTAAAGAGCAAGGGCCCCGTATTCAAAAGTGGCAGGCTGCATCATGCAAGTGCTTGTGTGGCACAACTCAAATGAGCCGGAACAAAATCATGGTATATTCAGAAGTTGCACCATAATATGCGATCACACATGTGCGGCTGAATATCCCGAACACGCATAATCGTGCAGTGGGAGATGCATGGTGCATGCCCAGAGCCCAGTGCAGAGCATACGAAAGTGCGCGATGCAAAGTCACTTGTGTGGTGCGCAGATTTGCAATATCCAGCCAGGATATGCAAATGGCCTCATTGCACAGTCAGTGCCTAAACAACACATTTGCATCTCATTACTGGAATGCATTCAGGCAATTTGCATATCATTGGCATGCACAGTTACGGCATTACAGGGCAGCACCACCACTCCACAGAGTTGATCAGGAGGCACTGCAGCCTGGTTGTTTGTGGGTGGACTGCATTAGCCTGAGTACATTGCCTCATACCCCCCCAACCCCTTAGCACCCAAATGTGTGCTAAGGTGTGTGACAACGGGTCAGAATGTGTGACACAGCAGCAAACATGACAGTGCAAGCTCGGAAGACTGGAAATGAATGCACCAATGTTGTTATAGTGTGCTGATACCTAGCAGCCCATATTATCATAGAATTCTGCATAACAGTTCCAGTGATCGGTGTGACACTTGGACAGCTGGTTCTGATCACTGTATCATTTTTGTAATACAAAAATGGGTTATGGACTGTCTTTCTTGAGAAATGCTGAAACAACATGTGAGTATCATATATACACACACACACACACACACACACACACAAGGTTTTAGACACAAGGGCCCAGATATTCAAAAGGGTTGCGCCATGCGCAATAGGGTTGCACCTGCGCAAGTCTGAAATTGCACCATTCTGCGATATTCAGCAGGAGGCAGTTGCACAACAGAAAACATGCTGAGCAACAGCACAATGCTAATGAATGCATGCTGAACTGGAGGGGGAGGAACCATGCATAAACTGCACAGCCTGATATTCAGCCGGGCTGTGCAGAGTTGTGCAGGTGCAACCCCCAACCTGCGCCTGCACAACTTTGAGCCCAAAAAAAGGATCAAGTCGAGGGCCACACACAGGTGAGCTGCCACATTGCAGGGTGCAACACAGCAGCTGCCACCTGTGGCTGGCCCTCAACCTACTCCCTGTGCCCCCCCTGCAGCCCGATCACGGACAAAAGTGTAAAAAATCCCCCCTGCCCCCCGTCTGGCCTGATCACGGGCAAAAGCAGAAAGTCCCCCTCCCGACTGGCCCGATCGCGGGCAAAGCAGAAAAGTCCCCCCTCCCGACTGGCCCGATCATGGGCATAAACTTAATCACCCCCCACCAGCCCGATCGCGGGCAGCAAAGTGTCCCTCCCCGAACATATCCCTGGTGGTCCAGTGCACCGCTAAGCCCGATTGCGAGCTGAAGAAGTGTAACCCCCAACGTATCCCTGGTGGTCCAGTGGAAGCCCGATCGTGGGCTGAAGAAGTGTAACAACCCCCAACGTATCCCTGGTGGTCCAGTGGAAGGCCCATCGTGGGCTGAGGAAGTGTAACAACCCCCAGAATGTATCCCTGGTGGTCAGTGGACTGCTAAGCCCAATCGCGGGCTGCATAATGTGGCGAACCCCCAAGACCATATCCCTGGTGATCTAGTGTCCCCCACCCACCCACCCACGAAGCCCCACCACCCAGCTCCTCCCCACAGCTGGCAGGCGGCAGCATCCCATCCACCTGCTGCCTCGCCGCCTGCCGATTGATCGCCGGTAGGGATGCACAACCATTGGTGCAGAGCAAGAGCCAATGGGCGTCAGTAGCCATACCGCATAAGGCAGTCCAGATATGTGGAATGAATATGTGAATTCATTCACATATCTGAACTGCCTTGTACGGTATAGGCTGCACGCCCATTGGCCATGCCTCTGCTCCAATGGGCGGCAGCCCTACCAGGCAGTCAGTCGGAAGCGCGGGGCGCAGGCGGGTGGATGCTGCCGCCCGCCGGCTGCGGGGGGGGGAGCAGGGTGGTGGGGCTTCGTGGGTGGGGTAGGGAGACACTGGATCACCAGGGATATGGTCTTGGGGGCCGGGAGGTTCGCCACATTATGCAGCCCGTGATCAGGCTTAGCGGTCCACTGGACCACCAGGGAAACGTTCGGGGGGGTTGCTACACTTCTTCAGCCCACGATCAGGCTTCCACTGGACCACCAGGGATACGCTCTGGGGTTATACTCTTCAGCCCGTGATTGGGCTTCCACTGGACCACCAGGGATACGCTAAGGGGCTACTTTCAGCTCGCGATCGGGCTTAGCAGTCCACTGGACCACCAGGATATGTTCTGGGGGTACACTTTGCTGCCCGGATCGGCTGGTGGGGGGTTATTTAGGTTGTTGCCCATGATCAGGCCAGTCAGGAGTGGGGATTTTGATGCTTTGCCCACGATCGGGCCAGTCGGGGGTGGGGGATTTTATACATATTTGCCCAATGATCAGCTGCAGGGGCGCCGTCCCTGATGGCTGCTGCCTGGCAGGCCAGTGCAAGTCCTCGGGATCAGCCGCATCTACGCTAATGGCATGCAAATGGGGCCATAAACAGATTCAAATGGCCCCCCTGCACCTTGCATGAATTATGACCCCATTTGCATGTCACCTTTTGAATATTGGAAATTTGCGCATGGCGCAATGGTACTTGTGCCACCGCAAGTTGAATGCTCCACTCTGACCACTTGCAGTGGCGCAAGTTCCACTGCGCCATGCACAGTGGCTGTGGCTGGGGGGTGATATTCAAAGGAGTTGCTCAATAGCGCAGCTCCTTTGAATATCGCCCCTACCACACCCCTGCGCAACTATTTTGTGCAGCACAAGGGCTTGCGCCACAAAATAGCGCAGTTTGAATATCCGGCCCAAGGTGTTACCTGGAAGGCCAAAGCTAATTACAGATTTTAACTAAGTTAATTATAGCTGTAGTTGCTAAGAGGGAAAATCATAAACTTTGATAATGTTTAGAGGAGGAAGAGCAGGTTGTGACATTTTAGTGCAAAGTCATGAAAGATGCTTTCATGTCCTGGAAGGGGGAAGCTTATCATAAGATCAAAGAGAGTCATTTGAAGAACATGAGTTATGCTGAGGTTGCAGAATTTAATACTTGGAAAAGACATCCAGTTTTTATATAGATATATTTTTTTCTATATTCTGACAGGGAGGAGCTAGGTGACTCATGCAAAGAGGTGGGGAAAACCAGCTTTTAAACATTATTGTGTTTTACTTCGGAGACACTTTTATCTAGACTCTGACAAAGAAACATTGTTGAGCACTTTAAGCAGGTATTTAGAGAGAGAGACAAATTTAAGTACTGTAGTAGGAATTGCACTGTTAAAACCTTATTCTTTTAAAAGATTATATGGTTCTTGTGATACTAGTTCTGTATTTTATGTGTTACATATTTTTTACCGATTTTAGTAAAACTCTGTTTTTAGAGCTTACTTGGTCTGTCTTTGATTTCTTTCCTTTATAAGTATAGTATATATGGTTAAAGCAGACACTGTACATAAGCTTGAATGGTGATACCAAACTGGGAAAAGGTAAGCGTTTTAAATCTGAGGTCTTTCATTACAGTTTTTAAGGGTTGATTTCTGTACAGCTGGTTAGGTGCCCGTAGACAAAGATATCTGGCCCCCCGAAGAGAGAATTATCTGAGCCTGTGCATTGGGTATGCTAACAAGAGGTTCACAGTTTGAATCCCTCCAAGATTTGAGACCAAAGGTTGATTTGAATCCACAAAAACAGACAAGAGGGTTACCTTGTTCAGTTAACTGTTCACAAGACTGCGCTTGAAAGTTGGCACTTTGGGAGTAGCGGGCTGACCTGCTGAGTGGGTTTGTGACAGATTGGTTGGCAGCAGTGCAGATAATTTTGGTATTACAAGCTTGTACTGTTCAGTGTGTCAGCTGAGACCATAAGCTTACTTGCAAAGAAAGAAAAAGGCAGTGATTTATTTTTAAAAAGGAAACAGAACTATATCACTTGGCGTACAGTCAAGTTCCTACCCATTTTATTTTGTTTTCTAAAGTGCAAGTCAGAGTAGCAGTAGTGAGGGAAGAAAATGGCTTCTGACTACAGCAGGCACACTGTAGACTCCTTAAAATAGTTGTGCTGGGACAGAGGAGTCCCATTTACAAGGAAAGCCAGCAAGCAGAACCTCATAGATGCCCTGATGGCAGCAGATACCCAGAGCAGCAAGTCATGGACCGTGACTGAAAAGGACCAAACCTCGAGTGTGGCAGGGCTAGCGGCCAGTGCAGAGTCCAGATCCGATGAGGAGGACAACAGGGCCACAGTCAGTGAAGGGCCACAGAAGCAGGGGAAGGTCACTAGTATCCTAGATCCAGAAGTACTCAGGCTGCAAACTGAGTTGCACAGGATGGAGCTGGAGTTCCTGGAGAAGAGAGAATGAGAGAGATGAGAGGCAGAGTGGGAACAGCGGGAGGCAGACCGTGAGGAGCATGAGCGCCAGCGAGCTGCAGAAGAGAAGGCAGAGCGAGAACGCTGTGAGGCAGAGTGAGAACACCTAGAGACAGAGCAAGAACAGAGGGAGGCAGACCATGAGGAGCGTGGGCGCTACCGAGATGCAGAGGAGAAGAGAGAGGAGTGCCAGAGGCAACATGAACTGGAGAAGCTATGACTCCGACCAGCGGCACTAGAGCAGGTAAGTGGCTTGGGTTTAACTGAGGCTGCAGGACTGTGTTACAAATTGAATTCCAAATTAATAGCTGAGTTTAAAAAGGGGGAGGATATGGATGCCTTTTTAAATTCTTTTGAAAACATTTGTATTCAGGCTAAAATTCCTAGAGAGTCCTGGAGCTTCCAGCTATCCCTGCTACTTAGCGGGAAAGCTCAGGATGCATTGGGTCAAATGAACAATGAGGACAGTGATGATTACAGCAAGCTAAAAGCTGCACTGTTAAAGTTTGAATTAACTGCTGAATCATACAGAGCTAAATTCCATAAGCTCAGAAGAAGCCTGGATATGAGCTACGAGGAGCTAGCCACGAAACAACATCAGTTTTTAAAACGTTGGTGGGAAGGAATTGAGGCAAACTCTGTTGATAAAATTGAAACTGTGATATTATTAGAACAGCTTTTCTGGGCATGCCCAGCAGAGCTGAAAACCTGGCTGGAGGACCAAGATCCTAAAACAGTGCAAGAGGCTGCTGAACTCTCGGACCGCTATGCCAAGAGCAGACCTGCTCTGAGAGCAAATGGGGCAGGCGTGGCAGCACAGAAAGGGAAAAGCGTGCCTTCAGGGCAGCTAAAATCATCACTGCCTCCACTGAAACCAGTTATCCCCAGATTTCAGAGAAAATATTTTTCTGAAAAGAGAAGCGAAAGTTGGTTATGTAAAGAAATTGGGCATATTGCCAGACAGTGTCCCAAAAAGGCAAGCAATAATATTCAAGGTGGTACTAGAAAAGAAGTGGGTTGTTTGTGAGTCCCTGGAAGCATGCCAGTGAACATGAGGGAACACATACACCCAGTCATGGTGAATGGTGTGCAGATGCAGGGGTTAAGGGACACAGGGGAATCCCTGACATTGGTAAAAGGGGATCTGGTACAGCCTGGTCAGCTTATAACCAATAAATACGTCACTGTCCAAGTGTTCACTGGTGAAGAGAAAACATTGCCACTGGCCAGTGTTCTCCTGGACTGGGGTGAAACAGGTAGCTGTAGCCCTACCTTAGCAGTGGATGTGATCCTGGGCAACAATCTCAAACAGGAGATGTGTGCAGTTACCTGTAGCCAAATGGCAAGGGGAAACTGTAGTTCCCTGAACCCCACAGAAGCCATTGTGGAAACCACTGAGAGGCTGGTTCCCCAGCCTGTGTCTCCAGATGGGGAGACTAATGAAAAGGGGGCAGAAATTTCCCCAGTAGCAAGTAACCACACAGCTACAGAGGGTTACTCCAAAGAGGGAGGGGTGACTCCTTGTCAGAGGGTGGGGATTGACAGTGATCCTGAGTGCCCTGACGCTAGTGCTAGGGACCCTAGTTTAGTGACTGAAGGGGACCTGTCCCAAGCCTTGGGAATGTGCAAGGGGTTTGCAGGTGCTCAGAGAAGTGACCCTAGTTTAGAGAAGCTGAGGGCTTGGGCAGACTCGGACAGCGCACAGGCAGGTGACAGCAGGCATAAGCATTATTAGGAAAATTGACTTCTGTATACTCAGGCAATACAGACAGAGAGAGGGAGGGATGCTAGGCAGGCAGCTTGTCGTTCCCCAGTGGTATCTTGAGGAGTTGCTCAAAATTGCACACGATATTCCCTTGTCTGGTCATCTGGGAATCACATGCACTATGCAGCAGTTAGACCCAGAATCTCTACTGGCCTAACTTTACCCAGCAGGTGAGGGAGTATTGCAGGTCTTGTCACTGGTGCCAAGAAATAGGGAAGGCGGGCAGGAAAACCCACGCCGCCCTGATTCCCTTGCCCATAGTGGAGGAGTCATTCCAGAGGGTGGGAATGAATATTGTGGGGCCTTTAAATACCCCCAGCTCCTCGAGGAAGAGATTCATCCTAACTGTGGTGGATTATGCCACCCGGTACCCAGAGGCAGTTGCCCTATTCTCACTGAGGACGGACAAAGTGGAAGATGCCTTACTTGGGATTTCTCCTATGTTGGGTTTCCACAGGAGGTGATCACCGATCGAGGGGGTTCCTTCATGTTGGACCTGATGAAATGTTTATGGAAGAAGTGTGGGGTGGTGCAGAGATGCATGACACTGTATCAACCACAAGCCAATGGGCTTGTGGAAAGATATGATGGTACCCTAAAGTCAATGCTACGGGCATTTGCTGAACAGCATGGGAGGGACTGGGAGAAATACCTTCCCCACCTGTTGTTTGCATACAGGGAGATGCCCAAAGAGTCAACAGGATTTTCCCCCTTCGAACTCTTATATGGACGCCAGGTACAAGGGCCCCTAGACTTGATCCGGGAGGACTGGGAAGGCAAGCACACCACCCAGGAAACTCCCATTGTGGATTACGTCCTTAGGTTTAGGGAAAGGCTGAAGGAGCTTATGGGGGCAGCCCAGAGCAACCTAGCAGCTACCCAACAGAAACAAAAAATGTGGTACGGTCGCAGAGCCAGAGCTTGCTCATACATGGTGGGTCAGGAAGTCATGGTCCTTATTCCGGTCTGGAAAGACAAGCTGCAAGCTGAGTGGGCAGGACCGTACAAAGTGGTTAGGAAGGTAAATGATGTGAACTACATTGTAGAGTTACCTGACTGAAGATAGACCAAAAGGGCTGACATGGTGTTTGGAGTGTGTAGTCATGGGGAGGGGACGGATGAAGGAGAACCCCTTCTGGATTTGCTGGAGGAAGGTAAGCCGGAGTCCTCTGTGGAGGCAGTAAAACTGTCTCCCCAGCTGGCTCCGGACCAGATCCAGAAAGTAAGGGAGGTTTTAGCAGACTTTGCCCCATTGTTTAGTGCCAAGCCTGGACTAACCCCTTAGCGATGCACGATGTGGAGATAGGGACACAGATGTCCATCCGGACAGCATATCAGGTATCAGAGGCTGTCCAAAAGGACATTAGGAGGGAAGTGGAGGAGATGCTGGATTTAGGGGTAATCCAGAGATCCCACAGCCCCTGAGCCTCACCCGTAGTCCTTATGCCTAAACCAGATGACTCTACTCATTTCTGTGTGGACTGTCATGGACTGAACGCAGTCACGAAGTCAGACGCCCACCCAATGCCCCAGATGGATGAACTCCTGGACAAGTTGGGAGGGGCGACTTACCTTACGACGACTGACCTGACCAAGGGGTATTGGCAGCTGGACTTGACAGACAGAGCTAGGGAGAGGTCGGCCTTCATCACTCCGATATGCTTATTTGAGTTTAAAGAAATGCCTTTCGGAATGAAGAATGCCTGCCCGCTTTCCAAACGTCGGTGAACCAGGTGTTAAATGGTGCTGAGGAATATGATATGGCATACCTGGATGACATTGCCATCTTTAGCACCAGCTGGGAGGAACACCTATCCCACCTTAGGGAAGTGCTGGGCAGGATACAGAGGGCCAGGCTCAATGTCAAAGCTGAAAAGTGCCAGGTGGCCATGGAAGAAGTGGCATACCACAGGCATGCGGTAGGCTGGGGACAGCTCCGTCCTAACCAAATAAAGATAGAGGTAATCCAGGCATGGCCCAGACCAGAAACACAGAAGCAGGTCAGGAGTTTTCTAGGGACAGCAGAGTACTACAGGAAATTTGTACCCAATTACAATGTCCTGGCTGCTCCCCTATCTGACCTGACGAAGAAAAGGATGCCCAAGAAAATTACCTAGGGCCCAGCCTGTGAGGAAGCCTTTTCCAAATTAAAGGAGGCACTGTGCAGTACTCCTGTTTTGACAAGTCCTGACTATAGCAAAACCTTTACAGTTCAGACTGATGTACAAGACGTGGGTATTGGGGCAGTACTGAGTCAGATGTCTAGCCAAGGGACAGATCACCCTTGGCTTGCATTACCGAGACCTGGTTGGACGGGAATGCTGCCCCCTTTTTAGAGGACACTGTTCCCACCGGGTACTCCGTTATACATCGCCCAAGATTGATTTGTGGGGGGGGTGGCAGTCTGTTTCAAGACCGAATTGGGCCTAACTGGTGTACCAGTTGAGGAGGCCAGATCATCTGAGTGTACTGTGGTAACTGGTGTAGGGTGCAGGATTGCCCTCATTTATCATCCACCAGGTGATGAGAAGCTTTTTCTGCAGGAAATAGCAGATTTTGCTGCCGACATGGCCTTGGAGTTGCCCAGATTGATGGTTCTGGGCAACTTCAATGCTTGGGTCGACGATGAATCTTCGCTTTTTGGTCAACATTTCCTCCAGTAGATGACATCTCTGGGCTTTACACAGGTTGTTTCCTCAGCTACACACAAGGGAGGTCACTCTCTTGACCTGGTCTTCTTCCTGGGGATCGAGGCTTCCGATTTGGTGGTGGAACCAGTCGGTTGGTCCAATCACTACTCAGTTGGGTTAAATTTTGAGGCCCCCCTTGGGAGGTCGGCCCCTGTGGAGTTGGTCAGGTACCGTCCATTGCGGGACGTTGTCCCTGAAGACCTGATGGTGGTTATTGACCTCTCGTTGTTTGATGAGTTTTGCACTGATCCTGAGCAGCTGGTAGTGGCCTATAATAGGGCCATATCGGTGGCACTCGATCAGATTGCACCAGTCTATGTTCGCCCCCTTCCACGTCGTCTGCTGCCCCATGGTTTGATTGGGCTCTGAGAGGGCTGCGGAGGTTGGGGTATAGGTTGGAGCGTCATTGGAGGAAGACCACCACTGATGCCGACCACCTTATTTTGCTAGAGCATTATAAACTCTACCAAACAGCAATTTCCCATAAGAAGGCAGAATTCCTGTCCAGGGAAATTTCTGTCGCACGGAATCGACCAGCTCAGCTCTTCAGAACTGTTGACAGACTGTGCAACCCAGTCTGTCAGCAGATCCGTCGAGCCTTTACTCAAATTGATTGTGAGGAGATTAGTCGATTCTTTGCGAATAAGGTTGAAGACATCAGGAGGGAGTGCCTTCAACCTCTTTCCAAGGTTGCTGCAGTTGATCGGTGTCCTGACGCAGAGCCCAGAATTTCCTGGAGTACCTTTGACCTACCGGATCTTGTAGACACTATGAGGATTGTCCAAGAGATGCATCCAACATGCTGTAGTTTAGACCCTGGCCCTACTTCCCTGATTATGGGTTGTAGTGAGATCATCGGCCCGGTCTTAGCTGGGATTATCCGGTGTTCTTTAGATATGGAAGTTTTTCCTAGCTTTCTGAAGGAAGGGGTGGTGACTCCCTTTCTGAAGAAAGCTTCTTTAGACCTGGATGACCTAGCAAACTACAGGCCAATCTCTAATCTCCCTTTTGAGGGGAAGGTTATTGAGAAAGTTGTGGCGGCCCAACTGGATAACCATTTGACCATCCATAGTTTATATGAACCTCTCCAGTCTGGTTTTTGCAAGAGGCATAGTACTGAGACTGCTCTGGTTCGGGTGCTCAATGATCTCCTGATGGCGAGAGATTGGAGACACCGTTCTATCTTGGTTCTCCTTGATCTGTCATCAGTCTTTGATACTGTGGATCATCGGGTTTTGCTCGAATGCCTGAGGTCCATTTGTGGACTATCGAGTACAGTCCTCAGATGGTTTTCATCATTCCTCGTAGAGAGAATACAGAAAGTGGTCTTGGGTTTGCATTCATCCGGGGCCTTCTCTCTACCTTGTGGGGTGCCTCAGGGTTCAATGCTTTCCCCATGTTATTCGCAGTATATATGCTACCCCTCGGAGAAACTGTAAGACGGCACGAGCTGAGGTTTCACTGCTATGCTGATGATACCCAGCTCTACCTGTCTTTTGCACCTGACCAGGTTAGTGCTGTCTCGGTACTGAACAACTGCCTCGCAGATATCCAAGACTGGATGAACTCCAGAGGTTTAAAGTTGAACCCAGGAAAGACTGAGGTTATGGTTGTGGACCCGGGTCGCAGGGTAGAGGGTTCGTGGACTGGTCTCCCCTCTGGATTAATCCTGGGTGTGGACCAGATCCTCACCTCTGAATGGGTGCATAACCTGGGAGTGGAGCTTGACACTGGTTTGGCCCTCCGTTATCAGGTGTCTGCAGTTGTCAAGCTAGCATTTTTTCATCTTAGGAACATTGCCAGGATTAGGCACCTTGTTCCACCCAGTGACCTGCCGGTTCTGGTCCATGCCTTTGTGACATCTCACCTTGATTACTGTAACTCCCTTTACCTAGGACTTCCTGGGGTTGATATCCGCCGCTTGCAGCTAGTGCAGAATGCGGCAGCATATTTGTTGACTGGGGTATCTAGAAGTTCTCACATTACCCCTGTGCTGCACGCTCTGCACTGGCTGCCAATACAGTGGCGGATCACCTTTAAGGTGGATCTTTTGACCTACAAAGCCCTACACAGTCTGGGTCCCGACTACTTGACAGAGCTCCTGGTGCCCTACACCCCACCCCGAGACAGCTCCACTCGGCTGATGAGGGGTTGCTGGAGATTCCGAGGGTAAATCTGAAGTCATCTGGTGCCCGTGCGTTTGGATTTGTTGCACCTACCCTCTGGAATTCTCTGCCCCGTCAGCTCTGGGAGTGTAGGACGGTGGGGAGCTTTAAGCAGGCACTAAAGACTTTTTTTATGGGAGAAAGCGTTTCCATCTTTGCTCTAATTTTATATTGCAGCATTGGAAGATATGTTTATATTTGTTTTATTGAATGTATTGAATATGTTTTATGTTTGTTCTTGATGTACAGCGCTTTGAAATTTTGAAAGACAATTAAATACATTTTATTATTATTATTATTAGTATACCTGAGTAGGAAGTTACTTCCCAGGGAACAAGAATACTCCACAGTGGAAAAAGAATGTCTTGCCATAGTGTGGGCCCTAAAAAAGATTGAGCCATACTTATATGGGCAGCATTTTGTGGTGCAGACTGACCACAAACCCCTGGTTTGGCTGACGCAGATGGGAAAGAACAATGGTAGATTGCTAAGATGGAGTCTTGCTTTGCAAGGGTATGATATGACAATATTACATAGGGCTGGAGCCAAAAATCAGAACTCAGATGGGCTGTCTAGGGTCTATGAGGAGTAAATTGATTTGGGAAGCTCATCCCATGCATGGGATAGAGCTCCCAAATTCAGTCTAGGTGGGGAGGAACTGTGACACTTGGACAGCTGGTTCTGATCACTGTATCATTTTTTTGTAATATAAAAATGGGCTATGGACTGTCTCTCTTGAGAAATGCTGAAACAGCACATGAGTATGACACACACACACAGAGGTTTTAGATACAAGGTGTTACCTGGAAGGCCCAAAGCTAATTACAGACTTTAACTAAGTTAATTATAGCTGTAGTTACTAAGAGGGATAATGCTTAGAGGAGGAAGAGCAGGTTGTGACGTTTTAGTACGAAGTCATAAAAGATGCTTTCATGTCCTGGAAGGGGGAAGCTTATCATAAGATCAAAGAGAGTCAATGGAAGAACATGAGTTATGCTGAGGTTGCAGAATTTAACACTTGGAAAAGACATCCTGTTTTTATATAGATATGTTTTTATATATATTCTGTCAGGGAGGAGCTAGGTGACCTCATGCAAAGAGGTGGGGAAAACCAGCTTTTAAACATTATTCTGTTTTACTTTAGAGACACCTTTATCTAGACTCTGACAAAGAAACACCGTTGAGCACTTTAAGCAGGTATTTAGAAAGAGAGAGACAAATCTAAGTACTGTAGTAGGAATTGCACTGTTAAAACCTTGTTTTTTAAAAGATTGTATGGTTCTTGTGATAATAGTTCTGTATTTTATGTGTTACATATTGTTTATCTGTTTTAGTAAAACTCTATTTTTGGAGCTTACTTGGTCTGTCTTTGATTTCTTTCCTTTACAAGTAGAGTATATATGGTTAAAGCAGACACTGTACATAAGCTTGAATGGTGATACCAAACTGGAAAAAGGTAAGCGTTTTAAATCTGAGGTCTTTCATTGCAGTTTTTAAGGGTTCATTTCTGTACACCTGGTTAGGTGCCCGTAGACAAAGATATCTGGCCCCCCAAAGACAGAATTATCTGAGCCTGTGCATTGGGTATGCTAACAAGAGGTTCACAGTTTGAATCCCTCCAAGACTTGAGACCAAAGGTTGATTTGAATCCAAAAAAACAGACAAGAGGGTTACCTTGTTCTGTTAACTGTTCACAAGACTGTGCTTGGAGGTTGGCACTTTGGGAGTAGTGAGATGACCTGCTGAATACATTTGTGACAGTCGGTGTGTAATGTCATCCACTATTGGGGCCAGCAGCGCTGGTGCAAAGCACAGATGTACAGTGCTATCTGCATACCCACTGGGTATATAGAGGCACCGCTCCAACCAACTCAGTACCTTTTTACTGTGAAGAAGAGCAAAAAAATGTAAATTACATAATTATCGTAATTCTTGATGTTCTTTGACAAAGTCTCCACCACTCATTCACACTAATGGGACTATGCCGGAGGCTCTAGAACCCTGTGGGAGCCAAAAATCTTCAGGAGGGCTGGCACCGGGATAGGACTGCACATGTGCAGCACCACGAGACTAGGTCGCACCTGTATAGGCTATCTCGGAGTCAACCCTCCAACTGCCTCAGTACATTTTCAACTGAGGAGGTGCAGCGTAAACTAATAAAAGAAAACATAACCCTAACTTCCGGGCATGTGAAGGCTCGGATGACCCATGTAAGAAGGGTCAATTCAACAATGTCTTCACAGCCTGAACAATAAGGAAGTGAAGATCAAAACAGAACGACTGAGATTGGGGATGGTGGGTGGGCATGTGAATGAGTGGTGGAGACTTCATCCAAGAAGATGAAGAATTATGCTAAGTAAGTAATTTCCTTATCTTCCTGGACTAAAAGTTGCCACCTCTCATTCACACTAATGGGAGAGTACTGAGCTAAAAATCAACCCTCTTGAGTAGGGTGGTAGGAGACAGAGCTCACTCAGGACAGAAGTTTATTTATTTATTTAAAATTGGTGACCAGGAAAGGCATACTGAGCTGTGGCTCGTTTCCAGGTGCGATCTGGGCACAAGGTGTACACAGAGGTATGCAGAAAAAGTATGACAATTCTTGGTTACAGACAGTATGTACAACAATTCTTGGTTACAGAAAGTATGTACAACATCTAGAGCTACAGTACAAACATTTATCTTTACAGTATGGTATAAACAAGCACAGGAATTGTACGGTAGAGATGCAGGAATTCAGTAAAGTTTGAGGCTAGCGTATACAATATTGACTGTCTGAGGCCTCCTAATGTATGTTAGGCCCATATTGGGGTGGGTCTCACTGAGCATCTTTGGCAAAGAGGGGAGGGAGGGGGGGAGGAGCCTGAGGAGTTGTTTAACTGCTGAAAGGGAGGAAGCCTGGCAAAGGCTGGGTGGGAGGTTGTTCCATAGGAGGGGGAGAGATGTTATGAAAAGGCAGCTTGACCGGTAGCAGTGTTGGGGCATGGGAGGTGGAAAATGCGGGCATCCCTGTAGCGGAGGGAGTAGCCAAGTGAATTGACTGGTGCAAGGTGGGAAGTGAGGTATGGGAGCAGGGAGCCAGACCAGTATTTAGCAATGAGGGAGGCGCTGTGGATGGTTCTCCTGTGGGACAGCGGGACCAGGGAGAGAGTTGAGTAGAAGAGGCAGTGATGGGTAAGTGGAGGGAGGCAGTGGCCAACAGAACAAGTAGAGTAGGATGTTAAATTTGGAGAGGGAAGAGGTTACCATAGATGATGTCCACATAGTCTAGTATTGGCAAGACTGTTTTACGTACGAGTTTGCTGCAGATGGGAAGGGGAAGACTGGCTTTGTGACGATAGAGGATGGAAAGTTTGGGCTGGAGTTTGGTGCCAACGGCCTTGACGTGGATGGAGAAGCTGAGGTGGCTGTCCAGCCAGTCTCCCAGGTATCTGAAGGTGGGAACCAGCTCAAGGGGAGAGCCATCCAGGGTGGAGATTACTGGGGGGGGGGGGAGGCAGGGAAGCAAGCTACTGTCTAGAACTGAAGATCATGGTGACAGTTGTTTTGGCATTAAGTTTGAGCTGTTTTTTCAGGAACCAGGACTGGACTCTTTTGAAGTCATTTTGAAGATCTGAGAGGACACTGCCAAGGGAGGGGCCCAAGGCATAAATATCGCATCGCTGGCATACAGATGCACATTAGAGGAGAGACAGGCAGCGAGGAGGTCATTTATGAAAAGGGAAAGAGGATGGGGCTGAGGATAGAACCTTGGGGGACACCTGAGAGGATGGGAAGAGGAGGGGAGAGGGTGTCATCTAATTGTACGGACTGCTGCCTATTCTGGAGGTATGAGTGGAACCAGTTGATGGCAGCTTGGGCATGGCCAAAGGAGCTGAGTTTGCGGAGCAGCAGAGGCTGGGAGACTGAGTCGAAGGCTTTCGTCAAATCGATAAAAACGGCGGTAGTGGTTTGGCTGCTGTCCATGGCCGAGAGGACTGAGTCAGTTACTCACAGCAAAGTAGTGATGGTGGAATGGTGTTTTCTAAATCCTGACTGAAAGGGAGAGAGGTAGGTGTTGGAGGAGAAACAATTTGACAGTTTGGACAGTGTAAGGGATTCTTGAGTTTTGGCGAGGGAGGGCGGGAGCGAGATGGGCCTGTAGTTTCCCGGCAGGAAAGGGTCGCCGCCTTTGTGCAGAGGGAGGATATTGGCCAATTTCCAGGCAGAAAGAAATGGAAATTACGTACTTACCATAATTGTTTATCTTCTTGGACAGTCTCCATCACTCATTCACACTAATAGGATAGCGCCAGAGGTGCTAGGACCAAGCAGGAGCCAACACTTTTCAGAAAGGTCGGTGCCGAGACAGGACCACGCATGCGTGGCACCGTGAGACTAGCTCGCGCCTGTGTAAGCTATCTCGGCGACAACACTAAAACCACTTCAGTACATTTTCGATCGAGGAGGTGCAGCGTAACTAAGAAGGGTCAAAGAAATGGAAATTACTTACTTACTGTAATTATTGATCTTCTTGGACAGTCTCCAGCACTCATTCACACTAGTGGGATAGCATCAGAGGCACTAGGACCAAGCGGGAGCCTAAAATTTTCAGAAGGGTCAGCGCTGAGACAGGATCACGCATGCATGGCACTGCAAGACTAGCTCATATCTGTGTAGGTTATCTCAGCGTCAACCCTCCAACCACCTCAGTACCTTTTTGACCGAGGAGGTGCAGCGTAACTAATGAGAATAACTCATCCTGAGTTTCTGGGCCTGAAAGGGCCTAGATGGCCTTTGCAAGAAAGGTCAAAGAACAATGTCTTCACAGTCTGAACCATAGGACCATGAAGACCAGGAAGAAAAATGAGTGAACCCAAGGAATTGTGGGTGGGCGTGTGAATGAGTGATGGACTGTCCAAGAAGATCAATAATTAGGGCAAGTACGTAATTTTCATATCTTTCTGGACTAAGTCTCCATCACTCATTCACACTAGTGGGAAAGTTCCAAGCTAAAACCAACAACCCTGAGTAGGGTGGTAGGAGATAGGGTTCACTCAGAAAGGACGGCCAGGGACTGTCCTGCTAATAAAAAGAGCTGTCTTGGAAAGAGTACCTAGAACATAGTGCTTACAGGATAAGTGTTTGAGTTGTAACTCACCACTTTGCAGACAACTGCAATGGACACAAAATGAAACTCTGCCAGGAAGCTGCAAGCACTCTAGGAGAGCGGCGAGAACCCAGCCTCACAATTTGGTTTTAGGACCAAAATTAATGGTGTCAAAGACATGTACTAATTTAACGTAAACGGACCTCAGGAACTGAAAGAGCCGTAGGTAAATCTATTGGTTCAAGGTAGACCAAAAAGTGCAGATGGAAACCCCCACTACCAAGTATGGCTGACCTGCGAAGAACAGGTCCAGGAGCACTTGAACCCCTTACTTGGTGAGCAAAAGAAGGGCCAGGTGGGGTTAGCCCATCAAGAGGAATGGTTTTCACTTAGTCTCTGAAACCTTCCTGATGGAAGGCCAAAGCATGACTTAGAAGCCTCTTGTGGTGGTCTAGTAGAACCAGATCCTACCCACTTTATATTCCAAAAAGGAATTATCCTGCCCCTGTGTGTACAACTGAAGTAGCAGTCTCTGAACTCAGGGAATAGAGGAAAAGTGTACAGGAGGATGTATCCACTGCAGAAAAACATTTCAACAGGAAAAAACGGGCTGGATTTCTAAGGCAAATAGAGGCAGATGTGCGTCGAGGAAGGATGCAGCAGGACCAAGTTAGGGCTAACCCATTCATTGAAAAAGACTGAATAGCGGCAGAAGTGACTCAATGTGATGAGGCGCTACTCACTCCAGCCTCCTTAAAGGGAGTAGGAAGGACTCTAGTTTGCTTTGCAGAAAAACAAACATCACAGCTCCATCAGGCACTCGGAGAGGATACCTTTGTGAGCGGCTGGCAAGGAACCAGTGTGCAGGAACTGAAAGTGTGAATATTTGAGAAGCCATCTCAGAAAAAAAGACCTACTTGACCAATGGTCAAGAAAGGAGCATGTCTGAATTGCTCCCAGGAGAGAGAGATCCCGTAGGGCCATGAATGCCTGGGAGAGCAGGAGATGGCAACAGAGGAGTTGGGGCTAAGTCAACAACAGAAGGAACCCATCCTCTGTCTGGGCAAGAGAGCGCACCAGGAGCCTCAAGAGTAGGAGGAAATGGAAATTACGCACCTACCATAATTCTTGATCTTCTTGGACGAAGTCTCCATCACTTATTCACACTGATAGGATCTATGCCGGAGGTGCTAAGACCCAGCAGGAGCAAACTTTTTGCAAGATGGCCAGCGCCAGAGATGGAGCTGTGAGGAGCAGCACCACAAGCCTCAACTCGTGCAGCAATGACTACCTCGGAGTCAACTCTCCTACCGTCTCAGTACCTTTTTTTCCTGAGGAGGTACAGCGTAACTAACCTAGAAGGATAGCCTAACAACTGGACATAAGATAGTCCAATCGACCCGTATAAGAAGAGTCAACAAAGAAGTCTTCACAGCCTAAACATTAAGGGAGTGAAGAACAACAACAGAGGTGAGCTCAGGGGATGATGGGTGGGCATGAGAATGAGTGGTGGAGACTTCGTCCAAGAAGATCAAGAATTATGGTAGGTAAGTAATTTCCATATCTTCCTGGACATAAAGACTCCACCACTCATTCACACTGATGGGAGAGTACCAAGCTAATAATCCCCCGAGAGGACGGCAGGAGAAACCAAGAGCTCACAAATTTAGGACAGAAGTCCATTAAGGACAGTCCTGCTAAACGAAAGATGTCGCCTGGCATGGACATCCAGCTCATAGTGCTTGACGAAAGTATGCACTGAGCTCCAGGTAGTCGCATTGCAAATGTCTGCAATGGGCACGTTGTGCATTTCCACCAGGGATGCAGCGACTGCTCCAGTAGAGTGAACGTACACTCTGCCCTCCAGCTTAACTTGTACCATGGAATAACAGTGGTGAAGGCATGCTGCCAGCCATGCCGAAATGCATCTTATAGTGACAGGTTGACCTGGCCGGGTCTCACTGAAGGAAACAAACAGTTTTTGAGCTTTGCGAATTTGTTTTGTTCTATCCAAATAGAAACACAGAGCTCTTCTGACATGTAAAGAACGAAGGGTACACTCTCCTTCATTTTGGAAGTTCGCAAAGTAAGTAGGTAGGCCCAAAGGTTGGTTTAGATGGAATTCTGAAACAACCTTGGGGAGAAACTTAGGATGGGTCCAAAGAACTACTTTGTCCTTATGAAATACAGTATATGGAGGGTCTATGACCAAGGCATGTATTTCAGAAACCCTGCAGGCCGGAGGTAATAGCCACCAGGAAGGCCATTTTTCAAGTGAGATATTTCAGCTCACAGGTAGCTAGAGGCTTGAAAGGTTTTCGAGTGAGCATGTCTAGCACAAGATTAATGTCCCTGGCTGCAACTGGACGTCTGATAGGAGGTCTGGTATGCAGAATACCCTTAAGAAACCTCTTAGCTACAGGTAACTGAGCCAGTGACAAAGAAAGTACCGGCTCATGATAAGCTGAAATGGCACAAAGGTGAACTTTGACTGTAGAATATTGTAGACCTGAATTTGAGAGGTCTAAAAGGTACTCTAGAACTTTATTTGGTGGGCAGAAAAAAGGATTCAAAGAGGATTTTGCACACCAAAGAGAAAAACGCTTCCATTTTGACTGTGTAAGTTTTTCTGGTGGCTGGCTTGTGCGCAGCCAAAAGAATATCAAACTCTCCGACAGACACTGAACCTGTTCACTTCTATCTCTCTTCAGGAGCCAAGTATGAAGGTGAAGTGACCTCAGATTGGGATGGTCCACAGGCCTCTGGGTCAGAAGGTTGATCTGAAGGGGCCTTCGGAAGGATTTCTGACACACTGTTGAGTAACGGAAACCATTTCTGTCAAGGCCAGAAGGGAGCAATGAGGATCATTTTGTCCCCCTGGGACTCGAATTTGAGAAGTACCGTCTGAATTAGTGGAAGAGGAGGAAAGGCGTACAGAAAGCATTTTGCCCACTGCAGCCTGAATGCATCCTGACAGAAAATGCCAGGCCCTGGATTTCTGGAGCATAAGAGAGGCAGTTTTGTGTTGAGTGGGGATGCAAAAAGGTCCAGGTCTGGAGTTCCCTACTATGCGAATAGCGACTGAACTGCGGTTGAGTAGAGATACCACTCGTGAGGATCTGTCTCTGTTCTGCTGAGGCGGTCTGCCATTTTGTTCTGCACTCCCAGCAGGCAGAATGCCTGAATTAGAGCTTTGTGCTCTAGGCACCATTCCCACACTCTCACCGCTTCCCTACATAAAGGGTAAGAGTGTGCACCGCCCTGCTTGTTGATGTAATACATCACTGCTTCGTTGTCCGTTTGAAGGAGAATGTTCTTGTGACAGAGAATGTCCTTCAAAGCCCAGACTGCATAAAGGACAGCTCTCATTTCTAGGACATTTATGTGAAGCTGGGACTCATCCTGAGTCCATGTACCTTGGGTGTGGAGATTCTGACAGTGAGCTCCCCACCCCATCAGGGACGTGTCCGTGGTAATGGAAATCTGATGATACAGGGGAGCAAAGGGATACCCCTCAAGAAGGTTGTCCTCTTGTGACCACCAGATGAGTGACCTCTTCAGAGGTTCTGTCACCTTGATGAGAAAGGACTGAGGGTGAGTGGTTGGGGACCACTGAGTACTAAGCATCCTTTGAGAGCTTCTAATGTGGAGACATGCTAGGGGTACAGTGAACACCGAGGATGCCATGAGACCCAGCATCCATTCCATCAAGATAGCTCGAACTGAGCTGTTCTCTCTGATGTATCGGGCCATTTGAAGAATATCACTCCTTCTGTCTTCTGGAAGAAAAACCTTTGCAGAGGAGGTGTCCAGAAGAGCTCGTATAAAAAGGAGCTTCTGGGAGGGTTGCAACTGTGATTTCTTGAGGTTTAGTAGGACTCCCATGGACATGAGAAAGTCCGAGGCCGTGGTTATGGTGTCGAGAGTTCCTTGCCTGGAAGGACTTGCTAGAAGCCAGTCATCCAGATATGGAAACACTTGTATTCCAATTTTTCTGAGATGCACTGCGAGAAGTGCACAACACTTTGTAAAAACTTGTGGCGCCAAGGATAGCCCAAAGGGCAGGACTCTGAACTGATAATGTTGGCCCAGTGCTACAAACCTCAGGTATTTGTGGTGCTTTGGGCGTATAGGAATATGTTGGTAAGCATCCTGCTTGTACAGGGAAGCTAGCCAATCGTGTTGATGAAGCAAGGGTAACAGGATCCCTAGTGATATCATCTTGAACTTTTCCTTGAGAAGAAACTTTTTTAACTTTCTGAGGTCCAGAATGGGGCGCATGCCACCGGTCTTTTTCTGGACCAGGAATGGGAGTAGAAACCTGTGTTTCGTTGATCCAGCGGAACTATTTCTACTGCCCTGTTGTTCAGAAGGCCTTGTATCTTGGATGCAAGAAGGTCTGACTATATTGTTGACAGCCTGGGCTGTCGTTTGGTGGGATAATCCGGAAGGGTTTCTGAAAGGTTATGGGAGTACCCCACGCAGATTATCCTGAGGACCCATTTGTCTGATGTTATGCACTTCCACTGGTTGTAGAACTGAGTCAGACATCCTCCCACCACTGAGGAAAAATACCCCTTAGGCAGTTCAGGTGGGACCTGGGCCAGAAACGCAGAAGGTGGCACTGGGAACTTTGGGTCTTTGTGCCTTCTGCTGCATTTACTTTTGAGGCTGGGGGGGGTTGTTTTTTGTTAAAACCTCCCCTGCCCTTACCCTGAAAGCACTGACGGTTGTGAAACTGACACTTGTTAACACCCTCCTAAGAAGGGGTGGGAGTGGTTGAGCCGTTTTAATGGCCAACCTAGTCTTCTGTGTGGCCTCCAGAGCTTGCTCTACTTAAGGTCCGAACAGATACATACCATCAAAGGGTAACGCCATGACCTACTATTGAGCATCATTTGTGAAGCCCGAAGTGTGTAGCCAGCAGTGACAATGGGTACAAATGCCTGCTGCTGCCGCTTGAGAAGCAGTATAGAAAGCATCCATAGCTGCTTTAACCTGCTGGTTGTTGGACTCGATACCCCTGGTTATGGTCTGAAGTAGCTCTGAACTAGTGTCCAACTCGGTCAGAGCTTCCACCACGTGTTTGAGCAAATGCCAAAGAACATACTCATATTGAGAGAAATAGTCCTGGCAGCTGGCAATATGCATACCCAGGGTAGAGTCAGCAAAGACTCTCTTACCTAAGGTGTCTATCTTGCAAGATTCTTTGTTTATAGGCTGGGCTGTAGATGCCTGAGGAAGAACAGCCTTATCATTTTCTGCCAGGACTACAATAGGGTCTGCAAAGGCCTGGGAGGCCCAACTAGGTAGATCCATGGGAGCAGCATACTTCATGTCTATGGACTTAGCCACAGAAGGAATGAGAGCGGGATTATTCCATACCATCTGAGAAAGCATCTCAAAGAATGGTTGTACCAGGGGAGTTAAATCCATAGGGATCTCCAGGACATGAAGGTATTGGAGTCTTAAGAAATTCCCAGGATCAATATCTGTTGTCTGCAGAGAAAGAGCAGAATGTAAATTTTTCAGCAGAGACTTAAATGAAAGGTCTTCAACCACGGGCTCTGCAGCAGGATTGATCCCTGCTCCTTCAACATCATCACCCAGCCGAAGGTCTGGGTCAGGCTCAATATCATCTCCTGACAGCCAAGGAGGGACTGCATGGACAGGAAAGGAGTGAAAGTCAGTAGGAAATGAAGAAGAGAATGGAATCGGAGTCGAGTAGCCCTGAAGACTGGACAACGCCACACCAAGCCTCGGCACTGAAGAGGAGCATGGCGCCAAACGCAAGGAAGTCAGCGCCATCTGAAACAGCCCAGCACATGGCACCGACAGAGGCCACAGCACCGACAGGGCCCGTGGTTCCGAAGACGGCACTGAGGATGGCACTGACAACCCCAACGGTGCCAAGGGTGGCGCCGACAGGTGCATCAGCACCGAAGACAGTGCCGACAGGTGCACTGGCGCTAAAGATGCCGTCGAGAGAACTATCAATGCCGACGGTGCCGAAAGCAATCCAGGGCTCCAAAAACTGTGATTTGAAGAAAAAGTAGAAGGAATATCAGGAGATAGAGGCATCAGTGTGGCCTCCTGTGCCACAGCCATGTGAGGGGGGAAAACACCACAGTGCGGAGTCGACAGCACCGAAGAGGATGCTGTGCAACTAGGAAGGTCCAACCACCCTACCCAGTCCCTCAAAAGGCCCGAGGGCCTCGGAGTGACCGGACCAGGCTACTGGACCAACCTCCGAGCCCAGTGCTTCATATGAGCGGCCCACTGATGAAACTGCTCATTGGAAGCCCCTCCAAAAGGCAGGGAAGGGCTCCGATGTCGAAGAGGTCAGTCACCGGAAACAGAAACCAGTGACTCCGGAGGAGAAGACTGACAACTGACCCCAATAACCGACCTTGGATGCACAGATATACCAGAAGGCGACCTCAAGTGATGCCTTTTCCTTTTTGACCTGTAGGCTGAAGAAGAGCTCGAGGCCAAACAGTGCGAAGAGTGCGACTGTTTTCTTTTATGCTTTCAGGGGGACCGCCCATCCCCTCTAGCATCAGACCGTCTGTTTTCAGACCCACCCCTCTGGAGAGGGTGGCGGACAGGACCCACTCCCACCTGACTGAACAGCTTTCATACGAAGTCTCCCTACCGTCACCTGACCCACTCATGGTCGGCTCCATCAATGTAGGCTGAAGACTTCCTTTCTTTAATAAGTATTGTTAAAAGTAAGCGGTACTTATTTTGAGATATATTACAAAACAATAAACTGAAAACTTTGCTGCTAGTTTGAAGTTTGACTCCAGGAAGGCAAGCGACGTTGTTACTGAAGCGCACTCGATGGCGGGGAAAAAAGGAATTGAGGCTGTTGGAGGGTCGACGCCGAGATAGTCATTGCTGCACGAGCCGAGACTCGCAGTGCTGCTCCTCGCTGATCCATCACTTGCAAAAATTTTACTCTTGCTGGGTCCTAGTGCCTCTTGCATAGATCCCATCAGTGTGAATGAGTGGTGGAGACTTTATGTCCGGGAAGATCCTGAGTTCCAACTCACTGGAGAGCCACTTCTGTTGTTGCAAGGCTCTGATCTAGAGAAGAAACCCTGATTAAAAAAAGGGGGAACCAACAGACTGGGCAGTCGCCTAGGTCTAGGAAATATCTCTGAAAAAGAGAAATTTCTCTTGGAGAAAAGAGATGACCCATACCTTCGCTGGATCGGACTCCCCCTAGGGGTAGTAGAAGTCGGGTACTCTTTACCATAGTTTAGAAACGACCGCCTCAGGGACTGAGGTGGAACCTGACCAGATCCAAAAGGGTGGTATCAGGTAATTTCGGCTAGACCCTGTGCTGTGACAATTTGAATTTGTTTTTTTTTTACCATTAGTCCGAGCCTGACAAGGTTTCAGGCTGCTATCTCGCAGGGATTGCCTGATACAAAAATGACGAAGATTTCATTCTTCTGAGGGGCAGGAGGAGCCTAAGCGTCCATAACTGAAATCGTGACCGGACTAATAATCACAGCTGAAGAGATGTTAACCACCTGTGCTGAAGAAGCCACCGAAGGGGCAGTATCAGAAGAGGGCTATATACCCCTATCAAAGAAGCGGAAGAGTCTATGCGGCTCCCGACCATTAAATTAGAATGTTCCACAGAGTGTAATTGTCTTGACGAATGAAAGAGTCTAGATGCAGCAGTGTATGGTCCACAGATGCAGTCTGAATACTACAATGGACCCCATCACAAAGGAACTACTGAACAGATCTTCCATCATGGACTCTGATGATAGAGTGGGTGTGCCCTTCAGTATAAAAAATAAGTCATCCACTGTATCACTGACCAGAAGGACAGGGAGAGACTCATCTAGATGCACTTCTACCCCAGAAGGACCCCTAAGAGAGGTCTAGGTCAGAGCCACTAGAGACTCTGCCACCAGGAAGGATGTCGAGGAGCTCGGCACCATGTAAGAAGCCCAGAAAGTGCTGAGCAGAATGAGAGATTCCACTGGCAGAACAGTACAGAAGAGTTCCATCAGCAGAAAACCGCTGGATGTCACAAGATCCCACGCAGACTGCCACCCACTAAGATGTGTGGAAAATAATCCACAGAATAGGACTTCATTCTGTGGAAAACATCTTGCCACAAGTTCCGCAGAAGAAGAGGTCTGCAGAAGGAAAATCCATCACTAGTTCTGCAGGACAGTACCAACTAGCACCGGCAGCACCAGCATCACTTGTGGCACAGGAGGGCACCAAGCAGTGCCAATGACAACCTGGGTGACACCCGAGGGCACCAGTGGCAGTACACGCAGGTAACCCCAGAACCCATGGCAGCAATGGCACCCGACGGCACCCCGACACCCATTGTACCATGGCACCCATGACACCCATGCTAGCCATGGCAGCAATGGCACCCATGGTACCCACAGAAGCAATGGCACCCGAGGGCACCCACAGCACTCATGATACTCATGGCACCCATGGGTGCCTGCATCACCACCCATGGCACCTGCAGGTGTTTGGTGCCACCCACATCACCCACTGGCACTTGGTGCCACCCACAGGTGCTCGGTGCTGCTCCCATGGCACCCGCAGGTGCTCAGCGCTACCCACAGGTGCCTGGTGCTACCCGCGGGTGCCCATGGACATCCACAGCACTGCGAGACACCCACGGCACCATCATCAGCGCCAGCAACCAATGGCACCAACAACAGCACCCACAGCACCACAGAGAGTGATGGCGCCAAACCACGGCACCGACTCCTGGTGCCGACCCAAACACCAGCAGTACTACCTATGGCACCGGCACCAAAAACAGCAGCCATGGCACTGGACCTGCAGCACCACCCATGGCATCAGGCACGATGCCAGGACAAACACCACCATGGAAAATGCCAATGGAGAATCTTGAAAAGGAAAAAGATGGTGCCCATGCCAGCTCCTGCACGGAAAGAGAGAGGGGGGTAGGCATGAGGGGTCGACATGATGGTGAAGGCACCAAGAGGGCACTGCACTCATCCTGATCCAATTGACCTGGCTCCGGCCCAGCAGCTCTGAGGCCTGGAGGCTCCGAAATCAGGAACACTGGCCAGGAAAACTGGATAGAAGTCGAACCCCCTGCTCCACAAGAATGGCCCAGAGGTGAAACTGCTCATCGGAGCTCCAACGAGGACAGAGATGGAGTCCGGAGTCAAATAATGTGGTCGTTAGAGTGGGGCCAAGGGGAACCCACCAAAGTTGGTTCAGGCCTAACGCCCCTCCCAATGAAGAATCCTCGTGTAGACGTACTAGAGGGCAACCTCAAGCAGCACCTATTCTTCTTCCCCCAACAAGGAAGAAGAGCTCGAGGTTAAGCACAGCTGGATCCCCGGAACCACTAAATTCATGCTTCAGTGGACTGTCCTCCCTCCCGAGCACAGAACTGTCTGTAGTCAGACCCTCCCCCCCCCGATTATCAAAGGGCGGCGGCCGGACACAGCCCCTCTGCCATAACAACTTTCAAACGAAGTCTTCCTACCATCACTGCTACAGTCTAAGGACGACTCTGTTGATGTCAGGTGAAAATTTATTTTTCTTCTTCTTCTTCTTCATAAGCTTCTTTTCTTGTTCGTAAAATAAGAAATTACTACTAAAAGGTTAAATTAAATGCTAAAAGCTGCTGTTGTATAGACGAAAACTTTGACTCCGGCAGACAAGTGACATTGACATCCAAGCACACTCAACGGTGGGAGAAAAGGAAATGAGGCAGTTGTAGGGTCGACGTTGAGATAGCCTACACAGGCGTGAGCTACTCTCGCGGTGCTGCGCATGCATGGTCCTGTCTCAGTGCTGACCCTTCTGAAAAATGTTGGCTCCTGCTTGGTCCTAGAGCCCTGGTGCTATCCCACTAGTGTGAATGAGTAATGAAGACTTAGTCCAGGAAGATCAGTGACTGTGGCGAGGGAGAGATTGAGTATGTGAGTCAAGGATACTGCTATGGCCGGGCAGAGATGCGGAGCAGTCTGGGGTGCATGCCATCCAGGCTGGTTTTGGCCTGGTTTTGAGAGATGAGTGCATTGTAGACTTCCAGGGATGTGAAAGGAGGAAAGAGGAAGCCGGGGGGGAAGTGGGGGAGGGTTCAGAGGAGTCAGGTGGAGGAGGGGGGAGTCTGGCATGGCACAAGAAATAAAAAAGAGTTGAAAAGTTCAGCTACTGAAGCAGGACGTGAGACTGGTCTGCCATCAATGTTAAGGACAGGACAAGTCTGCTTAGAAGTGGGGTTGATAAGGGAGTTGATTACCTTCCAGAATGACACAGGGGAATTTTGGTTCTGTGTGAGTTGTGCTTGGAAGTAGGAGGATTTAGACTGCTGAGTAGCTTTAGTGCATTTGTTTCTGAGGTGTTTGTAGGATTGGAGGTCACAAGTGGTATGGGAGGCTTTGTAAAGCCTCCATGCCTTGTCTCTGGCTAGACACAAGGCGATGAGGTCAGATGTGATCCAGGGGTAATAGTGCTGTTTAACTGTAGCTTTCCTGAGGGGAGCGTGGAGGTCCCAGGTGCTTTGGAAGATGTTGCAGAAGTGGGATAGGGCGAGGTCAACGTCTGCCGTGGAATAGAGTGGTATCCAGTTTGCATTTGTTAGGTCATGTTGCAGGGCAGATTCATTGAGGAGGTGTATGGGACAAGACCAGATGAATTTAGGATGAGAGTGCGGGGAGTGGATTTTGCGCATGCAGTAAGTGATACGGTGATCACTAAGGGCATCAGAGAAGATGCCTGATGCAGTGATCCTGTGAGGATGAGTGGATAAAATCCAGTCCAGAAAGCTGTGATTTTGAGACCGGTGGTTTAGACGAGTTGGTTCCTGGATTAGTTGGGAGAGATTTAGTGCTTCAATCCTTAGGGCAGTGGGTTTGGCGGAGGAGGAAAGCCAGTCGAGACTGAAGTCGCCTAGTAATAATGAGTTCACAAGTGCTCGAGGAAATTGCTGAGATAACCTTAACAAAGGAGTCGGGTGAAGTGTTTGGCGGGGCCTTCAAAACCCCAATATAAAGGTGGTTGGATGAGGGAAGGGATAGGTGAGCAACAATGGGAGGAAGGGCAGGATTCCTTGAATACAATGGAGCATGAAATGGAATCCCTGATGTACGGTGCTACCCCCGCCCACCTCGCTTACCTCAGTCCTGGCGGAAAAGGATGTAGTTTGGGATGGCCAGAGAGGGTTGGGAATTTTGGTGGATAGCCAGTATTCTGTGAATGCAGGGTATGTCTGGATTGTACTGGGTGGCCCAGACGGTGAGGGCATCCAGTTTGGGGAGGAGGTTCCTGATGTAAAGGTGAAGTATACAGAGGCTCTTGGGGAGGGAGTCTGAGGGCAGGCTGGATGAGGGTGGGGGTGCGGACATGGTTTGTTTGGGTGCTAAAGGGCCAGGGTTAGGATGAACGTCACCTGCAAGGAGCAGAAGTAGTAGAGATATGGTGAGGAAATTGCTTGCATCTACCTGGAGTACGCCTGAAGGGTGCAGCATGTAGGTTTAAGCACCGGAGGAGAGCCTCAAGATTTAGTAGAAGTGAGTGGAGTAATGCAGGGTGTATAGTTGGGGACAGTAGGAGAGAATGGATAAGGGGGAGGGAAAAGGGATGAGATAGGAGAGGAGAGAGAGGAGGTGGTCAGAAAGGAGTGGGCCTAGCAGGAGTAGGAGGGGGTGACGTCCGGGGTGGAATAGTGGTGGAGAGTGAGTGGAGAGGTGGCGAAGGGTCTCCAGTACGGGGACTACAGAGAGAGGGTGGTGGAGGAAAGGAGAGTGGAATTTGTAGGAGGAGGCACAGTAGTAGGGATTGCAACACAGTGGCACAGAGAGGCAGGAGTAGAAACTGGTTTAATACAATAGCAGACCACTAGAATTGAGTTAATTGTAGTAGCAACCACTAGTGGCAAGACAAGATAGCTTGCTAATGGGAAACTCGACTGATTGGTTTTGCCTATTTTGCCTGTCACGTGTCTGCAGCTATATAGTTCAGTGTCGACCAAGGGTGGTGGTGGGGGCAGTGGGGAGCTGACGCGCAGTGTCGGGCAGAGTCCTCCTTTGCCGAGCGTGGAGAACACCAGGATCCATTGGATGCATACCTGTGGCAATGCTGTGAGGGAGGGCTTCGTCCTGCAGCCCTTGCGACCCTTGAGGGAGCTGAAGAAATTTCCGTGGAGCTCTGGGTCTGCGGAGGTGGAGGAGGAAGAGGGACACTTTAATAGCAGGTAAGTTATAAGGATGGGCTACAAAACAATGGGGAAGGGGGTCAGAATTACAAATAACAGCACAGCTAGACTGTTTTGGGGATTAGCACGAGTAGTAGAGTGGCCCCAGAATCCAGGGAGCTACAGTTAAAGCACTTGGTTACACTAACTTTATGGCTAATTGTAGTCCCATTAAATTCTTAAATTAAACAGTGAGACTGGGTGCTAGCTCAGAGCTGAATAGTACACCTCTTAAGTTAAACAGCAATTACTGAATTTAAGTAACACTGTTTGCTCTTGCAACGTATTTGGTTCTACTAGGTTAAAGGTTTAAAATAGCAGAAGCCCAGCAAGACATTTAACACTTGGTTACACTAGCTTAATAGCTGAATAGAACACCTCTTAGGATAAGCTGCAAGTCTGGATTTAAAGTAACACTGGTTTTAGGCTCAAAATAGAGAGGGATCCGAGAGAGTAGAGCACTCGGTTTACAAATAAAACTGGCTTCAAGCTGAATTTACAGAGTTTACAATTTTAAATGTTTAAAAATGCTGGATTCAGGCTGAATTTATCCAGCATACATTCTATCTTCACATGTGTAGTGACTGAAAAGAAGTTAGCTTCAGTTTAAAGGCACACTGTTAGGAGGTTTGAAAAATGGCGCCAAGAGTCATTAAGGACTGTTCTGATGAAGAACGTTAACGGTCAGGCAAGGACATCTAGAATATAGTGCTCTACCAAGGTATGCACTGAGCTCCATCTCACCGCCTTGCAGATGTCTGCAACTGGTACATTATGAATCTCCACCAGGAAGTCACAACTGCTCTGGTAGAGCGGTGAGAGCCCGGCCTTCCAACTTGAGCTATAATATGGATTAGCAGTGACGAAGACATGCTACTAACCAAGCAGAAATACATCATATGGCAACAAGCTGACCCAGCCAAGGCATGTGGAAAGATATAATAGTTGCTCAGATACGTATCTCTTCGTTCTGTCAATGTAGAATCGCAGAACCCTCTTAACATTCAGAGAAATAAAGGAAGCACTCTCCTTGATTCTGGAGTTAACAAAGTAAGCAGTGAGAAGCAGAACTTGACAAATGGAAACTGAGCCAGTGACAAGTTGTCTACTGGCTCAAGATAGCCTGAAAATGCACAGAGGTGAACATTCTCTGCCGTGAAATGCAGACCTGCATTAGACAGGTTCATGAGGTACCCCAAAATGTTACTTGGTGGGCAATCAAAGGGGCTAGATGGAAGTTTGCAAACCAGATGGCGAAGTGTAAACACTTAGCCGCATAAGTTCTCCTGATGGAAGGTCTATGCGCAGCTAAGAAGACTTCTACAATTGTCTGTAAACCTAAAACTTTGCCCACTTTCATCTCCTCAGGAACCTGGCATGGAGATGAAGGGAGTGCAAGAAGGATGGACCAAAGTCCGTGAGTCAGAGGGTCCGCTCATAGAGGGAGTTGTCTCGGGAGAACTTCTGACCGACTGTTAATCTACGCAAATTATATCTGCCAAGGCTAGTCTGGGATGATGAGACTCATCCTGCCCATTTGCCTACAACTTAAGTAGTACCCTCTGAGCTAAGGGAAGAGAAGGTAAGCAACCAGGAGAATCTTGTCTACTGCAGTAAATGCATCCTAACTGAAAACACCAGGGTCTGGATTTCTGAATCAGGATAGAGGCAGATTTGCATTGACAGGGGATGAAGAAGGACCAGGTCTGGCCTTCCCCACTCGTCACAAGTGACTGCACAATGACTTGAACTGATGCAACATGCTCAATGCACCACTCACCTCCCCATGGCCTTCCTGCACAGAGGGTAGAAGAGTGCTCCACCCTGTTTGTCGATGAAAATATCACAATTTTGTCATCCCTCCAAAGAGAGATCACTTTGTGCTAGAGGACCTCCTTCAGGACTTAGAAAGCATATAAGACAGCTTTCATCTTTAAGCCATTTATGAGAAGACGATGCTCCTCCTCCTCCTCCTGGCTCCACACCTGAATGTGGAGGTCTTGACAGTGAGCTCCCCAACTGATCAGGAGTGCAACCATTGTGATGGTGATCTGGGATTTAGAAGGCAAGGGTAGACCTAGTGGAAACTAGGCTAACTGCATCTACCATGTAAGTAATTTTGTCCGAGGTTCTGTCATTTCTGTGGAGGACTGTGGATCCATGGTCGGAAACCACTATTTGTTGCAGACAAAGGCACAAGTGCCTGCATCTGCTGCATCGAAAAAGGGCCCAGACAGAGTTGCGTTCAAGAAATAGCAAGACATCTGAAGATGTCGTTTCTTCCATTCTCCAAAGGGAAGAACCCTCACTCTGGAGGTATCCAGGAGGGCTCCTATGAAAAGGAGCTGCCGGGAAGGTGAATCTGGCACCTTCCCTGAATCAGAAAGCCCCTCCTGGAAGAAAGTGACTGAAAAGCTGTGGCAACTGCTTCCTGAGACTCTAGTCTGGAGCGGCTGGCTCGGAGCCAAACGTCCAGGAAGTGAAGGCTTGAATACCATGAATTCTTCCCTGAACAGGTACTTGTTTATCCTTTCAAGGTTGAGAAATGGGCACATGCACCTGTTATCTTGCAGCCAAGCAAAGGAAGTAGGATGGACCCTTATTGGTAGCCTTAGCAGCCATTTCTCTTAATCTTTTTGCTCTGTTCCTTAGAGTCTTACAGCAAAATTTAGAGCAAAGGGAATAGTAACGACCTGGACCTAAGCACTGTAAACACAGGTCGTGGGTATCAGCTTTAGCCACTATTCTGTGGCACTTAAGACAATTTTTAAAACCTGTAGGTCCAGTCCTCTTTTTTGGCTTTCCTGGCATGCCAATTTCTCATAAAAGGTGTAAACTATCGGTTCCCAATAGGGAATAAAATTAAAAGTGGTTGGTTCTCTCACGATAAAGAACGGCGATTTAACAAAAGTTAAACACACAGAAAGCGAGAAAAATAGCGGTCCCTTGCAAAAAAGGGGAAACGCTATTAAGATAAGGAAAAAGAACCATTGAAATACACTAGACTCGATTAAATTTTACTTCAGAAAAGTAAAAATGGAACCACGGAAAGAAGAGAAAAACGAGGTTCCTGGAAACTAGCTGGGACCCGCTAAAAACTCTTTTAAAATTAAAAAATGACAAAAATACTCACAGAAAGCACAAAAGTGAAGAATGAGGGTCAAAAACTTGTTTTCTCTATGATAGAGAGACAGCACCTTAGAGGCAGTGTTTCTTAGTCAGTCAGAGAAAAAATTCTGCTGCCCTCTGGGCAGACTCCACTCTGCACACCCTCCTGCTCTTTTCCGATTGGCTAATTCACATATGAATTATTCATGGCTCCACCACCGAGGCAGTTCAACCTGGTCAGCTTACTGCACATAGTTACTGATGCTAAAGAACCCCTGGGGTGAGAATGTATGAAGTTAGACAGGAACAGTTCCCACAAACATCACATCACAGAACACTTGGTATTAAATAGTTCATTGCTTTATTAGTACCTTGTCAGATCGGACAAGCCTCTGTTCACACTGATCACACTTTAATTCCAGCTCCTCTTTCTTGGACACACAGTCCTTGTACTTGGCCTGGAGGGTGGCAATTCCATCTTCTACTTCATTTAGACGTGTTTTTGCTTCCTCAAGGATTTTCTGTGTAACAGCGAGATCTTCTTGGCTCTCCCGTAAGGCTTGCTTAATAGACAAAATTCAAAGAAGCAAAATCTAACTATTTGTTATTGTGAACAAAAATATTCCCATGTTACACTCAATGCAATGTATCACTTTCTTGCAAGTAGAAACAGCAGATGCTGCCTTTTGTTCTAAAGCTAGGAAATTCTGCAACCAGGTAAATACATATATGGGAAATCTATTAATTACCAGCATATATATTTGTAGAAAGGATTAAGATGGCCACCACAAATACTGTTCTCTGACTGGATGAACCAGGTCACTTATTCTGCCCAAGTGTACTCACAAACACACAAAGCTGCATTTTCTAAGATAAAAATTTGATATGAGGCCATTTTATAAGTGCAATAACACATCATA
This sequence comes from Neoceratodus forsteri, assembly GCA_016271365.2. NCBI lineage: Eukaryota > Metazoa > Chordata > Ceratodontiformes > Ceratodontidae > Neoceratodus > Neoceratodus forsteri. The sequence continues at coordinate 1,705,882,104 of CM028129.1, read as the reverse complement.
GATTGCTGTGTTCACTGAGAGATTCAGTCACCCTTCTGGTGTGCACTGAGAAGCACTTGGCCTCATACCTCAGCGCACACCAGAGGAGTGCCTATAGCTCCTTATAAATGAACACCCAGTCATGTGTTATTGGCCACACGTTGAATGGTAGTATCAGCATGCAGTAACTACACTGTGCAGTTACCAAGCCTGGCGCAATTCCAGTCAGGTAGCTGGGACAGGTAAAGGCAAGAGGACTTTGATAAAGGGTATAGAGTAATCACTCCTGTTCTACTTTGAGAATGCCCATATAACAAAGCAGCATGAACCATGGTTGGCAGATTCAACTGCAGGCACCAACACTCTGCTGATCTGCAGAACAGTGGTCTAAATTTTTAGTACTGTACTTGGAGGGAATGGGGCAATTTCAAGTTCTTTAAACATACAACACTGAGATGATATACAGCATGGTGTAATACAACACAGCATTGCTTTGCCCAGTAATGATACACCAAGCTAAAAGTTTAAACATTTAAAAGAACCAGTACATTTATTTTATACAGTACCTGGGTATTAATGAGTTATGGAAAGTTTACATACAGTATGTTCTTCTTGTTACTTCCCCATCACATACTGTATGGTCCCACTTCAAACTGTTCTGTCTCAGATTACAGAACAGCTTGTCAGCTGCTTTGCTACTGCAAGCACAAGCAGTGCTCAGCAGTGTAACTCTTAGTGACTACAGACCCTTCAGACCTCCGCTCTGTCAGAACATAACGCTAGGAAACAATGTATTAAATATGAATTTAGTATATGTGTGTGTATATATATATATATATATATTATCAAAAAAACGTTGTTAATGCATCAGTTAGGGTTGATAACACAGTGACAAAAGTGTGAAAATTCCACGTTAGGGTTACCACCCCACCACCTCACCCTCCAGTCCCCTCCACACACCAACAGGCGTCGGGGTGTGTCATGGGGTCTTCAGGCCTAACTCTCACCCCATTCCATGTGTAAACAAGCTGACTTGCTACTGCATGGGAGAATGAGGTGAGAGGCCTGACAACCTCATGGCACACCCCTGTCGCCTGTTGGTGTGTGGAGGGGGGGTGAGGGTAGGGTGGAATTTCCACACTTTTGTCACTGTGCTATTAATCCTAGCTGATGTATTAACAAAGCTTTTTGCAATGAATTTCCCTTCTTTTTGAGAATGAGGAATGTAACTGGTATGTGTTTGTGGGAGTGCAGGCCCTCCAAGCCCAGCGCTCCCCTGACACTGCCCATTTGTTTCCTAATGGTATGCATATGTAGGAGTGTGGGCCCTCTGGGCCCTGCGCTTCCACTTACACATAAATATGTCAATTTTGGTGTAATCATATGTGTAAGTGGGCAGCAGGCCCTCAGGACCTAGCTCTTGCTTACATATCAATATGTAAATGGTAGCGTAATCGTATGCGTAAGTGGGAGCGTAGGCCCATGGTGTAATCATATGCATAACTGGGAGTGCAGGCCCTCCAGGCCCCGCACTCCCACTCACACATCAGAATGTCAGTTTTGCCATAATCATATGCATGAGTGGAGACGAGGGACCTCTGGGCTCCATGCCACCACTTACACATGACTGTGAGGACATAATACTGGCCTATGGACATGAAAATGAGCCACTAGAATTCTAATTTCCAAATATCTCAGTAACCACACAAGCTAGAGAAAAAATTCAAAATCCATAGTATTCATGACTTTTCAACCTACATTAATTTTTTTTTTTTTTGATGAAAAATCTATACCTCGAACCGTTTTCAAGATACGGGTGTTTGAAGACGCCATGGGCACCACAGTGTTATCCTATGGGACATTCCTTAATTTTCAAAATGCTATAACTACAGAACCATTCCATTTTTTTTCACCAAACCAACAAAAGGCACTTGGGGAAGTCAAAAACTACTTATCTTGTGAATTTTGCACCAAAATAAGAATCCACCTTGCCGCAATGAACTGACAATACCGCAATGTTACCCTATGGGTACTTTTTCAATTTCAAGCTGCTATAACTACGGAACCACTCAATATTTTTTCACCAAACAAGCAAAAGGCACAACTGTGAGTCAACAGCTTTTTACCTCGTAAATTGTAGCCGAAAAGCACAATTTACCTTGTTGCAAGCAAATGCCAAACTTTTAACTGCACCCCTATTCATTTTAAAAGGATGTTGTCACGCATCAAAAATGTTTGCATGGTTGTTTTCGTGCTTCCCAGAGAATGTTGTCACACATGAAAATTATGTTTGCCCGAACAAAATCTCAGAAGCCCAATCAAAAATTAAAAAAACAATGTTGACAAAAAATTATGTCAGGGACATGTTACCCATGCCCTGATTAGGTAAGCACAAGTGGTGGTATTTAAAAAGGGGCAGTATTTTTTTGAGTTCTAACATTTTTTGTCTCTCACTATCTGAAAACAAGATGATGGCAGCACAAACAAATTTTTCCAGAGCATGAAAGAAAAAGTGTTTTCATGAACGTTTTCATACCACCCATACACATTTTCCATAGACTATAATGAGACATGAAAATATGGCATAACTTTTGAACAGATTAATATTTTTTCACCAAGGCACCCCTTTGACTCAGTCCACATCTACCCAATATAATTTCAGACCAAACGGACACACCGCTCGGACACAACGGCCGACGAAAAAATGCACAAAAAATGATAATTTTTTTCACAGTTTTTGACACTCTGCAGCTTTGCAGCTGTACATCTGACCAAAATGAAACTTTCCAGATCCAGAGACCTAGGGTAACACACTGCACATGTAAGGCAAGTTTTCAGACAAATCGGGCTAACGGTTGCAAAGTTATTAAGGTTCAAAAGTTTGGGTTTAACATAGAAGTGGCCGTACAGCCCTAATTATACTGGCACAATCATGCTAGTATAATATATATACAGTATGTGTGTGTATGTGTACATATACACACATATATATATATATATATATATATATATATATATATGAAATACATGTTTAGCCTGTTTTTCTAGTATTTTCAAAACCTTGTTCTTCACGTTTCAGAATGTGGAACTTGCTGTTCTTAACACTTTGGAACCCAAAGAACAAGGTTTCTCCCTAGACCAATTACAGCTGCAATCTCTAGTAGTGCTGTTGAAGCATGAGCTAAGCTATCACGATAGCAGAAAGAAACATGCACTGATTCAAAATTAGCAGTTTGAATCTCGATAATGCACTCCCATCTGAACCTAGCAGCTGAAGTTGAAAAACAGGGTAAAACTGTATTATGAAAAATAACATAACCTCACTTCACTGAGAACTTACCAGATTCTCAATGCCTCATTAGTTCGGTGATGTCAGGAAGGCACTCGAGTTTCACTCTCGTGCCTCTGATGTCACAGAACTAACTCAGCATTGACAATCTGCTCATTCTCCATGAAGGAGGGTTTAATTATTACATATATATTAAATACACACAACAGATGTGGGTTAAAACTGATCAAGATAGCATTACTATCTCACTATCTACTGTGAAGATAGTGCTAGCTTGCAAACTGAATAGTCACAATTAAATACTGAACCAATCAGAGGACAGCTTTAACAATGCTGATGACATCACAATAGCCATATGCAGCATAGAAGACAGCAGATGTGTAAGCAATAAGACACGACAGGGTGTGTGTTGAACAAATATTACCGCATGCCTGGGGCGTAGTAAGGCACGAGGCCCTGCTGAGTGCCTTCAGCCCCTGGAAGTGCGGTAAATGAAAATTACGTACTTACTGTAATTCTTGATCTTCTTGGACGAGTCTCCACCACTCATTCACACTATTGGGATCTGCGCTGGAGGCACTTGGACCCATCGGGAGCAAACTTTTTTGCTGGAGGGTCGGCGCCAGAGATGGCGCCGCGAGGAACGGGCCATGAGCCCTAGAGCAGCGGTAACAACTATCTCAAGGCCGACCCTCCAACCGCTCTCAGTACCTTTTACCAAGGAGGTGCAGTAACTAACCTAGAAAGGTAGCCTAACCTAAAAACTGGACATAAGATAGTCCGGCGACCCATGTAAGAAGGGTCAAAAAGAAGTCTTCACGGCCTAAAATACGAGGGAGTGAAGACCAACAAGAAAGATGAGCTCGGGGATGGTGGGAGGGAATTGAGTGGTGGAGACTCGTCCAAGAAGATCAAGAATTACGGTAGGTACGTAATTTTCATATCTTCCTGGACATAAGTCTCCACCACTCATTCACACTATTGGGAGAGTACCGAGCAAATAATCCCCCGAGAGGGCGGCAGGAGAGACCAATAGCTCATGTTTTTAGGGCAGAAGTCCATTGAGGATGGCTCTGCCAAAGGAAGAATGTTGTCTGGCATGGACATCTAGTGCATAATGTTTAACGAAAGTATGCACTGAACTCCAGGTGACTGCATTGCAGATGTCTGCGATGGGCACATTGCGGATTTCCGCTAGGGATGCCACGACTGCTCTGGTAGAGTGAGCGTAAACTCTACCCTCCAACTTAACCTGCGCCATGGAATAGCAGTGACGAAGGCACGCCACTAGCCATGATGAGATACATCTGATAGCAACAGGTTGACCCAGCCGGGTCTCACTGAAGGAAACGAACAGTTGCTGAGCTTTGAGAAAATCCTTAGTTCTATCTAGATAGAAATGCAAGGCCATCTTAACATCCAAAGAATGAAGAGAACATTCCCCTTCATTTTAGAAGTCCGCAAAATAAGAGGGAAGGACCAAAGGTTGGTTTAGATGAAATTCTGACACTACCTTAGGAAGAAATTTAGGATGAGTACGAAGAACTACTTTGTCCTTATGGAACACAGTATACGGAGGGTCTGTGACCAGGGCGTGTATCTCAGAGACCCTGCGGGCTGAGGTAATGGCCACTAGGAAGGCAGTCTTCCAGGTGAGAAATTTTAGCTCACAGGTAGCCAGAGGTTCTAAAGGTTTCAGAGTGAGCATGTCTAGCACAAGATTAATGTCCCAGGCTGCGACTGGATGTCTTGTAGGGGGTCTGGTATGCAGAATCCCCATAAGAAATCTCTTAACCACAAGTAACTGAGCCAGTGTTAAGGAAATAACAAGCTCATGATACGCTGAAATGGCACTAAGGTGAACTCTGACTGTAGAGTACTGCAGACCCGAATTTGAGAGGTCCAAAAGGTACTCCAAAACCTTATCTGGTGGACAGGAAAAGGGATTCAAAGAGGACTTTGCACACCAGAGCGAAAAACGCTTCCACTTGGCTGTGTAAGTTTTCTGAGCGGCAGGTTTCAGCAGCCAGAAGAATATCTGAAACTCTTCGAGAGACATTGAACCGGGTTTACTTTGACCTCTTCAGGAGCCAAGCATGAAGGTGAAGTGATCTCAGGTTGGGATGGACCACCAGTCCCTGAGTCAAAAGGTTCATCTGCAGGGGAAGTGGTCTTGGAGGAACTGCCAACATATTGTTGAGTAGTGGAAACCAAAGCTGCCGAGGCCAAAAGGGAGCAATGAGAATCATTTTGTCCCCCTGGGATTCGAACTTGAGGAGTACCCTCTGAATTAGAGGAAGAGGCAGAAAGGCGTAAAGAAAGTGTTTTGTCCACTGCAACCTGAACGCATCCTGACAGAAAATTCCAGGCCCTGGATTTCTGGAGCAGAAGAGAGGCAGTTTTGCATTGAGTGGGGATGCAAAAAGGTCCAGGTCTGGAGTTCCCCACTCTTCAAATAGTGACTGAACTATGGTTGAGTCGAGAGACCACTCGTGAGGGTCTGTCTCTGTTCTGCTAAGGCGGTCCGCCACTTCGTTCTGAACACCTGGCAGGTAGACCGCCTGAATTAGATCCTCGTGCTCCAAGCACCATTCCCATACTTTCACTGCTTCCCTGCATAAGGGATAAGAGTGAGCCCCGCCCTGCTTGTTGATGTAATACATCACTGCTTTGTTGTCCATTTGAAGGAGAATGTTCTTGAGACACAGAATGTCCTTCAAAGCTCGGACCGCACAAAGGACGGCTCTCATTTCTAGGACATTTATGTGGAGCTGGGAGTCAACTTGAGTCCACGCACCTTGAGTGTGGAGAGCCTGACAGTGAGCTCCCCAACCCATTAGGGATACGTCCATGGTAATGGAGATCTGATGGTCCAGAGGAGCAAAGGGATACCCCTCCAGGAGATTGCTCTCTTGAGACCACCAGGTGAGTGACCTCCTTAAGGGCTCTGTCACCTTGATGAGCTAGGACTGTGGGTGAGTGGTTGGGGACCACTGAGTACTGAGCATCCACTGGGTGGTTCTCATGTGCAGACGTGCTAGGGGTACAGTGAACACTGAGGATGCCATGAGGCCTAGCATCCGCTGCATCGAGAGAGCTGAGACTGAGCTGTTTTCCCCAATGTGGCGGGCCATCTGAAGGATATCGTTCCTCCTGTCTTCTGGAAGAAAAGCCTTTGCACAGGAGGTGTCCAGAAGAGTCCCTATAAAAAGGAGCCTCTGGGAGGGCTGCAGTTGTGATTTCTTGAGGTTGAGAAGAACTCCCATGGACGTAAGGAAGCAGGAGGCAGTCTCCACGGCGTCCAGAGTCCCTTGCCTGAAAGGGCTTGCTAGAAGCCAATCGTCCAGATAAGGAAACACCTGAATTCCAACCTTTCTGAGGTGTGCTGCGAGAACTGCACAACATTTTGTAAAAACCCGCAGCGCCAAGGATAGCCCAAAGGGCAGGACTCTGAACTGACAGTGCTGTCCCAGAGCCACAAACCTCAGGAATTTGTGATGCCTCGGGTGAACAGGAATCTGCTGGTAAGCGTCCTGCATATCTAGGGAGGCTAACCAGTCGTGTTGGTGGAGCAGAGGTAACAGGGTTCCCAGAAAAATCATTTTGAATTTCTCTTTGGGGAGAAATTTGTTTAGCTTTCTGAGATCTAGAATGGGGCGCATACCGACGGACTTCTTTGGAGCCAGAAAGTAATGGGAGTAGAACCCCGTGTTTCATTGGTGCATTGGCACCACTTCTACTGCCCTGTTGTTCAGAAGGCCCTGAATCTCTGAGGCGAGAAGGTCTGACTGAAGAGTTGACAGCCTGGGCTGCCATTTGGGGGGACGATCCAGGGGGTCTCCACAAGATTGAGTGAATACCCCTCGCGAATTATCCGAAGAACCCATTTGTCTGAGGTTATGGACTTCCACAGGTTATAGAAGTGCATCAGATGACCTCCCACCGGAGAGGAAAAGTCCACCTCGGGCAGCTGAGATGGAACTTGGGATGGCAATTCATAAGGTAGCGCTGGGCGTTTTGGGCCCTTGCACTTTCTGTTGCGCCTTCTTTTGAGGCTGGGCAGGTTGATTCTTATGGAAACTTCCTCTGCCTCGAAAGGACTGGTGATTATGAAACTGTCGTTTACTGGCATGCCCTCGAGAGGGGGCAGGAAGGGGCCGAGCCAACTTAATGGCTGACCTAGTCTTTGTGTAGCTTCAGAGCTTGCTCTACCTGAGGACCAAAAAGATATGCACCGTCAAAGGCAATGCCATCACCTGCTGCTGCGCATCATTCGTAAAGCCCGAAGTGCGCAGCCAGGAATGACGCCGGGTGCAAATATCAGCAGCCGCTGAATGGGAAGCAGTGTCAAGAAGCATCCATGGCTGCTTTAATGTGCTGGTTATTAGATTCAATACCTCTGGTAATGGTTTGAAGAAGCTCTGGCTTTGAATCCAACTCTGGCAGGGCTTCAACCATCTGTTTAATAGAATGCCACAGGATATACTCATACTGAGAAAAATATCCTTGGTAACTGGCAATATGCATACTTAGAGTAGAAGCAGCAAAGACTCTCTTACCTAAGGTGTCTATCTTATGAGATTCTTTGTTAATAGGTCGAGCTGTAGTAGCTTGAGGAAGAACGACCTTATCATTCTCTGCCAGGACTACAATAGGATCCACAAAGGCTTGAGATGCCAAAATGGGACGATCCTTGGGGGCTGAATATTTTCTATCAATGGATTTAGCCAGCAAAGGGGTAAGAGCAGGATTATTCCATACCATTTGAGACAGCGTCTCGAAGGAAGGCTGAATCAGAGGAGTCAAATCCATAGGGATCTCTGAGGCATGGAGATATTGGAGTCTCAACAATTTCCCAGGATCGATGTCTGTAGTCTGGAGAGAAAGTGTAGAACTCAGATTTTTCAACAGAGACTTAAAGGATAGGTCCTTGACCACAGGCTCTGCAGTAGTCATAGATCCTGCTTCGTCCACTTCATCACCCAACCGAAGGTCTGGGTCAGGATCAAAGTCATCTTCTGACAGTCCAGGAGGTACTGTATGGACAGGAAAGGAAAGAAATTCAGAAGAGAAGGAAGAAGGAAGCAAGTGAAAAGAGGAATCCCCGAGAGCTGCCGGTGCTGAGGAGGCGCACGGCACTGAGAACGACGCCGCGAGGCCACGCAGTGCCAAAAACAGCGCCGAGAAGCCGCACGGCACCGAGGATGGTGCCGAGCGCAGTAGCGACGCCGAGGACGGTGCCGAGAGGCCACACGATGCTGAGGGCACCAAAAACACTCCCAGACTCCGGAAAACAGGTTTTGAAGGAAGAAGAGCAGGAGATAAGGGCATCGGTGTGGCCCCCTGCGCCGCAGCCATGTGAGGTGGGGAAACACCTAAGCGCGGAGTCGACGGCACCGAAGAAGGTGCCGCATGACCAGGAAGGTCCAACCACCCTACCTGGTCGCCCAGAGAGCCCAAAGGCCCACAAGCGACCGAGCCAGGTAGCCGAACCAACCTCCGAGCCCATTGCTCCATAAGAGCGGCCCACTGATGAAACTGCTCATCTGAAGACCTACCTGCAAGCGAGGTAGGGCTCCGATATTGAAACCATCGGCTACCAGAAGCAGAGGTTGGTGACTCCAAAGGAGGAGACCGGCAACTAGCCCTGATAACCGAGCGTCTACGCGCAGACATACCAGAGGGCAACCTTGAGCGATGCCTTCTCTTTTTAGACCTGTGGGCCAAAGAAGAGTCCGAGGCCGAACGTGCAGAGAGTGCGATCGATTATTTTATGCTTCCGGGGACCGCCCATCCTCGGGTATTGACTGACTGTTGTCAGACCCTCCTCCGAGAAGGCGGCGGACCGGACCCAGCCCAACTGACTAAACAGCTTTCATATGAAGTCTCCCTACCGTCACCTGACCTGCTCATGGTCGACTCCGTCAAGGTAGGCTGAGACTTCTTTTTTGTATTTATTTAAAAAAATAAGAATAAATTTAAGCGATACCGTATCGAGATAATACTACAAAAAAAAAAAATGAAAACTATGCTGCTAGTTTGAAGTTTGATTCCCGACAGGCGAGCAACATCGTCACTGAAGTGCCCTCGACGGCGAGAAAAAAGGAACTGAGGCGGTTGGAGGATCGACACCGAGATAGTCGTTACCGCACGAGCTAGGGCTCGTGGCATTGTTCCTCACAGCGCCATCTCTGGCGTCGACCCTCCAGCAAAAAAGTTTGCTCCTGATGGGTCCTAGTGCCTCTGCCGCAGATCCCAATAGTGTGAATTGGTGAGTGGTGGAGACTTGTGTCCAGGAAGATTATCTGTTCAACACACATACCCTGGAGTGTTTTATTGCGCTTATAAAATGGTTCTCTTTTTTTTTTTTAAATATTTGTCACCTTAAAAAATATTACTGAACTGAAAAAAAAACCTGAAATCACTGTGTTAATCTGAGATAAAATAGTCCTTCCGCCTACTAGGTGATGACATCATTGTATCCTGACACATTAACATTTGTACTATTTTTGCCCACCCCACGTTCCGATCGAGAGAACAAGTGTGGTTAGGAGAGGAAGTAACGGGTTCTCCCCGACAGGTTGCGCCACTTTCGCAATTAAAAAAAAAAAAAAAGGGAATAAGGGATGCAGATTTGTTTTTGTTGTTTTAGTTAAATGTACTAGGATGGAAGCACAGTTTACAATGAGACGGCGTCCTGTTCTGGTCTATTTCCCATTTCGTGCGGCAGCATGCTTCAGTGTTGCCGAACTGGAAGAATGCTTTATGCAGGAAAAAAGGCTGGCACGCTGCTGCTCTCTGATTTTGACTTCTAGCAGAGACAAGGTTTGGAGCAGGACTGTCAGCATGACATTCACTCCCTTGCTTACCGAGACTAAAAACAATGGTGGCCTTCAAAAAATTAATGTTCCACTGACACATCTTAACATTCCATTTGGGTACATTGATTTATTTGCCTGCTCTTTTTTTTCCCTATGTGTAATACCTATTTGACACTTCCTTTCTGCCAATCATGATGCTTCTTTTTACATGCCCATTTTATAAGAGATGCTTTGAATGGAGCAGTCTAAATTTTGCATTTTTTTCCCCTTTGTAATATTTTGTTATTTTTATCACAGAACCACTTAAACACCTGTTGTGCAAATCAAAGTGACATGGATGAGAGTGAGATAATAGAATTACTTTCACAAGCTATACTTAACCTCCTGACCTCTTGAGTGGTAAAGCCACGAGTGAGGTCAGAAGAAAAAAATTACTCACCATAGTAATGTTGTTTCTTCCAAAGGATCCCTCCTATGCTTCTGAGTGCAATCAGTCTGCAGGTCTGTGCTGCCCAGAGAGTGGAATTTTATGCAAATTAGAGAATGTTGGAATGAAATTCAGATCTTTGGGGAGTGGTCACGCTCTATTCTGCCCTCTAATGACAGATTTATTTCCATAGCTAGGGGAGTAGTGAACTAGCTAAACCTAGACAAAAATAAAATTAATAGAACGCCAAAAACATTTTTGATCCCTGCTGGGACAAAATATGGCAGACCAAAATTTTGCAATAAAATTACCGAAAATGTGATTGTAGGCAATGCACAAATAATGCTCAAGTGAAGTAAAGACAAAAACAGAACTGATTCGTGGATAACCTTCTCCAGGTTCTGGAAGGGGAGGTAGGGTGGGTTTGTTAAGCATAGTGAGGGATCCTTTGGAAGAAACATACAAAGAAGCCTGCAGAAGAAGGCCATTTGGTCTATCTAGTCTGTTCGTATTGCACGGTCCACAGCTTGAGCTACTGTCCCTGCCCTCCCTCCCCACTCCTACCATCCTCCCTACACATGGTCCTTACCTTCCCTCTAAGCCTATCTCAGCCTCTCTTAAAGCTGCCCGCTGTCTTCAATGAGAGCACCTCTTCCGGCAGCACAACCCAAGTGGCCACCACCCTCTCTGTAAAGAAGTGCTTCCTGACCTCCCTCCTAAGCCTCCCACCCTCCAGCTTAAGACTGTGCCCTCTCATGTTACAGTTGCCACTCAGCCTAAAGAGACTCTCCTTATCCACCTTATTTATCCCTTCCAAGTACTTGAAAGTCCTAATCATGTCCCCCCTCTCTCTTTCCTGTCCTCCAGGGAAAACAACATTACTATGGTAATTTTTTTTCTTCAAACTCCAGGAATCCCTCACTATGCTTACTAGTGCAGACTACAAAGCAGTTCCTTGGGAGGCTGGATATGAAACCATTTAGGGAAAAGGTTGTGCAAGACAGCAGTGCCAAATCTAGCATCCTTTTCGGACTGTACAGTCAGACAATTGTGCTTTGTGAAGGTGTGTACTGTTTTCCAGGTAGTTGTTTTACATATTTCCAGCAAGGGGATTACCCTTGTAGCTGCCACAGAGGCAGATGTGCCACATGTGGAATGTGCTTTGAGGCCTTGTGTTGGTAACCTAACTTGCTGGCTTTGATATAACAGAACTGGATATGGGAGACTATCCATTGAGCAATTTTTTGCTTGGAAGTTGGCTTACCTTTGCCAGCTTGGCCTATTTAACCAACAGCTGTGAATGGGAGCACCTGACTTCCTTAGTGCAGTCCAGGTAGTAACGGAGTACTCTCTTGACATCCAGACTGTGGAGTCTCTGCTCTCCAGAGCTGGATTTTGCTGTAAGAACACTGGAAGCATGATGGACTGGCTCAGGTGAAAGTCACACACCATCTTAGGGAGGAAGTTTCTGTTTGTCCTTAGGACTACCTTGCCCTTGTGGAGTACTATGTAATTTGGGTCTGTGTACAGGGCCTGCAGCTCGCACACCCCTCTGACAGAAGTCATGGCCACAAGGAAGACTGTTTTCCAAGTGACATACTATAAATCAGCAACAGCCATGGGCTTGAGAGGGGGTCCATGAGCTTAGCTATGCACAGGTTCAAATCCCATGGAGGGAGTGGGTCCCTGACAGGGGAATGCAGAAGCCCTTTAAATAACTTTTTCAAAATGGGGTGTGAAGCTACTATTTTCACTTTACCTGCCAAACATAAGCTGATACTGTACTTCTGCCAGATGCACCTTAAGGGTTGAGGGCTTGAGGCCCAGGGACTGACGGTGGACTAGGTAGTCCAAGATTGTGGGCAGATATGCTTGCAAAGGACTGAGCTGCTTAGGAGGCACACCACAGGGAGAACTTTTTCCACTTGGAAGCAAAGGTTTTCTTGGTTGCCAGTTTCTAGGAAACCCTGAGGACTGCAAAACTTTTTCAGAAAATTTAAAATCTGAATACTCTAGCTGCTCAAGAATCATGCCTTGAGGCACAGAGACCTGAGGTCTGGGAAGGCTATCATGCCCTGTGACATGGTCATCAGGTTGTGCCTCAGTGGGAGGCAGATGGGCTGCTTGATGGAGAGGGCCAGGAGTAAGGAGTACCAGAGCTGCTTTGCCCAATATGGGGCTATTAGGATTATGGTTGCCGATTGGCTCTTCAGCTTCAAGAGTACTCTCAGTAAAGAGAGGGGAGGGGAAGGAAGGTGTACAGGAATGTCCCTATCCAGTCTAGAGCCAGGGCATCCAATGGGATTGAGCCCTCTGTCAGAGGCCTGCAAAAAAACAGGGGAAGATGATGATTCTCCCAAGATGCAAACAGATCTATTGCTAGTGTATCCTACCTCCTGAGCACTATGGCCACGACCTGCTTGTTCAGGGTCCATTCGTGATGTCCCTGGCTGATCCTGCTCAAGAAGTCTAAGACATTGTCTTTCCCTGGCAGGTGAACTGCTGATAGTTGCACCTCCAGGGAGTAGGCCATATTCCAGATCTTCATTGCTTCTGCACGTAGCTTTGAGGATCTTGTGCCTCTCTGTTTGCTCTTGTAGTACATGGTGCTGGTGTTGTCTGTCCTGAACTGAACTGACTGACCCCTGACGTGGGAGGCGAAGGCCTGCAGACCCAGGTATACTGCTCTGAGCTCCAACAGGTTTACATGCTCCTGGAACTCTTTAGAGGACCACACCCCGCTTACTGTTAGGTCGTCCAGGTGGGCCCCCCAGCCTAGCAGGGAGGCATCTGTTGTTGGAACAACTGTGGGTGACTGTTGAAGGCACGGCACACTCTCCCAAAGGATGCCCTCTTTTTTCCACCAGTCCAGTGCTCTTAAGAGAAACTTTGTCAAGGCACCAGCCTGGAGAGAGGGTCTCGTTTTTGGGACCCGTGGGCCCTTAGGTGGTACTGGATGTCTCTCATTTGGAACCTGGCCCCCACCACTACTACCGTGGAGGAAACCATGCGGCCTCATAGGCAAGGTAAGTTTTATTTGTATGGTGCCCATTCCCGGAAGCTCTGGGCACCTCACAGAAAAATAAAATAAACATACAATGTTCTCAAGAGCTGTTCTCAAAGATCTACTGTTACAGTAAGTGCTTACATAACTGTACTATCTTACTTCAAGATGCAGCTCTTGAAGCAGATTACACCAATAGGATTGAGTCACAAGCAGTGTGCAGTAGCCCCTAAAAATGGGAGGAGGACTGGAGAAGAATGAAGGTGAACCCCTCATGAAAGAAGCCCCTGCAGGATGGCAAGGCCAAAGCCAGCTCTGCACCTGGAGGCAATGTCCAGACAGTAGTGTCTGATAAATGTGTGCACAGTACTCCAAGTAGCTGTTGCACAGATGTCTGAAGCTGAAACATTCCTCAGGGAGGCAAATGAAGCTGCTGTTCCCCTGGTGGAGTGACCCTTTACTGGTCCCGGCAAGGGTTTGTTCTGCTTCTGATAACATAAAACCGTGAGTTACCCCGGTAGAAAATTTAATTTTGGCAAGATGGAGGTGGCCATGCTGGGATAGCTGCCTGGGAGTTTTAGCAGAGCTGCATTTAATTAAAATTTTACTTTGTATTTTGCTTATTGTTTAGATAGTATTTTTAATGTAGTTGGGGCTTTTCCAAGTGATGTAGTAAGATTAGGTGCGTCTTTTGGTTGAAAAATAAGTTTCAGTTGGAACGTTTTTTGAGTCACCATATATTGCAAACACTATTGCTACTGATTTTAATCAAATGATTCCATCATTCAAGGCTAGTTAAGGAGTGTTCTCGGACCATTCCTAACTTGATACGGGTTATAAACTGCCCGCACGTATTGGATTATTGGTGGTTTTGGAGCAGTGTAACTTCTCCGCCTAAGGAACAAAAGTGCTTTGCCAAGCCATGAGTCGGATCGTTGGGGGTTGGATTCTCTGCCAGACTGCAGCCGGAACATCTGCTGGTAGACCTCCCGTGAAGAACAGGAAGTGTGGTCAGCTTGGGACTGGTTACCTATGGGGTTTACCGCTGGCCTGAAAAGGGGGGGATGGTCCGTCTTTGTCCTGGTGGTGGTTAGGCCTCTAGATTCATGGCTGGGTGGGAGGACTGGGGACTAGGCCAGCTGGAGAGCCGTCAAAGATCTTAGGACGCTCCTAGGCCTTCAGGAGGGTCTGTTGGTGAGCCAGCATAAACTGGGGGCAAAGTCACAGCCGTGGAGATTTCTGGCGGTGGCCTCCTGGGACAGAGTGGTTTGAGGCCCTTTGTCAGTATTTAGTTAGCCCGAATCCTGGAAGAAAATTCTGTCCCTCAGGAGATATTGGAGGGTTAGAGCAGGGCTTCAACCTGGACACGGGCAGACCTTTTTTTTCCTACCTTTTTCAGGTCCAATTTATTATTTATTATTTAGTTTTTTATTTAGTTTTTGTTGACCGGGTAAGTGCACTAGACAAATCCTGCCTATTTTCAGGCATGACCCAAGGAAGGGGGATACAGATGAATGCCAACTGACCTTGAACCAGATTAAGCTGTTGGTGGTATTTTTAGTGAATGAGGGAAATTTGGCCAGGACACTGGAGAAATTACCCTACTCTTTTCGATAAGTGCCATGGGATCTTTAACATCCACCTGAACTACCACCAGTCCAGGCAGATGGAACCTCGGTTTAACGTCTCATCCGAAAGACAGCACCTCAGAAGTGCAGCACCCCTCTCATGCCGCACTACAGTGTCAGTACTGGGATATTAACCCAAGTGCCAGATGTGGGAACTGAACCCACAGCCCTCTGATCTCCTGGCCTCAGAGGTGAGTGTGCTACCTACTGAGCCACTGACACTGACTGATTTTATTGGCAGTGAGAGTGCCTACCTAAATCACTTGTTCATTATAACTTTGGGGATTTGTTTAGCCTATGTGAGAGGTAGTGCAGACAAAAACTACACTGGGCGCTGGCCCGGTGGTGCTGAGCGTTGAGGTGCTGGACACCATACCTCACTCCGCGCCGGCGACCGAGGTTCGGAATAAGCCGGGGCCACCACTGGCTGGAGAGGGAGGGAAGGGATTGAGCATCCGGTGGACAGCACTCCCTTCTCTGGGGAGGGTTCTGGGAATGCGCTGCTCAGTAGTGGCACCTGGCGGCTGTCAGGTGCGGCACAGTCTGGTGGTGCATGTTGTGAGGGGGAGGAGCTCAGTGGGCGGCAGCATGCTGTGCCCAGATGCCACTGCATGCCTGAACCCTCAGGGGAAAGAAAAACCAAGAAAAAGCCCACTGCAGAGCCGAGAGATGAAGGAGACTCCAGGGGCAGTTCCACATCCCACTGTCAACCCAGCGCACCAGTGGACTCCATGGCCAACCCGACGCCAGGTAGGGCACTCTAATTCTGGAAAGACCACCGAGGGAAGGCGGGCTGGCCCACCCCAGGGGGTGATCCAGGGGCTGGACCTGCCTGTTTAGTCAGGGGAGGACGCTGGCAAGCAGGGGTTTAGGTTGGGAGTAGAGACCCAGACGAGTGGGTACTCTGGAAGAATGCCCGGTCCTGCAGAGTGAGAAACAGAATAAAAAAATAAAAAAAAAAATACATTGGACACTTTCTGTGGAGGTGGGAGATTCCTGAACTAATCATCTTATAAAAGAGACATTTGGTGACTGCTCTTTACAGTTTATAGCTAAAAAACACTGTTTCGACTATTGCTACAACATCCATCATTTTATATCGTTTAAAACTGAGTGTGGGGGAAATTATTGTCGTGTTGTGAGTGGGAATGTAAGGGTTGGGTGGGAGTGGTTGTTTTTTGTCTAATTTATTTATTTTATTTTGGTTAATACCCCCCCACTCTGTGAGAGAGAGTGGAGGGGTAATTATTGATTATTAGAAGGGGCAGGTTTTTATGCTGTGTTATCTTATTTTTATTTATTGTATTTTCTTTTTGTCCCCCACTTTGTGAGAGAGAGAGAGAGTGGAGGACTGTATTTTTGGGATTGTGTTTTTTTTTTTTTTTTAATGTGGGCTGGTATTTATTTATTTAAAAGTTTGGGTTTTGTTGTTTTTTAAGTTGTCTCCCACTCTATGAGAGAGAGAGAGTGGAAGAGTGTATTATTTAGATTTTTTCAGAATTTGATTTATTTTAGTTATTTGTTACAGCTGGGTTTTTGAGTGCTTTGGTTTTTGGGTGTGTGACGCAAGATTTTGGGAGCCTAAATGTGTTGGTGGACTGCCCCCCCACCACCACCACTTGTGCGCTATTCACCCTCCGAACTTCGTGACCTCCAACCACTTATTGCTCCCCCTTACAGTTTACAGTATATCAATGCTGCAGAGTACATGGAATTGCTCGTAGGGAGAGGGGTTGGGCTGGGGGTTACGAACGTCGGAGGGTGAGTGAGCAGGGTGTTTGTGTTGAGGTAATGAGGCCCAGGAGACGCCCTGTGGCGAAATGGATTCTGGAACGTGGTCCTCCATGCCTGGTCTCCACACCCAAGGGTTCCACTACTAGTGGGCAGGTAGCTCGGGCTGCCTCGAAATCCTGTCCAACTCGAGCGGTGTTATGCAAAGTACAGTTACGTAAGAACTTACCATAACAGTAGATCTTCGAGAACAGCTCTTGCAGCAGGTTACACCATTAGGACTGAAGCCGGCTGACGCCAGGACCCCATGGAAATTTTCTAGCTAGCAGTATTAGGCAGGGACCGCCACCGACGTCTGTCCCACCCCCGATGTCAGGCATAGTACATAAGGAGGCGGTCCCCCAGAATCCCCAGTTCTCCCGCCGGAGACTCCCGGCCACTGGATGACATCAGAAGAGGAGACTGAGGATCCGCCATCAAATGGCAATCAGAATAGTACTGAGAACACCTGATCCTAGGAGGATATCTGAACAAAAAATTCTACCTCCAACGGGGATGGTGGGAGGGAAAGTACCTGCTGCAAGAGCTGTTCTCAAAGATCTACTATTATGGTAAGTTCTTACATAACTGTAATATCTTACTTCGAGAAACAGCTCTTGCAGCAGGTTACACCATTAGGACTGATTCCCAAGCAATAGTGCAAATCCCACGCCACTGGGAGGAGGGAAGGTAGGAATCCTTAGTAAAACCTAAGCCTAGGACAGAAGTCCTTGAAGGATTGCTAGACCAAAACCTGCTCTTCGCCTCGATGCAACATCCAGGCTATAATGCCTGATAAAGGTGTGCACAGAGCTCAAAGTTGCTGCTGCACAGATAGTTGAGGTGGACACATTCTTTAAGGCCGCAAAGGAGGTAGCAACACCCCTTGTGGAATGACCTTTAACCACGCCCGGTAAGGGTTTGTTGCGCTTCTGGTAACAGAACGTGATACAATGTATAAGCCACCTGGACAGCGACTGTTTGGAAATGGAAGCTCCCAGCATCCTGTGGGGCGAAGGAGACAATAAGCTGATTAGATTTTCGGTGGTGTTTGGTCCTGTTCAGGTAGTATCGAAGACACCTATGCACATCTAAAGTGTGCAACAGGGCCTCTCCTCGATTAGAATATTTAGGGAAGTACACTGACAGATCGATATCCTGATTAAGAGTGAGAGCTGAGACCACCTTAGGCAGAAACTTCGGACTGGTCCGTAAGGATACCCTGTCCTGGTGGAAAACCAAATAAGGTTCTTTGCACATTAGTGCATGAAGTTCCGAAATTCTTCTGGCCGAAGTAACGGCAACTAAAAACAACATCTTCCATGTAAGGAGACATAGCTCGCAATCCGCAGCTGGTTCAAAAGGTGGCAGCGTAAGCTGCTCCAGGACAAAGGGTAAATCCCAAGGGCGGAATAGGATCCTTAATCAGAGGTCTAAGGTGGAGAACACCTCTCAGGAAGGCTTGTGCTGTGTCCAACTGAGAGATAGGACATTGGCCTATAGGAGTGTGATAGGCTGAGATGGCACAAAGGTGTACTTTTATCGAGGAATAGGCCAAGCCTGTCTGAAAAAGAGACAGGAGGTAGTCCAAGACCAACCTTTCTGGACAATCCAGTGGCGAAACACCCGCGCTTGAGCCCCTAGGCAAAATCTGCGCCGCTAGAATGTCAGCTACCTCTTGCGAGACCCTGTGTCACATAATGGCTATGTCTCTAGGAGCCAAGTGTGCAGGTTCAGCGAATGAAGGTCCGGATGGACCAAGGAGCGCGCCTCCTGAGACAGCAAGTGAGAGCTGATTGGCAGAGGCACCAGAGGTTCCTGGGACAGCTGATGTATAAAGGGAACCAGATCTACCTGGGCCAGAATGGCATGATAAGTATCAGCGTCGCTTCCTCTCTGCAAAGTTTCAAAAGGACCCTCTGGATCAACGGAAAGGGAAGGAGGCTTAGGGGAATCTACCCGCCCAGGAGAGGGGCAACGCGTCTCGCCAGAAAACACCAGGCCCTGGATCTAGCGAGCAGAAATTGGTCAGTTTTGCATTGGATAGGGACTCAAAAAGGTCTAATTCTGGTGTACCCCATCTGCAAAACAGATCCTCTACTACTTCCTGGAGTAGTTCCCACTCATGGACTCTGGCCTGAGAGCGATTCAGGCCGTCTGCAATGACACTGTCCACTCCTGGTACATGAACAGCAATGAGGTTTGCGCCATGTTGTAAAACCCAGTCCCACACCCTCATGGCCTCCCTGCAAAGTGGGTAGAAATGGGTGCCTCCTTGTTTGTAGAGGTAATACATCACCGCGGAATTGTCTGTTTGTAACTGAAGAGTACCCTGTGGAATCTCCGACTGGAAAGCCTGTAGGGCATAAAGAACTGCTCTCATTTCCAGGATATTTATGTGGAGATGAGTCTCTTGGGCTGTCCACAAGCCCTGAGACCGGACACCGTCTAGGTGTGTTCCCCATCCGAGCCCTGAGGCGTCTGTGGAGAGCATCACAATCGGAGACAGCGCAGTGAAGGGGCACCCCACTGAGAGGTTCTTTGAATCTAGCCACCATTGCCAATCCCGGATTATGACCTTCGTGATCCAAATTGGGAGCTGCAGATGGTCTTGCTTTTGATACCATTGGACCCGTAACATTCACTGGGTCACCCACATGTGGAGATGGGCTAGTGGGACTGTTGCAATGGCCACAGCCATGTGCCTGAGCAGGCAAAGGACCAGTCTGGCTGTGATGGTCTTTTTTGCCAAGATGTTCCTGATGAGGGATCTGATGTGTTCCGCTCGGTCCTGGGGTAGAAAAGCTTTCCCCTGGATGGTGTCCAGAACTGCGCCTATGAACTGCAGAATCTGAGACGGAACCAGGCATGACTTCTCCTGATTAATAATGATGCCCAGCATCTCGAACAGAGACTGAGTACAATGAATGGTGGACATCAGGGCCTCCCGAGAGGGCGCCATGAGAAGCCAGTCGTCCAGGTAGGGGAACACATAGTGGCCTTTTCTCCTCAGAGTCGCCGCTACTACCGCCATGCACTTCGTGAATACCTGAGGTGCTGATGACAGGCCGAAGGGGAGGGCTCGGAACTGATAATGGTGACCCTGGAACTCGAAGCGCAAAACTTCCTGTGCACTTGAGCTATGGATATATGTAGGTAAGCATCCTGCATGTCCAAGGACGCTAGAAAAGCGCCCTGCTTGAGCATGGGAATCAGACCTGGGAGGGTCACCATGTGGAAGCATTTGTACAGGACTGATGTGTTGAGGTCGCTGAGGTCCAGTATCAGACAGAGGTCCTCTGTTTTCTTGGGAACCAGAAAGAAGCGAGAATAATAACCTGCACCTCTCTGGTTCCATGGTGCGTACTGTATAGCTTCTTTTCCGAGAAGCGCAAGCACCTCCTGCTGTATTAGCAGGGTGTGCTGACCCAAGTAACGGGAAAGCAGGGGAGGTCTTGACGGTGGGTGGTCGAGAAATTCTATAAAGTGGCCTTTATTGGCCAATTGGAGAACCCACCGGTCGGTGGTAATCGACTGCCACCCTTAAAAGTGGTGAGCGATGAGACCCCCGATCTTTTGTGCCCGTTGATCCAGAGGAGGGGCGGGGGCCCGGAAGAAGTCATGCTGTGGCAGCACTGGTACCTGCAGGCTGGGCCAGTTTAGTGTAGCGCTGGCCTCTGCCTGGAGACAACTTAGCCTGGCCGGAACGTGGCTGCTGCCTTTGTTGCCGGCTGTGAAAACGGCTCTGGTTCCTACGAAAGGAACCAGGTCTTGATCTGTACATGGCTTGTACAGACCTGACTGCCTTCCCAGCATCCTGCAGTTTGGTGATAACCTTCTCCAAGGGTTCATCAAAAAGTACTTCGCCATTGTAAGGGACATCAAGAATGTTCTTCTGTATGTCCGGGGTAAAACCAGAGACACGGAGCCAAGAGTGTCTCCGGAGACAGATGCCTGAAGCTGCAGCTCTGGCAGATGAGTCTGCAGAATCATATGTGGCTCATAGCACGTGGGTACCCACATCAGACCCTGTGCAGAGGAGGTTTAGGAGCTCCGCCTTCTGACCGCCATCCGGTAATTTATCGACCAGGTCCTGGCCCTGTTCCCACAGGGCATTCTGAAACTGTACCATGTGAGATAGGTAGTTCAGGGACCTGATGGAGCATGTAGCAGCCACATACATGCACCTCCCCAGGGCATCCAACTGTTTGGATTCCTGGTCCGGTGGCTGTGTGCTCATGTGCTGCGGTCTTTGGGACCGGTCATGCGAGGCCATAATGACCAGGGAGTCAGCCAGAGGTTGTTGAGCCAAGTACTGGTCCTCTTTCCGGGCCCTGTATAGGTGGTCAGCTTAATTCGGCACAGCGAGAGTGGTGTGGGGACGCTTCCACGCAACCTTGGTGACGTCCGCGAAGGTGTCCACCAAGATTGGCACTACCACAGGCTTTGGATCTTTCTGCTGAAGATAATGGGCAAGGCGCTGTCTTTCAGGATCGAGGTCTTCGGCATCCCATCCCATGTTGTTCTGGATGTGCCTCATGATCTCAGAGAAAGAGGGATCATCCGGAGGAGACCTGGGCAGGTCATGTGGGTCAGATGATGGAATGCTGAGTGGAGAAGGAGATATGGAAATTACATACCTACCATAATTCTTGATCTTCTTGGACGAGTCTCCACCACTCATTCACACTAATGGGAACTGTGCTGAAGGCACTAGGACCCAGCGGGAGCAAACTTTTCTGCTAGAGGGTCGGCACCAGAAATGGAGCCGTGAGGAGCAGCACCGTGAGCCCCAGCTCGTGTGATAATGACTATCTCGGTGTCGACCCTCCAACTGCCTCAGTACCTTTTTTCCGAGGAGGTGCAGCGTAACTAACCTAGAAGGATAGCCTAACCAAAAGAAAAAAACGAACATAAGATAGTCCAGACGACCCGTATAAGAAGGGTCAACAAAGAAGTCTTCACAGCCTAAGATTGAGGGAGTGAAAACCAACAACAAAGGTGAGCTCGGGGGATGGAGGGTGGGCGGGTGAATGAGTGGTGGAGACTCGTCCAAGATCATCAAGAATTACGGTAGGTACATAATTTCCATATCTTCCTGGACATAAGTCTCCACCACGCATTCACACTAATGGGAGAGTACCGAGCTAATAATCCCCTGAGAGGGCGGCAGGAGAGACCAAGAGCTCACAATTTTCAGGACAGAAGTCCATTAAGGATGGTCCTACCCAAATGAAAGATGTCGTCTGGCATGGACATCCAGGGCATAGTGTTTGATGAAAGTATGCACTGAGCTCCAGGTGGCCACATTGCAAATATCTGCGATGGGCACGTTGCAGATTTCCACTAGGGATGCCGCGACTGCTCTAGTAGAGTGAGCGTATACTCTGCCTTCAAGCTTAACCTGCGCCATGGAATAACCTTGGCGAAGGCATGCCACCAGCCATGCTGAAATACATCTGATAGCAACCGGTTGACCCAGCCCGGGTCTCGCTGAAGGAAACAAAGAGTTGTTGAGCTTTGTGAAAGTCTTTTGTTCCATCTAGATAGAAACACAAAGCTCTTTTGACATCCAAGGAATGAAAAGAACGCTCTCCTTCATTTTGGAAGTTTGCAAAGTAGGAAGGAAGGACCAAAGGTTGGTTTAGATGGAATTCTGAAACAACCTTAGGGAGAAACTTAGGATGGATCCTAAGAACTACTTTGTCTTTATGAAACACAGTATACAGAGGGTCTGTGACCAAGGCATGTATCTCAGAGACCCTGCAGGCTGAGGTAATGGCTACTAGGAAGGCCGTCTTCCAGGTGAGAAATTTTAACTCGCAGGTTGCTAGAAGCTTGAAAAGTTTTTGAGTGAGCATGTCTAGCACCAGATTAATGTCCCAGGCTACGACTGGACGTCTTTTAGGAGGTCTGGTATGCAGAATTCCCTTAAGAAACCTGTTAACCACTGGTTACTGAGCCAGTGACAAGGAAGGTACTGGCTCATGATAAGCTGACATGGCACAAAGGTGAACTTTAACTGTAGAGTATTGCAGACCTGAATTTGAGAGGTCTAAAAGGTACTCTAGAACTTTATCTGGTGGGCAGGAAAAAGGATTCAAAGAGGATTTTGCACAACAGAGAGAGACACGCTTCCATTTGGCTGTGTAAGTTTTCCTAGTGGCTGGCTTGTGCGCAGCCAGACAAATATCTGAAACCCTGTGAGAAACACTGAACCTGTTAACTTCCATCTCTTCAGGAGCCAAGCGTGAAGGTGAAGCAACCTCAGATTGGGATGGACCACAGGCCCCTGAGTCAGAAGGTTCGTCTGAAGGGGAAGCGGTTTCGGAGAAGTTTCCGACACACTGCTGAGTAATGGAAACCATATCTGCTGAAGCCAGAAGGGAGCAATGAGGATCATTTTGTCCCCAGGACTCGAACTTGAGAAGTACTCTCTGAATTAGAGGAAGAGGCGGAAAGGCGTATAGAAAGAGTTTTATCCACTGCAGCCTGAACGCGTCCTGACAGAAAATACCAGGCCGTGGATTTCTGGAGCAGAAGAGAGGCAGTTTAGTGTTGAGTGGGGATGCAAAAAGGTCCAGGTCTGAAGTTCCCCACTCTGTGAATAGTGACTGAACTATGGCTGAGTCGAGAGACCATTCGTGAGGATCTGTCTCTGTTCTGCTAAGACAGTCTGCCAGTTCGTTCTGCACCCCCGGCAGGCAGACCGCATGAATTAGAGCCTTGTGCTCCAAGCACCATTCCCACACCCTCATCGCTTCCCTGCATAAGGGGTAAGAGTGAGCACCGCCCTGCTTATTGATGTAATATATCACTGCTTTGTTGTCCATTTGAAGGAGAATGTTCTTGTGACAGAGAATGTCCTTCAAAGCCCGGACTGCATAAAGGATGGCTCTCATTTCTAAGACATTTATGTGAAGCTAGGACTCGTGCGGAGTCCACATACCTTGAGTGTGGAGAGTCTGACAGTGAGCTCCCCCACCCCATCAGGGACGCATCCGTGGTAATGGAAATCTGATGATCCAGAGGAGCGAAGGGATACCCTTCCAGAAGACTGTCCTCTTGTGACCACCAGGTGAGTGATCTCTTTAGAGGTTCTGTCACCATGATGAGAAAAGACTGAGGGTGAGTGGTCAGGGACCACTGAGTACTAAGCATCCATTGAGAGGTTCTCATGTGGAGGTGTGCTAGGGGTACAGTGAACACCGAGGGTGCCATGAGACCTAGCATCCATTGCACTAAGATAGCTGAAACTGAGATGTTCTCTCCGATGTATCGGGCCATCTGAAGGATATTGCTCCTCCTGTCCTCTGGAAGAAATGCTTTCACACAGGAGGTGTCCAGAAGAGTTCCTATGAAAAAGAGCCTCTGTGAGGGCTGCAGCTGTGATTTTTTGAGGTTTAGCAGGACTCCCATGGATGTGAGAAAGTGTGAGGCCATGGCTACGGCGTCTAGAGTTCCCTGCCTGGAAGGACTTGCTAGAAGCCAGTCGTCCAGATATGGGAAGACTTGTATTCCGATTTTTCTGACGTGCACTGTGAGAATTGCACAACACTTTGTAAAAAACTTGCGGCGCCGAGAATAGCCCAAAGGGCAGGACTCTGAACTGATAATGCTGTCCCAAAGCCACGAACCTTAGGTATTTGTGATGCTTTGGGTGAATAGCAATATGCTGGTAAGCATCCAGCATGTCCAGGGAGGCTAACCAGTCGTGTTGATGAAGCAAAGATAACAGGGTTCCTAACGATATCATTTTGAATTTCTCTTTGGGAAGAAATGTGTTTAATTTTCTGAGGTCCAAAATGGGGCGCATGCCCCCGGTTTTCTTTGGAACCAGAAAGTAATGGGAGTAGAACCCTGTGTTCCATTGATCCAGTGGAACTACTTCCACTGCTCTGTTGTTCAGAAGGTCTTGTATCTCGGAGGTGAGAAGTTCTGACTGAAGTACTGACAGCCTGGACTGTCGTTTGGGGGGACGATCCAGAGGGGTCTCTAAAGGATTAAGGGAATATCCCTTGCGGATTATCCGGAGGACCCATTTGTCTGATGTTATGGACTTCCACCAATTGTAGAAGTGAGTCAGATGACCTCCCACCACTGAGGAAGAGTCCCCTTCGGGGAGCTGAGATGGGACTTGGGCCAACAACTCAGAAGGCGGCACTAGGCACTTTGGGTCCTTGCGCCTTCTGTTGTGTTTTCTTTTGAGACTGAGGGGCTTGGTTTTTATTAAAACCTCCCCTGTCTTTGCCCCGAAAGGACTGATGGTTATGAAAATGGCGTTTGTTAAAACCCCCTCGAGAGGGAGCGGGAGGAGGTCGAGCCAATTTAATGGCTGACCTAGTCTTTTGTGTGGCCTCTAGAGCCTGTTCTACTTGAGGGCCAAAGAGATACACACTATCGAAAGGCAACACCATGACCTGTTGCTGGCCATCATTCTTGAAACCTGAAGTGCGCAGCCAGGAATGATGGCAGGTACAAATGCCCACCGCCGCCGCTAGGGAGGCAGTATCGAAGGTGTCCATAGCTGCTTTAACATGATGGTTGTTGGACTCGATACCCCTGGTTATGGTCTGAAGAAGCTCTGAATTAGTGTCCGACTCCAGTAGAGCTTCAACCATTTGTTTGAGTGAATGCTAAAGAATATACTCATATTGAGAGAAATAGTCGTGGTAGCTGGCAATACGCATACCTAGGATGGAAGCAGCAAAGACTCTCTTACCTAAAGTGTCTGTCTTATGAGATTCTTTGTTTATAGGTCGAGCTGTAGTAGTCTGGGGAAGGACAACCTTATAATTCTCTGCTAAGACTACAATAGGATCTGCAAAGGCTTGGGATGCCAAACTGGGTCGATCATTGGAAGCAGCATACTTCCCATCTATGGACTTAGCCACAGAAGGAATGAGAACAGGATTATTCCATATCATTTGAGAAAGCGTCTCAAAGGAGGGCTGTACCAGAGGAGTCAAATCCATAGGGATCTCCGGAACATGGAGGTATTGGAGTCTTAACAGTTTCCCAGGATCAATATCTGTAGTCTGGAGAGAAAGAGCGGAATTCAAGTTTTTCAGCAGAGACTTAAATGACAGGTCCTCGACCACAAGCTCTGCAGCAGGATTAGATCCTGTTCCTTCCACATCATCACCCAGACGAAGGTCTGGGTCAGGCTCAGTGTCATCTCCTGACAGCCCAGGAGGGACTGCATGAACAGGAAAGGAGTGAAAATCAGAAGGAAATGAGGAAGGGAAAGGATTCAAAGAAGAGGAGCTCTGAAGACTGGATGACGCCCTAACAGGCCTCGGGGCCGAAGAAGAGCAAGGTGTCAAAAAAACACACGGCACCGAAGATGGTGCCGAGAAGCCGTATGGCACTGAGGATGGTGCAGACAAGGCGCGCGGCTCGAGGGGCGGCGCTGACAACCCCAACTATTGCTCAGGATGGCACCAACAGGCGCCAATATTTGCCGAGCATGTTGACACATCGCAAAGGCTCCAAAAACAAGATTTGAGGAGAAAAAAGGATGAATACCAGGAGATAGAGGCATTGGTGTGGCCCCCTGTGCCGCAGCCATGTGAGGGGGAAAACACCTAAGCGCAGAGTCGACGACACCGAAGATGGCGTCGCATGACTAAGGAGACCCAAGCACCCTACCTGATTTCCCAAAAAGCCCGAAGGCCCCGGAGTGACCGGGCCAGGCAGCTGGACCAACCTACGAGCCCACTGCTCCATAACGGCAGCCCACTGATGAAACTGCTCATCTGAAGACCTACCAGAGGGCGGAGTAGGTCTCCAATGTTGAAGAATTCAGTGACTGGAAACAGAAACCGGCGACTCCGAAGGAGGAGATTGGCTACTAGCCCCAATAACCGACCGTCTACATGCAGACTTATCAGGTGGCGTCCTCAAGTGATGTCTTCTCTTTTTTGACCTGTGGGCCAAAGAACAGCTCGAGGCCGAACGGTGCCGCGAGTGCGACCGTTTACTTTTATGCTTTCGAGGAGACTGCCCATCCCCTCGGGCACTGGACTGTCCGTTGTCAGACCCCCTCCTCTGGAGAAGGTGCTGACTGAACAGCTTTCATACGAAGTCTCATTATCCATCACCTGACCAGCTCATGGTCGACTCCGTCAATGTAGGCTGAGATTTCTTTCCTTTAATAAGAATAAAAAAACTAAGCGATACTTTATTCGAGATATTATTACAAAACAATAAAACTGAAAACTATGCTGCTAGTTTGAAGTTCGACTCCCAGTGGGCGAGCAACGTCGTTACTGAAGTGCACTCAACGGCGGGAAAAAAGAAACATAGGCGGTTGGAGGGTCGATGCTGAGAAAGTCATTACCGCACGAGCTGAGGCTCGCGGTGCCGCTCCTCGTGGCTCCATCTCTGATGCCGACCCTCTAGCAAAAAGTTTGCTCCCGCTGGGTCCTGGTGCCTCCAGCGCAGTTCCCATTAGTGCGAATGAGTGGTGGAGACTTTATGTCCAGGAAGATTAGTAACTTTTCCGCTTCTATCTTGAAAACTGATGGACACTATGTTACAAATCCTGTGGTGATCATGGACCATTTTAACTTTTTTTTGTTAATATCAGTAAAGATCTGTCATTTAGTAGTAAATTAAGGGATGTTGATTCATTGATACTCAACATATATCAATGCCAAAATTTAATTTCACAAATCTGTCATTTCAAACAGTTAAGAAGTATTGGAGAAGATCATCTACCAAAACTAGAATGGGCCCAGATTTAATTGCTGTGAAACTGTTTAAGATGGTTATAGATGAATTATCCCTGCCAGTTCAAAAGTTATTACATTTTTCCCCACCATTTGGTGTTTTGCCAGATGTCCGGAAGCAGGCAAGTGTTCCCATATTTAATTCTAGGAACCCTAGTGCTGTCTCAAACTACAGATCCAGCTCCATTTTGTCCCCTCTGTCCAAGACTGTGGAGAAATGTTAGCGATCATTTTCAGAACTGTATCCCTAGCTACGATTTTTTGACCAAGGAATAAACATGGCTTTTGTAGGTTGCAAAGTACAGCAACTGCAATGATTGAACTGACTGAAGAACTCCATGCAACCTTGGAAAGATGGGAATAAATCAGGATGACCTTCTATGATCTTTCGAAGGCCTCTGACTTAGTTAATCATGATCTTTTGCTTGTGAAGTCCCAAGAGACATGCCTGTTGGTTGAGACAGTAGCATGGCTCTCAGACTATGTGGCAAATAGTACCCTAAAAGTTAGGTGTGGTGGTTCGCTCTCTGTAGTTCTGTCACTTGAAACAAGGGTTTCATTGGACTCCATCCTGGGGCCCCTATTATTTAGTTTATTTATACATGACATACTGTACCCAATGCCTATACCTACTCCTGATCAATACTATGTGCTGATGATACTGTCATAGTTTCAAAAAGTAAGGACTAACAGTCTTGAGAAATGTTTGCAACATGATTTTAATTCAGTTTGTAACTGGTCTACTCAAAATAGGTTGGTGGTTAATGGAAAAAAAAATATGTTGTTTGGGAGATGGTACCGACTCGTGGAGTGTCCTGGTTTGCATATCACACCAGCTTATGCATTAAGCAGGTCCAAATGTTCAAATATCTTTGGGTACATCTAGGCCCTTCATTGTCCTTTTCTATCCGTGCTGATTCAGTAGTAAAACGTGTCAACCGAAGTCATGGCATGCTTTATCGTAAGAGGCATAACATTAGCAGTGACGGTAAGAAACATTTGGTAATCAGTCTTATAATGTTATTAAGTGACTATGGTTTATTCAGCAGCAAACAGTATAGTTTTGTACAAGATCTGTGTCACTTTTAATCACACATGCTGGTTTACACTTGATTTAAAACTGAACACTCACAGGTGCAATCCTTATACTTCCTTAAATTGTTTGCCTTTCTGTCATAGAGTTGACTACCAGCTGTATCTATTTAGTAAAACGTCACCGACAGGTTTTGCTCCTGTGGGTATGCAAACATTTTTTAATCATGTGACAATAAAATATTCTACCAGAAATATGTGTAAGAAGAGGTACCAAATTACATGACCACTGTAATTCTGTAAGAGCTAGGAAGGTTTTGGATTCCCTAACTGTTGATATATGTGAAGTGCTCAGTTTTAATACCTTTACAATTCAGGCTCTGGCTTATTCTCAGGATAAGCTGGTGTATGCAGCTTTATGGTCATTATCTGTATCATTAATTGATATTGTATAGTTAATGTATTATTTTTGTGATGATGTGAACACTTCTGAAAAAGGGCTAATTATCTCAATGGTTCTCCGAATATAATAAAAATGAAATGAAAATAAACATACATCACACATGCCCAAATTTACGATTATATTAAAAAAAAATTATCTCCACATGTAGGTTAACCAGAGAACAGCATAAGGCTGATAGAATGTTTGCAGCCACTCATCAAGCTCCAGTTCTCAGTCCCTTTTAATAATTCCTTAATATGACTACCACACAGAATGAATACTACTCTAAGTACGGCACTGCATACCCTCTTAGGCTCCACAGCCCTGGCCACAAAGTGGTACTTGTGCATAGCCCGAACCCACTGGCAGATAGAAGTACAGGCCTTGGACACTTTAGCAATGGCTGCAGGCTGGAACTCCTCATTGTCAATATAAGGCTGGATGGCTTTAATTACGACGTCAGGGATATTTTCCTGCAGAGAAAAGGAACACTTTACATTAAAAAAACTTGTAACAGGTAGATTACGGTCTGCCAGCATCTGATACGACAGGCGTTCCTACCGGGTTCAAGCATAATCTTTAAACTGCCCTTTTTTGGTAAAAGACTAATACTTGCTCCTCTGTGTCTACTATCCCAGGCAATACTATACTGGTAGATATGAAAAAGTTATCTAGCAAATATAGTACGTCTAATCAGTTTTCATTTGATTATCTTACGCAGCATATAGCCTGACCACGCTCTTTACCTTGGAACGTCAGAGCAGTTTGAACCAATCCAAGGACTGATTGTGCGACACCTAAGCCTCAAATGCCAGGTAATTTAGCAGTACAAACCAGAAGGCTTGCAGTAAAATACTAATGCAAGTATATTTAGTAAAGACTATAAGAAAATTTCAAACCAAACCTTTTTGAATATTTTTTTTATGAACTACACCACTATAATAAATTATGTAAACTACAGTTTTAAATAGAAAACAACACTTATATGTAATAAAACATAAATATTCCTATAATGACAGAAGGATCTACACCTGTCCTAGTATGGAATGCAAAAAGGGCAGTGGTACTCAAATAAAATCATCTATTTGAAGAAATGAAAATTACATACTCACCGTAATTCTTGATCTTCTCGGGCCATCTTCACCACTGACTCAGTGATGGGTTCTGAGCCAGAGGTGCTAGGACCCTGTGGGAGACAGAACTTTTCAAGAGGGCTGGTGCTGGGGTAGGCTGCATGCATGTGCGGCACCGTGAGCCTAGCTTGTGTTGAACAGCTTACCTCGGCAACAGTCCTCAACCACCTCAGTACCTTTTTTGCCGAGGAGGAGTATAACCTAAGTAAAACACCTAACCTAAAAGGGCATAAGATAGCCCTTTCGACCCGTACAAGAAGGGTCAAAAACAAAGAAGTAGTGTCTTCACAGCCCAAACAAAGACAAGGGAGCTGAAGACCAATGAACAGAAAGGGTAAGCCCGAGGGACAGTGGGTGGAAATGTCAATCAATGGTGAAGATGGTCCAAGCAGATGAAGAATTATGGTGAGTATGTAATTTTCATATCTTCCTGGACTGTGTCTTCACCATTGATTCACACTGAAGGGTTCGAGTACCAAGCTCATACAGAGTCCCACCGGGGCAGGGCGGTAGGAGCCGCAGCTCACCCAGGACAAGAGTCCATTGAGGATTGTCCTGCCAAAAGAAGCATGCTGCCTGGCATGGACATCTAAGGCATAGTGCTTGACAAAAGTGTGCACTGTGCTCCAGGGAGCAGCTCTGCAGATATCAGCCATGGGAATAGAGTGAATCTCTGCCAAGGATGTAGCAACCACTCTCGTGGAGCGGGCAAGAACTTGACCTTCCAGCATGATCTGCACCATGGAATAACACTGGAGGAGACAAGCTACTATCCGTGCTGAAATGCATTTGATCGTAAACGTCTGACCCAGCCAGTTGGGGTTGAAGAGATGAAGAGCTGCCTGGATTGCCAGAAGTCCTTAGTTCTACTGAGGTTGAATCTGAGTGCTCTTTTAACATCCAGAGGGTGAAGGGTGCGCCCTCCGTCATTCTGGAAGTTGGGGAAAATATGTGGGCAACACTAAAGGCTGATTTGAATGGAACTCTGACACCACCATAGGTAAAAAATGAAAATTACGTACCTACCATAATTCTTGATCTTCTTGGACGAGTCTCCACCACTTATTCACACTATTGGGATCTGCACCGGAGGCACTAGGACCCAACGGGAGCAAACTTTTGGCTGGAAGGTCGGTGCCAGAGATAGCGCCGTGAGGAATGGCGCCGCGAGCCCTAGCTCGTGCGGTAACGACTATCGCGGCGTTGACCCTCCAACCGCCTCAGTACCTTTTTTACCAAGGAGGTGCAGCGTAACTAACCTAGAAAGGTAGCCTAACCTAAAAACCGGACATAAGATAGTCCGGGCGACCCGTGTAAGAAGGGTCAATAAAGAAGTCTTCATGGCCTAAAGATTTGAGAGAGTGAAGACCAACAAGAAAGGTGAGCTCGGGGGATGGAGGGTGGGCATGTGAATGAGTGGTGGAGACTCGTCCAAGAAGATCAAGAATTACGGTAGGTACGTAATTTTCATATCTTCCTGGACATAAGTCTCCACCACTCATTCACACTATTAGAGAGTACCAAGGTAATAATCCCCCAAGAGGGCGGCAGGAGAGACCAAGAGCTCACGTTTCTAGGACAGAAGTCCATTGAGGATGGCTCTGCCAAAGGAAGAATGTCGTCTGGCATGGACATCTAGTGCATAATGTTTAACCAAAGTATGCACTGAGCTCCAGGGTACGTGATTGCAGATGTCTGCTGGGCACATTGCGATTTCAGCTAGGATGCCGGCGACTCCCAGTAGAGTGAGCGAACTCTAACCCTCCAACTTAACCTGCGCCATGGAATAGCAGTGAGGAAGGCATGTCACTAGCCATGATGAGATACATCTGATAGCGACAGGTTGACCCAGCCGGGTCTCACTGAAGGAAACGAACAGTTGCTGAGCTTTGCGAAAATCCCTGGTTCTATCTAGATAGAAACGCAAGGCCCTCTTAACATCCAAAGAATGAAGAGAACGTTCCCCTTCATTTTGGAAGTCCACAAAATAAGAGGGAAGGACCAAAGGTTGGTTTAGATGAAAATCTGACACAACCTTAGGAAGAAATTTAGGATGAGTACTTAAGAACTACTTTGTCCTTATGGAACACAGTATAGGAGGGTCTGTGACCAGGCATGTATCTCAGAGACCCCAGGGCTGAGGTAATGGCCACTAGGAAGGCAGTCTTCCAAGTGAGAAATTTTAGCTCACAGGTAGCCAGAGGTTCGAAGGTTTCCGAGTGAGCATGTCTAGCACAAGATTAATGTCCCAGGCTGGACTGGATGTCTTGTAGGAGGTCTGGTATGCAGAATCCCTTAAGAAACCTCTTAACCATAGGTAACTGAGCCAGAGTTAAAGGAAATAACGGTCTAAGGATACGCTGAAATGGCACTAAGATGAACTTTGACTGTAGAGTACTGCAGACCGAATTTGAGAGGTCCAAAAGGTACTCCAAAACCTATCTGGTGGACAGGAAAAGGGATTCAAAGAGGACTTTGCACACCAGAGCGAAAACGCTTCCACTTGGCTGTGTAAGTTTTCCGAGTGGCTGGCTTCCATGCAGCCAGAAGAATATCTGAAACTCTTCAAGAGACACTGAACCGGTTTACTTTGACCTCTTCAGGAGCCAAGCGTGAAGGTGAAGTGATCTCAGGTTGGGATGGACCACAGGCCCTGAGTCAAAAGGTTCATCTGTAGGGGAAGTGGTCTCGGAGGAACTGACAACATATTGTTGAGCAGTGGAAACCACAGCTGCGAGGCCAAAGGAGAAATGAGAATCATTTTGTCCCCCTGGGATTCGAACTTGAGGAGTACCCTCTGAATTAGAGGAAGAGGCGTAAAGGCGTAAAGAAAGCATTTTGTCCACTGCAGCCTGAACGCATCCCGACAGAAAATGCCAGGCCCTGGATTTCTGGAGCAGAAGAGAGGCAGTTTTGCATTGAGTGGGGATGCAAAAAGGTCCAGGTCTGGAGTTCCCCACTCTTCGATTAGTGACTGAACTATGGTTGAGTCGAGAGACCACTTGTGAGGGTCTGTCTCTGTTCTGCTGAGACGGTCTGCCAGTTCGTTCTGAACACCTGGCAGGTAGACCGCTTGAATTAGAGCCTCGTGCTCCAAGCACCATTCCCATAACCTCATTGCTTCTCTGCATAAGGGGTAAGAGTGAGCACCACCCTGCTTGTTGATGTAATACATCACTGCTTTGTTGTCCGTTTGAAGGAGAATGTTCTTGTGACACAGAATGTCCTTCAAAGCTCGGACCGCATAAAGGACGGCTCTCATTTCTAGGACATTTATGTGGAGCTGGGACTCGACTTGAGTCCACGCACCTTGAGTGTGGAGAGCCTGACAGTGAGCTCCCCACCCCATTAGAGATGCGTCCGTGGTAAAGGAGATCTGATGGTTCAGAGGAGCAAAAGGATATCCGTCCAGGAGATTGCTCTCTTGAGACCACCAGGTGAGTGACCTCCTTAAAGATTCTGTCACCTTGAAGAGATAGGACTGCGGGTGAGTGGTTGGGGACCACTGAGTACTGAGCATCCACTGGGTGGTTCTCATGTGCAGACGTGCTAGGGTACAGTGAACACTGAGGATGCCATGAGGCCTAGCATCCATTGCATCGAGACAGCTGTGACTGAGCTGTTTTCCCCGATGTGACAGGCCATCTGAAGGATATCGTTCCTCCTGTCTTCTGGAAGAAAAGCCTTCGCACAGGAGGTGTCCAGAAGAGTCCCTATAAAAAGGAGCCTCTGGGAGGGCTGCAGTTGCGATTTCTTGAGGTTGAGCAGAACTCCCATGGATGTAAGGAAGTGCGAGGCCGTCTCCACAGCGTCCAGAGTCCCTTGCCTAGAAGGGCTTGCTAGAAGCCAATCGTCCAGATAAGGAAACACCTGAATTCCGACCTTTCTGAGGTGCGCTCCGAGAACTGCACAACATTTTGTAAAAACTCGCGGCGCCGAGGATAGCCCAAAGGGCAGGACTCTGAACTGATAGTGCTGTCCCAGAGCCACAAACCTCAGGAATTTGTGATGCCTCGGGTGAACAAGAATCTGCTGGTAAGCATCCTGCATATCTAGAGAGGCTAACCAGTCGTGTTGGTGGAGCAGAGGTAACAGGGTTCCCAGAGAAATTATTCTGAATTTCTCCTTAGGGAGAAATTTGTTTAGCTTTCTGAGATCTAGAATGGGGCACATTCCGCCGGACTTCTTTGGAACCAGAAAGTAATGGGAGTAGAACCCCGTGTTTCGTTTGTGCAGTGGCACCACTTCTACTGCCCTGTTGTTCAGAAGGCCCTGAATCTCGGCGGCGAGAAGGTCTGACTGAAGGGTTGACAGCCTGGGCTGCCATTTGGGGGGATGATCCGGAGGGGTCTCCACAAGATTGAGTGAATACCCCTCGCGAATTATCCGAAGGACCCATTTGTCTGAGGTTATGGACTTCCACTGGTTGTAGAAGTGCATAAGACGACCTCCCACCGGAGAGGAAAAGTCCACCTCGAGCAGCTGAGATGAAACTTGGGCCGGCAATTCATAAGGTAGCGCTGGGCGCTTTGGGCCCTTGCGCTTTCTGTCGCGCCTTCTTTTGAGGTTGGGCAGGTTGGTTCTTATGGAAACTTCCTCTGCCTCTGCTTCGAAAGGACTGGCAATTATGAAACTGCCGTTTACTGGCATGCCCTCGAGAGGGGGCAGGAGGGGGCCGAGCCAACTTAATGGCTGACCTAGTCTTTTGTGTAGTTTCTAGAGCTTGCTCTACCTGAGGACCAAAAAGATATGCACTGTCAAAGGGCAATGCCATCACCTGCTGCTGCGCGTCATTCGAAAAGCCCGAAGTGCGCAGCCAGGAATGACGCTGGGTGCAAATACCAGCAGCCGCTGAACGGAAGCAGTGTCAAAAGCATCCATGGCTGCTTTAACCTGCTGGTTATTAGATTCAATACCTCTGGTAATGGTTTGAAGAAGCTCTGGCTTTGTATCCGACTCCGGTAGGGCTTCAACCATCTGTTTAATAGAATGCCACAGGATATACTCATACTGAGAAAAATAGCCTTGGTAACTGGCGATACGCATACTTAGGGTAGAAGCAGCAAAGACTCTCTTACCTAAGGTGTCTATCTTACGAGATTCCTTGTTAATAGGTCGAGCCGTAGTAGCTTGAGGAAGAACGACCTTATCATTCTCTGCCAGGACTACAATAGGATCCGCAAAGGCTTGAGATGCCAAAATGGGACGATCCTTGGGGGCTGAATATTTCCTATCAATGGATTTAGCCACCGAAGGGGTAAGAGCAGGATTATTCCATACCATTTGAGACAGCGTCTCGAAGGAAGGCTGAATTGGAGGAGTCAAATCCGTAGGGATCTCCGAGGCATGAAGATATTGGAGTCTCAACAATTTCCCAGGATCAATGTCTGTAGTCTGGAGAGAAAGTGTGGAACTCAGATTTTTCAACAGAGACTTAAAGGATAGGTCCTCGACCACAGGCTCTGTAGCAGTTATACATCCTGCTTCGTCCACTTCATCACCCAACCGAAGGTCTGGGTCAGGCTCAACGTCATCTCCTGACAGTCAAGAAGGGACTGTATGGACAGGAAAGGGATGAAATTCAGAAGAGGAGGAAGAAGAAACAAGTGAAAGAGGAGTCCCGAGAGCTGCGGCGCCGAGGCTAGGCACGACAGCGCCATAAGGCCACGTAGCACCGAAAACGGCACCGAGAAGCCGCACAGTGCCGAGGACGGTGCCGAGAGGCCACACGATGCCGAGGACGCCGAAAACACACTCCCAGACTCCGAAAAACAGGTTTTGAAGGAAGAAGAGCAGGAGATAAGGGCATTGGTGTGGCCCCCTGCGCCGCAGCCATGTGAGGGGGGAAACACCTAAGCGCGGAGTCGACGACACTGAAGAAGGTGCCGCATGACCAGGAAGGTCCAACCACCCTACCCGGTCGCCCAGAGAGCCTGAAGGCCCATGAGCGACCGAGCCAGGTAGCTGAACCAACCTCTGAGCCCACTGCTCCATAAGAGCGGCCCACTGATGAAACTGCTCATCTGAAGACCTACCTACGGGCAGGGTAGGGCTCCGATGTCGAAGCCGTCGGCTACCAGAAGCAGAGGTTGGCAACTCTGAAGGAGGAGACTGGCAACTAGCCCCGATAACTGGCTCGTAGCAAGACATATCAGAGGGCGACCTTGGTGATACCTTCTCTTTTAGACCTGTGGGCGAAAAAAGAGCTCGAGGCCCAAACGGTGCAGAGAGTTCGACCGTTTATTTTTATGCTTCCGGGGGGACCGCCCATCCCCCCGGGCATTGGACTGACCATTGTCAGACCCTCCCTCCGGAGAAGGCGGCGGACCGGACCTAGCCCCACTGACTGAACAGCTTTCATACGAAGTCTCCCTACCGTCACCTGACCTGCTCATGGTCGACTCCATCAAGGTAGGTTGAGACTTCCTTATTGTATTTTTTTTTTAAATAAGAATAAATTTAAGCGATACTGTATCAAGATAATATTACAAAATAATAAAAACTGAAAACTATGCTGCTAGTTTGAAGTTTGACTCCCGACAGGCGAGCGACGTCGTCACTGAAGTGCACTCGATGGCGGGAAAAAAGGAACTGAGGCAGTTGGAGGGTCAATGGTGAGATATTCGTTACCGCATGAGCTAGGGCTCGTGGCGCCGTTCCTCGTGGCGCCATCTCTGGCGCCGACCCTCCAGCAAAAAGTTTGCTCCCAATGGGTCCTAGTGCCTCCGGCGCAGATCCCAATAGTGTGAATGAGTGGTGGAGACTTATGTCCAGGAAGATCTTGGTGTGTGTGTGGAGAACCACCTTGTCTTTAAGGAAGACAGTATATGGAGGGTCTGTGGCTAACACGTATATCTCAGAGACCTTGCAGGCAGAGGTGATGGCCACCAAAAATGCAGTTTTTAAAGTTAGGAATTTGAGCTCACATGTAGCTAGGGGTTCAAATGGCTTACTGGTGAGCATATTTAACACATGGCTGAGGTCCCAGGTAGTGACAGATTTCCTGACCGGGGACCCTGTGTGTAAATTATCTTTCAGGAACCTCTTGAAAAGAGGGAGTTGAGTGGTTCTATGTCATAATGGCGATCATGGAATAGAGATCACCATTACGGTGAGTGTACATCGCCGAAAATGAATTTCAGCAATGCACACTTGCGGTGACTGGGAAGAGGGCACCCAAGAGCCATGGGTATGTTTTTTGATGCAAGGGGCTGTGCCCCCCCGCACCTCCCATTAAAGGATTCTCAACTCCGGGGGGGGTGCATATCAGGGGGGGTGAAATACTTGTGAAAATAAAAAGCCGGCTGCCAGCAAAAAAAAACCCTGTGCCGGACTCAAACCCTGTACCCTGCAACTCCCAAGCGACCACCCACCCCACCATGCTAGTGGTCCAGCTCAGCAGCTGCCCGCCACACACCCTCCCA
Organism: Neoceratodus forsteri; assembly: GCA_016271365.2. Lineage (NCBI taxonomy): Eukaryota > Metazoa > Chordata > Ceratodontiformes > Ceratodontidae > Neoceratodus > Neoceratodus forsteri. The sequence goes on along the minus strand of CM028129.1, from coordinate 1,705,844,422 downwards.
CATACCTTCCCTCCCCTTCCTCCCCCCTCACGCAATGGTATATACGCGTACTTTCCCTTCTCCCTACCTTACCCACCCTGGTATCCGGGTGCTACCCTGCCAGGTAGACCTGAACACAGGCGCCGTAACTGAGTCGCCATTTTTGTAGGAGCTCAATTGCAGATTCCTTGTTCACAGGATATCGAGCAGAGCTAGGGAGAGGTTCTGAACTGGCTTGTGATCAACTGAAACAGCGCTCAAATGGACCTTTACTGAGAAGCATTGTAACTCTGCATCAGAAAGGTCCAGGAATTACTCCAAAACCTTATCCGGTAGGCATCGGACTGGATCTATACAGGATTCGGAACACCAATTAGAAAAACATCTCCATTTGGCAGTGTAAGTCTTTCTGGTAGAGGGCTTATGAGCAGCCAGGAGGATCTCAGAGATCTTTTGTGAGACCTTGTACCTGCTCACTTCTCTCTCTTCAACAGCCAGGCATGTAGATAAAGGGAGCACAGATTGGGATGAACTAGGGACCCTTGCATCAGAATGTCCATCCGCAAGAGAGGAGGCCTCAGAGAGACAACTGACAAGTTCTTGAGCAAAAAACCATATCTATAAGGCCAGCATAGGGTGATCAGAATCATTTTGTCCCCATGTGCCTCCAGCTTGAGCAATACCTTCTGAACTAGAGGAACAGGAGGAAATGCATACAGAAAGCGACTTGTCAAAAACAGTGGGGGAATTCAAGAGTGCGTTGGACAGACATGAAAAAATTACTCACCATAGTAATGTTGTTTCTTCTAATGGAGTCTTGCTGTATTCAGACATAATGCAGTTAGCCTCAGCACTTGAACTGCCCAGGAGAGGAAAGGGTAAACTCCATGCAGAAGCATGGAACGTTGAGCTCAAGCTCGGTTTTCAAACCTCTGTCTGTGGTACTTCCCAATGTAATCGTCAGATTCTTATGAGCAACTAACTAACTAGTACTAAAATATATATGGAAATTGTTTGAACAGATAGACAAAAGGCAAAATATTTTTGGGGTCCAAAGAAGACTCAAGTCGAGGACCCAAAAAGAAACAAGGTAGTGACAAATTAAGATATGCAACACAAGAAAGATAAACATAACAGCTACCCTACCACGAGGGAGGGTACAAGGTACACCCCTGAGGTGCAACACTGTACCTGCCAGCCCACTTCCCAAAAACAGGTTCTGAGAGGGGAGGCAGGGGGGGAAGTCTGAATACAGCAAGACTCCATTAGAAGAAACAGCATTACTATGGTGAGTAATTTTTTCTTCAAACAACATGAAGTCTTGCTGTATTCAGACATAATGCAGACTACCAAGCAGTTCCCTATGGAGGAGGGAATGCAGAACCTATTTTGGGAACAGGCTCTGCAGTACTGCTGTGCCAAACCTAGCATCACTCCTAGCCTGGATGTCCAGGGAGTAATGCTTGGTGAATGTATGTACTGTTTTCCAGGTGGCTGCTTTACAGACCTCTAACAAGGGTATATCTCTTGCCGCAGCTAGAGTAGCAGCTGTACCCCAAGTGGAGTGAGCCCTCAGGCACCAAATGGAGAATCTCTTCCATTTAAAGGCATAACATTTTCTGGTTGACTCCTTAAGGGACACCTCAATGACGTTGAGGACCTCGTCAAAAAGACCCAAGGCCTGGACCTCTAGCTGCTCAGGAACCAGGCCGTCAGGTGCAAGGACTGAAGGTCCGGATGGAGTACCTTCCCCTTGTTGACAGAGAGCAGGTCCGGGCGGGCTGGAAGCCGACTTGGGAGCCTGGAGCTGAGGCTGAGGAGATCTGGATACTAGAACTGGCAAGGCCAGTCTGGGCCTACCAAAACCACCTGTGCCTTGTCCCTCCTCGCCTTGAGAAGCACCTTCTGGATCAAGGGAAATGGAGGGAAGGCATAGAAGAGGCCTGGGGTCCACGGCCTCGAGAAGGCATCCCCCTGCAGATAGCCCTGCTGAGGGGGGCGAACAGCCTCAGCTTCACATTCTCCCTGGAGGCAAACAGGTCCACCTGAGGCATGCCCCAGAGGGAGAACAAGTCTTGCACTAAATCCGGCAGGAGAGACCACTCATGAGATGCATCGCCTATCCGGCTGAGGGCATCGGCCAGACTGTTCGAGGCTCCTGCCACACGGATGACTAGGGAATCTGCCTCCAGGCTGAGCACGAGAGACCATATGCGAAGAGCCTCCTTGCACAGAGGCAAGGAGTGCGTCCCGCCCTGTTGGTTGAGATAGTACATGGTCATGGTGTTGTCCTTGTGGACCTGGACCACTTGACCCCGAACAAACGGAGTGAAGGTGGTCAGGGCTAGCCAGACTGCTCGGAGCTCCAGCAGGTTGATGTGGTATCAGAACTCCTGAGGGGACCAGAGACTGTGGGCTCTATGCTCCCCCAGATGGGCACCCCAACCCATCAGAGAGGCATCGGTCATCAAGATGACCGTTGGCTCAGGATGGACACATGGGATACCCTCCTGCAGATGAGCTGGGATGAGCCACCACTGCAGGCCGTCCCACATCTCCTGGGTCACGGAAATTGGCTGGTCTAGAAGACCTGAGCATCGAGACCACTTGAGGGCCAGCCCCCACTGCAGGGGGCGCATATGCCAGCAGGCCCAACAGATCACGCTGGTGCAGGCCGCCATGAGACCCAGAAGGCACACGAAGTCCCGGGCAGGGTGCAATTGCCCAACCAGAAATGACTGGGCAAAGAAGGAAAGGACCTCGGCCCTGTCCGCCGGGAGCTGGGCTCTGGCTCGGAGAGAGTGGAGCTCCGCCCCAATGAACTGGATCACCTGTGAAGGCATGAGTTCTGACTTGGCCTCGTTGATAAGGAGGCCTAGTTGAGGGCAAACCCGGAGAGCCAGATCCCTGGACCGCTCCGCCTCCAACCTAGAGGGGGCTGCTATCAGTCACTCGTCCAAGTGAGGGAAGACCCAGACCCCCTGGCACTGCAGAAATGCTGCCTACACTGCCATGCATTTGGTGAAGACCCTGGGAGCTGGAGAAAGGCTCAAGGGCAAGGCCCGGAACTTGAAGAGGTTCCCTTCTGCTCAAAAGTGGAGGAACCGCTGATGGGACGGATGGATTGGGACATGAAAGAACGCGTCCTGAAGATCCAGGGAGCAGAACCACACACCCAGTTCCAGGGATGGTATAATCTGAGCCAGAATGACCATCCGGAAGGTACGCGGTCTTAGGAACTTGTCCAGGTAGTGTAGGTCGAGGATGGGGCGCCAGCCCCCTGTCCGTTTTGGAACAAGGAAGTACCTGGACACAAACCCTGGGCAAGGAGGAGGAGGATCTGCCACCTTGCTGACTACACCCTTGTGAAGGAGCAGAACTATGTCATCTCGGAGAGCAGACAGGGAGGCTACGGATCCGGAAGCCCCCAGTGGGGTGCAGGCTCGAAAGGGAGGGACCTGCTCGAATTCCAGAGGCAGGCCCCTGCCGACCACCTCCAGCACCCAGCGGTTTGCAGTGATAGCAGACCAGGCAGAAAGGAAGGAAGTGGCTGAGCCGGCCCCCCACAGGGGGACCCAGAGGAGATGTGACGGGGTTGGTGGTGGCACCCCGCAACCCGTCACTGGGCAGGCTTTGAGGAGGAGGAGGAACTGGCTGAGGGGCCACCCGGACCCTTCCCCCAGGCTTCCTGAATCAGGAAGCGGTGGACGTGGCTTTGGGGCACCAAGAATGAGCCTGTTGGCCCTGCTGCTGGTGCTGCTGGGTGGGTTTTTCCGCAGGGGGACGAAAGGGCTTACGCTGCTGTTGGCGACCTTGGTCCCTCTGAGTAGATGTGACCGAGTCTAAGGTGGCATTAGACTTCTCGATGCACTGGAGGTGATCTTCCACTCCCAGGCCGAACAGGTCTGTCCCTAGAAAGGGGACATCTGTTAGCTTGTTTTAGGTATCTGCCGTGAGGGTTGAGATCCACAATTAAGCCCTGCGGCGCATGGCCACTGTGGCTGCAACTGACCGGGCACAGGAGTCTCCGATGTTCAGAGCTGTTTGTAGCTGCTGTTTAGCCACAGCTCTTCCCTGATCCCGAACCTGCTGGACCGTGGTCTGAAGGTTGGCAGGGAGATAAGGGAGCACCTCATCCAGGGAGCCCAACAGGGCGTGAGAAAAGTGTGCCATCAGGAGAGCTGAGCTAGCCTGACGAAGGCCTAAGGAGGCGGCAGCGAATATCTTCCTCCCAGAGTAGTGCAGCTTTTTGGACTCCTTGTCTGGGGGCTTGTCCACATCCCTAGCGTTACCAGAGTGCCAAAAGACGCTGTAGGCCACCAACCCCTCGGCTGACGAGTGCTCCGAGAAACCAGGGAGGGAGCTGGTAGAGACCGCATACTTGTGGGCCATCCAAGCCGAAGGCGCAGGACAAGAGGCCGGGCGCTGCCACAGCTCTAGAGCCGGACCCACGATGGCCTCGGCCACTGGGAAGACCTCCGAGGGGGAATCCCCTTTGTCCAGAATTTCCATGAGGGGATATCTGGCCCGCTTCTGCACAGGTTCGAGCGGCATCCCAGTGGATTCCGAGATGAGTCGAAGGATACCCAAGAACGAGAAGGGGCCCTCGTCCACAGACAGACCCCCCCAAGGATTCCAAGTCAACTAGACAGGAATGCAACGAGGAGTCTTCAGACTCTGAAGAGTCCACATAGAGCTGCCAACTGCCTAAGCCATCCTCCACTCGCTGAGGATGATCGGGGGTAAGGGTGACCGACAACCGATAGGGCAGTGCTTGAGCCGACCGAGAATCCTTGGTCGAAGCCCCAAAAATCGACTGTGGAGGTGGTGGTTCCACCACAATGGGCGGGGCAGCCAGTCTAGGCCAAACGGTCAGAGCCGGAACCGGGTCCTCGACCGAGGAACCGGGGGCAGAAGACTGCTTTGGCCGTTCTGGCGACAGCCACGTAATTGCCGGTGAGGGAGCCGGAGTTGGCTTGTTCCCAGCTAAGAAAAAATTACTCACCTTAGTAATTGTATTTCTTCTAATGGAGTCTTGCTGTATTCTGACAATTGCAGTTAGCTCCAGCACTTGAACTGCCCCGGAGAGTATAGGGTTAAATTTCTATGTAGGGCATAGAACATTGAGCTCGAGCTCGGTTGAGGACTCTGTCTGCAGTACTCTGAATCCAAACCGTCAGATTCTTATGAGCTAAAAACTCACTGACCTATCAGAATGTGGAAATTGTAAAATTTTCTACTAGCCAACTGGCAACTAACAGTCTAGGTTCCCAAAGGAAGACTCAAGTCAGGAAACCCAAAAAACAAACAAAAACCAGGTAATAAAGCATAACAAATTCTTAACAAGCAAACTAAAGCACCCAACAGGAAGTGTGCTGAAGACACCCCTGGGGTGCAACACTGCACCTGCCCACCCACTTCCCAAAAACAGGTTCTGAGAGGGGAGGCAGGGAGGGAGGTCAGAATACAGCTAGACTCCATTAGAAGAAACACAATTACTAAGGTGAGTAATTTTTTCTTCAAACAACATGAAGTCTTGCTGTATTCTGACAATTGCAGACTACCAAGTAGTACCGCCAAGGAGGAGGGACAGAACCTACTTTGGGAATAGGCTCTGAAGCACTGTTGTGCCAAATCTAGCATCACTCTGAGCCTGGATATCCAGGGAGTAATGCTTGGTGAAGGTATGAACTGTTTTCCAGGTGGCCGCTTGGCAAATTTCTAACAAAGGAATATCCCTGGCCGCAGCCAGAGATGCAGCTGTACCTCTAGTGGAATGAGCCCTCAGGCCTGAGGGAGGAATTTTTCCCAGTTTCTCATAACAGAATTGGATACAGGGCACAATCCACCTGGCAATAGTTCTCTTGGTGGCAGATTTGCCCTTACCTACTTCCCCATAAGTGAGGAACAACTGGAGGGAGTCAAACCTGTGACCCTTTGTACATTCTATGTAGTAACTAAGGGCTCTTTTAACATCTAAACTGTGTAGCCTTCACTCTCCTGAGGAAGCATGATCAGTGAAGAACACAGGAAGAGACATGGAGTGGTTTAAAGTGGAAATCAGAAACCACTTTGGGTAGGAACCTCCTATTGGTTCTAAGGACCACCTTGTCCCTATGGAATGAAATGAAGTCCGGTTCAACTGACAGAGCTTGCAGTTCACTGATACGTCTGGCGGAGGAAACAGCAACCAAAAACACAGTTTTCCAAGTCAAGTATTTGAGCTCTGCTGAGGACATAGGCTCAAAAGGGGGTTGCATAAGCTGAGCAATGCAAACATTCAAATCCCAGGCAGGAGCAGGATCCCTTAAAGGAGGATTGGTATGAAGCAATTCTTTGAAAAATTTACAGAATACAGAATGAGATGACAGAGAGGAAGGCTTTCCCATTGACAGAAAAGCAGAAACAGTTGACAAATGTACCTTGAGAGTAGCTGGTCTGAGGCCTAGACCATTAAGATGAACCATATAAACCAGAACTGTAGACAATTCAGCAGTGTCTGGGGATATATACTTCTTGGAACACCAAATGCTGAATCTTTTCCATTTGGAGTTGTAAGTTTTTCTGGTGGCAGGCTTTCAAGAGGCTTTGAGAATGTCCAGAACCCCTTGGGACAGATGCAAATCTGCATACTCTAACTCTTCAAGAGCCATGCCTTGAGATTGAGAGACTGAAGATTGGGGTACCAAATCCTCCCCTGAGAGAAGGTTAACAGATTGCACATCCTTGGAAGAGACAGGGGAAGATGGACTGCTAGGGACAGCAGCAGGGGATACCATGGCTGCCTGGCCCAGTCTGGGGCAATCAGAATTAGTTTGCAGGATTGTGACCTCATTTTGACCAGAACTTTGAACAACAGAGGAAAAGGAGGGAAGGCATAGAGGAATTTCCCCCTTCCCAGTTCAGAACCAGAGCATCCAGAGTGACTGAGCCCAGTACTGGAGGTCTGCAACAAAACAGAGGAAGTTGGTGATTGTCCGGGGCTGCAAAGAGATCTATCTCTGGAGTGCCCCACCTGGAAAAAATCACTTCTAGCACCAGGGGATCCAGAGACCATTCGTGATGGCCCTGGGAGATTCTGCTCAGTGCATCTGCTAGCACATTGTCCTTTCCCAGAAGGTGGACTGCAACTACAGATGTCTGCAGAGAGTAAGCCAGAGACCATAGTTTCATGGCATCCGTGCACAAGGCCGTGGACCGAGTGCCTCCCCTGCTTGTTGATGTACCACATGGTGGTGGTGTTGTCTGTCCTGACCTATACCACCTTGTTCTGCACTGACTAAGAGAAGGCTTGCAGAGCCAGGAACACTGCCCTGAGCTCCAAAAGACTGATATGCAGGAGGGACTCTTGATGGGACCACTGTCCCTGGGTGGTGACAGCCCCGAGATGGGATCCCCACCCCAACAGAGAAGCATCTGTGGTAAGGAACACAGAGTGGGGCTGATTGATGAAAGGAATCCCTTGCCTGAGATTGTCCTGATCCTGCCACCACTGAAGTGCCTGGATCAGAGTCTGAGTTACTGGAACTAGTTTGGTAAGAGGATCCTTCTTTTGGGACCAAAAGGACCTTAGGTGGAACTGATTGTCCCTCATTTGAAACCTGGCTCCTTGGACCACTGCTGTAGAAGCTGCCATGTGACCCAGGAGCTGAAGGAAATGCCTTGCTGGTCGAGAAACCAGAAGGCGGAAAGAGGAGGTCAGCTCTGAAATGGCTGTAACCCTCTGCATGGGAAGAAAAGCTCTTGCCTTGATGGTATCCAGCTCTGCTCCTATAAAAGTGAGAAGCTGTACAGGTTCGAGAACTGACTTGGAAAGGTTGAGAAGAAACCCCAAGGAAGTGAGCACTTGCTGGGTCACTTGGAGGTCTGACTTGACTTGGTCTGGGGACTGTCCCACAATGAGCCAGTTGTCCAGATATGGAAACACTGAAATCTTCCTTCTTAAAAAGGCCACCACTACTGCCAGGCACTTTGTGAACACCCTTGGAGCTGATGTTAGGCCAAAGGGCATTGCTCTGAACTGATAATGGCCTGAAGGCAATTTGAACCTGAGGTACTTTCTGTGAGAGCACCTGATGGGAATGTGAAAATAGGCATCCTTGAGGTCCAGGGAGGCTAGCCAGTCCCCTGGCCTTAGAGAGGGAAGAATTATTCCCAGAGATACCATTTTGAACTTTGGTTTTAACAGATGCTTGTTCAGATATCTTAAATCCAGGATGGGTCGCCACTCCCCTGTCTTTTTTGGGGTAAGGAAGTACCTGGAGTACAGACCTTTGCCTCTGTGTAGGTAAGGCACCCTCTCTATGGCCCTTAGAGCCAACAGAGATGAAATCTCTGCTTGCAAGGCAAGGGATTCGGAGGTGCTTGCAGGTGGAAAAGATCTGGAACTCAGCTTTGGAAATCTTTTCAAGCTGAAGACCAGTCCCTGGCTTACCACTTCCAGGACCCATTTGTCTGAAGTAACAGACTTCCAGTCCTGGACGAAGTAAGCCAGCCTGCCTCCTACTGGTATAGAGGAGTCGACCTGGGCTGACACCTCAGGGTGTCTGTTGGCAGGAGCCTTAGGCTGAGGGGGTGGATGCAGCCCTGCTCATCCCCCTTCTGCCTCTCCCTCTAAAGAACCCCTTCTGGGAAAAGGGAGAAGAGGCCTGCGCTTGGTAGAAAGGCCTGTGAAAAGGCCTGCCCCGGCTTGCTGCCTTTAAGGAGTTGCCTGCCCTTCCTTGGCCTGTGCACTCCTGCAAGTGGTCCTGTATTCATCCATTTTCTTCATGTAATTCTCTGTCTGCTCCCCAAACAAAGAATTACCCACCACAGGGAAATCCATGGCCTTAGCCTGGGTGTCCTGTGAAAGGCTAGTACATCTGAGCCAAGCCATTCTCCGAAGAACCACAGATATAGCCATGACTCTTGATAACACACCATTGGAGTCCACAGCAGCACAAAACTGAACCTTGGATGCTTCGATCCCATCAGCAGCCACCCCGTCCAGCTCCTTGGCCAGCTGGGGGGAAGCCTGCTCAGCCAGTGCCAGTACAGTGTCCCATCTGGACTTCTGGTACCTGGCTGTATAGGCCATATAATTCGCCTGCCTGAGTCCCAAAGAGGATGCCATGTACTGTTTCTTTGCCATGGCATCCAACTTCCTGGAGTCTTTATCTGGGGGGTGTGAAGCCAAGGAATGCCTGCCCTGTCACAGGCTGCAGCCTGCACTACCCCAACATGGCTGCATTGCTGGTAAAGAAACTCTGTATCTGAGCCTGAGAGAGTATACCTCTTGTCCATCCTTCTGTCCACAGGAGGTACAGAATTAGGAGACTTTAGAATGTTTCGAGTCTGCTTCCCAAAAGATTTATGAAGGGGAATAGACAGTCTCTTAGACTCTGGAATATCCATCATTTCAATGAAGTCAGGCTCTTCTTGGTCCTGCACAGCCTCCTCTATAGGAAGCTGGAGGGTTTCTGTCACTTTCCTGTAAAACAGAAAGTGGGGAAGGGACTCAGAGAGCCTAGGAGGGGAAACACCAGAAAGTCTGTCTGGGAAGATGTCCGGTTCTATAGGCACATCCAGACTTTCTAAGCAATCATCATCATAATATTCACATTGTTCACAGTCCCTCTCTTCAAAATCCGGTTCATAAAAATCTTCAGGGGCAAAATCCTGAACCGGAGGAACTGACCGAACCAAACCCCTACCACTAAGGACCAGATCTGTCGGAACCGGACGAAGCGATTCCAATTTCTTCCGCGGTTGGAACATGGAGATCTGGATCCAAACCGGCAGATTTTTCCTTTCTTTTCCTTTTTGCAGGAACTGACCCCTCAGGATCAGCTCTCCTCTTGCCCGAAGAAGTATCGCCCTGGTCAGAGGGCACTCCTTCTGGTTCGGTGGTAACCGAACCTGGCTGGCCTTCCGAGTTAGCGGATTTCTCAGCCTCCTTCTCCCTAAGTCTACCTAATCTCTTATCCAGGGTAGACTTGGGAAAATTCTTACATATTTGGCAGTCTGAATCGAGGTGGTCAAACCCCAGATAATAAACACAGGTGGTGTGGGGATCGGCCTTAGCAAAGACCTCCCCACACTCACTGCAGTGTTGAAACCCAGTGGGCCCGGTTTTTCTCTTGGGTTTCTCAGACATGGCCAACCTAACCAAACTTTCCCTTTTTTCAGCAACCACCAGGCAAGACACTCTTATCAGTTTCTAACTGTGTTATGGGTGTTTGAGAAAAAAACGCTAAAAACACATTTTTTTTTTTAACCGCTAAGTACTGGTAACCACACTCTAAAATAACTAAATCAAAAGACCTAAAGGATTGGTTCAGCCGAACCAATCGGGACTTTTACAATTTCCACAATCTAAAAACACTATCTAAGTACTTACTGTACTGCAGACAGAGTTACCCAAATCGCAGTAAAATAAATCGGAAAACTGAGACTTTAACGGACACTTTAACTGAGTTTTTGAACCGAGCAACAGGAGAAATCTCCTGAGCAACTGTTCAGTGAAGTGGAGTAAAGAATCTGACAGTTTGGATTCAAAGTACTGCAGACAGAGTCTTCAACCGAGCTCGAGCTCAATGTTCTATGCCCTGCATAGAAATTTAACCCTATACTCTCTGGGGCAGTTCAAGTGCTGGAGCTAACTGCAATTGTCAGAATACAGCAAGACTTCATGTTGTTTGAGAAGAAGCTGCTGCCACATAAGATCCTCATAGTGCCGACGCAACTTGCGCCGGAGCATCTCCACGGCCGAGGAGGATGAGCGGCAGCATCGCTTTCCATGATGCTGGGACCAGGACTGCCTATGTTGGCGGGACTTACCCGAAGCGGAAGAGGACCAAGGCCGAGACCTTGGCCGTCGGCGGGCCAAGAAAGGAGCGGGAGAAACCCTCAGCTCCTCCGGTCCAGGGTCCTTGACTGGGGATGTCGGCTCTGGAAGCCAAGACAAGTCCTTGGAGGGCACCAGGGGAACCAGTGTCTGAGAGTTGTCAGCCTCCTCAGTCGACAACCTGTTGGTGGGCTCGAGAAAAATCTTGGCCTCGTTGACAGGAGTCTGGGCTGGCTGGTCTGTCGGGGACTCTGAGAAACCAGTGGCCAGGCTGCAGCCTCGACTGAAGTTGAGAGACAACGATCTGGGGGGCGAGACCTCTCCGTCTCCCACAAACGTCGATGCTGGGACTTACCTTTGTGGTCTTTCTTCTTAGACCGAGCGGTATGAGACCCAGAAGGACCCTCTCCCTTGGTAGAGAGGGACTGACAAAGCTCCTGAAAGGAAGCGGTGTAGGAGGAGCCCAGGGAAAGCGGGATAAAGGCCAATGCCGAGGAGGATGAAGCCACAGCCTGGGCCGCCTCCTCCTCGAGGGCCGTAAGCTATTCCAGCTGCTCCGCAGAGCCCGCTGCCGTGGACACCGCCCAATGGACCTCCTTCATTTTTAACCGGCCGGAACTGTTTCTCCAGTCACCCCAGTTGGAGTTGGGCAGCGCGGTCCTCGAGCACCAAAGGGGAGAAGGACAGACAGAGGCTGCAAGCCAGTGGGTTGTGGTCGAGTCAGAGGCAGTAAACGCACGTGGCGTGAGGATTGGTGCGAGACATCTTCTGCCCCCAAGGACACCGATGGAACCCAGGAACAGATTTAACATCCATCACAGCCGCGAGGGAGTTGAGCTAAGACAAAACTCGAGTGAACTTGAATACAAGTTTGGGAAAATCCGAAGATTTAGGATTCAGGCCTACAAAATACAGAGCGCTAAGGAGGGAACCTGAGCTTCCAAGCAGTAAGGAAGATCTGGCATCATGGGGGGGGGGAGCCGAGGATTTTACCACCTGGGTGGGTGGGAGGAGCCAGCCTGAAGACCTTCTGGCCCATCTTAAAGTGGCAAGGTACCTGCCAACAAGTGTGGATTGAACAACATATCCACGTCCCTAGAAACTGATTTTTTCTTGCCCACCAAACGGTAGTCTGAAATTGCCACCAGGTGTAGCTTGAAAGTAGATGGTTTCAAGCCTGATGCCTGTAAGAGTACCCAGCAATCTTGCAGCTGAGGGTCTGAAACAAAATGGGATTCAACCCTTTTGCTCTTGCACCAGAGGGAAAACCTTTTACATTTGACTGCATAAGTCTTCTTAGAGTTTGGTTTTTAACCACCCTCAGTGTCCTAAGGACCTGATAAGAGTACTGTGAGGATGCAGACTCTGACTGTTCCAGAACCAGGCCTTGAGGTGAAAGGAACGTATGCCTGGATACTGCACTCCTGTCCAGGAAAGATCAGCAGGGAGTGAGTTGGAGGCAGGCGAATGGACTGCTACAGGACACTGAGAGAAGGATAGGGTACCAGGCTTGCTAGGACCAATCTGGAGCCACCAGGATCATAAATGCAGACTGCTGTATGAGTTACAGAAATACCCTTAGAATCAGGGGAAAAGGAGGGAAAGCATATAAGAACCTCCCTGACCAGACCAGGATCAAGGCATCCAGAGGAGGCGATCCCCAGGGCTGAAGCCTGCAATAGAACTGAAGAAACTGGAAGCTGAGGGGAGAGGCAAACAGATTCACTTCTGGGTGCCCAACCACCTGAACACCATGCTGGTACTTGTTTGTTCAGAGTCCATTAACTCTGGCCTTAACTAATGCAACTGTTTGCCTGAGAGAAGAATCACTGAAAGGCTGACTCCCAGGTAGAAGGTGAGAGACCAATTTTATAGCGCCCGTGAACAGAGTACTCCTGATCTGGCCATTGCAGTAGTGTCTGTTCGACTCGGTAAGTCTGTACTTTTATGACAGGAGCAAATGCATTGAGCTAGAAAGATTTCTCCGAGTTCTAAAAGAAATATGATGAACTGTGACTCCTGGAGAGTCTAGGTGCCACTTACTGAGGTACTGTCCAGATGCGCTTCCCACTACCAGGGCAAGGCATCTGTGGAACTGCTCTGTCAGAGTTTTCAGCTTTGAAAATTGTTGCTTTCTGAGACCTGGAAGCTACAAGAAGACTTGCGGGTGACACATCCTGCATCTGAACCCTGGGACCACTGCAGGCACTGAAGCCACATGTCCCTATAGCATGAGATCTTGATTTAGTAGTTGCCGTATTGGTCCTTGCAAGAATAGATCCAGAAGCAAATGATTTGATACCTTTTAATGGACCAACATAGATGTAACAACAAGAACAAAGTGCTCTAGCTTTCGGACCAACCAGTCCTTCTTCAGAAGCTCATGGCAGTTGTTTAGAAAATACAATACTTAAAACAGCTAGATAATGCAGAGAAAAACAGAAAAAAATCCCCATAGGTTTAAAATACTCATTTAAAAAAAAAAAAAAAAAAAAAAAGAAGAATGATGTCAGAAGTTAAACAGTACAATACTGCCCTCAGTCCGAATGAACCTTGGGTTAAGATGTGCTTGGTGCAACAAACATAAAGAATCCTACTACACATAAATTTAATTGACATAAGATAACACTGCTGAAGCAGATAACTCCCAAATCAAGCCATGAGTGTCACAGTCAGTATAAGGATGTGATTACTGAAAGGCAACCCCCACCCAGCTTAAAGACAAACTAAGATAGTTATAGGGCTCATGAAATTACAATGTATGCATTAAAGACAAGAATACCAGTAAAGTTGTCTAAAAAAACATCAGTGCACACTGTGTGATGTGTAAAACCTAGCTAGACATGTCACCCAGCTGTATTCTCAAGCTAAATAAAAGGCCCAAGAAATTACAAAAACCTCAGGACTATATAAATGATAATATAAATATAAATTGATAATATTAGTGTTAAACAAAAAACTCTAGTAGAGGAACCTCAAAGAATTCAGACCATGCATCCTGATATGTACTGATGTCAATATATACTGAGAATGTAGCAACTACATGTACCACAAGTGTCTAGGGAATCTGAAAAAGAGATAAAAAAAAGTAATTTATCTCCTCCTGCTCATACAAACAGTACAACCTAACGGAAGGCACAGATGCACTCAAAGATTTTCATCACAAACTTAACAATCTCCACCCTACTATAAAGCTTACCTTGGAGTACTCTACCACCAAGGTTAACTTTCTGGACACCACAGTCATCATTAAGGATGGAACCTTACATACATGTATTTACAGGAAGCCAACAGACAGACAGAGATACCTGCACAGGAAAAGTAACCACCCTAATCATACAAAAAAATCTGTCATATACAGTCAAGCACTTCGTTGTCAACGTATTTGTTCAAATGAGGATGACAGAGATACACATTTGGCTATGTTGAAAAACACGTTTATGGAGCAGGGACACTCTTCCAGGGAAATTGACAGGATAACAGAACGGGCAACGCAAGTACCAAGACAACAACTACTTCAATATAAAGAAAAGACAGCTACAGAAAGAATACCCTTGGTAGTCACATATCATCCAGACCTTGAACGTCTGCGTAAGATTATTAAAGATCTCCACCCAATATTTAGTGAGGATGACACCCTTAATTGTATTTTAAGGAACTCCACTCTATCTTTTAAACAACCGCCAAATTTATCCAGCCTAATTATTAGGAGCAAACTTTCACCGAACAGAATACCATGTCACACAATGGCACACGACCCTGCAATCAACGCCCTGCAAGACTTGTGGGCTAATTTCTACCTCAGACTGTGTGGTTACATCACAAAACAGACAATTCCAGGTGCATGGAGTTATACATGCATGTCACGATATGTTGTTTATTTCATTCAGTGCAAGAGATGTCCACAAACAGGTTATGTAGGAGAGACACGCCAACAGCTCCGCACTAGGATGAACTCACACAGGCATACTATTACAGCAAGGAAGACTGAAAACCAGTGGGGCATCACTTCTCCCAGCCTGACCACTCAGTCTCAGATATGTCAGTAATGGTCTTAAAGGAAATCTCAAAACACACAACAGAGACGAGCTTTTGAGATTAAACTTATTTTACATCTCAATATGGTAGCAGATGGGATGAACTTGGATATTGGCTTTATGGGACACTACAGAAATTAACATCCACAGACCTTTTCTTCTTCAAGCTGACATATTATAGGACTTCAGCATGTGTGAGATGTGGATGCGTGTGTGTATGTGTGTGTGGGTATGTGCTGTGAGGTATGTGATATAATAGATGTGGGGCTTGCTGTCACATTGAGGTAAGTCTCTATTTAGCTATATGGAGGTATAATGTTACTATTTTCATTTCACACACACAAATTTCTCCTTGCTTTTTATCTTTGCCTGTGTGGGGGGATTGATTCCATTGCACCATATTCAGTTTACCCAGCCTGCTAATGTACATACAGGAGTGTTATCTTATACTGTTATATATAATTTTGTAACTCTGTACATATTGGGATGTGTGATCTCATTTGCTTGGGGTCCTGCACATATCTTTTTACATTAGGCTAATATTGTAGTAATTTACTCAGAATTTCATTACAAGTTGTATTCCTTTGGGGAACAATTACAGTGACTGAAGTTAATATAGGTTCACTAGGAGAGAGATTGAGGTATGTATGTGTGTGTGTGTGTGTCTGTGGGGACAGAGAGAGAGAAAAGGAGGGGAGAGAGAGAGAGAGACAACATCTCGTTTAGCTATGTATCTCCCCACCACATTATTGTGATGTGGGGTGGGTTAGGTTGTACTGTTTGTATGAGCAGGAGGAGATAAATTACTTTTTATCTCTTTTCAGATTCCTAGACACTTGTGGTACATGTAGTTGCTACATTCTCAGTATATATTGACATCAGTACATATCAGGATGCATGGTCTGAATTCTTTGAGGTTCCTCTACTAGAGTTTTTTGTTTAACACTAATATTATCAATTTATATTTATATTATCATTTATATAGTCCTGAGGTTTTTGTAATTTCTTGGGCCTTTTATTTAGCTTGAGAATACAGCTGGGTGACATGTCTAGCTAGGTTTACACATCACACAGTGTGCACTGATGTTTTTAGACAACTTTACTGGTATTCTTGTCTTTAATGCATACATTGTAATTTCATGAGCCCTATAACTATCTTAGTTTGTCTTTAAGCTGGGTGGGGGTTGCCTTTCAGTAATCACATCCTTATACTGACTGTGACATGGCTTGATTTGGGAGTTATCTGCTTCAGCAGTGTTATCTTATGTCAATTAAATTTATGTGTAGTAGGATTCTTTATGTTTGTTGCACCAAGCACATCTTAACCCAAGGTTCATTCGGACTGAGGGCAGTATTGTACTGTTTAACTTCTCTGACATCATCTTCTTTTTTTTTTTTTGTTTGTTTTTTTTAAATGAGTATTTTAAACCTATGGGGATTTTTTTCTGTTTTTCTCTGCATTATCTAGCTGTTATAAGTATTGTATTTTCTAAACAACTGCCATGAGCTTCTGAAGAAGGACTGGTTGGTCCGAAAGCTAGAGCACTTTGTTCTTGTTGTTACATCTATGTTGGTCCATTAAAAGGTATCAAATCATTTGCTTCTGGACCTATAGCATGAGGAAATGTCAAACTGACGTGACCTGCGTAGGACCGCATCATATCCTGAACCAGTGAGGGTTAATTATTCAAGCCCAGTCAAGTGCTTACTGGCTGGTCCCGCTGTCCCTAGATGAAAAAATTGCCAATGAGGGACATCTTGAATTCTTGCATGTAGAAGGAAGGCATATCCTTCCTGGATGTTGAGAGGGTTCCCGGTGAGACTTTGTTTAGATTAATCTGGGAACCCCGAGACTATAGATAGAGCCCTGTAAGGGGAAAAAGGGACTCCTTGACCTGACAAGGAGACTTTGGTGGGCTAACCGGAAACAGGTGTAGCTAGAAGCGTCCAGATTCCTAAGGCATGCTGCTACTACTGCCTAGCACTTTGTAAGACTCTTGGGGCCAAGGAAGGCCAAAGGGCCGCAGTGAGTCCACCCTTGTGTGAGACCTCATTAAAGGTATATGGAAAAAGGGGGGGCCCTTTTTGGACCAGGAAGGCTAGCCAGTCTCCCTACCATAAGGGCTGTATGAATAGTAGCAGAGTGACCATCCTGAATTAGGGTTTAAACAGCAAGATGGGAAGCCACTCCCCAGTTGTCTTTTTGTCAGGAATTATGTGGAGCAGAGGCCCTTTCTTCTTTTTATGGCCAGGGACCCTCTCCACCAGTCGCAAAGCTATAATTTTTTTTTTCCTCCCACTTCAACAGAAATGTCTGTGTTGGGGATAGAGGCTCAGACACCTGGGAACACATGAGGTCTTCCCACACTAACATCAGGCTTTAGAGTGCGAAAACACCCCTGTACTGAGAGAAGGCTGGGGAAAAAATCTCCACCCCTAATGCCCTTGGGAGGAATTTCTTTGGGGCAGGGGGCCTTGCTGCAGTGAGACATTCTGGAATCGAACAGTATGTTTTGATCACAAGGAAGTACATGGCTTTAAACTGGGATGGTAGACCAGTAGTTCTAGGCCAGACAAAGCGCCTCACAGAGATGGCATAGGCTGTGACTCTGGAGGCGGCATCCTTGTTATCATCCTGTGGAAATTGGTACTACATAGCTTCCAGAGCAGGTAGGCCATAACCACTGGCTCCTGCACCAAGAACCAGCACAGAGTTCAGCAGTGCTTTCTTTTTTTTTTTGGGGGGGGGGGACATTTGGCCGAAAAGCCAAGTAGGTAAAAATTTTGACAAGCATCTGCGGGAAACTAAGAATCTATTTTCTGGAGTCCTTATCCAGGGGGTAAGGAGGACAAGGAGACCCTAGCTTTCTTACAAGCTGCCTGATGCACTATACTCACATGGCTGGGGTGTACAGACAGGCACTCAGTATTGTTAAAGAATTGATATACTTATGTATTTATTTATTAACACTTCCAGACAGCTTGTAAACCTCTGCCACAGAAGTGGGGGTTTGAAGCAGTTTCGTCGCACTTTTATTTATATTTTTTTATTATAGACAGGGCTTTTAGGAGGTGGAAGCGTTCATCTCCCTATAATCTTTTCTTATCCTTATCCTCACCTTGGAAGGACTCCTGAGAAGGGAAGTCCAATATGTTTTGGATAAATGAAGGCATAGAGGGAGAACCTCCTTGGATACATAGGGTTCTAGGCCCTTCACAGTCAGGTTAGGGGCATCATAAAAATTCTCATATCATCTGTATCACCCTCACAGTCTCTGGGGCGAGAATTGTGGAAGAGTGATAGCAGCCCCTGTAAGCAGGGCATCATAAGATTATTTATCAACTGTATCACCCTCACAGTCTCTGGGGCGAGAAATGTGGAAGAGTGTTAGCAGCCCCTGCAGGCAGGGCATCATAAAATTATTTATCATTCACTGTATCACCCTCACAGTCTATGGGAAAGAGAACTGTAGAAGAGTGCTTGCCAGCCCCAGTAAAGAAAGGACCCATGTTTTGTAGGGTCTGAAACAGTTGCCATGCTTTTTTCCATATTTTGCAGTTCTTCTGTATGCTTTAAGCTGTCTGTTGTCTCGCTACTGGCTTTCCCAGGAGCAACAGGAGCATTTATGTCTAGACAGAGTTTCTTTTTAGCCACTTCATCAGCGGCTTGATCAAGCTTCCTCCCTTCATCACTTCTACTGTTTTTATGTTGATTGTATGCATGCACAAGAAACATATTGCGGCAGCTTGACAGAAGCAGGTTGTGGAGGTGTGGCACTGTTGTGGCCAATGCCCCCACAGCCTTTAAGGCTTGGCCCACTTTCCCCAATGGGGTGGCACGCTGCTGCTGACACTAGTTCAGCCAGCATGCCACCACCTTGAAACGTTTCAGCCGCCGCAATCAGGGGCCGCCTCGTCATTGCAGCATCAGCCATTCGTTGCAATGAGGGAGCGACCCATCATTGCAGGGTGGAATGTTGGTACTGTAATATTGTTTGTGTAAATAATGGTGAAGATTAATTCCTGGAAGATCATACTATAATTTGTATGAAAAATAAAGTAAAACTACTAGTGTGGAAAGGAGACAAACAATCCACGGCACCCATCAGGAGGGGACAGCTATGAGATATGCAGGCAGTGAGCAGGTACAGGCAGCCAGCAGAGCACCGTCTGATCTCTTTTTTTCCGCTCATTCACTCAGTCTCTTCCCTAATCTGCTGTATGTTTTTTTTGGTTTTGCAACCTGCAGACAGGAACTGGTAGCCAGCACAGTGCATGCACACTCACTGTTGTCTTCATCTCACTCAAGTCTTCTGTTACCACCACAGGCTGCCTGTGCTTGCAGAGCAGGGCATCCAAAAAATACAAAAGTCGATAACGCTTGCCCTAACAGAACTCACCCAATAAGTCCCAGACACTGAGACTTGCATCAGCTCCCTGGAAGATAGGGTGGACAGATCAGAACCTGAAGTGGTTAGTCTCTGCAGAAAAATACAAAAACTCAAAGACTGAACTCAAATTCAGCAGGGCCACAATCACCGTAACAACCTGGTAACAACCATAACATTCCTCTAAGATCCCAGGCCAGGGAGGGATGGCACAGTGGTCATCACTGAAAGCTCCTGGGAGTCCCAGATGTGCAGTCAGGGTATTTCTCATGGCTATGCATTGATGCCAGCACCCATGGCATGACCCTCAGGAATCCCTGGTTCAGAAAGTACTCAGAGGCTGAGAGCAGGTGTTGGGAGGATTCCTTGCCCTTGCAGGAGGACGGAGGTGGAGAGGAGGCGCTGGACCGCAGGGGTGTCAGCTAGGAACTGGACTTGGTCAGTACTGGTGTGGTACTGGAACAGTATACCAGCTATGCTTCTATGCTAACTCCAGGTGAGAGACCCAAGATTCCTGGAAGTTCAGGAAGAAGTGGTATAGAGCTGGCAGAGACAGCAGAGCCCAAGGCTATATATACCTGGGCTGTGGGAATGCTCAGTGGACCTTGTCCTAAGGGGTCAGCCTACAGAAAACGAACAATCTTGATGGTGCCCATAGGGGAGAATCCCCAGGTGAGGAGAGTGAGCCATTGAGTCCCCTCGGGACACCTCTGTTACTCACCAGAGACTGGTCCAGCAAAAGGGCCAGGGAGAATTCCGCAACCTGGCCGACCTTCAACCCCAAGATGGTGCTGTCTACAGCACCAAAGTCAGGGTCAGTGAACAACCTAGTCACATGACTACTCTTGGCCCTGCAGCTCGTACCGTTCTCAGTGCTGGACTCAGTGTCAGTTCCGGCACTTATCTCTGGTCCATATCTGCTGCCAACACTGCAGGCAGTGTCTGAGGCTGGTCTGGTGTCATAAGCAGCACAGGATCTGGGGATGGACCTGGAGGTGGCACCATCACTGGCACCATGCCCAGAGTCAGGCCCAGAACCAACACCAGGACCGGTGCCCCGCCCATTACCAGAGTTAGCATTGGCCTCCTCCTTGGAACCACAAGGGATGCTCAAGTCAGAGATCAACATCTGCACCTCTGTGATTGGACACTGCCCGGTCCCAGCGTCGCGCCGTCTCTCAGCACTGCAAATGGTACCAGGAGGGGGACCAACATCACAGCCGGCACAACCCCACTCACTGACACCATGGACAGAGTCAGAAATCAGGATAACACTAGGTCGCAACACCGAGGTGTCCTCTGGTGCAGATCACAAGAACATAAGAAAGTGCCAGCAGAAGGGGACTGTATGATCCATCTAGTCTGCCCGTGTGGGCTACTCCCCCAGTCTTTTTTCCTTACTAAGCTTCCTCAGTGCCTATCCCATGCTAGCTTGAACTTTCTCACTGTCTTTGCTGCCACAGCTTCAGGGGGCAGACTGTTCCAAGGCTCCACCACCCTTTTGGTGAAGAAAATCTTCCTGATGTTGGTTTTGAATCTACCTCCCTGTAGGCGCATGCTGTGCCCGCTTGTCCGTTTAGGTGACCTTTCTCTGAAAAGGTCCTGAGTTTGTACTGAGTTAACTCCTTTGAAGTATTTGAATGCCTCAGTCATATCCCCCCATCTCTCCTCCTTTCCAGTGAGTACATCTTGAGATGGTTGAGTCTTGACTTGTAGGGTTTTTGATGGAAGTCCATGAATCATCTTTGTAGCCCTCCTCTGAACAGTTTCCAGATGATCTCTGTCTTTTTTGAAGTGTGGTCTCCAGAACTGGACGCAATATTCTAGGTGCAGCCTCACCAAGGACCTGTACAGTGGGATAATCACCTTGCTTTTTCTACTCGTGATACCCCTACGTATGCATCCAAGGATGCCATCAACTTTCTGTGCCACCTTTTCACATTGCCTGCTTGTCTTTAAATCATGAGATATGAGTACTCCTA
Source organism: Neoceratodus forsteri (assembly GCA_016271365.2). Classification (NCBI taxonomy): domain Eukaryota; kingdom Metazoa; phylum Chordata; order Ceratodontiformes; family Ceratodontidae; genus Neoceratodus; species Neoceratodus forsteri. The sequence continues at coordinate 1,705,823,211 of CM028129.1, read as the reverse complement.
GACCCCTCTCAACCTTAGTTTCTGTCAGTTGTTCCCCTCCTAGGGTATATTTCCTGCCCAGGTTCTTTCTCCCCAGGTGCATAACATTACACTTCTCGGCGCTGAATTTCAACTGCCATTGTTTTGACCATTCTTCCAGCTTTTTTAGATCAGTCCACTGCTGTGGCCCCCTCTTGCATGTCTACTCTGTTGCAGAGCTTGGTGTCATCTGCAAACAGGCACATCTTTCCCTCCAATCCATCAGCGATGTCACTGATGAAGATGTTAAATAGAATTGACCTCAGTACTGATCCCTGGGGGACTCCGCTAGTTACCCCACCTTGCTCTGACAGAGTGCCGTTTACCATGACCCTCTGGGTTCTCCCCTGGAGCAAGTTCCTAACCCAGCTCACTATTTTATGCTCCACTCCAGTGTGTTCCAACTTGTTTATTAGTCTCCTATGTGGAACGAAGTCGAACGCCTTACTGAAGTCCAGATACACTATGTCTACAGCTCCACCCTGGTCCGCTGTTCTGGTCACCCAATCAAAGAAATCAATCATGTTTGTCTGGCATGACCTCCCTGCTGAGAAGCCATGCTGCTTTGGGTCCAGTTTTCCATTTGCTTCCATATACTGCATTATTCTTTCCTTGAGTAATGTTTCCATGATTTTCCCCACCACTGAGGAGAGGCTGACTGGACAGTAGTTACCAGTGTCTTCCCTGCTCCCACTTTTGTGCAGGGGTACCACAGTGGCTTTTATCCAGTCATCTGGGACTCTGCCGCTCTCCAGGGACTTATTGAAGAGGACTGCTAATGGGGAGGCAAGTTCCTCTGCGAGTTCCTTCAGTATTCTTTGGCGGATACCGTCAGGTCCCATTGCTTTGTTGGTTTTTAATTTTTTCAGTTCATTTAGGACCCATTCTTTTGTGAAGGGATTTGTGTCAGCTTCACTGGTATGGCGCCCTTCATTTCCTAGTACCGGCCCACTACACTGTTCCTCTTGTGTGATCAAGTGTAGAATTTAGCCCTTACCACCGGAGATGTCTGATGGCCAGGGGAGACAGACTGGGGGGGGAAGGAGCTGGCTGTCCACCAGACACATCCTGCAGGACTTCTAATGCTTCAACAAGATGAGGTTGAGGAGAACCCTGCTCTTCCACAGCACCAGAGGAACTGGGATGGAGCCCAGGAGATAGGCCCAGACACCTGTGCTTAGTAACATGGGTTCACTGCCTGCCTCCAAATGTGGGAATTGGATTACCCAACTTCAGCACATGTACTTGAAGGTGCAGTGGACCACTGAAAAGCAAGTGTCATTGGAATCCATATCAAGTTCTAGGCCAAGACAGGTACAGTAAACCTGACGTCGGTCCTTAGTCAAAGATCAACTTTCCACAGGAACACCAACGCATGAGACGGACTTTCACCAGCTCAGTTTTCTTTTTCTCGGACTCTGGCATCATGTACAAAATAACAAAACAAAGCTGACCCTGCAAAAACAGAAGAATTAGGCCCAGGCTCAGAAGAAAATTTCAACGACGGTCAAACTGAGACACTGTTGCTCTGTTGGTGTGCACTCTGGTGGAAGAACAGAACTGAGGTGCATGAGGGAGCTGACAATGGTTACTGGCCAGTGTGTGGCACCATGTCAGTATGTGCTGCAGTGGATGACATCAGTAGTTGACACTGGCTCTCTCCCTAGAAGAATAGGCTTCTATGAGGTCCTAGTGCCTCTGGCCTAGACCCATATGTATCAATCAAGGATGGTAAAAACTGATTCTTGGAAGATCAGAACTGAGGTTGGTGGGGGAGCCAGCAATGGTTAGTGGCTAGTGTGTGGCACCACGTAGGGGTGTGCAGGCACCATGCCCAGTAGCCATGGCTTGCTCCCTGGCCAAAGATTTGCTCCTGCATTGTCGCTGTGCCTCTGGCCAATACTCATAAGTGAGAATCAATGGAGAAGACTGAGTTGTGGAAGATATGAGCCAAATCTGAGGGGGGTTGGGAGACCAAAAAGCCACATGACACAAGGTGGTGGTGTGGTGAGATCCGAGATCAGAACCCCTCGATTACCTCAGGCACCACTGGTTGAAACCATTAGATCACTGAACACCCAAAATAAGAGGCGATTTCACTGACATAACCAAGGAAACCCAGACCTTCAGGACAGAAGCTATAGTGCGCCTTGGGAAGGACTTTTAAACCTCAATATAAAAGCATGTCTGATTAGATCCACACAGTTCACCACCTACTAAGTACCGCCTTCCTTTTTTTTGCAAAAAAAATATTTTGTGAAAATGGGTTCTTCATGAGAGCTCCGACTGAAAGCTGTACTCCTTTTCACTAGCACAGCAAAGACTGAGGTACTGTCAGCCTCAGAATACTGAGGACTCCAACGTTCCAAGTTGCAGTCAAGCTTCTTAAGCTATAGATGTGCCAGTGATCCCTAATCAGGGTGCATCATTATTACCCACTTGTAATAACTGGTGAGCAATTTTTTCAATGGGCTCAACCAGTTAATATCTGCCATAATAACTGACTGGTTATTACAGCAAACAAGCGCCCAAACTGTCACTTTCAGCACGAGCCCTGTTCTCACAGCCGCACAGCTGCTGTCAATAAAGGCTTCATACTGCAGCTGTATGGCTATGAAAATGGTCATACTAACTGATCTGGTGAGAAAAAATTGCTCAAAAGAAATTATAAAAAATAATTATGGGATGGAGTGCAACTCAAATTGAATTCACTCCTTCAGTGTGTGATGCTGATATAAACCTCTCGAGCTTCGCACTTGGTGTTTATACAACATTACACACCTCTGATGTGTATTACATTTTCGTAATGCACTCCATCTCATGCATTATTTTCTATATAACAACTGGGGAGTGTTTTCTCCCATAGGGAAACCGGGTTCTAATTTCGTCGTTATACCGATGAACAGCCTAGGTTTCCTAGTTCGGCGCATGAGTGAACCGCAACCTTCCTCTTCTCTGCGCCGTCCGTCCCCGCTGTTCAGCACTGCAAACTTCCCTGGCAGAAGAAGTCTGCAGTAAGTTCTTTTAATTTTTAAACACAAAATGTCACTGGGCACAGCAAACCTTCAAAATTGGAGTAAAGAAAACAAATACTGCTTCACTTTAGGAGCCACAGCCACTACGGACCGCGCTAAAACCACAAACAGTTTGTGGCTCAATTCTGTAGACAAAGCCACTTATTTTGTATAATTGCTATGGCAAAAAAAATGATCCCCAGCAATTATACAAAATAAAGAATGGGTATGTGTATAAAACTCGGATTTTACAACCCCCTAGTGGTGGGATGAATTAATAAACCCCTTGAGCTTTGCTCTCAGGGCTTATGTGGCATCCCATCCCTCAGGAGTGTGTAAAATCCTTGTTATAGCCACCTACCCATCCATTATTCTCTGTGTAATGGTTATACATTGACAATGTGGAGTGACACAGAAAAACCCTGTAACCTGACTGATTTCTTAAGGTCTTTACCCATGGGTAAATTTTGCAATAACCCATGGCAGAAGAAGGGCATTTATTAAAAAAAAAATATATATACATTTTTAATTTACTGTACACAAGGATCCACTGTATTATTGCAATAAGGCACTCCAACAATACAGGTAATTGAGGGAATTACCTAGTTGTCAAGTGGTTAAGTCACTCGGCTGCACCTCGTGACACACCACACAAAGAAAAAGTAAATCCCCAAATAACCCATACCGTGTCATGCCTTATTGTTGAAATAACCATGTGCCTCTGGTGGATTTTGAGGCATGAGGTACAACTGAATGCTTTTTGTTATGCCATAAAGCTTTTCACCTGCTGGGTTGACGGGCAGTTCTTTCAGCCCTGTACCTGATCCTTGTGACCCGGCACACACCTTTCACAACCCCTTGTCTACGATCCTGTAACCCACCCAAGCTGACTGGCAGTGCGGGCCACAGCAGGATGGGCAGGGCTTCATACTGCCCATCCTCTCCACTTTTCCATTGTTTGGGCCCCCATTCTCCCCTTCCGCAGTCCCTGGAAGTGCACACATTCCACACAGTCATGGTCCTGCCTTTCGAGTTGCTCGAGCCTGCACTACCACCGGGCCTACACCCAGTGGCACTCAGGCCAAGAGAGATGGCCACCCCTCCCCAGGAGAGGACAGCAGTCCCTGGGATGCATAATCCTCTCCCACCCTGCTGACCCTCAGCAACCAGTGCTCATTCCCAAACAAGGGGTACCAGCCTGGCAGAAGGTACAGTGTTCAGTGCCTTAGCCCTCTATGCCACCAGGCCGGAATACAGCCGAGTGATTTCACCAACTGGGAAGCACAACTAATGCATCATAACAGCTCACACTGGAGTGTAATATCACACTTATAAAATGGTGGAAAAAGCCCTTAAAGCTCCAATGAAAAGACATTTTAACTGAACTGTTGGTTATACTGTAACAACCACACAATCATAAGACCAAACTCCACCAATTACAGTGCAGGATTTCTCTTACCTAGCTCATAAATTGTATAGTAATTTGGAATGGATTACAGTGGGAAAAAATACAACAGTGACTTACCTTGTCATATTTGAAAAGGCCCTCCAAAAATTTGCCAGGATCTTGAAGCAGCCCTTTTCCAGGTTCCCAGTAGTCATCTAGTTTAGAGCCGGGTTTGTCTCCTGCCACTTTCTTGGGTTTAATCCCTTTCATTATGCAGACAGCCTCTATCACCATCTTCACACCCAAAGGAGGACGCTGCATTGCTCGCACCTGAAAAAACAAACAAACATTACATTTTCATGACTGGCAATTTGTTCTTGGTCAGCACTATGAGTTAGATCAAGCCACAAACAGTATGAAGGGGGATTGGACCTGGCTCTTCTTTTTCTTCTACCACTCAAGTGAACCACAAGGGCATTCTTGACCTGTGTCACAAGCATCCCAGTGTGAGTTTAGAGATCTTGAGGAATCGAGTGACCAACCCTGGCACCAGACATTGATATCTGAATCTGATTCAGATGACTGCTCAGCACTGATCATGACTGTGAACCGGAAATGAAAATGATGTACTCACCATAATTTCCTTTTTTTCCATATACTATAGGTGTTTCTACTCCCTGGTGGGCCAGTGGCTTCCGTCAGCAGACCATACCAGGCATCCGTGGTCCCTATGAGGCCACACCCACTTCCCGGCAGGACCATGAAACTGGCCTGGAGGCATCATCCAGCCATCACCACTGCGATTTTCCTTGGTTTTCTCCCCTTAATCCCAAAGTCACAGACAAGGTCAGGCATGTGTGTGGAGGCATGCACGCATGCCTTGGCCCGGCTGACTCCATGCCACCCACCCCTGGCCTACTGCCTGACTCCCGTGCATGCCTTCACCACCATCACACCTCCACATGGAGGTGGTCTTAGGCTGGGAGAGCCAACCTCCCCAATCTGAGAGAGGAGAGGAGAGCTGCCTGGCAGCCACTCTATCCTCTCCCAGCCCTCGCCCCCTCCAGCTGACCCCAGCAGCCCAAGCTTGTTCCCGAACATGGGTCACCAGCATGGCAAGAGGTAAGGCACCCAGTGCCTCAGCCCTCAGCGCCACCGGGTCAACTACTCACTGAAATTCTTGATCAAGGAATATCTTCACCATTGATTCACACTAATGGGTCTGAGCTGGAGGCACTAAGATCTTGCGAGAGCCAGAACTTTTCAGGAGGGCCGGTGCCGAGGTAGGCTGCACACACGTGGCACTGCGAGACAGGCTCACAATGCATTGCTTACCCTGGCACCAGCCCTCAACCTCCTCTGTACTTTTTTTTAGCTGAAGAGGTGTAACATGACTTAACTAACACTTATCCACTTAACCTAAGGGCATAAGCTAGCCCCAGTAACCTCTGTAAGAAGGGTCAACAAACCAGTAACACAGGGTCTTTAGAGTTCAAACCAAGAACAAGAGGTGAAGAGCAACAAACAGCCTGGAATGAGCTTGGGAGATGGTGACGTGTGTGTGTGTGTGAATCAATGATGAAGATATTCCTAGATCAAGAATTGAGGTGAGTACGTAATTTTCATATCTTCCAGGAATCAGTCTTCACCACTAATTCACACTAATTGGTCAGAGTATCAAACTCAGACAAAAAAAAAATCCCCTGGACTACAACGATAGGAGCTAAGGCTCACTCAGGACATAAGTCCGTTCAGGATGGTCCAGCTAAAGGAGGCATGCTGCCTGGCATGGACATCCAGGGTATAGTGCTTGACAAAGGTGTGCACTGTGCTCCAAGCTGCAGCTCTGCAAATTCACCATTGAGAACTGAGCAAAACTCTGCTAGGGATGTGGCAATCACTCTGGTGGTGTGGCCAAGTACCTGGTCTTCCAGCTTGAACTGCGCCTCAGCATAGCAGTGACATAGGTAGCTGATAATCCTGACAGAAATGCTCTTGATTGTAGCAGGCTGTCCCTTCCCATTAGGATAAAATGAGACAAAAAGCTGTTTAAACTGTCTGAAGTCTTTAGTTCTGTCCGGTTAGAACTTCAGGGCTCTCTTGACATCCAGAGAATGGAGAGTGTGCTCTCCTTCATTCTGGAAGTCAGTAAAGTATGCAGGCAGCACAGGAGGTTGATTTAAGTGAAAGTCTGACACCACTTTAGGTAAGAACTTGGGGAGCATGTGGAGGGCTTCCTTGTCTTTGTGGAAAACAGTATACAGAAGATCTGTGACCAAAGCATGAATTTCGAAAACTCTGAGGGCAGAGGTGATGGCCACTACAAAAGCCGTTTTCCTAGTTAAAAACTTTAGCTCACAAGTTGCCAGGGGCACAAAAGGCTTAAGGGTGAGCACGTCCAACACAAGGTTGATATCCCAGGCAGCTACAGGCTTCCGGACCAAAGGGCTTGTGTGCAGGATGTCTTTAAGGAACCTCAAAGAGTGGCAGTTGAGTCAAGTAGAGGGTACCGACGGGCTCGTGGTATGCTGAAGCAGCACACAAATGGACCTTAATTGTGGAATACTGCAAATCATCATCAGAAAACTGTGGAGTACTGCAGAACACCATCAGAAAGGTCTAATAAAAAATTCAAAACCTTGTCAGGTGGACGCAAGCAAGTGCTATAGCTATACTACACTTACGAAATAGGAATCGCCGAAATGAGGCACGGTTATCTTCCTTTTCAGCAGGGGATCATAGGGAAATATCAGTCAGACTGAGACTGCCTGTAAACAGGGTTGGGACATCATCATGGAACTCTGGCGAAATGGCTAATGCTGTGATAGGGACACAGTCTCATACCTACATAGGCTTGGGCAGATTAGACAGGGCTTGGGGTGGGGAAGCCAGTGCATCAGAAACTGCTTGTTAGTTCTGTCCGATGGTAGGTATGACTGTGCATGCACAGCACTGCGAAGCTAGTTCATGCCTGTGTAGGTTATCTCGGCATCGACCCTCCAACTGCTTCAATACCTTTTTTACTGAGGAGGTGCAGCAAGAAACACCTAACAAGGGCATAAGATAGCCTGATTAACCTGTATAAGAAGGATCGACTTAAAACCATGTCTTCACAGCCCAGTCAGAACCAGGGAGTGAAGACCAGTAACAGACTGCATGAGCTCAGGGGATGGTGGGTGGGCGTATGAATGAATGGTGAAGACTTGTCCAAGAACATCAAGAATTACAGTGAGTATATAAATTTCATATCTTCCTGGACTTAAAGTCTTCACCATTCATTCATACATACTCCTGGGTGAGTGGCAAGCTAAAAACAATCCCCCAAGCAGGGTGGTAGGAGATGGAGCTCACTCAGGACAGAAGTCCATTAAGGATTGTCCTGCCAAAGGAAGCATGCTGTCTGGCATGGACATCCAGAGTGTAGTGTTTCACAAAAGTGTGCACTGAGCTCCAAGTAGCTGCTTTGCAAATGTCATCAATGGGAAAAGAGTGGATCTCTACCAGAGATGAGACCACAGCTCTGGTGGAGTGGGCATGCACCTGGCCCTCCAACTTGACCTGTACCATGGAGTAACCATGGCATGGCAAAGGCATGCCACTATTCAAGCAGATCTACATTTCATGGACACTGGCTGACCAAGCCGGGCCATGTTGAAGGCCATAAAGAGCTGCTTGGCTTGACAGGTGTCCCTGGTTCTAGCGATACAGAACCGTAGGGCTCTTTTAATGCCCAGTGCATGAAGGGTGTGCTCCCCCTCGTTTTGGAAGTTAGCAAAATAAGTAGGCAGAACCAGAGGCTGGTTGAGGTGGAAATCTGAAATCACTTTTGGTAGGAACTCAGGGTGAGTACAGAGAACCACCTTGTCTTTATGAAAGACTGTGTATGGAAGGTCTGTGACCAAGGCATGTATTTTAGAGACCCTACGAGCAGAAGTGATTGCCACCACGAAGGCAGTTTTCCAGGTCAGAAATTTCAGATCACACATGGCTAGAGGCTCAAAGGGTTTATGAGTGAGCATGTCTAGCATGAGGTTAATGTCCCAGGGAGCAACTGGCTTTTAAAACGGGGGCTTCCTATGAAGGATACCTTTAAGGAATCTTTTTGACATTGAACCAAGATCATGTTTTGGACTGGCTCATGATAAGCAGAAAGCACACAGAGGTGCACCTTTATAGAAGAGTGCTGTAGCCCCGTGTTTGAAAGGTCTAGTAGGTACTCCAGTACCTTCTCTGAAGGGCAATGGAATGGATCTAAGAAGATCTTAGCACACCATTCTGAGAAACGTTTTCATCTAGCCGTGTAAGTCTTCCTGGTGGAAGGTTTACATACTGCCAGGAGGATCTGTGAGATTCTCTGAGACACTTCAGACCTGCTAACTTCTATCTCCTCAGAAGCCAGGCATGGAAATGAAGGGAGCACAGGTTGGGATTTTTAATTTTTTTTTATTTAAAATTTGGTAACCGGCAAAGGCACACTGAGCCGAGCCTCGTTTCTAGGTGTGACCTGGGGAAAAGGAAATACATGGTAAAAACGAGAGTACAAAATATGAGAATACATAAACAGATATTGAAATCTACAACTTTGGGAAACTGTAACACATATGTACAAATAATTTAAAATACTTACACAGTAAGCCAAACACAACATTTGGGAAATGTAAAAAAAAAAAAAAACATATACTGTATATGATTTAAGAAAGAACACCACAAAATGGAAATGTAACACTAGGAACATACAGGTAGGCTGTGACCCATATTGGGAGAGTAACTCTAACCAGAACCAGTGACAGGTGAAGCAGTTAGAGGAGTAAAGTAAAAATTCTGATACACTTGAAGGGGGGCAGCTCAGATAGCGAGGAAGACAGGTGAGCACTAAGAACACTGTGGGGCAAGGACAAGTCTGAGGAGTCTTTTAAAAGAAAAGATAGATGGGGATAAGCAAATGTCAGAGGGGAGCTTGTTCCAGAGAAGGGGAAGTCAATAGGAGAAAGCAGACTGTCTGTAAGCAGAATGTGGGTGTGGAATAGTGAAAGTGCATGGTTCTCTGTGATGAAGGAAGTACGTTGAAAGGTTTGCTTGAGAGAGGCGGGAGGAGAGGTGGGGGAATGTCCCAAACCAGAACTTGGCAATGAGGGAGACGCAGTGAACCATCCTTCTGTGAGACAGTGGGCTAGGGACAGAGCAGAGTAAAGAAGGCAGAGGTGAGTGAGGGGAGGGGCAGAGGTAGCAAAATGGTAGAAAGAGTTAAGGAGAGTATCCAGACTAGAGAGGAATGAGGCGGGGACTGTGCAATAGACTACGTCAGCATAATCCAAGACAGGCAGAATAAATTTTGTTACTAGCTCCTGCCGGGATGGGAGCGGGGGACTTTCTTTGTGATGGTAGAGGACTGTAAGCTTTGGGCGGAGTTTAGAACAGATGGCGTCAATGTGGGTAGAGAAGTCTAAGTGGCTGTCCAGGATGGACCAGAGGTCCCTGTGTCAGAAGTCTGTAGGTAGAGGCAATTGTCTAGGGGACCTCTGACAACTTGTTGGGGGGACCTCTGACAACTTGTTGATCAATGGAAACCAGATCTGTTGAGGCCAATACAGTGCAATTAGAATCATCTTGCCCCTGTGCGCCTCCAGTCTGAGCAGCAGCCTCTGAATTAGTGGAAGAGGAGAAAATGCATACAGAAAACATCTTAGCCACTGCAGCCTGAATGCATCCTGACAGAAAATACCAGGTTCTGGATTTCTGGAGCAGAATAGAGGGAATTTTGTGTTGAGTGGAGATGCAAAAATGTCCAGGTCTGGACTGCTCTTAAGGAAATAGTACAGTACCGTCCTTTAAGAGAGGTAACACCTGAAGGCCTTATGACGGTGCTGAATCTTTCGGGTATTTCGTTATATAGCGGTGACCCTGGGTCTCTGGTACTGGCTTATAATAGGGCAGTGGCCGGGGCCCTAGACACCATTGCTCCAGTTCGTGTTCACCCTCCGACTTCTCACCCTGGTGCCCCATGGTTTGATGGGTCACTAAGAGAACTAAAGAAGCAGGGGTGAAGGTTGGAGAGACACTGGGGGAAAACTCACCTGGAGATGGACAGACTTAGGTTGTTGGACCACTATGAGGTCTACCAATCAGCAATTTCCCATAAGAAGGCAGAATGTCTGTCCAGGGAAATTGCTGCAGCGAGAAACAGACCAGCCCAGCTCTTCTGGACCGTGGACAGACTGTGCAATCCACTCTGTCTATGGGCTGGAGGAGCACTGTCACAGGAAAAGTGTGAGGAGTCTGCTCAGTTTTTCGCTGATAAGGTGTCCACCATCAGAACAGAGGTCAACCAATGTTTCCCCATGGGTTTTTGTGGTGGCGTGCTGAGTGGTACTAACACCCAAATGACCTGGTCTACCTTCAGCCAGCCAGTAGTCATGGATATAGTGAGAATCATCCAGACTCTGCGACCAACTTGCTGTAGTTTGGACCTGGACCCAAAGTGCCTTCTTGTAGGGTGTGTTGAGGTTATTAGCCCAGTCTAGCTCGGATAGTTGGGGTTTCCTCGGATAGAGGGATCTATACAGATCCCTTAAAGGAAGCAGTGGTTAGGCCATTGCTGAAAAAGCCCTTCCTGGACCCAGACTGCCCTGCCAACTACAGACCAGGCTCTACCCTACCTTTTATAGGGAAGGTTATCGAGAAGGTGGTCGCTTTGCTGCTGGAAGATCATGTATCTAGCCATAATATCTATGACCCTCTCCAGTCTGGTTTTAGGAAAAGGCATAGCACCGAGACTGTCCTGGTTCGATTACTTAATGACCTTCTAGTGGTGAGAGATCGGACAGTCCGTTCCATCTTGGTTCTCCTTGGTCTCTCAGCAGCATTTGACACTGTGGACCATGGGGTATTGCTGGAATGCCTGTGGGTCTTCTGTGGACTGGAGGGGACTGTCCTCAATTGGTTTTGATCATTCCTTGAGGGCAGACTGCAGAGGGTGGTGTCAGGAATTTATTCCTCATCCCCTCGAGCACTGCCCTGTGGGGTGCCGCAAGGTTCTGTGCTTTCCCCCATGTTGTTTGCAGTGTACATGCTACCACTGGGGGATATTATTAGGCGGTACAGGTTGAGTTTTCACTGTTATGCAGATGATTCTCAACTGTACAAGACCTTTATACCTGGCCAGGAATATGATACTGTCTCGATGTTTAACAACTGCCTACAGGAGATACAGAACTGGATGAGTGCCAGCTGGGTGAGGTTAAACCCAGAGAAAGCCGAGGTGTTGGTGGTGGACCCGGCTCCGAGGACGGCCGGGTCATGGGCAGGAAAACCGTCTGGCTTACAGCTTGGGGGTAGCCTGTTCAATGCCTCAAACCAGGTGCATAACCTTGGGGTGATACTTGACGAAAGTTTGACCCTGAAGGCTCAGGTGTCAGCCGTAGTCAAGTCCTCCTTTTACCATCTCAGAAACATCGCCAGGGTGAAGCATCTGGTTCTGTCTGAGGATCTGTTGACACTGGTCCATGCCTTTGTCACCACTCGGTTGGTCTACTGCAATGCACTTTACCTTGGGCTACCAGGAGTGGATATTCGCTGACTGCAGCTAGTGCAGAACATGATGGCCGGGTTGTTAACTGGAACCCCTAGATCCAGTCACATAACACCTGTGCTATGCGAACTGCACAGGCTGTCTATACAATGGCGAATCCCTTTCAAGGTCGCATTGCTGACCTGTAAAGCCCTACATGAGCTGGGACCCCAATACCTGCAAGACCTCCTATTTCCCTATTGTCTCTCCCATTCACTCCGGTCCTCTGATGAGGGATTGCTAGAGGTTCCCAGGGTATACCTGAAGATGTTTGGGAGAAGATGTTTTGCCTTTATGGCCCCTACCTTGTGGAACTTTCTACCTCGTCAGATACGTAAGAGCCTGACTGTAGAGGTTTTAAAAGCTCGCTCAAAACATATTTCTTTGAAAAGACATTTTTAGGAACATGAGCCTTGAATTTGCACTCTGTTTTAAGGGATTATGGTACTGTAAAATGTATATTACTGTCTGCACTTTTATTGTAAAGGTGCTCTTAGCAATGGAAGGGTGCCTTTTAAAACCAAAATTTTACTTACGTACTTACTTACTGACTTGTTGACCATCTGAAGAATCACTTTGTAACTGACAAATTTTTCTAGGACTCAGAGGGTGTACAAGAATGCCCTCATTTCCACAAAATTGATGTATAGACGAGACTCGTCCTGGGTCCACACTCCGAGTGTGAAGGTCCTGGCAGTGAGCCCACCAGCCGAGAAGAGATGCATCTGCAGTGATGGTGATCTGGGATTCCAGTGGGGCAAAGGGCAGACCTTGAAGAAGATTGTCCTCTTGTATTCACCATGCAAGTGATCGATGCATGGGCTCTGTCACTTTGATGGCGTAAGACGGAGGAAGTGTAGTTGGGGACCATCCACTGAGTGGTCCTTATGTGCAGATGAGCTAGAGGAACCGTGAAGATGGATGAAGTTATGAGGCCTAACATCAGCTTCATAGAGTGAGCTTTTACAGGGCTGTTTTCTCTGATGAAGCGAGTCATCTGGAGAATGTCATTCCTCCTGTCCTCTGGAAGAAAAGCTCTCGCTTTTGTAGTATCCAAGAGGGCTCTTATGAAGAGGAGCTGCTGAGATGGTTGGAGCTGTGACTTCTATAGGTTCAGCAGGACTCCCATGGATGACAGGAACTGAGATGCTGTGGATATAGCTTCCTACGTCTTCTGCCTTGATGGGCTTGCCAAAAGCCAGTCGTCTAGGTAGGGGAACACTTGAATGCCGAGTTTTCGAAGATGTGCAGCAAGGACAACAAAACACTTGGTAAAGACTTGAGGCGCTGAGGAGAGCCCAAATGACAGGACTCTGAATTGGTAGTGTTGACCCAAGGCCACAAAGCGAAGGTACTTGTGGTGACTTGGGTGTATTGGAACGTGCTGGTAGGCATCTTGCATAACCAAGGATGCCAGCCAGTCATATTGGAGGAGTGGTAGTAGTGTCCCTAGGGAGATCATCTTGAACAAGAACTTGTTTAACCTTCAGAGGTTGAGAATGGGGTGCATGCCGCCTGTCTTCTTTGGAACCAAAAAGTAACAGGAGTAGAAGAAAAAATTACTCACCGTAGTAATGTTGTTTCTTCTAATGGAGTCTTGCTGTATTCTGACTATATGCAGTTAGCCTCAGCACTTGAACTGCCCTGGAGAGTAAAGGGTTAACTCTATCCAAAGTATAGAATGTTGAGCTCAAGCTCGGTTTTCAAACCTCTGTCCCTGGTACATTCTAATGTAACCGTCAGATTCTTACGAGCACTAATAGTAACTAACTAGCTTAAGAAATTGTTTTTTCAAAATTTTAAGCCATAGGCAACAATAGCTTGGGTTCGGAAAGACTCAAGTCAAGAACCCAAGAAGAAAACCTTATGTAGATAGTGATAACAAGTAATAATAATAATAATAATAATAGTAATAATAGGATGATTCAGAGGAAACATGAGGAAGAATTTCTTCACAGAACGGGTGGTGGACAAGTGGAACACCCTGCCAGAGGAAGTGGTGGGGGCTGAAACAATCACGGGATTTAAGAATGCATGGGATAGACATAAAGGAATTCTGGAGGTCAGGGGTAAGGGGCAACAGACTTCTTGGAAAACATAAACTGAACTTACAAGCTCAAATGGGCAGACTGGGTGGGCCATAGGCCCTTATCTGCCGACACTGTCTATGTATCTATGTATGTAACAATACCCAATCTAGCCAGGATGGGTTCAAAAAGTACACCTCTGAGGTGCAATACTGCACCTGCCAACCCACATCCCAAAAATAGGTTCTAACAGGGGAGGCAGAAAGGGAGGTCAGAATACAGCAAGACTCCATTAGAAGAAACATTACTATGGTGAGTAATTTTTTCTTCAAACAACATGAAGTCTTTCTGTAGTCTGACTATATGCAGACTACCAAGCAGTAACCCCCTGGAGGAGGGATCCACAGAACCTACTTCGGGAAAAGGCTCTGCAGAACTGCTGTGCCAAACCTAGCATCACTTCTAGCTTGAATATCCAGACAGTAATGCCTGGTAAATGTGTGAACAGTTTTCCAGGTGGCTGCTTTACAGATTTCCAACATTCCAACAGGGGAATATCCCTAACTGCTGCCAAAGAGGCAGCTGTACCCCTAGTCGAGTGAGCCCTCAGGCCTGAGGAAGGCTCAATGCCCAATTTCGTGTAACTGAATTGAATACAAGAGACAGTCCACCTGGCTATTGTTCTCTTCATGGCAGGCTTACCTTTTCCCACTTCTCCATAAGTGAGAAACAACTGAGAAATGGTAATTACGTACCTACCATAATTCTTGATCTTCTTGGACGAAGTCTCCACCACTCATTCACACTGATGGGATCTACGCCGGAGGCGCTAGAACCCAGCAGGAGCAAACTTTTTTGCAGGAGGGTTGGCATCAGAGATGGAGCCATGAGGAGTGGTGCTGTGAGCCTCGGCTTGTGTGGCAATGACTGTCTCGGCGTCGACCCTCCAACTGCCTCAGTACCTTTTTTTCCGAGGAGGTGCAGCGTAACTAACCTAGAAGGATAGCCTAACAAAACCCGGACATCAGATAGTCCGGAAGACCTGTAAAAGAAGGGTCAAGAAAGAAGTCTTCACAGCCTAAAGATTGAGGGAGTGAAGACCAACAACAGAGGTGAGCTCAGGGGATGGTGGGTTGGCGTGTGAATGAGTGGTGGAGACTTCGTCCAAGAAGATCAAGAATTACGGTAGGTACGTAATTTCCATATCTTCCTGTACATAAAGTCTCCACCACTCATTCACACTGATGGGAGAGTACCGAGCTAATAATCCCCCAAGACGGCAGCAGGAGAGACCAAGAGCTCACAAATTTAGGATAGAAGTCCATTAGGGATTGTCCTGCCAAACGACAGATGTCGCCTGGCATGGACATCCAGGGCATAGTGCTTGACGACGGTATGAACTGAGCTCCAGGTAGCCGCATTACAAATATCTGCAGTGGGCACGTTGTGGATTTCCACCAGGGATGACGCGACCACTCTAGTAAAGTGATCGTACACTCTGCCCTCCAGCTTAACCTGCACCATGGAATAACAGTGGCGAAGGCATGCTACCAGCCACGATGAAATGCATCTGATAGCAACAGGTTGATCCAGCCAGGTCTCACTGAATGAAACAAACAGTTGTGGATCTTTGCAAATTTCTTTTGTTCTATCTCACTAGAAATGCAGAGCTCTTTTGACGTCCAAAGAATGAAGGGAACGCTCTCCTTCATTTTGGAAGTTCGCAAAGTAGGTAGGAAGGACCAAAGTTTGGTTTAGATGGAATTCTGAAACAACCTTATGGAGAAACTTAGGGTGGGTCCTAAGAACTACTTTGTCTCTACGAAACACAGTATATGGAGGGTTTGTGACCAAGGCATGTATCTTAGAGACCCTGCGGGCCGAGGTAATGGCCACCAGGAAGGCCGTTTTCCAAATGAGAAATTTCAGCTCACAGGTAGCTAAAGGCTCGAAAGGTTTTCAAGTGAGCATATCTAGCACAAGATTAATGTCCCAGGCTATGACTGGATGTCTGACAGGAGGTCTGGTATGCAGAATTCCTTTAAGAAACCTCTTAACCACAGGTAACTGAGCCAGTGACAAGGAAAGTACTGGCTCATGATAAGCTGAAACGGCACAGAGGTGAACCTTGACTGTAGAGTATTGCAGACCTGAATTTGAGAGGTCTAAAAGGTACTCTAGAACTTTATCTGGTGGGCAAGAAATAGAATTCAAAGAGGATTTTGCACACCAGAGCGACAAAAGCTTCCATTTGGCTGTGTAAGTTTTCCTAATGGCAGGTTTGCGCGTGGCCAGGAGAATATCTGAAACTCTGCGAGAGACATTGAACCTGTTCACTTCTATCTCTTCAGGAGCCAAGCATGAAGGTGAAGCGATCTCAGATTGGGATGGACCACGGGCCCCTGAGTCAGAAGGTTCGTTTGAAGGGGAAGCGATTTCAGAGGGGTTACCAACATACTGTTGAATAACGGAAACCATATTTGTCAAGGCCAGAAGGGAGCAATGAGGATAATTTTGTCCCCCTGGGACTCGAACTTGAGAAGTACCCTCTGAATTAGAGGAACAGGCAGAAAGGCGTATAGAAAGCGTTTTGTCCACTGCATCCTGAACGCATCCTGACAGAAACTGCCAGGCCCTGGATTTCTGGAGCAGAAGAGAGGCAGTTTTGTGTTGAGTGGGGATGCAAAAAGGTCCAGGTCTGGAGTTCCCCACTCTGTGAATAGTGACTGAACTACGATTGAGTCGAGAGACCATTCGTGAGGATCTGTCTCTGTTCTGCTGAGATGGTCTGCCAGTTCGTTCTGCACTCCCGGCAGGTAGACTGCCTGAATTTGAGCCTTGTGTTCCAAGCACCATTCCCACACTCTCATCGCTTCCCTGCATAAGGGGTAAGAGTGAGCACCGCCCTGCTTATTGACGAAATACATCACTGCTTTGTTGTCCGTCTGGAGGAGAATGTTCTTGTGACAGAGAATGTCCTTCAAAGCCCGGACTGCATAAAGGACGGCTTTCATTTCTAGGACATTTATGTCAAGCTGGGACTCTTCCTGAGTCCATGTACCTTGAGTGTGGAGAGTCTGACAGTGAGCTCCCCACCCCATCTGGGACGCGTCCATGGTAATGGAAATCTGATGTCGAGGGGACCAAAGGAATACCCTTTCAGAAGGTTGTCCTCTTGTGACCACCAGGTGAGTGACTTTTTCAGAGGTTCTGTCATTTTGATGAGAAAGGACTGACGGTGAGTGGTAGGAAACCACTGAGTACTGAGCATCCATTGAGAGGTTCTCATGTGTAGGCATGCTAAGGGTACAGTGAACACCAAGGACGCCATGAGACCCAGCATCCGCTGCATCGAGATAGCTCTTACTGAGCTATTCTCTCTGATGTATTGGGCCATCTGCAGAATATCGATCCTTCTGTCCTCTGGCAGAAAAGCTTTCGCACAGGAGGTGTCCAGAAGAGTTGCAATGAAAAGGAGCCTCTGGGAGGGCTGCAGCTGTGATTTCTTGAGGTTTAGCAGGACTTTCATGGACATGAGAAAGTCCGGGGCCGTGGCAATGGCGTAGAGGGTTCCCTGCCTGGAAGGGCTTGCTAGAAGCCAGTCGTCCAGGTATGGGAACACTTGTATTCCGATTTTTTTGAGATACGCTGCAAGTATTGCACAACACTTTGTAAAAACTTACGGCGCCAAGGACAGCCCAAAGGGCAGGACTCTGAACTGATAATGCTGGCCCAAAGCCATGAACCTCAGGAATCTGTGATGCCTTGGGTGAATAGGGATATGCTGGTAAGCATCCTGCATGTCTAGGGAGGCTAACCAGTCGTGTTGATGAAGCAAAGGTAACAGGGTTCCTAGCGATATCATTTTGAATTTCTCTTTGGGAAGAAATGTGTTTAATTTTCTGAGGTCCAAAATGGGGTGCATGCCCCCGGTTTTCATTGGAACCAGAAAGTAATGGGAGTAGAACCCTGTGTTCCGTTGATCCAGCGGAACTACTTCCACTGCCCTGTTGTTCAGAAGGCCTTGTATCTCGGAGGCAAGAAGTTCTGACCGAAGTACTGACAGCCTGGGCTGTCGTTTGGGGGGACGATCCTGAGAGGTCTCTAAAAGATTGAGGGAATACCCCTCGCGGATTATCCGGAGAGACCCATTTGTCCAATGTTATGGACTTCCACCGATTGTAGAATTGAGTCAGACGACCTCCCACCGCTGAGGAAGAGTCCCCCTCAGGCAGCTGAGGTGGGACTTGGGCCAACAATTCAGAAGGTGGCACTGGGCGCTTTCGGTCCTTGCACCTTCTGTTGCGTTTTCTTTTGAGGCTGAGGGGCTTGGTTTTTATTGAACCCCCCCCCCAGCTTTGCCTCAAAAGGACTGATGGTTATGAAACTGGCGTTTCTTAACTCCCCTCAGAGGGGAGGGAGGAGTCAAGCCAATTTAATGGCTGACCTAGTCTTGTTTTGGCCTCTAGAGCCTGTTCTACTTCAGGGCCGAAGGGATACACACCACTGAAGGGCAACGCCATGACCTGTTGCTGGACATCATTCGTGAAACCTGAAGTGCACAGCCAGGAATGGCGCCGTTTACAAATGCCCACCGCCACTCGTGAGGCTGTATCGAAGGCGTCTATAGCTGCTTTAACCTGCTGGTTGTTGGACTCGATACCCCTGGTTATGGCTTGAAGAAGCTCTGAATTAGCATCCGAGTCCAGTAGAGCTTCAACCATTTGTTTGAGCGAATGCCAAAGAATATACTCATATTGAGAGAAATAGCCGTGGTAGCTGGTGATACGCATACCCAGGGTGGATGCAGCAAAGACTCTCTTACCTAAAGTATATATCTTACAAGTGTAACCCCCCTGCAAATGGGGGTTCCCAAAAGACTTCCAGGAGCTTGCTTGAATGCTCCAAGCCTGAATGGTGTTTGGCGTTTAAGCCATTTATCAGTGAGTGTTTTTAGAACCTCTGGTACTGTCTCTTTAAGAGCTGTCTGCTTGCAGACATAATTAGTTTGTATGGGGGACTGTGTGTTTCTTTGATTGAGTACCACTCGAGCTGCTGCCAATTCACTTCATTTTTGCAGTCACTAGGAGTGCAAAGGGAACCTATCTGAAAGATGTAACTGTTTGCCAGAAATTATTTAGAGTAATAATGAAATTACAGTTTGTCTAACCTGCTTTCTTTGCAGTCAGAACTGTGTCTGCTAGTTCCCCATTCTAGTTTTGAACTGCTGAACTGGACCAATCAGTGTGGGGTAAGCTAGCTCTAAAATGGTGCTTTGGACGAATCAGAACTTGGACTCATAATCTGAGCCAGCCACAAGAGGATTGTATGGCAGTGACTCTGGGAGATGTAGTTTAGACTTCAGTGCCTTTTGGACCAACAGCAGCAGTCTATTGTGAGTGACAGCCAATCCAGTCAAGAACTGGGAGGAACTCAAAGGAAGTGCCGGTTTTGTCGGTTGGAGTTTGAGTTGAGCTTTGGCAGTGAAGAAGGAAGGAGCCTGTGCTTTTCAGTGTGCAGTTTTAGTCAAAAACGTGTGTAAGGCCCAGAGTTCGGTCTGCAGCTTGTGTAACAGCTTGTTAGGACTGAATCCGTCCTGTGAAAAGAATCAAAGGATCTCTAAAAGTAGAAACCAGGCTCACCCTGTAGAAGACTGGAGGAATTGCTGAAAATTGCACTCGGTCTGTCAGGAACTGAATCTGCTGTGTGTTCTCCGGGTATTGTGCAGTAATTGCGATCGGGATACAGATGCAGCCTGCCTGGTATAGTGCTTTCTTTTATATGGATGTGTGAAGAGGTTTGTGTACCTCAAGTGAGCCCTGCTGACATTGAAGGACCCTATCTTATTTGGAGGTCGTGAGTACTAATTCAGGGTCGCTCCCTGTTGAATTGCACATTAAATCCAAATGGAATTACTGTACTGCTGACTGTTTAATTCTCCTTTTTCTCTGTGTGAAAGGCCCTACCAGCTGCCACGGTTTGGACTAGCCACTAGGGCTTGGGTACCCAGGGACAGTAACTGATAGGGATAGGCCTGCACAGAGCCATAGGTAGATTATTAGAGTGATAAGCTAATTAACCTGATTTCCCCTGTCCTTGTTATATCCCCTAAATAAATCAGAGCTGCTTGTTTCAGCAAAGTTATACTGCCTGAGGTATTTGTCTATGTTAAAGTACTGTACTGTGATTGTTGCACTGTATCTCATTTCACAGGAGGTCCCAGTGCGGAACCAGACCTGGGGGTAAGTGTATACTGTGAAGGTAATTTGATATATTGTGTGGGCCACTAGTGGGAAGAAAGGGGTTGCAGTGTCCCAGAGGGCTGTGACCAAGTTAGTTTAACTATTGCAAACCCTGACCTCTGGGTGGAGGCACCCGCCATTGGATCCAGGCCCCTCAACCTGTTAGTGGCAAATCAGGCAGGGGTAGTAGCCCCTGGGATAGCGCCATCTAGGGGTTACACGAGATTCTTTGTTTATAGGTCGAGCTGTAGTAGTCTGAGGAAGGACGACCTTATCATTCTCTGCCAAGACTACAACAGGATCTGCAAAGTCTTGGGAGGACAAAACAGGCCGATCCTTGGGAGCAGCATACTTCCTATCTATGGACTTAACAGAAGGAATGAGAGCAGGATTATTCCATACCATTTAAGACAGTGTCTCAAAGGAGGGTTGTACCGGGGGAGTTAAAGCCATAGGGATGTCCGGAACATGAAGGTACTGGAGTCTTAAAAGCTTCCCAGGATTGATGTCCATGGTCTGGAGATAAAGAGTGGAATTCAAATTTCTCAACAGAGACTTAAAAGACAGGTCCTCAACCACAGGCTCTGTAACAGGATTAGGTCCTGCTCCTTCCACATCATCACCCAGTCTAAGATCTGGGTCAGGCTCAATATCATCTCCTGACAGTCCAGGAAGGACTGTATGGACAGGAAAGGAATGAAAATCAGCAGGAAAAGAGGAAGGAAAAGAATTTGGAGAGGAGAAGCCCTGAAGATTGGCTGATGAAAAGCCCGGCCTCGGCGCCAAAGAAGAACACAGTGCTGAAAAGCCACACGATGCCGACAGAGCAGATGGCGCCGAAGGAGAACATGGCACCGAAAGGGCACACGGTGCCGAGAAACTCAATGGCACCGAACCACATGGCACCAAGGACAGTGCCGACAGGCGCACCGGTGCCGAAATCGGCACCGAGCGACCCACCAACGCCGATGGTGTCGACACCAACCCAGGGCCCCGAAAATTCAGATTTGAGGGAAAGGAAGAAAGAATACCAGGAGATAGAGGCATCGGTGTGGCCCCCTGCGCTGCAGCCATGTGAGGGGGGAAACACCTAAGCGCAGAGTTGACGGCACTGAAGAGGGCACCGCACGACCAGGAGGGCCCAATCACCCTGCCCGATCTCCTGAAGAACCTGAAGGCCCCGGAGTGACCAGGCCAGGCAGTTGGACCAACCTCCGAGCCCATTGCTCCATAAGAGCGGCCCACTGATGAAACTGCTCATTGGAAGCCATACCAGAAGGCGGGGAAGGGCTCCGATTCGAAGAGGTTTGTGACCAGAAACAGAAACCGGTGACTCTGAATGAGGAGACCGGCAACTGACCCCAATGACCGACCGTCGACGCGCAGACATATCAGAAGGTGACCTCGAGTGATGCCTTCTCATTCTTGACCTACAGGCCGTAGAAGAGCTAGAGGCCAAACATTGCCGAGAATGCGACTGTTTTCTTTTATGCTTCTGGGGGGACTGCCCTTCCCCTCAGACATTGGACCGTCCATTGTCAGACCCCCTCTCTGGAGAAGATGGCGGATCGGACCCAGCCCGGCTGACTGAACAGCTTTCATACGAAGTCTCCCTACCATCACCTGACCCGCTCATGGTCGACTCCCTCAATGTAGGCTGAGACTTCTTTCTTTAATAAGAATAAATTATCATAAGCGGTACTTTATTTGAAAAATACTACCAAATAAAAAACTGAAAACTATGCTGCTAGTTTGAAGTTTGACTCCTTGCGGGTGAGCGATGTCATTACTGAAGTGCACTTGACGGCGGGAAAAAGGAACTGAGGGGGTTGGAGGGTCGATGCCGAGACAGTCATTGCCGCACGAGCAGAGGCTCGTGGTGCCGTTCCTCGTGGCTCCATCTCTGGCGCCGGCCCTCCTGCAAAAAGTTTGCTCCCGCTGGGTCCTGGCACCTCCGGCATAGATCCCATTAGTGTGAATGAGTGGTGGAGACTTTATGTCCAGGAAGATCAGTTGTTTCCTTTCGTGCCTATGGGACTTTGTGGCTGTCACGTAGTAGCTAAGAGCTCTCTTGACATCAAAACTGTGCAGCCTGCGCTCACCAGAGCATGAATGCTCAGTAAAGAAAAAAGGTGATGGACTGGTCCAAATGAAAGTCAGAGACCACTTTTGGAAGAAATGTTCTATTAGTTCACAGGACTACTTTGTCCCTGTGGAAAAAATGAAGTCTTGCTCAATACAGAGAGCCTGGAGCTCATTGATACTTCTGGAAGAAGTGACTGTCACTAGGAAAACTGTTTTCCATGTGACATATTTCAAAGGAGCTGAAGACGTGGGCTCAAAAGGGGGGCCCATAAGTTTGGCAATACAGATATTTAGATCCCAGGCTGGCACCGCTTCCATGATAGGGGGGTGCAGGTGGGCCATACCTTGAAAGACCCTTTTAAAGAGAATTTGATGCCAAAGAGACATTCTTCCCAGCCAAAGTGTAAGCAGACACTGAAGCCAAAATAACTTTTAGGGTAGAAGGCTGCAGGCCCAATGAATGCAGATGAGAAAGATAGTCCAGCACAGCTGGAACCCCTGCCTGGGCTGGTACTATATTCCTGATGGAGCACCAGATAGAAAATCTTTTCCATTAAGAGGCATATGTTTTCTAGGTGGAAGGTTTCCTGTACCCACTTAAGATATACAGGACTCTTTATGAGAGATGCAGATTTGCATACTCTAGGTCCTCAAGAGCCATGCTTTGAGTCTGAGTGACTTGAGGTTTGGGCACATGAGTCTCCCCTGACTGGAGGTTAGCAGGCTGTGCCTCCTGGGAAGGTGTATTGGTTTGGCCACAGACATGGAGAGCAGCAGAGAGTATCATGGCTGTCTGGCCCAGTCTGGGGCTATCAGGATCACTGAGGCCGACAGGGTCCGGAGCTTGAGTGGCACCCTGTACACCAGAGGGAATGGAGGAAACACATACAAGTACCTCCCTGACCAGTCTAGAATCAGAGCATCCTGGGGTACTGTTCCCACAGCTGGAGGTCCGTAACAATACTGTGGCAGGTAGTGACTTTCGTGGGATGCAAAGAGATCTATCTCTGGGGTACCCAAGTTCTGAAAATCACTTCCACTGCCTGTATGTTTAAGGTCCATTCACGAAAGGCCTGGTTGATTCAACTCAAGGCATCTGCTAGGGCATTGTCCTTGCCTGGCAGATGAATGGCCTGAAGACAGACTCCTAGGGAGTAGACCAGAGTCCAAATTCGCATGACTTATGTGCAGAGAGGATTCGACCTTGTTCCTCCCTGCTGGTTTATATACTACATGGTGGTGGTATTGTCTGTTCTGACCTGTACCACATTTCCCTGATTTAGTGATGTGAAGGCTTGCAGTGCCAGGAACACCACCCTGAACTCCAGCAGGTTTATGTGCTGAAGCGACTCTGCACTTGACCAAGTGCCATGGGTGGTGTGATCCCCTAGGTGAGCACCCCACCCTAGAAGTGATGCATCTGTTGTGAGAATCACTGATGGAGGCTCTTTTTGGAAGGGGGCCCCCCTCTGAGGTTGGCTTCCTCTTTCCACCACTGAAGGGCCAGGAGTAACATTTTTGTTACTGGGACAATCTTTGATAGAGAATCCCTTTTTTGACACCAGTGAGCTCTGAAGTGGAACTGAACGTCTCTCATCTGGAACCTAGAACTGTGCCAGTGGCGGCTGCCGTGTGGCCCAGTAACTGCAGAAACTGTCTTGCAGTTTTTGGTCTGTTGAGGCTGGAGGAGCCTGCCAATTGCAGGATACTTTTTACTCTGTCCATAGGTAGGTAAGCTCTACCCTCCTGGGTATTCAATTCTGCTCCTATGAACTGCAGCACTTGTGCAGGGATTAGGACTGACTTTTTGAGATTTACCAGAAAACCCAGAGACTCCAGGAGTCCTTAAGTGAGCTGTAGATGTTCCTTTACCTGTTGTGGTGACTTTCCCACCACCAACCAATCGTCTAGATAGGGGAACACTGTGACACTTTGCCTTCGCAGATGTGCCACAACCACTGCCAGGCACTTTGTGAACACTCTTGGAGGTGAAGTGAGACCGAATGGCAGGGTTGAAAACTGGTAATGGCCTGAAGGGAGTCTGAACCTGAGGTATTTTCTGTGAGAATCCCTTATAGGGATGTGGAAATAAGCATCTTTTAGGTCCAGGGATGGCAGTCCATCTCCTTTTTGGAGAGCTGGCAGAATCAGTGACAAGGTTACCATTTTGAACCTTGGCTTTGTTAGGTGCCTGTTTAGCACCCTTAGGTCTAGGATAGACTGCCACTCCCCAATTTTCTTTGTTGTTAGAAAGTATCTTGAATAAAACCCCTTTCTCTTTTGCTGTGGAGGCACAGGTTCCACTGCTTTTGACAGCAATACAGTTTGAACCTCCTTTTCCAGCAGCTTTCTTTCCAAAATGGAAGCTGGTTTGAATACTCTGGTTCTTAGGGAGGAAAGGGACTTGATGCCTAGGGACAATCCCTGACTCACTACTTCCAGGACCCACCTGTCTGTGGTGACCTGTTTCCAAGCCTAGAAATAGTGAGCTGGTCTGCCCCCTACTGGAAGTGGGGAGGCAGTCTTGGGGGACAAGTCAGGGGCCCTGTTTTGCCTAGGGCTGAGACTGGGAACCACGCCTGGAACCCCTTCTGCCCCTGAAGTACCTTTGCTGAGGGTACTGTTGTACTTGAGGTACGCCAAGGCCTGATAAAAAGGCCTGGAGTGGAATTGTCTGCCCCTGCCTCCACTTCCATATGGTGTTGTGGACGGGGAAGCCTTCTCTTTGGCAGAGTTACTCCTATAAGTGGCCTTGTACTCGTCCACTTTTTTCATGTAGGCCTCTGTGTGAGTTCCAAAGAGGGAGTTACCCTCAATTGGGAAATCCAGAGCCTTGTTTTGGTGTCTTGAGTAAGGTTTGTGGCTCTTAACCAGGCAAACCTTCTCAGAGCAATTGTATTTGCCATCCACCTAGCAGCAGTGTCATTGTTGTCTGCTGCCATCTGGAACTGATATTTGGCAGCTTCCAAGCCAAATCTGGCAGTTTCAGTAAGGTCTGCTAAAAGGTTAGGAGGAGCCTTGTCTGCCATAGCCATAACAGACTGCCAGAGGGATTTTTATGTTGATTGCGCGCATGCGCAAGAAACATGTTGTGACAGCGTTCCCCACAAGCAGGTTGTGGAGGCGCGGCACTGTTGTGGCCAATGCCCCCACAGCATGCAAAGGCTTGTCCCGTGTCCCCCAATGCCATGGCACACTGCTGCTGACACTAGTACAGCCAGCGTGCCACAACCTTCTAAAAAAATCAGCCGCTACAATCAGGGGCCACCTCATCATTGCAGCGTCAGCCATCCGCTGCACTGAGGAAGCGACACGTCATTGCAGGGCAGGATGTAGGAACCCTGATATTGTTTGTGAACATGGCGGCGGCTTGCCGGCATGTTCACAAACAATATTACCCCCCCCCATCATGTTTATCTGCCGACGGGGCCCTCCCAGTCAGCATAATGTAACCCCGGTTTTATTGTCTGCCGATGGGTGCCCAACTGCCGGCAGAATGGCATTCCCCTTTTGTTGTTTGCTGACGGGGTGTCCAACTCCTGTCGGCTACAGTTGCCCCTCCAAAAGCAGATCCGTGGCACGCTGGGAGCCCACCCCAATGTGCCACAATGCCCTGTAAATAAAAACGGTCCTGCAACATCTTTTTTTACCCCTGTAAAAGGAAACTGTCCTCGGAGGTCTCCTGTCCCTCCTCCCGCAACCTCCAAGCCCACCCACTGTGCACCTTGCCTCCCACACCCCCACCCCATACTTATTCTCCGGAGTCCGCACGCCATCTTCCGTGGACCGACACGCCTGGCACTCTAAAAGCTGACCGAACTGAGGATATGCCGCAAGCTGTATAATGGAATGAATAGGGTGTTTTCAACTTTGGTGCATATCTCGGTCATTTTGGGAATTATTTTACCAAATTTTCAACATGGGGTTTTGGGACCCTCCTCATGAATTCTTGAACTGTCATGGTGTTAATCAGGCCGAAAGGTGATTTTGCGGTCACTGCGGCGGAATCACCTTTGAACGATATAAGCGACAGTGCCAGTATTCATGAAGTGGGTGCTCAAAATGCCTATGTTGCAAATTTGGTGGAAAAATCCAAAAAAATGACTTTTACGAGCGTGCGTTGCACAGTTGCTACGCATGCTCGTAACTTCGCGAATTTGCAATATTTTCATGCCAGATTTTCAACATTGGCATTTTGTCACATCTCCTTGTGAGCAGTACAGCTGTCATTGTTCCCATCCTGGCCGAAATGTGTTTTCGCACTTCTGGCGCAGAATAGCTCGGTCGCTGTGGGAAATCAGTGTTCAGGACAGATTAAGTAAATGACAGTGACACTGTTCATGAGTAGAGGTCCTAAAATGCCTATGTTGAAAATTTGATAATGATACTCCATAAAATGACTGTGTTACGAGCGTGTGTTGCACAGTTTGCATGCACTCTCGTAACTTCGTGAATTTATAATATTTTCACTCCAGATTTTCAACATTGCCATTTTCCCACACCTACTTATGAACAGTACAGCTGTGATTTTTCCAATCCTGGCCGAAATGTGTTTTCACAGTTCCGGCGCAGAATAACATGGTCGCTGTGGGAAATCAGTGTTCGGCACAGAGTAAGAAAATGATAGTGGCACTGTTCATGAGTAGAGGTCCTAAAATCCCTACGTTGAAAATTTGGTGACGAAAGTCCATAACATGACTGTGTTACAAGCGTGCGTTGAAGTGTTTCCACGCACCCTTATAACTTCGAAAATTTGTAATATTGTCACGCCACATTTTCAACAGTGGCATTTTATCACACCTCCTTATGAACACTACAGCTGTCATTTTTCACATCCTGGCTAAAATATGTTTTTGCACTCCTGTCAGAAAATAGCATGGTCACTCTGGGAAATCAGTGTTTGGGACAGATTAAGATCGACCAAGTGAGAGAGGGGAGTGACCGAGCTCAACTGAGCTCAGTCGGGACTGCTGCGGATTTGTTTGTGGGCAGAAAAAGGCCCCAACACAACAGGCCAGTACAAAAGGGCAGCCTGCAGCACTGGAACAAGCAGAACGAGAGGGCGATTGAGGGAGGGGGAATGAGCGAACTCACCCGAGCGCTGTCAGGACTACTGTGGATTTCTTTGTGGGCAGAAAAAGGCGTCAATGCAGGCAGGGGCCCAGTACAAAAGGCCAGCCTGCAGCGGTGGGAGAAACAGTACGAACGAGTGAGACAGGGAGACTTAGTGAGCTCAACGGAGCTGTATCAGGACTGCTGCGGATTTGTTTGTGGGCAGAAAAAGGTGCCAATGCAGGCAGGAGCCCCATACAAAAGGGCAGCTTGCAGCGCCAGGACAAACAGAATGAGTGCATGAGAGAGGGAGACTGAGCGACCTTAACGGAGCTCTGTCGGGACAGCTGCAGATTTCTTTGTGGACAGACAAAGGTGCCAATGCAGCCAGGAGCCCCATACAAAAGCGCAGCCTGCAGCACCAAGAGAAACAGAACGAGTGAGTAACAGAGCGGTAGTGAGCAAGCTCAACAGAGCTCTATTGTGACTGCTGCAGATTTCTTTATGGGCAGAAAATGCGGTAACGCAGGCAGGAGCCCAGTACAAAAGGCCAGCTTGCAGCGCCGGCAGAAATGGAATGTGTGAGTGACAGAGGGGGAGTGAGCGAGCTCAATGGAGCTGTGTCTGGACTGCTTCAGATTTCTTTCTGGCCAGAAAAAGCCGCCAATGCAGGCAGGAGCCCAGTACAAAAGCGTAGCCTGCAGTGCCAGGAGACACAGAACAAGCAAGTGAGGGAGGGGGCGTCAGTGAGCTCAACGGAGCTCTGCTGGGACTGCTGCATATTTGTTTGTGGGCAGAAAAAGGCAGCAATGCATGCAGGGGCCCAGTACAAAAAGGGCAGCCTGCAGTGGCAGGAAAACCAGAATGAGCAAGTGAGCGAGCTCATCAGAGCTGTATTGTAACTGCTCCAAATTTCTTTGTGGGCATAAGAAGGCAGCAACGCAGGCAGGAGCTCAGTAGAAAAGGGCAGCCTGCAGCGCCGGCAGAAACGGAATGAGTGAGTGAGAGAAGTGGAGTGAGTGAGCTCAACGGAGCTTTGTCAGGGCTGCTGCAGATTTCTTTGTGGCAAGAAAAAAGCACCAACAGAGGCAGGAGCCCAGTACAAAAGGGCAGCCTGCAGCGCCAGGAGAAACAGAATGAGTAAGTGAGACAGGGGGAGTGAGTGACCTCAATTGGGCTCTGTTGGGACAGCTGTGGATTTCTTTGTGGGCAGAAAAAACCACCAACACAGGCAGGAGCCCAGTACAAAAGGGCAGCCTGCAGTGCCAAGAGAAACAGAATGAGCGAGTGAGAGAGGGAGGGAGAGAGCCACCTCAATGGAGCTCTGTTGGGACAGATGCAAATTTCTTCCTAGGCAGAACAAGGTGCCAATGCAGGCAGCAGCCCAGTACAAAAGAGCAGCCTGCAGCACTGGGACAAATAGACTGAGCAACTGACAGAAGGCTACTGAGCGAGCTCAACACACCAACGCAATCAACATTCAGCATTGACAAATGCTTGTTGGTACTGGGCCGCACAGGCCTGGAAGTTAGCTTGTCTCTGGAGGGTGAGAAGCAAGAGGAACTTTTGCCTTATCACAGGCTGCAGCTTGTACCACCACCTGGTGGTCAGGGTGGGAAAATAAAAATTCAGCCCCATCCCTGTCAAGCTGGTACTTTTTGTCCAGCCTTTTATCCAAAGGTGGGACAGACCCAGGTGTCTGGCGGAGTTTTATTACATCCCTTTTGAAAAACTTATTTATTGGGAGTTATAGCTTTCTGGTGGGTGTTAACCCCATCATTTTTAAGTGCTCTGCCTCCTCTATCACCTCAGTGGTAGAGACATCCAGTGCATCTACCATTTTTCTGACAAAAGAAAAATGAGATGAGTAATCCTCTGATGATTTAGGAGGAGAGCCAAACTCCTGCTCAGGAGAAACTTCAGGCTCTATAGGCTGTCTCTCATCCTCCTCCTCATATTCCCCATAGTCATCATGTGTCTCATACAGAAAGGACTGGGTAAACTCAGCCGGGGTCTTGACTGTAGACTGCTGTCCAGCAGGCAGCAGACGCTACAAGGCTTGTAAAACTTTAAATGCCTGTGCAATTTCCAGAGGTGTGCATATGGTTACAGACACAGCAGAAGACCCCATAGGCTGACCAGCAGGGGGTTCAGTGTGTTTAGTTTTCATAGTTTTTTTCTTGGGAGAGTTAGCTGGTTCAGCAAGCCTTTTTGTACTCATATCAGGGATAGAAAGCGTGGCTTCTGTGGTTTCACCCACAGCCACAGAGGGTATCGGCTGGTCAGAGCCAGAGGGACCCTTAGGTGGAGTCAATTTCTTTTTAAGCCTTTCCAAACGTTTTTCATGCATTTTTTCAGGAAAGGTTTTATAGATTTCACAGTCTGTCTTTAAATGATAGTAACCAAGGCAAACAACACAAGAAGTGTGTTTATCTGCCTTGGCAAACACTTCTCCACACTCTGTACAATTTTTTAAACTGGGTTCACCTGTATTTTCTTAGGCTTTTCAGACATTCCAACAAAAAAAAACTCACAAAATTGCAACCGCAAGTATTTTAGACTTTTATCGGTTGTAATCGGTTCAAGAACCAATCGGGGAACCGATCGGAACTGTGAACTGAAAGAAAAAAGAACCAGGATTAGCGGTTCCTTAACCTATATTAGCGGTTACGAAAAAAACAAATGTAAACATAGATACATAGACAGTGTCGGCAGATAAGGGCCTATGGCCCACCCAGTCTGCCCATTTGAGCTTGTAAGTTCAGTTTATGTTTTCCTAGAAGTCTGTTGCCCCTTACCCCTGACCTCCAGAATTCCTTTATGTCTATCCCATGCATTCTTAAATCCTGTGATTGTTTCAGCCCCCACCACTTCCTCTGGCAGGGTTTCCACTTGTCCACCACCCGTTCTGTGAAGAAATTCTTCCTCATGTTTCCTCTGAATCGTCCTCCCTCCAACTTCATCCCATGCCCTCTAGTACTGGAACATCTTTTTCGCTTAAAAATAGTTCCTCCCTATAAGATATTTGTATGTCTCTATCATATCCCCTCTCTCCCTCCTCTCCTCCAAGGAGTACGTGTTTAGTTCCTTCAACCTGTCTTCATAGAACTTGTGATGCAATCCATGCACCATCTTTGTTGCCCTCCTCTGAACCTTCTCTACCCTATCTATGTCCTTACGTAGGTATGGTCTCCAGAACTGTACACTGTACTCCAGGTGGGGCCTCACTAGTGTCTTGTATAGCGGAATTATGACCTCCCTTTTCCTGCTGGTGATGCCCCTGCCTATACATCCCAGCATCCTATTTGCTTTACCTGCTGCCTTGTCACACTGTTTCCCTACCTTGAGGTCATCAGAGATGATAACCCCAAGATCCCTTTCCTGCTTGGTGCATGCTATATTGTAACAACTAATTACCTCACATAAAAGAGTTTTAAAGTGAAAAAAACTCGGCTAAGACTAAAAAAGCCCCAGCTGCCCACCGGTTATACCGAACCATGAGAAACCAAGAAAATTAGTAAATTAACTAAAATAAGCTAATGGTTTTACTATAAACAAAAGGTAAGGGCAGCAAATAATACTTATATGTAATTTTTTAAAGCTTCACAACTAGATGAGGAGATGATCTCCGAGCGTCTAGTCTTGACAGGCAGAGAGAGAAATCTGAGGGTAGAATGTAGGCAGTTGATAGGTGGCAGCATTTGAAAAAGTGGCACGTGCCAATGGTTCCATCATTAGCATAACGTTCCATCTCTGAGCAGATCTGGCTTAAAGGCATACTGCATAAGAGTTAGGAATATTGGAGTATTCCTATAGTGAGAATGGGTCCACTTCTTTTTGTGTTTACAGGAGGACTGTCCTCTCTCCCGAACACCGGACTGTCCGTAGTCAGACCCCCCCCCCCCGGAGAGGGCGGTGGACTGAACACAGCCCAGCTGCCAGATCCTTGGTCGACTCCCTCGAACAGTAGAGCTGAGAGGAAAATATGAAAATTTCTTCTTTTTTTTTAAAACAAAAGAAACCTAATAAATTAAATAACAAATTAATTAAAATCTGAATGCTGTTGTTGTATAGACATGAAGATTTGACTCCCAGTGGGCGAGTGACATCATCATCACTGAAGCACACTCTATGGCAGGAAAAAAACTGTGGCCATTGGAAGGTTGACACTGAAATAGTCTACACAGGCGCAAGCCAGTCTTGCGGTGCCAAGCATGTGCAGCCCTATCTCAGCACCGGACTTCTTGAAATTTTTTTGTTCCCATAGGGTCCTAGTGCCTCCAGTTTGAACCCAGCAGTATGAATGAATAGTGAAGACGTTAGGTCCAGGAAGACCTGACAAGCAGTTTCTGATGCACATGAAAACTGCCTTCTCCATACTATCCAGAGCTACATCTCGCTTTGCTGCCGTTTCTCTTTTTTTGGCTTCATTTTGTGTCATTCAGCTGTGTGCCATTTAAGTTGGAATGTTACCTCTCTTTCCAGGTGAAAAAGTCATGCGCCTGGTGCTCCTCAGAGCAGTCACCTGCTGACTCTCCCATGTCCTTAGCATGCACTTCCATGGCAGCATAGGTGCCTTTGGCACCTAAGTGAAATCCACACTTCACAGGTGGTTGATGGCACTCTGCTGTGCCTCATGCCTCACAACCCACCTCAAAACACAGCTTTCACTTCACCAAAGTAAAACTGTACCTTGCTTTTGTAGACCCCCACATTAATTAAAAATGCTTATGAGTAATTATAAGAAGCAAAACATGTGCCAGTGTGTGTAAACCAGAATTGTACATACGCCCTTGCTGTAGGATGATAAACCCCTCGATCTTTGCTCTCAAGGCTTATGTAGCATCTCACACCTCAGGTGTGTGTAAAATTCTAGTTACACACACTCACCCATGTATTATTGTCTATTTAATTACTGGTCTTCATTTTTTTATGTCTGGATAACCAGACTTTTATATCACGTTACAACCACCTGGTTGATATTTTGCATTACAAGCAGGTGGTTGTAAATCAGTGCCTGTCAATCAGCCTCACGTTATGGAAAGCTCATTGGCTCTTAGCCTGTGTGTGGGTGGGCCAAGCATCTCAGCCAACATAGTGGCTCCATTACTCTGCTACTGACCATTTAGCTGATTCTGCCTTCACAATGTTAAAAACATGTCTGGTTGATCCTGCTATTCATACCCTTCGGTGAGAATCTGAGTGTGACCACTTTCGGTTTGCGGTCAAAATCAAGTTCGCCTGACCACTTTCAGTGTCTTGGATAGCGGGGTACAAATTGTTTGCAGGTTAGTCAGTGTTTTAAATTTAGTGCAATCTGCTGACTCAGTGGTTTGAAAGTGCTGAAAGGAAAAATACCTGACTTGTCTCGAGTGCAGCTGCTTGCTGGGTTTAAGCCAGTGTTGGCCATAATAACTAGCCAAACTGCTCCTCCCTCCACCGCACTTCAGTGAAAAATGAGGACCAGTAATTAAATAAAATAAATCATGGGTGGGTGGGCGTAACCAGAATCTCACACTCACCCTCAGTGTGCAATGGTTTTATAAACCCCTCGCGCTTCGCTCTCGAGGTGTATATAGCATCCCACACCTCGGGTGTGTTCAAAATTCTACTTACACACACTCACCCGTGTATTAATCTATATATACTTTATGCTTTCTGAGTCTGAGTTTTGAAAGGTGTAGATAACCTGGGGTAAACTGACAAGTCCATGATCTGTTTCTGAAGAGAAAAGGGTACTAAGCTACCATAGCTAAAGAGAAGTGTTCTCAGCTGTGACAAAAGGAATAGGTCATTTGTTCTTTTGGGAAAGGTCACTGTCCTGTGTGAGCAGTGGCTCTGGTGGATTCAGACCTAAAGACACGCTGTGTGAGAGTTAAGCTTAGTGGTGGAAGCATTCCGAGGTAACCTCTGGCCATTGGCCATGAGTTTTAGCTAAGCAGTCAGATTTGAAGCCAGATGTAATACCGGATGCCCACCATTC
Organism: Neoceratodus forsteri; assembly: GCA_016271365.2. Classification (NCBI taxonomy): domain Eukaryota; kingdom Metazoa; phylum Chordata; order Ceratodontiformes; family Ceratodontidae; genus Neoceratodus; species Neoceratodus forsteri. The sequence continues at coordinate 1,705,789,836 of CM028129.1, read as the reverse complement.
CAAAGGGAGAATACTGTTCTCCTGGATCTCAAGCCTATATGGCAAAGAAGTCTGCTGTTTCCTGAGAAGACCTGTGTGGTAAGAGAGCAGTGGAGGAAGATTGTTCCCCTAAGACCCGGTCTGAAACCAGTTTCTCCTTTTCCTAGCTGGACTGATGTTGCACTGATCCAGGAGGTCTGGGCTGCAATCCCAATTCCCCTAACATTCTTTTCACCTCAAATTTAAGTGGACTGGTGATCCATGACAGTGTGGTGTTGGAACAGTAAATGTACCATAAACAGTAAAGCCCAAGAACAAGAACTGCAAGAAAGGCAAGTGTTAGTGAATTTTTTCTCTATATATTTCTGTCTGCTTTCAACTGCTTATTTTATGACATTTCCTAGTGCTGTTGATTTTTTATGGGTTGCTATTGTAATCCCCCTACAAATGGGGGTTCCCAAAAAGTCTCCCTTAAGCTTGCCTAAATGCTCACTGCCAGGCTGGTGTCCTGCATTTTTTTTTTCACTTAGTATTGTATCCCTTCTACTGTCCTCTCTCACCACTCAATCGGACTTCCTCTGTTGCGCTATCCCTCTTCACACTGGAGTCTGCCCCTAGAGCACCTGGTCCATTTATATCCTTGATTGCCGGATTACCCCCCCAGTGGGGTGGAGGGAGCCCCCTACTCCCCCCGACATTGATTGTGGACACTGTGCAGCAGAGTCTGCCCCGATGATCCGACGGCTCTCAGTGAGGAGTCGTCACCTAGGCAAGGAGAGGGTGTTTTTCCTCTGTTTTTCTTCCCCCAGCGCCGGCATGCAGGGAGGGCCAATGAGCAAGGAGGCCCGATGAGACGCACCTCCTGCTCTGCCCCTCTGCCGACGTCTGTCCTGGAACCCACACTGCTACCTCCCTCTACCGCACCTACCTCCCGAGCTCCCCCAGGAGGTGTTATTGCGGCGGGAGCTTGCAGACTGACCCCCCCCCAGAGAAGGAGAGCAGCCGTCGGGCGCTCAATCCTTCTCTTCCCGGCCAACCCCTGGTGGTCTGTGCTCATTCCCGAACATGGGTCACCAGCGTGGTGCGAGGTAAGGTGTCCAGCGCCTCAGCCCTCAGCGCCATCGGGCCGGCTGTGTCCTGCATTTTAGCAGTTTAAATGTGATTGCCAGAGCCTGTATAGCCTCTGTTCACTGTCTCTTTAAGAGCTGCTTGATTGCAGCATAAGTAATCTGAGATGGAGCTCTGTTGAAAGATGTAACTATTTGCTGAAAACCATTTAGAATGATAATGATAATGTAGTTTGTCTAACCTGCTTTCTTTGTAGCAAGGACTGTTTTGTTTATCTCCATTATCTTGGTCCTGGACTGCAAATTGGACCAAACAGTACTGGTGAGACCTAAAATGTAGCCGGACTACAGGAGCTGTCTGAATTCAAAATCTGTAGGAACTTTAGTTTGGAGCCTTTTTTTTTTTTTTGCGCCTGTTTTGCAACTGAAGGGGGAGCACTTGCTTTGACTGACAGCCAAATCATCCAACCAAATCTTTTGGATCTTGGGGAAGTCCTGGGCTGCTTGCAGTTTTCAGTTAGAATGAAGCTGGAAGCTGAGCAAGAAGGAGCTGAAGTGTTTCTGAGCAGCAATCCTGAGTGGATTCGCATGGGAGAACTCTGAAAAGGCTAAGTTTTTGGCCTGCAGGCTGATGTGCTGCTCCTGAGAGGGAGAGAAGAGAATTATTTTGGACCAAATCCAAGTTTGTGTGATTAAAGTAAGCTACTGAAGTGGGCTAGGCTCAATCTGAAGAAGACCGAATATTTTTGCTGAATGCGATCAGCCTGTCAGGAATTCCAGCTACCCCTAAGCTCCCGGTGTGTGCAGAGACTTTGTGATTGTGCCCGGGGAGTGCTTTGCCTGGTACAGTAGAATTCCCGTACATGTAAATGTGCTATGAGCTGCTAGTGGGTTGTGAGTTAGTTCCCCACTGTGTGAACTGTGTTCTGCTTGCTGGAAGCTGTATCCAGACCAAAATGGACTGCTTCCGAACTTGTCTCCATGCGGTCTGGGCTTTGCCAGATTGGTCCAGCCAGACTACCCTCTGCACAGAGAAGCCATCGACGAGAGACCAGCCTGGGGATCAGCCCCCTGCTCCATGCTTGAACAGGAATGACGCCTCTGCGACTTGTGTGGGCCCTGCTTCTCCTGGCATTCCAGATCAACCACCTGCAGTCTCGATTTTCGTCCAACCTGTGTCCAGTCTTGGGTTTCGTAAGTAAATACCAGGGTAGCTCCCTACAACAACAACTTAATCTGAGTGTGTCATCTGATTGTCTTGTTGTTTCATTTCCTTTATGAACTGAGCCCTCTAGCTCCGAATTACAAATATTGTGTACTCTGCATGCTGTGTTTTCCATCACAGGGCCCCAACCAGCTGCAACCCCGGGCAACTGTCCTGGCTAGCCCATCTCTTCTCTACCTGGGTACCCAGAGGTGGACTGTGTGGGGGGACTCAAAGCGCATGCATACCTGCTTGATTGATATAACCTTTAAGCTAATTAACCTGATTTTGCCCCTCCCTTGTTCAAGTCCCCTGAATAAATCAGATCCAACCTTTTCTGCATGTAATCTGACTGTGGTTCCAGTTTGTGCTCAGACTGTACTGTTGGTATTTGCTGTGCTTAACCTTGTTTTACATCTGGTCCCCAGGGTCAAGCCAGAGGAACCAGCCCTGGTGGTAAATGCAAACAGTGTGGATACTTGTGTGGGGTACCAGGGGTATTGTGAAAGTGATTATTGTACAGTGTTCAGGCCACTAGAGGAGAAAGGGGGTGGGGGTTACAGTGTCCCGAAGGGCTGTGCCCAGGTTAGCTTGACCACTACCAACCCTGACTTCCAGGTGGAGGCACCCGTTTCAGAACTCAGGCCCCTTAACCTGCTACTAGCCAAGCAGGCAGGGGTAGTAGCCCTTGGGATAGTGCCACCTAGGGGTTACACTATATATCTTTTACATTTAGTGTAAATTTTAAATATTTTGTATTTAAGATAAATGTGTGGCTGCTATATCTTAATGAGTACAGGTAATCCAGTTTTACTGGGCAAGTTCATGATCCGCTTCTGGAGAGGACACTACCAACATAAAAAAGCAAAAAAAACTTCCTTTGATACGGAACAGGGGGTGAGGATACCTGGAGTGACTGAAAGGGTTCCTATATTCACAAGGCCATATACTGTCTGAGTAGGGGCCTGTGATGGGACTGGAAGGAATAGCCCTGAGAGAGTTGTAACCAGGTTGGTGGCAGTGTTAAGAAGTAAGCAAGCCAGTCCCCTTGTCACATGACCCAGGTCTCCTGGAAGGTTGCGGTGCATTACACGTTTTTCATGTTTAGAGGATTCTAGATTTTTGTTTTTCAAAGTTTTTTTTTCTGCCACCCAACAGGGAAATATCAGCGTACCCTCCAACTGTACCATTTTGGTCAGTACAATACCAGATTTCTGACAGTGGTACCAAATCCAGGCTAGTTCTCAGTGTGTACTGAATTTAGGCTGCCTGAGAAATACTTAAATTTATTATTCAGTTCCCCGGCAATCTTGCCTGCTGCAGTGTGTGAGTGCAACTTCAAGCATGGTGGCCTGAGAGGGGACATTCTAAATGTTTGTAGTTTTCCCCACTCTAGTCTGCTGCAGTGACTAGACTGCAAGCACGGAGTTTTGAGAGGGGAAAGCATCCGTCCCATCCACATGGTAACCCCACTGACATATGCTGTGCCTGTGACCCCTGGAAGCACCTGAGCTGCTGCAGCCTGGATGTTTCCCCTAACAGACTTGGTGGGAGTGTCTGTCAGCGATATGAGGAGCTGTCCCTGTGCTGATGAGCAAAACTGAATTTATTACTGCCACATCAGGTGTTTGTGACTGTCTGGACGACCTCAGCAAGCACTCGATCCATTCTGCTGCGACAGTAAACACGGCTCCACATGTTCTGCTGAGCGCTTAAGTTAATAATCAGACTTGGTTGATTAGTCTGTAAATCTCCGTCGGGTCGGGTCCATGATGACGGAGACATCGAGATCCCCTCACTGCAGTGCTGCACTCTGAGCCCAGCTAACTAACTAACAAACAAACAGAGGAGCTGCTCTGCTGGGGGTGAGGCATTCACTTTTGTCTTAATTCCAAATGAAACTGTCCGTCTCTCAGTCTCTTACAATTTTCATCATGGGGTGGCAGTGATCTAGAGTACAAGAGGGGAGAATGAGTCTTTGGTGGCAAACATACCCGGTGATGGCAGTCAAATTATGGTACCCTGTTTGTCTGCAGTTTGAATAAGTACCCCTGTCTGTAATCATACCCTATTTATTCTTGCTACTAATTTTAAACACCCCTTTTTTCAACAGATAAGGAGGAGTACCACTTATTAGTGAAAGTGCCATATACCTCTCAACTGTCCCTGCTTAGGATGCCTTTTTATCCCAGTTAATTGAATAGGCCCTCGGAATACACATGGGCAAAAGTGCGGGTGCTCTCCCCCGCTCACTGCAACACTAGTGTACCTATTTTCATCTGTCTAATGTTGGAGGGTCAGTATCAGGAGGCAACTTTACACAGTTCTTACTATACCTCAGTGACATCATTTTTATTGAGAGACTTCAGGCTGGCTAATGCCGCATCCAAGGCAGGGAGAGCCTCGTCCAGATCTTTCTGGGCATCATCTGCAATGGCTTGGGCTTTTCGTGCTTTCTCTGTAGCTTTGCTCTCCTCTGCTTGCACTGCGATCCGAGTCTCTTCAGCAATTGCGGTATCCACCTGTGCAAAGAGAGAGACAAAATATCCATATCTGATTTTTTTTTACTTTTCCCACACAAAACCCAGAAATGGTTTCAAACATTCACAGCGATGCCCAACTTATTCGTAAGGGGGAGTGGGAATGGTAAAAGGCAGAAAAATCAAATCTAATGGCACAACATTTCCTTTCCGTGAGTTCCGATATATCTTTCTTGAAACTTCTGATTCCAGGTTTTCCTCCAATCAGAGATTAAAACAGGAAGGCAAGGTTTTTTATTGAAACAAGGTGACAAGCTGGTTGGTGACTCGTCCCCCGTTACATTTCATTTCTTGCAAATTACTAATGTACTGACTCTACAGTCTATACCACGAATTATAAATGCTATAGGGATAATGACAATAACTTGATTAAAACGAATTTGGTGTTACAAAAGAAAAAACTTACTTACCATAGTAATCTTGTTTCTTTCAATGGTATCTTACTGTATTCTGACAAAATGCAGTACGGCCTCAGCATAGGACTGCCCCGAAGCTGAAATGGTTACTAGAACCTATGCAAATGGTGGAATGCTAGACTCGAGCTCTGTTTTCAAACCACTGTCCCTGGCTGTACTTCCTGCAACCGTCAGATTCTTATGGAGCATACATAAATAATCTAACTAAGCTATTCTAATAACAACTAATCCCCTCCCCAAAAATACAACCCATTCTTAAAACAATGAGGGCATCTCTAAGACTCGAGTCACAGATGCCCAAGAAAAGAAACCATAACAACAACAGGTTTGCAATGGGATTTGGACAGCTGGATTGCAGTGCCCATTAGGTTCCAGTAAGGGAGGTAGGGTGGTAGTTCAGAATACAGTAAGATTCCCTTGGAGGAAACAAGATTACTATGGGAAGTAATTTTTTTCTTCAAACCCCTGACAAAATGCAGATTACCCAAGCAGTACCTTTGGAGGTGAGTATAGAACCTATTTGGAAAACAGGCTCTGCAGTACTGCTGTGCCAAACCTAGCATCACTTTTGGCCTGGCTATCCAAGTAGTAATGCTTGGTAAATGTGTGGATGGTCTTCCAGGTATCTGCTTTGCAGATTTCCAACAAGGGAATATCCCTGGCAGCTGCCAGGGAAGTAGCTGTTCCCCTGGTAGGGTGGGCCCTGAGGCCCATAGGGGTCTCTTTGCCCACCTTGCTGTAGCAGAACTGAAAACAAGCCACAATCCAGCGTGTAATGGACCTCTTAGTGGCTGGTTTTCCTTTCCCCACTTCTCCATAGGTCAAGAAGAGCTGGGTATTGCCCTGCCTATGGTCCTTTGTGCGGTCCAGATAGAAGCTGATAGATCTCTTAACATCAAGGCTATGCTGTCTACGCTTACCTGAAGTGGAATGGTCAGTGAAAAAGACAGGCAGTGTAATGGACTGGTTAAGGCAGAAGTCAGATACCACCTTGGGTAGAAACTTCCTATTGGTCCTGAGGACTACCTTGTCCCTATGAAGCACCACGTAGTTGGGCTCTGTAGACAGGGCCTGGAGCTCACTTATCCTCCTGGCTGAGGTGATTGCTACCAGGAACACTGTTTTCCAAGTCACATACTTGCTCTCTGCTGAAGACATGGGCTCAAAGGGTGGCTGCTTAAGCTGTGCAATGCATATGTTGAGATCCCAAACTGGGATTGGATCCCTGTGTGGGGGATGCAAGTACAACAGCCCTTTGAAGAACTTTCTGAATACCAGATTTGAAGCCAGGGATGAGCCCTTACCTGCCAATAGGTAAGCGGAGACAGCTGCCAAATGCACCTTAACGGTGGATGGTCTTAAGCCAAGGGAATGGAGATGTGTCAGATAGTTTAAGAGGACTGGCAACCCCATCTGGTTATGGTCTATATCAGTGGTGGGCAACCTGAAATGGCCCAAGGGCCACATGTGCAGCCCTCAAACCACCTTGAGGGCTGCATTACCATGTACAACTTAGACGGGACCCATTTTACCACAAAAGTTACACATTTGCTGGCCTGCTGGCACAGAGGGCTGAGGTACTGGTGCCTTACCTTGCTATACCAATGACCCAGGCTCAGGAATGACCTCAGGTCACTGGGGAGCCAGCTCAGGGGGTGAGGGTTGGAGCAGGATTGAGCTGTGGCTCTTCCCCCCAAAGGGATGGATGCCCGCTCCACCGTAGTCCTGCTCCCACCGGGTGGAGGTCCAGTGGGCAGCACAGGAGGTACGGAGCACTGATGCAAGTCTGGGGAGGGGTGGAAGGAGCCACCGGATCCTGGCATGTGTGTGCACCTCCACGCACGCACATACATGTGTACACGGTGGCCTCGGGGGCCAAAAAAAAAAAGCTTGACAAATTTGAGACTTTCGAATGCAAAACACCTTTATTTAATGGACTTGTAACATCATTAAAAGTTTAAAAGAGCATTAAATAGTATATAAATGCAGTAGTAAACATCAATGTGGCTTTTGGGTTGCCATATTCTCCACAAGCTTTCTAAGGTTCAGAGCAAGGTGGGTGCAGGCGCATCTCAGCTCTGCTGATAGGTTACCATCTGTAAGATGGCTTCTTTTATTACTTTTTATATGTTCCGTGGCAGAGAAAGTTTGTTCACATGTGTATGTGGACCTGAACATGGGCATCAGCTTTGCAGCATGAATGTGGAGACCTGGTCCACCAAAACGTTGCCATAATTGATGTATTCCCTCTTTCTTGATCTCTTTGATTGTGTATTCATCCAGTGCTTGAACATCAAAGAGTATTTCAGTTTCAACAAGGCTTAACCTGGCTGTCCCACCTTTCTGACCTTCCCAAATTGAGCACTTGTCACCTAATTATCATGATGATTACCACACTAACGAAGGTATATTGAGGAGTGGTGGAAGATGTGTTAAAGAAAATAAGTACGGAACGAAAGAGAAACAGATTTAAAGGTGCAGTAAGCTTTTTATAAATTTTTTTTCTTTTATAAACAGAAATGTTCTTGGGAGCCACAGCTAAACACATTGAGGGCCGCAGGTTGCCCACCACTGGTCTATATCCTTGTTCTGACACCAGATGGAAAATATTTTCCATTTGCACATGTAGGTCTTCCTGGTAGAGGGTTTTCTAGAGACCCCGAGCACCTCCAAAACCTCTTCGGAGAGTTGCAAGCAGGCATACTCTAGGTCCTCAAGAGCCAGGCCCTGAGCCTGAGGGACTGGAGGTTGGGGTAAAGGATCCTGCTCTGAGAGGTGGTCAGTATGTCTGGGGAGGCTGATTGGTCTGGCTACTGACAGAGAAAGGAGCAGTGAGTACCAGGGTGGCCTGATCTAGTCTGGAGCAATGAGGATCATTGTCGCCTGCTGGGTCCTGAGCTTGTTCAATTCTCTCAGCAAAAAAGGGAATGGGGGGGGGAAGGCATATAGAAACTTCCATGTCCAGTCCAGCAGTAGTGCATCCACCGTCACTGTGCCTACCACAGGAGGCTTGCAGCAGAACTTTGGCAGTTGATGGTTGCCCAGGGCTGCAAAGAGATCCATCTTTGGAGTGCCCTACCTCCTGAATAGAGTTTGCAGGACCTGCCTGTTGAATGCCCACTTGTGGTGGTTTTGATTGATCCTGCTGAGTGCATCTGCTAGGACACTGTCCTTTCCTGGGAGATGGACAGCTGACAGAGAGAGTCTGAGAGGGTAAGCCAAACTCCAGCTTCTCATGGCACCTGTGCACAGTGGGGTTGACCTTGTGCCCCCTTGTTTGTTTAGGTAGTACATGGTGGTGGTATGATCTGTCCTATCCTGCACCACCTTACCCTTGAGCATTGTGGCAAAGGACTGAATGCCCAGGAACACTGTCCTGTGCTCTAATTGGCTTATGTGCAGCAGTGACTCCTGCTGAAGCCACGTCCCGTGAGCAGTGTGCTCCCCTAGGTGGGCACCTCAAACTAGGAGGGAGGCATCCGTTGTTAGCACTACTGTTGGGGGTTGTTGCAGGAATGGTACACCTTCCCTGAGGTTGCCCCTTTCCTGCCACCGGTGGAGTGCCTGGATGAGAGTTCCTGTGACTAGCACCAGCTTTGACAGGGAGTCCCTTTTCTGGGACCAATGGGATCTGAGATGAAACTGAATGTCTCTCATCTGGAACCTGGACCCTGACACCGTTACTGTTGATGCTGCCATGTAACTCAACCGCTGTAAGAAGTGCCTTGCTGGCCTGGGGGAGTGTAGCCAGAAGAAGCTGGCTATCTGCACCACGCTGTCCACTCCTTCCTGAGGAAGGAATGCCTTTCCCCACAGAGTATCCAATTCTGCTCCTATGAACTCCAGGGGTGGGACTGGTTCCAGAAATTACTTTTTTTGATTCACCGGGAACCCTAGTGACTACAGGGTATCCTGTGTGACTACCAGAGCATCCCTGATCCACTGTGGTGATTGACCTATGACTAACCAGTCGTCCAGATAGGAAACATTGTTACTCCTTTTCTCCTTAGGTATGTCATAACCACTGCCAAGCACTTTGTGAACACCCTTGGGGCAAAAGTCAGACCGAAGGGCAGAGCCCTGAACTGATAATGGCATGATGGCAATCTGAACCTGAGGCACTTTCTGTGGGATTGCCTGATGGGGATGTAAAAGTATGCATCTTTTAGGTCCAGAGATGCCAAACAGTCTCCTTGCCTTACAGTTGGGAGAATGGTTGCCAGGGTCACCATCTTGAACTTTGGCTTTGTCAAATGCCTGTTTAAGTGTCTGAGATCCAATATGGGTCACCACTCCCCAGTTTTCTTTATTGTGAGGGAGTATCTGGAGTACAGGCCTTTTCTCCTTTGTGCCAGAGAAACAGGTTATATTACCTTTTGCAGCAGAAGGTTGGTTACTTACTCTTCCAATAGAGCTGTTTCTGATGAGGTGGCAGGTCTGAAAAACCTTGCCCTCAGCCTGGGCATAACCTTGAAGCTGAGAGCAAAATGCTGGCCCACTACCTCTAGGACCCACTTTTCTGTGGTGATGATTTGCCAAGTCTGGAGGTAGTGGGCCAGCCTGCCCCATACTGGACATGGGGAGGCAACCCTGACAGGCACATCAGGGGTTCTGTTTTACCTGTGCAGCTAGCTGTGGGCTGGGACCAGTACAACCACTACCCTTCCTGCCCCTGCCCCTGAAAAATCCTCTTTGCTGCTGACAGACTGGGAAAGCCTGAGGCTGGAAAAATGGTCTACATTGGGTTCTACCCCTACCACCTCTACCCTGGTGTTTGTGGGATGTGGATGCCTTCTCCTTGGCAGATGCACTTTTGTAAGCTGCCTTGTATTCATCCATTTTCTTCATGTAAGCCTCTGTTTGCTCCCCAAACAGACATGTGGGCTCACAAGGTAAGTCCAAGGCTTTTGTCTGGGTATCCTGGGACAAATTAGTAATCCTGAGCCAGGAAAACCTTCTGAGAGACACTGAAGTGGCCATCTGCCTAGCTGCAGTGTCATTGGCATCCACTGTCATACGAAACTGATACTCAGAAGCGTCTATGCCTTGCTTGGCAGCCTCTGTCAGGTCCAATGCCATGGGGCAGAAACAGCCTTGGTAATTTCCAATACAGTGTTCCAGAGAATTCTCTGGTACCTGGACGCATAGGCCATATATGAAGCCTGCCTAATGGCCATAGACTCTATCCTTCTGGAGTCCTTTTCCAGAAGATGTGATGCCAGTGGTATGCCTGCTTTGTCACAAGCAGTGGCCTGCACCACTCCTTCATGACTAAGGTGACCAAAAAGGAATTCCGCTCCTCCTTTGGCCACCAAGTACTTCTTCACCATCCTATTTTTTTTTTTTTATTCCAGCTTTGTCCCCCCACCGGGGTGGGTGGGTGTTCTGGTCCCCACTCCGCTCGCCACTGCCCCCATCCCCAGGCTTACCCCCATGGGTGGAGTCGCCCAGAAGGCACCCCTTCCCAGGAAACATGGGTCTCTAGCCCTGGGTTGCCCCCCAGGGCGGGGTTGCAGGAACGGGACCCCTCCCAGTGGACCACTGTCAGAGTGGGAGTGGGAGTGGCAGTGGAAGCTTGGACCATCTTTAGAGGCCGGCATTTTTTTTGCTGCAATTTTCCCTGGGGGGCGAGGACGTGCAATGACACCAGTGCCCACACCCCCCCCCGACGTGTGGTGCTGGCCACGGTGGTACCCCAGTCTCTGCCAGAGGTCTGCATTGTACCGGACGCTCTTCCCCCCCTCCCCCCGCATAAGAAGGGCAGTCCCTGGGACACTCAGTCTTTCTTCCCCTGGCTGGCCCTCTGACTCCTGAGGCCGTCCCAAAACCTGGGATGTCGGTGCCACAGCTGGATGCCTTGCTGCTGCGCCGTGGGGCCTCTTCTCCATCCTCTTGTCCACAAGACAGAAGTGGATGTCTGCAAATTTTTTTTACCTGCTTCTTAAGGGACTTGTGAATGGGCAATAGCAGCTTCTTAGTTGCTGGCACATCCATCATCTCCATATAATCTGGTTCCTCCTCCTCCTCAGATGACTCCTGAGTGGGGAGGTCCACAGTTTGCACCATTGGTTTCTTAAAGGCAAAATGGGATGTGCAATACTCAGATCCCTTGTCAGGGGAATCAAGGCGTTAAGGATCAGGAGAGACACCCGGTTCAGGAGGCTCACCGAAGTCCTCCTCCTCCTCCTCTTCTTCTTCTTCTACCTCATCATCATAATAACATTCCGGACCTCGCTCAAAAGAACCAGGAACCAGTGTGAGGTGAGGAACTGTTCGCTGAACCGGAACTAATGTGCTGGACTGCAGCGACTGTATTATCCTTATAGCATCAGCAATCTCTTCAGCGGCTAGAACTGGCGACTCTGTCAGTTGCAGTTCCTGCACTGAGTGTTTCTCTTTCTTTTTCCGTTCGGTTGTGGTAGCCGGTTCAGCAACTTGTTTCTTCCCTGAGGAAGTTTCGCCCTTGCCAGAGGGCTGTTCCTCCGGTTCCTTATTGTGAGGGGGAGCCATTTTGTCCGGAGCCGGGTCAACAGCCTTATCGGACATTTTTTCCCTCGTTAAGTTGCCTGTCAAGCATGGACTGGGGAAATTCTTACATATCTCACAGTCTGCTTTCAGGTGGTCAAACTCTAGGCAGACGACACAAACCAAATGAGGATCTGCTTTAGCAAACGGTTCTCCGCATTCAGTACAATACTGGAAACCTGTAGGACTGGTTCTTTTCTTGGGAGTCTGAGACATACTAAATAACCCTAAAAGCAGGTTTAGTAGATTTAACTCTGAGAAAAAAAGAATGACTTCTCTGGATCTCTTTTTTTTGGGGCGGGGGAGAGGGGCAGTTGGTTCAGAGACCAAAACAACAACAGTCGGGGCTTAGCCCGGTAAAAACAAAGCCCAAGAAGCTGGGTCACCAGAGAAATCAAAATTAAACAAAATATAAACCAAATTACCTTTGCACAGAATAAGTAAAGTCCACTTCCTCCCTGGTTGGAAAAAAATGGCAAGGAACCAAAAAACTTATCGAAAAATACACTAACCTAAATCTAAAAAACGAAAAGAAATAAATGGTACTAGAAACCCAATAAAAACAAATGTTCTTCAGGAAAGTGAAGGAGAGCTCTCTGGAGATGTCTCACTGAGGCAAGCGGAGTAAAGAATCTGATGGCTGCAGGAAGTACAACCAGGGACAATGGTTTGAAAACTGAGCTTGAGCCTGGCATTCCACCATTTGCATAGGTTCTATTAAAGGAAAACTACACCCTCATATCTTCTAAATGTTATTTGTTTCCACGTCAACAGACAACTCTTCTTATGTAGCTGTTGAAGATGTATGCAACTGCATTAGTCAGTTTTCACAGTTCATACTAGGTCCTACTACTGTCCTGGGAGACTCCATTTCGTGGTTGTTGAAATCTCATAGTTCCTGACAGCTGCATTAGCACATGAGAACATGATGCATAATCACCCTTTAAACTCCCCAGTATGCCTGTCTGCTTAATTAGTCTCCAAAGAAACAAGTTACAGGAAGGTGTGAAGTACCACATTTTTTTTTCAGTGAGCTTTGCAAACTATCTGAGTTATAATGCAGTTTTTTTCACTGTAACACCTAGGTGGCACTATCCCGAGGGCTACTACCCCTGCCTGTGTGGCTAGTAGCAGGTTAAGGGGCCTGAGTTCTGAAACAGGTGCCTCCACTTGGAGGTCAGGGTTGGTAGTGGTCAAACTAACCTGGGCACAACCCTCCAGGACACTGTAACCCCCCCCTCTTTCCCTTCTAGTGGCCTGAGCAATATACGATAAGAAAAAATTACTCACCTTAGTAATGTTGTTTCTTCCAATGGAGTCTTGCTATATTATGACTATTGCAGTTTGTCGCACCATTAAAACTGCTCCGGAAGTGAAAGAGTTAACTCCATTCTAAGAATGGAACTTAGAACTCGAGCTCTATTAGAGAAGCTCTGTCTTGGTTATTTCAAACTCAAACTGTCAGATCTTTACGAGCAAAAACTCACTAAGGTCTGTGTGGAAGCTGTAACCTACACTAGCCAACTGGCTACCTAAATATTAACACCCAATGCTGGTCCCAACACAAAGACTCAAGTCAAGGGACCAAAAGTAATAGTATAATATAATAATATGAGAAGTAATATAAGATAAAATAAAAACACCACACCCCAAAACCCCAAGAAGGGGTGGAAAATATATAATGGGCATAACTAGTGCCCACACTAGGCTGCCCACCCCATACCCAAGTAGAAGTTCTGAGAGGGGCAGGTTAGAGGTCATAATATAGCAAGACTCCATTAGAAGAAACAACATTACTAAGGTGAGTAATTTTCCTTCAAACAACATGAAGTCTTGCTATATTATGACTATTGCAGACTACACAGCAGTACCTCCATGGAGGAGGGACAGAACCTACTTAGGGAATAGGCTCTGAAGCACAGCTGTGCCAAACCGAGCATTTCTCCTGGCCTCGACATCCAGGGAGTAATGCTTGGTGAAAGTGTGTACCGTTTTCCAGGTAGCTGCTTGACATATTTCTAAAATAGGGATGTCTCTAGCAGCAGCTATAGATGCCGCTGTACCTCTGGTAGAGTGAGCCCTCAGGCCTGAAGGGGGAACCTTCCCCAGTTTTTGATAACAAAATTTGATAGAAGAGACAATCCACCTGGCAACTGATCTCTTAGTGGCAGGTCTCCCTTTCCCAACCTCACCATAAGTGAGAAAAAGTTGGAGGGATTCGAACCTGTGACCCTTGGTACGTTCTATATAGTAACTTAGGGCCCTCTTAACATCTAAACTGTGCAATCTCCTCTCGCCAGAGGAGAAATGATCAGTGAAAAACACTGGAAGGGAGACAGATTGGTTAAGATGAAATCTGAAACCACCTTAGTAAAAACTTCTTGTTAGTCCTGAGGACTACCTTATCCTTGTGGAAAGAAATAAAGTCAGTTTCTACTGACAAAGCTTGTAACTCACTTATGCGCCTGGCAGAAGTGATAGCCACTAGGAAAACAGTTTTCCAAGTTAAGTACTTAAGCTCTGCAGAAGACAGAGGTTCAAAAGGGGGTTGCATTAACTGAGCAATGCAAACATTAAGATCCCAGGCAGGGGCCGGATCCCTAAAAGGTGGATTAGTATGAAGTAATCCTTTAAAAAACTTGGAAAATACAGGGTGAGAGGAAAGAGAGGAGGGCTTTCCTGCTGAAACAAAAACAGAGACAGCTGCCAAATGTACTTTCAGGGTAGCTGGTCTCAGGCCCAAAGAATTAAGATGGACCATATAGTCCAAAACAATGGGCAAATCAGCAGATTCTGGGGAAATATGTTTCCCAGAACACCAGATGGAAAAACTTTTCCACTTAGAATTATAAGTAGCCCTAGTGGAAGGCTTCCTAGAAGCCTTTAGGATTTCAAGAACACCTTGAGAAAGGTGTAGGTCAGCAAATTCTAGCTCCTCAAGAGCCGGGCCTTGAGGTTGAGGGATTTGAGGTTCGGATACCAAACTCTCCCCTGGGCACAGGTTAACAGGTTGTGATTCCTGGGGAGACACAGGGGAAGATGGACTGCTAGGGACAGAAGGAGTGGGTACCAGGGCTGCCTGGCCCAATCTGGGGCAATCAGAATCACCCTGCAAGGCTGGGATCTGATTTTGCTAGCACCTTGAATAGAGAGAGGGAAGGGGAAAGGCGTAAAGAAACTCCCTTCCCAATCTAGGAGAAAGGCATCCAGGGGACTAAGCCCAACACTGGGGGCCTGCAACAGAACAGTGGAAGTTGGTGATTGTCTGGGGCTGCAAAAAGATCTATCTGAGGGGTGCCCCATCTGGCAGAAACTATCCCCAGTATTTGAGGATCCAGAGACCATTCGTGATGGCCCTGGGAAATCCTGCTGAGAGCATCTGCCAGGACATTGTCCTTTCCTGGAAGGTGAACTGCTATGCGGGAAGTGTTCAGGGAATAGGCCAGAGACCACAACTTCAGTGCCTCGGTGCACAAGGCCGAAGACCGAGTGCCCCCTTGCTTGTTGATGTACCACATTGTTGTGGTGTTGTCTGTTCTGACTTGTACCACTTTGTTCTGAACAGACACAGAAAACACTTGAAGTGCTAGAAAGACAGCTCTGAGCTCCAGCAAATTGATGTGGAGCAGAGATTCCTGAGGGGACCACTCCCTGAGTGGAGGACGCCCATGTGGGCTCCCACCCCGGGAGGGATGCATCCGTAGTGAGGGTCAAGGAGTGAGACAGAGGAATGAAAGGGACCCCAGCCTTAAATTGCTCTGATCCTGCCACCACTGGAGGGCCTGGATCAGGGTTGGTCACTGGGACCAACTTGGAAAGGGGTCTCTTCTCTGAGACCAAAAGGCTCTCAAGTGAAACTGAATGTCCCTCATCTGAAATCTTGCTCCTTGCACTACAGCTGTGGACGCAGCCATGTGCCCCAGGAGCTGCAAGAAGTATCTTGCTGGTCGAGAGACCTACAGAGTGAAGGAGGAGGCCAGAGCCATCGGTTTCCTTACCCTCTCTAAGGGTAGGAAGGCTCTGGCCTGCTTTGTGTCCAATTCTGCACCTATGAAGGTGAGCACCTGAACAGGTTCCAGAACTGACTTTGGAAGATTGAGCAATAAGCCCAGAGAGGTGAGCAGCTGCTGGGTAACTTGCAGGTGAGATTTGACCTGTTCTGGGGATTGGCCTACAATGAGCCAGCCATCCAGGTAGGGAAAGACAGCAATCCTTTGCCTTCTTAAATGAGCAACTGCTACTGCCAGACATTTTGTGAATACCCTTGAGGCAGAGGAGAGGCCGAAGGGCATTGCTCTGAACTGGTAGTGACCTGAGGGCAGTTCAAATCTGAGGTACTTTCGGTGGGAGCTTCTGATTAGGACATGAAGAATAGGCATCCTTGAGGTCCAGGGAGGCTAGCCAGTCCCCTGGCCTAGAAAGGGTAAAATCATTGCCAGAGTTACCATTTTGAACTTTGGTTTCAAAAGGTGCTTGTTCAGATATCTCAGGCCTAAAATGGGTGCCATTCTCCTGTCTTTTTTGGGGTAAGGAAATATCTGGAGTACAGACCCTTGCCCTGATGTAGGGGAGAAACCCTTTCTACAGCTCTGAGAGCCAGGAGGGATGAGACTTCTGTTTCTAAAGAAAAGGTCTCTAAAGGGTTTGCAGGTGGGAAAGATCTGATTCTCATCTTTGGAAATTTTTTGAAGCTGAGAACCAGACCCTGACCTACTACTTCCAGGACCCACTTGTCTGAAGTTAGAGACTCCCAGTTCCAAACGAAGTAAGCCAACCTGCCCTCTACAGGTAAAGGAGAATCGGCCCTGGGCACCCCAACAGGGTGCCTGTTTGGCAGGTGCTTTAGGCTGAGGGGTGGGAGCAGGCCTGCTCACACCCCGTCTGCCTCTCCCTCTGAAGAACCCCCTCTGAACATAAGCAGAGGAGGCCTGGGTTTGGTAAAAAGGCCTGTGAAAAGGCCTACCCCTACCCCTGGCAGTCTGCCTCTGAGGAGTGGCTTGCCGCTCCTTGGCCTGAGCACTCTTATAGGTAGTCCTATATTCATCCATTTCCTTCATATAATTATCTGTCTGCTCCCCAAACAGAGAATTCCCTACCACAGGAAAATCCATAGCCTTAGTCTGGGTATCCTGTGACAAGCTAGTACACCTGAGCCAGGCCAACCTGCAAAAAGCTACAGATGTAGCCATGACTCTAGAGGATACATCATTAAAATCCACAGCAGCATTGGATGCCTCAATGCCATCAGCAGCCACCTGCTCCAGCTCATTAGCAAGCTGGCCAGAGGCCTGTTTGGCCAAAGCCATGACAGTGTCCCATCTAGATTTTTGAAACCTTGCTACATAAGCCATGTAATTTGCTTGCCTGAGTCCCAAGGACGCTGCCATGTATTTTTTTTTTTTTGCCATGGCATCAATCCTCCTGGAATCTTGTCAGGAGGATGTGGAAACCAAGGAATATTAGCTTTATCTGAGGCTGCAGCCTGAACCACACCAACATGACTGCAATGCTGTAGAAAGGAATTCTGTATCAGGACCTGACAGAGTGTACCTCCTGTCCATCTTTTTGTCCACAGGAGGCACAGAATTAGGAGCTTTTAAAATTTTTATTGTTTGTTTCCTAAATGAATTATGCAGGGAATAGACAATCTCCTAGACTCTGGAATATCCATCCTTTCTACAAAATCAGGTTCCTCTTGCTCATCCACAGCTTCCTCCAATGGGAGCTGGAGGGATTCAGCAACCTTTTTATAAAACAAAAAATGAGAAGGGGACTCAGAAAGCATAGGGGGAGATTCTAAGGGTCAGTCTGGGGAGATGTCCGGTTCAATGGGCACATCCAGACTCTCAAAGTCACATTCACACTGTTCATAATCCTCCTCCCCCTCCTCTGCCAATATCATATTCTTGAACCGGTGGAACCAGCCGAACCAACCTTTTACCAGACAGAGGCGGTTCGGACGGAACCGGAGAAAGTGACTGTACAATTTGTATAGCTTTTGCTATTTCTGCAGCAGTTGGGGAAGGAATTTTGGACTCCCTACCTGCTGATTTTTTAGTTTTCTTAGCTGGAACTGGCTCCTCAGAGCCAGCTTTACGTTTTCCCGAGGAAGTCTCGCCCTGGTCAGAGGGCACTCCCTCCGGTTCGGTTGGCAGCGAACCAGGCTGGCCATCCGGGTCAGCGGACTTTTTGGCCTCTCGGTCCCTGAGCCTGCCCACTCTCTTATCCAGGGTGGCTGCAGGGAAATTTTTACCAATCTGGCAGTCTGAATTGAGGTGGTCAACCCCAGACAAAAACACATGTAGTGTGTGGGTCAGCCTTGGCAAAGGCTTCCCCACAGACACTACAGTGTTGAAACCCAGTGGGCCCGTTTTTTCTTTTGGGTTTCTCAGACATGATGCCAGCCTAACCAAGAAACTTGCCCTTTTAACGGCAGTGCCAGGCAAGACACCCTTATCGGTTCCCAACTGTGTCACAGGTCATGGAAAAACGTAATGAAATCCGGTTTTTAGAACCGATAAGAACCGGGAACCGCACTCTAAAAGCTTTAAAATGCTTACTCTTTAAAGTTTTAAGCAACCTGATCGGTTCGAACCGAACCAATAAACATTTACAAGTTCCACACAGAAATAAAACCTGTCTATTACTTACAATACCACAGACAGAGCTTGAACCGATCGGTTTGCGGTTAAAATAATAATACTCGCGGTTGAATTTAACCGAGAAAATACTGTTTAAACCGAGAAATGAACCGAGCAGTAGGAGAAATCTCCGGAGCGACTGTTCAGTGAGGCGGAGTAAAGAATCTGACAGTTTGAGTTTGAAATAACCAAGACAGAGCTTCTCTAATAGAGCTCGAGTTCTAAGTTCCATTCTTAGAATGGAGTTAACTCTTTCACCTCCGGAGCAGTTCTAATGGTGGGACAAACTGCAATAGTCATAATATAGCAAGACTTCATGTTGTTTGAATCACTTTCACAGTACCCCTTGTACACCATACCAGTACCCATACTGTTTGCACTTACCACCAGGGCTGGTTCCTCTGGCTCGACCCTGGAGACCCCCTGTAAAACAAGGTTATCCACAGTAAATAGCAACAGTACAGTATTCTTGTCACAAACTGGAACCACAGTCAGGTTAAATGCAGCAAAAAAGTCAGATCTGATTTATTAAGGGGACTTAAACAAGGAAGGGGCATAATCAGGTTGATTAGCTTAAAGGCTATATTTATCAAACAGTTATGCATGCACTCTAAGTTCCCACACCGTCACACACTCTGGGTACCCAGGTAGGAAAATGATGGCCTAGCCAGGAACGTTGCAGCTGGATGGGGACCTGTGATGGAAGAAAGCAACATGCACAACACGCACTACTTGTAATCCGGAGCCGGAGGGCTCAGTTCATGAAAGAAAAAAACAACGAGACAATCAGATGACAACACTTTAGATTTAGCTGTTGTTGGATGGAGCTACCCTTATGTTTACTCACGACACCCAATACAGGACACAGGCAAGACGAAATGGAGACTGCAGGTTGTTGAGCTGGAGTGCCTGGAGAAGCTGGGCCCACACGAATCACCGAGGCATCGTTCCTGTTCAAGTGTTGAGCAGGGGGCTGATCCCCAGGCAGGTCTCTCGTCGATGGCTTTTTCTGTGCAGCAGGTAGTCGGGCTGGGCCAGTGTGGGTTTGGATTCAGTCCGTGGGGCTGGATGCAGCTTCCAGCAAGCAGAATACAGTTTAAACCACAGTGGGGAACCAAACTGTGACCCACTAGCAGCACACAGCACATTTACATGTAAGGAAATTCTAATGCAGCTTCCAGCAAGCAGAATACAATTCAAACCACAGCGCGGAACAAAATCACGACCCACTATAAGCACTCAACACATTCACATGTAAGGAAATTCCACTGTACCAGGCAAAAGGCTCTCCGGTCGCAATTACAAAGTCTCTGCACAATCTGGGAGTTCACAGGTGACTGGAAGACTAGACAGGATAATCGTATTCAGCAAATCTTCGGTCTTCTTCAGCTAGGAGCCTGGTCACAATTCAGTGGCTTACTTCACTCTCCAAGTTCGGATTCAGTCCGAAAAAGGCACAAGTTCCCTCTCAGGAACAGCAGGCAGGCATGCAGGCCAAAAACTCAGGCCTTTCCCCAGTTCTCCTGTGCGAATCCACTATGGATTGCTACTCGAACTACCTCAATTTGTTACTTCTTCACTTCCCAACTTAGATCTAACTGAAACGGCAAACAGTTTGGGACTTTCCCCAAGATCCAAAAGGTTCAGTTTGCTGATCTGTCTGTCAGTCACAACAAGGGCTCCCCCTTAATGTTATTTTAGGCGTAAAAAGCCCAAAACTACAATTCCTACAAGTTTTGACCCCACCAAGTCCCTGTAAGCAGGCTCCATTTTAGAGTCCCAAATGTACTGATTGGCCCATTTCAGAAGTCCAGGACCAAGATGATGGAAACAAACAGAACTGTCCATGCTGCAAAGAAGGCACGTTAGAACAAACTGCAATATTATTACTACTCTAACAAATGATCAGCAAACAAGCGCATCTTCTAACAGAGCTCCCTTTTAGATTAATTATAACTGCAATCCAGGCAGCTTTTAAAGAGACAGTACACAGAGGCTATAGAGGCACTCTCTGGCAATCACATTTAAACTGCAAAAACGCAGGACACCAGCTTGGCAGTGAGCATTTAGACACGCTCAAGGAAGACTTTTTGGGAACCTCCATTTGTAGGGGGGTTACACCCTTCCCTGCCTGGAGAAAACTTGATGTCTGCGTCAAGTCTCTGCCATCACAACATCAAAAATGCAATAAAAACGAGACATATATATATCATTAGCTTGTTATATTACTATACCTTTCAATATACTTCACATTACTACATCCACATTGACAATATTTATGCATGTTTCATACAAGTAAAACTGATTCATTTAATAACTTCTTGTACATTAAACAATGTAAGAGGGGGCCCTTCCCTATCAGCTAACTTGGGGCTGGATGGGGCAGGGGCACCATGGTGAGAGGGAAGAACAAGTAACCTGGAGTTGGCCGTCAAGCTCAATTTGGGCAGTGAGCTTGGTGAAACATAAACCCCTTTGTGAACCACATTGAGAGGCAAATCCACTGGCATCCCAGGGGAATCATAACTAAAGCATAGCACTGGCTTGACAGCTCGGCCAATCTTTCTGGGGGGAGCGGCCAAAGTCTCTGTACTTTCAGCACTAACTTTGGAGCTTTCATCACTTGTGAGGTGTGCCTCTGCATGGATGGGAATGTCCAAACTTGGAGCACTGTCAGCTCCTTGCTCTGTAGGCTCTGTTTTCACAACACTTTACTCATTATCTTCTGACGGAGGCTCAGGTTGCTCATTTTGAGGAGGCTCTGGCACAATTAGGCTCTGTGGCACTGAAGGGGGGCTGTCAACACTCTCACACTGTTCTTCAAGTTCTGGTGTGTCACCAGAGAGACTCAGACCATCAGCCCCTTCTTCGGGCAATTCACACAGTTCCACAAAACACAAAGTGTCTGCAACCTCAGACGTCATACTTTGCACTTCACTTTCAGGCAGCATTGGTTCCAAGGACAAAGCTAGGGGGTTAGGCAGTCTAGAAGGCCCAGCTTCATCCCCACAATTAGTCATAGGGCTACCTCGAAACAACTGACTCAATTCATAGGAGGGGTAATAGGCATTGTCACACTCACTTTCGTCAGAGGTGGACTGACAGTCACTATCATTCTGGGTCTGCTGCTGGGGAAACCTTAAATCTCTAACTACTGGGGTAGGTTGACTTTGTCTCTTTTTCGCATCAGCACGAGTCACAAGCCCAGGGGAATCAATCTCTGATGGTTCAGCCTCAATTATGACTTGGCCGATAGGTAGCAAGTGGTTATGGTGCATGATCTTGACAGCTTTGAAGTTATTCTCTGGGAGCACCTTGTACACTGGTAAATCATTCAACTTTCCAACTACTACATGGGGAAGATGGTGCCACCTATCAGCAATTTTGTGTTTGCCATGTAGTCCCAAATTGCATAACAACACACGGTCTCTAGGCTGAAGCTCTTGGGCCTTTACTTTTTTATCATGCCTGTCTTTCCCACAATTATGACAGAGTATGCTTTCTAGAGTCTGGCATGGCCAAGGCATTGCATTGGGGGCTGAGGCAGGGGTACTACCAACAGAAAACCGTGATTCAGCCTCTGTCTGGTGTGTGGTGAGCTTGGGGAGATGCCTCAGTAATTCCCGCACTTCCATAGTCAATTCATCAATCTTTGAGCTGCTGTCAACAGGGGATGCCTGGGAGTGCACCCCCACCCCCATAGCGGACACGCTCTGAGAGGGGTTTGGGCCCATTGTATCTCTGGAATGGGCTTGTAGGGAAATGGTAGCCCTCATTTTCCGAACCTCTCGCAGTATCTCGCCCCAGGGTGAAGCGTCCTTGCTAGCCTCCCAACGTTCAACTGGCACTGTATTTCGCGCCTGAGCATCACTCACACGTGCATCCTCGGTCATCTGGGCAGCAACAGCAGATACAGGAGGGGCCCCCCCATGTGGCTGCCTCCTCTCAATCCTCCAAATTTCCTTCATCAGTCCGTCATAGGTAGGAGGTACAGCCAACCGAGCAGCAAGGTGAAGTTGGAGCAGCAATAATTCAGAGAATGGGGCTGACTTGGAGAAGTTGGTCCAACCTATTCCGATCTAACATAGCTGGGGCCATGCCACCTTTCTTTAGGCATTCCTGTAGCACTGCTTTGAGTCAAGGCACATACATGGATACGGGCTCCCCTGGGTACTGCTGAGTGTTTTTGACCCAACCCCACAGGTCCTCATCAAAATCGGGATTCCCATACACATTTTCCAATGCATTAAAAAAATCTTTGAGCAGTTGCTTCTGGATTACTAGCCTGTGTAGGGTGGATAGTAAGTTGGGCAGGGCCACAACCACCCTTCTCCTCTTCTCTGGTTCGGGGCACTGCCATTCTCAGATTTGAGGGGCAACAGAGTCTATCTAAGTCTCACAATTGTCCTCTCCAAGGGGTGTGGGGAAGGTGCCTGAAAACATCCTCAGCCAGCGACACAAGTCATGACTAATGGTGGGTACAGATATAGGGGCCACCACTGGCACAGGCACAGAAGGCGGGGCAGTAACAGGTGCTGGAGTGGGAGTGGGTGTTGGGGAAGGAACACCCCCAGGTGGCAGGAATAGTTTCTTAAAGTCCTCAATGGTTTTCCCTTCCTCCAGCAACAACTTAGCAAATTTCGCCTCAAAAGTCTCAGATAATGTTGGGAGCTCATCCTCCCCAGGGTCTTTACTGTCTTTTGTTATCACTCTCCAGGTGGCTAGGACCCCTTCTGAGGCAATAGTCTGTGGCACTTTAGAGCTGTCCACAAGGTCACTACACTCTACCAAGGCTATGAAAGTTTGGGCGATCAAATCAGCCTGTCGACCCACCACCACAGGTTTTTTTTTTAAACATTCAACTTTGGAGAGTGCTCCCTCTACAGTGTCCTTACTGGTACCCAGGGGCATATCCAGTATAAGCAGAGCATTTTTGGGGTCGATCTCCTGCCCAGTACACCACCCCACCAACTGGTGTACAGCCATTTCTACTGAGGTAGTCATTAATCTTTAACAATAATTTGTCATTTCTGGCCACTAAAAGGCACACAATTCCAGCGGTGAGCCTCCAAGATATAACCCCTAGGTGGCGCTATCCCAGGGGCTACTACCCCTGCCTGCATGGCTAGTAGCAGGTTAAGGGGCCTGAGATCTGAAAAGGGTGCCCCCACCCAGAGGTCAGGGTTGGTAGTGGTCAAACTAACCTGGGCACAGCCCTCCGGGACACTGTAACCCCCCCCCCTTTTTCCCTTCTAGTGGCCTGAGCAATATATGATAATCACTTTCACAGTACCCCTTGTACACCATACCAATACCCACACTGTTTGCACTTACCACCAGGGCTGGTTCCTCTGGCTCAACCCTGGGGACCCCCTGTAAAACAAGCTTATGCACAGTAAAAAGCAACAGTACAGTATTCTTGGCACAAACTGGAACCACAGCCAGGTTAAATAAGTCATATCTGATTTATTCAGGGGACTTGAACAAGGAAGGGGCATAATCAGGTTGATTGGCTTAAAGGCTGTATTAACCAAATGGTTATGCATGCGCTTTAAGTCCCCACACAGTCACACACTCTGGGTACCCAGGTAGGAAAATGGTGGGCTAGCCAGGAATGTTAACTTGCAGCTGGTTGGAACCCTGTGATGGAAGAAAGCAACATGCACAACACACACTACTTGTAATCCGGAGCCGGAGGGCTCAGTTCGTGAACGAAAAAAACAACAAGACAATCAGATGACAACACTTTAGATTTAGCTTTTGTTGCAGGGAGGTACCCTGATGTTTACTCACAATACCCAATACAGGACACAGGCAGGACGAAATCGAGACTGCAGGTTGTTGAACTGGAGTGCCCGAAGAAGCAGGGCCCACATGAATCACTGAGGCGTCGTTCCTGTTCAAGTGTTGAGCAGGGGGCTGATCTCCAGGCAGGTCTCTCATTGATGGCTTTTTCTGTGCAGCGGGTAGTCAGGCTGTGCCAGTGTGGCAAGGCCCAGGCTCAATGGAGATGATTTTGGATTCAGTCCTTGGGGCTGGATGCGGCTTCCAGCAAGCAGAATACAGTTCAAACCACAGTGGGGAACCAAATCACGACCCACTATAAGCACACAACACATTCACATGCAAGGAAATTCCACTGTACCAGGCAAAAGGCTCTCCGGTCGTAATTACGAGTCTCTGCACCATCCGGGAGTTCAGAGGTGGCTGGAAGTCCAGACAGGCCAATCGCATTCAGCAAATATTCAGTCTTCTTGAGGTAGGAGCCTGGTCACAATTCAGTGGCTTACTTCGCTCTCCAAGTTCGGATTCTGTCCCAAAAAGGGCACAAGTTCCCTCTCAGGGACAGCAGGCAGGCATGCAGGCCAACAACTCAGACCTTTCCCCAGTTCTCCCATGCGAATCCACTATGGATTGCTGCTCAAACTACCTCGAGCTGTTACCTCTTCACTTCCCAACTTAGATCTAACTAAAACAGCAAGCAGTTTGGGACCCTCCCCAAGATCCAAAAGGTTCAGTTGGCTGATTTGTCTATCAATTGCAACAAGGGCTCCCCCTCCAGGTAATTTTAGGTGCAAAAAAGCCCAAAACTACAATTCCTACAAGTTCTGACCCCACCAAGCCCCTGTCGGCAGGCTCCATTTTAGAGTCCTAAATCTACTGATTAGCCCATTTCAGCAGTCCAGGACCAAGATGATGGAAACAAACAGAACTGTCCATGCTGCAAAGAAGGCAAGTTAGAACAAACTGCAACATTATTACTACTCTAACAAATGATCACCAACAAGCACATCTTCTAACAGAGCTCCCTTTTAGATTAATTATGACTGCAATCCAGGCAACTCTTAAAGAGACAGTACACAGAGGCTATATAGGCACTCTCTGGCAATCACATTTAAACTGCAAAAATGCAGGACACCAGACTGGCAGTGAGCATTTAGACAAGCTCAAGGAAGACTTTTCGGGAACCCCCATTTATAGGGGGGTTACATCTCCTTTAAACTTCATTCAGTTTATGTGTTTCCTGAGAGTTGTTGCAGGGTATTTGTTCTTTCAACATAGAGATACATGATATAAATGGTTGATCTGACATCATGTTCTCATATGCTAATGCAGTTCTCATGGACAATGAGATTTCAACAATCATGAAATGGAAACCCCCAGGGCAATCACAAGGGCTACCATGAGCAGTGTAAACAAAGTAAGGTGAACACATATAGCCCTAATAGCTGCAGGAAAGGAGTTGTCTGTTGATATAGAATCAAATCAAATTTAAATGATATGAGGGTGTAGTTTTTCTTTAACCATTTCGGCTCCAGGGCAGTCCTATTGTGAGACCATACTGCATTTTGTCAGAATACAGTAAGACTTCTTGGGGTTTGAAACATACTGTAGAACATTAACAAACATATTCAGAACATGAAAAAATAACAAGACTCAATAGGAAAGGGTAACATAGGGAGAGTGGCATGTACAGAGCACCATAAAGTGCATGCCACAGGGTGGGCTGCACAGAAGTCCTGGCTCCAGAAAGAGGAGGGATGGTGAGCAAGTGTGGTACTCAGTACTAGCGGACTGGGGGGGAGGGGGTACTCATCCAGCCCCCCCCCCGAGGTAGCTGACTGTCCACCAGCCCTAGCCAAGACCTCCAACGTCTCGGCAAGACAAGCATAGGGAGGACCCTGGTCTTCCTCAGTACCACAGGTACTGGGAAGTGGGCCAGGGGAAAGACCAGGAGACCTTACCATGGCATCCCTGGTGCGAAGCCTGCCTCCAGAAGTGAGGGGCGAACAACCCTACTTTCATGCGTGAATTTCCAGGGTGCAGTGGCCCACTGAGAAGCAGGCATCGCACCAATCCATATCATTATCTGACCCAAGGCAGGTCTAACAATTCATATGCTGGTTCTGGGCAATGATAGGACCCCCACAGGCACACTGATGCACACTGCCTTTCTTTTTCTCAGGACATAACATACCAAAGGTTAAAATAACAAAAACTAGAAGAAAAAGGTTTGGCACCGAACTGAGAAAGAAAAGTGGTACTGAGAGAGAAAACAATGCCATTAATCAAGAAAACAGTATTCAACATCGAACAAAGGTGGCAACGAACTGGGGAGATAACTGTGATGCAGTTAAAACAGCTCGGGTTGTTTCCACAGTGCACACTGGATGGTGGGAAAAACAAAACTGAGAAGTGGGGGCCAGCACTCATTACTGGCTAGTTCAGGTGCGCAATGTCACTATGTCGGCCTTGTGGATGACGCCAGCACCGTCAGTCCTCTACTGAAGCTGCAAAAACATTTGCTCCCACTGGGTCCTAGCGTCTGTGGCTAAGACCCTTTAGTGCGCCTGAATGGTAAAGATTCATTCTTGGAATATCAACTATTTACAGCATCTGAAAATTAGTTGGAATTACATCTAACCTGTTATTGTATAACTTATACCCTCTTCCATAACATGATTCCACGAAATGCACAGGTTATCAGGACAATTCTATATTGGGTGTGTGACAGTGTCTTGCTCCAGTCCACAGCAGTGGTGCACTCCAGACAAGTATGGCACAGCACAGCACAGCAAACAATTTAATTTCCAATGTTAAGGCAAGTATGTCAATGTAGAAACTGCCATTTAAATGTACCTTTATTTTTTCCATAGTTGCCACTGTATCTTTGGCTGCCTCTTCCAGAAGGGGTCTCATCATCTCCAGTTCCTCCTGCATCTTGGCTACGTCATCTGCCGTTCGCAATAACTGCAGACAAAAAAAAAATGCTTCTGTCAAACAATTGTTTTGTTTCTGACACTTAATTCACCAACTGTGGAGGCAGTGTGCACTAGCATGGGAACAGGGAGATCCCAAGTTCAAACCCCACTAAAGCCAAATACTCACTGTGTGACCTCAGGTAAATCATTTAATCTCTCAGTGCCTCTGTCCAGTTAGCTGCAGAAATAGGTAAAAGTAGGATCCCACTGGAAACAAACTGTTGAATCTCAACTGGGCTTTCCTTGCTAGATAAATTGTAACTTCAGTTGTTCAACAAATATGACATGATAAACCCCATTGTTTTAATGTGCTGTGCACATACATAAATCATAGTATATGGAGAAATTATAAAGCTCTCCTTTAGGAAGGAGAGGGTAAGAGTTTGCAATTGTTCTTGGTTGAAACTTCACCTCTCCCCACTATGTTTTCATCTTTACATCCCCTGTACCCTATCAAGAGGTATCCGAGTCATGCCTGAAAACAGTCCCCTGGATCAGTGCACTTACCCATTAACCAAAGTCTCAAATAAAAATAAATAAATGAATAAGAACTAGTAGTTGCCAGGTGAACCTCCCTAAATGAGAGTCTCATCCACTCTTGGCACCAGCATACAGGGTGGGCTCAACAACACTGAGGCCTTCCTCCTATCCTTCCAATTGCAATTCCTCTCTCCCCCCCCATCCACAGTGGACAATCACTCAAAGGAAAGACCCTCCCACACACACACACACACACAACTTCAGCATATCAACTGTATAGTGGCCTTCTGCTGAGTACTTCTGAATGGTGGTGTGACCCTCCAATACAGATTAATAGTCACACTCCCTCTGGTGTTCCAACAGCAGATTTATAGTTGAAGACCAGAAGAAAGCTGTGGCCACCTATGTAATATACCGTACGCTAAGTTTTCTTACCTAATATAACTGTAAATAAGAATGTAAAAAAAACACACACTAAAAAATTGTAGAAATGGCAAAGTTTGCACTAATGAAATACTGAAACAAAACAAATTTATTCTGAAGAACCCTTTTATTGTTTGCTTGTAGGCATGTGCAAATCAAACAGATTGGTACTGCACATCAGGCAGAGTAGTGGCTGGGGTGTAGTGCGCTGCAGCAGCCAATGCAGTTGGGCATACAGGAGGTGTGCCTGTGGACACCCAGTCCTAGTAAGGCTGCTGCTGACATAACTGAGCTGGCTGATGGGTGCATACTTCTTGCGTATGAAAGGAGGCAGTGGACTTCCGGTGACATTACTGACACAATGGCGGCCTAATCACGGAGCTCCCCACCCCGTAGGCACAAAATCACCCCCACGCTACTGAAATAGCATTAGTTCCAATAAAAATGCATAAATCTAGCAGTGAGGGCACACCAAGAAAACGTTCTCGCTCCAAAAATGGAAAGAAAAGCTCCCAGCAAAGCGAATTACCGCAGATGAACCTGACGGACAGTGGCAGGGGAATCTCCATCCAGCATGGTGAGCGGAGACACAGAGACAGAATTGGAAGCCCTATCATGATCAAGATTTGAAATACTTCAGACTGAAATCAAGCAATTCCACAAAGAAAATAAAGTGGAGTTTGAAAAAATTGCATGTCGACCTCACAAAACTGGAGACCAGAGTTGTTACTGCAGAGGAGAGGATCTCAAATACAAAGGATGACATTAGTCACCTCTTGCAAGCTGTGGAAGTCCTTACCAGACAGCAGGAAAGCACAGAAGCCAAATGCCTAGACCTCCAAGCCCGAGCTAGGCAAGAGAATTTAAGGCTCTATGGACTCCCGGAGGATTCAGAGGTGGAAGAGATGGTAGAGTTCCTGCAAGACATGCTCAAGCATATTCTAGATCTCCCACAAGCATTCTCTTTTAAAATCGAGAGGGCCCATAGAGCCCTTGCAGCTAAGCCAACGTCACCAACTGCTCAACCCAGATCCATTGTAGCCAAGTTCTCTAAGCTACAGAGATAGGGAACTGATACTCAGGACTGCATGGAGACAACAAAAGGTGGAATATAATGGCTTTAGCCTCTACTTTAATCAGGACTACCACCCACAAATTCAACAGCAATGCATGGCCTACGCGCCAGTATTACGTAAGCTTAGATGCTTGGGAGTGAAGTTCCAAACACCATACCCTGCATGCCTCCGGGTTAGATGGGAATCGGGGATAGAGCTTTACTGCACAGCTGAAGAGGCGTTTGAAGCGCTGAAAGAGAAGGGCCATGAGATCATCAGTAAACCACGTCAAGAAGGATAAGCCTCGATCCCAGCACGGCAATGGTAAACGGTTACAGCACGTAGTCTTAGGAAAGCGGGGAAAAAGGACAGCTCCCAGTACTATGCAGGACATTAAGGAAATACTGCGCCAGATAACACATCAATCGCAGCAAGAACGTCGAGAGAACACAGGGGACACTTGAACTGATGGCTTGGGATTGTGGAGTGCTATGTTTCTTTATCCATATGGGACTGCCCTGCTCCTCCTGTCTAGCGGGTTCAGGTGGCTATTAGTGCTGCATGAGTACATGACTTGGGCCCATGGCCAGCGGAGGTGAAGTCCCAATTTTGATGGGGCTTGCATGGGAAGTAATAGTCCGTTACTTATTTCTACTATAACCCCAGGTTAGAGCATGGACAAGGTATTATTGCTGGGTTAAGTTTAGTTTGCAAATGGCTAAATTTCCCCTCTTAGAAGAAGCAGGAGGAGCACATTTAAAAAAGGCTTTTAGACCCGGAGTCTTACGCCCCTCAGAAAGTATGTCGCTGGCAATTTCTCCACCCCCAAACCGGATATAAGAAGGGCACCCCATTAGGAGGACTTTTATGACCCACTTAATGCCAGCCAATCTTAACAGAAAAAGTATGAAAGGGGGAAAAATTAGAAACAGGGGGAAAAAGGTTGAAACATAATGCTAGAAGATATTACAGAGGATTTTCATTACTTGCTGAGAGCCAGGGTACAGTTTAGATTATATGCAGAAGGGGATGAACATAGCTGAAATAAAATATTTGCCTGGGGGGGTCATTGGGACCCCTTCTCATGCATTATATGGGTTGGGTGCCTCGCTTTTGGGCCGTGTTGCTAACAATCCTAGTAGGTGGACAGGGGATGTTTATACCTCCTCAGCTGACCTGCAAAGGACCATCTCTCCTTGGGTGGGAGCACCATGAGGGGCCGGTGATGTACTTAGGCCTAATCACCAGGCCAGAACCCACATTAGCTAGGGTCCAGGAGAACCGAACCCCCTAATGGGGCTCCGCTTCCTTTACCCCTGGATTTACGATTCCAAGGACTCAGGGGCCAATCTAATTGGTTCCCCTTTATTGGGGGTCTGTTTGTAAATAGTTTTAGTTCGGAAAAGTTGGCAATGTCTGCTGTACTCCTTAGCTGGACAGCACAGCTGCAGTTGTGGTATGTTGTATACATAGTTTTTTATATGTTATTCGAGTTCTGTGTGGGCACATCAAAAGTTATTATGAATGGAATATATGATGGGGAGGATTGGGAGGGGGAGGAAGGTATCTATGGTATACGAGTAATAGGGGGAAGGCTTATAACCAGATCGCTATGGGGGGCCCTGGGGAGGCATATTATAGGGAAAAAGCATAACAGCTGTTATTGTCAAGCTTACATATGGCTGATAAAATTGTTATAAAGATAGTATCACACAATGTGAACAGTTTAAACAATCCTTTTAAATGAAATAAGGTGCTCTCCACCTTAAGGAGGCAGAACGCCTCTCTTATACTCCTGCAGGAGACACATTTGAGGAGGACCAAGCAGGTTAAGCTGAGTAGATTCGGCTTTGCTCAAGTAACTGCCTCAACACATGGTGCGGGGGGAAGAAGGGGCATGGCTATATTGATCTCTCGAAACACTCCATTTAAGCTGCATGATAGTTATACCGACCCAGAGGGCCGGATAGCTACAGTATCTGGGGACTTGGAGGAGTCACCCATCACTTTGATGTCACTTTACGTCCCACCAGGATCTACAGTGGCAATAATGAGGAGGTTGCTCCAGAAGGTGGCAGAGTATCATAGGGGGTCTCTAGTAGTGCGGGGTGACCTCAGTCACATCTGGGAACAGATGGATACTTCTAGAACGAGGTCATTCCAACCCACTTCCACTAGCAAACTGAGCAAAAGGTTCATGAAGGGGGCCTGCTGGGTGGATGCCTGACGCTCAATGCACTCAGCCCAAAGAGAATATACCCATTATCCCCCAACATGGCTCCTATACCCAAATTGATTATTTCCTGGTGTCAAGCATACATCAGTATCAGATAATGGAATGTGAACATATTCCCTCGGTCCTATCGGACCATGCACAGCTCATGCTGAGACGGGAATGGAGCGCGGCACAGGGCCAGACATGGAAATGTAATAACTATTTTTTAAACCTTAAAGAATTCACAGACATGACTAAATCCAGGTTGGAGTAGATTGTGAGGGAGAATGATACCCAAGGTGTGTCTAAGAGTACCCTTTGGGGCACTGTAAAGACTGTTATGGGGGGGATTATCAAGTTCGTGGCCTATTTCAGGAAAAAGCAGACCATATTAATGGATACTCTCCACTCACAGCTTAAGGAGGTGAAGGCACTTCATGCAGCACGGGAGAGCACAGCCCAGGCCAAAATAATGAAAATAAAACAACAAATTCAAAAACAAATAGATATTAAGACAAAGCAAGCACTGCAACATCTCCGCCAAAGATATGGTGAAACGGGTCATAGGGCAAGCAGAATATTAGCCCATAGGCTGAGACAGTCTACTATAGCCCAGGTTAGGGATGTTGGGACAGGCAAGCTGGTTCGATCACCCGAACAGATTTTATCCAGTTTCAGAGAGTATTATCCAAAATTATACACCCCAGAGCACATATCGGATAATGCACAGGTGGAGGTCTACCTCTCCAGGGGAGCACTACCTACACTTACTCCAGAAGCCAAACTTAAACTGGACAGCCCCATTGCTTCACAGGAAGTGGAATTGGCAATTAGGACTAAAAACCATGCAAAGCCCCAGGCCCCGATGGTTACACCCCTGATTTTTTTTAAATACTTTAAAAAAGAAATAGGGAGCCCCCAACTGGAGGCATGTAGGGAGGCGCAGCTGGGAGAACAGTTTCCGGATACCTGGAATTATGTGATGATTTCTAGTGTACAGAAACCAGGCAAAGATACTACCCAATGTTCATCATATAGGCTGATATCGGTACTTAATGTAGATTACAGAATATATGCAAAACTCTTAGCACAAAGACTAGAATTAGTTCTTCCCTTGCTTACTGATTTTGATCAGACGGGATCTGTCCCAGGTAGGCAGACCCAGGATAACATAGAGCAAAACTTATATATTCTGAACCATGTTGCCCGGTCATTGTCTCCCCTCCTACTCTTGAGTTTGGATGTGGAAAAGGCCTTCGACTGCGTAGCATGGAATTTCTTGAGGTTAACCCTGAGACATTTTGGTTTCTCTGAGGCCTTTGTGAAGGCCATTAATAATATTTACAATAAGCCCAAAGCCTATGTTAAAATAAATGGCAGAGTCTCCAACACTTTTTCTCTGCAGAGAGGCACTAGACAGGGGTGCCCATTGTCCCCCCTCCTTTTTGCCCTTTACCTGGAGCCCCTGGCAGAAGCCCTACGGCGAGATGGGGGAGTGGAGGGGATGAGATTGGGAGGGGAGCCGCATAAACTAGCTTTTTATGTTGATGATTTATTAATATACCTGGGGGACCCCGAGAGAGCTCTGCCCCACCTATGGAGCTCCCTAGAAGAATATAGGCACCTAGCAAGCTATAATATTAACATGGCCAAAACGGAGGTACGACAGATCAACTATGAGCCTTCAGAAGTGGTCCAGAAGAGATTTCCCTTTCAATGGAACTTAAAACATCTAAAGTATCTGGGGGTACAGCTAGGACCTGATTATGATCAGTCATTCATGGTTAACTACTCCCCATTGATGGAGAGTGTTAAGGTGGACCTGGAGAGATGACAGACTATACCAGTTCATGGTTGCAGAGGGTGCAGGCGGTGAAGATGACTGTGCTCCCTTGCTTCCTGTACTTAGCACAGATGCTCCCCATCCAAGTACTGGACACCTTTTACTGTGCCCTTAACAGAAAGGTGTCCCAATTTATATGTAACTGACAGAGACCAAGAGTCTGACTATCAGTTCTTCACATTCCAAGAGCAGGAGGAGGCCTAGCCGTACCCAATTTTAAGCTCTACCATTGGGTGGCGCAAATTAGAACAGCTTTATGTTGGTTTAATAGACAGTATATAGCCAAGTGGAAGTCACTAGAACTGAGGGAGGGGGCTCTGGGTAACCTGCATTCGGTACTGCTGACAGAGGGGGGATTATGTGCCCTGGAGGGGAGGGTGAGCCCATATACAGAACTGACCCTAGATAACTGGTTTGGAGTAATAGGGGATAGAAGGCTTGGGAGTGGGAGATACCTTATGTATTCGGTTCCCTATTTGAGGGGATTTAACCCAGCCCGCTTCAATGCAGGATTCCAGAGATGGGAGAGGCAGGGGCTTCACCTGATATGGCAGCTTTTAGAGGGAAGGAAGATTAGATCATTTCAAGACTTGGTAACAGCTATGCACTCCCCTGGAGAGACAGGTTTCGATATTTTCAAATCGGAGACTACATTAAAACATTAAAAATATGCCAGGATGAGGAATGCCCCCCCACCACCCCAGATCTTGTTCACTCTCAGGGCTGCAGTAGAAAATAAGGTCCCATCAACGCATATGATCTCCCATATCTATGAAGATCTTATCATATGGAAGGGAGACACCACCTTGTCGATAAGAGAGGCATAGGCCAGACACACAGGTCTCCAAATATCTGATGAAACATGGAGTGGGCCCAGGTGAGGCTGTTCTGGGGTCTATCAACTATTAAATGGAGAGAATTTTCATGGAAAATGCATGTTCGCTTTTTTAGGACCCCAGCGATCCAAGTTAAATTTCAAAAGGTCAGAGGGGCAGCATGTTGGAGGGGATGTGGCTTCACCCCAGCGAGCCTACATCATATAATGTGGGAGTGCCTGAGTCTCGCTCCCTTTATTAGGGACTTAGGACAAGCCTTACAATCTATTTTTGAACCTGCTTTACAATTAACTGCATCACTATATTTCTTATTTGATCTCCTGAGAGAGTATAGGGAGCCACACAAAGGAAGCCTGTTGAAGCATGCCCTCCTTGCAGGCCAGAAGGCCATAACTAAACTATGGCTCGCTGATAAGGAACCCACCTTGGCCCACTGGCATGAAATCATGGTTTCTACATATAGGGTAGAGGCCTTAACAGCTACTCTTAGTAAAAAACAGACTCAATTTGAATTAATCTGGAGAAGGTGGGTCTTCTATATGTCTGCAGTGCAGCCAGAATTTGCACCAGTTAGGTGCTTGAAGGGGCATCTGCAAGTGTTGCTCTCATCCCCTTCTCCCCCCATCTTTGTCGTTGTTTTTACTTCCTTTCTCCCCCCCCCCATATTCCTAAGCAGAAATTACCTCTTCCCTATATGTAGAACTACTCTGTGAAGATATGAACTGTACTGAAGTAATTGGAGAAAGTGTCCTTGATATGTGTATGTGTTGTTGTGATTAATGTTACTATTATTTTCACTGTATGACTGTATATGATTTGTCGTACTGCCTATTTAAAGTTTAACAATCAAATAAAGAGTGAAAGTTTAAAAAAAATAAAAAAAGAAAGGATGCAGCTGCACCAATGACAGTGCAGCTGCAACCATTAATATGGCCTCAGCCAGTACACATGCATCCCACCTCCCATCTTTTCCCAAAACGTGGTGAGCAACTACTGTTTATCTGCCATGGAGACTGCACTCCGCTTCAAACCTTACTGCCTGCCCTGAAGTTAGAGAGTAACTGACACGTCAAAAAAATCATGGCCACTGCTCTCATTCATCCCTCCCACCTCCTGACTGTGTCCCCAGTACCCCATTCCGACAACTAAGCCATCCCGCTCACTGCTGCCATTGATCCTACCCACCTGCCGATCATTCCCCTGGTACCCTATCCTGACAACCAAACAATCCGCCCACTGCTGCTCTGTATCCCACCAGCCTCCTGACTGTATTCCCGGTGTCCCATCACAAACCTTGAAGCCCACTGAACACAGAAGAATAGAGAGGGAGAGAACTCGTTCTACAGTTTGTTAGCACTGCGCTGTATGACTTGGTGGTTTTTTTTATTTTTTTTTTTAATTAATGAATAAAGATAATAAAGAATATGTCTGGTCACCAACAGGATGACTTCGGAATGTGAGATTTTAAATAATGTGGAAAGGCTGGAGTTTCCCATTTCTATAATGCATACCTGTACACTGCTGCTGTCTCTCTAAGCGGGATATGCCACTTACTGACAGACAAAATAATCCTTATTTGTGTGGATAAAAGACTGGTTTTAAATTTTCTATACATCAATGAATGGAGTTTTTTTCCTTAACAAAATGGTGTTTGTTTCATTTTTATTGGTTTGCCTGTATTAACTGTTGTCGACATGTTTTGAACATTAATCTGCAAGAACAGGTCAATCATGGGTATCATTTCAGGCAAACTTTTTTTTTTTAATATGTCACGAATACATTGCTAAGTCAGTCTGAACATGTTTTTGAAATGCAACCTTTGTGTAACCCCCCCCCCACAAATGGGGGGTGCTTATTTAATCTGGGAGGGGGCTGAGTGTTTCTATACTCGTGTCCCGCCCGGGCTGCCAGATAATCGCTCCATTCTGCTATCACTAGTTGCACAGCGGGAGCTCCATTAGAAGCTGTACTTATTTGCTGATTATCTATTAGAATATAATGATATTGTAGTTTGTCTAACCTGTCTTCTTTGCAGCATGGGACAGTTCTGTTTATCACCACCATCTTGGTCCTGGACTGCCAGAATGGGCCAATCAGTACCTTTGGGGGGCTCTAAAATGGAGCCTGTCCCCAGGGGTCTTGTGGGAGTGAATTTCTGTAGGAATTGTAGTTTCTACATTTTAGTGCCAAAACAGACCTGGAGGGGGAGCCCTTGCCTTGACAGACAGTTGGATCAACCAACCAGAACCTTTTGGACTGAAGGGGAAATTCCCAAGCTGCCTGCTGCAGTCAGTCAGTCTGGAGCTAGTTTGCAGAGTAAACAGCTCAAGTGATTTCAGCAGCAGCTCCTGCGTAGTTCGCGTAAGAGATTGGTGGAAAGGCCGAGTCTGGCCTGTCTGTCTGCAGTCCCTTGAGAGGGAATCCTTTGAAAG
Source organism: Neoceratodus forsteri (assembly GCA_016271365.2). Lineage (NCBI taxonomy): Eukaryota > Metazoa > Chordata > Ceratodontiformes > Ceratodontidae > Neoceratodus > Neoceratodus forsteri. The sequence goes on along the minus strand of CM028129.1, from coordinate 1,705,753,418 downwards.
ACTTAATAATCTAGACTGTATCCGAATTGAGTGAGAGAAAAGTCACTTGAAGTGTGACCAGGCTTGAACCTAAAAAAAAAAAAAAAAAAAAAGACCGAAGATTTGCTGTATGTGATTGGCCTGTCAGGACATCCATCCACCACTGAACTCCAGGTTTTGCTCAGAGACACTGATATGGAGATATGGGGGTGAGCCTAAAGTGGCCCATCATTAAGGAAGGAATACTGGTTGCCACAGATGAGTGTGTTAGGCTCTGGGGGAAGAACACAAGGGCCAAAGCGCCCAGCTGGTTCAGTTCTGGGGTTGCCAAGGCAATAAGGGAAAAGAGGTTGGCCTATAGAAAATTCAGAAAGACCAAGACAGAGGTGGATAGGGAAAATTACCTAAGGTTGGCTAGTGAGGCAGGTAAGGAAGTCCAGCAAGCAAAGGCACAGGAGGAGCTTCAAATAGCTGAAGGACTTAAGAAGGGGGAGATGGCTTTCTTTCACTATAAAAGTGAGAAAAGGGACAAGAAGGAAGGGATTGTTAGGCTTAAGAAAGGTGTGGAGTGGGTGGAGGATAATGGAGGCAAAGCAGAAACACTAAATGAATACTTCTCTTCTGTCTTCACCAGGGAGAAGGATGGACCTGTGTCTTCAGGAGGGAAAAGAGGAGCCGGGTGGAGGGGAACAGACATAGTGATAGAGGAGGATACAGTGAGGGAGGGTCAGCTGGCATTGAAAGTGGACAAATCACCAGGCCCGGGCAGAGTACATCCAAGGGTACTAAAGGAACTGGCTGAGAATCTGGCAGGGCCGCTAGCAGACCTATTTAATAGTTCACTAGAGTCAGGCGTGGTACCACAGGACTGGAGAACGGCACATGTAGTGCCCCTTCACAAAAGCGGTCCCAAGGATGATTCAGGGAATTACAGACCAGTCAGTCTGACCTCCATTATGGACATGCTCATGGAGACCATACTAAAGGAAAGGTTGGTGGAATATCTACAGGAAATGAAAATTACGTATCTACCGTAATTGTTGATCTTCTCTTGTATCCTCACCATTCATTACTGATTGGGTAGTGCCGGAGGTGCGCACCCGTTACGGGAGATTTTTTATTTTTTTTGGAGTCGGCTCCAATGGCGCCGCCCCCGAGAGCGACGCGCTGTGTCATGCACAAGGGACGTCTGTTAGGTGACGCAGACTCCTCCTCCATCTCAGTTCTGGCAGCCGGAGAGGCGAAAACAAAGGGTAAGGAAAAAAGGAGAGCGAAGCAAGAGAGCCGATGGTCAGAAAAAGAAAAGGATATAAACTGAAAAAGGCATAAGCCGGTAGAAGACAGAAAGAAGAGAGAGAATGCCTACCCTAAGGGACCACAGGGCCTCCCTTCTGGGGCGGCTCCAAGGGAGGAACAGATAAAGAGAAAGAGAAAAGGAAGAAGAAGAAAGGGAAGAAAACAAGGGGCACTGAGAGGGGAGAACACTGCCCATAGATATATTGGTTGAGAGGCTTATAAGCTCGGAACCAAAAACAAGGGAGCAAGAATCCCTCATGACAGGACTGAGAGAACGTTTAACTGAACCACTTATACAGATTGGACACAAAGGGCAGATTCTCTAACCTCCGACTATCCCAACCCCCTACACTCTAGCTGAGAGCTCACAGACTGCCCAGGCAGAAAATCTGTTCCAGAAAGAGAGCGCCCAACTAGGAGGGGGGAATAAGCCCCTTAGCACCTTGTTAAGTGCTAACACAGAAGTGTGTGGGAGGGGTTAAGGCCTACAGAAGGCAACTTCATATGAAAGGACAGAGTGGGAACTCAGTCGGACTCCTTGAAGGCAAGGCAAGAACAACAGCTCAAGGTTAATGAAGTGACAGAAGCACCAACCAGAAGAAGCTGACAATATTAATTAATACCTGACAGAGGGAACCTGAAAATTGGGGCCAAACCATAGAGGGACAGTCTCGTCAGCTGTGAACTAAACAACATGGCTAAGAAGCCAAGAGGTCACCCCTAGGGGCAATCAGAAAGAGTTCCTTCAGGATAGAATAAATTCTGCTCGTTCCCCTTTACCTTGAGGAAAAAGGATCCGTCCAGAGAAGAACCGAAATCAAGATAGGGTTTTTTTTTTTTTGGCTTAACGGCCAAGGGAGAAGGGGGAGGAATGAACAGGGAGGGGGAGACGCCACAGTAGGAGGCCACTGAGGGGAAGGTGGGCTGGTATCAGTAATGAATGGTGAAGATACAAGAGAAGATCAACAATTACAGTAGGTACGTAATTTTCATATCTTCCCTTGTCAATCTTCACCATTCATTACTGCTTGGGTGAGTACCAAGCCCCGGGGGTTAAGAAACCCTGAGGGAGCAAGACCCCCAGCTTCCTGTTGGTGAGAAACAGATGGGGAAGACCCTGGGCTAATCGAGTGAGAAGTCTGTGGTGGGGGAGAGCTAGGAGGTGCCCCCCGAGGATGGGGAGATGGAGGAAGCCCCTGCAGAAGTCTCCTAGCTCTGGAGAAAAAGAGATGGGTCCCCTGGAAAGTGGAGCGAATCACCTTACGCGGGCCAGGGGTCACAACCTTGATAGATGAAGCCATGCCATCCGTCTAATACAGATCGCTGTCCCTGCAAGCCTGGAAGCCACCTCACTGGTGTCATAAGATGCCCTTGCTTGGTGTCTTGCCAGTTCCAGGCCTATAGCAGAGAGGGCAATAGCTTGTCTGGTTTGCTCCGTATCAGGCATTGATGCTAAGATTTGGGAAAGCATCGACCATAAATGCCTACTGTAGGCAGCATGGTGAGCCTGATGTGATGCAATGCATAACATCGCACAAGAGGAAGAGAACACTCTTTGCCCCCACTGGTCAAATTGTAGAGAATCTGAGTCCAGTGGACGGTCGTGCACCAGGCAGCAGTGCCCGGAGGGAGTTTCTAGGTATGCCAATCCCAAAGATGGGTTGGGGAGAGTACCTAGGGATTCCGATGGGGCACAATACCTTCATGCGCAGTCTGCTGGGGCTGGAGAAAGGGCGACTGGCAACTGCCAGGAACAGATAGACACCTCCTGGAAGGGAATAGGCCAGGATAGTACCACCAAATGCTGGGCACTGAATTCACCGAGGAATTCACGTGTCTCCCGTTCGGTATTGTCTCGCCTAACAAAGGAGATACGAAGATCCCTCACCATCCTCGAAAGGAATCGCTGATATTCAGTGAAATCAGCATCAGACGAGAGATGAGCAGTGGGTTCTTCTCCCTCAGAGGAGGGAGACAAAGATGATGGAGAGCTCAAATGTCCAGAGGATTCCTGCTGTGGTGGGGATAGGCAAAAAACCCACTCATGCAGGTAACTAACATATGAGGGGAAGGCCGCCGCAGAGCCTCTGAACTTCTCCCAGGATAACGGGCCCGTGGGACCAACATGGCCTGGGAGAGAGGGGGGTGGCTGCAGAGGAATGGCAGAAGGGCACCTACGGCGAGGCAACTGTCCTCTGCTAAGGCTCTGGAATCCGGGGAACGGAGCCCGAGCTGGCGGGATCCCGGACAACAAACCAGGTCGCAGAATGGAACCCTGGGGATGCGAAGCCTGGAGAGCCTAGAAGGGGATCCTCCCCTGAGACGAACCTGGGGCTGCATGGATCCAGAAGGGCAGCCCACAGCAACGCCACCAGAGGGGTCCCTGGGGCTCAAGAGGGAAAGACGAGGCCTGGTGCTACGGCTTTTACCCGCCCCCCGAGGGGTGGCAGGTGAAGACCGAGGTGCCTGAGCCCCATCTCTCAACCCTCCAGACTCTGAGAATGCCCTCCTCCTCGACCTCAGCGACCCCTCAACCCGAGAGGGTGCAGCAGCACCAGGATCGGCAGCTGCCACAACCCCCTCAGGAGGGAGAGCCCCTTCCTCCACCTCCGCTCCATCCTCCTCCAGGGACCCCAGACCACTCCCAGCCTGGGAGGCCTCAGGGGAGGACAGCAGTGAAGACAGAGGAATAGGCGCGCAGGCCGCCTAGCACCTCATCCCACCGGAGACCCTGACTACGAAGAGTCAGGGTGCCAGGACGGGTCCACATCTGAATCATCCTCCGAGGAGGAGGAAGAGACCAGCTAGACCACAATACTGGCCACCCCAGGGGTCTTCAGTGAAATGGCACTGCGGACGGTGCCGGTGCCAGCGCCGGACAACCCCGGACCCCTCACAACGCCTAGACCCGGCCCCGACTCCCTAACGGCGCTGGCCAGACCCACGGCACCACCCTTGGTGCTGAGACCCGACTCAGCACCACCAGAAGAACCAAACAGGCCCATGGTGCCGCAGGCGGCGCTGAGAGCCAACACGGTGCTGCGAATGGCGCCGCCTCGATCACCAGCGTCGAGATCCTCACTGTATACAGGTCAAACTTATTATATCAGTATTGTATTAGTCCTCACTACTGCTGTCTGTTATAGTGATGACTCTACTGTCTTCAACTGCTTATATGATGTGATTATTATTTATTGTCCTGTACCCCAAGTCGCAGCTGGAAACGAGTCTCGGCTCAGTGTGCCTTTCCCACTTATCAACATTAAAAAATATATATATATATACTTATAAAATGGGTAGGGAAAATGCTCCCTGCTGCTTGGCTGAAACAAATCACATGACCATGCATATATTGGAGTACGACCGCGCGCCTGCACTTTCACCCCCCCCTCAAAAACACTTTTGGCCATTTTATAAGATAGATAACCCACTCTAGGGTGTGCGGTCGCGGTCTGATATAAGCACGTCTTGGGTGGCTGAACGCACTCGGCCTGCAGCCTCGTGCCTCACAACACACACCAAAGCGTGCGTATATCAGATCGTGACCACACAGCTTATTGTGGGTTATCTATTACATACATATATTATAGTTAGGGTTGAGTGTGCAGTTTAATGTTAAACCCCAACATTTGCACCTTAACAACTTTGCAATTGTTCAACAGAGTTGCATGAAATTTGGTATGCGCTGTCCCATTGGGAAGATCTCTTGTCTTGCCAAGTTTTGTTTCGATCAGATGTGTGGATTTTGCACAGCGCATATGGAAAAAAGTGTGTTTTTTTGCTTTTTTTCGCCAATTTTTCCTGAATTGTCCTCATCATCCTGCACCCACACCGTTTTGAATTTTAGCCTGAAATGCTCAGGGCAGAAAGAACTTACACTAAGGAACAGGCCAACATTGGTTTGGTGAAAAAATATTATTCTGATCCAAAGTTATTCAATTTTGACAATTTGGGTTCTGAGCATGTTCAGTTCAGTCTTTTGGTTAGATGCACAGCTGCAAACAAGGATTTCAGCTCACGAATAGGGATTTTGACAGTTCACAAATGGGGACTCATTAAATCCCCATTCATGAGAAAAATATCCCCGTTCGTGAGCCACCATCTTGTTTTCACTTTAAGCCCTAAACAAAATGTTGTTACTTGCCCCACAGATGCATTTTGTGAAAACAAATGCATGGGTTTTGTTCAGTGTGATGCCCTCTATAAAACCATGTGTTTGGTTTCCATTAGATAATGAAAAAAATGGCCATTTTTTTATTTGAAATTCCCCGTTCATGAGGTGTCCAAATCTCCGTTCGTGAGATGTCAAAATCCCTGTTCGTGAGATTAGGATCAGATGGCTATATCTCATGAATGGGGATTCTGACATCTCACGAACGGGGATTCGGCTCCTCACGAACAGGGATCATAAAAAAAAAAAAAAAAATCCTTGTTCATGAGCTGTCAAAATCTCAGTTCGTGAGATGAGGACCAGATGGCCCTATCTCGCGGACAGGGACTTCCCGTTCGTGAGCTGTCAAAATCCCCGTTCGTGAGCCGATCCCCGTTCGTGAGCTAACAAAATCCCTGTTCGTGAGCTAACAAAATTCCCATTCGTAAGATGAAGACCAGATGTCCCTGGCTCGCGAATGGGGATTTTGTCACCTCACGAACAGGGATTTGCCTCATGAATGGGGATTTTGACAGCTCACGAACAAGGATTTGTAAAACTTTGCCAGTTCACTGCTAAGAAATAGTAAGGACTTTTGGCTTGAAATTTGCAAGGTGTAAAGGGGGTGTCCCACCACCCAATCCTCCACAGACCAACAGATGACGGGGAGTGCCATGGGGTTGTGAGGCCTAACTCTCACCCCATTCTCCTTTACTGTAGCATGTCAACCTGTTTACACATGGAATGGGGTGAGAGTTGGGACTCACGACCCATGGCACACCCCGTGTCTGTCAGTCTGTGAAGGATGGGGAGGGTTAGGGCTCAACCCTAACGCCTCATTTCCCCACTTTTGTCACTTTAACCCAAACTGATGCATTAAACAAACTTTTACAATGAATATATATATATATATATATATATATATATATATATATATATGTGTCAGTTCTGTACTAATCAAGGCTTTTATTCCTTTATGGATTTACACATGGAATATGACCTTCCCAGTACCGCCCATTTTAGATATCTACAACTTCATATCTTCTGGGGTTGGGACCACAATGTAAACAACTCCTGGATCAGACACCCATTCTCTACAATCTTTTAAAGGACCACCAGCAGGGAAATCTGTGGCCACACTTGACTGGTAATTTATATAAAAGTTTAGTGGAATTATTCCCCAATTCCTCGATAATAATATTAGAGAGGTGGAATGAGGAATTTCAGTCAGTCTGCAGTGCTGACACATGGTTAAATATACATTGGCCAATTACAGATTAACATCTTCAATGCAATGGAGAGATTTATCCTGGAAGTGTACAATGCATTACTTCTGTACACTGGCTATACAAGCCACATACATGGGTCCCCATATGGGGAAGTATTGGCAAGGTTGCAGAGAGGGACAAGTTACTCACACACATATTTTCTGGACCTGCCTTGTACTTGCCAAATACTGGCAGGACATAAGGGATACCCTTAACATGATTCACACATATCAGGACTTACTCACCTCCTCAATAGTCCTTTTTTTTTAACATTACTGTATTTTTAGCTATGGGGCATCCAGCCACCGGCCCTGCCCGCCCGGAGAGCTAAGTGGTTCAAACTGCACCCAGGAGGCTCTACGACAGCCGTCTTGCCATCCTGCTGGAGGGCCCCCCTAAGCCTCTCCTAGCCAAGACAGCCCCAAACCCTCCCCGATGGGACTCCTCAAGAGTCCTCTAGGCAGCACAAGGTGCGGCCATCAAGCTGCACGGTCGCGCCCAACCTTTTTCCTCCATATCTCCCACCTGGAGCGTGGATGGGCCATGACATCCAGGCACAATGTGCCAACGTCCGCCGCACTCCCCCCTTTCTAACACTGACACTGGTAATACCTTCGGGCATCCCCAGAGGTCGCTACAGTGTGGTGAATTTTCCCCAACTCATCCCAGGACTAGGATAGTGGTCTACGGATGCATAATCCTAGTCCTCCCCTGCCAACCCCGACGACCCGGGCTCATTCCCAAACCCGGGTTGCCAGCATAGCGCAAGGTGTGGTGTCCAGCGCCGCAACCCTCAGCATGACCAGGCCTGCTATTAGTCCTTCTTTTAATACCACTCAGAGAAATCTAAGGGCAGGGGCTGAAATTACTACAAATATTGGTGCTAGCTGCCCTGCCCAAAGGTGATCATCAGATTGTGGCTGAAAAAAGGTCTGCCACAGAAATCCAAATGGATACTGGTGGTAAATAACAGTTACAGGATGGAGACCTCAACAACCTTCATACAGGGTAAACAAGTTAACGATGAAGAATTCTGGAGACAATGGGTGGTCTACCAGCTGGCAGTGAGTGGACCCAGAATTTATTCCATAATATGTTTCAAGGGAATAAAATGGAGAGCTCCCACACTAAGGGTCCCCTAAGGTCCCCCTTAAGGCATTCATCTCTAGTTGTCAGCCATTTTTTTACCTGTCCCATGAGGGCAGGATTTTTATTTGGGAAGGGTTGGGGGTGATACCTGTAATCTGCAAAGTGTTTCCGATATACAGTAAATGTGCTTGTAATCACTCCTGGTAGTGACATTTGTAATAATATTTTTGCTGACTCTGCTGATCTAAGTTATTGTTATCAGTTTTTGGACTTTTTTACTGTACACTGAAAATCTTTTTTGAATAAAAATTAGAATTAAACAAAAAAACAAAAAAAAAATCAGAATCAAATTACCAACAATATCAGCAGATTCTACAGAACACAATCATATTTTTTTTTCTAAATAGGGACAGTTTGAGGAATGGGGTTGGGGTGACAGTGTCCCTTTAAAGCTTCTAGATACTAAAAAACAACAACTGAGGGTTACAACTGAGCGGACACTATGAGTGGGGAAGGGTAAGAGATCCCTGATGATCTCACAGCTTTGTGGGGTGGTCCCTATTAGCGATACAAGATAAACCCACTAAAAAATTAATAGCCCAATGATAACATGGAATGACAGAGAAATACAAAATATAAGATGGATTTTGCCTATATGTTCTTGTTTTAAAAAATGTCTTTAAGGTAACAAACTCACTTTAATGCATATACTGTGTTTGTGAAAGGTTTGCCAGTAGGAATATGCAAACAAACAACAATTGTAACATAAGTAAGGATGGAAGGTGACTAAGCATATTGAGTCTGTTCTCTTATCTGTTCAGTGGGTATAGTCATAGATGCTGCTTTGTTTGAGAAACTTTTGTTCAGTCTCCTTTGATCTTTCTAATAGTAGACAACTCAATGACTGTCTGTAGCAAAATATATTCAAAATGTTTTCATCAAATCAGTACAATCAAACGAGGAACAATATGAATTTATTCCGATAGGCTGCCATCTCCTTTACCCCATATAGTGTAACAGGTACACAATGGTACTGCATATAGAACATGTACCTATTGAAGAACTTGGGCAAATTCAAGGTGTTTTCCTGGATGTAAAATTCTGTTTCTATAATATAAAGAGAATTATGGCCCCACATTCCTTAAAACATAAGTGCATAATGGGATTATTTGTACACTGTGATGCTCTGAAATGCATTACATTAGGCTCCCCATGGGCTGACCAGGTAGAACAGCACCTATGAGAGTTGCTGGTAATGCCTATGACCAGGGTTCATGTGCCGAGCCTGAGTTGCTACTGCTGGCTGTTTGGGGGCAGGGAAGGTATCTGCTTGAATGCTCTCAGTCTTTTTTTTTTTTTTTGCCCCCGAGCTGCCTGCCGCCTTCACCTCTGCTTCGTCCGCGGCTCGCCGGCTTCTGCCCTCACATCAGTCGCCCCCCCAGACCCTGTGGCTTACCCCCCCATGGTGAGGGCCCGCAACACTGGGTGGAGATGCCCCGGGCACTGTAGTGGAAGTCGGGGGTCGACCTGAGGACATATCGGAAGCCGCGGCGGGCTTCATACATGGCGGCAGGCGCTCGGTGATTTTCTGGTTTCGGTCTGCTGTGGAGGTGGGGTTACGTCCCTGACGCCGTACGTCTCCTCCTACCCCGCCTCCGAGGACCGCTGCGAGCGTCGGATGCCATGGGACCTCCAGCCTCCGCCAGGGGTCCCCCGTGCACCGAACACTTCCCGCACCCTCCCCCTGGAGTAGGAGAGCTGCCCTACAGTCGCTCAATCCTGCTCCCCCCGGCCGGCCCTCTGACGACCCAGGTCCGTTCCCGAACCCGGGTCGCAGGCGTTGCAAGCGGAAATCCCACCGCTGCGCCAGCGGGCCGGCTAAATGCTCTCAGTCTAAAGGAGGGGAGCAGGTTCTCACACATCCCCAACCCCTTCCCCCCGGAAGACAACTGGCTCAGGGACATGGATGGTGGGGGTGAGGGGTAAGGGGTGGCAGGGTCAGTCACATGGTAGTTATCCATGCCCACAAAATCTTCACAGCAAATCGCCTTGCACCACTAGAGGAGGAGGAGCAAGTATCTGACTCTGTGAGATCTCTGACCCAGTTGGTTAGAAGGTGGTGGAGTGAGGGGGTAAAGGAAAGGGAGTGGTCAGATATGTACAGGATAGGTAGAAGAAGGGGTGGAGGAGTTGGGGATGCTGGTACATTTGGGTATCAACGATCTTGCAAAACAGCGATTAACTCGTGCGGTGAGGGAAGGCACCACTAAGGTCCAGTGACGATAACACCATATGGTTTAAAACGGCCCTCAGCACCAGTAGACCCTCATCAAAGGCTAAAGTCCTAGATTTCAGGAAAGTTGACAAACCAGATAAGGAACCTGCTCCAGGGTAGAATGGTTGGAGGTGGATAGAAGAAAAAATTACTCACCATAGTAATGTTGTTTCTTCTAATGGAGTCTTGCTGTATTCAAACATAATGCAGTTAGCCCCAGCACTTGAACTGCCCCGGAGAGGAAAGAGTTAACTCCACACAGAAGCATGGAACGTTGCACTCGAGCTTGGTTTTCAAACCTCTGTCTGTGGTACTTACCAGTGCAACCATCAGAGTCTTACGAGTAACTAACTAACTTAACACTGAAATGTGGAATTTGTTTGAACACATAGCCAAAAGCAAACTACTTTTTGGGGTCCAAAAAGACTCAAGTCAAGAACCAAAGAAGAAGTAAGGTAGTGACAATTCAACACAAGAAGGAAAAAACATAACAGTTACCCCACCAAGAGGGAGGGTACACGGTACACCCCTGAGGTACAACACTATACCTGCCAGCCTCTTCCCAAAAAACAGGTTCTGAGAGGGAGATGGAAGTTGACACAGCAAGACTCCATTAGAAGAAACAACATTACTATGGTGAGTAATTTTTTCTTCAAACATGAAGTCTTGCTGTATTCAGACATAATGCAAACTACCAAGCAGTTCCCTATCGAGGAGGAAATGTAGAATCTACTTTGGGAGCAGGCTCTGCAGTACTGCTGTGCCAAACCTAGCATCACTCCTAGCCTGGATGTCCAGAGAGTAATGCTTGGTGAATGTATATACTGTTTTCCAGGTGGCTGCTTTACAGATCTCTAACAAGGGTATATCTCTGGCTGCAGCTAGAGTAGCAGCTGTACCCCTAGTCGAGTGAGACCTCAGGCCTGCAGGGGGTGTTCTACCCAATTTGTCATAGCAAAATTGTATACAGGAAACAATCCACCTGGCAATAGTTCTCTTAGTGGCAGGCTTACCTATACCCACTTCACCATAAATGAGGAACAATTGAAGACAGTCATTTCTGTGTGCCTTAGTATGCTCTATGTAGTAGCTAAGTGCTCTCTTAACATCCAAACTGTATAATCTTCTTTCCCCTTGGGAAGAATAGTTAGTGAAAAATACAGGAAGAGACATAGACTGGTTTAAGTGAAAATCCGATACCACTTTAGGCAAGAACCCCCTATTAGTTTCTAGGACCACTTTATCCCTATGGAAGGATATGAAGTCAGGTTCAACTGACAGGGCCTGTAATTCGCTAATCCGCCTGGCAGAAGTAATAGCTACTAGGAACACAGTTTTCCAGGTCAAGTACTTCAACTCAGCCAAAGCCATAGGCTGAAAGGGTGGCTGTATAAGCTGAGCAATGCAGACATTAAGATCCCAAGGCAGAGTAGGTTCCCTAAAGGGAGGGTTAATGTGAACCAGGCCTTTGAAAAACTTCCTGAAAACAGAATGAGATGCCAGGGAAGAGCCATTCCCTGCTGAAAGGAATGCAGAGACAGCTGCTAGGTGAACCTTCAGAGTGGCAGGCCTAAGGCCTAGACTATTCAGATGAGCTAGATAATCTAAGGTTGTGGAAATGCCTGCAGAATCAGGCACAATACCTTTCTGAGAGCACCAAATACTGAACCTCTTCCATTTGGAATTGTAAGCTTTTCTAGTGGAAGGTTTCCTGGAGACCTTAAGAATATCCATAACTCCCTGAGAGAGATGTAGAGCTGCATATTCTAACTCTTCAAGAGCCAGGCCTTGAGGTTGAGAGAATAGAGATTGGGGTACAAGACCCGCCCTGGGAGGAGGAGAGAAGACTGTATCTCCTGGAAAGAGACAGGGGACATGAGACAGCCAAGGACAGCAGTAGAATATACCAGGCTTGTCTGGCCTAATCTGGAGCCACCAGTATGACTGTGCAGGGTTGAGTTCTTATCTTGATCAGAACTCTGAACAGGAGTGGGAAAGGAGGGACGGCATAGAGAAACCTGCCCTTCCAGTTCAGAATGAGGGCATCCTGGGGAACTGTCCCCAGGACTGGAGGTCTGCAGCAAAACAGAGGAAGTTGATTATTATCTGGTGCTGCAAACAGATCTATTTCTGGAATGCCCCACTTGGAGAAAATGATCCTCAGAATGTGAGGATTCAGGGACCATTTGTGATGCCCCTGTGAAATTCTGCTCAGGACATCTGCCAGCACATTGTTCTTCCCTGGAAGATGAACTGCTACCAGGGAAGTCTGAAGGGAATAGGTCACAGACCAAACCTTCATGGCCTCTGTGCACAAGGCCAAGGACAGAGTTCCTCCCTGCCTGTTGATGTACCACATTGTGGTAGTGTTGTCTGTCCTGACTTGGACCACCTTGCCTTTGACTGAATCCGAAAAGGTCTGAAGGGCTAGAAAAACTGCCCTGAGTTCCAGGAGGCTGATATGAAGAAGAGACTCCTGCAGGGACCAAATCCTCTGAGCTGTCAGGGCTCCCAGGTGGGCTCCCCCGCCAAGGAGAGAAGCATCCGTAGTCATTACTACTGATGGAAGTTGAGGGAGAAATGGAATCCCTTGTCTGAGGTTGTCCTGGTCCAGCCACCACTGGAGAGCCTGAAGTAGAGTTTGGGTCACAAGAATCAGTTTGGTGAAAGAATCTGTTCTCTGTGACCAAAAGGACCTTAGATAGAACTGTATATCCCACTTCTGAAATCTGGCTCCCTGAACCACGGCAGTGGAGGCTGCCATGTGGCCCAGTAGCTGGAGAAACTGTCTCGCTGAAAGAGAAACCTGAGACTGAAAGGAGGAAAGCGAGGTGTACCTTCACCCTTGCCAGAGAAAGGAAAGGTTTTGCTTGGATAGTATCCAGTTCCACCCCTGTGAAGGTGAGAAGCTGTACTGGTTTGAGTACAGATATTGGCAGATTGAAAACAGGGGTGTAGCCAGGGATTTCAGATCTGCACACCAAGTGGACACACTGCTACCCCCCCCCCCCATTAGGGTGAGCTACCCCCACCCAGGTGCAGCCAGACAATATAGAAATGTACACCAGGACCGTGTTTGTTGCCTCATTTGGCACAATAAATACAACTTTTGTATTTCATGACATTGGTTGTTGCCATGCATGGGTAAATACAAATGCCATGCATTGTTCTTTAAGACACCCACATACCAGCCCAGAGCCTGTAAATTTGTATTGTCCTTGGGATGCAAAGAGAGAGTATTAGTGATCAGTCCTTCTAGTTTCAACTCCTATGAATAAAATTACAGAAAGGTTCAGTATTTTCTTTCAGTTTTCATGGAAAAAGGAAACAGTTCAGAGCCTATTTGCTACCCCCCTTAAATAAAATTGCACACCATGGAGTGCTTGGAGTATGCCTGCCTACACCCATGATTGAGAAGAAACCCCAGGGAACTGAGCAAGTCCTGAGTGGTTTGCAGAGCTGACCTGACCTGGTCTGATGACTGCCCTACTAGGAGCCAGCCATCCAGATATGGAAAAATGGAGATACCCTGTCTTCTGAGGTAAGCCACCACTACTGCAAGACACTTTGTGAATACCCTTGGAGCTGATGTTAGGCCAAAAGGCATGGCCTTGAACTGATAATGGCCTGAAGGCAACTCGAACCTGAGGTATTTTCTGTGGGAGCACCTTATAGGGATATGGAAGTAGGCATCCTTGAGGTCCAGTGATGCTAGCCAATCTCCTGGCCTTAAAGAGGGAAGAATTATTCCCAGAGTTACCATTTTGAATTTAGGTGTTTGTTCAGATACCTTAGATCCAGGATGGGTCGCCACTCCCCTGTTTTCTTTGGGGGTGAGGAAGTACCTACAGTACAGACCTTTTCCCCTGTGTTGAGTAGGAACCTTCTCTATGGCTCTGAGAGCCAGGAGAGAGGAAACCACTGCCTCTAGGGCAAGGGTTTCTGAAATTGATGCAGGTGGAAATGACTTGGCCCTCCTTTTTGGGTACCTTTTGAAGCTGAGGGCCAGTCCCTGGCTTACTACTTCCAGGACTCACTTGTCTGAGGTAACAGACTTCCAGGCCTGAAAGTAGTAAGCTAGTCTGGCTCTTACTGGGATTGGAGAGTCAACCCGGGCTGACACCTCAGGGTGTCTGCTTGCAGGAGCTCTTAGACTGGGAGGACGGCAACCCTGCTCATCCCCCTCTACCTCCCTCAGAAAAACCCTTGTGGGTAAGATGAGGAGGCCTGGGCTTGGTAAAAGGCCAGTGAAATGGCCTGCCCTGTCCCTGGACTGCTGCTTCTGAGGAGTGGCTTGCCTTTCCTTGGCCTGTGCACTCCTGTAAGTGGTTCTATATTCGTCCATTTCTTCATATGAAAGCTCTCTCTGCTCCCCAAACAGAGAGTTACCAACTACAGGAAAATCCATAGCCTTAGACTGGGTGTCCTGTGATAGGTTAGTACATCTGAGCCAAGCATGTCTTCTGAGAGACACAGATGTAGCCATGACTCTGGATGCCACATCGCTGGAGTCGACAGCAGCATGAAATTGTACTTTGGATGCCTCAATTCCATCCGCAGCCACCTTCTCCAACTCTTTGGCTAGCTGAGGGGAGGCCTTTTTAGCCAGTTCCAGAACCGTATCCCATCTAGACTTCTGGTACCTGGCTGTGTAGGCCATAAAATTTGCCTGACTGAGTCCCAAAGAAGATGCCAAGTATAGTTTCTTGGCCATGGCATCGACTTTCCTGGATTCCTTGTCTGGGGGGTGTGAAGCCAAAGGAATGTTTGCCCTGTCACAGGCTGTAGCCTGCACTACCCCAACATGGCTGCTATTTGAATAAAGGAACTCCGCAGTTGAGCCTGATACCATGCGTCTCCTGTCCATTCTCTTATCTACAGGAGGTAAGGAGTTTGGTGTATATAAAATCTTTTTTGTCCGTTTCCCCAAGGACTTGTGAAGAGAGATAGACAATCTTTTGGACTCTGAGATGTCCATCATTTCAACAAAATCAGGCTCTTCTTCCTCCTCAGCAGTTTCAACCAAAGGGAGCTGGAGGGTTTCAGCCACCTTCTTGTAAAACAAGAAGTGAGAAGGGGACTCAGAAAGCCTGGTAGGGGAGACATCAGATGGTCTGTATGGGTTCAGTGGGCACATCCAGACCCCCACCGTCGTAGTCATCATCATCATCGGGATAGTCTTCTTCTCCCTCCCACTCCTCATAGAAAGCATCCGGATCATAAATCCGAAGGAGCCGGTTCCAACCGAACCGACCGTCTAACTGGTGGCGCCGGTTCGGACGGAACCGGATGAAGCTATTGGACAATACTAATCGCTTTGGCTATCTCGTCTGTGGTTGGAGTATGCAGTACCAGATCCGAACCAGCGGACTTTCATTTCTTTTTTGACGGAACCGACTCCTCAGTGTCGGCTCTCCTTTTGCCCAAGGAGGTATCACCTAGGTCAGTAGGCACCTCCTCAGGTCCGGCCGTAGTCGAACCGGGCTGGCCAGCCGGATCTACAGACTTCTCAGTCTCCCTTTCCTTCAACCTACTCAGTCTTTTTTCTAGAGTGGTTTTAGGAAAGTTTCTGCAGATTTGGCAGTCTGACTGAAGGTGGTCAAACCCCAGACAATAAACACAGGTGAGGTGGGGGCCGGCCTTGGCAAAGGCCTCCCCACACTCAGTACAGTGTTGAAACCTTGTAGGACCGGTTTTCTTTTTGGGTTTCTCAGACATGGCCAACCTACCAAAATTACCCTATAGAAACGTTCAAGCCAGGTAATACAAATTGATCGGTAGCAACCATGTCATGAGTTTGGAAAAGAACCGAGAATAAACACGGTTCTTCTGAAACCGATCGGTACCGGAACACTACTCTAAAAATAATTAATTTTAAATTAAAAGGAAACACAAGGTTGGTTCCTAACTGGACCGACCGGGAAGAAACTGAAGGAACAAACAATTTCCACAAATTATTTAAAATAATATACAGTCACTACCTATCCACCACACTAGCTGTACCATAGACAGAGGCTGGAAATCCGGAAAAACAATAAAGAACAAGTTTTAAACTGAACGCTTTACTTTTATTGAACCGAGCAGAGGAATCTTCGGAGTGACGTCACTGTTAGGCGGAGTAAAGAATCTGACGGTTGCAATGGTAAGTACCACAGACAGAGGTTTGAAAACCGAACTCGAGCTCAACGTTCCATGCTTCTGCATGGAGTAAACTCTTTCCTCTCCGGAGCAGTTCAAGTGCTGGGGCTAACTGCATTATGTCTGAATACAGCAAGACTTCATGTTGTTTGAAACAGGGGTGTGCAGGAAAGGTAGGGGTAAATTAAAGGGGCAGTTCTTATGGCAACATAGTCATGCTTAAGGATGGCCACCAAGGGAAACAGGTAGAAGAGATCAGCTTGGTTCACTTACAATGTCAGCGAGGGGGTGAGGGCCAAGAAAAATGCCTTAATCAGATACAAGGAAAAGCAAGTAGATGAAGACTGGAGTTAGTAACAGATGAAATCAAGGGAGGCAATCAGGAACACAAAATCAGACACAAAGCTGCAGATTGTGGAAGGAGTCAAGGGTAAAGAAAAACAGGGTTTCAGATATATTAAGGAAAAAAGAAAGACAGACAGTGAAATTGTTAGGTTGACTGAAGGAAGCAGGGTAATAAGGAAGAACATGCAGAAGGCATCTGGTATTAATTGCTACTACTGCTCAGTTTTCTCAGTGGAGGACAGCAGGCCTTTGCCAGAAACTGGAATAAAGGATGCTAATATGGGGATCCCAGACATTAGGCAGAAGGGATTAACAAGTGAAAAGGTCAGAAAAAGGCTGGCAACCCTGAAGATAGGTAAGGCCCCAGGGCCAGACGGGATGCATCTGAGAGTGCTCAGGGAACTGTCACTGGAACTGACTGAACCCCTGGCAGGGCTATTCAATAGCTCAATTCAGTCGGGGTGGTTCCAAAAGACTGGAAAGTAGCAGACATAGTTCTGCTCTATAAGGGTAGAGACAAGGGGCAAATAAGTAACTACAGCTCTGTCAGTCTTACCTTTGTTGTGGGTAAACTGATGGAGACACTAGTCACAGAGGACGTAGGGGACTACCTGGGAAGCATTGGGCTTCATGATAGTAAACAGCACAGGTCTATAGCAGGGAGGGTTTGTCAGACCTACCTAATTGTATACTCTGACTGGTAAATAGGGCAGTAGATAAAGAACATGTGATTGATGTACTCTAACTTCAGCAAAGGCATTCGACTCAGTGCCACACAGAAGGTTGCTGAAGAAGTTAGAGGATTTAGGTGCAAAGAAGGACATAGATGGATGGGTAGTTGGTCAGCGAAGAGACAGCAGAGAGTAGTGGTAAACAGAGTTAGATCTGGGGGGAGAGGTCACAAGTGAGATGACACAAGGGTTCAGTCCTGGGTCCAGTCCTCTTCTATATGTTCAGCAGCGACACAGCAGAAGGAATCCAAGGCAAGACGGGTCTCTTCGCAGGTGGCACTAAACTCTGTGGTAGGGTAGACAGCAAAGAAGGGGCAAGGGTGTTGCAGATGGACCTGCATAGGTTGAGGAGATGGTCCAAAGCTTGGCAGTTGAAATTTAATGGCAAAAAGTACAAAGTGATACCAGTAGGGAAGAAGAACCCCCGGACGATATACTGGAAGGTGGGGGTTAAGCTGGGCACTACTACTGAGGAAAAGAACCTGAAAGTCATCCTAAGTGACTTACTTAAACAATCTAGCCAATGTACTATAACAAGCCCTACAGCAAAGCAACCAGGATGTTGGGGTATATTGGGAGGGAGTTTGATATCAGGAAGAAAGAGGTAGTATTACCACCTCTCCTCAGATCACTGGGAAGGGACACCTGGAGTACTGTGTCCAGTCCAGCAGTCCTCCTCACCAAAGGAAAGACAGGGGCAGGCTGGAAATGGTGCAGAATAAAGCAACCAAAGTTATTCATGGTCTGCAACATGGCTCCCATGAGGACTAGAATAAGACGCTGAACGTATACTTGCTGGAGGCCAGAACAGAGAGGGGCAATATGACAAAAACCATCAAATTCCTAAAGGAAGAATGAACAAGGCACACTGTGAGGAAGTACTCATCAGGAATAACAGAGGCAGAGTGGCAGCCTGCCAGGTGGGGTAGAGTCAAGATGGATGTGAGGAAAGGAAAATTACGTACCTACCGTAATTCTTGATCTTCTTGGACGAGTCTCCACCACTCATTCACACTAGTGGGATTAGCGCCGGAGGCACTAAGACCCATCGGCAAACTTTGCTGGAGGGTGCGGCGAGAGGCGGCGCCCCGACACGGGGTCTCTTGAGCAGCCGGCACAGCGTGTAATGACCATCTCAGCCACGACCTCCGAACCGCCTCAGTACCTTTTTACCAAGGAGGTGCAGTGCAACTAACGTAAGAGTAAACCTAACATTAAAAACGAGCATAAGATAGTCCGTATGACCCTGTAAGAAGGGTCAGCAAAGAAGTCCTCACGGCCTAAAGATTTGAGGGAGTGAAGACCAATACAGCGGTGAGCTCGGGGATGGATGCAGGAATGAGTGGTGGAGACTCGCCCAAGAAGATCAAGAATTACGTAGGTACGTAATTTCCTATCTTCCTGACATAAGTCTCCACCACTCATTCACACTAGTGGGAGAGTACCAAGCTGATAATCCCCCAAAGGGGCGGCAGGAGAGCCAGAGCTCACGTGCCTAAGATAGAAGCCCATTAAGGATAGTTCTGCCGAATGCGGAATGTCGCCTAGCATGAACATCCAGTGCATAGTGTATGAAGGTATGCACTGGGCTCAGGTGGCGGCGGTGCATATATCTGCAATTGGAACATTGCAATTTCCACTAGGGATGCCATGACTGCCCTAGTAGAGTGAGCTACACTCTACCTTCTAATTTAACTTGAGCCATGGAATAGCAATGACAAGGCATGCCACTAACCATGAAGAGATGCATCTAATAGCGACAGGTTGACCCAGCCGGTGTCGCTGAAAGAAACGAACAGTTGCTGAGTCTTATGAACATCCTTGGTTCTATCTAAATAGAACCGCAAGGCTCTCTTAACATCCAAGGAATGAAGAGCCGTCCCTCATTTTGGAAATTAGCGAAGTAAGCGGGAAGTACCAGAGGTTGGTTTAGATGGAATTCTGACACAACCTTGGGAAGAAATTTAGGATGAGTACGGAGAACTACCTTGTCTTTATGGAATACAGTATACGGAGGGTCCGTAACCAGGGCATGTATCTCAGAGACCCTGCGGGCTGAGGTAATGGCCACCAGGAAGGCAGTCTTCCAGGTAAGAAATTTTAGCTCACAGGTAGCTAAGGGTTCGAAAGGCTTCCAAGTGAGCATGTCCAGCACCAGGTTAATGTCCCAGGCTGCAACTGGACGCTTAACAGGGGGTCTGGTATGGAGAATCCCCTTAAGAAATCTCTTCACCATAGGTAACTGAGCCAGAGTTAAGGAAGAAACCGGCTCATGGAACGCTGAGATGGCACTAAGGTGAACTTTAACTGTGGAGTACTGAAGACCTAAGTTTGACAGGTCCAAAAGATACTCCAGAACCCTATGAGACAGGACAGGAAAGGGATTCCAAGAGGATTTTATGCACCTAGAGAGAAAACGTTTCCCATTTGAAGCGTGATGCTGGGTGGCTGGCTTCCGAGCAGCCAGAAGGATGTCTGAGACTCTACGAGAGACGTTGAACCGATTCACTTCTATCTCTTCAGGAGCCAAGCATGAAGGTGAAGTGATTTCAGGTTGGGATGGACCAACGAACCCTGAGTCAAAAGACTGATTTGCAAAGGAAGTGTTCTCGGAGAGGCTGCCAACATACTGTTGAGTAGAGGAAACCATAGTTGCCGAGGCCAGGAAGGAGCAATGAGAATCATCTTGGTCCCCTGAGACTCGAACTTGAGGAGTACTCTCTGGATTAGAGGAAGCGGTGGAAAGGCGAAAGAAAGCGCTTTGTCCACCGAGCCTGAACGCATCCTGACAGAAAATGCCAGGCCCTGATTTCTGGAGCAGAAGAGAGGCAGTTTTGCGTTGAGTGGGGATGCAAAAAGGTCCAGGTCTGGAGTCCCCCACTCTTTGAACAGGGACCGAGCTATGGCTGGATCGAGAGACCACTCGTGAGGGTCTGCCTCCATTCTGCTGAGGTGATCTGCTAGGTCGTTTTGTATACCTGGCAGATAAACCGCTTGAATCAGAGACTTGTGCTCCAAGCACCACTCCCACACCCTCATTGCTTCCCTGCAAAGGGGATAAGAATGAGCACCGCCTTGCTTGTTGATGTACATCACTGCTTTGTTGTCCGTTTGAAGGAGAATGTTCTTGTGACAAAGGACATCCTTCAGAGCTCTGATTGTATAGAGGACCGCTCTCTTCCAGGACATTTATGTGAGATGAGTTTCAACTGAGTCCATACACCTTGAGTATGGAGGGAGAGACAGGAGCTCCCCATCCCATTAGCGTGCGCCTGTGGTGATGGAGATCTGATGATCCGGGGAGCAAAGGGGAATCCTTCCAGGAGATTGTTTTCGAGACCACCAGGTGAGAGACCTTGAAGGGCTCCGCCACCTTGATGGGATAAGACTGGGGGTGAGAGGTCGGGGACCACTGAGTGGAGAGCATCCATTGGGTGGTTCTCATGTGCAGTCGGGCCAGAGGGACAGTGAAGACCGAGGACGCCATGAGACCCAACATGCGTTGCATCGAGAGAGCTGTAACCGATTGGTTCTCCCTGATGTAACGGGCCATTTGAAGGTTGTCGAGTCTTCTGTCCTCTGGAAGGAAAGCCCTCGCTGAAGAGGTGTCTAGAAGCGTCCCTATGGAAAGGAGCCTCTGGGAGGGTTGCAGTTGAGATTTTTTCAAATTCAGCAGAACTCCCATGGACGTGAGAAGACGAGAAGTCGCTTGCACGGCTTCAAAGTCCCTTGGCCGAAGGGCTTGCTAGAAGCCAATCGTCCAGGTAGGGAAACACTCGGAGTCCGACTTTTCCTGAGATGCGCCACGAACTGCACAACACTTTGTAAAACTCGGCGCCGAGGATAGCCCAAAGGGCAGGACTCTGAACTGATAATGCTGACCCAAAGCTACAAACCTGAGGAACTTGCGGTGGGTCGGGTGGACGGGTGTGCTGGTAAGCATCCTGCATATCCAGAGAGGCCAGCCAGTCGTGTTGATGCAGCAAGGGTAACAGGGTAACTAGGGAAATCATCTTGAATTTCTCCCTGGGAGGAATTTGTTTAACTTTCTGAGGTTCAGAATGGGGCGATCCCCCAGATTTCTTTGAACCAGAAAGTAATGGAGTAGAACCCGTGTTCAGAGATGCGGGGCACCAGTTCTATTGCCCTGTTGTTCAGAAGGCCCTGGATCCTCCGGTGAGGAGGTTCTGACTGAGAGGCCGACAACCTGGGTTGTCGTCTGGGAGGACAATTCGGGGGGGTTTCCAAGAAATTGAGAGAATAACCCTCGCGAATTATCCGAAGGACCCATTTGTCCGAGGTTATGGACTTCCACTGGTTGTAGAAGTACATCAGACGACCTCCCACCGGAGGAGAAAGTTCCACCTCGGGCAGAGTGGATGGAACTTGGGCCAACGACTCATAAGGTAGCGCTGGGAGCTTTAGGCCCCTGCGCTTTCTGCTGCATCTTCTTTTGAGGTTGGGCAGGTTGGCTTTTATGGAAGCTTCCCCTGCCTCTGCCTCGAAAGGACTGACGACTATGAAACTGACGTCTGTTCACATGCCCCCGAGAGGGGCAGGCGGAGGTCTGGCCAACTTAATGGCCGATCTAGTCTTCTGAGTGGCCTCTAAGGCTTGCTCCACCTGAGGCCAAAAAGAAAGGAACCATCAAAGGCAGTGCCATCACCTGCCGCTGAGCATCATTCGTGAAGCCAGAAGTACGCAGCCAGGAATGGCCGAGTACAACCGCGGTTGCTGAGCGAGAAGCAGTGTCGAAGCGTCCATGGCTGCTTTGACCTGTTGGTTATTGGACTCAATACCTCTAATAACGGTCAGAAGAAGCTCTGACTTGGAATCGAATCTGGAAGAGCTTCAACCATTCTTTCATAGAGTGCCACAGGATATACTCATACTGAGAAAAATAGCCTCGATAACTGGCAATACGATACTAGAGTGAGGCAGCAAAGACTCTCTTACCTAATGTATCAATCTTACGAGGCTCTTGTTAATAGGTCGAGCTGTAGTAGTTTGAGGAAGAACGACCTTGTCATTCTCTGCCAGGACTACAATAGGATCCGCAAAGGCTTGGATGCCAAATGGGACGATCCTTGGGAGCTGAATACTTTATCAATGGATTTAGCCACTGAGGGAATAAGAGCAGGATTATTCCATACCATTTGAGACAGCGCCCTCAAGGAAGGCTGGATCGGAGGAGTCAAACGTAGGGATTCCGAAGCATGAAGATACTGGAGTCTTAATATCTTCCCAGGATCAATGTCTGTAGTCTGAGAGAAAGAGGGATCCCAGGTTCTTCAACAGAGACTTAAAGGACAGGTCCTCGACCACAGGCTCTGTAGCAAAGAAAGATCCTGTTTCTCCACTTCATCACCCAACCGAAGGTCTGGGTCAGGCCTCAACATCATCTCCTGATGGTCCAGAAAGGACTGTTTGGACAGGAAAGGAGTGAAAAATTAGAGAGGAGGAAATAGCAGAAAACAAGGAGAGTCCTGGGCTGCCGCGCGCTGAGACGGCAAAACAGGCTGAAGACGGCACCGAGAGGCGACGCACCGGAAGAGGCACGCGTTCTCGCAGTTGCCCCTTAAGCGCCCGCGGCGCCGCTGGACGGCTACCAGACGCACGCGCGCCGACGATGCCGCGACGGTGCCGTGGACGCCGCCGCGGATGACGCTACAAACGGTGCCGCCTCATCCAACGGCACCACCGGGCAGCGCCATGAGACCCCGGTGCATCAGCGGACAGCGCCGCAAGACCCAGCGGCACCGAAAACGGCGCCGACAAGCCAACAGACCCTGCGGAAGGCGCCGGAAGAGCCCCAGGAACCTGGAAAGCTAGAGAAGGGAAAAAAGGAGATAAGGGCATCGGTGAGGCCCCCGCGCCGCAGCCATGTGAGGGGAAACACTTAAGCATCGGAGTCGCTGGCACCGAAGAAGGCGCTTATGCTACTCAGGGAAGTGTCCAACCGCTCTACCTGATCGCCGGAGGGGCCCGAGGGCTCGAGGCAACCGAGCCAGGCAGAAGAACCAACCTCCGAGCCCATTGCTCCATAAGAGCGCCCACTGATGAAACTGTTCATCTGGAGTCCTACCTATAGGCGGAGGGCTCCATGTCAAGACGACGACACGGGTTGGCGATCTAAGAAGGAGACCGCACCAGCAACGATAACTGAAAGGCCGACGCCAAGAGACATACCAGAGGGCTACCTCGAGTGATGCCTTCTCTTTTTTGACCTGTGGGCCGAAGAAGAGCTCGAGGCCGAACGGTGCCGAGAATGCGACCGGTTATTTTTATGCCGAGGGGGGGACCGCCCATCCCCCCGGGCATCGGACTGACCGTTGTCGGAACCCCGCTGAGGAGAAGGAGGCTGACCGGACCCAGCCCGGCTGACTGAACAGCTTTCATACGAAGTCTCCCTACCGTCACCTGACCTGCTCATGGTCGACTCCGTCCAGTAGGCCGAGACTTCTTCAAGTAAAATTTAAATATTAGAAAAATTTAACGAAAATAGAATAAAATTAAGCGATACTACTTATCGTGATAAGTTACAAAAAAACAAACTGAAAACTATGCGCTAGTTTGAAGTTTGACTCCCGACAGGCGAGCGACGTCGTCACTGAAGCGCACTCGACGGCGGGAAAAAAGGAACTGAGGCGGTTGGAGGGTCGTCGCCGAGATGGTCATTACCGCTGAGCTGACAGCTCGCCTCGGGCGCCTGCCTCGCGCCGACCCTCCAGCAAAAAGTTTGCTTCCGATGGGTCTTAGTGCCTCCGGCGCTAATCCCACTAGTGTGAATGAGTGGTGGAGACTTATGTCCAGGAAGATATTCTAGTTCCTAGAAAGAATGGTTGAGATGTGGAACAGCCTGCTGATTTGAGGTGGTAAGCGCGAAAATCATCAACAGTTTGAAACATGGTTGGGACAGAGTTGAGGGCTTAATAATGAGCCAGGAGGGTAGCAGTACAGCATATAACACAGCGGTGGTGTTAGGTGGGGTTGCAGGGACAAACAGCCCCGGGTAGGCTAGGTTTAAGGGTTGGATAGGGTATAGTGGGCAGTCTGGATTGACCAATAGTCTTTTTCTGTTGTCAGCTTCTCGGTTTTAGTGTTTTACTGATACCTCCAGGGAGCAGGACAAGCATGGCACCAGAATGCTGGGGGGGAAGGGGGCCCAACATGAAACAAAAGGATGATGGCCCAGGCCCCTGACTTCAATGGATCCTGCTTTGACGGGGCCACCCCGAAGGCTCCCCCATGGAGAGTAAGAGTTTTGGGATGCAGATCATTGGAAGGTAGTGCTCTGGGTTCAAAGATTTCCAGTGGATCTAGACTGGGGCAGCAAAGCAACAAGACAAAAATGAATATGGAAAAATGTATGCTTTCCACAACAATGTGCCTTTGGTGCGATAGCTGTCAGCAAAGCCTCATTTCACTGTTACTTTATAAAAGGCTGTTTGTGGTGGTAAGTGTCTCACTCTGAAGAAGTAACACAGACCCGTGTAACAACCATTCTTGTTTTTTCTATAGCTTTACTCTACACACTTGCACCAGGAGCAAACGGCAGTTAGGAGACAAGTATCCGTCATCGTACCTTGTCCAACCCCATCTTCATCCTGTTCTTGGCGGTTTTCAGCTCCTGCTTTTTCATCCCTATTAGCCTGGAAAAGATATTCAGCAACTCCAGGTAACTTTTTGGGGTGATGTAGTTGTGTCTGGACAGTTCCGCTAGGTACTGCTTGGATTTTTTTGCTACTGTAAGGTGAATCTCAACACACATTTGAATCTAAGAGATGAAAAAAAGGCCACAGAATAGTTGGAAATCTGCAGTAAAAATGCAATTTTCAAAGCTTCACATTAACAGATGCATGAATTTGTAACCTTTTGAAAGCTTCTGTACAGAAGTTACAGGCATTGCATAAATATACAGCTTTCTGGTCTTTTGATTCAAGGGTAAGTAAGTAAGCAATAACCCTACAGGGTGTGTGGTAATGCTAAATTGATGCTTGCCACAGGGGTAATAAGGCATTTATGCTCTGGAGGGGTTACTGTACTTACAGAATGGCTCACTTTTGCTTAGGTAAGGAAAGGTTACTTACCATAATTCTTTTTTTTGTTTGTTTTGTTAATAATAGTTTAATAATGTATAGGAGTGGTTTATTACTACCTGAAATCACTAGGTTTACAAAGTTGTTCTGATATCGTTGTGATGTCAAGAGGCTGTAAACCCCTCTTGACTATGTCACAATGGTACCATAACAGCATTGATGCATTTGTGCATGCACGTCTCTCTGACATGAATGGCCATGACAGTGAGTGCTAGATGAAAAGGAGAGTGGCGCAAAGCAGAACAACTAAAACAGTAAATACAGGTTACTCACCTGTAACAGTAGTTCTAGGAATCGTATATGTTGTTCATCCACACTTACTGGCAGGTTCCTTGCCGCTTTAAATCTTGCCGGAAGCTCTTCAAGCTGGCTCCTCCCTCCCACCCGGGTGGTAAAACTCTCGGCTCCGCCCCATGACGCCAGATCTGGCCCGCTGGCTAGCTCAGGTTGTGCTCGGCCAAGGTCCGGGAGGTCAGGTGGGTGGTGGATGAACAACATACCATTCCTAGAACTCCTGTTACAGGTGAGTAACCTGTATTTCTAGGGACATGGATATGTTGTTCATTCACACTTATTGGCAGACTCCTAGCAGTTCTCCGGGAGGAGGGAGGCAAGGCGCACACCCCCAATACTTACTTGGGAAATAAGGACTGGAGAACCGAGGCCCCAAAACCAGCATCCCGGCGTGACTCAAGGTCGATGTGGTAATGGGTAATAAAGGTGTGTGCTGACTTCCAGGTAGCAGCCCTGCAGATTTCCTGGATAGGGACGTCCCTGGAAGCAGCCACCGATGCAGCAGTATGACGGTAGAATGAGCTCTTATCCCTCTGGGAGGCTCCATGCCCGCCAACTTATAGCAGCGATCTATGCAGGAGGTGACCCACCTGCCTATCGTCCGCTTGGCTGCAGGACTGCCAGGTGCGGCTTCAGCGTAGGTGACAAACAGCTGGCGAACCTCTCCCCGAATTTCAGCCGTGCGCTCCTTATAATAAGCGAACGCCCTTCTAGGGTCCAGAGTATGGAGCCTATATTCGGCCTCCGAGGTGTGATTGGGGTAGAACACCGGCAGAGTCAACACCTGGTTAAGGTGAAACTCAGACACCACCTTCAGAAGGAATTTCGGGTGGGGGCGCAGGACAACCTTGTCCCTGTGGAAGACCAGGTAAGGAGACTCAATGCAGAGCGCCTGGAGTTCTCCCATCCTTCTGGCTGACGTGATAGCCACCAAGAAGGCGGTTCTTCCATGACAGGTGAGAGATCACACCTGTGCATTGGTCTCGAATGGCTTGCCCATGAGCTTTGCCAGTACCAGCAGTAAATCCCACGGAGGTGGAGGTTCTCGTGACTGGAGGGGAAATGTGATCAAGGCCTTTGAAAAAGCGCCCACCACCTTTTCTCATGCGCCATCGACTGCTTCCCGCCCACGCCTGTAAGCAGAGATGGCTGCCAGGTGCACCTTTAGGGTCGTCGACCTAAGCCCTTGACTAGAAAGGGACCACAAATAGTCCAAAATGCTTGCCAAAGAACAGGAGGAAGGGTCCAAGCCCTTGCCCTGACACCAAATGGAGAATCTCTTCCATTTGAAGGCGTAGCATTTTCTGGTCGACTCCTTATGGAACGCCTCAACAACAGTGAGGACCTTGTCGGAAAGACCCAAGGCCTGGAACTCTAGCCACTCAGGAACCAGGCCGTCAGGTTCAGGGATTGAAGGTCCGGATGGAACACCTTCCCCTGATTGACTGGAAGCAGGTCCGGGTGAGCTGGAAGCTGCCTCGGGAGCTTGGAGCTGAGGCTGAGGAGATCTGGGTACCAGAACTGGCGGGGCCAGTCTGGGGCTATCAGGATCACCTGCGCCTTGTCCCTCCTTGCTTTGAGAAACACCTTGTGGATCAAGGGAAATGGGGGAAAGGCATAGAAGAGGCCGGGGGTCCACAGCCTCTGAGAAGGCATCCCTCTGCAGCGAGCCCTGCTGAGGGGGGCGGGCATGAAACAGCCTCAGCTTCGCATTCTCACTGGAGGCAAAGAGGTCCACCTGAGGTGTGCCCCAGTGGGAGAACAGATCTTGTACTACCTCTGGCAGGAGAGACCATTCGTGAGATGCAGCCCCTATCCGGCTCAGAGCATCGGCCAGGGTGTTGGAGGCTCCTGCCACATGAATGGCTAGGAGATCCACCTCCAGGCTGCGCACGAGTGACCAAATGCAGAGCTTCCTTGCATAGGAGCATGGAGCGGCCCCGCCTCTAGCGGTTCAGGTAGTACATGGTCGTGGTATTGTCCGCCTGACTCGGACCACTTGACCCCGGAGAAACGGAGGCAAGGCGGTGAGAGCTAGGCGGACCGCCGAGCTCCAGCAGGTTGATGTGGCATCGGGACTCCCACGGAGACCAGAGGCCGGCACTCTGTGTTCCCCCAGATGGGCACCCCAACCCATCAGAGAGGCATCAGTCAATAGAGACCGGCCGCTGGGTGGACAAACGGATGCCCTCCTGCAAATGGAATGGAACAGTCCACCACTGAGAGTGTTCACATCTCCTGGGTCACTATCACTAGCTGGTCCAAAGAATCGCAGCGTTGTGACCACTGGCCGGCCAGTCCCCACTGAAGGGGGCGCATGTGCCAGCGGGCCCAACGGACCACGCTGGTACAGGCCGCCATGAGACCCAGAAGGCGCAGGAAGTCCCGGGCAGGGCGCGACTGCCCAACCAGAAATGATTGGGCAAAAGAGGTAAGAACCTCGGCCCTGTCCACCGGGAGTCGTGCTCTGGCTCGAAGAGAGTCGAGCTCTGCCCCGATGAACAGGATCACCTGCTTCAGCTCGAGTTCCGACTTGGCCTCATTGATGAGAAGGCCAACTCGAGAGCAAACCTGGAGGGCCAGATCTCTGGACCACTCCACCTTCCGTCTGGAGGAGGCTGCTATCAGCCAATCGTCCAGGTAAGGGTACACCCGGACCCCTCGGCGCCACAGGAATGCTGTCACCACTGCCATGCATTTGGTGAAGACCCTGGGAGCTGGAGATAAGCCGAAGGGCATGGCTCGGACTTTGAAGAGGGATCCCTCCGCTCGGAAGCGGAGGAATCTCCAATGTGACGGACGGATAGGGACGTGAAAGAACGCCCTGTAGGTCCACAGAGCAGAACCACATGCCGTGTTCCAGAGATGGTATTATCTGCGCCAGAGTGACCATTCTGAAGGTTCGAGACCTTAGGAACTTGTTCAGGTCGTGTAGGTCGAGAATGGGGCGCCAGCCCCCCGTCCGTTTCGGAACCAGGAAATACCTGGACACGAACCCCGGGTCTGAAGGGGGGTCCTCCACCTCCGTGATCACCTCCTTTTGGAGGAGGAGAGCGATGTCGGCTCGGCGAGCCGCCAGTGAGGCTGCGGACCCCGAGGCCCCCCGAGGTGCGACGGCTCTGAAGGGCGGGGCCTGCTCGAATTCCAGAGGTAGGCCTTTTTCCACCACCTCCAGTACCCACCTGTCCGTGGTAACAGTGGACCAGGCAGAAAGGAAGTGTCTGAGCCGTCCCCCCACGGGGGGAACCAGGGGTGAGGTGACAGGGATGGGGGCGACACCCCTCAGCCCGTCACTGGGCAGGCTTGGAGGAGGGACCGGCCGAGGAACCTCCTGGGCCTTTACCTCCCTGCTTCCTGTTGGAAGAAGCCGACGGCTTGGGATACCAAGGTCGAGCCTGCTGGCCTTGACGTTGCTGGGCCGGGCGCGCCGCGGGCGCAGCAGGACGAAAGGGCTTAGGCTGTGGCTTGCGGCCTTTGTCCTTCTGAGCGGAAGAGACTGAGTCCAAGGTAGCATTGGACTTCTCGATCCTCTGCAGGTGACCTTCCACCCCAGGGCCAAAGAGGTCAGGCCCCAAAAAGGGAACATCCGCCAACTTGTGCTGGGTATCCGAGGTAAAGGTGGATATCCTCAGCCAAGCCCGCCAACGCATGGCCACTGCAGCCGCCACAGACCTGGCACATGAGTCCTCGACGTCTAAAGCAGTCTGGAGCTGCTGTTTAGCCACTGCCCTGCCCTGATCCCGCACCTGCCTGACGGTAGTCTGCAGATCTGCGGGAAGATGAAAGACAACCTCATCCAGGGAGCCCAACAGGGCGTGAGAAAAATGTGCCACGAGGACGGCCGAACTGGCCTGACGAAGGCCGAGAGAGGATGCAGCATAGACTTTTAGCCCGGCATAATCCAATTTCTTGGATTCCTTGTCGGGAGGATTGTCCACATCCCTGGCGTTCCCGGCACGCCGGAAAACGTTGTCGGTAACCAACCCCTTGGCCGAGGGGTGTTCCGAAAAACCGGACAGGGAACCGGTAGGGACTGCATACTTTCTGGCCAACCTGGCCGAAGGCGCAGGGCAGGAAGCAGGACGCTGCCAAAGTTCCAAGGCCGGACTCCACTATGGCTTCGCCACGGAAAGGCCTCCGTAGGGAGAATCCCTCGGTCCAGAATCTCCGTGAGGGGATACTCTGGCCCGTTAGAATGGTTCGAGCTTCATCCCGTGGACTCGAGATGAGTTGAAGAACCCTAAGAAGGACGAAGGGCTATCGTCCATCGACTGTCCTCCCGAGGACTCCAAGTCTATGCACTTGGAGAAGAGGGAGGAACCATCATCGGACTCAGAAGAGTCCTCAAAGAGCTGCCTCGGCCCTAAGCCACCCTCCACCTGCCGAGGTTTATCGGGAGTGAGGGTGACCGACAGCCTATGGGGCAAACCCAAAGCCGACCGAGAATTTTTGGTCGGAGCCCCAACTAATGGCTGTGGGGCGGAGGTTCCACCAGAATCGGTGTGGCAGCTGGAATTGGCCAAACAACTGGCCTGGGAACAGGCTCCTCGGCTACAACGAGGGGTTGTTTCGGCCGCTCTGGTGACAGCCACTTAATGGCCGGGGAAGACGACTGGGTCGGCTTATTCCCGGTCAAAAGGAGCTGTTGCCACATGAGTTCCTCATACCTCCGACGCAACTTGCGCCAAAGCCTCCCCTCATCTGAGGAGGAGGAACAGCGGTGGCGCCGCTTGCCGCGGTGCCGAGACCGAGACCGCCTATGATGGCGGGATCGGCTGGACCGCAAGGATGTCCGAGACTGAGACTGAGAGTCTCGACTAGGCCGAGGAAGGCAAGGAGAAGTGTCGGAAATCGGCACTCCCCTCGGCTCGGACGATCCCACCAAAGGCTCCGGAACCGGAGGCACAGACGAGCCGACGGGATCCTCAACTCCCGCCGGGGGAACCGGGGAGAGGGGATTCTCAGCTTCTCCAGCTGACAACCCGTCTAACAGATTGAGAAAAATCTCGACCGCGTCGGCGGGAGTCTCGGTCAACTGGCCTGACGGGGACACCGTGAAGCCAGTGGCCGGAGCTGAGGGGTCGACCGAAGTCGACTGTCGACTAGAAGGGGGGGATCTTTCCCACTCCCAAGAGCGTCGATGGTGAGACTTACTTTTGCTCTTTTTGGACCTGGAAAAGGGTCCAGAAGAAGTTGTACCCTCACCTTTCGTCGAGAGGGTCAGACAAAGCTCCTTGAATGAAGCGGAGTACGAGGCACCGAGAGAGAGCGGGACAAATGCCGCAGCCGAGGTAGAAGCAGCCCGCGCCGCCACCTCTTCGAGGGTGATCATCTGCTCGAGCTGATCCGTCATGCCCGCCACCGCGGACACCGCCAACCGGGCCTCTTTAGATTTAACTGGTGGAATTCTTTTCTCGGGGCGCCCCAGTTGTAATCAGGCAGCATGGTCTTCAAGGACGTAGGCCAAAAAGGACGAGCACAAGTCGCAGGCCAGCGGGTCGTGCTCAAGGCCCAAGCAGTAGACGCATGTGGAGTGCGGATCCAACCTAGACATCTTCTGCCCGCAAGGGCACCTCCGGAAACCGGGAGTCGATGGTCCATCGAGTCAGCGAGGAAAGAAGACCAAGTCTTTTAGCAAAAACTTTTTGATTTCGAACTTCAAGAATTAGGAATCGTCTTATAGCGAGCGCAAGGAGGGAACCTGAGCTTCCAAGCGGTAAGGAAGATCTGGCGTCATGGGGCCGAGCCGAGAGCTTTACCACCCGGGTGGGAGGGAGGAGCCAGCTTGAAGACCTTCCGGCAAGATTTAAAGCGGCAAGGAACCTGCCGATAAGTGTGGATGAACAACATATACATGTCCCTAGAAGCACACATTTCCTCTGTCCTGGTCACATACACTATAAAATATAATGGATGTTCGTCATTTAACAACCTCGCTGAAATCTTTATTCGAGTTTGCCAGGACAACAATAAACCTCTCGAGCTGCACTCTCAAGGTTTACAATGCTGTCCTGGCAACCTCTCGAAGAGATTACAGCATGGTTATTAACCAACGATCATCCATTATCCTCTATTTTAACTATTTTTGGAAACAGACATACAGACATTACAGTGGACGTAAAGAGGCTTGATAACTTACTGTTATTCTAGAACATTAAGAATATCTTCCCCATAGCACCACACTTGGCTTTTAAGGCCAGAAGCAGGAAGATCCAATTGGAACTAGAACTTTTGGGGCTAATGGCATCAAGTATTGTGCCTCGCGCACTGATACTACAGTGTATGCCGGACTCAACTGCTTTTTTTTTTTATTTATTACCAAGGACAGAGAAAGAAAAGAGTATGAAACAGGAACTACTTAAAATATTTAGAAGCAATAATTTCAAAAAATTGAGACGTCCATACCATATACTTGATGTTAAGAGATGGTAGAAGGTGAGTGTCCATTTTAAAATCATCTCCCACTTCACTGGTTGTATCCTTCAATACCTTAATCTGTCATGCATTTGTCAAAATTCTTTTTGTACTGCATCTGCTTTCACTACCTACTATGACAGACCATTCCACACACTTGTCATCCTCTGGATAAAGAAGCCCTCTCTGTTAACATTTTTTTGTATGGTTTTGCCACTAGTTGTAATGTGTGTCCCCTTAAACCATGTGTGTGAATTTTAATGGTTAGATTCAGTGATTTCACAAGGGCAGTGTCTTTGACTGTGCTCTTCCTTCCCATTCTACATACATGCTTTATGTGGACACTCCTACAGCACCTCAAGTTGCTTTGCTACTCTCAAATGCTTCTTCAGAATGCAGTCCTTAGTTACTACAATCCACTGAAGAACTTCTCACCTCCTCTGCAACTGCACTCTCCCTGGCAACTGTCAAAACTCAATGAAGAGCAGATCCTCAGTTCTCAGATATAATCACTTATTTACAGTCTGGCAATCTTCTGCAGCAGAGGCAACAACATCAGGATGTTCTTTTCCAAGCTTCATAATACAATCATGGTGCACTTTTTCACATCTGGCTCACGGAAGGCAAGGGCCATCGCACGGACAGAACTCATATACAGGTAGCTGTGCCTGCCTTTCCAATCAACAAAGTTCTTCTCCCCATTCATGCTTTTCCACTTTACAGAGGTCATATGGAAATCCACAGAACTCTTGAAAAGACAAGGCTCCACTTCTTCTGTCCTCACATGAACAAGGATGTTGTTCAATCTGTCAAATCCTGCCAGCCCTGCTTGCAAAGAAAGCCTCCTGCCAAACCAACAAAGGCACACCTCATTCCAATGCCTGTAGCCACAGAGTCATTGCAACGAGTCAGCACAGACATTCTTGGACCTTTACCAACATGCTCTGACTCTGGCAACAAATACATTATTTTTTTGTGGACTAGCTTACTAAGTGCTTAGAGATAATCCCACTAAAAGACATAAAAGCTAACTGGCCCAGTGGTATGGAGGGCTGAGGCGTCCATGCCTTACCTCCTGCCATGCTGGCGACCCGTGTTCGCAGTGCGAGCAGGTCGCCTGGGGTCGGCTGGGGAGGAAGAGGATTGAGCGTCCATAGGACAGCTCTCCTGTCCTGGGGGGGGGAGTACAGGCTTGGCGCTTCCATGACACCTAGTGGAGGCTAGGTGCCAGCACATAATGATCCTGTCATCAGCAAGGGGGCTGGAGCAGTCAACTGGCATGCCATAGGCAGAAGCTTGCACGGCACGGCCATTCCCAACATTGCAAGCTCCACCGAGGGGGAAACACAGAATAAGGAAAATGAGGTCCCAGGTTGAGCAGGATGAAGGCAGCCACCCGCCACAGGCCCCAACTCTGAATGGCACTCCCCATAATCTGGATCCTGGTCAAGGTGAGTCGATTGAGGGGGGTCCTCACCACCCTGCCACAGAGGTTAAACCATGGGGGAAGAAGGGGCTAGCTGCCCGCTGTCAGAGTGTGGGGCTGGATGGGTGGCTGAAAGAAAGTTGCTGCCTGGTGGGGACCCAAAGGAGAAACAAATAAACTTAAAAAAAAAAGAAAGACATAAAAGCTGCTACTATAAGAAATGCCTTCCCCTATACAGTTATTTGCCATCTTGGTACCCCCCTGTACCTCCAGTCAGACCGAGACACTAACTACCTTTCTACCATTATTCGAGAAACTTGCAAACTTCTTGATATAAAAAAAAAAAAGACTTGCACAACGAGCTATCACTTACAATAAAATGGACAAAGTTGATGAATGATGTCTACCATTTTAAACACTCTCTCCAAGTACCGGATGAAACTCACAATACTTGGGAAGGCTTTGTTCCTTCTGTTCTGTTTGCCTACAACACTAGCCTTTATGTCGACAGTATAGAGTAGACTCCATTTTTCTTGGCCCATGGACGCCACCCGAGAAAGGAAAATTACGTACCTACCGTAATTCTTGATCTTCTCTTGTATCTTCACCATTCATTACTTCCTGGGTGTAAGCCGAGGCGCCACGACCTCCACGGGAGCCTTTTTTTTTTAAAGTTGCCTCAACGCCCGCCTCGAGAGCCGCCACAAGGCCATGCGAGGGCGCTGCTAGTAGCGATCGACCTCCTCCAACTCAGTTCTGTGAGCCGGAGAGGCAAAAATGAAAGCAGAAAATATAGATAGCGAGGCAAGATAGCCGAGGGATAGCAAAGCAAGGAAGAATGAACTGAAAAAGGAATAAGCCGATGGAGGAAGGACAGAGGAGATAAGAACATCCCTAGCCTAGGGAGTGCAGGGCCTCCTTACCTGGGCGACTTCAGGAGGAGAGATGAGTAAGGAAATGAAAAAATAGAAGAAGAAAGAGAGAAGAGAGATGGGATGTTGAAGGGACCAGAATGCCCAACAGCATAGTTAGCTTGTAGCTGAAGGCTCGACTAAAGGGAAGCAAGAACTCCGGAGATAGAGCTGAAGAGAAGGTTCACCGAACTCGCTAGACAGACTCAGGAGGCATAGTCCTCATCTTCAACATGCCATTGTTCTTGACACCCACCTCGGCTGCTGGCCGCGGAAGGCCTTAACTGGAGGACAGCCGAGGAGGGAGAATAAAACCCAGCAGCATGAGAGCGCTGCTCAGGGTTTAGAAATGGAAAATGTAGCCTTTCAGGCGTTCCAAGATAGAAACGGACTCAGACTGACTGGCTAAGGCCGCCAAGGCTTAGGCTGGCTAAGATTGGATATGGTCAGCAGAGCTCTACTGTAAAATTGTCCAGGAGGACACTTAAAGGGAGAAACCACTTAGCAAAACAGCGAGAAGGATAGCCTACCTTCTCATTTGCCTTCTTGTTTGATTTCTCCTTTTCCTTTTTTTTTTTTTTTTTTTTACAGATAAAAATTTTTTTTTTTTTTAACTAGATGCATGACCCAGATACCAAGATGCCTATAGCAGTCGGACAGAGTTCCCTCAGCATTTTTTTTTTTTTTTTAGAAGAGAAAGGAACAGCAAGAATAGAGGGGGGGGGATTAGATTTCAGGGCAACTATCTGAACACGGGATTGCAGGATCAAAACTGAATAGCCTGAGCCAGGCCAAACAACCCCAGAGGCATGTTGCCATAAGAATAGCAAGAGATAGTTGTGCAGTCTGATCGCCAATGCAATCCACGAGATGGCCCATGAATCTTAGAGTAAATAATTTTTCTGGATTTTAAACCCCCAGAAGATTTTTTTTTTTTTTTTTTTTTTTTTTTTGGAAAATGAAGCAATTTTCCTATATTTTATATAAATGCAGAGAGAGGAAGGAGACGGGAGGTGGAGAAGCCACAGGAAGAGGCCACTGAGGGGATGGTGGGGTGGTAATGAATGGTGAAGATACAAGAGAAGATCAAGAATTACGGTAGGTACGTAATTTTCCTATCTTCCCTTGTCAATCTTCACCATTCATTACTTCCTGAGTTATTAAGCTCCTCTTCCCCTGGAGGGGAAGAGGCCATACCCTGAGGAACAAGACTCCCCAGCCTTCTGTTGGTGAGAAACAGAAGGAGAAGACCCTGGCTTATTCAGAAAGCCTAAGTGGGAGAAGAGCTAGGAGGTGCCTCCCGAGGACGGAGGAGACGGAGGAGCCCTGTAAAGTCTCCAGCTCTGGAAGAGAAAAGACGGTCCCCGGAAGGGAGCGAATCACCCTATGCCGGGCCAGGGTGACAACCTGGAAAGACGAGCCATGCCGTCCGCCTAATGCAGATCGCTGTCTCCGTAAGCCTGGAAGCCACCTCATTGGCGCCATAAGATGCCCTTGCTTGGTGTCTTGCCAGCTCCAGGCCTACCGCAGGAGAGGGCAACGGCTTGTCTGGTTTGCTCGTATCAGGCATAGATGCCAGCAGCTGGGACATCATCACCACAGATGCCGGTTGTAGGCAGCGTGGTGAGCCTGATGTGATGCAATACATGCACTGCCGAGAAGAGAGAACACTCTTCGCTCCCAGCGGTCGAACTGGAGAGAGTCCGAACTGTGGGCAGTCGCAGCGCAGGCAACGGCGCCCAGGAGTATCCAGGTATACCAAACCTGAGGACGGGTTGGAAGGGAACCTGAGACCAAGAGGGGCACAATACCTATGCTGGCAGTCCGCCGGGGCTGGGGAAGAAGCGGCAGGGGACTGCCATGACTGGATAGACGCCTCCTGGAAGGGGATAGGCCAGGAAGGTACCACCAGATGCTGGGCACTGAATTCACCAAGGAATTCACGCGTCTCCCGTTCGGTATTGTCTCTTCGAACGTAGGAATCGGAGATCCCTCACCATCCTCGAGAGGAAACGCTGATATTCTGTGAAATCAGCATCGGAGGACAGATGAGCAGGGGGTTCCTCTCCCTCGGAGGAGGGAGACGAGGATGATGGGGAACTGAATGCCCAGAGGATTCCTGCGGCGTGGGGAGAGTCAAATACCCGCCATGCATGTATCTAACATATGAGGGGAAGGCCAGCAGAACCCTGAACTGCCCCCAGGATAACGGACCCGTGAGGGACCGACATGGCCTGGGAGCGGGGTGGTGAAGGCAGAGAGATGGGAGAGGGCACCTCCGCGGAGGTAAATGCTCTCGAGGGCTCTGGAATCCGGGGAAGGGGCCTGGAAGAGGGATCCCGGATATCAGACCAGGCCGCAGAACGGAACCTGGGGAAGCGGAGCCTGAAGAGCCCTGGGGAGAACCTCCCTATGACGACGCCGGACTGCATGGATCCAGAAGGGCAGTCCGCACAAACGCCGCCGGAGGACACCCTTAGAACCCTGGAGGGAGGGGCGAGGCTCTGCACTGCCCTGGCCACCCCGGAGTGGCCAAAGAAGACCGAGCAGCAGACCCCTGCGCCTCAACCCTCGGACTCGAGAGGGCCTCCCACCACAGCGCCCCTGTCCCAGAGAGGGCAACAGCACCTGAGGTAGCTGTCACCGGGCCTCCAGAGAGGGGAGCCTCCCCCTGCGTCACCCCCACGCCTGCCCCCCGGGGCTCCCGGCCACCCCCAGCCGGGGAACCCTCAGGAGACGACGGAAGGGGGGACAGAGGGAGGGGCCCGCTGCGCCGCCTGGCACCTCTAGCCACCGGGGACCCAGACTCCGAAGAGTGGGGGTGCCAGGATGGGTCCACGTCTGAATCATCGCCCTCCGAGGAGGACGAGATCAGCAGGACCTCAATGCTGGCCACCCCAGGGGTCCCTGAGGCCACGGGGCCGCGAACGGCCCCGGTACCAAGGGAGGCGCCGCTCGCCTCCTTCACGCCGGTAGCAGCCAGGCCTAGCTCCACACCCCCAACGGCGCCGGCAAGGCCGGCACTGCCTGGAGGAAGGACAAGGCCCACGGCGCCGGGCACGTCGGAAAGCGAGGCGGCACCGCCTTGTCCATCGGCGCCGCGCACGGCGCTGAGGCCCAAAGCGGCACCGCCAACGGCGCCGCCCCGATCACCGGCGCCGCGAATGGCGCCGGGATCCCATGCGGCGCCGCCAACGGCGCCACTCTGATCACCGGCGCCGCAAACGGCACCAGGACTCAAAACGGCGCCGGAAACGGCGCCACATCGATCACCGGCACCGCGAACGGCGCCAGGATCCGAAACGGCGCCGAAAGGCGGCGTCGAGGGTCCACCCGAGCCAGGCCCAAAAGTCGAGGGCCTCGCCACGTGGGGAGCCTGCACCTCCGAAGAGGTGACTGCCGAGGCGGTGTCGGCGCCGCGGCCCCGGAGGACTACGACGCTCCCCCGACACCGCAGAAGGGGCCTCCTCCTCGGCAAGAAAAGACGAGGAGACCCCCTCCTCCTCAGACCGTATAGGCCCGGGAGGGGACCCGGGGGAA
This sequence comes from Neoceratodus forsteri, assembly GCA_016271365.2. Classification (NCBI taxonomy): domain Eukaryota; kingdom Metazoa; phylum Chordata; order Ceratodontiformes; family Ceratodontidae; genus Neoceratodus; species Neoceratodus forsteri. Next base: position 1,705,715,463 of record CM028129.1, on the reverse strand, counting down.
GGGCCTAGAGACCTTACCTGAGAATCCCTTGAGCGACGTCGTCCCCCGAAGGTCGGCGGGGCTTTGCCGAGCTTGAACGCGCGATTTCCGAGAGACACGGGCGTCCATGGAGAAACAGGCGTCCGATTAATCCATGTCATGGTTGGGTCCCAGGCAACGAAGACAAACGCTATGCCGGTCCGAGACGGAGAAATGCCGCCCAGTAACACCGACGAGATAGGGCGCGCCCGTTTCTCAAACACGCTTAGCTCCAGAACCGACATAACGCGAAATCAACAAGAAAAACAGTAGGAAAGCACACCCGCGCCGCTTAGAAATAAAAAGAACGGTCTTACCGATTGCGTGGAGTGTGCGGGAAAGAGGAGTCGAGACGCAGTCAAAATATGGACGCTCCGAACAGGTGCTGCCTCTCGACGGGCGGAGAAACAGAACTGAGTTGGAGGAGGAGTCGGTCATATTAACGGCCGCCTCGCCGCATGACGATGACGCCGCCTCGAGGGCGGGCTGTTAGGCAACTTTTTAAAAAAAGTTTCCTGACGGGTGCGCCTCCAAGCCATACCCAGGAAGTAATGAATGGTGAAGATTGACAAGGGAAGATCTCCATTGGACATGGACCTTTCACTACTAGAAGTTTCAAAATCAGCTTACTTGGACGTTGTCCCTGTAGTGGAACAGCTTGAACTTGCTGTCACAGCGTGTGGTAATGAACTTCAGACAAGACAAATTTACAGGTTTAAAACACACCTTGGTGTGATGTTTATTTTTCAAAAGTTCAAAAAATAATAAAGGAAAACAGAAAAATTGCAAAGAAAATCACTACGTAACATCAGCAGCTTCTCACACACTACAGTCCTGGATTCTAAAGCTCCTAAGATCCTTCTCATCTGCATTCAACAGCTTGTCTACAGTAGCAGTAGAACATCTCCTTCTCTTTCAGGGCTGAGCCCCACTGGACTAAACTGAAGTGAACTCACTGAAGAGGTATTTATATCTTTTTGGTGGGATCACCAGACTGAGCCCTCTTCTAGTTACAAGTCTGGACATGTTTCATGTCTGGATATGTTTTAAAACCAAGGGGGGTTATTTCAGGGGACTTCCTGGTTCAGTTAAAGGTACAGTGTATAAATTAACAGATATTGACTTTCTATATCTCTGATTCACAGTGACTAAGCTCTTTTATACATAGAACCTTATACAGTAACAAGTTTATAATGTGAATTTATGAAAATACCTTTAGGATTTCTTATAACTGTACTAGACATGACATTATTATTATTTTATACCACTTCTGACTTCATCTTCTTTAAAAAGGCTTTACTAACTGTATTCATTTCTATTTAAAATAGCCTTCATGTTTTTGTACACAAAATGCACTTATGCACTTTACACAACACCTCTCTGGGTGTTTGGCATCATTCCCGGGACTGGATGGATAGAAATGGAAAAAAAATGAAAAGAGAGAACAAGTAGGAAGTTTAGTAGGGAAAGTAAGGAGCTACGTGAGGTGGCCAACCTAGGGTAGGAAGGAAAAGAAGAAAAGTGTTAACTGTTGCCATGAAATAAGGAGATAGAAAAGTGGTCCATCAGTCACAGCCAAAGGTGTAGCCTAACTCCGCTACACACCTCCCTCCTTAAGAAAAAAACAGTTCTCAAAACTATACTGTTTTTTCAAGAACCTCCTCTCAGTCACAAATATTTTAACCAAAACAGTAGAATGGCGGTTGGTTGAAACTTTCTTTCACCCACTATGAAAGCTTCACTCCAGGGTCCCTTAATTCAGCTCTTGTTAGTATTGTTCACTATACCAAGTTACTGCAATATGACAATACTTTCACAACATTACCCTTGGGCTGTCATACAGTTCAGCACAGTTTCCATCTATGCTCTCAGAGGACTTCAGTCTGTAGTCACTTTCTATCGCCTATTTCACTCTGGTTACTACAACTCAGACACTTCATATGTAATATTAGGCACCCATCGATAGGCATCATTTCAGCACCCATCACTTGGCATCTTATCAGAACCCATCACTTGGCATTGTTTCAAAACCCTGTGCACTAACTATTGTACTTTCATCAGTACATTAAAAAAACAGAGGAAGTAATAGACAGCAGTTTTATGCTAATTTCTAGATTCCTCCATACCCATCACCTGGCATCGTTTCAGCCCTGTGCACCCACTATCGTACCGTCATCAGTACATGAAAAAAGTGGAATTAATACACAGCAGTTTTATGCTGACTTCGAGCTTCCTCCATCTAGCTATCAGGGCAGCCGTACAGGCCTATACCACAACTTTCTCTGGGGCGAGTTGTACCCAGCTTGAACTCCATTCTAACACATTGTTTCCACGCAGGGGCCCAATCATAGGTTCCACCTCATACCTAAATCTTCCATGACCCTAGGTTCCTCAGTTTATATCATACAGTATAGACATTTATTTTTATGTTATACATTTCTTGTAATCATTTCATATGTTTCACTTATCCATTTCTCTTTCATATATTTTCTGGTAGACAGGGAATCTTCTCATACGGAACATCAACCAGCCAGGTCCTAACTCCCAAAACCTTTAGGGTTTCCTTTCAACCCTTATTTGTAACACACCAGGGGTTTCCTTTCAACCCTTACACCATTCTGGTACCCTCACCTGACTATACTCAGCACTAGCCTTAATGCTATATTCATTTTAAACATTACATGTTTCGTACATTTCATACCATATCACAGGGGGTTCAAAACATGGGAAAGTCCATTCAGCCACCATGGTGTCTTCCCTGTTGCTTGTAGTCTTCACCCCAGTATGCAAATGTCCTGAAACAGTCTTACCTGGGGCCTTCATCTCATCATCCTCCAAGTAGCAGCAGCCCGGAAAAATGGGCAACAACAGGATTTCAAAAGTGACTGGCAGCAAAGGTTCCATCAGGGGGTCCTCCTCCTCTAGAACCCATGGATCCTGGTCCTCTGCCTCCGCCTCAAAATCCTGTGGAGGGGAACCCTCTACCAATACCTGGTAGCAGTGCTCCGCCTCTCTCCAGTGCTGGTCCGCCTTCGAGTTCCATTGAACTCCAATCTGGTTCTTCTCACCTGGGCTTTGGTATACACACCAGGAAGCACCTCCTCCTTCAACAGATCCTTGGCATCCACGAGATTCTGTAGGTATGCCATCCTGCTCTTTGCCCCCCATGTCTGGATACCAGGGCTGGTATCTGGGTACTGGTCTTCCACTTGTTTCTCTAGACAACCAGTACTATCCCACTTCTCACACCAAGTTTGACACAGCGAGAGGGAATAAACTTCAGACAAGGCAAATTTACAGGTTTAAAACGCACCTTAGTGTGATACTTATTTTTCAAAAGTTCAAAAAATAATAAATGAAAACAAACCAATTGCAAAGAAAATCACTACTTAAGATCAGTAGTTTCTCACACAATACAGTCCTGGATTCTAGAGCTCCTAAGACCCTTCTCATCTGCATTCAACAGTTTGTCTACAGCAGCAGTAGAACATCTCCTTCTCTTTCAGGGCTGAGCCCCACTGGGCTGAACTGAAGTAAACTCACTGAAGGGGTATTTATACCTTGTTGGTGGGATCACCTGACTGAGTCCTCTTCTAGTTACAAGTCTGGACACGTTGTTTCATGTCTGGACATGTTGTTTCAAAACCAACGGGGGAGGGGTTATTTCAGGGGACTTCCTGGTTCAGTTAAAGGTACAGTGTGTATATACACAGATACTGACTTCTATATCTCTGATCCACAGTGACTAAGCTCTTTTATACATAGAACCTTATACAGTAACAAGTTTATAATGTGAATTTATGAAAATACCTTTAGGATTTCTTACAACTGTACTAATCATGACATTATTATGGTTTTATATGACTTCTGACTCCTTTTCTTTTTACTAACTGTATTCATTCCTATTTAAAATAGCCTTCATATTTTTTGTACACAAAATGCACTTATGCACTTTACACAACACCTCTCCAGGTGTTTGGCATCATTCCAGGGACGGGATGGATGGAAATAGAAAAAGAATGAAAAGAGAGAACTAGTAGGAAGTTTAGTAGGGAAAGTAAAGCGCTATGCAAGGTGGCCAGCCTGGGGTTGGGGGAGAAAAGAGAAAAGTGTTAACTGTTGCTAGGAAATAAGGAGATAGAAAAGTGGTCCATCAGTCACATCTGAGGGTGCAGCCTAGCTCCACTACATTTGCCAGACACTTTGCAATCATCACACTGTGACAAGAGAAAATCTGTCATGCAGAAAAAAATCAGCAGCCAAGTCATATGAACCTTCATTTTCTGTGAGGCACGCTGTCTACTTGTGTTGACCTGTCTTAGTTCTGGGCACCATAAAGAAAATGTTCTGCCCTTGGATTGGTCCTTTCTACATTGTGGAAAAGCTTTCTCTAGCTCACATCCATCTGCAATGCAAGTCAGATGGAAAGTCTGTCCACATCAATCGTCTGAAGCATGGTACCTGAGTAACATCTTCCAGGATGATACCAGTCCTCCCAGTAACGAAGTTGCATTTGAATCTGCTATCCCCAGCCTCATAAGAAAGCACAGCCTGTCTGCTGGCCAGGTACCACTGAGTGTTAAGGTGTTGGACGCCATACTTCACGCCACGCTGGTGACCCAGGTTCGGGAATGAGTCCAGCTCATCAGAGGTCGGCGAAGGGGGAGGGGAGATGAGGACATTGATCGGATGCCGACTGGCAGCTTTCCTCCTCGGGAGGGTTGAGAGGCTCTCCTCGGAGCTTGGCTACCACCTGGTGGAGGCTGGGTGGCAGCACTGCATTTGACGAGCTTTGGTGCTAGGCCGGGGAAGGGCAGAAGGGGCTGTATACTGGAGCTGCGGTGTGCATGCGCGCCTCCACGCGCATGTGTCACTGATTCTGAGGCCTCAGGTAATGGAGGGCGAAAACGAGGAAAATCAGGGGATCACAGTAGGATGATGCCTACGGGCTGGCTCCGGGGTTCCGCCGGGATGCGCATAGCGCCATAAGTTCCCAAACAACCCTGGAGTTCAGTAAGGCTGGCCAATGGAGCAGTGTCCTGCTGTGAGGGAAAAAACAGAGTGTACAAAAAAAAAGAAGGCACAGCCAAATGCACAGATGCCACCCAGTGCCATCCTCTGAAGCTCCGGCCCCAGTCCTGCCTCAGCTGCCTGATGCTGACCTCTGATCCCCAGTGGTGGGGCATCTGACCCAGTTTTACCATCAATGGAAGTCCATCACAACAGACAACTGGGTGCTCAGAATCATTTAGGAGGGATACTCACTGGACTTCACAGAAATCCCTTCAGACTATCCACCCAAAAGGCAACCGCTCTTATCAACCCATTTGTCAGAGCTTCTAGTGCAGGAGGTTGCGGGCCTTCTGAGCAGCACAGCACTGGAAAAAGATCCAGAACATAACAAAACACAGGCTTTTATCCCTACTACTTCCTAGTACCAAAGAAATCAGGGTGCATAAGCCCCATTCACAACCTCTGAAACCTGAACAAGTTCACTGATCAAGAAAAATTCAAAATGATTTATTTGGGATCTCTGCTTCCCTTCCTGAAACCTCAGGATTGGTTAGCTTCCATGGATATGCAGGATGCATACTAGCAAATACTGGTGCATCCCAGCCACCACAGATGCCTTCAATTTGTTGTGCTGGTACAACATTACCAGTTCAGAGTCCTGCCATTTGGGCTTTCCTCAGTGCGTCGAGTCTTTACAAAGTGCTTTGCAGCACTCGCAGCACATCTGAGAAAAACTGGGACTCCAGGATTACGCTTACCTGGATGATTGGCTGATGGCCAGCACATCTAGAAAGAAGATGGAACAGGCAAAGGTCACAGTCTCTCAGCTTCTTACCTCTATGGGGGTTCCGCTGAATCTAGAGAAGTCTCAGCTCCAACATTCACAGCAGCTGCAGTTCACAGGAGTTCTTCTGTATACAAGCAAGGCCTGGGCCTTCCTTCCAGAGAGTAGAATGCAGGCAATCCTGCAGATGGCACGCTACTTAATGGAGTGCAAATCTGTTCAACCCCACTCTATGTGACGCATGCTGGGTCTGACAGCCTCCTCAGTGTTCACAGTGCTCTGGCACAACTAACTGCACATGAGAATGACTCAGTGGATGCTCAGTGCACAGTGGTCACAAGCATCACACCCTCAGGCCTACCCTATTCAGGTGACCAAGCCCCTGATTTGGTCACTCGCATGGTGATCAATGGAGAAAAATCTCCTCCAGGGCTTTCCCTTCTCCCAACCAGAGTTTCAGGTGACTCTGATCACAGACACCTGCCTGTTAGATTGGGGGGCCCATTCTCAGGGCCTCCAAACACAACATGTCTGGGACTCATCAGAGTCTCATCTCCACATCAATGTGTTGGAGATGTGAGCTGTTCTGAATGGCTTGAGAGCCCTACTGATCTTTTTAGTCAAGAAACAGTCTTCCTCCAGACAGACAAGTTTGTGATGTATCACATCAACAAACAACAAACAGCACATTCTTACCCTCTCTACAGGGAGACGATGAGAGTGTGGGAATGGTGCCTGGAGCATGGGATCCGATTCCAAGCCATTTATCTGCCAGAAGTCCAGCACACTCTGGCAGATGAGCTCAGCCGAACACAGTCTGATTCTCATGAGTGGTCACTAGCTCCAGACGTCATGAGATCACTGTTCAAAGAGCGAGGCAACCCTGATGTAGACCTTTTTGCATCCCTACTCAATGCCGAACTGCTTCAGTTCTGCTCCAGAAATTCAGGACATGATGTATTCTGTCTGGATGCATTCAAACTGCAATGGCAAAATCAATTTCTATATGCGTTCCCTCCAGTTCATCTAGTGCAGAGGGTGTTGTTCAAACTGGAAGTGCATGGGGGGTAAGATGCTACTGTATGCCTCCTGCTGGCCTCAACAGATGTGGTTTCCTCTGATGACCATCTTTCAGCAAAATGAGGATTCTTCCACTCATCAGAACAGACTTACTGGCTCAGGATGACCTGGTCAATCCCAACCTGCACTCCCTACTCCTACAGGCCTGTCTCTTGAAGAGACAGAAGTGAACAGGTGCAAGGTTTCTCAGAGGGTCTCTGAAATACTTTTGGTTGACCTTAAACTTTCAACTAGGAAGACTTACACAGCCAAATGGAAAAGGTTTTCCATTTGCTGCTCCAAAACTAGCATGGATCCCTTTGGGTGCCCACTTGACAAGGTTCTGGAGTACCTGCAGGACCTTTCTGATGCTGACCTTCAGTATTCTACAGTTAAGGTCTACTTGTTTTCTATTTCTGCATACCACAAGCCAATCAATACTCTCTACCAATCATAGCTGCCACTGTTCAAAAGGTTTCTTAAGGGCATCTTATACACAGGGCCTCCAATCAGGAAGCTGGTGGTTGCCTGAGGTAGCAACCTTGTGCTTGATATGCTCACTTGCAAGCCTTTTGAGTCCCTTGTGAGCTGAAATGTATAACCTGGAAAGTAGCTTTTCTAGTGGCCATCACTTCTATTCGTAGAGTGTCTGAACGCCATACTTTGGTCACAGATCAGTGTGTCTGAAAGCCATACTTTGGTCATAGATCCCCTCTATACTGTTTTCCACAAGGACAAGGTAGTTCTCCACATGCACCTTAAGTTCCTACCTAAAGTGGTGTCAGAGTTCCATCTGCATCAGCCACTAGTGCTGCCTACCTTCTTTGACAACCTCCAGAGTGAAGGAGAGTGCACGTTCCACTCTCTGGATGTTAAGAGAGTCCATAGGTTTTACCTTGACAGAACCAAGGATTTCAGACAATCCAAACAGCCCTTTATCTCCTTTGATCCTAATGGAAAGGGACAGTCTTACAATCAAGTGCATTTCTACCTGGATTGAGAGCTGCCTACACCACTGCTATGCCATGACTCAGGTTAAGTACAAAGGTCTGGTATATGCCCACACCACCAGAGCAGTTGCCACATCCCTAGAAGAGATTTGCTCTGTACTTATTAGTGATAACTGCAGAGTTGCAACTTGAAGCACAGTGCACATCTTTGTTAAGCACTATGCCCTAGATGTCCATGCCAGGCAGCATACTACTTTTGGCAGAAAAATCCTGAAAGGACATCTGTCCTGTGTGAGCCCTTGGCTCCTGCCACACTAGTCTGGGGGATTTTGTCTGAACTTGGTACTCTGACCCATTAGTGGGAATCAATGGTGAAGATAGATTCCTGGAAGATATGATAATTATGTACTCACCATAATTCTTGATTTTCTAGGAATACCTTCACCATTGATTCATTCGCCCACCCAACATCCCCTGGACTTGTGCCAGTATGTTTTATTGGTCTTCACCCCTTATTCTTGGTTTGGGCTGTGAAAAAAACATCTTACTGGTTTGTTGACCCTTCTTACATTGGTCACCAGGGTTATCTTATGCCCTTAGCTTAATTCCATAAGTACATGATAGGTTATGCTGCACCTCCTCGGTAACAAAGATACTGAGGTGATTGAGGGCTGGTGCTGAGGTAAGCCATGCAGCATGAACCAGTCTCGTGGTGCCGAGCAAGCGTGCAGGTTACCTCAGTGCCAGCCTTCCTAAAAAGTTCTGGCTCCTGCAGGGTCCTAGTGCCTCCAGGGAAGAACCACTAGTGTGACTCAATGGTGAAGATATTGCTAGAAGATCAGGAATTATGGTGAGTGTCACGGATTGCACTTGGGGTGGGCACTGTGAGCTCAGTGGACCTGACCCTCAGGAGTGGGTTCGTGACAGATCTGGTGGCAGTGGTAGGATCCGAGAGATCTGGTTGCATAGTGTTGTGATTTGAGGGAGACTGGTGCCACAAGCACAACAGTCGGATTCGAGGCCAATGTATCAGATTGATAAACTGAAAACAGTCCACACACAATCAAGGCAAAGATTTGAAAAAAATAATTTGGTTACAGTATAAAGTTTCCTATCTGTTTGCTTTTTTCCTCAGGTGTAAGCCAGTATAGCAGTAGTTAGGGAAGAAGATGGCTTCCATCTACAGCAAATACACTGCAGACTACCTAAAGCAGTTATGTCAGGAAAGAGGGGTCCAGTGTGAGGGGTGAACAAAAAAACACCTCGTGGAAGCTCCTGTGGCAGTCGATGAGCAAGCGACTGCTCAGGACCTCGAGTCACAGCCAATGACTGAAAAGGACTGGACCTTGGGCGTGGGGGTGCCAAGTGACATTGCAGTGTCCAGTCCCAGGAAGGAGGACAGTGAGCCAGAGGGAACCCAGAGCCACAGCAACAGGGGAAGGTCACCACAAAACTGGAGCCAAAAGGGATCAGGCTGTAGCTACAGTTGAGGAGACTGGAGCTGGAATTTGAGCAGAAAAGGTCTGAAGCCCAGCAGCAAAGTGAATTCAAGCAGAGGAGGTTCGAGTTGAAAATGCAAGAAAAAGAAAACCAGAGTCAGAGAGAGGCCAAGGAAAATGAAAACAGCTTCAGAGAGACCGAGAAAAAGGAAAAATGGCTTCAGAGCAAGGCTGAGAGACAGGAAAGAGACCACAAGAGGGAATTTGAGCTGGAGAGGTTAAGACTCCAACAACCAATGCCAGAGGAGGTAAGTGGCAGGAGTGGATCTGAAACCTCCAGAGCTGAGGTATAAGTTGAATTCAAAATTAATAGCTAAATTTAAAGAGGGAGAGGATATGGATGCATTTTTAAATTCATTTGAAAAGTCTGTCCTGGCCAGAATACTCAGAGTCCTGGAGCTCCCAGCTATCCTGCTGCTTACTGGTAAAGGGCATTAGGCACTAGGCCAAATGGACAATCACGACAGTAGCAGTTATGAGAAACTTAAAGCTGCTTTACTTAAGAAGCATGAACTAACTCCTGAAGCATACAGAGTTAAGTTCTGTAAGCTGGCATGAGCTGTGAGGAACTTGCCACAAAACAACGTCAGTTTTTGAAATGTTGGTGGGAGGGAGTAGAAGCAAATTCTGTGGAAAAAAATTGAGGATGTTATGTTACTAGAGCAGTTCTTTTGCGCTTGCCCAGCAGAGTTGAAAACCTGGCTAGAGGACCGCGATCCAAAAACAGCACAGCAGGCTGCTGAGCTCTCGAGTCACTATGCCAACAACAGGCCTGCTCTGAAAGGCGGGGGAACAGGTGTGGCAGCGCAGAAAGGGAAAAGCATGCCTTCAGGGCAACTAAAACCCTCACTGCCTCCACAGAAAGGGGGAAGCCCCAGGTTACAAAAGAGGAATTTTTCAGATAAAAGTAATGATAACTGTTAGTTTTGCAAACAGCCAGGGCCTCTTGCTAGACAGTGTTCCAAAAAGGCACAGAGTGGACAAAGTGGTGCTCGAATAGTTTGGTGCACTGTGTATCCCTGAAAGGGGCTAAGGGTTTTAAATCAGCAGCCGGCTAGACACGGCGGTGTCTACAGCAGCGGCTAGTTTGTCAGCAAAGTGCAGCTATAATGGGAGTCAGTGGGAGTCCAGGGCCAAAATATAATATTTAGGTATTACAGAGCTGTGTGCCGTGTGTATTGTGTCGAAAGGGTGCTTAAGGCAGTGTGGTGAATATGGCTGTTATTCTTTCAGCGGTCAGTAGGGCCACTGTTTTAGTATGCTGCTTCCTGTTGACTGACATGAACGGGTGGAATGTTGTGGTGAATGGCCATGGAGATGTTAATGAGTGAACAAATTTTACTACGTCCAACATGCTAATTCAGAAGCATATAGTACTCCATACATATTGGCTATTGTCAGCCAAAAAAGTCTGTGCTCAGGATATGTGGTTATATTCTATTGTCTCCCTACTGGTTCATTTTTCTGGGTGGGTTGCTGAAACCTGTTTTTTTAAGCGGCTGCTTGTTTTGCTTTGCTTACGTATGTTGTCAGGGGATGAGGAGTCCAATCCATGGCCAAGTTTATCTGGACCTTCACACGACTGTGGTAGTTTTCAGTCTACCTTTAACTCTACATCTTGGTCTAAGTTACACGGAGTTAAGATCCTCCAGCTTAATGTGAGAGGTCTTGTTCCAAAATTGGTAAATTTGGGAGCTCTGTTGCAATCATATAAGCCGGAGTTACCTGTTGTACCAGAATCCTGGCTGAAGCCTTCTATACCTGACAAAGTTTGCAAAATGCAGGGTACAATATTATTAGAGCAGATCGACCCAGGAAAAGGAAAGTGAGGGCGTTGCAGTTTTTAATCGGGAGCATCTTGATATAAAGGTTTTGATAATAACAATACTCCTTATGATTGGCTGCTTTTGCACTTAAAGTTGGGCGGTTGTAAAAATGTAGTCGTTGGATGTCTGTACAATCCCCCCCAGTGTGGTCTACCAGGGTTAAAGGAATTTTTGGATTATATTATGAATTTCATACAAAACAAGGATTTTGCACTTGTAGGTGATATGAACTTGAACTGGGTTAACTGTGATGCTTTGGGCCTGGATGTTTGTCTGCAGTCTTATAATCTCCAATAGTTATTACATAAGTCAACTCATTTGAATTCCTTGTCAGATAATCATTCCATCATTGACTGGGTGGTTACCAATAGTCCTCATATTGTTTCCTTTTCTGGTGTTCTTTGTGAATTTGTCAGTGATCACTTGGCAACCTTTTGCATTCTAAATTTTAAAAGACAAAGGCTCCCTGCAAGGTTTATTGAGTTTCGTTACCTTTAAACAAGATAACACTGAGATTTTGAAAATGGAATTGCTAAAAATTGATTGGTCATTTCTTTATTCGATTCCAGATCCTGATTGTGCTGTTGATTACTTCTGTAAGCAACTATTACCCATTCAAGATCAGATAGTTACCTTACAGAGATAAGAGTTAGGGGTTCTACCAAGGGCTGGTTTACCAGTGAAATCAAAGATTGTATTAAAATGAGAGATCTGGCCTGGATTATGTACAAGCAGTCTCCATCTGCTTCATCACTTAATGTTTATAGATCTCTTCAGAACAAAGCAGGATGGTGGTTAAGGCAAACAGGGATTACCATAAGCATACGTTTGCTGAGGGTCTATCTGGCCCCAGGTCTTTCTGGAATACTGTTAATTCACTCTTGTCCCCAAAGGATAAAACTTCTATTAAGTTGTTAAAGGTGGTAGTTGGGATGTTACTGAACAAAGAATAATTGCTAACCTACTGAATTCCAAATTCTCTAATTTATCATTATATAGTTCTAGTTCTAACACCTCTGATGACGATAATCTGCCACAGTCAGTCCCCCTTTGGATATACCACCATTCTGTTTTCGCAGGATAACTAGATCTGAGGTTCTGAAATTGGCTGGTGCCTCTCCCAATAAGTTTATTGATTATGAGGGTGGCCTTGATGGCCATTTTGTTAAACTGGCTTCCCCATTTATTGTGGGTCCTCTTACCTCTATATTTAATCTTTGTTTAATTTCTGGTGTGTTTCCAACTACTTGGAAAAGTGCAAGGGTCATCCCAATTCCAAAGAAACCCGGAGCTGTTCTTCTTGAAGATTTAAGACCAATTTCTATTCTTAATCCATTGAGCAAGGTTTTGGAGAAATTGGTTGCAAATCAGGTTACACATTATTTGGATAGTTATAAATTTATTGTGTCATAAACAGTACGGGTTTCAGAGGAATCATGGGACAGGGACTGCCCTGGTTAGGTTCACTCCTGGTTAGATTCATCTTGTACTTACGGTATTTGAAAAGGGTGCTTTGACTGGTGCGGTGTTCGTGGACCTGACCAGGGCTTTTGAGTTCATTGATCATCCTCTTTTATGTGTGAAGTTGAGGCAAATGGGTTTTTCCTCACAGGTAGTTGAGTGGTTTAGAAACTACTTAGCTGACCATTCACAGATGGTTTATGTTGAATCTTTTCAGTCAGATGTTTGTGCCTTAAGGTGTGGTGTTCCACAGGGGTCCATTTTGGGACCCCTGATGTTTTCTTTTTTCATCAACCAACTTCCCTCTGTGTGTAACTCCTACGAAATGTTGTTGTGCACAGATGATCTTATATTTTTTCATCAAGCTCAATTAAGTTCGCAATTAACCTCTTGTTTACAATCTGAGTTTCCTATAATTTGTGACTGGTTTGAAGCCAACTCCTTGGTTCTGAATATCAGAAAAACAAAATCTGTGCTGTGTGGCACTCCCCATATGCTAAAAGATGTTGTGGGTTTATCAATCTCTGATACGGGTGGGACTGCAATTGAACAGGTAACCGAGTTTAAGTACCTAGGTGTGCTTCTTGATTCTGGCTTGTCCTTCCATCCACAGGTAAAGGCAGTTGAGTAAGAGTATTAACCGTAAATTAGGTATCCTTTATAAATTTAGGAAATGTTTCTTTGTTGCGACTCAAAGGTCTATTGCTATTTGTTTCCTGTTGCCCCACTTAGAGTATAACTGTAGTCTTTATTATGGCTCAGGGGCCAAGGAAAGTCATATTCTGGCTGTCGGATATAATAACATTTGTTGCTTTGTCTTGGATTTACCATCACTTACACATCATTGCTTATTCTATTCACACCTGGATTGGTTTTCATTAGATTACAAATTTGCTTATTTTTTTGGTTGCCAAATCTTTCAAGCAGTCCATGCAAAATCCTACTTTCCTTTATCAGACATGGTTACTACTACACCATGCTTGGAAAATTTTAAATCTTCCTCTGGCATGATGTTAAATCTTCCTTTACATAAATTGAAATCAGGTGGTCATTCCTTTTCTGTTGCAGCCCCACTTTTTTGGAGTGCTCTTCCCTGCTGGCTTTGTAAAAACATCTCTAAGTGCATTTAAATCTGATTTTAAAGTTTATTTAAAGTTTTTGGATATTTATAAATGTAATTTTAACCGTGATGATTTATTGTTGTTTGGTGTTGTGTCTATTTTGCTTTGTCGGGTCGAGCCTGAAAAAGGACCTTTCGGTCCAGTGTTCCTACCCGGTTAACAAAAACAAACAACAAACAAAGCATGCCTATAAACATGGGGAGCACATACACCCGGTTACTGTAAATGGGGTACACACCCATGGGTTAAGGGACACAGGGGCACTCTTACCTTAGTAAAAGGGGATATGGTTGGACCTGAACAGCTTATACCTAATCAGTTTGTAACAGGGGATTCACTGGGAAGGAGAAAACTCTGCCACTAGCTAGTGTTCTCCTGGACTGAGGTGAGACAGAAGAGAGGGTGCTAAACCTGGCCATGGCAGACAACCTTGCACTGGATGTGATTATAGGGAACAATCTCCAGAAGGGGGCGGTGTGTGTGGTTACCCGCAGTCAGACGGCGAAGGTCGCTTGTAGTTCCCTGAACCCCACAGAAGCCCCTGTGGGGAAAAATGGGAGGCTGGTTCCCCAGCCTGTGTCTTCTGAAATGGAGAGTAGTGAAAGGGACGTAGGACTTTCCCAAGTAGCAGTTTACAAAATAGCTACTGAAGGTTACTCTCCGAAGGGAAGGGTAACAAATGGTCAGAAGGATAGGGATGGCAGTGGCCCTGAATGCCCTGGCACTAGAGCTATGGACCCCAGTTTAGGAACTGAGGGGGACATGTCCCATGCCTTGAGGAAAATGTGAAGATTCTGCAGCTGCTCAGAGAACTGACCCTGGTTTGGAGAGGCTGAGGGCTTGCGCAGAATCTGACGGGACACAGGGAGGTGACATAAGACATAGGGTATTTTGGGACAATGGACTGCTGCAAAAAGAGGACAAAAGGACAGAGGAAGGGGTGATGGGCAGGCAGCTTGTCATTCCCCAGGGGCACCACGAGTGGTTGCTCAAGATCTCTCATGATATCCCCATGTCCAGACATCTGGGAATCGCGTGTACCATGCAGCGATTGGTCCAGAATTTCTATTGGCCCAACTTCACCAAGCAAGCGAAGAAATATTGCAGGTCTTGTCACAGGTACCAACAAATAGGGAAGGCAGGTAGTAAAACCGAAGTCTCCCTAATTCCCTTGTCCACTGTGGAGGAGCCATTCCAGAGGGTAGGAATGGATATTGTGGAACCTTTGAGTACCCCCAGCTCCTACGGGAAAATGTTTGTCCTGACGGTGGTCAATTATACCACCCGATATCCAGAGATGGTCACCCTCTCCTCATTTAGGAGAGACAAAGTGGCAGACGCCTTGATAGGGATTTTCTCCCATGTCGGGTTTCCATAGGAGGTTATCACGGATCAAAGGGGTACCTTCATGTCGGACCTGATGAAGTGTTTGTGGGAGAAGTGTGGGGTGGTGCAGAGATGTACAACACCTTATCACCCACAAGACAATGGGCTTGTGGAAAGATTTAATGGTACCCTAAAATCAATGCTCCAAGAATTTGCCAAACAGCATGGAAGGGACTGGTAGAAATACCTTCTCCACCTGTTGTTCGCATACAGGGAGGTGCCCCAAGAATTGACAGCATTTTCCCCCTTTGAACTCTTATATGGACGTAGGGTGCGTGGGCCCCTAGGCCTGATCCGGGAAGACTGGGAAGGCAAACACGCTACCCAGTTAACTCCCATTATGAAGTATGCCCTGAAGCTTAGGAAGAAGCTGAAAGAGCTTATGGGGGTAGCCCAAAGCAACCTGTCAGCTGCCCAACAGAAGCAAAATGTCTGGTACAACTGCGGAGCCAGAGCTTGCTTGTACAGTGTAGGCCAGAAAGTCATGGTTCTAATCCCGGTCTGGAAGGACAAGTGGCAGGCTGAGTGGGTGGACCATACAAGGTAGTCTGATAGGTAAATGACATAAATTATATTGTACAACTGCCTGACAGAAGACATACCCAAAGGATGTACCATGTCAACATGATGAAGCCATATGCAAATAGGGCTGACATGGTATTTGCAGTGTGCAGGCCTAGGGAGGGGACAGATGAAGAAGACCCCTATTGGACTTGCTGGAGGAAAGCAAGCGGGAGTCCTCTGTGGAGACAATCAAGCTTTCACCCCAGTTGACCCCGAAACAGTCCCAGGAAGTGAGGAAGGTTTTAGAGGACTTTGCTCCTTTGTTTACAGCCATGCCTGGATGAACCCCCTTAGTGACACATGATGCAGACATGGGGACGCAAGCACTCATACGGTTGACAGCCTACTGGGTGTCTGAGGCCATCCTAATAGACATTAGGAAGGAGGTGGAAGAAATCCTGGGTTTAGGGGTAATTCAGAAATCCCGCAGCCCCTGGGTCTCACCCATAGTCCTCGTTTCCAAGCCAGATTGCTCTACTTGCTTTTGTGTGGACTATCGTGGACTCAGTGCCATCATGAAGTCTGACACCCCCCCAATGCCATGGACGGGCGAACTACTGGACGAGTTGGGAGGGGCGACATAGCTTACCGCTACTAACTTGATAAAAGGGTACTGGCAAGTGGAGTTAACTGCCAGAGCTATAGAGCAGTAGGCCTTCATCACTCCAATAGGATTATTCGAGTTAAGGGCAATGCCTTTTGAAATGAAGAATGCCCCTGCCACCTTCCAAAGGCTGGTCAACCAGGTGTTACATGGTACTGAAGAGTACGCAGGGGCATATCTGGATGATACTGCTATCTTCAGTACCAGTTGGAAGGAACACCTGTCCCACCTGAAGAAAGTGTTGGACAGGATACAGAGGGCAGGGCTCTCTGTCAAGGCTGAAAAGTGCCAGGTGGCTATGACGGAAGTGGCGTACCTAGGCCATGTAGTGGGGCCGGGGCAGCTTCATCCCAATCAAGGAAAGACTGAGACGACAGAGGCGTGGCCCAGGCCTGAAATCCAGAAGCAGGTTAGGAGCTTTCTAAGGACTGCCCAGTACTAGCAAAAGTTTTCACCAATTACAGTACCCTGGCAGCTCCCCTATCTAGTTTGCTAAAGAAAGGAATGCCCAAAAAGGTAAAGTGGGAGCCAGCCTGTGAATGAGTCTTTGCACGGCTATAGGAGGCACTGTGCAATGCCCCTGTGTTGGCCACTCCAGATTACAGTAAGCTATTTGTAGTCCAGATAGATGCCTCAGATGTGGGGACTGGAGCAGTCCTTAGTCGGATATCTAATCAGGGAAAAGATCACCCAATAGTGTACCTTAGCAAAAAGTTACTTCCCCAGGAGCAGGCATATTCCACAGTTGAGAAGGAATGCCTCGCGCTGGTATGAGCCCTGAAGAAATTAGAGCACTACCTCTATGGGAGGCACTTCAAGGTACTGACCGATCATAATCTCCTGGTGTGGCTAAATAAGATAGGGTAAACAAATGGTAGTCTCTTAAGGTGGAGTATTGCCCTACAGGCCTACGATATGGCCATTACCCACAGGGCCAGATCGCCCATTGCTAATGCAGATGGGCTATCTCACCAGTTAGAACAGTAACAGAATTTGTGAAAACCTTACCATGCATTAGGGGGCGTGTTCCCACAAATTCAGTCTAGGAGGGAGGGATGTAGCAACCTTGCCATCTGCCAGTCATTATTTGCAGATATAATTCTGTTATATATATATTTTTTTTATATGATTTTGTGTATGTGTACATGCCACAAGAATGCCAGTGTTACTGTAAGGGCCACATGGAAAGTGAGAATGGATTTCTTTTAAAAAATGTTTGACCATCCCCTGACCTGAGGGGCAGCTGCTTGCCAGGAAGAAAAGGTTGCATTTCCAGGTCCCTTAACAGAGATATTCCAAAATCCATTTACCTGTCATAAACCATGCACTTCAGAGGCAAGATGCTCCGATTCCAGGAAACTGTTATGGTATGTTGCATCTTATGAGGTGAGAGGACAAGGAACATCCTTTCTGGCAGACCTGTGTGAATTCTCTTACAGGTGTCAACTGTATTCCCAGTAAGACAGTAGAAACATAAAAAGTCACTGGGAAAATGAGATTGTGGGGAAAGAGCAAGAGTGTCATCTACTGGCTGAGAAAAGAAGGTCCCTTTGGGATTAGACAGTTCTTTTTCTTCACGCCTCCTCCAGCTATATAAGGAATTGAACAGGGGTCATTCGCTGTCATTTTTGCCGAGCATCTACAAGGGACACTCTTCTCCTGACACAAGAAGCAAAACTGCTGAGACCCAAGACTGTCAGTACAAAGGAAACTGAATCGTTCATTTACTTTCTTTAGACTTCAATTTACTACGGACTTAAGGTAGACTTCAGGTAACAGTTATAGTGCGTTTTTTCATGTATATTTTCCACTTTTATTTTTATTCTGTGACAAAATTAGTGCATCTTTTAGTTGTAACTGTATTATTATTAAGTATTTTAGCAAAAACATTTGTTTTTAAGAAAACTGCCTGAACAAGATTTAATTGTGTGTGAGTTGTGGGACAGTTATAAATAATCTGTGACAAACTGTTATTGCTAAAGGGTGCCTCCATAAGCAAACAATCAAGCAGGAGTCTGTAGGGATTTTGATTCAGGTTGTTGCATGTCCTGTTGGAGAAGACGAAATCAAGCACATTGGTATCCCGAAGAGAGTGTGATGCCCGATTCTTCCCCATTTGTGTAACAACCAACAAGGGTTCATATTTGGCTACGAGACTCGAGACTGGTATTGTGCCCTTATCCAGAGTTGAGAGGGATGCCCTAGGTCCTCATGGCGGGTGTTCAGTCATGACCTCGGTGAGCATTCTAAAAGGACACAAGGAGGGTATCCCTGTTTCCCTGAGCTCACAGTGCCCCCTCAAGTGCAATCCATGACAAGGAGAGGAGACAGGGATACCCTCCTCATGTCTTTTTAGAATGCTCGCCGAGGTCACAGCTGAACACCCACTACCAGCTGGAGGTGAGCAGTTGGCGGTCTCCATCGAGGAGAAAGATCTAGGGGTGCTGGTCACAGGCCATATGAATCATTCTGCACAATGTAGGAAGGCGGTGGCAAGGACCAACAGGATGCTGAGGTGCATAGCAAGGGGAATTATATCAGGGAGTGAAGAGGTGGTTCTGCCACTGTACAGGGCACTAGTGAGGCCTCACCTGGAGTACTGTGTGCAGTACTGACGTCACTTCTTAAAGCAGGACATAAGACTGTTGGGGGGGTACAGAGAAGGGCAACCAAGATGATAAGCAGGATGAGGGATACACCCTACGATGATAGGTTACAGAAGCTCAATATGTACTCCCTGAAGAACAAAAGAGATAGGGGTGATATGACTGAAATCTTCAAATACTTGAAAGGCATAAACAGGGTTAGCCATGAGGATCTGTTTGGGTATAGAAAAGAAGGGATTACACGAGGGCACAGTCTGAAATTATGGGGGGGGAGTTCAAAAGACAGATGAGGAGGCAGTTTCTCACAGAGAGGGTGGTGACAGCTTGGAATGCACTGCCTGAAGTACTGGTTTCACAAACAACTGTAGAGGGATTTAAAAGGGGATGGGACAGGGTCATTGGCAAAATCAGGACCCAGAAGAGGGAGGGATGGTGATAACTGGTGCATGCAGAAAGGAAATGAAAGAGGGGTATGGGGGCAGCATCAGTACTCAACACTGAGAGCTGCACACTCAAGCAGACCTGATAGACAATAAGGCCTGCATCTGCTGGCATCATGGTATGTTTGTATGTATCTCGATTTTGGAGTCAGACTCCGGGAGATCTGCAGATCCAGGGTTGCCCTCATATTCCTGAGGAGAGACTGAAAGGAAAGGCCCTCAGCTGGAAGCGAGGGCTTACCATCTAAACTACAGAATGAGTCTTCATCACCTTCAGAAACTATAAAGTCTGGATCGGACTCATCCTGCTCCACGTCACCTTCAGAAGGGGTTGGAGCTGCCCCAAACACGCCGTTGCCTGTCCTGGGAAAAGGATACATAGGAGACACTGGAACCAGCACCAGGTCTGGCACCGTAGAACCTAGCACTGCCCCATGAGGGGCCAGCGCCAGATGTGCCACAGAGACCGGCACGTGGCACCAAAGTCGGCATCATATGCGGCAACGAGGCCAGCACCACATGAAGATCCAGTGCAACCCTAGGTGAAAAAGAGGTGGAAAAAGACAGAACCTTTGCTGGCCCCTATGAAGAAACAGAATGAGGGGGGAGGGCACATGGAACTGGCATCGGCGGCACAGACACTGGCAAGGGGAGGAAACCCATTGCCGCAACCAGACGCTCAACCTGTCCCGAAGGTCCCAACCGCAGCTCCAAGACTCCTAGGCCCAAAGGCCCTGGAACCAGTTCCACAGTGAGGGCCAACCAGGACAGATGCTGTACCCACTGCTCCATAACAGCGGCCCACTGGTGAAACTGCCCACCAGAAACCCCGCCAGGGGACAGAGAAGGGCTCTGGTGTCAAGAGCCTGAGCGACCAAATGCAGAGGCTGTCGGAGAATCAGAGGGAACTGGAGAAGACCTACCACTCCCAACCACTGAGGACCTCTTGGCAGACATACCAGAGGATGACCTCGAGCAGTACCTTTTTCCCCCTTCCGATGGGATGAGGAGGAGCTTGAGGCCGAGCGGCGCCAGGTCCCTGGCCTGGATCAGGAATGGGCTTGCTTATTTTTGTGTTTATGGGAAGACTGTCCTCCCTCCCGAACACCAGACTGTCCATAGTCAGACTCCCCCCCCAGAGGGGGCGGTGGACCAGACACAGCCCAGCTGCCAGGGCAGCCTTCCGACGGAGAATCCTTACTGTGACCGTCACCATCCATGGTTGGCTCCCTTGAATGGTAGAGCTGAAAAGAAATATGAAAATCTCTTTTTTTTTCTCTAAACAAAATAAACTACCAGTAATAAACTAATAACAAACTAATTAAATCTGAACACTGTTGTCATATAGACGTGAAGATTTGACTGCTGGCGGGTGAGCCATGTCATCACTGAAGCGCACTCGACAATGGGGAGAAAATGAACTGAGGTGGTTGGAGGGTCGATGCCAAGATAGCCTACACAGGCGCAAGCCAGCCTCGTGGTACTGCACATGCGTGGCCCTATCTCGGCACCATCCCTTCGGAAGATTTTTGGGTCCCGCAGGGTCCTAGTGTTTCCGGATTGAACTCAGCAGTATGAATAAATGGTGAAGACTTTAAGTCCAGGATGACCCTCAGTATCATCTAATCTGTACTGCAACTTAGTCACTGGAAGGACTCCATCCCCTGGCTCCTCAGTGTGCCCTCTACGGATAGCAACTAGGTGTGGTCATAACAGGGCACCTGTTCACACCTCATCTTAAGGTTCCAAAACTAGGGACTGTGAATCAGAGCCTCTGTTTCAAGGTTTCCTGGACATTTTATTGAATCAGCTTGCACCATTTTGCCATGTTAACTAGTCCATATGAAACCGTGAGAAATGACATAAAGGGCTTGATTTTCAAAGTGTGTGACGCAGGGCTTGCATCACGCCCTGCGTCGCACCTTTTTTGGTGCAGCTGCGCCAAACTCCTTTGATGCAACTGCACCTGATTTTAGTACACTGGGCACAGTTGCAACAATTTCCTCAATTTACTGCAGCTTGCACCAAAGATTGAAAAAGGGTCCCTCAAATGGCGCAAGTCAGACCAGGGAAAAGCATGTCTAACTTGCGGCATTTGGTGCTTGGGATTGAAAATCCCGATCGCTGACTGGGAGGATGCCACAAGCCCTGTGCACCAAACGATTGGTGTAACTGGGATTTGTGGCATTCAGAAGGCTTTGAAAATCAAGCCCAGAATGTCCATGAAGCCTTGGAATAGAAAGTTATAAGTAGTAAAGGGCTCTACATGCAATGACACTAAACAAGTACTGTAACAGAAATCACTTTTCTAGAAAAAAAAAAAAAAGTTGTCCAAACACATCAGAACAGAGGTCATTATTAAACAGGAGGTACCATTGCCCAGTCCAAAAAATGTCTCCCAGCTTTCCACACAGGCAAAGGGGCAGGAAAAGGCATGGAGCACCCCATTCGTGCAGGATGAGCACCTGAGTGGCACTACTGCGAAAACTAGATGTGTGCCTTCTTCACACTTAGGCCCAGGCTATGTAAGCATTTATGCAGGTGGCTGGATCAGGGCTGGGCACAGAGACGGGGATATGCATACATGGGGTCCATAAAAGGATTTCTTCTCTTTTAGAAGCACATATGGGCCAACAGTGCTATGTGCCCTGGGGTGTGCCGTAACTCTAGCCAGCCTGGTAAGTAACTATTCATGGTGCTGTGGTGAATTGCTGGGCTGCAATCAGCCCTATCAGTGACTGTCCCCAGCCCTGCAAGCTGGCATGGAAAGCTGGTGTCCATCTCTGGATTTTCTTTTTATTTTAATTTTTGTAAAGAATCTGTCAAGTAGTGATACAGCAGTCCTTGGGAGACTACCATATCCCATTATCCCCTGCATCTGATTAAATGCCCACCACTGATTCCTCCTTTGCCACTGACACAGCCCTAGCCTCTCTGCTTTGGTGTTTGCATACAAGAGGGATAGCCGTATGGAGACTGTGGGTCATGCCTCTGACATGTATATTTAATGAGCGCGGCCAGGCTGCACACCAAGAATTTGCCCTTAATGCAATAGAGCCATAATGCCTGCGTTATAACAACTATACAACACACACACACACACTTTACCACTCTCAGTATATTGTGACATCACTGCAGAAATCTGACATATAACAGACCATTAAACTGTAAATGATTTTAATAAATTTTAGAAAGACAAGTGGAAAAGATTAATGTACTTTACTTGCAAGTGATTTAAAACAAGGCTTGGAACGCAAACAAAAGAAGTGATCATCATCCAACATAGGAAGAGACGTGCATCGAAGTTCATAAAATTTTTTTAATACACTTTTAGTCTGTCTTCTTGAGGAAGTGATTTTTTAAATGGAGGCTCCATTTAACAATGTATTAGAATAAAATATTGTGGTCTTACCTTCAATACAAATCATGTGTCTTCCACCATTCTGTTTTCATCTTTAGATGTGACTTATTTAATTATAGTATATCAGTGGTGATAAACACATTAATGCATACAAATGTACAATACACATACACACACACACCACGTTTGTGTTTTGAGGCACCCTTACCAGTCCTTCTATGACAGCAGAACTGGATTCAATTTCTGGAACTTCCTGTAGGAAGGTGGCAGCAACAGACTGTAGCGCCTCTGATGGCCATTCCCTAAACCAGTCAATCGTGCAGCAGGTCACAAGAGAGGGGAACTGGCGATGGCGGGCACGAAAAACCTCTCCGATAGGACTAGGAAAGAGAAATACAGATTTACTATAAAGAACTGTTCTGAAAGAATCAACTTTGTCATCTTAAAGAAATACGAAATCACACATGCCCCCACAATGCAAAGCATCATGGGCTGCATATGCAAATCACCACAGACTATTATGCTGGTTCAACTTTAAGCAGAAATGCATGGTGCCGAAAGGCCTCTCACACAGTTTGCAAAGGGTGCCCTAATGTCTTTCAATGGTGTTTTGAACTTATGATGATATCTTGGACATTTTTAGGTATTTTGTCACCAAATTTTCAACAAGGACTTTTTGGGACCCCACCTCATGAACACTGTCACTGTTGTTTCATTAATCGGGCCTGGAAGGTGATTTTGCAGTCGCTGCGCGAAATCACCTTTCGGAACTGATTAACGATATGACAGTGCCAGTGTTCATGAGGTGGGGTCCCAAAAAGCCCATGTTGAAAATTTGGTGAAAAAAATTCCTAAAAATGCCCAAGTTACCTGTCTCTGTTGAAATTTTTCTATGCACGCACATAACTTTAGTACTTTTCAATATTTTGTCGCCAAATGTTTACACCACCTCATGAACAGTACAGCTGTCATTTTTCACATCCTTCCCGAAACGTGTTTCCACGCCTGTAACGCGGAATGGCATTTTGTCATGGATTTTCAATTTTTCACCTACGGGATTCATGAGACGGGGTCACAAGAAGACTATATTGAACATTTGGGGTCAAAATATGAAAACATGCCACATTTATGACCACTCATTACGATTTGGCTACGCCTGCTCATAAATTTGGAAGTTTTAAATATTTTTACCTCAGATTTTCTACATAGCCTTCTTATTACTCCTCCTCATGTTTGTCATAGCTGTTATTTTTCAAATTCTGCCCACAATGTGTTTTTGCACCTATGGTGCAAAACGGTGTTGCAGTTGCGCACAGTAACGTTTTGGCTTGCATTTCACAATTTCTCTGTACCAGGGTACATGAGGTGGGGTAATAAGATGGCTATGATGACAATTTGGTCGCTGTTGTTCTACACATGGAAGCGCAGGGCACTAAGGGCCCTGCACTTCCTCACCTACATACATATGCACATCTACAGAGGGATTGGAGCGCAGAGTTCAAAGGACCCTGCTCTCCCACAGTAAAATAAGGATACTAATATACTATCTCAAAAAGTAAGATTTAGTATTTGCCGTATTAGTCCTTGCAAGAACAGAACCAGAAGCAAATGATTTGATACCTTTTAAAAGGTATCAAATCATTTGCTTCTGGATCAAAAAGTAAGGAAATTTATTGCAAAAAAAATTTGTTAATGCATCAGTTAGGATTCATATTAGAGTGACAAAACCCTAAAACTACACCTCACCCCCCACGTAACCCTACCACTCCACCCCACCCCTGCCCTCCACACACCAACAGGTGTCGGTGTGTGCCTTGGGGTTGTTGGCCCTGACGCTCACCCCATTCTCCTATACTGTACCATCTCAGCTTCTTTACACATGGAATAGGGTGAGTGTTAGGGCCAACGACCCCAAGGCACACATCGAGACCTGTTGGTGTGTGGAGGGTGAGGGTGACGTGGGGTGGTAGGGCTGCGTGGGGGTGTGAGGCATGGTGTTAGGGTTGGAAACCCTAACATCACATTTCCATACTTTTGTCACTTTAATATGAACCCTGAGGTGCCCCCTTTCTATGGAAAAGCCCTGTACAGAAAATAAAGAGACAGCGCACCTCATGCAGAGGACAGTATGAATGTTATTGCGGACTCGCTTGGTGTAGGCTGCCATAAGGTTGGCCTTGGTAGGTTGCTGCCCCATATCCAGGACAATTGGCTTCATGGTTGTTAGGATCTGGTCCTGTTCGTCTACACCATACAAATTGGGAACGTCTCCAGAGTTCAGAATGTTATTGATGTCTTCTAGGAATGACTCATTCTTTATCTGAAGAAGAAAAGTTAAAGCTTTATTAGAGCAGTCAAGCAGCACAAGCATAAGCCTGTATCGCAAGCTTTGAGCAACTCATACACATAGCTGTGGGTAAATAAAACAAATTTGACTGCGGCTGGGATCCCTTCTTCTTTTCCCAACCATGTACATCCCATCCCAACATATCTCAGTCACAGGGTGACAGTGCACAGATAAATTGGGGTTACTCACCTGTATCCATAGTTTTACTAGTGGCACTCTGTTAACATCTATACACTGTCAGTTCTGTTTGAGACAGCTGAGTCACCGAACATCTTCAAGCTAAGTTCCTCCCATCACCTGCACAGTATATCTTCCAGCAATACCCCCGATGTCATATCTTTGCATGCCAGAAGTAGGGAACAGGAAAGGACATGTGTGTTCTGTGGATGTGAACTGTATACCAGCAGAGTTACGGTTACAGGTGAGTAAACTATTTCTACCATCATGGATACAGTTCACTACCCACACACTGTCAGACTCCTAGCACTCCTCTGGAAGGAGGTAGCAAGGCATGCATCCCTACTGGGTGAAAAGAAACTGGAGGACCGAGGCTCCAAAAGCAATATAATGATGACTCAGCCTATCAATGCTGTAGTGGGAAATGAAGGTGTGTGCTTTGGTCCATATTGCAGCCCTGCATATCTCCTCAATGGGGAGATCCCTGAAAGTAGCCACCGCGGCAGGGGGAGGAACTTCATGTGGGGTCGAGGGACAACTTTGTCCTTGTGGAAAACCAGGTAGGGAGACTCCACTGAAAGTTCTTGGAGCTCAAGCAGCCATCGGGCTGAAATGAAGGCCACCAAGAAGGAAGTCTTTCATGACAAGTGTGAGATCTCACATCTGTGCACTGGCTCAAATGGCAGGCCCATTAGCACAGAAAGCACCAGCAGCATGTCACATGGAGGCAGCGGTTCATGCACCAGAGGGGACAAGTGGTCTAGGCCTTTAAAAATTTGCCCATACACCTTCTCCTGTGCCTCTGTTGGCATATCAGCATGAAGCTTGGTATGCAGAAATGGCTGCCAGATACACCTTAAAGGTTGTGGCTTGCAGTCCCAACAGAGACAGGGACAAGAGGTAGTCGAGAATCATCGCAACTGGGCACCCAAGAGGATGAAGATCCTTCCATTGCCACCACAGCAAGAATCTCTCCCAACTTGAACACATACCTTCTGTGAGTCAACTCCTTCTGGGATGCCTCAACAACACAGAAGATGTCTTCCAAGAGGTTCAACGCCTGAAACTCTAGCCACTCAAGCACCAGGCTGAGATTTGCAGAGCCTGAAGGTCTGGGTGCAAGATCATTCCATGTTGTCTTGTTAGCATGCCAGGGCAGAGAGGCAACCTCCACTGGGGCCTGCAGTTGAGGGTGAGGAGATCCAGGTGCCAAAACTGTCTGGTTAAGTCTGGCGCTATCAGGATCATCCTAGCCTTGTCCTTCAGGACCTTTACTATTTATTTAAATTTTGTTAACTGGGTAGGCCCACTGGATCCCGAAGAACCATTTTTCAGTAGTGACCTGGAGTTAGATACCAGTACATTAACTCATTTAAGTGGGGAACAATACATCTGGTGAAAAGCAGAGAATAAGTACTGCTTTGATCATACAGACGTTCGTACATCAGTAGACAGCTAAGCAAAGAAGATTACGGACTAGACAATAGGAAAAAAGGGGGATTAGTACAGGGCATAATTTAACTCAGTGGATAACACTGATGACAGACTAAACTAGATGCCACCCTAGAGGGGTTTGGCCATACATGTAGCTCCTTGTGGCAACCGCGCAGGGCCGCCTTGAGTTTGCTCAGATTAGGAATCACGTGTAAGGCAAACTAGAGATTGTACAGACCAAGAACAGCATTAAGTGCAGTTGCAGATGCTAATTTCCAGTAGGTAATCTCAGAGCCACTTGTGGAATGATGCCAGAGAGCGGAAGTCTTGCAGGGTAGCAGGGAGTTTGCTCCAGAGTGTCGGTGCTGAGTGAGCGAAGGATTTGCTACCAGCAGCCGTCTTAACCTGGGGACTTCCAGTAAATTCCTACCTGATGTCTGAAGCAGTCTGCCTGATCTCTTGGGAAGGATTAGGCCAGTGAGACTCTCAGCTGGGGGGTCATGCATTAGATTACATACTTGGCACAATAGCGGGTACTGCAGCCTGTGGCTGAGGGAATGCCATTTCAGGGAGGCCAGTACTTCACAGTGGTACCTCCTCGGGTGTGCCTTGGAGGCAAATAGGGCTATTTTGGTGTATAGTGCCTGCATCCTACTGAGCTCCTGTTTGGGGTGTGAGATTATTTATTTTTTTATTTACTGAGTTCTTGGATAACACCTGTGAGCGGATGCTCTTTTGTAGGTTCCATGTCAGTTGAACAGAAAATAACAGAGTACAACAATTTATACAGCTGTTCCTAGGGTATACACCAACATGGGTAGCAGAGCTTGGTCTGCAGCTGCCCCGCTGCAGTGGAATAAACTACTGGCTTAACTCCATTCCATTGACACACACTCCAGTTTCAAGTCCCACCTTAAAGTCTGGTTCCTGGCAAACTCATCCTGCCACTGCTCCCTGGGGTCTGACACCAACCCACACTAGTCAACTCCCCAGCCCAGGAGTCACCCACCTAACCACACTAGTCAACTCTCCTGCCTACAACTGCTATATTGTATTTTTCACAGCAATATTTGACTTCCTTGCCTGTACATATTGTATATATATTGTTTTACTGAGTATTCTGTGTATTACTTGCTCCCGGGACGATGCAGTCACACGTTGTACACTGCGCCTACGATTTGTTTGTTTTGTACCAAATCTCCTCATGTCTGATATTGGAACCTTGTATCCACTGTTCTCAAATGGACCTATGCATCAAACCTGAATATTGTGCTCACTATTGTTGCTTGTATCAAATCTGTTTCATGTGTATTACTGTTACCTTGTATTCACTGTCACCCTGCGCCATGTGTTATGGCCCAGGTCATGCCTGATAACGGTCTCTGGGATCAGTGCACTCACCCCGGTTATCAAAATCATAAATAAATAAATTTACAGAGATGCTACAGTAAGTTACAGAAAGGTTCACACAGGTAGACACTGCTGAGACACTGTACAACATATGCTTGTGTCCGTGAGTTCGAACACCCTGGAAAAGATAGACACAGAGAAGGTAACAGACAAAGGTGACATAGTGGAGGAATGGAGGAAGAGAGGGGAGAGGGAGGGGTGTGCAATGAGACATGGCGGGGTAGGCAGGGGCGAGGTGGGGATCTGTAAAGTACTGAGGCTGGGAGGTGCCCCCTGGGTCAAAAGGTGCATCTAAGTGCAGCAGGTGATTATTATGGGAGGGGGTAAGCAGATGCAGTCAATTAATGAGGTGCTGATGAAGACTTCGCTTGTATGCACTAAAAGTTAGGTGAAGCAGTCACAGTTGTCCTCAGCAATGAGGTGCTGATGAAGCTTACATTTGAAGGCACTAATAGATGCTACTCCAGAGATTGCAGGTGGTAGAGCATTGATCCAGTGGGGTGCGCAGTAGGAGAATGCACGTTGTGCCAATGTAGTGCGGTATCTAGGTTCACTAAAGATTCAACTGCTGGAGCTTCTGGTCAGCCTAGCACTCGTGTGTTACGTAAGCAGGTTCTGAACTCCTGGTGGCAGTAGATTTACTGAGGCTTTTTTGGCAAGTAGGCAGGTCTGGTATTTAATTCTGTTCTTCAGCTGGAGCCAACCTGCCCGAGCATAGAGTTCACAGGCGTTTGTGAGTCTTGCAGCACCTGTGAGGAGGTGGCAGGCCTTATTTAGTGCCAAAGAGATGCGGCGGAGAGCAGTGTCCACTGCCGACCTGTATATGGCCAGGCCATAATCAATGAGGGAGACAACTGAACTATTGATGGCCAGGTTCAGGGCTTCATTTGTTAGGCGTGCTTGTGACGGTAGAGTATCCAGATTCTTGAATTGATGGCCTTTGCAGTATTGTCTGTGTGCTGAGCGTAAGACAGGGTGGAGTCAATTGTGATACTCAGGTACTTGAAGTGCTGTATTAGATCCCGTGTGTTGCCACTGTCATTCTTGACAAACGGTGAAGGCCTTTTGCTTACTAAGGGAGCTGGAGTAGATCATGGTCTTTGTTTACTTGGTTTACTTACTTGGTTTTTAGGACAAAGGAAGGCCAACAGCCCATCAGGACTGTCCTCCACATTTGTGGATCATTTACCCATGCCCCGTTCATTCATCCATTTATCAAGTTTATGTTTAAATGTAATATTTTTAGAGTCGACGATATCTTGAGGCAGCTTATTCCATAGTCTGGGTGATCTAATGGAAAAAAAGTTTAACCTTTTATTATTACTAACTTTTTGGACTTCTAGTTGTCTATTATGAAGTCTTGGTACAATTTTTCTTACAGAGTAAACAATACCACATTGTTCCATTAGTTCCGGAATGTTAAGAATTTTAAATAGTTGTAATAGTTGTTAAATAGTTGTTTTTTTTTTTATAGTTGAGTACTAGTCTGTGTTCTTTAAACCAACCTTCGGTGGAGGAGAAACCAAGTTGGAGGTCTGCTTGTAGGTGCTCAGGGTGAGGACTGCTGGTGAAAATGACCACGTCATCAGTGTACAGGAGCATACGACTGGGGCAGGAGCCTGGGAGTTTGTTAAGGAAAATGCTGAACATTAGGGGTTCCAGGATTGATAATTGTGGGACCCCTGAGCGGACCGGTCTGCTATCAGAGATGATGTCCCCAATCTTGACCCACTGAGAGCGAATGCAGAGATAGCTGTTGAACCACTGAACTGTATCTGGAAAGAGTCTGGTGTCGGTTATCTGCTCAAGGAGAAACGCATGATGCACCGTATCAAATGCTTTTGACAGGTCAATAAATGCAGCTCACAACAGCTGGCCTTGGTCTAAAGCTTAGAGGGTGAAGCCTGTAAATTCCACCAAAGCCGTGATGTTGCAGTGCCCCGCCCAGAACCCATGCTACTCCGGGCAAAGCAGCTGGTGCAGATTCAGGTTCTCCACAAGCTGATCTGCCACAATCCGTTCAAGCGCTTTGGAAAGTGGCTGGAGTATGGAGATCGGCCTGTAGTTGTTGTGCAATGTCCAGTCCCCACTTTTGTGGATTGGGGTTACAGTCACAGATTTCCATCGCTGGGAGGATTGTGAGAGGCGGAGGGACAGATTAATTATTGAAGTCAAGGGGCTCAGGACTTCGAGGGTCAGGGCAACAAATTTAAGGTCTAGGGTGTCCCCACTGTGTCTTAATTTCCCCAGTATCTTCTCCAGGTATTTTCTGACCTCTGTTTTGAAAACTTCTTTAGTCAAATAATGGAAGGTTGCTGGTTGGAGTTAGTTTGC
This sequence comes from Neoceratodus forsteri, assembly GCA_016271365.2. Taxonomy (NCBI): domain Eukaryota; kingdom Metazoa; phylum Chordata; order Ceratodontiformes; family Ceratodontidae; genus Neoceratodus; species Neoceratodus forsteri. The sequence continues at coordinate 1,705,685,069 of CM028129.1, read as the reverse complement.
CATCAGGATCTTTCGGGGTGGGGGTTTGAAACAGTCTGCTGGGACAACTCCACTTAGGTCTGTGAATGCACAGTTCAGTGAGTTCGCAATGTGGAGTGGGTCCAAGGAAGGTACATCTTCGACCATGAGCATAGTTGGAGCAGTTTTGGGATCCTTACCCGTTATGTCATTGAGGTTGGCCCACAAAGACTTGCTGCTATTCCAGGAGTCAGAAAGGGCTTCCTTATAGTACAAGCTTTTAGTGAGTCAAATAGCCTTCGTACACTCGTTCCTAGCTTTTTTATACTGCGGGATGTTGGCAGGTGTACCATGTGCTCACACCTTTGCCACAGGTGGTCTCTAGTGCTATGTTGAAATAGGAGATCCGGAGTAATCCAGGGGTTGCAGAGTCCATTTATTTTTCTTGTTTTCAGGGGGTTATCACAAGCGGTATTGAATTTCATAATGAAGATGCCGAGGACATCATCCATGTCCTTGGCTCCATAGAGGTCCGACCAATCAAGGCACTGCAGGTCTGCTTTCAGTTGAGGCAGGTGCTCTTTAAGAAGCACATGGTTGGCTACAGTTCTGAGTGGAGTTTTGCAGTAGTTGCTGTTCCAGGTGCATATAATGAGGGAGTGATAACTTATGGAATCGGTGAGGATGGTGGTGTTGGAGATATGTTCAGGTCGGTTGGAAAGAACCTAGTCCAGAAGAGTGCCGGTACCCGTTTTGTAACGGACTCTTGTGCCAGTTAATGCTGACGTCCCCTAGTAGCACAATTTCAGAATTTAGGCTCAGGGTACTGATAAAGTCCATCAGGTCGCCAGTTCCTGCCGCTGTTGTTTTGAGTAGGAAGTAGACTGTGAGTATCGTAAGTGCCTTGCTGTGAGCTCCCAGTAGAAGTTTGATGGGCAGAATTTGCAGGTTGACACTGCAGGTGGGGAGGGGTAGGACATACCCCTGGGGAGAATCCTTGATATAGACAATACAGCTACCACCTCTTTTCAAGAGTCAGTCTTGCCTGAATACGGTGTACCCAGGCAGTGTTATGGCAGTGTCCGGAATCTTGGGTGTTAGCCATGTTTCCACCACTGAGAGGATGCTGAGGTTATGCTGAGTAACCCACACTCTCAGATTGTCCAATTTGGGAAGTAGGCTGCAGGTGTTTAAAGCGGACAGTGTGAGCTCTGCTGATTTTTGTGGCAGCATGTTCTGATTACGAGGTGGGCCTGGGTTTGGGTGTATCCTGCCCGAAAGTAGGAGTAGTACTAGCAGTGGGTGAGTAATGTGGTCCAGTAAGAGTTTATAATTTCTTGACCGGTGCCTTTTTTTAATTACATTTTATGCACCTCTCCCAAGCCTGCCACCCCCGACCCATCAGGGGAAACATGGCAGGCATCCCTACCTGACACCCTACCCAGACCGGACCCCTAAGGCCCCATGAAACCGCGGTTTAACCCCCCCCAGGTGGGAATGAGGTGGGGTGTGGACACCCCATAACTTAAGTTTCATCGGTCTGGGTCCATCGGCCGGGTGCAGGAAAATCGTGGACATGTCTCCGGATCCCCATCTCCCCAGTGGTGGCACGCTCCTTTCTCGCTTTTCTCCCTCCCTGTATGGCATGCAGACCCTGATGTCGTGGCGCAGAGCGCCGACATCCATGCTGTACTGTGGCCACCCATCCCCTACAGTTGAGGCTTGCAATATTCCAAGCCTCCGCTCAGAGTTAGGCAAGTGTGCGGATATCGGCCTCTTCCCTCCCCAGAGAAGGCAAGCTGTTGTTGGATGCTCAAGCCTATCTCCCCCCAGCAGACCCATCAGCGACCTGAGTCAGCTCCCGAACCCAGGTCACCGGCGTGGTGCGAGGTGTGGCATCCAGTGCCTCAACCCTCAGTGCCACTGGACTGGCAGACCATTGCCTTTTGCTGGATGCAAGTACTTTAGTGGTGCTAAAGTGGGCAACAAATCCAGGGATGAGGGGTACCAAGGAGGGATCTTTTGGGAGACAGCACTGTGACCAGGTCCTGGGATGCCCATGCTGGGTGTAGCTTTTGGACCCCTGGCAGGGGTAGGTGATTGAGACATACACATTAAGGACTGTCTCCTGGTAGCTTAGATGGGAGAAAGGAGGCAAGCTGGTGCCCGGGGGTCCTGTTGGGGATAACAGAGTGAGTAGGACAATGCATAATAGGGTCCCAGAGGTCCTAATCGACATTGTGATGCACAAGCCTGAGGAATAAGATACTACCCTTTTAGGAGAGAGAGAGTGACACCTGATAGAAGTAGGGGTGAGTCACTGGGAGACAGATAAAGTGTATTTAATAAAGGAAGTGGGTGACAGATGGGGGGTTGGCCAAAATCCACCCAGAGAAAGAGCTGCAGTGATCCCAGCTCTTCTGCCTGCTTAAGGACTTTACCCAAGGTAATGAAATAAAAATAGGGACTGTCCAAGGGCACTGCTCAGTTGGAGAAGTAGTCTGTTAAACTGCCTCCTGGTCCAGTAAGCAACTTCAGTTTCAAATTGCACCGTACTTTAGGCAGTGGGGATCAGGCAGGTGGCTGATGCCTGAAGGGATGCGGAGGAGCTGACCCATTCAGGGTGCTAGGATCCTCTAAGAGAAGGAGAAAAACAGGGGAATTAGTAGTGGGCAGAGGGGACTTAGATGATTAACAGCCAAAACAAAAGGATGGGGTGGGTGTAGCTTGAGCAAGGAAACAGGGAGATGACGCAAAGAAAAAATTACTCACCTTAGTAATGTTGTTTCTTCTAATGGAGTCTTGCTATATTATGACAGTAGCAGTTTGTCCCACCACTAGAACTGCTCCGGAGGTGAAATAGTTAATTCCATTCCAAAATGGAACTTTGAGCACAAGCTCTAAGAAGCAGCTGTGTCTGTGTAATTTCAAACCTGAACTGTCAGATCTTTACGAGCAAAACTCACTAAGGTCTGTGTGGAAGCTGTAACCTACACTAGCCAAATGGCTACCTAAATATTAACATCCATTGCTGGTCCCAACACCCAAGACTCAAGTCAGGGGACCAGAACTACTAATACAATTTTAACAACATGAGAGTAAAACAACAGGATAATAAAACACACCCCAAACCCCCAAAAGGGAAGAAACGTTAAAGGGCATAAAATAGTGCCCACACTAAGTTGCCCGCACCCCACCCGAGTAGAGGTTCTGAGAGGGGCAGGCTGGGAGGTTATAATATTAAGACTCCATTAGAAGAAACAACACTAAGGTAGAGTAATTTTTCTTCAACAACATGAAGTCTTGCTATATTATGAAAGTAGCAACTACACAGCAGTACTCCATGGAGGAGGGCAGAACCTACTTAGGAATAGGCTCTAAGAACAGTTGTGCAAACCAATCATCTCTCCTGGCCTGGACATCCAGGAGTAATGCTTGGTGAAAGTGTGTACCGCTTTCCAAGTAGCAGCCTGGCATATCTCTAATAAAGGGATGTCTCTGGCAGCAGCTGACGCGGCTACCCTGGTAGAATGAGCCCTCAAGCCAGAGGGGGGATCTCTGCCCATTTTCTGATAACAAAATTGGATACAAGAGACAATCCACCTGGCTATTGATCTCTTAGTGGCAGGTTTGCCTTTCCCAACTTCACCATAGGTGAGGAAAAGTTGGAGGGATTCGAACCTGTGACTTTGGTACGCTCTATATAGTAACTAAGAGCCCTCTTAACATCCAGGCTGTGCAACCTCCTCTCACCAGAAGAGGAGTGATCAGTGAAAAATACTGGAAGGGAGATAGATTGGTTAAGATGGAAATCTGAAACCACTTTAGGTAAAAATTTCCTATTAGTCCTAAGGACTACCTTATCCCTGTGGAAAGAAATAAAGTCAGTTTCTACTGACAAGGCTTGCAACTCACTTATGCGTCTAGCAGAAGTGATAGCCACCAGAAAAACAGTTTCCAAGTTAGATACTTAAGCTCTGCAGAAAACAGAGGTTCAAAAGGGGGTTGCATTAACTGGGCAATGCACACATTAAGGTCCCAGGCAGGGGCCGGTTCCCGAAAGGGTGGATTAGTATGGAGTAATCCCTTAAAAAACTTGGAAAACACAGGGTGAGTGGAAAGAGGGGATGACTTTCCTGCTGAAACAAAACCAGAGACAGCTGCCAAATGAACTCTCAGGGTAGCTGGTCTGAGGCCCAAGGAATTAAGATGGACCATGTAATCTAATACAATGGGCAAATCAGCAGATTCTGGGGAAATATTTTTCCCAGCACACCAAATGGAAAACTTTTCCATTTAGAACTATAAGTAGTTTTAGTGGAAGGCTTCCTGGAAGCCTTTAGATTTCAAGAACACCCTGAGAGAGGTGTAAATCAGCAACTCTAACCTCAAGAGCCAGGCCTTGAGGTTGAGGGATTTGAGGTCCGGATAACAAACTCTCCCCTGGGCACAAGTCAATAGATTGTGATTCCTGGGGAGACACAGGGGGAGATGGATTGTCAGTGACAGAAGGAGTGGGTACCAGGACTGCCTGTCCCAATCCGGGGCAATCAGAATCACCTTGCAAGGCTGAGATCTTATTTTGACTAATACTTTGAATAGGAGAGGGAAGGGGGGGAAAGCATAAAGAAACTTCCCTTCCCAATCCAGGAGAAGGGCGTCCAGGGGGACTGAGCCCAACACTGGAGGCCTGCAACAGAACAGAGGAAGTTGGTGATTGTCTGGAGCTGCAAAAGATCTATCTGAGGAGTGCCCACCTGGCAAAGACTATCCCCAGTATTGAGGATCCAGGGACCATTCTGTGATGGCCCTGGAAATCCTGCTGAGGGCATCCGCCAGACATTGTCCTTCCTGGAAGGTGAACTGCTATGAGGGAAGTGTTCAGGAATAGGCCAGAGACCACAACTTCATTGCCTCGGTGCACAAGGTCAAGACCGAGTGCCCTCTGCTTGTTGATGTACCACATTGTTGTGGTGTTGTCTGTTCTGACTTGTACCACCTTGTTGTGGACAGATGCAGAAAACGCTTGAAGAGCTAAAAAGACAGCTCTGAGTTCAAGCAAATTGATGTGGAGCAGAGATTCCCGTGGGGACCACACTCCCTGAGTGGAGAGGTCGCCCATGTGGGCTCCCCAACCCAGAAGGGAAGCATCTGTAGTGAGAGTCAAATTGTGAGAAGGGGGAATGCAGGGGACCCCCAATCTTAAATTGCTGTGATCCTGCCACCACTGGAGGGCCTGGATCAAGGTTCGAGTCACTGGGACCAACTTGGAAAGGGGGTCTCTTCTCTGAGACCAATAGGTTCTCAAGTGAAACTGAATGTCTCTCATCTGAAATCTTGCTCCCTGCACAACAGCTGTGGATGCAGCCCTGTGCCCCAGGAGCTGCAGAAAGTGTCTTGCTGGTCGAGAGACCTGCAGAGTGAAGGAGGAGGTCAGAGCCACTAAATTCTTACCTTTCTAAGGGAAGAAAAGCTCTGGCTAGCTTTGTGTCCAATTCTGCCCCTTAAAAGGTGAGTACCTGGACTGGTTCCAGAACCGACTTTGGTAGATTTAGCAGAAAGCCCAGGGAGGTGAGAAGCTGCTGGGTGACTTGCAGGTGAGATTCTACCTGTTCTGGGGACTGGCCTACAATGAGCCAATCGTCTAGATAGGGAAAAACAGCAATCCTTTGCCTCCTTAAGTGAGCCACTGCTACTGCCAGACACTTTGTGAATACCCTTGGGGCAGAGGTAAGGCCGAAGGGCATTGCTCTGAACTGGTAATGACCTGAGGGTAGTTCGAATCTGAGGTACTTTCGATGGGAGCTTCTGATTAGAACGTGAAAATAGGCATCCTTGAGGTCCAGGGAAGCTAACCAGTCCCCTGGCCTTAGGGAGGGTAAAATCATTGCCAGAGTTACCATTCTGAACTTTGGTTTCAAAAGATGCTTGTTCAGATATCTGAGGTCTAATATGGGCCGCCATTCTCCTGTCTTTTTGGGGTAAGAGGTATCTGAATACAGACCCCTGCCCTGGTGCAGGGAGGAACCTTTCTACTGCTCTGAGAGCAACAGGGTTGAGACCTCTGCTTCTAGAGCAAGGTTCTCTGAAGAACTTGCAGGTAGAAAAACCTGGTTCTCATCTTGGGAAACTTTTGAGCTGGAGAACCAGACCCTGGCTTACTACCAGAACCCACTTGTCTGAGGTTAAAGAGCCCAGTTCTGACTGAAGAAGCCAACCTGCCCTCTACCGTAAAGGGAGACTGGCCCTGGGCACCCCATCAGGGTGCCTGCTTAGCAAGTGCTTTAGGCTGAGGGGTGGAGCAGGCCTGCCCACCCCCGCCTGCCTCTGCTTCGAAGAAGCCCCTCTGAGCATAAGCAGAGGAGGCCTGAGTCTGATAAAAGGCCTGTGGAAAGGCCTACCCCTACCCCTGGGGGTATGCCTCTGGGGAGTGGCTTGCCGCTCCTTAGCTTGGGCACTTTTGTAAGTAGTCCTATATTCATCCATCTTTTTCATGTAATTCTCTGTCTGCTCTCCAAACAAAGAATTTCCCACCACAGGAAAATCCATAGCCTTAGTCTGGGTATCCTGTGACAGGCTAGTACACCTGAGCCAGGCCAACCTACGAAAAGCTACAGATGTGGCCATGACCCTAGAGGAAACATCATTAACATCCACAGCAGCATGAAACTGCACCTTAGAAGCCTCAATGCTATCAGCAGCCACCTGTTCTAGTTCACTAGCCAGCTGGCCACGGGCTTGTTTGGCTAATTCCATAACAGTATCCCATCTAGATTTCTGATACCTAGCTACATAAGCCATATAATTTGCTTGCCTGAGTCCCAAGGAGGCTGCCATATACTGTTTTTTCGCCATGGCATCAATCTTCCTGGAATCCTTGTCAGGAGGATGTGAAGCCAGGGGAATATTAGCTTTATCACAGACTGCAGCCTGAACTACCCCAACATGACTGCATTGCTGAGAAAGGAATTCTGCATCAGGACCTGACAATGTGTACCTTCTGTCCATCTTTTTATCTACAGGAGGCACAGAATTAGGAGTTTTTAAAATTTTTATTGTTTGCTTCCTAAAAGACTTATGCAAAGGAATAGACAATCTCTAGACTCTGAATATCCATCATTTCTACAAAATCAGACTCCTCTTGCTCATCCACAGCTTCTTCCAAGGAAGCTGGAGGGTTTCAGCAACTTTTGTAAAACATAAAATGAGATGGGGACTCAGATAGCATAGGGGAGATTCTAAAGGTCTGTCTGGGGAAATGTCCGGTTCAATGGGACACCCAGACCTTCCCAGCCACATTCATACTGTTCATAATCATCTCCTCCTCTGGTTCATAAAACTCTCAACATCATATTCTGAACCACTGGAACCAGACGAACCGACCTTTTGCCAGATAGTGGCGGTTCGGACAGAACCTGAGACAGTGACTGGACAATTTGAATGGCTTTTGCTATCTCTGCAGCAGTTGGAGAAGGGGTTTTGGACTCCAAACCTGCTGACTTTCTTGTTTTCTTCACTGGAAGTGGTTTCTCAGAACCAGCTTTTCTTTTGCCCGAGGAAGTCTCGCCCTGGTCAGAGGGCACTCCCTCCAGTTCGGTTGGCACCGAACCGGGCTGGCCATCCGGGTCAGCGGACTTTTTGGCCTCTCATTCCCTGAGCCTGCCCAATCTCTTTTCCAGGGTGGCTGCAGGGAAATTCTTACATATCTGGCAGTCTGACTGGAGGTGGTCAAACCCCAGACAATAAACACATGTGGTGTGTGGGTCAGCCTTGCAAAGACTTCCCACAGACATCACAGTGTTGAAACCCAGTGGGCCGGTTTTTCTTTTGGGTTTCTCAGACATAATGCCAGCCTAACCAGAAAAACTTGCCCTTTGAACGGAGTGCCAGGCAAGACACTTTTATCGGTTCCTAACCGTGTACACGGTATTGGAAAAACATAATAAAATCTGTTTTTTAGAACCGATAAGAACCGGAAACCGCACTCTAAATGATAAACTTTAAAGTTAATAAGTTTTAAATCGGCTGATCGGTTCAAAACCGAACCGATAAACTTACAAGTTCCACACAGACAAACACTTTTAAAATTACTTACGATACCACAGACAGAGCTTGAACCCAACGGTTTTATGTTAAAATAAACTATTCTCGGTTGAATCGGACCGAAAACACTGTTTAAACCGAGAAATGAACCGAGCAGTGGAGCAATCTCCGGAGCGACTGTTCACTGAGGCGGAGTAAAGAATCTGACAGTTCAGGTTTGAAATTACACAGACAGAGCTGCTTCTTAGAGCTCGTGCTCAAAGTTCCATTTTGGAATGGAATTAACTATTTCACTTCCGGAGCAGTTCTAGTGGTGGGACAAACTGCTACTGTCATAATATAGCAAGACTTCATGTTGTTTGAAGGATTAGCCAGGAGGGAAAGGAGAGCCGGGCAGGGGCCCAGGAAAGAAAGAAAAAAATTAAAGGAGAACAAACAGATGGGGGTTGCACGCTGGGAGCAGTTAGCTGCTATGGGGTTGGGGAGAGTCAGACCCCAGTTCAGCAGGGGCAAACAGACCAGAAAAAACACAGAATTACAATTAAATTACACTCGAAGGTGCAGTTAAATTACACTCTAATTTGCAGATACAATTTAAATTACAATCTAAGCTTTAGTTCAAGTAAACAAACAGTGAACACTCTAAAAATCAAAAATCACCCAGAGAAAGAGCTGCACAGAGGAAGAGCTGCAGTGATCCCAGCTCTTCACACTGCTTAAGGACTTTACCCAAGGTAATGAAATAAAAATATGGACAGTCTGAGGGCACTGCTCAGTTGGAGACATAGTCTGTTAAGCTGCCTCCAGGTCCAGTAAAGCAACTTCAGTTTCAAACTGTACCGTACCTTAGGCAGTGGGGAGCAGGCAGGCGGCTGATGCCTGGAGGGATGTGGAGGAGCTGACCCGTTGAGGGTGCAAGCATCCCCTTAGGCAGTGGGGAGCACGCAGGTGGCTGATGCCTGGAGGGATGTGGAGGAGCTGACCCGTTCAGGGTGCAAGGATCCCCTTAGGCACTGGGGAGCAAGCAGGCGGCTGATGCCTAGAGGGATGTGGAGGACCTGACCCATTCAGGGTGTAAGGATCCCCTTAGTTAGGAGCAGACAGGCGGCTGACGCCTGGGGGGATGTAGAAGGGCTGACCCATTCAGGGTGCAAGGACAGGGGCAGCATATGTTAGACTGGGAAGTAGGATGCTGTTAGCTATAGTCATTCCGGTCTCTGGGATCAATTGTGGGCTTAGTTGTGACCCGGTGGTGCTGAGCGTTGAGGTGCTGATCACCACACCTCATGCCACACTGGCAACCCCAGCAGGGGTTGTCCGGCAGGGAGAAGGATCGAGCATTCCAGGGACTGCTCTCCTTCTCTAGTGAGGGTGGGAGGGACTAACCATGGCTCTGCTGGCTCCTGGCGGTGGCTGGGGGTCACTGCAAATGGCGGTTCGACGTGGGGATGACGTAGGCAGACATTGGACATGGGGAGCATGGGAGCATGCACAACAGTGCTGTTAGTGCCACTGCACACCCAAGCCAGGGAAAAGGGAACTTAACACACAAAAAATCCTCGGCATGCTACACAAAGGATGGTCTACCAGCGCTACGCCACTCTGACTCCGGTTGCTCCCCCTTGATCCTGAACCCTGGCTTCTGCAGTAGTGGGGTAAGTACCCACTGTGATGCAGCCATTGTGTGGAATGAAGGAGGAGGTTGAGCATGGCACTTGGAGTGGCGCAGGGGCTGTGAGACCAGATGGACTGGGGGGAATATACAGGTTACACACCTGTAACAGGAGTTCTAGGAATGGTATATGTTGTTCATCCACACTGTCTGGCAGGTATCCTTGCCGCTTTAAATCTTGCCGGAAGGTCTTCAAGCTGGCTCCTCCCACCCACCCAGGTGGTAAAACTCTCGGCTCCGCCCTAAGACACCAGATCTGGCCCGCTGGAAGCTCAGGTTGTGCGTCGAAGCCGGGAGGTCGGGGAGTGGGATGAACAACATATACCATTCCTAGAACTCCTGTTACAGGTGAGTAACCTGTATTTCTAGGGACATGGATATGTTGTTCATCCACACTGTCTGGCAGACTCCAGCAGTTCTCCGGGAGGAGGAAGGCAAGACACCCCTCAATACTTACTTTGGGAAATAAGGACTGAGAACCGAGGCCCCAAACCAGCATCCCGGCGTGACTCAAGGTCGATGTGGTAATGGGTAATGAAGGTGTGTGCTGACTTCCAGGTAGCAGCCCTGCAGATTTCCTGGATAGGGACGTCCCTGGAAGCAGCCACCGATGCAGCAGTATGGCGGGTAGAATGAGCTCTTATCCCTCTGGGAGGCGCCATGCCCGCCAGCTTATAGCAGAGATCTATGCAGGTGACCCATCTGCTTATCGTCCGCTTGGCTGCAGGTCTGCCAGGTGCGGCTTCAGCGTAGGTGACAAACAGCTGGCGAAGCTCTCCCCGAATCCCAGCCGTGTGCTCCTTGTAATAGGCGAGCACCCTTCTAGGGTCCAAAGTATGGAGCCTATATTCGGCCTCCGAGGTGTGATTGGGGTAGAACACCGGCAGAGTCAACACCTGGTTAAGGTGAAACTCCGACACCACCTTGTGAAGGAATTTCGGGTGGGGGCGTAGGACAACCTTGTCCCTGTGGAAGACCAGGTAAGGAGACTCGATGCTAAGTGCCTGGAGTTCTCCCATCCTTCTGGCTGACGTGATAGCCACCAAGAAGGCGGTCTTCCACGACAGGTGGGGGAGACCACACCTGTACATTGGTTCGAATGGCTTGCCCATGATCTTTGCCAGTACCAGCAGTAAATCCCATGGAGGTGGGGGTTCCCGCACTGGAGGGGAAATGTGATCAAGGCCTTTGAAAAAGCGCCCGGCCACCTTCTCCTGCGCCACTGACTGCTGACCGGCCCGCGCCCGGTAAGCAGAGATGGCTGCCAGGTGCACCTTTAGGGTCGTTGACCTAAGCCCTTGACTAGATAGGGACCATAGATAATCCAAAATGTTGGCCACAGAACAAGAGGAAGGGTCCAAGCCCTTGCCCCGACACCAAATGGAAAATCTCTTCCATTTGAAGGTGTAGCATTTTCTGGTCGACTCCTTACGGGACGCCTCAACGACGTTGAGGACCTTGTCGGAAAGACCCAAGGCCTGGAACTCTAGCCGCTCAGGAACCAGGCCATCAGGTGCAGGGATTGAAGGTCCGGATGGAACACCTTCCCCTGATTGACTGAGAGCAGGTCCGGGCGAGCTGGAAGCTGCCTCGGATCCTGGAGCTGAGGCTGAGGAGATCTGGGTACCTGAACTGGCGGGGCCAGTCTGGGGCTATCAGAATCACCTGCACCTTGTCCCTCCTCGCTTGAGCAGGACCCTGTGAATCAGGGGAAAGGGGGGGAAGGCGTAAAAGAGGCCCGGGGTCCACGGCCTTGAGAAGGCATCCCCCTGCAGCGAGCCCTGCTGAGGGGGGCAGGCATGAAACAGCCTCAGCTTCGCGTTCTCCCTGGAGGCAAACAGATCCACCAGAGGTGTGCCCCAGTGTGAGAACAGAACTTGTACTACCTCCGGCAGGAGAGACCACTCGTGCGATGCAGCCCCTATCCGGCTCAGGGCATCGGCCAGGGTGTTGGAGGCTCCTGCCACATGAATGGCTAGGAGATCCACCTCCAGGCTGCGCATACAGTGACCAGGATGAGAGCTTCCTTTCATAGAGGCATGGAGCCGTGCTGCCCGCCCCTGGGCGGTTCAGGTAGTACATGGTTGTGGTATTGTCCGTCTGGACTCGGACCACTTGACCCCGGAGAAACGGAGCAAAGGCGGTGAGAGCTAGGCGGACCGCTCGGAGCTCCAGCAGGTTGATGTGGCATTGGGACTCCCTCGGGGACCACAGGCCATGCACTCGGTGTTCCCTCAGATGGGCACCCCAACTCATCAAAGATGCGTCGGTCGATAGAAAGACCGTCGGCTCGGGGCGGACAAACGGGATGCCCTCCTACAGATGGGATGGAACGGTCCACCACTGGAGAGCATTCCACATCTCCTGGGTCATCATCACAAGCTGGTCCAAGGGATCGCAGCGCTGTGACCACTGGCTGGCCAGCCCCCACTAAAGGGGGCGCAAGTGCCAACATGCCCAACGGACTACGCTGGTATAAGCCGCCATGAGACCCAGGAGGCACAGGAAGTCCCGGGCAGGGCGCAATTGCCCAACCAGAAATGATTGGGCAAAGGAGGTAAGAACCTCGGCCCTGTCCACCGGGAGCCGTGCTCTGGCTCGTAGAGAGTCGAGCTCTGCCCCGATGAACAGTATCACCTGCTTCGGCTCGAGTTCCGATTTGGCCTCGTTGATGAGAAGGCCGACTTGAGAGCAAACCCGGAGGGCCAGATCTCTGGACCGCTCCGCCTCCTGTCTGGAGGGGGCTGCTATCAGCCAATCGTCCAGGTAAGGGTGCACCCAGACCCCTCGGTGCCGCAGGAATGCTGTCACCACTGCCATGCATTTGGTGAAGACCCTGGGAGCTAGAGAAAGGCCGAAGGGCATGGCCTGGAACTCGAATAGGGATCCCTCCGCTCAGAAATGGAGGAATCTCCGGTGAGACGGACGGATAGGGACGTGAAGGAACGCGTCCTGAAAGTCCAGAGAGCAGAACCACACACCGTGTTCCAGAGATGGTATTATCTGAGCCAGAGTGACCATTCTGAAGGTTCGAGACATTAGGAACTTGTTTAGGTCGTGTAGGTCGAGAATGGGGCGCCAGCCCCCTGTCCGTTTCGGGACCAGGAAATACCTGGACACAAACCCCGGGTCCGAAGGGGGGTCCTCCACCTCTCTTATCACCTCCTTCTGTAGAAGGAGAGCGATGTCGGCTCGACGAGCCGCCAGTGAGGCGGGACCCCTGCCCCCGAGGCGGCTGCTCTGCAGGGCGGGCCTGCCGAACTCCAGAGGCAGGCCTCTTCCCACCACCTCACAGACCCACCTGTCCGTGGTAACAGTGGACCAGGCGGAAAGGAAGTGCGGAGCCACCTCCACGGGGAACCAGGGGTGAGGCGACGGGGATGGGGGCGACACCCCTCAGCCCGTCACTGAGCAGGCTTGGAGGAGGGACCGGCCGAGGGACCTCCTGGGCCTTTTCCTCCTTGCTTCCTATTGGAGGAAGACGACGGCTTGGGTTTGGGGTACCAAGGTCGAGCCTGCTGGCCCTGACGTTGCTGGGCCGGGCCGCCAGGCACAGAAGGGCAAAAGGTTTAGGCTGAGGCTTCACGGCCTTGTCCTTCTGCATGGAAGAGACCGAGTCCAAGGTGGCATTGGACTTTCGATCCTCTGGAGGTGACCTTCCACCCCAGGGCCAAAGAGGTCAGTCCCCAAGGGAACATCCGCCAACTTGTGCTGGGTATCCAGGTGAAGGTGGATATCCTCAGCCAAGCCCACCACCGACGCATGGCCACTCGCGGTCGCCACTGATCTAGCACAAGAGTCTCCGATGTCGAGAGCAGTCTGGAGCTGCGCTTGCCACTGCCCTGCCTTGGTCCCGCACCTGCTTGACCGTGGTCTGCAGGTTCGAGGAAGATGGGGAACGACCTCATCCAGGGAGCCCAACAGGGCATGGGAGAAGTGCGCCATCAGGACGGCCGAACTGGCCTGACGAAGGCCGAGAGATGATGCAGCATAGACCTTCCGCCCGGCATAATCCAATTTCTTGGATTCCTTGTCGGGTGGTTTGTCCACGTCCCTGGTGTTCCCTGCGCGCCGGAAGACACTGTCGGTAACCAGCCCCTCCGCAGAGGGGTGTTCCGAGAAACTGGACAGGGAACCGGTAGGGACCGCGTACTTCCTAGCCATCCTGGCAGAAGGCACAGGGCAGGAAGCCGGACGCTGCCATAGTTCCAAGGCTGGACCAACAATGGCTCCGGCCACCGGAAAGGCCTCCGTAGGAGAATCCCCTCAGTCCAGAATCTCCATGAGGGGATATCTGGCCCGTTTAGAAACGGGTTCGAGCTTCATCCCGGTGGACTCCGAGATGAGCCGAAGGAGTCCAAGAAAGGACGAAGGGCTGTCGTCCACTGACTGCCCCCCTGAGGAGTCCAGGTCCATCCGCCTGGAGAACAAGGAGGAGTCATCTTCGGACTCGGACGAGTCCTCAAAGAGCTGCCTCGAGCCAGAGACACCCTCCACCTGCCGAGGTTTGTCGGGAGTGAGAGTGACCGACAGCCTATGGGGCAGCCCCTGAGCCGATTGAGAACTCTTGGTTGGAGCCCCAACTAATGGCTGAGGAGGCGGCAGTTCCACCAAAATCGGTGGGGCAGCTGTAATAGGCTGAACAACCGGCCTGGGAACAGGCTCCTCAACCACAGCGAGGGGTTGTTTCGGCCGCTCCGGTGACAGACACTTAATGGCCGGTGAAGACGACTGGGTCGGCTTATTCCCGGCCAACAGAAGCTGTTACACATAAGCTCCTTTTCAGATGACGCAAGAAGCTGAGCCGAAGCCTCGTCTCGGGAGGAGTGAGGAGGAAGAAGAGGAAGAGCGCGACGCCGCCACTGCGGGTGCCAGACCGAGACCGCCTATGACGGCGGGATCGGCTGGACCGCGAGGAAGTCCAAGACCGAATTCCAGAATGCCAGGGCCGAGGTCGGCGAGGCGGGTGCCGAGGATCGTACACCTTCCGCCCGATGATCCACCGACGGCTCCAGAACCAGAGGCACAGTCGAGCCGACGGGATCCTCAACTCTCACCGGGGGAACCGGGGAGAGGGGATTATCAGCTTCACCAGCCGACAACCTGTCTAACGGGTCGAGAAAAATCTCGACCGCGTCGTCGGGTGTCTCGGTCAACTGGTCTGACGGGGACGCCGTGAAGCCAGTGGCTGAAGCTGAAGGGTCGACCGAAGTCGACTATCGACCAGGGGAAGGAGATCTTTCCCGCTCCCAAGAGCGTCGACGCTGGGACTTACCCTTGCTCTTTTTTGACCGAGAAAACGGTCCAGAAGAGGTTGGACCCTCGCCTTTGGTCAAGAGGGTCAGGCAAAGCTCCTTAAAAGAAGCCAAGTACGTGGCGCCGAGCGAAAGCGGGACGAATGCAGCGGCCGAAGATGGAGCGGCCCGCGCCGCCTCCTCTTCGAGGGCTATCATCTGCTCTAGCTGTTCTGTAGAGCCCGCAGACGCGGACACCGCCAATCGGGCCTCCTTTGACTTGACCGGAGGAAATCTCTTCTCGGGACGCCCCAGCTGCAAATGGGCAGCACGATCCTCGAGGACATAGGCCGAGAAAGAAGAGCACAGATCGCAAGCCTGCGGGTCGTGCTCCAGGCCTAGGCAGTGAGCGCTGCATTGAGTCGGGTCCGTTCGAGACATTTTCTGCCCGCAGGGGCATCTCCGAAATCCGGGAGTCGATTTGTCTATTGCAGCCACGAGGAGAAGAAGACCAAGAGTCGTTTAGAATTCTCAAAACGAGTTTTGAGAAGTTTGAAGAGTTAGGAACCAATCTTTAATCGCAGAGCGTTAAGGAGGGAACCTGAGCTTCCAAGCGGTAAGGAAGATCTGGCATCATTGGGTGGAGCCGAGAGTTTTACCACCTGGGTGGGTGGGAGGAGCCAGCTTGAAGACCTTCAGGCAAGATTTAAAGCAGCAAGGATACCTGCCAGACAGTGTGGATGAACAACATATCCATGTCCCTAGAACCATAAGTACCATGCCCCCAGCCATACAGGAAATAAATAAAATAAAAAATAAAAATTGTGGCCTTAGTCTATACAGAAGCCCCAGTTTCTGATGAATTGTTCTGGTAATCGTATCAATATGGGGCTTCAGGGTGATGCCCTGATCTAGCATCAAGCCCAGGTATTTGACTTGGAATACAACCTTGGGAACAAAGGGGAAGGGAAGGCATACAGAATGCTCCGGGTCCAGGGCTGACAGAAGGCATCCTCCTGCAGCATCCCAGTCTAAAGAGGGTGGGCAATAAACAGCCTCAGCTTTCTGTTCTCCCAGGTGGCAAACAGATCTACCAGAGGGTGCCCCAATGGAAGAACAGCTGGTCTACTATGTCCTGATGCATGAACCACTCATGCTACATCTTTCTGACCTGATAGAGAATGTACGCCCACTGATTCTTCTCTACTGTAACACAAACCACCAGGAGATCAGTCTGCAGATAGCACTTCACTGGTCATGTGCAGACAACTTCCTCACACAAGGGAAAGGAGTGCGTCTCCCCACCTATTCAGGTAGAACACGGTGGTCATGTTGTCCACTTGGACCTCAACGACCTGACTCCAAATCAACAGAGTAAATTTCATCAGGTGCATTGCACAGAGCTCCAGCAGGCTGATGTGACATCCAGATTCCTTGGGAAACCAGAACCCATGGACACCGCTGTGATCTCTTAGGTGAACTCCTCACCCCACCAAAGACACATCCATCACCAGTGTGAGGGTTGGCTCTAGACAGACAAATGCAATTCCTTCTTCTAGGTTCTGGGGATACAGCCATCATTCAATGGCATCCCAGAACAGGCTGGTTCAGGCAGGGGTTCAGATAATTTTTGGGACTAGGAGGTGTTTACTGATAGTGTCTTCAGAATGGTGGTATTTTCAGCTATATGGAAGTAATGTCATCCGTAGACCAGTCTCAGACCCCCGCATTTACATCAAGTCTCAAACACACTGGACACCTTTAGTCATTGGCTTTTTGCTTGGTACTGGAGTTAGAGATATGTCCCTGATGCTACTGTATATAGTGCTATGACTCATTACAACAACCTTTATGGCCAACCACTCATCAGCGTCTGACATTGTTTCCTGCAGTGTACACAACTGATGCTGATGCACTTTTCTGTCTTCATCCTTACTGTTTCCACTCTGTTTGTGCATAGTGTCATTGCTGCTAACATTGCAAGGTGCTGACAATTTTGTGCATGTGTGGCAAATATACTTAAAATGTACTGGGTGGGAAATACATTCTTAAAATTAGAAAGTGGGAGTAAATCATGCAAAAATGGCAGTAAAATACTCCTTTACTCCCCTTATCTGTTTCCCTTGGTTCAGGTGATTGTGGTGCAGAGACCACTGGCAGCCCAACTCTCACTAGAGGTGATGCATATGCCACATGCCAAACAGACTACTGGTCAGAGCTGCCATGTACTCCAGCAGCCAGAGAAATTCCAAAGCCGTGTGAGAATACCCAACCTGAAATTACCAGACAAAAGAGGTAAGTCTATAGGTAATGGAGCCTCGGCTCAGAGGGAATCCACATCTGTACCAATGAATTTGATCACCTGTGTGGGTACCAGTTCAGACATGGTTGGGATAACCTGAAGGCTCAAGTCCTGAAAGGTCTGGAGGGCCAGGCCTCAAAACCTCTCCACTGCCTCCCTGGAGATAACTGCTATGAGCCAGTCATCCAAGTACGGATGTACCCTGGTGCCTTGGTGCTGAAGGAAGGCTGCAACCACTATGAGGCATTTGGTGAAGATCCTAGGTGCAGATACAGGCCAAAAGCAGTGGCAGAGCTAAAGGGGGGGCTGGGGGGGTGGTCGCCCCTCCTGGCTACCCCAGTGTGAGTAATGGTGCCCCATCCCCTTCATTTTTCAATGTTTACTGCCCACTGTGGAGCTCATGACTGACTGAATGACCCCCCGGCTCCCAAATGCTCCCAAACCTGGCTAAGCTACTGGCCAAAAGGCATTACCTTGAACTGGTATAGAACTCATTCCACCCTGAACTGGAGGTAACAGCTGTGTGGCAGAAAGACTAGAATGTGTAGGCATGCCTCCAGGAGGTCCTGGGAGCAGAACCAAGCCCCCAGGTCTAGGGATGGTATGATCTGGTTCCGAGTGACCATATGAAACTTCATTTTTATTGCAAATTTTTGTTCAGGTTTTGCAAATCCAGGATGGCACACCAGTCCCTTGTACATGTCAGTACAAGAAAGCAACAGGAGACTTACCACTGTTAAGCTAGGGCGTCCAGAACCCACCCAACTGCACTGAGTTCAAGGAACTGAGCAGTCCTGCTATGAAGTGGAGGCAGTGTGCCCTTGAGCACCCTGGACTCCCTTGCAGCACAGGATCAATATGGCTGGAGCACCTCAAAATTCAGAGATAGACCCTTGCCCACCACTTCTAGTACCCAGTTGTCCACAGTAACGGTGGACCACCTTGGTAAGTACTGAAGGAACTGAACTCAACCGGGACCTCGACAGGGACTGGACGGAAGGGGGAATGGTAATGCACAGCTGATCACTTAGTAGCCTTGGAAGGGGCAACAGACGGCTGTGAGACAGATGCACCCCTACTCAACCTTTTTTTCTTGCCCTGACCACCAAATATTTGTTTCTGACATCAGTGCTAAAACTGCCCCTGCTCAGGCTGCTACTGAATCTGTTATAGCTAAAACCCTCGAGCAAGAAAAGGCTTCTTTCTGGCGTTGGCAGGTTTAGTCCTTCTGGGATAAAGACACAGAATCCAGCATGGCACTAAACTTCTTAATGTGGGTAAGATGTCCTTCCATCCCTGGGCTAAAGAGATTCATGTCCAAGAAGGGTACATCGGCCAACTTGTGCTGGGTTTCCACTGTGAAAGTGGACAACATCTGCCAAGCCCTACAGTGCATGGCCATGGCCACATACACTGTTTGGTGCAGGAGTCATCCAGGTACAAGGCTGTCTGGAGCTGGTGGTTGACAAGCATGCCACCCTGCTTCCGAATGACCCTAGTCTCATCTGCCAAGAGGACAGAAGCATGGAGGGGAAATCTCTGATGATCCCAAACAAGGTATGGACATAGTAAGCCATCAGCATGGTGTACAGCAGCAGGCCTGGCAAAGGCTCAGAGTGGAAGGCAGGTAGACATTCTTGGCTATATAGTTCAGTTTCTTAGACTCTTTATCAGGTGGTTTGTCCACAGCCCTTTAACACTTCGACTTGCAAAAAAAAAGTTGGACACTAGCCCCTCCATGACCATACAGGTCAGGGTTGCCAGGCAGGATGCTGGGTGTAAGTCCAAAGCTGGCCCCATGATGGCATCCATCATGGGAAGGGCCACTCCCAAGGAGTCATCCTTGTCCAGGAAGTCGGTGAAGGGGTATTTAGCAGTCTTATGAACTGTCTCCAAGGGGAGATCCAAAGACTTCAACATGCTCTGGAACAGAGCCCCAAAACAGGTTGAGCCCAACTTGTAGGATCAACCATCAGAGGAGTTAAGGTTGGCAGGATGAGTTCGACTTGAGACCATCAAGGATTCTTCATCAGAGTCCAAGGCTTCCTTGAAGACCTACAGAGTCTGTTTCTTGGAGTACGGACCAATCTAGAGACTTGAGTGACCATGACGGGCTCCACCACAAGTGCAGGAGAGGGGGACACCACTACTTGCAGAGCCACCAGTTGGGGGCAACCACAAATAACCCACAGCATCAAGGGTACCAAGAGCAGAGTCCCACCTCTCTCAGCAATAGCTCACTGCTGCCACAGCAAGTCTTTTGTACACTGGACGAATGTGGCGTCCATTGCAATCCTACGAGGAGGACAACAAATCTGACAGGTGTCATGGTAGATGCTGATAGGTCAAGCAAGAAATGAAAATTACGTACCCACCGTAATTCTTGATCTTCTCTTGTATCTTCACCATTCATTACTTCCTGGGTGTAAGCCGGAGGCGCGCACTCGTCACGGGAGCTTTTTTTTAAAGTTTGCTTTAACGGCACCGCCCTCGGGAGGACGTGTACGCCACGCGCGGAGGGGCGGCTGCAGAAGCGACTGGACTTCTCCTCCAACTCAGTTCTGTGAGCCGGAGAGGCAAAAGTGAAAACATAGAATAGAGATAGCGAGGCAAGATAGCCAAGGATAGCAAAGTAAGGAAGAATGAACTGAAAAAGGAATAAGCCGATGGAGAAAGGACAGAGAGATAAGAGTATCCCTAACTAGGGACCGCAGGGCCTCCTTACCTGGGCAACTCTAGGAGGAGAGAGAAGGAAGGTAATAAGGAAGAAAGAGGAAGAGAAGAGAAAGATGGGATGTTGAAGGGACCAGAATGCCCAACGAGCGTAGTCAGCTGAAAGCTAAAGGCTCGACTAACAGGGAAGCAAGAATCCCCGGTGATAGAGTTGAAGAGAAGGTTCACCGAACCCGCTAGACAGACTCAGAAGGGCATAGTCCTCATCTTCAACATGCCATGGTCCTTGATCCCCACTTCGGGCTCCCGGCCGAGGAAGGCCTTTAACTTCGAGGACACCCGAGGAGGAAAGGATAAATCCCAGGCAGCCTGAGAGAGCTGCTCAAGGGATTAGAAAGGAAAATCTAGGCCTTTAAGGCGGTCTATAGATATAGAAGTGGAACTCAGACGGACTTGCCAAGGCAGGCCAGAGGCTTAGGTTGGCGAAGATTGGTCATGGTTAGCACTGCTTCTCTGCAAAACTGTCCCTGAGGACACTCGAAGGGAAAAACCAACCATCAAGGCATTACAAGAAGGATTTTCCTGCCTTTGGTTTCCCATTTTTTTTTTCAGAGCATAACTTGCAGGCTAGGAGCATGACCTTAAATTTAGAGATTGCCTTACAGCAGTCGGAGAGAGTTCCCTCAGTTTTCTCCCTTTTCTTTTTTTTTTTTTTTTTAAAGAAAAAATAGTTGTACCCGTTCCTCTGCTCTGCAAGCAAGAATAAAAAGGAGGGTTTCGAGATTCTTAGGGCCAAGACGCTGATAGCAGGGAATTGCAGGATCAAAACTGTATAGCCAGAGACAGGCTAAAACCCCAGAAGTATCTGCCAGAAGGAATGGCAAGAGATAGTTGAGCAGTTTGATCACCATAACGCAATTCCTGGCAAAAAACGGCCCAAGAATCTTAGAGTAAATAATTTTCTGGAAGAATAAGGATCCCCTTTAGAATAGGTCTAAAGAAAAAACTTTTTTTTGGGGAGGAGAATCTTCCCTCCTCCTTTTTTTTTTTTTTTTTTTTTTTTGCAGAGAGAGGAAGGAGACGGGAGGGGAGAAGCCACAGGAGGAGGCCACTGAGGGGATGGTGGGAGGGTGTAAGTAAAGAATGGTGAAGATACAAGAGAAGATCAAGAATTACGGTAGGTACGTAATTTTCATATCTTCCCTTGTCAATCTTCACCATTCATTACTTCCTGGGTGAGTACCAAGCTCCTCTTCCGGGGAGGGAAGAGGTAAAATACCCTGAGGGAACAAGACCCCCAGCCTCCTGTTGGTGAGAAACAGAAGGAGAAGACCCTGGCTTATTCTGAAAGCCTAAGTGGGGAAGAGCTAGGAGGTGCCTCCCGAGGACGAGGAGACGGAGGGAGCCCCTGCAAAAGTCTCCTAGCTCTAGAGAAAAGGCGGTCCCGGAAGGCGGAGCGAATCACCCTACGCCGGGCCAGGGGTGACAACCTAGAGAGACGAAGCCATGCCGTCTGCCTAATGCAGATCGCTGTCCCCACAAGCCTGGAAGCCACCTCATTGGCGTCGTAAGATGCCCTTGCTTGGTGTCTTGCCAGCTCCAGGCCCACCGCGGAGAGGGCAACGGCTTCTCTGGTTTGCTCCGTGTCAGGCATTGATGCCAACAGCTGAGACATCATCGACCACAAATGCCGGTTATAGGCAGCGTGGTGAGCCTGATGAGATGCAATACAGGCAACCGCACGAGAAGAAGAGAACACTCTTCGCCCCCAACAGTCGAACTGGACAGAGTCCGAATCCGGTGGGCAGTCGTGCGCCAGGCAGCTGCGCCCGGAAGGAGTGTCTAGGTAGACCAAACCAGAGGGGGGGTAAGGGTACCTAGAGACTCTGAGGGTGCACAATACCTACGCCGACAGTCAGCCGGGGCTGGAGAAGAAGCAGCTGGAGACTGCCAGGACCGGATAGACGCCTCCTGGAACGGAATGGGCCAGGAAGGTACCATCAAATGCTGGGCACTGAATTCGCCAAGGAATTCTCGCATCTCCCGTTCGGTATTGTCTCTCCGAACATAGGAACCAAGATCCCTGACCATCCTCGATAGGAAACACTGATATTCAGTGAAATCAGCATCGGAGGAAAGATGAGCAGGTTCCTCTCCCTCAGAGGAGGGAGCCGAGGATGATGGGGAGCTGGATTGTCCAGAGGACTCTTGCGGCGGTGGGGAGAGTCGAAAGACCCGCTCATGCATGTATCTAACATAGGAGGGGAAGGCCGCCGCAGAACCCCTGAACTGCTCCCAGGATAACGGACCCGTAGGACCGACATGGCCTGGGAGCGGGGGTGGTGAAGGCAGAGAGATGGGAGGGGGCACCTCCGAGGAGGCAACAGCTCTCTGCCAGGGCTCTGGAATCCGGGGAATGGAGCCCTAGCTGGAGGGATCCCGGACAACAGACCAGGCCGCAGGACGGAACTCTGGGGAAGCGGAGCCTGGAAGAGCCCAGGGGGAGAACCTCCCCTGTGACGACGCCGGGACTGCATGGATCCAGAAGGGCAGTCCGCAAGAACGCCGCCGGAGGGCACCCTAGAGCCCCGGAGGGAGGGGCGGGGTTCTGCACTACGGCTCCTGGCCACCACCCCCGAGGTGGCCAAAGAAGACCGAGAGCCAGACCCTCTGCCCCTCAACCCCTCAGACTCTGAGAGGGCCCTCCTCCTCGACAGCAGCATTCCCCCGTCCCCAGAGGGGGCAACAGCACCCTAGGGGGTAGCTGTCACCGGCCCTCCAGAGAGGGGAGCCTCCCCCTCCGTCGCCCCCACGCCTGCCCCCTGGGACCCCAGGCCACCCCCAGCCGGGGAGCCCTCAGGAGACGACGGAAGGGGGGACAGAGGGAGGGGCCCGCTGCGCCGCCTGGTACCTCTAGCCACAGGAGACCCAGACCCCGAAGAGTGGGGGTGCCAGGATGGGTCCACATCTGAGTCATCGTCCTCCGAGGAAGACGAGACCAGCAGGACCTCAATGCTGGCCACCCCAGGGGTCCCAGAGGCCACGGTGCCACGAACGGCCCCGGTACCAACGGCGGCACCGCTGCTCCCCAACGCTGGCAGCAGCCAGGCCCGACTCCAACCCCCACGGCGCTGAAGGACAACGGCACCGCTCCCGTGCCGGAAACTAACCCGCGCCTACGAGGAGGCAAGATTAGGCTCACGTGCCGCCAGCGGTCCGGAGGCGCAGGTGGTACCGCTGACGGCGCCGCCATGACCATCAGGCACCGCGAACGGCGCCGAAGTCGCAAGCTCGCACTCAATGGCGCCGCTTACGATCGCCGCCTGCAACGGCGCCGACTCCAAAGCGGCGCCGCTTGATCACCGGTGCTGCGAATGGCGCCAGGATCCAAAACGGCCGAGGAATGGTGCCGCCGATCACCGCACTACGAACGGTGCCGATTCAAACAGCGCCGAAGGCGGGCGCCGAGGGTCCACCTGTGCCAGGCCCAAGAGCTGAGGGCCTCGACACGGGGGGAGCCTGCACCTCTGAGGAGGTGACTGCCGAGGCGGTGTCGGCGTCGCGGCCCCGGAGGGACTACGACGCCCCCGACACCGCAGAAGGGGCCTCCTCCTCGGCAAGAAAAGATGAGACCCTCCTCCTCGGACTCAGAGAGGCCCGGAGGGGACCCGGGGGAAGGGCCTAGAGAACTTACCTGAGAGTCCCTTGAGCGACATCGTCCCCCGAAGGTCGGCGGGGCCTTGCTGAGCTTGAACGCGCAGACTTCGAGGACACAGCAGTCCATGGAGAAACAGGCGTCGCACGAATCCATGTCATGGTTGGGTCCCAGGCAACGAAGGCAAACGTCATGCCGGTCCGAGATGGAGAAATGCCGGCCACAGGAGCACCGACGCATAGGGGCGCGGCCCGTCTTCGAAAAGCGCTTAGCTCCAGAACCGGACATCACGCGAAACTATTAAGGCAAAAACACAGTAGGAAAAACACACCCAACGCCGTATGAAAGAAAAAGGAACAGTCTTACTCAGAAAGGCGTGAAAAGGAAAAGGAGTCGGGCCCAACTACACGAGGAAAAAAAGAGCGTTCACAAGGCAGGTGCTGCCTCTCGACGGGCGGGAGAAACAGAACTGAGTTGGGGGAGGAGTCGGTCGCTACTAACGGGCACCGCCAGCATGACGCCACTCGAGTGCGGTGCCGCTAAAGCAAACTTTAAAAAAAAAAGCTCCCCGTGGATCGAAAGCGCCCGGCTTACACCCAGGAAGCAATGAATGGTGAAGATTGACAAGGGAAGATCAAGACTGTGAAAGGGGCCTTGACTTCAGTCATTGTTGGCATCCCCAGGGTCAGCAGATGTCCACCAGCAGAGCTGTGTAGACCACATTCTTCAGCAGAGAGACCACAATGTGTCTGAAGTGGGAACCAAAAGGGGTGACCAAAGGAGCAGGCAGCACCTGGGTCAGTTCCACTGGAAGTACTGGCTGAGCTGTCTCCTCTGGGGAAGGCACAGGGAAACCTGGTGACTTTGAGATCAACAAAGTCTCATCGACCTCCTCTTCTAACAAACGGTCCTCTGGTTTGAGAAAAATCTTGAGTGGCTACTCGACCAGGGTTGAGGTTGCAAGTTCTGATGGGGCCACCATGAAAGCCTCGATCAGTGGAAGCTCAACCAATATCAACGGGTTGAGTGACTTGTGAGACTGGGAGGAGTGTGAGTGCTCCCGATCTCACAATCAATGACGACAGCGATTCTTGTGCTTTTTGTTATACAGCAGGCTCACACTTAAGGTCTGGAGGGCCAAGTGTATTTCACAGAACTTGGGGCAGTTCATGAATGTCCCTCCAGTGGTGTTCCAACCAGGATCACTGCTGTGACTGACATGGAACAAGCTTCCACATCTTTCTTCATGGCCATGAGTTGCGCTGCCAACACGGCAGCCTCTAAGGGCTGTTTGCTGTCCTAGGATCTACCAAGGAAGAAGCATGCCTTCCTTTCTTTGATCAATGAAGCATACTTGGCCTGACAAGAATTGCATTGCTTCATGTCATGATGTTCCCTTAGGCAATTCTTTGACTGACATCTTCTGGCCACAGCGTAAGAAGCGCTTAAACCTGGACTTTGGGCATTCCATTCTGAATATTATCAATGGAGTGTCAACAGAAAGAGGACAGATACTTCAAAAGACTGAAAAAGTTAAAAGTTTGCCAAAGAAATTTAGTACTTGAAAGTGGGACTCCTTTCATGCACACAGAACTGCAAAGGAGGAGAAATGAAAGTTACATACTTACCATAATGGCTGATCTTCCACAATATCTTTTCCATAGATTACCACAAATAGGTCTGTGCTGGAGGCAGTAGGACCTGACAGGAACCAGGACTTTTCTTGAGGACCAGTGGTGTGAGTAGGCTTCTTGTACGTGTCACCACAGGCACTAGCTGGTATGTAGTGGTGCCAGACCCCTAACTGACTTCAGTATCTTTGTTTTTACTGAGGAGGTGAGCAGCATGAACCTAATGAGTAACCTACACCTTTAACTTAAGGGCATAAGATATCCCTGGTGGCCATGTAAGGAGGGCCACCAAACATTAACACAGTGTCTTCAAGCCCAAACCATGTACAAACCAGTGAAGAACATAACACAACAATATTGGAATGAGTCCGGGGGATGGTGGGCAGACATGGTAGTCTATGGAAAAGATTTCAGGAACCTCAATAGTTACAGTAAGTATATAATTTTCATATCTTCCAAGAATCTATCTTCTTCAAAGACTCGCACTAATGGGTCAGTGTACCAAGCTCAGAGAACCTCCCCTTGACTTCGGAGGCTGGAGCTTAGGACTCAGTCAGGATAGCAATCCAGTCTGAATCATTCTGCCAAAGCTGGCATACTGCCTGGGGTAGACATCCAGGGCATAGTGCTAGGTAAAAGTATTCACTGTGATCCAAGTTCAACTCTGCAAATTTCTCCAATAGGCATAGAGTGTATTTCTACCAGGGAAGTGCCGACCGCTCTGGTGGAGTGAGCATGTTCCTTGATTTCCAGTTTAACCTGGGCCACAGCACAGCAGAGGCACAGGCAATTCACATTCCAGGCTAAAATACACTTGATTGTGACAGGTGACCCTTCTGATTAGGATGAAAGAAAGCAAAAGTCCTGTCCAGGTAAAACCCAAAGAGCAACTGTCACGGCTTGTGTGCTCCAGGCAGGCAACTGATATGTGTAGTTGCCTACCCTAGGAGCCTTTTAAGCTGTACTTGCCCATTTTCTGCCATGTTGTTTAAAAAATATTTTCCTAGTAAAACCCAGCTCGCCACTTCCGTGTACAAGCCGGCAATCCCCGGGCGCTACAGCCCCGCCCCTGAAAAGAGCATAATTGAGATGCAAAGTCAGGAATAGGGCTGCAACGCTGTCTATGGAGCATGTACTGGAATCGGGGGGGAAGGGGTCTTGCTGAATGCAGTAATATTATCTTTGCTGGCATGGTTATATGTATGGGGCATATATATATATATATATATATATATATATATATATATATATATAGTAGCCCATACATGTAACCATGCCATCAAAGATAATATGAGTGCATTTAGCAAGCCTCCTCCCCACCCTGATTCCAATACATGCTCCATAGACAGTGCTGCATCCCCGTTCCTGACTTTGCATCTCAATTATGCTCTCTTCAGAGGCGGGGCTACAGCACACGGTGATCGCCCGGCTCGTACACAGAAGTGACGAGATGGGTTTTATGAGGGAAATATTTTTTAAACAGGGCAGAAAATGGTGACGTATAGCTAAAAAAGTTCCAAGGGCAGGCAACTACATGGTATAAGCTGCTTTCCCCTGATCATATCAGCTGCTCTCCAAGGGCTCTCATAATATCTAGTGAGTGAAGAGTCACTTCTCCCTCATTCTGGAAGTTGGCAAAGTAGATAGGGAGGATTAAAGTATGATTAAGGGGGAGCACCCACACCACTTTGGGTAGAAACTTGGGGTGTATATGGAGAACTACCTTATCTATATGTAAAACAGTATACAGAGGATCAGTGACCAAAGCATGGATTTGAGATACTCTGCATGCAAAGGTGACAAGTACCAGAAGAAAAAATGACTTATCATAGTAATCTTGTTTCTTCCCAGTGATGGTCAGGTATTCATAACTTTCTGCAGTAAGTCTTCTAGGTTGGACTGCCCGGAAAGAATAGAAAACATGCAAATGATGGAATTCTTTGCACGTGAGAACTTTTCAAATGCTGCCTCTACCAGACTTCCAGTTGTGACAGCTGCCAGCTAGAGGTGCCTTTCCTCGCTCCGCTAACAGTCATTACAGAACCTCCTCTTTTGCCATCAAATCTCTCTTAATGGATAAATATTTTACTGCCTAAATGCTCAGAACTCAAATTTACTGAGTAAATCTGCTCGAGACTCGATACTTGCACAAAGAAAGCCGAAAGACGAAGAATGAAACCGCAGTGCACTAAGCAAACGCCCTCACCTTCGCCAGAAAAAGAAATGCCGGCAAAATGTGCTAAAGCGCGGAGCTCTGGAGAAGCACAATCCTCATCTCTACTAACTGAAGCAACCTTTTTTGAGGGATTAGCGCCAATACAGGAATCCCTTAAATCTGTAGTAGGTGAGTTAAGTGCACTCAAAAGCACACTGGTGCAACTCTCTATACGTACAGGAGACAATGAGGCCTGTATCTCCTCGCTAGATGATTGGAGGGCCCAACTCGAGCCTGAAGTTACATTGCTGAGACAGCAGCTTCGTAAAATGGAGGAAAAGCTGGAAGATTTAGAAGGAAGGTCAAGACATAATAATCTAGTGATTGTAGGATTACCTGAGGGAGAAGAAGGTACTAATACATCGCATTTGTGCAGAAATTGTGCACTAAAGTAGCTGGGCACTCTCCTAATGGTCCAGTCTACATCATAGAAAGGGCGCATACGGCATTACAACCTACACCTCCAATGGGGTCTCCTCCTCATCCACTGATATTTTGTTTGCTAAATTACTTGGATAAACAAGTAATTTTGGATAAAGTCAAAGAAGTCCTCTGGGAGGGGAAAAAAATCAGAATCGCGCACGATTTATCGCTTTCAGTGAGGCCGAAACGAGCACGAAAGGATCCTATTGTTGCAAAATTAATCGTTGCAGGAATTCAGTTTTGCAAGTTAACAAAGATGGGCAGTGGATCCCTTTTGATTCAGTAAGTAAAGCGTCCATTGAACTTAAAAAACTGTACGCGGACCTGTTTAAATGAAAGCAAGAGGATTACAAGTGCTGAAACATAGCAACTTAATCTGGACAGTAATGTAGCTATTTGATAGAGGTTTAAATACCTGTTGCAGACAGTAGAGACTTCCTCTAGCTGCTAAAATTAGATGTCCTGATCAAGACTCATTAAAGGAGATGCCCCACATTAGATGGGCTAAACAAACCCTTTTTTTTTTAACTGAGTCCTAGGGCGAAATGTATTCCTTTCAGGGGAGTTATCTTTGAACCTAATGTGGCTTTTCCACTTGTGTAGTAATTTAGGAGTTCACTTTAATATTCATGTGTTTCTTTATGTTTTTCTGACTGGTGATAACGCACCAGTATAGCAATGTGGGGCATTTCTAATACAAGGGGTGGCAGTGGGGTATGGGTGGACAACAGTCTGGTGGCTGATAAAGATCACGACTAAATTAATATAGGGAGGGCAGTCGATAGGACTGGGAGGGACAGAGTTTTTTGTTGGGATGGGATTGTTTTGTGTTGGAGACCTGTTAGGTATTTGTTACATAGGAAACAGTCTTTCAACCAGAGTCTAGATACACAGCTTGGGTTTTATTTAGCAAATCAAAGTTACCTTGCAGCCAATTGTGATTCCAAACAAGGCTCGACACTGGTGAAACCATTTTATTTGAAAATGCATAAACCTATTTGCCTACTTAGGGAACCCTTTTCCATACTATTAGAAGTGTAACATATAATGGCGGTAAGATTCATTTCATGGAATATCAAAGGGGCTTGTGATTGTTGTTAAAAGGTATCAAATTCTTAAACATCTTGAATCTTTACATTGTAATATAGCTTTTTTACAAGAAACGCACCTTTTAGAACAGGAAGGATTCTTTTTAAACAGAAACAAACTGGCCAAGTTTTCACTGCAGGGAATGCCACTGCACAGAGAGCAGTAGCTATCCTCGTAGCAGGAATACACAGTTTAGATTGCATCATTGCCAAACTGACTTCCAAGGTAGGTTTATATTTGTAACTAGGCTTTTCAATCATATGGAGGTGATATTAGGTTCCATATATGGTCCTAACTTAGATTCGCCAGAATTTTTTGTGACTCTCTCGAGTGCTTTGAATTCTCTCCACCGATTACTCATAATTTTAGCAGGAGATTGGAATTTAGTCTATTCCCCGGAATTAGATAAATTGACTTTTAGGAATCCTAACCTCTCGCCAGCAAAGAGAGCAGCTAGAGAATTCATGGCATCACACAATTTTAACGATCCATGGAGATTATTAAATCCAGATGTGTGGGGATATACATTTTACTCCCCGGTACACAACACCCTATCCCGTATTGACTATCGTCTAGTAAATAGCAAAATTTTAGAAGGTTTGGTTGCATGTAGTATGGTCCCGAGGACCATACCTGACCATTCACTTATCTGGTTGGAAGCCACCCTCTCTACTCAAAACACTAAAAGTACCATTTGGAAGTTGAACACACAACTACTTCAAAAAAAAGAAATGGTACTTTCCCCTAAAAGAATCAATAGAAAAATTCCTCTTATATAATCAAAGTACTATATCAAGTATTGATAAATTGTGGGGTGCTTTAAAATGTATCATTAGAGGAGAGTGTATTTGGCTGTCTACTATTCGGAAAAAAAAAAGAGAGGCATTTTCTGCCTCTCTTTTATCTCAGATAAATACTCTAGAAAAGCAACAATTAGCAAATCAATCAGATGACCTCTTAGAAGAAATAACAAAATTAAGGAATCAATATTCAGATCTGTTAAAGGAACAAGCACAATATGTTCTATTTAAAACCCGTGTGAAATATGTTGAACAGGGAGATAGGGCCAGCCACCTGCCGGCTCTTCGATTAAGGAAACAAGAGGTCTCTAGGATAGAAGTGAAATTTCCTTAAAGACAACTCTCTTCATACTACTCCAGATTCAATAGTTAAAGAATTCGAAGAA
Organism: Neoceratodus forsteri; assembly: GCA_016271365.2. Lineage (NCBI taxonomy): Eukaryota > Metazoa > Chordata > Ceratodontiformes > Ceratodontidae > Neoceratodus > Neoceratodus forsteri. The sequence goes on along the minus strand of CM028129.1, from coordinate 1,705,654,988 downwards.
TACTACAGATCCCTATACTCTCTTCAAGATTCTAATTCTAATTTATCAGATATTCACGAATATCTTAAAAATCTTCCACTTCTATCTCTCTCTCACAATTGCAAGCGGACTCCCTTAATAAGGCCATAACTCTACAAGAATTGATGGAGGTCACTGATTCACTGCCAGATGATAAAGCCCTGGGTCCAGACGGCTTCTCACCCCAGTTTTATAAATTATTTAAGGAGCAGCTCTCACCCATCCTCCTGGATATGTTAAATTAGATAAGTAACTCCGGCATTTCAGATTCTTGCCTAATAGAAACCCTTATAATAGTACTCTTCAAACCAAATAAGTCTCCACTCTCAGTTACCAACTATTGCCCAATTTCCCTAATGAACTATGATATAAAAATGTTTGCCAAAATACTGGTTAACAGACTTTCCAAAGTTTGGACCCCACTACTTAATCAGGAGCAGGTAGGATTTGTGGCAGTTTGCTCTTCAGCGGATCATATTAGGAAGTTGTTCCATATTTTCTCTGTATCTAGAGTGGCATCCCATCCAATGGTCCTGGTTTCTTTAGATGCAGAGAAGGTATTTGATAGGGTGAATTGGGCCTTTTTGTTTGCAGTGTTAAAGAAATTCAGTCTTCCATCTCGGTTTATTCAATGGATACAAGTTCTTTATTCATGTCTAACAGCAAAAGTCTATTGCAATGGCATTATTTCAGATGTATTCCCTCTATACTCTGGTACATGCCAAGGTTGCCCCCCTTCAAAACTACTTTTTAATTTATATTTAGAGCCACTTTTATATCATTTACAACACTCTCCATTAATAAACAGAATACAAATTGAGGACTGGGACCTATGCATTTCAGTATATGCAGATTATATTTTATTACATGTTACAAACTCCAAAACATCCCTGCCTGCAGTATTCATTATAGTGGATTCATTCGGATTCCTATCTAATTATAAACTGAATATAGAAAAATCCACTGTAATGTCCCTCAATTCTCATACTTATCGGTCACATTTGGCAGGCCTTCATCTAAACTGGGCAACTCAAATTAGATACTTAGGTCTTACAATAATGCCTAATCTGCCTGGTATTAAGAAATTGAATTTGGATACTCAACTAAATGTAATAAAACAAGATTTAGAGAGATGGGCTCCTATTCATCTCTTCTTGCAGGAAAGAGTAAATGTAATAACAATGAAAATACTTCCAAGAATTTTCTACCCACTGAATATGCTTAATTCTTTTCTCCCACAATCCTGGTTTCAGAAACTGCAACAAATTATCTCTGAATTTCTTTGGAAAGCAAAACCACCAAGAAGATCCTATAATAAACCATGTGCAACTAAGCAAAAAGGAGGCCTTAATCTCCCTCCTTTCTTTCATTAGCATCTGGCGAGCCACATAGTTAAATATCTTCAATGGTACCCTCCTAGTGATATATTAAATTATTCCAAGTATGTGCCAATATGGTTGTAAATTGAACACCAGCTAATTCAACAAAGTGGAATTTCCCCAACTAGTGTATTATACATTGCTCCTAAAATAGCCCGGTCAGTTTTAGCTAATGAATTAATACTTATGTCATTAAACGTTCATATCCAACTGTGTAAAGTCCTTAAATATAGAAATACTGAAGATATATCTCAACCCTTATACCTTAATCCAAACTTTATAATAGAGGGTCAATATTTAAAACCCAGAAATAGACCACTTGATACAGAAATAAGAATTTCAGATCTACTGAGTAATGGCAAAATCAAATCCACATTAGACATGTTTACTTCCCTTCATCTTCCTGTGGACCAAATGTTCCGAAGTTTCTAAATCAGACACCTTTTAATTACCAAATTTGGTAAGAATATTTGGAATCTAGACAAGTCAGATCTTACTAGCACGCTACGTCTCTTGGCATGGAGTTCCCATGCAGTATCAAAGTAAATGCAGAACTGTATCCAGTTATATTTCCAGAAATCCAAGGTGCATCTTTATACAGGGAAAGCCAATTTCCAGATAAACAGATTAATTGAGACAAGTTATGACAAACAGTATATTCCTATACATCAAGGCTGAGCACTTCAAAGCCACTCTTACCACTGCCTGGTGTTCCAGCCGCAAATTCTGGAATAACATCAGGGAAATCAATGGCAAAGACACTAACCCTCCTCCCAACCAGATAGTTGTGGATGGGCAATTGACCTCTGACCTCTCTTAAATACCCTCTGCGTTCAACTGTACTTTCACCAAGCTCAGCCATGTTCTCCCACCTACCTTCTTCGACCCGCTCCTGCCCAATCCCCCTTCCCTACTCCCCCTCTTCCACCTACGATGCATCATCCCCAAGACCACCAAGCATTACATTAAAAATGCTCTAAGAAACTCCACCTACAGTAGTGACTCCTTGGACCTAAGGCTTCTCCGGCTCACCCTCCTAGACATACTTTACCCCCTTACTCATTATTTCAACCACTCTCTCTGCAAGGCAAATTACCCTTCCTCTGGAAATCTGCCTCCATTACCCCTATATTTAAGAGTGGTGATTGCACTGTCACCAATAACTACCAGCCCATCTCTATCCTCGCCCCCATCTAAAGCACTCAAATGCATTGTCTATGATCAACTCACGGACCACCTTAACAAGCACAACCTTCTCTGTAAACAGCAACATGGCTTCCACAAAGGGCACAGTACCACTACAGCCCTCCTTGAATTCACTGCACACATCCACTCCGCTCTTGACAAAGGCCACACTACTGGTGCTGTGTTTATCAACCTCACTAAGGCACTTGACACCATCAATCACTCCCTACTGCTAGTCACACTTTCAGACATTGGCTTCTGCCAAGATGCCCTGAGCTGGTTCACTGACTACCTGTCGAATCGGTTTCAACAGGTCAAAATTGGCACTACCCTATCTGATAAACTCCCAGTCCTCTCAGGGGTCCCCCAAGGGTCTATCCTTGGTCCTCTCCTCTTCAGCCTTTACCTTAACTCCTTTCCCACCTCCTGCCCTGGCAACCTTCTACTATATGTGGATGATGCGGTACTCTATGCATCCAGCCCTGACCCCTTTCATCTGCGCCAAACCCTCCAGTCCTCATTCAGTAAAGCAGAACTGTGGTTAACTGATCGACGCCTGATACTAATCTACAAGAAGACCAAGTTCATGATATTCTCTCACCCTCAGAGCTCTAAGAAGGAACTCTGCCCACAGATCGTAGCAATGGACCAAACCCCTCTTGAGCAAGTGCACTCCTTTAAATACCTGGGCATCACCCCAGACCCGGCACTAAACTTTCACCTCCACATACATCACCTGTCCACTGCCATTAATGTCTGCCTCGGCCTGCTCTACTGGATCAAACACTGCCTTACTCCTGATGCCCTCCGAATTGTTGTCTTGTCCACTATTCTTTCCCTACTTGACTATGACATTCTCATCTATAGTGCTGCCACCAGCTCGACCCTTAGTAGGCTACGACTCTCCCTCAACAAAACCTGTCACCTTGTACTGAACTGTGACTGTCTCACTCATACCTGCTCACTATATAACTCCACAAACTGGCTTAGTTTAGACAACAGAATCAACTTCCACACATGTCTAATGGGTAAAAAAATCACTCTTGGTCTCCCCCCCAGCCTTACCTCCATAATCTACCTGACTGCTAACCAAAAAGTAACCCGCAGCTCTAGCAAGGGTCTCCTTGAAGTTCTCCACTGTCAAACCTCTCAATTTCAAAGATCCTTTAGCTACAAGGCCCCTGTATGGATGAATGGCCTACTTAGCTCTATCACAATTGAAAATGCTATCGGCCTCTTCAAATCCCACCTCAAAGGCATCTCCAGTCCCTAAACAGCTGTGACTGCCATTGATCCTGCTGTCCCTCACTCCTCCACCCACCACGACAATGGCCTCTGGCTGGCATACCCAACCCTCCTCCTCCTCCTCCCCCCCCCCTCTTTCCTCCCCTACCTCCACTTCTTGAGCATCTCAGGCCTACATGCCCATCTGAGCTGAGACTGCCTAATTACCGAATGTGAGACTTTAATTGTATTTATTTGGTATAAATGCCGTGTATCAAGCTTATCTTGTTTCCTGTTTTTTAGTTACCTTATTACTGATTGTACCGCTAATGTGACGTGGAAACTTTGTAAATGAGTCTCTGACTCAAAGGTATTTTCCGAATTCTGAATAAAATAAATAAAGACTTATTCAGTTTTATATACTACAAAATATATATTTCACTCCATAAAAATTAGCCACAATAGGCAAACAAAGGGACTTTGTAACAGATGTGGTGGTGGTATGGGCTCTTTACTTCATATTTTCTGGGACTGCTCTTTAATTAAACCATTATGGCAAAGGATTAAGAGTAAAATAGATCCTCTTTTGGGCCTAGATCATTGTTTTGAACCTGAAATTTGTTCACTGGGGGATTATTCCCAAATTTTAGTAACAGAAAGAAGATACATTATCTCCTTAATCTCCCGCTCAGTAAAGAAACTGGTATTAAGGCATTGGAAAGATTCCCAACTTACCTCTTATGCGGAATGGCTTAATGAGTTATTATTTAACCTGAGACTAAACAAAATGATTGCTTGCCTTAGACATTGTCCTAATAGTTTTAATACAAAATGGGGCAAGTTTTACACATTAACATTGGTTGCTAAATAAGCTGTGTAAGGTAATAAAGAGTACACATATATAACATCTCCTAAGATATAGACCACTATATTATATTGCATAGAAATGGTACTTAGATTAAGCAAGGTGGGGGGGACCTGAAAGGTTAGTTAAATGTATAGTGTTAAGGTAATATAGTTGTTTAAGTTTGTTTTTTATTTCATTGGACCGATGTAACCCCAAGGCCGAATGTTTCTCCGACAATGATTATGTCAATCTGTATGACCTTATTGGCAAATTGTACACTTAAAGCTTAAAACAAATAAAGTATATTGAATTTCAAAACAATGCTGCCTCTACTAACTGCCAGTGTTTTAAACCCTCCTCAGATTTTGTAGGAGCCTGGAAAGGCAGGTCCAAAAGGGTATAATACTATAATTTTAATGATTAATAAAATTAGGATTTGCTACAATCCAAAAAAACTAGAAAAAACACAAACCTACAACTGGAGGAACAGCAGAATTAAGAAACCATGAAAAAATGCCAAAAACACCAAAAAAGAGGTACAAATGAACCCTGTTTACTAAAATCATAACTGGATGCAGAGAATATGCATTCTAAGGGTATACAGTGTTTCGGTGGCACCAGCATGCAGAGTGCAGAGGCTGAAGTTCTGGAAGGGGAGATAGGGAGGGAAGTTATTAATAACTGAGCATCACTGGGAAGAAACAAGATTACTATGATAATTTTTTCTTCTAACCCCAGTAATGCTCAGGTATTCATAACTTTCTGCAAACTACAAAGCAGTACCACTGGAGGTGGGCAAAGAACTTACTTTGGGTGCAAAACTTACTTTGGAAACAGACTTTGCTGGACAGATGTGCCAAACCTAGAATCACTCCTGGACAATATATCCAGATTATAATGCTTTGTAAAGGTGTGTATTGTTTTTCAGGTAGCTGCTTTACAGATATCCACTAGTGGAACATCTCTGACAGCTGCTAAAGTAGCAGCTGTCCCTCTCGTGGAGTAGACCCTCAATCCTGTTGGGGGCTCCATGCCAGCTTTAGTGTAACAGAACTGGATACACTGAACTATCCATTGAGAAATGGACCTTTTTGATGCTGGATTACCTTTTCCCACATCCCCATAAGTCAGGAACAGTTGTTTTCTGTCCTGCCTGTGGTCCTTAGTAGCTGTCATGTAGTAGCTGAGAGCCCTTTTGACATCCAGACTGTGAAGCCTTCTTTCACCAGAACAGGAGTGGTTGGTGAAAAAGACAGGTAGAGTAATGGACTGGTTAAGGTGAAAATCCAAAACCACCTTGGGGAGAAATTTCCTGTTTGTTCTGAGGACTACCTTATCTCTATCAAATGAGATATAGTCCTGGCCGATACAGAGAGCCTGAAGCTCACTGATTCAATTGCCACTAGGAAAACTATTTTCCATGTAACATATTTCAGGTGCGCTGTAGCCATGGGTTTAAAAGGAGGACCCATGAGCTTAGCTATACACACATTAAGATCCCGTGCTGGCACTGGTTCCCTGTGAGGGGGATGCAAATGAGACAGTCCCTAAAAGAACCTCCTAAAAATAGGTTCTGAGGCTACTGTTACCTTTGCTCCAGCCGAAAGGTAAGCAGACACTGCTGCAAGTTAGACTTTTAAAGTGCTGGGTTGTAACTCCAGGGGATGCAAGTGAGAAAGATAGTCGAGCATAGCTGGTACTCCAGCTTGTGCTGGTACCAAACCTCTTGTTGAACACCAGATCAAAAACCTTTTCCACTTGGAAGAATAGGTTTTCTTAGTGGAAGGTTTCTTGTAGCCCCTCAGTATGTTTAACACTGCTTCAGAGAGGTTTAAACCAGCATATTCTAGCTCCTCAAGAGCAAAGCGTTAGGATTGAGGTATTTGAGGTTCAGGTACAGCAGGGTTCCCTGACTGGAGGTCAGTAGGTTGTGCCTCCGAGGGAGGTATATTGGTTTGGCCACAGACATGGAGAGCAGTAGAGAGTACCGTGGCTACCTGGGCCAATATGGAGCTATCAAAATCAGAGATGTTGAATGGGATCTGAGCTTGAGTAGTACCCTGAATACCAGGGGAAGGGAGGGAAGACATAGAGGTAACGTCCTGACCAGTCCAGAGCCAGGGCATCTAGAGGAAGTGTCCCCTGATCTGGTGGTCTGCAACAGTACTGTGGCAGGTGGTGGTTCTGGTGGGATGCAAACAAGTCTATCTCTGAGTGCCCCACCTTCTGAAAATCACTTGCACCACTTGCCTGTTCAGGGTCCATTGATGATGGGCCTGATTAGTTCGACTTAAGACATCTGCCAGGGTATTTTGTTTTCCTGGCAAGTGGATTGCTTGCATGTATATTCCAAGGGAGTAAGCTAAAGTCCAAATTTTCATGGCCTCTGTGCAGAGGAGGCCTGACCTGGTGCTGCCCTGGCTGTTTATGTAGTACACTGTGGTGGTATTATCTATTCTGACCTGTACCACCTTTCCTTGTATTAGTGTTGAGAAACCTTTTACAGCCAGCAACACAGCTCTGAGTTCCAGCAAATTTATGTGCTGAAGGGACTCTGCAGCTGACCAGGTGTCCTGGATTGTGTGATCCCTAGATGGGCATTCCAACCCAGGAGGGATGCAACTGTTGCGAGAACAACTGAGAGAGACCCCTTCTGAAAAGGAACCCCTTGTCTTAGGTTGGACTCCTCTTTCCACCACTGGAGGGCTTGTAACAACATTCTTGTTTCTGGAATGGGCTTTGAGACGAGGTCTTTTCTTTGACTCCAGTGAGCCCTGAGGTGGAACTGAATGTCTCTCATTTGGAACCTGGAACCGAGCACTGTGCTTGTGGATGCAGCCATATGGCCAGTAGCTGCAGAAACCACCTTGCAGTTTTTGGTTTGTGCAAGCTGAACGAATTTGCAATCAGCTGGAGACTTCTGACCCTGTCCAGAGGGAGAAAGGCCCTTCCCTGCAGGGTACTGATCTCTACCCCTATGAACTGCAGGATTTGTGCAGGAATGAGGACTGACTTCTTGTGATTAATTAGAAATCCCAGAGACTCCAGGAGCTCTTGGGTGATCTGTAGGTACTGTCTGACCTGGTCTGGTGATTTCCCTACCACCAGCCAGTCATCCAGATACGGAAAAAATGTAACCCCTGCCTTCAAAGGTGTGCCACTGCTGCTGCTAGGCACTTTGTGAACACTCTTGGGGCCGAGGAAAGGCCAAAAGGCAGGGTTGAAAACTGGCAATGGCCTGAAGGGAGTCAGAACCCGACATATTTTCTGTGAGACTCCCTTACGGGGATGTGAAAATAGGCATCATTCATGTCCAGTGATGCTGACCAATCTCCTTTTTGGAGTGTTGGCAGAATCAAAGCCAGTTACCATTTTGAACTTTGGCTTCCTCAGGTGCTTGTTTAGAGCTCTGAGATCCAATATGGGCCACCAATCCCCACTTTTCTTTGTGGTTAGGAAGTAACTGGAATAAAAATTATTTCCCTCAGAGGGGGTGGAACAGGTTCTACTGCTTTTATCAGCAGCAGGCTTCAAACCTGCCTCTAGCAGTGTATTTTCTACTAGAGAGGGTAAGCTGAAAACCCTGGTCTTTTGAGGAGGAAAGGATCTGAAGTCCAGAGACAGACCCCGACCCACCACCTCCAGGACCCACTTGCCTGTGGTGATGTTCAGCCAAGCCTGGAGGAAGTGGGATAGTCTGCCTCCAACAGGGAGGGAGGAGGTGGCCTGTGCTTCAGGGGGTCTGATTTGTTTGGGGCTAAGGCTGTGTCTTGGACCCTCACCTAGAGCCCCTTCTACCCCTGTCCCTGAAGTATCCCTGTTGTGGATACTGCTGGTACTGGAGTACGGCCACTGGCTGGAAGAAAGGTCTGGTGTTAAAGGACCTGCCCCAGTCTCCCCTTCCATAAGGCCTGGTGGATGGCGAAGCTCTCTCTTTTGCAGAGTTGCTTCTGTAAATGGCCTTGTACTCATCCACCTTCTTCATGTAAGCCACCGTGGAGTCCACAAAAAGAGAGTTACCTTCTAAGGGGAAATCCAGTGCTTTAGACTGTGTCCTGAGTAAGATTTGTGGCCCTGAGCCAAGCAAATCTCCTCTGTGCCACTGTATTAGCCATTCATCTAGCTGCAGTATCATTTGCATCAGCAGCCATCTGGAACTGATACTTAGCCGCCTCTAAACCAAAACTGGCAGTTTCAGCCTGGTCATCTGACAAGGGTGAGGTGGCTTTTTGAGCCATGGCCAAAACTGACTGCTACAGTGACTTTTGGTACTAGGCAGCATAGGCTTGAAAATTGGCCTGGCAGTTGGCCAAGGAGGCTGCCAGGTACCTCTTCTTGGCCATGCTGTCAATTTTTCTAACATCCTTGTCTGGAGGATTAGAGGGCAGAGAGACCCTAGCCTTGACGCAAGCAGCTTGCTGCATGACCCCCTGGTGATCAGGATGGGAGAAGAGAAAGTCTGCTCCTTCCCTATCCATCTGGTACTTCTTATGCATCCTCTTGTCAAGAGGAGGAATGGAATTAGGTATCTGAAGGAGCTTTAAATCATCCTTCTTAAAAAATGTATTTACAGGAAGAAGGAGAGTTTTTGTGGGTGTCAGCCCCATCATCTCCATGTATTCCACTTCTTCCTCATCCTCTATGTGTTCAGCAGTGGTTATGTCCATGGCATCAGCCATCTTCTGAACAAATGTAAAATGAGAGTAGTCCTCAGAGGCTCTTGGGGGAGACCCAAAGTCCTGCTCAGGGGACACCTCAGGTTCTATAGGTTCCCCGTCATCCTCCTCAAAATCATCATAGCCATCTTCCTCAGGAAAAGAAGATTTTGCAGTACTGCTAGCCTGCAGACCTAGAGAAGGGGAAGGAAGCTAAGGAGGAATGGTAGTTTGTAAGGCCTGGATAATCTTAAAAGCCTGGGCAATTTCCTGAGCCAAAGGCATAGTCAGGTCAGACACAGAAGTCCCCAGTTTGCAAGGCAAGGGTTCTGTGTTTTTTTAACTTTTTAGTCCTTTTTGAGGGAACCGGAGAGTCAGCAAGTTCACTGGTCTTCTTTGTGCCCTTTTCATCCATCTCAGTGTTAGAGGCAACTACAGCTGTGGTTTCACCTACAGTAAGAGGGGGTATTGGCTGGTCAGAACCAGAGGGAGCTCTAGGATGAGGAAACTTCTTTTTAAGACATTCAAGGCATTTTTCAATTGTTTTCTCTGAGAATGTTTTGCAAATATCACATTCCTCTTTTAAATGGTTGTAACCAAGACAGGCCACACATAAATTATGCCTGTCTGCCTTTGCAAACACTTCCCCACACCGTAGACAGTTTTTGAAACCGGGTTCACCGGTTTTCTTTTTAGGTTTCTCCGACATAATGTCCAGAAAGGAGAAAAAATAACCACTGAAAAAAAAAAAGACTTTATTTAAACAAGCGGTTGCAGTTGGTTCGGGAACCGAACTGATATGACAAAAGGGAATCGGGGTTAGCAGTTCAGTGACTGAAGTTATCGGTCACAAAATATCAATTTGGAAAACAAAATAAACTTGAAACTCAGGGGTTCTTTAATCAGAAAACCCTGACTAATAACACAACTAACCCAGTTCCCACATGGTTATGCCAAACCGAGAGGAACTGGGAAAAACAACTAAACTAAGCTATTAAAGGCCAGCCCTGTGGGGGTGCCAGACCGGGTCCTAGGGTGTGGGTGTCACTGGCTGGGGATCATGAGGGATCTGCTCTGCAAGAGGAGGAAAAATAGAGCTGATATAAAAAAAGAAAAGCTGTTTTCCATGTTAGAAACTTCATGTCACAATAGGCTTAAATGGCTTGCATGTGAGCATATTTAATACAATATTGTTTTCCCTGGCACTTACTGGCTTCCTGATGAGAGGGGCTGTGTAAAAAGAATGCCCTTAATGATCCTCTTGAACAGTGGCAGTTGTGCCAAAGTGAGGGTGCCTAAAGGTTTGTGGTATATAGCACATTGGTGTACCTTAAAGGTTAAGTAAACATTGCAAGAGTAACTCAACTTGTGCAAACCCATAAAAAGATATTTCAAATGAGGTATTGGGCTTACATGTAGGTGTCAGGAGTCCTGAGATATGAATACCTAAATCATCTGTAAATCAAAACAAGGCAGCAGCCATTTTATAGAATCATGAGATCAACAGTGATGTCGCTGAGAGGCAAGCTGTAATTAGCAACATACAGCTTGACCCTCAGTGACATTACTTTCTGTTTTAAAATGGCTGCTGCCTTGTTTTGAGCAACAGATTAATAAGATAGTCATATCTCAGGACACCTAACACCTATAAGCAAGTTCAGTGCCTCATTTCAAATACTGTATCTTTTCATGGGCTTTCACAATTTGAGTGACCCTGCAGTGTTTACTTCCCCTTTAACTGAAGGCCAGCATCAGAAAGGTCCAGCAAGTACTCCAAAACCTTTTCTGGTGGATACCTGAAAGAGTCTTGGTGGGGGACAGGCGGAGTATGGAACACCACATGGAAAATCCTTTCCACTTGGCTGTGTATGTCTCCTGGTGGAAGGTTTGCACCAAGCCAAAAGTATTTCAGCGACCCCCAGAGAAACTTTAAGTCTGTTCACTTCTGTCTCTCCAGGAGCCAGGCCTGAGAGTGAAGGAAACACAGGCTGGGGATGGACTAGCTGAGCCTGGGTCAACAAATCCACTTGAAGTAGAAAACTCCTTAGTTTGCTGGCTGAAAGCCAGTTCAATTGAGGAAACCATATCTGCGTGTACCTCCAACTTGAACAACATTCTGTGGATAAGAGGGACTGGAGGGAATATATTTAAGAGTCACTGGAGTGAAGATGAAAGACACAGGGACATCTTCCCTGAACCACCTGTCATTGCCTACAAATAGACCCCTAACCTTTCTAACAAAATAATTCATAAACTCACAGAAATCAAAATTACCATGAAATAAGAGGAACACCATGCAACAATGCAAGATGTAAGACTAGCACCCACATATGCACACAGACCACCAGAATAGCACAACAAAAAATTAGTGGATCCTACACATGTCAATCAAGCAATGTGGTTTACCTAATTCGATGCAAAATGTGCACATATGGCTACTATATAGGGGAACAAGGCAACCACTACAAAGCAGGATGAACCACCACCGACACACAACAGTAAACCAGATTATCAGCACACCAGTAGGACAACATGTTTCCCAAACCAATCATTCCCTCTCAGACCTATCTGTCCTGATATTGAAAGGCAATTTCAAAAACTCACAGGAGAGAAGGACATGGGAAATGAAAAAATATCAAACGATTTAATTCTAACTTTAATGGACTCAATTGGGACATTGGGTTTACAACACACTATGGAAACATTTAATACCGTATGTTACTTTTTACAAATACTTTTTTTTCTTTCTGAGACCCCCCTCCTTTTGTACAAGACATAGGATAGTCCACTTAAAGGTATCAGACTTTCCAGCAACTCCTGTTTTCCAAGTACCAATATGGCTAAAATCTCTTTTTGCTAGGGAATATATACAGAAACATAGTTTGACACGGAAGTTTGAAAGCATCCTGACAGAAAATGCCATATCCTGGATTTCTGAAGCAGAATCAAGGCAGTTTGACATTGAGTGGGGATACAAAAAGATACATGTCTGGAGTGCCCCACTCAGCGAATATCAATCTCACGACATCTGGTGCTAGTGACCACTAGTGAACATCTATGTTCGATGTAACTCATTTGTCAGAGTGTTTCAGATTCCTGGCAGACAGAGTGCTTGCGGCAGGATCCCATGCTCAGATACCAGTCTCACGCACTTACTGCCTCCCTGCAGACAGGGTAAGAGTGTGCTCCTCCTTGCTTGTTGACAGTACATGACTGACCTGTCTATCTGAAGGAGAACTGTATTTCAGCTGACCAAGTCCGCTATGTCTTTCAGAATGTACAGAACTGCACATACATCCAACACATTCATGTAAAGACATTTTTCTGGCGAGTCCCAAACACCTTGGCCCAGATATTCAAAAGGGTTGCGCATGCGCAAGTCCAAAAATGCGCCATTCTGCGATATTCAGCAGGAGGCAGTTATGCCACTGACAACAGGTTGCGCAAAAGAGCAATGCAAATGAATGCATGCTCAACAGGAGGGGGAGGAACCATGCATAACCTGCGCAACCCAATATTCAGTCGGGTTGTGCATGCGCAACCCCCAACCTGCGCCTGCACAACCTTGAGCCAAAAAAAAAAGGATCACGTTGAGGGCCACCCACAGGTGAGCTGCTGTATTGCAGGGCGCAACACAGCAGCTGCCACCCCTGGCTGGCCCCCAACTCAGTCCCTATACCCCCACCAGCCCGATCGCGGGCAGAGCGTAAAAACAACCCCCACACATCTCCCAAAGCCCGATTGCGGACGCCAGTAACATACCCCCCCACATATTTCCTGAAGCCGATCGCAGGCATAAAGTGTATCAACCCCCACATCTCCCGAAGCCCGATCGCGGGCATAACCCGTATCAACCCCCACCAGTGCCCGATCGCGGGCAGAATGTAAAAGCCCCCAACCCGAATATCTCCCTGGTGGTCAGTGGACCCGTAATGCCCGATCGCGGGCAGAATGTCAGATTACAACCCCCAAACATCTCCCTGGTGTCTAGTGTCCCCCACCACCCGAAGCCCCTCCACCGCTCCCCCAGCAGCCAGCCGGGCAGCATCCCACCGCCCTAACGCCCGCCGCCCGCCCGACGGACTGTCCGGTAAGACTGCCGCCCACTGGTGCAGAGCTACAGCCAATAGGCGTGCAGCCCATACCCTACATGACAGTCAGATTTGTGAATGATCAAATCTGGACTGTCAGTCAAAGCTATGGGCTACACACCAGTGGCTGTGGCTCTGCACCAGTGAGCGGCGACCGGGCAATCGATCAGCGGGCGGCAGGCGGGTGGGATGCTCCGCCCGCCCGCGGCTGCCGGGAAGGCGGGGTGGAGGGAAGCCACAGATGGATGGGGGGACACTCAGCCTAGAAAGATGTTGAGAGATATAACGACATTCTACCAGCGATCAGCGTCTGTCACTGAACTGAAAAGAAGCCAGAGTCAGAGTGAGAAACCCAATTCTGCCAACGTCGAGACAATGAAGAGGTGACTACAGGTTATACCAGCGATCATCGAAAGATAATGAGGATATTTACTGTATGCCCGCTGACCGGCTCCGAAAATAATAATCGAGGATATTACTATGCCCGACAATCGGGCCGGGAGCTGTGTGTGTGTGTGGGGGGGGATGTTACTGTATGCCCACGATCGGGCTTCAGGAGCTGTGTGTGTGGAGAGGGGATGTATACACTGATGCTGCCCGCGATTAGGCTGCAGGGTGCGTAGGTCCCCAACGGCTGCTGCCTGGCAGGGCGGCCAGGCGCAAGTCCTCGGAGATCAGCGCACCTACATGCTAATGGCATGCAAATGGGGCCATAAATAGATGCAAATGGCCCCCCTGCGCCTTGCATAAATTATGGCCCCATTTGCATGTCACCTTTTGAATATCAGAAATTTGCGCATGGCACAATGGTACTTGCCACCACAAGTTTAATGCTCAACTCTGGCAACTTGCAGTGGTGCAAGTATCACTGCGCATGTGGCTGGGGGGTGATATTCAAAGGAGTTGCTCAATAGAGCAACTCCTTTGAATATCGCCCCGGCCACACCCCTGCACAACTATTTTGAGCAGCGCAGGGGCTTGCGCCTCAGAATGGTGCAGTTTGAATATCTGGGCCCTTGTGTCTGGAGATAATATATATGCACAGCATTTTATTGTAAGTAATAAAAAACTTCTGATACTTCAGTTCCATTGAGTCTGTCCTCATTAGCAAGGTTTTATTTGGAGGAGGGGGGTTCGAGGTTGTTTGGTGACTTTCAATTGTTTATACCCACTGTCACAAACACGCTCCGCAGGTCAGGCCCTCTGCTCCCACAATGCCAACCTCGAAGTGCAATAGTATGAACAGGAGACAGACAGGGTAACCCTCCTGTCTATTCTGGGTCCGAATCACCTACCAGCCTCGAGTCCTGGGGGTCAAATGTTAACCTTTTTGGTAGCACACCCAGTTAACAGACTCAAATATATATTCTCTTTGGGGAATTGCAATACAATCCTTTGCCCAGTGGCACCCAGCCAGGTTCCCAAGTGTACCCTTACGACTCAATATGAGACCTAGGTATATTCTTACCTTTAGCAAGATAGTAACACACCCTTTTAGAGCATTTAACAGTTTCAGAATGATCCAATACAGTTCCAACCTGCACATGCAAAAGAAAGACTCCAACAAGATTTAAGAGAACCAAAAAAAAAAAAAAAGGTTTACTAAGACTAAAACAATAGATAAAATACAAAACATACATAGAACAGATATCCTGTACTTACAGCCCTAAAATAATTTGAAGTTAAAGAATCAAATGCCTGTTTACTTAAAGTTCTAGCTGTATACCTATGGTTTACAAAAGTGCCTTGTTTTCAGTCCACCAAAGGAATTGTGTCCTTGAATTTCAGAGAGGGCTTCTGCTCTATCCACTCACATGCAGGCAATATTCAAAAGTAAGTTTTCTCCACCTTTTTGTGATGTCACAACACACATGAAGTCACTGTTAACCCTGCAATAAACTCTGTAATCTGTTTATGAATATTCATAAAGGATATTATTTTTCTGCTGGCTGGAATCAGCAGTTAACAATTAAAAAGAAATATGTGACAGTCTTTGCAAGCAGGTTCCTTTGATGGCTCATAAACCCACATCCTGTCACCAGTTCCCCTCTAGGTGAGAAAACCAAGATAGAGCAGCCAAATGACCTCCCTTCCTGCTATGGTCATAAAATGTATACATGGGATCCAGTTTCAAAAGGAATATTTTACAATGTCTTATCACCTGGCTTTTGACAGAAAGCCCTATGTGTTAAGACAGAACAGAAAACCTTTAATTAGTGTTTTCACTGGCCAGTTTTTATGACAGACTGCTGGCTCAGTCACACTGACACCTTTGAGGTCGAAGGTCTAGCCTCTTTACATTGACTGGTATGTCCTAGGCAGACAATCACATACCATATATTTATATCACAATTTATAAATATAATAATAAGCAGGTGGCAGAGCGTCACACCCACCACATCCCTGGTTGTCCCTGGGTGACCCTGTGGTTTGCTTTATCACCTGAATAGGATAGTTTTGAGGGCATGATGCCTGTGACCACTAGGTGCTAGGCACCCCCTGAGTTGCTCTCATGTGCAGCCTTGCTAGGGGCACTAATGAACACTGATGAGGCTATTAGGCCCAGAATGCATTTCATGGAGTTTGATGGTACAGTCTTGCATTCCATGGTGTAGCAATCCATCCGTAAGACTGCCCACAGTCTGCCATCTGGGAGGAAGGCCCAAGCCGGGGTCATGTCCAGAACAGCTCCTGGGAGGGCTCCAGCTGAGACTTTGAGAGGATCAGCAACACTCCCATTGATGCTAGAGACTGAGAGGCAGTGGTTACTGCCTGTTTTGTCCCGTTTGGATGGGCTTGAAACTAAACAATCAATCAAAAACAGCTTAAGTGGATCTGGGGACAGACCTTCAGACTGTAGCACTGAGTACTTTTGGAGCCTATGCCTCTGATCATGCTTCTGTCTGGGGCTGGGGAGGCTGGGATTTATTGTTTAAGGTTCCCCTGCCCCTACCACAAAAGAACAGCTTGCTGTGAAAAGAGCAGCATCCTCTATCCCTCAGTGGGTCATAGAGATCTAGCCCAGAATTCTTAAGAGCCATCTGTGCTTTGTTAGACTATTTAAGAGGCTACTCCACCTGTTGTCCAAACAGATAAGTGCACTGAAGGGCATATTCATGATCTGTTGCTGGATGTCCAGGGTGAAGCTAGCAGTTGATAGCTAGGAGTGCTGCCTGATGCAAATACCTGCAACTGCAGAGTGAGCTGCTGCATCAAAGGCATCCACAGAGGCATTAAACTGCTGGATGTCAGATTTTATACCTTGTTTAACAGTGATCAACAACTCTTGTTTTACCTCTGTGTCTGGCAGGGCTTCTGCCAGAGACTTAAATGTGCACCAGAACGCATACTCATTCTTACAGAAGTGATCCTGGTAGCTTTCTATCCTCATGCCGCGGGTAGCTGAGGCACACACCCAATTGCCCAAGGTGTCTACCTTGTGCGATTCTGTGTTAGCAGGGTATGTGGTGACTTCCTTGGGCACTATGGCTTTGTGAATCTCACCAAAATAACATTGGCATCTGCTACTGGCTGAGAGAAATATATGGGCTTAGATTTAAGCACTGTGTATTTCTTGTCCATCTGCTTGGGGACAACTGCCACAGTAGCAGACCTCTTCCAAGCCACCTCAGAGAGAGTCTCCAGGACCAGCTGAATAGGAAGAACCAGTGAGACCAGGATATTAGGCACGTTTAGAAACTCCAGTTGGAGTCACCTAGCCTGGTCAATGGCTGCTGGCTTGAAATGCAGTATGGAATCCATATTTCTGAGCAGCACCTGAAAGGAGAGAACCTCCTTAGGTTTAATGACAGGAACTAGTCTCGGGTTCTCTTGATCATTGTAAGAGTCATCTTCACCACCATCTGAGATGATGAGGTCAGGATCTGACATGTCTTGCTCTACTCTCGCCACCCCCAGAGGATAGTAAAGGGTAGAAAGTGTGACAGTGCAAGTGGTGGTCTCGGCAACACTGGCTCCAGATGGGGTCTCAGGAGTGGCAGCGGTGGCACTGTGGATGGCCCTGAGACTGTCCCAGAAGAGAACAGTCCTGGCACTGAAGGCCTGTGTGGCACTGTTGGTAGTGCCAATACCAAAGTAGACCCTGAAAGGCCTAACCCAGCACTGAACGTAGCACCACTAATTGTGTCGATGATCCTACTCGCCATAAAGGAACCAGTAAAGTACCATGGCTGCCCTGTCCCCAGAGGAGTTGGGGGCAACTCCACTGGTGGAGCACAGGCAGTGCTAACTCCAGCCTGGAGTCTGGAGATACAGACAGCCACGCTCCTAAATCAAGTGGCACCGAAGGTGACACCAGGTCAACTGACCCAGAGAGAGATCAGGAGCTGGCACCCAAAATGGTGTTCCTTCATTTTTACACTGCACTCACTACTTCATATAAGCTGTCCAGTAACAAACGACTCACTGGAGTCCCCTCTATTGGACAGAGAAGGGCTCTGGGATGGAGACCTGGATCTCACAGGCTCAGGCATCGCCAATGTCTTTGGTGAAGATGGTGTAGTATCCAGATCTGCAGAAGTCAACTGTCACAGCAGAATGACAAGAGGATGACAGCGACTGTGCCAGTTCTTCCCCTTCTGCTTCTTTGTGGGAAGAGGTCAAGGCCGAAAGAAAAAATTACTCACCTTAGTAATGTTGTTTCTTCTAATGGAGTCTTGCAATATTATAGACATTAGCAGTTTGTTCCAGCTCTAGAACTGCCCCGGAGGTGAAATGGTTAAAACCATTCCAAAATAGAATTTTGGCACGAGAGCAGCTCTATCTGTGTCATTTCAAACTTGAACTGTCAGATCTTTACGAGCCAAACTCACTAAGGTCTGTGTGGAAGCTGTAACCTACACTAGCCAAATGGCTACCTAAATAATAACAACCATTGATGGTCCCAACACCCAAGACTCAAGTCAGGGGACCAGAAATACTAACACCATTCTAATAATATGAAAATGGAACATAAGTATAATAAAACACACACACGCATACACAACACCCCAAAGTCCCAAGGGGACAAAATGCTAACAGGACATAAGTAGTACCCACACTAAGTTGCCCGCACCCCACCAAGTAGAGGTTCTGAGAGGGCAAGTTGGGGGAGGTCATAATATAGGAAGACTCCATTAGAAGAAACAACATTACTAAGGTGAGTAATTTTTCTTCAAACAACATGAAGTCTTGCTATATTATGAACATGTAACAGAATACACAGCAGTACCTCCGGAGGAGGGCAGAACCTACTTAGGAATAGGCTCTGAAGAACAGCTGTGCCAGACCGAGCATCTCTCCTGGCCTGGACATCAGGGAGTAATGCTTGGTAAAAGTGTACCGTTTTCAAGTAGCAGCCTGGCAAATCTCTAATAAAGGGATGTCTCTGGCAGCAGCTAGGGCAGCTGTACCCTGGTAGAATGAGCCCTCAAACAGGGGGAGGGGCTCTGTCCACTTTCTGATAACAAAATTGGATACAACAGACAATCCACCTGGCAACTGATCTCTTAGTGGCAGGTTTGCCTTTCCCAACTTCACCATAGGTAAGGAAAAGTTGGAGGGATTAGAACCTGTGACCTTTGGTACGCTCTATATAATAACTAAGAGCTCTCTTAACATCCAGGCTGTGCAACCTCCTCTCACCAGAAGAGGAGTGATCAGTGAAAAATACTGGAAGGAGATAGATTGATTAAGATGGAAATCTGAAACCACCTTAGGCAAAAACTTCCTATTAGTCCTAAGGACTACCTTATCCCTATGGAAAGAAATAAGTCAGTCTCCACTGACAGGGCTTGCAATTCACTTATGCGTCTGGCAGAAGTGATAGCCACTAGAAAACAGTTTTCCAAGTTAGGTACTTAAGCTCTGCAGAAGACAGAGGTTCAAAGGGGTTGCATTAACTGAGCAATGCAAACATTAAGGTCCCAAGCAGGGGCGGTTTCGAAAGGAGGATTAGTATGGAGTAATCCCTTAAAAACTTGGAAAACACAGGATGAGAGGAAAGAGGGATGACTTCCCTGCTGACACAAAAGCAGATACAGCTGCCAAATGAACTCTCAGGGTAGCTGGTCTGAGACCAAGGAATTAAGATGTACCATGTAATCTAACAAAATGGGCAAATCAGCAGATTCTGGGAAATATTTTTCCAGCACCAAATGGAAAACCTTTTCCATTTAGAACTATAAGTAGCCCTAGTGGAAGGCTTTCTAGAAGCCTTTAGGATCTCAAGAACACCATGAGAGAGGTGTAAATCAGCAAACTCTAACTCCCAAGAGCCAGGCCTTGAGGTTGAGGGATTTGAGGTCCGGATACCAAACCCTTCCCTGGGCACAAGTCAACAGATTGTGATTCCTGGGGAGGCACAGGGGAAGATGGACTGTCAGAGACAGAAGGAGTGGGTACCAGGGCTGCCTGGCCCAATCCGGGGCAATCAGAATCACACTGCAAGGCTGGGATCTGATTCTGACTAGTACTTTGAATAGGAGAGGGAAGGGGGGGAAAGCATAGAGGAACTTCCCCTCCCAATCCAGAAGAAGGGCATCCAGGGGAACTGAGCCCAGCACTGGAGGCCTGCAACAGAACAGAGGAAGTTTGTGATTGTCTGGGGCTGCAAAAGATCTATCTGAGGATGCCCCACCTGGCAAAACTATCCCCAGCACTTGAGGATCCAGGGACCATTCGTGATGGCCCTGGGAAATCCTGCTGAGGGCATCCGCTAGGACATTGTCCTTCCCTGGAAGGTGAACTGCTATGAGGGAAGTGTTCAGGGAATAGGCCAGAGACCACAACTTCATTGCCTCGGTGCACAAGGCCGAAGACCGAGTGCCCCCCTGTTTGTTGATGTACCACATTGTTGTGGTGTTGTCTGTTCTGACTTGTATCACCTTGTCGTGGACAGATGCAGAAAATGCTTGAAGAGCTAAAAAGACAGCTCTGAGTTCCAGCAAATTGATGTGGAGCAGAGATTCCTGGGGGGACCAAACTCCCTGAGTGGAAAGATCACCCATGTGGGCTCCCCAACCCAGAAGAGAAGCATCTGTAGTGAGAGTCAAGTCATGAGAAGGGGAAATGAAGGGGACCCCCACTCTTAAATTGCTCTGATCCTGCCACCACTGGAGAGCTAGGATCAAGGTTCGAGTCACTGGGACCAACTTGGAAAGGGGGTCTCTTCTCTGAGACAAAAGGTTCTCAAGTGAAACTGAATGTCTCTCATCTGAAATCTGGCTCCCTGCACAACAGCTGTGGATGCAGCCATGTGCCCCAGGAGCTGCAGAAAGTGTCTTGCTAGTCGAGAGACCTGCAGAGTGAAGGAAGAGGCCAGAGCCACTAAACTCCTTACCCTTTCTGGGGAAGAAAGGCTCTGGCTAGCTTTGTGTCCAATTCTGCCCCATAAAGGTGAGTACCTGGACTGGTTCCAGAACCGACTTTGGTAGGTTTAGCAGAAAACCCAGGGAGGTGAGAAGCTGCTGGGTGACCTGCAGGTGAGATTTTACCTGCTCTGGGGACTGGCCTACAATGAGCCAGTCGTCTAGATAGGGAAAAACAGCAATCCTCTGCCTCCTTAAGTGGGCCACTGCCACTGCTAGACACTTTGTGAATACCCTTGGAGCAGAGGTAAGGCCGAAGGGCATTGCTCTGAACTGGTAATGACCTGAGGGCAGTTCGAATCTGAGGTACTTTCGATGGGATCTTCTGAATAGGACATGGAAATAGGCATCCTTGAGGTTCAGGGAGGCTAGCCAGTCCCCTGGCCTTAGGGAAGGCAAAATCATTGCCAGAGTTACCATTTTGAACTTTGGTTTCAAAAGATGCTTGTTCAGATATCTGAGATCTAAAATGGGCCGCCATTCTCTTGTCTTTTTTGGGGTAAGGAAGTATCTGGAATACAGACCCCTGCCCTGATGCAGGGAGGAACCCTTTCTACTGCTCTGAGAGCTAACAGGGATGAGACCTCTGTTTCCAGAGTGAGGTCTCTGAAGCACTTGCAGGTAGAAAAGTCTGCTTCTCAACTTGGGAAACTTTTGAAGCTGAGAACCAGACCCTGGCTTACTACTTCCAGAACCCACTTGTCTGAGGTTAAAGAAGCCCAATTCTGACTGAAGTAAGCCAGCCTGCCCCCACTGGTACAGGAGAATGCCTGGGCACCCCATCAGGGTGCCTGTTTATAAGGAGCTTTAGTCTGGAGGGTGGAGCAGGTCTGCCCACCCTTGTCTGCCCTGCCTCTGAAGAAGCCCCTCTGAGCATAGGCAGAGGAGGCCTGAGTCTGGTAGAAAGGCCTGTGAAAAGGCCTACCCCTACCCTGGGGCATGCCTTTGAGGAGTGGCTTGCCGCTCCTTAGCCTGGGCACTCTTGTAAGTAGTCCTATATTCATCCATCTTTTTCATGTAATTCTCTGTCTGCTCTCCAAACAGAGAATTTCCCACCACAGGAAAATCCATAGCCTTAGTCTGGGTATCCTGTGACAAACTAGTACACCTGAGCCAGGCCAGCCTACGAAAAGCTACAGATGTGGCCATGACTCTAGAGGAAACATCATTAACATCCACAGCAGCATGAAACTGAACCTTAGAGGCTTCAATGCCATCAGCAGCCACCTGTTCTAGTTCACTAGCCAGCTGGCCATGGGCCTGCTTGGCTAAATGCATAACAGTATCCCATCTAGATTTCTGATACCTAGCTACATAAGCCATATAATTTGCTTGCCTGAGTCCCAGAGAGGCTGCCATATACTGTTTTTTTGCCATGGCATCAATCTTCCTGGAATCCTTGTCAGGAGGATGTGAAGCCAGGGAATATTAGCTTTATCACAGGCAGCAGCCTGAACTACTAACATGACTGCATTGCTGAGAAAGGAATTCTGTATCAGGGCCTGACAATGTATACCTTCTGTCCATCTTTTTATCTACAGGAGGCACAGAATTAGGAGCTTTAAAATTTTAATTGTTTGTTTCCTAAAAGACTTATGTAAAGGAATAGACAATCTTCTAGACTCTGGAATATCCATCATTTCTACAAAATCAGGCTCCTCTTGCTCATCCACAGCCTCTTCTAAAGGAAGCTGGAGGTTTCAGCAACCTTTATAAAACATGAAATGAGATGGGGACTCAGACAGCATAGGGGGAGATTCTAAAGGTCTGTCTGGGGAGATGTCCGGTTCAATGGGCACACCCAGACCTTCCCAGCCACATTCATACTGTTCATAATCCTCCTCCCCCTCCTCTGGTTCATAAAATTCCTCAATATCATAATCCTGAACCACTGGGACCGGACGAACAGACCTTTTACCAGATAGTAGTGGTTCGGACGGACCCTGAGACAGTGACTGGACAATTTGTATGGCTTTTGCTATCTCTGCAGCAGTTGGAGAAAAATTTTGGACTCCAGACCTGCTGATTTTCTTATTTTCTTTACTGGAATTGGTTCCTCAGAACCAGCTTTTCTTTTGCCCGAGGAAGTCTGGCCCTGGTCAGAGGGCACTCCCTCTGGTTCGGTTGGCACCGAACCGGGCTGGCCATCCGGGTCAGCGGACTTTTTGGCCTCTCGTTCCCTGAGCCTGCCCAATCTTTTTTCCAGGGTGGCTGCAGGGAAATTCTTACATACCTGGCAGTCTGACTGGAGGTGGCCAAACCCCAGACAATAAACACATGTGGTGTGTGGGTCAGCCTTGGCAAAGACTTCCCACAAACATCACAGTGTTGAAACAATGGAGCCCAGTTTTTCTTTGGTTTCTCAGACATAGTGCCAGCCTAACCAAAAAACTTGCCCTTTAGCGGCAGTACTAGGCAAGACACCCTTATCGGTTCCTAACCGTGTCACGGGTATTGGAAAAACGTAATAAATCCATTTTTTTAGAACCGATAAGAACTGGAACCACACTCTAAAATAGTAATTTTAGTTTTAAATGAGTTTAAACCCACTGATCGGTTCAAAACCGAACCGATAACACAAGTTCCACACAGACAAAACCTTCATTTACTTACGGTTACCACAGATGAGCTTGAACCGAACGGTTTTGCGGTTAAAATAAAACTATTCTCGGTTAAATCCAACTGAGAAAACACTTTTTAAACCGAGAAATGAACCGAGTAGAAGGAGAAATCTCCGGAGCGACTGTTCACTGAGGCAGAGTAAAGAATCTGACAGTTCAAGTTTGAAATGACACAGATAGAGCTGCTCTCGTGCCAAAATTCTATTTTGGAATGGTTTTAACCATTTCACCTCCGGGGCAGTTCTAGAGCTGGACCAAACTGCTAATGTCTTTAATATAGCAAGACTTCATGTTGTTTGAAGGTGCAAAGACCCCAACACAGAACATGTGCAGGATCTGGACTGTTCCTTCTGTGACTCCCACAGGACTGTCCCCCCCCTGCTGGATGCCAGACTGCCTGTTGACATAGCACCCACCCAGAGAGAGAGAGAGAGAGAGGTGATGGCCAGACACAGCCTCATTTCTGGAGCAACTAGCCTTTTCAGGCTCCCTACCTTCTTCCATGGTCATTGACTGTTAGGACAAGGTAAGGCTGGGAGAAAACTGAATATTTTTGCATGTCACACTAACTGAATTAACACAAACATATAAAACTCTAAAGTATTGAAGCTAAAACCAAAGAACTGACCGCTGTTGTCATACAGACGGCGACATTCAGGCCACAACGTGGAGAGTGGCGACACTGCAGCTGCGCACTCAATGTCAGGAAAGGAAGTGAGGCAGTTGGGGACTGGTGCTCCTGTATACTAGAGGGTGCATTCGATGACGAGAGCATGGGGCTACACGTGCTGCAGCTCAACAGAAAAGTTCTGGCTCCCATGGAGTCCTAGCACTGAAACTTTTGGCTAATGGTCCAACAATGGCGACTGGGCGTGGGATCAGCATGACCCCACATGGTGCTGCATGCCTGCCAATACCAGTTGCTGGCTCCCTCACTAACCTCAGTTCTGTGGAGATACACAGGTGCCATAGCTAGTAGCTGTTAGTGGCCCCCTAGCCAAATACTTGCTCTCGCGGGGTCTTAGTGCCTGTGTCCCTGATCGAAAGCGAGACTCAATGGAGAAGACATGCTGGTTCCCACTGGGTCCCACCACCAGTTTTAATACCAAAGAGTGGGACTCTATAGAGAAAACTGATTCTTGGAAGATCTTTGCCCTTCTATGCATTAAACATCTGTTATAAAATAGGCAAAAGATTCCAAGCAATCTGATTGGCTGTTAGCTGTGCATTAAAAGTGTCTAACGTACCGCTAAAACTAGAAATGCCCTTTAGAATACACAGACCCATTTTATAAGTGCAATAAGCCACTCTGGGGATGTGCATTAGTTCTAATACACAGCTAAGGGACTGGACGCACTCGGCCTGCAATCTTGTGCCTCACTATGCCCCCTAGCCATCCTTTCGAACTGTCTAAAGCTGGCCTGTCAGCTGTGATTTGGATTTCGCTTGCGCTGGTGACCGGGTTTGAAACGAGCCCAGGTTGCTGGAGGGCGCGGGGTGGAGGAGAAGGATGGAGCATCTTAGGGACAGCTCTACTTCTCCAGGAGGAGGAGGAGGGAACATTCTGTTGCCTGCCGGCTCCTAGCGGAGGTTGGGAGCATCACAGGACATCGGATCACACACGCCATCGGGGAGGGGTGGACGTCAGCATCAGCCATTACGTCACTACGCCACCCCAAATAGAAGAAAGGAAAATGACTGGGTGCTCGCCGGATGATGGCCTCCAGATCCTCTGCACCTGCGAACCCTCCAGGAAGCTGCTTCCCGCAGGCCTCAGCAGCGTCCCACAGCCTATAAGGTAGGCGCTAGTGTCCCCCTCCACTGGTGCATTCCCCTCCGAAGGGATGAGACCCACCTGGTGAAGGGAAATGCGGATATCATGGGAAGGGCTGTGATATGGGGCTTGTGGGGGGGGTCAGGACTCAAGTGAGGCAGTACGGATGTATGGCAGAGAAGATCATAGGACTGCCTGAAGGAGAGAGGGGTATCTGAGCAGGAGTGAGGGAAATAAACACAATACACAAAAAAAAAAAAAAAAAACTGTCTAACGCACACACCATCATGTCTTATTGCTCACTTGCCACACCTTGGACCACTTTTCCAGTATTGCTAGGTCCCTCTTTATATCCATAATCCCCTCTTTGGTGTCTACCCTCTCAGAAAGTTAAGTGTCAGTTGCAAAGAGGCAAATGTTCCCCTCGGTACCTTCACATACAGGATGTTGCAGATGGTACACCAAATAAGATAGAAGGAAGCAGAAAAGATGGTGAGGGAAGCAAAGGTACAAACAGAAGAAAGGATAGCCAAAGGGGTCACTAAAGGGGATAAGACTTTCTTCAGATACACAAGTGAAATGAGGAAAGCAAGGGGGGATAGCGAGGATTAAAAGGGCAGAAGGAAAGACTGGGCAGAAGAAGGCCAAGAAAAAGTCATCCTGAACAGGTACTTCTGCTCAGTCTACGTAGTGAAAGCAGGGGAGGACAGATCACTAGGGAGTAACAGGAATGGAGGGGACAGGTGGACAAAAGTTCATTTTCAGAGGAAAGAGTTCCAAAGAGACCTGCAGCTCTGAATGTGGACAAGGTCATGGGACCAGACATGATACACCAAAGGGTACTGAAAGACTTTAGGGAGGTGCTAACAGCACCACTGACAGCCTTGTTCACCAGCTCCCTGGAAACAGAATAGTTCCATAGGACTGGAGAAGAGCTGCGTGCTCCCTCTACATAAAAGAAGCAGCAGGGAAGAGACTAGCAACTATAGGCTAGTCAGTCTTACTTCAGTAGTGGGCAAATTAATGGAAACCCTACTGCAAGAAAGCCTGGTAGAACATCTTGAATCAATGACCTGCAAGACTAGAGGCAGCATGGATTCTTGGGGGATAGGGGGTGGTAGGTCATGCTAAACTGCCAAACAAATGTGATAGATTACTTTGCCTGGGTGACCAGGGAAATAAATCAGTGGAGGGCAGTGGACATGGCCTATCTGAACTTTAGCAAGGACGTAGACATTGTGCTGCACAGGAGGCTGATAAAGAAACTGAGCAGCCTAGGGGTGGGATCTAAAGTGGTCAACTGGGTTAAAAGCAGGTTAATGGATAGTTGACAGAGGATGGTGGTTACTGGCACTCACTCTAATGCTGTGAGAGTGACCAGCAAGATGCCATGGGGCTCAGTACTGGGATCAGTCTTTTTCAATGTCTTCATAAGTGACACTGCAGAAGAACCTTCGCTATCACCCAGAGGCCACCATGTATACAGCCACTGCCACAGCGACTGCCCAGGCAGATGGTAGGAAGGACTACAGTTGGCTCAGGGAGGGTCGGAGGGTCAGAGGCATATCCCCATCTGGTCAAGCTCAGGAACTCCTACACTGTTCTGGAGGAGCGGGAGAGTCCAGCAAGGGAACCCGAAGCTGGAACCGGGGACGAGGTGAGGGTCCTTTAGGATGGAGACCAAGGGAAGGGAGGTAGAGGACCCATGGGAAGAAGTTACTCTTATTGGGGGACTCAATTATTCAGGGACTGGATTTGAGCACAGATAGCAGGGAGAAGAGAGAGAGAGAGAGAGAGAGGTCAAGTGCCTTCCAGAAGGTGCAGCCCGGAGGGAAGGGGAGCAGATCCTGAGGCTCGCTGAAGCAGTGGCAAGGAGAGTGGAGATGGAGGTCATTAGTCACCTGGGAACAAATGACCTATCCAAGGACAGGGCTAGCTTGGAGCAGGTACAGGAAGACTTCAGAGAGTTAGGAAGGCGCCTGGGGAAGGCAGCAAGCTCCATGACATTCTTGGAGGTGCTACTAGTCCACAGCGGGGGTGGGGACAGAATTCTCTGTATCAGAAACTTCAACGCATGGTTGAAGGGCTAGTGCAGCGGGAAGGGTATGGCTTCATTGGGGACTGGGAACCCACCTGAACGATGGAGCCCCATATAGTGCCGACTGACTGCATCTGTCTAGGAAGGGGAAAGCAGTCCTCAATGAACAGTTACATATACGAACTTATGAAGAAGCCAGAAGAAGGCCATTTAGTCTATCAAGTCTGCTCATATTGCAGGGTCCACAGCTTGAGCTAATGTCCCTGCCCTCCATCCCCACTCCTCCCACCCTCTCTACCCATGTTCCTTACCTTCCCCCATGCCTATCCCAGCCTCTCTTAAAGCTGCCCACTGTCTTCAGTGAGATGACCTCTTTCAGCAGCGCATTCCAAGTGTCCACCACCCTCTCTGTGAAGACGTGTTTCCTAACCTCCCTCCTAAACCTCCCACCCTCCAGCTTAAGACTGTGCCCCCTCGTGTTATGATTGCTAATGAGCTTAAAGAGACTCTCCTTATCAACCTTATTTATTCCTGTCAAGTACCTGAAGGTCCCAATCATGTTCATTCTCTCTCTCTCTCCGTCTCTCTCTATCTCCCTCTCCCCTGTCTTCCAGGGAGTACATTTTCAGTGGCCTCAATCTTTCCTTGTATGCCATACCCTGCTAACCTGCCATCATCTTTGTAGCCCTCCTCTGGACCTTCTCCAGCAGTTGAAATGCTTTGCTGACAAGTGTTTAAATTAGCTGGGGGGTGTGTGTGCAAAAGGGAACAGAGAAACTCAAGCTGCCCACCCCTACAAGGTAAAGAAACCAGAACTGAGGTACAGGAAAATGAGCTCATGACAGGGACGACTGAGGTGTGCAGAAAGAGAGAAGCAGAGAAATCAAATCACTCAATCAAGCAAATCTTCATTTTTATAGTGCTATTCCAACAGATCATGTCGCTGTACAAAATTCTAAAAAATAAAATCAGTAAAATCAACAAATATAAAACTTAAAACATCAGTCCTAAAGTAAAAGATGGCAGCAGGCTGAACCAATACTTGCATCAGAGAATGCCAAAGAAAATAAATATGTTTTTTTGGAGCAGATTTAAAACACTTGACAGTCAGGCACTCTCTGATCCAACGAGGTAGAAAATTCCACAGGGTCGGGGCTGCAAAAGCAAGAAAGCAAGCCCCAGAGGTCTTCAGTCGAACCCTGGGAACCTCTAGCAATCCCTTGTTGGAGGAATGGAGTGAGCAGAGGGAGCAGAAAGGATGAAGAAGATCTTGCAAGTAACACGGTCCCAGCCCGTGTAAGGCTTTATAGGTCAGTAATCCGACCCTGAAGGTGATCCGCCAATGCTCAGGCAGCCAGTGCAGATCGCAGAGCAAAGGAGTGACATGGTTAGATCTTGACAGACCAGTCAACAGCCTGGCCGCCACGTTCTGCACTAGCTGCAATCAGCGGATATCAACCCCCAATAGCCCAAGGTATAAGCACTGCAGTAATCAAAGCGCGAGGTTACAAAGGTGTAGACCAGCACTGGAAGATCACCAGGTGGGATCAGGCGCTAAACCAGTCTGATGTTTCTCAGATGGTAAAAAGAGGTTTTAACAACAGCAGACACCTGAGATTTTAATATCAGGCTGTTGTGGAACACAATGCCCAGATTTTGCGTCCGGTCAGACGTAAGGAGCTGGTCACCCCGAGCCAAAGCCCAGAAGGTAGGCCTGATGACAGCCCTACACTTTGGTGACCTGGGTCCACCACCAGCACCTCGGTTTTGCCAGAATTCAACCTCAGCCAGTTGGCACTCATCCAATCCTGGATCTTGGAGAGGCAGCTGTTAAAAACCGAGACCACACCACCCTGTTTGGGCACAAAGGACTTGTAGACCTGAGAGTCATATGCATAGAAGTGAAAACTCAGCCCACACTGCCTTATAATGTCTCCCAATGGCAGCATATACACTGCAAACATGGGGGACAGCACAGAGCCCTGCTGAACCCCACGTTACAGGAGGAGAGGGGCTGAGGAGTAAATTTGTGCTATCACTCTGAGTCCTGCCAGTGAGAAATGATGAAAACCATCAAAGGACAGTGCCAGACAGTCCACAGAGTGTCCGCAGGTGCTCCAATAGCACCCTATGGTCTACAATGTCAAATGCTGCAGAGAGATCAAGGAGGACTAAGATGTAATGGCTAGCCTGATCCCTTGCTATCAGGAGATCATTAAGTACCCGAACCAGGGCAGTCTTGGTGCTATGACTCTTCCTGAACCCGGACTGGAGAGGATCGTAGACATCGTGAGATGTTAAATGGTCATCCAGCTGCACTGCAACCACCTTCTCAATAACCTTGCCCACAATGGACAGGCTAGAGACAGGTCTGTAAATAAGCAGTCTGGGTTGAGGGATGCTTTCTTCAGGAGAAGTGTTACTACTGCCTCCTTCAGGGGGCCTGGAAACACCCCTGAATCCAATAAGCACCAGACAATCTCAGCAAGGACCGGGCTGAAGGCTTCAACGCACCAAACTAGGAGGTGCGTTGGGCCCAGGTCCAAACTACAGTAGGCTGGGTGCAAACCCTGGACGACCCGCACAATGTCTATGATTGCCACCTGTCCGAAGTCAGATCAGACAAGCTGAAGGCCTGCAACCTCTTGCCAATCACCGCAATACCCATTTAAGGGTGCCAAACAGATCTCTGACCTGATAGTGACAACCTTATTGACAATGAATTGAGCAAACTCATCGTACTTAGCTTGCGAAAATGCTCCCCGCGGCTAAAGACAGGCTGGATTGCACAACCTGTCAACAGTCCGGAAGAGCTGAGCAGGTCGACTCCTTGCTGCAGCAATCTCTTTGGACAGGAATTCTGCCTTCTTACAACAGATTGCCAACTGAAAGTCCTTATAATGAGCTATCAATTTAAGTTTATCAACAACCAGGCCTGATTTCCACCAGCGCTGCTCCAACCCTAGACCCCTACGCCTCAACTCCCTCAAAGTTCCATCGAATCAAGGGGACTTTGTGCGAAGAGTGAGGGGTCGAACACAGACAGAAGCCAGGGAGTCGAGGGAACCTGTGACTGCCTCGTTATAGGTTAGTACCAGTTCCCTCAGCTCCCCGCTTATACTTGGCATAACTGATAGGTCCAGCACAGCCATAAGACCATCTGGCATCAGGCCCCTTAAAGGGCAGTACCGGACCATCTCTGTAGGAGCAGGTCTATTGGGGGGCTTCAAATCGGAACCTTATAGTGTGATGGTCCAACTGCCCAACTGGTTCCACCACCAAACTAGTGATCTCCATCCCCAGAAGGAAGACCAGATTCAGTGAATGTCTGTAACTATGGGTAGCAGAGGTAACCACTGGTGTCAGGCCCAACGAGCTCATCAGTTGGAGAAAGTCTTGTTCAAAACGCGAGAGTTCATTGTTGACCCAGGCATTGAAATCCCCCAGGATGATCCATCTAGGGGATTCCAATACCAGATCGACAATGAAGTCTGCTACTTCCTGCAGGAATTCCTTCTCACCTCCAGGTGGACGGCAGATTAGAAGTATCCTGCAACCTGCACCTACACCCATGATACATTCAAAGGATCTGGTTGTTCCCACTGGGGTGTCTACAAGGTCCAGATCTGATTTAAAACAAATGGCTACCCCGATCCTCTCTCAGTTGGTATATCACAGAGTACCCAGATGGAATTGCCGATTTCAATACTGGGCCAGCATTTTCATCCAGCCAGGTCTCGGTGATGCAAGCCAGGTCAGCTGAACCAACAAGATCAGCAATAATTGCTGCCTTGTTTTTAATAGACCTGGCATTGTACAACAACGCCCAAGTAGGATAGGTCGCCGAGGTAGACCGAGTGACTTGCCCACTCAAGATGGAGCCCTTGGGAATGGGAACCAGACAGGGAGGTAACCTTTCCTGGACCCATTTCACCCCAGGGCGTCACATCGTCCCCACCACCCCAATCCACCCACTCCACAACCCCACCAGGCCTAGTTTCTCACCATTTCCTCCCCCTCCTGGCTATCCCCAGTGCCAGACAATGCCCATACACTTCCGCAGGCAAAGGGGGACAGTCAAAAGGAAGGAGGTCCCTGAGCCTGGTGGGAGAGGAGCACCTGACCACCTGACATCCCTGCCAACACATAAAAACCCTGAGCTAACTAGCCGCAAACAACAGTGAATAAATACCAACAACAAGACAACAAACACACACACATGCATACACACACACACCTGCACTACTTGTACCACCCAATAATATAAAAACAAAATCCTACAAAATATACCCCAAACTCGATTCCTAACACAAAAAATTACAAAATCCCACCCTATAAGCGACTACCCACTATTCAGTTACACAAATCATACACAACACACAAAACAAGCACAAATAATCAACTATACACTAACCACAAAATTGTAAAAATAATGTAACGTAATTTAAACCAACATATAAACACTGAAATGGATTTCAATGGAAGGTCCAGTCCAAAAGGTTCATATAATAAGGTCAGTCCATAAGGCTACCACTACCTCGGACCAGTACATGACCTTCTCCAATCCTTCGAAACTCCCACTTCCGAAGTCAGGAGATTTAAAATTGAAATGAGATTAAACAAATGCATCCTGGAGCTCCCACCTCCTAGGAGCTACAGTGTCACTGTTCAGTTTTTCCATGGGTTCTCACCACCATGTAGAATCAAGACAGTCAGTTAACACTGTCCCAGTCTCAGATAGTCTCAAATCCCAGGAATAACAGTTTAGACTCAAAACACTACAGTTAGAAAGAATGTAAGGTCACTCACATCGCTGCTCATGGCCTTTCCTCCCAGCCAGTTTCCCAGCTACAAGGCTGTTCTCTCCTCAGTCGCAAGTCAGATAGGAGAAACAGGCTAGAGATCCAACAAAGGAACAGTCCCATTTAACCAGGGACTCCAGGGACAGTTCTCCACACAGGCTGGAGATGGAAGTGTTGGACACCTATTCAGGCCTTGATATTCACCAATACTCAAGGGGCACCACCTGGGCTCCAAACCTCTCCCTGGACCCTACTGCTGCTATGGCCGCTCACCAGTTGCTGCACAGCGGTACAGAAGTGCTGCAGGTGCAGCCGCCCACCAGCAACAACACCAGGTCAAGGTCAGGGACCAGGACGGAGCTCTCCTTGACACTCCACCTGCATATACATCCGGGTAACTTCAATACTCTTCTCCTTGCCACTTCTTCAAGCGCTAGCCCCCAGATCCAGTTACTCCAGTCTCTGTTTCACCTCCTGTTGGACTCCTCATGCTGCTCCCCACAGCCACCAGCACTGGACTTGTACAGGTGCTTCTTCTAACTCCAACTGCAGGTGTTAGTTTTGACAATGGAAAAGTTAAATAAACAGAATCAAACTAAAATGCACAAAACCGGGACTTAAAACAAGACTTACAACAAAATGAGATGTAATAAAATAAAAGCCACCTAATTTTTAATTTTTTAAATTTAATTTAATTAGTATTTTGGAAAGACCTTTGAGCGTGAGCTCTTTTACAAAGGTTCCACGTCAGGGTGGACAGTAAGACAATACACATATTCAGTAGTTACAGAGGCCTGATCATTAGGCATTAAAGAGCGATTACATGAGAATTAGACAAATAGGAGAAAAACAGAGCAGTTGTAATAGAATACTAAGCTATTTCTAATTGGTTGCCCTAGGTAGCACACCCCTGGAAACCTCCAAAACTTAGGAAAGATAAGGAGGGGGTGGAGGGAAGAAGCAGGAGGGAAAAAAAGGGACAGAGGGAGGATAGGCTGCAGTACACGGAAAGCCATGGTAACTAATGCCCGCAGCCTGGGAAATAAAATCCCAGACCTGGAGGCCTTGTTAGCAGAGGCAAACCTGGACATAGCAGCAATAACAGAGACTTGGTACGCTGCAAATCATGGGTGGGACATAAATGTACCAGGTTACGTTCTGTTCAGGAGGAATGGGGGAGTAAAAAAAAAGGGGGGTGGCCCTGTACGTCACAGAAGGTATAAAGGTGACAGAGGTCCAGGATAAGCAAGGGGAGGCTGAGGCACTGTGGGTCACCCTTGAACCTGGCAATGGCACAGCAATACGAACAGGGGTGATCTACAGGCCTCCGGCACAGGAGGAAGAAATGGACAGGGAGCTTGTGGATGAAATACACAAGATGGCAACCAAAGGTGAAGTTCTGCTGCTAGGCGATTTCAATATGCCAGATGTGGATTGGACCACCCAGGCAGATGCTTCAACTAGAAGTAGGAGCATCCTGGATTCCCTGCAGGGGGTAGGCATACCTCTCAACCTCCTGCCTCATAAATCAAGGACAAGGCTTAAAAAAATCAGGGACAAAGGACCAAAATCAGGGGCACATCTTTAAAATTGGAGGTATCAGCTCAGAAAGCTGATAGAATAAGGGGTTTAGTGTAAAATGCATTTTCTAAGGAGGAACAAGCCTGCAATTATAATGTTTGACATTATTTTGTGCTTACAAATTCCACTGTTTGGTCACAGAAACACAATTTTTAGGAGGGACAGAGTAAAATTTTGAGGCAAAATCAGGGACATCCCTGAAAATCAGGGACAGTTGAGAGGTATGGGGGTAGGTCTCAGGCAGTTAGTGCTTGAGCCCACCAGAGACAGGGCGATTCAGGACCTGGTGCTGACCAATGGGGACAGAATCACAGATGTCCGGGTAGAAGGACAACTGGGGTCCAGCTACCACCATATAGTGTAGTTTAGCTTGGGGACAGGGACTCAAGTCAAGTCACACAAAGGCGAAGGTTTTAGATTTCAGAAGGGCAGACTGATCAGCCGGCCCAGTGGAGCTGAGGGTTGAGGTGCTGGAGCGCCACCTCACACCACGTTGGCGACCCGGGTTCGGGAACGGACTCGAGCCACAAGGGTCAGCAGGGGAGGAGAGGGATCGAGCGTCCGAGGGATTTCTCTCCCTCTCCAGGGTGGGGGCAGTCAGTGTTTGGCATGCTTCTGGCCCCTAGTGGAGGCCGGGGGGAAGTGCGCCAACATAGCAAGCAGAGGGGCAGAGATGGGGCAGATGCTAGGAGGAGCGCATGCGGACACGTGCGCGCTCCTCCACAGACGTCATTGCATGTGCCCCTCTCCTTAGGGAAGAAAACTATCAAAAAATGGAGTCCGCCCAAGGAAGAAGATTGTCCCCTCGCCGCACTGCTGGGGGGCACCTCCCCTGACCTGGATCCTGGTCGGTGGGTTGAGTCTCTCCCCACCCCCCGCCATGAGGGGTAAGTCATGGGGGCTGAGGGGGAGGAGGCCTAATACCCGGTGGTGCGGGCAGGGGAGACGTCCGATGGTTGGGGCGGACTCCAGAAAAATTATACCAACAAAAAAAAAGGAAAAAAGAAGGGCAGACTTTGCTGAACTGGGGTGATGTATAAAAGTTGCCCTGGAGAAGGAGGAGGTAATGGGGGGGGGGGTTGAGAAGCAGTAGGGGCACCTAAAGGGAGTGACAGTGGAAGTGACAAACCAATGCATCAAGCTGTTATCCAAAGGCAAGAAAAGAAGAAAGCCACTATGGTTCTCGAAAGAGGTGGCAGACAAAGTAAGAGCTAAAAGGTTGGAGTTCAGGAAATAAAAGGTGACCTAAAGGGAGGAAGACAGGAAAGTGTACCTAGAGTGTCCAAAGGGAAATGGGGAAGGTTGTTAGGAGCACAAAGGCACAAACTGAGGAAGGATTAGCACAGATGGTGAGTGTAAGGAGGGGGACCTAGAAAAGGCAGAAATACTGAATAAATAGTTCAGTATTCACTGAAGAAGGGGATGGTCAGGGACCACAGTTGGGTAACAGATATGGGGGAAGAAGTGGACACCAGCCCATTCACAGTGGACAGAGTCCTGGAGGAGCTTATGAAACTGAATGTGGACAAAGCAATGGGGCCAGATGACATACAACTGAGAATATTAAAGGAGCTGCGTAGGGAGCTAGCAGCACCTCTGGCAGCCATGTTCACTAAGTCACTCAACACAGGAGTGGTCCCAGAGGACTTGAAGACAGCACAGGTAGTCCCTTTGCATGAAAAAGCAGGAGTAGAGAGGAAGCAGGGAACTATAGGCCAGTCAGCCTCACCTCAGTAGTAGGTAAGATCATGGAGACACTGCTTAAGGAAAGAACGGTGGCACACCGAGAATCCAATGGAGCCCAGAATCCGAGGCAACATAGATTTACAGCAGGAGGGTCATGTCAGACAAATCTGATAGATTTTCTTGACTGGGTGATGGTGGTAAATGGGGGGGGGGTATGTTGCCTAACTCGATTTCAGAAAGGCCTTCAACACTGTCCCATATAGGAGGCTGGTTAACAAGATGGGAAGTCTGGGCATGGGGCACAAGGTAGTAAGCTGGGTTAGGAACTGGCTAACAGACAGGAGGCAGAGGGTGGTGGTAAATGGGATCTAATCCAGGGAAAGTGGGGTGACCAGCAGTAACAGTGTCAAAATCAGGGGGCATGTGATGAAGCTGGAGCGGGGGAGCTTAAGAGAGATGTGAAGAAATACTTCACCGGAAGGCAGTAGATGACTGGAACAGACTACACATACTCCTTTTCTCCATCCACCTTCTCTACTTCCAGCTTTACCAACTCCTTTCTGTGCACCGTGCCCTCCTAGCCTTTCTCCCCCATCTTCCCTCCCTCTCTTCCCCCTTACCTTCACCTCTACCTGGTGTATATTTTTATTTTTATTTTTTTCTTCCGTTACTTCCTCCTGCAACCTTAGATAACCTGCTTTATCTTCCTATAGACACTTCTATGTATGTAAATACCGTATAATCTGTACAATATCTGTATAATTCTATGTACATATGAACTTCTTTTTCTTCCTCTCTGTAAAGAGTATTATCTGTATTGCCTTGTAAATACCTGTGTTGACCTGTATATACAATTGTTCATGCTCCACCCAGGTCCATCTTGCAAATGAGCTTCTGCTCAACGATGAACGCCTGGTTAAATAAAGACTTGATTGATTGATTGATTGATTGATTGAGAAGTGGAGGAGGTGAAAACAGTGTGTGTGTGTGTGCGGGGGCTTCAAGCATGCATGGGATAAACATATGGTTGTAGTTGAAAAAAAGGCAGGGAGGAGGGAGGGTCGCCAGAGACCAGCTAAGGTCTAAAGAGACGGATTAGGCAGAGAGCAGGCTGGGTGGGTCAAGCTGTCCTTCTCTGCCAACAGATTCTATGTTTCTTTTTTTCTATGAAAAAAATTAAACAGTACTAGGCCCAGCACTGATTCCTGTTTTACACCCCACATGTGACCTCCCTGACTTCTAAGTGTTTCCCATTTATTACCAGCCTCTGGGTCCTGTCTCCCAGCCAATTTGCTACTCACCTGGTTAGCTTCATGCCTACCCCCAAGTTCCCTGGCTTCTTACCTTCTCTGGGGCACTGAGTCAAAGACTTACAAAAGTCAGTGTAAAGCACATAGACCACCAGGCCCTTCTCCACAGCTCTTGTTACTAAACCGAAGAACCTGCTTCCCATTTGGAGCTCATTCATGTCTAGAAAGTTCACCAGCTGCTCCTTAGTAATAGTCTCTTATATATATAAAGAGCACAGAAACAAGTTATTTTTTACCTGTGTATCAACAAAGAGGAAGGTGATCTGTGCATTTTGTAAGCCTGCTTTCAGCATTATCCCTTTGATATCATCACGCCATTCAGATGTTCCATAGTTTTTGGCAAGTTCAATTTGGAAACATTCATATTCAGCCCTAATAAAAAAAAGTTAATTACATCAGGAACAGCAATACATCACTGACAATGATCTAGCCCAAGTCTGTAACAGGACTGTATTATAGACATAAACTTCACTCAAGTGTTCATGCAAGGATGCATAACTTCTGCTTGCAGTTACAAACCAAATATAAATTTAAGACAGATTTCATGGTTACCAACAAAGTAAACTTCATTCAAAAAACATACTACTATCCAGTACATATGTACCTGCAAAGGTCAGTGGATGAAGTAAATACATGCTACTCACTTGTAAAGTACAGTTACGTAAGAACTTACCATAACAGTAGATCTTCGAGAGAGGCTCTTGCAGTAGGTAATCACCTTGAGGACTGAGCACCCCCTGGCATCAGGACCACATGGAAACTTTAGCCAGCAGTATCTGATGGGGGACCGCCCACCTGACATCATGTGACCGACGTCAGTGTGACCCTATATAGTGGGCGGTCCCCATGCCTGCCTTCCAGTTCTCCGCTGGAGACCTCAGAGGAGGCACGGCAGGAGAAAAGGAAACCCCGGGAAGGTTTTATCATGTTTCTGGTAACAGAAAGTAATGCAGATTGCCAGCCATTTAGATAAACACTGTTTGGACACTGTCGCACCCTCTCTCTTAGGTGCAAAAGAAACAAAAAGCTGATCCGTCTTTCGGACCGTCTTTGTCCTGTTAGTGCAATAACACAAGATTCTATGAACATCTAAGGTATGAAGAATCGATTCTCCCCCACTGGAATGCTCGGGGTAATACACTGGAAGTTGACTCAACTGGTTCAACGTAAATTCCGAAACCACCTTGGGTAAGAACTTAGGGTTGGTACAAAGGGCCACACGGTCTATATGAAAAATTAAATAAGGCTCCTTGCAAATCAGGGCCTAAAGCTCAGAAGTCCTTTGAACTGAAGTAACTACTACGAAAAGTACCTTCCAAGACAGATAACGCACGTCACAGGAAACGAGATGGTTCAAAAGGAGGCAGGGTCAACTTTTCTAAAACAAAATTCAGATCCCACAGTGGTGCAGGACTGCGCATCAGTGGCTTGAGATGCAGAATCCCCTTCAAGAAGGTTTTTGAAACTTCCAACTAGGCTACTGGCCGGTCATCCAAGAAGGAACAAAGAACAAAAAAGAGCTGCACCAAGGTGACCTGGGGTGCTCAGTGACAACATATATATGTAAAGCTTTGGAGAAGTCACGGCACTTACCCAGGGCATATAAGAAAGCCAAATGAAGAGTCCAACCAAGTTGTAAGGTTCAGTAAGACTTTCTTTATTTAATGAGCCATTTTAATAGCAAAACTGATCCTTCTGGGCCGGGGGAAATACCAAATAATCAATGTTTCAACTCAAACAGAGACTTTGACAAAGGCTCTATTTGAGTTGAAATGCTGATCATTTGGTGTTTCCCCTGGCCTAGAGGGTCAGTTTTGCTATTAAAATGGCTCATTAAATGAAGAAAAAGTCTTTAATTAAACCTCACAACTTGGCCGGACTCTTCATTTGGTTTTCTATATATGCCCTGGGTAAGTGTGTGATATCTCCAAAGCTTTAGCTAGCTGTCCTGCCATCCACTAGAGAATGGTAGGCAGAAATGGCCGACAAATGGACCTTCAGAGAAGAATACTCCAGGCCCAAATCACAGAGGTGCAGGAGATACTGCATGACTGACGGAACAGGACACAAGAATGGGTCCCAACTTTTTGCAGTGGCCCAAATGGAAAAACACTTCCACTTCATGGCATAAGTGGTCCTCGTAGATGGCTTTCTGGCCCTAACAAAGAGTTATGCCAGCCTGGAGGATGCTCCAAAGCGTAAAGCGGCTATGTCCTGAGGTGCTACACATGAAAGTGAAGGGATTTCAGCCCTGGATGGACCAGTATGCCCTCCTCCTCCTGGGTCAGAAGGTCGTTGCAGAGAGGCAAGGGAACTGGAGGCTCCACTGCTTACTGCTGAAGAAGTGGAAACCAAACTTGGCAAGGCCAAAAAGGGGCAATCAGAACCATGTGGGCCCCCTCCGCATGTAGCTTGAGCACCACCCTCTGCAGAACTGGAAAGAGAGGGAAGGTATACAAGAACCTCCCTGTCCAGCAAAGAGATAGCACATCTCGCCAGAAATAAAACATGTCCTGGAGCAAGCAAGCAATATTTGGGTAGTTCTGCATTGTATGAGAAGGTGAACAGATCCAGTTCTGGCCAACCCCACAGGTTGAATATGTGGTCGACCACCTTTTACTTGAGCTACCACTCATGGGTACTTACTCTGGTGTGGCTGAGACTGCCTGCTAGAACATTTTACATGCCTGGGACATAAACAGCTGTAAGGTGAATTTGATGCAGAACAGCCTAATTCCACACCTGCATCGCCTCCCTGCATAGGGGATACAAGCAGGTGCCTCCTTGCTTGTTGAGATACCAGACCACGCACATGGTGTATGACTAGACTAAAAGGATGCACTGGAGAAGCAGGTGCTGAAAATCTTGAAGAGCATACAACGCTGTTCTCATCTCTAACACACTGATGTGTAGAGAAAGCTCCACTTGGGATCACCTGCCTTGGGTTTTGGGGTCTCCCAAACATGTGCCCCAGTCCATCCCAGATGCATCTGTAGTCAGAGTCTGGGTGGAGGAGTGGACTGAAAAATGATCCCCTTGGTGAGATTGTAAAGATCCTGCCACCACGAGAGATCTCTCTGCATGGAATCAGAGACCATAACCATCTGGTCCAGGTCATCCGACCTCTGGTCCCATTGAGCCCTGAGCATCCACTGCGAAATACACATGTGGAGTTTGGCTAAAGGCACTGTGGGGATAGCCCAGAGCTGAAGAATCTGGCTGAGACCTTCCTGCTGGAGGCCACCATATAGGCCTGCCTCTGCAAGATTTCTGCTCTGTCCCAGAGGGAGGCAAGCAGTACCCTGAACTGTGTCCAACACTGCCCCAATGAACTGCAGGTGCCCGGAAGGGACCAGTTGGGACATCGGAAAATTTACAGTGATCTTCACTTGACGACAAGGTCCAGGGTTGCAGAGAGGAAGAGTTCCAACTGTTGTTTCAATGGGACTGACAGAAGCCAGTCATTGAGGTAAGGGAACACACAGTGGCCCTGACGCCTAAAGGATCACCGCCACTACCACCAGGCACTTTGTGAAAACTCAAGGTGCTGAGGATAGGCCAAAGGGCAGAGCCTTGAATTGGTAATTGTTCCCCCTGAAAGGAGAACCGAAGGTAGCTACAATGGGCCTGGAATATGGGAATATGCAGGTAGGCATCCTGCATGTTCAGAGCACAGAGCCACTGACCCTTGTGCAGGAGGGGCAGCAGACCTGGGAGAGTCAGCATCCAAAACCTTTTGTACTCCATCTACAGGTTGAGAGCACTGAGGTCCAGAATGGGATGCAAATCTCTCGTCTTTTTGGGGACCAGGAAGAAGTAGGAGTAGTACCCCTTTCGTTCCTGGTGCAAAGGAACAGATTCTGTTGCTTTCTTCTGTAATAGAACCTGTATCTCCTGTTGGAGAAGAGGAATGTGCACCTTCAGGTAATGTGACTGGGCCAGAGGCCTGTCTGGAGGTTTTTCAAGAAACTCCAGAGTGCGGCCCTGCTCTATGAACTGAAGAATCCAAGAGTCAGTAGTCACTGCCCGCCACCCTGGCAGATGACAAGCAAATCTTCCGCCACCTGCTACCTGAAAGATCCTGAGGGGAGGGAGGATGGCGAGGTCATGCGGGGGGGATTGGGGAAAGTTGCAACCTGAAGCTCTCTGGGACTTAGCCAGGAGCAGCTGAGGCTGCTTGTGCCCGACATTTGGTCTGACGCTAGTCAAGCCTAAGTTGTTGTTTCGGCTGCCTTTTTCCTTGGTGGCAAAAAGGCTTCCTTACCTGAAATTTTGGTTGGTACATGGTCTGTGTCATTGAGGCACAGGTCAGGAAACATAGGGAAAACTAGGAGCAGTTGTAGAATTCACCAAACATATTTATTTAAAGTAACAGTAACATAAAAAGAAATAAACTTGTTCAGAATAACTATGTACAGAGGAGAAATACAGTAGTTTTACTTCAGTCTCTGTGTCCCTTTTTCTTCTCTCAGCAGTTGCAGCTTAGCTCCTTTATAAGTCCTTTCAACCCCCATTCTTAGCAAGCATCCTGTTTTGTAAATATCAGGGAGGAGCTGCTAGAATACAGTGTGCTTGCTGAGGCCCCTTTTGCACAGCTTTTGCTAAAGGCTTAAAGATTTGCACTAAGGTAACCTCTAGTTTCCAACAGCTTTTTGCAGTTATCTCAAATTATAAATATATACATTTCAACAGTAATACTATATATTTTCTAAACAAAAGAGATCCCGACATCAGTTACATTTCCATACAATGATTTGCACATATTTTAATATTAGCAGATATGCAAGGGAGGGAAAACAGACAGCAAGGGAGGGCTGAGAGACAGTGAGAGGCAAAAGAATGCAAGACTGTTGGGTTGATCAAGTCCGACACCTCACAGGAAAATCTGGTTGCGCAACCAGACAGAGAAGAGACAGGAAAGGAAAGAACAGATCCTTGCATTTAAACTTTATCCATGACAACTGGAACATGGTCCTATTCCACCCTGTCACAGTCTGTACCAACCGAAGGGCCTTGTCTTTGTCCTGCAGGGTGGTAATAACATCCTGCGCATTGCCCTCAAACAGGACGGACCCCCTGAACGGGGCATCCTGGATGGCAGTCTGCACATCCTGGGCTAAACCCGACACACTCAGCCAGAGAAAAGCGTTAGAGGCTGACTGCCATGGTAGCTCCCCGTGCAGACAAGTTGACAGCAACATAGGTAGCCCTGAGGGAATGTCTGCAGGCCACCTTAGTGACACAGATTGAATCTGCCAATATGGATTTCGACTCTGAGTCTGGGAGAGCTTCAATGGCCGGCTCCAACTGGGCAAACAAGGACTTTTGATAGACCAGCATGTGACCTACATAGTTTAGAGCCCTCACAGCCAGTGTGGAGAAGGAGCAATACTTTCTTCCAAACTGGTGTAGCTGCCTAGACTCTTTATCAGGACGACAGCTGCTCATGTGTCGGGTTTGGAAAACTGGTCATGAGCAGCTGCAGTGATGACCGAATTGGCCTTTGAGTGCGTACTGAGGTGGTCCTCCCCCTCTGAAGTGCAATAGGTGTGGTCCGCTACCGTTGCAACTGAGGAGGGCATCATCCAAACTGTTGATGCCAAATCCTCATGTGGCTCCAGCCAGAGTGGGGTAAGGACCAGGGCCATTGCCTGCATGTCCAGCTGCTCCGCAAGGCGCTGCTTTTTGGGGTCCTGGGCCTCCGACTTCCATTCGTAGACCTCCACGATTTTGCATAGGAGGTCTGCGAAGGAAGGATCCTCCAGGGGTGATCTGGGGATTCCTTAGGCTGTGGATCCTCTATAGGCAGGGTTACAAAGCTCGACCCTGCTGATGAGGAAGCATCCAAGTCGGAATCTTGATCTGAGTCCGAAGACCCAGTAGCAGGGTGGGCCGAATCTCATGGTCCCGGTATCGGCTTATTCAGAGGCTGGGCTGATGTCGGATCCTACGAAGGGACTGGCACTGGCTGAGGTAGAGGAGCTGGAACCTGCCTCACCAACTACGTGTTGGGGCTCATAGGAGGTTCCCTGGAAGGCTGACGATTGCCCAGCTCTGACACGAGTTGTGTCTTGGTCTCTAACCACCAAGACTACATGACAGATTGAAAAGCCACTGGAGTCTGAGGCTGTGGAGGTGGAGGAGGCTAATGAGCCAGGGGATAGCCAGTGGCAAAGCCCGGTGTCAAGAAACCCAGAGCACGATAGTGCGTCGACGGATATCCTGGTGGAGGGTAGGCAGACACGTACCCTGGTGCATGAAACCCAGGCCGGGGAGGGGT
This sequence comes from Neoceratodus forsteri, assembly GCA_016271365.2. Lineage (NCBI taxonomy): Eukaryota > Metazoa > Chordata > Ceratodontiformes > Ceratodontidae > Neoceratodus > Neoceratodus forsteri. The sequence continues at coordinate 1,705,612,130 of CM028129.1, read as the reverse complement.
GACCAGGTAAGTTATATGCTGAAGCCTGAGGAGCCAGATAACCCAACGGTGGGAACCCCGACGGAGGGACTGACAGAGAGTACCCCGATGGAGGGCCCGATGGAGGATGACCCAACAGAAGGCCTGATGGAGTATATCTTGATAGAGGGGGCTGATGGAGGACCTGATGGAGGTGCCATAGGCCATGACAGGGGACCCTGCTGGATTCCAAACCCCGAGGGCCCTGGTAGGGTCAGAACTGGCGGGGGGAGTACTGGTGGTGGAGAAGCCCCCAATGGCAGAGGAGGAAGCTGGGAACCATCTGAGTTAACACCAGCTCCTAACCCCACATCCGGAGGTGAGCCTGGGGAGAAGCCACCTGGTGAAAGCCCCTCATCTCCTGTCCCTCTGTTAATGGGTGAGGGGGTGAAGCCACGTCCCGTGGTGAAGGAGGAGGTGCAAGGAAGTGGAAGGGATCAGCGAGACGGAGCTCCATGGAGCAAAATTACGATCCCTTCCCTTCCTAAATCGGGGCACTTCATAGAAGAAATTAAAATCAATTTGATTTAGGGGCAGGTAAGGGTTATTTGGGCTTCTTGGTGACACTGGGTCAAAAGTTGCTCTTTAAAACCTTTACAACAAGTGAGCAGGTTGTCCCCAAGGTAGAAGAAAAGGTGGGTCAAAAACAAAACTGTGTGGCAATTGTCCCAATCCCCTACTCTGAAATGAACATTGGAATTTCCCCCTGACAACCCCCCACTGACATAAACTTTCCAAGTCCAGAAGAGATAGAAAATGAAAATTACATACTTAGCATAATTCTTGATCTTCCAAGATATCGTCACCATTTATTATTGCTGGGTAACCAGCCGAAGGCGCCAACCCCGCAGGAACGTGTAGTTTTAAGACTGAGGAGAGGAGCCGATGTCAGAGACGGTACCGCTCACGAGGCCAACACATGATGTGCCACTCATATTGGCCAGTAACCAATGCCGGTTCCACAATCTCCTCAGTTCTGCTCACTGGAGAGGAAAAGAGAAAAAAAGCAGGTGGGGCAAGGGAGCCCAAAAGACAGGGAAAAGAAAAGGATATAAACTCAAAGATAAAGCTGGCCAAAGAGAGAAAAGGCAAGAACTCTGAGAGGGACTTCAAGGCCAGTGGTGACCAGAGCCACTGGGCAGGCCAAATAGACAGAGAGGTAGGAAGAGAGAGATACAAGGATCCCTTATCTCCAGCCAGGGACAGGTGACAGCACTGTCCCATTCAGATTAGGAAAGGCGGACTTCCCAGGAGTAATTTAAAAGAGGATGTGCCATGGAAGTGGAGCCCAAAAAGACTGAAGTAGAGAACCCAAGAAAGAAGGTAGTGAGACTATAATATATATATATATATGTATTTTAAACATAACAAAGTAATCATAAACAACTACCCCACCCCTAAAGACAGAGGGTACAAGGTACACCCCTGAGGTGCAACACTGTACCTGCCAGCCCACATCCCAAAAACTAGGTTCTGAGAGGGGAGGCAGGAGGGGAGGTCAGAATACAGCAAGACTCCATTAGAAGAAACAACATTACTATGGTGAGTCATTTTTTCTTCAAACAACATGAAGTCTTGCTGTATTCTGACAACATGCAGACTACCAAGCAGTTCCCCCAGGAGGAAGGAATGCAGAACCTACTTTGGGAACAGGCTGTCCAGTACTGCTGTGCCAAACCTAGCATCACTCCTAGCCTGGATGTCCAGAGAGTAATGCTTGGTGAATGTATGGACTGTGGCTGCTTTACAGATTTCTAGCAAGGGTATATCTCTGGCCACAGATAGAGTAGCAGCTGTACCCCTAGTCGAGTGCACCCTCAGGCCTGGAAGGGGTGTTTTGCCCAATTTGCCATAGCAGAATTGTATACAAGAGACAATCCACCTGGCAATGGTTCTTTTAGTAGCAGGCTTACCTTTACCCACATCACCATAAGTGAGAAACAATTGAAGACAATCATTTCTGTGTGCCTTAGTATGCTCTATGTAGTAGCTAAGAGCCCTTTTAACATCCAAACTGTGTAATCTTCTTTCCCCTGAAGAAGAATGGTCGGTGAAAAACACAATAAGAGACATAGACTGGTTCAGATGAAAATCTGATACCACTTTGGGTAAGAACCTCTTACTGGTTCTTAGGACCACCTTATCCCTATGGAAGGAGATGAAGTCAGGTTCAACTGACAGGGCCTGTAATTTACTAATCTGTCTGGCAGAAGCAATAGCTACCAGGAACACAGTTTTCCAGGTCAAGTACTTCAGCTCGGCCAAAGACAGAGGTTCAAAGGGTGGCTGCATAAGCTGAGCAATGCAGACATTGAGATACCAAACCGAAGTAGGCTCTCGAAAGGGAGGGTTAATATGAACCAAACCTTTGAAAAATTTTCTGAAAACAGGATGAGATGCCAGGGAAGAGCCCTTCCCTGCTGAAAGGAATGAAGAGACAACTGCTAGGTGAACCTTCAGAGTTTCAGGCCTAAGGCCTGGACCATTAAGGTGAACCAGATAATCTAAGGCTGTAGCAATACCTGCAGACTCAGGCACAATGCTCTTCTGAGAGCACCAAATGCCGAATCTTTTCCATTTGGAATTATAAGTTTTTCAACTGGAAGGTTTCCTTGAAACCTTCAGAATACCCAGGACTCCTTGAGAAAGATGCAGGCCTGCATATTCTAACTCTTCAAGAGCCAGGTCTTGAGGTTGAGAGACTGTAGATTGGGGTACCAGATCCTCCCCTGAGAGGAGGTTAGGAGATTGTATCTCCTGGGAAGAGACAGGGGACATGGCACTGCCAGAGACAGCAGTAGAGGATACCAAAGCTGTCTGGCCCAATCTGGAGCCACCAGTATCACTGTGCAGGGTGGAGATCTGATTTTGATCAGGACTCTGAACAATAGAGGGAAGGGAGGGAAGGCATAGGAAATCTTCCCTTCCAATCCAGAATGAGAGCATCCAGAGGAACAGTCCCCAGGACTGGAGGTCTGCAATAAAACAGAGGAAGTTGGTGATTGTCTGGGGCTGCAAAGAGATCTATCTCTGGGGTGCCCCATCTGGAGAAGATGACGTTTAGTATGGAAGGGTCCAGGGACCATTCATGGTGCCCCTGGGAGATTCTGCTCAAGGCATCTGCTAGTACATTGTCTTTTCCTGGAAGATGAACTGCTATCAGGGAAGTCTGAAGAGAATAGGCTAGAGACCACAGCTTCATGGCTTCTGTGCACAAGGCTGTGGACCGTGTGCCCCCCTGCTTGTTGATATACCACACTGTAGTGGCGTTGTCTGTTCTGACTTGAACCACCTTGCCCCTGACTGACTCCGAGAAGACCTGGAGGGTTAGAAAAACTACCCTGAGTTCCAGGAGATTGATATGAAGGAGAGACTCTTGTGGAGACCAGACCCCCTGGGCTGTAAAGGCCCTCAAATGGGCTCCCTGAGGGGGGCTTGAGAAAGAAATGGAACTCCTTGTCTGACATTGTCCTGGTCCAGCCACCACTGGAGAGCTTGAACCAGAGTCTGAGTATCTGGAATTAATTTGGTGACAGAATCCCTTTTCTGAGACCAAAAGGAACTTAAGTGGAACTGAATGTCCCTCATCTGAAATCTGGCTCCTTGAACCACTGCAGTGGAAGCTACCATGTGGCCCATTAGCTGAAGAAACTGCCTTGCTGGATGAGAGACCAGAGGCCGAAAAGAGAAAGCAAGATCTGTTAGGGCCTTCACCCTTGTTAGAGGAAAGAAGGCCTTTGCTTGGATAGTATCCAATTCTATCCCTATAAAAGTAAAAAATTGTACTGATTCGAGAACAGACTTTGGGAGATTGAGAAGAAACCTCAGAGAACTCAGCAAGTCTTGAGTAATTTGCAGAGCTGACTTGACCTGGTTGGAAGACTGACCCACAATTAGCCAGTCGTCCAGATATGGGAAAATAGAAATACCCTGCCTTCTGAGGAAGACGACTACTACTGCAAGGCACTTTGTGAACACATTTTTAGTGAGACTGTCTGATAGGGATGTGGAAGTAAGCATCCTTTAGATCTAGGGATGCCAGCCAGTCCCCTTGCTTGAGAGTAGGTAGAATGGTAGCCAGGGTTGTCATTTTGAATTTTGGCTTTGTAAGATGCCTATTTAGGAATCTGAGATCCAGAATGGGCCACCACTCCCCATTTTTCTTTGGTGCTAGGAAGTACCTTGAGTACAGTCCTTTGCCTCTGTGCTGATAGGGCACAGGCTCCACTGCTTTTGAAGGAAGAAGAGTAGAAACCTCTGCCTCCAGCAGGGCTGTTTCTGCAGTGCTGGAAGGTCTGAAGACTCTTGCTGACAGCTTTGGGGGCACCTTAAAAGTGAGAGCAAGACCCTGACCTACTATCTCCAGGACCGATTAGTCTGAAGTGATGGAATGCCAAGCCTGGAGACAGTAGGTCAGCCTGCCCACGACAGGGTAAGGGGAGGCAGCCCAAACAGAGCTCTCAGGGTGTCTGTTTTGCTGGAGTAGCAGACTTCGGGGGGTGGAGGTGGCCCTGCCAGCACCCCTCCTGCCCCTCCCTCTAAAGAACCCCCTGGGTTGCTGGTAAGAGGGAAAAGCGTGTGCCTAGTGGAAAGGTCTGGGGCAGGGTCTTCCCCTGCCCCTGGCCTGCTGCTTCTGAGGAGTAGCAGCTTTTTCTTTTGCTGAAGCACTCCTGTGTGCCACTCTGTACTCATTCATTTTCTTCACGTATGCCTCAGTCTGTTCCCCAAACAGACAGTTCTAGATGAGGAGAAAATCCATGGCATTATTCTGCATGTCCTGGGACAGGGTAGTACACCTGAGCCAGGAAAAACGCCTGAGGGATACAGCAGAAGCCACAGCCCTGGAAGCTGCATCACTGGAGCCCACAGCCATGTGGAACTGGGACTTTGATGCTTGTACCCCCTTGTTTACCAGCTCCTGAAGATCAGCAGAAAGCTCAGGAGGGGAATTTTTAGCCCACTGTTCAACAGCTTCTCATAGTGACTTTTGATACCTGGAGGCATAAGCCATATTCGAGGCTTGCCTGACACTCAAGGAAGATGCCAGGTACCCTTTCTTGGCAAGAGAATCCACCTTCCTGGAATCCCTGTCAGGGGGGTGAGAGGCCAGGGGAATGCCAGCCTTCTCACAGGCCACAGTTTGAACCACCTCTACATGGCTACAATGGCTGGTTAAAAAGTCAGTACCATTGCCAGCCAGAAAGTACTTCCTGTCCATCTCCTTATCTACAGGAGGGACAGAACTAGGGGTTTGGAGGATCTTTAACGTCTGATTCTTAAGAGACTTATGAATGGGAATCGAAAGTCCCTGGGTTACAGGAAGATCCATCAACTCCCTGTAATCCTCTTCCTCATCATCCTCCTGCCTGGCCTCTTGTACAGAGAGCTGCATGATCTCAGCTACCTGCTTCATAAAAGCAAAATGGGAGGTAGCTTCAGAGACAGGCCTGGGAGGGGATTCATACTGAGGATGGCCAGGGGAGACCTCAGGGTCAATGAGTTCCCTTTCATCCTGTTCCTCATCCTCCTCCTCATAGTCAGAAAAATAATACTTCTTAGGGTCAGTGTGTTCTGAAGGAGTTGAACCAGTATCCGGAACCGCTGGTTGCCCAGACGGTACCTACGATGGTTCGCCAAACCCAGATTGCAAAGACTGCACTATTCAGATGGCTTTTCCAATTTCATTCGCGGTTGGAACCGAAACCAACTGTTTGCGCGGTTCTGAACGAGAGCGTTTGGCTTTCTTTGATGGTGCAGGTTCAGAAGCCGACTCCGAACGTCGTTTACCCATCAACTGTTCACCCTGGCTTGAGAGGTCAGTTGTCGGATCCAAAGGTTCAGATGAACTGGAACCGGCCTCCACAGTCTTATCCATTTTTCCTTCAGTTTACTGAGGCACCTGTCTAAAGTAGACCGAGGGAAATTCTTACAAATATCACAGTCTGTTTGTAAGTGGTTAAAACTCAAATAGTACAGACAAACCAAGTGCGGATCAGCTTTTGCAAATTGCTCCCTGCACTCAGTACAACGCTGAAACCCAGTGGGACTGGTTTTTGTCTTGGGTTTCTGTGACATAACCCTAAAATTTGGAGCTTAACCCAGTGGCTTACTTAGGCCGGTTAAGCAAGAAACAAATATCTACTTTATCCAAGTTGGCTTACTTAGGCCAGGATAAAGAAATAAAGAAATGAAGAAAAATTACCCCGAAGGCTTAGTTAGGCCGGGTAATAGAGAAACAAAGTCCAAACCGGCAAATGGTTTAGTGCCAGCCAAAAATGAACCGAGATCCCACGGTTCTGGTCAGGACTTTGCACCAGATCCCAATACAGATAAATTTACGAAGAAAAGGGAGAAAAATATAAGTTCGGTCCCCTCACGGTTGTGGAACCGGTTGGAAACCAAACACTTACCCAACCTAGGAACGTACACTATACCGAAGACAGCAGTTTGAGAACATTTTTAAAATAAAATAACAAAGCGGTGGAGAATTGAACCAATAAAACTCATCTAGACCGAAGGCAGCGAGGAGAAATCTCCGAGGCGGCTTCACTGGTGAGTGGAGTAAAGAATCTGATCAGTTACAAGAACGTACCAAGGACAGTGGTTTGAAAACCTAGCTCGAGCTCAACGTTCTATGCGATGTATAGAGTTAACTCTTTGTTCTCCAGGGCAGCTGAACCAGTCTGTCTAACTGCATATTGTCAGAATACAGCAAGACCTCATGTTGTTTGAAATATGTGATTTTTGATAACCTGTTATCTTTTTGTTATGAATTAGCAGGTGTTATTTTCTTCATAACCAGATTTTACTTGGGAAGAAGAAAAGAGAGGACAATTACTGTTTTACAAATTGTAAAAACATACAAATGTACCACAACAGTACAAACATATAAATGGCAAGGTTTGCTACTGAAAGAAATATCTATTTCTTTTGAAAACAACAGAAAAATGTATTTAGTTTCTCAGTGAAACACACTGGGCTCATAAATAGTTGTCAGTTTTTGACAGCACAACACCAGAATTGTACTGAATTATTTTTACTAGTAGTGTGAAAAGCAAAGGTGAAAACCCACTTGTTTCACTGCACTAAATGAAAATTACATACCTACTGTAATTCTTGATCTTTCTGTGTATCGTCACCATTCATCACTGGTGAGTGTATGCTGGAGCACAGCACCCCGCTGGAGCTTTTTTTTTTTTGCTAAGGGGGAGGAGCCGGCGGCACCACCCACAAGGCTGACGCACTGCATGGTGCTCGCGGGTTGGCCAGTAACAGCCACTGGCTCCTCCTCCGCCTCAGTTCTGCAGACAGGAGAGACATAGGGGGAAAAGAGGATAGAGAAAAAATGAGGGTGGAGCAAGGGGGCCCGAGGGACAGTAAAAGGAAACCCTTTGCAGACTGTGTGAGGCGCCTTTTGGCACCATGCATTTCTGCTTAAAGTGGAATCAGCATAATACTTTGTAGTGATTTGCATATACAGCCCATGATGCTTTGCATTATGGGGATATGTGTGATTTTGTATTTCTCTGAAACTTGGCTTCCTGGTCAGTGCCTTTTGAGGTAACCCTTGCCTCAGCACATGTGTACTAGGTTCTTTGTCTAATAAAAGGAAAGGATATAAACTGAAAAAGGAATAGGCCGGCCAGAGGATAGTGCAAGAGGAGGACCTGGAAGGATACGGGCTGTAAGGCCCCAGCCCCAGGATGGCCATAAGCCAGGACAGAAGGAAAGAATAAGAAGAGAAAGAGAGAGGAAAATGAGAATGAGGGAAGAGAGAAGGAAAGGATGGACCCATTTACTCCTATCCCTCGATCAGCTCAGAACACTTGAGAGACTGGGAAGTGCCCCCCAGAGGTGGGCAGCCAGTTAACCATCAGATAGTTGCTGTAGGGTTTGCATCCTGGACTTATAAGTTCCCAGTTAGGGTCAGAGTGCATGATCGGGAAGTGGAGGCGGTCCCTCCCCTCTTCCTCCACCCTCCAAACTGGTCTGTAAACCAACCCTGATCAGGAGTATGCAGTCCCTCCCCCAGCTACTTCCAGAAGGAGAACCCACAGGGTTCGGGGGGAAGTGAAGATCCCACCCATTCATCCTCTGAAGGGAGGAGGAAAATTGAAGGGGTAGCAAGTAAAGAGATAGAGAGGGAAAAGGGGAAAGGGAAGTCCCTGCGGCCCCATTCCCTTTCCCCATCCCAGGGGACCTCAAAAGTGAGCCAGCACATCTCAAAAGGATGGACCAGTCCTGAGGGTTTCCCCCAGGACAGAGAAAGAGGGACCCACCAGGAGTCCCCCCGCAAGGTTCTTAATTAAGAGGTCTTACTGGCCCTCCTCCCAACATGGTGCCCTCCACCATCTCCCAGGAGTGAAGGAAGGCCATAACCTGTAGAGGGAAAGCTTTACTGGTTCCCTGAGGAGAAGGGCAAGCAGGGAGGAGGCGTCGCCCAGGGACTGAGGCCTTCTGAGGGGAAGGTAGGTCAGTTTCAGTGATGGATGGTAAAGATACACAGGAAGATCAAGAATTACAGTAGGTATGCAATTGTCATATCTTCCCTGTGTCAATCTTCATTCATTACTGGTGGGTGAGTACTGAGCCCCCCTGAAGGGGGGTTAAGCACTTCTCTAAGAGACAGATGTCCCTCACCCTCCCATGGGTGAACCATGGGAGGAGGAGACCCATTCCAGGCCAGTTAGGCCTGTGACTGGTGTGGGGGCGAGGCGGGGTTCCCCGTTCCCTGAGGGAAGGAAGGCACCCCTGCAGATCCCGCCTCGCCCTGTGGGAGAAAAGGTGGGTCACCCGGAACACAGAGGCACTCACCGTACGCCAGAACAGGGGTGAGAACCTTGATAGGCAAAGCCATGCTGTCCGCATGATGCAGATCGCTGTCCCCACTAGCCGTGAAGTGACCTCACTGGCGTCATAAGATGCCTGTGCTTGGTGCCTTGCTAGCTCCAGGCCTATCGCGGAGAGGGCTGTGATCTGGCTGGCTCCGAATCAGGCAATGATACCAACACCTGACCCAGCATCGCCCCACAGATGCCTGTTATAGGCAGTGTGGTGTGCCTGATGAGATGCAGTACAAAGGATTACCTGAGCTGAGGAGAAAACTCTCTGCCCCAGGTGGCTGAACTCCACAGAGTCCAGATCCAGGAGCCGGTCGTGGACCAGGTGCCTCTGCCCGGTAGGGGTGTCCAATCGCGTCAGTCCCACAGAGGAATGAAGCAATGTACCTGGAGACCCCTGGGGCACATAATATTGATGCTGGCAGCCTGAAGGGGCTGGTGCTGGGGCAGATAGAAGCTGCCAGGCACTGTACAACATCTCCTGGAAGGGTACAGGCCAGGAAGGGACCACCAAGTGGTCCGCACTGTATTCGCCTAGGAAGGAACACATCGTACACTCAATGTTGCGTTTCACAACATATGAAATGTACAGGTCCTCAACCAGCTTCATGAGGAAGCACTGATACTCTGTCTGATCAGTGTCAGAGGACAGGTGGACAGAAGTCTCCTCTCCTTCAATGGAGGAAGATGAGGAGGTCGAAGAACCTGTAGAGTCAGATTCGGGCAACAGTGGGGGAACCAGGTGAAAGAACTGCTCGTCCATGGCCCTGACATATCTTGGGAAGTCCACAGCCTGAGATCTGAACTGTTCCCAGGTCAAGGGCCCCAAAGGACCCATATGGCCTGGGAGAAGAGGGGCAGCATGTCGGCCTTGAGGGTGGCGCCGTCCTTGATGTCGGCCCCTCCTCCTAGTAGAGAAAAAGCTTTTTAAAGTTAAAAAGCTTCCCAAGGGGTCCTGGCACCTCCAGCTCGAACCTACCAGTGATGAATGGTGAAGACTGACACAGGTAAAATTAGGCACTTGTGCCTAGTGGGGCCTTATCCAGTTATCAAAGAGAAAAAAAACAATACATAAAAGTCAGTTGTCTACTTATTAGATGTAAACTCCTGGGGCTCGATATTCAGAAAAGCGGGAAGTGGAGTGCAAAGGTTTGCACTGCACTTTGCAATTGATCAGGGGTCCGAGGATGCCATATGCAGCTGGACAGCACACCAGCGCTATACAACTGAACATAAGTCCATGTCACTGAAATGCTAAGTCAAGTAACACTGCCCGGACATGGCTCCCAAAGTGGGCCTTAACAGTGGACAGCGCCGGAGTGCTATCTGCAGTTTTCAAAGGGACCCATGTAAATGAGTCCATTGGGCATGCAAGGCACGAAGGAGCCATTTGCATGGGCAGCAGAGGCAGGTTAATGCGGTGCTGCCCCCATTCCTTGGTTCAAGACAGTTATAGATATCCCTGGTGCTTTGTGGTCCACCCACCCACCGATCACTGGCCTGTAATAGAAAAAAAAAAATCACTGATGCTAGTGGTCCAGCTTGTAGTACAAAAAGAAAAAAATTACTCACCGCAGTAATCTTCTTTCTTCCATGGGGTCCTTTTGCATCAGTAACTTTTTTGCACTTAGCTGGCTAGGTGCAATTGCCCCGGAGGTGTGCCTTTAAGAGAGATTTAATGAGTGTAGGGCCAAGCCAATCAAAAGACAAGAGAGGGTGTGAACTGAGTGAGAGTAGTCAACTGCTTCAGAATTTTTTCAAGGAAAAACAAGGGCAAATGCCCCAAAAAAGAATTAACAGGATTCAAAAAACATGCAAATGTCCAAAATGGAAACAGAAACAACAGCAACACAAGGTAAAAACTCGGCAATAAGAAATGCCAAATTTGGTAAAAGGCGATGAATGAGCCCTTCTCCGACAGGTGAACCAGGGAGGAAGGGTGGGAGCTTACTGATGCTAAAGGACCCCATGGAAGAAAGAAGATTACTGCGGTGAGTAATTTTTTCTTCTACCCCAGGAGTCCTTTAGTATCAGTAACTTTTTTGCAGACTACCAAGCAGAACCAAGTGGGAGGCGGGCAAAGAACCTACTTAGGAAAGAGGCTCTGCAGAACTGCCCTGCCAAATTTGGCATCAGATCTGGTCTGCACATCCAAACTGTAGCGTTTCACAAAGGTGTGCACAGATTTCCAGGTAGCTACTTTGCAGACATCCAGTAGGGGAATGTCCCTTGCTGCTGCAAGTGAGGCTGCAGTGCCCCTAGTGGAATGGGCCTAGAGCCCCACTGGAGGTTGTTGACCAGCTTTCTCATAGCAGAATCTAATACAAGAGACCAACCAACAAGGAATAGCTCTCTTGGTAGCTGGTCTTCCTCTGCCTACATCCCCATAGGTGAGGAACAACTGAGTGGAAGAGCCTCTGGACTGTCTAGTATGCTCTAGGTAGTGAAAGACGGCTCTTTTGACATCTAAGCTGTGGAGCTTTTGCTCGCCAGGAGTGGATGGCTCAGTAAAGAAGACAGGCAAAGTAATGGACTGGTTCAAGTGAAACTCTGAAACCACCTTTGGCAGAAATTTCCTATTTGTCCTGAGCTCAACCTTATCGTTGTGAGGGATGATGCAATTTGACTCAGTGTACAGGGCCTGTAGCTCTGAAATGGCTACCAGGAAGACGATCTTCCAAGTTACAAACTTGATGTGGGCTGTGGACATAGGCTCAAAAGGTGGATTCATGAGCCCATCTATGCAAAGGTTCAGGCTCCAAGGAGGAACAGGCTCCCTGGTTGGAGGCTGGAGCTGCAAGAGGCCTTTGAAAAACTGTTTAAAAATGTTGTGGGAAAAAAATGATTTCTTCTTTCCCACCGAAAGGTAGGCGGAAATTGACGCCAGGTGTAGCTTGAGTGAAGATGGTTTCAAGCCTGACGCCTGTAGGTGTACCAGATAGTCTAGCAGCTGAGGGTTTGAAGCTGATAGGGGTTCGACCTTTTCACTTCTGCACCAGAGGGAAAACCTTTTCCATTTGGCTGCATAAGTCTTCTTAGTATTCGGTGTTTTAGCTATACTCAGTATCTTAAGGACCTGTTCAGAGTACTGTGAGGATGGAAACTCTAACTCCTCAAGAACCAGGCTTTGAGGTGAAGAGAGTATGTCTGGGTATTGCACTTCCGTCTGAGGAAGGGTCAGCAGGGAGCGAGTCGGGGGCAGGCGAATGGGCCTGTTGCAGGACACTGAGAGAAGAAGAGGGTACCAGGCTTGCCTGTCCCAGTCCGGAGCCACTAGGATCATGGATGCAGGCTGCTGCCTGAGTTTCAGCAAAACCCTGAATATCAGGGGAAAGGGAGGAAATGCATATAGGAACCTCCCTTACCAGTCCAGGATCAGGGCATCCAGAGGAAATGTTCCCGGAACTGGGGGCCTGCAACAGTACTGAGGAAGCTGAAAATTGAGAGGCGAGGCAAACAGATCCATGTCTGGTGTGCCCCACAGCCTGAACGCTGTGGCTAGTACTTGCTTGTTCAGTGTCCATTCGCTCTGACCTTGACTGATGTGGCTTAGAGCATCCACCAGAGTACTGAGTTTGCCTGTGAGGTGAACAGCTGAGAGGCTGACTCCCAGGGAGAAAGCTAGAGACCAGAGCTTCAGAGCTTCCAAACAGAGTATTCCTGATCTGGTACCACCCTCCTTGTTTATGTAGAATATTGCAGTAGTGCTGTCCATTCGAATTTGAACCGCCTGCCCTTCTATGCTGGGAGCGAAAGCTTTGAGAGCTAGTAAGACTGCTCTGAGTTCCAAAAGATTTATGTGCAACTGTGACTCTTCGGGAGTCCAGTTGCCGCTTACTGAGGCACTGTCTAGATGAGTTCCCCAGCCCAACAGGGAGGCATCTGTGGTGATCACCTTTGTGGGAAGAGGAGCTTGAAAGGGAACCCCTGCCTGCAAATTTGCAGGGTCCTTCCACCACAGCAAGTTTTGGAGGAACAGCTCCGACACCGGTATTAACTTTGAAAATGTGTTGCTTTTCTGAGACCAGCAAGCTCTGAGGTAGGCTTGCAGGAGTCTCATCCTGTACCTGACCCCTGGGACTACTGCAGTCTTAGAGGCCATACATCCCAGAAGTTTGAGGAAATGTCTGACTGGTCTTGGCTGTCCCTGAGTGAAAGAATCTGCCACTGAAAGGAAACTCTGAATTCTTTCATGTGAGAGGAAAGCAAATTCCTTCTGAGTGTCCAGCTGGGCCCCTATGAAGGTGAGCAGCTGGGTGGGTTCCGGGTGAGATTTCACGAGATTTACCAGGAAACCCAGAGACTCCAGAGTGCGTTCTGTGAGGGAAAGAGATTCCTTGACTTGGCAAGGAGACTTTGCTACTATGAGCCAGTAGTCCGGATAGGGGTAGAGAGCGATATCCAGTTTCCTGAGATGTGCTGCTACCACTGCGAGACACTTGGTAAAGACTCTTGGGGCAGAGGACAGACCGAAGGGCATTGTGGTGAATTGATAGTGACCTGAAGGAAGTTTGAACCTGAGAAACTTCCTGTGTAATCTCCTTATGGGTATGTGGAAGTAGGAGTCCTTTAAGTCGAGGGAGGCTAGCCAGTCGCCCTGCTGTAAGGACTGTATGACCAGTGACAGAGAGACCATTTTGAATTTGTTTTTTTTTTCAGATGTTTGTTTAAATATCTGAGATCTAAGATAGGTCGCCACTCTTCAGTTTTCTTTTGTGTCAGAAAATATCTGGAGTAGAGGCCCTTGCCCTTCTCATGGGTGGGGACCCTCTCCACTGCTCGTAAAGCCAGAAGGTTTTGTACCTCCATTTCCAACAGCGGTATCTGCGATGATGGTGATAGAGGTCTTGACACCTGGGTACGCTTGAGGTCTGGCAGCTGATTGAACTGTAATGACAGACCCTTCTCCACTGTCTCCAGCACCCACTTGTCCGACGTGATGAGGGACCAGTGCTGAAAATAGTGAGAGAGTCTGCCTCCATCCAGAAACAGGGCGGCCCCCTGGACACTCGCATCAGGATTTAGACTGAGAGGCAGATGGCTGGGTAGAGGTGGCTCTTCTTTGGCCCCTTCTGCCCCTGCCTCTGAAAGACCCCCTACTGGCTAAAGTCAGATTGGGGATAGGGATTGTAAGGCCTGGGAACAAAACTTCTGCCCCTACCGCCCCTGGGACAGGATCTCTGAGGGGGTGGTAGATCTAGGCTTAGATGAATGGCTCTGCCAGGAGGCCTTGTACTCATCGACCTTTTTCATGTAGTCAGTGGTTCTGTAATCAAACAACATATTTTGATCACAGGGAAAATCCATGGCCTTGTTCTGAGTGTCTGTGGTCAGACTGATTGTTCTAAGCCAGACGAAGCGTCTCAGAGATATGGCATGGGCCATCGCCCTAGAGGCTGCATCATTATTGTCATCTGTCATGTGGAATTGGTACATAGTAGCTTCCAAGGCAGTTTTTGACGTATCCACCAGCTCCTGCACCATAGAATCAGATCCATTGCAGGCGATATCCTGGACAGATTTCCAAGGGGCTTTCTGATATTTGGCTGTGAATGCCATGTAAGAAGAAAGCCTGAGAAGCAGGGAAGCTGTGGCATACATTTTCTTTGCTATAAAACCAATTTTCTTGGAATCCTTGTCAGGGGGAGAGGGCGACAAGGAGACTCCAGCTTTCTCACAAGTTGCCTGCTGCACTATACTCTCGTGACTAGGGTGTGCTGACAGGAACTCGGTACCATTTTTAGACAATTTATATTTTCTCTCAAGCCACTTATCAACTCCTAGTACTGAAGTGGGGTGTTGAAGCACCTTCATGGTATTTTTTCTAAATGCATTATAGATAGGGATGACCAGGGTCTTTGAGGATGAAAGACCCTTCATCGCCCTATAATCTTCGTTTTCATCATCATCCTGGTTGGGCTCCTGCATAGGGAGGTCCAGGGTATCCAGCATATTTTGTATAAATGTAAACATAGAGGAAGGATCCTCGTGGTCACCCAGGGGATACCCAAGGTGAGGGTCCGCGGACTTCTGGGGCTCAAGGCCCTCAAAATTCATGTCAGGAGCATCATAAAATTGATCATCATCTGCGTCACCCTCACAGTCTACAGAATAGAGAACTGTGGAAGAGTGCTTGCCAGCCCCAGTAAATTGAGGACCCATCTTTTGAAGGGTCTGAAACAGTTGCCATGCTTTTTCCATATCTTGTACTGACGGAAGAACCTGTGCAGTTGGTAAGTGTTTTGGTTTTTCTGTATGCTTTAAGCTGCCTGTTGTCTCACTACTGGATTTCCCAGGAGCAATGGGAGCATATCTGTCTTGACAGAGTTTCTTTTTAGCCATTTCATCAGAGGCTTGATCAAGCTTCCTTTTTTCGTCACTCTTATTATTTTTCAATTTGTGAAGAACTTCATCTTTGGAAGCTTTATTTTTTGACTGGGATCTGGAGGGTCCCTCAGCACCTCTGCTTTTGGTATTAGTACTTTTGAATGGCCCCTCATCGGAAGCCTTTGATTTATCCTCAGCCATAATTATTGAAGGTTTGTCTGCTATGTCCGCCAATTTAAGCAAAGCAAACCAGTTATGGACCTACGAACTGAGTGCAGGTTACTGTGAAAATGCCACTGGCCAGTCCTACCCCAGTTAATAAACTCTATTACCAGTGCCTTTTTTTTTTTTGGTTGTAAAACTGGGATCTATACCAGTGCCAATCTTAAAAGAAAGCCAGTAATACTCAACTGCGCACAGGTGACTGCTGGACCCTTACGGACATTCCTGACACAGATGATACCAAGGTCCAGTAATAAAACCTAAAAGGTTTCCTCGTAATTGCCAATCAACAGAGAAAACCCCCAGGCACTGTTTAAGTTTGAAATCTACTGCAGGAGCCTCGCGGTAAACCCCGCGAGGTCTGAGGTAAAAAAACAAGGCATCTGTCCCTAATTCGACTGATCCCACAAGAATTTAGCCAAAAATGAAGGAAACTGTCGAAAATAAACACCTGTGATAAAATTAGGCTTTAAAGTAAATAGTCGCTGTAAAAATAAAGTCTAAATAGCTTCGACACACTAAAAATAAAAAAACTGCACAGCGTTAATGAAAAAGTAACATTTTTCACTCAGCACACTAAAGGAAATAATTTATGAGGAAAACTTTACCCAGATAAGCACTAGGAGGCTGTCAACAAGGAAATTTGGGAGACACCTCAGAGGCAATATTGCTCAGTCCAGCAGAGAAAAAATTCTGAAGCAGTCAACAGCTCTCTCTCAGTTCACACCCCCTGCTGTCTTTTGATTGGCTTGGCCCTATGCTCATTAAATCTCTCTTAAAGGCACACCTCCGGGGCAACTGCACCTAGCCAGCTAAGTGCAAAGAAGTTACTGATGCTAAAGGACTCCTGGGGTAAGAAACCTCCCTCGTGTTAGTGGTCCCCCCCCTTAGATCGCCAGCCCATAGTACAAAAAAAACTCCCTTGTGCTAGTGGCCCCCCTTCCGAATGCCAGCCCGTAGTACAAAAAAACCTCCCTGGTGCTATTGGTCCCCCCATCACCAGCCCATACTAAAACACAACTCTCTGATGGTACTGGTCCCCTTCCCGATCCCAGCCCATAGTACAAAAACCTCCCTGGTGCTAGTGGTTCCCCCCTCCGATTGCCACCCCACAGTAAAACTTACAACCTCCCCCCGGCATCAATCCATGGTAGCTCCAGTCACAATTCTGTAATCCCTGGCATCTAGGTCCCCTTCACCACAGCACCAAGCACCCACCCCTCCCAGTCACTTTACCAGTACCCTTAGTGCCGCGGGTGCACATATGGTGACCAGTGAAGCCCTCCTCACATCTCCTTGATTGGCCTTCGTATGTCCAGGCAGGGAGCATGTGTCTTACTTATGGGACAGGCCCTGTCCTATAAATAAGACATGTACTCCCTGCCTGGACATGCAGCAGCCAACCGAGGAGGGAGTGTGAAGAACTAGAACAATTGCCCGCATGTGCACCAGCATTCAATTCTGGTCAGGTGACAGACGGGGTGCCTCGGTGCCAGGGGAGGCTGCTAGACACGGGATTACAGAACTGTGACCGGAGGTACCATGTATCAGTGCTGGGAGGGACCACCGGATGCCAGGGGTTAAAAGTTTTACTATGGGCTGACGGATTGGGGAGGGGACCACCACCACAGGGAGGTTTTGTACTATGGTCTGGAGGTTGGGGGGTCTACTAGCACCAGGGAGTGTTTTTTCTACCATGGATTGGTGATGGGGTGGGAGGGGACTACTAGCACCAGGGAGCTTTTTTGTACTGCAGGCTGGCGATCCGGGGGAGGGAAGGGGGACCACTAGCACCAGGAAGATTTTTTTTTTAACTACAGGCTGCTGATCAGGGGGGAGAGGGCTGCGGTTTGCCATGGACCACAGGGGACAGGTGTGCTTCTCCAGCAGCCAACTGGCTAGTTGGCTGCACTACCTGTGGCAGCTGCTAGGGTAGCACGGAGTATGAGGGGAGTTTGGCAGTATTTGCACTACACAAAAGGACTGCACTAAACACTTTCACGCAGCACAAATCTGCTGTATAATGGCCTGTGCTGATATTCCTGTCCTTGGCTGCCATCTGCACACCCCCAACAGTTTTGGTGTATGCGGTTGCTAACCCTGTTTGCCAATGCCACCGACCCTTTTGAATATTGGGCTCTGGTGCAAAACCTGGTTTGTGCCGGCAAACACCAGTTAGCACCATTGCAAACTTTTGAATATCGGGCCCCTGCTCTTCAAGCATCACCTGGGAGTGTAAGGTAACATTTTGCTACTACAAAGTACTTTCACCATACACTGAGTCAGAACTTTTATCATTTTAGTGTGGTGATACAAGTTTATTTGTATGTTATTATTTAACACTTACATGTGTGAGGCAAGTTTGGTGAGGGACTGCCTTCCACTGCCTCCGACCCCCAGGAGCAAAGCGTTACCTAAGGGCTGTCGCAGGATCCGACTGATGCGGCAGATGTGCTGAATAGCATCCATGAAGAGGACCAGTTTCATCTTAGTAGTGCTGATCTGATTGTAGTCTTCCATGTACTCCTCAATCACACGTGCAAGCTGCAAGTCAAGGAGTGAAAACTGCTAAAGCCTGAAGCAATGTATGTGTTGCGCCTTGTCAAATGAACATACTGGAAGCAAGTGATGCACTTGCTATTGACCAAGAGTCAAAAGAATGAGCCCAGGATTGTAAAACTGGAAAATGATGGGCAACATACTGTACATAACCATGTCCCCTTAGACATAAAATTCACTAACAAGTGGTCTTCCTTCAAGTTAAGACTAGACATATTTCTTCTTCCAAAGGGAATTCAAGGGTACCCTAGGTTGTAGAGTTTGTTTGGTATCCCTATAAATAAATACCTTCTGCAGAGCACTCTGATTTATCCTTTTTTTTTTTTTATCACCACTATTCTTTATCCTCCAGCAGCCATAGTCCCTGCCTACCTCCAGCCACCACTCCTCCTCACCGCCGACCCTGGAGTTGTGCGTGCCCAGCTGGCATATGCATCTGTGCCGTTGAGAGGGTACCCCTCTGATGCCCCCCTGCTCCGGATCCAATACTGGCACACACCTCTATCCAGGCATTTGCCGGCCGGTGAAGCTGCGGCCATCAAGCTGCCATGGGCTTGTGCTGCCATGTTTTCCTCCTATTTTTTGTCCCTGGAGTGCGAGCGTGCAAGACGTCGCCGCAGGCCGATGTCTGCCACACTCCACCCCTTTGCTGCACTGCTCTAGTAGTGCCCCCGGCCATCACCAGGGGCCGCTACAGAGCTGAGTGAGCAGTCCTCCGGATACTTAATCTCATCCCTCCCCTGTCAACCCCTGGCGCCCTGGGCTTACGTCTGAACCCGGGTTGCCAGTGTGGTGTAAGGAGTGGCGTCCAGCGCCTCAACCCTCAGTGCCACCGGAATGGCCCTCTCTGATTTATCCTTGATTATGCAGCAGGGGGGTGGGCTGCCAGAACCTAGAGTCCCCACTGACTGCTATTATGTTGCAAGTTACACAGGAATGTGGGAAGTGGTAGGGCCTTCGTCTCCCAGCCCATGTCATCCATGTGCCACTGAAAATACTCAAGGTCACTCCATTATCTTAAAGAAACTGAGCCTTCTACTCCAACACATGATGGAATTAATACCTTATTTACCTACTGATTTACTTCAATCTCCTAACTACCAAACTGATAAAGGTAAATTAAAATTAAAGATGTCTGGTGCCCAAACTGTTTCTTCTTATTCCCATTACCTACAGAATTCTCTACCTAAGCACTCTGTTTAGATACAAACTGAAAATGCACATACTTCATACAGTCTACATGTGGGTCATTTTAAGACCAATTAACAATGTTTTCATAATAAAATTGGATATTCAAAACACTTAGATGCTTAACCAGACTGGTCGCTCTTAGTTTTAAGTGCCTCTCAAAAAACATACTTTGCTTTGATCTTCGATGAACTGATATATCTTTGTATCAGCTCCAGGAATCATGAAATCCCCATAAAGGACGGGCTGGTGAGGGATGACCTCTTCAAAACTTGTCCCAAATTCCACAATCTTACTCTTCATCAGCTCATCAAACCAGATCCGGTCCTCATCATTCACCAGGCGGTCCTGGAAAATCCGGCAGCTCTCATGGTACCACAACCTCAGCAAAAGAAGCTTGTCCTGTTAAAAAAAAAAAAAAAAAGTTAAAAATTGCAGAACCCTGCTGGATTGATTAGGTACATGTTCTTTTAAAACAAGGACCATGCAGACACTCGTGGCCTTAATGTCAGACTTACTTCTTTGTGCATATGGACTGCTGGATCTGCAAATCACTCTCCCTCACATTTTTGTGGATGACCTGTTCCAACACCATTTCAGCATGCACAAAAAATAAAAAGTATGTACTCACTGTAATTCTCACTGTAATTCTTGATCTTCTTGGATAAGTCTTCACCATTTAGTCATACTGCTGGGTTCAAGCTGGAGGCGCTGGGACCCTGCGGGATCCAAAAATCTTCAGGAGGGCTGGCGTCGAGGTAGGACCGCGCATGCGTGGCACCATGGGGCTGGCTCATGCTGTGTAGGCTACCTCGGTGTCGACCCCCCAACCACCTCAGTACCATTTTTACCAAGAAGGTGCAGCATATTCTAACTAAGAAACACCTAACCTAACAAGGGCATAAGATAGTCCTTCTGACCCATATAAGAAAGGTCAACTAGAACAATGTCTTCATGGCCCAAACCGAAACAAGGAAGGTGAAGACCAGAACAGACTGAGTGAGCTCGGGGGATGGTGGGTGGGCATATGAAGAAATGATGGAGACTTGTCCATGAAGATCAAGAATTACGGTGAGGACATCATTTTCATATCTTCCTGGAGTTATGTCTTCACCATTTAGTCATACTGTTGAGTAGAGTACCAAGCTGAAACATAATCACCTGACAGGGTGGCTGGAGATGGAGCTCACTCAGGACAGAAGTTTGTTAAGGATTGTCCTGCCAAAGGAAGCATGGTGTCTGGCATGAACACCCAGAGCATAGTGTTTAACAAAAGTATGCACTGAGCTCCAGGTAAACACTTTTCAGATCTCAGCAATGGGAACAAAGCAAATCTCTGCCAAGGATTTAACAACTACTCTGGTAGAGAGGGGACGCACATGGCTCTCCAACCTGACCTACACCATAGAGTAACCATAGAGTAACAGTGGCAAAGGCATGCCACTATACAAGCAGAGACACATTTAATGGATACTGGCTGACCTACCAGGTGGCACTGAAGGACACAAAGAGCTGTTTGGATTGCTGGATGTCCTTGGTTCTATCGATGCAGAACCGAGGGGCTCTTTAACATCCAGGGAGTGAAGGGTGTGCTCCCCTTCATTCTGAAATATAGGAAAGTAAGTAGGCAGAACCACAGGCTGGTTGAGGTGTAACTCTAAAACCACTCTTGGTAGGAACGTAGGGTGAGTAAGGAGAACTACCTTGTCTTTGTGAAAGGTATTTGGAGGGGCTGTGATCAAGGCATGTATCTCAGAGACCCTACGAGCAGAAATGATGGTCACCAGAAAGGTGGTTTTCCAGGTCAGAAACTTGAGATCACATGTAGCTAGAGGCTCAAAGGGTTTACAAATGAGCATGTCTACCATGAGGTTAATATCCCAGGGGACAATCGGCTTCTTGACCGGGGGCCTTGCACGTAGAATGCCATTGAGGAATCTTTTGAAAAGCGGTAGCTGATCCAGAGTCATGTTCTAGACTGGCTCATTATAGGCAAAGAGTGCACAGATATGTACCTTTACAGAGGAGTATTGCAGTCCTGTGCCCAAAAGGTCTAGTATGTATTCCAACACCTTATCTGGAGGACACCGGAATGGGCCTATGGAAATCTTAGCACACCATTCTGAGAAACACTTCCATTTGGCTGTATAAGTTTTCTTAGTGGAAGGCTTTTGTGCGGCCAGGAGGATCTCTGAGATTCTCTGAGAATTCTTAAACCTGCTCACTTCTACCTCCTCAGGAGCCAGGCATGGAGATGAAGGGAGCGCAGGCTGAGATTGACCAGGGATCCCTATGTCAGAAGGTCTGTCCATAGAGGCAGTTGCCTCAGAGGGACCACTGACAACTTGTTGATCAAGGGAAACCAAATCTGCCGAGGCCAATATGGTGCAGTGAGAATCATCTTGCCCCCATCTGCCTCCAATCTGAGCAGCACCCTCTGAACTAATGGAAGAGGAGGAAATGCGTATGGAAAGCAACTTGTCCACCACAGCCTGAATGCATCCTGACAAAAAACGCCAGGTTCTGGATTTTTTAAGCAGAATAGAGGCAGTTTTGCGTTGAGTGGGGACGCAAAAAAGGTCCAGGTTTGGAGTACCCCACTCATCGAAGAGTGGCTGCACAATGCCTGGTGTTAACAACCACTTGTGAGGATCTGCTTCTGTCATGCTGAGATGGTCCGCCAGATCGTTCTAAGTCCCTGGCAGGTAAACTGCTTGAATCAGAGCACTGGGGTCAAGGCACCACTCCAATACCCCCATGGCTTCTCTGGAACCAGAAAGTAATGTGAGTAGAAAAACAGGTAACTCACCTGTAACAGTAGTTCAAGGAGTGGTATATGATGTACGTCCACACATATGGCAGTGTTCCTTTCCCTTTAACGCTTGCCGGAAAGTCTTCATGCTGGCCCCTCTCAACCACCCATGTGGTAACTCCCTTGGCACCACTCAATGACATCAGATCTTACCCGCTGGAAGCAAGAATCAGTGTGCCACTTGCCTGGGGAGGTCGAGTGGGTCAGTGTGGATCTACACTGTATACCACTCCTAGAAATGGAAATTACGTACTTAACCATAATTCTGATCTTCTTGGACGGTCTCCATCACTCATTCACACTAGTGGGGATAGCGCCGGAGGCGCTAGGACCTAGCGTGAGCCAAAAATTTTCTGAAGGGCCAGCGCCGAGGTAGGACCACGCATGCGCGGCACCACGAGACTGACTCGCGCCTGTGTAGGCTATCTCGGCATTGACCCTCCAACCGCCTCCAGTACCTTTTCGACCAAGGAGGTGCAAGCGAACTAATGAGAATAACTCATTCTGAGTTTCTGGGCCTGGAGAGGCCCAGATGGCCTTGTAAGAAAGGTCAAAGAACAATGTCTTCACAGTCCGAACCAGGCCATTAAGACCAGGAAAGAAAAACAAAGTGAACCCAGGGATGGTGGGAGGTAGGCATGTGAATGAAGTGATGGAGACCGTCTCTAAAGACTGTCAGAATTACGGTGGGCACGTACTTCCATATCTTCCTGGACTAAGTCTCCATTACTCATTCACACTAGTGGGAGAGTACCAAGCTAAAATCAACAACCCTGAGTAGGGTGGTAGGAGATAGGGTTCACTCAGAAAGGACAGCCAAGGATTGTCCTGGTAATAAAAAAGAGCTGTCTTGTAAGAGCATCTATAACATAGTGCCTACAAGATAAACGCTCGAGTTGTAACTCGTCACCTTGCCGACGACTACAATGGCACAAAATGAAAGTCTGCCAGGCAGCCGCAACCACTCTAGGAGAGCGGCAAGAACCTGGCCTCACAATTTGATCTAGGACCAAAATTAATAGTGTCAAAGACATGCACTAATCTAATGTAAAGGACCTCAGGAACTGCAAGAGCCGGAGGTAAAGTGTACAGGTTCAGGGTAGACCGAAAAGTGAAGACGGAACCCCCACTACCAAGTATGGCTGACCTGCAAACAACAGGTCCAGTAGCACTTGAACCAGTTACTTGGTGAGCAAAAGAAGGTCCAGGTGGGGTTAGCTCATCAAGGAAAAAGGTTTGTACTAAGTCACTGAAAACTTCCTGATGGAAGGCAAAGCACATCTTAGAAGCCTCTTGAGGTGGTCTAGTAGAATCAAATCCTAGTCACTGCATAATCCAAAAAGGGATCATCCTGCCCCTGTCCCACAGTCAGAGAGGATAGCTTTGAGTGCTACTGGCACGGAACCAGTGCACAGGAACTGAAGGTGTGACACTGACTTTAAAGTGTCTGTTGGAAGCTCAAACTTACTGCAAAGAACAAACTGCAACTCCATTTAGGACGGGAAACCTGATTAAGGCATAATACTGCAGAGCACTGGGTAAGAAGGGAGATACACTTTCTACAAAAAGTTTTATTTGTATTTTTCCTTATTGGCATTAAGCAGAGAATTGCAGGATTCCTTTAAAAGGTAGTAATTTTATAACCAGAGTGAGATACAACTGAATTTGCTTGAGTGCGGGGTTGAGACCTAGCATTTTGAAGGATATTTTTATAACATTTTAAGTGTCCTGCTGGCTGAGGAGTGAGTTCATTTTTATCCTTGGACTCAGTAGAGTGGTTTGGTTTGTGCTGGAGCCGTGTCTAGTAAATTGTAGGTGTTAGTTGTATTACTATAAAGCACAGTACTCACCAGGGTGATGGAGCAGTTGTGTATCTGATTGTTTCTAACAGTCACCAGTGGCTGTGCACTACCCACCCACCCTTCCCCACCCCCACCCCCCAGGCGTGGCATTTCTTTATAGCCACAGTTCTGACATCACTTCCTCAATAGGTCTTGGGGAGAACTGTCATATTCCTAATAACCTTGCAACGTGCATAAAGAGTAGTTACAGAAACAAATAATAATACATATATAATTACATATTGTATAGAATAAGGAAGCGGGACATGTGGGAGTGGTGCAATGCACTGGCTGTGGGGCAGCAGTTTTCCGGGAAACATTCTGGAAACTGCGCGTTGCTGTCCTATTGTAGGCAACTGTCAGCTCTGAGAGAGGAGGTTGCCCACCTCCAGGCTGAACTAGCAAGGACTAAGGAGGCCTCCCCCTCCCAAAGAGCACCACTGCCACAACCACTGAGTCAGAGGTTTTGGAGTATGAAGAGCAGTAGGACCACAGTGGGTTCTGGGAGGGTGCGGGTGGTGGACCAGAGGCGAAGCCCCCCAGTTGTACCTCTACACAAATCAGATGCCATTCTGGCAGAGCAAGGTTCCTCTATGATGGCACCCTCAGTGGAGACCCAGAAGAATGCTGAGGACATCCACAAGGGAGACCCACAAAAGTGTGGCAAGGGACACCACAGGGGAAGGAAACAGCTACTGATAGGGGACTCAATTGTTAGGGGGGTAGAACTGGGGAAGGGAGAGAAGGAAGTAAGCTGCCTGCCTGGTGCCATGGCTTGGAGGGACAAGAAGCGAATCCTCACAATTGTAGAAGCAGCATCACAGGAGACAGAACTAGATATCATTGTCCACCTTGGGACAAATGACCTAGCTAAGCATGGGATCAGTGCAGTGCAGAATGAATTTGTAGAGTTGGGAGGGCCTCAGATGGGTAGCAAGCACAGTAACCTTTCAGAGGTGCTACCAGTCCATGGCAGGAATGAGGCTAGGTACTGCACACCATGCAGTTTAATGAATGGTTGCAAAACTGGTGCAGAGCACAAGGCTTTGGCTTCATTGGGGACTGGGGGTCCACCTGGAGAGATAAAGGTCTATACTGGTATGGTGGTCTGCATTTGTCCACAAAGGGGACCAAGCTCCCAGGTGACAGGTTTAAATGCTTCCTTGGCAAGCTTTTAAACTAGATAAGGGGGGAGGTACTGATAAAAGGCAGGAAAAGTCAAGCCTCCCCCCACAAAACAGGGCAGGTAGTAGGGTAAACACTGAGGTACAGAGCTCAACACAGGGCAGGATGGGGGTAAATGGTAAAATAGATAAGAGCAGGGATGGGGGAAAAAGGATCAAGCCAACATTAAATGGAGGGCAATGACTACTAATGTCCGTAGTCTGGGAAACAAGCTCTCTGAGCTAGTAGCTTTGATGGAAGATGAACAATTGGATATTGTGGCAGTCACAGAAACATGGTACACCAAGAACCATGAATGGGATGTCAACATACCAGGGTACACAATCTACAGAAGGGACAGGGAAGGCAAAAGGAGGTGGAGTAGCTCTATACATAAGGAAGGGATCAAAGATACAGAACTAAAAATAAAGGGGAGGACAAGAGGCACTCTGGGTTACCTTGGAGATGGGGAATGGCATCGCAATCCACACAAGGGTTGTATACAGACCCCCGTCTCAAGGGGAGGAAATGGACAAGAAAATGATAGAGGACATTCTTAAAATGGCTGAAAAAGGGGAGATACTGTTGATGGGGGACCTGAATATGCCAGATGTTAACTGGAGGACATGTACTGCAGCCACATCCAAGAGCAGGGTCATTCTCGATGCCCTGCAGGGGGCAGACCTTAGACAGCTAGTGCTGGAACCCACTCGGGAGGGAGCAATACTAGACCTGGTACTCTCAAATGGAGAGTGGATCACAAATTTAGAAGTCAGTAGACATCTGGGAACAAGCGACCACTGCACAGTGTGCTTCACAATGAGCACAACCATGGAGATAAGCCATACAAAAACAAGGATACTGGACTTTAGAAGGGCTGACTTTGGCAAAATGGGTGAACACCTGAAGAATGCACTAGCAAATGGCCAAATAGGAGGAGTGGAAGAACAATGGAGAAAAATCAAAACTGCCATCATAGAGGCAACAAGTCTTTGTGTAAAACAAATAAAGAAAACAAAGCGGAGTAAAAAACCACTATGGTTCTCAAAAGAGGTGGCAGGGAAGGTTAAGGAGAAAAGGCTGCATTCAAAAGTATAAGAAATCACAGAGGAGCACGACAGGAACTGTATCAATTAAAGCAGAAAGAAGTAGGAAAGGCAGTCAGAATGGCAAAGGCACAAACCGAGGAAAAATAGCCAACTCTGTCAAAAGGATAAAACCTTTTATAGGTACATTAGGGAGCATAGAAAGGTTAAGGGAGGGATAGTGAAGATTAATAAAGGAGAGGAGGGTGGGCAGAAGGAGACAGTGAAAAGGCAGAGATACTGAATGAATTCTTTTGCTCAGTATTCACAAAGAAGATGAGGAGCAGTTACCTAAACCAGACAATAGAAGCACTCTGGGTAGGGGGTTGATACCAGTCCATTCACAGAAGAAAGAGTCCTGAAAGAACTCCTAAAACTCCAAGGTGGACAAAGCAATGGGGCCTGCAGAGTTCACCTAGAATCCTAAAAAGAACTAAGAGGGGACCTAGTGACACCACTGACCACACTTTTTAACAAATCATGGCAGGATGGGGTAGTACCTGAGGACTGGAGGAGGGCAGATGTGATTCCCCTTTACAAAAGTGGGAGCAAGGCAGAAGCAGGAAACTACAGACCTGTAAGTTTGACCTCAGTGGTAAGGAAAATGATGGAATCACTTCTGAAAGAAAGAATTGTTGAGCACCTAGAGGCCAGCGGGCCACAGGACCCAAAGCAACATGGATTTACAGCAGGAAGGTCATGTCAGACTAATCTAATTGATTTCTTTGACTGGGTGACCAAAGAAATAGACCAGGGAGGGGCTGTGGATATGGCCTACCTAGACTTTAGCAAGGCATTTGACACAGTCCCGCACAAAAGATTAATAATCAAGTTAGCCAGCCTGGGAGTGGGTCTGGCTGCACAACAGGACACAGAAGGTAATAGTGAATGGAACACATTCTGAAGAAAGGGGGTTACTAGTGGAGTACCTCAGGGCTCAGTACTGGGTCCAATCCTCTTTAACATCTTTATAAGTGACATTGCAGAGGGTCTGAGGAAAGGTATGCCTCTTTGCAGATGACAAAGATCTGTAACAGAGTTGATACACAAGAGGGGTAGAAAAGATGAGAAGGGACTTGGCAAGGTTGGAGGAATGGTCAGACATATGGCAACTTAGATTCAATGCAAAGAAGTGCAAAGTAATGCGCCTGGGAACAACAAAACCAGGAGAAGAGTACACAATAGCAGGAGGTACTAACAACAAGAAAAATGGAAAGGGACCTGGGAGAAGTCATCAGATGACCTAAAGGTGGGTAAGCAATGTGAAGTCAGTAAGGAGAGCCAAGGGATACTGGGATGCATAGGAAGGGGCATCACAAGTAGAAAAGGAAGTGATTATCCCTCTATACAGACAGTTGGTGAGACCCCATCTGGAGTACTGTGTGCAGTTTTGGAGACCTCATCTCATGAAGACATAGACAGGATGGAAGCAGTCCAGAGGAGGGCAACTAAAATGGCGGGGTCTACATCAGAAACCATATGAAGAGAGACTGAAGAGCTTAATATGTATACCCTTGATGAAAGGAGGGACAGGGGGACATGATAGAAACGTTCAAGTACCTCAAGAGAATCAACAAAGTCCAGGAGGGTAGCATCTTTCCGAAAAAGAGATGTGTAAGAACAAGGGGGCACAGTTTAAAGATAGAGGGGGGACGGCTCAGGGGTAATGTGAGGAAATTATTTTTCACAGAGAGAGTGGTGGATACATGGAACAGCCTTCCTGAGGAGGTCGTTGGGTCTAAACAGTGGGGGAATTCAAACATGCTTAGGACAGACACAAAGCAATTATAGTGCGGGGTTGCAGGAAGCAGGCTGTTGGATAACTAGAATCTGCAGCTTATCCAGTAGGTAGGGAAATGGGCAGACTGGGTGGGCCAAGTGGTCCTTTTCTGCCGTCAAAGTCTATGTTTCTATGTAATATTTGAGAAGCTACCTCAGAAAAGACCTACTTGACCAATGGTCAAGAAAGGAGCATGTTGTCTGTTAAGTTGAAGCAAGCATGGAAGTAGGAATCTAAGTTCCGACTCACTGAAGAGTCACTTCTGTTGCTGCAAGGCTCTGATCAAGAGAAGAAAGCCTGATTAAAAAACAAAAAGGGACTAACAGACTGGTTAGACGCCTAGGTTTTGGAAATATCTCGGAATAAGAGAAAATTATCTAGAGAAAAGAGGTGAGCTATACCACCGCTGGATGGGACTGCCCCTAGGGGTAGAAGAAATCAGGAACTCTTTACTGAGGTTTAGAGACGACCACCTCAGGGTTGAGGTGGAACCTGACCAGATCCAAAGTGTGGTATCGGGAAATTCCTACTAGGCCCTGTGGTGTGATAATTCTGACCCCCCGACCATGGCGCTGAGCTCAGTGCCGAGCATGGTGCCGATCCGCGGCGCTGACTCCCGGCGCCGACCCAAACACCAGCGGCGCTGCCTATGGCACCAATGCCAAACCAGTGGCATGGCGTCGGACCTGCGGCGCCACCAAGGTGTCTGGCACAGCGCCAAGAAAAACACAGTGGAAAAGCCAATGGAAAAGATGGAGAAAGGTGGTGCCCATGCCGGCCCCAGCATGGAAAAGGAAGAGGGGGGTAGGCACAAGGGGTTGACATGATGGTGAAGGCACCAAGAGGGCACCGTGCTCATTCTGATCCAATTGACCCAGCTCTGGTCTAATGGCTCCGAGGCCCGGAGGCCCCGAAACCAGGAACACAACCAGGAAAAAAGGAAAGTCAAACCCCCTGCTCCACAGGAGTGACCCAGAGGTGAAACTGCTCACCGGAACTCCTACAAGCACAGAGATGGAGTCCGGAGTCGAGTATGCAGCCGTTAGGAGCGGGGCCAAGGGGAACCCATGAAAGTATGTTCAGGCCTATCGCCCCTACCAACGAACAATCCTCGTGCAGACATACCAACGGGCAACCTTGAGCGTCACCGATTCTTCTTCTCCAAACAAAGAAGAAGAGCTCGAGGCTGCCGGAGCCGGATCCCCGGCATCGCTTAGATTCGTGCTTCGGTGGACTCTCCTCCCCCCGAGCACAGGACTGTCTGTAGTCAGACCTTCCCCCGTTACTTAAGGGTGGCGGACCGGGCACAGCCCCTCTGCCATAACAACTTTCAAATGAAGTCTTCTTACCGTCATCTCTACCTCTAAGGACAACTCCGTTGATGGCAGGAAAGAATTTCTTTTTCTTCATAATCTTCTTGTTCATAAAATAAAAAAATTACTACTGAATAGTTAAATTAAAATGTTTAAATTAAACACTAAAAGCTGCTGTCGTATAGACGAAAACTTTGACTCCGGCAGATGAGCGACATCGACATCCAAGTGCACTCGACGGCGGGAGAAAAGGAACTGAGGCGGTTGGAAGGTCGATGCCGAGATAGCCTACACAGGCGCGAGTCAGTCACACGGTGCCGCGCATGCGTGGTCCTACCTTGGCGCCGGCCCTTCAGAAAATCTTTGGCTCCCGCTTGGTCCTAGCGCTGCCGGCGCTATCCCCACTAGTGTGAATGAGTGATGGAGACTTAGTCCAGGAAGATCTACTGTTACAGGTGAGAAACCTGTTTTTCTAGGGAAGTGGATATGGTGTACTTATCCACATTTCTAGCAGTTCTCTGGGAGGAGGGGGTAAGGTGTACACCCCCTGATTAGGGAAGAGAGATTGGAGAACTAAGGCCCAAAAACCAGCATCCCAACGTGACTCAAGGTTGATGGGGTAGCGGTAAATGAAGGTGTGTTCTGACTTCCAGATAGCAGCCCTTCAGATTTCCTGGATAGTGACATCCCTGGAAGCAGCCACCAAGGCAGTGGTGTGATGGGTGGAATGAGCCCTTGGCGCTACAGGAGGCTCCCTACCCACCAACCTATAGCAGAGGTCAATGCAGGATACAATCCACCTGCCAATCATCCACTTAGCTGCCAGTCTGCCCAGTGCAGCTTCAGCATAGGTGACAAATAGCAGGTGAACCTCTCCCCGAACTTCAGCCATGCTCTCCTTATAGCAGGCAAGTGCTCACCTCAGGTCCAGAGTATGGAGCCTGTGCTCAGCCTCCAAGGTGTGGTTGATGAAATATACCAGGAGAATGATCACCTGGTTAAGGTGCAGCTCAGAAACAACCATTAGAAGGAACTTCGAGTTGGGGCAAAAGATGACCTTGTCCCTGTGGAAGACCAGGTAAGGAGACTCCACCGAGAGTGCCTGGAGTTCATTGATCCTTCTGGCTGATGTGATGGCCACCAGGAAGGTGGTCTTCCATGACAGGTGAGACATTTCACACTTGTGCACTAGTTCAAATGGCTTGCCCATAAGCTTTGCCAACACCAGCAGCAAGTCCCAAGGTGGTAGTGGTTCCTGCACTGGAGGGGAAATGTGGTCAAGGCCTTTGAAAAAGTACCAGACCACCTTCCCCTGTACCACCCATGGCATACCAGCCCGTGACAGGTATGCACTGATGACTGCCAGGTGCACCTTAAGGGCTGTCGACTGCAGGCCCAACAGAGAGAGACCAAAGGTAGGCAAGAATGCTGGCCACCAGACAAGATAAGGGATCAAGCCCTCTGCCGTGGCAACAAATGAAGAACCTCTTCCATTTGAAGGCATAGCATTCTCGGGTCAGCTCCTTCCGAGAAGCCTCGGTTATGGTGAGGACATCTACGGAGAGACCCAAAGCCTGGAACTCTAGCCACTCAGGAAACAGGCTGTCAGGTGCAGGGATTGAAGGTTCAGATGGATGGAGAACCTTCCGCTGATTGCAAGAGAGCAGGTCTGGACAGAGAGGAAGATGTCATGGGAGCCTGCTGCTGAGGCTGAGGAGATCAAGGTACCAGAAATAGCGGGACCAGTCCAGAGCCAATAGGATCATCTGTGCCTCGTCTCTCCTGGCCTTAATCAACACTTTGTGGATCAGGGGAAATGGAGGGAAGGCACAGAGGAGGCCCAGTGTCCAGGGCCTCGAGAATGCATCCCCCTGCAGTGTTCCCTGCTGAGGGGGGTGGGCACAAAACAGATTCAGCTTTGGGATCTCCCTAGAAGTGAACAGATCCACTAGAGGGGTGCCCCACTGGGAGAACAGGCTGTGTACCATCTCCAGATGGAGAGACCACTCGTAAGACACCTCGCCCACGTGGCTGAGGGTGCCCGCCAGCTAGTTGGCGATGCCGGTCACGTGGATGGCTAGGAGATTGGCATCCAGGCTGAGCATGATGGTCCAGATGTGGAGAGCTTCCCTGCACAGAGGAAGAGAGTGTGTCGCACCCTGTTTGTTGAGGTAGTACATGGTCGTGGTGTTGTCCATCTGGACCTGAACGACCTGATCCCAAACATGCAGATCAAAGGCTGACAGCATGAGTTGAATTGCCCAAAGCTCCGGCAAGTTGATATGGAATTAGGACTCCTTGGGGGTCCAGAGTCCATGGACCCTGTGGTCCCACAGGTGGGAACCCCAATCCATAAGGGAGACATCGGTCGTCAGGATGACCGTCGGCTCTGGGCGGACAAATAGGATCCCTTCCTGCAGATGTTAATAATATAATAACCAGCACTGGAGGGCATCCAACGTCAGCTGGGTCACAGTGACTGGCTAGTCAAAGTGGCCCTTATGTGGAGACCATTGGCGGGCAAGCTCCCATTGCAGAGAGTGCATTCTCTAACAGGTCCAATGGACCACACTGGTGCATGCCGCCATATATCCCAGGAGGTGTAGGAAGTTCCGAGCAGAGTGTAACTGCCCAACCTGAAATGATCAGTCAAAAGAGATGAAAGCCTTTTCTCGGTATGCCAGAAGTTGAGCTCTGGCTCTGCAAAAGTCGAGCTCTGCCCCAATGAAGTGTATCACCTGCGAAGGTACAAGTCCTGACTTAGTCTTGTTGACCATGAGGCCAAGGGACAGGCAGGTCAGGAGGGTCGGATCTCTGGACCGCTCCACTTCCTCCCTGGAGGGATTCACTATAAGCCAGTCAACCAGGTAGGGGATATACCTGGACCCCTTGTTGCCTCAGGTAGACTGCCACCACTGCAATGCATTTGGTGAAGACCCAGGGAGCCAAGGAGAGGCCGAAGGGCATGGCCTGGAACTCATAGAGAATCCCCTCCACAAGGAACTGGAGGAACTGGCGGTGGGATGGATGGACTGGGACACGGAAGAAGATGTCCTGAAGATTCAGAGATGTTCTGCTCCAGAGGTGGTATGATCTAAGACAGAGGGGCCATCCTGAAAGTGTACAGCCAAAGGAATTAGTTAAGGTCATGCAGATCTATGATGGTGTGCCAGCCCCCCATCCATTTGGGTACCAGGAAGTACCTGGAGACAAACCCTGGGTGTACTGGAGGTCCGAAACAGGTGCCACAATCTCCTTCTGGAGGAGCTGGGCCATGTCTTCCCAAGGGGCTGACAGAATGTCAGCTGACACCATGTCCTCCCGTGGGGTACAGGCTCGGCAAGGTGGGTAAGCCTTGAATCCTGAGGCAGACCCTGACTGACCACCTCGAGGATCCACCTGTCCATGGTAAAAGTGGACCAGGCAGATAGGAAGGGGTGGAGCCAGCCCCCATGGGAGGACCCAGGGGAGACAGGATGGGCATAGGGGAGGCACCACCCATCCTGTCACTGGGCAGGCTTGGAGGCGGAGGAGGGATCAGCTAAGGAACCAGTGGGACCTCAACTTTCTGGTTTTTGGATGACCAAAGCAACCAACTTCAGCCGGGGATGCCAAGCCTGGGCCTGCTGCCTAGCTGGGGGCTGGGATGGCTTGGCTGCAGGAGCAGAGAGGGGCCGAAATGGCTTCTTCTTTTGAGCCCTAGAGCCCTTGCGATACCTCTGGGTGGAGGTAACAGAGTCCAGGGTGGCACTGAACTTCTCAATGTATGTGAGGTGTCCTTCCACCCCTGGCCTGAACAAGACCATGCCCAAGAAAGGGACAACCACCAACTTGTGCTGGTATCTGCCATGAAGGTCGATATCCTCAGCCAAGCCCACTAGTGCATGGCCATTGCAGCGGCCACAGACTGGACACAGGAGTCACCGATGTCCATGGCCATCTGGAGCTGCTGCTTAGCCACTGCTCAGCCCTGATCCCACATCTGCTTGACCATGGTCTGCAAGTCAGCCAAGAGTTAGGGTAGTACCTCATCAAGGGTGCCCAAGAGGGTATGAGCAAGTAAGTGGTCCATTAAAAGGGCCGAAGTCGCTTGCCAAAAGCCGTGGGAAGAGGCTGCGTAGACCTTCTTGGCCATATGATCCAATTTCTTGGATTTCTTGTCGGGAGGTTTATCCATGTCCCTGACATTGCCTGTATGCAAAAAGACCGAGTCAGGGAGGGATGTTCGGTGAAACCCAACAGGAAACTGGTAGGGACCACATACTTGCGGGCAATCCATGCCGATGGTGCAGGGCAAGAGGCAGGGTGCTGTCAAAGTTCCAAAGTGGGGCCAAGAATGACCTCAGTGACTGGGATGGCCTCCCCAGAGGAGTCACCCCGGTCAAAAAATACAGGTTACTCACCTGTAACAGGAGTTCTAGGAATGGTATATGTTGTTCATCCCCACTTATTGGCAGGTTCCTTGCCGCTTTAAATCTTGCCGGAAGGTCTTCAAGCTGGCTCCTCCCACCCAACCGGGTGGTAAAACTCTCGGCTCTGCCCCATGACGCCATATCTGGCCCGCTGGAAGCTCAGGTTGTGCGCCGGCCGGGAGGTTGGTGGGAGTAGGATGAACATATACCATTCCTAGAACTCCTGTTACAGGTGAGTAACCTGTATTTCTAGGGACATGGATATGTTGTTCATCCACACTTATTGGCAGACTCTAGCAGTTCTCCGGGAGGGAGGCAAGGCGCACCCCCCCTTAATACTTACTTGGGAAATAAGGACTGGAGAACCGAGGCCCCAAAACCAGCATCCCGGCGTGACTCAAGGTCGATGTGGTAATGGGTAATAAAGGTGTGTGCTGACTTCTAGGTAGCAGCCCTGCAGATTTCCTGGATAAGGACATCCCTGGAAGCAGCCACCGATGCAGCAGTATGGTGGGTAGAATGAGCTCTTATCCCTCTGGGAGGCTCCATGCCCGCCAACTTATAGCAGAGATCTATGCAGGAGGTGACCCACCTGCCTATAGTCCGCTTGGCTGCAGGTCTGCCAGATGCGGCTTCAGCGTGGGTGACAAACAGCTGACGAACTCCTCTCCCGAATTTCAGCCGTATGCCTCCTTATAATAAGCTTAGCCGCCCCTTCTAGGGTCCAGAGTATGGAGCCTATATTCAGCCTCCGAGGTGTGATTGGGGTAGAACACCGGCAGAGTCAACACCTGGTTAAGGTGAAACCCGACACCACTTTCGGAAGGAATTTCAGGTGGGGCGCAGGACAACCTCTGTCCCTGTGGAAGACCAGGTAAGGAGACTCTATGCAAGCACCTGGAGCTCTCCCATCCTTCTGGCTGATGATAGCCACCAAGAAGGCGGTCTTCCACGACAGGTGAGAAGTTCACACCTGTGCATTGGTTCGAATAGCTGCCCATGAGCTTTGCCAATACCAGCAGTAGATCCACGGAGGTGGAGGTTTCGCACGGAGGGAATGTGATCAAGGCCTTTGAAAGCGCCCGACCACCGCTTAGCCCGACTGCTCCCCTGCCCGCGCCCGGTAAGCAGAGATGGCTGCCAGGTGCACCTTTAGGGTCGTCGACCTAAGCCCTTGACTAGAAAGGGACCATAAATAGACCAAAATGCTTGCCACAGAACAGGAGGAAGGGTCCAAGCCCTTGCCCTGACACCAAATGGAGAATCTCTTCCATTTGAAGGCGTAGCATTTTCTGGTCGACTCCTTACGAGACGCCTCAACTACATTGAGGACCTCATCGGAAAGACCCAAGGCCTGGAACTCTAGCCGCTCAGGAACCAGGCCGTCAGGTGCAGGGATTGAAGGTCCGGATGGAACACCTTCCCCTGATTGACTGAGAGCAGGTCCGGGCGAGCTGGAAGCTGCCTCTGGAGCCTGGAGCTGAGGCTGAGGAGATCTGGGTACCAGAACTGGCGGGGCTAGTCTGGGGCTATCAGGATCACCTGCGCCTTGTCCCTCCTTGCTTAAATGGGGGAAAGGCGTAGAAGAGGCCCGGGGTCCACAGCCTCGAGAAGGCATCCCCCTGCAGCGAGCCCTGCTGAGGGGGGCGGGCATGAAACAGCCTCAGCTTCGCGTTCTCCCTGGAAGCAAACAGGTCCACCTGAGGTGTGCCCCAGTGGGAGAACAGATCTTGTACTACCTCCGGCAGGAGAGACCACTCATGAGATGCAGCCCCTATCCGGCTCAGGGCATCGGCCAGGGTGTTGGAGGCTCCTGCCACATGAATGGCTAGGAGATCCGCCTCCAGGCTGCGCGCAAGTGACCAAATGCGGAGAGCTTCCTTGCATAGAAGCAGGGAGCGCGTCCCGCCCTGGCGGTTTAGGTAGTACATGGTCGTGGTATTGTCTGTCTGGACTGGACCACTTGACCCCGGAGAAACGGAGCAAAGGCGGTGAGAGCTAGGCGGACCGCTCGGAGCAGCAGGTTGATGTGGCGTCAGGACTCCCACGGAGACCAGAGGCCGTGCACTCGGTGTTCCCCCAGATGGGCACCCCAACCCATCAGAGAGGCATCGGTCGATAGAGAGACCGTCGGCTCGGGGCGGACAAACGGGATGCCCTCCTGCAGATGGAATGGAACGGTCCACCACTGGAGAGCGTTCCACATCTCCTGGGTCACTATCACTAGCTGGTCCAAAGGATCGCAGCATTGTGACCACTGGCTGGCCAGTCCCCACAGAAGGGGGCGCATGTGCCAGCGAGCCCAACGGACCACGCTGGTACAGGCCACCATGAGACCCAGGAGGCGCAGGAAGTCCCGGCAGGGCGCAATTGCCCAACCAGAAATGATTGGGCAAAGGAGGTAAGAACCTCGGCCCTGTCCGCTGGGAGTCACGCTCTGGCTCGAAGAGAGTCAAGCTCTGCCCCAATGAACAGGATCACCTGCTTCGGCTCGAGTTCTGACTTGGCCTCGTTGATGAGAAGGCCAACTTGAGAGCAAACCTAGAGGGCCAGATCTCTGGACCGCTCCACCTCCTGTCTGGAGGGGGCTGCTATCAGCCAATCGTCCAGGTAAGGGTACACCCGGACCCCTCGGCGCCGCAGGAATGCTGTCACCACTGCCATGCATTTGGTGAAGACCCTGGGAGCTGGAGATAAGCCGAAGGGCATGGCTCGGAACTCGAAGAGGGATCCCTCCGCTCGAAAGCGGAGGAATCTCCGATGTGACGGACGGATAGGGACGTGAAAGAACGCGTCCTGTAGGTCCAGAGAGCAGAACCACACACTGTGTTCCAGAGATGGTATTATCTGTGCCAGAGTGACCATCCTGAAGGTTCGAGACCTTAGGAACTTGTTCAGGTCGTGTAGGTCGAGAATGGGGCGCCAGCCCCCCGTCCGTTTCGGAACCAGGAAATACCTGGACACGAACCCCGGGTCTGAAGGAGGGTCCTCTACCTCCGTGATCACCTCCTTTTGGAGGAGGAGAGCGATGTCGGCTCAATGAGCCGCCAGTGAGGCTGCGGACCCCAAGGCCCCCCGAGGTGCGACGGCTCTGAAGGGCGGTACCTGCTCGAATTCCAGAGGCAGGCCTTTTCCCACCACCTCCAGTACCCACCTGTCCGTGGTAACAGCGGACCAGGTGGAAAGGAAGTGTCTGAGCCCCCCCCATGGGGGGAACCAGGGGTGAGGTGACAGGTATGGGCGACACCCTCAGCCCGTCACTAGGCAGGCTTGGAGGAAGGACCGGCCGAGGGACCACCTGGGCCTTTTCCTCCCTGCTTCCTGTTGGAGGAAGCCGACGGCTTGGGTTTGGGATGCCAAGATCGAGCCTGCTGGCCCTGACGTTGCTGGGCCGGGCGCGCCGTGGGCGCAGAAGGACGAAAGGGCTTAGGCTGTGGCTTACGGCCTTTGTCCTTCTGAGCGGAAGAGACTGAGTCCAAGGTAGCATTGGACTTCTCGATCCTCTGCAGGTGACCTTCCACCCCAGGGCCGAAGAGGTCAGTCCCCAAAAAGGGAACATCCGCCAACTTGTGCTGGGTATCCGCGGTAAAGGTGGATATCCTCAGCCAAGCCCGACGACACATGGCCACTGCGGCCGCCACAGACCTGGCACATGAGTCCCCAATGTCTAACGCAGTCTGGAGCTGCTGTTTTTCCACCGCCCTGCCCTGGTCCCGCACCTGCCTGACCGTAGTCTACAGATCCGCAGGAAGATGAGGGACAACCTCATCCAGGGAGCCCAACAGGGCGTGAGAAAAATGTGCCATGAGGACGGCCGAACTGGCCTGACGAAGGCCGAGAGAGGACGCAGCGTAGACTTTTCGACCAGCATAATCCAATTTCTTGGATTCCTTGTCGGGAGGTTTGTCTACATCCCTGGCGTTCCCGGCACGCTGGAAAACGCTATCGGTAACCAACCCCTCGGCCGATGGGTGTTCCGAAAAACTGGACAGGGAACCGGTAGGGACTGCATACTTCCTGGCCATCCTGGCCGAAGGCGCAGGGCAGGAAGCAGGACGCTGCCAAAGTTCCAAGGCCGGACCCACTATGGCTCCGGCCACCGGAAAGGCCTCCGTAGGAGAATCCCCTCGGTCCAGAATCTCCGTGAGGAGATACCTGCCCATTTAAAACGGGTTCGAGCTTCATCCCAGTGGACTCCAAGATGAGTCAAGCAACCTAAGAAGGACAAGGGCTATCATCCACTGACTGCCCTCCCGAGGACTCCAAGTCCATGCGCTTAGAAGAGAGAGGAACCATCATCGGACTCAGAAGAGTCCTCAAAGAGCTGCCTCGGCCTGAGCCACCCTCCACCTGCCGAGGTTTATCGGAAGTGAGGGTGACAGACAGCCTATGGGGCAAACCCAAGGCCGACCGAGAATTTTTGGTCGGAGCCCCAACTAATGGCTGTGGAGGCGGAGGTTCCACCAGAATCGGTGGGGCAGCTGGAATTGGCGAACAACCGGCCTGGGGAACAGAGCTCCTCGGCCACAGAGGGTTGTTTGACCCCTCGATGACAACCACTTAATGGCGGGGAAGACGACTGGGTCGGCCTATTCCCGGTCAAAAGGAGCTGTTGCCACATGAGTTCCTCGTACTTCCAATGCAACTTGCACCGAAGCCTCCCCTCGTCCGAGGAAGAGGAAGAAGAAGAGCGGTGGCGCCGCTTACCGCGGTGCCGAGACCGAGACCGCCTATGGCGGCTGGATCGGTCGGACCACGAGGATGTCCGAGACCGAGAGTCTCGACTAGGCCGAGGAAGGCGAGGAGAAGTGTCGGAAACCGGAACTCTCCTCGGCTCGGACGATCCCACCGAAGGCTCCGGAACTGGAGGCACAGACGAGCCGACGGGATCCTCAACTCTCACCGGGGGAACCGTGGAGAGGGGATTCTCAGCTTCTCCAGTCGACAACTCGTCTAACGGGTCGAGAAAAATCTCGACCGCGTCGTCGGGAGTCTCGGTCAACTGACCTGACGGGGACACCGTGAAGCCAGTGGCCGAAGCTGAGGGGTCGACCGAAGTCGACTGTCGACAAGGGGAAGGGGATCTTTCCCGCTCCCAAGAGCGTCGACGGAGAGACTTACTTTTGCTCTTTTTGGACCTGGAAAAAGGTCCCGAAGAAGTTGGACCCTCACCTTTCGTTGAGAGGGTCAGACAAAGCTCCTTAAAGGCTTGAAATCGAGGCACCGAGAGGAAGCGGGACAAATGCATGGCCGAGGTAGAAGCAGCCAGCGCCGCCTCCTCTTCGAGGCGATCATCTGCTCGAGCTGATCCGCCCGAGCCGCGCCCAGGACACCGCCAACTGGCCTTTTAGATTTCACTGTGGAATTCTTTTCTCGGGGCACCCCAGTTGTAATCAGGCAGCACGGTCTTCAAGGACGTGGGCTGAAAAAGAAGAGCACAAGTCGCAGGCCTGCGGGTCGTGCTCAAGGCCCAGGCAGTAGACGCACGTGGAGTGCGGATCCATCCTAGACATCTTCTGCCCGCAAGGGCACCTCCGGAAACCGGGAGTCAATTTGTCCATCGCAGCTGAGGAGAAGAAGACCGAAGTCTTTTTAGCAAAAACTTTTGATTTCGAACTTTCCAAGAATTAGGAACCAGTCTTAATCACAGAGCGTTAAGGAGGGAACCTGAACTTCCAAGCGGTAAGGAAGATCTGACGTCATGGGGCGGAGCCGAGAGTTTTACCACCCGGGTGGGTGGGAGGAGCCAGCTTGAAGACCTTCCGGCAAGATTTAAAGCGGCAAGGAACCTGCCAATAAGTGTGGATGAACAACATATCCATGTCCCTAGAATCTTGGTTAGGGAGTATTTAGCTCATTTCTGGACAGGCTCCATCTGAAGGTCTGTAGATTCCGAGATTAAACAGAGCAGGCCCACAAAAGAAGTGGGACCATGCTCCATCGACACATCCTCTCCCAACTCAACATCCAACTCACAGGAGTGTAGGGAGGAGCCCTCAGACTCCGCCAGAGTCCCCACTGACCCTACAAGGTCTGTTGGGAGTCACAGTGACCGACAATCAATGAGGAAGCCCTGGAGTGATACAGGCATCCTTTGGGGGGGAGGCCCTTCTTTGGCTGTTTAGAAGGCAGCTCCACCTGAATAGATGGAGAGACCAGAATAAACCAAGCTGGAACCGGCCGAGCTGGGGTAGGCTGAGGCATTGGTGACAGGAGCCACATGATAGCCGGGGTGGAGGCGGGAATTGGCTTATCGCCGATGAACATGAGCTGATGTAACATAGGCTCCTCATAGTGCTGACACATCCTGTGGCAGAGCCTCTCCTCATTCAAGGAGGAATAAGAGGAGGAGTAGTAGTGGTGATGCCCAAATGCCGAGACTGGGAACACTGATACCAGCGTGGGCTGATGACCCGAGACTTCAAGACTGGGACTGCGAGCTCGACCGTGGAGACCACCAATGGTGGGTCTCAGAGGGAGCTGGCAAAAGCCACGGATCCTCCAGGATCACTGGATCCTGAGGGGTAGGGCCTGGATCAGCAGATTGGTCCCATCCTATGAAGTAACAGGCAGGACCGGAGTCCTTGAGAGGGAGGTATCGGCCTCATCTGGCAACAACGGGTCAACCGATTTGAGAAAAATCCTGACAGGTTGGTTGGTGAGTGTCTCAACCAAGTGGCCCAATGGGGAGATCATGGAACCAGAGGTCAGGGCCAAAGTATCCACCGTAGTCGAAACCACCAGAGAAGCACGTGGATCTAAGGCCCAAGAGTGCTCGCAATCCCACGATTGACAGCAAGACTTCTTTTTAGTCTCTTTTTTCGAAGATTTAGATTTGGTACCCATAGAGGGGCCCTGCCCAAAGGTGGGAAGGGATGGGCACAAAACGCACCTGAAAAGGTGACACCTAGGGAAAGTGGCATAAAGGCTGAAGCCGTAGAAGCATGCTCTATGGCCTGAGCAGCAGCCTCTTCAAAAGCCGCAAGCTTTTCAGTAGACCCTGCAGTGGTGGAGACCATCCAATCAGCATCTTTCGATTTAATGCAAGGATCCCATTCATCAGGGTGCCCTAGAAGATGTCGAGCATGCAGGTCTTCCAAAGCTAAAGGATGCAAAGTGCAGCAAAGGCCACACACACCTGAGGATCATGTTTGTGGCCGAGTCAGTAGATATATGTGGTGTGCGGCTCTGTCCATGACATCATCTGCTCACACGCACACCGCTTGAATTCCGGTGTCGTCTTCAAGTTTTCAATTATGGAGATGTTGAAGAAATCACTTGAAAATGAGGACTTTCACAAATTGCAAAAGTTTGAAGCAAAGGGCCTACTCAGTGTGGAGAACGGTAAGGAGGGAACCTTCTTCTTCCAGCGGAAAGGAAGATCTGACATCATGCGGTGGTGCCGAGGGAGTTACCACCCAGGTGGGTGGGAAGAGCCAGCTTGAAGACTTTCTGTTAAGCCTTAAAGGGAAAGGAACACTGCCAGAAGTGTGGATAAGTACACCATATCCCTGTCCCTAGAACAAGGCAGTTTTGCATTGTGTAGGGATGCAAAAAGGTCCAATTCTGGACAACCCCATCTTGTGACTAGGTCATCGACCACAGAGGTCAGCACTTCACACTCATGCATCCTGGACTGTGACCTGCTTAGTTTGTCTGCCAAGACGTTTTGGATGCCTGGAACATGTGCTGCTGATAGTTCTAGACTGTGTTTCAGAGCCCAGTACCACACTCTCATTGCTTCCCTGCATAGCGGATAAAAATGAGTCCCCCTTGTTGTTAATGTAATGCATCACACTGACATCCACCTGTATTAACAGAGGATCTGGGGACAAGTGGTTCTGGAATGCCTGGAGTCCAAATAGGACTGCTCTCACTTCCAGAACATTTATATCAAGTGTGCTCCACCTGGTTCCACATGCCTTGTATTTGAAGAGGTCCCAGGTGGGCTCCCCATCTTGATTCCCAAGTCATCCATGGTGAGGATCTGATGTGGGGTATGGGATGACATTGAGCAGGTTGTTGTGTTCCATCCACCACTTGAATGCTCAGCGCATGGGAGACATTACTGGAACCATCTGTTCAAGATCATCTGTCAGTTGGTCCCATTGAACTCTCAGGGTCCACTGTGGGATCCACAAGTGTAGTCTGACCAATGGCACTGTGACAGTGGCTGCCACCATAAGACCCAGAAGGCATCAGCACGAGCATTAAGAGTTTAGCAGAACCCTCACGCAATGCCTATGTAGCAGCCTTAGCCTTCCTCCATAGGGTGATCTGATATTTTATCATGCGGGACTGGTAATTAGCAATTCACAGGCCCAGCGAAGCAGGTGCATATGTATGTTTGCCTAGGACATCCAGCCTCCTGGATTCTCTATCAGGAGGAAGGGAGCTCAGGTGCCTAGGTGCCCTGGACCTATCATGGGCAGTTGTAATCACCACTGAGTCAGTCTTAGGCTGGTTAGCATAATGGGGTTTTTCCAGAGGGGGCAGAATACATTTTTTCTGCCTTTCTGGGCACAGCTGGTATGCTGTTTGGTCTATACCAGGCTGCATAAGTAGCATCCTCCAAAGCTGGAAACAGGGGAGGAACAACAGCAGAGGGAGGTTTTGGCATCTCCAGAAACTCTAGCAGGTTCTTCTTGGCAGAATCCTGCTCTTCTAAGGTGAAGCCCATGGCAGCCTGCATTTGTTGCATCATGGCAAAAAAAATGAGGGATCCTCTAGAGGTGATCTTGGTGTATTCACTACAGAGTTCTCACTACAGGAGAAGACTATGGAGATGGTGCCATGTCCATACTCGCTCTGCTTAGCATAGTTTTCCTCCTCCTACTCCTCCTCATTCTCCACCATTATGAGGTCAGGATTATATTCATATTCGTTGTTGACTCTTTCATCGACGGGAATGAATGACCAGGCCAGCGATGTCTTCCGTGGTTGAAGAGGTCCATTCTGCAAGGTATTAACTTGCAACATCGATGGGGTAATTGTATGAATCACCTGAGACAGGCCTCCTGCAGTAGGTAAGCCTGGCAGTAGATACTGTATCATGTCTGAAAATTATAAGAGTACTGCCTGTGCATCAGCACTGCTTTGGGTAGAAGGCACTTCTGCAGTAGCTGATGTTGGAGGTTGAGTCTCCATCTATGACAGCGATGTATCAGCTGTAATAGGCAAGCCCTGACCTTGGTGTCTGGTTGAAGGTCGGGGGGGGGCATTTGGCACCACCAGTGAAGTGGATGGCATCATGGTAGAGATCGTACCTGTAGTCCACAGGGGTGACCAGGATCTTGCTCAGGAGGCCTTGTCCTTGTCCTGGTGCTTGTGTTTGTGGCTTCCTGATGAGGATTTTTTTCCAGGTTTTCGATCACTGTGATTCGGCCAACAAGGATGAAGTTGTGAATTTACCATGTAGCCGCTTCTCCTTTGCTTTTACGGTTTTCGAAGGAGGAGTTTCTCCAAAGTCCCTTTCCTGCATTGCCTGGTAGCAAAGTTAAATCCCTGGCAAATCTCACAGGCTTTCACATTGTGAGAGAGGACTAGTCAGCAGACACACATGTCATGGGTGTTGTCCTTGTAGATTTTGTCTCTGCACTTGCAGGACTGGAAAAGTTTGGACGGTTCTTTCGGCATCATACAGGTCACCGAAAATCACTATAAAATTAATTTCTTAGTTAGAAAAATAAAATTGCAGCTTATGCAGTGATGTTTCTGATGGTGGGTCCGACAAGGCTGATTAACAGTAGGAAAAGAACTGAGGAGAGGAGGGGCCACCCATGTTTATGTAGATGCTAACGTGTGATGTCATTGTGGGCAGCCCCTGGCTGACTGCTTGCAAAGGTTTCCATGTGGCCCTAACGCTGACGTGGTATAGTTCCAAAGGTGAGGCCATATCATTGTTTTTTTTGTACTCAGCCAATGGCATTATTTGCTGAAATGAAAAAATTATTCACCGTAGTAATATTGTTTCTTCCAAATGGATCCCTCACTATGCTTGACAAATGCATCATTCCCCTGGAATGACATGCACTGGAGCTTAGAATTTTATGCTAATTAGAGAACCTTAGAATGAAATTCAGAACTCTGCTGGGTGGTCATGCTCTCCGATGCTGTCTAACGGCAGATTTATTTCTCAAGCTGTGGGAGAGCAGTGACCATTAAATCAAGCTAAATGAGGTTCCACGTTTAGATAGCGAAAATGTAAGGGCAACAAGCAAAACAGCAACTGCAAAACAGTGTAGACAGAGACTGCAAACAACAATGATTGCTGTCAACAGTGAATTCAATGCTGTAATATCTTTTAGTGGAGGGCTATGCCCCCCGTATCCCCCAAAGGGGGTCTTCGCCCTGTGTTCCCCCCATCTAAATATAACTAACTTCAAGATAGCATGATTCCCCACACTGCACAATTGTCCCCCCAGAAAAAGTTGCCCTTGCTAAAGGCATTCGCGGGCAGCACAGTCACTATTATGCAGTGGTCGCTATTCTGACAAGCGCTCAATTTGAGTCGCTCAAACTGAGTTGCTATCTTCACAGGATACTGCTAAATTACTA
Source organism: Neoceratodus forsteri (assembly GCA_016271365.2). Taxonomy (NCBI): domain Eukaryota; kingdom Metazoa; phylum Chordata; order Ceratodontiformes; family Ceratodontidae; genus Neoceratodus; species Neoceratodus forsteri. Next base: position 1,705,568,012 of record CM028129.1, on the reverse strand, counting down.
CCAAAAATTTAAAATAAACCTAAAAGTTTGAAAAAACTTTATCTTAAGTCAGGAAAAAAACAAATTGAATGTGTGAAACACTGACTAACAGATGTGAAGCAGTGTAACAAGTAATGCACGACAATAAAGGGGATTGTCTTATGACCGTCTTATTGGCCAATGCCCTTTGGGGTAACCCTTGCCTCAATGTTTTTGTATTGAGGTTCTTTGTCTTTTAGCTTGTTTTTGTGCTCACCATGACCAAACCTGTAAGACCAACTTAGGGCAGCTGGTTCATTTCCCCTGGGGTGTGATACAGGCGAGACACACTGATGAGTCCTAGGTAGGACGAAACATGTGTCTGTGTCTTCTGTTTGCAACCTAGGAAAGGTTGTGTGAGAGGCCCTTTGGCACCATGCATTTCTGTTTAAAGCTAAACCAGCCTAAAATGTCATGGTGATTTGCATATACATCCCATGATGCTTTGCATTATTTGGGTATGTGTGATTTTGTATTTCTGTCTTATAAGAAACTCTTCCAGGTTCTGGAAGGGGGGTTACTGATGGGATTGTTAAGCATAGTGAGGGATCCCTTTTGGAAGAAACAACATTACTACCATGAGTAATTTCTTTCTCAAACCCCAGGAATCCCTCACTTACGCTTCACAAATGCAGACTCCATAGCAGTACCTTGAGAGGCTGGGTACAGAACCTATTTAAAGAGAGGGTGCTGCAAGACAGCAGTGCCAAAGCTGTCATCTCTTCTGGACTGAATGTCCAAGCAGTAGTGCCTTGTAAAAGTGTGTATGGTCCTCCAGGTAGCTGCTTTACAAAGTTCCTGAATGGAGACACCTCTGGATGCTGCCACAGAGGCAGAGGTGCCACTTGTAGAACTGACCCTTAGGCCCTCAGGTGGAAGCTTGCCAGTTTTACCATAACAGAACTGGATACAGGCTACCACCCAGCAAAAGTACAGTTACGTAGGAACTTACTGTAACAGTAGATCTTCGAGAGAGGCTCTTGCAGTAGGTAATTACATATAGGACTGATGCCGGCAGGCGGCAGGACCCCACAGAAAAATTTCTAGCTAGCAGTCCCTGGCAAGGGACCGCCCCCACGTCAGGTGACCGGCGTCAGGAGCCGTCAGTATAAAGGGGCGGTCCTGGATGCCCGCCTTCCAGTTCTTTCCCACCACAGGCCAAGAGAGGCCGGATGAGAGAGGAGTGGATATTTCCCTCAATGGAAAAGGAGCTGAAAAAGCCTAGGGGGATGGAGGGCGGGAAGGTATTACCTACTGCAAGAGCCTCTAGATCTACTAAAAAGGTCTACATAACTATACTATCTTACTTTGAGAGGGCTCTTGCAGTAGATAATTACATATAGGACTGAATCCCAAGCAGTCTGGAACAAAGAGAGGCACCTGGAAGAGGAAAACTACTCCAAAAGGTAGTTCTGGTTGTGCAAGTCTCAAGATAGGAGGCCTTGCAAAACAGCCAGCCCGAAGCCTGCACTATGGCGAGAGGCAGCATCCAAACTGTAGTGTTTCGTAAAGGTATGGACGGAAGTCCAGGTGGCTGCAGCGCAGATGTCTGCCACAGACACATTCTTGAAACAAGCCGAAGAGGCAGCTACTCCTCTTGTGGAGTGGCCTCTGACTTGACCTGGGAGGGTCTTGTTGTATTTGTCATAACAGAAAGTGATGCAATGAGCCAACCACTTAGAAAGGCATTGCTTGGGAACAGCATTGCCTTCCCTTTTGTGAGCAAAAGAGACGAACAACTGATCAGTCTTTCTGAGATCCTTCATCCTGTTGGTGTAGTATCTCAGAATCCGGTGAACATCCACAGTATGGAGTAAATACTCCCCTTGATTAGAGTACTGCGTAAAAAAGCAGGTAACTCTATGGACTGATTTAAGGTAGACTCGGCTACTACTTTAGGGAGAAACTTAGGATTAGGTGTGAAGAGCAACTTGTTCCTTGTGAAAAATCAAGTAGGGATTTTACACACCGGCGCCTGAGCTCGGGAGATTCTTTGAGCGATATGGCCACCAGAAGTCTTCCACGAAGGAACTTCAAACACTTGAAGCTGCAGGTTGAAGGGAGGAAGTGAAGTTTCTTGAGAACAAAGTTCAAGTCCCAAGGGGAGCAGGAGTATGGATGGGGGCCTCAGAAGGAGGACCCCTCTGAAAAGGTCTTGGAGACCTCCAGTTGAGCAAAGCCTTGTCTCGAGAGGAACATGATGAGCAAAATGGCCATCATGTGTACCTTCAGAGAGGAATGGCTGAGACCCAGGTCAAACAGATGACGTAGATACTCCAGCAGAAGCCCCGCTGAACAGGAGAAAGGTTCCACGTTCTTGGAAGCGGCCCAAATAGTGAATCTTTTCCACTTCATGGCATAAGTGGATCTGGTGGAGGGTTTTCTGGCCTCCACTAAAATCTCTGCCACTTTGGGAGACACTCCAAAAATGGGATTGGGCTAGGTCTGCAGGAGCCATGCATGCAGTTGAAGGGATTTGAGGCCTGGATGGACCAGGGTCCCCTGATCCTGGGTCTACAAACCTCAAGATACAGGAAGAGGAAGAAGAGGATCCTCTGAATATTGTTGTAGAAGAGAGAACCAGATTTGCCTGGGCCAGAAAGGAGCGATCAGAATCATTCTCGCTCCTTCTGAAGCTAGTTTCTGCAAGACTCGTGGGATAAGTGGAATTGGGGGAAAGGCATAGACGAATCTGTCCTTCCAGTCTAGAGACAGAGCGTCGCTCCAAAAAGCGCCTCGCTCTTGAACGAGCGAGTAGAAGATGGGAAGTTTTGCGTTTGGGGGGGTGCGAACAGGTCGACCTGTGGTGTTCCCCAAAGTTGGAAGATATTGTCTAGGACCCCTTGGTCCAGTTCCCACTCGTGAGTCAGAGCAGAAGAGCAACTTAGCTTGTCTGCCAGGATGTTGTCGACTCCCGGAACGTGAAGTGCCATGAGGTGAAGGTCGTGTTGTGTTGCCCAATCCCAAACCCTCATTGCCTCCCTGCATAGAGGTAGGACCAGTCCCTCCTGCTTGTTGATGTACCACACCACGCACATGTTGTCCATCTGGATGACTAGGTGGCCGGGAAGGATGTATTGGTGAAGGGCTTGGAGAGCGTACAACACTGCCCAAAGCTCGAGCACATTGATGTGGAGAGCTTGTTCTAGCTTGGACCAGGAGCCCTGGGTCCGATGAGGGCCTAGATGGGCTCCCCAACCTTCGCCTGAGGCATCTGTGGTTAGAGTCTGGGAGGGGGGAGGATGAAAGAAAGGAACTCCCCAAAACAGGTTCTCTCGAACCATCCACCATTGCAAGTCTTGCATCATCAGCGAGGAGATCAGAACTGAGTGATTTAGGTCGTCCACTAGCTGATCCCACTGAGAGCGTAGAGTCCACTCTGAGAGATCCTCATGTGGAGTTGAGCGCGAGGTACCGTCAGGCTACCAGCCGCCATGAGCCCGAGAAGGTGAAGGACTGACCTCGTAGAGACCATCCTGCGGTCGGACAACAGACTTATTTGGGTCTGAAGGGTGGCCACCCTGTCCGGAGGCAGGAAGACCTTGTCCATGGTCGTATCGAGGATTGCCCCAATAAACTGTAGCCTCTGGGATGGGTTCAGATGAGACTTGGAATGGTTGATGGTAATACCCAGGCAGGCGAAAACTTGCTGGGTAAGAGAGAGGAAACGCAGGAGTTCCTCCCGGGCCGGGGCCGCCAGGAGCCAGTGGGTCAGGTGGGAGCCTGCACTCCCTTGTGCCGCAGGTGGGCCGCCACCACTGCCAGGCATTTGGTAAATACTCGGGGGGCTGAGGATAGACCAAGCGGAGTGCCTTGAACTGGTAGTCGTCCCCTGGAACGCAAAAAGAAGGTATTTGCAATGAGATGGGCGAATGGGAATGTGCAGATAAGCATCCTGCATATCCAGAACACACAGCCATTGACCCGGCCAGAGGAGGGGCAGAAGGCTCTGCAAAGAGAGCATCCTGAACCTTTTTTACTCTACGTAAAGATTCAGGGAGCTGAGATCCAAAATTGGTCTGAGATCTCCTGTCTTCTTTGGGACCAAGAAGAAATGAGAATAGTAACCCGTCCCTTGTAGATGAAGGGGGACAGGCTCTATCGCTTGCTTCAGCAGAAGAGCCGAGATTTCCTCCTGGACCAAGAGAAGATGTTCCCATGAATACGATGACTTCAGAGGGGGGTGGCGGGGTGGTTTCTGAAGAAACTCTATGGAGTGTCCTTCTGCAATGAGCTGGAGCACCCAAGAATCTGTGGTTATCCTCTCCCATCCCAGAAGGTGGAGGGAAAACCTCCCTCCTACCGGTTCCTCCGGGAGTCCAGAGGCAGTGGGAGAGGAAAGGAGTCAGGTGGTGTGGGGTAGCACTGCAGCTGAAGCACCCGCTGCTTTTTTGGGCCGAGGGAGCTTGGCAACTGCGGGGGCCCGGCGTTTTGTGGCCCGCCTTCCCTTGGGTTTTGCCTTTGGCCGATTCTGTCTGCGAAAGGGATGGCGCTGCTGCTGATGGGGATGGTACATGGAATCAACTGACTTCAGAGCCGTCCCCTTCTCTTGCAAATCGGTGATGATGTCCTTGACATCACCCCCGAAAAGCACCGACCCCCGGAAGGGTGCTTCCTGGATAGCAGATTGCACCTCTGGGACCAAACTTCACACACGGAGCCAAGCATGATGCCGTAGGCCTACAGCGCAAGCTGAGCTCCACCCAGCAGTGTCCACTGCATCGTATGTTGCACGTAGCATGTGTCGACTGGCCGAACGAGCAGAGCGGACGAGATCAGCCAGTTCCTGCTTGATTTGGGAGTCAGGCAAGGAGTCCAGTTTGGCTTCTGCCTGAGTCAGGATGGCCTTCTGGTAGTCCCCCATATGGCCAACATAGTTCAGGGCCCTGATCCCCAGTGTGGAGGAAGTGTAAATCTTTCTCCCATACTGGTCCAGAAGGCGTGATTCCTTATCAGGAGGTGATGAGCTAAGATGTTTAGGGTTCGCCGACCAGCCGTGAGTGGCGCTAATCATAACCGAGTCGGCACGAGGGTGAGAATCCAGGAAATCAACACCCTCTAGAGCCTGATATAGCCGGTTCGACTTCCTAGAAGGTGGGGCTAAAGCCAATGGCTGTTTCCATATTGTAGTAACAAGGTCGGCTTGAGGCTCTATCCAGGGTGGCACCAAGGTAGGAGCTGTCACGGGCAGATCCAGATGTTCAGCGAGTTTCAGACGCTGAGGATCGGGTTCCAGGGAGTGCCACTGATGAACCTCCTGGATTTTCCTAAGCAACTCCGTAAAAGAAGGATCCTCCGGAGGAGTCTTTGGCCTGGGTTTTGACGGAGAGCGAGGCTCGTCGTCCCTCTCGGAGCAACCGTCAGAAGAGTCCAAGGAGTCTGAGGGTGAAGAGGAGGATGAAGAAGAGAAAGACTCCCTTTCCCGACCCAGGGGAGGAACGGGCCCCTTGGGAAGCCCCCGGGGAAGCATGTCCTGCCTTTCTCTGGACCCAGACAGAAGAACCCTGGAGTCCGGAGGTGGTGAGGGAGTGTGCCGCCTCGGACGTACGGGAACCTGGGACGGTACCGTCGCCGGAAGGCGGCTCTCGACCTCTTTGGAGAGCTGAGCCTTGGCCTCAGCCCACCAGGAGGCCAGAGTCTCCTGCAGGTCCACCGGCGGCCGCGAGGGTGGTGGAGGAGGAGGAGGCGGGGGATAAGGATACAGGTTATAACCGTATGGAGCGTATCCAAAACCCGGCTGCGGGTAGCCCGGCATCGGGTATTGTGGCGTCGAGTACTGCGGCATCGGGAAGCCCGGCATTGGGTACTGTGGCACCAGATACTGCGGTCCTGGGTACACCGGCGTCGAATAGGATGGAGTATACCCGGGAGCCGGGGGGGGCTGCCGGAGCAGACAGCCGGCCGGAGGCCTCACGGGCGGGTCCATAGTGGACAGCCCGGAGGGCCCGATGGAAGCGGAATGTCTCCCAGAGTCAGTAAGGCAGACGTCAGGGCCAACGGTGGAGGCCCTGGCGCCGGAGGTACTGACGTCGGAGGGGCCGGCATCGGAGCTGGTGTCCGGGGAGCCAACGTCAGGTCCAGCGCTCCAGGTGGAGGAAGGACTGATGGAGGCAAAGGATCCCCAGCTTCGCCCGGGGATGGAGGGGAAAAGTCCCCGGGGTCAGGCTGGGGAGACTCTGGTTCCCCAGACAGCAGCGAAGGCTGCGGGGAACCGGGTACGATGGACATGGGGGGTCCGTCGTCGGTTCCTTCGCCGGCCGGACGTCGGATGAGCCGATGTGAGGCTTAGTGGCGAGCTCTCGGCAGGCGCCAGAGGAGCCGATGTCCGACTTATGAGAGCCATCACTGGAGGCAGGCCGAGTTGAGTAATCAGCCTGGTCCGGTGGAGAGGAGGCCGAGCGTTGCCCCAGAGGGTCAGACGTCTTACCGGCCCTCTCCGGGCGGACGTCAGAAGAGCTGACGCCCGGCTTAACGGAGTCGCCCACAGTGGTAGGCCATGAGCCTGCGGCCGAACCAGGGGCAGAGGCCTCCAACTGCCCAGAGGCGCCTGCAAGGCCCGAGCACGAGCCAGACGGGCGGGCCGATGCCCCCTTGGAAACCTCCGAGGCGGCCGTCAAGGAGCGATCCCCCGGAAGGGATGTTACCTGCATCCCAGCGACTCCCGAGGGAGACGCGGTGGAGTAGCCCTTGTCCCAGTGCCTCTCCTTCTCCTTCTTCTTCCGATGGCCTTCGGGGGAAGTGGACGCCTGCTTCAGTTTTTTGAGCTCCTTCTCCATAAAACTCATTTTCTTCTTTAGAATATGGGCTTCCAGGGATTGCTTCCGCCTTTTCCGGGTAGCCTCGTTGAAACTGAGGCAGTGCTGCCACTTCTCGACCGGGTGATCGGGGCCTAGGCAGAACAGGCACAGGAAGTGGCTGTCCTTGTGCGGTAGTTGGATGCCGCACTTATTCTTGTGCTCGGAGGGTGTAGGGAACGACATACACTGATGCTAGTACTGACATTAGTCGAAAAAATAATGATTTTTCAGTAAAAAATCAGCGAAGGTAGGTGCTGACGAAGCACGAACTTTTCAGCGGCTGCATGACCCTAACGGAAAAGAACTGGAAAGCGAGGCATCTGGGACCGCCCCTTTATACTGCCTCCTGGACGCCGGTCACCTGACGTGGGGGCAGTCCCTCGCCAGGGACTGCTAGCTAGAAATTTTTCCGTGGGGTCCTGCCGCCTGCTGGCGTCAGTCCTATATGTAATTACCTACTGCAAGAGCCCTCTTGAAGTAAGATCAATGGTTCTCCTGGGTGCTGGGTTTCCTTAGCTTCCGTTCCTGTAGGTGACAAAGAACTGTGTAGTGGTGGGCCTGACATTTTATGTGCAGTCCAAGTAATAACTCAAGGCTCTCTTAACATAAAGGCTGTAAAGCCTCTGCTTCCCTGGTGTGGAATTCTCAGCAAAGAAGACAGGGAGTGTTATAGATTGATTAAAGTGAAATTTAAAAATAACTTTGGGAAGGAATGTCCTGTTGTTCCTCAAGACTAGCTCATCCCTGTGGAAAATAATGTAGTTAGGGTTTGTACGCAGGGCTTGGAGCTCACTCACCCTCCAGGCAGAGGTGAGGGCTGCCAGGAAAACTGTTTTCCAGGAGACATACTTTACTGCAGCAGTTGCCATAGGCTCTAAAGAAACCTCCATCAGCTGTGCAATACACAGATTCAAGTCCCAGGGAGGGACGGGATCCCTAAAAGGAGGGTTTAAGGGGATCAGGCCATTGGAGAACCTCTTGAAAATAGCCTGGGAGGCTAGGGACCTATTCCTGCCTGCTGAGACATACACTGAAACTGTTCCCACATGCCCCTTCAGGGTGGAGGGCTAGACGCTCAGGGCTGCAGGTGGCCCAGATAATCCAAACTATTGGCCAGGCTAGCCTGAAAAGGGTTAAGCTGTTTGGAGGAGTACCACAGTGAAAAATGTTTCCATTCTGAAGCATAGGCTTTCCTGGTTGCTGGCTTTCTAGAAACCTTCAGCACATTTAGAACCTCTCAAAGAGGTTCAGCCAAGAGAATTCTAGCTCTTCAAGCACCAAGCCCGAGGCACAAGGTGCTTGGGTCTGGGAATGTTATCCTGCCCTGAAGCAAGGTCAGTAGATTGTACCTCAGAGGGAAGGTGACTGGAGGTTTGATGGAGAGGGACAGAAGCAGAAAGTATCAGGTCTGCCTGGCTCAGTCTGGAGCAATTAGGATAATTGTTGCAGGCTCCCTTCTGAGTTTTAGCAGTACCCTCAGCATGAGTGGAAATGGGAGAAATGCATAAGCTCCCTGTCCAGTAGAGGACCGGGTCAGCCCTTGGGATTGTTCCCACTTAGGGAGGCCTGCAACAAAAGAGGGGAGCTGGTAGTTTTGTCAGGAGGTGAACAGATCTGTCTCTGGTGTGCCCCACCATCTGAACACTGCGGAAAGCACTTTCCTGTTCAAAGTCCACTCATGGTTTCCTTGACTGATCCTGCTCAGGGAATCTGTGTGGACACTGTCTTTCCCTAGCAGCTGCACTGCAGATAGCTACACTTCCAGTGTATATGCCAAGCTCTAAATCTTTAGTGCTTCTGTGCAGAGTTTAGAAGATCTAGTTCCGCCTTGCTTGTTTACACAGTACATGGTGCCTGTTCTGATCCGGACTGACTGATCCCTGATACGGGAGGAAAAAGTCTGCACTGCGAGATACACAGCCCTCAGGAGGTTTATGTGCTCCTGAGACTATAGTGAGGTCCACACCCTGCTTACAGTGAAGTCCTCCAGATGGGGGCCCCAAATCAGGAGGGAGGTATCTGTAGCGAGCACCACCATGGGTGACTGCTGAAGGAAGGGGACTCCTTCTCTGAGGTTCTCTTCCTCCCTCCTCCAGTTCAGTGCCCTTAAGGGACACCAGGTAACTGGTACAAACCTTGACAGAGGGTCCTGCCTTTGGTATTAGGGAGGCCCTAGCTGGTACTGGATGTCCCTCATTTAGAACTTGGCACCTGGTATCACTGCTGTTGAAACAGCTATGTTCCCTGGCAACTGAAGAAAGACTCTTGCTGATCTGAGCTCTTCTACCCTGAAAGACCTTGCAAGACCTATCAGATTTGCCATCCTCTCCTGAGGGAGGAATGCCTTTCCCTGACAGGGCTCCAGCTCTGCTCCTATGAAGTCCAGCACCTAAACAGGTTCTGTGTGGGATTCTGGAACATTTACCAGGAAACCTTGATCCTCTAGGGTGTGCTAGATGAGCAAAAGGGAGGCTCTGGCCTCCTGGTATGACCTTCCTGAGACTAAGCAGTTGTCCAGGTGAGGAAAGACTACTACATCTTACCTCCTCAAGTTTGCTGCTACTACTACCAGACACTTTGTGAAAACTCTAGGCACTAAGGAAAGGCCAAAGGGAAGGGCCATGAACTGGCAGTGGCAGTTGCCTACCCTGAAACTGAGGTACTTTCTGTGAGAGGGTATTTCAGGAATGTGAAAGTAAGCATTCTTTAAATCCAGTGACCCCAGCCAATGTCCCTGTTGCAATGATGGGATCACTGTGGCCAGTGTCACCATCTTAAACTTTTCCTTTTTTAAGCGTTTGTTCAGAAATCTCAGGTCTAAAAAGGATCGTCAGTCTCCACTTTTCTTGTGGGTCAGAAAGTATCTGGAGTAGAAATGGGCGAAATCCGCAAATTTTGCGAAATTCGTGCATTTCTCAAAATATTTCACAGGTGCGAAATGTGAAATTCTGCTGGTCAAATGTAGAATTTCACCTGTGAAATGTGGAATTTCTCCCATGAGCAGCAGAATTTCACCACTCACAGGCGAAATTCTGCCATTCGCTAGCGAAGTTCTGCATTTCACACCCACAAAATATGTTGCGAAATCAGAAATATTTCGCAGAGCGAAATTCCCAATTTCACCGGAATATCACCGGCGAAATTAAATTTTGCTGCACCCCTAATCTGGAATACAACCCCTTCCAACGTTGGGAAGGGGGGACTCTTTCCAGTGCACTTGCTTACGGCACCTTTTTCACCTCCAACTCCAGCAGGAGTTTTTCTGGTGGGGTATGAGGCGGCAAGGCCCTGTGCGCCTGCAGTTTTGGGAATTTCTTGATCTGCGGCGGGAGACCCTGACTCACTATTGTCCAGGACCCATGTGTCTGTGATAATGTTTTTCCCATGCCTGGAAACAGTGAGCCACATTTCCTCCCCATTGGCAATGGTTGGGCGACCTGGACAGACAGGTCAGGGGTTCTGCTTAGCCTGCACCTTGGGGGCTGGGGTGGCTTCAGCCCACTTGGCACTCTTTTCAACTTTGCTTCTGAAGAAACCCCGCTAGGGAGGGTAATCATATGTCACATTAGCTCTGGGAAAACAACCCCAGCCCCTACCTCCCCTTCCATGAGGCCTATGGGAAGTGGAGGTCTTCTCCTTCACAATATTACTTTTGTAGGTGGTCTTATACTCATCCATCTTTTTCATATAAGCCTCTGTTTTGTCCCCAAACAAGGAATTTGCTTCACAGGGGAAATCCATGACCTTATTCTGAGTGTCTTGTGAGTGATTTGTAGTCCTGAGCCATGTACACCTCCTGAAGGATAATGCATGTGCCATGACCCTAGAAACAGTGTTACTGGCATCTACAGCCATACGAAACTAGTATTTGGTGGCATCTATGGCAATCTTTGCTGTGTTGGCCAGGTCCTGAGCTAAGTCAGCAGCTGCTTTCTCACTCATAGCCTTCACTGAGCTCCAGACTGCCTTATGGTACTGAGCTGTGTAAGCCAATATAAGCTGCCTGTCTCAGCATCAAAGAAGCTGAAGTATAGACTTTTTTGCCCATATTTCCTGGAATCTCTTTCTGGGGGCTGTGAGGAATGGGGTACCTTGGCCTTGTCACAGGCAGCAGTTTGTACCACCTCATCATGTCTATCCAGCTGATACTTCTTTTCAATCTTCTTATTGATGCTAGCTGTAGAAGTGGGGGCTGCCAGAATCTTGCAGGCGACCTTCTTAAGCGACTTATGAACCGGAAGAAACAACCTCTTTATAGATCTTAAGCCCATCATATCCAGAAACTCCATCTCATCCTTATCCTCTGCTGTCTCTTGTGGTGAGAGGTTGAGGGTGTTAGCCATCTGCCTCACAAAACAGTAATGTGAGGTGTAATCCTCTGAGGACCGGGGAAGGGAACCAAACTGCTGAACAGGGGAACCACCAGGTTCTATAGGTTCACCTTCCTCCTCCTCCTCTTCTTCATAATAGAATTCAGCCTCCTCCACCACAGGCATTGCTACAGGTACTGGAGCGTGAGGAGTGGAGGGGTAGGCATGGTCATAAAGGCTCCATGGCCTGGAAAACCTGGAAAAAGTGCCATGCTTTAGTCATGTCCTCCAAAGGAGGCATTCTAGTCTTGTAAAGTGGTGGGTCCTTTGCTTCTTCAGCAGGAGGAGCAGTGACATGTTTCACTTTCTGCTTTTTCTTAGCAGGCACTGGTTCCAATGCCTGCTCAGCGGCCCTTTTCCACTTACTGGACTCAGGGGTCTCCCTATCAGACACCCTGACCTCTGTGTTAACATTAGCAGACTTGTCCTTCTGCTTACTTTGAGGGATCAGACTCTAACCAGAGCCTGGTTGTAAGGAAGATGCTGAGAAGCCATTATTTCTCCAAGTTTCTTAGCCTTCTTTTTGACAGTTTTAAGGCAGAACTTGATACAAAAGCTCACAACTTGTAAAATCGTGATCAAGACCCAGGCATGTAAAGCACAGCTTGTGGCAGCCTGCCTTAGCCAGGAGTTTGAAGCAATTAGTACAATTTTTAAAACCTGTGGGTTCTGTTCTTTTCTTAGGTCTATCAGATATGCCAGTAACTAATGACCCAAAAGAGAAAAAGCTGTTCCAATTTCCCCAAAAAGAGTTGGCGGTTTGGTTCCCCTATGAAATAGGAACTGCAGTTTAAAACGCAGGTACAAATTGCTGATTCTCAGCTATTAGCATTGCAATAATGGGGCCATATAGAGAATGTGTAACTCAGCTTTACCACTGCTGAACAGAACCACAGGGCCCCCCCCCCCCCAAGTCCAAGAGTCCAACTGGGAGGAACCAAAACATATATATTAGACTGTGTTACCGTGAAGACAATATAGTCCTACAGCAGGTCTTACAGACTTGCCTAGTAACGGTCTGTGATAAGTCATGGTGCCACAAGACAATTAAAGGAAACATTTTGTGCTCTCAGACAATACAGCACTGTCCCCCTGACAGGTTTCCCAAATCGGCCTCTCAACCTTTGGCAACTAACACAGGGACAAAACACCAAGGTCACATTTTATTCCAGTAGGCAATATAGCGTTGCTCCTCCCAAATCTGCCTCTCTACCTTGGTTATAGAAAACAGGAGCAACATACCAAGGGAGGGAATTTTCCTTCAAAAGAAATGTATCCTTAAACAATAAAAATGTACCCCATACACCTATTTCCTTAACTAATTGCATCAGCAAAGAGGCAATAAAACTTGGTCAAACACCATGGACTGCACATGCCTGAGTGCATCTGTCTGTGCCCCTTTTTACTATGGCAAAATCACACACATTCCAGACACACTGCTACCGTGACTCTCTACGTGCTACTAACCTTCAGGTTATCAAACATGCTCCCGACTGGGAGTGGACTTCCAAGACAGCCAACACAGGAGAGCTGAAGGAATTAGCAGTCCCGGCTGACTATTCTGCTTAAATAGATCAGCTATGCTGACTGGACTAGAAAAGCGGGGAATACTGCTATTTCTGTCACCTCTGTATTTGAGCAGCTGAATCTTCTGCCCCTACTAAGAATAAAATTACAGACCTCGATTTTCAAAGAAGTCAGCAGCTTGGTTCATTCATCTAAAGGGGAACTCCCTGTCTTGAAGTCAGTGCTGCTGAAAAATCTAAGCCTAGCAACCATGCTAAACGCTGACATCAGGTACACGCTGATATCAGGTACATGCTGATGTCACACACCCACCATTGAGTTGATATTGGCATTCTTCCCCCTGCAGGGCTGACAGACAAGCACTGATTACAGCACAAACTAAGGGGCAGAAACAAGTGCTGCTTACAGTGCAAGACTATGAGATAAGGAGGGAGAGGGAAGGGTGATCTTGCAGACAAAAAGGGTGCAAAGCTGAATGGCGCAAGCTGACCTAAATGGAGTTGCCCAAACCAAACAGCAGATCACAAAGAAGAAAACTATTCAGGAGCAGAAAAAGTGAGAAACATTCAACAGCCCCTCGACTCACCGTGGCTGCTCCAGAGCCCTCAGGATCCACCATGCACACCCCTCCGAGGGAGGTGGTCTGGGTTCAGAAGTGGAGAGAAGAAGTGGTGCGGTGCAGTGCCTCCACTTGGGGTAATGGCTGCGAATACCTGTGAACAAGTTGCAGGTTACCACCCCCCGGGAAATACAGTAACCCCTCGCTATAACAAATGCCTTGGGAGCCATGACCGCCATTTGTTATAGCTTCTTGTTCGTTACAGTGAGGGACGCCAATACGGGACATGTAGCGGGGGGTGTTGCTCTGTTAAGTGTTAATACTGATGCAGAAGGGGGTAAATACCATAAGTAAACACTGCAAGGGCGCCTTATTACTGCATTGTTGTTCCCCCAGTAAGATATTCTCTTTCCTTCTTCCCCAAGTAATCTACAGTACTCTCTATCTTCTTGTGGTACAGTAGTTAGGTAGCTGATGCCCTCACACTGCCCCGACACTCGCCTCAAACAACGCGTGGCCTGCAATCGCAAATACAGTAAAGAAAAGACAAGCATACCTTGTTTTTCAAATGTTAATGTGCTTCCACTTTATTGAAACTACAAGGAGTGCACTGCTTGAAGCAAGCATCAGACCAATGCACAGGTATGGGGAGCAGATTTGTTTTGTAAGTGGCAGTACCATATGGGGATCAGATTTGTTAAAACAGGTGCAGTACCACGGTACGAGGAGAGCTCTGTTAAAAAAGATGCAGTACAAGAAGATCTGTCTTAAAAAGTGTCAGTACGGGGAACAACAATATTTGTTTAAAAAAGTACTAGTACAGGAGCAGATTTGTTAAGTGGCAGTACAGGAGCAGATTTGTTAAGCGGCAGTACGGGGAGCACATTTGTTGTAGCAGTATGGGGCTCAGTATGGGTTTGCTTTAAACGTGGCACTGCAGAAGAGGGGTTCATTTTAAAAGTTGTAGCAGTACAGGAGCGGGTTTGTTTAAAGAGTAAACTGTACATGGGTATCTGCTAATTTGTATCGGAAGCCATCAGGACCATTCGTTATACCCGAGACTTCGCTATAGCAGTGTTCACTATAGCGAGGGGCTACTGTATACAATAGCTGCACCCAAAGACACTTCCCCACACAATAACAATTCTACCCTGTTGCAGTGATTCATTCACAGTACCAGAATATAACATGAACAATTAACAGTATTTATTTTGGGGGAAAGGGGGGAAAAAAACTGCAACAACATTAGTAACTGTCTCAATAATGTACCCTACACAATATCCCCACCTCCCACTTACAGGTGCACCTGGCTTCCCAATGGTAGCTGCCCAAAATGTCTCTAAGTCTCTTAGGTGGACACCACAGATGGCATAGATGTTGCTCTGACGAGGATCTTCCATTGGGGCCCAATACTTTTAAACAAACAACTTTGCTTGAATTTCAGGTCTGGGTGCAGTTTTCTAACAGAGTCCTGCCCAGGACCTAACCCTCTGATTTTAACCTAGCTAGCTAGCTAAATAAAGACTCCCCAAAGCTGTACCTCAGGGGTACTTACAGTTCAGAAGTTCAAAGGGGGAGGCAGAAACTTGGGTCACAGTACTGTGCTGGTATCAGAGTCTTGCTTGTGGTGCACCACAGTAACAGCAAGGCTAGCTGAAGAAACTGAAGAATGCTGGTCTTCACCTGCCTGGCCTTGCTAACTTCACTTCTGAGGCTTTTGTAAGTGGTTTTCACCAGGCAGGCCTCTCGCCATCTTCCTTGCTGGCGCCGTCCTCTTCGGTCTAGGTACAGGGCAGGAATAATCACCTAGATCCCTCTGTTGCACACCCTTTCCATACACGCTGAGTGGTGGGGCTTTGGCTCGGTCTCTAACACCAGCACTCTCTCTTCTTTCTTTATGCACAGCAGTGGCTGCGCTTAGGCACACAGTCTCTGGCCTCAGCACACTCAGTTTCTCTGCGGCAAACTTCAATCTTCACAAACTTACCCCACCAAGGGGGAAGCACAGCAGCTCAGTCTTTGCACACAGCTGCAGCTCCTCAACTCAAAACTGCTCAGAACATGCAGTTTTGGCTCCCACATGGCAGCTCCAGGCCCTTAGGTTTTCTTTGCTTGCACAGCATCAAATCTCTCTCCCTCTGGCTGCTGCCAATGGTTCCCAGGCACTCGGCCTCTCTGGGCCAAACTGTGGCTGGACAGGCTGTTGGGGTCAAGATGCAGTAGTTGGGCTGGGTATCCCACAGTAGTCCCTTCTGCACTCCAACTCTAGCTGATCTCCCCTGTTGATGGGCTACAGGGGGTATTTATATATTTTTCACAGTCCCTCTTCTATTGGCTGTTGCAGTCCCAATTTTTTCAGTGATCTACAACCTTTTCCCAAGCCCCCTTGCTTTACGGTCCCATGGGGGCTGTTATGTTTGTTTATATTTAGCCCCAACAGTCTCTGCCCACTATATTTATTGTTAAGCCCTTTCAGGGGCTGATGACTACTTGTCCTGGTTCTGCTTGCCCACCTGGAGCCAAGACACCCCTTATTCAACTTGTGGGAACACCCTTTATTTTATTAGGGCCCTTGAAACACATTGCCCCCCATTATGCGCCCCTTCTTTGGAGCTTTGTTTTTTTACATTGGACCCGTGGCTTCTTTAAATTTCGGTGCCTGGGCAGCCGCACATGTGCAGAAGGGCACGGGCCTGTATATTTTTTGTTTACATAGTGGTCCCTCCCCCAGCAGCTCCCGAAATCATTCTTTGCCACCCACCCACTGTGCTAGTAAGCATGGAAACAGCAATTGGATCTTGGCCCCCATCTGAACATGGGCCGAGGAACCAATGAGGTGGTGAGGTGGGTACCGCAGCTGCAAAGAAACTGGGGCACAAGTAAGGTGCCAAAGTTCAAGACTCACCAGGGACCGCTTAATGGGATGCTGGAGGGGCAGTGTGGGCCAAAGCCAACACATAAGCCCAACTGGGGGGTTTACACATGACAATGCAAATACTCCATGGCCTACACCAGCTCCATTACCACCAGTTAATATGAGATGTGTGTAGGTCTGCCCCCCCAACACCTGAAACCAGAAGCACATCAATCTTCACACTAGGAAGGGGAGGCACTTCAAAAAGGGGAAAAAAGGCTAGAAGGGAAGACAACATTTTTTTTTTGCTGTTAATCTATTTTATCTCCTCATCCCCTACGGCGCTCCCTCCTGCCAGGGTGCCCAGCCCTGTCTCCCGCTCGCAGCATTACCCTTCCACTTACCTCCATGGCTTGCCCCCCCCATGGCTAGGCGGCGGGGATCTCTCAACCCGCCGGAATGGAACCGGAGCGTGGGGCTGCTGCTGCCATTCACGGAGCGGGGCCTGCAGCATCCAGCAAATCATCTTGCCAGAGGCCATTTTTCTGTCTCCCCGAGGCGGCTGGCGGCGTGCAGCTGATACCAATGGCCGAGCTGCACGTGCTCCTCGTGACGACACCGGGCGACTGCCCTGTAACCGCCCCCGTGTGTGAGCCACCGGAAATGGCCCCCAGCCTCCACTAGGGGTCAGGCATGCAGCAGACTCAGTCCCAACCCCTCCCTGGAAGAGGAGAGCTGTCCTCCAAATGCTCGATCCTCTCCCTCCCCAGCTGACCCCCGGAGGCCCGCCCAGCGAACATGGGTCGCCGGCGTGGCAGGAGGTAAGGCATGATGCCTCAGTCCTCCACGCCACTGGGCCAGCCAGAAGGGAAGACAAAATGATAGAAAACACACAAAGGAAAATAAAAACTCAGTTAACACCATACAGACTAACCTGTCTGACTAAACCCATGCCAAAAAGATAGAAATTCACTCACTTACATGAGGCACAAGGCTGGATATAAAACAGAACCATAACAGAATACACCCTAATAATGGCAGGTGGCCACCATTTTAGGCACTGCAAGCACTAAAAAATGACAGTTAGCAAAAGGGTTAGCCACTTTGAAAGCCTCAGCTTAACATACACAGAGTTCTAAATTTATGGGGCTTCCTGTTTCCAGAATGCTCCAACCCACGTTAAGGTAACACATTTTTCTGACAAAACACAAACTAGGAGTAGAAAATCAAATTTTACAGAGTTCAATCCATGCTGCCTACCCCTCTCGTGGTACAGCAGAATCTAAGGTAGCTATTGCATATGGAACGTTCCATTTTCCTGGGGGTCTGTTCTGAGGTCACAGCTTTAGGGCTGTATCACCTACCCCAGTGGGGAAGCACTTTACTCATATGTATTATCTTCCACATTGACAACGTGGAGTGATAAAGAAAAGTTCAATTCAGATGAATGTGGGTCTTTCGCTTCTACACACTTTTGATAGAGAGCAGTACTGTGTCTATCTACCGTACCTCTGTTTTTGAAGCTTCCGCCATAAGGATTCCCTGAAAAACCTTGGATAGGTCCCTCAAGTTGAAGGTATAGTGTGATTTAGCTGGAGTCGGCAGCAGCTGAGATGTAATGGTTGAGTACACTTTGATGGTGGCGTCAACCAGGGATTCATTCAGGTATTGAATGTTGGGAGCTCCGGCTACACAAAGAGGACAAAAATGTGTAATACATAATATGATTGAAGTATAGTGTGATTACTTTAAAAATATGCAGTGTTAGTTACTACAGCTGCTGAGGTCACTTTTACAGTCGTAAGTGTGGTCTCCTGCATTCTTAGGTTGCCAGAACTGTGAACTAATGTTAAGTGGTTCTGATACCCTAAAGGTCATTTGATAATATATTAAAAATTATAAAAAACTGAACATGTCCATCTCCATAACACCTACGTGTGAGATACTCTTTGCAGAACAGTATCACCTGCAGTGGAAAGGTGCACACTGATTGCTTAACTGTGCTCCCTAGCTCTATAATATTAATTAATCATTTCAAATCAATGGTTTCCCTTTTGTTGCCTTTCTCCATAACCCATGAATCCAGTGAGTTGGCACTCAGACTACTGCTAAGAAAGCCGAGAACAGAATAACTGCAGTTGTCCCCGCCCAATGCTGAGTCAGCAGGTGCTGAGCAACTATAACCTGTAAACAGGGAATAAACGCAGTGTGTTCCTTTTGATAGGACAGCACAAGTGACAGCAGTTCAGTAGCACAGGAAAAATACAAAAAAGCATGACTATGTTGCTGGCCATAAACAAATTGGTCGTTAAATGGGAGGCGCTAGCCTCTAAAACTGATAGAAGTGAACTATGATTTGGGGAGAATGAAAAACATATTACCACCCTTAACAAAGACCACACTGAACTTGCAAACAAAGTTATATCCAATTCAGCGCTTCTTGCTTTAGTCCTGTGGGATAATATCTCACAGGCATGGAAAATCAAAAACCCTCAGAACAATTTGAAGAAAACAAATCTTCAAATTGTCAGATTACCATGTCTAGAAACTCTGGAAAAAATAACTTGGGACCTTGTGCAGGACCTCTTCGGTGCTACTTTGGGATATACTCGGGGAAACCTTGTCACCTTTAGTAAAATACTTTTGCCTTCCCTGTAGAAGGGAAAATGTGTCTGCAATTTTAGCCAACATGTCATTGCCTTCCAAAGTGCCTAAAAGTGTTAATTCCTCCACTGCACTTGCTACACCTGCCACACTGCTTAAAGAGCGAGTGCTTAATAAGGGTGTATATCTTAAAGAATGAAGGGTTGGGGCCTTCAGATGCCTCTGCAATCATTTTGTCTGTATTTTTTGTTTTAGTTACATTTCCAGCATTTTATTTGTATTTTGTGAACTACTAGTAAAAACAGAACCAAATGGAATTATTGTATTAGGATGTCAGAAAAGCTTTACTGGCAAGGATGGCAGTGTATTTCAATGGGAAACTGCAACCTGTTCTCAGGTTTTTATAAAGAAATAACACTTTTACCACCCAAATATTATGTATTTATTAGAAATATGCAATTTCAAAAACGTGACACATTATTATACTTTAGCTGGTGACATTTTCTTCATAAGCAGATTTTACTTGGGAAGAAGAAGAAGAAGAAAGAGAAGCCAGTTACGGTTTTAAAAATTGTTAAATCATACAGATGGACCACAATAGTGCAAACATACACAAGGCAAAGTTTGTTGCTGAAAGAAGTATTTATATTTTTTAAGAAAAAGACAGAAACATATATTCAGTTTTTCATTGAAATACATTGAGCTCCTAAGTAACTGGCAGTTTCTGACATCACAATACCAGAATTCTATTGAATACTGTGAAAAGCAAAGGCTAATTAACAATTTTGTTTCACTGCACACACAAAATATTTTATTATAAAAGTAGAAAACAAGTACTAACACATCAGCATACAGTACATAAAATAGTCAGTTGCCTATTTATTAGAAGTAAATACCTGCTCTTTAAATTGCCTACAGTCCTGGTTCAGTTTGCTTTGGAGTCGGTCTGAGAAGCAGTCATTAAGGAGGTTAGGCTGAAAGGCACACTATCCATTTACCAAACTACAGTATATACCCTGATGCCAGTCCACAGACTCAGGCAAGGAGTCCAAGATTTCTTCAGTTTAGATCAGAAATTCAGGAGATGGGCGGCAAGTTCTCACTGTAACACCCATGTAAGGCATAATAATGGTTTGCATGCCAGGGATGACAGCACAGAGGTTGTGCCCAAGAAATGGCGAGTTGGTGAAGGGGACAGGAGGGAAACCAATCATAGTTATATACCTATGTACCAATGAACTAGCCAGGGAAAAGGTGTGGGTAGTACAAGATAGATTTAGAATAATAGGGAAGACCTGCAAAAAGGTAGCCAGATCCCTTGCATTTTCAAATGTGTTGCCAGTGCTGAGAGCCAGTATGGTCAGGAAGAAAAGAATAGATAAATTCAATGACTTGGTACAACTGTATTGGGGTATGGGGAGACCTACAGTAGTCAAATAAATAAAACAGTTTTTGCACCAGACAGACTGCACCTCAGCAGTGGGGGCTCGAGGGTCCTCAGGGACAAACGTAAGGGAATACATAACCCATAAACTAAATTTAAACTACTGGGTGGGGCAAGAGGGCCTGCAGACCCTGAGACTCTGGGAGGAGAAGGTCAGCAGATTCCCCCATACCAGTAGAGAGGGACTGGAGGGTGGAGGGGGAACATAAGGATTAGCAGCAGGAGGCTGGGGGGACAAGCAACAGGGAGAAATGAGAATGGCAGATGGGAGGGAGGGAGGAAGGGAAGGAAAGGACACCTTGGAAACAGGACGGATGACCTGCAGGCATTGTTGGCAGAGAAGGGAGAGGACATTGCAGTAGTCACTGAGACTTGAGCCATCAAACCATGACTGGGACCTCTCGGTCCCGCGGTATAAATTATACAGAAGGGACAGGATGGTGGGATAAAGGGGAAGGGTGATGGTTTACATCAGGGAGGCTATAACATGTACGAGGGAGGAGTCAGAGGAGTGGAGGACAGAAGTAATGTGGATCCAATTACTGTCTAATTGGGGGCAGAAGATGAGGTTGGGGGGGGTTTACAGATCACCCAACCAGCAGGAGTAAAGAGACAGGGAATTGAATCTGCAAATATTGACTGCTGCAGGGAAGGGAGAGGCAGTAATAATGGGAGACTTCAACCTGCTCCAAGTGGACTGGAGGGCACTGGCCACAACCTGCACCAGGAGTCAGGTGACCCTAGATGCACTGCAAAGTGGGTTCCTGACTCAGGGCATCACAGAGTCCACCAGGTAGGGGGCAATCCTTGATCTGGTGCTGACAAATGAGGAGCACATCTGGGATATATCAGTCAAGGGGCTCCTGGGTGGTAGTGACCATCACACAGTGTGGTTCTGTTTGGACATGGGAAGGGCAAAGGGCCCAACTAAGACTAGAATCATGGATTTTAGGAAGGCAGACTTCAAGAAGATGGGTGAGTTGCTAAAGAGTCCACTGACAAGCATCCGAGGGGATATGCGGATGGACCAAAGGTAGTCCATCGTCAAGGAGGGAATAACGTTTGCCAAAGAGGAGTGTGTTAAGCTCAAGGAGAACAACACAAGGGCCAAGGCACCCAGCGGGTTTAGTGCTGAGGTTGCCCAGGCGCCAAGGCACCCAGCGGGTTTAGTGCTGAGGTTGCCCAGGCAGTAGGGGATGAGGCTAGCCTACAAGAAATTCAGGAGGACCAAGTGAGAGGAAGACAGAGAGCAATACCTGAAGATGGCTACCACAGCAGGTAAGGTAGTCTAGCAGGCTAATGTTCAGAAGGAACTGCCACTAGCTGAGGGAATTAGGAAGGGGGAGAAGACTTTTTTTTTGCCTTATTAGTGAGAAAAGGGACAAGTAGTATGCAAATGTAAGGCTAAGGGAATGGAAGGGTGGAGAAGAATGGGCGCAAAGCAGTGGTACTGAATGAGTACTTCTGCTCTGACTTCACCAAGGAGAAAGATGGACCGGTGCCACTAGGGGGAAAAAGAGGAGTTAAGAGTAACAATAAACATAACAGTATTACTAAAAGATTCTTCTCAATACCTCATTTGAGTTTCTCAGGTTGAAACAATGGACCATTTTTTAATACACTGTGAATATACTAAATCCTTCTGGTCCCTTTTGTCTTTTAAGTGGACTCTTCCATGGACGAAGAGACTCAGGTATGAAAACACAGCCTTGGGCGGGTATCCTCCACACTGTAAGGTATATCATTCAAGCACAATGACTCATTTTTGCCTGGATCAAGTTCTATCTATGGCAAGCAAGATGTCGGTGCTACAACAAAATCAGTGCACTCGTATGTCTACATTGTTGCAGGTAGAGAAGGCTCTTGGTGATCTCTGAGAAGTGGAGCGCAACTCATTCTCAACTGTTTCTTTGAATACATTTAATGCCTTTTGAAAAGGAATTTCTTGAATTCATGAAGTTTATGGCAGGGACTGCAGTTATCTATTTATTATTGTAGTTTTGTACAATGCCTTGTTTTTCCATATTTTCTTTTCTTTTTGATTTATCCTGTGATTGAGCAGTGTCATAGAAAGAAGGTACAATAGCGAAGGCATTACTATAACTGCATTTTCTGTTAGATGACAGTAATTTTTATTTTTTTACTTAATCTCCTGTTTGTATTGCTTATTTCCCTTAGTTACATTTTGAGGTTTCTGACATTGGTGTGTATCGTCTCTTCATTTTTGATTACTGTATTCTGTTATATGTTGTTTAATCTCTTTGTTTTATTAAAATTCCCCTACTCTTCAAAGAGCCACCAGAACAGGAAGACAAGGCTAGGTTTAATGTCTCATTCAAAAGACAGCACCTCAGGATTGCAGAACCCCCTCCTCCCAATGCTGTACTAAAGTGTCACTATTGGGATGTTACCCCAAGTTCCTGGTGTGGGCATAGAATCCACAACCTTCCAATCCTCTGCCCTTAAAGATGAGTGTGCAACCTGCTGAACCACTGAAAAAAGCCCAGTTTTGTATGTATACACCCTTAGTAACAGAATGGGATGGCAGGATAGTATGCTGTGCCACTGAGTTCTGCTGTGAGTTTTGTCTGGCTGGTGGTCAGACCCATCCTTATCAGTGAATTACATTTTTTTTCCAACTTACCCATCCAGCTACCCAGGATAGTAGAGAAGATTTTCATTTTGCTGCTGTCCTCCATTTCAGTGAATGAGAGATAATTGAAATGGCGGGAAAATCGTGCAGTGATCGGGTTCCTGCCTCCACCAGGGGGACCCATGGCACACACAAAGTTTATATCCACCAGCTGCTTAAAGGTCCCTGTGAAATGTAGATACGAGAGTAATACATAGTGTAGGCAATACTGGCAAGTTACACACAGAGAAACTAAGCTAAACATAAATACATCGTTAAGCTGACACTGCTGGTGCAATATTAGCATTACCACCTGAGATGCTGGCAACCCAGGTGCACACCTTGAGTCTGGATCATCAGAGGGCAGGCAGAAGTTAGGACTCAGCATCCTATAAGATGCTGTCCTCCTGGGGGCCGGAGCAGGGCAAAATTGTGCAACCCACTGCATTACTGCTACATGCATAACCATAGGTGGCAGTGCTGCTGGGAGCCTGCAGCACTGCACAAGGACAGCATGCACATCACTGCATCAGGCATGCCGGCACCTTATGCTGAAGTGTGTGCGCTCTGTGAGATGGAATGAGAAAAATGGCTGCTATTGGGCAGATGAAGCTCCACCTCACTCCCCACATCCATTAAAGGCTCTCAACATCCACCTCTGGGGGAGAGCTCAGGGCCATCACAGTGACTGGGTGACTGGATTTCAGTTGGGAAGCCAGCTATACAGCAGAAGGTGGGAACCCGCCACAGGGGTAAACCAATGGGGGACATAACACTGGATTCCTCTAAAATCTAAAGGACTGCAAGTTGCTCCTGAGTAAGAACATCAGATTTATCGGCACAGAACTAGATTCAATACTGGCCTTACCATACCTTTCCCCAAACCGTACAGTAGATCTATAAATGTATGCAAGATTCCTTCAGGTGTTGCAAACATGCACAGTCAGAGTGTTCTCTCAACTTCTAGGTCTAATGGCCTTGACCAATTTTATACTTTGGAGGGATACATTTTATTTGTATTTATTTCATTTTTGTTGACTGGGAAAGGAGGGCTAGGCAGTTCTGCCTATTTAAAGCCTCATCCAGAGGGCTATACAGATGCAAACTGACATACTGAACCAGGTTAAGCTGTAAGTGCTATTTTTAGAGACGGGGGGTGTAGTTTGGCCGGGGACACCAAGGAAATTCTCCTACTCTTTTGAAGAAATCCCATGGGATCTTTAATGTCCACCTGAACAACCACAAGAAATGTAAATTACATACCTACCATAATTCTTGATCTTCTTGGACAAAGTCTCCACCACTCATTCACACTGATGGGACTTCGCTGGAGACGCTAGGACCCAGCGGGAGACAAAATCTTCAGGAGGGCCGGCGCCTAGGTAGGACCGCGAGCTTGGCTCACGCAGTATAGGTTACCCGGTATCTACCCTTCAACCACCTCAGTACCTTTTTTTACCCAGGAGGTGCAGAGTAAACTAACCTAGTGAAACTAACCTATTGTCAGACATAAAATAGTCCGAATGACCCATGTAAGAAGGGTCAACACAACAGAGTCTTCACAGCCCAGCCATCGAGGGAGTGAAGACCGCAAACAGATAAGTGAGCTCGGGGGATGGCGTGTGGGCGTGTGAATGAGTGGTGGAGACTTTGACCAAGAAGATCAAGAATTACAGTAGGTACGTAATGTATATATCTTCCTGGACATAAAGTCTCCACCACTCATTCACACTGGTGAGAGAGTACCGAGCTAAAATAATCCCCCCGAGACGGGCGGCAGGAGAGAGGAGCTCACTTAGGACAGAAGTCTATTAAGGACTGTCCTGCCAAAGGACTGATGCTGCCTGGCATGAACATCCAAGGCATAGTGCTTTACGAAAGTGTGCATGGAGCTCCAAGTGGCTGCACTGCAGATGTCCGCAATGGGCACATTCCAGATTTATGCAAGAGATGCCTCGACTGCTCTGGTAGAATGAGCGTATACTCTGCCTTCTAGCTTAACCTGTACCATAGAGTAGCAGTGGCGAAGGCATGCTACTAGCCATGCTGAAATGTATCTGATAGCAACAGGCTAACCCAGCTGGGCCATGCTGCAGGAAACAAACAGCTGTTTAGATGTACAGCTTTCCTTAGTTCTGTCTAAGTAGAACCACAAGGCTCTCTTCACATCCAGGGAATGCAGGGTACACTCTCCCTCATTCTGGAAGTTCGCGAAGTAGGTAGGAAGGACCAAAGGCTGATTCAGATGGAATTCTGAGACAACCTTGGGAAGAAACTTAGGGTGGGTCCTAAGAACCACCATGTCTTTGTGAAATACAGTATACAAGGGGTCCGTGACCAAAGCATGTACTTCAGACTCTCTGTGGGCGGAAGTGATGGCTACAAGGAAGTCCATCTTCCAAGTCAGAAATTTCAGGTCACAAGTAGCTAGGGGGGCTCGAAAGATTTATGAGTGAGCATGTCTAGCACAAGATTAATGTCCCATGCTGCGACTGGTCATCTGACCGGTGGCCTGGTATGCAGAATACCCTTAAGAAACCTGTTGACCACAGGAAGCTGAGCCAGAGACATGGAGTGTACCAGCTCATGGTATGCTGAGATTACACAGAGGTGAACCTTAACAGTCGAGTATTGCAGGCCTGTGTTTGAGAGATCTAAAAGATACTCTAGGACCTTGTTTGGTGGGCAGGAAAAAGGATTCCAGGAGGATATTGCACACCAGATAGAGACTCGCTTCCACTTAGCCATGTAAGTTTTTCGAGTAGCTGGCTTGCATGCAGCTAACAGAGTATCTGAGACCCTATGTGAAACATTAAACCTGTTCACCTCTATCTCCTCAAGAGCCACACATGGAGGTGAAGGGGCTGCAGGTTGGGATGGACCACAGGGCCCCGGGGTTAGCAGGTTCGTATGAAGTGGAAGCTGTCTCAGAGAAGTTTCCGACAATGTGTTGATTAATGGAAACCAGATCTGATGAGGCCAGAATGGGGCAATGAGAATCATTCTGCCCCCCCCCCCCGTGCCTCTAGTTTAAGCAGCACCCTCTGAACTAGGGGAAGAGGAGGAAATGTGTACAGAAAGTGTCTTGTTCACCACAGTCTGAATGTATCCTGACAAAAAATGCCAGGTCCTGGATTTCTGGAGCAGAAGAGAGGCAGTTTTGCATTGAGTGGGGACACAAAAAGGTCCAGGTCTGGAGTTCCCCACTCTGAAGAGTGATTGCAGGACACTTGCGTCGAGAGACCACTCATGAGGATTTGTCTCCATTCTGCTGAGACGATCCACCAGATCCTTCTGGACTCCTGGCAGGTAGACCACCTAGATCAGAGCTTTGTGCTCTAGGCACCATTCCCACACTCTCACTGCTTCCCTGCATAAGGGGTAAGAGTGTGCTCTGCCCTGTTTATTGATGTAGTACATCACTGCCTTGTTGACCGTTTGAAGGAGAATGGTCTTGTGACAGAGTATGTCCTTCAATGTCCGGACTGCGTGGAGGACAGCTCTCATTTCCAGAACATTTATGTGAAGCTGAGATTCATCCTGACTCCAACGACCCTGGGTGTGGAGATCCTGGCAGTGGGCTCCCCATCCTAGCAGGGATGCATCCATGGTGATGGAGATCTGGGGATCTAGAGGGGGGAAGGGATAACCTTCCCAAAGGTGGTCCTCATGAGTCCACCAGATGAGTGACTGTTTCAGCGGTTCCGTCACCTTGATGTGAAAGGACTGTGGGTGTGTGGCCGGTGACCACTGAGTGTTGAGCATCCACTGAGTAGTTCTCATGTGAAGGCGAGCCAGAGGCTCAGTGAACACTGAGGATGCCATGAGACCCATCATCCGCTGCATCGAGAGAGCTCGGACTGAGCTATTTTCTCTGATGAAGCGGGCCATTTGGAGGATGTCGCTCCTTCTGTCCTCTGGAAGAAAGGCTTTCACATTGAAGGTATCCAGAAGGACTCCTATGAAGAGGAGCTGCTGGGAGGGCTGTAGTTGTGACTTTCTCAAGTTTAGCAGGACTCCCATAGATGTGAGGAATTTTGAAGCTGTAGCCACGGCTTTTTGAGTCTCTTGTCTGGAGGAACCTGCGAGAAGCCAATCGTCTGGATACAGGAACATCTGAATTCCACATTTCCTCAGATGCACTGCGAGAACTGCAAAGCACTTTGTAAAAACTTGAGGCACCGAGGATAGCCCAAAGGGTAGGACTCTGAATTGGTAGTGCTGACCCAACACCACGAAACTAAGGTATCTGTGGTGGTTTGGGTGAATGGGAACTTGCTGGTAGGCGTCCTGCATGTTCAGGCAGGCTAGCCGATCATGTTGATGAATCAGAGGTAAGAGTGTACCGAGTGATATCATCTTGAACCTTTCCTTGTACAGGAATTTGTTTAACTTCCTGAGATCAAGAACTGGGTGCACACCGCCTGTTTTCTTTGGAACTAGGAAGTAATGGGAGTAGAAAGCTGTCTTCCACTGATCCAGCGGAACTACTTCTACTGCCCTGTTGTTTAGAAGGCCTTGGATCTCAGAAACAAGAAGGTCTGACTGAGAGACAGACAGCCTGGACTGTCACTTGGGTGGAAGATCTGGAGAGGTTTCCAACATATTTAGACAGTACCCCTCACAGAGTATTCTGAGCACCCATTTGTCTGATGTGACTGACTTTCACCGGTCGTAAAACTGAGTCAGACACCCTCCTACTACTAAGGAAGAGTCCCCCTCGGACAGCTGAGTTGGGACTTGGGCTGGGATGTCAGAGGGTGGCACTAGGCGTTTTGGGGCCCTGTGCCTTCTGCTGCATTTTCTTTTGTGGCTGAGGGGCTTTGTTTCTGTTAAAGACCCCTCTGCCTTTGCCACAAATGGACTGATGGTTATGAAACTGACGCCAGTTCCCATCCCTTTGAGGAGCTGCGGATGGTGATCTGGCTGTTTTGATGGACATTCTAGTCTTCTGTGTGGCCTCTAGTGCCTGACTGACCTGAGGACCAAACAGGTACGTACCACCAAAAGGCAAGGCCGTACTGTAACCCTCTGTTGGGCATCATTTGTGAAGCCCGAGGTGCACAACCAAGAGTAGTGATGGGTGAAAATACCGGCTGCTCCTGCTCTGGAGGCAGTGTCAAAGGCATCCATGGCAGCTTTGAGTTGTTGATTATTGGATTCAATACCTCTAGTAATGGTTTGAAGAAGTTCTGTTTTAACTTCCGAATCTGGAAGAGCTTCTATCGCAGCCTTCAGCGAATGCCAAAGTGCATACTCATATTGAGAGAAGTAGACCTGGTAGCTAGTACTACGCATGCCCAGGGTGAAAGCAGCAAAGACTCGCTTTCCCAAAGTGTTGATTTTGCGAGTTTCTTTGTTTATTGGACGTGCAGTAGATTCTTGCAGAAGAACAAATTTATCATTCTATGCCAGGACAACTATGGCATTAGCAAAGGCTTGTGAGGCCAGAACGGGTCGATCCTTGGAAGGGACATATTTCCTGTCTATGGACTTATCCACAGAGGGAATAAGTGCCGGATTATCCCACACTATTTGCGAGAGTGTCTCAAAAGAGGGTTGGACGGGGGGAGTCAATTCCACAGGAATGTCCGAAGTGTGCAGGTACTGCAGACGCAGTAACTTCCCAGGATTGATTTCCGAAGTCTGGAGGCGAGAGAGAGAGAGGTATTCAAATTTCTAAGCAGAGACTTAAAAGAAAGGTCCTCGACCAGAGGCTCTGCTGAAAGAGGTTTATTCACTGCCCATAGGGAGGAATCATGATCAAAGTAATCCTGCAACTGAAGATCAGGATCAAGCTGAATGTCATTTCCTACTGGTCCAGAAGGGACTGTATAGATAGGAAAAGGAGGAGCACTGTGAATCAGAGTCAAAAACCCCTGCATCACATGTGACACCACTGGTGCTCTCGGCGCCACTACAGGAGGTGGCGCTGGCACAAGATGTGGTGCCGGCACCGCAGAACCAGAAGTTCCCAACCCTCGACTTGCTGAGAAAAAACAAAGAAATTCAGCAGGAGATAAAGGCATCGGTGTGGACCCCTGTGCCACAGCCATTTGAGGGGAATAAACACCAGAGTGTGGTGTTGATGGCACTGGAGAAGGTGCCGCACGACTAGGAAACTGACAGGCACGAAGGCCCCAATGACGGACTCACTGGCTCGGGCAGTTGGGACAACCACTGAACCCATTGCTCTATAAAAGTGGCCCAATGGTGAAACTGCTCACCAGGGGACCCACCAGTGGGCGGAGAGGGACCCCGGAGTCGAGGATGCCTGTCACCAGAAACAGGGGCCAGAGGGGATGCTGGAAGGGATAAAGTCTGGCCCCTGCCACCAGTAACCAATGATCGACACACAGACATACCAGAAGAAGACCTTGTATGGTGCTGTTTCTTTTTCAACCAGGAGGTCGAAGAAGAACTCGAGGCCGAGCAGTGCCGAGTCCTCAATGAGTATCGAGAATGAGACGGTTTCTTTTTGTGCTTTCAGGAAGACCACCCATCCTCCCAAGCACCAGACTGCCTGTAGTCAGATCCCCCCAATGTAGAGGGTGGCAGACCAGACCCAGCCCTGCTGACAGAACAGCTTTCATGTGAAGTCTCCCTACCGCCACCTGCCCCGTTCATGGTCAACTCTTTCGAAGGAGGGCTGAAGACTTCTTCTGACAAAAGATTTACTCAATAAATTTACTTATTTTTATCTTACTCTGGCAAGAAAATAAATAAAAAAAAACTAATAAAACTAATTGAAACTGAAAGACTACAGCTGCTGTCATGCAGGCGTGAAGTTCTGACTCCCAGTGAGCAAGCGTCGTCGTCACTGAAGCGCACTCGACAGCGGGGAAAAAAGGAACTGAGGCAGTTGGAGGGTCGACACCAGGCAGCCTATATGGCGTGAACCGAGCTCACAGTGCCGCTTCCTCGCAGCCCTACCTAGGCGCCGGCTCTCCTGAAGATTTTTGCTCCCACTGTGTCCTAGCGCCTTCAGCGAAATCCCATCAGTATGAATGAGTGGTGGAGACTTTATGTCAAGGAAGATCAGGAAGACAGGACCTCATTTCTTTTTAGTTTCTCATCCAAAAGACAGCAGTTCAGTACCTTCCTCATGCTGCACTACAGTGTCAGTATTGGTATTTTATCCCAGGTTCCTGGTGTGGGGCTAGAACGCACAACCTTTCAATCTTCTGGCTTCAGAGGAAACTGTGCAATCTGCTGAGACACTGACACTAATTCAGTGTCAACTAACATCAGACCTATTTAGTAGTACCTCATGAACACTGGTTTCAACAGAGAGACTCCACAGATCGTTGGGTACCTGTGATGTTACAACTAGTTAATGTATTGCCCTTGTGGGAAGAGTTATAGGACCTCATAGTGGGGGTACCATATGGTGCTGGCAACTTTGATGAGGAAGCAAGCCAGGGTCATCCGAAGCCTGCTGAGGGAGGCAAATCGTGCTTCCCAGACAATGGTCTAACTCTTGCTGATTCCCAGGTACAGTACTGCAGTGGGAGAGGAAATGCCAGCCAAGATTGGTGCTGCCTTGCTATATGTGTTCGGTTGTGTGCCTGCACGCTTGGCTCTCCTAGTGCATGAACCTCCTTGAGGCGATGGGAACGCAAGCATGGCAAAGACACCGGTAGCACAGTATAATGATGAGGCACATTCAGTTCCTGGCCCAACTGACCAGTCACTTTACCCACAAGGTCCTCACAGGAGGTAAACCACCTTGCTTGGTGTGGCTAGCCAAGCAATCCCCACCTATAGAGGTAGTCTACTGAACTGGGGTTAGCACTGGGGAAGGTTGGGTATGGGGATGAGTGGTAGCCATCGGATGGGGCAATGCCAAACAAAAGGGACCATAAACAATAAATAAAAACAGAGTGGGTATACTCTCCAAATTCCTCATCCTAACGTTTCTCTGGCCATGGATGCATCTCTGAGAGCAGGGAGGCCCATCTCTGCCAAGTGATGAGTCACTGAATATGGCTCAAACAAGAAGTCGCTCTCCACACAAATATTCTGGAGCTGCTCCACCTGACCTTCAGAGTTTGGATCCCCCCTTTCTTAGGCTAGGAGAGCAATTCACCTGATCCATCTTGAGTTGATACAGGGTACACAGAGAGACTAAGGTAGACTGTGTGTCCCAGCACATTCACATGCATTCTCCTGATAGCAATAACCTGAAATGCTTTTTCCCTGATTTCTGATGATGTCTGCATGGAAACAGGACCTTTATCCCTTATAGTTCATCTGCATAGACAGCTTATTGCTCATTTTAAGTTATAATCTTCTGTTGTGATGTCACAGGCTGTTGTTTGGGGAATAACTATGATGCCACAAGCAGAGTATTATGACATTGAGTGAGGAATAAGCAGCAGAAGCTGATGAACTCTCAAGAAACAAAGATCCTGTTTTTATACATAGGGCTTCAGGAATAAAGAACGGTGAGAAGCAATGTAGAGCAAATGAGAAATATAAGTCAAATCATGTCCAAATATTGTCCTCCATATTCAAAAGCCCCCTGTAAACTCGCACAAGTGCCTGAGCCGTGCATCTGAGATTCGCCAGCCCAAAATAATGAGATATTCAGAAGATGCACCGTGAGATACACTCGTGCATATCCAGCTGAATATCCCAAAGACGTGCAATGGGAGATGCACAGCACAGCAAGTGACCTAAGCCCCATGCAGATTGGGGAAATGCAAGATGCACAGACATTTACACAGTGCGCAAAGTTGCAATATTCACCCTGGATAGGCAAATGACTTCACTGTACATTCCAAGCCCATCTCCCACATGTGCAGTTCATTACTGGAATGTATTCAGGCCATTTGCATACCCCAGGCATGCTCAGTCCCAGCTGTGCAGAGCTGCCCCACCACTCCACAAGGTGAACAGGAGGTACTGCAGCCTATCATGCAGGTGTGATGGACTGTTTGTATGTGGGTGGGTGGACTGCATTGGCCTGGGTACAATGCTATTACCCATAGCCACATACAGGGTCAGACTGGGTACAGGGGGCTCACCAGGACATGCAACGGCGGGGGGCAACAAGGTGACACAGTCTGATAGGTATACCACATGCATGTGATACACCAGCTCCACATGCAGCGTACAGTCACTTGCACTGCCCCCCCCACATGAGTGGAACATGGTGATGACTGCAAGGAATGGCAGTGCGCAGAGGGAAACCAGGTACACTAGTGGGTGGGTCCCACTTGTGTGCACCTATGGTGTACCACCGTGGGTGTGTGCCACAGGTCAGTCCCCGGCCTGTGCCAGGCTGCCACCCATCCAACAGGCTACCTGGGCACCATTGCCCCAGACAGCACCCTGGGCGCATGCCACCACCAGGTGGCACCCTGCAATCTGCATGGGTGCAGGCTATGGCCCCTGGTATGTAACCCCCTTACAAATGGGGGTTCCTAAAATGTCTTCCTGGGCTTGCCTAATGTCCACTGCCAGACTGGTGTCCTGTGTTTAAACAGTCTGAATGTGTCTGCATGAGAGTGCCCTGCTAGCCTCTGTGCCTGTTTCTTTAAGAGGTATCTATCTCATAGGTTATAACTGATCTGGGTGGGGGCCGAGTAATTTCAAGCTTGAGTCCCCCCTGGGCTGCGATACAGCTGCTTCATTCTGCCATTGCTATGTGTGCCGAGGAAGCCCTAATGGGATCTGTGATTGTTTGATGATTATCTGCTTTAGTAATAATAATAGTAATAATAATACAGTAGTTTGTCTAACCTGCCTTCGTTTACAGCATGGACTTTCTGCTAAGAGCCACCATTTTGGTTCTGGACTGCCAGTTTGGAACAATCGGTACTTCGGGGGACCTTAAAATGGAGACTGTCCCCAGAGGTCTTGTGGGAGTGAATTTCTGTAGGAATTGTAGTTTTTACTGTTAGCACCTAAATGGACCTGGAGGGGGAGAGCCCTTTCTGTGGCAGACAGAAGGATCAACCAACCGAACCATTTGGATCATTGAGAAATCCCAGAGCTGCCTGCAGCAGTGTGTCGGTGTAGAGTTGGAGCTGAGAGAGTGAACAGCTCGAGTAATTCAAGCAGCTGCTCCTGCATGGGGATTCGGTGGGAAGACTGTGTGTGCCCTGCCTGCTACCATCTTTCCTTGTGAAGAAGTCTGCAATCTAATATCGGACTATATCAGAAATTGCTGTTATTGTGACTGGAATCCTGAATTGTGAGAGAGTGAATTTCACCTGGTGTGGACCGAAGACTTGCTCCTGGAGCAATCGGCCTGTCAGGAAATTAGAGAGAACCGCAGAGCATACGGTTTGTGAGGAGACACGGGCTGTCATCTGAACTGTGGTATCTTGTTATCTTTACTATAATTGTGCTGAATGTGCAGTGTGGGTCATGATTTGGTTCCCCACACCCCTGAATGTGTCACGCTAGCTGGAAGCTGCATCCAGCATCTAAAACAGACTGCAATCCGAACTGTTCATCTGGTCTGGGCCTCACCATCTCGCCCTACATTGCCGCTCATGCCGCAGAAATTCATCCGATGAAAGACCCGCTTGGGGATTCGGCTCCCTGCTCAACACCATCGAACAGGATCAACCACCACAGTGCATTGTGTGGCCCTGCTTCCCCTGGCAAACAGCATACCATCCTGAGGTCTTCATCTCGTCAATCCTGCCTCCTCGTCTGGGTAGCGTGAGTAACCATCATGGTAGCTCCCTTCGACAAAGCTCAAATCATTGTGTGTCATCTGATTTAATTGTTTTGGTTGATCATTACGAACTGAGCCATCCAGCTCTGGAATACAAATTGTGGGTTAAAGTGCATGTTTCTTGTTTCATTCCTAAGGGCCCCAGCAACAGCTGTAACACCGGCCTACCCCGGGCAACACTTCAGGCTAGCCTGAATAACAACTGGGTACACAGAGTGCATGTGACTGTGCATGCATGTTTAACCTGACTAAATCAGATCTGAAATCAAATGCCAGATTGCTGCCCTACCCTTGTTCACATCCCCTGAATAAATCAGATTTTATTCTTTCTGCATTTAACTTGGCTAGTGTGTACCTTTGTGGAGGGGATACTGTACTGCCATTGCACTGTTCTATTGCAGGTCTTGTTTTACAGGGGGTCTCCAGGGCCAGTGCAGCTGATCCAGCCCTGGTGGTAAATGTGCCGAGTGTGGGTTCCATATTGTATTCTGATGTTAACTGTGATTGTTTATCTGTTGACTAGTGTAAGCCACTAGAGGGGTTAGAGTGGGGTATCAGTGTCCTGCAGGGCTATACCGAGCAGCTATGCTACCCTTAAACCAACCCTCTGGGTGGAGGCACCCGTTCATCGAGCTCACACCCCATAAACCTGTGCCTAGTCACACAGGCAGGGGTAGTATCTCTTGGGATAGTGCCGCCTAGGGGTTACATGTACATTTGCTGCATTGTGGCTGTCTGCACCTCTGGTGTGTCCAGGGACACCTGACAGCACTGGCATACAGCTGCTCTGTGTCTACATCCAGGGTGCAGAGTGGGGGGTTGCTTCCTGGACAGTGTCAGTGGTGACACGGCACCTGTGGCTCAGGATTCATCCATCCTGACATGACTGCTGTGTGTGGATGCCTGGAGTGTGTCTTGGTGCACCTCCAAGGGCTATCTTTGGGCAGCTTGCCTGCAGTTCTGTGGCCTGTCTGTGGGTGGCTGGCCATTTAGGCATGCTTTTTCCATGCCTAAATTTGGGTGGCTCATCTCTGAGATGCGCAGCACATGTGCTGCACGTTTTGGCTGAATGTAGAGATGCACGGCACATTCATGGGAATGCCCCCTATACATGCTCCACATACATTATAGATGCACAATAGTGCATCCGGAGATGCGTGACTCATCTCTCCCTTTTGAATATCGCGCTCTGCTAATTTTGAGGCTTTAGCACATCTCCACTTGCAGCATCTCTTTTTGAAAATGTGGGCCATTATGTTTTTCAAAGTTCTCCTGGAGGTGTTGGCTGTTCTTTAGGTATTTATGTAGCCCAGACATGATCATCAGTATACTGTCTAACTTACCAGCTCCACTGATAATCTGTTCCACAACTTTCTTATTCTGTGCGTGAAACAACATGTTTCCTTAAGTTCCTCCAGGCCATCTCCTCTTTAGTTTTAACTCCTGCCCTCTGCTTCGTCTATCCTAACAATCTGCCCTGCTCTGATTGCAGCATAGTAACAGAGAACAAGCATTTGATGCATGTTAAATAAACTTCTGAAGACACTTGTTTTAGGATTATTCATAAGGTCTGTCAGGTTTTTCTGCTGCTACCGATTAACACCCCCCCCCCCATTGTGCACCAGACACTATTTGTTGAGTAACAACTAACTGTAAACATTTTTAAAAACTGACTCTAGAAAGTATTTTATACATATTACGCAATCACCGTGCAACAGCATAACAGGTGATGGAGCCCAGCTGCAACTCACTTTCAAATGGGTACCAGGTCCTTTGTATGCAACCCAGACTCTCATTCGTAGTCTGCCCAAGAGAAGAAGTCACTTGAAATTCATTAACACTGCTCAGTGTGAGGATAGGCTACACATCCCGTCTGTATTGCGGTGCCAAAAGTCATCAGCGCTGCCAACCGCCCCCCCCCCCGATCCGTTATTTTACACTTTAGTGCCTTTTATTCCTCAGGTTACTGTCACTTTACCCTCAGGATGCTGCCACAGCCCCCCCTACCCTCCACTCCTGACCACGATCCGTTCCACTGTCACGTCCAACGTTCTGGTTCCCAGAGTCCCTGTGTGTGTGACTGACATTTGTGAGAGGTTATAGTTCATTGAATTTGGAGCTGGACTATTTATGTTCTACTTGCTTACAGAATCTGTCGGCAGATAAGGGCGCTTGGCCCCCAAGTCTGCCCCTCATTTATACTATCCCACTCTCTTTATTGTCTATGACTAACTTCCACTCCTTTGTTGATATCACCCCTTTATGTCTGTCCCATGCTCTTCTGAATTCTCCCATCATCTTTGCCTGCACCACCTCCTCGGGAAAGTCATTCCATTTGTCCACCACTCTTTCTGTGAAGAAGTACTTCCTCACACTACTCCTGAGCCTGCCTTCCTCCAACTTCATGTCATAACCTCTCATTCTTGAACCCTATTTTGTTTTGAAAAGATCACTCCCTCATACCTTGTTAATGCCCTTAAGGTATTTCAAGGTTTCTATCATATCCCCCCTCTCCCTTCATTCTGTGAGGCTGCGGTAGGGAGTGACATCCATGGCTTGCTACAGCAGAAATTCGGATATAGCAGTTCCCACTGCCGACTTGGGCCTCTGTGTCACAGCTAATGCTACTACTTCAGCCACTCTTCATACAGACTCCTCAGCAAGCAGCACAATGGAGATTACTGGCACAGAAACTGGAGCACAGTTCAGTTCTCAAGAATTTGCCTGCTACATTCAAGCTCAAACCCCTGGAGGTTCCCTAATGTGCCTATTGCAGCCACGGTCTGCCCCTTATTACAGCAGCAACCATGAAGCAGCATTTGTTACTTCCAACAGAAATCCACACAGCACTCAAACAGATTAGCAGACCTTGACAGAATATCCAACCTTAAAGTCTGAGGCTTCGGACCAGGGCTCTCCACTTAGCAGATTTCATCACTTTAAGGTTGGATATTGAGTCACGCATGCAGGGACTCCGGGAACCAGAAAGTCGGAGTGGAACATGGTCAGGAGCCGAGTAGGGTGGTAGTGGCAGCAACCTGAGGGTAAAGTGGCAGCAACAGAAACCTGAGGGATAAGGGGCACTAAAGGGTAAAATAACAGATCGGGGGGGCAGCGCTGATGACTTTTGGCACCGCAATACAGATGGGATGTGTATCCTATCCTCGCACTGAGCAGTGTTAATGAATTTCAAGTGGCTTCTTGGCTTGAGCAGATCGCGAATGAGAGTCTGGGCTGCACACAAAAGACCCAGTATCCACTGAAAGTGAGTGGCAGCTGGGCTCCATCACCTGCTATGCGATTCCATGGTGATCAGTCAGTTTTTTTTTAAATGTTTACAGTTAGCTGTTAAACATAACAATTCTTTCAACAACCCCCAATTCAGACAGTCACCGGGCGCAGCGCTATCTTGATCAAAGACAGGCTGCTGGTGTTGACAGCTGATCAGCTGCTTGCTGACCGGCCGGCTTCATGCAAATCAAAGGATCAAAGCCCCCTGATTGGAGCGGCGCTGTCCTTTGAAATACACAAAGTTTCCGCCCAGCAACCAACGAGCGCTGACCACAGTCGGTGGATATTGGTGTAGACTGCCAGGCCCATGCTATTTTGAACTGCAATGGGCTTGGTAGTGACCTTTCTTTGTAGCAAAACATTTGGTGAGTAGGCGCATCATACGTAAAAAGGACAGAAAAAGATCGGAACAGTCCATTTCGGCTGTCCCAAGAGTCCCTACTAGAAACTTTCAAACATTCATCATCTTTCATGAGTTTGAGTTTTTCAAGCAAATCCTCCATCATCTCCATTTCTCAGGGAGAAGAGCCCCATGTGCTCCAGCCTGCCTGTGCATTCATGTTCTCTAGCCCCCCTCCCAATCGTATTTATAGTTCTGCACCATACTGTTTCTCAGCTTCTTTATGCCGTTTTGTAAAGTGGTACTCAGAGAACTGCACACAATAATTATAATGTTGGCCTGGGAAGGCAAACCGAGCCGAAGCTCATTTCCAGGTGCAACTCCAGAGCACAGGAAGGTTAAGTGACTTGCTCAGGGTCACACAGTATGCAACTGGGTGTTGTGGGATTTGAACCCAGGTCTATTGGGTCTCTAGGTTACCAGCTCGGTGCTCCAGCCTCTAGGCTATTAAGCCTCCTTGATTAATTCCAGATGGTATCTGAGTATTCCCTTGTACAGTGGCATTATCATTTTTCTTTTATACAATCCCCTTTTTTCTTTTTTTTTCATTTTGGCCCCAGCAACACTGTGACTGCCTTCACCTACTTCAGTCAAAGCCAGGCTGCTGACCCCCTGGACTCTGTGCTAGTCCTGGGCTCCACCTAGACAACTACTGTCAAGCAAATCACCCATAACCCCCACGCTGAGGTAGGGCCTGGCTTGGTCAAGGCCAGGACTTGGTAGCAGTAATGTTCAAATGGCGATGGTGAGTGAAGTCCTGCTTTCCTTGTTTTTTTTCCCTGCCTACTTCCATTGACTGTTCTGCCCATGTTGATCCCTGGCCTCGGGGTGGGGGGGAGCCAGTGTCATGTGGTCACTTGAAAACCAATGCCATTACAACATCTTCCAAGGGAGGCCTTTAAGTAGCAGGGTGGTTGAAATCCTTGCCCTGGAGTCCAAGTACACTGCTTCAGCAGCACCCCTGCAACCTCACCATATTTACCCCGTGTATTTTGGAAATACAGTAGAAAGAATTCACTGGTTGATCTCACAACCTTTTTTGTGGGAAGAAACATGCCTGGCAGGGGTTTGGGGACACATGCATCCATACCTCTCAGCTGTCCCATATTATGAGGAACAGTTTCCTCCCTGTTCCAGATTCGGAGGACTTGTCCCGCATTCAGTGCTAACATTTTAAAGTAAACATCTATAGTAAATGATGCAAAAAATATATTATTCAATTAACAACAGACTTTCTGAACCATAAATGCAAAGATTTTAACAGTGTTCTGAGCTTCTTAGGTAAAGATTTGATTAAGTGTTCCACATTTTGCCCATTTGTTCCACATTTTGAGAACAGAAGGTTGAGAAGTATGCATGTATCTTTACACTTTCTATTTAGTCAGGTTTATGCCTCCAGGGGGTACATTTGCAGTCCTTCCTAATTTTGCTTCAGGAACCCAGTCAGACTATCAATTTCACTCCCAGAACTGAGTTCCCCTGCCCCCCTCCCCCCGCACTACATGAATCCACCTTATATAAGCATTTTGCAAACAGCTTGGTTGTACTGATTACTTTTTCACAACCCCACTGGCAAACCTACTTTCTGCTACTGATATTTCACCTTCAGGTTCCTTGGTGAGGGTCTATTCTCTCCTGTGTACACGTCTTACCTTTAAGATAGCTAAAATATTCTTGATTCCTTTGCTTTATTCCTGGCAATCCTACATTCCTGTTCTGCCTTCCCAATGCACTTTTATCCCCAGTTGCGCACAACCTCTCTCACTCTCTATTGCTCCTCCCGAGCCGCTCGTTTGTAGGCTCTCCTTTGTTATATTAAATGCTTTCCATTTGCCTTTAATTTGTGACCTCGTTGCCTGACTTATCCAAGCTGCTCTCTTTTTCTCCTGGTCTTGTGCCTTCTGGGGATTTATTCTCCCTGCCTTATCTACTACTGTTTTTAGCCAAGTTCAGATCTTCCTAAACCCCAGCTTTCTACCTGACTACCTTAGGGCCTGAGCCACGTAGGTGGCTGGGATACGGTCAAATTGAGCATATCCTAGCTGCGGCTCTCTGACTCCTGATGTCCGTCTGCACCAGATGGCATCCACAGCATGCACCCAACGTGCTGTAATGATGCAGAGCCATGCACTGAGGCATGGGGTGGTGGGGTGGGCCAGACCACGGGCATCCAATCCACAGGGTGCAGGGTATGCCAGGATATGGCAGTCCTGCAGTACCTGTTCTCACTGGAATAAATGTTTCTTTTTAAAACACACCTGCCAGTGTGTTCTAGAGAAGTAGGATTATGCACCCAGCCCACCATGGAGGCTCCTTGGGCTGGTGGCAGTGGCGGACGATTAGGGGAGGGTACTGACATCTGTAGCTGTAAGGAGACAGGTGCTCAGCTGCTAATACTGTCCCTAGGGCTGATAACCTTCCCAGTGCACTGCAGCGAACCTTTTGAGGATGGGACAGATATCTGTCCATGCACCTTGGCCCAGCCACCCACATAGGCACGTACGCAGCTCGAGATCAGGTGCAGTGGGGAACGGCTAACAAGGATGTGGATGCCAGAAAGTGTCAGCACATGCAAAGCAGGACTTCTGCACATCACAAGCCCTCATAAACTCCCCCACTGCAGTAGCAGAAAGGGGTGCTGGGCACATGAGAATTGTGCCGTTTGTTTCTTTTTGGTTATCTCACTCTTCCCACCTAAGTTAAATAGAAGCATAAAATCTGCTGGCAGAAGGAGACCAATGGCCTATCAAGTCTGCCCGTGGCTGTTACTACCTTACCCCCGATCCAATGCCATGATGAGTTACTCACCCCAGCTCCCCTGTTCAGCTTATCCCCCCTTGTTCGACAAACTGGCATTATGAATCTTCTGGTCTTGTTCCATCCATGTTTGAACCCATTAATGGTCCTTGGCCCCACAACTTCCATCAATAATCTGTTCCAAGGCTCACCTACCCTTTCTGTGAAGTCAAACTTCCTCACATCCTTTCTGAATTTTCCTGCCATCAGTCTCCAATCATGCCCCCTCAGTACTGCATCTCCATATCTAATAAACAGGTCCTCGCAGTCTACTTTACTTATATCCCTTAGGAACTTATAAGTTTCCATCATGTCCTCCCTCTCCTATCTGCCTTTCAATGAGTACATGTTCAAGTTTCCCCTGCTATAGATTTATCCTTCCCCATGAATCCACTTTTGTAAAATCTAAACATATAATGTTGTATGTCACCCAAGTGTTCCACAAACTTAGCCTAAGAAACCAACTCTTCTGTGTTACTCATAGCCAAATCCAGTATGGCTTCCTTCGGACAACAGAGCACAAACACATGAAAAATAAAAGCTCTTTCATTTCAGAAGATGATGTACCTATCTGCTTCCTGTCGAACCAGCCGCGATGATCCATCCACTGACGCAGAAGCTCAATAGGAGGCTGGGCTCCATATGTCTCCAGTGCGGGCATATTCAGGTCATCTATGAAAAATATAAAATATTTTCCAAGAGGTGGCCCAAATACCCCTTTCCTCCTGTAAACACAGATTAATCATACGTGAGCACTGAACGCAAAGGATGCAAGAATGTTTCTTGTTTTAGCACTGTAATTCTGCAAAAAACAACTGAAAGATGTCTAACTTACAGATGAAACTGATGCCCACCCCGAGGATCTGCTTTGCACATATTCTGCCCATTTACAGCAAAAATGTCATACAGCCTCTGACATTGTGCAGGAAATGTTAAAAACATAAATTTTAGGCACATTTCCAACTATCTTTTATACTATATACATGTAATCGTTAGACTCCTTTTTTACATTTTATTTTTTGATTTACTATTTTTAGGTCCCCACTACTATAGCAGCTGTATGCCAACCACTACTCAGTCCCATTGCTGCCCCGAACCAAGGATAGTCCCACTCACCTGCTCCGTGGGAAACATCGCCCCCAAGGTAGGACCTTTTAGGGGTTTGAGCAGACCCCTTCAGTCGGGAATACTCTGAATTCGGTGGTGGTAGGGGGTTCTTATGCTGAGCAGTTGGTGTGGGACCCGAGCCTGCTGGCTTCATCATTCTGAGCAGGGGGAGCAGTTTCATTTTCATTTCATTTTTATTTTGTTCACAGCTTTCTCCTTCCTGTGAGATGTTGGGGCTCTGAAACCATAATGCAGACACACAACAAGCAAGTTTGTCACGAAGCCCCAGTGCATCTCCCCTTCAACTGTTGTCCATGCCTAACCTGCACCATCTGGGTGCAACCCAGTGGCACCTCTGCTGCTGGGAGTAAACTGCCACCCACCCTGAGGAGCAGACTGACGTAGACCATCTGCTTTGGCAGTGAAACGCAATTGGTCTTGTAGTGCCACGTGAAGGGGTGACCACTAGATTAGGCAGAATTCAGGCTGGCTCAACTGTGGTTACTAACTGAGCCACCACCTCTTGGGAGAGCATGGCAGAAGTGGGATCCTGGAGATTGACAAAGCTTCATCAACCTCTCCCTCCATCAAATGGTTGACTAATTCGAGAAAAATCTCAACCAGCTCCTTGACCAAAGTTGAGGTCGTAAGTTCTGACAGGGCAGCTGTGGAAGCCTTGGCCTGTCCTGACTGATGGAAATGCAACCAAGGTCGACCGGTTGGGAAAATAGAGAGAGCAGGAAGATCATTAGCAAGCCTGGTCCAACAGTTGATGATGGTGCTTCTTGTTGCATGCCAAGCTCTCTGTATTGGTCTGGAGGGCCAAATTCAGTACATCTGTTTGAACTCAGGGTGGTCAATGAATGTGCCCTGCAAAGGCAAGCCCAGCTGGGATGACTGTTGTGACCGATGAGGAATCTGTCCCCGTTGCCTCTTCCTCCAAAGTTGAAAGCTGTGCTGCTGATGCAGCGACTGCCAAGGACTGTTTGCAGCGATTGGGCCTACCTAGGAGGATGTGCACTTCCATTCCCTGGTCAGTGGAAGGATCTGTGTTCTGGCAAGAAATGCACTGTTTCACATTATCGTGTTCTTAAAGGCAACAGAGGTATGTGTCACGTTGATCTGTGGCAGACATCTGACTGCAGCACACACAGCACTCAAACCCAGGCTTTAGATGTTGCATCCTTTAAATATTCAATGGAGTGTGAACCAGAAGCCTAAAGAAACTATATGAGTTGAAAGACTTATCAAAAAATCAAACGTCCGCTAAGAAACAAGCACTTCAAAACCAGAAACCTCATATGCATGCAGAGCTGCAAAGGAGACCTTCCAAGGGAAGAAGATCGGACATCAAGGGGGCAAAGTGGGAGAGTGCAAACCACAGGTGGTGAGAGGAGCTTAATCTGAAGACGTCCAATGACTGAGCTGTATCCAGCAGAACTGCCAGAGTGTGGGTAGTGAACTGAATCCCAATTGGTAGAATGGTGAGCCAGAGCAACTCAAAGAAGAATCCCAGTGACCCACTCTACAGCAAGGAGCTTGTTGACTTACTGTCAGGGCCAGATTAACAAGTTGGGGTACCCTGGGCAATTCTGAATTGTGGACCCTCTGTGACTTAAGCAACAGGTTGGGGGTTCATAGGCTGCCTATGCCCCTGAAAGCTGAATGGTTTTCAATGCCTTAAAATGCATTTGGAGGGGTTTCCAGCTACTCTGAATGCCTCTCTTGGGGTGGAAATAGAAGGTTATTGTTTAGCCCCTCCCCTTTTAAAAAAATAGTTTGATTCTCCCTGCAAAAAGTTCAAGGACCTTGAACTTTTTGCAAGGGGGGGTCACTTTTTTTAAACGGAGTTAAATATGCAGCCTTGCCACCTGTACCCCTTAACCCCACAGTCAAACAAAAGTAAAGCCTGAAAAGCAAGGACCTGGCTGTCCCCTCCACACATCCTGTATGGCACATAAAAGAGATGGGAAAGGCACTCTGACTGCTGACACCACTACACTCTCCATGCCCAGTTTCAGTGCCCCAAACTTTGGGTCCCCTTCCCCAGTTAGGAAAGATCTAGCAGGCTCTCTTCCTGGCTGGCCAACTCTGAAGGGGCAAGTATGGGATAGTACACACAGGGAAAGGCATTGCATGTCTGGGGGTCAGTGTTGTCAGATTCATTAGGTATGGACCCATATAAATTCTGTTCCATCCATGAGAACTCAGATCCCATAACTAGCTTTTCAGACTTGACTTTTATTTGACTGTGGGGTTTAGTGGTACAGTTGGCAATGCTGCATATTTTAGCCCCCTCCACCTTTAAAAAAAAGAGTTTGATCCCCTGCCCACGCAGCTTCAGACAAGGTTTCGAAGGGTGTGTGTGTTGGGGGGGGGGGGAGACAAGTGACATAAGGTTTACAGGAATATTGGGGACAAGAATCCACTCTATAGATAAAAGCCTAGCCAGATCCATGGAAGACGTCTGAAGAGCCAGGGCTCCCCTCATATTTTTCAGCAAAGACTGGAAGGAGAGAGCCTCCACAGGATTTCCAGCTGGTACCGAGGAATTACCACCTAGCTGTAAAGAGAGTCCTCATCACCTTCTTCAGGAATAATAAGGTCAGGATCAGACTCATCCTGCTCTAAGTCACCCAGGGGGTGGGAGCCACTCCTAGTAAGCCACTGCCTGATCTAGGAAGAGGATAAACAGACAGAACGGGGCTGCCTGAAGATCCAGCCCAGACCTGGAAGAAAAAGAAGGAGAGGGGTATGGTACCTGTGCTGGCCCCTGCAAGGAAACAGAATGAGAGGGAAGGCACGTGGAACCGGCACCAGTGGTGCCAGCACTGGCAAGGGGTAAAATTCTGTTGCCAGCACCAAATTCTCAACCTGCCCCAAAGGACCCAACCGAGGCTCCTAGGCCCGAAGGCCCTGGAACTGGATCCACCCGAAGGGGCAAGCGAGACAGACACTGTACCCATTGGAACAGACTACCACAGGAGGTGGTGGAGGTGAGCACAGTGGACAGTTTTAAATATGCACGGGACAGGCATAAGGGTACCTTAGAGGTAGGAAGGAGGGGCTGAAAAGCCATTGACCAGGTAGGGTCAGATGCCACAAACTAGTGTAGGGCTTTCGGGCAGACTGGATGGACCTGGTGGTCCTTATCTGCCGACAATTTCTATGTTTCTATGCTCCACAAGAGTGACCCAGTGATGAAACTGCCCACCGGAAACCATGCAAGAGGACAAAGACGGGCTCCATGTCGAGAGTCAAAAAGGTCATGGGCGGAAGCCATCGGGGAACCTGATGGAGCCGGAGATGGTCTACCGCTCCCAACCGCCGAAGACCTCTTGGCAGACGTACCAGAGGGTGACCTCGAGTGGAACTGTTTCTTCCTTTTCTGACGAGAAGAACTCCAGGCAGAGCGGTGTCGGGTCCCCAACCTGGATACCTGGATCGGGAACAGGCCTGCTTCTTATTGTATTTACGGGAAGACTGACCTCCATCTCAAACACCAGACTACCCGTGGTTGGACCACCCCCTGGAGAGAGGGTGGCGGACTGGACACAGCCCTGCTGCCAGAACAGCCTTCTGATGGAGAGTCCCTACCATCACCGTCTCCATCCACGGTCGACTCCTTCGATCAGCAGAGCTGGGCAGAAAATAATAAAATTTCTTTTTTTTTTTAAATAATAAACAGTAATACTAAGTCAAACTGTAACTGAATGAGTAGATGCTGCTGTCATGTATACATGAAGATTTGACTCCCGGTGGGCGAGTGACATTGTCACTGAAGTGCACTCGATGGCG
The DNA here is from genome assembly GCA_016271365.2 of Neoceratodus forsteri. Classification (NCBI taxonomy): domain Eukaryota; kingdom Metazoa; phylum Chordata; order Ceratodontiformes; family Ceratodontidae; genus Neoceratodus; species Neoceratodus forsteri. Next base: position 1,705,523,122 of record CM028129.1, on the reverse strand, counting down.
GGGAAAAAAAGAACTGAGGCAGTTGGAGGGTCGACACTGAGGTAGCCTACACAGGCGCAAGCCAGTCACATTGTGCCATGCATGCGCCGGGTCCCACCTCGAGGGGCCCTCCTGAAGAGTTTGCCCCGTAGGAATAAAAGCCCGGTTTGTAACTCAGCAGTATGAATAAATGGTGAAGACTTTACTCAAGAATATATGAAAATTACGTACCTACCGTAATTCTTGATCTTTCTGTGAATCTTCACCATTCATCACTAATGGGTTACCGGCCGAGGCTGGGACCATGAGCATTTTCTTCCTCTTTTTTTTTATGGAGGCGGAGTTGTGAAGAGACAGCGCCGCCCTCAAGGCTGACGTGATACGTGGCGCTCACGGGTTGGCAGTTAACTGCTGTCGACTCTGCCCTAGTTCCAGTTCTGCATGCCGGTGAGAAGGATAGGAAGGGATGGAGGGGTGGGGCAAGGAAGCCCAAGGGATAGAGAAAGGAAAGGATATAAAAATGAAAAGGAGGAATAAGCGATGAAGAGGACAGCAAAAGAGAGAGAGAAGCCTAAATGATTGGGATAGGAAGGAGCCCCAATCTCTGGAGGAAGGAAAGGGTGCAGAAGGGAGAGTAGAAAGAGGAAAATGAAGGGAAGGAGGAGGAGAAGACACCACTCCTACCCAACCCAGAAAGGAAAATTACGTACCTACCGTAATTCTTGATCTTCTCTTGTATCTTCACCATTCATTACTTACTGGTGTCAAAGCAGGAGGCGCGCACCTCGAGGCTTTTTTTTTTTTTAAGTGCTAGCTAGCAGCGCCGCCCTCGAGGTGGCGTCATCGTCATGCGCGAGGCGGCCGTTAGTAGCGACCGACTCCTCCTCCAACTCAGTTCTGTGAGCCGGAGGGCAAAAGAGAAGCAGAGAATATAGATGGCGAGGCAAGATAGCGAGGGATAGCAAAGCAAGGAAATGAACTGAAAAGGAATAAGCCGATGGAGGAAGGACAGAGGAGATAAGAGTATCCTAGCCTAGGGACTGCAGGGCCTCCTTACCTGGGCGACTCTGGGAGGAGAGATAAGTAAGAAATGAGAAAATAGAAGAAGAAGAAGAAAGAGAAGAGATGGGATGTTGAAGGGGCCAGAATGCCTAGCGAGCATAGTTAGCTTACAGCTGAAGGCTCGACTAAAGGGAAGCAAGAATCCCGGAGATAGAGGCTGAGAGAAGGTTCACCGAACCCGCTAGACAGACTCAGGAGGGCATAGTCCTCATCTTCAACATGCCATTGTTCTTGATACCCACCTCGGGCTCCTGGCCGGAAGGCCTTTAACTGGAGGGCCCGAGGAGGAAGAATAAAACCCAGGCAGCATGAGAGCGCTGCTCAGGGGTTTAGAAATGGAAAATGTAAGCCTTTCAGGCGTCTTAAGATAAAATGGGACTCAGACTGACTGGCCAAGGCAGGCCAAGGCTTAGGCTGGCTGGGATCGGATATGGTCAGCACTGTTCTTCTGCAAAAATTGTCCAGGAGGACACTTAAAAGGAGAAACCAATAAGCAAACTAGCGAGAAGGATAGCCTACCTTCTCATTGCCTTCTTGTTTATTTTTCCTTTTTTTTCCAGATAAAATTTTGTAGACTAGATGCATGACCCCGATACCAAGACGCCTATAACAGTCGAAGAGAGTTCCCTCAGCATTTTTTTTTTTTTTTGCAAAAGAAAAAAGGAATAGACGTGCCCGTTCCTCTGCTCTGCAAGGCAAGAATAGAGGGGGGGATTTGATTTCAGGGCAACTATCTGGAACACGGAATTGCAGGATCAAAACTGAATAGCCTGAGCCAGGCCAAAAAACCCCAGAGGTATCTTGCCAGAAGAATGGCAAGAGATAGTTGTGCAGTCTGATCGCCAATGCAATCCACGAGATGGCCCATGAATCTTAGAGTAAGTAATTTTTCTGGAAAAATTAGAACCCCCAAAGAAAGATTTTTTTTTTTGAAAAATTAAGCAACTTTTCCTATATTTTAAGAAAAAGTTTTGTTTTTGTTTTTTGTTTTATATGCAGAGAGAGAAGGAGGCGGGAGGTGGAGAAGCCACAGGAAGAGGCCACTGAGGGGATGGTGGGCGGTGTAAGTAATGAATGGTGAAGATACAGAGAAGATCAAGAATTACGGTGAGGTACGTAATTTTCCTATCTTCCCTTGTCAATCTTCACCATTCATTACCCCTAGGTAATCAAGCTCCTCTTCCCTGGAGAGGAAGAGGCCATACCCTGAGGGAACAAGACCCCCAGCCTTCTGTTGGTGAGAAACAGAAGGAGAAGACCCTGGCTTATTCAGAAAGCGAAGTGGGAGAAGAGCTAGGAGGTGCCTCCCGAGGCGAGGAGACGGATGGAGCCCTGTAAAAGTCTCCTAGCTCTGGATGAGAAAAGGCGGGTCCCCGGAGGGGCGCATCACCCTCGCCGGGCCAGGGGTGACAACCTGGAAAAGGCAGAAGCCATGCCGTCCGCCTGATGCAGATCGCTGTCCCTAAGCCTGGAAGCCACCTCATTGGCGTCATAAGATGCCCTTGCAGGTGTCTTGCCAGCTCCAGGCCTACAGGAGAGGGCAGCAGCTTGTCTGGTTTGCTCCGTGTCAGGCATAGATGCCAGCAGCTGGGACATCATTGACCACAGATGCGGTTGTAGGCAGCGTGGTGAGCCTGATGTGATGCAATACATGCACTCGCACGAGAAGAAGAGAACACTCTTCGGCCCCAACGGTCGAACTGGAGAGAGTCCGAATCCGGTGGGCGGTCGTGCGTCAGGCAACGGCGCCCAGAAGGAGTATCCAGGTATACCAAACCTGAGGACGGGTTGGGAAGGGAACCTAGAGACTCAGAGGGGCCACAATACCTACGCTGGCAGTCCGCCGGGGCTGGGGAAGAAGCGGCAGGGAACTGCCAGGACCGGATAGACGCCTCCTGGAAGGGGATAGGCCAGGAAGGTACCACCAGATGCTGGGCACTGAATTCACCAAGATTCACGCGTCTCCCGACGGTATTGTCTCTCCAACGGAGAAACCGGAGATCCTCACCATCCTCGAGAGGAAACGCTGATATTCTGTGAAATCAGCATCGGAGGACAGATGCGAGGGGTTCCTCTCCTCAGAGGAGGGAGACGAGGATGATGGGGAACTGGAATGTCCAGAGGATTCCTGCGCGGTGGGGAGAGTCGAAGACCCGTCATGCATGTATCTAACATATGAGGGAAGGCCGCGCAGAACCTCTGAACTGCTCCCAGGATAACGGACCCGTGGGACCGACATGGCCGGGAGCGGGGTGGTGAAGGCAGAGATGGGAGAGGGCACCTCAGGAGGCAACTGCTCTCTGCGAGGGCTCTGGAATCCGGGAAAGGAGCCCTAGTAGGAGGGATTCGATATCAAACCAGGCCGCAGGAACGGAACTCTGGGAAGCGGCCTGGAAGAGCCCTGGGGAGAAACTCCCTGTGACGACGCCTGGGACTGCATGGATCCAGAAGGGCAGTCCGCACAAACGCCGCCAGAGGACACCCTAGAACCCTGGGGGGAAGGGTGGGGCTCTGCACTACGGCTCCTGGCCACCCCCCCTGAGGTGGCCAAAGAAGACCGGGCAGCAGGCCGCCTGCCCCTCAACCCCTCGGATTCCGAGAGGGCCCTCCTCCTCGACTGCAATGTCCCCCTGTCCCTAGAGGAGGCAACAGTACCCCGGGGGGTAGCTGTCACCGGGCCTCCAGAGAGGGGAGCCTCCCCTCCGTCACCCCGTCTGCCCCGGGACCTCGCCACCCCAGCCGAGGAACCCTCAGAGAGCGACGGCAAGGGGGACAGAGGAGGCGCCTGCGCCGCCTGGTACCCCTAGCCACCGAGGACCCAGATTCCGAAGAATGGGGTGCCAGGATGGGTCCACATCTGAGTCATCGTCCTCCGAGGAGGGGCGGAGACCCAGCAGGACCTCGATGCTGGCCACCCCAGGGGTCCCGAGGCCACGGGGCCCTGACGAGCCCCAGTACCAAGTCAGACCCGTCGCCCCACGCCCGGCAGCAGGAAGGCTAACACACACCCCAGCGGCTCCAGCAAGCCCGCACCGCCCGGGAGGGGAAGGCAGCGAAGCGCCCGCCGGCGCGTCGGAAGGCAAGTGGCACCGGCGGCGCCATGTCCATCGGCTCGGAACAGGCGCCGAGGCGCAAAACGGACCGCCAGCGGCGCCCGCTCCGATCACCGGCGCCGAACGGCACCGGATCAAGGAGCGTTCAAGCGCCGGGATCCGAAACAGCGCCGGGAATGTGCTGCTTCGATCACCGGCACTGCGAACGGCGCCGGGATCCGAAACGGCGCCGCAAGGCGGCGTCGAGGGTCCACCCAAGCCGGGCCCAAAAGCCAAGGGCCTCGACGCGGGGGGAGCCTGCACCTCCGAAGAGGTGACTGCCGAGGCGGTGTCAGCACTGCGGCCCCAGGAGGGGCTACGACGCTCCCCCAACACCGCGGAAGGGGCCTCCTCCTCGGCAAGATAGGATGAGGAAACCCCCTCCTCGGACCGTATAGGCCCGGGAGGGGACCCGGGGGAAGGGCCTAAAGATCTCGCTTGAGATTCCCGTGTGGACGCCGTCCCAAAGTCGGCGGGGCCTTCCGAGCTTGAACGCCGCGATTCTCGAGGACGCGACGGTCCATCGAGAAACAGGCGCACGAATCCATATCATGGTTGGGTCCCAGGCAACGAAGGCAAACGCTATGCCGGGTCCGAGACGGAGAAGTGCCGCCACAGGAGCACCGACGCATAGGGCCGCCCGTCAAGAACGCTTAGCTCCAGAACCGGACATAACGCGAAACCAACGAGACTAAAACACAGTAGGAAATACACCCGGCGCCGAAAGATAGAAAAAAGAACAGTCTTACTGTATCGGCATCGAGTGCAAGGAAAAATGGAGTCGGAAACTACGAAGAAAAACACTGAAGCGCTACACACGGACAGGTGCTGCCTCGACGGCGGGAGAAACAGAACTGAGTTGGAGGAGGAGACGGTCGCTACTAACGGACGCCCCTCGCGCATGACGCATGACGTCACTCTCGAGGGCGGTGCCGTTAGCTAGACTTTAAAAAAAAAAAAAAAAAAAAGCTCCCGTGGCGGGTGCGCGGCCCCCGCTTACACCCAGGAAGTAATGAATGGTGAAGATTGACAAGGGAAGATCAACCTGGACCTCAAGAGAAGTAGCTCAGATTTTAAACCCTCATGCTGCAAGCTAAAACAGAAGAGAAAGACACACTGCGCAGCCAGGACAGGCTCAAGGAGAACCAGAGCTAAGGAAAACCGACTCGAGGCCAAATCAGGTTATATAGGTTGGGTGCTGTCCACTCCTCCTGCCAACTTAAGGAAAGAATGTCCCCAAGAGGGGAGTGAAAACCAAAATATTGGGGAAGAACAAGGGAAAAACTACCCCTGCTGCCAACTTAACAGAGAAAAAAGGTGTGTCAAGAGACAACACCTCAGGGACAAGGAAGGATACCCCCAAAAGGGTGCAAAATAACAAAGGAGGTTGCTGAGGGGGTACAAAGGGGCCCCTCATCTCTTTCACTGTCTTGGCTACCACAGAGAAGGGGAAGAGAGCCAAACCTTGAGAGGCAGGAGAAGGAGAGAGAGAGAGAGGGAGGGGGGACACCATGCATACCCCAACCCCAAGCATAACCCTTCCTGTCTGCCTCTAAGAGTCCTCCTCCTCCAAACCACCAGGGAGAAGAGGAGGAGGAGGAGGAGGAAAGGTGCTGGAGAGCAACAAAGAGACACACACACAGGGAGGAAGATCGCCCAGAGACAGAGGCCCCAGGGGGAAGGAGGGCCAGATTTAGTGATGAAAGGTGAAGATAAACAGAAAGATCAAGAATTACAGTAGGTACTTAATTTTCATATCTTATCTGTGTCAGTCTTCACCATTCATCACTACTTGGGTGAGTACAAAGCCCCCTGAAGGGGGCCCAGCACCTCCCTAAAGGACAGAGTCCCTTAGCCTCCAGTGGGGGAGACACCAGAAGGGAGAAGCCCTACAGGCCTGGGACTGGTCTGGATGAGGCAGAGATCTCCTCGCAGGAGATGGAAGGCACCCCTGAAGCTGCCACCTCACCTTATGGGAGAAAAGAAGGGTTCTCCGGAAGGCGGTGGAAAGTACCCTACGCCAGGCCAAGGATGACAACCGGGATAGATGAAGCCATGCTGTCCGACTAAGGCAGATCGCTGTCCCCACTAGCCTGGAAGACACCTCACTGGCATCATAAGATGCCCTTGCTTGATGCCTTGCAAGCTCCAGACCCTGCACGGAGAGGGCAATGGCTTGTCTGGTTTCCTCCAAATCAGGCAGAGAGGCTAGAATTTTTCTTAGCCTAGACCACAAGTACCTGTTACAGGTAGCATGGTGGGCCTGATGTGCTGCCACACAGAGCAGAATCCGTGCCAAGGAGAACATCCTCCTACCCCAGAAATCAAAATCTGAAGAGTCTGAATCCAGAGGTTGGTCACGCCCTGGGGTTCTATTCCCAGAGAGGGTACCCAAGCACGTCACGCCCGAAGGGAGGGTGAGGCAGAGTTCCTGGAGACCCCGGGGGGGGGTGCAATACCTCTGGCGAAGGTCCCTAGGGGCTGGAACAGAGTAGAAGGGACGCTGCCAGTTCCAGTGTGACGCCTCCTGGAAGGGAACAGGCCAGGCAGGAACCGCGAGGTTGACTGCACTGAACTCGCCTAAGAAGGCGCACACTGACCGGTCTGAATTGCTTTCTCTAGGGGTGTAGATGTGGAACTCGGCAAGCAACCTCGAAAGGAAGCACTGATAGTTGGAGAGATCAGACGCTGGGGAAAGGTGACAGAGGTTTCCTCTCCCTCGGAGGAGGAAGACAAAGAAACTGATGAGTCCGGAGATTCAGGGTCAGGCTGCACTGGAGTCTGGTGAAATACCTGCTCGTCCATGGCTCTAAGGTAGGGAAAAGTGCAGCTGAGGCCCTGAACTGCTCCCAGGTAAGGGACCCCGTAGGACCGGGAACACCTGGGAGAGGAGGAGGAGGAATAGGCAGAGGCATGGGGCCAAGCATCGAGGAGAAGGAGCATGGCCTCTGCTTGAGCAGGAGGACCAAGCAGATGATCACAAAGGAGAGGGAGACCCGGTGGTCCCAGCTGACAGGGGCCATTCAGCCAGACTGGAATGGCTGGAGCTGTGCCCAAAGGAAGAAATCCCCCTGCGAGCTGAACGGGATCGTGTGGGTGCAAAAGGATGACCTCTGACCTCCTGTGAAGACATGCCTCTCGAAGAAACATCAGAGGAGATGTGTGGGCCCACGCTACGACTCCTCCCAAAACCCGGCTGGGTCTCTGGGAGAGGCCGCTGCACTGAGCCCTGGCCACTCAATCTTTTAGACTCCGAGAAAGTCCTCTTCCTCACCACCAGCAGAGGCAGCTGACACCCCCTGGACACCTCCTGGGAGACAGCTGGAAGAGAAGTGCCCTCCCCCACCTGGGATGTCCCAGCCAACCTAGAAGTCGGGCTAGCCAGGACAACTACGGGAGTGGAACTGCCCACTGGAACAGCAGACGGGTCCTCGACGCCGGGTTACCCCGTGGTGTCTGCCTGGGCACCCGAAGGCTGGTCAGTACCACTGACCCCAGAACCAGAAGAGTCCAGCCGCTCCCCAGCAGGGGGCTGAGTGAGGACTGAGATGCTGGACTCCGAGGAACCAGCGGAACCCGGCAGCCAATCTAGGTCAGCCTCCGCATCCTCCTCCAAGGAAGAGGATGGCGAAGTCTGAATTCAGACTACACCCCCGATCCCAGCCAGTCCCAGGGCCGCGAGCAGTACCATGCTCCCCCCAGCACCACGAGCGGCACCGGGAACAGAGATGGCACCACCCACGGTGCCGCCCTCATCCCCGGCACCACGAATGGCATCCGAGACAGAGGCAGCACCACCCATGGCACCACCCCCCCCCCGGTGCCGCGAACAGCACCGGAGGCAGAAACAGTGCCATAGATGGGTCCCACACCACACATGGTGCTGCTCCCATCCCCGGCACCGCAAATGGTGCCAGAGTCAGAAACAGTGCTGCAGGCTGGCCCGGCGGCCCAGACCTGTGGCGCTGCAAGCGGCACTGGAATCAAGGGCAACACCGACAGATGGCGTCGAGGACGGCATCGACTCAGACCTGCGCATCCCAGAGCATGATGCCAGGGGAGTCTTCGCTTCCAAACAAGCAACTGCCAAAACGGTGCCTGCCACCCAGCCCCCGAGAGGGCCAGACTGGGCCTCCTGCACCGTGGAAGGAGCCCCTGCCTCAGCAAGGCTAAAAATGGCAGAGGCCTCCTCCTCCGCGGACCGTATAGGACTGGGAGGGGAACCGGAGGAAGGGTCAAGAAACCTTACCCTGGCCTTCCAAATGTGAGCCTGTCCTCCAAAAGTCGGCAGCGCATGTCCAACTTTAAATGCATGCATTTAACACTCGGTGGTCTGCTGAAAAGCAGGCATCGCAACAATCCATGTTGTGGTCACGGCCCAGGCAAGTTAAACAGCACACGGTGCCAACAGAGCCCCCAGCGCCGTGCATGGTGCCAACAGAGCCCACACCTCAATGGATGGTGCCGACAGACCCCACGGCACTGTGGACAGCACTGACAGACCCTGACAGGCCCCACGGCGCTGTGGACGGTGCCGACAGAACCCGCGGCACCATGCACGGTGCCAACAGAGCCTTCGGCACCACAGACAGCGCCGAGAGAGTCCTAGAGGTGAGAAAACTGTGATTTGAGGTAAAAGAGGGAAAAATGGCACAAAATAGAGGCATCGGTGTGGACCCCTGTGCCGCAGCCATGTGAGGGGGATAAACACTGGAGCATGGAGTCGATGGCACCAAAAAAGGCACCGCACAACTAGGAAGGCCCAACCGGCCTACCTGTCCCCCCGGAGCTGAATGGCCCAAAGGCCCTGGCGTCAGAGTGACAGGCTCGGGCAACTGGACCAACCTCCGAGCCCACTGTTCCATAACAGCCACTCATCAGAGGCTCCTCCAATAGGTGGGGAGGAGCTCCGGTGTCGAGGAGGTTGGCTACCAGAGACAGAAACTGGTGATTCCGACAGAGGTGGAGACCGGTGCCTGTCCCTAATAACCGACCATCTATGTGCAGACATACCAGATGGTGACCTCGAGTGATGCCTTTTCTTCTTCGACCTATGTGCTGAAGAACAACTCCAGGCCGAACGGTGCCGAGAATGGGACCATTTACTTTTAAGCTTTCGGGGGGACCACCCATCCCCCTGAGCATTGGACTGTCTGTTGTCAGACCCCCCTCCGGGGAGGGTGGCGGACCGGACCTGGCCCGGCTGACACAGACAGAGGTACCCTTGCGGAATGTGCCCTTAGGCCTCTGGGGGTATCTTCCCAGCTTCATCATAACAGAACTGTATGCAAGAGACTGTCCAGCAAGAGGCAGAAGGAGATGGCTGTCCCGCAGACCCACCCACCAAGGATTCCAAACACTCTGCGTGGTCAGGTTGAGGAGGGCCCATGAGCCTTATGCTTCTGCAGAACCAGAGGTCCCAGATAGAGGTTCAGGGGATGGGTCTAGTGACCTGTCCTTAGATGTATGCATCCAACACTGGACTCCAAGGGTGGGGATGAGGCAACTCCACATTAATGTGCAGTTCTCTAGGGTGCGGCGATCAACTGAGAAATAGGCATCACATGCATCCATGTCTTGCTGGGGTCCAAGGCAGACCATGCAGACTTGACTCCGGTCTGACATAACAATTCTTCTCCCATAGGGGTACTGATGCATAACGGGAAGTGGTCAGACTTTCTTTTTCTTTGATACAGCCCTTTTAGACTTGGCTTTTGACATATTCAGGAAAAGAAATCAAAGGAGAACAGCAATGTAAAAATGAAAAAGTTACGGTGATGCAGTAAGAAACTTTGGCAGTCATGAGGCAAACTGAGGAGCACTCCCACATTTTGCTCTCAATGGCAGGAAGAAGAAAACTGAGGATGGTGAGGGAGCCAGCAATGCACCACATGGGGTGCACACGTGCTGTGCCCGCCAGTAGATGTCAGCCCAGTAGCCTAAGCTTTGCTCCTGCAGGGTCCTAGTGTCTCCAACCCAGACCCAGAAGTGGGAATCAATGGTGAAGATTAATTCTTGGAAGATTTCCCATTGTGGGCTGCTCTGAGAAACCTGAGCCACCAGCAGTGTCAACATCGAGGACAGGCCTAAGAGAGAACTTGATGCCAGGGTCAACATATTTTAGTTAAAGTGGAACTAAACTTTGCAGGGATTACACAAATTGTGAAAGCCCGTAAAAATATATTTCAGACAAGGTACTGTGCACTTGTGAAAGTCAGCAGTTCTGTGATATAAAAATCTTAAATCATCATATTCCTCAGTGATATCACTTTCTGTCTCAAGAGCCAATGAAATGGCTGACGCCTTAATTTAATTTACTGATGATTTAGATATTAATATCTCAGAACTCCTGACACCTACAGGTAAGCCCAATACTGTATTTGAAAAGATCATTGCACCATTGCAGGGGCTTTCACAATTTCAGTTACCGCTGCAATGTTTACTTCCCCTTTAAGCAATATTGTAAAATTAGTAGAGAGAATCCTGCTTCCTAACTGGTAGAGAAGGTTCCCAAAGCAGTGTGGTTCAGGAATAGTAACCACACTGCTAAATGTACCTTCATATTTTTTTTACAACAGAACCATTTTATAAGCACAATGAGACATTCCAGGTGGGGTTTAATATTCCTGAACTGTACTTCCAGGTGGTTGGAGGCACTCGGCACAAGTGCCTTGAGCCTCACAATGCACCTGGGCATGTGGTTCAGGAACAGTAACCTACACCTTGTTGTATCTTACTGTTTACATGTACAATATGCGAGGTGCTGCACAAGACACAGGAGAGTGCTGTAAACCAGACAAGAAGTGGGCAAATCCAGAAATACACACCACAGAGTGAATTATTGCCGTTCTAAAGTGGAACCATGGAAATAAGAAAAAATTACTTACCATAGTAATATTGTTTCTGCCACGGATTCCTCAGTATGCTTGACTAATGCAGTTATGCCAGCCGGGCTCAGCTGCCCCAGAGGTGGAGACTATTCTAATGATGCCCAAGAATTAGCCTATCAGGCTGCAGTAAGAGAGTGCTGCCTGTAGCTGGAGCTGTAAGCCAGTCAGATTAATTTCATAGCCTGAAGAGCAAAAGGCTCCAGATCTCTAACGTATCCTAGTACTAAGGAAAAAATGAGAAAAACAACAAGGAAAAGGAACTCTCCTATAGGCGAACTATGTACACCATGCTTCACTGTGGAACATTACACATGTTAATGTTCTACAGTAAGAAATTTGGCCTGAGGCATGGACTGCAGAACTACTCTCAGCAAGGTTATGTGAGGGAAGGATGGGTGGGAGGTGAAGCATACTGAAGGATCACCCTTGAAGAAACAATATTACTATTGTAATTTTTTCTTCTCATCCCAGGAATCCCTCAGTATGCTTGACTAATGCAGAATACAAAGCAGTGTAGTTGGGAGGAGGGAACAGAACTTACTTGGAAAACAGGTTCTGCAGGACTGCAGTGCCAAATCTGGCATCTTATCTGGACTGTATATCCAAGCAATAGTGCTTTGTGATGGTGTGTACAGTCTTCTAGGCAGCTGCTTTTCAGATATCGAGCAGAGGTATGTCCCTTGCTGCTGCCACTGAGGCTGCAGTGCCCCTAGTGGAGTGGACACTAAGGCCTTGAGATGGCTGCTTGCCAACCTCACTGTAACAGAACTGGATGCAACAGCCTATCTAGCAAGAGATAATTCTCTTAGAGGCTGGCCTGCTTTTACCCACTCTGCCACAGATGAAGAACAGCTGGGTATGAGAGGCCCTGAGCTGCTTAGTATGCTTGGGTCAGTGCCCTTTTTACACCTAGACTGTGGAGCCTGCACTCACCAGGAGTGGATTTGTCTGTGAAAAAGACAGGAAGTGTTATAGATTGATTCAGGTGAAATTCAAACAGCACCTTGGGAAGAAATTTCCTGTTAATTCTGAGAACTACTTTATCCTTGTGGGAAATAATGTAGTTTGGTTCAGTGCATAGAGCGTGCAGCTCTGAAATCCTTCTGGCCAAAGTGACTGCCACTAGGAAAACAGTTTGCCAGGTGACATACTTTAGTTCACTTTGCAGCAGCCATAGGCTCAAATGGAGACTCCATAAGCTTGGCTATACACAGGTTCAAGTCCAGGGGGGAACGGGTTCCCTAAGTGGGGGTTGAAGGTGCAGCAGGCCTTTAAAAAATGTCTTGAATACGGAGTGAGAAATTACAGATTTCTCTTTACCAGCAGAAATGTAGGACGAAATGGCTGCCAGGTGACCCTTTAAAGATGAAGCTCTAAGGCCTGATGCTTGTAAGTGTACTAAATAGTCCAGCAAAGACAGGCTAGCTTGCAGTGGGTCAATTTGTCAGTCTCTGCACCAGAAAGAAAATCTCTTCCATTTGGAAGTAGAAGTATTTTTGGTACTTGGCTTCTTGGCCAGTCGAAGGATTCTCAGGACCTGTTATGAATACTGAGAGTCTGGGAACTCTGGCTTCTCAAGTACCAAGCTTTGAGGCAAAGAGACCATGCTGGGGTATGCAATCCCCATCTGAGGCAGGGTCAGGAGACTGTGGGTCAAGGGCAGGAAAATGGTCCATTTGACTGACAGGTCAAGGAGCAGAGAGTGCCAAGGCTGCCTTGCCCAGTCTGGAGCCATCAGAATCATTGTAGCTGGCTGGATTCTGAGTTTTAGTAGGACCCTGAGAATCAGGGGGAATGGATGAAAGGTGTACAGGAACATTTCTGTCCAATCTAGAGTCAGAGTATCCACTGGCACTGAGCCCAGAGCTGGAGGCCTGCAGCAGTACAGTGGAAGTTGATGACTGAGGTTGTAGGCGAAGAGATCTATCTCTCGGGGTGCCCCACCTCCTGAAGACTGTGGCCAGCACTTCTCTGTTTAGGGTCCACTCATGGTGGCCCTGACTGACGTGACATAGGGCATCTACCAGCACACTGTCCTTGCCTGGGAGATGAATGGCAGTGAGCTGCATGTCTAGAGAGTAGGCCAGAGACCAAATCTTCATGGCCTCTGTGCAGAGCTTTGTGGATCTTGTGCCACCTTGCTTGTTGATGTAAAACATAGCAGTGGTGTTGTCTATCCTGATTTGGACAGAGTCACCCTTTAGCTGGGGGGGAAAAGGCTTTGAAATCCAGGTACACAGCTCTCAGCTCGAGGAGATTTATGTGACACCTGGACTCCCTGGGGGATCACACCCAGCTTATGGATTGGTCTGCCAGGTGTGTACCCCACCCTAGGAGGGAAGCATCTGTAGTGAGCACTCTGGAGGGTTCCTTTTGGCGGAAATGGATTCCTTCCATGAGGTTTTCCTTACCTTCCACCAGTCCAGGGCTTGCAGAATGGTCCCTGTGACTGGAATGAGCTTTGACACAGAGTCTCTTTTCTTGGGCCAATGAGCGCTCCGATGGTACTGAATGTCTCTCATCTGAAATCTGGCACCTGGGACTACAGCTGTAGTACAGGCCATGTGCCCTAGGAGCCTGAGGAAGTGTCTAGCTGGCCATGGTTAGCCCAGGACAAATGAGTTTGCCAGAGTTTGGAGGTTGTGCACTCTGTCTAGTGGGAGCAGGGCATTCCCTTACTGTGTATCCAGATCTGCTCCAATGAACTCCAGTAGCTGACCTGGTTCAAAGTGGGACTTTTCTAAGTTGATCAGAAAGCCCAGGGACTCCAGGGTGTGCTGTGAGGCTGAGGGAGTCTCTGACCTTTTGGGGAGACTTGTCCACTATCAGTCAGTCATCTAGATAGGGAAAGACAGAAACCTCCTGTTTCTGAGATGGGCTGCCACCACTGCCAGGCACTTTGTGAAAACTCTGTGAGCTGAAGAAAGGCCGAATGACAGAGCTGCAAACTGGTAACTGCCAGAGGGGCAGTCCGAACCTGAGATACTTTCTGTGGGGAGGCCTGATGGGAATGTGGAAATAGGTGTCCCTGAGATCTAGGGAGGCTAGTCAGCCTCCCTGCTGTAAGATGGAAATCACCACTGACAAGGTGAGCATCTTGAATTTGAGATTGAACAGGTGCTTGTTCAGGTAACTGAGCTCTAGAATGGGTCGAAAGTCCTAATTTTTCTTTTGGGCGAGAAAGTACCTGGAATAGAGGCTTTTCCCCCATTGGGAGAGAGGAACACTTTCCACTACATTTGCCGACAGGAGAGACTTTACCTCTAACTCCAGCAGAAATCTTTCTGTGGGGGTTAGGGGTTTTAAACTCCTGTGACACTGCTGAGTGAGAAATTTTTTGAACTGCAGGGTAAGTCCACGACCCACCACCTCCAGCACCCACGTGTCTGTGACGATGTGTTGCCATTGGTGGAGGTAGTGCATCAGCCTTCCTCCTACTGGCGTAGGGGAGGTGACCTGGGCCTTCCAGTCAGGGGTTTTGTTTAGTCTGAGTTTTTGTTGAACAGGTAGGATCAGCACGTTTCTGAGTCCTTCTACCTCTTGCCCTAAAGAACCTTCTCATCAGAGAGTAATCCAAGGGCATGGGCACTGGCATAGGGTAGAAGGTCCTGGGATAGTAACCCCTACCTCTTCCCCCGCTACCTTGGGGCTTGTAGAAAGTACAGGCTTTCTCTTTAGCTGCATTGCTCTGATAGCTGGTCTTGTATTCCTCCATCTTTTTAATGTATGCCTCTGTTTTGTCCCCAAAAAGGGAACTGTTCTCACAGAGGAAGTCCATAGCTTTAGTCTGGGTGTCCTGTGAGAGATTAGTAGTTCTCAACTAGACAAACCGCCCGAGAGAGATGGCTTGAGCCATAGCTCAGGAGGCAGTGTCACTGGCATCCACAGCCATATGAAACTGATATTTTGTGGCTTTGAAGGCAGTTTTTATAGTTTCTGCGAAGCCTTGAGCCACTCTGTCTGGGGCTTGCTAGGAGAGAGTTCCAGAAAGTCTTCTGGTATTGAGCTGTGTACGCCATGTAAGCAGAGAGATGGAGCAGCAGAGAGGCTGCGGTGTAAGATTTCTTACTCATAGTATCCAGCTTTCTAGATTCTTTTTTTCTGGAGGCTGGGATCAAAGAGGCACCTTAGCCTTATCGCAGGCTGCACCCTGCGCCACTACTTCATGATCTGGATGTATGTAAAAGTAATCAGCATCAGTTTTATATAGCTGGTACTTTTTCTCTATTTTCTTATTCACCCTGGAATGGAGGTGGGATTCTAGAGTAACTTGAAAGTTGTCCCGTGAAGGGACTTGTGAATTGGAAGGAGTAGCTTTTGAGGGGGAGGGAGACCCATCATATCCAAAAAGTCTGCCTCCTCGTCCTCCTCAGTGGTCTCTTGAATAGAGAGATCCTGAGTGTCCACCATATGCTGGGCAAAGGTATAATGAAAGCAGAAATTCTCCTGGCCATCGGAGGGAGATCCAAACTCCTGGTCAGGGGATACATCTGGTTCCAATGGTTCACCCTCCTCTTCATCATCACCTCCATCAAAGAAAATTCCCAGGCCAAGCCTAGGGTCAGAGGGGATAGGTGTGGTAGGACCAGCTGGGGCACTAAGGAGGTTGCCCACAGACTGAAAGGTTTGATATAATTGCCAAGCCTCCGCCATTTCCTCCACATAGGGTATATCTTGTTGTGACACTAGTGTCTCCGTTTGCTTTTCAGCGGGAGGGGCAGTGATATGCTTTTCTTTTTGCTTCTTTTTAGCAGGCACTGAATCAGGAACCAACTCGGCAAGTCTTTTGTTGGCTTGGTCATTATTATTTTTTATCAGGGAGGCAGACTGAGAAACCATTATCTCCAGGCTTTTAGCTCTATTCTTCACTGTTTCTTAACATAATGTAGAGCAAAGTTCACAGCAAAGCTATGGGCGGGACCCAAAAAACTTAGGTAAAGGTCATGGCCTTCTGCCTTGGCCACAATTTTAAAACAATTAACACAATTTTTAAAACAAGTGGGTGCAGTCTTTTTTCTGGGTCTATCTGACATGCCAATAGGTCAGAAGACCTTGAAAAATGGTTTCCCAAAAGGGAAAAATGCTGTGGAACCATTAGAAATGGTTCCCAACTGAGGTAAAATAAAGAGAAAAGTAGTAGAAAACACGGTTCCCTTCAAAAATAGGGAATTGCGATAAAAGTACTGTTAAAATATAAAAAGCGTGGCATTTTTACTTCAGAAGCGATATTTTTAGTCAAAAAATAAAGTGAGGGATCTGCAGGAAGAACCGTGGTGAAAAGAGATTCAGTGGTTCCAGGGAACCGAAGAAAACTCACTACAATAAAAATAGGAAAAAACACTAAAGGCAGCGCAAACTTAAAAAAAATACTAACTTTATAAGAAATTAAACTTCTTCGAGCGAAGATATAAAGAGAGAGCTCTGGGGCAGACTTGTCCAGTCAGTGGAGAAATTAATCTAACACAAATATTTACTGCAGGCCACCCGGAACGCTTGTGTTTGTATGTGTTCCATAATATGCACACCACACTCCTGTGTGATTGTTACAAGTAAATATTTGTGTAGCCATTGGGTTGTGCATTTGAGAAAGAGTAATGTGCTCGGGGACGGCCCCGGTTCCACTTGTCTCAGTGGTGCAGCTGGCTAGCACAATGGGAATGGTACTCCAGGTGGCCTGGGTTCAAGTCCCAGCTGAGGCACTTAATCTGTCTCACCTCTGTTTGTATGTGTTCCATAAAATATGCAAACCACAATCCCTTGTGATTGTTACAACTAAATATTTGTGCTGCCATTGGGTTGTGCATTTGAGAAAGAGTAATGTGCTCGGGGACGGCCCAGGTTCCAGTTGTCTCAGTGTGCAGCTGGTTAGCACAATTGGAATGGTATTCCAGGAGGTCTGGGTTCAAGTCCCAGCTGAGGCACTTATTCTTTCTCACCTCTGTTTGTATGTGTTCCCTCGACGTCTTTTTTTAATCTGTAAAAATGTGTGTAGACAGTACACTGCTATGGTATACTGGAATATATATGCATATATGTGTATATATATATTAGCATGTGTGTGTATCACAACAATTAGAAAGTGCAGTTAGGTGGCTCAGTGGTTAGTACAAAAATTGCAAGTCTACATTCTCCCACTGTCTAGATCAGTTTCAGCCTTATGCATGTTATTGCCGATTTACATGAGGTGTCTAGTGACAACCCCTACCCTCCGATGTCCCTCTGAGCCTGAAAAGAAGAACACGGTCCCTGGATATGTTTTTTAATCTATAAAAAAAGTCCATCACTGATGCAACCCTGCACCCCCAACCTGATCTCCCACTGAGTACCCACCACCCCACACTCCCCAGATGCCCTCACACACACTCACTCACCTGAAAAGGTCCCAGTGTGAAGATCCACTGTCCCTTGGAGGACACGTCTTTCTACTGGAACCGGCGACTGCTATATAAGAAATAAGGTAAGTGCAGTTGAAATCCAATGGAAATCTGAACTACACTTACCTTATTTCTTATATAGCAATCCTCAGTTCCAGCAGCAAGACATGTCTTCGATGGAACAGTGTATCTTCACATTGGGACCTGTTCAGGTGAGTGAGGTTGTGTGGCCGAGTCTGGGGGTGTGGGGTGATGGGTGCTCAGTGGAAGGTCAGGGCTGAGGGGTGGGAGTCGCATCACCACCCAGTCTTTCCTATTAATCCCTATCTAGTGTGAGGCCCATGCCCAAACTGAACTCTAGAGCGCCCCCCTTGCCTACAGGATACCCCCTGTGTCTATCCCACTCCTTCTTAAATTCTGTGACCGTTTCAGCCTCTACCACCACCCTCTGGTAGGCTTTTCCAGGCATCCACCACCCTCTCCATGAAAAACATTTTTCTCACATTTCCCCTGAGCCTTCTCCCCCTCTAACTTCATTTTGTGCCGCCTTGACTTGGCAGCTTCTCTTACTTTGGAAGATGCTTCCTTCCTTCCTGTACTTTGTTTATACCAGTGATGTATCTGTACATCTCGGTCATGTCCCTGCCCCCTTTACTCCAGCGAATACATATTTAATTCCTTTGGTCTTTCCTCATAGGTCTTACTCTGCAGGCCCTGCACCATTTTACTTGCCTTCCACTGCACTGCAACCACCCTATGTTCTTTCTCAGATGGGACCTCCAGAACTGGATGCAGTATTCGAGGTACGGTCTCACGAGTGTCATACAGGAGCAAGATAACCTCCCTCTTTCTACTCATGATAACCCTCCATGTGCATCTAAGCATCTGGCTAGACTTTCCAGCCACCTTATCGCACTGCCTACTTTCTCTTAGGTCCTCTGAGATGATAATGCCAAGGTCCCATTCCTGCTTTGTGACTCTCAGTGGCTCCCCATCTAGTTTGTACTTTGCCCCTGGGTTCTCGAGCTCCATGTGCATGATCCTGCACATCTACACTTTGAATCCCAGCTGCCATTCTTCAGACCATTTCTCCAGTTTTATAAGGTCTTCCCTCATTCTTTCAACACCCACTGGAGTGTCCTCCCTACTGCATACCTTTGTGCTGTCTGTGAAGAGGCATACCTTCCGTTCTAGTCCCTCTGCAAATGTCCCTGATAAGGATGTTGAAGAGGAGTGGCCCCAACATCGACCCCTGTGGCACCTTGCTCATCACCTCTCCCTCTCCAGAGTACTCCCTGTTTACCGCAACCCTCTGACTTATGCCATTCAGCCAGTTCTCCACCCACAGAACTATTTTAGGATCCATCCCTAGGCTGCGCAGTTTGTTAATCAGCCTTCTATGGGGACACTGTTGAAGGCCTTTCTGTAGTCCACATAGGCCACATCCACCACACCGCCCAGGTCCACTACCTTAGTTACTCAGTCATGTCGTACATTAATACAATGAGTTAGTGCAAAACACAGTGCTTATCCAAAATACAGTAAAAGTTAAGGTTAAATGTATAAGTAAATAAATGCCATTTAAGTCAGTGTATGTGTGTTAGTGTGTGTGTGTATCAATGCTCTGTGTGCAGACAGCGCACTGCTGTTATACTGTAATATATATATGTGTATATGTATTAGTGTGTGTGTGTGTGTATCACAACAATTAGAAAGTGCAGTTAGGTGGCTCAGTATTAGTGTAAAAAATTGCAAGTCTACATTTCCCCACTATCTAGATCAGTTTCAGCCTTATGCATGTCATTGCTGATTTACATGAGTTGTCTAGTGGCAACCCCCTATCCTCCGAAGTCCCTCAGAGCCTGAAAAGAAGAAAACAGTCCCTCAATGTCTTTTTTTTTCATCTGTAAAAATGTGTGTAGACAGTGCACTGCTATGTTACACTGGAATATATATGCAGAGATGTGTATATGTATTAGTGTGTGCATACATCACGACAACTAGAAAGTGCAGTTAGGCGGCTCAGTGGTTAGTACAAAAATTGCTACTTTACACATTTCTCACTGCCCACAACACAATTAATTTGCAGCCGTATTGGCTCTTGCTAGAATTTGTTATTATTACTGCGTTAATGACCAAAAAAATGTTCTCTACCTTTTATCCAGCTTGCTGTCAATGAGGTCTTGTGTCTGATTGGCAGAGGTACGGGCTGAAAATGTTAGAAAATGTGAGATATATTCTTGGGGCAAATTCTTCAGGAGCTTGTCTGAGATGGTAAGAGTCTTTCCAGTACCAGTTGGGCCAATGCACAATACCTGAGTTCAGAGAAAATGGCAGAATATAACCTTTTTAGGACTCTTTCCCATGAGATAAAAAATAATCTTAAGGCTACTTTTTTATTTAAACAGAAAATTCATTTTAAGGCCTATCACGTCAGCTTATCTACAAAATAGTACATAGACATGAAATGAGACATTACAGTTCCTACCATAAATGAAAATTACATACCTACTGTAATTCTTGATCTTTCTGTGTATCTTCACCATTCATCACTGGCTGGGTCTCAGCCAGAGGTGCAGCACCCCACAGGAGCTTCCCCCCCCAAAGGGGGATGAGCCGCCCCCAAGACCAATGTGCAATGTGGCACTCATGGGTTGGCCAGTAATGGCTGTTGGCTCCTCCTCCTCTGCCCCAGTTCTGCTCATCAGAGAGAGAGGGAAAAAAGAGGGCCAGAGAAAACCAAGGGTAGGGCAAGGGAGCCCGAGGGACATGATAAGGACGGATATAAAACTGAAAAAAGAATAAGCTGACCAGAGAACAGAGGAGGAGGAGGAGGAGGAGGAGGAGGTCCTGGGGGTATGGACTTTTGGCCCCAGCCCCTGGGTGGCTACTCAGAAGACAGGAGAGAAGAGGAAAGAACGAAAGATGTGAAAAAGGGAGAGATGGGCCCAACCTGGGCCCACCCTCCCCGCACTGCAATCCGAAAGTTCAATGGTTCTGGGTGGAAATGTAACCTTCTAGAGGCAGAACAGTGCAACCTAGGCAGGCTAAAGCAGCTGAGTAACATAGAATCAAGATTCTTGGATCCATTGTAACTAGCAGGGGGGGGGGGGGCCAGACCCAGAATGCTTTATTATATTGGAAGTGCAGAGAAGGTCCCTACCCCCTTTCCCCCTGGGTGGCAAAAACCACCCAGGAGCAGGATCCCCCCTGGCTACCGCTTCCCAGATTGAGAATCTACAAGGTGTGGGAGGAGGGGTCCTGTCCAACTGAAAGGACCCCTCTCCACAGGGTAGGAGAGGGCTAAAGTGTTATGAAGGAGACAAAAAGGAGGTGGGGTGTCCCTGCCAGCCCCATTGCCTCCCACCACCTGGAGTCGGCCCCGAGCCGCCGGGTCCGAACCAATCCCAGAGAGATCCCCAGGATGAGAGGAGATGGACCCACCAGGAGTCCCCCAAAGGCTAGAATGAGAAGCCCTACTTGCCCTCGCCCCCCGTTGGGCCCTCCACCACCTTACAAGGAAACAGAGGGCCCAAAGGCCACAGAGGGACCTCGCCCACCATTAGCCTCGAAGAGGAAGGCAAACAGGGAGGAGGTATCGCCCAGGGATTGAGGCCTTCTGAGGGGAAGGTGAGAGGGTGCCAGTGATGAATGGTGAAGATACAAAGGAAGATCAAGAACTACGGTAGGTATGTAATTTTCATATCTTCCCTATGTCAGTTTTCACCATTCATCATTGTCTGGGTGAGTACCGAGCCCTCTGAAGGGGGCTCAGCACTTCCCTGAGAGACAGAAGTCCCTCAGCCTCTCATGGGGGAGGACTACTCGAGGAGGAGACCCACTCCATGCCAGTCATGCATGTTACTGGTCAGGGTGAGGCAGGGTCCCCAGTTTCCTGGAGGAAGGAAGTCACCCCTGCAGATCCCGCCTCACCCTGCAGAAGAAAAGACGGGTCCCCGGAACGTGGGGGCAAGCACCCTACACCAGACCAGGGGTGATAGCCTTGATAGGTGAAGTCATGCTGTTTGCCTGATGCAAACTGAAATTCCCGATAGCCATGAAGCTACCTAACTGCCATCATAAGACGCCCTTACCTGGTGCCTGGCTAGCTCTAGGCCCTGAGTGGAGAGGGCAGTGGCCTGCCTGGTTGCCTCCAAATCAGGCAGTGATGAGAGCAGCTGACTCAACATTGCTCACAGATGCCTGTTGTAGGCAACGTGGTGCACCTGATGAGAAGTGGAGAACCCTGGGGTGAGCAATATCTGCGCTGGCAGTCTGGAGGAGCTGGAACTGGGGTAGACAGAATCTGCCAGGTACGGTACAGCACTTCCTGGAAAAATATGGGCCAGGAAGGGACCACCAAGTGGTCCACACTATTTTCACCCAGGAAGGCATGTGTCATCCACTTGGTGTTGCGTCTTGCTATATGGGACAGATGAAGGTCCCCGACCAACCTCGCTAGGAAATGCTGATACTCCGTTTGATCAGCGTCGGAGGACAGATGGGCAGAAGCAGCCTCTTCCTCAATGGAGGAAGACGAGGAGGCCAAAGAACCCGAGGATTCAGACTCCGGCTGCAGTGGGGGAGACAGGGGGAAGACCTGCTCATCCATGGACCTAACATATCTGGGGAAACTCTGCAGCCTGAGCTCTGAACTGTTCCCAGCTCAAGGGCCCTGCAAGACCCACATAGCCTGGGAGAAGAGGGGTTGGGTGCAGAGGCAGGGGGGAGACACCTTTCACTTTAAGTGAGTCACCTCTGTCAAGGCTGGGAGACCAAGCAGGCAATCCCGGACGACAAGGGGATCCGTAGGTCAATTCAGTCAGTGGCCGCTCAACCAACCCAAAGCAGTCAGGATTGTGCCCAGAAGGGGAAACTCCCCTGTGAGGAGACCAGGGCCACCTGTGACCAGAAGGGTGGACCACACCTTCACCCAAAAAGGACTCCCTCGAAGGAGATGAGGGAGAGAACATGAGCTCAGTGCTGTGACTCCTCCCTGAACCCTGAAAGGCTCCAGAGGGGGGTTGCAGCCCCTTGCCCTGTCCCCTCAACCCCGTCGATTCTGAGAAAGACCTTTTCCTCATTCCTGGTGCTGGGGACCATACCAATCCCAAGGGCTCCCTGGAGGGAAGCCGCAGAAGAGGAGGTACTGCCCAGTCTTGGTGGCACTGGGGATGGTAGCCATCCCACCCCAAGACCCAAACTACTGCCCCTTCAGACCGAGGGCCACTATCAGAATTTCTGCTCCCAGCACTGCCCTCTGCATGGTAGCTGGCACCGACCATTACCACTGGAGATGAGGGAAGGGGCACTCAGGAAGGTGCAGTGGTACTGGGCACCGGAGAGCCCTCTGACTCTGAGAAGTCAGGCCTCCAGTCCGGATCAGCCACCTGATTATCTGGCTCAAGAGGAGACCCAGAAGACCTCCAGCCTGACAACTCCGGGTGCTCTCCCACCCTCAGCACCACAAGCAGCACCACAGTTGCGCCCAGTACCACTCGCGGCACCGCCCCAATCACCATAGTCGCAAACAGCCCTGGGATCCAGAAAGGCACCACTGGGCGGCTCTGAGGAACCACTGATGCCGGACCCAGCAGCAGTGGGCCATGACACCCGGGGAGCCTGCACCTCCGAGGATGACTGCCTGGGCGGTGCTCCTGGTCCGTCACCCAGAGGAGCTAGACTGGCCTTCTGGCACCATGAAAAAGGCCTCTTTCCTGACAAGTCTAGAAGAGGAGGAGGAGGCCCCCTCCTCACTGCTCTGTATAGAACTGTGAGGGCACCCAGAGGAAGGGCGGAAAGACCTACATTTGGAGCCTCTCAAGTGACGCCATCCCCTGAAAGTCGTCGGAGCCCTGCCTACTTTAGACTCACAGTACTATAGAATGTAGTGGTCCATAGAGAAACAGGTGTCGTAATTGTCCACATCATGCTGAGGTCCAAGGCAGGTTAGATAAACATCATGGAAATTTGCCTTCCGCAGGCACACCGAAGCACTGGAGGCCAGCCCACTTTGGATGAATGCTCCCGTGGGGTGCTGCGCCTACAACTGACACCCAGACACTGATGAATGATGAAGATTGACACTGGGAAGATCTGTAAATTTTCTACAAATATCATCTCCATGCAGTCGTACTTTTTTGTTTTAGTGCCACGGGTGACAACACCCCACAGGAACCAGAATTTTGGGGGCCAGCAATGCAGGTGTAAGTACCAATGTGTGCAGGACATCTGTGTGCAATCTGATATACAGCAGCACCAACCTCAGTACCTTTTTCTTTTGTTTACCAAGGATGAGAGTTAATAATTAAATGACTAAATAATCCTAACAACAAAATAAGGACATAAGATAGTCCACTGGTTCATGTAAGAATGGACAGACACTCGAAAATGTAAATTACGAACCCTCCATAATTCTTGATCTGGGAAAATCTTCATTGATTCACATGTGGGGGGGCTTTGCGCTGGTTGCGCAAGGACCCCTGCAGGAGCCAGACCTTTTCAGGAAAGCTGACGCCAAGGTAAGCTGCGGACATGTGCAGCACTGTGAGAGGGAGCTCACTGCACAGGCTTACCTCGGCACCAGCCCTCAACTGCCTCAGTACCTTTTTTACTGAGGAGGTGTGTGACAGGGTGGAATAGGACCCTGCCCCAGTTGTTATGGAAAAAGTTTGAATGCAGGGATGTGTTCTATTCTCTCCTTTTCTGTCTCTTCTCTGTCTGGTTGCGCAACCAAATTTTCCTGTGAGACCTAGGATTTGATCACCCGACAGTCTCACAATTCTTTGCCTCTCGCTCTCTCTCAGCCTTTCACTTGCTGTTTTGTCTCTTTTCCTCCCTTGCATATCTGGTGGTATAAAAATACATACAAATAACTGTATGGAAATGTAACTGATATTGGGATCCCTTTTGTTTAGAAATTACATAGTGTTAATTTTTGAAATGTATATAATTGTGGTTTGAGATGATTGCTGAAAGCTATTAGAAACTCAGGAGGTTACCTGAGTGCAATTTGTAAGCCTTTTGCAGAAGAGTTGTGGAAAAGGGGCCTCAGAAACAGGATGCTTGTTAAGAATGGGGGTTGGAAGGACTTATAAGAGAGCGGAGCCACAATTTCTTTAAAGAGAGAGGAGACACAGAGACTGAAGGAAAACTCAGATGGACTTTTTCTGTTTATTTGGCCTTTGTAAATAGTTATACTGAACAAGTTTATTTTTTATGTTACTGCTTGTATAAATAAGTATTTTTGGTGAATTCTACAACTGCTCCTCATTTTTCCTGTGCTTCTTGACCTGTGCCTCAACGACGATGGTGTCAGCCTAAGTGGTATTTATGTGGTGCATACTCTAAGCCAGGAATTTTGTGCGTAGGTACTGAACCTAGTACCAGGGAAGCACAGAGGAAGGTATGGATTCTGTAGCAGCAAGTCCAGGTGTGGTTATCAGGTGAATGGCAGCCAAACCAGCAGAGACAGAAATCCAAGCTGAGATTGTACAGCTAGCACAAGTTATAGAAAGAGAACAGGCAGCGACAGAACCTGAAGCCTGAAGACTTTTTCAAATGGTGGGCTATACAAAAAAAAGAGATGGAGAAGCAGAGGAGAGAACAGATTCAGCGACAGGAACAGCAGATGAGAGAAGAGATGCAGTGACAGAAGCAGCGATGGCTGGATTGCCTTGCAAGCTATCAAAGGCAGAGCATCTGGCACAGATCCAGATGAGCAACAAAACACAAGCAACTTAAAAGCCATTAAACCTACAAAGTTGTGTCCCTCAGATGATACTGAGGCATATCTGACAACTTTTGAAAGGGTTGCTGCAGCCTGCTAGTGGCCAAAGCAGCAATGGACAATCAGACTGGTACCCTACCTGACGAGGAAAGCCCAACTTGCCTACAGCAATACCCAAATAATGTGAAAGGGACCCCAGAGTGTGATGATGTGTTTCAAGCCATTTAAGGCTGCATTATGTTCAGCCCCTGTTTTGAGAAGCCCAGACTTTGAGAAACCATTTTTGCTACAAACAGATGCATCAGAGGAAGGCCTAGGTGCAGCCCTAAGTCAAAATGTAGATGGGACAAAACATCCTATTCTGTATATGTAACCCCCTACAAATGGGGTTCCCAAAAAGTCTTCCTTGAGCTTGCCTAAATGCTCACTGCCAGGCTGATATCCTGCATTTTAGCAGTTTAAATGTGATTGCCAGAGAGTCCCTGTATAGCCTCTGTGTACTGTCTCTTTAAAAGCTGTCTAGATTGCAGTCATAAGTAATCTGAGAGGGAGCTCTGTTGAAAGATGTAACTATTTGCTGAAAATCAGTTAGAGTGATAATGATAATGTAGTTTGTCTAACCTGCCTTCTTTGCAGCAAAGACTGTTTTGTTGATCTCCACTATCTTGATCCTGGACTGCGAATTGGATCCATCAATTCTGGTGGGACCTAAAATGGAGCCGGACTACAGGAGCTGTCTGGAGTCAAAATCTGTAGGAATTGTACTTTTGGTTTTTGAAACTGAAGGGGGAGCTCTTGCTTTGACTGATAGCCGAATCAGCCAACTGAACCTTTTGGATCTGAGGGAAATCTCCAAGCTGTCTGTCGTTTAAGTCAGATCTAAGTTGTAAGCTGAAGGAGGAACAGCTCGATATAGCTTGAGCAGCCGTCTGTGTAGTTTTCACGCGGGAGAACTGTGGAAAGGCCTGATTTCTGGCCTGCATGTCTGTCTACTGCTCTGAGAGGGAGAAGAGAATTGTTTTCAGACTGAATCCAAGTTGTGTGATTAAAGTACGCTACTGAAGTGGGACCAGATTCAACCTGAAGAAGACCGAAGATTTTGCTGAATGCGATCGGCCTGTCAGGAGTTCCAGCTACCCCCATGCTCCCGGTGTGTGCAGAGACTTTGCGATTGTGACCGGGGAGCACTTTGCCTGGTACAGTAGAATTCCCTTACATGTAAATGTGCTGTGATCCGCAAGTGGGTCATGATTTGGTCCCCCACTGTGTTCTGCTTTCTGGAAGCTGTATCCAGCCCAAAACGGACTGCACCCGAATTTGTTTCCATGCGGTCTGAGTCTTGCCAGACTGGCCAAGCCAGACTACCCGCTGCACAGAAGAGCCATCGATGAGAGACCTGCCTAGGGATCAGCCCCCTGCTCCATGCTTGAACAGGAACAACGCCTCGGTGAATTGTGTGGGCCCTGCTTCTCCTGGCTCTCCAGATCAACCACCTGCTGTCTCAGTTTTGGTCCAGCCTGTGTCCAGTCTTGGGTATCGTGATTAATGATCAGGGTAGCTCCCTGCAACAACAGTTTACTTTAAATGTGTCATCTGATTGCCTGGTTGTTTCTTTTTTCTTCACAAACTGAGCCCTCCGGCTCTGGATTACAATTAGTGTGTGTGGTGCATGTTGTTTTCTTCCCATCACAGGGTCCCAACCAGCTGCGATGCCAGCCTACCCCGGGCAACGGTCCTGGCTAGCCCATCTCTTCTCCACCTGGGTATCCAGAGGTGTGACTGTGTGGGGGAACTTAAAATGCATGCATAACTGCCTGATTGATATAACTTTTAAGCTAATTAACCTGATTTTGCCCCTTCCTTGTTCAAACCCCTGAATAAATCAGATCTAACTTTTTCTGCATTAAATCTGACTGTGGTTCCAGTTTGTGTTCAAAGTACTGTTTTGCTGCTATTTGCTGTGCATAACCTTGTTTTACAGGGGGTTCCCAGGGTCAAGCCAGAGGAACCAGCCCTGGTGGTTAGTGCAAACAGTGTGGGTATCTGTGTGGTGTGCAGGGGTATTGTGAAAGTGATTATTGTACAGCATTCAGGCCACTAGAGGGGAAAGAGGGGGGTTGCAGTGTCCCGGAAGGCTGTTCACAGGTTAGCTTGACCACTACCAACCCTGACCTCCGGGTGGAGGCAACCGTTTCAGAACTCAGGCCCCTTAACCTGCTACTAGCCAAGCAGGCAGGGATAGTAGCCCTTGGGATAGTGCCACCTAGGGGTTAAATATATAAGTAGAAAGTTGCATGACAGAAACAAAAGGTACTCCACCATTGAAAAGGAATGTTTAGCAGCAAAGTGGGCCATGGAGACCCTTACGTTTCATTTACTAGGAACTGACTTTGTACTTACAACAGATCACATTCCTCTCTGTTGGCTTAACCAAATGAAAGATAAAAATTCCAGAATCACAAGGTGATACCTGGCATTACAGCCATTTAAATTCACGGTGATACACAAATCTGGTAAAGAGAATAGCAATGCTGATTTTCTGTCAA
This sequence comes from Neoceratodus forsteri, assembly GCA_016271365.2. NCBI lineage: Eukaryota > Metazoa > Chordata > Ceratodontiformes > Ceratodontidae > Neoceratodus > Neoceratodus forsteri. The sequence continues at coordinate 1,705,495,450 of CM028129.1, read as the reverse complement.
GATATCGATCTGGAACTGAGGGATCTGAAGGTTGAAAAACAAATGTACGGGTTTAAACTTTACTGTCTGCTGTACTGTTATAGAAAAAAGATACTGCACATGTGCTTAATTTCTGAAACTTCGAAGCTAATATTAGTAGAGAATTACTACAAAGGTTTGGAAACCTGTTTGATAAAACAGGTTCCCTCTTAAGGAGGGGGGTGTATGTGACAGGCTGGAATAGGACCCTGTCCCAGTTGTTATGGGAAGAGTTTGAATGCAGGGATCTGTTCTATTATCTTTTCTCTCTCTTCTCTGTCTGGTTGGGCAACCAAATTTTCCTGTGAGACCTAGGATTTGATCATCCTGACAGTCTTGCAATTCTTTGCCTCTTGCTGTTTTTCAGCCTTTCACTTGCTGTTCTGTCTCTTTTCCTCCCTTGCATATCTGCTGGTATAAAAAATGTATGCAAATAATTGTATGGAAATGTAATTGATATTGGGATCCCTTTTGTTTAGAAATTATATAGTGTTAATTATTGAAATGTATAGAATTGTGGTTTGAGATTATTGCAAAAAGCTATTAGAAACTCAAGAGGTTACCTGAATGCAATTGTTAAGCCTTTTGCAGAAGAGCTGTGGAAAAGGGGCCTCAACTCAGGCATACTGTGTTCCTGCCAACACCTGCCTGAAACATACAAGAACACAATGGAAGAAACAGAATGCTTGTTAAAAATGGAGGTTGGAAGGAGATATAAGAGAGCTGAACTGCAACTGCTTGAAAGGGAGAGGACACACAGAGACTGAAGGAAAACTCAGATGGACTTTTTCTGTTTTTCTGGCCTTAGTAAATAGTTATACTGAACAAGTTTATTTTTCATGTTACTGCTAGTATAAATAAATATTTTGGGCGAATTCTACAACTACTCCTGGCTTTTCCTGTGCTTCCTGACCTGTGCCTTAACAACAAGGTGCAACATAACCTAACAAGGACTTATGAATTTAACCTAAGAGCATAACACAGCCCTGGTGACCCGTGTAAGAAGGGTCAACAAACCAGTAACACAGTGTCTTCACAAACCAACCAAGAACAGGGGATGAAGCCAATATAACATGCTGGAGTGAGCCCTACGGAATGGCATGTGAGCATGTGAATCAATGGTGAAGATATTCCTAGAAGATCAAGAATTATGGTGAATATGTAATTTACATATCTTCCAGGAATCAATCTTCACCATTGATTCACACTAGTGAGTCAGAGTACCAGTGTGACAGGGTTGAATAAGGCCCTGCCCCATTTGTTATGCAGAAAGAGTTTAAATGCAAGGGTCTGTACTATCCTCTCCCTTTCTCTCTCTTCTCTGTCTGGTTGTGCAACCAAATTTTCTTGTGAAACCTAGAAACTGATTACTCTGATGGTTTAGCAATTCTACACCTCTTGCTATCTCTGCCTTCACTTGCTGTTTCTGTCTTTTCTCCCCCCCCATCTGCGGTTATAAAATATATGTGAATCTTTATGTGGAAATATCACTGATACTGGGATCTGTTTGTTTAAAACTGCATATAGTTGGGCCGGCCCGGTGGCGCTGAGGGTTGAGGCGCAGGACACCACACCTTGCGCCACACCAGTGACCCGGGTTCGGGAATGAGCCCGGGCCGTCGGGGGTCGGCAGGGGAGGACTGGGATTGAGCATCCGCAGACTGCTCTCCTAGTCCTGGGGTGGGTTGGGGAATCTCACCGCGCTGTAGCGGCCCCTGGGGACGCCGGGGCACTACTAGTGCTGGTGATATCGAGGGGAACGCTGCAGACGCGCAGGCACGCTGAGCCCAAACGTCATTGCACATCCGCGTTCCAAAGGACCAATTGGAGGAAAATGGCTGGGTGCGACCGTGCAGCTTGATGGTCACGCTCCGAGCCGCCTGGAGGACTTTGGTGGAATCCTGTCAGGGAGGGTCCAGGGCTATCCTGGCTGGCTGAGGCAGAGGGGGAGCCCTCCAGCAGGACGGCAAGACAGCTGTCCCAGATCCTCCTGGGTGCAGTTTGAGCTACCCAGTTCTCCGGGCTGGCGGAGCCGGCAGCTGGATGCCCCAAGCCGGAGTGTGCCACAGCAGACGAAAAAGTATTACATGATCAAAAAAAAAAAAAAAAAACATGCATATAGTTATACTATTGAAATTATTGCAAAAGCTACTTGGAACTCAAGGGGTTAACCTGAGATGCAGTTTTTAAGCCTTTTGCAGAGCTGTAAACAAGAGGTCAGTTCTGGGTCACTGTGTTCTTTTTGCTGCACCTGCATTGAAACTGACAAGAACATTCTGTAAACTTATAAAAACTTTCTGTGAGAAGTAGGCACTCTTAATGAGTTCCTAGACAAAGACTTATAAAAAGAGCAGTAATGCTTTTGCTGGAGAGACAAGGAGAGTGAGAGACTGAAACTTGGAATTAAGATCTACCCTCAAAAGAAGGACTTAGTTTTCTCTGTTTCTACTGCCTTTGAAAACAGTTATACTGAATAATTTTTATTTTTTATGTTGCTGGTTTTGAGGAAAATAAAATGCTATTTGCGGATTTTGAAACTGCTCCTGGTTTTCTTATGCTTCCTGACCTGTGCCTTGATGACAACCAAGCTCAGACAAAAATCCACCGGACTAGGTCAGTTGAAGCCAGGGGCTCACTGAAGGTAGCATGCTGTCTGGCATGGACATCCAGGGCATCGTGCTTAACAAGGGTGTGCACTGTGCTCCAAGTAGCAGCCCTGCAAATATCACGGATAGGCACTGAGTGAATCTCTGTCAGCAAAGTGGCAACCACTTTGGTGGAGTGAGCATATACTTGGCTCTCTAGCTTGACCTAAGCCATGGCTTAGCAGTGGCACAGGCAGCTGACAATCCAGGCAGAAATGCACTTGACTATAACTGGCTGCCCATTCCAACTAGGACTGAAGGAGATAAATAGCAGTTTGGAATGCCTGAGGTCCTTAGTTCTGTCCAGGTAAAACATAAGGACCTTCAATATCCAGAGAATAGAGAGTATGTTCTTCTTCACTCTGGAACTTGGCACAGTAGGTAGGCAGCACTAGTAGCTGTTTAAGATAGAACTCAGATACCACTTTCAGTCGCAACTTAGGATGTGTGAAGGACCGCCTTGTCCTTATGGAAAAAAGTATACAGAGGATCTGTGATCAGGGCATGGATTTCAATCACTCTGTAGGCATCCCTTTGGAAGAAATAACATTACTATGGTGAGTAATATTTTCTTCGAACCCCAGGAATCCCTCACTTATGCTTAATAACTGTAGACTCCCTAGCAGTACCTTGGGAGGCTGGGTACAGAACCTATTTAGGAAAAAGGTTATGCAAAACAGCAGTCCCAAAACTGGCATCCCTTCTGGGCTTTATGTCTGGACAGCAGTGCTTTGTGAAAGTGGGTACTGTTTTCCAGGTAGCTGCTTTACAGGGTTCCTGCAGGGAAACACCTCTTGATGCTGACACAGAGGCAGGGACGCCTCTTTTGGAGTGGGTCCTAGGGCCTTCATGTGGCAGCTTGCCAGCTCTGCCGTAACAGAACTACACAGAAAGCTATCCAACAAAATATGGTTCTCTCGGATGCTGGTTTACCTTTCACCACTTCACCATATGTGATAAATAATTGAGTATTAGTGGACCTCACATACTTTTTGTGGTCTAGGTAGTAGCTCATAGCTCTCTTAACATCCAGACTCTAGAGCTTTTGTCCTTGTGAACTGGATTTTGCTGTAAAGAAAACTGGAAGCAGCACCGACCCAGTGGTGTAGAGGGCTGAAGTGCCAGCACCTTATCTCCTGCCACACCAGTAACCTGGATTTGGGAATGGATGTGGGTCACTTAGGGTCTGGTCGGGGGAAAGGGCATCGACCCTCCTCCTCGGGAAGGTGGGATTTATGTGACCCGCCATCGTCTGCCACATGGAGGCATCTGGGTGATGGCGCAGGTCTGGGCATGTCACGATATAGACCAACTGAGGTGTTTGAGGATGTCTCCAGTGGAGCTCGTAGCTATGCCACTGCATGGAGAAGGTCCGGTGGAACCCAAGGAGGAAAAACCCCCTCTGACTGCAGGATGACAAATGGTCTCTCACAGACTCCACACTGGTAACTGGGCTCCTGCCACAGTCTAGATAGCCAGGACATCGGTGAGGAGGTAAGTCTGGGGGAAGCCAGGTGATGGGGCAGGCAGGACCAAGCAGAAGGGCATATGCCAGGGGCAACCACAGGAAAAAAATATCTATGGAAAAAAAAAGAAAACTGGAAGTGTAATTGATTGAGTCAGTCAAAATTCAGACAAGACTTTAAGGAGGAATTTTCTGTTAGTTATTAGTTGTACCTTGTCCCTGTGAAATACGATATAGTTAGATTTGTGCAGAGGGCTTGCTGCTCACTCACCCTCATGGCAGATGTCAGTGATACCAGGAAAATGATGTCCAGGTGACATACGTCAAGGCAGCAACTGCCATAGGCTGAAAAGGAGCTCCGATCTAGTGGGCAGTACACAGATTCAGATCCCATGGAGAGACAGCATCCCTTACTGGACGATACAGGTGATTAAGGTCCTTGAAGATCTTTTAGAAAAGGGCTGCAAAGCCACTGACCTTTCCTTGCCAGTTGAAGCGTATGCTGTCACTGCTGCCAAATTAACCTTCAGGGTTGAGGGCCTGAGGCCCAGGGACTATAAGAAGACTAGTTACTCCAGTACTTAAGTCAGACTCACCCCCAGTGGGCTGAGCTGTCCAGAAGACCAAAGGGAAAATATTTTCCACTTTCAGACACATGTTTTCTTTGTTGCTAGTTTCCCTGAAACCTTAAAGGAGATAGGAAATGATTTACTGTTGTGTGTAACTGCTTAATGAATCATAAACAACAAGCAGTGGCCTCCCTGTGTTTTTGTCATTGCTGCAGATGATTTAAATGCATATTTACATGCAGCTCTTTCATGCTGAAACCTCTGTCTCTTTTGACAGCTATTTTTGTTAAATTGGTAGTCAGCACATACCAGGCTCTCGACACTGACTCTGATTTTAGACTTCTGAAACCTTCGCACTGGAATGCCGTTCCTTTTAAACAGCAGTTTCAAAGAAGGATGATGCCACACTCCTGGTATATGCAAAGAATGAAAGGCGCCAGGCTCAAAATGATTACCATTTTTCGGTGACCATTCCTTACACCCACTCAAATAAACACTCTGTACATGTGCACAGTCCCACTTCTAGTAACAGATTAGAACAGTTAGGATATGTATAGTGCCACACTGAACAACTACCATTTGTATGACCGGCTCACACAGCAACTACCACCCCCACCCTACCCCCAAACACACTATGCTATACAGAAGCTCAGGTAATAAGAAGACTATGTTGAAAATCTGGGGTGCAAATATTTATGATTTCCGCAGTTATGAGCGTGCATACTGAAACTGCAACGAATGGGCATAACTTTGTCATTTTTTCATATTTTGACCCAAATGTTGAACATACTCTTCTTATCACCCCACCTCATGAATTCCATAGGTGAACATTTTCAAATCCATGGGAGAATGGCATTCCGCACCACAGGTGCGAAAACACATTTTGGGCCGGATGTGAAAAAATGGAAACTACGTACTTACCGTAATTCTTGATCTTCTTGGACAAAGTCTCCACCACTCATTCACACTAAAGGGATCTATGCCAGAGGCGCTAGGACCCAGTGGGAGCAAACTTTTCAAGAGGGCCGGCTCCAGAGATGGAGCTGCGAGGAAGCGGCGCCACGAGCCCCGGCTCATGCGGCAAAGACTATCTCAGCGTCGACCCTCCAACCGCCTCAGTACTTTTTTTCCAAGGAGGTGCAGCGTAACTAACCTAGAAGGACTAACCTAAAAACGGACATAAGATAGTCCGAATGACCCGTGTAAGAAGGGTCAACAATGAAGTCTTCAGAGCCCAGCCACTGAGGGAGTGAAGACCAAAAACAGAGAAGTGAGCTCGGGGATGGTGGGTGGGTGTGTGAATGAGTGGTGGAGACTTCGTCCAAGAAGATCAAGAATTATGGCAGGTAAGTAATGTCTATATCATCCTGGACATAAAGTCTCCACCGCTCATTCACACTAATGGGAGAGTACCGAGCTAATAATCCCCTGGGACTAGCGGCAGGAAATAAGAGCTCACATACTTAGGACAGAAGTCCATTAAGAATAGTTCTGCCAAACGACAGATGTCTTCTGGCATGGACATCCAAGGCATAGTGCTTAACAAAAGTATGCACTGAGCTCCAGGTAGCTGCATTGCAACTATCTGCAATGGGCACGTTGTGGATTTCTGCCAGAGATGCCACAACTGCTCTAGTAGAGTGAGCGTACACTCTGCCTTCCTGCTTAACCTGTGCCATTGAATAGCAGTGGTGAAGGCATGCCACTAGCCATGCTGAAATGCATCTAATAGCGATAGGTTGACCCAGCCGGGTCTCGCTGAAGGAAACAAACAGTTGTTGAGCCTTGCGAATTACTTTTGTTCTATCTAGATAGAATTGCAGTGCTCTCTTAACATCCAGAGAAAGAAGGGTACACTCCCCTTCATTCTGGAAGTTCACAAAGTAGGTAGGCAGGACTAAAGGTTGGTTTAGATGGAATTCTGAGACAACCTTATGGAGATACTTAGGATGATTCCTAAGAACTACTTCGTCCTTGTAAAATACCGTGTACTGGGGGTCTGTGACCAGTGCATGTATTTCAGAAACTCTAAGGGCCGAAGTGATGGCCACCAGGAAGGCTGTTTTCCCAGTGAGGACTTTCAATTCCCAAGTAGCTAGGGGCTCGCAAGGTTTTCAAGTGAGCATGTCTAGCACAAGGTTAATGTCCCAGGCCGCAACTGGACGTCTGATAGGTGGTCCAGTATGCAGAATACCCCAAAGAAACCTCTTAACTACAGGTAACTGAGCCAGTGACATGGAAAGTACCGGCTCATGATAAGCTAAAATGGTACAAAGATGAACTTTGACTGTGGAGTAGTGCAGACCTGAATTTGAGAGGTCTAAAAGGTACTCCAAGACTTTTTTTAGTGGGCAGGAAAAAGGATTCGAAGAGGATTTTACACACCAGATAGAGAAATGCTTACATTTGGCTGTGTAGGTGTTTCTAGTGGCTGGCTTATGTGCAGCCAAAAGAAATGGAAATTACGTACCTACTGTAATTCTTGATCTTCTTGGACGAGTCTCCACCACCCATTCACACTAATGGGATCTGCACCGGGGGCACTAGGACCCAGCGGGAGCAAACTTTTTTGCTAGAGGGTCGGCACCGGAGATGGCGCCGTGAGGAACAGCACCGCGAGCCTCTGCTCGTGCGGTAATGACTATCCCGGCGTCGACCCTCCAACCGCCTCAGTACCTTTTTTTTCTGAGGAGGTGCAGCGTAACTAACCTAGAAGGATAGCCTAACAAAAACCGGACATCAGATAGTCCGGACGACCCGTTTATGAAGGGTCAACAAAGAAGTCTTCGCATCCTAAAGATTGAGGGAGTGAAGACCAATAACAGAGGTGAGTTGGGGGGATGGTGGGTGGGCATGTGAATGAGTGGTGGAGACTCATCCAAGAAGATCAAGAATTATGGTAGGTACATAATTTCCATATCTTCCTGGACATAAGTCTCCACCACTCATTCACACTAATGGGAGAGTACTGAGCTAATAATCCCCCGAGAGGGTGGCAAGAGAGACCGAAAGCTCACAATTTTAGGACAGAAGTCCATTAAGGATGGTCCTACCAAATGAAAGATGTTGTCTGGCATGGACATCCAGAGCATAGTGTTTGACGAAAGTATGCACTGAGATCCAGGTGGCCGAATTGCAAATATCTGCGATGGGCATGTTGCGGATTTCCGCTAGGGATGCCGCGACCGCCTAGTAGAGTGAGCTGCACACTTCCCCTCCAGCTTAACCTGTGCCATGGAATAACAGTGGCGAAGGCATGCAACCAGCCATGCAGAAAACATCTATAGCAACAGGTTGACCCAACGGGTCTCACTGAAGAAACAAACAGTTGTTGAGCTTTAGAAGTCTTTTGTTCTGTCTAGATAGAACGTAAAGCTCTTTTGACATCCAAGAATGAAGAATGCTCTCCTTCATTTGGAAGTTACAAAGTAAGATGGAAGGACCAGAGGTTGGTTTAGATGGAATTCTGAAACAACCTTAGGAGAAAACTTAGGATGGGTCCTAAGAACTACTTTGTCTTTATGAAACACAGTATACAGAGGGTTTGTGACCAAGGCATGTATCTCAGAGACCCTGCGGGCCAAGGTAATGGCCACTAGGAAGGCCGTCTTCCAAGTGGGAAATTTTAACTCACAGGTAGCTAGAGGCTCGAAAGGTTTTTGAGTGAGCATGTCTAGCACAAGATTAATGTCCCAGGCTGCGACTGGATGTCTTATAGGAGGTCTGGTATGCAGAATTCCCTTAAGAAAACTCTTAACCACAGGTAACTGAGCCAGTGACAAGGAAAGTACTGGCTCATGATAAGCTGAAATTGCACAAAGGTGAACTTTGACTGTAGAGTATTGCAGACCTGAATTTGAGAGGTCTAAAAGGTACTCTAGAACTTTATCTGGTGGGCATGAAAAAGGATTCAAAGAGGATTTGGCACACCAAAGCGAGAAATGCTTCCATTTGGCTGTGTAAGTTTTTCGAGTGGCTGGCTTGTGTGCAGCAAGTAGAATATCTGAAACCCTGTGAGAGACATTGAACCTGTTCACTTCTGTCTCTTCAGGAGTCAAGCGTGAAGGTGAAGCAGCCTCAGATTGGGATGGACCACAGGCCCCTGAGTCAGAAGGTTCATCTGAAGGGGAAGCAGTTTCAGAGGAGTTTCCGACATACTGTTGAGTAGTAGAAACCATATCTGTCGAGGCCAAAAGGGAGCAATGAGAATCATTTGTCCCCCTGGGACTCGAATTTGAGAAGTACTTTCTGAATTAAAGGAAGAGGCGGAAAGGCGCACTCTTGGACGAGTCTCCACCACTCATTCACACTATTGGGATCTGCACCAGAGGCACTAGGACCCATCGGGAGCAAACTTTTTTGCTGGGGAGTCGATGCCAGAGATGGCGCCGCGAGGAATGGCGCCCTTGAGCCCCAGCTTCATAGCGGCAAAGACTATCGGCGTCGACTCCCAACCACCTCAGTACCTTTTTACCAAGGAGGTGCAGCGTAACTAACCTAGAAGGGTAGCCTAACCTAAAAACCGGACATAAGATAGTCCGGACGACCCGTGTAAGAAGGGTCAACAAAGAAGTCTTCAAGGCCTAAAGATCTGAGGGAGTGAAGACCAACAAGAGAGGTGAGCTCGGGGGATGGAGGGTGGGCGTGTGAATGAGTGGTGGAGACTCGTCCAAGAAGATCAAGAATTACGGTAGGTACGTAATTTTCATATCTTCCTGGACATAAGTCTCCACCACTCATTCACACTATGGAGAGTACCGAGCTAATAATCCCCGAGAGGGCGCAGGAGAAACCAAGAGCTCACGTTTCTTAAGACAGAAGTCCATTAAGGATGGCTCTGCCAAAGGAAGAATGTGTCTGGCATGGACATCGAGTGCATAATGCTTAATGAAAGTATGCACTGGGCTCAGGTGGCTGCATTGCAGATGTCTGCAATGGGCACGTGCCGGATTCCGCTAGGGATGCCGCTACCGCTCTGGTAGAGTGGCGTAAACTCAGCCTCTAACAACCTGCGCCATGGAATAGCAGTGATGAAGGCACGCCACTAGCCATGCTGAGATACATCTAATAGCGACAGGTTGACCGGCCGGGTCCCACTGAAGGAAATGAACAGTTGCTGGGCTTTACGAAAATCCTTGGTTCTATCTAAGTAGAAACGCAAGGCCCTCTTAACATCCAGAGAATGAAGAGAGCATTCCCCTTCATTTTGGAAGTCCGCAAAATAAGAGGGAAGGACCAAAGGTTGGTTAAAATGAAATTCTGACACAACCTTAGGAAGAAATTTAGGATGAGTACAAAGGACTACGTTGTCTTTATGAAACACAGTGTATGGAGGATCTGTGACCAGGGCATGTGTCTCAGAGACCCTGCGGGCTGAGGTAATGGCCACTAAGAAGGCAGTCTTCCAGGTGAGGAACTTTAGTTCACAGGTAGCTAGAGGCTCAAAAGGTTTCCGAGTGAGCATGTCTAGCACAAGATTAATGTCCCAGGCTGCAACTGGATGTCTCGTAGGAGGTCTGGTGTGCAGAATGCCCTTAAGAAATCTCTTAACCATAGGTAACTGAGCCAGTGAAAGTGAAACAAATGGCTCATGATACGCTGAAATGGCACTAAGGTGAACTTTAACTGTAGAGTACTGGAGACCTGAATTTGAGAGGTCCAAAAGGTACTCTAAAACTTTATCTGGAGGGCAGGAAAAGGGATTCAAAGAGGACTTTGCACACCAGAGTGAAAAACGCTTCCACTTAGCTGTGTAAGTTTTCCGAGTGGCTGGCTTCCGTGCAGCCAGGAGGATATCAGAAACTCTTCGAGAGACGTTGAACCGATTTACTTCTACCTCTTCAGGAGCCAAGCGTGAAGGTGAAGAGATCTCAGATTGGGATGGACCACCGGTACCTGAGTTAAAAGGTTCATCTGCAGGGGAAGTGGTCTCGGAGGAACTGCCAACATACTGTTGAGAAGTGGAAACCACAGTTGTCGAGGCCAAAAGGGAGCAATGAGGATCATCTTGTCTCCCTGAGACTCGAACTTGAGGAGTACTCTCTGAATTAGAGGAAGAGGCGGAAAGAAAGCGTTTTGTCCACCGCAGCCTGAACGCATCCTGACAAAAAATGCCAGGCCCTGGATTTCTGGAGCAGAAGAGAGGCAGTTTTGCATTGAGTGGGGATGCAAAAAGGTCCAGGTCGGAGTTCCCCACTCTTCGAATAGTGACTGAACTATGGTTGAGTCGAGAGACCACTCGTGAGGATCTGTCTCTGTTCTGCTGAGACGGTCTGCCAAGTCGTTCTGTACACCTGGCAGGTAGATTGCTTGAATTAGAGCCTTGTGCTCCAAGCACCATTCCCAGACCCTCATGCTTCTCTGCATAAGGGGTAAGAATGAGCACCGCCTGCTTGTTGATGTAATACATCACTGCTTTGTTGTCCGTTTGGAGGAGAATATTCTTGTGACAGAGAATGTCCTTCAAAGCTCGGACCGCATAAGGCGACTCTCATTTCTAGGACATTTATGAAGCTGGGACTCAAGTTGAGTCCACACACCCTGAGTGTGGAGAGCCTGACAGTGAGCTCCCCACCCATTAGTGAGGCGTCTGTGGTAATGGAGATCTGATGATTCAGAGGGGCAAGGTATCCTTGCAGGATATTGTCCTCTTGAGACCACCAGGTGAGAGACCTCTTTAAGGGTTCTGTCACCTTGATGAGATAGGACTGCGGGTGAGTGGTTGGAGACCACTGAGTACTGAGCATCCACTGGGTGGTTCTCATGTGCAGACGGGCCAGAGGTACAGTGAACACTGAGGATGCCATGAGGCCCAGCATCCGTTGCATCGAGAGCACTGCAACTGAACTGTTCTCTCCGATGTAACGGGCCATCTGAAGGATATCGTTCCTTCTGTCCTCTGGAAGAAAGGCCTTCGCACAGGATGTGTCCAGAAGGGTCCCTATGAAAAGGAGCCTCTGGGAGGGCTGCAGCTGCGATTTCTTGAGGTTTAGCAGGACTCCTATGGACGTAAGGAGGCGAGAGGCCGTCTCTATGGCATCCAGAGTCCCTTGCCTGGAAGGACTTGCCAGAAGCCAATTGTCCAGATAAGGGAACACCTGTATTCCGAGTTTTCTGAGGTGCGCTGTGAGAACTGCACAACACTTTGTAAAAACTCGCGGTGCCGAGGATAGCCCAAAAGGCAGGACTCTGAACTGATAATGATGTCCCAGAGCCACAAACCTCAGGAATTTGTGATGCCTTGGGTGAATGGGAATGTGCTGGTAAGCATCCTGCATGTCTAGGGAGGCTAACCAGTCGTGCTGATAAACAAGGGTAACAGGGTTCCTAGAGAATCATTTGAATTTCTCCTTGGGGAGAAATTTGTTTAGCTTTCTGAGATCTAGAATGGGCGCATTCCCCAGACTTCTTTGGAACCAGAAAGTAATGAGAGTAGAACCCGTGTTTCGTTGATGCCGTGGCACAGTTCTACTGCCCTGTTGTTTAGAAGGCCCTGAATGTCGGCGGTGAGAAGGTCTGACTGAAGGGCAGACAGCCTGGGCTGCCGTTTGGGAGGGACGATCCGGAGGTTTCCACAAAATTGAGCGAGTACCCCTCGCGGATTATCCGAAGAACCCATTTGTCTGAGGTTATGGACTTCCACTGGCTGTAGAAGTGCATCAGCCGACCTCCCAACGGAGAGGAAAAGTCCACCTCGGGCAGTTGAGGTGGGACTTGGGCCAACAATTCATAAGGTAGCGCTGGGCACTTTGGGCCCTGCACTTCTGTTGCACCTTCTTTTGAGGTTGGGCAGGTTGGTTCTTATGAAACTTCCTCTGCCCCTGCCTCGAAAGGACTGACGGTTAGAAACTGACGTTTACTGGCATGCTCTCGAGAGGGGCAGGAGGGGGTCTAGCCAACTTAATGGCTGACCTAGTCTTTTGTGTAGCTTCTAGAGCTTGCTCGACCTGAGGACCAAAAAGATATGCACCATCAAAGGGCAATGCCATTACCTGTTGTTGCACATCATTGGCGAAGTCCGAAGTGCGCAGCCAGGAATGGCAGCGGGTGCAAATGCCAGCAGCTGCTGAACGGGAAGCGGAGTTGAAAGCATCCATGGCTGCTTTAACCTGTTGGTTGTTAGATTCGATACCCCTGGTAATGGTTTGAAGAAGCTCTGGTTTTGAATCCGACTCCGGAAGAGCTTCAACCATTTGCTTGAGAGAGTGCCACAGGATATACCGTACTGAGAAAAATAGCCTTGGTAACTGGCATCACGCATACTTAGGGTAGAAGCAGCAAAGACTCTCTTACCTAAGGTGTCTATCTTCGAGATTCCTTGTTAATAAGGTCGAGCTGAGTGGTTTGAGGAAGACGACCTTATCATTCTCTGCCAGGACTACAATAGGATCCATAAAGGCTTGAGATGCCAAAATGGGACCGATCCTTGGGGCTGAATATTTTCTATCAATGGATTTAGCCACCAATGAAGAAGAGCAGGATTATTCCATACCATTTGAGACAGCGTCTCGAAGGAAGGCTGAATCGGAGGAGTCAAATCCATAGGGATCTCCGAGGCATGAAGGTATTGGAGTCTTAACAATTTCCCAGGATCGATGTCTGTAGTCTGGAGAGAAAGTGTAAATCATATTCTTCAGCAGAGACTTAAATGACAGGTCCTCGACCACAGGCTCTGCAGCAGTAAAGATCCTGCTTGATCCACCTCACGGCCGAGAAGGTCTGGGTCAGGCTCAACGTCATCTCCTGACAGTCCAGGAGGGACTGTATGGACAGGAAAGGGATGAAAGCCAGAAGAGGAAGGAGGAAACGAGACAAAGGGAAGTCCCGAGCCTCCAGGCGCCAGGAGGTGCACGCGCTGGAGAGCGGCCGTGGGAACCAGAGGCGCTGAAAGCAGTGCGAGAGCCACGGTGCCGAGGACAGCGCCACCTAGTGCCAAGCGGCCGCCCGGCACCGGGGCGTCGCGAGCGGTCGCCTGATGCAGGCGGCGGCGACCGTGTGGCATCGCGGCAACGCCGAGGACGGCGCCGCGAGGCCACATGGTGCCGAAGGCACTCCCAGAGACCGAAAAACAGGTTTAGAAGGAAAAAGAGCAGGAGATAAGGGCATCGGTGTGGCCCCCTGCGCCGAAGCCATGTGGGGGGGGGACACCTAAGCACGGAGTCGACGGCACCGAATAAGGTGCCGTGCGACCAGGAAAGTCTAACCGCCCTACCTGGTTGCCCAGAGAGCCTGAAGGCCCACCAGCGACCGAGCCAGGTAGCCGAACCAGCCTCCAAGCCCATTGCTCCATAAGAGCGGCCCACTGATGAAACTGCTCATCTGAAGACGTACCTGCGGGCGGGGTAGGACTCCGATGTCGAAGACGTCGGCTACCAGAAGCCGCTGTTGGCGACTCCGAAGGAGACCGGCAACTAGCCCCGATAACCGAACGTCTATGCGCAGACATATCAGAGGGCGACCTCGAGTGATGCCTTCTCTTTTTAGACCTGCGGGCGAAGAAGAGTTCGAGGCCGAGCAGTGCCGAAATCGACCATTTGGCTTTATGCTTCCAGCGAGACCTCCATCCCCGGGCATTGGACTGACCGTTGTCAGACCCCTTTCCGGAGAAAGGCGGCGGACGGACCCAGCCGACTGACTGAACAGCTTTCATAAAGTCTCCCTACAGTCACCTGACCCGCTCATGGTCGACTCCGTCAGTGTAGGCTGAGACTTCTTTATCATTTTTATTTAAAAATAAGAATAACTTAAGCGATACTGTATCGAGATAATACTACAAAATAATAAAAACTGAAAACTATTCTGCTAGTTTGAAGTTTGACTCCCGACAGGCGAGCGACGTCGTTACTGAAGTGCACTCGACGGCGGGAAAAAAGGAACTGAGGCGGTTGGGGAGTCGATGCCAAGATAGTCATTGCCGCGCGAGCTGGGGCTCGTGGTGCTGTTCCTCGCGGTGCCGTTCCTCGCGGTGCCATCTCTGGCGTCGACTCCCCAGCAAAAAAGTTTGCTCCCGATGGGTCCTAGTGCCTCCGGCACAGATCCCAATAGTGTGAATGAGTGGTGGAGACTTATGTCCAGGAAGATAGAGTTTTGTCCACCGCAGCCTGAACGCATCCTGACAGAAAATGCCAGGCCCTGGATTTCTGGAGCAGAAGAGAGGCAGTTTTGTGTTGAGTGGGGATGCAAAAAGGTCCAGGTCTGGAGTTCCCCACTCTGCGAATAGCGACTGAGCTAAGGCTGAGTCGAGAGACCATTCGTGAGGATTTGTCTCTGTTCTGCTGAGACAGTCTGCCAGTTAGTTCTACACCCCTGGCAGGTAGACTGCATGAATTAGAGCCTTGTGCTCTAAGCACCATTCCCACACCCTCATTGCTTCCCTGCATAAGGGGTAAGAGTGAGCACCGCCCTGCTTATTGATGTAATACATCACAGCTTTGTTGTCCATTTGAAGGAGAATGTTCTTGTGACAGAGAATGTCCTTCAAAGCCCAGACTGCAAAAAGGACTGCTCTCATTTCTAAGACAGTTATGTGAAGCTGGGACTCGTCCTGAGTCCATGTACCTTGGGTGTGGAGATTCTGGCTATGAGCTCCTCACCCCACCCCATCAGTGACACGTCCATGGTAATGGAGATCAGATGATCCAGAAGAGCAAAGGGATATCCTTCCAGAAAGGTTGTCCTCCTGCGACCACCAGGCAAGTGATCTCTTCAGAGGTTCTGTCACCTTGATGGGAAAGGACTGAGGGTGAGGGGTTGGGGACCACTGAGTATTGAGCATCCACTGAGAGGTTCTCATGTGGAGACATGCTAAGGGTGCAGTGAACACTGAGGATGCCATGAGACCCCAGCATCCATTGCATCAAGATAGCTTGAACCGAGCTGTTTTCTCTGATGTATCGTGCCATCTGTGAGATATCGCTCCTTCTGTTCTCTGGGAGAAAAGTCTTCACACAGGAGGTGTCCAGAAGAGTTCCTATAAAGAAGAGCTTCTGGGAGGGCTACAACTCTGATTTGTTGAGATTTAGAAGGACTCCCATGGACATGAGGAAGTCTGAGGCCATGGCTACGGTGTCCATAGTTCCTTGTCTGGAGGGACTTGCTAGGAGCCAGTCTTCCAGATATGAGAACACTTGTATCCCGATTTTCCTGAGATGCACCACAAGAATTACACAACACTTTGCAAAAACTCGAGGCGCCGAGAATAGCCCAAAGGGCAGGACCCTGAACTGATAATGTTGACCCAGCGCCACAAACCTTAGGTATCTGTGGTGCTTCAGGTGTATAGGAATGTGTTGGTAGGCATCCTGCATGTCCAGGGAGGCTAACCAATTGTGTTGATGAAGCAAAGGTAGCAGGGTATCTAGCGATATCATCTTGAACTTTTCCTTGAGAAGGAACTTGTTTAACTTTCTGAGATCTAGAATAGGGCACATGCCACCAGTTTTCTTCGGGACCAGGAAGTAATGGGAGTAGATACTTGTGTTTCGTTGATCCAGTGGAACTACTTCCACTGCCCTGTTGTTCAGTTGGCCTTATACCTTGGAAGCACGAAGGTCTGACTGTACTGCTGATAGCCTAGGCTGTCGTTTGGGGGGATGATCTGGAGGGGTTTCTGAAAGACTGAGCGAATACCCCTCACAGATTATCCGGAGGACCCATTAGTCTGATGTTATGGATTTCCACTGGTTGTAGAACTGAGTCAGATGTCCTCCCACTGTTGAGGAAGATTCCCCCTCGGACAGTTGAGGTGGGACCTGGGCCAGAAACTCAGAAGGTGGCACTGGGCGCTTTGGGGCCTCGTGCCTTCTGCTGCATTTGCTTTTGTGGCTGAGGGTTGTGGTTTTTGTTAAAACCTCCTCTGCCCCGAAAGGACTGACAGTTGTGAAACTGATGCCTGTTGACACCCCCTAGGAGGAGGCGGGTGTGGGTCTAGCCGTCTTAATGGCAGACCTAGTCTTCTGTGTGGCCTCCAGAGCTTGCTCCACCTGGGGCCCGAACAGATACATACTGTCGAAGGGTAAAGCCATGACCTGCTGCTGGGCATCATTTGTGAAGCCCAAAGTATGTAGCTAAGAGTGGCGACGCGTGCAGATGCCAGCCACTGCCGCACAGGAAGCAGTATCGAAAGTGTTCATAGCAACTTTAACTTGTTGGTTGATGGACTCGATACTCCTTGTTATGGTCTGAAGTAGCTCTGAATTAGTTTCCGACTCGGGCAGAGCTTCTACCACTTGTTTCAGCGAATGCCAAAGAACATACTCATATTGAGAAAAACAGCCCTGGTAGCTGGCATTACGCATACCCAGGGTAGAGGCAGCAACGACTCTCTTACCTAAGGTGTGTATCTTGCGAGATTCTTTATTTATAGGCCTGGCTATAAATGTCTGGAGAAGGACGGCCTTATCATTCTCTGCCAAGACTACAATGGGATCAGCAAAGGCTTGTGAGGCCAATATGGGGCGATCCTTGGGAGGGGCATCTATGGACTTAGCCATAGAAGGAATGAGAGCAGGACTGTTCCATACCATCTGAGAGAGGATCTTGAAAGAGGGTTGTACCGGAGGAGTTAAATCCATAGGGATCTCCGGGACATGTAGGTACTGGAGTCTTAAGAGCTTCCCAGGATCCATTTCTGTAGTCTAGAGAGAAAGAGTAGAATTTAAATTTTTAAGCAGAGACTTAAAGGAAAGGTCTTCGACCAAAGGCTCTGCAGCAGGATTGATCCCTGCTTCTTCAACATCATCACCCAGCCGAAGATCTTGGTCAGGCTCAAAATCATCTCCTGACAGTCCAGGAGGGACTGTATGGACAGGAAAGGAGTGAAAATCAAAAGAAAAAGTAGAAGAGGAAGGAATTGGAGTCCTGAACCCCTGGAGGCTGGACGGCGCCGCAACAAGCCTCGGCGCTGACAAATAACACGGCACTGAACACAAGGAAGTCGGCGCCATTGGAAACAGCCCAGAACACAGTGCCAACAGAGCCCATGGTGCCACAGACGGCGCCAACAGAGCCCTGGTGCAGCAGACAGCACTGACAGAGCCCGCGGCACCACAGACTGCACTGAAAGACTCCTCAGCACCGCAGATGGCACCGACAGAGCCCCATGCAATGTGGATGGTGCTGAGAGTGTCCCCAGCACCGCGGACGGTGCCGAGAGTGTCCCAAGGGTCTGAAAACTGTGATCTGAGGTGAAAGAAGAAAAATTGGCAGGAGACAGAGGCATCAGTGTGGACCCCTGTGCTGCAGTCATGTGAGGGGGAACACACCCAAGCACAGAGTCGATAGCACTGAAGAAGGCGCCATGCAACTAGGAAGGTCCAACCTCCCTATCCGTTCTCTCAAATGGCCCGAAGGCCTCGGAGTGAGCGGATCAGGCAGCTGGACCAACCTCCGAGCCCATTGCTCCATGACAGCATCCCACTGGTGAAACTGCTCATCGGAAGCCCCTCCAATAGGTGGGGATGGGCTCCGATGTCGAGGAGGTCAGCCACCGGAGACAGAAACCGGCGACTACAACAGAGGTGGAGACCGGCGCCTGTCCCCAATAACCGACCGTCAACGCACAGAGATACCAGAAGGCGACCTCAAGTAATGCCTTCTCTTTTTCGACTTGTGTGCCGAAGAAGAGCTCGAGGCTGAATGGTGCTGAGAATGGGACCGTTTCCTTTTATGCTTTCGGCGGGCTGCCCATCTTCCCGAGCATTGTCCATTTTCAGACCCTCCCTCTGGAGAGGGCGGCGGACCGGATCCAGCCTGGCTGACTGAACAGCTGTTAAGCAAAGTCTCCCTATCGTCACCTGACTCGCTCATGGTCAACTCCATCAATGGAGGGCTGAAAATTTATTTCTTATAATAAGTAAAATTAAATATAATCGGTACTTATTTCGAAGATAAATTACAAAACAATAAACTGAAAACTAAGCTGCTAGTTTGAAGTTTGACTCCCGAAGGGTGAGCGATGTTGTCACTGAAGCACACTCGATGGTGGGGAAAAAAGGAACTGAGGTGGTTGGAGGGTCAATGCCAATATAATCTTTGCCGCACATGCCGGGGCTCGCAGTGCCGCTTCTTCGCGGCTCCATCTCTGGCGCCGTCCCTCTTGAAAAGTTTGCTCCCACTGGGTCCTAGCGCCTTCGGCGTAGATCCCATTAGTGTGAATGAGTGGTGAAGACTTTATGTCCAGGAAGATTGACAGCTGTACTGTTCATGAGGTGGTATGATAAAATGGTTATACTGAAAATTTGGAGTGAAAATATTGAAAGTGGCCAAAGTTACGCACATGCATAGAAAATTTTGAACGACCGCATGTAACTCGGCCATTTTTAGGAGTTTTTTTTACCAGTTTTTCAACATGGCCTTTTTGGGACCCCTCCTCATGAAGAGTGCTACTGTCATTTCATTCATTGGTCCCGGAAGGTGATTCTGCACAGCGACTGCGCCATTCTGTGCCACAGGTGCAAAAACACATTTTGGGCAGGATGTGAAGAATGACAGCTGTACTGTTCATGATGGGGTGTGAAAAAATGGCAATGTTGTGAATCTGGAGTGAAAATAATAAAAATTATCGGAGATTCTGATGCGTGAAAAAAATTCAGCGACCGCACATAACTCGGGCGTTTTTGCGCCAAATTTTCAATATGGGCTTTGGGACTCCACCTCATGAACACTGGCTCTATCGTTTCATTACTTGGTCCTGAAAGGTGATTCCACGTAGCGACTGCAAAATCACCTTTTGGGACAGAGTTCAAAATGACAGTGCCAGTGTTCATGAAGTGGGGTCCCAAAAACCCCATGTTGAAAACATGGTGCAAAAATATTGAAAAATGGCTGAGATAGCAAAATAAGTTGAAACGCCACTGACAGCCATTATACAGACACCTTGATTCTTCAGTTCAGGTTCGGCTTTGAAGAATGCAGGCGTGTCCTGGTATAGAGGCGGGAGAGGTTGCCCAATGGGAGGGTGGGATGGGGAGGGGCGTGGAGACGATGAGGGACCACTTTCTGTTTTACAGGCTTAAAAAAAAAAAAGTGGGGACAGTTTTCTTTTTCTTTTTTACAGGCTATAAAAATTTTTATTTTGGGACACTGGGAGTGGGCTCCCCAGTGTTCCATATATGAGTGTGTGTGTGTGTAGATAATGTCGACACGGGGATTGGGCACCCCGATGTCGGCAAATGTAAAAATGTTTGAATGGGCTTGGGGGCATCCAAAACCGGGGGTGGGCATCACGGTGTCGGAAAGCAGACATAAAAAAGCATTTTGGGACACTGGGGGTGGGCTCCCCAGTGTCCCACACTATGAGGGAGGGAGTATATGCTGACACAGGGATTGGGCACCCCGATGTCGACAAACAATAATTGCAACAGGCTTTGGGGCGGAGGCCATCGAAACCGAGTGCATCTGGTGTTGAAATAAACAATAAAAATTAAGAATTTTGGGACACTGGGGTGGGCTCCCCAGTCTCCCACAGTACTGGGAAGAAAATGAAGCCTGCAGGCATGCACGCAAGGGCAGAGCACTCCAAAAAGGGAGAAATGGTTGAGGAGATGCATCACGGCCACAGAAAGGTCACGATGGGTTGTACAATGGTGGGTGCTGGTGGGGGGCAGCACAAAAGCAAGCAGGGAGCACATTTGGACATCACCAATCAGCTGTTTGCTCGGCAGTGTTCATCCCGCACATCAAAGAAAAAGTCGCCATATGATTGGTGCGGCTTTTTCTTCACAAGAAGAGGATGTTTCCGCCCATATGAAAAAAAATGGTGTCACAATTAACCTGACTGATGATTGGTGTGAGTCTGTTGAGCCCCTTGCAGAGCACTCTGCATTGGACAGACATTGCACACCTCAAAAGGCACTTATAGCAAGAAGTTCAGTGCACGTGCATGCATGGCAAACTTGAAAAGGAATGTGTTTTTCACTTCAAGAAAATACACATCTAAGTAGCAAATGTCAGGCATTCATCTATTCACATGAGCCACAAGATGCAGTTGATACAACGCAGAGAGACTGAGTGAAACATCAGGTAGGGGTGCCTGCTTGTGGCATTTTAAGGGATCACTCTTGCTTTGTTCACATTACATACAGAATAAAGTATGGGGTGGAGTGTGTAATGAGAAATTTACACACACTCAAGGGGTTCGATGGTACATAAATCCAGAGAGTGAAGCTCGATGGGTTTGTGAAATCATCTAACACTTGAGGATGTGTGTAAACTTCGAGTTTAAATGCACCATCCCATATTTTATTTTATATAATTGTTAGGTTTCCCTTTTTAGCCACAGCAATTATATAAAATTGCAGACATTCCGATGTGCCCATGCACCAGTTTTGTTTTAGCCAGGTCTGCATATTTTCAGTGTACAGGATTTTTACATGTTTTAAAATGTTTGTTTCGCCCGGTTCAACATTTGGAAATGTGTAACCTTTCTGTAAAATGACTTACCGCCGAGTCCCATTAGAGGTCGAGTTTCGGGCGAGAAGGTAAGCGGTGAGCAGAGAAGACCGGATGACATGAGGTGGGCACATGCGCAGAGCGAGGGAAACTGGGTGCATGTTTGCCGTTACAAACACTCCTTTATAACAGCAGATTATGCCACGGTTTCCCCTATGGGGAAAAGGGAAAGCCATTAATTATTCTGCAATAAACTTTGGACTTTTTAGCATCAAGCGAGTCTTGTGGCTCACATGGATGGGTGACTGTCCGACTTTTGGTACTCTCATGTGACTGGGACAACACATGCTACAGACATACAGGGATAGCAGTTCCAGTGACATCCATTTTGCCTAATGAGAACCACATCCTAGAAGAAGTCTCTAGGCTTCTGGAGCCCTTTTTTTTTTTTTGACTTTATCTTTTTATCCCTCCTATCTACTCCCGGTGCCCACTCCTTCAGTCCACTCATGTCCTCCAATCCACCTTCCATGGGATCTGCCCCTAGAGTGCCTCTTCCCTCTCTCCTTGCACGGCGGGGTCTGTCCCTTCTTGGTGGTCTGGATGGAATCGGAGGCTTTCATCCAGGGCTGCCGAGGTGTTTTCCGTTTTCTCCCCTGGGTTCCCTACCCTCTGAGGCGTCGGCGCCAGGGACGTCGTCCCGGTGGTGGCGTGCTGGCCTTGCGCCAACCTCTCTCATCTGCGACATCCCCCTCCCAGCTCCGGCGTAGCGGAGCCGCCTCCATCCCTTCTTGTTGCCAGTGCTTCCACCGGCTGCGGAAGGATGCAGAAGCGCTGGTGCGTTCTTGGTCTCCCACCCTGAGGGAGGAGAGCATCCACTGGGATGCTCGATCCTCCCTTTCCCCTACCGACCCCCGGCCACCCGAGTCCGTTCCCGAACCCGGGTCGCCGGCGTAGCGTGAGATGTGGCATCCAGTGCCTCAACCCTACCAACTCCAGCTACCAACGTGTATAGTCCTTCATATTGTGCCTACTCAACTGTACATAAACCTGTGTGTCTGTTTCCCAGAATGTTCCCCCCTTGTTTCCCCCAGGTTCCATCTGGAAACGAGTGGTTAGTCGATCAGTATGCCTGCCTGGTTAAACTCTTAAATAAATATATAAATAAAACCCTCAGCGCCACCGGGCCGGCCTGAAGCCCATTTTATACATGTAACTGTTCTGTTTCACCTCAACAGCAGCAGTTGGCCAAGTTGTCTGACTGGCTAAAAATGATGTCATGATCTGTAATAGGGATAAGTACAGCTCTTTGCAAGAGGGTCGCACCGTAGCAATCTAGTATGATTGTACTTTTTGACCTTGCTGTTCCTGAATAACGTTATGCAAGCGGAAGGGCAAATATCTACAGGAGAAAGACAGAGAAGAATTAAAAAAGGTTACAGTACCATTAGCAATAAGTGGGATATTATCTAGTTTGTGTATATGTAAAATGCGTTATTTGATGGTTTATTGTTAATGTTATCTAGGAATACTGAATGTAATCCTGGACCTCATGTGAGTTTATCTGGTTCTATGGGGTCGTTTAGGCCAGATTAGTTTAATTTGCATGGGCTTAAATTATTAAGTATGAATACAAGAAGTCTAGTACCTAAATTGCCTAATGTTGAAGTTCTCATGTTACAATATCAACCTGATTTGGTGGTGATTATGGAATTGTGGCTAAAGCCTTCTACACAAGATGGATCATGTTCATTACCTGGTTATAGATTAAGAGCTGATCGAAAAGGTGGTAAAAATGGGGGTGTGGTGGCCGTCTATTATCTTGACCATTTAGAAGTTTCTATTCAGTTATCTAGTGTTACTTTTGATGTATCCAGTGATTGGCTGTTATTGGATGTGCTGTTGTGGGGGTTAAACATATATTGGTGGGAGCTTTGTATAATCCACCCAAACTAGTTTGTCTGGGTTACAAGAATTTTTGGTGAAAGTTGCCCCATTTTTGGATAAGTATGATTTTATTATGATGAGTAATATTAATTTGAATTGGTTAAAAGCTGATAAGGATATGGAATGTTTGTTAGGATCTTATAATTTGTCCCAGCTTTTGGTTGACCCAACCAGGTTGAATGTAGATTCTATGAATCACACTCTCTTGGATTGGGTTGTTGTAAATAATTTGAATACTGTTTCTTGTGCTGGAGTATTAGGGGATTCTGTCAGTGATCATCAGGCCACTTTTAGTGTTTTGAACTTTAGGCATAATAAGATTCTGCCTAGGGTTTGTCGAACTTGTAATTTCAAAAAATACCATCCTGATGTTTTGTCAAATGAGTTATTGTGTCTGGACTGGTCCTTTTTGGATTCCATACCTGATCCAGACTGTGCTTTGGATCTTTTTTGTCAGCAGCTTTTGTCTGTTCAAAACAAAGTATTTCCACTACGGTCAATGTGTATTAGGGGTGTATTATATCCATGATTTTCTGCTGATTTAAAACAGTATATCAAACAAAAGAAATGTGCTTGGCTTACTTATAAACAATCTTCTTCCCTGGGTGATTTATTAGCTTATAGGGCTGCTAGGAATTTATTGTGTAGTAAGGTTAAACAGGCGAAAGTAGATTTTTTTTTAGGTCTAGATTGGAGGATGCTTCACATGGTTCTAGAAAGTTTTGGGACACTGTGAACCAGTTACTGTTTTCTGGATCTAGATCTTCTATTACTGCACTTCTGCATCTTCAACAAACTGTTACAGATCCATTTGAAATGGCTAATGTTTTGAACCAATGTTTTTCAGATGTCTCTGGTTTAAGCTATGGGTTTTCTGATATGAATCAGAATATTGACAAAACTGAGAGTTCTTCTAGTAGCTTTTCTGCTCAGTGGGGTAGTGGTACTAATTCTAAGTTTTTGTTTTGTTGGGTTACTTCGTTTGAGGTGTTAAAACTGTTGAATTCTTTACCCAACACTTTTGGTGATTGTGGAATGGGGCTTCATGCCAGATTCATTAAGCGTGTTGCTCCTTATATAGTGGATCCTCTTTGCAAGGCATTTAATTTGCGTATTTCTACTAATAGATTTCCCCTTTCTTGGAAGCAGGCACGTGTTGTGCCTATTCCTAAAAAGGCTTCTGCAGTTGGTCCAGAGGATTACCGCCCCATTTCGATACTAAATCCTCTGAGCAAAATTTTCGAAAAGTTATTGGCTAAATAGCTTAATGATTTTCTGGAGGTCGGCGGAGTCCTATGTGATGAGCAGCATGGGTTTCGCCGTGGTCATGGTACTGGTACAGCCCTGGCCAGGTTCATGGACACCATTCTTCAGGGCTGCAATGGTAGCCTGCTAACTGGAGCGGTGTTCGTGGACCTGTCTTGATTAATCATTCTTTACTTTGTCAGAAACTATTTGATTTGGGATTATCTGATTCAGTTGTTGCTTTGTTGGGAGATTTTTTGTTGGATAGGTCCCAATATGTAACTATTGGATCTGTTTCCTCTGATGCATGTTCAACTGTGAGTGGAGTTCCGCAAGGGTCCATATTGGGCCCTTTATTATTTACTTTGTTTATTCATTTGGTTCCTTCCATATTTCAGGGGTGTAACTGTTTGTTGCATGCAGATGATTTGATTTTGTACTGTCAGGGCCAGCCTATTGAAAGTATTAATTCTATTTTGGAACATAATTTTTTGATGTTATGTCAATGGATGTTTTCTGATAAGATGGTTTTGAATTCCCGAAAGACCAAAGTGATGCTTTTTGTTAGTTCTGTTCATTTGCGGGACAATCTTGGTTTAATTATCCATGATAGTCAGGGTAATTTAATTGACCAGGTGTTTGAATTTAATAACTTAGGTGTATTATTGGATCCATCTTTAACTTTTGCTTCCCAAGTGAAGTTAGTTAAGAATAAAGTACATTCTAAGTTAGGATTGCTTTATAAATTTAAAACTTACTTATCTTTGGAAACTTGGAGACGACTTGCTTTGGGTGTATTAATGCCCCATTTGGATTATGTTTCTTCTCTGTATGTGGAATTAGGAGTTAGGGAGAAGCAGACACTTTCTGTTGTTTATAACAACATTTGTCATTTTGTTTTGGGTGTGCCAAGATTGACTCATCATTCCACAGATCAGATTTATGTATGCTTTGGGTAATTTGGTCCATTTGGCTGTTTATTCTGATGGGGTTTTTTCCCCTTTCTGACCTGCTTAGGATTCGGGTTATGAGATCTTCTTTAAGATCAGCTGATGGCATTACATTAGAGGGTTATTCTGTAAAGAATAAATATGGCTCTCGTTCATTCTCATTTCAGGCCCCTAAGTTGTGGAATGAACTTCCTGTTTCTCTGCGTACACTGAAATCACAGAACACTTTTAAAATTAGATGTAAGAAATATTTGTTGTCTATGATGAATTGTACTTGTGTTTGAATTATTATTTGTAATTTGTCATGTTGTTGAATGTTCTTTTTTTGTATTTATGTATGTTTTGTGTGATTGTATGTGTCTAGGTTGGACCTGAAAAAGGGCTTCGGCCCAGTTGCCATAACCCGGTTAACAAATAAAAACAAATAAAAAACAAGTTACAGAAACTAAAATAGAAACCTACAGCTGTGTTTACATGGCCAAAACGCTCTAGCATTTGCGCTGCTGCCTTCCCGTTGCTGTGGCTGCTCTGCTAGAAATCCCTCGTTTACACAGCCCGTCCTCACAGCGCTGCAGGTCGCTCCAAGGAGGGGCTGTGAATGCCCAGGAGGATGGCAGAAGACACGGGAAAGAAGTGGAGTGAGTGCAGCAAAGTGTCCACATCGCCGGTTGCTACGCTCGATCCGATATGGGTACTGACAACTGAGTCGATGCAGAAAGTGGATCAGAGTCACATCTGCAATGCTCCGGAATGTGTCCACACACCTGATTTTGCAGTGCATCAACCAGTGTGCACAGGATGATGCGCTGCAAAGTCGGCGGTGTAAACTGGGCTTAAAAAAACTTTTATTGAAAAGGTTTGGAGTGTGGAGCCATGCTTGTAGCTTTACTTAAATGACTCTTTGAGACTATAATTCCAAAATGAAAAATAAAATCAGAAAAGGAACCCACTGGTTTCTTATTGATAAGCAGCATTTCCAGAAGGTATGACATGCGGACAGTGTCTTGTGTAGGAATTATAATGTCAGAGTAGTGTGTTTCAGGAGTAAGAACCACCTCTGGGGCTGAATCCATCCATTTTACCCAGCGTACCTGCAACAGAAAGAAGAGCCACTTACTCACTAGTTAAAACGCATTAGAGGAATCAAAGGCAAGATACACCTACCAAGATGATTTGTCACTGTCTGTCCCACGCTCCTCCGACATGCTGATGTGCTCAAACATCACACTTGATCTGGGGACGGACATCACATGGTCAGAAATGGTGTTGGTCCATGACTGCCCCAAGATGTCCTCAGAAGGCACGCTAGAAAAAGGGAGGCTCCCACCCTGCCCATTAGTCTAACAGTGCTATCTCAGAGGAGCTTTGTAGACTCCACAATCACAGAGTAGGGTGGGGGAAGAGGTGGCGCATGAAGTGAACCCGGGTCTCCCACATGGAAGCACAACATGCTCAGTTGTATCGCTGGGCCCAGTGGTATGTTATTTTCTGAAGTAAAATTGTGCCGATATCTTTAAAATAAATGATGTTACAGTGTGTAAAACAACCTTATCCATATGAAAAAGAATGTTGGTTCCTCAAGAGATGGATCCTGTTCTTTGAGCTGAACTGATAGCACCTAGCACACATGGCTTAACAGACAGTAGCTTTTCAGGTATCTAAGTTATAGGATCATAAGAAAAAATTACTCACCATAGTAATGATGTTTCCTCTAGAGGGTGTATTTGTGAGTCATACAAATAGTAGCATCTCTGTCCTGAGGTATTGCTCCAGAGATAGAACTGAAAATAGCTGGCTGGGTGGAGTGTAGGGCTGAGGCACCAAGTCTCACCAGCTACTATGCTGGCGACCCAGGGTCGTGAGCAAACTCAGGGCATCGGGGGTCGACCAAGGAGTGGAGGATCGAGCATCTGGAGGAAAGCTCTCCTTCTCTGGGGCAGGGTGAACACTGGTTCCAGTATTAGCCTGACCACTAACAGTGGCTGGGGGTACAGGCAACCAGGACTGCAACGTGGGTGATGAAGGAGTGTTAGTCGTTGACGTCCTACACACAAGAGTGGGCATAGGCATGTCTGGACAGCATTGCACGTCCACTCCTCCGTTGGGAGTGAGAACTTTTCTGGTAGGTGTACACATGTAGGCCCCAAGTGTGCATCATCATATGCAACCACTGGTATACAGCGGCACCAGCTTCCGACCACCTCAGTGCTTTTTTGACCGAGGAACTGAGCAGCATGAACCTAATGAGTAATCTATGCACTTAACCTAAGGGCATAAGACAGCCCTGGTGGCCTGTATAATAAGGGTCACCAAAGCCAAAAACACAGTATCCTTACAAAATAAACCAAGTACAAAGTGTTGAAGATCAACACAGCAATACTAGAGTGAGTCTTGTGGATAGTGGGTGGCTGTGGTAATCAATGGTGAAGACATTCCTGGACCCCACAATCCAGATAAACCTACAACACCATCAGAAACGCCTCCACAAAAGCCATAGGGAGAGCCAAAGTTGACTATTTCAGGTCACATCTTTGCACCGTGCACCCCTTCTTCTTCTTCTGGAAGTTAGTCCACCCCCTCATTGAGCCCCCCTTCAAATGAACTCCCCCACTTTCAAGCAAAAAGCCTTACAGTATCTGACCCTGTCTTAATTGCTGAAATCCTAAATAAATTCTTCATCAGCTGTGCTCTCTCAGACCTTTAGGGTGTTGCCACCACTTATTTGTACCTTTTACAAATTTATTGTTGGTACTGCAATTTTATATTATTAAAAGCAATTTTATATTGTCCTATTGTAAGGACTTTTTTCTTCACTGACAGCTGCAGAGCCTGTGTTTTTGCTTTCTTCTTATTCGGATATTTTGTAGCAGAGCTCCAGCTTTCGTATGCAAACCTGAGCCACTGTGTTTTGGTTTTTTACCTCTCCCAGACCAACCCACACACTCCCAGGCGCAAATGCTCCCCACAATACCCACCTCATAATAATATATTCCTGCTTGCCCCCTTTACTGCTGAATAAGTACTGAAGGCACTCCCATCCCTAACTCCCTCAAAATCAAGCCCTGATGACATACACCCTAGCCTCCTGCGCGTATCGGCCGTGGCCATTGCCCTTCCACTCACCTTCCTACTATACCTATCCTTCTCCTCTGGCACAGTCCCTAAAGCCTGGAAATCAGCCTGTGTCATCCCCCTCCACAAGGGCAGCGCCCCTTCAGGGCCCGGTAACTACTGACCTATTTCCCTCCTCCCAGCCCTATCCAAACTGCAGGAAACACTAGTTCAATCCAGACTGAATGATTTCCTCACTGCCACCAACTTTGTCTCCCCATACCAATCCAGCTTCAGGAAGCACCACTCCACTATATCCTTGCCTGTCCATGTCACAGGTCAAATCCACTTAGCTGCAGATCAAGGCCATCTGACTGCCGCAGTCTTTGTTGACCTGGCAACAGCTTTCAACTCAGTTTCTCACCCCCTGTTCCTAAATAAACTCGAAGTCACAGGGCTCATCCCCGCTGCTGTTCAGTGGTTTAAATAATTCAGTCCATTCCACTTATATGCCTTTTGGATGTATGCCTGTTTTTTAAAATCCCAATTAATTTTCTATTCAGACAATGTTATTGTGCCCATTTGTGTGCCTTTGCATTTTTTGGTTGTATGCCTGTTTTATGTAGAGCTGCTAGGGTCTAAAGTGAAGCTCCCAGTTACCTGATGAGGTGTTAATTGCTTGACTGCAGTTGCGGTTAGCTCTTAAACAGAGCAGCATAACACCAACAGTATCAGATAGCCAGGGAGCTTAACGCCTCATTCATTGGGTTTCAGCTCTAAGCCTTCACAGCAGCAATGGGGAAGAAATGAAATTACGTACCTACCGTAATTCTTGATCTTCTTGGGCGAGTCTCCACCACTCATTCAC
Source organism: Neoceratodus forsteri (assembly GCA_016271365.2). Classification (NCBI taxonomy): domain Eukaryota; kingdom Metazoa; phylum Chordata; order Ceratodontiformes; family Ceratodontidae; genus Neoceratodus; species Neoceratodus forsteri. The sequence goes on along the minus strand of CM028129.1, from coordinate 1,705,466,303 downwards.
ACTATTAGGATCTGCGCTGGAGGCACTAGGACCCATCGAGAGCAAACGTTTTTGCTGGAGGGTCGGCGCCAGAGATGGAACCGCGAGGAACGGCACCGCAAGCCTCAGCTCGCACGGCAATGACCATCTCGGCGTTGACCCAACAACCACCTCAGTACCTTTTTTACCAAGGAGGTGCAGCGCAACTAACCTAAAAGGATAGCCTAACTTAAAAACCGGACATAAGATAGTCTGGGTGACCTGTATAAGAAGGGTCAACAAAGAAGTCTTCACAGCCTAAAGATTTGAGGGAGTGAAGACCAACCACAAAGGTGAGCTCGGGGGACGGAGGGTGGGCGTGTGAATGAGTGGTGGAGACTCATCCAAGGGAATCAAGAATTACGGTAGGTACGTAATTTTCATATCTTCCTGGACATAAGTCTCCACCACTCATTCACACTATTGGGAGAGTACCGAGCTAATAATCCCCCGAGAGGGTGGCAGGAGAGACCAAGAGCTCACATTTTTAGGACAGAAGTCCATTAAGGATGGCTCTGCCAAAGGAGGAATGTCATCTGGCATGGACATCCAGTGCATAATGTTTAACAAAAGTATGCACTGAGCTCCAGGTGGCTGCGTTGCAAATATCTGCAATGGGCACATTGCGAATTTCCGCTAGGGATGCTGCGACCGCTCTAGTAGAGCGTAAACCCTGCCCTCCACCTTAACCTTCGCCATGGAATAGCAGTGGCGAAGGCATGCCACTAACCATGCTGAGATACATCTGATAGCAACAGGTTGACCCAGCCGGGTCTAGCTGAAGGAAACAAACAGTTGCTGGGCTTTGCAAAAATCCTTGGTTCTGTCTAGATAGAAATTCAAAGCTCTCTTACATACTAACATACTAAAATGCCAGCAGAATAGGCCTAATGGTCTTTCGAGTCTGCTCGATTGGTCAGCCCCCACCCTGGGAGCTGATCTTGCTGCCCCCCTCGCCTTCTCTGGCTTCTCCCTTCCCAGTTCCAGATATTCTTGCTGCATTGGATTTTGCTTCCAGAACCCTTCCCCTGTACCTGTCCCAGCCCCTCTTGAACCCCTCCACCGTCTCAGCCTCCACCAGCCCCCTAGGCAGTGCATTCCATGGCTCCACCACCCTCTCAGTGAAGTAGCACCTCCTCCTTTCTCCCCTGAATCTTCCCCCCTCCAGCTTCCACCCATGCCCTCTAGTGGCCCCCTCCTCCTTCCTTCGAAGCACCCTGACTGTTCCTCCCCTATTTACCCTCTTCATGTACCTGAAGACCTCTATCATGTCCCCGTGGTCCTTTCTCTCTTCCAATGTGTACATATTTAGCTGTTTGAGCCTCTCCTCATAGGTCCTGTCCCCCAAGCCCCAAATCATTTTGGTTGCCCTCCTATGGACCCTCTCCAGGAGTTTAATGTCCCTCTTTAAGTGTGGCATCCAGAACTGCATGCAGTAGTCAAGGTGTGGCCTCACCAAGCAGTTATACAGAGGGAGTATCACTTCCCTCCTTCTGGAGGTGATCCCCCAAGCGATGCATCCCAGCATCCTGTTGGCCTTGGCTGCTGCCGTCCTACAAGTCTCCGAGTTGTTCATCTTGACATCCACCACCACCCCCAGGTCCCTCTCAGCCATTGAGACTTGTAGCATTCCCCCCCAGGGTATACACTTGGCCTGGGTTTCTGGCCCCCAGGTGGAGTACCTTGCATTTCCCTGCATTGAACCTCAGCTTCCACTTTCTCTTAACATCCAAAGAATGAAGAGATCATTCTCCTTCATTTTGGAAGTCCGTAAAGTAAGAGAGAAGGACCAAAGGTTGGTTTAGATGAAATTCTGACACAACCTTAGGAAGAAATTTAGGATGAGTCTGAAGGACTACTTTGGCCATATGGAACACAGTATACAGAGGGTCTGTGACCAGGGCATGTATCACAGAGACCCTGCGGGCTGAGGTAATGGCCACTAGGAAGGCAGCCTTCCAGGTAAGGAATTTTAGCTCACAGGTAGCCAGAGGTTTGAAAGGCTTCCGAGTGAGCATGTCTAGCACAAGATTAATGTCCCAGGCTGCAACTGGACATCTTGTAGGGGGCCTGATATGCAGAATTTCTTTAAAAATCTCTTAACCACAAGTAACTGAGCCAGTGTTAGGGAAAAGAAACGTCTCATGATACGCTGAAATGGCACTAAGGTGAACTCTGACTGTAGAGTACCGCAGACCTGAACTTGAGAGGTCCAAGAGGTACTCCAGAACCTTATCTGGTGGGCAGGTAAACGGATTCAAAGAGGACTTTGCACACTAGAGTGAAAAACGCTTCCACTTGGCTGTGTAAGTTTTCCGAGTGGCTGGCTTCCGTGCAGCCAGAAGAATATCTGAAACCCTTCGAGATACATTGAACCAGTTGACTTCTACTTCTTCAGGAGCCAAGCGTGAAGGTGAAGTGATCTCAGGTTGGGATGGACTCGGAAGAACGGCCAACATATTGTTGAGTAGTGGAAACCACAGCTGCTGAGGCCAAATGGGAGCAATGAGAATCATCTTGTTCCCCTGGAACTTGAGGAGTACCCTCTGAATTAGAGGAAGAGGAGGAAAGGCATAAAGAAAGCATTTTATCCACCGCAGCCTGAACGCATCCTGACAGAAAATGCCAGGCCCTGGATTTCTGGAGAAGAAGAGAGGCAGTTTTGTGTTGAGTGGGGATGCAAAAAGGTCCAGGTCTGGAGTTTTCCACTGTTTGAATAGTGACTGAACTATGGTTGAGTCGAGAGACCACTCGTGAGGGTCTGTCTCTGTTCTGCTGAGATAGTCTGCCAGTTCGTTCTGAACACCTGGCAGGTGGACCGCTTGAATTAGAGCCTCATGCTCCAAGCACCATTCCCATACCCTCATCACTTCCCTGCATAAGGGGTAAGAATGAACACCGCCCTGCTTGTTGATGTAATACATCACTGCTTTGTTGTCCATTTGAAGGAGAATGTTCTTGTGACAGAGAATGTCCTTCAACGCTCAGACCACATAAAGGATAGCTCTCATTTCTCGGATGTTTATGTGAAGCTGGGACTCGACCTGAGTCCACGCACCTTGAGTGTGGAAAGCCTGACAGTGAGCTCCCCACCCCATTAGGGATGCGTCCATGGTAATGGAGATTTGATGGTCCAGAGGAGCAAAGGGATATCCTTCCAGGAGATTGCTCTGTTGAGACCACCAGGTGAGTGACCTCTTTAAAGGTTCTGTCACCTTGATGAGATAGGACTGCGGGTGAGTGGCTGGGGACCACTGAGTCCTGAGCATCCACTGAGTGGTTCTCATGTGCAGACGTGCTAGGGGTACAGTGAACACTGAGGATGCCATGAGGCCTAGCATCCGTTGCATCGAGAGAGCTGTAACTGAGCTGTTTTCCCTGATGTGATGGGCCATTTGAAGGATATTGTTCCTTCTGTCTTCTGGAAGAAAAGCCTTCGCACAGGAGGTGTCCAGAAGAGCCCTTACAAAAAGGAGCCTCTGGGAGGGCTGCAGTTGCAATTTCTTGAGGTCTAGCAGCACTTCCATGGACGTAAGGAAGCAAGAGGCCATCTGTACGGCATCCAGATCTCTTGCCTGGAAGGGCTTGCCAAAAGCCAATCGTCCAGATAAGGGAATACCTGTATTCCAACCTGTTGGATGTGCGCTGCGAGAACTGCACAACACTTTGTAAAGACCCGCGGTGCCAAGGATAGCCCAAAGGGCAGGACTCTGAATGGGTAATGTTGTCCCAGAGCCACAAACCTCAGGAATTTGTGATGCCTCGGGTGAATAGGAATGTGCTGGTAAGCATCCTGCATGTCTAGGGAGGCTAGCCAGTCATGTTGATGAAACAAAGGTAACAAGGTTCCCAGAAAAATCATTTTGAATTTCTCCTTGAGGAGAAATTTGTTTAGCTTTTTGAGATCTAGAATGGGGCGCATGCCCCCGGACTTCTTTGGAACCAGAAAGTAATGGGAGTAGAACCCCGTGTTCTGTTGATGCAGCAGCACTACTTCTACTGCCCTGTTGTTCAGAAGGCCCTGAATCTCGGCTGCGAGAAGGTCTGACTGAAGGGTTGACAGCCTGGGCTGTCGTTTGGGAGGACGATCCAGAGGGGTCTCCACAAGATTGAGTGAATACCCCTCGCAAATTATCTGAAGGACCCATTTGTCTGAGGCTATGGACCTCCATTGGTTGTAGAAGTGCATCAGATGACCTCCCACCAGAGAGGAAAAGTCCACCTCGGGCAGCTGAGATGGGACTTGGACCAGCAACTCATAAGGTGGCGCTGGGCGCTTTGGGCCCTTTCGCCTTCTATTGTGTCTTCTTTTGAGGTTGGGCAGGTTGGTTTTTATGGAAACTTCCTCTGCCTCGAAAGGACTGACGGTTATGAAACTGACGTTAATTGACACTCCCTCGAGAGGAGACAGGAGGGGGTCTAGCCAATTTAATGGCTGACCTAGTCTTTTGTGTAGCTTCAAGAGCTTGTTCTACCTGAGGACCGAAATGATATGCACCATCGAAGGGTAACTCCATTACCTGCTGCTGCGCATCGTTCATGAAGCCCGAAGTCCGCAGCCAGGAATGACGACGGGTACAAATACCAGCACCTGCCGAATGGGAAGCAGTGTCAAAAGCATCCATAGCTGCTATAACTTGCTGGTTATTAGATTCGATACCTCTGGTAATGGCTTGAAGAAGCTCTGACTTTGTATCCGATTCCGGTAGAGCTTCAACCATCTGCTTGACAGAGTGCCACAGGATGTACTCATACTAGGAGAAATGGCCCTGGTGGCTGGCAATATGCATACTTAGGGTAGAAGCAGCAAAGACTCTCTTACCTAAGGTGTCTATCTTACGAGATTCTTTGTTAATAGGTCGAGCTGTAGTAGTCTGTGGAAGAACAACCTTATCATTCTCTGCCAGGACTACAATAGGATCCGCAAAGGCTTGAGATTCCAAAATGGGACAATCCTTGGGGGCTGAATATTTCCTATCTATGGATTTAGCCACCGAAGGGGTGAGAGCAGGATTGTTCCATACAATTTGAGACAGCGTCTCAAAGGAAGGCTGATTCGGAGGAGTCAAATTCGTAGGGATCTCTGAGGCATGAAGGTATTTGAGTCTTAACAATTTCCCAGGATCAATGTCTGTAGTCTGGAGAGAAAGAATGGAGATCAAATTTTTCAGCAGAGACTTAAATGACAGGTCCTCGACCACAGACTCTGTAGCAGTAATGGATCCTGCTTCCTCCACTTCATCATCCAGCTGAAGGTCTGGGTCAGGCTCAATGTCATCTCCTGACAGTCCAGGAGGGATAGTATGGACAGGAAAGGAATGAAAGTCAGAGCAAAGTGAAGAAGGAAAAGAGTGAAAAGAGGAGTCCTGAAAAGTGGAGGATGCTCTGAGAGCCCCCAGTGCCGCGGAGGCGCACGGCACCGAGAAAGACTCCGAAGACCCATGCAACACCGAAAATGGCACCGAGGATCCACATGGTGCCGGAACGGCACCGAGGACCCGCATGGCACAGAGGATGGCGCCAAGGACAGCGCAGAGCGTGCCATCGATGCTGAAGGCACCGAAAATACTCCAAGACTCTGGAAAACAGGCTTTGAAGGAAGAAGAGCAGGAGGTAAGGGCATCGGTGTGGCCACCTGCACCGCAGCCATGTGAGGGGGGGGGACATCTAAGCGCGAAGTCGACGGCACTGAAGAAGGTGCCGCGCGACCAGGGAAGATCAACCGCCCTACTCGGTCTCCCAAGAAGCCTGAAGGACCCTGAGTGACCGAGTCAGGTAACTGAACCAACCTCTGAGCCCATTGCTCCATAAGAGCTGCCCACTGATGAAACTGCTCATCTGAAGACCTACCTATGGGCGGGGTAGGGCTTCAATGTCGAAGATGCTGGCTACCAGAAACAGAGGTTGGCGACTCCGAAGGAGGAGACCGACAACTAGCCCCGATAACTGAACATCTAGGCGCAGACATATCAGAGGGTGACCTCGAGTGATGCCTTCTCTTTTTTGACCTGTGGGCCTTAAGAAGAGCTCGAGGCCGAACAGTGCCAAGAATGCGACCATTTATTTTTATGCTTCCGTGGGGAACGCCCGTCCCCTCGGCCACTGGACAGACCGTTGTCAGACCCCCCCTTCCGGAGAAGGTGGCGGACCGGACCCAGCCCGACTGACTGAACAGCTTTCATACGAAGTCTCCCTACCGTCACCTGACCTGCTCATGGTTGACTCCGTCAAAGTAGGCTGAGACTTCTTTTATTTTAAAATATAAGAATAAACTTAAGCAATACTTATTGAGATAATACAACAAAATAAGAAAACTGAAAACTATGCTGCAAGTTTGAAGGTTGACTACTGGCGGGCGAGCGACGTCGTCACTGAAGCGCACTCCACGGCGGGAAAAAAGGAACTAAGGCGGTGGGAGAGTTGACGCCGAGACAGTCATTACCGTGCGAGCTAGAGCTCACGGTGCCATTCCTTGCAGCTCCATTTCTGGCGCTGACCCTCCAGCAAAAAGTTTGCTCCCGATGGGTCCTAGTGCCTCCGGCGTAGATCCCAATAGTGTGAATGAGTGGTGGAGACTTATGTCCAGGAAGATTGAAAGAAATGTGCTGTCACTCGTGAAGAAAGCTAAGCTGCTTCAGAAATTTGAAATACTGGGGGTTATGAGGAAAGATCTTGCAGCAGAATTTGGTGTTGCCATTTCCACTGTGGGGCGCTATCTGAGCAACCGAGAGCAGATCATGGAGGAGTGGAGCCGAAGTGGGAACACCAACCACAAAAGAAAAAGGTATGGCCAGGACCCTCAGGTCGAGGAGGCGCTCCTCAGATGGTTCACTGCCTCCCGAGACCATGGTGTTCCAGTGTCAGGCAGCCTTTTATGGAGGAAGTCCGCAGCCTGTCCCAGTCACTGGGGGTACAGTTCGAACCAATGGCGGGCTGGCTCTCCAGATGGAAAGACCAAAACAAAATCTGTTACAGACGGATCCATGGTGAGCAGGCAGAGAATGACACAACAGCTGCCGAGGAGTGGATCCGTACTGTTCTGCCCACCCTGCTTCAAGATTACACCCCAAATTACATTTTCAATGGGGATAAGACTGCCTTATTTTTTACAGTGACCCCCGATGGCACACTCTCCTTCCACACAAAAACCTCAGCAGGTTACAAAAAAACTAAGGATCGTGTGTCCATAATGATGTGTGCCAACAGCACTGGTAGTGAGAAGCTCCCCCTCCTTGTTATTGGTCGCTCAAAAAAGCCCAGATGTTTCAAAGGCATTAATGTAGAGGCACTATCAGTTCTCTATCGGGCCAAATTCAAATGCCTGGATGACAGCAGACATTTTCCAGGACTGGCCAAAGGACCTTAACAAACAAATAAGGTTTCATAGGAGAAAAATCGCTATGGTGGTTGACAACTGCCCTGCCCACAAATCTATCAACCTGTCCCACATCAGTCTCCTTTTCCTGCCTCCAAACTGCACTGCCCTCATCCAACCTATGGATCGAGGGTAATCCATAACGTCAAAGTTCATTACCGTAAGTCCATCGTGAACCGGCTCCTAGACAACATTGATGGATCCACGGAAATGTTTAATGACAAGGCACGCAAAATTACATTTTTAGATGCCATACACCTCATCCACTATGCGTGGAAAGAAGTTAAACCACAAACAATCCAAAACTGCTTTATCAAAGCCGGTATCATCCATGGAGAGATTCAGGACACAGATGAAATCGCTCCACCAACCAGAATACCAGAGGTGGACTTCACTGATTACGTCACCATGGATGAAGAGGAGCTGATTTCAGGTGCTGTGACCGAAAATAAAATGTGTGGTGAAATACTGAGCCAAAACACACCAGCAACAGAGGAGGAAGATGAAGATTAGGATCAGTACTTGGTAGCAACAACAAAGGAGGTAAGGCAGATGGTGGGGAAAATACGGCACTATGTAGCGGCAATAGAAAATGGAGATTACGTACCTACCGTAATTCTTGATCTTCTTGGATGAAGTCTCCACCACTCATTCACACTGATGGGAGTACGCCAGGGGCACTAGGACCCAGTAGGAGACAAAATTTTTCATGAAGGCCGGCGCCAAAATGGAGTTGTGAGGAAGCGGCAATGCTAGCCAGGCTTGTGCGATATAGACTATCTTGGCATCGACCCTCCAACCGCCTCAGTACTTTTTTTTCCAAGAAGGTACAGTGTAACTAACTTAGAGGACTAACCTAAAAATCAGACATAAGATAGTCTGAATGACCTGTGTAAGAAGGGTCAAAAACAAAGACTTCACAGTCCAACCATTAAGGGAATGAAGACCAGAAACAGAAAAGTGAGCTCGGGGGATGGTGGGTGGGTGTGTGAATGAGTGGTGGAGACTTTGTTCAAGAAGATCAAGAATTATGGTACGTATGTAATTTCCATACCTTCCTGGACATAAAGTCTCCACCACTCATTCACACTGATGGGAGAGTACTGAGCTAAATAATCCCCTGAGACGGGTGGCAGGAGAGGGAGGAGCTCACTTTTTAGGACAGAAGTCTGTTAAGGATTGTCCTGCCAAATGGCTGATGTTGTCTTGCATGACATCCAAGGCATAGTGCTTAACAAATATATGCATGGTGTTCCAGGTAGCTGCATTGCAAATGTCTGCAATGGGGACATTAGGAATTTCTGCCAGAGATGCCGTCACTGCTCTGGTAGAGTGAGCATACACTCTGCCTTCCAGTTTGACCTGCGCCATGGACTACCAATGGCGAAGGCATGCCACTAGCTACGCTGAAATGCACCTGATAGCAGCAGACTGACCCAGTCAGGCTGTGCTGAAGGAAACAAACAGTTGTTGAGCCTTGTGAATTTCTTTTGCTCTATACAGATAGAACAGCAAGACTCTTCATATCTAAGGAATGAAGGGTACACGCTCCTTCATTCTGGAAGCTTGCAAAGTAGGTAGGAAGGACTAAAGGTTGATTCAGATGGAATTCTGAGACAACCTTGTGCAGGAACTTAGCACGAGTCCTAAGAACTACTTTGTCCTTGTGGAATACAGTATATGGGGTGTCTGTGACAAAGGCATGTATTTCAGATACCCTATGAGCAAAAGTAATGGCCACCAGGGAGGTTGTCTTCCAGGTGAGGAATTTCAGCTTGCAAGTAGCTAAGGCTCGAAAGCAATATCAGTGAGCATGTCCAACACAAGGTTAATGTCCCAGGCTGCCACTGGATGTCTAATAGGAGGTCTGGTGTGCAGAATCCCCTTAAGAAACCTCTTAACTATAGGCAGTTGAGCCAGCGACATGGAGAGTACTGGCTCATGATATGCCGAAATGGCACAAAGATGAACTTTGACTGTGGAGTATTGCAGATCTGTGTTTGAGAGGTCTAGGAGATACTCCAAGACTTTATTCAGTGGGCAGGAAAGAAAAAAATACTCACCTTAGTAATGTTGTTTCTTCTAATGGAGTCTTGCTATATTCTGACATATGCAGTTGAGTCCCAACCTTTGAACTGCCCCAGAGATGAAAGAGTTAACTTTCCATGCCAGGCATGGAACGCTGAGCTCGATCTCGGTTGAGACTCTGTCTGTTGTTCTTCAAACTCAAACTGTCAGATCTTTACAAGCTAAACTCACTAAGGTCCTGTGTGGAAGCTGTAAGCCTACACTAGCCAACTGGCTAGCAAACATAAAAACACATTTTTTGGACCCAACACTAAGACTCAAGTCAGGAGACCCAAAAATGAAAACACAACACCCAGTGACCCCCAAAAAAGAAGGGGTGAAACAAGTGTGGGCACCTAATAAGTGCCAACACTGCACTGCCCACCCACATCCCAAAAACAGAGGTTCTGAGAGGGGCAGGTGGGGAGGAGGTCAGAATATAGCAAGACTCCATTAGAAGAAACAATAGTACTAAGGTGAGTAATTTTTTCTTCAAACAACATGAAGTCTTGCTATATTCTGACATATGCAGACTACAAAGCAATACCTCCATGGAGGAGGGACAGAACCTACTTAGGAAAGAGGCTCTGAAGCACAGCTGTGCCAAACCGAGCATCACTCCTAGCCTGGATGTCCAGGGAGTAATGCTTGGTAAAAGTGTGAGTTGTTTTCCAGGTAGCTGCTTGACATATCTCTAGAATAGTGGGAAGCAGCTGTACCTCTAGTAGAGTGAACCCTCAGGCCTGAGGGAGGAACTTTACCAAGTTTCTCATAGCAAAATTGGATACAAGAGACAATCCACCTGGCAATGGATCTTTTAGTGGCAGATTTCCCTTTGCCAACCTCACCATAAGTGAGGAACAGTTGGAGGGAGTCAAACCTGTGACCCTTGGTACACTCTATGTAGTAGCTAAGGGCTCTTTTGACATCTAAACTGTGCAGTCTCCTCTCGCCAGAGGAGGAATGGTCAGTGAAGTACACTGGAAGAGACAGATTGATTAAGGTGGAAATCTGAAACCACCTTAGGCAAGAACTTCCTGTTAGTCCTGAAGACCACCTTATCTCTATGAAAGAAGATAAAATCAGGCTCCACTGACAAAGCTTGTAATTCACTTATGCGTCTGGCAGAACTGATGACTACCAGAAACGCAGTCTTCCAAGTCAAATACTTAAGCTCTGCTGAAGATAAAGGCTCAATAGTGGGTTGCATAAGCTGAGCAATGCAAACATTGAAGTCCCAGGTAGGGGTAGGGTCCCTGAATGGAGGGTTGGTGTGAAGCAATCCCTTGAAAAACTTGGAGAAAACAGGGTGAGCTGAGAGAGAACAGGGCTTACCTGCTGAAATAAAAGCAGACACAGCTGCCAGATGCACTTTCAGTGTAGCTGGTCTCAGCCTCAAGCTATGTAAGTGAACCATATAATCAAGGACTGTGGGCAGATCAGCAGACTCTGGGGAAATATGCTTCCCAGAGCACCATATGGAAAATCTCTTCCATTTAGAATTATAAGTGGCCAGGTGGAAGGCTTTCTAGAAGCCTTCAGGATATCCAATACACCTTGGGAGAGGTGTAAATCAGCAAACTCTAACTCTTCAAGAGCCAGGCCTTGAGATTGAGAGATCTGAGGTTCGGGTACCAAACCTTCCCCTTAGCACAGGTTAACAGGTTGTAATTCCTGGGAAGATGGACTGCTAAGGACAGTAGGAGTGGATACCAGGGCTGTCTGGCCCAGTCTGAAGCAATCAGGATCATCTTGCAGAGTTGAGATCTAATTTTGACTAGCACTTTGAACAGGAGAGGGAAGGGGGGAAAGCATAGAGAAACTTCCCTTCCCAATTGAGAACTAAGGCATCCAGGGGGACTGAGCCAAACACTGGGGGTCTGCAGCAAAAAAGGGGAAGTTGGTGATTGTCTGGGGCTGCAAAAAGATCTATCTGCGGGGTGCCCCATCTGGAAAATATCACCTCCAAGACCAGGGGATCCAGTGACCATTCGTGATGGCCCTGGGAAATCCTGCTGAGAGCATCTGCCAGGACATTGTCCTTTCCTGGGAGGTGAACTGCCATGAGGGAGGTGTTCAGGGAGTAAGCCAGACACCACAACTTCACTGCTTCGGTGCACAAGGCCGTAGACCGAGTGCCTCCTTGCTTGGTGATGTACCACATTGTGGTGGTGGTGTCTGTTCTGACCTGTACAACTTTGTTCTGAACAGATTCAGAAAAAGCCTGAAGTGCTAGAAATACTGTTCCAACAGATTGATATGGAGCAGAGATTCCTGAGGGGACCACAACTCCTGGGTGATGAGGACGCCCATGTGAGCCCCCCACCCCAAGAGGGAGGCATCTGTAGTAAGGATTAAAGAGTGAGACTGAGTGACAAAGGGAACCCCTTGTCTCAAATTGTTCTGATCCTGCCACCACTGTAGGGCCTGGATCAGGGCTCGAGTTACTAGGATCAGTTTGGTCAGAGGGTCCTTCCTTTGAGACCAAAAAGCTCTTAAATGGAACTGAATGTCCCTCATCTGAAATCTTGCTTTTTACACTACTGCTGTAGAAGCAGCCATGTGCCCCAGGAGCTGTAGAAAATGCCTTGCTGGTCGAGACACCTGCAGGGTGAATTAGGAGGCCAGGGAGACCAGGGTCCTTGCCCTGTCCAGGGGAAGAAAGGCTCTGGCCTTCTCCGTGTCTGGCTCTGCACTTATAAAGGTAAGGAGCTGGACAGACTCTAGAACTGACTTTGAAAGATTTAGGAAACCCAAAGAAGTGAGCAGTTGCTGAGTTATCTGTAAGTGTAACTTGACTTGGTCTGGGGACTGGCCTACTATGAGCCAGTCGTCCAGGTAAGGTGCCTTCTTAGAGAAGCAACTACTACTGCCAGGCATTTTGTGAATACCCTTGGAGCAGAGGTGAGGCCAAAGGGCATTGCTCTGAACTGGTAATGGCCTGAGGGCAGCTCGAACCTGAGGTACTTTCGATGGGAGCTTCTGATGAGAATATGAAAATAGGCATCCTTGAGGTCCAGGGACACTAGCCAGTCCCCTGGTCTTAGAGAGGGTAGAATAATTCCCAGAGTCACCATTTTGAATTTTGGTTTTAAAAGGTGCTTGTTTAAGCATCTGAGATCCAGGATGGGCCGCCATTCTCCTGTCTTTTTTTGGGGTAAGGAAGTACCTGGAATACAATCCTTTGCCCTGGTGTAGGAGTGGAACCCATTCCACAGCTCTGACAGCTAGGAGGGAAGAGACCTCTGCCTCTAAGGCAAGTGCCTCTGATGGATTTACAGGTGGAAAGGATCTGGTTCTCATCTTTGGAAACTTTTTGAAGCTGAGAACCAGTCCCTGGCTTACACTTCCAGGACCCATTTGTCTGATGTCAGAGACTCCCAGTCCTGGACAAAGTAAGCCAGCCTGCCCCCTACAGGTAGCTGAGAATCGGCCCTGGCAACCCCATCAGGGTGCCTGCTTGGCAGGGGCTTTGGGCTGAGGGGTGGAAGCAGGCCTGCTTGTACTCCGTCTGCCTCTCCCTCTAAAGAACCCCCTCTGGGCATAAGCAGAAGAGGAGGCCTGGGCTTGGTAAAAAGGCCTATGAAAAGGCCTGCCCCTGCCCCTGGAAAAACTGCCTTTGAGGAGTGGCCTGCCTTTCTTTGGCCTGTCCACTCCTATAGCCTATACTCATCCATTTTCTTCATGTAATTCTCTGTCTGCTCCCCAAACAGAGAGTTACCCACAGCAGGAAAATCCATGGCCTTAGTCTGGGTATCCTGTGACAGGCTAGTATATCTGAGCCAATCCATTCTTTGAAGTGCCACAGATGTAGCCATGATTCTTGATGACACATCATTTGAGTCCACTGCAGCATGGAATTGCACCCTGGATGCCTCAATACCATCAGCAGCCACCTGCTCCAGCTCCTTGGCAAGTTGGCCAGGGACCTGTTTTGCTAAAGCCATGACAGTGTCCCATCTCGATTTCTGATATCTAGCTACATAAACCATATAATTCGCCTGTCTGAGTCCCAAGGATGCTGCCATGTACTGTTTCTTTGGCGTGGCATCAATCCTCCTGGAGTCCTTGTCAGGGGGGTGTGAAGCCAAAGGAATATTTGTCTTGTCACAGGCTGCAGCCTGCACTACCCCAACATGGCTGCATTGTTGTGTAAGGAACTCCATATCAGAGCCTGACAATGTGTACCTCTTGTCCATTCTCTTATCCACGGGAGGTATAGTGTGAGGAGTTTTAAGAATTTTAAATGTCTGTTTATCAAAAGATTTATGCAAGGGAATAGACAGCCTCCTAGACTCTGGTATATCCATCATTTCTACAAAGTCAGGCTCCTCTTGATCATCCACAGCTTCCTCCATAGGGAGCTGGAGGGTTTCAGCCACTTTTTTATAAAACATAAAATGAGAAGGGGACTCAGAAAGCCTAGGAGGAGACACTCCTGAAGGTCTGTCTGGGGAGATGTCCGGGTCAATGGGCACATCCAGACTTTCCAATCCACATTCACTCTCCTCATACTCCTCTTCCCCCTCCTCCAGTTCATAATATTCCTCTAAATCATACTCTTAAACCGGTGGAACCGGCCGAACCGAGTGCCTATCTGATGGTGCCGGTTCGGTCGGAACCGGGGAAAGCGACTGGACAATTTTAATTGCTTTGCCTATTTCTTTAGTGGTTGGAGAGGAAAGTTTTGGCTCCACACCAGCTGATTTTCTAGTCCTTTGTGCTGGAACCGACTCCTTAGAGTCGGATCTCCTTTTTCCCAAAGAAGTCTCACCCTGGTCAGAGGGCACTCCTTTTGGTTCAGTTTGAACCGAATCGGGCTGGACATCCGGTTCAGCTGACTTTTTGGCTTCCCTTTCCCTGAGCCTACCAACTCTCTTTTCCAGGGTAGCTGCAGGAAAATTTTCACAAATCTGGCAGTCTGCATTGAGCTGGTCAAACCCCCGACAATAAACACAGTTGGTGTGGGGATCAGCCTTGGCAAAGACTTCCCCACACACACTACAGTGTTGAAACCCAGTGGGCCTGGTTTTTCTTTTGGGTTTCTCAGACATAGTGCCAGTCCTATCCAAACTTACCCGTTTATGGCAATCCGTCAGGCAACACCCTCTTATCAGTTCCCGTGTCACGGGTCATAGAAAAATCCGTAATAAAATCCGTATTTTTTAGAACCGATAAGAACCGGAACCACACTGTAAAAGTACAATTTAAGATTTTTTAAACAACTTGATCAGTTCAAACCGAACCAATGAACTGTTTACAAGTTCAATACAGAATAGATAAAATATAACCTATCTAGTACTCACAAATACCACAGAGACTGAACCGACAGGTTACAGTTTAATTTCGGTCGAAAACTGAGAAAACGGCACTTTAACCGACAAAATGAACCGAGCAGAAGGAGAAATCTCCAGATCGACTGTTCAGTGAGGCGGAGTAAAGAATCTGACGGTTTGAGTTTGAAGAACAACAGACAGTCTCAACCGAGATCGAGCTCAGCGTTCCATGCCTGGCATGGAAAGTTAACTCTTTCATCTCCGGGGCAGTTCGAAGGTTGGGATTCACTGCATATGTCAGAATATAGCAAGACTTCATGTTGTTTGAAAATGAGAAGGGGACGCAGAAAGCTTAGGAGGAGACACTCCTGAAGGTCTGTCTGGGGAGATGTCCAGGTCATTGGGCACATCCAGACTTTCAAATCCACATTCACTCTCCTCATGCTCCTCTTCCCCCTCCTCCGGTTCATAATATTCCTCTAACTCATACTCTTGAACCGGTGGAACCGGCCGAACCGACCGACTACCTGATGGTGCCAGTTCGGTCAGAACCAGGGAAAGCGACTGGACAATTTTGATAGCTTTGACTATTTCTTCAGCAGTTGGAGAGGAAAGTTTTGGCTCCACACCAGCTGATTTTCTAGTCCTTTTTGCTGGAACTGACTCCTCAGAGTCGGATCTCCTTTTGCCCGAATAAGTCTCGCCCTAGTCAGAGGGCACTCCTTCTGGTTCGGTTTGAACCGAACCGGGCTGGACATCCAGTTCAGTGGACTTTTTAGCCTCCTTTTCCCTGAGCCTACCAACTCTCTTTTCCAGAGTAGCTGCAGGAAAATTTTTACAAATCTGGCAGTCTGCATGGAGGTGGTCAAACTCCAGACAGTAAACACAGGTGGTGTGGGGATCAGCCTTGGCAAAGGCTTCCCCACACACACTACAGTGTTGAAACCCAGTGGGCCCGGTTTTTCCTTTGGGTTTCTCAGACATAGTGCCAGTCCTATCCAAACTTACCCTTTTATGGCAATCCGCCAGGCAACACCCTCTTATCGGTTCCCAACCGTGTCACGGGTCATGGAAAAAACCATAACAAAATCTGCTTTTTTTTAGAACTGATAAGAGCCGGTAACCACACTGTAAAAGTACAATTTAAGATTTTTTAAACAACTTGATCGGTTCAAACCGAACCAATGAACCGTTTACAAGTTCCACACAGAATAGATAAAATATAATCTATCTAGTACTAACAAATACCACAGACAGAGACTGAACCGACAAGTTACAGTTTAATTTCGGTCGAAAACCGAGAAAATGGCACTTTAACCGACAAAATGAACCGAGCAGAAGGAGAAGTCTCCGGAGCGACTGTTCAGTGACGCGGAGTAAAGAATCTGACGGTTTGAGTTTGCAGAACAACAGACAGAGTTTCAACTGAGCTCGAGCTCAGCATTCCATGCCTGGCATGGAAAGTTAACTCTTTCATCTCCGGGGCAGTTCGAAGGTTGGGACTCACTGCATATGTCAGAATATAGCAAGAATTCATGTTGTTTAAACAGACATTTTGTGGAGGTTAACCCCATCATATCCAGAAAGTCTGTCTCCTCCATATCCTCTTCTGTTTCCTGAAGAGGAAGGTTCAGGGTTTCCACCATGCTCTTAACAAAAGCATAGTGGGAGGAGTATTCCTCAGGACCCCTAGGAGGGGACCCAAATTCTTGCTCAGGGGAGACCTCTGGATCTATAGGTTCCCCTTCATAAACATCCTTCTCCTCCTCCCCATACACTTCCAGCACTTCTTGCCTTGCTGGGGTTGTAGGAAGAACCAATGCAGCCAGCACAGGAACTGGGATTGCAGCCTGTAGGGGATGTAACGCTTGTAGTGCCTTAGCAATTTCCTCAGCTGAGGGCATAATATGCTTGTCTGCTGGGAGCTCCTCAGCCTTCTTGGCCGGAGGTGCAGCGACATGTTTTTCTTTACACTTTTTCTTTAGTGGAACAGTTTCAGAGCCTGTGCCTGTTTACACAGCCCTTTTTGTTTTACCTTGTTCAGATTTATCTGAACTCCTGTCAAGATCCTTGGCTTTACCTCCATCCTTTTTGTGGGAAGAGGAAGAAGAATTATCCACACTAGGAGCAGAAGCAGAAGCCATCTCTTCTAAAATGTTAGACCTTTTCTTTAATATTTTAGGGCAAAAGGTCTTACAAATATCACAACTGGCAAATAAATAACTTTGACCTAAACAAGAAATACACAGAGAGTGTCTACCTCGTTTTGCTATAAGTTGCCCACAAGACTCACAACATTTAAAACCTGTGGGCCCTGTGTGTTTTTTAGGTTTATCTAACTGGACCTCTGACATTGATCGACAAAAGTTTACTTTACAAAAAAACAAAACAAAAACAAAACGTTATTTAAAGTACCTTGGAACCGGAGGTTCTTCAAAATAACTACCGCTAATGGTTCCTGGAACCGATCGCTATTCGGTTCCTGAAGAAAAAGGGAACTGACAAAATACAGTAATTTAAACAAAAATAAAGTGGTTCAAGGAACCGATTGCTAAATATATAAAAATAAAGAAACCTGAGATAAAAACCTCCCAAACGGACGTAGAATCCTCAGTTCCAAGAAACCGTGAGGGAACCGAGAATAGAGACAAAAAACTACTAAAATACTAATAAACTATACTAAACAATGTTTCTAAGGCAGCAGTTTTATATTTAAACTGAGTACTTATCCATGGAGAAACTTTATTCTGAAGACAGTTCAAGGAGAGTTCTCCGGGACGTCCTTACTAGGCAGGCGGGGTAAAGAATCTGAAGCACTCAGAGTGCAACAGTTGCTAGGGCAGCAGTTTGAAAGTGGCATAAGCCAACTGAGAGTTCCATAATGTGCATAAAATTCCACCTCTCTGGGCAGTTCAACACAGGAGGCTGACTGCATTAAGTTTAATCATAATGAGTGATTCCTGGGGTTAGAATAGACTGCTACAGAAAAGGCTTCTGTGGGATCCTGATGCCTGACAGCTACGTTCCAGAAGTGTGACCTGATGACACAGATATCCCCAAAGAAGATCGTTGGCATTTCTCGGTGGCAGATGATTTAAATACATACTGAAAATTCTGACGTTGAACTCTCCAGCTCTTTTCTGTGGACCTTGTTTGCTGCATTGGAGAAGTTCATCTATCTATATAGAGCATGTGTTTCTTCTAGAAATCTGGGCTCCTGGATCCCCCCATAGGTGACCACATGGTCCTGCCCCCCACCGAGCCATCAGCAGCGTGTACAGTACAATCTAGCAAGAGTGGTCACTAGGGACTCACAGAGGACAAAAGCTCATAATAAACCACATCAGCCAATCCCTACTGGGCATGTTCACCAATCAGCCCCTGTACACTACGAAAGCGCTGATCCTTGCCTCTCCCCAGTACACCATAGCAAGCTGAAAGAGAACCCTGACCTAACAGACAAGCCAATTTGGAGGAGCCATTAGTGTCTGGAGGAATCAGTCTCATACATGGAGTCCCTGGCCAGGGACCGGAGGTGGCAGTGGCTACTATGCTATGCCTGGTGGGGGAAAAAAAACATGTTATTTTTTAAAGAATTCATGTAAAATTATCATATTATTGTAAAATTATCAACATGACAAGAAACATGAAAAATGAATCATTCCCACTTTTCTTCCAGCTTCATCTTCTTCTTCGTCCAGCTTGCTGCTTATGCCAGCATCATCTAGTCTGTAATCATAGACAAGCCCTCCCTCAGGGAAACACAACTGACTCTGCAGAAAAAAAGAACAGGTGTCACATTTCAGTGGAACACATATAATGCATGCAGACCAACTTGAAACAACAAGACTGGATTTCAAATACAGAATACATGTATCAACAAAAATAGCATCCGAACAGCAGGTACTGAAATTTTGTAAGTGCTCAGGGTTTCCCCTGGGGTACTATCATAAGGAAGTGATCTGGCTTCACATGTCAGGGGTGACCAGTAATAATGGCAGGCAGCGGCCATGCAGGCCACAGAAGGTCGCGGAGCACAGGAGCTATCAGGTAGAGGGAAATAAGTACAGACCGAAAGAAATGTTGGGCACTCATTTTTAATGATCTCCTACAAAGATAAAATAGTTAGGATTTTATTTATTTGTAACTTGTGACCAGGAAACATACTCTAAGCTCTTATTTCCGGGGGTGGGTTACATGGACCTGTTTTATTGATGGCAGAATGTTGGCCATGACACCAGGAAAATTCCCCTATTCTGAAATTAAAAAATGTATGGAACAGTTGATGGATGAGGCAGGAAAAGAACAGTTACATACTTACCATAACAGTAGATCTTCATGAGAATATCTTCCATTAGGCCACACCTTTGGAACAAAACCCATGACAGGACTACACAGAAACCTTTGCTAGCCGGGGCCCCTATGATGACATCACATCAGTGTCTACATAAATGTGGGCTATCCAATCTCTCCTCACTCAGTTCCCTGCCAGTGGTTGTGTTCGGAAGACTCTCTTCTTGGGGACCCATGAGATTATACTAGGATGTCATATGAAAACAACACTGATACTGCAGCCATTTCAGAAACCTGGTGGGACGAGATTTCTACTTGGAATAAATCTATCCCACGCTTCAATCTTGTTCATAAAGATAGGTTAAATAGAAGGGGTGGGGGTGTGGCACTCTATCTGAATAAAAATATTACCTTTAGACAAATGACTGATACCCTAAATGAGCCTAATGAAACTTTATGGGTCGAAATAGAGATAAAAAATAGTAAAAATGTATTGGTGGGTATGTGCTATAGGCCTCCTGATACTAACCAGTCTGATCATTCTTCCATACTAAATGATATTTCAAATAAATTAAATCATAAGGATATCCTGTTACTTGGTGATTTCAATTATCCAGGGATAATTTGGAATGACTACTCTGCCTCCACCACTCAGGAACAAACCTTGTTGGATCTTTGCATTATAAACGGGCTTCAACAAGTAGTTGATAAACCAAGGGACAGTAATATATTGGATCTCATCATAACTAATACCACTGATAAAATAATAGATCTTGAAATCTCTGATCCACTGTTTAACAGTGATCATAACATCATTACTTTCTCCATCAACAATGAATATATTTAACAAGTTGGTATTACTATAGTTAAGGATTTCAGAAAAGCTAATTTTGAAGCTATTAATAAAGAATTACATGACTGGATTTGGAGGGATGACTGTGCATCTGTCAATAAACTATGGAACAACGTAAAAAATAAGATTCATGAGCTGAGTGATAAATATATTACAAATCGTACTCTGTACAATAAGAAAGGGAAATTACCCATGTGGTATACAAATAAAGTCCGAAAATCTATCTTAGCAAAAAAAAAAGGGCTTATAGGGCTGTAAAAAGGGACAATAATGATTACAAAAAATATAAATATAAGGAGGCCTTACAAGTTTGTAAAACCAACGTTAAAAATGAAAGATGGAAGACTAAATTTAGATTGGCACATATGAAAGATGGAGGGAAATCTTTCTTTTTCTACTTAAATAATAAAAAACTTGCATCTAACACAATTGGTTCGATAAGGGTTTCGAATACAACTATAAATGAACCATTTGATATGGTCAATGAATTTAATCACTATTTTTGTTCAGTCTTTGCCCAGTATGATAACAACAATATAGTTAATTTGGGGAATATTGTTACTGAGGAGCCTAAAATAACTAGGGAAGAAATACTATCTAAATTAGACTCCATTAAAATAAACACTTCCCCTAGTCCTGATTCACTCCATTCGCGGGTTCTGAGGGCTATCAGATTGTGGCAGTTCAAGTCGTTATACATCCTTTATAATAGATCCTTGAGTACTGGTGAGGTGCCAGATGATTGGAGACAAGCATTAGTAGCATCTATTTATAAAAAAGGGTTTCATAGCAGTACTGCAAACTGTAGACCGATTAGCTTGACTTGTACCCTGGGAAAAGTGATGGAGTCCAATATCAAGGATAAACTTGTTTCTGATCTTGAAACAAGATGCTTTATTGATAGAACCCAACATGGCTTTAAATCTCATAGGTCATGCTTAACTGCAAATTTGTGTTTTTATGAAACTGTTAGTAATCTGTAGGAGGATAGAAAATCAGTTGGCATTGTATTTCTTGACCTTTGTAAAGCCTTTGATAAGGTTCCCCATTCAAACATGAGAGAGAAAATGTTGAAACTTGAGATTAACAGTTTCATTATTAGATGGGTTAATGAATGGTTAAGGGACTGAGAACAAGTTGTTAAAATTAGAGGGTTCATTTCTAATAAGGGGAGGGTGACAAGTGGGGTGCCCCAGGGGTCTGTGCTGGGCCCCTCATTGTTCTCTATTTTTGTCTCAGAGTTGGACAAGGATATGAATGGACATACTGTTAAATTTGCCGATGATACCAAAATCGCTATAGATGTAAGTAGCAAGGATGGGTATTATAAACTTTGTAATGATCTCTTATCAATGGAGTGTTGGGCAGACAGGAATGGTATGAAGTATAATTTGGACAAAAGTGTTATACATTTGGGAAATAATAATCCATGTTATAAATACGTATTATCAGGTAAAATGCTGCAGTCTGTAGAAAATGGAAGGGATCTGGGGGTAATTATCTTGAGTGATTTTAAATTCAGTACACATTGTACAGAACTAACTAAGAAGGCAAACAAACTTATTGGCTGTATTAAACATTCAGTCACTTCTAGAAATAGGGCTTGCATCATTCCATTATATAAGCCTTACGTACGGCCTGTCTTGGACTATTGTTCGCCTTTGTGGAGCCCTTTCTTACATAAGGATGTTAAAAAATTGAGGGGGTCCAGAGGAGGACCACTAAAATGGTTCATTGGACTCCATAAAGTTGATTATGGCTGTAGGATGCATTCTTTAAATCTTTATCCTCCAGAAATGAGGAGACAAAGAGGAGATCATTTATTAATGTTTAAAATAATAAGGGACCCATTATTATTAGCAGAACTAGGTTTTATTTGGCTTCAAAGGTACTTTCTATTAAAGAAGTCACAGCTGTCAATTAAGACTTACTAACCCTAAAAGTCAGTTAAGAATAATTTTTTTTATTTAACAAATTATCCCCATGTGGAATACTCTTCCCAGAGATATTGTAAAAGTTAATTCCTTTAATTGCTTCAAGATCAAACTTGATGGCTTTCTATTAAACTCTAGAAGATGGCAATACATTTGCTATGGCAGGAGATGTATATATAAATGGGCTATCTAGCATTCTGTACATCTGTACTATCCTAGTATGACATCCTAGTTATGTTAAGTATGCAACTGTTTTATTTTCTTCGAGAATATCTCTTCTTCTAGGCCACAACTTTGGAACGAGTCCCAAGCAATCCCAAAAGCCAACTGGGAGCTTGGTGTAGGCCCTGTAGAACAGCAAGGCCGAAGCCTGCCCATCTATGAGAATCAACATATGGAAATTACTTGCCAACTGTAATTCTTGATCTTCTTGGCCGAAGTCTCCACCACTCATTCACACTGATGGGAACTACGCTGGAGACGCTAGGACCCAGCAGGAGCAAACATTTTGCAAGAGGGCCGGCATCAGAGATGGAGTCACGAGGAGTGGCGCCACGAGCCTTGGCTCATGCGGCAATGACTATCTCGGTGTCGACCCTCCAACTGCCTCAGTACCTTTTTTCCGAGGAGGTGCAGCGTAACTAACCTAGAAGGATAGCCTAACAAAAACCAGACATCAGATAGTCCAAACAGCCCATATAGGAAGGGTTAACAAAGAAGTCTTCACAGCCTAACATTGAGGGGGTGAAGATTAACAACAGAGGTGAGCTCAGGAGATGGTGGGTGGGTGTGTGAATGAGTGATGGAGACTTCATCCAAGAAGATCAAGAATTACGGTAGGTACATAATTTCCATATCTTCTTGGACATAAAGTCTCCACCACTCATTCACACTGATGGTAGAGTACCGAGCTAATAATCCCCTAAGAGAGTGGCAGAAGAAACCAAGAGTTCACAAATTTAGGACAGAAGTCCATTAAAGATAGTCCTGCCAAACGAAAGATGTCACCTGACATGGACATCCAAGGCATAGTGCTTGACGAAAATTTGCACTGAGCTCCAGGTAGCTGCACTGCAAATATCTGCAATGGGCATGTTGCAGATTTCCGCCAGGGATGCCGTGACTGCTCTAGTAGAGTGAGTGGACACTCTGCCCTCCAGCTTAACCTTCGCCATGGAATAACAGTGGTGAAGGCATGCCACCAGCCATGCCAAAATGCATCTGACAGTGACAGGCTGACCCAGCTGGGTCTCACTGAAGAAAACAAACAGTTGTTGGGCTTTGCACATTTCTTTTGTTCTACCCAAATAGAAACACACAGCTCTTTTAACATTCAAAGAATGAAGGGTACACTCTCCTTTATTTTGGAAGTTTGCAAAGTAAGTAGGTAGGACCACAGGTTGGTTTAGATGGACTTCTGAAACAACCTTAGGAAGAAACTTAGGATGGGTCCTAAGACTTACTTTGTCCTTATGAAACACAGTATACGGAGAGTCTGTGACCAAGGCATGTATTTCAGAGACTCTGCGGGCCGAAGTAATGACCACCAGAGAGGCTGTTTTTAAAGTGAGAAATTTCAGCTCACAGAAGCTAGAGGCTCAACAGGTTTTCAATTGAGCATGTTTAGCACAAGGTTAATGTCCCAGGCTGTGACTAGACGTCTGATAGGAGGTCTGGTATGCAGAATACCCTTAATAAACCTCTTAACTACTGGTAACAGAGCCAATGACTAGGAAAGTACTGGCTCATGATAAACTGAAATGGCACAAAGGTGAACTTTGACTATAGAGTATTGTAGACCTGAATTTGAAAGGTCTAAAAGGTACTGTAGAACTTTATTTAGTGGGCAGGAAAAAGGACTCAAAGTGGATTCTGCACACCAGATAGAAAAATGTTTCCATTTCGCCGTGTAAGTTTTTCTAGTGGCTGGCATGTGCGCAGCCAAAAGAATATCTGAAACTCCGCAAGAGACATTGAACCTGTTCACTTCTATCTCTTCAGGAGGCAAGCGTGAAGGTGAAACGACTTCAGATTGTGATGGAAAACAGGACCCTGGGTCAGAAGGTACGTCTGAAGGGGAAGCGCTTTTGGAGGGGTTTCCAACATACTGCTGAGTAACGGAAACCATATCTGTCGAGGCCAGAAGGGAGCAATGAGGATCATTTTGTACCCCTGGGACTCGAATTTGAGAAGTACTCTCTGAATTAGTGGAAGAAGAGGAGGAAAGCCATATAGAAAGCATTTTGTCCACTGCAGCCTGAACACATCCTGACAGAAAATGCCAGACCCTGGATTTCTGGAGCAGAAGAGAGGCAGTTTTGTGTTGAGTGGGGATGCAAAAAGGTCCAGGTCTGGAGTTCCCCACTCTGTGAATAGTGACTGAAATACAGTTGAGTCGAGAGACCACTTGTGAGGATCTGTATTTGTTCTGCTTAGACGGTCTGCTAGTTCGTTCTGCACTCCCAGCAGGTAGACCGCCTGAATTAGAACCTTGTGCTCTAAGTCCATTCCCACACTCTCATCGCTTCCCTGCTTAAAGGGTAAGAGTGTGCACCACAGTGCTTGTTGATGTAATATATCACTGCTTTGTTGTCCATTTGAAGGAGAATGTTCTTGTAACAGAGAATGTCCTTCAAAGCCCGGACTGTATAAAGGACGGCTTTCATTTCTAGAACATTTATGTGAAGCTGGGACTCATCCTAAGTTCATGTACCTTGGGTGTGCAGATTCTGACAGCAAGCTTCCCATCCCATCAGGGATGCATCCATGGTAATGGAAATCTGATGATCCAGAGGAGCA
Organism: Neoceratodus forsteri; assembly: GCA_016271365.2. Taxonomy (NCBI): domain Eukaryota; kingdom Metazoa; phylum Chordata; order Ceratodontiformes; family Ceratodontidae; genus Neoceratodus; species Neoceratodus forsteri. Next base: position 1,705,441,688 of record CM028129.1, on the reverse strand, counting down.
AAGGGATACCCTTCCAGAAGACTGTCCTCTTGCGACCACCAGGTGAGTGACCTCTTCAGAGGTTCTGTCACCCTGATGAGAAAAGACTGAGGGTGAGTGGTTGGGGACCACTGAGTACTGAGCATCCACTGAGAGGTTCTCATGTGGAGGCACGGTAGGGGAATAGTGAACACCGAGGATGCTATGAGACCCAGCATCCATTGCATCGAGATAGCGCAAACTGAACTGTTCTCTCTGATGTAATGGGCCATCTGTAGGATATCACTCCTTTTGTCCTCTTGTAGAGGGCTTCCGAGAAGCCTTGAGGATATCCAGAACCCCTTCGGAAAGATGCAGATCTGCAAACTCTAACTTCTCAAGAGCCATGTTTGAGACTGAGAGACTGAAGATTGGGGTACCAAATCCTTCCCTGAGAGGATGTTAACAGGTTGTAATTCCTGGGAAGAGACAGGGGAAGATGGACTGCTAGGGACAGCAACAGGGGGTACCAGGGCTGTCTGGAGCAATCAGAATCACCTTGCATGGTTAAGACCTTACTTTTAACAAAACTTTGAACAGGAGTGGGAAGTGGGGAAGGCATACAGAAACGTCCCCTCCCAATTCAGGATCAGGGCATCCAGAGGACTGAGCCCAGGACTGGAGGTCTGCAACAAAAGAGGGGAGTTGGTGATTGTCTGGGGCTGCAAAGAGATCTATCTCTGGAGTGCCCCACCTTGAAAAATCACTTTCAACACCTGAGGGTCTAGGGACCATTCATGATGGCCCTGAGAAATCCTGCTCAGTGCATCTGCTAGCACATTGTCCTTGCCTGGAAGATGAACTGCTACAAGAGAGGTTTTCAGGGAATAAGCCAGGGACCACAACTTCATGGATTCCATGCACAAGGCCGTGGACCGAGTGCCTCCCTGCTTGTTGATGTACCACATGGTGGTGGTGTTGTCTGTTCTGACTTGAACCACCTTGTTCTGTGCTGACTGTGAAAACACTTTTAGAGCCAGAAAAACTGCCCTGAGCTCTAGAAGATTGATATGGAGATGGGATTCTTGGGGGGACCACAGACCCTGGGCAGTAAGGGACCCCAGGTGGGCTCCCCAGCCCAGGAAAGAAGCATCTGTGGTAATGACCACTGAACAAGGCTGAGCAACAAAAGGAACACTTTGTCTTAAATTGTCCTGATCCTGCCACCAATGGAGGGCTTGGATCAAGGTCAGAGTCACTGGGATCAGTTTGGTAAGGGAATCCTTCTTCTGAGACCAGAAAGTTCTCAGGTGGAACTGAATATCCTTCATCTGGAATCTTGCCCCTTGGACCACTGCTGTAGAAGCTGCCATGTGGCCCAAGAGTTGGAGGAAATGCCTTGCTATTCGAGATACCTAAAGGCAGAAGGAAGAAGCTAGTTCCATAAGAACCCTTGCCCTTTCTAGAGCAAGAAAGGCTCTTGCTCTGAGTGTGTCCAGTTCGGGCCCTATAAAGGTAAGAAGCTGGACTGGTTCAAGAACTGACTTGGGAAGGCTGAGAAGAAATCCTAGAGAAGTGAGCACTTGCTGGGTCACTTGTAGGTGAGACTTGACTTGACTTGGTCTGGAGACTGACCCACTATTAGCCAATCGTCCAGATAAGGAAAAATGGAAATCTTTTGCCTTCTTAGAAAGGCAACTACTACTGCCAGGCACTTTGTGAAAACCCTTGGGGCTGAGGTTAGCCAAGGGCATTGCTCTGAACTGATAGTGGCCTGAGGGCAACCTCGAACCTGAGGTACTTTCTGTGGGAGCACCTGATGAGAATGTGAAAGTAGGCATCTTTGAGGTCCAGGGAGGCTAGCCAGTCCCCTGGCCTTAGAGAGGGAAGGATTATTCCCAGAGTTATCATCTTGAACTTTTGTTTTAAAAGATGTTTGTTTAGATATCTTAGGTATAGGATGGGTCGCCACTCCCCTGTCTTTTTGGAGGTCAGAAAGTTCCTGGAGTACAGTCCTTTACCCCAGTGTAGGGTAGGTACTCTTTTGATAGCTTTTAAAGCTAGGAGAGAAGAAACCTCAGCCTCTAGGGCAAGGGTTTCCGAGAGATTTGCAGGTGGAAAAGATTTGGCTCCCATCTTTGGAAATTTTTTGAAGCTGAGAACCAGTCCCTGGCTTACTACTTCCAGGACCCACTTGTCTGATGTAATAGACATCCAGTCCTGGACAAAGTAAGCTAGTCTGCCCCCTACTGGAATAGGAGAGTCGACCTGGGCAGGCCCATCAGGGTGTCTGCTTGGCAGGGGCTTTTGGCTGAGGAGTGGATGCAGCCCTGCTCATTCCCTTCTGCTCCTCTGAAGAACCCCTCTGAGAAGAAAGGAAGAGGCCTGTGCTTGGTAAAAAGGCATTTGAAAAGGCCTGCCCCTGCCCCTAGACTGCTGCCTTTGAGGAGCTGCTTGTCTTTCCTTGGCCTGAGCACTCCTGTAAGTGGTCCTGTACTCATCCATTTTCTTCATGTAATTCTCTGTCTGCTCCCCAAACAGAGAATTACCCACTACAGGAAAATCCATGGCCTTAGCCTGGGTGTTCTGCAAGAGGCTAGTTCATCTGAGTCAAGCCATCCTCCGAAGACCCTCAGATGTAGCCATGACTCTTGATGACACATCATTAGAGTCCACAGCAGCATGAAACTGAACTTTAGATGCCTCAATCCCATCTGCAACCACCTCCTACAGCTCATTGGCTAGCTGGGGGAGAGGCCCGTTTAGCCAGTGCCAGTACAGTGTCACACCTGGACTTCTGGTACCTGGTTGTACAGGCCATGTAATTCATGTGCCTGAGTCCCAAAGAAGATGTCATGTACTGCTTCTTTGCCATGGCATCAATCTTCCTGGAGTCCTTGTCAGGAGGGTGTGAAGCCAAGGGAATATTTGCCTTGTCACAGACAACAGCCTGCACTACCCCAACATGGCTGCATTGCTGATATAAGAACTCCATATCTGAGCCTGAAAGCGTATACCTCTTGTCCATTCTTCTATCCACAGGAGGTATAGTGTTAGGAGACTTCAAGATTTTTTGTGTCTGTTTCCCAAAAGATTTATGGAGGGGAATAGACAGTCTCCTGGACTCTGGGATGTCCATCATCTCTATATAATCAGGTTCCTTTTGATCTTCCACAGCCTCTTCCATAGGAAGCTGGAGGGTTTCAGCTACCTTTCTGTAAAACATAAAGTGAGAAGGGGACTGAGAAAGCCTAGGAGGGGAAACATCTGAAGGTTCTGTCTGGGGAGATGTCCAGTTCCACAGGCACATCCAGACCCTCACTTACATCATCATCCCCCTTCCTCTTCAAATTCCGGTTCATAAAAATCTTCAAGGGCATACTCTTGAACTGGAGGAACCAACTGAACTGAACCCCTCCCAGAAGGAGCCGGATCGGTCGGAACCGAACGGAGCGATTCCACAATCCGAATCACTCTGGCTATCTCTTTGGTGGTCAGAACATGAACCTCTGGATCTAAACCGGTCGATTTATCTTTGCGTTTTCTTTTTATCAGAACTGATCCCTCGGAATTGGCTCTCCTTTTGCCCGAAGAAGTATCGCCCTGGTCAGAGGGCACTCCTTCTGGTTTGGTCGAAACTGAACCAGGCTGGCCATCCGGGTCAGCGGACTTCTCGGCCTCCTTTTCCCTCAGTCTACCTAATCTCTTCTCAAGGGTAGATTTGGGAAAGTTTTTACATATTTGACAGTCTGAATCGAGGTGGTCAAACCCCAGACAATAAACAGGTGGTGTGGGGATCGGCCTTAGCAAAGACCTCCCCACACTCACTGCAATGTTGAAACCCAGTGGGCCCTTTTTTTCTTGGGTTTCTCAGACATGGCCAACCTAACCAAACTTACCCTTTTTTCGGCAACCACCAGGCAAGACTCCATTATCGGTTCCTTACCGTGTCACGGGTATTGGAAAAAAAGGTTCAAAACACGTTTTTTTTTTAGAACCGATAAGAACTGGTAACCACACACTAAGTAAACACACAAATTTCACTAACAAATGGCCGGTTCAGCCGAACCGAGACACACTTTTACAAGTACCACAAAGAAAACAGAACAATTCCTATCTAGTACTCACGGCACCACAGACAGGGACTGAACCGACTATGTGGATACTTTTTTTGGTTTAAAAACCGATGAAAACTGAAAACTTTAACTGACTTTCGAACCGAGCTGAAGGAGAAATCTCCGGAACGACCGTTCAGTGAGGCGGAGTGAAAAATCTGATGGTTTAAGTTCAAAACACTCCAGACAGAGACTTCAACCAAGCTCGAGCTCAGCATTCTATGCCCTGCATAGAAAGTTAACTCTTTGTTCTCCAGGGCAGTTCAAAGTTTGGGAACCACTGCAATTGTCAGAATACAGCAAGACTTCATGTTGTTTGAAAGAAACGGATGCCTGAAGGGCAAAATATACAAGTTATGCTACAAAAAGCATACTGTATAACCCCACAAGGCTATAGAGAGACATCGGAGGTCCCGCGGACACTGCTACTGATCACTGATGGGGTCAGTACATGCGATAAAATCTTGAATTTAGCCAATCGTGCAAGCCCGATTCTACAAGATGACCACAATGTATACCTATCCCCCGACATCTGCTATGTCACAAGAATGCACTGCAAAAAGTCTGATGCTACCAGAAAATTACTGAGGGAGGTTCACATCATACTGCATATGATATTCCAGGCCAGGCTAATAATTGTCCACAATGGCAAAGTTTGTTTTTTTTTTTCTTATCCAGGGGACGTGAATACATGGGCCACTCAACGTCTTACTAACTGCCGGAGACAAGGCAGAGAATCGAGCGACAATGAACTGGACCATGTGGAAACAGAGGGTGGCTGACCTATCTTTGAGATCGACTGGTTTGAACTTTTAAATCAACCTGAAAACTGAGATGTAAAACTACTCTATGATAGATGCTATTTGTTTTAATACCTGTTGGTATATTATTGGGCAGGGTCCACTGGGGGCCCTTTAGTCCTTTTTTTTGTCTGTTGGGGCCACTGTATCCAGGATTCTTAACTGATAGAACTGTCCCAAAGCTTCTTTCCTTACAACTCCTAAATTTATTGTCAAATATAAGGATGAAATGCTGTATAAGTAAAATGATTTGACAGTTTTTTCTTTTGGGGTGTATATGTGCTGCATGACTACTAAGCTGCGTAATAACTATATAGAGGGGGATTACTTTCCTTTCTTTAGGTGACAGTATGATGCCACAAGACTCACATGAGGCCTGAATTTTTTTGACTTTTAATCGCACTTTTAAGTACTTCTGAATTAGTCAGACTGCTCATGGGCTTATTACACAGCCTAAATATGTATAAACTTAAGAGCTGCTAGCACAGCTTTTAGTAAACCCCTCAATGTATTATCTATATATCTGAGATGCATATATCCTTTGATTAAGGGTGGGGTTAACCTACCCAGTTATAGTAAAATGTTACTGAAATGTCCTGGATATGGAAACTGTCATGTGTATGTTCATATGAAAATTTAAAAATAAAGTATAAAAAATATATATTACAGCACAACAAAGTTATGAGCCTGTGTTCAAATTTACACACGCAGCCTTTTAACTTTGGTAATACATGACCCACACACACACTGCACAACAATGCATCTACTACCCCCCCTCCCCCCAGCCTTCTTCACCAGTGGCAAACATCTGGCATTGACAAATGCTTGTTCTTTTTGATATCTGACTGTATTTTGTGATTACCTTCCACTAGACAGTAGACAGTGACCAAAGATAGGTAGAAGGGACCTTGTCTCACCCAAAGGATAGCACCTCAGCAGTGCAGCAACGCCCTCATACTGCACTACAGTGTCAAGATATGAATATTACACCAAGTACCTGATGTGAGGCTAGAACCCATAACCTTCCAATCCTCTGGCCCCAGAGGTGAGAGTGTTACCTACTGTACTGAGCCACTGACCCTGATTTTGTTGATATCCACACCCACAGGTAGTCCCAGCATCTGAGCACAGGTTGAGTGGACAGTATTGCCTGACATCGACTAAGTGCAGATCAGGTACACAATGCTGATTGATATAACTTACCTTCGTTTATCTCTACTTTTATAAATTTTGGTAAAGGTCATAAGGCCTGTCATCTACGATACCATGATTAGCTTGCTTTCACAATAAAGGTATTATGGCACAAAGAAAGGGGGACAGTATGGAAGTTAGTTTTTCATGACACCCCGTTTCTCTTTGCCTTGTAATAACTTTACTGTGTTTGTAAGCAGAGAGTAAGGTGGCAGGCTCTTGCACATCACAGGATAAAATATTAGACTCCAAGGGAGGAAGAACCCTTGATATCCAGAGTTCATGTAGCCTTAGCACTAGCAGTTCAGGAAGGGTGCTTCATGGCAGACTCAACCATTAAGGTTAGGGATATCACAAGAACACAGTATGACAATATATCACAATAAGTTTCCAGTGAGGAAAATTTGCCATTGTGAAAAATATATATATATATATATATTGTGATTATTATATTTATTTATAAAACTGGGGAGCGTTTTCTCCCATAGGGAAACCCTGTTATAATTTGCCGTACACGTGCCAGGTTTCCCTCATTCCACGCAAGCACAAGTCGCCACTCTTTCCTTTCTCAGTGCTCTCTACTTTGCTGCCTGTAGCACTTGTGGGTAAGTAAATAAATAAAAAAGCTTGCCTGTCACCATTAAAGTTTAGGAATCCTTCCACAAACAGGTGCTCATTGATTAAATCCCCCCTTCTTTTTTTTTTAAGAAAAAAAAACCTGGAAAGTGTTTCGCAGCCAGGGACAGTGGACCGCACTTCAGCCAAACCAGATCACAGCTGAACACCAATGTATTTCTATTTTATATAATTGCTGTGGTGAGAAAATGCTCCATAGCAATTATATAAAATAAAACACAGTGTGGTGTGTAAAACTCGAATTTTACACACACCCTCAGTTTTGGATGCTTGAATAAACTGCTCGAGCTTTGCTCTCAGGGTTTATATAGCATCTAACACCTTGAGTGTGTGTAAAATTCTCATTAAACACACCAACCCATGTATTATTCTACATCTTTAGTTTCTGTTAACCGGGTAGGTGCACCAGAAAGGGATTGTCTTTTTTCAGGCACGACCCGGGAGATTACAATGCACTGGGATAAGCAAACCAAGTCACCAAATACATAGGAGTACAGTGTTATATTACAACATTTTAACAGACAGGGATTACAGCAACAAAGGATGAGTCACATGATATGAGAATCACAACAGAAAGAACAGGATAAAGTCCACAGCAGCTGCACTTAAAAGTACTCAAGAGATATTTACAAAGGGCATTTCCAAAGCCCTGGGTGGTTTCATATCTTCAAATTTCAGGAGGAATGAGGTTCATGGTCCTAGGGACAAAATTATGAAACACAGCTACACCAAGGTTAGTCCTTAATTTAGGTACAACAAGCAGGTCAAGATCCGTAGATCTTAGAGGATAAGGGCTAATCTACTTGTGAAGCAAAGCAGTAAGACATTGAGAACACTGGCTGTTCAGGATATTATAAATAGTGCCTCCTGTAGCTAACTCATGCATAGAAGGAAGCCACTCCAGTCTCTCGTACAAGGAGCAATGATGGTCAAGCTTATTTGTTGCAAGTGCAAAGTGGCACACGTTATTATAGGTGACGTTCCATTTCCTTAGTGCCAGTTCAGAGGTAGAAGATGCATTAACAGTGGCATTATACATTAACTTAGGCAGTAGTATACCCCTGACAACAGATAAACGGGAACGTGAGGTGAAACTATGTCTGATTCCATAGGCTAATCCAAGCCTAGAATTAACAGATTTGCAGGTCTTCGAGAGATGCATTTGAGAATAATGGCAGGGTTCCAATGTGACACCTAGGTAATTGAGGACTACACCGTGTCTAACAGTGTGCCATCATTACAGGTTATTGAAATGGGGGTTAGGCAATTTCTTAGTTTAGGAGGAGAACCAAAAAGCATAGACTGAGTTTTTGTCATGTTCAAGAGTCATTTGTTTTGAAGTAGCCAATTTTGCACTGCCTGCAGGTCATCAATCAATCAAAATCTTTATTTATTCAGGCGAACATCATTGAGCATAGCTCATTTACAAGATGGACCTGAGTGGTCATAACAAAAAGGTTACAGATTGTATACAAAAACATGATATTGAATAAGCACAAATACAACCATTTGTGAGTGAGATAGATGTACAAATATTTACATATATACAAGGCAAAGGACAATAAACCTAAAACCTAATAAAGGAGAGAAAAACAAACAGTCTAGTAGGGATAAGGCATGGATAATGGTACATGGGTGGGCATATATGTATGAGATTTGATGGGGAAAGGACCAGATGAATGATAGAAGAATAGGAAGGAGCTTTAAAGAGGGGTGGAGGAGAGGGGGTGTGGGAGGGGATTGGGGGTGTGGGAGGACTAGGCCTTGTGGAAGCAAGTGCACGGATCTGGGATTAGGCTGGTATACAGTTTTTTGAAGGATGTAAGAGGAATCAGTGTATCCATTTTCAACGACTTTTGGATAGAATTCCAGATAAGTGCCAGGGAATAACTGATTGCAGCTCTTCCATACCGGGTGCAGGTGATAGGAATCTTCAGCAGGATCAGTTTGGTGATCCTCAAGGTGTAGGGCTTGGATGTGATCCGGTTGAAGCAGTCTGAGATGTAGGAAGGGAGTTTGTTTGTCAGGGCTTTGTAGATCCAGATAGCAGCATTTTTTTTTCTTCTATGTTGCAGGGATGTCCAACTGACTGCATTGTAGAGAGAGCAATGATGGGTGCTAGAGGGAAGGTCAGTAATGAATCTAATAGCTCTATGATACAGGGTGTCTAATTTGTTTAGATGGGAGAGGGAGCAATGACCATAGAGGAAGTCAGCATAATCAATGAGGGACAGGAATGATGCTAGGATTAATCTTTGCTTGGAATCTTTGGTCAGGTAGTGTTTGATCCTATAGAATAGACTAAGCCTTTGTCTTAGCTTTTTTAGGAGCTCTTCAACGTGGGTAGTATAGTCTAGTTTATTGTCTATCCACACTCCTAGGTATTTGAATTTGTCAACATATTCCAGATTTTCACCAAGGATGGTAGAGAGTTGTGGGAGGGTGAATGATGGGATAGTGGAAGAACAGTTCTTGGTGGCAAAGAACATAGCTTTGGTTTTCTTGGCATTTAGTAATAATTTCTTTTCTAATAGGTTGTGCTGAAGGAGGGAGAATTCAGACTGTAGGAGCTCACAGGCTTTTGATGGTGAGGATTGCTCACATATAGTACAGTGTCATCTGCAAAAGGTGGATATTAGAAAGTGAGAGATTGGAATCAATATTGTTGATATAAATGGCAAAAGGATGGGACCCAGGATGGAGCTCTTGCGTACACCTCTTAGGAGTGGTTTAGAGGTAGATAGATCACCTTCATTTTTACCAGTTGTAATCTTCGAGAGATAGCATCTGAACCATTTAAGAGACAGTGAGTCAAGGCCTATGGAGTTCAGAGAGAGATTAGAAGATCATGATCCACAGTGTCAAAGGCTTTGCTTAGATCCAGAAACACAGCACAGGTATTATTCTTTTGTCTAGGGCAGTCTGCCAGTCATTTGTGACTTTGCTAGTGCAGAGATGGTGCTATGCATAGATCTGAACCCAGATTGAGCTGGATTTAGGAGATTGTTGGTATCAAGGTAGGCAGTTAACTGAGAGTTTACCAGCTTCTCAAGCATCTTGGATAGTACTGGTAAGATGGAGATGGGCCTATAATTATTGAGGTCCGTGGGATCACCTGCCTTAAGTAATGGAAACACTTGAGCTGTTTTCCATATTGAGGGGGATAGAACCAGTGGCAAGTGATAGATTGAAAAGGTGGGTGAGGGGGGCGGTTAAGGCATGCAGAGCTACTTTTAGAAAGTAGGGGTCCAGGGAGTCTGCACCTGCACTTTTGGTGGTATCTAGTTGGAGTAGAAGGTCTTCTACTTCTTTGAAGAATATTGGTTTGAATGAGAATGTGGAAGCAACCATTTGACCCTCAGTAGATTGTAGGTTTAGAGATGATCTTAATAGGTTTGCAGGAGAGGAATCCGAAAGCCAGGCCAGCAGTAGTGAAATGATCGTTAAAGGCATTCAAGATATTTTGCTTATCGGTGATTTCAATACTATTTAATTGAATTTTGGGTGGTAATACAGGGGTAGAAGTTTGACCTAGGATGCCCTTTATGGTACCCCAGAACCTGGAGGGGTTGTTATAGGAGGCATCTAGTTCAGCTGTGTAGAAGGCTGCCTTGGCTTTTCTTACTTGTTTTGTGCAGGAGTTTCTGGCTTTTCTGAATTGAAGCCAGTCATTTGGGTCCTTTGTCTTTCTTGCCCTTTTCCAGAGTTTGTCTCTGGCAAGCAGTGCAGATTTAAGGTCGGCAGAGAACCAGCGACAGGATTTGAGTTTGGTTCTGACACTGGTGAGGGGTGCATGTGAATTGAGGGCACTGTGATTATATCATTTAAGATTTGAAAAGCTGTCTCTATTGAGGCTGTGAGATAGAATTCTTGCCAACGTGTGGTGTGGCACAGATCATGGAGATATCCTGAAATATTAAAGTTCTTTTTTGACCTTCGTGGGAGGAATTTTGCAGGATTGGGTGGCTTGATTGTTGATCTAATGGCAGCTATGGGACAGTGGTCACTTATGTCACTGAATAGTACTCCTGCACAGGGATAAAGATGAGGTTTATTTACCAATATAATATCCAGGAGTGTGCTGTTGAGAATATTCTTTGGGTTGATCCTTGTTGGTTCTTTGATTAATTGAGAGAATCCATAGGTGTCACAGAAGGTTACCAGGGGTGCAGATGCATTAGTCAGCCAATTCAAGTTCATGTCTCCTAAGATGATGGTGTCCAAGGTCATGAGTAAACATACTGTTTATTTTGCAGATGTCATTAGAATTAGTAACAAGTACTAGATCATCGCATAAAGAATTGGGAGTGCAATACTTCAGGCATTCATGCACTTTATTGATATTGAGGAGAATAGAAGCGGTCCCAAAACTAAGCCTTGGGGAACCCCTACAGTGGATGACGCCTGTTCCAAGAAGGATATGCTAAATCTGACCATTTGATGCCTATGCTGGAGATAATCGTCCTTTGGATGAGACGTTAAACCAAGGTCCCATCTGCCTGTTCTGGTGGTAGTCCAGGTGGATGTTAAAGATCCCATGGCACTTCTCGAAAAGAGTAGGGGAATTTTTTATTGAGCGCCACAGACAAAAGAACATATAACATTTACATTTTAGTGCATGAAAATATGCAGTGTCCAAAAGAAAGCATAAAGGTATGTTACATACATCCTCCTTAATATATTTCAGTCAAGGTATACCTTTCTTGATTATAATCATCTTAACATACTTGTTTATAAACTTCCCATTTCTAATGCTATAACCTAAAATTGTGAGTTTACATTCCTCAATGTCCTCTATAACAAGTGACAAAAATGTCTAGATTTCCTAATTTTCCACTCTACATCCCCTTATGTGATTGGTGCATCAGTGTCTGTAATCCAAGGAAGCCCTTTCCACCTCTCTAATAGTTGTTCCCTTGTCATTATCTTACTTTCTTTTTTATATACGTTTTTAAGGTCCTGCATAACTTTTGTGAGCACTTCTACCTGGCTGCTTTCCTTTTGTTGCAATGTAAACCCACATCGTGCTGTCCATATTTGCCATTTAAAGGCCACCATCAGCACCTGTATGGTACCTATGGTGCCATTTATTCGATTTGTTAGCAAAAGCTCCATACATATAATGTTTTTTATATTCTAAGGTACTAAATATAGGTTCACCCCACTGTGTGGAAACCAGGTCCCAGAAACCTGAAATAAAAGAACAAGAGAATAACAAGTATGCTATCGTTTCTTCTTTTTGTATACACCGTAATCTACTACAGATCCTGTTTTGTTGCTGTTTATGTTTCTGGTTGGCTTTAACATTTTTATTCGTTCATGACACGCCAAGGACCTTTCTCAAAAACTACTTCCACTGTGCAAGCTGTGTCTAATAGATAAAAGTATATTTGTTTTCTTTGCATTGTTGTTAATTGTCTGGCGGTTAGATGCCATTGTTTTATTCTCAGAAAAGTGCATCTTAAGTATTCCGGAATCATTACTGACTTTTTAAATGGTTTAAATCTCTGAGTTTCCCATTGTTGTATCCAGTCTTTACATTTTTGGAGTAAAAGGAATTCCCATCCTGTGTCTTGATCTAATAGCAAAGGGTTTATATTTTTCTGCAAGAAAAAGCTATTAAAGAATAGGATGGAGTTTGGCATGTTCAGCCCTCCTTTTTTTTTTTCTGGCAAATATAATATATTCCTTTTTACTAAATTCAATTGGCTTCCCCAGCACATTTAAAAAAATATGCTGAAAAACGTTTCAAATTTCTTAGGGGGTTGGGAAAACATAGCTTATGAACAGAAAAAACAGTATTAAGTATGTTTTAATAAAGTATATCCTCTTTTTTTTTTACTTGGTTTCCATCAGTTCCATTGTGCCATCTTATTTTTCCCTATGTCTCTTTTCTTTTCCCAGCTGGGTTCATCCAGATCTGTGTTCCCAAACAAAATCCCTAAAATACTGATGGGGTCCGTGCTAATTGTTATTCCCCATATGTTGCCTTTAAACTCTAAAATGTAGTTCAATCTTTGACCTGCACATTTTGTTAAATTTAATGAAGCTCCTGACCTTTTCCCAAATTCTGCCCAAATTTCAATTACCCGTGATACAGATTCCATGTCCTGTACCAATAAATTCACATCATCCGCATATGAAATCACTTTAAATGGCAGATTTTGCCCTTCCTCTTGAATGCTGGTTACAGTAGTGCCATTATTTATTCTTCTTAAAAGAGGATCAATAAAAAAAATCACATAAAATGGGGCTCAGCGGGCACTCTTGCCTTACTCCCCTCTGTATTTGTATCATGCGACCAGTCCAGCCTTGAACTACTGGTATCACAATAGCAGTTCTATAATACATTTGATCCAGTTTACCATTACATTAGGAATTTTGTATAAATGTAGGATTTCCCACAGGAATTCATGGTTTATTTGATCAAACGCCTTTGTTTGATCTAATGAAATTAAATAGCCATCTATCGTTCCCAGTTTGCCTTGTTCTGCTTCCTCCCTAATAAGTGTGAGGTGGCTACAAATCTCTCTTCCTGAGATTGTGTATGTTTGTGCCACTGAAATTAAGTCTGTAGCAATCTTAGCAAATCTTTTAGCTATTATTTTTGTTACAAGTTTAAAATCTGAATTTAGAAGGGTACTCGGTCTCCAGTTTGCCATTTGTGTTCTATCACCCTTTTTAAATATATAAGTCAATACTCCCGTGTTCATAGACAAAGGAATTTGTCCTGTAGACAAAATAGTATTAAACACTGTAGTTAATTCCTTTAACCATTCTATCCCAACAATTCTATATAGCTCTTTTGGCAAGCCATCTGGCCCGGGGGCTTTACTACCTGTCAATGAAGAGATAGCTTCCTGTACTTCTGTTTCTTGTATTGGATGTATAAGACTGTCCAATTTTTTTTCAAACAATCTTTATTATATTTTCCACAATAAATATAGCCAATAATCTCAACGAAGGTAGTAAAGTACACCAAAACCTATATTACTATTGAAATCAATAATGTACAAAGAGAAGGATACACAAAAATACATCTGCCCTCATAAATGAGATTGAGGGAGCAATAAATACATAAATGCATAACAGTTTTCATCATAAGCCACTATAAGCAAACTGAGATATCTCACAACTAAGACAATCACAAGTGCCCAACAAGCAAACATAGCTTATAATAGATACTTATGGACTAATCAGGCAATGTCTTATGAAAATAGCTAATATACTTCTAAGGATAATCTAGCCAAGAAAAAAAGGGACCCCAAATTACATTATATTTATCAATAGTTCTAGCATTGCAATGGCTAACATATTCATTAACAGCTACTTTAGCTAGAGCCATAACCCAGTCCTCTAACGTAGGGGCACATTTATCTTTCCAGTGAGTATCAATCTTTTAAAGCATATAGAGGCTATAGAGATCCATTGTTTTCCCCTCGGAGACAAGGTCAGTGGCAAAGTGTAATCCCCCAGTATAAATATTCCTGGATCAAAGGGGAAGTTCTGTCATAGGATCTGCTGACAAGCATCCCAAATAACAAGCCAGGCCTGTCTCAGAACTGGACAGTACCGCATCATGTGTAATAGGTTGGCATGTCTCAGAACTGGACAGTACCGCATCATGTGTAATAGGTTGGCATGTCTCAGAACTGGACCGTACCACATCATGTGTAATAAGTTGGCCTGTCTCAGAATTGGACAGTACCACATCATGTGTAATAAGTTGGCATCTTGAGCGCTACACCTCCAGCATTTGCTGTCGGAAGAAATACCTAATCTAAACATTTTCTCTGGCGTATAATAACAGTTATGAATTAATTTAAATTGGATTAGCCGTCCCTGAAAGGCCATACTGGATGTGTATGCATTGAGCCAGACTGACTCCCAAGAAAAGGGAGAAATTGAATGGCCTAAGCTTTTTTCCCATCTACGTTTAGAGGACTCTGTGAGGTCCAACCTTCCTTTATTAGAAAGTTTATACAGCTTGCCAGCTCCTCATTTGCTGCTGGCTAATGCAAGTAGACCCTCAAAGTCATTAGAAGTAGGGATGGCCAACTTGACATCCAAGATATCCTTTATTGCATTTCGGACTGGAAGGTATGAGTGAAATTGTGTATATGATAAACTACATTTCCCCTTTAAATCAGCAAAGGATCTAAGGATGCCCGTGTAAGGATCTGTTATATACTTTAATAGTAAAATACCTTTCTTTTCCCATGTATCATTAATTAATGTTTTATTACCAAATTTGATTTTCAGGTTTCTCCATAAAGGAATGTATTTCAACCCTGGTTCAAATTAATATGAATCTCTTATTAAAGGGACACTGTCAACCCCCCTTACGTCTCAAAGTGTCCCTAGTTTAAAAACATATTTTATGATTGCCAGAATTCTGTAAAGAGTGTTGATGTAGTTGGTAGTTTGATTCTGACTCTTATTTTCTGTAAAAAAGTGAAAAACAGACTGCCCGTCAGCACAGCGGTGGGATTTCCGCTTGCGACGCCGGTGACCCAGGTTCGGGAACGGACTTGGATCGTCAGAGGGCCGGCCGGGGGGAGAAGGATAGAGCATCCCACAGACTGCTCTCCTTCTCCGGGGGGAGGGCGAGGGTAGAGATCGGCTCATTGCGGACCCCTGGCGGAGGCCAGGGGAATGCAAGCAGCCGATGCATGCAGTTCTGGGAGGTGGGGCGGATGCTGGCATCATTGCACGTCCCCACCTCCCCAATGAAAAAAATGACGGAAAAATAGGAGGCAGGCAAGGACCACCATGGGGATGAAGCCCTCCCCAGAGGACCTCAGTTCGTCACCGTCATTGCAGGTCCCCAACCAGACACTAGCCCGTGGCTACCAGGAATGGTGGCCATGGCCCCGCCCTCGGGGGGTAAGCTGGGGGGTGACCGAGGGACCCTGGCAACAATAGATGGTGGCGGAGGTCTCCGGGGGCCGTGACCAGGGCTGAAGGAGGACGGGGTTCTGCCAAAAAAAAAAACAGACTGCCCAATATACTGCTGTTATCACACCAAAACAGGTTTTTTACATTCCTTGATCTACTACAAATGCACCTTTCCTGGACTTGGGAACACCCACAAAACAGTTTAGCCCCTCATGATGCAGTGGGAGTTTAAGAGACTACTGCCTTATGAGTGACTGCAGTGTTTGGGTGTATTTCTAATGCTCAGGAAGTATGCACCGAACCAGGATTGTAAACAAAAACAAGGTTGTTTATAAATATACATTAGTATGCATTTCAGTTCTACTAAGAAAGGAGACAGACAAAACAAAGAGCAACATCAGTGAATTTTAGAGAAGGTAAGCAATCATAAAATGTGGGGTTTGAACTAGAAATAATATGATGAAAAACAGGTTGACAGTGTCCCTTTAAAGGATATGAAATTGCACTTGGAGAAGTGGGCCAAATTAAATCTGTTGTTATGGGGTAAAATTAATGCTCTTAAAATGATAATGGCTCCTCGGCTCTTGTAGTTTTTTAATGTTACGCCAGTACATATTTCCAACTCCTGGTTTAAAAAAATATATTCTTTAATCATGTCCTTTTTATGGGAGGGTAAGAAGGCAAGGATTAGTCTGCCCAAGCTAAGGAAACCCTGGCAATAGTGTGGTATGGGCTTACCCGATTTTAAACAATATCGACTAGCCTTCCTATTTAGACAGACATGTTACTGGTTCAGACCAACCAATATTAGTCCCAGGTGGGTGCAGTATGAACAGTCCTGTGTCTACTCCCATTTGCTTTATCATGTTGCCATGGGTATTTACCCAAAATCCACTAATTCTCACCCTTTCTTACATTCTTCAGTCAGTTCTATACAGCATTTTACCAATCTACTTTTAAACCCCTTCGTTATGCTGAAAGACTGTCCCATTTGATTGTTCTGTTTCTCGTAATTCTATATCCCTGATAAAGTCTGTCAATCTCCTCCTCCCTGTTTTAAGTGTAGCATACATATCCCTTGTGTAGTCTGTTACTATTTTTAGAATTTTTTTCTTTTGTAGTACAATCTTTCCCATTCTCGTCATTTGATCTCGACATGTTTTTGGCCCGTGCATTTTTCTGCCAACATTCAAAAGAACAAATAGTATCTGTTTTCCCCTTAGTACCAAATTGCTGTTGATGATATAGTGTTTTTGCTTTTATCTTGTGGAATTCTAGCATGCAATGTTTAATTTCATTTATTTGTGTTGTTAAGTTTTGTCTAGTGTCATGTGAGACTGTCATAAGTGTCTGTAATGTTCTCCTCTCTGATGCAAATACGTTAAATATTTTTCCCTTCTCTGGTTTCGGCATATCTGCTTGCAGTCTCTGTGGTTCTTGTTTGGTGTCTTCCCGCCAATCTATGGAATTTTCAAACAGAAGAAAAACAGATCTTCTGGCCTGAATAAAATCATTTAGCATTGTCATGAAATACAACTCTGATAATAAAGAGGTTTTCATTCTCCAAAACCCTGGTCCCTTCTGCCAATCCCGTCTGTAATGGAAATTATATTATGGTCAGAGAATTCTACATTTTTAACAGTAGCCCCTGCTGTGTGAATGTTTGTGGATACAAATATATAATCTGTTCTTGACACTAAGGGCTATATATTCAAAACTTTGCCCCGGGGCTAAATTAGCACTGCCCAGCGGGCAAATTTAGCCCGGAACACAAAGCAAGCCAAATTCAAAAGGAATAGTCCAGGGCAAACAGTTTCTGAATATAGCATAGGAATGAGGCTGGGCAAACTGGGCTGTAAGTGCAGGGCAAACTTAGCCCCAGAATAAGACAGCTCTGAATATGGCAACCAGGAAGTGCAAACCACAACAGCAACACAGTGCACAGCGACATGAAGATAGGTAGAGGTGAACTATGTTGTTGCCAATGTGTCATGCCAGTAAACGTGGACAGGTACAGCTGCAGGCAGCAGCATATGTGAAAGTATAGTGTACCAAAACTGTAAAATATTTCGACCTGTTTGCTTAGCGCTAACACGTTTGCGCAGGTTTAGCGCAGGGCTAAACCGTTAATCCGGTGCAAACTCGTTTGCCCGGAGCTAAACTTTGCCATATTCAAAAGTAACATGCAAATGAGCCTACTTAAGTGATCTCTGGGCAAACATTCAAATTAGCATCTCATTATGCTCTCATTTGCATGTAATTTGCACCAGGCTAATGGTTTAGCCCTGCGCTAAACCCACGCAAATGAGTTAGTGCTACGCAAACAGTTTGGGGAATATGATACAGTTTTGAACACTGCACTTTCACATGCGCTGCTGCCTGTAGCTGTACTGGGACAACATGGCATAGGCATAGGTGCTGGTGGTGCTGCATGCAACTGTCACACTGTAGATCATGCTACAGTGCACAGCAGACACTACGGTAGCAAGGGGGCCAGTAGAGTGTGGACACAGCAATGCCTATGGTGTGTAGGGCTATGATGATGACTGTACTATACACAGCGAGAGGCCCAAACTGCAGGTGTTCACTGACAGTGGACATTAGTTACGCTGTTGTATGACCCACAGATGCTGCACCTCTGGCATGGGATGCTCACAATGACATATACATGTCCGGCTTTGTGTGCTGTGGCAGTTGTACAGCTGTGTGGTATGTGGCCGGGGGGGGGCATATATTATCAGAAAGGCACACTGGTGTTGGAGTATTCCCAGTACTGGCCCATGTGCACTGCATGATGTGTCCCAGCCTTGTGGCCACACCTGGTCTGTGGCACAGCCTGGCCACCCATACACTCTCCCCTCAACATCCTCTATGCCCACAGTGCTGCATGTGTGTGCTGGCATCTGTTGGTGTCCACAGAAGTGTGGTCTGCAGGTGTGTGCTGTATGGTCACACTGCATGCTGTCCACTGGCGGCTGGGTCACCACTTACTGCCTGGCATGGCTGGACTGGTGGCAGATGATGGCATCATTGTGATGCCATCAGTTAGCAGCATGTTTCCTCTATGTTTGGCTTTGTCTATGTGTCATATTTATTTGTTAGGGTCGCGCAAAGGTCGTGCAAACACCATGCAAAGCCAAAGTGTTGTGCAAAGCTGATTGCCCAGGGTTAAGACAAGCTTTCCCTGGGCAGTAATGTGCACTGCGCTAAGTGTCGCGCTAAGTTGTGCCAAACCACTCTGCGTGGCGCTAGTCACTGAATATAGCATTGCGCCTGTATTCATGTCAGTTTGCCCCATGCATACATTATAATTTTGCCCAGCACTAATGCAGTTTGCCTGTGCTATTTTGCCTTTTGAATATAGCAGAACTGCACTAATCCCACGCTAAACCGGCGCAAATTATTTTTGCCCAGCGCAAAGTTTTGAATATCTGGCCCCAAGTGTCCTTTCTGAAAAGTTGGTAAATCTGCACGAGTGTGTCAATATACTACATCTCTAAGCTTAGCCTTATAAATTATTTGTAAAAGTAAATTGGAATCACAATATTGTTTTAGCCCTCATAGGGCAATTGAAATCTCTTGCTAATACTGTGTTATAAGTGGAGTATAGGAAGGGCTGTATTATGCTAAACATGTCACATCTTAGGGCTTTAGTCTGGGGGCACAGATATGTATTAGCCTGTATGGAGTGTTGTGCAATAGCACATCCAGTACAAGAACCCTACCTGGAACTAAGGGGTGCTAGCTGCACATTCGAGCAGACTTGATAGACCTCTAGACCTTTATCTGCTGGCAAATTTCGTATGTTCGTATATAACTTCAGAAGTCTGACCTCTAGACATTTAAATAAAATTCCCACACCCAAACAAGATTCCTGTCCCACTGACCAATAGGAAGGCCCCAAGAACCATATCCTCGAGGTCTCCTGTATGTCTCTTAGAGTATGCAGTCTTACATCTTGCAAGAAAATGACCCCTAGCTGTAGGTAAGTCAAAAAGGAAAACACTGTTTTTCTCTTTTTTATATTCTTAATACTATTAACACTAATAGCATGAACAGAAAAAGACTATCATAAACTAGGTTGTTTATATTTCCCCTTCCTGTTTGCATGTTCTTTATTTTTAGTTTTCATTTTAGCTTTCCCTTTTTGCTGCCATCGTGGCCTCTCTTGTACTTCTGTGTCTGCAGTACCTTCTGGTATGGAGGTCTCCACTGAGGAATTCACAGAGTCTTCCTCAGTGTTTCCAGATTGGAGAACATCAAATTTGTTAGACACCAGCACATTACTCTGCATTCACAAAGGTCTGGCAGGAGTTGTTTTTGCTGTTTGCCTAGTTATTCTTTTGCCCTCCTCTTTCCTCGGTGCGGGGGTGGGGCATGCTGGAGCCTGATGTTTCCCTCTCCTGAGAGGTATCCTTCCTCTCTGGATGTCTCATCTCAGATTGTAATCCAGCTCCTGTATCCTTTTTTTAGACCCTTGTTTTATGATTGTCTAGTTGATGGGGAGGGGGGTGGGGAGGCAGTCTCCACAGACTTCTCTGATATTTGTGAGTGCTCTCTCCTACTCTGTTCTACCCTCTTTTTCTGAGTTAAGGTGATAAGGAGCCTTTACTCTTCCCCATCAGCTTGATCTTGAATATTGTGGGATGTCCATTTGCAGTTTTGAAACATGTGCCCTCCCTCCTCACATAGGCTGCATCGACATTCATTTACACAATTTAATTCTACATGCCCAAGTTCTCCACAAACAGTACATCTAGGCCTATCACATATGCTGCTTAAATGCTCTGTTAAGCCACATTTATAGCACATCTTGGGTTGACCCGAGTAGAATAATATCACCCTGTCCCTTAAAAGAAAAAAAACGGGAGGTGCACCACTCCCATGTCCGTTGTTTTTAGCAAAACTTTCACTCTCCAACCACCAATCCAGATATTCTCTGAATCTAATATGGCTTCAGGGTCTTCTTTAATTGTACATCTTTGTCTGAGCCAGTAGGTTGGGTCATACATGCTCACCCCTTCACTTCTAAACAGGACTGTGACTGTTTTCTGCGCAGGTTTTGATAGGGGAATTGACACAAAAGGTACCCATAAATATGACCATTTCAAAGCATTGTATTTTATCCAGAATCTTTCAAGTCCATTCATTGATTTAAAGCTCACATCGAATGTCGTTTCCCCTGATATTGGATAAGTGCATAGATCTCATTTGAAAAAAATTTCATTAGAGTCTTTTAGAAGATTTTTAGCTACGAACAAACTATCAAGGGGTCCTGCCATTCCTCCTACATAAGATAGTCTTACAGCGTTGTGCCTTTTTGTTGGAAGTAGTGGAGTTTTAAATAAGGAAGAAAAAAACTTGGGCGCTGTTTTGTTAACTAGATTCAGAGGCCTCTGTGTTATGTTCTCTTCTCTGTATTTGCTAACAACCTCCCTGGCACTGCTTCCAACTGTAGCGCCACCCTTTATGCGGATGATCTTGTCATCCTTGCACATTCCCGGGACACTGGGGTTCTCAAACTTCAGCTGAGCGAGGACTTTAAGAATACTCAGTCCTGGGTAACGTCTCACAAGCTGATCCTCAATCTAAAAAAAACCCAGGCTATGCTCTTTGGGTCATCAGCCAAGATCAAGGACTACTCTGTCCCTCTGTGTGTCAGTGGAGTGGACAGTGCTCCCATCCTAACCACTGATTCTATAAAATACCTTGGGGTGACACTCGACCCCCAACTCAACCTGGGGTGTCACATCCTAAACATTTGCAGAACTGTAAACTGTAAACTAGGTCTTGCCTACAGGGCTAAGAAAAATCTGACATCTGCCACTCACTTGACATTGGCCAGAGGAGTGCTGTTACCTTCGCTCAGCTATGGCCTTCTCCTGTTCACTAGTACCTCCAAGATCCACCTTGCTCGGTGGAACACAACCTACAACAACATCTGTCACTTTGCCCTGGCAGCCCCACATCTCACCCATAATTGAAATTACATGACAAACTGGGCTGGTTATCCCCCCGGCCAATCACATGAACTTTGGGATGGGCAGCTTCGTTGGAAAGGTACTCAGAACAGGTACCACTCCGGGGCTGGCGCAGCATCTCATGCTTGCTGAATCCTCCTCCTACTCTCTCTGGTCTCAGGGTCATGGGGTGCTCAAACTTCCTTATACTCGTACTCAAATGGGGTATGGAGACTTTGCTACATGTGCTCTGAGGCTATGGAACTCCCTTCCTGACCATGTTCATTCCTCCTTCTCCCACTCGAGCCTCCGGAATTCCCTGTGGAAGCAACTGAAACTGGCCTCTGTGTGTGCGTGTCCCAAGCCACCTTAACCAGGTCTCAGTTGGTCTCACCCAACTCTGGGATACTACTTGCGGGATCGAATTACGCTACCCACTGTCCTTTAACTCTGGGAGCATGTGATATGTCTATTTATCTGCTCAGGAATTATTTTGTTTCTGTGGCTTTAATAAATGGGTCACTCATACACTGTAATTTTACTGTTATTTCCATTGAATGCCTTAGCCTATTCTATTCTGTATGTGTATATTTATATATTACCCATTACTACTTACTATAGACTATCTATGTTCACCTTGCTCTTTTGTTACTCTGTACATTGCCCCTCTTGTTGTTAGGTACCCTGTTTGAACCTGTAGTTTTCATTGTACTCTCCCAGGTCCTACCTGAAAATAGGCATAAAACTTGTCTAGCATGCCTACCCGGTCAACAGAAGTTAAATAAATAAATAAATAAATGTTTGCTGCTGCACTGGGGGCATCCCCCTGTCTGCTTTTGTGTTGCATCGGTATTTAGTTCTAAGCAAGGATTATGTGTGAGTGCTAGTTTTGGTGGTAATTCTACATGTAGCACATTATTTATAGGACTACTTGTAATTTCTGACCTTTTAGGTAATTCCTGTACAGTTGGCATTTTTATAGGGAAGTTCCTGCTAACCACGGACCTGTGCTTGTGTCCTGCTGCCAGTCTGCATTTTCTAGGGCTGATTTAACAGACCACTCTGTCGTATTATCTGGATAATTTGAATTCCTCCCAGGGCGTCTTAGGCCAGGCTGTGGCATGCCTGTTTCTGCCATTCCCAATGTTGTTCTTGGGTTTGTATCATGTAAATTATCACTTTCACCATGCTCTGCAGTCTTCTAGGACTCTGCTCAGCTCACCGCCGGTCCCTTTGATGCAACTGCGCCTTCGTCTTTCAGCTGAGTGGTCCTGACAGATTCCTCACTCCTGTCAGTTTGCAGCTCCCTTAATTTTTGTTCAGACTGTGCTTTCCTCATATAAAAATGCCTCTCCTCAGTTTAAAACTGCTTTTTCAGGGCTAAAGCTTCCACGTTCATTTCAATTTGCTCACCCTCAGATTGAGTAGAATTTTCCTCAGCATCACTTAGTTCTGGGTCACTCTCCGTAGGTAATTCAGGTAAGTCCCCGATATCTATTACAGCAGTATCATTCCCAGGCTTAGTTTCTGTAGTAGGTAGCTTAGATGTCATCTTATTTTCCTTGATACCATCCATTTGGGCACTTTTTCAAATTTTCTTCACATCTTGTTTTTCTGTCTCCATTAATTTGTCCATCTCCCTTGCCACATCAGCACTTCCTCCTCCTCCTCCTCCTCCACTCTCCAGCACTCAACTGGGCTCCTCCATTCTGGTCCCAGGAAGCCAAGCCCCCTGCTGGCAGAGTACGGGAGTTTCCCCAGTGCCCTGGCCAAATTTCCCCCCATTCACTAAAAATATAAAATACCACCAACAGCTTAATCTGGTTCAAGGTCAGTTGGCATTCATTTGTATCCCCTCCCCGGGCCGGGGTCACACCTGAAAATAGGCAAGATTTGTCTAGTGCACTTACCCGGTCAACAAAAACTAAATAAAGAAAAGAAAATAAATAAATCATCAAACCAATTTAGGGCTGAAGGTGACAAACTGAGATCTTTAAGCTTGATGTTTAGTAAAAGGGGTGATCAACAAGGACAAAGGCCTTAGTAAGGTGCATGAACACTTTACCCAGAGTAGTCACCTCTAACCACAGCAGTAGCTACTGTATGTGGTTGATGAGCATTAGTAAAGCAGTGGAAGTGCTAGGACCACTTCTAAATCCACATTGATGTGGAGATAGAAGACTGTGAATTACCAGGTAGTCGGTGAGCTGAGCAGCAATCAGTTTTTCCTAGTATTTTGTTCAGTACAGGTAGAATGCAGATTGGCCTATAATTATTAATAGTTTTTGGGTCCCCTTTTTTTAAAACAGGAATAATATAGGACAGCGTCCAGGCAGCGGGAACTACACCTTTCATAAAGGATAGGTTAAATAGTCTGGTTACTGCAGGTGCAATTTCCTCAGCAGCAATCCGAAGTTTAGGTTCAAGCTCATCAGATCCTGCTGATTTACAGACAGGTATCCTTTGGAGTAATTTGCATACTTCTGCCACCTTGACCACTTTTAGGTGGAGGGGGAGGGAAGGACTTCCTGCTTAATAGCCAGGTAGGAAGCACCCTGGCCAGGGGATGATTATTGTACATCATGATACCCGGCACTATATTGTGATAAACCATATTGACTTTTTAATCTCTGTTGCTCCAGCAGTTCATTATTCTCCATGTGCAACTGAGATTCCCAATTCCCCATCTTCACCCAGTCCCATTTTCACTATTTTTCTTAAAATTAGATAGCCTGCAAACTATTGTACGAATCAAAATATCATTATTTTTTTACAGAACTGTCCCAATACTCAAAATGTGATATCATGGCATCCCTAGACAGGGTGGGGAAGAAGCATAAACTGGAAAAAGATGGAAGCAGAAAACTGGAGTACTTCAAGAGTAAACACTGCTCTTTTGTTACTAGTGGGGGAAAGGGCTTATGATGAAGGGGTAGTTGGCACATGTGACACATGCCAGCTCTGTAGGATAATTCCAGGTGCTAGCTCATAAGCTATCAGTCTGCTAGTCTAAGGGAGAGAAGGAAGAATCTATTTTGTTAACAAAAACAAACAAAAAACTAGCATGAAAGCTGTAGATATGTACAACTGTCGATATACTGTATATGAACTCACCTCCTCTTTTTTCATTGCCTCTTTCAGCCACATGCTAAAAGCAACACAGCTTTTAGCATCTCCACTGGCCCCAACACTCCAGATCAGAGAGAATATAAACCAGGGCTCAATCAACTCTCCGACACGGCTCAGCTTTTCTGGTGGCAGTCCTTTCTCTCCCTGACAGAGAACAAACGAGTAAGCTTTCTGAGTAAAGATATCCAATTATTGTTTTCCAATTATACATTCAGTGTGCCAAAACTCATGACTGTAAAGATGAATGATTAATAAATATTGAAGACAAAAGCCTGCTGTATATCCACATCTGAGGTACAGTACAGAAGGGGGCAGAGTACCCTACCTTCCTCTATTAGTGCATGTTGGCACATACTTAGAGAGCTATCTCCAACCAAGCTCATTCAGTACTGAACCTCTTTGAGAAAATACAAGTTCTGGGCTGGAGCACAAACTGGGTCACATTTGGCTCACCATCCCTAATGCTGTATTAATGGAAATTACATACTTACCGTAATTGTTGATCTTCTTGGACACAGTCGCCATCACTCATTCACACTAGTGGGATAGCGCCGGAGGTGCTAGGACCAAGTGGAAGCCAAAAACTTTCAGAAGGGTCAGCGCTGAGACCGGACCACACATGCGTGGCACCGCTGGACTAGCTCGCGCCTGTGTAGGCTATCTTGGCGTCGACTCTCCAACCACCTCAGTACCTTTTTGATTAAGGAGGTGCAGCGTAACTAATTAAATAACTTATACTAACTTTCCAGGCCTGTGAAGGCCAGGATGACCCTTGCAAGAAGGGTCAAAAGAACAATGTCTTCACAGCCAGAACCACAAGACTGTGAAGATCAAGAAAGAAAACGATTGAGCCCAGGGAATGGTGGGTGGGCGTGTGAATGAGTGATTGAGACTGTGTCCAAGAAGATCAACAATTACGGTAAGTACGTAATTTCCATATCTTCCTGGACTCAAGTCTCCACCACTCATTCACACTAGTGGGAGAGTACCAAGCTAAAACCAACACACCCTGAGTAGGGCGGTAGAAAATAAGACTCACTCAGAAAGGATGTCCAAGAACTGTCCTGCTAATAAAAAGAGCTATCTGGAGAGAGCATCCAGAACATAGTGCTTACAAAGGTATGCACTTGAGCTCCAAATCACCACTTTGCAGAAGATTGCAATGGACACAAAATGAAACTCTGCCAGGAGGCCGCAACCATTCTAGAAGAGTAGTGAGAACCCAGCCTCAAAATCTGGTCTAAGACAAAAATTTATCGTGTCACAGACATGCTACTAATCTAACATAAAAAAAATCTCAGGAACTGAAAGAGCCGGAGGCAAAGTCTACTGGCTCAGGGCAGACCGAGAAAGCGCAGATGGATACCCCCACTACCAAGTATGGCTGACCTGCGAACAACAGGTACAGGAAGCACTTGAACCCGTTACTTGGTGAGCAAACAGCGGTCCAGGTGGGGTTAGCCCATCAAGGAGAATGGTTTCCACTTAGTCACTTAAACCTTCCTGACTGAAGGCCAAAGCACAACTTAGAAGCCTCTTGTGGTGGTCTGGTAGAACCAGAGCCTATCCACTTCGTATTCCAAAAGGAATCATTCTTCCCCATGTGCCTACAACTCTAGTAGCAGTCCCTGAACTAAGAGATGAGAGGGAAAGTGTACAGGAGGACGTGTCCACTGTGGAAAAACATTCCAACAGAAAAAAACAGGGTCTGGATTTCTAAGGCAAAATAGGGGCAGATCTGCATCGAGAGGGGACGCAGAAAGGACCAAGTTCGGGCTGACCCATTCGCTGAAAGTGACTGGATAAAGGCAGAAGTAATTCAACGTGGTGAGGTACCACTCGCTTTGGTCTTCCTGAAAGGGAGTATGAAAGGGCTCTAGTTTGCTTGCTGATGAAAAACAATCACAGTTTCATCACCGACTCAAAGTGGGTAACTTCATGAGCGACTGGCATGGAACCAGTGCGTAGGAACCGAAGGTATGAATACCGAGAACCCATCTCCGAACAAGGACCTACTTGACCTATGGTCGAGAAAGAAGCATGTCGTCTGTTAACTTGACACAAGCAAGGAAGTAGGAACCTGTGTTCTGACTCGCTGTGGAGTCACTTCTGTTGCTCTGAGGCTCTGATCAAGAGAAGACATCTTGACAGAAAAAGAAAACCAACAGACTGGGCTGCCGCCTAGATCTAGGGAACATCTCTGAACTAAGAGGAATCTCCCTTGAAGAAATGAGAAAACCCATACCTCCGCTGGATTGGATTTCCCCTACGGGTAGAAGAAGTCGGGTACTCTCCACCATAGTCTAGAGACAACCGCCTGCTGTGATGATTTTTTTTTTTTTTTTTTTACAATTAGTCAGAGCCTGACAAGGCTCTCAGGTTTCTACCTTGAAAGGATTGCCTGATACTGGAATGACAAAGATGCCGTCCATCTGAGGGGCAGGAGGAGCCTGAGCGTCCATAACTGAAATCATGACCGGACCAATAATCACATCTGAGGAGATGTTAATCACCTGCTGCTGACGAAGCCACCAAAGGGGCAGTATCACAAGGGGGGCTATATACCCCTATCAAAGTAGCAGAAGAGCCCGTAAGGCTCCCAACCATTGAATTAGAGTGTTCCACAGAGTGTAATTGTCCTGATGACTGAAAATAGTATAGACGCAGAAGCATTTGGTCCACGGAAGCAGACCGAAATACTATAGTGGACCCCATCACTGAGGGAAAAACTGAAAAGATCTTCCATCACAGACTCTGCTGGTAGAAAAGGCTTGCCCTCCAGTCTCTAAAATGAGTCATTCGCTGTATCACTGACAAATAGGACAGAGAGAGACTCATCTAGATGCACTTCTACCCCAGAAGGACCCCCAACAGGAGGTCTAGGTCACAGTCACTAGAGACTCCACCACTAGGAAAAGAGCCGAGGAGCTCGACACCACATAAGGAGCCAAAGTGCTGAGCGGAATGAGGAATTCCGCTGGCAAAACAGAGCAGAAGAGTTCCATCAGCAGAAAACTGCTGGATGTCACAAGATCCCACGTGGACCTCCACTCACTAAGATCTGTGGAAAATTATTCAGCAGAACAGGACTTAATTCCATGGAAAACACCTCGCAACAACTTCCGCGGAGGAAGAGGTCCATGGAAGGAAAACTCTATTTGCTCTGCCAGACAGCACCAACTGGCACCACCCATGGCATCGGCATCACTCGTGGCACAGGATGGCACCAAGCAGTACCAACGCCACCCACGGCAACACCCAACACCCAAGGACACCCATGGCACCTCTCGTGGTGGCAACCACAGCACCACCCACGGTGCCACCCGCAGGTGCCCGTGGCACCACCTGTGGCACCCACAGGTGCCCGTGGCACCTCCCATGGCACTGCATGACAGCGGTGCCATCTCAGGGCGCAGGCACCCACGGCACCGCCCATGGCATCATCTGTGGCGCCAGGACCAACAGCACCGTGTGGAATTGCAGAAATGCCATTGGTGCCAATGGCGAAAAACCTGAGGAAAGAGGGGAGAATAAAAAGCGGTACCTGTGCCGGCCCCTGCATGGAAGAAGGGAGGGGGGTATGCACGAGGGGTCAACACGATGGCGAAGGCACCAAAGAGGGCACCACACACATACTGATCCAATCAACCCGGCCCCGGTCCAGCAGCTCCAAGGCCCGGAGACCCCGGAATTGGGAACATTGGAAAGGAAAACTGGACAGAAGTTGAACCCCCTGCTCCAACGGAGTGGCCCAGAGGTGAAACTGCTCACCGGAACTCCATCGAGGACAGAGATTGATCAGGAGTTGAAGAACGCGGCCGTTAAGAGTGGAGCCAAGGGGAACCCACCAAAGTCGGTTCAGGCCTATCACCTCTCACGACCAACAATCCCCGCGCAGACATACCAGAGGGCGATCTCGAGTGGTACCAATTCTTCTTCCCCCAAAATGTGAAAGAAGAGCTCGAGGTCAAGTGGAGCCGGATTCCTGGAACCGCCAGATGTGTGCTTCAGCAGACTGTCCTCCCCCTGAGAATAGAACTGCCCATGGTTGGACCCCCCACTTAACGAAGGGTGGCGGACCGGACACAGACCATCTGCCATAACAACTTTCAAACGAAGTCCTCCTACCGCTACTGTCTAAGGATGACTCCGTTGATGGCAGGTGAGAATTTCTTTTTCTTCTTCTTCATAATCTTCTTTTTCTTCTTCTTAAAATAAGAAAATACTACTAAAAATGTTAATCTAAATGAACACTGAATGGCTAAAAGCTGCTGTCATATAGACAAAAACTTTGACTCTGGCAGACAAGCAATGTCAACATCCAAGCGCTCTCGATGGCAGGAGAAAAGGAACTGAAGCAGTTGAAGGGTTGACGCTGAGATAGCCTACAGAGGCGCGAGCTAGTCTCATGATGTCACGTATGCGGGTCCCGTCCGGCGCCCGACCTTCTGAATATTTTGGCTCCCGCTTGGTCCTAGTGCCTCCAGCACTATCCCACTAGTATGAATGAGTGGGGAGACTTGAGTCCAGGAAGATCTCCTGTTTCTGTCCTCTATTCTCATAGCAGATTTTATGCACCAGTGAACCATTTGGTTGCTTGGGACACTGCGCATGTGGGGCACCAGTCAGAGCCAGAGTATCACTTTAACATTATCCTTAATTAGCGTCATGTTTAAAGTAAAACAGCAATATAGGGCATTGCTGGGCTCTATGGAACCTTCTAGTGTAGCATAACAACATTATGAATAGAGTTGCCAAGGTATGACCTCGCCAATCTGAGACTGATGAACAGACATGGACTGTATGGGCAGAGGGCCCCTAAAAACCAACACTGCAACCTTTCTACCCCCAAATATAAAGATAAAAAAATAACTACATGTAACCAGTGTTATCCCTATGGGGTAAGGGGCCCCTAACTAATCTCGCTGGGGACACTTAAAATTCTAAAATTGACCCTGTTCAGCCCTTTCTTCTATGCCTCTCCTTTACTTTCCCATCTCTTTTCATTTTCTTACTGGATGTGTGCTCATTTTATTCTGGTTACCCTCATTATCACCCATTGCAGCAACTATAAACAAGCGGTCAATGCCAAATGTTGACTTGCTGGCATTGACATTGGTAGTGCAAACATTAGAGAGATGCATAATAGGAAATGTAGTGAAATACTGAAGTGACGCTAACCCCACCCCCACCCTGCAGAGACTGACAGGCATTGAGGGTCTGCCTTTGGGTTGTCGGCCATAACGTTCACACCACTTCCCCTCACCCTATCCTGCAGACACTGACAGGTGCCACGGTGTGCCTTCGGGTCTTCGGGCTTTATACTCACGCTATTCCATAAGGAAATACACTGAGATGGGTGCAGTAAAGGATAATGGGGTGAACTTTGGTGCCGAAGACTCCAAGGCACACCTCAATGCCTATCACTAGCTGCAGGGTGGGGGAGCATTACAGCCGATGATCCCAAGTCACACACACACCCGACACCTGTCAATCTCTACAGGGTGGGGCGTTATGGTTGGAAACCCTAATGCCCCAAATGTTTGTTGGTATTTTCACTCCAAATTTTCAACATGGGCTTTTTGTGATACCACCTCATAAACAGTGGCACTATCAATTCGTTAGCCAAAAGGTGATTTTGCACAGCGACTATGCCATTTGGTGCCACAAGTGGGAAAACACATTTCAGGCAGGATGTGAAAAATGACAGCTGTATGGTTCATGAGGAGGTGCAAAAAAATGGCAACGCTGAAAATCTGCAGTGAAAATATGAAAAGGGAAAATTACGTACCTATCGTAATTCTTGATCTTCTTGGACGAGTCTCCACCACTCATTCACACGAGTGGGATTGGCGCCGGAGGCACTAAGACCCATCGGGAGCAAACTTTGCTGGAGGGTGGCCTTGAGCGGCGCCATGAGACACGGCGTCACGCGAGCAGCGGCTCGAGCGTAATGACCATCTCGGGCGATGACCTCTCCAACCGCCCAGCACCTTTTTACCAAGGAGGTGCAGCGCAACTAACGAAAGAGTAAACCTAACATTAAAAACGGACATAAGATAGTCCGTATGACCCGTAAGAAGGGTCAGCAAAGAAGTCTTCACGGCCTAAAAGATTTGAGGGAGTGAAGACCAATACAGCGGTGAGCTCGGGGATGGAGGAGGAGGTAGAATGAGTGGTGAGACTCTCCAAGAAGATCAAGAATTACGGTAGGTACTGTAATTTTCCTATCTTCCTGGACATAAGTCTCCACCACTCATTCACACTAGTGGGAGAGTACCAAGCTGATAATCCCCCAAAAGGGCGGCAGGAGAGCCACAGCTCACGCGTCTAAGATAGAAGCCCATTAAGGATAGTTCTGCCGAATGCGGAATGTCGCCTGGCATGAACATCCAGTGCATAGTGCTTAACGAAGTATGCACTGAGCTCCAGGTGGCGGCGTTGCATATATCTGCAATTGGAACATTGTGAATTTCCGCTAGGGATGCCGCGACCGCCCTAGTAGAGTGAGCGTACACTCTACCTTCTAATTTAACTTGAGCCATGGAATAGCAATGACGAAGGCATGCCACTAACCATGAAGAGATGCATCTAATAGGCGACAGGTTGACCCAGCCGGTGTCGCTGAAAGAAACGAACAGTTGCTGAGTCTTGCGAACATCCTTGGTTCTATTCTAAATAGAACCGCAAGGCTCTCTTAACATCCAAGGAATGAAGAGCTCGCTCTCTTCATTTTGGAAATTAGCAAGTAAGCGGAAGTACCAGAGGTTGGTTCAGATGGAATTTGACACAACCTTGGGAAGAAATTAGATGAGTACGGAGAACTACCTTGTCCTTATGGAATACAGTATCACGGAGGGTCCAGAACTCAGGCATGTATCTCAGAGACCCTGTGGGCTGAGGTAAGTGGCCACCAGGAAGGCAGTCTTCCAGGTAAGAAATTTTAGCTCACAGGTAGCTAAGGGTTCGAAAGGCTCCTCATGAGCATGTCCAGCACCAGGTTAATGTCCCAGGCTGCAACTGACGCTTAACAGGGGGTCTGGTATGGAGAATCCCTTAAGAAATCTTCACTATAGGTAACTGAGCCAGAGTTAAGGAAGAAATCGGCTCATGGAACGCTGAGATGGCACTAAGGTGAACTTTAACTGTGGAGTACTGAAGACCTAAGTTTGATAGGTCCAAAAGATACTCCAGAACCTTGCCAGGAGGACAGGAAAAGGGATTCCAAGAGGATTTTACACCAGAGAGAAAACGCTTCCATTTGGAAGCGATGCTGGGTGGCTGGCTTCCCGAGCAGCCAGAAGGATGTCTGAGACTCTACGAGAGACGTTGAACCGATTACTTCTATCTCTTCAGGAGCCAAGCATGAAGGTGAAGTGATTTCAGGCTGGGATGGACCAACGAACCCTGAGTCAAAAGACTGATTTGTAAAGGAAGTGGTCTCGAGAGGCTGCCAACATACTGTTGAGTAGAGGAAACCATAGTTGCTGAGGCCAGGAAGGAGCAATGAGAATCATCTTGGTCCCCTGAGACTCGAACTTGAGGAGTACTCTGGATTAGAGGAAGTGGTGGAAAGGCGAAAGAAAGCGCTTTGTCCACCGCAGCCTGAACGCATCCTGACAGAAAATGCCAGGCCCTGGATTTCTGGAGCAGAAGAGGCAGTTTTGCTGAGTGGATGCAAAAAGGTCCAGGTCTGGAGTCCCCACTCTTGAACAGAGGCCGAGCTACGGCTGATCGAGAGACCACTGTGAGGGTCTGCCTGTTTTGTTGAGGTGATCTGCTAGGTCGCTTTGTATACCTAGCAGATAAACCGCTTGAATCAGAGACTTGTGTCCAAGCACCACTCCCACACCCTCATTGCTTCCCTGCAAAGGGATAAGAATGAGCACCGCCTTGCTTGTTGATGTAATACATCACTGCTTTGTTGTCCGTTGAAGGAGAATGTTCTTGTGACAAAGGACATCCTTCAGAGCTCGGATTGCATAGAGGACCGCCTCTCATCTCCAGGACATTTATGTGGAGATGAGTTTCAACTGAGTCCATACACCTTGGAGTGTGGAGGGAGAGACAGTGAGCTCCCCATCCCATTAGCGATGCATCTGTGGTGATGGAGATCTGATGATCCGGGGAGCAAAGGGGAATCCTTCCAGGAGATTGCTCTCTGAGACCACCAGGTGAGAGACCTTCAAGGGCCCGCCACCTTGATGGGATAAGACTGGGGTGAGAGGTCGGGGACCACTGAGTGAGAGCATCCATTGGGTGGTTCTCATGTGCAGTCGGGCCAGAGGGACAGTGAGACCGAGGGCGCCACTAGAGACCCAACATGCGTTGCTTTAGAGAGCTGTAACCATTGGTTCTCCCTGATGTAACGGGCCATACTCAAGGATGTCGAGTCTTCTGTCCTCTGGAAGGAAAGCCTTCGCTGAGGAGGTGTCTAGAAGCGTCCCTATGAAAAGGAGCCTCTGGGAGGGTTGCAGTTGAGATTTTTTCAAATTCAGCAGAACTCCCATGGACGTGAGAAGACGAGAAGTCATTTGCATGGCTTCCAAAGTCCCTTGGCCGGAAGGGCTTGCTAGAAGCCAATCGTCCAGGTAGGGAAACACTCGGAGTCCGACTTTCCTGAGATGCGCCGCAAGAACTGCACAACACTTTGTAAAAACTCGCGGCGCCGAGGATAGCCCAAAGGGCAGGACTCTGAACTGATAATGCTGACCCAAAGCTACAAACCTGAGGAATTCTAAGTGTGGGTCGGGTGGATGGGGATATGCTGGTGTAAGCATCCTGCATATCGAGAGAGGCCAGCCAGTCGTGCTGATGCAGCAAGGGTAAATAGGGCAATTAGGGAAATTATCTTGAATTTCTCCTGGGAGGAATTTGTTTAACTTTCTGAGGGTCTAGAATGAGGCGATCTCCCAGATTTCTTTGGAAACCAGAAAGTAATGGGAGTAGAACCCTGTGTTTCGCAGATGCGGGGGCACCAGTTCTATTGCCCTGTTGTTCAGAAGGCCCTGGATCTCCGCGGTGAGGAGGTCTGACTGAGAGGCCGACAACCTGGGTTGTCGTATGGGAGGACAATTCGGGGTTTCCAAGAAATTGAGAGAATAACCCTCTACGCTATTATCCAAGGACCCATTTGTCTGAGGTTATGGACTTCCACTGGTTGTAGAAGTACATCAGACGACACTCCACTGAGGAGAAAGTTCCACCGGCAGAGTGGATGGAACTTGGGCCAACGACTCATAAGGTAGCGCCTGGGAGCTTTAGGTCCCCGCGCTTTCGCGCGCCTTCTTTGAGGTTGGGCAGGCTGGCTTTATGGAAGCTTCCCTGCCTCTGCCTCGAAAGGACTGACGACTCATGAAACTGACGCTCTGTTCACATGCCCCGAGAGGGGCAGGACGGAGGTCTGGCCAACTTAATGGCCGATCTAGTCTTCTGAGTGGCTCTAATGCTTGCTCCACCTGAGGGCCAAAAAGAAAGGAGCCATCAAAAGGCAGCGCCATCACCTGCTGCTGAGCATCATTCGTGAAGCAGAAGACGCAGCCAGGAATGGCGCCGAGTACAAATCCCCGCTGCCGCTGAGCGAGAAGCAGTGCCGAAAGCCGCCCATGGCGGTTTTGACCTGTTGGTTATTGACCCAATACTCTAATAACGGTCAGAAGAAGCTCTGACTTGGAATCCGAATCTGAAAGAGCTTCAACCATTCTTTTCATAGAGTGCCACAGGATATACTCATACTGAGAAAAATAGCCTTGATAACTGGCAACACGTGATACTTAGAGTGGAGGCAGCAAAGACTCTATTACCTAATGTATCAATCTTACGTAGACTCTTTGTTAATAGGTCGAGCTGTGTAGTTTGAGGAAGAACGACTCTTGTCATTCTCTGCCAGGACTACAATAGGATCCACAAAGGCTTGGGATGCCAAAATGGGACGATCCTTGGGAGCTGAATATTCTTTATCAATGGATTTAGCCACTGAGGGAATAAGAGCAGGGTTATTCCATACCATTTGAGACAGCGCCTCAAGGAAGGCTGAATCGGAGGAGTCAAACCGTAGGGATCTCCGAAGCATGAAGATACTGGAGTCTTAATATCTTCCCAGGATCGATGTCTGTAGTCTGGAGAGAAAGAGTGATCCCAGGTTCTTCAACAGAGACTTAAAGGACAGGTCCCCACCACAGGCTCTGTAAAAAGAAAGATCCTGTTTCCTCCACTTCATCACCCAACCGAAGGTCTGGGCTGGGCTCAACATCATCTCCTGATGGTCCAGAAAGGACTGTTTGGACAGGAAAGGAGGAAAATTAGGAGAGGAGGAATGGCAGAAAACAAGGAGAGTCCCTATAGTTGCCAAGCGCCGAGACGGCAAAACGGGCTGAAGACGCACCGAGGAGGGCGCACGGGCGTCAAGAGGCACGCTGCCTCGCGAACGCTACCGGGCGGGCGCGCGCCGACGCCATGACGCCGCTGCCGAACGGCGCCGAGACAACGCCGTGAACGGGCGCCTCGATCAACGGGTACTACCGGCGGTGCCGCTGGGACCGCAGACGGCGCCACCAACGGCGCTGAGACCACGCGCACCGCTTAACGGGCGCCGCAAGCTCCGGGCGGTCAAAACGGCGCCCGACACGCCACAGACCCTGCAGAAGGCGCCGAAAGCCCGGGAACCTGGAAAGCAAGAGAAGGAAAAAAACCAGAGATAAGGGCATCGTGAGGCCTCATGCCGCAGAAGCCATGTGAGGGGGGAAACACTACACGGAGTCGCTAGCATCAAGAAGGCGCCGCTGCTGACTCAGGAAGGTCCAACCACTTACCTGATCGCCGGAGAGCCCGAGGGCCCGAGGTAACCGAGCCAGGCAGAAGAACCAACCTCCAGCCCATCGCCCATAAGAGCGCCCACTGATGAAACTGCTCATCTGGAGCCCTACCTATAGGCGGGAGGGCTCGATGTGAGGACGGCGATTATCGGAAGTTGGCGACTCCGAAGAAGGGACCGGCAACTATAGCGATAACCGACCGTCGGCCGCGCCAGACATACCAGAGGCGACCTGGTGATGCTTCTCTTTTTGACCTGTGGGCGGAGAAGAGTTCGAGGTCGAACGGCGCCGAATGCGATCGCTTATTTTATGCCATGGGGACCGCCATCCCCCGGCATCAGACTGACCGTAGTCGGAACCCCGCTGAGGAGAAGGAGGCTGACCGACCCAGCCCGCTGACTGAACAGCTTTCATACGAAGTCTCCCCTAACGGCCACCTGACCTGCTCATGGTCGCATCTACCCAGTAGGCCGAGACTTCTTCAAGTAAGTTAAATTTAAATATTAGAAAAATTTTATGAAAAATAGAATAAAACTAGCGATACTACTATCGTGATAATGTTACAAAAAACAAACTGAAAACTATGCGCTAGTTTGAAGTTTGACTTCTGACAGCGGCGTACGCCGCTACCGAAGCGACTCGACGGCGGGAAAAAGGAACTGAGGCGGTTGGAGGGTCACGCCGAGATGGTCATTACCGCCGAGCCGCTGCTCGCGGGCGCCGCGCCCGGGCGCCGCTCGCTACCGACCTCCAGCAAAAGTTTGCTGCCGATGGGTCTTAGTGCCTCCGGCGCCAATCCCACTCGTGTGAATGAGTGGTGGAGACTTATGTCCAGGAAGATATTGGTGAAGTCATGAGCGTGTGTAGAAACTGCACAACGCACGCCCGTAACGCAATAATTTTTTTGATTTTTTACCAGATTTTCTACATAGGCATTTTGGGACCTCCCCTCATGAACAGTGGCCTGTAATTTTGTTGATCTGTCCCGGAAGTTGATTTCTCACAGTGACCGCACCACTGTGCGCCACAGGTGTGAAATCACATTTTAGGCAGGATGCAAAAAATGACAGCTGTACTGTTCATTAGGAGGTATAAAAAATGCCAATGTTGAAAATCTGGAGTGAATATATAAAAAAATTGGCAGGAATTCTGAGCATACGTCACAAACTACGTGACATACCTCATAAGCATGATCATTTTTTGATTTTTCACTAAATTTGTAACATGGATTTTTTAGACCCCGCCATGAATAGTGGTATTCACTTTGTTATTGAGTCGCAAAGGTGATTCCGGTTGTGACCGCTGAAATCACCTTCGGGACTGAGTAACAAAATGACAGT
This sequence comes from Neoceratodus forsteri, assembly GCA_016271365.2. NCBI lineage: Eukaryota > Metazoa > Chordata > Ceratodontiformes > Ceratodontidae > Neoceratodus > Neoceratodus forsteri. Next base: position 1,705,404,847 of record CM028129.1, on the reverse strand, counting down.
CAAGTGTTCATAAGGTGGGATCCCAAGAACCCCACGTTAAAAATTTGGAGTCAAAATTCAAAAAAATTGGCTGAGATATCCACCTAAGTTGAAACCCCTCATTGATGCCATTATAAAGTTAACCGTGATTTTCTTCAGTTTGCTGTCGGCTTTTGAAGAATTCAAATGTGTCCAGCTCCACCAAAGATCACAGCGCTGGACCTCCGGAGATAAGTGGGGGGTGCGGGGAGGTGGAGTGCTCAAAGGGTGGGTGTGGGTTGGAGGAGGGGCGGAGGGACGACAAGGGGTTTTCTTTTTTACATGGACAAAAAAAAAAGGACGTTGGGGGAAGGTTTACTTTATTTTCAGGTTTAAAAAAATACTTTTGTGCACACTGGGATGGACTCCCAGTGTGCCACATGAATTTGGGGCGGGAAGGGGACTAATGCCAACGGGGACTGGGCATCCCTGTCAGCAAACAAAGTGGGGGTATGATGCTGATGGGGACTGGGCACCCTGTCGGCAATCAAATTAAACTGGGGGGGGGACATTATGCCGACGGGGTTTGGGTGCCCCCATCGGCAAACAAACTTAACTGGGGGGGGGGACATGCCAATGCAGGGATTGGGCACCCCCGAACTCAGCTTTCTGGGGATTGTGTGGCGGACGACAAGAGCCGACATATTTATTGAAATGTTTCACCAGGAAAGGCACGTAACGGAGTCTTGTCATCTGATGCTCCAATGAGGAAACTGCATCTCACTGGAGCGGCAGATTTCTTTCAACTCCATGACTCTCTCTGAGACTGCTGGAAGCGTTCCCTTCATTGGCGACAACACTGACACACCTCTGAAATGCACTACTGCCACAAATGTTGCTTGCGCACTTGCAAGCCAACATAATAAAGAAGGAGGGATAGCATTAACGATGATCACTTTGTTTTCTGCAATCTAGCTTTTTGTTCTTAAACTGCTGACTCAACCTAGCTTTCTGGCAGGTATCTGTGACCTCCCAAGTCCCATCTGCTGCTCCCAGTCCTAGCGCTGTGGGGCCCATGAGAACCAGTGGCCATCAGTGGTACATCTAGGCAAATGTCCCATATGGACAGGTAAACAAAAATGTTTCCTTACTTTTTTTTAAAATAATGTTCTGCTTAACTGTACTGATGCTGGCCTAGAGAACAAGCATTTGTCAATGCCGAATGCTTGCTTGCTGGCACTGGCATTGGTAGTGTAGGAGTTAGAGAGATGCATAATAGGAATGGCAGTGAAGTATTGAACCAAAGCCAACCGCACCACCACCCTGCAGAGACTGACAGGCATTGGAATGTGCCTTTTGGTCGTCAGGCATAACGGCCATGCCATTTCACCACACCCTACCCTACAGACACCGACAAGTGTCACGGTGTGCCTTGGCATCACTGGCCCTTATGCTCACCCCATTCCATCAGAAAATAAGGTGAGATGGGTGCTGTATAGGAGAATGGGGGTGAACTTTGGGGCCGAAGAGTCCAAGGAACACCTCAATGCCTCTCACTGGCTGCAGGGTGTGGAATGGTATGAGCATTACAGGCGAGAATCCCAAGTCACACCCCTGATGCCTGTCAATCTCTATAGGGTGGTGCGTTATGGTCGGAAACCCTAATGCCTCAGGTGGTTGTTGGCATTTTCACTCCAAATTTTCAACATGGGTTTTTTGTGACCCCCACCTTATGAACAGTGGCAATATCAGTGCGTTAGCCAAACGCTGATTTTGCACAGCGACTACGCCATTTGGCACCACAGGTGCGAAAACACATTTCGAACAGGATGTGAAAAATGACAGCTGTACTGTTCATGGGGAGGTGCAAAAAATGGCAATGTTGAAAATCTGCAGTGAAAATATTAAAAAAACTGGTGAAGTCATGAGCGTGCGTATAAACTGCGCAACGCACACCCGTAATGCAATTAGTTTGGGGATTTTTTTACAGCAGATTGTCAACACAGGCATTTTGGAACCTCCGCTCATGAACAGTGTCACTGTGATTTTCTTAATCTGTCTCAAACAGTGATTTCCTACAGTGACTACGCATTTCTGTGCTGGAAGTTTGAATACACATTTCGGACATGGTATGAAAAATGACAGCTGTACTGTTCATAAGGAAGTGTGAAAAAATGCCAGTGGTGAAAATCTGGACTGAAAATATTAGAAATCCATGAACTTATGACGGTGCGTGGAAACTGCACAATGGTCGCTCGTAAAACAGTCATTTTATGGACTTTATTCACCAAATTTTTAACATAGCCATTTTAACACCTCTGTTCGTGAACAGTGTCACTGTGATTTTCTTAATCTGTCCCGGACATTGATTTCGCACACTGACTGTGCCATTGTGCGCTACATACGTGGAAACACATTTTGGGTGAGATGTGGAAAATGACAGCTGTACTGCTCATAAGGAGGTGTGGTAAAATCACAATGTTGAAAATATGGAGTGAAAATATTGAAAATTCGCAAACTTACGAGCTTGCGTAGGAACAGCGCAACGCATGCTCGTAAAACAGTCATTTTTGGGAATTTTTTCAGCAAATTTTCAACATAGGGTTTTTGGGGGCCTACCTCATGAACTGTGACACTGTCATTTCATAAATCGGTCCCAAAAGGTGGTTCTGTACAGTGACCGCGAAATCACCTTTCAGGGCCAATTAACAAAATGACAGTGACTGAATTCATGAGGTGGGGTCCCAAAACCCACATGTTGAAAATTTGGTGAAAAAATTCCCCAAAATGCCTGAGATATGCAGCAAAATTGAAAAAAAACCTATTTATTCCATTATACAGCTTACCGGCATTTCCTCAGTTCGCGGTCGGCTTTGAAGAGTGCAGACGTGTTCCTGGTCCACTGAAGATCGTCGGCGCTGGATTCTGGAGGTAAGTATGGGGTGGGGGTGGGGAGGCAGGGTACGCAGAGGGTGGGTGCGGGTGGGGACGGGGTTCAGGACAGTCAGCGGGGAAGGTTTTTTCTTGCAGGTTTTGTTTTTTCCTTTGACGACGTGAGACTTGTGCCACGCTGGGGTGGGCTCCCAGCGTGGCAGCTGGAAGGCTGCTTGGGGGGATAGTGGAGCTGATGGGGGATTAAGCACCCCCATCGGCCATAGGGACTGTTGCCACGGTGGGGTGGGCTCGCAGCGTGGCACCCAGTAGTCTGTTGGGGGGGAACAGTGGATCTGATGGGGAATTGGGCACCCCCGTCGGCCATACGGACTATTGCCACACTGTGGTGGGCTCCCAGCATGGCATTTGGAACTCTATTGGGGGGGAGTGAATGCAGCAGAGCTGACAGGGGATTGGGCACCCCTGTCGGCCATACAGAGTGTGCATGTGAGGGGGACGCATGAGCACGCAATATACGTGTGTGTGTGTGTGTGTGGAGCGCATGAGCACACGTCTTATCGCTGCTCACTGAAGCGGAGATCTCCCTTTCAACTGTACGGTACTGCATTTTCAACTGCTGTCATAGACAACTGCAGCATTCATTTGCAAACTGTGGCAGCGCCTGCAAACACACTGACTGCATTGGAAGACGGGGTGCCACACCTATGAAAACTCGGATGATGGCACTATGTTTCTTGCACATGCGTGCAAGCAAACATAAAAAGGAAGGAAGGGAACTGACCACCCACAGCTTATCAGTGAGGCTGGTAGGTGGCACTGTGGGAACTCTAGTAGGCTTTGGGGGGGCAGTGTCAATCCAGTTTGTGGCATGGCAGTCAGTCGGTGGTGGCCAGTCTGATGTTATATCTCCGAGAGGTGGAGTGTCATGTGTGCCTAGACTCAAGGCCAGCTCACATGAGTTGCGAGATGGTTGGTTAAAAAAACTTGTCTTCTGAGCCAACAAACCCTGTGTTCAGCTCCTTTAGGCTGCAGCAGTGGCAGCAGCAGGAGTTCAATTGCCCTATGTGAAAAGGATTGCAACTGGAGCAGCCGGAGGGTCACCCTCCATCATGCCGATCCTGGACAGACACAGGTCTCCCACTGGGGCACCAATGTATGGGGGGGTGTCCTTCTTACACCCCTTGGAACTGACCAAGACTGGAAATGGAAAATAACAAAAAACAGTGAAAAAAGACACCTGACGCCATGGGACAGAAAAGAGAAAGGAAGCAGCACCAACAAAACTGGCAGAGGGATAGTGCCAAGCAGCAAAAAAAGGCAGCAGTGAAGTGTGATGCACTTAGAAAAAATTGGTTCACAGCTGTAGCTCCCACAAAGTCACTTCAATGGTGGGAAAAACAGAACTGAGGTGTGCAGGGGGGCTGATATTGGTCACTGGCTGGTCCACAAGCACCACATCATATGTCTGCCTAGTAGGTGGCACTATAACCGATGTCATCCCCCTAGCTCTAAGCTCTGAAAGCTTTGACTCCTACGGGGTCCTACTGCCAGTGGCACAGACCCAGATGTGACAATAAATGGTGAAGAATAATTCCTGGAAGATCAACTGCTCCAATCTGTCTTATGTGATCCAAGGTTTGAGATATCACCTGTCTCTTCACTGGGTCTTTGGGCACAGGGGATTGCAGGAAATGCCCTTTTGTGGGTACTGTCACAAATTTTATTGCATAACCTAGTACCAGTATTTCTAGTACCAATGCATCTGAGATCATTGGGATCCATCTTATATAAAAGTTCTGCAGTCATCTACCAAGGTACGGGAGGCAGAAATGGACCCCTGTAACTTCACTGTAAGTTACCTCCTCTTTGTTCTGCACCTCCATTATGCCTGTGGGCAAAAGATCCCTTATTAATGTTGCCCTTAAATCTAGAATAGGCTCCCCTATTCCTTTGGTTTCTGAAATTACAAAAAAGACAAAAAACATCTCGAGACAACCATTGGCGGCCACCTCCTCGACCACTTGATGTCGAACTTGCTTTCTATTGTTGTTTTGACACTGGAAGCTGTCCCTTCTTATCTGTCTGGATGGGGTTGAATAAGACCTTGTTCCATTTGTTATGCAGAAAGAGTTAAATGCAAGGATCTGTTCTGTCATCTCATTTTCTGTCTCTTGTCTGTCTCGTAGGCCAACCAAATGTTCTCGTGAGACCTACGAACTGATCACTCTGATGGTCTCGTGATTCTCCACCTCTCGCTATCTCACTACCTTCACCTGCTGTTTCTGTCTTTTCTTTCCCCTTGCGTATTTGCATTTATAAAAATATATGTGAATTTTTGTGTGAAACTGTAAGTGATACTGGGAACCCTTAGTCTGAAACTGTATATAGTTATACTGTTGAAATAATTGCAAAAAGCTATTTGGAATTTAGGGGGTTAACCTTGACATGCAGCACAAACTCTTTTGTAGAACTGTCAACAAGAGGCCCATTCTGGGACATCGTAATCTATTTGTTGCACCTGCAAAGAAAGAAACTTACAAAGTTCTGTTCTCTTAACAAGCTCAGGAGGCAAAAATAAGAGCAGCAATGCTTCTGCTAGAGTGAGAGACTGAGAACTGAAATTTGGAATTAGAGATTCCCTCAGACGAATGACCTTGTTTTCTCTGTACTGCCTTTGTAAATAGTTACAGTGAATAATTATTATTTTGCTGTTATTGATAATAATAAAAATGTTTCTTGGGAATTTCACAACTGCTCCTGGTTTTCCTGTGCTTCCTGATCTATTCCTCGACAACATCCTGGACATCTTTTAAGATGTTATCTAAACAGATCCAAATAACAGTCCTCCCACAAAAGGCAGGTTAAACAGTTTGGCCTTTGACACCTGATCTGCAACCCAATGCCTGAGCTGACACCCCACATGGCTGACACAATGAGATAAGCGGAGCACACTGACACTCGTACACTGTCCACTGTAACATCCCCAAGAAAGGTGAAAGCCATGGATGTCAGCTGTAAAATGTTCGCCCCTTCAGAGTCTGGGGGAAAAACTATCCACAGCCATAATCCATGAGGTTAGTGCTCTGGAAAAAATAAAGGATACATAGGAAGTGGGAAGATTTTCTCTGTTCAAGGCAAAGACTCTTCGGCATGTATCGTCCACTTGCTTATCGTATGTATAGGTTAGGGCCATTGTCCCTTCAATAGGCATGGTTGTGTGCTTAACAGAATTATGCACATCCTTATCTGCCACGGGGATTCCCACTTCTGGGAGAACCCGAGGCCTGGGAAGATGCTTTCGCTTGTCCATGCCTGCCTATTCCTGTCCAACAATCTGGTCATAGTGCACAAAGTTTGGAAAACACTTTGGTGTGGAGAAAGATGCAGACAGGATCATATTCACATCCAGGACTTACACGCATCTCCTTCAGCTGTAATGTCCTACAGGCTCAGTTATGAGATAGGATGGAGATTTTGTATCATACAAGGGAAGGATCAGAACCTTTCTCTTAGGCTGTGTCCACTCACCCTCCTCCTCCGCATCAGAGGAGTCCTCCTCCTCATTATCAAAAAAGCACATTCAGGTCAGGATTCTCCTCACTGTCCCCTGCATCATCTTGACCCTCTATATAGTCAAGGTTAGGCTGTGCTTGCAGAACTGGGTGAGCAGTCTTGTTCTGCTCTGGTACACCTTAATGTGCCTGTATACCCCCCTCCCCAGGGGAAATCTTGGTTTCAGATGTGTTGGTGGGAATATCCTGCGAAACACTGTGACTCAACAGCTCATTTATGAGCAACAGGAAAGATTAGCACAACTCAGCCTTGCCACTGCCAGTCAGTATCACAGGTGCACCCTCTCAGCTCGGGGGTTCGACGATGGGGGGGCAAAATACACATATTAGATTGCATTACACAGTTAGGACAATAAAAGCCTAAAGGAGAGGATTTCATCACACTCCTGCAGGTGTTGCATCACTTGAATACCACAGGTCTCCAATGAGCCACGGTGCCACTGACTTCAATTATTATAACTACACCAAAAAAGTGTAGAATTTCCATAAATAAATAAATATGGAAATGCAGATAAGACCTTTGTAATGCCTTATTCAAAATAGGGAAGAATTTACTATGCTGATCCTTCTTAATCCCCATTGTAAACTGACAATGGACTGAATACTAACTGCTCAAGTAACGTGAGGCTGCCTTGGAGAGAGTACTTCCAGCTGGAGGTATGAGAAAAAGTCCTGATATAGTGATAAACAAATGCTTTCCCAGCAGGACAATGTTCCTTTTCTGCAGAGTTTAAAACAGTCTCCGACGTGGCTGCACAGAAACAGAAATTACGTACCAACCATAATTGTGATCTTTCTGTGTATCTTCACCATTCATCACAGATGGGTACTGGCCGGAGGTCAGGACCCCGTGGGAGCCTTTTTTTTTTTTTTTTTTTAAAGGATAGGGGCAGACGACGCAGCATCAGCGCCCTCGAGACGACGTACTACAGCGGGCGCCGAGGATTAGCCGTTAGGCTGCGTCGACTCCGCCTGCCTACCAGTTCTGAGTCGCCGGAGAGGTAAGAGGAAGGGATGGAGGGTGGGACAAGAGAGTCCAAGGGACAGAAAAAGGAAAGGAAAAACCGAACCAAAAGGAGAAATAACGACTGAGAGGACAGCATAGAAGAGATGAGACTAAGGGGATTGGGTAGGGGCCCCAATCTCTGGAAGCGGAGGAAGGGAGGGAAGGGAGGGGAGAAAATTTAGGAGAGACTGAGAGGTAACAAGGATCCGGGACCCATGTCCGTCACCAGACTGTATAGGAACTGCAAGGAGTAGCAAAGCTTTCTTGCCAAAATTCAAGGCACAGAATATGTGGCAATACCCCAAAAGCAGAGTCGGCTATACTGGAGAAGGACAGGGTACAGGGATTAGTACTCTCTGTAAAGATATTTGGTGAAAAGAAGGAGTTCTTTTTTTCTTTTTGAAACAGTTGGATACAGGAGGAGGCAACCACCAACTCCCACCCTGTTAGGGTGGAGATATGCAGTAGAGAAGGAGTGCCACTCGAGCTGTACCCGTTTAAGGGAAAAATTTACACCCCCCTGTGTGGCCCTACTTTACCCTGCTCTAAAGAGAGGGAGAGGGAGAGGCACAGAGGGAGGGGGGACCCAGAGACTGAGGCCCCAGGGGGACGGTGGGCAGGGTAGTGATGAATGGTGAAGATACACAGAAAGATCATAATTACGGTAGGTACGTAATTTCTATATCTTATCTGTATCAATCTTCACCATTCATCACAGATGAGTGAGTACCAAGCCCCCCCCCGAAGGGGGTTGATTCAATGTACCCTAAGGGACAGGGTCCCTTAGCCCTCAGTGGGTGACACACCTAAGGGGACCTTCTGGGCCTGGAGAGGCCAGAGTGGGAGAGAACGACGAGTCCCCCAGAGGGGGAAGGAAGTTGCCCCGACAAACGCTGTCTCGCCCTACGGGAAAAGAGATAGGTTTCCTGGTGAGCAGAGCAAATCACCCTACGCCGGGCCAAGGGTGACAACCAGGAAAGGCGAAGCCACGCCGATCTCCTGGTGCAGATCGCTGTCCCTACGACCCTGGTAGCTACCTCATTGGCATCGTAAGATGCCCTTGCTTGGTGCCTTGCTAGCTCCAGGCCATGTGCAGAGAGTGCGATGGCTTGCCTGGTTTGCTCCGAGTCAGGCAAGGCAGCTAGAATCTGACCTAGCGCTGATCACAAGAACCTGCTGTAGGCTGCATAGTGGGCCTGATGAGCAGAGATGGAGAGAAGTAACCGTGCTGAGTAGAAAGTCCTCCTCTCCCAGAAATCAAAATCCAAAGAGTCCTGATCTGGGGACCGGTCACAGTGGAGGGTGCGAGGCCCGTCAGGGGTGTCCAGGTGCGTCAGTCCGGACTGCGGATGAGGCATAGAACCTGGAGACTCCAGGGGAGAGCAATACCTCTGGCTAAGGTCCCTAGGGGTAGGAACTCCGGAGAAGGGCCTCTGCCAGAAATGCATGGACGCCTCCCGAAAGGGAGCAGGCCAGGGCGGCACCATAAGGATGGCCGCACCGAAATCGCCTAGAAAGGCGTGTGCCGCATGCTCAGGATTGCTCATGGACAGGGGAGAGAGGTGAAGGTCCTCCATCATCCTCATGAGGAAACGCTGATACTCAGAGAGATCAGCAGCAGGAGAGATATGGACAGACGATTCCTCTCCCCCTGAAGAGGGGGATGAGGACCTGGAGGTCACCATGCGTTCCGAGAGTGGCTGCTCAGAGGGAGGTTGAAAAACCTGGCTGTCCATGGCCCTAACGTAGGCAGGGAACCGAGCAGCCACCGCTCTGAACTGTTCCCAGGTGAGAGGGCAGCTAGGACCAAGAATACTTGGGAACGCTGGAGAAGGCGGCAGAGGGGAGGGGGCAGAGCCGAGAGAGGAAGTCGGCTGACCTCTGCCAGGGCTAGGGAGCAGACCAAGGACCCCCACGGAGGGTGTCTGGAAGACTCCGCAGCTGACAGCTGTACAACCACGTTGGTACTGCCTAGGCTGCGCCCAGAAGAACCCCCAAGTGAGGCGACTGGGGCCGTATAGATCCAGAAGGACGGTCCCCTGCCTCCAAAGAATGGGACCCCCTCAAGGAACCAGAAGGGGAAGGGTGGAAGTCCGCACTTTGGCTTCCTCCAGGGCCCGGGTAGGTCCCAGAGAAAGGCCGACGCACTGACCCCACACCTCTCGACCCCTCGGAGTCCGAGAGGGTCCTAGTCCTCGAAAGGGCCAGCCTAGGAAGCTGGCAACTCTGGGATGCCCCTGAAGGGGAGACCCAGGGAGCAGCACCCTCCCCTCCCGTGGGCTTCCCGATAGGCCCCAAAGTTGGGCGATCGAGACACACCACCGGAGGGGGTACCACCGCCGAGGGGTGAAGGAACCCCCCAAGGCCAGGTTGCATGGCAATGGTGGCACGCACCACAGCCTGCTGGTCAGTACCACTGACCCTAACCTTGAGGGAACCAGACGCACCTCAGAAGGGGCTGACCGAGACCCGCCGTGGAGACCACCTGCCTCGCCCTCCTGCAGACAACCTCGAAGTGTGAGACTGCCCGTTCGACCTGAGCCCGACTCCGACCAAGAGGTAGAGTCTGAGGCCCTAAGCCAAACGGTAGGAGGGCGAGGGAAGGCAACCTTACCAAAGGGCCCAGAAGTCAAAGCAGTGGCCAAGACGGCACCTGCACCCTCCACAGTGCCGCAAGCGGTGCTGGCAGAAGGTGGCAGGGCAGCACGGGCCAAAGGTCCTGAACTAGGGCCAGCTGCGGCACCGTCAAGTCCACCAGCACCAGGGGCGGTACCAGGAACAGAGACGGCGCCAACAGAAGCCCCAGAAACAGCCTCGGTGCCATCGACGCTGCCAGGCCCCTCGGTGCCCTCAGCGGCGCCGACGACTCCGAGGGGCGGGATTGCGCCGAACACGGCACCGCTAGTGACCCCTTGGCACCACGAGTGGCACCGGAGCACCAACGCGCTAAGGATGGCACTGACGGATAACTCAAGGCCCCACGGTGGCCGGCATCAACTCGGCACCGAGGCGCGAGACATGGCAAAGGCGCGCTAATCCAGGGTCACGACGCTGCGAGCAGGGTCAGCCGCTATAATCGACAGGCCCACGGCACCGCCGGACGGTGCGCCGGGCGGCCCAGCACCGAGCGATGGCGTTGGTGACGGTGTCGACCCGGACCTTACAGACCGCGGGAGCGACACCGGGGGAGCCTTCACCCCCGAAGGGGTGATTGTCATAGCGGCACCTCCCGCCTGCTCCCGGGAGGAAGCGGAATGGGCCTCCTGCGCCGCGGAAGAAGCCTTGGCCAAGGCTAGGCTACAGGAGGCCGAGGCTCCCTCCTCCTCGGTCTGTATAGAACCAAGATGGGACCCGGGGAAAGGCCGAGAGAGTGCGGCTTGGCCTGACGAGTGCAAATCCTATGCCAGAAAGTCGTCGGAGCTTGCCCTACTTTAAACGCGGGCTGTTCGAGGATGCGGCAGTCCATGGAGAAGCAGGCGTCGCACAAATCCATGTCATGAAGTGGGCCAAGACACGAGAGACACCGGTCATGCTGGTCGGTAATGGAGTACTTGCAGCTGCACGGGCACCGACGCATGGGGGGCCGGTCCGCCTTAGACGACTGCTTGCCCTCCGACCGCGACATGACCTACAGAAAAAAACACCAAAAACAGACTCGACGTTGCTTATACTGTAAAATAAATGGAAAGATCTTACCAGCGATGTCGAGTAGGGCAGACTAGAACTAGCAGGAACCGACAGACTGTCGACGACAAAAGGCTAAGGCCTAAAAGTTCGAAAATTTCTTCAACTGGCTTCCCACGAGGCGACCTCGACGGCGGGAGATGAAGAACTGGTAGGCAGGCAGAGTCGACGCAGCCTAACGGCTAATCCTTGAGTGCCACGTAGTACGTCGACCTCGAGGGCGGCGCCAATGCTGCTTCGGCTCTGCCTATCCTTTTAAAAAAAAAAAAGAGTTCCCGAGGGGTCCTGACCTCCGGCCAGTACCCATCTGTGATGAATGGTGAAGATTGACACAGATAAGATCAGGAGAAAACCTCTAGTATGCACGATCTGGTGCGCACAAGTTGGGTGATGTCACGCCAGACAGGGTGTCATCACGTCATTGAGAATGTGCCCAGGGCCAAGGGCATGAAAACAAGTGGAACGAGCCAGCGGTAGAGTGCCTGACAATAGAAGGAGTCACGAGTCCTTACTAGCTAAATGCTAACAATGGCCAACTCCCTGCATGGCTCAACACTGCCTGCAAATGCACTCTGACAAACTAAGCCCTTTTAAGCTCTACAATGGTGGAAAGTCAACCAGTAAGCAAAAATAATAAAACAACACTTAAGCATGTAAAAAAAGCTCTTGACTCACACTACACTGGCATGAATGACCCAGGCAGCCCAGATTAAAATATAAGCCCTGAACACATACAGAAGCACTACACTGTGGTCCCAGGCTATACTTTAAATATGTAGATAAGGGGAAGGGGGAGTCTGTCGTTTAAGAGAAGCACTGTGAGAAGAAGAAAGAGAAAATAGAAAAACAGGTTCTCCTAACTAACTAAGCTCCCCTTCCCCACCAAAACAAAATGTAAATCACTTACCCGAGGCACAAGTACTAAAGAAACAGAGACCAGAAAAACACCCATTGAAGCAGTGGCACTTGGTCCCCAATCCATGCACAAAGGCACTGGAAAATGGGTAAACATTTTAGTAGATTAGTCAGTTTGAAAGCTGCAGTTTAACAGGCATGATTTCTAAATTTGGGGGTGCTCCCTGTTACCAGCTAGCCCCAACCTGTTCACAGTTGTGCAATCCTGATAAAAAATAAGAACATTTGCAGTATCTTCCTGGGAGAGAACCTAAGTAGTTATGTTAGAAGGCAGGATAGGCTGAGATAGCTGCCACGTGGCAGCATGCCTCAACTGGGGAGGGTTGACAGTGGGCTCTGGCACCGCAGTAACCCCTGTGGCTGTGCCAGAGAGCTTGCTCCTGCCACAGGGAACTTGCTACGTGTGTGAGGCCGATAGAGGCTGCACTAACATCAAGGAGGTTGTAGGGACCAGCAAAAAATGAAAATTAGTTCTCTACCGTAATTCTTGATCTTCCTGTAGATCTTCACCATTCATCACTGGTGGGTACTATGCTGGAGGCGCTAGGACCCCATGGGGAAAAAAGCTTTTTTCCTAGGAGGAGGGGCAGCATCGGGGACTGTGGTGCTCGCGGGTTGGCCTGTAACTACTGTCATCCCCTCCACTACCTCAGTTCTGCTCGCTGGAGAGGAAGCAGGCATAGAGAAAAAGAAGGGTGAAGTGTGGGGCAAGAGAGCCCAAGGGACAGCTGAGGGGGTTGGGGGCCTAGTCTGTCTCCTGCTCTGTTCAGATGACCTCAGTTACTCCGGGCCAGAGTCAGAGTGCTGGTCCGGACACTCCCCCCCTCCTCCTCCTCTGCGGGATGGAGTCCTGCAACAGGTGGGGACAGGGGCCACCCTGTTGGATTTGCTTGGCTCCAGTCTCCCCACCAGGAGTCTTCTTCCTGTGGGCTTCCCACTGCTGGCTCGAGGAGGTTTGAGCAGCAGGTGGGGTCTTGGCAGTGCATTCCCCTTGTTTCAGAGGGGTCCCCCGCTTCTTCCCATAGCACTGGCAGAGGGCGCCCAGTCTCCCAGGACCATTTAGCCCATCCTTTTTCCTCTCTGCCTCCTCTCCCCTTCTCCTGGGCCTTTCCAGTTCTTTTGTGGACTCTCACCTGGGAGCAATACAGGGACATGGCAAGTGCTTTCCTCATGTTTTGCAGGGCCAGGAATGAGGTGGTGTTCGCATCTCCTCTTCATGCACCATCGTTCCCTATACAGAGCCCTTCTACTTCGTCAGCTTCCTCCTCCGAGGAATCCTCCTTGTACCGGTCTTCAGCTGCTGACTTTTCAGAGTATCAGTGGCTCCTGTTGACAATGATGGAACAGCTCAATCTTACCCCAGTGACTCAACACAATCCTGCACGTGCAAGTGTGGTGTTCCTTGGGGAGTACAACCAGGAATCCTTAGTGATCCCTCCATGGCCTCAGCCCTTTATGGAGGAGTCGTACAACATCTGGCAGTCATCCGCTTTCACTTCCCCTGTCCCTGGGGACTGCCAGCACATGTATTGTGCTCCCTGGGGGTCTCCAGAAACTTTGCCCACCCCACTCCACATCAGACTTGAAGAGGCTGGACACTCCTTCTGGATGTCAGCACCTGACAAGAGACCATCCCTTGGACACGGATTCTGTGGAGTTTGACCACTGGGGCAGGAGAGTTTTCACCTCAGCGTGTCTCTTGTTGTATGTTGCTGCTCATCAGGCACACAAAGTGGCCTATGAAAGGTGCCTGTGGGCTGCACTGGGGGAAATCCTAGTGGCCTTGCCTGATTGCAAGGCAACCAGGTGAGCCATTGCCATTTCCACAAGAGGCCTGGAGCTATAGAGACACCATGCGTGAGCATCTTATGACGCCAACGAGGTAGCATCCAGGGTTGTGGGATCTGTGGTCTGCATTAGGCGGACAGCATGGCTTCGCCTCTCCTGGTTGTCACCCTTGGCCCAGCATAGGGTGACTGCCTCGCCATTCTGGGGGCCCAGTTTTTCTCCTGAAAAGCCAGGCAGGAAATATCGGGGGTGCCCTACCTCTCCTGCAAGTCAGGAGACCAGTCCTAGCTCTGAACAGTAGCAGGTCTGACCAGACCCATGATGGGCCCTCTCCCCTTGTGAGTCCCCCATAAGGGGCTGAAGGCTGTCCAGCCTTCAAGGAGGTACCGGTCCACCTGTGGGCTTGATACTCACCCACCAGTGATGAATGGTGAAAAGTGATACAGGTGAGATATGAAATTTACATATCTAGCATAATTCTTGATCTAGGTGGGTGGGAAGCAGTGATGAATGGTGAAAAGTGATACAGGTAAGATATGAAATTTACATATCTAGCATAATTCTTGATCTTCCTGTATATCTTCACCATTCATCACTGCTTCCCACCCACCTTCCCCTCTTGGACCTCAGCTTCTGAACAGTGCCTCCTCCCTGCTTGCCTCCCCCCAATTGAGGCCAGTTGTGGGCGAAGTCCCACTGTTACCTCCGGGCTCCCTGCCACTTCTTTGAAACACCAGGGTCCCACTCTAAGGAGGAGGACAAGCAGGAGCTCTTGCCCTCTTTTTCCATTGCTCCCTAAGACCCTCTTCATGATAGGAGAGATCTTCAGGCCTCCTGTCTGGGAGTTCTACCTCGGGCTACCCTTGCCACTCCTGCCTTCGTCTGATCCTCTCTGCTGAGATTAGGGTGCCAGGGACCCTCACTGTTTTTGTTTTTCTTCTTTCTCCAAATTGCAAGAGACCCTCTCCTGGGTCCCCTGTTCGCTCAAAGTCCCTTCGGACTTCAAGGCTCAGGAACCTCCATCAGTCTCCTTTTCCTAATAACCTCACCTCCCCAGTGGTGCTAAATATAGGGTTTTACCCTCTTACACCCTGGGATTTCCCCCGGTGTACAGAGGTGAATTCCCATCTTCTGGCTTAGGAGAAGGTAAGAAGAAGCATCTATCACCAAATGTTGTTCCCCTAGTGAGCCTGGGGGTTAGCTTGACCCGTCAAGCATTTCTCTTTTTGGATCCTTCTTGCTGGTGGGGGCTTAGATTTCCCGCTCCTCTTGGAAAAGTCCTGTTCTCTGGAATATCGCCTTGTCTCAGGGTCTTCCAAAAAAAAAAGAACATTTTCCACCTTAACAAGAGGATGTAGACATCGGAGTTTTAGTCTCCCTTTGGTCGATAGGGACTTCTGGAATGTGGGGGCATGCAGTCTTATCCCCCCATCTCTTCTCCTTCTCCTCCTCCTCCTTTTCTTTCTTCTTCTTTTTCTTCTTCTTCTTCATCTTCTTCTTCTTCTTCTTCTTCTTCTTCATCTTCTTCTCCTTCTCTCCTTTTTAGCCTGCCCAGAAGTTGGGCCCTCCTCCCAGAACAAACAAGACTCCAACTTCTTTTTCTTATCTGGTCGGCTCATTCCTTTTTCAGTTTTTAGTTGACCCCCCTACCCATCACTGGGCAGCTTTGGAGGGGGCACCACATGCTGGGGACAGAGGGACACCGCTTCCCCTACCCCACCTCTTTTTGGTCCATCCATGGCCGGAGAATTGGCCTTGGAGCACTAGGCTTGGTTATCCCCTGCTGGGACTGCTGTAGCCAAGGCTGGTGTGGCTGAAATGATCAAAATTAAAAGGCCTTTTTCTTCTGTTTCTGGGCTTTTAGATCCTTTCATGACAAAGTCACTGAGGCCAGGGTAGCAGCAGACTTCTAAATTCATGTGAGATGACCATCCACCCTCGGGCCAAAGAGGTTGGTGCCCAAGAAACAGATATTGGCCAACTTATGCAAACTGTCCACCATAGGTGGACAGCCTCAGCCAAGCCCTGTGATGGCTGGTGCCATGGCATAGGCACAGAAGTCGCCCATGTCCAAGACTGTCTAGAGCTGGTGTTTCACCAGTGCTTAACCTTGATCTCTGACCACTTTCATTGGCAACTGCCTGTCAGCAGGAAGTTGAGGAAGAATTTTATCCAGCACTCCCAGCAGGGAGTGAACAATGTGGGCCATCACCAAGGCATAGCTTGCCTGAAAGAGACCAAGAGAAAAAGAGTCATAGACCTTCTTTGCTGCATGGTCAAGCTTTTTAAACTCCTTGTTGGGGGGCTTGTCCATGTTCCCAGTGTTTCCAGATTTCCAGAAGACCAAGTCCAAGACCAGATCCTCAGCCAATGGGTGGTCTGTGAACCCAGACAGAGAGCCAGTAGGGAGCGCATACTTGCTAACCACATCGGCCGAAGGTGCAGGGCAGGATACTGGATGCTGCCAAAGCTCCAGGGCCAGTCCCATAACGGCCTCAGACATAGGAAAGGCAACCCAGGGAATTTATCCCTATCCAGATGTCAGTACAGAGGTATTATCACTTTTTTGAACAGGCTCCAGAGGGACATTCATGGACTCAGACATAAGCTGGCGAAGAGCCCAAATGGTCTCTGGCCTGTGGTCAGTGATCAACTCCTCGACCAATTCCCAGCTGAAGGTATGCATCCTAGATGACTGCATGAAGTAATCATCAGAGTTGTCTAAGGACTTGTCAACAAAAATGACCCTCGGCTGTTTACCTCTGTGAACCTCCCTAGAGTCATCCAACTAGACGATATATACCGACAGCCAGCTTGGCAAGCCAATCACAGCACAGAATTCCTTGGCTCGGGTTCCCTGCACAGGCTGCTGTAGAGGCAATTCCACCTGCTAGGGTGGAGAAACAGGTGTTGTTGACAATCATCTTGAAAGGACCGGCATAGACTTAAATAGCACTGGTCAGTCGACCACAGGGGTTGGGGATAGCGCTCTACCCTGCACTGCCAAGGTCCGTTGTTGCCGGAGAAGCTCCTTGTAGTGCCACCATGTACATAAGTGGAGCCTCTCGTCATTTGAAGATAAGGAGGATGAGCAACATCATCAGCAGTTCCTCCCAATCACGTGGGATTGAGAGTGCAAAGAGTGCCTCGACCCCGTCTGTTGATCTGGAAGCCAATGATGAGGAGAAGCCGTTGGAGGTGCCAAACAGATATGTAACCCCCCATCAATGGAGGTACCCTAAAAGTCTTCCACGAGCTTGCCTAAACTGCTCACTGCCTGGTTGGTGTTCGGCGCTATAGCCGTTTAAATGTTGTTGCCAGTGCGCGCCTTTAAAGCCTCCATGTAATGTTTCTTTAAGTGCTACCTGATTGCAGATATCAATCTGAATGGGGGTCTGAGTGTTTCGCTGCTCGAGTCCCACCTGGGCTGCTGAATAATCGCTCAATTTCTGCTATCGCTACTTGTGTAGAGGAAGCCCTGCTGAAAGATGTAACTAATTGCTGGTAATCATTTAGAGTAGTAATGATAAAATACTTTATTCTAACTTGCCTTCTTTGCAGCAAGGACTATTCTGTTTGGAGCTACCATTTTGGTCCTGAACTGCCGAATTGGACCAATCAGTAATAGGGGACTCTAAAATGGAGCCGGCTCATAGCGACTGTATGGACCCAAATCTGTGAGAATTGTAGTTTTGGTCTGTTGGCGCCTTTTGCTACTGAAAGGGGAGCACTTGTGTGATTGACAGTTGTGCTGACCAATCAAACTGTTTGGATCTGGGGGAAATACCACAAGCTGTCTGCTGGTGAGCCAGATCCAAGTTGGAAGTCGAGAGAGAAACAGCTCGTGATAGCCGAGCAAGCGTTGCGTAGTTTCAAGCGGGAAAACTGTGCGAAGGCCTAAATAGCAGCCTGCAAGTCATCTCGTTATGAGAGAAAAGAGGGAGAGGGGGAGAGTAGTTATCGGACTAAATCCAAGTCTGGAGAACCCAGTGAATGACTGAAAGGTGATTAGGCTTTACCTGAAGAGGACCGAAGATTGTGCTGAGTGCGATCGGCCTGCCAGAAATCTCGATTCCCCCCCAGAGCACCTGGTTTTGAGCCAAGACTTTGCGATTAGGACCTGGGAGTGACTGCCTCATACAGTAGGTGTCCCTTACATATAAATGTGCTGTGTACTGCGTGGAGGTTGCGCCCCTGTTCCCCACATTACAAACTGTGTTCTGCTAGCTGGAAGTGTGTCCAGCCCCAAACGGCCTGACTCCGCCATCTGCTCCATGTGGCTGGGCCTTGCTACGAGGGCCACGCCACCCCACCCTGCTGCACAGAGAAGAACCATAGACGAGAGACCTGCCCGGGGATCAGCCCCCTGCTCCACACCGGAATGGGAACGATGCTGCAGTGAATCATGTGGACCCTGCTTCTCCTGGCAATCCAGAGAGTTCATCTGTTGTCTTCATTCTTGTCCAGCCTGTGTCCAGTCTTGGGTATCGTGAGTAGTCACCAGGGTAGCTCCCTGCAACATATAGCTAAATCAAAAGCACGTCACCTGATTGTCTTGTTCTTCTTCCTTCACGAACTGAGCCCTCCGGCTCCGATTACAATTAGAGTGTGTGCATGTTTGTTTCTTTCCTCACAGGGCCCCGACCAGCTGCAACGCCAGCCTACCCCAGGCAATGGTCCTGGCTAGCCTTTTCCCCCAATCATGGGTAGCCAGAGAGTGTGACTGTTAGGGACTCTGAGTGCATGCACAGTATTTTGAACCATACAGTATCTAAGCCAATTAACCTGATTACTCCAGCCCTTGTTCAAAAGTCCTGAATAAATCAGATCTACTTGTTTTTTTGCAATTCAACCAGGCTGTGGTTTAGTTTGTGCTCAAAACATTGTACTTCTGGCATTTGTGCTGTCTAACCTTGTTTTACAGGGGGTCCCCAGAGTTGAACTGGAGAAACCAAACCAGGTGGTAAGTGCAAACTGTGTAGGTATGTGCATATCAGGGGTATTGTGAACGTAATTACTGTGAGTTGTGTGGCCCACTAGTAGGGACTGAGGAGGGTTATAGTGTCCCACAGGGCTGTGCCAAGGCTAGTTCGACCACCACAAACCCTGACCTCTGGGTGGAGGCACCCATTTCAGACCTCAGGCCCGTCAATCTGTTGGTAGCCCAGCAGGCAGGGGTGGTATCCTTTGGGATAACGCCACCTAGGGGTTACAGATAATGTGCACCAGCTTTGTCTGAATGACCTCCGATGGAGGCTGCTTCCGAGTGGCAGTGGCTGGGGACACCGACCATTCCACGTCCTCTTTACGTGAGGACTCGGAATAAAGGGGTCTTGGAGATCAACTCCTTGTCAACCCCATCTGACAACTGGTCGACCAGGTTAAGGAAAATCTTGACCACCTGTTTGACTGGTTCTAGTTTGTCAAGCCTGCTGGGATTACAGTGGAGCTAGCAACTTGACCCTTGACCAGTTTGGGCTCAGTCGAAGCCAGGCACTTAAAAAAGCATTGAGCACTATTATAGGCCATGGGTAGTCACTACACCTTTATTAGTTGGAATGTTAAGGGAGCCAAGGATCGGGTCAAGAGGCAAATCATTTTAAGACATTTACGACAGCTGAGGGCGCAAATTGCTTTTCTGCAAGAAACGCACCTAAGGAGAGAGGATATTTTCCTCTTCAAAAGAACATGGGTTGGGCAAGTCTTTGGGGCCCGGCGTGTCCTCAAATAAAGGAGGAGCAGTCATCCTCATAGCAAAAAATGTTCCTTTTAAACTGGCCCAAGAAATTTGGGACCCGGAGGGTCGTTATGTTGTTGTGCATGGTGTTTTAGAATCCCATTCAGTTCTTCTTGGCTCAATATACGGTCTAAACTGCGACTTCCATCCTTCTTCGTATGGATATACTTAGTATTGTGGTGTCCGACCACCTAAACTTACTATTTTGGGAGGATTGGAACCTAGTGCTTCAATTGGATCTAGATAGATCCGCTGTGATAGGCGAGGGTTATCTCCAGCACAAAGAGGCTGAAAGATCTCATTAGAGATGCTGCTCTAGTTGATATCTGGCGGGTTTTGAACCCTACAGCCTGGCAGTATATCTTTTCTCTGCTGCTAGGACATATTCCGAATAGATTACATTCTCATCAGTTCTTTCGCCATATCTGGGTGACGTAGACGGAGATATCGGCCAGAGTATTGTCTGATCATGCCCGGTGAGCTTGGAATTTGGTTGGGAGCAGGGAGTAAACGGTCACCCCAGTGGAGGTTAAACAGTCAGATACTGAAAGACGAGAACTCTCTGAGGCATATAGTAGACTTCATTGTTACTTTTCTCAACAGTAATCAGGGCTCAGTGGCTAAGTATGATTTAATCTGGGCGCTTTAAATGTTCCCTAAGGGAGAGCTGATAAAATGGCCTTAAGGGTACGGTCTCAAAGAGCTCAATTGGACTCCCTTCTGGTCTCAATTAAGGATTTAGAATATAGTTTGTCCTGGGCCTCCACGGCCGAAAGCTGGGCCAGACTTTATCAATTACAAACCAAATATGCTGGCCTTGTATCCCAAAGAGCGGAGTTAGCCCTCCTAAGGACTAAACTTAGATACCTAGACGCAGGGGAAAGAGCTAGTAAGTTGCTCGCCATGCGCATCCGTCAGTTAGACTCCTCGCAATTCATCACAGGAATCTGCTTAGGGGGGGATGGTCAAATGTGTACCGATCCTTTGGAAATGGCGAAAGCCTTGGCGCCTATTTCCAGGGTTTGTCTGATAGTTGACCCAGTCCAACCCTCTGATACTGACATTAATTTTATCTTAGCTCGGTCAACCTGCCTAAAATTACGATGCAGAGGCTGCCTGTCTAAGTGCTCCAATCTCTCATTGAAATACAGCAAGCTGTGCAGCAGATGCCCTAGATAAGTCCCGGGACCAGACGGCTTACCTAGTAATTTTACAAAGCCTGTCTCCGGTAATTACCCTGTTCTGAAGGAAGTATTTATGTATTGGTTTAATAATGGGTTTCAGACCCTAGTTTCAAGAAGCCACGATCTCTTTAATTTTAAAACAAGGAAAAGACCCGTTACATATTGACAGTTATCGCCCCATCTCTTTACTAAACACGGATGTTAAAATACTGGCCAAAATCCTGGCAAATAGACTCTCAGAAGTTATGGGTAGGCTGGTGAGCCGGAAGCAAGTAGGATTTATGACTGGCAGGTCTTCTCAAGATCACCTGAGAAAATTGCTACATCTTCTGGCATCGGCCAGGGATTCCGAGATACCAGCGGTACTAGTGTCACTCGATGCTGAAGTCATTCGATAGGTCTCCTGGGATTTCCTATTCGCTACTCCTAACATCATTCGGCTGCCTATAGAATTTCAAAGATGGGTCCATCTTTATACCAGTTTCCTTCGGCCAGGGTTAAGTGCAACGGGTATTGTCCCCGCTATTTAATTTAGCCTGGGCACAAGGCAGGTTGTCCTTTGTCCCCTTGCTCTTTAATTTATATTTAGAACCATTATTGCGCAGGTTAGCAATGAATGCAGCTATAAAGGGAATTCGAGTGGGGAATGCCAGGTACGCCTTTTCGGTATATGCAGATGACATACTACTCCATGTTGAGGAACCAGATATTTCAATTCCAGCTACTCTAACTGAGATTGAGAGTTTTTCTAAAGTCTCTTATTATAAATTGAAGCGGACCAAGACAAAGATACTTCCGTTAAACAGTAGAGTCATTAAGGCCGAACTTTCTCCCTTCGGCCTCTCCTGGGAAGCAAAATCAGTCACATACCTGGGAATCAAGATTTGTAATGCTTTGAATTTTATTACCAGGGTTAATGTTGGCAATTTAGTTAACACAATAAAGGGGGATATGGAGAGTGGCAGTTTCTCCCCTTCTCTCTCTGGGGGAGGCTTAGTATAGTTAAAATGAACGTTTTACCGAGGATAATGTATCCCCTGGGTATGCTAGGGGTTTATTTGCCGAAAGGATGGTTCTCTAAACTACAAAGCGCAGTCAGTAGCTTCCTGTGGAATAAAAAAAGAGTTTGTAGATCTTATGTATTATTGACGGCTCCAAAGTTAAGAGGAGGTCTGGCCACCCCTTTCTTCTTCCTTTATTATGCTGCGCAGCATATAAGTAAACTAGCTCACTGGAGTGGGGAGATTGGACATCAGGAATATAGACCGCTGTGGGTAGACATAGAGCAGCACTTGGTAGCACAGGTTAATTGCTCTCTGAGGGCCCTCCTATTTGCCTCTCCATCGGCCATCCCCAAGGTCTTTCGAGGGAATCCAATAGGTTGGTCGTTAAAAGCCTTCCATCAGATACAGAACTATCTGACTGTAAAGTGGTACTTCTCGGTTGACCAGCCCATTATTGGTAATCCACATTTAAGGTTGGAGGAGCATCTCTGTCCCCTGCATTTTGGCCTCAATTAAATGATGCTAGAGTCTCAAATTGTTGGTCAAATGGGAAACCGCTCCCGTTTGACTATTTTCAAAAGTCTTTTGGGGCCTCGGGTAAGGAGATGTTTAAATATCTACAAGTTAGCAGTGCCCTATCCTCCTTTTTCTCTGGGGTATCACCGATAGGTCTGAGTGACAGAGACCTTTCCTCGCTTATTTATAAAGCCTCCCAACCACGTTCAGTTTCAAACCTACATAAAACTCTTCAGGAATGGGATTCTAGACTACCATCAGGGATCTGTTATTATTGGTCAAAGGAATTGGGTATTCCGGAGGATCCCACCTGTGGAAGAAACTCTGGTTATCCATGTACAGGCATATAAAGCAAGACAGACTGAGACTAATGCACTTCAACATCATGCACAATATCTATATTACTCCTGTTCAGCTATGCAAATATGGGGCATCGATAACGTCATTTTGTATAAAGTGTAAGAGGGGTGTCGGCACCCTATATCATATGCTCTGGCTATGCCCCTACGTGCAGGCTTTTTGGCGTTCTATCGCTAATATCCTTGACCCTGTCCTTGGCTTAGGAGCTTTGTTTACGCCTGAAGTTTGTCTAATCAATCTCCTTCCTTTGGGTGTCACCAAAATTAAGAGAGCCCATATGTCGCTTGTCTCGGCTACAGCTAAATTAATAATTCTGAGACACTGGGTTGGTGACAAGCCTCCCACTTCGATGGAGTGGTACAAAGAGAGTATGTTGGCCTTACAGTTAGAGAGGCATATCGCCTGCATGCATGGTAGGCCCAAAGCATATGCATCACTATGGGGCTCCTTGGAGGCCCTCCTGACTGCCTGGAAGCCTTGAAAACTATATTTGTTACTTGGCTGTAAACTAAGATTATCTAGCGTGTGTAGTCTGGGGGGGAGAGGGAGGGTTGGGTTGTTTGGTTTTGTTGTTCACTGTTAAGTTACATCGTTCTGTGATTATTACTGGGTATGGTTTTGATTTTTGAAAATGTAATAAAACTGGTTTAATAACAAAAAAAAAAAAAAAAAGCATTGCGCGGTCAGGGGAGTGGGACTGATCCCATGACCAACAGTAGTGCTTTTTGTGCTTCTCACTGTGGCAGGCAAGGCTCTCCCCAAAGGTCTGGAGGGTCCAACACATCCCTCTCTTAAATTCTCCTGTGAAGGATGTTCAGACACTGGCCCCAGCTGGGAGTAGCACCGAGGGCAATAAGGTGCCTGCAGCGGCCCTTCCTGCTGCTTCTTCCAAGGCTATAAGTTCAGCCAGGGACCCTACCACAGTTGAGGCCACTTTGCGACCCTTAGGCCACAGTTTAGGTTCTTGATCAGCTGGCCGATTGAGGAGAAGACAAGCTTTGCGATTCTCCATGGAGAAAGGGAGCATCGTCTGGCACAGGCTATGACATTGTGTACCATCCCTAGGCAGTAGAGGCATGACATGTGTGGGTCTGTCAGCAACATCTTCTGTCAGCATGTGGCACATCATTTGAAGCCAGGAGCATGCTTCACTTCTTTATGTTCCATCTTCCGTCACCTAGGGCTGGAGGAGGACCAAGGAGTGTAGTGAATATCGGTTTACTGTAGAACAAACTAAGTTTGCCAATGGTGCACTTTAGGCTCTTCAGCGCACAGAGCTGCAAAGAAGGAGACCAAACTCTTCCAGCAAAAAGGAAGATCTAATGTCTTGGGGCAGAGCCATGGGCTAGGCTGCCAGGTGGTGGGAGGAGCTTAGTTTAAAGATGTTCCGACATATAAGACCTTCCAGTGGAACTGCCACTATGTGGATAACTGAACCATATCCATGCCCCAAGAAGAATGCCTTTTCCTTTAACTTCACTCTCTCTGCAAGCCTGGGTTGTAACAGCCTTAGCCTCCCTCACCTTCCTGCTGGCTACCTCTGTTGCCTCCCTATCTGGACCATTAGCAGTAGCACCACTGTTCTGTGGTTGCTGGAACCAAGTGATTCCTGAATTACTACACTTTGGATCCTCTTACTGTCAGTGAGCACCAGATCCAAAACAGCCCCTTCCATTGTTGGGCACCAGCCTAGCCGAGCTAGGAACATCTCCTGGCATGCACCCACCAGGAGGTGATTCCTAGTGCTTGTCATGATTGAAACTTTCCAGTCCATATCTTGCATATTAAAGTCCCCTACTACCACATATCTCACCGGACTTTGCCGGTTTCCTAAGCATCTCCCCCAGTTCTTTGTCCAACCTTGATTTTGACCTGGTGACCTATAGGCCATCTCAGTCCTGACCTGTTTACCATTTTCTGTTGCTGCTGGCACCCACAGGGTTTCTAGCTTTTCCAAATCCCTAGTCTGTCTATCTCAGTTCACCCTTTCCCATATTTACATACAATGCTACTCCCACTGCCCTCTACTCTGTCCTTCCTAAACAGTGAATTCCCTGGTATGGTCATATTCCATTGGGGTTAGGGTAGCCGACATCACTGTGACAGCCACCAGGGCGATGCACCCTTCTATGGCCATCGCCTGTAGTTCTGGTATTTTGTTGCCAAGACTCCTTGCGTTTTCCAACATCAATCCCTGCCCCTTCCTTTTTCCCTTACCCTGGTTGCGCTTCATTCCATTTGCACTGGTTGATTTGAGGAGCCCAGCAAAGCCCCCTTTGTCTGTGATATCAGATGCGTACCTTGCCACTCTGACTACCATCCCCCCGGCCCAACTAGTTTAAACTAGCTATATGCTGTGAGTAGCTTTCTCACATTACCCTCCTGCTCTCCTCATTGGGATGTAACCTGTCCCTTTTCAACAGACTCCAGTCCCACCAGGTTGGGCTCCAGCCCCTAAGGAATTAAAAATCCCTACTCCCTGAACCAACCATTTAGACATGCTTTGAACTGGAACACATGGAACTGTTCCCTTTGACTCAGGCAGTTCAGTGGAAGCATGTCTGAGAAGGTTACAACCCCTGCTCTCTTCATTGCTACCTCTCCAGGTAGAGAGGCAGAGGGGGTATTTGAGGGGGTCAGTGGGGATTTGTTGAGGGGGCAGTTCCCTCTGTAAACACAGTGGGAGCTGCACACTCAAGCAGACTAGCTAGACCGTAAGGCCTTTATCTGCTGGCACATTTATACGTTCGTATGTGCCTTTCCCAGAGCACAGAAATCTGATTTCACTTGTTCCATCTATCAGATCATTTGTGCACATGTGCAGAATTAGATTTGGCCTTCCATCCCCCTCTCCTGTGAGTTCCACCACCCTGGCTATAAGTCTTTCTGCTGTAGTTCAAAGGAAACAGCAGACTACCTCTTTACCAATGATGATGCTGCAGATACCGTAGCCTCAGGTGTCACACCACAAATACTGAGACATGACTGTCAGGACTGGGAGGCCACCATTCAGGGCCTAAAGGGGAACTCTACAGAAGGGGAGGGGTATAAAAAGAAAGACAAACAGACAATCACGCAATGAATAACACAATTCCCGATACTCCACTTTGAGGGTCATCATATTAGGTACAAGAGGTCCATCCACTAAAATGTGATGACCAAGAGAGAGCTCAACCTCTTGTGAACATTCACTTTTGGCAGGGAAGGGAATATCTGCACCCCCACCACCACCACACAAGTTTTGTTTTGGCCTGATATAAAACAGCAGCAATAACTGGATGCATTTTTTGCTCTAAACTCAGATGCATATTAACAGTGGCTTATTTTTGCATTCTGTAATTGTATTCTGTACAGCCTCAGCATTAACAAATTAGATTTAATTTCCAGAATGAACCTTGTATCCCTATCTTAGAAATGTGGAGACCAAGCCATTACTTTCCAGACTATGAGAAGGACCCAAACATGGACACTGTAGGTTTAGGCAGAAAGACCACACTAGATACAGTATATGGTTCCCCGATATTCAAAGATTAGCACATCTACTAACAGGGTTAGTGGGTGCGCTAACCCAGAATTGTGCAGGCGCTCCCAACCAACCAATATTCAGAAGCCTCAGGAGCGCCAGCGCAAACCCACAGTGCCAAACTGCTATAATTCCACTGGACCTATGCAAATGAGGGGGTCCTACATGCATATTGGCACAGTAGTATCTTCAAAGGTCTGCGGCGGTAAACAGCCCTCAAAGCATGCCATTTACAGACACTGAAAACTGCCTCTTAACAGGGTGCTAAGCCCATGCCCCTCCCCCCCCCCGAAGGCAGGGCAGCTGTACTGCAGCCACCTGCCCCAATCACCCGAACCAGAAAGTACCAATATCCCTGGCATCCAGTGGTTCCCTCCATCTCCCATTGTATAAAATGTCTGACATCCCTGCCAGCTAGTGGTCCCCCCCGATCGCCTGTTCTTGTAACAGAATACTTCCCTGGTGCCTAGTCATCAACCCTGATCGCCGTTCTCATAGGTGCCAAGTGGTCTGCTCCATGATTGCCCATCCTCGTAATAAAAAAATTCCCTCCACCCCAATCATCCATTCTTGTATTCACATAATAACCTGGTGGTCCAGCGGTTGCCCCCCCCCAACCTGCCCACTGCCATCCCAGCTCCCCTCACCCCACTTCACCCCAGTGGCAGATGCTTATATCATGTTAAAATGGCAACAGGCACAGCCCTCTACTCACTTCCTCAGCTGGCCGCCGTATGAGATGTCTGTGAGTACATACAGTAGACAACTACTCTACGCATGCTCAGTGACATCTCATTCAGCAGCTGGCTGTGGAGGTGAGTGGAGGGCTGTGCTGCTCATCGTATCAAGATGATACAAGCACTGGCTTCTAGGGTGGGGTGCACAGGGAGAAGGAATGGCAGCTGGTGGGTCGGGTGGTAGACTGTTGGGGGCACCACAGCACCACCTAGTTATTATGTGAATACAAGAATGGGCAAACATGTGGGACTACTAAGCACCAGGGAATTATTCCATTACAAGAATGGGAAATTGGGGGTGGGTGGGACCCTTAGGCACCAGGGAAGTATTCTATTACAAGAACAGGTGATTGGGGTGGGGGATCATTAGATTCCAGGGAAGTATTCTGTATGAGAGGGACCATAGGGGGTGCCACTATCTGCCAGGGATATCTGACGTATTGTACAACGGGAACTGAGGGATGCCACTAGCCACCAGGGATATCTGATGTATTGTACAATGGGAGACACTGCAAAAGGCACTAAGGGGTTGCTGCGCCCCATGCAAATGAGCCCACAGAGGGCATGCAAATGGCGCTGTAGTGCCTTGCATGCCTAATGGACTCATTTGCACGCTGAGGTGCAATATAGCCTACAGTTGCCTTGGCACTATCCTGTTTGTGGCACCATTATTCCTTGTGGGTTATATACGGCCCAGGCTGTGTTGGGGCAGTGCAGTTTCACTTAGTGCTGCGCTGAGAAAGTCCAGTATTCAGCTGGATAGCGCCGCCCGCTACCTGTCTGAATACAGCAGCCACAGGGTGGGGCGCAGTGCAGCACAAATATTTGCACTGCGCTAGATCTCCTTTTTTAATATCCAGATCATGCTCTTCTAAAAACTTTGCATACTTTGTTATTAATTGATAAAGCAAGCAAGCCTCTTACCTCTTTGGGAATGAAGGGACCAAAGAAACAGTCCATCACTTTCAGAAGACTAAAAGTCAGGTTACTGTCTGTTGTAGTAACCACCTCCTTCACTGATTTCCGTACAAAGTTTATGGACTCCTGCAATGACCAAAACATAAAAAAACTCTCCAATCTGTTCTTGTGTTCAGTGATTGTCCCACACCTCCCATATTTTTACCTATCCTTGTTAAGGCCATCTTCATCACACTCATTTGTGGTCTTTTCTAGGAAAGGCACTGCAGGAGTTCATACCTGCTCAGGCTTGACACAAAAACTGGGTAATAGTCACAGGGTTACACATCGAAGGGTTAGAAATGTTTCAGTTGTCTGTGACAACATACCGTTCTATCAAGTGTCACATTCAAACGTAACTGATTTGATGTAATATATTTGAGAGAAAAAAATACAAAACAATTTATCTGGCCTGATTCTACAGTCTAAAATAAACAGTTTATTCTTTAAGTGTAAATTTAGCCACAGTCGCCACACATCACTACCCTCCATTTCCTGAAGCAGCACCTAGATCACAGTCCGGTTCCAACATTACGTATACCAATCGGAAAGCCCTACACTCCTTTCACTGAATAACTGGTGTAAAGA
Organism: Neoceratodus forsteri; assembly: GCA_016271365.2. Classification (NCBI taxonomy): domain Eukaryota; kingdom Metazoa; phylum Chordata; order Ceratodontiformes; family Ceratodontidae; genus Neoceratodus; species Neoceratodus forsteri. Next base: position 1,705,376,423 of record CM028129.1, on the reverse strand, counting down.
CACAGCACTGACAGATTCAAAAAATAGTTCCAAGAATTTTGTTTAAAATTATCAACAGTACATACTCTATTCTTAATCAAATGATACCTAATACAATAAATTATACTGCATAAATTAAATATACAACAAGGGCCGTGGTTGGGTACATTTTTCTTCTACACTTGTTTTGGTGACCTCAGAGAAACATCAGTCATGGCTATATTTCACTCTGCCACTTGTGAGGTCATCCAAAGTCACCACAACCTGTGTGGTTAAAACATTTTTTAAACACTGCCTTGTTGCATACAGTTCTGTAGATCTGAGTTGGCCAGTGACTTGTTTTCATCAACTGAACCCAGGCTGGTGCGAATGGATATGAAATACAGATACAATATACAACATATGGAATATGCCATGGGCAAGCTAAAAATATCAGTTATTTTTATCTGTAGGTTTTCAGATCTATTGAACTCACTAGTGGCAGAGTATATGTAATTTATACAGTGAGGACACTTGGCTGTGGAAGAAGCAGCACAGCTTTATGTAATGTAGGGCAAATAAAAACTGATATGGACCACTCAAAATCTCAACGAACATAATTTGTACTACTTAGTCATCAACCCAAGAAAGCATGTGGGAAACAGACTACGGTAGTCTGAAAACTGGGACAATTCAATAATCATCACCTTTAAGAAATGTTAATTTACTAGGGTGATGGTTTGGAACATTATCTTGATTTAAGTATAAAATTATACATATTTGTACCTGGCATAGTGTATATAGCCTTGGGGGTAAGGGGGCAGAGTGACCCGATGTAAAATGACACATTGTGCCTCAACAGAAATGAGAGAAAGAGCTGTGCAAGAGTTTACACCTGTCAGAGTGGTAGGGGAACCGGAGACAGGGGAAACCACACTTGGCGAGGCCAATAAGGGGCTATAAGAATCATGTGGGCCCTTTCTTACTGTAGTTTCAGAGGTACCTTCTGCAACAGTGGAAAGGGAGGGAAGGTATACAAGAACCTTCCTGTCCAGCAGAGAGACAGCGCATCTCACCAGAAAACACCATGCCCAGGAATGAGCAAGCAGAAACTGGGATGTTTTGTGTTGGATCGGGCGGCAAACAGATTGAGATCTGGGTGACCCCACCAATTGAAGATGACTGACTAATGACTGTCTCAGTTCCCACTCATGTGCCCTTGCATGAGTGTGGCTGAGGATGTCTGCCAGGGTGTTTTGAATGCCTAGGACGTGCACTGCCGTGAGCTGCAGGCTGCGCTGTGTCACCCAGTGCCACACGCACATCACTTCCTTGCACAGAGGATATGATCGCATACCTCCATGTCTGTTCAGGTACCAGACCATGCACATGTTGTCCTTCTGTACCAGCAGGGTCCCAGGGAGGAGTAGGTGCTAAAAAGCCTTAAGGGCACAGAGGACAGCCCTCATCTCTTGCACATTGATGTGCAGAGATAGCTCCTGCTGAGACCAGGATCCCTGTGTCCTGCGGTTGCCCAGAAGGGCACACCAGCCCTGACCGGAAGCATCCATTGTCAGGGTCTGAGCCAGTGTAGACACTTGAAAAGGAGTTCCTCTGGTGAGGTTAGACAGATCCTGCCACCACAGGAGGTCCCAATCTAGGATACTGTGATCCAGGTCGTGTGATGTCTGGTCTCACTGGACACGAAGGGTCCACTGCGTAATCTGCATGTGGAGCCTTGCTAAGGGGACAGTGGGAATAGCCGCTGCCATCAGATCCAGAAGGCACAGTACCGAATGGGCCGAGATCCATTGACTGGATGCCACTAGGGTGGCCTGCTGATGCAAGGTTTCCGCCTGCTCCAAAGGGAGGAAAGCCAAACCCTGAGCAGTATCCAACACTGCCCCAATAAATCAGAGGCGTTGTGAAGGAACAAGGTGGGATTTGGGGTGAGTTACTGTGATCCCACTTGCCTGAAACGATTCAGGGTAGCAGTCAGGGACGTCACCAGGCTGCCCCTCGACAGTGCTGACAGGAGGCAGTCTTTGAGGTAGGGGAACACATAAGTTCCCTGGTGGCACAAAGCCGCTGCCACCACCATTAGGCACTTGGTAAACACTCTGAGTGCCCAGGAGAAGCCAAAGGGGAGTGCTTTGAACTGGAAGTGTTCCCCCTGGAAGATGAAGCATAGGAAACAACAGTGGGAGGGAAAATTTAGAATATGAAGGTATGCATCCTGCATATCCATAGTACAAAGCCAATGACTCTGGTTCAGAAGAGGCAGTAGACCCGGTAGGGTCAGCATGCGAAACCTCTTGTACTCTACATATAGGTTTAGTGTGCCGAGGTCCAGGATTGGATGAAGGTCCACTGTGTTTCTGGGGACTGGGAAAAAGTGGTTGTAATATCCCTTTCCTTCCTGGGTCAGAGGAATGGGCTGTATGGCTGAATTTGTCAGAAGAGCCAGGATTTCTTCCCTTTATGAGAGGGATGTGGCCTTGTGGGTAGTGAGAGAGACCAAGGGGATTTCTGGGAGGTTTCTCTGTGAATTCAGTGGTGTGACCTTGAGCAACTAGCTGAAGGACCCACGTGTCTGTAGTGATCGCCTCCCACCCGGCCAGGTGGCTGGCAAATCTGCCCCCTACTGGTTCCTCCTGAGCTGGTGGCAGAGGTAGGGGACCCAAACACAAGTCAGGAGGCGGAGGGGGGTTGGGGGAGCACCTCCCCGGTAGCCCTTTGGGACTTAACTGGAGGGGTGGGTCCCGCCGACTGGGTCCGACGTTTGTTCTGACGACGGGATGGTTGATGCCTATTCTGGTGCTGTTGCTGGTGCTGAAATGGCATTAGGCTTGAAGCTGGAGCAGTACATAGACTGGACCATGTAAATGCCTTGCCACTGTCCTGGAGCTCAGTGATTATGTCCTTAACGGCTCCTCCGAAGAGGACAGGTCCTCTGAAAAGGGCATCCTGTATGGCCGATTGGACATCTTGGGCCAATCCGGAAACCCACAACTAAGAGTACCGGTGCATGCTAATAGATGAGGCAGCACTCCAGGTAGAGGCATCTAGCGCATCATAGGTGGCCCTGAGAGAATGACGACAAGAAATTTCTACTGTCCTGACAGTGTGAAATCTTGGTTTTGGTCTCTGAATTGGACAAAGCTTCAAATTCTGATTTCTGTTGTCCCAGAATAGATTTCTGGTACACAATCATGTGTGCCAGATAATTCAGAGCTCTAAGTGCTGCAGTGGAGAAGGAATACACCTTATGTCCAAACTGGTCTATATGCCGTGACTCTTTGTCTGGAGGAGAAGTGCTCATGTGTTTAGGCTTAGCTGTATGGTAATGGACTGTGTTAAAGACCACAGAGTCCACTTGTGGGTGAGAACTAAGGTGGTCCTTATCCATGGGGGCATGATGCAGCCTGTCAGCCTTCTTGGCAAGTGCAGCCACTGTTGATGGTTGCTGCCAGACCGTGGAGGCCAAGTTCTCATGTGGTCCAATCCATGGAGGAATGAGCATAGGGGACAGCTCGGGCATATCCAGGTGTTACACCAACTTCTTACATTGGGGATCCTGATCCTCTGTCTTTCACCCATTTGCCTCTTGAATCTTCTGGAGGATCTCTGTAAAAGAAGGGTCCTACGGAAGGGACTTGGGAGAGTCTTTCAGTTTTAGATCCTCTGGAGGGCAGGTTACAAATCCTGTGGCAGAAGAGTCAGCAGAGTCTGAGTCTGACTCTGATGATGGGCTTCCCTCTGGAGACAAAGCCCGTGGGAATGGAATCTCCTGCAGGGAGACCGCAAGGCCCCTACCGGTACTGACCACCGTGGAAGGATACGAGGTCGGTCCCAAGGGGTGAGACTCCACCAGGGAAAGGGATCCCAGCGTACGATCTAAATGGACCGGTGTGGAAGCCACTGCCAGTGGTCGCTGGCCCAGTTCCTAGGCCAACTGTGTCTTGGTTTCTGACCACCAAGACCTTAAAGCCTCCCTAAAGTTCACCTCAGGCTGAGGCGGTGGAGGAGGTGGAGAAGTAGGAGGAGGAGGCTGATAGACGGGAGGGTAGCCCTGAAAGGGAAAACCGGCATCATATAGCCCGGCATGGGTTAATGGTATCCCAGCATCCCGTAGAGCTAATAGCCCAGCATTGGATACCCTGGCGTGTGATACCCCAGCAGAAGATACCCTGGTAAAGGGTAGTGAGGCACAGGGAAGCCTGGCATCAGAAGGCCCGGCGAAGGGCCCGATGGCAGAGCAGAGCGACCTGCCAGTGGCCCTGCCGGCAGGTAATCCGGCGTAGGATCCGATGGAGAAGCCAAAGGTCCTGATGGGGTCCTGCTGGTGGGTATCCAGGCAAAGGGCCTGAAGGAGGGGCTGAGGGACCTGACAGAAGCACTGACAGAGGGTATGAAGGGCCCGGTAACATTAGGTCTGGCGCTGGACCCACCAGAGGAGGTTCCAGCATCAGACTGAGGGGGCTGAGGGTCCCAATGGAGTCTAGGGTGGGAAAGCTGGCCCAGATGGGGGAACCTGTGGTGCAGGAGACAGCGTTCCAGCCCTGGCACCACAGTTGTGTCAGGTGGATCCTCCTCCGACTCCAGCTCTGAATGTGCAGGAGAGCCAGGAGTCACCCCCAGAGGAGGGGGCGAAGGAGGACCTCGAGTGGGTGAACCCTCTGGGGAGGGAGGGAGGGCTGCAGCAGGAGCAGCAGCATGTGCTGATCCAGAGGATCAGTGTTGGCCTGTTATCAGGGCCTGACGGAAGCGCAGTGGCTGTGCGGACATCAGAGAAGCTGGCATGCAGCTTATCAGCCTGGGCCGGGTGTTTGTCAGGGGGGCTGATGACCGACTTAACAACCGCACCACTAGTCTTAGGCCCTGGGGTTTTGAGGGGTCTAAGGGTGGCGGAGCTCTCCGAAAGATCAGAGGCACCTGCCTGAACTGTGACCATCTCAGGTGGGGGGACCAAGGGCTGCTCCCTGGGAGGACGGCAGGCATAGTTGGAGGGGTGGTACCCACGCCCACAGGAGGTCGCTCATGCCAGCAGCCCCCAAAGGAGATTGTGGGCAGGAAGGAGACCAATTGTGGTCTCGGTGCTTCTCCTTCTCCTTCTTATGGGAGTCCGAAGAACCCCCTGAAGAGGAGGACGATCCCCGCAGGTTCTGCAGCACCTACTCCTTGGAAGCCATCTTTAGTTTAAGAATGTGAGCTTTCAAGGCCTGTTCATGGTGTTTCTATGTGGCTTGGTTGAAGTTCTGGCAGGCCTCACAGTCCTCGGTCTTGTGCTCTGGTCCCAGGCAGAGACAGAGGGAATGGCCATCCTTGTTGGGGGAGCCAAGTTCCACAGGAATTGGACTTGTTCTTATGTGATTTGGAAGGTGTTGGAAAACACATGCATGAAAACCTTTCAAAGATTTAAGAAAGAAACAAAAAAACAATGAAACACTCATCCGAAAATGGTGGTCGACTGAAGCAGCGTTCTTCGCGAGGGCCAACGTGTGCAGGTTGACAGCAGGAAAGAACTGGAAGGCAGATGGGACCACCCACTATACAGTGTCAAACTAACGTCTGTATGTGACATTGGGTTGGCGGTTCCCTGCCAAATACTGCTAGTTAAAGTTTTCCATGTGGTCCTAGTCCTAATGGTTATTATCTACTGCAAGAGCCCTCTTGAAGTAAGATCAAACAAATAGTGAACCCCTAATTTAATATTACATTACAGCATGCTTCATATCATGGTTACAAAACATATAATTGATTCTCACTGGTGCACAATGTGTAATTTAAATTATCATTTTGCAGCAAATTACATGAAATTACACTACTGGATTTAAAGGCGGTTCATTAATACTACTTGATATCCAACCTAACAGCTGTCTCCTAATGGGAGGCCATGGGGTCACAGTGAACTAATGTGCTACTGTTAAGCCATCACCAAAGTTTGTAGCACTTCCCTTCCATTATTCTATAAATGGTGTCCCAGCTTTTCTCCATGTAAACAGCACAATGAAAAAAGAGAAAGATACTTTTCATACATACCTTACTGAGCAATTATGCAATTGAACTTAGTTTCTCATGCGACTGGTCAAATGTTTAAGCAATTTCTATATACGAACATGCAAAGAAGCCAGCAGAAAGCCATGTGGTCTACCAAGTCTGTTAATATTGCAGGGTCCACAGCTTGAGCTAATGTCCCTGCCCTCCCTCCCTACTCCTCCCATCCTCTCTACCCATTGGGGAGGCAGTATAGCGCAGTGGTTTAAGGCTCTGAGCTGCAAATCTGGTGACATCCAGCAGACCAGACCTGGGTTTGAATCCCACAGCTTCCACTTGCATACTGTGTGACCCTGAGCAAGTCACTTAACTTCCCTGTGCTCCCAGGTTGCACCTGTAAAAAAAGCTTTCAGCTTAGTGTGTCTCACCTGGTTAAAACAACTAAATAAATAAAGAGCACTTCCCATGATCCTTACCTTCTCCTATCCCAGCCTCTCTCAAAGCTGACCACTGTCTTCAACAAGATGACCTCTTCCGGCAGCACAATCCAAGTGTCCAGCACCCTCTCTGTGAAGAAGTGCTTCCTGACCTCCCAACTAAACCTCCCACCCTCCAGCTTAAGACTGTGCCCCCTCGTGTTATGGTTGCCACTCAGCTTAAAGAGACTCTCCTCATCCATCTTATTATTCCTTTCAAGTACTTGAAGGTCCCAATCATGTCCCCTCTCTCTCTCGCCTGTCTTCCAGGGAGTACATGTTCAGTGCCCTCAATCTCTCCTTGTATGCCTTACCTTGCTGACTTGCTATCATCTTTGTAGCCCTCCTCTGGAACTTCTCCAGCAGGTTAATGTTCTTTTTGAGGTGTGGGCACCAGTATTGAACTCCATACTCTAGATGTGGCCTTACCAGTGACCTGTACAAGGGTAGTATAACCTCCTCTCTTCTATTACTGATCCCCCTAGATATGCATCCCAGCATCTTGTTTGCCTTTGCTGCTGCTTTCTTACACTGCGTGGAGTGCTTCAGGTCACTGGTAATCATCACTACCAGGTCCTTCTCCTCCTCTGAAGCAGATACTCTATATCTAACACTGAGCTGCATATTTCCCAACCATCTACAGCAGATGGGAGGTCACAAGGGTCAAGGGAAGCTAATATGCTTATATCAAAGTATTTTGAGTGGGATCACGTTTACAACCGTTACTGGTTATTTTTATAAAAAGAGATTCCAGCTGAATTGGTCCTTGCAAAACAGGAGAAGGTGGAAGGTTTGATACCTTTTATTGGACCAACAAGTGTTTTTTACAAAGATGGAATTATACACAAGCTTTCGGGGCCACACAGGTCCCTTCTTCAGGTGAATAGCAAAACTGAGCAACATAAACAGTATTTATATCCACTGTGGAGCAATTAAAAATCAGGAAGTGAAGTAGGAAGGTGACAAAGGGGACTAGAGATGAAAGTCTAAGATGCAAAATAAAAACATGAGAAGAAATGGGGAGGGGGGCTAAGTAGGAACAGGTCAGAAGGAGATGAAAGGGAGCTAAAGGGAAGACAAAAGCACGCAGATAGGATCTGAGATCAGAGGCTATCTTTAAGGGTAGAATAGACAGGAGATGCCTAAAAGATACAAGGAAATCAAGAAATTAGGAGAAACAAAAAATCAAAGGCCTAGATAAACTGAGTGTGAGGTAGTATAAACAGAGGTGTGAAGACAAGAGGGAGTGTGTGGGACTGAGCTAAAGAGTTAGTGGGAGAGACAGGGAGGATGTGAGGTACAGGTAAAAAAACAGATCAGGCAGAACTCAGAGAAAGAAAAAATTATAATAAGAGAAATACAGAACCAAAGTGTGATAAATAATGACATGATTTAGTACACATGTCAATCCAGCAATGTGGTTTACCTAATTCAATGCAAGAAGTGCACAAATGGTTGCTATATTGGGGAAACTAGCCAACCACTGAAAACCAGGATGAATCACCACTGTCACACAATAGTAAACCAGATTATCGGCACTCCAGCAGGAAACCATTTTTCACAAACAGATCACTCTTGGATTTATCTGTCTTGATACTAAGAGGCATCTTCAGAAACACACAGGGCAGAAGGACATGGGAACTGAAATATATTAAACAATTTAAATCGAACATTTCTGGACTGAATCGGGACATCGGTTTCATGACACATTATGGTAAACTGTAAACTTTTCAAGAGGGTCGGTGCCAGAGATGGAGCTAAGAAGGGATCATGAACAGGGTTTCGTCTAGTACAATACTCACCTCAAGGCACGCACCTCCAAACCGCCTCAGTACCTTATTTTCTGAGGAGGTGCAGCGTAACTAACCTAGAGGGCTAACGTAACAAAATTGGACATAAGATAGTCCGAATAACCCGTGTAAGAAGGGTCAACAACAGAGTCTTCACAGCCCAGCCATTGAGGGAGTGAAGACCAAAAACAGAGATGTGAGCTCGGGGGATGGTGGGTGGGCGTGTGAATGAGTGGTGGAGACTTCGTCCAAGAAGATCAACAATTATGGTAGGTATGTAATTTCCATATCTTCCTGGACATAAAGTCTCCACCACTCCTTCACACTAATGGGAGAGTACCGAGCTAATAAACCCCTGAGACGGGCAACAGGAGGAAATAAGAGCTCACATACTTAGGACAGAAGTCCGTTAAGAATAGTCCTACCAAATCACAGATGTCGTCTGGCATGGACATCCAAAGTATAGTGCTTAATGAAAGTATGCACTGAGCTCCAGGTAGCCGCATTGCAAATATCTGCAATGGGCACGTTGAGGATTTCCACCAGAGATGCCACGACTGCTCTAGTAGAGTGAGCGTACACTCTGCCCTCCAGCTTAACCTGTGCCATAGAATAGCAGTGGCGGAGACATGCTACTAACCACGCTGAAATGCACCTAATAGCGACAGGTTGACCCAGCCGTGTCTCGCTGAAGGAAATAAACAGTTGTTGAGCCTTGCGAATTTCTTTTGTTCTAACCAGATAGAATCGCAGTGCACTCTGAACATCCAAAGAATGAAGGGTGCATTCCCCTTCATTCTGAAAGTTAGCAAAGTAGGTAGGTAGGACTAAAGGTTGGTTTAGAAGAAATTCTGAGACAACCTTAGGAAGAAACTTAGGGTGAGTCCTAAGAACTACTTTGTCCTTCTGAAATACAGTGTACGGGGGCTCTGTGACCAGAGCATGTATTTCAGAAACTCTAAGGGCCAAAGTGATGGTCACCAGGAAGGCCATTTTCCAAGTGAGGAACTTCAACTCGCAGGTAGCTAGAGGCTCGAAAGGTTTCCGAGTGAGCATGTCTAGCACAAGGTTAATGTCCCAGTCTGCGACTGGATATCTAATAGGAGGTCTGGTATGCAGAATACCCTTAAGAAACCTCTTAACTACAGGTAACTGAGGCAGAGACAAGGAATGTACCAGCTCATGATAAGCTGAAATGGCACAAAGATGAACTTTGACAGTAGGGTACTGCAGATCTGAATTTGAGAGGTCTAAAAGGTACTCCAAGACTTTATTTAGTGGGCAGGAAAAAGGGTTCAAAGAGGAGTTTGCACACCAGAGAGAGAAATGTTTCCATTTGGCTGTGTAGGTCTTTCTGGTGGCAGGTTTAAGCGCAGCCAAGAGAATATCTGAAACCCTATGGGAAACATTGAACCCATTCACCTCTATCTCTTCAGGAGCCAAGCGTGAAGGTGAAGAGTCTTCAGATTGGGATGGATCATGGGCCCCTGGATCAGCAGGTTCGTCTGAAGAGGAAGTGCCTTCAGGAGGGTTGTCGACAGGCTGTTGAGCAGCGGGAACCATATCTGTCAAGGTCAGAAGGGAGCAATGAGAATCATTCTGTCTCCCTGAGACTCGAATTTGAGAAGTACCCTCTGAATTAGAGGAAGAGGAGGAAAGGCGTATAGAAAGCGTTTTGTCCACTGCAGCCTGAACCCATCCTGACAGAAAATGCCAGGTCCTGGATTTCTGGAGCAGAACAGAGGCAGTTTTGCATTGAGTGGGGATGTAAAAAGTTCCAGGTCTGGAGTTCCCCACTCTTTGAAGAGTGACTGAGCGACGGCTGAGTCAAGAGAGACCACTCGTGAGAATCTGTCTCTGTTCTGCTGAGACAGTCTGCCAGTTCGTTCTGCATGCCTGGCAGTAAACTGCTTGGATTAGAGACTTGTGCTCCAGGCACCATTCCCACACTCTCATAGCTTCCCTGCATAATGGGTAAGAGTGTGCACCGTCCTGCTTGTTGATATAATACATCACTGCTTTGTTGTCCGTTTGAAGGAGAATGTTCTTGTGACAGAGTACGTCCTTCAAGACCCGGACTGCATAGAGGATGGCTCTCATTTCCAGGATGTTTATGTGAAGCCGGGACTCATCCTGAGTCCACGTAACTTGGGTGAGGAGATTCTGGCAGTGAGCTCACCACCCCATTAGGGAAGCGTCGGTGGTAATGGAGATCTGATGATCCAGATGAGCAAAGGGATACCCTTCCAGAAGGTTGTCCTCCTGTGACCACCAGGTGAATGACCTCTTTAGAGGTTCTGTCACCATGATGGGAAAGGACGGAGGGTGAGTGGTTGGGGACCACTGAGTACTGAGCATCCACCGAGAGGTTCTCATGTGGAGAGGTGCTAGGAGTACAGTGAACACCGAGGATGCCATGAGACCCAGCATCCGTTGCATCGAGATAGCTCGAACCAAGCTGTTTTCTCTGATGTATCATGCCATCTGTAGGATATCGCTCCTTCTGTCCTCTGGGAGAAAAGCTTTTGCACAGGAGGCATCCAGAAGAGTTCCTAAGAAAAGGAGTTTATGGGAGGGCTGCAACTGTGATTTGTTGCAATTCAGCAGGACTCCCATGGATGTGAGGAAGTCTGAAGCCTTGGCTATGGTGTCCAGAGTTCCCTGTTTGGAGGGGCTTACTAGAAGCTAGTCGTCCAGATATGGGAACACTTGAATTCTGATTTTCCTGAGATGCGCTGCGAGAATTGCACAACACTTTGTAAAAACTTGCGGCACCGAGGATAGCCCAAAGGGCAGGACTCTGAACTGATAATGTTGACCCAATGCCACAAACCTTAGGTATTTGTGGTGCTTCAGGTGTATAAGAATGTGTTTGTAGGCATCCTGCTTGTCCAGGGAGGCTAGCCAACTGTGCTGATGAATCAAAGGTAGAAGGATACCTAGAGATATCATCTTGAACTTTTTCTCGTGAAGGAATTTGTTAAAGTTTCTGAGATCCAGAATGGGGCACATGCAGCCAGTTTTCTTCGGAACAAGAAAGTAATGGGAGTTGAAACCTGTGTATCGTTGGTCCGACGGAACTACTTCTACTGCCCTGTTGTTCAGAAGGCCTTGTACTTTGGAAGCAAGAAGGTCTGACTGTACTGCTGACAGCCTGGGCTGTCGCTTGGGGATGATCCGGGGTTCTGAAGATTGAGCGGATAACCCTGCAGATTATCCGGAGGACCCATTTGTCTGATGTTGTAGACTTCCACCGTCATAGAACTTGAGTCAGACGTCCTCCCACCGCTGAGGAAGAGTCCCCCTTGGGCAGCTGAGGTGGGACCTGGGCCAAGAACTCAGAAGGTGGCACTGGGCGCTTTGGGACCTTGTGCCTTCTGCTGCATTTTCTTTTGTGGCTGCCGGGTGTGGTTTTTGTTAACCCCCCCCCCGCCTTTGCCCTGAAAGGACTGACGGTTGTGAAATTGACACTTGTTGGCACCCCTCCCCAAGAGGGGGCCGGTGCAGGTCGAGCTGTCTTAACTCATTGCCTCCTAGAAATGCCTGTAGGTGTCAGCAGATCTACTGTAGTGTGTCCCAGAACGCCTACGGAAGTCACCTACAGACTTCCTGTGTCCCCTAGAAACGTCTGGAGAAGTCACTCACACATTTTAATATTACTTGCCAGCCAGGATTGATTAGAATTGACTGCATAGTACCATTAGAAAGGTAATGTTGTGCTGAACAACTTTGACACTGACACTTTGTGTGTATCACGTTCACATTAGGAGGTATTCACATTTGTTTATGACAATTTTGTCAATCTAGAACCACCTAAGCACTTTGAAGAAAACACACATTCTGGATATCTCAGCCAGTGTAAAACAAAAACCGAATTGAGTACAGTTGATTACATAGCACCATTGGAAAGGCAATTTTGAGTGGAACAACTCTGCCACTGATACGTTGTGTGTATCATGTATACTTTAGGAGTTATATGCATTTTTTTATGGTATGGTGTGTATGGTTCAAATTTGTCCCTTAAACCGCACCAACACACTTTGACTCAAATGGGGAAAAATTATGTTTAATACTACAGAAATAGCTGTATTTTTATATAAATAAATTATTAAAATTACATCTAATGTCTGGATGCTTAATTTGGTGTTGATATGTTACATATTTCCCAACAAAAAAGGTTTATGGTGCAGTTTTTAGTGGAAAAAATATTTTCTTTTGCTGTTTCAACCAGCACAGAAATAAAACTAAATTACCCATTATTCCTTGCATACCACCATTGGAAAGGTAATTTTATGCTGAACAAGTTTGCCACTCATACTTTGTGTCTAGCACTTAGTTTTTTGTGCTATTAGGATTTGTTTGCAGCATGCCAATTATGGCTTGCTTTTGCTTAGAAAGGCCCAGGATTCACTGTTAACAGTATACAGGAGACAAGTGCTGCAACTTCAGAGAGCTCCTGTGGAGGCAATGAGTTAATGGCTGATGTAGACTTCTGTGTGGCCTCCACAGCTTGTTCCACCTGGGGTCCGAACAGATACATACTGGTCAAAGGGTAAGGCCATGACCTGTTGCTGGGCATCATTCGTGAAGCCCAAGCACATAGCCAAGAGTGGCGATCGGTACAAATGCCCGCCACAGAAGCAGTATCAAAAGCGCCCATTGCAGTTTTAACCTGCTGGTTATTGACTCGATGCCCCTGGTTATGGTGTGAAGTAGCTCTGAATTAGTTTCCGACACAGGCAGAGCTTCTACCATTTTCTTGAGTGAATGCCAAAGGACATACTCATATTGATAAAAATAGCCCTGGTAGCTGGCAATACGCATACCCAGGGTGGAGGCAGCAAAGACTCTCTTAACTAAGGTGTCTATCTTATGAGATTCTTTATTTATAGGCCGGGCTGTAGATGCCTGAGGGAGGATGGCTTTGTCATTCTCTGCTAAGACCACAATGGGATCAGCAAAAGTTTGTGAGGCCATATGGGTCGATCCTTGGGAGCAGCATATTTCCATCCATGGACTTAGCCATGAAGGGATGAGAGCAGGATTGTTCCATACCATCTGAGAAAGGGTCTCAAGAGATGGTTGTACTGGAGGCATTAAATCCATAGGGATCTCCGGACATGCAGGTATTGGAGTCTTATAAGCTTCCCAGGATCGATTTCTGTAGTCTGAGAGAAAGAGGAATTAAAATTTTAAGCAGAGACTTCAAGGAAAGGTCTTCAACCACAGGCACTGCAGCAGGATTAATCCCTGCTCCTTCAACATCATCACCCAGACGAAGATCTGGGCCAGGCTCAAAATCATCTCCTGACAGTCCAAGGGGGACTGTATGGACAGGAGAGGAGTGAAAATCAGAAAGAAAATTAGCACAGGAAAGAATCGGAGTCAAAAAGCCCTGGAGGCTGGACGGCGCCGCACCAAGCATCAGCGCCGACGAAGAACACGGCGCCGAACCCAAGGAAATTGATGCCATCGGAAACAGCCCAGCACACGGCACCGACAAAGGCCATGGTGCCAATAGAGTGCTCGGCACTGCGGATGGCGCCGACAGAGCCCTTGGCACTGCGGATGGTACCAACAGAGCCCTCAGCACCGCAGATGGCTCCGAGAGTGTCTCAAGGTTCCGAAAACTGTGATTTGAAGGAAAAGAAGGACAATTAACAGGAGATAGAGGCATCGATGTGGGACCCTGTGCCACAGCCATGTGAGGGGGGAAAACACCTGAGCATGGAGTCGACAGCACCGAAGAAGGCGTCGCGCGACTAGGAAGGTCCAACTGCCCTATCCAGTCCCTCAAACAGTCCAAAGGCCCCTCAGTGACTGGGTCAGGCAGCTGGACCAACCTCCAAGCCCATTGCTCCATAAGAGCAGCCCACTGGTGAAAATGCTCATCGGAGGCCCTTTCAGTAGGCGAGGACAGGCTCCAATGTCAAAGAGGTCAGGCACTGGAGCCAGAAACCAGCGACTCCAAGAGAGGAGGAGACCGGTGCCTAGCCTGAATGACCAACCGTTGATGCGCAGACATACCAGAAGGTGACCTCGAGTGATGCCTTCTCTTTCTCAACTTGTACGCCGAAGAAGAACTCGAGGCTGAATGGTTCTGCGAATGGGACCATTTCCTTTTATGCTTTCAGGGGGACCGCCAATCTCCCTGAGCACTGGACTATCCGTTGTCAGACCCACCCTCTGGGGAGGGTGGCGGACCAGACCCAGCCCGGCTGACTGAACAGCTTTCATACGAAGTCTTCCTAAAGTCGTCTGACCCGCTCATGATTGACTCCATCAATGGAGGACTGAAGACTTCTTTATTAATCAATAAAATTAAATCTACTCGGTACTTGTTTCGAAGATAAATTACAAAACAATAAACTGAAAACTATGCTGCTAGTTCGAAGTTTGACTCTCGGAGGGCAAGCGGCATCGTCATTGAACTGCACTTGACGGTGGGAAAAAAGGAACTGAGGTGGTTGGAGGGTTGACACTGAGGAGGTCTTTACTGCACGAGCCACGTCTCGCGGTGCCACTTCCTCGTGGTTCTATCTCTTGCGCCGACCCTCTTGAAAAGTTTGCTCCCGCTGGGTCCTATCACCTCCGGCGTAGTTTCCATTAGTGTGAATGAGTGGTGGAGACTTTATGTCCAGGAAGATCCATGAAACTGACAGCTACCCACCACATACCGTGAGATTGTTTTGTCAAAAGGCACATAACTCCCAGAATGCTCTCTAATCACTCTTCTGCTTCTGACATTTAAGAAAGTAATATTAATACTGTGTATAAGTTATTAAGAGTAGTGATTTTTATTTCTCAACAGACACAGGCACCAGGGTGAATGTCTCTTAGTTAAGCAATGAGGAAGAAGCCAGGAACACAAAAACAGCAACAGGCCAGAGCAGAGGGCAGCCAGTCAGAGAGAACCAGTCAGCCAGCTACCACTTCAAGACTGCTACTACCCCTGCCTGCTACAATCAGGGGAAAACCTGAAGTAGTCAACCAGCACTGAGATCAATATGGTTAATGCACATTTACCAAAAAGTGCTGCTTAGAAAAGAATGAGAAAGTGACTGTGAGGATGAGCAAGTCCCTGACCAGATCTCTAGTTTGTTAATAGTCTCTTCCTACGTCTGATTTTTACAGCTGTGTGGGCCATGCTCCGCAGATGTTATGCCATCATCAGATTTGTATAAGAGCATTATGAAGCACGTGACCGGACTGTTGTCTGGTGCGCTGCCACAGTGCTCTGGCATAGTTTCCAGTGATTCTGTTTATGCAGCCCTTCCCCTCCACAGACCGCATAAACACCCCCCTTCCCAGCACACTACTTTTCCTTTCCACAACTGCAGAAGTAATGGTCGCCATGTACAATATGACAGTGCTTACTTAAACTGCGCATGCGCGAGTGTCATGCATACGTAGTCATGTCAGTGCTGTCATGTTGTGCATGGCTGACTCTGGGGCAAACTGTGCATGTGCAAGTATCACTCATGCGCAGTACTGTAATCGCTGCCGTTATTAGTTACGGCTGACTCTGGTGCGGCGAGAGCACCACATATTCTTTTCAACGCTCTTGACACTCCTAAAAGCTCTCCACACCCGCATCGGCTTGGACCAGAGTTTGTTTTCTGTCGGGTTGGCTGTTACTTGAACAAAAATAGTTTACAAGCGTTAATGGTTTTGGTCACAGACAGACATTCTCACCTGCAGAAACTTGTCAAATAGAGATTCTAATTTCTCTGAATATGGCTTGATGATGTTCGGAATCCTCCTCATCCAGCACTCGACAAAGGGCCTCAACCCTAGTATACTGGGCTCCAGGTAAACCATTCCACAGCGAGAGACTGTAGCAGGAGATGCAACTGCAAGGTCTTGCACTTCAAACATCATAGTCATCACCTGAATCAGAAAGGAACGATGGAATACCACATAAGACAGTGATTTCGTTTGCAGAGCTACCTGTCAAGTCACAAATGCAACTGGCAAGCATTATAACCAGAAAATATTTTTCTTTAATATTTATACATAGGAAACGCAGCAAGACAAACTGACATATAGGCAGACTTTGTCATTGTTGTTGCAAGGACCTCAGACTACAGCGCATACTTGCATAGACCAAGCAAATTTGCAGAGCTTTGTTTTTTAAACGGAGCATAAATTTGGCATTCTCGTTGGTAGTATAATTGGGAATTTGGGCACATCTGTAATCTGTTTCATCTCCTAGTGTACGGATCCTTTTTTTGCTTTAGAGCTTTTTGCCCCCCCACCACCACCACCACCTTGCTCCAGGCCCCTTGTCCGGCCACCGCCAGCCCTGTCTGCCACGTCACCCACCAACCAGCTGGTGGGGATCTGCATGATGCAGGATCCAAGACCGCTGGGGACTGTCATGATAGGCGAAGAAGAGACATGTTTTTTCTGTGTTTTCTCCCTCCCCCTGTTCTCTGGTGCAGGCCGAGCCTCCCCACGCAAGGACACGCAAGTACATGTAGTGATGCCCTGTGGAGGAGACAAGTTCTCTTGGCCCACCTCATGGGTCACTACGGTGGCGGAACCAGGATGTCACCCTCCCCTGACTGGGAGCGTTGCCATGTGGCAGTGCTATCCCAGCCACTCCGGCCACACGATCAGATTCCTGAGTTTGCTCCTAAAACTAGATTGTCAGCACAGAACAATATAGTGCTTCCGCTCGACCACCATGCAGCCCCTAGTGTATTGGCAGATAAGGACTGCTAGGCCCATTCGGTCTGCCCGTAGGTCCTATGCATTGTATGTGGCACCTGACCCTATATGATCAATGGCTTTTCATCACTCCCTCCCCTCTCAGGCTTCCCTTGTGCCTGTCCCAGGCATGCTTAAACCCTTCCACTGTGCTTGCCCCCACTACCTCCTGTGGCAGACTATGCCAAGTGTCGACTACCCTTTCTGTGTAGAAAAATGTCCTGATAGTACCTCAATCTATTCCCTTCCAATTTCATATTGTGCCCCCTTGTTCTAGTACTTTTTCTACATTGGAAAAGGTCCCCCACCTGCACCTTGTTTATGCCCTTGAGGTACTCGAAAGTTTCAATCATGTCCCCCCCGCTGTCTCCTCTCCTCCAGTGAGTACATATTGAGGTCCCTTAGTCACTCCTCATATGTTTTGTGGTGCAAGCCCTGCACCATCTTTGTTGCCCTTCTCTGGATAGTCTCCACTTTATCAATGTCCTTGCACAGATGTGGCCTCAAGAACTGCATGCAGTACTCCAGGTGAAGCCTTACAAATGTTCTATACAATGGCAACACCACCTCCCACCTCCTGCTAGTCATACCCCTGCCTAAGCACCCCAGCATGCCACTGGCCCTTCCTGCTGCCCTTGTACACTGCTGGGATACCTTACAGTCATCAGAGATGGTAACCCCTAGGTCCCTTTCCTCTTTGGTGACAAGTTAGCTCCCCCCCAACCTGAAACTCTCCCCAGGGTTCCCTCTACCCTGGTGCATTATTTTGCACTTCTTTACATTGAACCTCAGTTGTCACATCTCCGACCATCTTTCAAGCTTCTCCAGGTCCCTCTTCATTTTCTGCACCCCTTCTGGAGTATCCATCCTGTTGCAGATCTTGGTGTCATCTGCACAGGCAAACCTTTCCTTCCAGCCCCTCTGCAATGTCACTGATGAAGACATGAAATAGGACTGGTCCTAGTACTGATCCCTGTGGTACCCCACTGGTCACCCCCTCCCCCAGACTGAACCCAATTTACCACCCTCTGTCTCCTGTCTGTTAATCAGTTCCCAATACAGTTCATCACCTTGTCTCCCATACCCAGGTTACCCATCGTGTTAACCAGCCTTCTATTTGGGCCGGTGTAGAAGGCTTTGCTGAAATCTAGGTAGGTGACGTCTACTGCCCCTCCCTGATTTAGTTCCCTAGTCACCCAATCAAAAAAATCTATTAGGTTCGTTTGACATGACCTTCCTGCTGTGAATCCATGTTGCCTCAGATCCTGAGCACCGCTGGATTCCATATGTGCCACTATCCTCTCTTTCAGCAGTGTCTCTATGATCTTTCCCACCACTGAGGTGAGGCTGACTGGTCTGTAGTTCCCCGCCTCCTCCCTACTGCCACTTTTGTGCAGTGGGACTACATGTGCCCTCCTCCAGTCCTCTGGAACGACACCAGTGTTGAGTGACTCTGTGAACAGGGCCACCAGAGGTGCTGCTAGTTCCCTTCGCAGCTCCTTTAATATACTCAGGTGGATGCCATCTGGCCCCATGGCCTTATCCACCGTCAGCTTTATGAGTTCTTCCAGAACTCTCTTCACTGTGAATAGAGTGGTGTCCACCTCTCTCCTCCCCTCCCCCAATGCCTCTGCAACCTAACTGTGGTCCTTGACCCTCCCCCTCCTCAGTGAATACTGAGTAGAAGTATTTGTTCAGTATTTCTGCCTTGTCCAGGTCCCCCTCCTTACACTCTCCCTTCTCCCCTTTGAGCCTCACAATCCCTCCACCCCCCCCCGAGGTTTTCTTCTTCCACTTATGTACCTATAAAATGCCTTATCTCCTTTATTTATAGACCATGGTAAGCCCTGTCTGTACCTTCACCCTCATAACAGCCTTCCCTGCTTCCCTTAGACATTCAAGGTACACCTCAATGTCCTCCTCCCTTTGGCTCCCCTTATATTTCCTGAAACTCAGCCTTTTAGCCCTGACTTTGTTCCCCAACTCTTTGGAGAACCATAGTGGTTTCCTTCTTCTTCTTTTCCCTTTGACCACTATCCTAATACATTGATTTGTTATATCCACTATGGCTCCTTTCAGTTTCTCCCATTGTTCTTCCGCCCCCTCTATTACCTCTCCCTTCCCCAGGACTGCTTGTATACATCTACCCATTTCAGTGAAATCGGCCCCTCCTGAAATCTAATACTCTTGCCCTTGTGTGGCTTAACTGAGTCCATGTCTCCATGCTGCACCACACTATGTGGTGGTCACTGGACCCCAGCTGCCCTTCCACCTGTATTTCTTTGACTCTGTTCCCATTGGTCCATACCAGGTCCAGAACTAACTTGTCCCTGGTTGGCTCATGCACCAGCTGCCTGAATCCAAACCCCTGTAGGGATTCAAGGATGGTGTGCTTTGGCTGAAACAGCCATCTTTGTGGACCAATCCATGTCTGGCATATTAAAATCCCCCAGTAGCAGGATTTCTCCTTGGGCTGCCATGTCGTGCAAGTTCTCCTCTAGTTCCCTGTCTACTTCCTCCCTCTGTGTTGGAGGTCTGTAGATCACCCCTGTGCGTAGTGCTGTTCCATTCCCTGGCTCCAGGATGACCCACATTACCTCGGCCTCCCCCTGTCTTCGTTGAACTTCTGTAGCCTTTATACCATCTCTGATGTTCAGGGCCACTCCCCCACCCTTTTTACCCTCCCTGTCCCTCCTGAACAGTGTATAGTCTGGCACATTGACTTCCCAGCCATGATTAGCAGAGTACCACGTCTCTGTTATTGCTGCTGTGTCAAGGTCTGCATCTGCCAACAAGGCCTCCTGGTCTGTAACCTTATTTCTAGGTTACGGGCATTGGTTAGCATAACCTTCCATGTTTCAGTCTGCCCTTCTCTACTTTGTTCTCCCTCTCAGCATCTTTAACCACCCTGGTTTCCTTTACTGGTGCTCTGCGCCCCACGTATCACTCATTATACATTCTTCATCTGCCTACCTGCTTTAGCTGTTCCCAGATTCAACCATATGTTCCTGCACGCCTCTGGGGGTCCTAAGTCTCCTGACCCTCCTGGCTCTCCTCCTGGCCAGTTTAAATGCTCACAGCTGAAGCATTTAAACTTTCACAAAGGACCAAGGTCCCCTTCTTGGACAGATGCAGGCCATCCTCCTTACATAACCTCACATCTGCCCAGATACTTGAGTTAACATTGCAACAAGCACTGATCAACACCGAGCATGCTTGCTTGCATGCTGTTAAACCCATTGTAACAGGTGGTATAAAAATCCTCTTCCTTTTGATTTGTACACAGCCTAATCAGAGTATTATTGTGAATCACACTGGATGCACCAGGATCAGGGGATGGGATGACCGTTTGAAGTGCACACATTGATAGCACCGGCTGGACCGTCATACTGTGACCAGAAGGATTTCATCTCCTCTATGTGTCTCCAACTCCAGTAATGTTAGCAAGTGCTAGTCACAACTACCCTGGAAGGAGGCAGTACCTGCAGGCACATGGTGCCACCCTAGACACAATGCTACACTCTAAGCCACCTCATGGATGTTCTGAGTCTGTTTGCCAGCCTCCACTCCTGCAATCCTTGGCTCAGGGCATGACTTTCTGTTGCCAGTGATTTAGGTCAGTCCCTTACGGATGGGCTTCAGAACCAGTCATTTGCTAAGCACTCTTGCTAAGCACTCCTGCATCACCCAACTCTATTAGCCCTCCATATCCTGGAACTTATCATGTCTCCTGCATTTCTCTAGTGGCTTGCCCTCATGATGGCACTTTCAGGCTGACCCACATCCCTAGGAAAATGAAAATTACATACGTACCATAATTGTTGATCTTCCAGAATATCTTTCTCGTTGATTCAGACTTATGGGTCTGGACCAGAGATACCAGGACCTCGTGGGAGTTTTTTCCTACAGGGAGGGTGCCAACGTCAGGTACTGACATCAGATGCACACCTGACATGGTGCCGCACATGCTAGCCAGTAACTGTCATCGGCTCCCTCACGCACATCAGTTCTGTAAAGAATATTTTGCTGCCATATTGGTCCTTGTACAAAACGATGAACAAAATGGGTGATTTGATACCTTTTATTGGACCAACAAGAGAGTCACAGAATGTTTAAGCTTTTAAACTTACACAGAGTTTTCATCAGAAAAATGGCAGCTATACGAAGGAATCACTTTAAGTACAAGGGCAGAACTGGTATAAAACAGAGACAGAAAACAGGTGAAGAAACAGTCTTTGAAAACCCAGTAGGGTGCAATCAACTCCTCTCAGGATGGAATGGAAGACCTATAAACGGTCAGTTCCTAACTGCCTTCCTTCCTGAAAATAGACAGCAGACTCTGTGGTAGTCCGCAGTGCCATTATGCTTGGTGAATGAATTCAGAAACATATGAAAAACAACATCAACAAGGCCTGCCGCCCGGTCCTGGGAGTACACAAAATGACTCACTCTTGTGACCTATACAAGAAAACTGGCTGGCTCCCAATCCACCACAGACTCCAATACCAGGCCCGCCTCATGTAAAAGTCCCTGATGGGGTCTATGCCACAGCTACTTCAGCCCTCTTGAGCTTGCACAACCATCTAAATGCACAGGGAGTGCCTCCAGGACTGTTCTAACTGTTCCTTCAAACGAACCACTCTTGGCCAAAGATCCCTCTCCTACTGTAGGCCTAAATGGTTCAATGATCTGCCTGCAGACCTTGCCAACACCCCAGACTTGGCTATACTTTAAAATGGGCTTCAATCTCTTCTGCCAGCAGATCTGACCGCCAGTGTTTTGTTAACCCATGGCCTCTGAAGGCGGTTCTCACACCTCCAAATGCTACCCTCTTTCACTCCCACCCTCCTGTTCCACAACTGCCCACTTCCCCTCCCACCACCTACTACCTCCCTTGACAAAGCCTCAACTTGGCTGCTAAAACATGCATTTCTGCAGACTGGGAGCACCCCTGCCTGAACTGTAACATGATTGTTAAACACTGTACTGCACTTAATTAGTGCTGCATTAATATGTTTCTCTGGAAGTGTGGTCCTGTTTCTCCTTACTTCTTATACCCTGCTTAATGTTGTAACTGCACACTAATACCATTTGTTAGTTGATGTCTTTCTGTTCTGCAATGTTTCATCACCTGTAAATGTCTTGTATTCCTTGTTGACTTGGAGCCTTTGTAAACGAGCCCCCGGCTCAAAGGTATTAATCCGAATTTGAAATAAATAAATAAATATAAATAGACACAGTTATGTAAGCCCCGCTTCCAGTGTCTATGGGTATTCTGGATTGTAACTTAGTGGGAGGGGGGCAACTGCAGCCAGAAACACAGTCTCAGAAATTAACTCATTGTCTGGGTTTTGATGAGACGCCTCAGAGGGGCAGGCATTTCTTTAGCAGCTAGGGTAACAGCAGCTGTGGGGGCAAGCTTAGTTATTGAAATCACAAAGTGCCATAATTAAGTCCATTGTCCACTCAGGAGTATTTAAGAAGAAAAACTGCTTTAATTGTGCAAATTTGATCAAATCACTCCATGGAGCACGGGGTGCAAATCACATCATGGGTAAACTTTTGGGCACAGAGCCTGATACAGTCTGCAGCAAACTTTTGTCTCCCAAAAGCTTTTCACTACAGTGATCCCTCTGAGCTGAAAAGCCTCCATGAATCCTGGCAGCAGCAATGATAGTGGTCTGAAAATCAAGCTGCACAGCATCTTCCCTCCAGCATCTCTCCAGCACAAACTTACTTTTCACCTCTCAATTTAAAGAACACACTGGACAAACATGTATTCACAGCTACAGAATTTAGAGTAGTGAAACATAAAGCAGTAACTCCCAGCACTAGTGGTTTGAACTGAGCTCTCCAACTTGATGGTCTGCAAAACAGCAAACAAAGTCCCCAAAAGAAATGCCAAATCCCTTTATCTGAAGTCAGTAGCTCCGAGCATCCTGAGCAACACAAACTCTGCAGGGCCCTGGTGATCCCAGAGACCTGTGCACTATCTGCTCTTCGACTGTATAGGCTCCTGGATGCCTCCTAACCAGGCTGTAGTACCATCGGAAAGGAAGACAGGCTGCCACCACTGCACTCTCCTACAGTATGGAGTGCCACCACAGCGCTACCCCAATGGCCTGGAACAGGGCTTCACTCATTCTGCCCAGCTGATGAGGATACCAGGGACCCACCTGCCCAGTACCACCACGGTGTCAGCGATCACGAGGTGGACCACTACCCTGCTTCTTGGGCTCTGGCTCCCTGATGCTGCAGGTGGTCCCCTTACTGCTTCAGACCCCACATGGACTCCTGAAACTGCTCCATTTTCGCCGGTGTTCGAGGGTGGAGGGCCAGGGTGGCATGCGGCCCACCCCAGCCCCAAACCTCGGCCCTCACAGCTGAACACACTACAGGCCGCTTCTCTTCCTCTCTTCCAGGGACTCTCTTTTCGCGCGAAAACCTCCCTTCTTATACCCTCTCAGCTGAGGGCCCCACCCCCACTAGTAGACAGGGCCCCAGCTCCAGACTCTCATGCTACACTAAATTAACTAGTAAGCTAGTCACAATGGAAGAAAGAGACTTGGGCATCATCATCACCAATGACCTGAAATCATCCAAGCAGACCACTAAAGCAGTAGGTAAGGCTAGGGGGATGTTGGGGTGTATTAGTAGGGGTATCACAAGTCGGAAGAGGGAGGTAATAATCCCTCTTTACAAGACACTGGTTAGGCCCCATCTGGAGTACTGCGTGCAGTACTGGAGGCTGCACCTTCACAAGGACATTAACTAAATTGAGGCAGTCCAGAGAAGGCAACCAAATGGTGCAGGGACTGCATCAGAAAACATATGAGAACAGATTAACGGAGCTCAATATGTATACCCTAGAGCAAAGGAGGGAGAGAGGTGATATGATCGAAACATTCAAACACCTTAAGGGCATTAACAAGGTGAAAGAGTCTAACATGTTTCAATATAAGAAAAATAGCAGGACAAGAGGACACAGCATGAGATTAGAGGGAGGCTAATTAAAGGGTAATGTGAGGAAGTTATTTTTCACAGAAAGGGTGGTGGATGCATGGAACGGCCTACCTCAGGAAGTGGTGGATACGAATACAGTGCAGGGCTTCAAACAGGCATGGGACAGGTACAAGGGAGCAATACAGATGAGTATGAATAGATAGGCCATTGACAGATCAAAGGCTGATGGCACATTTATAAGGTAGAAAAATGAAATGGGCAGACTGGATGGGCCTTACGGTCCTTATCTGTCGTCAGTTTCTATGTTTTTTCCAAAGGGTGCTTATTGTTATATATATTAACTAGAACCATGTTAATATATAAAGGTACATTAAAAATATTTATAATAAAATAAGACAAGTCCATGTGTTGTAACTGAGACATGAAAAAGGCAGTTGCAGTATAAACTGTGTAATGGGACATGAAACTAAGGCACACATTCATTCCATTGTTACATGTGTTGAGAAGAAAACTAAGTCTGACCTCATATGCCCACCTTTCTTGTGTATTTCTGAAGTGTCCTTTGAGAACCAGGACAGAGAGGTCAGAGATGCATGGATCAGATTGAGAGAAAATGTTGTCCCCAGGTTTTACAGTATTTTTCATTTTAATGTTGTGCCTGTGAGAGTTCATTTGGCTTCAGAGGGGTTGTAACGGTTTCCCTCATAGCCTATATGTGGACATTTCTTGCACTGGATGAAGTAAACACATTTTGAGATGCACATGTACAATTCTCTTCTATCCTGAATTGTTTGTTTTGGGGGATGTTGATAAAGTCTGAGGTGGAAATGTACTCAGGTGTCTTACATTTGGGACTACTGCAGGGTTTAGGGCCGTCTAGTGTTCTGTTGTTCTGAGCAGGTATAAGTTTGCTCCTGACAATCACGTTGGATAAATTAGGTGGCTGTTTGAAAAACAGTGAAGGTAGTTCTTGGAAGATACATTTCAAGGTATCCTCCTCACTGAACATTGGTTGGAAGTCCTTCATGATTTTATGTAGGGGCTCCAGATCAGGATTGTATGTAACAATCAAAGGTATCTGGTGGGTGGTGGTCTTTTCTTTATTTTGTAGTAGTTGTTCTCTTGGCATAAAAATAACCCGTTCCACCACAACTCTGCCAATTTCTCTAGAGGAGTGTCCCTGCCCAATAAGTGTTTTTTTTTTCACTGTAGCCAAGTGTTTATCGCTGTCTTCCTCACTCAAACAAATTTGGTGGTGTCGAAGTGTTTGACTGTATAGTACAGATTTTTGTAGTGTGCCTAGGGTGATTGTCATTTTTGTGTAAGTATCTCTGTCTGTCTGCTTCCTGTAAATACAGGTCTGCAAAGTTCCATCTTTGATGGTAACTGTGGTGTCCAGGAAATTAACACTGATGTCACAGTACTCCAGGGAAAGTTTACTGGAGGTGTGGAGGATGTTAAGTTCCTGATGAAATTCTTTGAGTGTGTGAGTACCTTCTGTCCAAATTATAAATAAATCATCAATAAATTGTAAATAAGCAAGTGGTTTGTGTGCACATTGTTTCAGGAAATTCTCCTCCTAATTCACCATGAAAAGGCTGGCATACTGCAGAGCCATCCTGGTGCCCCCTGCTGTTCCCACAGTTTGAGCATAATGTTTACCACTGAAACTGAAGTTGTGCGTCAGAATAAATTTGATGTCTCACAATGCATTTTGGGTGGATGTCGTGGTGCTGTCCTTTTTCTTGTAGGTATTTAAATCAGGCTGAAATGCCATCATTATGTGGAATATCAATGTAGAGGGAGGTCACATGCATCATGGCTAAGATGGTATTAAGTGGAAAATCCCTAAACACAAAGTTTATGCAAGAAGTGTGTAGTGTCCTGAATATAGCTGTCCTTTCCATGACAAGTGGTTTTAAAATGGTTTCTATAAAACAAGACATTCCCTCTGTCCGGGTACCATTCCCAGATATTATAGGTCTCCCTGGAAAAAGGGGACACTAGACGATACCAGGAGTAGTTGGGTCCGCAACCAGCACCTCCCCATCACTGGCAAGACAGCAGATGGATAGTGATCTCAAAGGCAGCAGCTCTGAAGCATGTGGCTCTGGCAGAATGGCAAAACGAGATGCCCAGGATTGGATCTCCCTTGCAATTACTATGGTTCAATGTACCAAAACGGGAATAATATGGGATATGTAGAATCATGTAGATAACGTATTTATTTTGTATAGTTTCCAGTGACCGGGCGAATCCTCACGAGTGCCGAAGGGCACCAGTGAGAGTTAGAGGTCACTGAAACTGTACAAAATAAATGCATTATCACACACTGAACCACTGCATATTCCATTTATGCAACAGGTTTAGATGTTGTGTGAACATTTTGATTTTGGTAGGTGTAAATAATTTGTCAAAAAAGGGAAAAGAAAATTGAATTTTATGCTGTTTTTTGCTAATTATAAAAAAAAATGGTATCTATAAATGAAACACCACTCATTTTGTAGATATTTTTGAGCTGAACATTTTTCGTGCTCACAGTACCATGCTATCATTTTTTGTTTTAAAGTTATTTATATTTGTTTGTCAAAAAAGTGAAAAAAATTACATTTTCTTCTGTTTTCTTGCTAACCATATACAATATACAGGGTTTATATAAATGAAACATTATTCATTTTGTAGATAATTTTGTGCTGAACAATTTTCGTGCTCACAGTACCATGTTATGTTTTTTCGGTTTTAAGTTATTGACATTTAAATATGGTTAGTACTGCTTCTGAGGCCGAACATTCTAAATGAATTCTGAAGAGAACTGTGTAGATAAATGAGTTACTGATGTAGTTACTGTGTGGATAAATGGGTGATAATGTAGTTACAATGTGGATAAATAAATTTATTACCATAGTAGCGAAGATAAATGGTTTTATTCTACAGTTTTTATCATGACCCCTGTTGCATAAATAAATTTATTACCATAGTAGCGAAGATAAATGGTTTTATTCTACAGTTTTTATCCTGACCCCTGTTGCATAAATGACATGAATCCACAGATAGATAGATATTTTATTTATATAAGCACCCATTTCCAGAGACTCTAGGCGCTGTACAAACCAACAACAATACAATCTGTTAAAATCCTACACAGAATAAATATATATATATATATACACATATATAAATACATATAGATATATATATACACATAAAACCGGGAGTATAGTATTACTCTATCCCATAAAAACACAGAAATAATTATCAAACACTTGCTGGAATATATATGTCTTTAGACGCTTCTTAAAGGCATCTACTGAGAGAGCCTCCTTTAAATAAACAGGTAAGGAGTTCCACAGGGTGTTAGCCACACCGAGAACGCTCTGTCCCTGGAATGCCGCAGCCTAGCCCTGGATACTCCAAGAAGGCCTCCCCCGGAAGACGGTAGGAGACAAGGAGATCTTGCAGATAGCTAAGTCCCCTCTCGTGCAGGGTTTTGTAGGTCAGGAGCCCTACCTTGAAGACAATCCTCCACCTGACTGGCAGCCAGTGCAGTTCACGGAGGACCGGGGTGATATGCTCACATCTTCTCACCCCCATCAATAATCTTGCTGCCGCATTCTGCACCAGCTGCAGCCTGCGAAGGTTGCCTCCCGATAATCCTAGGTACAGGGCATTACAGTAGTCCAACCTGGAAGTGATGAAAACATGTACCAGTGTGGTCAGTTCCTCAGGTGGGATCAGGGCTCAGATTCGGGCAATATTCCTAAGATGACAAAATCCGCTCTTGACCACAGCGAACACCTGAGCATCAAGCGTCAGACTGTCATCCAGAATCACGCCCAAATCCTTCATCTGTCTAGATGGGGTAAGGGGAACACCCCTCAACACTAGGCCAGGGGGTAACCCCACACCCACCCACCCTGATGACCCGGATCCACAACCAGCACCTCAGTTTTGTCTGTTGCTTATGCCAGTTTTGAGTCATCCATGTCTGGATTTCTCGAGGCAGCTGTTAAATACTGAGACCGACATCTGGGTATCAGGTGCACAGGACAGATACAACTGGGTATCATGTGCATAGCAGTGAAAACCCAGCCCATACCGCCTGATAATGTCCCCAGTGGCAGCATATACACGTGAAAAGTAAGGACGACAAGACCAACCTGCAGAACCCCACAGCACAGAGGCTTGGGTTAGATGAGATTAATCCCATTGTCACCCTTGCATTCTGTCTGTTAGGTATGACCTGAACCAGTTGATGACATTACCGACAGGCCACCAGAACCGAGAGGTGGTCAAGTAGCACCTCGTGCTCAATGGTGACAAATGCTGCAGAAAGGTCCAAGAGGACCAAGATGGTATGATCTCTCCTGTCCCTCGCCATCAGGAGATCATTTAGCATCCTCACCAGAGCAGTCTCTGTAGTATGCCCCGCAAGGAACCCTGACTGGAAAGACTCATAGGTGGAGGAAGAGGCAAGATGTCTCTCAAGCTGAACAGCCACCACCTTTTCAATAAACTTCCCTAAGAATGGGAGGTTAGAGACCGGCCTGTAATTGCTGAGGCAGTCCGAATCCAAAGAGGGCTTCTTCAAAAGGAGTCTAACCAAGGCCTCTTTCAAGTACAATGGGAAGATTTCACTCCTCAGGGAACTCCAGACAACCTCAGCAATGACAGATCCACTCAGGTCGAGACATCCCATCAAAAGCTGGGTCAGACCAGGGTCTAGATCACATTGTGTTGGCCGCAGCTTCAAGATTATCTCCACCACCTCCTCCACCCCAACCAACTCAAACTCATCCCAGACAGGAGGAGTGTTCCGGCGCAACTCAGGTCGGATTCTGCAGCCCTTTCAAGAGATACTCGAAGAGACCTCGGCTCTGACAGAAGACACCTTGTCGGCCAAAGAACAGAACCAGCCTCGCACCTAGTGCAGGACCACCCCAGACACAGAGACAGGTAGGATGTAAAGCTCTCCACACATGTGGAAGAGCTGAGCTGGTCTGTTCACCACCGCAGCAATCTCCCTAGACAAAAAATCAGCCTTCTTTCGGGAGGTTGCCCCTGATAGTCAACATAATGTGACTTCAGGGCCAATTTGTCCTCCACCAGGCCAGATCTCCTCCAGCACCTCTCTAACTTCTGCCCCCAGTAGTCTTTAAACTCTGGAGATCCTCATCATACCAAGGAGGTCTCCGTCGAGTAGACAAGGGGCGGACACAAACAGATGCGATGGAATCGAAGGCTGCAGCAACAGCCCCATTATAGGCTGCCACTGCTTCCTCCATCCCAACCGCACAAGCTGCCCTGACACTCGACAGGTCCAGTACTGCCAACGGTCCTTCAGAGGAAACTTCTCTTAATGGGCGGTACCGGACCATCTCCACAGGGGCAGGACTGTCTTGGGGGGCCCCCAAATGTGAACCCCATGGTGCTATGATCCGTCCAAATCACCGGATCTACTCTTAGGTCGCTTACATCTAGCCCCAAGGAAAAAAACAGGTCCAGTGTGTGGACAGCCAAGTGCACTGCTGTTGTTACATTCTGTGTCAGATCCAGGGCCTCCATACTCAAAAGGAGATCATTCCCAAAGTTTGAGAGACCACCGTTGACCCAGGCATTGAAGTCTCCCAGGATTAATCACCTGGGGGACTCCAACACCAGGCCGGTGATGAGCTCCTCGACTTCCCTTAAAATGTTCCCATCTGTTCCTGGAGGAAAATAGAGCAGGAGGACCCCGAAGCCCGCACCAATGCCCCCTCGGGCAGCCACACACTCAAAGAACCACGTATGACCCACAGATAGCACCTTGAAGTTCAAGCCAGATTTAAAACAAATGGCCACCCCCACCCTTGCAATCCTCCCTCAGGCTGTGTATCACAGAGTACCCAGCCAGCACTGCCGCCTCTAGAATAGGGGCAGCATTCTTGTCCAACCAAGTCTCCATGATGCAAGCCAGGTCGAACGAGGATATCAAGTCTGCCATTATGGCAGTCTTGTTCCTGATCGACCTGGCACTGCACAACACAGCCCAAGTAGGATGAGGTGAGGCTGCTGAACCAGCTAACTGCCTGCAATCTTTCATAGACCCCTTGGGTATGGACATAGACTGAAGGACTGACTGAATATCTATTCAAAATATGTCCCACTTTTCCCTAACTGGGGAAAAAGGAAGGAATCTTAGGTGCATGTAGAGCTGCAAGCCAACAAGCCCAAAGGAATCAAAATGCGGTCATCTCTCCATGCACCTCTAAGTCTAGTGGGCCGACAGTCCAGCTGACATGAAAAAAACAAAACAAAAAGGGACTACCAAGAAGGGTATATTCCCCTGGCAGGGAGAAGGAGGACAAGAAAGAAAACAGAGAGGAAGGGAGCTGCCTTCCCCCTTTTGTTTTGGTATGAGGACCTGAAAAGGACCATCACCCCAGTTTAAGTTTGTTTCTTGTATTTTTTTTTCTGGTAAAAGTGGGAGCACAGTAATGGGTCTCAACCCCTACCCCTCTTTGTTGAAAAAACAAAAATACAAAAACACTTCTGACAGCCTCCACTCGCGGAGATGCCCTCAAGATTGAGGACACAACACTAATCAGGAAATATTGCTGCTTTAGAAAATCCTTTATTTTTCAAACGATAAAATCCACCAGGTAAACAGCATACACTCTCAATGCAGCAGGTAGATCCACCCTCCCTCAGAAGACAACCAAATGTTTTACGTGCTTCTCACGCTTTGTCAATGTGCGAGAAGCGCGAAAACGTCTGGTTGTCACCTGAGGGAGGGTGATCTTTACCTGCTGCATTGGAGAAAGTATGCTGTTTACCTGGTGGATTTTATAGTTTGAAAAATAAAGGATTTTCTAAAGCAACAATGTTTCCTTTTTACGGGTGGTGACTGGGAAGATAAACTCTTTGTCTTCTGTAAGTACCTCGTATTGCTTGGCTCCATTCTGCTCCTTTGTTTGCAGTTCCTGGCACTAAGTGGTGCCAGCCAATATTGTCAGGGTGAGCTAGCCAAAGGCCCTCACAGTACTTGAGTGGGGATGGTGGGCGGGTGTGGTAATCAATGGTGAAGATATCCTGGAAGATCAACAGTTATGGTGGTGCACGTAACTTTCATGCCTTCCAAGAATCAATCTTCACCACTGATTCTCACTTATGGGTCAGAGTGCCAAACTTTCCCTTCTTCTGTTGGAGGAGCTGGCTCACCCTGACGGTAAAAGATAGCTCGGCCCTCTGTATGGGGGAGAACTCCTGGGGGCAGGGGCTCCTTACAGGTCTGGTGAGACCTGAGACTGGTCAGTGCCAGGAGGAGGCTCCTACAGCAGAGAAGCAGGAGGGTTCCCTGACGGTTCCCGCCTAACTCTGGGAGTGAAGAAATAAGCCCCCTTGAAATGCATGTTAAGCACCTTACACTGGGCTAAAGGTGCCAGCTGGGATAGGTGAAGCCATGCCGTCCATGTGATGCAGACTGCAGTTCCTACTAGCCTGGAGGCCTCTTCGTTGGCAAGGTAAGATGCCCCGAGTAGAAAGGTCAGTGGCCTACCTGTCATGCTCTCTGGCAGTTTAGCTAAGAGTGTGCCCAGCTGCAACAGCACACAACCACTGTATGTCACCATATGTGCCTGGTGTGCAGAAAGGCACATTACAGCACATGCTAAGGAGACAGTCTTCCTGTCAAGGGTGTCCGTCTGAGAGGAATCTGCCTCTGGAGGTCAGACACTTGTGAGGCACTGAGGCCTCCATGTGGTTTGCAGTACTTCAAGCCCCAAAGAGGGGTGAAATACCTCACATAAACCAGGAGGACTTAGATGTCATAGTAAACAAATGAAAATTATGTACCTACCGTAATTCTGATCTTTCTGTGTATCTTCACCATTCATCACCTTTGGGAATAGTGGCCGGAGGTCATGACCCCAAGGGAGCACTTTTGTTTTTGGATAGGCGGAGGTGACACACCATTGGCGCCGCCCTTGAGGCCGACGCACTGGGTAGTGCTCGCAGGTTGACCATTAGGTGTTGTCGACCCTGCCCTCCCACCAGTTCTGAGTCGCCGCAGAGTAAGAAAGGTTGGGAGGGAGGGACAAGGGAGTCCAAGGGACAGATAAAGGAAAAGATATACAAACTAAAAGGAGAAATAAACAACTGAGAGGACACAAAGAGAGCTGGAAGTCAAAGGGGATTGGGAAGGGGTCCCAATCTCTGGAAGTAGAAGAAGAAGGAGGGAGGGAGAGAATTGGAAGTAAGGATACAGGGGAGGATATACCCTGAAGTCTTGACCTATCTCCAGATTGTATAGGAACTGCGAAGGAGTAGCCAGAAGGCTGTACCGCCAGAATTCAAGGCACAGAATCACTGGCAATAACTCCAACATAAGCAGAAGCGGCTATTCTGGAAGAAAAGACAGGATACAGGGTAGTGCCCCCCTTGAAACCAAATTTTAGTGGTAAAAAACTATTTTTTTTTTTTTTTTTAAGAATTTAGAGGGTTGAGTACTTAAGAACAAAACACAAGGGAGAATAGCTGAAGAGAGGAGAGAGAGAGAGAGAACACAGGAGAGAGGGCAACCACCAACCCCCACCACACAGGGGTGGAACCGTGGCACTGAGGAAAGAAGTGCCCCCCCATCCTGATCACTCTGACCCTAGGAATGAAAAACATCCCCCTGTGTGTCCAAAGTCACCCCACTCCTGACCAACAGAAAGGGGGGGGAAGATGGCACAAAGAGGGAGGGGGGACCCAAAGACTGAGGTCCCAGGGGGATGGAGGGAGGGATTGTGATGAATGGTGAACATACAGAGAAAGATCAGAATTACAGTAGGTACATAATTTTCATATCTTATCTGTGTCAATCTTCACCATTCATCACCTTTAGTGACTGCCGAGCCCCCCCGAGGGGGGCCCTGAACCCTAAAGGACTGAGTCCCTTAGCTCTCAGTGGGTGGCACACCAAGAGAGAAGCCCGAGACTGGCAAGAGTGAGACAGGGACCCCCCCAGAGGGAGTAGGAAGTTGCCCCTACAGACGCCGCCTCACCCTAAGGGAGAAAAGATCCTCTGGTATGTGGAGGAAATCACCCTATGCCGGGCCAAGGGTGACAACCGGGAGAGACGCAGTCATGCTGTCCACCTAGTGCAGATCACTGTCCCATGACCCTGTAAGCTACCCCCACTGGCATCGTAAGATGCCCTTGATTGATGCCTGCTAGCTCCAGGCCACGTGCAGAGAGTGCAATGGCTTGTCTGGTTACCCATTATCAGGCACGAGGCTAGGAGTTGACCTAGCCTGAACCACAGAACCTGTCATAGGTAGTGTAGTGGGCCTGATGCAGATATTGAAAGGCGCAACTGCGGCTGAGTAGAAAGTCCTCCTTCCCAGAAGTCAAGATCCACGGAGTCTGCATCTGGGGCGGTCACGGTGATGGGCCCAAGCCCATCGGGAGTGTCCAGTTGCGCCAGTCCTGACTGAGGATGAGGCAAGCTACCTGGAGACTCCGAGGTGGAGATCCCTAGAGGCTGGGACTCCAGAAAAGGGTCTCTGCCAGAAGTGCAACGATGCCTCCCGAAAGGGAGTAGGCCAGGAGGCACCACAAGGGTGTCCGCACTGAAATTGCCTAAAAAGGCACGTGTCGAGTGCTCCGGAGTGTGCTGCATGGGTGGGGTGATACACAGGTCCTCCAACGTCCTCACGAGGAAACGCTGATACTCTGAGAGATCAGCAGCAGGGGAGATGTGGACAGATGGTTCCTCTCCTCCCAAAGAGGAGGTTGAGGAAGCGGGGGACCTCAAAGATTCAGTGGCTGGTTGCTCAGGGGGAGGTTAGAACACCTGCCTGTCCATGGCTCTAACATAAGAGGGAAAATGAACAGTCACAGCTCTGAATTTCTCCCAGGAGATGGGTCCACTAGGACTAAGAATGCCTGGGAGAGCAGGAGAAGGTGGCAGAGGAGTGGGGGCAGAGCTGACAACAGGAATCGACTGTCCTCTGCCTGGGCAAGAAAGCGCACCTGGAGCCCCAAGGGGAGAGGGAGCTCCGGAAAACTCAACAGCCGACAGCTGGTCAAACATACTAGAACTGCCTAGGCTGTGCCCTGAAGATTCCCCCCCCCCGTGAGGTGACTGGGGCAGTGGAACTCCAAAAGGACAGTCCCCTACCTCCAAAGAACAGGGCCCTCTCGAGGAGACCGAAAGGGAAGGGTGGAGGTCCACATTGCAACTCCTTCCCGGACCTGGGTGGGTTCCAGACAAGGGTCGCCGCATCAAATCTCTACCCCTCGACCCCTCAGAGTCCGACAGAGCCCTTCTCCTCGCAAACGCCAGCTTAGGCAGCTGACAACTCTGATCAGTCCCCGAAGGGACTATCCAGGGAGCAGTGCCCTTCCCTCCTCTGGGTGCTCCGATCGGCCCCAAAGTTGGGTGATCCAGGCATACCACCTGAGAGGGCACCACAACTGAGGGGTCAGAAAACCCTCTGAGGCCAGACTGCAGAGCAATGGTGGCTTGCACCACCTCCTGCTGGTCAGCACCCCTGACCCTGGACCCGGGAGCAACTGTCCGCTCCTCAGAGGGGGGCTGGTTCCAGTCTGTTGAGGACACTACCACGGTGTCCACATGAGCAGCCAACTCCAAAGAGTCAGACTGTCTATCTGACTCAGAGTCCGATTCCGCCTCCGAGGAAGTGGAAACCGAAGTCCTGTGCCAGATGGTACATGGATGTCCGCTGCCATCCCGACTCGAATGGAGTACCAGTCCGAGAGACTGCACCATAGTAGGCACTGAAGCCCTCAACTACACCGCAGATGGTGCGCAAGAAGACACGGCGCTGAGGACTGCAGCAGTATAGGAGCCAGAGGCTGTCACAGCACCACTCTGACCCACGGCGCGTAGCAACGCCAAGACCAGAGATGGTGCCAATGACGGATCCGGCAGCCTCTCTTGGCACCATGAACAGAGCCAAGATCAGAAACCCCAATGGCGCCATGTCCTCGCTTGGCACTGCAAGCGGCACCAGAGCTGGACATGGTACCGTGCTCACTCTTAGCACCGCAGATGGAGCCGAGGTGAGAAACAGTCAAGAACGGTGCCGTAGAACCTCCCACACCACTGTCAGCATCATCACCGCATGGAATGGCTCCAACAGTAGAGATGGTGCTGCGACAGACTGGCGGCGACCACAGTGCCACCAGGGCCCATGGTGCGCGAGCGGCGTCAAGGCCCAAGACGGCACCGATGGATGGCATCAAAGACGGCGCCAACCTAGGCTTCCCAGCCCAAGGAGACAACACCAGGGGAGCCTTCACCCCCAAAGGGGCGACTGCCAATCTGGTGCCTCCCGTCTGCCCTCCAGGGGGAACAGACTGAGCCTCCTGCAGCATAGAAGGGGCTTCTGCAACAGCAAGACTACTAGGAGCAGAAGCCCCCTCCTCCATGGTCTGTATAGAACTGGAAGGGGACCCGGAGGAAAGGCCAAGAGACAGTGGCTTGGCCTGATGAGTGCGTGCCCGTGCCCCGAAAGTCAGCGGAGCTCATCCAACTTTCCACGCGCGTTGTTCGAAGACACGATGGTCCATGGAGAAGCAGGCATTGCATGAATCCATATCATGAAGTGGGCCAAGACACACGAGGCAACGGTCACGCTGGTCAGTGACGGAGAATTTACGGCTGCACGGGCACTGACACATAGGGAGCTGTCCCATCTTCGAAGATTTCTTACCCCCCGACTGAGACATGACCTACAGAAAAACAACAAAACAAAGACTTGATGTCGCTAACAATAAAGAAAAGGAACAGTCTTACCAGTGACGTCGAGTGGTGCAAACAACGGAACCGCAGGCATCGAACTAACAGTACTGGTGTCGAGAAAATACAGAATCGCAGCCTTGAAGTCAGACAGCAGACCTCTTACTTGAGAGAGCTTCCATGAAGTCGACCTCTATGGTGGGGAGGCGAAGAACTGGTGGGAGGGTGGGGTCCACAACACCTAACGGCCAACCTACGAGCGCCATGCAGTGTCAGCCTTGAGGGCGGCGCCGATGATGCGTTGACTCCGCCTATCAAAAAAAAAAGTGCTCCCGCAGGGTCGAGAACTCTGGCCACTATACCCAAAGGTGATGAATGGTGAAGACTGACACAGATAAGATCTTGCAATTACCCAAATCAATACTAATAAGAGAGGTAATTTTTTTTTTACAATCAGAGCATCCAAATATTGGAATTTGTTATCTCACAATCTGGTCACAATAAACTCCACTGAAACTTTCAAGAATGCTCTTGATAAATATTTATTTGAACATGGGTTATAATTCACAGCCCACAGGTGCAGGAAGGGGGTCCCGATGGGCAATGCCTCTTCCACCTTTAAGTACCGAGTAATACTTGCAGACCCCATGGGTGCATGATACTGCATGAGAAGGGCCCTGGAGATGGCTTGCTTAGACAGGGGATTTAGCCACACTGCCCTGTATGCCTCCTGTAAGACTGCAGGCCATGGAGGAAAGACAATAGTCTCGATACTGGGAATTCCAAGGAGTTCCAACAGTGGACTGCCAAACTGAGGCTTGTAAAAGTATTCAAGTCGAGCACCTGAACCATCTCCAACCAGAATCTCTGGTACAGAGTGTACTCAGTGGCCAAAGGCAGCTGTCTAGAAGACTCATTGTCCTCTGAGGAGGTGGACACTGATGGAGATGAGGTGCTGACTCCAGGGACCGTTGGAATCAGGGAGAAGTGCCCTATCTGACTCCCTGTGCTAAACCTCTAAGGCACCAATGAATTCCTTGCGTTGGTCCCACTTAGTGCTCCTTTAGGGCCTATGAACGAGGGAAACCTCTCAAAGAAGTGGTGAGGCCTACTAGAGGGGATTGAAACTCTAATATTGAATGTTTCAACCTGGGCTGTGGAAATGCATAGGGGGCCTCACCTGAGGAGAGAGCTTAGCAGAATTCCCAAAGGGTGTCATGCTACATCCAAGAACAAGAGCGACCTAATCAATGCCCATGGGGAACCACCAGGTGTGGAGAGCGGGAGCCGCACAGGTCCCATTGGGTGATCCCAGTCCTCGCCGGTGGCAGTGCCATCCAGTGGCTCTAGAAATAAACTCCACCTCCGGGTTGCCATCAGACCCTGACTCAGTGCCACCTCTGGCACCAGAATCAGGCTCAACAACAGGCCTCAGAGTCGGGCCATCCCTGACTCTGTGGTTGGCACCACCCTCGACCGGGTCTGCAGGCTGACTTCAGCGTCCTCTCCAGAGTCATCACCTACTCCACTGTCATGAATGACACCAGAGTTGGGGATAACCCCAAGGATTGACACTGGTGCCAGCACCACACCTGGAGCCAGGCCCAAGATCAACACCATGGCTGTTGTCATGTCCATCATCATGTCAACTGCTGTCATCATCTTCGGTGTTGCTAGCAACACCACAGATGGTGAAAACCTCCAAATTGTCAACAGCACTGGTGCTGGTTGTCAGCGAGGCACAGGGTCAGGAAGCATAGGAAAAACAGGAGCAGTTGTAAAATTCACAATGAGTGTTTTATTATCAATAACAGTAAAATAAAAAATTAAAATTGTTCAGAATAACTATTTACAAAGGTAGTGCAAACAGAGAAAACAAAGTCCTTCTTCTGAGTTTTTTCTTCTCAATTTCAAATCTCAGTCTCTGTCTCTCTCTTGCATAAGTACTGCTGCTCTTTTTATAAGTCTGTGCCTGGGAAACTCATTAAGAAAACAGCATGCATCTCACACAATGTTCTTGTAAGTTTCCAATGTTCTTGCAGCTGCAGTAAAAAGAACATAATGACCCAGAACTGGCCCCTTGTTTACAGCTCTGCAAAAGGCTTACAAACTGCATCTCAGGTTAACCCCTTGAATTCCAAATAGCTTTTTGCAATAATTTCAACAGTAAAACTATATACATGAGAGATCAGTTCCTAGGTCTCACAAGAAAACTTGGTTGCACAACCAGACAGACAAGAGACAGAAAAGAGAGGATAGAACAGACCCTTGCATTTAAACTCTTTCTGCATAACAAATGGGGTAGGGCCTTATTCAACCCTGTCACACCGGTCCCTCTCCTAACACTACAGACAGCATCAGAAGAGGGTCCAGCATCATCCTTGCTGCCGCCCACTGTGTTGACACTGCGAATGGTGACAACAGCATGGGCAACACCACAGGATAATGTTGAGGTGTTCAGTGGTGTAGGCCAGGCATATAGCTCTGTCCTCACCACCGGAGTAGTCTGCTGCTCACTGCAGACTGTGGATGGTTTGCAGTTGACTGGCCAGAAAGAGTCGACTGTTCACAGGACCAATCCACCAGAGTCTCTGACACATCAGTGCAGTGAGGTAGAGGGGAACTCTGAACTTACAGGAACCAGAGGTCCCAGGAAGAGACCCAAATGAATGACCTAAGGACCTTACCTTGATGCACATGTGCAACACCAGAGTCTGACAGCACCTGAGAGGGGCACCCTAGATGGACCCTGAGGCATATGTTGTGAGGATCTGCACAGGAGTAGGGATAAAGACTGGACTGCATTGTAACAAATGCAGGTGGTCCATCCACCATGTTACAGCATGGCAGAGAAGGGACATGAAGAGAACCATTTGTCGAAATTCAATCCTCAGCTGATCCTACTGTACTCGCAGAGTCCAATGCAGTATGAGCATACAGATGTGGGCACAGAGGACTGAAATGATGACCACAGTCATCAGCTCCAGCATATGTACCATCATCCAAGCTGACACATACAGTTTTCTGTGTATCAGCTGGGTCTGGGAAACAAGAGCCTCAACTCAATTTTCAGGCAGGAAGGTACTGTCCACTGCTGTGTTCAGCACCACATGCCTATACTGAAGGCACTGACAAGCATGGGTATGGATTTTGGTATGTTCAACATGACACCCAGTTCCTCTAACAACTGTCTTGTTCTGAACAATGTGTATAGAATCATTTCCCAGGATGGGGCCTTCGGTGGCATGATATCCAGATACAGGAAGACATAAAGCCCTTCCTTCTGGAGGACCGCTGCCACAACCACTAAGCATCTGGTAAATACCCACCATGCCAGGGATAAGCCAAAGGGCAAGATTTGGAACTGATAATGGCTGCCGTCCAGCATGACACAGAGATACTGCCTGTAGCATTTGCAAATCTTGATATGAAAGTATGTGTCCTTTATATCCATGCACAGAGCCAATCCCCCTTTTGCAGCAGTAGGATTAAAGCCTCAAGAGACAATTCAAAACTTTTCATATTCAAAGAACAAATTTAGGTCTCTCAGATCCAACACAGGACATAGATCTCCTGTCCACTTGGGAACCAGGAAGTACCTAAAACAGAAACTTTTGATTCTTTCTTGAGGGGGAACAGATCTGAGAGCAAACTTATGGTTTATAACTGATGGAAAGATTTTACGATTATATTATGTTGTTTATATGTTTTGCTGATTTTGCTGTTGTGAATTTTGTGATTTTAACTTGTTAAGCACCTTGGTTTTTGAAAGGCACCATACAAATGAAGTTTATTATTATTATTATCATTATTATTTTGTAGAAGTGACTACAAAATTGTTAGCAGAAGGGACAAGTGACCTGGAGGATAATGACAAGGAGGCAGTAGATGTACTTGAGGGGTAGACAGCAACTCCAGAGCATGCCCTTTTTCCACTACTTTCAAGACCCACTCATTTGTCATGCTCTCCCTCCACTTTTAAAGATGAAAGGAGATCTGGCCCCACCACCTGCACCCTGGAGGCAGCAGTGGAGGGGGAATTGGAGAGTAGTCAAAAAGTACTGGGGGAAGCAAAGGCACCGCCTAGACTAAAACCTTTGGGTGCCTTGGCATAGGGACCTGGAAAGGGGCCTCTGTGGTGAGAATGGCCCAGTTGAGTAATATTTGCAGATATAATTGTTATATATGTTTTTGTGATGTAATTTTGTGAAATTTAAAAGGCCACCAAAATGCCAGTATTAATGAAAGGATCACATAGGATAGTGAGAGAGACTGGATTTCTTTTAAAAATGTATGACCTTCCTCTGACCTGAGGGTCAGCTGCTGCCAGGAAACTAAGACTGCATTTCCAGGTCCCTTAATAGAGCTATTCCAAAATCCATTGTCTGTCATAAACCATGCATTTCAGAGACAGAATGCCTTGTTCCAGGAAACTGTTACAGCAAATTACATCTTATAAGGTAAAAGGACAGGAACATCCTTTCTGGCAGACCTGTGTGAATTCTTGACACACTTGTGTCAATTGTATTACTAGTGGGACACTGAGCCATCAAAGGTCATCAGGAAAATATTATTTGGGGAAGGAGCGAGAGAGAGAGGGACACCTGCTGGCCTAGAGAGAAGGCCACCAGCTTCAAATCAGAGAGGTTTTTTTTTCCCAGGCTGCCAGGGACTATATATACCCCTACAAACAGAAGCTTATAGCACACTTTTCATCTGGACTCTCTCCTGACCACAAGAGAAGCAAAACTGCTACAGCATAGAGACTAAGAAGCAGAGACTGCACTTACTCTTTACTGACTTCAATTCACTACAAACTAAGGTAGAACTTTAGACAAATGTATAGTGCATTTTTTTGTACAGTTCTGCCTTTTTTTGTGTTATGCTGGGACCAAAACATTATTTAAACCTTTCTAGTTGTAACTGTATGATTAGTAACTGGTTAGTAAAAACATTTGTTTTTAAGAAAACTGGCCTGAGTGGGATTTTCTTATATTGAGTGTGCGATTGTGGGAGGTTCAGTATTAATCTGTGACAAAACTGTTATTACTACGGGGTACCATCATAAGCTACCAAATCGAACAAAGGGTCTGAAAATGGAAAGTCTGGATATGACAGAGGGAATACCAACCTGTCAAGGAAGAGTCTGGTGGGATCTGAACCAGGTTATTGCACGCCTTGTGGGAGAAACAGAATCAGGGTTACAACGCTACCTCAAAGAGGTTGCAATGCCTGGATCATCCCTCTTTGTGTAACAACCAAGAAGGATTCATATTTGGCTACAAGACTCGTGACTGGTATTGCACCCTGATCCAGCATAAAGAGGGGACCCTAGGACTTCATGGTGAGTGTTCAGTTATGAAGCCAGTGAGCACTATAAAGGGACTTGAAGAAGATATCCCCTATTTTCCCCCTTCCTGTCATGGACTACATTTGGGGTGGGCATTGTGAGCTCAGTGGACCTGACCTGCAGGAGTGGGTTCGTGACAGCCTCCACCATAGGCATGGGCCTCCTGACAGGAGACACAACCACCATGGGCAGCAGGCTTATGAAACAAGTCCTTACCATGCATACCCTCTGGCAGGTTGAGGGGTCAGAGACTTAAGGGACAGTAACGTCACCCTGGAGGTTTGAAGCTTGCATAGAGCATTCTCAATATCACCACAAAACAGTCTGGATCCTCTAAAAGGACATTCAGCATAGACTGTTGTACATCAGTGCACACCCAGTCACACGTAGCCAGGTGTATCTCTGAAGGCATATACCAGAGGAAGCAGCCCTGGCCAAAGCAGAACTAACAGATGCTGACCAGAATCCATACCAGCTAAAGCAGCATTTAAACAAATCAGCACTGGCAGGACTGGCAGACAAAGCCTGAATAGTGGATATGACAGACTTCAACAGGCTACTCTGATATTTAATCATATAGGCCTGGTAGTTAGCTATCCTGAGACCCGAGGAAACAGAGGCATAAGTCCTTTTCCCATAATATCTAGCCTTCTGGATTTCTTATATAGAGGTTGGGAGCTCATGTGTCTAGGGGCTCAATAAATGAAAATTACGTACGCAGCATAATTCTTGATCTTCTAGGGATATCAGCACCATTGATTCACACCAAAGGGTCTAAGCTACAGGGGCTAGGACCCCCCCAGATGCCAGAACTTTTCAGGAGGGCTGGTGTGAGGGTAAGCTGTGCACATGCATGATACCATGAGGGGATGCTCATAGTGCAGGCTTACCTTGGCACAGCCCACAACCACCTGAGTAACTTTTTTACTGAGGAGGTGCAGCATGACCTAACAAGTACTTATGCACTAAACCCAAGGGTATAAGATAGCCCTGGTGACCCACGTAAGAAGGTCAACAAACCAGTAACACATTGTCTTCACAGTCCAACTAAGAACAAGAGGAAGACTAATAAACTCACTAGAGTTTCAGGAGATGGTGGACGGGCGGTGAATAAGTTCAAGAACTACAATGAGTACGTAATTTTATATCTTTTCAGGAATAAATCTTCACCACTGATTCCCACTAGTGGGACAAAGTACCACGCCAGACAAAATCTCTCAGACTAGGGCAGTAGGAGCCAAGGGCTCACTCAGGGCAATAATCCACTCAGGATTGTCTTGCCAAAGGTGGCATGCTGCCTAGCATGAACACCTAGGGCATACTGCTTAACAAAAGTGTGCACTTTGCTCCAAGTTTCAGCTCTGCAGATATCACCGATAGGCACAAAGTGAATCTCTGCCAGGGATGTGGAAACCACTCTGGTGGAGTGGGTGCATACCTGGGCCATAGTATAGCAGTTGTGCAGGCAGCTAACAATTCAAGCAGAAATGCACTCAGCTTTCGTAGGCTGTCCCTTACAACTGGGATCGAAGAAGACAAAGAGCTGTTTGGATTACTTAAAGTCCTTAGTTCTGCCTAGGTAGAATGTGAGTACCCTCTCAACATCCAGAGAATGGACAGTGTGCTCTCTTTCATTCCTGAAGATGCTGGGGAGACACTGGTGGCTCTGGAAACAGAAGAGTGCCTGGAGGGCACTGAAATAGGGGCAGACATCTAGAATTGTATTGACTAATGCATGAACATCCACCATTGCTATCCGAGGAGCTTCAGCAGTCATCCGGGTACCATGAGTAGACCCTATCAGAATAATAGAAGAAAATGGTGCAAGTGGTGGCACCAAATGACCCATCAACGAGGGAGGCAAATGTATGTCCCGGTCATCGGGCGGAAAACCATTGACGAATGATCACTAGAACCCAGGACATAGTGTCCTTCCCCTAGCTTTACAGCTGTCGACGACCACGTGGAACCCTGTGGGAGGTTATACAGAGACCCTCTTGATGGAGGTGACAGCGGTAACTTTATAACACCCTTATCAAACTATCAGATACATCAGTAATTACTGCAGAAAGACCTAGAGGCCAAATAGGGTTGACATTGTCCCTTTAATGGTGTACGGACATTTAGTACCAT
Source organism: Neoceratodus forsteri (assembly GCA_016271365.2). NCBI lineage: Eukaryota > Metazoa > Chordata > Ceratodontiformes > Ceratodontidae > Neoceratodus > Neoceratodus forsteri. The sequence continues at coordinate 1,705,333,319 of CM028129.1, read as the reverse complement.
TGTCAGTGGTTCTTCTCCTTTCTCAAAGTGGCAGCTGCTCTGCAATAAACATACCTCAGTGAGTTTGATGATCTCGCCAGAGCTCAGACACAACTTTTTGTTGTCATCCAGCACTGTATTCATGTTTTCAATCCAAACTGCATCGACTGGCCCATCAAACATGTACCACTTTTTCTGAAGGTCTGTGGCTGAAGCACCGGCCCGAATCAGGGAGGACAAAATTCCATCTGTCCTGTAAAAAGAAGCAGCAACAGCTTTTCAAGAGCACTGGTGGGGCCTCTGTGATGAGGGCATATACTGTATCTACCACTAAGGCAACAAGGTAATGTTCTAGCAAACAGGTCTATTTGATAACAGATCTTCTCTAATAAACCAAGGGAGATCAGGTCCCAGGTACAACAATGTTCACCTTAGACGTGTGGTGGTAAGAAAGTTGAACATGTGTTTTGGTAAGACTAAAGAGACGTCCCAAGGCAAAAAAAACATCTAATTTATTTGCTAAGTTCACAGTAAATAGGTTGCTGCTTGGCAAACCATTCTCAGGATGTTGTTAATATTTCTCAAATAAGCATTTAGTTTTCATATAAGTAGTCTAAGTTAAAGCAAATAGTTAATAAGCATTTTCTTGACGTTTCAATAATAAGCAGTATCTCATTTAAATAATTTGGCCTGTACATGCTTATAGCGTATTTGGCAAATGCTGATGTCTACGGATAACTTGAATAACTTGAATTGCTTACATATTCAGAAACAACTTGAGAACTGGGACTGTTTAAACACGCCTCAACGCCTTACAAAATGTATTTTTATAAGTAGTTGAAGTACTTCTCAAGTGCTTAAAATGCATTTCTTTTTGCCAGCTCTGTGATGTGGAGAAGTGAGGGACTGCTTAGACACCCTGGCAAACCTGGTTTGCATCCTGAGTTTGGGACATCAGGAGGGGAGGCTGGCAGGTACTGTAGGGCGACCGAGAGTCCCTCCGGGGAATAGGGGTTCTCCGGTGCCAGTCTCACAGAGACATCTAAGTAGGGCCACATGGTGTGCCAGTGATGCTTTGGGTGACCAATTGTGTTATACCTACACTCCAAGGGGCAGTTACAAGTGTGCACTGTACTAATCAACAGAGAGGGGTGGGACAAACCATAGCTTAAAAATCCCTTACTAGATGGATGACAGCACTGACAGTCACTCAGGTTCGGTGGGCATGTGAATGTAATGTCTCCAAACCTCCTGCATGACATGAGTGCCACTTTCTTTGAATTTCCTCAAGTAGGTGTTGGGGTTTGTGAAAAGGGGAAGTTCACCATGGGTGTCTAAGCTGGGGAAGCTCGAGGGTTATTCTCAGAGGGTCTGGCACTGAAGAAGCGCCAACATCAGCAGCAAGATCCCAGACGGTCAGCAGCTTAGGTGAGCCTAATGCTTGCCAGGAAAAAATAAATAACTTTAACAAACAAACAAAAAGTAAGAAAGCTGATAAATCTCTAGAGAAGCAGTTTAATGAACACAAAGGTTTTGACATGATTTTTCCTGGTTTTTTTTTTTGCAGTTTAGTTTCATCCTTATTATTCCCATCCAAATATAGGTTACTGACCTGTAACTGTAGTTCTGCTAGTGGTATACAGTTCACATTTTACATTTTACTGCTCTGCCTGGGTAGTAAAGCTTTCACCTCAGTCACCCCTAATTTCTGGAAGTCTGTCCACTTCACTTCACTCTCTTGATTCTCACCCTTTATTCAAATGGCTGCTGCTAGTTGTACCTGCCCCCCTGAGTGATCACCCCTGTACCACTCCAACAAGCTCACTGAGGTCATCCAGTAACTTAGACACCCTGGGTGGGATATTCAGAGTGCGCCAGGCTGTGGCGCAAGCCTGGGCGCAGCAGAACTGGGATGTGCCAGGGCGCTGCTAGGGTGATATTCAATGGTGCTGCGCCATGGCTCAGCACCGTTGAATATTGCGCTGTGGCCACCCGCAATGTGCATGGCGCAGTGGCACTGCACCAGCACAAGTGGCCAGAGAGGGGCAGGGGATGCGCTACCATAAGTGCCATTGCGCTAGGCGCATCACCCGCGATATTCAAAAGTGCACATGCAAATGGGGCCATAATGCATGCAAGGCACAAATGGGGCCATTTGCATGTCATCATGGCCCCATTTGCATGCAGGTGTGCCGATCCCAGGCGACTTGCGCCTGGTGCTCTGCCAGGCTGCAGCCGTCGGGGACCGACGCCCCCTGCACAAGCGGCAAAGTGCCCCACTGCCCGATCGCGGGCCTATGTATAGAATTAAAGGTCCAATATCCCTGGTGGTCCAGTGGACCACTCCCAGCCCGGTCGCAGGTATATGTATAAAGTAAAGGTCCAATATCCCTGGTGGTCCAGGGGACCGCGTCCAGCCCGATCGCGGGTATATGTGTAGAATTAAAGGTCCAATATCCCTGGTGGTCCAGTGGACCGCGTCCAGCCCGATCGCGGGCATCAGCGATAAAATATTAAAATCCAATCCATCCCTGGTGGTCCAGCGGTACCCCTCAAACTGAGCCCCACCACCCTGCTCCCCGGTCAGTGGCGGGCGGCAACTCCCACCCGCATGCCGCCCGCCGTCCCCGACTGACTCGTGACAGAGGCTGTCGCCCATTGGTCCACAGTCGCAATAATGGGCATGCAGCCCCACCGTACTCACACAGTCCAGAAATGGTGAATGGCAATGGGTGCAAATGCCAGCCACTGCCACCCGGGAAGCAGTATCAGAAGCATCCATTGCAGCTTTAATTTGTTGATTATTGAACTCGATACCTCTAATTATGGTCTGTAGCAGCTCTGAGTTAACCTCCGTCTCAGGCAGAGCTTCTACCGTTGCTTTGAGTGAATGCCAAAAAACACACTCGTATTGAGAAAAATAGCCGTGGTAGCTGGCAATGTGCATACCCAGGGTTGAGGCAGCAAAGACTGTCTTATCCAAGGTGTCTATCTTGCGAGATTCTTTGTTTATAGGATGGTCTGTAGATTCCTGAGGGAGGACAGCCCTATCATTCTCTGCCAGGACCACTATGGCATCAACAAAGGCTTGTGAGGCCAAGATGGGGCGATCCTTGGGAGGGGCATATTTCCTATCTATGGACTTGGCCGCAGAAGGAATAAGAGCCGGATTCTTCCATACCAACTGGGAAAGAGTCTCGAAAGAGGACTGTACCAGAGGGGGTTAAATCCATAGGGATTTCTGGAACATGTAGATATTGGAGACACAAAAGCTTCCCAGGATCGATTTCCGAGGTCTGGAGAGAAAGAGTAGAATTTAAATTCTTGAGCAAAGGAAAGATCTTCAACAACAGGCTCTACAGGAGGATTGATCCCTGTCCCCAGGGCAGAATCGGCAGCAACATCATCACCCAGCTGAAGATCCAAATCGGGCTCAAAATCATCTCCTGACAGTCCAGGGGGGACTGTATAGACAAGAAAGGAATGAAAACCAGGAGGAAGAAGAGAAGGAAAAAGAATAGGAGTCGAAAACCTCTGGAAACTAGATGGCACCATACTCATCCTCTGTGCCGTCAAAAGAACGGCGCCGGTACAGAACAGTGCTGACACAGAAAATGGCAATGCACATGGTGCCAACAGGAGCGAACACCGCATAGCGCTGATGCCACCCCGGCACCGAGGAGGGTGCCGACGGGTAGTGCGGCACTGCACATGCGCCGACAGCAACCCTGGTGCTGAGGACGGCACCAACAGGGTATGCGGTGCCGCAGATGGCGCCAACACCACCCGCGGCACCGAAAAGAACCTCAGCGCTGGAGAAGTCAGCACCGCAGTTGACGGCACCATCGCAGAAGTCTGAGAACTGTGATTTGAAGGTAAAGGATGAAAAATGGCAGGAGATAAAGGCATCGGTGTGGACCCGTCCGCAACCACGTGAGGGGATAGAACACGAGCATGGAGTTGACTGCACCGAAGAAGGTGCTGCCTGACTAGGAAGTCCTAACTTCCCTGCCTGCTGATCCGAAACCAACAGGCCCGATGGCCCGGTGGCGGACTGGCGGTTCAGGCAGTCGAGACAACCTCCGAGCCCACTGCTCCATAAGACCGGCCCAATGGTGAAACTGCTCATCAGAAGCCCCTCCAATAGGCGGTGAGGAGCACCAGTGTGGAAGAGGCCAGCTACCAGAGACAGAAACTGGCAACTCCGAAAGAAGCGGAGACCGGCTCCTGACCCTAACAACCGACTGTCTACGCACAGACATGCCAGAGGGCAACCTCGAGTTATGCCGTTTCTTCTTCGACCGATGGGCGAAGAAGAACTCGAGTTCAAATGGCGCCATGAATGGACACTGTTTCTTTTATGCTTTCGAGAGGACCACCAATCCCCAAGCACTGGACTGTCCGTTGTCAGAACCCCCAGAGAGGGCTAAGGACCAGATCTGGCCTGGCTGACTGAATAGCTTTCATCAGAGTCTCCCTATCATCACCTGCCCCACTCATGGTTGACTCCGTCAGTGGAGGGCTGAAGACTTCTTTCTTGTACAAGTAAGAAATTTATTTAAGCAATAAGGCATGACAGGGTGTGTGTTATTGTGTATTATACAACGGCAAGAAAAAAATCTCTTCTCTGATTGGTCAGTGTGTGCCTCGGACAGTGATGATATTAAACTATAACATCACTGTATTAAGTTCAGGCACACAACTGACCGGACAACAGTGAAAAATCCCTCCCTGCCCACGCAAGCCACCAGCAAGCCAACAGTCCCTCAAGCCGTCACAGCTTAGACCAGCTCGCCCCCCCCCACAACAAACACACATTTTCTGCATCACTGCCTCACTCCTTCATTCAATAAAACCAAAGCAACAACATTAAACAAAACGGCGGCTCTCCATCTTTGACTGCACTCTAGCTGCCTGCGAATATGAAACACATGTTGCCGCGCACTCAGCCGTTTCAAAAAAAACACAAACAGTGGCAATGGCATTTTAAACCCTCACCAGCTTCTCATCAAACCCAAAAACTTTTGCCTTTTCAGAAAAAGCACTTTTACCAAAATAAAAACGACCTGTAACTTACAGGTCCTGCTGATGTCCAGTTACGCAGTGCAGCGGGAAACCGGAAGTAACCACTCGGCTTCGATGTTTTTTTTCACTGTCCATGCCTTTCTCTCACAGCTAACAAAATAAAAAAATAACGTCTTCAACTGCTTCCAAAACAAGCAGCGGGAGCACTCTAATTAAATTCAAAAGATACCACACGACGAGTGTGTTTGGGGGATCCATGCACAAGAAAGGCATATATTAGCAGCAGCACCACCTACTGGACTACTTTTTCTCTTATTTCTGAAATATTTTATTTTAAAATGAGCCACTGTATAATAGCAATAAGGCACTCCAGGGAATGTGTTATTGTGTAACACGTCACTCCTGGGGTGGTGGAAGCACCGGGCTCGCCTCGTGCTTCAACCCACCCCAGGAGTGACATTATTACACAATAACACACACCCTGTCGTGCTTTTATTGCTTAGTCAACGCCACTCCTGGGTGGGTTGAAGCACGAGGCAAAGCCGGTGCTTCCACCACCTCAGGAGTGACATTATTACAATAACACACATCCCTAGAGTGCCTTATTGCTATTATATAATGGCTAATTTTTAATGATACAGAAAAAGAAAAATATATTTTGGGGCTTTTTGATCATTTTCGTGTGTGGAAGAACATGTTTAAAAAATCCACAATTTATTTTGCCTACTAGATGGTTCTGTGAGCATATGCTGCCTTCTGTTTCCTGCCTACAGATTTCTTTCTGTCCCACACACACATCTGTGTTGTCACAGTGGCATAATAAATCATGGCTCCAGCTTGTCACCTTAACTTTTTTTTAAGTCTGTTAGAAATGAAGCCATTTAAAGTGGGGTCATTTATTTTGGTCCCTAGACAGCCTGGCTGCCGACCGGGTCGGCGAATGCAGCAGACGTCCGGCACATCTGGGAATGCAGCTACTCTGGGCTCTGTTGTGTGTGAGAAAAGCAGATTGCAGGTACGGCTCTGTATTTCTTTTATTTTACTTTTTTATTTATCATGCTGTGTAAAACATGGAAGTGCAGCCTCAGAGTCAAGGAACGAGCATGGGCTGTAGTGTACATGCGCTACAACAGCCGCAATTATAAGACATCGGTGGACTGTTATTATGAAGGTGCTGTTACGGAGTTATTTAACTTTTCATTTTAGGAGATAGATGATGAAAAAAGTATGCGGTGCTGTGCTTATGGTATCAGAATGGTGCAAATGTCCATTTTGGTATTTTTCTGTGTAGCAGGGAGTTTGAAACCGTCCGTGTCGGCTTGGATGTACTTGAGCAGGGAGGATCTTTCGCTGTGTTGAGGTCAACTTTGGCCTATTACAGTCAGTGATGTTATTGTTCAATAACATCACTGTCTCTGGATGTCAGCAGCCAATCAGGTTGCTAGAAATTATCTTGCCATTTATAATAAAATATAATCGGTACTTTTCGTGATAAAATACAAAATAATAAAACTGAAAACTAAGTTGCTAGTTTGAAGTTTGACTCCCAACAAGCTGAACGTCACTGCAAGTGCACTCGGCGGCGGGAAAAATAACTGAGGCAGTTGGAGGTTGACATCGAGACAGTCTATACCAAAAGCCTGGCTCATGTTACCGCTTCCTCGCAACTCCATCTCGGCGCCATTCCTCATGAAAAATGTTTGGCTCTAGCTGGGTCCTAGTGCCTATGGCATACTCCCATCAGTGTGAATGAGTGGTGGAGACTTTATGCCCAGGATGATCACAGTAAAACAAGAAAAGCTAAAAGAAACGGTTTTACCAGTTTCTGAAGAGTCTACAGCGTCAAGTAGAAGCGTCAGCAGAACTTTGGCAGACTAATGGCGACTACACAGAATCAAGGCTCGGTTCCCACAGGGTGATGCAACCTTGACGGTGAAAAAGAAGAACTGAGGTAATGGCGGGCTGGCGTCCGATACTAGCCAACCAGCAAAGCCACATATATGCTGGCCTTGAGGGGGTGCCATTTCCGACGTCATTCCCCTCCTCCAGAGCTAAGCTGAAAAAAGCTTCCAGCTATAAGCTTCCCGCAGGGTCCTGGCGCCTCCAGCTTAGATACACCAGTGATAAATGGTGAAGATTGATACAGGTAAGATCAGTTGACTTGACACTCAAAATCTTTCAGCGTTGCAGAGACGCAAAGAAGAAGAGCTGCCTCTTTCAGCAAAATGAAGGATCTGATGTCATGGGGTGGAACTGGAGGATATACCATCCAAGTGGTGGGAGGAACTTAGTTTGAAGACTTCCGATGACTCAGTTGTCTCGAGCAGAATTGCCAGAGTGTGGATAGTGAACAGTATCCACGTCGTTAGAAGTTATCTATTTATTTAGCCGTTCACTGGTTAGGTGCGCTGGTCCCAGGCATGATTATTAGGCATAACCCAAGCTATGAAGATGGCACACAACAATTCAGTAGGAATGTAGTACATACAGGGCTTAAATGATAGAGCTAATTCCAAGAACATGCAACACTATAGATCACACTAGTGTTTCACTGATACTGGTGCAAATGGCAGTAACGCCCTTACCATTCATGAGTCAAGAGGTCAAATTCACCATATAGCTGGCCCATTGTGATGGACTTTGGGTTGAGTACGAAAGTGTGTACAGTTTCATATATGCCACCACTGACTGAAGGCTGGCCTTTCAGGGCTGTTATTGCAGTGGCTAAAACTTCATAACACTATGCATAAAAAAAGGACGAATGTTAAAAAGGGAATGTTAACTCACATTTAAAAAAACAAGGCAACCATGTAGGATTTATGCTTAATCTCTGTATAATGTAAATAACCCAATACATTTTTACAGTAGGGTTTTAGTGCACTAAATAATGCTAAAGATCAATGTGAAATATACATTATCCAGCCTGTCAGAGCAGGGATAAGGCTACCATTTGCAACACCAGCAACCTAGGTTCAGGAGTGAGCCAGGGTCATCGAGGGGTGAGCAGGGATGTGGAGGACTGAGCATCCCAAGGGAAGCTCTCCTTCTCTTGGGATAGAAGCAGAAGGCACTGCAGCAGTGCCCCAAGTGACCACAGATGAAGCTGCACGGTGGGTGTGATATGAGGAGGAAGACAATGGCTGATGTAGTGCAGTAGTTTGCTGTGCATGCTTGACATGGCATCTTCGATGCTGGTGTCTCCAGGAAGGAACATGGAAGAAAACATAGGGTCCAGGCGCCCGTGATTATGATGGACCCTAGTATATCTGGTCTTGCACCTCGCTACATACCTTCTCATGAATGACCACAGTTGGATTTGCACCCCTCTTTTCCAACCCTGCCTAGGGGGTAAACCATAGCTCTGTGGAGGACAGAGCGGACAGGTGAGAGAAGTGCTTAGGGTCGGATGTTCCTTGGACGCTCCTGAGAGAGGCAGGTGCTGGAACAAGCTAGGAAAGTTGGTAGGTAAAACAAAAAAGAAAATATAAGATACAGAGGGTGCAATCCTTAGTTGCATGAACTGACACTAAATCCTTGCAGTATGATTTTCCACCTCTCCCTTGGCTGTAACCCCTTGAGCTATTTTATAAAGGGGACTGCACATCCATCCCATGTCAGAACCCATCAAAGTGTGATTACGTATAAGGGGGTTGCAATGCAAATGGAATACAGTGCCATAATCAAGGCATGGCAGCCTAGTCACACTGGGCCCATAGTCATCTTATGCACCCCCCTGCCATAAGGGCATTTTAAGGCAGGGGGAAAGGGCAGACAGCAACTGCGTCTGGCACACACTGACATTGGGGGACCATGAATGGTGTGGAAAAAATACATGGTATTACTGTAGCACTGCTGTAACGTAATTCTATGGAAAAATAAAATGGCATTATGTTGGGGAAAAGGGCTATGGTGGGGGATCCACTGAATGCCACTAACTCCTTAAACCAGCAGTGCAATGAAAAAAAAATATTTTTCCCAAAAAGCTGATTTCAGCTACAGTTGATAAAAATATCAGCATACATGTCACATCTACTTTTCTAGGTACCTCCTATGCGGCGCACCATATGTTTTTTTTATTTTCTCGATCCTAAATCTTACCAGCTCTACAATGCTATTTCAAGCCAAATGTGTGGGCCACCTTTTTCTTGAGAAAAAAAAAACTAAATGAAAACATTTATAAAATACTCAACTTTGGCCCGGTGGCGCTGAGGGTTGAGGCGCTGGATGCCACACTTCGCACCACGCCGGCGACCCGGGTTCGGGAATGGACTCGGGTCATCGGGGGTTGGAAGGGGGAGGAGGATTGAGTGCCCCAATGGATGCTCTCCTCCAGGGGTGGGATTCTGGGGTGTCTCGCACACCCAACGCACTGGTGCCGGTTGAAGCATGGGCATCGGGGCACAGGCGGCTCTTCAAGAGTTGGGGAGGGAAGGACGTTGTGGGCACTTGACTGCAGCATGCGTCAGCGCACCGCAGGACTGGACATTCGTCCTATGTGCCGACGCCCTCAGGAGAAGGAGGGACTAAGGGGATAAAATGGAAACATACCCCCTCTCAGGCCAAGATGACGACCGATCCACCTTGACTTGCCTACCCGCAGGACAGACCCCGTTGTACAGGCACTATAAGGAGAAGGAGTAAGACAGGAGGGGTAATGAGTAAGTCTGGCACTCTAGGGACAGATTCTGTGGGAGGGACCTGTGGATGATCAGAGGTCTGAAGGAGTGTGTGGGGGCAGGAAGGAAAGTGTAAAAGAAAAAAATGCTCACATTTTGGTGTAACTAGAAAATGTCACCACTAATTAAAACTGAAAGATGCCGGGAATCTTTTATAGTGGAAAAAATATGTGGGGTCAAATATTTTGTCCAATTTTGTTGCACAGCTGCTTTAAGGACTAGGGCCAGGTTGGTAATCCACTGGACCAACAGGGAGGACTCTGTGGGACCACACTAATGATGTCTCTCCAGGGTGGAGCTGTAAAGGAGCAGATTGAAACAAAGTAGGCCCATCAGGGCACACTATGGACTTTTTCCGTCCTTAACCTTTGATACACTTGTGGGCCCACAAGCAAATTAAACGTACGGGTCTGGCAGGTGGGGTGAGGGGGTACCTGTCTGCCTGATGCACACTGTCATACATGCCTGTGCAAGGCAGTATGCCATGTGCAGACATGTATGACTACTTTATCTGCACGGTCAATGGCAGCAAACTCAATTTAAACAGGTCTGCACACAGTAACAGCTGGAATGCCTAATATAAATTCTTACCTTTGCACTAGGGGGACCCCTGCTAAAGCAGTATGAGTTACAAACCAGCAGGGGAAGCTTGTGCTTTGGGCAGCCAACACCTTCTCAGACAAACCATTAGGGTGAGCTTGCACCAGGCAGTTAACACTCTACCTGACAGACCAGCGGGAGCTTGTGCATTTGGCAGATGGCACCCTCCCAACAAATCAGCAGGGGATTTTGCACAGGGCAGCTGACCATGCCCTCACAAACCAGGAGGAAGAACTTGTCCACAGGGTAGCTGACACCCTCCCTGATAAACCAGCATGGAGAACTTATGCACAGGGCAGTAGGCACCTTCCTTGACAAACCAGCAGGAGGAACTTGTGTGCAGGGCAACCGAGACCTTTCCTGACAGACCAGCAGGGGGAGCTTGTGCACTGGGCAGCCAACAACCTCACTGACAAAACAGCAGGGGAAACTTGTGCACTGGGCAGCCAACAACCTCACTGACAAAACTGCAGGGGAAACTTGTGCACTGGGCAGCCAACAACCTCACTGACAAACCAGCAGGGGAGTTTGTATTCTGGGTAGGCCAAAACCCTCTCTGACAGCAGTAGGAGCTTGTGCACAGGGCAGCTGACAACTTCCCAGAAAAAACAGCAGCGGTAGCTTGTACACTGTGCAGCTTATAGCCTCAATGACAAACCAGCAGACAGAGCCCGTGCACAGGGCAGCCAACACCCTCCCTGACAAACTAGCAGGAGTTTGTGCACATGGCAACTGCACCCTCCCAGAAAAAAACAGCAAGTGGAGCTTGTGCACTGGGCAGCTGACACTCTCCCAGACAAACTAGCAGGGGAAGCTCTTGCACTTGGCAGCTGACGGTCTCCCTGACAGACCACCAGGGGGAGCTTGTGCTTTGGGCAGCTGACACCCTTCCAGACAAACCAGCAGGGAGAGCTTGGGCACTGGGCAGCTGATACCTTCATAGACAAACCAGCAGGGGAAGCCTGTGCATTGGGGAGCCGACATTCTCCCAGACAAAACAGCAAGGGGGAGTTGTGCACTTGGCTGTCAATACCCTCCCTAAAAAAAACAGCAAGATGGAGCTTGTGTGCTGGGCAGCTGACAAGCTCCCTGGCAAACCAGCAGACGCAGCTTATGCACTGGACTGCTGACACTCTCCCAGCATGACATTTAGCAAAACATCTATACGATGCACTTAGCCTGCCCCAACGCAGTACGTACAAATCAACATCCAACCCCACCATGTCATAAGGTCAACTGATGTCCCCTATATTTAGGTTTCACTGCATGTCAAAATTTAGACAGGTATAAATACTGCAAAAGACCCCTGGTTGTCAGGCAAGCTACCACTGTGAATCCAAGCCAATCAGTGGAAACCACAGTAGTCAAAAGTTTGCATTAGCATGCCATTCTCTACTAGTTAAGCTAGGTGCTTCTAGTCTGTTCAGAAGAAATTAACAAGAATCCCCAAACCTGACTGGATATCTGTCAGGCATTGCATTGTTTAAAAAAAGACTCACCTTTGTCTTTCCAGAGCCAGCTGGCCCAACCAGCATCAGACCATGACGAACCACTGTAGTTTCATACAACTGGATGCACTTGGTCACAAAACCTAGAGAGTGCATACGATATATTATTCTGAGCTGAATTTCCAAATCCCTCATTTTTATACTATCACTATACCGTACTCCATATTGACACTGCTACAGTTGTAAGAGTGATCCTACATGCAGTGCTCCAAATAATTTTGGCATTTAAGAATAATATACTCACCATTTTTGACATTAATTGAGTAAAATTTAATTTTGATGAGTAAAAGTGTTTTAAACTTGGAAAAAAATGAAAATTACATACCTACCGTAATTGTTGATCTTTCTACATATCTTCACCATTCATTACTGGTGGGTCTATGCCGGAGGCACTAGGACCCTGCAGGAGCCTCTAAGAAAGGTTTTGAAAAACCTGGAGGAGGAGCCGACGTTGGGGACGGCACCGCCCACAAGGCTCATGTACTATGTGGCGCTCGCAGGTTGGCCAGTAACCGACGCCGACTCCTCCCATACCTCTGGTCTGCTCGCCATAGAGTGAGAATATGAAATAGAGAAAAGAAGGGAGGGGGGAGGGCAAGAGATAGACAAAGGAAAGGAAATGAACTGAAAAAGGAATAAGGTTGACAGAGAGGATAGTGGTAGAGTCTGGACCTAAGGGGTAGGGAGAAGGGCCCCAACCACTAGGCAAAAGAAGAAAGAATGAGAAAGAAGAAAGGAAAGGAAAGAAAAGCAGAAAGGCAAAAATAGAAATGGTGTGCAGGGAGGGGGGCAACAGCCACTCTTGGCAGGAGAGAGACATAGAGGGAGAAAGCAGGACAAAGATGGAGGAGAAAGCAAAGCACCCCTCCAAACAGTTACATACCCTTCGGCTAGGATCTGAGGCACTCACAGGAGTACCCTTATTCCCTTCTCCCCCGAAGCAACTTCCTACCTGTTGTCTCTTTCTGAAAAGTTTTAATTTTCTTCGAAAGAGAACAGAAACAGGTCATAAGAAGGTGGAGAGAGAGCTGAACGGAAGAGTAGAGGTAGAGGTGATGCGTCCATTCTCCCTATGAGTGCCCCCTCCCCGCACACTGGGTTGAGAGAGAGGAGCAATATCTCGTAATAAGGAAGTGAGGAAGGTGCCCACACCAAACCTTTCCTGAGTTTTTTCTTTTTTTTTTTTTTTTGAAGGTCCCAGTGATAGATGTCCAAAACACCAGGACATAGACTCCCCAGTGTCTGTGGAAACAGAAGTCCTGCACAAGGCAGGAGAGGCACTAGGAGAATCCCTACACAGGGACTGTGGAAAATGAGAAAGCAAAAAGTCTTCCGCGCCCCCCCCCGAACTGGTGGGACCTGAGGATGTTCTACAAGAGCAGAGTGGAACATAGGAAATGCACTACAGAGTCGACCTCCCACTGAGTGAGAAAATAAGTTATCAAGGTTTTACAGCTGCTCAGTTCCTTTCTCTCAAAAGTTGTTAAGTGAAGCTAAGTGATTTTAATTAAAGTTCAGTGTGTTGCTTTCACCGAGTAAATAAAGACTAAATCAAGAACCAAACCAAACACATTTTTACAAAAAGGAGCTGTAATCATAAAAAGTACTGGTATCCAGTACTTCTTGATGTCTTGTTTGTTTTCTCTGTTTTGTTTATTCCTGTAACGCATGAGTGTGTCTCATGAACAAAGTATTTTCCAGTTGCAATGGAAAAAAGGCTACTTCTGATAAATGGGACGGCCGCTTGAAGGGGATGATAGGGCGTCCACGGAGGTGTCCCCTTTAAGAGGCTTCTACTGTACAGCCAGTATCGATGCAACCCTTTCATCTGACTTTAACGGTATCCAAAACTGGTTAAACGTCCTCAAACTAGTACTCAGCACAAGCAAAACAAAAGCCATGCAGCTTGGATCAGCTCCAAAGCTCAATGCATGCACAATGACACTGACTATTCAGGACTTGGGAGGTTCATTGCTGGAATGTGTGACTTCTTTCAACTACCTGGTCATCCTACTTCATCAAATCCTATATCTCAATCTCCATGTACAGTCAGCTTGCAGAGCTGTCAACTCCAAACTGGGTGTAGCATATAAGACTAGCTATACGTTCACGCCCTCGGCTAAACTGGCCATTGCTAGGGGAATTCTGCTCCCTACCCTAACCTGAGGGGCTCCCTTACTTGTGGCTGCTCATAAAACCTCCCTACTCAAATGGGATGTTACGTACAGTATAACAACATATGTTGCTACACCTCATCCGCTCCATTGCTTAAACACCACTGTCAACTCTACAATGACCTCTGTTGGCTCCCTCCCTCTGCTAGCAGGAACTACTACCTTGGTTCACGACTGATTCTATCATTCGAATCAGACCCCACAGTCACTTGCTTCTATGCTTGTTCCCAAGCCATATATCATGGTCTGCGATTGGCTGATAAATCTTTACTGAATATACCTAAGTGTTGCACAAGGAAAGGAACTGCTGCATTTGAGTATACTGCTCCACAACTGTGGAATGCCCTGCCCCTCGACATTAGACTTTCCAACACACATCAATGCTTTAAGAGAGAGCTACACCTACATCTACTACTTGCATATTATATGTCTGTTCCTGCTTTGACCCTACCTGACAATCATTGGCACGGCAACAAATAGTATCCTGACCTCTTCTTAACCCACTTACTGCCACCTCCTTGTCCCAGCTCCTTTTCCCTGCTTTTCCACAAGCTAAGCCCAGCAGTCATCTCCTTAACCACACACACACACACACACACACACATTAATCTAACTTTATGACTCACTCCCTTCATCCTCCCTTGCTGACCCTACTGTATTCCCTGTTCTATACTCCTCTTCTTTTATTGCTTTTGATTTCTTGCACACTGTACTGTTTCAAATGTTTTTGACAACTTGATAGTCTTATGTACTGTATCTTCTCTACTCAATGTAAGCTAGGTACCTGTAAATTTATGAACTGTTTATATATTTTTATGTACTGTATCCTCTCAACTCAATGTACGTAATGCACTTATGAATTGTTACCCTGTATGTTCTACATGTCTGCACTCTCCCGGGTCATGCCTGAAAATAGTCATTTTTTGGCTAGTGCACTTACCCGGTTAACAAAAGCTAAATAAAAAATAAAAATAATGGTGTAACTGGCCTGCTGGAGGCCTAAAGTGACAGCCGTAGAGACCTTTATGACATGTAGTCCAGTTTTATGGACTCCTTTATTAGGTGGCTTGTTTGACTTGTGAAAGATCAAGTTGGACACCAGCCCTGGGAATCTCGAGAGGTTCCGACAGGGACTGTGTACTTGTGGGCCATACTGGTGGGAGCAAGGGGTAGGAGGCTGGGTGGGTGCTGACACAGGTCCAGAGTCTGGTCCATTATGGCTCCTGCCATGGGAAAGGCCACTCTTGGGGAGTCATCCTTGTCCAGGATAGTGGTGAAAGGGTATTTAGCCATCTTCTGTACTGTCTCCAAGGGAGATCCAAGGACTCCAAAATGGACTGAGCTAAGCCCCAAAGGCAGTCCACCTGAGAGGTACAACCGTCATAGGAATCAATGTCGACTGGATGGGTTCAACTCAAGGCCATGGAGGACTCTTCGTCAGAGTCTGAAGGTTCCTTGAAGATTGACCAGGCCTCTTTCTCGGGGTGTGACCTTTAGAGCCCTGGGTGACCTTGATGGACAGCTGACTAGGCATGCCAGTCTCCAGTTGTGATGTCTTTTTGGGGACCTTCTTGCATGGCTGCTGAGGAGGATGACTGCTACAAGTAGTCTGCAGAGCTACCAGCTAGGGGGCAGCAACCAGGGTAACCCACGACATCGAGGGCCCCAGGAGCAGAGACCTGCCCCACCCAGCAATAGCCTACTGTTGCCACAGCAGGTCCTTGTATTGTTGATGAAGGCATCATTGTAAATCCTCATCTGAGGACAATGAATCTGATAGGTTTTGAGGTTGATGCCAATTGACTGAGTGAGACTAGGACCATGACCTTTTGGCCATGATGGGTGTCCACCAGTGTGTCCATTTAGACCATCTGCTTTGACAGAAACCACAATGGGCCTCTGAGTGGTAACTGAAAGGGTGACCACTGAAGTAGGCAATGATTAGGAAACTGACCAATTCGGGCAAGCCCAGTGGTGCTCAGGGTTGAGGTGCTGAATGCTACACTTGGCATGCAGCTGTGCAGGCTCGGGAGTGAGCTTGGGTTGCCAGGGGTCGACAGGAAGGAAAGGATTGAGCGTCGGATGGACTGCTCTCTTCTCCTGGGAGGGAGGAATGGCCATCCTGCTCCTTGGTTGCCACCAGGTGGAGGTTGGGTGGCAGCGCTAGGAGTCAGGGAGGCACAAGAATGTGGCAAAGTGGCATGTGTGCACTCATAGCCATGAAGAGGAGGGACAGAATATGGAAAAAAAGATGGCATCCTCAGCTCCATGACCCCTGCCTGCCAACTGGCATCTTGCTCTGTCACCGGACCACTGGAGACCCCAAACTGGATATGTTGTTCTGGGTGAGGGGAGGACAGCCATCTCCTTCCCAGTCCTACCACGGAGGGGAGTACTAGGGGTTTGGTGGTGCCGGAGGAGCGGTGGAAGGACTTAGGTGGCAAGGCAGGGTGAAGATAGCTGCCTTTGGATGCCAGGAGGGGAGGTAAAACAATGTGAAAAAAAAAAAAAAGGAAGCTGACCAATTTGGGGGTGAGGGCCAAAATGGAAAATTGGGTTTGTAACTGGTGAACAGACAGGAGGCAGAGGGTAGTAGTAGTAAAAAGCACATACTCTAAGGATGGTGGGGGGGGGGGATCAGCCTAGTACTGTAAGGTTCAGAGCTGGGACCAGTCCTCTTCAATATCTTCACAAGGGACACCGCAGAGGAACTGGAGGGGAAGGTCTTTTTTTTTTTTGCAGGTGATGCCAAGGACATAGTGGATTTAGGGAAACTACAGGAGTGTTCGAAGGCACAGCAGGAAAGGGATCTCGGGGTTATTATTTTAGAAAACCTCAAAGTGGCAGCACAGTGTGACAAGGCTGTGGGCAGGGCTTGTTGGATGCTGTGGTGTACAGGAAAGAGCAGCACAAGCAGGAAGAGGGTGGAGGCGCTGCCACTGTACAGTTCCCAGATATGCCCCCACCTACAATACTGTATTAAGTTCTGGAGACTGCACCTCAGAAAAGACATAGACAGGGTGCAGGAGGTCCAGAGAGAGGCAGCCAAGATGGTGCAGGGGTTTCAAGGGAAGCCCTATGAGGAGAGACAGAGGGACCTCAATATGTACACTCTGGAGGACAGGAGAGCAAGGGGTGACATGATCAAGCCCTTCACGTACCTCATAGGAGTGAAAAGAGTGTAGGTAGGGAGCCTCTTCCACAAGAGGATGAGCTCCAGGACTAGGGGACATGCAATGAAACTGGAAGGGGAAAATATCAGGAAGAATGTGAGGAAATACCTCTTCACAGGAAGCATGGAACCAACTGCCAGATGAAACTGCGTAGGCTAGAACAGTGGAAGGTTTCAAGCATAAATGGGATAGACACATGGGTATATTACATAAACAGGGAGGAGGAGGCACCTCAAAGACAACTTAGGGTCTGCTGAGGTCAGGGAACCCTTTGGCAGACTAGGTAGGCCTAGTAGTCCTTTTCTTTTGACAATGTTATATGTTTCCAACCTAGGCCAGATCAAACAAAGACATCATCTGAGCTGGCTCTTGAGTGAGGGCTGAGTGAACCAGTGGCTGTGAGATTGTCAATGCCTTGTCACCCTCTCATTCTGACAGCTGGTTGACTGTCGAGGTCGTAGGCTCTGACAGGGCCATCATAGCGACCTTGACCCATCTTTTGACTAGTGGAAACTCGACCAAGGTCATACTGTTGGGGCAATCAGGAGAGGAAGAGTGTGATCAAGTGATTGTTCCCAGTCCAAGGATCAAAGACGATGATCCCATGATTGAAGACGATGGTGTTCTTGTGTTTCCGCTCATAAGGCAGGCTCCCCCATAGGTCTGAAGGGACAGCTACATTTTGCAGGATTCCACAATGAAAGTTCCTCTGACAGAGGGCCCAGCCGAGACTGTTGCTGAGACCAAGGGTGAGCTCACCCCACCCCCACAGTGCCACCAACCTAGTGGCTGCCAAGGGATGTTTATGGTTCCTGGACCTACTGAGGAAGAATAGTACCTTCCATTTCACAGTCTCTGTAGGATGGATGGTCTGGCAAGAAAGGAAAATTACGTACCTACCGTAATTCTTGATCTTCTTGGACGAGTCTCCACCACTCATTCACACTAGTGGGATTAGCGCCGGAGGCACTAAGACCCATCGGGAGCAAACTTTTTGCTGGAGGGTCGGCGCGAGAGACGGCGCCGCGAGACACGGCGTCGCGAGCAGCGGCTCGAGCGGTAATGACCATCTGGCACGACCCTCCAACCGCCTCAGTACCTTTTACCAAGGAGGTGCAGCGCAATCTAACGTAAGAGTAAACCTAATGATTAAAAACGGACATAAGATAGTCCGTATGACCCGTGTAAGAAGGGTCAGCAAAGAAGTCCTCACGGTCTAAAGATTTGAGGGAGTGAAGACCAATACAGCGGTGAGCTCGGGGGATGGAGGGTGGGCGTGTGAATGAGTGGTGGAGACTCGTCCAAGAAGATCAAGAATTACGGTAGGTACGTAATTTTCCTATCTTCCTGGACATAAGTCTCCACCACTCATTCACACTAGTGGGAGAGTACCAAGCTGATAATCCCCCAAAAGGGCGGCAGGAGAGCCAGAGCTCACGCGTCTAAGATAGAAGCCCATTAAGGACAGTTCTGCCAAATGCGGAATGTCGCCTAGCATGAACATCCAGTGCATAGTGCTTAACGAAGGTATGCACTGAGCTCCAGGTGGCGGCGTTGCATATATCTGCAATTGGAACATTGCGAATTTCCGCTAGGGATGCCGCGACCGCCCTAGTAGAGTGAGCGTACACTCTACCTTCTAATTTAACTTGAGCCATGGAATAGCAATGACGAAGGCATGCCACTAACCATGAAGAGATGCATCTAATAGCGACAGGTTGACCCAGCCGGGTGTCGCTGAAAGAAACGAACAGTTGCTGAGTCTTGTAACATCCTTGGTTCTATCTAAATAGAACCGCAAGGCTCTCTTAACATCCAAGGAATGAAGAGCTCGTTCCCTTCATTTTGGAAATTAGCTAAGTAAGCGGGAAGTACCAGAGGTTGGTTTAGATGGAATTCTGACACAACCTTGGGAAGAAATTTAGGATGAGTACGGAGAACTACCTTGTCTTTATGGAATACAGTATAATGAGGGTCCGTAAATCAGGCATGTATCTCAGAGACCCCATGGCTGAGGTAATGGCCACCAGGAAGGCAGTCTTCCAGGTAAGAAATTTTAGCTCACAGGTAGCTAAGGGTTCGAAAGGCTTCCGAGTGAGCATGTCCAGCACCAGGTTAATGTCCCAGGCTGCAACTGGACGCTTAACAGGGGGTCTGGTATGGAGAATCCCCTTAAGAAATCTCTTCACCATAGGTAACTGAGCCAGAGTTAAGGAAGAAACCGGCTCATGAAACGCTGAGATGGCACTAAGGTGAACTTTAACTGTGGAGTACTGAAGACCTAAGTTTGACAGGTCCAAAAGATACTCCAGAACCTTGCCAGGAGGACAGGAAAAGGGATTCCAAGAGGATTTTGCACACCAGAGAGAAAAACGTTTCCATTTGGAAGCGTACGTTTTTCGGGTGGCTGGCTTCCGAGCAGCCAGAAGGATGTCTGAGACTCTACGAGAGACATTGAACCGATTCACTTCTATCTCTTCAGGAGCCAAGCATGAAGGTGAAGTGATTTCAGGTTGGGATGGACCAACGAACCCTGAGTCAAAAGACTGATTTGCAAAGGAAGTGGTCTCGGAGAGGCTGCCAACATACTGTTGAGTAGAGGAAACCATAGTTGCCGAGGCCAGGAAGGAGCAATGAGAATCATCTTGGTCCCCTGAGACTCGAACTTGAGGAGTACTCTCTGGATTAGAGGAAGCGGTGGAAAGGCGTAAAGAAAGCGTTTTGTCCACCGCAGCCTGAACGCATCCTGACAGAAAATGCCAGGCCCTGGATTTCTGGAGCAGAAGAGAGGCAGTTTTGCGTTGAGTGGGGATGCAAAAAGGTCCAGGTCTGGAGTCCCCCACTCTTTGAACAGGGACCGAGCTACGGCTGGATCGAGAGACCACTCGTGAGGGTCTGCCTCCGTTCTGCTGAGGTGATCTGCTAGGTCGTTTTGTATACCTGGCAGATAAACCGCTTGAATCAGAGACTTGTGCTCCAAGCACCACTCCCACACCCTCATTGCTTCCCGCAAAGGGATAAGAATGAGCACCGCCTTGCTTGTTGATGTAATACATCACTGCTTTGTTGTCCGCTTGAAGGAGAATGTTCTTGTGACAAAGGACATCCTTCAGAGCTCGGATTGCATAGAGGACCGCTCTCATCTCCAGGACATTTATGTGGAGATGAGTTTCAACTGAGTCCATACACCTTGAGTGTGGAGGGAGAGACAGTGAGCTCCCATCCCATTAGCGATACGCCTGTGGTGATGGAGATCTGATGATCCGGGGAGCACAGGGAATCCTTCCAGGAGATTGCTTTCTTGAGACCACCAGGTGAGAGACCTTCAAGGGGTCCGTCACCTTGATGGGATAAGACTGGGGTGAGAGGTCGGGGACCACTGAGTGGAGAGCATCCATTGGGTGGTTCTCATGTGCAGTCAGGCCAGAAGGACAGTGAAGACCGAGGACGCCATGAGACCCAACATGCTGCATCGAGAGAGTTGTAACCGATTGGTTCTCCCTGATGTAACATTCAAGGATGTCGAGTCTTCTGTCCTCTGGAAGGAAAGCCTTCGCTGAAGAGGTGTCTAGAAGCGTGCCCCTATGAAAAGGAGCCTCTGGGAGGGTTGCAGTTGAGATTTTTTCAAATTCAGCAGAACTCCCATGGACGTGAGAAGACGAGAAGTTGTTTGCACGGCTTCCAAAGTCCCTTGGCCGAAGGGGCTTGCTAGAAGCCAATCGTCCAGGTAGGGAAACACTCGAGTCCGACTTTTCTGAGATGCTACAGAACTGCACAACACTTTGTAAAACTCACAAGGCCGAGGATAGCCCAAAGGGCAGGACTCTGAACTGATAATGCTGACCCAAAGCTACAAACCTGAGGAACTTGAGGTGGGTCGGGTGGACGGGGATATGCTGGTAAGCATCCTGCATATCCAGAGAGGCCAGCCAGTCGTGCTGATGCAGCAAGGGTAACAGGGTACCTAGAGAAATCATCTTGAATTTCTCCCTGGGGAGGAATTTGTTTAACTTTCTGAGGTCTAGAATGGGGCGCATCCCCCCAGATTTCTTTGGAACCAGAAAGTAATGGGAGTAGAACCCTGTGTTTCGCAGATGCGGGGGCACCAGTTCTATTGCCCTGTTGTTCAGAAGGCCCTGGATCTCCGCGGTGAGGAGGTCTGACTGAGAGGCCGACAACCTGGGTTGTCGTCTGGGAGGACAATTCGGGGGGGTTTCCAAGAAATTGAGAGAATAACCCTCGCGAATTATCCGAAGGACCCATTTGTCCGAAGTTATGGACTTCCATTGGTTGTAGAAGTACATCAGACGACCTCCCACCGGAGGAGAAAGTTCCACCTTGGGCAGAGTGGATGGAACTTGGGCCAACGACTCATAAGGTAGCGCTGGGAGCTTTAGGCCCCTGCGCTTTCTGCTGCATCTTCTTTTGAGGTTGGGCAGGTTGGCTTTTATGGAAGCTTCCCCTGCCTCTGCCTCGAAAGGACTGACGACTATGAAACTGACGTCTGTTCACATGCCCCCGAGAGGGGGCAGGCAGAGGTCTGGCCAACTTAATGGCCGATCTAGTCTTCTGAGTGGCCTCTAAGGCTTGCTCCACCTGAGGGCCAAAAAGAAAGGAGCCATCAAAAGGCAGCGCCATCACCTGCTGCTGAGCATCATTCGTGAAGCCAAATGCAGCCAGGAATGGCGCCGGTACAAATCTCCGGCTGCTGAGCGAGAAGCAGTGTCGAAGCGTCCATGGCGGCTTTGACCTGTTGGTTATTGGACTCAATACCTAATAACGGTCAGAAGAAGCTCTGACTTGGAACCGAATCTGGAAGAGCTTCAACCATTCTTTTCATAGAGTGCCACAGGATATACTCATACTGAGAAAAATAGCCTGATAACTGGCAATACGATACTTAGAGTGGAGGCAGCAAAGACTCTCTTACCTAATGTATCAATCTTACAAGACTCTTTTGCTAATAGGTCGAGCTGTAGTAGTTTGAGGAAGAACGACCTTGTCATTCTCTGCCAGGACTACAATAGGATCCGCAAAGGCTTGGGATGCCAAAATGGACGATCCTTGGGAGCTGAATACTTCTTATCAATGGATTTAGCCACTGAGGGAATAAGAGCAGGATTATTCCATACCATTTGAGACAGCGCCTCAAGGAAGGCTGGATCGGAGGAGTCAAACAGTAGGGATCTCCGAGCAGGAAGATACTGGAGTCTTAATATCTTCCCAGGATCGATGTCTGTAGTCTGGAGAGAAAGAGGATCCCAGGTTCTTCAACAGAGACTTAAAGGACAGGTCCTCGACCACAGGCTCTGTAGCAAAGAAAGATCCTGTTTCTCCACTTCATCACCCAACCGAAGGTCCGGGTCAGGCTCAACATCATCTCCTGATGGTCCAGAAAGGACTGTTTGGACAGGAAAGGAGTGAAAATTAGAGAGGAGGAAATAGCAGAAAACAAGGAGAGTCCCTATGCTGCCGGCGCCGAGACGGCAAAACGGGCTGAAGACGGCATCAGGAGGCGACGGGCGCCAAGAGGCACGCTGCCCCGCAGCACCTCGGCGGCGCCGCTGATGACAACGCGACACAGCGCTGCCCACGACGCCGCTGGATGACGCCCATTGGCGCCGCTGACGGCGCTTCGGACGGGCGCCGCTTATCCAACGGGTACTACCGCGGGCGCTGCGAGACCTCGCTGGACCACGGACGGCGCCAAGAAGACTCCTGCGGGCACCCGAAAACGGTGCCGACAAGCCATCAGACTCCGCGGAAGGCGCCGGAAGAGCCCCAGGAACCTGGAAAGCTAGAGAAGGAAAAAACAGGAGATAAGGGCATCGGTGAGGCCCCGCGCCGCAGCCATGTGAGGGGGGAACACCTACACGGAGTCGCTGGCACCAAGAAGGCGCCACGCGACTAGGAAGGTCCAACCGCCTCTACCTGATCGCTGGGGCCCGAGGGCCGAGGCAACCGAGCCAGGCAGAAGAACCAACCTCCGAGCCCATTGCTCCATAAGAGTGGCCCACTGATGAAACTGCTCATCTGGAGTCCTACCTATAGGCGGGAGTGGCTCCGGCGTCGAGGACGATGATTACCGGAAGTTGGCGACTCGGAAGGAGACCGCAACTAGCAACGATAACCGAAGGCCGACGCCAGACATACCAGAGGGCGACTTTCGAGTGATGCCTTCTTTTTGACCTGGGTCAAGAAGAGCTCTGCACAACAGTGCCGAGAATGCGACCGCTTATTTTATGCCGGCGGGACCGCCCATCCCCGGCATCGGATCGACCGCTGTCGGAACCCCCGCTGAGGAGAAGGAGGCTGACCGGACCCAGCCCGCTGACTGAACAGCTTTCATACGTAAGTCTCCCTACCGCCACCTGACCTGCTCATGGTCGACTCCTTCCAGTAGGCCGAGACTTCTTCAAGTAAAATTGAAATATTAGAAAAATTTAACGAAAATAGAATAAAATTAAGCGATACTACTTATCGTGATAAAGTTACAAAAAAACAAACTGAAAACTAAGCGCTAGTTTGAAGTTTGACTCGACAGGCGAGCGACGCTGCCACTGAAGCGCACTCACGCGTGGAAAAAAGGAACTGAGGCGGTTGGAGGGTCGTCGCCGAGATGGTCATTACCGCCTGAGCCGCTGCAGCGCCTGCCCCCGCTGACCTCCAGCAAAAGTTTGTTCTCGATGGGTCTTAGTGCCTCCGGCGCTAATCCCACTAGTGTGAATGAGTGGTGGAGACTTATGTCCAGGAAGATAGGCACTGCTTCACGTCATTATGTTCCCCCAGGTAATTAGAGGCACGTTGTGCAGGTTCTGTGGCCAACACCTTCTGGCCGCAATGCATGCAGCGCTAAAACTGGTATCAGTTGTTCCAGTCACAAAATCAATAAATGCACCAGCTCTTCGCAAAGCCACACACAAACACAGCTGTGTTCTTCAAATTTGAATTCTTTTATTTCTTGGTATAATTTCAGATACTCCCAACATTTCGCCAGAATATGGCTTCTTCTGGGGACTGTAAAATATATATAAACATAATTATAAATATAGGAAAATATTCAGAATCTCTTATAAACATCATATAACATTTAAAATGTTAGGTCTCAACTGAACTGTGCACACTATCAACACTGTGTGGTGTCAGACATGGCTATACAAGTACGAATGGTGCCAAAGAAAATAATTGGCTACCTCTCTTTTTACAGAGCTGATGATCTCACCCTACTGCCCTCCTAAATCTTTCACAAATTTTCAATTAAACTGAAAAATAAAAGGGTACATCAAATTAAATCTATTTTCTTTACAAAACAAAATCCACTTATAGTTATTCTTAACTGAGTTAAAATTACTCAGCTTAATCATCTTCACCAGTTAAATGAACCCTCCAAATATTGGTGTAAAGGCTAATAAAATCCCTACTCAAGCCTATTTTAAGAGGCTTATAAACAATCAATCCTACCACAAATCACCAAATAAACACTGAAAAATACTCCTAATAATAAAATGGTAATCTCTTATTCAAACAATACAAACGTGTGATGTTTGTCAGGTTCAAACATATATAAACCTCTGTATACCCATGTGAAATTACTCTGGATCATATCAAACCGCACTCACGGTTAGACTAGAATAGTATAGATAATGTTTACCTGTATATACACAGAATAGACCTGCTCTAGTATGGGCAAAGCTTTTCATTTTATAAGGTACCTGAAAGGCAAAGTATGAATGTCAGGAACAATGTAAATAAAACCTGCAGAGAGAACCTTACTGCTATGCTCATAGTTGGTCGACAAAGACTCTGGGTACTTAGTTGTACTTCAATAGAGAAGCCAAAAATATTTCAGGATGCTGTTATCTATATGTTAAATTTACGGCATTCACTTGTCTTGTATTAGGTTTCACACATTGTAAAATTTTTTCCAATGTTACCAATACTAACATAGTAAGTCTGAAAGAAACATAACGGAGGTACTCACATGAGGTTCTCTCTCAAGCGTGTTTGAAGTGGCAGCAAGATTCTGAGCAACAGCCCTCCTCTTATGTCCATGCGGAGAGTGCTGACGCTCACGCTGCAGAAAATTTGCATCATAGCTAGGCAATGAACGCTGCCTTGCAATGGTTCTCCCACATGGACAATAACCAGAGAAAGACTGGTGAACTAGCAAATGTCTCATAGTAAGAAACATGAAACCAGTTACTAACTCATACCAACTTGAAAAAGTTTCAAAGTGTACATATACATTCAATGCTGTTACTAAGGACATACCAAACATGTAAAAGCAAGGAGAGACAGGGATACTAAGGTAAACAAGCTTTCAGCTTAGCGTGTCTCACCTGGTTAAACAATTGGGGAGATTCTATTATTGAATGCAGACCAAACTTCATTTTACTAAAGATTTAGATGTTAAATTGTGACATGAGGCGCGGGGGAGAAATGGGAAAAAGAGAACGGTTAAGCACAAGAAGAAACCTTTTAAAGCTCTCATTGTATGACACATTATTAGGAAGAAATGGCTTATAATAACTGGTCAGCAGTTTTTCCTATAGAGTAGACCAGCTGATATTTCCCGTAACAACCGGCTGGTTGTTATGACATTCATGCGCCATGCCTCTCAACTGATGCAGCTCCTGCATTGGCTCAAGGAATGGATGTGGGCAGGCTGTACAGTCTTTGAAAGATGGCGCTCCATCTGTCGCTTCACGAGAACCTGCCACAAAAAGAATATGATCATCCCTTCTTTAGTTTGAGTTGAAAATGTATCTGGTTGATCCAACCTTGCACCCCATTAAATATCTGGTTGATCCTGCCGTCCGACTGTTTTGGCACCAGAGAGTGCCTAGGAAGCATCGTCCTAGACGCGATCTCAGGGTGACAAACTGAGTAAATTTTAAACAAACAGCATCAGGCGCCAAATTAAAAAAAAGAAAAAAGGGAGAAGGCAGCATAAAGAGGGAGTCACAGCCAGTGTATGTGTGTGTGTGTGTGTGTGTGTGTGTGAACATTAAAGACAGGCAGGAGTGAGAGAGAGTGTGTGTGTGTGTGTGTGTGTGTGTGTGTGTGTGTGAAAAATTGCTGGTCGGTGTATTATAAAAAATAAAAAATGGTGAAGTGTGTGGCATACTCGAATTTAATACACACCCTTGGTGTGGGATGCTTTAATAAACCCCTTGGGCTTTGCCCTTGGGGTTTATGTAGCATCCCACACCTCGGGTGTGCATTAAATTCTCGTAACACACACTTCCCCATCATTTATTCTCTATATAATGACTCTATAAATAAAAATGTCGCCAACATGTTAACCAGTTAATCTCCTCATTCAGACCCCAGTGGTTGTAATAGGTTCCTAGTTCAAAAATCCACCATGATTCTCTGCTATTAAATTCTGATAATTTCCTCCTCTAGATGGGACCTGCACATGTTCCAGTCCCCAGAACCTCAATTGTATTGGAGTATGACCTCTTTCATTAAAATGTTATGCAACAGATGACTGCTCATCTTTAGTTTGAATCTTGCTTTTGTGTTCAGATATCCGTGTCTTCAGTTCTCTTGTGGTCAATCCAACATAAAGTTAATCGCAAGGACACTGCAACAAGTAAGTCACCCCTTTAGTGTTACATTCTATATGTTGTTTAATCTTGTATTCCTTGCCAGTATATGGATGCTTAAAAATGTCTTTTTTTGAAGTGTTTCCACAGGCCACGCATCTGTTGCATGGAAACATCCCTGGTTTTAAAAGGCCCAACAATAATTGTCCTTGCTTATTTGAGAAACTATGTTCTGCTTTTACTAATCTATCTCTAATAGTTGGAGCTTTCTTAGACACCACATAGGGAGGTTCCCTAAAAATATGTTGAGTATGTGGAGCATTCTGTAAAATTTGCCAATGTTTGAAAATTATCCTCCTAATCAGTGACATTTCTGTACAATGTGTCGTGCTAAATGTAATCCTACTGGTTCTGTCACTTATTTTTGCTTCCTCGTGTTTGGGCTGCAAAAGAGCCTCTCTGGTAGCTTGAGTAGTCCTAATTTTTGCCTCATTTAAAACTTTCTCTGGATACCCTCAGGACCTAAATGTTGAAACTGTTTTTTTTATTTCTTGCCCAAATTCCTTGGGTAAACTACAGTTTGATTTGACTCGTAACAGTTGTGAATAAGGTATGCTATTCTTCAGACCTTCTGGGTGAAAGCTTTTATAGTGTAGCATTGTGTTTCGGTCAGTTTCTTTACGATAAAGCTTAGATTCTAGCCTGTTGTGTTGTCTGTGAATAGTGATACTGAGGTAATTAATTGCTTCCAGGCTGTATGAAGCTGTAAATACTAAATTTGGATCACATGTGTTAATGTATTCTAAAAACGAATCAAGTGAGGATTCACTTCCTTGCCAGATCATTAACACATCATCTATAAAACGCTTCCAAAATATTATATTAGCTGCATACATATTACTGGTCTCTTGCCCCTGTAATATAAAGTTCTGTTCAAAATTGAACATATAGGTGTTGGCGTATCCTGGGGCCATAGTGCTGCCCATAACTGTACCTTTTTGTTGTCCAAAGAAGATATTTTCAAATCTGAACAAATTATTATTGAGAACTAGACTTGCTAATTCCTGAAGTAGCACTGTTTTCAGTTTATGTGGAGCTGGTCTGGTATCTAAAAGTTTCCCTACTGCTTCCACTCCTTTTGTGTGGGGGATGGAGGTATACAGATCCTTAGCATCTATAGTTACTAAAAAAACACTCTCCTATTCAGAAACGTGTAAATTAAATTCTTCCATGAGTTGTAAAACATGCATATCTCTAACATATGTTGATGTCTGTTTAATCAAATCCTGAATGAATAAATCAACATATTTAGAAAGCGGCTCAAGTATAGAACCAATGCCAGACACTATAGGCCTGCCAGGTGGATCAATCAAATCCTCATGAATTTTAAGTAACACATAAAATACTGGAACTCTAAGTGACTCTTGAATTAATAGTTCTAGCTCCCAGTCCTGTAGCCATCCCTTGAGACTCGCATCTTCTAAAAAGGTCTGAATATGGAAATTACGTACTCACCGTAATTATTGATCTTCTTGGACAATCTCCATCACTCATTCACACTAGTGGGGATAGCGCCCGGGCCATGGGATAGCCGAGGAGCAAAAATTTTCAGAAGGGCCGGTGCCGAGGTAGGACCACGCTGACGCGGCACCGCGAGACTGACTCGCGCCTGTATAGGCTATCTCGGCGTCGACCCTCCAACCGCCTCAGTACCTTTTCGACCAAGGAGGTGCAGCGTAACTAATGAGAATAACTCATTCTGAGTGTCTGGGCCTGAGAGGGCCCAGATGGCCTTTGTAAGAAAGGTCAAAGAACAATGTCTTCACAGTCCGAACCATAGGCCATGAAGACCAGGAAAAAAAAACGAGTGAACCCAGGATGGTAGGGTGTAGGATGAGTGATGGAGACTGTCCAAGAAGATCAATAATTACGTAAGTACGTAATTTCCATATCTTCCTGGACTAAGTCTCCATCACTCATTCACACTAGTGGGAGAGTACCTGTTAAAATCAACAACCCTGAGTAGGGTGGTAGAGATAGGTTCATCGAAAGGACAGCCAAGGACTGTCCTGTTAATAAAAAGAGCTGTCTTGTAAGAGCATCTATAACATAGTGTCTACAAGATAAACGCTTGAGTTGTAACTTGTCACCTTGCCGACAACTACAATGGGCAAAAAATTAAAGTCTGCCAGGCAGCCGCAACTATTCTAGGAGAGCGGCAAGAACCTGGCCTCACAATTTGATCTAGGACCAAAATTAATAGTGTCAAAGACATGCACTAATCTAATGTAAAAGACCTCAGGAGCTGCAAGAGCCGGAGGTAAAGTGTACAGGTTCAGGGTAGTATGACTGTATATGAATATTTGTGAAGCTACCTTAGAAAGAACCTACTTGACCAAGGGTCAAGAAAGAAGCATGTCATCTGTTAAGCTGGAGCAAACATGGAAGTAGGAATCTAAGTTCCGACTTGCTGAAGAGTCACTTTGTTGCTGCAAGGCTCTGATCAGGAGAAGAAAGCCTGATTAAAACAAAAAGGGACTAACAGACTGGTTAGATGCCTAGGTTTTGGAAATATCTCGGAATAAGAGAAATTCTCTTAGAGAAAAGAGGTGAGCTATACCACCGCTGGATCGGACTGCCCCCTAGGGGTAGAAGAAAACAGGTACCCTTTACTGAGGTGTTGAGGCGGAACCTGATCAGATCCAAGCGTGGTATCAGGAAATTCCAACTAGGCCCTGTGCTGTGATAATTCTGACCCCCTTTTTTTTAAATATCATTAGTCCGAGCCTGACAAGGTTGCTGGCTGCTATTTGGCAAGTATTGCCTGATACAGAAATGACAAGGATGTCATCCTCTGAGGAGCAGGAGGAGCCTGAAGATCCATAACTGAACCCCTGACTGGACTAATAATAGCTAGACAGATGTTAACTACCTGTGGCGAAGCAGCCACCAGAGGGCAGCATCAAAAATGGGCTGTATACCCCTATCAAAGGAGCGGACAGTCTGTGCAGCTCCCACCATAGAATTAAAATGTTCCAAAGAGTGTAATTGTCTTGACCACTGAAAAAGTCTAGACGCAGAGGTATATAGTCCACAGATCCAGTCTGAACACTATGGTGGACCCCATAAATGAGGAACTACTAAAAGAGCTTGCATCACAGACTCTGATGATAGAGAGGGCATTCAGTATATAAAATGAGTCATCCGCTGTATCACTGACCAGAAGGACAGGGAAAGACTCATCCAGATGCCTTTCTACCACAGAAGGACCCCAAAAGAGGTCTCAGTTAGAGCCACTAGAGACTCCGCCACCAGGAAGGGTGTCGAGGAGCTTGGCACCACGTAGGGGGCTGAGAAAGTGCTGAGCGGAATGAGAGATTCCGCTGACAGAAACAGAACAGAAGAGTCCCATCAGTGGAAAATCGCTGGATGAGGAGATCCGATGCAGACCGCCACCCACTAAAATGTGTGGAAATAATCTGCAGAATAGGAATTCATTCCATGGAACATCCCAACACAAGCCCTGTGGAAGAGAGGTCTGCAAACACAGATCTTTCCCTAGTTCCGTCAGACAGCACCAACTGGCACCCCTGCGGCACTATCATCACTCCTGGCACAGGAAGGCACCAAGCAGTAACCATGCCAACCTGAGAGACACCAGAGGGCACCCACGGCAGAACCCGCAGGCATCCTCGGTATCAACAGCAGCAATGGCACGCAAGGGCACCCCCGACGCCCATGGCACCCATGGCACCTATGGCACCCGCGGTGCCAGGCACCACCTGGGGTGCCCGGTGCCACCCGCGGGTGCCCGGCATCGCCCGTTGCACCCGTGGGTGCAGCAGCGGCAGTGGCACCCGCGCCATCCACGGCACCACCCGCTGGTGCACGGCGCTGCCCACTGTGCCACCCGGTGGGTGCCCGGCACCACCGCGCACCCACGGGTGCTCAGCGCCACCCGCACTCCACGAGTGCCTGGGCATCAGTGGCACCGTGAGACACCCACAGCACCGCTAGCAGGCGCCGACAAAGAAGCACCCATGGCGCCAAGCACGGCGCCGAGCACAGCGTGAGCCACAGAGCGACCCATGGCACCGAAAGCACGGCACTGACTGCAGCA
The DNA here is from genome assembly GCA_016271365.2 of Neoceratodus forsteri. Taxonomy (NCBI): domain Eukaryota; kingdom Metazoa; phylum Chordata; order Ceratodontiformes; family Ceratodontidae; genus Neoceratodus; species Neoceratodus forsteri. Next base: position 1,705,302,513 of record CM028129.1, on the reverse strand, counting down.
CAGAGCATGGCACCAAAACACAGACCCAAGCATGGCACCGAGCAAGCCACGGTGCCGACTGCAGCACAGAGCACGGTGCCGAGCACGGCACTGAGCCATGGAGCCGAGCACAGCACCGAGCCACGGCGCCGACTGCATCCAGTACAGCACCAAGCACGGCACCGAGCCACGGCGCCGAGTCCCGGCGCCGACCCAAACACCAGCGGTGCCGCCTATGGCACCCATGCCAAACCAGGGGCACGGCACCAGACCTGTGGCGCCACCAAGGTGTTGGGCACAATGCCAGGAAAAACACCATGGAAAAGAAGAGAAAGGTGGTGCCTGTGCCGGCCCCTGCATGGAAAGGAAGAGGGGGGTAGGCACGAGGGGCTGACAAGATGGCGAAGGCACCAAGAGGGCACCGCTCTCATTCAGATCCAACTGACCCGGCTCCGGTCCAACAGCTCCGAGGCTCGGAGGCCCAGAAACCAGGAACACAACCAGGAAAAAAGAAGTCAAACCCCCTGCTCCACAGGAGCGGCCCAGAGGTGGAACTGCTCACCAGAACTCCAACGAGGACAGAGATGGAGTCCGGAGTCGAGAAAAGCAGCCGTTAGGAGCGGGGCCAAGGGGGAACTCCACGAAGTCGGTTCAGGCCCATTCGCCTCCCTACCAACCCAACAACTGTGGCAGACATACCAACAGGCAACCTCGAAGGCAATCATTCTTCTTCCCCAAACGAAGAAGAAGAGCTCGAGGCTAAGCGGAGCTGGAACCCGGCACTGCCAGATTCGTGCTTCGGTGGACTGTCCTCCCCGACGAGCACAGGACTGTCCGTAGTCAGACCCCCCGCTACTTAAGGGTGGCGGACCGGGCACAGCCCCTCTGCCATAACAACTTTCAAACGAAGTCTTCCTACCGTCACCGCTACCGTCTAAGGACGACTCTGTGGATGGCAGGAAAGAATTTCTTCATAATCTTCTTATTCGTAAAATAAAAAATTACTACTAAATAGTTAAATTAAAACTTTTAAATTAAACACTAAAAGCTGCTGTCGTATAGATGAAAACTTTGACTCCGGCAGACGAGCGACGTTGACATCCAAGCGCACTCGACGGCGGGAGAAAAGGCACTGAGGCGGTTTGAGTGTCGATGCCGAGATAGCCTATACAGGCACGAGTCAGTCTCGCGGTGCCGCAGGCGTGGGTCCTACCGGCACCAGCCCTTCTGAAAATTTTTGGCTCCCGCTTGGTCCTGGCGCCTCCGGCGCTATCCCCACTAGTGTGAATGAGTGATGGAGACTTAGTCCAGGAAGATCTTACATTTTATCTTATCAGATGAATCCCTGTCTAATTTAACATAGTGCTCCTCATTACCAGTCATTCACCAGTCTTTTCCTGGCTTTTGTCCATGTGGGAGAACCATTGCTAGGCAGCGTTCATTGCCTAGCTATGATGTGAATTTTCTGCGACGCGTAGATGTCAGCACCCTCCCGCACGGACATAAGAGATGGGGCTGTTGCTCAGAATCTTGCTGCCACTTCGAACATGCTCGAGGGAGAACCTCATGTGAGTACCTCCGCTATGTTTCTTTCAGACTTACTATGTTAGTATTCGGTAACATGGGAAAAAAATCTTACAATGTGTGAAACCTAATACAAGGAGAGTGAATGCCGTAAATTTAATGTATAGATAACAGCGTCCTGAAATATTTTTATTGGCTTCTCTATTTAAGTACAACTAAGTACCCTGCCGTCTTTGTCGACTAACTACAAGCATAGCAGTATGGTTCTCTCATGCAGGTTTTATTTACATTGTTCCTGACATTGGTACTTTGTCTTTTGGGTACCTTATAAAATGAAAAACTTTACCCATACTAGAGCAGGTCTATTCTGCATATATACACATAAACATTATCTATACTATTCTAGTCTAACCGTGGTACGGTTTGATATGATCAAGAGTAATTTCACTTGGGTATACAGAGGTTTATATATGTTTGAACCTGACAAACATCACAAGTTTGTATTATTTGAATAAGAGAGATTACCATTTTATTATTCGGGAGTATTTTTGAGTGTTTATTTGGTGATTTGTGGTAGGATTGATTGTTTATAAGTCTCTTAAAAATAGGCTTCTGAGTAAGGATTTTATTAAGCCCTTACACCAATATTTGGAGGGTTCATTTAATTGGTGAAGATGATTAAGTTGAGTAATTTTAATTCAGTTAAGAATAAATATAACTATAAGTGGATTTTGTTTTGTAAAGAAAATAGATTTAATTTGATGTACCCTTTTATTTTTCAGTTGATTTGAAAATTTGTGAAAGATTTAGGAGGGCAGTGGAGTGAGATCATCAGCTCTGTAAAAAGAGAGGTAACCAATTATTTTCTTTGGCACCATTCATACTTGTATAGCCATGTCTGACACCACAAAGTGTTGACAGTGTGCACAGTTCAGTCGAGACCTAAAATGTTAAATGTTATATGATATTTATAAGAGATTCTGAATATTTTTCCTATATTTATAATTATGTTTATATATATATTTACAGTCCCCCAGAAGAAGCCATATTCTGGCGAAACGTTGGAGCATCTGAAATTATACCAAGAAATAAAAGAATTCAAATTTGAAGAACACAACTGTGTTTGTGTATGGCTTTGCGCCAGAGCCGGTGCATTTATTGATTTTGTGACTGTAGTATGCACCACGCATCAGGCTCCACTTAAGATGCTATTACCTCGGAGATTTCCCCTGGATCCACGATTTTGAACTATCAGTTGTTCCAGCCTCAAAATCATCAACAGAGTATGAACTAGAAGACTAAACACACTTTTGTTGTTTTTTAAACTTTATGTTTATTGCTTTATAGAATACAAAGCCTTTACAAACAATAACCTCCTGTAAGGCATCAAAATGAGTACAGATATATCCAATGTAAACAGAACAAAGCAGTCTAAACAGTTTTTCTTTCAGATTAGGAGGTATACCTAAATACATGCATAAAATAATTGAAAATCCAACGTAGTGCTACACCTCACAAGACTTTTTGGTGGTCAGTCCAAGAAGACTCTCAACAAGTTGAAAATTCGAAAAAGAAATTAGTGCTTGGGAACTAGAATCCTCTCACATATGCAGAGCTGGAAAGGAGGAGAACCATCCCTTTCAGTGGAAAAAAGTATCTGACAGGAAAGCCAAAGGACATACACAACAGGGGTGGGAGGAGCTCAGCTTGATGATATCTGATGAGTAAACTGTATCTAGCTAACTGCACGAGTATGGAGAGAGAGAACTGAATTTTGGTTTCTCTCAACAAAGACTCATTTCCAGGAGGCAAAAGTGGTTAAGGAAGGAAGAGAGAGAGAGAAAATGTCAAGTGACTTTCCACAGTAGGGAAGGCAGTAGTACCAGCAGGATGAGCTGCCCAGAGTACCAGGCTGGGCTCAGAGAGGACAATGGTGGGTGGGTTGTGGTACTCCATGTAAAAGAATATTCTAGATGTTCACTAGTTACGATAAGTGTGGAACTTTCATATCTTCCCCAGAATAAAGAGTCTTCTCCATGAAGTCCCACTTATGGGTCCAGAATTAAAAGGTTTTACCTGTGGTTCGATAGGGGGCTGCCAGATTTCACCTCTGGCCCTACGTAAGCCACACACTCACACACCTCCCCTGCCTAGTGTTTTTCACACATGGTCTTACATCAGTACTGCCTCCAGTTTCTCTGCTGCCTCTGCCATTTTGCTTTGTGTGTCTCCTTGCTTCCATCCCTTTTGCCTGTCTGTTATTTGCTCCTTGTTCTGCAATTTTTGCTCCCCTTTGCTGCTGTTGTTGAGCTTCTGCTGTCAGCTTGATCCCTTTGCTTCTGTCCCCCCTTCCCCACATTTTGCTTCCACTGTCTTCTTTCCTGACTCCATCTGCTGTGCTTTTCCTTTTATTTCTGTGCTGCTGTCTTGTTCCTGGTGCAGTTCCCCCCCCCTTGTGTAATTCTACTCCAGCTGCTTGTGGTCTGCGGCCTTTTTCTGCCTGTCTGTCCCTCTTGGTGTGCTTTTGGAGTTTTCTTGTTTGTGTTTCCATCTGTTCTCTCCTTTTCTAGTTACCAACATCATGCTTTCCTCAGCTGACCAACTGTCTCCCTTCCCAGGGGAGCCAGCCGCAGCTTTCTTTCCTCAGTTGCTGCTTTTTGGATGTCTGTCTTGCAGCTTTCATTTGAATGTCCTGCTGCATCTGGTTGGTGGCTTTTATTTTTGTTTGATCATCATGCTCAGGTGTTCAAATGGCATCACTCTCCTTCTGGACCTCCTATGACATGCTCTGGTGGGTGCTGGATTCAGAGACTTCTCATTTGTTAGTTCCTATCATTTCTTAAATAAGCAATGTGGCTAGTACAATAGCCTATAGAAGCACAGTTCTCTGGCCATATGTCTAGCCTAGCCTGTACCTGGAACCGGGTCCCATCCTCAGAACTTCATTTGAGATGCCGGGGGTCATCCGCCCATAGCGATTACCTCCTCAGGACAAGATCAACACCACAAGCTCCACTCTGACTCAACTAATCCGCCTTGTAATCCTTTCCAGTTATCAGCATATTGATCACCATGGTCACTCAGTTCAAACCCAGAGGACATGGGAGTCTGACTTCCACTAAATTCTTCACATGAAGCCTTCTCAGAATCGTAGTTCTGCATTAAACTTCTCAAACTGATATCTGCACACTGAGTATTGAAAGTACATCTTTTCTTCCACTGCCAGAAAGCAGGAACTATTTGATTTCTGTCTCGCAACATCAACAGCAAACCCAGCTTAACTTTTGCCACCAGTACCTACTCCTTTTACTACTCATGCATCATTTCAGTTTGAGAAGTAACTGGTTCTTATTCTTCAAGAGGATTCAGCCATAGCTTGATTTAGTTCAAGAGTGGCATCCTAGAATCCAGGCCTTCTAGTCAGCTGTTGAATCTGGGTCCTTTGAATCTGCTTCCTGGTCTTCCTAGTAATACCCCCTGTTCCAGTACTGACTCTTCCATCACCCTCCATTCCCTGGTGTCATGCCAGCAGCCACCATTGCCTCTGGCTCAACCTCCTGAACTATTCAACAAATAAGTCTGTCCTGCTATCCTCTGCTGGCCAACTGTCTTCTTGCCCTGGAAGACCAAGCCACAGCCTCCTTTCCCTCAGTTGCTGCTTCAAGAATGTCTGCCATGCAGCCTTCATTTGTATCTCCTGCTGCATCAGTTTGATGCCTCTCTTCATTTTTTTGTTCATCATGTTCAGGTGTTCTAATGATGTCGCTTCGCTCTCCCTCTGGACCTCCTATGACATGCTCTGGCGGGTGCTGGATTTGGAGACCTCTCATTTGTTCATTAGTTCTTATCAGTCCTGGGATAAGTGATGTAGTGGCATTGCAATGGATTGTAGAAACACAGTCGTGTGGCCACGTGTCTAGCCTAGCATATACTTGGAACTGTGTCCCCACCACAGAGCACTGCTTGGGATTCTAGATTCATCTGCCCATAGCGGTTACCTCTGCAGGACAGGATCAACATCTCAGGCTCCACTCAGACTCATCTCATCCTCCTTGTAATCCTTCCCAGTTAGCATATTGAGCATCACAGTCACTCAGTCGGTTCAAATCTGGAGGACATGGTAGTCTGCTTTCCACTAAATTCTTTTGAGGAAGCCTTCTCTAAATTTTAGTTCTGCTTTAAGGAATGGATTTTTCCCAAACTGATGTCTGCACACCGAGTATTGAAGGAACATCTTTTCTTCCACTGCCAGGAAGCTGGAACTATTTGATTTCTATCTCACAGCATTAACAGCAAACCCAGCGTCACCTTCACTACCACTTCCTACTCCTACTCCCTCTCATGTATCATTTGGGTTTGAAGAGTAACTGGATCTCATTCTCTAAGAAGCTTCAACCATAGCTTGGTTTAGTTTCAGAGTGGCATCCTGGAATCCAGGCCTTCTAGTCAACTGCTGAATGTGGGTTCTTCAAATCAGTTTCCAGGTCTTCCCAGTAATACTCCTGTTGCAATACTGACTCTTCCATCACCTTTAACTATTCAACAACCAACAGCACCTCTAACAGGTGAACTATCTACGTCTTCACAACTTGATCTTGCTGGCAGATATGGTGGCACTTCCATGACTACCACTGGTCAATTTCTGCCAAAACTGCTGCTCATCTATTGAGAGTTAAATCATGAGTATTGTGGGTGGCTCTGAATAATGACATATTGCAAGCACTGTACCTGGACAACAAGCCCTACCTGTTCCATATGTGGGTCATTCTGTAATTTTTGCAGCCTTCTGACCACTCAGTTCATAAGTCTTGTGCACATACGAATTCCCATTCATCTCATATTTCAACATCTGAGCAAGTACAGTATCTTACGCACCAATTAATCTTTTGGATAAAAGGGATGACAGATTGCATTTTCTTCCAATCAAGCAATTCCATCAACTTCAAAGAATTTGCTTGCTTTGTACACCACGCACTCTGCTACATGTCTGCAATTGCTGCGGGGAACCCACTCTGAGCTGGCCAGCCGCTATATTCCTTCCTCTTTCCTAGCCAAAGCGACAGTTATCATTTACCTACTTCTGACTCCAGTTAAAAATTATCTCCAGCAGTTGCTCTCTGCCCATTCACCTGAATCTGATTGTTCCTACTTCCAGACCTCGACAGAGGCTTCCATACCAGATCTCATGCCATGCCCTCCACATCAGTTATTTGTGCTAGTCTTCAGTCCACTTCTACAGATCCAGACATCTCAAGACAAACCGCTCAGCATTTCTGATCTGGTCTCTTCCTTCTCATTCAAATGATCCTGCACAAAACAAAAACTGTCATGCTTACTAGAATACCTCAAGTCTGTGATGAGGATTATTCACTGAGAAAGAAGTTTCATATCTCTTCTTAATGTGGCTCATTTAATCAGTGACACTGCTCTGGATTATCACCTCACCATCATTGCTTCTCAATCAATCAATCAATCAATTATTCATTTATTGGATGGCAAAACTGAGACATTTTTCTCATATACAATTGCGTCCAAACATGAAACAAACAACAATATTACAGCCTTCTATTAAAAACATTAAAAAATCATTAGAATGTCAGGCCAAACTTGTCTATCCAAAACAATTACAGTGTCTATTAAATATACTTCCTAAGGCAGCTCTAAAACGTATTAGTGTAGGTAAACATTCAGTCCCATTCTTTTTTGTAATATTGTCCAGATTTGTGGTACTGCAGTAGCCAATATTTTGTCTCCATAACTCGTTCTACTCCTATGGGTTTGAAAAGAAGAATGACAAGAATTTGATCACAGAGTATATTTTGTAGTGTTTTTAGCTTGCAGTTTGCATAATAAAAAAGAAGGTAAGGCTCTTAATATGAATTTATACACAAACACAAACCAATGTGAATCCCTTAGATCTGCTAGGAAAGTCCATCCCTACCTCACTGTAAAGGGTGCATCTGTGGGTCCTATAAGGTAAGTTGAGCAGAAAAAATTTACCTACCATACTAATCTTGTTTCTTCTAAGGTATTCTCCAATATTCATAACTCTTGCAGTCAACCTTTAATATAGAACTGCCCAGAGATAGAATGTATGCACTGTTGTACAATGGGTCTAAAGTGCCCATAAGTGTACTTGAGATTTTATTGTAAATAAAATCTCCATAATCCAAAACTGGCAGAAACAAAGTAGTTACCAGCAGTTTCCTCAGTGGAAATGAAAACAAAACTCAGTTCCTATTAAAAAAAACAAAAAAAAAAACAGCGATTGTCTAAGTTTTTTAGATAAATGATTAATGTGAAACTCAAAAGTTAAATTACTAATATCAACCCTAAGTATTTATAATGATAAACCCTACTAATTACAGCACCTGAAGGAGCTTTTATGTCTTGTCTTGCAATACGAGCAGACTTGATAGACCAAATGGCCTTCTTCTGCTGGTTACTTCTTATGTTCGTATGTTTTACTACATCTTTCTTATTTTTTTTTTCAAACAATAGCCATTGGATCTTCTTCTCATTTATGAGAAGTCTTAAGTCCATCAGTGCACCCTGTACAGTAAGGAAATCCTTTTGCAGTGTACATCTTGCTAAAGCTGTATCTTGTTGTTGAGTGTACAGTATAGTATCATCTTTATTTTGGGATATCATTTATGTACAGTAAGAAACATAGACTTTGAAGGCAGATGAGGACTACTTGGCCCACCTAGTCTGACCACTTCCGTACCTACTGGATAAGCTGCAGATCCTAGTTAACCAACAGTCTATTTCTTCCTACTCCCCCCCACAAGAATTGCCTTATGTCTGTCCCATGCATTCTTGATTTCTCCCCAGTTTTAGACCCCACAACCTCCGCAGGAAGGCGGTTGCATGCGTCCACCACCCTCTCTGTGAAAAAATACTTCATCATATTGTCCCTGATCTGTCCCCCCTCTGTCTTCAAATTGTGTCCCCTTGTTCTTGCACATCTCTTTTTCTGAAAGACAGAAAATAGAAACATAGAATTTGATGGCAGATAAGGACCGCTTGGCCCACCTAGTCTGCTCATTTCCCTACCTAACAGATAAGCTGCAGATCCTAGATAACCAACAGCCTACTTCCTCCTACCCCCCACTAGAATTGCCTTATGTCTGTCCCATGCATTCTTGAATTCCCCCACAGTTTTTGACGCTACGACCTCCTCAGGAAGGCTCCTCCATGTATCCACAACCCTGTCTGTGAAGAAATACTTCCTCACATTACCTCTGAGCTCCCCCATCTTCAAATTGTGCCCCCATGTTTTTGCACATCTCTTTTTCTGAAAGATGCTACCCTCTTGGACTTTGTTGATTCCCTTGAGGTATTTGAAAGTTTCTATCATATCCCCCCTCTCCCTCCTTTCTTAGAGGCTGTACATCTTTATTTCCTTTAGTCTTTCTTCATATGTCTTCTGATGCAGACCCTGCATCATTTTGGTTGCCCTCCTCTGGACAACCTCCACCCTGTCTATGTCTTCGCGGAGATTGGGTCTCCAGAAATGAAAAATTATGTACCTACCGTAATTCTGATCTTTCTGTGTATCTTCACCATTCATCACCATTGGGTACATGGCTGGAGGTCATGACCCCCTAGAACCTTTTTTTTTAGGTGGTGGAGTCAATGCACCATCTCTTGCCATGTCAGAGGCCGACACATTGCATGCTCATGGGTTGGCAGTTGGTGTCGACTCCACCTGCTTGCCAGTTCTGAGTTGCCAGAGAGGTAAGAGGAAGGGAGGGAGTGGAGGGTGGGACAAGGAAGTCCAAGGAACAGGAAAAAGGAAAAGATATAAAACTAAAGGGAGAAATAAAGGCTGAGAGGACAGAAAGAGGAAGTCGGAAACTAAAGGGATTGGGAGGGGCCCCAATCTCTGGAAATAGAGGAGGGAGGTAGGGTGGGACAAAAAATTTTGAAGGTAGGAAGAGAGGGGAGAAGGTTAACACATCCCAGACCCTGGTCCATCTCCAGATTGTATAGGAACTGCAAGGAGTAGCCAGAGGCTTCTTGCCAGAATTCAAGCACAGAATGGCTGGCAAAAACTCCATTTGAGCAAAATCAGCTATTCTGAAAGAAGGACAGGGCACAGAGAATTAACACCCTCTCAAGGAAAGATTTTGATGAAAAAGGAAAAAGGATTATTTTTTTGTAATAAAGGATAGTCCTAAGGATGAAGAAAAATAAGTTGGACAGGACGAGGAGGAGGAGGAGAGAATGGAGGGCAACTACCAACTTCCATCCCACAGGGTGGAGCAAAAGCACTAGAGAAGGAGTGCCCCCATGCTGACCACTCTGCCAGAACATAGTCCCCTATGTGCCCCTGTTTACCCCACTCCTAACAAGAAAGGGGGGGCGAGGATGGGCACAGAAAGGGAGGTAGACCTGGAGACTGAGGAACCAGGGGGATGGAGGGTGGGGCTGTGATGAATGGTCAAGATACACAGAAAGATCAGAATTACGGTAGGTATGTAATTTTCATATCTTATCTGTGTCAGTCTTCACCATTCATCACCATTGGTAGTGCACGAGCCCCGAAGGGTTTTTTTACACCCTAAGGGACAAAGTCCCTTAGCTCTCAGTGGGTGACACACTAAGAGGAGAACCTTCAGGGCCTGGAGAGGTCCGAGTGGGGAAGTGGGGCGGGGACCCCCCCAGGAGATGGGAAGGAGCTGCCCCAACAAACGCCGTCTCGCTCTACAGGAGAAGAGATAGGTTCTCTAGTGAGCGGAGTTAATCACCCTACGCTGGGCCAAGGGTGACAACCGGGAAAGACGCTGCCATGCCATCTGCCTAGTGCAGATCACTGTCCCTACGACCCTGGTAGCTACCTTGCTGGCATCATAAGATGCCCTTGCTTGGTGCCTTGCTAGCTCCAGGCCACACGCAGAGAGTGCAATGGCTTGTCTGGTTTGCTCCATGTCAGGCAACGAAGCTAGGAGTTGACCTAGCCTGGACCACAAGAACCTGTCATAGGCTGCATGGTGGGCCTGATGTGCAGAAATGGAAAGCAACAACTGTGCCGAGTAGAAAGCCCTCCTACCCCCAGAAGTCAAAATCCAAGGAATCTTGATCTGGGGGCCGGTCACGGTGAAGGGCGCAAAGCCCATCAGGAGTGTCCAAGTACGTTAATCCGGACTGCGGATGAGGCATGGAACCTGGAGACTCTGGGGGGGTGCAATGCCACTGGCAGAGATCCCTAGGGGCAGGAACTCCAGAGAAGGGTCTCTGCCAGAAGCGCAACGATTCCTCCCGAAAGGGAGCAGGCCAGGGAGGCACCACAAGGGTTCTCGTGGGGTCCTAGCACCTCTGGCATAGTCCATTAGTGTGAAAGAGTGGTGGCGACTTTTAGTCCAGGAAGATTTACCCCTGCCCCTACCTTGATTATGGTACAGGGATTTTACTGACTTTAAAGTATTGTTTCTCAAAGCTTCTTCCACATCATGGTCACACAGTTTCTGTCCTCTAAATGAGGCATTGAGAATGGTTTGCTGCAAATCAGTGGCAAACCTGCTACTCTGTGCCAAGAGTAGAGCATGAGACAGATGCCAGAGGCCACAGCCCTGGAAGAGGAGTCAAAGATATCATATGCTATGCAGATCAAGTGTTTGCCACCCACATCAGCACCAGCATCAAGAGCTCTGAGTAACTCCTGTTTAGCAGAACCCTCAGGCAAAATCTGTGCAGTAGCCTTAGCTTTCCTCCATAGGGTGTTCTGATATTTTATCATATGGGCCTTGTAATTGGCAATATGGAGGCCCAGTGAGGCAGAGACATATGTGCATTTGCCCAGGACATCCAACCTCCTGGATTCCTTATCAGGAGGAAGGGAACTCTGGTGTCTAGCGGCCCTGGATCTATCATGGGCAGCTGTGATCACCATTGAATCAGTCTCAGACTGGTTAGCATAATAAAGTTAGCCAGAGGAGGCAGAATACATTTTGTATGCCTTTCTGGGCACAGCTGGTATGTTGTTTGGTCTATACCAGGCTGCATAAGTAGCATCCTTCAAAGCTGGAAACAAGGGAGGAACAACAGCAGAGGGAGATTCTGGCATCTCCAGAAACTCCATCAGGTTCTTTGTAGCAGAACTCTGCACCTGTAAGGTGAAGCCCACGGCAGCTTGAATTTCCTGCATCATGGCAAATAATGAGGGATTCTCTGGAGGCGATCAGGGTATATTCACTACAGAGTCCTAACTACAGGAGGAGTCTGTGGAGCAGGTGCCATGCACATACTTGCTACCACCAGTACAGTCTTCTTCTTCCTCCTCTTCCACAATTATGTGATCAGGATTACATTCACAATCATTGTCGTATCTCTCATTGACAGGAATGAGTGACCGCACCAGTGAAGTTGGTGGCAGCTGAGGAAGTCTATACTGCAAGGTATTAACTTGCAGTGTCGACAGAGTAGTTGTGGAAGTCCTTGTTGACAGTCCCCCTGCAGCAGGTAGGCCTGGCAGTAGACGCCGTATCATGTCTGAGAATTTTAGGAGTACTGCCTGTGCATCGGCACCATTTAGAGTAGTGGTGGTGACTGCAGTAGTCGAAAGTGCAGGTTGAGTCTTCATCGAGGATGGCGACATACTGGCCATACTAGACCCAGCAGTGCCTACACCAAGCCCTGACCTTGGTATCTAGTCCAACAGTCAGGGAGGCAGTTGGCGCCGCTGGAGTGGATGGCATCATAATGGAGGTTGAACCTGTAGTCTGTAGGGGCAACCTGGATCTTGCCAGGGAAGCCTTGTCCTCATCCTGGTGCTTGTGTTTGTGGCTCCCCAATGGAGATTTATCCCAGGACTTTAATGACCATGATTTGGTCGACGGGGAAGGCAACGCGGATTTGCCATGTAGCTGCTGCTCCATTGCTGCTACAGTTTTCTGAAAGAGGAATTTCTCCAAAGCCCCCTTCCTGCATCGTCTGGTATTGAAGCTGAATCCCTGGCAAATCTCACAGGCTTTCACACTGTGAGAGAGGCCTAGGCAGCAGACACACACTCTGTGGGTGTCATCATTACAGATATTCTCTCTGCGCACGTAGTACCAAAAAAGCTTGGATGGTTCTTTTCGTGGCATACAGGTTGTCGAAAATCACTATGAAAGGGATTACTATCCTTATAGGAAAAGTAATGAAAATGGCGACTCTTTGCAACAATGTTTCCAGTGACAGGTCCAATGCGTCTGACTGATGGCAGGAAAAGAAAGGAAAATTACGTACCTACCGTAATTCTTGATCTTCTTGGACGAGTCTCCACCACTCATTCACACTAGTGGGATTGGCGCCGGAGGCACTAAGACCCATCGGGAGCAAACTTTTTGCTGGAGGGTCGGCGCGAGAGACGGCGCCGCGAGACACGGCGCTTGTGAGGCAGCGCTCGTGATAATGACCATCTCGGCGACGACCCTCCAACCGCCTCAGTACCTTTTACCAAGGAGGTGCAGCAATTCAACGAAAGGGTAAACCTACATTAAAAACGGACATAAGATAGTCCGTGATGACCCGTGTAAGAAGGGTCAGCAAAGAAGTCCTCACGGCCTAAAGATTTGAGGGTGAAGACCAATACAGCGGTGAGCTCGGGGGATGGAGGTGGGCGTGTGAATGAGTGGTGGAGACTGGGTCAAGGGCGTCTGACAAATCATCCTATCTTCCTGGACATAAGTCTCCACCACTCATTCACACTAGTGGAAGTACCAAGCTGATAATCCCCCAAAGGCGGCAGGAAAGCCAGAGCTCACGCGTCTAAGATAGAAGCCCATTAAGATAGTTCTGCCCGAATGCGGAATGCACGCCTGGCATGAACATCCAGTGCATAGTGCTTAACGAAGTATGCACTGAGCTCCAGGTAGCGGGCGTTGGTATATCTGCAATTGGAACATCATGGTCTCCGCTAGGATGCTGCGACTGCCCTAGTAGAGTGAGCGTACACTCTACCTTCTAATTTGACTTGAGCCATGGAATAGCAATGACGAAGGCATGCCACTAACCATGAAGAGATACATCTAATAGCGACAGGTTGACCCAGCCGGGTGTCGCTGAAAGAAACGAACAGTTGCTGAGTCTTGCGAACATCCTTGGTTCTATCTAAATAGAACCGCAAGGCTCTCTTAACATCCAAGGAATGAAGAGCTCGTTCCCCTTCATTTTGGAAATTAGCGAAGTAAGCGGGAAGTACCAGAGGTTGGTTCAGATGGAATTCTGACACAACCTTGGGAAGAAATTTAGGATGAGTACGGAGAACTACCTTGTCCTTATGGAATACAGTATACGGAGGGTCCGTAACCAGTGCATGTATCTCAGAGACCCTGCGGGCTGAGGTAATGGCCACCAGGAAGGCAGTCTTCCAGGTAAGAAATTTTAGCTCACAGGTAGCTAAGGGTTCGAAGGCTTCCGGTGAGCATGTCAGCACCAGGTTAATGTCCCAGGCTGCAACTGGACGCTAACAGGGGTCTGGTATGGAGAATCCCTTAAGAAATCTCTTCACCATAGGTAACTGAGCCAGAGTTAAGGAAGAAACGGCTCATGGAGCAGCTGAGATGGCACTAAGGTGAACTTAACTGTGGAGTATTGAAGACCTAAGTTTGATAGGTCCAAGATACTCCAGAACCTTGCCAGGAGGACAGGAAAAGGATTCCAAGAGGATTTTGCACACCAGAGAGAAAAACGTTTCCATTTGGAAGCGTACGTTTTTCGGGTGGCTGGCTTCCGAGCAGCCAGAAGGATGTCTGAGACTCTACGAGAGACGTTGAACCGATTCACTTCTATCTCTTCAGGAGCCAAGCATGAAGGTGAAGTGATTTCAGGTTGGGATGGACCAACGAACCCTGAGTCAGAAGACTGATTTGCAAAGGAAGTGGTCTCGGAGAGGCTGCCAACATACTGTTGAGTAGAGGAAACCATAGTTGCCGAGGCCAGGAAGGAGCAATGAGAATCATCTTGGTCCCCTGAGACTCGAACTTGAGGAGTACTCTCTGGATTAGAGGAAGTGGTGGAAAGGCGTAAAGAAAGCGTTTTGTCCACCGCAGCCTGAACGCATCCTGACAGAAAATGCCAGGCCCTGGATTTCTGGAGCAGAAGAGAGGCAGTTTTGCGTTGAGTGGGGATGCAAAAAGGTCCAGGTCTGGAGTCCCCCACTCTTTGAACAGGGACCGAGCTACGGCTGGATCGAGAGACCACTCGTGAGGGTCTGCCTCCGTTCTGCTGAGGTGATCTGCTAGGTCGTTTTGTATACCTGGCAGATAAACCGCTTGAATCAGAGACTTGTGCTCCAAGCACCACTCCACACCCTCATTGCTTCCTGCAAAGGGATAAGAATGAGCACCGCTTGCTTGTTGATGTAATACATCACTGCTTTGTTGTCCGTTTGAAGGAGAATGTTCTTGTGACAAAGGACATCCTTCAGAGCTCGGATTGCATAGAGGACCGCTCTCATCTCCAGGACATTTATGTGGAGATGAGTTTCGAACTGAGTCCATACACCTTGAGTGTGGAGGGAGAGACAGTGAGCTCCCCATCCCATTAGCGATGCATCTGTGGTGATGGAGATCTGATGATCCGGGGGAGCAAAGGGGAATCCTTCCAGGAGATTGCTCTCTTGAGACCACCAGGTGAGAGACCTTCAAGGGCTCCGTCCACCTTGATGGGATAAGACTGGGGTGAGAGGTCGGGGACCACTGAGTGGAGAGCATCCACTGGGTGGTTCTCATGTGCAGTCGGGCCAGAGGGACAGTGAAGACCGAGGACGCCATGAGACCCAACATGCGTTGCATCGAGAGAGCTGTAACCGATTGGTTCTCCCTGATGTAACGGGCCATACGAAGGATGTCGAGTCTTCTGTCCTCTGGAAGGAAAGCCTTCGCTGAAGAGGTGTCTAGAAGCGTCCCTATGAAAAGGAGCCTCTGGGAGGGTTGCAGTTGAGATTTTTCAAATTCAGCAGAACTCCCATGGGCGTGAGAAGACGAGAAGTGGTTGCGGCTTCAAGTCCCTTGGCGGAAGGGGCTTGCTAGAAGCCAATCGTCCAGGTAGGGAAACACTCAGTCCGACTTTCCTGAGATGCGCCCCGAACTGCACAACACTTTGTAAAACTCTGGGCGCCGAGGATAGCCAAAGGGCAGGACTCTGAACTGATAATGCTGACCCAAAGCTACAAACCTGAGGAATTTGTGTGGGTCGGGTGGAGGATATGCTGGTAAGCATCCTGCATATCCAGAGGCCAGCCAGTCGTGCTGATGCAGCAAGGGTAACAGGGTACCTAGGAAATCATCTTGAATTTCTCCTGGGAGAATTTGTTTAACTTTCTGAGGTCTAGAATGGGGCGCATCCCCCCAGATTTCTTTGGAACCAGAAAGTAATGGGAGTAGAACCCTGTGTTTCGCAGATGCGGGGGCACCAGTTCTATTGCCCTGTTGTTCAGAAGGCCCTGGATCTCCGCGGTGAGGAGATCTGACTGAGAGGCCGACAACCTGGGTTGTCGTATGGGAGGACAATTCGGGGGGGGTTCCAAGAAATTGAGAGAGTAACCCTCGCGAATTATCCGAAGAACCCATTTGTCTGAGGTTATGGACTTCCACTGGTTGTAGAAGTACATCAGACGACCTCCCACCGGAGGAGAAAGTTCCACCTCGGGCAGAGTGGATGGAACTTGGGCCAACGACTCATAAGGTAGCGCTGGGAGCTTTAGGTCCCTGCGCTTTCTGCTGCGTCTTCTTTTGAGGTTGGGCAGGTTGGCTTTTATGGAAGCTTCCCCTGCCTCTGCCTCGAAAGGACTGACGACTATGAAACTGACGTCTGTTCACATGCCCCGAGAGGGGCAGGCGGGATCTGGCCAGCCTAATGGCGATCTAGTCTTCTGAGTGGCCTCTAAGGCTTGCTCCACCTGAGGGGCCAAAAAGAAAGGAGCCATCAAAAGGCAGCGCCATCACCTGCTGCTGAGCATCATTAGTGAAGCCAGAAGTCGCAGCCAGGAATGGCGCCCAGTACAAATCAGCGGCTGCTGGAGCGAGAAGCAGTGTCGAAAGCATCCATGGCGGCTTTGACCTGTTGGTTATTGGACTCAATACCTCTAATAACGGTCAGAAGAAGCTCTGACTTGGAATCCGAATCTGGAAGAGCTTCAACCATTCTTTTCATAGAGTGCCACAGGATATACTCATACTGAGAAAAATAGCCTTGATAACTGGCAATACCATACTTAGGTGGGCAGCAAAGACTCTCTTACCTAATGTATCAATCTTACGAGACTCTTTGTTAATAGGTCGAGCTGTAGTAGTTGAGGAAGAACGACCTTGTCATTCTCTGCCAGGACTACAATAGGATCCGCAAAGGCTTGGGATGCCAAAATGGGACGATCCTTGGGAGCTGAATACTTCTTATCAATGGATCTAGCCACTGAGGGAATAAGAGCAGGGTTATTCCATACCATTTGAGACAGCGTCTCAAAGGAAGGCTGAATCGGAGGAGTCAAATCCGTAGGGATCTCCGAAGCATGAAGATACTGGAGTCTTAATATCTTCCCAGGATCGATGTCTGTAGTCTGGAGAGAAAGAGTGGATCCCAGGTTCTTCAACAGAGACTTAAAGGACAGGTCCTCGACCACAGGCTCTGTAGCAAAGAAAGATCCTGTTTCCTCCACTTCATCACCCAACCGAAGGTCTGGGTCAGGCTCAACATCATCTCCTGATGGTCCAGAAAGGACTGTTTGGACAGGAAAGGAGTGAAAATTAGGAGAGGAGGAAATGGCAGAAAAACAAGGAGAGTCCCCAAGGGCTGCCGGCGCCGAGACGGCAAAACGGGCTGAAGACGGCACCGAGGGGCGCCGGCGCGCCCGAAGAGGCACATGACGCTCGCCCCCGGCGCGGGCTGACGACGCGCCGCAGACGGCGACCAACGGCGCGACGGACAACGCCGCTGACGACGCCGCTGAACGGGTATCGCAGACGACGCCAACGGCGCCGCCTGGATCTAACGGGGTACTACCGGGCGCGCCGCGAGATAACGTGGTGCTACCAACGGCGCCAGAGACCACGCGGCGCCGCCAACGGCGCCGCAAGCTCCGGCGGCCCCGAAAACGGCGCCGACACGGCCACAGACCCTGCAGAAGGCGCCGGAAAAGCCCCGGGAACCTGGAAAACAAGAGAAGGAAAAATACCAGGAGATAAGGGCATCGGTGAGGCCCCTTGCGCCGCAGCCATGTGAGGGGGGGAAACACCTAAGCACGGAGTCGCTAGCACCGAAGAAGGCGCCGCGCGACTAGGAAGGTCCAACCGCCCTACCTGATCGCCGGAGGAGCCCGAGGGCTCCGAGGTAACCGAGCCAGGCAGAAGAACCAACCTCCGAGCCCATCGCTCCATAAGAGCGGCCCACTGATGAAACTGCTCATCTGGAGCCCTACCTATAGGCGGGGAGGGGCTCCGATGTCGGGGCGGCGATTATCGAGCTGGCGACTCGAGAAGAGACCGGCAACTAACGCGATAACCGACCGTCGGCGGCGCGAACATACCGAAGGCGACCTGAGTGATGCCTTCTTTTTTTGACCCGGTGGGCCAAGAAGAGTTGAATGAACGGCGCCGTAGAATGCGATCGCTTATTTTATGCGGCGGGGACCGCCGATCCCCCGGCATCGGACTGACCGTAGTCGGAACCCGCTGAGGAGAAGGAGGCTGACCGGACCCAGCCCGGCTGACTGAACAGCTTTCATACGAAGTCTCCCTACCGTCACCTGACCTGCTCATGGTCGACTCCGTCCAGTAGGCCGAGACTTCTTCAAGTAAGTTAAATTTAAATATTAGAAAAATTTTACGAAAAATAGAATAAAACTAAGCGATACTACTATCGTGATAATGTTACAAAAAAACAAACTGAAAACTATGCGCTAGTTTGAAGTTTGACTCCCGACAGGCGAGCGACGTCGTCACTGAAGCGCACTCGACGGCGGGAAAAAAGGAACTGAGGCGGTTGGAGGGTCGTCGCCGAGATGGTCATTACCGCTCGAGCCGCTGCTCGCCGCCGTGTCTCGCGGCGCCGTCTCTCGCGCCGACCCTCCAGCAAAAAGTTTGCTCCCGATGGGTCTTAGTGCCTCCGGCGCCAATCCCACTAGTGTGAATGAGTGGTGGAGACTTATGTCCAGGAAGATCTGAGGGGAGGGGGACCACCCACGTTTATGTAGATGCTGGCGCATGATGCCATCATGGGCGGCCTCTGGTTTGAAAAGTTTCCATGTGATCCTAGTGCTGACGTGGGTATAGTTCCAAAGGTGTGGCTGGATGAAAAATAAATCCTTAAAGAAAATGTTTGGTTCCCCAGCAGTTTACCTCACAGGGGGTTTATCTTTCCCCTGTGTTATTGGGTCTGTTCTATGAGTTGGAGGAGGTGGGTTCTGTTACATCACATTTTGGTCTTTTGGCTCTTTTTGCTACCGATTTCCTTTAGCCTCGACAAACTTCTCCTGGCACCTCTACTGAGGGTGGAAATCCAGAGGAGTCAAGCCAGTGCTACTCATCAAATTAAGGTTGCACAAGCTCTTACAGAATTGGCAGCCACACACTGAACTGAATGGTTTCGTTTGTGGTTTGATAGGGTGCTACCATATTCCACGCCCCTGTACTACATAAGCCACACACTTCTCCTGCCTAGTGTTTTTCATGGCCACCTCTCACCCCTCCTCCTTCTTTGGCACTCTGCCTCAAGTGTGGCTCTTTTAGCTACCAATTCTCTTTGGCCTCGAGAAACTTAGAAACATAGAATTTGACAGCAGATAAGAACTGATTGGCCCACCTAGTCTGCCTATTTTCCCTACCTACTGTAATACCGCAGACCCTACTTGATCTCCGGCTTTACCCTCCCTTTTCTATCCACGAAAGTTCCCTTATGTCTATCTAGCCCATGCATTCTTTAATCCCATTATAGTTTTCGTCCCCATCACCTCCACTGGGAGGCTGTTTCATGCATCAGCCATTCTTTCCTCACGTTTCCCCCCGAGTCTGCCCCCTCCAGTTTCATAGCATGACCCCTTATTCTTGAGCATCTTTTTTTCTGAAAATGCTTCCCACTTGTACCTTATTTATACCCAGGAGGTATTTGAAAGTCTATCATGTCCCCCTCTTCCTCCTTTCCTCCAGGGTGTACATACTGACGTCCTTTAATCTCTTCTCATAAGCCTTTGGGTGCTCTCCCCACTGCCTGTCACAGTGTTTGGCCACCTTTAGGTCATCTGAAATGATTACCCCCAGGTCTCTTGGTAGTCATCAGAACTGCTCCCCCATCTTGTATCCCGCCCCTTGGTTTCTGTGCCCCAAGTGCATGATTTTGCACTTCTTCATGTTGAAACTTAGTTGCTACACTCTAGATTACTCCTCAAGCTTTCTAAGATCTCTCTTCATTTTTTCCATGCACACCCAGGAGTGTCTACCCCGCTGTAGATCTTTGTGTCATCTGCAAAAAGGCATACCTTCCCTTCTAACTCCTCTGCAATGTCATTAATAAAGACATTAAAGACGACCAGTCCCAGTACTGATCCTTGTGGCACCCCTCTAGTCACCCTCCCTCCCTTCCTTGGAGTGAACTCCATTTACCATCACCCTCTGGTACCCTGCTGGTCACCCTCCCTTCCTTGGAGTGAACTCCGTTTACCACGCCATCTGTCACCTATCCCCCAACCAACTTCTCACCCAGTTTACCACTTTAAGACCCACTCCCATGCTGCCAAGCTTCTTTATGACCCTCCTGTGTGGAAAGGTGTCGAAGGTCTTACTGAAGTCTAGGTAAGTCACATCCACTGCCTCCCCCGATCACCCAGTCAAAGAAATCTATCAGATTTGTTTGACATGACCTCCTCGCTGTGAATGCACGCCTCCTCGGATACTGTAAGCCACTAGATTCTAGATATTCCACCATCCTTTCCTTCAGTAGTGATTCCATTAATTTCCACACCAAGAAAATCAAGCTAGCCGGCCTGGTGACACTGAGGGTTGAGGCACTGGAAGCCAGACCTCGTGCCATGCCGGTGACCCAGGTTTGGGAGCGAGCTCTGGCCGCTGGGAGATGGCAGGGGCGGGTGAGGATTGAGCACCTGGTGGGCTGCTCTCCTCCCCGGGGGGGGGGAGAGGTTGGGGATCGCCTGGTGTGCCAGCGGCTCCTGGTGGAGACTAAGGGCGCTGCAGCACGCTCGGCTGCACGTAATCAGTGTGCCTTGACACAGGCAGGGGTTGCCATGCACCTAGTGTTGGGGATGTGCACATGCACAGGAGGGGGGAGAGCTCACCAGAACAAGGAAAAGTTCGGTCTGTCGGGTAGGCGACGGCATATGCCCCCATGCCCACGGTCGGGTCCATCCTGCCTGCCTTCCAGGTTCCTCCAACTGGGTCCTCTCCCACGTCAGAGTCTGAATATAAAGTGCGCCCATGAGGAGGGGCGGCCCCACCCTGGAGGGGTTAAGCCAAGGGTACCAACCATGAACAGAGGAGAAGGGAGAGAGGAGGCACAGGTAGGAGGACTTCAGGCAGGGCAGAAGTAGGCAGGATGCCTGAGAGAGGTCCCACAGACCGCGACCGGACGGAAAAAGAAATTGGAAAAAAAAAAAGGGCAAGTCAAGCTGCTGGCCTGTAGTTGCCAGCCTCCTCCCTGCTACCACTTTTGTGAAGTGGGACTACATCTGCCCTCTTGACACCTCTACTGAAGGTGGAAATCCAGCGAAAAGAGCTGAGCCAAAGTAACTCATCAAATGACATTGCACAAGCACTTACACAACTGGCAGCCACACACTGAATTCCAAGCTTTCCTACTCAGAGGGAGAAGCCTGGTCACCATGATGTTGCACAATAGCATCAACCCTCTATGTGAGGGAGAACATCTGATGGAGGGACCTACTGTGAGTCCTGAGGGACTGAGGACTGATTGGGCTTGGGTCCAGGAGTGGGAGGGTTTCCTGATAACTGCCGCCTCACCAGCAGGGAACAAAAGTGTGCCTCAAGCAAATCAAGGACTGCTCCTTGTGCCACCAGAGCTCTTGGTATATTCAGAAGAACCAAAACAAAATATCCTTGCTAACATCAGCCTTACTAGATAGAACAAATTGCTGACTATGTAGAACAAGTGTATAAAAGTTCACTTTATTAAAGTTCAAGGCAGACAAGCCACAAACCAACCAAACAGGGGTCCAGCCCCTGTATGGTTTGTACACTGCCTGCTTGTCTTGAACTTTAATAAAGTTAACTTTTCTATACTTCTGCATGGTCAGCAATTGACTTTTTCTATAGGTAAGAAAAGGTGTGCCCCCAGTAGTGGGAACTGAGTACCTTTCGCCAGGCAACAGTGGTGCCAGTCACTACAGAAAAAGACATCTGTCTGACATGGTCAGTAGATCCCATGGTTCTAGAGGCCACCTTGTTGGTACTGTAAGATGCCCTTGATTAGTGCTACACTGCCACTAGGCCCTGAATGGAAAGGTCTAGGACCTGTCTGGTGACCACGCTATCAGGCATGGCAGAATGCAGAAGATACATCTGCAGTGAAAGATGGCATGGTAAGCAGCCACATGGGCCTGATGTGCCATTATTGTCAGGAGAGACTAAACAGAGGGAAAAAAACTCTCTCCCAAGAGTGTAGAATGTTGCAGAATCTTGCTCTGTGGGTTGGTCACATCTTGGGTGCCTTGGCCACTACTGCATCTGGAGTACTTGCGGCCCTCAGGAGGGGTAAGACAGTGCACCCAGACACCCAATGGGTGCACATTACCATGTCTAGAACTTCCTGGGGATGGGAAGTGTGGCACGATGATGTCTCCAGACTGACCTGATAGTCTTCTCCATGGCTCTGGGCCATAGACGTACAATACCTACACCCATATTGGGTACTTCTAGGAGACTAGAGGGTGGTCAGCAGGATCATGGCTTGGACAGAACTGATTCCTAGTGCCTGCATCATCTCTGCCATTAACTGTTGGTACAGAAATTGCTCAGCTGAAGAGGACATGAGGACAGAAGGCTTACTGTCCTCAGTGGAGGACAATGACAGAGAAGAGGCACCAAGATCATCTGGGTCTTGCAGTGGGAAAGGGATCCCGAATTTGACCCTGTCAGTGTCCTGGTATCATAAGTGAATGGTGCCAATCTAAGCATGATATTGGTATTGTGTTAAAGTCCCCAGAGGGCAAAAGAACATTAAGAGCTTGTCTAGTCAGTCCCAAGACTCCTGTTACAGGGAGGAGGCACCATGGGCATATCTCCACCTTGGGACAAACCCTGAGTGTCTGGTGACATCCTCCCCCTAGAGGAGAGTCAATTAGAGCTTCCCATCTCTGACTTTTCAACAAAGGAGAAGGTAGGAGAATGGTTAGCCTTGGGAGAGACAACAGTGTGAGCTGGGGAATCCTGCTGCAGAGCAGGCTGCTCTGGGAGACCTGAGCCACTATCAGTACTGACACCAGAGACCACATAATAGAGGTCACAAAGTCAAAGATGGACAAAGTGGCACTGACGTCAGCGCAGATATTATCTCTGACATCAAGTCCCCCTGGCACGAGTCTCAGTGTTGGCCTTGACACCGCAGTCAGTGTCAACTTTGATATCAAGCCAAGTGGCATCCTTTTCCTCAATGTTACAAATGACACCACAGACAGCATCCAGGTGGACATCAGCGGTGACATTGCAGTCGGGCACTACACTGATACTGCGAGCAGTGTCTACAGTCAGGTTGGCATCACCTATGGGGCAACTTGCTAACTTGTCACCAAGAATGGAAGCAAAAACTTACAGACCCTGTCAGTCAGCATGAAAGAGTTCCCCAGCATGAATAAGGCCAAAAGCCTCAACCATGAAGACAGGGATGTCTGCCACTCATAACGAGCAGACTTTGACAGGTTCTCAGTCAAATGCCCAGATGGAGTCAGCTTCCCAACTGACACTGCCACAATAGCCTCTGGCATCCCAACACGAAGGGGTGATGAAGTACTCTGTGCCACTGATGACCTTGTAGGTCATGGAGGGGACTTAGAAAAAGGGTCCAGTCTCCTCACTTTGGACCTCTTGATAAGATGCCTACCTCTGAAGTTAGGGGCTGGTCAGCCCCACTTCAATGTGGGGTCTGCAAGAATTCTTGTGTCCATGCTGAAGAAAGCATTGCAGGAGTCCATGTCTTGGCAGAACCTAAGGCAGCAGAGTAAATTTGATGCCAGTCACAAGTAGTGAACTTTTTGCCGCAGGTACACTGAGAAAAAATAGAGGGCTTTTGGCCCACTTCTTCTTCGATGAGCTGGATATCATGGAGCAACAATAAAAAAAGAAACGCAATGTTGAACGATGGTGATGATCCTATGAGGAACTGAAGTGTCAACTAACTCCCACAGTACGCATTTGGTGGCAGGAAGAACAGAGCTGAGGTAGGTGAGGGTGCCATCAATGGTTACTGGCAGGCAAGTGACACCACATGGTGTCAGCCAGGCACAGTGGCCAATACCCACTGTTGCCCCCCGCCCCGGCAAAAGATTTGCTCCCGCAGAATTCGAGTGTCTCTGTCCCTATGACCCGTAAGTGGAGCTACATGGAGAAGACTGATTCTATGGTAGATCTTTCATATCTATAAGGATACATCAGATGAAACATAAAATCTCCATCACTGCACTTAATACTTTTTGACTTTTCCTAGCTGTATGAAATCAAAGGAAGGATCTGACTCACCATCAACATCTTTCAGGCATTTCTTTATACAAGTATTGCGGATAGACTCATCGAGTATACCATAGTCAATGGGCTCTTCTTTAATCTTTGGAAAGAGGTCTGAGACTATTCCACTGAAAAGCTTGAGGTCGTCTTGAAGGAACTTTGGAATGTTAACATCACGAATAGCCCTGAGGCAGATCAGCTCCTGCAACATAGTTCATTCAGACTTTGAGAGTCAAAAATGTACAAAAGCCAAAACCTTCAGGTGTATTTACAGTTCAGTATATTTTGATCACTTTAAAGAGATTAGAAATGACTTACATCATTGTATCACTGCTTAAAGATTAGTATGTGATAATAGGATAATGCAGAAAGGAGAGGGGAGGATGAGGGAAATAGTTAAAGGAAAGATTTTGAGTAGGGAATCTTCAGAAAGAGTAGATGGACTGTTCAGGTCTTCTCTATCCTTCTCTTTTCCGTGTTTCTGTGTAATTATTTCTTAATGGCTCTTGAAATTCAATGAAATAGTGAAATGAAGTGAAAAGCCACTTACCAGATCTCTGAGAGAAGCTCCTCCATACAGCCACACTCTTTAGACTGCTGATGCCAGCGTAAGGACCACCAGAGAACATTAGAACTTTGAGCTGCTCGGGTCGTGGCACAGGCACATGGCAAATGTACAGCCTTGTGTGTACTGATACAGTATATATGACACAGGCATGCCTAACTGCCTCCGTTTTGACTGTAACCTAAATTATCATGGGAAGCCAAGATAAAAAAAGCAATTGGAAAAAAAAATGTTTCGACACAACAACTATTTCTAACTTAAGACTACTGACCAAAACAACCATAAAGCAGAGGGTCTTCGAGGGCCGCATCAGTTAACTGTAACACAGCTACCTAATTCCCTGTAAGGCAGAATGCAGAAAAGACCTGGAAATGCATAGTACCTGGAAGAGGCACTTCTAAAACAAATCAACATCTACTGTGATGGGGGAGGGGTGCAGAGGTTGGGAGCGTGTGTATGGAGGAGATTCTTCAAAAATCTAGTCACTGGTAAGTAATGTAGTAACTGCTATCTTCTTTGATAGTATCTGCTCCATAGAGCTCCACTCTTTGGACAACTATAAAGCAGAACCTTCAGCAGAGCACTTCTGCTATCCCATCCTGGGAAAGTGGACCAACAGAAGTTGGTGCGTCTAAAGAAATTAGGACTTGGAGTACTGTCAAACCAAAGCTAGACATCTTCCTTGACAACATGTCCGGCCTATAATGTTTACAAGTACATACACAGTGACATAGAAAAAGGCATGTCAGCAAATCCAGTCTGCCCACCCTACCTACTAACTCTGCACTGACTCTAGTGCCCATCCTTCACCTTTATTTCTAACCCTCCCCATTTTCTGATTAACTCCATACTCCTGCCTCAATTCCCCACATGACACTGTTCACTGATTTGGCCTGTACTACTTCCTCAAGCAACTTGTCCTATTTGTCCATGCCTCTTCTAAGAAAAATAAAGCTACCAACTGTCCTGATTTTCCCAGGACAGTCCCTATCTTAGGCAGAATGTCCTGGTGTCCCCCATAACTTTTCCAAAATGTCACTTTTGTCCTGGTTTTTGCCCTTTTTTTTTTTTTGCTGACTGCTGATCTGCGGGTGATTTTTTTTTTTTTTTTTTTTAGCCTTTGGTAACTGGGTAAGGCCCACTAGGCACAAGTACCTGTTTTCAGGTACGACCTGGGAGCACTGGCTGGTTAAGTGACTTGCTCAGAGTCACACAGTATGCAAGTGGAGGTTGTGAGAATCAAACTCAGGTCTAGTCTGTTGGATGTATCAAGCTCGTTCACACCTCATTCCTCTAGCTTCTAGGCTATACTACCACCACTGTGGTGCTGCTCGAGCAGGAGAGCAATTTGCAACCTTTTGCCTTTGTGCCTACATTGCGCCATGAATGTGAAAATCCTCGGGAAGTCAGATGGCAAGCAGGTCAGCAGCAGCACCACCATAAAGCATGTTCCTTCCTGTTAGATTAGATTGGGTAGTAAGTAAGTAAAAATGTATTTGATTAGGCACCCAATCCCAGAGGCTATGGGCACCATACAATAATGACAAGACATTTAAACAAAATAAAAAGAGCATGCTTAAAATAATTAGTAGTGCGAGCAATCACATGCGGCCATCTGCCTGCCAGCAGCTGGGAGGGACTCCAGACAGAAAAGAAACTGGCGTTGATTATGTCATTGTATTACTGCTGGACAAAATTTGTCTTTGCTGATATCAAGATTCAAGATACGGAATGTTTATCATGATATGTTTACCATGGAATGCATGGATTCAAAATTTTGCTAAGTTCCACTGGCAGAGAATGTTCTTCTCCTAACATACTGTAAACATACACAACATAGAGGATAATGTATGGTCCTTTATCGGTAACTGGTCTGTTAACCATCGAGAGGTTGCCAGGGCGACCGTGTAAACCTCAAGAGTGAAGCTCGAGAGGTTTACATCTCCATGGCAACCTCGAGACAGTTAACAGTAAACGGCTGCTGATAGAAGGACCATACATTATTTTTTATAGTGTATGGTCCCAAGAAAAAATGAAAATGGCTCCTTACTTTTCAAAATATAGTCACTGCCGTGGTTGTTCAGTCATTCCCTTACCGCTGTGTGCAACCGTCGGTTCCCAAGTGAAAAAAAGGTGCGCACATGCGCAGACCGTTCCCAGTTGTTAACCTATCGATGTAACGAAGCATTGATAGGTTATTAACATTGGAATGGATGGACGATGGGTTAACAACCTTAGGAAATGATTTCCTAAGGTTAACAGCATTCCACCATACATTATACATGCCTCTTCTACAGCCAGAGACTCAATTATCTCACTGTCAGGGCAAGCAGAAGAGATTTCCTTGATAAGCAGGTAAAGCTAGAAGGGTGATTTTTCATTGTCAGCAAAGAAACAGTTGTAATGAAAACTATAAACAATGCCTAATGTTTCTAATTTGTTTATATGTGTAAGGAAAGTGTGATGATCAGGGAAACAACATTTAATTAATTTTTTTTGTTATTTAAGTTGGTTTTATTTTTAGGGCCCAGTTAAAGGTTTTTTTTTACTATGTAAAGGTAGCAGCCATGTTTGTGATGGAAGATCAAGTCTGGTTGTTGAGGGACTGATGGAAGATAGTTCCGGTTGTAGGAGGACTGATTTGCTCACTGTGTGATGTGGTTTTAGACCTGGATGACTGTGCATGAAACAGATTTCATGCATGGTCACATGATATATTTTGAACAGCGAGACTTCTTTATTTTGGATGCCCATTTTATAATCCTGGTTAAACAATTTCCCTTTTCCTTTCTCCCTTTCCCTTGCCATGCCCTCTCACTCTACCAGGCAACTCCTTGTCCTATTTCTTGTTACACAGTTCTATACAGTATGTAATCCATCAAGAAACATTGTTTAGAAACACGTTTCTCTTGGGTTTGTTGAGCAAAGAACATAAACAACTAGTTTAAATCCCTGAATTACTCCCCAAGTAGTGACTGAGAACCTGTCTGACATCCAAGGAATGCAACAGTTCTTCTCCTGGATTTTCTGGTTTTGGAAAGGATAACAGAAAATTGACTGGTTCAGAGTGAACGTGGACAACACCTTAGGAAGGCATTACCCTAGTTTTGTAAAAGACCACGCACTGTGGTCTGTCACTAAATCCTTTGAGTCCGAGCTCATGAAAGCTGATGTGGCTGTTAAAAAAATGAAAATGATGTACCTACCATAATTGTTGATCTTCCTGTATATCTTCACCATTCATCACTAGTGGGTCTAGCCAGAGGCGCTAGGACCCTGCAGGAGCTTACAGCTTTAAGCTTTTAGCTTGCTAAGGAGGAGGGCCAACATCGGGGATGGTGTCGCCCTCAAGGCAGATGTGGGACATGCGGCGCCAAGGGTTGGCCAGTAACCGATGCCGCCTCACACCACCTCAGTTCTGCTCACCGGAAAGGGAAACTAGAAACAGAGGAAAAGAGGAGGGTGGGCAATGAAGCCCATGGGGATAGCAAAGGAAAGGATATAAACTAAAAAAGGAATAAGCCAGCCACAGGAGGAGAGGTAGGGCATTAGGAGGTCTGGGGGAGGGGACCCCAATCACCAGGCAGACCAAGGGAGGGTTAAGAAGATGGGAAGGGGAAAGAGGAAAACATACGAACATACGAATCTGCAAGCAGAAACAGGCCACATGGTCTATCAAGTCTACTCAAATGTGCAGCTAGCACCATTATGTTGCAGCTGCCCCATTCACAACAAAGGTATGGAGAAAAGAGGAAGAGAGAAAAGAGAGAGACAGACAGCTTGCACCCCAAAAAGGGAGGGCCCGAAGGGGTCTTCTGGTAGACCAAAAGGGGGATCCAATTGCTTCTCTCTTCCCTTTTTTGTTTATATTGGGGGAGGAAAAGAACCACAAGGCAGAAGAGAGAGAGAGAGGCCACTGAATAAGCCTCCCAGCCTCAAGGGGACTCAAGGCTAGAAGAAACCAAGGATGCCGAAGTATAGCTGGTTCAAGAATCTTACAGGTGTGAGGATGCCAGAGTCAAGCCATACAAGGAATCGCCCTCCTGGTCCAAGACAGAAAAAGGATAGGGGCCATTGGATCTCTCACACCCTTCCTCCCATTGCAAACAGAGGGGAGGACAGGGTCTACCTCGGGATAGGATTCCCTCAAAAGTAGACCCCCTTAATTGGGAAGATCCCAGAACCTGAGAAGGATGCTGATTTCCTCACACCTAGAACTGCTAAGAGTGATGAAGGTTGAGGCACAAAGCCTCTGAAAGTGGCTGGAAATCATAAAAAAGGTCAGAGGGAGATCCTGCCCCAAGGGAACCCAGAAGTGGGATACCCGAGGAGAAGTAAAGTGGAGCAACTAAGATTCCAAGAAGAGGATCAGAGGTCCCCGGAGCCCCCCACCCCGTGCTGAAGATGGGGACCCAAGGAAGAGGGCAAGCTTGACCCTCCTGCATAGGCAAAAGAGCCAAGAGTCCCTCCAAGAAAAAATTAGGGCACCCCTGGGAAAAAGCCCTCCATGAGAATCCCCATTAAGGTTGTGAGGGGCCCCGAGGAGCCCCTAGAACAGAAAGGGCACAAACCCCTACTTGCCCTCCCCCAGAGGTGGGTCCCTGGTGCTTCGGATGAAGGGTCAGGGAACCCTGAGGTACCAGCCAGATTGTACCTGTAATTGGCCTCAGTTGGGAGGAAGGCAAGCAGGGTGGAGGCACTGCCCAGGAGAGGATGGTGGGCAGGAAGCAGTAATGAATGATGAAGATATACAGGAAGATCAAGAAATGAAAATTATGTACCTATCATAATTCTTGATCTTCTTGCACAAAGTCTTCACCATTCATTCACATTACTGGGACTACGCTGGAGGCACTAGGACACAGTGGGAGCCAAAAATCTTCAGGAGCATCGGTGCCCAAGGTAAGACCGCACATGAGTGGTTCTGTGAGACTGGCTTGCGCCTCTGTAGGCTATCTCAGCATCGACCCTCCAACTGCCTCAGTACCTTTTTGACTAAGGAGGTGCAGTGTAAACTAACCTAGGGAAAACCTAACCTAATCCGGGCATAAGACAGCCTGGATGACCCAAGTAAGTAGGGTCAACTCAACAATGTCTTTACAGCCTAGACCAATGAGGGAGTAAAGACCAGAAATAGGATGAGTGAACTGGGGAGGTGGTGGAGAATTGAATGAATGGTGAAAATCTTGTCAAGAAGATCAAAAATTACAGTGGGTACGTAATTTCCATATCTTCCTGAGCTAAAAGTCTTCACCATTCATTCACACAATTGGGAGAGTACCAAGCTAAGGACCAATCCCCTGAGCAGGGTGGCAGGAGACAGAACTCACTCAGGAAAACAGTCCATTAAGGATTGTCCTGCCAAAGGAAGTATGCTGTCTGGCATGTGCATGCAGAGCGTAGTGCTTCACAAAGGTATGCACCAAGCTTCAAGAAGCCGCCTTGAAAATATCTGCAATGGGCATGTTACGAATCTCTGCCAAGGAAGCCACGACTGCTCTGGTAGAGAGAGCATAAACCTAGCCTTCCAATCTGACTTGTGCCATCGAGTAGCAATGACGAAGGCATGCCACTAACCATGCAGAAATGCATCTGATGGCAACAGGTTGACTCAGCCGGGTCATGCTGAACGATACAAAGAGTTGCTTGAATTTGTGAATCTCGTTCATTCTGTTGATGTAGAATCGCAAAGCCCTCTTGACATCCAGGGAGTGAAGGGTGCATTCCCCTTTATTCTGGAAGCTAGCAAAATAAGTAGGGAGAACCAAGGTTTGATTTTGGTGAAATTCCAAAACCACCTTGGGTAGGAATTTAGGGTGAGTAGGAAGCACCACCTTGTCCTTGTGAAAGACAGCATATGGAGGATCTGTGACCAAGGCACGCTATAGATTTCAGAAACCCTGAGAACGGAAGGAATGGCCACTAAGAAGGCAGTCTCCAAGGTCACAAACTTCAAGTCACAGGTGGCTAGAGGCTCAAAAGGTTTATAGGTGAGCATATCTAGCATGAGGTTTATATCCCACGTGGCCACCAGTTTCCTGACTATTGTGCATGATACCTTTAAGGAATCTCTTAACTAGTAGTAACTGAGCCAGCGTCATATTCTGTACCGGCTTATGGTAGGCAAAAATCGCGCAGAGATGTAACTTCACCATCGAGTATTGCAGTCTTGCATTTGAAAGGTCTAAGAGGTACTCCAACACCTTACTTGGTGGGCAACAAAATGGGTCCAGAAGTTACCTTGCACACCAGATAGAGAATCATTTCCATTTATGCACTGGGAAGAGGATTTCCAAGATTCTCTGAGAAACCTTAAACCTACCCACTTATATCTCCGCAGGAGCCAGGCATGGAAATGAAGGGAGCACAGGTTGGGATGGATCACAGGTCTCTGTGTCAGGAGGTCTGTTCCTAGAGGAAGCTGCCTTGGGGGGATTTCCGACAATCCGTTGATCAAAGGAAACCATATCTTCCAAGGCCAGTGTGGGGCGATAAGAATCATCCTGCCTCCCCCCCATGCCTCCAATTTGAGCAGCACCCTTTGAACTAATGTCACTTCCTCTGGGGTCCTTTCTGACTCGGTCAGTGATCATTGCGCAGTTTACTGCTGCTGGTTAGCCAAAACCCCACACTGCCTGCACAAATTCATCTACACCAGGCAACTAAAAAAAATCAATCCTGTTGAGTTCTCGAGCGTGTTCTCGTCTAAGACTGATCCTTCAGGGATTCCATTACTGACACTGATGAAGCCCTTGAAATGTTCAGTAACTAGTTCCTCACCCTTTATAACCTCTTCATCCCTCTCAAAACATTCAGGATTTAAGGTTCACGTCGAGAATGGGTCTCCTGTGATCTTCTTAAGCTCATGAGGGACAGAGGCCGTGCCTGGTCCTTATACAGAAAACACACACTTCCCTACCTGCTCCAAAATTACAAAACACTCCATAAAAAATGCAAGTCTGCTGTCAGATCAGCAAAATCCTCCTTCCTTCTGAAGAAACAGCGCTCATCACTAGGGAACCCAAAGCAAACCTGGACCATCTTCAACAACCTCATCACCAGGGGTCATTCCGATGAACAAATCTGTTTCTCCTCCGAAGGCGCTGACATCTCCAATCTTGTCGAGATAGTCTCACTCTTCAATCAATATTTTGGGGACCTCAACAAATATAAGCCTATCTCCCCCGACACGCCCATCATCCCCCCCCACTCCACATTCTTTTTGGTAACTCTCCCCCTCTGAGGTAGTTGAACTTATTAAAACCAATGACCCTTGATCATTAACTGGGACTGACAACATTGACTACAGGGTGTTAAAACTGGTCTGTGATTCCTTGGCTGTCCCCTTCACCAACATTCTTAACTACTCCCTCTGCAATGGGTCCTTCCTGCATAAATGGAAATGTGCAATCATTAAACCCCTCTACAAGTCCAGTCCCAAGGACCAAGTTACCAACTACCGTCCTATCTCCCTCCTTGCCCCCTTTTCCCAAATCTTAGAAAAAATTGTTCACAACCATGGAAACATAGACTTAGATGGCAGATAAGGACTGCTTGGTCAACCTAGTCTGCTCATTTCCCTACCTGTTGGATAAGCTGCATATCCTAGTTAACCAACAGCCTACTTCTTCCAACCTCCACCAGAGTTGACTTATGTCTGTCCCATGCATTCTTGAATTCCCCCACTGTTTTTGACCCCACGACCTCCTCAGGAAGGCCGTTCCATTGCGTCCACCACCCTCTCTGTGAAAACATACTTCCTCACATTACCCCTGAGCTGTCCCTCCCCTATCTTCAAATTGTGTCCTGTTGTTCTTGCACATCTCTTTTTCTGAAAGATGCTACCCTCTTGGACTTCGTTGATTCCCTTAAAGTACTTGAAAGTTTCTATCATGTCCCCCCCTCAAGGGTATACATATTAAGCTCCATTAGACTCTCTTCATATGGCTTCTGTTGCAGACCCTGCACCATTTTAGTGGCCCTCCTCTGGACTGTCTCCATCCTGTCTATGTCCTTGCAGAGATGGGAGTCTCCAGAACTGCACGCAGTACTCTACATGGGGTCTCACCAACTGACTGTACAGAGGGATAACAACTTCCTGTTTTCTACTGGTGTTGCCTCTCCCTATGCATCCCACTATTCCCCCAGCCATCCTTACTGCCTTCTCACATTGCTTGCTTACCTTTAGGTCATCTGATATGACTATCCCCAGGTTCCTTTCCATTTTTGTTGCTGTTAATACATCCCCCCCCCACTGTGTACTCTTCCCCTGGGTTTTTGTTTCCCAGGTGCATTACTTTGCACTTCTTTGCACTGAATCTAAGCTGCCATACTTTTGACCATTCCTCCAACCTTACCAAGTCCCTTCTCGTCCTTTCCGCCCCACCTTGTGTATCAACCCTGTAGCAGATCTTTGTGTCATCTGCAGAGGCATACTTTCCCTTCCAGTCCCTCTGCAATGTCACTCATAAAGACATTAAAAAGGACCGGACCCAGTACTGAACCTTGACGTACCCCATTAGTAACATCCCTTTCTTCGTAGTGGACTCCGTTTACTATTACCCATTGTGTCCTGCTGTCCAGCCAGTTTTTTACCCAGGCTACCACCCTGGGACCCACTCCCAGGTTGGCTAATTTGTTTATTAATCTTTTGTGTGGGACTGTGTCAAATGCCTTGCTAAAGTCTAAGTAGACCATGTCCACAGCCCCTCCCTGGTCTACTACTTTGATCACCCAGTCAAAGAACTCTATTAGATTCGTCTGACATGACCTTCCCACTGTGAATCCCATGCTGCCTTGGGTCCTGTGCCCAGCTGGCCTCTAGGTACTCAACAATTTTTTCTTTCAGAAGTGATTCCATCATTTTCCCTACCACTGAGGTCAAGCTAACAGGTCTGTAGTTTCCTGCCTCTGCTTTGCTCCAACTTTTGTGAAGGGGACTCACATCCGCCCTCCTCCAGTCCTCAGGTGCCACATCATCCTCTCATGATTTGTTAGAAAGGGTAGTCAGTGGTGTCACTAGTTCTCCTCTTAGTTCTTTTAGAATTCTGGGGTGAATCCCGTCAGGCTCCATTGCTTTGTCCACCTTCAGTTTTAGGAGTTCTTTCAGAACCTTTTCTTCTATGAAAGGACTGATATCGACTCCCCTATCCAGAGTGCTTCTATGGATTGGATTAGAGTATCACCCCTCCTCTTTTATGAATACTGAGCACAAATATTCATTCAATATCCCATTTTCGCTGTCCCTCTCCCCACCCACCCTCCGTTTATTAAATCTCACTATCCCTCCTTGGTCTTTCTTCACTCACTAATGTACCTGTCAATCTCCAGGTAACTACTGCATATTGTCTACTCTGTAAAGCACATATGTAAGCCTGTTGTATACTGTGTTTGACAAATGTCTGTATTTTTTGGCTAATTCCTAAATGTACTCTGATTTTTTGTCTGCCTTGATGTTTGTCTCTTGCACTGTTTTGTTCTCACTGTGACGAGATACCTTTGTAAATGAGCCTCTGGCTCAAAGTTTGTTAAACTGATGTTCTAATAAATAAATAAATAAATAAAAATAAAAGGTTTTATCCCCTTTCTTAACTGAGTTGGCCATCTTTTCCTTGGTTTGGGCCCTTGCTATTCTGGCTGCCTTCCCCGCTTCCTTCTGCTTTAACTGGTACAGTTCTCTGTCCTGCTCCTTCTGTGTTTCCTTATACTTCCTGAATGCTGTCTTTTTCTCCCTAACCTTCCCTGCCACCTCTTTTGAGAACCATAGTGTTTTTTTCTTTTGCTTTGATTTATTTGCTTCACACAAAGGCTTGTTGCCTTTGTGATGGCAGTTCTGATGTTTACCCATTGTTCCTCCACCCCTCCTTCTTACCTGTTTGCTGGTGCCTTTCTGAGGCACTCTCCCATTTTGACAGAGTCAGCCCTCCTAAAGTCCAGTACCCTCACTTTTGCATGGCTTGACTCTGCGACTGTGTTTATCGTGAATCACACTGTTTGGTGGTCATTCGTTCCTAAATGGCTAACCACTTCTAGATCTGAGATCCTCTCTCCATCCCCATTTGAGAGTACCAAGTCTAAGATTGCTCCTTCCTGAGTGGGTTTCAACACTAGCTATCTGAGGCATGCCCCCTGTACAGCATCAAGAATGACCCTGCTCTTGCATGTGGCGGCAGCAAAGGTGCCCCAGTTAACATCTGGCATATTCAGGTCCCCTATCAACATATCTCCCCTTTTTCTGCTAGCCTAAGGATGCCTTCTATCATTTCCTTGTCCATTTCCTCCCCCTGAGATGTGGGTCTGTATACAACCCCCGTGCAGATTGTGTACCATTTCTGGTCTCCAGGGTGACCCACGGTGCCTCCTCTCCTCCGTGTTTACCCTTTAGTTCTGTTGCTTTGATCCCTTCCCTTAGGTAGAGAGCTACTCCTCCTCCTCTTCTATCCTCCCTGTCCTTCCTGTAGATTGTGTACCCTGGTATGCTGATATCCCAGTCATGGTTCTCTGTGTACCATGTTTCTGTGACTGCCATGATATCCAGGTGTCCTTCTTCCATCAAGGCCACCAGTTCAGGGAGCTTGTAACCTAGACTATGGGCATTTGGTATTCATTACCCTCCATTTTTTGATGGCTTTACCCCTTTTTGCCCCATCCTTGTCCTTACTGCCTTTGTTTTTTTCTCCATTTACCCCTGCCCTTCTCCCTATTGATGTCTCTATCCTGGTGTTTACCTCACTAACTACCCTGATTTTTTTTTGAGGGGGGGCTAGGATTTCCCATATCCTTTTCTGTGACTCCCCCCTTGGATTGTTTAAATGCTTGCCAACGAAGCATTTAAACCTATCACCTAGGATCCTGGTTCTCCTCCTGGACAGATGCAGACCATCACGCCAGTATAAGCCTGCATCCCGCCAGGTGGACCCCAGTCCCCAGTGAAGCCAAAACCCTGAGCTCTGCACCAGTTTTTCAACCACTGATTGAGTCCCATGGTGCAGAGCACCCTAGCCTCACCCATGCCATAGACAGGCAGCACCTCTGAGAACATTACCATACATGCTACTTGTCTAAGGCCATCCTGAATTCCACAAACTCTCCTGCAATGCTCTGATCCCTTTCCCAGCCAGGTCATTTGTCCCTAGGTGGATAATGACATTCAGCTCCCTCCCCGTGCAGCTGCTCCAGCAATCCTGAGGATTCGCTCCCTGTCCCGCCAAGCCATGGTGCCAGGCAGGCACCTTACCTCCCCCCCCATGAACTTTCTCACACAACATACACTTCTATCCGAAGCGCAATACAGCTTCAGGGTTGGACACAACATGGAGACCGCCTTCATAAAGTTTACTCACTTACAGATGGAGCCATTGACTTAGGCCTTTACACTGATCAGTTTTTGTGGATATCACAAAAGCCTTCGATCTCATTGACCACGATGTTCTCCTCCACACCCTGACCAATCTCCACTTCTCCCCTGAAGTTACCCAATGGTTCCGCAACTACCTCACTCTCAGGTCTCATCAAACCACCATAGGCAGGGTCTTCTCTGAATCCTGTTACATTAGGTATGGTGTACCTCAAGGATCCATCTTGGGTCCCCTTCTCTTTTCCCTAGTAGTAAACTCCCTCCCTGAAGTCTGCACAGACACAGAGCTCATTCTCTATGCAGACAACGCTTCCCTTTTCTGTAAGGACAAGGACCCCACCACTTTCCTTAACAAGCTGCAGGCCTGGTTCCTTCAGCTTCACTCCTGATTCACAACCAAAGGTCTTGTCCTCAACTTTAAGAAGACAAAGGTCATGGTTTTCTCCAGCCCCCAAAGACCGCTTGTCTCTGACTTCTTCCTTCATGACAACTATGGTAACCCATAGATAGAGTTAATGAATTCAGGTACCTCGACCTGACTGCCACCGCAGCTTCGACACACACATCAGTCTCACCATCAAGAATGCTCACTAAAGACTTGGCCTGCTCCACAGGAAAACGCAGTTCCTTAACAAAGAAGCTAAGTCCCTACAAGCATCCAGCTTCCTTCTCCCCCTGTTCGACTATGGTGCTCTTGTCTATTTCCCCTGCCACTCCCTGAAAAATGTAAATAGGCTGCACAGCTCCTACTACAACATGATCCATTTTGTCTCTGATCTTCCCAAATCTACCTACCACTGCGACCTTTACAGAATCTCCAGCTGGCCCTCACTTGTGAACCGACTTAATAGCAAAACCGACACCTTCCTCCACAAACTCTTCCATGATCTCCTCCCTGAATGCATCAGCACCCTCTTCCCTAAAGTGGCTCCCTCCAGGAGCACTAGATCGTCCTCCTCCATCTCTTTCTCTGTCCCCCTCTGCTGCACCTCCCACGACCAAAAAACTCTGTCCTACCTGGGCCCCAAACTCTTCAACTCCCTTCCTCCTGAACTCAGACTTTGTCCCTCCACCACCTCCTTTAGTACAACATATAGAAGCACCTGTCCCTCACCTCCTCTTGCAGCTGTTCCCTGCCCTGACTGTCTTTACATAGATACATAGACAGTGTTGGCAGATAAGGGCCTATGGCCCACCCAGTCTGCCCATCTGAGCTTGTAAGTTCAGTTTGTTTTCCTAGAAGTCTGTTGGCCCTTACCCCTGACCTCCAGAATTCCTTTATGTCTATCCCATGCATTCTTAAATCCCGTGATTGTTTCAGCCCCACCACTTCCTCTGGCAGGGTGTTCCACTTATCCACCACCCGTTCTGTGAAGAAATTCTTTCTCATGTTTCCTCTGAATCGTCCTCCCTCAACTTCATCCCATGCCTCTAGTCCTGGAACATCTTTTTCGCTTAAAAATAGTGTTTTCCTGCACCCTGTTCCTCCCTGTAAGATACTTGTATGTCTCTATCATAACCCCTCTCTCCCTCCTCTCCTCCACGGAATACATGTTCAGTTCCTTCAACCTGTCTTCATAGGACTTGTGATGCAATCCATGCACCATCTTTGTTGCCCTCCTCTGAACCTTCTCTACCCTGTCTATGTCCTTACATAGGTATGGTCTCCAGAACTGTACACTGTACTCAGGTGGGGCCTCACTAGTGTCTTGTATAGCGAATTATGACCTCCCTTTTCCTGCTGGTGATTGCCCCTGCCTATGCATCCCAGCATCCTATTTGCTTTACCTGCTGCCTTGTCACACTGCTTCCCTACCTTGAGGTCATCAGAGATGACAACCCCAAGATCCCTTTCCTGCTTGGTGCATGCTATATCCTCACCCCCCAACTGATATATTGTGCCAGGGTTTTTGTGCCCCATATGCATTATCTTGCACTTCTTTGCATTGAATTTCAACTGCCAAACCCCTGACCATTCTTCAAGTTTCTGCAGGTCGCTTCTGATTCTGTCTACACCCTCTGGTGTGTCTACTCTGTTACAGAGCTTTGTGTCATCAGCGAACAGTGAAATTCTGCCCTCTAGGTCCTGCGCAATGTCACTGATGAAGATGTTGAATAGGACCGGTCCCAGCACTGATCCCTGTGGTACCCCACTGGTCACTCTTCCCTCTGTGGAGTGACAGCCATTTACCACCACCCTCTGTGTCCTGCCACCCAGCCAGTTACCTACCCACCACACTACTGTCCTGCCCACACCATATTCCCCAGTTTGTGTAATAGTCTTCTATGTGGCACAGTGTCAAAGGCCTTGCTGAAGTCCAGATGGCCATGTCCACTGCCCCCCTGATCCACCTCCCTAGTCACCCAGTCAAAAAATTAAACAAGGTTGGTCTGACCGGCCTCCCCTGGTGAAACCATGCTGCCTTGGGTCCTGTAGTCCATTGACAACCAGATGTTCCACCAATCTCTCCTTCAGTATTGCTTCCATGATCTTCCCCACTACCCGAGGTGAGGCTGACTGGTCTGTAGTTCCCTGCTTCCTCTTTGTTCCCACTTTTGTATAAGGGGACTACATCTGCTGTCCTCCAGTCTTTGGGTACCTCCCTGTTTCCAGTGATCAGCTAAACAGGATAGCCAGAGTTCAGCCACCACCTTCTTAGTTCTTTAAGGACCCTGGGGTGCACCCATCTGGCCCCATTGCTTATCAACTCTTATTACTTCCAGTTCCTTCAGGACCCTTCTCGTGTAAAGGGACTTGTGTCCATTTCTGCACATTCTCACCCCTTGTACTCCTTCAGACCCATTACCTCCTCTTCCTCAGTAAAGACTGAGCAGAAATACCTGTTCAATATGTCAGCTTTACTGTTGTCATCCTCCACGCCCCCATCCTCCCCTTCAGTCTCACTATCCCTCCCTTTGTCTTTCTTTTTTCACTTATGTACCTGTAAAAGGTTTTGTCCCCTCTACCCACTGATTTTGCAATGTGTTCTTCTGTCTGAGCTTTGGCTTCCCTTACTGACCTCCCTGCCTCCCTTTGCTTCTCCTGGTACTTCTCCCTATCCCCTTCTGCCTGTGTCTTTTTGTATTGCCTGAATGCAATCTTTTTGGCTTTCACTTTCTTTGCTACCTCTTTGGAAAACCATAATGGTCTCCTCTTCCTTTTCCTCTTGCTAACCTGCTTAATGCATAATTCTGTTGTTCTTGTAATCCCCATTTTAAATACTGCCCACTGTTCCTCAACCCTGGATTCCTGTCCCATTCCCCTTAATGCCTCTTTCAAGTATCTCCCCATTTTCCCAAAGTCTGCCCCCCTAAAATCCAGGATACATGTTTTTGTGTGGTTTGGTTCTGCTCTTTCTGTGATTTCAAACCACAATGACTGGTGGTCACTGTTTCCCAGGTGCTCCCCCACTGTTACCCCCATCACACTGTCCCTGTTTGTGAGCACAAGGTCCAGTATTGCCTTCTGTCGAATTGGTTCCATGACCAGTTGCTTGAGGAAGGCACACTGAAGGGAGTCCAGGATAAATCTGCTCCTAGTTGATGCTGCTGCTGGGATGCTCCAGTCCACGTCTGGAATATTGAAGTCTCCAACCAGTACTACCTCACCCTTGTCTGCCATCCTTTGGATGGCTAGCATCAGCTCCCTATCTGTTTCTTCCTCCTGGGCTGGTGGTCTACAGACCACACCTGTGCGGACGGCTGTCCCCATTTTCCTTTCCAGCTTAACCCACAGTATCTCTCCCCCATTTTGTTCCTCCTGGATCTCTGTGGCCCTTATGTCATTTTTCACATACAGTGCCACTCCTCCTCCCTTCCTGCCTGCTCTGTCTCTTCTGAATATGTTGTAGCCAAGTATGGCCATCTCCCAGTCGTGGTTATCATTACACCAGGTTTCAGTGATGGCCACAAGTGTCAAGTCTGACTGTACCATGACAGCCTCCAGATCTTCCATCTTGTTGCTAAGGCTCCTGGCATTTGACACATGGCTTTCCATGATTTGACCTCCCTAGACTGTTTCACTGTTCTACTCCAGCCCCTTCCTTGGTTGTCATTTATCCCTGGTTCTCCTTGCTGTCTGCCCTTCTGCTGAATTTTGCCCCTTTTCTGCTTATCCACCTCTTGGGCACTAATCTCCATCTTTTGCACACTGCTTTGCAGAGATAGCCGCTCCTCTGGTTCACTGGTTCCACTGCTAGCTGTGGGGGGTGAGCAAGTAGGTACCCTCCTTGCTGGCCTGCCACCCCCCTTTGCTAGTTTAAATGCTTGTCAATGTAGCATTTAAACTTATCATTGAGTGCTTGGATTCCCCTCCAGGATGGATGCAGGCCGGCAGGATGTCTTTCCTTTTCTTCTCCTCTAAACTCCTCACTTTACCACTCAACTTTCACACTCTTGACTCTAATTTCATGCCGGCTTTCTGACTTAAAAAAAAGACAAAAACCTCTTAGCACTAGTTCCCCATTCTAGCACTTTCTCCATGGCACTTATTCGTTCCTATGTGTTAACTCCTGAATGTCTCTGATATGTTATCAATTGTCCACCTCTTGATATGTACTTTCTGTCTTAGATTCCTCTACATTGTCTCGTTTTATTTTTTTTGTTTTCTTTTAAACTGGGCGCTTATGAAAACGGGCAATTTTGCTCACATCCCTTTCCAGTATAACAAATAAAATGACATGAAATGAAAAGAGGGGGAAATGTGTACAGAAAGCATCTTGTCCATCGTAGTCTGAATGCATCCTGACAGAAAAGACTAGGTTCTGGATTTCTGGAACAGAATAGATGCAGTTTTATGCTGCGCGGGGATGCAAAAATGTCCAGGTCTGGACTGCCCCACTTGTCGAATAACGACTACATGACATCTGGTGCGAGCGACCATTCATGTGGATCCGCCTCCATCCTGCTGAAGTGATCCATTAGGTCATTCTGAATTCCTGGCAGGCAGATTGCCTGAATTAACGCATCTTGCTTGAGACACCACGCCCACACCCTCATGGTCTCTGTGCACAGAGGGTTGGAGTGTGCTCCACCCTGCTTGTTGATGTAATACATAACAGCCTTGTTGTCCATCTTAAGGAGAACTTTCTGACAGAGGACATCCTGCAGGGCTCGGACAGCATAGAGGACAGCTACCATCGCCTAGACATTTATGTGTAGATGAGACTCCTCCTGGCTCCACACTCCCTGACTGTGGAAGTCTTGACAGTGAGCTACCCAACCGATCAGAGATGCATCTCTGGTGATGGTGATCTGAGGTTCCAGTGGGGCAAAGGGTAGGCCTCGCAGAAACTTGTCTTCCTGTGTCCACCATGCAAGTGATCTTGTCAGAGGCTCTGTCACTTTTATGTGGAAGGATTGTTGGTGCGTGGTCAGTGACTTTGGAGGGGTTTTGAGATAACAGATGGACCAGAAACCGAACTTCAAGTTCAACACACAATCTCTGTGTGATGTTTATTCAAAATACAGCAGATAACCTTCAGAAAAGGCATATCCCTTCTTCAGTACATCAGTTTGCAGCAACAGACTATGTATGTCCTTTCTCTGCACTTAGCCAGCACCTACTAACACTGATCTCTGATCTAACTCAGCAGCTGAGATTCAGCCTCCACCCCTTGCTTGGGTGGTGGGGGCTCAAATAAAAAAATTAAAAACAAACAAGCTAAAGACAAAGAACCTAAATGCAGAAGCACTGAAACATGGGTTACCCCAAAGGGCATTGACAATAGGCCAAGTTTCAAAGAAACGTAACATCACACATACTTTCATAATGCAAAGCATCATGGGATACATGCAAATCACCATGAAATTTCACACTTGTTCAGTTTACAGCAATTTACATGCATTTTAAATAGCACAACTAGCTTAATTTTTATAATAGTCACCTAGTAATTGTTACCTTTATCAAAAACACCTAGTGCCATGGTATTTTCAACATTTACAGGTTTCATAAACACAAGGTATATACATCAAAGTATTTTATGACATAGTGCTATTACATACTAAATCCAACAATGATAAACACAACCTGTTTTACATACACTTGGAGGTCACCAAAATAACCTCCCTGTACGAGAACCTGAGATGGAAAAGGAAAATTAAAGAGGACACTATAGCATAGTCGAGAAAGGGATGGGGGTGCCCATAGGTGGCTAAAATTATGGACTAGAAATTGTAAAGGATAGATTAGGCTAAGAAACAGAAGAACTGCTGCAACAGATTTAAGAAAAGTTCAGTCCTCAAGAGTGGCAGAAGCTCCCTGTCAC
This sequence comes from Neoceratodus forsteri, assembly GCA_016271365.2. Lineage (NCBI taxonomy): Eukaryota > Metazoa > Chordata > Ceratodontiformes > Ceratodontidae > Neoceratodus > Neoceratodus forsteri. The sequence continues at coordinate 1,705,260,156 of CM028129.1, read as the reverse complement.
AGTGACCACTGTCTGCTGAGCATCCATTGCATGGTCGTCATGTGTAGCTGGGCTAGAGGCACTGTGAAGACTGACAATACCATGAGGCCCAACATCCGCTGCATCGAAAGGGCCTGAATAGAGTTGTTCTCTCTGATGTAGCAAGCCATCAGAAGAATGTCGTTTCTCCTGTCATCCAGAAGGAAAGCCCTTACCCTGGAGGTATCCAGGAGGGCTCCTAAAAAGAGAAGATGCTAGGAGGGTTGAGGCTGGGATTTTTACAGATTCAGAAGAACCCCCATGGAAGTGAGGAACTGAGAAGCCTTGGTGACTGCTTTCTGTGTCTCCTATCTGGATGGGCTCACTAGGAGCCAATCATCTAGGTAAGGAAAGAGTTGAAAACAGAGTTTTCTGAGATACACCACGCGAACTGCAAAGCACTTTGTAAAGACTCGGGGTGCCAAGGATAGCCCAAAGGGCAGGACTCTGAACTGGTAGTGCTGACCCAGGGCCATGAAGCGGAGATACTTGTGGTGACTTGGGTGCAACGGGATGTGCTGGTAGGCATCCTCCATATCCAGGGATGCCATCCAGTCATACTGATGAATCAGTGGTAGTAGCGTTCCTGGGGAGATCATCTTGAACTTCTCCCTAAAAAGGTACAATGAAGCCTGCCAGGATGAAGTGCAGTGCTGCAGAATTCTGCAGCAGAGTTATTGCAGCAACAATGCATTTTCAATGGAAGTTAATCCATTTTATCATGCAGTAAACCTGTGACACTGTGCTTAATCCTGGTGGGCATCACTGTACTTGTTTAACTTCCTGAGGTCGAGAACTGAGCACATGCCCCGTTTTCTTTGGAACCAGAAAGTAATGGGAGTAGAAATCTGTGATCCATTCTGCCCATGGAACAACTTCTACTACCCTGTTCCTTAGCAGGCCCTGTACAGTATCTCAGAAGTAAGACGGTCTGACTGAGCAGTGGACAGGCTGTGCTGTTGCTTGGGTGGAAGACCTGGGGGAATCTCTGTGAAATTGGGAGGTTATCCCTCCAGGACAATCCTGGGGACCAATTTGTCCATTGTAATGGACTTCCACTGGTTGTAAAACTGAGTCAGATACCCCTCTACTGCCATAGAGGTGTCCACCTCAGACAGCTGAGGTGGGACCTGGGCTGGATCTTCAGAGGTTGGCACTGGGCACTTTCGGGCCCTGTGCCTTTTGCTGTATTTTCTTTTGTGGCCGAGGTGTTTAGTTCTTGTTAAAGGCTCCTCAGCCTCTCCCTAGAAAGGACTGCCTGTTATGAAATTGACCACGGTTCCTGACCCTCTGAGGGGCTGCAGGAACTGGCCTGGCTGTTTTAACAGCAGTCCTAGTTTTCTGTATGGTCTCCAGTGCTTGCTCAACTTGAGGAATGAACGGATACGCACTGTCAAAGGGGACGTTCATCACCTTCTGCTGAGCATTGGTTGAGAAACCTGATGTTCCGAGCCAGGAGTGCTGCCTTATACAAATCCCAGTGGCAGATGCCCTAGAAGCAGTGTCACAGGCATCCACAGAAGCTTTCAGCTGCTGAATATTGGACTCTATGCTCCTGGTAATGGTCTGAGGAAGCTCTGTGTTAACGTAAGAGTCCGGGAGGTTCTTGCCCATTGATCTGAGTGTGTTCCACAGGCTGTACTCGTACTGAGAGTAACAGCCCTGGAAACTAGCAATACCCATATCCAAGGCTGCTGTTGCGAATGCCTGTTTCCTTAAAGTGTCAATCTTGCGAGATTCCTTATTTATGGGCTGTGCTGTGGACTCCTGAGGGAGAAGAGCATTATCGTTCTTTGCAAGCACCACAAGAGCATCCACAAAAGGCTGAGATGCTAGGATAGGTCTCTCTTTGGGAGGGTGGGCATACTTCCTATCTACAAACTTGACCACAGACGGGATTAGTGCCAGCTTGTCCCATGCTGCTTGAGATAGAGTCTCAAAGGAGGGAGGCACTGGCCCAATCAGGTCTACGGGAATATTAGGGACATGTAGGAACTCAAGACGTAAAAGTCTGCCTGGATCCACAAAGGCAGTCTGTAGGGCTAAGATGGACCCCATATTCCTGAGGAGAGGCTGGAAAAAACGGTCTTCCACCAAGGGCTCAGCTGATACAGAAGGCTTGCTTTCCAGCCCATAAAATGAATCATCCGCTGCATCTTCAGACAAAAGCAGGTCAGGGTCAGATTCATCAAGTTCCACTTCTACCCCAGAAAGACATCCAAAGGCAGGTCTAAGCCAGGAAAACATGGGAGATGCCAAAACCTAGATCAGTGTTGAGGACCCCGGCACCATCCACGGTGCCAGCAATGCAAGCAGCACCAAGGATGAAGCTGGCCAAGGCACTGAGGCCCCTGATGCCGCCCGCGACCTAGCAGAAGGCCACGGCATCACCAGTGAACCCCTGCAAGACCTGAAAGATAGGAGAGAGGAAAGTAGTACCTGTGCTGACCCATGCGAGAAAACAAGGTGAGGGTGTAAGGCACGTGGAGTCAGTGTCGATGGTGCTGGTACTGGAGAGGACACCGTGCACACATCCTGGCCAACTGACCTGCCCGCAGCCCAGCATCTCCAAGGCCCTGGAACTGGGTCCACTGGCAAGAACAACCAGGACAAACACTGCACTCACTGCTCCATAAGAGCGGCCCAGGGACGAAACTGCTCACCGGAAGCCCCATCAGAGGACAGAGAGGGGCTCTGGTGTTGGAGATCATGGCCATTAAGAATGGAGATCACCGGAGACTCCACAGAAGTTGGAGTAGGCCTACCACTCTCTACTACTGATGATCCCCTTGCAGACTTACCAGAGGGTGACCTCGAGTGGTACTGTTTCTTCTTCCACTGATGGGAGGAAGAAAAACTTGAGGTCAAGTGGTGCTGGGTCCATGATCAAGATCAGGAATGGGCCCGCTTCTTTTTGTGTTTCGAGCAGACTGTCCTCCCTCATGAGCACCAGACTGCCCATGGTCGGACCCCCCTCCACAAAAGGCAGTGGACTGCATACAGCCCCACTGCCAGAACAGTTTTCAAGCAAAGTCTCCCTATCATCACCAATACCGTCCGTAGTCGACTCTGTTGATGGCAGGGTGAGAGAATTTCTTTAACTATTTTTTTTTTTTTCCCCAAATAAAAATAACACTAAAACCAGTAAACGTAACTGAATACTGAGCAACTATAAGCTGCTCTATAATGTGACTCTCTGTGGGCGAGCGACGTCATTACTGAAGCACACTAGACAGCGGGGAAAAAAGGAACTGAGGTGATTAGTTGATGCTGAGATGGCCTTCACAGGCACGAGAAAGTTTTGTGATGCTACGCATATGCACTCCTACCTCAGCTACGGCCCTCCTGAAGATGTTTGGCTCCCGCTGGGTCCTAGCACCTCTGATGTAGTCCCAATAGTGTGACTGAATGGTGAAGACTTTTAATCCAGGAAGATTTACAGTTGGTACATAATTTTCATATCTTACCTGTATCAATCTTCACCACTCATCACTGGTGGGCGAGTACCAGGCACCAAAATTGTGGCACTGGCACCTCCCTGGAGGTTGAATCTTCTCTCAGCCTCCTCTGGGGGAGGAACACAAAGAGGAAGGGGCCCCTTACAGGCCTGGTGAGGCCTGAGACTGGTCAGAGCGAGGCTGAGACTCCCACAGCCTGGGAGAAGGAAGGCGCCCTGACAGTTCTCGCCTCACCCCTTGGAAGGGAGAGGCAATCATCCTACGCCAGGCTAGGGGTGATAATCTGGAAAGGCAAAACCACACCATCCGCCTAATGCAGACTGCAGTTCCTGCCAGCTTTGAGGCTACCTCACTGGATTCATAAGACGCCCTTGCTTGGTGTCTTGCTAGTTCCAGACTCTGCACAGAAAGGCAAATAGCTTGCCTGGTCACCTCTGTGTCAGGCAAGGTTGCCAGGAGCCGTCACAGCACCACCCACAGGTGCCAAGCGCAGGCAGCCTGGTGTGCTGAGATGCACAAAAGGAGTTGCACTGCCGAGAAAACTCTTCTACCTCAGTGGTCAAACATAACTGAGTCAGAGTCTGGGGGGGGGGGCGATGCCTGGAAGGGGTATCCAGGAGCTTCACTTCCAAAGAGGGGTGGGGCATAGTACCTGGAGAACCCAGGGGTGCACAGTACCTGCACTTGACAGTCCCTCGGGGCTGGAGAAGGGGCAGAGGGACACTGCCAGACCCAGTTTGACACCTTCGTGAAAGGGACAGGCCATGGAGGTATAACAATGTTCTCGGCGCTGAACTCTCCATGTAAACCACGTTGCATGGTTAGGACTGCGGCTTGCAAAGTGGGAGATGTGGAGCTCCCCTAGCATCCCCGACAGGAATCACTGATAGCTGGTGATATCAGCGTCTGAGGACAGGTGAACAGAGGGATCCTCTTCCTTGGAGGAGGAAGACGAGAAGACAGAGGAGCCTGGCTCAGATTCAGGGGCAGCTGGGGGCCAGGTCTAAAAATGACCTCATCCAGGGCTCTTAGGTACTGTGGGAAAGCAGCCACAGATGACCTGAACTGCTCCAAGGTCACTGGCTCTAAAAGGCCTCAAAGGCCTGGTAGAGAAGAGGGAGGAGGCAGAGGATCCGATGGCGCAGAAGAAGTCTGGTGAGCCCGAGAAGGACCTCTGCTAGGGCTACAAGAATGTGCAGGGGATCCCTCCCAATGGGGAGGCTGCAAAACTCACCTACTGCAGATCATCCAACCAGACAGGGGTGGCTAAAGTGGTGTCCATGGGCAAGGACCCCTGGTGGGGCAACTGGAGCCGGTCTGTCCCTTGCAGGTGGCCTCTAGCCCCACATGCTGCAGACCCTACCTGGTCCGGTGAGTGGATCAGTGAAGGGTACGCACTGTGACTCCTTCTAGAGCCACCAGCAGCTCTGGAAGAGAGCCTCCATGCCAGCCTTGACCTCCCCAGTCCCACCTCCCCAGACAAGGACCTGCTCCTCGGTTGGCCCCAGTACCCGAGATTAGGGGGTTCGAAATAACCCCAGCACTAGAAGAAGTGCCAGAGTCTATCACAGAACCCACCCCAGCTCTGGAATCCAACCCGGCACCAGACTGGCACTGGAGACGGTGCCGGAATCCAACTCTGAACTGTGCGCGGCACTGAAACCAGATCCGGTGCCGGGATCAACACTGGACTCCAACACAGTACCACCCTTGGCACCAACTCCCTCCCCAGCGCCAATGCAAACAGAACTGGAGGACATGAAGGAGTCGGCCCAAAGGGCAGGGTGAGCTACAGAGACAAGTAATCTTGTTACACCAGAGATCAAACGGTTAGGCGTAGAAGAGCTACGGGACTCCTGAGAGTCGGCCAGCCACTCTGGGTCATCCTGATCATCCTCCTCCTCCTCTGAGAAGGAGATCAGGAAGACCACCAGAGAAGCCACCCCTGAAACCCTCTCTCTCCCGGTCCTGCTGGTGGCACCGCAAGTGGGCCTAACACCGACAGTGGCACCTCCTCACTTACCGACTGCAAGGGAGGAACTGGGAGCCAAAGCTGTGCCAACAGGCGGCAATGAGGATTCCACCTGTTCGGGCCCAGCATATAGCTGCGACCACGACACCAGGAGTGTCCATGCCTCCAAGGAGGCAGCAGACCATGAGGGGTGCTCAGCCGACTCCCCAGAGGAGGCCGACTGTCCACCCAACCCCTCACACAGACCTCCCGTCTCAGTAAGACTGGAAGTAGCTGAGGCCTGCTCCTCCTGTATGTATAGTATCAGAGGTAGACCGGGAAAAGGGCCCAAAGTCCTGGCCCTGGCACCTGGGACCGACACCACCCTCCAAAGGTGGGAGGATCCCGACCTACCTTAACTGCACGCACTTCGAGAACCCAGCGGTCCATGGAGAAGCAAACATAACAGTTGTCCATGTCATGATGGAGACCCAGGTAGAAGAAACATTTATCATGATGGTCCGACATGGTCATCAGCTTGCCACAGGAGCACCTGTGCATGGGGCAGGCCCCACCATAGATTTTGAAGTAGGCCCCGAACCGGACATAATCGCTCGGACAAACTAAAAAAGTAACAAAGAACAGACTTGGTGCCATAGAAAACAAACAGAAAGAAAATAAAAGGCCTTCCAGTGATGTCACAAACCAGACAGGCAGCTAGACTTTGAGCTCCTCTGGCACTCTGCAAAAGAACCCCCCTCAGCTGCTATTGTTTTAAACCAAAGTTTACCTAAATGCCTTCAGAGGGTTATTAAAGAAGATGCAGTGCTAGATCTAAAGCCAATCCTCGAAACATGAATGTAGATGGCAAAGGATTACCAGCTGATCTGTCTGCTCACAGTCGCAGCCCCTCTCAGCCACACGATGCAGGGTCCAACTATGATACAGAAGAGGCCAAGCAATTCTCCTGACAGCGCTTTGAACTTCTCTTGAAAGAAATCAGGGAGATGCATGCAGAGAACAAAGTAGAATTTAAACAAATAAATCAAAAACTTGGCCGCCTTGAAAAACAGGTCCAAGAAGTGGAGGATCAGCTATTCATGACCGAAGACAGTACATTACATTTGGGGGAAGTCATCTGGGTTCTCTGCAAATATGCAGCTGAAGTTGAAAATAAATGCCTTAATTTAGAAAGCCGAGCCTGTTGAGACAACCTCCGAATCTATGGACTAAAAGAAGGTGCTGAGATCAATAATATGACTGACTTCATCTCGGACCATCTAAGAGATGTTTTAGACCTCCCCCGGGCTATGACCGCCACATTGAGGAAGCACACAGAGTTCTACAACCCCAACCAAAAGACCCCCAGGCAAGACCAAGGTCCATAATTTTAACATTTAATAGTTATAAGACTAAGGAGAATATCCTTAGAAGAGTTTGGCAGAAGAAGGAGGTGAAATACCTGGACAGTCGTTTATTCTTCGACCTGGATTATCCTCCTGACATCCAACGACAATGTTTTGCATACGCTGATATAATTAAAACACTTTGGGCAAAGCAAATTCATGTTCAAACACAGTTTCCAGTGAAGTTAAAGAGTTTTTTAGCCAGAAGGACCCAAACTTTATGCATCACCGCAAGCTGCCCATGAGGCTCTTGTTAAAAGGGGGATTAACATCCCATCAGAGGGCAAATTGAGTGCTCAAAAGAGAAGGAACCTCTAAGCACCCGGCAAATGGTCTATAAACAGTGGACAGGCTTCGTGGGACTGTAATCAACATCCACCTCCTTGCTACTTATTCAAGATCTGTTGAAGAGGCTCCTGGGGATGCCAGGTGAAGAGGAATGGCAGATGGAAGAAGACTGAACCTTCCAGTGGCATTTGGTGTCCTGCTAGTTCTTCGTCTGTCTGGAGCTGCAGTTGCCGCTGTATGGATTTATAAACCGCAACGGATGACTTCCTGGTAAGAGAGGAGGCACCTTTCTCATTTCAAATATATTTTAAACTTATGCACTTTGGATTAACCACACTAGTCTAACCTTATTTGAACATATGGGCCTAAGTATCACTTGTAGAACTGGAGTCATATTTGTGAATGACTATTATTGATATACACTGCAAGCCCATTGGTCACAGTGTGGACCAATGGGCTTACAGCAACTCATATGGCTGTCGTCGCGAGCCCATGGAGGTATGTGCATGGGTTTGCTGCCTGCCAATGATGGTGGGGGGGGCTGGGGGTTGTGCGTGGGTAGGGGGGTGCCACTAGACCACCAGGAAAATGTTTTATTCAACTGTACGGGTGATCAGGATTACCGGCAGGGTAGGGAGTAACACTAGACTACCAGGGAAATATTCACATTTATGGGTAATGAGATGCACGGGAGGGGAAAGGGGTACCACTAGAATACCAGGGAGTTATACTGGCCGCTTATATGACGATCGGTGATTTGGGCAGGAGGGGTGAACCACTGGACCACCAGGGCTTTCAACTGACCGTTTATATGGCGATTGGGGATTTGAGCGGGGGATACCATTGGACCACCAGGGAAATATTACTTGAGCATAACGGGCAATTAGGTTTACTGGCGGGGAGGGGGGAACCACTGGACCTTCAGGAATCATCAACGACCTATTGTTACGGCAATTGGTGGTAGGGTCGGGAGGGGGTACTAATGCGGTACCTGGTACTGGGACCACATGCTGTGCAGGGGGGCCAGACGCATTTTCGCTGGCTAGCCCTGCACAACTCTGGCGCAATAGATATATATGACACGCTAGTCACCCCATTTGCTCCTCGCATGTTTTATGGCCCCATTTGCATATTGATGTCTGAATATCAGGAATTTGCGCACGGCGCAGCTCTGATGTGCTGGCACAGTTCCCATTCCTGGTATTCAGACCTGTCTGGGGGATGCGCCGGCGCACTGTATTTGTGCCACGCACATTATCTGCTATATTCAGAAGTGATGCGCCATGGCACACCTCTTTTGAACATATCCCTTTCTTGCGCTGCGCAACCACTTCCACCACTGCCAAGCGCAATTCTAAATATCGGGCCCGTAATGTAACAGTTGAGTGACCTTTTTACATCCAAGCTATGAAGCTTCAATTCCCCTGAACTGGATTTGACTGTGAAAAATACGGGCAGGGTGATGGACTGGTTCAAGTGAAAATCAGTCCACCTTTGGAAGGAACTTCCTGTTCGTCCTAAGTCCTACCTCGTCCTTGCAGAAGATAATGTAATTAGGATCAGTGCAAACAGCTTGGAGCTTGCACATTCCTTCTGCTGTGTGACTGCCACCAGAAAAACAGTTTTCCATGTGACATATTTCAAGTCAGCTGTAGCCATTGGATCAAAGGGAGGTTACAGGAGTCTGGCTATGCAAAAATTCAGATCCCAAGGAGGGACTGGTTCCCTAACAGGAGGGAACATATGTGCCAGTCCTTTGAAAATTTTTCCAAAAACAGGGTGTAAAGCTATTGTACTCTGAGCACCTGCAGACAAATAAGCAGATACTGCTGCTAAGTGAACCCTACGGGTTGCAGCCCTGAGGCCTAGAGATTGCAAGTGCACCAGATAATTGAGCAATATAGACAAACCTGCCTTAAGGGGATTCATTTTCTTAGGCCTGCACTAGATAGAAAATCTCCATTTTGAAGCATAAGTCTTTCTTGTGGAAGTTTTCTTAGAAACTTTCAGTACTTTATGTACCTCTTCTGACAGATCAAACTCAGAAAGTTCTAACTCCTCAAGAACCAAGCCTTCAGGTGAAGGCTCTCGAGGTTTGGAAAAACTATCTGCCCCTGAACAGCTGTTAGAAGACTGTATCTCTGGGGCAGATGAATGGGTTGCCTGGTGGACAGGATGAGCAACAAAGGGTACCATGGCTACCCGGCCCAATCTGGGGCAACCAGTATCATGGTTGCAGACTGACCCCTCAGCTTGAGAAGGACTCTCGACACCAGTGGAATTAGAGGGAAGGCATAAAGAAATGTTTCTGTCGAATCCAGGGCTAGTGCTCCCGACAAGTTAGCCAGCCTGGGAGTGAGTCCCAAGATGACAGCCTGGGTAAAAAATTGGCTGGAGAATAGGACACAGAGAGTAATAGTAAATGGAGTCCACTCAGAAGAAAGGAGGGTTACTAGTGGGGTACCGCAGGGTTCAGTATTAGGACCGGTCCTCTTCAATGTCTTTATAAGCGACATTGTGGAAGGACTGGAAGGAAAAGTATGTCTCTTTGCAGATGACCCAAAGATCTGCAACAGAGTTGATGCACAAAGTGGGGTGGAAAGGATGAGAAGGGACTTGGCAAGGTTAGAGGAATGGTCAAATGTATGGCATCTTAGATTCAATGCTAAGAAGTGCAAGGTAATGCACCTGGGAAACAAAAACCCAGGGGAAGAGTACACAATGGGGATGAGATACTAACAACAACAAAAATGGAAAGGGACCTGGGGGTAGTCATATCAGATGACCTAAAGGTGGGCAAGCAATGTGAGAGGGCAGCAAGAAGGGCTGGGGGATACTGGGATGCATAGGGAGAGGCATCACCAGTAGAAAACAGGAAGTTATTATCCCTCTGTACAGACAGCTGGTGAGACCCCATCTGGAGTACTGTGTGCAGTTCTGGAGACCCAATCTCCACAAAGACATAGACAGGATGGAAGCTGTCAGAGGGCAGCAACTAAAATGGTGCAGGTCTGCACGGAAGACATATGAAGAGAGACTTAAGGAGCTTAATATGTAAGCCTCGAGGAAAGGAGGAGAGGGGGACATAATAGAAACTTTCAAGTACCTCAAGGGAATCAACAAAGTCCAAGAGGGTAGCATCTTTCAAGAAAGAGTTGTGCAAGAACAAGAGGCACAATTTGAAGATGGGGGCGGCTCAGAGGTAATTTAAGGAGTATTTTTTCACAGAGAGGGTTGTGGATGCATGGAACGGCCTTCCGGAGGAGGTTGTGGAGTCAAAATCAGTGGTGGAATTCAAGCATGCATGGGACAGTCATAAGGCAATTCTGGGGGGTGGGGGTAAGAAGAAGTAGGCTGCTGGTTAACTAGGATCTGCAGCTTATCCAGTAGGTAGGGAAATGGGCAGACTGGGTGGGCCAAGCGGTCCTTATCTGCCATCAAATTCTATGTTTCTATGTTTCTGACTGACCTCTCAACTATGGAGCAAAGGCCTTTAGGGCAAGGAGCACTGCTCTTAACTCTCAAAGGTTGATGTGCAGCTTGGATTCCTGAGGCAACGAAATTCCACTGATTTTGAGGTCACCCGTGTGTGCCTCCCACCCTAGGAGGGAGGCATCTGTTGTTAGGAACACAGTATGGTGCTGTTGCTGAAAATGGATGCCTTGTCAGACGGAGGTTGTCCCTTTCTTTCCACTACTGCAGGGCCAGTAACAGAGTTCTTGTAATGGACACAAGCTTTGAAATGGGATCTCTTCTTTGGGACAAATGGGATCTGAGGTGATACTGAATATCCCTCATCTGAAACCTGGAGCCCAACACTACTGCAGTATTTGAGGCCATGTGTCCTAGTAATGCTAGGAACTGTCTTGCAGTTCTAGGCTGACCCAAGGCAAAGGAATTTGGCACAGTCAGTAAATTTGACACCCTCTCCTGTGGGTGAAAAGCTTTTCCTTGAACAATATCCAGTTCTGCTCCAATGAACTCCAGAGACTGAACTGGCTCTATCTGAGACTTTTGAACATTGGTAAGGAAACCCAGTGATTTCAGGTTACTTTGGGTCACCCTGATGGAATCCTTTACCAGCTGGTATGAATTCCCTATGACTAGCCAATAATCCAATTAAGGAAATACACTGATTCCCTGCCTTCTGAGGTAAGCAGCCACCACTGACAGACACTTTGTGAATACCCATGGAGCAGAAGTGAGCCCAAAGGGAAGTGCTGAGAACTGGTAATGTCCTGAGGGAAGAGAGAACCTTAGGTACTTTCTGTGGAAAGGCTTGATTGGAATGTGAACGTGAGCGTCTTTCAAATCCGGAGGTACCAACCCATTTCCTTTCCTCAGAGAAGGAATAACTTTGGCCAGTGCTACCATTTTGAACCTGGGCTGTGCCAGATGCTTGTAGGTATCGAGATCCAGGATTGGCCGCTAATCTCCATTTTTATTTTTAGTCAGAAAGTTTCTTGAGTACATGCCCCTTCCCCTTTGGTTAAGAGGGCTGGCTCTATTGCCCTGGCTTGCAGGAGCTTTCTGTACCTCTAACTCCAGCAGAATAGTTGAAGGCTGGAAAACCCTGTGGCCCTGGAGTTTTGGATATTGTTTGAACTGTAGACAGAGGCCCTGACTCACTACCTCCAGCACCTAATTGTCTGTGGTAATGTTTCCTCAGTGTTGGAAATAGTGAGCCAACCTGCCCCCTACTGGGGGCAGCCTGATCTGTGCAGTCAGGGGTTCTGTCCGGATTGCGATCTAGGAGCTGGAGTAGACCTGACTCGCCTAGCAGACCTCCTGCCCCTGTAATACCCTCTGACTTGTGTGTACTCTACTGGCATAGAGTATGGGGCATATGGACTGTGGTAGTACCCCCTACCCCTACCTCCCCTTCCTGTGGATCTAAAAGAAGTGGAGGCCTTCTCTCTCTCTCTCTCTCTCTCTCTCTCTCTCTCTCTCTGAGTTACTGCTGTAGGTGGTTTTGTATTCCTCCTCCTTTTTCATGTACGCCTCAGTTTTGTCACCAAAATGGGAACTGTTTTCACAAGGGAAATCCACAGCTTTTAACTGAGTGTCTGGTGTAAGGTTGGTTGCTCTGAGCCAAGCAAACCTTCTTAAAGAAACCTATAGGGCCAACATTCTGGATGCAATGTCATTTGCATCCACAGCCATTTCTGCAATATCGTGTGTCACATCACCTGGAACTCTAACAATTAAAGCCAGCATAGAATTCCATAGGGCATTCTAGTATTGTGTAGCACAAGCCATATAAGCTTCCTGTCTGAGGAGAGGAGAAGAGAAGAGCCGAATAACCTTTCTTTCTCATAGTGTCAATTTTTCTGGAATCTTTGTCTGGTGGATGAGATGCCAGAGGTATGTTTGCTTTATCACAGGCTGCGGCCTGTATCACACCCTCATGATCTGGATGGGTATACAAATAATCAGCAGAAGACCTATCCAGCTGATATTTTTTCTCCACCTTCTTGTCTACTCCAGGGACATAGGAGGGTGTCTGCAGGATTTAAAAGTAGCCTTTTTAAAGGAAATTATGGTTAGGAAGGACCACCTTTTTCATGACAGCCAAACCCATTATATCCAACAACTCTGCCTCTTCCTCATCATCCATAGATTCTTGTGAGGTGAGGCCCAGGGTGTCAGCCATTTGCCTGACAAATGAAAAGTGGGATGAAAAATCATCACGCCCACGAGGAGGGGAACCAAACTCCTGGTATGGGGATACCTCTGGTTCAATGGGTTCCCCTAGATCTGGTTCCTCCTCTTCCTCCTCAACGTACAACTCCTGGCCTTGGTCACTGGGAACCAGAGGTGGGAGTTGAACCGGTGAAGCCAGTATGGAACCTGGGTCTCTCCTTTGTTTTGAAGTGGGATGAAGAAGGACCCTCTTCAGTTTGCTCTGGTGACACTGAGGTGGGAGCAGAAGCCATTTGCTTAAATCTTTTGGCTCTCTTTTTAATAGTTTTTAAACAAAAAGTGCTGCACACTTCACAGTTAGAGAAAATATGACTGGGACCCAAGCACTCTATACACAAATCGTGGCGATTAGCCTTAGCAAAAATTTGGAAGTACTTAATACAATTTTTAAAGTCTTTGGGTCCCATCCTCTTTTTAGGTCTGTCTGGCATGCCAAAATGTCAGCAGACTATAAAAAACTTCCCCAGGATGTGTTTTAAAGCAAATTGCAGTCAATTTCTTGTGTTAAAAGGGAACTGCAATTTAGTATAGATTTCTTTATTTTAACCCAAACGCGATCATTTTTTTTTTTTCTCTTTGGTAACCGGGTAAGGCCCTCTAGGCACAAGTGCCTGTTTTCAGAGGCGACCTGGGAGCACTGGGCGGTTAAGTGACTTGCTCAGAGTCACACAGTATGTAAGTGGAGGCTGTGAGAACCAAACTCGGGTCTGGTCTGCTGGATGTATCAAGCTCGTTCACACCTTGTTCCTCTAACCTCTAGGATATACTGCCTAGTTCCTAGTTATAAACGGGAACTGATCGCAAACCAAACTTAATACTTGAAAAGTATGCTTAAATACAAAACACAACTGGTTCCTTGCTAAGAATGGGAACCAAACGTGAGTAAAACAAAACTGTTTAAAAAATCTAAATATTGTAACCCCCTTGCAAATGGGGGTTCCTAATGTGCCTTATGCCTGGTTGGTGATTGGCATGAAGCTGCTTAAATGGGGATCCGTTGAGTGCTCTTTTAAGGCCTCCATATACTGTCCCTTTAAGGGCTGCCTATTGCAGTCATAATTAATTGAAATGGGAGGGGGTTTAAATGTTGCTATGCTCGAATCCCGCCCAGGCTGTCGGGTAGGCGCTCCCAGCTGCCATCGCTAGTGGTGCACAGGGAGTTCTGATAGAGGATGTGAATGTTTGCTTAAAATACTGTAAAATAATAATGATAAAGGAGTTGTTCTAACCTGCCTTGCTTTGCAGCACAGATGGTTTCGATTGCCTCCTCCATTTTGGTCCAGAACTATTGAATTGGACCAATCAGTACATAGGACCCCACAGAGCTGCCTGACCAATAGAGGAGCTGTTTGTATTTGAGAAAGGTATTATGAGGCTATGGCTTTCCGCACCACTGAGAGCTGAAGGAAGTGACTGGCAGGCTCAACCAGCCAATCGGATCGGGTAGCGCCGAATTGGAGGAATACCCCAAGCTGTGAGGGGCAGAGTCGTAGTGGCTGAGGAGAAGAGAGAGGGCTGTGTCTTCTGCGCTGAGAGTGTTCGCTGGAAGCGCGTGAAGGCCTGAAGGCCGTTGTGTTTTCTCCTCGGTTCCAGCGGACTAAATCCGTTGGCGAGCGGTCAGAGGAGGCTGTGTCCTGCACAGCTACCCACCAGGCTCGACCTGTTTGGAGGACTGGAGAATCTGTTAAATCGCGCTCGGTCCGCGGGAGAAGTGAAAAAAGCTGCCGTTGCAGTGCTTTAGTGACTGTGAAATCTGGAGAGCCTAGAAGCTGCTGCCTGGTGTGGTACCCCTCTGCTATTGCTGTTGGAGTTTGCCATATAAATATGTGAGGAGGCTCGTGGAGTTCAGGCTCAGCCCTGCTGGTGTTGAAGGACTCTGTCTTGTCTGGAGGTTGTGAGTACTGAATCAGGGTAGCTCCCTGCTAAAGGTGCAACAGTGGTTCCGAATGGCATTGCTATACTGCTGACTGCTTAATTAAGCTTTTCTTTCTTCTCTGTGTGAAGGGCCCCTACCAGCTGCCACGTTTTGGACTGGCCGTTAGGGCTTGGGTACCCAGGGACAGTAAATCGTAGAGTTAGGCCTGTGCACAGAGCCCTAGGTATATAGGAACAGTGTAAGCCAATCAACCTGATTTTCCCCCTTTCCCTTGTTATCTGCCCTTCTAATAAATCAGATTGCTGTGTTATAGCTATACCCTGGCTGGTTTGTACTCTTCTGATGAGCTGCTGCATGGTGACTGTGATATAACTGTGCCTTACTTTACAGGGGGTTCCCGGAGTGAGCTGGAATATATTATCCATGGGGTAAGTGTACCGGCGAAAAGAATTGTTGGCACCCAGTGTGAGTCACTAGTGGGACGAAAGGGGGGGTTGCAATAGCCCAGAGGGCTGTAACCGAGGTAGTCTTAACTGTACTAACCCCGACCTCTGGGTGGAGGCACCTGTCAACGGATCTGGGCCCCTCACCCTGCCTCCGTGGGGGCAGACAGGGGCAGTAGCCCTAAGGGTAGGGCCCCTGGGGGTTACAATATGACAAAATTTTACACTAAAGCGCTGGCGGTAAGAACTGCTATAGACTCCAGTTTAAACCGAGAAACTCAGTTCCTGGGAACAATGAGGAACTGCTAAAAATGAGTAAATAATACCCACTAATAAACTTTAGCAAAGGAAATACTAGAGGCAGAGCATGTATAAAAATAGTGTAAAATACCACTTTTTTGAATAAAATAAAACAGTCTTGCAGAGAGTTGCTGTGCAGTTCTTGGGGGAACGTCTTGCTGTCTGAAAGGAAAAATGTTATCTGGCAGTTGGATACAACTCAGTCCACCTAGAAGCAGCAGTTTGAATGTCGCATTCCAAATTCTCTTAATTTGCATACATTCCACCTCAGAGTTCCGGGGGCAGTCAGAGATTCTGAGCGGACTGCAGATTGTCTAATACTATTAGGAGATCCTGGGGCTTGAAAGGGGGGGGGGATAAGATACAAACCTTCAAGTATCTAAAGGGTATAAACAGGGTTGGAGTGGAGGGCATTTTCAGTTTAAAAAGGAGGGGACCACTAGGGGCCACAGACTGAAACTTGTGGGGAGTAGATTTAAAAAGGAAATGAGGAGGCACTTTTTCATGGGAAAGGTGGTGACAAAGTGGAATGAACTGCCTGAGGAGGTGGTATCTTTGGAAACAGTGGGAAGTTTTATGGGGGTGGGACAGGGTAAAAATGAAAGTGGAAACAGGAGGGGGATGGGGTGGGGGTCACTTTTAAAGGCAAGAGGAGGGTGGGGCAGCTCCAGTAAAATAGACTGAGCTGCACAATTGAGCAGATTTGACAGACCACTAAGACCTTTTTCTGCTGGCAATTTTTGTATGTTCGTATGTAGAGGTAGGAACAGAGCTAGATATGTCAGCAGCCAGGCAGGCAGAGTGTTGTTCTACATATCCAGCATAATACTATCACATAGAAGTCTTTGCACTGAGCAAAAGGAACCAAAGAAAAATACAGCCAGCCCACCGGTGCAGCGGTAGCGCTACCGCTTGCGACGCCAGTGACCCGGGTTCAGTAGCAAGCCCGGGCTGCTGGAGGGCCGGCCGGGGAAGAAGGATCCAGTACCCGGAGGGCTGCTCTCCTTCTCCAGGGATGGTTGGCTGCAGGTCCCACTGCAATACTGCCACCTGGGTGACCACAGGTGGAGGTACAGATGGGATGGCAGTGGTAAGGGAGGGGCGGACGTCGGCAGAAGGCCCGGACAAAGGCATGTCTCAGCGTGCCTTCTTCTGCGGGGGGGCTAGAGACCAGAAAATGGAAAAAACCCACGTCAGCTCTTAGAGATGGGCCCCAGAGCTGGAGACCAGAGATCTGGAGAGAAGCTCCATAGTGCAGTCCTCCCAGCATTGGACGTTGGTTGGGAGGGATGATTGGGGTCTCCCTTCCACCCCACTCAGGGGTTATCCGAGGGACTGAAGGAGGGAGGACTCATTAGGTGTGGAAGTTCCCAAGCTCCTCAGCAAAGCCTGATCGTTCGCCACGGGAGTCCCTGAGAGAAGGAGCAGGCGTGGTGTAGAAGGTGGCATAAACAGTAAGTAAAAAAAAAAAAAAAACACAAAAAATACACAGGGATAACAAGTTACAACTACTTCTTCAAAAGTGTAACTCTCTCCTACCTGCTATTTTTAGTTCTACTATCTCTTTAAAATCACAGACCAGAACTGGTTTATGAACTGCAGTGCCAGTGTAAAGAAAACCGCTTAGGAATCTGTGAGATACATCAGCTGAGCTACACATCATGAAAGGCTTAAACTGCCGAAAGGTGGACTTTAATAGAAGAGTACTGTCATCCCAGATAAGACAGGCTTAGCAAGTACTCCAAGACACACTGAACTGGGTATGAAAAAGGGTTTCAATTCTTAGATTGACACCAGATACTAAACTGCCTTATGTTAAAATCATAAGGCTTTCTCATGAGACGGTTTACTTGATGCCACAGTCTCAGAAACACCATGAGAGCCTTATTATCTCTGGGACTCTATGCCTTCTGCAGCCAAGCATGGAATTGCAGAGATGGAACACAACAATCTGTTTGGATTCTGCAACAGTAGCATACATCTGTGGTGCAGCTATATTGGATGCTCCCTTGATATGCCCCAAAGCAGAGGAAATCGGATGTTTGGACCAGAACGGAGCCTAAACTGTCATGGTTACAGATTCACTCTGAACCTTCTTCTGAAGCAATAAAATAAGTGGAAAGGCATAGAGAAAGCAAATCCCTCCAACAGAGGACAACAATTTTTGTCAAAGAAA
Organism: Neoceratodus forsteri; assembly: GCA_016271365.2. NCBI lineage: Eukaryota > Metazoa > Chordata > Ceratodontiformes > Ceratodontidae > Neoceratodus > Neoceratodus forsteri. The sequence goes on along the minus strand of CM028129.1, from coordinate 1,705,242,537 downwards.
CTCCAGGACCTTGCATACACTAACACAAATGCAGCAGTTTTACATTCTATGGGGATGCAAAAAGGTCCAACTCTTGTCAACCCTGCTTAAATAAGTGAAAATTACGTACTCACCATAATTGTTGATTTTCCAGAATATCTTCACCATGGATTCATACTGATAGCCTGGGACCGAGGCACTATGATTCCGTGGGAGCAAATCATTTTGCAGGGAGGGAGCTGACGTCGGCTACTGACGGTGCCTGCGCACCTCATGGGGTGCCATGCACGCCAGTCAATAACCATCCTCAGCTCCCTCATGCACCTCACTTCTGTTCACCCAAAGGGATAGGAAAAGGATATGGGGAAAAAAAAACAAATGACCAACTTAGAACCTAAGGGTTGGGCCTACTTGGTGGCACATGGGTAGTGGGTTTATAAAAGAGCCAGAGCCTCTTACCACTAGCCAGAGAGGGTACTGATAATGATAAGAAAAAGGATAGAGCAGCAGCTCTGAGTAACTGGATCTGGCAGAAGAAGCAGAAGGGGAAGTCCAAACCGGAACTCCCTGCAAATTAGATGGCAGCTGCACCAAAAGTGGAACCAAATAACATCTGGACTCCCAAAAATGAATAGCTCCATGTTGCCAAATAGAAATTGAGTAAACGCAAGAGAAAACCCTTAACCCTCTTTTCTCTATGACAGACAAGAGAAAAGCAGGGGTGAGGCACATAGGAGTTGTAGGACTAGTCGTTCTAGGGAGTCATGATGTATTTATCTCCTCTGGCATGCTTCAGGTGGAGTGGTCAAAACCCAAAACATAGAGAGAAGTTACAAGGGATACCAACCAAAGAAATTCCAACATGGGCAAAGAAAAAAAAAACATGACCTGCTTCCCCCTGCAACCACAGAGATGTACCCTGTGTGACGCTAGTACATTGATCCAAGCAAAGTGCATTGCACCAGTCCACATATGAGCAGCTGCTCAGTGGAGTTAGACTGGATAGTGCCCATATACTATGGGCACGGAGAAAGAGGATTAAGAAAAAAATGGAGGGAAGGTGCTGCCTACCCGCTCTGTAGGAAAAAAAATGCAAGTTTTTTTTTTTGGTTACTGGAGGGAAACAAGTGACCCCTTACTCCCTTTTTCTCCTGGGATATGACCCATATCTAACATTGCTGGCACCTGAGTGCAGTATTAATGGGGTGCTGTACTGTTGGGGTGTGCCGTCCTTCGGATAAGACGTTAAACCGAGGTCCCTTCTACCCATCCTGGTGCTGTCCTGGTGGATGTCCAGGTGGAAGTAAAAGAACCCAAGGCATTCTTTGCAAAGAGCAGGGGACATTCCCGGTGTCTTGGCCAATATTCCCCTTCCCATAAAAAACGGTTCATGCAATTGTCCAGGCTGTCTGTGGGTGTTGATGTGTGATATGGCCACCATTACACATTCAGTCACTTCACTACCAGTCTAGCACAGCTTGTAAAGTGCTTTACATAGAAACACAGAAGTTGACAGCAGATAAGGACCGCAAGGCCCATCCAGTCTGTCCATTTTTTCTACTTTATGAATGTGCCATAGGCCTGTACTCTGTCAATGGCCTATCTATTCATACTCATCTGTACTACTCCCTTATGCCTATCCCATGCCTGCCTGAAGCCCTGCACTGTATTCACATCCACCACTTCCTGAGGTAGGACGTTCCATGCATCCACCACTCTTTTTGTGCAAATGAACTTCCTCACATTACCCCTTAAACAGCCTCCCTCTAATCTCATGCTGTGTCCTCTTGTCCTACTATATTTCCTATATTGAAACATGTTAGACTCTTTCACCTTGTTAATGCCCTTAAGATGTTTGAATGTTTCGATCATATCACCTCTCTCCCTACTTTGCGCTAGGGTATACATATTGAGCACTGTTAATCTGTCCTCATATGTTTTCTGATGCAGTCCCTACACCATTTTGGTTGCCCTTCTCTGGAAAGCCTCCATTTCGTTAATGTCCTTGTGCAGGTGTGGCCTCCAGTACTGCACTCAGTACTCCAGATGGGGCCTAACCAGTGTCTTGCAAAGAGGGATTATTGCCTCCTTCTTGTGACACCCCTGCTAATACACCCCAACATCCCTCTAGCCTTACCTACTGCTTTAGTGGTCTGCTTGGGGGATTTCAGATCATCTGTGATGACGATGCCCAAGTCTCTTTCTTCCCTTGTGCTTGCCAGCAACTCCCCTCCCAACCTAGTGGCTTCAGGGTTTACCTTCCCTATGTGCATGACCTTGCACTTCTTTGCATTAAACTCCCTTTGACAGTCTTCTGACCATTCTGCCAGTTTGTACAGATCTCTTCTCATTCTGCCCACCCCATCTGGATCATCTACTCTGTTGCAGATCTTGGTGGCATCTGCAAACAGACAAACCTCACCCTCCAGTCCATCTGCAATGTCACTGATGAGTATATTAAAGAGGACTGACCCCAGGACTGATCCCTGAGGTATCCCACTTGTGACTTACATGTCTTCTGACTGTATATCATTTACTAGCACTCTCTGTTTTCTGCCCACCAACCAGTTTGCCACCCAGTTGACCAACTTCTGTCCCACCCCGAACCTACCCAGGCTATTAATCAATCTTCTATGTGGAACAGTATCAAAAGCTTTGCTAAAGTCAAGGTAGGCGACATCAACTGCTCCCCCTTGGTCCACCACTCTAGTTACCCAGTCAAAGAAATCTATGAGATTAGTCTGACATGACCTTCCTGTTGTAAAACCCATGCTGTCTTGGATCCTGTGCTCCTATGGATTCCAGGTGTTGCACTATCCTTTCCTTAAGGAGTACCTCCATAATCTTGCCCACTGCTGAGGTAAGACTGACTGGTCTGTAGTTACCTGCCTCCTCCCTTCTACCACTCTTGTGGAGTGGGATCACATGAGCCCTTCTCCAGTCTTCTGGGACCTTTTCTGTGCTCAGAGACTCACTAAACAGTTCTGATAATGGCTTTGCTAGTTCCACCCTTAGCTCCTTTAGTACCCTGGGATGTATGCCATCAGGTCCCACTGCCTTGTCCACCCTGAGCTTAGTGAGCTCTTGTAGGACCCTTTCCTTTTGTGAAGGGACTAGTGCACACCTCCCTCCCCCGTGTCCATGGTGCTGCGCTGTGGGCCATGCCCTACCTTCTCCTCAGTACAATACTGAGCAGAAGTATCTATTTAGGATAGATGCTTTTCCTTGGTCCTCCTCCACACACTCCCATTTATCTTTTGATCTTAGCAATACCCCCTCTGGACATTCTCCTTTCACTAATGTATCTGTAAAAAGTCTTGTCCCTTTCTTCTACTGTTCGTGCTAGTGTTTCCTCGGTTTGAGCCTTTGTCTGCCATACTGCCTTCCCTGCGTCCCTTAGGGAAGTTTGGTATGCCTCCCTATCTTCGTCCAGCTGCATTTCCTTATATCTCCTGAAGGCCATCCTTTTGGCTATGACCTTTTCTGCTACTGTTTTTGAGAACCAAACCTCCTTTTTCTCTTGCTTTTCTCTTTTACATAATGGGATGTTGCTTCAAGTATTGCATCCTTAATGCCTGCCCACTTTGCCTGTACCCCCTTGTGACAGGGTGGAATAGGATCCTGTCCCATTTGTTATGCAGAAAGTGTTTAAAATGCATGGATCTGTCCTCTTCTATTTGTCTGTCTGGTTGTGCAACCCAATTTTCCTGTGAGACTTCTGATTTGATCACCCCGACAATTACGTAATACTTTGCCTCTCACTGTCTATCAGTTTTCTCTTGCTGTCTGTCTTGTCTTCCCTTGCATATCTGCTAATATAAAAATATGTGCAAATCATTGTATGGTAATGTAACTGATATTGGGATCCCCTTTGTTTGGAAAACGTACACTATTACTGTTGAAATGTATATAATTATAATTTGAGATGATTGTAAAAAGCTGTTGGAAGCTAGAGGTTACCAGAGTTCAATTTTTAAGCTTTTTGCAAAAGCTGCAGAAGGGGCCTCAGCTCAAAGCACACTGTGTTTTAGCAGCTCCTGAAACTTACAAGAACAGGATGCTTGCTAAGAATGGGGGTTGAAAAGACTTATAAAAGAGCTAAGCAGCAACTGCAAAAAAGATTAGGAGAACAAGGGACACAGAGACTGAAAGAAAACTTTATTTAATTTTGCCTTTGTAAATAGTTATGCTGAACAAGTTTATTTTATGATACTGCTAGTGTAAATAAATAATTTTTGGTGAATTCTACAACTGCTCCTGGTTTTCCTGTGCTTCCTGACCTGTGCCTCGATGACACCCCTCACATGTATTTCTTCTTGCCAGGGCTAGCTTAACTATGTTGGCCATCTTAACAAAGTCAGCTCCTCTGAAGTCCCATATTTTTTGCCTTGGAATGGGATGATTTAGTTCTAGTGGCAAAATTGAACCATACCATGTGATGGTTGCTGGCCCTCAGGTGACCTTCTACCTGGAGATCTGTGATCCTTTCGCCGTTAGTTAGTACTAGATCTAGGATAGCGCTGTCATTTGTGGGTTGTTTTACCAGTTGTTTGAGACCCTCCCCCTGCAGGGAATCCACTATGTGTCTAATTCTGGCAGATGTTCCTTCTGGTATTGACCAATCTGTATCTGGCATGCTTAATTGTCCCATTAACAGAACCTCCCCTTTACCTGTCATGTTTTGTATATCTTCTAACAGTAATGTGTCTATGTCCTCCCCCGGGTCTAGAGGCCTATAAACAACCCCAGTTCATAAGGCTGTCCCATTTCCTGTTTCCAGGGTGACCCACAGTTCTTCTAGCTTCTTATGTGTATTCTGAATTTCTGTAACTCTGATATTTTCATTGACATAAAGGGCCACTCCCCTCTCCTTTTTGCACTTCGGTCTCTTCTGAACAGTACATACTGTAGCCGGGTACTGAAGTCTCCCAAGTGTGGTTACTGGTGAACCATGTCTCGTTAATGACTATTATGTCCAATTTAGTCTCTGTCATTGTTGCCTGCAGGTCTGGGATCTTGTTTCTCAGACTGCAGGCATTTGTGTGTAACCCCTAGATGGCGCTATCCCAGGGGCTACTACCCCTGCCTGATTTGCCACTAACAGGTTGAGGGGCCTGGATCCAATGGCGGGTGCCTCCACCCAGAGGTCAGGGTTTACAATAGTTAAACTAACTTGGTCACAGCCCTCTGGGACACTGCAACCCCCCTTTCTTCCCACTAGTGGCCCATACAATATATCAGAATTACCTTCACAGTATACACTTACCCCCAGGTCTGGTTCCGGCACTGGGACCTCCTGTGAAATGAGATACAGTGCAACAATCACAGTACAGTACTTTAACATAGACAAATACCTCAGGCAGTATAACTTTGCTGAAACAAGCAGCTCTGATTTATTTAGGGGATATAACAAGGACAGGGGAAATCAGGTTAATTAGCTTATCACTCTAATAATCTACCTGGCTCTGTGCAGAGCCTATCCCTGTCAGTTACTGTCCTGGGTACCCAAGCCCTAGTGGCTAGTCAAACCGTGTGCAGCTGGTAGGGGCCCTTTCACACAGAGAAAGGAGAATTAAACAGTCAGCAGTACAGTAATTCCATTTGGATTTAATGTGGCAATTCAACAGGGAGGCGACCCTGAATTAGTACTCACGACCTCCAAATAAGATAGGGTCCTTCAATGTCAGCAGGGCTCACTTGAGGTACACAAACCTCTTCACACATCCATATAAAAGAAAGCACTATACCAGGCAGGCTGCATCTGTATCCGATACGTAATTACTGCACAATACCGGGAGAACACAGCAGATTCAGTTCCTGACAGACCGAGTGCAATTTTCAGCAATTCCTCCAGTCTTCTACAGGGTGAGCCTGGTTTCTACTCTTCAGAGATCCTTTGATTCTTTTCACAGGACGGATTCAGTCCTAACAAGCTGTTACACAAGCTGCAGACCGGAACTCTGGGCCTTACACACGTTTTTGACTAAAACTGCACACTGAAAAAGCACAGGGCTCCTTCCTTCTTCACTGCCAAAGCTCAACTGAAACTCCAACCGACAAAACGGGCACTTCCTTTGAGTTCCTCCCAGTTCTTGACTGGATTGGCTGTCACTCACAATAGACTGCTGCTGTTGGTCCAAAAAGGCACTGAAGTCTAAACTACATCTCCCAGAGTCACTGCCCATACAATCCTCTTGTGGCTGGCTCAGATTATGAGTCCAAGTTCTGATTCGTCCAAGGCACCATTTTAGAGCTAGCTTACCCCACACTGATTGGTCCAGTTCAGCAGTTCAAAACTAGAATGGGGAACTAGCAGACACAGTTCTGACTGCAAAGAAAGCAGGTTAGACAAACTGTAATTTCATTATTACTCTAAATAATTTCTGGCCAACAGTTACATCTTTCAGATAGGTTCCCTTTGCACTCCTAGTGACTGCAAAAATGAAGTGAATTGGCAGCAGCTCGAGTGGTACTCAGAGAAGCACACAGTCCCCCCATACAAACTAATTATGTCTGCAAGCAGACAGCTCTTAAAGAGACAGTACCAGAGGCTCTAAAAACACTCACTGATAAATGGCTTAAATGCCAAACACCATTCAGGCTTGGAGCATTCAAGCAAGCTCCTGGAAGTCTTTTGGGAACCCCCATTTGCAGGGGGGTTACATGTGTACATGATTTTCCATTGGCCAGATTTTGGTGTGTTAGTTGTTGGTCGAAGTCTGGCATTTCCCCAGTGCATCATATGGGGAGCCAGGCCTTTTTCCTTACCTGGTGATGCAAATGAACTACAAACATGCTGAACTCCTGTTTGATCACTGAGGGGGGAAGGGTGTTCGTCCCATTCGATGTATCAGGTGCTGCACCCCTCTCTCCATTTGCTAGTTTAAATATTCTGCAAAGACATCAAACTTCTGCCCCAATGCACTGATTCCCTCCTTAGTCAAATGCAGTCCATCGAATTTAAAGGACATTCGCTCCCAAAACTGTAGCCAGTTACCTACAAATGTGTGTCCTTTTTCCTGGCACCAGCCCTTGAGCCACAGGATTAGCTCCCCTATCTCCCCTTCTCTGACGTTCTGTCCATCTGCCTCCCTCTCCCAGATCGGCAGAATCTCACAGATGGAGATGGCAGATGAAATGGATGACAGTTTGTCTTCCTGCCTGGTCAGGTGTTCCTTGGTTTCCACAACTGACCGGCTGGCGAGATCATTAGTCCCTATGTGTACCAGGATGTTGATGTTTTCTCCTGCTTCCTGCACTATTTTAGCAATGCGGTCAGTGTCTCTCCATGCTGATGTACCTGGGAGACATCTGACCATTACCCCAGCCAGAGGTAGGTATTAACTCCCCCAATCATGGAATCTCCTACGATCAGAAGTGTTTAGGATTTTCTTTTTGCTTTTTTTGTTTTGGTCCCTGTTTTGTGTGAGTTTTGTTGTGCTAGCTCCTGTGCTGTAGTGTCCTGCTCTGCAGTGTCCTCTGCCCCTTTGTTTGATTTTGGAGATAGAGGCTTTGGGATACATTGTGTATGAAAAGCGCTATATAAATGATTCTTCTTATTTGGTGAGGGCTAACATCAGAGTACTCAATGCTCCTTTTTTGTTGTTTCTTGTTTTAACGAAAAACAACCACCATAAGGGCTGTGGCAGCGACAATAAAGCAGAAGTGCTGCCAGCACCAATGGGGTAAGCTGACAGAGGCCCAGGTTGTCAGCTGAGTGGGGGATGGTGTGCGGGCATATGAATCAATGGTGAAGATATTCCGGAAAATCAACATTTTCAGTATGTGTATTATTTTCATATCTTCCAAGAATCAGTCTTCATCACTGATTCATACTGATGGATCCAAGAACAAACCTTCCCCAAATAGGGAGGACCTAGCTCACCCTGAAGGTAAAATTACCCTCAGCCCTCTATGTGAGGAAGAACACCTGAGGGCAGGGGCTCCTCAAGGATTTGGGAGACCCAATGTTAGTTGGGGTCAGAAAGATGAGCAGGAGCAGGCCCTGACAGCTCTTGCCTGACCCTGCAGGAAACAAAGTGAGCCCCCTGGAAGTGGGAGTTAAGCACCTTACATCAGGCCATAAGTGCCAGACATGCTAGGTGAAGCCATGCTGTCCACAGTCTGTGGTTCTCATCAGCCTGAGGAAGACCTCATTCGCATTGTACAATGCCCTTGCCTGTGCCACGCCAACTCCAGGCCCTTGGCAGAAAGGTAAATGGCTTGCTCAACTAACTCTGTGTGTGGCATGACAACTAGGAGCTGACACAGCTGCACCTACTGATGCCTGTTGTAAGACGCCTGGTATGTATGATGAGAGTAATGTACATCATGGTTCAAGCTCAGGTAAATACCTTCCTTTTTTTTTTTTTCTTATCCAGCTCTTTGGCTCTCTCCCCGCTGCCACCTCCCTCCTTGGCGACGGGGGAGGCACATAGCTCTGGTAGGTGGCTCCGGACCCTCCTCTGAGGGGCTTGGTCTCAGGACCCCATCCTTCCCGACCCAACCCACTCGGCAATCCCCCACAGGTTGCCCCCCTGACCTGTGGCAGGGCCGAAGGCATAGACTTTCCTGCCCCCACCTCCGGAGACCAACATCTAGACCCTTAGGGGCCTGGATCAGGCACCGTGGGTGCTGTCAAGGAGCCTACCAGCTCCGAGTTTTTTGTGTTTTTTCTCCCCACCCTTGCTGTGGTTGCCCATACGTGTTTGGAGGCACACACACGCAGTGACCCATGGCACCCTTCCAACTTGAGTCGCTCCCAAACTGCACTACCACCAGGCCTCCACCCGGGGGCAGCCCTGTAGTGGGAGCAGCTGGATCCCCACCCAAGAGTGGAGAGCCACCTGATGGCCTCTCAATCCAACTCTCGGTCCCCCCAGCTCATTCCCAAACCTGGGTCGCTGGCGTAGTGCGAGATGTGGCGTCCAGTGCCTCAACCCTCTGCACCACCGAGCCGGACCAGTATCTTCCTTTCTAAAGCATCTGCCTCAGCAGAGTCAGCTTCAGGAGACTGGTCAAGTACTGGATGTTGACGCTCTGCATGACCAGAGATGGGGTGAGGCCCTCTTCCTGCAGACCACAAGGGACCACAATACTGCAGATGAATGTCCCTTGGAGCTGGAGGGTACGTAAAGGGACATCTCCAGACTGCCCTTGAACCCTCCTCGAAGGTTCTAGGCTGGGGAGGGAATACAGAGTTTGCATCACTGAAATCTCTTAGAAGTCCCAGCTGCAAGGACACAGTACTGTGGCTAGCAATTGTGCCCACATCCAGCACCTGCAACAGGTCCACCAGGAATCTCTGGTAGAGGGACTACTCAGAGGCTGAGAACATGTGAAGGGATGATTCCGTGCCCTCAGAGGATGATGCTGATAGAGAGGAGGTGCTGTAGATGGAAGAGGATGGTGTCTGGGGGCCAGATTAAAACCAAACCTGGTCAGCATGCCTACAGTACTGGTGCAAGGCATCAGCTGCCCTTCCATGCTAACTCCATGTGATTGGTCCAAGAGGTCCAATGTACCATGGTAGTTCTGGCAAAGGTGGTAAAGGCCTAAAAGAGAAGTGGGAGGCAGGGGCTTCAGGGCTTATACCTGAACTGCAGAGATGATCAAGGGACCTCTTCTGAGGGGAAGACCTGGCAGAACTGCCTGAACACAGTCAATCTATAGATCAGGAATGACCAGGTCAGTGCCCATAGGGGGAGACCCCAGGTGAGGAGAGTGGAGCCATACAGTCCCCTTGGGGCTGCTGTGGTCATCACCGCTAGTGGGCTGAGCCTGTGGGTCCAGAGGAAACTCCATGTTCTGAATGTTATCTGGCCTCAAGCCAGTGTAGCCTCTGGCACCAGGTCCAGAGCCAGGGACTGAGCAAGATGTGGATTCCACTCCAGCACCACAGCCAACACCACTCTTGGTGCCAGGTTTGACACTGTCTCTGGGTCCATCCCCAACCCTGACATCGCAAGCAGTACTGGGAGCCCTCCCAGCACCACGAATGGCAGTAGGACCAGGGACAAACCTAGAGGCGACAGCAGCACTATGCCCAGTGTCAGTCCCAGGACTGACACCAGGACAGGTGCCACACTTATTGCCAGGTTCAGCATTGACCTCCTTCTTGGAGCTATGAGGGCCGCTCAGGGAACAGACTGACACCTCCACCTCAGCAACCGGATGCTGCACGACCCCAGTGCCAGTCCCTCTTCTGACACAGTGACCATTGTCAGGATGTAGCTCAATATCATGGCCGGTGCCACCTTGCCCACCAATATCACAAACAATGTCAGGAATCAGGGTGGCACCAAGTCACGACACTGAAGTGTCCAATGGTGAAGACCAAGTGCATAGCTTCAGCCTCACCACTGGAGATGTCTGCTGCTCAGGGCAGACAAACTGGGTGGGGTACTCAGCCAGCCACCAGTTACCTACAACAGCCACCACCCAAGGCCTCCAACACCTTAGCAGGGTGAGACTGAAGAGGACCCTGTGCTTACTTAGCACAGAAAGGGCTGGAAACTTTTCCAGACATTGCATGCCTTCGGCATCCTCCTTGAATTCCAGAACTGGGTACAAGCCCTATACACCTCTCCGACAGCCAGAGTTTTCTGCAACGGGTGCTGTTCCGATAGGTTCCCTGTCCTTTCTGGCACAAGGCAAGGATGTCCCTTATCTCCGCTGCTTTTTAACCTATACCTTGAACCTCTTATCCGTAGACTAGTGGCTGACCCCAATATCCAAGGTATAGTGGTACAGGACATTGAAATCAAGGTACTGGCCTATGTAGACGATTTACTTCTCTGCACTTCATATCCCGAAAAAGGTATCCCGCGCCTCTTAGAGGTTATCAGAGAATATAGCCTATTATCAAATTATAAATTAAACGTGGGGAAAACGGTTGTGTTCCACCTCAACCAAAGAGTGATGAGAAGTGAGGTCAATGCTCTAGGCCTATCCTGGGAAAGGAAATCATTGAAGTACTTAGGCTTTACCCTCTCGAGAAGCGCCTCCCTTATGCGCAAACATAATATAGACTCCTTATTAAACACCATTATTCAAGATCTTAATAGATGGTCCCTTCTTCCTCTGACGATTTGGGGCAGGGTCAGCCTCATCAAAATGAACATCTTCCCACGGCTGCTCTACCCACTCAGCCTCCTGAATATCTGGCTACCCCAATCATGGTTCAAAAGAGTGCATAATATCTTTGCCAATTTTATTTGGGCAGGTAAAGGGCACAGACTAGCCTTTCATAAGCTAGCCGCCCCTAAGCTCAAAGGGGGTCTTCGGGTACCACATGTCAGCCTTTATTATTGAGCCAGCCACGTGAGTAAATACTTAAGGTGGCTTACCCCTCCTGACCCCGGCCATCCCGATGTATACATACCCCTCTGGGTCCAAATAGAGTCCGCACAATTCCGCCGCCATAATCTTTCCCTAGCGGCGCTTCTCTTTGTGCTACCTAAGAGCCTCCCTAAGCCTTGACTTGGACCACCAATCACCACATCAGTGAAGATCCACTCGCAGTTCTGTTCAATTATTAAATATAATCATCGAGGGGACTTGGAGCAACCTCTTATGGGCAACCCCAATATCAGATTAGACGGGAAAACTCTTTCCCCCTCATGGATCCCACAACTCCGGGAGGTCAAGCTCAGTTATTTTTGGGTGGGAGCGGAACAAAAATGGGCTTCTTCCACTGCTAGCTTAAGAAAGTCAGGGTTGCCAACCTCCAACATATTTAAATTATGCCAACTGCGGCATGTCTTAGTGAAAGCTATTGGAGCGCACCCCCCAATGCCAGAAACTACCCCTTTCTGGGTGGAACTGGCTCAATTTGCAGGCCTCCCCCATGCAGTCTCTAAAATATTCAAAGCTTTATACAACAGAATGCATCTTGGGCCTTTCGGACCCACGGACTATTGGGAAACTCTCCTGCCGGAGATGCCTATCAACTGGGAGATACTGTGGCGGGGATACCATAAATTTATCACTCAGGATAGGCTCCGATGTATGCAGTTCCGCATCTTACACAATTTATACTACACCCCCCAGAAGATAGCCAGGTTCGACAGGGAACATTCTGCCACTTGTTTGAGGTGTGGTCAAGGCGAGGGTAATTTAGCACATATTTTCTGGCATTGTTCTAAAGTAGCCCCCCTTTGGTTGCAGATCAAACAGAGGGCAGATCCCCTGTTAGGACTTGACGAGTTGTTCTCGGTTGATATCTGCCTGTTAGGAAATTATTCAGAAATCCCAGTAAACTCACGGAAATATCACATTGCTCTTATAGCTATGACTGTTAAAAAGCTAGTACTTAGACATTGGAAGGACAATGAATCATTGACGTACAATGAATGGTTGACGGAGTTGCTAAACAGTATCAGAATGGAAAAGATGATCTCCAGCTTACAAAACAGATTGAGTAAATTCAACAAAATCTGGGCCCCACTCCTTGCTTTATACTGTTAACAGATGCCACAACCATAGCAAACTCGGTGTACCGAAATTTACAGTAATCTATGACCCTGGGTAGTTGTGCCTGGGACAGGCGGGAGATTTGTGGGGGAGGGATCGGGGGAAGCAGGGGATTGGTTGTTTATTTATTTATTTATTTATTTAATTTTATTTTATATGCCGAATGCACATGTTTCCACCGAATGCACCATGACTATGATGTATCATATGTTAGAAACTGCAATAAAGATTTAATTGAAAAAAAAAAGAATGTGCTGGGAAGGGGCCTAGGAGAAGGGCCCAGAGACTGTACCTTGGCCTCATGTGTGCAATGCTTGCCTCCAAAAACTTCATCACATGGATTTCTAACATACAGTGGTTCAAAGGGGAGCAGGTGCCACACACACATCCATGTCATGAGACGAGCTAAGGCAGGTCCAGCTCCGCTGAAGACAATCTATCGCCATGATAGGTTTCCCACAGGGGCAATAACACATGATTTTTTTGGGGGGTGGCAGACGGCTTTTTTGCACTTTCTTTGCCCTTTCTTCTCACTTTCCAGTTTCAGCATCTTGGAAAATAATAAATAACTAAAAATGGCACTGCAGAAAGAAACTTTGATGGTTATGCAGAAGAAATAGATGACAATGGTCAAACTGAGACGCTGTCATCCCCAAGGTGTGCACTCGATGGCAGGAAGAACAGAAATGCGGTGCAAGAGGAAGCTGATGATGGCTACTGGCTGGCATGTGAGGTGCGCAGATGCCATCTCTCGCCCACTCCCCGAAAACATCTGCTCCCATGGGTCTAGACCCATCAGTACAAATCAATGATGAAGACTGATTCTTGAAAGATCTGCTTTGCCAGTTCTTCCAGTAGCTCCCGTTTATGTGAACACAAGATGAAGGAACTGAGTAAGTCTGCCAAGGCATTTTATATTCCTGTGAGCTACGTCACTCAGATCTAAACCCTGTTTTCAATCGTCCTTTCCCAGACTTGGAGTGACTCCAGCTATAATGGGTACGAGTGATTCCCTCCTTGTTTGTTGAGACAGAACATGGCACACTGGTTGTTTTTCTGTTTCTGTCAGCAAGGAATGGCCCACCAGGTGCTGTTCAAAGACTCTTATTCCATTTAGAACTGCCCTCATCTTTCAGTATATTGTTGTGAAGGATTTGTTCTGACACTGACCACACCCCAAGGGTCTGCAGATATTGAAAATACACCTTCAACCATTGTCTGAGGTATCAGTCATCATCTTTGACATGTGATAGGTGGCAGCAACTGGTTCATGCCAATTATTCCATCATTAGCATAGCATTCTATCTCCAGGCAGATATGACCTTAAAGGTATACTGCAGAAGATTTAGGAATATTGGAGTATTCCTGGGGTGAGAACCTCAGTTTTATGTGAATACACCAGAAACCGAAATTACATACCTACCGTAATTCTTGATCTTCTTGGATGAGTCTCCACCACTCATTCACACTAATGGGATCTGTGCCGGAGGCACTAGGACCTAGCGGGAGCAAATTTTTTGCTAGAGGGTCGGTGCCAGAGATGGAGCCACGAGGAGCAGCACCGTGAGCCTCAGCTCGTGCGGTAATGAGTATCTCGGTGTCGACCCTCCAACCACCTCAGTACCTTTTTTCCGAGGAGGTGCAGCGTAACTAACCTAGAAGGACAGCCTAACGAAAAACCAGACATAAGGTAGTCCGGACGACCCGTATAAGAAGGGTCAACATAGAAGTCTTCACAGCCTAAAGATTGAGGAAGTGAAGACTAACAACAGAGGTGAGCTCAGGGGATGGAGGGTGGGCGTATGAATGAGTGGTGGAGACTCGTCCAAGAAGATCAAGAATTACAGTAGGTATGTAATTTCCATATCTTCCTGGACATAAGTCTCCACCACTCATTCACACTAATGGGACAGTATCGAGCTAATAATCCCCTGAGAGGGCGGCAGGAGAGACCAAGAGCTCACAGTTTTAGGACAGGAGTCCATTAAGGATGGTTCTGCCAAAATAAAGATGTCATCTGGCATGGACATCCTGGGCATAGTGTTTGACGAAAGTATGCACTGAGCACCAGGTAGCCGCAATGCAAATATCTGCAATGGGCACATTGCGGATTTCCGCTAGGGATGCCGCGACCACTCTAGCAGAGTGAGCGTACACTCTGCCTTCCAGCATAACCTACACCATGGAATAACAGTTGCGAAGACATGCCAGCAGTCATGCTGAAATACATCTGATAGCGACAAGTTGACCCAGCCGGGTCTTGCTGAAGGAAACAAACAGTTGTTGAGCTTTGTGAAAGTCTTTTGTTCTATCTCGATAGAAACGCAAAGCTCTTTTGACGTCCAAGGAATGAAGAGGAACGCTCTCCTTCATTTTGGAAATTCACGAAGTAAGTAGGAAGGACCAACGTTTGGTTTAGATGGAATTCTGAAACAACCTTAGGGAGAAACTTAGGATGGGTTCTTAGGACTACTTTGTCTTTATGAAACACAGTATACGGAGGGTCTGTGACCAAGGCATGTATCTCAGACACCCTGCGGGCTGAGGTAATGGCCACAAGGAATGCCGTCTTCCAAGTGAGAAATTTTAGCTCACAGGTGGCTAGAGGCTTGAAAGGTTTTCGAGTGAGCATGTCCCAGGCTGTGACTGGACCTCTTATAGGAGGTCTGGTATGCAGAATTCCCTTAAGAAACCTTTTAACCACTGGTAACTGAGCCAGTGACAAGGAAAGTACTGGCTCATGATAAGCTGAAATGGCACAAAGGTGAACCTTAACTGTAGACTATTGCAGACTTGAATTTGAGAGGTCTAAGAGGTACTCTAAAACTTTATCTGGTGGGCAGGAAAAGGGATTCAAAGAGGATTTTGGACACCAGAGAGAAAAACGCTTGCATTTGGCTGTGTAAGTTTTCTTAGTAGCTGGCTTGCACGCAGCCAGAAGAATGTCTGAAACCCTGCAAGAGACATTGAACCTGTTCACGTCTATCTCTTCAGGAGCCAAGCGTGAAGGTGAAGCGACCTCAGGTTGGGATGGACCACAGGCCCCTGAGTCAGAAGGTTCGTCTGAAGGGGAAGCGGTTTTGGAGGAACTTCTGACATACTGTTGAGTAGTGGAAACCATATCTGTCGAGGCCAGAAGGGAGCAACGAGGATCATTTTGTCCCCCTGGGACTCGAACTTGAGAAGTACCCTCTGAATTAGCGAAAGAGGCGGAAAGACATATAGAAAGCGTTTTGTCCACTGCAGCCTGAACGCATCCTGACAGAAAATGCCAGGCCCTGGATTTCTGGAGCAGAAAAGAGGCAGTTTTGTGTTGAGTGTGGATGCAAAAAGGTCCAAGTCTGGAGTTCCCCATTCTGCGAATATTGACTGAACTATGGTTGAGTCGAGACCATTCGTGAGGATCCGTCTCTGTTCTGCTGAGACGGTCTGCAAGTTCGTTCTGCACTCCTGGCAGGTAGACCACCTGAATTAAAGCCTTGTGCTCCAAGCGCCATTCCCACACTCTCATAGCTTCTCTGCATAAGGGGTAAGAGTGAGCGCCACCCTGCTTGTTGATGTAATACATCACTGCTTTGTTGTCCATTTGAAGGAGAATGTTCCTTGTGACATAGAATGTCCTTCAAAGCTGGGACTGCAAAAAAGATGGCTCTCATCTCTAAGACATTTATGTTTGAGTGTGGAGAGTCTGACAGTGAGCTCCCCACCCCATCAGGGACGTGTCTGTGGTAATGGAAATTTGATGAATCAGAGCAGCAAAGGGATACCCTTCCAGGAGATTGTCCTCTTGCGACCACCAGGTGAGCGATCTCTTCAGAGGTTCTGTCACCTTGATGAGAAAGGACTGAGGGTGAGTGGTCGGGAACCACTGAGTGCTGAGCATCCATTGAGAGGTTCTCATGTGGAGGCGTGCTACGGGTACAGTGAACACCAAGGATGCCATTAGACCTAGCATCCATTGCATCAAGAGAGCTGAAACAGAGCTGCTTTTTCCAATGTATCGGGCCATCTGAAGTATATTGCTCCTTCTGTCCTCTGGAAGAAATGCTTTCGCACAAGAGGTGTCCAAAAGAGTTCCTTTGAAAAGAAGCCTCTGGGAGGGCTGCTGCTGTGATTTTTTCAGGTTTAGCAGGACTCCCATGGACGTGAGAAAGTGTGAAGCCATGGCCACGGCATCTAGAGTTCCCTGTCTGGAAGGGCTTGCTAGAAGCCCTGTGTGACCCTGAGCAAGTCACTTAACCTCCTTGTGCTCCCAGGTCGCTCCTGTAAAAAAGATTTCAGCTTAGTGTGCTATACCTGGTTAAACAACTAAAAAAAAAAAAGAAGCCAAACGTCCAGATATGGGAACACCTGTATTCCGAGTTTTCTGAGATGCACTGCGAAAATTGCACAACAGTTTGTAAAAACTTGCGGCGCCGAGAATAGCCCAAAGGGAAGGACTCTGAACTGATAATGCTGTCCCAAAGCCAAAAACCTTAAGTATTTGTGATGCTTTGGATGAATAAGAATGTGCTGGTAAGCATCCTGCATGTCCAGAGAGGCTAACCAGTCGTGTTGATGAAGCAAAGGTAACAGGGTTCCTAGAGAAATCATTTTGAATTTCATTTTGGGAAGGAATTTGTTTAGTTTTCTGAGGTACAAAATGGGGCGCATGCCCCCAGTTTTCTTTGGAACCAGAAAGTAATGGGAGTAGAACACTGTGTTCCGTTTGTCCAGCGGAACTACTTCCACTGCCCTGTTGTTGAGAAGGCCCTGTATCTCGGAGGTGAGAAGATCTGACTGAAGAGCTGACAGCCTGGGTTGTCGTCTAGGGGGATAGTCCGGAGGGGTCTCCAGAAGATTGAGTGAATACCCTTCGCGGATTACCCGGAGGACCCATCTGTCCGAGGTTATGGACTTGCATTGACTGTAAAAGTGAGTCAGATGACCTCCCACCACTGAGGAAAAGTCCACCTCGGGCAACTGAGGTGGGACTTGGGCCAACAACTCAGAAAGCGGCACTGGGCGCTTTGGGTCCCTTCGCCTTCTGCTGCGTTTTCTTTTGAGGCTGGGCGGTTTGATTTTTATTAAAACTTCCCCTGCCTTTGCCTCAAAAGGACTGACGGTTATGAAAATGGTGTTTATTAACACCTAACACCTCCTTAAGAGGGGACAGGAGGAGGTCAAGCCAATTTAATGGCTGACCTAGTCTTTTGTGTAACCTCTAGAGCCTGCTCCACTTGAGGGGTGAAGAGATACACACCATCAAAAGGCAATGCCATTACCTGTTGCTGTGCATCATTCGTGAACCCTGAAGTGTGCAGCCAGGAATGACAGCGGGTACATATGCCCGCTGCTGCCGCTCAGGAAGCAGTATTGAAAGCATCCACAGCTGCTTTAACCTGCTGGTTGTTGGACTCGATACCCCTGGTTATGGTTTGAAGAAGCTCTGAATTTGTGTCTGACTCCAGTAGAGCTTCAACCATCTGTTTGAGTGAATGCCAAAGGATATACTCATACTAAGAGAAGTAGCCTTGGTAGCTGGTAATACGCATACCTAGGGTGGAAGCAGCAAAGATTCTCTTGCCTAAAGTGTCTATCTTACGAGATTCTTTATTAATAGGTCGAGCTGTAGTAGTCTGGGAAAGGACGACCTTATCATTCTCTGCCAAGACTACAATAGGGCCCGCAAAGCTTGGGATGCCAAAATGGGTCGATCCTTGGGAGCAGAGTATTTCCTATCTATGGACTTAGCCACTGAAGGAATGAGAGCAGGATTATTCCATACCATTTGAGAGAGCGTTTCAAAGGAGGGCTGTACAGGAGTAGGGCTCCGATGTCAAAGACATCGGCTACCAGAAACAGAAGCTGGCGACTCCAAAGGAGGAGACTGGCAACTAGTCCCAATAACTGACCATCTATGCGCAGACATATCAGAGGGCGACCTCGAGTGATGCCTTCTCTTTTTTGACCTGTGGGCCAAAGAAGAGCTCGAGGCCGAACGGTGCCGAGAATGCGACCGCTTACTTTTATGCTTTCGAGGAGACCGCCCACCCCCTCAGGCATTGCACTGTCCATTGTCAGACCCCCCTCCCCCGTGGAGAAGGTGGCGGACCGGACCCAGCCCGGCTGACTGAACAGCTTTCATACGAAGTCTCCCTACCATCACCTGACACGCTCATGGTCGACTCCATCAATGTAGGGTGAGACTTCTTCGATAAATATGAGTGAATAAACTAAGCGATACTTTTTTCGAGATATTACTACAAAACAATAAAACTGAAAAACTATGTTGCTAGTTTGAAGTTTGACTCCTGGCAGGAGAGCGACGTTGTCACTGAAGTGCACTCGACAGCAGGAAAAAAGGAACTGAGGCGGTTGGAGGGTCGACGCCGAGACAGTCAGTACCGCACGAGCTGAGGCTCACGGTGCCACTCCTCACGGCTCCATCTCTGGTGCCGACACTCTAGCAAAAAAGTTTGCTCCCGCTGGGTCCTAGTGCCTCCGGCGCAGATCCCATTAGTGTGAATGAGTGGTGCAGACTTATGTCCAGAAAGATTATGTTTATAGTGATTTTATAAATTCTATAAAATGTACTTATTCTAAATCCTGGTTTTGTGCTATGACATACCTATTGTTATTTTAACTTTATATCAAATACTATATAACATGCTTGTATGCGCTGTTCAATAATCTAATAAAATCTAAATGATAAAAAATAACAAATGGAATGTCCTGAAATACCCAACATTTGGTAAATGGCCTGTAACTGAGTTCTGCTGATTCCAGTTGTAAGCTGTAATCTACTAGAAAATCCCTTTATACATCCCAGAGGCTCTCTTCCTTTGGACAGGAAGGCTAGAGACTACTGATGAAATTCGGACAGGTGGTAGTGTAGTCAGTGAACAGTTTAAGGAGGGTGGACCATAAGCATAGCGTGTCGAGTGCTTTGAGGTATAAATGTGTTTCAGCAACCCTGAAGGAGGAACTTAGGGGAGTAAACCAGAAACATGGGGTGGGTCAGCCAGTGTGACTAATGGCCCTGCACCTCACCTCCTTTGTTGGTGGTCCCAAGACTAAGGGCTAGCCTGTCTCCTTCTCCCTTTGCACTAGATACCAGCTAGCACACTCAGTGGAGCCATGTAAAGGACTCCTGTAGGGAGGTAAGCTCTGAGTGAGGAAGCAAAAGGGAAGTTAAGCAATGGGAGGTACATGTGGCAGAAGCTGGTCCTCCAACAAGAGTGGCTTAGGGCTTGCAGGAACTGAGTGAAAAAAAATCAAGTTGTAAGAATTTAATATTACTCAAGGTGAATGGGACAGTAACTATACCCAAATCTAGAGTAACTTTTGCTAGACTGAGTTTTGAGGATGACAAGGTTTATAGCACAAAATCTCATTCCTGAACATGGGTCACTGGCATTCTGATCAGCAATGCTAATGGTACTAGTGCACAGAGTGGCCAGCTGATAAATGGAAATTACGTACTTACCGTAATTTTTGATCTTCTTGGACAGTCTCCATCACTCATTCACACTTGTGGGATAGCGCCGGAGGCGCTAGGACCAAGCAGGAGCCTAAAGTTTTCAGAAGGGTCGGCGCCAAGAGAGGGCCACTCATGCGCAGCACCGCGAGACTAGCTCACGCCTGTGTAGGCTATCTCAGCGTCGACCCTCCAACCACCTCAGTACCTTTTCGACCGAGGAGGTGCAGCGTTACTAATGAGAAAAACT
This sequence comes from Neoceratodus forsteri, assembly GCA_016271365.2. Taxonomy (NCBI): domain Eukaryota; kingdom Metazoa; phylum Chordata; order Ceratodontiformes; family Ceratodontidae; genus Neoceratodus; species Neoceratodus forsteri. Next base: position 1,705,222,375 of record CM028129.1, on the reverse strand, counting down.
CATCCTGAGTTTCTGGGCCTGAGAGGGGCCAGATGGCCTTTGCAAGAAAGGCTAAAGAATAATGTCCTCACAGTCCGAATCATAGGACCGTGAAGACCAGGAAAGAAAAATGAGTGAACCCAGGGGATGGTGGTTGGGCGTATGAATGAGTGATGGAGACTGTCCAAGAAGATCAACAATTACGGTAAGTACGTAATTTGCATATCTTCCTGGACTAAGTCTCCATCACTCATTCACAGTTGTGAGAGAGTACCAAGCTAAAACCAACAACCCTGAGTAGGGTGGTAGGAGATAGGGTTCACTCAGAAAGGACGGTCAAGGACCGTCCTGCTAATAAAAAGAGCTGTCTTGTAAAGAGCATCTAGAACATAGTGTTTACAAGATAAGCGCTCGAGTTGTAACTCACCACTTTACAGACGACTGCAATGGGCACAAAATGAAAGTCTGCCAGGAAACCACAACCACTTTAGGAGAGTGGTAAGAACCTGGCCTCACAATTTGGTCTAGGACCAAAAGAAATAGTGTCAAAGATATATACTAATGTAATGTAAAGGACCCCCAGGAACTGAAAGAGTTGGAGGTAAAGTCTACTGGTTCAGGGAAGACCGGAAAGTGCAGATGGGAACCCCCACTATCCAGTATGGCTGACCTGTAACAACAGGTCCAGAAGCACTTGAACCCCTTACTTGGTGAGCAAGGGGGTCCAGGTGGGGTTAGTCCATCAAGGAGAATGGTCTCCACTTAGTCACAGGATCTTCCTGATGGAAGGCCAAGCACAACTTAGAAGCCTCTCGTGGTGGTCTAGTAAAAACATATCCTACCCACTGTATATTCCAAGAGGAATAATTCTGCCCCTGTGTGTACAACTGTAGCAGCAGTCTCCGAACTCAGGGAAGAAAGGAAAAAGGTGCACAGGAGGATGTGTCCACTGTGGAAAAAAACATTCCAACAAAAAACCAGGGGGCTGGATTTCTAAGGTCAATAGAGGCAGATGTGCGTCGAGGAGGGACACAGCTGGACCAAGTTAGGGTTAACCCATTTGTTGAAGTGACTGAAAGAGACAGTGAGCCAATGCAGTGAGGCACTAGCCACTCTGGCTTTCCTGAAAGGAGTAGGAAAGGATTCTAGTTCATTTGCTGAAAAAGAAACACTTGAAGAGGATAGCTTCGTGAGCGACTGGCATGGACCAGAGTGCAGGAACCGAAGGTGTGAATATTTGAGAAGCTTCCTCAGAAAAAGGGACCTACTTGACCATCCGTCAAGAAGGAGAAATCGCCTGTTAAATTAAGCAAGCAAGGAAACAGGAAACTGAGTTCCGACTCTGTGGAGATTGCTTCTGCTGCTTAAGGCTCTGTTCAGAGAAGAAAGCCTGATAAAAGAATAAGAATTAACAGACTGGGCAGGACGCCTAGGTCTAGAAAATGTCTGTGAATGAGAGCAATCTCTTAGAAAAGGAGACGACCCATATATCGCCGGATCGGACTCCGTGAGGGGAAGAAGAAATCAGGTACTCTTTACCGTATCCAGGAGACGAGCGTCTCAGGGGCTGAGGAGGAATTGATCAGATCCCCCTCAAAAGGGGGGACCGGTAATTTCGGCTAGGCCATGTGCTATGATAAAAACCATATGATAACATTTTTTTTTTTTTTAGTCCGAGCCTAAGAAGGCCTTCAGGCTGCTATTTTGAGGATTGTCTTGATAGAACAAGATGAAGATGTTCTCCATCTGAATGTGGAAAGAGCCTGAGTGTCCATACTGAAATCATGACCGGACTAACAATCACAGCTGGAGGGAAGTTAACCACCTGTGCCGAAGAAGCCACTGAAGAGGCAATATCACAAGGGGGCTATATACCCCTATCAAAGGAGCGGAAGAGTCAGAGCGGCCCCTGACCATTAAATTAAAATGTTCCACAGAGTAGAACTGTCTTGATGATTGAAAAAGTCTAGACGCAGAAGAGTATGGTCCACGAACACAGTGAAATACTATAGTGGACCCAGTTACTGAGGAACTACTGAAAGGATTTTCCATCATGGACTCTGAAGATAGAGATGACGCACCCTCCGGTATATAAAATGAGCTGTCCGCTGCATTACTGACCAGAAGGACAGGGAAAGACTCATCTAGATACACCTCTACCCCAGAAAGACCTCCAATAGTGGTCTAGGTCAGAGTCACTAGAGACTCCGCCATCAGGAGGATGTCGAGGAGCTTGATACCACATAGGGGGCAGAGAAAGTGCTGAGCAGAATGAGATTCCGCTGGCAGAACGGTACAGCAGGGTTCCATAGCAGAAAACCGCTGGATGACACAAGATCCCACAAAACCACCACTCACTAAAAAGTGTGGAAAAAATAATCCGCAGAACAGGAGTTCATTCTGCGGTAAACATCCCTCCACAAGTTCTGTGGAAATGAGTCTGAAAGGAAAAATGTGTCACTAATTCTGCCATACAGCACCCAGTAGCACCCGTGTGGCATCAGCAGCACTCGTGGCACAGGAGGGCACCAAGCAGTGCCTATGCCAACTTGGGCGAAACCCAAGGGCAGCTAAGGCAGTATCCGCAGGAACTCCCGGCACCCATGTAGCAATGGCACTGAGGGCACCTCCATCGCCCACGGCGCCCATGGCACCAATGACACCCATGGCAAGAATGGCACCCGAGGGCACCAGTGGCACCTATGGCACCCGAGGGTACCAGCCCGCAGTACCCACGGGTGTCAACCCAGTACCCAAGGCACCAGTGGCACCCATGGCACCTGAAGCATGCATGGAACCCATAGGTGGCCACAGCGTACCCGCGGCACCCACGGGTGCTCCCAGCGCCACTGCTGGCATCCGCCCACAGGTGCACAGCACTACTGACGGCACCGACAAGCAGTGACAGCAAAGAAAGCACCCACGGCGCTGCACAGAGTGGCCGATTAGCGACCTGGCGCCGACCGGGCTTGAACCGCAGGCGCGATGAAGGCACCAAGGCATGGTGCCGAACAGGTAGCAAGCCATAGCTCCGAGGCACGGTGTTGACCTGTGGTCTGAGCCAGGCACCGACTCAAGGCACCGGAGCCATGGTCTCGACACGCGCCGAGCAAGGCATGGCGCCCGACAAGGCACCGAGCCATGGCCCGAGGCACGGCGCTGACCATGGCTCGAGCCACAGCACGAAGGCACCGAGGCATGGCGCCGACCAAGGTAGCGAGCCATGGCTCCGAGGCACGGCGCTGACCATGGCTCCGAGCCACGGCACCGAGCCATGGCTCCGACACGGCGCCGACCAAGGCACCAAGGCATGGCGCCGAGCAAGGCACCAAGCCAAAGCTCCAAGGCATGGCGCCGACTATGGCTCCGAGCCACGGCGCCGACCAAGGCACCGAGGCATGGCGCAGACCATGGCTCCGAGCCACGGCGCTGACCAAGGCACCAAGGCACAGCACCGACCAAGGCACCGAGCCAAAGCTCCAAGGCACGGCGCCGACTATGGCTCCGAGCCACGGCACCGAAGGAAAATGCCAATGGAAATCCTGAAAAGGGGAGAAGGAAAAAGGTGGTGCCCATGCCGGCCCCTGCATGGAAAAAGAAGAGGGGGGTAGGCACGAGGGGTCGACACGATGGCAAAGGCACCCAGAGGGCACTCACCATATGTGATCCAATCAACTCGCGCCCGAGGCCCAGAGGTCCCGAAATCAGGAACAGAGCCAGGAAAACTGGAGTCGAACCCCTGCTCCACAGGAGCGACCAAAGGTGAAACTGCTCACCAGAGCTCCAACGAGGACAGAGATGGAGCTCGGAGTCGAGAAAGCAGCCGTTAGGAGCGGGCCAAGAGGAACCCACCTCACGCCGGTTCGGGCCCATCACCCTCCAGACGAACATTCCTCGTGCAGACATACCAATGGGCAACCTCGAGAAGCACCAATTCTTCTTCCCCGAACGAGGAAGAGGAGCTCGAGGTCAAGTGGAGCCGGATCACCGGAACCGTTAGATTTGTGCTTCGGAGGGCTGTCCTCTCCCCGAGCACAGGACTGTCCGTAGTCAGACCCCCCCCCCCCGTTAATTAAGGGCGGCGGACCGGACACAGCCCCTCTGCCATAAAAACTTTCAAACGAAGTCCTCCTACCGTCACCGCTACCGTCTAAGGACGACTCCGTTGACGGCAGGAAAGAATTTCCTTTTCTTCTTCTTCACAATCTTCTTCTTCTTTGTAAAATAATAAATTACTACTTTAAAATATTAAAACATTAAGAGCTGTTGTCGTATGAGACGAAAACTTACTCCAGCAGGCAAGCGCGTCGACATCCAAGCGCACTCGACGGCAGGAGAAAAGGAACTGAGGCGGTTGGAGGGTCGACGCGAGATAGCCTACACAGGCGCGAGCTAGTCTCGCGGTGCTGTGCATGCGTGGCCCTCTCTTGACGCCGACCCTTCTGAAAACTTTAGGCTCCCGCTTGATCCTAGCGCCTCCGGCGCTATCCCACAAGTGTGAATGAGTGATGGAGACTTAGTCCAGGAAGATCAATGGCTACAGCACAACATCTCTGAATAAAAATAACTTCATGAAACAGTGAAGCTGCAAAACTGCCCAGTTTTGACAGCCTAGATGGGGCTTACTTCAGCACAGGCAAGAAAGGCTGAAAGACCTTTTGCTCTGTTTGAAATACAGTGCATCTCACTTAAACGCATATCTGATAAACACATAGCCCGCATAAACACATAACATTTCCAAGTCCCGATTTTTTTCCTATACTTCCTATGTTAAACAGACCTGTTAACTGCATATAAGGAGCCCTTTCAAATGCATATTTTTTCCCTCAGATTTGCTGTTCAAGTGTGGACTGACTGGCCCAGTTTTACTTCAACTGCTTGTAGCTGCCTTATTAATAGGCAAATAATTGTCTGTTAAAGGGCTACTCTATAAAAATGAGGTGATAATCACCTACTTCAACCTTTCAATCATCAAACCCAAGTCACAGAAGTACGCTCCCCCTCACACTGCAATCAAAGCAAAGAACCCCAAAAAATATCACAGAAGCACTTTACATGAATCCCAGAAGCAGCGTCCCTTACACAGGCATCGGACTAAAGAATGCCGCAGCATGTCACAGTTCACTTTATCACAACCAAAGAAGCAGTAAGATGCTGCTGCTGTCATTTCTTTTCCCTACCCAGCCCCCTGGCACATACTGCAAGTTGCGGTCACCATTAAAAGAATACAAGATCTGATAAATGCATAGCCCTCTTAAATGCATACATTTTGCTGATCCAAAGGGTATGCGTTTAAGAGGGCTGCACTGTACTATAATTCTATGACTTGCAAGCCCACATCACTGGGCTTATATATGGCGCTTACCTCATTCATGGTAGGGTTTTCTCTTTTCAGGTTCCCTGCAGCTGAGATCACAGTTTTCACAGCCCTCATTCCAAAGTCGTAGTGATCCTGTAGTGAATACAATCACACAGTCTACAAACAAGCATACTATCAAGAGGTTACATATCAGTATTGTAAGCCCACTCGAAGGGCATACATCGTTAGAAAATGGGTCACGAAAATCCTAAAATCTGATTGGCTGACAGCATTTCAAAGCCATATGTTTATCAACCAACAGGGCTCTCTAAAAAAAAAAACAGATGGAACTGTACCTGCATAACAAATATTTTACATATTAAACTTTTGCTTTTAATGTTTTAAAAATACATTTTTATGTTTGTTGCACGCTTGTGCAAGAAACATAGTGCCACCACATGAGAATTCGTAGGTGTGCCTCCCCCACTTCCAATGCCCTGGTTCGTTTTTCAGGCGCAGCTGCACCGTGCCAATGACTGTCCGAGCTGTCTATGACAGCGTTCGGATGCAGTGGCGTACAGTTCCGAGGAAAATACTGCCACAATCTTGTTCAAGTTATTGAACACAGTGAAATAAGATTGTATGCAGATGATACTGTGTTGATAACATCTGCTGACAATTTTACAGATATGACAGTTAAACTTCAATATGACCTACTCCAAATGGAAAACTGGATGAGAAATTCTGGTCTTCTCCTCAACTCGAAGAAAACTCAGAGCATGTTGTTCTCAGTGGGCCAACACAGGGGAAATAGGCCAGAGATGCAACTCCACTTTCAAGATGGAACAGTAATTAAAAATGTATCTAGTTACAGACACTTAGGATTTCAAGTAGACTCAAGGATGACATATACAGATCATATAACAGCCCAGACCAAAAAAGTAAATCAGAGATTAGGGGCTCTCAGAAGAGTAGCGGGCAGTTTACCACTGGTGGCCAGAGAACGGTTAGCAAAACAGATGCTCTTACCAGTGGTGGAATATGGTTCCATAATTTATATGAATTGAACTCAATCAGCTGTAAAACAGATTAATCAAGTTTATTATAGGAGAAGAAAATTTGCTACTGGCGGTGGTAAGAAGTTGCACTATTGCGTAATTTATAAAAACTTAAATTGGCTTCAACCTTATCTCTGGCTTGTTACATGTCATAAGATTCTGCACAAAAAATATAATCACCCATTACATAAACAGGTGAGAAGAAAAGCAAATAAGGAAACATATTAACACAAGGAAAAGCAGCAAATAGTATTCCAATGCACAGATGTTTCAATAGATTAGGTGATAGCACACTTCAGAATACAGTAGCACGTAGTTGGAATAAATCGTCAGAACTTTTGCAGTCAAATACAAACCTCTTTAGTTTTAAAACTACTTTGTTTGTTTGAGGTCCTCTTGCACGTTTTTAATGTAATTGTTGTGATGTGTATTTTTCTTTTTGTATTTGTATATTTTGTAAGTTGTTTAATGTTTTAGTACAATGGATTGGAATGCAGGACTTTGCTGTAAACGGGACTTTGTCCCAACAAATGTTATTTCCTGTGAAAAAATAAATTTTAATCAATCACAATCAGCGGTGGTAATGTGTAGGCAATTTGCATACTGCCAATGGCAGTATGCAAATTGCCTGCATGTACTTCTTTACTGCATTTGAACTATCATAGACAGTTCGTTGTCGCCCCCCCACTTATGTACCATGCTGGAATCCCACCCCAGTGTGCCCATGTGCTCCTCTCTACCCGTGTGTACTGTATGACCGATGAGGGTGCCCAATCCCCTGTCGGCTCCACTGCCCCCCCAAAACAGACCTCTAGGTGCCACGCTGGCAGCCCACCCCAGCGTGGCCAACATCAGTATGGCCAACAGGGGTGCCTAGTCCCCCATCAGCTCCACTACTACCCCCCCAAAAATAATCTTTCAGCTGCCATGCTGGGAGCCCACCCCAACGTGGCAAAAGTCCCACGTCATCTTCCTGTAGAAGATGACAAGCTAGGAGCCCACTCCAGTGTGGCAAAAGTCGGTATGGCCGACGAGGGTGCCAATCCCCCGTCAGCTCCACTGTCGCCCCCCCAAAAATACCCCTTCAGCTGTCATGTTGGGAGCCCACCCCAGCGTGGCAAAAGTCCCACGTCGTCTTCCTGCAGTAGAAAAAAAAAAAAGATCTCTTATTGACTGTCTGGCCCCCTCCCCAACCTGCACCAACCTCTGCCCACCCACCTCCCCCATACTTACCTCCAGAGCCCAGGCAGCAGATCTTTGGTGGACCAGGAACACGTCTGCACTCTTCAAAGCCGACCGTGAACTGAAGAAATGCTAGTAAGCTGAATAATGGCATAAATGTTTTTGTTTTTCAACTTTGGTACATATCTCGGCCATTTGAGGGAATTCTTTCACCACATTTTCAACAACGGGTTCTTCGGGCCCCACCTCATGAACTCAGTCACTGTCATTTTGTTGTTCGGTCCCGAAAGGTCATTTCACGGTCATTGCACAGAACCACCTTTCTGGACCAAGTAACAAAACGACAGTGGCACAGTTCATGAGGTAGGCCCCAAAACCCTAAGTTGAAAATTTGGTAAAGAAATTCCCCAAAAGCGATAATATTACTAAGCGTCACGTTGCACAGTTCCTATGCACGTACGTAAGTTTACCAAATTTTTATATTTTCACTCCAGATTTTCAACATTGTCATTTTACCACATCTCCTTATGAGCAGTTTAGCTGTCATTTTTCACACCTCGCCCAAAATGTGTTTTCACACATGTAGCGCACAATGGCGCAGTTGGTGTGCAAAATCAATGTTCGGGACAGATTAAGAAAATCACAGTGACACTGTTCATGAGCAGAGGTCCTAAAATGGCTATGTTAAAAATTTGGTGACAAAAGTCCATAAAATGACTGTGTTACAAGCGAGCATTGCACAGTTTCCATGCACCTTCATAAGTTCATGAATTTGTAATATTTTCAGTCCAGATTTTCAGCACTGGCATTTTTCCCCACCTCCTTATGAACAGTATAGCTGTAATTTTTCATGCCATGGCTGAAATGTGTTTTCGCACTGCCAGCGCAGAAATGCGTGGTCGCTGTGGGAAATCACTGTTCAGGACAGATTAAGAAAATCACAGTGACACTGTTCATGAGCGGAGGTCCCAAAATGCCTGTGTTGACAATCTGCTATAAAAAAATCCCCAAACTAATTACATTATGGGTGTGCGTTGTGCAGTTTCTACGTACGCTCGTGACTTCACCAGTTTTTTTATATTTTCACTGCAGATTCTCAACATTGCCATTTTTTACTCCTCCCCGGGAACAGTACAACTGTCATTTTTCACATCCTGTTCAAAGTGTGTTTTCGCATCTGTGGTGCCAAATGGCCGTAGCCGCTGTGCAAAATCAGCTTTCAGCTAACAAACTGATATTGCCACTGTTCATAAGGTGGGAGGATCACAAAAAAACCATGTTGAAAATTTGGAGTGAAAATACCAATGAACGCCTGAGGCGTTAGGGTTTCCGACCATAACGCCCCACCCTATAGAGACTGACAGGCATCAGGAGTCTGACTTGGGATAGTCGCCTGTAATGCTTATATCATTCCACCCCCAACCACACCCTGCAGCCAGTGAGAGGCATTGAGGTGTGCTTTGGACTCTTCAGCCCCAAAGTTCACCCCATTCTCCTATACTACACCAAACTCACTGTATTTCCTGATGGAATGGGGTGAGCATAAGACCCAAAGACCCCAAGGCACACCGTGACACTTGTCGGTGTCTGCAGGGTAGGGTGTGGTGAAATGGCATGGCCATTATGCCTGATGACCCAAAGGCACACCCCAATGCCTGTCACTCTCTGCAGGGTAGTGGTGGGGTTGGCTTCAGTTCAATACTTCACTGCCATTCCTATTATGCATCTTTCTCACTTGTACACTACCAATGCCAATGTCGGCAAGCAAACATTCAGCATTGACAAATGCTTGTTTTTAAATGTTGTTACTGCAAAACCCCATTTTCTAAGTGCAATAAGATCCTTCAGGGTGTGAGGAGATGAGGATACCCACATTTTCAGGGTCTATAAGGCCCTTCACCTGTGGCATTGGGCCTCGCTATGCCCTTGGTGTGCGGGTAGCTCCCAGCACACCACACCCTGTCAGGTCTTATGGCTTACACAGTGCTCCACCAGAGTTTGCCTCTAGACCACCAAACCATAAAAATATTATGTTTGGTATTTTTTGTGAAGTTTCTAGTATAAAAAGAAAGCATACATCATTCCATAGATTGTGCAGTTGCTTACTGTAACAGATCTTCAAGAGAATTTCCTCCACTGTGCCACACCTTTGGAACTGTAAGCCATCTACATCATTGCCACTCGGAAGCTTTTGCCAGCCCAGAGTCACCTGCTATATAAAAGGGGCAACACCTCCTCTCCAAGGCACGCCAGCCTAGTAACATCTGCAGGCACTGCATCAACCAGCCCGGGACACCTGTGAGCAACATACAAACTGTTGCTTTGAGGTGATTTTCTCCCGTCTGTGTCCTTGACCTGCAACCTGTCTTTAAGTGACAGTCTCTTGTTTTTTGTCCTGCAATCTAATTGCCCTGAGGGACTAGCTACTGCACACCCAGTCCGCCCAGCTACCAGCTGATTCCACCAGGTCCCGGTAAGCTGGGGGGGCTACTGAAGGTGGAGGTGACACCGGAGGTGTTTGTGGGGGCAGAGACAGCACGTACTAAAGCGCAGTCGCACTTGCCAGCAGTAAACCAGTAGAAGCACACCGGCCTTGTAACACCTGCACGTGTTGAATCAACTAGCTCGGGACACCTGTGAGCACTGTCAGAACTGTTGCTGTGAAGTGACTGTCTCCCGTTTGTGTCCTCAACCTGCAACCTGCCTTTAAGTGACAGTCTCCTGTTTGTGTCCTGCAACCTGCTTGCCCCAAGCGACTAGCTACTGCACAGCCGGTCCACTAGTTACCAGCTAATTCCACCAGGTCTCAGTAAGCTGGGGGGCTAACAGAGGTGGAGGCGACACTGGAGATGTTTGTTGGGGGGCAGAGACAGCACGTACTAAAGTGCAGTTGCACTTGCCAGCAGTAAACCAGCAGAAGCAAGCCGGCCTTGTAACACCTGAACATGTTGAATCAACTAGCTCGGGACACCTATGAGCACTGTAAGAACTGTTGCTGTGAAGTGACTGTCTCCAGTTTGTGTCCTCGACCTGCAACCTGCCTTTAAGTGAAAGTCTCCTGTTTGTGTCCTGCAACCTGCTTGCCCCCAAGGGACTAGCTACTGCATGGCTGGTCCGCTAGTTACCAGCTGATTCCACCAGGTCCCAGTAAGCTGGGGGGAGGGGCTATTGGAGGTGTCTGTCGGGGAAGAGAGACAGCAGGTACTAAAGTACAGACGCGCTATGTGCAGTCATAACCCTAGAATGATGTCATGCAAGGGAACTGTCAATGTTTTACATACAGCACCAAGGAATTCTGGGTAAATTATCATGTTGATATAAATGTTAATTGCTCTGAGGTATAGTCACTTATTTTGGTGGTGGTGGTGACTGTACCTAATATGTAGATGTCCATAGCAAGGCATTGTGGGTACAATAAGACATTGTTTTCCAGTTCTCTTACTGTGAGGTGCAGTCTGAAATCTCTGTAGTGGTTTCAACAACAAAAGCTCTCATATGTTTATTTTCCAAACAAGGCATTATGCATATAGGAGCTAGTTGACAGGGTTTATATACTGAGAGATGTAATCTTCTGCGTTTAGCGTGTAAATGTCTGCAATACCAAGACTGACCAACAGAGGTCTCTGTTTCAAAACAGTGCTTATAAACTTTGTTTCTCTTGCATGTTGTCACACATGGGGGTTGCAGCACTGAGGAAAAACGAGCATTTGTCAATGCCAAATGTTGATTGCGTTGGTCTGTTGAGCTCACTTACTGCCCTTCTGTCACTTGTTCAGTCTGTTTCTCCCGGTGCTGCAGGCTGCTCTTTTGTACTGGGCTCCTGCCTGTGTTGGCAGCTTTTTCTGCCCACTAAGAAATCCGCAGCTGTCCCGACAGAGCTCCATTGAGGTCGCTCACTCCCCCTCTCTCATTCTGTTTCTCCTGGTGCTGCAGGCTGCCCTTTTGTACTGAGTTCTTGTCTCTGTTGGTGGCTTTTTCTGCCCACAAAGAAATCTGCAGCAGTCCTGACACAGGTCTGTTGAGCCTGCTCACTCCCCCTCTCTCACTCACTCGTTCCGTTTCTGCCGCTGCTGTAGGCTGGCCTTTTGTGCTGGGCTCCTGCCTGCATTGCCGCCTTGTTCTGCCAACAAAGAAATCCGCAGCAGTCACTATAGAGCTCCGTTGAGCTCGCTCACTACCGCTCTGTCACCCGCTCGTTCTGTTTTTCTTGGCGCTGCAGGCTGCACTTTTGTATGGGGCTCCTGGCTGCGTTGGCACCTTTGTCTGTCCACAAAGAAATCTGCAGCTGTCCCAACAGAGCTCCGTTGAGGTCACTCAGTCTCCCTTTCTTACGAGCTCATTCCGTTTGTCCTGGTGCTGCAAGCGGGCCTTTTGTACGGGGCTCCTGCCTGCATTGGCGCCTTTTTCTGCCCACAAAGAAATCCAAAGCAGTCCTGATAGAGCTCCGTTGAGCTCACTCAGTCCCCCTGTCTCACTCGCTCATACTGTTTCTCCCACCACTGCAGGCTGGCCTTTTGTACTGGGCCCCTGCCTGCATTGACGCTTTTTTCTGCCCACAAAGAAATCCGCAGCAGTTCTGACAGTGCTCCAGTGAGTTTGCTCACTCCTCTCACTTGCTCTCTCATTCTGTTTCTCCCAGTGCTGCAGGCTGCCCTTTTGTACTGGGCTCTTGCGTTGGGCCCTTTTTCTGCCCACAAGCAAATCTGCAGTAGTCCCAACAGAGCTCAGTTGAGCTCGGTCACTCCCCACTCTCACTCACCCGATCTTAATCTGTCCCAAACACTGATTTCCCACAGCGACCGTGCTATTCTCCGGCAGGAGTGCAAAAATAAAATTACATACTTACCGTAATTATGATCTTTCTGTGTATCTTCACCATTCATCACAGATTGGTACTGGCGGAGATCAGGACCCGCGGGAGCCTTTTTTTTTTTTTAAAGGCTAGGCGCGGCGCTTATCGGCGCCATCCTCGAGGCCGGCGACTACGGGCGCCGAGGATTAGCCGTTAGGGAGCCGCTGACCCCCCTGCTTACCAGTTCTGAGTCGCCGGAGAGGTAAGAGGAAGGGATGGAGGGTGGGACAAGAGAGTCCAAGGGACAGAAAAAGGAAGAGAAAACTGAACTAAAAGGAGAAATAACGACTGAGAGGACAGCATGGAATAAGTAAGACTAAGGGGATTGGGTAGTGGCCCCAATCTCTGGAAACGGAAGAAGGGAGGGAAGGGGGAAGAGAATTTTAGGAGAGAGCGAGAGGTAACAAGGATCCAGGACCCTTGTCCGTCACCAGACTGTATAGGTACTGCAAGGAGTTAGCAAAGCTGACTGCCAGAATTCAAGGCACAGAATAACTGGCAGATACCCCAAAGCAGAGTCGGCTATTCTGGAGAAGGACAGGGTACAGGGACTCAGTACTCTCTCTCTAAAGAGATATTTGGTGAAAAAAAGGGAAGATTTTTTTTTTTTTAAATAGATGGATAACAGAAGGAGGGGCAACCACCAGCTCACACCCGTTAGAGGTGAAGATATGTAGAAGAGAAGGAGTGCCACTCAAACTGTACCCTTAGGGAAGACTGTCCCCCCCCGTGTGTCCCCACTAATCTCACTCAAGCAAGGGTGCCGGAAGATGGCAAAAGTTGAGGGGGCTAAGAATGAAAGACACTTTCTCCATACCAGTTCCACCATACAGGAATAACAAGTGGAGGGGAACTGCCCCTTTTGCCCCAGAGGTTCCGGCACCTATAGCAGCGAAGAGAGGGAAGGCACAGAGGGAGGAGGATTCCAGAAACTGGAGCCCCAAGGGGGATGGAGGGAGGGATTGTGATGAATGGTGAAGATACACAGAAAGATCATAATTACGGTAAGTACGTAATTTTCATATCTTATCTGTGTCAATCTTCACCATTCATCTGAATGAAGTACCAAGCCCCCCTGAAGGGGGTTAACTGATTGCACCCTAAGGGACAGTGTCCCTTAGCCCTCAGTGGGTGACACACTAGGAGAACCTTCTGGGCCGAGGAGCCACGAGTGGGCAGAAGCAGGGCAGGGTTCCCCGGAGGGGGAAGGAATTTGCCCCGACAAATGTCGTCTCGCCCTACGGGAAAAGAGATAGGTTCCCTGGAGAGCGGAGCAAATCACCCTACGCCAGGCCAAGGGTGACAACCAGGAAAGGTGAAGCCATGCCGATCTTCTGGTGCAGATCGCTGTCCCTACGACCCTGGTAGCTACCTCATTGGCGTCGTAAGATGCCCTTGCTTGGTGCCTTGCTAGCTCCAGGCCACGTGCAGAGAGAGCAATGGCTTGCCTGGTTTGCTCCAAGTCAGGCAGAGCAGCTAGGACCTGACCTAGCGCTGACCACAAGTACCTGTTATAGGCAGCTCAGTGGGCCTGATGCGCAGAAATGGAGAGAAGCAGCCGTGCTGAGTAGAAAGTCCTCCTCCCCCAGAAATCAAAATCCGAGGAGTCTTGATCTGGGGGCCGGTCACGTGGAGGGCGCGAAGCCCATCAGGAGTGTCCAGGTGCGTCAATCCGGACTGCGGATGAGGCAAGGAACCTGGAGACTCCGGGGGAGCACAATACCTCTGGCAGAGGTCCCTAGGGGCAGGAACTCCGGAGAAGGGCCTCTGCCAGAAACGCATGGATGCCTCCCGAAAGGGAGCGGGCCAAGGCGGCACCACGAGGGTGGCTGTCCCAAAATCGCCTAGAAAGCGTGCGCCGCATGCTCCAGATTGCTCACAGACAGAGGAGAAAGGTGAAGGTCCTCCATCATCCTCACGAGGAAACGCTGATACTCAGAGAGATCAGCAGCAGGAGAGATGTGGACAGAAGGTTCCTGTCCCCCAGAAGAGGGGATGAGGAGCTGGAGGTCACCATAGGCTCGGAGGGTGGCTGCTCGGGTAGGTTGAAAACCTGGCTGTCCAAAGCCCTAACGTGAAGCAGGAAACGAGCAGCCACCGCTCTGAACTGTTCCCAGGTGGAGAGGCCTGCTAGGACCAAGGATACCTGGGAATGCAGGAGAAAGCGGCAGAGGGAGTGGACAGGCCGAGAAGAAGCCAGCCGACCTCTGCCAGGGCTAAGGAGCGGACCATGGACTCCCACGGGGGGAGTCCTGGAAGACTCCGCAGTCGACAGCTGCACAACTGCTTCAGTACTGCCTAGACTGCACCCAAAAGAATCCTCCAAGTGAGGTGACCAGGGCCGTGAAGGTCCAGAAGGACGGTCCCCTGCCTCGAAAGAATGAGACCCTCTCAAGGAACCCAAAGGGGAAGGGCGAAGAAGGGCCGGCACGCCGAACCCACACCCCTCGACCCTTCGGAATCCGAAAGGGTCCTAGCCCTCGAAGTGGCCAGCCTAGGCAGCTCAGTAGCCAGGGCCGCCCCTGAGGGGACAATCCCGGAAAGAGCACCTTCCCCTCCCATGGCCCTTTCGATAGGCCCCAAAGTTGGGCGACCGAGAGACATCACAGTAGGGGGTACCACTGCAGAGGGGTCAAGGAACCCCCCAAGGCCAGGCTGCAAGGCGATGGTGGCACGCACCACAGCCCGCTGGTCAACACCACTGACCCTAGCCTTAGAGGGAACCCGACTCACCTCGGAGGGGGGCTGGCCGAGACCCGAAGAGGAAACCACCAGCTCGTCCTCCCTTGCAGACAACCCCGAAGGGTGTGACTGCCCATTCGACTCCGAGCTGGACTCCGACTCCGAAGAGGAAGAGTCCGAGGCCCTAAGCCAAATAGTAGGGGGTCGAGGAAGGGATACCTTTCCGAGGGGCCCAGGAGCCAAAGCAACCCTCGCCCGCTCCACAGCACCGCAAGCGGTGCCAGCAGAAGGTGGCAGGGTAGCTTGGGCCAGAAGTCCTAGGCCGGGGCTAGCTGCGGCACCATCAGGTCCACCGGTGCCAGGGAAGGCACCCGGGACAGAGACGGCGCCGGCAGAAACCCCAGCCTCGGAGCCGACCACGCCACCAGGCCGCTCGACGCCGCATGCGGTGCTGAGCACCAAGGCAGCGTCGACGACTCCGAAGGACTCGCCTCCGACCACGGCGCCAACATCGGCGCCATGAGACCACTCGGCGCCGCAAGCGGCACCGAGAGTCCCAACGGTGCCAGGCACGGTGCCGATGGACAACACCGAAGGCCTCACGGCGCCGTGCTCAACCTCAGCGCTGAGGATGGCGCCGAGGTGAGACATGGCGAAGGACGATGCTGAAGGCAGTTTCACGGCACTGCGAGCAGTGTCGGCACAAGCCCCACAGCACCGAAAATTGGGTCGGCGCTGACAGACCTGCTGTGGCACCGCGAACGGCACCGGGCGGCCCTGACGGCGCTACGCGATGGCCTAACCCAGGCCTAGTGGACCGTGGGAGCGACACCGGGGGAGCCTTCACCCCCAAAGGGGTGTTTGCCAGAGCAGCGCCTCCCGCCCACTCCCAGGAGGAAGCAGGACGGGCCTCCTGCTCCGCGGAAGGAGCCTCGGCCATGGCTAGGCTAGAAGAGGCCGAGGCTCCCTCCTCTGCAGTCCGTATATAACTGGGAACCCGGAGGAAGGGCCAAGAGAATGCGGCTTGGCCCGACGAGTGCGCGGCCTACCTCCGAAAGGCGGCGGAGCTTGCCCGACTTTGAACGCGCGCTGTCCTAAAACGCGGAGGTCCATCGAGAAGCAGGCGTCGCACTAATCCATGTCGCGGTAGCGGCCATGCGTGAATGAAGGCACCGGTCATGTTGGTCGCTGACGGAGTACTTGCGGCCGCACGGGCACCGACGCATAGGGGGCTGCCCCGTCTTCTGAGATTTCTTGCCCTCCGACCGCGACATGACCTACGGAGAAAAAAACACTAAAAACAGACTTGACGCCACTTAAACAGTAAAATAAGGAAAGATCTTACCGGCGACGTTGAGTGGAGGCAAACACAGAACTAGTAGACCGTACGACTAAGACGCAGGCTTCAAGGCCTAAAATTTGAAAACGCTAGGCTTCCGCGAGGTGACCCGGACGGTGGGAGATGAAGAACTGGTAAGCAGGCGAGTCAAACGCGCCCTAACGCGGCTAATCCTCGCGCGCCTAAGTAGCACGTCGGCCTCGAGGACGGCGCCATGCAAGGCCGGCTCCCCTAGCCTTTTAAAAAAAAAAGACTCCCGCGGGGTCCTGATCTCCGGCCAGTACCCATCTGTGATGAATGGTGAAGACTGACACAGATAAGATCATATTTTAGCCAGGATGTGAAAAATGACAGCTGTACTGTTCATAAGGAGGTGTGAAAAAAATGCAACTGTTGAAAATGCGGCTTGAAAATGTTACAAATTTGCGAAGTTACAAGAGTGCGTGGAAACAGTTCAATGGACGCTTGTAACACAGTCATGTTATGGAGTTTCGTCACCAAATTTTCAACATAGGGATTTTAGGACCTCTGCTCATGAACAGTGCCAGTGCCATTTTCTTAATCTGTCCCGAACACTGATTCCCCACAGCGACCACGTTATTCTGCACCAGAACTGTGAAAACACATTTCGGTCAGGATATGAAAAATGACTGCTGTACTGCTCATAAGGAGGTGTGAAAAAATGGCAGTGTTCAAATCTGGCGTGACAATATTACAAACCTGCAAAGTTAATGGCAGGTGGAAAAGCATAGCCACACTTGTAATATACAAGTTATTTGATAGGGCTATCATCGCCAAATTTTCAACATTGGCATTTTAGGACCTCTGCTCATGAACAGTATCACTGTCATTTTCTTAATCTGTCCCGAACAGTGATTTCCACAGCGACTGCTCTATTCTGTGCCGGAAGTGCAAAACACATTTCGCCAGGAAGGAAAAATGACGCAGTACTGTTCATAAGTAGGTGGGGAAAATGGCAATATTGAAAATCTGGAGTGAAAATATTACAGATTTATGGTTATGAGCGCATGCGGCAAACTGCACAATGCACGTCAGAATACAGTCATTTTAATGGAGTATCGCCACCAATTTTCAATATAGGCATTTTAGGACTCTACTCATGAACAGTGTCACTGTCATTTTCTTAGTCTGTCCCGAACACTAATTTCCCACAGCGACCGTGCTATTCTGCACCGGATGTGCAAAACCACATTTCGGCCAGGATGTGAACAATGACAGCTGTACTGTTCACAAGGAGGTATGAAAAAGTGCCAATGTTGAAAATCTGGCTTGAAAATATTGCAAATTCACGAAGTTATGAGCGTGCGTAGCAACTGTGCAACACACGCTCGTAAAACAGTCATTTTTTGGATTTTTCCCACCAAATTTGTAACATAGGCTTTTTGAGAGCCCATCTCATGAACACTGGCACTGTCGTTTCGTTAATCAGCCCCCAAAGGTCATTCCACGCACTGACTGCAAAATCACCTTTTGGGGTTGATTAATGCCATGACAGTTCCAGAATTCATGAAGAGGGGTTCCAAAAGCCCCATGTTGAAAATTTGGTGCCAAAAATTCCACAAAATGACTGAGATATGCATTAAAGTTGGAAAAAAAACATTTATTCCATTATACAGCTTACCAGCATTTCTTCAGTTCGCCGTCGGCTTTGAAGAGTGCATACATGTTCCCGGTCCACCGAAGATCGTTGCACCAAGCTCTGGAGGTAAGTATGGGGTGAAGGGGGTGTGGGGAGGCAGGGTGTGCAGTGGGTGGGCACGGGTTGCGGGAGGGGGACAGGGAGACCTCCGGGGGATGGTTTCCTTTTTTACAGGATAAAAAAAAAAAAACACATCACAGGACTGTTTTCTATTTTACAGGGGCATGTGGCACAGTGGGGTGAGCTCCCAGCGTGCCTCCAGAGTCTTTCTTTTTTGGGGGGCAAGCTGTAGCCGATGGGGGACTGGACACCCCCGCCGGCAAACACCACAAAAAGAGGGGCGGGTGACATTATGCCGATGGGGATTAGGCACCCATGGCAGACAATATAAGTGGGGGGTTTACATAATGCCAATAAGTGGGCTCCCATGACCTTTTATACACACATTGGGGCACTGAAGCAGATGGGATAGGGGCCCCGTCGACAAATAAACATGGTGGGGGGGTTAATATTGTTTAGGAACACGGCGGCAAACCGCCGCCATGTTCACAAACAATATCAGTGTGTCAAGATCCCACCCTGCAGTGACGGGTCACTCCCTCATTGCAGCGAATGGCTTATGCTGCAATGACGAGGTGGTCGCTGATTGCAGCGGCTGATTTTTTACAAGTTGGTGGCACGCTGGCTGAACTAGTGTCAGCAGCAGCATGCCACGCCATTGGAGGATGCTGGATAAGCCTTTAAGGGTTGTGGGGGCATTGGCCAAAACAGTGCCGCGTCTCCACAACCTGGTAGTGGAGAAAGCTGCCACAATATGTTTCTTGCGCATGCACACAATCAACATAAAAATGAGGCAAGTTATGCAAATGAAGCAGAGCACAGAAATAAAAGCATTTATTTCATGGAAAACATCACTTTTTGTCAGTTTGAATGGTAGGAGATTGAATCACAACTCCTACAGGTTACTACAGGTTATTAATCCCATTTTTCACAGGAAAGTTCAGAAAATCATTTTAAAATCTCCTCTTACTTAACATAACTCTGAATTTTCTAATAATTATTATTCCTTTTATCTCTTAATTTCTTCTCTCCATCTTTGCAAAGGTTCATTAAGAGCGTGGTCCCAATGTATGTCAAGTAAGATAAGGGAACATAAGTTTTAGGTCATATATTAGTAGAACAACCTGGATAATGTTAATACTGAAGTTTCACATGTTTTTAGAGTTAAACCTGTTAGATATAGTATAGTTTGTGATTTTCTACATGTGAATTTGTAGAGTTTTTGTTGAGCTATATATGCTCAATGGGCCTACACAACCAGAGTAGTATTATGCATGTGCAACTGTGATAACTGTTTGGCTGTTCGCACTCTCTGTTCCATGGGGACTTGCCACCTTGTAGGTGTACTGAATGCAAGGGGGTTCTACTCCTAGAGGTGCCATGGGAAAGATTCCATTAGCTAAAGGTACTTTAAGAAGGACCCCCCTAAAGAGAGATGTGTGCCACTGGAGCAGGAAGGGATGATGGTGGGGCAAAGAAAAAGTGCTTCAGAAGGAGGCTGGGTGGAACTGCTTATATAACTCAAGAAAGGGGCATGACTGGTTGCTCACCCCAATGAAATACAGGCATAGCCTTTCAATTCAGTGGGCCTACACAACCAGAGTAGTGTTATGCTTGGATAACTGTTTGGCCATTCGCACTCTCTATTCTACGGGGAATTACCACCCTGTAGGGGTACCAAAGGCAAGAAACCCACAGAGACGGTTCCACCCCTACAGGTGCCATGGGAAAGATTCACTTGGCTAAAGGTAATTTAGGAAGGAGCTTCAAAAAGAGCACTGAGCAATAAATGTTGACTATGAGGTAGAGAAGCAGATTGACAGCAACAAGACAGCTTGATGAAACATAAATGAGATGCACAGGTTGCCAGAATTGCACTGATAAAAAGGATTGCACTGATGACATCAGGGGGCTTCCTAAGGAGAGAAGGAACGGCAAGTAGGGCCACCATCCATCACCACCCAGCAGCGGAAACCTACCTAAGGAAACTAGGGAATATACTATAAACAACTAACTACATATTATGACCTTTGGCATGGAGGAGAGGAAAAACACTCTTTTAAAAGGAGGAGGCCCAGGTTGCCTTCCCTCCAGGCTAGGGGTAGTTTATTTAGTGACGACTCTGCTGCTGCAATTTAGAAACTCAATCCAAGGGGAAGAAATATTCCAATTTTGTGGAAAGCTCTCACAATCCCTCTAATGGGAATGCTGTGAGGGGTTGTAAGAGGCCTCTGCAACAATGGGTACTCTGAAGCGAGAGCGGGACCTAAAAGGCAGGAAGAGGAGAATGACTGCTGAGGCACTCAGTTGGCCTACCGACTAAAACAGACCAGGTGAACCAGAGGCAGTTGCAGGGAGAATAGCTTTTAAAGGTGCCACAGCGTCCCCAAAGCCAAAGGGGTGCTCTTGAGCTTAAGGGCCTTACCCCTCCGCAGCTGAAGTCTTAAATTCCACATCAAGAGGTGCCGGCAATGAGTTAGATGACTGTAGCTCCACTCAGAGTGAGGACATTCCCACTATGGGCCAGAAGAGAAGGACCCTGCCCCGAGCTTTACATGCTTAAGATGCGGACTTTATGAGTGCAGAGTGGAGCCATCAGCTACAGGACAAGCCCTGAGCCAGAAAATGTAATGGTCATGGTTGTCATGCCTCCAGTTTATGAGTGAGCACATGAATCAACTTTGATGTGCTAGACAGAAGGAGGCTGGGCAAAGCCAGTGGCCATAGATTAGGTAGCAGGTTATTGATGAGGAGGCCGGGTGAAGCCAGCGGTTGTAGATTAGATAGCAGGTTAATGATAAGGAAGCTGGGCAAAGCCAGTGGCCTGGATAAGGTAGGAGGCTGTAGTGTGAGCCAGCGGTCAGAGGTTGATAGTAGTAGCAGCCAGCGGAAAGCAAGCCAACCAATCCCATTAAGAAAGTCAAATTAATGGTGACATAAAAGGGTAGGTGTTTAGGTAGTAGAAGGCTGAGATGCCAGTAACTGAATCAGCGAGGTTTAGCAGTTGATCACTATGGTTTCAGCATGAATAGTGAATTGACATGAGTGGCAGGAATACCTTAAATGTCATTATTTATTTATTTATTAAATTTGGTGACCGGATAAGCCCACTGAGCCCCGGAGGTCCCTTTTTCAGGGGCGACCCAGGATTACATAGCACTGATAAATAAACAGTTTGATACAGTCAACTCTTGTTACATGTAATGCAAGTAACATACAGTCATGGTAGCATATAGGAATGTAATAGAACATTATGAGTAACAAGAAAAAAATAAGAGCGGGGTTCAGGCACAGTTTGGTTATTCCAGTATGGAGCACGTACAAGGCAGCCAGTATTTGCAATGCAGTAAAGAAATGCAATGAATAATTTGAAAGCCATGTAGGCTGCGAGGCAAATGTTTTTAAACATGATAACTAAAAAGCCATGTAGGCAAAACAGCAGCGCAAATCATATATTTTACATAAAAGCATGTTCCTGCTACTTGGAGCCACGATGCCCCTCTGTGACATCACAATCCCCTGCTATAGGGATAACTGGTAAATCACAAGCTGAGCACCAACAGACCAAAAACAAATGTAATCTTGGTAGGGCAGGAACCCCCACCCCCCAAAATAGAGACGCTCGTACAGGCAAGGTCCTAGTTAAGGACAGAGCCACATGATAGCAGCTGCCAGAGTAATGTGAATGAACCGTCGAAGCAAAATAATGACTGAAAGGTTCAGGAGAAATATATTCAGAATATACTGCCATAATGCCTGCAGCTGTAAGCTGTGTCAATATAGTAATACAGCAATAAAAATATACTAGAGCAGCACAAAACTGAAAGTTGGGAGTAGTAGCTGCCTGTCTGTGCAAAAACTGAATAACTGAGCACAGCACACTGAATATGAATGCTTAATTAACTGAGCAGAGCTGACTGAATGAACTGAGCAGAGTAATGGAGAAACAACCTAGAGCACATCAGGGAGTGCTGAGCAACAACATAGCACAACAGGGAGTGGCAGCTAGCTAGGAGCAGAATGAAGCCTGGACCAGGTGTAAACATTTAAGGTAAAAAAGGAAGGAAACAGCAGAGGCACGGAAAAAATAGACGTTTGAGCTAAAGAATACATATAACAGCTGCAGTTGAACTGACGGTTTTCAAAAACCTGGTCAGTAAATGAGAGCCTGAATAACACAAGTGCAGGAATAACACAATACACATAAAGGGCAACATGATGCTAGAAAAACTAGAAAGCCCCCAAAAGCAAACACAAACTGAAAAAATACGAACACAGGAGAACAGGAAAACAAGCAACCGGAGGCAAGCAACTACTAACCAAAAGCAGGAGAAACAGAATGAATGAAGTCCAGCACAAAACCAAACAGAGCCCAAAGCACAAGGGAAGAAGGAGGTGAAATGCTGGAGATGGGGGGCAAGCTCCAGCAGGTCCCAAGGGAGAAGGCAGACTGACAGAGCCTCCGCTGGCAAAGAAAAGTGCTTCAAGGAGGTTAGGAGGAACTGTTTGTATAGCTCAGGAAGGGGGCATGGCTGGTAGCTCACCCCACTGAACTACAGGCATAGCCTTTCAATTTAAACGTATGTAATACTTTAGTTATGTATCATTAAATTGATAAAAATCAATAAAAATCTATATGAAAAAAGATACCTGAGAGCTGAGCTGTTCCGAAGAGAGTTTGAATGTTGTAGTTATTTTCTTGGCCAACACCTTGGCATTGTTGAATCCAAAGGAGTAGAGAGAGATCTCAGCAATCATGGCATAGTCTGGAACCATCATGGCTACTGGACGGAACAAAGCCTTGAACAAAACAAGGTTGAGATTAGATCCCATTGTAAAACATCATTGTACAGGACAAACTTAATCAGATCACTGCACAAGACCAAAAGGGCCCTTACTTATTTAAAAAAGTTTCACCAGGAAGGGCATACTGAGCTACAATAGCTCGTTTCCAGATGCATCCTGGGGGGAGGGGAATGGGAATACAATCGGAGTATACGTAATCCAAGATAAAAAATAAATAAAACAAACATCCTACTATGATACAAATTTGAAACAAGTGGAGTATACATAAACCAAGATACGAAAAAAAACCATACAATTATATCAATCTGAAACAACTAAAGCTATGTCAGGCTTAATATGTGAAGAGGACAAAACAATAGAAATATAATATCGCAGATTCAAAACTTGAGGTTAGAGGGAAGTCTTTCAGCAGAGACAGATTGGGTGAGGGGAAAAGAGAGAAAATACAGCTAGGCTGACTGAAAAGTGGAACAGAGGAAGAGGGATAGGGTGGGGGGGCAGACTTTCAATGCTCTGGGATGCACGCCCCACAAGAATCAGACTTGGCAGGGAGCAACCCAAAACCAAAGGCACTGGTTACCCAGGCCTGCAAGAAAGAAAGACAGGGCAGAAGGGAGGAAGGCAAACCCTTTTTGATCCTCTGGAGTGGAAACCCCACGAGGGTTCAACACTGCCCGATGCTCACCTAGTAAGTATCATGGGAATTTACTTTTCTAGGCAAAGGCAGGCGTGGTGAGTAGGAAGGAGTAGTTAGTCACAGTTCTGAAAGACAGAAGGGGTTGGGAGGGGTTTTGGGAATTGGGTCAGGCGCAGTTGCAGGATGGAGGAAAGAACATTTCAAGGAAGAGAGGGTAGAAGGGAGAAAGGCAAACTTTATATATTTTCAAATTAAGCAGCACAACTAACCTACACAGGGCCACTTATTTACAAGGATTAAAGTAACAAAATTCCATTTTTAAGACTTGAAATTCCAAGAACTGCAACAGCAACTGTTAGTCTAATTTCCAGATTTTACCAGGATTTAGTATGTGTATAAATAATCTGAATAAAAGGCCTAATATACACTCAGAGCATTAAATGAAGCAAACTGAATAGTACAGGAAGCGTCTATAAGAAAAATACAGGTTCTTCATCTTTACTTATCTGGTATAGAATGCCAAATTCTGTTAAATTCGCTGGGCTGGATTTTCAAAGTGGCCAGACTACCACAAGCCTAGGGTGCACCAAAGATATGGCACACCGGGCTTGCAGCAATCTAACAGGATTTTCCATCCTGTGCAGCAGTTGCCGCAAGTTGGATCAGCTTTTTGTGATCCAGCTTGTGTTAATTCCGGGGACACTTTTTACAGAGCTTGTGGCAAAAATATGGCACAAGCTGCCGCAAACCGGGTGAAGTGTCGCAAGTGCATCTGACTTACAAAAATCGGACGAGTTATGTGCAAAAAGCCTTGGCATACTGCCAGATTCAAGGTGTTGCGGCACAGGGCTTGACATAAGCCCTGGGACACCATTAGAAAATCTAGCCCTTTGTTTTTACCAGTGTGTAGGCAGTCCAAATTCCAGAATTTTAACTGGACTTTCCAGTAAAAACTGAAAACCAGTGTCCTTGTGGTGCAATCCCACTCCCCCCACCCCAAACATCATTTTTCTTCTGTTACAACTTCTAAGTTCAAGTCTCAGGGTCATATAGAGATAGTGACCCCAACAATAGTAAAATAATAATACTCATGATCCTAACATAGATTGCATCTTTAATTAATGAGCACCTTGGCGTGCTGTGGAGTAGTCACTGCACAGTCATCATAATAGAGTCACATGAAAGAAAAGTTACATAAGAACTTACCATAACAGTGGATCATCGAGGGGATCTCAGACCCCAGGTTACACCTCAGGAACCTTCGCCGTCAGGGAACGGGAATCCACATGGAAGATTTTCAGCAGTACAACTGGGGCCACCCACGCCATCGACATCCTCAACCCTATAAAGGCGTGAGTGGCCCCACTCCCTCCTCAGTTCTGTCCCCTGGAGACTAAGAGAGCTAGGCTCATGCCATGGGAGACTGACAAGAGAAAGAGAGAGACAGGTGCCCAGACCTAAATGAAAGGCTGGATACACCAGATAGCCCGTTTCTAGACAGGAGCCCCAAGAAGGGGGATGGTGGGAGGGAAAGCATACCTGATGACTGAGATACCCTCGAAGATCTACTGTTACAGTAAGTTCTTATGTAACTGTTCTGTCTTCTTCGGGGGTATCTCAGTCATTAGGTAACACCGTAGGAATGAGTCCCAAGCAGTTACAAGTGCAAAACAGACAGTCTGGGAGATGGGCTCTCCATAAACTTAAGACGGGAGTCCCTGTAACAAAACCCTGCCAAAACCTGCACGGGCTCTAGAGGCAATGTCCAGACTGTAGTGCTTGGTGAAAGTATGGAGTGTACTCCAGGTAGCAGCCACACAAACGTCAGTGGCTGAGATCCCTTGGTAACAAGCCACTGAGGTAGCTAGTCATTCTTTTGGTGGAGTGAGCTTTAACAGCACCAGGCAATTCTTTGCCATACTTCTTGTAACAGAAAACAATGTAATTAGCCAACCATTTGAATAAACATTGCTTAGAAACTGAAATGCCCTCTCTACCTGGAATGAAGAAAACAAACAACAGCTTTGACTTTCTAGACTCCTTAGTCCTAAGCAGGTAGTATTTTAAGGTTCTGCGCGCATCTAATGTATGGAGCAGTGCCTCCTCTGGATTGGCACACTCAGGAAAATAAACAGGAAGGTGGATAGACTGAGAGTAAATTCCGAAACCACCTAAGGGAGAAATTTAGGATTTGTGCACAAAGACACTCTGTCTTTGTAAAGAATCAAATAAGGCTCTTTGCACCAGAGTGCCTGAAGCTCTGAAATTCTTCAAGCAAAACTAATTGCAACCAAAAACAATGCTTTCAAAGAAAGAAAGCATAAATTGCATGTCGTGATTGTCTCAAAAGGAGACAGGGTCAGTTTTCCCAAAACAAAATTCAGGTCCCAAGCTGGGACAGGATAACAGATTGGGGGTTTCAGATGGGAGACATCCATCTGAGCAACGGTGCAGTCACCCACAGGCTCATGAAATGCAGAAATAGCTGAAAGGTGGACCTTGTGGGAATAGTACTGGAGACCGGAGTTGAACAATGAGATAAGGTAGTCCAGGATATGGTTCATCAAGCAGGTGAAAGGGTCTAAGTTATGTTTAGCAGCCCAGATGGCAAACCACTTTCACTTCATAGCATATGTGGCTCAAGTGGAAGGCTTCCGAGCAGCAACTAGGATGTCCGCCACCCTGTTAGAGACCTCGAACCTGGTGATGGCTACATCCTCAGGAGCCAGGTATGCAGATAGAGGGACATGAGGTTTGGATGGACCAAGGTCTCCTAAGCCTTTGTCAGCAGACTCCTGCAAAGAGGAAGAGGGACCGGAGGTCCCACCGCCATCTGCTGAAACAGAGAGAACCAAATCTGTCTAGGCCAGAACAGAGCTACCAGGATCATGCTGCCCCTTCCATCTGTTACTAGATTAGCACCCTCTGGATCAGAGGAAATGGAGAGAAGGCGTAAAGAAACCTCCTACTCCAAGAAAGGGACAACGCATATCACCAGAAAACTCTGGGTCCTGGATCTAGCAAGCAGAAATTGGGCAGTTTTGTGCTGAGTGGGGACGCAAAAAGGTCCAACTTTGGATGACCACATCTGCTGATCAAGTCTTCTGCAATGGATGAGAGAAGCTCCCATTCATGCATTCTGGACTAAGTCCTGATGAGACTATCCGCCAGTGTTTAACATGCTTGACACGTGGACTGCAGAGAGTGTCAGACCGTGATTCAATGCCCAGTACCACACTCTGATGGCCTCCCTGCTAAAGGGGTACAAATGAGTCCCCCCTACTTGTTGATGTAGTATACTATGCTTAGATTGTCTGAGTGCACCAGCAGTTGACCTGGAACGAGTTGTTCCTGAAAAGTCTAAATAGCGTAGAGCACTGCTCTCATCTCCAGGACACTGGCATGCAGGAAGGCTTCCCAATTGGACAAAGAGCTTTGGGTTTGGAAGGGACCCCGGTGTGCACCTTAGCCCAGACCTGAGGCATCTGTGGTTAGGATCTGATGCAAGGAGGAGATCTGGAATGGGACACCTTAAAGCAGATTCAAGGGGTCCATCCACCACTGCAGTGCCTTGTGTACTGGGGAAGAGACCAGGACTGATTGGTTTAACTTGACCATGTGCTGGTCCCACTGTACCCAGAGGGTCCACTGGGGGATACACATATGGATTCTGGCCAGTGGAACAGTAGGGATGGCAGCTGCCATTAGGCCCAGCAATCCTGGAATGTATCGACTCTGGCAGACTCCCTGAGCTTGAGCTATGAAGCACTCTGGCCTGTTTTGGGGCAGGAAATCCTTTCCCTGTGCCAGGTCCAGAACTGAAATTGACAAAATACCAGCATGGTTTTAGGGCAGGCTATTTGACTTACACTGCGCTCATGGACTTTTTGGATAAAGTGGCAGTAACCCTGGGCAGGGGGAGGAGTCCACGGGTGCAGTGTTCGTCGACCTGTCCAAAGCTTTGACTTGGTCGACCACCATCTATTGTATGAGAGGATGGAGAAGACCGGGATAGCTCCTAGGTCTTTGCAATGGTTTAAATGGCATTTGAGTCAAAGGAAACAGCAAGTAGTAATAAATGGACAATTCACGGAAGTGGGTAACATATCAAGAGGTATGCCCCAGGGTTCAATCCTGGGGCCGTTATTAGTCCTATTATATATTAACAAATTACCTACAAAAATAAATAACACATATATCAGGCTTTACACTGATGATACTGTACTTTTGGCATCAGTTGAATCTCAAGGTGAAATGATGGCAAAACTACAGTTGGACTTCGATATTTTGCAGGACTGGTTTTCCAGTTCAAAACTTGTGTTAAGCGACAAAAAAACTCAGGTTATGTACTTTAATAAAAGAACAATAAAGGATACTAAAAAACAGACCGGAAACAGGGACATGACAATGAGGGATGGAAAAAAAATGGTAGTTACAAATCAGTACAAATATTTAGGTGTAGAGATTGACCATACATTATCCTTTTCAGCCCACATAAATAACACAATAAAGAAAGTTAATAACAAAATAGGGGCATTGCGTAGGTCATCAGGGATAGTAAATCAACAAACTCGGAGGTTAATTGCAAATCAATTAATAATGCCTGTATCAGAATATGGAAATATGGTGCATAATTTTGTGGGTCAAAAACATTTAAAACAAACTAGTTAAATAATATAATCGACTGGCAAGATTTGTTGTAAACTGTAGTTTTAATACCCATCACTGCACTTTGTACAAAGATCTAAACTGTGACAGTTTACCAGTATGGCTTAAAAAACAATATTCAGTATTTATTTACAAAATAAAAAATGAGATTATAGATGGGAACATGGACTTGTCCTCTGTTTGTAAGACCTATCCCTGTGTTTTAAGGGATGTGAAGTACAGGGGTCACAATTTTCCTAAAATTAATACAATATACGGAACTATGACATTTGAGGCACAGGTGGCGAAAATCTGGAATAAAATTCCTCCTCAGTTAAGAAAAGTAACAAAATTATCAAAATTTAAAACAGGTCTGAGCGATGTATTTTTTACTGAATGTACTTGTATGTAACGAGGTTTTAAACAGATTGAGTAAGAAGTTAGAGCCTACAGAATGAAGAATCTTATTTTTGTCTTGTATGATGTACAGTATTGTTTACTATGTGTTAATTTAGAGTGAGTATTCTGTATGTATTGCTGTATGTTACTGAGTGTTTGATTATTTATTGTAAACGGAATACTTTTACACTGGACAACTTTGAAAATAGGTCTTCTGACCTAAAGTTTTGTAATCCTGTATAAAAATAAAATTTTTACTACTACTCAGATGGAGGGAGAACCAACCTCTGACCACAGCTTCCTGGTCTAGGACCAGAGGAGGGGGGGTCGGGCAAGGAGTCAAGCAGAGGTGGAGCCAGACACAGGGACTGGTCCCTCACTTCTGGGGTGCTTGGCTGCTGCTCTAGCACCGGAGGGGTCAGGCAAGGGAGTCTGGGCTCTGCATTTTCCTTAAGGGGCGCTGATCCAGGCTTATTGTTCATTTTGCGAAAAGGAGGCCATCCTCTAGCCTTTGGTTGAGTGTGGTAGAAGGAATGGACAGACTTGAGGGCCCTGCCCAAACCCTGCAGATCATTAATGATGTCCTGGACATCAGGGCTAAACGGCTTGGTGCCACTGAAGGGGACTTTCAGCACTTTTGCTGCACTTCAGCCGCAAACCCAGATACTCTGAGCAAGGAGTGCCTGCGTAGGCAGATGCCAGTGGCTGCTGCCCTAGCAACTGTATCAGCCATGTCATACAGGGCCCTAAGGAGCTTTTTACAGTTCTCAGCAGCTTGGAAGCACTGAAGCAGTTCCTGCTTTTGAGTGCCCTCTGGAAGGGCCTGGGTGGCTGCCTTGCCCTTCTTCCAACTGGCATTCTAGTATTTTACCATGTGTGACAGAGAGTTTGCAATCCTCAAACATAAAGTAGAGGAGGTGTAAACCTTTTTACCCCAGAGGTCAATTCTACAAGACTCCTTGTCTGGGGCAAGGGAACTAAGGTGCTTAGGTGCCTTAGACCTGTCATGAGCTGTCTTGATGACCACTGAGTCTATCTCAGGCTGGGCGGCATAACAGGTAAGACCCGGGGGGGGTGATAAGGCCTGTCCACCCTGCGGGGCATAGCTAGCACCATATCTGGTCTGTGCCAGGCTGCCATGGCTCCATTCCTCAAGGCAGGCAGCACTGGAGGAATGATCTGTGGAGGAGATTCTGGAATCTCTAGGACATTCACCAGTTCTTTTCTTCCTCAATGAAGAAGCCCATGGCTGTGGACAGCTACTTCATCACATTGAAAAATATGGGGTTCTCAGGAGGAAACCTGAGAGAATGCTTCACAGAGTCCTCACTGACAGAAGAGGCTGTAGATTTGACAAAAAGCAGGATCTCTTCCTCTTCTTCCTCCTCATCATCAGTAAGAATTGAGGTCTGGGTGGTACTCTTCCTCGACGTCGACCTCTTCAACATCTGGGTCTGGCATTGAGTGTGCTGATGATGGTCCACGGGAGCTTCCCAGGCCCAATGAGAGGGTGTTGATGATGAAGCTGATGGCATTGTTGAGGAGGGCCTAAGTGCCCAGACAATCAACAAAGTGAATTTTGTCAGGATCTCATTCAGGCTGACAGAATTCGTTGATGGGGGGGGTCAACGGCACTTGTGTCAACGACCTTGTTAAGCCCTGTGAACCTGAGAAGCCTGTTGTCCTGGAAAGAGAGGGGGCAGGCCTTGATGGGAGAGTTGCCGACGATGAGCCTGTCATCGATGAAGGAGGGATTGATAACCCGAAGGTGGTGCTATCGGTATGGGTCTGGTGGAGAAAGAGACCTGGGCAGCAGATTTCTTCTCCGGTGCAACCACAGCCAGCAAAGATCCCCGAGAAGGAGTAGTCGACAGGGAATGAGATCGACGCAGGGGGGAGCCATTGCGATCTTGGTCTTTTCTGTGACTTTTCCCCAGGACTCATCTTGGGCCTTGGTGGCCTGGGATCCTGAAGAGATGCCTGTCGACTGGAAGGCCGGGACCCCAGAGGACCCTGTCTGGAAATGGCTACCTGATGATCCATCAGGAAATTTTCGAGAGCCTTTCTGCATCGCCTGAGTGTTGTTTGGTTAAACTTCTGTGCAAAATCACCTTTTGGAACAACATTAACAAACTCACAGCGCTATGCCTCTCCACCTCAGCGCAACAACATTCGGCATTGACAAATGCTTGTTTACATTAGATTTGAAAAGGTACCTCTTTTTTGTTGCAGGACATATTGTCAAGGCAAGCTTTATTTCTAAATTTCTAAAGCACCCTTTCCTGTAGGCTCAGGGCACTGTACATACAATAAAACAATCAGCAAAATATCATAAAACATCATAAAATGGCATCAGATAATAAAATGTTCTATCTGATAAACTAAAAATTAGCTGGGGAGTGCCTACTCAGAAAAGTTTTCAGTGTAGTTTAAAAGGTCCACAATGTGGGCAGATCAGATGCTCCCAGGTAGAGAATTCCACAGCATGGGAGCAACTACACTGAACGCCCTGTCCCCAGGTTGTTTCCGGCATGAAGGGGGACAATGAGCAAGCCCACATCAGTAGAGCGGAGAGGGCGGGACAGGAGGTGAGGAACCAGGAGATCTTTTAAGTAGTCAGGCTCCAGACTGCATAGGGCCTTGAACATTAACAAGCATATCTTTTTTTTTTTATTGTTTCTTTTCTCCCCCAGCTTGCATCCATGCCAGCCTCACCTTCAGGCAAGCCAATGCTTCTACCAACTCATCCTGTCCCACAAGCCTCCACTCTCAAATGACTGCCATCTCCTTGGGTAACCTGACATAACCCTTCGCCGGATGGGTCCCCCTCCTCTGAGGGGAATGCACAAGCCAGAGAGCCGCAGACCAGCGCAACATCTTGGCCTGAGGAGGTGTTGCTGAGGCGGAAGGCTTCAGGGGCATTGACGAGCTCAGAGAGCCAGGCTTCCATCATCCAGCATCCATCATGCTGTGCTTCTGGTCTCCACCAGAGGCCACTGCCGATTGACAACTCCCTAACCCACCTCTGGGAGAGAAGAGCAGTCCCTACAGACGCTCAATCCTCTCCCACCCCTGCCAGTTCCCGGCATCCTGAGTCCGTTCCCGAACCCGGGTCGCCAGTGTGGGTCCAGGTAAGGTGCCCATGCCTCAATCCTCTGCGCCACCAGGCTGACAGCAAACATATCTTATGGGTGATGCACCGCTACATAGGTAGCCAGCGCAGCACAAATCCCAGAAACCTGAAATATAAGAACAAGTGAAATATAGATGCTCCAGTGTTTCTTCCATTCTCTACAGTTAGCGTGAGGGCTGAGTCTATCTGCAAGACTTTTATGGTTTAGATTGTCCTTTACATTTAAATGTCCATGGGCGTATAGCCACACAGTGTCCAATACTTTTGCAGGAAATCTTGTGTCTATGTGTTTTGTTTTGTAACGTCTGTGAAGGGACAGCCCAAATATGTTTGTATACAGCGTCCATAAAGAAAGCTGTTCAAACTGTTCAGTACAAATACCACCAACTGTTTAACCTGGTTTAATATGTCAGTTTGCATTTGTATTCCCCCCCCTTCCCGAGATGAGGCTGAAAATAGAAACAACTGCCTAGCCCCCCCCCCTTTCTCAGGCAACAGAAACTAAATAAATAATGGCTATGCCATGACCAGACTGGAAATATCAGTGATATCTCCCCGAGTACAGTTAGACCGTATGATGTCACAAGTAGCGGAGCCACGAGTGACGTCACAAGGGGGAAGTATCACTGATATTTCCAGTCAGGCCATGGCATATTTCATTTGTATAATGCCTGGCTATATGTTGGTTTTTTTTTTACATACCAGTAATTATTTGTCTCAAAGCGTTTTTTCCCCTGGCTGTGTTCCCAGTTTCCATGGCCTGGTAGTAGTAGGTAGGGGCGCTAGCATAGTAGCTAGGGTTCCTATGTGCATCTGTTGCCCAATGCGACATTTTATTTGCTGTGGGTTTGTGCGGGAAGGCGGAACAGTTTTCTGAATATGGCTGTTGGCAGCTCCCGCTTAGCGAGGAAGCCAGGTTGCCATGTGGTACTTTTGTTTCATTTTTTCTCATTTTCCCCTGTAGTTTAAAGCAGCAGTACAACGAAAAAAGTTATTCCAAAAAGCTAATTTTCAGCTATGGTTATGAAAAATATAGGCAGAACTGTTGATCTGGGTTTTCTGGGTGCTTTCTATGCCGTGTACTGCACATTTGCATTTTTGTCTGGATTCCTACTCCTCCTGAGGTCCTCGATATTATTTATATGCAAAAATTAGGTGGCCATCTTTTTTTCTTGAGAAATAATTCCATTAAAACTTTCATAAATTCTTAAATGACAATAAAAACTGGAAATATTACCACCAAAATAAACAGGAAGACATCTGGCATCAATTAGGAAAAAAAAAGGTGGAGTCAAATTTTAACTCATTTTTGTTGAGCTGCTGCTTTAATTTCTAAAGATGGTGTATCTGGTCGATCCTGCTTTTCGTTATTGGTGGCTGCTTTAGGCAGCAGAGAAGGTGGTTGCCGGCAAGCGGACGACTGTATCTGTGGAGGCAGGCAGTGAAAGTTGGGGCTGGGAAGAGAGGGAGTTATTGGTGCAGTGTTTTGGATTTTGGGAAGGGTAAGGGGTTTTCCTTGCAGAATTTGTTTTTTGTGAAAAAAAAAAAACTCAGTGTGAATGCCGGTTTCACACTGAAGAGGTTCAGAATTGGAGCCAGCCCGCGGGTGAACTCGGAGGTTAGAGCTGGGGTTAACTGCAGTTTGTGTCTGTGGTGCTGCTTCAGTGCAGGCAGTGCCTCTGGTGGTCCTATTGTGTGGATAAATGACCTACAGTGAGGATAAATGCAATATTCTCATTGTAGGTCAGACCACTCTGAAAATATTGCCAATATCTGCCTTTTTATACCATCACAGGCATTACATTAATACATTTATTTTATTTCTTTATTCTGGTGAGCAGATGAAAAAAATAATGGCCATTTCCACTAGTGACAAGACATAAGCTGGGATATGCATGTCCTCTTCCGATTTATGAGGTTAGTGTCATCCTGCAGAAAACAGGATTTCAGGTATGAAACAACTTTTAAATCACATATTATAATGTGGGAGTCACATAAATGAGGTTGAAGCAACTATGAAAAAAAAAGAAACCCTCAGTCCAAGCTAAGGCTGTTCCCCACATTTTTAGTTTGGTCTTTAAACTGTGACACACTGTCAATTGGCTTACCTTCAGGTTGTCAGGTAGTTCAGTACGGCCGGCATACCCTGGGTTCATGGTGATAAACACAGCACAGGAAGCTACTAATGGGATTTCTGCCCCCTCAAACATAAACCGATCCACCTTAAAAGAAAGATTAATAGTAAGAAACACTGGAGAAGATTCATGATCCACAGTGAGTAGTCTTAAAGAGCCAGTGGAACCAAAACAGACAGGAAAATGATACAAATCTAAAGAAGCAGTCAGTTGTAACTTTTTATTTCTGAAGTATTTTTCTTTTTCCTTTTCCTCATTAGAAAGTTTTCTATGTGATAATATTGTGCTGGATGTGTGGAACAGCTCTCAGCCTGGCAGCTGACACATTCTTTCTTATCCTCCTCCACTACATCACCAGCATTATGACCTCACTGGCAATGGCATCCCAGGTGCTCCAGAAGAGCCACTGAATAGCTGCTAGGTCACTCTTCTGTGAAGTCACAGTCAGTGCGATCACTGTACTGAAGATGTACTGTAGGGAACAGAACTACATATATCAGCTGCCAGGCCATATCCATTGCTGGGGATTGTCTGGTTCGAAAGAACCCCCCTTTTGAAACTCCCCCTCTTTTTTTTCATTATTTGTAAAACATTTTCATCATTTCTGTTTATTCTGTGACTGTCACAGAGTGCTAATGCACACTTGATGTGAACCCCAGCACTTTCTCTCTGCATGTGCCCCCCATCTGCTGCCAACCAGCTCCCTCAGTACCAGTAAGATGACTGGAGCTTCTTTGTGAATCTTTTTCTGCACCCTTCCCTATGACTGGCTGGCCATTTGCAGCTTGCATCAGCATCGTGAATGTGAACAGAATATAGTACGCCGCTGCCCACAATTCACACTGCCAGCTAGCACTTGAGGAAGATGGAGCATGGCAGCAGGCTGAGAGACGACATCACCAGGAGAGCAAAACAGAAGTAGAGGACCTCGACTTGTAATATTATCAGCCACCGGCAGGTAAATGTTGCTGACCACTATTGCCGTAGATGTGTCCCTTAATAACTGTATATCAAGGGATAGGCTGTGCAGTTGGGCAAGGGAGCTGTTCAGGTGGGCGGGCTGAAAATTTAGAAGTAAATTACTTAAATCCTCCTCTATACAAAACGCAAAGTTGTCATGTTTTATATGCCTGTTTTAACTTTTCCTACGTTAAGCTAAAGAGGTACCACAGTGGAAAGGCAATGCAAGTGTTTGGAAAGGTCTGGCTGGGATCTACACTACCACCTCACTAATTGTGCTGTTCAGAGAGGTCTTCTTCACTGTGGTCCCATTTTCACTGACATTCAGTTCCACTTTTGTCTGTGTCATCTGTGCCAGATGCCGTTAAATCAAATAAGTTGTGATAAGTGTTTTCCTCAGATGACCACATGTCAGTAGAATGACATCTGTTGCTACAGTTCAGTGTTATGAACACACCCACTGTATTTTTGGAAGCATGGTTGGGGTGGGGGCATTTTGGAGATGGTAACTGCACTGGGAATCCTCACAACTGTAAAATTACCATTCCCCTCATTCCCTTTGTCATGCCTACCACACTGGAGAATGGAGTGGGGGCAACAATTATAGTACCCAATATTGAAGTATGAATTATGTTACAGATTTTTTTTCCAAGTAGAGTGCCTGGTATAGGAACATAGAAACACAGACAATAACATCAGAAAAAGACCAGAGGTCCATCCAGTATGCCCAAGCAGGGTTACCACCTGTCCTGATTTTATAGTAGATTTTTGCAGGACAGTCCTGATTTGGGCAGCTGTGTCCTGCAAAAAAACATGAAAAATACTAAATGTCCTGATTTTATAGTAGAAAAAATATTTTCTAAATTTCTACTAAATGTTGCAGAAAACTACAATACCTTAACTAAAGCACATTAAAATGATAAGAAACAATGGAAGCAACTAGGAAATTACTGCACTTAGCCTTAATTCTGATTATATAGAGAAAACAAGTCTGTTGCATCAGTCGAGGTTACATACTGTCCTGCATCAAATCATGTTTCAGTAAGAAATGCCCCACTTTGGGCTTCTTAAAAGGTGGTAACCCTATGCCCAAGTCCCCTATAATCCCTGGACCTTTCTCCAGGGTACAAACCCGTCCTAGCCTCTCTTGGTTCTGTCGCCCCCAGTAAATATTATTCCCTTCATTATGTCCCAGCCCTGCTTGAATCTTCTGACTGTTTCTGTACCCATCAATTCAGCTGACAGACCGTTCCAAAGTTCCGCCACCTTTTCCGTAAAGTAGTACCTCCTCACATCTCTCCTGAACCTACCTCCTGTTAATTTCCATTCACGTCTATGTGACCACAAATTAATTGGTACTCAGGCTACATAGTTCACTTTGTTAATTCCTTTAAGGAACTTGAAGGCCTTTATCATATCAATTGAGCTCAAGGAGGATGGCCTGCCATAGAAGAATACAGATTTGCAGCATGTATAATATGGATCTCATACCCCCCCTTGGGTCTGCGTAAGTTTGCTCACTATTCAGCCACACTTTGTGTGGGAGAGATGGCCATCTTGATTTTCTATGAGCAGCAGTAGTGAATACAGACAGTGAAATGAGGGAGGAAACAGTGAGTGCTTTTTTTTTATTTGGTCACGGGGTGTTGCATAGGAGAAAAGCTAACAACAGGTCCCAATCGTCGATTTCTCTGGGTCCAAAGAATGTCCTCGACTTTTGCGGATGCTATAAGTAACTGTGGGCCAAGCAGCATATGGCTGCACCACTCCTGAAGGCAAAACTTTTTTTCTTTTTTTACGCTGAAGGACTTGAGAGTGTATCAAGGAACTTTATGCTTATTTGGACTGAGCCACAACTCATCTGTCTGGTGGCTTTGGATTTTCTTTGGCTGTGCTTTATTATTCTGGCATAAAAATGTCAAGGACGGACAGCCAGACACTGAAGAGAGGAGCATTTAATCCTCATTGTTTATAGCTGCACCAAGAAGTGCTTCAGAGGTCAAATGGACGTTTTCATTCTGGTACAGGAATACCGGATGTCAGTTCGTAGCCTGCAGTGCACAATGACTATCGTTTGGGAGTTAATTAGTTACTACTTTGATTGTTCTTAGTAGGCTGGGAAAAGTTATAAGGTTTCCACATGGTTTACCCCACCAACTGACTCGTGTCAAGACCAGAGGGATTAGCAGATGTTTGGGGACCAGAGGCACAAAGTTTAGAATTGAGAAATGGTGGGGGGATGCTCCCCTTTTAAGGGTGTTCTATTTAAGTTCTGGCTCACTTCAAATAAGGAAGGGGGGAGGTCCTTTAGTCACAGATAAAAAAATACTTTTCAGGGGAGGGTGGGAGGCGGATGGGCACTGGTTGGAGAGACTGTACATCCATGGGCCGAGAAACATATGATTTGGTGGGGGTTTGTTGTTTCATTTTGGCATATACATTAACTATATGTTTACTCAATGGTTCTGGGAGAGGGAATTCCAGTTCATTTTATGGTCATATTTCATGTTACAAGGTTTATGGAGGTTCAGTGGGAAGCGACATGTGGGTAGTCATGGGGTTGTTTTGGGGTTAGGGAGGGTTTGGCATCAGATAAGTCACTGGAAACAGGGCTGCAAAGAATAAGGGTGTTAGTTTTATGTCTGGAGGGCACAATTAGGCAGAAGAGATGGCTAAGTACATAAAAATAATTTCATGGAATGTTCAAGGGGCCCATAACAAATCTAAAAATGTATTAAATTATTAAACATCTCCAGCACCTCAAGGGTGATATTTCGCTTTTGCAAGAGCCACACTTATTGGAAACTGAGGCAAACTTATTCCGCAGGCAGTACACTGGCCAGGTGTACACAGCAGACAGCAGCACACAGAGTAGAGGGGTAGTCATATAACTCTCACAGAAAAAAAACTTTTTCTGTGTGCAATGGATTCATGACCCAAACAGTCGCTACTTATTTCTCAGGGGTACACTGGAACCGGCAGAGGTAGTCCTGGACTGTATTTATGGCCCAATGCAGACACCCCCTCCTTTTTCACGGAATTAGTCTCTGTTTTGGCCTCATTCCTAACTCTCCCTGTTTTCCTGGTGGGAGGCTGAAACCTCCTGTTTACTCCAGATCCACATAAATCAGACAGTAGGAGGCAAGGCCTATCTATAGTTCAGCGATCTCTATGGGACCTGTCTGACCACCTTAGTCTGTGTGATCCCTGACAAACACTGAACCCCAATTCCAGGGAATATACATTCCACTCCATGGTGCACAGAACCTCATCCAGAATTGGTTATTTCTTGGTCAGCCACACACTCCTGATGGGCATTCTGGGTTATAGAATGGAATCAGGCGTGATCTCGGACAACTCCTCAGTATAGTGCCGGATTTCGTTTTTCCCCTAATCAGCAAAAAGAAACCATCTGGAAAATTAACAATCAGATGTTTAAAAAGGAGTGGGTGATCAGATAAGTGTCTAACTCAATTGATCATTTCACTTCAGCTAACCTGAACTCCACAAGTAAAGCCGACATGGAATGGGGGCATTAAAATGTTACGTCGGGGGGAACTAATACGCCTTGCATCCACCAGGAAATGCAAGAGAGAGAGAGAAAAAGGCCTTAGATCTCTTATCCCAAATATAAGAACTGGAAGCACACCTCTCACCCAACACCAGAGAAGAGGACAGGCAAAAACTTACAGGGCTTTGGGATCAATACAGCGATTACTGAAAACCCAGGCAACTTATATTGACCAAGGTGAAAAAGCCAGTTGTCTTCTGGCCCTATAGCTTAAGAAACAAGAGGCATCAAGAATTATAACGGTCATCCGCTCATCAACAGACGAGTCTCTTAAAGTTACCCCAATGGAAATTGTGACTGAATATGAGCAATATTATTGTAGTCTTTATAGTCCAATGCTGGAACTCCCAGACACGCAGACGGTGGACGATTATCTTGCTGCCATCCCACTGCCAACCTTAAAAGAAGATCAAAAGGAAAGCTTGGTACAGTAGCAGCCACAGGCACTGCCAGATATTTCCCAACATTTCTGTGATATTTCCAGAAATATCTCCTGCTTTCTGCATTCCCACAATAGGGGCAGCAGAGAGCAACTCTTCAGAAATTTTGCGAAATATCTGGAAATAGCTGGCAATGTCTCTAGCTACTGCTGTAGTCCCTTTCAATGAGGCTGATACCTGGATGGCTATCAAAACCTTGCCACTAGACAAAGCCCCAGACTCGGACGGGTTCTCCTCTAACTTTTATAAGGTATTTGCTGAGCAATGAATGCCTTGGTTACACAAGCTGTTTCAATGCGTGCTCTCAGCTGACCCCATAGATCAGCGACTACTTGAAGCTCTAATAGTAGCACTACACAAATCTGAGAAAGAGGAGGACAAAGTCACCAGTTACAGACCAAGCTCGTTGTTGGATTATGATATTAAAATTTTAGCCAAACTTCTGGCAAATACGTTGAGCAGAGTGCTCCCCTCCTTAACAGGGCAGGAACAGGTTGGATTTATGCCAAGGAGCTCCTCATCAGACCATTTACGCAAACTGGCCAACATTTTCTCCGTGTCCAGGGACTCAGACCACTCGGCTCTTCTGATGTCCCTGGATGCAGAGAAAGCCTTTGATTGAGTTGACTGGCAATTCTTATTCTGGTCCCTGCACAGGTTTGGATTCCCCCCGATTTATCCAATGGATACATGCCCTATATGTGAACCCGAGTGCCCGAATATATTGTAGTGGGGTCTTTTCTTCCACTTTTCCATTATATTCGGGCACTAGGCAAGGCTGCCCATTGTTGCCACTGTTGTTCAATATTTACCTACAGCCTCTACTTATCAAGCTCAAAGAGAATCTATGGATACAGGGTATAAAGCTGGGGACCCAGGAGGTGAAACTATCAGCATACACAGATGATATACCATTACACTTCTCTCAATCACGGACATGTATTTCAGCCACACTAAAGACCATTAGAGAATATAGCTTGCTTTCTAATTACAAAAATTAATCTGGATAAAACTCTAGTTTTCCCTTTAAATTCTAGAACACCTAAAAGTGAGATAATGGTAGCTGGATTACATGGCCCCCAAAAAGTCTTAAATACCTGGGCTTAAACCTGGCTTGGAGTGACCTCAGTATGCGGCAACTCAACTTAGACATGTTACTCCAAGTAGTCCACCAAGATTCAGCCCACTGGAAAGCTCTACCTCTGTCCCTCTGGGGCCATATTAGTCTGGTGAAAATGAACATATTACCAAGAATTTTTTATCCGCTCAATTTGCTAAACTTATGGCTGCCCCTTAAGTTGTTTAAGAAAGTACTTGCAATCATCACAGATTTTATATGGTTGAGCAAACCCCCGAGAAGGGCGTATTATAAAATAGCTGCTCCCAAAACCGGGGGCTTAGGCTGCCGCACTTTGGGTTGTATTACTGAGCTAGCCAGGTGAGCAAATACTTCCGTTGGCTTGCAGCGCCGGAGGATTTGAGTGCACTCCCATACGTGTACCCATATGGCTCACGGTAGAAAAGGATCTAATTAGCTCAAAGGGAGCGTCCCTGAATGCCCTTATGCACATTAAGCCAAAAGATATACCTCCTGGGTTGCATTACTCACTGATATCGGTTTTGGTAAGGATTCACACCCAGCTTTGCTCCTTCTTGAAATACAGACATAACAGGGACCTAGATCAGCCGCTTCTGAAGAATCCTAACTTTAAAATAAGTGGTAAAACAATCCAGACACAATGGATTCCACAACTAGTGTAGACGAGTGCCATGAACTTTATTTTAAAGAAGGGGTCTGTCTCACTTCTGGGGACATTGTCAGGATCTATAATGTGGACAGAATCCAAATTTTCAGTTTTCCAAATCTGTCACATGTTGTTAAATAAAAGTGAGCTATCCATGGAGGAGAAAGGTGCTGGAGACTTCTTGCATTCCCTCACTACTTTAGCCATATTGCTCCATGCAGTGTCCAAAATCTATGCTAGTCTTTATGACAGGGCCTTCTCCTCCATGGATGGGGGCTTCCAGGTACTGGTCGTCAGTTTCCACAGCTAGAATTAGACTAGGGGCAAGATCTGGAAGAATTGTTATGCCTACATTACTCAAGACCGGTTGAGAATTATGCAGTTGCAATTCCTCAACAATATGTATTTGACCCTGGTTAAGCTCTATAAAATGGGTAGAGCTCCATTTCCACAATGTGTAAGATGTTATCAGGCAGAGGGCACTCTCTTCCATGTATTCTGGGAGTGTTCCCAAATAGCCTCATTATGGGCAACCATTAGACAAAAAAGCTGACCCTCTGCTGGGCATAGAGGAACATTTCATACTAGAAATAGGTCTGATAGGCGATTATGTAAGGGTGGCTATATGCCAACATAGATATTATATGACTATAACAGCCTTACCATTTAAAAAATTAGTGCTGCGTCACTGGCAAGACGCAGAGAGGATTTCATACAGAGTGGATACAAGAACTACTGTTCAATCTGCGAACTGAACATATTTATTTATTTATTTTATTTATTGAAAGATATCGGAACTACAATCCTTTGAGTCACAGACTCCTTTGCAAAGGCTCCACATCAGTAAGAAACATACACTAAGGATCACAAGCTTAAACTTTGGGTACAGATTATACATTAGGCAACAGTACAAACTTAAAACATAAGATACGGTAGTAAAAATTAAAACATAGAAGATTTAAACATTTGGTGAAGTGCGTGAGTATGGTTACATCATCTGGGATCTTAAGGGAGGTCCCGGGTCTACACTGTGGTTAACAAGACAGTATTTGAGTTTCAGAGGGTCTTATAAGCTAGGCCCTGAGTCAGTATATGATAAAGGGAGATTGAGGATACTAGCTTGGGGGCTAGACGTGAGTGTTAGGAGGATGGGGGGGTAACCATCTAAGTGGTATTGGAAACAAGTTATTTACTTTATCTACAGTCACAGGTTGCCAAAATTAGGAAAGTCCAAAGATCAGCTTTAAATTGACTGATACTGGATGTAAGGGGGATTGTGGACGGTAGGTTGTTTAGCCACAGTGGGGCACGGTAAAGGAAAGACCATTGCCCAAGAGATGTTCTACAGTGTGGTACTAGTAAGGGGGTGTTTGCAGAGTGTCTTGGAGCCCTCCTGCATGAGGCTATTTGAATAAGAGGGTGGAAGCCTGCCAGAGCTTGTTCATTTAGTATTTTCCTAGCTAGAAGGCAGGTGTGATACTTTACCCTATCTTTGAAATTGAGAAAGCCAATGAGCTTATAAAGCCCACACGTATGGGTTTGTCTGCTACTATTTGTGACCAGTTGGCAGGCTTTGTTGAGGGCGAGGTTTATGCTACGCAGGGCAGTATGATCTGCAGTCCCGTAAATTAATATGCCGTAGTCAACCAAGGGTAATATTGAGGTGGGAAATTGCTTGATGCATCGCCTGCGGGGCAAAGCAATGCCTATGTCCGAAAAGGATCCCTAACCTGGTATTGACCGAGGAGGATACTTGTTGGATGTGAGCATGGTAGGTAACAGAGGAGTCTAACCAGATGCCCAGGTATTTAAAAGTGTTAACCTGTTCCAGGGCGATGCCAAGAGAGTTTGTGATGGTTAGAGGTGTGTTTTGGAACAGGTTTTGTCGATGTGTGACGACGATCATAGCTTTAGTCTTCTTATAGTTGGGTATAAGACGGTGCTCAGAGAACCAGGTTTCAAGCTCACCAAAGAAGGTCTGTAGGGTGGATTGTAGGGTGCTGAGCTGATGATGCTTCCAGAAGACTACAGCATCATCTGCATACAGTAGAAGTTTCCCACTATAGGATTTGGGGAGAGAGTTTAGAAAGAGGGTGAAAAGTAATGGACCTAGTATGGACCTTTGTGGGATCCCTGAGTGGACAGTTTTCCTGGATGATGTAGACCCATTTGTTTTTACCTGCTGGGTCCTGCCTTTGAGATAGTCAGTGAGCCAGGTGGTGACTTCTGGGGCAATATTAAGGGATGGAAGAATGTGGAGAAGAAGCTCGCCTAGTTTCGGGGGATGACTGACCGTATCAAAAGCTTTGGTCAGATCGATATGGAGAGCCCCCACTATTTCACCATGATCCAAGGCCTCGTGTTTATAGGAAGTATATTCGATGAGAACCATGGAAGTGCTGTGACCCCTCCTGAAACCGTGTTGTTCTTGACAGAGCAGATTGTATTTGGTCGGGTAGTCTGTGAGCTGGGTCACCACTATTTTCTCAAAGGCATTACAGAGGAGTGGCAGTATGGATATTGGTCTATAGTTGCTGACAGAGGTGGGGTCACCACCCTTTAATATGGGAGTTATGACTGCTCTTTTCCAGAAGGTGGGGAACTGGTTGCGACATAGGGATAAGTTAAATATATTAGTAAGATGGGGTAATGTCACATCCAACATTAGCCGGACTAGCTTGAGGTCCAGGCCTTCACTACTATGGCTAGTGTTTGCCAGGGCTGTGCCGATGTAGTGTTTGGCACCATTGCAGGAGATGATTAGTAGTCGGAAGGGTGGTTTGTTGTCATTGGGGGGGTTTAGGGAGGTTACTGATTGGGTCGAAGAAGTTTGTGGGGAGAATGTGACTGAGGTCCGAGAAGGCGTTATTTAGTGCTTCTGCAATAGAGTTTGGATCCTGGGATGCAACCCCATTTATTTGAAGCTGTATAGGGGTGGGGAATACATGCCAGCTTACATAATTGCCTGCCCAGATATAAGAGAAGCTGTGACAAACTGCACACCCTTTGTACTGTGCAAACTAATCCTACTGCAGGGACTGGATAAGCCCCACACTCTCTTCATGACAGTAACACTCTGATGCCAGCTGGGAGGGGGGTGGATGGAGGGCGAAAGGGAGGGATGAGGGGATATGTGGATGTTTGTATGACTAAATGTGTTTTGTTCTGGTAGTGTATTATCATGGTGGGTATAACTTGGAAACTCAATAAAGCTGAATTAATTTAACAAAAGTTGTAACTTACGTTTTGCCATTGTTATTTGATTTTCTTATGTATGATCTTTCGTGAAAGAGTCACTGTATCCTTACCTTATGCTGTTATTTATTGTATCTCTGTACATCCCTATGTACCCTACCCCGGGTCACCCCTGAAAAAGGGACATTTTGTCTCAGTGGGCTTACCTAGTTACCAAAATTAAAAAAAAACAAAAAAACAAAAAAATAAAAAAAACAGGGATGGTTGCCAAGGGCAGTGTCACAACCAGAACCAAATGCAGCACAGGAACTGGCATCAGAACCAGCTTTGAGTCAGGCACTGAAAGGCCTAAACTTAGCGCCAGCACCAACACCAGACCAATGCCAATGACCCAGCTGGCACTGGAAAGACTGGTAATGGTATCCCAGCCAGTATTAGCCTGACCCCTAATGGGCATGTGGCCAGTGGGA
The DNA here is from genome assembly GCA_016271365.2 of Neoceratodus forsteri. Taxonomy (NCBI): domain Eukaryota; kingdom Metazoa; phylum Chordata; order Ceratodontiformes; family Ceratodontidae; genus Neoceratodus; species Neoceratodus forsteri. The sequence goes on along the minus strand of CM028129.1, from coordinate 1,705,178,126 downwards.
CAGAAGCCAGCAGCCCAGTCACCAGCAAGGACCCAAGGGCTGTTGATGGAGCCAAACACTCTACTCAGTCTGCGGGTCCTACCAGCAGGTCCAGTTCCACCGGCTATGCTGGCAACGGCACATAGGCCAGACCCTGCAACCACTGCTCCTTAAGAGCTACCCAGTGATGGAACTGCCCATAGAAGTCCCCATTTACAGAGAGGGACTCCAAGTCTGACACCGCGACCTCTTAGAATGAGAGGCCCCTGCTGACAATGACAAAGCTGGTGATGACCGCTAGCTCAGAAAGCTTGAAGTTCTCACAGCACACCTCACAGAGGGCTGCCTCGACCGGTACTGTTTCTGCCCCTTCTGATGGAAATAAGAAGAACTTGAGGCCGAGCCGTGCCGAGAACCAATCGGGAGTCAGGAACAAGCCTCCTGGTCACCGGTCACTGGATCACCCATGGTCAGAAACCTTACATGAAAGGGAAAGTGGACAGGACACGGCCCCGCCACTGGAAGAACCTGCCCAAGCAGGCTCCTTACCATCCTCTACAGCCATTGACCGTTAACTCAGTAGGGCAGGGAGAAACTGACAAAAATATTTAGTAACAATATTAAACTGATACAAAAATAAACTCTAGCTTTAAACACTACAACTGAGAAGAACTGAATTCTGTATCATACAGATGTGAAATTCTGACTCCCAGTGGGCGAACGACGTTGTCACTGATGCACACTCGATGACAGAAAAAAAGTAACTTAGGCAGTTGGGGGCGGGTGCCGAAGTAAGCCTGTGCTGCATGCTCCGCCCTGTGGCGCCATACATGCACACAGCTTGCCTCGGCACCAGCCCTCCTGAAAAGATCTTGCTCCCGCCGGCTCCTATCGCCTCCAGCTCAGACCCAGTAGTGAGCATCAATGTCGAAGACTGATTCCTGGAAGATGTGTTTATTTCAGCTGGATAGTGAAAGACTTCTTATCCTATAAGCTGTTTTGTCGATATTAGAGTACAGCAGTATGGCTTACCACCACCCGTCCAGTGCCACTTTGGCCCCTCTAACTTTTCTGAAATTTATTTTTATTGCATTTAATAGCAATACATGAGGCAGTATCACTTGAATGAATGAAAACATTTCACTTGAAATTAATATAGAATCTTAGACTATGTCCCCGTGAAACTACTGTGAGGGCTAACACAATGAGTAGACTCCCAGAATATTTTAAGCACCGCCAACTGTGACCATATCTGCAGCCAGTGCTCATGAAGGAATATGCTCAGCTTGAAATAACAAATATGTAATAAACGCTAGCACTGTGGCTATTATGTAGATGCATTTCTATGAAGCACACTTCTAAGTAACATTATTAAACTGACACAATATTCTACCTCTAAAAAACTCGTGGGACATGAAATTATTTATAACTTCAGATGCTATTTTAAAACCTGTAAGTATAAATAGCGGGATGGGATTCATAATACTGCTCAGTTTTACACTCAGATTAATAACCTTCCCACATAAGAAAAAATATAATGTATGACAGATACTCTAACAAACAAAATTTTTTGAACTCCTACGGGTTACTAGGCACAAGTGCACGTCTCTTTAGTTCAGGGATAGAAAATCGCGGCTGCAACAGCCACCCTGACTTCTCAGAGTACCAATGCAACAGCAGAAAACTCCATTTTGAAAAGGCCCTCTGCCCATTCACACAGCATTTCAGCACAAATATGTCTATCATTCTCCTGCCGTTTTATAATAGGGTTGCACATATGGTATTAAAAGGGTGTTTAAACAGTTTACCAACACCAACCTTGGGGAAGCTATAATGTTGCCTATTATTATTATTATTAATTTTACACCTTCCCATACAATAAACAGAAGGTTACTCAACCCCAAACCTCAGCAGCATTGTTTAACAAAACACAGATAAAATGCACCATAGGTTATACTGGGAACATGGGTCAGCAAACTTTACACGGTCCATGTGGGTGACCATAACAACAAGTCATTCTGTAAAAGAAAGGCTGAAAAGAAAATATGGCAAGAGCCACAATCCATGCACAGTATTGCCAATTAATCCTCATTGTCCTCCATATAAACTTCCATCGCATCAGTCATCGAGTTATTTGAAGAAGTTCTGCTGCAAAATCCCCAACCGCTTTGGCATCAGTGAAGGAATGCATTTTATTTTAATAGGTAAATTGTAAATGGGCTGGGAATGATAATCTATACGCAGTCCCCTTCAATTTTAATTGTTTGGTGACCCGTTTAAATGCTTTACGTCTCTGTCTGGTGGTGAAAGAATAGTCTGCAAAAAACAGTGCCTTTGCTTCTCCAGTCTTGACTGGCGAGGTTTCCTTCACTGCCCGTAATATCTTAGCTCTAATCACTGATGTTGTTGTTGTCAGCAATACCGTTCTTGGACCCTCCATGTTTTTTTAGCGATCTGCGTAGGTTGACCCGGTAGGCTTTAATAATTGGTACTGCATAGCCAAGACCTACAGCCTTCAGCAGCCAGCGTCCGAGAAATGTGGGGAGATTCCCCCTCCTCCGCCCCCTCCGGTATTCCAAGAAGCCTTATAGTAGCTGAATGAGCTACATTCTCAAGCTGTTCAATCTGGCTATAGACGGCTGCCTGCTCTGTAATAACAGTAGCTGTTGCGGCCAGTGCTTTTTCAGCCATCCAACCATGGTCAGCGACAGTTCCCATCATTGCGTCCATTAGTTGTTCCACCAGTACCAATTTATTATTTTGTTGATCCAACTTTTTATCCAGTTTTTGGATAGTTTTCATTAGCATACTAATTGTCATGCACAGGAAATCTGCCTCTGATTCTTCCACGTGTTTCTCTGCTTGGCACGGGCCTGCTGGTGTATTCGGAGGCCCAGCAGCCCTGAGGTCCCTGCAGCAGGATCATTTCTACCAGTTCCTTTGGGTCTTCCCATATTTAAACATGGGGACATGATAGAAACGTTTAAGTACCTGAGTGGAATCAACAAAGTCCAAGAGGGTAGCATCTTTCAGAAAAAGAGATGTGCAAGAACAAGGGAACACAATTTAAAGATGGGGGGTTCAGAGGCAATGTGAGGAAGTATTTTTTCACAGAGAGCATAGTGGATGCATGGAACAGCCTTCCTGAGGAGGTTGTGGGGTCTAAAACTGTGGGAGAATTCAAGAATGCATGGGACAGACATAAGGCGATTCTTGTGGGGGGTGTAGGAAGAAATAGGCTGTTGGTTAACTAGGATCTGCGGCCTATCCTGTAGGTAGGGAAATGGGCAGACTAGGTGGGCCAAGCGGTCCTTATCTGCTGTCAAAGTCTATGTTTCTATCCTTCTTCCAAGCACTGCCAGAAATGTAACACTGTCATTTTTTAACTGAAGGTCTTAGTTTAGGTGAGTTTAAATTTCAAATTCTTGTAAATAGATATGAGCTCGAGTGAAGTGCCTCTTACCCGCTCGACTGCTGGCCATGCCTCCTGGCCCCTCTAACTTAAGTGTACAACACCTGAGTGTATTTTGTATTGAACTGTAATTTTGATACACGTAATTGTGACATGCTATCTCAAAGGGAATGCCTATCCTTGGAATCTAGATAAGAGTTAAACTGGAACAAACCTATTTACAAGGCTGTTTATCACCTTAATGCTCAATAGTTCACTGAGTAATTTCAGACCACTGCTCATCAATTTGTCCTATGACAAGTCCATAATCAAGCTTCATGTGACAGAAAGAAAAGCTCATTGAGAGGGAATAACTGCATGTATCCTTAAATAAACAACATTAGAACAGAGAAACAACTGACAAAAGTAATGACTTTTGTACAGACCACAAGTCTTATGGACATGAACAAAACATCTAACTTAAGTTGAATTATAAAATGGGCAAGAGAAGCCAAGACAGGAAAATTACGTACCTACCGTAATTCTTGATCTTCTTGGACGAGTCTCCACCACTCATTCACACTAGTGGGAATTAGGGCCGGAGGCACTAGGACCCATCGGGAGCAAACTCTTTTGCTGGAGGGTCGGCGCGAGAGATGGCGCTACGAGACATCGGCGTCATGAAAGGCGGCTCGAGCGGTAACGGACTCTTTCTCGGGCGCCGACCTCCAACCTACCAGTACCTTTTTACCAAGGAGGCAGCGCAACCAACGTAAAGAGTAACTGTAACATTAAAACACGGACATAAGATAGTCCATACGACCGTGTAAGAAGGGTCAGTAAAGAAGTCCTCACAGCCTAAAGATTTGAGGGAGTGAAGACCAACACAGCGGTGAGCTCGGGGGATGGAGGGTGGGCGTGTGAATGAGTGGTGGAGACTCGTCCAAGAAGATCAAGAATTACGGTAGGTACGTAATTTTCCTATCTTCCTGGACCTAAGTCTCCACTCATTCACACTAGTGGGAGAGTACCAAGCTGATAATTCCCCAAAAGGGCGGCAGGAGAGCCAGAGCTCACATGTCTAAGGTAGAAGCCTATTAAGGATGGTTCTGCCGAATCGCGGAATGTCGCCTGGCATGAACATCCAGTGCATATGCTTAACAAGGTATGCACTGAGCTCCAGGTGGCGGCGTGCAGATATCTGCAATTGGAACATTGCAATTTCCGCCAGGATGCCGCGACCGCCTAGTAGAGTGAGACCTCTACCTTCTAATTTAACCTGAGCCATGGAGTAGCAATGTCGAAGGCATGCCACTAACCATGAGGAGATGCATCTGATAGCGACAGGTTGACCCAGCCGGGTGTCGCTTGAAAGAAACAAAGAGTTGTTGAGTCTTGAACATCCTTGGTTCTGTCCAAATAGAACACGCAAGGCTCTCTTAACATCCAAGGAATGAAGAGCTCTCCCTTCATTTTGGAATTACGAAGTAAGCTGGAAGTACCAGAGGTTGGTTTAGATGGAATTCTGACACAACCTTGGGAAGAAATTTTGGATGAGTCAGGAGAACTACTTTGTCTTTATGGAAGACAGTATCGGAGGGTCTGTAACCAGGGCATGTATCTCAGAGACTCTGCGGGCTGAGGTAATGGCCCCAGGAAGGCAGTCTTCCAGGTAAGAAATTTTAGCTCACAGGTAGCTAGGGGTTCGAAAGGCTTCCGAGTGAGCATGTCCAGCACCAGGTTAATGTCCCAGGCTGCAACTGGACGCTTAACAGGGGGTCTGGTATGAAGAATCCCCTTAAGAAATCTCTTCACCATAGGTAACTGAGCCAGAGTGAGGGATGATACCAGCTCATGGAACGCTGAGATGGCACTAAGGTGAACTTTAACTGTGGAGTACTGAAGACCTGAGTTAGATAGGTCCAAAAGATACTCCAGAACCTTGTCAGGAGGACAGGAAAAGGGGTTCCAAGAGGACTTTGCACACCAGAGAGAAACAGCTCCATTTGGATGTGTATGTTTTCTGTGGCTGGCTCCGAGCAGCCAGAAGGATGCTCGAGACTCTACAGGAGACGTTGAACCGATTCACTTCTATCTCTTCAGGAGCCAAGCATGAAGGTGAAGTGATTTCAGGTTGGGATGGACCAACGAACCCTGGGTCAAGAGAATGACTTGCAAGGGAAGTGGACTTGTGCTCCAAGCACCACTCCCATACCCTCATTGCTTCCCTGCAAAGGGGATAAGAGTGAGCACCGCCTTGCTTGTTGATGTAATACATCACAGCTTTGCTGTCCGTTTGAAGGAGAATGTTCTTGTGACAAAGGACATCCTTCAGAGCTTGGATCGCATAGAGGACCGCTCTCACCTCCAAGACGTTTATGTGGAGATGAGATTGACGAGTCCACACACCTTGAGTGTGGAGGAGAGACAGTGAGCTCCCCATCCAGTAGCGTCGTCTGTGGTGATGGAGATCTGATGGTCCGGAAGAGCAAAGGGAACCCTTTGAGGAGATTGCTCTCTTGAGAACACCAGGTGAGAGACCTTGAAGGGTTGCGTCACCTTGATGGGATAAGACTGGGGTGAGAGGTCGGAGACCACTGAGTGGAGAGCATCCATTGGGTGGTTCTCATGTGCAACCGGGCCAGGGGTACAGTGAACACCGAGGACGCCATGAGACCCAACATGCGTTGCATCGAGAGAGCTGTAACCGATTGGTTCTCCCCGATGTAACGGGTCATCCGAAGGATGTCGAGTCTTCTGTCCTCTGGAAGGAAAGCCTTCGCGGAAGAGGTGACTAGAAGCGTCCCTAAGAAAAGGAGCCTCTGGGAGGGCTGCAGTTGGGATTTTTCAGATTCAGCAGAGCTCCATGGACGTGAGAAGGCGAGAAGTCATTCACAGCTGCCAAAGTCCCTTAGCTGGGCCGGGCTTGCTAGAAGCCAATCGTCCAGGTAGGAAAGACTCGAGTCCGCCTTTCCTGAGATGCCGTGAGAACTGCACAACACTTTGTAAAAACTTCACAAGCGCCGAGGATAGCCCAAAAGGCAGGACTCTGAACTGATAATGCTGACCCAAAGCTACAAACCTGAGGAACTTGCGGTGGTCGGGTGGACGGGGATATGCTGTACGCGCATCCTGCATATCCAGAGAGCCAGCCAGTCGTCCTGATGCAGCAAGGGTAACAGAGTACGTGGGAAATAATTTGAATTTCTCCTGGGGAGGAATTTGTTCAGCTTTCTGAGGTCTAGAATGGGGCGCATCCCCAGTTTCTTTGGAACCAGAAAGAAATGGGAGTAGAACCTGTGTTCCTAAATGCGGGCACCAGTTCTATTGCCCTGTTGTTCAGAAGGCCCTCGATCTCGCGGTGAGAGGTCTGACTGAGAAGCCGACAACCTGGGTTGTCGTCTGGGAGGACAATTTGGGGGGGGAAATTGAGAGAGTAACCCTCGCGAATTATCCGAAGGACCCATTTGTCTCAAGTTATGGACTTCCACTCGTTGTAGAAGTACATCAGACGACCTCCCACTGGATTAGGAAGTTCCATCTCGGGCAGTGTGGATGGAACTTGGGCCAACAACTCATAAGGTGGCGCTGGGGGCTTTGAGGCCCCTCGCTCTTCTGCGTCTTCTTCTGAGGTTGGGCAGGTTGGCTTTTATGGAAGCTTCCCTGCTTCTGCCTCCGAAAGGACTGACGACTAAGAAACTGGCGTCTGTTCGCATGCCGCAAGAGGGGCAGGCGGAGGTTCTGGCCAATTTAATGGCCGATCTAGTCTTTTGGAGGCTTCTAAGGCTTGCCCACCTGAGGGCCGAAAAGATAGGTGCCATCAAAAGGCAGCGCCATTACCTGCTGCTGCTGAGCATCCTTAGTGAAGCCTGAAGAGACGCAGCCAGGAATGGCGTCGAGTACAAATCCTGCAGCAGCTGAGCGAGAAGCAGTGAAAGCGTCCATGGCGGCTTTGACTTGTTGGTTATTGGATTCAATACCTCTAGTAACGGTCAATAGAAGCTCTGACTTGGAGTCCGAATCTGGAAGAGCTTCAACCATTCTTTCATAGAGTGCCACAGGATATACTCATACTGAGAAAATAGCCTTGATAACTGTGTCGCATACTTAGAGTGGAGGCAGCAAAGACTCTCTTACCTAATGTATCAATCTTATGAGACTCTTTGTTAATAGGTCGAGCTGAAGGTGTTTGAGGAAGAACGACCTTGTCATTCTCTGCCAGGACTACAATAGGATCCGCAAATGCTTGGGATGCCAAAAATAGGACGATCCTTGGGAGCTGAATACTTCTTATCAATGGATTTAGCCACTGAAGGATTAAGAGCAGGATTATTCCATACCATTTGAGACAGCGTCTCGAAGGAAGGCTGGATCGGAGGAGTCAAATCCGTAGGGATCTCCGAAGCATGAAGGTACTGGAGTCTTAATATCTTCCCAGGATCGATGTCTGTAGTCTGGAGAGAAAGAGTGGATCTCAGGTTCTTCAACAGAGACTTAAAGGACAGGTCCTCGACCACAGGCTCTGTAGCAAAGAAAGATCCTGTTTCCTCCTTCATCACCCAACCGAAGGTCTAGGTCAGGCTCAACATCATCTCTTGATGGTCCAGAAAGGACTGTTTGGACAGGAAAGGAATGAAAATTAGGAGAGGAGGAAATATCAGAAAAACAAGGAGAGTCCCGAGGACCCCGGCGCCGAGGCAGCAAAGCGGGCGAGCGGCACCAAGGGCCTGCAGCGCCCAAAGAGGCAGCTGGCCCATAGCGGCACACCAAAACCCCAAGCGGTGCAGGCAGCAGCGCCGGCGCCCCGCGGCACCACGGCAACAGCAGCGCCGCACACGCAGCGCCCGCCGACGCAGCCAGCGCCAAGCGGGCGCCGCCAGATCAGCGCGCGCGACGACCCCGCAAGACCATCGGCACCAAAGCGGCGCCGACAAGCCCAACAGACAGCTCAAGAAGGCGCCGGAAAAAGCCAGGAACCTGGAAAGCAAGAGGAGGAAACAAAACCAGGAGATAAGGGCATCGGTGTGGCCCCTGCGCGCAGCCATGTGAGGGAAACACCTAAGCGCGAATCGCAGGCACGAAGAAGCGCGCGCGACTAGGAAGGTCAACCGCCCTACCTGATGCCGGAGGGGCCCGAGGCTCGAGGCAACCGAGCCAGGCAGAAGAATCCAACCTCCGAGCCCATCGCTCCATAAGGCGGCCCACTGATAAAACTGCTCATCTGGAGCCCTACCTATAGGCGGGGAGGGCTCCGATGTCGAGCAGCGATTACCAAGTTGGCGACTCCGAAGAAGGAGACGGCAACTACAATGATAACCGACCGTCGTCGGCGCGACATACCGAAGGCGACCTCGAGATAGCCTTCTCTTTTTGACCTGTGGGCGAAGAAGAGCTCGAGGCGAGCGGTGCCGTGAAAGCGACCGTTTATTTTATGCCTGACAGAGGACCGCCCATCCCAGGCATCGGACTTGACCGTTAGCCGGAACCCGCTGAGTTTCTTGAGAAGGAGGTTGACGGACCCAGCCCGGCTGACTGAACAGCTTTCATCTGAAGTCTCCTACGATCACCTGACCTGCTCATGGTTGACTCCGTCCAGTAGGCGAGACTTCTTCAAGTAAGTTAAATTTAAGATATTAGAAAAATTTTCGAAATAGAATAAAATTAAGCGATACTACTATCGTGATAATGTTAAAAAAAACAAACTGAAAACTAGAGCTAGTTTGAGATTTGACTCCGATCTCAAGGCAGCGACGTCGTATACTGAAGCGCATCTCGGCGGTAGGAAAAAGAACTAACGAGGTGGTTGGAGGTCGGTGCCGAGAAGGTCGTTACGCCTGAGCCGCAGCTGCGGCACCGTCATCGCGGCGCGCCATCTCGCGCCGACCCTCCAGCAAAAAAGTTTGCTCCCGATGGGTCCTAGTGCCTCCGGCCCCAATTCCCACTAGTGTGAATGAGTGGTGGAGACTTAGGTCCAGGAAGATCTGTGATTGGTCAGATGTGATCACATGACTTGCATTATTCCAGCACACCAGTGCAAGTTAGAAATACTTAATTTTCTGAACTCCATTACTCAGCGTGTAAAACAAAAGTCAGAGGAACCATTTTATAATCACAATATGGCACTTCAGGGTGTGTGTAATTCTGGGATAACAACACATTTCGGGTGCGTAAGGCACACAGCATGGCCTCGTGCCTCACTTTCTGAGGCATGCTGTTATCCCACAACTGCACACACCATCATGCTTTATTGCCTAGTTTAGGCATTTCTAGTAGGTGGTGACCTTCTGAATAGCAGCAGTATGAGGCACTGGGGATTACGGTTTTGATGTAAAGGAAAGTTCCTCCTGGTACCATAATCACAAACACACCAAAAAGAGGAGCAATTAGATTTATCAGTTCCTTGAGAGCTGTCCTGAAGTTGCTATTGGAATGCGCAAAGTCTGTTTCTGAATATAAAATCTCTCCTGTGATGTGAACCAAAGCAAGATACATGATTCCTCCCCAAATACACAAGCTGCATAATATAAAGACGGTACATGAACACAACAGCAGTCTCTTTGAGGCCCAAGTACTCACCCTCTGCTGTTGTGCTTTCTGAATTGTTGTAATCTGCTGGGCCACAACAGACAGTACTTCAACATCAATGCGATTAAACTCATCAAAACAGGCCCATGCGCCAGAGCTGTGAAAAATATATGTGATAAATCAAGAGGAATCAATATTCATACACAGGTACCAAAGAAAATTGTATTATTTCACAATTTAAAGAACGGTTCCAGCAGGCAACCAAAAAACAAACAAGCAGCAGGGCTGGCAACATAATTCAGCTGCACAACATTCCAAGAAATATGAATCCCATGTCATTCCACTCTTCAACACTAAAGACATAAAGGCAGGGACTTTGTAACTTACAATTCCTTTAGGTCATAGTCTCCTGCCTGAGACATCCCAACCTGTTGATTTAGAAAGGGCCAGGGTGTCGCTAGCTGAAGATTCTGACAGACAACAGGAATTGTGTGTGAATGTGCAGCTATTTGTCATGTTCCTGTTTTCAAAAATGATATTCATAACACAGATTGGTTCATACTGTATGTAATCGTACCCAAAATAAAGCCAGATATCAAAAACAGGTTTTGTATTGTTTTCTTATTACGGAAAGCATTCTGTACAGTTCTCTTTATGGGACCAGGAATTTGGATACTGTCACTGTATGGATTCAGAACTCTGAGCACTGCACTGGCAGGTCAACAGCTCATGGAGAGAGTTCTGAATCCATGGAGTGACAATCAAAACTCTTAAGAAATGTGGTATCTGTGTTAGTCCAGTCAGTAGTGTAGAAGAAGAAAAAAACAATTATGTTTCAGGTGTTACCTTTTATTGGACCAACAACTGAGACGTGCTTGCTAGAATTATACTCTCTTCCTCAGGTCAGTGAAAGCAGAGCTGAGGTGCATGTCAGATACCGAGGTTGAGATGTGGGTTCAAATGAGTGAAGTCAAAAAGTACAGTTATGTAAGAACTTACCGTAACAGTAGATCTTTGAGAGGAGCTCTTGCAGCAGGGAAGACCTGAAGGACTGAAGCCGGTAGGCACCAGGACCCCATGAAAAATTTCTAGCTAGCAGTATACAACAGAGGACCACCCCCTTCGATGGCCCTTCCCCGATGCAGGGATTTATTTAACTCCAAAAATTGATTAGCGTTTTGCTCATAAAAGTGCTAAAACATTGTGAAAATGCATACCACTTGTCTCACTGTGTTTAACAAACATAGCACTTCTTATTTATTTATTTATTAGAACATCAGTTTAACAACCTTTGAGCCAGAGGCTCATTTACAAAAGTACCTCGTCACAGTGAGGACAAAACAGTGCAAGAAACAAACATCAAGGCAGACTAAAAAAATCAGAGTACATTTAGGAATCAGCCAAAAATACAGGCATTTGTCAAACACAGTATACAACAGGCTTACATGTGCGCTTTACAGAGTAGACAATATATAGTAGTTACATGGAGATTGATTCAGTGGGCAGAATAAAGGTGAGGCTGGGTGGAAGACATCAGAAGAGGAGTGTGGGGACGATAGTAGCAAGTAAAGGCAGAGCTGGACAGAAGGTCAGAGAGCGGCTCGGAGAGCTTTGTCTGGGAGGATAGGAGGAGGCTTAGAGGCAGGTACAGCTGCGTGTTGAGAGCAAGTGATTTCTAAGACTAGTTTTAAAATAAGATAACTTCTGGAAAACCTATATAAATACTTTCTGTACAGTTAGCATTATCCCAAGAAAAAAAACTGCTAATCAATTTATTTAAAACCCTGCGATGTCACGCATGGTATACAACAGGTGGTCCCCAGCCCATCCCCAGTTCTCCCGCTGGAGACCCGGCTAGTATGAGACGGGAAAGGAGAACTGAGTAACAAAAGTATCTGAGATAAAGAACCTATCAGGGAAGGAGGGAGGGAAATACAGTACCTACTGCAAGTGCTCCTCTCAAAGATCTACTGTTACAGTAAGTTCTTACGTAACTGTACTATCTTACTTCAAGATTCGCTCTTGCAGCAGGTACCACCTAAAGGACAGAGTCCCAAGCAGCAGAGACGAAATCCCAGTCAGAAGGGTGGAGGCAGGAGTCTCCCATGAGGTTAGGACAGTAAGTCCAGAAGGACTGCGAGTCCGAAGCTGGCTCTGCGTCAAGAAGCAATGTCCAAGCTGTAGTGTTTTACAAAGGTGTGGACAGAACTCCAAGTGGCAGCCTCACAAATATCAGCGGCAGACATATCTTTCAGTGAGGCAAAAGAAACAACCACACTGCTGGTAGAATGACCCTTTACCGAGCCTGTTAAGGGTTTGTCATACTTGTAACAGAACACAATGCAATTAACCAACCATTTGTATAAACACTGCTTAGAAACTGGAGCCCCTGCCATTTGGGGCATGAAAGATACAAACAACTGACCTGACTTTTGAAGAGTGGGTGCGTTCCAAATAATAAAGCACTCTGTGGACATCCAGAGATAGTAGCAAGGCCTCCCCACAGTACGAGTACTCTGGATAATACACCGGAAGGTGGATGTCTATTGATTCAAGGTAAACTTTGAGATCACCTTCGGCAGAAACTTAGTTCTGAAGGATACCCTGTCCTTGTGAAAAAAAACAAATAAGGCTCCTTACACATCAGGGCCTGAAGTTTGGAGATCCTGCGAGCAGAAGTAACAGCAACTAAAAATAATGCTTTCCACAATAGAAAGCGTAGCTTGCAACTTGCAGCTGGTTCAAAAGGAGACAATGTGAGCTTTTGTAAAACAAACAGAAGATTCCAAGGTGGGATGGGGTCCCAGACGGAAGGCTTCAAATGTAGAATGCCCCACAGGAAAGTGCGGGTAAGCTCCAGCGGGGCAATGTTTTTGCCCTCAATAGGCACATGGTAGGCAGAAACAGCAGACAAGTGGCACCTTGAGAGAAGAGTAGCTAAGTCCTGCATCCGATAGGGAGAGGAGGTACCCCAAGACTGAGTTCACTGGGCAGGTGAAAGGGTCCAAATGTTGAACAGTAGCCTAAATGTAGAACCACTTCCATTTCATAGTGTAGGTCACCCTAGTGGAGGGTTTCCTAGAGGCCACAAGGACATCCGCGACTCTGGGGGAGATCCTAGATCTGGAGACTGCTAGGTCTGCAGAAGCCATGCATGTAGATGCAGAGATCTGAGATACCGGTGTATCAGGGTTCCCTGCTCCTGGGAGAGCAAGTCTGACCGAGTTGGCAGAGGCAGTGGAGAGTCCCCTGCCAGTTGCTGCAGCATTGGGAACCAAATCTGGTGGGGCCAGAATGGAGCCGCCAGGATCATTTCTATACTCCCTGACTGCAACTTGAGAAGGATCCACTGCAATAGTGGAAAAGGAGGAAAGGAATAAAGGAACCACCCCGTCCAGGAGAGGGACAACGCGTCTCGGCATAAAACACCAGGCCCTGGATCTAACGAGCAAAAATTGGGCAGTTTTGCGTTGGATAGGGAGGCAAATAGATCCAGTTCTGGAAAACACAACCTGGCTAAAAGATCTTCTGCCACTGAAGGATGAAGTTCCCATTAGTGAGTTCTGGACCAGGGACAGCGTTAACATGCACCAAAAGGGCAAAAGTTGCATCCTTTCCAAAACTGACCCCATTTTCCTTTGCCAGTGGGTCCAAATTGAGACACCTGCTCTATTACAATATCTAAAACAAGGTAATTTGAACTGTTCAAAATCTGCCACTGATTATGTTTTGACCCAGTAGGTTCCTCTTTAGACCCACGTCTTTTTACACCAATGGGGCCAATTCGACCCATGTTTTAAACCACCCAGCGCTGTCACTGCTCTGGACCGAGACTATCTGAGGTTGTCGGTCAGAGTGTTGTGAAAGCCCAGGACATGGACTGCCAAAAGTTCCAGCTGATGGTCCACCACCCAAGTCCACACATGCATGGCTTCTCTGCAGAGGGGATAACAGTGTACCCCCACCCCATTGTTTGCTGATATAAAATACCACTGACATGTTGTCGGTCTGTATCAACAGAAGGCCAGGCAGTAAGACTGAGTCTGGTGATCTCCTAGATGAGCTCCCCAACCCTGGCCTGACACGTCTCTGGTCAGGATTTGTGTGGGAGGATCTTTCTGGAGGCAAACACCTCTGGAGAAGTTGAAAGTGTGTGTCTGTCTAGTATATTTACTTGGTTATCAAAAGTAAATAAATAAATAAATAAAAAAACACCATGCCAAGGAACGTTTAACTGGGTTGGATACTAGGACCGGTTGATCCTGGTCATCTGATTGTTGATCCCATTGAACCTTCAGGTTCCACTGGTTACCCTCATGTAAAGCTGGGCCATGGGGACTGTAGCAATGGCAACTGGCATGTGGCCTAGAAGTCTGAGGACAGTCCGGGCCGGGACTTGACGAGCAGAGAAAAGCTGCTGAGCATGTGACTAAAGGTGCTCTGCTCTGTCCTGCAGAAGAAAGACTTTGCCTTGGGCTGTGTCCAAAATTGCCCCTATGTGTTGAAGCCACTGACTTGGCCAGGGGGAGGACTTGGGGAGATTCAGAGTGACCCCTAAGTCCTGAAATAGGAAGAAAGTGTCTCGAATAGTTTCCATCAGCCGGTCCCGAGAGGCAGCGGTTAGGAGCCGGCTGTTGAGGTAGGGGAAGACATAATGTCCCTGCCTCCTAAGACTTGTGACTACCACAATGAGGCATTTAATAAACATTCTGGGTGCCGAGGACTGGCCAAAGGACAGAGCCCTGAATTGATGGTGGTGTCCCTGAAAGCATAAGTGCAGGAACCTCCTGTGTGACTGGAAAATCAAAATATGGAGGTATGCGTCCTGCATGTCCAGGGAGCATAACCAATCCCCTTGATGCAGCAAAGGAAGGAGATCTATCAGGGTGACCATCCTGAATTTTTTGTACTGGTTCAGGTGGCTGAGCTCAAAGATTGGACGAAGGTCCCCCGTTTTCTTTGGCATGAGGAAGAAGTGAGAGTAAACCCTTCCCTCATTGTGCCGGGGGAACAGGCTCTATGTCTATCTTTTGGAGGAGAGCCTTGATTTCCTCTGCAATCAGGGTGCTGTGAGCCTGAGAGTAGTGAGACTGTACTGGTAGGTTGTCTGGAGCAACCTCTATGAATTCAAGAGTGTGTCCACTCTCGATAAGTTGCAGAACCCACCGATCTGATGTTATTCCGGCATCACCCTTCTAAGAAGGAAAATCAACCCCCCACCATCTCTCTCAAGGTCTCAGGGAAGGGGGGGGTCAGGCAACGAGTCAGGCAGAGGAACTGGGGAGAGAGAGCGCAATCTGAGAGGTTCTGGGAGCCTGGGGGGGCAGAACCTCTGGAGATGAGGGTGGAGGCCTTGAGCTTAAATCCAGCCCTCTGCTGTTGTTGCCCTCTAGATTGTTGTTGAGTTGTTGTTGAGCGGTTCTATGAAAGGACTGCTTAGGTTGCTACTTAGGTTTGTACATAGTGTACACTGATCTAATGGCCTTTCCAGCCTCTTGCAATCAGGTAATGATATGCTGGGTATGTTCCCCGAACAGAACCGTCCCTCTGAAGGGGGCATCCATGATCTTGGACTGGATGTCCGGGGTGAACCCGGATACTCTCAGCCAACAGTACCAGTGAATACAAACAGCCGAAGCACCAGCCCTACCCGCCGAATCCACTGTATCATAGGATGCCCATAGCACATGGTTACCAACGTCTGAGTCTGACTTCAAAATAGCTATGCGCTCCACCCGTCCATGGGAATCTGACATGGCTTGAGCAATCTCCAGTGCTTTTTCCCACAGGGCATTTTGGTACTGAACCATGCAGGCAAGGAAGTTTTGAGAATGAATGGTGCAAGTGGCAGATGAAAAAACCTTCCTGACCAGATAATCAAACTGTTTGGAGTACTTATCTGGGGGTTATGTACTGAGGTGCTGAGGGTGCCTGGACCTATCGTGGGTGGCATTTAACACAATGGAGTCTGTCTCCAGCTGTTCCCCATAAAAGGGATCTTCTCTGGGGACGGTGTACAGCCAGATTGATTTCTAGGATACTGCAGAGGTCGAGAAGGGACACTTCCAGGCAAGCTTGTTGGCATCCTTGTAAGACTCAACCTTTGGAGGTATGACTGTAGGTAAGGTGTCCTTCCTTCTAAGAAATGTGTCCAGTCGCTTCTTCTCTGGGTCCAGCTCTTCAATATCCCAGCTGTTCAGCTGATGGATGTAATGCATCACCTCCATAAAAGAAGTGTCATTGGGCAGGGGAGTGTGGGGCATCCTTGCCGCCCTTGGGCTCCAACAGCAGGTCATAGTCTCCTTGACTGGAGGAAGAGGAGAAGTCCATGCCCGAGTCCCCCGAATCCGATGAGGGGGAAGATGACCATGGAGGCTAGACTGTGTTGGGGGTGTAACCAAGCCCAGGAAATAGGCAGTGGGAGATGATCAAGAATGTAAACAATCACAGTTAGGTGTGGTAACACCAGTACGGTGGACAGTCTGTTTTTCAATTTTAAAAAGAATCAGAATCAAACTACCAGCTACATCAGCAGGTTCTGCAGAATGTGAAAAATCATAAAATACATTTTTAAGACTATGGACAGTTTGAGTCTTAAGGGGGATTGACAGTGTCCCTTTAAATGTTATATTATTACACACTTGCAAAGGGGCTGACGCCTCAGGGAATACGTTGGAAAACATAATTTTAGGCACAATTAAGCTTGTATTTCATACATCTTCTGTAGCTTTCTCCACCCCCTTACTGTACAGTAAGGGAAAGGGAACCTTGCTTAACCAGGAGTAGCACACTAAGCCGAAACTTGTTTCCAGATGTGACCTCGGAGCACAAGGAAGTTAAGTGGCTTGCTCAGGATCACACAGTATGCACCTAGGCAGCTGTGGGATTCAAATCCCAGGTCTCTAGATCTGCAGCTCAGAGCCTTAACCCAATTGGGTAATGTTGCAATGTGTTCCTGCTACTCACAATGTGTTTTTGACATCAAGTACAAAATCACTACGTGGTCATAAAAAAAGCTGTAGTTGCTGTTTCTTTGAGTGCCCTTCGAGTTATGTAGAAGCTTTGGCTATACATGTTTTCCCTGAAAAATTATTTTGTCCCTGGAAGGAGCACCAATACATTCAACTCTGTAAGGAATCACCAAATAATTGGTGCTATAAGTAAAATATTAGAAGCTCACAAAATCTTTCTTTTTTAAGGATATGTATCCCCTTAGAGTTCATCTGCCTCTACAGATTATTCCTCACTTAGAGTCATTATCCTCTGTTGTTACATTAATCTGTTGCCATAATAGCTGACAGCAAAAAGGGAAAGGTATTGGCATAGTTAGGTTTAAAAACTGCAAGCATAAAAGTGTGTAACTTTTAAGGGATTAAGGGAACAAGTAGCACTGCATTACATACTAACATATACTAACATACTAAAATGCCAGCAGAATAGGCCTAACGGTCTTTCGTGTCTGCTTGTTTGGTCAGTCCCCAACCTGGGTGCTGACCTTGCTGTCCCCCTCGCCTTCTCTGGCTTCTCCCTTCCCAGTTCCAGATATTCTTGCTGCATTGGAATTTGCTTCCAGAACCCTTCCCCTGTACCTGTCCCACCCCCTCTTGAACCCCTCCACTGTCTCTGACTCCACCAGCCCAGGCAGTGCATTCCATGGCTCCACCACCCTCTCAGTGAAGTAGCACCTCCTCCTTTCTCCCCTGAATCTTCCCCCCTCCAGCTTCCAGCCATGCCCTCTAGTGGCCCCTTCCTCCTTCCTTCGAAGCACCCCAACTGTTCCTCCCCTACTTACCCTCTTCATGTACCTGAAGACCTCTATCATGTCCCCCCGGTCCTTCTCTCTTCCAATGTGTACATATTTAGCTCTTCGAGCCTCTCCTCATAGGTCCTGTCCCCCAAGCCCCAAATCATGTTGGTTGCCCTCCTCTGGACCCTCTCTAGGAGGTTAATGTCCCGCTTTAAGTGTGGCCTCCAAAACTGCACGCAGTACTCAAGGTGCAGCCTCACCAAGCAGTTATACAGAGGGAGTATCACTTCCCTCCTTCTGGAGGTGATCCCCCTAGTGATGCATCCCAGCATCCTGTTGGCCTTGGCTGCTGCCCTCCTACAAGTCTCAGAGTTGTTCATCTTGACATCCACCACCACTCCCAGGTCCCTCTCAGCCATAGAGACTTGTAGCATTTCCCCCCCCAGGGTGTACACTTGACCTGGGTTTCTGGCCCCCAGGTGGAGTACCTTGCATTTCCCTGCATTGAACCTCAGCTTCCACTTTCTAGACCATCTTTCCAGAGCCTCCAGGTCCCCCTGTAGGGCCACCCTCCCTCCTCCCCATCCACCACCACCCCCAGTTTCAAGTCATCTGCAAAGAGACTCATCTCACTCCTGATTCCTGTCCTTATGTCAGATACGTAGGCGTTGAACAGAAGGGGCTCAAGCACTGATCCCTGTGGGACCCCACTAATGACCCTCCTTGGGGATGAGACTATCCCACCAACTACGACCCTCTGGGTCTGGTCCTGGAGCCAATTGCCTATCCATCTGATCATCTGGTTCCCCACCCCATTTCTCCCAGCTTATCCAACAGGCCCACGTGAGGAACAGAGTCAAATGCCTTGCTGAAGTCCAGAAAGAGGACATCCACTGGTCTACCCAGGTCCAAGGCACTTGTCACCCAGTCATAGAACTCCACCAGGTTTGTCTGACATGATTTCCCAGGATGAATCCATGCTGTCTATTGTCCAGGCACCTGACTTATCCAGGTCCCCCCTAGCCTCCTTGACAATGCCCTCCATCACCTTGCCCACCACTGAGGTCAGGCTGACAGGCCTGTAGTTCCTGCCACCTCCCTTGATCCCCCCTTCTGGATAGGCACTATATGTGCCACCTTCCAGTCTTGGGGCACCCACCCTGTCCTCAGAGAGATGGTGAAAAGCTCTGCCAGGGGTTTTGCCAGGACATCTGCAAGTTCCTTCAGCACTCTGGGATGTAATTTATCCGGCCCCGGTGCTTTCTCAGTCTTAAGGGAGCTGAGGGCTTCCCTCACTCTCTCAGCTGTGATTTCCACTTCCGGTACCCCTTCTCCCTGCTTAGCCCTCCCCCCACCTGCCAGTGATGCCTCCTCTCCCAGACCTGCTGATCGGTAAGGGTCCCCTCCTCAGTATCTCTGTCTCCTCCCATGTATGATGCAGCACCCCATTTTCCCTGGTGAAAACTGAGGTGAAGTGCTCATTTAGTACCTCAGCCTGCTCCCCGGTCTTGTGCCCATCCCTCCCTGATTTAATCCTGCTAATCTGCCCTTCACCTTCGTTTTCCCCAATGTATCTAAGAACCCTTGTTCCTCTCCTAATTTCCCTGGCCAGGTTCTGCTCCTTCCTTGCCTTAGCGCCCTCACCACTCTAGTGGCCCTTCTAGCCATCAGCTCAGTACTCCCTCGATCCCTTTCACCCTTGAGCACTTGAATTGCTTATAGGCTGCTTTCTTTCCCCGCACCACCTCCTGGACCTCCCTGGTCCACCAACAGGGTTTTTTGGGCCCTACTGCATTTTCGTCTTACTCTTGCACAGGTGCTGGTAGCATCCTGCACCCCTCTCTGATGATTTCCCACCTACTATCAGCATCCATGTCTGACCCAATCCCATCCAAATGCTCCTAAGGATCCTTCCCATTTCCTTAAAATCTGCCCCTGAAGTCAGGTTACTTCCGTCTTTTATGCAGCCTTCTACCCTCCTAGGTCCAGGCAGAACCAGACCGTGATGGTCACTCCCGCCAATGGGTCCCTTACCTCCAGGCCCCCAATCTGGTCACTGTCTGCCAGGACCACATCCAGTACCCGTGCCTCCCTGGTCGGTTCCCTCACCTGCTGAGTTAGGAGCAGCGTCTTGAAAGACATCCAACAACCTCTGTTCCCTGGTCACAAGGATGTCATAGTCTCCCAGTCTGTTCCTGGCATATTTAAGTCCCCAACACCACCACTTCCTCTGCCCAGTCTGCAGTGTCTCTAACATCTGCCACCAGACTATCCTCCAGCTCCTCCGCCAGGGCAGGGGGTCTATACACCACTCCTATTTTTACTCTCTTGCCCCCCCTTGTTATCAAGGTGACCCAAATCGCCTCCACGGTTCCCTCCGCCTCCTCTACTCCCCCTATGCCAATGCAGTTTTTGACTATCATTGCTACCCCTCCTCCCCTTCCCTCCCCCCTGTCCTTCCTGAACATAGTGTATCCCTCCAGGTTCAGGTCCCAGTCATGTCTTGCAGTGGCCCAAGTCTCAGTGACTGCTGCCACATCCACTGCTCCCTCAGTTAGCATCGCCTGGAGCTCAGGCATTTTATTGCCCAAGCTCCTGGCATTTAGCAGGACTACCTTCCACCCTTTCCCTATAGTTCCATTTCCCCTGCTCATGTTCCCATGGGGATTCTGTTTTCCCCTGGTCTGCACTTTTGCCATTGGCCTTTCCTGCAATCCTCCTGGTCCCCAGGGGTGGAGACAAGTCCCTCCTTTATCGGCACCCCTTGACAGCCTTTTCTCCCATCCCACCCCCCTTCACAAGTTTAAACCCCACTTTTCACCAATGAACCCCTCTATTTTCAACTTAAGGATTCCCCTTCCCTCCAAACTGAGATGTTCAAGAAAAATTCTATCTAGGGTATAATAACAAAGGTATGGGATTCTGTTTGTATCTGAAGTGAGGAGCAAATACCGTAAGTAGGCAAGGCATCCCCCCACTGTAGCTAACTCTCAAAAGTAAGATTGTGCAGGGGGTTCACTGTGATGGGGAGTGTGGGACAGTTTTAGTTAGGAGAGTGCTGTGGGAGTTTGGACACTGTCTTAACTGCAGAAGGTTCAAATTAATGAGGATAGAACTGGAAGCAGCAAAGGAGGAGATATTCCATTTGAAGGATGTACAGCAGTTGCTAAAAATCTCAAGTTTTCACAGACCAAGTCTTTTCTTAAGCCCACTTAAGAGACTGTCAGTAACTGGCAATATGGGACAAATCAGTCTGTGAGCTGGTGGGAGTTTGCACACTACCTTTTAAAATCTGGAAGCTAAATCAATTTCTTTAGTGGTCATCATTTTAAGGGCTCAAAACTCACTTCATGAGCATGTACACAGTAGGCTGGTAACTTTCAAAACGTGTTAGCCAAACAAACTCTTTTACTGGCCATTGGTGACCTGGCTATCTTTTCTTGTCCCTTCCTGGTGACTGGTAGTGGAAGCAGGGTAAACAAATTCTGGTCAGAGCCAATATGGCTGCGGAGAGCTTTTAGGAGTGGCAAGAGCATAAAAAAGAATATGCAGTGCTTTTGCTGCAGCCGTAAGTAATACTACAGCGACTAGAGTACTGCGCCTGCGTGATACTCGCACATGTGCAATGTGCCCTGTAGTCAGTCCTGCTCAACATGGCAGTGCTGACCTGACTATGTATGCACGTTAGTCATGCATGTGCAGTTTAAGTCAATGGCACCATGTTGCACACGGTGGCCATCACTGCTGCAGTTGCGGAACGGAAACATAGTGCGCCAGGAAGTGGATATATTTGTGCAGCCCATGCAGGGGAAGGGCTGCATAAACAGAATCACTGGAAACTATGTCGGAGCACTGTGGCAGCACATCAGACAGTGGTCCAGTTACGTGCTTTCATAGTAATCTTATACAAACCTGATGATGGCATAACATCCTTGGAGCTTGGCCCACAAGTCAGACTCAGGAGGAGTCTACTAACAAGCTAGAGATCTGGTCTGGGACTTGCTCGCCATCACAGTCACTTTCTCATTAGTGTTTAAGCAGTAATTTCAGGCAAATGTGCCTTAACCATATTGCTCTCAGTGCTGGTTGACTACCTTCTGGTTTTCCCCTGATTGTATTAGGCAGGGGTAGTAGCAGTTTTGAAGTGGTAGCTGCCGGCGGCGGCACGCTCTGGAAAAATGTGGTCCCCATGCTCGTCTGCACATTTTAGAAATGATGCCATTCCTTGTTTTGGCTGTACAGAAATTGACCCCTTTAACACAAAAACAAGGAGCCAATTATGGCCTCTACCCACCCCCTCACCCCGTTTCGCTTCAAGTGAGGAACGTGATTATGGGTTTGCATCAGATGTACAGTGACAACCATAGATGCATAATATTTTTAAACAGTAATCAACTGTATGTAAAAGTTCTTTTTTTTTTTTTAATGTGTGCTTTCATAATATTGCCAATACCCCTCCACTTGTTTGTACTCTGCCCCTGGATTTCTGTGCTCCAAGTGCAATATTTTAAATTTTTGTGCTTAGGACAAAAAGGTTTTTCAGATGAGAGCAGTCACTAATCTAAATTCTTTATAGTTTTTTGTTTCCTTGCACGTGCGTAAGAAACATCTTGGAGTAGAACGACATTTCAGAGGTGTGTCAGGGATGAGTCCAATGCACAGCAATCTACAGTGGGTTCATCCCTGACAGACCAATGAGCATGCAAGCAGACTGTGACACTAGTCACAGATTTAAAGTTAGAAGCCATTCTCTAGTTGAAAGAAATAAAGCGCGCTCCAATGAGGGCGCTTCATTCCTTTCATTCATGCCCTTACTGATCTTACCATTTGTCTCCCCACCCGCCCTGCAGATGTCCGGGTACCCAGCCATACACTGCATCCCCCTCTCTCTGTGCCATAAGCAGTAAACAGCCCTAGCAGTAAAGAACTAATAAATATAATTTATCCTTCCCCGACAGACGTCCGCGTTGAACTTGTTTGTGTCTCTGTGTGAATGAGAGTGTGTGTTCTTGTCCATCAGCTCCTCTGTCGCCAGTGCTTCATCTGTGCCATGATGCCCAGCCTGAGCACTGCTCTCTGTGATGGTACCCACTGGCCCGCCTCGCGTATCGGAGCGAGAGTGCAGAGACGTGAGACAGCATTGCTTGCAGAGATGTAGCTTAACCCTGGACTGTGAGGAGAGAGAGAGAGAGAGACGTGGGCTGCAGGGACAAATACTGAGAAGGAGGGACAGCAACACCACCACCCCGGAAGAGAGAGCAGGATCGAAAGAGGTGGTGAGTGGCACCAGTGTCAGGGACAGAGTGGGGAGAGAGAGAGAGAGAAAAACCCAAACAGTGACAGCAAACATGCTGAGATGTGCCAGTCCGATGGCGCTGAAGGTTAAGGCTCTAGATGCCTCACCTCGTGCCACGCCGGAGACACGGGTTCGGGAATGAGCCCAGGCTGTCGAGAGTCGGCAAAGGCGGATAGAGACTGAGCATCCGATTAATGGCTCTCCCTTCCCGGGGAGGGTGTAGGGACTGCATCGCTCCTGAGCGACCCCTGGTGTTGGTCAGGGTAGCCAGGAACAAGGCAATGCCATCGCACGGCACTTGGGGGTGAAGCTCGGCAGACGCTGGCCATCACTGCACATCTGAGCTCCATGGGATAGGGACAGAAAAAGTGAAAATCCCTGGTGCCTGATAGGCAAAGGCGGGACCAATGGTTGGTCCCCATGTCCAATGTCGGGCCACCCAGCTCCATCTCAGGCACTCCCTCCGCCCCCTGGCCGCTCCACTAGATTATAGATAGAGCGCCAGTGGAGTCAGCAGTCCTGCACCGGGGGGCTCAGAGCTGGGGAGTTAGGCAGCCAGGTGGTGTGGTAGGGAGATGGGCCCATGTCCAAGGAGTAGAGTCTGGAGGATTCAGGTGGGCAGGAACAGACCACACCGAGTGTCCTCGCTGGAGAGAGATCAGGTCAGCCGGTGTAAGGGGGCATAAAGAAAGTTGAAAAAAAAAACATGTTGAGATGCAGCGAGTAAGCAGAATGAGAGTGATCACCAGGTAATAGGCTGTCACTATTGCAGCACCACCTTGGCAGTGTGAAACTGGGGCAATGCAAAGTAGTGACCATAACCACGATGACCAGTGGCTCCCAGACCTGCAACTGAATAAACATTTCTTTTTTTTTTTAAATATATATATTATTTATGCACCTACTCCTCAGCTGGGATGGTCCTATGGTCCCCCTTTTCAGATACACTGGCAGCTCCTGCACCGGGCACCATGCCCGAGCCTCAACCTCCTTCCATCTCCCTCTCTAAGGCCACATCGTGGACCCCAGCGCAGAAGACCAATGGGTCAGGACCAGATGGAGCTCCAGCAGCATCCGGTGCAGTGCCGCAGGCAGATCCTCACAAGCGCTGGAGGATTCGGCTAAGTGTTTCCCCTTAGTTTTCTCCCCACGGCACAGGCGTGCAGAGACGCCAAGGATGCTGCAGCGCATGCTCCCACACATCACATATCGGATGTCCGCCTGCGTCATCCCCTTCACTGCTCCACGACTAGCACTACTCCCCAGTCTGCACCAGAAGACAGCAATGTCATGGCAGTCCCTCTCCGGAGAAGGAGAGCAGTCTCAGGGATGCTCAACCCTTCTCCCCCCCCCCGGGCCGACCCCCAATTACCTAAATCTGCTTCCTAACCTGGGTCACTGGTGTGGCGCAAGGTGTGGCGTCCAGCGCCTCAACCCTCAGCGCCACTGGGCCAGCCAAACTTTATTTCAATGGGTTGTCCTTTGCCTAGCAGTGTCTACTCCCTCCTCCCCCAGCCCCCAAGACAGACACAGCAACAGCGACAGCCGGTTCCAGCGCGGCATATATGTGCAGGTCCAATGCAATCCATTGCAGTCAGAGATGGTGTCAACCCCTCTTAAACAAGAGAAGTGGCACCCGAGCTCGGTTGGCATCCATTTTATTGCCACTCACTCTTCTGTCACCTTGCTGTCGGTCTGACTCTGGTTGTCTTTCTGAAGCCCAGTGGAAGCGGACAGCACATACAGAGAGGCAGAGAAAGTGGCAGCAAGAGTGCCGTGACTGGGATGGAGAGCAGTGCTGCAGAGTTTTCCTTTCACCATGAGGCAGTGGAGGTCACAGAGAGACAGAGACCAGGACAGACACAGTGTAAACATATTTGGTGCATCTATTCCACTATCTCGTTAAGGCACAGGTCAGGAAGCATAGCAAAACCAGAAGCAGTTGTAGAATTCACCAGAAATATTTATTTGCAGTAGCAGTAACATAAAAAATAAAATTGTTCAGTATAACTATTTAAAAAGGCAAAATAAAATAGAGGAGATCCAACAGAGTTTTCCTTCAGTCTCGCTGCCCAACTTGCAAGCAACTGCAGCTCTGTCTTAAAAGTCCTTCCAACACCCCATTCTTAACAAGTATCTTCCAAAGTGTTCTTGTTATGTTTCAGGCAGGTGCTGACGGGAACACAGCGTGCCTGAGCTGAGGCCTCTTCTCCACAGCTCTTCTGCAATAGGCTTAAAAATTGCACTCGGGTAACCCCTTGAGTTTTCAATTGCTTTTTACAATCATCTCAAACTATAGTTATATACATTTCAACAGTAATGCTATATAATTACTAAACAAAAGGGATCCCAATATCGGTTACATGTCCACGTAATGATCTGCATATGTTTTTATATCAGCAGATATGCAAGGGAGGAAAAGACAAGACAAGCAACGGAAAACTGAGAGACAGTGAGAGGCAAAGAATTGTGAGACTGTCGGGATATCAAATCCTAGGTCTCACAGGAAAATTTGGTTGAGCAACCAGAAGACAAGAGACAGGAAGGAGGAGAACAGAACAGATCCCTGCATTCAAACTCTCCATACCAACAGGGACAGGGTCCTGTTCAGCCTTGTCACATACACTCCACTCTTTAAGAGGGAACCTGTTTTATCAAACAGGTTTCCAAAACTTTCTAATAATGAAAGTTTCTAATTTTCAGAAATTAAGTACATGTACAATATCCCTTTTTCTATAACAGTACAGCAAACGGTAAAGTTTAAACACGTGCATTTTTCAACCTTCAGAACCCTCAATTCCTGATCCATATCTTGACAGAAAATTGGCATTGCTATTCTCTTTACCAGATTTGTGTATCACATTGAATTTAAATGGCTATAGTACCAGGTACCACCTTGTGATTCTGGATTTTTTATCTTTCATCTGGTTAAGCCAACAGAGAGGATTGTGATCTGTTATAAGTACAAAGTCAGCTCCTAGCAAATAAAACTTAAAGAGCCTCACAAGCCTCGGCCCCAGCACCCGATATACAGGTGCTGTCATGGGGCTCCTTTCAGTGTAAATCTTGCCCTAAATAATGATGATGTTAAAAAAATTAGAGCACTCGTAAAATTACAAACACAGGGTCCCAAGTATTTCCCGGTTTCTGGTGCCGCCCATGCTCCTCCCCTGCACTCTGCAGATTTATGATGCGATACCAGAGAGAGTGCAGGGACATGCTCCATTATACTCTATGGGCAGCACCTTTTCAGTCTTTTTTTATATTATAATGGCCATCCAGTCATAAAACATGGGCACAGGTTGACTAACAAGGCCCTTGTTAGTTGACCCGTGCCCACGTTTTATGACTAGATAGCCATTATAACTAAAAGACTGAAAAGATCTTACATGAAGTATAATGGAGCATCAACGCTCTCCTGGCATCCATCATAAATCTGCAAGCGAAACGAGGAAACAGAGGCATAGCAGGCAAAACCTGTGGACCCCATGTTCTAATTTTACAAGCGCTCTAATTTTTAACATCATCATTATTATAACACGATTACACTAGGCTAACACCATAGTCTACAGCACCTATATATTGGGTGCAGGGGCTGCTTCGTTTAACTTGGTAAGTCTCTTTAAGGGACTCCATGGCCCACTTTGCTGCTAAACATTCCTTTTCAATAGTGGAGTACCTTTTCTCTCTGTCACACAACTTCTTACTTATGTACAGAACAGGATGTTCTTTCCCATCGATATTCTGACTCAGTACTGCACCTAGACCTACCTCTGATGCATCTGTTTGTAACAAGAATGGTTTCTCAAAGTGTGGGCTTCTTAAAACAGGGGCTGAACATAATGCAGACTTACTGGCTTAAAAAGCTTCATCACACTTTGAGGTCCATTTCACATTATTTGGGTACCGTTTTTTTCGGGAATTCAGTGAGGGGAGTAGCTAACTCAGGAAAGTCGGGAACAAATCTCTGATAATAACCAGCCAGCCCTAAAAATGACCTGACATGTTTCTTTGTTTTAAGGACAGGGCTGTTAGCTACAGCATCTATTTTAGAAACCTCTGCCTTAACTTCTCCATTTCCCAACACATAGCCCAAACATCTGGTTTCCTGCATGCCCAATGCACATTTGATAGGATTAATAGTCAGACCTGCATTTTTGATAGCTTGGATAACTACTTGTAGGTGTTCCAGGTGGCTTTTCCAATCTGGACTGTACACCACAACATCATCCAGGTATGCAGCACAATAACAAGTGTGAGGTGATAAAATTACATCCACGTACCGTTGGAATGTAGCTGGCACACCATGTAAACCAAGCAGCATGGTGGTGAACTGGTAGAATCCAACAGGAGTGGCAAATGCAATTTTGTCTCTGGATTCTTTAGCTAAAGGTATTTGCCAGTAACCCTTGATGAGATTGAGAGTACTGCTATACTTTGCACTCCCCAGTCTGTCCACCAAATCATCTATTCTGGGCATAGGATAACTGTCAAATTCTAGCACTTGATTAAGTTTCCTAAAATCAAGGCAAATTCTAACACCCAGCAAATGTAAAACAAGGCACTGCAAGTAACGAGTGAAAACTACTTTTAATCACAACAACAGTTTTACAATAATGAGCCGTCCTGCAGTACAGAAACACAACCTCTACCGGTTTCACACTAGTCATGCGTCATCAGGAGGGTGATGCACCTCATGTCCGCTACTCTTAAACAGCACACCATTTAAGATGACCATACACCACGACAACAATAATGACACTTATATATGCATACAAATCCATTATTTACATTCATTATGACTGTCTCACAAAACTCAATGTTAATTCTCTACTGGTGAACAAGGGGCTATTAGCCCATCAGTGGAGTAAGTCATCATTGATTTCTCTTATTCCTTGCAAACATTGCTTGTCCATATTAACTCATGAAGGCCTTATGTTAAATCTATACCAGTAGGGGCTGGAAAAAGGAGCTAATAGCTCAACAGAGAATCAATAAAAAATGAGATCAAACATATCTCAAATAATCAGATTTCCAACACACCATGAGAACATAAAAACTCATTGAATTCTTTTACTATTAGTGCATAGTTTATTTATTTATTTATTTAGCTTTTGTTGACCAGGTAAGTGCACTAGGCAAATCCTGCCCATTTTCAGGCACGACCCGGGGGAAGGGGATACAGATGAATGCCAACTGACCTTGAACCAGACTAAGCTGTTAGTATTCCAGGAGGAATTGCTGTATACATAAGGCTTGTGAAAAAACATTTAACCATACCTTTATATGTTCCATTAGTCCATTAATTTTACATAATTAATGGGTTCCATTTTTTTTTATGTAAAAATCTGTGTATTAAAAACCGTAATACTGAGTAGGTGTTACAGCATTCATGTGCTCTCTTTCCCTACGAATGCACTCAAGACACTACACAAACACAGTACAAGCTTAAAACTGCCCGTTTCTCTTCACACACTACTGACCAGAAAAACACGGGCTGCTTCTGCAGCGGGTCGGGAGGCGGGAAGTATTCTCGCAGTGGGAGGGGGTAAAAGGGAAGTTGGCGATGCGAGGGACAGCC
The DNA here is from genome assembly GCA_016271365.2 of Neoceratodus forsteri. Lineage (NCBI taxonomy): Eukaryota > Metazoa > Chordata > Ceratodontiformes > Ceratodontidae > Neoceratodus > Neoceratodus forsteri. The sequence continues at coordinate 1,705,149,607 of CM028129.1, read as the reverse complement.
TGGGGGCCTTAGACAGCCGACAGCCATATGGGCGCGATGTGACTCTTCAGTGCTGCTGACAGGGGGACTGAGATTAAATTTTTAAACCAAACCTCTACAAGAAAAAAGTCACCCTTCAATTATAAATAACAACATATGGGGTGCAGTGTGTCTTACTTGAATTTCACACACTCCCTCATTGTTGGATAGCTAATAAACCCCTCGGGCTTCGCCCTTGGGGTTTATGTGCTATCCAACAACTCGGGAGTGTGTAAATTCTCGTAACACACTGCATCCCATACTTTATCCTATATATAAGCTACAAGAACTAGACAATAAATTTTACTTGTATGCCAGGGTTCTGTTTTCCTTCTATAGTACCATTTACAGCTATTAAGGGACTGGATCTTACATACTATCAGCGCCATCTAGAGGGAAAAAGAAAAAAAAGAAAAGAAAAAAACATTTTTAAAATCCAAACCTCTCATTTAGAATATTACCACAATATTCACAGCAGTAGTTCCACTACTTTCTTCTATCACATTGCATAACATTATCATATTTTTGTCTCTATTTTTATTTATTTCTCCTTTTTTTGGTTAAAGGCATTACATCCGATTTATCATTTAATCCAGGTGGCTACAGGCCCCCCCAGGGTAGTAAAAATTCAATATGCCTCTCTGTCCAGCAGAAGATCATTCATACTGCCCCCGGTCCCAGCCTCACTGTTTCAGTGCCACAAAACTTAAATTCATATTTCCTGTTATCATTCCTGTGTTTCATACAGTGTATGGAGACAACACTCCTGTCATCTCCCTTTAGTATGCTATGCGTATGTTCACCTATCCTAGTTTTGAATGACTGTTTGGTCTTACCAATATAAAAGGCCCCACAGTTACAGGTAGCCAAATAGACCATAGACAGAGGCTCATTATACACCAATATTCCCCATCAACAGGGAATATTAGCACTGGGCCACTGGTTGGACTTGGATTCAACATTAAATGAACATAGGAAGCAATCTGTTTTATAGTGTGCTGAAACTGTACTAACAAAAAATGCTTTTTTGTCCCAGGGAGATTATTACTTGCAGATCAAGGGGACGGCCATGGGACCTACTTTCGCACCGAATTATGCCAACCTCTGTTTGGGACTCTGGGAAAAACTAGTGGTCTATGACGTGCAGGTCAATTCTTTTTACCATAGGATTGACTTGTGGTGGCGTTTTATTGACATTTTTTTGATCTGGAAGGGCACGGTGGATGACTTGAAGGAATTTGTTTTATATCTGGAAAATAGCAACCCTAATCTTAAATTCAGTGTTATGAGGGACAAATGTAAGGTCACTTTTTTAGACATTAAGATCAGGAGAGATGCTAGTGATGAGATTCAAACATTACTATTTCGAAAAGATACTGACAGAAATTCCCTCTTATGTACACCTAGTTGCCACCTCAGACATATCATCAATAATATTCCCAGAGTACAACTACTCAGGGCACGTAGGAATTGTAGTTTGGATGGTGATTTTGTGAGACAGAGCAATGAAATGTGCATGAGGTTCTTGGACAGAGGTTATTCAACAGAATTTTTGGAGGATGCCATGCACGAAGTCTCTAACCTCAGCTGTACTGAGATAATGACTAACATACTAATATACTAAAATGCCAGCAGAATAGGCCTAATGGTCTTTCGTGTCTGCCGTTTGGTCAGCCCCCACCCTGGAAGCTGACCTTGCTGCTCACCTCGCCCTCTCTAGCTTCTCCCTTCCCAGTCCCGGATATTCTCGCTACACTGGACTTTGCTTTCAGAACCCTTCCCCTGTACCTGTCCCACCCCCTCTTGAACTCCTCCTAAAGCTAAACAGACAGGAGATAGCAACAGGATACATTTTGTTACTACATTCTGTAGACAATCTGGTGCCCTGAGGAAGATTATTTGTAAACATTGGCCCCTTTTAAATTTGGAACCACGTTTAAGAGAAATAGCCAAACATCCACCATGTACTGTGTATCGACAGCATAGGAATATTGGCAATATGATAATTAAGAGTTACCAGCCAGCTTCGGAAGTAGAACATGTCAGAGCCACTTGGTTACCCTGTAGACCTAGTGGCACTCTTCAATGTGGTAATTGTAAATATTGGGCTGTGATATTGAAACGCACCACATTTACCTCAGTCAGTGCCCTTAGAGAGTTCACAAGGAAGTCCTTTTTTAGTTGCACCACAGAAAATATGGTCTATTTGGCTACCTGTAACTGTGGGGCTTTTATATTGGCAAGACCAAACGTTCATTCAAAACTAGGATAGGTGAACATATGCATAGCATACTAAAGGGAGATGATAGGAGTGCTCTCTCTATACACTGTATCAAACACAGAATGATAACAGAAACATGAATTTAAGTTTTGTGGCACAGAAACAGTGAGGCTGGGACCGGGTTGGGGGGGGGTGCAGTATGAATGATCTCCTACTGGACAGAGAGGCATATTGGATTTTTACTACCCTGGGGGGGCCTGCAGCCACCTGGATTAAATTATAAATTGAATGTAATGCCTTTAATCAACAAAAGGAGAAAGAAATAAAAATAGAGACAAAAATATGATATTGTTATGCAATGTGATAGAAGAAAGTAGTGAAACTACTGCTGTGAATATTGTGGTAATGTTCTAAATGAGAGGTTTGGATTTAAAAAAAAAAAAATTATTTTCTTTTTTTCCCCTAGATGGCGCTGATAGTATGTAAGATCCAGTCCCTTAATAGTTGTAAATGGTACTACAGAAGGAGAAACAGAATCCTGACATACAAGTAAAATTCATTGTCTAGTTCTTGTAGTTTATGTAAAATTAATGGACTAATGGAACAGATAAAGGTATGGGTAAATGTTTTTTCAAGAGCCATATGTATATCGCAATTCCTCTTGGAATACTATGTACTACTAGTAAAAGAATTAAATTAGTTTTTATTTTCTCATGGTGTGCTGGAAATCTGATTATTTGAGATATGTTTGATCTAATTTTTTATTGATTTTATCTTGAGCTATTAGCTCCTTTTTCCAGCTCCTACTGGTACAGATTTAACATAAGGCCTTAATGAGTTAATATGGACAAGCACTTTTTGCAAGGAATAAGAGAAATCAATGATGACTTAATCCACTTATGGGCTAATAGCCCCTTGTTCACCAGTAGAGAATTAACATTGAGTTTTATGAGACAGTCATAATGAATGTAACTAATGGATTTGTATGCATATGTAAGTGTCATTATTGTTATCTTGGTGTATGGTCACTTTAAATGGTGTGCTGTTTAAGAGTAGTGGACATGAGGCGCATCATCCTCCTGATGACACACGACTAGTGTGAAACCGGTAGAGGTTGTGTTTCTGTACTGCAGGGTGGCTCATTATTGTAAAACTGTTGTTGTGATTAAAAGTATTGTTCACGCGTTACTTGCAGTGCCTTGTTTTACATTTGCTACTTTGGACCTACTAGTGGCACGCGTGTGTGGAGCTGGGGAGTTTTCTGCTACTTAGATTCTAACACCCCCTTCTTTTTTGTTTACAATTACCATTGGGGATGACCAAGCATTTCTCGACTCTTCTATGATAACCAATTCTTTCATGTTTGTATTTCCTTAACGTCAGCTCTTAACCGCTCTGGTAACCTGTATGTCTTTTGCGTAATAGGGCGAGCATTCCTTGGCACTATTACATGCTCAACCCCTTTTGCTAGGCCTGGTACGGTGGTAAAAGTACTGTTAAATGTCTTTAGCACATTACGAATGTCTGCAGTTTGTTCTGAGGTTAAGGAAACATTCACCTTTACAGCATCAGCATTTACAGTTTGTTCCAGTCTATCATAAGCTACATCAATATCTTCCTTATCAGTTTCTGGTAAAACTAGCAAAGCAGCTTTTGGCATTTTTCAACCCATTTCTTGAGGAGGTTAACGTGGTATATGTTAGTAGGATTTTTCCTGTTAGGGGTCTCAATCTCGTACTTAACGCTGCCAGGACGTCTAAGCACTCTGTAAGGCCCTTGCCACTTCACTAACAGTTTTTTTTCTGTTCTGGGTAACAGTAGCAAAACCTTCTCACCTGGCTCAAAAACTTTCTCTTTTACCCCATGGTCATAACATACTTGTCACAACCCCACTCTGCAGGTCAGGCCCTCTGCTCCCAAAGTGCCAACCTCCAAGCGCAGTCTTGTGAACAGGTAACAGAACAGGGTAACCCTCCTGTCTGTTTTGTGGGTTCAAATCAACCTTTGGTCTCAAGTTCTGGAGAGATTCAAACTGTGAACCTCTTGCTAGCGTACCTAATGTACAGGCCCAGATACTTCTGCTCTTCGGGGTGGGGGGGCAGATATCTTTCACCTAAGGGGACCTAACCAGGCGTACAAAAATGAACCCTTAAAAACTCTATTAAAGACCTCAGAATAAACTCTTAACCTTTTCCCAGTTTGGTAAAACCAGTGAGCTTTGTACAGTGTCAGCTTTAACCATATATGCTTCCCTTGTCAAAGAAAGAATTTCAAAGGCACACCAGGTAGTCTCTAAAAATAGAGGTTTACTTAAAATAAATAAAAATGTAAAATATAAAAAAAACAGAACCATATATCTCAAAACATACAATCTTTTAAAACAATAAGGTTTAAAAAAAAGTACAAATTCCTACCAATAATACACTTAGACTTGTCTACCTAATGTATTCTTATCTTCATATAGTGCTGTAGATGTTTCTTTATTCAGAGTCCAAACATGTGTGTCAGTAAAGGTCTGTTACACCATAATTAAAACACTGTCTTGACTCTGCCTTCTCCATGATGTCACCCAGCTCCTCCTCTGTTTATTAAAAAATGATACAATCAGGATGTCTTGTGTCAGGAGGTAAATTAATAGGTGACATCAGCAGAAAAAACTTATTTCCCCATATGACTTCCCTATTAAATATGTAATTTTCCAAGTCCTTTCTTTCATCCATGAGCAGCATCCTCTCTCAAGGACATCAAAGGACTTTTATAACGTAGCACCTAAGTGCCATAACCTGTATTCTTCCTCTAAACACCATAAAAGTTTATGATTTCTAGCCTAGCAGCTGGTAGCTGCAATTAAGCTAGATAAACAGGAGATCCTTGATTTAGGTTTCTTCTAGCCTGTAATTATCTCCTGGCTTTTATCTTTTAGCTGAAACAGCATGTCCCATGAGAGACACTCAATAACACATTTTTATATTACAAAAATCATGGATTAATCAGACCCAGCTGTACAAGCATCACAATACTTTCTGCTGGTTTGGTGCCTCTTCCTGATTACTATGGGCAATTTCAACATATTTTGCCAGCTTCTTTCTTAGGGAGTACATATAAGATGTTATAGATTGTTTCTGAGTGGGTGGGGTTATTTTACCACGTTTCTTTTATCACATCCTGTGGCCCTCTTGGCTGCCTACCATACAGCATTTCAAATGCTGAGAACCCTAATGATGCCTGTGACACTTCTCTGTAAGCAAAAAGTAGGTAAGGCAAGAATTGGTCCCAATATCTCCCTTCTCTGTTTACAAACCTTTATAACATGTGTTTTAGGGTTTGGTTAAAATGCTCAACTAGCCTGTCTGCCTGCGGGTGATAGGGGGGAGGTTCTTATGTCAGTGATACCTAGTAGTCTGTACAGCTCCTTAAGTAATGCAGCACCAAGAGTACAACCCTGATCAGTAATTTTCTCTTTTGGTGTGCCTATCCTGCTGAAAACTTTTGCAAGCTCTGCTGCCACTTTTGAGACAGTGACACTACGCATTGGGACTGCTTCTGGGTATCGAGCAGCATAGTTGCATACTACTAGGATAAAAATATTTTTCTATTACACTTTTTTACCGTTGTCTAAAGGACCAACCACATCCATTGCAATTCTCTCAAAAGACACATCTATCAAGGGTAGGGACACAAGGGGCACCTTGTCTTTTCTCTCCCCTCTGTGCTTCTAAACATCAGATCTCTTGTTTCTTTCTGCTTCTCCGTCTCTTTTTGTTGTATAGCCCACCATTTGAAAAAGTCCATCAGGCTGTCAGGTTCTGTCACTGCATGTTTCTTTTCCATAACTTGTGCTGGCTATACAATCTCCTGTCTCTGCTAGTTTGGCTGCCATTCTCCTGGTAACCACTCCTGGACTTGCTGCTGCAGAATCCATACCTTTCTCTATGCCTCCCTGGTACTAGGTCCAGTACCTATGCACAAAACTCCTGGCTTAGAGTATGCACGGAATAAATCCCACTTAGGCTGACACCATCTCTCATTGAGGCACAGGTCAGGAAGCATAGGAAAATCAGGAACAGTTGTAGAATTCACCAGAAATATTTATTTGCACTAGCAGTAACATAAAAAAATTGTTCAGTATAACTATTTACAAAGGCAAAATAAAATAGAGGAGATCCATCAGAGTTTTCCTTCAGTCTCTAGCCCAGATATTCAGACTGCGCCAGACAGTGGTGCATGCCTGGGCGCAGCACAACTGGGATGCGCCAGGGCCAGGAACAGGTGATACTCAATGGTGATACACCATGGCACAGCACTGTGAATATGTCAAGGTCAGTGTACATACTGCGCATGGGCGCAGTGGCACTATCTGGCGCCAAGCCTGAGTCTGACATGGGATGAGCCAAGCGCAGGGTGCAGTTGCGCTAGGTGCATCAACCATGATATTCTGCCTGGGGGCATGCAAATTAGGCCATAATATATGCAAGGTGCAAATGAGGCCATTTGCATGTCATTATGGCCCCATTTGCATGCCTTACACAGGGTAGCCCGGCGACTTGCACCTGACACCCTCCACAGCATGACATGGGCAGTGGGGATCTCAAGGCATCCTCTGCCCCATAGCCGTAATCACATGGTATATGTTAAGAAATCCATCCCTGGTAGTCTAGTGGCCCCCCCATGTCCCCGATTCCCCAGAAATAAAAGCCATGACCATCCCTGGTGGTCTAGTGGTTCCCCCTCCCACCCAAGTCCCTGATTCCTCGATCATTCACAGATTTGGAACTGTCTAGTATAGTATGCCCTGCAAGTCCATTGATCCACATTGGAGACCAATGGGCTTATAGCCCATACTGTACCCTTTCATTCAGCGGGCGGTCTGGCAGTATCTGGACGGGAAGCTGCCACCTGCCAATGATGGGGAGGGGTGGGCAAGGGGCTCTGTGTGGGTGGGAGGGTGGGGTGCACTGGATCACCAGGGCATTTCAATAAGGGGCTGTACCATGATCGCGGTAACGGGGGGGCCAGGTACAGTCATAATGATACTGATCAGGGAATCAGGTGGTAGGGGGGACCACTGGACCACCAGGGATGGTCATGGCTTTTATTTCTCAGGGAATCAGGGACACGGGGGGCACTAGACTACCAGGGATGTATTTCTTAACATATGCCACGCAATTGTGTCTATGGGCACAAGGGGGTTCCACAAGACCACCAGGATTGTGTGCGCTTGTATAAGGTGTTCTGGGTGGGCAGGTGGCCACCCACGGTGGGCGGCTGCTGTAATGCACCTTGCAAAACAGCAGCCTGCCTGTGGGTGGCCAGGATTTGTTCCTACTTTTCCAGGGCTGAACTTTGAGCCCCCCTATGCAGCGCAATGCAGGGTTGTGCCAGCATATGCGCCACACATCCTGGGCTGAATATCGGGATGTGTTGCATATGCATGGGCACGCCCCCTGCATCTGCACCGGATATGATTACACTGCACCATGGCACATCGGGAGTTATGCTGCGCTGGACAGCCTTTTCTGTATCCCGCCAGGGCCCAATGCGGGGTTGCGCTGGTGAATATCCGAGCCTCTGTGTCCAACTTGCAAGCAATTGCAGCTCTGTCTTAAAAGTCCTTCCAACACCCCATTCTTAACAAGCATCTTCAAAAGTGTTCTTGTATGTTTCAGGCAGGTGCTGACAGGAACACAGTGTGCCTGAGCTGAGGCCTCTTCTCCACAGCTCTTCTGCAAAAGGCTTAAAAATTGCACTCGGGTAACCCCTTGAGTTTTCAATTGCTTTCTGCAATCTTCTCAAACTACAGTCATATACATTTCAAAAGTAACACTAAATAGTTTCTAAACAAAAGGGATCCCTATATCAGTTACATTTCCACATAATGATTTACATATATTTTATATCAGCAGATATGGAAGGGAGAAAAAGACAGACAAGCAAGGGAAAACTGAGAGACGGTGAGAGGCAAAGAACTGTGAGACTGTCAAGGTGATCAAATCCTAGGTCTCACAGGAAAATGTGGTTGCGCAACCAGACAGACAAGAGACAGGAAAGGGGAGAAATACAGGTTACTCACCTGTAACAGGAGTTCTAGGAATGGTATATGTTGTTCATCCACACTATCTGGCAGGTTCCTTGCCGCTTTAAATCTTGCCGGAAGGTCTTCAAGCTAGATCCTCCACCCACCGGGTGGTAAACTCTCGGCTCCGCCCATGAGCCAGATCTGGCCCGCTGGAAGCTCAGGTTGTGCGTCAAAGCCGGGGAGGTCGGGTGGGTTCGTTTGGATGAACAACATATACCATTCCTAGAACTCCTGTTACAGGTGAGTAACCTGTATTTCTAGGGACATGGATATGTTGTTCATCCACACTATCTGGCAGACTCCTAGCAGTTCTCCGGGAGGAGGGAGGCAAGGCGCACACCCACTATATACTTACTTGGGGAACAGAGATTGGAGAACCAAGGCCCCAAAACCAGCATCCCGGCGTGACTCAAGGTCGATGTGATAGTGGGTAATAAAGGTGTTTGCTGACTTCCAGGTAGCAGCCCTGCAGATTTCCTGGATAGGGACATCCCTGGAAGCAGCCACCGATGCAGCAGTATGGCGGGTAGAATGAGCTCTTATCCCTCTGGGAGGCTCCATGCCCGCCAACTCCATAGCAGAGATTTATACAGGAGTGACCCATCTGCCTATTGTCCGCTTGGCTGCAAGTCTGCCAGGTGCGGGCTTCAGTGTAGGTGACAAACAGCTGGCGAACCTTTCCCGACTTCAGTAGCTGCACTCCTTATAATAAGCGAGCCCTTCTAGGGTCCAAAGTATGGAGCCTATATTCGGCTCCGGAGGTGTGACTGGGGTAGAACACCGCAGAGTCAACACCTGATTAAGGTGAAACCCGACACCACCTTCGAAGGAATTTCGGTGGGCGAGGACAACCTTGTCCCTGTGGAAGACCAGGTAAGAGACTCGATGCTAAGCGCCTGGAGTTCTCCCATATCCTTCTGGCTGACGTGATAGCCACCAAGAAGGCGGTTCTTCCACGACAGGTGGGGGAGACCACACCTGTGCATTGGTTCGAATGGCTTGCCCATGAGCTTTGCCAGTACCAGCAGTAAATCCCACGGAGGTGGGGGTTCCCGCACTGGAGGGGAAATGTGATCAAGGCCTTTAAAGAAGCGCCCGACCACTTTCTCCTGAGCCACTGACTGCTGACCGGCCCGCGCCCGGTAAGCAGAAATGGCTGCCAGGTGCACCTTAAGGGTCGTCGACCTAAGCCCTTGACTAGATAGGGACCATAGATAGTCCAAAATGCTTGCCACAGGACACGAGAAAGGGTCCAACCCTTTATCCTGACACCAAATGGAGAACCTCTTCCATTTGAAGGCATAGCATTTTCTGGTCGACTCCTTATGGGACGCCTCAACGACGCTGAGGACCCGGGCCGGAATGACCCAAGGCCTGAACTCTAGCCGCCAGGAACCAGGCCGCCAGGTGCAGGGATTGAAGGTCCGGATGGAACACCTTCCCTGATTGACTGAGAGCAGGTCCGGGCGAGCTGGAAGCTGCCTCGGAGTCCTGGAGCTGAGACTGAGGAGATCTGGGTACCAGAACTGGCGAGGCCAGTCTGGGGCTATCAGAATCACCTGCGCCTTGTCCCTCCCGCTTTCAGCAGGACCCTGTGAATCAGGGGAACGGGGGGAAAGGCGTAAAAGAGGCCCGGGGTCCACGGCCTCGAGAAGGCATCCCCCTGCAGCGAGCCCTGCTGAGGGGGGCGGGCATGAAACAGCCTCAGCGTTCTCCTGAGGCAAACAGGTCCACCAGAGTGTGCCCCAGTGGAGAACAGGTCTTGTACTATCTCCGGCAGGAGAGACCACTCGTCGATGCAGCCCCTATCCAGCTCAGGCATCGGCCTAGGGTGTTGGAGGCTCCTGCCACATGAATGGCCAGGAGATCCGCCCAGGCTGCGACTAGTGACCAGATGCGGAGAGCTTCCTTGCATAAGAGCATGGAGCGTCCCGCTCTGGCGGTTTAGATAGTACATGGTGGGTGTTGACTGTCTGGACCCGACCACTTGACCCCGGAGAAACGGAGCAAAGGCGGTGAGAGCTAGGCGGACCGCACGGAGCTCCAGCAGGTTGATATGGCATCGGACTCCCTGGGACCAGAGGCCGTGCACTGTGTTCCCCAGATGGGCACCCCAACCCATCAAAGAGGCGTCATTAGAGAGAGACTGGCCAACAAGGACAAACGGGATACCTCCCGCAGATGGATGGAACGTCCACCACTGGAGAGCGCTCCACATCTCCTGGGTCATCCACACACGCTGGTCCAAAGGATCGCAGCGCCAGGACCACTGGCTGGCCAGTCCCCACTGGAGGGGACGATGCCAGCGTGCCCAACGGACTACGTTGGTACAGGCCGCCATGAGACCCGGGAGTCGCAGGAAGTCCCGGGCAGGGCGCGATTGCCCAACCAGAAATGATTGGGCAAAGGAGGTAAGAACCTCGGCCCTGTCTGCCGGGAGCCGTGTTCTGGCTCGAAGAGAGTCGAGCTCTGCCCCGATGAAAGACATCACCTGCTTCGGCTCGAGTTCCGACTTGGCCTCGTTGACCAGGAGGCCGAGTTGAGAGCAAACCCGGAGGGCAGATCCTGGACCGCCTCCACCTCCGACCTGGAGGGGCTGCTATCAGCCAATCGTCCAGGTAAGGTACACCTGACCTCTCGGCCGCAGAGGAATGCTGTCACCACTGCAATGCATTTGGTGAAGACCCTGGGAGCTGAAGAGAGGCCAAAGGCATGGCCTGAATCAAGAGGGATCCCTCCGCCTGAAGCGGAGGAATTTGATGAGACGGACGGAGAGGGATGTGAAAGAACGCTCCTGAAGTCCAGAGAGCAGAACCACACGTGTTTCAGAGATGGTATTATCTGAGCCAGAGGACCATTCTGAAGGTTCGAGACCTTAGGAACTTGTTCAGGTCTGTAGGTTCAGTATGGGGCGCCAGCCCCGTCCATTTCCGGGACCAGGAAGTACCTGGACACGAACCCTGGTTCTGATGGTGGGTCCTCTATCTCTTTATCACCCCTTTGAAGAAGGAGGATCGATGTCGGCTCGACGAGCTCTAGAGATTCTGGGATCCCGGCCCCCGCGGGTGACGGCCTGAAGGGCGGAGCCTGCTCGAATTCCAGAGGCAGGCCTCTTCCCACCTTCAGAACCCACCTGTCCGTGGTAACAGCGGACCAGGTGGAAAGGAAGCATGAGCCGCCCCCACGGCGGGAACCAGGTGAGGCGACGGGATGGGGGAACACCTCAGCCCGTCACTGTGCAGGCTTGGAGGAAGGACCGGCCGAGGGACCACCAGGACCTTTTCCTCCTTGCTTCCTATTCGAGGAGCTGACGGCTTGGCTTGAATACTAAGGTCTAGCTCTGTGCCCTGATGTTGTTGGGCCAGACGCTACGCGGAGCAGAGGGATGAAAGGGCTTAGGCTGGGGCTTACGCCTTGTCCCTCTGGCGCGGATGAGACCGAGTCCAAGGTGGCATTGACTTTTGATCCTCTGAGGTGGCCTTCCACCAGGGTCAAGAGGTCTGTTCCAAGAAGGAAACGTCCGCAAGCTTGTGCTGGGTATCCGAGGTGAAAGTGGATATCTCAGCCACCCGCCGTCGATGGCTACAGCGGCCGCCACTGACCGGGCGCAAGAGTCCCCAATATCCAGAGCAGTCTGAGCTGCTGCTGGCTACTGCCCTGCTCCTGGTCCCGCACCTGCTTAACTGTGGTCTGCAGGTCGGCAGGAAGATGAGGGCGACCTCATCCAGGGAGCCCAACAGGCATGGGAAATGCGCCATGAGGACAGCTGAACTGGCCTGACGAAGGCCAAGTGAGGAGGCAGTATACACTTTTCGCCCGCATAGTCCAAATCTTGGACTCTTTGTCGGGCGGTTTGTCCACGCCCTGGCATTGCCGGCACTGAAAACACTGTCCAAACCAACCCTCGGCCGAGGGTGTTCGGAGAAGCTGGACAGAGAGCCCGAGGGACGCATACTTTCCTGGCCATCCTGGCCGGAAGGCGCAGGACAGAAGCTGGACGCTGCTATACTCCAGGCCGGGCTTACAATGGCCTCGCCACCGAAAGGCCTCAGAGAATCTCGGTCCAGGACCTCAGTGAGGATATCTGGCCCGCTTGGACACGGGTTCAAGCTTCATCCCAGTGATTCTGAGATGAGCCTAAGAAGTCCAAGGAAGGACGGCGGGCTATCGCCCACTGACTGCCCCAGAGGACTCCAAGTCAAGGCGCTTGGAGAACAGGGAGGAGTCATCCGATTCCGAGAATCGCCGAACAGCTGCCTGGAGCCTGAGCTCGCCTCACGTGCGAGGCTTATCGGGCGTGAGAGTGACCGACAGCCTATGGGAGGAGGCCTAGGCCGACCGTGAATTTTTCGGACGGTGCCCCAACTGTCGGCTGAGGCGAGGCGGTTCCACCAGGATTGGTGGGGCAGCGGAATAGGCCTAACAACCGCCTGGGAACAGGCTCCTCACCGCTGCGCAGGGTTGTTTCGCCGCCTGGTGACAACCATTTATGGTCGAAGAGGCCTGAGCCGGCTTACCACCGCCAATAATAGTTGTTGCCACATCGTTCTCATACTTTCGCGCAACACGCCAGGCTCCTCATCCGAGGAGGTGGAAGATGAGGAAGAGCCGACGCGCTTCATCTGCGTGTGCTGAGACCGAGACCGCCTGTGTCGAGCGGATCGGCTGGACCGCGATGATGTCCGAGACCGAGATCGGTGAATCTCAGCTAGGCTGGAGGTCGGCGTGGCGGGACGAGGATCGGCAATCCCCTCGGCTCGGTCAACAAATCCGACGGCTCCGGTGCCGGAGGCGCAGATGAGCCAATGGTATCCTCAGACCTCACCGGGGGAACTGGGGAGGAGGGATTTTCGGCTTCTCCAGCCGACAACCCGTCTAACGGGTCGAGAAAAATCTCGACTACGTCGGTGGGAGTCTCGGACACCTGGCCTGATGGGGGTACCGTGAAGCCAGTGGCCGAGGCGAAATTTCGACCGAAGTCGACTGTCGACAAGGGGAGGGAGATTCTTCGCCTCCCAGGAGGTCGCGATGGTACGATTCATTCTACTTTTCCTCGACCGTGATACGGGTCAGAACAGTTGGACCCCGCCTTGAGCTGAGAGGGTCAGGCAAAGCCCTTAAAGGAAGCTGAATAGGAGGCCCCGAGCGAGAGCGGGATGAATGCCGCAGTCGAAGATGTCGCGGCCTGAGCCGCCTCCTCCTTGAGGGCGACCATCTGCTCGAGTTGTTCAGCGGATCCCGCAGCCGCGGAAACCGCCAGTCGGGCCTCCTTAGATTTGACTGGAGGAAATCTCCTTTCGCGGCGCCCATGTTGGAGACGGGCAGCGCGATCCTCGAGAACGTAGACTCAAAAAGGAAGAGCCAGTTCGTCAGGTTCGCGGTCGGCTTCTGGCTAAGGCAGTAAACGACGTGGAGTGCGGGTCCGTCTGAGACATCTTCTGCCCACAGGACATCTCCAAACCGGGAGTCGATTTGTCCATCGCAGCCATGAGGGAAAAGACCAAGTGGTAAAAGTTTGTATTTGAAAATTTTTTTAAATCGAAGATTTAGGCCCAAAGCTTAATCGCAGAGTGTTAAGGAGGGAACCTGAGCTTCCAAGCGGTAAGGAAGATCTGGCGTCATGGGGCGGAGCCGAGAGTTTTACCACCCGGGTGGGTGGAAGGAGCTAGCTTGAAGACCTTCCGGCAAGATTTAAAGCGGCAAGGAACCTGCCAGATAGTGTGGATGAACAACATATCCATGTCCCTAGAAATGGTAATTACATATCTACCGTAATTCTTGATTGTCTTGTACGAAGTCTCCACCACTCATTCACACTAATGGGAGTACACCAGAGGCACTAGGACCCAGAGGGAGCCAAACTTTTTCAGGAGGGTCAGCGCCGAGATGGAGCCACGAGGGAGCACACTGCGAGCCAGGCTTGCGTGGTATAGACTATCTCAGCATCGACCCTCCAACTGCCTCAGTACCTTTTTTCCTCCAAGGAGGTGCAGCACAACTAACCCAGAGAGGACAAATCTAAAAATCAGACATAAGATAGTCCGAATGACCCGTGTAAGAAGGGTCAAATAACCAAGTCTTCACAGCCCAAAGATTGAGGGAGTGAAGACCATAAACAGAGAAGTGAGCTTGGGGGATGGTGGGTGGGCATGTGAATGAGTGGTGGAGGCTTCGTCCAAGAAGATCAAGAATTACGGTAGGTACGTAATTTACATATCTTCCTGGACATAAAGTCTCCACTACTCATTCACAATGATGGGAGAGTACTGAGCTAAAATAATCCCCCGAGATGGGTGGCAGGAGAGAGGAGCTCACTTTTTAGGACAGAAGTCCAATAAGAATTGTCCTGCCAAAGGAATGAAGCTGTCTGGCATGGACGTCCAAGGTGCAGTGCTCGACAAAAGTGTGTACAGAGCTCCAGGTAGCTGCATTGCAAATGTCTGCAATGGGGACATTTCAAATTTTTGCCAGAGATGCCGCGACTGCTCTGGTAGAGTGAGCGTACACTCTGCCTTCCAGCTTGACCTGTGCCATGGAGTAACAGTGGCGAAGGCATGCCACCAACCACGCTGAAATGCACCTGACAGCAACAGGCTGACCCAGCCGGGTCATGCTACAGGAGACAAACAGTTGCTAAGCCTTGTGAATTTCTTTCGTTCTGTCCTGATAGAACCACAAAGCTCTTTTACATCCAAAGAATGAAGAGTATGTTCTCCCTCATTCTGGAAGTTAGCAAAGTAGGTAGGAAGGACTAAAGGTTGATTCAGATGAAATTCTGTGACAACTTTAGGAAGAAACTTAGGATGAGTCCTAAGAACTACTATATCCTTGTGAAATACAGTATATGGGGGGTCCTTGACCAAGGCGTGCATTTCTGATACCCTACAAGCAAAAGTAAAGGCCACCAGGAGGGCCATCTTCCAAGTGAGGAATTTCAACTCACAAGTAGCTAAAGGCTCGAAAGGTTTATGAGTGAGTATGTTTAGCACAAGGTTAATGTCCCAAGCTGCAGCTGGACGTCTAATAGGAGGTCTGGTATGCAGAATGCCTATAAGAAACATTTTAACTAAAGGTAACTGAGCCAGAGACATGGAAAGTACTGGCTCACTATATGTAGAAAGTGCACAAAGATGAACTTTGACTGTGGAGTATTGCAGACCTGTGTTCGAGAGCTGTAGAGATACTCCAATACTTTATTCGGTGGGCAGGAAAAAGGATTCCAAGAGGATTTTGTACACCAGACAAGGGTCATGTTAGTTGAGAGGTGTCCTTCAATAATCCCCAAGTAACCATTTTGTAGCTCAAAAACGGAATTGAAATTCAGCACCATTCATTTTAATGGGGTGCGCCTCCGCTCTCACCCTGGCCATACGTCATTACGTCCTTGAGCTTGGGAGTGTGTCAGCAAGACTGGGGCTGTGAGACTGAATGGCCAACCCCTCAGAAAAACTAAATTACGAGCGATTTTATTAAAACAGGGCTTCAAGAAACGGATTACATCCTGGCTAAAATGACTATCACCGGGGGTGGCTACGACACTACGGTGAGGAGCTCCTCATATCGGAAAATCATTTTAAAGAAGGCTCCCTCGGTAGGAGCCTGTAAGAAGGGCCTAAAAACTTACCTGTTCCAGCAACTTTTTATTGATTAATTGTTTGATGTTAGTGGGATAGATAGATGCATTTTAAATCTGCTCCTAGTTGAATTTTACATACATTTTTGGCATATATTATATTGTTTGCTGTTTGTATTGTACAGTGCCCAGAGCCCCAGGAAATTGGTGCTTTTATAAATACAATATCTATTGTATATACTAATGTGAAGAAAATTGCTTTATCTTAATTTATATGATGTGTCCTTACTTTTTGTATCTCACACCATGTATTGTCATTATCATTGCTTGTACAAGGGACCTCCTTGCAAAGGAGCTTGCTCAATGTATGTTATCCCTTCACAATAAACTTGAACATGGAGGGCGCTCTTCACTCCACCCCATCTCCACACATAGCTATCATTGCTCTACCTCCATCCCACCTCCATACATTGTGAGCACTGATCCCCTGACCTCCCCAATGCTTCTCCCACTACATTTTTCCTCCCCCACATGGAGAGCACTTCTCCCACTGCTTCCCACCTCCAGCACACAGGGAGCACTCTTGCCCCTCCATTCAACCTCCACACATGGGGAGCTTTCCTCCCACTTCATATCAGCTCTGTATATGGGCAGCAATCCACCCCTTCATCCCACTGCCCCTACATGGGGATCGTTGCTCCCCATCCATTCCACTTCTACACATGGGGACATCGACACACATTTGCATCACTCCTCCTCTACCACCTTCCCACCTCTGCAAATAGAAAGTACTCCTAACCCCATTCCATCTTTGCACATGGGAGCACTCTGCAACAGCCAGAGACAAAGATGTTAGTCAGGCATCTGCTTTTCCACACCTACTCCCACTCTACATGATAAGCTCCAAGTTGGTCAGAACATTGGTGGGATTGAGATGTAATGAGTGGATTGCCCTGGGAGATGGTGCTGATACCCCTCACCACCTTTCTGAATAAGAGAAGTCTCCTTCCACAAATCGATCTTTATTCTTTTCTCCACTCACCACTTTTCTGATTATTCTCCTGTTGGCTTGTCGCTCCCCTCCCAAGACAGGATTACAGGCCACTAGGCCAGGGCAGATTTTTCCATGCCCTCTCCTGTCTTCTCTTTGGACCACACCACCAGTCCAGCCAGCGTCCAGCACAGTCAAGAAGATGGGTCGCGTGTTACTCGTAGCTTGGCCTTGGATGGGTCTGTTCTTTCTGTGGTAGGCCATACTTCAAGTTCTCCCACAGTTCAACTGAGGCTAGAGAAGAGCAGCACATAGTCCTACTCTACCATCATGACAATCAACGGGGCACCACAACTTGCTCGGCACTGTACAGACGATGCAGCACAGCAGCACGCTCACTAGTCTGTCTCACCAGGCTTCTCCCGCTCTATCGGTTAATGACGTCTCTATCTCCCCTAGCCATCAACGGTCCCATGCATGCACATTGTGTTGCAGGTACTGTAGCTCCAGCCACTAAGGAGACTGCTGAGACACTGACTATTTTAGCAGCTGAGTCTGACCCAACCCAAAAATAAAATACAGGAATTTGAACATTTCTGTGATAATTTCGGGGGAGGGGTTGAACACCCTGAGCACCCCCCCCCGCCTATGCAATCCACAACAGTTCAGACACATGCAATCCTTACACTTAAAGGCTCTCCTCCCAGCCCAGCCAGCCCCCCCCCGTCTGCCCCGGCACACAAATGAACACCAACTGCTACCCCTCCCACTTCCTCTGCAAACAGCGAGGATCCCTCGCTCTCAAGTGGTCAGTCCTGTACAAGTAGCAGAGTTGGGGGTCAGGGGCTGCAGTCGGATCTGTTGCTGTAATGGAGCTTGAGCCTGCCTGAATACAACAGGACAGCTAAACTGAGTCCCCTTAATCCCTACAGATGGAGGACTACTGTACAGATGATTGCTACAGCCACTCAGGCACCACCAGGGATTTAAAACATGAGCTGGACTATAGCAGGTGGCCTGCCATCTGCCTCCTCCTCCTCCTCTTCCTACACTGACTGCTTGCAGCACTTGCCCAGCTCCTCCTCTGCTATCAGTGTCCACCAGCAGTCAGTAGTGTCAGTGGGTGGCCCCCGCTGGAGTGGTCAAGGGAGCTCCTCGACTTGTTACTAATACCATTACTCTCTTTTGACTTCCTTCCATGTCTGGTTGCATTTGCCCATTTCCAGACACCCAATTAACTTTTTTCTAGTGCCTACTTAGATACAGAATATTAGTATATCAAAATAAAATATAATTGCTTTAAAGAAGATAGAAGCCTTTACTATGGCCCGGCTTCAATGTATGGATGGAAAACGCTGAAATCTCATCTTGATTGTTTTACTTCCTTATTGCTATTTTGTATTTTCAGGTTAAATCAAATATAATAAAATACAATTTTTTTTGAGAAGATAGAAACTTTTATTATGATTCTTTTTGGTTTGATCCACGGACACTGAAGCGTGGAAGCAGTGAGATCACCACAATTTTGGCAACCTTGCACCATTCCTCTGATCCTAAAAATATGTATCACAATGGTTGTATAATTGTAGGTCTGTATTCAAATGGCTTTACTTCATTATAATTATACACTAAGAAGAACAGTCTTAATGAGTACATTTAAGGTTTCATAATTTGACCCTTTGCAATTTTAATGACCTCCCAATCCTAGAGTTATCAATTTGTTTTATCTACACATTTCTTTGCTCAGTTCTTCAATAGTCCAAAAAGATTTAGAATAAAATTACTTTAGAACAAAAACTGTATAAACTTTATGCAAATATTATCTTCTCTCTGAGTTGAAAATGCATAGGAGATTAGTTGTACATATTTTTGTATTTCTCCACACTTTTACTTTAGAAATTTGTAAAAGGAAAAAATAACACTCAACAGTCCAATAAGATTCAGAATAAAATAACTTTAGAACAAAACTGCCTAAACTTTAGGGTTGATTTTGCACAAATATTAACTTATCTCTCAGTTGAAAATGCACAGGAGATTAGTTGTACATACGTTTCTACTTCTCCAAACTTTTACTTTGGAAATTTGTAAAAAAAAAAAAAAAAAAAAAAATAACATTTGACCTTTTGCACATGTCTTGACCTCCCATAAAGGGAATGGCTTAGAACTTATTTAGGAGTCATTCAAGAGTTATCCTAAGGTCAAGATTTAGTAAACGATACATTTAATGCGTTTTAATAGTAGAAGTTGCCATAGAGGACATAATAAAAGAACAAAATCAGTGGTGCAGCATAGATGCCTAAAAGGTATCAAACCATTTGCTTCTAAAAGTTTCACAGACAGCCAAGTCTTCTTTGTGTGTGTGAGCATTGTTTTCTTCTGTGTCTTCCTTCTTGCTCCTATCTAGTCAGTGTCAGCTTCACATATAGAAACTGATGGCTAATAATTACTAAAATTAATCTGCTGCTTTTTCCTGAAAAGATTTAACACGATCCCTTCATGAAAAGATCTAATGTGCCCCCAATAAGCAGATCATTTTGTTTCAGACTGTTTTTTCTTCATATTAAGAAGTAAAGAATTCCATTGAAGTGTTCTACATTGCTAGAATAACTTCAGGATCTGCTGTTAAATTAGGCATGACAAGATATAAACCGTATGTTCTGGTCTCAGCATAGTGACTTCAGAAATCAGGCTGCCAGAAATGCAATAGGAGTTAAGCCAAACAAATGCAAATATCTCTAAAAGTATAGGAGTTACTCATAACCCATCAATATGAAAGTTGTTCAGGATAAAAATACCTTTCAAATGAGCCTATTCATTAAGCTGCACTGATTATATTTTTCAAACTATGGCCATCTGATTACCTGAATTTTCATTTTTCTTCACTATTTTCACCTTTCAGATGGCTATATTCATTAAGCTGCACTGATTATATTTTTCAAACTATGGCCATCTGATTACCTGAATTTTCATTTTTCTTCACTATTTTCACCTTTCAGATGGCTATATTTAAAAAAAATCTAATGAATTCAGATTAGTGACTACCCTCATCTGAAAGGTCATTTTGTCTTGAACAACTTTCGTGTTAGTTGTACACTGATAACTTATATACTTTCCGAGATATTTACATTTATTTGGCATGACTCCTACTGTGTTTACTCAGAGAGAAAAAAAAATTAGGTTGTTTGGAAGACCACATTTTACAAAATATAAAGAATTCAGATTAGTGACTACCCTCATGCAAAAAGTATTTTTGTCTTCAACAACTTTCACACTGGTTGTATTTGCACACTTTAAATAGTTTTTAAAGATATTTAGATTTGTTTGGAATGTGTGCACATTTCTCTCACAGAAAAGCAGATTTGAGTTCTGTGTCTGTCATTCTAAATAGAAAGAAGGAAGTATTTTTTAACTGCCATAGGGATTTGCAATATTATGGAAGGATATACTGAAAACTACTAAAAAATGTGTTCCACAGAAACCCCTTTTCAAGCTAAAGTGACATGGCTGTAGACTCCGACCACAGCCTTAAAAAGGAAAAGGAGGAGGAAGTAAAAGGGAAGCTTGTTGAATCAGTTTTGTAACATGGCAATAAATCAGTATTCAAATACAACATTACGATTTGTTGAAACGGAGCATGTGACACAATTGGAGAGAGTATTAATCCACTAGTAATGCCAGCTACTGCAATACCTGCCACAGCCACATCCAAACCCCGATCGCAGTCAATAATGCCCACTTGTGTAGTACCGCCAAAAGCCACAGAACAATCAGGGATGCACATTGCACACTACATTAATATAACAGTCATTACCTACGCATCCACCCGGTGGGAATGTTACTATCCATGTCTATGTTAGAGGCGTAACAAATAATCAGCATCTATGAATGCACTAATACCTTTTGCTGAGTGACAGGTATCAGTCAATGGGCACATAATCAGAGTAGCTAGAACGTGTCAGTGTGTTTGCTCTAGTGGAAATCACCGTGTAGACATGCCGTCTCCTGTTCCGAAGTCGTCAGCAAAACCGCATCATAAACCAAATGTAGCATGGTTTTGTATAGTCGACCGAGGTGCAGAAATGTGTTCAAATCTAGTGGAAGCAAGTAGTTCAGCTGTGCATGATGCATATGGTTAAAATATCTGTATTTGTAAGTTCAATGTTTTTCAATGTGAAACGTTTAATCCTCAGTAGTATTAGACATGTAGTTGTGTTAAAAGAGTAGAAGTTGTGTTACCAAGTTTCAGAAACAAACAGTCCGGAAAAAGTTAATAGTAGATACATGAAAAAGTTATGCAAATTAGATACTCTGCTATCCCAGCATTCCTAACAATTATTGAGGAGACAGGGTTAGGGAGTTAATTTAAAAAATATTGTACATATGGTTCGGTAACAAAAATATAGTAGTGGAGTAATGATTCAGTTGTCTTTCAATGAAACATTTGTTCATGTTGCAAAAAAATAAACACCCACCTCCATATTAATAAATATGGTTGTAATGAAGTTGCAGTTGCTTGCATGTTTTCTATGTAATCAATATACTGTCAAACAGTGCACGTACGTCTATATATTTTTTGAACTATATAACCCTACACTTGTTACTTTTTTTTTCCATTTCTCTTTTTGCTGCCAGTCACCCCAGCCCCACGAATGGGTTCGCCTCAGCCACGGTGAACCAAACCTCACCAGGATGCCCCCGGAGTGGCTGCCAAGCGGAACTGTCATGGCTGGAGGGTCGGGCACTCGAGCCTGACCATATGGGGCCAACGCTTTTACTATTTTTTCCCTTGGAGCTAGGGACGTGCAATGACGCTAGCGGTTAGTATCTGCCCTGCTACACCCCACGCTATGTGTGCGCCTTGTCCTAAGCATCCTCCTCCGGATGCTCAATCCTCCTCCTCCCCTGCTGACCCCTGGCACCCCATGCCTGTTCCCGAACACGGGCCGCCGGTATGGCACAAGGTGTGGCATCCAGTGCCTCAACCCCCAGCACCACCAGGCCGGCCACACTTGTTACTTCTACATTTGTCTTGTTACAAGAGATGAAAATGACATACCTACCGTAATTCTTGATCTTTCTGTGTATCTTCACCATTCATCACCACTGGGTATTGCGCCAAAAATGAAAATTACGTACCTACTGTAATTCTTGATCTTCTCTTGTATCTTCACCATTCATTACTTCCTGGGTGTAAGCCGGAGGCGCGTACTCGTCACGGGAGCTTTTTTTTTAAAGCTTGCACTAACGGCACCGCCCTCGAGAGTGGTGTCATGCGCAAGGGGCGGCCGTTAGTAGCGACCGACTCCTCCTCCAACTCAGTTCTGTGAGCCGGAGAGGCAAAAAGCGAAAGCATAGAAATAGAGATAGCGAGGCAAGATAGCCAAGGGATAGCAAAGTAAGGAAGAATGAACTGAAAAAGGAATAAGCCGATGGAGAAAGGACAGAGGAGATAAGAGTATTCCTAACCTAGGGATCGCAGGGCCTCCTTACCTGGGCGACTCTAGGAGGAGAGAGAAGGAAGGTAATGAGGAAGAAAGAAAAAGAAGAAGAAGAAGAAGAAGAGAGAAAGATGGGATGTTGAAGGGACCAGAATGCCCAACGAGCGTAGTTAGCTGAAAGCTTAAGGCTCGATTAACAGGGAAGCAAGAATCCCCGGTGATAGAGCTGAAGAGAAGGTTCACCGAACCCGCTAGACAGACTCAGGAGGGCATAGTCCTCATCCTCAACATGCCATGGTCCTTGATCCCCACTTCGGGCTCCTGGCCGAGAAAAGGCCTTTAACTGGAGGACACCCGAGAAGGAAAGGATAAATCCCAGGCAGCATGTGAGAGCTGCTCAAGGGTTTAGAAATGGAAAATCTAGGCCTTTCAGGCGGTTTATTGGTATAGAAATGGAACTCGGTCGGACTTGCCAAGGCAGGCCAGAGGCTTAGGCTGGCGAAGACTGGTCATGGTCAGCACTGCTTCTCTGTAAAACTGTCCAGGAGGACACTTGAAGGGAGACACCAATCATCAAAATCTTACAAGAAGGATTTTCTTTGCCCTTGTTTTCCTTTTTTTTTTTTTTTAACAGATCATAACTTGCAGGCTTAGGAGCATGACCTTAAATTCAGAGAATGCCTTATAGCAGTCGGAGAGAGTTCCCTCAGTTTTCCCCTTTTTTTTTTTTTAAAAGAAAAAATAGTCATACCCGTTCCTCTGCTCTGCAAGGCAAGAATAAAAAGGGGGGGTTCAGATTCTAGGGCTTAACAGCTGGTAGCATGGAATTGCAGGATTAAAACTGTATAGCCAGAGTCAGGCTAAAACCCCAGAAGTATCTCACCAGAAAGTATGGCAAGAGATAGTTGTGCAGCCTGATTGCCATATCGCAATTCCAGGAAAACAGGCCCAAGAATCTTAGAGTAAATAATTTTTCTGGATAGAAATAAGGGCCCCCCCTTAAAGATATAGATTTTTTTTTTTTTAGGAAAACTTGGAGTAATTCTTCCTCCTTTTTTTTTTTTAATATATTTTTTTTTTTTTTTGCAGAGAGAGGAAGGAGACGGGAGGTGGAGAAGCCACAGGAGGAGGCCACTGAGGGGATGGTGGGCGGGGGTAAGTAATGAATGGTGAAGATACAAGAGAAGATCAAGATTACGGTGATGCCTAATTTTCATATCTTCCTGTCAATCTTCACCATTCATTACTTCCTGGGTGAGTAGCTCCTCTTCCCGGGGAAGAGTAAATACCCTGAGGGAACAAGACCCCCAGCCTCCTGTTGGTGAGAAACAGAAGGAGAAGACCCTGGCTTATTCAGAAAGCCTAAGTGGGAGAAGAGCTAGGAGCGCCTCTGAGGACGAGGGAGACGGAGGCAGCCCTGCAAAAGTCTCCTAGTTTAGAGGAGAAAAGACCGTCCTCGAAGGCGGAGCGAATCACCCTACACCGGGCCAGGGTGACAACCTAGAGAGAC
The DNA here is from genome assembly GCA_016271365.2 of Neoceratodus forsteri. NCBI lineage: Eukaryota > Metazoa > Chordata > Ceratodontiformes > Ceratodontidae > Neoceratodus > Neoceratodus forsteri. The sequence continues at coordinate 1,705,125,780 of CM028129.1, read as the reverse complement.
GAAGCCATGCTGTCCGCCTGATGCAGATCGCTGTCCCCGCAAGCCTGGAAGCCACCTCATTGGCGTCGTAAGATGCCCTTGCTTGGTGTCTTGCCAGCTCCAGGCCTACCGCGGAGAGGGCAACGGCTTGTCTGGTTTGCTCCATGTCAGGCATTGATGCCAACAGCTGGGACATCATCGACCACAAATGCCGGTTGTAGGCAGCGTGGTGAGCCTGATGAGATGCAATACAGGCAACACATGAAGAAGAGAACACCTCGCTTCAGCGGCAGTCGAACTGGAGAGAGTCCGGATCCGTTGGCGGTGCGTGTGCCAGGCAGCGGCGCCCAGAAGGAGTGTCTAGGTAGACCAAACCAGAGGGGGTTGGAAGGGTACCTAGAGACTCTGAGGGCACAATACCTACGCTGACAGTCAGCCGGGCTGGAGAAGAAGCTGCTGGGGACTGCCAGGACCGGATAGACGCCTCCTGGAAGGGGATGGGCCAGGAAGGTACCACCAAATGCTGGGCACTGAATTCACCAAGGAATTCTCGCGTCTCCCGTTCGGTATTGTCTCTCCGAACATAGGAAATCCGAAGATCCCTCACCATCCTCGAAAGGAAACGCTGATATTCCGTGAAATCAGCATCAGAGGAAAGATGAGCAGGAGGTTCCTCTCCCTCAGAGGAGGGAGACGAGGATGATGGGGAGCTGGAATGTCCAGAGGACTCTTGCGGTGGTGGGGAGAGTCGAAGACCCGCTCATGCATGTATGTAACATATGAGGGGAAGGCCGCCGCAGAACCCTGAACTGCTCCCAGGATAACGGACCCGTAGGACCGACATGGCCTGGGAGCGGGGGTGGTGAAGGCAGAGAGATGGGAGAGGGGCCCCTCCGAGGAGGCAACAGCTCTCTGCCAGGGCTCTGGAATCCGGGGAATGGAGCCCTAGCTGGAGGGATCACGGACAACAGACCAGGCCGCAGAACTGAACTCTGGGGAAGCGGAGCCTGGAAGAGCCCAGGGGGAGAACCTCCCCTGTGACGACACCAGGACTGCATGGATCCAGAAGGGCAGTACGCAAGAACGCCACCGGAGGGCACCCTAGAGCCCTGGAGGGAGGGGCGGGGTTCTGCACTACGGCTCCTGGCCACCCCCCCGAGGTGGCCAAAGAAGACCGAGTGCCAGACCCTCTGCCCCTCAACCCCTCGTGACCCGAGAGGGCCCTCCTCCTCGACAGCAGCTGCCCTGTCCCCAGAGGGGCAACAGCACCTGGGGGTAGCTGTCACGGCCCTCCAGGAGGGGAGCCCTCCATCACCCCACGCCTGCCCCCTGGGACCCCCGGCCACCCCCAGCCGGGGAGCCCTCAGGAGACGACGGAAGGGGGGACAGAGGGAGGGGCCCTCTGCGCCGCCTGGTACCTCTAGCCACAGGGGACCCAGACCCCGAAGAGTGGGGGTGCCAGGATGGGTCCACGTCTGAGTCATCATCCTCCGAGGAGGACGAGACCAGCTGGACCTCAATGCTGGCCACCCCAGGGGTCCCAGAGGCCACGGCGCCGCTGAACGGCCCTGGTAGCTAGCGGGGGCGGCGCCGGCCCCAACTCTGGCAGCAGCCAGGCCCGACTCCCAACCCCCCACGGCGCTGGCAGGACAAACGGCACCGCTCCTGGTGCCGGAAATCGACCCGGTGCCGCGAGGAGGCAAGACTAGGCCGGGAGGCGAGGCGGCACCGCTGACGGCGCCGCTGGCGACCATCGATGCCGCGAACGGCGCCGAGGCCCAAAGTGGCACTGGCCAACGGCGCCGCTTGATACCGGCGCCGCGAACGGGCGCCGATCCAAACGGCGCTGAACGGCACCGCTGATCACGGCACCTAAAACGGTGCCGATCCAAACGGCACCAAAGGCGGCGGCCGAGGTCCACTCTGTGCCAGGCCCAAAAGTCGAGGGCCTCAACACGGGGAGCCTGCACCTCCGAGGAGGTGATTGCCGAGGCGGTGTCGCTTCATGCCCCGGGAGGGACTACGACGCCCCTAACACCGCAGAAGGGCCTCTCCTCGGCAAGAAAAGACGAGAACCTCCTCCTCGGATCGTATAGGCCCGGAGGGGACCCGGGAAGGCCTAGAGACCTTACCTGAGAGTCTCTTGAGTGACGTCGTCCCCCGAAGGTCGGCCGGGCTTTGCAACCCCCAACCTGCGCCTGCACAACTTTGAGCCAAAAAAAAAAGGATCAAGTCGATGGCCACCCACAGGTGAGCTGCTGCATTGCAGGGCGGAATACAGCAGCTGCCACCTGTGGCTGGCCCTCAACCTACTCCCTGTGCTCCCCCTGCAGCCCGATCGTGGGCAAAAGTGTAAAACAACCCCCCAACCAGCCCGATCGCAGGCAGCAAAGTATTGGCTCTTGCTCTGCACCAATGGCGCAGAGTCTTACCGGGAGTCAGTCGGCGGGCGCGGGCGGCAGGCGGGTGGGATGCCGCCGGCTGGCTGCGGAGGGAGGGAGCGGGTGGTGGGGCTTCGGTGGGTGGGGTGGGGACACTAGATCACCAGGGATATGGTCTTGGGGCGGCGGGTTTCGCACAGTATGTAGCCCGCGATCAGGTTTAGTGGTCCACTGGACCACCAGGGATCGCGCTCGGGGAGGTTTAAACTCTGCAGCCCGCGACTGGGCTTATCGGTCCACTGGATCACCAGGGATACATTCGGGGTTTAAAACTGTTCAGCCCACGATCGGGCTTAGCGTCCACTGACCACCCGATATGTTTGGGGGACACTTTGTTGTCCACGATCGGGCTGGTGGGGGTGATGAAGCTTATGCCCGCAATCGGGCCAGTCGGGGAGGGGGCTTTTCACATATTTGCCCGCGATCGGCGCTGCAGGGGCGCCGGTCCCGACGGCTGCTGCCTGGCAGGGTGCCAGAGTCCCTGGGATCGCACACCTGCATGCTAATGGTATGCAAATGGGGCCATAAACAGATGTAAATGGCCCCCCGTGCCTTGCATGAATTATGGCCCCATTTGCATGCCACCTTTTGAATATCGGAAATTTGCGCATGGCGCAATGTACTTGCGCCACCACAAGTTGAATGCTCCAGTCTGACCAATTGCGGTGGTGCAAGTTCCACTGCGCCATGCACAGTGGCTGTGGCCGGGGGGGTGATATTCAAAGGAGTTGCTCAATAGCGCAACTCCCTTGAATATCGCTCCGGCCACACCCCTGCGCAACTATTTTGTGCAGCGCAAGGGCTTGCGCCACAAAATAATGCAGTTTGAATATCCGGCCCACTGAATACATAAGGAACTTTTCCAGTGGAGGACTGATCTACAAACTCTAACATGCAGACAATAACACAGGAGAGCAAGCCAAAAAAGGATGGCGCCTCTAATGTGGGCAGGAGGAATGTACTGGTTGTGGGGGATTCAAAACTAAGGGGAGTAGTAGGACCCACATGATGGGAAAGAGACAGCGCACTGCTTTCCAAGAGCGACTGCAGATAAACAAATATAGTAACACAGTAAATTCGGACACTCACCACCACATATTATACTAACACCATGGTATACTCAAAAACTGAGGAAAATTATTACATATTAAAAACTGGAACACAAACGCCCGCCAGACGCATTTCTGGTTCGTCCTGGACTCTTTCTCCTTTTGAGAAAGTGTCCAGGACGGAAAAGAAACATGTCAGGCAGGCGTTTGTGTTCTAGTTTTTAATATGTAATAAATTTCCTCCATTTTTGAGTATACCACGGTGTCAGTATCATACAGTATGAGGTGGTGAGTGCCTGAATTTACTGTGTTACTACGTCTTTTTGTTCGTGAGCACCACAGCCTTGTGCGCACTGTCTTCCAGTCCAGATAAACAAATATCCAGACTAAAGAAACTAACAGGAGGGGGAAAGACAATCCTAATCAAATATTGCAGATGGGCACACATTATTTGCAAAGGCACACATGGATGGTGGCATGTTCCACTGGCCCCAAAAGTTCTAGTTTTCATGGGATCCCATCACTTCTGGCTCTGAGACGAGAGCGATTAGAAAGATATGAAGGAACCTAGATTGTTAATCAAGTCGGTTTAGGAGTGTATAGCTTTCATCTAATTGTTTTCAAGCTGGTAGAATATATAATTCAAAGGAATCCTTCTCTACCTGGCAAGTCCCTTCAAAAATTTGCCCATAGCCATGAAGTCCAGCTGGTCTGAGCAGTTGAAGACAACAGTCTGCTTGGCCAGAGCTTTCCCCAAATCTTTAGTCGTTTCAGTTTTTCCAGTCCCAGCAGGTCCAGCGGGGGCACCTCCAAACTTCAGATGTAGCGCTCCTGTGAGAGTCAAGTAGCACCTGCAGACAGAAAAAAAGAAGAGTAAAGTACAGTACCATCATAATGTATACTGCAACATTTATCAAAAAGGAAGTATGGTTTATAATGCTAATTAAAAAGCTGTATTATCCTGCCCGGTGGCACAGAGGGCTGAGGCACTTGCGCCTTAACTCGAACCACGCCGGTGACCCGGGTTCAGGAATGGACTTGGGATGCCAGGGGCTGGCAGGGGAAGGAGAGGATTGAGCATCCGCAGGACTGCTCTTCTCTCCAGGGGTGGGCTGCGGGCTGGCGTCGCTTGACAACAGCCTCTGGTCGAGATTAGGAGTACTGCATGATGGCGCAGGAGGGGAACACACCAGAAAAATGGAAATTGCTCCACGCCCAGCCAGATGCAGGTTCACTGATGCCACCAATGCCCCTGAAGAGCCATGTCCGCCTTAGCAGCACCCCGCTGCCAAGTAGTTGAGCTGGCCTCTCCCAGCGCCTTCCCCCTTAGAGGAAAGGGACTCATCCAGTGACAGGTTATGCTGGATTACCCTGGGGGCGGCTGCTATATGAGGTCGGAGGCTCATAGGGGCACAGGTGGGTCGGAGGGAGACTAGGCACCCTGAAGGAGTGGCAGGGTGTAGAAGCACATGGGAGGGGTAAAAAGATAACACACACACAAAAAAAGCTGTATTAAAAGACAACAGTCAGAGCAAAATAAATTCTGTGAGATGGAATATGTAGTTTTGCCTTTATTTAGGTCCTGTACACATTATAACTTTTAAAATGTTTCTTTGTGCCGGCCCGGTGGTGCTGAGGGTTGAGGCGCCGGACACCACACCTCGCACCACACCGGTGACCCCGGTTCGGGAACGAGCCCAGGTCGTCGGGGGTTGGCAGGGATGGGGGAAGGATTGAGCGTCCCATGGACCGCTCTCCTTCCCCGGGGGGGAAGGGGGATCCACATGCTGACGCATTGGTGACCTCTGGAGGAGGCTGGAGGTTCCACAGTGCTCGGCCTCAAGAAAGCAGGGGAGTAAGCTGCAGCAGACATCTTTTGGGGGTGCGCGGGAGCGTGCACCAGCTGAGCTGGACGTCATTGCACATCTGAGCTTAGGGGCTACGCAGAACAGGGGAAAACAATGGTGCCATGGACAGGTGATGGCACCTATCCCCCATGTCCTACACTGGGCTAACCCCAACTGGCCTTCCAGTTCCTGTACCTCCGGCCTTCCCTTGCAGCCAGAGTCTGACTCTTAAGAGCGCCCAAGTAGGGGGGCAACCCACCCCAGGCTGGTTAAACTGGGGGTGCTGGATGCAGGGAAGGGGAAGAAAGGAAGCACAGATGGGGGGGGAGCTTCAGGCAGGCAGGATTTGGACCAGGATGCCCGAGAGAGGTTCCATGGGGCCACAACTGGAGTGAAACAAAGCTGGGGGGGGGGAAACTGCTTCTTTGTTAAAACAGTTTAAAAGGTTTGCATCCAAAGTGTTGCAAGGTAAAAAACGAACTACAATCTGTGCTCTTAAACCATGCTCTAGCCCTGCTCAAAGGTAGGCTACAGCATGGTTTTAAAGCATCACGGCTGCCTTACATTTTCACCTGAGCAGCCATTTTGTATTGGGTTAAGCAATGGATGGTTCGGACTTTACACCGAGTTATTGAAAGTAATGTTATTAACTAATTTTTTTTTTTAAAACAGCTGTTTTTTCCTGCCCCAGGTCTGCCTCCCTCCTGATGGTACCTCCTCAAAGCCAACCCCATCATCAACCTTCTCTGGGATTTACAGATTATCTACCACCCAGGACCACAATGTGGTGGGTGGCCTGCCCTGCCAGTTGTGCGTGGGCATGGAGCGGTGCCAGTGTCATCCCAGCCAATCAGGGAGTTTCTTCCCTGAGGGTGCCAGAGTGCGGTGCATGCTTGACATCCATCAGTTGCCCCTCTTCCCTTTGATGTGAGCCCACTGTGCTGTCACCTGGCTTCAATCAGGTAGCAGTCAATTAGCAGGATGCAGTGTCCCCCCATTCCCAAGGGAGGAGAGCTGTCATTCAGACAATCAATCCTTCCTCCATCTGCCATCCACCAAGTCAGTTGTATTCTTTCCGTAACATGGGTCAGTGACCCAGCAAGCTATCGTTGTATTACTGGGGTGCTGCAGGACATGTGATATATAAAAACAGATTTGAATTACATGGAGATTTTTTGTGTGAAGTTTATGCAATATAGCGGCATAAATCAAATTGTTCTTTCTGTAAATATTTTACTGGAGGAACACTCCCCTTAAGAAGCAACAATACTGGCAAAATCTTTGGGCTTTGAAACTGGAAATAACCGAAGAAAATTTAGAAAAAGACTTTGCTTTGGTCCCATCTGACTGTAACTGAATATTTCTGATTTATGTGATACAGTGGAATCGGTCTATCAAAGGGCACTTCAAAAGTCCATTTTGTGGAGTTTATTTATTATTCATTTTCAAAGGGGAAGTGATTGTAATTCCTCTGTCAGAGGAGCCAGACACTTGATCCCTTACCCTTCCTGGTCCCAGTTCTAGCAGGCTCTGCCCACGTGTCGCCCTGAGCTCTCATGTTTTGTGATGTATCAATTTGAAGAGTGCAGGGCACGCTCTACTGATAGCAATGGAAGCCTGTTTTGAAACTGGTTTTTGTTTATAATTCTCTCCCTTTTCCCTCCACAGAAACTTGTCCTTGACCAGGCTTCCTGCTTCAAATCTGTGGCTGTGACTCGCTCCTTGGAGCCACTGGCCATACTCAGCCTCTTGCCACAGAGAAAATCAGAAACTTGCCCTTGAACGGGCTCCCTCCTCCAGATCTGCAGCTGTGGCTTGCTCCTTGGTGCCACTGGTTATACTCAGCCTCCTGCCGCAGAGAAAATCAGAAACGTTCCCATGACAGGGCTTCCTCCTCCAGACCTGCGGCTGTGGCTTGTTCCTTGGAGCCACTGGCCATACTCAGCCTCCCGCCACAGAGAAAATCAGAAACTTGCCCTTGACCGGGCTCCCTCCTCCACACCTCCAGCCGTGGCTCGCTCCTTAGAGCCACTGGTTGTACTCAGCCTCCTGCCGCAGAGAAAATCAGAAACGTTCCCATGACAGGACTTCCTCCTCCAGACCTGCGGCCGTGGCTTGTTCCTTGGAGCCACCGGCCATAGTCAGCCTTCCACCGTAGAGAAAATCAGAAACTTGCCCTTGACCGGGCTCCCTCCTCCACACCTGCAGCCATGGCTCACTCCTTGGAGCCACCGGCCATAGTCAGCCTTCCGCCACAGAGAAAATCAGAAACTTGCCCTTGACTGGGCTCCCTCCTCCACACCTGCAGCTGTGGCTCGCTCCTTGGAGCCACCGGCCATAGTCAGCCTTTCGCCGCAGAGAAAATCAATAACTTGCCCTTGACCGGGCTCCCTCCTACAGACCTGCGGCTGTGGCTCACTCTTTGGAGCCACCAGCTATACTCAGCATCCCGCTGCAAAGAAAATCAGATTATGCTTAGCCCACTACTTCCCGATTTGCAGCCTATACACTGCTGCTGCTAGGGGCGTTTATCCCCGAACTGTCTACTTGCAAAAGTGTATCTCGCTCACTGCTCCTAGCCCTATTCTAACCATCAACTCAGACTCAGACAAAATCTCTCTGGGACTAATTTGCATGAGAAATCCTCTCTCACTGCCTTATCCCAATACCGAGCTCACTGCCTCCAAGTGGATCAACAATGTTTCTCAGTTCCACTGGATTACTGCAGTGCCTCATTGTACTCACTGTTATTGCCTCCATGGGCCCATGTAATGGACCTATCAAATCCACTCAAGCTACCCATGAGGCGGTAGTCCTAAATGTATATGGAACAGTTACATCTTTCTACCCTGATGAAACCCACAACTTCTATCAGTTACCCTCTATGATCACAGGCCTGGAATACCCACCCAAGGATCCCTCCATGGTACCACTCCTCAGTGGTTCCGTAATCCACATTGGTAACATGAAAGCCTGTATGCCCAGTAAAAGACAGAGGTCTCTACATAATAAACTTATGTTGTAACAACTTCTTCACCTACTACCACGACTCCTACTTCTGATGTCTGACAATGGGCACCCCAGCCCTGGCCCACCACATGACTCCAAAGCTCAACCACGAAAAACCACAGGATTTGTGCTCGCTTCTCCAAACATCTGCAGCCTCCTCCCCAAAATGGATTGCCTGAAGGTATGGGTCTGTCATCATAACCCAGACATGCTAGCTGTAGTGGAAACCGGGTTATCCCCAAAGACAGCAGACACTGTCATCGCTCTTCCTGGTTACACCTTGTATAGACAGGACTGACACTCGAAACCAGGTGGGGGCTGTGTCATCTACACTAAAGACTCTCTCCAGAGACATGTCTTAACCCCCCACCCCCCCCACATAGCAGTGACAACCTGCAAGCTCTGGCCACTAGACTGCTTTTAGGAGCACACAATAGAGTGCTTACTCTGCTCTCAGTATATATTCCACCAAAACTAACCACGACTGGTGTCAGCAACCTGCTGGATTACATCAGTACTCTTAAGTCTAAACACATTAATTGTTCTGCTAGGTGACTTTAATATAAATTGGCTCTCACCTGCCGCCACCTCTATCAAGGATACCCTGTCTGTCAGCCATTTCTTCCTAATGGTGGAGACTCTGACACGAGTCAATTACAAGACCGGCACAAGCACACTGCTGGACTGGGTGCTCACCAACCATCCTGCTCATATCTCCAGTCTCATCGTTCTCAACGACTTTTTGAGTGACCATTTCTCTGTCAAATGCAACTGGAAAAACAACTACTACAAACCTCCCAACCAGAACTATAAAAAAACGACTGCTACTAAAAGGTTATCTCCCACAACTACAGACGGACCTAAAACTCCTTGACTGGACAGACCTCCTAAAAACAAATGATGTGAACACCGCACTTGACCTCTTTGTGTCAAAATTTAATGCTGTCTGTGACAAACGTGCACCAGTTACTACCAGAAAAGCCAAAGGGCTTTTTAACCACTGGATTACCCCTGAACTCCTGGAGCAACCTGCCTTAAAATTGTATCTGGCAAATAGCACAAGTGCAGGGGACTACAGAAAATATTCAATGATATAAAAAGGCCCGCAGTGACTGTATGAAAGCTATCTGCCATGCAAAAAGAACATATTATCAAGAAGTCCTCACTAACTCATGGAACAGCAGCAAGTCTTTCTGGGCCAACCTTAATGACATCACAGGGAAAGACCCTCAAACTGCTCCTGCTATGCTTACTGTTGAGGGGGTTCCAACACTGAACCCTCTGCTTATTGCCAACCCGCTGAATCATGCTTTCACTGACCTCAGTCGTGTGCTCCCCTAGGACTTCTTCAATACTCCCAACCCACTGGACAATACGAGGTCACCTGCACTACTACCTAACCAGCCGCTATTCCACTTCAAAATAGTCTCTAAAGCAGATGCTAGGAAATACCCTGAAATGGTTCTTGGACAATCTAGGTGCAGCGGGGACTCCTTGGACCTCAAATTTGTTCACTTGACACTCGATGAAATACTTGAACCACTAACCGGAATACTTAACCTATCCCTCTTCCACTCCCAGTGCCTCAAAGATGGAAGTCTGCTACAGTAACCCCCATACACAAAAGAGGGGACAGGTCCTTACATAATAACTACAGACCAATTTCCATACCCAGCCGCTCTCCAAGGCTCTTGAGTGGATTGAGGCTGATCAGATGGTAGAATACTTTAATTGATACCAACACCTATGCCTAGAGCAACACGGGTTCTGGGGTGGCCACAGTACCATCACGGCCCTACTCAAATTTACCAAATTCATCCATAATGCCTTAGATCAAGGCCACCTTGTAGGGGCAGCCTTCATTGACCCATCAAAGGTATCTGATATGGTTCATCATGCACTCCTCCTCGAGCAGCTATCAGACATTGGACTCGCACCTGAAACTGTGAACTGGTTTAACAATTACTTGAGCTGCAGCTCCCAGCAAGTCAGGGTTGGGGAAGTCTTATCAGATAGCTGACCTGTCAGATCTGGTGTACCGCATGAGTCCATTCTGGGACCGTTGCTGCTAAATGTTTCCTTAAATAATCTCCTGGCCTTCTGCTATTGCCACTTGCTCCCATATGCTGATGATGCAGTGATTTTTACCGGCAACCTGCGCCCTGAACTCCTTGAAACTGATCTCCAAAATGGCTTCGCATCTGCGGAAAAGTAGTTTAAACAGCAAAGACTGGTCATGAACTATAAAAAAACAAAGACCAGGCTCTACTCCACAGCCCAAAACAAGCTAAAAAGCTACCTCCTGGCAATAAGGAATGACAATGATGACACACTGGTGCTCATCCCACATTTCAGATACCTGGGGGTTACAACAGACTCCTCCCTGTCCTTCTCCTAGCATATTGATATTACTGTAAGAGTTATTAATACCAGAATCGGGATCCTCTACTGCCACAGGCTTTGTCTAACCCATGAAGCATTAAACCTGGCAATCAGCAGCTCAGTTGTCTCCCTCATAGACTATGGGCTGGCCATATATGGTTCTGCTACTGACACAGCGCTCCAAGATCTCAGTTGCCTTAAATAAAGCTTGCCGCCTTCTCACAAATGCACAAAGACTCACACACACCTGTGAACTTTATGCCCGGGCTGGTTGGCATCAACTGAATGACAGAATCAGGTATCCAACCTGCCTTCTGTCCAATACTGTCACATTAAATCCGCTTCTAACAGGGGTGCAGAACCTACTGTTACTACCTATGAATACCAGATAAACCAGAAGCTCCGCCACTTAAATTTTCCAAGTGCCCAGATGCCGCACTACCATGGCACAGCGTGCATTCTGACACTGTGCACCCCTCTGGGTAAATGTACTGCTCCCTGACATCTCTAGCTCTACAATGATTGGCTCTTTTAAACATAGACTGCGCCAGCACCTCACTGATATGAGTAACTGCAAGTGCCCCTGCTAAGGCTCTACGTGCAGCAACAATCTGCCTCTAGCACTTATCTTTGCCTATGACATGATAGTCAAACCGCAGCACTTCGTCCACCTCCCTTCCCCTTCCTGGCTCTTCTCCTTGCCCCCTTGACCTATCTCTACCCTTCTCCCTCCCTGCCTTCTGTGCTCTGCTCACCTAGCTCTCCTACTTCTAATGTATTCTTCCCTATCCTGTCTGCTTAACTTCTTGACACAGGCATACATTGTACAATGCCTCAGCATACCTAGTACTTTATGTTTGTTTTCTGTAACCTCCATGTGTATTTTTCTCAGTATTTGTATATTTGTGCACAGTATTGTACCTTGTTGTCTAATGTATCTAACGCAGAACCTATCAATGAGCATCTGCTCACAGGTATTATCCAAGATCTAAATAAATAAATAAATAAAATAAATAAAAAAATATTTTGGAGGCTCAAAGAAGTCAAATCAAAGTCACAGTTCAACTAACAAGGGCAATGTTAGTTGAGTTGTGGCTTTGATTTGACTCCTGTGGTCATCTACAATTAAAATAAAAATTGATCTCAAAAATAGACCCCCACTCTTACCAATAGAGAGCTCCCCCATGCTGTCCAAATGAATATATCACAAAATGTGAGAACATGGGGGCAGCACAGAGACAGAGCTTGCTAAATTCAGGACCAAAATGGGGAAAAAATTCAGTGGCCAGCTTCTCCGACCAAGAAATTATGATCCCTTCCCCTTCAAAACTGGACAATAAGTAAATTCTGCAAAGTTGACTTCTGAAGTCCTGCAAAGGTAAGCTGCTACTGGGGGACTTGATAACTTCTTTTTCAAAAATGAGCACAACAGGTGCTCTTTACGGACACGACATGCTGAGGCTATAACAATATTAAGGACAGTTCTTGCAGTTCCGACTGCAATTTCTTAAGTTATAGGCAACTTGCATATTAAAAACAGACTAATGTTAAAAGGACAGATTTTTTTCCTGAAGGGATTCTAAATAGGCAAGTTCTACTAGAATACCTCCCCTATGATTTGTAAGAAAAATGTCAGCAGATTTAGAGAGAGAAATTTTTACAGATCTTTTGCATTCTGGAGGTTTACCTGTCTGTAAGAGGTGTGATGACCAGACGGCCAGAGTTTCCCAGGTACTCATACCCATAGAGGAATTCTGCATTCACAGCTCGAATGTAGAGGTCATCTCTTGACCAGTAATATCTAAGAAAAGGACAGCCACATGGAATATAATAAAACAACTTTTACTATACAACTGTTTAATGAAATAACATGAAAAGAAACAATATCTGTCTAAATAAACATGGTAAAAAATTGGCCATCACTTTAAGAATTCCTGAGTATGCCAACTGTACAATTACAGGCACGTTGTTTTCCATATTTGAGAGCAGAGAGAAGTCAGAGCACTTACTCTCGCTTACCTCGCATTACAAAAAAGTCACTGAAACAGCTCTTCCCAGTGTTGTGCAAATTTTATAAGGTATCAAAATAAGTATGAAAAGTTAAAAATAGAGACCCAAGGTGTTCCATCTAATGCAAAGACCTTCGAGAAAGTGTCCTGAAAGTGAATTAGGTGGACCATCTGGGATATCTGTTTTTAAATTCTGCCTTGGTACATTTTGGTACTTAATAAAATTGGCATGACATGTGGATGAGTTGTTTCAGTGCCATTTTATACAGGTGGTAAGTGCCCTGACTTCTCTCTGCTCTCAATGAGAATCTGACTCCTGGTGCAGGCTGTTTTTCTTTTCGTTTTTTACTTACACTTTTAGCCTATTTGATCTCTGACACTGAGTCCCTCTCCAACTCCTAGGTACATCTGACTCCTCGTGTTTCTTGTGCCAACTCACACCCCTCCAAGAAGCCTTTCCTTACCCCCCCACAAGCAGGGTTGGGTTGGGAATTTATCCCTGAATACTCCAGTTTCGTCAGGCAGCATTTCAGCATAAGCATGGCCTAGATATACCAGGGCCCTTCATCTTGGTGCCATTCGTTCCTGTTTTATTCTCCCCACTCCACTGGACATCGACGTGCTAGGGGCATAGTGTGGTAGCACCCACAGGGGCATACCAACCGAATGCCCAGCCGACGTTCTCTGTCCCATATATGCCTAGTGCTGTTCTGCCACCCATGGTCACTCAGGCGACAGCACTGCAGTGAAAGCAGTGATCCCTCCCCACCCCAGAGAAGGGGTCCTCTGGGATGCTCAGTCTGCCTCCCCCTACCCAGCAAGCCCTCCAGCAACCCAGGTTCATCCCCAAACCCAGATCACTAGTGTCATAAGCGGTAGCCCTACAGCTGTACCACTGGCCCAGATCTATTCTTTTATTTATTTGTTGTATGCTACTTTTAATATAGTTGTCACAGACTAGTTCTCTCTCTCAAAACTTAGTCTGTGACTATTACCAGTTTTCACAAGCCTTCAGATGCCTAAAAGGGTTACCTTGCTATGCTGTCACCACTCAGCCGCAGTCCTACTTGGGGTATCTCTAGGTCAGAATCCCACCAGGCCCACTGCTCACATAGAACAGTGCTCCTTACCAAACGGCAAATGACTCATCCCTTCTGCTATAGCTGAAAACACTTTGCCATAACTATGGTAACTTCATAACTTGTCTCTTCGGAAATGGATTACAGACTTGCCAGTTGAACCCTGGCTATCTATACCTAAAAATGACTCGTCAAAGAAAGCATAAAGCATGTAACAATAACATTTAATACCCACAATATGTACATATCTTACAGGATAATACACGTTATACTACAGGGAATACAGTATTTCTGTAGAGACAAAAGCAAATACATTTGAACAGATAGTGATCACAAAGAAGAAACCTAATTCAAAACTATCTAGATTCTGAGTAGAAGCAGCTCACCCCAACTGGGAACTTGGTGATTTATGGCAGACCTGAGCCAGTGATGTTAATTCAGAATCCAAAAAATGGAAATTACGTACTTACCGTAATTACTGATCTTCTTGGACAGTCTCCATCACTCATTCACACTAGTGGGATAGCACCGGAGGCACTAGGACCAAGCAGGAGCCTCAAGTTTTCTGAAGGGTTGTCGTCGAGACAGGACCATGCATGCACGGTACCGCAAGATTAGCCTGCATAGGCTATTTCGGCGTCGACCCTCCAACCGCCTCAGTACCTTTTCAACCGAGGAGGTGCAGCGTAACTAATAACTCATCCTGAGTTTCTGGGCCTGAGAGGGCCCGGATGGCCTTTGCAAGCAAGGTCAAAGAATAATGTCCTCACAGTCTAAACCATAGGACCCTGAAGACCAGGAAAGAAAATGAGTGAACCCAGGGGATGGTGGGTGGGCATGTGAATGAGTGATGGAGACTGTCCAAGAAGATCAATAATTACGGTAAGTATGTAATTTCCATATCTTCCTGGACTGTCTCCATCACTCGTTCACACTAGTGGGAGAGTACCATGCTAAAACCAACAACCCTGAGTAGGGTGGTAGGAGATAGGGTTCACTCAGAAAGGACAGCCAAGGACTGTCCTGCTAATAAAAAGAGTTGTCTTTTAAAGAGCAACTAGAGCTGTAACTCACCACTTTGCAGATGACTGCAATGGACACAGAATGAAAGTCTGCCAGGAAGCCACAACCACTCTAGGAGAGCAGCAAGAACCTGGCCTCACAGTTTGGTCTAGGACCAAAATTAATAGTGTCAAGGACATGTACTAATGTAACGTAAAGGGACCTCAGGAACTGAAAGAGTCGGAGGTAAAGTCTACTGGTTCAGGGTAGACCGGAAAGTGCAGATGGAAACCCCCACTATCGAGTATGGCTGACCTGTAAACAACAGGTCCAGGAGCACTTGAACCCCTTACTTGGTTTTCAAGGGGGTCCAGGTGGGGTTAGCCCATCAAGGAGAATAGTCTCCACTGAATCACAGGAATCTTCCTGATGGAAGGCCAAGTGCAACTTAGAAGCCTCTCGTGGTGGTCTAGTAGAACCAGATCCTGCCCACAGCATATTCATAGATACATAGATACATAGACAGTGTTGACAGATAAGGGCCTATGGCCCACCCAGTCTGCCCATTTGAGCTTGTAAATTCAGTTTATGTTTTCCAAGAAGTCTGTTGCCCCTTACCCCTGACCTCCAGAATTCCTTTATATCTATCCCATGCATTCTTAGATGCCGTGATTGTTTCAGTCCCCACCATTCCCTCTGGCAGGGTGTTCCACTTGTCCATCACCCATTCTGTGAAGAAATTCTTCCTCACGTTTCCTCTGAATCATCCTCCCTCCAACTTCATCCCATGCCCTCTAGTCTTGGAACATCTTTTTTGCTTAAAAATAGTGTATTCCTGCACCCTGTTCTTCCCTGTAAGATACATAAAAAAATGACTAGTACCCAGAGCTATTTTTAACTCAGCGCCAGGGGACAGCATGTATGCAGTCCTCCACTACCACAAATTATGCAGTCGAGTATCCTGCATTTGGGGACATCGCAGGGGTCAACAAATCTGAAGTGCAATGGATAAGCCTCACCCTGGAAAACCCACCTGTGTGATAGTGGTATCTCCCCTGCCAGATAAGTATGGAATCAAACCAAAAGAATCATCCCGCCTCTGTGTGTACAACTGTAGTAGCAGTCTCTGAACTCAGGGAAGAAAGGAAAAAGTGTACAGGAGGACATGTCCATTGTGGAAAAAACATTCTGACAGAAAAAAACAGGGGCTGGACTTCTAAGGCAAATAGAGGCAGATGTGCATCGAGGAGGGACACGGCAGGACCAAGTTAGGGCTAGCCCATTTGTTGAAGTGACTGAAAGAGGCAGTGAATCAATGCGGTGAGGCACTACCCACTCAGGCCTCACTGAATGGAGCAGGAAAGGATTCTAGTTTGTTTGTTGAAAAACAAACATCATAACTCCATCACGCACTTGAAGAGGATAGCTTCATGAGTGACCGGCATGGACCAGTGCGCAGGAACCGAAGGTGTGAATATTTGAGAAGTTACCTCAGAAAAAAGACCTACTTGACCTTCCATCAAGAAGGAGAATATCGCCCTTTAAGTTAAGCAAGCAAGGAAGTTGGAACCTGAGTTCCGACTCGGTGGAGAGTCGCTTCTGCTGCTGCAAGGCTCTGCTCAAGAGAAGAAAGCCTGATAAAAAGAAAGGGGAATTAACAGACTGGGCAGTCGCCTAGGCCTAGGAAATGTCTCTGAATGAGAGAAATCTCTCTTAGAGAAAGAGATGACCCATACCGCCACCGGATTGGGCTCCCCCTAGGGGAAGAAGTAGTCAGGTACTTTCACTGCATTTGAAATCCAGCGCCTAGGGCTGAGGCGAACCTGACCAGATCCAAAAAGTGGGTGTCGGGTAATTTCGGCTAGGCCCTGTGCTGTGATAAAATTTTTTTTTTTTAGTCCAAACCTAACAAGGCTTTCAGGCTGCTATTTCACAAGGATTGTCTTGATACAAAATGATGAAGATGTTCTCCATCTGAGTGCAGAAGGAGTCTGAGCATCCATACTGATATCATGACCGGACTAATAATCACAGCTGGAGAGATATTAACCACCTGTGCTGAAGAAGCCACCGAAGGGGCAATATCACAAGGGGGCTATATACCCCTATCAAAGGAGTGGAAGAGCCAGAGCGGCTCCCAACCATTAAATTAGAATGTTCCACAGAGTGTAACTGTCTTGACAATTGAAAAAGTCTAGACGCAGAAGTGTTAAGGTCCACAGATGCAGTGTGAAATACTATAGTGGACCCCATTACTGAGGAACTACTGAAAATATTTTCCATCACAGACTCTGATGATAGAGAGGACGTGCCCTTGAGTATATAAAATGAGTCGTTTGCTGTATTACTGACCAGAAGGGCAGGGAAAGCCCCATCTAGATGCACTTCTACCCTAGAAGGACCTCCAAGAGAGGTCTAGGACAGAACCACTAGAGACTCCAACATCATGAAGGATGCCTGTGCCAACAATATCTCTCAAATCACAACACTTTGCAACCAAATCTCTCATACCACAACGCCGCACACCAGATCTGTCACAAACCCACTCCTGTCAGTCAGGCCCTTTGAGCTTACAGTGCCCGCCCTTAAATGCAATATGTGATGGGGCGGGGCAGGGATACCCGCCTCATCCTTTTTGAATGCTCACCAAGGTCATGACTGCACTTCTGCCATGAGGATCCAGGGCGTCCCTCTAGCTCTGGATAAGGGCACAAAACAAGACTCGAATCCTGTGGCCAAATATGAACCCTTCCTTGGCTAGTACACGAAGTAGGAAGACCCAGGTGTCACACTCTCTTTGGAGGTAGCAGCGTAACACCTAATATGGCCTTCTCCCTACAGAACATGAACAGCCTGGTTCAAAATCCCTGCAGACTTGTCCCTGAGACTTTGATATTTTCCCTATCCTTCCAGATCCCTTCCAGACCCTTTTTCAATTTTGGTTGCTATTGGTGACCCCTCTAAGCAATTAACAGTTGTCACAGATTATCAATACTGTTTCCAATTCACATACAAATATATATAAGTCTCACGCAGGCAGAATTCGTTTAGAAAAACAAAGGTTTTTACTAAAATACTTAAATACAGTTACAACTAACACAAATATACTAATTTGGGTTACAGTATGCAGAAACAAAATGGGAAAAATATGTACAGTCAAAGCCACTTATAGCAGGCACATTTGTCTTGTTACTATTTGCCCATCATAGGTGTCGGTCGCTGTAACCAAAATAACGAACGACGCTACTTTTTTTTATCAGTCTAAGAATGACTGTTAAATTACTGTAAAAGTTATGATAGATGGAATGATGAACACTCATTTTATCATTTAAGTGAAGGGTTCTTTAATGGTCACCAAACAAATACAAAATTTAAAATACTACAGTAATTCATTTTCAGCAAGTCTTACTTTTGCACACCAGTAAAATACTCAGTGATGCGGGTCTGTACTGAGTTGCTTCTTGTATACGATCACCAAGTTTCCTCTGCTTTGCATAGCATGTCCCAGTTTGAAACATAGACTTTGATGGTAGATAAGGACCGCTAGGCCAACCTAGTATGCCCATTTCCCTACCTAGAGGATAAGCTGCAGATCCTATTTATCCAACAGCCTATTTCTTCCTACCCCCCACAAAAAGTGCCTTATGTCTGTCCCATGAATTCTTGAATTCTCCCACAGTTTTAGACCCAACAACCTCCTCAGGAAGGCTGTTCCACGTGTCCACCACCCTCTCTGTGAAAAAATACTTCCTCACATTGCCCCTGAGCTGTCCCCCCTCTATCTTCAGATTGTGTCCCCTTGTTCTTGCACACCTCTTTTTCTGAAAAGATGCTCCCCTCTTGGACTTTGTTGATTCCACTGAGGTACTTAAACATTTCTATCATGTCCCCTCTCCCTCCTTTCCTCAAGGGTATATATATTAATTAGTCTCTCCTCATATGGCTTCTCTTGCAGACCCTACACCATTTTAGTTGTCCTCCTCTGAACTGCCTCCATCCTGTCTATGTCCTTGCGGAGATGGGGTCTCCAGAACTGGACACAGTACTCCAATTGTGGTCTCACCAACTGTCTGTACAGGGGGATAACAACTTCCTGTTTTCTGCTGGTGATACCTCTCCCTATACATCCCAGTATCCCCCCAGCCTCCCTACCGCCTTTTCTCACATTGCTTTGCCAACCTTAAGGTCGTCTGATATGATTACCTCCCAGGTCCCTTTCTTCATTTTTGTTGTTGTTACTTACCTCCCCCCCATTGTGTAATCTTCCCTGGGTTTTGTTTCCAGGTGCATTATTTTGCATTATATGTTAATGAAAATATCAAAGCTACAGAAATTCAGAATACACATAAGGAGCCAGAAGAACTGTGGGTCACCCTGGAAACAGGAAATGGGACAGCCATAAGAACTGGGGTTGTCTACAGGCCCCTAGACCAGAGGGAGGACATAGACACATTACTGTTAGAAGATATACAAAACATGACAGCTAAAGGGGAGGTTCTGATAATGGGAGACTTCAACATGCCAGATACAGATTGGTCAATACCAGCAGGAACATCTGCCAGAACTAGACTCATAGTGGATTCCCTGCGAGGAGGGCCTCAAACAACTGGTACAGCAACCCACAAGAGACAGGGCTATCCTAGATCTAGTACTGACTAACAAAGAAGGGATCACAGATCTCCAGGTAGAAGGTCACCTGGGGGCCAGTGACCATCACATGGTATGGTTCAATTTGGCTACTACATCTAAATCATCCCATTCCAAGGCAAAATATGGGACTTCAGAGGAGCTGACTTTGATAAGATGGCCAACAGAGTTAAGCTAGCCCTGGCAAAAAGAAACACAGGTGAGGGGTACAGGCAAAGTGGGCAAGCATTAAGGATGCAATACTTGAAGCAACATCCCATTGTGTTAGACAGAAAAGGAAGTGCAAAAGAAGAAGGAAACCACTTTGTTCTCAAATACAGTAGCAGAAAAGGTCAGAGCCAAAAGGCTGGCCTTCAGGAAATATAAGGGAACACAGCAGGATGAAGATAGGGAGGCATACCAAACAGCCCTAAGGGAAGCAGGTAAGGCAGTAAGGCAGGCAAAGTCCCAAACTGAGGAAACACTAGCACGAATAGTAAAGAAGGTGACAAGACTTTCTATAGATACATTAGTGAAAGGAGAAAGTCCAGAGGGGTATTGCTAAGCTTAATGGAGAAAAGGGAGCATGTGAGGAGGAGGACCCTGTAAAGGCATCTATCCTAAATAGATACTTTTGCTCAGTATTTACTGAAGAGAAGGTAGGCAGGGCCCACAGCTCAGCATCGTGGACACAGGGGAGGGAGGTGAGCACTACTCCTTCACAAAAGAAAGGGTCCTACAAGAGCTTGCTAAGCTCAGGGTGGATAAGGCAATGGGACCTGATGGCATACATCCCAGGGTACTTAAGGAGCTAAAGGAGGAACTAGCAGAGCCATTAGCAGAATTGTTTAGTGAGTCTCTGAGCACAGGAGAGGTCCCAGAAGACTGGAGAAGGGTTTATGTGATCCCGCTCCACAAGAGTGGTAGCAGGGAGGAGGCAGGGAACTACAGACCGGTCAGTCTTACCTCAGTAGTGGGCAAGATTATGGAGGCACTCCTTAAGGAAAGGATAGTGCAACACCTGGAATCCATAGGGGCACAGGATCCAAGACAGCATGGGTTTACAAAAGGAAGGTCCTGTCAAACTAATCTCATAGACTTCTTTGACTGGGTAACCAGAGTGGTGGACCAAGGGGGAGCAGTTGATGTCGCCTACCTTGACTTCAGCAAAGCTTTTGACACTGTTCCACATAGAAGATTGATAAATAAGCTGGGTAGGCTCGGGGTGGGTCAGAAGATGGTCAACTGGGTGGCAAACTGGTTGACTGGCAGAAAACAGAGAGTGGTGGTAAATGGTATACAGTCAGAAGAGATGCAAGTCACAAGTGGGGTACCTCAGGGATCAGTCCTGGGGCCAGTACTATTCAACATCTTCATTAGTGACCTTGCAGATGGACTAGAGGGTAAGGTTTGTCTGTTTGCAGATGACACCAAGATCTGCAACAGAGTAGATGAGCCAGATGGGGTGGGCAGAATGAAGAGATCTGATAAACTAGCAGAATGGTCAGAAGAGTGGCAACTGGGATTTAATGCAAAGAAGTGCAAAATCATGCACATAGGGAAGAGAAACCCTGAAGCCACTTATAGGCTGGGAGGAGTTGCTAGCAGTCACAAAGGAAGAAAGAGACTTGGGCATCATCATCACTGATGACCTAAAATCATCCAAGCAGACCTCTAAAGCAGTAGGTAAGGCTAGGGGTGTTAGGGTGTATTAGTAGGGGTATCACAAGTCGTAAGAGGGAGGTAATAATCCCTCTGTACAAGACACTGGTTAGGCCCCATCTGGAGTACTGCGTGCAGTATTGGAGGCCACACTTTCACAAGGACATTAACTAAATTGAGGCAGTCCAGAGAAGGGCAACTAAAATGGTGCAGGGACTGCATCAGAAGACATATGAGGACAGATTAACGGAGCTCAATATGTATACCCTTGAGCAAAGGAGGGAGAGAGGTGATATGATCGAGGCATTCAAACACCTTAAGGGCATAAACAAGGTGAAAGAGTCTAACATGTTTAAATATAAGAAAAATAGCAGGACAAGAGGACACAGCATGAGATTAGAGGGAGGCCGATTAAGGGGAAATGTGAGGAAATTCTTTTTCACAGAAAGGGTGGTGGATGCATGGAATGGCTTACCACAAGAAGTGGTGGCTATGAATACAGTGCAGGGCTTCAAACAGGCATGGGATAGGCATAAGGGAGCAATACAAATGACTATGAATAGATAGGTCACTGACAGAGCAAAGGCCGATGGCACATTTATAAGGTAGAAAAAAGAAATGGGCAGACTGGATGGGCCTTGCGGTCCTTATCTGCCGTCAACTTCTATGTTTCTATGTTTCTATTACTTTGCACTTCTTTGCATTGAATCCAAACTGCCATACTTCTGACCATTCCTCCAACCTTGCCAAGTCCCTTCTCATCCTTTCCATGCCTCCTTGTGTATCAACCCTGTTGCAGATCTTTGTGTCATCTGCAAAGAGGCATACTTTTCCTTCCAGTCCCTCTGCAATGTCACTTATAAAGACTCTAAAAACGACTGGACTGTAAGAGGTCTAAACCTCGCTTTCAGATTCTTGATGATATTGGGAATGCAAATAATCGCAAAACAAGTTACATTCGAGTAATAAACAAGTTTATTACTACAAAAGGGATAAATCACAGTTGCCCTAAGCAGTTCTTACCAATACAAACTGGAAGTCAGTGCTAAGCATTCCCTACACCTCAAGGTTTCTCTGTAGTCTCTTGGGGTCTCTGATGTCTCCGAGGTGTAAAGCCTGTGCATTACATTATATATCTAAGATAATTACTATGGTTACTAAAAGATAGAAACATTTCTAGTTACAGAGATGAGCCCTATTGGCTAAATTAGAGGTGGCTCCATGGTCCAAGATAACATTATATAGTTCTGTAAAGTCATTAGTTTTAGAACAAAGAAGTTCTTATACAGAGTCTTACATAACAAGGTGTAGTGGTGCACATCACCAAAGGATGGCAATGTTGCCTTACATATTATAATTACTTCAAGGACAGGTGTCTTGACATCTGACAAGTAAGAAATAGACAGAAGATACATGGTATAATATGTGTGCATTAGTAAGCAAAGTGGATTACAACAATATGCATTCATATCCTAATATCGACTCTTGTACGGTAGATGCCCTTAGCCCTAGGTATTAGTATAACCTATGCCTAAGCATTAGCTGTCTACGGTGTACCTCTGAGGTTATCAATTAGGGTGTAGGGACCTCGTGTAACAGGACCCAGTACTGAATCCTGTGGTACCCCACTAGAATTCCCCCTTTCTTCAGAGTGGACTCCATTTACAATTACCTTCTGTGTCCTGTTGTTCAGCCAACGTTTTACCCAAGCTACCACCCTGGGACCCACTCCCTGGCTGGTTAATTTGACTATTAATCTTTTGTGTGGGACTGCATCAAATGCCTTGCTAAAGTCAAGGTAGGCCAAGTCCACAACCCCTCCCTGGTCTACTACTTTGGTCACCCAGTCAAAGAAGTCAATTAGATTCATCTGACATGACCTTCCTGCTGTGAACCCATGCTGCCTTGGGTCCTGTGCCCCACTGCCCTCTAGATACTCAACAATTCTTTCCTTCAAAAGTGATTCCATCACTTGCCCTACCACAGAGGTCTAACTGACAGGTCTGTGGTTTCCTGCCTCTGTCTTGGTCCCACTTTTGAGAAGGGGAATCACATCTGCCTTCTTCCATTCCTCAGGTACCACACCATCCTCCCATGATTTGTTAAAAAAGGCAGTCAGTGGTGTCACTAGTTCTCTGCTTAATTCTTTTAGAATTCCATCTGGCCCCATTGCTTTGTCCACCTTCAGTTTTAGGAGTTCTTTCAGAACCCTTTCTTCTATGAAAGGACTGGGATCGGCCTCCCTATCCAGAGTGCTTCTGTTAATTGGATTTGGCACTTCCCCCACTTCCTCTTTTGTGAATACTGAACAGAAGTATTCATTCAGTATCCCTGCTTTTTCACTGTCAGTCTCTGCCCACCCACCATCCATTCTATTCAACCTCACTATCCCTCCCTTTGTCTTTCTATGCTCCCTGATATACCTATAAAATGTTTTATCCCCCTTCTTAACTGAGTCAGCTATCTTTTCCTCAGTTTGTGCCTTTGCTACTCTGACTACCCTCCCTGCTTCCTTCTGCCTTAATTGGTACAGTTCTCTGTCCTGCTCCTTCTGTGTTTTCTTATAGTTCCTAAATGCTATCTTTTTCTCCCCAACCTTCACCACCACCTCTTTTGAGAACCATAGTGGCCTTTTCTTTCATTTTGATTTGTTTATTTGCTTCACACAAAGGCTTGATGCCTCTGTGATGGCAGTTTTGATATTTCCCTATTGTTGCTCCACCCCTCCTTCTAGCCTGTTTGCTAGTGCTTTTCTAAGGCACTCTCCCATCTTGCCAAAGTCAGCCCCCCTGAAGTCCACAACCTTCACTTTGTATGGCTTGACTCTGTAGCTGAGTTTATCGTGAACCACATTGTTTGGTGGTCACTTGTTCCCAAATGACTACCCACTTCTAGATCTGAGATCCTTTCATTGTCCTCATTTGAGAGTAAGAGGTCTAAGATTACTCCCTCATGAGTAGATTCCAAAACTAGCTGTCTGAGGCATGCCACCTGAAGGGCATCAAGAATGGCCCTGCTTTTGGGTGTGGCTGCCGCAAAGGTGCTCCAGTTAACATCTGGCATATTAAGGTTCCCAATCAACAGTATCTTTCCTTTCTCTGCCATCTTAAGCATGCTTTCTATCATATCTTTGTCCATTCCCTTCCCCTGATATGGGGGTCTATATACAACCCCTGTGCAGACTGTGGTGCCATTTCCAGTCTCTAAGGTGACCCACAGTGCCTCCTCGCCTCCGTTTACTCTTTCGTTCAGTTGCTTTTATCCCTTCCCTTACAAAGAGAGCTACTCCCCCTCCTCTTCTGCCCTTCCTGTCTCTCCTGTAGGTTGTGTACCCTGGTATGTTAACTTCCCAGACATGGTTCTCTGCGTACCATGTTTCTGTGACTGCTATGATTTCCAGGCATCCCTCTTCTATCAAGACCACCAATTCAGGGAGCTTGTTGCCCAGACTACGGGCATTGGCACTCATTACTCTCCATTTCTTGATGGCCTTACCCTTTTTTGCCCCATCCCTGTCCTTATTGCATTTGTCACTTTCTCCATTTACCCCTGCACTTCTCCCTATCGACATCTCTATGTTGGTGTCTACTTCACTTAGTACTCTGATATTTTGTGGGGGCTAGGATTTCCCAGCTCCTTTCCAGTGCCTCCACCCTTGGCTAGTTTAAATGCTTGTCAATGAAGTATTTAAACCTATCACCTAGGATCCTGGTTCCCCTCCTGGACAGATGCAGACCATCATGCCAGTATAGGCCTGCATCCCTCCAGGCAGACCCCCAGTCCCCAATGAAGCCAAATCCCTGAGCTCTGCACCAGTTTTTCAACCACTGATTGAATCCCATGGTGTGGAGCACCCTAGCGTCACCCATGCCATAGACAGGCAGCACCTCCGAGAAGGTTACCATGTGTGCTATTTGTCTAAGGCCCCTCCCCATCTCTACAAATGCTTCTTGCACTGCTGTCATCCCTTTCTTAGCCAGGTCATTTGTTCCTAGGTGGACAATGACGTCCAGTTTCCTCCCCTGTGCAGCTGCTCCTGCGATCCTGAGGATTCGCTCCCTGTCCCTCCAAGCCATGGCACCAGGCAGGCACCTTACCTCCCTCCCTCTCCCCTTCCTCCCCCAGTTCTACCTTCCTAACAATGGAGTCCCCCACCAGGAGTTGTTTCCTTCCCCTGCGGGGTTCCATGCCACCCTCCTGTGGGTCTCCTTTGTGGAGGTTCCTAGCATCCTCCTTGGTCTCCACTGTGGGTGCCTCCATAGAGGAACCACATTTTGCCAGAATGGCACAGAAATTGTGGAGAGGTACCACTGGAGGCATGCACCTCTGTTCCACCACCCTCAGCCTCCCTGAGCCCACTGTGGTCCAACCATCCCTCTTTCTTGGCAACCTCTGAGGCAATGGCAGTGACCCTGGTGGTCCCTGGGTGGGAGAGGAGGTCCCACAAATGCTGGCCAACTCAGCCTAGAGATGAGCAACCTCCTCCCTCAGCCCAGAGAGGTGCCTGCAGATGGGACAACACTGCATCCTCCAGAACATCTGCTGGAAGATTGCTGCTCCACAGCCACTGCAATGCACCACTAAAAAACATGTCTTTTTTCTGGCCTCCTAACTGTTATTTGGAATACTTGCTCTTTCCTGTTTAATTCTTTTTTTTCCTCTTCTCTCCCTACCTACTTACTGTCTCTGCACCCTTTTAGCTCCTGATCTTCCTGTTCTGAGACAAGAAGTTCCTATATTTCTCAGTAGTCTTCTTACTTGCTCAGAGTCAGACCTTCAGCAGCTGGGCGGGACGGAGAGCTACTCTTGCCCTTCTAGGATGGTGAGTTGTTTGTGGCTTTGTGATCACTCACTTCCTGTTCCCAATAAGGAAGTTCCTGTTGTCAGTTAAATCTTGTGCCTATGAAAGTAGAACTGGTTTAGGGTTGGGGGTGGAGGGGAGGGAGGGAAGGAGAGCAACATAGCCCCAGTAGAGAAGTTTTAGTTATACCAGTAGCTCCATCCTCCTGGTTTTCTGTCTGCTTTGTGGCAGAAGCTATCTAGGGCAGTGTTTGTATCTGGTCTTAACCTGGCTCCTCTTGCTAAGCCACGCCCCCCTACTTTGCAAATCTTTCTACACTTAGTTAATTTCACAGATAACAATTCCCTTCTGACACCTGTGACAAGCACCTAGATAAGTACACAGATAACAGATAACAATTTACTTCAACTACCTCTGACAAACACACTAATTCCTTTTTTTACCCTAAATTGAAGGTCCCAGTACAAGAGATTTAGTTCTTAGCCCCAGTAGAGAAGTTTTAGTTACACCAGTAGCTCCTTCCCCTTGGTTTTCTGTCTGCTTTGTGGCTGAAGCTATCTAGGGCAGTGTTTATATCTGGTCTCTACCTGGCTCCTTCTTGCTAAGCCACGCCACCTACTTTGCAAATCTTTCTACACTTAGTTAATTTCACAGATAACAATTCCCTTCTGACAAGCACCTAGATAAGTACACAGACAACACAGATAACAATTTAGTTCAACTACCTCTGACAAACACTCTTAACTCCTTTTTTTGCCCTAAATTGAAGGTCCCAGTACATGAGATCTAGTTCTTAGCCCCAGTAGAGAAGTTTTAGTTATACCAGTAGCTCCTTCCTCCTGGTTTTCTGTCTGCTTTGTGGCAGAAGCTATCTAGGGCAGTATTTATATCTGGTCTTAATCTGGCTCATTCTTGCTAAGCCACACCCCCTACTTTGCAAATCTTTCTACACTTAGTTAATTTCACAGATAACAATTCCCTTCTGACACCTGTGACAAGCATCTAGATAAGTACACAGATAACAGATAACAATTTACTTCAACTACCTCTGACAAACACACTAATTCCTTTTTTTTACCCTAAATTGAAGGTCCCAGCACAAGAGATCTAGTTCTTAGCTCCAGTAGAGACGTTTTAGTTATATCAGTAGCTCCTTCCTCCTGGTTTTCTGTCTGCTTTGTGCAAATGTTTGGAAAATGTTCTGCGTTTTGTTCCATGGCATGATGCAGAGTCATTAGAGCAGCATGCACATCGGTAGTCAAGACTGTTTTCTCCTCCCTGACAACATCAAGATCCTCGTGCTTGTGTCCCGGCTCTTCCGGTTCCACGTCACCTTGGCTTCCACCAATCGCCTCCTGAATGTCGTCCAGATCACTTTCTGGTGGTGCATGATGGTTGCCTAGGTGACAGAGACCTTCAAACTCCTTGGCAGACAGTCCTTCTGGAGCAGGTAAGATGTCATTTTCTGGCAGGATATCTGGGGCCGCATTCAGAGCTTCTTGTGTTGTTGCACAAAAGACTGCCTTTTTAAAACATCGCTCGATTGTTTGCACTGCAACCATGTCCCAGGAGTGCTTTAACATCTGCACAGGATCCAGCTGTGAAATTAGCTTTACACAGTGTGTAGTACTCATTTCTTGAATTGTGTCCAACGCCTCTAAAACCTTCTCCCACATGGCACACACGTAGTGTTGTTTAAAGCTGTAAATTATTCCCATGTCTAGGGGCTGCATGAGGCAGGTTGTGTTGAGGGGGAGAAATATCATCCATATGTTTCACAGTCCAGGTACAGTGGGGTGCCCAGAAAAATTATCAAGAATGAATGCGACTTCATGGCTGCATAGCTTCTTGTCCCAATTTTTGATCCATTCAGTAAAGATTTCACTGGTTATCAAGGAGGATCGGTTGGCCCTATATAGAACTGGCAGCTGATGGATTCCACAGAAACAGCGTGGGTTCAGTGACTTGCCCACAACAACAGGTTTCATTTTCTGAGAACCATATTACAGTAAAGCATCACTGATATGTGCTCCTTTTTGGGTTTTGGAGCTAAGGAGTGGGTCCTATTTAAAAACTAGTGTGCCATACCCGACACATCGATAAAACAGGCCACTTTCGTCACAGTTGAAAATGTCCTTGGGTTCACAGCCCTCCAGCAGACCTGACAAAACATTAAAGAGCCATCACTCAGCACCAACAGCATCAGAATTTAACTTTTCGCAGTGGGCTCTACAAAAGCCTATGCTGTTGCGTGCTTTCCACCTCTGGAGCCACCCCTCAGATGCTTTAAAGTCCTCTCGGCCCATGGCAACTGCGAGCTGCTGTGCCTTTTGTGCTAGCAGTGGACCACTGATAAGCGTATCCCTGCCACGGGCATTTTGGAACCACCTGAGTAAGGCATTCTCTACATCGCCATCCTTTCCATCCCTCTTGCGCTTACGATCAGGATTTTGATTTTGACGCCATTCTGTAAACAGCTGCACTCGTTGCTTAATAAGATCTGCGATACTTGATTTAGCGAGGGAAAGCTGAGCTGACAGGTCGCGCTGGCTCATCTTAGGCAGCACATCTATACAGTTTAAAAGTTCAGTTTTTTCACTGAGAATGAGTGCTTTGTGTTTTGCCATCATTGAACTGCTGAAATTCGAACTGGCCGCTTTTAGATGACTTGCATGATAACCGAGTGAGAGCTGAGTCACAAACTTCTTTTATCCACACTAATGAGCTAAAACTGGCTGCTAACTGATCACAGTTAGCATGAACAAACTGAGCACATAACAATTTAGAGGTGTGAACTAAGCTTTAAAAAGCCCACAATAGCAGGCGTCTCTAGATCATTGTAAACGGAGGGGAAATAATGTTAACAATAGGAAATGGTATTTGGTTTTTTACTTTTGTCTGTAGTAAGTGACTGCCCGTTTTAACCGCGGGTGCAATAAGTGGAGTGGATTGTACAGAGAAACACACTAAAACTGTTAGCTGAAAGTCTACTTTATTTTTGCAGTGGACTGAAGTCCAGAAAAAGTAAATGAAAGTTCTCAGTTTCTTTAGTCCTTGGCAGCTACACTGGGGCTCAGCAGTTTTGTTCCCAGTGTGTCAGGCAGAGTGTCCAGATGAAAATATGTGTGCAAATGCCCTGATCTGGGCTATTTATATACTGTATCTGTCTGTGGATAGAGTCTGGCCCTTCCATTTTAGGTCAAAAGGTGTCACTCTTGCCCTTCCCCAACACAATGTTCTGCCACCTGGTGATGTCACCCAACCTACATTTATGACACCTTAAATTACAATCTCACACAGGTCTGTTAGAAGGAAGTTTCCTGTTTTTTTTTCATCTCACCAAAGGTAATACCTTAGATCACAGCATCCTACTTTTTTGAAGTGAAAAAGGCCATCTTCTGAACATCTTATTCACCTCTGTTTCCCTTAGTCAGATTAACAACTGGAAATACCTATTTGATCAGTTACCCCCAAACGCCTTTGACAATAACTTGTCAGATTTCTGGCATGCAAGCTGGCCTTCCAGGTCAAAGGAAGGTAAAAACCTTCTTTTTTTTAATTCAGTCTTTTCTCTATGTCCCATTGAATTAACACTGGCATCATGTGGCATGTACATATACATATAATTACATGAAAAAGACATATATAAAACAGAATTATATCTACAAATAAGGACTAGCAGTGGGGTAGCTCGCCACACCGCTTATACAAAGTTTTTTTTTTTGATTTAACATATTAGGATATTATGAATTTGTGCTTTAAAACCTGCGTTTAGAGCACCTTCTCTGTGTGGGCAGTACCTTTTCCATGAGGGAGAGAACAATTTTGAGGGGTAAAATGAGGTACATCCCTCGTAATCAGGGACAGTTAAGAGGTAAGGTACCTGCCAATCTCTATTTTGTTTGCCTCCTTGAAAATTCTAGAAATATAAGCCTCTACCACTACTCATCATCTGAACTCCCTAAAGGTTCTCTAACAGTATCAATCAAGATTTAGACCAGGTCACAATATTACTCATTCAGTTGCTAAAGTTGTGAATGTCATTCTTATCTCATTTGAAAATAAGGAGGTATGCCCAGCTCATTCCTTGACCATAGTGTCCTAATCAACAGACCACCTTTGGTCTAGATTTCCAAGTGCCTCCGTGGTTCAGAAGCTGTATTTCAGTTAGGTCTACTTGTTTTCACACTTCTAACCTTATATCATCTTTCTTAACCATTAATAAAGGTGTCCCGCATTGCATCTTCTGTCCTCACCTTACATCAATGGCCTCCCTAATTCTGTTCTTAACCCCCTTCTGTTGCTGTATGGTGATGACACTATTCTCCGCTCCTCCTCCAAATCAACTACTATCCTCCACCATCAATCAGACTTCCACAGGATATAGAGATTCCTGCTGGATTTATGCTTTTTACTAAATGCTAAAAAAGACACAACTGGTGGGATTCTCTAAAAGTGACCATTGTGCTACTGGTTCTTCTACTCCTCCAGCTATCAGCTGCTAACAATATATATATTTTTTTATTTTAGTCTTTGGTAACCAGGTAAGGCCCACTAGGCACAAGTGCCTGTTTTCAGGAGCAACCAGGGAGTACTGGGGGGTTAAGTGACTTGCTCAGAGTCACACAGCATGCAAGTGGAGGTTGTGAGAATCAAACTCAGGTCTGGTCTGCTGGATGCATCAAGCTCATTCACACCTCGTTCCTCTAACATCTAGGCTATTCTGCCAGCCCAATATAAAGTTTGATAGGTTCCCATGTTATAAATACCTATGGCTGATATCTACCTAGACTTCATAATTATGTTTCAGCCTCATATTAATTCTCTTGCATCAAACCTAAAAATAAATTGCCTTTAAAAAAAAACAGGCGAAAAGCCTTGTTTAGCCTCCAAATTAAAATAACAACTTGTGTCAGTTCTAATGCTTTCTAAACTTGACTATGGTCTTCAAAACCTTATTCTCTCTACTTGACCCTCTGTATTTTGTAACCTTCTCTTCATCGCTGGCCACTCTTTTCACACTCATCACGGCACTCTTTCTAACCATGTGGACTGGCCATCCCTATCAAACCGAAGACTCCATCACCGATCTATCTTTAGCTATAAGGCATTGTAGGTAAAGCTCCTTCCTTCCTAACACAACTCATTACATTTAAACCCAGTCAACACCAACTTCGTTCTGCCAATTCAATGTTGCTTTGTGAACCTAAATTCCTCAATAAAGCTGACCGCTCTTCAATTTCACTTAACCTGGATCATTCTTACTGTTACCACATGGGCACAGCACTGGTTCCCCTTCACTTCCTGGGGACCACTTAGTATTCAGCTCAGATAAATCCCTACTGTTTCATTGAAGTTGTGTGGATAATGAATTTATGGGATTATATTTTGAAGTGTTAAACATTATCCCTTCACTTGGTTGCCCTGTGGTCCCAACACACATTCTTTAACAACATTAGCCAGTCTCCCTCACATGGTGGATGGTCTTGTAGAACCCAGCTGCTAAGGACTGGCTATATTCACATACGGCAGGTCAAACAGTTTAGAGTTAGTCTTACCGGAGCTGACTGATCCATTCAAAATCACTGACATTCTGAACATTCTCCTCAATCAGTCGGGCTACAACATCCTTGGCATGGACTTCTATCACAATCAGAGCTGACAGCACCGTCCTCTGCATCCGGGACAGCTTTCCCCTTACCAAAGCCACCAGATCAGTCATCTATATCATTTACAAAAAATAATAACAGATCAATTTTATGAATATGTAACCAAAGTACAAATGACTTACAAACTTAACAACTTCAGAGATTGGTGTTAGTTTTGACTTTAAGTAATAGTCAATCAGTTGACTATAGCAATCTTTAGTATACCAATCTTTCACATCCAGCACTTATGAGCATGTATTCTTGTACAACCTGTGAATCTGAATAACTCAAGGAACCAGTCATTTTGTTTTCTAAAATTTATTTTATTTAAAATTTGATAATTAGGATAGGCACACTGAGCTGAGGCTCATTTCCAGGTGTGACCCGGGGAGGGCTTACAGAGCATCGGGGACAAAGTAAGCAGGCACAGGGTTGAATAATACTGTATGCGTAGCAATGAGAGAGCATATATAATGGTTGACTGGGCACAGAAAGATACTACAAGCAATCAGTGTAACAACAATAAGTGGTAGCACAGTGAAGAAAGATTTTTGCCTGCAGGGCAGGTCAAGTGTAGAAACAGCTGAATGACAGGGTGTTTGACAGCGAGGGATGATGGAGTGGGCAAGAGGAGGGGGCTGGGGTGGGTTAGGGTGAGGTGGAGGAAGTAGTGAGGCAGAAGCAAGGGAGGGGAGAGGAGAGGCGTAAGTGCTATCTGAAGGAGGAAAAAGAGAGAGAGAGAGAGCGTTGCAGAGCTGGGGGGGGGATGGTTCCAGAGGAGAGGGAGTCTGTAGATGAAGGCAGACTGGCCAGCAGATGTGTGTGGGTAGGGGAGAGAAAAGGAGCGAGGGTCCATGGTGCACAGAATGCAGGAGAAGGAGCAGTCAGGGACAGCACAGAGAAGAGATGGGGGGAAGCAGACCAAACCAGAATTTGGCAATGAGCATCTGGGAGTGGATGGAACACCTCTGGGATAGGGGCGTGATGCAGAGGGAGGAGTAGAGAATGCAATGATGAGCACAAGTGGTGGCATTGGAAGCAAAATGTCAGAATGAATTCAGAAGGATATCTAGTTTGGAGAGAGAGGAAGCTGGAGCACTTCTGTAGACAAAATGCCTCATCTCAGGGGCTCAAAGCCTTGTACACTGCAATATAAACAATTGCAAACGATACATACAAATGAAAGAAACCAAATACAGAATTGCAGCAGTAAAATAAAGCAATTCAGTCTAGATCATTGAAAGCCAGAGAGAACAAGAATGTCTTCCACAGTCAAGGACAGCCACATCAAATGATCTCTTCCCCAGATGATTTTAAACACTAAGACAGGGCATGGAGAATTTTCGTAAGTGATAAGGTGAAAGACTGTCAGGCAGAGAGTTCTTTCTGTGTCACTCCATGCTGTCAATGAAATTCTTTACTTGTGTATATAATGCACATTAATTAGGGATCACTGACACAGCTATAGCTTTTTCCTTTTGTTATAAACTTTTTATTGAATTTTGTTAAATACACATACACAAAGCACAACACTTACAATACAATACATTACAAGGGTTCATCAGTGTCAACACAGGTGAAGGTATACCAGAAGCAAGCAAGAGCAGTGGCAAACTAGAGTTACAGTACACAGGTCCTTCTCAAAAATTTTAAATGACATTTTTCAGTCAGAGGAGCCATAGCCTGCTTCAAAGCGCTCTGAGGTGGAGCCCTTGCAAGGGAGCCCTCTGCAGGCCCCCAGAGGGGTCAGAACCACAAAAAGCCTTGCCACAGGAGGAGCAGGTGGGCAAGGACCCTGCTGGGTCTGAACCAAAATCCAAAAAGCAAAAGCTAGCAGGGGAAGACGGCACTTGTCCGGAGGGACCTCATAAGCTGTCGGATGAAGATGAGATTGTTTTCAAAGGAGAAAGATGAATGGCCTGGCCACCCCCAGGCAACATCCATCCCTTTACTTTTTTGATTCGCTGATCACTTCTTCTCTGGTGTCACAGGCTTGCAGGGCCCTGGATCTTGAGGAAATGCAACTGGTGATCCCACTACAAGTGAAACCAGTCCTGTCCACCAGGGAGAATGCTCCAAAATGCTTCCCAAGTTTTCAGCATTGTGACCAGTTGTTTGACTAGAAAGGTCTGATATGGACAGGAATACATTGTTCAGCAAGAGCAGAATGAGATGCTACCTCTTCCAGAAAGGTATGCTGAAGAGGTGGGCATGTCCACTGAACACAGATGTGTCCATAGCAAATATGGTGAAGCACACCAGTAATCCACTTGTGGGATCTTTGGCACTCTCCAAACAGAATAGATGCAGTGTGGGGATTCATGGTTGTAGGGGCAGGCAGCCGGGTCAAACTATGCTGCCATCTTAGTATCCAGGGTTCTCTATGAATGGGTGATGTCCCTCTCTGAGGTTATGCCAGAAGATTCTCCAGTGGTGAAACGAGGTGACCTCTACGGCGGGAGACGAAGAACTGGCAGGCAGGTGGAGTTGACAGCGCCTAACGGCCAACCTGCGAGCGCCATTCAGTCGCGTCAGCCTCGAGGGTGGCACCTGAGTGGTGCGTCGGCTCTACCACCTTTAAAAAAGCTCCCGGTGGGGGTACTGGCCTCCAGCCGAGTACCTGCACAGTGATGAATGGTGAAGACTGACACAGATAAGTTCAAGCATTTGTCAATGCTGAATGTTGTACTGCTGGCATTGGCATTGGTAGTGCAGGAGTTAGAGAGATGCACAATAGGAATAGCAGTGACGTACGGAAGTGGCGCCAACCCCACACCACCCTGCAGAGACTGACAGGCATTGAGGTGTGCCTTTGGATCATCGACCATAACGCTCAGGCCATTTTACCTCATCCTACCCTGCAGACTCCGACAACTGTCACATTGTGCCTTGGAGCCATCGGACCTTATGCTCACCCCATTCAATTAAAAAAATCATTGAGATGGGTGCAGTATAGGAGAATGGGGTGAACTTTGGGGCCAAAAAGTCCAAGGCATACCTTGATGCCTGTCACTGGCTGCAGGGTGGGGGTGGGGTGGAATGGTGTGACCACTACAGCCGACAATCCAAAATCACCCTCTTGATACCTGTCAGCCTGTACAGGGTGGGATATTATGGTAAGAAACCTTAATGCCCCAGGCGTTTGTTGGTATTTGCACTCCAAATTTTCAACATGGGCTTTTTGTGACCCCATCTCATGAAGGCATTTGGGACCTCTGCTCATGAACAGCAGCACTGTGACTTTGTTAATATGTCCTGAATGTACAGTTATGTAGGAACTTACCGTAACAGTAGATCTTCAAGAGAGGCTTTTGCAGTAGGTAATTACATATAGGACTGACATCGGCAGGTGGCAGGACCCCACGGAAAATTTTTTAGCTAGCAGTCCCTGGCGAGGGACCGCCCCCACATCAGGTGACCGGCATCGGGAGACGTTGGTATAAAGGGGCAGTCCCTGACGCCCTCCTTCCAGTTCTTTCACACCACAGGCCAGAAGAGGCTGGACAAGAGAGGAGCGGATATTTCCCTCAATGGAAAAGGAGCTGAAAAAGCTTAGGGGGATGGAGGGTGGGAAGGTATTACTACTGCAAGAGCTTCTCTCGAAGATCTACTGTTACGGTAAGTTCTTACGTAACTGTACTATCTTACTTCGAGAGGGCTCTTGCAGTAGGTAATTACATATAGGACTGAGTCCCAAGCAGTCTGGAACAAGGAGAAGCAACCAGGAGGAGGAAATCTACTCCAAGAAGAACCTCTAGCTGTGCAAACCTTAAGATAGGAGGCCTTGCAGGACAGCCAGCCCGAAGCCTGCTCTACAGCAAGAGGCAATATCCGAACTGTATTGTTTTGTAAAGGTATGGATGAAGGTCCAGGTGGCGGCAGCACAGATATCTGACGCTGACACATTCTTGAAACAAGCCGCTGAGGCAGTGACTCCTCTGGTGGAGTGGCAGCTTACTTGACCCAGCAGGGTCTTGTTGTACTTGTCATAACAGAAAGCGATGCAATGAGCCAACCATTTCGATAGGCATTGCTTAGAAACAGCATTGCCTTCTCTTTTTTTTTTTATCAATTATTTTACCAGGTGACACACACTAAGCTGAAAGCTTGTTTGCAAGTGCAACCTGGGAGCACGAGGAAGTTAATTGGCTTGCTCAGGGTCACACAGTATGCAAGTGGGGGCTGTGGGATTCAAACCCAGGTCTCCAGATTTGCAACTCAGAGCCTTAAACCACTGCACCATACTGCCTCCTTGGGTGCAAAAGAGACAAACAATTGATCGGTCTTCCTGAGATCTTTTGTTCTGTTAGTGTAGTATCTCAGAAACCGGTGAACATTCATAGTATAGAGTAAATACTCCCCTGATTGGACTACTGCGTAAAAAAGGTGGGTAACTCTATGGACTGGTTCAGAGTAGACTCCGCTACCACATTAGGGAGAAACTTAGGGTCAGTGCGCAGAGCAACACGTTCCTTGTGAAAAATCAAGTATGGAATTTTACACATCAGGGCCTGGAGCTCGCAAATTCTCCGAGCGGAAGTAATGGCCACCAGGAAGAGAGTCTTCCATGAAAGGAACTTCAAGTCTGCTGAAGCTGCCAGTTCAAAAGGAGACAGAGTAAGCTTCTCAAGAACACAGTTCAAGCCCCAAGGGGGAGCAGAAGTACGTATAGGAGGTCTCAGATGGAGGATCCCTCTAAGGAAAGTCTTAGAGACCTCCAGTTGAGCAAATGCCTTGTCTGCAAAGGGGACATGATAGACCGAGATGGCCGCCATGTGGACATTCAGAGAATAATGACTAAGACCCATGTCAAAAATATGGCGTAGGTACTCCAGCAGAAGCCCCGCTGAACAGGAAAAGGGTTCCACGTCCTTAGAGGCAGCCCAGATAGTGAACCTCTTCCACTTCATGGCATAGGAAGATCTAGTAGATGGTTTTCTAGCCTCCACCAAAATCTCCGCCACTTGGGGAGAAACCCCAAAGTGGAATTGAGCTAAGTCTGCAGGAGCCATGCATGCAGCTGAAGAGATCTGAGGCCAGGATGGACCAGGGTCCCCTGATCCTGGGTCAGCAAACCTCGTGAAAGAGGAAGAGGAAGAGGATGATCCTCTGAGTATTGCTGTAGAAGAGAGAACCAAACTTGCCTGGGCCAGAAAGAAGCAATCAGAATCATTCGTGCTCCTTCTGAAGCTAGTTTCTGTAAGACTCGTGGGATAAGTGGAATTGGGGGAAAGGCATAGACGAATCTGTCCTTCCAGTCTAGAGACAGAGCATCTCTCCAGAAAATGCCTCACTCTGGAACGAGCGAGCAGAAGACAGGAAGCTTTGCGTTTAGAGGGGATGCGAAAAGGTCGACCTGTGGTGTTCCCCAGAGTCGGAAGATGCTTTCTAAAACCCCTTGGTCCAGTTCCCACTCATGAGCCAGAGCAGACAAGTGACTTAGCTTGTCTGCCAAGGTGTTGTCTACTCCCAGAACATGAATTGCTGTGAGGTGAAGGTCGTGTTGTGTTGCCCAATCCCAAACCCCTCACTGCTTCCCTGCAAAGAAGGTAGGACCGAGTCCCCCCCGTTTGTTGATGTACCAAACCACGCACATGTTGTCCATTTCAATGGCTAGGTGACCGGGAAGGATGTATGGGTGAAGGGCTTGGAGACTGTACAACACTGCCCGAAGCTCAGGCACATTGATGTGGAGTGTCTGTTCGAGCTTGGACCAAGAGCCCTGGGTCCGGTGGTGACCTAGATGGGTTCTCCAACCTTTGCCTGAGGCATCTGTGGTTAGAGTCTGGGAGGGGGGAGGACGAAAGAATGGAACTCCCCGAAACAGATTCTCTCGAACCATCCACCATTGCAAGTCTCGGAGCATCAGCGAGGAGGCTAGAACTGGGTGATCTAAGTCGTCCACTAACTGATCCCACTGGGAGCGGAGAGTCCACTGAGAAACTCTCATGTGAAGCCGAGCGCGAGGGACTGTCTGGATAGCAGCCGCCATGAGCCCGAGAAGGCGAAGGACCGACCTTGCACTGACCCACCTGCAGCCGGACAACAGACTTATTTGAGTCTGGAGGGTGGACGCCCGGTCTGGTGGCAGGAAGGCCCTGCCAATGGTCGTGTCTAAAATCGCCCCAATAAACTGTAGTCTCTGAGATGGGATCAAGTGAGACTTGGAATGGTTGATGGTAATACCCAGGCAGGCAAAAACCTGCTGGGTAAGGGCGAGGCAGTGCAGGAGTTCCTCCTTGGACGAGGCCACCAGGAGCCAACTGTCCAGGTACAGAAAAACCTGCACTCCTCCGAGTATGCAGGTAGGCCGCCACCACCGCTAGGCATTTGGTAAATACTCGGGAAGCTGAGGATAGGCCAAGTGGAAGTGCCTTGAACTGGTAGTGGTCCCCCTGGAATGCAAAATGAAGATATTTGCAATGAAACAGGCACATGGAAATGTGCAGGTAAGCACCCTGCATATCCAGAGCACATAGCCATTGTCCCGACCGAAGGAGGGGCAGAAGGCTCTGCAACGAGAGCATTCTGAACCTTTTGTATTCCACAAAAAGATTCAGGGAACTGAGATCTAGAATGGGTCTGAGATCTCCTGTCTTCTTTGGGACCAGGAAAAAGTGGGAATAGTAACCCGTCCCTTG
Organism: Neoceratodus forsteri; assembly: GCA_016271365.2. NCBI lineage: Eukaryota > Metazoa > Chordata > Ceratodontiformes > Ceratodontidae > Neoceratodus > Neoceratodus forsteri. The sequence goes on along the minus strand of CM028129.1, from coordinate 1,705,087,605 downwards.
AAGATGAAGAGGGACGAGTTCTATTGCTTTTTTCAGCAGCAAAGCTGAAATCTCTTCCTGGACCAAGAGAAGATGTTCCTGTGAATATGACGACTTTGGGAGGAGTGACGAGGCTGTTTCTGTAGAAACTCTATTGAGTGTCCTTCTGCGATCAGCTGGAGCACCCAAGAATCTGATGTTATCCTCTCCCATCCCGGAAGGTGGAGGGAAAACCTCCCTCCTACTGGTTCCTCCAGGGAGTCCGGAGGCTGTGGGAGAGGAGAGGAGTCAGGTGGTGTGGGGCAGCACCGCAGCTGAAGCACCCGCTGCTTTTTTGGGCAGGGGGGCTTAGTAACTGTGGGGCCCCGACATTTTGTGGCCCGCTTTCCTGGGTTTCGCCACGATTCCGCTCATAAAGGGATGGCGCGCAGGTTGGTGGGGATGGCACATAGAGTCAACGGACTTCAGTGCCATCCCCTTCTCCTGCAAATCAGTGATGATGTCCTTGACATCGCCACCGAAAAGCATCGACCCCCAGAAGGGCGCTTCCTGGATAGCGGACTGCACTTCTGGGACCAACCCTAACACAAGGAGCCAAGCATGATGACGTAAGCCTACAGCGAAAGCTGAGCTCTGTCCAACAGTGTCCACTGCATCGTATGTCGCATGAAGCATGTGTCGACTGGCCAAACGTGCAGAACAGACAAGATCAGCCAACTCCTGCTTGACCTGACAGACTGGCAGGGAGGTCTAGTTTGGCTTCCACCTGAGTAAGAATGGCTGTCTGGTAATTCCCCATACGGCCAACATAGTTCAGGGCCCTAATTCCCAGCGTGGAAGAAGCGAAGATCTTCTTTCCAAACTGGTCCAGTAGGTGGGATTCTTTGTCCAGTGGCGACGAGCTGAGATGTTTTGGGTTAGCCGACCGGCTGTGAGCGGCGCTAATCACGACCAAGTCAGCACGAGGGTGAGAATCTAAAAAATCAGAACCCTCGGGAGCCTGGTATAGCCTATTTGACTTCCACGGAAGTGGGGCTAGAGCCGACGGCTGCTTCCAGATGATGGTAACGAGGTCGACGTGAGGCTCTATCCAGGGTGGCACCAAAGTCGGAGCTGTCATGGGCAGATCCAGATGCTCGGCGAGTTTCAACCGCTGAGGGTCTGGTTCCAAAGAGTGCCACTGATGAACCTCCTGGATTTTGCATAGCAACTCGGTAAAGGAAGGATCTTCCGGAGGAGACTTCGGAGGAGTACTTGGCCTGGGCTTTGCGTTGCTCGTCATCCCTTCGAGCAACCGTCTGAGGAATCCGAGGAGTCTGAGGGTGAAGAGGAAGAGGAAAAGACTCTTTCCTACCTGGGAGGAACGGACCCTTTGGGAAGCACCCGAGGAAGCGTATCCTGCCCTTCTCTGGACCCAGAGGGGACAGCCCCGGTATCCGGAGGTGGTGAGGGAGTGTGCCGCCGTGGACGTACGGGAACCTGAGACAGCACTGTCATCGGTAGGTGGCTCTACACCTCCCAGGTGAGTTAAGCCTTGACCTCAGCCCACCAGGAGGCCAGAGTCTCCTGCAAATCCACCCGCGTCTGTGGGGTCAGTGGAGGGGGGGGATAAGGGTATGGATTATATCCATATGGAGAGTATCCAAAATCCAGCAGTGGAAAACCAGGCATTGGGAATTGTGGCATCAGGTACTGCGGCATCAGAAAGACCAGCGTCAGGTACTGTGGCGCCGGATACTGTGGTCCCGGATACGATGGCACTGGATAAGACGAAGGGTATCCGGGAGCCGGAGGAGTTGCCGGAGCAGAAGGCCCGGCTAGCGGCCTCACGGGCAAGTCCAGATTGGACAGCCTGGAGGGCCCGACGTCGGGGCAACATTCAGGAGCGGGATGTTGGCCAGAGTCAGTAAAACTGGCATCTGGGCCGGTGTCGGAGGTACCAGCATCGGAGCCGGCATCCGGTGAACCGACGTCAGATCCAGTGCAACTAAAGGAGGACAGTCTGGTGGAGGAGGAACCCCAGCGTTGCCCAGAGATGGAGGAGAAAAATTCCCGGGGTCGAGCTGGGGGGACCTGGGTCCCGGATGGCAGGGAGTTCGTGAGCCCGGCACGATAGAAATGTGGGGTCCATCATCGGTTCTTTTGCCGACTGGACGTCGGACGAGCCGATGTGCGGTTTTACAGCGAGTTCGCGGCGGGCGCCGGAGGAGCCAGCGTCCGACTTATGGGACCCTTCACCGGAGGCAGACCGAGAAGAAGGATCGGCCTGGTCTGGCAGGAGAGGAGCCGCGTGCCGCCCGAAGGGTCGTGCGCCTTACTGGCTTTCCCTGCACAGACATCAGAGGAGCCGACATCTGGTTTACTGGAGTCGCCCACGCCAGTAGGCCATGAAGCTATGGCTGAACCGGGGGTTGAAGCCTCCAATTGCATGGAGGCGCCCGAAAGGCCCGAGCGTGAGCAGGACGGTGGGCCGCCTTTTGAAGCCCAAGGCAGCCGTCGAGAAGCGGTCCCCCGGAGGGGACGTTACCTGAGTGCCGGCGACTCCCGAGGGAGACGTGGTGGAGGAGCCCTTGTCCCGGTGCCTCTCCTTGTCTTTCTTCTTCCGATGGCCTTTGGGGGAAGTGGACGCCTGCCTCAGTTTTTTGAGCTCCTTCTCCATCGAACTCATCTTTTTCTTTAAGATGTGGGCTTCCAGGGATTGCTGCTGCCTTTTCCAGGTAGCCGGGTTGAAGCTGGGGCAGTGCTGGCACTTCTTGACCGGGTGATCGGGACCTAGACAGAACAGGCACAGGGAATGGCCGTCCTTGTGCGGGAGTTGGGCACCGCATGAGTCGGACTTATTTTTGTGCTCGGAGGGTGTAGGAGACGTCATACACCGACGATGACCTGACGAATGTCGAAAAAAGTCAAAATTATTCGGTAAAAACCGACGAAGGGAGGCTGACAAAGCAAAAAACTTTTCTGCGAGGCACTGCACAAGCTAACGGCGGGAAAGAACTGGAAGGCGGGCGTCCGGGACTGCCCCTTTATACTGACGTCTCCTGACGCCAGTCACCTGACATGGGGGCGGTCCCTCGCCAGGGACTGCTAGCTAGAAATTTTTCTGTGGGGTCCTGTCGCCTGCCGACGTCAGTCCTATATGTAATTACCTACTGCAAGAGCCCTCTTGAAGTAAGATCGTTGATTTCCCATAGCAGCTGTGGCATTCTGCAGCAGATGTATGGAAACACATTTTGGGTAGGATGCGTAAAATGACAGCTCTACTGATCATAAGGATGTGTGAAGAAATGGTAATATTAGAAAAATCTGGAGTGAAAATATTAAAAGTTCTCAAAGTTACGAGTGTGCATGGAAACTGCACAATGCATGCTTGTAACAGTCATTTTGTGGAATTTGCTCTCCAAATTTTCAACGTAGGCATTTTGGGAACCCATCTTATGAACAGTGATACTGTCATTTCATTAATCGGTCCCAAAAGGTGATTATGCGCAGTGACCGTGAAATAACCTTTCCGGATCGGATAATGAAATGACAGTGACTGAGTTCGTGAGCTGGGGTCCCAAGAACCCCGTGTGGAAAATCTGGAGCCAAAAGTCACAAGAATGGGTGAGATATCCACCTAAGTTGACCCCCTCCGCCATTGATGCCATTATACAGCTTACCAGCATTTCTTCAGTTTGTGGTCGACTTTGAAGATTGCAGACGTGTTCTCGCTACACCCAAGATCACAGCACTGGACTCTGGAGGTAAGTATAGGGTGGTGGGTTGGGGTGTGGGGTGTGCAGAAGGTGGGTGCACGTTGGGGGAAGGGACCCAATGGCAAAGGACCATTTTCTTTGTTTCAGGTTATAATAAAAATAAAAGAAAGAACACCGAGGACCATTTTCTTTTTTTGTTTTACAGGTGTAAGGAAAATGTTGGGCAACTGGGGTGGGTTCCCAGTGTGTCCCATGGGTGTGTGGTGTGATGTCAGCCACACTGCGGTAGGCAGGGGCAGGAAAATGCTGACACAATCAGCTTTTGAACACGGAGGCACACTGGGGTGGGCTCCCAGTGTGCCACACAATCTTGGGGGGTTAACTATGCCAACAGGAGGACTGGGCACCCCTGAAGTCAGCTTGCTGGGGATTATGAGAGGTGGATGGCAACGGCTGCAACCATGTTCATTGTAAATGTTACACCAGGCAAGGTATGCCCTGCATTGATGAGGAGCACCCTCATTGCAGCAGCAAAATTATTTCAAGTTGGTGGCATGCTTTTGCAGTGCTGTCATAAACAGCATGCTGTTTCATTTGTGCCACAGAGCCCAGCCCAAAAAAGCAGTGGCACCATTGGCCACAACACAACCGCACCTCCAAAACCTGCCACCACTATACGCTGTCTGTGCTGTGTGCCAAAAACAACATAAAAGGACCATTATGGTACTGTAGGGAAGTTGACACGAAGGTGTCTGGTTAAGCAATTCCTGCACTGTTTTAGAGGAGTGGGATAACCCCACAATGGCACCCACAGCTGAGACCAAGGAGGAGGGGCAGATCCTCAGGGATGCAGCACCAGAAAAGAGGCAAAGAAAACCCCTGAGAAGGAGGAAGCTTCTCTTGGTGGGGGACTCGGTTGCCCAAGGAGTGAAGTTAAGGGAACCCGGCAGGAAGGACAGGGAGGTAAAGTGCATTTCAAAAGGCACTGCATGGTGGGATGAGAAGTGGATCAATAGGATCACAAGGGTAATGGCAAGGAGGGAGGAACTGGATGTTATCATCCACCTGGGGATGAATGACTTGGCAGGAGACAGAGTGGAAGTAGCTAGAATCCAAAAGGATGTCAGCAAGCTGGGGGGAGTCTGAAGCAAGTAGAACACTTCAAGGAGGCAGTGTAGTGCAGTGCAGTAGTTTAAGGCTCTGAGCTGCAAACCTGGAGAACTGAGTTTGAAACCCACAGCTCCCACTTGCATACTGTGTGACCCTGAGCATGTCACTTAACTTCCTTGTGCTCCCAGGTCACACCTGTAAACAAGTTTTAGCTTACTGTGTCTCTCCAGGTAAAAAAAACACAAAAAAACACTCCATCTCCTTCTCGGAGGTGCCACGTGTTTATGGCAGGGGAAAGGCTAGGGCACTCCACATCCAGTAATTCAACTCTGGTTGAAGCAATGGCATCAAGGAGGCTTATGGCTTCGCTATGTGGGACTGGGGCCCCACCTGGATGAATGCAAACCTGTATAAAGATAATGGCCTGCATCTCTCAGGGAAGGTGATCCGAGTAAGAAGTATGAATGCTTCAGTGACAAGCATTTAAAAATGGCGGGGGGGGGGGAGTCAGGAAGGTCAGGCAACTTAGTATCACCCCTTCCGGCACATGCAGGAAAATTAGTTGAAGTCTGGGACACTGAGAGCAGAAGGAGAGTGGGAAGTAGTGAATTCTAGGCTACACGAGAAAGACAACTGGGGGGGGTGAAGCAGAGATAGGGAAGGGGAAGGAAACAGGACAGCAGCAACAAGAGAAGGAAGGGATAGGATATAAAACATGGAAGGCATGTAAAATGCCCACAGCCTGGGAAATAAAATCCCAGACCTGGAGGCATTAATAGTAGAGGCAGACCTGGACATAGTAGCAATAACTGAGACATGGTACACTGTTAGTCATGGGACATTGATGTACCAGGTTATGCTCTGTTCAGGAGGGATGGAGGGTAAAAAAGGAGGGAGCGTGGCCCTATACATCAGAGAGGCTATAAAGGCGACAGAGGTGCAGGGTAAACGGGGGAGGCTGAGGCACTGTGGGTCATCCTTGAACCTGGCAAAGGCTCAGAAATATGAACAGGGGTGATCTTCAGGCCTTCAGCACAGGGGGAAGAAGTGGACAGGGAGCTTGTGGATGGAATACACAATATGGCAACAAAAGGTGAGGTCCTGCTGCTGGGGGATCTCAGTATGCCAGACATGGATTGGTCTACCCAGGCAGCTGCTTCAGCCAGAAGCAGAAGCATCCTGGATTCCCTACAGGGGGCAGGTTTAAGGCAGCTTGTGCTTGATCCAGATAAAAGGCCATTCTTGACCTGATACTGACCAATGGGGACAAAATGCAGATATCTGTGTGTGTGTGTGTGGGGGGGGCAACCGGGATCCAGCAACCTCCACATAGTGTAGTTTAGCATGGAACCCAGGACCCAGTCCCATCACATGAAGGCAAACATTTTGGATTTCAAGAAGGTAGACTTCACTGACATGGGGAGATACATCTGAATAACCTTCTTTAGAAGCTTGTAAAAGGGTGACATTCAGGAGGTATGAAGAAACAGAGAAGAATGAGGATAGAGAGGTGTATCAGGTAAAACAGAGTGAAGCAGGTAACGTAATGAAGGGATAAACGGCTCAGACAGCAGAAAGCATAGCCAAAGGGTATTAAAAGAAGACCAGGCTTTCTTCAGGTACATAAGCAAGGAGAAGGCGGCAAGGGGAGGGATTCTGAGGATAAGGAGGATGACAAAGGGAGACTACACAGAGGGGATTAGAAAAAAGTACACATCCTGAACAGGTACTTCTACTGTTTTCACAGTGGAGAGACAGGGACAGTTCACCAAGCAGCAGCATGAACACTGTAGGGGGAAGAGGACACAAGTCCATTTTCAAAGGAAAGAGTATTACTGAAGGGACTTCAAATTTTAGGGTGGACAAGGCCATAGGACCGGATGGATACACCCAAGGGTATTAAGGGAATTAGGCTGGGAGGTGCTTGCTGTACTACTCATGGCCTTATTCAGCAACACACTGGAAACACAAGTGGTTCCAGAGGACTACAGGAGAGCAGACATAGTTCCATTTTGTAAGAGCATCAGCAGGGAGCAGGCTAGCAAATAGAGCCTGGTCTGTCTTACTTGACTCATGGGGAAATTAATGGAACCCATACTAAAAGAGAGACTGTTACAGTATGTTGAATCCAGTGGGCTGCAAGATCACAGGCAGCACAGATTCACAGGGGAAAGGTCATGCCAAATGAATCTGGTAGATTTATTTGACTGGATGACCAGGGAAATAGGTAAGAGGAGAGCAGTGGACATGCTTGATCAAGAGTTTAGGTAAGCCTTCAGCACTGTGCCACACAGGAGGCTGATAAAGAAACTGAATGGCCTAGGGGTGAGATCCAAAATGGTTAATTGGGTTCAGTGTGCCTGTGCAACTGGTTCTGTGCTTGTGTAACATAGATAATCTTTGGCTGTTTGCCTCTCTATCCATAGGATATAACGCCCTGTATGGGTATGAAGGGAAGGAACCCTAGAGGTGCCGCAGGAGTGATTCCCTTGGCTAATGGTACCTTAGGAAGAAGTCCATGGGAAAGAAAGGCATGCCACTGGAGAAGGAGAGGAGGATGGAGGGGCAAGGAAAAAATACTTGTGTGTGGAGTGAGGAGAGCAGCCTTTAAATGGGCTGAATGGGAATGTGTTCTGTTGCACCGCCCCCTTGAACTACAGACTGTAGCCTTCCAATTAGTACAGTAGCTAGTTAATGGATAAGAAACAGAGGGTGGTGGTTAACGGCACTCACTCTAATATTGGGAGAATGATCAGTGGAGTACCACAGGGCTCAGTACTGGGACCAATCCGTTTGAACATAGGGGAAACTGTAGAAGAACTGAAGGGAAGGTGTGCCTTTTTGCAGATGATATCAACATTTGCAATGGGGTGGACACCCAGGAGTGGTGAAGAAAATGATCAGGGATCTTGCGAATTTTGAGGAGTGGTAAAAAGCATGGCAGTTGGATTCAATGCCAAAAAGTGCAAAATCATGCACCTAGGGCATAGGAACCCAAGAGCTGAGTATAGGATTGGGGGGGGGGGTTATTGACAGTCAATAAACAGGAAAGGGATCTTGTTTTTTTTTTTGTCTGAGGACATCAAGGTGGCACTGTTGCAAAGCAGTGAGTAGGGCTAGTGGGGCGCTGGGGTGTGCAGGGAGGATATCTCCATCAGGAGGATGGAGGTGGTGTTGCCAGACCCCACCGGGAGTGTGATGTAATTTTGGGGAACAAACCTCTGAAAGAACATAGACAGGGTGGAGGACATCCACAGGAGGGCAACTAAAATGGTGCAGGGTTTACATGAGAAGTCCTAAAAGGAGAGACAGAGGGATCTTAGCATGTACACCATAGAAGAGAGGAAAGGGAAAAATGGCATGATACAGGCCTACAAGTATCTTACAGGAGTGAACAGGGCACCAAATGTGAAAGAGCACCAGGACCAGGGGGAATGAAATGAAGCTGGGGGGGAGGGTCAAAACAGAGATGTGAGAAAATATTGGTAGATGCCTGGAACAGATTACCAGCTGAAGTGGTGGAGGGTAAAACAGTAGAGGATTTCAAGTATGTGTGGCATAGACATAGCGGTATATTAGAAAAGAGGTGAGACGGTCGATGGAGATCAGACAACATGTGAGAAGGAAAATGAGGCAGGAAATATCTAGGCAGACTAGGTAGGCCAAGTGGTCCTTTTCTGAAGACAAATTCAGTGTTTATATGTTTATGATCGCACACCTACTATAAAAACAGCTTTTACTACAGTAGGCGTCTGATTGTGAACTGTCATTCAGTTGGTGGCTGCTATGGATGTGAGAGGAGGGTCTGTGCTGGTCACCATACACCATAGGTTAGGGGCAAGTGGGGGCAGTTGTAGTGGTACTGGGTGGGCTGGTCAGGGAGGCAGATATTATACTTATGGGGCAGGGGAATTACTCAACACCAAGGATCTGGTATGGAAGAATTACAGCTCTTGCCAGACTGCTAACTGGGGCATGTGGGGAACCCTGGTCTGGACATCAGGCAAATGGTTCAAAGGAATTACTGATCTTGTCAAGTGTCTGATTAGGGCCCAGTTGATCAGTGGTGAGGGATCTGCTGTCTGCTGGACACATGGGACAGATGTTTTATTACACAGGCATGCAATTTGGGGGGGGGGCACTGGACACTGGGACAGTTATGCCAAGTACCAATGGAGGGACCAGGGCTAGTGGTAGCCTGACATGGCCAGGTGTTGGGAGTGTAGGAATGCACAGTCCATAACATCTGGTTTGGGGAACCAGTAACTAGTGTTGCACTAATGGATAGCTACACCTCCCCAACCCTCCCAGCATGCCGATGTGCCTATGTGCAAGGTGCTGTCAGCTGTTTTCCATAGGTGCACAAGGATGGATTGCAGCCACTTACAAATGGGATAGTGACTTGGTAACCAAGCAATCATCTGACCCTGTACAGTACTATCCTGCTTTAGAGGTGCAAATTGGGATTAGCACATTGATAACCTGTCTAACACTCACAAAAAAGCTTGAATATTCTGCCTTAGGGCTTTTAAAACCATTGTACCTCTGTTAAATGAACAAGGAAACAACCTGGAGTTGTGGGTGGTGATGGTGCACCTTGGCCTTATGCCCACTGCCGGACCCCATCCACCTGGGTCCCAATCCTCTGCGTGCCTCCTCTGCCTGGATGATATTGGATGTCTTGGGTGCCAGAAGGAGTGGCAGCCACGCCCTATGGATAAGCCAGGGAGGTCTCTCGCAGGCAGAGGTAGGCATTAGCAGAGCCTCAGGAGGGGACCCAGAGTGTTGGCGTGGGGGCAGGTTGGGTGGGAGAGAACTGGGGATGACGCCTGAGAGAGGACACATCTCTGGTGATCAGAGGGAAAAAGAGTTGGTAAAAAAAGCATTTCCCAAACAGCATTCCCCCTTTTAATTTGAACCCAAATCATCTTTTGATAATGCAGCCACTAAACTACCTGACTATCTAACTGCTGTAGGTAGTACCAAACCCAAACCCACTGCTATCAATTCAAAAAAGACACCCTGAATTTTGTCCCCAAATACATAAATGCCAAGCGGCAGGCCTGAGGTGCAGCTGGTTGACTGGTGCTGACACACCCACCTGAACCAAACAACCCCCCAACACGTTTCCCTTAATGTCTTTAAATCTTGAACTGGCTTTCCACACCACTGGACTTGAACACAGATAACTACATACAGTATACATATTTCCCAGGTGCAGGGCAATTCCTGCCCTCACTCACAGCTCTGCTCTATTAGACCTAAGATGGCACACATGACTAAAGTCCTGGGGAGGATGGATCAGTAGGTGCAGAATCAGGCCTGATGCTTAACACTTGATGGTGTGGAAGCTGCAGCTTGATTCTTCAATGTGACCCAAGGTCTTGCAGCCCTGTTCCCCCCGCCCACACAGGCCCACTCCAGGGCATCACACAAGACCCACCAGCCACAAGGGACCCATACCTGGGAGCGTACCCACGGTCTGGCTCCTCCACCGGTCAGAGCACCCCAGTACCCGGGTACAAACCCACAATCCCTTGCCACCAGTAGCTCCACTTGATAGAGGTCAGCAACCTCCCCACCTGGCACATTTAGGATTGATTCTTTAGATCATTTCCATTCTTTCCTCAGTTACCTGCTACTCTGTGTAGTCAAGCAGTCTCAGCTACCTTCTTGAATATCGGGCTCTGGGGACACTGTGCAGAGTCTGAAATTCCAGGGATTTAACACAACAGTCTCCCATCTTGCTGCATCTCAGGAGCAGACAGCAGGCACCCACTCAGACAGCACCCGCTCATCCCCCTACCCCCATAGTCTTTCAATTCCAACACAGTGGCCACTCTTGTGCTCTGGCTCACACACAAGTTCAGCAACTCTTTTTAAGAAATATATCAAGAAAGTCCCATTTCTCACCAAGCAGTTGCTAGTCAATTCCAGACAGAAGAGGCTCTCTTTTCAGCTTCTTAAAACCTGGGTTCAAATCCAGTTTTCATGTCCATTTTCTACAATCCATTTTTTTCTGCCAAACAAACAGTCCTTTAACCTTGTCTTTCCCTTTTCCTTTTGACATCTTGTCATTGCCAGGGTCAGACAGAACCTTTTACACTTTTTCTTACTTCTCTCATTAAAAATCTTTGATCATCCGTGTCTCACCAATGTGGCACAGATAAAACTGAAGAGGTTTTCTCCCCATCCTCTTGACACAAATCCATTTTCTTAATCCTTTTTCTCAATCCATTTAACCTGTACTCTTTATAATTTCATCACTGTGGTGCAACTTCTCTGGCAGCAACAAAATACTGCAGATCTCCCTCTCTGCAGAGCTGCCTGCAAAATCCTCTCTTTTCTCTCTAGATGGGAGCACAACCAGCTCTGGGGGAACAGACAGCTGGCATCCCCCCTCACAGCCCCACAACCCCACCTTCTCCCTTGGGGCTGGAGACCCCCTCCCTGTGGAGGAGCTCCCACCAAACTGAACATTGAAACCAAAGTTCTTCTCCCTTGGGAGCTTTCTGGCAGCTCCCCATTGGAGCAACTGTCAACTAAAATTAACATGTACAAGGTTCCCGCGACACCTCACTGGTTGCTGAAAAAAGGCGTACAGACTGTCCCCAGTATCCCCCCCCCCCAAGAGTCTTCACTGAAGTTCTACTCTAGCAGCCTCTTCCCTCTGATGTCCAAACAAAAAATTTAGCATTTTTAGTTATTTTCTAGCCAGTCGCTAACGCTGAAACTTGTTTTCCCCAGCACCATACAGGCTGAGAAATATGTGTAGTATAACAGCAGCAGGAATGAGGAATAAATGTCTTGGCTCTATCTGGATTAGGTGAGTGGGGGACTACCAAAGAATAATTTTTTTATTGTGTCCAGAACTGACAGTGTGTGTACGTGCGTATGTGTGTGTGGGGGTTGTTGGCAGGCTGCATCTGTGCAGTTAAAACATGATTCCCAGAATCATTAACTAGCACTAACCACGCTGTGTGCTAGCACTTCAAGAAAGCATTTAATATACCCGTACACCTTATATGCATTAGATTAACCCCCAGTTGTAGGAGCACCTGGTTGCAATTAGTAATCCTGTGCAAAAAAAAAATAATAAATAGTGCCACATTAACAGGTTAGCACTGCACAGAAGAATGCTTTTTAAAAAAGTACCCAACCATGCTTATCACAATGCAGTGCTAATTCTGTTACAGTGGTATGTGGGTTCCCATTTTCAGATTAGTGTTGTGCACTCCTAAGTGCTGCACCTGAGATAGTGCACAGCTACAGAAGGTGGTGGTAAATGGCACTCACTCCAGTGAGGAAAGAGTGACTAGTAGGGTGCCGCAGGGTTCAGTAATGGGACACGTCCTCTACAGTGACTTTATAAGCGGCATAGCAGAAGAACTGGAAAGGAAGATGTGCCTTTTTGCAGATGACACCACAATCTGTAATAGCGTTGATAGGTGCAGATGGAGAGAATGAGTGAGGACCTTAGAAAACTTAAAGAGTGCTGTGGGACATTGTAGCTCAGGTTCAAAGCCAAAAAGTGCAAAATCAAGCATCTAGGGACTAGAAGCCTAGAGGCTGAGTATAAAATGTAGGGGTCATAGACACTAAGGAAACCTTTTATACAGCACTGTGCTCTGTATGCAGGAGAGGATTACTCACTTGCATGGCCGTAGTAGTATATATGCACATGCACATGATCAGGGTAGCATCAGATGATGCTGAATACGACACTGATCCAACCGTGCTGTTCCCACAGTGTAATGTTTAGCGCTGCACACTAACCTTCTGAAAATGGGGCCCTAATTGACTAAAAATCCTGGCCAATGCCTCTTTAGATGCAGAAGGTAAACATAAAAGGGTTATCTTATCTGTTTATGTATTGTTTTATCGTATTTTGCTTGCAAAACCTTTATCCGATTTCAAAAGATTGTGATATGACTTAAAATGTTTATAACAGACTAGTTAAAATAGTTTTTCTTCTTTTACCTAAATACTGTCTTTATTTACTTATAAAACACAGTTTGGTGGGCTGGCCTAACACCTAGGTGGCGATTGCACTGCCTCCGATGCCAGTGGCCCAGTTTTGGGGGTGGACCTGGGTTGCACAGGGGTTAGCTGGGGGGAGATATGATTAAGCATCTCGGGGAATGCTCTCTTCTCAGTGAGGGAAAGTCTGACCACCCTGCTCTTCAACATTCACCTAGCTGAGGAGGGCTGGCAGGGCAGTGGAGCTGCATAAGTGGGAGGGCTCAGGCAGGCACAAAGCAAGCATGTGCCTCTATATGCAATTGTATCATTGCATGCTTGGCTGCCCAGGAGATGAAACCAAAGGTAGAAACCCCCCAGTGGCAGAAATTTCAAACCTACAGCAGCTTATTTATTAAGTTTGTTCAGTGATAGTGGATGTGTGAACTTGTAATTGCTTCTTGCTAGATCCCAAGGCCACTGTCAGAATCAAGTGCTGCAATTGAAGTCAGTTGCAGCTAACTGTAATTGCTCTGGATTGCAGACTTAATTGATGTGAGTCCTGTTTTGCTTCACTCTGTTTTAGACTGTCTTTCTCATGGATTCATCACCCCTTTCTCACCCCTGGCAGAGACATACTAGAAACCTTGCCTTCAGTTATTGCTACAGCCCTCTCTGAGGCAAGGAGGCTAACTATGAGATTGAAAACTCAGCTTTACTGAGGCACCAGGAACAGAAAAGGTACAAACCAAGCACAGCAAATATATCTTTTGAACATAAAATACATGTCCTTGTTACCACAGAATGTGGCAAAATCACTGAGATCTTTACAGAAAGTTGTTGATGAGGAAAGGCTTGGTAATATCAGCTCCTTTAGACAGGCAATGACTGGATTCAAAGATTCTGCCAGTAGAAATAAACAGCCACTACCTGCAAGAATTACTCAAATGGGGCAAAAAAATAAAAATAAAAATAGTGAAGTTACAAGTCAGATAAGAAGCTCCTCAAACATGCTGCTGCATCTACACACTGGTACAAAAGACTATCCGAAAAGAGGATTTCTAAAATTGCACCGAGTGACTACAGGTAGTACTAGTCCCACATGTGTACTTGGAATGTATATATATATTTTTTTTGTAAGTTTGTTTTTTTTAGCTTAACACACTTTGTACACTGCATCTCTAATATGTATAACTCTAGTATATATAACTGTCCTTGACAACAGCAGGTCCACCTTGTAAATGACCCCGCTCAACGGTGATCGCCTGGATAAATAAAGATTTGATTGATTGATTGATTTGATTGATTGATTGATTGGTAGTAGCTTGGTTAAAAACTCAGTGGGTGCAAGGGCACAAGCACTGCCGTCTTTCTCTAAAGTGGAGAATCTGAAAGAAGGTCTTCAAGCTGTTGCAAACAGCCGTATTAACTTGAACTAAAGATGCTTTAAAGAACCTCAAGGCAGCTTTCAGGAAGACTTGGGTCTTTTTCTGAAATTGACTGAATTACATGGAACTTCCATACAAGAGGAATCGGCTCAAAGAAGCAAAGGGAAGCAAAGGAGAAGGCCTTATTTATGCAAAGTTGTTTTATATCTACTCGCTGGGAAACCAAGAAATTGATTTGCAGCAAAGACAAAGCTGTGTCTTCTGGAAAGATCTGAGCCCTTGGAAGAAACAGAAGGGAAATGCTGTAATGATATTGCATTTTCATTTCCAGACAACTCCACATCGCGGGACTCACAAAGGACTAGTGGTGAATTTTGTATTCTGTAGTTTGACTTTCTCTTGAAATATATTGTATTTACCTTCTAATTGCTGAGGCAGTTAACACTGTTACTAGATTTACCTTAGCCAAGATGCCTGTATATATAAGCACGGCATTTTGAAATTAAATTTCCTAATTCATTTTTGACTGTTTATATTTGAATTTAAAAACTTTGCATAGTATAAAGTTTAACATAGGGTATATTGGAATAATTTGAACCTAGATTATGTCATGGTTTCAACAAGAAGGGGTAAAAATAGCTCCCTGAACTTAAGTACCCTAGAGGAACCAATATTAGGAAAGGTGAAGAAACCTAAAAAAATGCAAAAAAACTATAACAGAAGGGGAAAAGATATCAGTTAAAGCACCTCAAGAGAAAAAAAGCAAACAATTTAAAATACCTGCTTTTTTTCCTGAACATGTAGATGCCCCCATAAACTTATCTACACCTAAGTCTCATCCAAAACAGCTCAAAGACGGGGACATAATTAACCTGATTTCTCAAGAAAACCTCACAGAGGGGAATAATAGTGCAACATAGGAAACAAAAGATGGGGATATTTCTTTACTTATATATGGCTGGGAAACACCAGAAATGGAAATTACGTACCTACCGTAATTCGGATCTTTCTGTGTATCTTTACCATTCATCACCTTTAGGTTGTTGGCATAAGTCATGACCTTGAGAACATTTTTTTGACATGGTAGTCGGCGCACCATCAAGCGCCGCCTCAACACACTGCATGGCGCCATGGTTGGCTGTTAGGTGTTAGCTGACTCCACCCTCCCGCCAGTTCTGAGTCACCGAGAGGTTAGAAAAAGGTTGGAGGTGGGACAAGGAAGTCCAAGGGACAGACAAAGGAAAATATATACAACTAAAATGAGAAATAAATGACTGAGAGGACAGTAGAAGTCTGAAGACTAAGGGGGATTAGGTAGGGGCCCCAATCTCTGGAAGTAGAAAGGAAAAGGGAAGGGGAGGGGTTAAGGTTTTAGAAGTAAGGAAAAATGTTGAGGGGGGCAGGAGAAATATACCCTGCTACCATGACCTGCCTCCAGATTATATAGGAACTGTGAAGGAGTAGCCAAGAGGCTAACTGCACGAATTGCAAGCACAGAATTACTGGCAAGGCTCCGTTAAGCAGAATCGGCTATTCTGGAAGAAAATACAGGAAAACAGGGATATCTCCCTCACCCCCAAAGGAGTTTTTGGTGCAAGAAACCTAGTTTCTTAAATTAATTGAGATTATGTCCATCGGACACAGAAATCAAAGAAAATCCAGGACTGACAGGGAGAAGGAAAGAAAGGAGGGCAACTGTCAACCCCCACCCCACAGGGGTGGAGCCAAAGCACTGAAGAAGGAGTGCCCACATTCCTGACCACTCTACCCCTAAAGAAAACTATCCCCCTATGTGCCCCAATTTACCCCACTCCTGACTCACAGAAAGAAGGGGGCAAGAGAGGGGGGGCACAGAGATGGAGGGGGACCCAGAGACTGAGGCCCCAGGGGGATGAAGGGTGGGATTGTGATGAATGGTGAAGATACACAGAAAGATCAGAATTACGGTAGGTACGTAATCTCCACATCTTATCTGTGTCAATTTTCACCATTCATCACCTTTGGGTGAGTGCCGAGCCCCCCCCCCGCAGGGGGGTTTTAACCCGAAGGGTCCAAGTCCCTTAGCTCTCAGTGGGTGACACACTAAGAGGGAGAACCTTCACGGGTCTGGAGAGGCCCGAGAGTGGGGAGAGTGAGACACGGACCCCCCGGAGGGGGTAGGAAGTTGCCCAGACAGACGCTGTCTCACCCTATGGGAGAAAAGATAGGTTAACTCCACTCAGCAGAGAATCACCCTACGCCGGGCCAAGGGCGACAACTGGGAGAGACTCAGCCATGACGTCCGCCTAGTGCAGCTCGCTGTCCCTATGACCCTGGTAGCTACCTCACTGGCATCGTAAGATGCCCTTGCTTGGTGCCTTGCTAGCTCCAGGCCATGTGCTGAGAGTGCAATGGCTTGTCTGGTTTGCTCCGTGTCAGGCATCAAAGCTAGGAGTTGACCTAGCCTGGACCACAAGAACCTGTCATAGGATGCATAGTGGGCCTGATGTGCTGTAATAGAAAGCAGCAACTGTGCCGAACAGAATGTCCTCCTCCCCCCCAAGAAGTCAAAATCCAAGGAATCTTGATCTGGGGCTGGTCACGGTGCAGGGTGTGAAGCCCATCTGGAGAATCCAAATGCGTCAATCCTGACTGGGGATGAGGCATGGAATCTGGAGACTCCAGAGGGGCACACTACCACTGGCAGAGATCCCTGGGGGCTGGGACTCCAGAAAAGGGTCTCTGCCAGGAGCACAACAACGCCTTCCGAAAGGGAGCAGGCTGGGGGGCACCACAAGGGTGTCAGCTCTGAAATCTCCCAGAAAGGCACTCGTCGAGTGCTCCGAATTGTGTTGGGTGGGTGGGGTGATGCACAGGTCCTCCAACATCCTCATGAGGAACTGCTGATACTCAATGAGATCAGCAGCTGGAGAGATGTGGCAGAAGATGGTTCTTCTCCCCCAGAAGAGGGGGATGAGGAGTTAGAGGACCTTGGAAGTTCAGTAACTGGCTGCTCAGGGGGAGGTTGAAAAACCTGTCTGTCCATAGCTTTGACGCAAGCAGGAAATTGAGCAGCCACTGCTCTGAACTGTTCCCAGGAGAGAGGACCACTAGGACCAAAAATACCTGGGAATGCAGAAGAATGTGGCAGAGGAGTGGGGGCAGAGCCGACAATAGAAACTGGCTGACCTCCACCTGGGCTAGGAGCGCACCAGGAGCCCTAGGGAAAGAAGGAGTTCCGGAAAACTTTAAAGCCAACAGCTGATCAACCAAACTGGAACGGCCTAAGCTGCGCCCTGAAGAATCCCCCCTGTGAGGTGACCAGGGCCGTGTAGATCCAGAAGAACAGTCTCCTAACTCAGAAGAACAGGGCCCTCTCGAGGAAACTGAAAGGTAAAGGCAGAGAGCCACACTACGGCTTCTCCCAGAGCCCAAGTGGGCTCCGGAAAAAGACAGCCGCACGGACCCCATACCTCTCGACCCCTCAGAATCTGAGAGTGCCCTCCTCCTCAAGAGAGTCAGCCTAAGTAGCTGGCAGCCCTGGTCGGCCCCCAAAGGAGCTGTCCAGGGAGCAGCACCCTTCCCTCCTGTGGGTGCTCCAATCGGTCCCAAAGTTGGGTAATCCAGGCACACCACCTGAGGGGGTACCACCATTGAGGGGTCAGAGAACCCTCCAAGACCAGGCTGCAGAGCAATGGAGGTCTGCACCACTGCCTGCTGGTCAGCACCCCTGACCCTGGTCCCGGGAGTCACTGCCCGCTCCTCAGAGGGGGGCTTGCCCCGGTTTGTCAAGGACACTACCAAGGTGTCCATGTGAGCAGCTAACTCCAAGGAGTCAGACTGCCTGTCTGACTCAGAGTCTGACTCCTCCTCCTCCGAAGTGGTGGAGACCGAAGTTCTGTGCCAAACAGTGCATGGATGCCCGCTACCATCCTGACTGAAAAGGGCACCAGAAACTGAGACTGCAACAGAGTCAGTGCTGACATCCCCTACAACACCGCGAATGGTGCCAGAAGAGGACACGGCTCCAACAATGACAGAAGCCTCAGAGTTGAAGCCTGTCACGGTGCCATCTCGGCCCACAGTGCCGCAAGCTGCACCAAGACTAGAGACAGCGCCGATGATAGCCCCAACCACACTCTCGGTGCCACGAATGGCACCGAGATAAGAGACCCCCATGGCGCCAGCCCGCCCCATGGCACTGCAAATGGCAATGAGGACAGAGACTGCGCCAACGACGGCCCAGACCACACTCTCGGTGCCGCGGACGGTGCCAAGTTCTGAAACCCTCACAGTGCCGTGTCCATGCTTGGAGCCGCGAGCGGCTCCAGAACTGGACACGGCGCCATGCTCAACCATGGCACCGTGGATGGCAACAAGGCAAGAGACAGTCAGGGATGGCACCGTAGAGCCTCCCATGGCACCATCAGCACCATCGGCGCCGACAACAGCAACGGCGCTGAGCAACAAACTGGCTCTGACAATGGTGCCATCAGAGCCCACGGCACCGCGAATGGCGCCGAGGCCCAAGACAGTGTCGACCCAGGCCTTCCGAGCTGTGGGTACAACACCGGGGGGAGCCTTCACCCCCAAAGGGGCGATTGCCAAGGCAGTGCCTCCCACCTGTGCCCACAGGGGACAGACTGGGCCTCCTGCACCATGGAAGGGGCCTCTGCCATGGGTAGACTACCAGAGGCACAGACCCCCTTCTCCGTGGTCCATATAGAACCAGGAGGGGACCTGGAGGAAAGGCAGAGAGAACACAGCTTAGCCCGACGAGTGCACACCTGTCCCACAAAAGTCGGCAGAGCTCATCCCACTTTCCACGTGCGTTGCTTGATGACATGACGGTCCATGGAGAAGCAGACATCGCAAAAATCCATGTCGTACAGCGGGCCAAGACATGCGAGGCAACGGTCATGCTGGTTGGAGATGGAGTACTTATGGCCGCATGGGCACCGACGCACTGGGGGCTGTCCTGTCTTCACAGTTTTCTTGCTCCCCGACTGAGACATGACCTACAGAAAAAGAACACCAAACAAGACCCGACGTCGCAAAATAAAATAAGGAACAGTCTTACCAGGTGACGTCCTGTAGGGCAAACAAAACCAGCAGGATGCTCGGAGCCGATGGACTTCGACACGGAGTCAACATGGACTCAAAACTGTGACACGAAGGCATCAAAAGATAGGCCTCTCAGAGAGATTTTCTTCAGCAGCTTCCCACGAGGTGAGCTCGACGGCGGGAGACAAAGAACTGGCAGGAGGGCGGAGTTGACAACACCTAACGGCCAACCCTCGAGCACCACGCAGTGTGTCGGCCTCGATGGTGGCGCCAATGGTGCGTCGACTCCGCCCATCCAAAAAAAATTAAAACTCCTGCAGGGTCATGACCTCCAGCCAAGTACCCAAAGGTGATGAATGGTGAAAACTGACACATATAAGATCATGGTTCAACAATTCCTGCAAAAAAGATAAACAAAACTTAAATCAGATGGCTAGAGCAATAAAACAAAGGAGACCAAGAAAGAATATCAAAGACTTAAACAGAGCAAGGAAGACTTATAAGCAGTTGCTGGAAAATGAGAAAAATAAATACAACATCAAACAATGGGAAAAGTTGAAAAATGCTGCGATTTTGAAAGGTAACAAAACATTTTAGAAAATTGCTAGTGGAGGATATGGTCAATATTAAACTAAAATAGAAGCTTATGTCATGCCAGAAGTCTGAGAGACTCATTTTCGTATATTATATTTTTTTTAGAAGAAGAGGAATTTCGGATAAACAATTTAATAATGAATAAACTGACTGAAGGGGCTATATTATACCCAGCCCCGATGGTTATAAGGGAAACTAAAATATTTCAAGTGTAACCCCTAGATGGCGCTATCCCAGGGGCTACTACCCCTGCCTAATTTGCCACTAAAAGGTTGAGGGGCCTGGATCCAATGGCGGGTGCCTCCACCCAGAGGTCAGGGTTTGCAATAGTTAAACTAACTTGGTCACAGCCCTCTGGGACACTGCAACCCCTTTCTTCCCACTAGTGGCCCACACAATATATCAGAATTACCTTCACAGTATACACTTACCCCAGGTCTGGTTCCGCACTGGGACCTCCTGTGAAATGAGATACAGTGCAACAATCACAGTACAGTACTTTAACATAGACAAATACACTCAGGCAGTATAACTTTGCTGAAACAAGCAGCTCTGATTTATTTAGGGATATAACAAGGACAGGGGAAATCAGGTTAATTAGCTTATCACTCTAATAATCTACCTATGGCTCTGTGCACAGGCCTATCCCTATCAGTTACTGTCCCTGGGTACCCAAGCCCTAGTGGCTAGTCCAAACCGGGCAGCTGGTAGGGGCCCTTTCACACAGAGAAAAGGAGAATTAAACAGTCAGCAGTACAGTAATTCCATTTGGATTTAATGTGGCAATTCAACAGGAGCGACTTCTGAATTAGTACTCACGACCTCCAAATAAGATAGGGTCCTTCAATGTCAGCAGGGCTCACTTGAGGTACACAAACCTCTTCACACATCCATATAAAAGAAAGCACTATACCAGGCAGGCTTGCATCTGTATCCCGATCGCAATTACTGCACAATACCGGGAGAACACACAGCAGATTCAGTTCCTGACAGACCGAGTGCAATTTTCAGCAATTCTTCCAGTCTTCTACAGGGTGAGCCTGGTTTCTACTCTTCAGAGATCCTTTGATTCTTTTCACAGGACGGATTCAGTCCTAACAAGCTGTTACACAAGCTGCAGACCGGAACTCTGGGCCATATACACGTTTTTGACTAAAACTGCACACTGAAAAGCACAGGGCTCCTTCCTTCTTCACTGCCAAAGCTCAACTGAACTCCAACCGACAAAACCGGCACTTCCTTTGAGTTCCTCCCAGTTCTTGACTGGATTGGCTGTCACCACAACAGACTGCTGCTGTTGGTCCAAAAAGGCACTGAAGTCTACAACTACATCTCCCAGAGTCACTGCCCATACAATCCTCTGTGGCTGGCTCAGATTATGAGTCCAAGTTCTGATTCGTCCAAGGCACCATTTTAGAGCTAGCTTACCCCACACTGATTGGTCCAGTTCAGCAGTTCAAAACTAGAATGGGGAACTAGCAGACACAGTTCTGACTGCAAAGAAAGCAGGTTAGACAAACTGTAATTTCATTATTACTCTAAATAATTTCTGGCAGTTACATCTTTCAGATAGGTTCCCTTTGCACTCCTAGTGACTGCAAAAATGAAGTGAATTGGCAGCAGCTCGAGTGGTACTCAGAGAAGCACACAGTCCCCCATACAACTAATTATGTCTGCAAGCAGACAGCTCTAAAGAGACAGTACCAGAGGCTCTAAAACACTCACTGATAAATGGCTTAAATGCCAAACACCATTCAGGCTTGGAGCATTCAAGCAAGCTCCTGGAAGTCTTTTGGGAACCCCATTTGCAGGGGGTTACACCCTTCCTGGTTTGGGAAAGCTTTGACGTCCGCCAAGCAAGTACCCCATAAGTTTCAACTGCAACCATATACATTTGCATTAGGCTCGCATATGTAATCATCAGTCAATATATCATTTTACCAAGAACACATTTCTGAAACATTGCAGTACGTCACTCTTTACACAGTATTACATACACATTGTACCATAACTCAAGTTATTACCTCTTGTACATGAAACCTGAAAGAGGGGCCCTTCCCTATCAGTAACCTTGGGGCTGGACGGGGCAAGGGCACCATACTTAGAGGGCAACACAAGTAACTTGAGTTAGCACTGACGCCAGTTTGGGCAATGAGCTCGGGACACATACACTCCTTTATGGACAACATTGAGAGGCAAGTCCACAGGCCTCCCAAGTGAATCATAACTGAGGTGCACCACAGGCTTTACAGCTCGACCAGTCTTTCTAGGGGAACTGTTATAGTCTCTGCACTCTGAGCCTCATTTTCAGCATTGTCCTCACTTGTCAGGGAGTCTCCATGGGGTAGAGAGGCTAGAACTTGGGGCACTTTCAGCTCCAGGAGTTACAGTTTCTGAGTCCACAACATTTGGCTTGATGGAGAGCTCTGGACACTGGCAGTGGACTGTCAGGGCACTCAAAATACTCTTCTTGTTCGGGTGTATCACCAGTCTGCCCCAATCTATCATTTTCCTCCCCTGAAAGCTCAAACAGTTCAACAATGCACAATGATTCCATTTCATCTGATCTGATGCTTTGCACTTCACTTTCTGGGAGCATTGGCTCCAGGGATGAAGCTGGGGGCTTAGACAGTCCAGAAGGCCCAGCTTTGTCTCCAGTATTGACTAGGGGATTGCCCCGAAACAATTGACTCAGTTCGTAAGAAGGATAGTATTCAAAGTCACTCTCACTTTCTTCCGATATGGACTGACAGTCATGCTCAACTGGGACTTGTGGAGGGAACACTTTAACTTTGCTTCTGTAGGTGCAGACTTTCTTGATCTTTTCTTAGCAGCAGCTCTAGTCACTGGTCCAGAGGGGCATCTTTCTAGGGCTCAGACTCAATTAAGATTTGTCCAATGGGCAGTAAATGATTTCTATGCATTGTTTTTACATCTTTTGAATTATTCTCAGGCCTTACTTTGTACACTGGCAGATCATCTAGTTTGCCCACTACAATGTGAGGGAGATGGTGCCTATCTGTCAGCAATCTTGTGCTTGCCATGCAGCCCCAGATTTCTTAGCAATACCCGATCTCCTCCTGGAGTTCCTGTGCTTTCACCTTTTATCATACCTTCTTTGTTGGCCAGATTTCTTTGGCAGCCATGGTTTGAGCCAGTTGGTACGCATGAGTTAGCTGGGCCTTTAACTTTTGCACATACTGTAAATAGTTGTCAGCTTGAACCCCATCAGGAGAGACCCCAAAACACACATCTACTGGTAGTCGAGCTTCTTCCAAACATCAGGCGGTGGGGAGAATCCAGTGGCATCACTTTGGTGCAGTTATAAGCATGTACCAGGGTGCTAATTTGTTGGCTCCATCTAGGCTTGTCCTTGGGTGCAGGGTGCCCAGCATATCTAGCAAAGTGCGTTGAAACGCTCAGGCTGTGGGCTCCCCTGGGGTGGTAAGGAGTGGTTCTGACTTTCGTGACTCACAGAGAAAGCATCTCTTTGATCAGACGACTCTCAAAGTCTCCTTGATCAGAATGGATTCTTTGTGGAGCCCCATAGTGAACAAAAAGTTTTCAAGTACTTTGGCCACAGTGGATGCTTTCTGGTCTTTGGTGGGAAAGCTTGGGCATATCTCGTGAAATGGTCAGTGACCACCAGCACATTACTGATATTTCTTTGATCTGACTCCAAACTCCGAAAAATCAATACAGACCAGCTCCATGGGTGCACTGGTGGTGATGTTAACAAGGGGGCAGCCCTCTGGGGCAAAGCTTTCCTCTGTAAGCAGCGCCATCATAAGTTCGAATGTGTTGCTCCACATCAGCCCCCATCTTAGGCCAATAGAATCTGGATCTCACCAAGTCAAGTGTTCTGTCTATACCAAGGTGCCCCATGGTTGTGCAAGGACCTCAGTACTGAGTCTCGAAGGCAGTGGCAGCACTAGTTGTTGTTTGTCTACTTGTCCCCTCTGTCTACTGTTTCTCTGTATAACAGTTTATTGATCAGTTTCAACTTAGGACCTTCTTTGTATAACAGTGCAGTTCTCAAATCAGTGGAGCGTAATTTGGACACATCTTTCCTGCATAGAGGGCTTCTAAAGCTGCTTTGATCATGGGATCGCGGATTGAGCCCGCCTGAATACTGTCATTGTCCAGCTGGAGGCAGTGCACCAATGTCTATTGCAGAAAAGTGGCACAAGCAGCAGGTATGCAATTCTCAGAGGCTCCAAGCAATCCACCATGCAGTCCATGCGTCCGTGGACATTTGTTCCTCCCTGTCAAACTTCGCAGAGTGCCCGAATGTCAGTTCTGCCAATCGGACCCAATCATTCTGGGGAACAGGCTCCGGGAGAGAGCATCAGCATCTATGTGGTTCAGACCTGCTCGGTATTCGAGAGCATAGTCATATGTAGATAATGCAGAAAGCCACCTATGGCCAGTGGCATCCAACTTAGCGAGGTCTGCACATAGGTCAAAGGATTATTGTCAGTTTTACTAGTATTTTAGCCCCATACAAGTACTCATGGAATTGGTCAACAATAGCCCACTTCAAAGCTAGGAACTCTAACTTATGTACAGGATAGTTCTTTTCGGATGGGGTCAGGCTTCTACTGGCAAAGGCCACTGGTCTCAGGCCATTCTCGTGCTCTTGGTACAACACAGCCCCAACCTTGCAAGCTAGCATCAGTGTGCAGGACGTAAGGTTTTCTTGGATCGCATAGGCCAGCACTGGAGCATGGGTAAGTTGATATATGATCTCATGAAAAGCAGTCTCAAATCAGGAGTCCAGCGGGCCCCAAATACTTCACTCGGATGAAAATACACTCTTTCAGTCTTGAGGGACGCTGACTTTTGGTATTTTTGTGGGTTGGGGATACCCTTGAGTAAGGTTAAGTAAAGGGCGGATCACTCTTGAATAGTCCTTGATGAAGCGACCGATAATAACCACAGAATCCCAGGAATCTTTGCAGTTCTTTTAGATTTTTGGGCTGTGGCCAGGTGGTCAAGGGCCTCAACTTTACTTGGGTCGGTCTCTATTCCTCGGTAGATACTATGTGTCCCACATACTTTACTGATGTTTGAAAGAATTGACACTTATCAATGGACAGTTTAAGGCAAAGTCCTCCAGTCGGTCCAATACCTTAAATAATCTGCTCTCATGTTCCTCCAGTGAGCTGCCAAACACAATAACATCATCTAGGTATACCAGGCACTCTAGTAAGTTCATGTCCCCACTGCACGCTCCATCAATCGCTGAAAAGTGGCTGGGGCACCTGAAATCCTTGAGGCATCCTCATGAATTCATAGAAGCCAAGCGGACAGATAAAGGCCGCTCCTCACGGTCCTCTGGGGCCATCGGGATCTGGTAGTACCCCTCGCGGAGATCCAGCACAGAGAACCACTTGCTCCGCTTAGGCAGTCCAAAGCATCCTGAATGCGGGGCATTGTGTACTGATCAGGGATAGTCCCGGTTTAAGGTGCGATAATCCACACATCCTACTGTTCCATTCTTTTCCTCACTACCACAATGGGGAAGCATAAGGGCTTCTGGATTCTTGTATTACACCAGCAGCTAACATCTCTTGCAGATGCCGTCTCACATCATCTATGTCAGCAGGTGCCAGGCGTCGAGACCTCTC
This sequence comes from Neoceratodus forsteri, assembly GCA_016271365.2. Taxonomy (NCBI): domain Eukaryota; kingdom Metazoa; phylum Chordata; order Ceratodontiformes; family Ceratodontidae; genus Neoceratodus; species Neoceratodus forsteri. The sequence continues at coordinate 1,705,062,204 of CM028129.1, read as the reverse complement.
ACGAAATGGTCTTCGTCATGCAGCCGGATATTGTGCTCAGCTCCTTGCACGATCCTACATCCCATTCCTTTAAAGAAAACACCTGGTCTCTCTGGGCAAGCTTCTCACTGATCCTCACTTTCCATTCAGCTGGCAGCGGGAGTCGCCAAATCAAACAAGTCAGAGCGTTACTCTGTCATTCTTCCTTGAACTCTTGCTGCTGGGTAGCACTGCAGTGTCTGCACAATGCACATTAGCCAGGATGCAACCTCTGTTTACTCGAATGTCTCTTTCAGACACATTATGAACTTGGACCATTACCCTTCTGGCATAAGCATGGGCTCTAGCGGCAAAATACTAGGCTTGACCAGCAGTCCTCTGGCAATTTTCCATCGCCTGGTGCATCCAACATTAATATTTTATTCTTAACATCCTTTCTGATACGGACCTCTCTCCTGTAAGGTACACTGGGCATTTGCGCCAGGATCAGAGACTCAGGATCCTTCTTCCATACAATTCCGACCGGTTCCTCTGGTTCTGTTTTTCAGCATCTCTGTGCCTCATAGGCCTTCTTAATTAAAGCCGGAACTCTTAAAGCTCTACTAGTCTTTGACCCTGTTTTTCATAACACAACTGTGCCAGCCTTCCAACATATGAGCATTTGTTCCAATCAACAAAGGGACACCATCATACAGTCCAGTGGGGGCACACTAAGGCTAGGGTCTCTACTTGTTCGGCCACTCCAGCCACGGAGGTGGGGAAAGACAGCCAAATTCGGATATACCCGAATAGGGTAGGCCTTCTCACTTAACCCCCATACATGCAGTCCTTCTAATGGTTGTAAGGGTACGTCTGACAAATGCTTCGATACCAATCCTGGAACATAATTGTCACTTGGGAGCCACTGTCTAATACAGCTCTTGTAGACACTCCATTCACCTTTACAGTGGTCTCCATGGAGGGACCCACTATTCTGGACCAGTCTGGAGAGGCGGTAGTGGGGGCTGGGCAACTGACCTTGCCACAAGGACGTGAATTAGCATTTTGGTGCCCTCACTGGGATCATGTCGGCACCTCTTAACCACTGATTTCTTCTCCAAGCTCTCCTTGTAGCCTATATGCAACTTTGTCAGTGTCTTTTGGGGACTGGCATTCCCTTTCATGTGCCCATCTTTCCCACAATTATAGCAAAACATACTTTCTGGAGTTTGAGCTGGCGAGGCGCCACACTGGGAGCCAGGGCGGGGGTATTACTAACTGGAAACCTGGGTGCCATCTCTGTTCTGCGCATGATAAGCATTTGGAGACATCTCGTCAGTTTCTCCACTTCCATGGTCAAGGAATTGAGTTTGGAGCTGTTATCAGCAGGAGATACATGGGTGGGTACCCCACCCCATAGCAGATGCAGTCGGATATAGGTCATGGCCTGTACTTGCAGGCGTGCCTTCATAAAGGGACTGTTTTGAATTCGGATCTCTCTCAACAGTTCGCCCCATTGTGGCATATCTTTTCCTTGTCAGAGCACTCATTGACTGTCAACCTCTGCCCCTGAACTTCACTTGATGGGTCACCTCAGTCACTCGGTCGTAGCCACAGCTGTTGGTGCAGGTACCCGAGGTCGCCTTTTCTCAACTCCTCAATTTCTCTCATTAACTCATCATAGGAGGGTGGGATTCCAGTCGATTTGCCAGGCGAATTGAAGCAACAGCAGTTCTGAGAAGGGCAGACTTAAGGATTCTGTCCAGTCTGGTTCGGTCCAGTTCAATCGCTGGCAAACTACCCTTTCTGAGGCATTCTTGCAACAATTTTCCAGCCGAGATATACACAGACAACAGCTCCCTTGGTACTGTTGTGCATTTTACTTCCACCATAGGTCCTCATCAGAATCTGGGCTCCCATACATATTCTCCAAGGCCTCAAGATAGGCCTGTGCAGTCGCTTCAGGGTTACTGGCCCGCTTAGCACGGATGGTAGCCAGGGCAGGACCCGGAGGCCTCACTAACCCTCTTCGCCGCCTTCCCGAGCATTGCCATTCTAGCACTTGGGGGGCAACATAGTCTATCCAGGTCTCCCAGTCATCCTCCCCTTGGGGGGTGGGGAGGGTGCCAGAGAAGATCCTCAACCTTCGGTAAGAGTCGTGACTAATGGCAGGTGCAGAACTAGGAGTCTGCATTGGTTCAGCCACCATTACGGGCACTGGAGCAGGAGAGGGTGTTGGGGGAGGAACATCCCCAGGTGGCAAGAATAGTTTCTTCAAGTCCTCCACAGTTTTCCCTCTCCCAGCAACCATTCAGCAAATTCTCCTCAAAAGTTTCAGATAGTGGTGGGGGCTGATTCCCCCGGTCTTTACTGTCCTTAGTTATCACCTCCAAGCAGTGAGGGCTCCTCTGGGTAATGGTCTGTGGCACTTTGGAGCTATCTATGGGATCCTTAAACTCTACTAGGGCCAGGAAAGTGGGTGAGCAGATTAGCATGCCGCACCACCACCACAGGGTTTTGTAAACCTTCCACCTTGGAAAGTACTCCCGCACAGTGTCCGTATTGATACCCAGGGGATGTCCAGGATAAGCATAGCATTTTGGGGCCGATCTCCTCCCCAGTACACCACTCCACCAGCCGGTGCACAGCCACTTCTGTCGGGTACCCATTTTTTCTTAACAGTGGTTCAGAATATGGCCACTAGAGGACACACAATCCCAGCGTGAGCCTCCAAGATGTAACCCCTAGATGGCGCTATCCCAGGGGCTACTACCCCGCCTGATTTGCCACTAACAGGTTGAGGGGCCTGATCCAATGGTGGTGCTTCCACCCAGAGGTCAGGGTTTGCATAGTTAAACTAACTTGGTCACAGCCCCTGGGACACTGCAACCCCCTTCTTCCCACTAGTGGCCCACACAATATATCAGAATTACCTCACAGTATACACTTACCCCAGGTCTGGTTCCGCACTGGGACCTCCCAGAAATGAGATACAGTGCAACAATCACAGCACAGTACTTTAACATAGACAAATACCTCAGGCAGTATAACTTTGCTGAAACAAGCAGCTCTGATTTATTTAGGGGATATAACAAGGACAGGGGAAATCAGGTTAATTAGCTTATCACTCTAATAATCTATCTATGGCTCTGTGCACAGGCCTATCCTTATCAGTTACTGTCCCTGGGTACCCAAGCCCTAGTGGCTAGTCCAAACCGTGGCAGCTGGTAGGGCCCTTTCACACAGAGAAAAGGAGAATTAAACAGTCAGCAGTACAGTAATTCCATTTGGATTTAATGTGGCAATTCAACAGGAGCTACTTCTGAATTAGTACTCACGACCTCCAAATAAGATAGGGTCCTTCAATGTCAGCAGGGCTCACTTGAGGTACACAAACCTCTTCACACATCCATATAAAAGAAAGCACTATACCAGGCAGGCTGCATCTGTATCCCGATCGCAATTACTGCACAATACCCGGGAGAACACACAGCAGATTCAGTTCCTGACAGACCGAGTGCAATTTTCAGCAATTCTTCCAGTCTTCTACAGGGTGAGCCTGGTTTCTACTCTTCAGAGATCCTTTGATTCTTTTCACAGGACGGATTCAGTCCTAAATACAGGTTACTCACCTGTAACAGGAGTTCTAGGAATGGTATATGTTGTTCATCCACACTCATTGGCAGTATCCTTGCCGCTTTAAATCTTGCCGGAAGGTCTTCAAGCTTGCTCCTCCCACCCACCCGGTGGTATAACTTCCGCCCGTCCCATGACGCCAGATCTGGCCCGCTGGAAGCTCAGGTTGTGCGCCGGGTTGAGGTCGGAGGGAGTAGGGATGAACAACATATACCATTCCTAGAACTCCTGTTACAGGTGAGTAACCTGTATTTCTAGGGACATGGATATGTTGTTCATCCACACTCATTGGCAGACTCTTAGCAGTTCTCCGGGAGGAGGGAGGCAAGACGACAACCCCACATACTTACTTGGGAAAGAGAGACTGAGAACCGAGGGCCCAAAACCAGCATCCCGGCGTGACTCAAGGTCGATGTGGTAGTGGGTAATGAAGGTGTTTGCTGACTCCAGGTAGCAGCCCTGCAGATTTCTGGATAGGACGCCCTGAAGCAGCCACTGCTGCAGGTGTATGGCGGTAGAATGAGCCTTATCCTCTGGGAGGCTCCATGCCCGCCAACTTATAGCAGAGATCTATGCAGGAGGTTACCCACCTGCTTATCAGTCCGCCTTGGCGCAGGTCTGCCAGATGCGGCTTCAGCGAGGTGACAAACAGCTGACTAACCTCTCTCCTGACTTTCAGCCGTAGCGCCTTTATAATAAGCGAGCGCCTTCTAGGTCCAGAGTAGGAGCCTGTATTCGGCCCCGAGGTGTGATTGGGGTAGAACACCGCAGAGTCAACACCTGGTTAAGGTGAAACCTCACACCACCTTCGAAGGAATTTCGGTGGGGCGCAGGACAACCTTGTCCCTGTGGAAGACCAGGTAAGGAGACTCGATGGAAGCGCCTGGAGCTCTCCCATTCCTTCTGGCTGACGTGATAGCCACCAAGAAGGCGGTCTTCCACGACAGGTGAGAGAGAGCACACCTGTGCATAGGTTCGAATGGCTTGCCCATGAGCTTTGCCAGTACTAGCAGTAGATCCCACGGAGGTGGGGGGTTCCCGTGACTGGAGGGGAATGTGATCAAGGCCTTTGAAAAAGCGCCAGACCACCTTCTCCTGGCGCTACTGACTGCTTCCCGGCCGCGCCTGCAAGGGAGAGATGGCTGCCAGGTGCACCTTAGGGTCGCCGACCTAAGCTCCTGACTAGAAAGGGACCATAAATAGTCCAAGATGCTTGCCAAGGAACAGGAGGAAGGGTCCAAGCCCTTGTTCTCTGACACCAAATGGAAAACCTTTCCATTTGAAGGCATAGCATTTTCTGGTCGACTCTTACGGGACGCCTCAACTACATTGAGGACCCCGCTCGAAAGACCCAAAGCCTGGAACCCTAGCCACGAGAACCAGGCCAGCCAGGTGCAGGGATTGAAGGTCCGGATGGAACACCTTCCCTGATTGACTGAGAGCAGGTCCGGGCGAGCTGGAAGCTGCCAGGAGTCCTGGAGCTGAGACTGAGGAGATCTGGTACCAGAACTGGCGAGGCCAGTCTGGGGCTATTAGAATCACCTCGCGCCTTGTCCCCTCCTCGCCTTGAGAAGCACCTTGTGGATCAAGGGAAATGGGGGAAAGGCGAAAAGAGGCCCGGGGTCCATTGCCTCGAGAAGGCATCCCCCTGCAGCGAGCCCTGCTGAGGGGGGCGGGCATGAAACAGACTCAGCTTCGCGTTCTCCCTGGAGGCAAACAGGTCCACCTGAGGTGTGCCCCAAAGGAGAACAGATGCTGTACTACCTCCGCAGAGAGACCACTGTGGGATGCAGCCCCTATCCGGCTCAGGGCATCGCCAGGGTGTTGGAGGCCCTGCCACGTGAATGGCTAGAGATCCGGCCCAGGCTGCGCGACGAGTGACCAAATGCGGAGAGCTTCCCTTGCATAGAAGCATGGAGCGCGCCCCGCCCTGGGCGGTTTAGGATAGTACATGGTCGTGGTATTGTCCGCCTGACTCGGACCACTTTGACCCCGGAGGAACGGAGCAAAGGCGGTGAGAGCTAGGCGGACCGCCGGAGCTCCAGCAGGTTGATGGGCATCGGACTCCCGCTGGGACCAGAGGCCATGAGCCCGGTGTTCTCCAGATGGGCACCCCAACCCATCAGAGAGGCATCGGTCGACTGGAGAGACCGGCTGCTCGGGCGGACTAACGGGATGCCCTCCTGCAAATGATCTGGAATGGTCCACCACTGGAGAGCTGCTCCACATCCCCTGTGTCACCGGCTACAAGCTGGTCCAAGGGATCGCAGCTGCCAGGACCACTGGCTGGCCAGGTCCCCACTGAAGGACGATGTTCCAGCGGCCCAACGACCACGCTGGTACAGGCCGCCATGAGACCCAGGAGGCGCAGGAAGTCCCGGCAGGGCGCAATTGCCCAACCAGAAATGATCGGGCAAGGAGGAAAGAACCTCGCCCTGTCCGGCGAGCCGCGCCTGGCTCAAGAGAGTCGAGCTGCGCCCGATGAATAAAATCACCTGCTCGCTCGAGTCTGACTTGGCCTCGCTGATATGAGGCCCAGTTGAGAGCAGACCTGGAGGGCCAGATCTCTGACCACTCCGCCTCCTTCCTGGAGGGAGCTGCTATCAGCCAGTCGCCCAGGTAAGGGTACACCCGACCCCTCGGCGCCGAGGAATAAGCTGTCACCACTGCCATGCATTTGGTGAAGACCCTGAGCTGGAGACAATGTAAGGGCATGGCTTGAATCGAGAGAGATCCTTCCGCCTCGAAGCGTAAGGAATCTCTGGTGAGACGGACGGATAGGGACGTGAAAACGCTGCCCTGCAAGTCCAGAGAGCAGAACCACACGCCTGCTCCAAGGATGGTATTATCTGAGCCAGAGTGACCATCCTGAAGGTTCGCAGACCTTAGGAACTTGTTTAGGTCGGTAGGTCGAGAATGGGGCGCCAGCCCCTGTCCGCTTGGAACCAGGAAGTACCTGGACACAAACCCTGGGTCTGAAAGAGGGTCCACCACCTTCTTTACCACCTCCTTCTGGAGGAGGAGAGCATGTCGCTCTCGACGAGCCGCCAGTGAGGTTGGGATCCCAAGCTCTCGAGGGCTGACGGCTCTTGAAGGGTGGTGCCTGCTCGAATTCCAGAGGCAGGCCTCTTCCCACCACCTTCAAGACCCACCTGTCCGTGGTAACAGCGACCAGGCGGAACGGAAGCCGGGCCGTCCCCACGGGGGACCCAGGGGTAGGTGACGGGATGGGGCGACACCCCTCAGCCTGTCACTGGGCAGGCTTGGAGGAGGGACCGCCGAGGGACCTCCTGGGCCCTTTCCTCCCTGCCTCCTGTTAGAGGAAGCCGCGGTTTGGGTTTGGGATGCCAAGGCCGAGCCTGCTGGCCCCTGACGTTGCTGGGCCGGCTCTGGGGCACAGAAGGACGAAAGGGCTTAGGGCTGTGGTTTGCGCCTTGTCCTTCTGAGCGGAAGAGACCGAGTCCAAGGTGGCATGGACTTCTCGATCCTCTGCAGGTGACCTTCCACCCCAGGGTCAAGAGGTCAGTCCCCAAAAGGAACATCCGCCAACTTGTGCTGGGTATCCGAAGTAAAGGTGGATATCCTCAGCTAAGCCCGCCCGGATCAAGATAGCCACTGCGTCAGCCACCGATCTGGCACATGAGTCCCCTTGGCATCCAAAGCAGTCTGGAGCTGCTGTTTGGCCACTTGCTCTGCCCTGGTCCCGCACCTGCTTAACCGTAGTCTGCAGATCGGGGAAGATGAGGGATGACCTCATCCAGGGAGCTCAACAGGGCATGAGAAAATGTGCCATGAGGACGGCTCAACTGGCCTGACGAAGCTTGTAGAGAGGACGCATGAGACTTTTCGCCTCGACTATAGTCCAGCTTTGACCCTTGTCAGAGGTTTGTCCACATCCCTGGCGCTGCGGGCGCGCCGAAAGCTGAAATCGGTAACCAACTCCTCAGCAGAGGGTGTTCCAAAAACCCGACAAGGAACCGGGGGACTGGATACTTCCTGGCCATCCTGGCCAAGGCGAGGGCAGGAAGCAGGGCGCTGCCAAAGTTCCAGTGCCGGACCCACTATGGCCTGCCACCGGAAAGGCCTCCGCCGGAGAACCTCTGTCCAGAATCTCCGTGAGGGGATACCGGCCTGCTTGGAACGGGTTCGGCTCCATCCTGTAGACTCGAGATGAGCCGAGCAGTCCTAGGAAGGACGACGGCTATCGTCCCATTGGCTGACCTCCTGAAGACTCCAAGTCCAGTCGCTGGAGAAGAAGGAGGAATCATCTCGACCTCGAAGAGTCCTCAAGAGCTGCCTCTGGCCTGAACCACCCTTCACCAGCCGAGGTCGTCGGGAGTGAGGGTAACTGACAGCCGGCGGGTAAACCCTAGCCGACCGAGAATCCTTGGTCGGAGCCCCAATTGGCGGCTGTGGAGGGCGGAGGTTCCACCGCAATCGTGGAGTAGCTGGTTTTGGCCGAACAACCGCCTGGGTATAGGCTCTCTCGGCAAGTCGAGGGTTGTGTCGGCTGCCCGTGACAGCCACTTAATGGCCGGGAAGGGCGCCGGAGTCGGCTTATTCCCGCCAGGAGGAGTTGTTAAACATAAGGTCTCGGATCGCGACGTGACTTACGCCAAGCCTCCTCATCCGAGGAGGAGGATGAGGACGAAGGGCGACGCCGCCATCATGTGCCGAGACCGAGACCGCCATGACGGTGGGGGAACGCTGACCGCTGGAGAGGTCCGAGACCGAGATCCGAGAGTCCCGGAATTTCCTGGTCGGCAGGGAGGTGTCGGCCGGAACCGGCGACCCCTTCGCCTGAAGGTCCATCCGGGGGCTCGGAACCGGAGGCCACAGGCGAGCCCACGGATCTCAACTCCTCCTGGGAACCGGGAGAGGGGAATCTCGGCTGCTAAAGGCGACAGCCTGTCTAATGGGTCGAGAAAACTCACTTCATCAGTGAGTCTCGTCAACTGACCTGGACGGGACACCGTGAGGCCAGTGGCCGAAGCCGAGCGGTCGACCGAAGCCGACGGTCGACGGCCCGGGGAGAGGGACCTTTCCCGCTCCCAAGAGCGTCGACGGAGGGACTTACCCTTGTCCTTCTTTTTGGACCGAGAAAAAGGTCCAGCAGACGCAGGCCCTTCTCCTTTAGTGGAGAGGGACAGACAAAGCTCCTTAAAGGAAGCCGTGTAGGAAGAACCCAGAGAGAGCGGGATAAATGCCGCGGCCGAGGAAGATCATGCCCGCGCCGCCTCTCGGGAGGGCGACCATCCGCCGAAGCTGATCCGCCGAAGCCACCGCCGCCGACACCGCCAACCGGCCTCCTTGGACTTCACCGAGGGAAACGCTCGGACGGCCCAGTTGCAATCGGGCAGCACGGTCTTCGAGGACGAGGTCGAAAAGATGAGCACAGGCGCAAGCTTGCGGGTCGTGCTCAAGGCCTAAGCAGTAGACACATCGTGGAGTGTGGATCCGGCCCGAGACATCTTCTGGCCCGCATGGGCATCTCCAAACTGAGTCGATTTATCCATCGCAGCGCCGAGGGATCAAGACTAAGTCTTTGCAAAATATTATTTTAAACCGCAAACGGAGAAATAGGAACCAGTCACAAACGAGCGCGTTAAGGAGGAACCTGAGCTTCCAAGCGGTAAGGAAGATCTGGCGCATGGGGCGGAGCTAGAGTTATACCACCCGGTGGGTGGGAGGAGCAAGCTTGAAGACCTTCCGGCAAGATTTAAAGCGGCAAGGATACTGCCAATGAGTGTGGATGAACAACATATCCATGTCCCTAGAACAAGCTGTTACACAAGCTGCAGACCGGAACTCTGGGCCTTACACACGTTTTTTGACTAAAACTGCACACTGAAAAAGCACAGGGCTCCTTCCTTCTTCACTGCCAAAGCTCAACTGAACTCCAACCGACAAAACCGGGCACTTCCTTTGAGTTCCTCCCAGTTCTTGACTGGATTGGCTGTCACCACAATAGACTGCTGCTGTTGGTCCAAAAAGGCACTGAAGTCTAAACTACATCTCCCAGAGTCACTGCCCATACAATCCTCTTGTGGCTGGCTCAGATTATGAGTCCAAGTTCTGATTCGTCCAAGGCACCATTTTAGAGCTAGCTTACCCCACACTGATTGGTCCAGTTCAGCAGTTCAAAACTAGAATGGGGAACTAGCAGACACAGTTCTGACTGCAAAGAAAGCAGGTTAGACAAACTGTAATTTCATTATTACTCTAAATAATTTCTGGCAAACAGTTACATCTTTCAGATAGGTTCCCTTTGCACTCTAGTGACTGCAAAATGAAGTGAATTGGCAGCAGCTCGAGTGGTACTCAGAGAAGCACACAGTCCCCCCATACAAACTAATTATGTCTGCAAGCAGACAGCTCTTAAAGAGACAGTACCAGAGGCTCTAAAAACACTCACTGATAAATGGCTTAAATGCCAAACACCATTCAGGCTTGGAGCATTCAAGCAAGCTCCTGGAAGTCTTTTGGGAACCCCCATTTGCAGGGGGGTTACACAAGCATCAGTCACGATAACTTTGAATAAAGCTCCTGGACCTCACTGTATTTTGGGTGACATATATAAAACCTTTCCGAAGTGGTGGATACCAGTCTTTGTCATTTTATTCAACTCCATGATACAGGGACAGAATATCCCAGATAGTTGGAAGGGGAGCACTGTCTTCCCAATACTAAAGAAAGGAGACCCAGTGGACCCCAGAACGTATTGACCTATAAGTCTGACTGACGTTTCACAGAAAGTATTTTGTAAAATTATATTGACTCCAATCCTGGATTCATGATAATTCATTACTAAGTGAATATCAGAATGGTTTTAGAGCTGGTAGATCTACGGTTCAGCATAGTTATGTTGTAAAACACTTGATATGGAAATATGTTACAGTTAAAAAAAGCAAGTTATTTTGTTGTTTCGCGGATCTATCAGCATAATTTGATAGTATAAGTAGGGTGCTTCTATGAGAAAAATTGCAGAACCTGAGTCTTGAGTATACCTTTCTGGACATTCTTATTAGACTGTATAAGAATATTTGGACCCAAATACAATATAACCAACAAGGACTGACAACAGCAAAAATTAATACCAATCTAGGGGTTCGTCAGGGATGCATAGTAGCCCCAACTTTGTTCAATTTATACATTAATCCTATTATGAAGAATCTTGACAATTCTGAATATCATTCACCAAAAATTGGAAATAATAGAGTTTCACTCTTGGCATATGCGGATGATTTCTACATCTTTTCTGAGACTTCAAAGGAAGCTGGATAGCTTCGCAGGAATGTGCAAAGCTGATGGCTTGAATATAAACAAAGAAAAAACTAAGGTAATAATATTTGGTAATAAATCAAAACTAATGCCTATAGCAGTTGTAAATCATGAAAAAATTGTAATCAACAAATATGATAATTTAGGATTACTTTTTGTGCAAAATAACTCATGGAAGAGTCACATTTTGCTTACACAATCTAAAATGAAAGTAGCATCTAACGCTTTAAGGCTGTTTAACTCCAAACTGGGCAAAGGTACAGTTAAGGGAATTCTTAGGGTTCTTAATGCTAAATTGAAGGCTAGTATTTTGTACTCATCAGAAGGGGGTGACTCAAATTTAAAAGATCTTGAGTGCATCATTAACAAATTATATTGTTATATTCTGATGATACCACAATCAGTTCCTGCAGAAGTTCTCAGGATGGAAATTGGACAATTTTCTCTGGAAACTATGATAACAGAAAAATGAATACTGTTTATGCTGGGACTTTTTCTTCTCTCAGCAACCAGGATGCCTAGATGGTGTGTGGAAGAAGAACTTTCTTATGCAGATTTGGGCTTTATTTCCCCATATATTAAACTGATTCAAAAAGAACTTTACCCAATGGGATTGGGTCACCTTCTGCATGAAATTTACATAAGACCAAAAGAAGACATTTCCTCAGTACTAAAATTGAGGGTTAGGGATTTGGCAATTGTGAAAGATCTAAGAATCCAAAATCTAAAATTTTACAGATGGTATAAAGAAATTAAAGGGCTCCATGTCAATACGGCGATTCAAAAACGACGACCGCAAGAACAGCGACGTCAAGTCAGCGACCGTTAAATCGGTGATAGAAAATTAGGGCTACTGCAGAAACGGTGACATTTGTATTCTTGCAGGGGGCTTTGCCCACTGAACCCCCCCCCCACACACCCCTCTTACTAATATAATGAACCCAAGGTCGTAGCACTCAGGGAGGGAGAAAGCTACTTCATTACCACGACAGTCGAATTTTATTGCCACTTAGTTGCCATTCTTTGTGGTTGCCATTTTTAAATCGCCGTATTGACATGCTACCAATTAAAGTGGTACATCAATTAGAACCATATTTGCTTAAGATTTCAAACCGTCAAAGTAGGCGATTAAGAGGTTTTGACTAGAGCTTTATGCAGATAAATATATACATTTCTGACAAAAGAGAGAAGGGGTAATGAATCTCCTCTGTGGTTGTGGGAATGGAGTAGAAGATGACTTAAAACTTGTTATTTTACTGTGCCCTATTCACGCAAAAAGTGGCTTGGAGAAATCCTGGCAAGTCTTGGCCTCCCTCCTGATCTTATGCTAAGTTATCTCTTTGCTACTGTCGATGTTGATATATTAAACAAACTTGTAGAATATTTATCAGCAATATATTTGTAAATATTTTAAGGAATAGAAAGAAAACTGATGACTCTGGAAATAATTTTAGGAATGAGATTTTCTGTATCAAGTATAGGAAATGGATCTATTCACATTTTACGACATTACAAAGAAACTAAATGTCAAACTGATGTGACTTGTATATTTTAATGAGATTTGTATCAGATTGTTATATGTTTGAACATTTTGTAAACGCTTTTTGCATATCAAATAAAATCTCTTTGACTTTGCCTGAAATGAGGCATTGGAACACTCATGACGCTAGCATTCCATGTTGCAAGGTTCAGCTCGTAAAACTACTGGTGTACTAGTAATCCCCTGGTCAGGGTGGACATTGCCCACGCTGTAAGTAATCCCCACCGACAACGTGGAACACCACAGAAATTCTGTAAGATCATGACAAGATCTTTCAAACAACGTATTGAGTGTACCTGTAAGTTTAAGCAGTCAAGCTATATCTCTTTATAAACAGCAGTCATTTCATGGAGTAAGTATACTGTTAAGCAGTTTGCCCAGCACAACCTTTACATCATTTTCTGTCTCGAGATTCCACAAAACAGCTGCTGCCTTATTTTAAATAGGACAGAGTTAGACATGGCTATGTCTGGACTCCTGACACCTATAGGCAAGCCCAATATTTTGTTTGAAAGGCATTTCATGGAATTTCAGATTATGAATGACTCTATACACCTACATTCTACTTTAAACCCTGTGGATGAGGTCACCTCAACAACTGACCTGTATTTCAGTTATTCTCCATTACCTGAGTTTCCAGTCGTGGATACAGCTTAGTAGCTAGATCTCCAGCTTCAAGGGCCTCAGAGACTTCTATTGTCCAGAAGGTCTGACATCCAGCAATGACAACTTGACCAGGCCAAGAGAGGACCCATTCTGTGCGAGGCGTCTGTGGGAACAGAAGATTACAATGTTCAAGGCCTTGTCCAATAGGTTTCCCAGATAGTTTCTCGGTCAGTGAAGAGAATGCATTCTAGTTATTCCATGTTGTGTTCAGCTAAAGATTCTAAGCATCTCACATAAGTAGCAGCATTGTATAGAAACACAGAAAACTACCAACAGATGAAGGTCTTATGACCTATCCAGTCTGCCCTATGAGGTGGTACATGTCCTCTAGGGTATCATGACCAAAGTATGGCATCAAAGTATGATGTCAATATCTATGTCCACAAGTACAGTATATGTTGTAAAACATAAAGCTTTAATACAAATATAAAAAGGACCATGTCTGGCACTGGAACCAAAGGCTGGGGCAGACGACTGGGCCCAGGTTCAGAGACCGTCCTAGTAGGGTCCGGCGTTGGAGGGACTGTCACCAGATCCGGCGGAGGGATCTCGACCGGGACAGGCGTCAGGTCAGGAGTGAACCCACCAGAAGGGATAGGAAAGGCCTCTGGAGAAGGGCCAGATGGCTGTGGAGAAGTCTCCATCCCTGTGAGTCTGTCAGGGGAGTGCAGAATGGACCCAGAGGGGTGGACAATGTCCAGGGGTTATGCACTATCATCGCTCAAAGTAGCGGCCAGGACAGGGGAAGCTACCGGCAAAGAAGGGGGGGGAGGAGGGGTAGTCTCCCCCGGGCTCTTGCGGACGTCGGGTTGGGTGCCGTTAGGCCCTAATGGAAAAGCTGCATCTGAGCGCCCACCAGGGACAGACATCTGACCAGACGGAGCTGGATGGGATGGGAGGAAGCCCCTTGCCAACTTAGCGGCTGGTGCTGTATGGATCCCCAAGGCCTGGAAAACTGTCTTATCAGCAGCCGGGTGATCCCCGGAGGAGACTGGGGTTGACAATGGCAGGTGCGATGCAGCTGTCAGAGGAGCCGGTGGCTGACTTACACACAGAGGAGGACTTATCTGACTTACCTTCTGATGCCAGCTTGGCCTCAGGTGGCAGCTGGGAAGAAGCCTTGCTGGTTGAGGGCCAGGAGGCCTCAGGCTGGGACACCTCCATGGAGCGCTCCCGCTCCCTGTGTTTCTATTTCCTATGTTCTTTTTTGGAAGGAGGTGAAGAAGAAGATCAGATCTGCTCCATCTGCTTTTCTAAAGACGCCAGCTGGGTCTTCAAAAGATGAGCCTACAAAGTCTGCTGCTTCCTTTTACATGTGGCCTGGTTAAAAGGCTGGTAGTCTGGGCAAGAAGAAACTGGGTGGTCTGGGCTTAAGCAAATCACACACTTCAAGTGGCCATCCTTATGTGGAATTTGTGTGCCATAGGTGGAACACTTCTTCGAAGAAATAGAAAAAAATTTGCAAGTTTGAAGAAAAAGGCACAGTGAAAACTGACGAGAAAAAAGCACTTTCAACGTCAATCGCTTGGGAAGTCTGCAATGTGACTGACACGAGGTGATGGTGGGAAAGAACTGGAGGGTGGGCATGGGGACCATACACTACATAGCATCATGCTGATGTCGGTCATGTGATGTCAGGTCAGGTACTGCTAGAAAAAGTCTGCCGTGTGGCCAGACGCTAGGTGGCGCTAGTCCCATATGTGATGACCTACTGAAGGAACCCTCTGGGAAGAAAGATCCACCTGAACAACCACCAGAACGGGCAGATGGGACTTCAGTTTAACGTCTCTTCCAAAAGACTGCACCTCAGAAGTGTAGCACCCCCCCCCCCCATGTTGCACTACTTAGGTCCTGTCTGCCTGTTCTGGTTGTTGTTCAGGTTGGAATTAAAGATCCCATGGTACTTCTTGAAAGGAGTAGAGGAATTTCCACCTGTGTTCTGGCCAACTCCCCCCCACCAATACACCAAAAAATACCACCAACAGCTTATCCTGAATACGTATGTTAACTTGCATATAGCATCTTATAAACATTTACTTTGCCACAACAACAAATATGAAATAAAAGCTGTTTATGCTTTCGAGTGTGGCATACAATAAAACATTATAACTAACAAAACAATAATGAAAAGCACCAGCAAACAGCAACAGCAAGTTATGGTGTTAATTCATGACTGATCTGAAGAACAGTTGATGGCAAGAGGAAAGACTGAGAAATAATGGGGCCAACCACATTATATAGATCTTATCAATGGTTGTCAACGTTGGCAGCCCCAGCTGGCAAAAGTTTCCAAGTGGACCTGATACCAACAGCTTAAAGTTTCACAGGTCCACACCACAAGTGGCTCAATGAAGGAAGATGCCCTTAAGAAGATCTGTATGTTTGATTACAGAAAAGATGAGAGTGTCCGTAATCGACAGAGCCTCCCATTTTTTTTACCAATGTATCAAAGAACAGGTAGCATTTTGCCTATGCCTTAGAAAACTGATTTATCTTGTCCACATAATCCCATTCATCTTTAACTATCCATACAAAGAGTTCAAATAAAGGGAAACACTTAGGAGCACTCCATGTGGAGGACAAGATGTGATTAACACTCAGCTTCATGGTAGACTGAGACTCTGATAGTTGCAGAACCCTGCAGATCTCTTTGACCAGTAAGAAAATTTGCTTAGGATCAAACAGAGATAGAATCAAGCTAGACGGCTCTGTGGCACTAAGCAGCAGGTGACTACACTGGCATGTTGGCAGTCTGGCTTCATGCCCTGAGCCTGGAAAGTCAGTAACAGAGGCCGGCATGAAGCGTACACAGTGTCTGTGCAGATCCTGTCCTCCTACGGGGGTGGGTTCAATGCTGTACTGCTGCTAGGTGGGACTTAGTGCAGATGCCACTGACGACCCAGTTGACCACATGTTTCTTGGTGTTTCCTTCCCAGGAGTGCAGTGGGCATGCTTATGCTGCAGAGGAGGGGAGATGCAAATGGGGAGAAAAGCCTCCACTTGAACATGCAATGATGTTGAGCCTGAAGCCACCCATGTCCACTGGGCTCTTTGAAAGGATGGCTTCCCCTCACTGGCCATAGCACAGCAATCCTGAACCTCCCTAGGAGTACACTGTAAAAAGGTATCTGGAAACAGGGACCCTGCCTCAGGTGCAAGCTGGTGGGCAAAAGCTGTTGCCAGCAGAGAGGGCTCACCAACTAGAATGGACACCCGAGATGGAGGAAAGCTCCAGCAGGAACACAGCACACAAGTTATTTAATAAAAACCAAAAGTTAGGATTAAGGATGGCTGAGTCTCCTCTGTCCATTTCCCTTCTTCATCCTCTCTAGAATCCTGAAATTCCTCTAAAACCTGAAGGTTAGTAGGGTTTGTTTTGCCTTGGAAGACTCCTAGACAGTATGACTGAAGGAGGGTACCTTGCCTGGACACATCTGCACTCAAACCTGGAAGAACATCCTTTCTGCCAAAGTCCTGAGAGAGATGTCCCAACACACCTGGACATCCCTATCTCAACCACTCTGAGGGAGGGGTGCGCTACGAATAAGGTGTAAGAGAAGGAACACTCTTCTTCGCTTCCCTTGTCTCTTGATTCTCCTTGTAGAAGAGTTCATTGCAATAACAAAGTTGCCACTGCCAATATGAAGCTAGATGTACTGTCCCCTGGCCCATCAGGAGTTTGGGGGCCAGGGCTGAAAAAATAATCATAGGTTTTGCAAGTACAGAACAGACGGAGCATCCCATACGAAGACTGTCTCAAGACTTTATGACATGCTTTTCATTTTTTATTTGCTGAAAAGGGCTGTGGAATTCCATGGTGCCTTGCATTTGAAATATAGCATCTTCAACAAATTTGTTGAGCAGCTACTGTGTATGTCAGTTTTACACACTTGTGTCATGTTTCATGTACTCGCTTCTTTTTAGCACTTGCAACAATTTTGCGCACTTGCAATACTTTTCTTTCACACTTTGTGAGATCTGTCCTGCTGTCACATCAATTCATTTAATTTCATTCATGTTTATTGTATTCAGAAAAACTTTGGGCTACAACAGCCCTTTTTCAAATGTGTCCAAATCAAAAATCATATTACAAACAATAACCCACAATACACAATGCACTATTAATAAAATAACACAGAAATAAGTAACAATAATTGAACTTCTATTGATTAACTGCATTTGCAAATAAACTTGTCCTGCTAGTATGACATAACACAATTTAAAAAAAAAAAACTACCAATATTGCATAAATCGAAAGGTAAAGAAATGAAAATTACATACCTACCGTAATTCTTGATCTTCTTGGACGAGTCTCCACCACTCATTCACACTATTGGGATACGTGCCGGAGGCACTAGGACCCATCGGGAGCAAACTTTTTGCTGGAGGGTCGACACCAGAGATGGCGCCGCGAGGCACGGCGCCACGAGCACTAGCTCACACGGCAATGACTATCTCGGTGTTGACCCTCCAACCGCCTCAGTACATTTTTTACCAAGGAGGTGCAGCGCAACTAACGTAAAGAGTAATCTAGCCTTAAGACCGGACATAAGATAGTCCGGGCGACCCGTGTAAGAAGGGTCAACAAAGAAGTCTTCACGGCCTAAAGATTTGAGGGAGTGAAGACCAACACAGCGGTGAGCTCGGGGGATGGAGGGTGGGCGTGTGAATGAGTGGTGGAGACTGCCCAAGAAGATCAAGAATTACGGTAGGTACGTAATTTTCATATCTTCCTGGACATAAGTCTCCACCACTCATTCACACTATTGGGAGAGTACCGAGCTAATATTCCCCGAGAGGGTGGCAGGAAGACCAAGAGCTCACGTTTCTAGGACAGAAGTCCATTAAGGATAGTTCTGCCGAAGGTGGAATGTCGCCTGGCATGAACATCCAGTGCATAATGCTTAACGAAGGTATGCACCGAGCTCCAGGTGGCGGCATTGCAGATGTCTGCAATCGGCACATTGCGAATTTCGCAGGGATGCCGCGACCGCTCTGGTAGAGTGAGCGTAAACCCTACCTTCCAATTTAACCTGTGCCATGGAATAGCAATGTTGAAGACATGCCACTAGCCACGATGAGATGCATCTGATAGCGACAGGTTGACCCAGCCGGTCTCGCTGAAGGAAACAAACAGTTGTTGGCTTTGTGAAAATCCTGGTTCTATCTAGATAGAAACGCAAGGCTCTCTTAACATCCAAGGAATGAAGAGATCGCTCCTCTCATTTTGGAAGTCCGCAGTAAGAGGGAAGGACCAAAGGTTGGTTTAGATGGAATTCCGACACAACCTTGGGAAGAAATTTAGGATGAGTGCGAAGAACTACTTTGTCCTTATGGAACACAGTATACGGAGGGTCCGTAACCAGGGCATGTATCTCAGAGACCCTGCGGGCTGAGGTAATGGCCACTAGGAAGGCTGTCTTCCAGGTGAG
Source organism: Neoceratodus forsteri (assembly GCA_016271365.2). Taxonomy (NCBI): domain Eukaryota; kingdom Metazoa; phylum Chordata; order Ceratodontiformes; family Ceratodontidae; genus Neoceratodus; species Neoceratodus forsteri. Next base: position 1,705,043,691 of record CM028129.1, on the reverse strand, counting down.
AAATTTTAGCTCACAGGTAGACAGAGGTTCGAAAGGTTTCCGAGTGAGCATGTCTAGCACAAGGTTAATGTCCCAGGCTGCAACCGGACGTCTTATAGGGGGTCTGGTATGCAGAATTCCTTTAAGAAATCTCTTAACCATAGGTAACTGAGCCAGAGACAAAGAAAACCGCTCATGATACGCTGAAATGGCACTAAGGTGAACTTTGACTGTAGAGTACTGAAGACCAGAATTTGAGAGGTCCAAAAGGTACTCCAAAACCTTGTCTGGTGGACAGGAAAAGGGATTCCAAGAGGACTTTGCACACCAGAGCAAAAAATGCTTCCACTTAGACGTGTAAGTTTTCCGAGTAGCTGGCTTCCGAGCAGCCAGAAGAATATCTGAAACTCTTCGAGAGACATTGAACCGGTTCACTTCTACCTCTTCAGGAGCCAAGCGTGAAGGTGAAGCGATCTCAGGTTAGGATGGACCACTGGACCCTGAGTCAACAGGTTCATCTGCAGGGAGAGTGGTCTCGAAGGGGCTGCCAACATATTGTTGAGTAGTGGAAACCATAGTTGTCGAGGCCAAAAGGGAGCAATGAGAATCATCTTGGTCCCCTGGGACTCGAATTTGAGAAGTACTCTCTGAATTAGAGGAAGAGGCGGAAAGGCGTAAGAAAGCGTTTTGTCCACCGCAGCCTGAACGCATCCTGACAGAAAATGCCAGGCCCTGGATTTCTGGAGCAGAAGAGATGCAGTTTGCATTGAGGGGATGCAAAAGGTCCAGGTCTGGAGTTCCCACTCTTCAATAGTGATTGAACTATAGTTGAGTCGAGAGACCACTGTGAGGATCTGCTCTGTTCTGCTGAGACGGTCCGCCAAGTCGCTTTTGTACACCTGGCAGGTAGACCGCTTGAATTAGAGATTTGTGTTCCAAGCACCATTCCCACACCTCATCGCCTCTGCATAAGGGGTAAGAGTGAGCACCGCCTGCTTGTTGATATAATACATCACAGCTTTTGTCCATTTGAAGGAGAATGTTCTTGTGACAGAGGATGTCCTTCAAAGCCCGGACTGCATAAAGGACGGCTCTCATCTCTAGGACATTTATGTGAAGCTGGGCCTCGAGTTGAGTCCATACACCTTGAGTGTGGAGAGAGCGACAATGAGCTCCCCATCCCGTTAGCGATGCGTCTGTGGTGATGGAGATTTGAAGATCCAGAGGAGCAAAGGGAAATCCTTCCAGGAGACTGCTCTCTTGAGACCACCAGGTGAGAGACCTCTGTAAGGATTCTGTCACCTTGATGGGATAAGACTGTGGGTGAGTGGTTGGGGACCACTGAGCACTGAGCATCCATTGGGTGGTTCTCATGTGTCGAGCTTAGGGTACAGTGAACACTGAGGATGCCATGAGGCCTAACATACGCTGCATTGAGAGAGCTGTAACTGATCTGTTCTCCCAATGTAACGGGCCATCTGAAGGATATCGAGCCTCTGTCCTCTGGAAGGAAAGCCTTTGCGCAAGTGGTGTCCAGTAGAGTCCCTATGAAAAGGAGTCTCTGGGAGGGCTGCAACTGTGACTTCTTTAGATTCAGCAGAACTCCCATGGACGCAAGAAGGCGAGAGGCCGTCTGAATGGCTTCCAGGGTCCCCTGTCTGGAAGGGCTTGCTAGGAGCCAGTCGTCCAGGTAGGGAAACACTCGGATTCCGAGCTTCCTGAGATGCGCTGCGAGAACTGCACAACACTTTGTAAAGACTCGTGGCGCCGAGGATAGCCCAAAGGGCAGGACTCTGAACTGATAGTGTTGACCCAGAGCCACAAACCTCAGGAATTTGTGATGCCTCGGGTGAATAGGAATGTGCTGGTAAGCGTCCTGCATGTCCAGGGAGGCTAGCCAGTCATGTTGATGAAGCAAAGGTAACAGGGTTCCTAGAGAAATCATTTTGAATTTCTCCCTGGGGAGAAATTTGTTTAGTTTTCTGAGGTCTAGAATGGGGCGCATACCCCCAGACTTCTTTGGAACCAGAAAGTAGTGGGAATAGAACCCTGTGTTTTGCTGATGCAGAGGCACCAGTTCTACTGCCCTGTTGTTCAGAAGGCCCTGGATCTCGGGCAGAAGGTCTGACTGAAGGATTGACAGCCTGGGTTGTCGCTTGGGAGGACGATTCGGAGGGGTCTCCAGAAAATTGAGAGAATACCCCTCGCGAATTATCCGTAGGACCCATTTGTCTGAGGTTATGGACTTCCAGTGGTTGTAGAAGTGCATCAGATGACCTCCCACCAGAGAGGAAAAGTCCACCTCGGGCAGTGGAGATGGAACTTGGGCGGCAACTCATAAGGTAGCACTGCGGCCTTTGGCGCTTTCTTGTTAGCTTCTTTTGAGGTTGGGCAGGTTGGTTCTTATGGAAACTTCCTCTGCCCCTGCCTCAAAAGGATTGATGTATTATGAAACTGACGCTACGACATGCCCTCGAGAGGGGTAGGAGGAGGTCGAGCCAGCTTAATGGCTGACCTAGTCTTCTGAGTAGCCTCTAGAGCTTGCTCTACCTGAGGACCAAAAGATACGAGCCACAAAGGGCAACGCCATCACCTGCTGCTGAGCATCATTCTGAAGCCCGAAGTATGCAGCCAGGAGTGACGGAAGTAGTACAAATACCAGTGGCTGCTGAACGAGAAGTAGTGCCTAAGCATCCATGGCTGCTTTGACCTGTTGGTTATTAGATTCAATACCTCTGGTAATGGTCAGAAGAAGCTCTGGCTTAGAGTCTGAGTCCGGAAGAGCTTCAACCATTTGTTTGATAGAGTGCCACAGGATATACTCATACTGAGAAAAATAGCCCTGGTAGCTGGCAATACGCATACTTAGAGTGGACGCAGCAAAGACTCTCTTACCTAATGTATCAATCTTACAAGACTCTTTGTTAATAGGTCGAGCTGTAGTAGTCTGAGGAAGAACGACCTTGTCATTCTCTGCCAGGACTACAATAGGATCCGCAAACGCTTGGGATGCCAGGAAAGGACGATCCTTGGGAGCTGAGTATTTCCTATCAATGGATTTAGCCACCGAAGGGGTAAGAGCAGGATTATTCCATACCATTTGAGACAGCGCCTCAAGGAAGGTTGAATCGGAGGAGTCAAATCGTAGGGATCTCCGGCATGAAGATATGGGAGTCTTAACCGCTTCCCAGGATCGATGTCTGTAGTCTGGAGAGAAAGAGTGGAGCTCAGGTTCTTCAACAGAGACTTAAAGGACAGGTCCTCGACCACACGCTCTGTAGCAGAGAAAGATCCTGCTTTGCCCACTTCATCACCCAACCGAAGGTCTGGGTCAGGCTCAACGTCATCTCCTGATAGTCCAGGGAGGACTGTTTGGACAGGAAAGGAGTGAAATACAGGAGAGAAAGGAAGAATTGAGAGGAAAGAGGAGTCCTCGAAAGCTTCCGGTGCCGAGGAGGCAAACGGGACCGAAAACGGCGCTGAAGAACAGCGCGGCGCCGAGGACGGCACTGAGAAGGCACACGGCGCCGAAGATGGTGCCGAGTAGCCCTGCGATGCCGCGGATGGTGCAGAGAAGGCACACGGCACCGCATAAGGTGCCGAGAAGCTCCGCAACGCCGTGGACGGTGCCGACAAGCCCCGCGATGCCGAAAACGGCGCCGACAAGCCCCGTGACACCGCAGATGGCGCCGGAAGGCCAGACGGCACCGCGGATGGCGCCAAAGGCGCCGAAAGCATCCCAGGACCCTGAAACACATGGTTAGAAGGGAAAATAGCAGGAGATAAGGGCATCGGTGTGGCCCCCTGCGCCGCAGCCATGTGAGGGGGGGGAAACACCTAAGCGCGGAGTCGTCGGCACCGAAGAAGGTGCCGCGCGACCAGGAAAGTCCAACCGCCCTACCTGGTCGCCCGACAAGCCTGAAGGCCCGCGGGCAACCGAGCCAGGTAGCAGAACCAACCTCCGAGCCCATTGCTCCATAAGAGCGGCCCACTGATGAAACTGCTCATCTGAAGACCTACCTATAGGCGGGGTAGGACTCCGATGCTGAAGACGCTGGCTACTGGAAGCAGAAGTTGGCGACTCCGAAGGAGGGGACCGGCAACTAGCCACGATAACAGAGCATCGACGTGCAGACATATCAGAGGGCGACCTTGAGTGATGCCTTCTCTTTTTAGACCTGTGGGCCGAGGAAGAGCTCGAGGCCGAATGGTGCAGAGAATGCAACCGTTTGTTTTATGCCTCCGGGGACCCCCATCCCCATCGACTGACCGTTGTCGGACCTTCTTCGGAGAAGGAGGCGGACCGGACCAGCCTGACTGACTGAATAGTTTACACAAGTCTCCCACCGCCACCTGACCTGCTCATGGTCGACTCCGTCAAGTAGGCTGAGACTTCTTTATTGTATATTAAAATAGAATAAACTTAAGCGATACTATATCGAGATAATACTACAAAAAAATAAACTGAAAACTATGCTGCTAGTTTGAAGTTTAACTCCCGACAGGCGAGCGACGTTGTTACTGAAGCGCACTCGACGGCGGGGAAAAAGGAACTGAGGCGGTTGGAGGGTCGACGCCGAGATAGTCATTGCCGCGCAAGCTAGTGCTCGCGGCGCCGTGCATCGCGGCGCCATCTCTGGTGTCGACCCTCCAGCAAAAAGTTTGCTCCCGATGGGTCCTAGTGCCTCCAGCGCGGATCCCAATAGTGTGAATGAGTGATGGAGACTTATGTCCAGGAAGATTTACAAGCTTTGATAACTCTGCTAGTATATGACTGTTGGCTGATAACAGATTTTTTTAGGGGTATATGAAGTTTGTTATTAATCATAGTTAATCACTGTTATTAATCACAGTGCTACTTACGTATTTATTCCCCAACAGATTTAAAAAAATAACCCCAGAGGGCAAAAGAGAAGCTGTGATTTTTGCAGTAAACTGCCAATATGCCGATAGTATGGATACTCTAAAACAGAAAGGTAACCACCCAGTGGTAGAATACAGATATATCTGCAAGTACGAACTTTGCATTCAAAGCCAGTTTACACAATTGGTTGAAAATTACTAACATCCTTCTTTAACACAGGACAGTCAGCAGCAGAGTAAACAGCAGAACCAGAGATAGAACTAAGGCCCTGGCCACACTGCACACGGTTGAGCGGTATCGGTTTTAAAACCAGTATGGTAAGTACTGTTACTGTCCGTCCGCATTGGCAATGAACCGTTTCTTGAAACGGTCACCTCTCATCCACACTGCTGCTCTTTTTTGGAGCTCCATGCAAACCGAATCAAGGGGCTATCCCACAGTGCCTTGCAGGACATCCTCATACACACATACGTAAAGCATCGAAATCAGTACAGTCACACATCTGCACTGGTTAAGAGAAACGTTATAGAAAATGAACCATTTCTGATTCTGACCTAAAGACCACATCTTGACAGGTCTAAAGAACGGTTTTAAAATCACATGATAAACTGTTACCAGTGTGGACGCAACCCGGTTTTGGAGTTCACGTAACGGTTCAAAGCACCGGTAACGGTTTATCATGTGCAATGTGGACAGGGCCTTATGTAAATAATGGAACTTTGTACTAAGTTCAAACCCTACACAGTGGTCAAGTTCCCCCTACTAGCTTAACTCCAGATTTGTTTCCAAAGCCAGGGGAGCAGTGACCACTGAAACTACCTAATAACTATTAAAATATTTTTCAAAAAAATTTGTTAAACATGTTTGCTTATGAGAACTAGATAAAATACTAGCACACACAAAAGGCACATGAAATTACCACAATTTTAATCTTTCTGTGAAATGTCAACAAAGTAATGCTCAAGCAATCACAAAAATAAAAACTGATTCTTGTGTGAATCTGTTTTCAGGTTCTACAAGGAAGTACCTAAAGATGAAGCCTGGGTCTGCTGGAGGATCCATCACTGGAGCAATAACCTCCTTGAGGAGGAGCTTAGCAATGTTGTCTCGAAGAGCTGACTGGGTGTGAGCAGATATTTGTTCCTCCCAAGGGGCATGGGCCCAGCTGGGAGGGTACTACTCAAATTCTAGAGGCAGTCCCTGACCGAACACTTCCAGAACCCACCTGTCCGAAGTGACAGTAGACCAGGCAGAAAGAAAGTGGTGGGCTGGCCCCCCACGGGAGGACCTAGAGCTGTCATGACAGGAGAAGGGGTGGCAGCCCCACCCCGTCACTGAGCAAGCTTGGAGGAGGAAGAGGCTCCAGGACCTGAACCTCTGACTCCTTAATGGGCCTGTTGGGGTCCGGGCTTGGGTCAAGGGTGCAAAGCCTGAGCCTGTTGCTGGTGCTGCTGTCCCCCTTGAAAGGAGGACTGATGAGCTGCAGGGGAAGAGTGCTGAAAGGGCTTCTTCTTCTTCTTCTTCTTCTGCTGGTTCTTGCCTGAAGAACCCTTAGCATAAGTAGCATCCACGGTGGCGCTGGACTGCTCAGTGCGCTGAAGGTGACTGGCCACTCCTGGGCCAAACAAGTCAGTGCCAAGGAAGGGCATGTCAGCTAGTTTTTGCTGAGTATCCGCCTGAAAGCAGGAGAATCTCAGCCAAGCCTTGCAATGGGAGGCAACTGCGGCAGCCATCGAGTGGGCACAGGCATCCACAATGTCCAGGGTCGTCTGGAGCTGCTGTTTGGCAATGGCTCGGCCCTGGTCTCGGACCTGCCCGACCGTGGTCTGTATGTCTGCGGGGAGATATGGCAGGACCTCATCCAATGACCCGAGAAGGGCGTGAGAGACATGCGCCATGATGATGGCCGAACTTGCCTGATGAAGGCCCAAGGAGGAGGCCGCATAGACCTTCCTCGCCGAATGGTCCAAGAGCTTGAACTCTTTATTGGGAGGCTGGTCCATGTCAGCAGAACTGCCAGTATGCCTGAACACAGAGGTGGTTACCAGGCTCTCGGCCAAAGGGTGCTCTGTGAACCCCACTAGGGAACCCATGGCCACCATGTACTTGCGGGCGATGCGAACAGAGCTGGACAAGAGGCAGATGTTGTTCAAGGGCTGGACCAGCAATGGCCTCAGCCACTGGAAAGGCCTCCATCAGAGTATCCCCTTTTTTAAGGATGTCCGACAGGGTACTCCACCTTTTTCTGGATGGGTTCCAGGGGCATCCCTGTGGACTCAGAGATGAGGCATAGGATCCCTTGGAAGGAGTAAGGACCTTCCTCCATCCCTAGGCTAACACATGACTCATCATCCCCGGGATGAGAGTGAAGCCCAAGCCCGGTGACGTCCAAATCCGAGGAGTCGTGATACAACAGCCTGCTGCCTAAATCAACCTCGACACGCTGAGGGCAGCCTGGGGTGACTGTGACCGACAGATGCTGGGGGAGCCCGGTGTCCGGTCTATCTTCTTTAGAAGGAGCCCCTCCCATAGGCTGCTTAGGCAGTGGTTCCACCACAATGAGTGGAGACACCGGTTTAGGCTGAAGAGGTAGACTCGCCAGCCACGTGGGCTGGGGAACTGAGGCTTTTGGTTCCAGAGGGGTCGGCTTCCGCCTAGCAGGCAAAAACCAAGTAATGGCCAGGGTAGGGGCCAGAGTAGGCTTGTGCCCGGACAAGATCAGCTGTTGCCACATGAGGTCTTCATAGCGCTGACAGAGTTTCCACCGGAGTCTCTCCTCATCCAAGGAGGACGAGGACGACCGATGGCGTCGCCTCTTCTTAGAGCATTTATGACTCTTCCTCAGCCTTTCGGTGGAGAGGGTTCTAGACCTCGACTGAGACTGGGCGGGCCAACTCAGTCACTTTAGAGACACCAGCGGAACCGGTGAATTCCGGGGGTCTGGAACCAGATCCTCCATGGGGACTCCAGCAGGCTGGGTCTCCTCATTGAAGAAGACAAGGATCAGACTACTTTCCAATGAGTCATCGGCCGGAGCTGGTGATAGAAGGTCAATGGGGACAATAACAATCTCGACCTCGTCGACCGGGTCCTCAGTCGGCTGGCCCAACAGAAGGTCCGAGAAGCCAGTGGCCAAAGAGGCGATCTCAACCGAAGTCGAGACCACATGCTCCTGCGACTGAGACCTCTCTCGGTCTCAAGAGCGCCTTCTCTGAGACAAAGGATTACCCGGTTCCTTTTCCTGCTTATGGGATCGGGAGGAGTGCGGGACTGCAGGTGCCTCTCCCCGAGTGGGAAGAGACTGGCACAAATCCTGGAAGGAGCCAGAGAAAGATGAGCCAAGATCGAGAGGAATGAAGAAGCCCCGAGAGTCGGTGGCACGAGCCACTTCTTTCTCGAACACCTGCATGCATTCCAGTTGCTTGGCAGAGCCCGCAGCCGCAGAACCCACCCACCTAGCCTCCTTGGACTTCACCAGAGGGTTCCTTTTCTCTGGTCTCTCCAATTTGAAATGTGCCAGGCGGTCTTCCAGAACGTTGAGAAGGAATGCCAAGCAAAAGCTGCAGGAAGAGGTGTCATGGTCGACACCTAGGCAGTGGATGCACATGAGGTGGGGATTGGTGCACAACTTCTTCTGGCCGCAAGGACACTGGTGAAATCCAGGGGAAGATTTTTCTTCCATAGTCGAAAACGCAAAAGCATGATCGCTAACTCGAACAAGTTTTATTTTCGGTAAACCGAAGTTTTGAAAGCCAGGGCCTACAAAATGCATGAACACGAGATAGGCACCTGAATCTTCCAGCACAAAGGAAGATTTGGCGTCATGGGGCGGAGCCAAGGAATATACCACCCGGGTGGGTGGGAGGAGCCAGCTTGAAGACTGCCGGTGATCCTTAAAGGGGAAAGTGACATGCCAATAAGTGTGGATGAACAACATATCCACGATCCTAGAAGGACCGTATGGCCCACCTAGTCTGCCCCTTTTCCCAACCTAATGCATTACTGCAGACCCTAGTTGATCTGCGGCTCACTCTCTTCCCTATTGCTAGAGTACTCTTATGTCAGTACAGGGCAACAAAGATGATCCAGGGATGAGGGGATATACCCTATGTGAGCAGGCTGAGGATATTGAACATGTATTCACTGGAGGTGAGACGGGAGATATGATTGAAACCTTCAAGTACATGAAGGGAATACACAAGACAGGCACAGAGGAACTACTGAAGTTAAGGGGGGGTGTGGGGACACTCGAGGTCATGATCTCAGATTGGGGAAAGGTTCAGGAGGGAAATGAGAAGACATTTTTTTACGGAGAGAGCGGTGTCTGGGAGGAACGTATTGCCTGCGGAAGTGGTATCCCGTAGAACAGTAGACTGCGTTCAAAAGGGGATGGGATAGAGTAAGAGGGAGAGGCAGCTACAGTATAAGGGTGGCTAGCTGCACACTCGAGCAGACTCGATAGACCATTAGGCCTTTATCTGCTGACAGACTCATATGTTCGTATGTCTTTCCCATGCATTTTTGAATTTCCCTACTGTTTTTGCCAACCACCTCTGCAGGGAGGCTGTTCCAAGCATCCACTACTCTTTCTGTGAAAAAGTACTTCCTCAGGTTGCCTCTGAGCCTACCCCCCAGCCTCATATCATGCCCCCTTGTTCTCGTACACCTTCTTTTCTGAAAGATGCTACCCTCCTGTACCTTGTTTATCCCCCTGATGTACTTGAATGTCTCTATCATATCCCCCCACTCCAGGGAATACATATTGAGGTCCTCTAGTCTTTCCTCATGTGACTTTTGGTGCAGTCCTTGCACCATTTTTGTTGCCCTTCTCTGGACTGCCTCTGTTTTGTCTATGTCCTTCCAGAGATGCAGTCTCCAGAACTGGACACAGTACTCCAGATGAGGTCTCACTAATGATTTGTACAGAGGCATAACCCCCTCCTTTTTTCTGCTGGTGATACCTCTCCCTATGCACCCTAGCATCCCACTGTCTCTCCCCAATAGTTTTCTCACATTGTTTGGTTACCTTTAGGTCTTCAGACATGATTAACCCCAGGTCTCTTTCTTGACTGGTAGCTGTCTGTACACCCCCCCCCCAATCTTGTACTCCTCCCTTGGATTTCTGTGCCCCAAGTGCATGATTTTACAGTTCTTTGCCTTGAATGTTAGCTGCCAAACTCTAGACCACTCTTCAAGCATGTTTAGGTCCTTTCTCATTTTTCCCACCCCTCCCCCAGAGTGTCGACCCTGTTGCAGATATTAGTGTCATCTGCAAAGAGGCATATCTTCCTCTCAAGCCCTCTGCAATGTCACTTATGAAGACATTAAAGAGGACTGGCCCTAACACGGATTCCTGTGGCACCCCGCTGGTTACTTCTCTCTCCTCAGATTGAACGCCATTTACCACCACCCTCTGCGTCCTGTCACTCAACCAGTTTCTGACCTAATTTACCACCAAGCTGCCCAACTTATTTATCAACCTCCTATGTGGGATGGTGTCGAAGACCTTGCTAAAATCTAGGTAGGCCACATCCACCGCCCTTCTCCTATCAACCTCCCTGGTTACCCAGTCAAAGAAATCTACCAGCTTTGTTTGACAAGACCTTCCCTTTGTGAATCCATGCTGCCTTGGATCCTGTGCTCCGCTGGATTCAAGAAATACCACAATTCTTTCCTTTAGTAGGGACTCCATTAATTTCCCCACCACTGAGGTCAGGCTGACTGGTCTATATTTTCCAGCCTCCTCCCTGTTCCCACTTTTGTGGACAGGGACTACATCTGCCCTCCTCCAGTCCCCTTGAATCACCCCTGTTTCTATCGATTTGTTGAATAGGGCTATCAGTGGTGCTGCCAGCTCTCTAAGTTCCTTTAATATTCTGAGATATATCCCATCTGGCCCCATAGCCTTGTCCCCTTTCAGATTCTCGAGTTCCTTTAGGACTCTTTCTTCCACAAACAGGCTGGTGTCCACCTCTCTTCCACTGGTGCTCCTATCCCCCAGTAGTGGTCCTTCTCCTTCTTCTGTGAATACAGAACAAAAATATTTGTACAGGATTGTTGCTTTTTATAGATCCCCCTCCGCACATACTCCTTCCTTCTTTTTTAACTTCGCAGTCTCACCCCAGTCTTCTTCCTATCACTAATGTACCTGAAAAAGGTCTTGTCTCCTTTCTTAAATGCCTGGGCTATTTTTTTGCTCCATTTGTGTCTTTGCGTGCCTGACTGCTTTCCCCGCCTCCTTCTGCTTTTCTAGACACAGCTCCCTGTCTTTCCCCCTCTGTGTTTCCTTGTACCTCCTGAAAGCTAGCATTTCTTCTCTTACCTTCCCGGCCCCATCCTTTGAGAACCATAGTGTTTTTTTCTTTCTCTTTGTTTTGCTTACTTGCCTAACACAAAGGCTTGTTGCCTCTGCTATGGCTCCCTTAAGGTTAGCCCATTGTTTCTCTACACCCCTCCCTTCTCCTTTCCCTGCCAGAGCTTCCTTGAGACATTCCACCATTTTTGCAAAGTCAACCTGTCTGAAATCCAGGACTCTGCTTTCATGTGGTTTGACTCCTCCACTGTTCTCACATTGAATCACACCGTATGATGATCACTGGACCCCAGGTGGCTACCCACTGTTACATCGGTTACTCTGTCCCCATTGGTGAATACCAGGTCCAAAACTGCTCCTTCTCTGGTGGGTTCTGCCACAAGCTGCTTGCCTCTGCTCCTGGCTGTGGCCGCAGCCTGGGTGCTCCAGTCCACATCAGGCAAACTCAAGTCTCCCACCAGCATCAATTCACCTTTGGCTGTCATTTTGTGGATGGCTTCCACTAGTAACCCATCCATCTCCTTCCCTTGTGCTGGAGGTCTGAAGATCACACCTGTGCAAACAGCAGTCCCATTTCCTGCCTCCAGGGTGACCCACAGTGCTTCCACTCCCTCCTTCATTCCCTGAACCTCAGTTGCTTTAATTCCCTCCCTGATGTAATGTAGATAGCCACCCCTTCACCCTTTTTTCCCCACCATGTCTTTTCTAAATTGAATGTAACAAGGTATGGCTATATCCCATTCATGGTTCCCTGTGTACCATGTCTCTGTAACAGTGACAATGTGCAGGTTTGCCTCTGCCATCAAGGTCACAAGGTCTGGGATTTTATTTCCCAGGCTGTGGGCATTTGTGCACATGGCCTTCCAAGATTTGCAGCCTCCCCTTCTAAGCCGAAGCCCTCTGCTCTGCACCAGTCCTTCAACCATGCACTGAATCTTGTGGTGCAGAGTGCTCTGCCCTCCCCCTTGTCATAGACCGGTAGCACCTCAGAAAAGGTTACAGTGCATGTCACTTGTCCAAGACCCCTCCCCAGCTCCCTGAAGTCCTTCTACACTACCCTAACCTCATCACTGGCCATATCATTTGTCCCTAGGTGGACAATGATGTCTAGCTCTCCCTCCCATCCTGCTGCCCCAGTGATCCTCTGGATGTGCTTTCCATCCCTTCAAACCGTGGTACCAGGGAGACACTTAACCTCCATCTTTCCAACTTCATCTGCCCCATAGCCTACCCCCTAACAACAGAATCCCCCACCAGGACTTGCTACCTCCTCCTATGGGGTCCTCTGCCTCCCCCCCCGGGTTCTCCACCATGGAAGACACCCATATACTCCTTGGTCTCCACTGCGGTTGCCTCCATGGGACAGTCCCAGCCTGCCAGTGCAGCACAGGATTTATGGAGTTTAACCGTAGGAGGGATGTGCCTCTGCCCCACAACCCTCACCCTCCCCAAGCCCAGCGTAGTCCAGCCATTCCTTCACCCAGGCATTCTCTGAGGCAGTGGGGGCGGACTCGGTGGTCCCTGGAAGAAGGATAAAGTTCCCCGAATCCTGGCCAACTCTGCATGGAGACAAGCAACCTCCTCCCTCAGCCCAGAGGTGCCTGCAGATAGAACAGCACTACACCCTCCAGAATGTCTCCCGGAAGACTGCCACCACATAGCCACTGTACTGCACCACTCCCATCATGTCTTATTTCTGACCCCTCTCCTGTTGCTTTGTATACTTCCTCTCTCCTCACTCTGTTTATTTATTGATTGATTTATGTCTTTTTTTTTGCCTACTTTTCTACTGCCTTTTTGCCCTTACAGCTCCCATCCTTCTTGTTCTGGGACAGGAACTTCCTGTATTCCTCGGTAGTCTCCTTCTTCCTTCCGCAGAGTAAGACCTCCAGCAGCTGTGGGGGGAGCTGCCCTCCTTCAAGGATGGCAAATCTTATGTGTCTCGATGATCCTTCCTTTCCTGCTCCCAAACAGGAAGTTCCTGTTGTCAGTCAAATCCAGTGCCTAAAGAAGTGGAACTGGCTGAGGGGAGGGCAGTAAGGATGTGTAACAGACTCTCTTGCTGAATCAGAAGTGTTCTAGTACAGTTCTAGCTCTTTAGTAAGCTGCCTCCTTGCTGTGATATCAAGATTGCGCTTTCCTTGGACATTGAGTATACTAATCTGTATGTATTGTTACAGCAGTTCAATATGAAGTATTCAGTGTCCTACCTGGAATTGTTAGCACTTTTATTAATCGGGCAGCTTATGGTAGCGATATCAGGTTAAATTTATTGCTGCTACTAACATGTCATAATATTTATCATATAGCATAGTTTGTTTTGACTCTTCTTTCCATTTTCTCAGTATGTACAGGTGTGTGGTCACATTAAGTATTATTCTACGGAAATCTACGGAAATATCTACGGAACTCAGGCTGGCACAAGGCATTAAGAACAGGGAGAAGGACTTCTTTAAGTACATCAGGGAGAAAAGGAGCTGTAAGGACCACATAGTAAGGATTAGGAAGGAGGGGGGGTTGGGTGGAAGCAAGGTGCAATAAGGCGGAAGCACTAAATGAGTACTTCTGCTCAGTATTTACTAAAGAGAAGAGCGGGGTGACACCCAAGGTGGGAGAAATTGCAGAAGCAGGGGGGGAAGTGGTGACAGATGGGGAAATCATGGAGAGCAGAGTCCAAGAGGGTTTGAAGGCACTGAGGGTGGACAAGGCGCCAGGCTCAGATGGCATCCACCCCAGGGTACTGAAAGAGCAGGCAGAGGTCCTACACAGGACCTTTGGCAGACCTATTTAATGCCTCACTACATTCGGGGTGTGTACCTTAGGACTGGAGGATGGCTCATGTGGTGCCCCTCCACAAGAGTGGCCCCAAGGATGAACCTGGAAACTACAGACCAGTGAGCCTCACATCCATTGTGGGTAAGCTAATGGAGACTATCCTGAAGGAGAGGCTGGTGGCCCTCCTAGAGGCCAAAGGACTACAGGACAGCATGGCTTCATATGTGGCAGATCCTGCCAAACCAACCTGGTCGAGTTCTATGACTGGGTAACTAGGCAACTGGACAGAGGCCATGCAGTGGATGTCCTGTATCTGGACTTCAGTAAGGCATTCGACTCAGTGCCACATGGAAGGCTGGGAAGGAAGTTAGTAGGCACAGGGGCGGGTGCAAAGCTGGTGAGATGGGTAGGAAACTGGCTGCAGGGAAGGCAACAGAGGGTGGTGGTGGTGGATGGAGAGCTCTCACACCCAAGGGCAGTGATGAGCGGTGTTCCATAGGGCTCGGTGTTGGGACCAGTGTTGTTTGGGATATTCATTACAGACATATCATGGGACATCAAGAGCAAGATCAGTCTATTTGCTGATGATACCAAGGTAGGCACAGTGGTGGATGACCTAGGGGGATGGCAGGGGTTCAGGATGATCTGGCAAAGCCTGAAACCTGGTCAGACACCTGGCAACTGGGCTTTAATGCCAAAAAGTGCAAGGTGCTGCATTTTGGGATGAAGAACCCAAGGAGGAGTTACCAGCTAGGGGGAGTGCAGACACTGCAGAGCAGGACACTGCGGCACAGGAGCTAGCACAACAATACTCACCCAAAACAGGAACCAAAACTAAACAAGCACAAAGGAAATCCAAAAAACTTCTGATCATAGGAGACTCCATGATTCGGGAGTTGATACCCATCTCCAGCCAGGGTGATGGTCAGATGTCTCCAGGTACATCAGCATGGAGAGACACTGACCGACAGCTAAATTGTTCACAAAGCAGGAGAAAACATTGATGTCCTAGTACACATAGGGACTATCGATCTCGCCAGCCGGTCAGTTGTGAGACCAAGGAACACCTGACTAGGCTGGGTGACAAACTATCATCTATTTCGTCCGGCATCTCCTTCTCTGAGATCCTGCCAGTCTGGGAGAAGGGAGCAGATGGACGGAAGGTCAGAGAAGGGGAGATAGGGGAGCTAAACACATGGCTCAAGGACTGGTGCCAGGAAAAAGGACACAGATTTGTAGGGAACTGGCAACAGTTCTGGGAGCGAAAGTTCTTTAAATTTGATGGACTGCATCTGACTAAAGAGGGAGTCAGTGCATTGGGGCGAAGTTTGACATCTTTGCAGAATATTTAAACTAGCAATGGGGAGAGGGGTGCAGCACCTACACGCTGAATGGGAAGAACACCCTCCCCTCAGCTAGTGTCAAACTGGAATTCAGTGTGTTTGCCGTTCATTTGCATCACCAGTAAGAAAAAGGTTTGTCTCCCATACGATGCACAGGGTAATGCCAAACCTCACCCAACAACTAACACACCAAAATCTGGCCAATGGAAAATCATGTACACAATGCTCACAGCCTGGGAAATAAGATCCCAGACCTGCAGGCAATAATGTCAGAGCTAAACTGGACATAGTAGCAATTAGTGAGACGTGGTTTACCAGTAACCACACTTGGGAGACTTCAGTACCTGGCTATGTATTGTTCAGAAGAGACCGAGGTGCAAAAGGGGGAGGAGTGGCCCTGTATGTTAATGAAAATATCAAAGCTACAGAAATTCAGAATACACATAAGGAGCCAGAAGAACTGTGGGTCACCCTGAAACAGGAAATGGGACAGCCATAAGAACTGGGGTTGTCTACAGGCCCCCAGACCAGAGGGAGGACATAGACACATTACTGTTAGAAGATATACAAAACATGACAGCTAAAGGGAGGTTCTGATAATGGGAGACTTCAACATGCCAGATACAGATTGGTCAATACCAGCAGGAACATCTGCCAGAACTAGACTCATAGTGGATTCCTGCAGGGGAGGGCCTCAAACAACTGGTACAGCAACCCACAAGAGACAGGGCTATCCTAGATCTAGTACTGACTAACAAAGAAGGGATCACAGATTCCAGGTAGAAGGTCACCTGGGGCCAGTGACCATCACATGGTATGGTTCAATTTGGCTACTACATCTAAATCATCCCATTCCAAGGCAAAAATATGGGACTTCAGAGGAGCTGACTTTGATAAGATGGCCAACAGAGTTAAGCTAGCCCTGGCAAAAAGAAACACAGGTGAGGAGGTACAGGCAAAGTGGGCAAGCATTAAGGATACAATACTTGAAGAACATCCCATTGTGTTAGACAGAAAAGGAAGTGAAAAAAGAAGGAAACCACTTTGGTTCTCAAATACAGTAGCAGAAAAGGTCAGAGCCAAAAGGCTGGCCTTCAGGAAATATAAGGGAAGACAGCGGGATGAAGATAGGGAGGCATACCAAACTGCCCTAAGGGAAGCAGGGAAGGCAGTGAGGCAGGCAAAGTCCCAAACTGAGGAAACGCTAGCACAAACAGTAAAAGAAGGTGACAAGACTTTCTATAGATACATTAGTGAAAGGAGAAAGTCCAGAGGGGGTATTGCTAACTTAATGGAGAAAAGGGAGCATGTGAGGAGGAGAACCCTGTAAAGGCATCTATCCTAAATAGATACTTTGCTCAGTATTCACTGAAGAGAAGGTAGGCAGGCCCACAGCTCCAGCATCATGGACACAGGGGGAGGGAGGTGAGCACTACTCCCTTCACAAAAGAAAGGGTCCTACAAGAGCTTGCTAGCTCAGGTGGATAAGGCAATGGGACCTGATGGCATACATCCCAGGGTACTTAAGGAGCTAAAGGAGGAACTAGCAGAGCCATTAGCAGAATTGTTTAGTGAGTCTCTGAGCACAGGAGAGGTCCCAGAAGACTGGAGAAGGGTTCATGTGATCCCACCACAAGAGTGGTAGCAGGAGGAGGCGGGAACTACAGACCGGTCAGTCTTACACTCAGTAGTGGGCAAGATTATGGAAGCACCTTAAGGAAAGGATAGTGCAACACCTGGAATCCATAGGGCACAGGATCCAAGACAGCATGGGTTTACAAAGGAAGGTCCTGTCAAACTAATCTCATAGATTTCTTTGACTGGGTAACCAGAGTGGTGGACCAAGGGGGAGCAGTTGATGTCGCCTACCTTGACTTCAGCAAAGCTTTTGACACTGTTTCACATAGAAGATTGATAAATAAGCTAGGTAGGCTCGGGTGGGTCAGAAGTTGGTCAACTGGGTGGCAAACTGGTTGACTGGCAGAAAACAGAGTGGTGGTAAATGGTATACAGTCAGAAGAGATGCAAGTCACAAGTGGGTACCTCAGGGATCAGTCCTGGGGCCAGTCCTATTCAACATCTTCATTAGTGACCTAGCAGATGGACTAGAGGGTAAGGCTTGTCTGTTTGCAGATGACACCAAGATCTGCAACAGAGTAGATGATCCAGATGGGGTGGGCAGAATGAGAAGAGATCTGGATAAACTAGCAGAATGGTCAGAAGAGTGGCAACTGGGATTTAATGCAAAGAAGTGCAAAATCATGCACATAGGGAAGAGAAACCCTGAAGCCACTTATAGGCTGGGAGGAGTTGCTAGCAGTCACAAAGGAAGAAAGAGACTTGGGCATCATCATCACTGATGACCTGAAATCATCCAGCAGACCTCTAAAGCAGTAGGTAAGGCTAGGGGGTGTTAGGTGTATTAGTAGGGTATCACAAGTCGTAAGAGGGAGGTAATAATCCTCTGTACAAGACATTGGTTAGGGCCCCATCTGGAGTACTGCGCAGTATTGGAGGCCACACCTTCACAAGGACATTAATCAAATTGAGGCAGTCCAGAGAAGGGCAACCAAAATGGTGCAGGGACTGCATCAGAAGACATATGAGGACAGATTAACGGAGCTCAATATGTATACCCTTGAGCAAAGGAGGAGAGAGGTGATATGATCGAGACATTTAAACACCTTAAGGGCATAAACAAGGTGAAAGAGTCTAACATGTTTAAATATAAGAAAATAGCAGGACAAGAGGACACAGCATGAGATTAGAGGAGGCCGATTAAGGGGAATGTGAGGAAATTCTTTTTCACAGAAAGGGTGGTAGATGCATGGAATGGCTTACCACAAGAAGTAGTGGCTATGAATACAGTGCAGGGCTTCAAACAGGCATGGGATAGGCATAAGGGAGCAATACAAATGACTATGAATAGATAGGTCACTGACATAGCAAAGGCCGATGGCACATTTATAAGGTAGAAAAAGAAATGGGCAGACTGGATGGGCCTTGCGGTCCTTATCTGCCGTCAACTTCTATGTTTCTATGTTTCTATGAGTGCAGCTAGCCCAGACAGAGGAGGAGAAGGATCTGGGTGTGCTCATTACAGGGTCAATGAACAACTCGGCACAATGTAGGAAGGCAGCTACAAAGGCCAACAAAATGCTGGGTTGTATTGCAAGGGGTATATCCTCGAGAAGGGAGGAGGTGATTCTGCCACTGTACAGGTCATTAGTTAGACTACACCTGGAGTACTAGTGCAGTACTGGCGTCCTGTCTGAAGAGGGACATTAAGTTACTGGAGGTGCGCACAGAGCAACAAAGATGATCAAGGGCTGGGGACTTATACGAGAGGAGGTTGAAGGAGTTGAACATGTACTCACTGGAGGAGAGGAGAGACAGGGTGACATGATTGAAACCTTTAAATACATGAAAGGAATAAACAAGACAAGTACAGAGGGCTGTTCAAAGTAAGGGAGGGAGGGACACCAGGGCCATGATATGAGACTGGGCGAGGAAGGTTCAGGAGGAGATGAGGAGACACTTTTTACAGAGAGGGTGGTGGCTGGGTAGAATGCGTTACCTGCTGAAGTGGTATGTAGTAGAACAGTGGACTGCTTCAAACGAGGATGGGACAGGACAAGGGGGAGGGTTAATGAAGGGGAAGGGTGGAAGGGAGGGGCAGCTGCAGAATAAGGGGTGCTAGCTGCACATTCGAGCAGACTTGATAGACCTCTAGGCCTTTATCTGTTGGCAAATTTCGTATGTTCGTATTCTATTTAATGTGGTGTGTGAACTTGGAAGGCCACCCCTGATGAAGCACGCATGTGTGAAACCGGTCAGGCCTTTGCATGAGTTGGTGTTTGCTGCTACATGGCACTATGGATTTTTGCTGTTGAAATGTGAGTAAATAAATCCACATTTTAGCATTACACTACTGCTAGAAAGTGCAGTTCATTCTCTTGCTGCTCTTGTATCTAATGACTAGTCCCTGAGCTGCCTCTTTTGTTGTGCACTGTGCATCTACCATATCTGCCTAGTTCCTACTTGAATAGCTCTAACCTGTCACTGGTCTGGCCTAGCCCGTGTGCCCTAGCAGCAGTTCTAGTCTGCTCCTTTCTCCTCTCCCCAGTGTTTGCTCTCACCAATCTCTTGTAGCTGTCCCACCCTCTCTTGAAACTAGTGACCATCTTGGCATTTCGGAAGGCAACTGTCCTTTCTCATGCTGCAGCCAGGCCATCCATTACAAATCATGCCCAGTGCAATGAAGGAAGACTGCTTGTTTCTTATGTGTACAAATTCCTCACCTGTGGGTAAGCCTTTAAAGACCTCTCAATGTTATCACGGACGCTGCCCTTCATACTCTTCTCAACTTCAAGCAGCCAGTCCTCAACATTCCCAGTGGGGTAGACAGCTGAAGACAGCTGGACCTCTTCTCCCTCTGCAGAGTACATGTGGGTGATCTGCAGGTCTTTCTGGAACAGAAGCTGGAAGGCACAAACAAAAAAGTCACATAATGCACATAACAAAATTTCTGTTTCGTCTGCTATATCTCTAGACAAAATCCAGACTGTGACTTAAAGCCCACCACCCCATGGTACAAGGGAAGACAGAAACTGAAAATGTTGCTTCATATCTGTCACTCATATCACTGGCACCACCTCAGTTCAACTTTCTAAGTAATAAAGGGCACAGATCCTTCAGGCTGCTCCTATAACAAATGTTTTACCACCGGTACATTTTGGGTTTAGCAGCCTAAATTCCAAAACTGTTGAGCGTTTGCACAGTGGAAGGGTAAACATTCATAACCCGGTGACCCAGGTTCAAGAACAAGCCCAGGACATCAGGGGCCAGTCCGCTGGAGGAAGATCAAACGTTTAACATGACACCCTCCTCCGTTGGTAGCCTTCTTTGCTGCAATACCGTTACCTCGGTGACCACAGTCTGGCTCAAGAGTGCAGCCATGCAGGTGCATGTGTACCATGGTGCCCTTGCCGACTGCATCCTTGGGGCTAGGAAGGAACTAAGTGGAAATTCCCAGGAGTGCATCAGCATGATGCCAACACACCAGGCCCCACCGCTTCGACTGGCCTCTGTTCTCTACACTTTTATGGGGAGAGGGTACATCCTTTGTGTCAGGCCTGTGAAAGAATCCACCATGGGGCAAAAATGCCCTATGGACCCAAGGAGGACTAAGTGCCAGAATTGAAGCAGGATGGTGCTGGATTGTAACCAGGCAGAGGTGGGCATCACTAGTGACTGGGAGATAAAAACAAAATTGCTCACTGCAGTAATGATGTTTCTTCTAGAGGGTTGTAGTCAAGGCACGGGTCAGGAAGCATAGGGAAAACCAGGAGCAATTGTAAAATTCCATAAAACTGTTTATTTGTAGTTACAGTAACATAAAAAAACATAACCCTGTTCAGAATAACTATGTACACAAGCCAAGTCAAATGTTTATTGTAAAAAAAAACAACACATCTCTTGCAGAAGCAGCTTAGCTGTCTTTATAAATCTTCTCAACCCCCATCTTTAGTAAACATTCTGTCCTCCTTGTAGGTTTCAGGCAGGAAGAACAGAATGTGCTTGCTGAGCCCCCCCCCCCCACAGCTTTTGCAAAAGGCTCAACATTTGCAGTCAAGTAACCTCTAGAGTTTATGCTGTCATCTCAAAATATACATATATACATTTCAACAGTAATGCTATATATTTTTCAAGCACAATCATTCCATACATTGATTTGCACATAATTTTATATCAGCTGATATAGATATGCAAGGGAGGAAAAACAGACAACAAGAGAAAACTGAGAGACAGAGGGAGGCAAAGAATTGTGAGACTGTTTGGGGTGATCACGTCTGAAGTTTCACAGGAAAATTGGGTTGCGCAACCAGACAGACAAAAGACAGAAAAAGAAAGATACTTGATTTAAACACTGTCTTCATAACAAATGGGACAGGGTCCTATTCCACTCTGTCACAAGGGTGAATTACTGAGTCATGCAAATGATAGCATCTCAGCCTTGAATGTTACCAGTTCCAACTCTGCCGCGTGGTCATGTTCCCCCTGGCATTCTAAAGACAGATTTTTGGCTCAAATCCAGCAGCGAGTAGTGGCTATTCAACTAACCTATGCTTTGTATTCATACAAAATATAAATGCAATAAAAAATTATAGTCAGTAGACTACACATTTTTAAAACTGCTAATTTTGAAATTGTAGAACGCTCATGCGATAAACCAAAGTTTTTTATTTTTAAAAAATATTTGTGTAACCCCCCTGCAAATGGGGGTTCCCAAAAGACTTCCAGGAGCTTGCTTGAATGCTCCAAGCCTGAATGGTGTTTGGCATTTAAGCCATTTATCAGTGAGTGTTTTTAGAACCTCTGGTACTGTCTCTTTAAGAGCTGTCTGCTTGCAGACATAATTAGTTTGTATGGGGGACTGTGTGTTTCTTTGATTGAGTACCACTCAAGCTGCTGCCAATTCACTTCATTTTTGCAGTCACTAGGAGTGCAAAGGAACTTATCTGAAAGATGTAACTGTTTGCCAGAAATTATTTAGAGTAATAATGAAATTACAGTTTGTCTAACCTGCTTTCTTTGCAGTCAGAACTGTGTCTGCTAGTTCCCCATTCTAGTTTTGAACTGCTGAACTGGACCAATCAGTGTGGGTAAGCTAGCTCTAAATGGTGCCTTGGACAAATCAGAACTTGACTCATAATCTGAGCCAGCCACAAGAGGATTGTATGGGCAGTGACTCTGGGAGATGAAGTTTAGACTTCAGTGCCTTTTGGACCAACAGCAGCAGTCTATTGTGAGTGACAGCCAATCCAGTCAAGAACTGGGAGGAACTCAAAGGAAGTGCCCGGTTTTGTCGGTTGGAGTTTCAGTTGAGCTTTGGCAGTGAAGAAGGAAGGAGCCCTGTGCTTTTCAGTGTGCAGTTTTAGTCAAAACGTGTAAGGCCCAGAGTTCCGGTCTGCAGCTTGTGTAACAGCTTGTTAGGACTGAACTGTCCTGTGAAAAGAATCAAAGGATCTCTGAAGAGTAGAAACCAGGCTCACCCTGTAGAAGACTGGAGCAATTGCTGAAAATTGCACTCGGTCTGTCAGGAACTGAATCTGCTGTGTGTTCTCCGGTATTGTGCAGTAATTGCGTCGGGATACAGATGCAGCCTGCCTGGTATAGTGCTTTATATGGATGTGTGAAGAGGTTTGTGTACCTTCAGTGAGCCCTGCTGACATTGAAGGACCCTATCTTATTTGGAGGTCGTGAGTACTAATTCAGGGTCGCCTCCTGTTGAATTGCCACATTAAATCCAAATGGAATTACTGTACTGCTGACTGTTTAATTCTCCTTTCTCTGTGTGAAAGGGCCCCTACCAGCTGCCACGGTTTGACTAGCCACTAGGGCTTGGGTACCAGGGACAGTAACTGATAGGGATAGGCCTTGCACAGAGCCATAGGTAGATTATCAGAGTGATAAGCTAATTAACCTGATTTCCCTGTCCTGTTATATCCCCAAATAAATCAGAGCTGCTTGTTTCAGCAAAGTTATACTGCCTGAGGTATTTGTCTATGTTAAAGTACTGTACTGTGATTGTTGCACTGTATCTCATTTCACAGGAGGTCCCAGTGCCGGAACCAGACCTGGGGGTAAGTGTATACTGTGAAGGTAATTGATATATTGTGTGGGCCACTGGTGGGAAGAAAGGGGGGTTGCAGTGTCCCAGAGGGCTGTGACCAAGTTAGTTTAACTATTGCAAACCCTGACCTCTGGGTGGAGGCACCCGCCATTGGATCCAGGCCCCTCAACCTGTTAGTGGCAAATCAGGCAGGGGTAGTAGCCCCTGGGATAGCGCCATCTAGGGGTTACATTTGATTGAACTCATTCTGAAGAATCTTTTTATGCTGAAGTTCCAGAGGAGCAGTAAGGGTCTTGTATGACTCATTAATACATGGTCACAGAAGTCAATCAGATTTGTTTGACATGATCTCCCCAATGAACCCATGCTGCCTCTCATCCTGGATACCATGTTCCTCTAGATATTCCACCAACCTTTCCTTTAGTATGGTCTCCATGAGCTTGCCCACAAAGGAGATCAGACTGACTGGTCTGTAATTCCCTGCATCATCCTTGGGACCGCTTTTGTGAAGGGGCACGTGTGCTGTTCTCCAGTCCTGTGGTACCACGCCCGACTCTAGTAAACTATTAAATAGGTCTGCTAGTGACCCTGCCAGCTCCTCAGCCAGTTCCTTTAGTACCCTTGGATATCCTCTGTCCGGGCCTAGCGATTTGTCCACTTTCAATGCCAGCAGACCCTCCCTCACTCTATCCTCCTCTATCACTATGTCTGTGTCCCCCGCTCCTCTTTTCCCTCCTGAAGGCATTGGTCCATCCTTTTCCCTGGTGAAGACAGAACAGATATGGACGATGCAAGATCTTGTGTATCAGGCAGCAGGGCTCTAGGTGTGGTTACCACAGAAAATGGAAATTACGTACTTAACGTAATTCTTGATCTTCTTGGATGCAGTCTCCACCACTCATTCACACTAATGGGATAGCACCAGAGGAGCTAGGACCTAGCGGAACCCAAAAATTTTCAGAAGGGCCGACACCGGGATAGGACCACGCATGCACGGCACTGCGAGACTAGCGCGCACCTGTGTAGGCTATCTTGGCATCTACCATCCAACCACCTCAGTACCTTTTCAACCAAGGAGGTGCAGTGTAACTAGTAAAAAATAACTTATCCTACCCTTTCGGGACTGAAAGGTCCGGATGACCCTTGCAAGAAGGGTAAATTGAACAATGTCTTCACAGTGGGAACCACAAGGCCGTGAAGATCAAAGAAACAAAACAAGTGAGCCCAGGGGATGGTGGGTGGGCGTGTGAATGAGTGGTGGAGACTGCGTCCAAGAAGATCAAGAATTACGGTAAATACGTAATTTCCATATCTTTCCAGACTCAAGTCTCCAGCACTCATTCACAATAATGGGAGAGTACCAAGCTAAAACCAATGCAGCCTGAGTAGGGCAGTAGGAGATAGGGCTCACTCAGAAAGAACATCCAAGGACTGTCCTACTGAGAAAAGAGCTGTCTGGAAAGAAGATCCAGAACATAGAGCTTACAAGGGTATGCACTTGAGCTCCAACTCACCACTTTGCAGAATACTGCAATGGACACAGAATTAAACTCTGCCAGGAAGCCACAGCCACTGTTGAAGAGGGGTGAGAACTCGGCTTCTCAATTTGATCTAAGACAAAAATTAATAGTGTCAAAGACATGCTACTAAACTAGCCTAAAACATCTCAGGGCAAGTGGTGATCCAACTGAGGCAAGCTGAAGCTACATAAAAAATGTTGGAGTGTAGCTCTTCGTTCTATGAAGAAAGTCACAGAACTGTTGAAATAATCAGAAAGTGAAGGGAACACTCCCTTCCTTCGGGAGGTAAGGCACAAAACATTTACTAACTGAAAGAGCCAGAGACAAAATCTACTGGTTCAAGGTAGCCCGAGAAAGCACAGCCGCAGATGGATACCCCCACTACCAAGTATGGTTGACCTGTGAACAACGGGTCCAAGAGACACTTGAACCTCTTACTTGGTGAGCAATCGGAGGTCCAGGTGGGGTTAGCCCATCAATGGAGAAAGGTTTCCATTTAGTCACTTAAGCCTTCCTGATGGAAGGCCAAAGCACAACTTAGAAGCCTCTTGTGGTGGTCTGGGCGAACCAGAGCCTACTCACTTTTTCTTCCAAGAGGAATCATTCTGCCCCTGTTTGCCTACAACTCTAGTAGCAGTCTCTGAACTAAGGGAAGAGAGGGAAAGTGTACAGGAGGCACGTGTCCACTGTGGAGAAGCATTCTGACAGGAAAAAACAGGGTCTGGGTTTCTTAGGCAAGAGAGGGGCAGATCTGCGTCGAGAGGGGACACAGAAAGGACCAAGTTCAAGCTGATCCATTTGTTGAAAGTGACTGCATAACGACTGAAGTGACTCAACATTGTGAGGCACCACTCGCTCCGGCCTTGCTGAAAGGGAGTAGGGCAAAGGCTCTAGATTGCTTGCTGATGAAAAACAAACAACACAGTTTCGTCACCTGCTTGAAGTGGGTAGCTTCATGTCAGAGGGTCTCCTTTTCCCTGGAGGTAACTAGGGGAGATTCTAAGAGAAGGAGCCGCTGGAAAGGTGAAACTAACACCTTCCCCTAAATAGAAAAACTCTTCCTGGGAAAGGGAGAGGAGAGCTGAGCAACTGCTTCCGAAGAGTCTAGTCCGGAGTGACTGGCACAGAACAAATGTGCAGGAAGCAAAGTTATGAATACTGAGAGCCCATCTCTGAACAAGGAGTCACTTGACCTTTATGGTCGAGAAAGGGAGCATGCTGTCTGTTAAGCTGGAACAAGCAAGGAAGTAGGAACCTGTGCTCCGACTCACCATGGAGTCACTTCTGCTGCTCTGAGGCTCTGATCAAGAGAAGAGAGTCTGAAGAAAAAAAACAACAGACTGGGCTGCCGTCTAGGTCTAGGAAACATCTCTGAATTAAGAGAAAATCTCCCTCGGAGGAAAGTGATGACCCATACCTCCTCTGGATTGGATTTCCCCTAGAAGTAGAAGAAGTCAGGTGCTTTCCACTGTAGTCTAGAGACGACTGCCTCAGGCAGCTGTGGCGGAACCTGGCCAGATCCAGAAGGATGGTATCGGGTAGTTTCAGGCTAGGCCCTCTTCTGTGAATATATATATATATATATATATATATATATATATATATATATATTTTTCACAATTAGTTAGAGCCTGACAAGGCTCTCAGGCTTCTACCTTAAAAGGACTGCCTGATACAAGAATGACGAAGATGTCGTCCATCTTAGGAGGCAGGGAGCCTGAGCATCCATAACTGAAACTGGGACCGGACCAACAATCACAGCTGAGGAGATGTTAATCACCCATTGCCGATGAAGCCACCGAAGTGCCAGTATCACTGGGGGGGGGGGGCTAATATTTTTATTTTTTATTTTACTTTTATTTTAGTCTTTGGTAACCGGGTAAGGCCCACTAGGCACAAGTGCCTGTTTTCAGGGGCGACCTGGAAGCACTGGGTGGTTAAGTGATTTGCTCAGAGTCATACAGTATACAAGTGGAGGTTGTGAGAATCAAACTCAGGTCTGGTCTGCTGGATGTACCAAGCTTGTTCACACCTCGTTCCTCTAACCTCTAGACTATACTGCCAGCTATCAAAGGTGCGGAAGAGTCCGGAAGGCTCCCGACCATTGAATTAGTGTGTTCCACAGGGTGCAATTGTACTGACGACTGTAAAGTGTCCAGACGCAGAAGTGTTTGGTCCACGGAAGAAGTCCGAAATGTTATGGTGGATCTCATATCCCTGAGGAAAAACCGAAAAGAAGATCTTCCATCACAGACTCTGCTGATAAAGAAGGCTTACCCCCAGTCTCTAAAATGAGTCATCCAACTCAGATATTCCACCAACCGACAAGTAGGACAGGGAGAGACTCATCCAGATGCGCTTCTATCCCAGAAGAACCTCCAAAAGGAGGTGCAGGTCAGAATAACTAGAGACTCCGCCATCAAGAAAGGTGTCAAGGAGCTCAACACCACTTAAGGAGCCAACAAAGTGCTGAGTGGAATGTGGAAATCTGCCAGCAGAACAGCGCAGAACAAGAGTCCTACCAGTGGTAAACAGCCGGAAGAACACAGGATCCCACGCAGACCTCCACTCACTAGGATCCACGGAAAATATTCCACGGAACAGGACTTCATTCCGTTGAAAACACTTCGCAACAACTTCTGCAAAAGAAGAGGTCTGCGGAAAGGAAAACTCCGGCACCTATTCTGCCGGACAGCACCAACCGGCA
Organism: Neoceratodus forsteri; assembly: GCA_016271365.2. Lineage (NCBI taxonomy): Eukaryota > Metazoa > Chordata > Ceratodontiformes > Ceratodontidae > Neoceratodus > Neoceratodus forsteri. The sequence continues at coordinate 1,705,016,554 of CM028129.1, read as the reverse complement.
TCACCCAAGCCCATGGCACTAGTGGCACCGGACACCCACGGCACCACCTGTGGAGCCTCCCGGGACCAACAGCACCATCGGTGTGCGAAGCACCAACGGCACCGTTCACGGCACTGTGTGGCACCAACGGCACCATCCACGGTGCTGTGCAGCACCAATAGCGCCATCCACGGTGCCGTGTGGCACTAACAGCACTGCACGGCAGCACCAATGGCAATGCCAGCAGCGCCAACAGCACTCGAAGATCCTGAGGAAAGAGTGGAGAAGGAAAAGCAGCACCCATGCCAGCCATGCATGGAAAAAAGGGGAAGGGGTAGGCATGAGGGGTCAACGCGATGGTGAAGGCATTAAAGATGGCACCACGCACATCTTGACCCAATCGACCAGCCCCAGTTCAGTGGTTCTGAGGCCCAGAGGCCCCAGAACTGGGAACACTGGCCAGGAAAACTGAACAGAAGTCGAACCTCCTGCTCCAAAGGAGCGGCCCAAAGGTGAAACTGCTCACCAGAACTCCACTGAGGACAGAGATGGAATCCGGTGTTGAAGAACACAGCTGTTAAGAGCAGGGCCAAGGGAAACCCACCAAAGTTGGTTCAGGTCTACCGCCTCACCACCGATAATCCCGCGCAAGAGTCGCACAGAGGGCAACCTCGAAGCGGTATTCGTATTCTTCTTCCCCAAGGAGGAAGAAGAGCTCAAGGTCAAGCAGAGACGGATCTCTGGAACTGCCAGTTTTGTGCTTTGGCAGACTGTCCTCCCCGCCCAAGCACAGAACTGCCCGTAGTCGGACCTCCTCCCCCTTCGCGAAGGGCGGCGGACTGGACACAGCCCCTCTGCCATAACAACTTTCAAACAAAGTCTTTTTACCGTCACCGCTACCGTCTAAGGACGACTCCGTGGATGGCAGGTGAGAACTTCTTTTTCTTCATAATCTTCTTTTTCTTCTTCTTAAAATAAGAAAATAATACTAAAATGTTAATTTAAAACGAATACTGAATGGCTTAATGCTGCTGTTGTACAAACGAAAACTTTGACTCCGGCAGACGAGTGACGTCAACATCCAAGTGCACTCTACGGTGGAAGAAAAGGAACTGAGGCAGTTGGAGGGTCAATGCCGAGATGCCTACACTGGTGCAAGCTAGTCCAACAGTTCTGTGCATGCATGGTCCTATCCCGGCGCTGGTCCTTCTGAAAACTGTTTGCTCCCGCTGGGTTCTAGCGCCTCAGGTGCTATCCCATTAGTGTGACTGAATAGTGGAGACCTGAGTCCAAGAAGATCACAGAAGCGGTGAACAAAGTGCAGGAGGGGAGTATCCTTCGCAGGATGAGGAGCACCAGAACATGGAGCATGCTATGAAGCTTGAGGGAGAGGTTAAAGGGGGATGTGAGGAAATACTGCTTCACAGAACAGGTGGTAGGTGCCTGAAACAGCCTGCCAGAAGAGATAGTGAGGATGAAGACGATGGGAAGCTTCAAGCAGGCATTGGACTTGCACATGGGTATAATAGGTAGTGGTCTGGAAGGAGGATAGAATATCTGTGACCAAACAGAGTACAGGTTGTAGTAACAGGCTGGGAAAATGTGGCAGACTAGATGGGCCTACTGGTCCTTTCTAGCCAACACACTGTATGTGTCTATGTTACACAGCAAATACAGCAAGCAAACATTTGGCATTGACCAATGCTTGTTTTTCCAGGATGCAAATGAACTCTCTGTGAGCACCAACTGGAGGGCTATGGCCCAAAGCCTGAAAAGTAAAGTGACTTCCTTCTGCAACACTTAGAACAACTCAGAAGGAACCTCTCATGACTGCTTAAAACCTAGTCAGTGTTACTGAGATGGAAACTCTTAAGGCAAGGCCATCCTGAATTAACTCCAGAACCCACTGGTTGGACATAATTGGTGACTACATGTGGGAGAAGTCAGTTAGCCACTGACCAGGAGTTATATGACTGACCAAGTAAGTTGGCAGATGGCATTCTGTCCTGTCACATCTGTGCTGAACAAGAATTGTAAGGCACCCTGTCCTTCATGTCCGCTGCCAGAGTTAACATAGTGCAGATCATAGAGCCTCGATTTATCATTAAAGAAAGTAATATTTCTGCTCTATAAAGGCTGCTGACATGGGCCCCATAAGTCCCACAAGTGAATGACTTGCCCAGGGTCATGCAGGTGGCTCAGATTCCAGCTTTTAATACAGAAATACGTACCTTGGTTACAGGGAGACCCACAGAGTTGTTACTACAGTATGTTGAAAAATGTCTGCAGTTCTCAATTTTGTATTGTCTTTGATGCAACAGTCAAACTTTCAGGTACCACACACATAATATAGAAATGTCTCACTCATTCTGTAACCCTGAAGAGAGACCCAACAATGGTACTGGAGTTCTTATTTACAAACCTACTAAGAATTTATTAGCGGGCCAATAATTTTTTTTTAACTTAGTATAGGTGGAAAGAAATAACTGCATTATTTCTTTAATACTTACCCGTGCAACATTTTCAAAACATTTTCGGAGATGGGGCTGTACAGCTGTCGGGTCTTTTGTCTGTGACAAGATCTCAAGTAGTTCATCATCAGACAAGAAGTAGAACCTGGAATACACAAAAGCAACATTTAGGTGTAGTTACAGCGCTGAGTCAAATCCCAGATCACTACAGTTAGTTGCCTTCTATGGGATGTAGCATCTCATACTAACAGGGATGGACAAAAAAAAAAAAAAGGCTCACTGTAGTAATGATGTTTCTTCCAGAGGGTGTATGTGTGAGTTGAGCCATACAAATTAGGGCTGCTAAGAAACTGAACAATGGAATTGAGTAACTTGGATTCCTAGCTTTCTTCAAAATTGGACTTTCCAGGTGGTTTTTTTTCAGGTTTCAAGATTTTTTTATTGATCGACCAGAGGTCAGTTTAACGGTAATACATAAAAACAATATTTATACGAGAGCTGGTTAATTAAAAATTAAAGACCTTGACATTAGCACAGTAAAAACAGAGTAGTTAGGCAATGTTTCTCCTATGTCTATAAAGATTTCACTTATAAATGTATACAATAATTTAGCATCATCGATTATCACTGGGTTTAAATGTACATACAGTACACGAGATCTGTTAAAGAGCTCCTGACACAGTTGAGACAGTTTAAAAAAAAAATGTAACATTAAGGCATAAATGTAGATTGTATTTCATATTTTATTCTGTATTTGTCACCCTTATTTCCTTATTACTAAGGGTATTTGCATGAATACAGTATCTCTGCCCTTTTAGCTTTGGCTGCCTGCCTGCCTAAACTTGACATCATAATTCTGTTTATGACATCAAAATATGTTGCTGCGGAGACACATATGATGCCATAAACAGGGGACTGTGATGTCATGTGTAGAGAAGCAGCCAAAGCAGATAGCAGACTAGGGGACAGGGATCTTGTTTTCATGTAACTGTTTTCAGTAATAATGAAAATGGGAAATTAACTACTGAAAATATATGATGTAATAAAGAAATCGGGATGGAGTTGAAAATGAATCTTACTTTTTTCACACATTTTCCCAATGCTGTCAGGGGCTCTTTAAGGCATTCTTACAGACAGCAATATTATTTATTAGAAATGCGTCTCTCCATTTTTATACAGTGGGCACTGAACCAAGATATGAAAAGTATTCTCCATATGTCCTGTATTACAACACTCCAAAGAAAATGGAAAGAGTTTTCCTGAGAAAATGGAGAGAAAGAGTTTTTCTGATACCTTAATTTCAAATGTTTTAGGGAATAATGTCAAAATAAATAAGTGTAATAATACACCTCTCTTCCAGATAAAAGAGCCACCAATACCTAAATGAAAACTTTGAAAAACGTAATAATTAGGTACATTTCAACTTGCATTCCATATATATTCTATAGATTTCTCTTCCCCATTATTTATTAATAAGTCTGCATGAATACACGATCGTTATCCCTCACAGTTCCCTTAGAGTTCATCTGCCCCTTAGCTTACTCCCTACTTAAAGTCATAATCCTCTGTTGTGACATCACAAAGTGCTGCCATGAGAGTAAATGCCATGAGGAGGCAGTATAGCGCAGTGGTCTAAGGCTCTGAGCTGCAAATCTGGTGACATCCAGCAGACCAGACCTGGGTTTGAATCCCACAGCTTCCACTTGCATACTGTGTGACCCTGAGCAAGTCACTTAACCTCCTTGTGCTCCCAGGTCACTCCTGTAAAAAAGCTTTCAGCTTAGTGTGCTATACCTGGTAAAAACAGCTAAATAAATAAATGGAAATTACGTGCCTACCGTAATTCTTGATCTTCTTGGACGAAGCCTCCACCACTCATTCACACTGATGAAATCTACACTGGAGGTGCTAGGACCCAGCGGGAGCAAACTTTTTTGCAAGACGGTCGGCGCCAGAGATGGAGCCACGAGCCTCGGCTCAAGCGGCAATGACTGTCAGCATCGACCCTCCGACCGCCTCAGTACCTTTTTTTCCAAGGAGGTGCAGCGTAACTAACCTAGAAGGATAGCCTAACAAAAAACGGACATAAGATATAAGAAGGGTCAACAAAGAAGTCTTCACAGCCTAAAGATTGAGGGTATAAAGACCAACAACAGGGTGAGCTTGGGGGATGGAGGGTGGGCGTGTGAATGAGTGGTGGAGACTTCGTCCAAGAAGATCAAGAATTACGGTAGGTACGAAATTTCCATCTCTTCCTGGACATAAAGTCTCCACCACTCATTCACACTGAAGGGAAAGTACCGAGATAATAATCTCCCAAGAGGGCGGCAGGAGAGACCAAGACCTCACAAATTTAGGACAGAAGTCCATTAAGGATGGTCCTGCCAAACGAAAGATTTTGCCTGGCATGGACATCCAGGGCATAGTGCTTGACGAAAGTATGCAGTGAGCTCCAGGTAGCCGCATTGCAAATGTCTGCAATGGGCAGGTTTCGGATTTCCAACAGGGATGCCGCGACTGCTCTAGTAGAGTGAGCATACACTCTGCCCTCCAGCTTAACCTGCGCCATGGAATAACAGTGGCAAAAGCATGTCACCAGTCATGCTGAAATGCATCTGATAGCGACAGGCTGACCCAGCTGAGTCTCGCTGAAGGAAACAAACAGTTGTTGAGCTTTGCGAATATGTTTTGATCTATCTAAATAGAAACGTAGAGCTCTTTTGACATCTAAAGAACGAAGGGAACGCTCTCCTTCATTTCGGAAGTTCGCAAAGTAAGTAGGTAGGACTAAAAGTTGGTTTAGATGGAATTCTGAAACAACCTTAGGAAGAAACTTAGGATGGGTCCTAAGAACTAGTTTGTCCTTATGAAACACATTATATGGAGGGTCTGTGACCAAGGTATGTATCTCAGAGGCCCTGCGGGCCGAGGTAATGGCCACCAGGAAGGCCATTTGCCAAGTGAGAAATTTCAGCTCACAGGTAGGCTCGAAAGGCTTTCAAGTGAGCATGTCTAGTACAAGAGTAATGTCCCAGGCTGCGAATGGACATCTGATAGGGGGTCTAGCATGTAGAATTCTCTTAAGAAACCTCTTAACTACAGGTAACTGAGCCAATGACAAGGAACGTACTGGCTCATGATAAGCTGAAATGGCACAAAGGTGAACTTTGACTGTAGAGTATTGTAGACCTGAATTTGAGAGGTCTAAAAGGTACTCTAGAACTTTATTTGGTGGGCAGGGAAAAGGATTCAAAGAGGATCTTGCACACCAGAGATAGAAACACTTCCATTTGGCTGTGTAAGTTTTTCTAGTAGCTGGCTTGCACGTAGCCAAAACAATATCTGAAACTCTGTGAGAGACACTGAACCTGTTCACTTCTATATCTTCAGGAGCCAAGCATGAAGGTTAAGCGATCTCAAATTGGGATTGACCACAGGCCCCCGAGTCAGAGGGTTCATCTGAAGAGGAAGCGCTTTTGGAGGGGTTTCCAACATACTGTTGAGTAACGGAAACCACATCTGTTGAGGCCAGAAGGGAGCAATGAGGATCATTTTGTCCCCCTGGGACTCAAACTTGAGAAGTACCCTCTGAATTAGAGGAAGAGGAGGAAAGACATATAGAAAGCGTTTTGTCCACTGCAGCCTGAACGCATCCTGACAGAAAATGCCAGGCCCTGGATTTCTGGAGCAGAAGAGATGCAGTTTTGTGCTGAGTGGGGATGCAAAAAGGTCCAGGTCTGGAGTTCCCCACTCTGCAAATAGTGACTGAACTACGGTTGAGTCAAGAGACCATTCTTGAGGATCTGTCTCCGTTCTGCTGAGAAGGTCTACCAGTTCGTTCTGCACTCCCAGCAAGTAGACCGCCTGGATTAGAGCCTTGTGCTCCAAGCACCATTCCCACACTCTCATTGCTTCTCTGCATAAAGGGTAAGAGTGTGCACCGCCCTGCTTGTTGATGTAATACATCACTGCTTTGTAGTCTGTTTGAAGGAGAATGTTCTTGTGACAGAGAATGTCCTTCAAAGCCCGGACTGCATAAAGGATGGCTCCCATTTCTAGGACATTTATATGAAGCTGGGACTCATCTTGAGTTCATGTACCTTAGGCATGGAGATTCTGACAGTGGGCTCCCCACCCCATCAGGGACACGTCCATGGTAATGGAGATCTGGTGATCCAGGGGAGCAAATGGATACCCTTCCAGAAGGTTGTCTTCTTGCAACCACCAGGTGAGCAACATCTTCAGAGGTTCTGTCACCTTGATGAGAGAGGATTGATAGTGAGTGGTTGGGGGCCATTGAATACTGACCATCCATTGAGAGGTTCTCATGCGGAGAAGAGCTAGGGGTACAGTGAACACCGAGGATGCCAAGAGTTCCTATAAAAATAAGCTTCTGGGAGGGCTGCAGCTGTGATTTCTTGAGATTTAGCAGAACTCCCATGTACGTGAGAAAGTCTGAGGCCATGGTTACTGCATCGAGAGTTTCTTGCCTGGAAGGACTTGCTAGAAGCCAGTCGTCCAGATACGGGAACACTTGTATTCCGATCTTTCTGAGGTGCGCTGCGAGAATTGCACACTTTGTAAAAACTTGTGGTGCCGAGGATAGCCCAAAGGGCAGGACTCTGAACTGATAATGTTGGCCCAAAGCAACGAAACTTAGGTATTTGTGATGCTTTGGGTGAATAAGAATATGCTGGTAAGCATCCTGCATGTCCAGGGAGGCTAACCAGTCATGCTGATGAAGCAAAGGTAACAGGGTTCCTAGCAATATCATTTTGAACTTCGCCTTGGGAAAAAATGTGTTCAATTTTCTGAGGTCCAAAATGAGGCGCATGCCCCCGGTCTTCTTTGGAACTAGAAAGTAATGGGAGTAGAACCCTGTGTTCCGTTCATCCAGCGGAACTATTTCTACTGCCCTGTTGTTCAGAAGGCCTTGTATCTCAGAAGCAAGAAGTTCTGACTGAAGTACTGACAGCCTGGGCTGTCGTTTGGGGGGACGATCCAGAGGGGTCTCTGAAAGACTGAGGGAATACCCCTCGCGGATTATCCAGAGGACCCATTTTTCCAATGTAATGGACTTTCACCGATTGTAGAATTGAGTCAGACGACCTCCTACCGCTGAAGAAGAGTCCCCCTCGGGCAGCTGACGTGGGACTTGGGCCTGAAACTCAGAAGGTGGCACTGGGCGTTTGGGCCCTTGTGCTTTCTGTTGCATTTTCTTTTGAGGCTGAGGGAGCTCGGTTTTTATTAAAACCTCCCCTGCCTTTGCCTCGAAAGGACTGATGGTTGTGAAACTGGCGCTTATTAACAGCCTCCCAAGAAGGGACGGGAGCAGGTCGAGCCAATTTAATGGCTGATCTTGTCTTTTGTGTGGCCTCTAGAGCTTGTTCTACTTGAGGACCGAAGAGATGCACACCGTCGAAGGGTAATGCCACGACCTGTTGCTGGGCATCATTCGTGAAGCCTGAAGTGCGCAGCCAGGAATAATGGCGGGTACAAATGCCCACCGCCGCTGCTCAGGAGGCAGTAGCGAAAGCATCCATAGCTGCTTTAACCTGTTGGTTGTTGGACTCGATACCCCTGATTATGGTTTGAAGAAGCTCTGAATTAGTGTCCGACTCCAGTAGAGCTTCAACCATTTGTTTGAGTGAATGCCAAAGAATATGCACATATTGAGAGAAATAGCCCTGGTAGCTGGCAATACGCATACCCAGGGTGGATGCAGCAAAGACTCTCTTATCTAAAGTATCTGTCTTTCGAGATTTTTTGTTTATAGGTCAAGCTGTAGTAGCCTGAGGGAGGACGACCTTATCATTCTCTGCCAAGACTACAATAGGGTCCACAAGGGCTTGAGAGGCCAAAATGGGTCGATCCTTGGGAGCAGCATACTCCCTATCTATGGACTTAGCCACAGAAGGAATGTGAGCAGGATTATTCCATACCATTTGAGAAAGCGTCTCAAAGGAAGACTGTACCAGGTGAGTTAAATCCATAGGGATGTCCTGGACATGAAGGTATTGGAGTCTTAAAAGCTTCCCAGGATCGATATCCGTAGTCTGTAGAGAAAAAGAGTGGAATTCAAATTTTTCAGCAGAGACTTAAATGACAGGTCCTTGACCACAGGCTCTGCAATAGGATTAGATCCTGTTCCTTCCACGTCATCACCCAGCCTAAGGTCTGGGTCAGGCTCAATATCATCTCCTGACAGCCCAGGAGGCACTGTATGGACAGGAAAGGAGAGAAAATCAGAAGGAAAATAGGAAGGAAAAAGGTTCAGAGTCGAGAAGCCCTGAAGACTGGAAGACATCACACCAAGCCTCAGCGCCAAAGAAGAGCATGGTGCCGCCTGACCCAGCACAGCGTACGGCGCCGATCCCCTGGCACCAAGGATGGCACCAAGAGGCCACACAGCGCCGAGAGCAGCACCAACAATCCCTACAGTGCTGAGGATGGCACCAACAGACGCATCAGCGCTGAGGATGGCACCGAGCGACCCATCGACGCCAATGGCACTGAAACAAATGCAGGGCCCCGAAAACTAAGATTTGAGAATAAAGAAGGAAAAATACCAGGAGACAGAGGCATCGGTGTGGCCCCCCTGTGCCGCAGCCATGTGAGGGAGGGGAGAACACCTGAGCGCGGAGTCGATGGCACCAAAGAAGACGCCGTGTGACTAGGGAGGCCCAACCGCCCTACCCAATCCCCCGAAGGGTCCAAGGGCCCCTCAGTGACCGGGCCAGGCAGCTGGACCAACCACCAAAACCATTGTTCCATCAGAGCGGCCCACTGATGAAACTGCTCATCTGAAGCCCTACCAGAAGGCGGGGAAGGGCTCTGATGTCGAAGAGGTCAGTGACTGGAAACAGAAACCAGCGACTCTGGAGGAGGAAACTGGCAACTGACCCCAATGATTAACCATCAACGCGCAGACATACCAGAGGGTGACCTTGAGTGATGCCTTCTCTTTTTTGACCTGTGGGCCGAAGAAGAGCGACCGTTTTCTTTTATGCTTCCGGGGGGACTGCCCCTCCCCTCAGGCATTGGACCGTCCGTTGTCAGACCCCCCTCCGGAAAGGGCAGCAGACCGAACCCAGCCCGGCTGACTGAACAGCTTTCATACGAAGTCTCCCTGACCCACTCATGGTTGACTCCGTCGATGTAGGCTGAGACTTCTTTCTTGTATGATGATATCTGAGGCACTGGAGAGGGGCAGCCTTCCTATCTCCCAAACTTTAGCTACCATTACAGTTCTCCCAAAGCCGGGGAAAGATCCCACCAAATGTAGTTCCTACCACCCCATCTCCCTTCTTAATGTGGACTATAAAATCATAGCTAAATTAATAGCCACCAGGCTTGAAAGGATTCTCCCAAAACTGGTACACCTGGATCAGGGGGTTTGTGCAGGGGCGCCAAGCAAAAAAAAAATATTTGCTGCACTCTGAATATTATGTCCCGCTGGATGTCGTTTGGTAAGGGAGGTAAGCAGGGCCTGTTAGCCCTTGATGTGGGAAAGGCCTTTGATCAGGTCGAGTGGCCTTCATGTTCGCGGTCCTAGAGGACTTTGGACTGGGGCCCCGTGTCCAATCATGGATAACTGCCCTATATGACACTCCCAAAGCTCACATATTGACAAATGACACCATCTCTCTGCCCTTCCATCTCACCAGAGGCACAAGACGGGGTACCCCATCCCCTCTTATCTATGTACTCACCATTGAGGCCTTGGCCACAGCCATTAGGAACCATCCTGACATCCAGGGACATGTGCACCAGGAGGTCAACCATGTTATCTCCCTCTTTGCAGATGACATTCTGTTGTTCTTGGAGCACCTGGACAGGGCTCTTCCAACACTCATGGGCATGTTTCAGATTCAGGGACCACTTTCAGGGCACAGCACCAACTGGTCAAAATGTGAGTGGCTGCCTATTGGAAGTAATGGTAATTCTATACTAATCAGTGGTTTTGTAGTTGCCCCATCCCCAGAGGTTAAATACCTCATATTCAACTCCCGAAAAGGCTCTCTAAAATAGTGAAGATTAATTATAAACCTCTCCTGCAGAAAATTAAGGAAGACTGTGAACAATGGAAATCCCTACCTTTAAGTTTAATAGGCAAAGTAAATCTTATCAAAATGTCTGTTTTGCTTCAGTGTCTCTACCTCTTTCAGACACTTACAATCCGCATTCCCTTAAAATACTTTAAAGCACTGGGAGGCAATACCCCACTCTTCTGTGGTGGAGAAAGAGGCTGAGACTAAAACAGGAGATCCTCTGACAGTCGGTGGCCAAGGGATACTTGGGACTCCCAAATTTTAGATTATATTACTTGGCAGCCCAGCTAGCCTTTTGGCAGGATTTGGAACCAGGGGATTCCCTAAGAAGGGCGTGGGTGACTTTGGGGGAATCCTCATTTGGTGCTCCGCTTTATTCCTCACTCCTTGCCGCATCTCTGGGGAAGAGGGTGGTTAAACGACTGAGCAATCACTTTACTAGGGCCACTGTGAGATCATGGCATGTAGCATATGCAATGATAAAACATACAGGTGGGCGGTCACCGAATGCCTCTATTAGACATGCGTTGTGGGAAGATAGTATGCTCCTGGAACCCACTAGCAAAATATTGAGAACTTGGGAAAATAAAGGGCTATTTTTGTTGTCCCACCTTTTCTTGGATGGCACTATGTTGTCATTTCAACAACTGACTAGGACACATAGCCCCACCCTTCTCACTTTTTTGATTATCTCCAGATACGTTCTAGAGTGAGCGTGGAAGGGAACTTCCCCCTTCCACGACTACATAGTCTCCCCTTGAAGAGATCTTCACTGGGCCCCACCCAGTGCAGTCACTGAAACCCCTTGCTAAGTGCTACAGGGCCCTACTGTGCTCCTTGCCAGACCCTCTCGAACAGCTTCGCCTAAAATGGGAAAAGGACTTGGGTCCCAGTGCAATACTGTGGGGGGGGTGATTGGGCAAGAGCTCTGTGGAATGGTATGACATGTTCAGTCAGCAATCGCCTGAGTGCAAGTCACTATAATATACTACACATGGTTTACATTTCTCCAACAATAGCCCACAAAATAGACCTAGAAAAATCAGATAGGTGCCCAAAATGTCGGATCAGAGAGGGTACGTTTTTCCATATGGCAGGGGATTGCCCAAAGATCCAACCATACTGGCAAGCTGTGGCTTTTTTAATACAGCGGGTCCTGGGGGCATATTACCCCTTCAATCCTGGGGATATGTTCCTGGGAATCTCGGGGGGGAAGGCATGGTCACAAAATCATGCAACACCCTTCGTGGTGTTTAGGTATGGTAGTAGGGAAACAAGTCCCGGCACAACACTGGGGATCAGAGTCAGCCCCATTGGTAGCCCTCTGGATTAAGATGTTGCTACATTACATGAAGCCGGAACATGCCCAGTACAGGTCCTGCAATCAAGAAGATAAATATTGGAGAGTTTGGGGTCCCTTAGAATCTGCCCTTCAAGCTTCCTGGTTCCCTGCCTTTTGACTGCCCAAGACCAAGAAACAACGTTATCAGTCTGGTGGAGGCAGCTCCCAGGTGGAAGCAGGACAGGGTGGGGATATGGGAGATGGTTCCAGTGGCGTTCCACTCGATACTTAAATGTATGTTTCTTAAGTATTGAATTGTTTTTAAGCACCAGTCACAGTTTTCTTTCTTCCTTTTATTTATTATTGATCTTATTCAACTCCAAAATCAGGGACAGAATCTGTGGCCTAGACTGTTTTATTTGTCATCTGTGTACTATGCTCTCTAGATGAAGGCAATCTGTGTACAAGTGGAAATCACTCTGTAAATGCTGCTATGTTGTGGTTAAAATAAAGTTTACACAGATGCATCTGTCTGAGCAGCAGTCCGCCCCGGCCTCTGAAGGTCAGTCACGCATGGGTATCTAGGCCCCAGTGGGGTCTGTAGTACTTCTAGCACTGAAGAGGGATGAAGTACTGCAGCTGCAAACCTCATGGATGTGCGGCACTGGAATAGGAGCTCCTTTGGGGCTGGATGACTAGAGTAAGAATGCTTCCATACTACCCTTGATGCCTCCTCAAAGGCTATAGACCAGGGAGGGATGACAGCAGCGCCATCATTGGGAACCCCAAGGAGTACCAACAGCGGGATTACTGGATTGCAGTCTGTATAGGACCCAATGTCAAACACTTCCAGTATGTCCTCCAGGAATTGCTGGTACAGGGAGTATTCAGCAGCTGAGGACAGGTAGATTGAAGATTCACTGTCCTCTGAGGAGGATGCTGTTGGAGATGAGGTACTGACCTCAGAGGTTGATGGTGCCGGGAAGAAGGGCTGGAAATAGGCCCTGTGAGAATCTCTATGGAAAGTATCTGGGACACCAACAAACTCTCTGTGCTGTTCCCATGTACGTGGCTCCTATGAATGCAGGCAACCTCTGTTGCAGCCTGTGAGGTCCTGGGGGGGTGGAGTGAGACTGAGGGTGTCAAGGGCCTCTACCTGTGCTGTGGGACTGCACGGGGTGCCTCAACCAAAGAGAGGTCCTGGTAGGATCACCCAAATGGGGTCCTCCTACATCTGAGGAGTGACCTGGTCAGTGGTCATGGGAGGATTCCCCCAGGTGAGGAAAATGGAGCTGAACAGTCCCCACAGGGCAGCCCTGATCCCCACTGGTGACAGTGTCAGCCAGTGGCTCCAGGGACAGCACCGTCACTGGGCTGCCAACAGAGTCTGAGCTGGCACCACCTCTGAGGCTGGGCTCGGGATCGATGACATCCTTGTAGATAGATACACCCCATAGCAGAGTCTTGCACCGCTTTAAGTGTCAGGTTCGGCACCGGACCCAGAACCCTCCATGACACCAGCACCACTCATGGCACAGAGTCAAGAATGACACTGTCACTGGCATCACACCTGGTACCTGGCCCAGGACCAACACCATGGCAGTCACCACATTCATTGATGGTGGCGACATCATCCTTTCCCTAGATGTGGCTAGCGACACTGGAATATAGAACAACCTCCACCTCTGCAACTGGACGCACAACGGCTCTGGTACCAATCCTCCTCTGACACTGCAAACAGTGTCAGGGTGGGGCCTGGGTAGAACTGGGCAAGCCAGAGCAGACTCGAGCCTGGCTCAAGCTTACTGTCAGGCCTGGCTTGACCTATATAAGCAATTGAGAGCAAAGGTCAAGCCAAGCCAGTTATGGTCAAAGTAGTCATTTTTTTCAGCCTGAGCAGTCAGTGCAGTGTCTGCAACATGCAACTCCTATGCAGGAAACAGCCTCCAGTAGCCAGGACTTGGCTCGTGTTTTGGCTTGGTGGAGTCAAGCCAGACCCCTGTCTCGGCTGTAGGTGAAAAAACCCTGGCTTGCCCATCTCTAAGCCTGGGGTCACGTCTGGTGTCACTCAGTTCACCATCACCATGAACGGTGACAGGAGCAAAGGAGGCACCAGGCTGAAAGACCATGGTGTCTACCAGCAGAGCCCGAACCTATGGCTTCAGCCTCACCATCGGGGATGTCTGCTGCTCAAGGCAGGCTAACTGTGGGGGGTTCTGTGCTGACTACTCAGAAGGAGCCAGTTGTCTACCAGACCCACCCCCCTCCAGGGCCCCTGACCTCTCAGCAGGGTGAAGTGTGGTCGAGCAGGACCCTGTACTTCCATGGAATCAGAGATCCCAGAAAGGGGCCAAGGGGAAAGGCCCAGTGACCGTACCTTGGCCACATGGGTGTGACGCCTACTTCTGAATGTAGAGGTTGGGCAACCCCGCTTCATCACATGGACCTCGTGGTTGTGGCAGTCAATGGAAAAGCAGGTGCAGCACTCATCCATATTGTGCTGAGGGCCAAGGCAGATCGGTCATACAGCACTGATGCCAGTCCGTTGCAGTCATCTGCTTCCCACAGGGGAAACCACGCATGGTGGGAGACTGCCAGACAGTCTTGCTTTTCTTGGCCCCGTTCTTCTCGGACTTCGGCAACATGAAAAAAGAAGAAAATACCAAAGGAAAAAGGCACCAGGAGTAACTTTCAATGGTGACGCAGGTTGCATTTCAACAATGACAAGGAAAGGAGGCACGGTCTCTCACACAGTGTGCATTCGATGGCAGGAAAAACAGAACTGAGGTGCCTTAGGGACCTGGCAATGGTTGCTGGCTGGCATGCACGGTACCATGTGAGGTGCGCAGGCATCCTCAGTACCTAACATCAGCTCCCTCCTAAAAAAAATTTCCTCCTGCAGGGTTCTAGTGCTTCCAGCCCCAGCCCCATAAGTGGGAATCAACTGTGAAGGCTGACTCCTGGAAGATCTGTTAATGAAGGAGTCAGATTAGATTCCAAGTTAAATAAGTGTGTTCAGCAGGGATCAATTCAGGGGACTCTATCTCTTCTTTTTCTTACTACTGTTCCAGCAGTCTGCAGTATGTCTCAGTTAATACTTTGTATGGATGATGCTGTTTCATACAGTTCTAACAAGAACTTACTGGTGATACAGAAAGATGCACAATCTGATTTTGATGAATTGCAAAGATCATTTTTGCCTCACAAACTTGTGCTAGACTCAACAAAGATTAAAACAATGTTTTATCTGGCCCACAGAAAATAATTCTTCATGATTTCCAAATTCTAGATTTCAAAGGGAATATAATAGAAAGTCTACAGAATTGTTGTTATTTATGGGTAGTTTTGGACAGATTTTTTCCTATGAACGACGTGTTACTCAGCTTATAAAAATTCTCTATAGAAAAGATTAGAGCTTCTCTATTGCATTAACCAGTTTCTTGTTACCAAAGTCACGTAAGCTGTTAGCATTGAATTTCTTGTTAACAAAACTTGACTGTGGATTATTGTTTTACTATACAGCAAATGAGAAGGTTTGGGACAGAATAAATAGTGGCGCAGATATTCAAAGGGGTTGCGCCTGGCGCAAGAGAGATGCGCCAGCGCAATGCGGCATTGTGCCTCGGCGGGATATTGAAAAGGCTGACTGGCGCAGCCCAAATCCCGATGCGCTGGGTGCAATGTAATGGTATGCAGTGCAGATGAAGGGGGCGTGCCCATGCATATGTGGCACATCCTGATATTCAGCCCACGATGTGCAGCGCATATGCTGGCGCAACCCTGCAGTGCGCCGCATAGAACTACAGAGTAGGAGCAACTCCCGGCCACCCAAAGGTGGGCTGCAGTACTGCAGGGCGCAACACAGCAGGGTGGCCACCCGCCCACCCACAACACCGTCCACAAGCACTCACTGTACCCATCCCCACCGTAGCCGCGATTGCACAGCATACATTTTAAACGACACCCTGGTAGTCTAGTGCCCCCCCAGTCCCTGAAGCCTCGATGCATATAACATATGACCATCCGTGGTGGTCAAGTGGTCCCCCTTCCCACCCAAGTCCCCGTAACATGTACCAATGCCTGTCCCTGGTGGACTAGTGGCCCCCCGCCCAATTCTGTGATCGCGGTACACGCGTATTCCTACATTCCGTGGTAGTCTAGTGGACCCCCTCCCTCACAAGTCCTCGATCGGCGTAATATGCACACATGGCATTCCCTGGTGATCCAGTGGCACCCCCACCCCACACCACCCCCACTTGCTCACTCCCACCCTGTCATCGGCGGTGGCGGCATCCCGCCGCGATACGCTTCGACACTCGACCGACGACAGGTACAGTATGGGCTGTAGCCCATTGGTCCCCTGTGTGACCAATGGACTTGCAGGGCATTGTATTAGACAGTCCCAAATATGTGAATATTTGGGATTGTCTAGTATAATATGCCCTGCAAGCCCATTGGTCCACAAAGGGACCAATGGGCTTACAGCCCATACTGTAACCGTCATTCAACGGATGGACGGGGCAGTATGTGGGCATGATGCAGCCACACACAGATGACGGAGGTGGTGGGTGGGGTGGGGTGCCACTGGATCACCAGGGAATGCCGGTGTGCATACACGCGATCGGGACTCGGGAGGGAGGGGGTCCACTAGACTACACGGACTGTAGGTATATGCATGTACCGCGATCGCAGAAATGGGTGGGGGGGGCACTAGTCCACCAGGGACAGGCATCGGTACATGTTACGGGGCATCGGGAACTCAGGTGGGAGAGGGGACCACTAGACCACCAGGGATGGTCATACGTTGTATTCATATGAGAATCGGGGACTGGGGAGGCCACTAGACTACCAGGGATGTCTTTTTACAGTTCTGCCTTGCGTTGGCGGCTATGGGGCGGGGTATGCCCTGGGATCCCCACAGCACACGTCGTGCTGTGCAGAGCGCAGGCACAAGTCACCAGGTTGCCCTCATAAGGCATGCAATGGTGCCATAATGACATGCAAATGGCCCCATTTGCACCTTGCATATATTATGGCCTCATTTGCATGCCCTGCTGATGACTTCGTGGTGATGCGCCTAGCTAACTGCACTTGCGCTTAGCATATTTCCGTGCTTCCTAGCTGTGGCTTGCGCCGGCACAGTGCCATTGTGCCATGCGCAATATGTCCGCTGGCCCTGCCATATTCAATGGTGCTGCGCCATGGTGCATCCCTGTTGAATATCACCTGGACCTGGCCCCAGCGCATCACAGCTGTGCTGCGTCCAGGCTTGCATCACTGCCTGGCGCAGTCTGAATATCCGGCCCACTGTGTATAAATAGTATCTATAGGTCTATGACAGAGTTACCTAGAAAACACATTGCTGTATGCTTTATCAGTCAATGTGCAATCTCACTTTTACAGACAGATTTCACTGCAATACTTCAGTGTTTATGCAAACAATAGTTTGGGAAATAATGCCTGAATCCAAAACTGAATGGTTCCCTAGATCTATAAATAACGTTAGTACCAGAGCGCAGAATACATTTGTTTTTGAGATCCCATGGTTTCCAACATCTCTTGGGCAGAGGTCTTTTAGATATAGGGCAATCTGGCTTTACAACAGACACCCAACTGATATTACATCATCCAAAAACATTAATGGTTTCAAAGCTAATATTGTAAAAATGTTCAACGTCAGATCAGTCTGTACCTATTACATATAATGTTTCTGTCTTGTTTTGAACTTATGACTGTACGTTGTTAATTTAATGTAAACTAGTCTCAAGTGAAAAAGGGCAGAATTACTCATCAACTAACCAGGATAAAAAACATGAAATGAAGAACCACTTAATACAGTATAGACATACTTATACTTGCACGTGTAATCCCAGTTATAACTGTTCTCCAAGTATTCACAGGTCACATTAATTTTAGTTAGCTTGCCCTAGAGCATCCCTAGCCACTGCTCATCGAGTGCCTGGCCTGGCACCAGGTGCACTGTGCCATGTCGTGTCCAGTACCCACACTGTAAATGCAGGCGTCGTATCCATCAGCCATAGACATCAGGTACCTGCACAAGATGCACCCTTTTGAACCCTAGCTTCCTTTTCCTGTTTCACGGCAAAGATCAAAAACAGAGCAGGAAGTTGACGGTGAGTTTACAGGAATGATTCGAAAACTGAAGCAAAACTTCACAAAAACATTGCTGAAAAGCTAGCAAACTAACAAAATCCTAATACACTAACAGGAGCTGTGAAGGAGCAGGCTCGTTCCTTTCAGCAGAAGAAAAGATCTGCCTGCACTGGGACAAAGCCAGAGTGTCACATGGTTGGTTGGTAGGAGGAGTTGATCTCTTCTGGTGACTAAGCATGCTCAGTGGAAGCCTGCCTAAGTGTGGATACTACATTTTATCTAGGTAGTTAAAACAGTAATCATAATGTACTAACTGACAAGAAGAAACCCTTTTTCACTGGAAAGGAACTGCCTTAGTTACTCTAACTTTACTAATAGTCTTGAAAACTAAAACCAAATAATCATTCAAATTGACTTGGTTTCTCATATCCCTATTATTTTCTACGAGGAAACAGGTTCATAGATTGCACATGCTGTAATTTGTTGGGTCAAGTCCAGTATGGGAAACCAGACTGCATGCAGTGTTTACATTAACCACTCCAAATTAAACCTCGGCTTCCTTTGCTTCAGCTACTTAGCCGGCTACCTGGCTGACTCATTGGGTTATATACACCGGCATACCTGCCATTTGCAAATAGTGTAGCATGTGTTTACAGTGACTAGCTCAAGCTAGAGTCACGCTTCCTTAAAAGGAGTAACAATTAAGGCTGTCTGGCTCCCTGCTTTATACAGCCCAGCATTCCTCTCACACTGAAATGCTGTACTAATACAGTGACTAGTTTGCTCAGGCTACAGCCAAGCTTCCCTAAATGGTGTATCTGAAAAGGCTGCCTGTCTTCCTGGTTTATAGAACTCTTGCCAGACTGAAATGGTGTGTGTGTGTGTGTGTGTGTGTGTGTGTGTGTGTGCGTGTGCGTGTGCGTGTGTGTAGGGGGGTTATAGTACAGTAACTAGTTTGATCCAGAGCCCAGATTACTTAAATGGAGCAGCTTTCAGCTGTCTATACAACACAGCATCCTTGGCTATGGTACTGAAACAGTGTGAGTATATATAGATTAAAAGAAGTAGTACTTAACCCCAGGAAGCTCAACATCAAAGTAGATACCAGATACATTTGTTTAGCGAAAGCATCTTGCTTCAGATTTCATTCAAGTTATGTGTATAAACAAAGCCACAGTAAAATGAAAAGTAGAAGTTTTCACATCAACTAAGCTTCTTTGTAGAGAAGTGGAATAATCAAGACAAAATGTCATAGAAGAGTTAAGCTGGGGATCACAGAGGAGGAGAAGGACCTTGGGGTAATGATAACGGGGACCATGAACAACACTGCCCAGTGCAGGAGAGCGGCTGCAAAAGCAAACAAAATGCTGGGGTGCATAGCGAGGGGGTTTTCGTCCAGGCGAAGTGAGGTGATCTTGCCCTTCTCCAGATCGCTGGTAAGGCCGCACTTGGAGTACTGTGTGCAGTTTTGGAGGCCATATCTAAAGCGTGATATCAGGCTGCTGGAGGGGGTGCAGAGGAGGGCAACAAAGATGATATGTGGAATGGAGGGGAGAGACTATGACAGCAGGCTGAGAGACCTGAATATGTACACACTGGAGGATAGAAGGGAAGGGGGACATGATAGAGACATTCAAGTATCTGAGGGAATCAATAAGGATAGGGCAGATGGGTCTTAAGTTAAGGAGGGAGGGTCACCGGGGCATGGGCTAAGAATTGAGGGGAGATTCAGGAGGGAGATTAGGAGACACTATTTCCAGAGAGGGTGGTAGCAAAATGGAACGCCCTACCAGAATGGGTGGTATCATGTAAATCTGTGAACAGCTTCAAAAGGGCATGGGACAGGGAACAGAGGAGAGTGAGGGTGGGGGATGGCAGTGTGATGACAAAAGGGAGGGGGGTTGGGGCAGCTGCAAACTAGGGGTGTTGGCTGCACACTCGAGCAGGCTTAGATAGACCGGGTGGTCTGTTTCTGCTGGCACATTCGTATGTTCATATAGATTTTCTAAATATATCTACCTTACCTATTTTCTGTGACGTTTAATACAATACTTTTGATGCTGAAGTACAGGACAGAAATGCTAATATTTTACCTGGGAAAGGCCCCTCTTTTGGTTTCCAGATATTCACTTAGTCCCTTCTGTACCAGTTCCAACAGTTTATTACATTCTCTCAAGTTCTCTAGCAACCTGGCTTCTGGGCAAAGGGAGATCACCTGGAATGATATAATGATATCATGTTTGTATTGATGAGATGAGTTATATATAAAACGGGTCCTGAAATGTGCAGTGATTTGAGTGATGTGACTGGCTAATGAGTAGGGCTGAGCTTTTGCCATAGTAAATTTTGGAGAAAATCATAGTACTACCATAGTCAAAATGACAGGAATCACGGAAATCATTGTAAGCTGTATTTGTGTAATTTACTGTGCTTTGTCCTCTTTCATCCTGGCGGCTCCTGCTCCCAGCCACGTCATTCACCTTCCCTGGGACTTACCACCACCGCCTGTTCTCCTCTAACTTGCCCATTGTTTGGGCCATCGGGGGGAGGGCACTGTAACCCCTGATGGAGAAAGCACAGTTTGGTGGTGGGCACCGGGGTTAGTGGTGCGGAGTCTGCAGATCAGCATCACGCCAACTCACCTGGCATTTTCACTTCTTCGCCTAGCCTCCAAGATGTGACCCGGCCCCTATAAACTTCATTCATTCATTCATTCATTCACACTGGTGCGTGAGGACATGCATGTTCTGGCAGTAAGTCTCTGCCCTCCTGCAGCTTCAGCTTGCACCACCACATGTTGTCACCCAGGTGGCGGCAGCACAGCAGAGACTTGCAGCCTCCCTCCTCCCTCCCAAGAGGACAGTGTCCTCTGGAATGCTCAATCCTCCCCACCTGGCTCTTTCCCGAGGCTGGGTCATCAGCATCACAAGTAGTAGCATTACCACTGTGCTGGTGGGCCGGCTATCATGGAAACTGTAGTGAACGTCACTGTAAGTCATGGCTCATTTGTTTGTTAAATACACGTCTTCCATTTTGATACTGTTTATACAAGCACATCAGCAAAAATGTAAACGTTCCAACATTGTCATTTTTAGTCTGGCCCAGTAGCAGAAGGCATTACACTATGTTGCCTTCTCAGAGACCAGGGCTAGTGTGCAAGCCCCAAAAAACTACACTAGGCTAAGCGGCGTCTGAGCACATTGTGGCACTGAGGCCCAAAATTATGGATCTTCACTGGAAAAAAAACAAAAAACTATACGAGCCAATATGAGACGAAAGCTAAAGCTGTCTACTGCCTGTTTTTGAGTGCACCAAATGGGATCTTTTTTTTTATTTTATTTGTAGTTTATCCTCCTCCCGCAGAGCTGGCAGGCGGCTCTGGCTCCACCTTCAGAGGGGCTCACTTCTCCGGCCCCAGCATCCCGCACCAGTTCCCCAGTAGATCCCCACAGGTTGATTCCCCCATAACAGGGCCAGCAAAGAGGGCGTCGACTTTCCCTCCCCTGAAAAGCCAGTGTCTAGATTCCAGGGGTCAGTGTGGGCGCAGCTGGGCCATCATGGAGCCTGCCAGCTCCATTTTCCTCCTGTTTTCTCCCCAGGACCCACGAACGTGCAGTGGGTGAACAGCTAGGCTCCACCTCCACGGAGGCAGCCTCACGCTCTGGACATGGGACCCACCCCATTCTGGCAGCATGCCTGTGCCGACATCTGGCCACCACTGGGTGTCAGACTACAGCATGCAGCATTGCCCCTCCCTCCCTGAGGAAGGAGAGCTGTCTACGAAAGTTCAGTCCTTCCTCTCCTCTACTGATCCCCAAGGAACCCAAGTCCGTTCCCAAACCCAGGTCGCCGGTGTGACGCGAAGTGTAGCGTCTAGCGCCTCAACCCTCAGTGCCACTGGGCCAGCATGAATGCGATCTTTTAATTAAATCAGGGGGTAGCTAGTCCCCCCCAGTGGCACCGGATCCTGCACCATGGAGCACAGTTCTCCCTCCAGCCTTGTGGGTCCTCTGCCAGGGCTGCAGAATGCTCAGGGGACCTCGCCTGAAGGGAGGGTCTGGCAAACTCGCCCATGTGGAGCCAACCAATCTCAGAGGACCGGTCCAGATGATGCACCTGGGAGGAACACCACAGTGGGGAACGTGGAGTTGTACAGGGCCCACAGGGCGGTCCTGATCCCCACCAGTTTCAGGGCCAGCCAGTTCTGGGGAGAACTGAGGTACCAAGCTATCACTAAGACCCCTGTCTGAGCTGACACCAGCACTGGAAAAAGGGTCAGTTGCAGGCCGAGAGCCATGCTACAACCACTCACCAGGACTGACACTGCTCCCCAGGCCAAGTCTAACTTCCAGATCAGAGGTACACCCCCAAGTCAGCCCCAGACCAGCACGAGCGGCACAAGGACCAGACCTGGCACCGGGAATGGCACTGGAACACAAACTGGCACTGCGAACGGTGACAGAAGGGGTCCTGGCATCGTCCCTGGTGCCAGTCCGAAAAGCAACATCAGGAGAGACACCAGCTCTGGACTTAGGCCCAGAATTGGGCCCAGGATGGCTTCCCTTATCACCAGCTCTGTCCCCAGGCCCAAGGTTGGCATCATTTTCCTCAACCAGGCCACCAGGGCACTCAGAGAGGAGACAACACCCTCGGGTTCACAGACAGATCCGGCTCTAGAACCCACGCCTCTTCTGGCACCACAAGCAGTGCCAGAAGGAGGCCTGGTCTTACAGCGAGTGCCACCCTGCTCACCAGTACCAGCCTTAGTACTGTACCAGAAGCTGGGGCAGTGCCAGGCCACAACACCAAGGTGCCCACTGGTGTAGACCATGCGTATAGCTACATCTTCACCACTGGGGGCATCCGCTGCCACAGAGGACCAATGGACTGGAGAAGATGCTCAGCTGGCTCCCTAGAGGGAGCGAACTGCCCATTGGACCCCTTCAGGATCTCTGACATCTTGGTGAGGTGAGCGCAAGGAGTGCCCTGGATTTCCTCAGTACCAGAGGTACTGAGAAGGGGCTCAGGGGAAGGGCCCAGGAACCCTACCTAGTTGTCCCTGGTGTGATGCCTGCCTCTGAAGGTGGGGGGCTTACGACTCCACTTTGATGCATGCTTCTTGAGGGTATAGTAGTCCACAGAGAAGCAGGAGTCGCACCTATACATGTCGTGGTCAGCGCCAAGACAGGTCCAACATTTGTCACGCCGGTACCGGACAGCAATCAGACCTCACCAGGAGCATTGACATATATGGGGGGGGGGTGCCCTTGTCCTATTTTTTAGACTTCCTTCACTCTGTAGGATGTCACATGATGATGAACAGAAAAACACAAAAACAGTAGAAAAGGGATTCAGCGCCACACTAGACAAAAAGGGGGAGTGGTGCCAGTCAAAAACAGTGCCAGACTGAATTCGGCGTTGAAAGAGGAAGGTTATGATGTAGTTTTGATGACTGTAGCTACTCCTACAGTGCACTCTCGATGGTGGGAGAAACCAGCAAGCAAGGGAGGGGGCTAGTGTTGGTTACTGGTCAACCCGCTTGCGTGACATCACTAAGTCTGCCTCATGGGCGGCACTGGCACTGACGACGGTCCCCTTCTAAACTGCAAAAGACTTCACTCCTGCAGGATCCTAGTGCCTCTGGCTTAGACCCATCAGTGAGACTGAATGGTGCAAAATGATTCTCTGAAGATATGTAATTGAAACTATTTCCATTCAGGCGACATTCCTTCTATAGCCTGTAATTACAAGCTCAGGTTACTTGTCTGTCCATTACTATCTATCAGTAGACTATTAATGTAACAATAAATCCTGTCCAGATGGCCCAAAGGGTTGATACCTGTCTGTTTTCACTGGCATTTTTCATGATCTTCCGCCACATTCTCTCCATGGTCTGGTACCTCTTGCTCTCCACTGGGAGCTGCCTGTTGATGTCTTCAGAGCTGAAGATTGGCTCCAAATAGAGCCAGGACCGCTGACATGTCAACCACTCTTCCAAGACATCCTACCAAAGGAAAAAATACTAGTGTAATTTTCTTATACTTGTATAGCGTCAAACTTAAGCCGCTGGCACTCACCAAATTGCATCTTTTGAGACTGATTTAGAGAAGAAGAATTTCTTTATACTTATCGTAATTTCCTTTTCTGTTAGCGCCAACATTGTCAATGAGTAATCAAAACAACTGGGTATTGTGTACCCCTACCAGGGTAAATGGTACAGCCCAAGCTTTAGAATGTTGGGCACATGAGGATTCCAAGCAGCAGCAACTCCCTAGTCACTGCTGACCTCGTAGTGCCATAATGAGCTACACATTTTCATATATTATAACCAATTACCTGTATGCAACATTCCTTAATACTGTAAGTAAATGCTGCTTTACTTTTCTGGCAGACATTCAAGAAAGAAAATGCTCTCAATTGGACTAAAGTTTGGACGATTCGGTCCTCCCCGCAGGAAAGAACAATCAGGCAACAAGGAAAGCTCCACGTCAGTTGCTCATCTGGAAAATGGAGGCTGACCACACAATAAGGCACAACTTTCAGGCAACAACTGAATGCAGTGAGACTACCTGCAACAAGGAAAAAACACATTAAAAGTTATCAGTAAAGCTGTTAACCTGCAGTCGCTGACTGACTGAAAAATATATATATATTTTTATATATAAAATGTAATTATGAGTAAAGCTACCAACTTTCTGAGGTATAAAACTGGGACAGTTCATCC
Organism: Neoceratodus forsteri; assembly: GCA_016271365.2. Classification (NCBI taxonomy): domain Eukaryota; kingdom Metazoa; phylum Chordata; order Ceratodontiformes; family Ceratodontidae; genus Neoceratodus; species Neoceratodus forsteri. Next base: position 1,704,991,933 of record CM028129.1, on the reverse strand, counting down.
TGACCATGATCCCCCCCCCCACGTCACTCCCAGGGGCACTGCCACAGACAACGCTGCGCATTATCAGTTAAATTTTGCTGCTTGCTCTGGCCATGCCACCCCACAGTAACACCCATAGCAAACATTCAGATTAAAACAATACATCATTTTGCAGTAGCAAGTTCCAAACCATGATGTAGAGAAAGTTCATTAGAAGCAAACCTGCGTTAAATTGTGATCAGACATTCGAGCTGCATCTGTGACTCCTACTGACAGTCCCATCCAACCCACTTACACTCACCTCGTTTGCTGAGCAAACTTCACCTTCAGTGACTCCCACCACCACACCAGATTGTCTGCACACACTTCCCTACAGCTGATCAGGTTCGGGTACCATAGTTCCCTGCTGCCGGTCTCTTCTCTGTCTGAAGTCCCTCTCAGCTACTGGCAAGCAGACGTCCACATGTGCTTGTTTGCACTACTACTCATTCTAATCTAACAGGAAGGAACATGCTTTACTGTGCTCTCACTGACATGCTTGCAGTGCAACACAGGCACAGGGGTTGAAGTTGCAAACTGCTATCCAGCCCAAGCAGCGCCACAGTGGTGCTTAAATAACTGTCACTCATGGATTAGCAGTTGGCAAAAAAAAAGGGACAAAACTTGGACAAGTAAGCAAAAACTGGGACAAAAGTGACATTTTGCAAAACTTGTGGGGACACTGGGACATGCTGCCTAAAATAGGGACTGTCCTGGGAAAACAGGGACTGCAGGTAGCTTTAATTATGAGTACAGCAAAGCAAAACAAAAGAGGGATGTCCAAAAACACAGTAGTGGATTTTTAACAAACAGGACATCCCTCCTAGCATACCGGATAAGATTCCCCTGCAGGAGCCAGGCTCCTGGGTGGGCCCCATTGACAATGTTGGAGGTAACAGCAAAGGAAATTACAGTAAGTATGAAGAAATTTATTTTTTCTGTGTGCTCCAAATTGTCAGTGGGTAATCATAACAACTGGGTTCTAAGAAGCAGTACCCAGAAAATACTGGGAGGGGGAGAATATTATCCAATATGCCAGAGACCAGTACTGAGAAATTACTTGCGAACTGCTGTCTGTGGTACTCTGCAACCAAAAACTGCATCAACAGAACTCTGAACATCCAATTTTGATGTTTTGTGAACGTGTGGACAGAAAATCAAGTAGTTGCCTTGCACAACCCTAAAAAACAATGCTTTACCTGTCTTTGCCCAAGGTGTTGCCCTAGCCCTGGCAGAGTGAGCCTTGATGAGAACCAGAGGCCTCTTCTTTCTCACAGCACTGGCCTGAGCAATGCAGGCCGCACCTTCTTAGCTAGGGTGGCCTAAAAAGGCCTCTTGATCCTGCTTGTTTGTTCCAAGAGAACAGATTATCTAACTTTTGGGATGCTGTCATCCTTTTAAGACAGGTCATAACGGTGCATGCATCCATCCTATGTAATTCCTTTTCTTTGGAGTGAGAAGGTTGCAGACAGGAGGATGAAAGGCCTATTTCCTGGAACTCCTGGAAGGCAGTGAACAATTTAGGGATGAAAAAACGGAACCATTCTGAGTATCACCTGTCCTTATGCCAATTAAGGTATGGCGGCTTATGAGAAAAACCTGTAAAACAACACATCCAGCAATATGGATAACAGCAGTTCAAAAAACTCCTTGCAGAGAGCATTCAGAATCCAATTCAGATCCCACGGAAGAAGCAGAGATCAGAACAGCAGACGACTCCTACTAAACACGCAACAATTAGTTCCTAGGTAAAAAAAAACAAAAACAGGGTGCTCCGAGAGCAGAAACCTAGCCTCTCAGTGTACTCATTGCCAACCCCTTGCCACGTCTTCCTGTAGAAATCCAAAATATGTGGGATAGAGGCCGTTGAAGGCTTAAAATCCTTCCCTTCTGGCCCAAGATAAAAAGAGGTGGCATAGGCTGCGGACATAGTGTTTTTCTGGCAGCCTTCAAGGTGTCAACTAGTTTCTCGGAGAAACCTCTTTTTTTTTTTTTTCACGGCGGGGGGGGAGCTCCTCTTCTCAAGAGCCAGGCCGCAAGCTGCATCATTCCTGGATTTTGGTAGAGAATGGGACCTTAACAGCAGGTCTCTTCACAGCAGAAGGGTGCTTGCTGAGCTAGATTCACTAAGTCCAAGAACTACGGTCTGCTCAGCCACTCTGCAGCTAATAAGAGACAGCTTCCTCTAGAGTGTCTTTTATAATTATGTATTATTCTTTCCTTTTTATATGTGTAACCCCTAGATGGCGCTATCCCAGGGGCTACTACCCCTGCCTGATTTGCCACTAACAGGTTGAGGGGCCTGGATCCAATGCAGTGCCTCCACCCAGAGGTCAGGTTTGCAATAGTTAAACTAACTTGGTCACAGCCCTCTGGGACACTGCAACCCCCCTTTCTTCCCACTAGTGGCCCACACAATATATCAGAATTACCTTCACAGTATACACTTACCCCCAGGTCTGGTTCCGGCACTGGGACCTCCTGTGAAATGAGATACAGTGCAACAATCACAGTACAGTACTTTAACATAGACAAATACCTCAGGCAGTATAACTTTGCTGAAACAAGCAGCTCTGATTTATTTAGGGGATATAACAAGGACAGGGGAATCAGGTTAATTAGCTTATCACTCTAATAATCTTCTATGGCTCTGTGCACAGGCCTATCCCTATCAGTTACTGTCCCTGGGTACCCAAGCCCTAGTGGCTAGTCCAAACCGTGGCAGCTGGTAGGGGCCCTTTCACACAGAGAAAAGGAGAATTAAACAGTCAGCAGTACAGTAATTCCATTTGGATTAATGTGGCAATTCAACAGGGAGCGACCCTGAATTAGTACTCACGACCTCCAAATAAGATAGGGTCCTTCAATGTCAGCAGGGGCTCACTTGAGGTACACAACCTCTTCACACATCCATAAAAGAAAGTACTATACCAGGCAGGCCGCATCTGTATCCCGATCGCAGAATTACTGCACAATACCCGGAGAACACACAGCAGATTCAGTTCCTGACAGACCGAGTGCAATTTTCAGCAATTCTTCCAGTCTTCTACAGGGTGAGCCTGGTTTCTACTCTTCAGAGATCCTTTGATTTTTTCTCAGGACGGATTCAGTCCTAACAAGCTGTTACACAAGCTGCAGACCGGAACTCTGGGCCTTACACACGTTTTTGACTAAAACTGCACACTGAAAAAGCACAGGTTTCTTTCCCTTCACTTTCAGATCTCAAACTGAAACTCCCAACAGACAAAACCGGGCACTTCCTTTGAGTTCCTCCCAGTTCTTGACTGGATTGGCTGTCACTCACAATAGACTGCTGCTGTTGGTCCAAAAGGCACGAAGTCTAAACTACATCTCCCAGAGTCACTGCCCATACAATCCTCTTGTGGCTGGCTCAGATTATGAGTCCCAAGTTCTGATTCGTCCAAGGCATCATTTTAGAGCTAGTTTACCCCACACTGATTGGTCCAGTTCAGCAGTTCAAAACCAGAATGGGGAACTAGGCAGACAGTTCTGACTGCAAAGAAAGCAGGTTAGACAAACTGTAATTTTATTATTACTGTAAATGATTTCTGGCAATCAGTTACATCTTTCAGATAGGTTCCCTTTGCACTCCTAGTGACTGCAAAAATTAAGTGAATTGGTAGCAGCCCGAGTGGTACTCAGAGAAGCACACAGTCCCCCCATACAAACTAATTATGTCTGCAAGCAGACAGCTCTTAAAGAGACAGTACCAGAGGTTCTAAAAACACTCACTGATAAATGGCTTAAACGCCAAACACCATTCAGGCTTGGAGCATTCAAGCAAGCTCCTGGAAGTCTTTTGGGAACCCCCATTTGCAGGGGGGTTACATATGACTTTGGAATAAGAGTTAGTGGAGGAAGCACATGCTCTACTAAAAGTCCACTCCTGAGGCAGAGTAAACGAAAATTACGTACCTACCGTAATTCTTGATCTTCTCTTGTATCTTCACCATTCATTACTGCTTGGGTTGGCGGGCCTTCCCGCTTCTGATTTTTTTTTTTGAGTCGGCTCAGCAGCACCGCCCTCGAGGGACGATGCCTCACGTATATGCGAGGGCGGCGTTAGGTGCCGCAGACTCCTCCTCCATCTCAGTTCTGTTAGCGGAGAGGTGAAAATAAAGTGTAAGAAAAATGAAAGTGAGGCAAGAGAGCCGAAGGATAGAAAAAAGGAAAAGAAAATAAACTGAAAAAGGAATAAGCCGATGGAGAATAGACAGAGGAGAGAGAATTCCTACCCTAAGGGACCGCAGGGCCTCCTTTCCGGGGCAGCTCTAGGGGAGGAACAAAGAGAGGGAGAGGAGCAGAAGAAGAAGAAGAAGAAGGAGAAGGAAGAAAGAAAGAAAGAAAGAGGCATGTTGAGAAGGAGAACAGTGCCCATCGAGCGTTGTTGGTTGAGAGGCTTATAGGCTCGAAACTAACAAGGGAACAAGAATCCCAGTTGTTAGGACTGAGGAGAGGTTCCACCGAACCTTCCGAACAGACCCAAGAGAGGGCAGACTCTCTGAATTCTCAACATGCCAAGTCCCTTCAGCCTAGTTGAGGGCTCCTAGACTGTCCGAGCAGAACCTGTTCCGGAAGGGCGCCCATCCAGGAAGAGGACTAAGTTCCTTAGCACCTTGTTAAGTGCTACCACAGAAAATATGGGAAGAAAACATGCCTTCTCGGAGGCAGTTGGTAAGAAAAATAGAGAGGAACTTGATCCGACTTGCTAAGACAAGGCAGACAGAAGCTTTTGAAAAATAATGTCTGCCAGGGGGATTCCAAACTTTGAGGAGGCCAAGACAGGGCATGGCCACCAGGCTGTGAAACTACATGACCTGAAGAAGGTAAGGAATCGCACCATAGGGCAGTCAGAAAGAGTTCCCTCAGAATTAAAGAATTTTGCAACTGTACCCGTTCCTCTCTACCTTGAGGAAAAAAGAGAATCCATTCAAGAGAATGGGGAAAAAATAGATATTGTTTTTTTTTTTTTGGCATAAAGGCCAAGGGGGAGAGAGAGGAACAGAGACGGAGGGGAGACGCCACAGAGGAGGCCACTGAGGGAAGGTGGGTGGGTATCAGTAATGAATGGTGAAGATACAAGAGAAGATCAAGAATTACGGTAGGCAGTAATTTTCATATCTTCCTTGTCAATCTTCACCATTCATTACTGCTTGGGTGAGTACTCAAGCCCCTCCCTTGACAAAAAGGGGGGTAGAACCTGAGGGAACAAGACCCCAGCCTCCTGTTGGTGAGGAACAGAAGGGGAAGACCCTGGCTAACACAAGGGAAGCCTAAGTGGGAGAAGAGCTAGGAGGTGTCCCCCGAGGGACGGGAGACGGAGAAAGCCCCTGCAAAAGTCTCCTAGCTCTGGAGTAAAAAAGACGGGTCCCCCGGAAAGCAGAGTGCATCATCCTACACCGGGCCTGGGGTGACAACCTTGATAGACAAAGCCATGCCGTCCGCCTAATGCAGATCGCTGTCCCCGCAAGCCTGGAAGCCACCTCATTGGCGTCATAAGATGCCCTTGCTTGGTGTCTTGCCAGCTCCAGGCCTATAGCGGAGAGGGCAATAGCCTGTCTGGTTTGCTCCGTATCAGGCATTGCAGCTAGAAGCTGGGAGAACATTGACCACAGATGCCGACTGTAAGCAGCGTGGTGAGCCTGATGTGATGCAATGCAAGCCACCGCACGAGAAGAAGAGAACACTCTTCGCCCCCACCGGTCGAACTGTAGAGAATCCGAATCTGGTGGGCAGTCAGCGCCAGGCGGCGGCACCTGGAAGGAGTCTCTAGGTATACCAAACCCGAGGACGGGTTGGGAAGGGTACCCAGAGATTCCGAGGGGGCACAATACCTTCGACGACAGTCTGCCGGGGCTGGAGAAAGGGTGGCTGGTGACTGCCAGGAACGGATAGACGCCTCCTGGAAGGGGATAGGCCAGGAAGGTACCACCAGGTGCTGGGCACTGAATTCTCCAAGGAATTCATGCGTCTCCCGTTCGGTATTGTCTCGTCGAACGTAAGAGATTCGCAGATCTGCCACCATCCTTGAGAGGAATCGCTGATATTCAGTGAAATCAGTGTTGGAAGAAAGATGAGCAAGGGGTTCCTCTTCCTCAGAGGGGGAAGATGAGGATGATGGAGAGCTCGAATGTCCAGAAGATTCCTGCGGCGGTGGGGAGAGTCGAAAGACCCACTCATGCATGTATCTAACGTATGAGGGGAAGGCCGATGCAGAACCTCTGAACTGTTCCCAGGATAACGGCCCCTTAGGACCGACATGGCCTGGAAGAGCGGGGGGTGGATGCAGAGGTACTGGAGAAGGGCACCTACGAAGAGGCAACTGACCTCTGCCAGGGCTCTGAAATCCGGGGAACGGAGCCCGAGCTGGCGGGATCCCGGACAACAAACCAGGCCGCAAGACGAGACCCTGAGGATGCGATGCCTGGAAGAGCCCAGGGGGGGAACTTCCCCTATGACGAACCTGGGACTGCATGGGTCCAGAAGGGCAGTCCACAGCAACGCCACCGGAGGGAACCCCGGGGCCCAAGAGGGAAGGACGGGGTTCGGCGCTATGGCTCCTAGCCACCCCATGAGGGGTGGCCGGGGGAGACCGGGGCACCCGTCCCCTGCCCCTCAACCCCTTGGACTCTGAGAGAGCCCTCCTCCTCGACTGCAGTGTTTCCCCATCCTGAGAGGAGGCAACAGCACCCGGGAGGGCAGCTGTCACAGGACCTCTAGGAGGGGGAGCCTTCTCCTCAGTCCCCACCACATCATCCCCCTGGAACCCAGGGCCACCCCTAGCCTGAGGATCCTCGGGGGGGGGACGGGAGTGGGGACAGTGGAAGGGGCCCACTGCGCCGCCTAGCACCATGTGCCACCGGGGACCCCGACCCCGAAGAGTCAGGGTGCCAGGATGGGTCCACATCCGTGTCATCGACCTCTGAAGAGGACGAGACCAGCAGAACCTCAATGCTGGCAACCCCAGGGGTCCCCAGTGCAACAGCGCCGCGAATGGCGCCAGTGCCAGGGATGGCGCCGGATGACTCCCGTCCACTCGCGACAGCCAGGCCCGGTCCTGGCTCCCCGCCGTACCAGATAGGCCCATGGTGCCGCTCCCAGCGCCAGAACCCAACCTGGCGCCGCCGGGAGCAGAGACAGGGCCTGCGGCACTGCGAGTGGCGCCAAAGTCGAGGGCAGCGCCACTCGCGCGCCGCTCATCAAATCGGCACCACGGATCCAAACGGCGCTGGAGGGCGGCGCCGAGATCCACCGTGCCAGGCCCAGAAATTGTGGGCCTCAACACTGGGGGAGCCTGCACCCACGAGGAGGTGACTGCCAAGGCGGTGACCACGACATTCCCCCGACACCGCGAAAGAAGCTTCCTCTTCAGCAAGAGAAGAGGAGGAAGCTCCCTCCTCCATGGACCGTATAGGCCTGGGATGGGACCCGGGGGAAGGGCCTAGAGACCTTACCTGGGAATCCCTTGAGCGACGCCGTCCCCGAAGGTCGGCGGGGTCTTGCCGAGCTTGAACGCGTGGACTTCGAGGACACGGCGGTCCATGGAGAAACAAGCGCGCCACGCGTCCATGTCGTGGTTGGGTCCCAGGCAACAGAGACAGACATCATGCCGGTCCGAGACGGAGAAATGCCGACCACAGGAGCACCAACGCATAGGGGCGTGGCCCGTCTTCGATTTACGCCTTGCTCCCGAACCGGACATGATGCAAACTAAACGAGGAAAAAAAAAGAGATAAAGCACTCGGCGCCGCAATATAGAAATAACAGGAACAGTCTTACCAGTATACGGCGTTGAGTGGATGTCTGAGAGGAACGTGAGGAGTCCAGCTGTGAGGAAAAAACCCGATAACTATCGCTACCGCGCTGCAGGTGCAGCCTCGACGGTGGGAGAAACAGAACTGAGATGGAGGAGGAGTCTACGGCACCTAACGGCCGCCCAGCGCGCATGACATGGTGCGTCATCCTTGAGGGCGGCGCCGTTGGAGCCGACTCAAAAAAAAAAAAAAAAACCTCCCGTAGCGGGTGCGCGCCTCCGGCTTAACCCAAGCAGTAATGAATGGTGAAGATTGACAAGGGAAGATCCACTGCATCGATCTATGGACACCAAAAATGACTGAAGAACCTTTTTGGATCCGAGCACTGTGGTTGGATATGAACAGATCAATCTGAAGTTGACCAAACCGGTTGCACAGGAGTTTAAAAACCTCCGGGTTCAATCTCCACTCCAGAAGTGAACATTTTCGCTACTTAGCTAGTTCACCTGAAGGTTCAACTCCCCTGCCAGGTGTACTGCTGACAGGTCAGTGGCCTGTTGAAACATCTCCCTGCTTGTGCTGGCTTAATGTTTACGTACACCATGCTTAGCAGCATCGTTTTAAATGCAAAGGGGAGCTGGGGGGGGACCGCCTCCATCTCCTGAACACTAATGTGGAGATGCTAGTCCTAGGCCAAGTGGGAAATTGGCTTCGGCCTGCACCCCCTCCCCCACTTTCGTGCAACTGACATCTGTTGTGAGAATTAACTCTGGGGAAGTTCCAGTGGAACCCTTGCTCAGATCCTACACATCCACTCACCAACTAAGGGAGTGACGAAGCTGAGGGGTGAAGGGAAACTGGCTTGATAATCCTCCGATGGGGAATCCCAAGCCATCAGCAAACCCATTTGAGTATGCCGCATATGGAAGCGAGCCCACGGGATTAAATCTATCACTGCCTGTCATGAGGCCAAGAAACCATACCAGACCCAGGGCAAATGCCAATGACTGCGTCCTGAGCTACTGGACTTCTGTTAATAAGGTCTCCTTCAGGGAAGGTGAGAAAAACATCTTCCCTGGTTTCGTGTCAAAAATGTTACCACCAGGTATTCCAAGGTCTGAGATGGCTCAGGAGAGTTCTTCTCCCGGTTCTCCACCTAGCCTTGTGACTCTAGCATCTCTGGAGTCCTGAATACTGACCTCTTGCCAGGGACAATGTAAGTGCATGAATATACAGGTCGTTCAAGAAGGATAGACATGATGCCCTTCCTGATGAAACTGAGCCACCAGGACTATCAACACCTTCAAGGAACTCCGGGGGGGGGGGGCAGATGCATGGGCAAATCAAAGCACCCTGTACTGGGGAAGTTGGGCCAGTGTCAAGAAATGAAAATTATGTACCTGCCATAATTTCTTCATCTTCCTGGATATCTTCATCATTCATCACTGGTGGGTACAAGCTGGAGATGCTAGGACCCCATGGGAAGCTTATAGCTAAAGCTTTCTCTCTGGAGGAGGAGGGGTTGACATCGGACACCATGCCACCCTCAAGGCCGATGTACTACATGGCCAGGGGTTGAAATAGTGTTCAAAAGGGCCCATTTCCACCGGAAATGTGGATGGTTCGCCATACATTTCCTGACCAAATTGTACATTTCCACATAACAAAATAATAGAAAATTGAAAAAAATTAACAGCGAAAACAGAGTTGTCCAGGGAACATAATTTATGCCTCCCCTTCACTGTCTACCTCAGAGGAACTGCTTGATAAGTTGCATTCCATGTGTTTTTGTAACACTTTGTCTTTTCTTTTGTACTTTGCAGTCTCTGGTCTCCTCTCTCTATCTCCAGTGCTCACAGGGGATAATGCGCCAGTTGCATCAAACTTCTTGATTTGTATTGGACTTAGTTTGACATTCATTAAATGCCCTAGCATCTCTGGAGTCAAGCATGATTCCCAGTCAATTTTAATTTATTATTTATTTTGCCTTTGTTTACCGGGTAAGCACACTAGACAACCGAGTGCCTATTTTCAGGTGCGACCCAGGAGATTACAAGGTACATTCAAGAGCATCAAGCAACAAGGGCAATTCAAGAACAACAGGGGTTTACACTGCAGGCAAGAGGTAGAGAACAGCATGGTTCAAGCATGGAAGGCAGTAATCATCATATCGGGGCAACGGCGCCCTAAGGATGAGGGTAGCAGGTAGATAGGGTAGTAACCATTGAGGATTGGGGAGACCTAGAGCAAAACATGAAGATAGAACGGTAACATGTACATGATTAATGAGCATTTGGGCCAGAGTGGACCCAGCACAGTCAATACTTCTAAAAAGCTGCAAGCTCGCTAGTGGATAAAGTGCAGAGACCCACCACCTTAGGCAGACAGGTTAGGTAACGACTCAGTCAGTCAGAGTGGCATGGGTTGAAGGGGGTTCGTTAAGTGCAGAGGCAGATAGAGGCCAATTTGAGGAAGCCAGTGCGTTTCATGACTGAAAATACAGACTCAACAATGCTCGAACTGGAACCTAAAACTAACACAATGCTCAGCAGAGCTATGATGTTGGGCAGGTCATCCTGTTTTCTAAACAACTTTTTAAGTAGTGCATGAGGATTGTTAGCCAGTACTGATTCCAGAGCAAGCAGTTGGAGGGCATATTTTATTAGCAGACAGTATTCCTCAAAACATAATGTTGGGTTAAGGCCTTGGCCTTCAAGTGCCTTAGAAAAGTGTTCTGCTAGGAATGTCACATCTTTTCTGCCGTATGCAACATCATCACTGCAGTCATGATGCACTGTTGGGCAGTTGTTTGGACTGAAAATTTGACACGCTTGTACAACATTAAGCTGTTTGTCACAGTCTTCCCCTGGTGATGGACTTATCATGTTACTGAAATGCTGTTTCATGGACTTCACAACTTCATCTCTGAAGTGGGTCACCTCCTTTGTAACAGTATGCACAGTGCCAGTGAACTGTTGCCCCGGTTCTAACACAAGTACCTCACCTTTGGATTCCAGTCTGTCAGCAGAAATGTTGTTGACAGCAAGGAAGCACTCACAGGCCTGCTGTATATCATAATCTTCTAATAAAAAACAGCAGCCTCAACTCTTTCTGCAATTTGGAAAATTAGCAGCTTTTCTTGTTGAAATGCCAAAGATACATACAAGCATCTGTAAAAGTTTGTGAATTAGATGTATTGCAATAAGATATTTAAGTGAGACAAGACTTTTTCTCAGCTTAGCAGCTTTCATTCAGGCATCCACATGGCCACTAGTACTGACCTGACCACCACTAACCTGTGCCACGTGCACAACAATGTCTGTCCACATTTTAATGAGCACATTTAATGCTCAAACTCTGTGGGCTAGCCATCTGGTTCTCAACACATTCAAAGGCACAAGGTACTGGAGACCCAGAACAGAAGATGTTTATTTTAGTCCAGTACGCATCACTGCTGGTGAATGGTAGTACCGGAAAATCAGTTGTAGTAGGTCAGCAATTTACTGTACTAAAGAGCAAGGCTTGACTGTATCTCGCAATGCCAGTTCAAAGTGATGGGTTCAGCAGTGGACCGAGATGTGTGAAGGATGGTGAACCTGTGACAAAAATTTCTCACCATCATAGACATAGGCAGAATCCTACCATGCAGGAGTAATCCTCAACTTCTGCATTTTCTGTTATGCTGTTCAAAACTGCATGGAAAATATTATCAGAAGACCTAGGTGTGCAATACCAGTGTCAGATGTCCCTTGGAGCTGGAAAGGTGGCAGAGGGATAGAGTCAGACATCCCTGGTTGCTCTGTAAAAGGCCTAGGCTACAGAGGAAGGACTGTTGAGTCATAGCTGTAATCCCCAAAGAATGACAGCACCAGGTTTGCAAGATTGCAGTCTGTGAAGTGGTCACATCCAAGCTTGCTCATGATCTCCATGATGAACAGCTGATACTGGCTGTACTCAGCATCAGAGGAGAGGTGCAGGGAGACATCCGAAGTTGTGGATGAGGAAGAGCTGGAGACAGGAGGCTGTGGTGCAGGGGCCTTAGGCCAAAAAGTGGCCTGATCCAAGGAATGGAGGTACTGGGGTAAAGCACTGGCCTTCACCCTGAAATGCTCCCATAAAAGGGGACCCACAGGACCCAGAATGCCCAGCAGAGGCGAAGGGGGAGACAGAGGAGGACAAGGGATTATGAATGGCCAGGCCAAGTCCTCTATCAGGGCAATGAGAGTGCTCAGGGGACCTCACCCAGAAGGAGGGCCTGGCAAGCTCGTCCACCAAGGAATGCTCAACAGGTAGGGAGTGGTCAAGGTGGTGCCCTTGGGAGAAAGCCCCCCCAAGGGGGAGGGCAGAGCTGTGATGGTCCCACAGGGTGGCCCAGATCCCCACCAAAGACAGCGCCAGATGGTACTGGCAAGACCAGGGGCTCCGAGTTGGTACTGCAATGCCTGCCAGGGCTGCCAACTACCCTCAACAAGGAATGAGCTGCTGATCAGGACCGCGCAACACCTACCTCACCAAGAGTGGCCCTGCCCCTTGGGCTAGGCCTCTGGAAAGGCTCTGCATCTGTCCCCAAGAAATCCATCCCCGAGACTACAGGGAACCGGTGCTATGAGCAGTATCGGAACCCTCTCTGGCACTGCAAATGGCACTGACATCCTGCCTGGCACCCTCCCCGGCACAGTGGATGGCACTAGGAACTTCTCCAGTGCTGCCAGTGGCACCAGTAGATGGCCAAGCAGCAGAACTGTCAGCAGAGACAGGCAAAGAAGTAGCCCCTGAGGACAATGCTGACTCCAGCTGAAGCCTAGAAGCATGGCCAGGAAGGTTTCATTCATCACCAGAGTCCTGCAAGATACCAAGAATGTCCCTGACCTCACCCTCCCCATCATCTGACCACTCGGAGGAAGGTTCCACCCATTCAGGGCACTGGCAGCAGTGCGCCCGGTAATCAGGGTGCCAAGTCCCAAAGTTGCTGACCCCTCTCTTTGTGGGGGGGCTATGCCCCTACACCCTCCACACTCCCCTTTCTAAATATACCAACTCCGTGGAGGGGCAGACCTCAGGGAAGGAGCAGCTAATTTCACTATTTGGCACCCTAATGACAAGTGCACTGCCACTGGCACCCTGAACGGGTGCAGTGTGGGGGAAGAGATCCAGAAGATCTCTACTGGATGCCTAGAAAGCCCAGCTCTAGAGACCTTCCCTCTATTGACACTGCATGCAGTGTCAGGAGGAGACGAGGTCTTGTGGCTAGAATTGCCTCGCTCAGCAGCTCCAGCATGAGTGGCAGGAGCTGGGGCATTGCCAGGCTGCAACACCAAGGTGCCCGCCAGTGTAGGTCCAGTGTATAGTTTCGACCTCACCACCAGGGGTGTCCACTGCCCTGAAGGGCCAACAGACTGAGAGGGGTGCTCAGATGGCCCCCTAAGGGAAGCCAAATGTCCTCCCAACCCCCAGGTTCTGCATCTGAGCAAGGTGAGGAGTAGGAGAGGCCTGGTCTCCCTCTGTACATACAGTACTGGGGAGAGGCTCAGGGGAGCAGCCCAGGGACCTTACTTTGGAGTCCTGTGTGAGAGGCCAGCCTTCAAAGGAAGGGGGGCTGGCAACCCCACTTCATCACGCAGATCTCTAGGGTGCGGTAGTCCATGGAGAATTAGACATCACTGTGGTCCATTTCGTGGTCAGCTCCAAGGCAAGTTCAGCTGCAGATGCTAATCCCAGACGGAAATGTCCTTCTTAGGGAAGCGAGGGCAGTGTTTTCTATTGCAGTACTGACACCTGGTCAACCACAGCTAGCAAGGTAGCTGGTGAAGCAATGACGTGGCAGGGAAGATAGGGAATGCAACAGTGTTGCATCACATGTTCCAGTACTTATCGACCCACAACTGGGAATAGGTGGTGAAAACTGATTCTTGGAAGATCAAGGAAAAGTAAAAAAAAAAAAAAAAAAAAAAAGGTAGAAAATAAGGTTAAACAGAACTGGAGTAAATGTAGTGGTTTTAAGGGTTTTATTGTAGTAGAGAGCTGCTCTTTAAAAACAGTGATAGAAATGCAATGAACTAGACTAGCTACGGTACACAAATTGGTGTTCTGGTCCCTGACAAAGAATGCACTGTGTTTCGTCTGTGGAAAAAAAAAAAAGGAAATGAGGTGGTTAGGGCCATCTCTGCTATATACCCTGCTGGTGCACAGAGGCCAAGGCTGGCCCCAAAAGGAGGAGGAGGATTAAGCATGCCACAGCGTACTGTCCTTCTTAAGGAAGCGAGGGCAGTGTTTTCTACTGCAGTACTGCCACCTGGTCAGCCACAGCTAGCAGGGTAGCTGGTGAAGCAATGATGTGGCAGGGAAGATAGGGATGCAACAGTGTTGCATCAGATGTTCCAGTACCTATCGAAACATCCTCAAGAGGCGGGGTGAGGGCAGGCTCAAGAAGGTAAAAAGGAATGGGTCGCAAGCAGATAATATATCCGCTGGGACCTCTCAGCCCAATCCAGTATAATGCTCCATCCCTTCCTCTCCAGATCCTAGTCCTGGCTATTTGCCTATTGCCAGGCACTCCACCAGTGGAGGCTTAGTGAAGGCAATGTGTGTCCCTGGCTAATGGAGGGGTTACTTGAACAGGAGTGGGCTTGTGAGAGACTGCATGAGTTCGTCAACACTCCCAGACATGCTTAGGAAGAAGATAAGTTAAAGAGCGGGTGTTTAGTTATTTCATCTCTCTCCCCCTTAACAGGCTGGATAGCTTACCCCTCGGTTTAAAGGTCCTTCAGGGAGCCAAAATTTTTACAGCAGTGAATTTTCTATCAAAATCCTCGTAAAATTCAAAATCAGGACCTGCAGCCAAAACACACATAAAGGACCTTCTTAGTTGGGCGGTGGTCTTCTTTTCTCAAACCCAGTATTTAAAAGTACTTAAAAAAACAACACATTAATACCAGCCCCATTAGAGCCTATGGAGCGTGCCCCCGCGCTATTCTAGGACTGACATCATAAAATGTGCCAGCGTGGGGGCAAGCCTCCAACTTAGGAAGTATCAGCATTTTGGCTGCGGGTCCCGATTTTAGATTTTACGAGAGTTTTGTTGGAAAATTTATGGATATAAAAATGATGGCTCACTGAAGGACCTTTAAACTGAGGGGTAAGCTATCCAGCCTGTTAAGGGGAGAGAGAGAGAGAGATGAAATAACTACATACCTGCTCTTTAAAGAACATCTCCCTGTTGATCAGATACAATGTAAGGCCATTTTAGATCAAAATACTATAGCTCCGTAACACTTAAATCTTTATCTCACTTTCAGCTCCTTACCTGTGTCATCCTAAGCTTACTTTCCCAGGTGGTGATCCTCTCTTCAAAGGGTTTTTTGAAAGGCGAGAAGGACATGCTTTGTGTCATCACAATATGATCATCCAGGAGCTGTGAGGCTTCATCAGGGCTCTTCAGTATAAAGGTTCCAGTTTGTTTGTAAGCCATTATGTCAAACAGGACTGAGGCCCACTCAGTCTCCATTTTGTCCAGGGCCTGAAATCGCAAAACATGTTAAAGTCAGAACTGCCATTTTTTGAGGCATAGCTCAAGCCCAAAATCAAGTTCCAAAAAGAACAGTTACTTACCATAAATAAAAATGACGTAATTCCTGATCTTCTCTCGTATCTTTACCATTCATTACTGCTGGGTGTAAGCCGGAGGCATGACCTGCTACGGGAGTTTTTTTTTTTTTTGAGGGAGAAGTCGGCACTCAATGCGCTGAAGGTGACCAGCCACTCCTGGGCCGAATAAATCGTCCCTGAGGAAGGGCACGTCAGATAATTTGTGCTGAGTATCTTCCAGAAAGGAGGAGCGCCTCAGCCAAGCCCTGTGACGAGAGGCAACTGTGGCAGCCATCGAATGGGCACAGGAATCCCCAATGTCCAGGGCTGTCTAAAGCTGCTGTTTGGCAACAGATCGGCCCTGATCCCGGACTTGCTTGACCGTGGTCTGCATGTCCGCGGGGAGATGTGGAAGGACTTCATCCTGTGACCCAAGAAGGGTGTGGGAGAAGTGTGCCATGATGACGGATGAACTTGCCTGATGAAGGCCCAAGGAGGAAGCCACATAGGCCTTCCTGGCTGAATGATCCAAATGTTTGGACTTTTTTATCAGGGGGTTGGTCTGTATCGGCAGAACTGCCAGTATGCCTGAACACAGAGGCAGTCACCAGGCTCTCAGCTGAAGGGTGCTCTGTGAACCCCACTACGGACCCCATGGGCACCACTTATTTGTGGGCCATGCAGACAGATGGAACTGGACAAGAGGCAGGACATTTGCCAAAGTTCAAGGGCTGGGCCCACAATGGCCTCAGCCACAGGAAAGGCCTCCATCGGGGTACTCCTGTCTTAAGGATGTCCATAAGAGGGTACTCTGCCTTTTTCTGAATAGGCTCTGGGGCATCCCTGTAGATTCAGAGAATCCCTTGGATGAGACTGTAAACTGGTGACATCCGAGTCCGAGGAATCCAAATACAACGGCCTACCGCTGAGGTCACCCTCGACTCACCGGGGGTGGTCTTGAGTGACTGTGCCTGACAAGTGTGTATCATCCTTAGAAGGAGCCCCTCCCACAGGCTGTTTAGGAGGTGGTTCCACCACAATTGGTGGAGAGACCGTTTTTGGCTGAACAGGTTGTTTTGCTGGCCCCACAGGTGGGGGAACCGAAATTATTGGCTCTGAAGGAGTCGACTTTGGCCTGGAAGGCGAAAGCCAAGTAATGGCCAGTATAAAAGCCTGGGTAGGCTTGTGCCCGGTCAAAATTAGCTGTTGCCACATGAGGTCCTCGTAGCACTGACCGATTTTCTGCCGGAGCCTCTCCTCATCCGAGGAGGACGAGGATGACTGGTGGCATAGCCTCTTTTTAGAGCACTTATGGCTCTTCCTCGACCTGTCGGTCGAGAGGTCCTAGACCTCGATCGAGATCAGGCAGGCTGACTCGGTCGCTTGGGAGACACCGGTGTGGCTGGTGACTTCCCAGGTTCCAGGACCAATTCCTTGATGGGGACTCCAGAGGGTTGGGTCTCCTCATTGGGGAAAATGAGAACTAGGATCCTCTCCAAGTAGTCATTGACCAGAGTTGGCAACAGCGGATCAATTGGGTCGACAACTACTTTGACATTGTCGACCACACCCTCAGTCGGCTGGCTCAATAGGAGGTCTGAGAAGCCAGCGGCTGAAGAAGTGATCTCGACTAAAGTCGTGACTGCAGGCTCCTGGGACTGAGACCTCTCCCGGTCCCAAGAGCGTCTTTGTCAAGACAAA
Source organism: Neoceratodus forsteri (assembly GCA_016271365.2). Lineage (NCBI taxonomy): Eukaryota > Metazoa > Chordata > Ceratodontiformes > Ceratodontidae > Neoceratodus > Neoceratodus forsteri. Next base: position 1,704,974,855 of record CM028129.1, on the reverse strand, counting down.
GACATACTCGGATTGTTCTCCCGCTCACGGGATCGAGAGGAGTGCGAGCCCGAAGGCGCCTCTCCCTTGGTAGGGAGAGACTGGCACAACTCCCGGAAGGAGTGGAGAAGGAGGAGAAGGTGGAGCCCAGGTTCTGTGGAACGAAGAAGCTCCAAGAAGAATCCACAATGTGAGCCGCTTCTTCCTCGAATGCTTGCATGCATTCCAATTGCTCGGCGGAACCCGCGGCCACAGAAACCACCCACTGGGCCTCCCCAGTTTAAGGCGCGTGAGTCCGTCATCCAGCATACTAGGATGGAAGGCCAATCAGAAACTGCAGGATGAGATGTCATGGCCGAGACTGAGGCAGTAGACGCACGCAGTATTGGGATCGGTACGTGACATCTTTTGGCCGCATGAGCACCTGAGAAATCCAGGGGAAGATTTATCGTCCATGATCGAAGATGCGTAAAGGCGATCGCTATCTCGAACTATACGGAGTTTCAGTAAAACCAAAAATTTGAAAGTCAGGGCCTACGAAATGCATGAGCACAAGGGAGGCAACCTGAATCTTCCAGCAGAAAGGAAGATCTGGCATCATGGGGTGGATCCGGGGGATACACCACCTGGGTGGGTGGGAGGAGCCAGCTTGAAGACTTCCAGTGGATCTTAAAGAGGAAGAGGACATGCCAATGAGTGTGGATGAACAACATATCCATGCTCCTAGATTGTATTTTACCGGACACCAGTGCCTAAAGGTACTCAGCCAAGGCCTCGTGCCTTATTATGCCCCTGGCCGTCCGGTAAAATTTGCTCCATGCACACCCTATCGTGTCATATTGCTTACATATCCCATGATGCTTTGCATTATGGATGTATGTATGATGTTGTATTTCTTTGAAACTTGATTTGTTACCAATGCCCTTTGAGGTAACCTTTCTTTCAGTGATTCTGCATTGAGGTTCTTTGTTTTTAGCTTATTTTTTTTTTCTTTTTGAGCCCCCACTACCCAAGTAAATGGGGCCTGCATAGGGATGAAGGATTTTCACTGCAAAGTAGTTGGAACAGAGATTAGTGTTAGTAGGTACTGGCTAAGTGCAGAGACAGGACATAAATAGTCTGTTGCTGCAAACTAATGTACTTATATATACTTATTTCCTGTATTTTGAATAAACATCACACAGAGATTGTGTGTTCAACCTGAAGTTCAGTGTCTGGTCCATCTGTTATCCCACAACCCCTCCACAGACTTGGTGTCAGAGTGGGATAACTTGCTGGAAGAGTCTGGACTGGCTAAAGAGGGACATTTTCTGGTGGATATTGCCCAGATATCACAGATGGACCGATGCACCAGGAGTTGCCAGAGGACAACCCGGAGAAGAAAGTCCGTGGGATTCTGCCCAGAAACATGATGGACAGAAGCTGCTGCCTAGACAGGACCTGGGAGCTCAGAGGAAGGCCAAGCCTGAAGACAATGAAGAGATGCAGGTCGAGGCAGACTGGAGGTGTGAGAGACAACACCCAGGAGGTGGAGACCCTGATGAGAATGATCCACTGGATGAGTGGGCAATGGCTGAAGGCAGACCGACTATGCAGGGAGGCAGAACACTGGTGCCAGGTGCTTGAGAAGTTCCTGCCGGAGAGTTTGGATGAAGAATCAGAGGAGGATTCTTCATGGGCTCAGTCTGAGGAGGACCACCCCCGGACTGAGCAGCATATTCCTTTGTTTCCTGTGTTCCCAGAATGTTACCTGTTGGAGGTTGGAAATGCAAGTATGGAACTTGAATGTGAGACCCCAGGTAAGACTGTGCCGAGTGATATTGTGCTGGGGTTGAAGACTCCAAGCAAGCAAGAAAGAAGCCTATGAGACTGAAGGGACTTTTTCTTGTATTGATGCAGCTAAATCTTAACAGTACTGACTAAGGTATACTGCAGGCTAAAGATGCTATTATTGACAAAATATTACCAATATGTTAAGATCAAGGAGGTAGTACATGTGTTTTATTTTTTTGATGAAAAACCTACAAAGGAGGAGGTGGGTGGAAAATGGATAGTAACCTGTGCTGGAGTAACACCTAGAGTGTCTACCCTTAGGTGTCTGTATCAGTAGCAAGTGAAATGAATCAAGAGACATAGTGGGTTTATGTAGAGGGGTTGAACCTAGGACAGGGCCCTTGCTTAAACTTGACATGTCTGGTGGGGTTGGAGCAGATAATTACTCACCCCAAAGAAATTGTTTCTATGGTGCTGGACTTTACAGCTGTCCAGATTTTTTGGTTAAGAAATATGATGTACTTTCCCTAAAAGATGATAGTTCAGGAAAGGAACTGTTAGTCTCTGTTGAGAAATGTGTTCAATGCCTCAGGGTAAAGAATGATGATATCCACTATGTTTATGACAGAATGTTTATCGCTAATAGGGACCCTGAGACAGAGCTTCTGAAGATGGATGGGTGGAAGCTCCATCCATTCTTGGGACAGGAAGGTAGAAAGTAGTCTGCACGAATTGCTTCCCTCTTAAGATGGGTGACATGTGACAGGGAGCTCTTGCCACATTGGAGGACCGACCTTTTCTTAAATCTGTTGCAACCATTCTTATATTTCTTAGCCTAATCTATCCTTTACAGTTTCTAGTCCATAAGGTTGGCCACCTATGGGCACCCCCTTCCCTTTCTTGACTATGCTATGGCGTCCTCTTTAATTCTCCTTTTCCCTCTCAGGTCCTCATAAAGGAAGGTTATTGTTGTGACTTCCAAGCGTATGTAAAACAAGTTGTGTTCATTGTTGTTGGATTTAGAATGTAATACCACTACGTCACAAAATACCTTGATGTATATACCTTATGTTTATGAAACCTGTAAATGTTGAAAATACCATGGAACTATGTGTTTTTGATAATGGTGAAAAGTACTAGGTAACTATGATAGAAATTATATTAGTTGTGCTATTTAAAATGCATATAAATTGTTGTAAACTGAAAAAGTCTGAAATGTCACGGTGATTTACATATATCTCATGATGCTTTTCATTATGGATGAATGTATGTATGATGTCCATTTCTTTGAAACTTGATTTGTCACCAATGCCCTTTGGGGTGACCTTTCTTTCAGTGATTCTGCATTGAGGTTCTTAGTGTTTAGCTTGTTTTGTTTTTTTCTTTTTGAGCCCCCACAACCCAAGCAAACTGATGTACTTAAGAAGGAATATGGCATTGCAGAAGCTTATTTCCTGCATTTTGAATAAACATCACACAGAGATTGTGTGTTGAACCTGAAGTTCAGTGTCTGGTCCATCTGTTATTACACAGCCCCTCTACAGTGTCCAATATGTTTTGGATAAACAAAGGCATAGAGGGAGAACCTCCTTGGATACATAGGGTGCTGGACCCTCCACCTCATAAAAATTCTCATATTATTTGTATCACCCTCACAGTCCCTAGGGCAAGAACTGTGGAAGAGTGATAGCAGCCCCTGTAAGCAGGGACAGAATACAATTATTTAGCATCCACTGTATCACCCTCACAGTCTCTGGGGTGAGAACTGTGGAAGAATGCTAGTAGCCTCTGTAAGCAGGGGCATCATAAAAGTATTTATCATCAACTGTATCACCCTCGCAGTCTATGGGAAAGAGAAAGTACAGTTACGTAGGAACTTACCATAACAGTAGATCTTTGAGAGAGATTCCTTCAGTAGGTCATCACATATAGGACTGACGCCACCTGGCATTGGGCCGCACGGCAGACTTTTCTATCAATACCTGATGGGGGAACGCCCACCCGACATCACGTGATTGACATCAGCGTGACTGTATATAGTGAGCGGTCCTCACGCCCACCCTCCAGTTCTCCCGCTGGGGTCAGGAAGAGACCATACAGCAGGAGTGAACAGGAACTGGAGTCCCTGTAAAACCTAAAATGAGGGGTAGGAGGGAGGGAAAATTATGACCTACTGAAGGAACCTCTCTTGAAGATCTACTGTTATAGTAAGTTCCTACGTAACTGTACTATCTTACCTCGAGAGGGTTCCTTCAGTAGGTCATCACATATAGGACAGAGTCCCAAGCAGTCCCTCCAGAGAGAGACCGAGAGAAAACTAGGGAGGAGGAAGCTAACTCCAACAGAACAACTGGATTCCAGCATGGACCCAGCCTAGGACAAAACACCCTGCAGGATGGCTAATCCAAAGCCGGCCCTCTGCCTAGAAGCAATGTCCAGACTGTAATGTTTGGTAAAGGTGTGGACAGAACTCCCAGTAGTGGCAGCACAGATGTCTGCTGCGGAAACATTCCTAAGGAAGACCGCAGAAGCAGCCATGCCCCTAGTAGAATGACCTCTTATGGAACCTGGAAGAGACTTATCGTACTTCTGGTAACAGAACTGGATGCAGTTGCCTAACCATTTGGAAAGGCCCTGCTTAGAAACTGGTTTGCCCCTTGACCTGGGGGCAAAGGATACGAACAACTGATCACAAGAGTGGATGTTCATCAGATCCTCCGGTGCTATACTCACTGGTGAGTATAGCACCGGAGGATCCGATGAACATCCACCGTGTGAAGGAGTGCCTCACCCTTGTTAGAAGGGGACAGGTAGTAACCCGGAAGCTCTACTGATTGATTCAGTGTGGATTCCGATACCACTTTGGGAATGAACCTCGGATGCATCCAAAGGACCGTCCGGTCCCTATGGAAAATCAAATAGGGCTCCTTACAAACTAGAGCTTGAAGCTCCAAAATCCTTCAGGTGGAGGTGATAGCCACCAGAAAAAGCGTCTTCCGTGAAAGGAAGCGCAGATCACAGCTCATACCTGGTTGAAAAGGAGGCAGGGTGAGCTCCTCCAGAACGAAGTTCAAATCCCAAGGTGGAGTTGGGCTGCGGATAGGGGGTTTCAGATGGAGGATGCCTTTCAGAAAGGTCTTTGAGACCTCCAACTGAGCCATGGGTTTACCATCCAATAGCTCATAGTATGCGGAAATGGCCGAGATATGGACCTTCAAAGAAGAATAGGACAGACTGGAGTCTGATAAATTAAGAAGGTATTCCATGACTTGAGGGGCTGAACAGGAGAAAGGGTCCCAACCCTGAGCAGAAGCCCTGATTGAAAACCGCTTCCACTTCATGGCATAAGTGGAATGGGTTGACGGCTTCCTGGCCTCGATGAGGACCTGAGCCACTCTAGAGGAGACCCCAAAGTGAGAAATCGCTACATCTGAAGGAGCCACGTATGAAGATGCAAGGTCCTGAGCTCCAGATGAACCAGCCTGCCCTGATCCTGAGTCAGGAGGTTGTGAGTCAGTGGAAGTGGAACCGGTGGTTCCCTGGAGAGCTGCTGCAGCAGCAGGAACCAAATCTGTCTCGGCCAGAGAGCAGCAATAAGGATCATTCCTGCTCCCTCTGCTTGAAGTTTGAGGAGAACTCTCTGTAGAATGGGAAAAGGAGGGAAAGTGTACAAAAATTTCCCTGTCCATGATAGAGATAATGGGTCGCTCCAGAAAGCACCGTGCTCTGGAATGAGTGAGCAAAACTTGGGAAGTTTTGCGTTGGATTGGGAGGAGAAGAGGTCAATTTCCAGAAGCTCCCACTTCTGGAAGATGGAGTCTGCTACTTCCTGATGCAATTCCCACTTGTGGGCGAGGGTTCGAGTTCTGCTGAGATTGTCCTCCAGGACATTTAGAATGCCCGGAACATGCATGGCCACCAGGACCAGAAGGTGCTGGACTGCCCAGTTCCACACCCGAGTCGCCTTCCTGCAGAGAGGGTAGGATTGGGTTCCTCCTTGCTTGCTGATGTACCAAACTACCGACATGTTGTCCATTTGGATCAACAGTGTTCCCTTGAGCAGCAGGGTCTGAAAAGCCTGTAAGGCATATAGGACTGCCCTGAGTTTCAGAACATTGATATGGGAGAGAAGTCTCCGGGCCTATCCAAAGGTTCTGAGCTTGATGATCCCCCAAATGTGCCCCCCACCTCATATGCAAGGCATCCATGGTGAGGGTAGCTACTGGTGCAGAGTTTCGGAATGGAAGTCCAAGGGAGAGATTGTGGGGATCCTCCCGCCACTGTAAAACCCTTTGGACCGCTGAAGAGACCAAGACCGGATGATCCAGGTCATCTAGGAGCTGATCCCACTGCACCTTTAATGACCACTGGGTGATTCTCATGTGTAACTTTGCTAAGGGAACGGTTGTGATGGATGCTGCCATCAGTTCCAAAAGACGCAGGACCTCCCAGGCGGGAATGGTCCTGAGTGAGGCTACTTTGTGAACCTGGCTGATTAAGGTCTCCACTCTGTCTGGAGGAAGGAAGGAAGGCTCTGCACTGGGCCATATCCAGAACTGCCCCAATGAACTGCAGTCTCTGGGACAGAACTAGGGATGACTTGGAGATGTTGACCACTATTCCTAGTTGGTTGAGGAGGTCCAGCGTGAAAGACAGAGCTTCCAATAAAAGAACCCTGGACAGCACTGAAATCAGCCAGTTGTCCAGGTAAGGGAACATTGCAAAACCCCTGCAGTGTAGAAATGCTGCCACCATCGCCAGGCACTTGGTAAAAACCCGAGGTGCCGAACATAGACCAGAAGGGAGCACCCAGAACTGGTAATGTTCCCTTTGGAAACAAAAATGCAGGAAACGGCAGTGACTGGGGAAGATAGGGATGTGCAAGTAGGCATCCTGCATATCCAGGGCACAGAGCCAATGATTCTCCAACAGAACAGGAAGAAGGCTCTGTAGCGTCAGCATGCAAAATTTCTTGTACTCTACATACTGATTGAGATGACTCAAGTCGAGAATGGGTCTGAAGTCCCTGGTCTTCTTTGGAACCAGGAAGAAATGGAAGTAAAACCCTTTTCCCCTTTGTCCAAAAGGAACTGGCTTGATTGCTTCTTTGAGCAAGAGCGCGTTGACCTCCTCGTAAACAAGGAGAGCCTGGTTCTGGCAATAAGAGGACCTCCGAGGAGGAGTATCTGGAGAAATGTCCAGAAAATCGATGGTGTGTCCAACGGACACTAGTTGCAGGACCCACTCATCTGAAGTGATCGCCCTCCACTCCTGCACATGGCAGGCGAACCTTCCCCCCACCTGCTCCCCATCGTGAGACTGAGGGTGCAGTGGGGCTGGAGAGTCAAGAAGGGCGTGGCGCTCGGGAAGTCCCCGAACGCCGCTGGTTCTAGGGAGCGGGGGTAGCGGTACCGTGGCCTTATGCTTACCTTAGCATCTCGTCTGAGCATTTTTCCGCTGCCTCCCAGTCCTTTTCCGAAAGGGCTGCTGCTGTTGTTGAGTGCCCGATTGGTACATGGATTTAACAGATTTAAGGGCGACACCTTTGTCCTGTAAATCCGTTATAATGTCCTTGGTATCTCCTCCAAAAAGGACTGAGCCCCTGAAGGGGGCATCCTGAATCGCCGACTGGACGTCGTTGGCGAGTCCAGAGAGACAAAGTCAGGAATGCCGTCTAAGGGCAACAGCAGTTGCTGAGGTACGGGCCACTGAATCGATGGAGTCATAGGTGGCTCGAAGAGCATGCCTACAGGAGATCTAGGAGAGGTGGATATCCTTGGCAAGTTCCTCGCCTCCAGCCTGGCCATGGTCTGTTTCTGGTAAGATACCACGTTTGCCATGTAACTAAGGGATCTAAGGGCGCATGTGGCCAACGAGTAGACCTTCTTTCCAAACTGGTCCATCAGCCTTGACTCTTTGAGGTGTTGTGTTCATGTGATTGGGAGCTGTGGAGCGGTCATGAGCAGCCGAGATGACAACAGAGTCTGCCTTAGGATGAGCCTTTAAAAAAGGTGCATCCTTAGGCACTGTAGAGCCTGTCCGCCCTCTTGGGGACAGCTGGGATCGAATGAGGCATCTGCCAGACGGTGGTGGTAAGGTCTTGGTGAGGACCCATCCACGGGGGGACCGGAATAGATGGCAGAGACTCTAAATCCAGATGCTCCGCGAGTCTTTGCCATGTCTCATAAGTATGTGATCTAATTGCTCTGCACCAACTCGAACCTTGACCTTATCAGGTCCATCTTGTAAATGAGCCTTGCTCAATGATGATTGCCTGAATAAATAAAGATTTGATTGATTGATTGATTGATGTAGGATCCTGGTCCTCCGACTCCCAATCGAAATGATCTCTTAAGATCCTCAAGAGGTCCAAAAAGGAAGGATCCTCCGGAGTGGTTCTTCCTTTCGTATCCTTGGGGTCCTCCACAGGTTCCTCCTCCTCATAGTCCACCCTCCCATTAGAACTGTCTTCCACCTCCTCAACAGGATGACGATGGAAATCTCACAAGGGAGCATCCTGCCGAGTCTTCCCCGAGATGTGGACGGTTGAAACAGAGCTACTCGGGGAAGGGGATCTAGGAAGTTGTAGCTGCGGGAGTCTGGCTTCTAGATCAGTAACCAGCTCTGACCTGGCCCCCTGCCACCAAGACTGAATTAAGGTCTTGAAATCAGAGCCCACCGGAGGAGGAGGAGCAGGGGCCGGTTGAGGCGGGGGGGAGGAAGAGGAGGAGGAGGGGCGACTGGAAGGGGGATAAAACCCCTGGAAACCCATATAAGGGGAATATGGGTTCTACCCATGTAACTGCCCAAATTGGCTCCAATCAGGAGTGGACCACCCCCCAGGTAGGGATCCCCAGGACACCCAAAGGGGTAATGGGGGACAGTTCGGGTCCTAGAGTAGGTCTCCAATGACAGATCAGGCATCGGGGAACCCACGTCGGACCTGCCATTGTATAAATGGGCAGAGGGTCCGGCCTTAGAACAGTCCACATTGAAGGGATCGACGTCGGCACCAGCAAGACCCGATCCGGCGCTGGAAGAGGATCTGGCATCGGAGGGGCTGGAATCGGAACCGGACGAGGGAGCTCCAGCGTAGGGGTCAGGTCCAGCGTTGAGGCCAGAGGCAAAGGCCTGTCGACCGGGCCCGGATGAAGTACTGTCTTTGGGATCACTGGCATCTGGGGAGGTGCCAGTGTCCTGCCGGAAGGCAGAGGGGCCTCCACAGAAAGGCCAGATGGCCGTGAAGGAGTCTCCTGATCTGGGATCCCCAAGGGGGAGTGTGGAGAAGTACCCGCAATGTCGAGAGGCTGTAGTGGAAGGAGGGAGAGGGGCCTTCTCCCTTTGGTCCCGCCGGACATCGGGTGAGGCGCTGTTAGGCCCTGATGGGGGAACCATGCCCATGCGGTTGTCAGAGATGGCTGACTTAGTGGGCAGGGCTGCGCAGTCATGGAAGAACCCCCCTGGATGGCTTATTGACCATGGTCGGGTGACTGCCCTCAGCTGGGGGAGTCGATTTAGCGACCGTCGCGTGGTCCCCAGAGGAGCCGGGAGCTGACTTACCGGCCAGAGCAGTGCAATCGCTGGAGGAACCGGCTGCCAACTTACCCAGTGAAGTCTTGTCTGACTCACCGTCTGTCTTCGGTGGTAAATGGACCTTGCTTGTGGATGGTCTGGCATTGTCCGTGGAGCGAGCCCGCTCCCTAGTCTTCTCCTTGTGCTTTCTTGAATGGGAAGATTTTTTGAATGAATCCCTAATGTGCTCCATCTTTTTCTCCAAGGAGGCCAGACGAGTTTTGAGAAGGTGGGCCTCCAATGCCTGCTGTCTTCATTTTTTAGTGGCCTGGTTGAACGACTGGCAATCAGTGCAGGAGGAGATAGGATGGTTTCGGCCTAAGCAGAGAACCGCACTGCCGATGACCGTCTTTGTGCAGGATCTGAGTGCCACAAGCTGAGCACTTTTTCTTCGGAGAAGACATCAAGAACTTAGATTTGAAGAGAACTGCGAGGGAAAACACCTGACATGAACAAACTTTCTCGACGATCGCTACTGGAAGTCTGTGATGTGACTGACACGAGGCGACGGAGGGAAAGAACTGGAGGGCGGGCGTGGGGACCGCTCACTATATACAGTCATGTTGGTCTCAGTCACGTGACATTGGGTGGGCGGTCCCCCATCAGGTATTGCTAGAAAAGTCTGCCATGCGGCTTGATGCCAGGTGAATCAGTGCTATATGTGATGACCTACTGAAGGAACCCTCTTGAAGTAAGATCTGTGGAAGAGTGTCTGCCAGCCCCAGTAAAGAAAGAACCAATTTTTTTACAGGTTCTGAAACAGTTTCCATGCTTTTTCTGTTTCTGCACTGATGCAGCACTGCACAGTTTTTCTGTATGCTTTAAGCTGCCTGTTATCTCACTATTGGCTTTCCCAGGAGCAACGGGAGCATCTATGTCTAGATAGAATTTCTTTAAGCCATTTCATCAGAGACTTGATCAAGCTTCCTTCCTTTGTCACATCTATTATTTTTTAAATTGTGAGGAACTTCGTAATTTGGAAGCTTTCATTTTTGGCTGGGATCTGGAGGGTTCCTCAGCACCTCCTTACATTTTAATACGTTTGAATGACCCTTAGTCAGAAGCTTTTGATAATGTCCTCAGCCCTAAAAATCAAAGGTTTTTCTGTTATGTTTTGCCCAATTTAAGCAAAGCAAACGAGTCCTGGACCTTATGAACTGAGTGCAGGTTTCTGTGAAACACCACCGGCCAGTCCTGAACCAGTTAATTAGCTCTGTCTGTTGCCAGTGCCTTTTTTATCATGGTTGTAGAAATGAAAATTATGTACCTACCGTAATTATGATCTTTCTGTGTATCTTCACCATACATCACCTTTGGGTATATGGGCAGAGGTCACGACCCTGTGGGAGCTCTTTTTTTTTGATGGGTGGAGCCAACACACCATCGGCGCCCCCCTCGAGGCCGACGCACTGCGTGGCGCTCGCGGGTTGGTCATTAGGTGCTGTCGACTGCGCCTCCCACCAGTTCTGAGTCACCAGAGAAGTGAGGAAATGGTTGGAGGGTGGACAAGAAAGTCCAAGGGACAGATAAAGGAAAAGATATACAACATAAAGGAGAAATAAATGACAGAGAGGACAGAATAAGAAGGAAGTCTAAGGGGATTGGGTAGGGGCCCCAATCTCTGGAAACAAGAAAAGGAGAGAGGAGGGATTTAGGATAAGCATGAGAGGGGGAGGAGAAAGGAAACAACCATACCCTGGACCTTGACTTGTCTCCAGATTGCACAGGAACTGCAAGTAGTAGTCAAAAGGCTCATTGTCAGAATTCAAGGCACGGAATCACTGGCATTAACTCTAAAAGCAGTAAATGGCTATTCTGGAAGGAAGACAGGACACAGAGAATTCTCCCCCTCTCAGGGGAAAAGATTTTAAATAATAAACAGCATGTCCAACAGACAAAGAAAATTAAAGACGGATGGTAACAAGGAGGAGGAGAGAATGGAGGGCAACTGCCAACTCCCACCCCCACAGGGGTGGAGCCAGAGCACTGGAGAAGGAGTGCCCCCCATGCTGACCACTCTCTCCTTAGAAACAGCATCCCCTATGTGCCCCTGTTTACCCCACTCCGGACAAAGAAGGGGGAGGACTGGACACAGAGAAGGAGGGAGGGTGACCCAGAGACTGAGGCCCCAGGGGGGATGGATGACGAAACTGTGATGAACGGTGAAGATACACAGAAAGATCATAATTACGGTAGGTATGTAATTTTCATATCTTATCTGTGTCAATCTTCACCATTCATCACCTTTGGGTGAGGTGTTTAGCCCCGGAAGGAGGTTTTCTTTTAACCCTAAGGGACAGAATCCTTTAGTTCTCAGTGGGTGACACACTAAGAGGAAGAACCTTTGGGGCCTTGCAAGGCTTGGGAGAGGGAGATGGGGACTACCCGGAGGGGAGGGAAGTTGCCCCGACAAACGCCGTCTCGCTCTATGGGAGAAAAGATAGGTTCTCTGGTGAGTGGAGTTAATCACCCTACGCCAGGCCAAGGGTGACAACCGGGAATGGCGTAGCCATGCCGTCCACCTAGTGCAGATTGCTGTCCCTATGACCCTAGTAGCAACCTCACTGGCATCGTAAGATGCCCTTGCTTGGTGTCTTGCTAGCTCCAGGCCACGTGCAGAGAGTGCAATGGCTTGTCCGGTTTGCTCCGTGTCAGGCATTGAGGCTAGGAGTTGATCGAGCCTGGACCACAGGAGCCTGTCATAGGTTGCATAGTGGGCCTGATATGCTGCGATCAAGAGCAGCAACCATGCCAAGTAGAAAGTCGTCCTACCCCAGAAGTCAAAATCCAAGGAGTCTTGATCTGGGGGCCAGTCACGGTGGAGGGCGCGAAGCCCATCGGGAGTGCCCAGCTGCATCAATCCTGACTGAGGATGAGGAATGGTACCTGGAGACTCCGGGGCATACTACTGCTGGTAGAGATCCTGGGGTCAGGAACACCGGAAAAGGTCTCTGCTAGAATGCAATGACACCTCCCGAAAGGGAGCAGGCTGGGGGTACCACAAGGGTGTCCTCTGAAATTGCCTAAAAAGGCATGCGACGAGTGCTCTGGATTGCTTTGAGTGGGAGGGATGATATGCAGGTCCTCCAATGTCCTCACGAGGAATTGCTGATACTCCGCGAGATCAGCAGCTGGAGAAATGTGGACAGATGTTTCCTCTCCTCGGACAGCAGCTGCTCAGGGGAGATTGAAAAACCTGTCTGTCCGTGGCCCTGATGTAAGCGGGAAACTGAGCAGCCATGGCTTTGAACTGCTCCCAGGAGAGAGGCCCGGAAGAACCAAGAATACCTGAGCGCGCAGGAGAATGCGGTAGAGGGATGGGGACAGAGCCGAGAAGAGAAGTCAACTGACCTCCACCTGGGCTAGGGAGCGGACCAAGAGCTCCAGAAGAAGAAGGAGCTCCGGAAGACTTGACAGCTGAACAACCATATCGGAACTGCCTTGGCTGTGCCTGGAAGATTCCCCCCTGTGAGGTGACTGGGGCCATGTAGATCCAGAAGGATGGCCCCCTACCTCCAAAGAATTGGGCCCTCTCAAAGAAACCGAGGGGGAAGAGCGGAGATCTGCACTATGGCTCCTCCTGGAGCCCGGGTGGGTTCCGAAAAAAGGCTGCCGAACAGAACTCACACCCCTCGACCCCTTGGCATCCGAGAGTGCCCTTCTCCTCGAGAGAGCCAGCCTGGGCAGCTGGCAACCCTGATTGGCCCCCAAAAGAGCTATCCAAGGAGCACTACCCTCCCCTCCTGTGGGTGCTCCGATTGGCCCCAAAGTTGGGCAATCTCAGCACTCCACTCGAGGGGGTACCGCCACTGAGGGGTCAGTGAACCCTCTGAGGCCAGGCTGCAGAGCAATAGTGGCCTGCATCACTGGCTGCTGGTCAGCACCCCTGACCCTGGCCACGGTAGTCGCTGTCCGGTCCTCAGAAGGGGGCTGGTCATGGCCTGTCGAGGAAACTACTAGATTGCCCACCTGGGCAACTAGCTCCAAGGAGAAAGACTGCCTGCCTGACTCAGAATCCGACTTCTCCTCCAAAGAAGTGGAAACCGAAGTCCTGTGCCAGACAGTGGGTGGGCGCTCTGCGCAATCCTGACCAAACAGGGCACCAGAAAGGGAGACTGCACCCGAGACGGTTCCAGTGCTCCCCTCAGCACCGCGAATGGTGGCAGAAGGTGGCATGGCTCTAACAAGGGCAGCAATTCCGGTGCCAGGAGCTGGCATGGCGTTGTCCGGCTCCACAGAGCCATGAACATCTCTGAAGACAGAGACGGTGCTGACAGCCCCATCGGCGCTGAGAACGGCGCCACCCTACCCCACGGCGCCGCAAGCGGTGCCAAGTGCAGAGGTGGCTACGAAGACAGCAGTCTCGGCACCGCAAATGGCACTGATATCCGGAACCCCCATGGTGCCGTGGCCTCGCTCGGAGCCGCAAACGACTCCAGAGGTGAACACTGCGTGAGTGTAGTCTCTGTGAGTCACATCATGCCTGCTCCAAGTGTAATGATTAGTAATCAACAGCAAATATTTTCTGCAGATAATATTTACTGGATTGCTGTTGAAGATTAAAGGCTTATCTAACCTACTGGATGGTCTAGGGCAAACAACTCCAACCAGGGATACTATATTACTTGGAGATTTCAACCGTAACTGGCTAGGCACCCAGGAGCCCAACTATGCTAATCTACTAAAATCCCACAACTTCGAGCAAGTCATCTCCACCCCACCAGACATAAAGCCTGTACAGTAAAGCACTCCCTACTTGACTGGGTGGCCACAAATTGGGTGGACATGGTCCTTCAGGCAGGTATCCTGTTGGATTCCATAACTGACCACTCCCCTACTTATATTATTCTGGCCAACAAAATTAAATGTCCTCCTCCCAAATACCTCTCTTTCTGAAATTTTAACTGTCCAGACCCCATCAGGCTTCTCAATAACCTAAGAGCGTTAAACTGGTCTGCCTTTTACCTCATTGACAATGTGTTATCAGCGTTAGGTTCTTCACCAATGCCTTCCTTCGGGTACAAGACCTTCACTTCCCACTCAGCACTAGAAGGCGGAGGGGAAGGGAAGGCTACACCCGCTGGATATCCAAGGACCTACTAGCCCTAATAAAAGAGAAGGACAGCCAGTGGAAGGCTTACAAAGCATTCCCTTCCTCCAACTCTGGAATGCTTACAGGCACCACGCAACATCTGCAAGCAAATGGTCAAAACAGTAAAGCGCAACTTCTGTCTCAACCTACAAATGAACAACCTAGGTGATCTGCAGTGTTTTTGGGTCTCGATAAGGTCCTTACTCAATCCACAGACTCACAGCCAAGTCACTCAACTCATCTCCCCATCAGGCCCCCTGAATGACCCCTCTGATATTGCACAGAGCTTTAACAAAAAATGTACCAACATCTCTGTCCACCTCAGTAGACTCCTCACCAGCCACAATCAAGCCCTAGTAGTCAGACTGCCTCCATGCCAGCCACACCCTTTCCCTTCCCCCTTCTACTGTGGAGCCATAGGCCCAGAAACTACCTCCAAGATCCTAAAGTGCCTTACCACCAGGGGTAGCCCTGGCAGTGATGGGTTGTTTCTCTCCTTCCTTAAGCTCATCTCTCCTGCAATCATTCAACTTCAGACTTTATTGGATATCAAATTGAGATAAAATTATATCTTTTTCAATTGAATCCAACGTTTAACATACAAAACACAAGTTTTACAAAGAAATATACAACACTGCATATAAAGATATAAAATAACCATGAATGGTCAAGATAGTGTGGATAAAAAATCTAAATTCATCCATAACAATTACAATGTTTATCATAAAGAGTGGTCAAAAATGATCTAAAATGATCAAAAGATAATAATACAGTAACATTCAGTTGCTTAGATAATCGTTCCCATGTTTTGGGAACCAAGTTTGATAAAGTTTTACTCCCAAAACTGGTTTTACATCATGGTACATTTAAACATATCATTAAACCCTCACCTTCATTTTCAACCTTGCTCTCTTCCAAAGCACCTTATCGGCCTTAGTCCTTTTCACTGATCATGTCCTCAGAAACATAGATTTGAGTAATACCACAGAGGTTGTATTTGTGGATATGGCATTTGACCTAGTTGACCACCTTCTCCTACACTCTACTCTCCACTGCCTTGGCTGCTCCTCGGAGACTTCCTCATGGTTTCGGAGCTATCTCGAGGGCAGGTCCCAGTCAGTTACTATTGGGGCTGCATCCTCCCCTGCCCTGCCTGTCTCTACCAGGGTCCCCCAAGGCTCCATCCTTGGACCTTTATTGTTTTCCATATTTATCAATGTGCTCCCAGCCAAGAGTCTCTCCTGTGAGGCACTTCTCTATGCAGATGACCTTATTCTATACTATAGTGACAAGTAACTTGCAAACATCTCTGTCCTTATCCTTAATTATGGTGCTGCCTACAATTGGTTTACTTCCGAAAAGCTCCTGGTAAATGAAAGCAAGCATTTGTCAATGCTGAATGTTTGCTTGCTGGCATTGGCATTGGTAGTGTAGGAGTTAAAGAGCTGCATAATAGGAATGGCAGTGAAGTATTGAACTGAAGCCAACTCCACCACCATCCTGCAGAGACTGACAGGCACTGGGGTGTTCCTTTGGGTCATCAGGTATAACGGCAACGGCCACATCATTTCAGCACACCCTACCCCGCAGACACTGACAAATGCCATGGTGTGCCTTGGGGTCTTTGGCTCTTATGCTCACCCCATTCCATCAGGAAATACGGTGAGATGGGTCCTGTATAGGAAAATGGGGTGAACTTTGGGGCTGAAGAGTCCAAGGCACACCTCGATGCCTCTCACTGGCTGCAGGGTGTGGAATGGTATGAGCATTACAGGCGAAAATCCCAAGTCACACTCCTGATGCCAGTCAATCTCTACAGGCTGGGGCATTATGGTAAGAAACCCTAATGCCTCAGGTGTTCGTTGGCATTTTCACTCCAAATTTTCAACATGGGTTTTTTTGTGACCCCCACCTTATGAACAGTGGCAATATCAGTTTCACACTGCAACTACGCCATTTGGCACCACAGGTGCAAAACACATTTCGAACAGGATGTGAAAAATGACAACTGTACTGTTCATGGGGAGGTACAAAAAATGGCAATGTTGAAATTCTGTAGTGAAAATATTAAAAAAACTGGTGAAGTCACGAGCATGCGTAGAAAATGCACAACACACACCCGTAATGCAATTAGTTTGGGATTTTTTTACAGCAGATTGTCAACACAGGGATTTTGGAACCTCCGCTCATGAACAATATCACTGTGATTTTCTTAATCTGTCCCAAACTGTGATTTCCCACAGCAATCACGCATTTCTGCGCTGGAAGTGCAAAAACACATTTTGGCTATGGTGTGAAAAATGACAGCTGTACTTTTCATAAGGAAGTGTGAAAAAATGCTAATGGTGAAAATCTGGACTGAAAATATTAGAAATCCATGAAGTTACGAGGGTGTGTGGAAACTGTGCAATGGTAGCTCAGTAACACTGTCTTTGGGAATTTTTTACCAGATTTTAACATAGCCATTTAACACCTCTGCTCATGAACAGTGTCACTGTGATTTTCTTAATCTGTCCCAAACATTGATTTCGCACACCGACTGCGCCATTGTGCGCTACATGGGCGGAAACACGTTTTGGGCAAGATGTGAAAAATGACAGCTGTACTGCTCATAAGGAGGTGTAGTACAATGGTAATGTTGAAAATCTGGAGTGTACATATTGAAAATTCGTGAATTTATGAGTGTGCGTAGGAATAGCACAACACATGCTCATAAAACGGTCATTTTGGGGAATTTTTCACCAAATTTTCAATACAGGGTTTTTGGGGGCCTACCTCATGAACTGTAACACTGTTGTTTCGTAAATCTGTCCCAAAAGGTGGTTCCACGCAGTGACAGTGAAATCACCTTTTGGAGACGATTAACGCCATGACAGTGACAGAATTAATGAGGTGGGGTCCTAAAAAACCCATGTTGAAAATTTGGTGAAAATATTCCCCAAAATGCCAGAGATATGCACTGAAGTTGAAAAAAACCTATTTATTCCATTATACAGCTTACCGGCATTTCCTCAGTTCGCGGTCGGCTTTGAAGAGTGCAGACATGTTCCCAGTCCACCGAAGATCATCGCGCCAAGCTCTGGAGGTAAGTATGGAGTGCACAGAGGGTGGGCATGGGTGGGGGGAATGGAGTCAGGACAGTCAGCGAGGGAAGGTTTTTTCTTTCAGGTTTTTTTTTTTTTAGGAAGACGACGCAGGACTTGTGCCACACTGGGGTGGGCTTCCAGCGTCACAGCTGGAAGGCTGTTTGGTGGGCTGTGGAGCCAACGGGGGATTGGGCACCCCTGTTGGCCTTAGGAACTGTTGCCATGCTGGTGTGAGCTCCCAGTGTGGTACCCGACAGTCTCTTGGTGTGGGGGGCAGTGGGCCGATGGGGACTGAGCTTCTCAGACACTGCCATGCTGGGTGGGCTCCCAGTGGCCTGGAACTGGTTGGCAGAGCTGTGCAGATTAGGCACCCCACTGCCGCTGAGGTGTCGCGCGAAACATGAGCAGCAATATACAAAATGTGCCTGCGTGTGTGGGAGGCGCAGGCACTATACTGTGCTGCTCTGAGCGTGCCTCCCACACTATCAACTGTACGACATTTGGATCAGCACTGTTTTCTTGCACTCGTGAAAGCAAACATAAAGACAAAATCTGTTCCTCACCAAGGCCACTCTATGTGTATACACACCGGTTGGCCCCCCTCGAAAATGTCTCTAGTTTCAAATACTTGGGCATCACTCTGGACCCCTCCATTACATTCGCTGATCATGTTAATATTTCTGTGCATAGAGTTAACCAGAAGTTAGGACCTGCCTACCGGCTAAGACAATTCCTGTCCCATGAGGCGCACCTAGCAAATTGCGCAAGGCAACCTTCTACCCCTTATTGATTACTGACTCCCTGTAGTCTACTCCACTGCACTTTGCTTATTATGGACTGTTGCACTGAATTTCGAATATCCACCTAGTTGTTACTTGATTTTGTTATTGGCGTGCCTTTTTGAAATTGCACTTTAGATGGTTTACCTGGTAATTTGTCACCTTACTGTATTGATCTCCATGTTCCTGTGATGATGTATAAGAACTTGTCGCTAGCCTACAACTTCACCTTGTACCTTACAGTATTCTCATTTTTGTTAATACCCTCTGTACTGTAATTCCCTGCACCTCATTGTTAATGGCCTGCACTGCTGCAGCCATGTTACTCCTCCTATATTCCCTTTTGCTAAATGTGCCATTGTTTATGGCCCGGGTCATGCCTGAAAACGGTCCCTTGGATCAGCGCACCTACCCAGTCACCAAAGACATAAATAAATAAATAAATAATAAATGAGATAATGATAAGGCAGTGCAATATTTGTGAATGGTTATTTTTACATTAAAGACAAGGGTTTGC
Organism: Neoceratodus forsteri; assembly: GCA_016271365.2. Classification (NCBI taxonomy): domain Eukaryota; kingdom Metazoa; phylum Chordata; order Ceratodontiformes; family Ceratodontidae; genus Neoceratodus; species Neoceratodus forsteri. The sequence continues at coordinate 1,704,956,057 of CM028129.1, read as the reverse complement.
AGCCAGTCTGAAAAATGAGCTCAGTCATCCGTCTTGTAGGTAAAGGGCTGCCCATGTCACACTGTGGTATCTGATGTTGCCTAGTGCTAACAGAAGGAATCTCAATAGTCTCTTTTTTCCCTTCTGATTATGTCAGATCTCCTCATATGGCCTGCCTTGCTGTCCCTGGATCACCTTGCTTGCCTTTCTCTGGACTATTCCCAGCAAACTGATGTCCCTCTTTAAGTAAGGGCCTTAATACTGCACATTGTACTCAAGATGTGCCCGAACCAATGATCTGTACCGTGGCAGAATGACCTCTGCTTTTCTGCTGGTTACACCTCTGGCTATATAGCCCAGCAGCCAATTCACTTGTGTTGCTGTTCTCTTCCAGTGTGCTGAGTACTTTAGGTCACTTGTGATGGTCACACCCAAGTCTTTCTCCTCTTCTGACTTAGTAACTTGCACACTTCACAGCCAGTAGTTAGCTTCTAGGTTCTTTGCCCCAGGTGCATTACCTTATACTTTTTGGCACTGAATCCCAGTTGCCAAATACCTGACCACCTCTACACTGGCCAGGTCTTCCCTAAGGTCTTGTCTTCCCTCTTCTGTGTCAACTCTTCCTCAGAGCTTTGTGTTGCCTGCAAACAGGCATCTCTTACCTTTTATCCCATCTGCAATGTTACTGATGAAGATGTTAAATAACACAAGACTGAGCACCGAGCCCTGTGGGACCCCGATAGTGACTTAGTGACTAGTCTAGCCTCAGAAAATTCCCCTGCACCACTGCCCTCCAACTTCTACCTTGCAGACAGTTTCTCAACCACAAGGCCAGTTTACCCCTCCCCAAAGGTCCTCCAGCTTCCTGATTAATGTTCTGTGAGGAACAGGTCAAAGGCCTTACTGAAATTTAAGTACAGGATGTCCACTGCTTGACCCCTATCTACTGTCCTGGCTACCCAGTCAAATAAATCAATCAGGTTGATCTGGCAGGACTGCCCTGATAGAATCCCATGGTGCCTCTCATCTTACAGCCAATTGTCTTCCAGATAGCTTACCAGTCTTTCTTTCAGTATGGTTTCCATGAGCTTTGCCAATATCGAGGTCAGAATGACCAGCCAATAGTTACCAGGGTCATCCCTCAGTCCACTCCTGTATAGCAGCACTACATGTGCTGTCTTCCAGTCCAGGGGTACTTCCCCTGTCTTTAGAAAGGTGTTAAACAGCTCTGCCAGAGGCCCTGCCCGCACATCAGCCAGCTCCCTCAGCACCTCTGGGTGTATGCCATCCAGTCCCGGGGACCTGTAAGCCATTCCTCACCCTGTTGATTCTAATCTCCCCATCTGTGACCCCTCCCACTCCATATCCTTCCCCTTTCTTGCACTGGGGTACTGTGCTATCCTTAGTGAAGAGTGAACAGAAGTATTTAAGTACTTCTGCTTTCCCCTCACTACCCTCCACCTAACCTCACCATTTTCAACCTGACTATCCCATTCTTGAGATAATAATCAGAAATAGTCAACACTGGTCTTACCGACAGCTTGGAGCTAAGGATTCAATGGCAAGGCTCACTGAGAGCAATAGTTATTCAAATGAACAATGAGTTGAAATTCCAAATCTAGGTCAGGCTAGAGTAATGTGTTGCGCCTCAAAATTTTCGAGGAACAACAAATAAACAACACAAGGACTCCAGAAAGATAGGAAGCCAAATTGTTGATATCTACAAAGCTCAAAAGACAAGTTACAAGCTTTAATGCATTTTTCTTTGGTTTTCCACACTTAAGAAGAATTTGTTGCTATAACCCTACATATACTATATATTACTATAAAGGGATCTTGGAGTTATCATCTCTGATGACCTCAAGGCAGGGAAACAGTGTGAAAAGGCAGCAGGTAAAGCAAATAGGATGCTGGGATGCATAGGCAGGGGCATCACCAGCAGGAAAAGGGAGGTCAAAATTCCACTATACAAGACACTAGTGAGGCTGCACCTGGAGTACACTGTGCAGTTCTGGAGACCTTACCTCGTAGGCCATAGACAGGAGTAGAGAAGGTTCAGGAGAGGCAACAAAGATGGTGCATGGATTGCATCACAAGTCCTATGAGGACAGGTTGAAGGCACTGAACATGTACTCCCTGGAGGAAGGGAGGAGAGGGATATGATAGAGACATACAAGTATCTTACAGGGAGGGAACAGGGTGCAGGAATAGACTATTTTTAACGAAAAAAGGTGTTCCAGGACTAGAGGGCATGGGATGAAGTTGGAGGGAGGATGATTCAGAGGAAACGTAAGGAAGAATTTCTTCACAGAACGGGTGGTGGACAAGTGGAACACCCTGCCAGAGGAAGTGGTGGGGCTGAAACAATCACGGGATTTAAGAATGCATGGGATAGACATAAAGGAATTCTGGAGGTCAGGGGTAAGGGGCAACAGACTTCTTGGAAAACATAAACTGAACTTACAAACTTAAATGGGCAGACTAGGTGGGCCATAGGCCCTTATCTGCCGACACTGTCTATGTATCTATGTATCTAACCCATGTATACTACTGTGTTGTATGCAGCAACAATACTTTCTTTTACTAGAAGGAAGACCAGTTACTGACCTGTTCTATAGCATACTCTTTTCCGGCTACTTCCCCAACTTTTGCTATGGCTTCAATGTGGTCCTGCAACTTCATTTCTAGGCACTTAGAAAAGGTCAGGCTGGCCTTGGGTTTCACATTTATCATGATCTGCTCAGACAGTAGCTCCCAGTGCCTGTTGCGCATGCCTGGGTTCCTCAAGCCCTGGATCAGTGGGATGTAAGGCCTGAATTCCTCAATCTTTCCTCGAATTTCTTGGGCTACCAGTTGACAATCTTTAGGAGGAAGGGGATAAGAAAGCAATCATATGAGAAACAACAAGGAAACTGCTTCTTTGGAATGCTAGTTCTGTGAAAACAGCATTCTCTATATATCTAAACCCTTAGCACTTTTGCCTCTGTTTTAGGAACTCATGCTCATGGCTTTAACATTTGCACGTGCTCTGGCATGACTACAGCCACATGGCATATGATTTGCTCTTTATTATAAATGGGTCATGAAAATCCAGTAACCTCTTTGGGCAAAATGTCTTTTGGATGAAGTGTTAAACCGAGGTTTCATCTGCCTGATCTGGTGGTTGTTCAAGTGGGTGTTAAAAGATCCCACGGCACTTCTTGATAACAGTAGGGAAATTTTATTATAACAGAAACATAACAAAATACAAAAAAAACAAAACACAATCACAACTGTATACACAAATGAAGAAGAAAAAATGACTAGCAAATCAAGGGGAAAATCATACAAAAAAAAACAAGTTACTCACCTATAACTAGTTCTAGGAGTGACATATGGTGTACATCCACACTTTTGGCAGAATTACTTTCCTCTTTAAGACTTGCCAGAAGGTGTTCAAGCTGGCTCCTCCCACTTACCCGGGTAGTATCCTCCTTGGCACCACCCCATGATGTCAGATCTGATCCAGTGGAAGTCAGACCAGTGTGCCAATTGCCAGAGGAGGTCGAGTGGGTTGTGTGGATGCACACCATATACCACTCCTAGAACTACAGTTACAAGGGAGTAACTTGTTTTTCCAGGGACATGGATATTGTGTACTATCCACACTTCTGGCAGACTCCTAGCAGTTCTCCAGGAGGAGGGGGCCAAATGCACAACCCCTATTTAGGGAAGGGAGATTGGAGAACCGAGGACCCAAAACCAGCATGACTGAAGGTCGGGTGTGGTAATAGGAGATGAAGGTGTGTGCTGACTTAGAGGTAGCAGCCCTGCAGATCTCCTGGATAGGGATGTCCCTGGAAGCAGCCACTGAGGCAGTGGTAAGTCTGGTGGAATGGGCCCTAAGCCATATGGGAGGCTCCCTACCAACCAACCTATAGCAGAGGCCGATGCAGGATATGATCCACCTGCCAATCATCTGTTTTGTTGACGGTCTGCCAGGTGCGGCTTCAGTGAGAATGGCTTACAGGAGGGTGACAGCAATAAAAGATATACTAGTACACAGCCATTACACAGAACCTAAGCATCCATCCGCTTGGCTTAACCAAGGTATTAGGAAGTTGCTTTTAATGCAAAAGATGTGTCCATTGTAAAAACATACTGTAGTTAAAAGTGAGGATTGTCATAGTAAAAATTCACATAAAATTTATGAAATTCACCAACTCATAGCTATGATTCCAGTGGGGTCATTTATTTAGCTGTGTGCTCATGTCAGGCATTTTACATAGGGAAGACAAACAGGAGCATCATAATTCAGGTAAGTGAACGTATCCAAGCCACAGAGAGGGGGTGACAATACTTATGCAACAGCTAATCATATTCTGGAAGTTGCAGAGAGCCAGGAAGGAAAAATTACTTACTGTAGTAACATTGTTTCTTCTAAGGTGTCCTTTAGCATCAGTAACAATAGCAGTAAGCAGGCTGGGTTGAGCAGCCTCGAAGGTGGAAACTATGGTAATGAGTATAAAGAATTAGCCAATCAGAGAAGAGTTAGAGGGTGTGCTGAGTGGAGCTTGCCCAGAGGGCACCAGAATTTTTTCAGAGGAAAAATTGGAACATGCCCCTTTTTTGGTGAACAAACAGAATTAAAAAAAAAAAAAAAACATGCAACAACATGAAGAATGCACAATTTGAAAACAGAACTTTGCTTTACATGTAATTCAAAAGATCAGGTACAAACTGGAGGCAGTATAGCACAGTGATTTAAGGCTCTGAGCTGCAAACCTGGAGACCTGGGTTTGAATCCCACAGCCCCCACCTGCATACTGTGTGACTCTGAGCAAGTCACTTAACTTCTTGGTGCTCCCAGGTCACACCTGTAAACAAGCTTCAGCTTAGTGCCTCTCTCTTGGTTAAAAAAAAAAATTACATAGATACATAGAAATTGTCAGCAGATAAGGACCACTAGGCCCATCTAGTCTGCCTGTAAGCCCTACATTTGTATGCAGTCACTGACCCTAAGTGATTGATGGCTGATAACAATAAGGAGCAGAGTCCTCTTCAAATAGGTTATGGGGAGGAAGGATGGGAGCTTACTGATGCTAAAGGACACCTTGGAAGAAACAATATTACTATGGTGAGTATTTTTTTCTTCTCACCCCAGGGGTCCTTTAGCATCAGTAACAATAGCACACTACACAGCAGTATAGTTGGGAGGCGGGAACAGAACCTACTTAGGGAACAGGCTCTGCAGGACCACCTTGACAAATTTGGCATCAGATCTGGACTGTACATCCAGGCAGTAATGCTTTGTGAATGTATGCATAGTCTTCCATGTGGCTGCTTTGCAGACCTCCAGTAAGGGATTATCCCTTGCAGCTGCCACTGTGGCAGCAATGCCCCTGGTAGAATGGGCCCTGAGGCCTTCAGGGGGCTGTTTACCAGCCTTGTTATAACAGAAATGAATGCCCAAGACTATCCAGCGGGAAATAGTTCTCTTAGTGGCTGGCCATTCTCTGCCTACCTCCCCATAGGTGAGGAAAAGCTGAATAGCAGAGCCCCTATACTGCTTGCTGTATTCCATGCAGTAAGATAGGGCTCTCTTCACATCCATACTATGGAGCTTTTGTTCTCATGGAGTGCATTTCTCAGTGATAAATACAGGGAGGGACGAAGGGTAACAGACTGGTTAAGGTGGAATTCAGAAACCACCTTAGGCAGAAATTTTCTGTTTGTTCTTAGCTCTACCTTATCCTTGTAAGGGATAATGCAGTTACATTCAGCAACGAGTGCCTGCAATTCTGAAATTCTCCTTGCAGAGGTGATGGCGACTAGAAATACCGTCTTCCAGGTGACATATTTTAAGTGGGCTGTAGCCATGGGCTTGAAAGATGGTTCCATGAGCTTGGCAATGCACAGGTTGAGATCCCAAGGCGGAACAGGTTCCCTAATTGGGGGGTGAATATGGAGGAGGTTTTTAAAAGACCTTTTGAAAATAGGCAATGAAATGATTGTCTTGTCCTTACCTATAGACAAGCAGAAACTTTAGCCAGGTGAAGTTTCAAGGATGAGGCCTAAATGAACCAAATAGTCTAAAAGACTGGGGAGTGAGGCTTTGAGAGGATTAATGTGCTTCCTCTTGCACCAGAGAGAAAATCTTTTCCACTTTTCTTGGTACAGTACTAGGCTTTCTGACCATCCTCTGGATTTTTAGGACCTGTTCACAATACTGAACATCTGGGTACTCTAACTCCTCAACAGCCAATCTTTGAGGTGAAGAGATTGTAGATTTGGATAGAACACTCCTAGCTGAGGCAGAGTCAGGACAGAGTGACTGAGGGGAAGCCAAACTGGCTTGCTGTACGACAGGCCTACCAGGACAGGACGACAAGGTTGCCTTGGCCAATCCGGTGCCACTAGGATCATGTTGCTGACTGGGCCTTCAGCTTCAGCAACATTCCGTGAATCAGAGGGAATGGAGGAAAAGTGTACAGAAACTTGCCTGTCCAGTCCAGAGTTAAAGCATCTGCTTGAAGAGTCCCTAGTGCTGGGGACCTGCAGCAGTACAGAGGAAGTTGATAGCTGAGGTGAGAGGCAAACAGATCTATTTCTGGTGTGCCCCATTTTCTGAAGATCGTTGCAAGGACTTGTTTGTTCAGAGTCTATTTGTTGTGCCCTTGGCTGATGCAGCTGAGGGTATCGGCCAGGGTATTGTCCTTGCCTGGGAGGTGTATGACTGAAAGACTTACATCGAGACAGTTATCCAGAGACCACATTTTCATTGCCTCTGTGCAAAGCACAATCAATTTTGTGCCACCCCACTTGTTTATGTAAAACATAGCAGTGGTGTTGTCTGTTCTGATTTGCACTGACTGACATTTGGTTTGGGGGCAAAAGTCTTTAGAGCAAGGTAGATGGTCTGAGCTCCAGCAGGTCGATGTGGCTTACAGATTCCTTAAGAGTCCAAGTGCCACTTACAGAGTGATTGTCCAGATGAGCTCCCCATCCCAGTAAGGAGGCATCTGTAGTAATGATTTTTGTTAGAGCAGACAGCTGGAAGGTGATCCCCACTGAAAGATTGGCAGGATCCTTCCACCAATTCAGAGCTCAAAAAAATGCTTTTGTAACCAAGACCAGTTTGGAGAGAGATTGCCTTTTTTAGGACCAATGTGCCAGCAGGTGGTTTTGTATGTCCCTCATCTGGAATCTGACACCTGGGAGTAGGGTTGTCATGGAGGCCATGTATCCCAGAAACCTTAAGAAATGTCTGGCTGGCCTGGGCTGGTTCAACACAAAGTTTACCAATGACAAGAAATTCTGGACCCTGTCTGCTGGAAGAAAAGCCCTGCTCTGCTGAGTCTCCAGCTCCGCTCCTATAAAGGGGAGGAGCTGTGATGGATCCAAGTGGGATTTCTTTTTGTTTATCAGAAAGCCTAGGGACTGCAGGGTTTGCTTTGTATAGCTGAGAGCTTCTCTGACCTCCAGAGGGGACTTGCCCACCAGAAGCTAGTCGTCCAAGTGCGGGCAGACTGCTATGCCCTGTTTTCTCAGGTAAGCTGCCACTACAGCTAGGTACTTGGTGAATATCCTTGGAGCCGATGTTAGTCCAAAAGGCACTGCTGCAAAATGGTAATGTCCTAATGGCAGTCTGAATCTCAGAAATGTTCTATGTGACTGCCTTGTTGGAATATGGAAATATGCATCCTTCAAGTCTAGGGAGGCTAGCTAGTCTCTCCCTGTTGTAAAGAATGAATCCCCATAGTGAGAGTGACCATTTTGAATTTTGGTTTCAGTAAGTGCTTGTTTAGGTACCTGAGGTCGAGAATAGGTCGCCACTCCTCATTTTTTTCTGTCAGGAAGTATCTGGAGTAGAGGCCTTTCACTGTCTGAGAAGAGGGAAATCTCCACTACTTTGACTGCTAACAAGTTCTTTACTTCGAACTCCAATAAAAGTGTTTCTGTTGGAGTTAGAGGTTTTGACAGCAATGGTCCCCAGAGAGCTGAAAATGTTTTAAACTGAAAGGGTAGATCCTTTTCAACTACCTCTAGAACCCATTTGTCTGCAGTGATGTGGTTCCACAATTGGAGGTAGTGGGAGAGCCTGTCCCCTACTGGGACTAGGGAGGCAACTTGATTGCTGGAGTCAGGGCTTAGACTGGGCAGAAGATGCAAGAGTGGAGGCAGCTCTTCTCTGGCTCCTCCTGCCTCTACCTCTGTAGAAACCTCTCATTTGAGAGTAACCCATAGGCACTGGCATAGAAAAAATGCCCTAGGATAGAAACCTCTGCCTCTGCTCCCTCTGTACTGGGCTTTTAGGAAGTACATGCTTTTTCTTTTGTGGTATTGCTTTTATGGGTAGATTTATATTCCTCCACCTTTTTCATATATGCTTCAGTCTTGTCCCCGGAAAGGGAATTATTTTCACTGGGGAAGTCCACTGCTTTGGACTCAGTGTCCTGCATTAAATTAGTAGTTCTTAGCCAGGCCAGGTGTCTGAGAGAAATAGCCTGGGCCATGACCAGGGCCACTGGAAAATTGCAGAACTTTTGGGTGAATTTTGTGGGATTTTCCAAGTTTTTTTGTGGGCTGTTTGGCATACATTTTTCCTTCCTGTAGGCCAAAAACATGGAGTTTCAGTTACTTTGTAGAAGTCGTGAGAACACTGCTTATTAAACAGACAAAGCAAGGGTATCATAATAATTTTTTTATTAAAATACCACCACCACAAAGACTGATCAAAAAGTCACAGTATAATAATAGTGTATAGTATAATAGCAGCATTAAGAAAAGCACACATCAGACAATCAGTCATACAATGATCACAGTCGATGACCGTAGACCGCCTTTGGAGAGAGACCAAAGGTAGTCGAGAATGTTAGCCACAGAATAGGATAAGGGGTCCAGACTCTTACCCTGACACCAAATGGAAAATTTCTTTCATTTGAAGGCATAACATTTCCTGGTCGATTCCTTTTGAGATGCCTCCACCACGGTGTAGACATCCTCGGAAAGACCCAAAGCCTGGAACTCTATCCACTCAGGTACCAGGCTGTCAGGTGCAGGGATTGAAGGTCCAGATGAAATGCCTTCCCCTAATTCAGAGATATCAGGTCCGGGCGTGTGCAAAGTCGCTCCAGGGGTCTGCAGCTGAGGCTGAGGAGATCTGGGTACCAGAACTGGCGAGGCCAGTCTGGAGCTACCAGAATCACCTTCATCTTGTCGCTCCTTACCTTGAGTAACAAACATCTTGTGGATCAAGGGAAATAGAGGGAAGGCATAGAGGAGGCCTGGGGTTCATGGCCTTGAGAAAGCATCCCCCTGCAGCAAGCCCTGCTGAGAGGGGAGGGCATGATACAGCCTCAGCTCGGTGTTTTCCCTTGAGGCAAACAGGTCCACCAATAGTCTGCCCCAATGGGAGAACAAACTGTAAGTTACCTCTGAATGAAGAGCCCACTCATGGGATGTTTGGACTATGCACCTGACAGCATCCGCCAGCTGGTTCGAGATTCCTGCCACATGAATGGCTAGGAGATCCACCTCCAACCAGCTTATGAGGGTCCAGACATGGAGTGCCTCCTTGCACAGCAGACGGGAGTGCGTGCTGCCCTGTTTGTTGAGGTAGTACACAGTCGTGGTGTTGTCCATCTAGACTTGAACCACTTGACCCCAGAGCTGAGGAGCGAAAGCTGACTGTGCCAGTCTGACTGCTCTGAGCTCCAACAGGTTGATGTGGCATCGGAACTCCTCGGGGGTCCAGAATCCATGGGCCCTGTTGTCCCCCATGTGGACTGCCCCAGCCCATGAGAGAAGCATCAGACGTAAGGACGACCGTTGGATCGAGGCGGTCAAATAGGATCCCTTCCTGCAACTGTTCTGGGGCGGTCCACCATTGGAGAGCGTCCCACATCTTCTGGGTTACAGTGAGCAGCTGGTCGAATTGACCATGGTGCTGAGTCCACTGGGTGGCCAGCTGCCACTGGAGGGGGCGCATATGCCATCTGGCCCAATGGACCACTGAGGTGCACGCTGCCATGTAACCCAGAAGGCACAGAAAGTCCCGGGCAGGGCGCAAGTACCCAACCAGAAATGATTGGGCAAAGGAGGAGAGAACCTCTGCCCTGTCCACTGGAAGCCGAGCTCTGGCTTGACGAGAGTCGAGCACTGCCCTGATGAAGCCCATCACCTGAGAGGGCACAAGTTCCAACTTGGCCTCATTGATTAGGAGGCCAAGTTGGGAGCAGGTTCGGAGAGCCAGATCCCTGGACCTCTCCACCTCCTGCAGGGATGAACCTGCCAAGAGCCAGTTGTCAAGATAAGGGTAGATTCGTACTCCTCGATGCCGTAGATGGGCTGCCACCACTGCAGTGCACTTGGTGAAGACCTGTGGGGCCAATGACAGGCCAAACAGCATGACTTTGAACTCGTACCGGGTCCCCTCAACCCTGAAGCAGAGGAACCACTGATAGGATGGACGGATTTGGACGTGAAAGAACGTGTCCTGCAGATCTAGTGAACAGAACCACATGTTTTGCTATAGGGATGGTATGATCTGGTTCAGAGTTACCATCGGAAGGTGCGAGACCTGAGATATTGATTCAGGTCGTGGAGATCTAGGATGGGGTGCAAACCCCCTGTCCTCTTGGGCGCCAAGAAGTACATGGACACAAAGCCTGGGTCTGTAGGAGGATCCAGCACTGGAGCTACTGCCTCCTTGCGGAGGAGCTGAGCTATGTCGTCTCTGAGAGCCAACTGAGTGCAAGCCAAGATCCTTTCCTCCCGAGGGGCACGGGCCCCAGCTGGGAGGGTACAGCTCGAATTCTAGAGACAGTCCCTGACCGACCACTTTGAGAACCCACCTGTCTGAGGTGATATCAGACCAGGCGGAAAGAAAGTGGTGGAGCCAGCCCTCCATGGGAGGACCCAGAGCTGGCTTGATGGGTGTAGGGGTGGCAACCCCCAACCCATCACTGAGCAGGCTTAAAGGAGGAGGAGGAGGCTCCTGGACCTGCGCCTCGGCCTCCTTTACGGGGCTGTTGTGGACCCTGCTTGGGCCTCGGGCGCCAAGCTTGAGCCTGCTGCTGCTGTTGCTGCTGACCTCCTTGATAGGAGGGTTGCCTAACCACAGGGGAAGAATGACAAAATGGCTTCTTCTTTCACTTCTGCTGGTTCTTGCCCGAAGAACCTTTTGAAGAAGTAGCATGCAAGGTGGCAATGGACTGCTCTGTGTGCTGAAGGTGACCAGCCACTCCTGGACCAAATAGGTCGGTGCCTAGGAAGGGCACATCAGTTAACTTGTGTTGAGTATCCACCAGAAAGGAGGAAAGCCTCAGCCAAGCCCTGTGGCAAGTGGCCACTGTGGCTGCCAAAGAGCGGGCACAGGAATCCCCATGTCCAGGGCTGTCTGGAGCTGCTGTTTTGCAACAGCACGGCCCTGATCATGGACTTGCTTCACTGTGGTCTGCATGTCCGCTGGGAGATGAGGGAGGACTTTGTCTAATGACCCTAGGAGGGCATGAGAGAAGTGTGCCATGATAACAGCTGAGCTGGCCTGATGAAGGCCTAAGGAAGAGGCTGCATAGACCTTACGGGTGGAATGGTCCATATTTTTGGACTCCTTGCCAAGGGGTCAGTAAGTGTCGGCTGAGCTACCAGTATGCCTGAACACAGAAGCGGTCACCAGGCTCTCGGCCGAAGGATGTTCTGTGAACCCTACCAGGGAACCCATGGGCACCATGTACTTGCGGGCCATGTGGGCAGATGGTGCTGGACAGGAAGCTGGGTGCTGCCAAAGCTCAAGGGCTAGGACAACAATGGCTTCGGCCACTCGAAAGGCCTCCATCAGGGTATCCCCCCTTTTTAGGATATCCGTAAGGGGGTACCCCACCTTCTTCTGGATGGACTCATGGGGCATTCTGATAGATTCGGGGATCAGGTGGAGAATGCCCTGAAAAGAGGAAGGGCCTTCCTCCAAACACGCCACGGACGACTCATCATCCCCAGGATGGGAGTGCAATCCGGTGGCATCTGAGTCTGAGGAGTTGGGATACAACGACCTCCCGCCTAGGTCTCCCTCGCTACGCCAAGGGCGATCGGGGATGACCGTAATCGACAGACGTCGAGGAAGCCCGGTGTCTGTTCGGTCCTCTTTCGAGGGAGCCCCTCCCTGAGGCTGCTTAGGCGGTGGCTCCACCAAAATTGATGGAGAGACCAGAATAGGCTGAGCCGAGATACGGGCTGGCCCCACGGGCAGGGGAACCGAAGCCTTCGGTTCCGGAGGGGTCAGTGTCGGCCTAGGAGGTGGAAGCCAAGTGATGGCTGGGGTGGCCAGTGGTGCCAGCTTCTGCCCAGACAAAATCAGCTGCTGCCATATGAGATCTTCATAGCATCGACAGAGTTTCTGCTGAAGCCTCTCCTAATCCGAGGAGGATGAAGATGTGTGGTGACACCTCTTCTTAGAGTGCTGACTCTTTCTTGGCCATTCAGCCGAAGGGGTTCTGGACCTCAATCAAGATCAAGGAAGTTGACTTGATCCATCAGGAGACACCGGAGTCAGCGAAAACCGAGGGTCCAGAACTGTTTCCTCAATGGGGACACCAGTAGGCTGGGTCTCCTCATCCGGATAGACAAGGACCGGAGTCCTTTCCAAAGAGTCATCGACTGGGGTCGGTGACAATGGCTTGATTGGGTTGAGAGAAATCTCCACCTGGTCGGCCATTTCCTCAGTCCCCTGGCCAGATGAGAGATCCGTAAAGCCAGTGGCCGAGGATGCAATCTCAACCAAAGCTGAGACCATGTGCTCTTGGGACTCGGACCTTTCTAGGTCCCAAGAACATCTTCATTTGCATGAAGACTTCGGGTCCTTAACCCTCTTGCGAGGGCGAAAGGAGTGCAAGCCCGAGGGTGCCTCACCCCTGATGGGGAGAGACTGGCACAACTCCTTGAAGGAGCCCGTAAAGGTAGAGCCAAGGTTGAGCAGAACAAAAAAGCTTTGATTGGCCAAAGATTGAGCTGCTTCCTCCTCGAATGCCTTCATTTGCTCCAGCTGCTCGGCAGATCCCACGGCTGAAGAAACTGCCCACTTCGCCTCCTTCGATTTCACTGGTGGGTTTCTTTTCTCCGGTCTCCCCAGTTTTAGGCATGCCTTGCAGTCGTCCAGAACATCGGGATGGAAGGCCAGGCAGAAAGTGCAAGACAAGGTGTCATGTCCGACACCTAGGCAATAAACGCATGATAGGTGGGGATCAGTGCATGACATCTTATGGCTGCAGGTACACCGGTGAAATCCAGGTGACAATTTATCCTCCATGTCCAATGCACTACAATCGGAATCGCTAACTCGAACGAGTTTTAAAGTTAGTTTCAATCAAAAAATGACGCTTTGAATCCAGGGCCTACGAATTGCTGTGAGAGCATGGGGGAACCTGTATCTTCCAGCGGAAAGGAAGATCTGGCGTCATGGGGCGGAGCCGAGGTATTTACCACCCAGGTGGGTGGGAGGAGCCAGCTTGAAGACTTCCAGGAAGATTTAAAAGGGAAAGGGACATGCCAAGAAGTGTGGATAAACAACATATCCACGTTCCTAGAACTGGACTGTATCCAAACCAATTGTGGCAAAAGCCACCGAATTGTGACTGTACCTTTGCCTGTAGAAGACCGAAGATTTGCTCCATGCAATCAGCCTGTCAGGACATCTGAATCCCACAGAGATCTCGGTTTTGCTCAGGAAAGCTGAAATTGCAACCGGACTGTCATCCGAACTGTGGCATTGCTTTTCTTTTACTGTAAGTGTGCTGAATACTGTTAGTGGGTTGTGACTTGGTTCCCCACTGCCTAATTGTGTCACGCTTGCTGGAAGCTGCATCCAGCATTTACCAGACTAAATCCGAACTGTTCACCCAGTCTGGGCCCTGCCAACTTGGCCCAGTCAGCTACTCACGATGCAGAGAAAACCATCGACAAGAGACCTGACCGGGGATCAGCCCCCTGCTCAGCACCTCGAACAGGAACGACACTTCAGTGATTCTTGTGGGCCCTGCTTCTCCTGGCAAACTAGCAAGTCATCCTAAAGTCTCCATTTCATCCATTCTGTGTCCTATACTGGGTAGCATGAGTAAACACAAGCATAGCTCCCTGCAACAACAGTTCAATCAAAGTGTGTCATCTGATTTAGTTGTTTTGTCTAATTATCACGAACTGAGCCTCCTAGCTCCAGATTACAAATTGTGTGTGGTTGTGCTTTGTGTATGCTTCTTCTTTCCATCACAGGGCCCCCGACCAGGTGCAACGCCGGCCTACCCTGGGCAACGAATTAGGCTAGCCCCCCCCCCCTTTGTTCCAGCTGGGTACCCGGAGTGTGTGACTGTGAAGGTACTCTAAAGTACATGCATGATTGCCTGACTGAATGGAAGCCATTAGGGTAGGCCCTCCTCCTGAGGTTATTCATCAGTTGTCTGAGGAAGGCCCTTTCAGATTTATTCCAGAATAGGAAAGAACCTGCACCACGCCATAATGCAGTGCGGATTTTGTACAAAGGGGGGTTGCAGGAGGCCCCTGATAGAGTTTATATTGCTCGGGCCTTACTGAAGGGCTCCACGAAGTTCTTCTCTACTGAGATTTTTGCCCTTATCAACCTTGGCAATTCTAACTATGATGTTAGTTTTAAAAAATAAGTCTAGTCTAGACATGTTTTGGGCACGATATAATGCATGGAAGAATACTCCTCTTTGGTCACCCTTCCAGGTAATTCCTCTCATGAAGCCCACTATTAAAGTTATTATGATTATATTTAAGAATGAAGGAGTTAATGTGGAGGATATTTTGTTCTGGCTTCCTCAGCGCTGTGAGGTTTTGGGTACCCACTCCCCTACTTTAGACAGCGAACAGATTTGGGATGGTAGTTGGAAAATAAGGGCAAAATTATTTGTGACCAATTCTGGAACTGTACATTTACCTAGTACTTTTTATTTAGATAGAGATAGGGGTACCATTTTTTATGTGGGTCAGCCCAGATCCTGTTTTAAATGTGGGCCCTGGGTACACCTTAGTTCAGCCTGTGATACTGTCAAATGTAGTCACTGTCTTGAGTTTGGGCATGGTTCTGCTAAATGTCTTAATCTTTTTTGGTGTAATCTCTGTGAAAATACTGGGCATGAATATGGTAAATGTCCCTGGGCTTCCCATAATAGGGATGATTGACCTTCCCATGACAGTATTATTACTAGGGCGCAGCAACTACAGGCTAAAAAGGTTGCTGAACAGAGTCTTAAGGCTGGGATGGCTACACTTGCTAGGGAGGTCTTTGAGTTGCCTGATAGCAAGCCCCAGGAAGGTCAGGCTGCTGTATCACCACCTCTTTGTGAGGCTGACAATCTGCAGATCCAGGTAGAGCCAGATGTTCCAGCCAGTGCTCCTGACATTACCACTACTGCTGACCCTGCAGTAGTGCCTGACATGCCCCCCCCAACCCCGTATGATGATCTGGGTTTTAAGACTGTATCTAAAAAAGGCTGAGGCTAGGGAAGAAGGTAAAACATCAGTCAGCCTTAGAGGGACAAGACAGGGAGGGATTTCCTGCCGATTGGGTGCAGGGAAACAAATTTGCCTTGTTGGGCTCTGAACCAACGGACAAAGAGTCAGAAGATAAGACCACTGATACTTCCTCCTTATTGTCCACTACTGATAATGAGGATGGGGGGATCGGATTCTATTGCCAAGAATAACGTGAGCCTTAGTATTTGGACACTGCTTTTCTGCTTTTTCTTTTTTTTCATGGATTCCCTCTCCATTGCCACTACTAATGTTAATAGTATTAAAGGGGGGGAAGTTGACCAGTACAATGTTCTCACTTCAGGCTCTAGCCTGTGATATCATTTGTTTAATGGATACTAGACTCAAAACTCATGCAGAACTACAGGCTGCATCTCCTGCCTGGCCATTGGGAGCCTCCTTTTGGTCGATTCGGACTGATACCTGTGATGGCATTGGGATTCTTTTTACTAATTCTGCTATTACGGTTACTAGGTTATTAGATGTACAACCCGGGAGGGCCTTGTTGCTTGATCTTACTTATGGTAGTGAACGTTTTCGTTTAGTTGTTATTTATGCTTAATTGTTTGATTTATATTTCAAATGAAAGCAACTCGAGTTGCCTTATTTAATGACATCCACCAATTCTTCCATACCTCTAGACTGGTGATTTGGTTGTGGAGTTTTAATTGTGGCTTGCATCAGTCTGATAGGAGGTTACAAACTTCTAAACTTTTCTGTGATTCCAGCACCCTTAATCAAATATTACACACTACTGGTTTGTAGTATGCTTATCATAGTATACATCCTATAGGGGGATACACTTTTTTTAAGGGTAGGCTGAAGACCAGAATTGATTTTATTTTTTTGTCCAAAATATTACGGGTTTTGGACACTTCTACTAGGGTAATGGAATTTTCTGACCATGTTATGTTATACTCCAGGATTTCCTGGAAAGACACTGCTAGGTGTAAAAAGATTGGGTGGAAACTGAATAATGCTTTATTGATGAATCCCAAAATACAGAAAGCCTGGCACAGTAACTGGATGGCTAGATTATCGGTTAGTGACTGCTATGATGATGCTTCGGACCGGTGGGAGGATACTGAAAAAGCATGGAAAGAACTGTTTCAGTCACTGGCTACTTCTCAGTGTCGGACAGACTATTTGCAGTATTTGGAACTCCGTCATTATTTGCAGCATTTGATTTCTTTATCAGAATCATCTAGCCAGGACTATGGCTCTCAAATTCAGAATGTTAAACGTCAGATGATGTCTATTCGGTATAACCGAGCTAAACCTTTAGAACAGGAAGCTAGATTTGGTACCCAGGTTAGGAAACCATCTATAGATCCTTATAAAGGTAATCAGGATAGGGTTAGGAATAGATTTATTTCTGAGTTGCTTTCTTCTTCTACACAGTGTCTCTCTTCGTCTGCAGAAATTCTGTCCATTGTTGAGGATAAATTCAGAACTGTGTTTGAGGGTCAGGAAGTCAGTGGTGAAATGACACAGATTTTGCATTCCTTGCAGTTACCTCAGGTCCTCCCGGAAGATGTACAGATGTTAACAAATACAGTCACTAAGGACGTAGTTATGCAGGTCATAAGGCAGCTGAATTCTGATGCTGCCCCTGGTTTGGATGGGTTAGGGGCCGGGCTTTATAAACATTTTCTTGAAGAATTGACTCCGGCTTTGGTAATTCTTTATAATCATATGTTGCACACTTCTAGATTTGCTGCTTCTATGCAAGAAGCAGTTTTAGTATTAATTCATAAAAAAGCGTTCAGAATAACAGAGAGAATTGGAGACCACTGAGTCTCTTTAACACAGATAGGAAAATAGTGGCTAAAATCTTGTTGAACAGATTGAATAATATCTCAGATTATTTAATTAGTCCTGAACAGATGTATGTAGTTCCGGGACGGCAGATAAAAGACAACCTAATAGTGTTTAGGGAGTTGTTTCTGCAGGCTGACTCACATCAGGTCTCAGGGTGGGTGGTGGGAGCGGATCAAGAAAAAGCTTTTGATAGGGTTTCACATAAATTTTTGTTTGCTGTTTTAACTGCGTTTGGTTTCCCAGTGGTTTTTGTTTCCTGGGTTAAAGCTTTCTATGCCAATATTTCATTACGTCCAATGGGTGGTATGGACAGAAGGTTTTGGTTAACGGGGGGTGTGGCAGGGATGCCCCCTTAACCCTCTTTTGTACGTTTTCATTATTCATATTCTTAGGCTTCTATACGAAGTTTCAGAGACACAGGGTATACTGGTTCCACATACTGTTTTTTTAGTTAAGGCTATATTATTCGCAGATGATATGGTTCTTACATTAGGGGTTCATACTAAGGAGGAGGTTCTATGTACTGTTTCAAGGCAATATGCTGATATTTCCGGTTCCAGGATTAATTGGGATAAAAGTATTGGTATCCCTTTGGGAAACACTCCTGTTCCACAACTGGGTTTCCTAGGGGGGATCAGGATAACGGGTGAGGCTCTGAAAATTCTTGGGGTGTGGTTTGGGGGTCAGGATATGGCATATACTAATTGGATGCTGAACACTGGGAAAGCGGAACGTCTGGTACAGAGTTGGCATAATAAATTGATTGGTAAAAAGAAAAGGGTGCTTTTGATCAAAACCTTGCTTTTACCTATCTTTTTGTATCTTAGTTATGTTTTCCTACCTCCTCAGAGTTTGTTTACTAAATTATTTAGTTGTTTTTTTTTCAGGCTTTCTGGGGGGTTCCGGCTAAACCCAATCAAGAGAGATGTTACTTATAGGCCCATTGTAGAAGGGGTATAGGGATGGTCAATCCAGTAGCCTTTTATTTTAGTATTTTTTTCAGTTATAATTTTGGTTTAGCCTTGAAACCTGGTTCTGAACTGTGTCGTCCCTTAGTACTGGATTGGATTACTCCAAATAGGCAGTTTTGGGACCAGGGTAATACGAGGTTGTTTGGGGAGAGAACCCCTTTACCACATTATGGTACTGAATGTTTTAAATTGGCTGTGAAATGGAGTCTTCATCCTCAAGATCTTACGGTTCTGGATAGGAAGGCTGTTTATCAAGCTATTTTGGCTAAAGATAGTCAGGCCATCATCGAATTTCCCATGTGTTCGTCCATACAACAGATAAAGGTATTAAGGCATTTGCGTAATCCTCGAATACCTTCCAAAATGTAGGATAGTTTGTGGTTAGGAAATTTTGGTAGACTTAGTGTACGGGGCAACCATAAACATAAACAGTTAGGAGATAGATATTGCCCACATGATTCTTGTCCTCAGATTCTAGAATCACAAATTCACTTATTTAAAGAACGTGTATATGTAGCAAACCTCTGGAACTTCTTGGGTAAGACTTGGGGGGAACCTGAATTCTTTTTGTTAACCTATCCAGAAATCATGTATGGTGGGAGTCTGACATTGTGCAAGAAGAAAAAATTACTCACCTTAGTAATGTTGTTTCTTCTAATGGAGTCTTGCTATATTATGACAATTGCAGTTTGTCCTACCATTAGAACTGCTCCGGAGGTGAAAGAGTTAACTCCATTCCATGAATGGAACTTAGAGCACGAGCTCTAAAGAGAAGCTCTGTCTGTGTAGTTTCAAACCTAAAACTGTCAGATCTTTACGAGCAAAACTCACTAGGGTCTGTGTGGAAGCTGTAACCTACACTCAGCCAACTGGCTACCTAAATATTAACACCATTGCTGGTCCCAACACCAAAGACTCAAGTCAGGGGACCAGAACTAATAGTATAATTTAACAATATGAGAGAAATATAAGGAAAAATGAAAACACCACACCCCAAACCCCAAGAAGGGTGAAAACACATAAAAGGGCATAACATAGTGCCCACACTAGGCTGCCCACCCCATACCCAAGTAGAAGTTCTGAGAGGGGCAGGCTGGTGGGGAGGTCATAATATAGTAAGACTCCATTAGAAGAAACAACATTACTAAGGTGAGTAATTTTTTCTTCAAACAACATGAAGTCTTGCTATATTATGACAATTGCAGACTACACAGCAGTACCTCCATGGAGGAGGGACAGAACCTACTTATGGAATAGGCTCTGAAGCACAGCTGTGCCAAACCGAGCATCTCTCCTAGCCTGGACATCCAGAGAGTAATGCTTGGTGAAAGTGTGTACCGTTTCCAAGTAGCAGTTTGACATATCTCCAATATAGGGATGTCTCTGGCAGCAGCTAGAGACGCGGCTGTACCTCTGGTAGAATGAGCCCTCAAGCCAGAGGGAGGATCTCTGCCCAGTTTCTGATAACAAAATTGGATACAAGAGACAATCCACCTGGCAATTGATCTCTTAGTGGCAGGTTTCCCTTTCCCAACCTCACCATAAGTGAGAAAAAGTTGGAGGGATTCGAACCTGTGACCCTTGGTACGTTCTATATAGTAACTAAGGGCCCTCTTAACGTCCAAACTGTGCAATCTCCTCTCACCAGAAGAGGAATGTTCAGTGAAAAACACTGGAAGGGAGATAGATTGGTTAAGATGGAAATCTGAAACCACCTTAGGCAAAAACTTCCTGTTAGTCCTGAGGATAACCTTATCCCTGTGGAAAGAAATAAAGTCAGTTTCTACTGACAAGGCTTGCAACTCACTTATGCATCTAGCAGAAGTGATAACCACTAGGAAAACAGTTTTCCAAGTTAGATACTTAAGCTCTGCAGAAAACAGAGGTTCAGAAAAGGCTGGTATTAACTGGGCAATCAAACATTAAGGTCCCAGGCAGGCGGATCCCAAAAGGTGGATTAGTATGAAGTAATCCCTTAAAAAACTTGGAAAATACAGGGTGAGCGGAAGAGAGGATGGCTTTCCTGCTGAAACAAAAGCAGAGACAGCTGCCAAATGAACTCTCAGGGTAGCTGGTCTCAGGCCCAAAGAATTAAGATGGACCATGTAATCTAACACAATAGGCAAATCAGCAGATTCTGGGAAATATGTTTCCAGAACACCAAATGGAGAACCTTTCCACTTAGAATTATAAGTAGTTTTAGTGGAAGGCTTCCAGAAGCCTTTAGATTTCAAGAACACCCTGAGAGAGTGTGTAGGTCAGCAATTTAACCCTCAAGAGCCAGGCCTTGAGGTTGAGGGATTTGAGGTTGGATACCAAACTTTCCCTGGGCACAGGTTAATAGGTTGTGATTCCTGGGGAGACACAGGGGGAGATGGACTGTCAGAGACAGAAGGAGTGGGTACCAGGGCTGCCTGGCCCAATCTGGGGCAATCAGAATCACCCTGCAAGGCTGGGATCTGATTTTTACAAACACCTTGAATAGGAGAGGGAAGGGGGGAAAAGCAAACAGAAACTTCCCTTCCCAATCCAGGAGAAGGGCGTCCAGGGGGACTGAGCCCAACACTGGGGGCCTGCAACAGAACAGCAGAAGTTGATGATTGTCTGGGGCTGCAAAAAGATCTATCTGAGGGGTGCCCCATCTGGCAAAGACTATCCCCAGTACTTGAGGATCCAGAGACCATTCGTGATGGTCCTGAGAAATCCTGCTGAGAGCATCTGCTAGGACATTGTCCTTTCCTGGAAGGTGAACTGCTATGTGTGAAGTGTTCAGGGAATAGGCCAGAGACCACAACTTCATTGCCTCGGTGCACTAGGCCGGAGACCGAGTGCCCCCCTGCTTGTTGATGTACCACATTGTTGTTTTATTGTCTGTTCAAACAACATGAAGTCTTGCTATATTATAGACATTAGCAGTTTGATCCAGCTCTAGAACTGCCCTGGAGTGAAATGGTTAAAACCATTCCAAAATAGAATTTTGGCACGAGAGCAGCTCTATCTGTGTCATTTCAAACTTGAACTGTCAGATTCTTTACTCCGCCTCAGTGAACAGTCGCTCCGGAGATTTCTCCTTCTGCTCGGTTCATTTCTCAGTTTAAAAAGTGTTTTCTCGGTTGGATTTAACCGAGAATAGTTTATTTTAACCGAAAACCGTTCGGTTCAAGCTCTATCTGTGGTAACCGTAAGTAAATGAAGATTTTGTCTGTGTGGAACTTGTGTTATCGATTCGGTTTTGAACCGATCAGTGGGTTTAAAACTCATTTAAAACTAAAAGTTACTATTTTAGAGTGAGTTCCGGTTCTTATCGGTTCTAAAAAGCGGATTTATTACGTTTCATCACTACGTGACACGGTTAGGAACCGATAAGGGTGTCTTGCCTCAGCACTGCCGCTAAAGGGCAAGTTTTTGGTTAGGTTGGCATTATGTCTGAGAAACCCAAAAGAAAAACCGGGCCCACTGGGTTTCAACACTGTGATGTTTGTGGGGAAGTCTTTGCCAAGGCTGACCCACACACCAGATGTGTTTATTGTCTGGGGTTTGACCACCTCCAGTCAGACTGCCAGGTATGGAAGAATTTCCCTGCAGCCACCCTGGAAAAAAGATTGGGCAGGCTCAGAGAACGAGAGGCCAAAAAGTCCGCTGACCCGGATGGCCAGCCCGGTTCGGTGCCAACTGAACCAGAGGGAGTGCCCTCTGACCAGGGCCAGACTTCCTCGGGCAAAAGGAAAGCTGGTTCTAAAGAACCAATTCCAGTAAAGAAAACAAGAAAATCAGCAGGTCTGGAGTCCAAAATTCCTCTCCAACTGCTGCAGAGATAGCAAAAGCCATACAAATTGTCCAGTCACTGTCTCAGGGTCCGTCCGAACCACCACTATCTGGTAAAAGGTCGGTTTGTCCAGTCCCAGTGGTTCGGGATTATGATATTGAGGAATTTTATGAACCAGAAGAGGGGGAGGAGGATTATGAACAGTATGAATGTGGCTGGGAAGGTCTGGGTGTGCCCATTGAACCGGACATCTCCCCAGACAGACCTTTAGAATCTCCCCCATGCTGTCTGAGCCCCATCTCATTTTATGTTTTATAAAAAAGTTGCTGAAACCCTCCAGCTTCCTATAGAAGAGGCTGTGGATGAGCAAGAGGAGTCTGATTTTGTAGAAATGATGGATATTCCAGAGTCTAGGAGATTGTCTATTCCTTTACATAAGTCTTTTAGGAAACAAACAATTAAAATTTTAAAAGCTCCTAATTCTGTGCCTCCTATAGATAAAAAGATGGACAGAAGGTATACATTGTCAGGCCCTGATACAAAATTCCTTTCTCAACAATGCAGTCATGTTGGGGTAGTTCAGGCTGCTGCCTGTGATAAAGCTAATATTCCTTGGCTTCACATCCTCCTGACAAGGATTCCAAGAAGATTGATGCCATGGCAAAAAACAGTATATGGCAGCTCTCTGGGACTCAGGCAAGCAAATTATATGGCTTATGTAGCTGGGTATCAGAAATCTAGATGGGATACTCTTATGCAATTGGCCAAGCAGGCCCATGGCCAGCTGGCTAGTGAACTAGAACAGGTTGGCTGCTGATGGCATTGAAGCCTCTAAGGTTCAGCTTCATGCTGCTGTGGATGTTAATGATGTTTCCTCTGGGGTCATGGCCACATCTGTAGCTTTTCGTGAGGTTGGCCTGGCTCAGGTGTACTAGTTTGTCTCGGATACCCAGACTAAGGCTATGGATTTTCCTGTGGTGGGACATTCTCTGTTTGGAGAGCAGACAGAGAATTACATGAAGAAGATGGATGAATATAGGACTACTTACAAGAGTGCCCAGGCTAAGGAGCAGCAAGCCACTCCTCAAAGGCATGCCTCTAGGGTAGGGGTGCTGCTCACAGGCCTCTACCAGACTCAGGCCCCCTGCCTATGCTCAGAGGGGCTTCTTCAGAGGCAGGGGCAGACGAGGGGTGGGCAGACCTGCTCCCACCCCCCAGCCTAAAGCTCCTGCGAAACAGGCACCCTGATGGGGTGCCCAGGGCCGATTCTCCTGCACCAGTGGGGGGGCAGGCTGGCTTACTTCAGTCAGAATTGGGCTTCTTTAACCTCAGACAAGTGGGTTCTGGAAGTAGTAAGCCAGGGTCTGGTTCTCAGCTTCAAAAAGTTTCCCAAGTTGAGAAGCAGACTTTTCTACCTGCAAGTGCTTCAGAGACCCTCGCTCTGGAAACAGAGGTCTCATCCCTGTTAGCTCTCAGAGCAGTAGAAAGGTTCCTCCCTGCATCAGGGCAGGGGTCTGTATTCAGATGCTTCCTTACCCCAAAAAGACAGGAGAATGGCGGCCCATTTTAGATCTCAGATATCTGAACAAGCATCTTTTGAAACCAAAGTTCAAAATGGTAACTCTGGCAATGATTTTACCTTCCCTAAGGCCAGGGACTGGCTAGCCTCCCTGGACCTCAAGGATGCCTATTTCCATGTCCTAATCAGAAGATCCCATCGAAGTACCTCAGATTCGAACTGCCCTCAGGTCATTACCAGTTCAGAGCAATGCCCTTCGGCCTTACCTCTGCCCCAAGGGTATTCACAAAGTGTCTAGCAGTGGCAGTGGCCCACTTAAGGAGGCAGAGGATTGCTGTTTTTCCCTATCTGGATGACTGGCTCATTGTAGGCCAGTCCCCAGAACAGGTAAAATCTCACCTGCAGGTCACCCAGCAGCTTCTCACCTCTCTGGGCTTTCTGCTAAACCTACCAAAGTCGGTTCTGGAACCAGTCCAGGTACTCACCTTTATAGGAGCAGAATTGGACACAAAGCTAGCCAGAGCCTTTCTTCCCCCAGAAAGAGTAAGGAATTTAGTGGCTCTGGCCTCTTCCTTCACTCTGCAGGTCTCGACCAGCAAGACACTTTCTGCAGCTCCTGGGCACATGGCTGCATCCACAGCTGTTGTGCAGGGAGCCAGATTTCAGATGAGAGACATTCAGTTTCACTTGAGAACCTTTTGGTCTCAGAGAAGAGATCCCCTTTCCAAGTTGTTCCCAGTGACTCGAACCTTGATCCTAGCTCTCCAGTGGTGGCAGGATCAGAGCAATTTAAGAGTGGGGATGACCTTCATTTCCCCTTCTCACGACTTGACTCTCACTACAGATGCTTCCCTTCTGGGGTGGGGAGCCCACATGGGCGACATTTCCACTCAGGGAGTTTGGTCCCCCAGGAATCTCTGCTCCCATCAATTTGCTGGAACTCAGAGCTGTCTTTTAGCTCTTCAAGCTTTTTCCATCTGTCCCGACAGGTGATACAAGTCAGAACAGACAACACCACAACAATGTGGTACATCAACAAACAGGGGCACTCGGTCTGCCTTGTGCACCGAGGCAATGAAGTTGTGGTCTCTGGCCTATTCCTGAACACTTCCTCATAGCAGTTCATCTTCCAGGGAAGGACAATGTCCTAGTGGATGCCTCAGCAGGATTTCCCAGGGCCATCACGAATGGTCCCTGGATCCTCAAGTGCTGGGGATAGTTTTTGCCAGGTGGGGCATCCCTCAGATAGATCTTTTGCAGCTCAGAAAATCACAAACTTCCTCTGTTCTGTTGCAGGCCTCCAGTGCTGGGCTCAGTTCCCTGGATGCCCTTCTTCTGGATTGGGAGGGAAGTTCCTCTATGCTTTCCCTTTCCTCTCCTATTCAAAGTACTAGTCAAAATCAGATCTCAGCCTTGCAGGGTGATTCTGATTGCCCGGATTGGGCCAGGCAGCCCTGGTACCCACTCCTTCTGTCTCTGACAGTCCATCTTCCCCTGTGCCTCCCAGGAATCACAATCTGTTGACTTGTGCTCAGGGAAGGGTTTGGTACGGACCAAATCCTCAACCTCAAGGCCTGGCTCTTGATGAGTTAGAGTTTGCTGATTTACACCTCTCTCAGGGTGTTCTTGAGATCCTAAAGGCTTCCAGAAAGCCTCCCACTAGGGCTACTTATAGTTCTAAATGGAAAAGGTTTTCCATTTGGTGTGCTGGAAAAATATTTCCCAGAATCTGCTGAATTGCCCATTTTGTTAGATTACATGGTACATCTTAATTCCTTGGGTCTCAGACCAGCTACCCTGAGAGTTCATTTGGCAGCTGTGACTGCTTTTGTGTCAACAGGAAAGTCATCCCTCTTTCCTCTCATCCTGTGTTTTCCAAGTTTTTAAGGATTACTCCATACTAATCCTCCTTTCAGAACCGCCCCTGCTTGGGACCTTAATGTTTGCATTGCCCAATTAATGCAACCCCCTTTTGAACCTCTGTCTTCTGCAGAGCTTAAGTACCTAACTTGGAAAACTGTTTTTCTAGTGGCTATCACTTCTGCCAGACGCATAAGTGAATTGCAAGCCTTGTCAGTGGAGACTGACTTTATTTCTTTCACAGGGATAAGGTAGTCCTTAGGACTAATAGGAAGTTTTTGCCTAAGGTGGTTTCAGATTTCCATCTTAATCAATCTATCTCCCTTCCAGTATTTTTCACTGATCACTCCTCTTCGGGTGAGAGAAGGTTGCACAGCCTGGATGTTAAGAGAGCTCTTAGTTATTATATAGGCGTACCAAAGGTCTGGGTTCGAATACCTCCAACTTTTCCTTACCTATGGTGAAGTTGGGAAAGGCAAACCTGCCACTAAGAGATCAATAGCCAGGTGGATTGTCTCTTGTATCCAATTTTGTTATCAGAAAGTGGGCAGAGGCCCCCGGTTTGAGGGCTCATTCTACCAGGGTACAGCTGCCTCTAGTGCTGCCAGAGATATCCCTTTATTAGAGATTTGCCAGGCTGCTACTTGGAAAATGGTACACACTTTTACCAAGCATTACTCCCTAGATGTCCAGGCCAGGAGAGATGCTCAGTTTGGCACAGCTGTTCTTCAGAGCCTATTCCCTAAGTAGGTTCTGCCCCTCCTCCATGGAGGTACTGCTGTGTATTCTGCTAATGTCTATAATATAGCAAGACTTCACATTGTTTGAAGAAAAAATTACTCACCTTAGTAATGTTGTTTCTTCTAATGGAGTCTTGCTATATTATAGACCTCCCCCCCAACCTGCCCCTCTCAGAACCTCTACTTGGTGGGGTGCGGGCAACTTAGTGTGGGCACTACTTATGTCCTGTTAGCATTTTGTCCCCTTTGGGACTTTGGGGGTGTGTATGTGTACGCGTGTGTGTTTTATTATACTTATGTTCCATTTTCATATTATTAGAATGGTGTTAGTATTTCTGCTCCCCTGACTTGAGTCTTGGGTGTTGGGACCATCAATGGTTGTTATTATTTAGGTAGCCATTTGGCTAGTGTAGTTACAGCTTCCACACAGACCTTAGTGAGTTTGGCTCGTAAAGATCTGACAGTTCAAGTTTGAAATGACACAGATAGAGCTGCTCTTGGCAAAATTCTATTTTGGAATGGTTTTAACCATTTCACTCCGGGGCAGTTCTAGAGCTGGATCAAACTGCTAATGTCTATAATATAGCAAGACTCCATTAGAAGAAACAACATTACTAAGGTGAGTAATTTTTTCTTCTGACTTGTACCACTTTGTTCTGGACAGAAGCAGAAAACGCTTGAAGTGCTAAAAAGACAGCTCTGAGTTCCAGCAAATTGATGTGGAGCAGAGATTCCTGGAGGGACCATACTCCCTGAGTGGAGAGGTCGCCCATGTGGGCTCCCCACCCCAGGAGGGAAGCATCCGTAGTGAGGGTCAAAGTGTGAGAAAGGGGAATGAAGGGGACCCCAGTCTTAAATTGCTCTGATCCTGCCACCACTGGAGGGCCTGGATCAGGTTCGGGTCACTGGGACCAACTTGAAAGGGGTCTCTTCTCTGAGACCAATAAGCTCTCAAGTGAAACTGAATGTCTCTCATCTGAAATCTTGCTCCCTGCACTACAGCTGTGGACGCAGCCATGTGCCCCAGGAGCTGCAAAAGTGTCTTGCTGGTCGAGAGACCTGCAGAGTGAAGGAGGAGGCCAGAGCCACCAAGTTCCTTACCCTTTCTAAGGGAGAGAAAGCTCTGGCCAGATTTGTGTCCACTCTGCCTATGAAGGTGAGTACCTGAACTGGTTCCAGAACCAACTTTGGTAGATTTAGCAGGAAGCCCAGGAGGTGAGAAGCTGCTGGGTGACTTGCAGGTGAGATTTTACCTGTTCTGGGGACTGGCCTACAATGAGCCAGTCATCCAGATAGGAAAAACAGCAATCCTCTGCCTCCTTAAGTGAGCCACTGCTACTGCCAGACATTTTGTGAATACCCCTTGGGGCAGAGGTAAGGCGAAGGGCATTACTCTGAACTGGTAGTGACCTGAGGGCAGTTCGAATCTGAGGTACTTTCAGTGGGAGCTTCTGATTAGGACGTGAAAATAGGCATCCTTGAGGTCCAGGAAGCTAGCCAGTCCCTGGCCTTAGAGAGGTAAAATCATTGCCAGAGTTACCATTCTGAACTTTGGTTTCAAAAGATGCTTGTTCAGATATCTGAGGTCTAAAATGGGCCGCCATTCTCCTGTCTTTTTTGGGGTAAGGAAGTATCTGGAGTACAGACCCTTGCCCTGGTGTAGGGGAGGAACCCTTTCTACCGCTCTGAGAGCTAACAGGGTTGAGACCTCTGCTTCTAGAGTAAAGGTCTCTAAAGAGCTTGCAGGTGGAAAAGACCTGATTCTCATCTTTGGGAAATTTTTGAAGCTGAGAACCAGACCCTGGCTTACTACTTCCAGAACCCACTTGTCTGAAGTTAAAGACACCCAGTTCTGACTGAAGTAAGCCAACCTGCCCCCTACTGGTAAAGGAGAATCGGCCCTGGGCACCCCATCAGGTGCCTGCTTGGCAGGTGCTTTAGGCTGAGAGGTGGGGCAGGCCTGCCCACGCCGCCTGCCTCTCTGCTCTGAAGAACCCCTCTGAGCATAAGCAGAGGAGGCCTGGGTTTGGTAAAAGGCCTGTGAAAGGCCTACCTCACCCTGGGGTGTGCCTCTGAGGAGTGGCTTGCCGCTCCTTGGCTTGGCACTTTTATAGGTAGTCCTATATTCATCCATCTTCTTCATATAATTCTCTGTCTGCTCCCCAAACAGAGAATTTCCCACCACAGGAAAATCCATAGCCTTAGTCTGGGTATCCTGTGACAAGTTAGTACACCTGAGCCAGGCCAACCTACGAAAAGCTACAGATGTGGCCATGACTCTAGAGGAAACATCATTAAAATCCACAGCAGCATGAAACTGCACCTTAGAAGCCTCAATGCCATCGGCAGCCACCTGCTCCAGCTCACTAGCAAGCTGGCTAGATGCTTGTTTGGCTAAATCCATAATAGTATCCCATCTAGATTTCTGATACCTTGCTACATAAGCCATATAATTTGCTTACCTGAGTCCCAAGGACGCTGCCATGTACTGTTTTTTTTGCCATGGCATCAATCTTCCTGGAATCCTTGTCAGGAGGATGTGAAGCCAGGGGAATATTAGCTTTATCACAGGCTGCAGCCTGAACTACCCCAACATGACTGCATTGCTGAGAAAGGAATTCTGTATCAGGACCTGACAGTGTGTACCTCCTGTCCATCTTTTTATCTACAGGAGGCACAGAATTAGGAGTTTTTAAGATTTTTATTGTTTGTTTCCTAAATGACTTATGCAAAGGAATAGACAATCTCATAGACTCTGGTATATCCATCATTTCTACAAAATCAGGCACGTCTTGCTCATCCACAGCTTCCTCCAAAGGAAGCTGGAGGGTTTCAGCAACTTTTTTGTAAAACTTAAAATGAGAGGGGGACTCAGAAAGCATAGGGGGAGATTCTAAAGGTCTGTCTGGGGAGATGTCCGGTTCAATGGGCACACCCAGACCCTCCAAGTCACATTCATACTGTTCATAATCATCCTCCCCCTCCTCTGGTTCATAAAACTCCTCAACATCATATTCCTGAACCAATGGAACCGACCGAACCGACCTTTTACCAGATAGTGGCGGTTCGGACGGAACCGGAGAAAGTGACTGGACAATCTGAATAGCTCTTGCTATCTCTGCAGCAGTTGGAGTAAGAATTTTGGGCTCCAAACCTGCTGACTTTCTTGTTCTCTTTACTGGAACTGGTTCATCCGAGCCAGCTTTTCTTTTGCCCGAGGAAGTCTCGCCCTGGTCAGAGGGCACTCCCTCCGGTTCGGTTGGCACCGAACCGGGCTGGCCATCCGGTCAGCAGACTTTTTGCTTTCTAGTTCCCTGAGCCTGCCCAATCTCTTTCCAGGGTGGCTGCGGAAATTCTTACAAATCTGGCAGTCTGACTGGAGGTGGTCAAACCCCAGACAATAAACACATGTGGTGTGTGGGTCAGCCTTGGCGAACTTCCCCACAGACATCACAGTGTACAGAAACCCAGTGGGCGGTTTTCTTTGGGTTTCTCAGACATAATGCCAGCCTAACCAGAAAACTTGCCCGCTAGCGGCAGTGCCAGGCAAGACACGCATATGTTCTTACCGTGTCACGGTATTGGAAAAAACCGTAATGAAATCCGCTTTTTAGAACCGATAAGAACCGGAACCGCACTCTAAAATCTCAAGTTTAAAAACTTTAAGTTTTAATCCAAGCTGATCGGTTCAAAACCGAACCGATAAAACTTACAAGTTCCACACAGAATTAAAATATGAATTACTTACGATACCACAGACAGAGCTTGAACCGATTGGTTTTGCGGTTAAAATAAAACTATTCTCGGTTGAATCGAACCGAGAAAACACTGTTTAAACCGAGAAATGAACCGAGCAGTAGGAGAAATCTCCAGAGTAACTGTTCAGTGAGGCAGAGTAAAGAATCTGACATTTTAGGTTTGAAACTACACAGACAGAGCTTCTCTTTAGAGCTCGTGCTCTAAGTTCCATTGATGGAATGGAGTTAACTCTTTCACCTCTGGAGCAGTTCTAATGGTAGGACAAACTGCAATTGTCATAATATAGCAAGACTTCATGTTGTTTGAAATATAATTTTGAGAATACATATGTCATTTTGGCTGTGATTCATTATCATATATGGCAAGTTAGATGTTTGGGGCTTTTGCAACAAAAATGGGTATCGCACATTGAATTGTTAGCAAACATTAAGAAATCTTTACAGGATATAGTACAGATGGATTTGCTTCGATATAGTAGAGAGAAAGTTTCACATTTATGAGTTAATTGTGATACCTGGTATTAGCTATGTTGTCTGCCTTTGCATATATTTTTTCTTACCCTGGCTCTGTAATGATCTGTGCTTTATTGTTTGCAATTATACAATGGCAAGAAAGAATCCTGTCTTCTGATTGGTCAGTTGCTGTCACAGCAGGGATGTTATCCTGGCATAACATCCCTGCTGATTGTTTGGATCATATTGATGAGCATCAACATGATGATCTCCTCTTTTTCTTAAGGAACAAAAATATGTTTGCACACTAACAAAAACATTTTAAAATTATTTTTTTTATTATAAAACAACAAGCCATTGTATAATAGGAATAATGCCCTCCATGGTGGGAGTTATGCTGGGATAACATCCCTTCTCGGGTGTTGGATGCCCGAGGCCACCGGCCCAACCACCTGAGGTGGGATGTTATCC
Organism: Neoceratodus forsteri; assembly: GCA_016271365.2. Classification (NCBI taxonomy): domain Eukaryota; kingdom Metazoa; phylum Chordata; order Ceratodontiformes; family Ceratodontidae; genus Neoceratodus; species Neoceratodus forsteri. The sequence continues at coordinate 1,704,925,194 of CM028129.1, read as the reverse complement.
CAGCATAACTCCCACCCTGTCAGGCATTATTCCTTTATTGTCTTTGTTTGATTCCTTTTGTATTGTTTTTGTTATGAAGTCCAACTTTTCAATAAAAATTCCCCTACTCTTTTCGAGAAGTGCCATGGGATCTTTAACATCCACCTGAACTACCACCAGAACAGGCAGGTGAGACCTCAGTTTAACGACTCATCCGAAAGACGGATGCCACCAAAAAGCCCTCCGGGGTCAATCCCAGGCTCAACTGTACTTGGCTACTGAGATCAGACAGATCGTGCAACCAGGGGAGAAGGCAGTAGGTGGAGACTTCGGATTTGGCTGAACTGCAGGTCAGATGGATAGGCTCTGGTACCAAGCTCCTCCTAGCTAAAGAAGGTGTGGAGAAGGTCCCCGCCCCACTTCAGTAAAGGGTGGGATAGCCCTCCCTGGACAGGACCCCCCGGTTACTGCAGTCAAAGAGGGAGAACCCAAGAGTTCAGGGGGGATCCTGTCCAGGATAACTCCCCCCCCAGGAAGAGGGTGGAGAAAGAAGAAGGAAAACTTATATGGAGAAAATGAGAGAGTCCTCGTGGACCCTCTCCCCTCTTTCCAACCTGGGGGGGGGTTCCCCACATAGGGAATCAATCATGTCTCACAGGACCAGACTGAGTCCTGGAGGAACCCACCTGATAAGAATAGAGGGACCCAAGGGGAGTGTACATGGTCAGGGCGAGAAGCCCTACTTGCCCTCCCCCTCAGGGTGGGCCCTCTGTCACTTAAGGTAACAGAGGACCCAGAGGTACCAGTAGGACTACACCCACAATTGGCCTCAAGGGAAAGGAGGGCAAGCAGTGAGAAGGCATTGTCCAGAGACTGAGGCCCAAGAAGGGAAGGTGGGCGGGTTTCAGTGATGAATGGTGAAGATACACAGGAAGATCAAGAATTATGGTAGGTATGTAACTTTCATATCATCCCTGTGTCAATCTTCACCATTCATCACTGACTAGGTGAGTACCAAGCACCCCGAAGGTGGCCTAACACTGCTCTGAGGGACATGAGTCCCTTAGCCCCCCCCCCGAGTAGGGGAGAACTACAGGAGGAGACTCATTACAGGCCAGTTAGGCCTGTGACTGGTTAGGGTGAGGCGGGGTCTCCCGTAACCTGGGAGATGGAAGTCACTCCTGCAGTTCCCACCTTGCACTATGGGAGAAAGGTCCCCTGGAAAACAGTGGCAAGCACCCTATGCCAGGCCAAGGGTGACAACCTTGATAGACGAAGCCACACCATCTGCCTAATGCAGACCACTGCCCCTGCTAGCTTTGAAGCTACCTCATTGGCATCATAAGATGCCCTTGCCTGGTGTCTTGCGAGCTCCAGACCATGCATGGAGAGGGCAATGGCCTGTTTGATCACCTCTGAATCAGGCAGCAATACCAGCACCTGGCTTAGCACTGACCTCAGATGCCTACTGTAGGCAGCGTGGTGCGCCTGATGAGCTGTGATGCTAAGCATAATGCGCACCAAGGAGAACACTCTCTGTCCCCAGTGGTCGAACTCTGCGGAGTTTGCATCCGGAGGTCGGTCATGCATTGGGTGTCTATGCCCAGAAGGGGTGTCCAGCAACACCACTCCCAAAGTGGGGTAAGGCAAGTCACCTGGAGACCCCTGGGGTGCACAATATCTGCGCTGGCAGTCCATCTGGGCTGGAGCTGGGGTGGACCGGCACTGCCAGGTACGGTATGATGGTTCCTGAAAAGGGATCAGCCAGGAAGGGACCACTAGGTGGTCAGCGCTGAATTCACTGAGGAAAACACGCATCATCCGTTCAGGATTGCATCTTGCGATGTGGGATAGGTGCAGATCACCAACCAGCCTCGTAAGGAAGTGCTGCTACTCAGTTTGATCAGTGTCTGAGGACAGATGGATGGAGGTATCCTCTTCCTCAAAGGAGGAAGACAAGGAGGCCAACAAATCTGAACAGTCAGAGTGTGGTGGCTGTGGGGGAGATAGGCAAAAGACCTGCTCGTCCATATCCCTGATGTACCTGGGGAAGGTGGCAGCAGTGGCTCTAAACTGCTCCCAGGTCAAAGACCCCAAAGCATACCTCTCAACCTCCTGCCTCATAAATCAGGGACAAGGCTTAAAAAAATCAGGGACACAGGACCAAAATCAGGGACACATCTTCAAAATTAGAGATAACCACCCAGAAAGCTGGTAGAATATGGGGCTTAGAGCAAAATGCATTTTCGAAAGAAGAACAAGTCTGTAACTTTAATGCTTGACATTGTTTTGTGCTTACAGTCCCCACTGTTTAGCCACAAAAACACAAATTTTAGGAGGGACAGAGTAAAATTTTGAGGCAAAATCAGGGACGTCCCTGAAAATCAGGGACACTAGAAGGCAGAATTTCACTGTTTGCTGATGACACAAAGCTCTGTAACAGAGTAGACACACCAGAGGGTGTAGACAGAATGAGAAGGGACCTGAAGAAACTTGAAGAATGGTCAGGGGTTTGGCAGTTGAAATTCAATGCAAGGAAGTGCAAGATAATGCACATGAGGCATAAAAACCCTGGCACAATATATCAGTTGGGGGGTGAGGATATAGCATGCACCAAGCAGGAAAGGGATCTTGGAGTTATCATCTCTGATGACCTCAAGGCAGGGAAAAGTGTGACAAGGCAGCAGGTAAAGCAAATAGGATGCTGGGATGCATAGGCAGGGGCATGACCAGCAGGAAAAGGGAGGTCATAATTCCACTATACAAGACACTAGTGAGGCCGCACCTGGAGTACACTGTGCAGTTCTGAGACCTTACCTACGTAAGGACATAGACAGGGTAGAGAGGTTCAGAGGAGGGCAACAAAGATGGTGCATGGATTGCATCTCAAGTCCTATGAGGACAGGTTGAAGGCACTGAACATGTACTCCCTGGAGGAAGGAGGGAGAGGGGATATGATAGAGACATACAAGTATCTTACAGGGAGGAACAGGGTGCAGGAATGCACTATTTTTAAGCAAAAAGATGTTCCAGGACTAGAGGGCATGGGATGAAGTTGGAGGGAGGACGATTCAGAGACAAACGTGAGGAAGAATTTCTTCACAGAACGGGTGGTGGACAAGTGGAACACCCTGCCAGAGGAAGTGGTGGGGGCTGAAACAATCATGGGATTTAAGAATGCATGGGATAGACATAAAGGAATTCTGGAGATCAGGGGTAAGGGGTAACAGACTTCCTGGAAAACATAAACTGAACTTGAGAGGTATGTGCCCAACAGGGCATGAGTGAAGTGGGCCAATTATCAAGGTCAAACTTGCCTGCCTGAGGCTGAGAAAAGAGGCTACAATAACCCTTCTTGGCCACATGATCCAATTTCTTGGATTCTTTGACAGGGGGCTTATCAATATCCCTGACACTGCCTGTCCAATGGAACACTGAATTGGTAACCAGGCCCGCAGCCGAGGGATGGTCCATGAACCCAGGCAGGGACTGCATAGTTGCAAGGCATATGGGCCAATGGAATAGGGCAGGAGGCTGGATGCTGCCAGAGCCCCAACATGAGCCCAAGAATGGCCTCAGCCACCAGGAAGGCAACTCCCAGGGAGTCCTGCTGGTCGAGGATCTTGGTGAGGGGATATTTGGCCTGTTTCTGGATGGGCTCCAACTGGATCCCAGTGGTCTCCAAGAGGAGGTGGAGCATGGCCCTGAAAGAAGCAGGACCATGATCTGTGGACAAATCCTCACCTGACTCCAGGTCAACTGGCCTAAAATGCATGGAGGAATCCTCCAATTCTGAGGATTCATCAAAGACTGGCTGCCCCCCCCCCCAGTCCTCGCTAACCTTACGAGGCTCATCGGCCTGAGTGACCGTGATCGATAGCCACCAAGGAAGCCCAGGGGTATGCGGGCATTCTTGGATGGCAGATCATCCTTTGGCTGAAGCTGTGGGGGTTCCACCCGAATGGGCACAGGCCAGAACCAGCTGAGCTAGAATCAGTTCGGGCCAAGGTGATGGCAGCCAAGGGAGTGCCGGGGAAGAAGCTAGCACCGGCTTAGGCCCAGCACCCAAAAACAGCTGCTGTCACATGAACTCCTCATAGTGCCACCACAACTTGCAGTGGAGCTGTTCCTCCCCCGAAGAGGAGGAGTAGCAGCAACACTGTTTGCCCAAATGCTGAGCACATGAATGCCAACTTGAGTGAGGGCTACTCGACCTTGAGCTATAAGTTCATGACCTTGACCTTGACTGCCGGTGGACCAGATGGCAGGAAGAGGCCAAATCTGGAGAGGGAAGCCTGTTGCCCCCCGCATGATCAATGTCCCTTGAGCTAGGGACCGGATCAGCTGGCTGATCTGACCCACCCAGGGCTGCAAGGTCAGGACCGGAGTCCTGGAGAGGGAAGTATCCCCCTCATCCTGTGACAGCAAGTCAACTGGTTCAAGAGAAATCTTGACTGGCTGGTTGGCCCGCATTTCACCCGACAGGCCTGGTGGGGACAACGTGGGGCCTGTAGACTGGATGGCAAGCTTGACCAAAGCCAAATTGTTAAGGAACATAGACGAAGCAGAAGTACGGGAATCCAAGGCCTGAGAGCACATGCAATCCCACGACCTGCGACAGGACATTTTAACTTTTGTTTTAGAATCCTTCTTGGATTTAGATCCACTAGAAGGGCCCTCTCTGAAGGTAGAAAGGGACTGGAATGCCCCTGTAAAAGAGGTGCCAAAGCCCAAGTGGAATCAGTGCAGACACCGAGGAGGAGCCCGCGGTCATCTGGGTGGCAGCTTCCTCAAAAGCCGTCACTTGTTCAGCGAACCCCACAGCCATGGAGACTGCCTTATCAGTATCCTTGGAGAAAATGGGAGGATCCCACTTGTCTGGGTGACCCAGCATAGCAGTCCATCACAGTGGAGGGATGCAGAGTGCAGCACAGGCTGCAAGCCTGGGGGTCATGGTCCTGGCCCAGGTAATACACGCACATGGCATAAGGGTCTGGGTGGGATATTTTCTGCCCGCATGGGCAAAGTTTGAAACCGGGCATTAACTTCGGAGCAGAGGAGTCTATGGTGCGAGCATGGAAAAAAACGCAAAGTAGCCTGAAGACCAAGAGTTTAAAATTATTGGTCAGACAAAGGAACCACAAAAATGCAGAGCACAATGGAGGGAACCTGTCTCTTCCAGAAAAAAGGAAGATCTGACATCAAGTGGTGGCGCCAAGAAGGATACCTCTCAGGTGGGTGTGAGGAGCCAGCTTGAAGACCTTCCGGCAAGTCTTAAAGGGGAAAGGAATTCTGCCAGAAGTGTGGCTAGTACACCATATCCATGCCCCTAGAACCACACATAACCAAAAAACAAAAACAATAAAAAAGGGAAAAAGATACATTAATAAGTCATAGCACACTGTTCAGCTCAATGCAATTCTTTCAAAGCAGCTTCACACAATTTAATTGAATAATGGAGACATAAGGCAAGCTCATTTGCTGTGACACTAACTGGCATAGATAAAACTTAAGACAGGTGAAAATTACTGCTATAGTGCTTCTATAACAGTTCTGTAACCGCACTGGACAATCACCTAAAACTAAACATTCATAGGTGAGTCTTTCCATCCACAGAAGTTCCGATCTCACAGATAGCAGTTTCCAAAACCCAATGACACATGTACATGACAACAGAAAATGCTCTAGGGTATCAGCGTCAGCTCCACATTTTGGATAGGGACAGGCTCTATCCTCCACTGCCTTATGTTTATGATTTCCACATACCCCTAACATTATGAGTGATGACCCAAAGGCACAACCCAGTGCCTGTCACTCTCTGCAGGGTGGTGATGGGGTTGGCTTCAGTTCAATACTTCACTGCCATTCCTATTATGCAGCTCTGTAACTCCTACACTACCACTGCCAATGCCAGCAAGCAAACATTCGGCACTGACATATGCTTGTTGTACTATGTATCAGTGCACACATGAATGTTAGACTGAGATTAGAAGTGCAGGAATGAATAGGTATGGTAAATGGGTATGAGGGTTGGGTGGACCTGGGGTATTTTACGTATTTTATTTTTCTAACCTGATTAATTTAAACTTTGCAACTTGAACTCTGTAACTTGTATTTACTTCATGTAACAACCACAGAAGCACCTTGTAACCAGGGCTTATATAGCCCTAATGATGTATTTGTATGTACAAATAAGCCTGTATAAATAAAAAACATTTTACTATTACTAATTGGCACACATCAAATGTATTGAGACATTACACCGTATTAAACAGCTGACTGAGGACCGTATCCAAATCTACGGGTAGGGGCTGGTCCCCCATTCCATCACCTGTATTTGCATTTACATAATACACTCCTCTTGACTGAAGGGGACACAGGACTCTATGTCTGCTTATGAGACTTGAACTAAGGTCTACATCTTTGCATTGTCTTTGAATGTGGAACTCATACCATGGTTCCAAGGTGCTTGATGGACAAGATGTACACAAGGGCAAAGTACTCCATGGAACTGACTACAAACAGGTCATAAGCAGAGTACCTGTCCTGATAGTAATGAAATCTGGTACTTGTTACTGAGATGCTTAGCCTTCATGTCTATGTGAGGCTTGATCAAGGGCTCACCCTTTATCTCAAAAACCCATTTAAACTACAACGAAACACTGGAAGTCAAGGTTGGCAGTGACAGTGATCCAGCATAGGGATGCCTGATGTAGCATTAGTCTGTCGTAAAAAGAGGATAGGAGAAATTCCTTCATACTTACCATAATTTACTTTTTTGTTAGTTCCAGTGTTGTCAGTGGGGTAGACCCAGTAGTGGTGTTCATTACACATACGTATTAACTCCCCATTGACAACATGAAACAATACAGAAAGTGCTATGTACAATGGTAAGTGACAATAAAAGAGAGGAGAGCAAAGGGGAAATCAAATACAAACTAAAGGAAAACAAGTAGAATTTATCCCCAATGGCAGTGGATGCTCACCTGGTATATCTTTGAACTGTTTCACACATTTGTGCATGGTCTTAAAGGACTCATTCACATTCTTCTCCAACTGCTCAGCATCAATGGTGGTGAGGGGGTCATTCATCCAGCTCTCGTACCAGCGTAGCCAGTCAGATGTTGTACACCAGAGGTCACGGAAGGGCTGGAAATCCTTGTTCAGTTTATTTAGCTTGTCATACTAAAAAAAAACAGAAAGAAAGGAGGGTTGCTTATTTTGTGACCACTGACATAGTGAATGGACTCACCTGTTCCATTTTAAGACACATACCAGGAGAAGTAGAAAAATGAATGTTACATACTTATCATAACTCTTGATCTTCCTGAATGTCATCTACATAGATTACCACAGATGGTCTGAACTGAAAGCACTAAGACCCAATGGGAGCCAAAACTTTTGTGGTGGGAGCTGGAGATTTGAGTAGACCCCAAGCGTCCCTCACATATGCACCAGCTGTTATACAGGGGTACCAATTCCCAATCACCCCAGTACTTTTTTAACTGAGATGGTAGCAGCATTAATATAACAAGTTCACTATTTAAGGGCATAAGATAACCCTTGCCCATGTAGGAAAGGCCAACAATTCCAGTAATACACTGTCTTCATAGTCCAAACCAACAGAAAAGAGTGGAAAACCATAACAAAACAAAACCGGAGTGAGTCTGAGGGATGGTGGGAGGACATGGTAATCTATGGAGAAGACGTTCATGAAGAGCAAGAGTTCTGATAAGTACGTAACTTTCATATCTTCCAAGAATCAATCTTCTCCATAGATTCCCACTGATGGGTCAGCGTACCAAGCTCTGAGAAAGTCCCCTGGACTAGGGAGACTGGAGCTCAGGACTTCATTCAGAATAATAATCCATTCAGAGTGGTTCTGCCAAAGGCTGCACGTTGCCTGATATAGACATTCTGGACACAGTGTTTTGTAAAAGTGTGCACTGTGTTCCAAGCTGCAGCTCTGCAGATTTGCGCAATCAGCATCAAGGATGTAGCCGCAGTGGCTCCATCATCACAGTGAGAGGACACCGGATACCAACAGGAGGATTCAGTTGTGGAGGCCCCATTTCCGTAGTGATGGGACACAGATATGAAAAGGTTGGTTGCAGTCCGGGTGGCCCCACCGGCAAAATGATAGGACATGAGGCATCATAGGGAGGGTGCAGTTGTGGGGGTTCCATTATTAAAGTGAGAGGACATGGGGTACTAAACGGAGGGTGCAGTTGTGGGGGTCCACTGTCACAGTGAGAGGACACAGGGTACCAAAGGGAGGATGCACCCATGCTGGTGCCATCATCATAGTGAGGGGACACCAGGTACCAAAGAGAGGGTGCAGCCATGCTGGTGCCGTCATCACAGTGAAAGGACACAGGGTACCAAAGGGAGGGTGTAGCCATGCTGGTGCCATCACCACAGTGAGGGAACACCAGGTACCAATGGGAGGGTGCAGCCATGCTGGTGCCATCATCACAGTGAGGGGACGCCAGGTACCAAAGGGAGGGAGCAGCCGTGGTGGCCCAGCATCATGGTGTTGTGGTGAGAGGATACAGGGTGCCAAAGGGAGGGTGCAGCCATGCTGGTACCATCATCACAGTGAGGAGACACCAGGCACCAAAGGGAGGGTGCAGCCATGCTGGTGCCATCATTACAGTAAGGGGACACCAGGTACCAAAGGGAGGGTGCAGCCGTGGTGGCCCATCATCACAGTGAGGGGACACACAGTACCAAAGGGAGGATGCAGTCGTTCTGGCCCATCATTACAGTGAGGGGACACCGGGTACCAAAGGGAGGGTGCAGCCGTGGTGGCCCACCATTATAGTGTTGTAGTGAGAGGACACAGGGTGCCAAAGGGGACAAATTCATGGAAAACGATTAGAAAAATTTAAATAAACTCTTAGGTCAGATTAATATGAAGGATACAGTGACACACAGAAACACATATTTTTTTTAATTATTTTTATTTGTTTTAATAGCCAGCTTAGAAAACATACATATACAAAAGAGACATAATGAATAAAGATCTTACAAGTGGCTACAATAGGACAAATGACTGTATTGCCCAAGTTATTCCCCCATTTAGGGAGGAAGCAACATGGCAAATAACATTTATTACCAAAATTATCAACACTAGGCCGTGAGAGGTGGTGTAAAGTAGATCCTTTTCCCACATGGCATAACCTAAGGAGAGTCACAGACTGACTGCACACAGCCTTTAGGTCCCTATAACACACCAGGGAATAGATTTAAAAACAAAAAGAAAAACACATGAATTGTTGCATCAACCCCACCCCCCCAAAAAAAAATAGCTCCAAATGTGAAGACCACCTACAATTCAGATGGCCATATAAAAGACAACTGAAACTGTAAAACTGTTCATTTCACCCTTCTAAAAATTCATAATGACATTATAGAGTCAAAACTGTCCATATACCAACATTTTTTATAGGAATCGGAAGTAAACGTCTAGTTACTAGGAAAGCACACTAGTTAGAGCTTATTTTTTCATAAAAGTCTTTGAAAATTTAGTTCAACCACCAAGAAATAGAACAATATATAAGCCATAGGTGATGCTCCATCTGTGTTTTCCTTGCACCCCCCAACCCCCAACACCAGTTAAATAGTACAGTCCTGAAAGCCGGTGGTTTACTAACCGCTTTTTTTTTTTTTTTGTACTTGAAGTCAGTACTTCCATATAGTGGTCACACACATACACTGAGTTGCTCGACCGCTAGCTCCATTCATTGAGATAGAGTGAAGTAAATTAGAAGGGAGTTAGAGAGAGTTAGGGAACAATATGTGAACAATAAGACACAATGGGGTGTGGGTTGTTGCCTACCTAACAGCACGCCCCAGATGTGTAGTGAGGTACGAGGCCCTTGCGCTGACATAGCAAGTGAAGATGAATCTGGAGAGCCAGGGTGGAATTTATAATCTTCGGCAGAGATTTAAATGAAAGATCTCTGACCACAGGCTCAGCTGAAGTAGAGGGCTTAATCTCTATCCCATAAAATGAGTCCTCGTCCACATCATCTGTCAGGCGCGTATCAGGATCAGACTCATCAAAGTCCAACTCTACCCCAGAAGGGATATCAAAGATAGGAAAAGAAGGGGGAAGAGCCTGAGGTACCACCTCCGGAATTGGAGTCGAGAACCCCAGCACCCGAGATGGAGCCGTCGCCAAAAATGGCACCGCCACCATCGCCACAGCCAGAGCCACATGTGATGCCACAGTCAGCTAAGCGGCGCCTGCAGTCCTAATCCCAACACCGAGACTGCCGAAGGCCAACACTACCGGAAAGACCCAGGCGTGAAGAGGAGTAGAGGAGAATGCAGTACCTCTGTTTACCCCCTTGTGCCACAGCCAATGCAGGAGGGGAAAGGCACAAGGAAGCAGTGTCGATGGCACCAAAGAAGGTGCTGCTGGATCAAGCTGACTCAACCATGGACCAACGGCCCCTAGGTCCGAAGGATCGAGTCTGCAGGCAAGGGCAGTCGGGACAACAGCCGAACCCACTGCTCCATAAGAGTGGCCCAATGATGAAACTGCCACCTGGAAGACCCACCCCCCAGGGGGTGGGGAAGGACTCCAGAGTGGAAGACTGAGGCCACTAGGAACCGAGGCTGCAAGTGACCTCAACAGAGTCGGGGTCAACCTACTGTCCCCTGCTGCTGACAATCTCTGAACAGACGCACCAGAGGGTGACCTCGAGTGGTACAGCTTCCTTTTTTTTGACCAGTGGGAGGAAGAAGAGCTCGAGATCGAGAGGTGCTGAACCCCTGACCAAGACTGGTAACTGGCCCACTTCTTTTTGTGCTTTTGGGAGGACCGCCCTTCCTCCCGAGCACCGGACTGCCCATGGTCAGACCCCCCTCCAGAGAGGGTGTTGGACCAGACCCAGCCCCGCTGCCAAAACAGCTTTCAAGCGAAATCTCCCTACCGTCACCACTCATAGTTGACTCCGTCGATGGCGGGCTGAAGAAGACATCTTCTCTTCATTACTTCACTTTTTTTTTTAAATAAATACTACAGTCAAGTCCACTTAATCGCATATTACTTAACAGAATAACCCGCTTAAACGCATACAATTCTGAATCCCTGAATCCTTTCCTATCTCTTCTATTATACAAAGATCATTTTACCACATTATTATAGCCCTTTTAATCACAAAAAAAAGCTGCCTTTAGTTAGTTGCTGGACTCACCGTGGCCATTCACCACCACCACACCTGCTCTGTACTCTATTAACAGTTACTTATAACAGTGTGACAAGAACCTGTTATCAGGTGTTAGCACTTGCTTAACGACTACTTAGTGAGTGTCTCAACTCACCTGCACACTTCATTTCATTTGGAGAGGTGAGGATAGAAGACAAACCCAAAAAACGTAAGGAGCTCTTGCTTGCTGACAAAGTAAAGGCGCTTAATCTTCTTTCCAGCCCTGGCTGCTCTCAGAGTGATGGTGCAAGGCAGCTTGGTGTCTCACAGAGCCAGATTTGCTGGCTTGTTAAAAACAAAGAAAGAAAGGCAGAGGCATTCTAAACTAATACAGCACCTCACGGCAGTGCAGGTTGACAAATAAAGATAAAGCACAACGGACATTTACAGAACAGTACATCACTGTACATTTTAAATTAAAAGCAATGAATACAGTTGGTGAAACAAGCTTTTTTTAACAGTCACAAGTGCTATTACATAAAGTTCATACTCTTACATAAAGTCCCACCTCTTCAGAATCACATGATCATGAAAAATAATACAAGATCGTGTGAAAGAATAACCCACTTAAACGCATAATTGGTGGTAGGCCCAAGGTTATGCGTTTAAGCATGTTTGACTGTACTAAAAACACTAAAACTAAATCAAATACTGAAAGACTAGTTCTGCTATCATACAGACGTGAAGATTTGACTCCTGGCGGGCGGGCGACCAATGTCATCACTGAAGCGCACTCAACGGTGGGGAAAAAAGAAACTGAGGCGGTTGGGGTCGATGCCAAAATAGCTTATACGGCCTAAGCCAGCCTCATGGCGCCGCACATGTGCTGTCCTACCTCAGTGCTGGCCCTCCTGAAGATTTTTGGCTCCTATTGGGTCCTAGCGCCTCCAGCGTAGTCCCACTAGTATGAATGAGTGGTGGAGACTTTTAGTCCAGGAAGATCTGGCTTTCTGTTTACCTGGGAATCTAGAGCCCATTCTGAACTATTGGGACACCTTACGAAAGGGCAGTCTTTGTATTCCCCAAGGCTGGTATGGTAGAGCAACTGGACAGATTCTAGGGCCCTGCTGGAGGATGTTTGTAACCTGTTATCTGCATTTATTCAAACTTCAATTAAAAAATTAAACAAAAAAAAACTGTTTTTGTATGTGGGATGCACTGCGTCCTACTTGGTATTGAACTGCCAGCTGCAGGGTTGTTGTCCTATAAGGACACTGGTCCTAACTAATCAGGATGCAGGATTTTCTCTATCCATTTCATCTGAGAACATAACTATTAAGTCTCAAGTTGCACATATTTCACTGTTTTCCATGCAGACTCATGTTAACATGGTGGCCAATGGTCACCAGAGGGGTGGGTGCGGAGGAATATTCCACCCTGAAGTGCTGCCATCAAGTGAGCGTTATTATAGGTGGGAAGAAGTACTTCCTGCCCCTAATCCAAGATAGTAAGCAGACAACTGCACCTCATATCTGAATAAAACAAGGGTAAAATGGAAGAAAGAGTATATATGCCGCATGCCGCATGTGCATATAGCACACTACATACGGCACCACAACCTACTACCCTCTGTACTCCAGCCCTCCCCATGCCCCTCAGTTCCCCTTACTCATGGTGTAAGTTCAAAAGTAGAGAAAGTGTCCAGTCAAACTACACCTGATTCAGTCGTCTCTTCCTGCCTCTCAAATTCCAGCTTAATATAGTTCACCAGAGTTCCTGCTTGCTTGAGGTCACTGAACTGGGACTGCTTGTCATAGTAAACTACCTTGAGCCAGACGGGATACTGCACTGCATGGGACACCCCCAGGGACAACAGAGTACGCCTCAAAGTGTCGAAAAAAATCCTATGGTCCCTTGCGGAAAAACTCAAGTCTGGAAAGATTGATATTTTGCTGTTATCCTCCAGCACAACAGAAGCCTGCCTCCTCGCAGCATCCAATACTCTGTCTCGCACAAATGGTCTGGCCAGAATCATCAGCAGTGTCCTCGGTACTGCTCTTTTTCTCTCCTCCTCCTCCTCCTCCTTCTGGGGCTATACTATAAGCATGACAGATGCTCAGGGCCAGGTCCAGCAGAGCGTATCCCCCAACCACCTCTCAACAAATTAAACAAGATCCTCACCCTCCATGGCTTCTGGAAGGCTGTGTATTCTAATAATGGAAGTCCTTGTCTGATTTTCAAGGGCCTGCAATCAAAATGGCAAAGAGTTATTTTCTTTAAACAGCCCTACCAAAGTAGTGGTATCACAGAGCAGAACCTGATGGCTCTTTTGCTTCTGAAATGGCTGCTTGGGATTGAGTTTTGCACACTGCCAAATGGGCATTAAAGTCCTTAATTTGTTGTCCAGAATCACCACTCAAGCTTCCAAGGCAAAAATGGTCTGCATCACAGCCCAAAGGGTAGGTTCTGGGTCCAACTGGTCTCCGGTGTCTTCCCTGTACCACTGGGCTCAGCCGGATACTGCCCTTGTTTGCCGCTTCCGTCTCCATCCTGTTTTCTTGGGTTCCCCATTGTGTTTTATCACACGATTCACTCCACTCGCAGGGATACTGCTCTATCACCCAGCACTTTTCAACCAAATCAAACTATTTCGGATAAAATACAGAGCTCCTTGAGAGACAGCTGAAGGAGAAAGCATCCTCCCTCAACAGCTGTTGGTTCTGCTCCCAGAAACATAGAAAATTATGGCAGAAAAAGGCCTCTCTGTCCATCCTGTTTCTCCAGCTCTACGTAACGTGTGATGTAATACGGGGAAGAAAACGATTACACATGTTAGACTACAGTACAAAGGAATTCCTACCAGTTTAGCTCGGGGAGCTTCTCAGTTAGTTTGGTAATAGGATCGTGGCGTGGAAAATGTTTCAAGAAAAAATCTAAAACTAGTAGCACCATTTAGAGGTACCAAGGGTGAGGTCCCATGTGGACAAGAGATTATTTACTACCTCAGCATCCTCCCTCTAGAACTCCCTAACAGCAACCCTGCAGAATTGTTCCTCACTAGGTGGATTCAAGAAAGGGCTTAAAGTTGTCCTGCAGGAGTGTACCCTATGCTCTTGCAGCTGGTGACCTCAATTGCTGGTCTTTGTCTTTCCTTGGCTTATTCTAGTTGCTGTTCATTCTCTGATTTGTGCCAGCTTACTGTTGTCTCCCTCTGATTATACAGCCGGTGTCATGTTATAACCTGACCTGTTTGTTTGCTCTGTTGTACATGTACCCTTGCTGAACCTTGGTATCCCTGTGAATATGACTATTATCGACAACTGTACTGTCCTTGGACTCTTTGCACTACTGTAGGTAATTTTCTTTTGATTTTAAATCCATTATTATTGCTTGTCACTGTAATTAACTCTGGGTTGCCCCCGAAAAAGGGACTCCTGAGTCTCAGTGGGCCCACTTGGAAGGAGCGAAGGAGGAAGGAATGAAGACTCGTTACTAATATAAAAAAAAATGTTTTTCTTCCTACAGTAATTGTTCACCAAATCGGTTCTCCATTTGTTGAAAAGTGACATTTTTAAATAGATTTCAATATAAAAGTGAAATAAATGTGTAACTGGGACTACTGTTTACAGATAGTATGCCGTCTTCTCTGGAGGCAGATATGACCCAGACTACTGACTGACAGTAGACTGGATTAACTCCCCTGTGGCAAGTTTTCATATTAGACAGGGACTGTACTCACATTAGTAACAGGCATCCCAAACAGTCTCTCCCTGTTATTGTAGAGCATGGCCATCTGCTGCGACTCCTTCAGCTGCTTTTTGACTCTTCTCACCTCATTTGCGATCTCATGGGCCCGGCTGATATCTGTGTGGGCAGAAAAACCAGCCACCACCAACTGAAACAAGAGAATAGGTTAATTTAATCTTCTAGTCTTTCCCCCATTCAACTACTTATCTATCAGACTGCACAACCTATATCAATTAAGCAATAATCCACGACAAGGCATGTTTTAGCACAGGATCTCATCAGGCCTTGGGTGCACTATAAGGCACGAAGTGAAGCCGAGTGCCTTACTCCTCTAAGAAGTGATGATATCCAATGACAAAATGGCCTGGAGTTTATGTTAGAGATTATGAACTGGATCCCACAATAAAGTAATTACAACAAAAAAAAAGACACCAACAATATTTCAAACACTCATTTTTTACTACAGTCTCTCACAACAGGTGGCTACATGCAAGTTACTGGTGCCAAAGCAAAATTCAAGACATGTACTCACAATAAGCTCAGTTCACAGTCCCTGACACAGGAAGTGCATTGCAGTTGTGCTGTAGGAATAATAATTTTATTGATTCAGCAGACCACGAAGATCAACTCCTCCTCCACCAAAAAATCAAAGGTTTTCATGCCAAAAGAGGGTGCTTTCTCATGGCCATGCTCATTGTATAAAGAGTAACTAGTACATGATGTGCAAATAATTACATAACAACGTGCAAAAACAAGCAAGTGCCAGAGTGACAATTCACCATAGAAATAATAAATATGTACATAACAATGTTAAACAAACTCTGGCCAGAGACTATCAAACGACCAAAGTTACACAAGTGCGTAGAAATTATTCAACACCCAGGTGTAACTTGCCCATTTTTTTTGGAGGTGTTGCAACAAATTTTCAAAATGGCCTTTTTTGGACCCCTCCTCATGAACAGTGCCAGCGTCATTTTGGTCACTTGTCTCGAAAGGTGATTTTGCAGAGCAAACGCACTCTTCTGTGCCACAGCTGCAAAAACACATTTTGGGCAGGTTGTGGAAAATGACAGCTGTACTGTTTTGAAGGAGGTGTGCAAAAATGGCAATGTTGAAAATGTGGAGTGAAAATATTAGAAACTGGCGAAGTTAGGAACGTGAATAGAAACTGCACAACACACACTCATAACACAGCCATGTTTTGGAATTCTCTTTTCACCAAATTTGCAACATGAGCTTTTCAGGACCCCACTTCATGAACTGTGGCACTGTCATTTTGTGAATTGGTTCCAAGAGGTGATTCCACGTAGTGACTGCAAAATCACCTTTCGAGATCCGGTAACAAAATAACAGTGACAGTTTTCACGAGCTGGGGCCACAAGAACCCCATGTTGAAAATCTGGGGAAAATTTTCTAAAAAATGGCTGAGATATCAGCACAAGTTGAAAACCCCACTGACTGGCATTATAGCAGGCTTACTTTTGATTCTTCAGTTTGCGGTTCGGCTTTGAAGGGTGCAGACGTATACCAGTCCAGAGAAGACGACAGCACTGACCTCCTGAGGTAAGTACGGGGTAAGGGGGTTGTGTGGGGAGGTGGGTACTCAGTGGGATGTTGGGGATGGGGGAAGGGCACTGCAGTGACAACGAGAGACCGTTTTCTTGACTACAGGGAGAAAAAATAAAAAAGACTGCAATGACAATGAGGGACCCTTTCTGAGCATACTGGGGCACGAGGGACCATTTTGGGGCCCACTGGGGTGTGCTCCCAGCATGCCACATGACTGGAGAGTATAAACATGGGGACTGGGCACCCTGATGTTGGCGGCGGTGGGGGGGGAGAGAAAACAATCAGGCACACTGGGGTGGGCTCCCAGTGTGCCACATGAGTTTGGGGGGGGCACAAAATGCCGCAGAGCTGGTGGTGGCTGACACAGGGATTGGAACCCCCAACGTCAGTGGGCAGAACAAAACACTTTGGGCACACTGGGGTGGGCTCCCAGTATGCCACATGAATTTAGGGCAGGGGGCCACAGAATGCCGTGGAGCTGGTGGCGGCAACGCAACTGAGCATGCACGACATTCGTGCATGCGCAGCTGTGATGAAGGTATCTTGCCATACATGATGCCATCAGCAGAACTGCGCATGTGTGGGAGTCGCCCATGCACTGTTCATGCCACGAAATGCAGAAGTAACAGCCAAAATAGTGCAGCTGTTATTCCGTAGCAGCTGATCGTGGTGGAGGGTTTCAAGCTCCACTGGGCATTAGGACAGATACTTCCAAATGTCCAGCGGAAGGTTCCACGATCGGGTCATTTTTCAGAGCTAAGATCGCAAAAGGCCTGTATGCTCCGCCCACAGCCCTAAAAATGGCTGTATTTAAATAACCACAAGACATCAAAAGAAAACAAACACAAACTGGGGAAGGGATAGGATGGAAATGGGGAGCAGATACAAAAATGGACAAACTTGCTACATAGCCATATATCTTTTCTAATATTATTAAAAATGTAAGCTTCTCAAATATAGCCAATGATGGCTAAAATATAACAAGACAACAGGAAGGCACACAAAAGGGGTAGGGGTTACACAAGACACACTGTATTAAATCACAGGGCACAAATACTTATTCCATAGCAAGTTGCCAAAATGAACCAACCATATGTAGCGCTACAGAAACAGGTGCCGAGACAGGGAATGTGATAAGTAGCAAAGTAAACCATAAGCATGTCATTGGGAAAACAGCCCAACATCCAATTAACAGCATAAATGGTGTGATATATATATATATTTCTCTATATGTAACATTCCAAAATTGCATATACTTTTATTTATGCTGTATTATTTTGGAATGTTCCAGTGGGTCGGCGTGCCTTCGCCTTCTTGGGTTCCCCTCCCTTTGGAACTCTCTTCCCTCCACTGTCATGACCTGTACCTCTATTCACCTGCTGAAGCGTGCTCTCATATCTCACCTTGCATCCACTCTGCTATGCACCTGCTCTTGTTGACCACTCCCCTTATCTCTCATGACTCTCCTCTCTCCTGCCCTCTTTCTGGGTTCCTTACCTGAGCTGCTCACCCTCCCTTTATTTACTACACTGTGCTCCGGTGCTATGCAAGCCACAATTTGATTGTCTTGCTGGTCTCAGTTATAAATAATTTCTCACTGTGCCTGTATACTCTGCATTCAGTTATAATTAATTGTACATATGCGTTGCTTAGTTATAATTTTCTGACTTTAATCCCTATACCAGCTTTGAAGATGTAACTTCATTTACTGCCTGTGTGACATTTTACTTTATTATGTATGTTTTTTGTAAAAGTGTCTGAGTACACTTACCATGTGCTTTTATTTATTGTATCACTCCTTTGTAACCCTTTTATTTATTGAAATCTCAGAAGTTTTACCATCTCTGAGTCAAGGGTTCATTTACAAAGGCTCCACGTCACAGAATGAGGGAACAAGGACAATGTACATGGTACAATAGACAGCGTGAATAGGTACAGAGTCCAATAATGAGAACAAAAAGAAAATACGAAGTAAGTGCTACGAGGTTACAGTAAATTACATGGCTTCAGATGACATTCTACAAATTGCATAGGATTCAAGAGTTACATGGATACCAACTTTTTGCATACAGTGAAGGAGCAGCCAGAGGGATGACCATGTCAAGGACCTGTAAGTTAAGAGACAAGAGTAGGGGAGTAGAGGAGTATGTGGAGACCAGACAGAGGGTGAAACAAATTTGAGCAGCCCGAGGTACACATTGTACTAGAGAGGTACCAAGTCCTAGAATCCACAACGAAGGTGCAGAGGTGATGAGAGCAGATTGAGGGTAGTATACAGGGTAGAAGGGGAGGGAGCTTACCGAAAAGTAGGAGACAAAAAAAGTAAAAGGAGGATATACTATAAGTGGTAATGAGGGAAGCAAGAGGCAGGAGTAGATGCAGAGGAGGAGGAGGGGATGTAGGACCAAAGAGGAGGAGAGGGGGTAGGACCAGAGAGGAAGTAGGGGTGTGAGGGGACAAGAGAGCTTTAGGGGGACAGGGTGAAGTAGTACAAACTTTGGGTGACTGTCAAGGGTTGGGGGGGCATATAAGCTGGGAAATAAGGCTTGGGGTGAAAGGAAGAGAAGGGGGAAGGGAGGAAGGAGGAGGTAAGGGAAAAGGAAGAATGGTGCAAAGAGGGAGATATTAGGTTAGGTACGAATGGCAAAAGTCAGGTAACTAGGAGGAATGTCCCTTTTTCAGGGTTGCCCCTGAAAAACGGACACTCCTTCTCAGTGGGCCTACCAGGTTACCAAAATTTAAATATATGTTTATTATAGTGACGCGATAACGCCACTACAGTAAGGGTTGAGTGCTACGTTAACCCCACAATTTTGCACCTTAATAACTTTGCAACAGTTAACAGATTTGCATGAAAATTTGCATGCATAATCTCTTGGGGTAGATCTTTTGACGCGGCAAATTTTATGCGACTCTGTTGTGTGGTTTCTGAGATACAGAGTGTTACAAATCCCTAAATATACATGTTTTTTTTCTGTTTTTCTGTCCACCTGTGTCTCAGAAATTGTTTTGGGTTGTGGTCTGCAATTTTCAGAGTAGAATGCCTTTGCCTCACAGATGTGCCTTTTTAAGATTTGGTGAAAAAATATTAATCCGTTCAAAAGTTATGAAATTTTCAATTTTCCCATTATTTCCTAAGGGAAAAGTTAGATGTTCCGCATGAAAATAGTTTTATTTTCGCAGGAGCTGTTGTATTTTTGCAGACAGGGTCACATGTTGTTGCAGGGAGCCTAATACATGTTCAGAGAGCTCTGGTGTGTCACCATCTTGTTTTTCAGTTAGCAAGAGACAGAAAATAATGAAAACACATAAAAATGAATGGAACAGACAAAACAAACATCAGAACTTTGCTAAATAGGACCAGTTCAGCTACATTCTGATGTTTGTTTTATCAAATTCTGCCAAGAAACACTGTTTTTGCTCACCGAAAATCCCGGGTGCCCAGCTCTGCAAGATGAGCACTTCCAAAGTGTTCTCTGTATAAGAACAATGGAATTTTCTTGACTTCTGCAGCCACAGCTGAACTTGTGCTGCCAGCTGCAGATTCAGCTGTGAGACGCTGTTTCTCTGGTGTCTAGTGGCAGCCCCCCCCCCCCGGTTTTATTAATTTCCCCGTTGGTGTTAGTGGCATCCCCAGCCTCCTGTATGTATCCCTGGTGTCCAGTGGCACACCCCCATCATCCGATCTCAATATTTTTTTATATATATATATATATATATATATATATATATATATTTTCATTGGTGTTAGTGGAACCCCCCAATATCTTTTCCTGGTGTCTAGTGGCACCTACCCCCACCACTGATCCTGGTAATTATTTATTTCTATAATCTGACACGGGATGCCCACCCTGATGTCAAATGCCTTCCCCAGCCCATTCTGTTAATAAGAGTTGCCAACATATCGTGGCCCAATCCCTGTGTCATTTACAAGACCCGCCCCCAGCAGTGTGCACACTTGGGAGCCCACCCCCAGTGTCCCAAAATATATTTTTCTTTTTTAATTTGTTCCCTGAAAAGAAAAAAACGCCCTGATGTCTTTTTTTTACCTGAAAATAAGAAAATGGTCCCTCGTTGTCCCTGCCATCCTCTTCACCCATACCAGCCCTCCCACTGAGCACCCACCACCCCACACTTCCCCTTACCCTATACTTACCACCGGATGTTGCAGGCTGTCATCTTCTGAGGACCAGGACACATCTGTACTCTTCAAAGCCAAACCACAAACTGAAGAATCAAAGTAAGAGCTGTATAATGCATTTCAATGGCGTTTTGAACTTATGTTCATAACTTTGCCATTTTTGGGAATTTTTTCACCAAATTTTTAACATGGCCTTCTAGGGATCCCACCTCATGAACACTGGCACAGTAATTTCATTAATCAGGCCCGGAAGTTGATTTTGTGGTCGTTGCACAAAATCACCTTTTGGGACTGAATAACAAAATTTCACCATCAGTGTTCATGAGGTGGGGTCCCAAAAAGGCCATGTTGGAAAATTTGTGAAATAATTCCTAAAAGTGGCTGACTTATTACTGTTTGTTGAAACTGTTCTATGCATGCACATAACTTTACTAATGTTCAATATTTTGACTCCACATTTTCAACATATCCATTTTTTCACACTACCTCATGAACAGTATACAGCTGTCACTTTGCACATCCTGTCCAAAACGCATTTTCACTCCTGTGGCACGGAATGAAGTTTTGGCATGGATTTGGAAAATGTCACCAATTGGGTTTAACAGGTGGGGTCATAAGAAAACTATGTTCAAAATTTGGTGTTAAAATATGAAAAAATGCCAAAATTATGACCATTCATTGACATTTTGCAATGACCGCTCATAACTTTGCAAATTTTAAATATTTTGACTCCAGATTTTCAAAATAACCTTCTTATTACCCCACCTCATGTATGTCACAGCTGTCATTTTTCAAATCTTGTCCAAAATGTGTTTTAGCACCTCTGTTGTGGAATGGTATCCCAGTTGTGCAGAATTACAGTTTGGCGAGGTTTTGACAATTTTCTGTACCGGGTACATGGGGTGGGGTAATAAGATGGCTATGCTGACAATTTGGTCATTGTTGTCTTATAAATGGATATGCAGGGCCCAGAGAGCCCTGCGTTTCCACAGCAACATACATATACACATCTATGGAGGGATCGGAGCGTAAGGCCCAGAGGACCCTGAACTCACACAGACATATAAGGATATGATTATACTATCTGAAAAAGTAAGAAAATTCAATACAGAACACTTCGTTAATGCATCAGTTAGGGTTGATACAAAAACGACAAAAGCAGGAAAATGCGGTGTTAGGGTTTCCAACCCTAACACCCCACCCCCACCCTGCAGACAATGACAGGCGTCGGTGGGGGGGTGCCTTGGGTCATCAGCCCTAATGCTGATCCCATTCTTCTATGCTGTATCCATCTCAGCTTATATACTTATGAAATAGGGTGAGCATTAGAATTGACGACCCCAAGACACCCCCCAACACCTGTCAGTGTCTGCAGGGTGATTGTGGTGTGTTAGGGCTGGAAACCCGAACACCACATCTCCCTGCTTTTGTCGCTTTAGTAGCCACCTTAACTGATGCATTAACAAAGTTTTTTGCAATGAATGTATATATATAAATTGCAAAAAGCTTAATTAATGCACTAGTTAGGATCAATGTGACAACAGCTGAACAATATGGCATTAGATTTCCAACTCTAACCCCTCCCTGGCAGCACTGCAAGTGTGGAGTGTGCCTTGGGGTTCTCAAACTTAATGCTCACCCCTCTGTCATACAGTGTAGACATCTGACCTTATTTACAGATGGGATGGGGTGAGCATTAGGCTTGAGAACCCCAAGGCACTCCCCGTATATGCTGTGCTGCCTGGGAGGTGTTAGGGTTGGAAACCCTAACACCACATTTCCCAACTTTTGTCACTTTGACCTTAACTAATGCATTAACACATTTTTTTGCAATTTATTTCCTTACTTTTTGAGATAGTATAATCGTATCCTTATTTGGCTGTGGATAACGTTTCTGATAGTTTAATTAGTTCCATATTTTCCTGTGACAGCAGAGTGCCCTCTAGGCCCTGCACTCCTATCCCCATAGTATATTACTGTTTTATATGTATCCCTGGTGTCTAGTGGCACCCCACCCCACATTTCCTATACTGAACAGTATATAATAGTTTATATATCTTCCCTGGTGTCCAGTTGTAACCCCACCCACCTGTGCCCGATCCTGTTAAATGTTTTTTTTCTCCCTGGTGTCTAGTGTGTAATTACTCTATTAGGTAACCCTAGTATTTTGAATGTTAGCCTGGCTGATTCCTTGTAAACAATCTGTATCTTTCTCTGAGTTCAATCGCTGTAATATCTGTCTGCATATAACCCATGTGAGGTGGAACCTTTGTAAATGAGTCTGTGACTCAAAGATACCCTCTGAATCTGAAATAAATTAAAAAATAAATAAATAGTGGTACCCCCCACCTGAAAATTGTGCCTCGGTCCCCATTAATTTACAGTTAATAGCCCTGGTGTCTAGTAGCACCCCCCACCCTCCAATTTCCATACACTATTTCTTTTATATGTTCATTGGTGTCCAGTGGTACCCCCCACCCCTCCAACTGTCTCCTGATCCCCATTAATTTGCAGTTCATAGCCCTGGTGTCTAGTAGCACCCTTACCCTCTGCTTTCCATATTTTTTTTTTGTATATTTTCATTGGTGTGCAGTGGTACCCTCCACCCTCTTATGTCCCTCACATTTTGTAAATAATGTTCACTGGTATCCAGTGGCACCCCCCCATCCTCCTATGTCCCTCATGGCTTGCAAATAAGAACATGGCCCCGCAATGTCTTGTATTTTTTTAACCTATAACAACAAAAAAGTCCACCAGTGATCACACCCTGCAACCCCCACCCAACATCTCACTGTGTATCCACCTCTGCCTTCCTGAATCCCCCCCACCCCTCACCACTACATTAGCTCATCAGAAGATCCACTCTCTAATCAAGACACGTCTTGTTGTTGAACCTGTAACTGTTGTATAAGAAGTAAGGTAACTGTAGCTGGAACCCATTGAAATCCATTGAACCGCAGTTACCTTACTTCTCATACAGCAGTTGCCGCTTCCAGCAGGAAGACGTGTCTTCAATCAGAGAGTGGATCTTCACAGTGGGACCAGTTCAGGTAAGTGAGGGTCTGTGGGGGAGTCTGGGGTGGTGGGTGCACAGTGGGAGGTCAGGTGGGGGTGAGATCATCAGTGGATGTTTTTTTTACAGGTAAAAAAAATACAAGACATTGAGGTATCTTTTTTTTATTTACAGGCTACTAGGAACATGGGAGGGTGAGAGGTACCATTGGACACGAATGAACATTATTTACTAAATACAAGGAACATGAGAAGCTGGGTGATTCCATTGGACACCAATGAACATTATTTACAAAATACGAGGGACATGGGATGGTAGAGGGTACCACTGGACACCAATGAACATTATTTACTAAATATGAGGGACATGGGGGGTACCACTGGACACCAATAAAAGTAAAAAAAAATATATACTGAAATGGGAGGGTGGGGGGTACTACTAGACACTAGGGATACATTAGGGAGCATGGCAGAAATCCTTTTTTGTGCCATGAAATCCTGTGCCACATGGAATGAAAAATGATTCATTAGCACAACAAAAAGATTCATAAAAACTAAATCCAAAATCCTTTCTTGTGCCAAGGGATCCTTTCTCGTGACCCTTTTCCATTCTCGCAAAAAAGGATCCCATGTCATGAAAAAGAATTTCAGACTTAGTTTTTTTAATACTTTTTCGCAAGATGGGATCCTTTCTCGTGAATCCTTTTTTGTTCTCGCTAAAAAGGATCCCTCTTAAGAAAAAGGATTTAGAACTTAGGTTTTTAACCCTTTTTCGTGAGATAAGATCCATTTTCGTGAATCATTTTTCATTCTCGCGAAAAAGGATCAGTCTTTTGAAAAAGGATTTAAAACTTAATTTTTCAATCCTTTTTCACGAGACGCAATCCTTTTTAGCAAGAGTGAAACAGGATTCACGAAAAAGGATGTTAGCGAGTTACAAAAAAGGATTTAAATAATGTAAAAAAAAAATTGCAGGGGCATTTTAATTGTAAACAGCTAAAGAATCCAAGTAATGTAGTCCTGATGAACAAGATACATGTTCTGGTGTCTCTGCAACACATCATTTATGAGAGTTTTGACTTTTTTTCTGAGAAACCAAAGAACAAGATGATGGCTCACAAAAAAAGGAATTTTTTGTCATGAAAAAGGATTGGCCCCACATGAAAAAGAATCCTTTTTCGTGAGACCAAATTCTTTTTTCGTTCCAGGTAGCTGTCCTGGACAGTGAAATTCCCATTGAAAATAATGGGAAGTTTAAAACTGAATAACTTTGGAATGGATTAATATTTTTTCACCAGACAAATGAAAGGCACTTCTGTGACCCAAGACCTTTCAATCCTGACAATGTCAGACCAAAATTCCAAACCGTCTAGGCACAACGTGCTGATAAAAAAAGAGGAAATTACGTATCTACTGTAATTCTTGATCTTCCTGTGTATCTTCACCATTCATCACCGTTGGGTGTAAGCCGGAGTGCAGCACCCCGCGGCAGCTTTTTTGTTAGGGAGGGAGCAGGTGCCTGCAGCACCACCCACTAGGCCGACTTACTGCGTGGTGCTTGCGGGTTGGCCAGTAACGGCCGTTGGCTCTTCCTCCACCTCAGTTCTGCTTCTCCCGCCATCGAGACAGCACCTCGCCTGCAGCAGTGGAAGAAAAGATAACTGTGTCATTTTTGGCCTAGTTTCGATGCGACACTGCCCTCCTCGGACCCACATTCAACGATGCCGAAGTGAAAACTTTGCCTCGGTTCTGCAGTTCAGTATTTGGCGCCATTTTTTGAAGATCCAGTAAGATCTTTCCTTTTTATTTCTTAAACAGCGTAGAGTCTTTACTGTTTATTGTTTAAGTTACCGTTTGCATCATGGCAGGTTCGGGGGACAAGAAACGTTCTTCTAAAGCAAGCCGGCTTCCTAAGCATCAGTGTCCCTACAGCCGGCAAATTTCTGTGACCGACTGGCATGGTGTCTGCTTAACCTGCCTTGGACCTCAGCATGATATGGACAACTGCGACACTTGCTTCTCAATGAACTGCCATGTTCTTGAGTACTTCACGTTCAAAGTCGGCAGGGCTCTGCTGACTTTTTGACAGTGGCGTCACTCACAAGGATCCAAGCGCAGGTTGCTTCACCCTTCCTCTGGGTCCCCTCACAGGCCTATACGGTCCGGTGAGGATGGGGCCTCCTCTAACCTTGCCATGGAGGAGGCCTCTTCCACAGTGTCAGAGGACCGGTCTGGTTCCCCCCGGAGCTAGGCCGGGAGCACCGCCCTGGCAGTCACCTCCTCAGAGGTGCTGGCTACCCCAGTATCACGGCCCATGGTTGCTGGGTCCAGCACGGGATGTTCTTCAGTGCCACCCACTGGTGCCATCTCCGATCCAGGAGCCGTTCGCGGCTCTGGTGATCGAGACGGTATCACGAGGGACACTAGGACTGCCTATGGTGCCATCTGCGATGCCGTGGGTGACAGAACCACCAAGATCACCAGTTTGAAGGTCTTTTGGATCTCCTCCTCTCTGCAGCCAGATGATCAGGAGGCTGACCTGGACTAGTGACCTGACTTCTTGGAGTCGGTGGGTTCTGTGGAGCCCAGGACTGTTGTTGCACCTTCCCAGGTGTGAGTCTGGTGACTGCGGTCGGTACTGGCTCCCACACTGAGGGCAGTGCTGGGAGCAGGGTGCAAGATAGCTATCCCAGGTCTGAGGGGGCAGTGGTTCTGGTGTTGGAGGTGGGGTCAGTTGCCATCCCCAGTGCCATCCTCTCCTCTGAAACTGGAATTGGGACCCCTTCTTCTATGGCTCTCCTTGGGGAGCCTGTGGAATTGGGACAGTCCAAGGCACAAGGAATGAGGAAGAGATCTTCCTCGGAGTCGGAGGGGTTGAGGGGACGGGGCGAAGGGCTGCGGCGCTCCTCTAGAGCCCTTGGGGGCTTGGAGAGGAGCCGCAGCGCTGAGCCCAAGTTCTCTCCCTCATCCCCTTCGAGAGAGTCCTTTCTGGGTGGGGTTGGAGTCTGCCCTTCTGGGTACATGCTGCCCTGGTCTCCTTATAGGGATGCTTCCCCTCCAGGGCTCAGTTCTGACCGCTTTGGGATGGTTGAGCAGCCTTTGATTGAACTGACCTACAGATCCCTTCATAGTGCATAAATTCTCCACCGTGACATCCTCTAAGAAGGTGGAGGCCATGGATTCCCAATTGCAAAATGCTCATCTCCCTCTGAATCTGGGGGAATGAAGCTGCCCAGGGTCATAACCAACAAGTTTAAGGCTCTGGCAACAATAAATGAAGCATAGGAGGCGAGGAGGTTTGTGCCATTGGAGGCAAAGCTCTTCTGCATGAATCATTCACTCGATAGTTGTGCAAATCCGCTAAGGCCAAGGACCCTTCAATATGAATAGAAGTGTGTCTGACAGAATTATGTACAGCCTTATCTAGCAGAGGAGGGGTTTCCCACTTGTGGGTATTTTCTTCCAAAAAAGGTAAACACTGCACTTTAGGCCTCAGCAGATATTTTCTTTGTTCCACACCGGCCCATTCTTTTTCAATAATCTGGTCACAGTGAATAAAGTTAGGAAAACACTTATGAGCCAAAGAGGAAGTGGACAGGATAAGATTTACATCTAATGCCTTCATGGATTGCACTTCTTCAGCTGCAACGTCCTATAAGCCTCAATTACATAGAAACATAGAATTTGACGGCAGATAAGGACCACTTGGCCCACCTAGTCTGCCCATTTTCCTACCTAACAGATAAGCTGCAGATCCTAGTTAACCAACAGCTTACTTCCTCTTACCCGCCCCTAGGACTGCCTTATGCCTATCCCATGCATTCTTGAAGTCCCCCACTGTTCTTGACTCCACGACCTCCTCAGGGAGGCTGTTCCATGCATCCACAACCCTCTCTGTGAAAAAATACTTCCTCACATTACCCCTGAGCCGTCCCCCTCTATCTTCAAATTGTGCCCCCTTGTTCTTGCACATCTCTTTTTCTGGAAGATGCTACCCTCTTGACTTTGTTAATTCCCTTGAGGTACTTGAAAGTTTCTATCATGTCCTCTCTCCTTCTTTCCTCAAGATATACATATTAAGCTCCTTTAGTCTTTCTTCATATGTCTTCTGGTGCAGACCCTGCACCATTTTGTTGTCCTCCTCTGGACAGCCTCCACTCTGTCTATGTCTTTGCGGAGATGGGGTCTCCAGAACTGCACACAGTACTCCAGATGGGGTCTCACCAACTGTCTGTACAGGAGGGATAACAACTTCCTGTTTTCTACTATTGATGCCTCTTCCTATGCATCCCAGTATCCCCCCAGCCTTCCTTACTGCCTTCTCACATTGCTTGCCCACCTTTAGGTCATCTGATATAATTACCCCTGGTCCCTTTCTATTTTTACTGTTGTCAGTATCTCACCCCCATTGTGTACGCTTCCCCTGGGTTTTTGTTTCCCATGTGCATTACCTTGCACTTCTTTGCATTGAATCTGAGCTGCCATACATTTGACCATTCCTCCAACCTTGCCAAGTCCCTTCTCATCCTTTCCACTCCATCTTGTGTATCAACCCTGTTGCAGATCTTTGTGTCATCTGCAAAGAGACATACTTTTCCTTCCAGTTCCTCTGCAATGTCACTTATAAAGACATTAAAAAGGACCGGTCCCTGTACTGAACCCTGCAGTACCCCGCTAGTAACCCTCCTTTCTTCACTGTGTACTCCATTTACTACTACCCTTTGCGTCCTGTTGTCTAGTCAATTTTTTATCCAGGCTACCACCTTGGGACCCATTCCAAGGCTGGCTATCTTGTGTATTAATCTTTTGTGTGGGACTGTATCAAATGCCTTGCTAAAATCTAGGTAGGCCATGTCCACAGCCCCTCCCTGGTCTACTACTTTGGTCACCCAGTCAAAGAAATCTATTAGATTCGTCTGACACGACCTTCCCATCATGAATCCATGCTGCCTTGAGTCCTGTGCCCCACTGGCCTCTAGGTACTCAACAATTCTTTCCTTCAGAAGTGATTCCAACATTTTCCCTACCACTGAGGTCAAACTAACTGGTCTGTAGTTTCCTGCCTCTGTCCTGCTCCCACTTTTGTGAAGAGGAATCACATCTGCCCTCCTCCAGTCCTCGGGTACCACCCCATCCTCCCATGATTTGTTAAAGAGAGTAGTCAGCGATGTCACTAGTTCTATTCTTAGTTCTTTTAGAATTCTTGGGTGAATCCCATCAGGCCACATCGCTTTGTCCACCTTCAATTTTATTAGTTCTTTCAGAACCCTTTCTTCTGTAAATGGACTGGTATTGACCCCGTCTTCAGAGTGTTTCTCTTGTTTGGTTTAGGTAACTCCCTCCTTCCTTTGTGAATACTGAGCAGAAATATTCATTCAGTATCCCTGCTTTTTCACTGTCCCCCTCTACCCACATTCCCTCCCCTTTATTAAGCTTCAGTATCCCTCCTTTGGTCTTTCTTCGCTCCCTAATGTACCTATAAAAGGTCTTATCCCCCTTCTTAACAGAATTGGCTATCCTTTCCTCGGTTTGGGCCTTTGCTATTCTGACTGCCTTCCCAGCCTCTTTCTGCTTTAACTGATAAAGTTCTCTGTCCTGCTCCTTCTGTGTTTCCTTATATTTCCTGAATGCTTTCCTTTTCTCCTTAACCTTCCCTGCCACCTCTTTTGTGAACCATAGCGTTTTTTTCCTTCGTTGTGTTTTATTGATTTGCTTTACACAAAGGCTTGTTGCCTCTATGATGGCTGTTTTGATCACTCCCCATTGTTCCTCCACCCCTCCTTCTTGCCCGTTTGCTAGTGCTTTTCTGAGACACTCTCTCATTTTCCCAAAGTCAGCCCTCCTTAAGTCTAGTACTCTTGCTTTTGTATGGCTTGATTGTATGGCTGTGTTTATTGTGAATCACACTGTTTGGTGGTCGCTTGTTCCCAGATGGCTACCCACTTCTAAATCTGAGATTCTTTCTCCATCCCCATTTGAAAGTACCAGGTCTAAGATTGCTCCCTCCCGAGTGGGTTCCGATACTAGCTGTCTGATGCATGCCCCCTGTAGGGCATCAAGAATGACCCTGCTCTTGGATGTGCCTGCAGCAAAGGTGCTCCAGTTAACATCAGGCATATTCAGGTCCCCCATCAACAATATCTCCCCTTTTTCTGCCATTCTAAGAAAGCCTTCTATCATTTCCTTGTCCATTCCCTCCCCCTGAGATCGGGGTCTGTATACAACCCCCATGCGGATTGTGGTGCCATTTCCTGTCTCCAGGGTGACCAAAAGTGCCTCATCTGCTCCCTGTTTACTCTTTAGTTCTGTTGCTTTGATCCATTCCTTTACATAGAGAGCTACTCCTCCTCCTCCTCCTCTTGTACCCTCCCTGTCCCTCCTGTAGATTGTGTATCCTGGTATGCTGACATCCCAGTCATAGTTCTCTGTGTACCATGTTTCTGTGACTGCCACAATATCCAGGCAACCCTCTTCCATCAAGGCCACTAGTTCAGGGAGCTTGTTACACAGACTACGGGCATTGGTACTCATCACCCTCCACTTTTTGATAGCCTTACCCCTTTTAGCCCCATTTCTGTCCTTACTGCCTTTGCCTTTTTTTACATTTAAATCTGTTTTGCTCCCTAATAACTTCTGTACCTTGGTGTTTACCTTACTGATCACCATGTTTTGTGGGGGAAGGCTCGGATTTCCCTGCTTCTTTTCAGTGCCTCCCCCTTGGCTAGTTTAAATGCTTGCCAATGAAGCATTTAAACCTCTCACCTAGGATCCTGGTTCCCCCTCCGGACAGATGCAGACCATCGCACCAGTATAGGTCTGCATCCCTCCAGGTGGCTCCCCAATGAAGCCAAAACCCTGAGCTCCACACCAGTTTTTCAACCACTCATTGAATTCCCTGGTGAGAAGTGCCCTAACATCTCCCTTGCCATAGACAGGCAGCACCTCCGAGAAGGTTACCGTATGCGCTACTTGACTAATTATTAGATAGGACAAAGATTTGGTATCAAACAGGGGAGGGATTGGAATCCTCTTTGGGTCCATCCAGTCCCCTTCCTCCTCCTCCTCCTCAGAGGGTTTGTCCTCATCATCATCAAGTACAGTAACTACTTTGGGTTAGGATTATTCCCAAGATCCCCGATATCCACATCCTGACCCTCTGTATGTTAAGGGTCGGGGTCTGCCTGCAGATCTATATTAGCAGCCTTGTCCTGCTCCGGCACACCTGGACATGCCTGTGTGGGCCCCCCTGACCTGAGGGGCCCGGTTTGGGGTCGGGTGTGTGATGGGATGTCCTGTGGAACATCAGAGCCCAAAGTTCTCCTAAGAGCACAGGATCTATGCAATTCTGCTTTGTCAATGCCAACTGGTACACAAGGTGCACCCCCAACTCAGAGTGCCAACTGGGGGAAACTGTAAGGGACATATTAGCTTGATTAACACAATGGGGGTAATATGAAACAGAGGAGAGGGTCGCTTACCCTTTTGCAGGTCTTACATCATTTTAAAACTAGTGGTTTCCGATAAGCCATGGTGTCAAAATGAGTCCTGCAGATGCCCCAAAACAGCAAACAATTAAGTTGACCAGTAGTGGCTAAAAAGGACTACTGCCACAATCAATCAATCAATAAAGTCTTTATTTAACCAAGTGGCCATCGTTGAGCAATGCTCATCTGCAAGATGGTCCTGGGTGGAACACAGACACATGTTTATACAAGGCAACACAGGTATTTACAATCAGGTAAAGCAAAATAGGTACAATTATAATACAGGACATAAATAAGAAAACACAGTAGTGCGTATAGGCATGGAATAGTACAGACAATGTACAAGGTGTAAAGGCATATACATACACAATAATATCTAAAAACAGCTCAGATAGCAGGGTTAACTAATAGAAAGGTAGAAGAGAAGGGAGGAAGGAGAAAGGCTAGGAGGGCATAAAGTACAGAACAGGGTAGAGGAAGGTTGGGATGTTGGGATGGGGGAAGAGAAAAGAGTGGAAGCACTGGAGATGGTGGACAGAAGAGGGAAGGAGCAGGGAGGTTGTCTCAACCAGAGGGTAAGGAGGCTCCTACCCGAAGCAGGGAGACTAGGAAGAGGTTGGGATATAGAGTCAGTAAGGCAGGGGGATCTGGGAGTTAAGACATCTAGGGCTTGGGAGTAAGGGAGGCAGGCAAGGTGTTGTTGCTTTATGGGCTGGTCTATGCGGAGAAGGTTACCAGGGCGGGCACTGGTACAGGTCCTGGATGCAGGAAGCAGTTACACGCTTCTTTGATTGTGTGGGAATATAGTGTCTTGAAAGCATTCAGACAGACAAAAGTGCTCAATTTGAGAGTTTTTTGCAGATTTTTCTATAAGGTAGGCAGCAGAAAGCTTATAGCTGCCCTGCCAAAGCAAGATTTTGCCTTGGGCACTTTAAGTGTGATAAATGAGTAGCTTCTTAGCGCATAGTTCCCTACTACACTTAGGGGTAGACAGCACGAGATATAGTGATGCAGTTTATTAGAGATAGCTCTAAAGGTCCAGAGTGTGGCATTTCTGTCACGCCTGAACTTGAGGGAGGTCCACCCCACAGTCGCATACAGGGTACAGTGATGCCTGGCAGAAGAGAAGTTCCATAATAAACCTCGGTGCTCTATGGTAGAGCGTGTCCAATTTTGCCATTTAAGAGCTGGGACAATGGCTGTAAAGGAAATCTGCGTAATCAACCAGCTATAGAAAAGTTGATTGGACCAGCCGTAGCTTGGCACCTCTGGTGAGAAATCGGTTAATTCTAAAGAAGAGACCTAACCTTTGTCGGAATCTTTTAGCAAATTCTCAATGTGTTCGATAAAAGAGAGTCTGTGGTCTATCCATACTCCCAGATACTTGAATTTTGTAGCAAATTCTAATTTTTCTCCTAGAATTGTGGTAATCTGGGGAACTGACCCACTAGACACAGGGTTTGCTGCATGGAAAAATGAAGAGAAGAGCATCGCTTTTGTTTGTTTTTTGGCGTTGAGGAGTAACTTTTTATGGAGAAGTTGGCTTTGCAAAAGGTTGAATTCAGACTGGAGATCGTTGCAGGCAGCTTCAGGCGTTGGGCGACTCAAATAGAGGATTGTATCCATCTGCGAACAGATGAATGTTGGCATTTTTAATACAGCTGTCAATATTATTAATGTAGATTGCAAATAGAAGGGAACCTAATATAGATCCCTGGGGCACTCCTCTTTGGAGAGTTTTAAGAGGAGAGAGACCTCCTTTGGCTTTAACTTGTTGAAGGCGCCCTGTAAGATAGTCTGTGAACCAACGCAAAGAGGAGCAGTCCACACCTATGTTTCGTAAGGAGGAGAGGAGCAGGCTATGGTCGACAGTGTCGAATGCCTTCCTTAGATCCAGGAAGACAGCACAAATAAAGTTTCTGTACTCAAGATCACCCTGCCAATCACTGGTTACTTTAGCAAGGGCCGTGATAGTGCTATGTTTAGCTCTGAATCCAGGCTACATAGGATTTAACAAACTCATTGATTCAAGGTAGGATCTTGCTGTATACAGTGTGAAACAGCCAAAATTAAGTTCACCAATACTGGCTACAAAAAAAGACTACTGCCGCAGTCCACACCTCTGATTGTGGGGAAAAAAACAGAGAAAAGCTGAATAAGCGCTCCTACCAGTTGAGCCGGCTGTGAGGAGACTGAACGCTCTCAGCCAGGTGGGCTAAAAAAGAAAGTAAAGCAGAGCCGCCACATCTAGCAATGGAAAAGTGCAGGCACACGTGCGCTCTCTGGGAAGTGCATGTGCTTGACGTCACGATGCTGTACGTGACATTGGCACGTCTGAGGGGTGTGGAGCCTGGGGATGTGTGAAAGCACCCAAGAGGCTGGGAAGGAAGCCCTAAAAGGAAAGGTACTGCACTCCAACCTAATGGGGCTAGTTAAGAAAAGTGTAGGAAGTCGCACGGCTCAAAGGAGTCAGAGAGAACAGAACTGTCACACAACCTGTGACGCCCGATGCCCCAAAGTCACAGAAAATGAAAATTACGTACCTACCGTAATTCTTGATCTTCTCTTGTATCTTCACCATTCATTACTTCCTGGGTGTAAGCCGGAGGCCCGCACCCGCCACGGGAGCTTTTTTTTTTTTTTTAAAAGCTAGCTCTAACGGTGCCGCCCTCGAGACCGACGTCTTGCGTCATGCGCGAGGGCGTGCTAGTAGTTACGACTCTCCTCCAACTCAGTTCTGTGAGCTGAGAGGCAAAAATCAAATTATGGAAAAAGAGAAAGCGAGGCAAGATAGCCAAGGATAGCAAAGTAAGGAAGAATGAACTGAAAAGGAATAAGCCAATGGAGAATAGACAGAGGAGAGAGTATTCTGCCCTAGGGATCGCAGGGCCTCCTTACTGGGGCGACTCTAGGAGGAACAGATAGAGGAAAAAAGGGAAGGAGAAAGAATGAAGAAGAGAGAAGAAGAAGAAAGATGGGATGTTGAGGAGACCAGAATGCCCAGCGAGCATAGTCAGCTGAGAGGCTTAAGGCTCGACTTAATAAGGGAGCAAGAATCTCCACTGGTTGTGCTGAAGAGAAGGTTCACCGAACCCGCTAGACAGACTAAGGAGGGCACAGTCTTTGACCTCAACATGCCATGGTCCTTGATCCTAGCTGCAGGTTCCTGGCCTGAGAGCAGGCCTTTCGTCTGGAGGACACCCGGCTAGGAAAAGGATAATTCCCAGGCAGCATGTAAGAGCTGCTCAAGGGTTTAGGAAGAAAACTTTTAGCCTTTCCAGGCGGTTTGTAGGTAATATAACGGAACTCAATCGGACTTGCTATGGCAAGGCAGGAGAGACTTGAAACTGGCAAGAACCAGTCATGGTTGGCACTGCTTTTCCTGCAACACTGTCCGCAGAAGGACCCTTGAAAAGGGGGATTTCAAGACAGAGCATGACTCACAGGCTTATGAGGAAAAACATGACCTGAGAAGCCAGGGGCTGCCTTCAAGCAGTCGGAGAGAGTTCCCTCAGTTTTAAGAGAGAAGGGAAATAACCATACCCGTTCCTCCTGCTCTGCAAGGAAAAGAAAAAGGGGGTTGATTCTAGGGCTTAGTAATTGATTAGCAGAATATAGCGGGATCAAAACTGCACAGTCAGTCAGGCAAGGTCCCTAGGAGTGCCTCGCCAGAGAACATGGCGGAGAGATAGTCGTGTAGCTTACTCACGACCCAGCACTCCTGCAACAAAAGCCCACGAATCTTAGAGTAAATAATTTTTCCTGGAAATTTCTAAGGAAAACAGGGAAGGACAGAGAGATTTCCCTTTTTTTTTTTTTTTTTTCTTTAAAGAATTTTTTTTTTTTTTTTCAGCAAGAGGGAGGAACGAGACGGGAGGGGGAGACGCCACAGAAGGAGGCCACTGAGGGGAAGGTGGGAGGGGTTAGTAATGAATGGTGAAGATACAAGAGAAGATCAAGAATTACGGTAGGTACGTAATTTTCATATCTTCCCTTGTCAATCTTCACCATTCAATACTTCCTGGGTGAGTACCAAGCTCCTCTTCCCCCAGAAGGGGGAAGGGGTAAAGACCCTGAGGGAACAAGACCCCCAGCCTCTTGTTGGTGAAAAACAGAAGGGGAAGACCCTGGCTAATTCACAGAAGCCTAAGTGGGAGAAGAGCTAGGAGGTGCCTCCCGAGGACGAGGAGACGGAGAAAGCCCCTGCAAAAGTCTTCTAGCTCTAGAGGAAAAGAGACGGGTCCCCCAGAAGGCGGAGCGAATCACCCCACGCGGCCAAGGGTGACAACCTTGAAAGATCGGCCATGCCGGTCCGCCTAATGCAGATCGCTGTCCCGCAAGCCTGGAAGCCACCTCATTGGCGCATAAGATGCCCTGCCTGGTGTCTTGCCAGCTCCAGGCCTACAGCGGAGAGGCAACAGCTTGTCTGGTTTGCTCCATATCAGGCATCGAGCTAGGAGTTGAGAAGCATCGACCACAGGTGCCGATTGTAGGCAGCGTGGTGAGCCTGATGTGATGCTATACAAGCAGCCGCACGAGAAGAAGAGAACACTCTTCGCCCCCAACGGTCGAACTGAAGTGAGTCCGGGTCCGGTGGGCGGTCGTGCGCCAGGCAGCGTCGCCCGGAGGGAGTGTCAAGGTAGACCAAACCAGAAGGGGGGTTGGGAAGGGTACCTAGAGACTCCGAGGGGCACAATACCTACGCTGACAGTCAGCCGGGGCTGGAGAAGAAGCGGCTGGCGACTGCCAGGATCGGATAGACGCCTCCTGGAAGGGGATTGGCCAGGAAGGTACCACCAAGTGCTGGGCACTGAATTCCCCAAGGAATTCACGCGTCTCCCATTCGGTATTGTCTCTTGAATATAGGAGATCCGAGGTCCTCACCATCCTCGATAGGAAGTCGCTGATATTCAGTGAAATCAGCATCGGAGGAGAGATGAGCAGGGGTTCCTCCCCTCAGAGGAGGAGGCGAGGATGATGCCAGAGGACTCCTGCGGCGGTGGGGAGAGTCGAAGACCGGCTCATGTATACATCTGACGTATGAAGGGAAGGCCGCTGCAGAACCTCTGAACTGCTCCCAGGATAACGGACCCGTAGGACCGACATGGCCCGGGAGCGGGGGTGGTGGAGGCAGAGAGATGGGAGAGGGGCACCTACGAGGAGGCAACAGATCTCTGCCAGGGCTCTGGAATCCGGGGAACGGAGCCCGAGCTGGCGGGGTCCCGGACAACAAACCAGGCCGCAAGACGGAACCCTGAGGAAGTGGAGCCTGGAAGAGCCCAGGGGGAGAACCTCCCCTGCGACGAAGTCGGGACTACATGGATCCAGAAGGGCAGTCCGCAACAACGCCACCGGAGGGCACCCTAGAGCCCCGGAGGGAAGGGCGGGGTTCAGCACTCCGGCTCCTGGCCACCCCCCCTGAGGTGGCCAAAGAAGACCGAGGGCCTGTCCCCCTGCCCCTCAACCCCTCGGACTCCGAGAGAGCCCTCCTCCTCGACTGCAGCGTTCCCCCCCCAGAGGGAGCAACAGCACCCCGGAGGGTAGCTGTCACCGGTCCCCGGAGGGGGAGCCTCCCCCTCAGTCACCCCCACGCCTCCCTCCTGGGACTCAAGGCCACCCCCAGCCGGAGAGCCCTCAGGAGAGGACGGAAGGGGGGACAGAGGGAGGGGCCCGCTGCGCCGCCTGGTACCTCATGCCACAGGGGACCCAGACCCCGAAGAGTGGGGGTGCCAGGATGGGTCCATGTCTGAGTCATCGCCTCCGAGGGCGAGACCAGCAGGACCTCCATGCTGGTTGCCCGGGGTCCCAGAGCGCAGGGCCGTGACGGCACCGGTACCAGAGAGCGGCGCCGCCTGCCCAACATTAGCGCGAAGCCAGGTCTATCTCAGTCACGCACCAGCGGGCTAACGGTATCGCTTCCCGCGCCGGAAACTGAGCCGGGCGCCGCTGAGGAGAAGAAACTAGGCCAACGCACCGCCGACGGTGCCGGGGCCAAAAGTAGCGGCGCCAGTGGTGCCGCCATGATCACCGCACTGCAACGGCACCGTTCGCGGTGCCACCTCGATCACCGGCACACTAACGGGCGCGGGATCAAAACAGCGCCGAAAGGCGGCGTTGAAGTCCGCCAGTGTCCGCCCAGAAATCAAGGGCCTCGGACACTGGGGAGCCTGCACCTCAAGGAGGTGACTGCCGAGGCGGTGCGACGCGCGCCCGGAGGGACCGCAACGCTCCCCGACACTGTGGAAGGGGCCTCCTCGTCGCCAAGAAGAGATGAGGAAACCCTCTCCTCCGCGGACCGTATAGGCCCGGGAGGGGACCCGGGGGAAGGGCCTAGAGACCTTACCTGGGAGTCCCGTGAACCACGCTCGTCTCCGAAAAGTCGGCGGGCCTTGCCGAGCTTGAACGCTGGATTCTCGAGGGACGCGACGGTCCATGGAGAAGTAGGCATCGCATCAATCCATATTATGGTTGGGTCCCAGGCATCAAGACACCCGTCATGCTGGTCCGAGCGGAGAAATGCGGCCACAGGAGCACGATGCATAGGGCGCGCCGTCTTAGAAAACGCCGCTTCCAGAACTGGACATAACGCGAAACAAATGAGGTAAAAACACAGTAGGAAAGCACCGATGCCGTACAAATAGAAAAAAGAACAGTCTTACCGTGGTAATGGCGTCAGTCAGAGCAAAGAGGTAAGCTATTGTCACGCGCACTATTTTCGCTCCTTCAACAGAGTGCTGCCTCGGCGGCCGGGGAGAAACAGAACTGAGTTGGAGGAGGAGTCGGTAGCTACTAACGGCCGCCCCTCGTGCATAATATAAGGCGTCGGTCTCGAGAAAGCGGCGCCGTTAGAGCTTAGCTTTAAAAAAAAAAGCTTCCGTGGCGGGTGCGCGCCTCCGGTTTACACCCAGGAAGTAATGAATGGTGAAGATTGACAAGGGAAGATCATCCCTGATTCTTCAGAGCTCCCCCTCCTTGACTGGCTCTCTGATTTTTTTTTAAGCTGAGGAAAAATTAAAGGAGGAAATGTCCCCTCAAAAAGGAGAGCACAGAATTAAAGGGGAAATGTCCCCTCTAACAGTGACAAAACACCAAAAACACCTAAAATAGAAAAACAGTTACTCTAAGCCTAGGGAAAAGGGGGGGGCAACTCCCAAAAGATGGAGGGAGATCAAGAGAAGCCCCAAACAAAACACTAAACAAAAGGTACTTAGCTAAGGCACCCTTTTGTTTTGTTAAAAATTGGAGACCTGCTAACTGTGACAGAAGTGGCCCCTAATCCAAGCACAGGCAGTGGAAATGGGGAAAAGGCAGGTTAACCAATTTGAAAGCTGCAGCTTAACAGGCAGGGTTTTAATTTAGCGCTGCTCCCTGTCACCATGTAGCTCCAACCTGTTATACAGAATTGCAGCCCCACAAGTTACATAGTCAGAAAGTCATTTTCTTCTTAAGAGAAATCCCCAAGTTGTTTCCCTTTTGATGGCACAGCAAAGACTGGAGAGTTGTTGCTGTCTGGAATGTTCAGGTGCCTAGGACTCTCTCCTGATTACAGCCTTGGGTTGTGCCATTTCCCCTAGTACGGGCGCACATAACCTCCCATCAGTATTCAATCCCACTGACAATGTGGAGCGCTACTGAAAAAAGTTATTTTCTTCACTGGAAACATAGTTATTGTGCAAGTAACATGTTGCTTGCACAGTAGCTGTGTTATCTGCATAGTAGCCACAACTCATGCATTTCACATGAACTGGCTCTCTGCGAGCAGCACATCAAACAGTGCCACTGTCACTTTAACAATAAAAGTAAACAGCTCAGCTTGACATCATTAATAAAGTGGAAAAGAAAGAACATCTGTAAAAAGACAATCCCTTTACATAATACAGCATGTTTTTTACCTGTAAGAGCCAGACACACACAATAAAGTAGGAACTTCCATGGTATACATCGAGTATCCCATGAGGTAGCTTCAACTATTCATGTTTTCTGGTTTGAAATGTTGTAACTGCCACTATGCACTCGTGACTGTGCCACTTATGCAAGTGTACAATAAGAACAACATTCCAAAATAACATGCATTAAAGCTACCTCATGAGATAATCCCTATTTATACTTACTTATCCCACTGTTTATGCTGTTAGAAGTATGTTGTGCTGTTTGCCCAAAAACATACTGATAGTTTACTTCGTGGCTTATCATGTTTACTGTCTTAGCACCTGTTTGGGAACTAAGAGCACCATATGGTTTGTTCATTTTGGCAGCTTGCTATGGAATACGTTTTTGTGCCGTGTTATTTTACATACTGTGTCTTGTGTCACCCCCATCTTGAGTGTACATTCCTCTTCTCTTGTTGTCTTTTAGCCATCATTGGCTATATTTGAGCAACTTGCATTTTTAATAACATCAGAAGAAATGTATGGTTATATAATAACTAGTGACCCCCTATAATAACTGGATATCCAGTCCTGATAAAATGCCATAAAAACTTGCTGAATTCCGTAATAACTCAATAGATGGAAATTACGTACCTACCGTAATTCTTGATTTTCTTGGACAAGTTTTCACCATTCATTCATACTGTTGGGACTACGCCAGCAGTGCTGGGACCCAGTGGGAACCAAAAATCTTCAGGAGGGCCGGCACCAAGATAACACCACACACGCGTGGCACCAAGAGACTGTCTCATGCTTGTGTAGGCTATCTTGGCGTCAACCCTGCAACCACCTCAGTACCTTTTTGACCGAGGAGGTGCAGAGTAAACTAAACTTAGGAAAACACCCAACCTAATCTGGACATAAGATTTCCTGGTTGACCCGTATAAGAAGGGTCAAGGAACAAAGTATTCACAGCCCAAACAATGAGGGAGTGAAGACCAGAAACAGGATGAGTGAGCTTGGGGTATGGTGTGTGTGTGGGTGTATGAATGGTGAAGACCTGTCCAAGAAGATCAAGAATTATGGTAGATAAGTAATTTCCATATCTTCCTGAATGTAAAGTCTTCACCATTAATTCATACTGTTGGGAGGGTGCCAAGCTAAAAACCAATCCCCCGAGCAAGGCAGCAGGAGACAGAGCTCACTCAGGACAGAAGACCATTAAGGATTGTACTGCCAAAGAAAATATGCTGTCTGGCATGGACATCTAGAGCGTAGTGCTTCAAAAACGCATGCACTAAGCTCCATATAGCTGCTTTGCAGAAGTCCGCAATGGGCACGTTATGAATCTTCACCAAGGAAGCTGTGACCGCTCTGATAGAGTAGGCGTAGACTCAGCATTCAAACTTGACTTGTGCCATCGAGTAGCAATGGCGAAGGCACGCCACTATCCAAGCAGAAATGCATCTAATGGCAACTGGTTGGCACAGCCGGGCCATTCTGAATGATGCAAAGAGTTGCTTGGTTTTACAAATTTCCCCTTTTCTATCGATGTAAAATCGTACAGCCCTCTTGATGTCCAAATAGAGAAGGGTGTGTTACCCTTCATTCTGGAAGTTAGCAAAATAAGTGGGGAGAACCAAGGGTGACTGAGGTGAAATTTCAAAACCACCTTGGGCAGGAACTTAGGGTGAATATGAAGTACCACCTTGTCTTTGTGAAAGACAGTATACGGAGGGTCTTTGATCAAGGCATGCATTTCAGCGACCCTGCGAGCAGAAGTGATGACCACCAGGAAGGCAGTCTTTGAGGTGGCTAGAGGCTCAAAAAGTTTACAAGTGAGCTTGTCTAGTATGAGATTAATATCCCACGCGGCCACCGGATTCCTGACTGGAGGTCTAGTGCACAGGATTCCCTTGAGGAACCTCTTGACTAGCGGCAACTGAGCCAGCATAATGTTCTGCACCAGCTCATGACAGGCAGAAAATTGCACAGAGGTGTACCTTTACCGTCAAGTATTACAGTCCTGCATTTGACAGATCTAAGAGGTGCTACAACACCTTATTCAGTGGGGTATACCAATGGCGCAGTGATGCAAATACCTTGAAGACCATCACAGCGACATTTTCGGCAGTTGACTGTGAGGGTCTCCACGTATTCAGACACTGCTACCACCGGGGTGTTTCCCCCGTCCCTGAACTAACTCCGACTGGAGTTAGTAATCTTGAGTCTAGGGGGCAAAGCCCCCTATAGAAAAGAACAGGTTACTCACCTGTAACAATAGTTCTAGGAGTGGTTTATGTTGTTCATCCACACTCTGGCATGTCCCCTTCCACTTTAAATCTTGCCGAAAGTCTCCAAGCTGGCTCCTCCCACCCACCCGGGTGGTAAATATCTCGGCTCCGCCCCATGACGCCAGATCTTAGCCCTCTGAAAGTCAGGTTGTGTGCGTCCACAGCCAGGGAGGTCGGGTGGGTCCATGTGGATGAACAACATATACCACTCCTAGAACTACTGTTACAGGTGAGTAACCTGTTCTTCTAGAAGCGTGGATATGTTGTTCATCCACACTCTTTGGCACACTCCTAGCAGTTCTCCGGGAGGAGGGAGGCAAGGCACACACCCCCTACTTAAGGAACAGAGATTGGAGGACTGGGGTCCTAAAACCAGCATCCCAGCATGACTCAAGGTCGATGTGGTAGTGGGTGACGAAGGTGTTTGCCGACTTCCAGGTGGCAGCCTGACAGGTTTCCTGGATAGGGATGTCCCTGGAAGTAGCCACCGATGAAGCAGTATGACCGGTAAACTGAGCTCCTATCCCTCTGGGAGGCTCCTTGCCCGCCAACTCATAGCACAGTGATGTAATCCATCTTGCAATAGTCTGCTTTGCTGCAGGTCTGCCAGAAGCGACGTCAGCGTTGGTGACAAACAGCTGGCAAACCTCTCCCCGAATTTCCACCGTCCTCTCTTTATAATAGGAGAGAGTATGTCTCAGTTCCAAAGTATGGAGCCTGTGCTTGGCCTCCGAGGTGTAATTAGGATAGCATACCAGCAGAGTCAACATCTGGTTAAGGTGAAACTCTTTCACCACCTTCAGAAGGAATTTCGGGTTGGGGCACAGGACAACTTTGTCCCTGTGGAAGACCAGATAAGAGGAGTCCACCGAAAGCACCTGGAGCTCCCCTGTCCTTCTGGCAAATGTGACAGCCACCAGGAAGGCCATCTTCCACGACAAGTGTGACAGCTCACACTTATGCATTGGTTTGAATGGCTTGTCCATGAGCTTTGCCAATACCAGCAGTAGATCCCACGGAGGTGGAGGTTCACGCACCGGAGGGGATATGTGATCCAAGCCTTTGAAAAAGCGCCCGACCACTGTCCCCTGCACCAAAGTCGACTGACCGGCCTGCGCCCGGTAAGCAGAACTGGTTGCCAGGTGCACCCTAAGGGTCGATGACCACAGATCCCCTTTGGAGAGAGACCAAAGGTAGTCGAGAATGTGAGTCATTGAACAGGATAAAGGGTCCAGGCCCTTACTCTGACACCAAATGGAAAACCTTTTCCATTTGAAGACATAACTTTTCATGGTCGATTCCTTTCTAGATGCTTTCACCACGGTGTAGACATCTTCGGAACGACCCAAAGCCTGGAACTCTAGCCACTCAGGTACCAGGCTATGAGGTGCAGGGATTAAAGGTCTGGATAGAATACCTTCCCCTGATTAAGAGATATCAGGTCCGGGTGTGTACAAAGCCGCTCCGGGTGCCTGCAGCTGAGGCTGAGGAGATCTGGATACCAGTACTGGCGTGGCCAGTCTGGGGCTACCAAGATCACCTTCGCCTTGTCCCTCCTCACCTTGAGAAGCACCTTGTGGATCAAGGGAAATGAAGGGAAGGCGTAGAGGAGGCCTGGAGTCCACGGCCTCGAGAAGGCATCCCCCTGCAATGAGCCCTGCTGAGGGGGGAAGGTATGAAACAGCCTTAGCTTGGTGTTTTCCCTGGATGCAAACAGGTCCACCATCGGTTTGACCCAATGGGAGAACAGGCTGTAAACTACCTCTGGATGGAGAGACTACTCGTGGGATGTCTGGCCTAGGTGGCTGAGAGCATCCACCAGCTACTTCGAGGCTCCTGCCACATGGATGGCTAGGAGATCCACCTCCTATCGGCTCACAAGGGTCCAGATGCAGAGCACCTCCTTGCACAGCAGACGGCAGTGCATGCCGCCCTGTTTGTCGAGGTAGTACATAGTCGTGGTATTGTCCATCTAGACTTGAACCACTTGACCCCGGAGCTGAGGAGCGAAAGCTGACAGTGCCAGTTTGACTGCTTTGAGCTCCAACAGGTTGATGTGGCATCGGGACTCCTCGGGGGACCAGAGCCCGTGGACCCTTTTGTCCCCCATGTGGACTCCCCAGCCCATGAGAGAAGCATCGGTTGTGAGGACGACCGTCGGCTCGGTGCAGACAAATGGGATCCCTTCCTGCAACTGGTCTGGGGCGGTCCACTGTTGGACAGCTTCCCATATCTTCTAGGTTACAGTGACCAGCTGGTTGAATTGGCCATGGTGCTGAGTTCACTGGGCAGCCAGCTCCCATTGAAGGGGGTGCATGTGCCACTGGGCCCAATGGACCACTGAGGTGCACGACGCCATGTAACCGAGAAGGCGCAGAAAGTCCCCGGCAGGGCGCAAGTGCCCAAGCAGAAATGATTGGGCAAAGGAGGAGAGAACCTCCACCCTGTCCGCCGGGAGCCAAGCTCTGGCTTGACAAGAGTTGATCTCTGCCCTGATGAAGCCCATCACCTGAGAAGGCACAAGTTCCAACTTGGCCTTGTTGAACAAGAGACCAAGCTGGGAGCAGGTTTGGAGGGCCAGATCCATGGACCTCTCCACCTCCTGTTGGGTGGAACCTGCAATGAGCCAATCGTCGAGGTAGGGGCAAATTCTGAACCCCCCCAATGCCGGAGATGGGCTGCCACCACTGCAGTGCATTTGGTAAAGATCCATGGGGCTGATGACAGGCCGAACGGCATGGCTTGGAACTCGTACAGGATGCCTTCAACTCTGAAGCAGAGGAACCGCTAATGGGACAGACGGATTGGGACATGAAATAACATGTCCTGCAGATCCAGTGAACAGAACCACGTTTCGCTCCAAGGATGGTATGATCTAGGACAGAGTGACCATCCGAAAGGTGCGTGGCCTGAGATATTGACTCAGGCCGTGGAGATCTAGAATGGGATGCCAGCCCCCCATCTGCTTGGGCACCAGGAAGTACCTGGAGACAAAATCTGGGTCTGCTGAAGGATCTGCCACAACAGCCACTGCCTCCTTGAGGAGGAGCTGAGTGATGTCGTCTCGAAGAGCCAACTGGGTGTGTGCGGAAATCCGTTCTTCTCGAGGGGTGCAGGCCCAGCTGGGAGGGTACCACTCGAATTCTAGAGGCAGTCCCTGACC
This sequence comes from Neoceratodus forsteri, assembly GCA_016271365.2. Lineage (NCBI taxonomy): Eukaryota > Metazoa > Chordata > Ceratodontiformes > Ceratodontidae > Neoceratodus > Neoceratodus forsteri. Next base: position 1,704,880,778 of record CM028129.1, on the reverse strand, counting down.
GACCACTTCGAGAACCCACCTGTCTGTGGTGATATCGGACCAGGCAGAAAGAAAGTGGCGGAGCCAGATCCCCATGGGAAGACCCAGAGCTGGCATGACAGGAATAGGGGTGGCAACCCCTACCCCATCACTGAGCAGGCTTGGAGGAGGAGGAATCTCCAGGACCTGAGCCTCGGCCTCCTCTACGGGCCTGTTGGGGTCCAGGCTTGGGCCGAGGGTGCCAAGCTTCAGCCTGCTGCTGATGCTGATGCTGCTGTCCCCCCTGAAAGGAGGACTGCTGAAGAGCAAGGGAAGAGTGCCAAAAAGGCTTCTTCTTTTTCTTCTGCTAGTTCTTGCCTGAAGAACTGTTAGCAGAAGTGGCGTCCAAGGTGGCATTGGACTGCTCTATGCACTGGATATAACTGGCCACTCCTGGGCTAAACAAGTCAGTCCCAAGGAAGGACACATCAGCTAACTTGTGCTGCATATCTGCCAGGAAGGAGGAAAGCCACAGCCAAGCCCTGCAGTGAGAGACAACTGCAGCGGCCATCAAGCGGGCAGAAGAGTTCCCAATGTCCAGGGCAGTCTGGAGCTGCTGTTTGGCAACAGCTCAGCCCTGGTCCCGGACCTGCTTAACTGTGGTCTGCATGTCTGTGGGGAGATGTAGGAGGACTTCATCTAATGACCCAAGGAGGGCATGAGAGAAGTGTGCCATGATAACGGCCGAACTTGCCTGGCGAAGGCCCAAGGAGGAAACCACGTAGACCTTCCTTGCCAAATGGTCCAACTGCTTGGACTCTTTGTCGGGAGGTCAGTCAGTGTTGGCAGAACTGCCAGTATGCCTGAACACAGAGGTGGTCACCAGGCTCTCAGCCAAAAGGTGGTCTGTGAACCCCACAAGGGACCCCATGGGAATGTGTATTTGCAGCCCATGCAGGCAGATGGTGCTGGACAGGAGGCAGGATGCTGCCACAGTTCGAGTGCCGAACCAAGAATGGCTTCGGCCACAGGAAAGGCCTCAGTCGAGGTATCCCCTCTCTTGAGGATGTCCGTGAGAGGGTACTCCACCTTTTTCTGGATGGGTTCCAGGGGCATCCCTGTGGACTCAGGATAAGGCAAAGAATACCTTGGAAGAAGGAAGGACTTTCCTCTATCCCTAGGCCAATGGATCGACTCATCATCCCCAGGATGAGAGTGAAGCCCGTGACATCTGAGTGCGAAGAGTGGGGTACAGCAGCCTGCCACCCAAATCACTCCCCAACCCACCGAGGCGGTCCAGGGTGACGTGACAGACAGGCGTTGGGAAGTCCGGTGTCTGGTCGGTCCACTTTGGAAGAGCCCTCCATAGGCTGCTAGGCGGTGGTTACACACCACTATCGGTGGAGAGACCGGCTTAGGCCGAACAGGCAGTTGTGCCGGCGCGCACAAAGGGAACTGAAGGATTCGCTCGGAGGGTTTGGCCCGGCCTAGGAGGCGAAAGCCAAGCAATGGCCAGGGTAGAGTCGGACGGCTTGTGCCTGGACAATATCAGCTGTTGCCATATGAGGTCTCGTAGCACCGACGGAGTTTCGTCCCGGAGCCTCTCATCCGAGGAAGCGAGGACGACCTATGGCGTCGCCTCTTTTGAGCGCTTATGGCTCTTCCTCGGCCGTCTGGATGAGGGGTTCTAGACCTCGACCGAGATCGGGCAGGCTGACTCGGTCGCTCAGGAGACACCAGCAGGACTGGTGATACCAGGGGGTCCAGAACCAGGTCCTTGATGGGGACACCAGTGGGCTGGGTCTCATCGGGGAAGGCAAGGACCAAACCCCTTTCCAAAGAGTCATCAACTCGGGCCGGCGACAGCAGGTAGATTGGATCGAGAACAATCTTGACCTCATCGGCCGTATCCTTGGTCGGCTGACCCAATGGAAGGTCCATGAAGCCTGCGGCTGAGGAAGTGATCGCAACCAAGGTCGAGATCACATGCTCCTGGGACTGAGACCTCTCTCGGTCCAAAGAGCGCCTTTGCCGAGACAAAGACTTGCTCGGTTCCTTCTCCCGCTTGCAGGATCAGAAGGAGTGTGAGCCCGCGGGCGCCTCTCCCCGGGTGGGGAGAGACTGGCACAACTCCCTGAAGGAGCCTGAGAATGTGGAGCCCAGGTTGAGTGGAACGAAGAAGCTTTGAGAGTACGAAGCTTGAGCGGCTTCTTCCTTGAACGCCTGCATGCGTTCCAGCTGCTCGGTGGAACCCGCAGCCACAGAAACTGCCCATCTACCCTCCTTGGACTTCACTGGAGGTTTCTCTTCTCAGTCTCCCAGTTTGAGATGTGCAAGGCGGTCGTCCAGGACTTTGGGATGGAAGGCTAAACAGAAGCTGCAGGACGAGGTTTCATGGCCAACATCGAGGCAGTAGACACCACGTGGTGGGGATCAGTGCTGGCTATTTTCTGTGCAGGGACACGGCGAAATCCAGGGGACGTTTTCTCCTCCATGACTGATGACGTGAACAGGCGATCGCTAAGTCAAACAATTTTTAATTTCAGTAAAACCGAGGTTTTGAAAGCCAGGACCTACGAAATGCATGAGCACGAGGGAGGCAACCTGTATCTTCCATCGGAAAGGAAGATCTGGCGTCACGGGGTGCAGCCAAGGTATATACCACCTGGGTGGGCGGGAGGAGCCAGCTTGAAGACTTTCTGCAAGATTTAAAGTGGAAGGGGACATGCCAAAGAGTGTGGATGAACAACATATCCACGATCCTAGAATGGACATTTTCTTCCCCACCAAAGGAAAGGCCGAAATTGTAACCAGGTATAGCTTGAGACAGGAGGGTTTTAAGCTGACACCTGCAGATTTACCAGGTAATCCAGCAGCTGAGAGTCTGAAACTGTAAGAGGATTGACCTTTTTGCTCTTGCACCAGAGGGATAACTTTTTCCATTTGGCTGCAAGTCATTTTTTTGTTAGGTTTTTTTAGCCATTCTCAAGATCTTAAGGACCTGTTCCGAGTACTGAGAGGATGGAAACTCTAGCTTCTCAAGAACCCGGCCTTCAGGTGAAGAGTGTGTATGTCCGGATAATGCACTCTCATTTAGGGAAGGGTCAGCAGATAGTGAGCTGGTGGCAGGTGCATGGACCTGCTGCAGGACATTGAGAGAAGGAGAGGGTACCAGGCTTGCCTGCTCAAATCAGGAGCACCAGAATCATAGATGCAGGCTGTTGACTGAGCTTCAGCAATACGCAGTATCAGGAAAGGGAGGGAATACATATAGGGAACCTCACTGACCAGTCCAGGATCAACGAATCCAGGGAAGCATTTCCTGGACTGGAGGCCTGCAACAGTACTGAGGAAGATGGAAGTTGAGGGAGACGCAAACAGATCCACTTCTGGTGTGCCCCACCACCTGAACACTGTGGCTAGTACTTGCTTGTTCAGAGTCCATTCGCTCTGACCCTGACTGGATGCGACTTAGAGCATCTGCCAAGGTATTGTGCATGCCTGGAGGTGAATAACTGAAGGCTGACCCCAGGAGAAGGTGAAAGACCAAATTTTCAGAGCTTCTAAACAGAGTATCCCTGATCTGGTACCACCCTGCTTGTTTCTGTAGAACACTGCAGTAGAGTCTGTTCGAATTTGTACAGTCTGCCCTGTTATGACAGAAGCAAATGCTTTGAGAGCTAGAAAGATTGCTCTAAACTCCAGAAGGTTTATGTGTAACTGTGACTCTTGGAGAGTCCAGGTACCACTTACTGAGCCGCTGTCCAGATGAGCTCCCCTCCAAGGAGGAAGGCGTGTGTGGTGATCATCTTTGTGGGAAGTGGAGCTTGGAAGGGGATCCCTATTGCCTGATTTGGAGGGTCCTTCCACCAAAGCAGAGCCTGAAGGAACTGTTCTGTCACAGGTATAAGCTTTGAAAAATTGTTACTTCTTTGAGACCAGCGAGCTTTGAGATAGCTTGCAGGTTTGTATCCTGTACCTGACCCCTGGTACCACTGCAGTCATTGAAGCCATGTGTCCCAGGAGCCTGAGGAATGTCTGGCTGGTCTTGGCCATCCCTGGATGAAGAATCTGCCACTGAAAGAAACTTTGAATTCTCTAATGTGGGAGGAAGGCATATCCTTTCTGGGTGTCCAGCTGGGCTCCTATGAAAGTGAGTAGCTGGGTGGGTTCCAGGTGAAACTTCTTTAGATTTACCAGGAAGCCCAAAGATCCCAGTGTGCATTCTGCAAGGGAAAGGGACTCCTTGACCTGACAAGGAGACTTTGCCACTATGAGCCAATCATCTAAATAGGTAGATAGAGACACCCAGCTTCCTGAGGTGTGCTGCTACCACTGCCAGGCACTTAGTAAAGACTCTTGGAGCCGAGGACATGCCGAAGGGCATTGCAGTGAACTGATAGTGGCCTGAAGGAAGTTTGAATCTGAGAAACTTCCTGGGTATATGGAAGTAAGCGTCCTTCAGGTCCAGGAGGCTATCCAGTCTTCTTGCTCTAAGGACTGTATGACTAGTGACAGAGTGACATCCTAAATTTGGGTTTTAACAGATGTTTGTTTAAATATCTGAGATCCAAGATAGTTCACCACTCCACAGTTTTCTTTGTGTCGAAAGTACCTGGAGTAGAGGCCTTTGCCCTTTTCGTGGGGCAGGACCCTCTCCGCTGCTCATAGAGCTAGAAGGCTAGCAGTACCTGTGTTGGGGTTAGAGGTTTTGACACCTGTGAATGCTTGAGGTCTGGCATCTGCTTGAATTGTAGTGGCAGACCCTTTTCCACTGTCTCCAGAACCCACTTTTCCGAGGTAATGAGGGATCAGTTCTGAAGACAGTGGGATAGTCTGCCTCCTACTGGCAGAGGGAAGCAACCTGGACACTCATCAGGGCTTAGACTGCGAGGCTGCTGGCTGGGTAGAGGTGGCCTTCTTTGGCACCCTTCTGCCCCCTCTGAAAGCACCCCGTACTGAGAGAAGTCAGGCTGGGGCTAAGGAGTATACAGTCTGGGAAAATAACCTCTGCCCCTATTTCCCCTCGGGTGGGATTTCTATCGGGCCGGAGGCTTAGGTTTAGAGGAGTGACTCTGCCAAGAGGCCTTGTTCTCGTTTACCTTTTTCATGTAGTCTGTTGTCCTGGAACCAAATAATATTGTTTTGATCACAGGGGAAAGTTCATGGCCTTAGACTGGGTGTCCAGGGCTAGACTGGTAGTTCTAAGCCAGGCAAAACACCTCAGAGAGATGGCATGGGCCATGGCTCTGGAGGCAGCATTACTGTTGTCATCTGCCATGTGGAACTGGTATTTCGTAGCTTCCAGGGCAGTTTTTGCCGTATCCACCAGTTCCTGTGCCATTGTATCCGACCCACTGCAGGTAATGGCCAGGACAGAATTCCACAGTGCTTTCTGATATTTGGCAGTGAAAGTCATGTAGGAAGCAAGTCTGACAAGCAGGGAAGCTGTGGTATACATCTTCTTTGTTATGAAATCTATTTTTCTGGAGTCCTTGTCAGGAGGTAAGGAAGACAAGGAGACCCCATCACATGCTGCCTGGTGTACTATACTCGCATGGCTGGGATATACAGACAGGAACTCAGTATCATTTTTAGACAATTGGTATTTTTTGTCAGCACACTTGTCAACCTCTGCCACAGAAGTGGGGGGTCTGAATCAGTTTCATGGTATTTTTATAGGCACGACTAACCTTTTAGGGGGTGGGAGACCTTTCATTTCCCTATAATCTTTATCCTCCTCCTCATCCTGGTTAGACTCCTGAGTAGGGAGGTCCAGGGTGTCTAGCATATTTTGGATAAATGCAAGCACAGAGGAGGGATCCTCCTGGTCAGCAGGGAAGCTCCAAAATGAGGTCAGGGGACAGAACAGGTTCTAGGCCCTCTAAATGCATGTCAGGGGCATCATAATAATGTTGTTCATCATCTGCATCATCCTCACAGTCTCCAGAAGAGAGAACTGTGGAAGAGAGCTTCCAGCCCCAGTAAACATAGACCCCATCTTTGTAGGGTCTGAAAAACGTGCCATGCTTTTGCCATGTCATTGCACAGATAGAATTTCTGCAGACTGTGGCCGTGTATGCTTTGTTTTTAATTTATGTTTTAGGCTGCCTGTTGTCTCACTATTGGCTTTCCCAGGAGGAACAGGAGCATTGTTGTCTTTGCAGACTATCTTTTTAGCCACTTCATCGGCAGCTTGATCATGCTTCCTTTTTTGTACAGACACTTCTTTAGAACCTTTATTATTTTTAAATTTCTGAGGAACTTCATCAGCTCCTTTGGAAGCTTTATCTTTTGTCTGGGACTTGGAGGCTTCGTCAGCACCCCTGTCTGAATTTTTATTATTATTTTTAGATGGCCCCTCATCGATAGCCTTTGATTTTTCCTCAACCATAATTGTTTCAAGTCTCTTTGCTCTGTTTCTCAATGTTTTGTTTTTTTTTTACAAAATTTGGTGCAAAGAGAACAAGTATGATCTGGACCTAAACACCTGAGGCACAGGTTGTGAGAATTTGCTATGGCCAAAATCCTGTGACAGCTGACACACTTTTTAAATCCTGTAGGTCCAGTTTTCTTTTTACTTTTGGGATATCTGACATGACAATCCACAGAGAATCCCAGCAATAACTGCCAAAAATGAAAATTCCAATCAATTTCCTCACAGTAAGGAACCGCGATTCTGAGGTAAAAAAATCAAGAAAACCCCTTAAAATCATTAGTTCCCTACAAAAAAGGTGAACCACGATTAAATAGTAAGAGAAACCATCAAAAACAATTGCGATTTAAAATAACTTAAAATAAAGCGGAGCGAAATGCGGGGAACCGTGGAACCGACCAAAAACAGCGTTTCCCGGGAACCGAGGAGAACTGCCAGAAAACACCAAAAATGAACTCGGCACACTTAAAACGTAAGTTTGCGAGGAAAAACTTTACCAAGAGAAGCAGAAAAAGGTTGTCAACAAGGAAAGTTGAGAGACACCTCTGGGGCAATGTTACTCAGTCAGCGAAAAAATTCTGAAGACCTTCAGGCTGCTCCTTCTCACTTGCTCCCTCCTTTTTTCTGACTGGCTGATGCCCAAGCTCATTATGCTAATTATCTTAAAGGCATACCTCCGGGCAGTTGCACCTAGCCAGCTAACCACTATAGTTACTTAAAGGACTCCTGGGTAAGAAATTCAGCTTTCCTCAGGTCCAAAGCAGCCTCTCACTTTTTATGGTTGCATCAATACTATCATTTTGCAGCTGTATTGGCTCTGACTAGAATTTGTTTAACATTGTTATGAATATACTTATTATTTCTATGATGAAATGGCACCATGACACTTTGGCACCTGCTTGTTTTTGTACATTGCTATATAATTATTTGCCCATCATGTACCAGTTGCACATTATATAATGACACTGCTGCTTTAAGTGAGCATGTTTCAAGCAAGGCGAATCTATGGTCAGCTATATCAGGTCTTGAGAAAATGCCAGCTTTTGGCGTGAAAAAGTTTGGCCCGTTGGTGGAGGCGGAATTGTTCTAAGTGGTCTGCTGAATCAATAAAATCAACACCATACAGCATAACTGCAGTGCATTTCCTGTGTCTGGGGCTGTAAACTAAGCATATTGGGAGTATACAATTTTACTGTTTTAAAATGGTGGACCAACACTGAAAGATAAAATAGTTAATTTTAAAGCAGCAGTGCAACAAAACAGGTTAAATTTGACCCCAATTTTTTCTTCCTAATTGATGCCAGAGGTCTTCCAGTTTATTTAGGTGGTGACATTTTCAGTTTTCATTATCATTTAAGAATTTTATTAAAGTTTTAAAGTAATTATTTCTCAAGAAAAAAAAAGATGTCCGCCTCATATTTTGCACAGAAATAATATTGAGGACCTGAGGAGAGTAAGAGTCCAGTCAAAAATGCAGATGTACATACAGTACACAGCATAGCAAGCATCCAGAAAACCCAAATCAACAGTTCTGCCAATATTTTTCACAACCATAGCAGAAAAATAGAAATTACGTACTACAGTAATTCTTGATCTTCTTGGACGAAGTCTCCACCACTCATTCACACTGATGGGATCTACGCCAGAGAAGCTAGGACCCAGTGAGAGAAAACTTTTTGCAAGAAGGTCGGCGCCAGAAATTGAGCCGGAAGGAGCAGCGCCGCAAGCCTCAGCTCGTGCGGTAATGACTATCTTGGCGTCGACCCTCCAACCGCCTCAGTACCTTTTTTTCCCAAAGAGGTGCTGCATAACTAACCCAGAAGGACTAGCCTAACAAAAAATTGGACATAAGATAGTCCTAACGACCCGTTTAAGAAGGGTGAACAAAGAAGTCTTCACAGTTTAGCCATTGAGGGAGTGAAGACCAGCAACAGAAAGGTGAGCTCGGGGGGATGGTGGATGGGCGTGTGAGTGAGTGGTGGAGACTTTGTCCAAGAAGATCAAGAATTACAGTAGATACGTAATTCCCATATCTTGCTGGATATAAAGTCTCCACCACTCATTCACACTGATGGGAGAGTACCAAGCTAATAATCCCCCGAGAGTGCGGCAGGAGAAACCAAGAGCTCACATATTCAGGACAGAATTCCGTTAAGGATAGTCCTGCCAAACGAAAGATGTCGCCTGGCATGGACATCCAAGGCATAGTGCTTGATGAAAGCATGCACTGAGCTCCAGGTAGCCGCATTGCAAATGTCCACAATGGGCACGTTGCGGATTTCTGCCAGAGATGCCGTGACTGCTCTATTAGAATAAGCGTACACTCTACCCTCCAGCTTAACCTGTGCCACAGAATAACAGTGGCGAAGGTATGCCACCAGCCATGCCAAAATGCATCTGATAGTGACAAGTTGACCCAGCCGGGTCTCGTTGAAGGAAACAAACAGTTGTTGAGCTTTGTGAATCTCTTTTGTTCTATCTAAATAAAAACACAGCTCTCTTTTAACATCTAAAGAATGAAGGGTATGCTCTCCTTCATTTTGGAAGTTCGCAAAGTAAGTAGGTAGGACCAAAGGTTGTTTTAGGTGGAATTCTGAGACAACCTTAGGGAGAAACTTAGGATGGGTCCTAAGAACTACTTTGTCCTTATGAAATACAGTGTACGGGGATGGGGTCTGTGACCAAAGCATGTATTTCAGAGACCCTATGGGCCGAGATGATGGCCACCAGGAAGGCAGTTTTCCAAGTGAGGAATTTCAGCTCACAGGTAGCTAGAGGCTTGAAGGGCTTTCGAGTGAGCACGTCTAGCATGAGATTAATGTCCCAAGCTGCGACTGGATGTCTGATAAAAGTATTCTGCATACCAGACCTTCTAAGATACCTCTTAACTACAGGTAATTGAGCCAGTGATAGAGAAAGTACCAGCTCGTGATAGGCTGAAATAGCACAAAGGTGAACTTTGACTGTAGAGTATTGTAGACCTGAATTTGAGAGGTCTAAGAGGTACTTTAAGACTTTATTTGGTGGGCAGAAAAAAGGATTCAAAGAGGATTTTGCGCACCAGACAGAAAAACGCTTCCATTTGGCTGTATAGGTTTTTCTGGTGGCTGGCTTGGGCAGCCAAAAGAATATCTGAAACTCTCCGAGAGACGTTGAACCTATTCACCTCTATTTTCTCAGGAGCCAAGCGTGAAGATGAAGCGACTTCAGATTGGGATGGACCACGGGACCCTGGGTCAGAAGGTTCATCTGAAGGGGAAGTGCCTTCGGAAGGGTTTCTGACATACTGTTGAGTAGCCGAAACCATATCTGTTGAGGCCAGAAGGGAGCAATGAAGATCATTTTGTCCCCCTGAGACTCGAATTTGAGAAGTACTCTCTGAATTAGTGGAAGAGGAGGAAAGGCGTATAGAAAGCGTTTTGTCCGCTGCAGCCTGAATGCATCCTGACAGAAAATGCCAGGCCCTGGATTTCTGGAGCAGAAGAGAGGCAGTTTTGTGTTGAGTGGGGATGCAAAAAGGTCCAGGTCTGGAGTTCCCCACTCTGCGAATAGTGACTGAACTACAGTTGAGTTGAGAGACCACTTGTGAGGATCTGTCTCTGTTCTGCTGAGAAGGTCTGCCAGTTCGGTCTGCACTCCTGGCAGGTAAACTGCATGAATTAGAGCCTCGTGCTCTAGGCACCATTTCCACACTCTCATTGCTTCCCTGAACAATGGGTTAGAGTGTGCGCCACCCTGCTTGTTGATGTAGTACATCACTGCTTTGTTGTCCATTTGAAGGAGAATGTTCTTGTGACAGAGAATGTCCTTCAAGGCCCAGACTGCATAGAGGATGGCTCTCATTTCCAGGATGTTTATTTGAAGTTTGGACACCACATGCCTTGGGCGTGGAGATTCTGACAGTGAGCTCCCCACCCCATCAGGGACATGTCCGTGGTAATGGATATCTGATGATCCAGAATAGCAAAGGTATACCCTTCCAGAAGGTTGTCCTCTTGCGACCACCAGGTGAGAGACTTCCTTAGAGGTTCGGTCACCTTGATGAGAAAGGACTAAGGATGAGTAGTTGGAGATCACTGAGTACTGAGCATCCACTGGGAGGTTCTCATGTGGAGACGTGCTAGGGGTACAGTGAACGCTGAGGATGCCATGAGACCCAGCATCCGTTGCATCGAGATAGCTCGAATTGAGTTGTTCTCTCTGATATACTGGGCCATCTGTAAGATATCGCTCCTTCTGTCCTCTGGAAGAAAGGCTTTCGCACAGGAGGTGTCCAGAAGAGTTCCTATAAAGAGGAGTTTCTGGAAGGGCTGCAACTGTGATTTTTTGAGATTTAGTAGGACTTCCGTGGACGTGAGGAAGTCCGGAGCTGTGGCTACAGTGTCCAGAGTTTCTTGTCTGGAGGGACTTGCTAAGAGCCAGTTGTCCAGATATGGGAACATTTGTATTACGATTTTCCTGAGATGTGCTATGAGAATTGCACAACACTTTGTAAAAACTCATGGCGCCGAGGATTGCCCAAAGGGCACGACTCTGAACTGATAATGTTGGCCCAGCGCCAAAAACCTTAGGTATTTGTGGTGCTTCGGGTGTATAAGAAAATGTTGGTAGGCATCCTGCATGTCCAGGGAGGCTAGCCAATCGTGTTGATGAAGCAAGGGTAACAGGGTCCCTAGCAATATCATCTTGAACTTTTCCTTGAGAAGAAACTTGTTTAACTTTCTGAGGTCCAGAATGGGGCACATGCCACCGGTTTTCTTCGGGACCAGGAAGTAATGGGAATAGAAACCTGTGTTTCTTTTATCCAGTGAACTATTTCTACTGCTCTGCTGTTCAGAAGGCCTTGTACCTCGGAGGCAAGAAGATCTGACTGTATTGTCAACACCCTGAGCTGTCGTTTGGGGGGATGATCCGGAGGGGTTTCTGAAATATTGAGGGAGTACCCCTCGTGGATTATCCAGAGGACCCATTTGTCTGACGTTATGGATTTCCACTGGTTGTAGAACTGAGTAAGATGTCCTCCCTCCGCTGAGGAAGAGTCCCCTTCGGACAGTTGAGGTGGGACCTGGGAAAGAAGAAAAAATTACTCACCTTAGTAATGTTGTTTCTTCTAATGGAGTCTTGCTATATTATGACAATTGCAGTTTGTCCCAGCCTTAGAACTGCTCCGGAGGTGAAAGAGATAACTTCCATGCCATACATGGAACTTGGAGCGCGAGTGCGGTTAGAAAAGCTCTGTCTGGATCATTTCAAACTGAAACTGTTAGATCTTTACGAGCAAAACTCACTAAGGTTCTGTGTGGAAGCTGTAACCTACACTAGCCAACTAGCTACTTAAATATTAACATTTTCCTGGTCCCAACACCAAGACTCAAGTCAGGGGACCAGAAAAAGATAAGATAAAATAAAACACAACACCCAAACACCCCAAAAGAAGGGTGGAAAACACAAGATGGGCATCAATAAGTGCCAACACTGGACTGCCCACCCCATCCCTAAAGTAGAAGTTCTGAGAGGGGCAGGCTGGGGGGGAGGTCATAATATAGCAAGACTCCATTAGAAGAAACAACATTACTAAGGTGAGTACTTTTCTTCAAACAACATGAAGTCTTGCTATATTATGACAATTGCAGACTACACAGCAGTACCTCCATGGAGGAGGACAGAACCTACTTAGGAAATAGGCTCTGAAGCACAGCTGTGCTAAATTGAGCATCCTCCTGGCCTGAATGTCCAAGGAGTAATGCTTAGTGAAAGTATGTACTGTTTTCCAAGTAGCTGCTTGACATATCTCTAAGATAGGGATGTCCTGGCAGCAGCTAGGACGCAGCTGTACCTCTGGTAGAGTGAGCCCTCAGGCCTGAAGGGGGAACCTTACCCAGTTTTTGATAGCAAAATTGGATACAAGAGACAATCCACCTGGCAATGGATCTCTTAGTGGCAGGTTTCCCTTTCCCAACCTCACCATAAGTGAGAAAGAGTTGGAGGGAGTCAAACCTGTGACCCTTGGTACGCTCTATGTAGTAACTTAGGGCCCTCTTAACATCTAAGCTGTGCAGCCTCCTCTCACCAGAGGAGGAATGGTCAGTGAAGAACACTGGAAGAGAAATAGATTGATTAAGGTGGAAATCTGAAACCACCTTAGGCAAAAACTTCCTGTTAGTCCTGAGGACTACCTTATCCCTGTGAAAGGAAATAAAGTCAGTCTCCACTGACAAAGCTTGTAACTCACTTATGCGCCTGGCAGAAGTGATGGCTACTAGAAACACAGTTTTCCAAGTCAAGTACTTAAGCTCTGCCGAAGACAGAGGTTCAAAGGGGGGTTGCATCAGCTGAGCAATGCAAACATTAAGATCCCAGGCAGGGGCAGGGTCCCTGAATGGTGGATTGGTATGAAGCAATCCCCTGAAAAACTTGGAAAATACAGGGTGAACAGAAAGAGAAGAGGGCTTCCCTGCTGAAATAAAAGCAGAGACAGCTGCCAAATGCACTTTCAGGGTAGCTGGTCTCAGTCCCAAAGAATTAAGATGGACCATATAGTCCAAAACAGTGGGCAAATCAGCAGATTCCGCGGGGAAATATGCTTCCCAGAGCACCATATGGAAAACCTTTTCCATTTAGAGTTATAAGTAGCCCTAGTGGAAGGCTTCCTAGAAGCTTTCAAAATTTCGAGAACTCCTTGAGAAAGGTGTAGGTCAGCAAACTCTAACTCCTCAAGAGCCAGGCCTTGAGGTTGAGGGATTGAGATTGGATACCAAACTCTCCCTGGGCACAGGTTAACAAATTGTGGTTCCTGGGAGACACAGGGGAAGATGGACTGCTAAGGACAGAAGGAATGGGTACCAGGGCTGTCTGGCCCAATCTGGAGCAATCAGAATCATCTTGCAGGGCTGAGATCTGATTTTGACTAGCACCTTGAACAGGAGAGGGAAGGGGAAGGCATAGAGAAACTTCCTTCCCAATCGAGGAGGAAGGCATCCAGGGGACTGAGCCCAACACTGGGGCCTGCAACAAAAAGTGGAAGCTGATGATTGTCTGGGGCTGCAAAAGATCTATCTGAGGGTGCCCCATCTGGCAAAACTATCCCCAGTACTGGGGATCCAGTGACCATTCGTGATGGCCTGGAAATCCAGCTGAGAGCATCTGCCAGGACATTGTCCTTGCCTGGGAGGTGAACTGCTATGAGGAGTGTTCAGGAATAAGCTAGAGACCACAACTTCATTGCCTCGGTCACAAGGCCAAGACCGAGTGCCCTTGTTTGTTGATGTACCACATTGTAGTGGTGTTGTCTGTTCTGACCTGTACCACTTTGTTCTGAACAGATGCAGAAAAACCTGAAGTGCTAGAAAAACAGCTCTGAGTTCCAACAGATTGATGTGAGCAGAGATTCCTGAGGAGACCACAATCCCTGGGTGGAGAGGGCTACATGAGCTCCCCATCCCAAAAGGGACGCATCTGTAGTAAGAGTCAAGGAGTGAGATAGAGGGATAAAGGAACCCCTTGTCTCAGATTGCTCTGATCCTGCCGCCACTGAAGGGCCTGGATCAGGGTTTGAGTTACTGGGATCGACTGGGATAGGGATCTCTTCTTTGGGACCAAAAGGCTCTCAAATGGAACTGAATGTCCCTCATCTGAAATCTTGCTCCTTGCACTACACTGTGGAAGCAGCCGTGTGTCCTAGGAGCTATGAAAATGCCTTGCTGGTCGAGAGACCTGCAGGGTGAAGGAGGAGGCCAGGGCCACCAGGGTCCTTACCTTTCTGGGGAAGGAAGGCTCTAGCCTGCTTTGTGTCCAATTCTGCACCTATGATGGTGAGTACCTGGACAGGTTCTAGAACTGACTTTGGAAGATTGAGAAGAAAGCCTAGAGAGGTAAGCAGCTGCTGGGTAACCTGCAGGTGTGATTTGACCTGGTCTGGAGACTGACCCACAATGAGCCAGTCGTCTAGGTAGGAAAGATGGCAATCTTTGCCTTCTTAAATGAGCAACTGCTACCGCGAGGCATTTGTGAATACCCTTGGGGCAGAGGTAAGGCCGAAGGGCATTGCTCTGAACTGATAATGGCCTGAGGGCAGTTTGAATCTGAGGTACTTGGAAGGAGCTTCTGATAAGAACATGGAAGTAGGCATCCTTGAGGTCCAGGGAAGCCAGTCAGTCCCCTGGCCTTAGGGAGGGTAAAATCATTCCCAGAGTCACCATTTTGAATTTTGGTTTTAAAAGGTGCTTGTTCAGATATCGTAGGTCCAGGATGGGTCGCCATTCTCCTGTCTTTTTTGGGGTAAGGAAGTACCTGGAGTACAGTCCCTTGCCCTGGTGTAGGGGAGAAACCCTTTCTACAGCTCTGAAAGCCAGGAGGGTTGAGACTTCTGTTTCCAAAGCAAGAGTCTCTAGAGGATTTGGAGGTGGAAAAGATCTGATTCTCATCCTTGGAAATTTTTTGAAGCTGAGAACCAGACCCTGGCTTACTACTTCCAGGACCCACTTGTCTGATGTTAAAGACTCCCAGTCCTGGACGAAGTATGCCAGCCTGCCCCCTACAGGTAATAGAGAATCGGCCCTGGGCATCCCATCAGGGTGCCTGTTTGGCAGGGGCTTTAGGCTGAGGGGTGGGAGCAGGCCTGCTCGTAGCCCGTCTGCCTCTCCCTCTGAAGAACCCCATCTGAACGTAAGCTGAAGAGGAGGCCTGGGTTTGGTGAAAAGGCCTGCCTCTACCCCTGGGGGGCTGCCTCTGAGGAGTGGCTTGCCGTTCCTTGGCTTGTGCACTCCTATAAGTGGTTCTATATTCATCCATTTTCTTCATATAATTCTCTGTCTGCTCCCCAAACAGAGAATTTCCCACCACAGGAAAATCCATGGCCTTAGACTGGGTATCCTGTGACAGACTAGTACACCTGAATCAAGCCAATCTAAGAAAAGCCACAGATGTAGCCATGACTCAGAGGATACATCATTAGAATCCACTGCAGCATGGAATTGCACCGTAGATGCCTCAATACCATCAGCAGCCACCTGTTCCAGCTCCTTGCAAGCTGGCCAGGGGCCTGTTTGGCTAAAGCCATGACAGTATCCCATCTAGATTTCTGGTATCTTGCAACATAAGCATATAATTTGCCTGTCTGAGTCCCAAGGGCGCTGCCATGTATTGTTTTTAGCCATGGCATCAATCTTCCTGGAGTTCTTGTCAGGAGGATGTGAAGCCAGGGAATATTAGCCTTATCACAGGCTGCAGCCTGAACTACCCAACATGGCTGCATTGCTGTGAAAGAAATTCTGTATCAGGACCTGACAAAGTGTACCTCCTGTCCATCTTATTATCCACAGGAGGCACAGAATTAGAAGCTTTTAAAATTTTTATTGTTTGTTTCCTAAAGGATTTATGTAAAGGAATAGACAATCTCCTGGACTCTGGGATATCCACCATCTCCACAAAGTCAGGCTCCTCTTGCTCATCCACTGCTTCCTCCAAGGGAGCTGGAGGGTTTCAGCAACTTTTTTTATAAAACAGAAATGAGAAGGGACTCAGAAAGCCTAGGGGAGACTCTCCTAAAGGTCTGTCTGGGGAGATGTCCGGTCAATAGGCACATCCAGACTTTCAAAATCACATTCATACTGTTCATAATCATCCTCCCCTCCTCTGGTTCAAAAAACTCCTCTATATCATATTCTTGAACCCGGTGGAACCGGCCGAACCGACCTTTTTGCCAGATGATGGCGGTTCGGACGGAACCGGGGAAAGCGACTGGACAATTTGGATCGCTTTGGCTATCTCTGCAGCAGTTGGAGAAGGAATTTTTGACTCCACACCTGCTGATTTTCTAGTTCTTTTTGCTGGAATTGGCTCCTCTGAGTCAGCTTTTCGTTTGCCCGATGAAGTCTCGCCCTGGTCAGAGGGCACCGAACCGGGCTGGCCATCCGGGTCAAAGGATTTTTTGGCCTCTCGTTCCCTAAGCCTACCAACTCTCTTATCTAGGGTAGCTGCAAGGAAATTCTTGCAAATCTGGCAGTCTGCATTGAGGTGGTCAAACCCCAGACAATAAACACATGTGGTGTGTGGGTCAGCCTTGGCAAGCGCTTCACAGACACTACAGTGTTGAAACCCAGTGGGCCCAGTTTTCTTTGGGTTTCTCAGACATAATGCCAGCCTAACCAAAAACTTGCCCTTTTCGCAAATGCCAGGCAGGCACCTTATCGGTTCCCAACCGTGTCACGGGTCGTGGAAAACCGTAATGAAACTCCGTTTTTAGAACCGATAAGAACGGAACCACACTCTAAATAGCTTTAAATGATTTAGAAAAAGTTTTAAAACAACCTGATCGGTTCAAACCGAACCGATAAACATTACAAGTTCCACACAGAAATAAACCTGTCTATTACTTACAATACCACAGACAGAGCTTGAACCCGATCGGTTTTGCGGTTAAAATAATTATAATCGCGGTTGATTTAACAGAAAAACACTTTAAACCGAAATGAACGGCAGTAGGAAGAATCTCCGGAGCAACTGTTCAGTGAGGCAGAGTAAAGAATCTGACAGTTTCAGTTTGAAATGACCTAGACAGAGCTTTTCTAACGAGCTTGCACTCCAAGTTCCATGCATGGCATGGAAGAAAAATTACTCACCTTAGTAATTGCTTTTCTTCTCATGGAGTCTTGCTATATTATGACTATATGCAGTCAGCCACTGCAGCTGAACTGCCCCAGAGAGGAAAGAGTTAACTCCAGAGAGTCTGAGTTCCACAGCGTGAGGCGCTATACAAAAGCTCTATCTGGCCAGTTTCAAATGAAACTGTCAGATCTTACTGAAGCTAACACTAAGCAACAAGTCTGTGGAAAGCTCTGCACTAGCCAAGTGGCTACCTACTAGTAGGAATAACAACAATATAAACAACAATATAAACAGCAATAATAATAATAACCATGAATAATAGTATTATTAGTTTCTCCTAACAAACTAATAGACCCCCTTCCACAAGACTCAAGTCCAGGAAGGGGCCAACATAATACTTAAAACAGAAAATACCTAATTCCCTAACCCTAAATAAAGGGGTGAAGGAAGAACTAAAATGGCATGACACAGTGCTTGCACTAATTTGCCACCCTACCCAAGTAGAAGTTCTGAGAGGCAGGAGGAGGGTGGTTATAATATAGCAAGACTCCATGAGAAGAAAAGCAATTACTAAGGTGAGTAATTTTTCTTCAAACACCATGAAGTCTTGCTATATTATGACTATCTGCAGATACACAGCAGTACCTCCATGGAGGAGGGTCAGAACCTACTTAGGAAATAGGCTCTGAAGCACAGCTGTGCCAAAACGAGCATCTCTCCTGGACTGAATATCCAGGGAATAATGCTTGGCAAAAGTGTGAACTGTTTTCAAGTAGCAGCTTGACAGATTTCAGAATGGGAATATCTCTAGCAGCCGCTAGAGATGCAGCTGTACCCCTGGTGGAGTGAGCCCTCAGTCCTGAGGGGGTTCTCTACCTAGTTTTTGATTACAAAATTGGATACAAGAGACAATCCACCCTGCAATTGTCCTCTTAGTGGCAGGTTTCCCTTTGCCAACCTCGCCATAGGTAAGGAAGAGTTGGAGGGATTCGAACCTGTGACCCTTGGTGCGTTCCAAATAGTAGCTCAAGGCTCTTTTGACGTCTAAGCTGTGCAGACTCCTCTCACCTGAGGAAGAATGCTCAATGAAAATACTGGAAGAGATGGATTGGTTCAGGTGGAAATCTGAAACCACTTTAGGCAAAACTTTCTGTTAGTCCTGAGGACTACCTTATCTCTGTGGAAAGAGATAAAATCTTCTTCCACTGACAGGGCCTATGTTCACTTATCGTCTGGCAGAAGTGATAGCCACTAGGAAAACAGTTTTCCAAGTCAGAAACTTGAGCTCCGCTGAGACCAGAGGCTCAAAGGGAGTTGCATTAACTGAGCAATGCAAACATTCAGAGTCCCAGGCGGAGCTGGTTCTAAAAAAGAGGGTTGGTGTGAAGTAACCCTTTAAAACTCCGAAAGCACAGGGTGAGAAGAAAGGAAGCAGGCTTCCCTGCTGACAGAAAAGCAGAGACAGCTGCCAGATGAACCTTTAAGGTAGCTGGCCTGAGGCCTAAGGAATTTAAATGGACAAATAGTCCAGTAAAATGGGCAGATCAGCAGATTCTGGGATAATCTGCTTCTCAGAGCACCACATGGAAAACCTTTTCCACTCAGAATTGTAAGTGGCCTAGTGGAAGGCTTCCTTGAAGCCTTTAAAATATCAAAACACCTTGAGAAAGGTGTAAGTCAGCAAATTCTAACTCCTCCAAGAGCCATGCCTTGAGATGGAAGATTGAGGTCCGGATACCACACTCTCCCTGTGCACAGGCCAGTAAGTCGTGGACTCTGGGTAAGCTCAGGGCAGGGTGGACTGTCAAGGACAGAAGCAGTGGGTACCAGGGCTGTCTGGCCCAATCTGGAAGCAATCAGAATCACCTTGCAGGGCTGAGATCTGATTTTACTAGTACCCTGAAAAGAAGGGGAAAGGGGAAAGGCATACAAGAACTTCCCTTTCCAATCCTAACTGAAAGGCGTCCAGGGGACTGATCCCAGCAGTGGAGGCCTGCAACAAAACAGAGGAAGTTGGTGGTTGTCTGGGGCTGCGAAAAGATCTATCTGAGGGTGCCCCATCTGGCAAAGACTGACCCCAGCACCTGAGGATTCAGAGCCCATTCGTGATGGCCCTGAGAAATCCTGCTGAGGGCATCCGCCAGGACATTGTCCTTCCCTGGAAGGTGAACTGCTATCAGGGAGGTGTTCAGGGGTAAGCCAGAGACCACAACTTCATTGCTTCAGTGCACAAGGCTGATGACCGAGTGCCCCTTGCTTGCTGATGTACCACATTGTTGTGGTGTTGTCTGTCCTGACTTGAACTACTTTGTTCTGGACAGAAGCTGAAAACGCCTGAAGAGCTAAAAAGACAGCTCTGAGTTCCAAAAGATTGATGTGGAGCAGAGATTCCTGGGAGACCACACTCCTGAGTGGACAGGTCGCCTATGGAGCTCCCCACCGAACAGGGAAGCATCCGTGGTGAGGGTGAGGGAGGAAATGAAATGAAAGGAACTCCTTGTTTTAGATTGCTTTGATCCTGCCACCAGTGTAAGGCCAGGATCAGGGTTTGGGTCACTGGAACCAATTTGAAAGGGGTCCTCCTTTGAGACCAATAGGCCCTCAAATGGAACTGAATGTCCCTCATCTGAGCTTGCTCCTTGCACTACAGCTGTGAAGCAGCCATGTGCCCTAGGAGTTGCAGAAAATGCCTTGCTGGTCGAGAGACCCTTAGGGTAAGGAGGATGCCATGGCAATGAGTCTGTCTACCCTTTCCGGGGAGAAATGCCCTGGCTAACTTTGTGTTCAATTCTGCACCTATGAAAGTTAGTACCTGAACTGGTTCGAGAACTGACTTTGGTAAATTCAGCAGGAATCTCAGGAAGTGACAAGTGCTGGGTGACTTGCAAGTGGGATTTCACCTGATCTGGGGACTGACCCACTATGAGCCAGTCGTCCAGGTAGAAACACAGCAATCCCTTGCCTTCTTAATGAGCCACTACCAGCTAGACATTTCGTGAATACCCTTGGCGCAGAGGTAAGGCCGAAGGGCATTGCCCTGAACTGGTAGTGGCCTGAGGGTAGTTCGAACCTGAGGTACTTTCGTGAGAAGGCCTGATCAGAACATGAAAATAGGCATCCTTGAGGTGACAGGAAGCTAACCAGTCCCTGGCCTCAGGGAGGCAAAATCATTCCAGAGTTAACATTTTGAACTTTGGTTTCAAAAGATGCTTGTTCAGGTACCTTAAATCTAAAATGGGCCGCCATTCTCCTGTCTTTTGGGGTAAGAAAGTATCTTGAGTACAGCCCTTGCCCTGATGGCAAGGAGGGACCTTTCTACTGCTTTGCAGTCCAAAAGAGAAGAAACCTCTGCTTCTCAAAGCAAGGGCTTCTGAAGGATTTGTAGGAGGGGAATGTCTGGCTCTCATCTTCGGAAACTGTTTGAAGCTGAGAACCAGACCCGGCCTATTACCTCCAGAACCCACCTGTCCGAAGTTAGGGACACCCAGTTCTGGCTGAAATAAACCAACCTGCCCCCACTGGTACAGGAGAATCGGCCCTGGGCACCCCATCAGGGTGCCTGCTTAGCAAGTGCCTTAGGCTGAGGGAGGGACGGTTTACTTGTGCCCGTCTACCTCTGCCTCTAAAGAAACCCTCTGTGCAAATGCAGAGGAGGCCTGAAATTGGAAAAAGCCTGTGGAAAGGCCTGCCCCTACCTCTGGAGCGTGCCTCTGTGGAGTGGCATGCCTCTCCTTAGCCTGGGCACTTTTGTAGGTAGTTCTGTATTCATCCATCTTTTCATATAGTTTTCTGTTTGTTCCCAAACAGAGAATTACCCAACAGGAAAATCCATAGCCTTTGACTGAGTATCTTGGGACAGATTAGTGCATCTGAGCCATGCCAACCTATGGAAAGCTACAGAAGTGGCCATGACCCTAGAGGAAACATCATTAACATCAACAGCAGTATGAAATTGAACTTTAGAGGCTTCAATGCCATCAGCAGCCACCTGTTCCAACTCACTAGCCAGCTGGCCATGGGCCCGCTTGGCTAACTGCAATACTGTGTCCCACCTAGATTTCTGATATCTAGCCACATAAGCCATATAATTTGCCTGCCTGAGTCCCAAAGAAGCTGCCATATACTGTTTTTTCACCATGGCATCAATCTTCCTGGAACCTTATCAGGAGGATGTGAGGCCAGAGGAATATTAGCCTTGTCACAGGCTGCAGCTTGTACCACACCTACCATGACTACACTGCTCAGTGAGGACGTCTGTATCAGAGCCTGACAAGGTATATCTTCTGCCCATTTTTTATCTACAGGAGGGACAGAATGAGGATTTTTAAAATCTTTGTTGTTTGCTTCCTAAATGACTTATGCAAAGGAATAGACAACCTCCTAGACTCTGGTATATCCATCATTTCTACATAATCAGGCTCCTCTTGCTCATCCACAGCTTCCTCTAAAGGAAGCTGGAGGGTTTCTGCAACCTTTTGTAAAACATAAAATGAGAAGGGACTCAGACAGAATAGAGGAGATTCTAAAGGTCTGTCTGGAGAAATGTCCGGTTCAATGGGCACGTCCAGACCCTCCCAGCCACACATGTAATGATCAAATTCCTCCTCCCCCTCCTGTGGTTCATAAAATTCCTCAACATCATACTCCTGAACCACTGGCACTGAACGAACCAACCTTTTACCAACTGTAGGTGGTTCGGCAGGACCCTGAGACAGTGACTGGACAATCTGTATGGCTTTAGCTATTTCTGCAGCAGTTGGAGAGACAATTTTGGACTCCAAACCTACTGATTTCTTTGTCTTTTTCACTGAGACTGGTTCCCCTGAACCAGCCTTCCTTTTGCCCGAGGAAGTCTCGCCCTGGTCAGAGGGCACTCCCTCTGGTCCAGTGGGTACTGGACCGGGCTGGCCATCCGGGTCAGCGGACTTCTTGGCCTCTCGTTCCCTGAGCCGGCCCAATCTCTTTTCCAGGGTGGCTGCAGGGAAATTTTTACACACCTGGCAGTCTGACAGGAGGTGGTCAGCCCCCAGACAATAAACACAAAGCGGTGTGGGTCAGCCTCAAAGGCTTCCCCACAGACATCACAGTGTTGAAACCCAGTGGGCCCGGTTTTTCTTTTGGGTTTCTCAGACATAATGCCAGCCTAACCAAAAACTTGCCCTTTTGATGGCAGTGCCAGGCAAGACACCCTTATCGGTTCCTAACCGTGTCACGGGTATTTGAAAAAACCTATTTTAAAAGCAAGTTTTTTTAGAACCAATAAGAACCGGGAACCGCACTCTAAAAGCCCAACCAACACTTTAAAACGTTAAATTAAGCAAACCGATCGGTTCAAAACCGAACCGATAATTGAATTTCCACACAGACTTTAAATTTTCTACTTACGGTTTACCAGATAGAGCTTTTAACCGAAATGCGGTAAAATAAATACTTTTTGGCGGTTCAAATGAACCGAAAATACTCGCTTGAACCGAGAAATGAACCGATGTGAAGGAGCTGATCTCCGGAGCGACTGTTCAGTGAAGCGGAGTAAAGAATCTGACAGTTTCATTTGAAACTGGCCAGATAGAGCTTTGGTATAGCGCCCTCGCGCTGTGGAACTCCAGACTCTCTGGAGTTAACTCTTTCCTCTCCGGGGCAGTTCAGCTGCAGTGGCTGACTGCATATAGTCATAATATAGCAAGACTTCATGGTGTTTGAAGTTAACTCTTTCACCTCCGGAGCAGTTCTAAGGCTGGGACAAACTGCAATTGTCATAATATAGCAAGACTTCATGTTGTTTGAAACTCAGAAGGTGGCACTGAGTGCTTTGGGTCCTTGCACCTTCTGTTGCATTTCGTTTTGAGGCTGAGTGTTTTTGTTTTTGTTAAAACCTCCCCTGCTCTTGCCCCGAAAGGACTGATGGTTGTGAAATTGACACTTGATACACCCCACCAGAAGGGGTGGGAGTAGATCGGAAACCATTTAATGGCAGACCTAGTCTTCTGTGTGGCCTCCAGAGCTTGCTTTACTTGAGGTCCGAACAGATACATACCGTCAAAGGGAAGAGCTGTGACCTGCTGCTAGGCATCACTTGTGAAGCCCAAAGTACATAGCCAGGAGTGACGTCGGGTGCAAATGGCCGCTGCTCGGGAAGCAGTATCGAAAGCGTCCATAGCTGCTTTAACCTGCTGGTTGCTGGACTCGATACCCCTGGTTATGGTCTGAAGTAGCTCTGAACTAGTGTCTGACTTGGGCAGAGCTTCCACCATCTGTTTGAGCGAATGCCAAAGAACATACTCATATTGGGAGAAATAGCCCTGGAAGCTGGCAATATGCATACCCAGGGTGGAGGCAGCAAAGACTGTCTTACCTAAGGTGTCTATCTTACAAGATTCTTTATTTACACACTGGGCTGTAGATGCCTGAGGGAGAACGGCCTTATCATGCTCTGCTAGGACTACAATGGGGTCAGCAATGCCCTGGGAGGCCAGAATGGGTTGATCCTTGGGAGGAGCATACTTCCTGTCTATGGACTTAGCCACAGAAGGAATGAGAGCGGGATTATTCCATACCATCTGAGAGAGTGTCTCAAAGGATGGTTGTACCGGAGGAGTTAAATCTATAGGCATCTCCGAGACATGTATGTATTGGAGTCTTAAAAGCTTTCTAGGATCGATATCTGTAGTCTGGAGAGAAAGAGTAGAATTTACATTTTTGAGCAGAAACTTAAATGACAGGTCTTCAACCACAGGCTCTGTGGCAGGATTGATCCCTGCTCCTTCAACATCATCACCCAGTCAAAGATCTGGGTCAGGCTCAATATCATCTTCTGACAGTCCAGGGGGGACTGTATGGACAAGAAAGGAGTGAAAATCAGTAGGAAATGAAGAAGTGAAAGGAATCGGAGTCGAGAACTGCTGTAGGCTGGACAGCGCCACACCAAGCCTAGGCACCGAAGAGGAACACGGCACCGAAGATAAGGGAGCCGGCGCCATTGGAAACAGCCCAGCACTCGGCGCCGACAGAGACCATGGCACCGAAAGCCCCACGGCACCGCAGACAATGGTGGGGGGACACCTGAGCGTGAGTCGAAGTACCAAGAAGGCGCAGAACTGGAAGGTCCAACCGCCACCCGGCCCCCGAATGGCCCAAAGGCCTCGGAGTGACCGGCCAGGCAACTGGACCAACCTCTGAGCCCATTGCTCCATAGTGAGCGGCCCACTGATGAAACTGCTCATCGGAGGCCCTTTCAATAAGCGGAGAAGGGTTCCGATGTGAAGAGATTGGCCACAGGCGGAAACGGTGACTGGCCCAACAACCGACCGTCGGCTGGCGCGGAACGCAGCAGAAGCGACCTCGGTGATGCCTCTCTTTTGACCTGTGGGCGAAGAAGAGCTCGAGGCGAACGGTGCCAAGAATGCAACTATTTTCTTATAAGCTTCGGGGGACTGCCCATCCCCTGACCATCAGACCGCCTGCTGTCAGACCCCTCCAGAGAGGGCAGCGGACCGGACCCAGCCCCGCTGACTGAACAGCTTTCATACAAAGTCTCCCTACTGTTACCTGACCCGCTCATAGTCGACTCGATCAATGGAGGGCTGAAGACTTCTTTTCTTAATAAGAAAGGTTAAAAGTAAACTGTACTTATTTTGAGATAAATTACAAAACAATAAACTGAAACCTATGCTATTATTTTGAAGTTTGACTCCCGGCAGGCGAGCAACGTCATCACTGAAGCGCACTCAATGGCGGGAAAAAAGGAACTGAGGCAGTTGGAGGGTCTACGCCGAGACAGTCATGACCGCATGAGCTGAGGCTCGCGGCGCCGCTCCTCGCGGCTCCATCTCTGGCACAGCCCGCTTGCAAAAAGTTTGCTCCCGCTGAGTCCTAGCGCCTCCAGTGTAGATCCCATCAGTGTCAATGAGTGGTGGAGACTTTATGTCTAGGAAGATTTAGCTTTTTGGAATAACTTTTTTTGTTGCACTGCTGTCAGTGTTGGTTTTAAATATGCCGTAATGTGGGCCCACTTTGAGTGTCAACAGTATATAAGGATCTTGTCTGAAAATTCAATTCTCTTAATGTTTTTCTATAAGCCCATTATTATTTTGTTTTATCTAAATCACATTTCTGCTCCGACAGAGCTGTTGCCTGTAAGCTCATCCAAACTGACACCTCTGGATGCCTTCTCACTCAAGTTGTTAGCTGGCATGTGTCTCCTTTTGGGTGTCTGACTGAAGCATGGTGCTCAGACTGCCAGCACACTCATAAATGTACGAGCTGTGCATTTTTTCAACATTGTGAATGAGCTGTACATTAAGTCCTAAAAGCACACACTGGTGAGGTCACAGAAAAGTTAGTGCCGTGGCAAAACAAGCATTGCAAGCACATCAGAAACCTGACTGACCAGAGTAACTGTGACTCTGAGCTGTTAAGACAGCTTTCTGATGCACTTTACAATGCTCATTTTGCCACAAGACTAACTTAAGGACAAGACATACACTTCTTTTGCAATGTTTGAGAATTGTATAACTTATACATTTATGAACCTGTCAGCAGTTTAAACGCTATATTACAGAGTCCACCATTCGAGAGGAGATGTAACTTATGTGAGGGGGTTGCGTTGATCTGAGGGGAGTGAGTGTCTTATTTAATAGATGCAGCAGTGAGAGCAAAGTGAAACTGCATCACGTGAGGCTGAAGCCAGGTATGACTGCTGGCAGACAGGCGGGGTACTACTCAAGTGCTGTAAGTAAAAAAAAACTGCTGCCAGGAGCTAGTTTCTACCTGTGATTTTATGGTTCTGTATCATCACAGGTAGAGAATGCTCTCAACCAATCAGGTTTCAACATTTTTGTCATCCCGTTCACAATAAGTGATTGATATAAGACTAACCTGCACAGCGCCTGTTGATGCCTGTGCAGTACATGAACAGAGAGCTAAAGATGTTAATGGGGAACCCCAGGTCCCCACCATAGTTTAAAAGACAATGAAATACTCTTTAAAATAAGGTATTGGTCTCACCTGTAGGTGGCAGCAGTCATGAGATATCCCTGATTTAGTCTGCCCCAAATTGATACTATACTGCCATCATTTTTACAACCAATATGGGACAGATGTAGTCTTCGATAGCGTAAAACTGCTGCCAGCTACAGGTATAAGGGTTTATTACCATGTTCTGTAATAGAATCAGATATTTAGAACGCTGCTTTCTACTTTCTCTGCTGTATCCTATAAACCCTAAATTTTAATAAAGAGATTTTACCAAAAACAAAAGCTTTTTATGGGCTTTTGTACTATTATGGGTACTGTTACTAAATGCTTCCCTTTAAAGATCATAAAGCTTAATAGTAGACAAATGCTTATTATAAAATGGCAAGCACAAATCCTGGAAGCTGATTGGCTGAAGCAGACTTTGACTCATGACGATATCTCACAATATCGTCACGGTCCGAAACTGATTCTTAAGATCAGCCATTTAGTAACACTTTAGGCCCATTTTATAATCACAGTAATACACGCCAGGGTGTGGCATATCATGGGATATCGTCACTTCTCGGGTGCATGAGACACTCAGCCTGCAGCCTCGTGCCTCACAATGCATCCGAGGCATGACAATATCTCATGATATACCACAACCTGTTGTGTATTATTGCTTAATTAGAGCACATTGATATCTGTGGGGCAGAAAACTCAGCCATCATCAACTGAAACAAGAGGTTAGGTTCATTTCATCTTCTAGTCTCTCTCCTGCTCACCTACTCCTCTCTCATACTGCACATCCTATATCCCAGGTATATCTTGAGATATGGTGGTATATCATGAGATATGGTCATGTCTTGGTGCACTGTGATGCATTAGGCAGTGCCAAGTGACTTCAGCCACCCAAGCACGGATTATATTCCATGACAGACCACACCCTGGAGTGTATTATTATGATTATAAAATGATCCCAGAGTGTTAGGATTTCTCAGGAGATTTTAGAGGACAGGACATTTGTTCAAATTCACAGCTACCTGTAATGTCCCCTCCCCCCCAGATAGTACATGGAATAAACATGATGAAACTGCAAAATATTACAAAACAAAACAAAACAAAACAAAAAAAGGCCCACTTTGTGACCACAGCTATTTGCACACAGTCTCAATATCAAACCCAAGTTCAAAGAAGCAAAGAAATGATGGAAAGCTGTGTATGCTGAAAACATTAGGGCTTCTTCGTGAACAGTGCATCTGCTCTCTGTTTTAGACCTGGTCCTCTTGAGTTAACAGAACTATCTTTGAATAAATATTTTTGCTTCTACTAACTTTTATTTAGAGATGCTACATAGCAACATGCAGTAGAAACATAACTTAACAGCAGAAAAGGACCTCTTGGCGCACTCAGTCTGCACACAGCTGTTCCCTACCTAATCCGCCTCTGAAGACCCTAACTGGTCTCTGGCAATTCTCTCTCCTCCCTGCCTGTTTTATAATACACTCCTGTGTCTATTCCATACATACTTGAACCCCACCCCACACTGTTTTTGCCTCCAAAACCTCTGCTTGCAGTCCATCCCAGGGGTCTCATACATTTATGAACCTGTCAGCAGTTTAAACGCTATATTACAGAGCCCACCATTCGAGAGGAGATGTAACTTATGTGAGAGGGGTTGCGTTGATGCGAGGGGAGTGAGTGTCTTATTTAATAGATGCAGCAGTGACAGCAAAGTGAAACTGCATCACGTGAGGCTGAAGCCAGGTATGACTGTTGGCAGACAGGCGGGGTACTACTCAAGTGCTGTAAGTAAAAAACAAAACTGTTGCCAATAGCTAGTTTCCACCTGTGATTTTATGGTTCAGTATCATCACAGGTAGAGAATGCTCTTAACCAATCAGGTTTCAACATTTTTTTCATCCAGTTCACAATAAGTGATTGATATGAGACTAACCTGCAGCACCTGTTGATGCCTGTGCAGTACATGAACAGAGAGCTAAAGATGTTAATGGGGGAACCCAGGTCCCCACCATAGTTTAAAAGACAATGAAATACTCTTTAAAATAAGGTATTGGTCTCACCTTGGAGGCAGCAGTCATGAGATATCCCTGATTAAGTCTGCCCCAAATTGATACTATACTGCCATCATTTTTACAACCAATATGGGACAGATGTAGTCTTCGATAGCGTAAAACTGCTGCCAGCTACAGGTATAAGGGTTTATTACCATGTTCTGTAATAGAATCAGATATTTAGAACACTGCTTTCTACTTTCTCTGCTGTATCCTATAAACCCTAAATTTTAATAAAGAGATTTTACCAAAAACAAAAGCTTTTTATGGGCTTTTGTACTATTATGGGTACTGTTACTAAATGCTTCCTTTAAAGATCATAAAGCTAATAGTAGACAAATGCTTATTGTAAAATGGCAAGCACAAATCCTGGAAGCTGATTGGCTGAAGCAAACTTTGACTCATGACGATATCTCACAATATCGTCACGGTCCAAAACTGATTCTTAAGATCAGCCATTTAGTAACACTTTAGGGCCATTTTATAGTCACAGTAATACACGCCAGGGTGTGGCATATCATGGGACAGCGTCACTTCTTGGGTGCATGAGACACTTGGCCTGCAGCCTCATGCCTCACAATGCATCCGAGGCATGACAATATCTCATGATATACCACAACCTGTTGTGTATTATTGATTAATTAGAGCACATTGATATCTGTGGGGCAGAAAAATCAGCCATCATCAACTGAAACAAGAGGTTAGGTTCATTTCATATTCCAGTCTCTCTCCTGCTCACCTACTCCTCTCTCATACTGCACATCCTATATCTCAGGTATATTTTGAGATATGGTGGTATATCATGAGATATGGTCATGCCTTGGGTGCACTGTGATGCCTGAGGCAGTGCCGAGTGACTTCAGCCACCCAAGCATTGATTATATTCCATGATAGACCACACCCTGGACTGTATTATTGTGATTATAAAATGGTCCCAGGGTGTTAGGATTTCTCATGAAATTTGAGCAGACAGGAAATTTGTTCAAATTCACAGCTACCTGTAATGTCCCTCCCCCAGATAGTACATGGAATAAACATGATGAAACTGCAAAATATTACAAAACAAAACAAAACAAACAAAAAAGGCCCACTTTGTGACCACAGCTATTTGCACACGGTCTCAATATCAAACCAAAGTTTAAAGAAGCAAAAAAATGATGGAAAGCTGTGTATGCTGAAAACATTACGGCTTTTTCGTGAACAGTGCATCTGCTCTCTGTTTTAGACCTGGTCCTCTTGAGTTAACAGAACTATCTTTCAATAAATATTTTTGCTTCTACTAACTTTTATTTAGAGATGCTACATAGAAACATGCAGTAGAAACATAATTTAACAGCAGCGCACTCAGTCTGCACACAGCTGTTCCCTACCTAATCCACCTCTGAAGACCCTAACTGGTCTCTGGCAATCCTCTCTACCCCCTGCCTGTTTTATAATACACTCCTGTGTCTATTCCATACATACTTGAACCCCACCCACACTGTTTCTGCCTCCACCACCTCTGCTTGCAGTCCATCCCAGGGGTCTACCACTCTTCCAGTGAAGAAATATTGCCTCACCTCTCTCTCTTAAACTCCCTCCCTTCCAGCTTTGCTTCACATCCCCCGGTCCTGGTATGCCTTCTCATTTGACAGAAAGCCCCCTCCAGCACCCTCTTCACTACTGTGAGGTACTTGTAGGTCTCTGCCATATTACCTCTCCCTCTCCTCTCCTCTCCTCCGGGTGTACATGTTGAGATCCCTCAGTCTCTACTCATAGGGTTTCTCATGCAACCCCAGAACCATTTTAGCTGCCCTCCTCAGGACTGCTTCCACCATATGGACAACTACGGCAGTATAGCCTAGAGGTTAGAGGAACGAGGTGTGAACAAGCTTGATACATCCAGCAGATCAGATCTGAGTTTGATTCTCATAACCTCCACCTGCATACCGTGTGACTCTGAGCAAGTCACTTAACCGCCCAGTGCTCCCAGGTTGTCCCTGAAAACAGGCACTTGTGCCTAGTGGGCCTTACCTGGTTACCAAATACTAAAATAAAAATAAATATGTTCTTTCTGAGGTAAGGCCTCCATAATTGGACATACAACTCCAAGTAAGTCTCACCAGTGAGTGGTACAGTGGCAACACTACATCACCCTCCCCGCTGGATATACATCTCACTAGGCATCCTAGCGTCCCACTAGCCCTACCCACTGCTCTGTCACGCTGACTGGCTACCTTGAAGCCATCAGATATGGAAACCCCAAGGTCTGTTCTTCTGTGTCAGGTTAGCCTGAAGATCTTCGAAGAATACTCCTTAAATTGACAAATGATATTGAGGCAATGTGCAACCCATTAGGCTCATAAACAGGCCTCTCCTTTGCTTTTTTCCAGTTGGTAAAAGTACAGCCAAGTATCACTGCGATTTGAACCAGTAAGCATGGTCCAGGCTAACAATTCTACTTGGGCCTGATTCACAGTCCTAACATGGAGAACTGCAAAATGCAAACCACAGCCCCACTATGATCCTCCACTTTGTGGCTATACCCAATGGGTTGACTTAGTTGCCGCAGACAGAAGTTTCCCCAGCAATCAAGTCGGAATGCAGAATTAAGCATTCCAGACGTGTGCACGCTGACACCAGAATTTACACAACCACAGACATCGGTGCACGGCCCAGTACCATGCACAAACATCCATGGCAGGTTCAACTGCCTTTGTCCTCCCTTCCTCCCAACCTGTACCCTTCAGCTCACTTGTGGACCATATCATGCTCTTTCATTGTTGTTCCTCACCAGTCTTACATGGTGTTCCAGTGGCCCCTTCAGCCAACCCATACTTTTAAGCTCACCTACGGACTGGGTCGTCCTCTTTCATATTTCTCACTAGCCAGTCTTTCAGGGTGCTCCAGTGCCCCACACCCACAGCCCAATATCAATCCCTGGCAACCAGTGCCCCCACCCATGGCTTAGAGCCCACTTGCAGACTGTGTCAAGGTCTTTCATTTTTATCCCTCGACTGTTGTCCATAGTGGCCCAGTGCCCTGCATCCAACCGGACCCATACCTTTAGACCCACTTGTGGACTATATCAAGGTCTTTCATTTCTGTCTCTTGGCTGTCTTCCATGGTGTTCCTGTGCCCCCTTACTAACTTCAGTGCAATATCAACCTTTGGCATTCAGTGTTCCCCAACCTGACCGATACCTTAAGGTTCAATTGTGGACCGTGTCAAGCTCTTTCATTTCTGTCCCTCGCCAGTCTTCCATGGTGGTGCAGTGTCCTTTCCTCCACACACACACTCAACCTGTGCCTTTAGGTGCACTTGTGGGCTTTGTCAAACTAACTGATTTTTGACCCTTTCCAGTTTTTTCATAGTTGTCCAGTGTCCCATACCCACCTGACCTGAGCTCAATACCAATCCCTGGCATCCAGTGCTCCCAACCCAAGCTCAGTATCAATCCCTGCCATGCCGTGGAAACCCCCAGCTCGATTATCTGGGACTAGCTGTTTGTTGCATGGTCCCTTACCTATCTTCATCCCGCATCAGCTCAGTCACACTTTAAGGACACCCCTTGACATTGCACAGGCAGGGGGTGTAAATAAAGTTGAGAGCAAGCCTGTAAGGGTCACCATGCTTTGTGAACAGTACCATGTACCTACCAGTAGCTGACAATCAATGGAAAACCTCAAACTCTCAGTTATTTCCCAGAACTAAAAAATCAGAACCTGCAGTGTTTCCAGTCTGTCCTGGAAATTGTTCTGATCCATGAGCTGGATTTTATGGAAGCGCTCCTCATCTTCCTCATGCTGAACAAGTGCTGCCTCCATCTGCATCTGGATTTTGTGCGGCCAAGCAACAGCAGACCATCTGCAATCAGATAGAGTAGCTCAGATTGTAAAAACATCATTCTCATTACATGTACACGTGCATAACCACTTACATAGGATTTTTTCTTTTCTGGGGCACTCCGGATCTAAAGCAGGTTCTTCCTTATTTCTTTGCCTGGAGAAGAGGGTACTCTGAGTCAGGGGGACTTAGTAAGGAGGAGCTGTTGCTTTTTCCATTCATCCTGTAAGCCATTATCCTTTTACCTCTGATCGTGTCCCACCAAGATAAGTACCACTTTACTTTAGCCAGAAAGCAACAGCTGCCTTAAAGAGCCCCTGATGTCTCTGGGAACACATTTAAAATCTCGCTGACTCACGTGTGACATGGTAGCACTACTGCTGACAGTGCGAATGACCAAGTTCAGAAGCAGACTCAGATTATCAGGTGCTGGCTGGAGGAATGAGGCTACAGTTGCCCCAGTCACTGTTTCCAGGATTTGGGTTGGGTGCTGTGAGCCACGCTGCATACTTGCCACCTAGGAGTGACTATTTGGTGTCCGGTCAGGGCCACTAGAAAGGGTGGGGACACCTCTAGATGCTAGCATGCTTGTACAATGGTGTAACGTGCATGTCATTGCACAGCCTGTATCCCTAAGGGCCAGAAAAGTGGAAAATATTGCCCGGTCCACTATGGATGGCATTAGCACCCCTCCCCGCCACAGGCCCATTCATGAATAAAATGGCAGTCCACCCACCACCACAGGGATGGGAAAGGGACTGCTGTCAGAAACAGGGTGGGCTGGAGACAGTGGAGAGAAAAACCTATACAGAAACAACAAATCCCATCATTTTTAAATAAATTTCAGCAATTCCATATACATTCTGGGCTGGAATTGTTGTGATGCTTTTTTGCTGCACTCACATGAACTGCACCTAAAAGTTATACTACCTCAGAAGTGGTCAAACTTTCCAATGCAGTTGCTGCAATCTGCAGCACTTAGAATTATTCATGCCAGAAAAGTTTCATGTGCAGCACATTCTTGAAGCAAACTACCGTATGTCACAGAAACTGCTGTAAATTACGTACCTACCATAATTCTGATCTTTTGGAGTATCTTCACCATCCATCAGCTTTGGGTTCTGGCCGGAGGTCATGACCCCGTGGGAGTTTTTTTTTTTTTGGGCGGAGTCGATGCACCATCTTCACCGCCTCGAGGCCGACTACACTGCGTGGTGCTCATGGGTTGGCCGTTAGGTGCTGTTGACTCCGCCCTCCCGCCAGTTCTGAGTCACCGTACAGGTAAGAAAAGAGGTTGGGAGGGTGGGACAAGGAAGTCCAAGAGACAGACAAAGGAAAGATATACAAACTAAAAGGAGAAATAAACGACTGAGAGGACAGAAAAAGATTGAAAGACCAAGGGACTGGGTAGGGCCCCAATCTCTGGATGTAGAAAGAGGAGGGAGGGTGGGTTCAGGATTTTAGAATAAGGATGAGAGTGGGGGAGAATGAAAATTACGTATCTACCGTAATTATGATCTTTCTGTGTATCTTCATCATTCATCACTTTGGGTTTATCAGCTGGTTACTGGATGGACGGCAGCGCACCGTGGTGCATCTCGAGGCCGACGACTCGCGTGGGCGCCGCAGGTTGGCCATTAGGTGCTGTCGACCCGCCCTCCGCCAGTTCTGAGTCGCCGGAGAGGTGAGAAAAAGGGTGGGAAGGTGGGACAAGGAAGTCCAAGGGACAGACAAAGAAAAATATATATAAACTAATAGGAGAAATAAACAACTGAGAGGACAGAAAAAGAAGGAAGACTAAGGGGCTGGGTAGGGGCCCCAATCTCTAGAAATAGGAAAAAGGAGAGAGGAAGGATTTAGGATACGCTTGAGAGGAGGGGGAAGAAGGGTAACAACCATACCCCGGAACCTTGACTTATCTCTAGATTAAGGAACTGCAAGGAGTAGCCAAAAGGCTCACTGTTAGAATTCAAGGCACGGAATCACTGGCAATAACTCCAAAGCAGAAAATGGCTATTCTGGAAGAAAGACAGGACACAGAGTAATTCTCCCCCCAAGGGGAAAACATTTTTGGTGCAAAAAATGTTGGTTTCTTAAGGAAATTAAGGATTTGTCCACAGAACAAGGGAAGTAAGGATTGACAGGATAAGCAAGTGGAGAGAACAGAGTGCAGCTACCAACTCCCACCCCACAGGGGTGGAGCCAAGGCACTGGATAAGGAGAGCGCCCCCACCCCGTCCTGACCACTCTCACTAAACATTATTCCCCTATGTGTCCCAGTCTTACCCTGCCCCTGACTAAGAGAAAAGAGGGGGGCGAGAATGGACAGAGAGAGGGAGGGGAACACAGAGACTGAGGCCCCAGGAGGATGGCGGGTGGGATTGTGATGAATGGTGAAAATACACAGAAAGATCATAATTACGGTAGGTACATAATTTTCATATCTTATCTGTGTCAATCCTCACCATTCATCACCTTTGGGTGAGTGCCGAGCCCCCCCGAAGGGGGGTTTTAAGCCTAACGGACAGAGTCCTTTAGCTCTCAGTGGGTGACACACTAAGAGGGAGAACCTTCTGGGCCTGGAGAGGCCCAAGAGTGGGAAGAGTGAGATGAGGACCCCCTGGAGGAGGAAGGAAGCTGCCCCAACAGACGCCGCCTCACTCTATGGAAGAAAAGATAGGTTCTCTGGTGCGCGGAGTTAATCACCCTATGCAGGGCCAAAGGTGACAACTGGGAAAGACGCAGCTATGCCATCTGCCTAGTGCAGATCGCTGTCCCTATAACCTTAGTAGCTACCTCATTTGCATCATACAATGCCCTTGCTTGGTGCCTTGCTAGCTCCAGGCTACGTGCAGAGAGTGCAATGGCTTGCCTGGTTTGCGCTGTGTCAGGCAATGAGGCTAGGAGCTGACCCAGCCTGGACCACAGGAAACTATCATAGGATGCGTAGTGGGCCTGATGTGCTGGGATAGAGAGCAGCAAGTGTGTCGAGTAGAACGTCCTCCCCACCCGAAGTCAAAATCCAAGGAATCTTGATCTGGCGGGCAGTCACGGTGGAGGGCGTGAAGCCCATCAGGAATATCCAGTTGCGTCAGTCCTGACTGAGGAAGATGAGGCATGGAACCTGAAGATTCCAGCGGGGCGCAATACTGCTGGCAGAGATCCCTACAGGCAGGAACTCCAGAGAAAGGCCTCTGCCAGGAATGCAGCGATGCCTCCCGAAAGGGAGCAGGCTGGGGGGGCACCACGAGGGTGTCCTTGCTGAAATCGCCCAGAAAGGCATGCGCCGAGTGCTCTGGATTGCTTTGAGTGGGAGGGTGATGTGCAGGTCCTCCAACATCCTCACGAGGAATCGCTGATACTCCGCAAGATCAGCAGCTAGAGAAATGTGGACAGATGGCTCCTCTCCCCCAGAAGAGGGGGATGAGGAGTCAGAGGACCTCAAATGCTCAGAGGATGGCTGCTCAGGGGAGGTTGAAAAACCTGTCTGTCCATGGCTCCGACGTAAGTGGGGAACCGAGCAGCAACGGCCCTGAACTGCTCCCAGGAGAGAGGCCTGCTAGGATCAAGGATGCCTGGGAGTGCAGGAGAAAGTAGCAGAGGGATAGGGACAGAGCCGACAACAGAAATCGACTGACCTCTGCCTGGGGTGGGGAGCACACCAGTAGCCCCAGAAGATGAAGCAGCTCCAAAAGACTCCACAGCCAACAGCTGAACAACCATACCAGAACTGCCTTGGCTGCACCCGGAAGAATCCCCCTGTGAGGTAACCGGGGCCGTGTAGGTCCAGAAGGACGGTCCCCTACCTCCAAAGAATGGGGCCATCTCAAGTAAACCGAGGGGGAAGAGTGTGGGGTGGTTTTGCTTGAACCTTCTACTTTAGGAGAGTGATTTATTGTTCCATCAGGTACTCCCTGTTGTAGCCATTGTCGTCTGGTAGCTTTGTTAAAGTGTTTGCAGAGTGTGCGGGTAAAAGCAGCAGATGCAGAGATCATGGAGATGTTCCGCAGTGATTTTTTGACCACAGGCACACTCTCTAAAAAGTGAGTCCAAGGACAACATTGGTAGAAAAGACATGAGGTAACTGCACAGCATGCCTGTCAAGAACCGGCCCGGTGGCGTTGAGGGTTGAGGCGCTGGATGCCACACCTCGCGCTACGCTGGCGAACTGGGTTCAAGGGCGAACTCAGGTGCCGGGGGTCAGCAGGGGAAGGGTTGAGGATGAGTGCCCTCGTGGTGCTCTCCTCCCTGGGGAAGAAGGGTTGGGATGCTCTGGCATGCCAGCAGTCCCCGGTGGAGACTGGGGCACTGCAGCATGCCAAGCAAGCACGTACTTAGCGTGGTCGATGCCGGCAGAGTTGCTGTGCACCAGTGCGTCAATGTGCTCCATGCAAGGGGGGCTGGGTGGCGCACAGAAAGAGAAAACACCGGCGCGTGGACAGGTGGCGGCACCTGTCCCCATGTGCCCTTCGCTGGGCCCAGCCTGACTGGCCTTTCAGTTCCTCCAATGCGCCCTACCCCTGCAGCCAGAGTCTGACTTACAAGAGCACCCAAGAGGAGGGGGCGACCCACCCCGGGCCGGTTAAACCGGGGGTGCTGGCTGTGGGGAGGGGGGAGGAGAGAGGAGGCACAGATGGGGGGGCATCAGGTGGGCAGAACACAGACTAGGATGCCCGAGAGACAGAGAGAGGTTCCACGGGGCCGCGACCGGAGGGAAATAAATAAAAAAAAAACATGCCTGTCAAGGTGATGGAAAAACCTGGGTTCTTTTGTTCGTCAGCCGAGGCTATACTTGGTACTGGAAGTGTAGCATGCAGGTCGGTGGTGGGAAAAGAACTGAGGAGGATCTGGGACTGCCCATGCTTATACACCCTATGGCGCAGCAGGTGACATTGCCGTGGGTGGTCCCAGGTCGACTGCTAGTGAAATTTTCTGGCTGGAATCAATGCCTGCGGCTGGATGTTCCTACTTCTGTGACCCGCTGCAAGAGATATCCTCAAAGAAGATCAGCTTTTACCAAAAAAAGTTTAATCTTCAATGCAGTTGTCCTTTAAAGAGTAATTCTGCACTTCAGCATGTACTTTCATAAACACTGTTTCAATATTACAGTGTACTAAACAGAGTACTTTTTTTCATTTTAAATATTCCTTTCCAAGGTTTAAAATTTATCTTGGTAGTCTATCAAAAAGTCTGTATAAAAAACATTTGCGTCTCCTCAGTTAAGCACGTTGGAAAGGTAAACAAAAATAACTAAACACAACAGTTGAAACATAACTGGTGTAAATCAAGTGGTTTGAAGCTTTTTATTATAGTAGGGGGTTGCTCTTTAAGGTGTCTAGGCATAGGGAAGGCAGTGTAGTACCGCAGTGTGAGCAGCATGAACCGCTGCAGTGTCACAATAGCAGTGCAGCATGAACCACATAATTAACATAACAACAACGATATTAAATGGCAAACGCAAGTTAAAAAAACAATTATTGTTAGGAGAATTCATTGCTTGGGGTCAGATATATATATATTTTTTAACGTCTTGTTTAGAAATGTTCTGTGCGATGCTAAGTAACAACAACAGACTAATTTTAAGGGTGGGAGGCTCTATTATACTCACTTTGCATTAAAATCTTCTTGAGATAAACTGTAGAAGAACTCCTCTGTCAAATCATAGTCTACCAAGGCTTTGTTTACTGCCTCCTACAGGAAGAAGAAGACACATTCACAAATTAACATATTTTCACGATAAACAAGGCAAAATGTTTCCAGTGTTCTAACTGAGCCTTTTGCTGCCTTTGCTACAAAGACTGTGCTAACATGCGCCAAAAGGACAACAGCTGCAACCTTCCCAGAAATGATCTCTCCTTCCTCTGCCATTAAATCCAGAGTGATGCCGCCACTCTATAACAATATCTGAAATAGGAAAACTGAACTGTAAATAATCTGCATTTAATTAGTTTTTGGCCCCACAGCTGGCACTGTAACTTGCTTTGATCCTTAATGTTTATACCAGTGGGTCCAGTTGAACCCATGTTTTAAATCCCTCAGTGCTGTAACTGATTTACATCTTTGTAAAGTTTGCACCTTTTTTCTAACATGGAGCAAAAAAAAAACAGGTTACTCACCTGTAACAGTAGTTCTAGAGTGGTATATGTTGTTCATCCACACTTATTGGCATGTCCCTTTCCTTTAATTCTCACGGAAGGACTTCAAGCGGGCTCCTCCCACCTACCCAGGTGGTATAACCCTTGGCTCCACCCCATGATGCCAGATCTTAGCCCGCTGGAAGCCAGGTTTCTGCGTCACAGCCAGGGAGGTTGGGTAGGTCAGTGTGGATGAACAATATATACCTTATCTTAGAACTACTGTTACAGGAGGGTAACCTGTTTTCTAGGGACGTGGATATGTTCATCACACACTATAGCGAGACTCCTAGCAGTTCTCTGGGAAGAGGAGGCAAGGCGCACACACCCTACTTTGGGAACAGAGACTGGAGAACTGAGGCCCCAAAACCAGCATCCCGGCGTGACTCAAGGTTGATGTGGTAATGGGTGATGAAAGTGTTTGCTGTCTTCCAGGCAGCAGCCGGGCAGATTTCCTGGATAGGGATGTCCCTGGAAGCAGCCACCAACCCAGCGGTATGGCAGGTGGCATGAGCTCTTATGCCTCTGGGAGGCTCCTTGCCTGCCAACCTATAGCAGAGATCAATGCACAATGTAATCCATCTGCCAATCATCCACTTTGCTGCAGGTCTGCCAGAAGCGGCTTCAGCATAGGTGACAAACAGCTGGCGAACCTCTCCCCAAATTTCTGCCATTCTCTCCTTGTAATAGGACAGCGCTCATCTCAGGTCCAAGATATGGAACCTGCACTCAGTATCAAGGTGTACTCGGGTAGAACACAAGCAGAGTCAATACCTGATGAAGGTGAAGCTGACAACATCTTCGGGAGGAATTTGGGATGGGGCTCAGGACAACTTTATCCCTGTGGAAGACCAGATAAGGAGACTCCACCAGCGCCTGGAGCTCCCCAGTCCTTCTGGCTGATGTGACAGCCACCAGGAAGACCATCTTCCATGACAAGTGTGACAACTCACACTTGTGCATTGAATTAGAATAAGCTTGCCCATGAGTTTTGCCAAAACCAGCAGTAAATCCACGGAGGTGGAGGTTCATGCAGGGATATGTATCTAGGCCCATGAAAAGCACCAGACCACCTCCTCCTGTGCCACCGTCTGCTGTGACTGGCCCGTGCCCAGTAAGCAGAGATGGCTGCCAGGTGAACCTTAAGGGTCAAAGTCCCGAAGACCCCCTTTGGACAGAGACCAAAGGTAATCTAAAATGCTTGCCACAGGACAGGACAGAGAGCCCAGGCTCTTGCCCTGCCACCAAATGGAAAATCTTTTCCATTTGAAGGCATAGCACTTTCTGATCGACTCCTTTCTGGATGCTTCTACTACTGAGAGTACATGCTCAGAGAGACCCAAAACCGGAACTCTAGCCGCTCAGGTACCAGGCTGTCAGGTGCAAGGATTGACGGTTTGGATGGAATACCTTCCCCTGATTGACAGATATCAGGTCCGGGCGTGCTGGAAGATGCCTCGGGAGCCTGTTGCTGAGGCTGAGGAGATCTGGATACCAGAACTGGAGGGGCCAATCTGGGGCTACCAGGATCACCTGCACCTTAACCCTCCTCACCTTGAGGAGCACCTTGTGAATCAAGCGAAAAGGAAGGAAGGCAAAGAAGAGGCCTGGGGTCCACAGCCTTGAGAAGGCATCTCCCTGCAGCAATCCCCGCTGGGGGGGGGGCGGGCATGAAACAGCTTCAGCTTGGTGTTTTCCCTGGAGGCAAACAAGTCCACCATCGGTTTGCCCCAGTGGGAGAACAGGCAGTGAGCTACCTCTGGATGGAGAGACCACTCATGGGATGTCTCGTCTATGTGCCTGAAAGCATCTTCCAGTTGATTCGAGGCTCCTGCCACATGGACGGCTAGGAGATCTGCCTCCAGTCGGCTCACAAGTGTTCAGATGTGGAGCGCTTCCCTGCAGAGCAGCCGGGAGTGCATGCCACCCGCTTGTTGATGCAGTACATGGTTGTGGTATTGTCTGTCTGGACTTTAACCACTCAACCCGAAACTGCTGGTGAATACAGACGATGCCAGTCTGACCATTCTGAGCTCCAACAGGTTGATATGGTATCAAGATTCCTCGGAGTCCGAGACTGTGGGCCTATTGTTCTCCATGTGGGCTCCCAGCCCATGAGGGAGGCATCGGTTGTGAGGCGACCATCAGCTCAGAAGCGGACAAACAGGATCCCTTCCTGCAGATGGTCAAGGACGGTCCACCACTGGAGAGCATCCCACATCTTCTGGGTCACAGTGATCAGCTGGTCGAAATGACCTAGCGCTGAGTTCACTGGGTGGCCAGCTCCCATTGAAGGGGCACATATGCCACCGCCCAATGGACCATGGTGGTGCAGGCTGCCATGTAACCAGAGGCGCAGAAAGTCCCAGGCAGGGTGCAAGTGCCCAACCAGAAATGATTGGACAAAGGAAGAGAACCTCCGCCCTGTCCATGAGGAGTCATGCTCTGGCTTGGCAGAGTCGAGCTCTGCCCCAATGAAGCATATCACCTGTGATGCCACAATCTCCGACTTGGTTGAGAGCAGGTCTGGAGGGCCAGTTCCCTGGACCTCTCCACCTCTTGCTGGGTGGAACCTGCAAGAGCAATCGTCGAGGTGAGGGCATACTCTGACCCCTCGACTCCCGAGATGGGCTGCCACCACTGTGATGCATTTGGTGAAGACCCGTGGGACCAATGACAGGCGAATGGCATGGCTTGGAACTCATATAGGTTTCCCTCTGCTCTTAAGCGGAGGAACCGTTGATGGGACAGACAGATTGGGACATGAAGAATGCGTCCTGGAGATCCAGTGAGCAGAACACATGTTTTGCTCCAGGGATGGTATGAACTGGGACAGAGTTACCATCCTGAAGGTGCGTGGCCTGAGATACTGATTCAGGTTGTGCAGATCTAGAATGGGTGCCAGCCCCCATCCACTTCAGGGACCAGGAAGTACCTGGAAGCACGAACCTTGGGTTGACTGGAGGATCTGCCACTCAAACCACTGCCTCCTTGAGAAGCAGTTGGGCTATGTCGTCTCAGAGCTGACCGAGTGTGGGCTGATACTCTCTCCTCCTGTGGGGCACAGGCTTGACAGGGAGTGTACTGCTCGAATCCTAGAGGCAGACCCTGGCTGACCACTTCTAAGACCCACCTGTCCATGGTAACAGTGGACCAGGTGGAAAGGAAGTGACAGAGCTGACCCCCCAAGGGAGGACCCAGAGCTGGCGTGACGGGAATGGGATGGCAACCCCTATCCCATCACTGGGCAGGCTTGGAGGAAGATGGTCCAGATTGGAAGCTGTCTGAACCCCGACCTCCTTGTCCGTGGGCCGCTGGAGGCCTGGACTTGGGCGAAGGTGCCAAGACTGTGCCTGCTGTTGCTGCCACCTTGAAAGGGGTCAGGGCCGCAGAGCAGGGTGCCAAAATAGCTTCTTCTTCTGCTGTTTCTCGGCGCCAGGGATGTCTTTTTGGGCAGAAGTAGCTGAGTTCAAGGTGGTACTGGACAGCTCAATTCGCTGAAGGTGACCATCCACACCTGGGCTGAAGAGATCGGTGCCCAGGAAAGGAACATTACTGAGTTTGTGCTGGGTATCCGTCATGCAGGTGGAAAGCCTCAGCTAAGCCCTGTGATGCATGGCAACTGCGACTGCCACCAAAGCGGGCACAAGAGTCCCTGAGGTCCAAGGCCTGTATGAAGTTGCTGCTTGGCAATGGCTTAGCCCTGGTCCCAGACCTGCTTGACCATAGTCTGAAGGACCGTGGGGAAGTGCAGGAGAACTTCATCCAAGGAGCCCAGGAGGGCATGAGAGGAGTGCACCATGATGACGGCTGAGCTCGCCTGACGGAGGCCTAAATGGGAGGTTGTATAAACCTTCCTGGCAGGTGATACAGTTTCTTGGACTCCTTGTCTGGAGGTCTATCAGTGTCAGTAGAGCTGCCTGTGCGTCTCAGCATAGAAGCGGTCACTAACCCCTCAGCTAAGGGATGTTCCTTGAACCCTGAGAGGGACCCCATCTGGGTAGATGGCGCTGGGCAGGAGGCAGGATGCTGCCAATGCTCAAAGCCGGGCCAACAATGCCTCGAGTAACTGGAGAAGGCTTCTGGGTGGGGTATCTCACCCATTTCTGGACAGGTTCAGGGGCATTCCGTGGACTCAGAGACAAGGCGAGAATTCCATAAATGATGAAGGGCCTTCTTCCGTTGACAGACTACACACCAACTCATCATCCAGCGGATGACAGTGAAGGTCGGTGTCGTTGGAATCTGAAGAATTTGGATAAATCGGTCGGCCGCCAAGGGCCCCTTGCACACGCCTGGGACAATCAGGCATGAAGGTGACCGAGAGTCTACAGTGGAGACCTGGAACTGTTCGAGAATCCTTCATAGGAGCCCCTCCCATGGGCTGTTTAGGTGGCGGCTCCACCACTACTGGTGGAGAGACCAGTTTTGGCCGAACCGGGGCAGGTTTTACCGGCTCTGCAGGTGGAGGACCCGATTTTACCAGTTCTAATAGAGTCCGCTTCGGCCTGGGTGGCGAAAGCCACATAATGACCGGGGTGGAAACCGAAGAGGGCTTCTGCCCAAATAGAATGAACTGCTGCCACATCAGATCTTTGTAGCGTCGATGGAGTTTCTGCTGAAGCCTCTCCTCATCCAAGAAGGACGAAGATGAGCGGTGGTGTCGCCTCTTTTAAGAATGCTTATGCACCTTTCTCGGCCTGTCAGTCAAGGGGGTCCGAGATCTCAACCTTGATTGGACTGGCCAAGTGTGTCATTCCAGGGACACTGGAGGAACTGGTGATTTAGTCAAATCAGGGACCAGTTCCTCAATGGGG
Organism: Neoceratodus forsteri; assembly: GCA_016271365.2. Lineage (NCBI taxonomy): Eukaryota > Metazoa > Chordata > Ceratodontiformes > Ceratodontidae > Neoceratodus > Neoceratodus forsteri. Next base: position 1,704,837,976 of record CM028129.1, on the reverse strand, counting down.
ATGCCAGCAGGCTGGGCTTCCTCATCAGGAAGAGGCAGGACCGGGGTCCTGGTAAGTGAGTTGACGGCCTTGTTGGGCGACAAAAGATCGACAGGGTCTAGAGCGATCTCTGTTGCATCATCAATTGAGATCTCGGCTGGCTGACCAGTCGGCAAAGCTGAGAAGCGGCGGCGAAGAAGCAGTCTCGACTGAAGTTGCGACTGGAGATTCCTGTGACCAAGATCACTCTCAATCCAAGAACATCTTCACTGAGATGAAGAATCTCTCGGTTCCTTGTCTTTTTACGGGACGGGAGGTTTGCAACCAGTCTCTTGCCCTTGGTAAGGAGAGGGCACATCTCCTGATAGGTTGAGTGAAACAAAACTGGCCAGAGGAGGCTCCACGGCCCGTGCCGCCTTTTCTCGAAGGCCTGCATCTGTTCTAACTTCTTTCGTCAGACCCACATGCAGAGACCGCCCACGGGCCTCTGGGATTTACCAGGTGGATTCTGTGTGAGATGATCATCAGGACGCTCGGGTGGAAAAGCAGACATCTTGCATGCCTGGCTGTCATGGCTGACACCCAAGCAGTGAGACGACGTGGTATGTGGGTCTCTGCGTGACATTTTCTGGCCGCATGGGCACTGGTGAAAACCAGGGGAAGATTTATCTTTCATAATCGAATAGCAAAAGTTGCAATCACTAGCTCGAACAAGCTTAATCTTCAAGGGACCTGAAGATATCGAGGCCATGGCCTGCAAAATGCGGTAGCAGAGAGGAGGCAACCTGAATCGTCCATCGGAGAGGAAGAACTGGCATCCTGGGGCAGAGCTGAGGGTTATACCACCTGGGTGGGTGGGAGGAGCCAGCTTGAAGACCTTCTGGTGAGAATTAAAGGGGAAAGGGACATGCCAATAAGTGTGGACGAACAACATATCCACATCCCTAGAACTGTAAAGATCACAAAATTAAGGCAACCCATGCCTAATTTTAGAAAGCTTTAGTCCAGAGATTAAAAAATTGAAAATGACATACTCCCCCTCATTGTTGACCTTCCAGAACATCTTCACCACTTATTCCCACTTCTGGATCTCAGTCAGAGGCACTTGGACCCCGTGGGAGCAAAATCTTTGACAGCTTACAGCTAGGGGGACAGCGTCGGTGACGGCACTGCCCACGAGGCATACATAAGATATGGCACTCATGGACTGGCCAGTAACCAGCGCCAGCCCTCTGCTCTCCTCAGTTCCGTTAGCCAGGAGAGAAACAAACTGGGAAAGAAAAGAAAGAGGAGGGGGCTAACAATCATTCAAAAGTATAGGAAAAAGGATATGGGATACAAAATTATAATAAAAATAAAACCCGACTACCAAAAGACAGGGAGAAGGGAAGGGCCTAGGGTAGTGGGTTTAGTGAAGCAGCCTCAGTCTACCTGAGCAGACAGATGGACGCAGAAGCCCACATGAAAAAGGGGTTTCTGGAGAGACAGGGTTCACGGCCCTTTTGTCCCCCTGTTTTTTTTTTCAATATTTTGCAAAAGCCAAGAAAAAGGAAAAATAGGGCTCTCCTTGCCCCTTGAAATAGGAAAAGAGTAAAAATTAAGAGGAAAACCCCCCAGATACAGCCCAGAACAACTTGGAAAAGCAAGCAGAGCCTCTTAGAGGCCAAAGAAACCTAGGTGCGGGGGAGAGGAAGCAGGTGCACATAAGGTAGAAATAGCCAAAGGGGGCAGGGAGGTGTGGGTGAAAAGAACAAATAGTGGGAGAAGAGCCCCTACTTGTTGTTGTTGTTTTTGTTTTGGCTTTATATTTTTTTGTGTTAAAATATAATGTCTCTCTGGTGGTGGAACCAAAAAAAACAAAAAAAATATTAATAAAATAAAATGTCTCCTTTTTTTTTTTTTGTGAGGACAGAGGCCTGAAAACCATGAGCGAAAAACCTGTTTTTGTTTCTTTGAAACAGGTTCCAATGGAGCTGGGAAAAAGAAGGCAAGGGAAGCCAAAAGTACAGGAAGAAGAAAACAGAGAGGAAAAGAGGGTGAGCTGCCCACATACCTGGCTCATGTTGAGTGGGGAATGGTGGGTAGGTGTGACTAAGTGGTGAAGATATTGGAAGATCAACAATTAATCAGTATGTAATTTTATATCATCCAAGAATCAGTCTTCACCACTTATTCCCACTTCTGAGTCTGAGTAACAAACTCTGCACCCAAAAGGGTGGTGCTGGCTCACCCTGAAGGAAATGGTTATTCCTCAGCCTCCTGTGCAGATAACCACAAAGAGGAGGGACCACTCACGGGTCTGGCAAGACCCGAGACTCATCATGGCAAGGTGGCAGCTCTCGTGGACTGGGAGCAGGAATGCACCTCACCAACTCGTGCCTAACCCTGTGCGAAAAGAAATGGGATCCCCGGTATTGTGAAGTTATCACCCTACACTGGGTCAAGGGTGACAGCCTTGAGAGGCAAAGCCATGCCAGCCACCTAATACAGACCGCAGTTACCACCATCCTGGAAGCCACCTCACTGGTGTCATAAAATGACCTTGCTTGGAATCTCACCAACTCCAGGCCTTGAGCAGAAAGGCAAATAGCTTGCCTGACTGACTCACAGTCTGGCATGGATGCTAGAAGTTGACCCAGTGTTGTCCAGTGGTACCTGCCACAGGTCACCTGATGGGCCTGGTGTGCAGAAATACACAGTATGGTGCATGCCATCTTAAAATCTCTCCTGCCCCAGGCATCAAGCTCTGCAGAGCCTGAGTCTGCGGGGTGGTCATGCACCAGGCATCTATGCCCAGTGAGGGTGTCCAGGAGCTGGATCCCAGAAGAGGGACGTGGCGTGGCCCCTGGAGAACCCATGGGTGCATAATACCTGTATGAGATGTCCCTCAGGGCTAGAGAAGGGGCAGAGGGACATAGCCAGACATCCTTGGATGCCTCCATGAAGGGCCTAGACCATGGAAAGATGACTGCTGAGTCTCTGCTGAAATCCCTCAGGAATGACAGCATCAGGTTGGCAGGGTTGCGGCTTGCAAAACGGTGGCGGCTAAGCTCCATCACCATCTCCCCTAGGAACTGCTGATATCAAGAGTACTCAGCATCAGAAGAAAAGTAGATGAAGTGTCCTCTTCATCAGAGGAGGAATGGGAGATGACAATGAGCTGGAGTCAGGAGGCACAGGTGCGCGGGCCTCGAGACAAGAAATGACCTGATCAAGGGACCTGAGATACTGGGGGAACATACCAGCCACCACCCTGAACTATTCCCAAGACAGGGGACTCAAGGGACCCAGGATGCATGGAGGAGGAGGAGAAAGCAGAGGAGGAGGAGGGTCCTGCAATACCAGACCAGGTCCTCTACCAGGGTTATGACAATGCTCAGGGGATCTCACTTGGGGAAAGAGGAGAAATGGAAAAGTACAGTTACATTAGAACTTACTGTAACAGTAGATCTTCGAGAGAGGCTCTTGCAGTAGGTAATTGCATATAGGACTGACGCTGGCGGGTGGCAAGACCCCATGGAAAAATTTCTAGCTAGCAGTCCCTGGCGAGGGACTGCCCCACGTCAGGTGACCGGCGTCAGGAGACGTCAGTATAAAGGGGCGGTCCCAGACGCCCACCTTCCAGTTCTTTCCCGCCACAGGCCAAAGAGGCCGGACAAGAGAAGCGGATATTTCCCTCAATGGAAAAGGAGCTGAAAAAGCCTAGGGGGATGGAGGGCAGGAAGGTATTACCTACTGCAAGAGCCTCTCTCGAAGATCTACTGTTACGGTAAGTTCTTACGTAACTGTACTATCTTACTTCGAGAGGGCTCTTGCAGTAGGTAATTACATATAGGACTGAATCCCAAGCAGTCTGGAACAAAGAGAGGCACCAGGAGGAGGAAAACTACTCCAAAAGGTAGTTCTGGTTGTGCAAGTCTCAAGATAGGAGGCCTTGCAAAACAGCCAGCCCGAAGCCTGCTCTACGGCGAGAGGCAACATCCAAACTGTAGTGTTTAGTAAAGGTATGGACGGAAGTCCAGGTGGCAGCAGCGCAGATGTCTGCTGCAGACACATTCTTGAAACAAGCCACTGAGGCAGCTACCCCTCTTGTGGAGTGGCCTCTGACTTGACCTGGGAGGGTCTTGTATTTGTCATAACAGAAAGTGATGCAATGAGCCAACCACTTAGACAGGCATTGCTTGGAAACAGCATTGCCTTCCCTTTTGTGAGCAAAAGAGACGAACAATTGATCAGTCTTTCTGAGATCCTTCGTCCTGTTGGTGCAGTATCTCAGAATCCAGTGAACATCCATAGCATGGAGTAAATACTCCCCTTGATTAGAGTACTGCGTAAAAAGGCAGGTAACTCTATGGACTGATTTAGAGTAGACTCAGCTACTACTTTAGGGAGAAACTTAGGATTCGTGCGAAGAGCAACACGTTGGTTGTGATAAATCAAGTATGGGATTTTACATATCAGGACCTGGAGCTCAGGGATTCTTCAAGCAGAAGTAATGGCCACCAAGAAGAGAGTCTTTCATGAAAAGAACTTCAAATCTGCAGAAGCTGCAGGTTCGAAGGGAGGGAGAGTAAGTTTCTCGAGAACAAAATTCAAGTCCCAAGGGGGAGCAGGAGTACGGATGGGGGGCCAAAGATGGAGGACCCCTCTGAGAAAGGTCTTAGAGACCTCCAGTTGAGTGAAAGCCTTGTCTGCAAAGGGAACATGATAGGCCAAAATGGCCACCACGTGTACCTTCCGAGAAGAATGGCTGAGACCCAGGTCAAACAGATGACATAGATACTCCAGCAGAAGCCCCGCTGAACAGGAGAAAGGTTCCACATTCTTGGAAGCGGCCCAGATAGTGAATCTTTTCCACTTCATGGCTTAAGTGGATCTGGTGGAGGGTTGTCTGGCCTCCACCAAAATCTCCGCCACTTTGGGAGACACTCCAAAATGGTATTGGGCTAAGTCTGCAAAGCCATGCATTCAGTTGAAGGATTTGAGGCCTGGATGGACCAGGGTCCCCTAATCCTTGGTCAACAAGCCTCAAGATAGAGGAACAGGAAGAGGAGGATCCTCTGAATATTGTTGTAGAAGAGAGAACCAAACTTGCCTGGGCCAGAAAAAGCGATCAGAAACATTCATGCTTCTTCTGAAGCTAGTTTCTGCAAGACTCAGTGGGATAAGTGGAATTGGGGAAGGCATAAGACGAATCTGTCCTTCCAGTTCTAAAGACAGGCGTCGCTCAAAAGCACCTAGCTCTGGGCGAGCGAGCAGAAGATGGGAAGTTTTGCGTTTAGGGGGATGCAAACAGGCTGACCTGTGGTGTTCCCTAAAGTTGGAAGATATTGTCTAGGACCACTTGGTCCAGTTTCCACTGTGAGTCAGGGCAGAAGACCGACTTAGCTTGTCTGCCAGGGTGTTTTGACTCCCGGGGCGTGGATTGCCATGAGGTGAAGATGCGTGTTGTGTTGCCCAAAATCCCAAACCCTCACTGTTTCCCTGCATAGAGGTGGGACCGAGTCCCTCCCTGTTTGTTGATGTACCACACCATGCACATGTTGTCTATCTGGATGGCTAGGTGGCTGGGAAGGATGTACTGGTGAAGGGCTTGGACAGCATACAACACTGCCCGGCTCGAGCACATTGATGTGGAGAGCTTGTTCTAGCTTGGACCAGGAGCCCTGGGTCTGATGAGAGAGCCTAGATGGGCTCCCCAACTTTCGCCTGAGCGTCTGTGGTTAGAGTGGTTAGAGTGCCTCCCTCCCGCCCGCCATCCCGAAGGAGGCGGGACAGGCCCTCCTGCACCGTGGAAGGAGCCTCGGCAACAGCCAGGCTACTAGTAGCTGAGCTCCCTCCTCCTTGGTCTGTGTAGAACGGGAGGATCCAGAGGAAGGCCGAGTCGTGGCCTGGCCCGGCAGTCGCACCTGACTCCTGAAGTCGGCGGAGCTCACCCACTTTCCACAGGTGTTGCTCAATGACCCAGCGGTCCATGGAAACAGGCATTGCACAAATCCGTAATCAGAACCAGAACAAGCGAAAGCAATAGTCGTGCTGATGGGTGATAGAATATTCTCTAGCCCGCATGACACCGTCGGGAAGAACACATCCTAAGTTCTTACACTCCGACAAGGACATGCAACAAAACACAAAACAGACGTGTAAAATAAAATATGAAGAGCTTAGCAGTGACGTCGGAGTAAGCAACCAGAATCAGAAGGACCCACGGCACACGACGGACTAACGACTGGAAAATGCGGTGAAAAGGCTGCTGATGGTGGGAGATGAAGAACTGGCAGGCAGGCAGGAGTCAACGGACCTAACGGCAACGCGAGCACCACACAATGCATTGGCCTTGAGGCAGTGCCGATGGTGCGTCAGCTCCCCTACCAAAAAAAAAAAAAAAAAACTCCCGCAGTGTCATGACCTCCGCCCATGTACCCAACAGTGATGAATGATGAAAACTGACACAGATAAAATCAAGGAGATCTCAGGCTGGCCACCCCTGGATCCTAGTCCCTCCGGCACCAACAGCAGCGTTGGGCGGTAGGTTGAGTGCACTGTCAGTGCCGTCCTGCTCACTGGCACCAGAATCTGTGTCAGGAGCTGAGATGGCGCGGCCTCAACACTGAGGAACCACCAGGTGAGGCCCAGCGTGTAGCTCGGCACCACACAGGGGAGTCTCCAAGGAAACCCGGACTGCAAGGGTGCTCAGCTGCCCCTCGGAGGAAGGCGACTGCCCCACCAACCTTGGTGAGACCCCTTGTTTCAGCAAGATTTGAAACAGAGGGGTCTTCTCCCGAAAGATCTATATAAACTAGGAGGGACTCTGGGGAGGGCCAGAGACCCTGGTTGTGGCTCCAAGTCGATGTTGACTACCAAGTTGGGGTCTCCTCTAACCTCGACACACAGAAAACAAGAGTGCGGTAATCCACTGAAAAACAGATGTTGTGCTCATCCATCGTGTGGCAGGGACCCAATCAAGAAAAACAGTGGTTGTGGGGGTCTGTCACTGTCATGGAGATGCCACAAGTGCTCCGACACATGGGGACAACTCCCACTTTCTTAGAGGACTTTTTAGGCCCTAAACCTGACGTCACCGCTGTATGAAAAGAAAAACAAAAAAGGAAAAAGATTCTCAGCACCGCAAAAAAAAAAAAAAACTGACAAAATAAAGAAAATCTGTACCAAAAATGGTACAAGACTTATGGCGTCAAGTACAGCATCGAACTGAATCATAAAAGCTGAATGGTGCTGAGTAGGCCAAGATGGAGTAGAGCTAATGCAGATTCTATGAGACTTCCCTCGCTGGGATCGTTCCTCGATGGCAGGAAAACAGAACTGAAGAGCTGGGAGGAGTCGGCACTGGTAACTGACCACTCTAAAAGTGCCGATGTTGGCTCCCCCAGTACTGAAAATTTCTTAAAGAGACAAGTTCCCGAGCAGCGTCCAGACCTCTGGCCTAGACCCAAGTGTGATGAATGGTGAAGATTGGCTTGGGGAAGATTAATGCTTTTCAAGAAAGAAAGTGTAAGCCACAAGTCGCAGCTGGCTCAAAAGGAGCCAAAGTCAGCTTTTCAAAATAAAATTCTGGTCTCAGATCAGGATTGTATTGCAAATAGGAAGCTTTACATGTAAAATGCCTCTCAAGAACATACAGGCTACCTCAGCTGAGCAACCGTACAGCCACCGACAGGCACATGGAAAGCTGATATAGTGTGCACATTGATGGAGGAATACTGCATGCCTGAATCTGACAGATGGCAGGTACTCTAGAACCTGATTGACTGGGCAGATAAATGGATCCAGGTTATGTGAGTGGCATATGAAGCAAACCGCTTCCATTTCATGGAATAGGTTTGTCTGGAAGATGGTTTTCTATGAGCCACCAGAACATCCGCTACTTTCTGTGATACCCCAAATAAGCTATGGTTGTGTCCTCAACAGCCATGCATGCAGATTTAGGGAGTGCAAGTCCAGGTGGACTAGTATTCCTTGTCCCTGGGACAGCAGATCCATGCACTGGGGCAGAGGTACTGGAGGTTCCACTGCCAGCTGTTGCAGCAGGGGATACGACATCTGCTGAAGCCATAGGGGAGCAATGATTATTCAAGTTGCCCCCTCCATCTTCAGCTTGAGTAGTACTCTGAATTAGTGGGAAGAGAGGGAAAGCACACAAAAATCTCTCGTTCCAAAAGAGGGACAATGCATCTTGCCAAAAACTCCAGGCCCGGGAGTGAGTAAGCAGAAACATGGCAGTTTTGCATTGTGTAAGGATGCAAAAGGGTCCAACTCTGGACACCCCTTCTTTCAAATAGGTCATTGACCACCAAGGTCAGCAGTTCCCACTCGTGTATCCTGTGACCTGCTTAGTTTGTCTGCCAAAACGTTTTGAATGTTTGGAACATGTACTGCTGATTGTTCTGGACTGTGTTCCAGAGCCCAATACCAACTCATCGCTTCACTGCTCAGCGGGCAAGAATAAGTCCCTCCCTCATTTGTTGATGTACCTAGATAAACTACCAACCCCCAACCTCCCTGCCCAGGCAACTAATCAGGTCAATCCCCCCATGATGGCATTCCCAATCCTCCCTTCTATTTCAGAGCTATCTCCCCCAGAGATACTTTCAAACTACTAATGAGCCTCCCAAACAGAGGCAGTCCAGGTAGCGATGGACTCTCCCCCTGCTTTCTTAAGCTCATTGCTCCCTGCATCTCTAAACCCCTTACCTCTGTCTTCAACCTTGCCTTGGCTTCAGCATCCATGCCACCATATGGAAGAATGCCAAAGCTGTTCCCCATCTTTTAAGGCAGGTGATCCCTCTCCCATTGACAACTACAGGCCTACCTTCAACTTCCCCATTAAGCAAACTCCTTGAAAAAGTAGTCCACCACCAGCTCACTGAATACAGTAATAAATATAACCAGCTTTGCCCACAACAAAATGGTTTCAGGAAACACCACAGCACCACATCTGCCCTGGCCCATTTTACCAACCACATCCTCAGGAACATGGACACTGGAAACATTACAGGTGCGTGATTCGTAGACTTGACAAAGGCCTTCAACTTGGTCAACCACAACCTACTCCATACCAAACTGCTGAACCTTGGCTGCTCTGTTGGTACATCACTGTGGTTTCAGAGCTATCTCTCGGCAGATCCCAATTAGTGAACATTGGGGCAGCCACGTCTACAACCAGGACAGTATCCACTGGAGTTCCCCAGGGCTCCATCCTGGGTCCCCTATTTTCCCTCTTTATAAATTCCCTACCAGTGGATAGCCTCTCATGTGAGGCCCTACTTTATGTTGATGGTCTAGTACTATTTCACAGCAACAAATCCTGGCAGATCTGTCCACCACCCTCACCCATAACTACGGGGCAGCCCACAAACGGTTTCTGACCAACAGGCTCCTAGTTAATGGAAAAACTAAAGCTGTGCTTCTGGGGTCCAAACCCATACCCAACCTGGTAAAACACAGAAAAACAAATTCCTCCTTCACATTTCTAACACCCGATGGTCCCCCCTGCAGAACATACCCTATTTTAAATACCTGGGTGTCATACTAGACCCCGCTGTAACTCTTTCGGAACATATCAACATCACTGTAAGACGGATCAACCAGAAACCTAGGGCTGGTTTTATACTCAAACATTGCCTTACCCCTGAGGCACACCTTGCCACAGCCCAAGGGAATCTTCTCCCCCTATTAGATAACTGTGCCTGATATACTCCACACTCCTCTTCCCTGTGCATAAGTCTAAATACGGTCTACCACTGCATGTGTAGATTTGCATTAATGACACCTTACTCCACACACCACTGCACCTGGTACCACTCCCTAGGCTGGCTCCCCTGCAAGCAAGATACAACTATCCTGTTGGATGCATCAAGACAACGCCATTAGAAGTGGTAAACTGTCACCCTAATCACCCCTAATGAAACACAATCTCTCCCAGGTGCCTCCGACAATCCTCTGTCCCACCTCTAGAAGTCCCTAGGATTTCCACCTGTCTAGGCAGCAAAGCCCTGTTCTCATGGCTTTCTTGCTGAAACCATCTCTCTGCCTCCCCCTGCTCCCTGGACTCGCACCTTGCTTTTAAAACATGCTTTGTAGCCTGGCTGCTGGCCAAAGACAAGTGTATTTGCTAAGGCGGGTAACCCCTGGTCTGAGAATCCTTCTCCCACTCCCAGGCCAAAACCTTCCCTATATCCGACATTTATATTCTCAGGCTGTCTGACTCCACCTTCTTACATCATGCACTTGCACCTTACTTGTACTGTATTGTACTCAAGTTGTGTAACTTGTATCCCTAATGTATTCTTGCACCTAGTCCGTATGTCACTGTACTCTCAAGCATTCTGTGACTATTTCTAGTTTGTTTTATCACCTGTACCATTTTTAAATATTGTAAATGTGTGTACATTCCATGTACCATCTTCATGGCCTGGGTCGTGCCTGAAAACAGTCCACTGGATCAGTACACCCACCCAGTAAACAAACAAACAAACAAATAAATAAATAATGCGTCACACTTACATTGTCCATCTGTATTAACAGAAGACCTGGGGACAAGTGGTTCTGGAAGGCCTGGAGTCCACACAGGACTGCCTTCATTTCCAGAACATTTATGTGCAAAGTGCACTCCACCTGGTTCCACATGCCTTCTGTCTGCTGGGGTCCCAGGTGAGCTTCCCATCCTGATCCCAAAGCATCTGTGACGAGGATCTGATGTGAGGAAGAAATCAAGAACGGTACACTCTTGAGCAAGTTGTTGCATTCCATCCACCACTTGAGCACTCTGCACAGGGGAGACATGACTAGAACCATCTGTTCTAGATTGTCTGTCAATTGATCCCACTGGACTCTCAGGGTTCACTGGGATCCTGATATACAACCTGGTCAGTGGCACAGTAACAGTAGTTGCTGCCATGAGTCCCAGAAAGTGTAGTAATGTCTTTGCTGAGACATAACAACTGTCGTGCACCAATTGTGCGTGTAAGTAATCAGGTAGTCTGCCTGTCCAGAGGCAGGAATGCCAACCCTGGCTCATATCCAGAACTGCCCCTATGTATTGCAGTCATTGGCAGGGTGTTAGCACAGACTTTGGTATGCTGACTGTCATCTCCAGAGCATTGAACATCTGTCTGATTTAAGCCAAGGTCTGAAGTGGGTGGTCCCTGGAGCAGGATTTTAACAGCCAGTCATCCAGGTAAGGAAAAACATACAGGCCTTCTCTGCAAGGGGCTGCTGCCACCAGTCAAGCATTTGGTAAAGACTAATGGCACAGAAGATAAAACAAGGGCAACACTCTGAATGGGTAATGTTCCTGGAAATGGGAACCTCAGATATTTCCTGTTAGGTTTCAGATTATGATATGGAGGTATGCATCCTTCATATCTAGGGAGCAAATCCAGTCTCCTGTTTGCAATAGGTGAAGGAGACCCTGCAAAGCGACCATCAGGAACTTCTAGTATTCTGTGAAGAAGTTCAGATCTCTTAGATTCAGAATAGGCCTCAGAACCCCTGTCCTCTTGGGGACATGGAAGTATCTGGAGTAAAAACCTCCAGCAACAGTAACATATACCCTGGTGGGTATGTTGTCACCACTGGTGGATGATCTGGAGGGTTGTCCAGAAGCTCCGGAGCATGATCCTTCTCTATAATCTCCAGAACTCATGCATACATAGTCACTTCCCTCCACTGGTACAAGTGGAGGGATAGGCAACCCCTTACAACCACCCCTAGAGGTAAAGGTGGTTGAGGTGTGTATAATGAGTCATGCTGAGCCTGTGGGGGCAGAGCCACCATCTCCACTACCTCTAGGTGCTTTTGACTGGGCACCTGGGGTTGTGGCAGGGACTGGCAAGGCTCCCACACCTTTGCCTCTTTCCTGCTGTTTGTAGTCCGGACGCTGCCCTGACAGCAGATGGGTAAAAGTTACCCATGCTTCTCCCCTGTGTTGGGTACAGTACAGGGAGTGTACTGACTTCAGAGTCTTGCCAAATGATTGAAGATTTCTCAAAACATCTTCTACATCATGACCAACAGTTTCTACCCTCTTAATGGGGCATTAAGAACTGTTTGCTGCAAATCAGTTGCAAAACCTACTACCCTGAGTCAAGAGTAGTGCCTGAGACATATGTCAGAGGCAGCAGCCCTGGCAGAGGCATCAGAAATATCATATGCTGTGCAGATCAAATGCTTTCTCACATCAGTACCAGCAGTAAGAGTCTTCATTAACTCTTGCTTAGCAGAACCCTCAGGCAAGGACTGTGCAGCAGCCTTAGCCTTCTTCCAGAGGGTGTTCTGATATTTTATCATATAAGCCTGGTAATTAGCAATATGTAGATCCAATGAGGCAAAGGCATATGTATGCTTGTCTATGACATCCAACCTCCTGGACTGTCTATCAGGAGGAAGGGAGCTCAGGTGCCTAGGTGTCCTGCACCTGTCATGGACAGCTGTAATCACCAATGAGTCAGTCTCAGGCTGGTTAGCATAAAAGGGCTTTCCCGAAGGAGCAGAATACATTGCCTTTCTGGGCAAAGCTTGTATATTGTCTGGCCTACACCAGGCTACATAAGTGGCATCCTCCGAGGCTGGAAATAGGGGAAGAACCACAGCACAGGGAGATTCTGGCATCTCCAGAAACTCCAGCAGGTTCTTTTTTAGTAGAATCCTGCTCTTCTAAAGTGAAGCCCATAGCAGCTTGTATTTGCTGCATCATGTTGTTGTCCCAGCCTTCTCTTGGTTTCACCCACCCTCACTCTGAAGTAACAGTTTAGCCACTCCCTACTCCCCCTCCCAAACAATTTTTCCACCCCTCCTCCCTGCTGCACCAGACCCCCTTCACTGCCCCCCCCCAATCTTGTCAAGGCACTGTAACTCTCCTAGCGTGGGACGTTAGGAACCATACCTTGGTATGCCCCTACTCCACTGTTCCAAAGGCAGAGCCTTAATCCACTCAGCCAACATTGCCTTAACTTGTTTTGTGGTAATTGTAAAATATACGCATTATGAAGCATGTAATGCTCCCTCTGCTGGCAGCCTCTCTTCTAGGCACTCTGTTATTGACTGATTTTTGTGCCTTCGTGCTGCCTATTGAACAGTGGAGCCAGTTCTCCTGTATCATGTACCACATGCCCTGATGCACCCTCCCCACAAATAGCCAGATGGGGACTCACACCAATAGGCCTCTTCTTCTTGCTTTTCTTTCCAACTCAGAGCATCAGCAACTTGGGCTTTCTGTTTTCTTCCTCTCTTTACCTCCCTCTTCTATCCCTTCCCTCTGCCCAATTCTCTCCCTACTATTGTTGGCAGGGGACGTCGAAATGAACTCTGGCCCCTAAAGATCCCAATTACCCATTCCCACACTATGTGGGCTAGCCCACTGGGCTAAAGATAGCTCACCTTAACATCTGTAGCCTCCCATCCAAATATCGGATCCTGAAACCTGGTTACCTTCTACAAGCCCCATGTGTCCTGGGGCTCACCCAATTTATGGCTGAAACCACATATCTCTGATGACACCTACCAACTTCCGGAATACTCCCTGTTGTGCCATGACTGTCCAGGGGAAAAAGGTGGTGGCGCCGCACTCTTCATCAGGAGGCCCTTAACTGCCTCCTTATCCTCTCCTCAAGCCTGACTCCCCAGTGGTGGCTCATCTTGGAACCTGACGTTGGGCTCATCCAAAAAGCTGTATCATGGTTGCTGTTATAACTCCATAAATGGAGCACACCAGGTCTCCTCAATCACCTGTCTGGACTAGGTCAACTCGCTCCACTCAGAGATACCATTCTCCTGGGAGATTTTAACTTTAACTGGTTAGGCTCCCAGGAACTTGAATATGCCAATCTGCTCAAATATCACCGGCTAGTACAGCTGATCACTATCCCCACCAGACATAATATCGTTTCCAAAATCACTCCCTTCTTGATTGGATGGTCACAAATAGGGAGGACGATATGCTCCAGGCAGGGACCTTGTCTGACTCCATCAGCGACCACTCCCCTACTTACCTGATCTGGTCTACTAAAACCAAGCCCCAAAAAAACCTCCTGTCCTTCTATAATTTTTACTCCCCTGACACCACTAAATTCACTAAGGACGGCAACACTGTTGACTGGTCAGCTCTCTACTCTATGTCTGATGTGTCTACCACAGTAAAATTCCTCACTGATGCCCTCCTTAAGATTCAAGACAGTCACTTCCCACTCACCACTAGGCGGCTGAACCAGATGGATTACCAAAGAACTTCTGGCCCTGATGAAAGACAGAGACTCCAAATGAGTCGCATACAAGCTCGAGCCTGCTCCTGAACTCTGGAATGAATACTGGAGACTGTGTAACAAATGCAACCAAGCCACCCAGTCCCAGAAATGCAGTTACTACCAGAAGCGGCAAACAGATAACCTTGCAAACCCACATTGTTTCTGGAGCTCCTTGGTCCCCATCTCTCTCAAAGTCCCATAGTCTGATTATAAACAACTCCCCCACCAACACTAACAGACCCGACTGAGATTGCCCAGGTGTTTAACAGCAAATTCACTGGCCTCTCTGCCCACCTAAACAACCCCCCACCAACCTCATTATCCAAGTGCGACATGTGACCTGCCCCTTCCCTCCTCTCCCACCTCACACCCCCACCCTGCCTTTCTACTTCAGGGTCATCTCCTAGAATGTTACTTCTAAGCTCATCAGGAGCCTCCTGACTCGGGAAGCCCAGGTACCAACGGCATCCACCCCTCCCTGCTCAAACTTGTTGCCCCTGCCATATCAAAACCGTTGACATTTATTTTTAACCTTACTCTGACCGCTGCCATCATGCCTGTCTCCTGGAAGACAGCCAAAGTAGTTCTTATATTTAAAGCAGGAGACCCTCTTTCTCCCGATAACTACCAACCAATCTCTATTCTCCTCCACCTCAGCAAACCCCTAGAAAAAACTGTGCACTGCCAACTTTCTGACCACACTGATAAACTGATCACAATATATTTAGACAGTAGGGGGCAGGTTCAGTGGAAACATTAGAAAATTCTATTTAATGGAGAGGGTGGTAGATTACTGGAACAAACTCCCAGGAGGGGAGGCGGTGGGGGCAGAAACTGTGGGGGATTCAAGAGAGCGTGGGATAGACACAAGGGTCTTTTAGGTTTGGGGAGGGGGACGGTAGGAAATAGCAAAGTTCTAGCAGCCAGCTAGGCATACTGGGCAGACTGGGAGGGCCTAGCGGTCCTTTTCTGCCGTCACTTTCTATGTTTCTGTGTTTCTGTAAGTACAACCTTCTGTGTGAGCAGCTACATGGTTTCCGCAAAAAACACAGTACTGCCTCTGCCCTCTTCACAGACCATGTCTACAGAACTATGGATCGGGGAAAAGCTACTGGCACAGTGTTTGTGGACCTGACGAAGGCCTTTGACCTGGTCAGCCACCCTCTACTGCAAATCAAGCTCCACCAGCTTGGATGCTCTAATGAAACCTTGCATTGGTTCCAAAGCTACTTAACTGGATGTTCCCAGGTGGTGGTTATTGGTGCTGCCACCTCCCAGATTGTTTGTCTCTACCCGGTGCCCCCCCAGGGCTCGATGCCTGCCCCCCAGTTCTCTATTCATCAACTCCCTCCCTCCTCCTGACAGCCTACATCGCTCTGCTCTCTTGTATGTGAATGACTTTGTCTTCTTTCATAGTGACAAGTCACTTCAAAACATATCCTCAGTACTCACCCACAACTATGGCTGTGCCCATAACTGGTTCTTATCTAACATGCTCCTTGTCAGCGAGAAGAAACCCAAGGCAATGTTACTTGGATCCAGGCCCTACCTGGCTGGTATTGCAAAAACCAACTCTTCTCTCACTGTGCTCTCTCCATCTGGTCCTCCCTGCAAACTGTCACCTACTTCAAATATCTGGGCGTTACCCTTGACCCCTGTCTACGCATTTACAGAACATATTAACACTGTATGGCATGGTAAACAAAGCTGGTGCTGCCTACTGACTAAGGAATTTCCTAACCTCAGATGCCCATCTAACACTACTCAGGGCAACCTTCTCCCCATCCTGGACTACTGCTCCCATTTTGTCTCTGCTATGTCCTCCACCCCTTGCCACAGACTCAATTCTGTCTATAATAGTGTTTGCCACTTTGCTTTTGGCTCATGCAGCCCACCACTGTTCCTTGTATCAGTCACTAGGGTGGCTCTTGCTCAAGGGCCGACATGACTATGCCTTAGGAAGTCTCATTGATGGCTCCCTGTGTGATAGTGTGGATTCACCATACGCTTCCCTCCTTACAACCCTGGTTCCAACACGGTGTCTCCATGCAACTTCGCCCCCCTGGTGGTCCCTCAAAGTCTCTTCAGTTATGGGTCAGCACTGTCTTCGCTGCACCTCTCTGGAACAGCATCCTGCACCTCCACTCAGCCAGTTCGCACCTTATCTTCAAGTCCCTACTCAAAACTTAGCTTTTATCCACAACCAGCTGTTCCTGCCTGCCAGGTAAACCCCCCACATGTACCCCTCCCCCAGGTGACTCTTATATCACTGGTGGACTCTAAACCACAACTTCCACTTAGTCCTTGCACTTTTGTCCTGCACAACGTATCATTTTTATTTGTACTGTATTGTTATCACACATGCATCTTCTCATAGATTGCAATCTCTGGAATTGTGCTGTAGCTTGTATGTACTTATTTTTGTTATTGTTAGCGCTGAACCCATGTTATAGCTTGTATGCTTCACTTCTACTGTAATGCACTTGTATCCTGTATTTTACATTATCTGTGCCACTTCTGTGGCCTGAGTTGTGCCTGAAAACGGTCCATTGGATCAGTGCACTTACCTGGTTACTAAAGACTACATAAAATAAATAAATAAATAAATAAATGCTGAAAATGAGGATCCTCTGGAGGTGATCTTGGTGTGTTCACAACCAAGTCCTCACTACAGGAGGAGACTGTGGACCTAGTGCCCTGTCCATAGTGGCTCTCGGCATAGTCTTCTCTTCCTCCTGCATCATGAGATCAGGATTATACTCATACTGATCATCAATTCTATCGATGGAATGAAGGACCACACCAGCGATGACGACATCAACTGAGGAGCTCTATTTTGCAAGGGAGTGCCTTGCAATGTCACTGCAGTGTCTGTAGTGGTCCCCGACGATAGGCCAGCAGGGACTGGTAGGCCAGGCAGTAGACATCTTTTCATGTTTGAAAATGAAAAGAGTACTGTCTCAGTGTTGGTGCTGCTTTGTTTAGTAGGCACAACTGAAGTAGTCGACGTTTAAGGCTGGATCTCCATTGATGATGGTAACGTACCAGCATTAATACGCCCAGTAGTGCCCATACAAAGCCCTGACCCTGGTGTTTGGTCGATGGTCAGGGGGGCGGTCAGCGTTTCCACTGGAGCAGAGGTCATACCTATAAGTCTGCAGGAGTGACCTGGATCTCGCTGAGGACTTGTCAGTGTCCTGGTACCTGTGTTTGTGACTTTCCAAAGATTTTTCCCAGGACTTTGAGGACCGTGATTTGGTCGACTGGCTTGGCAATATGGATTTTTCTTGCAGCTGCTTCTACATTCTTTCAATGGTCTTTCAGAGGTGGAATTTCTCCATAGCTCCCTTTCTACATCACCTGGTTGTGGAGCTGAACACCCAGCAGAGCTCACAAGCTTCCACATTGTGAGAGAGGTCTAAGCAGTGGACACAGACACAGACATCATGGGATTCTCCAGTTAGATCTTCTCTCCGTGCACCAGTAGTACTGGAACAGTTTAGAGCGCTCCTTTGATGACATACAGGTCACCGGAAATCACTATAAAAGTGATTACTTTGGTATAAGAAAAATAAAATGGCAGCTATGAGCAGCGACATTTCCAATGGTGGGTCTGACAAGTCTGATCAACGGCAGAAAAAGAACCGAGAAGAGGAGGGGCCCCCCATGCTTACGTATAAGCTGATGTCTGACGTTGTCATGGGTGGCCCCTGGCTGACTGCTTGCAAAAGTTTCCATGTGGTCCTGGCATTGGTGTGGTTATAGTTCCAAAGGGTGGCCTGATGAAAGAGATACCCTCGAAGAAGATGTGACTTACCACTAAACTGTGCTGCATATTCTAGACACAATAGGTCCAGTGGACTACAGTATAACTGTTTATACATGATCGTGGAGAGTACAAACTAGTGAACTAGTAATGGTGGAATGGCTGTGTATCAAATCAGAAGTACACAGAAAGATATCAAAATATTTTCCACTAACGCAACTTTAATCACTACCTCAGTTTCCATAATTTTTCTTATTCTTACTTTTTTAACAACTACCAATGGATTGTATATGTGTGCAAATTACATATTCGTAAACTGGGAAAATTTACCAGTTATTTTATAATTTGTTAGTCTTTTTTTGTTTTGTTTTCACCAGGAAAGGCACACTGAGCTGTGATACCATGTTTCCCAGTGCATCTTGTGGGGTGCATTACATGGACAGGGTAATGTTGGCCATGATACCGGAATCCCCTACTCATCTTCAAGTAAGTACCATGGGATCTTTAACATCCACATAGACAGTGACCAAAGATGGGCTAAATGGACCACAACTTCTCATCCAGAAAATGACACCTCAGCAGGGTAGCACTCAGCTTGTACTACACTACAGTGAGAGTTATGGGTATTGCAACAAGCATCTGGTGCAAGGTTAAAACTCATGACCTTCTGATGTTCTGACCTCAGAGGGGGCATGCTACCTTTTTTTTATCAATATATTTTTATTGTTTTAAAAAAATATATGTATACAGTTACAGATGCAAATGATCAATTAAATATAAATATGTAGGAATAAAAGATTAGTATATATATATATATATACATATATGTTATTCACATATTATTAAATGTAAGAAGTATAGTATATTTAATATAAATTAGAGACAATAAGTTAGAAGAAACAGAATTGCTCTAAAGTATCATTTATCGAATAGGAGTAGGGTAAATAACAAAAGGATGAAAAAGTGATAAAGAAGAGGGGGAAAAAAGAAGAAGTAAGAATGAGAAGGGTGTAATCTGATGTTTTAATATAGGTTTGATACTTTATTTTATACTAAAATTGGGATGTCAGGGGTCTAAAGGGCTACTACGGTAATGTACTCAAGGCTTATATTTTATTCTGACCCAAACAGCACATTGCATAGAGTATGCCATTTTTTGTTAAATTTGGCTGATTGGTCTCTTAAAGCTAGTGCTAATTTCTCTGTTTTTAAAATTTCTATTAAAGTATTTTTCCATTCTTGAACTGTTGGAACCGCGTCTTCTAATCAGTGTTTCAAAATAGCATGTCTCATTGACACTCCTAATAAAAATAATGTTTGCCGTTGTTCATATGACCAACATGTTTCTCTATCAAAGTGCCCAAGGATGCAAGTGTGTACATTAATATGTCCTGAGATGATAGGATAAACTTCAAATAAGTTTGTCACTGCCGTCCATAAAGATTTCACTAGAGGACAATCCCAGAATATATATATAGGGCACCCTGTCCCTCCCTACATTTGTGGCAAGTTGGAGTGGTAGCTAAACTCATTTTAAATCTTTGATATGGAGTGTAATATAGATTATGTAAAGTTTTAAACTGGATAGAAACATAGAAACATAGAATTTGACGGCAGATAAGGACCTCTTGGCCCACCTAGTCTGCCCATTTTCCTACCTAACAGATAAGCTGCAGATCCTAGTTAACCAACAGCTTAAGTCCACTGAACAAAACACTTGGAATGGAAGGGTCCATATCCTATCCCAGTCCCAGTCTTCTGTAGGCGTTCCCAGTGTACGAGACCACCATCTGATAGTTTCTGTAGCTGAGCCCCTTGTTAATTCTACTAATAGTCCATATATGAAAGATATGGAAGGCATCCTCTTAAGACATCCAAGAATGTTCTGGTATTGTCATTTAAAGGAGTAGAAAGGTCTATCTGGTTTCGTACTGCAATTGTAACATTCAAATAGAACAAATTTTCAGATAGGGACAGTCAAATTTGCTTATTAAATCTTCATATGTTAGGATAGTGTCATTATACAAATGTCTCTCACAGTGGTAATTCCATTTTGTTTCAAAACTTCATTCTGGAAAGGAATACCACTATGTGTAAAGTTTGGATTTCCCCAGATAGGTTGAGTTCTAATTTGGTTTAAGTCTAATTTTAGAAGATTACTGATCTGCCTTAGTTGTTTTAGTGAGTCTAAAATAATATTGTTCTTACAGGATGTCTGTGGTTTTACATATGATAAGGCACTAAGAGATAATCCCTGTTCCTCTATAATCTCTTTCTCTATATCCACCCATTCTGGATTATATGTTTGTGTTAATTCCACGTGTTTCCACCTCACCAGGTGAGCTAACCTTGCTGCTAAGTAGTATAAATAAAAACCTGGGGCATAAGACCTCCATTAATCTTGGTTCTGCACAACCTAGTGTATGACATTCTTTTTATTTATTTATTTATTATGAATACAATCGGAATTAATACCTTTGAGTCAGAGACAACTTTACAAAGGCTTCACGTCATAGAAAACAATACAGAGCATACAGTGTACAGACATCACAGTATAAATAGCGGTGTGGGAAATATCACACCTTATGAATGATACATGGCAAAGTACAACAGGTAGATGTGGTACAGGATAATTACAACAGTCATAGACAATGCAGTACAATGCAGTACACAGGCAAAATACAATAAATACAGTAACTACAGGGGCAATCATACAGTACAGTAGTTGTTGTAGAGAAATATTTATGACTGGAATGTGCAAGCAGCGCAGTCCAGTGAATGTCAGCTAGTCTGAGGCTCGGGTAAGACCGAAACCAGGGACAGGCACTCTAGAAGCAGGACCAAGTGGGTCCACTGTCATGGCATTTCTTGGTCGTGGGTAGGTCAGTTACAGTCACAGGTGAAGTCACGCAAGATATTGCTACGGAGAAGGGATTTGAACAGTCCCAGGGTAGGAGCCAGGAGGACAGGTATGGGCAGTGAGTTCAGCAAATTCTATGTCTTTTGTGTGCTCAAATGAACTGTGCTGCTAAAGAATAGATGTATTGTATCCATTTCTTGGTCAAACAACATGGAATCATCATAAATGCATATAGTAAACAAGGTAATATATTCGTTTTATCAGATTCAAGCCTCCCACATAAACCTAAGGGTAATTTGATCCATCTAGAAAGATCTTCAACAACCTTCTGAGCCACTGACACTGTTTAATGAATAGTGAAGTGCCCCATACAACAGCCATTTCTTTTCACCAGTAGCATGAATAATTTACCTGAAGCACTCTAATTCTACATATAACAGGTACACTAGGGACTCAGTAGGGTGAGGACATGACTTGAGGTCTCATTTACATAGAAACTTGGACAGATTCTAAAATGCAATACTTCACTGCAATGCACAGTAGTGTTTTACACATCTGCCTTCATACAACACATGTGTCTAAGGTCCCAGCTGCTTTGTAATCACTTAACTCTATATCTCAAAAGGCTACCTTGCACAAGGTGAATGTAAACACAGCAAGAGAGAGAGAGGAGTCTAAGGAATGGCATACCTCATGTGTCTTTAGTTGCTCGGTATTCCCTTCATCCATTCTCTTTGCTCTGTCAGTTCCTCAATGCTGTTGGGCTTCTCGATAACTTCCGCTGATAGTTTTGTATTCTTCACAGGCCTACAATAGTTATAGCTTTCTTAGTCAACAGCACCTCGACATGAGTATGTTATACATCAGACAAGATTTTAAAGTGTCCTATTACCAAGGAGTACTACAGAGCACACAACTCTTACCAAGTCATCGTCATCATAGGAAAAACACTGGTCAACAGTACATTGATAATTATGAAAATCAGAAGCGCTCAACAGAAACAACATTGAGGCACACCTATGGATTACCTGATCTCTATGGAAGGTGGGTTTACCTTGTCTTTAAGGAAGATCTTCAGGAAAAATTAAATAGTCAGGGTCACCTGGTATGTATGGATGATTAAAAGAAAAGTCTACCTGGCGTTTTGAAAGATTTAATAGTCAGGGTCTGCCTCTTTGTTATGGAAGAGCAAACAGTCAGGGTCTACCTTGTCTTTATGAAAGAGCAAATAAACAAGGTCTACCTTGTCATTATTGAAGATCAAATAGTCAAGGTCTACCTTGTCTTTATGGAAGACTAAATAGTCAGGAACTACCTTGCCTTTATGAAAGATTAAATAGTCTGGGTTTACCTGGCCATTATGAAAGATTAAACAGAGAGGATCTACCAGGTCTTCATGAAAAATTAAATAGTCAAGGTCTACCTTATCTTTATGAAAGATTAAGTAGTATGGGACTACCTGTTTCTTATGGAAAATCAAACAGTCATGGTCTACCTTGACCTTATGGAAAATTAAATAGTCTGGGTTAATTCAGACAATTAGTACCTCACTTGACTTTGAGTGCGGTAATGGACAAAGTTGCAAGGACTGTTGCTTAGTGGTCCCAAGTGCTACTAGCATTAGTCTAGTGTATGGCTCCTGCTGTGCTAAGCACAAAGCGGGTCAAAAGCATTTCTCTGGGCAGTTGCTAGTGACATCAAAACCATGCAGGGAAAAGGGCGTGTGGGTTGCTATGCAAATGGTTTTAAGGACCATGAACAAAGGATGGTGACCCTTGCATGGACTGCAGCACAGTTTGAGACACCCAGTGCCTGTAGAACCATTACAGTCAAGTAGTGGAGAAGGGTCCAACAATGTGGTAGGCAGAAGGTAGTACAGGAGTTCTGACAAGGAATGGAGATTATCACTGGACCCTACATGAAGCTAGGCTGCAAGGTGGAAAGGGTTGGGGGATTCCATAAGATAACAAAGATGTAACTGTCATCAGTTAGCTGAATGAGTTAACTGGACTACTAGATTTAGACCATGGATACCAAAGAAAACACTGATGGATCCATGGCCCGAAACAGAGCCTAAAGAGGCATGGGCATAGGGTCACAGCAGAGTGGCATTAATCCAGGAATGGAGAAGGTCACAGTGCCTGGCAACCGCACTAAGCCATGCCAGACCCTGTGACTGTCACTAGGCAGCATGTTATGTGGTTACAAACCGCATTTGTATCCACTAACATCTGTCCGACACATTTTATGAATTAGTAGCCAAAGAGATTCCTCACCCAGTGACTACGTCCTTTGTGTATGGCAGATTAAAGTGGCAGCAAACAAGCTGATTCTTTGCACTCTGAATTTGTTTTGCATTGACTACAACAGAGAATTCAAAAACCAACAAACAGCACTGTGTCCTGGTGTGGCAGTGGTGGTGCATATACTTGTGGCTAGCCCTAACAGAACATAAAGGAAAATTACGTACCTACCGTAATTCTTGATCTTCTTGGACGAGTCTCCACCACTCATTCACACTAGTGGGATTAGGGCCGGAGGCACTAGGACCCATCGGGAGCAAACTTTTTTGCTGGAGGGTCGGCGCGAGAGATGGCGCCGCGAGACACGGCGCCGCGAGCTGCGGCTCGAGCGGTAACGACCTTCTCGGCGCCGACCCTCCAACCGCCTCAGTACCTTTTTTACCAAGGAGGTGCAGCGCAACTAACGTAAAGAGTAACTGTAACATTAAAAACACGGACATAAGATAGTCCGTACGACCCGTGTAAGAAGGGTCAGTAAAGAAGTCCTCACAGCCTAAAGATTTGAGGGAGTGAAGACCAACACAGCGGTGAGCTCGGGGGATGGAGGGTGGGCGTGTGAATGAGTGGTGGAGACTCGTCCAAGAAGATCAAGAATTACGGTAGGTACGTAATTTTCCTATCTTCCTGGACCTAAGTCTCCACCACTCATTCCCACTAGTGGGAGAGTACCAAGCTGATAATCCCCCAAAAGGGCGGCAGGAGAGCCAGAGCTCACATGTCTAAGGTAGAAGCCCATTAAGGATGGTTCTGCCGAATGCGGAATGTCGCCTGGCATGAACATCCAGTGCATAGTGCTTAACGAAGGTATGCACTGAGCTCCAGGTGGCGGCGTCGCAGATATCTGCAATTGGAACATTGCGAATTTCCGCCAGGGATGCCGCGACCGCCCTAGTAGAGTGAGCGTACACTCTACCTTCTAATTTAACCTGAGCCATGGAGTAGCAATGTCGAAGGCATGCCACTAACCATGAGGAGATGCATCTGATAGCGACAGGTTGACCCAGCCGGGTGTCGCTGAAAGAAACAAAGAGTTGTTGAGTCTTGAGAACATCCTGGGTTCTGTCCAAATAGAACCGCAAGGCTCTCTTAACATCCAAGGAATGAAGAGCTCGTTCCCCTTCATTTTGGAAATTAGCGGCAAGTGGAAGTACCAGAGGTTGGTTTAGATGGAATTCTGACACAACCTTGGGAAGAAATTTTGGATGAGTCACGGAGAACTACTTTGTCTTTATGGAAGACAGTATAACGGAGGGTCTGTAACCAGGGCATGTATCTCAGAGACTCTATGGTGAGGTAATGGCCCCAGGAAGGCAGTCTTCCAGGTAAGAAATTTTAGCTCACAGGTAGCTAGGGGTTCGAAAGGCTTCTGAGTGAGCATGTCCAGCACCAGGTTAATGTCCCAGGCTGCAACTGGACGCTTAACAGGGGGTCTGGTATGAAGAATCCCCTTAAGAAATCTCTTCACCATAGGTAACTGAGCCAGAGTCAGGGATGAAACCAGCTCATGGAACGCTGAGATGGCACTAAGGTGAACTTTAACTGTGGAGTACTGAAGACCTGAGTTAGATAGGTCCAAAAGATACTCCAGAACCTTGTCAGGAGGACAGGAAAAGGGGTTCCAAGAGGACTTTGCACACCAGAGAGAAAAACGCTTCCATTTGGATGCGTATGTTTTCCGTGTGGCTGGCCCCGAGCAGCCAGAAGGATGCTCGAGACTCAGGGAGACGTTGAACCGATTCACTTCTATCTCTTCAGGAGCCAAGCATGAAGGTGAAGTGATTTCAGGTGGGATGGACCAACGAACCCTGGGTCAAGAGACTGACTTGCAGGGAAGTGGACTTGTGCTCCAAGCACCACTCCCATACCCTCATTGCTTCCCTGCAAAGGGGATAAGAGTGAGCACCGCCTTGCTTGTTGATGTAATACATCACAGCTTTGCTGTCCGTTTGAAGGAGAATGTTCTTGTGACAAAGGACATCCTTCAGAGCTTGGATCGCATAGAGGACCGCTCTCACCTCCAAGACATTTATGTGGAGATGAGATTCGAACGAGTCCATACACCTTGAGTGTGGAGGAGAGACAGTGAGCTCCCCATCCCATTAGCGTGCTGCCTGTGGTGATGGAGATCTGATGGTCCGGAAGAGCAAAGGGGAACCCTTTGAGGAGATTGCTCTCTTGAGACCACCAGGTGAGAGACCTTCGAAGGGGTTGCGTCACCTTGATGGGATAAGACTGGGGGTGAGAGGTCGGAGACCACTGAGTGGAGAGCATCCATTGGGTGGTTCTCATGTGCAACCGGCCAGGGTACAGTGAACACCGAGGACGCCATGAGACCCAACATGCGTTGCATCGAGAGAGCTGTAACCGATTGGTTCTCCCGATGTAACGGGCCATCCGGGGATGTCGAGTCTTCTGTCCTCTGGAAGGAAAGCCTTCAGGAAGAGGTGACTAGAAGCTGCCCTAAGAAAAGGAGCCTCTGGGAGGGCTGCAGTTGGGATTTTTTCAGATTCAGCAGAGCTCCCATGGCGTGAGAAGACGAGAAGTCGCTTTACCGCGGCTTCCAAAGTCCTTGGCTGGACGGGCTTGCTAGAAGCCAATCGTCCAGGTAGGGAAAGACTCGGAGTCCGCCTTCCTGAGATGCGCCCTGAGAACTGCACAACACTTTGTAAAACTCACGGCGCGAGGATAGCCCAAAAGGCAGGACTCTGAACTGATAATGCTGACCCAAAGCTACAAACCTGAGGAACTTATGTGGGTCGGTGGACGGGATATGCTGGTACGCATCCTGCATATCCAGAGAGGCCAGCCAGTCGTCCTGATGCAGCAAGGGTAACAGGGTACATAGGGAAATCATTTGAATTTCTCCTGGGAGGAATTTGTTCAGCTTCTGAGGTCTAGAATGGGCGATCCCCCAGTTTTCTTTGGAACCAGAAAGAAATGGGGAGAACCCTGTGTTCCGCAAATGCGGGGCACCAGTTCTATTGCCCTGTTGTTCAGAAGGCCCTCGATCTCGGTGGTGAGGAGGTCTCGACTGAGAAGCCGACAACCTGGGTTGTCGCCTGGGAGGACAATTTGGGGGAATTGAGAGAGTAACCCTCGCTAATTATCCGAAGGACCCATTTGTCTGAAGTTATGGACTTCCACTCGTTGTAGAAGTACATTAGACGACCTCCCACCGGAGGAGAAAGTTCCATCTCGGCAGTGTGGATGGAACTTGGGCCAACAACTCATAGGTGGCGCTGGGGCTTTAGGCCCCGCGCTCTGCCGCGCCTTCTTCTGAGGTTGGGCAGGTTGGCTTTTATGGAAGCTTCCCCTGCTTCTGCCTCGAAAGGACTGACGACTAAGAAACTGACGTCTGTTCGTATGCCCGCGAGAGGGGGCAGGCGGAGGTTCTGGCCAATTTAATGGCCGATCTAGTCTTTTAGGAGGCTTCTAAGGCTTGCTCCACCTGAGGGCCGAAAAGATAGGTGCCATCAGAAGGCAGCGCCATTACTTGCTTGCTGAGCATCCTTCGTGAAGCCCAAGAACGAGCCAGGAATGGCGCCGAGTACAAACCCGCAGCAGCTGAACGAGAAGCAGTGTCGAAAGCGCCCATGGCGGCTTTGACTTGTTGGTTATTGATTCAATACCTGTAACGGTCAATAGAAGCTCTGACTTGGAGTCCGAATCTGGAAGAGCTTCAACCATTCTTTTCATAGAGTGCCACAGGATATACTCATACTGAGAAAAATAGCCTTGATAACTGGCACACGCATACTTAGAGTGGAGGCAGCAAGACTCTCTTACCTAATGTATCAATCTTACGAGACTCTTTGTTAATAGGTCGAGCTGAAGTAGTTTGAGGAAGAACGACCTTGTCATTCTCTGCCAGGACTACAATAGGATCCGCAAATGCTTGGGATGCCAAAATAGGACGATCCTTGGAGCTGAATACTTCTTATCAATGGATTTAGCCACTGAATGATTAAGAGCAGGATTATTCCATACCATTTGAGACAGCGCCTCGAAGGAAGGCTGGATCGAGGAGTCAAACCGAGGGATCTCCGAGCATGAAGGTACTGGAGTCTTAATATCTTCCCAGGATCGATGTCTGTAGTCTGGAGAGAAAGAGTGGATCTCAGGTTCTTCAACAGAGACTTAAAGGACAGGTCCTCGACACAGGCTCTGTAGCAAAGAAAGATCCTGTTTCCTCCACTTCATCACCCAACCGAAGGTCTGGGTCAGGCTCAACATCATCTCCTGATGGTCCAGAAAGGACTGTTTGGACAGGAAAGGAATGAAAATTAGGAGAGGAGGAAATATCAGAAAAACAAGGAGAGTCCCCGAGACCCCGGCCCGAGACGGCAAAGCGGGCTCAAGACGGCACCAAGGAGGCACACGGCGCTAAAGAGGCACGCTGCCCCGCAAGCCGCACCGCGAAATCTCCAGGCGGCGCGTAACGGCGCCGATACGGCACCATCAAGCCGACGGCGCCACAGCCGACGGCGCCACACACGGCGCCGCCGCTGACGGCGCTGCACACGGCGCCGCTTAAACCGACGGCGGCGCCAAGACACGGTACCGCCAAAGCTGACGGCGCCGCACAGGCGCCGCTTAGCCGACGGCGCCGCACACAGTGCCGCTACCGAAGCGGCGCGGCCGACGGCGCCGCCAGATCCAACGGCGCCGTGGACGCCCGCAAGACCCACCGGCACCAAAACGGCGCCGATAAGCCAACAGACTCGCAGAAGGCGCCGAAAAGCCCCAGGAACCTGGAAAGCAAGAGGAGGAAACAAACCAGAGATAAGGGCATCGGTGTGGCCTCGCGCCGCAGCCATGTGAGGGGGGAAACACCTACACGGAGTCGCAGGCACCGAAGAAGGCGCCACGACTAGGAAGGTCCAACCGCCTACCTGATCGCCGGAGGGCCCGAGGGCCCGAGGCAACCGAGCCAGGCAGAAGAACCAACCTCCGAGCCCATCGCCCATAAGAGCGCCCACTGATGAAACTGCTCATCTGGAGCCCTACCTATAGGCGAGGGGCCCGATGTCGAGGACGACGATTACCAGAAGTTGGCGACTCCAAGAAGGAGACCGCAACTAGCAATGATAACCGATCCGACGCCGCGATACTCAGAGGGCGACTTCGAGAGATGCCTTCTTTTGACCTGTGGGTCAAGAAGAGCTCGAGGCCGAACGGTGCCGTGAAAGCGACCGCTTATTTTATGCCTGACGGGGACCGCCATCCCCCGGCATCGGACTGACCGCTGTCGGAACCCCGCTGAGTTTCTTGAGAAGGAGGTTGACCGACCCAGCCCGCTGACTGAACAGCTTACACGAAGTCTCCCTACCGCCACCTGACCTGCTCATGGTTGACTCCGCTAGTAGGCCGAGACTTCTTCAAGTAAGTTAAATTTAAGATATTAGAAAAAATTTTCGAAATAGAATAAAATTAAGCGATACTACTATCGTGATAATGTTACAAAAAAACAAACTGAAAACTAAGCGCTAGTTTGAAGTTTGACTCCCGACAGACGAGCGACGTCGTATACTGAAGCGCACTCGACGGCGGGAAAAAAGGAACTGAGGCGGTTGGAGGGTCGGCGCCGAGAAGGTCGTTACCGCTCGAGCCGCAGCTCGCGGCGCCGTGTCTCGCGGCGCCATCTCTCGCGCCGACCCTCCAGCAAAAAGTTTGCTCCCGATGGGTCCTAGTGCCTCCGCCCTAATCCCACATTAGTGGGAATGAGTGGTGGAGACTTAGGTCCAGGAAGATCAAAGAAAATTCTGCATTCACTGGAAAAAAACAGTCCGGATACGATATCATCAAAACAGCATATAGTTTATATAACGCTCCAAAGTTTAGAGGACTATGAAGCTCTGGCACTTTGAGCTTTGGCAGGCATCTGTCAGGGATGTCAACTGAGAAACTAGCCTGGAAATACTATTTTCCATGAAAGACATTTCAAATGGCCATCCTTGTGTTCTGGTCTCTGTTGGTTGGGGGACGGTGCAGGGCACCTTGCCCAGCAGGTGGGGTCTGCTGAGTCACATCTGCTGTTGGTTCAGCACTGGGGTTCATGGGCCAGTGGTCCGTCCTGCACCTGTCTGGTTGTGTAGCTCATGGGGGCCTTGCCCTGGTGGGGGGGCTGGGGGGAGGGGGCATCACAAGTAGAAAAAGGGAAGTGGTTATCCCTCTGTATAGACAGTTGCTGAGACCCCATCCGGAGTACTGTGTGCAGTTTTGGAGACCTCATCTACGCAAGGACATGGACCGGATGGAAGCAGTCCAGAGGAGGGCAACTAAAATGGTGCAGGGTCTGCATCAGAAACCATGTGAAGAGAGACTGAGAGAGCTTAATATGTATACCCTTGATGAAAGGAGGGACGGGGGGACATGATAGAAACGTTCAAGTACCTCAACGGAATCAACAAAGTCCAGGAGGGTAGCATCTTTCAGAAAAAGAGATGTGTAAGAACAAGGGGGCACAATTTAAAGATAGACAGGGGACGGTTCATGGGTAATGGGAGGACATTTTGTTTCACAGAGAGAGTGATGGACGCATGGAACCGCCTTCCTGGAAAGGCTGTGGGGTCTACAACAGTGGAGGAATTCAAACATGTATGGGACAGACATAAGGCAATTATAGTGGGGGGTGGCAGGAAGTAGGCTGTTGGTTAACTAAAATCTGCAGCTTATCCAGTAGGTAGGAAATGGGCAGACTGGGTGGGCCAGTGGTCCTTATCTGCCATCAAAGTCTACGTTCTATGTATAAACAGTAGTCAGTGGTGTCACTAGTTCTCCCTTTAGTTCTTTTAGAATTCTGGGATGAATCCTGTCAGACCCCATTACTTTGTCCACCTTCAGTTTTAGGAGTTCATTCAGAACCCTTTCTTCTGTGAAAGGACTGTTATCAACTCCCCTATCCACAGTGCTTCTATTGACTGGATTATGTACCACCCCCTCCTCTTCTTTTGTGAATACTGAGCAGAAATATTCATTCAGTATTCCTGCTTTTTCACTGTCCCTCTCTGACCACCCACCCTCCCCTTTATTAAGCCTCACTATCCCTCCATTGGTCTTTTTTCACTCCCTAATGTACCTATAAAAGGGTTTATCCCCCTTCTTAACCAAGTAGGCCATCTTTTCCTCAGTTTGAGCCTTTGCTATTCTGACTGCCTTCCCGCCTCCTTCTGCTTTAACTGGTACAGTTCTCTGTCCTGCTCCTTCTGTGTTTCCTTATACTTCCTGAATGCTATTTTTTTCTCCCTAACCTTCCCCACCACCTCTTTTGAGAACCATAGTGTTTTTTTCTTTCATTTTGATTTGTTTATTTGCTTCACACAAAGGCTTGCTGCCTCTTTGATGACAGTTTTGATGTTTTCCCATTGTTCCTCCACCCCTCCTCCTTGCCTGTTTGCTAGTGCTTTTCTGAGACACTCTCCCATTTTGACAAAGTCAGCCCTCCTAAAGTCCAGTACCCTCACTTTTGTATGGCTTGACTCTGCAACTGTGTTTATCGTAAACCACACTGTTTAGTGGTCACTTGTTCCCAGATGGCTACCCACTTCTAGATCTGAGATCCTCTCTCCATCCCTGTTTGAGAGTACCAGGTCTCAGACTGCTCCCTCCCGAGTGTGTTCCAACATTAGCTGTCTGAGGCATGCCCCATTTAGGGCATCGAGAATGACCCTGCTCTTCGATGTGGCTGCAGCAAAGTGCTCCAGCTAACATCTGGTATATTCAGGTACCCCATCAACAATATGAAAAAATTACCTTAGTAATTATGTTTCTTCTAATGGAGTCTTGCTGTATTCTGACTATCGCAGTTAGCTCCAGCCTTTAAACTGCCCCGGAGAACAAAGGGTTAACTTTTCTATGCATGGCATAGAATGCTGAGCTCAAGCTCGGTTGAGGTCTCTGTCTGTTTCCTTTTGAAACTCAACCGTCAGATTCTTACGAGCAAAAACTCACTAACCATCCTATGTGGAGATTGTAAAACATTTTTACTAGCCAACTGGCAACAAGGAGTTTTGGATTCCCAAGAAGACTCAAGTCAGGAAACCCAAAACCAAAAACCAACCCCATTAAGGGATAACAACAATAACAAAAAACACCCAAACAAATAAAGGGAGGGTGTGTAATAGGCACCTCTAGGGTGCAACACTGCACCTGCCCACCCACTTCCCCAAAACAGGTTCTGAGAGGAGAGGCAGAGAGGGAGATCAGAATACAGCAAGACTCCATTAGAAGAAACATAATTACTAAGGTGAGTAATTTTTTCTTCAAACAACATGAAGTCTTGCTGTATTCTGACTATTGCAGACTACCAAGCAGTACCTCCATGGAGGGGGGACAGAACCTACTTTGGGAACAGGCTCTGAAGTACTGCTGTGCCAAACCGAGCATCACTCCTAGCCTGGATATCCAGAGAGTAATGCTTGGTAAAGGTATGGACTATTTTCCAGGTGGCTGCTTGACAAATTTCTAACAGAGGGATATCCCTGGCAGCAGCCAGGGAAGCAGCTGTACCTCTTGTAGAGTGAGCCCTCGGGCCTGAGGATGGAATCTTTCCTAGTTTCTCATAGCAGAATTGTATACAAGACACAATCCACCTGGCAATAGTTCTCTTGGTGGCAGGTTTGCCCTTTCCCACTTCCCCATAAGTAAGGAATAACTGGAGGGATTCAAACCTGTGTACCTTGGTACGCTCTATGTAGTAGCTAAGGGCTCTTTTAACATCCAAGCTGTGTAGCCTTCTCTTCCCTGAGGAAGAATGATCAGTGAAGAAGACAGGGAGAGACATGAACTGATTCAAGTGGAAGTCTGAAACCACTTTGGGCAAGAACCTCCTATTGGTTCTAAGGACCACTTTATCTCTAGAAAGGAGATAAAATCAGGTTCCACTGACAGGGCTTGCAGTTCACTGATATGTCTGGCAGAGGTAATGGCTACCAAAACACAGTTTTCCAAGTCAAGTACTTAAGCTCTGCTGAGGACATAGGCTCAAAAGGAGGTTGCATAAGTTGAGCAATGCAAATATTTAAGTCCTAGGCAGGGGCAGGATCCTAAAGTGGGACTGCATGAAGCAATCCTTGAAGAATTTACAGAACACTAGATGAGATGATAGTGAGGAAGACTTTCCCACTGACAAAAAGCAGACAGAGCTGACAAGTGTACCTTGAGAGTAGCTGGTCTGAGGCCTAGGCCATTAAGATGGACCATATAATCCAGAACTGTAGACAATTCAGCAGTGTCTGAAATATATGCTTCTTGGAACACCCAGTGCTGAATCTTTTCCATTCTGAGTTATAAGTCTTTCTGGTGGAAGGCTTTGAAGCTTTGAGAATGTCCAGAACCCTCTGAGACAGGTGCAAATCTGCATACTCTAACTCTTCAAGAGCCATGCCTTGAGATTGAGAGACCGAAGATTGGGGTACCAAATCCTCCCCTGAGAGGAGGTTAACAGGTTGTAATTCCTGGGAAGAGACAGGGGAAGATGGACTGTTAGAGACAGCAGCAGGGGGTACCAAGGCTGTCTGGCCCAGTCTGGAGCAATCAGAATCACTATGCAAGGTTGTGACCTTATCTTGACTAGGACTTTGAACAGAAGAGGAAAGGGAGGGAAGGCATACAGAAATTTCCCTTCCCAGTTCAAAATCAGAGCATCCAGAGGGATTGAGCATCCAGAGGGACTGAATCCAAGACTGGTTGTCTGCAACAAAACAGAGGAAGTTGGTGATTGTCTGGGGCTGCAAAGAGACCTATCTCTGGAGTGCCCCACCTTGAAAAAAACACTTTCAAAACCAGGGGGTCCAGGGACCACTCGTGATGGCCCTGGGAGATCCTGCTCAGTGCATCTGCTAGCACATTGTCCTTTCCTGGAAGGTGGACTGCTATCAGAGAGGTCTGTAGGGAATAAGCCAGTGACCACAATTTCATGGCTTCCTTGCCCAAGGCCGTAGACTGAGTGCCTCCCTGCTTGTTGATGTACCACATGGTGGTGGTGTTATCTGTCCTGACCTGAACCACCTTGTTCTGTACCAACTGAGAGAAGGCTTGCAGGGCAGGAAAAACTGCCCTGAGTTCCAGGAGATTGATATGAAGGAGGGACTCCTGGGGGGACCACAGTCCTTGGGCTGTGAGATCCCCCAGATGAGCTCCCCATCCCAAAAGAGAAGCATCCATGGTAAGGACCATTGAATGAGACTGAGTGACAAAAGGAACCCCTTGCCTTACATTGTCCTGATCCTGCCACCATTGAAGAGCTTGGATCAGTGTCCGAGTAACTGGAATCAGTTTGGTAAGAGGGTCCTTCCTTTGGGACCAAAAGGCCCTCAGATGGAACTGAATGTCCCTCATCTGAAATCTTGCCCCTTGGACCACTGCTGTGGAAGCTGCCATGTGGCCCAAGAGCTGGAGGAAGTGCCTTGCTGGTTGGGATACCTGAAGGCTGAAGGACAAAGCCAGTTCTATAAGAACCCTTGCCTTTTCCAGGGGAAGAAAGGCTCTTGCTTTGACAGTATCCAGCTCTGCCCCTATAAAGGTAAGGAGCTGAACTGGTTCGTGAACTGATTTGGGGAGGTTGAGAAGGAAACCCAGAGAAGTGAGCACTTGCTGAGTCACTTGCAGGTCTGACTTGACTTGGTCTGGAGACTGACCTACTATGAGCCAATTGTCCAGATATGGAAAAATGGAAATCTTTTGCCTTCTTAGAAAGGCAACAACTACTGCCAGGCACTTTGTGAAGACCCTTGGAGCTGATGTTAGGCCAAAGGGCATTGCTTTGAACTGATAATAGCCTGAGAGCAACTTGAACCTGCGGTACTTTCTGTGGGAGCACCTGATGGGAATATGAAAGTAGGTATCTTTGAGGTACAGGGAGACTAGCCAGTCCCCTGGCCTTAGACAGGGAAGAATTATTCCCAGAGTCACCATCTTGAACTTTGGTTTTAGAAGATGTTTGTTCAGGTATCTTCAATCTAGGATGGGTCACCACTCCCCTGTCTTTTTTGGGGTAAGAAAGCATCTGGAGTACAGACCTCTTCCCCAGTGTAGGGTAGGAACTCTCTCTCTATGGCTCTTAAGAGCCAGAAGAGATGAAACCTGTGCCTCCAGGGCAAGGGTCTCGGAGAGACCTGCAGGTGGAAAAGATCTGGTTCTCATCTTTGGAAATTTTTTGAAGCTAAGAACCAGTCCCTGGCTTACTACTTCCAGGACCCACTTGTCTGATGTAATAGACATCTAGTCCTGGACATAGTAAGCCAGCCTGCCCCCTACAGGAACAGGAGAGTCGACCCGGGCAGACTCATCAGGGTGTCTGCTTGGCAGGGGCCTTAGGCTGAGGGGTGGATGCAGCCCTGCTTATCCCCCTTCTGCCTCTCCCTCTAAAGAACCCCCTCTGTGAAAAGGGAGAACAGGCCTGTGCTGGGTAGAAAGGCCTATGAAAAGGCCTACCCCTGCCCCTAGATTGCTGCCTCCGAGGAGCTGCTTGCCTTTCTTTGGCCTGAGCACTCCTATAAGTGGTACTGTACTCATCCATTTTCTTCACGTAAGTCTCTGTCTGCTCCCCAAACAGAGAATTACCCACCACAGGAAAATCCATGGCCTTAGCCTGGGTGTCCTGTGAGAAGCTAGTACATCTGAGCCAAGCCATCCTCCGAAGAGCCACAGGTGTAGCTATGACTCTTGATGGCACATCATTGGAGTCCACAGCAGCATGAAATTGTACCTTTGAAGCCTCAATCCCATCAGCAGCTACCTCCTCCAGCTCCTTGGCCAGCTTGGGGGGAAGCCTGTTTAGCCAGTGCCAGTACAGTGTCCTACCCGGACTTCTGGTACCTGCCTGTATAGGCCATGTAGTTCGCCTGCCTGAGTCCCAAGGAAGATGCCATGTACTGTTTCTTTGCCATGGCATCCATCTTCCTGGAGTCTTTGTCTGGGGGGTGTGAAGCCAAGGGAATATTTGCCTTGTCACAGGCAGCAGCCTGCACTACCCCAACATGGCTGCACTGCTGGTATAAAAACTCTGTATCTGAGCCTGATAGTGTATACCTCTTGTCCATCCTTTTGTCAACAGGAGGTACAGAATTGGGAGACTAAGATTTTTTGTGTCTGCTTCCCAAAGGATTTGTGGAGGGGAACAGACAGTCTCCTGGACTCTGAGATGTCCATCATTTCTACATAATCAGGCTCCTCCTGATCCTCCATCTCCTCCATACAAAGCTGAAGGTTTCAGCCACCTTTCTGTAAAACAGAAAGTGGGAAGGGACTCAGAAAGCATAGGAGGATACATCTGAAGGTCTGTCTGGGAGATGTCCGGTTCCACAGGCACATCCAGACTTTCACCATCACCATCATCATCATCTTCAAACTCCCCCTCCTCCTCAAACTCTGGTTCATAAAAGTCTTCAGGGGTATAATCTTGAACCGGGGGAACCGACTGAACTGAACCCCTGCCAAAAGGTGTTGGATCGGTCGGAACCAGGCGAAGCGATTCCACAGTCCGAATTGCTCTGGCTATTTCCTTGGCGGTCAGAACATGAGGCTCTGGATCCGAACCGTCAATTTTCTTCGCGTTTCTTTCTGTAGGAACTGATCCCTCAGGATCGGCTCTCCTCTTGCCCGAGAAATGTCGCCTGGTCAGAGGGCACTCCTTCTAGTTCGGTCGGAACCGAACCGGGCTGGCCATCCGGGTCAGTGGACTTCTCAGCCTCCTTTTCCCTCAGTCTACCTAATCTCTTTTCAAGGGTAGATTTAGGAACATTTTTACATATTTGGCAGTCTGTACCGAGGTGTTCAAACCCCAGACAATAAACACAGGTGATGTGGGGAACGGCCTTAGCAAAGACCTCCCCACACTCACTGCAGTGTTGAAACCCAGTGGGCTCATTTTTTTTCTTGAGTTTCTCAGACATGGCCAACCTAACCAAACTTACCCTTTTATGGCAACGCCAGGCAAGACTCATATCGGTTCCTAACCACGTCACGGGTATTGGAAAAAAACATTCAAAACATCGCTTTTAGAACCCGATAAGGACCGGTCACCACACTCTAAAGTAAAACACAAGGATTCACTACAAATGATTGGTTCAGCCAAACCGATCTAACACTTTTACAATTTCCACACAGAAAATCATAACAAAACCTATCTAGTACTCATGGTACAGCAGACAGAGACTGAACCGACTATGCGGAATAATTTTTGGTTTAAAACCGACACTTTAACCGACTTTCGAACCAAGCTGCAGGAGAAATCTCCGGAGCGACTGTTCAGTGAGGCGGAGTAAAGAATCTGACGGTTGAGTTTCAAAGGAAAACAGAGACCTCAACTGAGCTCGAGCTCTGTATTCTATGCCATGCATAGAAAAGTTAACCCCTTGTTCTCCAGGGCAGTTTAAAGGCTGGAGCTAACTGCAATAGTCAGAATACAGCAAGACTTCATGTTGTTTGAACTCCTCTTTCTCTGCCATCCTAAGGATGCCTTCTATCATTTCCTTGTCCATTTCCTTCCTGAGATGGAGCTCTGTATACAACCCCTGTGAGGATTGTGGTGCCATTTCCTCAGGCAACTAGTCATGAGCCTACTCATGATGGGGTAATACTGGATCTGGTGCTCACAAACAAGAGACAGTGCTGCGGATGTGAAGGTGGGAAGCCATCTGGCGACCAGTGATCATTGTACAGTGTGGTTCAACATCAGAATTGCTGTGGTATCCCACCACACAATGACGAGAGTCCTGGGCTTCAGAAGGGATGATTTTATAAAGATGGGTGAATGCCTCAGGATGACCTGGTGGGGGGGAGAGGACCTGGGGGGGGGGGAGAAAAAGTGGGCCAAACTAAATGAGAGCATAGTGAAAGTAACAAACCTCTGTGTCAAGCAGGTAGGCAAAAGTAAAAGAAAGAGGAGACCGCTATGATTCTCAAAAGAGGTAGCAGAAAAGGCAAAGGCTAAAAATATAGCATTCAGAAGGTATTAGAAGACTCAGAAGAAGGAGGATAGGGAAGTGTTTCTGGTAAAACAAAGGGAGGCAGGCAAAGCAGTAAGGAGTGCAAAGGCCAAAACTGAGGGAAGAATAGCTCAGGGAACATCAAAAGGGGACAAGACATTTTTTTTAGGTATGTTAGCAAGAAAAGGAAGACCAAGGGAGTGATTGTATGGTTAAAGACAGAGGAGAGTGACTGCATGAAGGGGATCAAGAAAAGGCTAACACCCTGAGCAAATACTTCTGCTCAGTGTTCACAGTAGCAGTGGAGGGGGAGGGACCTTGGAAAGGCACCAGGAACTTTGAGGGGAGGGAAGTAGATACACAGTCAATTTCTGAGAAGAAGGTCCGGAAAGCACTTGCTAACCTGAAGGTGGACAAACTTATGGGGCCAGACGGGATACATCCAAGGATTCTAAGGAAGCGCACGGAGATACTGGGTGCAGCTCTGACAGGCCTGTTTGACAGATCACTGGACACCAGCGTGGTCCCGGGTGACTGGAGAAGGGCAGAGGCAGCCTCACTTCACAAAAGTGGTAGCAGGGAGGAGGTGGGCAATTATAGGCCTGTCAGCCTGACTTCAGTGGTAGGTAAGTTAATGGAAACACTACTAAAGGAAAGAATTCTGAAATATCTTGTATTCAGCAGATTACAGGATCCAAAGCAGCATGGGTTCATAGGGGAAGGTCACACCAAACAAATCTGCTACATTTCCTCAACTGGGTGACCAATGAGCTGGATCAGGGAGGGGCAGCAGACATGGCCTACCTGGTTTCAGCAAGGCTTTTGTCACCATACCCCATAGGAGACTGGGAAGCAAGTTGGAGAGCTTGAGAGTGGGTGATAAGGTGGTACCCTAGGTAAAAAAACTGGTTAGTGGACAGGATGCAGAGGGCAGTGGTAGACAAGAGTCCACTCCATGGAAGGAAGCGGAGGGTGACCAGCAGGGTACCTCAGGGATCAGTGCTGGGACCAGTCCTCTTCAATGCCTTTATAAGGATATAGCGGAGGAACTGCTGTGTCTCTTTGAGGATGGCACCAAGATCTGCACACAGGGATGACACTCCGGGGAGGGTGGAAAGGATGGGTAGGGATCTGAAAGACTGAGAGGAGTGGTCAAGGGTATAGCAGCTAGGTTTTAATGCAAAAAAGAGCACAATAATGCACTTGTGCCATACAGACCCAGTAGCGGAGTACAAAATGGCAGAGTGATACTTACAAAGACAAGAAGGAAAGAGACCTAGGAGTAATCATATCGGGTGATCTAAAGGTGACCAGGCAGTGTGACAGAGCAGTCAAAAGGGTGAGTAGGATACAGGGTGCATAAGAAGGGGGATTGCCAGTAGTAAGAGGGAGGTGGTGCTGCCCCCATAGATCATCATGAAGATTTCATGTCAAGGCCCAGTTCTGGAGACCACATCTCAGGAAGGAAGGAAGGACATAGAGTGAAGGAGGTCCAGAGAAGGATTACCAAAATGGTGCAGAGTCTGCATCAAAAGTCTTATGAGGAGAGGAGAAGGGGAATATGATAAAGACCTTTAAATACCTAACTGGGAATAATAAGGTACGTGACAGGAGTATTTTTCAGAGCAAAAGATGCTCAAGAAATGGAAATTACGTACTTACCGTAATTCTTGATCTTCTTGGATGAAGTCTCCACCACTCATTCACATTAATGGGAGTTCACCGGAGGCGCTAGGACCCAGCGGGAGCAAACTTTTTCAGGAGGGCTGGTGCCTGAGATGAAGCCGCGAGAAAGCGGCACCACGAGCCCCAGCTCGTGCGGTAATGACTATCCCGGCGTCGAACCTCCAACCGCCTCAGTACCTTTTTTTCCAAGGAGGTGCAGCGTAACTAACCTAGAAGGACTAACTTAAAAATCGGACATAAGATAGTCCGAATGACCCGTGTAAGAAGGGTCAACAACAAAGTCTTCACAGCTCAGCCATTGAGGGAGTGAAGACCATAAACAGAGAAGTGTGCTCAGGGGATGATGGGTGGGCGTGTGAATGAGTGGTGGAGACTTCATCCAAGAAGATCAAGAATTACAGTAGGTATGTAATTTCCATATCTTCCTGGACATAAAGTCTCCACCACTCATTCACACTAATGGGACAGTACCGAGCTAACAATCCCCTGAGACGGGCGGCAGGAGATAAAGAGCTCAAGTGCTTAAGACAGAAGTCTGTTAAGAATGGTCCTGCCACACAACAGATGTCGTCTGGCATGGACATCCAAGGCGTAGTGCTCAACGAAAGTATGCATGGAGCTCCAGGTAGCCGCATTGCAATATCTGCAATGGGCACATTACGGATTTCTGCCAGAGATGCCGCGACTGCTCTGGTAGAGTGAGCGTACACTCTGCCTTCCAGCTTGACCTGTGCCATAGAATAGTAGTGGCGAAGGCATGCAACCAGCCATGCTGAAATGCATCTGATAGCGACAGGCTGACCCAGCCGGGTCTTGCTGAAGGAAACAAACAGTTGTTGAGCCTTGCAAATGTCTTTTGTTCTATCGAGATAGAAACGCAATGCTCTCTTAACATCCAGCGAATGAAGGGTATGCTCCCCTTCATTCTGGAAGTTCACAAAGTAGGTAGGAAGGACTAAAGGTTGGTTTAGATGGAATTCTGAGACAACCTTAGGGAGAAACTTAGGATAAGTCCTAAGAAATACTTTGTCCTTGTGAAATACAGTGTACCGGGGATCTGTGACTAATGCATGTATTTCAGAAACTCTACAGGCCGAAGTAATGGCCACCAGGAAGGCCGTTTTCCAAGTGAGGAATTTCAACTTGCAAGTAGCTAGAGGCACAAAAGGTTTACGAGTAGCATGTCTAGCACAAGGTTAATGTCACAGGCTGCGACTGGACGTCTAATGGGAGGCCTAGTATGCAGAATACCCTAAGAAACCTCTTAATACAGGCAACTGAGCCGCAACATGGAAAGTACCAGCTCATGACATGCCAAATGGCACAAAGATGAATTGACTGTGGAGTACTGCAGACCTGTATTTGAGAGGTCTAAAAGATACTCCAAAACTTTATTCGCAGGCAGAAAAAGGGTTCCAAGAGGATTTTGCACACCAGATAGAGAAACGCTCCATTTAGCTGGGTAGGTTTTTCTAGTGGCCAGCTTACGCAGCCAAAAGAATATCTGAAACTCTACAAGAAACACTGAACCTATTCACCTCTTCTCTTCAGGAGCCAAGCGTGAAGGTGAAACGACCTCAGGTTGGGATGGACCATGACCCTGGGTCAGAAGGTTCGTCTGAAGGGGAAGTGTCTTCAGGTGGGTTTCCGATAGTCTGTTGAGTAGCGGGAACCATATCTGCCAAAGCCAGAAGGGGGCAATGCAAATCATTCTGCCCCCCCCCCCCGAGACTCCAGATTGAGTAGTACCCTCTGAATTAGGGGAAGAGGAGGAAAAGCGTATAGAAAGCATTTTGTTCACC
The DNA here is from genome assembly GCA_016271365.2 of Neoceratodus forsteri. Lineage (NCBI taxonomy): Eukaryota > Metazoa > Chordata > Ceratodontiformes > Ceratodontidae > Neoceratodus > Neoceratodus forsteri. Next base: position 1,704,797,391 of record CM028129.1, on the reverse strand, counting down.
ACAGCCTGAACGCATCCTGACAAAAATGCCAGGTCCTGGATTTCTGGAGCAGAAGAGAAGTTGTCTATGGAGTGGGGATGCAAAAGGTCCAGGTCTGGAGTCCCCACTCTTTGAAGAGTGACTGGATGACGGTTAAGTCAAGAGACCACTCGTGAGAATCTGCCTCAGTTCTGCTGAGACGGTCAGCCAGCTCGCTTTGTACTTCTGGCAGGTAAACCGCCTGAATCAGAGCCTTGTGCTCCAAGCATCACTCCCACACTCTCATTGCTTCCCTGCATAATGGGTAAAGTGTGCACCTCTCTGTTTGTTGATGTAGTACATCACTGCCTTGTTGTCCGTTTGAAGGAGAATGTTCTTCTGACAGAGTATGTCCTTTAAGGCTCGGACTGCATAGAGGACGCTCTCATTTCAGGATATTTATGTGAGTTGAGTCCATGTACCCTAGGTGTGGAGATCCTGGCAAAGGTCTCCCAACCCACCAGGGACGTGTCCATGGTAATGGAGATCTGATGATCCAGAGGGCAAAGGGATATTCTTCCAAGATTGTCCTCCCACGACCACCAGGTGAGTGATCTCTTCTGAGGTTCCATCACCATGATGAGAAAGGACTGAGGGTGAGTGATTGGGGAGCACTGAGTACTGAGCATCCACTGAGAGGTTCTCATGTGGAGACGAGCCAAGGGCACAGTGAACACTGAGGATGCCATGAGGCCCAGCATCCACTGCATCGAGATAGCTCAAACCGAGCTGTGTTCTCTGATGTATCGGAACATTTGTAAGATATCACTCCTTCTGTCTTCTGGAAGAAAAGCCTTCACACAGAAGGTTTCCAGAAGAGTTCCTATGAAGAGGAGCTTCTGGGAGGGCTGCAAATGCGATTTGTTGAGGTTCAGCAGGATTCCCATGGAGGTGAGCAAGTCTGAGGCTATGGCCACTGCCTCCAGAGTCTCTTGCCTAGAGGGACTTGCTAGGAGCCAGTCATACAGATATGGGAACACTTGTATTCTGATTTTCCTGAGGTGTGCAGAGAATTGCACAACACTTTTTAAAAACTCGAGTGCCGAGGATAGCCCAAAGGGCAGAACTCTGAACTGATAGTGTTGACACAATGCCACGAACCTAGGTATTTGTGGTGCTTTGGGTGTATGAGAATGTGTTGGTAGGCATCCTGCATGTCCAGGGAGGCCAGCCAATCATGTCAATGAATCAGAGGTATCAGGGTACCAAGTCATATCATCTTGAACTTCTTGGAAGGAACTTGTTTAACTTTCTGAGATCCAGAATGGGGCGCATGCTGCCAGTTTCTTTGGGACCAGAAAGTAATGGGAGTAGAAACCTGTGTTTCGTTGATTCAGTGGAACTACTTACTGCCCTGTTTTTCAAAAGGCCTTGTACCTCAGAAACAAGAAGGTCTGACTGTACGCCGACAGCCTGGACTGTCGTTTGGGAGGATGATCCGGAGGGTTTCCAGAAGATTGAGAGAGTACACCTCACGGATTATCCAGAGGACCCATTTGTCTGATGTTATAGATTTCTACTGGTTGTAGAACTGTGTCAGATGTCCTCCCACTGCTGTGGAGGAGTCCCCTCGGACAGCTGAGGTGGGACCTGGGCCAGAAACTCAGAGAGTCGCACTGGGCGCTTTGTGCCCTTCTGCCTTTCGCTGCACTTTCTTTTGCAGCTGAGGGTTCTGGTTTTTGTTAAAACCTCCTCTGCCTCTGCCCTGAAAGGACTGATGGTTGTGAAACTGTCGCTTGTTGCCGTCTCCTCAGGAGGGGGCGGGCGCAGGTCTGGCTGTCTTAATGGCAGACCTGGTCTGTGTGGCCTCCTGTGCTTGCTCCACCTGAGGTCTGAACAGATACGTACCATCGAAAGGTAAGGCCATGACTTGCTGCTGGGCATCATTCGTGAAGCCCGAAGTATGCAGCCAAGAGTGGCAAAGGCTGCAGATGCCTGCCACTGCCACCCGGGAAGCGGTATCAAAGGCGTCCATTGCAGCTTTAACCTGCTGGTCATTGGACTCAATACCCCTAGTTATGGTTTGAAGTAACTATGATCTAACATCCAATTTGGGCAGAGTTTCTATCATTGCTTTGAGTGAATGCCAAAGGACATACTCATATTGAGAAAAATAGCCCTGGTAGCTGGCAATGCATACCCATGGTTGAGGCGGCAAAGACTCTCTTATATAGGTGTCTATCTTGCTAGATTCTTTGTTTATAGGCTGTGCTGTAGATCCCTGAGGTAGGAAAGCCTTATCATTCTCTGCCAGGACTACAATGGCATCAGCAAAGGCTTGTGAGGCCAAAATGGGGCGATCCTTGTGAGGGGCATATGTCCTATCTATGGACCTGGCCACGGAAGGAATGAGAGCCAGATTCTTCCACACCATCTGTGAAAGGGTCTCGAAAGAGGGCTGTACCGGAAGGGTTAAATCCATAGGGATTTCCGGGACATGAAGATATTGGAGATGCAAAAGCTTCCCAGGATCGATTTCTGTAGTCTGGAGAGAAAGAGTAGAATTTAAGTTCTTGAGCAGAGACTTAAAGGAAAGGTCTTCAACAACAGGCTCTGCAGGAAGATTGATCCCTGCTCCCAGGGCAGTGTCATAAACATCATCACCCAGACGAAGATCTGGGTCAGGCTCAAAATCATCTCCTGACAGTCCAGGGGGGACTGTATACACAGGAAAGGAGTGAAAATCATGGAAGAAGAAAGAATCGGAGTCGAAAACTCCTGAAGACCGGACGGCGCTGCACTCATCCCTGGCACTGTAGAGGAAAACGGCGTCAAGAACAAGGCGCTATCGGAAAGGGCACTGCACACAGCACTGACAAAGAGCGTGGCGCCGACAGAGCCCCCAGTACCACGGATGGCGCCGACAGAGCCCAAGCGTGCAGTGCTGTAGATGGCGCTGAGAATGTCACAGGGGTCTGAAAACTGCGATCTGAAGTAAAAGAGGGAAAAATAGCAGGAGATAGAGGCATCGGTGTGGACCCCTGCGCTGCAGCCGTGTGAGGGGGATAAACACCTGAGCGCGAAGTCAACGGCACCAAAGAAGGCACCACGCGACTAGGAATGCCCAACTGCCCCACCCGTCCTTCCGAAACTGAACGGCCCGAAGGCTCCAGTGTCGGACTGACCATCTCGGGCAACTGAACCAACCTCCGAGCCCACTGCTCCATAAGAGCAGCCCACTGGTGAAACTGCTCATCGGAAGCTCCTCCAATAGGCAGAGAGGAGCTCCGGTGTCCAAGAGATCGGCCACCAGAGACAGAAACTGGCGACTACGACAGAGGTGGAGACCGGCACCTGGCCCTAATAACCGACCGTCTACACGCAGACATACCAGAGGACGACCTTGAGTGATGCCGTTTCTTCTTTGACCTATGTGTCGAAGAAGAACTCGAGGCTATACGGTGCCGAGAATGGGACCGTTTCCTTTTATGCTTCCAGGGGGACCTCCCATCTCCCTGAGCATTGGACTGTCCGTTGTCAGACCCCCCTCCAGGGAGGGCGGCAGACCGGACCTGGCCCGGCTGACTGAACAACTTTCATACGAAGTCTCCCTACCTTCACCTGACTCGCTCATGGTTGACTCCGTCAATGGAGGACTGAAGACTTCATGTACAACTGTTAAAATTAGTAATATAATCGGTACTGATTCAAATAATCTACAAAACAATAACCTGAACTATTGCTGGTAGTGAAGTTTAACTCCTGGTGGGTGAGCAACGCGTCAGTGAAGCGCACTTGACAGCGGAAAAAGGAACTGAGGTGGCTGGAGGGTCGACATCAGAAAGTCATTACCGACAAGCTGCGGGTTCGGTGCCGCCTCCTGCTCCATCTCAGGCACTGGCCTCCTGAAAAAGTTTGTTCCCACTGGGTCCTAGCGCCTGGCTAACTCCCATTAGTGTGAATGAGTGGTGGAGACTTGTGTGCGGGAAGATCAAGGGGGCATGCTACAGTATGAAGCTGGAGGGGTAAATTCAGGAGGGATGTGAGGAAGTACTTTCACAGAAAGGGTGGTGGGTCCCTAGAAAAGCTTTCCTGGGGAGGTAGTGGGGGTGAAAACAGTGGAGGGGTTCAAAAATGCCTGGCACAGGCACAAGGGAATTACAAGGGTAAGGAAGGAAGGGGAAGAGATGGCACCATAGATCAAGTGAGGTCTACAGTAAGAAAATGAAGGGGAAAACAAATGATAATATACAGGCAGACTGGTTTGGCCAAGCAGCCCTTATCTGCCATCACATTCTATGTTTCTATGTGTTGTGGTACGCTGATATAGCAGACAAATGGACCTTAACTGAGGAATACTGTAGTCCTGCATCAGAAAGGTTTAGTGGGTATTCCAAAACATTTTTAGGTGGATACTTAAAAGGGTCTATGGGGGTTTTGGAACACCAGATGGAAAAGTTGGTTGTGTATGTTTTCCTGGTGGAAGGTTTACAAGTAAACAGTAGTATCTCGGAGACCTCTGAGACCTTGAACCTATTTACTTTATTTCTTCAGGAACCAAGCTTGGAGATGAAAGGGAGCGCAGGTTAGTGAACTATCTGTCCCTGAGCCATGGACAGTAAGTCTATCTGAAGTGGCAGAGCCCTCAGTTTGTTGACTGAAAGTCGATTCAACAAACAAACCCATATCTGCCAAAGCCATCAGGGGATCTCTAGAATCATCTTGCCACCATGTACCTCCAATACAAACAGCACTCTGAAATTTTTTTTTTTTTTTTTTTTTAAGAAATTGGTCGGAGACCTCAGAGAAATAACAACACCTTGAATAAAAAAGACAGAAGTGGCCCGCAATCCAAGCACAAGCAGTGAAAGTGGGTAAAGCAGGTTAGTCAATTTGAAAGCTGCAGCTTAACGGGCACAATTTTAATTTTGTGGTGCTCCCTCTCACCATGCAGCCCCAACCTGCTATGCACAATTGCAGTCCCAAAGCTGAAAAGCTTAAAGTTTCTTCAGAGAAGCTTAAAAGGTCTTTCCTTGCATGGCACAGCTAAAACTGGGGAGATGCTGCTGCACGGAACTCCTCATATGCCCAGCATTCTAAAGCTTTGGCTGTGCCATTTCCCTAGTAGGGTGCACTATACCCAAGTGTAATGAATACCCATTATCAATGTGAAGCACTCGGAAAACGCAAGGTACTGGATCTGGAGCACAATCATGGCAGTCTGGCATTGAGAATGGACGTAAGGGAGGTGCTCTTGATCCTAAGCCAGAATGCAGCAAAACTTTGTAGCTCTGTGAAAAATATAAAAGTATTAACAAACCTGTCCTTCTGGAGTTGAACTGCTCAGATAAGAGCAATACCGCTGGAAAGAGGACCTGAAGCTACCTAAGATGGGGAACCCTCGTAAAGACAGGGGAGCCAGAGCAGGAGGAAAAACGTCTGGGAACTCTCAACCTCCGAGGTCTGGTATGGACACACAGGCTGCAGCCATACCAGACTCGGAGGAAACCATGTCCTCTATTGGCTTGAAACTACAACGCCTGATCTCGGTCTGTATTGACATGAATGCCAAACTAGATACTTTTGGCACTAGAGTTACGGTAGAGACCACCATCACAACTTTGCAAACGGAGTTGGCGGATGTAAACGGCAATCTGAAAATACCACAATGGCCACCTCACATGTTTATTTATTTATTTAGTTTTTGTTGACCGGGTAAGGTGCACTAGCCATAGCGATGACTACTTTCAGGCACGACCCGGAAGAATACAGAAACAAGAACATTTTGAACAAAATGACACTACAATCATGTATACGGTAAGTGCTTTACATTCATAGTGATATTGTGCAAGTAGTGGGAACAAGTAGAAATACAAATAGATACAACAAATTCTGCAAAAACTATAAAATAATACAAATGAGGGAGGGCAACTGTAAGAGTCATCAGGCAGCAATTAGGCAGCAGTCCAATTAGCTAAAAAGCAGGAGTGCCATCTAGTAGTCAAAGAAGATGGAATGCAAGAGACAGGAGGAGTAATTGGGGCAGGGAGGAGAGTGTAACAGAGGTGGGCTAGGATGGGATTGGAGGAAATTGGTGAGGTGATGATGATGATGATTAGCTGTAATTAAAATTACATTGTAACAACCTAAAGAGACAGGACAGTACAGAATTTATTTTGGTAAGGGAAAGGAGCATGGAAAGGCTGTAAGGGTAATGGTTAAAGTACAGAAAAACTGGGCTAAGGGGGTTTGAAGTGGGAGCATGAGCACGAGGCGGCAAGATGGTTGCGCAGAGCATAACTTGAAAGAGGCATGAGATGATGCCCGACTAATAGTTGGTGGAAGGGAGTTCTATTTTTGGGGGCATGGCAGGAGTAAGCACTAGCACCTTTGGAGGAGTGGTGTCTGGGAATGACAACTTGGGCATTGACAGCTGAGTGAATTCCATAGCTGGATGTCTGGTTTATGAAAAGTATCGCCAGAGGCTTGGGTATTTGATTTTGGATGATGTTATCAATGACAGAGTAGAGTGCATAGTCACGGGATGCTGACAGAGAAAGTCATCCAAGCTCAGTGTAGAGGAGGCAGTGGTGTTTTAGTCGATGTGAGGAGGACGCATATCTACAAATATTGTTGTACGCGACATCCCACTTCTGAAAGCTAGTCTTACCTGATGAGGCATATGCTGCCACCCCATACATGAGTGAGGGAAGTAGTAGGCCACGGGCCATGGCAAGCCTAGCAGATGGAGTAAGTATGTAGTTGGAGTGGTAGGCCATATCAAGTTTCATGTTAGTTAGTTTGCAAGTCTGCTGGATATGAATATCAAAAGTGAGGGCTGGATCAAGAGTGATACCCAGATATTTGAAAGAGGGTACAACCATGAGGGACGAGCCATTTATAGTGGAGACATTAAAGGTGGGTTAAGCAAGTTTACATTTAGCATTGGAACCAAACAGCATTGCTTGAGTCTTAGACATTTAGGACAAGCCTATTTCTTAACAGCCACTTTTCAATTTGTTGATAGTCTTGGGAGAGTTGTTGATTGATTTCAGAAATATCCTTAGCACTGGTGCACAAGACAATGTCATCAGCATATAGTAGGGAAGCTGTATGGGGAAGGAGTGAGGCAACATTATTAACGAAAATGGAGAAGAGCAGGGGACCTAGAATAGAACCTTGTGGCACACCAATATTTACGGTATGTAATCTGACAAGGTGGAGTTAAATTAACGCACTGTGTCCGATCTGTCAGGTAGCTGTCAAACCATGCAGTCACATTATGTGAGAAGCCCAGTGATCTTAGAGTAGAGAGAAGGATAGGATGATCCACTGGGTCGAAGGCTTTCGTCATATCAATAAAGATTGCCCCTATTAGGAGACCTGAGTCCATGGCTGCTAGGGTATCAGACGTAAATTTGAGTAATGCGGTGGTGCTGCTATGACCCTTTTGGAAACCATGTTGGGCTGACGTGAGAAGGTTTAGTTTCTGCAGAAATTCAATGGTTTGAGTGGCTACGAGCTTCTCAAGGATTTTGCTAAGAGCAGGTAATATGGCAATGAGCCGATAGTTTGAGGGATTTTTACGGTCCCCTTTTTTTAATACAGGGGTAATCTTGGCATTCTTCCATATATCTGGGACATAGCTATGGCAGAGGGAGAAGAAAAATACTTTTGCAACAGGTGCTGCTATGTGTGGGGCTGCTAGCTTTAGGAGTCTGGGTTCAAGGTTATCCGACCCAGCAGCAGTGAAAGCAGAGATACTTTTGAGCAGTCTTAGAACTTCAAGGCGAGTGACAACCTTGAAATGAAATTTGGGCCCAGTAGCTTCAGGTTGGTCATTTGAGTACGGTCTGGCTGGGAAGGTAGAGGTATAATTGGAGAGGTCAGAGAAAGGAAAATTACGTACCTACCGTAATTCTTGATCTTCTTGGACGAGTCTCCACCACTCATTCACACTAGTGGGATTGGCGCCGGAGGCACTAAGACCCATCGGGAGCAAATCTTTGCTGGAGGGTCGGCGCGAGACGGCGCCAAGGAGACACGGCGCTCATGGAGCAGCGGCTCGAGCGTAATGACCATCTCGGCGACAATCCTCCAACCGCCTCAGTACCTTTTACCAAGGAGGTGCAGCAATCTAACTAAAAAGGGTAAACCTAACATTAAAAACGGACATAAGATAGTCCGTATGACCCGTGTAAAAAGGGTCAGCAAAGAAGTCCTCACGGCCTAAAGATTTGAGGGAGGAAGACCAATACAGCGGTGAGCTCGGGGGATGGAGGGAGTCGAGTGGTGGAGACTCGTCCAAGAAGATCAAGAATTACGGTAGGTACGTAATTTCCTATCTTCCTGGACATAAGTCTCCACCACTCATTCACACTAGTGGAGAGTACCAAGCTGATAATCCCCTACAAGGGTGGCAGAAAAGCCAGAGCTCACGCGTCTAAGATAGAAGCTCATTAAGGATAGTTCTGCGAATGCGGAATGCCGCCTGGCATGAACATCCAGTGCATAGTGCTTAACGAAGTATGCACTGAGCTCCAGGTAGCGGTGGTATATATCTGCAATTGAAACATTGCATTTCCGCTAGGATGCCGTGATCACTCTAGTAGAGTGAGCGACACTCTACCTTCTAATTTAACTTGAGCCATGGAATAGCAATGACGAAGGCATGCCACTAACCATGAAGAGATACATCTAATAGCGACAGGTTGACCCAGCCGGTGTCGCTGAAAGAAACGAACAGTTGCTGAGTCTTGCGAACATCCTTGGTTCTATCTAAATAGAACTGCAAGGCTCTTAACATCCAAGGAATGAAGAGCCTGTCCTCTTCATTTTGGAAATTAGCGAAGTAAGCGGGAGTACCAGAGGTTGGTTCAGATGGAATTCTGACACAACCTTGGGAAGAAATTTAGGATGAGCACGGAGAACTACCTTGTCCTTATGGAATACAGTCATACGGAGGGTCCGTAACCAGTGCATGTATCTCAGAGACCCTCATGGCTGAGGTAATGGCCACCAGGAAGGCAGTCTTCCAGGTAAGAAATTTTAGCTCACAGGTAGCTAAGGGTTGAAAGGCTTCCGTGAGCATGTCCAGCACCAGGTTAATGTCCCAGGCTGCAACTGGACGCTTAACAGGGGTCTGGTATGGAGAATCCTCTTAAGAAATCTCTTCACCATAGGTAACTGAGCCAGAGTTAAGGAAGAAACCGCTCATGGAACGCTGAGATGGCACTAAGGTGAACTTTAACTGTGGAGTATTGAAGACCTAAGTTTGATAGGTCCAAAAGATACCCAGAACCTTGCCAGGAGGACAGGAAAAGGGATTCCAAGAGGATTTTGCACCAGAGAGAAAACGTTCCATTGGGAGCGACGTTGGGTGGCTGGCTTCGGAAGCAGCCAGAAGGATGTCTGAGACTTCACGAGAGACGTTGAACCGATTCACTTCTATCTCTTCAGGAGCCAAGCATGAAGGTGAAGTGATTTCAGGTTGGGATGGACCAACGAACCCTGAGTCAGAAGACTGATTTGCAAAGGAAGTGGTCTCGGAGAGGCTGCCAACATACTGTTGAGTAGAGGAAACTATAGTTGCCGAGGGCCAGGAAGGAGCAATGAGAATCATCTTGGTCCCCTGAGACTCGAACTTGAGGAGTACTCTGGATTAGAGGAAGTGGTGGAAAGGCGAAGAAAGCTGCTTTGTCCACCGCAGCCTGAACGCATCCTGACAGAAAATGCCAGGCCCTGGATTTCTGGAGCAGAAGAGGCAGTTTTGTGCTGAGTGGGATGCAAAAGGTCCAGGTCTGGAGTCCCCACTCTTTGAACAGGGACCGAGCTACGGCTGGATCGAGAGACCACTGTGAGGGTCTGCCTCCGTTCTGCTGAGGTGATCTGCTAGGTCGTTTGTATACCTGGCAGATAAACCGCTTGAATCAGAGACTTGTGCTCCAAGCACCACTCCCACACCCTCATTGCTTCCCGCAAAGGGATAAGAATGAGCACCGCCTTGCTTGTTGATGTAATACACCTGCTTTGTTGTCCGCTTGAAGGAGAATGTTCTTGTGACAAAGGACATCCTTCAGAGCTCGGATTGCATAGAGGACCGCCTCATCTCCAGGACATTTATGTGGAGATGAGTTTCGAACTGAGTCCATACACCTTGAGTGTGGAGGAGAGACAGTGAGCTCCCATCCCATTAGCGATGCATCTGTGGTGATGGAGATCTGATGATCCGGGGAGCAAAGGGAATCCTTCCAGGAGATTGCTCTCTTGAGACCACCAGGTGAGAGACCTTCAAGGGCTCCGCCACCTTGATGGGATAAGACTGGGGGTGAGAGGTCGGGACCACTGAGTGGAGAGCATCCACTGGGTGGTTCTCATGCAGTCGGGCCAGAGGGACAGTGAAGACCGAGGACGCCATGAGACCCAACATGCTGTATCGAGAGAGCTGTAACCGATTGGTTCTCCCTGATGTAACGGGCCATACGAAGGATGTCGAGTCTTCTGTCCTCTGGAAGGAAAGCCTTCTGAAGAGGTGTCTAGAAGCGTCCCTATGAAAAGGAGCCTCTGGGAGGGTTGCAGTTGAGATTTTTCAAATTCAGCAGAACTCCCATGGAGCGTGAGAAGACGAGAAGTCGTTTGCACGTGCTTCCAAAGTCCCTTGGCCGAAGGGCTTGCTAGAAGCCAATCGTCCAGGTAGGGAAACACTGAGTCCGACTTTCTCTGAGATGCTCCTGAGAACTGCACAACACTTTGTAAAAACTCGCGCGCCGAGGATAGCCCAAAGGGCAGGACTCTGAACTGATAATGCTGACCCAAAGCTACAAACCTGAGGAATTTGGTGTGGTCGGGTGGACGGGGATATGCTGGTAAGCATCCTGCATATCCAGAGAGGCCAGCCAGTCGTGCTGATGCAGCAAGGGTAACAGGGTACCTAGGGAAATCATCTTGAATTTCTCCCTGGGGAGGAATTTGTTTAACTTTCTGAGGTCTCAGAATGGGGCCATCCCCCAGATTTCTTTGGAACCAGAAAGTAATGAGTAGAACCCTGTGTTTCGCAGATGCGGGGGCACCAGTTCTATTGCCCTGTTGTTCAGAAGGCCCTGGATCTCCGCGGTGAGGAGATCTGACTGAGAGGCCGACAACCTGGGTTGTCGTATGGGAGGACAATTCGGGGGGGGTTCCAAGAAATTGAGAGAGTAACCCTCGCGAATTATCCGAAGAACCCATTTGTCTGAGGTTATGGACTTCCACTGGTTGTAGAAGTACATCAGACGACCTCCCACCGGAGGAGAAAGTTCCACCTCGGGCAGAGTGGATGGAACTTGGGCCAACGACTCATAAGGTAGCGCTGGGAGCTTTAGGTCCCTGCGCTTTCTGCTGCGTCTTCTTTTGAGGTTGGGCAGGTTGGCTTTTATGGAAGCTTCCCCTGCCTCTGCCTCGAAAGGACTGACGACTATGAAACTGACGTCTGTTCACATGCCCCCGAGAGGGGGCAGGCGGAGGTCTGGCCAACTTAATGGCCGATCTAGTCTTCTGAGTGGCCTCTAAGGCTTGCTCCACCTGAGGGCCAAAAGAAAGGAGCCATCAAGCGGCAGCGCCATCACCTGCTGCTGAGCATCATTCGTGAAGCCAGAAGTACGCAGCCAGGAATGGCGCCGAGTACAACCCCGCTGCCGAGTTAGAAGCAGGTCGAAAGCATCCATGGCGGCTTTTGACCTGTTGGTTATTGACTCAATACCTCTAATAACGGTCAGAAGAAGCTCTGACTTGAATCCGAATCTGGAAGAGCTTCAACCATTCTTTTCATAGAGTGCCCAGGATATACTCATACTGAGAAAAATAGCCTTGATAACTGGCAATACGATACTTAGAGTGGAGGCAGCAAAGACTCTTACCTAATGTATCAATCTTACGAGACTCTTTGTTAATAGGTCGAGCTGTAGTAGTTTGAGGAAGAACCACCTGTCATTCTCTGCCAGGACTACAATAGGATCCGCAGAGGCTTGGGATGCCAAATGGGACGATCTTGGGAGCTGAATACTTTATCAATGGATTTAGCCACTGAGGGAATAAGAGCAGGGTTATTCCATACCATTTGAGACAGCGCCTCGAAGGAAGGCTGAATCGGAGGAGTCAAATCGAGGGGATCTCCGGCATGAAGATACTGGAGTCTTAATATCTTCCCAGGATCGATGTCTGTAGTCTGGAGAGAAAGAGTGGATCCCAGGTTCTTCAACAGAGACTTAAAGGACAGGTCCTCGACCACAGGCTCTGTAGCAAAGAAAGATCCTGTTTCCTCCACTTCATCACCCAACCGAGGTCTGGGTCAGGCTCAACATCATCTCCTGATGGTCCAGAAAGGACTGTTTGGACAGGAAAGGAGTGAAAATTAGAGAGGAGGAAATGGCAGAAAAACAAGGAGAGTCCCTGGCGGATGCCGGGCGCCGAGACGGGCAAAACGGGCTGAAGATGGCACCGAGGAGGCGCATCGGCGTCAAGAGGCACGCGGCCTCAAGAACGCCTGCGGCGCCGCTGACGACGTGACGCCAAGACGGCGCCGCTAACGGCGCCACGGACGACGCCGCTTAACGGCGCCATGGACGCACTACGAATTTTATATCGCAGACAACGCCCAACAACGCTGGCGCCACCAACGGCGCCGAGACCACGCGCCGCCAACGGCGCCGCGAAGCTCGGGCGGCTTGAAACGCGCTGGACACGGCCACAGACCCTGCAGAAGGCGCTGGAAAAGCCTCGGGAACCTGGAAAACAAGAGAAGGAAAAATACCAGGAGATAAGGGCATCGGTGAGGCCCCGCGCCGCAGCCATGTGAGGGGGAACACTCTAGCACGAGAGTCGCTTAGCACCGAAGAAGGCGCCGCGACAGGAAGGTCCAACCGCCTACCTGACGCCGGAGGAGCCCGAGGCCCGGCAGGTAACCGAGCCAGGCAGAAGAAATCAACCTCCGAGCCCATCGCCCATAAGAGCGCCCACTGATGAAACTGCTCAGTCTGGAGCCCTGCCTATAGGCGTAGGGCCCGCGTCGAGGACGACGATTATCGGAAGCGGCGACCAAGAAGGAGACCGCAACTAGCAACGAGCAATCGACCGCTGACGCTGCAGACATACCTAGAGGGCGCACTCGAGTGATGCCTTCTTTTGACTGTGGGTCAAGAAGAGTCGAGGTCGAACGGCGCCGGTGAATGCGATCGCTTATTTTATGCTGGGGGACCGCCCATCCCCCGGCATCGGACTGACCGTGAGTCGAACCCCGCTGAGGAGAAGGAGGCTGACCGGACCCAGCCCGCTGACTGAACAGTTTTCATGCCACGAAGCTTCCCTACCGCCACCTGACCTGCGTTATGGTCACCCGTCCAGTAGGCCGAGACTTTTCCATTCATGTTAAATTTAAATATTAGGAAAATTTCATTTAAAAAATAGAATAAAAACTAAGCCATACTACTATCGTGATAATGTTACAAAACAAACCTGAAAACTATGCGCTTAGTTTGAAGTTTGACTCGACAGGCGAGCGACGTCAGGCTACTGAAGCGCACTGGACGGCGGGAAAAAGGAATTGAGGCGTTGAGGGTCGTCGCCAGATGGTCATTGGTCAGCCGAGCCGCTGCTCGCTGGGCGCTGGTGGTCCTCGGCGGCAGCTTCGCTTCCGACCTCCAGCAAAAGTTTGTTCTCGGGGTCTTAGTGCCGGCGCCAATCCCACTAGTGTGAATGAGCGGGAGACTTATGTCCAGGAAGATCTGGGTATTTAGAAAGTTTGGAATAGTGGTGGGATTATTGCAGTGGACACCACTGAGAAACATATCAGTTGGAATGGGGGCAGGATTTGATCATAGGAAGCATTTAATATGGGACCAGAATTTTTTGGGGTCACCATATGATTTAGTTAAAAGATCCTTTCAATAGGCACTTTTTGCCATTTTGATTTCCTTCTTGCAGGAGTTCCTGAGGGCTCTGTACGAATTTAAGTCAGCTGGGAGGCCCATGCTTTTGTAAAGTAGCCACGATTTGTCTCGTTGTCGCAGTTTGGCGAGAAGGTCGGCCTTTAGCCACCGAGTATTTTTATTTTTTACCCGACGAGTAACAGGAGGGCAATGTTTGTCCTGGACCTCCAGGAAGTGAGTCAGGAATATATTTAGAGCAGACTGAGGGTCACTAGAGTTAAAGAGTGGGGTCCAGTCAACAGTGGCAATGTCCAGTAGGAAGGATTGTGGGTCAAACTTAGCATAGTTAACAAAGGTGATAAACGGGCTTTGAGGGGAGGGTCTTGTTTTGCCCTATATACAAAAAGTGGGGAGTGGTCTGTGATGGCATCCGTTAAAATGCCAGAGGAGATAATATTTTCTGGGTGGTTGGTAACTATCCAGTCCAGCAGAGTACTGAAATTTGAATGCAGGTCAGTTCTAGTGGGGTCATTGATCACCTGGTGAAGGTTGAAACTTTGGATCTTGGACTGTAGTACATGTAGTGAGTTTCCAAGCCAGTTTAGATTGAGATTGTCATAAAGAACCTCACTTCTCCCGGATAGAAATGAGGTCTGATCAAGAAGTTCATCAAGTCCTTTTATACCACCTGACGGGGTTATAGGCACAGGTAATATGTAGTTTTTGAGCCAAGAGTAAGGAGGACATGAAGTGCTTCGTGAGTGGATTAGGGCGCTGAGGAGATAGTGTTGACCTGTAGGTGATCTTTAAATAGATGGCTGTGCCCCCCCCCCCTTTTAGAAGCGGGTCTTTCAAATCTCAGGAGATTGTAGGAGGGAAGTGAGCACTGAGAATCCTGAACAGAAGGTTTAAGCCAGGTTTCCGAAAGGCAGATGATATCCAGCCTGTAAAGGGTGACCCAGGCTTGTAGTTCAGCAAAGTTATGCAGTAGGCTCCTGATATTCAGGTGCACAACAGTAAGGCCCTTGGCATTGGAGAGGGGCTTCTGGATGTTGTTGCTTGGTCCCGAGTTAGTGTCTATGTCTCCAGAGAGCAGCAGGGCTACTAGGAGGAGATACCAAAGTTTGTGCCGCAGGAACGGACACAGTGTCCTTGCGTTTAGGGGACAGCGTTTTAGTGCATGGGCTACCAACAATAGCCAGGGCCTATTAGACAGAAGAGGAGTTGTGTCATAATGGAGAGAGGGTAGCAGGAGAAGTTTAGAAAATATGTAGTCACGTGGCTGAAAGAGTGGAAGAGCCTTGGGGCAGTGGAAACAGTGGGTAAGGATAGGTGGAGCAGAGCAAGGGAAGGTATAAGAAAGGCCAGTAGCATAAGTAGTTTCATAGTTTAGACAGGTGTAGGTACTGGCTATGAATAGAGAGAAAGACACGCCAGGATGCAACAGGGAAAAGGAAGTGTGAGTAGAAATGAAAATAGAAGAGGAGCTATGATTGAGGTTTTTGGGTGAGATTGATTAATGAGAGAGAGCACAAAATGACTGTCGGGAAAGAAGGAGGAGCTATAGATGCCACGAGCACTGAGAGAGAAGATGGATAAGGTGGGAGGAGCAATTGAGTATTTAAAGGAGGCCTGGGAGGGGTGGGGGGGAAAAAATTACAGGGTTTCTACAGTCCCAAAGTTTATCGGTGGCCAAACTCAGTCCCTTGGATAAGTGCAAAGCCCATAGAGAAGGCACACCAATCCAAGGGCTGGGAGGCAGAGAGCGACCAATGAGGATTTGCTAGCACAAAGTCAACACCAATAGGAGGCTTCAGCACCAGAATTCAATTAGCGGCCGTACCTGAAGGTTCAATCCTTGCTGGAGGACCGCAGGCAGTCATACTTGGAAAGGAGTTGGGGGCGTGGCGCGGAGGCGGCAAGTGGCCCACCTTGGTAGTCTGTGAGCTGCTTCTGGTGCTGGAACCCTGGAGAAAAAGTGGAGAAGCAAGGTCAAGTAGGGGTCAGGGAGAGGTGGGCGAGGTGTCTGGCGCCAGACTGACACCCGGGGAGCAGTTGAGGAGATAATACAGCAGTAATTAGCAGCAGACAAAGGCTAGCAGGAGGGCTGGGAAAAACTGTGAGATAGCCAAGAGGGGAGGATTAAGCAAAAAATAGCAGAGAAATATAGTAGTGGAGTGTGGGGGGTAGAGAACAGGAAAGGCAGTTTGTGAGAGTTTCAAGCAGAGTTAGAAAACAAAATAAAAATAGTCATAGTGAGCCGAGGGCAAGAAAAATGAAGGTGGTGAGCGATATAGTTAGGAGTGCAGTAGTATACAGTAATCTGTCGATTCTAGTACTCTAAAGCAGTCAGGTATGGTTTGTAGAAAATCTAAAACAGCTGTATCAGAAAACAGGCAAGAGTATCTTTACAGAGCTAGAACGTGGTTTTAGAGACAGTTTAATCAGCTGTAACACAAGAACAGGCAAAGTATTTGTACAGAGCTAGAACGTGGTTTTAGAGACAGTCTAATCAGCCATAACATAAGAACAGGCAAAGTATTTGTACAGAGCTAGTCAGTGGTTTGGGAAAATTACAGAGTTTCTACAGTCCCAAAGTTTATCGGCGCAAACTCAGTCCCTCAGATCAGTGCAAAAGCTCATAAAGAAGGCGCACCAATCCAAAGGGCTGGAAGGCAGAGCGGACCAATGAGGATTCGGCTTAGCACAAAGCTGCACCAATAGGAGACGTCCGAATTCAACTAGCGGCCATACCTGGAAGGTTCAATCAGTGCTGAAGGACCGCGCGGGCAGTCAGACTTGGAGAGGGAGTCGGGACGGTGGCGGTTGAGAGGTGGCAAGTGGCCCGCCTGAAGTCTGTGAGCCGCTTGGTGCTGAACCCTGAAGGTTCAAGCTGTGCTGGGAGGACCGCTGCGAGGCGATCAGATTTGGAGAGGGAGTCGGGCGCAGCATGCCGGAGGCGGCAACCAGCCCGCCTTGCAGTCTATGAGCCGCTTGGCGCAGAACCCTGAAGGTTCAATTCACACTGGAGGACCGCACGGGCGGTCAGACTTGGAGGGAGTCGGGCAGTGGCGCCAGAGGCAAGTGGCCCGCCTTGAGTCTGTGAGCTCAAGCTTCGGGCGCAGAACCCTGAAGGTTCAATCCATGCTGGAGTACCGCACGGGCGGTCAGACTTGGAGAGGGAGTTGGGGCAGTGGCGGCTGGAGGCAGCAAGTGGCCCACCTTGCAGTCTGTGAGCACCACTTCTGGCACTGAACCCTGAAGGTTCAATCCGTGCTGGAGGACCGCGCGGGCGGTCAGACATGGAGAGGGAGTCGGGGCGGCAGCAGCAGGAGGCGGCAAGTGGCCCGCCTTGCAGTCTGTGGGCGCCGCTTCTGGAGCTGAACCCTGAAGGTTCAGTCCATGCTGGAGGACCACGTGGGTGGTCAGACTTGGAGAGGGAGTCGGGGCGGCAGCGGCCAGAGGCGGCAAGTGGCCCGCCTTGCAGTCTGTGAGCACCGTTTCTGGCGCTGAACCCTGAAAATACGCACCTAAGGGCCAGACTGGAAACACTGGAGAGCCAGGCCCAATCTTCACATGTGTGGATCCTTGGTCTCCCGGGGGGTGTAGAAGGGGATCATCCTCCTTATGTTTTTACAGGACTCGCATGCAATGAAAAAATCATACCGCTGGACAACAACTTACTTTCAGCCTTCAAAAGCCTATTGCATCACGCCTAGGGGCTCATTGTGATGGTCCTGATCTCCCATGTACTTTGCTGATAGTCAGGACAGCATGGGGACTCGAGACAGAATTTTGAAATTGGCCAGGCAAGCGGGACCTATAACGCAAGATGACCGTGGTAATACATTTGTTCCCCGGTGTTAGATATGCAACGTGATGAGACGCAAGAAGTTCGATGTGATTCGAAGACGCCAAAGAAGCCGCCATACCGCATGTGATTGTGTTTCCTGCTCACTTGCAAATTGTCCACAACAGGAAGGCTGGCTGTTTCTGAACCCAATAGAAGCTGGAAAATGAGTCTCTAGTTTCCACCTAACCTTCGGGATCAACGGCGATCTTTGGGGCGACAGGGAGTGATTATGAGGACTCTGAGGAGGACTGAGAATATGAGCCCTAAGTACTGTTCCTCTCTAAAAATATATGATCCTCAAAAGTTCTGTAGTCACTTTAACCCCTGGTAAAGTGCATGATGTTACAGATTTAACTTGTTTATAGAGCTGTCTGCTCTAGGATCAGTTTGGGGACTGCAGATCAGTTAATAAATCTTCTTTATATAGAGGTATTCTTCTGGGATACAATAAGAAAAGGGCAGAGGGTTTGTGTTTGTCCTGAGCTCTTAACTTTTCACCCTTACAATATAATTGCTATATTTAGGTTGTTAACTTTAGGTACATAGCATGACAACAGGGAGCCCTTAATTAAGGACATGCAGAGTTGGATTTTAATTTTTTGGAACTTTAGTAAACGAAATCAGTCATACTGCTCCTGGGCTCTCTAATGCAGCAAAATACTTTTTCTTTCAGGTTGGACTTAATTACTTAGAGTACCCCTCACATGTGGTATCACAATATTCTAAATGCATCCATCCCATGATTAAGGAAAGAGGCTACTCTCTGAGGTTATATAATGTGAACTGTATAACGAATCACTATGGTCTGTCTCGGATATGGGTATATTATTGTAATACTAATTGCAAACTAATAAAATAAAGTGTAAAAAAAAAAAAGAGAGAGAAATGGATGCAAAAAGGTCCATGTCTGGGATTCTCCACTTACTGAGCAGCGATCTCATAACATCCAGAGCTACTGACCACTCATGAGGGTCTGCTACTGTTTATGTTTGTCTGCCAGTGTGTTCTGGAATCCTGCAGGTGGATGGCCTGGAGCAGAGTCTCCTGCTCCAAGCACCATTCTCACACTCTCATTGCCTCCCTGTAGAGAGGGCAGGAGTGTGCTCCTCCCTGTCTGTTGACATAGTACATGACATATTTGTTGTCCATCTGGAGCAGGACTGTCTTTTGATGTACCAGTTCCGTTATGGCTTGCAGACCAGAAAGAACTGCATGCATCTCCAGCACATGTACGTGGAGATGTGTTCCTGAGAAGTCTCAGACCCCTTGAGTCTGGAGACCCTGACAGTGAGCTCCCCACCCCAATAAGGAGGTGCCATGGTAAGCGTTATCTCTGGATCCAGTGGGGAAAAGGGTAAGCCACAATTGCAGGGATATCACTAGAGTTTTAGTCACCTGAATGAGGTAGTTTCAAGAGTGGGATGCTTGAGACCACTGGGCACCAAGTCATTCTGATGTGCAGCCTTGTTAGGGGGACTGTGAGCACCAAGAATGCCACTAGTCTTAGCATTTGCTGCATGGAATGGGCTGGCACAGTCTTGCATTTATGATAAAGCAGGTATCTGCAAGACTGTCTGCACTCTGATACCTGGAAAGAAGGCCCGAGCCCAGGTCATCTCCAGAACAGCTCCTGTGAACATGAGTACCTGGGAGGGCTGTAGCTGAGACTTGGAAGGGTTCAGCAGAACTCCTATGGACATTAGAAACTATGAGGCAGTGGTCATGCCTGCTCTGTCTCCTGTCTGGATGAGCCTGCCAGAAGTCAGTCATCCAGGTATGGTAAGACCAGTAGCCCTAGCACTGGTAGGCCCCTCTCGAGCCACCTCTGAAATAGGTGCTAGGGCTGGTTGAATGGGAGGAATAATAGAGGCGGGATACGAGGCACATTTTGGAACTCCAGCTGGAAGCACCTAGTCTGGGTTATAGCTGTTCTCTCAAAATTTAAAGTGTTATGCATGATTTTGAGCAGGGCTTGGAAGAGAGAGATCCCCTGAGGCACAATAAGCAAAACTGCATCAGGGTTTTCTGTGCTGTAGACCTTTTCAACCTCATCCCCATCAGTTAAAATGAGGAGTGAATCCAACTTGTCTCCTTCATCCGGAGGGTTGAAGGGGACCCTAATGGACACTGGCAGAGGCCACGGCCTTGGCATTACCTGCGAAACTGTTCCAGCCCTGGGCAGGTCTCAGAAGTGTCACTGTTGGCAGCACTGAGGTCAGGCCTGGGGCTGGCCCCAAAAGGGTTGACCCCCAGCACCAAAAGCCCACACGGCACTGAGGGTGGCATTGAGGTAGGTCCTGATGAGCCTGACCTTGGCATCAGAGATGTCACCATCGATGGTGTCAAGGGCTCAGCCAGCCACAAAGTACTCAACTGAGGCACCATGGCTGTTCCTCCCACAGAGTGGTCAGGAATGGCACCACAGGTAGACTCTGCACTGGTGGCACTGACAATGACCCTAGCATTTAGGCCAGAGTAGAAGTCAGCATGCCCAAGTCCAGTTGCACCAAAGATGGCACCAGTCACGATGGCCCAGAAGGAGCTAAGACTAGCACTCTCAAAGGCACCACTGTACTTATGCACTGAAACCACTGCTCAATAGGAGCTGGCCAGTGGCCAGACTGCTCACCAGGGGCCACCTTATGGAACAGGGAAAGGCTTCAGGACTGAGACACCAAGTCCGTAGGCCCAAGGGCCCCAGTGATGTCAGTGGGGAGCCCGGGTCCACAGGCATTGAATGTCTCTTGTCGGAATGAATACAGGGTGATCTTCACTGGTGCCTTTTCCCCTTATGTTTTTTTTTGTTGTGGGAAGAGGTTGAGGACAAGTGATACAAAGACCCCCAATGCTGAGCGTGTGTGGGATCTGCACTGTTTCTTTTGTGACTCCAGGAGGACTGTCATTCATCCCAGGATGCCAGACTGCTTGTTGTCAGAGCACTCACCCAGAGAAGAGTGGTGGCCAGACACAACCCTGCTGCCAAAACAACTAGCCTGTTCAGGTTCCCTACCTTCTACTGAAATCACCCAGCCAACAAAAGACTGGGTGATTCCAAGCACTAGCTGACAGCCTTTTTTGCTAATTTTTGCAGAAAGTCTGACTCACAATAAAAAGGGAGATAGCAGATAACACTGATACTCAAACCAACCACTAATGATATGAACACCCATTCAAAAGACTCTGGTTAATCTATGGCGACACTGTGAGGCCCATTTAAGATTTTAGAAAGAAGGCCAACCCATTGCTGGTATGTATCAAAGAAACATGTCGGGATATTTTAGCCAAAATTGGTCCAGAATTATTGCCCAGCTAGGTGTCCATGATACACACCAGGTCAGCCCCTAAAATGAAAAACTCACTTCCTTTGACAGCCATGTTATCAATTGAAATCTCTTGCTTTTAGATCTATGAATCCTTAAAAGTACAGTAAGCAGGTGAAACTTCGTCTTCCACGTGTTTGCCAGTTTTTTTTGCTAAGAGTTCCAGCACAGAGGCTGGCTAAAGCCTTGCATTTCCTGGACAAGTTCTGCTTACCATTCCACGTTGATGTAAAAGGCCCAATGATCACAGAGCTTGGCAGAGTATTGTCTAGCCTCTCCTTCTCAGCTAGATGCATGTCCACCTCAAGCCTCACCTCTTGAGCTGTGGCGTTCATGAATGTTGTACTGCCTACACACAACCAAAGAAACAATCTGTTAGACTACAAAAATACTAAAAGACAACAATAAAAACAAGTTTAAAAATAAATAAAAACAAACTGGATCATGCTGGCCCATCAGAGTAGCAATAGTGCTACCACTCAAGATGCCAGTGACCTGGGTTCGGGAATGTGCCCACGTCAATAGACAACCAGCCATGGTGGGGAGGATCAAGTATCCCAGAGGATGCTCTCCTCCTCGGAGACAGGTAGACGCCAATTTATTGCAAAGACCTCAGTGCAAACAGGCTATCGCTCCTGCACTTCAAGGCACCCTGCCTCAACCTTACGGAGCTGTTGCTAGCAGAAAGCAAGTGCTTTATATAGAGGTGAGTGACCATGTGATCGTCTCCGTTCCCTCCACCAATCACTTTTCAGTATTTAATTGTCAAATTATCAAAATATCAGCACACAATCCATTGCATAAGTTACAGAAACAGTTCAGGATGACTTAAATAAAAGTGATAGTGTAATCTTTACTAACAAAAAAATCCTCTCACTGGATTTAAAGCAGCAGTGTTTGTTAGTTGGCAAACAAAAATCATCACAGAGCTTTTGGCAAAAATGGATTTCTGACATTTTATTTTTTTTAGATATTGTTAGCATTTACAGCTAATTTTGTAATTAATGACTTACATTAGTAAAGGTGGCCGCCATCGCAGTTTTCAAAAATCACTTCTGTTAAGGTTACCTGTTGAGTGTACATGCTAGATTCTGACTGTGGATGTATTAGGATGATGCTACCACATGTTACTGATGGTAAACAGCACAACACTGCACCAAAATATTTTTTTTTTCATGGAGGGTATCTTGATATTTTTCCCCCAAATACTGCTTATTTAATGGAGATCTACATTAATGAAATAGTATTCAGATTTTCACTGAAACTCAAATCACAATAACAACAGTTTAGTTCTAAGGCCACTAGCATAATTATTTAGTTGCCGTGTTCTAAACTGTTCATATTCTGGTATCGACAAGTGTCATCCTTTCACTTTATTTATGTACTAATATGTTAAGAGCATATTTCAGATGATCCACTAGAAGACAGCAATCAACTCCTGGTGACAACACTTTAAGGCACCACAATACGTTTCATATAATTTTATTTAACCGTAAGTCCCCATACTGTATTATCCTGCAATGTATACTGCTTTCTGTGTATTGGTTCCACTTGATTATCCTGTGCTCTGAGCTAATTGTCCTATTGTATTGTACTGTGGCTCACCCAAACCTCCTTGCAAATAAGCCTTGCTCAATGGAGCTCTTCCTGGTAAAATAAATAAATAAATAATAAAATGAATACATTGCACAATATCTTAACATTCAAGTGAATCAACCCAAGAATCATGGGAGGTGCAACAAGCGAGGAATGAAAAGTGTGGTTAAAAACTACAAATGCCATGCTGGCCCACCAGCGCAGCAGTTGGATTTCAGTTGATGCCAGCAACCCGGTTCGGAACGAGCTCGGTCGCTGAGGGCCGCCAGGGGAGACAACTTGAGCATCCCACGACTGCTTATTGTCTCCAGGAGGAGGGAGGGCTGCAACCTGGCATTGGGCGACCGCTGCTGGAGGCCAGAGGTAGGGCAACATGTCGGGGTTCACTGCTGGGTGGTGCATGGCAGACGTCCGCTCTTGACTTGACGTACGGATGTCACGCACCTCAAGAAAACCAGGAAACATTGCTCGCTGGCTGCCGGATGACGGCTCTCTGTCCTTCAGATGCCTCCAGTGCCTTCCCGGGGCCTCCTTCTCCTCTGCAGCATCCCCGGGCCCTACGAAGTGTGTGCTGGGGTCGTCCCTCTTCCCCCCCCGGTGGAGGGGGACCTGCCCAGCGAAGGAATACGCTGGGATATCCTGGGGGATAGGTTGCAATGCGAGGATCCAGAGGGCTGGGTAAGGACAGTGGGGCTAGGGGGCGTTGTGGAGCCTGAAGGAGTGGGGACCAGCGAGCATGGGGCGAAAAACAAACAAACAAAAAAAAACTACAAATGCCATTAAAGCAGCAAGTCCAGTAAGTTACTTTCAGAAGGGGTTAGTCACAACACAGGATCTCATCCCAACATAATAATTCCACGGACATTCATTTATAATGAAACATTTGTTAGCATTTTCATCAGAAACTTTGCCTGGCTTACATACGAAGATCATTAAGGTTGATGGTAAAAGGCATGTCATTCCTGCTATCCCCAGCACAGATGAAGGTACCTCAGTTAACTAAGTTCATGATATTTCATTGTCATATGTATCATAGAAAGATTTTTACATCGAGTTCTTCATTCAGTCCTGGGGCTCTAACTTCCCAGGTGGTGGATCCACTGAGCTTCTTTTATGTTTGCTTGTGCGGAGCAAAAATCTTGTTACAAAGAGGGCTGTCAGAGGTGTGTCACTGTCAGGTCCAGTGCAGCTCAAACTACAGTGGGCGCAACAGTGACAGTTCAATGGTCAGCAAGGCTGGTCATGATGCTGTTCCATTCTTACTGGGTGGAATGCTCTTGTAGTTGAAAGGAGACAGCTAAACCTATAGTGCAGCTCCATCCTTTCATTTATGAGACCCTGCCCTGCAGCCAGCTGAGCCATGAACTGTCACACCCCTGTTTCACAATCCCTGGACAAGTGGTGACACTGGAAAGAGTTTTTACATTATGTGAGCGATCTTGGTCAGTTCCTGCACAGACCCGGATCAGTGTAAGAGGAGTCAGAAGGAGAAGCAAGATCCCTATTTAGCTATTCGGAAAACACCGGCAGTTGGCACAAAAGGTGCAGATGACAAGATAGCTTCCTCATTCAGCAAGCAACCTAGAATCCTGTCTCATGCAGAGAGAAGTAGACTCAGGGGAAGGAGATATAGCTGCTGCAAGAGCTTCTCTCGAAAATCTACTGCTATGAAAAGTTCTTACGTAACTGTACTATCTTACTTCGAGAGAAAGCTCTTGCAGCAGGTAAACACAGATAGGACTAATTCCCAAGTAGTATAAACTAAATACAACTACTTGGGGAGGTAGGAGAGGACAAGGAATGAGACAGTAAGAGATCCTGCAGGAGATCAGGCCCTACAGGACTGCAAGGCCAAAGCCTGCTCTGTGCCGAGATGCTATATCCAGGCTGTAGTGCTTGATGAAGGTATGGACAGAATGCCATGTGGCCACTGCGCAAATATCCAAGGTGGAAACCCTTATAAGAGTGGCAAAGGACACAGCAACAGCCCTGGAAGAGTGCCCCTTGATCGGGCCCAAAAGGATTCTGCCATGTTTCTGATAGCAGAAGGTGATGCAGTGCACCAGCCACCGCAAAAGAGTTTGCTTGGAAACCGGGCATCCTAAGGAATGTGTGGCAAAAGAAAGGAACAACTGGTCAGACTTCTTGGACGTCTTGGTCTCAGACAGATAAAAACGCAAAATGCGATGGACATCCAATGTGTGGAGCAGCACCTCCCCTTTATTAACATAATTGGGGTAGTAAACAGGGAGATGAACTTCCTGGTTTAGTGTCATTTCCAACACTACCTTAGGGAGAAACCTAGGATTAGTACACAAAGACACTGTGTCTTTGTGAAAAACCAAATCATGCTCCTTACACACAAGGGCCTGAAGCTCAGAAATTCTCCTGGCCGATGTGACGGCAACCAAAAATGGTGGGTTCGAAAGGAGGGAAGGTAAGCTTTTCCAATGCAAATAAAAGTTCCCAAGGGGGAAGAGGATCCCAAATGGGGGGTCTTATATGGAGAATGCCCCTGAGGAAAGATTTGGAAACCTCCAGTTGAGTTACCGTTCTGCCCTGGACAGGGACGTGATAGGCAGAAAGGGCACCCAGGTGTACCTCTATGGAGGAATAACTGCAGTCTGACTCTGATAAGGAGAGCAGATATTCAAGCAATGTGTTGACCGGACAGACCAGCGAATCTAGCTGTCTCGCTGTGGCCCAAAGACAGAACCATTTCCATTTCATAGCATAAGTAGCTCTCCTGGAGGGCTTTCTGGCCTCCACCAGGACTTCAGCCACCTTATCTGAGACTCCAAACCTAATCTTAACTAGGTCTTGAGGAGCCAGGCATAAAGGTGAAGGGAATGCTGATTTGGATGAGCCAGGCACCCATTGTCCTGACAGAGAAGGTGGGAAGAGAGTGGCAGCAATATGGGTGGTACTGCCACAAGCTGCTGAAGCAATGGAAACCAAATTTGGCGTGGCCACAGTGGAGCAACTAGGATCAGTGTGATTCTATCTGATTGTGCCTTGAGGAGGACTCTCTGGATCAATGGAAAGGGGGGAAGCATACAGAAACCTTCCCTTCCAAGAGAGGGACAACGCAGCTTGCCAAAAAGCACCAGGCTCGGGATCTAGCGAGCAGAAACTGGGCAGTTTTGGATTGGATTAGGAGGTGAAAACGTCCAACTGTGGTGTTCCCACCTGACGAACAGGTTGTCGACCATGGACTGGAGGAGGGACCATTCATGAGCTTGAGACCTTTATCTGCTGAGAGCATCTGCGAGGTCGTTCTGGACCCCGGAACGTGAATTGGGAAGATGGTCACCTGATGGGCTATGGCCCATTCCTACACTCACATAGTCACTCAGCACAGAGGATAAGAGTGAGTGCCCTGTTTGTTGGAGGTAGTTGTCCGTCTGGACAAGAAGGAGACCTGGAGAGATCACCAAGTCAGAGCTTGTAGAGCATACAGAATGGTTCTCAATTCCAGGGCATTGATGTGCAGACCATTCCACCAGAGACCAAGATCCTTGAGTCCTGTGACTTCCCAGGTGCACTCCCCATCCCATATTGAAAGCAGCCGTGGAAAGGGTCTTGCTGGGAACACCCATCCAGAAAGGAGTGCCCTTCAGTAAAGTCGGAGATGACCTCCACCAGAGGAGTTCCTGATGAACCAGTCCCATAATGACAACGAGGACATCCAAGTCATCCCGACTTTGGTCCCAGTGAACCCAAAGGGTCCAATGGATGGTCCACATTCACAACCTGGTGAATGGGATGGATACAATGGCAGCTGCCATGTGGCTCAACAAGCGAACCAGGAGCCTGGCGGATGCTGAATAGGCTGAATAGAGTTGACTGGCTAGAGCCCGCATGCGCTCTGCCCGGCCTTGAAGTAAGAAGGCTCTTCCCCGGACCGTGTCCAGCATCGCCCCTATGAACTGCAAAGTCTGTCTGGGAACAAGAGATGACTTAGAGGGATTGATCATCACCCCCAGGTGGCTGCAAAGGGTGCAGATGTCCAGGATGGTGTCCTGGAGATGATCCCTGGAGGGAGCCAGAAGGAGCCAGTCATCCAGGTAAGGGAACATGAAATGACCCTTCCTGCAAAGTGCTGTGGCTACTATTGCCAGGCACTTCGTAAAGACCCTTGGGGTGGAGGGAAGGCTGAAGGGAAGAACTCTGAATTGATAGTATTCTCCTGAAAGATTAACCTCAGGCATCTCCAGTGACGCTTTGGCAATCCGATGTGGAGATAAGCATCCTGCATATCCAGGACACTAACCAGCCTCCCAGGCTGACCATGGGAAGAAGTTTTGCAGAGTGACCATCTTGAAGTGTCGACAGACAACCCAGAGGTTCAAATCACTGAGGTCGAGAATCGGCCTTAAATCTCTGGACTTCTTTGGGACCAGGAATAAGTGAGACTAGAACCCAGAGCTCCCTCTCGATGGGGGACTGGTTCTATCACCCTTTTGGAGAGCACAGACTGGATCTCTTGGAGGATGAGATCTCTGTCCCCCATTAGATGATGGTGGTGGCCTGTCCGGTGGAAGATCCAAGAACTCCACAGAGTGCCCGTGATCTACGAGTTCAAGAACCAACTGGTCGGAAGCCACGACTTCAGGCTTTTGGGTAGAGAGAGAAGTGATCTCCCACCTGCTTTCCCAATGTGCCGTCGAGGAGAGGTGGGTTGCCTGGATAGTCAGGTGTTAGGAGGAGGAGGGAAGGTGGTTTTGGCTGGTTTAGCCTGTCGAGTGGCAGAGGAGCCCCTGGCTCCACCTCGATGACCAAAGCCTCCCCACTGAGGCTGGTTCTGAAAGTGGGGTTGCTGAGGCTAATGACCCCCTCGGCCACAAAAACGGGACCTGCAAAACTGTCCCTGCTTCGGGCGGTACATCGACTGCACAGTACGGACAGCCTTACCGGAGTCTTGTAGTTTAGAAATAATCTTCTCGGACTCTTCGCCGAAGAGAATGGAGCTTTTAAAGGGCATGTCCAGAAGGTTGGATTGCGCATCTGGTGTGAGTCCGGAAACCCAGAGCCAGGTGTAGGGCCGGAGGCAAATGCTCATAGCAGCCACCCTTCCTGATGTGTCCACAGAGTTGTATGCAGAGTGAAGCATGTGCATGCCCATGTCTGATCCGGTCTGTAGTAATTTAGCAAGCTGTGCCTTCTCAGGACAGTCAGGCACGGCTTGCAGTATATCCAGTCCTTGTTCCCATAGGGCGTTCTGGAACTGGACCATGAGTCAGAAAGTTCAGGCTCCTGATGCTGCAGGTGGCAGATGCATACACCTTTCTGCCCACTGAATCAAGCTGCTTAGATTCCCTGTCTGGCGGCTGGGTGCTCAGGTGTTTGGGCCTCTGCGAACGATCATGTGGGCGCTGAGATGACCACCAAATCTGCAGCGGGTTGCTCCAGCAAAGAAAAGGATGTTCCTTAGGAGCCGGTATAAGCAGTTATCCTTTGGGAACCGAAGAGGAAGAATGAGGGTGCCAGGTGGCTTGAGGCACATTGGCAAAGGTGGGATAACCATGGGTTTAGGATCCTTTGCCGGAGATATTTGGCAAGCCTAGAGTGCTCCGGGTCGAGGGCCTCCATATCCCAGCCCATGTTCGACTGCATGTGCCACATCACCTCCATAAATGAGGGATCGTCAGGAAGTGATTTCAGCTGGTCTTCAGGCTCTCCCGAGGGCGGATCGTCCGCTGAAGAGGAGGAATCCATTGGAACATACGAGTCTGATGAAGAAGGAGAGGGAGAGCGATGTCTCCTCTTCTTGCATTGATGCCTCTCTGGATAGCTGGAGGAGCTAGAGCTGCGAAAGCTGTGGTTCCTCATTTTATACAGCTTCTTTCTAGGAGGTGAGTGGCACCTGCCCCTACCTTCATGAGAAGGGGGAGGTGGGATCTTATCCCCTGTGGGCGAGGTTCAGCCACTCCATCTGGATTTGGGGTAGGCTCGGGCTGGGGTACAACCAGAGTGGGATTGGCAGGCAATAAGTCAGGCTTTATTGTGTCCCACCAATGGGAGAAGAGATCCTTCACCTGTCTTATATTGAGCTGTAGCAAGCCTGGAGTCGGGAGCTGGGCCGGTGTCAGTAGATGGCCACAGGTGCTGGTACTGGCATCGGAGGGATCCAGAATCGGGGTATGGTGGACTGGTGATGATGGAGTGTCCTGGGCCTGGAGGCCGTTGTCGGGCTCAGAGGAAGGCCTATGGGCTGGCGTCTGTTCTACCAATAACAGGTCATCCACCGTGTTGTTGGGTCTCACCAGTGGTGGTGGAGTCCTGGCTGGAGACAGCACTGCAGTACCTGAGGAGGGAGTGCCATCAGTGGACTTACAATGGGCCGACAGAGGCTTGTGGGCCTTCTCAGTTGGGCATCGGTCAGATGCAGGCGTCTGATGGTGTCTGCCTTTCTCGGAAGACTTGGACTGCTTAGGTGGGAAAGATGAGGCCCTGCCCACTGAAAGGCTAGTAGACTTAGATCTCTCCCGGGAGTCAGCGTCAGAGACAGAGGCTGACTGGGAAGAAGAATGAGCCTTACCTGGATCAGAAGATCTCCCAGAGGCAGCGGGAGGAGGTCTGATCTTTAGCGACTGTAGGGCCGGAGATTGCCCGGAGGATTTCTGGAGAGAGGCCACTCCACCGGCAGTCGTGACAGGCTTCAGGGCTGTAAGGCGGGGAGTCCTGGCCGGAGGAACCGAACCTGGAGGCCGTGTGGAACCCGGAGGACCAGGACCTGGAGTGGAATCTCCCTTTCTTGGTGTCTCTCTCTGTGCTTCTCCTTCGATTTGGAGGAGCAATGTTTTTGAGAAGAAGAATGATCGGGAGATTCCCCCGAGGACAATTCCCTTTGCATGGCAGCAAGTTGTGTCTGGGCGAGGAAGGCCTGGAGGGACTTTTGGCGCCGAATTCAGGTCCTGCTGTTGAAGGCCTGACAGTGGGAGCAGGTGGCCGTGTCATGTTCCTGGCCCAGGCAGAATAAACAGGCCACGTGGCCGTCCTTCATGGAGATCTGACGTCCGCAGGCGCACTTGTTCACGTGCCCTATAGGTGTAGTCAACATGCGGAAGATGGACAAGTAAATGCGGAGAAAAAACAGGTATGGTGGTCTATACTGGCGACAGAAGAAGCTT
The DNA here is from genome assembly GCA_016271365.2 of Neoceratodus forsteri. Classification (NCBI taxonomy): domain Eukaryota; kingdom Metazoa; phylum Chordata; order Ceratodontiformes; family Ceratodontidae; genus Neoceratodus; species Neoceratodus forsteri. The sequence goes on along the minus strand of CM028129.1, from coordinate 1,704,767,630 downwards.
AAGAGCCCAATGATCGCGTACAACATCAGGAAAATAACTGCGACATGCTAGGACCGCCTCCTCTCATATACTGGACGGGACATCGGGGCAGAGCCAACGTCAGCAAGGGGCGGTTTCTGCTAGGTACTGGTAGAAACAAGTTTGCCGTGGGGTCCTGCCACGGGCCGGCGTCAGTCCTATTTGTGTTTACCTGCTGCAAGAGTTTTCTCTTGAAGTACGATCTTAATTTGTGTGTGTGTGTGTGTGTGTGTGTGTGTAAAGTAAACTGACTCAAAAATAAAATAAAAAACTCTAGAGTATTTTAATCTAAAACCGAAGAACTGAATGCTGTTGTCACATAGACAGGGAATTTTTGGCCCTGAAGAGGAGAGCGGCTATGCTGCTGCACACTTGATGGTGGGAAAAAAATCTCTGGTGGTTGGAGGTCGGTGGTGCCCTGGGGCCTACTTACACCATAGGTTCCCACTAGAAACATTCTGGCTCAGACTCATTAGTGGGAATCTGTGAAAAAGATGGATTCTTGGAAGATCACGAAAACAGGTAAACACAAGAATCAATTTGTTTCTAAGTACTTAAGCGTTACATTTTACAGCTTTCACAAATTTTAAACTTTTGTTCCTCTTACTGCTAGGTTTCTCTGCTGACTTTCTATTTGTTTTGTTTTTGTTATTTTTAATTGTTAATCAATATTTTAAAATTCTGTGTAGTCATTAGATTCTGGTGGTCACTGCTCCCTGACTTTAATAACAAACCTGGCATTAAGCCAGTAGGGTAACATAACCACACAGCAGAGTTTGAACTTGGTTCCAAGTTTCACAATTTGCATCAGTTCCTTTTTCCAGTGCACCACTCACAGGTGACAGGATGCCATTTGTATTGGCTTATTGTTGGATCCCATAGAAGAACAACAGTACTATGCTGAGTATTTTTCTTCTGGTCCCCAATAAGGAAAGCACTGCACTTCAGTGGCAGGAAAAAAGGAACTGAGGTGGCTTGGGCCAGAACCACTATATACCCTGTGGGCATGTGGATGATGACGCTAATCAGTGCTAGGCACAGTGCCACTGGCTCCTAAAGTTCTGCTTCTAAATGGAGAAGACTGATTCTTGGAGGATGTTCTGTTTTTTTCAGAGTCCAAATATCCGTGCCTGCCCCTTTTATCTACCCACCACCCACAGCAGTACACCCATGTCAGTGTCCGGGGTCTAGCAGTATGCTATTGCCCATTCAAACAACATGGCCACCACCAGAAGCAATTTTCTGAACGGTGAGAAGGAAAAATTACTCACCTTAGTAATTGCTTTTCTTCTCATGGAGTCTTGCTGTATTAGGACTTAATGCAGTTAGCCACTGCACTCGAACTGCCCCGGAGAGGATAGGGTTAAGTCCAGAGCAGTCTGGAGTTCCACAGCCGAGGGTGCTGTTCAAAGTTTCATCTGGCTAGTTTCAAATGAAACTGCCAGGTTCTTTCTGAAGCTAAACTAATATAGCAAGTCTGTGTGGAAAAGCTCTACACTAGCCATTGGCTACCTACCAGTAGTAGAACAACAAAACACAACAACAATCATAGAATAATAACAAAATCACCTGTTATTGTTAGAATCACCCATGACAAGCACTAATAGGCCCCTCTCCCAAAGACTCAAGTCCAGAGAGAGCCACCTATCACTTAACAAAAACAGAATCACCTAGTTCCTAACCCAAATGAACAAAAGGGGGGACTAGGAGAGAAATTGAAATGGCATGACAGTGTTTGCACCATTTGACAACCCCATACTCAAGTAGGAGTTCTGAGCGGGGTAGGAGGGAGGGTTGTCCTAATACAGCAAGACTCCATGAGAAGAAAAGCAATTACTAAGGTGAGTAATTTTTTCTTCAAACACCATGAAGTCCTGCTGCTATTAGGACTTAATGCAGATTATACAGCAGTACCTCCATGGAGGAGGGTCAGAACCTACTTGGGGAATAGGCTCTGAAGCACAGCTGTATAAACCGAGCATCTCTCCGGACTGGACATCCAGGGAATAATGCTTAGAAAGGTGTGGACTGTTTTTCCAGGTAGCAGCTTGGCAAATTTCCAAAATGGGAATATCTCTAGCAGCCGCTAGAGATGCAGCTGTACCCCTGGTGGAATGAGCCCTCAGTCCTGAGGGAGGTTCTCTACCTAGTTTTTGGTAACAGAACTGGATACAAGAGACAATCCACCTCGCAATTGTCCTCTTAGTGGCAGGTCTCCCTTTGCCAACTTCTCCATAGGTAAGGAAGAGTTGGAGGGATTCAAACCTGTGACCCTTGGTGCGTTCCAAATAGTAGCTTAGGGCTCTTTTGACGTCCAGACTGTGCAACCTCCTCTCCCCTGAGGAGGAATGCTCAGTGAAAAATACTGGAAGAGAGATGGATTGGTTGAGATGAAAATCTGAAACCACTTTAGGTAAAAACTTTCTGTTAGTCCTAAGGACTACCTTATCTCTATGAAAAGAAATAAAATCTTCTTCTACTGACAAGGCCTGTAATTCACTTATACGTCTAGCAGAAGTGATAGCCACTAGAAAAACAGTCTTCCAAGTCAAAAACTTGAGGTCTGCCGAGGACAGAGGCTCAAAGGGGTTGCATTAGCTGAGCATGTAAACATTCAGGTCCCATGCAGGAGCTGGTTCCTGAGGGAAGTAGTGAAGTAACCCTTAAAAACTTGGAAAACACAGGGTGAGAAGAAAGAGAAGCAGGTTTCCTGCTGATACAAAAAGCAGAGACAGCTGCCAGATGAACCTTTAAGGTAGCTGGCCTAAGGCCTAAGGAATTTAAATGGACCAAATAGTCCAGTAAATGGGCAGATTAGCAGATTCTGGGATAATCTGCTTCTCAGAACACCAAATGGAAAACCTCTTCCACTTAGAATTGTAAGTGGCTCTAGTGGAAGGTTTCCAGAAGCCTTTAAAATATCCAGGACACCTTGAGAAAGGTGTAAATCAGCAAATTCTAGCTCCTCAAGAACCAAGCCTTGAGGTGGAGGGAATTGAGGTTCGGATACTACACTCTCCCTGTGCACAGGTCAACAGATCATGGGTCCTGGGCAGCCTAGGGAGGATGGAATGTCAGGGACAGGAGGAGAGGGCACCAGGGCTGTCTGGCCCAGTCTGGAGCAATCAGAATCACTCTGCAGGGCTGAGTTCTGATTTTACTAGTACCCTGAAGAGGAGAGGAAAGGGGAAAAGCATACAAGAACTTCCCTTTCCAATCCAACTGAAAGGCGTCCAGTGGACTGATCCCAGAACTGGAGGCCTGCAACAAAACAGGGGAAGTTGGTGGTTGTCTGGGGCTGCGAAAAGATCTATCTGAGGGATGCCCCATCTGGCAAAGACTGACCCCAGCACCAAAGAATTCAGAGCCCATTCGTGATGGCCCTGAGAAATCCTGCTGAGGGCATCCGCCAGGACATTGTCCTTCCCTGGAAGGTGAACTGCTATCAGGGAGGTGTTCAGGAAGTAAGCCAGAGACCACAACTTCATTGCTTCGGTGCACAAGGCTGATGACCGAGTGCCCCCTTGTTTGTTGATGTACCACATTGTTGTGGTGTTGTCTGTCCTGACTTGGACTACCTTGTTCTGGACAGTAGTCGAAAAAACCTGGAGAGCTAAGAGAACAGCTCTGAGTTCCAAAAGGTTGATGGGAGCAGAGATTCCTGAGGGACCACACTCCCTGAGTGGAAAGGTCGCCAAATGTGCCCCCACCCTAACAGGGAGGCATCCGTGGTGAGGTGAGGGAATGAAGAACGGTAAGAAGGGACCCCTGAGTTAAATTGCTTCGATCCTGCCACCACTCGAAGGGCTAGGATCAGGGTTTTGGTCACTGGGATTAACTTGGATAGGGGGTCCTTCCTTGAGACCAGTGAGGACCTCAAGTGGAACTGGATGTCTCTCATCTGAAATCTTGCTCCCTGCACGACAGCTGTGGAAGCAGCCATGTGCCCTAGGAGTTGCAAAAGTGCCTTGCTGGTCGAGAGACCATAGGAGAAGGAGGATGCCAGGGCAATGAGTCTGTCCACTCTTTCGGAGGGAAGAAATGCCCTGGCTGACTTTGTGTTCAATTCTGCACCTATGAAAGTTAGTACCTGAACTGGTTCCAGAACTGACTTTGGAAAATTCAACAGGAATCCCAGAGAAGTGAGAAGTTGCTGGGAGACTTGCAAGGGGATTTACCTGATCTGGAGACTGACCCACTATGAGCCAGTCGTCCAGGTAGGGAAACACAGCAACCCCTTGCCTTCTTAAATGAGCCACTACTACAGCTAAACATTTTGTGAAAACCCTTGGAGCAGAGGTAAGGCCGAAGGGCATTGCTCTGAACTGGTAGTGGCCAGAGGGTAGTTCGAACCTGAGGTACTTTCGGTGAGAAGGCCTGATCAAAATATGAAAATAGGCATCCTTGAGGTCCAGGGAAGCTAGCCAGTCCCTGGCCTTAGGGAAGGCAGAATCATTGCCAGAGTTAACATTTTGAACTTTGGTTTCAAAAGATGCTTGTTCAGGAACCTTAATCTAAGATGGGCCGCCACTCTCCTGTCTTTTTGGGGTAAGGAAATACTGAGTACAGACCCTTGCCCTGATGGCAAGGAGGAATCTTTCCACTGCTTTGCAGCCTCAGCAGAGAAGAAACCTCTGCTTCCAAAGCAACGGCTTCTGAAGGATTTGCAGGTGGAAAATGTCTGGCTCTCATCTTTAGGAACTGTTTGAAACTGAGAACCAGACCTTGCTTACCACCCAGAACCCATTTGTCCGAAGTTAGGGACAACCAGTTCTGGCTGAAATAAGCCAACCTGCCCCCACCGGTACAGGAGAATCGGCCCTGGGCACCCCATCAGGGTGCCTGCTTGGCAGCAGCTTTAGGCTGAGGAGAGGAGATGGTCTGCCTGTGCCCGTCTCCACCCCTGCCTCTGAAAAACCCTCTGTGCAAGGGCTGAAGAGGCCTGAACTTGATAAAGGGCCTGTGGTAAGGCCTGCCCCTATCCCTGGGGCATGCCTTGTGGAGTGGCATGCCTCCTTAGCTTGGGCACTTTTGTAGGTAGTTCTGTATTCATCCATTTTCTTCATGTAATTTTCTGTTTGATCCCCAAACAGAGAGTTTCCTACTACAGGAAAATCTATAGCCTTTACCTGAGTATCTTGGGACAGATTAGTGCATCTAAGCCATGCCAACCTACGGAGAGCTACAGAAGTGGCCATGACCCTAGAGGAAACATCATTAACATCAACGGCAGTATGAAATTGAACTTTAGAGGCTTCAATGCCATCAGCAGCCACTTGTTCCAACTCACTAGCCAGCTGGCCCTGGGCCCGCTTGGCTAACTGCAATATAGTGTCCCATCTAGATTTCTGATATCTAGCCACATAAGCCATATAATTAGCCTGCCTGAGTCCCAATGAAGCTGCCATATATTGCTTTTTCGCCATGGCATCAATCTTCCTGGAATCCTTATCAGGAGGATGTGATGCCAGGGGAATATTAGCCTTGTCACAGGCTGCAGCTTGAACAACACCTACATGACTACACTGCTCGGTGAGGAAGTCTGTATCAGTGCCTGATAAAGTATACCTTCTGTCCATTTACTTATCTACAGGAGGAACAGAATGAGGATTTTTTAAAATCTTTGTTGTTTGCTTCCTAAATGACTTATGCAAAGGAATAGACAACCTCCTAGACTCTGGAATATCCATCATTTCTACATAATCAGGCTCCTCTTGCTCATCCACAGCCTCCTCTAAAGGAAGCTGGAGGTTTCTGCCACCTTTTATAAAACATAAAATGAGAGAGGACTCAGACAGCAAAGGGGAGATTCTAAAGGTCTATCTGGAGAAATGCCCGGTTCAATGGGCACGTCCAGACCTTCCCAGTCACAAATACACTGATCAAATTCCTCCTCCCCCTCCTGTGGTTCATAAAACTCCTCAACATCATAATCCTGAACCACTGGACCTGAACGAGCCACCCTTTTCCCAACTGTAGGGGGCTCGACAAGTCCCTGAGACAAAGACTGAACAATCTGAATGGCTTTTGCTATTTCTGCAGCAGTTGGAGAGACAACCAAAATCGTAAATAGTTAACCGATCGGGTCAGACTGAACCGATAATGTATTTCCACACAGACTTTATTTTAGTACTTACGGTTTACCAGATAGAGCTTTTGACCGAAAATGCGGTAATTTCTAAACACTTGCCGGTTCAAATGAACCGAGTAAACTCGCTTGAACCGCGAAATGAACCGAGCTGAAGGAGCTGATCTCCGGAGCGACTGTTCAGTGAAAGCGGAGTAAAGAATCTGGCAGTTTCATTTGAAACTAGCCAGATAGAGCTTTGAACAGCGCCCTCGCGCTGTGGAACTCCAGACTGCTCTACAGTTAACCCTATCCTCTCCGGGGCAGTTCGAGTGCAGTGGCTAACTGCATTAAGTCCTAATAGCAGCAAGACTTCATGGTGTTTGAAATACAGGTTACTCACCTGTAACAGGAGTTCTAGGAATGGTATATGTTGTTCATCCACACTCATTGGCAGTATCCTTGCCGCTTTAAATCTTGCCGGAAGGTCTTCAAGCTTGCCTCTCCCACCCACCGGGTGGTATAACTCGGCTCCGCTATGACGCATGAATCTGGCCGCTGGAAGCTCAGGTTGTCGCGTCGGCTTGAGAGTCCGGTGGGTGCGTGTGGATGAACAACATATACCATTCCTAGAACTCCTGTTACAGGTGAGTAACCTGTATTTCTAGGGACATGGATATGTTGTTCATCCACACTCATTGGCAGACTCCAGTAGTTCTCTCCGGGAGGAGGGAGGCAAGACGCACACCCTCATATACTTACTTGGGAAGAGAGACTGAGAACCGAGGCCTCAAAACCAGCATCCCGGCTGACTCAAGGTCCGATGTGGTAGTGGGTAATGAAGGTGTTTGCTGACTTCCGGTAGCAGCCCTGCAGATTTCCTGGATAGGGACGCCCTGGAAGCAGCCGCTGACAGCAGTATGGCGGGTAGAATGAGCTCTTATCCCTCTGGGAGGCTCCATGCCCGCCAACTTATAGCAGAGATCTATGCAGGAGGTTACCCACCTGCTTATCGTCTTGGCTGCAGGTCTGCTAGATGCGGCTTCAGAGCGAGGTGACAAACAGCTGGCTGAACCTCTCCCTCAATTTCAGCTGTAGCGCCTTTATAATAAGCTTTGTGCCTCTTCTAGGGTCCAGAGTATGGAGCCTATATTCGGCCTCCGAGGTGTGATTGGGGTAGAGAACACCGCAGAGTCAACACTGGTTAAGGTGAAACTCCGACACCACCTTCGGAAGGAATTTGGTGGGGAAGCAGGACAACCTTGTCCCTGTGGAAGACCAGGTAAGGAGACTCGGCGGAGCGCCTGGAGCTCTCCCATCCTTCTGGCTTGACGTGATAGTCACCAAGAAGGCGGTCTTCCACGACAGGTGAGAGAGAGCACACCTGTCATAGGTTCGAATGGCTTGCCCATGAGCTTTGCCAGTACTAGCAGTAGATCCCACGGAGGTGGGGGTTCCTGCACTGGAGGAAATGTGATCAAGGCTCTTGAAAAAGCGCCAGACCACCTTCTCCTGCGCCACGACCGCTTCCGGCCCGCTCCGGTAAGCAGAGATGGCTGCCAGGTGCACCCTTAGGGTCCGCCGACCTAAGCCCTTGACTAGAAAGGGACCATAATAGTCCAAGATGCTTGCCAAGGAACAGGAGGAAGGGTCCAAGCTCCTTGTTCTGACACCAAATGGAAAACCCTTTCCATTTGAAGGCATAGCATTTTCTGGTCGACTTCACGGGACGCCTCAACTACATTGAGGACCCTGTCGAAAGACCCAAAGCCTGGAACTCTAGCCGCCAGGAACCAGGCGTCAGGGTGCAGGGATTGAAGGTCCGGATGGAACACCTTCCCTGATTGACTGAGAGCAGGTCCGGGCGAGCTGGAGGCTGCCATGGAGTCCTGGAGCTGAGACTGAGGAGATCTGGGTACTCAGAACTGGCGAGGCCAGTCTGGGGCTATCAGAAATCACCTGCGCCTTGTCCCTCCTCGCTTGAGAAGCACCTTGTGGATCAAGGGAAATGGGGAAAGGCGAAAAGAGGCCCGGGTCCATTGCCTCGAGAAGGCATCCCCTGCAGCGAGCCCTGCTGAGGGGGCGGGCATGAAACAGACTCAGCCTGCCTCCATGGAGGCAAACAGGTCCACCTGAGGTGTGCCCCAAAGGAGAACAGATGCTGTACTACCTCCGGCAGGAGAGACCACTGTGGGATGCAGCCCTCATCCGGCCCAGGGCATCGGCCAGGGTGTTGGAGGCCCGCCACGTGAATGGCTAGGAGATCCGCCTCCAGGCTGCGCACGAGTGACTAAATGCGGAGAGCCTTGCATAGAAGCATGGAGCGCGGCCCCGCCTGGCGGTTTAGATAGTACATGGTCGTGGGATTGTCCGCCTGACTCGGACCACTTGACCCCGGAGGAACGGAGCAAAGGCGGTGAGAGCTAGGCGGACCGCCGGAGCTCCAGCAGGTTGATGTGGCATCGGACTCCGGGGACCAGAGGCCATGAGCCCGGTGTTCCCCAGATGGGCACCCCAACCCATCAGAGAGGCATCGGTCGCCAGAGAGACCGTCGGCTGGGCGGACGAACGGATGCCTCCTGCAAATGATCTGAACGGTCCACCACTGGAGAGCCGCCCACATCCCCTGTGTCACCGACACAAGCTGGTCCAAGGGATCGCAGCGCCAGGACCACTGGCTGGCCAGTCCCCACTGAAGGACGATGTTCCAGCGGGCCCAACGGACCACGCTGGTACAGGCCGCCATGAGACCCAGGAGGCGCAGGAAGTCCCGGTAGGGGCGCATTGCCCAACCAGAAATGATCGGGCAAAGGAGGAAAGAACCTCGCCCTGTCCGCGAGCCGCGCCTGGCTCAAGAGAGTCGAGCTGCGCCTGATGAATAAAATCACCTGCTTCGCTCGAGTTCCACTTGGCCTCGCTGATAAGGAGGCCCAGTTGAGAGCAGACCTGGAGGGCCAGATCTCTTGACCACTCCGCCTCCTTCCTGGAGGGAGCTGCTATCAGCCAGTCGCCCAGGTAAGGGTACACCCGACCCCCGGGCGCCGAGGGAATGCTGTCACCACTGCCATGCATTTGGTGAAGACCCTGGGAGCTGGAGACAAGCCAAGGGCATGGCTTGAACTCGAAGAGATCCTTCCGCCGGAAGCGAAGGAATCTCTGGTGAGACGGACGGATAGGGACGGAAAAACGCGTCCCTGCAAGTCCAGAGCAGACAGAACCACGCCAAGGCTCCAAGGATGGTATTATCTGAGCCAGAGTGACCATCCTGAAGGTTCCTAGACCTTAGGAACTTGTTTAGGCCGTGGTAGGTCGGAGAATGGGGCGCCAGCCCCTCGTCTGCTTCGAACCAGGAAGTACCTGGACACAAACCTGGGTCTGGAAAGAGGGTCCACCACCTCTTACCACCTCCTTCGGAGGAGGGAGCGGCGTCGGCCGACGAGCCGCCAGTGAGGCTGGGATCCCGGTGCCCCGAGGCTACTGCCCTGAAGGGTGGTGCCTGCTTCGAATTCCAGAGGCAGGCCTCTTCCACCATCTCCAAGACCCACCTGTCCGTGGTAACAGCGGACCAGGCGGAACGGAAGTGTCGGAGCCGCCTCACGGGGGACCCAGGGTAAGGTGGACGGGATGGGGGCGACACCCTCAGCCTGCCACTTGGCAGGCTGGAGGAGGGACCGCCGAGGGACCTCCTGGGCCCTTTCTCCTGCCTCTGTTAGAGGAAGCCGGCGGTTTGGGTTTGGGATGCCAAGGCGAGCCTGCTGGCCCTGACGCGCTGGTCGGCGCGCCGCGTTGCCAGAAGGACGTAGCGCTTTAGGCTGTGGTTTGGTGCCTTGTCCTCTGAGCGGAAGAGACCGAGTCCAAGGTCATTGGACTTCTCGATCCTCTGCAGGTGACCTTCCACCCCAGGGTCGAAGAGGTCAGTCCCCAAAAAGGAACATCCGCCAACTTGTGCTGGTATCCAGGAAAGGTGATATCCTCAGGCTGCTCGCTGACAAGATAGCCACCGCGGCCGCCACCGATCTGCACATGAGTCCCCTACATCCAAAGCAGTCTGGAGCTGTTGTTTGGCCACTGTTCTGCCCTGGTCCCGCACCTGCTTAACCGTAGTCTGCAGATGCGGCGGGAAGATGAGGATGACCTCATCCAGGGAGCCCAACAGGGCATGAGAAAAATGTGCCATGAGGACGGCCGAACTGGCCTGACGAAGGCCGAGAGAGGACGCAGCGAGACTTTTCGCCTCGATATGTCCAATTTCTTGATCCTTGTCAGGAGGTTTGTCCACATCCCTGGCGCTGCCGGGCGCGCCGAAACGCTGTCGGTAACCAACCCTCAGCAGAGGGGTTCAAAACCGGACAAGGAACCAGACCAAGATACTTCCTGGGCCATCCTGGCCGAAGGCGAGGGGCAGGAAGCAGGGCGCCGCTAAAGTTCCAGTGTTGACCCACATGGCCTCGCCACCGGAAAGGGCCTCCGTCGGAGAATCCTCGTCCAGAATCTCCGTGAGGGGATACTCGGCCCTGCTTGAACGGGTTCGAGCTCCATCCCGTAGACCTCTAGAGATGAGCCGAAGCAGTCCTAGGAAGGACGACGGCTATCGCCCATTGGCTGACCTCCTGGAAGACTCCAAGTCCAGTCGCTGGAGAAGAAGGAGGAATCATCTTCGGACTCGGAAGAGTCTCAAGAGCTGCCTCTGGCCTGAACCACCCTTCACCTGCGAGGTCGGTCGGGAGTGAGGGTAACTGACAGCCGATGGGTAAAACCTCAGCCGATCGAGAATCCTTGGTCGGAGCCCCAATTGGTGGCTGTGGAGGCGGAGGTTCCCACCGCAATCGTGGAGCAGCTGGTTTTGGCCGAACAACCGCCTGGGTATAGGCTCCTCGGCAAGTCGAGGTTGTGCCGGCTGCCCGTGACAGTTACTTAATGGCCGGGAAGGCGCCGGAGTCGGCTTATTCCCACGCCAGGAGGAGTTGTTACAACATAAGGTCTCGCATCGCCGACGAATTACGCCGCTTCCTCATCCGAGGAGGAGGACGAGACGAAGCGGCGACGCGCTTACCGCGGTGCCGAGACCGAGACCGCCATGACGGTGGGAACGGTTGGACCGCTGAAGAGGTCCGAGATCGAGACCGAGTCCCGGAATTGGTCGGTGCAGGGAGGTGTCGGCCGAACCGACACTCCTTCGGCTCGAAGGTCCATCCGAGGCTCTGGAACCGAGGCACAGGCGAGCCCACGGGATCCTCAACTCCTCCCGGGGAACCGGGGAGAGGGGAATCTCGGCTGCTAAAGGCGACAGCCCGTCCAATGGGTCGAGAAAAATCTCGACTTCATCAGTGGGAGTCTCGGTCAACTGACCTGACGGGGACACCGTGAGGCCAGTGGCCGAAGCCGAGCGGTCGACCGAAGCCGACGGTCGACGGCCCGGGGAGAGGGACCTTTCCCGCTCCCAAGAGCGCCGACGGAGGGACTTACCCTTGTCCTCTTTGGACCGAGAAAAGGTCCAGAAGACGAGGGCCCTTCTCCTTTAGTGGAGAGGGACAGACAAAGCTCCTTAAAGGAAGCCGTAGAAGAACCCAGAGAGAGCGGATAAATGCTGCGTGCCGAGGAAGACACGGCCCGCCGCCTCGCCTTCGTCGAGGGCTACCATCCGGCCGAGGCTGATCCGCCGAGCCCGCCGCCGCTGGACACCGCCAAACCGGCCTCCTTGACTTCACCGAGGGAAACGCCCGGACGGCCCAGTTGCAATCGGGCAGCACGGTCTTCGAGGACGTGAGACGAGAAAGATGAGCACAGGTCGCAAGCCCGCGGTCGTGGTTCAAGGCTTCAAGCAGTAGACACACGTGGAGTGTGGATCCGTCCGAGATATCTTCAGCCCGCATGGGCATCTCCAAACCGAGTCGATTATCCATCGCAGGCCGCGAGGGATCAAGACTGAAGTCTTTTGCAAAATATTATTTTTAAACCGTAAACGGAGAAATAGGAACCAGTCACAAACGCAGAGCGTTAAGGAGGGAACCTGAGCTTCCAAGCGGTAAGGAAGATCTGACGTCATGGGGCGGAGCCGAGAGTTATACCACCCGGGTGGGTGGGAGGAGCAAGCTTGAAGACCTTCCGGCAAGATTTAAAGCGGCAAGGATACTGCCAATGAGTGTGGATGAACAACATATCCATGTCCCTAGAAACACACCTTTTCCTGGGAAAGCATCCTTATGAGCACGTTCTCACTCTCCTAGCCAGCTACCACTCCTGCCATCACAGGTTCAGGGAGCAAACCCAGGCAGACAGCATGCAGTGGATGCTACACCGTTCGGTGCCACGCAGCTCATTGTCATTTCTGTATCCAGCTATTTGGCTTACCCTCAACTATATAAAATATGTCCGTCCTGTAACCATGGCAAAGCAAGGTCATTTTATTTATATAGCACCCCATTCCAGAGGTACATGGCACTTAACATATAATCATAGAATAAAAATATCATAAAATTCAGAAGCATTACAATATATATAGAGGTACTAGTCCAATAAGAGTTAATCAGTAGGCCCACAGGCTATTTCAAAAAGATAATTTTTCAGGACCTGTTTACCGCTTGCACCAACGGTGAACTCCTACGATGGTAAGGAACGATTTCCAAATTGCTGGTACTGCCACTGAGAACACCCTGTCGCTGGATTGTATCAGATGGGATCTCAGGGTGGCTAGAAACAAGCCTTCGGTGGAGCAGACAGTGTGGCTGGGAGCATTCCGGACCAAGACGTTTTTCAGATAGGGAAAGCCCAAACCATGCAGGGCACTATATGCTAATAAAGCAATCTTAAAGGTGGTGTGCCACCTAACTGAAGCCTGTCATAGCTGCAAGACACAGGAAATAATATGATCTTTATAGGATACCCCAGCCACCAACCTGTCTGCAGCCTTCTGCACCAGCTGTAGGTGATGCACCAAACCCCAAGATAATCCTAGGTATGGAGTATTACAGTAGTCCGGTATCATGGTAATGAAGGGATGTACTAGGGTCACCAGGTCCTCTTGCATTAGATGGGGACTAATACAGGAGCTATTCCTTTTTATCCCCTACTCAAGGTTGGCCCTCCTTCTGAGGAGCACCCTGGCTCCATCATCCCGACGTCCACCAGGACTTACCTGCCAGCTGTCTTCCCCCAGGGCTTGCCCACCCAGCAAGGTCAGCGGGGTTCCCCAACCCCCGCCAGAGAATGGATCCAGTTCGGGCTGGCATGCCCAACTGGTCGGGTGTGGGACCTGTGGGCACTCCTCATCATCCTGCAACAAGACTTTTTCCATTTTTTTTCCATTTTCTGTCCCAGGAAGGTGTAGCGTCCAATGACATCATGGTGCATGCCACACACTCCTGCGTGATGTACACCAATATCTGCCACACCTCCCGACCTTCCTGGCCCGGGCTGCCTTTCCCCCACCTTCTGCCAGGGGCCAGGCAGGCATCGGTCTCTGCCCATCCTTTCCTCGGAGAAGGAGAGCACTCCTATGGACGCTCAATCCTCCTGCTGGCCCTCCGACACCCTGTATTCACTTCAAACCCAGGTCAATAGCATTGGAAGCAGTAGAGCTGCCACTACGCCAATAGGCCAGCCCCCAAGAGATATTCCTTAACTAGATAAATTCACTGCTGACCACAGCTGACACCTGATGTTGTAGTGTCAGTCATGAATCCACAATGACTACCAGATTTCTGAAGGTATCCACAGCTATCAGAAATGTACCGTTCACAGATGGAATTCTGACAGCCTCACATTTTCTAACTGACCGTTGAGAACCTAACTCTGCTGCTTTCCTTAACCCTCCATGACTCTTTCTAAACTAGGAATTGCAGCTAAATGAAGCCACCCGAGTGTGAACATTTCATGAGAAGTACGAATCTTTGTACGAGAAAGGATAAGTCCCTAGCTGTCAACTTACTTTAAGTAGTGCTCAATATCCGTGTTGTTTATACTTAGGTGCCTCAGACTGTTTGGCATAGGTCGCGACCGGATCAATGTGCCTTCCGGATAGCATTTTGGATGCTTTCCGCAGTTCCTCCCCTACTGGTTCATGTAGTCCCACGGACTCCAACAAGGGATGCCACTGATGAACATCTCTTCCAACACAAACTGAAAGGCAGTTTAAAAGTAAAAAAAGTTGCTTATTATTAGTACTGATGACAGCTAGTCCTATAACCATCTCAAAACTCCATCACATTTCTAGCTAACATGACAGCCAACACGTAAAAGGCACATGAACCAGGTGGTCAGTCAATAATGTCCACCATAAGGAGGACAGATTATCAGGATGTTATCCAGGTAATTTTAAAGAGTAGCAAGGACGTTCACACACACCAGCCAGGGACCGCTGCGCTGGCTGAACAAAATCCAGTACTCAAAAGTAAAGTAATGCTCAAAATGCAAAAACTGACTGTGAAAAAATGTATATAATATATGGGGAGCCCCTATTATTAACTGAAATCAAGCAGATTACAACCTTATAATGTATGTTAGAACGCTTGTTAACCTTAGGAAATCATCATTTTAAGGTTAACTCATCGAAGGTGATCGAGATAGCAGTTGTTAACCTATCAACCGCCACATCGATAGGTTAATAACAGCGAGTGGTTCGCGATGCGCGCTTTTTTTCGACGGGAACCAACTGAAGGGAAACTGACGGGAAGGACTGAAGGGCAGCGGTGGTGACTTTTAAAAACGTAAGCCGCTTAATTTTGATAGTGAGACCATACATTATAAAATAATGTATGGTCCCTCTATCGGCAACCGGTCAATTTTAACCGTCTCGAGCTTGCCATGGCGATGTAAACACATGGTCGCCCTGGCAACCTCTCGACTGTTAACTGACCGGTTAATGATAGAGGACCATACATTATCCTCTATGTTATGACATCACTCTGTTGTTAACCCTTCTTAAGTATGTCACATCAATAGTATAACAAAACGGAATGCTCACAACAACCAATGTTCTAACAAAATGGAATGCTCACAACAATCAATGTTCTAACAAAATGGAATGCTCACAACAATCAATGTTCAGTAAAGTAATTCAATCTGTGATTACACAAGCCAGCCCATACACTATAAAATATAATGTGGCGGGTTTTTGGTTAACAACCACTCCAAAACATTTCTTGAGGTTGCTATGACATCTGAAAACCTTCAGCCGCGCCTCGAGGTTTACAAATGTCACGGCAACCTCTCGATGTGTTTACAGTGTGGTTATTAACCAAAGACCATACATTATCCTTATTTCTTCTACAACAGGTACATGTGCAGCAAAGTCAGAACAGTGTCAGCTGAGAACCCTGCCACAGTTCAGTTGTTTTTACGTTTTGTCAAGGGACAAGTTTTACAACCACCTGATATCATAGTGAACAAGCATTTGTCAATGCCGAATGTTTGCTTGCTGGCATTGGCAGTGGTAGTGTAGAAGTTACAGAGCTGCGAATAGGAATGGCAGTGAAGTATTGAACTGAAGCCAACCCCACCACCACCCTGCAGAGAGTGACAGGCATTGGGGTGTGTGTTTGGGTCGTCAGGCATAACGGCCACGCCATTTCACCACACCCCACCCTGCAGACACTGACAAGTGTCACGGTGTTCCTTTGGGTCTTTGGCCCTTATGCGCACCCCATTTCATTAGGAAACATGGTGAGATGGGTGCGATATAGGAGAATGGGGTGAACTTTGGGGCCGAAGAGTCCAAGGCATACCTCGATGCCTCTCACTGGCTGCAGGGTGTGGAATGGTATGAGCATTACAGGCAAGAATCCCAAGTCACACCCCTGATGCCTGTCATTCTCTACAAGGTTACGTTATGGTTGGAAACCCTAATACCTCAGGCATTCGTTGGTATTTTCACTCCAAATTTTCAACATGTTTTTGTGACCCCACCTCATGAACAGGGGAATATCAGTTTGTTAGTCGAAAGCTGCTTATGCACAGCGACTACGGCATTTAGCACCACAGGTGAAAAACATCTAACAGGATGTAAAAATGACAGCTGTACTGTTCATGGGGAGGTGTAAATGCAATGTTCAAATCTGCAGTAAAATATTTAAAAATGGTGAAGTCAATGAAGATATAGAAACTGTGCAACGACACTTCGTAATATAATTGAGTTGGGGATTTTTACAGCAGATTGTCAACTCAGGCATTTTGGTGCCTCCGATCATGAACAGTGTCACTGTGATTTTCTTTATCTGTGCCGAACAATGATTTCCCACAGCTAATCACGCATCTCTGTGCTGAAATTGTGAAACACACTTCAGCCATGTTGTGAAAAATGACAGCTGTACTGTTCATAAGGAAGTGTGGAAAATGCCACTGGTGAAAATCTGGACTGAAAATATTACAAAGTCATGAACTTACAAGGGTGCGTGGAAACTGCATAATGCTCACTGTAATACAGTCATTTTACGGACTTTAGTCACCAAATTTTTAACATAGCCATTTTAAGACCTCTGCTCATGAACAGTGTAACTGTGATTTTCTTACTCTGTCCTAAACATTGCTTTCACACACCAACAGCACCAATGTGCGCTACATGTGCGAAACACACATTTTGAATATATGAAAAATGGCAGCTGTACTGTTCATAAGGAAGTGTAATAAATGGCAATGTTGAAAATCTGGAGGAAAATATTAAATTGCAAACTTACGAAAGCATGCATAGGAACTGCACAACAACGCACGTCAGAAACAGTCATTTTTTAGAATCAGCCATCAATTTTCAACATAGCCATTTTAAGACTTCTGCTCATGAACAGTGTCATTGTGATTTTCTTTACCTGTCCCAACGCGATTTTCGCACACCGACTGCGCCATTGTGCGCTACATGCGCTGAAACACATTTTGGGGAGATGAAAAATGACAGCTGTACTGCTCATAAGGAGGTGTGGTAAATGACAATGTTGAAAATCTGGAGTACAAATATAAAAAATTTAGAACTACAGTGAGTAGGAAGTGCATATGAACGTCAAAATGAAAATTATGTATCTACCGTATTCTTGATCTTCTCTGTATCTTCACCATTCATTACTGCTAGGGGTGTAAGTCGGAGGCGCGCACCCACCACGAGAGTTATTTATTTTTTAGAGGAGTCGGCTCCAATGGCGCGCCCCCCGATAGTGACACATTGTGTGATGCGTAAGTGGTGGCCATTAGGTACCGCTGACTTCTCCTCCATCCCAGTTCTGTTAGCCAGAGAGGCAAAATAAGGATAAGAAAAAAGAGTGAGGCAAGAGAGACGAGGAATTGAAAAAGGAAAGGATATAAACTGAAAAAGGCGTAAGCCGGAAGAGGACAGAAAAAGGAGAAAATGCCTACCCTAAAGGACCACAGGGCCTCACTTTTGGAGCGGTTCCAAGGGAGGAACAGGTGAAGAAAAGGAGAAAAAGGAAGAAGAAGAGGAGAGGGAGAGAACAAGGGATGTTGGGAGGGGAGAACACTGCCCACTGACATATCGGGTTAAGATTTATAAGGTTGGAACCAAAACAAGGGAGCAAGGATCCTGCTTGATAGGACTGAAAAGAAGGTTCAACCAAACTGGCTGCACAGATTGGACACAAAGGGCAGATTCTCTAACCTCCGTCATCCCAATTCCTTAAACCCCAGCCTAGAGCTCACAGACTGCCGAGACAGAATTCTGTTCCAGAAAGAGAGTGCCCAACTAGGAAGAGGAAGAGGTTCGCACCCTTTATGAAAAAGGGATAGAGTGGGAACTCAATCGGACTCCTGAAGGCAAGGCAATAGTATCAGCAGATAAAAGGAGAAAATAGCCCTGGTAGCCGGCAATGCACATGCCCAGGGTTGAGGCTGCAAAGACTCTCTTACCAAAGGTGTCTATCTTGTTAGATTCTTTGTTTATAGGACAGGCTATAGATTCCTGAGGGAGGACAGCCTTATCATTCTCTGCCAGGACCACTATGGCATCGGCAAAGGCTTGTGAGGCCAAGATGGGGCGATCCTTGGGAGGGGCATATTTCCTATCTATGGACTTGGCCACAGAAAGAAATAAAAGCCGGTTTCTTCCACACCATCTGGGAAAGAGTCTCAAAAGAGGTTTGTACCGGAGGGCTATAAATCCATAGGGATTTCCAGAACATGTAGATATTGGAGACGCAGAAGCTTCCCAGGATTGATTTCCGTGGTCTGGAGAGAAAGAGTAGAATTTAAATTCTTGAGCTGAGACTTAAAGGAAAGGTCTTCAACAAGAGGTTTCTGCAGGAGGCTTGATCCCTGCCCCAGAGCAGAATCGGCACCAACATCATCACCCAGCCAAGATCTAGATCGGGCTCAAAATCATCTCCTGACAGTCCAGGGAACTGTATAGACAGGAATGGAATGAAAACCAGGAGGAAGAAGAGAAGGAAAAAGAATCTGAGTCGAAAATCTCTGGAAACTAGATGGCACCATACACATTCTCTGCGCCGTTGAAGAAAACGGTGCTGAGTACAGAGACAGCGCCGACACAGAAATTGGCGTTGTACCTGGCGTTGACAGAGAGTGTGATGCTGGCCCCCATCACTGAAGAGGGTGCTGATGGGTAGTGCAGCACCGCACACAGCGCTGACACCAACCCCGGCGCCAAGGATGGCGCCAACAGGGTATGTGGGACACTGCTGACACCACCCATGGTGCCAAAAAGGACCTCGGCGCTGGAGAAGTTGGCACTGTAGTCTAAGGTACCATCGCAGAAGTCTGAGAACTGCAATTTGAAGATAAAGGATGAAAAATGGCAGGAGATAAAGGCATCGGTGTGGACCCCTGTGCTGCAGCCACGTGAGGGGGACAGGCACCAGAGCGCGGAGTCGACGGCACCGAAGAAGGCGCCATGCGACTAGAAAGTCCTAACCGCCCTAACTGCTGATCCGAAACCGACAGGCCTCAAGGCCCTCGGTGACGGACTGGGTGTTCGGGCAGTCGGACAACCTCCAAGCCCACTGCTCCATAAAAGCAGCCCAATGGTGAAATTGTTTATCAGAAGCCACTCCAACAGGGGACAGCGGCTCCGTGTCAAAGAGGCCAGCTACCACAGACAGAAACCGCGACTCCAAAAGAAGCGTGACTGGCTCCTGACCCTAACAAACTGACCGCCTATGTGCAGACATACCAGAATGTGACCTCAAGTGATGCTTTTTCTTTTCGACCTGTGGGTCGATGAAGAACTCGAGGTCGAACGGTGCCGTGAATGGACTGTTTCTTTTATGCTTCTGAGGGACCGCCCATCCCTCCTCGAAGCACTGGACCGCCCATTGTCAGACCTCGAGAGGGGCCGGACCAGATCCGCCCAGCTGACTGAACAGCTTTTATACGAAGTCTTCATACCGCCACCTACCCCACTCATGGTCAATGTGTCAATGGAGGGCTGAAGACTCTTTCTTGTACTAGTAAGAAATTGATTAAATAAAATCAGTACTTTTCGTGCTAAAATACAAAATAATAAAACCGAAAACTAAGCTGGTTGTTTAAAATTTGACTCCAGGTAGTCGAGCGACGCCATCACTGAAGTGCACTAGACGGCGGAAAAGGAACTGAGATGGTTGGAGGGTCAACGCCGAGATAGTCTATACCGCACAAGCCTGGCTTGCGGTGCCGCTTCCTCGTGACTCCATCTCAGTGCCGGCCCTCATGAAAAAGTTTGCTCCCGCTGGGTCCTATCACCTCCAGCGTACTCCCATCAGTGTGAATGAGTGGTGGAGACTTTGGGCAGGATTCTCAAAGATCGTGAAATACCCGTAGCTGCGGGTAAACCGCAGAGCAAGTGAGTTGCGACTTGCAGATCCGCAGGTTACCCACAGCAGTGGGTATTCACAAAGGTGGAGCCGGACTACGACGGAATCCACGATTTACGGCTGTTTATGGAGGTGCTGCCTGGGATCTCCGCGAGCTGAAAGAATCATAACCAGCGTAGCTGGCGCATGAAGTTCAGCCCAAGAACTGTAGTTGCAAGGGACTTAACCTGAAAGCTTTGAGAAT
The DNA here is from genome assembly GCA_016271365.2 of Neoceratodus forsteri. Taxonomy (NCBI): domain Eukaryota; kingdom Metazoa; phylum Chordata; order Ceratodontiformes; family Ceratodontidae; genus Neoceratodus; species Neoceratodus forsteri. The sequence goes on along the minus strand of CM028129.1, from coordinate 1,704,747,556 downwards.
CCTACCCTTATGTCCAGGAAGATCAACACTCTGCCTGGCAGCTAACATGTCTAGTTCTGTTCTTCCCATTGTAGCATTAACATTGTGAACTCACTAACTGTGAAATCACAGCTGCTCAGGAAGAGACATTTTGTAACTGACAGTTCAATCATCTGTGATGTCACTGTAGGTGAGGTCACTGTGCTAATGACATAGCGGGAGAAACAGAACTAAATATGTCAGCTGCCAGACGGAGTACTATTCTTAACACCGGCAGCATAATACAATCGCATAGGAAACTTTCTAATGAGCAAAAGGAAAAAGAAAAAAACTTCAAAAATAAAATGTCACAGCTGATAACTTCCTAAAACCTATAGCATTTTCCTGTCTGCTATTATTGGTTCTACTAGCTCTTTAAATAGGAGGAATGAAGAGCTTTGACTGGTCCCTGTAATGTTGAAATCTGACTGTGATCGAACAGTTGTTTCAGGAAGGGACGGAACTGACATATAATAACTGGTGACCCCCGTTATCAACCCGTTTTCATGTTGTAAATAGTCGTATCAACCCACAGTTAATACGAAGTTGTATCAACCCACGGGTTGATACGACTTTTACAGTCTCACACGAGAAGCCGGCAGCAGTCCACACAAATAAACAGACTAAGGCAACAACAGACGATTCTCCGACCACAGATTGTCACACAGCATAACCTCCGTTTTAACAGCAACATACAGAGCCAAGTAACAAAGTATAATCATTTATTCAGTTATTCAGAAATTTAGTATTTATCCTGCAGGAAGTCTCTCAACTAAAAGCGTACTTTCAGGACTACCCTTAGTGTTTCCACAGGCGGCATGAACTTTCACCTCTGTTCCACAGCGACTGTAATGACCCACCCATCCAGATGACGAAACAACTCACACTGAAGCTAAAGACTTGGGTAAACAAAATAAAAACTAGAAAAATGTTGTTTTTTTTTTAAGTTTTATTTTTTTACTTCATTCCTAAGATCATTATTTACTTTACCTGACAGCCATCTATTTGCACCAGTTATTATAAAATAAAACATATAGGTGGTTGTTATCTGTTTTTTATCTCCCTCGGTGTGTGATTATAGAGAAACCTCTCGAGTCTCTATATTCACACACCTTGGGTGTGTAAAAAACTCATATTAACCTCCTACATATGCATTATTTATATGTGTAGTGTGTGGATAAATTTACACTGAGAAGATAAACCGCTTATTCTCATTTAGAATGTAGAACCTGACAAGATAAGATTTTTCCTGCATTTTTTCACACATACATTGCATAAACAGAATTTCTTAAAACAAACCTTTTCGAGCTGTGGTACATTGTGAGTGGCAAGGATCCTTATCAAACAGAGTCATTAGAGAGGCCTCAAAATTCTCCAGCTGGGTACTGAAGTGAACCCCAGAATTATCCAGTATCAGGTCCAGCATGAACAAAGCATTCTTTTTTGGTCTGCAAAGGGAATCAATTACATTTATTTGTTAAAAGAGTACTGTATAATCATTTTTACAACCTAAATTCCATGTAAACAGAATTTAAATTTTACCATCATATTCCTTTCTGCAGAATGCTCTTACGATTACTTTTTAAACAGCCCTTGTGTCACAAGGGATAGTTTGAAAAATGAATGTGATTTCCAGTATCCAAGGAAATTATTTAAAATCTAAGACTTAGAACTCCACTGGAATCAAATTCTACTTATGTGCTAGTTAGATGTATGCAATTTTAGGTTCAATGCACAATTTCTCCAAATCCCAATTCACTCTTTCAATGGTAAAATTTAAAATTTCATTTGCATGCCAGGAATTTTGGTTATATGTCACTTTTTTCCCCCCATCAACAGCTATTTCATAGCCCAGACTGCTCAGACTAGAGTTTTTTAATTAGTGTTAATTGCATTCTTACCTCTTGGCTTGCCGCAATACTGCTACCCCCTTTGCTGGATTAGTTTTGTCTCCCTCATTTACTCCCTAGTACTCCTGCTAATGAAACAGCAAATCACGGAATCAGTCCCAAGTTATCAGCACAGAATCAGTGCCAATTTCAGTTCAGACCTGACCTTAGTGGAGAGGGAAGCAGGTTGCCTCACCTGGAAATTGAAAATGAAACAGTCCTACTAGAGGAGGAATGGAGTGGGAGTACTGTAGGTGCACCCACCAGTAAGTTCCGCATGTGGGGGAGCATCAGACCCAGCATGCCGGTCAAGATAAGCATACCGCTCCCCTATCCCCCCCCGTACCTGCTGCTATAGATGTGATTGCTGTTTCTCTGTTTTGAACTGTTCAAGGTAGCATATAGCCAGAATTTCCAAGTGCATGCACAGCGTCACAGCATCACTTTTCAAACATTCACTTAACTGGTTTACACCTAGGGATGGGAGAACCACTGGTTTGGATAAGTTCAGAACCACCCAGCATTTATGCAATTTTCTGTAAGAGAACCTGATCAGAACCCGTATTTCAGGTTCTGATAAGATTCTGATAATATATAAAATATTTATTTTGGAGTTTAATATACTCCCCCAGTAGGTCTTTATCGAGTAAGAAGGCTGATGGCGGTAAAAGAAAGACCCAAAAAGGAGGTTGTGGGTTGCGAGGGTTGACAGAGATGGTTAAAACAGTTTTGTACCTTAAACTAAAAGGTTCTGAAAGTTCTGATAAGTAAGCAATAAGACATGACAGGGTGTGTGTTGAACAGATATTACAGCACGCCGGTAGTAAGGACACAAGGCCACCCGGCTGATGTCTTCTCAGCCTGGAGAGGTGTGGTAATATCTGTTCAACACACACCCTGGAGGTCTTATTGCACTTATAATATGGGCACCTTTTTTATCTTATAAAAGTTTAGACAAAAAAGTATGTTTATATGTAGAAAAAAAAAGATTTAATTTTAATATATGATAAAATAGTACTTCCACCTGTTTAAAAGTGACATCACTATGTAGTTGCTAGTGGTAGTACGGATTTAATTTTGTTGCACTACCCCCATGCTCTTGTGTACTCATTACAGTTTTTTTTTTCTGGTTGTATTTTTTTTTAAAAAATAGGAACGAGCTCAAACTGGGGAACTAATTCTGAGGGATGCTGAGCAGGGGAAAATCCGACTGGTGCTGTGTCCTACTGTTTGAATCCCGATCCGGCGACTGCTTCTGTGGGCACTTGAAACTCCCAGCCTGTATGGAGCTCAGGCTGCTGTCTGCTCCATGCGTGGGAGTATTCGTGGAAAGACAGTCGTGTGTGTGGGAGGCACTGACTGAAGCGCCCATTCTTTTATTACTTGCAGGTTTTATAGGTCCGCTTTTTTTTCTACTAAGAAAACAAAAGCAAGTGGCTCTAAAGCTTCGGTGATCTGTTGTGCTGCTAAACAATGGCGGCTTTTAAAAATGAACATTCCATGCTTAGCTCTGAACATTCCATTTAGGGCCATTGATTTCTCTGCCTGTACTTTTTTCCCTATGTGTAATACATATGTGGCACTGCTTTTCTAGCCAATCAGAATGATTTATTTGCTATGCCCATTTTATAAGGCTTGGATAATTATCAAAACCTTAAAACCTTTAGTGGTTCTCCTATCCCTACTTACACTGCTTGATTTTACATAGGAGTAAGCTCAGTTTACTGCCTACTTCGAAAGAACATCTTTGTCTGATAGTGCTTGAAAATTGCAAACATCGTCCATACCGTAAGTGAGTTTACTGGCACTTTGACACCATGTCGTAATGTCAATGCATTGCAGCATCAGGTGGTTGGTCATAAGAGCAGGTCATCTAAAATACTGTTGTAACCTCCCCCCACCTGCCCCCCCCCTTATCTCAGTTAGCAGAGCTGCTCCTCTCACATCTAGGCGCCACAGAGAGGGGTGGGGGTAGTCACTGCAAATTATCTTTCTTTTGCAGAAAGTGTGGACCCATTACTTCTACTGCGGAGCCTGCCATCCTTCAGACAGGCAAACCCAGTGTGGCAACTACCTGGCTCACACCTGGGGGGACCATTTAGCATGGCCATCAACCTGGGTCCTTGGGAGAAAGCAGTTGCTCAGCATTGTGCTAGGTTTGTACTTCTGGACAGGGGCACCCAAGTAAATCCAGACACAGGAAGCAATAACTGAAATGTCCAAACCAGGAATGGGATTCTAGAGTGTGACATTTATTCACATGACACAGAGAATAAACAAAGCAAAGATGGACCCCCACAGGGCTACACTCATTGGCAATGTAGATTATGGAGGTACAGAGCACACTTACTCACATTCGAACCCTCAGGTTCTGAATGACTCTGGGCACACACGACCTGAACTTGTACACTTCTCTTAGTTTCCTTGACTTGGCACCCTGGCCAGTACTAGGGCACTTTTCCATATGGCATGGAGGTTGATGGTGGCTCCCTAAACCACCCATGGGCATTTTCTAGCTCTAAGGGAAAATCCACAAGTCCACGTCTGAGTACTTTCTTCACACACTGGCCAAGTGCCTGAGAGAAAACCATAGGTGCCTAAGCTGAACCGGAGAGGTAAACCTGGTTACTCTAGATGGGGTCTCCACCTCTTGCTCCCAAATCTATACTCGCCATTCATTTTGATTCAACACCTTTCTTTGAAAACACTGTGTATAGATGCTCTCTCAAATATTTTACACATTTAACATTCTGCATCTCTGCCAGGTGTGCTGACTTTAAAAGTACAGTAAGTGGCTATGTCTTTACCCTAGACCCCACTGTTGCAGATGCTTCTAAGCCATACACAAACTAAAAGTTCTGTACTTAGTAAGTCTTCCTTTGACTCCACAGTAGGCAGACACTTTTACTGTAAACCTGTCTTGGTGAATATAGTCTCTTTATCAGAGCAAACTCACCACATTATGCAGGTGCCCCGGCTTCTTCCCACAAATGTCTCAGGTACTCACAAGCAAAACCGCTTTCAGGCAGCTTCTCCCTCCAGACTGGACCAGGGATTGCCACTGAATTCCTGGAATTCCCTCCTCATCCCTCTGGGGATGGGGCACTGGAACAGCTCTAGGAACGGTCTCTACCACTTCCTTCTGTTCTCTTCTGTGTTCCTCTCTAGGGTGAGAACACACAACCCAGTTGTCTGAGGTAGCTCTATATTAGAGCTAGGCTCTGAGGGGCTGCCAACCGCAGCACTCCTCACTCTCTCAAGACTCCACACAGACTGCTCTCTGAAGACTGACTTGAATTTCCCAACATTCTACTGCTAACTCCCTGCAGCTGGCATTCCATTGTGGCTTACGCTACTGCGAGAATTCTATGGTGACATCATCACTCCAGCTCAGCTGAAACTGAAAATGGAGTAAGACAGTGTGAAACCCATTTAACTGGCATCTCACAAGCTACCTTTCCCTGTCTGCCACTGGTTCTAAGTAGGATTCTAGTAACCCTGGGGAACAAGGGGGCTACACTGTGTCTTATCAAAACTTCAAGAAATAGTTAATGTATGAACACCTGGGACCATGTATGCCATGAATAGTCACATAAATGGCTGCTGGCTGCAAGCATCTTGTTTTAAATAGGGATACAAAAGCTGACAGTTTCCCTTTAAGCAATAAGGCATGACAAGGTGTGCAGTATTGTGGAATACCAGCATGCCTCAGGAAATGATGCACGAGGCAACACTGAATGCCTTACACACCCAAGAAGTACCATTATCCCACAATTACGCAGACCATGGAGTGCCTCATTGCGATTATAAAATGTTATTTTATTTTATTTATTTAGTTTTTGTTAACTGGGTAAGTGCACTAGCCAGCAAGTGACTATTTTCAGGCACGACCCGGGAGATACAATCCAATACAAGTAGAACAGTGCAGGTTACATAGTACATGTACAGGTACATTGATACAAGCATACAATTTTGATAAGAAAGCAGAGAGTACTGGAGGAAGGACAGATTTTGGATTGGGTATGGGGAAGCTGTGTGGGGGAATGTGGGCTGGGAAGGGTAAGTGCATAGCTCAAGTAGATGGGAGGTGGTGGGGCTGGAAGACAAGGTAAGAGAAATCCTCCAATTGGGTTGGCCGCGAATCTAAAGACAGTGTACATGGGCAGGCAGGAGAGGAAAGGTAGAGTGGGACAACGAAAGGATTATGGCTTTAGCGGTGAGAGGCAGGAGTATGTAACTGGGCTCATGGACTGATTCCCTGTAAAGAGGTGCAGCCGGGGGGGGGGGTGGACAGGGGTGGAAGAGGTTAAGGACTGGTCAGCAATTGGTAGGAAAGGAAAGCGTATAGACTATAGGTAACGGAGAACAGGGAAGGCTTAGGTAGTGGTACACAGGGGGTCGTGGCTGAGAATGGAAACAGTAGGCGTGAGCACGATCTGTTTTGGGGAAACATAGGGACAGAGACTGGGACTCACGGAACCTTGTGATGAGATGAGCGGTAGGAGACAGTCGCCCGCTGGTGCGCTACAAACTGGGTCAGTTGGAAACGGATGAGCAAGGGGTTCGAGAAATAGATAGGTTTCATAAACGGCATGGTGACCCACGGGGAGGGGGTAGAAACTGCGATGAGGAAAAGAACAGGGTAAAAGCGGAAAATACAGCTTTAAGCGGTGAAATGCTGTAGTCGGCATCTGGGCTTGTGGAACCGTAGCCGCAGGGCAAGAAGGGGACTCAGTCACGGGAGGGGAGAGTTACGCAACATATGGCTATAGCGAGAAAGGCAAGGTAGCGACCCAGAGCTGTGGAACTGGATGCCAGCAAGGAATACTATGGGTCACAGTGGGGGGCAGGAAGATGAGGAGAGACCAGTACCAAATTACAATAAGATTTAGTGCAAAACAGTAGGATGGGAAAGCAGGTTCAAACGATAGTAAGGTATTGGCAATTTTATACACAACGTCCGTAACAATAAGGTGACTGGAGACATTTGTAATACACATATTACAGTAAGTAAAACGTCAAATGTCATAAAACAAGGTTAGAGAAGGTAAAGTGACTAGGCATTTATAAGACAGTATAGCCATATAAGTTTCTTTGTAAACATAATATAAAGTGCAAGCAGTCCCAAAAATAACCGGTTTGCAAGGCATCAAAATAGTGGAAAGATAGACGAATGGACATATACAAGGGAAAGGGAGGTGGACTTAGATTGGGGGAAGGGGAGGTCCAGGAGGAAGGAGTTAGGTAGGATCAAAACAGGTACATTGGTCCATAGAAGTAAGGTGATTCCATAGTCTTCACTTGAAAGCAAGGTGTGAGGAAGCATGTCTAAGGTCCGTAGGTAGTGAGTTCCATAATTGGGGGACAGCATGCCTAAATACACCAGAGCCCTTGGAAGTGCGGCAGAGGGGAACAATTAGTAATGACTTTTCAGACGATCTCAGCTCACGTGAAGGGATAGTAGGCTGGAGCAGTTCAGATAGTGTAGCAGGTCTCATCACTCTGATTATGGAGTCTGAGAGGCAGCAGAGAAGTACTGTCTGGTGGAGGAGGGGAAAGCCAGCCTAGGTCTTTATAAAGTTGGCAGTGATGTTTTAGGCGAGGTGCCTTTGATGCATATCAGCAAACATTATTGGGTGGTATCCCATTTTTGTAGTGCAGTTTTATTTGCCATGGTTAGGATGGGGAGCAGTAGGACAGAGTTGGCAGGAGGATTCCCCTGGCAATGGCAAGCTTGGTGGTGGGTGAGCATGTAGTTAGTCCTGTAGGCAGCCCCAGTTTGCAAGTGACCGCTTGCAGGTTTCTAGGATGTGCTGGTTCAGGTCAAGGGATTGGTCAAGCAGTATACCCAGATAGCGGAACGTGCTTACAGTCTCGAGAGGGGTTCCGCTTAGGTCAAGTATATTCAATGGAGATGAGCATGATCTAAGTTTATGGGTTGTTCCCAGGAGCATGGCTTTTGTTTCGCTCGCGTTAAGTATGAGGTGATGAGTGTTTAGCCAGTGTTGAGCCGAGTGGAAGGCAGATGTCAGAGTGGCATTGAGGTGGTTAAAACAGCCTGACCGAGCATAGATAACTAGGTCATCAGCATAGAGTAGCGAGGCACCCGATGTTGTACTGCTGGGCAGATTATTTATGAACAGTGAAAAGAGGAGAGGGCCTAGTACTGAGCCCTGCGGTACTCCAATGTTGATTGTGGTGCTGTCAGAGATAGCAGAGTTGAGTTTGACCGCTTGTGTCCTGTTTGGTAGGTAGCTTCTGAACCAGGTTGTTACAGGGGATGAGAAGAAAAAATTACTCACCTTAGTAATGTTGTTTCTTCTAATGGAGTCTTGCTATATTATGACATATGCAGTGAGTCCCAACCTTCAAACTGCTCCGGAGGTGAAAGAGTTAACTTTCCATGCCAGGCATGGAACTTTGAGCTCGAGTTCGGTTGAAAACTCTATCTGTTGTTCTTCAAACTCAAACTGTCAGATCTTTATGAGCAAAACTCACTAAGACTCTGTGTGGAAGCTGTAAACCTACACTAGCCAACTGGCTACTAATTATATAAACACATTATTTGGTGCCAAAACAAATACTCAAGTCAGGAGACCCAAAATGATAAACACAACACAGGTAACCCCAAAAGGAGGGTGAAACAAGGTGGGCATCTAAAAAGTGCTAACACTGCCTTGCCCACCCACATCCCAAAAAAAGTAAGGTTCTGAGAGGGGCAGGCAGGGAGGTCATAATATAAGACTCCATTAGAAGAAACAACATTACTAAGATGAGTAATTTTTTCTTCAAACAACATGAAGTCTTGCTATATTATGACATATGCAGACTACACAGCAGTACCTCCATGGAGGAGGGACAGAACATACTTAGGAAATAGGCTCTGAAGCACAGCTGTGCCAAACCGAAGGCTACTCCTAGCCTGATGTCCAGGAGTAATGCTTGGTAAAAGTGTGAACTGTTTTCCAGGTAGCTGCTTGACATATCTCCAGGATAGGGATGTTCCTGGCAGCAGCCAGAGACGTGGCTATACCTCTGGTAGAGTGAGCCCTCAGGCCTGAGGAAAGAACCTACCCATTTTATCATAGCAGAATTGGATGTAAGAGACAATACACCTGGCAATGGATCTTTGGTGGCAGGTTTCCTTTGCCAACCTCACCATAAGTGAGGAACAGTTGGAGGAGTCAAACCTGTGACCCTTGGCACGATCTATGTAGTAGCTAAGGGATCTTTTGACATCTAAACTGTGCGACTCTCCTCTCGCCAGAGGAGGAATGGTCGTGAAGTACACAGGGAGAGAGACAGATTGATTAAGGTGGAAATCTGAAACCACCTTAGGCAAGAACTTTCTGTTAGTCCTGAGGACTACCTTATCTCTGCGAAAGGAGATAAAATCAGGCTCCACTGACAATGCTTGTAACTCACTTATGCGTCTGGCAGAAGTGATGGCTACCAAAAACACAGTTTTCCATGTTAAGTACTTCAGCTCTGCTGAAGACAAGGGCTCAAAAGGCGGTTGCATAAGCTGGGCAATGCAAATATTAAGATCCCAGGCAGGGGCAGGATCCCTGAATGGGGGTTGGTGTGAAGCAAACCTTTGAAAAACTTGGAGAAAACAGGATGGGCTGAAAGAGAAGAGGATTTACCTGCTGATAAGAAAGCAAACACGGCTGCCAGGTGCACCTTTAGGGTAGCTGGTCTCAGCTCCAAAGTATTTAGATGGACCATATAGTCCAGGACTGTGGTAAACCAGCAGATTCTGGGGAATATGCTTGCAGAGCACCATATGGAAAATCTCTTCCATTTGGAATTATAAGAGTTCTGGTGGAAGGCTTTCTAGAAGCCTTCAGGATATCCAATACACCTTGGGAGAGGTGTAGGTCAGCAAACTCTAACTCTTCAAGAGCCAGGCCTTGAGATTGAGAGATTTGAGGTTTGGGTACCAAACTCTCCCCTGAGCACAGGTTAACAGATTGTGATTCCTGGGAAGACACAGGGGAAGGAGGACTGCTAAGGACATAAGGAGTGGGTACTAGGGCTGTCTGGCCCAGTCTGGAGCAATCAGGATCATCTTGCAGGGTTAAGATCTGATTTTGACTAGCACTTTGAACAGGAGAGGGAAGGGGGGAAAGGCATAGAGAAACTTCCCTTCCCAACTGAGAAGGAAGGCACCCATGGGGACTGAGCCCAACACTGGGGGCCTGCAGCAAAAAAGGGGAAGTTGGTGATTGTCTGGGGCTCCAAAAAGATCTATCTAGGGTGTGCCTCATCTGGCAAATACCACCTCCAGTACTAGGGGATCCAGAGACCATTCGTGATGGCCCTGGGAAATCCTGCTGAGAGCATCTGCCAGGACATTGTCCTTGCCTGGGAGGCGAACTGCCACAAGGGAGGTGTTCAGAGAGTAAGCCAGAGACCACAACTTCATTGCTTAGGTGCACAAGGCCGTAGACCGAGTGCCCCCTTGTTTGTTGATGTACCACATTGTGGTGGTATTGTCTGTTCTGACCTGAATAACTTTGTTCTGAACAGATTTGGAAAAAACTTGAAGTGCTAGAAAAACTGCTCTGAGTTCCAACAGATTGATGTGGAGCAGAGATTCCTGAGGGACCACAATCCTGGCAGTGAGGTCGCCATGTGAGCTTCCCACCCCAAGAGGGATGCATCTGTAGTAAGGATTAAGGAGTGAGACTGAGGGGTGAAGGGGACCCCCTGTCTCAAATTGCCCTGGTCCTGCCACCACTGAAGGACTTGGATCAGGGTTCGAGTCACTGGGATTAATTTGGTTAGATGGTCCCTCCTTTGAGACCAAAAGGCTCTCAAATGGAACTGGATGTCCTTCATCTGAAATCTGGCTCCCTGCACTACTGCTGTGGAAGTAGCCATGTGTCCCAGGAGCTGGAGAAAATGCCTTGCTGGTCGAGAGACCTGCAGGGTGAAGGAGAAGCCAGAGAAATCAGGGTCCTTGCTCTTCCAGAGGAAGGAAGGCTCTCGCTTTTTGTGTTCAGTTCGCACCTATAATAGTGAGAAGCTGGACAGGTTCCAGGACTGACTTGGAAGATTGAGAAGGAAACCTAGAGAAGTAAGCAGTTGCTGAGTTACCTGAAGATGTAATCTGACTTCTGAGACTGGCATACTATGAGCCAATCATCCAGGTAAGGAAAGATGGCAATTTTTTGCCTTCTTAAGTGGGCAACTGCTACTGTCAGGCATTTTGTGAATACCCTTGGGGCAGATGTGAGGCCGAAGGGCATTGCTCTGAACTGGTAATGGCCTGAGGGCAGTTCGAATCTGAGGTACTTTCGATGGCAGCTTCAGATGAGAACCTGAAAATAGGCATCCTTGAGGTCCAGGGACACTAGCCAGTCCCCTGGCCTTAAAGAGGGTAAAATAATTCCCAGAGTCACCATTTTGAATTTTGGTTTTAAAAGGTGCTTGTTTAGGTACCTGAGATCCAGGATGGGCCGTCATTCTCCTGTCTTTTTTGGGGTAAGGAAGTACTTGGAGTACAATCCTTTGCCCTGGTGTAGGGGTGGAACCCTTTCCACAGCTCTGAGAGCCAGGAGGGTAGAGACATCTGCTTCTAGGGCAAGAGCCTCTGATAGATTTGCAGGTGGAAAGGATCTGGTTCTCATCTTTGGAAATTTTTTGAAGCTGAGAACCAGTCCCTGACTTACTACTGCCAGGACCCACTTGTCTGATGTTAGAGACTCCCAGTCCTGGACAAAGTAAGCCAGCCTGCCCCCTACAGGTAGTGGAGAATCGGCCCTGGACATCCCATCAGGGTGCCTGCTTGGCAGGGGCTTTAGGCTGAGGAGTGGAAGCATGTCTGCTTGCACCCCGTCTGCCTCTACCTCTAAAGAACCCCCTCTGGGCATAAGCTGAAGAGGAGGCCTGGGCTTGGTAAAAAGGCCTATGAAAAGGCCTGCCCCTGCCCCAGGGAGGCTGCCTTTCAGGAGTGGCCTACCTTTCTTTGGCCTGTGCACTCCTATAGGTGGTCCTATACTCATCCATTTTCTTCATGTAATTCTCTGTTTGCTCCCCAAACAGACAGTTGCCCACAACAGGAAAATCCATGGCCTTAGTCTGGGTATCCTGTGACAGGCTAGTACAGCTGAGCCAAGCCATTCTACGGAGAGCCACAGATGTAGCCATGACTCTTGAGGACACATCATTAGAGTCCACTGCAGCATGGAATTGCACTTTAGATGCCTCCAATACCATCAGCGCCACCTGCTACAGCTCCTGGCAAGCTGGCTAGGGACCTGCTTTGCTAGAGCCAAAATAGTATCCCATCTGGATTTCTGGTATCTAGCAACATAAGCTATATAATTTGCTCGTCTGAGTCCCAAGGATGCTGCCATGTACTGTTTCTTTGCCATGACATCAACCCTTCTGGAGTCCTTGTCAGGGTGATGTGAAGTCAGGGGAATATTTGCCTTGTCACAGGCAGCAGCCTGCACCACCCCCACATGGCTGCATTGTTGTGTAAGGAACTCCATCAGAGCCTGATAATGTATACCTTTTGTCCATTCTTTTATCAACAGGAGGTATAGTGAGGAGTTTTAGAATTTTCACTGTCTGTTTCCAAAAGATTTATGCAGAGGAATAGACAGTCTCCTAGACTCTGGGATATCCATCATTTCTACATAATCAGGCTCTTCTTGATCATCCACAGCTTCCTCCATAGGAACTGGAGGGTTTCAGCCACTTTTATAAAACATAAAATGAGAGGGGACTCAGAAAGCCTAGGAGGAGACACTCCTGAAGGTCTGTCTGGAGAGATGTCCGTCAATGGGCACATCCAGACTTTCAAATCCACATTCACTCTCCTCATACCTCTTTCCTCTTTTCTGGTTCATAAAATTCTCTAAATCATACTTTGAACCGTGGAACTAACTGAACTGTACGCTTATTTGATGGTGCCGGTTCGGTCGGAACCGGGAGAGGACTGAACAATTTTAATTGTTTTAGTTATTTCTTCAGCGGTTGGAGAGGAAGTTTGGCTCCACACCAGCTGATTTTCTAGTTCTCTTTGCTGGAACCGACTCCTCAGAGTCGGCTCTCCTTGCCCGAGGAAGCTCGCCTGGTCAGAGGGCACTCCTCCGGGTTCGGTTTCAACCTAACTGGGCTGGCCATCCTGTTCAGCTGACTTTTGGCCTCCTTTCCTTGAGCCTACCAACCTCTTTTATCCAGGGTAGCTGCAGGAAAACTTTTACAAATCTGGCAGTCTGCATTGAGGTGGTCAAACCCCAGACACAAACACAGGTGGTGTGGGGTCAGCTTTGGCAAAGGCTTCCCACAGACACTGCAGTGTTGAAACCCAGTGGGCCCGGTTTTTCTTTTGGGTTTCTCAGACATAATGCCAGCCTATCCAAAACTTGCCCATTTATGGCAATCCGCCAAGCAAGACTCCCTTATCGGTTCCCAACTGTGTCACGGGTCGTGGAAAAAAATGTAATGAAATCCGGGTTTTTTTAGAACCGATAAGAACCGGGAACTGCACTTCTAAAGATAAATAATGTATTAGAAACAACCTGATTGGTTCAAACCAAATCGATGAAACCGTTTACAAGTTCCACACAGAAAGTAAATGTAAAACCTATCTAGTACTTACAAATACCACAGATAGAGCTTGAACCAACCGTTGTGGTTTAAATTCGGTTAAAAAACCAAAAGCTTTATACTTTAACTGACAAAATGAACTGAGTAGAAGGAGAAATCTCCGGAGTGACTGTTCAGTGAGGCAGAGTAAAGAATCTGACAGTTTGAGTTTAAAGAACAACAGATAGAGTTTTCAACTCGAGCTCGAGCTCAAAGTTTCATGCCCGGCATGGAAAGTTAACCCTTTCCCTCCGGAGCAGTTCAAGGTTGGGACTCACTGCATATGTCATAATATAGCAAGACTTCATGTTGTTTGAAGCCAAGATTTTTAAGGGTAGTAAGCAGAAGGGGGTGATCTATGAGGTCGAAAGCCTTGGTGCAGTCGATGAACACAGCCCCAGTTAGATGACCTTCATCCATGTTTGTAAGAGTATCAGAGGTAAACTTCGCTAGTGCTGTTGTGGTGCTGTGATGTTTCCTGAAGCCATGTTGTGCCTCACAGAGTGAGTTTGAGGAGTCGAGGAATTTGATGGCCTGGGTGGCTACTGGTCCATCTGATTTCTACTTTTAAATGGTTTAATAAGGTTCAAAAAGTTAAGTATTTACTTGTGCTACTGTGCTAAAATACTGTGAGGTCATGTGATCACATCTGGTCAATTATGGGTCTTGGTTACTCGTACTCATTTTATAACTGAAGTTCATGAACAATGAAAGAAAATGGGGGTGATAGATGCAGGAAATATATTACATAAGCTGAAATGGGTCTAAAAAAGGGGTTTAATTCTCAGTCACCAAGAACTGGTGCTAAATCTTTGCAGTATGATTTAGTGACCATCTCTCCTGTGATCCCTCAAGCTATGCTCATAGGGATTGGACAGCCCTTCCATGCCAGCACAGAGCAAGGTGCACTGGTGCACAGAAGGAGGCAGGGCAAGTAAATAGCACGCTGTGCCAGTCACATAGCTACTGCCAGCACAGCAAGTAATGCATTTTTGCAGTGCCCCTGCCCAAGAACTTTTAGGCAGTAAGGGCATCAGGGAATTAAGATCATCATGGGAAAGAACAACAAAATGGACATTCCCAGAGGAACAGGGGTGTCACTGAACTACTACTGTTACCCTGAACTCATACTATGTATGGTACCAAGTCTTTTGCCTTTGCAGTCCCAAAAGACTGGAAAGCCCTACTCCTGGATGTCAAGAATATCATTAACCTGTCCCAATTTACTCAGACTCTAAAGCAGAATATTTTTCTGTCACCCCCTGGCTGTACTCATTTGAAATAATGTCTGTACTTGCTACTTTGTATATTGTCAATTAGTGCTGTGTATTTGTTAAGGGCATTCTGGAAGAAAAAATTACTTACCATAGTAATGTTGTTGTTTCTTCCAGGGGATCCCTTATTATGGTTAACATATGCAGTGAGTCTTGCAGGTGAAGCTGCCTCAGAGTGCGAATGGAATGCAGAATGCATTCAAACATCTGCCTCTGGGTGGTGCTGTGCTCACAGCCTAACATCAGATCCTTTGTAGCCCATCAAAAGTAGACCCTAATTTTGCTAACCTGTATAAAAACTACCCCAAAACAAAAAGCCCGAAGAGCAGTAAAGGATGGCCCAGAGGCCAAGGACAGCAGACTAATCAAAGTCAGCTAAAAGATTGTGCAACTGTGAATGAACAACAAGTGATGTTGAAGCAATTACATATAAGAGGACAAAATGGATTATTGTAGAACCTTTTCTGGTTCTGGAAGGGAGGCACGGTGGGAGATTTAAGGATAATGAGGATCCCTGGAAGAAACATTACTATGGTTAGTAATTTTTTCTTCAAACCCCAGGAGTCCCTCATTATGCTTAATATATACAGACTACAAAGCAGTAACATGGAGGCTGCATACAGAACCCACTTGGTTGAAACAGTTTTGCAGTACAGCAGTGCCAAACCTGCAACCCTCCTGGTTTGTACATCCAGGCAGTAGTGTTTAGTAAAGGTGTGAACTGTTTTCTGTATAGCTGCTTTACAGATTTCCAACAAGGAAACATCCCTGGCTGCTGCCACAGAGGCAGCAATGCCACAGGAGGAGTGTGCCCTGAGACCCTGAGGTGGCTGTTTGCCAGGTTTAGAGTAGTAGAATTGGATGCAGGACACAATCCAGTGGGCAATGGTCTTCTTAAATGCTGGTGTGCCCTCTCCTACTTCACTATATGTGAGGAACAGTTGAGCGTGGGAAGACCTATAATCCTTAGTACGCTCTATGAAGTACCTAAGAGACCTCTTGACATCCAGGCTGTGCAGCCTCATCTCACCAGAGCTGGATTTGTCTGTGAAGACCACTGAAAGAGTGATGGACTGGTTCAGGTAAAACCAGCTTGTTTTGGCCAGTCCGGCACCACCAGTATCACTATTGCCGGCTGAGATCTGAGTTTCAGTAATATAGTAATAATAATGTGTTATTTCGCGATACGCTTTTTTAGATCATCATGGCGCTTTTACAAAAGATAAAAACAACCTTATAAAACAATACATATAATAATAAATAAGTAACATACAGATATAATAAATAACAGGAATCAAAATTATATGCAGGGACCCCTACTTTTCTGCAGCACAGTGGTTCAAGCCCATGGAAGATTGCCATTTGTCAAGAGAACTTCTGCGGGTGGTGGTTTTGTACTCTGCGGCACTAACAAACTACCACATCACAGCAGTCAGCTTGTCATCCTGACTTCACTTTCATGGCAGTGGTTATAGCAATCAGGATGGTGGAAAGCACAGTTAACACTAGTTAAAAAATAACAGACTTATAAAAATAATTTTATGCCTAAAAAGCAAAACAAATGTCTCTCCCTTGATGTCCTAACCTGTTGCATAAATGACATATGCAGAGGGGATCTTATACGATAAATAAGGTATTTATATGCATGCTGTCTATCCCACTAATGAGGTTTCCACTGTCTATCACTTATATATTTATATGCAATCTGTAACATACAGTATATACAAATATGTGTGTGTGGTGAGAGAGACAGAGATACTGTGTGTGTGTGTGTGTGTGTGTGTGTGTGTGTGTGTGTGTGTATATATATATTTTTAATTTCCATGAACTTGCATCCTCATTCATACAGGTCCCATTGGAAATGGAATAGAGGAGTTCTTGCAAAACTCATTTTTCATGTCAACCTGCTTACCCTGACGCACTGCGTAACACCATCAGGCCATGACATGCATGTGAACTGATTGTGAGATAGAGCTCTCCAGCCCTTCACAATGTGTCCATTATATGACAGAACACTGCACCATACATTCCCAGGCTCTGAGTAGTGATGTGTTCCACCAATCCTTGTGCTGCCCAGCCAGCTCTGGAGCTCCCAGAGCTAATCTCTGAACCTGAGTTGCCGGCACGGAAACACATCGTGCTACCCTCTGGCCCAACAGCTGTCCCTACACACAACATTTCTCCATAACTTTTAGGTGATTCTATCAACCAATGACGATATGCAATCAATAACCCTGGCAAAAAATTCTTACAGTGCAATTATTTATTTAACAGGTCTATTCTTTCAACAGGTCTACAGATTATTATATTCCACTATTCTGGGCATAATTATTTTTCTTAAAAATTTAGACATTAAATTCATTTTACCAGTTATTAATTTCAGATGGCATCTCTATACCTTTAAAGGCACAAACAGGTTTGTACAAAGTGAGGTATCGACTTAACAAGTCTGTGCTATTGACAAGGTTTTGTTTAAGTTGGCCCTAACGCAATAATGTAAGACTGAAAATTATATTAGGCTGTAGGCAGGTTGAGCAAATATCACCATGCATGATGTACTGTGCCACCATCTCTGGCAGTGGGAGCTGTGGTAGATAAGTGATTATTCATTTCTGTTGCAGAATGCAGCCATTTTGTTAGGTAATGTATGATGTTATAGCAACGATAACATCACATTCTGAGCATATGGGGGGGGGTTTGGATATAAAAAGAGGGGAAGGGAACCAGATTCTATGCATAAACAGAAACATTAATAAAAAATCACTAAGAAGAGTGAATTCTGTGGCACTGCAGAAGTTCTGCGGTAGATTACAAGTTCTGAGCAAAATTCTGCAGCCACAGAATTCTAGGTGCCTTGATTATACGGAGCTATTGTAGGTGAGACTCCATAAAAAGGTTTTCAATGCCTGTTTGAACCCCTCCACAGTCGTGCACTCCCAAAGCTGACAGGGTAGAGAATTCCAAAGGGTTGGGGCTGCATGTATAAATGCACGGGCCCCAGAAGATTTCAGAAACACCCGGAATCTCTAGCAACCCTCATCAGCTGACCGCTGCTGCAATCGGGTGTATGGACAAGAAGCCTTTCAAGTAGTCAGGGCCCAATCCGTGTAGGGCTTTATAAGTCAGTAAACCAACTTTAAAGGTGATCCACCACCTAATCGGCAGCCAGTGCAGATCGCGCAGGCATGGGAGTAACATGAGATACTGAGAAGCCCCAGTTAACAGTCATGTTGCTGTGTTCTGCATGAGCTGCAGGTGGCAGATTTCAACCCCAGAAAGCCCTAAGTACAGGGAGTTACAATAATCAAGGCACAAAGTCACAAACGCATGGACTAAAGTAGGCAAGTCCTCGGATGGAACCAGGTGCTTAATCCTGGAGATGTTTTATTTATTTATTTAATGTAATCAGTTTACAACATTTGAGCCAACGGCTCATTTACAAAGGTACCTCATCAACAATGGTAGATAATACAGTTAAAATAGAAAGCAGGGTACATACAGAAAGAGCATCAGTATAAACAGACACAATTAATGGCACCTGGTTACAGCAAACATTGGTAGTGTAATACAGAGCAAAAAGGTATAATTGACAACAGTAGCTGGGTAGCAAGTAAGTTATGCATAGGTAGCATAGGGAATGTAACGGTGCTACCAATCAGTAGTGATACAGTTGGTAGAGGGAAAACAAATTGAAATAGTGAGGTTGTTAGGAATAAGGAGGCGAGGATGGAGCAGCCCAGAGGCATTGTCAGGAGGAGGGTGGGTTAGGGCATCCTTTAGGCACAGGAGCAGCACGCTGGCTGAATAGCTCGCTTTTGAGGGCATTTTGAAAGTGGAGATGGTGGGGGTATCAGTGACGGCCCGAGGAAGATTGTTGACCATGCAGGGCTCTATGGCAGAACGATCTCTGACCAAGTGAAGTCCTAGCACGAGGAACCAGGAAGGTGGCTTTGCAGGAGGTCCGGTGCTGACAAGGCTGTGCTGGAAGGCGGAGGAAGTCAGCCCGGGGAGAAAGTCCAAGTAAAGTTTTTTTAAATGATGCACGCTTTGTATAGTAGGCGTCATCGAGACTAAGTATTGTTGCAAGGTCATAGAGTTGGCAGATATGAGGAGTTTAGGCTCCCAGATTAGCCCCTGCAAGCCTTATTTAGGAGGAGGCGAATTTTGTTGAGGGTCAGTCCTGTTGGCAGCCCCATAGACAGGCAGTCCATAGTCCACCAGGAGAGTATGGAGGAAGTAACCGCAACCCGGAGGGCATCAGGGGGAGACAGTTTGTAACGGCAGGACATACCGAATGGATATTGGTTACAGAAGCGAAAAGGCCGATGTGGGTATGGAAGGAGAGTGTGAGTCAAATAAGATCCATAAGTACTTATAGGATTGGACTTGTTCAGTTGTAGTCGGAGCCGGAAAGGATATGGAGAGGAGTTGGATGATTTATTTTGAGGGTGGGCAAGAGCATGGTTTTTGATTTTTAAGATTTATGACCAATCTATGCTCTTTTAAGCCAAGCCTCAGTGCCATCAAAGGCCCTTTGAAGGGAAACCTGGAGGGATGTGGGGCTACGGTCAGTGGCAAAGAGGACGGTATCGTCTGCGTACAGCAGTATTTTCCCAGGGCATGCACTGGGCAGGGTGTTAAGGTAAGCAAGAAGAGAAGGGGCCCCAGGATGGAGCCCTGTGGAACTCCTGAGAGGATCGAACATGGGTCAGAAAGAGTCCCACCAATTTTGACTCGTTGGGAGCGGGCGGAAAGGTAGCTGGAGCACCAAGCCAGTGGTCCAGAGGCAAAGCCAGTGTGACAGAGGGCTTCCAGTAGTAGGGGGTGGGAGACCATGTCAAAGGCCTTAGATAGGTCAAGGAACACAGCCCCCGCCAGGGAGCCAGTATCCAAAGAGGAGTGAAGGAAGGAGGCAAATTCAATGAGAGCAGTGCTAGTACTGGTACTCCTGCTGGGAAGCCGGCTGTTCAGGGCAGAGGATGTTGTATTTGGTCAGGTATTCAGTTATTTGTGCAGCAACTAGTTTTTCCAGTGCCTTGGAAGGGAGGAGAATGGAGATCGGGTCGATAGTTCCCAGCTAAGGACCTGTCACCCCTTTATGGATCGGAGTAACCGTGCAGTTTTCCAGGAGGAGGGAATTGTCCCAGGCAGAGGGATTTGTTAAGAAGGCAGGTGAGTGGGTGAGGACTTGATCCAGGACCAACCGGAGAATTTTGTGGTCCAGGAGACGCCACTGGGACTGTTGCCTTTTTAGAGCACGGGTCAAGTGCAGTCCTGGCTTCCAGGGTAGTAACCCTCACGAAGGTGGAAGCAAGGCGATGGAGGGCAGGGGTAGGATGGGGTGGCTGATCAAAGAAGTTACTGGGGAGGATTGGGCTAAGGTCTGTAAAGGTGGTGTTGAGTAGGTTTGCAATGTCGGCAGGGTCTGTGATGGTGGTGTTGTTGGTGGTAATCTGGGATGGGGAGGGAGCGGGTGTTCCCATTCAGTTGTTTGACCTTATCCCAGAAGTACGGGCACTCCCAGGAGGCAGTGAGGGTGGCCTGATAGTGGTCGGCTTTGGCCTTCCTGATTGCCCATGTACACTTGTTCCAGCGCAGCATTGTCAGGCCTGTCTGTCAGCTGGGCGCCTAGTTTCAGTGCACGCGTACCAAAGGTCCCCTGTGTCTGAGCAACAGTGAGAGAGCAGGGTAATCCAGGGCCAGTTAGGTCTTTTGGAGCGGACGTAGAGATGGGAGCAAAGAGATCGAGGCTTTATTAAAGGTGGAGGTAAAGAAGGCAAGAGCGGTATCTATATCAGGTGCATGGAGAATCGGGGACCAGTCTTGCAGTTCAAGGTACTGCTTAAGGTTTTTTAGGCCATAAGGTCTGAAACGCCGGCGAGGAACGCGCTGTGCAGTGGGTCGGGGTAGGGTGGTCAACCAGCGGAAGAGCACAGGGGAGTGGTCACTGAGTGAATCAGGGAGGACTTGGATGTCCAGAATTTTAGGGGGGCAGTTAGTGATGATGACATCAAGGAGGGTGCTAGTACCTCTCTTGGGGTTCACACGAGTGGGTTGGGAGACTAGCTGGGTTAGATCCAGAGCAGTGAAGGAGTCCCAAGTGGGGGAGGATGAGGGACAAAGCCAGTTCACATTGAGGTCCCCAACTATGATTTTGTCAGCATTGTGGGGAAGGGTGGCAAGGTAGTCAGTGAGGGATAATAGAGATGGGTTTTTGAGTCTGGGCGGTATGTAGGCAGTGGTGAGGTAAAAGGGGGATCTGGCGGGGTCCGGGGTAAGCTTAATGGAGGGCTTGGGCCCCGTTTACAAGGACCGGTGCAGGGAGGGCGATACCAGTGAGTGAGCTCCTGGTGTAGATAGCGCAGCCTCCCCACGTTTGGTTACTCGATCCTCACGATAAAGGGTGTAGCCAGGGAGGGAAACAAGGGAGTCAGGGGTGGAATTAGATAGCCATGTTTCCCAGCGCAATGATGTCAGGGTTTGCGCTGAGAGACCCAACATTGGAGGTCGAATTTTTCAGGACGCTGCATATATTCATGGAGGCGATCAGCAGTCCGGGACGCCCTCCTGTTGAGGTGGTCCTGGTGGGTCCGGATTGGGGTGGATATTGCCAGATAAGAGTAGTAGAAGGACAACAGTTCTGGCCAGGCACGGCGATAGTAGATTGAGCCTACGGCTGGGAGGAGTTGGGGTGGGACTGGAGGAGCAGGGGATAGGTAGGAATTAATGTCAGGGAGGGCAAGGATAGTGATCTGTCTGAAAGGGATGGGAGGGAGGGGGGGGCGAGGAGATGGGAGTTGAAGGTCAGGTGCATGGACATAGTAGGGTGAGTAGGAACTAGGTTGGTGGGAAGTAAGGTGAAGTAGCCTGTAGCCTAGGGGAGATAAATGGCTGGAGGAGGGTGAACCAGGAGGAGGATGACGGGAGGGAGTTTAGCAGAAGGTGAGCAAGCATGGCGAGCAGGTGGTAGAGGAGTGAGGAGTTAAGATAGCTGTACTGCCTCCTAGAGAGTGTGGCTGCCACTTTAGATTAGTGGTAGTGACACGGACCCTGGTGGTCAGGGTACAGGGTTCAAGTCCCAACTAGGGCAGCACAGAATATGCCATGTTCCTAAAATGATGAAAGGAAGACGACTATGGCCGATGCCTGAGATCATAAAGTCAGTCTGTCATCAAGCACTACCCCAGGTCTTGCACCCATTCAGAGGATAGGAGCTGAGAGCCCCGAGAAAATTCCAGAGGGCTGATCATCCCTAACCCCTCTATTCAATGACCAGGGTCCACTAACATCACCTCCGCCTTTCCGCATTCAACTTTAACCAGCTCGAGTTGATGCAGTCCAGGATTTCAGCGAGGCAGGTATTAAGCACCAAGACAGCTCTATCCTGGTCGGGAGCAAAAGACAGGTAGAGTGGGGTATCATCAGCAGAGCAGTGAAACCTCAGCCCATACCATCTTACAATGTCTCCAAGAGGCAGCATATACACTGCAAACAACATGGGGGACAGCACTGAACCCTGAGAGACCCCACACAGGGGAGAAAGGGTCAGAGGAAAAATCCCCATCACCACTCTCTGACTCTGGCCAGTGAGGAAGGAAGTAAACCACCTAAGGATCATATCTGACAGTCCACAGATGGACCTCAGACGTCCAAGCAGCACCCATGGTCTACAGTGTCAAAAGCTGAAGAGAGATCAAGGAGCACCAAGATAGGATGGTTCCTCCAATCCTCGCCATCAGGAGATCATCAAACACCCAAACTGGCACTGTCTCAGTACTGTGCCTCTTATAAAACCGGACTGGAGAGGTTTGTAGATGTTATGGATGGTCAAGTGGTCATCCAGCTGTATCGCCACTACTTTTCAATCACCTTCCTATAAAGGGAAGGTTTGAAATAGTCTGTAATTGGCCAGAGAGTATGGGTCCAAAGAAGCTTTCAGGAGGGAAATTACCACCACCGCCTCTTCAGTGAGCTTGGAAACTCACTGATTCCAAGGAGCACCGACTATCCAA
Source organism: Neoceratodus forsteri (assembly GCA_016271365.2). Taxonomy (NCBI): domain Eukaryota; kingdom Metazoa; phylum Chordata; order Ceratodontiformes; family Ceratodontidae; genus Neoceratodus; species Neoceratodus forsteri. The sequence goes on along the minus strand of CM028129.1, from coordinate 1,704,724,759 downwards.
GCCAGGACCAGGATGATCGTATCCCAACAACCCATAACCAAGGAAGTTGGGCCTGGATCCAAACTACAGCACATAGGGCGTATACCCTGGACAATCTGCATAACATCCGCTTGGGCAAGGCAAAGGTTCTCCAGGAAGCTCAAGGTGAGATGACCAAGCACCAATCATCAGTAACCCCCATAGAGTAAGCTGAACAAACGTCCAACCTGATGTCGGCCACCTTATCCGCAAAGAACTGAGCAAGCTGATCGCACTCTACTTGCAAAAAAGGTCTTCGGAACTGCAGACAGGTTGGGTTGCACAACCTGTCAACAGTTCAGAAGAGCTGGGCTGGTCGATTCGAGCAGCAGCAATCTCTCCCAGACAGGAATTCTGTCTTCTACGGAGATCGTTGATTGGTAAATCTTATAATGTTCAACCAATCTAAGGTGGTCAGCAGCCAGGGTGGATTCCGCCAATGCCGCTCCAACCAACGCCCCACTCGCTGCAACTCCCTTTAAAGGTCTATCAAAACCAGGGCACGAGGGCAGTGGGAGAGGATGAACATGGATGGGAGCATTCAAGTCCAGAGCTGATGAGATGGCCTTATTATATGCCACCAATAAGGTCTCTGGTCTCCAGCTGGTAGCAGGAAACTCTCAGAGGTCAATCACTGCTGCTAGGCCTTCAGGACTCACTTCCTGAAAAGGGCAGTAACTGACCATCTCCACAGGGGCAGGCCTCCGAAGGGGGGCACAAAAGTTGAACCTCATGGTGTAATGATCAGACCAACGAACTGGTTCCACCTCCAAGTTGGAGGCCTCGATCCCCAGGAGGAAAACCAGATCAAGAGAGTGACCGAATTTATGGGTGGCAGAGGTAGCAACCTGTGTAATGCCCAGAGAAGTCATAAGCTGGAGGAAGTGTTGTCCAAACTGAGAGAGATTGTCATCAACCCAGGCACTGAAGTCTCCGAGTACCATCAACCTGGGGGACTCCAATGCCATGTCGGCGACGTAGTCCGCTACTGCCTGCAGGAATCACATCTCATCCACAGGTGGACAGTAGATGAGGCTAACCTGCAATCTCACATCAGCCACTCATGTACACCCCACATAATTCGCCTCAACTGGTACATTTGTGAGGCCCAACTCAGTCTTAAACAGACTGCTACCCTCTGCCGATCCAATCTTGAGCGGTGTATCACCAAGTACCTGGTCAGAACTGTAGCATCCAGATTGGGTCCCGCATTTTCATCCAATCAGGTCTTGGTGATGCAAGCCAGATCAGTTGTTTCAATTAGATCTGCAATAATTGCAGTCTTATTTTTAATACATCTGGCATTGCATAACACCGCTTGAGTTGGATGGGCCTCAAGGACTGCCCCAACTACTTGCCTGCCACACAAGGCAGTGCCCTTGGGTATGGAGACTAGATAAGGTGCACCCCATTCCAGACTCTGAAAATCAGGAGAAAGGGAGGGCAGGCATAAAGGAACTTCCCTGACCAGTCCAGAACAAGGGCATCCACTGGAAGAGTTCCCAGAACTGGAGGCCTGCAGCAATACAGAGGAAGTTGATGGTTGAGGTGAGAGGCGAAAAGATTTATTTCTGATGTACCCCACATTCTAAACACCTTGGCCAGCACTCGCTTGTTCAGACACCATTAGCTATGCCTTTGGGTTGATATGACTGAGGGCCTCTGCCAAGGTGTTGTCCTTGCCAGAAAGTGTATGGCTGAAAGACTGACATCCAGGAGCAGGCCAAACACCAGATCCTCATGGCTTCTAAACACAGGACAATGGACCTTGTGCCACCCTGCTTGTTTATGTAAAACACTGCAGTGGTGTCTGTCCTGATCTGCACTGTGTGGCCCTCTACTTGTGGAGCAAAGGCCTTTAGTGCCAAGTAAATGGCTCTGACCTCTTGAAGACTGATGTGAGCCTGTGACTCCTTTGGAGTCCAGATGCTACTGACAGAAGTACTGTCCAGATAAGCTCCCCATCCCAGCAGAAAAGCATCTGTAGTGATGATTTTTGTGGGAGAAGGTGCTTGAAAGGGAATTCCTACCAAGAGGCTGACTGTTTTCTTTCACCAGTGTAGGGCCTGAAGGAAAGTCATTGTGACTAGGATAAATTTGGACAGGGAATTGCTTCTTTGAGACCAGTGAGACCACAGGTGGTACTATATGTCCCTCATTCTGAATTCGACTCCTGGGACCATGGATGCCATGTGTCCTAGGAGCCTCAAAAAGTGTCTGGCCAGCCTGGTCTTGCCCAGAACAAAAGAATCTGCCACTGACAAGAAGTTTGGATTCTTTCTCGGTGGAAGAAATGCCCTGCTCTGCTGAGTATCCAACTCTGCTCTATGAAAGTAAGGAGTTTGGTTGGTTTCAATTGGGATTTCTTCTGTTATAAGAAACCCCAAGAAGTGCAGAGGTGCTTTGTTGCGAGACGGCCTCTTCTACTTGTACAGAGGTTTTCCACTATGAGCCAGTCATCCAGGTAAGGACAGACTGAGAGTCCCTGTTTTTTAGATGTGCTGCCATGATAGCCAGACATTTGGTGAATACCCTTGGTGCAGATGCCAGGATGAAGGGTATGGCTGCAAACTGGTAGTGCCCTGATCAAAGTTTGAACCTCAGAAATGTTTTGTGGGACTGCCTTACTGAAATGTGGAGGCAGGCATCCTTAAGGTCAAGGGAGACTAGCCAGGCTTTCTGCTGAAGGGACTGTATTACCATTTTTAGGGTAACCGTTTTGAATTTGAGTTTCAGAAGATGCTTGTTTAAGTATCTGAGGTCTAAGATAGGTTGCCATTCCCCTTTTTTTTTCTTTTGTGTCAGGAAGTATCTGGAGTAGAGACCTTTGCTCCATTGATGGGCAGGCACTCTCACTCTACCACCCTTGCTATGGCCAGGACCTAATTCCAGAGGGCCATCTGATACTTGGCTGTGTATGCCATGTAAGAAGACAGGCAGAGGAGAAGAGAGGCTGAGGTATAGGTTTTCTTAGCCATAAAGTTCATTCTTCTGGAATCTTTCTCCAGGGGCTGAGAAGAGAGAGGGACTCCTGCTTTGTCAGATGCAGCCTGTTGTATCACCCTTCATGGCTGAGATGTACAGAAAGGAAAGCAGTATCTGTTTTAGATAACTAATATTTCTTGTCTATTCATTTGTCAACCCCAGACAAAGATGTAGAGGGTCTGGAAAAGCTTCCTAGTGTTCTTCCTAAATGCCTTATAAATAGGAAGTGCTACTTTTTTAGGAGGAGGGAGACCTTTCATTTCCCTATAATCCTGGTCTTACTCTTCTTCCTGGGTAGACTCCTGAGAAGGGAGGTCAAGGTGTCTACTATGTGTTGCAGAAAAGTTAGGATGGAGGAAGTAGCCTCCTGATCTTTGGGGATGCACCAAAATTGGGGTCAGGGACACATCAGGCTCTGGGATGTTGTCCTCTGATACATCATCTGGAGCATCATAATAATCCTCATCATCGTCCCTATCATAAGCTCCTGTATCAGAAGGAGCTGCAGATGGGGTTTTCTAGGAGAGGCAGGGTGGTGAAAAGGACCCCATGCCCTATAGGGTCCAAAAACATGCCAGGCTTTATCCATATCCTCCACAGATGTTAACTACTTTTATGTGTCTGGGAGATTCCACCCTGGGGTTCTGTATGTTTAAATTTTTCTTTATGTTTTTTTACCCACTGCTGTCTCACTTTTTAGCAGAGCTAGGAGGGGCAGTGGTATGCTTTCTTTATAAGGCTTCTTTGGAGCCACCTCATCTGTGACTTGGTCAGGATTTCTTTTTGAACCAGGCACCTCATCAGCACCTTTAGAATTTTTAGGTTTAGCAGGAACTTCATCAGCTCCTGAATTTATATTTTTCCTTTTGCAGACACTTCATCAGCATCTTGGGTTGGCTTAGATTTAGAAGATGCCTCATCGGTGCCTTGATTAGAATTTTTATTCTTTGAAGGACGCTCATCGGAAGCCTTGGGTCTTTGTTAGAGCAAAGTGAACAACAGTGATCTGGACCTAAAAACCTTAAACACAGGTCGTGGGTATCAGCTTTAGCCACTGTTCTGTGGCACTTTAGACAATTTTTAAAACCTGTGGGTCCAGTCCTCTCATTAGGGATTTCTGACATGTCAAAACTCAGAAACCCCAGAAAATAAAGCCCTAGTAGGGTTCTGTTAAGAAAATGGTTAGTTCTCATGTAAAGAATCATGTGTAAAATAGGTAAATAAAAATAAAACGCCAGTTCCTACTTAAAAAGGGAACCACGATAAAATAATGAAAGGAACCATCGAATAAAATAAATGCGGTTACTATTTTAGTTAGAAAATAAAGAAAAGGAATCACAGGGGAACCAAGGAACTGGCTTAAAAAGCGGGTTCCTGGGAACCGAAAAGAAACCATTAAAAACACAAGAAAAGCTACTCAGCACACTATAAATGTAAATAGACTAAAATTATAGCCACCAAGAAGTATAAAACGTTTTCCTTGGCAAAGAGAGTAACACCCCAGAGGCAGTGTTGCTCAGTCAGGCGGAGAAAAAATTCTGGTGCCTTCTACACAGCCTCTGCTCGGCACACCCACAAGTTTTCTCTGACTGGCTAATTCATAAACTCATTACCATAATCTCCACCTCCGGGGCAATAGTACTTGGTCAGCTCACTGCTCATGCTACTGCTGCTAAAGGACTCCTGGGGTGAGAACAAAATACTTTAGAATCTGATTCACTGGACATGTAAAAGGGTCCTGTTGATGGGAATCAGCCCCGTAAAACAAACTGGTTCCACTTCATGAAATAAGTAGCTTTGGTGAATTCAGCCATCTTTTGAGACATCCCAAACCTAGCAATGGCTATGTCTTCAAGAGCCATGCATGGAGATGGAGTGACTTGAGGTTTGGATAAACCAGGGTTCCCTGTTCCTCTAATGGTAATCCCTTGCCCAGGGGCAGAGGCACTCGTGGCTCCACTGCCAACTGCTGCAGTAGGGGAACCAAATCTGATGAGGCCTAAGGAGTGATGAGTATCAGAGTGGCTTCCTCCATTTGGAGCTTAATTAACACCTTCTGGGTTAGAGGACAGGAAAAAAGGTTTAAAGGAGCCTCCCTTTCAAGAGAGGGACAATGCATCTCACCAGAAAACCCAGGCCCTGGAATACAAGAGCAGAAAAATTGACGCTTTACGTTGAATGGGGATGCAAAAGATCCAACTCTGGATGACCCACCTGTCGAACAGTTCTTCTGCTACTGATGTCAACAGTTCCCACTTGTGCATTCTGGACTGTGACCTGCTTAGCCTGTCTGCCAAGACATTCTGGACACTTTGAATACGAACTGCCAACAGTTCTAGACTGTGCTCCGAGCTCAATACCAAACCTTCAGTGCTTCCCTGCATAGGAGGTAGAAATGACTTCCTCTTGCTTGTTTATGTAGTGCACCACACTGTTGTCTTTTACGTAGTAGATGTCCCAGGGATAGATGGGTCTGGAAGGCTTATAGACCATACAGAACAGCCCTCATTTCTCAGATGTTTATGTGGAGGTGTGCTCCACTTTCACCCATGTTCCCTCGCGCCTGATGAGAGCTCAGATGTGCCTCCCCAGCCCATCCCCGAGGCATCTGTAGTGAGAATCTGATGAGGAGGGAATCAGGAAAGGAATCCATTTCAACAAATAACTGGATTCTATCCACCACTGAAGTACCTTTCAGACAGGGATGTTACCAAGATCTTCTGCTCTAGGTCATCAGTGTGTTGATCCCATTGAACTTTTAATGTCCATTGGGGAATCCTCATATGCAGTCTGGCCAGTGGTACCTTAACAATGTCGTGCTGTTAAGGACTCCACCCCTGCCTTTTTACTAAAACGACAGGTGGCATGCTGTTGGCGTTGGCAGCAATACCTGGTGGGGGACCTGGGTTCGGGGAGGATGAGGTTACCTGGCACAAGGGACCTAGGTTTGGCTACTCTGCACATGGGCACCCAAGTAAATCCAACTACAGGAAGCAATAACTGTAATGTCCAGAACCAGAATTGGGATTTTTCAGTGTGGCTTTATTCAGACTAGATGACACATGACAAAGCATTGAACGATCCCCAAAAGGGCTGCATTTAGTGTATATGCAGATAGAGACTAAAGACGGTCCATTTGTAGAATGAACACATTTTTTACACTGTCTGGCTCTGGACCCACCAGGCACTCAGCCCGGACTTTGCATGCGCTTTGGATACACAGCCGACTGGCCCGGCTCCTGTCGGCCACTTGACTGACGGTCCACTTGAAGAATGAACCCAAACTTTACTTGGAAAGACATCCCATCAAACAAGGAGACCCCAAACTGTGGCTCCCCACACCACTTAGAGTCTGCGACTCCTAGAGAGATTTTCAAGTTGCGACCCACGTCTGGATACCCACCCCATCACTGGCCAAGTGCATGAGGCAAGTAGCAAAACACAGAAGAAATCCGTAGAGGTGGACCTGGTTACTAAAGATGGGGGTTTTTCCCACCTCCAGCTCCCACAGCCCATACCCAGCCATTGCTCGATACACAGAAAACTTTAGAACTTTAAAATGTAGATTGAATGGTGGATGACCTGAAGCACCCCCTCCACAGCACTACTTGAAATCCAATAAAACTTTAGACTGTTTGACTGCTCCATTTGTTTGTCCTAGTAACATAGTCCTCCCAAATAGCAGTCCACATCCATTTCCCAACTGAAGAAAACAATTTGTTTGCCCCTTCAAATGGAGCCAAACACTCACCCATTCGTTGCAGGTGCCCCACAGGCGAAGTAAAACTTTCTTTGCTGTTATACATGAACAGACTGAACAAAAACTAGGCAGCTTCCATCCATAGTGGGTAAAGGGGGTTGCCCCTGGAACCCACAGAGAACTTTTCCTCCCCCCCGGAGGGAGGGGGCACTGAGACCGGGGGAGTCTCAGGAATGTCCTGACTGTGACCTGTTGTTGTAAACCATCTGAGCCTATACAATCAGGCATTCGGCCCTGTCCTGGGGCAGGTAGGCTAAACCTTGAGCTGTGTCCATGACTGCCCCAACGTGCTACAGGCACTGACAAGGGTCAGAACTGATTTCAGCAGACTAACTGTGATCCCTAGGGCATCGAACAGCTGTCTGGTACATGCTAGGGTTTAGTAAGCTGCTCTTTGGAGTGAGCTTTGAGCACCCAGTCATCCAGATAGGGAAAGACATACAGTTCTTCTCTTCTGAGGGCTGCTGCCACTACTGCTACACATTTGCTAAAGACCCTTGGACAGATGAAAAGCCAAAGGGCAATACCCTGAACTGGTGGCATTCTTCCTAGAAAAGGAACCTGAAGTACTTCCTGTGAGGAGGACAGCTCTTGATATGCAGGTAAGCATCCTGCATGTCTAGGAAACATATCCAGTCCCCTCCTTGTAGTAGTGGCAACAGGCCATTTAGGGTGACCATTCTGAACTTCTTGTACTGAATAAAGAGGTTCAGATTCCTTAAATCCAGAATGGGCCTCAAATCCTCTGTACATTTGGGGACTAGGAAGTAGTGAGAATAGAATCCCTGTTCCTTTGATCCCAAGGAACTGGTTCTATGGCCTTTTTCTGCCTTAGGGTGTGTACTGCCTCTAGCAGCACCAATATGTATTCTGGAGGATAGGCTGAAGGAGTTGGTGGATGGTTTGGGGTAACTCCAGAAGCTCTAGAGCATGACCATGTTCTATGTTCTGCAGGACCCATGCATCTGATGTGATCTTCCTCCACTGGTCCAAGTGGAGGGAATGGCAACCCCTACTACTGTGATGTAGACAGCCAGTTCTGAGTGCTCGAGTGCTGTATTAATTTTGTTATAACATAAAAATATGTGAAGGAAGGGTAAGTTCAAGGAAAAGGCTGTCTTACTAGAACTGACACATCAAGACCCTCAGGGATAAGTTTAAAGGACAGGAGGTATTTTAAACTGCAGAGATATGGAGTGCAATTACCTTGTCAATTTACTTTCATCCCAGGAAATAAGATTAGCCATTCATAATGCCCTCAGGAGATCCTTTGACTTGCATATTTGCCAGGAAGGACTTGTGGGAGGAGAGTCAGAGAGATGCCAGAATGGACATTGAAGAGGTCTGATGTCTGAGCCAGGGAGGACCCAGACGGATTTGGTAGGTCCAATATACATTTCCAGAGAACCCTTGAATTACATGAATACCCTTTGATGTGTAGATACCCAGGGCCCAGACAAGGTTTAGGAGTCAAATACACTTCTGATTTGAATACAGTGACTTGCATCAAAAGACTGTTTATGTGTGGCTGTGTGTGTGTGTAGCAAAGCACAAACCAGTTCTGACCAGTTAACATGTGGAGAGGAAAGTCAGTGAGGTCATCTCATATGTTTTTTTAAATATTTTATTTGGAGACCCTGTATTGTAAAATATAGAGTTTGATTCACCAAGGCGAAGTTAGTGACCTCATGAGAAGGCCAGCTCAGAAGTGTGTTTAAGTGCTGAAAGAACCTGACAGAGGGACACAAGAAAATATTTCTGACTGACACAAGAGAATATTATCTGACTGAGGGAGAATCATCACAGCACTGAAAAAGAGTAAGATTAGACCAGTCTAAATATATGTATTGTAGGAACTGTACTTTTTCCTGTTTGTTTTAAGGCTGTATATGTTGGGATATATATAATTTGTTCTGTAATTATTGTTCTGTTTTGATATTTTTAAAGTAAAGATATTTTTTTACAAACAAAACTGCTGGAGTGCCTTGACGTTTCTTTTTATTTTAAGTGGAGCTTTTAAAAGTTATAAGTACACTGTGTATGGGGTTATTGTATACCAAACTGGGAAACGGACAGAGTTCTCTAAAAGTCTCGCATTGAGTTCTAAGGGTTCATTTGAAAGACCTGGTTGGGTGCCCATAAGCAAAGATATCTGGCCCCCCGAAGACAGAATTATCTGAACCTAATAATTGGGTACGCTAACAAGAGGTTATTAGTTTAAATCCTTCCAGAGCTTGAGACTAAAGTGACTTGAACCTACAAAACAGACAAGAGGGTTACCTTGTCTGTTCACTGTACACAAATCATACGCTCAGAGGTTGGCACTTTGGGAGTAGAGGGTTGACCGGCTGAGCAAGATTGTGACAACTACCACTGTCAAAGGTACTAGTGGGTGGGGGTCTAAGAATGAGTCATGCAGATGTAGATCCTGCAGCTGCAGCCACACTCCCACCTCTGGGAGCTTTTGAGTGGGCACCTGGGGTGGGTCATCCTCCTCTGCTTTTACTTTGTCATCTGGCCCCCGAACAGTGTCTGTTGCTGGCTGGATAAAAGGGCACCCTCTACCTACTTCTTGGTTGTGTATGGTGGAGAGAATGTACTGATGTTAATGTTATGGACCGCGTCAAGGCAGCACATGCAGATGTCATGTGAATCACTCAAGTAAATCTTTTCACTGCATTCGCAGTATCTAAAGAGTTTCACAGGTTCTTCGGACAATATACACACAATGGCGAGATCACTTATGAAAAATGATGAAGAACTAGGGAGAGAAATACTCTAAAACACTGAGTAGCAGTTGACTATAGCAGCGGTGTCTCTGTGGAGGGCCTGGCAAGTATGGTTGATGGTGGGAAAAGAACTGAGGAGGGCAGGGGCCATCCACATTTATATGGGAGGTGTCAACGTAAGACATTGTTGTGGGTGGACCCTAGAGGACTGTTTTCAAAAAAACTTCTGTGTGGACCTAGTGCCTGGTGGCTATAGTTCCATAGGTGTGGCCTAATCAAACAGATATCCTCGAAGAAGGTCTGGTGTTAAACCAGTAGGGGAGTGTGACCACAGTGCAGAGTTCAAACTTCATTCTAAATTCTAGTAATTAGCATAAAGTTCCATCTTTGGGGCCGCACACTCCTGCGAACTAATACACTTTTATATGGCATCATTGATGGATTCCTGTAGTTAGAAGAAAACATTACTCACTGTAATGATGTTGTTTCTCCTCAGGGTTCCATCAGTGAGCCAATACAAATATCATCGGTCTGCACAAGTGTGTTGCCACGAAGACAGAACGTTATGCAAATACTAGAATTTAGAATGGCACTCTTGTAGACTCATGTCATTTGTGTTAGGCATCATTATGGATTCCTATTATTAGACAGGCTCATTGGCCCTTCGTATCTTCCCATACCTACCTAATTAATGTTGAATGAGACTGTCCTAGAGGATCTTCACTTTCTCTCCCCCTTCCCTCTCTGGTGTAGTCTTTACCACACCCGTAAATCAGCTCCGTCCTTGTTTAAATCCATTCAGTGATTTCGTGCAGAACACCTCCTCCGGCAGCCTATCCCTCTCCCCTGATGAAAGTACCTCACAGTATATTTCTTAAACGTGCTCTGTAAGTTCATGGAGATGCCCTGGTGTTTGTGTTCCCACTTAGTATGAACAATTTTCCACTGTCCACTTTAAAGATCATTGAAACAGAAAACAAAAAAGACAGACATACACAGAACAGGTGGCAAGCAAAAACAGGTTACTCACCTGTAACAGTAGTTCTAGGAGTGATATATGTTGTTCATCCACACTTTAGCAGGTACCTTGCCACTTTAAGATGTGCCGGAAAGTCTTCAAGCTGGCTCCTCCCACCCACCGGGTGATATAACCCTGGCTCTGCCTCACGTGCCAAATCCTAGCCTGCTGAAAGCTAAGTTGTCTTGTCGAAGCGGGAGGTCAGGTGGGTCAGTGTGGATGAACAACATATACGCTCCTAGAACTACTGTTACAGGTGAGTAACCTGTTTTTCTAGGGACGTGGATAAGTTGTTCAATCCACACTTCTTAGCTGGCTTCTAACAAGTTTCCGGGAGGAGGGAGGCAAGGTGCACAACCCTTACTTAGGGAACAGGGACTGGAGAACTGAGGCCCAAAACCAGCATCCCGGCGTGACTCAAGGTTGATGTGATAAAGGGAAATGAAGATGTGTGCTGACTTCCAGGTAGCAGCCCTGTAGATTTCCTGGATAGGAACAAAAAGCAGCCACCAATGCAGTGGTATAGCGGGCGGAATGAGCCCTTAGCCCTACGGGAGGTTCCCTACCCACCATCCTATAGCAGAGGTCAATGCAAGATGTGATCCATCGAGTTATTGTCTGCTTGGCTGCAGGTCTGCCAGGTGCGGCTTCAGCGTAGGTGACAAACAGCTGGCAAACCTCTCCCCGAACTTCCACCATACGCTCTTTGTAGTAGGCGAGCGCTCATCTCAGGTCCAGAGTATGGAGTCTGTACTCGGCCTTTGAGGTGTGAATAAGGTAGGACACTGGCAGAGTCAACACCTGTTTCAGGTGAAACTCCAACACTACCTTCGGAAGAAATTTCGGGTTGGGGCGCAGGACAACCTTGTCCCTGTGGAAGACCAGGTAAGGGAGACTCAACAAAGAGCGCTGTAACTCCCTAATCCTTCTGGCTGACATGACAGCCACTAAGAAGGTGGTCTTCCACAACAGGTGGGAGATATCACACCTGCACATCAGTTCGAATGGCTTGCCTACAAGCTTTGCCAAAACCAGCAGTAGATCCACAGAGGTGGAGTTTCATGCACTGGAGAGGATATGTGATCTGGGCCCTTGAAAAAGCACCAGACCACCTTCTCATGCACCACTGATTGGTTACTGGCCCATGCCCGGTAAGCAGAGATGGCTGCCAGGTGCACCTTGAGGGTCGTCAACTGAAGCCCCTGCTAGGAGAGGGACCACAGGTAGTCCAAAATTCTAGCCACCGGACAGGACGAGGGGTCCAACCCTTTGCCCTGAGACCAAATGGAGAAGCTCTTCCATTTGAAGGCATAGCATTTTCTGGTCGATTCCTTACAGGATGTCTCAACAACGTTGAGAACCTAATTGGAGAGATCCAAGGTCTGGAACTCTAGCCACTCAGGAACCAGGCCGTCAGGTGCAGAGATTGACAGTCTGGGTGGAGTATCTTCTCCTGACTGACTGACAGTAGGTCCAGGCTTGCTGGAACCCACCTTGGGAGCCTGGAGCTGAGGCTGAGATAATCTGGATACCAGAATTGGCGAGGCCAGTCTGGGCTACCAGAATCACCTCGCCTTGTCCCTCCTGATCTTGAGGAGCACTTTGTGAATCAAGGGCCGTGAAGGGAAGGCATAGAAGAGGCCTGAATCCATGGCCTTCAGAGGGCATCCCCTGCAGCGATCCCTGCTGGGGGGCAGGCATGGTACAGCCTTAGCTCGCATTCTCCTGGAGGTGAACAGGTCCACCTGTGGGTGCCCCAGTGGGAGAACAGATCTTGCACTACCTGTTGCAGGAGGGACCACTTCTGAGATGCTCTGCCCATCTGGCTGAGAGCATCGGCCAGACTGTTTGAGGCTCCTAACCCATGAAAAGCCAGGAGATCCGCCTCCAGGCTGACCATGAGGGACCAAATGCGAAGAGCTTCCTTGCATAGAGGCAAGGAGCGTGTCCCACCCTGTCTGTTGAGATAGTACATGGTCATGGTGTTGTCCGTCTAGACTTAGACCACTTGACCTGGAACAAACGGAGTGAAGGTGGTCGGGCCAGCTCGGAGCTCCAGCAGGTTGATGTGGCCTCAACTCCTGGGAGGACCAGAGACTGTGACTCTGTGCTCCCCAGATGGGCACCCCAACCCATCAGAGAGGTGTCGGTCATCAGGATGACCATCGGCTCAGGATGGACAAATAGGATTCCCCCCTGCAGATGAGCTGGGACAAGCTACCATTGAAGGCTGACCCAGATCTTCTGAGTTACAGAGATCAGCTGGTCTAGATGACCTGTGCGCTGAGACCACTGGCTGGCCAGTCCCCACTGAAGGGGAAGCATATGCCAGCAGGCCCAGTGAACCACACTGGTGCAGGCCACCATGTAACCCAGAAGGTGCAGGAAGTCCCGAACAAGGCGCAATTGCCCAACCTGAAATGATTGGACAAAGGATGAAAGAACCTCTGCCCCGTCTGTCAGGAGCCGAGTTCTGGCTTGAAGAGAATCAAGCTCTGCCTGATGAACTGGATCACCTGCAAAGGCACGAGTTCCAACTTAGCCTTGTTTATTACAAGATCAAGTTGTGAGCAAGCCTGGAGGGACAGATCCCTGGACCGCTCCACCTCCTGCCTGGAGGGCTTGCTATCAGTCAGTCAGTTGTCCAGGTAAGAGTAGACCTGGACCCCTCGGTGCCTCAGAAATGCTGCCACCACTGTGAAGCATTTGGTGAAGACCCTGGGGGCTGATGATAGGCCGAAGGGCATGGCTCAGAACTTGTAGAGGGTTCCCTCTGCCTGAAAGTGGAGGAACCAACAGTGAGACGGATGTGAAAGAACACATCCTGCAGATCCAGGGAGTAGAACCACATGCCCTGCTCCAGAGATGGTATTATCTGAGTCAGAGTTACCATCCAAACGGTGCGCAGCTTGAGAAACCTGTTTAAATCATGCAGATCTAGAATGGGGCACCAGACCCCCATCTGTTTTGTGACAAGGAAGTACCTGGAAATGAACCCTGGGTTCGGAGGAAGACCTGCCACCCTGCAGATAACCTTCTAGCAGGAGGAGCTGAATAATGTAGTCTTGAAGAGCTAACATGGAGACAACAGACCCTAGCCCCCTTGGGGCATGGGGAAGCGCAGGAAGGGCCTGATCAAATTTCAGAGGCAGACCCCGGCCGATCACTTCCAACACCCAGCAGTCCATGGGGATAATGGACCAGGCAGAAAGGAAGTGGTGGAGCCAACCCCCAACGTGGGGTACCCAGAGGAGGTGTGACGGGGCTGGGAGCAGCACCCCGCAACCCATCACTGGGCAGGCTTGGAGGAGGAGGATCTGGCTGAGGAGCTGCCGGGTCCCTTCCCTCCAGGCTTCCTGACAGAGGAGGCCACGGTCTTGGCTCCAGGATGCCAAGATTGAGCCTGCTGGCCCTGCTGTTGGTATTGCTGGGCTGGTCTGGCCGCAGGAGCGGAGGGATGAAAGGGCTTATGCTTCTGGTAGTGCGCACCCTTGTCCTTCTGAGCAGAGGTCACAGAGTCCAAGGTGGCACTGGACTTCTCAATGCACTGGAGGTGACCCTCCACACCAGGCCGAACAAGTTGGTGCCCAGAGGGACATCTGCTAGCTTGTACTGAGTGTCTGCCATGAAGGTTGGGATCCTTAGCCAAGCCCTGTGGCACATGGCCACTGCAGCCACAACTGAACGGTCACAGAAGTCGCCAATGTATAGAGCTGTCTGGAGTTGCTGCTTAGCCACCACCCTACCCTGATCCCGGACTTGTTTGACCGTCGTCTGAAGGTCAGCCAGTAGATGAGGAACCATCTCATCCAGGGAGCCCAACAGGGTGTGTGAGAAGTGTGCCACAGAACAGCTGAGCTGGCCTGGTGAAGGCCCAGAGAGGCGGCTGTGTAAACCTTCTTTTCCGAATGGTCTAGCTTTTTTGACTCCTTATCTGGGGGCCTGTCCACATCCCCAGTGTTGCCTGAGCGCCTAAAGACGTAATCTGCCATCAACCCCTCAGCTGAGGGGTGCTCTGTAAACCCAGAAAGAGAGCTCATGGGGACCGCATACTTTCAGGCCATCTGGGCAGATGACACAGGGCAAGAGGCTGGGCACTGCCGTAACTCTAAGGCTGGGCCAACAATAGCCTCAGCCACCAGAAAGGCCTCCATGGGGGAGTCCCCCTTGTCCAGAATCTCCATGAGGCGATATCTGGCCCATTTCTGCATGGGTTTGAGTTGCATCCCGGTGGACTCAGAGATGAGCCGGAGAATGCCAAGGAGCGAGGTAGGGCTCTCATCTACAGACAGAGCCCCCTTCCTGAGAACTCCAGGTCCACCAGACAGGAGTGCAATGAAGAGTCTTCAGATTCTGAAGAGTCCTCATACAGCTGGCGGCCACCCGAATCACTCTCCACTCACCGAGGGCAATCAGGGGTGAGAGTGACCAGCAACCGGTAGGGAAGACCTTGAGTCGGCCAAGAATTGTTGGTTGGTGCCCCAACTATTGGTTGCTGAGGTGGCGGTTCCACCACAATGGGTGGAGGGGCCAGTCCAGCCCCTCGACTGAGGAGACGGCAGCGGGAGTTGACGTCAGTTGTCAGGCAACAGCCATTTAATAGCTAGTGTGGAAGTCGATGCTGGCTTAGAGCTGGTGAGAATGAGCTGTTGCCACATTAAGTCCTCATAGCACCGACACTTCCTGCATCAGTGCCTCTCCTCAGCCAAGGAAGATGAGGAAGAAGAGCTGCGGTACCGCTTTCCACGATGTTGTGACCAAGAGCGCCGATGTCGGTGGGATTTTCCCAAAGTGGAAGTGGACAGAGATCGAGATCTTGACTGTCAGCGGTGCCGACAGTGGACCGAAGGAGTCGGGAAACCCTCGGTTCCTTTGGATCAGGGTCCTTAACCACAGACTTCGGCCCAGAGGGCAGGGTCGAATCTCTGGAATGCACCGGAAGCACTGGTGTCCAGGACAAATAGCTGTCAGCCTCATTGGGTGACAACCTGTCAGTGGGCTCGAGAAAAATCTTGGCCACATCAACAGGCATCTCAGCCTTCTGGTCTGATGGGGACACTGCAAAACCAGTGGCCCTAGCTAACTTCAACCAAAGTCTAAAGGTGACTGTCCTGAGAATGGCACCTCTCCCACTCCCAAGAGCTTCGATGGTGGGTCTTCTCTTTTTTCGGTTCCTTCTTCCTGGACCAAGAAGTGTGAGACCCCGAAGGACCCTCCCCTTTAGTGGAGAGGGACTGGCACAACTTCCGAAAGGAAGCCATGTAGGAGGAACCCAGCTGGAGCGGAATAAAGGCCGAAGCCAAAGAGAAGCTCTCCATGGCCTGAGCCGCCTCCTTGAGGGCCATAAGCTGTTCCAGCTGATCTAACTGTTCCGTAGAGCCTGCCACTGCAGACACCACCCAACAGGCCTCCTTCGATTTGACTGGCAGGTAACATTTCTCTGTTCACCCCAGTTGGAGTCAGGCAGCACAGTCTTCGAGCACCAAGGATGAGAAAGACTGACAGAGATCGCAAGGCTTCGGATCGTGGTCATGACCAAGACAGTAAACGCACGTGGTGTGAGGATCGGTGCGAGACATCTCACTTCTGCCAGGGGCACCGACGGAACCTGGGAATGGACTTTTCTTCCATCGCAGCCACGACAGAGGAGGCTGAAGACCAAACTCAATGAGTTTTAAAGTAAGTTTGGTAAAGAATCTGAAGATTCGACAGCCAGAACCTGTAAACCACGCCAAATGGTATCAGCTTCCAGCCGTAAGGAAGATCTGGCATTATAGAGGCAGACCCAAGGGTTATATCACCGGGTGGGTGGGAGGAGCCAGCCTGAAGACTTTCCAGCACATCTTAAAGCAGCAAGGTACCTGCCAAGAAGTGTGGATTGAACAACATATCCATGTCCCTAGAAATATGAATTTAGTATGTTGCAGTATTTCCATTCACCTTTCAGGCCACATTCCCCAGACAAGCCGCATGTGAAATTAATTTTCATGGTCACAGCTTTCATTAATAGCTGAAAGCTGCCCACATCATAAAACCACTGCACATCAATAGCTACAATCCAGTTTTACAGCAGCCTTGGTGGAGAAAAGCCAGAATTAATTACACGTGCATGATACTGTTGCTTATGCCATGGCATATGGACTGCCATACCAAACACAACTGCTGCCACAGTGCAAAAACAGCTGAAGCCCGCTAAATCTAAAACACATTAACTGTGGTCATTATGTATAGTAGTTATGTTATGAAACAATACATCATACTTGTATTTGCTGTTGATAAGGTCAGGGCCCCAGTCCATGTCTTCAGAGCAAGTAAGAACGCTGTTGCAAGCATCAAGGATAAGCTGAGTGAAATTAACAAGGGAGTCCTGCACGAGGAAGCGCAGGGAGTCCTGGAGATTAAACTTGATCTGTTCCATGAGCTTGTGCAGTTTGGACACCTGATACGCCTCCCAGTTGGACTCACGTAGGTTATACCAGCCCTTCCTCACATCTCGTAGGCTGGACCGCACTGCATTCTTAAGGGTAGTGATCCAACTGTCCTTCAAAAATAACTGAACCTAAGGAAATAAGTATCACAGACATTATGTACATAAATCAATCAACAAATCAAGCATTCATTTCCAGTGCTCCAGATAAGGTGACTAACAATCATTCGAAAAATCGGGCACTCACCAGCCGATATAAATGTGGACTCCAAAACTGAAATTGGCTTAAAGCATTTTTATTGCAAAAATAAAAAAAAAAACAAAAAAAACACATAGGTCCGTATATGCTTGATGCATTTGGAGTCCAAGAACCCTTATTTATTTCTTGGAATCCGAGAAAGCGGCGTCGAAATCGCGTCGCAGTTCAATGTGATGCCTTTTTATTTTGCCATAAAAATGCTTTAAGCTCATTTCTGTTTTGGAGTCCACATTTACACAGAGTGCTACATTTTTCTAATGACTGTCTGAGAAGGCCGAGAGCACCACCATCCCAGCGTACACTTTTCCATGTTTGTGCAAGGTGAATAACAACCTGCTTTACTCCCCGTTTTAAGAAATCCTCTACTAAAATTTTTCTGAGTACAGATACTCTTCCCAACACTCGCAAATGCTCCATACTCCATGGAACAGTGCTTCAGAACACTATTGGCAGTTCAAGAGTAGCAGTTTTTTACTCAAATCTAAAGCACTTGAACGTATTCCAATTTTTTTTTACTTGCCATATATGAAAGCAGCAGTGCAATGAAATTGTGCAAAAATTTGACCTACCCTTTTTTACTATAAAAGATTCTAGGCATCTTCCTGTTTTATTTAGTGACACAATTTCTAATTCCATCAAAATCTGAGCATTTTATAAATGTTTTAATTTAGTTTTTCAAGAAATCAAGATGGGCACCACATTTTGTAAAGGAATATTGTTGATCTGGCAAGTGTTAGGATAAAAAAAATAAAAAAAGGCTAATTTTGCACAGCATAGAAAGTCCATAGACACGGACACTTGACAGGTATGCTAATATTTTTTTTCATTGTAGCTGAAACCAGCTTTTTGGGAAAAACGTTTTTCATTGCAGTGCTGCTTTGAAAACTAGTGCCCAAATTACTCTACATGCCATCGTTATCAGGAGCACTGTTCATTCCCTTTGCTTAATCAGGTGAAACCACTGACAACATGTTCCAATTACAGTGGTGACTTGGACAAGAAGGATCACAACACTGCAAGGAGACATCATGACAAATATGAGATATACTAGTAACTTTCAATACGTAACATGGTCCTAAAACAATGTAAGTAACATACATACAGTACATTTAACAAATGGTTATACACCAGTGAAGATAAAAGTGGCACAGTAACAACATACATCTTTGTAGATAACCTCAAGATATCATATCTTGTTGGTTCTGTCATAATGCTATTTTGAAGGTCACCTTCATCACAATGAAGTACTGTACTGAACCAATCAGGCAATAGCTTTCACACTGTTGATGACATCACATGTGCATACTGCAGCACTGAAAACAGCAGTCGAAATCAAAGAGAAACAGTTCAATTGTCAAACAGCACGTTTAAAAACTATAACAAGCAAATGTGTTAATTGGCTATGCAAATGTCTGACTCAAACAAGTAGTTTTTTTCTTGGGACTATACTAACTGTACAGAAAGTATTTATATATATTTTCTAGAAGTGCTGTTTGTTAAACACAGTGAGGCAAGAGCTATGCATTTTCACAAAGATTTAGCACTTTTATGAGCAAAACACTAATCAATTTTTAGAGTTAAATAAATCCCTGGAATTACAGAACTGACATCATCAGCACAATAACGATTTAAAAAACACAAGTGGGAAAAGCAGCAGCAGAAATAATTCCACCCCAGATCAAATGTAAAATTAATCTATACTGGAGGTAAATGACTCAATGTGAATTTGACCAAGGACAGTGACTACAGTCCCTTATGTAAGCAAATACATTTTCCCCCCACTGGATATTTGTAATTTACCTGCTTTGATGTGTTGCCTCAGTTTCTGCAGGCATTAGAAAACACCTGCTCCCAGGGACTCTACCTGCAGCTCTCCTTGCCAGGAAGGCCAACACAGAAGGTGGACTAGGATTTCTTAGCTGTTGCTGCACGTACCAGGCCCTTAGCTACAGGTCATGTTTTGAGGTACTCATGACCTTATTTAAGAATCACACAACACTTGCCTGCTTTACTATACATGCATGAACCCAGGGAGGGTTCCTTCCAGTGCAAAAAGGGCAAAGGTAAGGACTGGCAATGGTACAAGAAAAGAAATCATAATGACTTACTCAAGTAAGAGTTCACCTTTTCTGGCTGGTAGAGTGTTTATTTTTATGAAAAAAGTACTAAGGACATACTTTTTGTAGTTTTTCAAATTACCTGTGCATAAGCCTGGGACTGAGTTTGCTCAAACTCCTCCAGTCGAACACTCTTGGTCAGGGTTACATGAAAAAGTGACATGGCCGCTGCCTTGTTGCACTCAGCACGTACTTTGGACAATGCTGCAATAACCTCGGTTCTCGTTAACAGGGAGTTGAACTTAAAAGCATGCCTCTTTTCAGCAAATGAATACTTTGGGACTTCCACAAGACCTGCAAGGGAGAAAAAAAAACATTTGTAAATGCTGTTCTTACAGTATGTGGAAGATAAATCAGTAACATACAGCTGGATGTGTGGGTGCTTAGTACATTATGGAGTTATGGGACTTCAGTTCAGGAGATCAAATGCACATCTTTAAGAAAAACTTGAATTCAAGTCCCTGTGTCATGATTAGTGTATCCTGAACATATCATGCTGTTTGCTTGTGTGGTTTTCTCTAAATCAGCATCTGTTAATGTGCTCTGCAGTAACTGAAAACAGTGAAGATTTTCTGTCCCAGTCAGTAAGCGATGACATCATTCTTGTCTAGCCTGCTGCTCAGCAATTAAGTCCCTGATTGACTGTAGAAGCTGTTGCAGTTCCTAGTCAAAGCAGTCTGTAGAACTAATTGTTTTCACTCAGAGTTTGTTACTAACCCATCTAGTTTGTGTTTAGATTAGCTTAAAATCCAGCATTCTGTTCTCATGAAAAGTTGATCATTTGAGTTTCAGTGCTGAACTATAGTGGTATGAATGAATGTCTGTGAGAAAATACCTTGTCTGTATTACAGCCGTCAGATCTTTTTCATCAAAAAACTGCATTGTTTTCTGTCTATATAACACAGGGTTGTTTAATGGATATAAAATTAAATCTAAAGTTTGTTAATTCATAGACGCAGTGTGTCCTTGATGTAGCCTCCAAAAGCAGTGAACATTTTCAAATCCCTGCTGAAAAGTGATTTTGCCAAGCAACCATGAAATCATCTTTCAGGACTGATTTGCAGAATTCCATCATGACTGGTCATGAGGTGGGCTTCCAAAAGGGCCATGTTGAAAATTTGTGGTCAAATATACATTTGTATGCCACCTGTAGCCAGCTGTTTCTCTGTCTTTACAGTCTTTGTAAACTGTACTCAGGATGCCCTGTTTAATTTGTGACATTTGGTGTGTCTTGAGTCTGTGTATGCTAACTTGTTCTTTGCTGTCAATAAAGAAATTTTAGGAAAACACTCCGCAGTACAACAACATTCCAGGCTGCCACTTTTGAAAGCGAATGAAATGTGCTTTTGTCCGGGGTGATCTTGTCAACGATCAGATAAAACCAGCAAAAAGGGCTCACCCACTTCATTATCAAGTTCTTCTTTAACTATATGATGCTCATCAAGCTCCAACTGGTGCAAATTTGGGCAATGTTTTGGGGCTCTACCCTCATCAGGACCCCCCTCACTGGTCACCCTTCAGAAGAGACCAGCTTATTCACTGGTGTCTGGATAATAGCTACACAAAATTAAACCTAAGGTTTTATTTTGTTACTTGAGACAACGGTGTTTCCTCTAAACAGTGTCTGGCTCCTCTGAAATGTCTGCAGGAGGAGTGTCTATTCTTGGATAACTTAAAATCAGCAAAGCAAACTCTGCTTCGTTAATTTCCATAGTCTCAAAAGGAAAGAATTTTGGTATATCAAACACATCCAAAACTGCTGTGGTGGGGGAGGTACTGGACATCTGTTGCCCTTTGGAAATGGGCAACTGACCTTTCTTGCCTTTGATAGCTTTCAGGATCTTATCCAACTTTTGCTGAACAATGTATCTCCAGAAAAAAGAACCCCATACAAGTGTGCCTTGGAGGCCCTGTCCACAATCCAATGCCAAAGCCAGACTCCTCTCATAACTGGAACCACAGCAGAGGAGCACCAGACAGAAAGCTGAAGGGTGTACAGAACAGCATCTCTCAGAAGAAGGATGCCAAGGCAATGAGAGGAAGAAGGTTGAACACTGGGAATCCTCAGTAAACCATTCAAGAGAACTCAGATCCAGTTAGCAAGAGCCCTGGAGACCAGAAAAGAGGCGTACATAACTCTGTTAGATTCTGGACGCCAAAATGTATGCTAACAGGCTGCATCAACTTTTTTATCATTCCTGTCAGAGACAGCAGACATCTTTTAATTGGGATTATAGTATGCTGAACCATACTGGCCATCAAAGCATCAGTGATTGGTGAGACCCCCTTTTTTTCAGCATTTCTTTCCTTGTCACATCTAACCACTCCTAGTTGATCACTTGATCACAATGCTTAAAGCCTGAAAATGCTTAGGAGCTCTCAGAAGTGAATATTATTGTCTCACCAGTAGCTGAGGTACCAATTGAACCTTCCTAGAGTTATAGGGTTCTGCAGGCTGCAGCTACTGTGAACTGTGAAACAGACAGTAGTTGAATGAAGGTCATCTGAGTGTCCTCAGACCATTCACCTTCCTCTTCCTTGGAAGAGTATTCGCTGTTGTCCAATGGCTTAGCAGGGGTTGCTGGTGTGGGAGCATCCTCACCAAAAGCCTTATTTTGTCTGGCTAAGTATCAGAACCAAGTCCAAACAAATCAAGGGATGCCTCTAAATTAGGCAAAACATCTTTGGTATGCTCTGTTACATCTGTACGTGCCTGTTACAGACCCCAATGGCCTGGGGACCAGCCTCAGGTGTCTTCACAGGAGTGGCCTGCGTTTATTCAGTATGAAATATATAATTCACAAGTTGTAATAGGGACTGGTATAACTCAATGTTGCTACTGCAATAGAATTTCCAGCTGTAACCTCCTCCACTATACCAGGGGTCTACGTGTTGGAGTCTAAAACTGCAATTTTTGCTAGACTAGCACAGAATGGAAAGGATGAGCCATCGGAAGACTGTACAGTGGCAGTTCTTGCATTTTTTTTAAGAAAATGGTCTGCAAAAGCCATGGTGCCAATATAAACCTCTCAAAATAGCCAGTGTCAACAACAATGTGCTGATAGCCTTTAGTCTGCCTAAGCAAACCTAGCGCAATGGTTGCAAGAGTGAGAGGTGCTGAGAAGGGAACTGTTCAGTGTATGGTTTACGCAATTCCCTCGAGTACGGAACTGGCTGGAAAGCTGAATAATATGATAAAAATGCAAGCAAATTCTTAATTTTGAGAAGCAAAAATCTTCAGGGCAAGGAAACTGCATTCATCTATGTACAGTTGCGTGTAAGACATCACACGACCGACGCTGAAGGAAGGCACCACAGATGCACAGGCGTGAACTAGCAAGCTGCTTGCGCTCTTTCTCTGGAGGAAATATGAAATCAGCACTCGTATGGTCAATCACTGAGGAAATCTGAAGTTATAAAAATGCACCAAGCACCCCAGAACCTCCTGAATATGTCCTGCTAAGGCTCAGGAAAATTATTTAAAAACTGAGTGGCCGGCCCAATGGCATGGAGGGCTGAGGCACAGCAAAGTGCCTTATCTCTTGTCACACTGGCAATCCGGGTTCAGGAACAGACTCAAGTCATTAGGGGTCGGCTGGGGAGGGAGAGGATTGAGCGTTTAAGGGATTGTTCTACTCTCACGGGAAAGAGGTGGCTTGTTGCCCAGGCCTCAACTGCCTCCAGGTGGAGGCCTGTGGGGTAGGGTGGGTCATGGAGGCAAACTATGGGAGGGACCTGTGGGGATACATAGGATGGGCACACTTCCACATGTGAGTTCTACGCTTCACAGGAGGGATGGGACAGGAGAAAACAGGAGGAAAAATGGACGTCGGGGGGCTTCATGAAGCGCATCCCAGCGTCTCAGCCTTCACATGCCCAGTGAGCAAACCTGGTCCGCCCCAGATCTGATGTACTGGGGAGAACAGTCCCCCCAGCCCTGCCTCAAGAGGGAACTCCTGGCAAGAAACCACAACCAGGCATCACCAGAGGAGGCAGAGAGCCAGCCTGGAGGGCTGGGGATCGAGCTGAAGCACCCCCCACAGACATAAAAAAAAAAAAAAAAAACTGGGCAAATCAATGACATGGGGGTGGGGTTGACTGACTCTGAAATTTACAAAAAAAGCCTTTACCTGAGGAACGAGGCAGACAAAAACGCGCAGGCCAAGTAGGCAAAGAATTTGTTGAAAGTTGAATGTTTCACATCCTTGTTATTACTCACAGAATATTGGCAGTGGCAATTCACCGAGAACCCAGACCTTCAGAGAAGCTGTAAATTTGGAAAAAGCAGGCTTGCCAATTTAACTTGTTTTAAATAGGCAAACTACATTTAGAGAGACTGCCTGGAGAAAACAAACAGCCTCTACCTACTGGAGTTACTCAAATGGAGAAAAAAACAAGAAAAGTGAGGAAGTGAGCAATTCAGATGAATAGTCCTTAAAGCATGCTGCTGCCTATAGCAGAGTGGTACAAAAGACTGCCCGAAATACAGCAATGAATACTCACTACACCAACATGCAACGCTGCTGTACCAGTGAGCTCCTAGTCATGTGCACATTACCCATGCTGTAAGTAATTAATATGGATAGCATGTAGTGACACAGAAGAAAAAATTACTCACCATAGTAATCTTGTTTCTTCAAAGGGATCACTCATTATGATTAAACTTAATGCAGTCAGCCTCCTGTGCTGAACTGCCCGGAGAAATGGAATTTTATGCAAATTATGGAATTCTCAATTGGCTCATGCCACTTTCAAACTGCTGCCCTAGCAACTGCTGCACTCTGAGTGCTTCAGATTCTTACGGAGCCTAACAGGGTAAAAGACCCACTTGCTAAAATTAACAACATAAAATAACATTTTGTGTCCTTTCAGGTCAAAATGTCCTTAACCAACAAACCTAAGAAACTTTGAGACCACCTGAACACCAACTGGATAAACCAAAGTAAGTCTCCACCTTAACCTATATAGAAAAGAAAAAAACCCTAAAGCAGGGATGCAGAACAACTTCTATAGGTTCTAGTAGGGGAGGCAGGGAGGGTCTTTAATCATAATGAGTGATCCTTTTGAAGAAACAAGATTACTATGGTGAGTAATTTTTCTTCTAATCCTGGAATCACTCATTATGATTAAATTAATAGACTACCTTTGGAAGTTGGGCAGAGAACCTATTTCGAAATAGGCTCCAGTACTGCTGACAAACCTAGCATCACCTCTGGATTGCAAGTCCAGGCTGTAATGCTTTGTGAAGGTGTGTACTGTTTTCCATGTAGCTGCTTTACAGATTTCCAGTAGTGGAATTTCTCTTGAAGCTACCACTGAAGCAGCTGTACACCTGGTAGAGTGTGCTCTCAGGCCCAGAGGTACCTGTTTACCCACCTTACTATAACAAAACTGTATACATGCCACTATCCAGCGAGCAACTATACATTTTGTTGCAGCTCTGCCCTTACCAACTTCACCATATGTGAGAAAGAGCTGTGATTGACTTGTCCAGTAAGACTTGGCTCTGTCAATGTAGTGGCTAAGTGCCCTTTTGACATCAAGGGAATGAAGTCTCCTTTCTGGAGAACTGGAGTTGTCTGTAAAGAAGACAGGTAGAGTGATAGACTGATTCAAGTGAAAATCAGATACCACCATGGGAGGAATTTTCTATTAGTCCTAAGGACCACCTTGTCCCTGTGGAATGAGATGTAGTCCACATCTGTGCACAGGGCTTGTAATTCACTGATTCTTCTGGCTGAAGAAATGGCAACCAGGAAAACAGTTTTCCAACCAAGTGACATACTTCAAATCTGCGGTTGCCATAGGTTCGAATGGTGTATCCATGAGTTTAGCAATACAAATATTTAGATTCCAGGCCAGAACCGGTTCACTTAGGAGAGGGTGCAGAAGATTTAGGCCTTTAAAATATTTTCTAAATACTGGATGAGAGGCCATAGACCTCTCTTTACCAACTGACAGGTAAGCAGAGACTGAAGCTAAGTGGACCTTGAGGGTGGAAGGCTTCAGACCTAAGGAATGTAAATGTGTAAGGTAATCTAGGAAAATAGCCATATCAGCCCTGAAAGGGCTCACACCTACCTGTACCATATAGTAAATCTTTTCCACTTAGAGGAATATGTTTTCTTAGTAGAAGGCTTCCTGGAACCCTAAGCACTGTCAGCACCTGTTCTGATAGGTTAAGGTTAGCAAATTCTAAGTCCTCAAGACCCACGCCTTGAGCCTCATTGATTTGAGATTGGGGTACAGGATCCTGCCCTGAGAGGAGGTTAACAGGCTGTGCCTCCTGGGCAGATGGATTGGGTGAACCATTGACAGAGACAGTAGAAGAGAGTACCAGTGCTGTCTCACCCAATCCGGAGCCACTAGTATCATTTTTGCTGGTTGGGACCTCAATTTCAGTGGGGTCCTGAATATCATAGGAAAGGGAGGAAATGCATACATAAACTTCCCTGTCCAATCCAGGGCCATGGCATCCAGTGGAATTGTGCCCCTTAGAGGAGGCCTGCAACAGTACATTGGAAGCTGGTGGTTTTCTGTGGAGGCAAAGGGATCCACCTCTGGAATGCCCCATTTCCTGAAAATTGTACTGAGTACCTGAGTATTCAGGCACCACTCATGGTGGTCTTGACTTATCCTGCTTAGAGAGTCTGCCAGCACACTGTCCTTCCCTGGGAGGTGTATGGCTGACAGGGATACTCCCATGGAGTATACCAGAGACCACAGTCTCATTGCTTCTGTGCACAGCAGATCTGACCTGGTACCTCCTTGCTTGTTGATGTAATACATGGTTGTGGTGTTGTCTGTTCTGACTTGCACCACCTTGTTTTTCAGGTAAGGAGCGAATGTTTTTAGAGCCAGGTAAAAAGCCCTGAGCTCCAAGAGATTTATGTGCAACAGAGACTCTTGGGGGACCATGTGCCACTTGCTGTGTGCTCTAATATGTGTGCCCCAACCTAGAAGAGGCATCTGGTGTAAGGATCAGTGAAGGTTGTTCCCTTATAAAAGGACACCTACCCTGAGGTTGTGTGTCCAGCCACCATTGTAAAGCATGGACTAAACTTTTGTGACTGGAACCAGTTTGGACATACTGTAGGATCCGTTCTTTGAGACCAGTACTGTCTGAGGCACTGAATATCTCTCATTTGAAACCTGGAGCCCATTACCACTGCAGTGGCAGATGCCATGTGGCCCAGTAGCCTGAGAAATTCTCTGGCTGATTTGGGTCTCCCGGACACAAAGAACTTTGCAATTTGCAGAAAGCTTGTCACCCTGTCCTGTGGCAGGAAGGCTCTGCCCTGTGTGGGGTTTAGTTATGCACCAATAAACTCCAGCACCTGGAGTGGTACCTGCTGAGATTTTTCTTCACTTATCAGAAATTCCTGGGACTCTAGTGTAGATTTTGTTAGTGCCAATGACTGCCCTGCATGCTACAGAGACTGTCCTACTACTAACCAGTTGTCCAGGTAGGGGAACACTGTTACCCCTTGTTTTCTCAAAAATACTACCACCACTGATAGGCACTTTGTAAAAACCCTTGGTGCCGAAGTTAGCCCAAAAGGGAGAGCTGCAAACTGATAATGGCCTGAAGCCAGCCTGAATCTCAATACTTTTCTGTGAGATGGTCTGATGGGAATGTGGAAATAAGCACCCGTTAGATCTAGGGAGGCTAGTCAGTCTCCCTTTTGCAAAGAGGGAATGATTATTGCAAGAGTGACCATTTTGAACCTTGGTTTCAAAATGTGCTTGTTCAGAAGTCTTAGATCCAAAATAGGTCGCCAATTCCCGTTTTTCTTCCTTATGAGGAAGCACCTGGAATAAAAACCTTTGCCCCTGCTTATCAGAGGTACTACTTCTACTGCTTTGATTGCTAGTAGATGCTTTATCTCTGCCTCCAACAGAATCCTGTGTGCAGCTGTTATTGGAACAAAGGTTCTTGTTCTCAGCTTTGGAAGTGATTTGAAACTGAGTGCCACACCGTGAGTTCACCTCCAGCACCCTTGTCTGTGGTGATGGAATGCCAAATGTGAAGGTAATGAGCCAGTCTGCCACCTACTGGTGGTTCTAAAATAGGGAATGTGACCTGCACCAGCCCGTCAGGGATTCTCTGCAAGCTGTGCCTGAATCTGTGGTGCAGGAACCGCTCTTCTCATGGCTCTCCTGCCCTTCCTCTAAAATAACCTCTGGCCTGCTGTTGAGGCTGAGAGGCCTGAGCCTGAAAGAAAGGTTTGGGCTAAAAAACCTACCCTACCTCCCTACTCTGAGGTCTATAAGAGGTGGAGGTCTATCCTTGAATTGCTCTGATAGGTGGATTTATATTCCTCCACCTTCTTCATGTATGCTTCTGTTTTACCCCCAAACAAGGAACTGTTTTCAGGGAAAATCCATTGCTTTGACCTGGGTGTCTAAAGTCAGGTTGGTGGCTCTAAGGCACGCAAACCTCCTGACTGAAACAACCAAAGCCATTAACCTGGATGCAGTATCATTGGCATCCACTGCCATATGAAATCGGTACTTGGTAGCATCAAGCGCAGCCCTTGCTGTATCCTGTAAGTCTACAGCCACTTCACCTGGAACCTTATCAGCCAAGGCTAGAACGGTGTTTCATAAAGCTTTTTGGTACTGCACTGAATATGCCATGTAATTGGCCGGCCTGCCTAACTAACAAAGAGGCAGCCATGTACCCTTTCTTTCCCATAGCATCCATTTTCTTAAATCTCGTCTGGTGGATGGGTAGCCAAGGGGATCCTGGCCTTGTCACAGGCAACAGCTTGTACTACTCCCTCTGGATCAGGATGAGTAAACAGAAAATCAGCTGTAGTTCTGTCCGGCTGATATTTCTTGTCAGCTTTCTTATCCACAGCAGGGACAGAGATTGGAGTTTTAAAAATCTGCACTGCAGCCTTTTTTAAGGATTTATGCATGGGCAGAAGCAGACGTTTCGTTGGAGATAACCTCATCATATCCAAAAACTCTGCCTCCTCCATATCCTCTTCTGTTTCCTGAAGAGGAAGGTTCAGAGTTTCCATCATGCGCTTAACAAAAGCATAGTGGGAGGAGTATTCCTCAGGACCCCTAGGAGGGGACCCAAATTCTTGCTCAGAGGAGACCTCTGTATCTATAGATTCCCCTTCAAAGTCATCCTCCTCCTCCTCCCCATACACTTCCAGCACTTCTTGCCTTGCTGGGGTTGTAGGAGGAACCGGGGCAGCCAGTGTAGGACTGGGATTACACCCTGTAGGGCTTGTAACACTTGTAGTGCCTTAGCAATGTCCTCAGCCGAGGGCATAATATGCTTGTCTGCTGGGAGCTCCTTAGCCTTCTCGGCCGGAGGCGCCGTGACATGTTTTTCTTTACACATTCTCTTTAATGGAACAGGTTCAGAGCTTGTTTCCACAGCCCTTATTGTCATACCTTGTTCAGATTTATCTTAACTCCTGTCAGGATCCTTGGCTTTACCTCCATCCTTTTTGGGGGAAGAGGAAGTAGCAGAGTTATCCACACTAGAAGCAGAAGCAGAAGCAATTTCTTTTAAAATTTAAGACCTTTTCTTTAATGTTTTAGGGCAAAAGGTCTTACAAATATCATAATTGGCAAATATATGACTTGTACCCAAACAAGAAATACACAGAGAGTGTCTATCTGCTTTTGCTATAAGTTGCCCACAAGACTCGCAACATTTAAAACCTGTGGGTCCAGTGCGTTTTTTAGGTTTATCTAAATGGACTTCTGACGTTGATAGGCAAAAAGATTACTTCATAAACAAACCGCTATTTAAGCACCTCGGAACCAGAGATTCTTTAAAATAACTAACGCTAACGGTTCCTGGAACCGATCGCTGTTCAGTTCCTGAAGAAAAGGGGAACCGATAAAATACAGTAATTTAAATAAAAATAAAGTGGTTCAAGGAACCCGATCACTAAATAAGTAAAATTAAAGAAAACTGAGGTAAAACCTCCCAAATAACATAGAACCCTCGGTTCCAAGGAACCATGAGGGAACCGTGAATAGAGACAAAAACTACTAAAATACCATAAACTATACTAAAACAGTGTTTCTAAGGCAGCAATTTAAATTTAAACTAAAATGAGTACTTATCCACAGATAAACTTTATTCTGAAGACAGTTCAAGGAGAGCTCTCAGGGGCGTCCTTACTAGGCAAGCGGACTAAAGAATCTGAAGCACTCAGAGTGCAGCAGTTGCTAGGGCAACAGTTTGAAAGTGGCATGAGCCAATTGAGAATTCCATAATTTGCATAACATTCCATTTCTCAGGCAGTTCAACACAGGTGGCTGACTGCATTAAGTTTAATCATAATGAGTGATTCCTGGGGTTAGAAATTACAGTTTTCAGAATTTTCTCTGAGGCTGTTAGCTCTTTAAATCAACATGAATTAATAAGAACTGCAAAAATGAAAGAGCAGTAAGTCTGAACATTTCTCCCACAAACTGAATGGTTACCTTTAGTTGGCACTCGTTCTACTACTTTATCGGGCAAGGTAACGTAAGAAAACTGCAGCGGATTTGACCAGACAATCTTATCAAAGTTGATTTTGTTCATTGTTCTCTCGTATTCTAACTTGATCTCCTGTTCAAGTTGATTCAAACAATTTAAAATCCTGAGGACAAGAGAGAACATTATTTTAGAATAACGTAACACTACAAAGTTATCTTTTGTAAAGATGACCAGTGATCAAAACTGAAAAAGCCTTACCTTATTTTTTAACCAATTTCTAAATTTTAAATTTTTAGATATTTTTTACTTACAGTGCTCCCTCTTTATCCATCCCCTTATCCGCCACCCTAGTTTACCACCGTAAGCTCCTGTCTCGCTTTCTCCAGAAATGTTATCTACCCCTTTAACCACCACCTTTTGCCCATCAGGATTTAGGATATACAGAGGTTGCCAGGGAAAAAAGGGAGCACTGCACATAATCAAAGTGTGAGTATCAAACTCCATGACACTGCATTCTGATCTGTTACCAGTAGAGAGTAGCTGATGACACATCTACCACCACAAATAGACAACTACATGTGCAGTGGTAGTGATGTCATATGCAGCCACCTACTAGTGAAAGAGCAGAATGCGGTTTCAAGCATTTTTATAGCTGCAATTTTTTTAATGTCAAAAAAATGAAAATTACGTAATTACCATAACTGTTGATCTTCCAGAATATCTTCACCAGTGATTCATACTTATGGCTCTAGGGCCAGGGGGTACTAGGACCCCACAGGAGTAATTTCCACTAGGGAGGGAGTGGTTGTTGGCTGCAAAGCCACCATACCACGTGTACCTTATGTGGTGCCACGTGCTAATAATAACTGTCGTCAGCTCCATCATGCACTCCAGTTCTGTATGCCAGAAGAAAAATTACTTACCACAGTAATGTTGTTTCTTCTAAAGGAGTCCTAATGTATTCTGACATATGCAGTAAGACCTTCCTGTTGTACTGCCCTGGAGATGAAAGGGTTAAAGCCTACATTCTAAGTAGGCACACACTTGGTTTTAAACCACTGTCCACTGGTAAGTTCCATGCAACCGTCAGATTCTTACAAGCAACTAAGAACAAAGACTCTAAACTATCTAACCGATTGAAAATCTATATAAAAAAACTATATTAGACTATAGGATACCCTACCAACCCCAGTGAGGAATGAAAGACTCAAGTCACAGGTGCCCAACAGATAACCAACTCAATGGATCAACAACAAATGTAACAGCTCAGTGCAGAGACTCCAGGTTCTGATAGGGAGGCAGGATGGAAGGTCAGAATACATTAGGACTCCTTTAGAAGGAACAACATTACTGTGGTAAGACATTTTTGTTCAAACTACAAGAAGTCCTAATGTATTCTAACATATGCAGCAGATTACCAAGCAGTGCCCTTGGAGGTGGGTATAGCACCTACTTAGGAAATAGGCTCTGCAATGCTGCTGTACCAAACCTAGCATGACTCTGGCTTGCACATCCAAACTGTAATGTTTGGTAAATGTGTGCACTGTTTTCCAGGTAGCTGCTTTCAAATTTTCAACAAGACAATGTCCCTTGCAGCTGCTATAGTACTGCTGTACCCCCGTGGAATGAGCCTCAGGCCCACAGGGGGTTCTTTCCAACTTTCCATAACAAAACTGAATACATGCCACTATCCATCTTGCAATGGTTCTCATAGTGGCTAGCTTACCTACCCAGTTCTCCATAGGTAAGAAACAACTGGTTGTTCCCATTCCTATGGTCCTTGGTATGATCCAGATAATAGCTAATAGCCCTTTTACATCTAGGCTATGCAGCCTACGTTCCCTGAACTAGACTGTTCAGTGAAGAAGACATAGAGGATAATGGCTGGGGATCAGTTGATAACCATACTGTAACCACCTCGGTGGTTGTAGGGTAACATGGTAAACCTCGAGAGTGCAGCTTGAGAGGTTTACTGTAGCCCTAGCAACCACGAGAGGTGATTTCAGCGTGGTTATCATCCATCCCCAGCCATCATCTTTTATAGTGTATGGTCAAAAAGAAAATTACTCACCTTAGTAATTGCTTTTCTTCTCATGGAGTCTTGCTATATTATGACAATAAGCAGTTAGCCACAGCACTTGAACAGCCCGGAGGGAAAGAGTTAACTCCAGGAGACTGGAGTTCTACAACTTGAGCACTATGCCAAAAGCTCTATCGGCCAGTTTCAAATGAAACTGTCAGATCTTTATGAAGCTAACACTAAGCAATAAGTCTGTGTGGAAAGCTCTACACTAGCCAAGTGGCTACCTACTAGTAGGAATAACAACAATATAAACAACAACAACAGCAAAATAATAATAACAATGACAATAATATTATTAGTTTCCCCTAACAAGCACTATCAGACCCCCTTCCCAAAGACTCAAGTCCAGGAAGGGCCAACATATTACTTAAAACAGAAATACCTAGTTCCCTAACCCTAAATAAAAGGGGAAAGGAAAGAACTAAATGGCATGACACAGTGCTTGTACTTAATTTGCCAACCCTCCAAGTAGAAGTTCTGAGAGGGGCAGGTTGGGATTAGTATAATAGCAAGACTCCATGAGAAGAAAAGCAATTACTAAGGTGAGTAATTTTTCTTCAAACACCATGAAGTCTTGCTATATTATGACAATAAGCAGATACACAGCAGTACCTCCATGGAGGAGGGTCAGAACCTACTTAGGAAATAGGCTCTGAGCACAGCTGTGCCAAAGAGCATCTCTCCTGGACTGGACATCCAGGGAATAATGCTTGGTAAAGTGTGAACTGTTTTCCAAGTAGCAGCTTGACAGATTTCCAGAATGGGAATATCTCTAGCAGCCGCTAGAGATGCAGCTGTACCCTGGTGGAGTGAGCCCTCAGTCCTGAGAGGTTCTCTACCTAGTTTTTGGTAGCAAAACTGGATACAAGAGACAATCCACCTTGCAATTGTCCTCTTAGTGACAGGTTTCCTTTGCCAACCTCGCCATAAGTAAGGAAGAGTTGGAGGGATTCAACCTGTGACCCTTGGTGCATTCCAAATAGTAGCTAAAGCTCTTTGAAGTCAAACTGTGCAATCTCCTCTCACCCGAGGAAGAATGCTCAGTGAAAAATACTGGAAGGAGATGGATTGGTTCAGATGGAAATCTGAAACCACTTTAAACAAAAACTTTCTGTTAGTCCTGAGGACTACCTTATCTCTGTGAAAGAGATAAAATCCTTTTCCACTGACAGGGCTTGTAATTCACTTATGCATCTGGCAGAAGTGATGGCCACTGGAAAACAGATTTCAGGTTAGAAACTTGAGATCTGCTGAAGACAGAGGCTCAAAGGGGTTGCATTAACTGAGCAATGCAAACATTCAGGTCCCAGGCAGGAGCTGGTTCCGAAAAGGGGGTTAGTGAAGTAACCCTTAAAAACTGGAAAACACAGGGTGAGAAGAAAGAGAAGCAGGTTTCCCTGCTGATACAAAAGCAGAGACAGCTGCCAGATAAACCTTTAAGGTAGCTGGCCTGAGGCCTAAGGAATTTAAATGGACCAAATAGTCCAGTAAAATGGGCAAATCAGCAGATTCTGGGACAATTTGCTTCTCAGAACACCAGATAGAAAACCTCTTCCATTTGGAATTGTAAGTGGCCCTAGTGGAAGGCTTCCTTGAAGCCTTTAAAATATCCAGGACACCTTGAGAAAGGTGTAAATCAGCAAATTCTAACTCCTCAAGAGCCAAGCCTTGAGATAGAGGGATTTGAGGTCCGGATACCACACTCTCCCCTGGGCACAGGCCAGCAAGTCGTGGACTCTGGGCAAGCTCAGGGCAGGATGGACTGTCAGGGACAGAAGCAGTGGGTACCAGGGCTGTCTGGCCCAATCTGGAGCAATCAGGATCACTTTGCAGGGGTTGAGATCTGATTTTACTAATACCCTGAAGAGAAGAGGAAGGCATATAGGAACTCCCTTCCAATCCAACAGAAAGGTGTCCGGGGACTGAGCCCAGTACTGGAGGCCTGCAACAAAATAGAGAAGTTGGTGGTTGTCTGGGGCTGCGAAAAGATCTATCTGAGAGGTGCCCCATCTGCCAAAGAACGACCCCAGCACCTGAGGATTCAGAGACCATTCGTGATGGCCTTGAGAAATCCTGCTGAGGGCATCCGCCAGGACATTGTCTTTCCCTGGAAGGTGAACTGCTATCAGGGAGGTGTTCAGGGAGTAAGCCAGAGACCACAACTTCATTGCTTCGGTGCACAAGGCTGATGACCGAGTGCCCCCCTTCTTGTTGATGTACCACGTTGTCGTGGTGGTGTCTGTCCTGACTTGAACTACTTTGTTCTGGACAGAAGCTGAAAAAACCTGAAGGGCTAAAAAGACAGCTCTGAGTTCCAATAGATTGATGTGGAGCAGAGATTCCTGAGGTGACCACACTCCCTGAGTGGAAAGGTCGCCAAAGTGAGCCCCCCCACCCTAGCAGGGAGGCATCCATGGTGAGGGAGAGGGAGTGGGAAACGGGAATGAAGGGGACCCCTTGTGTTAGATTGCTTTGATCCAGCCACCACTGGAAAGCCAAGATCAGAGTTTGGGTCACTGGGACTAATTTGGTAAGGGGGTCCCTCCTTTGAGACCAATAGGCCCTCAAATGGAACTGGATGTCCCTCATCTGGAATCTTGCTCCTTGCACTACAGCCGTGGAAGCAGCCATGTGCCCTAGGAGTTGCAGAAAATGCCTTGCTGGTTGAGAGACCCACACGGTAAAGGAGGATGCCAGGGCAATGAGCCCCTCTACCCTTTCCGAGGGGAGAAATGCCCTGGCCAACTTTGTGTTCAATTCCGCACCTATGAAAGTTAGTACCTGAACTGGTTCCAGAACTGACTTTGGTAAATTCAAGCAGGAATCCCAGGAAGTGAGAAGCTGCTGGGTGACTTGCAAGTGGGACTTTACCTGATCTGCAGACTGACCCACAATGAGCCAGTCATCCAGGTAGAAACACAGCAACCCCTTGCCTTTCAAATGAGCCACTACCACAGCTAGACATTTGTGAATACCCTTGGAGCAGAGGTAGGCCGAGGGCACTGCTCTGAACTGGTAGTGGCCTGAGGGCAGTTCGAACCTGAGGTACTTTCAGTGAGAAGGCCTGATCAGGACATGAAAATAGGCATCCTTGAGGTCCAGGAAGCTAGCCAGTCCCTGGCCTCAGGAAGAGCAAAATCATTGCCAGAGTTAACATTTTGAACTTTGGTTTCAAAGATGCTTGTTCAGGTACCTTAAATCTAGAATGGGTCGCCTATTCTCCTGTCTTTTAGGGTAAGAAAGTATCTTGAGTACAGCCCCTTGCCCTGGTGGCAAGGAGGAACCCTTTCTACTGTTTTGCAGTCTAGAGAAGAAACCTCTGCTCCAAAGCAAGGGCTTCTGAAGGATTTGCAGGTGGAAAATGTCTGGTTCTCATCTTTGGAAACT
The DNA here is from genome assembly GCA_016271365.2 of Neoceratodus forsteri. Classification (NCBI taxonomy): domain Eukaryota; kingdom Metazoa; phylum Chordata; order Ceratodontiformes; family Ceratodontidae; genus Neoceratodus; species Neoceratodus forsteri. The sequence goes on along the minus strand of CM028129.1, from coordinate 1,704,689,520 downwards.
GTTTGAAGATGAGAACCAGACCCTGGCTTTCTACCTCCAGAACCCATTTGTCCGAAGTTAGGGACACCCAGTTCTGGCTGCAATAAGCCAACCTGCCTCCCACCGGTACAGGAGAATCGGCCCTGGGCACCCCATCAGGGTGCCTGCTTGGCAGCAGCCTTAGGCTGAGGGGAGGGGGACGGTTTACTTGTGCCCCGTCTGCCTCTACCTCTGAAAAACCCTCTGTGCAAACGCAGAGGAGGCTTGAGATTGGTAAAAAGGCCTGTGGAAAGGCCTGCCCCTACCTCTGGGAGTGTGCCTTTGTGGAGTGGCATGCCTCTCCTTGGCCTGGGCACTTTGTAGAGTGTTCTGTATTCATCCATCTTTTCATATAATTTTCTGTTTGTTCCCCAAACAGAGATTTTCCCACTACAGGAAAATCCATGCCTTTGACTGAGTATCTTGGGACAGATTAGTGCATCTGAGCCATGCCAACCTCTGGAAAGCTACAGAAGTGGCCATGACCCCAGAGGAAACATCATTAACATCTACAGCAGTATGAAATTGAACTTTAGAGGCTTCAATGCCATCAGCAGCCACCTGTTCCAACTCACTAGCCAGCTGGCCATGGGCCTGCTTGGCTAACTGCAATACTGTGTCCCATCTAGATTTCTGATACCTAGCCACATAAGCCATATAATTTGCCTGTCTGAGTCCCAAAGAAGCTGCCATATATTGTTTTTTCACCATGGCATCAATCTTCCTGGAATCCTTATCAGGAGGATGTGAGGCCAGGGAATATATGCTGTCACAGGCTGCAGCTTGTACCACACCTACATGACTACACTGCTCAGAGAAGTCTGTATCAGGGCCTGACAAAGTATACCTTCTGTCCATTTTTTATCTACAGGAGGGACAGAATGAGATTTTTAAATTTTTGTTGTTTGCTTCCTAAATGACTTATGCAAGGAATAGACAACCTCCTAGACTCTGGTATATCCATCATTTCTACATAATCAGGCTCCTCTTGCTCATCCACAGCCTCTTCTAAAGGAAGCTGGAGGGTTTCTGCAACCTTTTGTAAAACATAAAATGAGAAGGGGACTCAGACAGCATAGGGGGAGATTCTAAAGGTCTGTCTGGAGAAATGTCCGGTTCAATGGGCACGTCCAGACCCTCCCAGCCACATACATAATGATCAAATTCCTCCTCCCCCTCCTGTGGTTCATAAAATTCCTCAACATCATACTCTTGAACCACTGGAACTGAACGAACCAACCTTTTGCCAACTGTTGGTGGTTCGACAGGTCCCTGAGACAGTGACTGGACAATCTGTATGGCTTTAGATATCTCTGCAGCAGTTGGAGAGGCAATTTTGGACTCCAGACCTGCTGATTTCTTTGTCTTTTTTACTGAGACTGGTTCCTCTGAACCAGCCTTCCTTTTGCCCGAGGAAGTCTCGCCCTGGTCAGAGGGCACTCCCTCTGGTCCAGTGGGTGCTGGACCGGGCTGGCCATCCGGGTCAGCGGACTTTTTGGCCTCTCGTTCCCTGAGCTGGCCCAATCTCTTCTCCAGGGTGGCTGCAGGAAATTTTTCACACCTGGCAGTCTGACAGGAGGTGGTCAGCCCCAGACAATAAACACAAGTGGTGTGTGGGTCAGCCTTGGCAAGGCTTCCCCACAGACATCACAGTGTTGAAACCCAGTGGGCAGTTTTTCTTTTGGGTTTCTCAGACATAATGCCAGCCTATCCAAAACTTGCCCTTTTGATGGCAGTGCCAGGCAAGACACCCTTATCGGTTCCTAACCGTGTCACAGTATTGGAAAACCCACTAAAATATAGGTTTTTTAGAACCGATAAGAACCGGAACCGTACTCTAAAAGCCCAAAATATGATTAAAATACTTTTTAGTAAAACCGATCGGGTTCAAAACCGAACCGATAATTAATTTCCACACAGACTTTAAAATCCTGTACTACGGTTTACCAGATAGAGCTTTGAACCGAAATGCGGTAAAATAAATACTTATTGCCGGTTCAAATGAACGAAAGAAAAAATTACTCACCTTAGTAATTGCTTTTCTTCTCATGGAGTCTTGCTATATTAGGACTTATTGCAGTTAGCACTGCACTTGAACTGCCCCAGAGGAAAAGAGTTAACTCCAGAGAATCTGGAGTTCTAAGCAGTAGGCTATGCAAAAGCTCTGATCTGGCAGTTTCAAATGAAACTATCAGATCTTTCTGAAGCTAACACTAAGCAACAAGTCTGTGTGGAAAGCTCTACACTAGCCAAATGGCTACCTAGTAGTAATAACAACAATATAAACAACAATAGGAACAACAATAACAATAATAAGAATGAATAATGGTATTATTAGTTTTCCCCTGACAAGCACTATAAGGACCCCCCTTCCCCAAAGACTCAAGTCCAGGAAGGGGCCAACAAATCACTCAACACAGAAACCCTAGTTCCTAACCCTAAATAAAAGAGGTGAAGGAAGAACTACAATGGCATGACACAGTGCTTGCACTAATTTGCCACCCCACCCAGTAGAAGTTCTGAGAGGGCAGGTTGGGGGTGGTCATAATATAGCAAGACTCCATGAGAAGAAAAGCAATTACTAAGGTGAGTAATTTTTTCTTCAAACACCATGAAGTCTTGCTATATTAGGACTTATTGCAGATTACACAGCAGAACCTCCATGGAGGAGGGTCAGAACCTACTTAGGAAATAGGCTCTGAAGCACAGCTGTGCCAAAAATGAGCATCTCTCCTGGACTGAAATCCAGGAATAATGCTTGGTAAAAGTGTGAACTGTCTTCCAAGTAACAGCTCGACAGATTTCCAGAATGGGAATATCTCTAGCAGCCGCTAGAGATGCAGCTATACACCTGGTGGAGTGAGCCCTCAGTCCTAGGGGGCTCTCCTACCTAGTCTTTGATAACAAAAATGGATACAAGAGACAATCCACCTTGCAATTGTCCTCTTAGTGGCAGGTTCCTTTGCCAACCTCGCCCTAGGTAAGGAAGAGTTGGAGGGATTCAAACCTGTGACCCTTGGTGCAATTACAAATAGTAGCATAAGGCTCTTTGACGTCAAGCTGTGCAGTCTCCTCTCACCTGAGGAAGAATGCTCAGTGAAAATCCTGAGAGAGATGGATTGGTTCAGGTGGAAACCTGAAACCACTTAGGGACAAACCCTGTGTTAGTCCTAGGGACTGTCTTATCCCTGTGGGAGAGAAAATCTTCTTCCACTGCCAGGGCCTGTAGTTCACTTATGCGTCTGGCAGAGTGAAACCACCAGAAAAAACATTTTCCAAGTGAGAAGCTTGAGCTCTGCTGGGGACAGAGGTCCAAAGGGGTTTGCATTAACTGAGCAATGCAAACATTCGGGCTCCATGCAGGAGCTGGTTTCCGAAAAAGGAGGGTTGGTGTGAAGCAACCCCTTAAAAACTTGGAAACACAGGTTGAGAAAAAAGGAAGCAGGCTTCCTCCTTGCAGAAAAACAGAGACAGCTGCCAGAGGAACCCTTAAGGTAGCTGGCCCAAGACCTAAGGAATTTAAAATGGACCAAAAAGTCCAGAAAATGGCAGATAAGCAGACTGTGGTATAATCTGCCTCTCAGCGCTGCAGACTGAAAACCTGTTCCACTTAGAATTGTAAGTGGCGCCAGTGAAAAGCTTCCTTGAAGCCTTTAAAATATCTCGACACCTTGAAAAGGTGTAAATCAGCAAATTCTAACTCCTCAAGAGCTGCCTTGAGAAGGAGGAATTTGAGGTTGGATATCACACTCTCCCTTGTGCAAGGCCAGTAAGTCGTGGACTCTGGGCAAGCTCAGGGTAGGGTGGACTGTCAAGGACAGAGACAATGGGTACCAGGGCTGTCTGGCCCAGTTTGGAACAATCAGAATCGCTTTGCAGGGCTGAGATCTGATTTTTACTAGTACCCTGAAAGAAAGGAAAAGGAGGAAAGGTGAACAGAAACTTCCTTTCCATTCCAAGTGAAAAGCGTCCAGGGGCTGATCCCAGCACTGGAGACCTCAACAAAACAGAAAGTTAGTGGTTATCTGGGGCTGCGAAAGATCTATCTGAAATATGAGCCCCATCTGGCAGGACTGAACCCAGCACCTGAGAATTCAGAGCCCAATCGTGATGGCCCTGAGAATCCTGTTGAGGGCATCTGCCAGGGCATTGTCCTTCCCTGGGAGGTGAACTGCTATCAGGAGGTGTTCAGGGAGTAAGCCAGAGACCACCACTTCATTGCTTCAGTGCACAAGGCTGATGACCGAGTGCCCCCTGCCTGTTGATGTACCACATTATTGTGGTGTTGTCTGTCCTGACTTGAACTACCTTGTTCTGGACAGAAGCTGAAAACTCCTAAGAACTAGAAGACAGCTCTGAGGTTCCAAAAATTGATGTGGAGCAGAGATTCCTAGGAGACCACTCCCTAGTGGACAGGTCGCCTAAGCGAGCTCCTCACCCTAACACAGGAGCATCCGTGGTGAGGAATGAAGATGACCCCTAGTTTTAGATTGCTTTGATCCTGCCACCAGTGTAAGGCCAGGATCAGGGTTGAGTCACTAGAACCAATTTGGAAAGGGAATCCCTCCTTTGGGACCAATAGCCCTCAGATGGAACTAGATGTCCCTCATCTGAATCTTGCTCCTGCACTACAGCTGTGGAAGCAGCCATGTGCCCTAGTAGTTGTAGAAAATGCTTTGCTGGTCAAGAGACTGCAGAGTAATGGAAGATGCCAGGGCCAAGAGACTGCCTACCCTTTCAGAGGGAGAAATGCCTGGCTAACTGTATTCAACTCTGCACCTATGAAAGTTAGTACCTGAACTGGTTCGAGAACTGACTTTGGTAAATTCAGCAGGAATCCCAGAAGGTGAGAAGCTGCTGGGTGACTTCAAGTGGGATTTACTTGATCTGGAGACTGACCCACTAAGAGCCAGTCATCCAGGAAAGGAAAGGAAAATGCAGTACCTACCGTAATTCTTGATCTTCTTGAGACGAGTCTCCACCACTCATTCACACTAGTGGGATTAGCGCGGAGGCACTAAAGACCCATCGAGGGCAAACTTTTGCTGGAGGGTGGTAGCGAGAGGCAGGCAGCATGAGACATGCAGGCGCCGAGGCAGCAGCTCGGCCAGTAGCCATCTGGCGGGACCCTCCAACCGCCTCAGTACCTTTTACCAAGGAGGTGCAGGCGCAACTAACGTAAAGTAAACCCAACATTAAAAGCGGACATAAGATAGTCCGTATGACCCGTGTAAGAAGGGTCAGTAAAGTCCTCCGGCCTAAAGATTTGAGGGTGAAGACCAATACAGCGGTGAGCTTCGGGGATGGAGGGTGGGCGTGTGAATGAGTGGTGGAGACTCGTCCAAGAAGATCAAGAATTACGGTAGGTACGTAATTTTCCTATCTTCCTGGACATAAGTCTCACCACTCTATTCACACTGGTGGGAGAGTACCAAGCTGATAATCCCCAAAAGGCGGCAGGAGGCCAGAGCTCACGCGTCTAAAGATAGAAGCCCGTGAAGGATAGTTCTGCCGAGATGCGGGATGTCAGCTTAGCATGAACATCCAGTGCATAGTGTACGCGAGATATGCACTGAGCTCCAGGTGGCAGCGTTGCATATATCTGCAATTGGAACATTGCAATTTCCGCTAGGGATCATAACCGCCCTAGTAGAGTGAGCGTACCTCTACCTTCTAATTTAACTGAGCCATGGAATAGCAATGACGAGGCATGCCACTAACCATGAAGGATGCATCTAATAGCGACAGGTTGACGCGGGTGTCGCTGAAAAACGAACAGTTGCTGAGTCTTGCGAACATCCTTGGTTCTATCTAAATAGAACCACTAAGGCTCTCTTAACATCAAGGAATGAAGAGCTAGATTTCCTTCATTTTGGAAATTAGCGAAGTAAGCGGGAAGTACCAGAGGTTGGTTCAGATGGAATTCTGACACAACCTTGGGAAGAAATTTAGGATGAGTACGGAGAACTACCTTGTCCTTATGGAATACAGTATACGGAGGGTCCGTAACCAGGGCATATATCTCAGAGACCCTGCGGGCTGAGGTAATGGCCACCAGGAAGACAGTCTTCCAGGTAAAATTTTAGCTCACAGGTAGCTAAGGGTTGAAAGGCTTCCAGTGAGCATGTCCAGCACCAGGTTAATGTCCCAGGCTGCAACTGGACGCAACAGGAGTCTGGTATGGAGAATCCCTAAGAAATCTCTTCACCATAGGTAACTGAGCCAGGTTAAGGAAGAAACCGGCTCATGGAGCGCTGAGATGGCACTAAGGTGAACTTTAACTGTGGAGTACTGAAGACCTAAGTTTGACAGGTCCAAAAGATACTCAGAACCTTGCCAGGAGGACAGGAAAAGGATTCCAAGAGTTTTGCACACCAGAGAAAAGCGTTTCCATTTGGAGCGTCGTTTTCAAGTGGCTGGCTTCGAGCAGCCAGAAGGATGTCTGAGACTCTCGAGGGCGTTGAACCGATTCACTTCTATCTCTTCAGGGCCAAGCATGAAGGTGAAGTGATTTCAGGTTGGGATGGACCAACGAACCCTGAGTCAAAGACTGATTTGCAAAGGAAGTGGTCTCGGAGGCTGTAACAACTGTTGAGTAGAAACCATAGTTGCCGAGGCCAGGAAGAGCAATGAGAATCATCTTGGTCCCTGAGACTCGAACTTGAGGTACTCTCTGGATTAGAGGAGCGGTGGAAAGGCGTAAAAGCGTTTTGTCCACGCAGCCTGAACGCATCCTGACAGAAAATACCAGGCCCTGGATTTCTGGAGCAGAAGAGAGCAGTTTTGCGTTGAGTGGGGATGCAAAAGGTCCAGGTCTGGCGTCCCACTCTTTGAACAGGGACAGCTACGGCTGGATCGAGAGACCACTCGTGAGGTCTGCCTCCGTTCTGCTGAGGTGATCTGCTAGGTCGTTTTGTATACCCGGCAGATAAACGCTTGAATCAGAGACTTGTGCTCCAAGCACCACTCCACCCTCATTGCTTCCCTGCAAAGGGATAAGAATAACACCGCCTTGCTTGTTGATGTAATACATCACTGCTTTGTTGTCCGTTTGAAGGAGAATGTTCTTGTGACAAAGGACATCCTTCAGAGCTCGGATTGCATAAGGACCGCTCTCATCTCCAGGACATTTATGTGGAGATGAGTTTGAACTGAGTCCATACACCTTGAGTGTGGAGGGAGACAGTGAGCTCCCATCCCATTAGCGATCGTCTGTGGTGATGGAGATCTGATGATCCGGGGGCAAAGGGAATCCTTCCAGGAGATTGCTCTCTTGAGACCACCAGGTGAGAGACCTTCGAAGGGGCTCCGTCACCTTGATGGGATAAGACTGGGGGTGAGAGGTCGGGGACCACTGAGTGGAGAGCATCCATTGGGTGGTTCTCATGTGCAGTCGGGCCAGAGGGACAGTGAAGACCGGAGGCCATGAGACCCAACATCGTTGCATCGAGAGAGCTGTAACCGATTGGTTCTCCCTGATGTAGCAGGCCATTCGAAGGATGTCGAGTCTTCTGTCCTCTGGAAGGAAAGCCTCACTGAAGAGGTGTCTAGAAGCGTCCCTGAAAAGGAGCCTCTGGGAGGGTTGCAGTTGAGATTTTTCAAATTCAGCAGAACTCCCAAGGGCGTGAGAAGGCAATCGTTGTACAGCTTCCAAAGTCCCTTAGACGGAAGGGCTTGCTAAGCCAATCGTCCAGGTAGGGAAACACTCTGAGTCCGACTTTCCTGAGATACGCCGTGAGAACTGCACAACACTTTGTAAAACTCGCGCCGAGGATAGCAAAGGGCAGGACTCTGAACTGATAATGCTGACCCAAAGCTACAAACCTGAGGAACTTGCGGTGGAGTCGGGTGGGCGAGGATATGCTGGTAAGCATCCTGCATATCCAGAGGCCAGCCAGTCGTGCTGATGCAGCAAGGGTAACAGGGTACCTAGGAAATCATCTTGAATTTCTCCCTGGGAGAATTTGTTTAACTTTCTGAGGTCTAGAATGGGCGCATCCCCAGATTTCTTTGGAACCAGAAAGTAATGGGAGTAGAACCTGTGTTTCGAATCCGGGGCACCAGTTCTATTGCCTGTTGTTCAGAAGGCCCTGGATCTCCGCGGTGAGGAGGTCTGACTGAGAGGCCGACAACCTGGGTTGTCGTCTGGGAGGACAATTCGGGGGTTCAAGAAATTGAGAGAATAACCTCATGAATTATCCGAGGACCCATTGTCGAAGTATGGACTTCCACTGGTTGTAGAAGTACATCAGGCGACCTCCACGGAGGAGAAAGTTCCACCTCGGGCAGAGTGGATGGAACTTGGGCCAACGACTCATAAGGTAGCACTGGGAGCTTTAGGCCCCTGCGCTTTCTGCTGCGTCTTCTTTTGAGGTTGGGCAGGTTGGCTTTATGGAAGCTTCCTACCTCTGCCTCAAAGGACTGGCGACTATGAAACTGCGTCTGTTCACATGCCCCGAGAGGGACAGGCGGAGGTCTGGCCAACAATGGCCGATCTAGTCTTCTGGTGGCCTCTAAGGCTTGCTCCACCTGAGGGCCAAAGAAAGGAGCCATCAAAGGCAGCGCCATCACCTGCTGCTGAGCATCATTCGTGAAGCCAGAAATGCGCGGCCAGAATGGCGCAGTACAAATCATGGCTGCTGAGGCGAGAAGCAGTGTCGAAGCGTCCATGGCGGCTTTGACCTGTTGGTTATTGGACTCAATACCTCTAATAACGGTCAGAAGAAGCTCTGACTTGGAATCCGAATCTGGAAGAGCTTCAACCATTCTTTTCATAGAGTGCCATAGGATATACTCATACTGAGAAAATAGCCTTGATAACTGGCAATGTCGCATACTTAGAGTGGAGGCAGCAAGACTCTCTTACCTAATGTATCAATCTTACGAGACTCTTTGTTAATAGATAGAGCTGTAGTAGTTGAGGAAGACGACCTTGTCATTCTCTGCCAGGACTACAATAGGATCCACAAAGGCTTGGGATGCCAAAATGGGACGATCCTTGGGGCTGAAACTTCTTATCAATGGATTTAGCCACTGAGGGAATAAGAGCAGGATTATTCCATACCATTTGAGACAGCGTCTCGAAGGAAGGCTGGATCGGAGGAGTCAAATCCGTAGGGATCTCCGAAGCATGAAGATACTGGAGTCTTAATATCTTCCCAGGATCGATGTCTGTAGTCTGGAAGAAGAAGTGGATCCCAGGTTCTTCAACAGAGACTTAAGGACAGGTCCTCGACCACAGGCTCTGTAGCAAAGAAAGATCCTGTTTCTCCACTTCATCACAACCCGAAGGTCTGGGTCAGAGCTCAACATCATCTCCTGATGGTCCAGAAAGGACTGTTTGGACAGGAAAGGAGTGAAAATTAGAGAGGAGGAAATAGCAGAAAAACAAGGAGAGTCCCAAGGGCTGCCGGGCGCAAGGGGCAGCAAAAGCAGACTGAAGGCGGCACAAGGAGGCGCACGGTGCCGAAGAGACCTGTGGCCCATACGCGCCCCGGTGGCGCCGGGCGAGCAGCACGGCCGTAGCGGCCGGCAACCCCGCATGGCACCGCGGGCGATGCCGCGATCGGCGCCCCATGACGGCGCCCACAGACGACACAGCGAGCAGCGCCGCCCTATCCAGCAGCACCACAGCGGCGCGCGAGACCCCTCTTGGCGCCCAGCGGACGGCGCCCCGCCGGACAATGACACCCAGCGGCTGACAAGCCAACAGACCCTGCGAAGGCCTGGAAAAAGCCCAGGAACCTGGAAGCTAGAAGGAAAAAAACCAGGAGATAAGGGCATGGTGGGCCCCTGCGCCAGCCATGTGAGGGAAACACCTAAGCATGAGTCGCTGGCACCGAAAAGGCGCCCGCGCGACTAGGAAGATCCAACGCCCTACCTGATCGCGGAGGGCCGAGGGCTCGAGGCAACAGGCCAGGCAGAAGAACCAACCTCCGGCCCATTGCTCCATAAAGGCGCCACTGATGAAACTGCTCATCTGGAGTCCTACCTATAAGCGGGGAGGGACTCCGATGTCGAGGGCGGCGATTACCGGAAGTTGGCGACTCCGAAGAAGAGACCGGCAACTAGCAATAACCGGCGTCGGCGCAGACATACCAGAGGCGACCTCGGTGATGCCTTCTCTTTTTGACCTGTGGGCGAAGAAGGCTCGAGGCGAGCGGTGCCGAGAATGCGACCGTTTATTTTATGCCGCGAGGACGCGCCATCCCCAGGCATCGGACTGACCGTTAGCCGGAACCCGCGCTGAGGAGAAGGAGGCTGACGGACCAGCCCGGCTGACTGAACACTTTCATCGAAGTCTCCCTACCTCACCTGACCTGCTCATGGTCGACTCCGTCCAGTGGGCGAGACTTCTTCAAGTAAAATTTAAATATTAGAAAAATTTAACGAAAATAGAATAAAATTAAGCGATACTACTTATCGTGATAAAGTTACAAAAAAACAAACTGAAAACTATGCGCTAGTTTGAAGTTTGACTCCCGACAGGCGAGCGACGTCGTCACTGAAGCGCACTCGACGGCGGGAAAAAAGGAACTGAGGCGGTTGGAGGGTCGTCGCCGAGATGGTCATTACCGCTCGAGCCGCTGCTCGCGGCGCCGTGTCTCGCGGCGCCGTCTCTCGCGCCGACCCTCCAGCAAAAAGTTTGCTCCCGATGGGTCTTAGTGCCTCCGGCGCTAATCCCACTAGTGTGAATGAGTGGTGGAGACTTATGTCCAGGAAGATCAAAGCAATCCCTTGCCTTCTTAAAAGAGCCACTAGCACAGCTAGAATGTCTTGAATACCCTTGGTGCAGAGGTAAGGCCAAAGGGCATTGCCCTGAACTGGTAGTGGCCTGAGGGTAACCTGAGGTACTTTCGGTGAGAAGGCCTGATCAAGACATGAAAAAACAGGCATCCTTGAGGTCCAGGAAAGCTAGCCAGTCCCCTGGCCTCAGCCAGAGTTAACATTTTTAACTTTGTTTTCAAAAGATGCTTGTTCAGGTACCTTAAATCTGAGATGGGCCGCCAATCTCCTGCCTTCTATAGGGTAAGAAAGTATCATGAGTACAGCCCCTTGCCCCGGTGGCAAGGAAGGACCCTTCTACTGCTTTGCAGTTCAGAGGAGAAGAAACCTCTGCTCCCAAAGCAAGGGATTCCGAAGGATTTGCAGGTGGACCTGTCTGGCTCTCATCTTTGGAAACTGTTTGAAGCTGAGAACCAGACCTATTACTTCCAGAACCCACTTGTCTGAGTTACGGACACCCAGTTCTGGCTGAAATAAAACCAACCTGCCCACTGGTATAGGAGAATCGGCCCTGGGCACCCCATCAGGGTGCCTGCTTGGCAATAGTCTTAGGCTAAGGGAGGGATGGTTTACATGTGCCCGTCTATCTCTGCCTCTGAAGAGACCCCTCTGGCGAAAGCAGAGGAGGCCTGAGCCTCTACCTGGGCACTTTTGGGTAATCATCCATGTTTTTCATATAGCTTTCTGTTTGTTCCTCAAACAGAGAATTACCCACAACAAGAAACAAATCCATAGACTTTGACAGAGTATCTTGGGACAGATTAGTGCATCTGAGCCATGCCAACCTACGGAAAGCTACAGAAGTGGTCATGACCCTAGAGAAAACAAGATTAACACCAACAGCAGTATGAAATTGAACTTAGAGCTTCAGTGCCATTAGCAGCCACCTGTTCCAACCCGCTAGCCAGCTGGCCATGGGCCTGCTTGGCTAACTGCAATCTACGTCCCACCTAGATTTCAAATCTAGCCACATAAGCCATACAACTTGCCTGTCTGAGTTCCACAGAAGCTGCCATATACTGTTTCTTGCCATGGCATCAATCCTCTTGGAATCCTATTCAGGAGGATGTGAGGCCAGGGAACTAACCTTGACACAGGCTGCAGCTTGTACCACACCTACATGACTACACTGCTCAGTGAGGAAGTCTGTAACAGAGCCTGATGAAATACACCTTCTGTCCATTTTTTTATCTTACAGGAGGGACAGAAAGAGGAATCTTATAAAATCTTTGTTGTTTACTTCCTAAATGACTTATGCAAAGGAAAGACAACCTCCTAGCCCATCATTCCTACATAATCAGGCTCCACATAAACTGAGAAAAGGACTCAGACAGAATAGGAGGAGATTCTAAAAGTCTGTCTGGAGAAATGTCCGCTTAAGTGGGCAAGTCCAGACCCTACCAGCCACACATGTATTGATCAAATTTCCTCCTCCCATTCCTGTGGTTCATAATTCCTCACATCATAAACCTGAACCACTGGAACTGAACGAGCCACCTTTTACCAACTGTAGATGGTTCGACAGGACCTAGAAACAGTGACTGGACAATCTGTATGGCTTAACTACTTCTGCAGCAGTTGGAGAGACAATCTTGGACTCCAAACCTACTGATTTCTCTGTCATATTTTTTTTTTTTTTTTGAAACTGGTTCTTCTGAACCATCCTTTTGCCCAAGGAAGTCTAGCCCTGGTCAGAGGGCACTCCCTCTGGTCCAGTGGGTACTGGACCGGCTGGCCATCCGGTCAGCGGACTTTTGGCCAATAGTTCCTGAGCGGCCCTATCTCTTTCAGGGTGGCTGCAGAGAAATTTTAAACACCTGGCAGTTTGACAGGGGGTGGTCAACCCCAGACAATAAACACAAGTGGTGTGTGGGACAGCCTTGGCAAAGGCTTCCCCACAGCATCACAGTGTTGAAACCCAGTGGGCCCGTTTTTCTTTTTGGGTTTCTCAGACATAATGCCAGCCTAACCAAAAACTTGCCCTTTTTATGGCCCTGCCAGGAAAGACACCTTATCGGTTCCTAACTCGCTTCACGGTATTTGAAAAACCCTATTTAAAATCAAGGTTTTTTAGAACCGATAAGAACGGGTACCGCACTCTAAGTGCCCAAAAACTTTAAAGCGTTAAAATAAGCAAACCGATCGGTTCAAAACCGAACCGATAACTAAATTTCCACAGACTTTACATTTTGTACTTACGGTTTACCAGATAGAGCTTTAACGAAATGCGGTAAAATAATTACTTTTGCGGTTCAAATGAACCGAAAATACAAGCTTGAACGAGGAAAAACGAGCTGAAGGAGCTGATCTCCGGGCGACTGTTCAGTGAGCGGAGTAAAGAATCTGACAGTTTCATTTGAAACTGCCCAGATAGAGCTTTGGTATAGCGCCCTCGCGCTTTAGAACTCCAGATTCTCTGGAGTTAACTCTTTCCTCTCCGGGGCAGTTCAAGTGCTGTGGCTAACTGCTTATTGTCATAATATAGCAAGACTTCATGGTGTTTGAAAACACTGTTTGCATTCTATGTGTGAGAATTATGGAACTCTGGTGCATTCTTTTTTGTTATGCCACTGTTTGGAAGTTCCAAAGTGTGGTTAACAACTTTTAAAATTCTAAACAGTGCATAACAAAGCTGTGTGACTGCTGATTATGGTGGTTAATAGGCACTTACCATACATTATAGGTAAATTTATAGACTGATTAAGGTGGAAATCAGAGACCACCTTGGGAGAAACTTCCTGTTTGTGCAGAGAACCACCTTGTCTCTGTGAAATGAAATATAATTTGGTTCCACTGACAAGGCCTGTAGCTCACTGATCCATCTGGCTGAAGTGATAGCTACCTGGGACACAGTCTTCCATGTCACATATTTCAGCTCTGCTGAGGACATGGAGCTCGGGGGCTGCATCAGCTGTGCTATGCAGATGTTCAAGTCCCAAGAGGGGTAGGCTCCCTATAAGGAGGGTGCATATGCAGCAAGCCCTTGAAAAACTTTTGAATATGGGGTTGGAGGCTAAGGAAGGGCCCTTCCTGCTGACAAATAAGCAGAGACTGCTGCCAAATGCACCTTAAAGTAGAGGCCCAAAAAGTGCAGGTGAGCCACATGGTCCAGTGGGACTGGAAGGCCCAGCCCCTTGAGGTCAACATATATATTGAGCAGCATACTGTGAACCTTTTCCACTCGGTGGTATAGGTTTTCCTGGTAGATGGTTTCTGATAACCCTCAGAATGTCCCAAACTCTCTCAGAGAGTTGCAAACCAGCATACTCTAGGTCTTCAAGAACCAGGTCCTCAGTCAGAGGGACCCCATGTTGGAGTATATAATCCTCCCTGAGAAGAGGTCAACAGATTGTACCTCCTGGGGAAGCAAATTAGCTAGTAGATGACAGGCCCAGTAGCATCAGTACCAAGGTTGTCTGGCCCAGTCTTGAGCTATCAGAATCATTGCTGGGTTGACACCTGAGTTTGTTCAACACCCTGAGCAGCAAGGAAAATGGAGGGAAGGCATACAGGAATTTCCCTGACCAGTCCTGGAGAAGTGCATCCACGGGTACTGTGACTAGTGCTGGAGGCTTGCAACAGAACAGAGGCAGCTGACGATTGTCTGGGGCTGCAGAGAGGTCTATCTCTGGGGTGCCCCACCTCCTGATGACAGTTTGTAGAACCTGTTTGTTCAGTGACCATTTGTGGTGGTTCTGATTGATCCTGCTGACAGCATCTGCCAGGACATTGTCCTTCCTTGGGAGGTGGACTTCTGACAGGGATGCCTCGAGGGAGTAAGCCAGACTCCAAATCTTTATGGCCTCCATGCAAAGTAGAGTGGACCTTGTTCCACCCTGCTTGTTGATGTAATACATGCTGGTGGTGATGTTGTCTGTCCTGACCTGCACCACCTTCCTCTGAATCATGGCAGAGAATGACTGAAGAGCTGGCTGCACTGCCCTGAGTTCCAACAGATTTATATGCAAAGGAACTCTTATGGAGACCATGTACTGTGTGCTGTATGCTCTCCTAGGTGAGCACCCCAACCCAAGAGGATGCATCTGTGGTAAGTACTTCAGTGGGTTTTGCTGCAGGAAAGGGACACCCACCTGAGGTTTCCCTGTCCTGCCACCACTGCAAGGCCTGTAGCAGTGTGGACATTACTGGTATCAACTTGACAATGAGTCTCTTCTTCAGGATCAGAATGACATCAGGTGGAGCGGAATGTCCCTCATGAGGAACCTTGCCCTGGAACTACAGCTGTTGAAGCAGCCATATGCCCAATAACTGCAGGAAATGCCTAGCTGGCCTTGGTGAGTGGAGCTTGAAGGAACCTGCTAGTTGCACCAGATTGTCCACTCTGTCTGGTGGAAGCAATGCTCTTCCCTCTCTGTGGCCAGTTCTTCCCTTATGAAGTCCAGGCACTGGTCTGGCTTTAGGACAGACTTTTAACATTTATCAAGAATCCCAGTGAGAGTAGGGAGTTTAAAACAAAGGTTAAAGCTTCTGTCACCTGCTGCTGAGACTGCACCACCACTAGCCAGTCGTCTACGTAAGGGAACACTAAGACTCCCAAGCACCTTAAGTGTGCCACAACCACTGCCAGACGCTTTGTGAACACCCTGGGGGCTGACGTCAGGCTGAAGGGTAAGGCCCTGAACTGACAGTAGCCTGTTGGTAATCTGAACCTTAGGTACTTCTTGTGAGATTGCCTGATGGGAATGTGAAAATAGGCGTCCTTGAGATCTATGGATGCCAACCAGTCCTCTTGTCTGAGATGGGTAAGATCATAGCCAGAGTGACCATCTTGAACTTTGGTTTTGTTCGATGCTTGTTCAGAAATCTTAAATCTAGAATGGGTTGCCAATCCCCATTTTTCTTCAAGGTCAGGAAGTATCTTGAGGTACAACCCTTTCCCTTTTGTGAAGGAGGACAGGTTCCACTGCACTGTTCTGAAGAAGAGTTACTACCTCTGCTTCCAGTAGGGTTGTTTCTGCTTGGGTGGCAGTTTGAACAACTTGCTCTCAACCTGGGAAAAGCTTTGAAGCTCAGAGCAAGGCCCTGGCCTACTACCTCCAGAACTCACTTGTCCATGGTTATAAATTGCCAATTCTGCAGGTAGTAGGCCAGCCACATCCTACTGGAAATGGGAGGTGACCCGCAACTCTTCAGGAAGTCTGCTTGGTTGGTGTCCTGGGCTGGGAAGAAGGACTGGAACAAGTGACACCTCTCCTGCCCCTGCCCTAAAGTACTCATGCTGCTGCTGGTAAGCAGGAAGGCCAAGGCTTGATAGAAGGGTCTGTGATAAGGCCTGCCCTGCCTCCCCTACCTTGTTGTTTCTAAGGGTGGCAGCTTTCTCCTTAGTTGCAGCACTCCTGTAAGAAGTCCTATACAGGCAGAGAACACCAGGAGGAAGGAGGCTGCTGTTATACATAAACTGCTCTACTGGGACTAAGAACTAGAACTCTACTACTGGGACTTTCAATTTAAGGTAAAAAAAGTCTGTCGTCAGAGTTGGCTGAAGTGAATTGTTATCTGTGCAGTTATCTATGTGTTTTGTCTCAGGTGGCTGAAGGAATTGTTATCTGTGCCATTAACTAACTGTAGAAAGATTTGTAAAGTAGGGGGTGGCTTAGCAAGAAGGAAGTCAGTTTAAAGCCAGATTTAAACACTGCCCTAGATAGCTTCTGCCAGAGAACAGGCAGAGAACACCAGGAGGAAGGAGCTGCTGTTATAAGCAAACTTCTCTACTGGGACTATATTGCCCTCTTTCCCCACCCTAAACCAGTTCTACTTTTATAGGCACAGGATTTGACTGACAATAGGAACTTCCTGTTTGGCAGCAGGAAGTGAGTGGTCACAGAGCCACCAAAGACTCACCATCCTAGAAGGATAACAGTAGCTCTCCGTCCCACCTAGCTGCTGGAGGTCTGACTCTGAGCAAGTAAGGAGACTACTGAGAGCTATAGAACTTCTTATCTCAGAACAGGAAAATCAGGAGCTTAAAGGCACAGAGGCAGTAAGTAAGTAGGGAGAAAAAAATAAACAAACAGAGGAAAGAGTAAGTATTCCAAACAACAGTTAAAGGGCCAGAAATAAGACATGATGGGAGTGGTGCAGTGCAGTGGCTGTGGAGCAGCAGTCTTCTGGGAGACGTTCTGGAGGATGCAGTGTTGTCCCATCTGCAGGCACCTCTCTGGGCCGAGGAGGGGTTGCTCATCTCCAGGCTGAGTTGGCCAGGATTTGGGGGCCTCCTCCCACCAAGGGACCACCAGGGCAACTGCTGTTGCCTCAGAGTTGCCAAGAAAGAGGAGCAGTTGGACTACAGTGGGCTCAGGGAGGGTGAGGGTGATGGAACAGAGATGCATCCTCCAGCTGTACCTCTCCACAATTCATATGTTGTTCTGGCAAAGTGTGGTTCCTCTATCCCACAGTGGAGACCAAGGAAGATGCTGGGAACCTCCACAAAGGAGACCCAAAAGAGGGTGGCATGGGACCCCACAGGGGAAGGAAACAACTCCTGGTGGGGGACTCCATTGTTAGGAAGATAGAACTGGGGGAGGAAGGGGAGAGGGAGGTAAGGTGCCTGCCTGGCACCATGGCTTGGAGGGACAGGGGGCGAATCCTCAGAATCCCAGAGCAGCTGCACAGGGGAAGGAGCTGGATGTCATTGTCCACCTAGGGACAAATGACCTGGCTAAGAAAGGGATCAGAGCAGTGCAGGAAGAGTTTGTGGAGTTGGGAGGGGCCTTAGACAAGTAGCATGCATGGTAACCTTCTCGGAGGTGCTGCCTGTCTATGGCACAGATGAGGCTAGGGTGCTCCACACCATGGGATTCAATCAGTGGTTGAAAACCTGGTGGAGAGCTCAGAGATTTAGCTTCACTGGGGACTGGGGTCCACCTGGAGGATGCAGGCCTATACTGGCGTGATGGTCTGCTTTTTGTCAAGGAGAAACCAGGATCCTAGCTGATGGGTTTAAATGCTTCACTGGCAAGCATTTAAATTGCCAAGGGGAGGCACAGGAGAGGAGCAGGAAAATCCTAGCCCCCCACCAAAAAAAAACCAGGATACTAAGTGAGGTAAACACCAAGATAGAGATGTCGATAGGGAGAAGGGCAGGGGTAAATGGAGAAAATGACAAATGCAATAAGGACAGGGATGGGGAAAAGGGGTAAAGCCATCAAGAAATGGAGGGTAATGAGTACCAATGCCCGTAGTCTGGGCAACAAACTCCTGAACTAGTGGCCTTGATGGAAGAGAGTGCCTGGATATTGTAGCAGTCACAGAAACATGGTACACAGAGAACCATGACTGGGATGTTAACATACCAGGGTACACAACCTACAGGAGAGACAGGGATGGGAGAAGAGGGCGGAGCAGCTCTCTATGTAAGGAAAGGATAAAACAACTGAACAAAAAGAGTAAACAGGGAGGAGAGGAGGCACCGTGGGTCACCTTAGAGACTGGAAATTACACCACAATCTGCATAGGGGTTGTATACAAACCCCCATGACAGGGGAGGGAATGGACAATATTATGATAAGAGGCATCCTTAGGATGGCAGAGAAAGGAGATACTGTTGATGGGGACCTGAATATGCCAGATGTTAACTGGAGCACCTTTGCTGCAGCCACATCAAAAGCAGGGCCATTCTCGATGCACTTCAGGTGGCATGCCTCAGACAGCTAGTTTGGAACCCACTCATGAGGGCATTCTTAGACCTCATACTCTCAAATGGGGACAGTGAGAGGATCTCAGATCTAGAGTGGGTAGCCATCTTGGAATAAGTGACCACCAAACAGTGTGGTTCACGATAAACTCAACCACAGAGTCAAGCCATACAAAAGTGAGGGTTCTGGACTTCAGGAGGGCTGACTTTAGCAAGATAGGAGAGTGCCTTAGAAAAGCACTAGCAAGCAGGCTAGAAGTAGGGTGGAGCAACAATGGGAAATATCAAAACTGCCATCACAGAGGCAACAAGCCTTTGTGCAGCAAATAAACAAATCAAAATGAATGGAAAAGCCACTATAGTTCTTAAAGAGGTGGCAGTGAAGGTTAGGGAAAAAGATAGCATTTAGGAACTATAGGAAACACAGCAGGAGTAGGACAGAGAACTGTACCAGTTAAGGCAGAAGGAAGCAGGGAGGGTAGTCAGAATAGCAAGGGAGGCCCAACCTGAGGTAAAGCATAGCCAACTCGGTTAGAAGGGATAAAACCTTTTATAGGTATATTAGGGGTGTAGAAAAGACAAAGGAGGGATAGTGAGCTGTATAGAATGAGACGGTGGGTGGGCAGAGAGGGACAGTGAAAAAGCAGGGATACTGAATGAATACTTCTACTCAATATGCACAAAAGAGGAGGAGGGGGAGGTGCCTAATCCAATTAACAGAAGCACTCTGGATGGGGGGGTCGATCCCAGTCTTTTCACAGAAGAAAGGGTTCTGAAAGAACTCCTAAAACTGAAGGTGGACAAAGCATTGGGGCCTGATGGGATTCACCCAAGAATTCTAAAAGAATTAAGGAGAGAACTAGTAACACCACTGACTACCATTTTTAACAAATCACAGGAGGATGGTATAGTACCTGAGGACTGGATGAAGGCGGATGTGATGCCCCTTCACAAAAGTGGGAGCAGGGCAGAATCAGGAAACTACAGACCTGTCAGTTTGACCTCAGTGGTAGGGAAAGTGATGGAATCACTTCTGAAGAAAAGAACTGTTGAGTACCTAGAGGCCAGTGGGCACAGGACCCAAGGCAGCATGGGTTCACAGTGGGAAGGTCATGTCAGACGAATCTAATTGATTTCTTTGACTGGGTGACCAAAGTAGTAGACCAGGGAGGGCTGTGAACATGGCCTACCTAGACCTTAGCAAGGCATTTGAGACAGTCCCACACAAAAGATTAATAGTCAAATTAACCAGCCTGGGAGTGGGTCCCAGGGTGGTAGCCTGGTAAAACATTGGCTGGACAACAGAACACAGAAAGTAATTGCAAATGGAGTCCACTTTGAAGAAAGAGGGGTTACTAGTGGGGTACCGCAGGGTTCAGTACTGGGTCCAGTCCTTTTTAATGTCTTTATAAGTGACGTTGCAGAGGGACTGGATGGAAAAGGATGCATCTTTGCAGATGACACAAAGATCTGCAACAGGGTTGATACACAAAGAGGCATGGAAAGGATGAGGAGAGACTTGGCAAGGTTGGAGGAATGGTCAAAAGAATGGCAGCTTGGATTCAATGCAAAGAAGTGCAAAATAATGCACCGGGGAAACAACAACCCAGGTAAAGATTACACAATGGGGTAGGGGGAAGGGAAGTAGTAACAACAACAAAAATGGAAAAGGACAAGGGGGTAATCATATCAGATGACCTTAAGGTTGGCAAGCAATGTGAGAAGGCAGTAGGGAGGGCTGGGGGGATACTGGGTTGTATAGGGAGAGGCATCGCTAGCAGAAAACAAGAAGTTGTTATCCCTCTGTACAGACAGTTGGTGAGACCCCATCTGGAGTACTGCGTCCAGTTCTGGTGACCCCATCTCTGCAAGGACATAGACAGGATGGAGGCAGTCCAGAGGAGGGTAACTAAAATGGTGCAGGATCTGCAACAGAAGCCATACGAGGAGAGACTAAAGGAACTTAATATGTATACCCTTGAGAAAAGGAAGGAGAGGGGGTACATGATAGAAACTTTTAAGTACCTCAGTGGAATCAACAAAGTCCAAGACGGTAACATCTTTCTGAAAAAGAGATGTGTCAGAACAAGGGGACACAATCTGAAGATAAAGTGGGGACGGCTCAGGGGCATTGTGAGGATGTATTTTTTCACAGAGGACGCATGGAACAGCCTTCCTGAGGAGATCGTGAGGTCTAAAACTGTGGGAGAATTCAAGAATGCATGGGACAGACATGAGGCAATTTTTGTGGGGGGTAGGAAGAAAGAAAAAATTACTCACCTTAGTAATGTTGTTTCTTCTAATGGAGTCTTGCTGTATTCTGACTATTGCAGTTAGGTCCTGCCTTTCAACTGCCCGGAGAACAAAGGTTAACTTTCCATGGCCAGCATGGAACGTTCAGCTAAGCTCAGTTGAACCCCTGTCTGCTGCTGTTTAAACTCCAACCGTCAGATCTTTATGAGCAATACTCACTAGAAGTTCTGTGTGGAACTGTAAAACTCACACTAGCCAACTGGTAACTAGATTTATTTAAAAGGTTTTTTGGTTTCAAAGCAAAGACTCAAATCAGGAAACCCAAAAACAAAACACAACACACACCCAAAGTAAAGGAGGAGGGTAAAAGGGCACCCTCTATGTGCCAACACTGCTCCTCCCCACCCACCCACATCCCAAAACCAGGTTCTGAGAGGGAGGCAGGGGAAGTCAGAATACAGCAAGACATTTTTAATTTTTAGTTTTCTTTCCAGAGTTTATGACACATCTTGGTAGCCTGTCCAAAAGGTCTGTGTAAAAATATTTGTCCACAATAGACCTAATAATGCCTTTCTTTATGACATCATAATTCTTACCATGACAAAGACTGTGATGTCACAAATAGCAATTGTGAGGTCAACTAGGGACAGTCAGATGCTTTTTGAAAGGCTACAAGAAATATGTACTATATTATCTGAAATATTTAGTAGAGAACAAGAGAAAATAAAAAAAGCTAGAATTAAAAAATACTTTTTGTGTCTTCAGATCAGTTTAAAAAAACATATTTTTTCTAGTAATAGCTGTGAATGTTTAACTGTCTGTTATAAAATGGGCAAATGATTTCTAGCAATCTGATTGGTTGTTAGCCATGCATTAGATGTGTCTAATGCATAGCTAAACTAGAACCCCATTTAGAATACACAGGCCATTTTATAAGCACTAATACCACTCGGGGATGTGCATAGACAGTTCTAATGCACAGTTGATTGGACGTATCTCGCCTATGGCCTCGCGGCCTCACCACGCCCCTTCTAGCTGTGCATTAGAACTGTCTAATGCACACCCCATCGTGTCTTGTTGCTTACTTAATCTAATTTTGGTTTTGTATATTTTATTTTGTTGTTTATGTACCTACGTATATTTTGTTATTTCTTCTGGTCGCCCATGTAAACGGGTCTTTGGCCCATGGACTTTTCCAAATTTTAAATAAACAAAACAAACACATCAAACAAAATTGTTGTAAATCTAATAGCGTTAAGCTTTTTATTTTAGTAGAGAGCTGCTCTTGGAAAGGGTAATTGTCTTGTACAGCAGGGATATTTGCTGATGTAATACAACACATCACGGTAAAGTCTAGATAAACTGCAGGCCATTACCCCTTCCTTGTGTACTATACATGACACCAGCTGGATAACAAGGCAATACTCTCACTAGCTAGCTAGCATATATACTGCCCAATGAGTGCATAACGTGCCAACAAGGGCAGAGGCATCTAAGGGAAAGGAAACCTCATGCCAGCCACTTAAAAAGGAACTGTTAGCATTAAGTGCCCCATACCCAAGTGTGCAACAGGTCCCAGTTTACACTTTGTGTGCAAAACATTTTTTTGGTTACTGTTTACTGCAATATAGTAAATTGGATTCGACTGATTTTGCTGACTGCCAAGATGACATTTGCTGTAACTACAAATCCCAGAATCCCCTGCAGCTGCCATCAGAAGAGGGCTGCAGCAGTGGCAGAGTCACTGGCCTGCACTGCTTGTTGGAGTTTTTATAAGCTCTGATCTTTGTGTGCTGGTCTTGCTTGTCTTCCTGAGGCTAAGTATAGCCACAGGGACTGCACTTACCCTGGGAGAACAGTGTGACTAACAAACATCTGATCTGAGCTTATAAAAGCTTTGAAATGCACTAGAGGCTACTGAATCTCCCACTGCTGCAGCCCTGCTCAGAACAGTTGGAAGGGATTCTGGGATTTCTGGTTGCAGCAAATGTCAGGAGGGAAGTCAGCAAAATCTGTCTGATACAATCCACTATACTGTAGTAAACAAGTAAAAAAAAAAATGTTTTTGCACACAAAGTGCAATTTGTGAGACTCTTAGTGCTGACTGTTCCCCTTTAATTCATTTTTTTCTAAGAACTCTAAAATCCCACATGCTGAGCACTTACATATTGTCACGCCCCAGTCCGGAAGTGGTCAAGGCCCACTGCTTCATTTTTTTGAGGCTCTTCTCACTGATGTTCCTTTGTCCTTCTACAGGCATGCAGTCAATATAGAGATTGTACAGCAGAAGGGCTTCTGTCTTCTTGCGGAGTAGGTGAGCGTGAAGGACCCGCTTCACAAACACACAGGGATCCTCAGCAAGGAACTGCAGCCGGATCCGTGGCACCCAATACTGACAGAGCATCTGAACGCATTCTCCTGTGCAAATAGTAAAGAAAATTCACAAAAAGAAACATAGAAAACATGACGGCAGATAAAGAATCAAGGCTCATTCAGTCAACCAAAACCCCTACTTACTCCCTATTAGGCTATGGCCACATGAGGTAATTACCTCCTATGTTTCTATTCCACCCTTACTTCTGCCAACTCTCCACCACAATACCCTCCCAATACCCATTCTCTCCCCAAGGGACTATCAGGACTATAAAAAAAAGAACAGTTATGTACTTACCGTAACAGTAGATCTTCAAAAGAATCTCTTCCATTAGGCCACACCTTTGGAACTATATCTACATCAGTGGTAGGACCACATTGAAAGTATTGCTAGCCGTGGGCTGCACATGACGATGTCATGCGTCAGCGTCTATGTAAACGTGGATGGTCACATCTCTCCTCAGTTTCCCACCAGAGATTGTGCTCGGAGGGCCTCCCTTCTTGGAGAACCAGAAGATCATACCAGTGCTTCTCATAGCAGGCGAGTGAAGCCGCTGGATAAAACAGTCATGGAAATTTCCAAGGCAGAAATTGGATGCCATATTCCCCTACAGATTAGAAAAGGTGGAGGGGGGGGCTGGAATGGCCTAATGGAAGACATTCTCTTGAAGATCTACTGTTATGGTAAGTATGTAACTGTTTTGTCTTCTTTTTGGACATCTCTTCCATTAGGCCACACCTTTGGAACGAGTTCCAAGCAGTCCCAAAAGCTTACTGGGAGGTTGGTGCAGTCTGGTTCAGGTCAGCAGCCCCTGCAGAACAGCAAGGCCGAAACCTGCTCTTCTGCAAGAGACAATGCCCAGACTGTAGTGCATAGTAAAGGTGGGGACAATTACTCCATGTGGCTGCAAGCAAATGTCAACCCATGAAAGCTCGTTCCTGAAACAAGCAACAGAAGCGGCCATACCTCTGGTGGAATGACCATGAACCACACCAAGCTCCGTGACTGTAATTCCTGTAACAGAATGTAATACAATGTGCCAGCCATTTGGACAGGCAGTGGGGCATCCTCTTTCCCAGGGGCCAATGAAACAAAAAGCTGAGAGGACTTTCTGCAGTATTTGGTGCGACTCACGTAGTATCTCAGTATTCTATGTTCATGCAAATTATGGAGCAATGCCTCACCCTAACTGGTATACTCAGGATAATAAAAGAGGAAGGTGGACGGTTTGATTTAATGTAAACTCAGACACTACTTTAGGCAAAATCTTAGGATTAGTACACAAAGAAACTCTGTCACTGTGGAAAATCAAATAAGGAAACCCACACATAACAGCTCTGAAATCAACTGAGCAGAAGTGATTGCAACTGAAAATAATGCTTTCCATGATAGAAAGCATATACCACAACTCGTGGCTGGCTCAAAAGGTGTCAAAGTAAGTTTTCAAAACAATTCAGGTTCCAAGGCAGGACCGGATTATGAATGAGGAGGTTTATATGCTGAATACCTCTTTAAAATGTGAGGACCTCAGTAGGAGAACCGTACGACCAACAGTAGGGGCATGGAAAGCTGATACAGCGTCAAATGCACCTTAAGTGAAATACTTCAGACCAGAGTCTGATAATGACAGCAAGTATTCCAACACCGCATTTTTCAGACAGCTGTATGGATCCATATGTCTAGAAGTGGCCCACAGAGTGAAATGTTTCCACTTCAAAGAATGTGATGTATGGTGGAAGACTTTCTGGCACAACCAGTATGTCAGCAACTTTAGTGACACACCATACTGTGCAATGGCTATGTCTTCAGGAGCCAGGCATGCAGATGCAGGGACTTTAGGTCTGGATGAACCAGAGACCCCCTATCCTCCGACAACTGGCCCCTGCATAGAGGCAAAGGTACTGGAGGCACCACTGCTAGTTGCTGGAGCAGTGGATACTATATCTTCCGAGGCCATAGGGGTGCAATGAGAATGAGGGTCACACCCTCCATCTACAGTTTCAGTTATATTCTCTACATTAATGGAACTGGAGGGAATGCATACAGAAACCTCCCCTTCGAAAAGAGGGACAACGTATCTCACCCAGAACTCCAAGCCCTAGAGCGAGCTGGCAAAAATGCATCAATTTTGCATTGTGTGGGGATGCAAACAGGCCCCACTCTGGATGACACCACAGTGTGAAGAGGTTGTCTACCACTAAGGTCAGCAGTTCCCATTCATGCATCTTGGACTGTGACCTGCTTAGCTTGTCTGCTAAGACGTTTTGGACACCTGGGATATGCAAGGCTGACAGTTCTGTGCCATGTTCCACCACCCTGTACCACACTCTCATTGCTTCCCGAGACAGGAGAAAGGAATGTGTTCCTCCTCATTTGTTTATATAATGCAGGCCACTGACTCTGTCCATCTGTATTAACAGAGGACCCAGAGTCAGATATTCCTGAAAAGCCTGGAGTCCGTATAAGACAGCTCTCATCTCCAGTACATTTATGTGCAATTTGGTTCCCATCAGGGTCCAAGAACCTTGTGTTTGATAAGGGCCCAGGTGTGCCCCTCACCCGGATCTGGAAGCATTCGAGGTGAGAATCTGAATTGGAGTTGGTATGAGAAATGGAACGTCCCTTAAGAGGTTGTGGTGGTCCATCCATCACATCAGTGTTTTTTGTAAGGGGGATGTGATGAGCATCTTCTGGTTCATGTCATCCATAAACTGATCCACTGCACTCTCAGTATCCACTGCAGTATTCATATGCGTAAGCGAGCCAGTGGCATAGTTACAATGGCTGCTGCCATGAATCCCAGAAGACACAGAAATGTTCTGCCTGGGACTTGATGACTGCTGTATACCAGCTATTCTTGAGCAATGAGTCGTTCTGCTCTGTCCAGGGGCAGGAACGCATAGCCCTGTTTTGTGTCCAGGACAGCACCTACATATGAAGCCTCTGGCAAAGAGTAAGTACTGACTTTGCAGCATTCACTGTAATACCCAGGTCTTCGAACAATTGCTTGGCTTGGGAGAGGATGTGCAAAAGCTGGCTTTTAAGAGCCAATCATCCAGGTATGGGAAGACATACAGACCTTCCCTGTGAAAGGCTGCTGCTGCCACCACTGCCAGTCATTTGGTAAAGACCCGTTATGCAGAAGACAAGCCAAAGGGCAATACTCTCAACTGATAATGCTCCCCCTTCCAGCACAAATCTCAGATATTGTCTTTGATGTTGCCTGATCTTGATATGAAGGTATGCAATCTTCATATCTTGGGAGCAAACCCACTCCCCCATTTGTAATAGGGGAATCAAAGCTTGCAGGAAGACCCTGCAAAACTTCTTGTATTCTATGTAGAAGTTTAGGTCTCTTAGATCTAACATAGGCCTAAGACCTTGTATCCATTTGGGGACCAGGAAGAAAAAATTACTCACCATAGTAATCTTGTTTCTTCAAAGGGATCACTCATTATGATTAAACTGATGCAGTCAGCCTCTTGTGTTGAACTGCCCAGAGAGATGGCATGCTATGCAAATGATGGAACTCTGATTAGCTCATGCCAATTTCAAACTGCTGCCCTAGCAACTGCTGCACTCTGAGTGCTTCAGATTCTTACAGAGCCTAACTGGGTATAGTACCCCCTAGCTAATCTTCACATAATAAAGAAAAAACTGCCCCTCAAGATCAAAAATCCCCAAGAGACAGACCTAAAATGAGACCACAAGAAAACCAACTGGCTTAATGGGTGAGTCTCTAACCCGGTTTATATGTAACATTAAAGCAGAGATGCAGAACAAAGATTCCCTTTCCTTTTTATTTTCTTTTTTTTTTAAGATTCTAGTAGGGGAGGAAGGGTGGGTGTCTTAATCATAATGAGTGATCCCTTTGAAGAAACAAGATTACTACAGTGCGTAATTTTTTCTTCTAACCCCTGGAATCACTCATTATGATTAAACTGATTCAGACTACCAAGCAGTACCTTTGGAGGTTGGGCAGAGAACCTTTTTGGGAACAGGTTCTGCAGAACTGCTGTGCCAAACCTGGCATCACTTCTGAATTGTAGATCCAGTGTGACTGTTTTCCATGTAGCTGCTTTGCAGCTTTCCAGTAGTGGGATATCTCTTGAAGCTGCCACTGACACAGCTGTACCCCTGGTGGAATGTGCCCTTAGGCCCAGGGGTGCCTATTTACCCACTCTGCTGCAACAAAACTGAATACATGCCACTATCTAGTGAGCAACTGTACGTTTTGTGGCAGCTCTACCATTACCCACTTTGCCATATGTGAGAAAGAGCTGTGTCTGTCCTGGTTTGTATGCCTCGGTTCTGTCAATGTAATGGCTCAGTGCCCTCTTGACATTGAGGCAGTGAAGTTTCCTTTCTGGAGAACTGGAGTTCTCTGTAAAGAAAACAGGTACAGTCATAGACTGATTCAAGCGAAAATCAGATACCACTTTGGTGAGAAATTTCCTATTGGTCCTGGGGACCACCTTATCCCTGTGAAATGAGATGTAGTCCACATCTGTACACAGAGCTTGCAGCTCACTGATCTTCTTGGCAGAGATGATAGCCAGCAGAAACACAGTTTTCCAGGTGACATACTTCAGGTCTGCAGTTGCCATAGGTTCGAATGGTGGCTCAATCAGCTTGGCAATGCTGATGTTTAGATTCCAGGCCAGGACGGGTTCCCTCAGAGGAGGGTGAAGGAGGTTGAGGCCCTTAAAGTATTTCCTGAAACCTGGATGACAGGCCATGGACCTCTCCTTACCAGCTGACAAGTAAGCTGAGACTGAAGCCAGCTGGACCTTCAGGGTCAAGGGCCTCAGTCCTAATGAGTGCAGATGTGTCAGGTAATCCAGGAGAACAGCAAGGTCAGCCCTAGAGGGGTTAGTACCCTTACCTGAGCACCAAATGGAGAACCTCTTCCACTTAGAGGAATACGTTTTTCTAGTGGATGGTTTTCTGGAGCCCCTGAGCACTGTCAGGACTTGTTCTGACAGCTTGAGGCTAGCAAACTCTAAATCCTCAAGAACCAGGCCTTGATTATCACTGATTTGAGGTTGGGATACAGAATCCTGCCCTGAGAGGAGGTCAGTAGGTTGTGCCTCCTGGGCACATGAATTGGGGAGGTCACTGACAGAGTTAGAAGAAGCGAGTACCAGTGCTGCCTTGCCCAGTCTGGTGCCACCAGTATCACTGTTGCTGGTTGGGACCTTTATTTCAGCAGGGTTCTGAATACCATTGGGAAAGGAGGGAAGGCATACACAAACTTCCCTGACCAATCCAGGGCCATTGCATCCAGGGGAACTGTCCCCTTGTGTGGGGTCCTGCAGCACTACAGGGACAATTGGTGATTTTCTGCAGAGGCAAAAAGATCCACATCTGGAGTACCCCACCTTCTGAAAACTGAGTTGAGGATCTGAGGGTTCAGAGACCACTCGTGGTGGTCCTGACTTATCCTGCTGAGAGAGTCTTCCCTGGAAGGTGTATGGTTGATAAAGATAGCTGCATGGAGTATGCCAGGGACCACAGCTTCATTGCCTCTGTGCAAAGTGGGGCTGATCTGGTTCGTCCTTGCTTGTTGATATAGTACATGGTTGTGGTGTTGTCTGACCTGACCTGCACCACCTTGTTTTGCAGATGCGGGGCCAATGCCAATAGAGCTAGGTACACTGCCCTGAGCTCCAGCAGATTTATGTGCAGCAGGGACTCTTGAGGAGACCATGTGCCACTTGCTGTGTGATTCAGCAAGTGTGCCCCCCCAACCGAGTAGGGAAGCATCTGGTGTGAGAATTAGAGAGGGCTGTTCCCTTAGAAAGGGCACACCTACCCTGAGATTGTGTCTGTCCAGTCACCATTGAAGTGCCTGCAGTAGGCTGTGGGTGACTAGAACCAATCTGGACAGTGGGTCTGTCCTTTGTGACCACTACTGTCTCAAGTGAAACTGGAAGCCTCTCATTTGGAATCTGGAACCTAGCACTACTGTGGTGGCAGCTGCCATATGCCCCAGTAGCCTGAGGAATTCTCTGGCTGGCTTGGGCTTGCCCTGCATGAAGGAACTTGCAATCTGTAGGATGTTGTCCACTCTGTCCTGAGGCAGGAAAGCTCTGCCCAGGTTGGTGACCAGCTCTTCTCCAATGAAGCCCAGCACTTGCACTGGCTCTTGCTGTGATTTCTGCTTGTGTATGAGGAAACCTAGGGATTCCAGCGTGGATTTTGTGAGTGCCAGTGACTGCCTTGTATGTTGCAGGGACTGGCCTACAATTAAGCAGTCGTCCAGGTAGGGGAAGACTGTCACACCTTGTTTTCTCAGGTATTTGACCACCACTGCTAAGCATTTTGTGAATGACCTTGTTGCTAAAGTCAGACCGAATTGGAGTGCTGTGAATTGGTAATGACCTGAGGCCAGTCTGAACCTCAGGTACTTTCTGTGAGTTGATCTGACAGGGATGTGGAAATAGGCATCCCTTAAGTCTAGGGAAGCTAACCAATCTCCTTTTTGCAATGGGGGTATGATTAGTGAGAGGGTCACCATTTTGAACTTTGGTTTCAGAATGTGCTTGTTCAGAAGCCTTAGGTCCAGGATGGGTCACCAGTCCCCATTTTTCTTTTTGGTAAGGAAGTATCTTGAGTAGAAGCCTGTGCCCTTTTGTTTTAGGGGCACTGGTTCCACTGCTTTGATTGATAGGAGGTGTTTTACATCTGCCTCCAGTAGGTAACTGGGGCAAAGGTTCTTGCTCTTAGCTTGGGAAGTGATTTGAAGCTGAGTGACAGCCCCTGGCTCATTACCTCCATGATCCACTTGTCTGTGGTGATGGCATGCCAAACCTTAAGATAGTGAACCGATCTGTCACCCACCAGTGGTGGTGATGGTGGTGGGGAAGTGATCTGTACCAGCCTGTCAGGGATTCTGTGTGGGCTGAGCATGGGTTTGTGGTGAGGGAGAAGCCCATCTCATGGCCCTTCTACCCCACCCTCTGAAATAGCCTCTCAACTGCTGGTGGACCTGCGAAGCCTGTGCTTGGAAAAAAGGTCTGGGATAGGATCCCCTACTCCTGCCTCCCTATTTTGGGCTCTATAAGAGGTAGAAGGTTTTTCTTTAGAATTACTTTTATAGGTGACTTTATATTCCTCCATCCTTTTCATGTAGGCCTCTGTTTTGTCACCAAATAAGGAATTGTTCTTGTATGGAAAATCCTTAGCCTTAACTTGAGCGTCTAAGGTTAGGTTGGTAGCTTTTAGCCAGGCCAATCTCCTCAGGGAGACAGATAAAGCCTCCAGTTTGGCTGCAGTGTTGTTAGCATCCACTGCCATGTGGAACTGATATTTGGTGGCATCAAGGGCAGACCTTGCCTTGCTGCTAGAGCATTATCGACTCTACCTGTCAGCAATCTCCCATAAGAAGGCAGAGTTCCTATCCGGGGAGATTGCTGCCACTCAGAACCGACCAGCTCAGCTCTTCCGAACCGTAGCAAGCTGTGCAACCCAGCCTGTCTGCAGGTTCGGAGAGCCTTTTCACAGTTGGAGTGTGAGGAGCTTGCTCGTTTTTTTGCTGATAAGGTGGCCGACATCAGGGCGGAGATTTGATCAACACACTCTATGAGAGTTGCTGATGATTGGTGCTTGGCTACTGTCCCTCACTTCTCTTGGAGTACCTTCGACTGGAGATCCTGGATGTTATGTGGATTTTCCAGGGCATGTGCCCTACATGCTGTAGTTTAGATCCAGGCCTAACGTCCCTGATTATGGGTTGTCGTGATATTATCAGCCCAGTCTTAGCGCAGATAATCTGGTGCTCTCTTGAGTTCGGTGAGTTTCCTAGCTCCCTGAAGGAGGCAGTGGTGACACTCCTCTTGAAGAAAGCTTCTCTGGACCCAGACTGTCCGGCAAACTACAGACCTATCTCTAACCTTCCCTTTTAGGGGAAGATAATTGAGAAAGTAGTGGTTGTACAGGTGGAGAACCATTTGACCATCCATACCATATATGAACCTCTCCAATCCGGTGTTTGAAAGAGGCATAGTACCGAGAATGCTGTTTGGTACTCAATGATCTGATGGCAAGAGATTGAAAACACCAGTCCATCTTGGTGCTTCTGATCTCTCATCAGCTTTGACACCATGGATCATGCAGTACTGCTCGAGCACCTGAGGTTCATCTGTGGCCTGACAGGTTCAGTTCTCAGATGGTTTAGATCTTTCCTCAGTGGCAGAACTCAGAGGGTGATGTTGGGGATTTATTCCTCTGACCCACTCTCTCTCTGTCATGTGGGGTTCCTCAGGGCTCTGTGCTGTCCCCCATGTTATTCACGGTGTATATGCTGCCCTTCGGAGTCATTATAAGACAGTATGGGCTGAGTTTTCACTGCTATGCTGATGATACCCAGCTCTACCTGTCTTTTGCACCTGACCAGGATGGAGCACTCTCGGTTTTTAATAACTGCCTTGCTGAAATCCTGGATTGGATGAATTCCAGCTGGCTGAGGTTGAACTCAGGGAAGACTGAGGTGATGGTTGTGGATCCAGAATGCCAGATAGGGGGGTCGGGGGCAGGACACCTCTTGGGGCTTTTCCTGGAGGGTTCCCAGCTCCTGACCTCTGAACGGGTGCGGGACTAAGGAGTAATACTTGATGATAGGCTGATACTACATTCTCAGGTGTTGGCCATCGTTAAGTCTTTCTTTTACCACCTGAGGAACATCACTAGGATCAAGCACCTTGTTCCGTCTGGTGATCTTCCTATACTGATCCATGCCTTTGTGACCTCGCGCCTTGATTATTGCAACTCCCTTTACTTTGGGCTTCCGGGGTTGAAATCCACTGCTAGCAGCTGGTGCAGAATGCTGCGGACTGATTATTGACAGGGACTCCTCGGACTTCCCATATTACACCCGTAGTGCGCGAACTGCACTGGCTGCCAGTTCAGTGGCAGATCAGTTTCAAAGTCGGATTACTGACTTATAAAGCCCTATACAGACTCGGCCCTGACTACCTGAAAGGGCTTCTGTACCCTTATCGCCCTGAGCGATTGCTCCACTTTGCAGATGAGGGGTTGCTAGAGATTCCAAGGGTAATTTTAAAATCTTCAGGGGCCCGTGTGTTCGTGTATGCGGCCCCAGCCCTGTGGAACTCTCTACCCCGTCTGATTCGGGAGTGTGTGACCCTGGAGGGGTTCCAACAGGCATTGAAGACTTATTTGTGGAGCAAGGCATACTGTGACTAATTAGGTAATTACCTCTGAATTTTAATATGTATTTATTGTTGCTGTTTGTATTTGTTATTTTATATTTTGTGATGCGTCTTGATATCTGAAAGGCACAATATAAATAAAGATGATTATGATTATGAT
This sequence comes from Neoceratodus forsteri, assembly GCA_016271365.2. NCBI lineage: Eukaryota > Metazoa > Chordata > Ceratodontiformes > Ceratodontidae > Neoceratodus > Neoceratodus forsteri. Next base: position 1,704,657,103 of record CM028129.1, on the reverse strand, counting down.
TCTTGCAAGTCAACTGCCACTTTACCTGGGACTTTATCAGACAGAGGAAGGACTGAATCCCATAGTGCTTTCTGATATTGGACAGCATAGGCCATATCATTTATTTATTTTATTTACTAGTTTTCGGGAATACCATTGAGCTAGAGGTTCGTTTACAAAGGTTTCACGTCATGAAACATAATGTAAAGCATAAGAAATGTAACATTTGGTACAGAATAACAAGTATTCTATTATATAGATTAGGTAAAAGTCTAGTTAATACAAGAGTCAGGGGGTACATTATTCCTGGAACAAACAAGCATTTGTCAATGCTGAATGTTGATTGAGTTGGTCCTTTGAGCTCACTCACTGCCCCTTTGTCACTTGCTCGTTCTGTTTCTCCCAGTGCTGTAGGCTGCAGTTTTGTACTGGGCACCTGCCTGTGCTGGCACCCTTTTCTGTCCACAAAGAAATCCGCAGCTGTCCTGACAGAGTTCCGTTGAGGTCGCTCACTCCCCCTCTCTCACTTGCTCATTCTGTTTCTCCTGGCACTGCAGGCTGCCCTGTTGTACTGGGCTCCTGCCTCTGTTGGTGGCTTTTTCTGCCCAAAAAGAAGTCTGCAGCAGTCCCAACACAGGTCCGTTGAGCTTGCTCACTTCCCCTCCCTCACTCGCTCATTCCGTTTCTGCCAGCGCTGCAGGCTGGCCTTTGTACTGGGCTCCTGCCTGTGTTGCCGCCTTTTTCTGCCCACAAAGAAATCCGCAGCAATCACGATAGAGCTCCATTGAGCTCGCTCACTCCCCCTCTCTCACTCATTTTGTTTCTCCCAGTGCTGCAGGCTGCCGTTTTGTACTGGGCTCCTGCCTGTGTTGGCACCTTTTTCTGCCCACAAAGAAATCCACAGTTGTCCCGACAGAGCTCCGTCGAGGTCGCTCACTCCCCCATCTCACGCGCTCATTCTGTTTCTCCTGGCACTACAGGCTGCCTTTTTGTACTGGGCTCCTGCCTGTGTTGCTGCCTTCTTCTGCCCATAAAGAAATCCCAGCAGTCACGACAGAGCTCAGCTGAGCTCGCTCACTCCACCCTCTCTCACTCGCTCGTTCTGTTTCTCCCGCCATTGCAGGCTGCTCTTTTGTACAGAGGCCCCGCATGCACTGCTGCCTTTTTCTACCCACAAAGAAATCTGCAGCAGTCCCAAAAGAGCTCTGTTGAGCTCACTCACTCCCCCTCCCTCACTCGCTCGTTCTGTGTCTCCCGCTGCTGCAGGCTGTGTTTTTGTACTGGGTTCCTGCCTGCGTTGGCGGCTTTTACTGCCCACAAAGAAATCTGCAGCAGTCCCGATACAACTCCGCTGAGCTCACCCACTCACCCGCTCTCACTCACTTGTTCAGCTTCTGCTGGCACTGCTGGCTGGCCTTTTGTACTAGGCTTCTGCCTGCATTGCCACCTTTTTCTGCCCACAAAGAAATCTGCAGCAGTCACGATAGAGTTCCGTTGAGGTTGCTTACTCCCCGTCTCACTCGCTCATTCTGTTTCTCCTGGTGCTGCAGGCTGCCCTTTTGTACTGGGCTCCTGCCTCTGTTGGTGTCTTTTTCTGCCCACAAAGAAAGCTGGAGCAGTCCTGACAGAGCTCTGTTTATTTATTTATTTAGATTTTGGTAACTGGGTAAGCCCACCTGGGGTCCCTTTTTCAGGGGCGACCCGGAAATTAGTTACAGAGAGTACAAACTTAGGAACATTTACAGTTATAACAGATATATATATATATATATATAAAATACATCGCACATCAGTAATCAATAATCAAACTCAGGCACATACATACAGTTGAGCTTGCGACTCCCCCTCTCTCACTCGCCCTTTCCGTTTCTGCAGTGCTGCAGGCTGCCCTTTGTACTGGGCTCCTGCCAGCAATACCGCCTTCTTCTGCCACACAAAGAAATCTGTAGCAGCTATGATAGAGCTCCACTGAGCTAGCTCACTCCCTCTCACTCGCTCATTCAGTTTCTCCCACTGCTGCAGGCTCTTTGTACTGAGCCCCATGTGCATTGCTGCCTTTCTGCCCACAAAGAAATCCGCAGCAGTCCCAACAAGAGCTCTGTTGAGCTCACTCACTCCTCCCTCCCTCCCTCACTCGTTCTGTGTCTCCTGCTGCTGCAGGCTGCCCTTCTGTACTGGGCTTCTGCCTGCGTTGGTGTCTTTTTCTGACCACAAAGAAATCTGCAGCAGTCCTGACACAGGTTCGTTGAGCTTGATCAACCCCCTCTCTCACTCGCCCATTCCATTTCTGCCGGCGCTGCAGACTGGCCTTTTGTATTGGGCTCTATCCAGCTGAGATTTCTTATCTATTTTCTTGTCCACTCCAGGTATTGAAGTTGGAGTCTGGAATATTTGCAGCACTGCCTTTTTGAAGGATTTGTGCATAAGCAACAGAAGGAGTTTTGTGGGAGCTAGTCCCATCATATCCAGGAAATCTGCTTCCTACACATCCTCCTCAGTCTCCTGGAGGGGGAGATTGAGGGTATCCACTATGTTTTTTACAAAGGTATAATGAGAGGTGTAGTCTTCTGGTCCCCTGGAAAAGGAGCCAAAGTCTTGTTCTGGGGAGACCTCTGGTTCTATAGGTTCCCCTTCAAACTCCTCTTCATCCTCCTCCTCTGGATTACAATACAGAGGTTGCGGTTCCTGTGGTGCTGGAACTTGCACAGGAACTGGTGTAGCCAGTGTGTGAACCGGGACTACAGCCTGTAAGGCGTATAAAATCTGTAAAGCATTTGCAATGTCCTCAGCTAACAGCATATCTCATTTGTCTGCTGGGAGCTTCTTAGCCTTCTCGGCCAGAGGCGCAGTGACATGTTTTTATGTTTGCTTGCATGCATGTGCAAGAAACATAGTGCCATCATCCGAGATTTTGTAGGTGTGGCACCCTGTCTTCCAATTCAGTCAGTGTGTTTGCAGGCACAGCCACAGTTCACCAATGAATGCTGCAGCTGTCTATGACAGCAGTTGAAAATGCAGTGGCATACAGTTGAAAGGGAGAGACCGTTTCAGTGAGCAGCGATAAGATAGTGTTGATTAGCATACTGCCGGCAATCCTGCTTGTATACATCTTTGCTTTCTCCTCCTGGAACATAAATTCAGTTTGAAGGGAACTTTTCCTAGGACTATTTTTCCGGGAGGAGGCAAGTGACTAAAATGACATTCTTGGAATGTTTCCAAGAAAATATCTACTTGCCATCCTTGGAATGTTGAGTCAGAGTTCAGGGTAGGAGCAGCATTGACAAAAGCAGGGAAACAGTACCCCAAAGAGTCTGAAAAAGTAGACGCAGTTGTTGTCTGTGGCACACCTGATCAGTATTGTAATGATATTCCCCAACCCTCTGAGTGTCTCTGAATAGCATTCCCCCTCGTCCACCACACACAGTGCGGCTGGAGGGGTGCCCAATCCCGTCAGCTCAGCACTCTCCCCAGAGTTCTGGGTGCCCACGCTGGGGCCCACCCCAACATGGCTTAAGTGAAATGGCAGAGGGGTGCTAATCCCGTCGGCTCAATTAAACCCCCAAAAAACAGACTTCCAGTTGCCACGCTGAGAGCCCACCCAGCGTGGCACACGTCTGTAGTGGCGACGGAGTGCCTAACCCGCCGGCTCACTGACCCCCAAAATCTTCCAGCTGCCACAGTGGAGCCCACCCCAACATGGCACTAGTCCTGCATTGTCTTCCTAAAAAGAAAACAAACACCTGAAAAGAAAAAACGGTCCCTCATTGATTGTCTTGTCCCCCAACCCGCCCATCCTCTGCGCATCCACCTCCCCACATCCCCACGTCACCCCATACTTACCTCCGGAGGCAGGCGAGACGATCTCCGGTGGACCGGGAACACGTCTGCACTCTTCAAAGCCGACCGCAAACTGAAGAAATGCCGGTAAGCCGTATAATGAAATAAATCTTTTTTTTCAACTTTGATGCATATCGCAGGCATTTTTGATTTTGGCACCAATTTAGACATAGGGTTTTTGGGACCCCTTCATGATTCTGGCACTGTCATGGCATTAATCGATCCCGTAAGGTGATTTCGAGGTCACTGCGCGGAACCACCTTTTGGGAATGATTTATGAAATGACAGTGTCACAGTTCATGAGGTAGGCCCCCAAAACCCTAAGTTGAAAATTTGGTGAAAAAATTACCAAAAATGACTGATTTACGAGCATGCGATGCGCAGTTCCTACGCACGCTCAAAAGTTCGCAAATGTTTTAATATTTTCACTCCAGATTTTCAACATTGCCATTTTACCACACCTCCTTATGAGCAGTACAGCTGTCATTTTCTACATCTTGCCCAAAATGTGTTTCCACGTGTGTAGTGCCCAGTGGCGCAGTCAGTGTGCGAAATCAATGTTTGGGACAGATTAAGAAAACCACAGTGACACTGTTCATTAGCAGATGTCTTAAAATGGCTATGTTGAAAATTTGGTGACAAAAGTCCATAAAATGACTGTGTTACGAGTGAGCATTACGCAGTTTCCCCGCACCCTTGTAAGTTCATGAATTTGTAATACTTTCAGTCCAGATTTTTACCACTGGCATTTTTCCACACTTCCTTGTGAACAGTACAGCTGTCATTTTTCACACCATGGCCGAAATGTGTTTTCGCACTTTCAGCGCAGAAATGCGTGGTCGCTCTGGGAAATCACTGTTCGGGACAGATTAAGAAAATCACAGTGATACTGTTCATGAGCAGAGGTCCCAAAATGCCTGTGTTGTCAATCTGCTGTAAAAAATCCCCAAACTAATTACATTACGGGTGTGCGTTGCACAGTTTCTACGCACGCTCGTGACTTCACCAGTTTTTTTAATATTTTCACTGCAGATTTTCAGCATTGCCATTTTTTACACCTCCCCATGAACAGTACAGCTGTCATTTGTCACATCCTGTTCGAAATGTGTTTTTGCACCTGTGGTGCCAAATGGCATAGTCACTGTACAAAATCATCTTTTGGCTAACAAACTGATATTGCCACTGTTCATGAAGTGGGGGTCTCAAAAAAAACATGCTGAAAATTTGGAGTGAAAATACCAATGAACAGCTGAGGCGTTAGTGTTTTCAACCATAACGCCCCACCCTGTAGAGACCGACAGGCATCAGGGGCGTGACTTGGGATTGTTACCTGTAATGCTCATATCATTCCACCCCCACCCACACCCTGTAGCCAGTGACAGGCATTGAGGTGTGCCTTGGACTCTTCTGCCCCAAAGTTCACCCCATTCTCCTATACAGCACCCATCTCACCGTATTTCCTGATGGAATGGGGCGAACATAAGGGCCAAAGACCCCAAGGCACACCGTGACACTTGTCAATGTCTGCAGGGTAGGGTGTGGTGAAATGGCATGGCCGTTATGCATGACGACCCAAAGGCACACCCCAATGCCTGTCACTCTCTGCAGGGTGGTGGTGGGGTTGGCTTCAGTTCAATACTTTACTGCCATTCCTATTATGCAGCTCTGTAACTCCTACACTACCAATGCCAGTGCCAGCAAGCAAACATTCGGCATTGACAAATGCTTGTTCTTTGTATTTTTTCTTAAGTGGGACAGTTCCAGCTATTGTCTCAACAGCCCTTTTAGATTTACCTTGCTTAGTCTTATCTGACTCCTTGTCAGAACCTTTGGGCTTATCCGTGTCCTTATTAAGGACACAAAGAGAGGGGTTTCCTTCTGCAGTACTAGCAGATGCAGAAGCAATTTCTTCTAGTTTTTAGATCTCTTTTTCAAAGTCTTGGGACAGAAAGTTTTACAAAGGTCACAGTTTGAAAAAATATGACTAGTTCCCAAACAAAATACACAGAGAGAATGCTTGTCTGCTTTTGCTATAACCTAACTACAAAACTCACAATATTTAAACCCTGTGTGTCCTGTGCATTTTTTAGGTTTATCAACAGGGTCCGCTGACATTGAGAAAAGTGCAGAAAATTATCCCCCCTGCGTGTAGAGCCGAAATCCCCCTGCATGTAGAGCTGATTGTGGGTTTATTTGGAATGGATTCAGGAAAAGAAGGAGTCTGGGAGCCTGTCCCTCGCTGGATGAAGATAGTACTGATATTGGCGAGGCACTGCATACAAAATACCTGGGTAACGTGCAACACCAACGATTGTGCAATGGCACAGACTTGTTATGCAAACACTAGCCCTTGAAAAGTTGACTTTGGTGCTTAAGAATAGAGGGGAATCCTTCTATAGAGAATGGGCCCCTCTTTTGGCTTCATTAAGTGGAAAGGAGGAAAATACACTAAGGTTGGGATTGGGATAGAAGTGATCAGGGTAAATAGGGAACTATAAAAGGAAACTGGTTGTTGTTTGCTGAAAAAAAAAGGGGAAACAAAATTAGGTAAAAAAAAAAAAAGAGGGGGGAAGGATACACCGGGGAAATGAATGAACTGATAGATAGCTGAGCTGGGCTAAAGTGACAAGGTGAACAATATCAATTTTTAATTTATGTATTGTTAATTTATTAATGTCTGTGTCTGGAAATATGTATAGAATGCATCTGTCTGTTGTATGTGTGTTAATATGTTGTCGATATGTGTTGTTGCTGTGTGTTTAAAACAGTTTTTGAAATTAATAAAAAGAATATGCAAAAAATAAAAGTGCAGAAAATTAGATGTTTGTGAAAAATAATGGGTTCCTTGGAAAAGACTAATTTAAATATAAACAACCGCAAGCAGTTCCTGGAACCGAACGCTAATCGGTTCCCTGAAAGCAGAGGGAACCGAAAACAAACTAAATTTAAATAAAATGATACACTGTTGATGGATCCTAAAGAGAACCATTGAATAGACAAGAATTAATGCTAAATCTGAGGTAAAAACCTCACAGAGAACCGCGAGTCCCTCAGTTACACGGAACCGTGAAAAAACGGAAAAACAATAAAACACTAGAAAATTACACTAAACTAACTTATAAGGGCAGCAATCTAAAATTAATAGCTTAAAACTGTACTTATCGACCAAATTAGCATGTTTGAAGCAAATTGAAGAAGAGCTCTCCGGGATGTCTTCACTAGGCAGGCGGAGTAAAGAATCTGAAGCACTCAAAGTGCAGCAGTTTGAAACTGGCACAAGCCAATCAGAGTTCCATCATTCGCATAGCATTCCATCTCTCTGGGCAGTTCAACACAGGAGGCTGACTGCATCAGTTTAATTATAATGAGTAACGGAAGTAGAACCCTTTGTTCATCTAATGGGAAGGCACTGGTTCTATTTCACATTTGTTCAGCAAAGCTTGCACTTCTTTCAGCAGGGACAAATGCCCTGGAGGATACGTGGAAAGAGATGGTGGATGCGTGGGGGGGGGGGGGTTCTAAGAACTCCAGAGCATGTCCCTTTGCAGTTATCTCCAGAACCCATTCATCTGCAGGAACCTCCATTGTGTTACATAAAGGGAGAAATGGACCCCTACAACCACCTGTGGAGGCAATAGTGGTGTGAGGGCAGGCCGATTCCAGTCAGGCTGAGGTGGTAGGGGCAGAGCCGCCAGCTTCACCAGCCTTTAATGCTTTGGAATGGGCCCCTGGAGGGAGAGGATCTAGAAAGGCTCCACCACCCGTACCCTGGCCTTGCTGATGGTAGGATTGATGTCCACCTCTGGCAGCAGGCTAATGAAAGGATCCCCTTACATGACTCCTACCAGGTGTGCGATACAGGGATATGATCTGACCTTAAAGTCATTTTAGAAACTTGAAGGACTCTAAATGCCTCATCTACCTGATAACCAAACAGTCTGGTGCCACTGAAAGGGGCACTGAAAACCGTTTGATGCACATCAGTTGTAAACCCAAGAACCCTGAGCCCTCCTATCCCAATCCCTTAGGCTTTCTCCTTTCCTTTCCTCTCTTTAGCTTATTTCTCCTTTTAGTTTTACATCCTTTCCTTTTACTGTCCCTCGGGCTCCCTTGCCCACCCTTCTGACCCACCCAGTGGCAGAGCTAGACTGGGGCTGGGGGGTAGTCACCCCTCCTGGCTGCCCCAGTGTGAGTAATGGCACCCTGCCACTATCTTTATTCATAGTTTAGTGCCCCTTGTGGAACCTATGATTGACTGAATGCCCCCCCCCGACTCCCAAATGCTACCAAACCTGGCTCCGCCACCCACCTTATTTCTCTGTCTGTCTGTCTGTCTCTCTCTCTCTCTGACATACAGAACTGGGGCTGAGAAGGCATCAACGATGGTTACTGGCCAACCCAAGAAATGCCACGTAATACATCGGCTCGGTGTGGTGCCGCCCTGACGTCAACTCCTCCTATCGCAAAAAAAAGAAGCTCTCGCGGGGTCCTGATCCTCCGGCTCAGTACCCAATAGTGATGAATGATGAAGCCTGACACAGACAAGATCTACTATTTCATGGCCAACTTACAAGGTAGGACTACTATCTTACAGAGCTGGGTATGCTACAATGGAAAACTAAACCAATCACAGAGCAGCTTTAACAATGGTGATGACATCACAGTAGCAATGCGCAGCATAAAAGACAGCATATGTGAGATGCTTTGAACACCTAGCTGCTTTCTACATAACATCTATTTCATAGCGTATGGTGGAATGCTGCTCGCATGGAAATCCATGCCTGGAACAGTGTTGTGCTGCAGTAGTGATATCAAAATGCTGTTGTGCTGCAGTATGGACCTTACTGCTGCAACACAACAACACCGAACATCGCCGCATGGCTCCCTGTCTCTGAAGCCGTGTCAGCAATCACCGGAAGATATGATTTAAAAAAAAATATCTGAACAGTTTATTTGTAGGTGTAAGCCTGCATGAGCCACAGCTGCCATCGTTAGCGCTGTGAAGTAAGGTTTGTCAATTTCAGTTATGATCACAACAATCACAGTGTTAATGGGTTTCGGAACCGTGGCAACTGCAGCTTTTTGTTTGTTGCGAGACAGATCATTCTGATGACTCAAGCTGTCTGTGAATGGTGTACCATACACCATAAAATATTGTGTATAGTCATCTATACACAGACAAGCCTGTGTAGGAATGTCGAGGTTGCTGTGGCAACCAGTGTACCTCTCGCGTTGCACTCTCGAGGTTACTGGTTGCCATGGCAACCTCTCGATGCACACACAGGTTTGTTGTGTGTGGATGACCATACACAATTCTCTGTGTTTTGTACTGTAACGATTCCATTGATCTGTACTGTACTGACTTGCTTCTCTTGTGCTGAGCCATTGATCAGAAGGGCACAGTTTACATTTTGCCCTTTTTTCTTTTTGTAGCTTTTGATCCTTTCTATTACAAAACCAACTAAACACCTGTTGTATAGCTCAAATATGACATGGGTGTGAGTGAGATAGCAGAACAATCCTCACTCGGCGTACTTGACCTCTTCTGACCTCACTTGTGGCTTTGCCACTCATGAGTTCAGGGGGTCAAGTGTAGCTCATGAAGATATTTCTACCATCTCACTCTCACCCATGTCAAATCCTACATAAATAAAATAAACAATGAAACTTTTGACAGGGAACCATGAAAATGCATACCTGTAGGTAAAATTCCACCATTCAGTATAGGTCTTCCATGTGTATCTCTGACCAGCTCTTTGTCATTAACCTTATGTACCAGATAGAGTTTCTTCTCTTTGTCATAGTCCAGTACCCCAACAGTATACCACTGATAGGTCAGAAGTCTGCTTTTTGGGTCTTCTAAAACAAGATACGGAGTTTAGGTTTGGGTGAGTAAAGTGAGTAGTGAAGACTTTATCCACAGTACCAGGGGAAACCATGTGTGTCAATCAGTCAATAACATTATAAGGAAACTTATGCCTGTCCCAAACCACTCATTCTGTCAAGGAGTTCTACCAAGAATTTCAAGTGAATCTTACTCCTGTCAGAATCACTAACTGCACCCTCATCCTTTCATCCTTCTAGAAAAACATTGCATTCGGTCAGTGTTCGTCTTGTCAGACATCTGTTCAAATTATGCCTCCTCAGAGTCTTCTCCGTTGCAAAGAGAACTATCCCAGTTCTGCCAGACCATCCTCAGACCAAGTTTTCCAAGCCTTCAACCACTTTAGTCACTCTTCTCTGCACCATCTCAGTCCTACTGATGCCCTTCCTCAGATATGGGGACGAGAAATGAAAATTACGTACTCACTGTAATTTTGATCTTCTTGTATCTCACCATTCTTTACTGCTGGGTGTAAGCCAGAGGCGCCGCATCCGCCATGGGATTTTTTTTAGGAGCTCACACCATGGAGCGCCCCCTACCAGTGATGCACTCATGATGTGCCAGGGCGGTCATTAGCGCCACAGACTCTTCCTCCATCCCAGTTCTATTAGCCGGAGAGGCTAAATATGATAAGAAAAGAGAGCGAGGCAAGAGAGCTGAGGGATAGAAAAAAAGGAAAGAATATAAACTGAAAAAGGCATTAACCAGAAGAGGACAGAAAAAGAAGAAAACGCCTACCCTAAGGCACCACAGGGCCTCACTTCTGGGGCGGCTTCAAGGGAGGAACAGATGAAAAAGAGGAGAAAAAGAGAAGAAGAAGAAGAGAGGGAGAGAACAAGGGATGTTGGGAGGGAAGAATACTGCCCACTGATATATCGGTTTAAGGCTTAGAAGTTCGGACCAAAACAAGGGAGCAAGGATCCCACTTGATAGGACTGAAAGAAGGTTCCACTGAACTACTTTCACAGACTGGACACAAGGGCAGATTCTCTAACCTCCCGTCATCCCAACCTCTTAAACTCTAGCTGAGAGCTCACAGACTGCCGAGGCAGAAATTCTGTTCTGGAAAGTGAGCACCCAACTAGGAAGAGGTCCTTTAGCACCTTGTTAATACTAACACAGATGCGTGTGTAGAGGGGTGAGCTCTACAGAGGGCACCCGTTAATGAAAGGATAGAGTGGGAACTCAATCAGACTCCCTGAAGGCCAGGCAATAGTATCAGCTCAAGGTGATTGAAGTGCTAGGAAGCACCAACCAGAAGAACTGATACAAAAGAAGATTATGACCTGTCAGAGGGACCAGGACAAAAAGGACCGAGCCATAGAGGGATGGTCCTTTAACTGTGAATTGAACCACATGGTTAAGAAAACCAAGAGGTCACCCCTAAGGGCAATCAGAAAGAGTTCCTTCAGCATAGAATAAATTCCACTCGTTCCCCACTTTACCTAGAGGAAAATAGGATCCATTCAGAAAAGAACGGAAAAAAAAAGAGATATATACAGTATATATATATATATATATTGGGAGGCTTAAAGGCCAACGAAGAAGTAGGAGGAACGAGCAGGGAGGGGGAGATGCCAAAGAAGGAGGCCCATGAGGGGAAGGTGGGTGGGAATCAGTAATGAATGGTGAAGATACAAGAGAAGATCAAGAATTACGGTAGGTACGCAATTTCCATATCTTCCCTTGTCAATCTTCACCATTCATTACTGCTGAATGAGTACCAAGCTCCCCCCGAAGGGGGGTCTGAGCAGACCCTGAGGGAACAGATCCCTCAGCCTCCTACTGATAAGAAGTAGGGAGAGGGGGACCCTAACTACTAGACCAGGAAGTCTAAGGAGGGTGAGGGAAGGAGGCATCCCCTGAGGACTGGGGGAAGGAGGTTGTCCCTGAAGAAGCCTTCTCGCCCTGTGGGAAAAAAGGCAGGTCCCCCCGAATGCAGAGTTAGCCAATCTACGCTGGGCAATGGGTGACAGTCTGGAGAGGTGAAGCCATGCCATCCACCTAATGCAGATCGCTGTCCCTACTAGTCTGGATGCCACCTCGTTGGCATCGTAGGATGCCCTCGCTTGGTGCCTTGTAAGCTCCAGACCCTGTGCAGAGAGGGCAATGGCCTTAAACTGCTGTGAGTTAGGCAGAGAGGCTAAGAGCTGAGCCAGCATCAACCACAGATGCCTGTTGTAAGCAGCGTGATCAGCCTGATGCGATGAGATGCATAACAACGCACAACCAGAAGAGAAAACTCTTAATCCCCACTGGTCAAATTCAGCAGAATCTGAATCCGGAGACCTGTCGTGCACCAGGCGTCAAGGCCCGGAAGGAGTGTCCAGGGAGGTCAAATCCGAAAGCGGGTGAGGCAGAGAATCTAGAGACTCACGGGGGGCACAATACCATCCCCTGCAGTCTTCCAGGGCTAGAGAACGAGCGGCTGGAGACTGCCAGGTGTGGATGGACGCCTCCTGGAAGGGGATCAGCCAGGAAGGCACCACCAGATGGTGAGTGCTGAATTCACTAAGGAAAGCATTCGTCTGCCACTCGGTATTGTCCCTACAGATGTAGGAGATATGAAGCTCCAACATCATCCTCAAAAGGAAACACTGATAGTCAGTGAAATAAGCGTCAGAGGAAAGGTGGACATGAAGTTCCTCTTCAGAGGAGGAGGAGGACAAGGAGGAAGTAGAGCTCGAATACTTAGAAGACTCCAGCAGCAAAGGGGGACAGGCGGAAAACCTGTTCGTCCATGCCCTGACATAGGACGGGAAGGCCGCCACAGTAGCTCTGAACGTCTCCCAAGTTAATAGCCCAGTGGGCCCCTCATGGCCTAGGAGAGAGGGAGGTGGTTGCAGAGGGATGGGTGAGGAGCACCTAATAGCATGTGCCCAGCCTCTGCCAGGCCTTTGGGATCCAGGTAGCAATGCCGCCAAGACTGAGGACCCTGAGACTGTGCCGGGTTGCGTAGTAGAAAGGGAAAGAGGCAACTCCAAAAAGAGCCCTGAAGGGGAATCTCCTCTGTGACATGCCTGGGATTGCATGAGTTCAGAAGGGAAACCCTCAGAACTGACACCAGAAGCTGCTTTAGAGACCTTAAGAGAAAGGTGAGGATCAGCGCTATGACTCCTCCCCACACCCCACAGGGCGGTGGGGGCTCGTCGCCGCTCCTGACCTCTACGCCTCAATCCTTCGGACTCGAAAGCAGCCCTCTTCCTTGTGACCAGTGGTGGAGGTCCCTGCTGAGCAAGACCCTGAAGGGAACTCGCTGAGGCAGAGTCCTCTCCCACCTCTGCTGAAGGACCTGAGCAGCACCAGGAACGGCAGCTGCCCGGGACCTCCAATAAGAGGGTATCCTCTCCAGAACACCCAAAGGGTCCACTACAGAAGACTCCAGGCCACCGCTAACCATGGAATCATCTGGGTTAACCAGCTCTGGGGACTCTGGGAGAGGAACACCGGAACGTTTAGCCCTGCAGCCTACAGGAGGTTCCCAACCCGAAGACTCTAGCTGCTGGTCTGGGTCCTCACCTGAATCATCCTCTTCTGATGAGGGGTCTACAAGGGAAGGCTCCATCACAACAGCCACAGGAACCTGCCCAGAGGTGGCACCAGGCCTGGTACCACCACACGCCACAATGCCAACCATGTCCACAGAGTCATCCACACGTTCGGCAGCACCAAGAACCTGGGCAGCATCGCAAATGGTGTCACCCGAGTCCCCGGCACAGCAAACGGCGCCAAGACCCAGTGCGGCGCTGCCAGAGTCCCCGGCACTGCGGACAGCGCCAAGGCAGAGTGTAACACCACAAAAGGCACCGCAAATGGCACCAAGGCCCAATATGGCACCACCCAAGTCCCTGGCACTGCAGACGGTGCAGAGACTCAGAGCGGCACCGCCAACGGTGCCGTCTGAGTCCCCGGTGCCACAAACGGCGCCGAGACCCAGAACGGCACCGCTGACAGCTCTGGCCAAGTCACTGGCACCGCAAGCTGTGCCAGACTCTACAATGGCAAGGGCAGATGAAAATGAGGATCCACCAGAGCCCTGCAGCCGGGAGCCGTGACACCGTGGCAGCCTGCACCTCCACGGAGGTGACTGCCGGGACGGAAATCTCCTCCTCGGCAAGGCTGGAAGTGAAGGAGGTTTCCTCCTCACCGGGCCGTATAGACCCAGAAGGGGACCCAGAGGAAGGGTTGAGAGATCTGGCCTGGGAAGCCCTCGGGCGACGCCGTCCTCCGAAAGTCGGTGGAGCTCGTCCGACTTTAAACGCACGGACTTCCAACACACGGCGATCCATGGAGAAGCAGGTGTTGCAATTATCCATATCATGGTAGGGTCCCAGGCACCGGAGACAAACATCATGATGGTCCATGACGGCAAACTGCCGGCCACAAGGGCACTGACGTATAGGGGCATGGCCCACCGTAGACTTGCGTTTTGCCCCTGAACCAGACATGATGCGAAACAATTAAGGAGAAACACAGAGAAGATCTCGGCGGCGGCGAATAATATAGAAAACAGATTGGTCTTACCAGTCGATGACATCGAGAAACACGGGATGAAGAAGCTTGACAGCTTCGAGTAGGATAGCCTAAGGACGCAGTACTGAATTCAGCCTCCAGCAGGTGCAACCTCGACAGTGCGAAAAACAGAACTGGGATGGAGAAGGAGTCTGCGGCACCTAATAGCCACCTCGCACATCATGTGGTGCGACCACTCACAGGGCGGTGCGTCAGCGCCACCCTAAAAACCCAAAAACTTCCACGGCGGTGTACGCCTCGGCGACACTCCAGCAGTAATGAATGGTGAAGACTGACAAGAGAAGATCTGTACACCTTACTAGCTGGCGAAAGTGACCAGGATCTATACAGTATCTCTTGATCTGCTCACAAAGTTTTTCTTGTACTCCATCAGCTTTGCTAGCTGCTCCCCTTCACTGTTGTCCTCATTTAAAGTTGTTGCTAAGCATTACGCCAGGCCCTTTTCCTGCTGAGTTTTGGTAACATCTGTGTTCTTTAGGAAGTATTTTGTCTTCGTATTTTTCTTACCTAAATGTAACACTTTGTATTTTCAGTCCTGAAATGAGACACACATCTGTCTACCACTGTATGAATTTGTCTCCTGTGTAGTGCAGTGTCAGAAGCTGTCATTAAGTCCAGATACACAACATGAAAAAATTACTCACCATAGTAATGTTGCTACTTCTAATGGAGTCTTGCTGCATTCTGACTATATACAGTTAGCCCCAGCACTTGAACTGCTCTGGAGAGGGTTAACTTTATGCCAAGGCATAGAACGTTGAGCTCAAGCTCGGTTTTCAAACCTCTGTCTGTGGTACTCTGAAGTGTAACCATCGGATTCTTACGAGCACTAAACTAACTAACTCAATAGCTAGAAATTGTTTCCAAAATGTTATACCAAAAGGCACAAAACAGAATTTTAGGGTCAAAAAGACTCAAGTCGAGAACCCCAAAAAGAATATAAGCAGGTAGTGAAACAACCAAAACATTTATTATAAAAACCAGAAAAACCCTTAATAAGATAAAGGCATGTCAAGTACACCTCTGGGGTGCAGCACTGTGCTTGCCAGACTACATCCCAAAACTACTAGGTTCCAGGAGGGGAGGCAGGAAGGGAGGTCAGAGTACAGCAAGACTCCATTAGAAGAAATAACATTACTATGGTGAGCAATTTTTTCTTCAAACAACATGAAGTCTTGCTGTATTCTGACTATATGCAGTCTACCAAGCAGTACCCCCTTGGAGGAGGGAGTCACAGAACCTATTTTGGGAACAGGCTCTGCAGTACAGCTGTGCCGAACCTAGCATCACTTCTAGACTGAATGTCCAGAGAGTAATGCTTGGTAAATGTGTGAACAGTTTTCCAGGTGGCTGCTTTACTGATTTCCACTAAAGGTATATCTCCAGCTGCTGTGACTGAAGCAGCTGTACCTCTGGTAGAATGAGCCCTCAGGCCTGATGGAGGCTCCTTTCCAAGCTTCGAATAGCAGAAATGGATACAGGAGACAATTCACCTGGCAATAGTTCTCTTGGTGGCAAGTTTACCCTTTCCCACTTCTCCATAAGTGAGAAACAACTGAGAACAGTCATTTCTATGGACCTTAGTGTGTTCCACATAGTAACTAAGAGCCCACTTTACATCCAGACTGTGTATTCTTGTTTTCTCCAAGGAAGAATGGTCAGTGAAAAATACAGGCAATGATACAGACTGATTCAAATGAAAGTCTGATACCACCTTGGGAAGAAACTTTCTGTTGGTTCAAAGGACCACCTTATCCCTGTGAAATTAAATTAAGTCAGCTTCCACTGATAAAGCCTGTAATTCACTGAGTCTCCTGGCAGAGGAAATGGCTACTAGGAATACAGTTTTCCAAGTCAAGTACTTCAGCTCAGCTGAGGATAGAGGTTCAAAAGGGGCTGCATAAGCTGTGCAATACAGATATTCTGGTCCCAGGAAGGGGTTGGCTCCTGAAAAGGAGGATTAACATGTACCAGACCCTTGAAAAATTTTTTGAACACTGGATGAGATGCTAGGGAAATGAAAATTATGTACCGACCATAATTCTTGATCTTCTCTTGTATCTTCACTATTCATTACTGCTTGGGTGTAAGCCGGAGGCAGCACCCGCCATGGGATTTTTTTTCAGAGGAGTCAGTACCAATGACACCACCCCAGAGTGACACATCGCGTGAAAGTGCGAGGGGCGCCGCTAGGGCACCGCTAAGATGCCTGCATCCCAGTTCTGTTAAATGGAGAGGCTAAAAAAGAGGGTAAGATAAAAGAGCTTGCAAGAGCGTCGAGGATAGAAAAGAAAAGGACATAAACTGAAAAGGAATAAGCCGTAGAGGACAGAAACAAGAGGAAATGCCTGCCCTAAGGGACCGCAGGGCCTCACTTCTGCGGTGGCTCCAAGGGAGGAACAGATAAAGAAGAGGAGAAAAAGGAAGAAGGAGAAGAGAGGGAAGAAGGCAAGGGATGTTAGGAGGGGAGAACTCTGCCCATCGAGATACTGGTTTAAAGTCTTATAAGCTTGGAACCAAAAACAAGACAGCAATGATTCTACTTGATAGGACTGAAGAGCAGGTTCAACCGAACCGCTTGCACAGAATGGACACAAAGAACAAATTACTCACCATAGTAGTCTTGTTTCTTCGAAGGGATCACTCATTATGATTAAACTCAATGCAGTCAGCCTCCTGTGCTGAACTGCCCGGAGAAATAGAATTTTATGCAAATTATGGAATTCTCAATTGGCTGATGCCACTTTCAAACTGCTGCCCTAGCAACTGTTGCACTCGGAGTGCTTCAGATTCTTACTGAACCTAACTGGGTAAAAGACCCACTAGCTAAAAATAACAATATTAAAATAACATTTTTGCCCTTTCAGGTCAAAACATCCTTAACCAACAAACCTAAGAAACTTTAAGACCACCTGGACACCAACTGGTTAAACAAAGTGAGTCTCTACCCTAGCCTATATATGAGAAAGAGAAAAAACACCCTAATGCAGGGATGCAGAGCAACTTCTATAGGTTCTAGTAGGGGAGGCAGGGAAGGGTTTTAATCATAATGAGTGATCCCTTTGAAGGTACAAGATTACTATGGTGAGTAATTTTTTCTTCTAACCCCAGGAATCATTCATTATGATTAAACTTAATGCAGACTACCAAGCAATACATTTGGAGGTTGGGCAGAGAACCTATTTCGGAAACAAGCTCTGCAGTACTGCTGTACCAAACCTAGCATCACCTCTGGCTTGTAAGTCCAGGCTATAATGCTTTGTGAAGGTGTGTACCAATTTCCATGTAGCTGCTTTACAGATTTCTAGTAGTGGAATTTCTCTTGAAGCTACCACTGAACAGCTGTGCCCCTAGTGGAGTGTGCTTTCAGGCTCAGAGGAACCTGTTTACCCACCTTACTGTAACAAAACTGTTTACATGCCACTATCCAGCGAGCAATTGTACATTTTGTTGCATCTCTGCCCTTACCAACTTCACCACATATGAGGAAGAGCTGTGATTGACTTGTCCTGTAAGACTTGGTTCTGTCAATATAGTGGCTAAGTGCCCTTTTGACATCAAGGGAATGAAGTCTCCTTTCTGGAGAACTGGAGTTGTCTGTAAAGAAGACAGGCAGAGTGATAGACTGATTCAAGTGAAAATCAGATACCACCTTGGGAAGAAATTTTCTATTAGTCCTAAGGACCACCTAGTCCCTGTGGAATGAGATGTAGTCCACATCCGTGCACAGGGCTTGTTATTCACTGATCCTTCTGGCTGAAGTAATGGCAACTAGGAAGACAGTTTTCCAAGTGACATACTTCAAATCTGCAGTTGCCATGGATTCGAATGGTGCATCCACGAGTTTAGCAATGCAAACATTTAGATTCCAGACAGGAACTGGTTCCCTTAGGGAAGGGTGCAGAAGATTAAGGCCTTTAAAATATTTTCTAAATACTGGATGAGAGGCCATAGACCTCTCCTTACCAACTGACAGGTAAGCAGAGAGTGAAGCTAAGTGGACCTTGAGGGTGGAAGGCTTCAGCCAAAGGAATGTAAATGTGTAAGGTAATCTAGGAGAAAAGCCAAATCAGCCCTGATAGGGCTCACACCCTTACCTGTACACCATACAGTAAATCTTTTCCACATAGAGGAATATATCTTCTTAGTAGAAGGCTTCCTGGAACCTCTAAGAACTGTCAGCACCTGTTCCGATAGGTTAAGTTTAGCAAATTCTAAGTCCTGAAGACCCACGCCTTGAGCCTCAGTGACTTGAGACTGGGGTACAGGATTCTGCCCTGAGAGGAGGTTAACAGGTTGTGCCTCCTGGGCAGGTGGATAGGAGGAACCACTGACAGAGACAGTAGAAGAGAGTACCAGTGCTGTCTCACCCAATCCAGAGCCACCAGTATCATTCTTGCTGGTTGTGACCTCAATTTCAGTAGGGTCCTGAATATCATAGGAAGGGGGGGGATGCATACAGAAACTTCCCTGCCCAATCCAGGGCCATGGCATCCAGGACAACTGTGCCCCTTAGAGGAGGCCTGCAACAGTACATTGGAAGCTGGTGGTTTTCTGTAAAGGCAAAGAGATCCACCTCTGGAATGCCCCATTTCCTGAAAATTGTACTGAGTACCTGAGCATTCAGGCACCACTCATGGTGGTCTTGACTTATCCTGCTGAGAGAGTCTGCCAGTACATTGTCCTTCCTGTAAGGTGTATGGCTGCCAGGGATACTCCCATGGAGTATACCAGGGACCACAGTCTCATTGCCTCTGTGCACAGCAGATCTGACCTGGTACCTCCTTGCTTGTTGATGTAATACATGGTTGAGGTGTTGGCTGTTCTGACTTCAGCCGCCTTGTTTTGCAGGTAAGGAGCAAATGTTTTTACAGCCAGGTGAACAGCCCTGAGCTCCAAGAGATTTATGTGCAACAGAGACTGTTGTGGGGACCATGTGCCACTTGCTGTGTGCTCCAACATGTGTGCCCCCCGACCTAGAAGTGAGGCATCTGTTGTGAGGATTACTGAGGGGTGTTCCCTTATAAAAGGTACATCCACCCTGAGGTTGTGCTCGTTCAGCCACCATTGTAAAGCCTGGACTAAGCTTTTTGTGACTGGAACCAGTTTGGACATAGGATCCGTCCTTTGAGACCAGTACTGTCTGAGATGGAACTAAATATCTCTCATTTGAAACCTGGATCCCATTACCACCGCAGTAGCAGATGCAATGTGGCCCAGTAGCCTGAGAAATTCTCTGGCTGGTTTGGGTCTTCTGGACACAAAGGATTTTGCAATCCACAGAATGTTTGTCACCCTGTCTTGTGGCAGGAGGGCTCTGCCCTGTCTGGTGTTTAATTCTGCTCCAATAAACTCCAGCACCTGGAGTGGCACCTGTTGAGATTTCTGTTTATCAGAAATCCCAGGGACTCTAGTGTAGATTTTGTTAGTGCCAATGACTGTACTGCATGCTACAGAGACTGTCCTACTACTAACCAGTCGTCCAGGTGGGGGAAGACTGTTACCCCTTGTTTCCTCAAAAACTCTACCACCACTGATAGGCACTTTGTAAAATCCCTTGGTGCCGAAGTTAGCCCAAAAGGGAGAGCTTCAAACTGATAATGGCCTGATGCCAGCCTGAATCTCAAGAATTTTCTGTGAGATGGTCTGATGGGAATGTGGAAATAAGGATCCTTTAGATCTAGGGAGGCTAGCCAGTCTCCCTTTTGCAATGAAGGAATGATTATTGCAAGAGTGGCTATTTTGAACCTTGGTTTCAAAATGTGCTTGTTCAGAAGTCTTAGATCCAAAATAGGTCGCCAATCCCCGTTTTTCTTCCTTATGAAGAAGTACCCGGAATAAAAACCTTTGCCCCTGCTTATCAAAGGCACGACCTCCACTGCTTTGATTGCCAGTAGATGCTTCACCTCTGCCTCCAACAGAATCCTGTGTGCAGCTGTTGTTGGAGCAAAGGTTCTTGTCCTCAGCTTTGGAAGTGATCTGAAACTGAGTGCCAGGCCCTGGCTCACTACCCCCAACACCCACTTGTCTGTGGTGATGGAATGCCAAACGTGAAGGTAATGAGCCAATCTGCCACCTACTGGTGGTCCTGAGATAGGGGATGCGACCTGCACTAGCCTGTCAGGGATTCTGTGTGGGCTGTGCCTGAACCTGTGGTGCAGGGGCCTCTCTTCTCATGGCTCTCCTGTCCCTTCCTCTAAAATAACCTCTGGCCTGCTGTTGAGGCTGTGAGGCCCAAACTTGAAAGAAAGGTCTGGGGTAAGAACCCCTACCCCTACCTCCCCTACTCTGGGGTCTATAAGAGGTGGATGGCCTATCTTTGGAATTGCTTCGATAGGTGGATTTATATTCCTCCACCTTCTTCATGTATGCCTCTGTTTTATCCCCAAACAAAGAGTTGTTTTCCAGGGGGAAATCCACTGCTTTAGCCTGCGTGTCTAAAGTCAGGTTGGTGGCTCTAAGCCAAGTGAACCTCCTAAGTGAAACAGACAAAGCCATTAACCTGGATGCAGTATCATTGGCATCCACTGCCATATGAAATTAGTACTTGGTAGCATCAAGTGCAGCCCTTGCTGTATCCTGTAAGTCTACAGCCACTTCACCTGGAAACTTATCAGTCAAAGCTAGAACCGAGTTCCATAGATTTTTTTGGTACTGCACTGAATATGCCATGAAATTGGCCTAACTAATAAAGAGGCAGCCATGTACCCTTTCTTCCCCATAGCATCCATTTTTCTTGAGTCTTTGTCTGGTGGATGGGTAACCAAGGGGATCCGGGCCTTGTCACAGGCAGCAGCTTGTACTACTCCCTCAGGATCAGGATGAGTAAAAAGAAAATCAGCTGTAGTTCTGTCCAGCTGATATTTCTTGTCAGCTTTCTTATCCACACCAGGGATAGAGATTGGAGTTTTAAAAATCTGTAGTGCAACCTTTTTTAAAGACTTATGCATGGGAAGAAGCAGACGTTTAGTGGGGGTTAGCCCCACCATGTCCAGAAAATCTGCCTCCTCCATATCCTCTTCTGTTTCCTGAAGAGGGAGATTCAGAGTTTCCACCAAGCTCTTGACAAAAGCATAGTGGGAGGAGTATTCCTCAGGGCTCCTAGGAGAGGACCCAAATTCTTGCTCAGGGGAAACCTCTGGATCTATAAGTTCCCCTTCAAAATCCTCCTCCTCCTCCTCCTCCCCAAGCACTTCCAGCATTCCCTGCCTTGCTGGGGGTGTAGAAGGAACCAGGGCAATCAGTGTAGGAACCAAGATTGCACCCTGTAGGGCTTGTAGCACTTGAAGTGCCTTAGCAATGTCCTCAGCTGAGGGCATAATATGCTTGTCTGCTGGGAGCTCCTTAGCCTTCTTGGCCGGAGGTGCAGCGACATGTTTTTCTTTATACTTTTTCTTTAATGGAACAGGTTCAGAGCCTATTTCCAAAGCCCTTTTTTTTTTTTTTTTACCTTGTTCAGATTTAACTGAACTCTTGTCAGGATCCTTGGCTTTACCTCCATCCTTTTTGTGGGAAGAGGAAGAAGCAGAATTATCCACACTAGAAGCAGAAACAGAAGCCACTTGTTCTAAAATTTTAGACTTTTCTTTTATGTTTTAGGGCAAAAGGTCTTACAAACATCACAACTGGAAATACATGACTTGTACCTAAACAAGAAATACACAGAGAATGCCTAACTGCTCTTGCTATGAGTTGCCCACAGGACTCAAAACATTTAAAACTTGTGGGTCCTGTGCATTTTTTAGGTTTATCTAAATGGACCTCTGACATTGATAGACAAAAAGATTACTTCACAAAAAAACGTTATTTAAAGTACCTCGGAACCGGAGGTTCTTTAAATATAACTACCGCTAACGGTTCCTGGAACCGATCGCTATTCGGTTCCTGAAGAAAAAGGAACCAATAAAATACAGAAATTTAAACAAAAATAAAGCGGTTCAAGGAACCGATCGCTAAATGTATAAAATAAAGAAAAAAACGAGGTAAAAACCTCCAAAATAGACGCAGAACCCTCGGTTCCAAGGAACCATGAGGGAATTGCGAATGGAGACAAAAAACTACTATAATACTAATAAAATATATTAAACAATGTTTCTAAGGCAGCAATTTAAATATAAACTTAAATTTAATACTTATCCACAGATAAACTTTATTCTGAAGACAGTTCAAGGAAAGCTCTCCGGGACGTCCTTACTAGGCAGGCGGAGTAAAGAATCTGAAGCAATAGTTTCTAGGGCAGCAGTTTGAAAGTGGCATGACCCAATTGAGAATTCCATAATTTGCATAAAATTCCATTTCTCTAGGCAGTTCAACACAGGAGGCTGACTGCATTAAGTTTAATCATAATGAGTGATTCCTGGGGTTAGAAGGGCAGATTCTCTAACCTCCCGACATCCCAACCCCTTAAACTCTAGGTGAGAGCTCACAGACTGCCAAGGCAGACATTCTGTCCCGGAAAGAGAGCACACAACTAGGAAGGGGAAAGATGCCCCCTAGCATCTTGTTAAGTGCTAACACAGATGTGTGTGGGGAGGGGGTGAGCTCTACAGAGGACACCCCTTTATGTAAAGGATAGAGTGGGAACTCAATCGGACTCCCTGAAGGCAAGGCAAGGACATCAGCTCAAGGTAACTGAAGTGCCAGGACAGCACCAACCAGCAGAAGCTGACACTCTAGGAGATTAAGACCTGCCGGAGGGAACCTGGAAAAAGGGGGCCGAGCCATTAGAGGGATGGTCTCTTTAACTGTGAATTGAACAACATGGCTAAGAAAGAGCCAAGAGGTTACCCTTAGGGGCAATCAGAAAGAGTTCCCTCAGGATAGAAATAAATCCTACTCGTTCCCCATTACCTTCAGGAAATGGGATCCGTCCAGAGAAGAATGGAAATATCATGATAGGTTTTATTTTTTATTTTTTGGCTTAAAGGCCAATGAAGAAGAGGGAAGGAACGAGCAGGGAGAGGGGAGCGCCTAAAGTAGGAGGCCTTGAGGAAGGTGGTAGGTATCAGTAATGAATGGTGAAGATACAGAGAAGATCAAGAATTATGGTAGGTACTGCACTTTCATATCTTCCCTTGTCAATCTTCACCACCCATTACTGCTTGGGTGAGCTGTTGCCCCTGGGGCAAGAGAAACCCTGAGGGAACAAGACCCTCAGCCTCCTGCTGGCGGGAAACAGAAGGGAGAGACCCTGGGCTAATCAGACGAGAAGCCTAAGTCTGAGGAGAGCTAGGAGGTGTCCCCCGGAGACGAGGAGATGGAGGAAGCCCCTGCAGAAGCCTTCTAGCTCTGGAGGAGAAAAGACAGGTCCCCTGGAAAGCAGAGCAAATCACCCTACGCTAGGCCAGAGGTGGCAATCTTGATGGATGAAGCCATGCAGTCCGCCTAATGCAGATCGCTGTCCCTGCAAATCTGGAAGCCACCTCACTGGTGTCATAAGATGCCCTTGCCTGGTGCCTTGCCAGCTCCAGGCCAATAGCAGAGAGGGCAACAGCCTGTCTAAATTGCTCCGTGTCAGGAATTGATGCTAGAAGTTGAGATAGCATCGACCATAGGTGCCTGTTGTAGGCAGCATGGTGTGCCTGATGTGATGCGGTACACAGTATTGCATGAGAGGAAGAGAACACTCTTCATCCCAACCGGTCAAATTGTAGAGAATCTGAGTCCGGTGGTCGGTCGTTCGCCAGCGGCTGCGCCCGGAAGGAGTCTCTAGGGACACCAATCCCAAAGGCGGGTTGGGAAGAGAACCTAGGGACTCAGATGGGGCACAATACCTCCTCTTGCAGTCTGCCGGGGCTGGGATAGGGTTGGCTGGAGACTGCCAGGAACAGATAGACACCTCCTGGAAAGGAATAGGCCAGGATGGCACCACCAAATGTTGGGCACTGAATTCACTGAGGAATTCACGCATCTCCCGTTCAGTATTGTCTCGTCTAACAAAGGAGATATGGAGGTCCCCAAACATCCTCGAAAGGAAGTGCTGATATTCAGTGAAATCAGCATCGGAAGAGAGGTGAGCAGAGGGTTCCTCTCCCTCCGAGGAGGGAGCTTGAATGTCCAGAGGACTTCTGCGGTGGTGGGAATAGGCGAAACACCCACTCATGCATACATCTAACGTATGAGGGGAAGGCCGCCGCAGTGCCTCTGAACATCTCCCGGGATAACGGACCCGTAGGACTGACACAGCCCAGGAGAGAGGGTGGTGGCTACAGAGGAATGGGAGTAGGGCACCTACGAAGAGACAACTGTCCTCTGCTCAGGCTCTGGAATCTGGGGAACAAAGCCCGAGCTGGCGGGGGTCCCAGATAACAAACCAGGTCACAGAATGGAACCCTGGGGATGCGA
Source organism: Neoceratodus forsteri (assembly GCA_016271365.2). Lineage (NCBI taxonomy): Eukaryota > Metazoa > Chordata > Ceratodontiformes > Ceratodontidae > Neoceratodus > Neoceratodus forsteri. The sequence goes on along the minus strand of CM028129.1, from coordinate 1,704,632,526 downwards.
ACCTTGGAAGAGCCTGGAAGGGGATCCTCCCCTGTGATGTACCTGGGGCTGCAAGGATCCAGAAGGGCAGCCCACAGCAATGCCACTGGAGGGGTCCCTCGAGCCTAAGAGGGAGAGGCGAGACTCGGCACTACGGCTCCTACCTACACCCTGAGGGGTAGCAGGCAAAACTCGACATGCCTCACCCCGGCCCCTCAACCCCTCAGACTCAGAGGACGCCCTCCTCCTCGATGCCAGCAACAGAGACCATCGATCCTGGGATCTCAGAGGGAAGCCCCCAGAAGACAAGATCCTAGTTCACCCTGATAGGGCACAGCAGCACCAGAGACGGCAGCTGCTACAGCCCCTTCTGGGCAAACAGACCCCCTCCTTGACCCCCATGTCGTCCCCACCCTGGGACCCCAGACCACCCCCAGCCTAGGATTCCTCAGAAGAAGACTGCTGTGGAGACTGAGGAATGGGCACGCTGGGCCGCCTGACACCATGTCCCACAGAAGACTCCGATCCCAAAGAATCAGGGAGCTAGGACGGGTCCACATCAGAATCGTCCATCCCCGAGGAAGAGATGACTAGCAGGACCTCAATACTGGTCACCCCAGGAGCCTCCCGAGAAATGGCGCCGTGAATGGTACCGGTGCCACTCACAGCGCCAGTCAGCGTTGGCGCGCCAGAGACCACGCAGGAACTCAGTCCCAACTCGCCCACAGCCCCAGCTGAGTCCCTGGCACCATCCTCGGCACCTGACACGGCACTGCCAGAGAAGTCGACCGGGCCCACGGCAACGAAAGCCAACACATGGCGCCACCCTGATCTGGATCTCAAGGATATCAGACATTCCGAGGGAGAATGGTTTAAAGCCTCAACTTCCCTCTGGATTATAAACAAGGCCCCAGGAATTCTGCAGTTCCATAGCAGCAGAACTTTCATCAGAACCTGCATCATGCCACAAATTATATATAGTACAACAGAATTCTGTGGTATTGGTGATTTTTCATTCAAGTATACAGTCCTTCCACAGGGCATGTGTCCTGTCCCCTCCTCGTTTATCCTGAAAACCCATCTACATGCTTAGCATTTTACGACATCACATAACATTTCAGTCAACGGCAGGACCGTATTCTGCCACAGAAATGAACAAACACTGCTGAAGAATCCTAGGAACCCAGGCACGAAAATCAGGACTGAAATGCTGCAGTGAACTAGGGGGCCATGACCATCCCTGTTAGACAATGTGAAAGGGTGAGGGATTGGCTGCCTCTCTGTCCTGTCATCGCAATTAGCTACTCCCTTTTCAAAAAAAGCTACAGTAATGTTCTGCATGATCTTATTTATGGGTTAAAGAATATTTAAAGATGTACCATGTCCTAAAGCATCATCATTAGGCAGAAGAGCTCTTCCTGGAATTGGTTTCCTGTCACTGGATCCAGGTTCATATCCCAGGGACAACCAGTCCTCTGGGGTTCGGCATTCGTACTCCTCATCATCAAACACCTGAAGAAGGCAAATATGGTGCTCAGTAGCCAGAAAACGGAACAGAAAACCTGCAGCATTCACATAGCCCTTGTTTTCTCTCTCTCTATATATATATATATCTTCCCTATTACAGATAACATTTTGTTCTATATTACAGGCCTTTTGCCAGTTTTACCTACCACAAATCAAATACATTTAATTTAATTTTGTGCTGTACCAAGACTAATACATTGACACACAGACTCATCTCCAAAGTAATCTTAGGGCATACTAACATTACAAACAAGAAATAACAAGATGATGTAAAAATGACTTAAGCAATATCTTCCACATGGAGTACCATTCTTGGGTCTAAGCCAGTGGCACAAGGAACCTGTGGCGCAAGTCGTTTGGGCAGAGGGCCAGCAAAAAGCACTGACCTATGGCACCTGTGTGACAACACATGGTGGCACATGTGCTGACCCCTTTGCCAACCTCAGTTCTGTTCGCCAGGCAATTGAGAAAAGTGGGGGAAGGCTATGCTTGAAGGATTGATAGGATAAAGGGATAGAAAAAGGAAATAGGAAAAATAAAGAAATAAATGAAAATTACGTACTCACCATAATTCTTGATCTTCTTGGACCATCTTCACCATTGATTCATACTGCTGGGTTCAAGTCGGAGGCACTGATACCCCACGTAAGCCAAAAATTTTCAGGACGGCAGACATTGAGGTAGGCTGCACACATGCGCAGCACAGCAAAACTAGCTCATGCTACACAGCCTATCTAGGCAATGGCCCTCAACCGCCTCGGTACCTTTTTTTTTTTTTTTTTTTAACCAAGGAAGTGCAGTGTATCCTAACTAAGTAAACAACTAACCTAATAAGGGCATAAGATAGCCCTCTGGACCTGTGTAAGAAGGGTCAACAACAAGAAAGGAAAATTACGTACTTACCGTAATTTTGATCTTCTCTTGTATCTTCACCATTCATTACTTCCTGGGTGTAAGCTCGGAGGCGCGCACTGCCACGGGAGCTTTTTTTTTTTTTTAAAGTTGTTTATCTGCCCCGCCTCGAGAGCGACGCTACGCGCCATGCGCAACGAGGGGCGGCCACAGTAGCGACTGACCTCCTCCAACTCAGTTCTGTGAGCCGGAGAGGCAAAATGAAAGCAGAAAATATAGATAGCGAGGCAAGATAGCCGAGGGATAGCAAAGCAAGGAAGAATGAACTGAAAAGGAATAAGCCGATGGAGGAAGGACAGAGGAGATAAGAACATCCCTAGCCTAGGAGTGCAGGGCTCCTTACCTGGGCGACTCTAGGAGGAGAGATGAGTAAGGAAATGAGAAAATAGAAGAAGAAGAAGAAGAAAGAGAAGAGAGATGGGATGTTGAAGGGACCAGAATGCCGAATAGCATAGTTAGCTTGTAGCTGAAGGCTCGACTAAAGGGGAAGCAAGAATCCCCGGAGATAGAGAGCTGAAGAGAAGGTTCACCGAACCCGCTAGACAGACTCAGGAGGGCATAGTCCTCATCTTCAACATGCCATTGTCCTTGACACCCACCTCGGGCTCCTGGCCGCGGAAGGCCTTTAACTGGAGGACAGCCGAGGAGGGAAGAATAAAACCCCAGCAGCATGAGAGCGCTGCTCAGGGGTTTAGAAATGGAAAATGTAAGCCTTTCAGGCGTTCCAAGATAGAAACGGGACTCAGACTGACTGGCTAAGGCCGGCCAAGGCTTAGGCTGGCTAAGATTGGATATGGTCAGCAGAGCTCTACTGTAAAAATTGTCCAGGAGGACACTTAAAGGGAGAAACCACTTAGCAAAACAGCGAGAAGGATAGCCTACCTTCTCATTTGCCTTCTTGTTTGATTTCTCCTTTTCCCTTTTTTTTTTTTTTTTACAGATAAAAAAATTTTTTTTTTTTAACTAGATGCATGACCCAGATACCAAGATGCCTATAGCAGTCGGAGAGAGTTCCCCAGCATTTTTTTTTTTTTTTTTAGAAGAGAAAGGAACAGACGTATCTGCTCTCTCTGCTCTGCAAGGCAAGAATAGAGGGGGATTAGATTTCAGGGCAACTATCTGAACACGGGATTGCAGGATCAAAACTGAATAGCCTGAGCCAGGCCAAACAACTCTAGAGGTATCTTGCCATAAGAATAGCAAGAGATAGTTGTGCAGTCTGATCGCCAATGCAATCCGCGAGATGGCCCATGAATCTTAGAGTAAATAATTTTTCTGATTTTAAACCCCAAGAAGATTTTTTTTTTTTTTTTGAAAATGAAGCAATTTTCCTATATTTTATATAAATGCAGAGAGAGGAAGAAGACGGGAGGTGGAGAAGCCACAGGAAGAGGCCACTGAGGGGATGGTATGGTGGTAATGAATGTGAAGATACAAGAGAAGATCAAGAATTACGGTAGGTACGTAATTTTCCTATCTTCCCTTGTCAATCTTCACCATTCATTACTTCCTGGGTGAGTATCAAGCTCCTCTTCCCCTGGAGGGGGAAGAGGCCATACCCTGAGGGAACAAGACCCTCAGCCTTCTGTTGGTGAGAAACAGAAGGAGAAGACCCTGGCTTATTCAGAAAGCCTAAGGGGAGAAGAGCTAGGAGGTGCCTCCCGAGGACGAGGAGACGGAGGGAGCCCCTGTAAAAGTCTCCTAGCTCTGAAGAGAAAGACGGGTCCCCAGAAGGCGGAGCGAATCACCCACGGGGCCAGGGTGACAACCTGAAAGACGGCTATGCCGCCCGCCTGATGCAGATCGCTGTCCCTGCAAGCCTGGAAGCCACCTCATTGGCGCCATAAGATGCCCTTGCTTGTGTCTTGCCAGCTCCAGGCCTACCGCTGAGAGGGCAACGCTTGTCTGGTTTGGCCGTATCAGGCATCAGATGCCAGCAGCTGGGACATCATCGACCACAGATGCCGGTTGTAGGCAGCGCGGGAGCCTGATGTGATGCAATACATGCACTCGCACGAGAAGAAGAGAATACTTTCGCCCTCAACGGTCTAACTGGAGAGAGTCCGAATCCGGTGGGCGGTCGTGCGCCAGGCAACGGCACCCAGAAGGAGTATCCAGGTATACCAAACCTGAGGACGGGTTGGGAAGGGAACCTAGAGACTCAGAGGGGGCACAATACCTACGCTGGCAGTCCGCCGGGGCTGGGGAAGAAGCGGCAGGGGACTGCCATGACCGGATAGACGCCTCCTGGAAGGGGATAGGCCAGGAAGGTACCACCAGATGCTGGGCACTGAATTCACCAAGGAATTCACGCGTCTCCCGTTCGGTATTGTCTCTTCGAACGTAGGAAATCCAGAGATCCCTCACCATCCTCGAGAGGAAACGCTGATATTCTGTGAAATCAGCATCGGAGGACAGATGAGCAGGGGGTTCCTCTCCCTCGGAGGAGGGAGACGAGGATGATGGGGAACTGGAATGCCCAGAGGATTCCTGCGGCGGTGGGGAGAGTCGAAAGACCCGCTCATGCATGTATCTAACATATGAGGGGAAGGCCCGAGAACCCCTGAACTGCCCCCAGGATAACGGACCCATAGGACCGACATGGCCTGGGAGCGGGGGTGGTGAAGGCAGAGAGATGGGAGAGGGGCACCTCCGCGGAGGTAACTGATCTCTGCGAGGGCTCTGGAATCCGGGGAAAGGAGCCCTGGAAAGAGGGATCCCGGATATCAGACCAGGCCGCAGAACGGAACTCTGGGGAAGCGGAGCCTGAAGAGCCCTGGGGAGAACCTCCCATGACGACGCCGACCGTATGGATCCAGAAGGGCAGTCCGCACAAACGCCGCCGAGGACACCCTAGAACCCTGAGGGAGGGGCAAGGCTCTGCACTGCCCTGGCCACCCCCGGAGTGGCCAAAGAAGACCGAGCAGCAGACCCCCTGCCCCTCAACCCCTCGGACTCCGAGAGGGGCCTCCTCCTCGACCACAGCGTCCCCCTGTCCCTAGAGAGGGCAACAGCACCCCATAAGGTAGCTGTCACCGGGCCTCCAGAGAGGGGAGCCTCCCCCTGCGTCACCCCCACGCTGCGTCCCGGGCCCCGGCCACCCCCAGCCGGGGAACCCTCAGGAGACGACGGAAGGGGGGACAGAGGGAGGGGCCCGCTGCGCCGCCTGGCACCTCTAGCCACCGGGGACCCAGACTCCGAAGAGTGGGGGTGCCAGGATGGGTCCACGTCTGAATCATCGCCTCCCGAGGAGGACGAGATCAGCAGGACCTCAATGCTGGCCACCCCAGGGGTCCTGAGGCTACGGGCCGCGAACGCCCCAGTACCAAGGGAGGCGCCGCCTCCTTCACGCCGGATGCAGCCAGGCCTAGCTCATTTCTAACGGCGCTGCGCAAGCCGGCACCGCCTGGAGGAAGGACAAGACCCACGCGCCGGTGCGCCGGAAGTGAGGGCGGCATCGCCGACGGGCGCGCTTATCCATCGGCGCCGCTGAACGGGCGCCGAGGTTAAAGCAGCACCGCTAACGGCGCGCTGATCACCGGCACCGCGAACGGCGCTGATCTCAAGCGCGCCGCCAACGGGCGCCGCTTGATCAGCCGGCGCCGCAAACGGCGCCGATTTCAAACGGCGCCAAGATCGATCACCGCACCGAGAACGTGCCAGGATCCTCAAACGGGCGCCGAAAGGCGGCGTCGAGGGTCCACCCGAGCTGGCCCAAAAGTCGAGGGCCTCGCCAATGGGGAGCCTGCACCCAAGAGGACTGCTGAGGCGGTCGGCGCCGCGCCCCGGGAGGGACTACGACGCCTCGACACCGCTGAAGGCCTCCTCGGCAAGAAAAGACGAGGAGACCCTCCTCCTCAGACAGAGTAGGGCCGGAGGGGACCCGGAGAAGGGCCTAGAGACCTTACCTGAGAATCCCTTGAGCGACGCCGCCCCGCCAAGGTCGGCGGGCTTTGCCGAGCTTGGAACGCTGCGGACTTCGAGGACACGCGGCCCATGGAGAAACAGGCGCCGCATTAATCCATGTCATGGTTGGGTCCCAGGCAACGAAGACAAACGCTGCGCCGTCCGAGACGGAGAAATGCCGGTCACAGTAACACTGACGATAGGGGCGCCGCCTGTCTAAACACGCTTAGCTCCGAACCGACATAACGCGAAATCAACAAGAAAATAGTAGGCGCGCCACCCGGCGCCGCTTTTAGAAATAAAAGAACGGTTCACTGACATGCCGAGGTGCGAGTAGGAGTCGCTGACGAGTCAAAATATGGACGCCCGGCAGGTGCTGCCTCGGACGGGCGGGAGAAACAGAACTGAGTTGGAGGAGGAGTCGGTCACATATCTGCCGCCTCGCCGATGACGATGACGCCGCCTCGAGGGCGGGCCGTTAGGGCAACTTTAAAAAAAAAAAAAAAGCCTCGTGACGGTGCGCGCCCGCTTACACCCAGGAAGTAATGAATGGTGAAGATTGACAAGGGAAGATCAGTGTCTCCACAGCCCAAACCTAAACAAGGGAGGTGAAGACCAGGAAACAGAGAGAGTGAGCTCTGGGGATGGTGGGTGGGCAAGTGAATCATTGGTGAAGATGGTCCAAGAAGATAGAACAGTTACGTAGGAATTTACCGTAACAGCAGATCTTTGAGAGAGGTTCCTTCAGTAGGTCATCACATATAGGACTGGTGCCACCTGGCGTCAGGCCGCACGGCATACTTTTCTAGCAATACCTGACGGAGGACCGCCCACCCAATGTCACGTGACAGACATCAGCAAAACTGTATATAGAGGGCAGTCCCCACGCCTGCCCTCCAGTTCTCCCACTGGAGCCAGGAAGAGACCTGACAGCAGGAGCAAACAGGATTTGGAGTACCTGCAAAACACAAATGAGGGGAAGGAGGGAGGGAAAAATATGACCTACTGAAGGAACCTCTCTCGAAGATCTGCTGTTATGGTAAGTTCCTATGTAACTGTACTATCTTACTTCGAGAGGGTTCCTGCAGTAGGTCATCACATACAGGACAGAGTCCCAAGCAGTCCCTCCAAAGAAAGACCGAGAGAAACTAGGGAGGAGGAGAAATAACTCCAACAGACAAAACTGGAATCCAGAATGGACCCAGCCTAGGACAGAAGGTCCTGTAACACAGCTAGGCCAAAACCAGCCTTCCACCTAGAAGCAATGTCCAGACTGTAGTGTTTGGTAAAGGTATGGATAGAACTCCAAGTGGCTGTAGCACAGATATCCGCCGCAGAGACATTTCACAAAAAGGCAGCAGAAACAGTCATGCCCCTAGTTGAATGACATCTGATGGAACCTGGCAGAGATTTGTCAAACTTCTGGTAACAATACCTAATACAGTTACCTAACCATTTGGAAAGGTCTTGTATGGAAACCTGCTTGCCCCTTGATCTGGGAGCAAAGGAAACAAACAGCTGATCACAGCTGCAGAATTCTTTAGTCCGGTGCGTATAACACCGAAGAATCTGATGCACATCCATGGTATGGAGGAGTGCCTCACTTCTGTTAGAGGGGGATGGATAGTACACAGGAAGCTCAACTGATTGGTACAGTGTAGCTTCTTACACCACCTTGGGAAGGAACTTTGGATTAGTTCTGAGGACAGCCTGGACTTTGTGGAAAATCAGATAGGGCCCCTTACAAATCAGAGCATTAAGATCCGAAATCCTCCGGGCTGACGTGATGGCAACCAGAAACAATGCCTTCCAGGAAAGGAAGCGCAAATCACAGCTCATAGCCGGCTCAAAAGAAAAAATTACTCACCTTAGTAATGTTGTTTCTTCTAATGGAGTCTTGCTATATTATGACAATTGCAGTTTGTCCCACCATTAGAACTGCTCCGGAGGTGAAAGGGTTAACTACCATTCTAAGAATGGAGTTTGGAGCGCAAGCTCGGTTAGAGAAGCTCTGTCTGGATAATTTCAAACTGAAACTGTCAGATCTTCACGAGCAAAAACTCACTAAGGTTCTGTGTGGAAGCTGTAACCTACACTAGCCAACTGGCTACCTAAATATTAACACATATTCCTGGTCCCAACACAAAGACTCAAGTCAGGGAACCAGAACACGATAAAATAAAGTAGAATAAAACACCACACCCCAAAACCCCAAAAGGGGTGAAAAACAAATAATGGGCATAACCGGTGCCCACACTGGACTGCCCACCCCATACCCAAGTAGAAGTTCTGAGAGGGGCAGGTTGGGGGGAGGTCATAATATAGCAAGACTCCATTAGAAGAAACAACATTACTAAGGTGAGTAATTTTTTCTTCAAACAACATGAAGTCTTGCTATATTATGACAATTGCAGAATACACAGCAGTACCTCCATGGAGGAGGGACAGAACCTACTTAGGGAATAGGCTCTGAAGCACGGCTGTGCCAAATCTAGCATCCCTCCTGGCCTGAATATCCAAGGAGTAATGCTTGGTGAAAGTGTGTACTGTTTTCCAGGTAGCTGCTTGACATATCTCTAAAATAGGGATGTCTCTGGCAGCAGCTATAGACGCAGCTGTACCTCTGGTAGAGTGAGCCCTCAGGCCTGAAGGGGAACCTTTCCAGTTTTGATAACAAAATTGGATACAAGAGACAATCCACCTGGCAATGGATCTCTTAGTGGCAGGTTTACTTTACCAACCTCACCATAAGTGAGAAAAGTTGGAGGGATTCAACCTCATGACCCTTGGTACGCCTATATAGTAACTAGGGCCCTTAACATCTGTGTGCAGCCTCCTCTCACCAGAGGAGGAATGGTCAGTGAAGAACACTGGGAGGAGATAGATTGGTTAAGATGGAAGTCTGAAACCACCTTAGGCAAAAACTTCCTGTTAGTCCTAAGGACTACTTTATCCCTGTGAAAGGAAATAAAGTCAGTCTCCACTGACAAGGCTTGTAACTCACTTATGCGCCTGGCAGAAGTGATGGCTACTAGAAAACAGTTTTCCAAGTCAATACTTAAGCTCTGCAGAAGACAGAGGCTCAAAGGGGTTGCATTAGCTGAGCAATGCATACATTAAGATCCCAAGCGGGGCAGGGTCCCTGAAAGGTGGATTAGTATGAAGTAATCCCTTGAAAAACGTGGAAAATACAGGGTGAGTGGAAAGGGAAGAGGGTTTTCCTGCTGAAATAAAAGCAGAGACAGCTGCCAAATGCACTTTCAGGGTAGCTGGTCTCAGGCCCAAAGAATTAAGATGGACCATATAGTCCAAAACAATGGGCAAATCAGCAGATTCCAGGGAAATATGCTTCCCTGAGCACCAGATGGAAAACCTTTTCCATTTAGAATTATAAGTAGCCCTAGTGGAAGGCTTCCTAGAAGCCTTCAGGATGTCGAGAACACCTTGAGAAAGGTGTAGGTCAGCAAACTCTAACTCCTCAAGAGCCAGGCGTTGAGGTTGAGGGATTTGAGATTCGGATACCAAACCCTCCCCTGGGCACAAGATAACAGGTTGTGTCTCCTGAGGAGGCACAGAGGAAGATGGACTGTTAAGGACAGAAGGAGTGGGTACCAGAGCTGCCTGGCCTAAATCTGGAGCAATCAGAATCATCCTGCAAGGCTGGGATCTGATTTTGACTAGCACCTTGAAAAGGAGAGGAAGGAGGAAAGCATATAGAAACTTCCCTTCCCAATCTAGGAGAAAGGCATCCAGAGGGACTGGCCCATCACTGGGGCCTGCAACAAAACAGTGGAAGTTGGTGATTGTCTGGGGCTGCAAAAGGTCTATCTGAGGGGTGCCCCATCTGGCAAAAACTATCCCCAGTACTTGGGGATCCAGTGACCATTCGTGATGGCCCTGGGAAATCCTGCTGAGAGCATCTGCCAGGACATTGTCCTTTCCTGGGAGGTGAACTGCTATGAGGGAAGTGTTCAGGAATAAGCCAGAGACCACAACTTCACTGCTTGATGCACAAGGTCAAGACGAGTGCCCCTTGTTTGTTGATGTACACATTGTGGTGGTGTTGTCTGTTCTGACTTGTACCACTTTGTTCTGAACAGATGCAGAAACACTTGAAGTGCTAGAAAGACAGCTCTGAGTTCCAGCAAATTGATGTGGAGCAGAGATTCCTGAGGGGACCACACTCCTGAGTGGAGAGGTCGCCATGTGAGCTCCCCCATCCCAGAAGGGATGCATCCGTAGTGAGGGTAAAGGAATGAGACAGAGGAATGAAGGGGACCCCCAGTCTTAAATTGCTCTGATCCTGCCATCACTGAAGGGCCTGGATCAGGGTTCAAGTCACTGGGACCAACTTGGAAAGGGGATCTTTTCTCTGAGACCAAAAGGCTCTCAAGTGAAACTGAATGTCCCTCATCTGAAATCTTGCTCCTTGCACTACAGCTGTGGAAGCAGGAGCTGTAAGAAGTGCCTTGCTGGTCGAGAGACCTGCAGAGTGAAGGAGGAGGCCAGGGCCACCAGGTTCCTTACCCTCTAAGGGTAGGCTCTGGCCTGCTTTGTGTCCAATTCTGCACCTATGAAGGTGAGTACCTGAACAGGTTCCAGAACTGACTTTGGAAGATTGAGCAAGAAGCCCAGAGAGGTGAGCAGCTGCTGGGTAACTTGCAGGTGAGATTTGACCTGTTCTGGAGACTGGCCTACAATGAGCCAGTCGTCTAGATAGGGAAAGACAGCAATCCTTTGCCTTCTTAAATGAGCAACTGCTACTGCCAGACATTTTGTGAATACCCTTGGGGCAGAGGTGAGGCCAAGGGCATTGCTCTGAACTGGTAGTGACCTGAGGGCAGTTCAATCTGAGGTACTTTCGTGGGAGCTCTGATTAGAACATGGAAATAGGCATCCTTGAGGTCCAGGGAAGCTAGCCAGTCCCCTGGCCTTAGAGAAGGTAAAATCATTGCCAGAGTCACCATTTTGAACTTTGGTTTCAAAAGGTGCTTGTTCAGATATCTTAGGTCTAAAATGGGCCGCCATTCTCCTGTCTTTTTTGGGGTAAGGAAATATCTGGAGTACAGACCCTTGCCCTGGTGTAGGGGGGAAACCCTTTCTACAGCTCTGAGAGCTAGGAGGGTTGAGACTTCTGTTTCTAAGGTAAAAGTCTCTAGAGGGTTTGCAGGTAGAAAAAATCTGGCTCTCATCTTTGGAAATGTTTTGAAGCTGAGAACCAGACCCTGGCTTACTACTTCCAAGACCCATTTGTCTGATGTTAGAGACTCACAGTCCTGGGCGAAGTAAGCCAGCCTGCCCCCTACAGGTAGTGGAGAACCGGCCCTGGGCACCCCATCAGGGTGCCTGTTTGGCAGGGGCTTTAGGCTGAGGGTGGAGCAGACCTACTTGCACCCCATCTGCCTCTGCCTCTGAAGAACCCCCTCTGAGCATAAGCCGAGGAAGCCTGGGTTTGGTAAAAGGCCTGTGAAAGGGCCTACCTCTACCCCTGGGGTCTGTTTCTGAGGTGGCTTGCCGCTCCTTGGCTTGTTGTGCTCCTATAAGTTGTTCTGTATTCATCATTTTCTTCATGTAATTCTCTGTTTGCTCCCCAAACAGAGAATTCCCCACCACAGGAAAATCCATGGTCTTAGCCTGGGTATCCTGTGACAAGTTAGTACACCTGAGCCAAGCTAACCTACTAAAGGCCACAGATGTAGCCATGACTCTAGAGGATACATCATTAGAATCCACAGCTGCATGGAATTGCACCTTGGAAGCCTCAATACCATCAGTAGCCACCTGCTCCAGCTCCTTGGCAAGCTGGCCAGGGGCCTGTTTAGCCAAAGCCATGACAGTGTCCCATCTAGATTTTTGGTATCTTGCCACATAAGCCATGTAATTTGCTTGTCTGAGTCCCATGTATTGTTTTTTAGCCATGGCATCAATCTTCCTGGAGTCCTTGTCAGGAGGATGTGAAGCCAGGGGAATGTTAGCTTTATCACAGGCTGCAGCCTGAACTACCCCAACATGACTGCATTGCTGTGAAAGAAAATCTGTATCAGGACCTGACAAAGTGTACCTCCTGTCCATCTTTTTGTCAACAGGAGGTACAGAATTAGGGGCTTTTAGAATTTTTATTGTTTGCTTCCTAAAAGACTTATGTAAGGGGATAGATAATCTCCTAGACTCTGGGATATCCATCATTTCCATAAAATCAGGTTTCTCCTGCTCATCCACAGCTTCCTCTAATGGGAGCTGGAGGGTTTCAGCAACCTTTTTATAAAACAAAAAATGAGAAGGGGACTCAGAAAGCATAGGGGGAGATTCTAAAGGTCTGTCTGGGGAGATGTCCGGTTCAATGGGCACATCCAGACTCTCAAAGTCACATTCACACTGTTCATAATCCTCCTCCCCCTCCTCTGGTTCATAAAAATCTCCAATATCATATTCTTGAACCGGTGGAACCGACCGAACCGACCTCCTACCAGACAGTGGCGGTTCGGACGGAACCGGAGAAAGTGACTGTACAATTTGTATAGCTTTTGCTATTTCTGCAGCAGTTGGAGAAGGAATTTTGGACTCCATACCTGCTGATTTTTTAGTTTTCTTTGCTGGAACTGGCTCCTCAGAGCCAGCTTTACGTTTGCCCGAGGAAGTCTCGCCCTGGTCAGAGGGCACTCCCTCCGGTTCGAGTTGGCACTGAACTGGCTGGCTCATCCGGTCAGCTGGACTTTTGGCCTCGTTCCTGAGCCTGCCCACTCTTATCCAGGGTGGCTGCAGGGAAATTCTTACAAATCTGGCAGTCTGAATTGAGGTGGTCAAACCCCAGACAATAAACACATGTAGTGTGTGGGTCAGCCTTGGCAAAGGCTTCCCCACAGACACTACAGTGTTGAAACCCAGTGGGCCCGGTTTTTCTTTTGGGTTTCTCAGACATGATGCCAGCCTAACCAACAAACTTGCCCTTTTAACGGCAGTGCCAGGCAAGACACCCTTATCGGTTCCCAACCGTGTCACGGGTCGTGGAAAAAACCGTAATGAAATCCGTTTTTTTTAGAACCGATAAGAACCGGGAACCGCACTCTAAAAGCTTTAAAATGTTTATACTTTAAAGTTTTAACCAACCTGATCGGTTCAAACCGAACCGATAAACATTTGCAAGTTCCACACAGAAAAAAAAAAAAACCTGTCTATACTTACAATACCACAGACAGAGCTTGAACCAATCGGTTTGCGGTTATAAATAATAATAGTCGCGGTTAAATTTAACCGAGAAAATACTGTTTAAACCGAGAAATGAACCGAGCAGTAGGAGAAATCTCCGGAGCGACTGTTCAGTGAGGCGGAGTAAAGAATCTGACAGTTTCAGTTTGAAATTATCCAGACAGAGCTTCTCTAACCAAGCTCGCGCTCCAAACTCCATTCTTAGAATGGTAGTTAACCCTTTCACCTCCGGAGCAGTTCTAATGGTGGGACAAACTGCAATTGTCATAATATAGCAAGACTTCATGTTGTTTGAAGGAGGAAGGGTGAGCTTTTCTAAAACAAAGTTCAAATCCCAAGGAGGAGTTGGGCTGCAGAAGGGAAGTTTCAGATGGAGAATCCCTTTCAGAAAGGTTTTCCAGACTTCCAGCTGAGCCACGGGTTTACCATCCACTAGCACGTGGTACGCTGAAATAGCTGAAAGGTGGACCTTCACTGATGAATATGAAAGACTGGAGTCTGACAAGTAGAGGAGGTATTCCATGACCTGAGAGGCAGAGCATGAGAAGGTGTTCTAACCCTTGGCGGTCGCCCAGATGGAAAACCGTTTCCACTTCACAGCATAAGTGGAACGAGTAGAAGGATTTCTGGCCTCGAGGAGGAACCTGAGCAACCCAGGTGGAGACCCCAAAGTGAGAGATCGCTATGTCTGCAGAAGCCATGCATGAAGATGCAGAGTCCTGAGCCACGGATGGAGGTCGTGGGTCACTGGAAGTGGAACCGGAGGTTCCCTGGAAAGTTGTAGCAACAGCTGGAATCAGATCTGTCTCGGCCAGAGAGGTGCGATAAGAATCATCTTTGCTCTCTCTCTGCTTGAAGTCTGAGAAGGACCTCTGGAGAATGGGAAATGGAGGGAAGGCGTACAAAAATGTCCCTGTCCGAGAGAGAGAGAGAGAGCGCATCGTGCCAGAAAGCACCATGCCCTGGAACGAGCGAGCAAAAACTAAGAAGTTTTGTGTTGAATTTGGAAGCTAAAAGGTTGATTTCCGGATGCCCCCAATGTAGGAAGATGGATTCCGCCACTTCCAGATGCAATTTCCACTCATGAGCTAGGGTCCGAGATCTGCTGTGAATGTCCACCAGGACATTTAGAATGCCTGGTACATGCACAGCCATTAGGGCCAGACCTTGTTGGACCACCCAGTTCCACATCGCTTCCCTGCACAAGGGATATGAGCAGGTTCCTCCTTATTTGTTGAGGTACCAAACTACTGACATGTTGTCCATTTGGACCAGCAGTGATCCCTTGGAAGGGAGGGACTGGAAGGCCTGTAAAGCGTATACGACAGCCCTCGTCTCCAGAACGTTGATGTGTAACATAGTCTCCAAGTTTGATGCTCCCCATCCCATATTTTATTTTATTTATTTATTTATTAAAATGTTTCACCAGGAGGGCACACTGAACAAGAAGTTGCTCATCTCACGGTGTGACCCGGGGGAGGGGTTACATAGGGTTGTGAAGGATGATCAGTTATAATAGTATGTGGGTAGTACAGACAAGGCCCCTAGAATTCTGCGGCTGCAGAATTTTGTGCAGAACTTGCAATCTACTGTAGAACTTTGAGGTGCCGCAGAATTCACTCTTCTTGGTGATTTTTTATTAATATTTCTGTTTATCGATAGAATCTGGTTCCTGTCCCCTCTTTTAATATCCAAACCCCCTATATGCGCAGAATGTGATGATATCATTGCTATAGCATCATAGATTAGCTAATGAAATGACTGCATTCTGCAACAGAAATGAACAGTCACTTATCTACCACATGGCACTGCACATCATGCATGGTGATATTTGCTCAACCTGCACTACAGCTTAATACAATTTTCAGTCTTAAATTATTGCACTAGGGCCAACTTAAACAAAACCTTGTCAATAGCACAGACCTGTTAAGTCCATACCTCACTTTGTACAAACCTCTTTGTGCCTTCAAGGTATAGAGACACCATCTGAAATGAATAACTGGTAAAATTAATTTAACTGCCATTTTTAAGAAAAATAAAGTAATTATGCCCCGAAAAGTGGAATATAATAATGTGTAGACCTGTTGAAAGAATAGACCTTTTAAATAAATAATTGCCCTGTATGCATTTTTGCCAGGGTTATTGATTACATGTTGTCATTGGTTGATAGAATCACCTAAAAGTTATGGAGAAATGTTGTGTGCAGGGACAGCTGTTAGGCCAGAGGGTAGCATGCTGTGTTTCCATGCCGGCAACTCAGGTTCAGAGATTAGCTCTGGGAGCTGGCTGGGCAGCACAAGGATTGGTGGAACACATCACTGCTCAGAGCCTGGGAAGATATGTTGCAGTGTTCTGTCACATGGTGGACACATTGTGATGGGCTGGAGAGCTCTATCTCACAGTCGGTTCACATGCATGTCATGGCCTGGCCTGATGGTGTACACAGTGCGTCAGGGAAGCAGGTTGACATGAAAAATGAGTTTTGCAGTAACTCCTCTATTCCATTTTCAATGGGACCTGTATGAATGAGGATGCAAGTTCATGGAAATAAAATATATATATATATATATATATATATATATATATATATAACACACACACACACACATACAGTATCTCTGTCTCTCTCACCACACGCACACACACATATATTTGTATGTATGTTACAGACTGCATATAAATATATAAGTGATGCACAGTGGGAACCTCATGAGTGGTGTAGAAAGCACACACAAATACTGTATATAAGTGATAGACAGTGGAAACCTCATTAGTGGGATAGATAGCATGCATATAGAAATACCTTATTTATCAAACAAGATCCCCTCTGCATATTTCATTTATGCAACAGGCTAGGACCTTAGGGAAACAGACATTTGTTTTGCCTTTTTAGGCATAAAATTATTTTTATAAGTTTGTTATTTTTTGAACTAGTGTTACTGTGCTTTCCCCCTCCTGATTGCTATAACCACTGCCATGAAAGTGAAGTCAGGATGACAAGCTTACACTGTGATGTGATAGTTTGTTAGTGCTGCAGAACTTCCGCAGAAATTACAAACCACCGCTGCACAAGTTCTGTGGCAAATGGTAGTCTTGCCACAGAACTTGGTCCCACTGTGCCGAAGAAAAGTAGGTGCCCTGAGTACAGACAATACAACATTATAAGATTGTGCCACAGTTGGAACACGAGGTATTGTACAATAAGTAGTGGAACATTGGGTAAATTACATGTCCAAAATCATACAAAAGAACATATGAACATACAAAACAGTAATAATGTGATAGAACCATTTATAGTGCATGAGTGTACCAGGAGCAGGGTCGCGGTAGTATGCAAGTGCTGCTGGAGAAAAAAAGGATGGGGTTAGGCTGTGCACACTGATGACCCAGAAGGGCAGGAGGAGAAGAGAGGGGGGAGAGGCAAGAACTGAATATGAGGAGAAGGGGTAGCCATTTCCTGATTTCCCCTTTCAGGATGTTGAGAACCCTGCCGGGGGGTCATGTTAGGAAGGCAGAAACTGGGGCTAGGTATTTAGGTGGGTTAAAGTGCCATATTCGAGGCTTCTGTGGTTAGGGATGCAGAGGGAGCCGGGTTCCTGAAGGGAAGACCCAGAGAAAGACTGCAGGGATCCCTCCACCAAAGCAATTTGTTCAGAACCGCAGAGGAGACCAGTACTGGATGGTCTAGGTCATCCAGGAGTTGATCCCACTGCACATGTAAGGACCACTGAGTAGCTCTCAAGTGGAGTCTCATGAGAGGAACAGTGGTGATGGAGGCTGCCATCATGCCGAGAAGGCGCAGGAACTCCTGGGCCAGGATGTTCCTGGATGAAGCCACTTTTGAAACCTAAGCAACCAGTGTCTCCATCCTCTCTGGAGGAAGAAAGGCTCTGCAATTGACCGTATCCAAAAGTGCCCCGATGAATTGAAGATTTTGGGTCAGAGTCAAAGAGGACTTGGGAATACTGAAAGTAATTCCTAGTCGGTTGAATATGTCCAAAGGGAAGCAGAGAGCCTCTAGTAAGGTGTCACTGGACAGGGCTGAAATTAGCCAGTCATCCAGGTAAGTGAAAACTGCAATACCCCTGTGGTGTAGGAAAGCTGCAATCACTGCCAGGCTCTTGGTAAACACCCAAGGTGCTAAAGACAGGCCAAAGGAGAGCGCTCGGAACTGAAAGTGTTCCTCCTGGAACTGAAACTGCAGGAACCGGCAGTGGCTGGGGAAGATGGAGATGTGCAGGTAAGCATCTTGCATGTCCAGAGAGAACAACCAATGGTTCTCCAGAAGAAGTGGAAGGAGGCTCTGGAGAGTCAGCATCAAAAAAATTTTGTACTCGACAAATTG
This sequence comes from Neoceratodus forsteri, assembly GCA_016271365.2. Taxonomy (NCBI): domain Eukaryota; kingdom Metazoa; phylum Chordata; order Ceratodontiformes; family Ceratodontidae; genus Neoceratodus; species Neoceratodus forsteri. The sequence goes on along the minus strand of CM028129.1, from coordinate 1,704,614,651 downwards.
GTTAAAGTTGCTTAAGTTGAGTATGGGTCTGAAATCCCCCGTCTTTTTTGGAACCAGGAAAAAATGGGAGTAAAACCCTTTTCCCCTTTGCCGAAGGGAAACATGCTCTATTGCTTCCTTGAGCAAGAAACTGTTTACCTCTTCTCGAATGAGAAGAGCCTGATCCCTTGAGTAGGAGGATCTTTTTGGTGGAGTTTCTGGAGGGGAGTCCAGAAACTCTATTGTGTGTCCTATGGACACCAGTTGCAAGACTCATTCGTCGGAAGTGATCACCCCCTACTCCTGCACATGGTGGGCGAACCTCCCCCCCCCACCACCTGCTCCCTGTCAGGAGACTGAGGAGGCAGTGGGGATGTGAAGTCAGGAAGTGGCCGGACATTCGGGGGGAGGGCCCTCTGTACGTCTCTGGTTCTTGGAGGCAGGAGAGGTAGCTGTACCCATGGCCTTGCACTTCCCCTGGCGGCGTGCAGGGGCTTGCTTTCTATGCCTCCAGGTCCTTTTCTGAAATGGCTTCTGCTGAGGGGTGCCCAATCGGTACATGGACCTCATGGACCTGAGGGCAAGATTTCTGTCCTGCAAGTCCATGATAAAGTCCTTGGTGTCACCCCCAAAAAGTACCGAGCCCTGAAAGGGGATGCCTTGAATCGCCGACTGAACTTCGTTGGCAAGTCCGGAGAGGCAGAGCCAGGAATGTTGTCGAAGGGTGATGGCAGTTGCCAAGATGCGAGCCACAGAATTGACCGAGTTGTATGTAGCCCTCAAAGTATGCCTACAAGAACAGCAAGTGATGCTAAGATCCTTGGCAAGCTCCTCTTTCAAACTCGAAGGTTCGATTGCCTGGACCTGAGCTTCCAACCTGGCCAAGGTAGCTTTCTGGTTGGACACCATATGGGCCACATAATTGAGGTACTGAAGGGCGCATGTGGCCAAAGCATAAACTTTTCTCCCAAACTGGTCCATTTGCCTCGACTCTTTGTCTGGAGGAGAGGTGATCATGTGCTTAGGTGCAGCGGAACGGTCATTAGCAGCAGAAATGACCACAGAATAAGCCTTAGGGTATGTTTTGAGAAAAGGGGCATCCTTTGGTGCCTGGTAGAGCCTGTCTGCCCATTTGGGGACAGCCGGGAGAGAATGAGGCATCTGCCAGACTGTAGAGATGAGGTCCTGGTGAAGTCCGATCCAGGCAGGAAACGGTACCAGAGACAGAGACTCTAGGTCCAGGTGCTCAGCCAGTCTCTGTCTCATGGGGTCTTGTTCCTCCAACTCCCAGTCAAAAAAATCCTTCATGGATTCCAGCGGGGAGGGGGGACATGGGGGGGGACCTTGCCTGATGGACTCCCAGGCTCCTCCAGGGCACCCTCCACCGACTCAGCCTCATCATCATCTTCATAATCGTCATCATCATCATCATCTGCCCCTGCATCAGGATGGAGACAAACGTCTGGAAGTGTGATGTCCTGATGAGTTTTCCTCGGGACATGGACAGTAGCCATAGAAGAGCTGCTCGGGGATGGAGACCTTGGAGACTGTGGCAATGGGAGTCTCATCTCTAGTCGGACACCAACTCTGATTGCACCCCATGCCACCAAGACTGGATCAGAGTCTTAAAGTCCGGCATTGCTGGAGGAGGTGGAGGGGGTAGAGGAGGAGGTAGGGGCTGAGGAGGTGGTGGTGGAGGAGGAGGAGGAGGAGGAGGAATGACTGGAGGCGGGTGATAATGGTAACCCTGGTACCCCTGAAAGTGGTATGGATGGTAGCCAGGGTAGTACTGCACATATGAACTCCAGTCCAGAGGAGGACCAAGTGGGAAATGGTCCCTAGGGTACCCTGGTGGGTAGTGTGGGACAGTGGGGTCATGTATAGATCCCCGTCGTCAGATACAACACCAGGAGTATCCACATCGGACCTGCAGTAGTATAAATGGGCTGGGGATCCGGTGTCGGGATAGCCGTCAGTAGAGGGACCGACGTCGGGACCGGCACCACCCGATCCGGCACCGGAGGGGCCCGCGTCGGGGCCGGATGAAGGGGCTCTGACGGCGGGACTAGGTCTAGCGTCACAGCCAATGGCTGAGGCCAACCGCTCGGTCCTGGCTGTGGCACCATTGTCAGAACATCTGGCGTCAGCAAACGGGTCGCCAGGTCCGATGGTGGGAAAGGAATCCCACCCGAGGGAGGTGGAGGGGCCTCCCACTCTGTGACCCCATCAGGGGAGCATGGAACGGACCCCGAGGCCTGGCCGGCATCGAGGGGTCCAGCATTATCCTCAGCTGATGTAACCATCGAGAGGAGGGTATGGGCGAAGGAAGGGGGGGAGAGGGGCCCTGTCCCCCTGGTCCAGCTGGTCAACGGGTGAGGTGCCAATAGGCCCCGATGGGCGAACCACACCTGAGCGGCCATCAGGAATGGGCATCTTAACAGGCGGCAGACAGGTGGGGGAGGAGCCCCCAGTTGACTTAACAATGGTTACTGGGTGGGTCCCCGAAGGTTGGGGAGCCAACTTACCGGTGGCCATGCGGCCCCCGGAGGAGCTGGGGATTGGCTTAGCGGCTGTCGCAGTATGGTCATCAGAGGGGCCAACGACCGACTGACCCATGGAAGTTTTACCAGTCTTACCATCCGGTTTCTTGGGCGGTGGCTGGGTCTTACATGTTGAGGGCCGCGTGTCCTCTTTCATGGAGCGCTCCCACTCCCTAGACTTCTCCTGATGGTATTTCTTTGAAGGAGATGCTTTTTCAGAAGAGGATTCCCGAATACAGTCCATTTGCTTTTCCAGAGATGCTAAGTGTGTTTTTAAGAAGTGGGCCTCCAAAGCCTGCTGTCTCCACTTCTTAGTGGCCTGGTTGAAAGTTTGGCACTCCGGGCAGGAGGAAACAGGGTGATCTGGGCCCAGATAGATGACACAATTAAGATGACCGTCCTTGTGTGGGATCTGCATGCCACAGGACGAGCACTTCTTCTTGGGTGAAGACATTCAAGTTTTAAAGAAAGAAAAAGGAATCGGGTGAAGGAAAAAATCTAACGCAAGAACTTGCACGATGATCGCTGTATGGAAGTCTGCAATGCGACTGACACGAGGCGACAGCGGGAAAGAACTGGAGGGTGGGTGTGGGGACCGCCCACTATATACAGTCACGCTACGTAATGTTGGGTGGATGGTCCCCCGTCAGGTATTGCTAGAAAAGTCTGCTGTGCAGCCCGACGCCAGGTGGCGCCAGTCCTATATCTGATGACCTACTGAAGGAACCCTTTCGAAGTAAGATCAAGAATTATGGCGAGTACGTAATTTTCATATTTTCCTAGACCTTATTTTCACCATTGATCCATATTGCTGGGTTAGAGCACCAAGCTCAGACAAAAATCCCCCGAGCAGGGTGGTAGGAGATGGAGCTCACTGATGACAGAAGTCCATTCTGGATTGTCCTGCCAAAGAAAGCATGCTGTCTGGCATGGACATCCAGAGCATAGTGCTTCGCAAAAGTATGCACTGAGCTCCAAGTAACCACTCTGCAAATATGAGCAATGGGGACAGAGTGGATTTCTGCCAAGGACGCTGCAACCGCTCTGCTGGAGTAGGCATGAACTTGACCTTTCAATTTGACCTGCGCCATAGAGTAGCAGTGGCAAAGGCAGGTCACTATCCAAGCAGAAATGCATTTGATCGTAATTGATTGACCTAGTTGGTTTAGGATGAACGAGACAAAGAGCTGCTTGGACTGATGGCTGTCCTTAGTTCTATCGACATAGAACCTGAGTGCTGTTTTAACATCTAGAGAGTGGAAGGTGCACTCTCCCTTGTTCTGGAAGTTAGGGAACTATGTGGACAGCACCAAGGGTTGGTTTAAATGGAACTCCAAAACCTTTTTTAGGCAAAACATTAGAGGGTGTGCAGAGGACCACCTTGTCTTTATGAAAGACAGTATAAGGAGTGTCTGTGACCAAAGCATGCATCTCAGAGACCCTATGGGGAGAAGTGATGGCTACCAAAAATTACATTTTCCAAGTAAGGAATTTGAGGTCACAAGTAGCCAGGGGTTCAAAGGGCTTATGAGTGAGCATGTTCAGCACAAGTTTGATATCCCAGGGAGCAACAGGTTTCCATACTGGTGTCCTTGTGTTCAGGATGCCTTTTAAGAACCTTATGAAGAGAGGTGGTTGAGCTAAGGTAAAGTTCTGGACTGGCTCATGATAGGCTGAGACAGCACAAAGGTGAACCTTTACAGAGGAGCACTGCACTGCAGCATCAGCAAGATCAAAAATAAATACTCCAAAACCTTGTCCGGTGAACATCACAATGGATCAATATGGGATTTGGCGTGCCATTCTGAGAAACACCTCCATTTGGCTGTGTAAGTCTTTCTGGTAGAAGGCTTACGGACAGCCAGGAGAATCTCAGAGACCATCTGAGAGACCTTAAACCTGCTCACCTCTATATTCTCATGAACCAAACATGAAGATGAAGGGAGCACAGACTGGGATGGACCAGGGATCCCTGTATCAGAAGGTCCATCTATAGAGGTGGAGACCTCAGAAGGGCCACTGATAACTTGCTGGTAAAAGGAAACCAACTCTGCTGCTGTGGCCAAAATAGGGCAATCAGAATAATTTCTCCTTCGAGGCCCTCCAGCCTGAGTAGCACCCACTGAACTAAAGGAAAAGGAGGAAATGCGTGCAGAAATCAATTTGTCTGCTGCAGCCTGAATGCATCCTGACAAAAACACCAGGTTCTGGATTTCTGGAGTAGAACTGAGGCAGTTTTGCACTGAGTGGGGATGCAAAAAGGTCTAGGTCTGGAGTACCCCACTCGTCAAAAAGAGGCTGTATGACATCTAGAGCTAATGACCATTAGTGAGGATCTGCTTCTGTCTGACTGAGTTGGTCTGCCAGCTTGTTCTCAGTCCCTGGCAGGTAAGCTGCTTGGATCACTGGACTCAATATCCCTAGTTATGGTTTCAAGTAACTCTGAGATAACATCCAATTCGGGCAGAGTTTCTACCATTGCTTTGAGTGAATGCCAAAGAACATACTCATATTGAGAAAAATACCTCTGTTAGCTGGCAATACGCATGCCCAGGGTTGATGCAGCAAAGACTCACTTACCTAAGGTGTCGATCTTGCAAGATTCTGTGTTTATAGGATGGGCTGTAGATTCCTGAGGGAGGACAGCCTTATCATTCTTTGCCAGGACCACTATGGCATCAGCAAAGGCTTGTGAAGCCAAGATGGGGCGATCCTTGGGAGGGGCATATTTCCTATCTATGGACTTAGCCACAGAAGGAATGTAGTCCAGCAAAAGAGCTCAGCAAGATCATAGTCTCTAAATTGCAAAGGATGTAGAGTTGATGGTGAAAATATGGTGGTAACATTAAAGATTAAGTATAATATTTAAAACTATTAAAGTATAGTCCGGCTCGGTGGCGCTGAGGGTTGAGGTGTTGAACGCCACACCTCGCACCATGCCGGTGACCCAGGTTCAGGAACGTGCCGGGAGTCACCGGGAGAGATTGAGCATCCAGAGGACTGCTCTTTCGGGGAGAGTGGGAGTGTTGCTCCTCTCCGAGGCGACCTCTGGTGGCGGCCAGGGGTGCACCAAATGAGCAAGCACAATGAACGCCAGGGGTGGGCGGAGTCACGACATCACATTGCCTTGCTAGCCATGCTCCGGAGGGATGGGAAGGGAAAAAGCACAAAAAAATACCCCGGCTCCCGAGAAGATGACGAGGGCTCCTGTGATCTCCCTCTCATTCCCCAATGTAGGGCCAGCCAAGTCAGGGATCCAGGGTGACATCTCGGAGGGATGGACCCTCTGACTTAAGTAAAGAGCTGCCGAGGGCAGGCGATCCCTGTTCCAGGGGGGTGATCTGGAACTCTGGGAAGTTACTCTGAGAGTGGGTGAACCGATGGTGGCTGGTCACTGAGGGGATTAGTAGGGGTAGGATCATGTGGGCACCTCCGAAGGATGCCTCATAGGAGTACCGGTGCATAAATAAAGTTAAAACAAAAAAAAAATATTAAAGTATAAATACTATAATATAAGAACATTTATATCTTTCTGGCTGTTAAGAACATGCTATGCCAAAGCCTTAAATGATTTTTTATACTTAAAATGCTACGCAAGTAACACCAACATATTATGCCTTCTTACAAATTCTATGTAAACTTTCTTTGATTCAATCCAAAAAGTTCTCCTACAGTGTACATGGAATTTATCACTGTTTTTAAATGTATATAGATCCTGTGTGTTTCTGTGAAATATATTTGTAGGTATTCTGTTGTACAGTCACTTTAAATTTGTTGGGCTCACTTTGCTTTAAAAAGGCTCTATTTACTTGATTTGCTATCCTCCTGATGATGCACATTTGTATGCGAAGCCGGTAGAAGTTTGTAGTCACGTACCTGTTGTATTTAGTACTATTGAGGTGTATTTTTATATATTAAAATTGCTATTTTATTTAAAGTTTCTCCAAATGGTGCAGTGTTCTTGTTGCTTCTGCCACAGAAGGAATAAGAGCTGGATTCTTCCACACCATCTGTGAAGGGGCTTGAAAGAGGGCTGTACTGAAGGGGTTAAATACATAGGGATTTCCAGAACATGTAGATATTGGAGATGCAGGAGCTTCCCAGGATCGATTTCCGTGGTCTGGAGAGAAAGAGTAGAACTTAAATTCTTAAGCAGAGACTTAAAGGAAAGGTCTTCAAAAACAAGCTCTGCAGGAGGATTGATCCTGGCCCCCAGGGTAGAATCGGCATTAACATCATCACCCAGCCAAAGATCCAGATCGGGCTCAAAATCATCTCTTGACAGTCCAGAGGGGACTGTATAGACAGGAAAGGAATGAAAACCAGGAGGAAGAAGAGGAGGAGAAAGAATGGGACTCATAAACCTCTGGAAACTAGGCAGCGCCGTACACATCCTCAGTGCCACTGAGGAGAATGGTACAGAGTACAGAGATGGCGCCACAGAAAAGCGGCACTGCGCGTGGTGCCGACCGAGGTGTGGTACTGCGCTGGCACCGGCGCTAAGGTGCCAAGGATGGTGCCAACATGGCACGTCACACCACAGATGGCGCCGACACCACCCCCGGGGCCGAAGAGGACCTTGGCGCTGGAGAAGCCGGCACTGCAGATGACGGCACCCTCTCAGAAATCTGAGAACTGCGATTTGAAGGTAAAAGATGAAAAATGGTAGGAGATAAAGGTATTAGTGTGGACCCCTACACTGCAGCCATGTGAGGGGGATAGACACCGGAGTGCGGAGTCGATGGCCTCGAAGAAGGCGCAGCTCAACTAGAAAGATGTAGCCACCCCACCTGCTGATCCGAAACCGACAGGGCTGAAGGCCCTGACAACAGACTGGCTGGTTCGGGCAGTCGGGACAACCTTCAGTCCCACTGCTCCATAAGAGCAGCCCAATGGTGAAACTGCTCATTGGAGGCCCCTCCAATAAGTGGAAAGGAGCTCCGGTGTTGAAGAGGCCGGCTCCCTTTGTCAGAAATTGGCGACTCCAAAAGAAGCAGAGAGCAGTCCCTGACTCTAACAACTGACCATCTACATGCAGACGTACCAGAGGGCAACCTCGAGTGATGCCATTTCTTCTTTGACTGGTGGGCCGAAGAAGAGCTCGAGGTCAAACAGTGCCATGAATGGGAACATTTCTTTTTATGCTTTCAGGGGGACCGCCTATTCTCCCGCGAACTGGACCATCTGCTATCAGACCCCCCCTCTGGAGAGGGCGGTGGACCAGACCAGCTGACTGAACAACTTTCATATGAAGTCTCCTTACCATCACCTGCCCCACTTTGGTCGACTCCGACAATGGCAGGCTGAAGGCTTCTTTCTTGTAGAAGTAAGTAATTTATTAAAATGTAAATGGTACTTTTCGTGATAAAATACAAAATAATAAAACTGAAAACTAAGCTGCTAGTTTGCAGTTTGACTCCCGATGGGCGAGTGACGTCATCACTAAGGTGCACTTGACGGAGGGGAAAAAAGGAACTGAGGCAGTTGGAGGGTCAATGACGAGATAGTTTATACCCCACGAGCCTGGCTCACAGTGCCACTTCCTTGCAGCTCAGTCTCAACCCCGGCCCTCCTGAAAAAGTTTGGCTCCCGCTGGGTCTTAGCACCTCCGGCGTACTCCCATTAGTGTGAGTGAGTGGTGGAGACTTTATGTCCAGGGAGATCTGTCCATTCCAGTCCCACCAGTGCACTATGAGTAGCGCTACCCCCTAGCCACTGCCAGGATCCAGCACCTCCATGGGAGTCCCTCCCCTCCCAACCCGGAGAAGGAGAGCAGTCACGGGAATGCTCTTTCTCCCCCTGGCCGACCTCTGATGACCCAAGTCTGCTCCTGAACCCAGGTCACCAGCGTGGCACAAGGTATAGCATCCAGTGCTTCAACCCTCAGCACCACCAGGCTGACGGTACCATTTTTTCTTCCACCGACAAGAGGAAGAAGAGCTTGAGGTTGAGCGGAGTTGGGTCCCCGATCAAGGATGGGAACGGGTCCGCTACTTTTGTGCTTCAGGCAGACTGTCCTCCTGCCTCCCAACCACTGGACTGCCCATGGTCAGATTCCCCCTCCGCAAAGGGCAGCAGACTGGACACAGCCCCACTGCCATCACAGCTTACAAACAAAGTCTCCCTGCCGTCACCACTACCGTCTAAAGTCGACTCCGTTGATGGCAGGCTGTGAATTTCTTCCTCCTCATCTTCTTCTTTTTTTAATAAGAAAAGCACACTAAAAGTAGTAAGTTAATCAAATACTGAATGGCTATAGCTGCTGTCGTATAGACAGAGATGTGACTCCTGGCAGGCGAGCAACATCATCACCGACGCGCACTCAGTGCCACGAAAAATGGAACTGAGGCAGTTGGAGGGTTGATGCAGAGATATCCTATATGACATGAGCTAGTTTTGCCGGGCTGCGCATGCATGGTCCTAGCCCAGCGCCGGCCCTCCTAAAGATTTTTGGCTCCCGCAGGGTCCTAGCGCTTTTGGCATACTCCCATTAGTGTGAATGAATAGTGAAAAATTTTAGACCAGAAGATCCCACTCTGCGGCATTCACGCATAGCGATGCCAACTCACCCAGTTTCTGTGGTTCGTTGACATCGTGCACAGCGCCCACTGAGATAAATGTCCTTGATGACTGCTATTCACATACTCAAGGTGGCCCCTGCAAAAGCACTCTTTCCCACAGTATTAGTCTTACATGATTCCTTGCTAATGAATGTACCATAACCTCTTGAGGAAGGATGGCCTTGTCATTTTCTGCAAAGATAACAGTTTTATCTGCCACATAAGCTGGTAAGCCAAAATTGGTCTGTCCTCAGAAGGAATATACTTATGGTCTGTCGTCTTACAGGTGGAAGGAATGGAAGCAGGTCTAGCCCACACCACCTCCAAAAGGGTCTCAAAGGCTGGACGAACAGGATGTGTGAGGGTAAGTGGAACATTAGGAACATGAAGCCAATTGAGACACAGTCATTTACCTGTGTCAAGTACAGAAGTCTCAAGAGCAAGAGCAGCCTGTATGTTTCTCAGCAAAGTCTGGAAAGAGAGGTCCTCCTGAGGGACAGAAGTAGGAGCTGGAGGTTGGTTCTCCAAGCTGTAAGAAGTGTCATCATCGTTGCCCTCAGAGAGAATGAGGTCAGAGTCAGACTCGTCCCCTCCAAGTCCCCCTCAGAGGAAGGAGCCAAAAGGGGGAGAAAGAATCTTGTAAGGCCTCACCCAGGCCTAGGAGTCAGAAAGACAGGTGACTCCGGAACCAGAACAAGAGTCAGCACAAGAGCTGGCACAAAACCCAAAGAAGCTGGCACCAGGTCTGGTGCCAGCCCCAAAGGAGCCAGCACTGGACCTGGCACCGGAACTAGACATAGAGGAGCCAGCACCAGAGGCAGCACTGCCAAAGAACACAGGTCAGACAAAGCCAGAGGCAGAATCGGACATGTCACCGGAAAAGGCTTTGAAAGGCCCAAATCTGGGGCCGGGTCTAAATTAACCCCAGAAGGTCTAGCACTAAAGTGACCAGAGAAGGTACCTGTGCTGATCCCTATGAAAAGACAGAATGAGGGAGGGCGGCACATGGGACCAGCATCAATAGCGTGGTCGCCAACATGGGATCAGTAACTGCTGGCAAAGCCAAACGCTCTAGCCAGCCAAATACTCCAACTGCGATCCCAAGAAGTCTAGGCCTGAAGTCCCCAGCACTGAGTCCACAGGAAGGGGCAGACAAGCCAGACGCTGTACCCACTGCTCCATAAGAGCTACCCAGTGGTGAAACTGCCCACCAGAATCCCCACAAGAGAACAAAGAGAGACTCTGAGCCCAAGACCTGGAATGACCATAAGCAGAAGCTGTCTGTGAAACCGACAGTGCCAGTGAGAGCCTTCTGCTCCCGGACCCAGAAGGCCTCTTGGCAGATGTACCAGAGGATGACCTTAAGTGGTACCATTTCTTCCCCTTCCAAAGGGAAGAGGAAGACCTAAGGTAGAATGGTGCCGGGTCCCTGACCTGGATCGGGAATGGGCCTGCTTCTTTTTGCGTTTACAGGAGGACTGTCCTCCCTCCCGAACACAGGACTGCCCATGGTCAGTCACTGCACCCCCCGAGAGGGAGGTGGACCGGACCCCACCCCCAGCAAGAGCAGAACTTGAAAAGAGACTCCCTACCATCACTGTGCATGGCTGAAGGCCGTTGATTGGTAGTGCTTAGAACGGACGAAAATGCTTCTTTTTTTTTTTTTAAACTGACAGAAAAATAACAAATACTAGCTACTAAAAACTGAACTAATTAAACACTGCTGTCATTCAGATATGCAGATCGGATACCTGGTGAGCGATGTTGTCACTTAAGCACACTTGACAGGAGGAAAAAATGAACTGAGGCAGCTGATGTCCATTATTGAGATAGGCTATGTAGCATGAGCTAGTCTCGCATTGCCATGCACATGCACAGCCTACCTCTGCGCTGGCCCTCCTGAAGATTTTTTGTCTCCCACTGGGCCCCAGCGCCTTTGACTTGAACCCAGCAGTATAAAATCAATGGTGAACAGAAGGTCCAGGAAGATCTGAATAAAACCCAGCTACCTACCTACAGCAAAAAAGATAGAAGGAGATTTCACAAACATATATACTGTATACATATATAAAACGTACAGGCAATAACCATGACAGGGTGTGGATTTCTGAGACACAATGTGCACCCTATGTGAACTGGAAGGCATGAGGCCAATGACCGAGTGCCTTTCAACACACCCGGAAAATGCATTAATTCTCAAGAAATGCATGTCTTAAAGTTTCATTTATTTTTATTTGTTTTTGTTTACCAAGTAAGCACACAAGACAACCAAGTGCCTATTTTCAGGTGCGTCCCGGGAGAATACAGAGGTACATTCAAGAACATCAGGCAAAAACAAGTACAAGGTATAATCCGGAGAATCCAGCAGAGCAAGGGCAATACAAGAACATCAGGTTTTACATAACAGCATGGTTCAGGCAAGGAAGGCAGTAGTCAGCATACCAGGGCAACAATGCCCCAAAAAGGATAAAGGAAGCAGGTAAAAACAGTTAGTATAATTGGGGATTTGAGAGACCAGGCAAAACATGAAGGTAGCACCTCAGTGAAGGCCATTGTGCATGCTACCTGCTTCATGACTCTCCCTAGCTCCCTAAATCTATCCTGCACCACCCCGGCTGCATCCTCTGCCAGGTAATTTGAACCCAGATGGAAAATGACATCAAACTCCCCCTCCTGCTCCATTGCCCTAGCAATCCTAAGGATCTGCTCACCACACCTCTGTGCGGAACTGTCCAGCAGGCTCCTCACCTTCCCCCCCTTGGTGTTTCCCAAACTACCCCGATGACTGAGTCCCCCATCAGAAGTTGTTTCCTCTACAGCAGGGTTCCTCTTCCTCCCACCTTAGGGCTTCCACCCTGAAGGACCCTCACATCTTCCCTTGCCACTTCCATGGGTGCCTCATTTTGAAAGTCCCATTCCACCAAGGTGCTGAAAAAGTTCTTAAGTCGCACTGGCTGAGGAATGTGTTCCTTTACCACCACCCCCCCAGAGCCCAGCACAGTCCAGACGATCCTCTTTCTAGGTACCCTCTGAGGCAACAGCAGACATGGTGGCCCCTGGATGGGGTAAGAGGAAAAGGTGGGGGAAAGTAGTTAAATTTTGATGACCTGAAGGGTGACTGCTCTCTTCAGGCAGAGAAACAAATCTGACACCGAACATTAGGGGAGAGCATCACCACAGTGCAGAGTTTGAACTGGTATTTTAAGTTCTAGAATTAGCATAACATTCTATTTCCAGGGCATCACTCAGTGACAGGAAGACAATGCTTATTGTAAAGCATCATTGATGAATCCCTACTGTTTGAAATGGCATCAAGCTACAAAGCTGTGGCAAGAATACTGGAATTTTTCCACTGCATGTAGCCAATTTAAAAAAAAAAAAAAACACCTAAATGTGAGTGATTGAAAAAAGGCATAGATGGTGATGGTATAACATAATCATCTTGAATAGTAAAGCACAGCAAACTAAACTAAAATCCCAAATCTTCTGCAAAATAAAACCGTACCACAATTGTTGCCTCATTTCAAATGCTGTGATAGACTTGAGTCTCTGAAACTCTAGCCTCTTACCTCTAAAGGCAGGTAGGTGGGGAACCGGGCCTCTTTTTTCTGCCCAATGATCTGCTGATTTCCAGGGTCTGGGTGTCTTGGCATCAGCTTATTGGAATCTATTCCCTCATTAGCCAGCAGCTTAACCACATCGAACTTCATGTACTGACGTCTTCTCCTGGGCGAAGAAAATAATTGGATTAACAAGAGATCATTTATATATGACCATCCTTTTTCTGTGAAAATGGAACGAGCGGGATTAAAAATGGAATTTGCCACTATGAGTGAACTTTTCATATCAAAAACCTGCTTGCAGCACATTTACAACCACACTTGGTGCCAAATGTGTGTAAAACCACCATTTTGTGCTCCATTTTTAATGCAAAACATACTGATCTGCATTCAATTTCTTTTTTTGAAATTTCTATTTTTTCCTCCCCCACCAAGCCAGTCCTTCAGGAGCACCCATGAAGCCTTCGTCCCTGCCAGCACCCCTCCGCTCCCACAGTCCCCTCATTGCGCCACGGTACACCCCCCGGACGGGGGCGGGTCAGGGATCCCAGTCTTGGGTACTTATCTGGTCCTGGGTTGCGGGTGGATGCCGGCACATTAGGAACCCCGGCTCGGTGCTCCTTCATCCAGGGTCCATGAGTACTTTTTCCTCCATGTTCCCCAGGGCCGTTGCGTGCCTAGCGTCAGGGCATCCTCTGGCGACTGCAACGCTACTCCCTTCCTTCCATGAAGGAGCAGCCTCTGGGGTTGATTGGCTGTCGGCTTCCGCCCATGACTAATCATACCCCTGAGACTCAGCTTGCCGTCACTCTCCCCAGTCTCCACCAGGGGTCGCCACTTGCCGTGCGGAAGTCCCTCCTCCCCGGAGAAGGCGAGCTGTCATAGGACGGCTCAGCCTATCTCCCGCCAACCCCAACGGACCAAGCTCGCCTCCCAAACCCAGGTGGTCGCCAGCGTGGTGCGAGGGTGTCCAAAGCGCCAACCTCAGCGCCACTGGCCGGGCTTGCATTCAATTTCAGGGGAAAAATTAAACAGATTTTAAGATTTCGCTAAAATGGAATGCCCATTTTTGAACATGGAAAATCAGTGGCAATAGTTGCTTTCCCTCGGGTCTAATAATTGTTAGGAGCCCTGAATGCAATTCCAGGAAGGTGCAGTTGGTATAAATGAATTAAGCTAAACTAACCCCATTCTAAGGATGCACAAGTCTCTTTCTAGGGGATGACTGTTTCACCATGCTCCCAGATATATCTGTGTATGTAAGGTTGAGTAAACATAGTTCATAACGCTACAGCTTAGCAAGACATCCAAAGCAGAAAGGCAGAGCCAAGAACTCTGGAAATGACCCTTGCAGCTGCCTTGCTTATTTGTACTAAAGTCTAACCAAGCCAAGCTTGTTTTTATTCTTTCAAAAAACATTTTCAAGTGTTGCTCATCTTCTGCTTTCAAGGTATGTGAGGCCTGTACAGATGAGTTGTAAACAGGTTTCCCAAAATAAGATTTTAATGAACAAGCAGTAAAATGGAGGTGAAAATGAAAGAAGTGTTTATTTAGGTGTTCAAATGTGTGCCAACATTTAAACAAATTCAGTAATATTCTATAATTTGATGTTCTGTGGATAGCAGCATATAAACAAGTGCTTGTTATCCAAGACGACATGCCGGAAGGATGGAAGGGCATCCGCCGAGACCTTTGCTAGGCTCAAGCTTACCGAGGAAAATTTGCCAAATCCAGCTGCGATAACAATGTGATACCAAGATGTAACATGACAGAATTAATTAAGCAGCATATATTATAAAGAGCAGTAGTACTGTTTCCCATTTAACATTGAACAGAAATGTAGCTTGAACGTAGTCAGCAGAAGTGCTACCAAACTTTAAACAACAAACTGAACCTGTGTGATTTTACGCTGTATACTCTGGGTGTTGATCTCTTGTCTCTATGGAACCCCAAAAGGGTGAGGTGGGAGGGACACCCCACCAACACAATCCTTAGGGGGAGAGGTATCCTCTGCCTCATCTTGAAATACTCGAGGTACCTCCTCCATTTTTCCAGAAACCTGTCTCAGAGGAAGTTTAGCTCAACTGTCAGCCTCTACTTATGGCAGCATATCTGTATCCTATCCTTCCATTCTCATACTGTGGAAAGGGATGCAGATAACCAATGTGCTGTGAGTCCCTCAGCTGACACAACGCACATGAAGCAGAAACAAATCCCTGGATCCCCTAGCATGAATCCTACTAGCAGGGAGGCCTAACAAATTAACAACAGATTATTTCAAGTGAAATAGGCAGATGCCACACACTCAACATCTCTACTTGGACTGGTTGCCAATGCCCTTGGATCTAGATGCAACCCCCAAAGATATGGTAATGGTCTCCTTTAGATCTGCAACCTCTTCAACAGCTGTCTGAACTACCCCACCCAAAGGAGATCCAGCGTTTTCATTTTCCTGGAAATAGGGCAGTCCTTGACAGGGAATGTCTGAGCTGACCAGCTCTCTGCTGGGCACAGCAGTTTTATTTCTGATGGGGGGGCAGACCCTGGCAATGCATGTCTGTGCTGTCCAAACCTCTGCCAGGCCCAGCATTTTTATTTTCCTGGAGATGGGGCAGATCTCTGAAAAGTGGAAATAAACATTCTTTTCTCCCACGTGAAAATAAGCATGCTTTTCCGACTCTGGATAGGTCATAGGCATTTGTTTCAACAACGGCATGTGTGTGGAAGGGCATTGGGGAGGGCTTTTTTTCTGTAAGAGTTACTTGGTGAAGGGAGGTTTGCTTTATGGGGAAACAAAGTTGGATGCAGAATTGGAATTTCCAGTCCACCTCCGATTCAGTTTCCATGCCTTAATCGGAGATAGAACTGGTATCAGAAATTCCAAAAATCTAATTAGGTGCTGACAGAACAGATTGCGCAGAATCCAAGCACCCCTAGTACAAAATAATTAATTTGGGGGCCAGGCTAACCACTGATCACAGAGGAAGGAACTCCAGGGAGCACTGTGCAGAACCATTTATTTTTACAGTTTATAACGTTTTCTTGTTGTGGAATTAACAATGTTTTACAAGAATCTGATTGCAAAGCACAAGCCTATCCATGTTGATACAGACTTTATTTACTTTACAGCGATATTGTGGACATGGTTCTAGGGAACAGAGCCCAGGCAGGCGGCAATGGCATGAAGCAGAAGGAGGGAAGGCCCGGTCCTAGCAAAGTTCAGGGGTCACGAGTGGCCGAGACAAACACTATCAGCCATCCGATACAGCTATATTGTGAGCCATGGAACACCTCGACAAAAGGAAAAAATACTCACCGTAATAAATGTTTCTTCCGAGGGACCCCTCACCGTGTTTAACAACTACAGTTATTCCCCTAGAATGAGTTACCCTGAAGATTTGGAACTTTATGCTAATGATAGAACTTTAGAATGAAGTTCAAACTCTGCTTTGTGGTCATGCTCTCCCCAGCTTTCCAACATCAGAATAATTTCTAGAGCTAGGATGAGCTGTGACCACTAAAACTAGCTAAATACAGTAGCTACCGAAATATTATTAAAAATTTTCCACAAAAAATGTTTGAAAAAAGGCAGAACAAACTTATATCTAGTTTGAAAAAAAGAAATTAACTCAGGCCACTGAGCAACAATTGTGAAGGCACTATAACAAGTAACGCTCAAGCAAATAGAAAAGAACAGATTATTTTCTGAATGTTTTACCAGGTTCTGGAAGGGGAGGCAGGGATTACGGATTATTAAACACAGGGCCCTATTCATGATGGTGGGGACTGCCTATGCATCGCGTATTTGAGGCGCGTTGGCAACCCTATGTGGGAAAGCCATGCTGCAGGGATCCAGCAGACTCTCTAAGGCATTCACTACAGGCACGCTAGCCCCTTGCACACAGGATTCCCTGGTCACCCATGCAGCTATGTGCCATGGGCAGTCCGGGGGCATGCCCGCATGCCATGCCATTTGCTAAGGCATGGACTGCTGGGCCTGGGGGTGCAAATTACATGAGGGGGGACCCTGTCATAATCTTTATGCACCCCCCAATGGACATCCACCAGCCGCAGCAGCAACAGGAACCACCTCCACACTGTTGCCCCACACCACTGGGCTGTCAGGGAGGGCTAGGGCATCCACTCAGGCACTTGTCCATCGGAGTCAATTACCAGGGTTCACATCTTCCCAGGATCCCCTGAACGTATGCAGGCAAGGATCCACTTTAGGACTCATGATGGGCATCCAACTGAATGCCCGTTTGGGTCCTGTGATCTTGTGATCTTTCCTCACACAGCTGCACACCCGGGGGGAGGGCAGGACCATGGACAGGTGCTCTGCAGGTGCTCGTGGTTGTGAATACCATGCACTCTGCACCTAGTAGCTATGCAGGCCAGGTTCGCCCCTTTGTGAATAGGCCCCATAGTGAGGGACCCCTTGGAAGAAACAACTTTACTATGGCGAGTAATTTTTTTCTTCCAACCCCAGGAATCCCTCACTTATGTTCAACAACTGCAGACTCCACAGCAGTATCTTGGGAGGCTGGGTGCAGAACTTACTTAGGGAAAAAGTTCTGCAACACAGCTGTGCCAAAGCTGGCATCTCTACTGGACTGTATGTCCAGTCAGTAGTATTTTATGAAAGTGTGCAGTTTTCCAGGTAACTGCTTTGCAAATTTCTTGTAGAGCAGTATCCCTTAATGCTGCCACAGAGGCAGAGCTGCCTCTTGTAGTGTGTGCCCCCTAAGGCTTCTGTGTGGCAATTTACCTGCTTTGTCATAACAGGTATGCATGCATGATACTATCAAATGAGAAACAGTTCTCCTGAATGCTACTTTGCCTTTTTCCACTTCACTATAAATGACAAACAGCTAAGTGCTGGTGGACTTGACATCTTTCTGTGGTCCAGACAGTAGCTCAGTACCCTCTTCTTAACATCCAGGCAGAGGAGCTAGTGCTCCCCTGAGCTGTGTTTTTCTGTAAATAAAACAGAAACGATAACTGACTGATTCAGGTGGAATTCAGATACCACTTTGGGAAGGTATTTCCTGTTTGTCCTCAGGACTGCCTTGTCCTTATGGAAAATAATTGTAGTTTGGATCTGTGCAAAGGACTTCCAGCTCACTCACCCTTCTAGCAGCTGTCAATGTTACTAGGAAAACTGTTTTCCAGGTAACATACTTTAGTGCAGCAGTGGCCATAGGCTCGAAAGGAGCCTCCATCAACTGGGCAATGCACACATTCAAGTCCAAGGGTGGGACAGGGTCCCTCACTGGAGGGAAAGTACAGTTACGTAAGAACTTACCGTAACAGTAGATCTTTAAGAGGATTTCTTGCAGCAGGCCATCATAGGTAGGACTATAGACACCAGGCACTAGGACCACACAGAAACTGTCTAGCCATCAGTCTACTGGAGGGGGACTCCCACTGTCAGCCCCTGATGTCAGTCAATCATATAAAGGTGGCTGGCCCCCATACCTTCCGCAGTTCTCCCGCTGGAGACCAAAAGCTGGATGCCATCAGGGGGAACCGAGGAGGATTCCGAGATATCCCGATAGCATATATGAAAAAATTACTCACCTTAGTAATTATATTTCTTCTAATGGAGTCTTGCTGTATTCTGACAATCTGCTGTTAGCTCCAACCTTTGAACTGCCCCGGAGTGTAGAGGGTTAATTTTCTATGCAGTGCATAGAACGTTGAGCTCGAGCTCGGTTGAGGTCTCTGTCTGCAGCACTTTGAAACCTAACCACCAGATTCTTATGAGCAACCACTCACTGACTAACTATGTGGAAACTGTAAAATTTTTAACTAGCCAAATTGCAACAGAACGTTTTGGATTCCCAAAGGAAGATTCAAGTCAGGAAACCCAAAACTAAAACCTATCCAAAATCAAAGCTTATAATACAAAGCACCCCAGATAAAGTGAAAGGTGTGCTTGAAGCACCCCTGGAGTGCAGCACTGCGCCTGCCCACCCACTTCCCAAAAACAGGTTCTGAGAGGGGAGGCAGGGAAGGTGGTCAGAATACAGCAAGACTCCATTAGAAGAAATATAATTACTAAGATGAGTAATTTTTCTCCAAACAACATGAAGTCTTGCTGTATTCTGACAATCTGCAGACTATGGAGGAGGGACAGAACCTACTTTGGGAATAGGCTCTGAAGTACTGCTGTGCCACACTGAGCATCACTCCTAGCCTGGATATCCAGAGAGTAATGCTTGGTAAAGGTATGGACTGTTTTCCAGGTGGCTGCTTGACAAATTTCTAAAAGAGGGATGAAAAAATTACTCACCTTAGTAATGTTGTTTCTTCTAATGGAGTCTTGCTGTATTCTGACAGTAGCAGTGAGTCCCAACCTTCGAACTGCCCCGGAGATGAAAGAGTTAACTTTCCATACCAGGCATGGAACGTTGAGCTTGAGCTCAGTTGAGACTCTGTCTGTTGCTGTTTAAACTCAAACCATCAGATCTTTACGAGCAAACTCACTAAGGTCCTGTGTGGAAGCTGTAAACCTACACTAGCCAACTGGCTACTAAACATAAAAACACATTTTTTGGTCCCAAAACAAAGACTCAAGTCAGGAGACCCAAAAAATGAAAAACACAACACCAATTCACCCAAGAAAAAGGGGATGAAAACAACAAGGTGGGCATCTACTGTGTGTCAACACTGCCACTGCCCACCCACATCCCAAAACAGAGGTTCTGAGAGGGGCAAGCGGGGAGGTCAGAATACAGCAAGACTCCATTAGAAGAAACAACATTACTAAGGTGAGTAATTTTTTCTTCAAACAACATGAAGTCTTGCTGTATTCTGACAGTAGCAAACTACCAAGCAGTACCTCCATCGAGGAGGGACAGAACCTACTTAGGAAATAGGCTCTGAAGCACAGCTGTGCCAAACCGAGCATAACTCCTAGCCTGGATAACCAGAGAGTAATGCTTGGTAAAAGTGTGAACTGTTTTCTAGGTAGCTGCTTGACAAATCTCTAGAATAGGGGATATCCCTGGCAGCAGCTAGGGAAGCAGCTGTACATCCGGTACAGTGAGCCCTCAGACCTGAGGGAGGAACCTTACCCAGTTTTTCATAACAAAATTGGATACAAGAGACAATCCACCTGGCAAAGGATCTTTTAGTGGCAGGTTGCCCTTTACCAACCTCACCATAAGTGAGGAACAGTTGGAGGGAGTCAAACCTGTGACCCCTGGTACGTTCTATGTAGTAACTAAGAGCTCTTTTCACATCTAAACTGTGGAGCCTCCTCTCGCCAGAGGAGGAGGAATGGTCAGTGAAGTACACAGGAAGAGACATAGAATGATTAAGGTGGAAATCTGAAACCACCTTAGGGCAAAAATTTTCTGTTAGTCCTGAGGACCACCTTATCTCTATGAAAGCAGATAAAATCAGGATCCACTGACAAAGCTTGCAACTCACTTATGAGTCTGGCAGAAGTAATGGCTACCAGAAACACAGTTTTCCAAGTCAAGTACTTAAGCTCTGCTGAAGACAAAGGCTCAAAAGGAGGTTGCATAAGCTGAGCAATGCAAACATTAAGGTCCCAAGCAGGGGCAGGGTCCCTGAAAGGAGGGTTGGTGTGAAGCAATCCCTTGAAAAACTTGGAGAATACAGGGTGAGCTGAAAGAGAAGAGGGCTTACCTGCTGAAATAAAAGCAGAAACAGCTGCCAGATGCACCTTCAGTGTAGCTGGTCTAAGTCCCAAGCTATTCAAATGGACCATATAATCAAGGACTGAGGGCAGATCAGCAGACTCTGGGGAAATATGTTTTCCAGAGCACCATATGGAAAATCTTTTCCACTTGGAATTATAAGTAGCCCTGGTGGAAGGTTTCCTGGAAACCTTCAGAATATCCATTACGCCTTGGGAGAGGTGTAAATCAGCAAACTCTAACTCTTCAAGAGCCAGGCCTTGAGATTGAGAGATTTGAGATTCCCTGAGCACAGGTTAACAGGTTGTGATTCCTGGGAAGACACAGGGGAATATGGACTGCTAAAGACAGTAGGAGTGGATACCAAGGCTGTCTGGCCCAGTCTGGAGCAATCAGGATCATCTTGCAGGGTTGAGATCTGATTTTGACCAGCTCTTTGAACAGGAGAGGGAAGGGGGGGAAGCATACAGGAATTTCCCTTCCCAATTGAGAACTAAGGCATCCAGGGGGACTGAGCCCAACACTGGGGGCCTGCAGCAAAAAAGGGGAAGTCGGTGATTGTCTGGGGCTGCAAAAAGATCTATCTGAGGGGTGCCCCATCTGGAAAATATCACCTCCAAGACCAGGGGATCCAGTGACCATTTGTGATGGCCCTGGGATATCCTGCTGACAGCATCTGCCAGGACATTGTCCTTGCCTGGAAGGTGAACTGCTGTGAGGGAGATGTTCACGGAATAAGTCAGAGACCACAACTTCATTGCTTCTGTGCACAAGGCCGTAGACCGAGTGCCTCCTTGCTTGCTGATGTACCACATTGTGGTGATATTGTCTGTTCTGACCTGGATAACTTTGTTCTGAACAGATTTGGAAAAAGCTTGAAGTGCTAGAAATACTGCTCTGAGTTCCAACAGATTGATGTGAAGCAGAGATTCCTGAGGGGACCACAAGCCCTGGGTGGTCAGGTCACCCAAATGAGCCCCCCACCCCAAGAGGGAGGCATCTGTAGTAAGGATTAAAGAGTGAGACTGAGCGACAAAGAGGACTCCTTGTCTCAGATTGTTCTGATCCTGCCACCACTGTAGGGCCTGGATCAGGGTTCGAGTTACTGGGTTCAATTTTGTGAGAGGGTCCTTCTTTTGAGACCAAAAGGCTCTCAAATGGAACTGAATGTCCCTCATCTGAAATCTTGCTCCCTGCACCACTGCTGTGGAAGCAGCCATGTGCCCCAGGAGCTGTAGGAAATGCCTTGCTGGTCAAGACACCTGCAGGGTGAATGAGGAGGCCAGTGAGATAAGGGTCCTTGCCCTGTCCAGGGGAAGGAAAGCTCTGGCCTTTTCTGTGTCTAGCTCTGAGCCTATGAAGGTGAGGAGCTGGACAGGCTCTAGAACTGACCTTGAAAGATTCAGAAGGAAACCCAAAGAGGTGAGCAGTTGCTGAGTTATCTGTAAGTGTAACTTGACTTGGTCTGGGGACTGGCCTACTATAAGCCAGTGTCGTCAGGTAAGGGAAGATGGCAATCCTTTGCCTTCTTAGAGAAGCAACTACTACTGCCAGGCATTTTGTGAATACCCTTGGAGCAGAGGTCAGACCAAAGGGCATTGCTCTGAACTGGTAATGGCCTGAGGGCAGCTCGAACCTGAGGTGCTTTCGATGGGAGCTTCTGATGAGAATATGGAAGCAGGCATCCTTGAGGTCCAGGGACACGAGCCAGTCCCCTGGCCTTAGAGAGGGTAGAATAATTCCCAGAGTCACCATTTTGAATTTTGGTTTTAAAAGGTGCTTGTTTAAGTATCTGAGACCCAGGATAGGCCGCCATTCTCCTGTCTTTTTTTGGGGTAAGGAAGTACCTGGAGTACAACCCTTTGCCCTGGTGTAGGGGTGGAACCCTTTCCATGGCTCTGAGAGCCAGGAGGGAAGAGATCTCTGCCTCTAGGGCAAGTGCCTTTGAGGGTTTTGCAGGTGGAAAGGATCTGGTTCTCAGCTTTGGAAATCTTTTGAAGCTGAGAACCAGTCCCTGGCTTACTACTTCCAGGACCCACCTGTCTGATGTTAGAGACTTCCAGTCCTGGACAAAGTAAGCCAGCCTGCCCCCCTACAGGTGGTGGAGAATCGGCCCTGGCAAACCCATCAGGGTGCCTGTTTGGCAGGGGTTTTTGGCTAAGGGGTTGAAGCAGGCCTGCTTGTACCCCTTCTGCCTCTCCCTCTAAAGAACCCCCTCTGAGCATAGGCAGAAGAGGAGGCCTGGGATTGGTAGAAAGGCCTATGAAAAGGCCTGCCCCTGCCCCTGGGATGCTGCCTTTGAGGAGTGGCCTGCCTTTCCTTGGCCTGGGCACTCCTGTAGGTGGTCCTATACTTGTCCATTTTCTTCATGTAATTCTGTTTGCTCCCCAAACAAAGAATTACCAACAACAGGAAAATCCATAGCCTTAGTCTGGGTATCCTGTGACAGGCTAGTACATCTGAGCCAAGCCATTCTGCAAAGTGCCACAGATGTAGCCATGACTCTTGATGACACATCATTTGAGTACACTGCAGCATGGAATTGCGCCTTGGATGCCTCAATACCATCAGCAGCCAACTGCTCCAGCTCCTTGGCAAGCTGGCCAGGGACCTGTTTTGCTAAAGCCATGACAGTGTCCCATCTGGATTTCTGACACCTAGCAGTATGAGCCTTATAATTGGCCTATCTGAGTCCCAAGGATGCTGCCATGTACTGTTTCTTTGCCATGGCATCAATCCTCCTGGAGTCCTTGTCTGGGGGTGTGAAGCCAAGGGAATATTTGCCTTGTTACAGGCTGCAGCCTGCACTACCCCAACATGGCTGCATTGTTGTGTAAGGAACTCCGTGTCTGAGCCTGACAATGTATACCTCTTGTCCATTCTTTTATCCACAGGAGGTATAGTATTAGGAGTCTTTAAAATCTTAAATGTCTGTTTCCCAAAAGATTTGTGCAAGGGAATAGACAGTCTATTAGACTCTGGGACATCCATCATTTCCATAAAGTCAGGCTTCTCTTGGTCATCCACAGCTTCTTCCATAGGAAGCTGGAGGGTTTCAGCCACTTTTTTATAAAACATGAAATGAGAGGGGAACTCAGAAAGCCTAGGAGGAGACACTCCTGAAGGTCTGTCTGGGGAGATGTCCGGTTCAATGGGCACATCTAGACTTTCTGCTCCATCATATTCATCATCTTGCTCATAATCCCCCTCCTTCTCAAATTCTGGTTCATAAAAATCTTCAGCGGCATAATCCTGAACCAGAGGAACTGACCGAACCAAACCCCTAGCTAACGGAGCCGGATCGGATGGAACTGGGCGAAGCGATTCAACAATCCGAATTGCTCGGGCAATCTCATCAGCAGTCGGAACATGAAACTCCGGATCCGAACCAGATGATTTTTCTTTACGTTTTCTCTTGCCCGAAGAAGTATCGCCCTGGTCAGAGGGCACTCCTTCTGGTTCGGTCAGAACCAAACCGGAATGGCCATTCGGGTCAGTGGACTTTCGCCTCCTTTTCCTTAAGTCTACCTAATCTCTTTCCAGGGTAGACTTAGGAAAGTTTTTGCATATTTGGCAGTCTGTATCGAGGTGGTCAAACCCCAGACTATAAACACAGGTGGTGTGGGGATCGGCCTTAGCAAAGACCTTCCACACTCACTGCAGTGTTGAAACCCAGTGGGCCTGGTTTTTTTCTTGGGTTTCTCAGACATGGCCAACCTAACCAAACTTACCCTGTTTTTGGCAGCCACCAGGCAAGACTCCCTTATCGGTTTCTAACCGTGTTATGGGTATTGGAAAAAAACGTTAAAACACATTTTTTTAAAACCGATAAGGACCGGTAACCACACACTAAAGGAAAACACAAAGAATTCAAATATGTTATATCGGTTCAGCCAAACCGATCGAGAAAAGCTGTTTACAATTTCCACAAATAACCCAGAACTACTACCTAAAGTACTTACTGTACCGCAGACAGAGCACTGAACCGTAATACTACGGGAGTTAAGCGGAGAAAATGACACTTTAACCGACTCGAACCAAGCAGAAGGAGAACTCTCCGGAGCGACTGTTCATTGAGGCGGAGTAAAGAATCTGGCGGTTGGGTTTCAAAGTGCTGCAGACAGAGACCTCAACCAAGCTCGAGCTCAACGTTCTATGCACTGCATAGAAAATGAACCTTCTACACTCCGGGGCAGTTCAAAGGCTGGAGCTAACTGCAGATTGTCAGAGTACAGCAAGACTTCATGTTGTTTGAAAGAATGAGAAGCAGAAGGCTCACCTCTATGGAAGGAGAGAGAGAGAGACAGATACAGAGACAGGAAAAAGGGGGAAGGAAGGAAAGAGGGAAAGCAGGACCTGCTGCAAGAGATTCTCTCAAAGATAGTACAGTTACGTAAGAACTTACCGTAACAGTAGATCTCTCTAGAGAGGATCTTGGTAGGTATCATACATAGGACTGACACCGCCGCTGCAGGACCCCACGGAAAAAATTTCTAGCTAGCAGTCCTTGGCGCAGGGACTGCCCCCACATCAGGTGACTGGCATCATGCGACATCAGTATAAAGGGGTGGTCCCGGACGCCCGCCTTCCAGTTCTTTCCCGCCACAGGCCCGGAAGGCCCGGACGAGAGAGAAGCAGATGTTTCCATTCCTGGAAAAGAGCTGAAAAGCCTAGGGGATGGAGGGAGGAGAGTTCTACTGCAAGAGCCTCTCGAAGATCTACTGTTACAGTAAGTTCTTACGTAACTGTACTGTCTTACTTAATGAGGGCTCTTGCAGTAGGTAATTACATATAGAACTGAATCCCAAGCAGTCTGGAACAAATAAAAGGCACCGGGAGGAGGAACTACTCCAAAAAGTAGCAGAAGCCTTGCAAACCTCAAGACAGGAGGCCTTGCAAAACAGCTAACCCGAAGCCTGCTCTACGGCGAGAGGCAATGTCCAAACTGTAATGTTTTGTAAAGGTATGGACGGAAGTCCAGGTGGCGGCAGCACATATGTCTGCCGCAGACACTTTCTTGAATCAAGCCGCAGAGGCCGCTACTCCACGAGTGGAGTGACCTCTGACTTGACCCGGAAGGGTGTTCTTGTACTTGTCATAACAGAAAGTGAAGCAATGAGCCAACCACTTCGACAGGCATTGCTTGGAAACAGCATTGCCTTCCCTTTTGTGAGCAAAAGAGACGAATAACTGATCAGTCTTTCTGAGATCCTTTGTCCTATTGGTGTAGTATCTCAGAATCCGGTGAACATCCATGGTATGGAGTAAATATTCTCCTTGGTTGAGTACTGAGGAAAAGGCAGGTAACTCTATAGACTGATTTAAGGTAGACTCTGCTACCACTTTAGGCAGAAACTTAGGGTTCGTGCGAAGAGTCACTCGTTCTTTGTGAAAAATCAAATAGGGGAATTTACACATAAGGGCCTGGAGATCGGAAATTCTTCAAGTGGAAGTAATGGCCACCAAGAAGAGCGTCTTCCACAAAAGAAACTTCAGATCTGCGGATGCCGCAGGTTCGAAGGGAGGAAGGGTAAGTTTCTCGAGAACAAAGTTCAAGTCCCAAGGGGGAGCAGGAGATCGGATGGGAGGCCTCAGATGAAGGACCCCTCTAAGAAAAGGATATTTGTGATGAGAGGGGCCAATGGGGATGTGCAGATATGCATCCTGCATATCCAGCGCACAAAGTCATTAACCCGGCCGTAGGAGGAGCAGAAGGATCTGTAGGGAGAGCATCCTGAACCTTTTGTATTCCATGTAAAAGTTCAAAGAGCTGAGATCAAGAATGGGTCTGAGATCTCCCGTCTTCTTTGGGACCAGGAAGAAATGAGAATAGTAACCTGTCCCTTGAAGATGAGGAGGGATGGGTTCTATGGCCTGCTTCGCGAGGAGGGCAGAAATTTCTTCCCGGACCAAAGGAAGATGGTCCCTTGCATAGGACGACTTCAGAGGGGGTGGCGGGGTGGTTTCTGTAGAAACTCTATAGAGTGCCCTTCCGCTATAATCTGAAGCACCCAAGAATCCGTTGTTATCCTCTCCCAACCCGGAAGGTGGAGGGAGAACCTCCCTCCTACCGGTTCCTCCAGTGTGTCTGGAGGTGGCGGGAGAGGGGAGGAGTCAGGTGGTGTGGGACCAGCACCGCAGCTGGGGCACCCGCTGCTTTTTGGGGCGGGGGGGGCCTGGCAGCTGCGGGGGCCCGACGTTTAGTGACCCGCCTTCCTTGGGGTTTCACTTGTGGCCGACTGCGTTCGCGAAGTGGACGCCGCTGGGGATGGGGATGGTCATGGAATCCAAGATTTCAGAGCCATCCCTTCTTCAGAAGTCGGTGATGATGTCCTTGACATCACCGCCGAAAAGCACTGAACCCCTGAAAGGTGCTTCCTGGATTGCTGACTGCACCTCCTGGACCAAACTTGACACACGGAGCCAGGCATGACGCCGAAGACTTACGGCGAAAGCGGAGCTCCGCCCGGCAGTGTCCACTGCATTATATGTCATCCACAGAATGTGACGACTGGCCGAACGAGCAGAACGGACTAAGTCAGCTAACTCCTGCTTGACTTCAGAGTCAGGTAAGGAGTCAATCTTAGATTCCGCCTGGGTAAGGATGGCCTTCTGGTAATCCCCCTATGAGCAACATAATTAGGGCTCAATTCCAGTGTGGAAGAGGCATATTTTTCTTCCATACTGGTCCAGGAGGCGAGATTCCTATCTGGAGGAGACGAGCTTAGATGTTTGGGTGTGCTGCTGGTCGTGAGCGGCATTAATCACAACCGAATCTGCACAGGGGTGAGAGTCCAAAAATCGACACCTCCGGAGCCTGGTATAGCCTGTTAGACTTCCTAGGAAGCGGGTCTGTCGACGGTTGTTTCCAAACTAGTGGAAACAAGGTGGGCATGAGGCTCGATCCAGGGTGCACAAAGTAGGGTCCGTCAGGGGCAGGTCCAGATGTTCGTGAGTTTGAACTCGCTGAGGATCTGGCTCCAATGAGCCACTGATGTACTTCCTGGATTTTTCTGAGCAACCCATGAAGGAAGGGGTCCTGAGGAGACTTCGAGGAGTCCTTGGCCGGGCTTGGACGAGAGCGAGGCTCGCTGCCTCTCAGAGCATCCGCTGGAGGAATCCGAGAGGAAGAAGAAGAACCAAGCAGAATAAGACTCTAACATGGCTAGGGGAGGAACGGGTTCCTTGGGGGATCCCTGACGATGTCCTGCCCTCTCAGGATCGAGAGGGAAGGGCTCTGGCGTCTGGAGGCGGTGAGGGAGTGTGCCATCTCAGGTGTACGGGGGCCGGGGGAGGCATCGTCGACGTAAGGTGGCTCTCTATTTCCTTGGTGAGCTGAGCCTTGGCCTCAGCCCACCAGGAAGCCAGAGTCTCCTGCAGATCCACCAGCGGCCTAGGGGGCGGTGGAGGTGGAGGAGGAGGGGGATAAGAATACGGGTTGTATTCGTAAGGCGAGTATCTGAAGCCTGGCTGCGGGAAAACCGGTGCTGGGTATTAAGGTGTCGGGTACTGCGGCGTCGGAGGGACCAGCATCGGGTATTACGGCGCTGGATACTGCAGTCCCAGGTACGATGGCATCGGATAAGATGGCGGGTACCCAGGCGCTGAAGGAGCAGCTGGAGCAGACGGCCCAGAAGGAGGTCCCACAGGCGGTCAACAGTGAGGCCCAGGGGAGCAGGGCCCATTATGAATATCCTGAGGAGTCGGGTGGGGCCAGCTGGAACTGGCATCGGGCGGACCGCATCGGGCTGGCGTCTGGGGGCCGCGCCAGATCCGGTTCCCCTAGGAGGAGGGTCTGACGGAGGTGGAATATCCCCGTGATCGCCTGGGATGGAGGGAAAAGTCCCCGGGTCAGGCTGGGGTGACTCGGCTCCTGGACGCAGCGAGGCTGCGGGGACCGGAAATGACGGGGCTGAGGGTCCGCTCGAGATTCTGAGCCTGGGCGACGCTAGGAGCTAACGCAGCCTAGGGGCTAGTTCTCGGTGGGCACCGAGGAGCCAGCGCCCGCCTTCCACGGGTCCTCATCGGAGGCAGGCCGAGGGGGAGAGGCCCGCCTGAGGGGGACGAGGTTGTGTGCCACCCTCAAGAGTCGGGCGCCTTATCGACCTTTCCCGGCGGACGCTGGAGGAGCCGACGTCCGACTTATGGGAGTCGCCGCACTCAGTAGGGCCGAAGCCTGCGGTTGAACTGGGGCTAGACACTCCTTTGCCCGGAGGCACCCACAAGGCCCAAGCGCGACTCAGCGGGCAGGCCGGCGCCTCCAAAGCTCTTGAGGTGCCGCCGGACGGTCCTCTGAGGGGATGTTGTTCTGGCCACGCACTGCCGGTGCTCTCCTTGTCCCACTTTTACGATGCTCTTCTGGAGAAGCTCGACGCCTGTCTGAGCTTCTTCAATCTTTTTTCCATCAAGACATCTTTTCTTTTTAGAAGATGGGCTTCCAGGGACTGTTACGCCGCTCTGGGTAGCCGCGTGAAGTGAAGGCAATGCGGGCACTTGTTGACCGGGTGGTCGGGGCCTAGGCAGAAGAGGCAGAGGGAATGGCCGTCCTTGTGTGGCAGTTGGGCGCCGCATGAGTCACACTTGTTTTTGTGCTCGGAAGGTGTAGGGGATGACATACACAGATGATGACCTGACGATAAGAAGAAAAAATACTGAAAATTCTTGGTAAAACCGACGAAAGAACAGGGCTGACTAAGCACGAACTTTACCACTAGACGCTATGAGCTAACGGGCGGAAAGAACTGGAAGGTGGGGCGCCCAGACCACCCTTTATACCGACGTCGCATGACGCCAGTCACCTGACTTGGGGGCGGTCCCTCACCAGGGACTGCTAGCTAGAAATTTTCCCATGGGGTCCTGCCGCCGGCTGGCGTCAGTCCTATATGTAATTACCTCCTGCAAGAGCCCTCTTGAAGTAAGATCTACTGTTACGGTAAGTTCTTACTTAATTATCTGCTGCTATCTGCCTCGCCTGGTTGGCAGAGGCCTAGGTTCTCTCCTGGTACCCTATAGGGAGGTCATACGAGCATGATCTCTAGCAGGGCACTGAGGAGGGAAGGGGCCACCCACGTTTATATGGGACAGCTGACATCAGACATCATCATGGGTGTCCCCTAGTGGACTGCTTGCAAAAGTTTCAATGTGATACTAGTGCCTGGCAGCTGTAAGTTCCATAGGAGTGGCCTGATGAAAGATATTCTCTCGAAGATCTAATGTTACAGTAAGTACATAACTGTTCTTTCATTCCAGAGAGTAAACAGCTCTAATATTTATTGAGAAGTGAGACAGTCATAATTTTCCCATGTGCATCATAAATAGATTTTAATAGTATTGAGAAGTGAGACAGCAATCATTTTCCCATTTGTGCAAATCTGCATATGAATAGTAGAATTCAGAGACGTAATTTGACACTAGTTAGAAATGCTGATAATCACCTGAATGTTGTTAACAAAAAAAATAATTATCTGGTCTAAACATATTTATTTATTTAGTTATTTATTTATGACTTTGATAACAGGGTAGGTGCTTGCAGATGACACCAAGATCTGCAACAGAGTAGATGATCCAGATGGGGTGGGCAGCATGAGAAGTGATCTGGATAAACTGGAAAAATGGTCGGAAGAGTGGCAAACTGGTTGACGGGCAGAAAACAGAGAGTGGTGATAAATGGTATACAGTCAGAAGAGATGCAATCCACAAGTGGGGTACCTCAGGGATCAGTCCTGGGGCCAGTCCTCTTCAATATCTTCATCAGTGACATTGCAGATGGACTGGAGGGTAAGGTTTGCCTATTTGCAGATGACACCAAGATCTGCAACAGAGAGATGATCCAGATGGGGGGCAGAATGAGAAGAGATCTGGATAAACTAGCAAAATGGTCGGAAGAGTGGTAACTGGGGTTGAACGCAAAGAAGTGCAAGATCATGCACATAGGGAAGAGAAACCCTGAAGCCACCTATAGGCTGGTAGGGGAGTTGCTAGCAGTCACAAAGAAGAAAGAGACTTGGGCATCATCATCACTGATGACCTGAAATCATTCAAGCAGACCTCAAAGCAGTAGGTGAGGCTAGGGGGGTGTTAGGTGTATTAGTAGGGGTATCACAAGTCGAAGAGGGAGGTAATAATCTCTTACAAGACACTGGTTAGGCCCCATCTGGAGTACTGCAGAGTATTGAGGCCACACCTTCACAAGGACATTAACCAAATTGGAGGCAGTCCAGAGAAGGGTAGCCAAAATGGTGTGGGGACTGCATCAGAAGACATATGAGGACAGATTAACAGAGCTCAATATGTATACCCTTGAGCAAAGGAGGAGAGAGGTGATATGATCGAGGCATTCAAACACCTTAAGGGCATTAACAAGGTGAAAGAGTCTAACATGTTTAAATATAAGAAAAATAGCAGGACAAGAGACACAGCATGAGATTAGAGGGGCCATTAAGGGAAATGTGAGGAAATTCTTTTTCACAGAAAGGGTGGTGGATGCCTGGAATGGCTTACCACAAGAAGTGGTGGCTATGAATACAGGTGCAGGGCTTCAAACAGGCATGGGATAGGCATAAGTGAGCAATACAAATGACTATGAATAGATAGGCCACTGACAGAGCAAAGGCCAATGGCACATTTATAAGGTAGAAAAAGAAATGAGCAGACTGGATGGGCCTTGCGGTCCTTATCTGCCGTCAACTTCTATGTTTCTATGTAATTGCTTCCATTTGAAGGCATAGCATTTTCTGGTCAACTCCTTACAGTATGCCTCAACGATGTTAAGGACCTCATTGGAAAGACCCAAGTCCTGGAACTCTGACCACTCAAGAACCAGGCCATCTGGTGCAGGGATTGAAGGTCCAGATGGAGTACCTTCTCCTTGTTGATTGAGAACAGGTCTGGGCGGGCTGGATGCCACCTCGGGAGCCTGGAACTGAGGCTGAGGAGATCTGGATACCAGAACTGGCAAGACCAGTCTGAGGCTACCAGGAACACCTGCGCCTTGTCCCTCCTGATCTTGAGGAGCACCTTGTGGATCAAGGGCAGAGGAGGGAAGGCACAGAAGAGGCCTGGGGTCCACAGCCTGGAGAAGGCATCCCCCAGCAGCAAGCCCCATTGGGGGGGGGTGGGCATGATACAGCCTCAGCTTGGCATTCTCCCTGGAGGTGAACAGGTCCACCTGAGGAGTGCCCCAGTGGGAGAACAGGTCCTGAACTATCTCCAGCAGGAGAGACCACTCGTGAGATGCATCGCCTGTCTGGCTGAGGGTATCGGCCAGACTGTTCAAGGCTCCTGCCACATGAATGGCTAGGAGATCCCCTCCAGGCTGAGCATGAGAGACCAAATGCGGAGAGCTTCCTTGCACAGAGGCAAGGAGTGCATCCCACCCTGTCTGTTGAGACAGTACATGGTCATGGTGATGTCTGTTTGGACCTGGACCACTTGACCCAAACAAAGGGAGTGAAGGCAGTCAGTGCTAGGTGGACTGCTCGGAGCTCCAGCAGGTTGATGTGGCATCTGGACTCCTGAGGGGACCACAGACCGTGGGCTCTACGCTCCCCCAGATGGGCACCCCAACCCATCAGAGAGGCATCAGTCATCAGGATGACCATCGGCTTGGGGCGGACGAGCAGGATTCCATCCCACAGATGAGCTGGGATGAGCCACCACTGTAGGCTGTCCCACATCTCCTGGGTTGGTCTAGAAGACCTGAGCACTGAGGCCACTGGTGGGCCAGCCCCCAATGCAGAGGGCACATATGAAGCGGTCCCAATGGACCATGCTGGTGCAGGCCGCCATGAGATCCAGTAGGCGCAGGAAGTCCCAGGCAGGGTGCAATTGCTCAACCAGAAATGACTGGGCAAAGGAGGAAAGAACCTCGGCCCTGTCTGCAGGGAGCCGGGCTCTGGCTCGCAGAGAGTCAAGCTCCACCCCGATGAACTGAATCACCTGTGAGGGCACAAGTTCCGACTTGGCCTCGTTGATGAGGAGGCCGAGATGTGAGCAAGCCTGGGGGGCCAGATCTCTGGATAGCTCCACCTCTGACTTGGAGGGACCTGATATCAGCCAGTCATCCAGATAAGGGTAGACCTGGACCCCTCGGCACCGCAGAAATGCTGCCAGCACTGCTATGCATTTGGTGAAGACCCTGGGGGATGATGAGAGGCCAAAGGGCATGGCCCGGAACTCGTAGAGGGTTCCCTCTATCCGAAAGTGGAGGAACCGCTGATGAGACGGACGGATTGGGATATGAAAGAATGCATCCTGGGAGGTCCAGGGAGCAGAACCACAAGCCTTGCTCCAGGGATGGTATTATCTGAGCCAGGATTACCATCCAAAAGGTGCATGGCCTTAGGAACTTGTTCAGGTCATGCAGATCGAGAATGGGGCGCCAGCTCCCCATTCGTTTTGGAACCAGGAAGTACCTGGACACAAACCCAAGGCATGGAAGAAGATCCGCGACCTTACTGTCTACCCCCTTTTGGAGGAGCAGATTAATGTAATCTCGGAGAGCCAACTGGTAGGCTGCGGATCCGGTAGCCCCCTGTGTGGCACAGGCTCAAAAGGGAGGGACCTGCTCCGAACACCAGAGGCAAGCCCCTGCCGACCACTTCCAGCACCCAGTGGTCCATGGTGATAGCGGACCAGGCAGAAAGGAAGAGGCTGAGCCAGCCCCCCCCCCCCACAGGGGGATCCAGGGGAGGTGAGACGAGGTTGGGGGTGGCACCCCACCACCCGTCACTAAGCAGACTTGGAGGAGGAGGGAACCAGCCGAGGAGCCACCAGAGCCCTTACCACCAGGATTCCTGACCAAGGAAGCAACAGACTTGGCCCTAGGGCACCAAGATTGAGCCTGCTGGTCCTGCAGCTGGTGCTGCTGGGCAGGCCTTGCCGCAGGAGCGGAGGGACGAAAGGGCTTATGATGCTGATGGTGGCCTTTGTCCTTCTGAGCAGATGTGACAGAATCTAGGGTGGCACTGGACTTTTCAATGCACTGGAGGTGACCCTCCACACCGGGCCTGAACAAGTCGGTGCCCAGAAAGGGAACATCTGCAAGCTTGTGTTTGGTGTCTGCCGAGAAGGTCGAAATCCGCAACCAAGCCCTGCGGTGCATGGCCACTGCAGCCGCTACCGAATGGGCATAACAGTCTCCAATGTCCAGAGCCATCTGGAGCTGTTGCTTAGCTACTGCCCTTCCCTGATCCTAGACCTGCTTGACCGTGGTCTGGAGGTCAGCCGGGAAATAAGGGAACTCCTCATCCAGGGAGCCCAACAGGGAATGAGAGAAGTGTGCTATCATAACGGCTGAGCTGGCCTGGCGAAGGCCCAAAGAGGCGGCAGCATACACCTTCTTCCCTGAGTAGTCCAATTTCTTTGACTCCTTGTCCGGGGGCTTGTCCATGTCCCTCGTGTTGCCTGAGTGCCTAAAGACCGAGTCCGCTACAAACCCTCAGCCGAGGGGTGCTCCGAGAAATCACAGAGGGAGCCAGTAGGACCCATACTTGCTGGGCCATCCTGGCCAAAGGCACTGGGCAGGAGGCTGGGTGCTGCCAGAGTTCTAACGCTGGGCCCACAATGGCCTCGGCTACTGGGAAGGCCTCCGTGGGTGAGTCCCCCTTGTCCAGAATCTCCAAGAGAGGATATCTGGCCAGTTTCTGCATGGGTTTGAGCGTCATCCCGGTGGACTCCGAGATGAGCCGAAGGATACCAAGAAACACGGTAGGGCTCTCATGAACCGAAAGACCCCCTGAGGATTCCAGGTCAACTGGATAGGAATGCAACAAGGAGTCCTTGGACTCTGAAGAGTCCAAGTACAGCTGGTGACCATCTGAGCCACTCTCCACACACGGAGGGCAATCGGGGGTGAGGGTGACTGACAATTGATAGGGCAAACTTTGAGCCAATCGAGAATCCTAGGTCAGCCCCCATCTTCGCTGAGGAGGTGGTGGTTCCACACAATGGGCGGGCAGCCGGTTTCGCCGAGCTGATTGTGCTGGGTCCTCCGACAGAGGAACTATCGGTGGGAGTCGGCTTCAGCCATTCAGGCAACAGCCACTTAATTGCTGGAATGGAAGCGGTGTTGGCTTGCTGCCGGCCAAGGAGGAGTTGAGGCCACATGAGATCCTCATAGTGCCAACACAACTTGCACTGGAGCTCTCCTCAGCCGAGGAAGATGAGGAAGACAAGCGCCGACACCGCTTCCACGATCTCAGGACCAAGACCGCTGACGGACTTCCCAAGCAGATGAGGACCGAGCCAGAGACTGGTGGTGGTGCCGGCAGAGGGCCACGGAAGGAGCTGGGGAAACCCACTGCCCCTGCGGTTCAGGGTCCTTGGTCGGGGACTTCGGCTCAGTGGGCTGAGGCAAGTCCTTGAAAGGCACCGGGAGCACCGGTGTCCAAGAGAGAGAGAGAGAGAGAGTTGTTGGCCTCCTCAGTTGAAAACCTGTTAGTGGGCTCGAGAAAAATCTCGGCCTCGTCAACAGGTGTCTCGGACGGCTGGTCTGACGGGGACTCAGTGAAACCAGTGGCCCGGGCCACAATCTCGACCGAAGTCAAGAGCCGATGGTCCAGGGAGCGAGATCTCTCCTGCTCACAAGAGTGTCGAAGGTGGGTATTACCTTTTTTTTTTATCCTTTTTCCGGGACCGAGGGGTGCAAGACCCAGAAGGACCTTCTCCTTTGGTCGAGAGGGGCTGTCACAGCTCCTGAAAGGAAGCATGTAGGAACAGTCCAGTTGGAGTGGAATGAAAGCTGAAGCCGTAAAGGAGCTCGCCGAGGCCTGGGCTGCCTCCTCAAGGGCCATGAGCTGTTCAAGCTGTTCCAGTTGTTCCACAGAGCCCGCCGCCGTGAACTCCACCCAACGGGCCTCTATCGATGTAACCGGTGGCTACCATTTCTCTGGTCACCCCTGCTGGAGTCAGGCAGCGTGGTCTTCAAGTACCGATGGAGAAAAGGACAGACATGTCGCAAGCCTGAGGATCATGGTCGTGGCCTAGGCAATAAACGTACGAGGCATGAGGGTCAGTGTGTGACACCTTCTGCCCGCAGGAGCACCGATAGAACCCGGGAATGGATTTGTCCTCCATTGCAGCCGCGAGGGAAGAGGGTGAAGATGGCACTCGAATGAGTTTTAAGGTAAGTTTGGGAAAAATATCCGAAGTTTCATGAGCCAGGACCTGCAAAACGTGAGAGCGCCAAGGAGAGAACCTGATGCTTCCTAGCGGTAAGGAAGATCTGGCTTCACGGGGTGGAGCCGAGGGTTATACCACCTGGGTGGGTGGGAGGAGCCAGCTTGAAGACTTTCTGGCCCATCTTAAAGTGGCAAGGTACCTGCCAGACAGTGTGGACTGAACAACATATCTACGTCCATAGAAAAGGTAGATATGGGTACAATGGGTACATAGAAACAACATTGTCAGATAAGCCACCAGATAAACCACCCCCACCTTCAGAATAGGGTCCCCAATGAGGCCTAGTAAACAACAAGAGCAGAAAGGACGAGGAGGAACAAAGTTAGCCAATAGGAAACAGATGGACAGGCGGGGGAAGGGAGCTAGCGGGCTAGGTTGCAGTTGTAGCTACCTCCGTCTAGGAGCCAAGATTTGAGGTTATATTTGAAGTTTTGATGAGTGTTGGAAGATCGAACAGAGGCAGGTAGTCCATTCCACAGAGAGGGAGCCGCAACTGAGAGAGTTTTCCCACCCATGTTGGTGGCAGTTCTAGGTACCTTGAGAGTGGGAACAGCAGAGAAGTGGAGGTTCCTAGTCGATGTCCTGAAGTTGAAGAGGGTAGAGAGAGGAGAGGTATTACAGCATCTAAGACAGCCAAGGATATAGTCAAAACGCCCTTGCAAGGAGAGCCAGCCAAGGAAGCAGTTGAGGTCACAATGGTGTGTAGAGTAAGGGGCCGACAGGACAAAGCAGCAGGCATTGTTGTAAGCCACTGACAGTCTAGTCCGAAGGGTGGTTGAGGTGCTAGTGTAGGTAGAGGAGCAACAGTCAGAGATAGAGAGAAGACTGCCCGTGATGATAGCAAGGTGAGCCTCCTTGGTAAGGTAGGGCTTTTTTACTCTTGAAAACCACATGACCACTCACGTACCTCAACAGCGCAATGGCATTTCTTTTTTAAAGTGGGTCACTTTAGCAACATCAAGTTAAAAGAACGAAAAATTGAAGCACGATGTTTAAAACAGGTCCCTTCTGTGTTACAGGGGCAGTACCATTGATTTAAAAGCAAGGAGACAGGAGGATAGTCTTTTAATAGAAACTGAAGAGCAAAATCCTCAGCGGTAAAAGTATCGTGGCACTTGAGGTATGTGGGTTGTGATGGAGGTTTAAGCTCTTATTGAATTTAACATAAGAAGGAACAATTCACAATAGAATTATCAAATATTAAAAAAAAAGCCCCCTTTTCATTGCAGTACCAGTTTCATTGGGTTGGAACCTAAAAAAGAAATGCCGTTGCGCTTTTTATAGAAATACAAAAGGCAAACTTGATAAAACATCTTAGTGGCTCCTGAGATACGTGAGCGGTCATGTGGTTTTCAAGTATTTACTGAAGTTACATGAAAGCATTGATTACATGGTCTGTGTTTATTCCGTGCTTTAAAAACACTTTTTTGTTTGTTTGTTAATTTATATAGAGAGCTTGGTCTTTGAGTCTGATAACATTATTGCACAGTAGAAAAAAGCAGCAACAGAAATTTTAATGGTAAATACCTGTTACTAGTTCCAGAAAAAATGTATGATATTAAGACATTTTTGGAAAATGAATTTAAAGAACAAGTGTTTTATTTTTTTGTTGTACTTTTTTTTTTATTGATTTAATAAAAAGACATTACAGCATTTTTCCCTCATGCAAGAGGATTCATTCAATTACAATAGCAAAATATGGACTATCACTTTGTTCTAGCTCTTACATAATATGCAGCAGGAGTGGGAGATAAAATAAAATAATTGGCAGATTTCACCAACTGTCCCGTAAGAAAGTCCAAGTTGCCAGCTGCTTCATGGCTAAGTTGATAGTTGAAAAAATCTTTTTTCTGTTAAAACAGATATAAAATTCCCCGTGAACAAGCTCAGAGGAGCGAAACGTAGGGGACTGTTAACTAAATAAAAGAAGTGAGAAAACTACATGTGGTCAAGTGGACATTTCTCGAAATGGAAGTTTGAGCTCCCTGCATTGAATTTATTGGTTTGAATATCTGATTCCGCAGCCTGCTCTTGCTGTGTCGCACCTAGACGTGCCCATGTAAGGGCAAAAGCCAAATGACCACAAGTGTGACCGAAATGTGTGGCTCAATGCTCACACTGAGTTAAACAAAACTCAAACCATACGAAATACAAGTCACATAATGAGCATAGGCAGGGTCTGTAATAAACTGTACTAGGCAGTAAACAAGTTATATACGCAAGGCATGTAAAGCAGAACGCGACAGGCGGTGCCCTGTCAAAGGTATTTGTGCTGTAAATAAAGGCGCTGTAGTATGGTGCAACTGGTTATGCAGGTAAATGTGAGTTCAGTAAGTAAAACCATATATGGTCAAGAAAAACTGGGCTCTTCAAACATGTCCGTGACTAAGGTCATGTAGCCAGTTCCAGGCAGTGTATCACCAACATATAGTAAATGACCATATTAGGTAATAGGATTGCTAGGAGCAAATCATAGCGTTAGTCCTGTTTGGGGTGTAACTTTCAAATTGTGTATATAAGCTGTGTATGTGTAACATCAAGTGGAATCATGTAACATCCAAGGCTAAGTGCAAGTGGCAGTATAATAACACTGCTAAATCATTTCTTTTTGATTCTCCGTCGGTCTCATTGAGTAGTTATATTGTTGTTAGTAACATTAAGTATACGTTACAGCCCTCCTGTTGAGATGTCCTGCGGGACATCGGGGCTCAAAAACTCACCGAGGAGCAACAAGAAAAAGTTACTTATAATTGGAACCTTGTTTCTCCCAGGGGATACTCCACTATTCATAACTCTTCTGCAGTGTGCCTTTAAGGTAGATCTGCCCGGAGATAGAACGTTATGAAATGATGGAATCATTGGCATGAGCCACTTTTCAAATGCTGCCACCTATCAACTGCATTCTAACCCTTCAGATTTCGTGGACGCCTGGAAGGACAGGGCCCAATGTTTCAATATCATAAAGAATTAAATAGAAATTCCCACACCCAACCTCCCCATCCCTCCCTGAAAAAGGAGAGCAAGCCTCTGGGTGCTCGATCTTTCTCCCCCCAGCCAACCCCTGGCAGCCCGAGTCCATTCCCGAACCCAGGTCGCCGGCATGCCACAAGGTAAGGCATCCAGCGCCTCAACCCTCAGTGCCACTGGGCCGAGTTTTTTTTTTTTTTTTTTTAATTACATCCCCCCTGAATACCCGAATACAAATACCAAATAACCAAATATTTGGAGCCAGAATAGAATATTTGTCCCAAATATGCAGGATAAGGTATTCACACATCCCTACTAATATCAGTAAATATGTCTGTAATCAATTATAAATAAACTGTGTTTATATTTAACAGAAGCACTCTAAACACTGCAAAGGCTGCAAAATATCTGACTTGGAACAAATTATATGTCAATGATCTCTGCTACACTGACACATTGACCAAAACCACAACAGGAAGCAGAATGAGGTCATCAGCCCTGGACCAGATTCCTAAAGAGGCCACACCTCTCATATGGGCAACATATGCACTAGAAACACAGAATCTGAAGATAGATTAGGACTGCTTGGCCCACCTAGTCTGCCCAGTTTCCCTCCCTACATAATTACTGTACTTGATCTACAGCTCTTTGTAGATCAAGTACTGTGTCAGTGACTGAAGGCACTTTAAAAAACACTCTGATTCAGTAATAATTGAAAACCATTTTATAAGTAGGATAAGACATTTCAAGTCTGGCCCTGGTGACTTAACCATCAAGGGTGTTTGTGAACCTACCAGGATCCTCACTCCACCATGTTTTATTCCTTTCATATTATTGTTACAAAAACATCTGTTCAAGCATAATTACTTTTAGCCCTTTAGTAAAGCTTTCTTGTGTGGGTACTGTGTACAAGTTAAATACTGTCTGCATCTTCCTACTTGCTTCTAAAATCAGAATAGCTCCCCATGACAGTAAATCTGCTAGTTACCTTTCAATCTCAACCTTACGAGGACACTGTCCAGGAACCACTTCAAAGGGTGCTTGCACTTTCGGCTCATAAGCTCTCAAAGGAAAGTCAGATTCCCGCAAGACCTCACTTGTGGGTCCATCTAGCTGCTCCTTAAGTATTAAATTAATATTAACAGAATCAGGACCTTCAAATGTAGTAACTGTCAAAAAAAAAAAAGGTGATTATATGGTCAAAGACCAACTCTGGTGTCAACACATACTTTCATAAACATAATGTTTTAGCTATTACAATTTACTAGAGAATGCATTTTTTTATTTTCAGTTTTCATTTCTAGGATTTATAGCACATCTTGATAGATTGTCTAAGTAAGTGTGTATAAAAACATTTGACTGTCTCCAACTGGCCTCCTAGTGTTTGCTGGCCAATACATCAAGATCATTATGTGACCACAAGTTGAAAGGGGCAGAACAAGATAAAGAACGTCATTATCATAACAGATATGATTATTAAGAATTAACTTGTTTACTTGCCTTTTGGGGTGTGTTCTTCCTGACCCGCTTGTCTCATTAGATTTTGCTGTACATCAGGACCAGCAACAACATCCTGTATTAAACAAAAAAAGTTATAGCAACAATTAACAACAAGGTTGAACTAGGACTTCCATGTAAGAATTCCAATATTCAGAAGCTGACTGTTAAACTGTAAGGGGTAATTGTTGCAACTTGCATTTTTTTTTAGGGCTGTTAACTCTGCAATCCAGCAAAACTTCACAATTACCCATGCCATTGTTTCCAAATACTATTTGTGCTTGTTCATAGAACACCTTTTTCTAGATTCAAGTAATAAG
This sequence comes from Neoceratodus forsteri, assembly GCA_016271365.2. Taxonomy (NCBI): domain Eukaryota; kingdom Metazoa; phylum Chordata; order Ceratodontiformes; family Ceratodontidae; genus Neoceratodus; species Neoceratodus forsteri. The sequence continues at coordinate 1,704,574,378 of CM028129.1, read as the reverse complement.
ACAGGAGAAACAAAAGTGTTATTTTCGTTTCAGTAATTCTGTCTTCTCCTCATTTGCTCAATTGGCTTTAAAAAGTCACAGTCCTGGAAGCAGTCACTCACAGATACTTGTAACCAATAAATCAGTACATACAGTGGTCAGCATTTGACCTCTTAACTGTGCCCTGGGACTCTGCAAGTTTAAACTACAACACACTTCTTTTCTATGAGACTGCTGTCTTTTTCTGCACACAGGTGTTTGTAAGTCTAACACACAAACTTGCCCCTTTCAGTCAGCCTCTCTGGCCCCCATCACCCACTTTTTTTCGGGCACTTACCCCCATAGGAGTAAATCATGGTGGCACGATGGGATTGATCCCTCAATTTCTGGGAGGGGGATACTCCCTGGAAGACAAGAGACTGAGAGGGGACATAATTGGGACCTTCAAGTACTTGAAAGGGATAAATATGGTTGATAACGAGAGTCTCTCTTTAAGCTGAGTGGCAACCATAACATGAGGTGGCTCTGTCTTGAGCTGGAGGGTGGGAGGTTTGGGAGGGAGGGAGGGAGGGAGGTCAGGAGCACTTCTTCACAGACAGGGTGGTGGACACTTGGAATGCACTGCCGGATGAGGTCATCTCATTGAAGACAGTTGGTAGCTTTAAGAGAGGCTGGGATAGGCATGGGGGAAGGTAAGGATCAGGGGTAGGGAGGACGGGAGGAGTGGGGAGGGAGGGCAGGGACATTAGCTCAAGCTGTGGACCCTGCAATATGAGCAGACTTGATAGACCAAATGGCGTTCTTCTGCTGGCTTCTTCGTATGTTCGTATGCTCGAAATCTGCCAAATAGAATCAGATTTGCATGCTTCAAACAATAGGGGAAAAAAATTCCAAGGCCAGGAAACCTGCTGGTTCATTAGGGAGGTGAGTCATGTAGTCAGGGAAAAGATGACCGCATATAGGAAGTACAGGACATCCCAAAAGATGAAGGTCAGGGGTCTACTTGGAGAAAAATAGGGAGGCCAGCAGAATAATGTGGCAGGCCAAGGTTAGGAAGAAGCTACAAATTGCAGAGGGGATTAAAGAGGGGAGAATGCCTTCTTTAGGTATATCAGTGAGAAGAGTGCCACAAAGACAGGTATACTTAATCTAATACAAGTTCTGGTCAGAGTCAGTGTGGCTGCATAGAGATGTATTGATAGTGGAGAAAGGTGTGTACGAGAGAAACAGTAGATGGATGAATACATATACACATAGGTTGGTTACGAGCTAGTTAGGGTGATGGTCTATTCTAAGCTCGCCCCTCACACAGGGGAATATCCTGACATACCTTTGTTTACACAATAATTATCCAACCCGACTCTGAACTCAGACATGGTCTTAGTACCTGACACCTCCAGGGACAGAGCATTCCATACTCCCACCACTCTTTGGTTGTACCAGGAAGCCCTACGCCTGGTTGTTTATGTCTCCCCTTTTATCTGTATATTCCGTGATCTAGTTTTGTACTTCTGGTCTCTGATCTCAAAAGCCAGGCAATCCCAGAGATCATCATTCAACAGTGATCCATAGAGCAGACAGAGATCCCTCCACATCTTTCTACATTCCAATGTTTACAGGCCCAAAGAATGTAATCACTCCACGTAGCAAAGTTGTTTTAGACTCGCTACTTTTTTTGTGGCTCTGTGTTGCACTCATTCCAGAATCTTAACCTCACCCTCATAGACAGAGACCACAGGTGGGAGCAGTATTCCAAGTGTGGCCTCACAAGTGAGATATACAGAGGGATTGCCAACTCTCTCTCCCTACTAGCAACATGCTTCCTAATACAGCTCAGAATGCTGTTAGCCTTCCTAGCGGTCCACTGGCAGTGCCTTTTGAATTTCAGATTATTTGTTATTCATACTCCCAAATCCCGCTCCTCAGATATTTCCTTTAGAACCCTCCCATTCAATATATACTGGGCCCTCTAGTTTGCGCTACCCAAATGCGTAACAGCTCATTTATCAATACTAAATTTGAGCTTATGTAAAACTGCTCATTGCTCCAGTCTGGTTAACTTCTCCTGCAACTTTTCTACCTCCCAGGAATTTTGTACTTTGCAGCCAATTTTGGTGTCATCTGTGAACTTAGTTAACCATACAGCTCCTTCACATTTCATTGATGACACGTAGACATTAAATAAGCTTGGTCCCACCACGGATCCCTGTGGTACACCACTAGTAACATCAGCCCACCCAGACGAAACACCTCTGATATACACCCACTGCTTTCTATTTGTTAACCACGATTCTATCCAGACCACTAATTTGATACCGATTTCGAAGTTCTTCAGGACTTCAACTAATTCTTAGTATTGCACAGTGTCAAATGCTCTGCTGTAGTGCAAAAAATATTACGTCTACTGGATGTCTTGCATCCAGTGCCCTGCTAACCTTATCAAAGAACTGTAGAAGATTAGTCTGGCACGACCTTCCCCTAGTGAACCCATGTAGTGTTGTGTCCACATTATTAGTTTCTAGAAGAAATTTCTCAATTTCCTCTTTAATTAATCCCTCCGACACCTTCCCCAGTAATGACGTGAGGTTCACTGGTCGATAATTTTTGCTGTCTTTTTTATTACCCTTCTTATGTATTGGTATTACTGATACTCTTCTCCAGCTGTCCACAACACAGCCATTGTTCAATGAGGTTTCAAATACCATTGTCACTGGTCCTGCCGGTTCATCAGCTAATTCCCTGATGACCTTTGGATGTAACATACTGTATCTGGTCCTTGTGTCTCATTCACATTTATCTGATGTAGCCGACTATCTGGCTTATCTCCTAACACCAGCCACCTCTGCTCACTCCCTCCATTCCTCAACCTGGGGCCTCATTGAGGTTCCAAGGGCCACATTAAAAACATCTGGCAACCGGGCATTTGATGTTGCTGGTCCAGCCCTGTGGACTCCATTCCAGCCGGCATGAGGGAGGCAATGTTCGAAATATTTAAGAGGGGTCTGAAGACTCATTTATTTGTGTTAGCCTTCCCTGATGACACCTGTTAATTTTAAAATTTGAGTCTTATCTGCTTTTACTGTATTTTATTTATTTTAGGATGGGTGTACCTATGAATATGTTTCCATGTGACATGTTTTTACCTGTTCTTTCCTACTGGTTTTACGTAAAGCACCCAGCGCTTCAGGGATTGGGCGCCACAGAAGTAAAGTTGCCTTGCCTAATGATGTTCTCGTCCACCTCGTACCTCAGCCCTTCTCTTTCTCTCTCTCTCTCACTAGGTTTACCAGTGTCGTACTATTAGTTGTTGGACTGATCACAAAGCAGAAATGATTGAACATTTGTACCATTCCTTTCTCATCATTAACTAAATTACCCTTTTCATCCTCTAATGATTCCACCTGTATGTTATTACCATGTTTGCAGCTAATGTAATTATAAAAGGTTTTATAATTCACCTTTACTTCTGCTGCTAACCTTAAATCATAGTCCGTCTTGGCTTTCTTTATAGTCTTTTTACATAACCTAACTATATCCTTGTAACCTTTCCAAGCCTCTGCGGAATTTTTATTTTTAGCTCGGTTATAGACTTGTCTTTTCCTTCTTATCAACCTCTTGATGTTTTTGTCCATCCATTGAGGTAACCTTCCAATCCTATTATATTTAGCTTCCTCTGGTACACAGCATTCTACAAGCTGTTATAATTTATTTAACAGTGCATCCCATATTCCATCTTATTTTTTTTTTTTATTATTAAAATCCTGTTTCCAGTCCCAAACACTAAGTTCATACTTCATCCTTTTGAAATCTGCTCTACAAAAACATTTTATTTCTGTTACCCCATTAATTTTATTGACTCATTCCATAGCCTCAAACATAACCATTTCATGGGCGCTGTTTTCCAGAGGTACAGATGTGTGACAATTTAATATATTCTCACGCATATTGCTCAGCACAAAGTCGAGAATATTTTCTCCTCTCATACCTATATTTACATATTGGTCAAGACCCATTCTGTTTAGTGTATCCAGAAAACAACGTTCTGCCTGTGTCCATCCCTCCAGTTTTTCCCAGTCAGTGCCAGGCATGTTGAAATCACCTAGTAGGATGGTGTTATTATCAGGATCCAGTTGACCCAAAAAGTCAAACAATTTTAGGTCCAGCTCCTTATTTTATTTATTTATTTAGTTTTTGTTGACCGGATAGGTGCGCTATATAACAGCATTGCCCATTTTCAGGCACGACCCGGGAGGGTTACAGACAAAGTAAAAAACAAAAATTACATATAAATTATGCACAAATGACACTGGTACAGAGACATCAAACAAGGTAAGCACAGAAATCCAGAGCAATATAAAACACATTGAGCAGTACAAGGGTATAAGAAAGCAGTCAAATAAGTGCAAGTACCAAGTAAAACAGATCATAATTCCAAAAATACAGAGCATCAGGTACACGAGCATTTATCATTGGCCAGAAGGAATTTCCGAAGTTCATTCTTAAGAACCAGGTGAGACTTAGCACATCTAATTGCCATTGGTATGGAATTCCAGAGCTTAGGTGCAAACGCAGAGAAAGCTTGTTCACCCATCCTTGTGGCACACTTAGGGATGTCGAGGACTGACTTGTCAACTGATCTTAGGAGTACGCCCAGATGTCTGTGAGTAAACATGCTGGTGGAGCAACTTGGGTACACTGTTGGATAACGTTATCTACTGTACAGCCAGCAGTGTACAGTTGATAACAGGATGGGATCAGGGGCATTGTTAGGTGGGCCCACCGGGGCTACAGCCCCGAACCTTTACTGTGCTGTGCTGATTTCGTTTTTTTGCAGCTGGACCTTTACATTTTTTGCCGTGAGGAATTCAGCACCACTGTGGTGGCGTGGCGCTGCCGCAGCTACTCAAGCACTGAGCAAACTGTTTCTATGCCCCCTGTATCTATGTCAGGACGAGATTCCCCTGAAAACGCTGGATGCTGCAGAAAGAGGGGTCACAACGTACAGAAGGAGCAGCCAGCCCATCGGAGCAGTGACTGGTGGACACAGCTTGAGCTCAAGGCAGGCTCTTCAAGTTCTTCTCCTTCCTTCCTTCCTGTGCTGCAGCCTGTTGTGACTCTTGAGCGCCGGAGCAGCGGGGCTGAAGGCCCGGGCAAAATGAAATAGCATGCTGCCGGCAGCAATGGATGGGATGGCTCAGGGCTTGCCTGCATCGTCTGGAGCTGAGGAACTGCGTGTGCTACAAGCCACACACATTGTGACTGTCACAACAAGCACAGCAAGCAGCCACACAAGCAGTGTGTATTTGTCGTCGTCGGGTCAGGTGGTCTGATGGTGGGACAGCAGGAGTGGGAGGGTCGGTTGTGGTTGGGGGGGTCTGTGGCCTGCCAGCAGCTCTCTCTAGTCTTATCCTCACCTCCTCAGGGGACCTCGCTGCGGTACTAACTCCAGCCACTCCAGTGGTACTGCCACTAAATGACTGACTTCAGTGACCCGGGGAGGAACTGAATGAGGGAAAGAGGAGAGTACAAGTTGTCTGCAGCTATAATGAAGGTGAGTGTCTGTGTAAATGATGATCAGAAAAATGGAAATCAAGGTTAGTCCACCTAGTAGCAGTAAAAATGAAAATTAAAGGCAGCACTTGTGTAATTGAAGTTCTGGGACTGACTGTACAGTAGCTTTTGTGCTTGTGTATGGCCGGGGGGGGGGAGTCGCATTGCCATAAATAAAAGTGTGTCCGTCTGGGTTCACTCTTTGTGTCTGCATAGGGCTGGGCCATGTAGGGTCTTAGAGACAGAGTGAACTCTTGTACTGCATGGGCTGGCATGGCAGGAGGAATCAGCCTCAGAGCACAAAGCACATCATCATGAATGATGCTGGCATTGACACTGCAGTGAGTGTGGCACTGCCTGAGTGTGTGCCTGTGTGGACTGCTGCACCTGCACTGTGGTGGCTGTGGCTACTGACAACTGAAAGATTATCCTGCTCAGATGTGGACCTGTGTGAACAATAATTTCATAAGGGGCACACTCACTCAGGGAGGCCACCTGCCGGCACCGGATGCCCAGCCCTCCTCCATGCCCTTTGCACTTCTTAAATATCAGTAGATTTAGCCCAGATCTACTGATATTTAAGAAGTACACTATTAATTATGACTTTTAATCCACGACATGAAGTTTTAACCCGACGACTGACAAGCCATCCAAAAAAAGGACACAAAACAATGGAACAGGAGCGGGGGGGGGGGGAACAAGGCTAAAGTAGCAGAAAAAGTGTTATTCTGTACGAGACAGCACCAAAATTTCTATAGCTTCTGGGGGCCTAGGTGGCCCCCAGACCCTCGACCTTTTGATTGGGGCCCGGACCCCCAATAATATCTCTTGCTAGCAACGCCTCTGATTGGGAGAGCCAGCTGAGGCTAGTGTAGAGGACACAGTGATTGGTATGCCTGCGCACTGGCAGAGAAAACCTATATATGCTGTTGTAGCACATGTTACATTTACTTAACACCCCTTTTTATGTTTCCTTGCGCACATGCGCAAGAAACATTATGTGGTAGCTTAGGAGAGAAATGGGTCTTGGAGGTGCGGCACTGTGGCAGCCAATGCCTGCACTGCATTTCTGGGCTTGGCAGTGCTCAACCAATGCAGGCCTAGTGTCTTGATGACACTGGTTCTGCAGTGCCACCAACTTGTAATGATTTCGTTGCTGTAATCTGGGGCCGCCATGTCACTGCAGCATCAGCCATTCTGCTGCAATGAGGGAGCGACCCGGCATTGCAGGGTGGTACCTTGCCTGGTGTAACATTTCCAGGAACATGGCGGCTCTATGCTGCTGCCTCAGAACCCCATGAATGCCGACGGGGGTGCCCAATCCCCCTGTCGGCATGCCCCACCCAGTTCATTTGCTGACAGGGCAGCCCTCCCCTGGCCGGCATAATGCCCCAATTTCAATTGTGTGCCGTGCCCAATCCCCTCGCATCATGCACCCCTCACACATTTCCGTGCGATGGGGGCACAATCCCTGTCGGCTTAGGTCCCTCTCCACAAATGCTGGTGGCGCAATTGGAGCACACTCCAGTGTACTAAACACACCTGCAAAACTAGAAAATTGACCCACATTGTCATTATTTTTTTTTTACCTGTAAAATGAGAAAACGTCCCTCGAAGTGTCTGGTGCCCCCTCCCAACTCACGCCCACCTCTGTGTGTGTACCCTCCCCAACCACCCTCACCTCCAGAGCCCGCCGACAATCTTCCGTGGACTGGGAACACATCTGCACTCTTCAAAACCAACAGCTGAACTGAAGCAATGCCAGTACGCTGTATAATGGCATAAATAGGGTTTTTTCAACTTTGGTGCATATCTCGGGTATTTTTAGGAATTTTGGCACCAAATTTTCAACATGGGGTTATTGGACCCCTCCTCATGAATTCAGTCACTGTCGTGCCATTATTCAGTCCCAAAAGGTGATTTTGCTGTCACTGCGCAGAATCACCTTTCAGGACTGAGTAACGAAACAACAGTGCAACTGTTCATGAAGTGGGCTCTCAAAAAGCCTATGTTGCAAATTTGGTGAAAAAAAATTGAAAAAAAAGATGAGTATGCATTGCGCAGTTTCCACGCACGCTCATAACTTCATGAATTTGTAATATTTTCACTCCAGATTTTCAACATTGGCATTTTTCCCCTCCTTATGAACAGTACAGCTGTCATTTTACACATCCTGGCCAAAATGTGTTTTTTCACTTCCAACGCAGAATAGCACGGTCGCTGTGGGAAATCAGTGTTTGGGACAGATTAAGAATATCACAGTGACACTGTTGATGAGCAGAGGTCCTAAAATGCCTATGCTGACATTTAGTGACAAAAGTCCATAAAATGAATGTGTAACGAGCGTACGTTGCGCAGTTTCCACGCATCATCGTAATTTCACGCATTTGTTAATATTTTCACTCCAGATTTTCAACATTGCCATTTTTTCACACCTCCTTATGAACAGTACAGCTGTCATTTTTCATATCCTGCCCGAAATATGCGTTTACACATCTGGCGTAGAATAGCGCGATTGCTGTGGGAAATTAATGTTCGGGACAGATTAAGAAAATCATAGTGACAGTGTTCATGAGCAGAGGTCACAAAATGCCTCTGCTGAAAATTTGGTGAAATACTTCCACTAAATGACTGCGTTACGCGCATGCATTGCACAGTTTCCACATATGCTTGGAAGTTTGAGCATTTTTAATATTTTTATTACAGATTTTTAACATTGCCATCTCTTCACACCTCCCTATGAATGGTACAGCTGTCATTCTTCACATCCTGCCTGGTCTGTGTTTTCGTACATCTGGCGCACAATGGCACGGTTGCTGTGGGAACTCAAAGTTCGGGACACATTAACAAAACCACAGTGCCACTGTTCATGAGAAGAGGTCCCAAATGCTTTCATGAGGTGGGGGTCACAAAAAGGCCATGCTAAAAATCTGTAGTGCAAATACCAACAAACGCCCAGGGCGTTAGGGTTTCTAACCATAAAGTCCCACCCTGTACAGACTGACAGGCATCAGGGGTGTGCCTTTGGATTGCCGACTGTAATGCTCATGCCATTCCACCCCCAACCCCCACCCTACAGCCAGTGACAGGCATGGAGGTGTGCCTTGGACTCTTCGGCCCCAGAGTTCACCTCACTGTCCTATATTGCACCCATTTTAGTGTACGTCCTTATGGAGTGGGGTGACTGTAAAGCTGACCACCCCAAGGCACACCTCAACACTTGTTGGTGTCTGCAGGATAGGGTGAGGTGAAATGGCATGAACGTTATGGGCGACAACCCAAACACATACCCCAATGCCCGTCTGTCTCTGCAGGGTGGAGAAGGGATTGATGTGAAGTTCAATACTTCACTGCCATTCCTATTCTGCATCTGTCTTAACTCCTGCATTTCCAATGCCAATACCAGCAAGCGGAAGATCCTGCACCACTAATTTGAATACTTTCTATGCATCTATTAGTAACTGTCTGGATAGAAGCATACCAGTTGATATTATCTATTTGGATTTTAGGAAAGCTTTTGTCCTGGTTCACCATAATCTATTAGTAAATAAAATGGTTCAGCTAGGCTCCAAGAAAAAACTACTTACCATAGTAATCTTCTTTCTTCCCAGTGAAACTCAGGTATTCATAACTTTCTGCAGTAAGCCTTCTAGGTAGGACTGCCCGGAGAGAGTAGAACACATGCAAATGATGGAATGCTTTGCACGTGAGAACTTTTCAAATGCTGCCTCTACTAACTGCCAGTGTCCTAAACCTCCTCAGATTTTCTAAGACCCTGGAAAAGCAGGCCCAAGAGGGTATAATTCTAAGATTATATTGATTAATAAAATTAGGATTGGAAAAGAATCCCAAAACTATTAACAAACCACAGACCTCCAACTGGAGGGAGAACAACAGAATTAAGAAACACAGGAGAAAATGTCAGAAACCACTCCAATTCATAATAAGCATCCGGATCATAAACCGATGGAGTCGGATCCAACCGAACCGAGCGCCTAACTGATGGCGCCGGTTGGGACGGAACTTGGAGAAGCAATTGCACAATACTGATCACTTCAGCGGTCGGAGTAAGGGATGAAGGATCCAAACCGTCTGACTTCTTGTGCATTTTTGACGGAACTGATCCCTCAGGGTCGGCTCTCCTTTTGCCCGAGGATGTATCGCCCAGGTCAGTGGGCACCTCCTCAGGTTCGGTTGGAACTGAACTGGGCTGGCCATCCGGATCAGCGGACTTCTCGGCCTCCTTTTCCTTTAGCCTACTCAATCTTTTTTTTCCAAAGTGGCTTTAGGAAAATTTTTTGCAGATTTGGCAGTCTGTTTTGAGGTGGTCAAACCCAGACAATACACACAGACAAGGTGGGGGTCGGCCTTAGCAAAAGCCTCCCCACACTCCTTACAGTGTTGAAACCCAGTGGGACCATTTTTTTCCTTGGGTTTCTCAGACATGGCCAGACTAAACAAATTACCCTTTACAGCTTTTAACCAGGTAATACACTCCTATCGGTTACCAACCGTGTCATGGGTTTTCAAAAGAAACAGAGAATTTCATATTTTTTTTAAACCGATAGGTACCAGCACACCACTACTAAATCCCAGAAATTAAATACACACACACAAAAGTTGGTTCCCAACCGGACCAACCGAGAAGGAACCGAGCTTTACAATGTCCACAAAGAAAATATTAAAAACACAGTTCACTACCTATCTGTACCACTTACTGTACCGTAGACAGAGGCCCAAAACCGAAAATAAAGAAATTGGTTGAAAAACCGACGTGTTTTTAAACTTTACCGAAGCGAAGGAGCAATCTCCGAAGCGACTTCACAGTTAGGCAGAGTAAAGAATCTGACGGTTACACTCTGAAGCACCACAGAGGTTTGAAAACCGAGATTGAGCTCAACATTCTATGCCTGTGCATAGAGTTAACCCTTTCCTCTCCGGGGCAGTTCAACTGCTGGGGCTAACTGCATATGTCAGAATACAGCAAGACTTCATGTTCTTTGAAGTTATGAATACCGGAGTATCACTGAGAAAAAACAAGATGACAAGGGTGAGTAATTTTTTCTTCTAACCCCAGTAATACTCAGGTATTCATAACTTTCTGCAGACTACAAAGCAGTACCACTGGAAGTGGACACAAAACCTTATTTTGGAAACAGACTTTACAGGACTGCTGTGCCAAACCTAGCATCACTCCTGGATTGAATATCTAAGTTGTAGTGCTTTGTAAAGGTGTGTACTGTCTTGCAGGTAGCTGCTTTAAAGATATCAACCAGTGGGACATCTCTGGCAGCTGCTAAGGTAGCAGCTGTCCCTCTCGTAGAATGGGCCCTCAATCCTGTATGGGGCTCCCTTCCTGCTTTAGTGTGACAGAATTGGATACACTGGACTATCCATCGAGAGATGGACCTTTCTGACACTGGATTACTTTTTCCCACTTCCCCATAAGTCAGGAACAGCTGTTTTCTGTCCTGCCTATTGTCCTTGGTAGCTGTCATGTAGCAGCTGAGAGCTCTCTTGACATCCAGACTGTGAAGTCTTCTTTCACCAGAGGTGGAATGCTCAGTGAAAAAGACAGGTAGGATAATGGATTGGTTAAGGTGAAAATCAGAAACCACCTTGGGGAGGAATTTTCTGTTTGTTCCCAGGACTACCTTGTCTCTATGAAAAGAGATATAGACCTGTTCGATGCAGAGAGCCTGAAGCTCACTGATTCTTCTTGCAGAAGTCATTGCCGCTAGGAAGACTGCTTTCCATGTGACATATTTCAGGGGAGCTGTAGACACGGGCTCAAAAGGAGGGACCATGAGCTGAGCTATACACACATTGAGGTCCCATGGTGGCATCGGTTCCCTATGAGGGGGATGCAAATGGGCCAGTCTCTTAAAGAACCTCCTAAAAATAGGTTTTGAGGCTATTGTTACCTTTGCTCCCGAAGAAAGATAAGCAGACACTGCTGCAAGGTGGACCTTTAAAGAGCTGGGTTATAGACCCAGGGCCTGTAAATGAGAAAGGTAGTCAAGAACAGCTGGTACTCCAGCCTGTGCTGGCACCAAGCCTCTGGTTGAGCACCAAATTGAAAACCTTTTCCATTTGGAAGAGTAGGTTTTCTTTTTTTTTTTTTATTTAGTTGTTTAACCAGGAGTAGCACACTAAGCTGAAAGCTTTTTTACAGGAGCGACCTAGGAGCACAGGAAAGTTAAGTGACTTGCTCAGGGTCACACAGTATGCAAGTGGAAGCTGTGGGATTCAAACCCAGGTCTGGTCTGCTGGATGTCACCAGATTTGCAGCTCAGAGCCTTAAACCACTGCGCTATACTGCCTATACCTGCCTGGAGTAGGTTTTCTTAGTGGAGAGTTTCCTGTAACCCCTCTGGATATTTATTTTATTTATTTATTTATGTTTTTATTTACTTATTTTTGGTCCGTCGCCTGCGCCAGTACCTCAATCCGGTCACAGACCTCGTTGCTTCACTCCCACATGAGCTGTACTCCTCGATACTCCCTGCCTCATCCCCCAGGGTGGGGTTGTGGCATCCTGAGCCTAAGTGCCGTGAACGTCGGAATAGGTCGGGGAGCCGGCCTGGGAGCAATCGAAGTGGCGAGGTGGACGTCATAAAGGCGGAAGGTGGTGGAAGTTTTCCCCAATGTAAAGGGGGTCGGGGACGTGTATGACCTGCATCTGCTCTGCCTCCTGAAAGTACTGGTGCCTGTCGCTGCAGTACCCCAGCCTCCCAGGGTCCATCAGGCACGAACACACTCTCCCTCCCTACCCCGGAGGAAGGGCAGTCCATGGATGCTCTAGCCTTTGCCCCGCCGGACCTCCAACGCTTGGGTCCATTCCCGAACCCAGGTCGCCAGCCACAAGCAGAATTCCAACCGCTGAGCCAATGCGCCGGCTACCCCTCTGGATATTTAACACTGCTTCAGAGAGGTGTAAATTAGCATATTCTAGTTCCTCAAGAGCCAGGCCGTGAGATTGAGAGACTTGAGGTTCGGGTACAGCAGAGTTCCCTGACTGGAGGTCAGCAGGTTGTGCCTCTGAGGGAGGTATATTGGTTTGGCTAAAGACATGCAGAGCAGTAGAGAGTACCATGGCTTCCTGGGCCAATCTGGAGCTTTCAAGATTAGAGATGCTAAATGGGATCTGAGCTTGAGCAGTACTCTGAATACCAGGAGAAAGGGAGGGAAGGAAGGCATACTTGTATCTCCTTGACCAATCAGGAGCCAGGGCATCCAGAAGAAGTGTACCCTGATCTGGTGGTCAGCAGATGGTGCTTCTAGTGGGATGCAAACAAGTCTATCTCTGAAGTACCCCACCTCCTAAAGATCACTTGCACCACTTGCCTGTTCAGGGACCATTCATGATGGACCTGAAAGATTCGACTTAAGGTATCTGCCAGAGTATTGTCCTTTCCTGGCAGATGGATTGCCTGCAGGAACACTTTCAAGAACTAAGCTAAAGTCCAAATTGTCATGGCTTCTGTGCAGAGGAGGCCTGACCTAGTGCCTTGCTGCTTGTTCACGTAGTACATTGTGGTCATATTGTCTGTTCTGACTTGCACCACCTTCCCTTGTACCAATGCTGAAAAGGCTTTTAGAGCCAGAAACACCACTTTGAGTGCTAGTAAATTTATGTGCTAAAGGGACTTTGCAGCTGACCAGGTGCCTTGGGTCGTATGATCCCCTAGATGGGCACCCCAACCCATGAGGGATGCATCTGTTGTGAGAACAACTGAAGGAGACTCTCTCTGAAAAGCAACCCCCTCTCTTAGGTTGGGTTCCTCCTTCCACCACTGGAGTGTCTGCGGTAGAGTCCTTGCTACTGGGAGAGGCTTTGCAAAATATTTATTTATTAATTAAATTTTGATGACCGGGTAGGCCCACTGAGCCCCTGATGGTCCCTTTTTCAGGGGTGACCCATAGAGATATTACATGGAAAGATACAGGCAGTGAAAAGGTAACAGAGTACATACAGGTTCAATAGATAGAGTTTTTGTCATAGATAAAGAGCAATAATGGCATTCTATCCATAATGGTATGGCACAACCCAAGAACAATGGTGAGTTACCGAGATAAAGAATAGTTCTGTGCCAAGTTTGGCCTTTCCTCGGCACCAAGGGTGTATACAAAGTGCCTAGCAGCAGCAGTGGCACACCTTCGAAGGCAGGGGGTTACAGTTTTTCTGTATCTGGATGACTGGCTGGTGGTAGGGAAATCAAGACACTAGTGAGGCCCCACATGGAGTACAGTATGCAGTTCTGGAGATCTTACCTATGTAGGGACGTAGAAAAGGTTCAGAGGAGGGCAACAAAGATGGTGCATGGATTGCATCACAAGTCCTATGAGGTCAAGTTGAAGGACTTGAATATGTACTCCCTGGAGGACAGGAGGGAGACAGAGGGGATATGATAGAGACATACAAGTGTCTTACAGGGAGGAACACAGTGCAGGAATACACTATTTTTCCTTTTGCAGCTACTCATATTTACCCTCCTAGGTATTGGCAGCTGTTCTCTCTCAATCCCCCAGCCCCGTCCCTCGGTCGCAGCTTATCTCTCAGCTGCCTCACGGCTATTCTCCCCATGGCAGGGCGGCGGGATTCCCAAACCTGCTGAAACACACAGATCCGGTGCACAGGATTACTGCCCATTGCAGGGGCAGCACCTGCGGGGATTGAGTCATTCTGAGGCACCAGTACCAGATTTTCTCCTCCATTTTTGCTTGCCCCAAGATGCAGCATGCAATGATGCCACAAGGAGAGAGTGCGCACGCTACCGAACGCACTTCTCCGAGCGTCTGCCTTATCTCTCCCTCTTTCTGAGCATCAGTGCCCCAACCCCCAGCCTCTGCTAGAGGCCAGTCATGCACCAAGAGCCAGTGTCCCTCCTCCCTGGAGGAGAGCAGTCCTCAGACACTCAATCCCTCTCCTCCCCTGCTGACCCCCAGTGGCCTGTGCTCATTCCCGAAAACGGGTCGCCGACATAGCGTGAGGTAAGGCATCCAGTGCCTTAGCCCTCAGCACCACTGGGCTGGCCCCAGGAATACACTGTTTTTCAGCAAAAAAGATGTTCCAGGACTAGAGGGCATGGGATGAAGTTGGAGGGAGGGCGATTCAGAGGAAATGTGAGGAAGAATTTCTTCACTGAACGGGTGGTGGACAAGTGGAACACCCTGCCAGAGAAAGTAGTGGGGGCTGAAACAATCACGGGATTTAAAAATGCATGGGATAGACATAAGGGAATTCTGGAGGTCAGGGGTAAGAGGCAACAGACTTCTAGGAAAACATAAAGTGAACCTACAAGCTCAAATGGGCAGACTGGGTGGGCCGTAGGCCCTTATCTGCCGACAGTGTGTATGTATCTATGATACCATAACTGGGTTCTAGGTACCCATATAAGCATACCACTTTCAAAAGTTTTAAAGGCTCATATTGTGTTCTGCCTCTTAAGTAAAGAATTTGGATCAAACTTAAAGGCCAGCGATGACGGATCAAGCTGCCCTGATATCAGACTGATCCTTAACTTACCCCCAAGAGAGTCGAGGCTCCAGGAGCTACGATATCAGAGTAGAATCCTCGCTGTTTGATTGTGGGGTATTTCCTGGCTGGCCTTTTGTTGACCTCATTCCCACTTCTGCTTCCATGTTGATCAGAGATGAGTGTACTGGCCACTGATGGCGGATAAGAAGTCTTCCATAGGGAATGGGATACTGCTCGATTCTTTTTCTCCATTCTACAGAGCTCATTAGAATCTGTTGAAGTAAAATAATAATCATGAATCTCTGTTCAACTGAATGCTGCAGTTGTTTAAAGACTGAGTCCAAGATCTCATGGCTAGGATCACACTGAACTCAGATTGCGGGGAATTCCTGTCAATGTCTGTAAAAGATCAACTAACCAAGTTGGTTCTTCAGACCACCACTGTGTGGTACCTACTGTTTTATTATACAAACCTGCCTTAAAGGGGAACAGACAGCACCAAGGGCCCCACACTCAAGTGTGGGGGTGGTCCCAATGTGCACTTTGTGTACAAAAACATTTTGGTTTATTACTGCTTCCTGTGGTATGTAGTAGATTGCCTCAGACTTAATTTGTTTAGTTCTAGGCTGACATTTTCTGTTACTACAAATCCCAGAATCCCCTGCAGATGACAACAGAGCAGCAGGCAGCAGTGGGAGATTCAACAGCCTGTAGTGCATGTTAGAATTTATATAAACTCTGATCTTTTGTTTGCTAGTCCCATTGTTCTCCTTGGGCTGAGTACAGTCACAGAGGACTGTACTCAATCCCTGGAGAAACGCAGACCAGGAAAACATCTGATCAGAGATTATAAAAGCTCTAACATGCACTGCAGGCTAATGAATCTCTCTCCTATTGCTGTCTACTGTTCTGACGTCAACTGCAGGGGATTCTGGGATTTGTAGTAACAAAAGATGTCAGCCTAGAACTAAGCAAAATTAGTCTGATGCAATCTAATATACTATAGTAAACAGTAAACTAAAATGCTTTTGTACACAAAGTGCACATTAGGACCAGCCCCACACTTGAGTGTGGGACCTTTGGTGCTGACAGTTGTCCTTTAAGGGGTTAGTCTGGCCAAGATGTCTAGCATCAATAAATTCAGAATTTGGATCAGCATATCCCCAGTCAGCCTCAGGCCAGAAATGACATTTCTAAATTACTTTGTTTAAAAGTTACAAGTCATTTTGTAACCCTAATTTCGTTGACTGCTCAAACAAACCTGGTTTCAGTGAAGAGCTACTGATGTCATAACCAGAACTCACAGCCTAGTCCTTCCTACAAGCTATCTTATAGGACTTACAGTATTTCGTCCACATTACATTAAAAAGAAGTTGTAGTAAACATTTCAAAACAGTAAAGCTGACGCTGGGTGAGTACATTCCAGGATATGTATTTCCATAATGTGCAGATACAGTATAAGATACTTATAAACATGACGGGTGCAGACCCGGTGGTGCTGAGGGTTGAGGCGCTGGATGCCACACCTCGTGCCATGCCAGCAACCTGGGTTCGGGAACGAGCCTCGGCCACCGGGGATCAGTGGTGGTGGGGTGGGGGGGGGATTGAGCACCCGAAGAACTGCTCTCCTCTGTCGGGAGGGGGTGGACTAGTCATCCCACTTGATGACTGCCCTCTGGCGGTGGCTGGAGGGCAGTACGGGTTTGAAGGTTTAAAGCTGACGTCCTTACGTTGGAAGGGAGAGGAGCCGGTCAAAAAAGGAAAATGAGCCTGGCAGGCTCGATGATGGTCCACCACTCGCGGGAGCAGTCCTCCGGATTTTGGACTGGGTCTCCGGGGGGGGGGGGAGAGGTCGGCAACCTCCTCCTGGCCCTGCCACGGGGGGCAATCCACGGGGGAACTACCAGAGGCCGCCTAGCATGGGAGCGGCGGGACCAGAGAAAGAAAGAGATAGAGAGAGAGTCCCCCTCCGATCAGAGGGTCATAGCCGCCTGCCAGGGCTCCGGTGGTAAAAAGTACTTACGAAAAAAAAAAAACATAACTAGAGGGTTGGAATGTAGCAGCAAAATTTACTTTAAAATGCCAAAGTTCTGTGCAATTTTTAGAATACTGCAGAGATAAGATTTCAGAATGCCACCAGGTTGCAATTGTGGAATGCAGCAATGATGCAACATCAGAAAGTAGCTGGTACACATCATTTTGGAATATAGCAAGGATGCTGAAATTCAGAATGTAGCAGTATCATAAATTTTCAGAACATGGCAAATAATGCACTTTCGGAAATGCAGGATATGCATAGTTGTGGAATGTGGCAGATAATGCACTTTTGAAATGCAGGATATGCATAGTTGTGGAATGTGGCAGAAATATGCAATTTCATAATGTGTCATGGATGCATAATTTTGGCATGCAGTGGTGATACACAATTTCAGACTGTGGTGACAACAAGCAATTTCACAATGTGACATGGACATGGAATCTTAGAATGTGGTGGCGGGGGAGGCACGTGATGGCTGCCTGAGCAGACGGGTTTTCTGCAGCTCCCACCTCACCACCCGATTAAACCCTTTTTTACCGTTATTCTGCAATTTCGGGCAGCAGTCCTGGCACATCCTTTGTCAGGGAGATCCGCAAGACCACCGCTGAGGAGTAAATTTGCCAGCATAGATGCCGAGATGAAAGATTCTTTGCCTCGCCACACTCCGCCACCAACTCCAAGTTGGGACAAGAATGTGAAGTGCTCTAAGGTGCAACCTACTGGGCCAGCTAGCAACTCGACCTCCCAGGGTATACTCATAGAGGAGACATTTTTAGAAGGCCTGGCTCCCCTTAAAACTACACTGGAAACACTTGCTGCTGATATTCAAAATATACGATCCTCACTCGACATACTCGTCGCACCGAGTACAAAAGTTTGTATTTTTTCCCTGGATGACTGGAGGAATCAGGCAGAGTTGGAGACAGATGGTGCAATTACGACAGAGGGTGAAGGCTATGGAGGGTGAACTAGAAGATCTAGAGGGGTGTGCTCGTAAGAATAATCTGGTCATTCTTGGGCTACCAGAAGGAGAGGAAGGCCCATCATCAATTGTGTTTGTCCAGACATTTTCTGAAAAAATAGCCGGGCCCTCACCAAATGGCCCCTCATGTGTCGTGGAGAGGGCCCACGGAATACTTCCAGCCCCCGCCCCCAGGTTCTTCCCCTAGGCCTCTAATATTTCAGATGTTGAACTTTCTAGACAAGTAGCATATCTGGGGGAGAATCAGAGATATTCAGGAGTTACAATGGGAAGGGTGATGAGTTCATGTGGCGTAAGACCTCCCACTTTCAATCCGACAGAAGAGATCAGCATTTCATCTAACTGTAACTAAGTTAATAGCAGCTGGAATTAAGTCCCGGATTAAATACCCAGCTACCTTGCAAGTGCAACATCGGGATAACTGGCACAGTTTTGAGGCAGTAGATCAAACCACCATGAAGTTGAGAGCTTTTTGTCCTGACCTGTTTAAGTGAACGGCTCCCAAGAATACAGATTTTTGTGAATCAACTGCGCAGGTTTTGATGGTGCTAGCTCTGTGCTACTTGTGATATCTTTCAATGAGAGAGGCATGTATTGGAGTTGTGTTTGGAACTGCTTCTTACAATAGTGCCGCTCGATCTATGGCTGTGTGGAGGGCACGATCTTCATCATTTCAAAAACTGACTGATATGCCCCCTTGGCCCTGCATCTATTTTGTTTCTATTTTAACAGTAACTATTTCGTGCCCTGAGGATCCATCTAGTGGTAACCTGGAGAAACTGCTTCTCAATGGCCGGTTGGTCTTGGTATAAGTGGAAAGGACATTTTACAACCCGAGATGTGGGACCTTTTGTTTTTTGGGGCAGGAATCTGTGTGTCAAGGAATGAAAAAACAGGGCTGTTTAGTGACCTGCTCGAGACTATTTGATGCTATATAGGTTTTTGGTTCCAACTGTGTGTTTGTAGAATAGCAAGGTATACTTTAGTTAACTTGGGATTTCCTGCACTTCCTGTGTATTATTTCCCTACTTTTAGAATGTACTCATATTATAGGTCTTAGGGAATATTTCGGGGATACTAGACAGGGGAGGGACATCTGGGGTGACTGAATTAGTTTCTAGAGGTATTTGGTCCCTGTTACTTTTATTCTAGTGGTTAATGTTTATACAACAATATGCTAACCTGGGGTAGGCTGCTGTAGGCAGTTCTGTTTGGGGAGGATAGGACTGTCATGGCCCAAAAGGATATGGGGGTCGGTCATCTGGACTGGGGGTATTGGGGTTTTGTCTTTTATTGAGTAGTTTTTTCTATGGGGTTAATTTTGGGGATTCAATAGGATTATTGTCCATTTGGGATGGGGGGGGGAATTTAGTGGGGGCCTTATGTATGTTCATTTATACACAGGATCATTCCTCTTTAAATACAGTGCTTTACTTAATGTCCGGAGTTAGCACCTCCATAGGTATAATCTTCCAGTGTGTCTACAGGGAATGGATCCAATACCTGCTGGGTGGGGGGAAGGGATGGTAGACTTATGGAAATACTGGAGTTGATTTTGCAAGACCTATTTGTTTTGGTTACTGGACCTTTTCTGTATATTTTCATTAAGCTCTGCAAGATTAGTATGAAGTATATTACTTGGAATGTTAAAGGCGCTTGACTAAGGGGAAAATATATAGGACTTTAAAACACCTCCAATTACTTTATTTCCAAATTGCCTTTCTTCAGGAGACCCACCTTCTTGCTACAGAGAAGTTGCTTTTCCATAGAATGATGGTCGGTCAGATATACGCCTCCGGGGACTCCACAACCCAGAGAGGAGTAGCGATACTAATCTTTAAAGGGATTAATTTTCAGATAAGAGCACTGTGAAAAAGATCCTAGGTGATGGTGTCTGTTTCTGCGTGGGTTGCTGCACCATTTTGAGGTCCTGTTAGGGTGCATATATGGTCCCAATACCGCCTTCTCCAAGTTTTTCTCTGAGCTAGTTAATCTGTTGTCCCCTTACATACACCTCCCTATTATTTTAGCTGGGGACTGGAATGTAACTCTCACGACAGACCGCAAGAGCTCCAGCCATCGCTCCCAAGGTCTTTTCCGTGCTCAGCAATCTCTACACGAGTTGTTAGAGATGGTAGGACTTTGTGACCCTTGGAGGCTACTGCACCCTATTGAGCAGACTTATACTTTTTATTCCCCTGTCCATAAATCTTTTTCTCGACTGATTACTTCCTGGTAAGTACTACTATCTTACCAGAGGTAGATGAGGGAGGAGTATCCCCCAGAGTACATTCTGATCACTCACCTACGTGGTTAGAATGTACCCCTTTATCGAACTTTACTCGAGACAAAATTTGGAAACTAAACACGCAGATACTAAAAGACCCTAATGTCTTGTCTAGAATTAAGACCCTTATTGACCAATTTGGGGAATTTAATTTGGGGTCCATTTTGGATCTGGACAAACTATGGTGCTCCCTTAAGAGCGTATTGCATGGGGAATTCATTAGATTAGCATCCATTAAAAAAAGAAATCTGAAGCCTCCCTGTGGCTTCTTTTGGAGCAGATTAAAATCCTTGAACGTAGTCCCTCTTTGGATTCATCCAAAGAAGAGCAGGTAGAATTGACACTATTGAGAAACCGATATGCAGAAAGTCTGAGGGAACTCGCTGAATATGCCTTGTTGAAAACCCACTCCACATATGTAGACCAGGGGGACAAAGCTGGTCATTTACTAGCCTTATGTTTAAAACAGTAGGAAATTTCCCACCTGGTCCCATCTTTTACTTCCCTTACTGATGGAACCCCCAAACATCCCCAAAGGAAAATGCCCAGGAATTTGTCGTTTTTTATCGTCAGCTGTATAGCCCCCCCCAACTAACCCTCCCTCACAGGCTACAATCCAAAATTACCTAAACCTAGTGCACCTCCACACTAACTCCAGAACAACAATCTTTTCTTGACCATCCACTCTCTCTTCAAGAAATTTTCACTGCCATCCAATCCTTCCTTCCGACAAGGCTCCTGGAGTGATGGTTTCGTCTAATTTTTACAAAGTGTTTACAGATGAGTTAGCTCCAGTTCTCCTCAATTATTCTCCTCCCTCTGCAACAAAGGCCTCTCAGATGTCTCCCTGCTAGAAGCTCTAATAGTAGTTTTACCCAAACCTGATAAACCCTCTGACAAAGTCTCCAGCTACCATCCCATTTCCCTCATGAATTACAACATGAAGCTATTTTGTAAAATTTTAGCTGAGTTATGCAGATTTGGGAGGGTCTGACTGGACCAGAGCAGGTAGGGTTTATGAAGGGGAGGTCCTCGACAGACTACTTAAGGAAACTGACCTATATTTTTTCCGTGTCTAAGGATGCCGATCACCCCATGGCGTTGGTATCACTAGACGCAGAAAAAGCTTTCGACAGGGTTAACTGGGACTTTTTATTCACAGTATTGGAAAAATTTGGCTTCCCTACATCCTTCATACAGTGGATTTGAGTTCTATATGCCAAACCCCAGGCCAGAGTTTATTGCAATGGAGTATTGTCTGCAGGCTTCACCCTCCATTCAGGAACTCACCAGTAGTGCCCCATATCTCCCCTGCTTTTCAGTCTTTACCTGGAACCCCTAATATATCTGCTTAAGACCTTGGAGTCCATATAGGGAATCCTGGTGAGCATACTGGGCCTCAGACTCTCTGCATACGCAGACGACATTCTGCTGCACCAGTCAAACCCTGCTTCTATACCTATGGCCTTGGGTATTATCTCTAAATTTGGCAAGTTTTCTAAATTAAAGGCTCAATCTCGACAAAACTATCATAATGCCCCTGAATTACTGACGAGCCATCGTGGAGGCAACAAGCCTTTGTGTGAAACAAATAAAGAAAACAAAGCAGAATAAAACCACTATGGTTCTCAAAAGAGGTGTCAGGGAAGGTTAAAACGAAAAAGGTTGCATTCAAAAAGTATAAGGAATCATAGACGGAGCACGACTGGGAACTGTATCAATTAAAGCAGAAAGAAGTGGGGAAGGCAGTCAGAAAAGCAAAGGCCCAAACCGAGGAAAAGATAGCCAACTCAGTTAAGAAGGGGACTAAAACCTTTTATAGGTACATTAGGAGCATAGAAAGGTTAAGGGAGGTAGTGAAGATTAATAAAGGAGAGGGAGGTGGGCAGAGGAGACAGTGAAAAGGCAGAGATACTGAATGAATACTTTTGCTCAGTATTCACAAAGAAGAAGAGGAGGAGTTACCTAAACCAAACAGTAGAAGCACTCTGGTAGGGGGTGATGCCAGTCCATTTACAGAAGAAAGAGTCCTGAAAGAACTCCTAAAACTCAAAGTGGACAAAGCAATGGGGCCTGACGGGATTCACCCTAGAATCCTAAAAGAGGTAAGGGAGGACCTAGTGACACCACTAACTACACTTTTTAACAAATCCTGGGAAGATGGGGTGGTACCTGAGGACTGAAGGAGGGTAGATATGATTCCCCTTCACAAAAGTGGGAGCAAGGCAGAAGCAGGAAACTACAGACCTGTTAGTTTGACCTCAATGGTGGGTAAAATGATGGAATCACTTCTGAAAGAAAGAATTGTTCAGTACCTAGAAGCCAGCAGGGCACAGGACCCAAAGCAGCATGGATTCAGAGCAGGAAGGTCATGTCAGACGAATCTAATCGATTTCTTTGACTGGGTGACCAAAGTAATAGACCAGGGAGGGGCTGTGGATATGGCCTACCTAGACTTTAGCAAGGCATTTGACACAGTCCCCACAAAAGATTAATAATCAAGTTAGCCAGCCTGGGAGTGGGTCCCAGGGTGGTAGCCTGGGTAGCAAACTGGCTGCACAACCGGACACAGAAGGTAATAGTGAATGGAACACATTCTGAAGAAAGGGGGGTTACTAGTGGAGTACCTCAGGGCTCAGTACTGGGTCCAGTCCTCTTTAACGCCTTATAGGTGACATTGCAGAGGGTCTGGAAGGAAAGGTATGCCTCTTTGCAGATGACACAAAGATCTGTAACAGAGTTGATACACAAGGGGTAGAAAGGATGAGAAGGGACTTGGCAAGGTTGGAGGAATGGTCAGACATATGGCAACTTAGATTCAATGCAAAGAAGTGCAAAGTAATGCACCTGGGAAATAAAAATCCAGGAGAAGAGTACACAATAGCAGTGGAGGTACTAACGACAACAATAATGGAAAGGGATCTGGGTGTAGTCATATCAGATGACCTAAAGGTGGGTAAGCAATGTGAGAAGTCAGTAAGGAGAGCCAGGGGGATACTGGGATGCATAGGGAGGGGCATCACAAGTAGAAAAAGGGAAGTGGTTATCCTTCTGTACAGACAGTTGGTGAGACCCCATCTGGAGTACTGCCTGCAGTTTTGGAGACCTCATCTATGCAAGGACATAGACAGGATGGAAGCAGTTCAGAGGAGGGCAACTAAAATGGTGCAGGGTCTACATCAGAAACCATATGAAGAGAGACTGAGAGAGCTTAATACGTATACCCTTGATGAAAGGAGGAACAGGGGGGACATGATAGAAACTTTTAAGTAACTCAAGGGAATCAACAAAGTCTAGGAGGGTAGCATCTTTCAGAAAAGAGATGTGTAGCAACAAGGGGGCACAATTTAAAGCTAATGGGGGGACGGCTCAGGGGTAATGTGAGGAAATTCTTTTTCACGGGGAGAGTGGTGGATGCATGGAACCGCCTTCCTGGAGAGGTTGTGGGGTCTAAAACAGTGGGGGAATTCAAACATGCATGGGACAGAGATAAGGCAATTATAGTAGGGGATTGCAGGAAGTAGGCTGTTGGTTAACTAGAATCTGCAGCTTATCCAATAGGTAGAGAAATGGGCAGACTGGGTGGGCCAAGTGGTCCTTATCTGCCGTCAAACTCTATGTTTCTATGAATTCCAGAGTTTTATCTTCTGATTTTGTGCATCTGAGGCTGGTATGGAAATCCAAACTGAAATACCTTGGAATTATTCTTTCACAAAGGTACACTTCGGCAAGATCTTAGTAGGTGGAACTCTCTTCCAGTCTCTGCAAGCTCGAATAAGTATTATTAAAATGAATGTGCTTCCCCGCGTCTTCTACCCCTTAAACATGTTAAACCTCTTCCTTCCTGTCATTTGGTTTAAAAAAAACTTCACAGTATCATTTCCCACTTTTTATGGAAAAAGAAAACTTCACACAGAGCTTACACTATACTGCGGGCACCAAAACACCTTGGGGGTCTTCAATTGCCTAATTTTTATTTATATTATCTGGCAAGCCATATTTCCAAGTATGCTAGATTGCCCAGACCTCCCACATTATCCAGTATAGCTAAATATGAACCACTGTGGCTTCAAAGAGAGCAACACCAAATTATACAAGGTGGCCTATCCCCAGAAAATCTCTTTATATCCCCTAAAAATCTCCCTCCCCAGATTAAAGGTACGGTTATTCATACCTCAATAAAAGTCCATGCCTAGCTGTGCAGAGCCATGCACTACAACAACTTGATGGACATTTTCCAACCATTCTGTCATAACCTCAACTTTAAATGAGGAGGCCACACATTGTCCCCTCAGAGGCTATCCTGGCTAAAGGACAAGTTAGTCTCTGATCTCTTTGTAGAGGGTCGGATTCCTAGTAGCCAGGACCTCCTTATTCATTTTAACCTGCCGGCCACACAAATATTCACAATATACCAACTCCGGCATATGCTGACTCACAGGTTGGGATCATCTGTATGGAATGTTGACCAGAAAGCATTTCTCTCATTACTCCAAATCCACTCCTGGCAGCCCCATTCAGTGTCCCATTTAGTCTCCCTTTTGCTTTCCACACTTTTTTCTAAGATCACGGGCTTCTCTGTGTACTGGTCGTCTGCACTTCCTAATTTGAAGTCCAACTGGGCTCGCATATGGTCAGATGTATACATTTATTTGACTAATGATAAATTGCACCGTACCCAATTTTACGTTTTGCATAATATTTATTTTACCACCGACCATCTATGGAAGATGAGTAAACTACCTCATTCTACATGTTCCAGGTGTAACCATGCAGAAGGTTCTCTCTTGCATGTAACGTGGGAATGCCCGAAAGTGGCCTCTCCTGGGAAAAGATTAAAGCACAGGTTGACCCCTTTTTTGGGGTGGAAAATTATTTTTCCCCTGAAATTCATTTGGTAGGAGACTTCTCATATATTCTAGTCAAAGAAAGTAGATACGTCATGTCTCTAATATCCCTTTCAGTGAAGCAGATGATACTCCACCACTGGAAAGATCAGAATGAGATTACCTACTCGGAGTGGCTCAATTAACTACTTTTTGAGTTTGTTGTGGTGCGCAGACAAACTCATTGCTATAAGAGGTGCTATACAGGGGTGTGCCCAATGGAGAGTTCCATTTCAAGGGGCAGGTCAGCAGCAGGCGAATCAGTCGGCAGGCTGGCGATGACTCCCTCTCAGCTGTTCAGGTGGAGTTGGACAACTTTTCAAAGGACAGAGCCGCATCAGTAGTGGCACGGCTCAGTCCTTTGATGTTGCATTCCTGCACTGTTGCATTCTTGGTTGCGTGTTCACACTGCTGTAGCTTGCAGTGTGAATGCACTGAGCCCAGGCTATCGGCATGTTCCCATCCCAGTTTAATAAACAAACATCAGTGGCTAGCGCCATCTGCCTATTACAGTCCCCTATGAAAGCTGACAAGGGTGCCCAATCCCCCTGTCAGCATGCCCTCTCCCAGTTCATTTGCCGACAGGGAGTCCACTCCCCGTCGGCATAACGTCCCCCCCATTTGTTGTGTGCTGAGGGGGGTGCCCAATCCCCCTTGGCTCTTGTCCCCCCAAACACTCGGTATGTGCTGACAGGGTGCCCAATCCCCGTCTGCTACAGCCTCCTTCCCCCTCAAACACTCAGGTAGCAAGCTGGGAGCCCAACCCAGTGTGCCAAAGTCCCTGTTAACAAAGAAAACCTTCCTGCCGGATTTATTTATTTTTAACCTGTAAACCAGAAAACGGTCCTCGCAGTCTGCATGTACCCCCCACCCAAACGTACTTTCCGAGCCTCTATTTGATATCTCCGGTGAACTAAACATGTCTGCCTCTTCAAAGTCGACCGTGAACTAGAAGAAATGCCAGTAAGCCATATAATGGCATAATATGTTTTTTCAACTTTGGTGCATTTCTCAGCCATTTGTGTAATTCTATTTCAAATTTTCAACATGGGGTTCTTGGGACCCCACCTTATGAATTCTGTCGCTGTCATCTGGTTATTCAGGCCTGAAAGGTGATTTTGCGGTCACTACATGGAATCACCTTTTGGGAACGATTAATGAAACGACAACATCACTACTCATGAGGTGGGCTCCCAAAAAGCCTATGTTGCAAATTTGGTGAAAAAATTCCAGAAAAGGACTGTGTTACGATCATGTGTTGCGCAGTTTCCATGCACACTTGCAACATCACAAATCTGTAATATTTTCACTCTAGATTTTCAACATTGGCATTCTTTTACACCTCCTCATGAACAGCACAGCTGTCATTTTTCACATCCTGGCCTAAATGTGTTTTCGCACTTCCGGTGCACAATAGTGCAGTTGCTGTGGGAAATCAGTGTTCGGGACAGATTAAGAAAATCACAGTGACACTGTTCATGAGCATAGGTTCCAAAATGCCTATGCTGAAAATTTGGTGAAAAGAGTCCATAAAATGACTATGTTACGAGTGCGCATTGCGCAGTTTCCAAGCACACTCGTAACTTCAAGAATTTGTAATATTTTCACTCAAGATTTTCAACACTGTCAATTTTGCACACCTCATGAACAGTACAGCTGTCATTTTTCACATCCTGCCCGAAATGTGGTTTCACACAGCTGGTGCACAATGGCTCAGTCGCTGTGAGAAATCAACGTTTGGGACAGATTAAGAAAATCATAGTGACAGTGTTCATGAGCAGAGGTCACAAAATGCCTATGCTGAAATTCTGGTGAAATAATTCCACTAAATGACTATTACGATCGTGTGTTGTACAGTTTCCACATACGCTCGTACATTCAAGCATTTTTAATATTTTCACTTCAGATTTTCAACACTGCCATCTCTTCACACCTCCCTATGAATGGTACAGCTGTAATTTTTCACATCCTACCCAAACTTTGTTTTCGCACATCTGGTGCAGAATGACACGGTTGCTGTGAGAAATCAACGTTCTGGACAGATTAACAAAATTACAGTGCCGCTGTTCATGAGTAGAGGTCACAAATGCATTCATGAGGTGGGGCCACAAAAGGCCATGTTGAAAATTTGCAGTGCAAATACCAACAAACACCCGGGGCATTAGGGTTTCTAATCATAATGTCCCCCCCCCAAACCCATGGTGGGGCTCCAGTGCCTCATCTTCTCTGAACCACAGACACATCTTCACTCTTCAAAGCCAGATCACAAATTGAGGAAGCAGGTATGCACTTCACTGTATTTCAACAGGAATTTGAACTTAGTGGCATAACTTGTTCTTTCTGCTGGGAACTGTAGTCCTGCCAACTGGTGCATACCAACAGCAATTCCAATGACCAACTCCGGCATTGACAAATGCTTGTTAATCTTCACAGAGAAAAGATGATAGCCAGTCTACGGAACCAGATGAATGCGTGCAATAAAAGATGGGGAAAGCTGGATGCCCTCTTTTCAATCCAATCTAACCCTTAGGTAAGCATTAAAAGTCTTAGCCCATGTTTACAATTTTGGAGACCCTTTTAGTTCCGCATAGATATCATTGTCTTCTTTTATTCAGTATTTACTTGCAAAAAACATGGTTGGGTCCCATAGTTTTACAACAATGTGAGTTAGGTCTATATGTTTCCTCCTGATTTGCTGGTGGTATCTCCGGGGAGAAGGGGTGGGACTTATATGGGTTGTTTGTGGGTTGATTATTTGTATGTCACCTATATTTTGTTGGTTCAAAAATTTAATACAGTATATGAAATTTCAAAAAAAAAAATGGGGTTGCGACGCAGAGTTTCAGAATGCCATTGTCACGTGCAGTTTCAGAATGTGGCAGGGATGAGTAATTTTGGGGTGTGGCAGGAAAATACATTTTTCAGAATGTGATGGGTACATACAATTTCAGAATGTGGCAGGGATACAAAATTTTAGAATGAGGTGTGGACCTGCCGTTGTAGAATGTAGCAGGGACACTTCAGAATGCGGCAGGGAAACCTATTTTCAGAATGTGGTGGGAAGAAGAAATCTCTTCAATTGCAGTACAGTAGTAAAGCTGGACAATATACCATGGGGCTCCATCAGTGTATATTTGGGCTTGGCTAGGTTACATACTGCACAAGAGATATCTTGCGGCAACTTTGTTGGTTCAAGGATTTTGTTTAAGATGAATTAAGGCAGGTATTACACTGTTTGCATGAACACGCTTCAGAACATAGGTTATTAATGAGGAATTTGAAGTGACTTCTCCCAACCAGAGAGCCAAGTTAAAGTGTGTTCTGTAGCTTATTCAGGTGTCAATATTACTGATGGCAGTTTTTCCATATTGCGTGGAGTGCCTAGGCATGTCTAGGAGAAGAATATTGCTCTTCCTAGCAAATAAGAGCAAGAGGATTCACTGAACAGCTCAGTGATACCATTAGTTAGCCTCTTGCATGTGTAAAGATTGTGTAATCTCCTTTTGGTTAGGGAGGTCCATTCAACTGTTGCATAAATGTTGCAGTGATGAGTCAATATTGGTAAGTTCATCGTGAAACTCACAGTACTCTGTGATAAAGTACGTCAAGTTTGTTTAAACACTCAGTAGTGCAGAGGCTATAGATTGAATCTGCATACTCTACTATTGGTAAAAAGGTTGCTTGTACAAGGCATTTCCTGATGTTCATGGGGAAACAGCACTGGCTCCTGTAACAGAATCCCAAGTCTGACATGCAGTTATTTGCAAATTTTTATATAAGAAGCAGGTGCGTCACAGTGCTACCAGGGTGCTCCAAGTCGGGAGTACTACTCCCTGAACTTTCGTAACTGAGACCAAAAGATTTTGAAGCACTCCAGGTACTAGGGAACACAAGCCCCTGGAGAAAATAAAACTCACTGTACCATATATATTCTTTTTTTTTTAATTTCTATTTATTCTCCTCCCCTTTCCCCCTGTACTCTTCTTCCTTGGGAGTCACCAAGGCATCTGTCCCCCTCTTACCTCACCTCGGTGCTCTTCCATCAAGCCATCATTATTCCCCCCAGGCGGGGATAAGGTGGGGCCCATATACCCCGAATCTTCTTTGTTTCGTCAGGCCACTGGGCAGGTCGAGATCTGGGGACCTGTGTTGGTGCTCCATCTCCCCAGAGTGCAGGAGGCTATTTTCTGGTGTTCTAGCAGCCGTGAAGTGCACCATGACATCAAGGCGTGATCGCCGTCTGTCACGCCCCACCCCTCTTGAAATGTTGATGCTGGCTGTACCTTCTGGCTTCCAACAGAGGCCAACCAGGCACCAAGCCATATTCCCCCTCCCTCCCTGGAGAAGGTGAGCAGTCTGTGGACGCTCAAGCCTTCTCCCCCTGGTCAGCCCTCCGACACCTGGGTCCGCTCCTGAACCTGGGTCATCAGTGTCACAGGTGGAAATCCAACCGCTGCGCCAGTGGGCCAGATTGCACCATATATATTCTGCCTGCTGCTCCTCATTTATAGACCCAAAGTGCTTCAAAATCTTTTGGTCTCAGCTATTTGCAAATTACAGTACAAGCCCTAGTGCTAGTGGTTCCCCCCAATCCCCAGCCCCACAGGTAGAAGTAAATGCCCTGGTGGTAGTGGTGCCCTCCCTCCCTTTGATTCCCAGCCCCGTAGGTAGACTAACATTCACTGGTGGTAGTGGTGCCCTCCCTCCAAGTCCCAGACTCGTAGGTAGAACAACACTCCCCAGTGGTAGTGGTGCCTTCCCTCCCACGAATCCCAGACCCGTAGGTAGACTAACATTCACTGGTGGTAGTGGTGCCCTTCCTCTGAGCCCAGTCCACGTAGGTACACTAACATTCACTGGTGGTAGTGGTGCCAACCTTCCCTCCGAGCCAGCCCTGTAGGTAGACTAACATTCACTGGTGGTAGTGGTGCCCTCCCTCCAAGCCCAGCCCCGTAGGTACACTAACATTCACTGGTGGTAGTGGCGCCCTCCCTCTGAGCAAAGTCCCGTGGGTACACAAACATTCACTGGTGGTAGTGGTGCCCTTCCTCCGAGCCCAGACCCATAGGTACACTAAAATTCACTGGTAGTGGTGCCCTCCCTCCCTCTGATCCCAGCCCAAGGTAAAAGTGACAAGACACTGGCGTACATGAAAAAACGTAGATGAATATGATGTGGCGAGCTATGCCAATGCCAGTCAGATGTACAGATATATGGTGTTATATTCTGTTATATTTTGTATATGTTTAAAATGCCACAAGGAATAATGGATAAAAGGATCACATGGAACAAGGGAATGGATTATTTTTTCAAAGGTCTGCAAATTCCCTGTGACCTAAGAGAAACTGGTTTTCCCAAGGAAGCTGGAAACTGCATTTCAAAAGAGTCTTCCTGGCTAACTAACACAGAGGCCCTAAATCTATGGTATCCCGTGATAATCGCGACTACATTTCAGCAACCACAAATAAGCGACTTGCGGATCCGCAGGTTACCCGCAACGGCAAGTATTCACAAAGGTGGAGCCGGGTTACGAACGGCTCCTTGATCTGACTGCTTGCGGGTGGTGTCGCCAGAGATGTCCGCACAACTAGCGAGAATAGGCTGGCTATTGGGAGCAACCCGTAACATTCCTCCTCAAGAATTGTCTGCAGCTGTGAATCGCTACCGCCGCAGCAAGTGGGCGATTCCAGTCCGCAAAGGCAGTTGTGGAGTCGGACTTAGGTTCTGGGCTGTTCGAAAATACTGCCCAAAGTGTTTGGACTGGATAAGGGCTTCACACACCTCAAGCTAAAATAGGATTTATTCCTTAAGAACTTAATGTTTCAAGTTGGTATCAGCAGTAAAGAAAGAGTCAAAAATGAAAAACATGGTCTGTTTACCCCACCACCTACATATGACTGCAAACAATTACCAAATTCATAAAAGCTTGGTGCAGTATGACTATATATGGGAAAACTTCCAACTACATGACCTAGATAGTCCACAAAAGTCTCCATGCTAGTCCCTAGGCACAGGCAGACAAGTTGTGCCAGGTTTCCTCCAAGGGTGTAACAGTATGAGGCAGAACAGAAAAATACAAGTGAAGCCTAAAATCCAACAGTTAAAAGTGGCTGTTTTTACCATAATCAGACCTATCACTCAGGATTTTTTAAATAGAATGTTGAGAGTCTCAGACTGTTATTTGAGGCTTGTGTGGCATGCATAAGTAAAGCTTACAGCAGGATTTATTACAGGTACACATATACAGCCTCTGATAACAGTCTGAGGGCCAGATATTCAAACCATTGCGCCTAGCACAAAACCATAGCACTGGGTTTGCACGAGGCTGCAATATTCAAAAGCCCTATTAGCGCCGGTGCTGTGTGGTAGCGCCGACACTAATACATAATGGTATGCAGGGGCGGGGTCTGGGGAGCTCCCAGGAATGCCAGTAGTGCGCCATATTCTCTTGTGACTGCCTCCCCAACTTCCCCTTCCCCTATGAGATCATCCACCCCTCTCTAGTGTTCTTCGACAATGCCGTGAGCTACTCTAGTCTCTGTTTGGCTGCCACATATTTTTTCTTCCTCCCTTCTTCCCCAATTCCAACTATGTTTCTGAAATGACCCCTGCTTGTGTTATTCATGTATATTATATACTGTGATGTAATACCGGAACTGATGAATATTAGTGTATGCTCTTTTGTAATGATGTATGCTCTTGTCTAAAATGTATGTAATCTCCTGACGTGGAACCTTTGTAAAAGAGCCTTGGCTCAAAGGTATTTGTAATCCTAGATCTAATAAATAAAAAATAAATATTCAAAGGTATAGCGTGTACTATAGGCATTAGCGCAACCTGTAGCAGGGCACTAGATAACACTGAAAAAAGCTGGCGGTAATGCGGTGGTGCCCCCCCACATCGTGGACCCCCATAGCTGCAGTAGTACATTAATCTCCCTGCTAGTCTAGCTGTCCCCCCAACCCCCTGCATGAATCCCAACCCATTTTCAATAAAATTAAAATGAATTTCCCTGGTAGTTTAGTGGTCCCCCCACCCGGCAGTGACACCCCCATTCAGCCCAGGAACAATCCACAAACAGAGCCGGCAACCAGCTCAGACTCCTCCCACCACCATGGCCAGCCGCTGACTGAGGTACAAATGAGCGCTCATTCATACCTCAGTCGGCGTCCGGCCGTGGTGGTGAGCAGAGGGATGAGCCGGTCGCCGGCTCTGTTCGTGGATTGTTCCTGGGCTGAGCGGGACGTCACTGCCAGGTGGAGGGACCACCAGACTACCAGGAACAGTCTTTTTTTTTACAGTGCACGGGTTGGGATTCATGCAGGGTGGGGGACCACTAGACTACCATGGAAATGAATTCTGCTTTTATTGTGAATGGGTCAGGATTCGCGCAGGGTGGGGCCACTAGACTACCAGGGAAATGAAGTTTACTTTTATTGTGAATAGGTCGGGATTCATGCTGGGGGGTGGGGGGACCATTAGACTACCAGGGTCACTTGTGTGTATCAGGCACACATATGCATGGGTGCGTTGTATGCACCCATACCTCTTGACTTTTCCCTGCTTTTCAGGGAGGTTCCTGATGTAGCCTCCACATGTTCCTCTGTCCCTCATACAATGTGTGTTTATGTGACAGAACAGCATACCTCTCAACTGTCCCTGATTTCCTGGAACGTCCCTGATTTCACCTCAAACATTTACTCTGTCCCTCCTAAAATGTGTGTTCCTGTGGCTAAACAGTGGGGATTGTAAGAATAAACCTATGTCAACCTATAAAGTTGCAGACTTCTTATTATTCAGGAAATATATTCTGCACCGAGTCCCTTATTCTGCCAGCTTTCTCAGTGGACATCACCTATTTTGAAACTGTGTCCCTGGATTTGGGCCTTTGTCCCTGATTTGTTTCAGCCTTGTCCCTGATTCAGGGGACAAGGGGTTGTGAGGTATGTATGCACCCACTGTCCCTGGCAGCACACAGTTCCTGCTGCTTCCATCCTGTACTTCTATTCCGACCAACAGGGGATGCTGTGGGCATGCCTTGGCCTGCAGCGTCCAGCCTGTACTTCCATTCCAACCAAAAGGGGAGCTTTGTGCTCCATGCAGTAGCACCGGGCAAACTGCATGATAATGTATGTTAAGCAGCACATAATGAGATGTAAATGTACCTGTTTGCCCACAGATTACTTAAGTAGGCTCATTTGCATGGGAGCTTTGAATATAGCTCCTGTTTGCCCCAGGCTAACCAGTTTGCACCGGGCTAATGTGCTAGCACTGTGCACTCAGGTTAGCCCCGGGCAAACCTCACTTCAGCATAGCACAGTTCTGCAGTGTGTGGCTTACATTGTTGTTTGCAGTAGATGTCAGACATTTCTGTGCGATCACACACAATGTTCTCCACCTGCAACACTGGCTTTCTCCAGGGTCTAATGAGCTGCAGTAGCAGTGTGCACTTCCCTGTTGCTATATTCAGTGCTGTCTTATTCCCGGGCTGTTTTTGCCCTGCACTCCAGCAAATGTCATCAGATCAAAACTACAAAGCCAGAGCTCTGAATGCCTAAATTCAGCTTTTCAGGTGCCATGCACTGCTTTCTCGTTCCAACCAGTCACCGTTAAACAAGTCGAGGATCTTCTCCTTAATCTTGATACGAAGAAAGTGCAGGTGCAGAGCTGATCGAGCCGTTCTTTCTAAAGCTGGCCTACTTTACACTGGCCCCTCCCGTTACCCACTGTTTTAACCTGTCTCTCAACCAAGGTACCCTTCCCAAGATCGGGAAGACAGCTCATGTTATTCCTTCATTTAAAATCAGGAGATCCCTGTGACCTTAATAATGACCTTCCTATTTCCTTGCTCCCAGCTTTGTCCGAACTACCGGGGAAAGTAGTTAACGAGCAGCTCAGAATGCACCTAGAAAATTCCAACTTGTTAAACCCGATCCAGTCTTGTTTCCGTCCGCTTCACAGCACCACAACTGCACTTGCCAAGGTCATAAATGACTGGCAGATTGCTCCTGACAACAAACGTCATGTCTGCACCCTGTTTCTGGACCTTAGTAAGGCCTTCAATACGGTGGATCATGATCTGCTCCTAATGACCCTAAAAAAGTTCGGGTGGATAACCTGAAACTAAATTGGTTTGCCAGCTACCTTACAGAGATCAGCACGTAAAGGTTGAAGGCGTTGTGTCTCCAAAAAAGGAAAAAAACACTCCTAAGAGGAGTGTCTCAAGGATCAATACTTGGCCTACTGCTTTTTGCGATCTACATAAACCAAATAGACAGTGGCCTACCGTCAGTGAATACACACCTCTTCACTGATGATACAGTGCTCTACATTGACAGACCAACATCGGAGTTTGCCTGTGTGGACTTCCAAAATAAATTTGAAGTCCTTTAGAAAAACCTGCTTGACCTGAAACTCTTACTAAATGCAAAAAACCCGAAGCCATGCTATTCTCTCCTTTAGTCCTTTCTACAAAAATACAATCTAGCTGTCATGAACCTCCAAATAAGTACCTTCCTGGGTGAAAAACTGGAGTTCATGGAGAAATTTAAATACTTGGGGGTCTGGATTGACTCCTAGCTGTCTTTTTTTAGACCACTTAGATGACCTCGCCAAGAAATTGAGACAAAGGCTTGGTATCCTCTTCCGCATCAAATACTCATTGACTCCGGAGGCTAGAAAACTCCTTGTCCAGGCTACTTTTATGCCACTTCTGGACTATGTGGACTTCTTGTATAGCCACAGTACTAGCTTGCCTCTCTCCAAGCTTGACACCCTTTACCACAGAGCCCTCAGGTTTATCTCTGATGCACCTTACTCCACTCACCACTGCGCCCTTATGCTTCCACAGGTTGGAGCTCACTTAGCTTGCGGAGGCAAAAATTGCTGTACTCTGGACCTACAAGGCCATCACTCATAAGCTTCCTCAGTACCTCATAGGCTGCCTGTCCACCTGCCCCCCCAGTATTTATCCCCCTAGAAAACTCACCTACATATCCCTTGTTATTCCCAAAGTTGGAACATGCTTTGGTAGAGCCTCCATATGCTACGCCCTTCCTGTGCTCTGGAACAAAATACAAAAATCCCTAAGGCTCACTCACCCTGTAACACTCTCCCGATTTAAAGCCATGCTCCTAGAGACCTTCTCTGAGGTCTGCCACTGTTTCAAATAAGGGAAGTAGTATCCCTATGGCCAACCCGTCTTTCATATTGCTTATACTTCATCAGGCTTTGTCCACTAGGATTTTGACCTAGGAGACACTGTTTCTGACTAGTACATCACCTACTGACAACCTTCATCCCCCATCTGCTACATTCTTTACATCCTTCCCTCTGTACTGTCCTTACCTGCCCTCATCTACCCTTCCCCCCCCTTTTTTTTTCCTTCTTTTTCCTTCTTTTTCCTCTTCTACTCTGTCTTGTCACTACTATATATGGACTGCTCATACTTGTCTCTATACCCTATTCTTCTCCTTCAGTGCTCCAGCATGCCTGGTCACTTGGTCCTCTTAACTCAAACATGAGCAAGCTGCACTCTCCGGCATGCTGCACTTAGGTCGAATGTATATAGCTTGCTAGTGATTCTTAGCCTGCCGCATATTCCATGTACTTCCTTGCCTTGTAGGATTATGTTGTCATTATATATGCGTACTATATGCTTAGCTTATGGCCCGTCCTGCTACAGTATTGTTCCCAGGTCCATCTTGTAAATGAGCTTGTCTTAATGGTGTTACGCCTGGCAAAATAAAGATATTAATTGATTGATTGTTTGCCTAGCTTCCTTTGCTTGCTATATTCAGCTGGTTTTGCACTGTTCTATTCCTTTTGAATATGGCTTGCTTTTTGCTCTGGGCTAAGTTTGCCCGCCGGGCAGTGCTAATTTAGCCCTGAAGCAAAGTTTTGAATATCTGGCCCTGAGACTCCCAAAATTCCAGCAAACAAAAAGCTTATCACATAATTGCAGTAAAGCTCTGATGGCCATGGTACCGTAGTTTCATCAGATTCATTCCCAGGCAGAGTGAAATTAGATACATCTGAAAGGTAAGACGCTACCAGAGATAGTTTTTGACTCGATAAGACAGTGTATAAGAACTTTAAAAAAGACAACTTGCCCTTATGTCCCAGAACTAAAAGGAGACTCCTTTTCTTACACAGCAGTACAGCATAACCTGCAATACTTGCCCCTGGTGCCTCATGCCAACCATGTTTCCTTCTCTACCAGTTCTGAGTCTCTTGTTTGTTACTTGAAACAGTTTAGTGATAATAATGACAATCTGGGTAGAAATCCAGATCACAGCAAACAATTACTGTAAGTGCTAACAGAAAACACACATAGCAAGTGTACTGCGTGCCTCCTTGACCTTCCTGAAACATGTCGGTCTGCAGTAAACTTTTAGTTTCTAGTGTACTACACAAAAGGAACTTAGTTAAGCCAACCAACCAATTTTTGTGTTTGCTTGCGTGCATGTAAGAAACACCTTGCTTCCAGTAGCAGAAGTTAATGAGCATGCCACTATGCACAAAGAGACTGACTACTGCAATCAGGGAGCACAGCTATAGTGAAGCAGATCAGTCGGCTAACGCCGTTCGGGGGTTGGCGTTTGTGGACAGCGATGGACGTCTTGTGCATTTTTCTGAAAACTCCACATACTATTGTGGGGCCGCGATCGCGCAGGCATGAAGTCTAACGTCCTCCACAGAGTTGCACAGTTGCTGTTAAAAATAATATAATACCTGGGGACTGATTTTTCCCCATCAGGGAAGGGGGTTATAACATGTGTGGGCATGCGCACATAGCGCTCTTCTAGTCCTCTTCAGCACACAGCACGCCGCAGTTTGACATGGCGGTAAGTTACATTTAAAATGTATTTTATATAATTGCTGAGGCGAAAAAGCATTCTCCAGCAATTATATAAAATAAAAGCTATAGAGATGTGTGAAAGTCGAATGTTAAGACACCCCCTTGGCGTGGGATGCCTGTACAAACTCCTCGAGCTTTGCTCTCTGGGTTTATATGGCATCCCACAATTTGGGAGTCTCTAACATTCTCGTTACAATCACCTCTCCATACATTATTCTATATATAACAACACATTAGAAGAATTATCAACAATAACACAATATTTTACACCACCAGCATCCAAATTCACATTTACACGTTATTCAATAAACACCTATTGCCCGACTCCACCCTACAGGACACTGCTGCTATTCGGGGTCCCAAATGCACAATTACAGGTGCGTACATGAGAAGCACAGTATTGTAAGCCATGCACAGAGGTGCACATTATTGGAATTGTTGTTACTGGCCAAATAATGTGAATTATTGGAATTGTTGATATTGGGGGTCTGCCCTCTGCCCCCCTGCAATAATCCCCACAAATAATGTGCATTACTGTAATTGTGGTATTAATACATTAAATTATTGATGGGGGCGTGGGGACGGAGCCCTCCAATTACAACAATAATTTAAATTCCATGACACCGATACCAGAAGGCAAATATTTAGCAGTATACGCAGCACAGTGAAACCCGTAAACCCGTAATAATGTAACTGCCTCTGAACAATCTTGTTTGGGACCCAGAATAGCAGTGGTGTCCTGCATGCTGGAGTCCAGGTGTTGTTTTGTATTATACCATGGACCTCGGAGACCGACCAATGAGAACGGCAGGCTGGCACCTTACCTCCGTTGTAAATCCTCTGATAATCACCGCAAAAGGTGCCAGCCAGCCACATTTAAAAAAAAAAAGGCAATCCAACCCCGAAACCACAAAATTAAAGCCGCCATGTTGAATGCCCACGTAACTGGCATCTCCCACAACTGGCCGCAAAATTTAAACACACTTCACTCCACAGTATACAACTGTTGTTAGCTACCCAGTGAAACTTCATTTAAACTGTTTTCCTTGCCCATAACCAATTCCACTCCACTCACCTCACAGCAGCTGCTTCACGATCTACTCGGCTCTGTTGCCACTTCCTGGAACACTCCTCCATATTTGAATCCCCTCTTTCAGCCACACAGAAACACAGGGAAAAAGCATAAAACAAATCCCCCGTATACATGTGACCAATGCAAACTGCACGTCCTGTACATTCCCGCTGCCTTTCTCTCTGATCTCTCCGTGCGCTAATCCCCACTGTACTGTCGAGCAAAAAAAGGAAAAGTCACGAGAGTGTCAAAAAAAAAAAGAAAAAGACACGAGAGTCTCCTGCACTACACGTTGATCTTGTACAGAGATCTGTCTCTCTTCCTCTTTCTCCACAATCCCCCCCCCAAAAAAGTACCGCAGCTCTCCTTGACGTTACTCTTCTACTGCCAGACCCCTCTCTCTCGCTTCACGCTGCAGCACCCACTACTCTTAAACCCTGCTATTTTGCCTCCAACTCCACAGCCATGGCAACAGCCCTGGCAACTAAGGACTACATTTTTTGGTGGAGTAACATATACAATAAAAATAAAATACAAAAAAGCATGGTTTATTTTATTTATGTTAAAAAAATGAAGACCATGGTATAATTGCAACAAGCCACTGGGGGGTGGGCAAACCATGCCAGCCGTGGTAAATCCCATGATAACCCACACCTTCTCGTGGCTTACTGCTTAAATATTTTGTGATGTTATTCATTCTGTGGGGGCGCTCTGATCAACACCCCCTCCCCTGGGGAAAAACTACAACTTCTGCCATAAATATACCTCTCAACTGCTGTGAATTCCGTGTAGCGCTATGATTTTCACACTCAAATTTACCCTTGCTCCACACAGATTTATTTCTGGACACACAAACTATTAAATAATTGAAGTCAGTTGATAGAAACATTCCTTATCACAAAGTATATGGGGCCTACTATCTGTAGACATAACATTGTTTAAAATAAGAAAGTGCTACACATTCTGACCCTTTGCTATGATTTTTGAAGGCCACTGCTATGATTTTTAATGCTGAGAGGTTGAGAGGTGTGATAACAAAATATAACATATCACAATACTGTGCTTCTCATCTAAGCATAGACCCATGCTTGTTGACGCTATGGGTGTCTAGCACGTAAGTAACCTAACATGCGCCTGCCATCCAACATTCTCCACAAACCCCTGGGGATTTTGGTTTTCGTTCAGCGAAAATGCCAGTTGCTCAACCGTTGCATTTTTTTGGAAGGATTATGAGGACTGACTGCCGGCTGTGCATTGTTACTCAGTGGCGTCATGCCCATAGGGCCCGAGGGGGCATGTGCCCCCCAATATCATTGATCAAAGCTAGTATAAAATACCCGTAAATGTAGTTTATTTTCCAGAAAATCACAAGGTCTAAAACCCATGGCACTTATCGAAAAGAGTAGGGGAATTTCCCTGGTGTCCCGGCCAAATTTCCCTCATTCACTAAAAATACCACCAACAGCTTAATCTGGTTCAAGATCAGTTGGCATTCATCTGTATCCCCCTTCCCTGGATCGTGCCTGAAAATTGGCAGGATTTGTCTAGTGCACTTACCCGGTCAACAAAAACTAAATAAATGCTGAATAGCATTATGCTGTGCTATACTAGTTATTTAATACCCTGCCATGCCTATTGCACGAATAAGGGATATGCCGGGGGGGGGGGGTGACTGTGTAATAAAGCGATTATCTTGTGAAGTTGCCATTAACCTCAAGTAACCTCATGAGTGCTGGAGCGTGATGTAATAACTGTGTGTGTATAAATGAAATTTATACACACAGTTACTCAAATAAATGGATTTATCATACTCTGTTTATCGTCGTCCCTATTGCATATATGCAATTATACAATGGCAAGAGAAAATCCCGGTCCTAGATTGGTCAGACTGGGACTGGACATGGGATGTTATCCCAGCATAACATCCCGGCTCTAGTCCCAGTACAGTCATGACCACATGGAAAGTTTAAAAAAAAAATCCATCCACAGCTGTCCGTTGCTTCCTGCTCGCACTGAAAGTGAAAGCCGCATTTCCGATCGGCTTCACAGCAGGCACAGCTCTCACACATTCCCCAAACAAGCTTTGTTTATTTCTAAAAAGGAAAAAAACTGAAATCAAAACCGTCTTCAGGATTAGCATCACAGCAGTCTCCCGCTCTTTCTCCGGTGCCCACCCGCACCAACACCACCATCTGCTCGCACTGAAAGTGAAAGCCGCATTTCCGATTGGCTTCACAGTAGGCACAGCTCTCACACGTTCCCCAAACAAGCTTTGTTTATTTCTAAAAAAAGGAAGAAAAACCTGAAATCAAAGCCGTCTTCAGTATTAGCATTACAGCGGTCTCCCGCTCTTTCTCCGGTGCCTGCCTCATTCATCCGTTGTACTAACGCTCGCTCGTCGTTCAACTCATCTTTCTTCTATGTCTTTTTTTTTTTTTTAAATACATGAAGCAATAGCAGGAGAAAAACAGTAAAGAAAGGAACCAGTATGGGAACACCTAGAGGAGCGGGTTTTGGGGGACACACCTATTAGAGACCTGCAACAGACACACAGAAAAACAGCTCCACCTGCTGTACATACAGTATAAGGCACTATTTTCAAATCCACATCCTTCCACAATCAAAAAACTAAAAAAAATACAATTAAAACAGTATTTTTTAAACAATTTTTCCAATGTAAACGTAAACAAGCCATTGTATAATAGGAATAATGCCCTCCAGGGTGGGTGTTATGCAGGTATAACATCCCACCTCGGGTGTTGGACGCCCTCGGCCACTGGCCTCGGGCCCAACCACCCAAGGTGGCATGTTATCCCAGCATAACACCCACCCTGTCAGGCATTATTCCTTTAGTAATACATTGAAAAAATTACACAGTAAACACATTATCAGCAAGAACAGATGACCTGTGTCATTATTTTTCATGCAAAACATTTATAGTAGATGACTGTAATAATTTGACTATTCAAATGGTGCATTTCTGGCTTTTAGCAGGTAATTAATTAGTTAGTAATGGATTGTAAATAGCTAGCTGATTCACTGTATGGTAAAAGCCACCAAACTGCACCATTTCAGTTCAGTTTTTATAAAATTGCTTTGAAAATACAAGAGGTCACTGTCTCAGACTGAACAAAGAAAAAAAGTATCATCATGACAGCATTTAGCTTGTTAAGGAAAAGCTTCCGGGTCTTCTAAAAGTCACCAAAATGCACCATTTGACCTCATTTTTTTCAAAATGTTCCCAGCGCTCCCCCAAGAGAAATTTTGATTTCGTGCCCCTCCAAAATTTCTGGTTGCATGACTCCCCTGACTTTTACACACACTTGTTTTTAACTGCGTTACAGGTTGCCCTGAAGAGTGGTACCGGATCGTTCCGTGTACCGAATTTTTCTTTTGCTGCCTCCTTTAGTCAAATAACGAAAGTTTTCCCCCCAGA
Organism: Neoceratodus forsteri; assembly: GCA_016271365.2. Lineage (NCBI taxonomy): Eukaryota > Metazoa > Chordata > Ceratodontiformes > Ceratodontidae > Neoceratodus > Neoceratodus forsteri. The sequence continues at coordinate 1,704,532,807 of CM028129.1, read as the reverse complement.
CCCTTTACCTGTGCCGTGAGCCGCCTGACAGTCCAAGTTGGAGACGCTTCACTCAGCGTCCAGCGGTCCCCATGGTAACTAGCCTCGCTGCCGGGAATGACCACGCCCCTTTCTGGGGCACGTAAAGCGCGCCGCCATAGTGGGGAGGTCAAGAGGCGGGATTGGGCGCGTTGGTATTGCGCGAGTAGGTAAATTGTACTTTTTTTTAAACATTTTAAGTCACAGCCATGCAGAATGTGGGCATTATTCTGTTCATCGTACTCGTTTGTATTTATTTACTGCAGTTTCAGTGGGCGAATGCGCAGTATGGAGCTAATAATCTTGTTTTAAATCAGCTCTGACTTGAGCCGTGGAGGGGACTGGTTGCACTGCAGGTAATGCTGTTTATTCTGCAAGGTATTTGCGGCGGGACTGTTCGTCACGGGCATACTAACCGGGCAACGAGTTGCACGTTTTTGTTTTTTTTTTGTGATGGATGTAGGGCTGTTTACTGTGGCCTGGCTGCAGGTGGGGACTGCTAAGGCATACTGTCAAATCAACCGGTGTTGGCAGAATGACTGAAATGAACATGTTTTTCCCACTAATTGCACTTCTTACTGCACCATTGGGCTCCTACACACATTTATTTCCCCTGTGCTATATAAACGGACCCTAAGGGGGTCCCAAGCACCCTATCAAGCCCTACCTGTGGTTCCTGGCAAGCTTTTGTTTCTGTAGAGCCGCTGAAAGCTGCTATGTGTGGGTACTACATTCTGCCTCTACCCCATAATAAGAACTCCTCTCCCATAGACAGGCCCCCAAAAAAAAACCCTCTGGTTGTCCATAGCAGAGATATGCTGCCCAGAGACACACAGGCATCCAAAAGCCATGCAAGCATATTCCCCTACTACCCTTGCTCCATCTGCAGTCATCTCAGAGACCCATGCTCTTTCCACAGTTCCTCACCACCTTGACTCTCGCTCCGTCTATGGCCTCTTGGATGCACCCCTTCCTGGCAAACCAGAACCTCCCAACCCACCAGACACGCTTCCTTCAGAAGACATACCTCCCTCCTGGGACCCCCAGATGCCTTCCACCCTAACCTACCAAAGAGCTCATTCTCCAGCCCCCTGTAGTCCTCTCCCTCCCAGGTCCATGGATCTCCTACACACACACACACACATCTCACGCTCATGGGCTAACTACATTTGCCCTAAAAGGATCTCCAAGCATCCTGTCATTCCCTGCCAAGCTTTTTTTTTCTTTCAGTATTGCTCCTGGATGCTGCTACTTGGAGTCACTACATAATGAATCCGATCCCCACCCCACAGCAGGAACCCCTCTCCCATAGAAAAGCTACCCTCTTGCAGCTGCCGCACATCAGGGTTGGGGTGCAGATTCCAGCAATGGTGGGGGGTTGCAATGCTAATGCCCCCTTCCTCTCTGCATCACTCCTCTCCCTTGGGGTCTCCCAAGATGTCCGAGCTGGGCCGATCCTGTGAAGCGACTGGAAGAGCCAGCCCCTTCCTGCTGTGGTTTGCCCCCTTCCCCAAGCAAGGAAGGAGGGAGTCCTTGGTTTTCTCCTTGACGACACAAAAATCGTGCCAGGCTGCTTACTCCCGGTCTGCAGGGTCGATCTGATCTCAGCACTAGGGCCTGTTGTCAGGAGCAGATGCATGGTCCATTTTCCTTGTTTCTGCCCCATATCACCGAGGACGGTGACCAGCAAAGGGAGCCAGGGAGCATACGCATGCCGATACGTGCCGCCACTCTGGATCCCATCTGACATCCTCCTCTCCCTTCTTGGTGTTCCCCAGCTGCACCTCCACCCTTGGTCACCCAGGTAGCGGTAATGCAGCCAGAGCAGCAGCCATCCCACCCTGGAGGAGGAGAGCATCCATAGGACACTCAATCCTCCTCCCTCTGGCCAGCCCTCCAATGACCTATGTTCGTTCCTGAACCGGGGTCACTGGCGTCACAAGCAGTAGCTCAACCGCTGCACCAGAAGTCCGACTTGGAGAGAGGGGTGTTGAGTCTGAAAGCACAAAGCCAGTCCAAATAATGAAAACTTTTTGTCAGGTAAATGAGAGACACAGACACTCCAAATGAGGTACAGTGTGAGGCATAGTGTCAAACTGGGGAGGAGGTGTTTTCTCAGGTCTCTGCTCATCCTTTTCATGACCCCCCAACAGGAGTGTCAACTCTATTGTAGATTTTGGTGTAGTCCACAAAGAGGCAGATTTTCCCTTCCAGCTCCTCTGTAATGTCACTTATTTTTCCACTTCCTCCCAGACAGCCGTACTTAAGAAGGGCACCCCAGCACCATCACTCTGATGTCCACTGGCATTTACCTCTTCAAGCCCTACTGGAGAATGGATTCAGTTCAGGATGGTGTCCTTTGTGTGCTCCTCCTCATCCTGCCACTGGACTTTTTCTGGTTATCCTGTCCCTGGTGAAGTGTGGCGTACAGTGATGTCATTGTGCGAGCACTGACGTCTGCTGGACCTCCCAACTTTATGGCCCAAGCTGCCTTTCCTAGAGCTTCCAACAGTGGCCAGATGAGCATCGGGCTTGGCACCCCCCCCTTCCCGACTAGAACAGTTCTACGGATACTAAATCCCACCCCCCCCCCGGGCTGGCCCTCTGACACTCCAGATACACTTCCAACCCAGATTGTCAGTAGTGCTATTACTGAGCTGGTGGGCCAGCCTGCAGTGTCACAAAGGCATTTAAAGAGGACCGGTCCCAGCACTGATCCCTGAGGCATCCTGCTGGTCCCTCTACCTCCCTTCCTTAGAATGAATTTTGTTAACCACCACTCTCTGACTCCTATCCCTTAACCAGTTTTTTTAACCCAACTTACCACCTTCGGACCCACTCCTAAGCTATCCAGCTTGCTAACTAGTCTGTGCGGAATGGTGTCAGATATCTCACTGAACTGTAAGCAGGTCACGTCTACTGCTCCACCCTGCTCCAGTGCCTTTGTGAACCAATCAAAGAAATCTATCAGATTTGCCTGACTGTGCCCCGTAAATCCATGTTGCCTCTGGTCTTGTAACCTGCTGGATTCAACATATTCCACATGCCTTTTCTTCAGCAGTGACTCCATTGACTATCCCACCACTGACGTCAGACTGACTGGATATAATTTCCAGCCCCTTTCCATGCTACCACTCTTGTGAAGTGGAACTAAATCTGCCTTCTTCCAGTCCTCCTGAACCAGTCCTGTTTCCAATGAGCCATTAAACAGGACTGTAAATAGGAACAGAGGTGAGTAGAACCAAATCTGGATGCATACAGATAATATGGTGAGGATGGAGTACAAATAAAAATGCTGCAAAAACTCAATTGTGTAATTTGTTTTGATTTATTTTTTAATTTTGTCACCTATTGCCAGATTGTTTGTACATGGAATGGGGATCGGGGCTGGGTGGGCGTTGTTTGTACATGGGCAGGGGATCGGGCTGGGTGGGCGTTGTTTGTACATGGAGCAGGGATCGGGGCTGGGTGGGGTTGTTTGTACATGGAGCAGGGATCGGGGCTGGGTGGGCGTTGTTTGTACATGGAACGGGGATCGGGGCTGGGTGGGGGTTGTTTGTACATGGAATGGGGATCGGGGATGGGAGGGGGTACGGTATTGCCCCTCTCGGGGATTGGGGCAGGCTGGGGGTTTGTCTACTGGAAGTGGGGAACGGTGTCGGGAGGGGGGTACCTCATGGATGTATGGGCTGGCAGGGGGACTGGCCATGCTTGTGCCACTTGGGGCTGGCCCAGTGCATTCCGCCAGGCGCAGCCATGCTAATGAGCTCATTATGGGTGTGCATGGGACCCGTTTGCGCCAGGCATGCCCAATGACTAAGCTCATTTTTATTATGTTGTGGCTGAATATTGCCTTAGGGGGATATGGCGCATCCAGACATGCGCCACAAATTTCCCCGTAGCCGGTCTTCATCCCCGAACCGTGGATGCATTGTGCGTCATGCATCCAGGGTCTGGTATTCATCAAGGATGTGCGATCTGTGCCAGTCATGCATTCTGACTGAACACGACACCAGAGCCAACCGGCACATCCATTTTGTGCGCCGCATTGATAGGCGCATGCAAACGGACGGCTCTGAATATGTCCCCCCGGTAAACTTTTATTTTTAAAGTAGAAATTCATAATTAAAAAAAATAATAATTTCACACTGCCCCTCCCATTTTCCGCCCAAACTCCGGGCCCCCACCTGGCTGCTCCGGACTTGCCATCCCCCTGGTCGATACCCCCTAGCTTACCCCCACGGCAGGGCCACAGCACAGGCGACCCTCTCAACGACAGGAGACTGTCTTGGGCACGCCCACCGACGTTACCTCCCTGGCTTTCCCACAGGGCAGGGGATTCGAGGCCGGCCAAAGCCACAGGTGTTGGAATTTGTTGGCAGGGAGAGAGCCGGAGGAAGCGACCGGAGCCAGGAGAGAGCATCATTAATGGGCGGCTGCAATATTGTATGCTATTTTTCCTCTCAAGGCTGGGATGTGCAGTGACATCAGGTGTCCACCACACCCCCACAAGTGGTGGCACCGGCATGGAGGTATCCCCAGCTTCCCCAAGGGTCTGTGTTGCGCCGGACACTCTACCTGCCGCTTCCCCCTCTCCCCGGAAAAAGAGAGCAGTCCCTAGGACGCTCGACCCTTCTCCCCCAGCCAGCCATCAGATGTCCCAATTCCGTTCCCGAACCCGGATCGTTGGAATTGCAGATGACACCTTGTGCCGACAGGCTGGCAACAGAAATTCATATTTAAGGCCCTTGGAATTCTACAGTTCCACGCCCATGGCATTTTCTGCAGAATTTGCATTATGCTGCAGAATATATGTTTTGCCACAGAATTCTGTGCTTTTGGTGATTTTGCATTCAAAAATACTATACAATTTTTTCATAGTGTATGGGTCCTTTCGTCTCATTGTTTATCATGATGCCTCTCCTCTATGATGTCATTGATGACATCACATAATATGTTGGTCATTTGCTTGACTGAATTCTGCCATACAAATTAACTGATGCCACAGGAATGAACAAACACTGCTTTAGAAAATGGGCTTAGAAATTCTCGGGCTTCGATTGGCTGATAGCCCTGCCATGGTGGGCATTTATTGGACAACAGAGCCTGGGTCTGAAAAAGCGCCAGTCCCAACTGCCCCAGTCTCTGAAATCAAGGGGTCAGAACATTCAAATTTACCTGTCGCCATTGTTTTCCTCTTGCTTGGCAGGCATATTTACAACCACCTACCCTCCCCCAGTCTTTTATTGTTAGTAAAATAAAAAAATAAAAAATAGTGGGCACACATTAAAAGAACAAAGAAAAAAAAAAAAAGTCTTGACAAAATCAGCAGAGCGAGAGAAAGTGCTATATCCTTTAGCATTACGTTTTGTATGAAAGCAGCAGTATTTTTTTGTCATCGCTGATGTATGTCCATCTGTGGTACGGAAAATGAAGAAACGACCGCTCCTCCCACACACACAAGTGGTGACAGAGCTAGCGGTCTCTCTCTCTCTTGATGGGCCGCCCGCTCACCACGACCGCTTCTCAGCTTGACTCTCCCAAAGTAAGCACTGCATGAAATTAATGGAAAACTGCAAGCAGAGAAATGGTAAATGAAGAAATGATGGGAGAAACTACCACTTCTCCCGGTACAGTAGCAGTACCAAAGCTTGCGGTCTCTCTCTCTTCCTCGGTCACCCGCCCACCACCACCACTCCTCATCTTGACTCTCCCAATGCGGTATGTAAAAAATGGAGGAAAAAAAAAAAAAAACATGCAGAGAAATGTAGCTTCTTCCTTTGGCTGCAACTCTTTTCTGTTCCCTAAAGTTTATTTAGGTTTTGTTACCCAGGTGAGTACACTAGACACAAACAAATGCCTATCTTCAGGTGCGACCCAGCAGAGTACAAGCAGAAAGACAACACTGGAAAAATTGCACATTGTGAACAGGTAACCAGATACATACTTTTCAAGAATGAAGAGATTACATGGAGAATCGGGTAGACAATGAGAGAGACATTATGGGGCAGGTAACATAAGGTACAGTACATCCAAATACCCTTCCCTCGGCAACTCCAAAGTGCCGTCCCACCTGCAACCTTTCAAGCTTAAACTCAGAAGGAAAAATAAATACAAAAACTGTGCTTTAGCAATTTTAATCGTGTGTGTGACTACAGCAACCACAGCCAAAGTCACAGCTACACATAATTATAATGCAGACAGATGAACTATTTTATTACAAAATTTAAATGCCCATAGCCACCCAGAGTTATATTCTCCCGCTGATGTGAGGAGGCGACTAGGGGAATATATTTATTTGGGGTGTGGGTGAAATGGGAGCATCTTTTTTTTTTTTTTTTGTGGAAATACAAAACCCAATGTGCTGTCGTACGGTGTCTTTTTCATTTTGCGGGGGGGGGGGTTAAATATTTCTATCGCCCAAACGGCTGCCATAGCGAGTTGCAGGCAGGACTGTGCTCTTTGCTGTGATTATGCAAATTAATGGGAGTCTCAAAGAGAAGCATCCCAGCACCCAAAATACAAATGACTCTCGCACTGTCCCCGAGTATTTTTTTTCCCCATTAGTTTTTTTTCCCCCAATGTTGCGCCCCCGCTCACTCGTGTGTCCCTGTTGCGAGTGTGCGCATGTGGAGGCACATGCACACTGCACACTTTGGAACGCCCCACCCTACCAGTCTGCAAAGGGGGGGGGGTGTTGCTCTGCTGGAAGGGAAAGAGCCAGCTCCAGAGAAGGTGCTCTGATTGGAGGAAACTGCTGCTTGAGCTGGCCCGTCGGTGCAGCGGCAAGGTGTCTGCATTCAACGCCAACATACCGGGTTTGGGAATGAACCTGAGAGTTGGAGGGCCAGCCGGACAGAGAAGGACTGAGCATCTGCGGGGTGGTTCTTCTTCTCCCGGGGGGAAGGGAGTGAGTGTCCGGCATGTCAGCGGCCCCTGGCGGAGGTCGTGGGATCCACAAGAAAAATAAATGACCGGCATCAGGTTATATCGGAGGCAGGACAAACGAGAGTAGCCAGAAATTTCCATTTTATACACAGTCTCCAACAGTTGCACCCCCCAATTAAAAAATGTGTACATCCTCTCCAAATGGTACTCCCTTCCAAACAAGTCAGATTGTTGTCAGATGATTCTTCTAATCTCTAAAGAGGTTATACATGTATCTTTCTCCTAAACAACAGAAGTTTGAACAGAGATGCTTCTCAGTGGCCTAACCCAAATACTACAGATTAGAATGAAAATGTTAACAGAAAGGCATGTGGTTTGCGACAGGCACTCAACAAATCTGTACTCGGATGTGTACAGTGAGTATGCCTGCCTACACCTTTGCAACAGACACCAGATGTCATTGCACGTCCCATCTCCTGGGGGACAAAAAGCATCTCAAAGGTCCCCAAGGCATGACGCCCTGCTCCGCTGCTGTCTCCACTGCCCAGATTGTCCAGCTGGGGAGGGCCTGCTCCCATGGCCCCACTCTGGGGAGAGCCAGGGCTCAATCCCATGTGACTGCTGGGGGATTCCCATCCAGTGGCCCCGCCAAGTCGGATAAGCCTGGGCATGGTGGGGCGGCATGTAGGGGAATATGATTGTAATTTATTACATCGCGGATTGGGGCTGGGAGGGAGATCCACTACATTACGGCAATGGGGACAATGCTTATTTTTGGTGTCATCAGGGCTGGGGGGGGACTGGACTGGCATACATAGCACAGTGCAGCTATGCTAGTGAGCCCATAATGGGCGTGCATTAGGCCCCTTTGCCCCATGCATGCCCAGTGAGCTCATTAGCATATTTTGGCTGAATATCGCCACGGGGGGGGGGAACAGCACATCCAGGTATGCACCAACCATTCCTCCATTGGCGTTCTTCAGCCCCATACCCTAAAACTGAACGTTATCCAAAAAAAAAAAACATGGACCTGTTCCTGTGGTGGCACTCAAAGTGTATGTGGCACAGTGCAGTTACAGCTATGCGCGTGGAACAGCACAGTGACAACAGTTAATGTGGTACAGTACAGTAACAGTAGTGCACATGGCACAGTGCAGTGTTGGCAGCACATGGTGCACTATGCATTGATAGCCGTACATGTGAAACAGTTCATGGCACAGCCCAGTAACATCAGTGCAACTGGCATAGTGTAGTGATGGCCATGCCCATGGTACAGGTCAGCAATGACAAGCCACGTGTTAGAGAACAGTGATGGCAGACCATGTGGCACACTGTGGTGTCTGCTGTGCACATGGTACTGCACTGTGGCAGCAGTACATGTTGCACTGTGCTCTGTTACACACAGTGGTGTTACCGCACTGTGGTGTGTGCTCTGCCAGCACTGTGCAGTGCAGACACCACAATATGCCGCATGCAGTGCTGACAGCACTGTGCTAGGTGGCGGGTTGCCACTTCACTATGCCATGTGCAGTGCTGACACAACACTGCTGCATGGCATACTGATGCTGTGCTATACCATGGTGATGCTGACGCCACACTTTGCCACATGCAGTGCAGACACTGCACTGTGTCATGTATGACACGAACATTGTGCTGTGCCTTACAGATCTCCAGATAAGATTTTTTTCAGAGTCAGTACAGTATTTCTCAGTTTTGTACAGAGGTGAGTAAAACCAAATTTGGATGCAAACAAATAAAATATGGTGAGTTAGGAGTACAAATTAAAATGCTACCAAAAATTAATTTGTGTCATTTGTCTTCATTTATTGTTTTGTTTTTGCCGCTTATTGGCAGGTGGAATTAGTGAAGAGCACAGCCGAGCACCGCAGAATTGAACTTTACTGTCCCGCCGGCTCCATGGTAGAGCTTCCGCCTGCGAAAGACGTTTCTAGTTCAGAAGGGAGCCACTGATGTCAGAGGCCAGCTGGGGAGGAAGATTGAGGACTGACTGCTCTCCGGGCATGGGAAGATTCTTGCATTTGACCAACCCATGGTGGCGACCGGACATCTGACAGTGACTGTTCGAGATCTTCAGGATGTGTGCTAGATGTCCGGTGCTCTGCACAGCACTATGTCACTGCATCCCACGGCTCCCTGGGGGATGGAAAAAAAATAAAAAAAATAATCTGCCTGTGCAAGAGGACATCTGCCCTCCACCAGACCACATACAGCCAACCGTGGCACTCACCCCAGGTCACGAACCAGTCTCCATTCCTGGAGAGGCCCCTCCCTGACGACTTGCCCAGGATGAGGGTGGGTGGTGAGCCAGGCTGCACTCCGGTGGGGTGGGTAAGTCCCGAGAGATGGGGGACGAGGTTCGACAGATGGTGGACAGCTGACAACCCCCCCAATTTGTTTATAAAAATTGACTTTGCAGCTTATTAGGTTTTGCATGATTGTTTTTTCCATATTGGTTTATTTCCACAGCAGGATAATTGGGGGGTTCACTCCTGTCCCTCTCCCTACGGACCAGCGCCTGCCTCCCCTGGGGCCTAACTCACAGAAGGGCACTACCACGGATTCCTCTTTTTGATGGGATGTGAAGGGCCATCTCCCCCCCAACCTAAGACATAGTCTAGTTCAGAAAGTGGTGGTCAGGGTGGCAGTGCAGGTCCACAGACAAATATGCCATCTCTGGGGTCTTCCCGAGTAAAACCGCTTCATTTTGGCATAATGTTACCATGTTCAGTACAGACATAAACTTCAATAATGATTCCACCATTTGTTTCCTACTCCTTGCGCAATGTTAACCCACAGTGCCCACATCATCCAGAGTTCTGTTCTCTCAGAGATGTGAGGAGGTGAATAGTGGACTACACCTCTGTGGGGAGTGTGTGAAACGGGAACCTCTTTTGTGTGTAGAAATACAAAACTGCATGTGCCTTTGTCCAATGTCTTTCTCTTTTTTGGGGGTAAAGTATCTCTGTTTGCTTGAACAGCTGCCATAATGAGTTGCATGCAGACCATTCTGATAACTGTGGCTATGCAAATCAATGTGACGCTTTGAGAGAAACAATGAAGCACCTGAAACACACATGTCTCTCACACTGTCTCTGTGTATTTCTGTAGTGTAACTGTTTGGTAGTACGCTTGACATGGTCGTCCTCTGTGCAGTCACTAAGACGAATAACTGTGGCCGTACTTAATTCCTGCATTGCTTGTCTGCAAAGTTGAACTGCGAGCTTCACATGTGCAGGAGACACATGCAAACATAAACGGACACAAAAGCGTAATGGTGCTGACCGGAAGAAATGCTACAGGATGGAGAGTTTAACTTTGGAGGCAAACGAAGAAAGTAAGTACTGCCACAGTTTTTCATTTTAGAGACTGCTCAGAGAATTAACTGGTCAAGCATGTTACCAAACAATGATACTTCAGCAATACATGAGGACACCGTGAAAGCCATTTGTATTTCAGGTGCTTCACTGTTTCTCTCTGTGTCCCACTAGATTGCACATGCTGAGTTAGGGACGTCACTTAGGGCGCAGTGTGTGAATGCTGTGATAACGGCAGATGTTGCTCCCGATTGGTGCAGCATAAGACTTCGTCTTCCCTATAAACACAAGTGGCTCCCAGTTTGCACACTCAATTCAATTAGTTATTCAATTATTAGAATCTATTAGGTATTCTGTATTTGCATCCTAATCCAGTGGCTCTAAGAGTAAGCAGGGTTACAGACAGGATGACAAATATTGATGAGAAAACTCAGCTTTATGTCCCTTACTCCACTTGGTTCACCCTCTGCTCTAGTCTATATTTATATAAAAAAAAAAAATTCTCATATACTTCCCGCTAAAAACTGTCCAGTTAAGAAAAACCCGTGGTCGAATAATTAAATAAGCCTTTCGTTTTACTGCTCTGTTCTAGTGTTATACTCCCTGTCTGGCTTCTGTACCTTCTTTAACCCCACGTCACCTGAATTGAATTGAGAACAATACACCCAGGTAGATAAAGTGACCTCCTAAAGCACCAGCTGGAAATTCAAGTGCCCTATGAAGGCACTTTACCTTGAGATGTGAGAAGAACCAAGCTTGTTCTTCAGTCTTGGGGGGTGTTATGTATATATAACTAACCCCCAACTGTTAAGTACAACGAGTATACCACACTATAACTTAAGATGGCTGGGTTCAATGACTTGTAAGGTTTGCCATTAGTTATTGAAGGTTCTTTTTGCCCCTCTGCCCATCCACCACCACTGGACGAGGATATATGCATTGCTGACTTACCAGCCAGATAGCTATGGGAGAGAAGGCACTTTGCTGGAGTGACACTAGAGAGAACAGGAGTTCTGAGACTTGTATACATGACTGTAATTTATGCTATGTGTACATATACTTACACTCTGTTGCTTTCTTCCCACAGGTCTGCTGACCTGCTAACCCTGGAGACTGTAGGCTATATACCTGACCCACCAACCTTCCGGTATTACCAGCACTGGGCCACCCCTCGGACCTCAGTAGCTGCACTTTCACTCACGGATGCCTTCAAGTGAACCTTTCCTGCATTTTCATTCTGCTAAAAAGTTCAATGCTAATGCAAACATTCAGCATTGACAAATGCTTGTTTTACTTCTTTTCTGACTCAAAACAGGTAGGGAGATCAGCATCACATGATTTATGCCGCAATATTTAATGAGTGTCTTTGAGTGTTTCACATTAGCCTTTGAAAAAGGAGTTTTTTCTCCGAAACATGTCAGGCATGGTGTTTTTATCGCAATAAAATATAAGTTAAATTGTATTTTTGCTGTGACGTCCTTCTTATAGGCTTGGTGTGTGCTTGGAAATTTATTTCATATATTTACTTGTGGTTCCTTTAGCACCACCATGTCTTTGTGCACAGTCTATTTGTGAAAGAGTGTAGAACAAGTCAAGTGTTTGGGGAAGGTTGAGGTGATAGGAGGGGACTTAGATCTGTTTGATCAGACCATGGTGGCCCTTCTCTCCTGCAGCCTCCCCATAGATCCTGAAAGCGTGCCCACCATTATCTTGCCTGAAGGGTCCCAGAAAGGTTATTGGGTCATTCATTTACATAGTGACCCATCCGCTCCTGGGGATCCCCAAATATAGAGAGTTTCAGAGAAAAATTGCTTAGATTGCAAGCTATGGAGAGACAATCTGCCAAAGAGTTTGGTGAAGATGCTAGAACTTTCTGAAGACACCACTCCCTTGCAGTCCCCCTTAACGTCTCCTGCTACCCCTAGAGCTTTTCCTGTGGTAACTTCCCCTATTGTGATACCATCCGTACACCTAGACTCTTGCCGTAGACTTAGACTGTTCCCAGGTACGGTCCCGGTGCCCATGTGGGAGGATGACTTGGAGATATGGATGGATTATGCCACCGCCCTGGTCTAGGAGTGGCAGTGCTCAGAGGGAGAGAAAAAAAGATACTCATGGAGAGCTTGAGGGGCCCTGCACTGGAGGCCATCCATACCGTTCTGCCCTGAAGGGGGTATTTAGCAGCACTGGGTCAGGGGAAGACCTGATGGAAATTCAAATCCACCAAACAATGGAAAAATGAAAAACTGTCCACGTTTCTCACCAGAATTGAAAGGGCCTTGCAGAAGGCTATAGGAAAGGGGGAGTTCCTGCCAGTGAGCTGAATAGAGTCAGATTAGAACATGACTTTAAATCCACCAGGTACTCCAGTGTGTTGATGTTGAAACTGAAATTGCAGGATCGGAAAGCCAATCCACCTGAGTATTGTTACCTTATGAAGGAGATTCGGGAGGCCAAGAATGATAAAGAGGGATGGAAACCCTGTGCTGGGGTTGCCCAAACCAACCAGACCCCCTGATTGAAGTGATGAACAACATAATGAATCTGCGCTTCAGCAAATGAGGGAGTTACTTAAGGAGATGAAAGCCAGTCAACAAGTCACTGAGGTGGTTTAAAACGTCATCCCTTGTCAGACGCCTGCTTAGCTAAAAAGTGAGGTCTCGCTTGGGAGTGGGGAGGGTTCATGTCATTGCCTCCAAACCCTGGATGGAAACTGAACTGATGGAAGAAGTAAGAGAACTGGGAGTCCTGGTAGGAGACTTTGTAGAGCCACTCAAGTAACTGACCACTGGTGGGGCCAAGAGGAACGAGAAGGTGAGCCCCGACCCAAAGAGGACCTGTGGAGTTCCCCTAGCCAGCTAAACAAAGAGAAACATAGAAACAGAGAATTTGATGGCAGATAAGGACCGCTTGGCCCACCCAGTCTGCCCATTTCCCTACCTAATGGATAAGCTGCATATCCTAGTTAACCAGCAGCCTACTTCTTCCTACCCCCACCCCCTAGAATTGCCTTATGACTGTCCCATGCATGCTTGAATTCCACCACTGTTTTTTGACTCCACAACCTCCTCCGGAAGGCCGTTCCATGCATCCACAACCTCTCTGTGAAAAATACTTCCTTAAATTACCTCTGAGCTGCCCCTCTATCTGCAAATTGTGCCCTTGTTCTTGCACACCTCTTTTTTGAAAGATGCTACCCTGTTGGACATTGTTGATTCCCTTGAGGTACTTGAAAGTTTCTATCATGTCCCCCTCTCCCTCCTTTCCTTGAGGCTATACATATTAAGCTCCTTAAGTCTCTCTCTAGAGGGAAGAGGTGTCCCTCTTCCCCCTAGAGACTCCAGAGAACCAGTATTTTGTTACCGCTGTGGGGAAGTATTTTGTTACTGGTGTGGGGAAGATGGGCACACTAGACCGAGCTGTACTTTTTCTGAGTACTTGAGAAGAGTCACCACCAGGTTACTGGCTTTGGTTCAGCGGAGCAACATAAGGCCTCAGACGGGGCCTGTGGCAAAGACCTATTCTTCAAAGACTGCTGTAAAACAGATGACTGAGTCAACTTCACCCGATTGGTCTGAGGTGGTAGGCCCTTCAATGGAAACCACTGTGACAGTGAATGGTGTTTCTGCCAGGGCTGTACTCGACAGTGGATCACAAGTAACCATCGTATTCCAAGACTGGTACAACCAACACCTGTCTGATGTGCCACTACAACCCCTAGAAGGTCTGCACGTGTGGAGATTAAGTGAAAAGTCCTACTCTTACCTGGGATGCATTCGAATGTGGCTGTCTTTTCCCATGGCTGTGGCCAGAGTAGATGAGCAAGTAGAGACTCTAGTCTTGGTGTTCCCCCTTTTGTGGTAGTATGATGGTGTTCCCCTATTCATTGGAACCAATGCCCACATGTTTGTGAGGCTGGCCCAGCTGTGCCAAGAGAAGCAGGGGCGACAAACTAAGCGGGCCATGCGAATTCCAGCTTTGGTAAAGCAAGCCTGTGACCTACAAAGACAGACTACAGAGGTTGATAAGGATGAACCAGTGGGGATAGTGTAGAAAAAAGATCCTGAGTCTTAACACCCAGTATACCGTCTGTGGAGAAGCACACCTCAGAAGAGATGTAAAAAAACAAAATACTGATGCTGGATGCCCCCAGATGAAGGGAAGTTGCCAGACTGGTTATTGGTCAAGTCCAATATTCTACCTGCTCATGCCCATGCCTATGTCTGATGAGTGGTGGTTGAACTCCAGAAGGTGTCTGATCGAGAGGTTTGAGTAAACCAGGGATGTACCTTAGCCATGGTGCACTGTGCGGACACTGCAATACTGCTCAGCAAAAAGTACTCGTGTGAAAGAGAGGAGGTGATCCCAGACCTGTTTGATTTCAGAGAATCCCCACTGCAGAAGACCCGAATCAGCCAGAAACTCACCCAGAGGGACCAAGTGTTCTTTTTAAAGGAATGGGATGTATCCATGGATATGAGCATAATATTCGACTTCATGACTATAGACCATTCCAAGAGCGGTCACGTCGCCTTGCCCCAACTGATACAGATGACGTTCAGAGGCACTTACAGGAGATGTTATCAGCTGTCATTATTCAGGAGTCAAGGAGCCCCTACGCCCCTCCTATAGTAGTGGTACACAAGAAGAATGGATCGGTGAGAGTGTGCGTAGATTACCAGACTCTAAACTGAAGAACTGTACCAGACCAGTAGTCAGCAAACAGGATAGAAGTTGAAGTTGATGGCAGATAAGGACCGCAAGGCCCATCTAGTCTGCCCATTTCTTTTTCTATCCTGTGAATGTGCCATAGGCCTTTGCTCTGTCAATTGCCTATCTATTCATACTCATCTGTATTGCTCCCTTATGCCTGTTTGAATCCTGCACTGTATTCATATTCACCACTTCCTGAGGTAGGCCGTTCCATGCATCCACCACCCTTTCTATGAAAAAGAACTTCCTCACATTACCCCTTAGTTGGCCTCCCTCTAATCTCGTGCTGTGTCCTCTTGTCCTGCTATTTTTCTTGTATTGAAACATGTTAGACTCTTTCACCTTGTTAATGCCCTTAAGGTATTTGAATGTTTTAATCATATCACCCCTCTCACTCCTTTGCTCTAGAGTGTACATATTGAGTTCAGTTAATCTGTCCTCATATGTTTTCTGATGCAGTCCCTGCACCATTTTAGTTGCCCTTCTTTGGACTGCCTCAATTTGGTTAATGTCCTTGTGAAGGTGTGCAGTACTCCAGATGGGGCCTAACCAGTGTCTTGTAAAGCGGGATTATTACCTCCCTCTTCTGACTTGTGATACCCCTACTAATACACTCCAACATCCCTCTAGCCTTGCCTACTGTTTTAGAGGTCTGCTTGGATGATTTCAGGCCATAGGTAATGATGATACCCAAGTCTCTTTCTTCCCTTGTGACTGCTAGCAACTCCCCTCCCAGCCTATAGGTGGCTTCTGGGTTTCTCTTCCCTATGTGCATGATCTTACACTTTTTTGCATTAAACCCCAGTTGCCACTCTTCCGACCATTTTGCTAGTTTATCCAGATCTCTTCTCATTTTGCCCAAACCATCTGGAGCATCTACTCTGTTGCAGATCTTGGTGTCATCTGCAAACAGACAAACCTTAGCCTCCAGTCCATCTGCAATGTCACTGATGAAGATATTGAAGAGGACTGGCACCAGGACTGATCCCTGAGGTACCCCACTCGTGACTTGCATCTCTTCTGACTGTATACCGTTTACCACCACTCTCTGTTTTCTGCCCGTCAACCAGTTTGCCACCCAGTTGACCGTCTGACCCACCCCGAGCCTACCCATCTTATTAATCAGTCTTCTCTGTGGAACAGTATCAAAAGCTTTGCTAAAGTCAAGGTAGGCAACATTAACTGCTCCCCCTTGGTCCACCACTCTGGTTACCCAGTCAAAGAAATCTATGAGATTAGTTTGACAGGACCTTCCTTTTGTAAACCCATGCTGTCTTGGATCCTGTGCTGCTATGGATTCCAGGTGTTGCAGTATCCTTTCCTTAACGAGTGTCTCCATAATCTTGCCCACTACTGAGGTAAGACTGACTGGTCTGTAGTTCCCTGTCTCCTCCCTGCTACCACTCTTGTGGAGCAGGATCACATGAGCCCTTCTCTAGTCTTCTGGGACCTCGCCTGTGCTCAGAGACTCACTAAACCGTTCTGATAATGGCTCTGCTAGTTCCACTCTTAGCTCCTTTAGTACTTTGTGATGTATGCCATCAGGATCCATTGCCTTGTCCACCCTGAGCATGGTGCAGAGCTGTGGGCCCTGTCCTACATTCTTTTCAGTAAATACTGAGCAGAAGTAGCTATTTAGGATAGATACTTTTACATGGTCCTCCTCCTCACACACACACACACCCTTATCTTCTTTGATCTTAGCAATACCGCCTCTGGACTTTCCCCTTTCACTAATGTATCTATAGAAAGCCTTGTCACCTTCTTTTACTGTTCATGCTAGTGTTTCCTCAGATTGGGCCTTTGCCTGCCTTACTGCCTTCCCTTAGGGAAGTTTGGTGTGCCTCCCTATCTTCATCCTGCTGCGTTCCATTATAATTCCTGAAGGCCAGCCTTTTGGCTCTGACCTTTTCTGCAACTGTTTGAGAACCAAAGTGGTTTCCTTCTTCTTTTGCACTTCCTTTTCTCACTAACACAATGGGATGTTGCTTCAAGGATTGCATTTTTAATGCTTGCCCACTTTGCCTGTACGCCCTCACCTGTATTTCTTTTTGTCAGGGCTAGCTTCACTCTGTTGGCCATCTTATCAAAGTCAGCTCCTCTGAAGTCCCATATTTTTGCCTTGGAATGGGATGATTTTGTTCTAGTGGCCAAATTGAACCATACCATGTGATGGTCACTGGCCCCCAGGTGACTTTCTACCTGGAGATCTGTGATCCTTTCCTGTTAGTCAGTACTAGATCTAGGATAGCCCTGTCTCTAGTGGGTTGTTGTACCAGTTGTTTGAGGCCCTCCCCTACAGGGAATCCACCATGTGTCTAGTTCTGGCAGATGTCCCTGCTGGTATTGACCAGTCTGTATCTGGTATGTTGAAGTCTCCCATTATCAGAACCTCCCCTTTAGCTGTCATGTTTTGTATATCTTCTAACAGTAACATGTCTGCGTTCTCCCCCTGGTCTGGAGACCCGTACACAACCCCAGTTCGTATGGCTGTCCCATTTCCTGTTTCCAGGGTGACCCACATTTCTTCTAGCTCCTTATGTGTATTCTGAATTTCTGTGGCTTTGATATTTTCATTGACAAAAAGGGCCACTCCACCCCCCCCCCCCTTTTGCACCTCGGTCTCTTCTGAACAGTACATAGCCAGGTACTGAAGTCTTCCAAGTGTGGTTACTGGTAAACTATGTCTCGCTAATGGCTACTATGTCCAGTTTAGCCTCTGTCATTATTGCCTGCAGGTCTGGGATCTTGTTTCCCAGACTGCGAGCATTTGTGTACATGATTTTCCATTGATTAGATTTCGGCGTGTTAGTGTTGGGCAAGGTCCGGCGTTTCCCCTGTGCATCGTATGGGGAGCCGGACCTTTTTCCTTTACCTGGTGATGCAAATGAACTACAAACATGCTGAACTCCTGTTTGACCACTAGCTGAGGGGGGAGGGGTGTTCTTCCCATTCGATGTTTCGGGTGCTGCACCCCTCTCCCCATTTGCTAGTTTAAATATTCTGCAAAGTCATCAAACTTTTGCCCCAATGCACTGACTCCGTCCTTAGTCCATCAAATTTAAAGAACTTTCGCTCCCAAAACTGTTGCCAGTTCCCAACCCAAAGATGACCTACCTGTGTATAGAGTGCATCCTGAAAATGATTCTCGAGCTGTTAAGACCATGCACAGGATCCACCTGCTGCCTATTGGCCAAGTGATCATTGATGCTGCCCCTCCTGGGCCGGTGACTCGTGCTGCTGCTAAAAAGTCAACCTTCTCCAGTTGTTCAAGAATCGAGGCCTTCCCCCAGGCAGGCCCAAAATGGCAGTGACTGTCAGTCTGACTTTGACAACAGTGAGTGTGAAACTTCGTATTACGCTTCATATGAACTGAGTCAACTGTTTCAAGGTATTCCTTTGTGTAATTATGGGGATGACGTTGGGCCTTCAGGACTGCCTAACCTCCCAGCTTCCTCCTTAGAACCAATGCCTCCTGAAAGTGAGGTGCAAAGTATAACGTCTGAAGTAGCAGATTCTTTGTGTCTAGTAGAACTGTTTGAATTACCAGAGGAGGAATCTGATGCTATGCATCTCCCTGGTGACATACTAGAACCTGAGGAACTATATGAAAGTGTTGACGGTACCACTCCAGTGCCACAAAGTCCGAATGTCTCAGAGTTTCTTCAGGATGACCAATCTGGGCTGTCTACAGAGTGTAATGATGAGCAAAAAGTTGTGGAAACAGAATTGGCAGGCAGTATAGTGCAGTGGTTTAAGGCTCTGAGCTGCAAATTTGGTGACATCCAGCAAGCCAGACATGAGTTTGAATCCCACAGCTTCCACTTACATACTCTGTGACCCTGAGCAAGTCACTTAACTTCCCTGTGCTCCCAGATCGTGCCTGTAAAAAAAAAAAAAAAAAAAAAAAAAACCCTTTCAGCTTAGTGGGGGTGGTGGTGGATGTCAAGATGAACAACTCAGAGACTTCTAGGAGGGTAGCAGACAAGGCCAACAGGATGCTGGGATGCATCCCCCAGAAGGAGGGAAGTGATACTCCCTCTGTATAACTGCTTGGTGAGGCCGCACCTTGAGTACTGCGTGCAATTTTGGAGGCCACACTTAAAGAGGGACATTAAACTCCTGGAGAGGGTCCAGAGGAGGGCAACCAAAATGATTTGGGGCTTGGGGGACAGGACCTATGAGGAGAGGCTCGAAGAGCTAAATATGTACATGTTGGAAGAGAGAAGCGACCTGGGGGGAGGGGGACATGATAGAGGTCTTCAGGTACATAAAGGGGGTAACTAGAGGAGGAGCAGTCAGGGTGCTTCGAAGGAAGGAGGAGGGGGTCACTAGAGGGCATTGGTGGAAGCTGGAGGGGGGAAGATTCAGGGCAGAAAGGAGGAGGTGCTACTTCACTGAGAGGGCAGTGGAGCCATGGAATGTGCTGCCTAGGGGCTGGTGGAGGGGTTCAAGAGGGGGTGGGACAGGTACAGGGGAAGGGTTCTGGAAGCAAAATCCAATGCAGTGAGAATATCTGGAACTGGGAAGGGAGAAGCCAGAGAAGGCGAGGGGGGCAGCAAGGTCAGCTCCCAGGGTGGGGGCTGACCAAATGAGCAGACATGAAAGACCTTTAGGCGTTAGGCCTATTATGCTGGCATTTTAGTATGTTAGTGTGCTACTTCTGGTTAAACAACTTAAAAAAAAAAGGAACTGACAGTGTTCCCAGTCTGGAGAGTTCAGCCAGTGCAGAGGTACCTCTCCCCCCAGGAGAAGAGACTTATGCCAATTTTGACCTCCCAGAGCCTGTGTCTGTTCCCCCAAGAAAGTCTGGAAGAGCTGTTAAGCCAGTGATGCATCTTAGCTATGACTCCCCTGGGAGGCCTGTGGATTTGCCTCTAAACGTTATTCACAAGGGCGTTTACATTTCAAAGAGCTCACTGCTCAAACTGAGCCTTTCTGCCACTTCCAAGTTACAGTAATTGTTCATCCTTCTGAACATGGTGCCCCTGCCCCATCTAGCCCCAAGTTAGTGATAGGGTTGGGTCCCCATCTGTATTGTTTAGAATGCAAGAAGCTATAACATGAATAAGTACAGTAATATTATTGCATTACTCATCATTATTAAGTGTATGGAAAATACATAACTGTTATCATTACAGATATATATGGAGTGTCTTAAATAAGTATAGTAATGTGATAAGTTTACGTTTACTGATGCATCAGTTTTTATTTTGTCTCGTATAGCATAATGTTTTCTGTAAGTTTTTTGGAGTATAGACTTGACGTGGACACCAAGTTCTTTACAGGCAGGGAAGGGTGTAACCCTCTGACTAATGGGGGTTCCTAAATTGTCTTCCTGGGCTTGCCTAAATGCCCACTGCCAAGCTGGTGTTCTGTGTTCTAACCATTTAAAAGTACTTGCATGCGAGTGCTCTGCTAGCCTCCATGCCTGTCTCTTTAAGAGGCATTATTTTTGTGGTGTATAATTAATCTGGGTGGGGGCCGAGTGTTTCTAGGCTTGAGTCCCGCCTGGGCTGCAGTACAATCGCTCCATTCTGCCATCATTAATTGCGCAGAGGTAGTTATATTAAGAACTATGACTGTTTGCTGATTATCTGCTTTAATAATGATGACATTGTACTTTGTCTAACCTGCCTTCCTCTGCAGCATGGACTTTCTGTATTGCAGCACCATCTTGGTTCTGGACTGCCAGTTTGAATCAGTCAGTACCTTTGAGGATCCTAAACTGGCGACTGTCCCCAGTGGTCTTGTGGGAGTGAATTTCTGTAGGAATTGTAGTTTTCACCCTTTGGTGCCTAAAAATGAACCTGGAGGGGGAGCCCTAGCTGTGACAGACAGACAGATCAACTAGCTGAACCTTTCGAATCACTGGAAAAGTCCCAAGCTGCCTGCATCAGTGAGTCAGTGTGGGATTGGAGTTGAAAGTGTGAACTGTTTGAGTAATTTGAGCAGCTGCTCCTGCGAGGTACACGGGAAATCGGCGGGAAGGCTGTGTCTGGCCTGCCTGCTACCATCTTCCCAAGCGAAGAGACTTTGAGTTTTGAAATTGGACTTTATCCGAAATTGTAACTTTTGCGATCGGAACCTAAATGAGACAAAGTGAAATTTTCCTGAAGTGGACCGAAGATTTGCCTTGGTGCAGTCGGCCTGTCAGGACTTGAAACCTCCCACAGAACCTATGGTTTGCACAAACGCACTGTGAATAGCAACTGGACTGTCATCCAAACTCTGGTATTTACCTGCTTTTACTAAAAGTGTGCTGAATGTGGAGTGTGGGTCTCGATTCGGTCCCCCACCTCGCTAATTGTATCATGCTAGCTGGAGGCTGCATCCAGCAACTTTACTGAACTGTATCCGATTCATTCACCTGGTCTGGGCCTCACCATCTTGGCTTAGATTGCCGCTCACGACGCAGAGTTAGACCTGCCTGGGGCCTGCTCTACACCAACGAACAGGAACAACACCATGGTGCATCATGTGGGCCCTGCTTCTCCTGGCAAACCAGCACTTCATCCTGAGGTCTCCATTTTGTCCATCCTGCACCCTGAACTGGGAAGTGTGAGTAAACACCAGAGTAGCTCCCTGCAACAAAGCTCAAATCAAAGTGTGTCAACTGATTTAATTGTTGTTGCTAATCATTTCAGGCTGAGCCATCCGGCTCTGGATTACAAATTAAGGGTAAAAGTGCATGTTGTGTTTTCTTTCTTCCAAAGGGCCCCAACAACAGCTGCAATGCCGGCCTACCCTGAGCAATGCTTCAGACTAAACTGTACTAACAACTGGGTACCCAGAGTGTGTATGACTGTGTTACAGAGACCTTTGAGTGCATGCCTTATAACCTGAACCATTCAGATCAAAAATCAATCACTAGATTACTGCCCCCCGTTCACGTCCCTCTAATAAATCCGCTCTAAATCTTTTTGCATCTAAACTGGTTGTGGTGTATCTCTGTGCGGGGAATACTGTGTTGCTGCCTTTATCTGTTGCAGTCCTTATTTTATACGGGTCTTCAGGGCCATTGCAGCTGATCCAGCCCTGGTGGTAAGTGTGTATAGTGTCGGGTTTACTTTGCATTCCTGTGGAAATTACCATTGTCTTATTGCTGAGCAGTACAGGCCACTAGGGGCTTACAGGGGGATATCAGTGTCCCGGAGGGCTATACACATAAACCCACCCTCTGAGTGGAAGCACCCATTCACAGAACTTAGGCTCCTCAACCTGCGCTTAGTCACGCAGGCAGGGGTAGTATCCCTTGGGATAGCGCCACCTAGGGGTTAGGTAATATTTAGTTTTATTCATGTAGTGCCCTGTGCCATGAAGTCACACAGAAAAAAATGGTTAGCAGGCTACCACTACTCATTTCTGGAAATGGGTAACATTACCCTCTGTTTTGAGTTGCATTTTTCTGTGCTATACCAGCTATTTAATACCCTGCCACTAGTGCAATTGCCAACAAACTACAGTACTCGTAGTGTTGGCAGTTGACCCACTATGTTTGTGGCAGCAGAAAATGCGTTGTTTTAAATTTGGTAACTGTAGCCTGTCTTATCCTAAATACGGCGTACAAATATAACAGCAGGCAGTCTATCTGGGCTGCTCGAGTGTGCATGTCCCCCCCCATATCTACAGAGGCACGTGCCCCCCTCTAGCTCTCCCCAACCCACCTCAAGTCCTTCTCCCCTACCAGCAACTTTCCCTTTCACTCTGTCCCATCCTGTCTTGAACCTGTCCACCATTTTCAGGGAGACCAACTCCTATGGCAACGTGTTCTACGTGGCCACCAATCTCTCGGCGAAAAACTGCCTCCTCATTTCTTTCTTGAATCTTCCCCCACCAGCTTTAGGCTATGCCCCCTAGTGAACTTGTTCCCACTAATACTGAAGAGGCTCTCTGTATTTACCCTGTTAATACCTTTAAAGAGCAACTTGTTCAGTACCTCCCCCCAGAAGCATAAAAATTCCTTACCGGGCTCAGAGTCCCTTGGTGCCAACATTTTTAATTTTCTGTGCCCCCATTTAGGAAGGGATTATAATTTGGCTCCGTGGAGTCAAGTCACATTTATCCCTTCCACATCTGTGTATCACTTCAGGCTGCGGCCCGCCCCCAATCGACGTCATTTTCTGACATTATTTGTAGAGCATGGGGGTGCGCTCCATATAATCTAATGGGGCCTTTTTTTAAAGTAAAATTTGTGTACTTTACATTGCCAGTAGGAACTAATCATGGCCACCGCTTAACTAACAAGGACTTGTTAGTTAAGCGGTGGCCATGATTAGTTTGTGCCTGAAAATAGGCATTGTTATGTCTAGAGCACCTACCTGGTTACCGAAAACAAATAAATAAAAGAAACATCAAAATTCCATATGGTTCATGGAGCAAGTCAGCAATTGGGGACAAAAGGGAGGCATACCACACATATAAAAATAACCAGGATGACAAAGATTTGGACAGCCACAATCAGAAATGCAAGCAGGCCAAGAAGGCTTGTAGGCTAGCTAAGCCATTAGCCAAAATCCGGATTGCTTCAGCTATCAAAGCAGGCAACAAACAATTCTTCCTATACATCCAGGAGAAAAAAAAGAGGACTGGGTAATCAGATTCAAAGACGGAATTATAGAGGACGACAAGCAAAAGTCCTCGGTCCTCAACAACTTCTTTTACCCAGTGTCCACCAGGGAACACCATGGACCACTGCCTGAAAGTGGCATTAGGGCATCCAGTAGGGAAATTGCATGGATGGAGTCTCTAGTAATCACCACTGACTGGGTTAAAGAAGTGTTAATGAACCCTGGCGGGGGACCACACCTTAATTAAGCCAATTTTAGGCTGATGCACCCTATAAAGGTAAGCCATTTCAGGCAGATGCAGTTTAGAGTAAGGACCCAGCTGATGGGTGGTCTACCTCAATGTTGGTAGCTGGGTGACTTCCCAGTATGGCCCTGCGGTGAATACCAAGAGCCCCCACACACACACACACACACACACATTTCTTTTGAAATCATATCAGTAAGTTGCCAGTCCAGACTGAACAATATGTTTGTTACATTTACCTGTTTGTTTTTTTTTGGGGGGGGGGGGTTCTCTGACTTGTTTTTGTTAATCAGGTAGCATGCATGGTAGTTCAGTACTATGTAGGGCAATTCAGTTACATGCAGGCCAATCCAATAACATACAAGGCAGTTCACAGGTTCTGAACAAGTGTCACTTTTGAAAGGTTCTCACAGCATGCAAGGGCAGTGTCTCAGAGCATGCAGTGACCATGCAGGGCAACCTCATAGCAATCCAAACAGTTTTAGAGTAAAGCAGGGTGGACTCAAGTCAAGTGGGGAAAATCTGGTGCATGCAGGGCAAGTACACAGTCTTGGAACATGCACTGGTGTTGGGCGCTGTCCTTTTAAAATATCAATCTTGAACCCAACAATTTTTGCCTTTTACAAGTGTTTTCATTCAGTTCAGCATTACCTTTAAAATGATCATTCAGAATTCATCACAATCCCTTTTAACAACTGGTGCACCAAGTCTGGTATTGCATAAGGGGAAACCTGGCTGAATGCTGGATATAGCTACCTTAGCAGGGACCATGGGCTACATCTTCCCTCCTGCACTCATATTCTTGGGTTTACAGCAGTTCCAGTATGTTGGCTGAGGGCTGGCTGACTTGGCCTATGTGTTAGGGGTCCCATGCTAACTGTCTCCTCTTGCTAGGGGGCCCTGGGTCAGTTACACACTTTTAAAATTACAGGTTACTAGCCCTTGGATAGAGCTGTGGCAGCTGTATTGCTGGAGTGGCTAACTGGCTTGTCCACCCGTTCCCCTTGCTTCTGGCTAGAGCTGATACCACAGTGCACTTAAACTATTACAGGGTTTTAAATAATTGATTAGCATTTTTTTTTTCTTGAGACTATACTAACTGTGCAGCAAGTATTTATATAGATTTTCTAGAAGTGTTGTTTGTTAAACACAGTGAGGCAAGAGCTATGCATTTTCACAAAGATTTAGCACTTTTACGAGCAAAACGCTAATCAATTTTTAGAGTTAAATAAATCCCTGTATTAAATTATTAAAATCCTTAACACTAGCTCTTAGCGTGGGCTACTGGTGGTAACCAGGTCACTAGCACACCCATATCACCCTGAGGCGCTATCTTTTGTGCAGCTGCGGTTTGCTGTGCTCTACCTGCCCATCTGGTCCTTATTTAAATATATAAACAAAAATGGAGACACATTTTGGGCTTGCTAGCCCTTGCCCACATACTGTAGGTAGCCCACATAGGCGGTCTTATTTTTAAACTGGGACTTTGCCATGCCTCTGCTCCCCCTGGAGCCTTTTACTGTTTAATTTAAATATGGCCTGCTTACCCAGTGTGTGGCTTCCATGAGCCTAATTCCTTTTAATATAGGGCCTGCCTTCCCTTATGCGCCATCTTGGTGAACCTAATTTACGTGGGGCCTGTCCTTTGCTCCAGGCTGGAGCTGCTTATTCTATGATAGTTTATGATAGTGAGGTGGGGTCCCAAAAAGGTCATGTTGAAAATTTGGGGTGAAAATAAGCAACAATGGCAAACTTGTGCTTCAAACTTGAAAATCTCATTGAAATACATTGGACCACTCTTACCTTCGTTTCTCGTATTGCAGTTGCTGCTTTCAGCAGCAAGGCATGTCTTTGATTGGAGAGTGGATCTTTGCCCTGTGACCTGTGCAGGTGAGGAGGGGGTGTGGGGTGGTGAGTGCTGAGTGGGAGGTCGGGGTGGCAGGGGTCAGATCAGTGAGGGACCATTTTGTTTTTTTACAGGTTTAAAGACAGCAAAAAAGAGGTTTTCTTTATTACAGCTCACAGGATGGTGATCGAGGGTTGGAGGTGCTACTAGACACCAGGGAAACACATAGGGACAGGGATCGGAGGGTGGGGGGTGCCACTAGGGTAACCCATCATATGGATGACTGCAAATGAGCGACGCATTTACAGTGCTTCATATGTGAGCTACAGGTGGAGAATGACAAGGGTGGGTTACAGCGACGGGGAAGGTAAATATAGCGAGGGAGTAGGAGAGTGACTGGAAAAAGGAGGGGCAGGAACTGGGTATAGGGGTCGGTGCTTGCCAACCAGTTTTTGGAGCTGGCCATCTGGTATAGTGGTGAGGGTGGCTACCTGCATTCGAGAAGGTATGGGGATCAAGCCTGGTCAGGTATATAAAATTTTTATTTTTCTTCGGACTGAGGACCTAGTATTTTTTTTTTGTGTGTGGTTTTGTCTCGGTTCTGTGTCCCCATCCCCCTGTGGAGTTTGTCCACTTCCACAGTGTCAGGCCTGCCCTGAAATTGGTTATAAAAATATCAGGGGGATTCAGGGGGCATTGCCCCTGCATAAAATATTAAGTGTAGTAGTGTTCCCTGGTATTGTGGACCCTTGCTAATTGAGGGTCTGCTGTTGTGCACACTTGCCTATGATGTGATCAGGAAATTGCCTTTGCTCTTCCATGGTTATGACATGGAACCTGCGACTAGGCACCAGGGGAAATTACAAATTTGTGGCGGGATCAGAGGGTGGAGGGTGCCACTAGACACCAGAGAAACATTATACAAATATGGGGCTGGTGACTGGAGTGTGGCGGGTGCCAGTAGACACCAGAGAAACATACAAATATGGGAGTGGCAATTGGTGGGTAGGGGGTGCCACTAGACAACAGGAAAACATTATATAAATATAGGAAACACTAGCATGAACAGTAAAAGAAAGGGACAAGACTTTCTATAGATACATTAGTGAAAGGAGCAAGTCCAAAGGGGGTATTGCTAAGATCAAAGGGGATACGGAGGAGTGTGGGGAGGAGGACCAAGGAAGAGCATCTATCCTAAATAGATACGTCTGCTCAGTATTTACAGAGGAGATGGTAGGGCAGGGCCCACAGCTCAGCACCATGGACACGGGGAAGGGGAGGGTGCACACGTCCCTTCACAGAAGAAAAGTTCCTACAAGAGCTCACTAAGCTAAGGGTGGACAAGGCAATAGGACCTGATGGCATACATCCCAGGGTACTAAAGAAGCTGAGGATGGAACTAGCAGAGCCATTATCAGAACTATTTAGTGATTCTCTGAGCACAGGAGAGGTCCCAGAAGACTGGAGAAGGGCTCATGTGATCCGCTCCACAAGAGTGGTAGCAGGGAGGAGGCAGGGAACCACAGACCAGCATCTTAACTCAGTAGTGGGCAAGATTATGGAGGCACTCCTTAAGGAAAGGATAGTGCAACACTTGGAATCCATAGGATCACAGGATCCAAGACAGCACGGGTTTACAGCAGGAAGGTCCTGCAAACACTCTGGGAAACCAGAGTGGTGGACCGAGGGGGAGCAGTTGAGGTTGCCTACCTTGACTTCAGCAAAGCTTTTGATACTGTTCCACATAGAAGACGGATTAATAAGCTGGGTAGGCTCGGGGTGGGTCAGAAGTTGGTCAACTGGGTGGCAAACTGGTTGATGGGCAGAAAACAGAGAGTGGTAGTAAATGGTATACAGTCAGAAGAGATGCAAGTCACAAGTGGGGTACCTCAGGGGTCAGTCCTGGGGCCAGTCCTCTTCAGTATCTTCATCAGTGACATTGCAGAGGGACTGAAGGGAGAGGTTTGTCTGTTTACAAATGACAACAAGATCTGCAACAGAGTAGATGATCTAGATGGGGTGGGCAGAATGAGAAGAGATCTGGATAAAATGGTCAAAAGAGTGGCAACTGGGGTTTAACGCAAAGAAGTGCAAGATCATGCAAATAGGGAAGAGAAACCCTGAAGCCACCTGTAGGTTGGGAGGGGAGTTGCTGGCAATCCCAAGGGAAGAAAGAGACTTGGGCATCATCATCACAGATTACCTTAAATCATCCAAGCAGACCACTAAAGCAGTAGGTAAGGCTAGAGGGATGTTGGGGTGTCTTGCTAGGGGTATTGCAAGTCGTAAGAGGGAGGTAATAATCCCTCTTTACAAGATACTGGTTAGGCCCCATCTGGAGTACTACGTGCAGTACTGGAGGCCACACCTGCACCAGGACATTAACAAAATGGAGGCAGTCCAGAGAAGGGCAACCAAAATGGTGCAGGGACTGCATCAGAAAACATATGAGGACAGATTAATGGAGCACAATATGAATACCCCAGAACAAAGGAGGGAGAAAGGTGATATGATCGAAACATGCAAACATCTTAAGTGCATTAACAAGGTGAAAGAGTCTAACATGTTTCAATATAAGAAAAACAGCAGGACAAGAACACACAGTGTGAGATTAGAGGGAGGCCGATTAAGGGGTAATGTGAGGAAGTTCTTTTTCACAGAAAGGGTGGTGGATGCATGGAATGGCCTACCACATGAAGTGGTGGATGTGAATACAGTGCAGGGCTGTAAACAGGCATGGGATACGCATAAGGGAGCAATACAGATGTGTATGAATAGATAGGCCATTGACAGAGTACAGGCCTATGGCACATTCATAAGGCAGAAAAAATGGGCAGACTGGATGGGCCTTACGGTCGTTATCTGCCGTCAACTTCTATGTTTCTGTACGGGGATGGAATTCAGAGGGTGGGGGTGCCACTAGACACCAAGGAAACTATGTAACAGGGACAGTGATCAGGGGGTTTGAGGTCAGAGTGGCAGGATCAGAACAGCAAGGGACCATTTTCTGTTTTATTGGTTTAAAGAAGAAAAAAACAGCGAGGGACAGTTTTCTTTATTACAACTCCCATTTCTAAAACTAATACAGGGATGGTGATTGGAAGGTGGGGTGTGCCACTCGACACCAGGGAAACATTAGATATATAATGGTATGGCTATCGGAGAGCAGGGAGGTGCCACAAGGCACCAGGGAAACATTATAGTAATATGAAGATGGCGATGGAGGGTGCCACTATACACCAGGGAAACAGTTAGAAATACATGGATGGTGATCGGATGGTTGGGGGGGGAGTGCAGCTAGCTCCAAACCTGGACGTGAGCACAGAGCAGAAAAATAGTCGACGGGTGGTGGGGGGACAGCATTGTGGTCAGTGGAGAGGACTGTATGTGCTTCAACTCCACTGTGGAAGGACACCATCTAGGTATCCATTTAAGTGCTTTCACAGTCCCCGCTCTCTACTACGCATTATGAAATGGGTAGAAAGAATGTTGTCTCCTGATTGGCCAAGAGGTACTTTTAGCTGGGCCATTATCGCAGCACAACAGCTCAGCTACAAATAATATGTTTAAAAAAATACATCCAATTTACTAAAATGACTCATGTCTCTGTGTGGGAGAATACAATACAGTTTTCCAAAGAAAAAGATGATCAAGGATGAAGGGGGCACAAGATGAAACTGGAGGGATGTGAGGAAGTATTACTTCACGGAGAAGAATCAGTATTTATATAGCGCTTTTCATACATCCAAAGCGCTTTACAAGCAATGCTAGACTGGTAGTGAAGTGACTGAATGTGTGGTGGCGGCCATATCGCACATCATCACCCACACACAGCC
The DNA here is from genome assembly GCA_016271365.2 of Neoceratodus forsteri. Lineage (NCBI taxonomy): Eukaryota > Metazoa > Chordata > Ceratodontiformes > Ceratodontidae > Neoceratodus > Neoceratodus forsteri. Next base: position 1,704,503,357 of record CM028129.1, on the reverse strand, counting down.
TGGATAATTGCATGAACCGGTTTATGGGAAAGGGAATGTTGGCCAGGACACTGGGAATGTTCCCTACTCTTTGAGAAGAGTGCCCTGGGTTCTTTTACTTCCACCTGGACACCCACCAGGATGGGTAGAAGGGACCTCGGTTTAACGTCTCATCCGAAGGACGGCACCCCCCAATACTGCACTCAGATGCCAGCGATTTTTAGGTGCAAGTTCAATCCCAGTGTGGGACGAGAACCCATGACCTTCTGGTGCAGAGGCGGATGTGCTACCAACTGAGCCACGCTGACACCAAGAGAGGTGAGGGTGGTGGACAAATAGAACAGCCTACCAGAAGAGGTGGTGGGGGCAGAAACAATTACAGCTTTTAAGAATGCTTGGGATAGGGATAGAGGGATACTGGTAGTCGGGGGAGGGGTAAAACCTAGTTCCAGTAAAGCATTAAAGAACACAGTTGTTAAGGATAATGGGCAGACTGGGTGGGCCAAAGGCCCTTAGCTGCAGACAACTTCTGTGTTTCTATGTTTCTACACCTCTCGACCTTGAAACCTCCAAATGTGGAACATTGTACTTCACAAAGTGGAACAAACAAGCAACATTTGGAATACTTCATCAAATCACAAGGACAGAAGCTCTCTACACTGTATAAATATGTGTTTTCATGTACATAACATTTTTTGTTTACACTATAATCTCAATTATCTGTTCCCTCTTTATCCAAACCTCTGGATTAGCTGAACTAGTACCATGTCCCCCAAGCTAATAGGAACATGGTGATAGAGACCCTTGATTTTATGAATCCCTCTATTATCCAAACTAATCTTACGTCTCCCACTGAGTTCAGATAATCAAGGTTGTACTGTATTGTGCAACATATTTTTCACATTCATTATTTGGATTTTGACTTTAAAATTCAGCGTAAAATATGGGACACTACCCACTCAAGGTGCAAGAGAGGGCTTTTCTGAGCCGAAATGTGGGACTGGTCCTCGTAATTTGGGACAGCTGAGAGGTATGGGTGGATCTTCATTAAATGTGGCATGGAGTCAATTAGCCTCAGTAGAGCATTTTTGAAAATGTTACGAGTTTCTGTGATCCTTTTTAAATGTATAACAACTTTAAAAAAAATAAAAATGAAATGTTTGGTGATTGGTGGAGTGGTACTGTGGTCACGTGGTATGTTACATGTATAAAACTGAACTGCTGTTTTCTATTGGCAGCTCCCCAAAGAAGAGGAAGGGTGCTTTGAAGCACAGGAGGGTTAGCCTGTACTGCACTAAGCTGTGTGAATAAATATTTAACGTTGAGGCTTTGGCTTGCATCTGTATTTTTTTTTGTTTTTTTTAGTTATGAAGTGCTTATGTACATGGTAGCATCCAAGATATATGCAACCCATCTGGTCAGTGTTGTGTTGTACTGGGGCCCAACACTACAAGTCGAAGAATAAAAAAATCTGGTCATCCCCCCCCCCCCAAAAAAAAAACTATCTTACTAGTCTTGTGCCCAACCTGGCTCATCAGGGAATAAAAAAATCTGTCCCCCCTCCCTTGAACTACCTGATGGGTCCCATGTCCAACACAGCCCATGTAGTAAGCCAACTGGAGATTAGAAGAAGTAGCTTTGGAGCGATGAGTGCAAGGCGGAATAAATGGGGTAGGAAAGCACTGCTCTTCCCATGCCCATCCACTCATGTCACTGTGAGTGGCTCAAATATTGCACAGGAGGCTTGGAACTGATGCTACCAGCCTTTTCAGGAATCTCTGCCTCCCACAGTGCCCTAGCAATGGAGAACAGACCCAGTGGTTCCAGTGGTGCACACTTCCAAGGCTGTACCTCCAAATGCTAGGGATCCAGGTTCCACTGCCTTACTCTCCCTCTCCTACTTTTTCCTTCTCTTAGTGCTCAATCTCAGCTCTGCACTTTTCCTAAAATGCACATAGGGATCACACTGCCATGCATGCTAGAACCCAGTCTGCTGCACAGCAGAGCGTCTGGTGCCCAACCTGGCTTGTCTGGGAGTAAATAAAATCAGTCCACCTCCCGGAAACTAGCTGATGGATCCAGTGTCCAACCTGGCTCATCAGGGAATAAAAAGAATCTGCTCCCCCAACCACCTAACATGTCCAGCGACCATCAACATCCTTTAGAGAATTAAAAAAAACTTTCCCTCCTCCTTCACCCAACTCCCTGATGAGTACAGGGTCAAACTGGATCATCTAGGAATACAAAAACGCTGTACCCCTCTCAACAGTCTGATGAATGCCAAGTATAACCCGGCTTGTCCGGGAATTAAAAAAAAAAAACTGTCTCCTCCTCCAAACGGATCTGGTGTCCAACCTGAATTATCAAAGAAAAAAACAAGTGATATGGGGGCTATACGTGAGTTTGGTGCTGGTGGCATGGGGTTGGGTGGACTTGAACCACTGTGTACAATGTAGGGAGCATTACTGAAAAGCAGTGTCACTGTGTCAAAGCACTCCCAGTGGGCACAATATACAAAACTGTAAAACTGACGTTGGATGTGGTCCACATATAATTACAATTATAACAGCGAGACTAGTCGGACAGTACTGGAAGGCCAGCTACAAACGCTACAAAAAGATAACAATATAAAAAAGGTGGGACCAGCCTTGCTGGCACCAGCCAAGTCTGGTTTCAATCTTCTACCTCTCTCCTTTCCCTCATGCCCCATCACCTGTCATCCCTGGCACTGACCTTCACTGCAGGAGGAGTCTGCCACAGGACATGGTTGGAGATGTCCAGTCACTGGTGCATGGCCTGTGGGTAGCTGGGCTGTCATATAGCTGGCGTTGGAGGTTTTTCCTCCATTTTCTCCCCCCTAGAGGCCACACGCATGCAGTGACACGATGAGCATGCTCCGCCTCCACAGAGATTCCTCCAAGCTGGCAGTCGACCAGCGGGATGCACTCTTCCCCCCCCCCCCGGAGAGAGAGAGAGAGAGCTGTATTAGAGCTGCTCCGTCCTCACTAACCAGCCAGCTCCCAAGATACCCACCTCCATTCCCGAACCTGGGTTACCAGTGTAGCAGGTGGAGGCTCTACTGCCACATTACTGGACCAGCTACGTCATACAATTCCAAAAATGGCATGACGTGCTTTTATAATTTCCGTCCGGAACTGACCTGAGGCCAAGAAACTCATTTCACTTGTGACCAGTGTGGATATGGAAACCCAGGGCTGCAATGGTAAAAGACCAGTATCGTAGGGCCTGCTCCACAAAGACGAGCTGGATACAAAGCTGAATGCAGTGTCTATCCTTTGGGGAGGGAGTGTTATACTTTCTGTTCTGCTGCTGCCCCCCTGGTGACCTTGGGGAGTTGGTGTGAGCAGGGCTAATCAAAGGCTGACTGATGGCATTCCATTCCTGCAAAGGTATGCCTCGGTAGGTGTGCACTTGGGAGCCCTGGTTGATGTCATATAGGGAAGAAATAAAAGTGAAGACAGGCATCTGCCGGGATGATGGCTCTGGGACGCTTGAGCCCGGTGACTGCCTTGCATCCTCTATGCCACACTGTGCTCTGGTGGGTGAACACCCACCTCTCTACCAGCCTCATCACAGGGGACAAGTTGTGGAGGACCTCTGTTGAGGCAGCAGCAGGCTGATGGGGCAGGACAGTTGCTAGCAGGCACCTGAATGGGGGGGCGTCTAGTTTGTGAGAGCCTAAACAAAGGATGGTTAAAAAAATAATGTTCTTTTGATCATAGGCAGCTCCCAGTGGCCACCTTAGAATACTCACATTTATTTAAATATCATCAAAATTAATGAAATCCTTATCTTCTGTCTTGACAAAGTGAATAATGAGTCCCATGCAAGATTCCTCATTCCCACAATCATGAAAAATGATTTTCTGTAGGTAGAGTCATTAGTACAGCGCCCTCATGCAGCACTTTTTGAGCTAACAGGAGCCATATGTGACTTGTCAGAGCTTCTAGATCTCAGCATTAGAGGCAGGTTTGCCTTCAGGGGTCTCAGAGGTATACTTTGACTAAATAATGGAGTAATTCTCCCTCCCTCCCGCAAGGGGCAAGATGCCTACTATTGGCATACTGCATTGCTATCACATGCATACGATTTTCAAAAAATGTAGCCAAAACTGTAACAAACTTATACTGAGAACTCGATTCATATTGTGGTTTGCATACTTACTGTATAACAAGAGTTCTTGAACTGCACTAAGTTAGTTATCTGTTGCAGTTCATTGGTTTTCTTTTTTTTTTTTTTGGTTTATCCCTTTATGTAGCCTTCTCTGATCAGGTTTCTTTCATGTTGGCCTCTCTGGCATTGTCACCTGACTTTTGCTGGATTTACCTTCAGTTCCATTCTTGCATGGCATACCCGCCACTGTTGGGGCAGTGGGTGACCCCATTAACCTGCTACAGAATAGAATCCAGTGGGAGGGTTATCTGGGTCGCTGGTTTGGGGCCTGTGGGAGTCCGGAATTGATCCTGCCTGACTGGGTTGTTTCTTTGTTTTGTTCCAACCTGCAGGACACTGGTACATGAGGTGCATGTCCGCAAGCACGCACGCAAGTGCGCCCGGCACCAGCCAGCCAGAGTCCTCCCACACATAAAGTAGCTCTGACTGCACGGCCACCTGCGATCACTCAGGTGGCAGTATCGCAGCAGATCCAGCTGGCCTGCCTCCCCTGAGGAGGACAGCATCCTCTTGGACGCATGATCCTTCTCCCCTGGCCAACCCCCAGCACATTCTTAAACCTGGGCCACCAGCACATTGCGAGTGGTAGCCCTACTGCTGCACCAAAGGGCTGGCCTAATATGGTGGTTGTGCTAGTTATCTGTGCTAGATCATCCATGCTCTGTTGGGAGGTGTGCCACCAAGATCCCTCAGACACAGAGCTGGTGCCTCAGTTAACTCCATGTTGCAAAAAATGTTTTTTTTTTTTTTTTAGTACGGTAAAAACTTTCAAAATTTAGTTGGAAGAAAAATTTGAGTCCCAAAAGGGAACAAAGAAAACCTGCAGCCTTGTATGCATTCATTAAGGTACTGTTGCTGTTCATCCACTTGATGAAATAGCATCAGACTCTGCATTTGCACTTTCTTGTGCCATGCACAAATGTGGTTGCAAACATACCCAGCACTTTCTGCCCTCTCTTTCGTTCACTGGTATCTTTCTCATGTATGGCTCTAATTGCTGGGGTTCCCCCCGAAATGGTTTGCAAGTGGAGAGCCTCTGTTCTTGTCCTCTTGGCTCCATCCCTTTTACTGGCTGCTGGAGACATAGAACCGAACCCAGCTCCAAGTGTGTCCTAGCCTCCTACCTCCTCCCACACCCTCTGGCTAGGAGTAAAAGGACTTAAAATAATTTAAATATTAAGTTCAAGTTCATTGCAGGAGTAACTCCATTGAGCAAGCTCATTCACAAGGAGATCCTGAGACATACATCAGGAGCACAAACAAAGTAGCAACATAGTGTACATACAAAGTGTACGTACATACGTACATACATAAACAGGGTGGCAACATAGTGTACAAACATACATGATGCAAGTAACAAGAATCAATACAATGTGCAAAATATGCATAAAAGAACATGTACAAGAGTAGCAAGACGGAGTTTATACAGACATGGTATATAGTAAATAATGGCTAGAAGTGTGCAAAATGCACAACAGGAGTACAAATGGAATTGAGGCATATAAATATTAATGACCGAACTAAACAATAAATACAAGGCAAGGCCTTAAGGTGGCTAACAGCTGCATAGATAGACGGCCAAGAGAGCGATCATTAAGTAATGGTGTACTGGTAGTGCAATGACAGAGGAAAAATGAGGTAGGAGTGGATGGGTAGACTAGACGAGAGGGTGGGAGGAGCGGGGGAGTAGTGGAGTGAGGGAGAAAAGAAAAGAAGTTTGTAGGGTATGTCTGTTGGGGGATAGGAGGATAGGAGAGGGTTTGTGTTATGGTAGGCCCGGGGGGGGGGGGGTTGGAGCTGAGCAAAGACTAGGGAACCATAAGCAGATACCAGGTTTACAGCCTATGACAGTTGCATATTTCTTTCACTAGTCTCACAGTTAAGGTTTTAAATGCGTTAACAGATATGGGGCTGGTTAGCTTAAGAATAGACTGTAGGTTGTTCCAGTCAGTTGGTAAGGTATAGTTTTGCCAAAGGAAGTACGAGTCCTGGGGACATCTAAATAGAGAAAGTCAGACTTCCTGAGAGAGTATTTACTCTGGGAAATGTGGACAAGGGATAACAAGTAGCCTGGGAGCTTAAAATCATTTTTAGCTTCCAGATGTCTGAGTGTAATAAGTGCCTGGTAGTGAGGGAGGTCCAGCCAATGGAAGCATATTGCAATGGTGAGTTCTATATGGGGCATTAGTGATGGATTGCAAGGCTTGGTGATAGAGGACGTCCAGTTTGTGTAGAGTGGTAGCCGTGGTGGATTTGTATATTAGATCAGCATAATCAAGAAGGGGTAAGAAGGTGGCCTGGACAAGCCTGACTCCAGTCTTCTTGGGGAAGAGTGATCTATTCCTATAGAAGAAACCTAACCTAGATTTTAGCGTGCTGGTGAGGGTGTTAATATAGGTGCTAAAGGAGAGTTTGCAGTTGAGCCATATGCCTCAATATTTGAACTTGGAGACTACCTCAAGGGGTTCCCCAAGGAAGGTGATAATAGGGGCGTTTGTCTGGGCTGGCAGGGAGGAGGTGGGGACGTTGTTGCGAGTAAAGCACATGGCCTTGTTTTTTTTTTTTGCATTGAGGTGACGCTTCTGCTCGAGTCATGAGAAGTCAGCCTGCAGCTCGTCTCTAACTTTGGACAGGGTTGGTTTAGACAAATACAGAACTGTGTCGTCTGCAAAGAAGTGTAGCTTGGAGTTGCTGATGTTAGAGTCAAGGTTCTTAATCTAGATGGAAAAGAGAATTGGGCCAAAAATGGGGTCTTGGGGAACACTTCTGCCAATGGGAAGAGGGGCTGAGAAGAGGCCGTCCACACTTTAATTTTCTGAACTCGACCTAAAAGGTAACTGGTAAACCACAGTGCAGTAGAAGCAGTGGCACCTATGTTGCGGAGGCTGCGAATGAAAAAGTTGTGATTGACAGTATCAAACACCTTTCTGAGATAGAGGAAGATAGCACCTGTGACTCATTTTGCATCATGGGCTGTAATCCAGACATTGGTAACTTTTGTGATGGCAGAGATGGTACTATGATTTAACCTAAATCCTGACTGCGTGGGGTTGAGGCGGGAGTAAGTCTCGAGGTGGTGCTTAAGCTGGTTGTAGACTAATTTCTCAAAGATTTTTGAGAGAGTGGGCAAGATAGAGATTGGCCTGTAGTTATTTAGATTGTGCGGGTCAACTGATTGAAAAGAGGGATTATGTGCGCGGATTTCCAGCAGGTGGGTACCGAGGTGGCATCTATGGAAAGATTAAATATGTGTAGAATGGGGGCTGTAAGGTAGTAGTGACCTGACTTGAGAAGGGAGGGATCAAGCCCGTCCTCGCCACCAGCCTCCCTGGTATCTAGCCTAATGAGGAGATCCTCAACTTCTTTGAAGGAACCATGCTGGAGTGGGGTGATGGGGGAACTGGCTAGGGGTTACTTACTTGGGCAGGGTTGACTAAACTGGCATATGGGGAGGAGTCAGAAGCCAACCCGGTGGTGGCAAAGTGCGTATTAATTTCCTGTAGGATCTGGTTACGATCCTCGACAACCACACCATTACTTAGGATTTTGAAAGGAATGGAGGGAAGAGGATTGGTGGCCTTCTACTAATTTTATAGTCTTCCAAATTTTGGCTGAATTTCCTTTGGCCTGCACGAGGGTAGTGATGTAGAAGTTTGATTTTGCAGTCTGTATGCCAGTCAGACGGGATTTGGTATCTCTGGCACAACACCATAGTTTGTCTCGGTTGGAGAGTGCAGCTTTAAGGACAGGTGTAAACCAAGGGTGAGAGAACTTGCAAGCTCTAATTTTTACAATGGGGGGCATATTTATTAGCCAGATAGGTGAATGTATCATTAAATATCTCAACAGACTTGTTTACCATCTTGGCAAGGTAAAGACCTTGCCAGCTTACATTTCTTGGGTCTGCCAGGTAGTTCTTGAGGCTAAACTTGCGGAAGGAACGCTTTGATGTAAGTTTGGGTAAGAAGGGGGCCTTTGGGTGGGCCCTGGTTTAAACCACTAGCCCATGGTCACTTGGGTCATTATGAAAGGTGACAGACAGTAGGATTTTATGTGGATGGTTGATTAGAATGATATCAAGGAGAGAATTATTTGCAAAGCTAGTGATGATTACCCTGGTTGGTTCGGCGATGATCTGTGTGAGGCTGAGATTGTCACAGGGACCTCTGAAACTGTTGGATTTGAAGGAGAGCCAGTCCATATTTAGTTCACTGAGAATGATTGTTTATTGGTGGAGGAGGTGACTGATGACTTCAAAGTTGCAAGAATGTCCAGATCACCAACAGGGGGTCTATAGCATCCGATTACAATGACCAACCAGCTCAAATTCCTTTGGCTTAGACATACATTGAACATCAGTGATATTGTATTTGTCCTTGGAGTAGATAACCCCCCCACCCCGATGCTCTATCTGCCCATAAAGAGGTTATAGTTTGGTAGGACAATTTGCTGGTCTGTGACCGTGCATTTGAGCCACGATTCAGTGATTATGAAGAGATCTGGGTTAGTATGGGCAACTCAGGCCTGGACCCGGGCAACTGTCTTGGTTAGACTCAGGACATTGCATAGCATCATTTTTAGGCTTGATGCAGCTGCAGAATCTGAGAGTGAGTCAAAGGCAGTAGGGGGACCTGGGTTGATTTCCACATTGTCTGAACAAAGGAGAAGCAATAATATTAGCTTATTTACAAAACTTAGTATAGAAACAACTGCTTTCCTTCTCTGGGAACGCCCAAGGTGGGGAAGAAGGGATGAGGGTTTTACAGGGGGGACAGGAGAGAAGGTACAATTAATGCAGAGAAGGGAGTGTGCTCTAAGGATCATTGTGGAAGGGGGGAAATAAGGGTGAACGTGGGTGAAGGGTGAGGAAGACTGGGGGGAGGAGTATATAGAGGTGTAGATGTACAATGGAAGGGGCAAAGTAGGGGAGGTATAAATGGTGGGATTGTGGAAATAAGAGAGGCATTGTCCGTGCCAGGACTGGCAGCGGCAATAAGAGATGGCTGTTGGTGATGGGGTCAGGTGTGGCCAGCCCACAGAGAAACATAGCAACATGGAAACCTAGAAACTGATGGCAGATAAGGGCCACTTGGCCTACCAGTCTGCCCTTTTTTCCCCTACCTACATTCTCACCTCAGACCTTACTTGATCCACAGTTCTTTCTCCCTTCCCCTTCCTTTCCATCATATTTCCTTGTGCTTATCTCTTGCACTCTTGAGACCCACCACTGTTTTCCCCCTGCCACCTCTGCTGAAAGGCAATTCCAGGAATCCACCACTCTTTCTGTGAAGAAGTACTTCCTCACATCTCTCCTGAATCTAACCCATTTCATAGTAACATAGTATTTGATGGCAGATAAGGCCCACTAGGCCCACCCCGTCTGCCTGTATTCCCTGCCTGCATCAGTGGTCACTGACCCTACTTGGTCATTGACTTTAGCCTTTCCTACTCACCTCTAGGGTTCCCTTGTGCCTATCCCATGCATGCTTGAATCCCCCCACTGTGCTAGCTCCCACTACTTTCTGGAGTAGGCTAGCCCATGCATCTACCACCCTTTCTGTGATGAAAAATATCCTCACATTCCGCCTTTTTCCTGCCTCCCTCCACTCTCATATCATGCCCCCTCATCCTTGTCAACTTCATAGCATGTCCCCTTGTTCTTGAGCACCTTGTTTTCTGAAAAAATACTTCCCTTTTGTACCTTATTTAGCCTTGTAAGGTGTTTAAAGGTCTCTATCATATTCCCCTTTAATCTCCTCTCTTCCAGGGTGTACATAGTGAGATCCTTTAATCTCTCCTCATAGGGCTTTTGAAACAGACTCTGCACCATTTTAGTTGCCCTCTTCGGGACTTCCTCCACTCTATGTCCTTCAGGAGATGTGGTCTTCAAAACTGGACACAGTACTCAAGCTGGAGTCTTACCAATGATCGGGGTAATACCACCTCCCTCTTTTTGCTGGTGATGCCCCTACTTTTGCACCTCAGCATCACACTACCCCTCCCGACTAGCATGTCATGCTGTCTGGCACCTTTAGGTCATCCAATAAAATTACCCTCAGGCCTCTTTCCTGGTTGGTAGTCGTGAATACCAATCCACTCATTTTGTACTCCACCCTTGGGTATCTGTGCCTTTAGTGCATTATTTTGCACTTTTTCACATTGAAACTCAACTGCCACACTGTTGACCACTCCTTGAGTTTTCTCAGGTCTCTACTCATCCGTTCCATCTCCACTGGAGTGTCCACCTTGTTGCAGATCTTGGTGTCATCCAAAAAGATACAGACCTTCCCTTCTAGCTCCTCTGCAATGTCACTTAAAGACATTAAAGAGGACCAGTCCCAGCACTGATCCCTTAGGTACCCTGCTGGTCACCCTTCCTTCCTTGGAGCGAACTCTGTTTGCCACCACTCTCTGTCATCACCTCTCCCTTACCCAGTTTACCACCTTTTACCTACTCCTAAACTACCCAGCTTGCTTACTAGTCTCCTATGTGGAACAGTGTCGAAAGCCTTAATGAAGTTTAGATAGGGCATGTCCACTGTCTTCCCCGATCTAATTCCTTGATCACCCAGTTAAAAAAAATGGTCAGGTTTGTTTGACATGACCTCCCCTCTGTGAATCCATGCTGCCTCACATTTTGTAACCCACTGGATTCAAGATATTAAACAATCCTTTCCTTCAGCAAAGTTCACAATAACTTTCTCACCACTGATGTCAGGCTGACTGGCCTATAATTGCTATCCTCTTCCTTGCTACCACTGTTGTGAAGTAGGACTGCATCAGTCCTTCAGAAGCACTCTGATTTCCAGTGATGTGTTAAACAGGACTGTCAGAGGTGCAGCCAGCACCTCCCTGAGCTCCCTCAACACCGGTGGATGCACACTCTCTGGCCCCATTGCTTTGTCCACTATCAGATTAGCAAGTGCCTTCAGGACTCTCTGCTCTGGAAAAGGTCTTTTGTCCACCTCCCCCTTCAAAGCTCCTGTTACTGTTTTGTGGTCCCTCCCTTTCCCCTTCCTTTGTGAAAACTGTGTGGAAGTATATGTTCAAGATATCTGATTTTTCCTGGTCCCCCTCTGTACGGTCCCCCTCTGTACAGTCCCCCCTTCCCTTTCCATCCTTACAATCCCTTCCTCGGTCTTCCTTTTTTTGCTTACATACCTAAAAAATGTCTTTTTTTGATACTGCTTGGGCTATTTTCTCTTCAGTTTGTGCCTTTGTGCTCCTTAATGCTTTCCCTACTTCCTTCTGTTTCCCCTTATGCACCTCACTATCCTTCTCCCTCTGTCTCCTTGTACCCTCGGAATGCAACCCTTCTAGCCTTTACTTTTTCCGTCACCTCTTTCGAGAATCATAGCGGTCTCTTTTTCCTCTTGCTTTTGCTTACTTAATGTAGAGGTTTGTTGCCTTCACTATGCCTCCTTTTAGCTTGGCTCACTGTTCCTCAACCCCCCCAGCTCATCCCCCCCCACCAGGTTATCCCTGAGGCATTCACCCATCTTTATAAAATCTGCCCTTCTGAGGTCCAGGACCCTTTCCCATGTGTGGCTCGATTCCACAGCCATCTCTATATTGAACCACACTGTATGGTAATTATTGCTCCCTAGGTGGCCTCCCACCTTGATGTCTGCAACACTATCCCTGTTAGTGAGAACCAGGTCCAGTATTGCCCCATCAGAGCTGCCTCAATGACTAGTTGGCTGAGGAATGCCCCCTGCAGGGAGTCCAGGATGTCACTGCTTCTCGCTGAAGCCACAGTTGGGAGGCTCCAATCTACATCCGGCAGACTGAAGTCCTCTACCTGCAGCACGTCCCACTTTCTGCCATTTTGCCAGTGGCTTTCAACGGTGCCTTATCTAAGTCCTCCCCTGTGTTGGAGGTCTGTAGATCACACTGGTGCGAATAGTGGCTTCATTCCCTGACTCCTGGGTGACCCACAATACCTCTGCCCTACCCTCTTGAATTCCTTGCATCTCGACTGCTTTTATGCTTTCCTTCACATAAAGCACCACCCCCTCTTTTCCTTCCCGCCCTGTCCTTCTTGAGCATAGTGTAGCCATGACTTGGTAATAGCTACTATATCCAGGTTGGCCTCTGCTATGATGGCCTCTAGGTCTGGAATCTTATTTCCTAGACTTCTAGCAGTAGCACACATGGCCTTCCAGTTTTTGTTAGCACTCTGCTTGTTACCCCTCCTTTTTACGTTTGCTTGCACGCATGCGCAAGGAACATGTTGTAGCAGCTTAGGAGAGAAATGGGTTGTGGAGATGCAGCACTGTTGCGGCCAATGTCGCCACTGCTTTTGTGGGCTTGGCTGTGTGTCACCAGTGCAAGTGCAGGCTGGTAGTGACACTGGTTTGCCAGCATGCCACCAACTTGAAACGATTGGGCTGCAACAATCAAGGAGCACCTCATCATTGCAGCATCGGCCATCCACCTTTCCTTTGGGTCTGAATAGTTTACATGCAGAACAAGAAACTGCTGCGATACCAGGTGGCCCCTGATTTTTGCAGCTGGCCAGTCCCTTAGTCTTTTAAACAGCTAGCCGCAGACGAGGGCTCTGCAAACAAAATTAGAAAGACACCTACCCCCCCACCGAGTCATCTTTTTTTTTCTTTTAGCTTCCCACAAGCCGACAGATTACTTGAAACTGTCAGAGAAAGAAGAGAGTAAGAAAAAAAAATACAACAATCGATACTATTCAACAAGCGACACCGCACCACCACCACAAACAAATCAATATACAGAGAAAGTGTGGGAGAGCGAGAGAGAGAGAGAGAGAGTGCCTGACCGACTCGGAGTGGCGTCCTGCCTGCATGCTTCCCATGATCAAAGCAACAACTTGTTTCAGGTTAGGATGATGTAAGAAAGGAAAGGCTGGTTTCTTACCCTGGGACTTCATTGCCCTTTGTCACCCATCGCCCAACTCACCTCCATGCTTGTGGCCCATCTCTCCTCCCTCACACTGATATGTATCACCAGCAGCCTCCTGCCTAGGTAAACTCCATCGCTGATCTCTAGTGCCACACAGTGATGTCTCCCCCACCACCTGTCTGGCTGACCTCCATACTCCTGGCCTATCTGTCACCCACACACTGATGTATCTCCCTGCCCCCCGAAAGTGAACTTCATGCTGCTCGCCATGCTGCTCGGTAGTCTTTACTGCCACTCAGCATAATGTCCAGTGACAGCCTCCACGGGCAAGTCCTCCCCACCCAACAATCTCTGCTGGCCATCTGCCATAGCAACTCACATTCGCAGCATGAGACCGGGAGCAGCAGTGAGAGAGAGTGACTGTACGTGCTGCAGGCAGAGAAACAGCTTCCAACACGCCGAGCACGGAGAGGAAGCTGGAGAGCCAGCAGTGAGTCCACAGTGCGGGAGGTGTTAGATATGAGAATACGGTCTGCTACAGAAATCATTGGGAGCAGCACTGGAGGGATAGACAGCCAGTAATGTACACCCTGGACATCCCACCACCCACCAAGCAACTGCACAGAAGCGTAAACATACCTTCTGGTTAGCGTGTCCATGTGGCCACTTGTTTGATGTTGGTGGCACTCCCTCTGAGATCATTGCTCATCTGATTGAAGGGAAGCATCATCTGTCCCTGACGTTGTACACCAAGATGTCATTACAGAGTTCTTCTCCAAGTGTCATGAAATGGGATGACAGTCAGGAGGGGAGGGTGGGAAGTCATCGCAGCCACATCACCCCACTTAGAGATAACAGAGTCAGTTGAGCAGGTCAGACTTAAATGCAGGTCTTGGCACACAAAGCGAGTCATTTAAATTGTTTTGTCCTTGCAGATTTTCTTGGCCTTTTCCAACTCCCAAAAAGGGAACGACTGTCCCTCTAGTCTGAGAGTGAGCACTGCTGGGTAAGCAAAACAGAACTCAACCTCATTGACCCACAGTTCATTCACTAAAGGTGCAAAAGCCTTCCATGTTTGCTGCATGAGCCTCAAAAAATCCTAAAAGAAGTAGAGTTGGCTGCCTCCAACTTTCACTGGTCCAGCTTTTCTATAGGTTTGCAGGACCTATTGTTTGTCCAGAAAGTGGTGCAAGCATAGCACCACCTGCCTCTGGGGAGCCCCCTCTGCTGGCTTTGGCCCCAGGGATCTGTGTTCTCTATCAGTTCTGATCCAATTCTTGGGGTAGTCCATTTTCAGAATTTTAGGGATGCATTGCTTGAGGAAGGTGAGCTTATTTGCGCTTTGCGTACCTTCCAGCAATCTTTCTGATCCGAAGATTGTTGTGGTGTTGATTGTTTTGCTTTTTTGCACATCTGTGTGCTCGATCAGCTCTGCAATCGGCTTCTCTAGCTTGGCTATTTGTGCTGGTAGGGCCTGGCAGTCATCCTGTTGCGTGGGACTCCGTTCTCCATGGCAGACACCCTGACAGCTTGCTCCTCATATTTCTTGCCAAGGGTGTCCAATTTAAGCGGCAGCCTACTCCCATTTTGGCACTGACAAGGCCAGGATCTGAGTGAACACCATCCTACCTAATGCCTCCATTGTCTCCTCCAAGGCCTCCTGAGAAACATCGGTATCTCGCTTCTGCCCAGGCCCAGCCTGCTTTGCGTTCAGCTTCCTTAGTTGTCTGTCAGAGTTCAGTCCTGCCATCGTGAGGTAATTATCCATCTTTTGTAGTCAGTCCTGAGCAATGGATGCTGCTATACCAGTGGAGGAATGCTGATTTTAAAACTTTTAATTGCCACGGGAGTTGGGAGCTCGAGGAATCGCCTCTATCCTCAGTAGGCACGTATATGCAGTCCTCAAAATCATTTTAATTTAACTCGAAAAGCTAAAAAGGGCCTAATATTTTCACACATCTTCCCCATAATAGATTGTGGATTGGTAATTTATTCTTTTGCCTGTCAACCATCACTACATCGTGTAGAATTATTGCTAAATTGAGCCTCTAGATTTACTTTTAATTTGTCAATGGATAAACATACTCTTGAGCTGTGTGAAGTCTCGTCCTAGTTAAATCTGACCCAATGTATACATTATCAGTTTGGTCACTGGACCTGGAAATTGAAGAATAATGATACTCCCACCAAACTAGTCTCATTATTTAAGGCCCCTATTCAGACTAGGATCTTTATCAGATTTTCTTTCGACACACTTGTCAGGTTGCCCAAATGTAAAAAAAAAAGTGTGGGTCATTTGTCTTTCTATTATCATATTACCTCATTCTAGAATTCCAACCAAAGCATTTAAGAGACTTGGAAAGGTCTATCGGTATGTAACTCAACTTAAGAAGTGTGCTCATTCTTTTGAAACACTGTAATCTTTGCACAGTTGTATATTGTAATTGTATACATTTAATGTCTTGTCTGTGCAATTGACCACAGGTGCCTTTGAAACTGAGCAATTTTTGTCCAAAGGCATTTAAATAAAATGAAATAAAATTATAAACTGGCATTGTTGTACATGGAAATAAGCATATCTAGTGATTATAACCTGGTGTGGGTGTACAGGGTAATGTACCTTGTGATCATAAACAGGGGTGGGCGTGCAAGGTAATAAACATATCTTGTGATTATAATCTGGTGTTGGTGTACAAGGTGATAAATGTATCCTGTGTATGTAACCTGACATTGGTGTTCAAGGTAATAGACCTATCTTGCGCTTATAATGTGGTGTGGGCATACAAGGTAATAAATGTATTTTATAATCATAACCTGGCATTGGTTTACAAAGTAAGAAATGTATCTTGTGATTATTACTTGGCATGGTGGTACATGGAAATTAAACATATTTTGTGAATGTAACCTGATGTGGGTGTACACAGTAATAATCATATCTTGTGATTATAACCTGGCATTTGTGCACATAAATCATATCTTGTGATTATAACCTGGCATGGGTGTACACAGTAATATTCATATCTTGTGATTATAACCTGGCATTTGTGTACATAAATCATATCTTGTGATTATAACATGGCATGGGTGTACACAGTAATAATCATATCTTGTGATTATAACCTTGCGTGGGTATACACAGTAATAATCATATCTTGTGATTATAACCCGGCATGGGTGTACACAGTTTTAATCAAATCTTGTGATTATAACCTAGCGTGGGTGTACTGGGTAACAAGCATATCCCGTGATCATAAGCTGGTATGAGTATACAAGGTAATAAACGTGTCTTGTGATTATAACCTGGTGTCAGTGTACAAGGTAATAAATGTATCTTGTGATTGTAACCTGGTGTGGGCATACAAGAGAATAAACATTTGTTGTGTTTATGATCTTTTGAGAGTTTACAAGGTAATAAACATATCCTGTGTTTTATAATCCAATGTGGGCATGCAAGGTAATAAACATATCCTGTGATCATAACCTGGTGTGAGTGTACAAGGTAATAAACATATCTTGCGATTATAACCAGGCATGAGTGTACACTGAAATAAACATGTCTTGTGATCATAACCTGGAGTGGTGTACAAGGTGGTAAATATATCTTGTGTGTATAACCTGGCATAGGTGTACATGGAAATAAATGTATTTTGGGATTATAATGGGGGTACAAGGCAATAAACATCTTTTGATCAAAACCAGAAGTAGTACACAAGGTGATAAATGTATCTTCTGATCAAAACCTAGTGTGAGTGTACAAGGTAATAAACATATTTTGTAAAATGTTCATGAATAGGAATTTTGTTTTCTGATGATAAATGCATGTGTATGTATTTAATGCAGTTGTAGACTCATAGAGGTATTTATAAAACTTGTTTCATGGGGGGTCCTCTAGAAAGTTTCTTTTAGAATACTAGTGGGTGGTAACTCACAATGGTAACAATGTATCAAGTGCCATAGGTAATTAAGAAGGCAGAGGAGGAGCATTGTTCCCACGATTAATGTAAGGACAATACAGTGGGATAGAGAAAGGGAAGCCACATTGATGAAAGCAATGACTTTAAAAGCTAGGAGGGAGAAAAAAAAGACCTAAGTGGAGTAAGGAGGGAGAGAGAAGGGCAGTGGGGGTGCGGGGCGGGGAGAGAGAAGGATGGGGGAGGGAGCAAAGAGGGGGCTACAGAACAAGAGAGGTGGACAGGGTGGAAGGGGGGTACCTAACAAGTATGTAGTCACACTAGGAAGGGTGGAAGAAACGAAGAGGTACGGCAAACAGAGGGAAGGGAGGGGAAAATATATAATGAAATCAGGACAGCCAAAGCAGGTGTTGAGTGTAGGGAAATTGGGGGGATTTAAGTGGAGAAGGGTGGGGGAAGAGGGTGAAATTGGAACAGAGAGAGGGAAACAGGTGGGCTGCAACCAATTCGAGGGAAGAGGAGGGATAAGGGTCAACAGAGCCCATTGAGAACTACAGGCCTATCTCTTTGCTGTGTGTCATAGCAAAAGTACAGGAGAAGCTGGTCTACTCCCAACTCCGAGATTACCTAGAAATCCACTGGGCAATCTCACCGTCACAGCACGGCTTCAGGGCCAAGCATGGGACGGACACTGCGCTAACTAAATTCTCAGCAGAAGTACTGAGCAATAATGACGGAGGGGTCAGCACAGGGGTGGTCTTCATTGACCTATCTAAAGCATTCGACTTGGTAAACCACAACCTCCTACTACAAAAAATGCGCTCACTTGGCCTTGACACCCACTCACTGGGATGGTTCAAGAGTTATCTCTCTGGACGCACCCAGAGGGTCAAGTGGGAGGATAAAGTCTCCAAGCTAGCTCCACTCAAAGAAGGGGTACCTCAAGGGTCAATCCTCGGCCCCCTTCTCTTTACACTGTTCATAAATGATCTGCATAAACACTGCGGGAGTAGCAGCGCTATCAAGTACGCGGATGATGCGGTCATTTACAGAGCTTCCCCTAATTTACCAGAGTTGGAGACAGCCCTCCAAGAAGACATCCATCAGATGGAGGACTGGCTCACTCTGAACAAAATGGTTTTAAACACAACAAAATGAAGGTAATGCTCTTTGGCCCTAGATCCCTGGGAACTGAGAGGTCACATCTCCTACAACTCCAGTCCAGGGGGGGTGTAAAACTTGAGGTGGTCACCTCCACCAAATACCTTGGCCTTACCCTGGACCAAGGCTTCACACTAAAAAATCACGTAGACCAAATCACCAAAGCCATCCATGGGAAACTTGGAATCCTCTATAGACTAAAGGACCAGATTATCCCAGAAGCTAGGGTAGCCATTGCCACTAGCGTACTCCTCCCAAAGCTCACATACGCGGCCCCGATTCTCCAGGGCGTGGCCGTGACGGAGTTAGGAAGGCTGCAGACCTTGTACAATAAGATAGTTCACTTTGCCACCATGTCACACCCGAGGACTCACCACTGCGAGGCCCAATCTAGGCTCAGGTGGCCGTCTCTGGAAGCTCGCCTCTCCTACCCAACCCTCTGCCTTACATTCAAGCTACTGGGTCCCACACCTCCCCCCAGCCTGAATGGTCTCGTCAGGGTGAAACCCAACCCACGGTGCCTGCGCTCATCAGGCCAAACTCTCCTCGTGGTTCCCAAGACTAGGACTAAAGCCGGGTCTGGTCGCTTATGCACGCCTCCCCTTCCATCTGGAACAACCTCCCTTGAGGTACGGGAGACCGAGTCCGCTACCAGCTTCCGGACAAAGCTTAAGGGACACCTGCTCAACAGGAGCACATGTCTTTGCCACAGGACCTGACCACGCACAGCCACCCTGGTAGCTCAATAGACCCTACTGTATTTCTCGCCATCCTGGCAGCATAACGGACCTCCCTAAAGATGGGTGCACTTATGTCCCAACTTATCCCCTTCCAATATGCCCACAAAGAAGCTAACCCTAGGTCTTTAGCTACTGCTCGCCTTACCAGAGCACTCTTAATCTAATCACTAACTTGAGCTGTATAATGGTCTCATTATGTGTAACCTCTATGTCCTTACAGCCTGCATGTCTTCCACTACCTGCCGCCCGTAAACCTATGTATTCTTACTGTTAAAAACTTTACAATCACCTGACCTCACTGATCTGTTACCTGTAAGTTGTTGTTTCACCCGGGTCGCCCCTGAAAAAGGGACTTCCGGGGCCCAGCGGGCCTACCCGGTCATCAAAATTCAATAAATAAATAAATAAATAATAAGGAAGGAAAGAGAGTAGAGATGTGGTGCACTGCTGGGCTTAGTTGTGGCATTCACAAGTCTTGAGAGCTAGAAGGTGATCACGCGGTTCCTGTTTGAAAGGACTAATTGTAGGAACAGCTGGGAAATCAGTGCATATTGTGTTTAACCAAAGTGGGGTATGATACAGGAAGGATGTTTTTTAGAATCTGGTTTATACCTTTGATAAAGGACCTCTCATCCGAAACGTGTCAGGTATAACCTGTTTGGCCTTGTGGCATAATAAATATGTCTTTTTAGCACATTGGTGTTGGCCATTTTATAAATGAGGTAGAGAGTGCCCTGTTTTTATTTTGTTTGCTTGCACGCACACGCAAGAAACATGTTGTGACAGCTTGCTAGAGTAGCAGGTTGTGGAGGTGTGGTCGAGTTGTGGCCAGTACCTCTACTGCTTTGTAGGGCTTGTCTCTGTGGCGCCAATAAATGAGCACACTTTCTATGACAACACTGCAAAAACGCGCTACCAACTTGAAACATTTTTGCTGCTGCAGTGAGGGAGCGCCCCCTCATTGCAGAGCATGCCTTACCCAGTGTTATATTTCATTAAACATGGCGGTGGCTGCCACCGTCTGCCTCTAGTCCTCAGAAAGCCGATGTAGTGGGGTGCCCAGTCCCCCCTGTCAGCATGCCCCCTGTCTAGTTAATTTGCCAATGGGGGAGCCCAATCCCCATCGGCATAATATCCCCTATAAGAATGTATGTGCCTAGGAGGTGCCCAATCCCCCTCGGCATCATGCCCCCCCCAAGCACAGACCCCTTTTCCTTTTTTGCCGATGGGGTGCCCAATCCCTGTCGGCTCCAGTCCCCCCCCAAAAAAAGAAAAACACCTAGGTGGCATGCTGAGAGCCCACCCCAGCATGCCCAATGTCCCTATAAAAATGAAAACCTTCCTGCGACGTTTGTTTTTCTTTTGTTTACCTGTGAAAGAAAAAACGGTCCCTCATTGTCTGTGGCACCGCCTGCCCCAACCTGCACCCACCCTCTGTGCACCCAACCTCCCCACACCCCTCCTCACCCCATGCTTGCCTCCGGAGCCAGGTGCGCCGATCTTCCGTAGACTGGGAACACATCTGCACTCTTCAAAGCCGACTGCGAACTGAAGAAATGCTGGTAAGCTGTATAATGGCATAAATGGGGGTTTTTCAACTTTGGTGGATGTCTCGGCCATTTTTATGACTTTTAGCACCAAATTTTCAACATGGGGTTCTTGGGAGCCCACCTCATGAATTCAGTCACTGTCATGTCGTTACTCGGTCCCGAAAGGTGATTTTGCGGTCACTTTGCAGAATCACCTTTCAGGACCAAATAATGAAAGAACAGTGTCACTGTTCATGAGGTGGGCTCCCAAAAAGCCTATATTGCAAATGTGGTGCAAAAATTCAAAAAAATGATTGTGTTATGTGTGTGCATTGCACAGTTCCGACGCACACTCGTAACTTCGAGAATTTTATAATATTTTCACTCCAGATTTTCAACATTACCATTTTTCATACCTCCTTATAAACAGTATAGCTGTCATGTTTCACATCCTATCCAAAATGTGTTTTCGCAAATCCAGCACACAATGGCACAGTCGCTGTGGGAAATCAATGTTCAGGACATGTTAAGAAAATCACAGTGACATTGTTCATGAGTGGAGGTCCCAAAATGCCTGTGTTGAAAATTTGGTGACAAACTTCCACAAAATGACTATGATACGAGTGTGCATTACGCAGTTTCCACGCACGCTTGTAACTTTGAGAATTTTTAATATTTTCACTCCACATTTTCAACACTGCCATTTTTTCACACCTCCTTATGAACAGTACAGCTGTCATTTTCACATCTTGCACGAAATGTGTTTTTGCACATCCAGCGCACGATGGCGCGGTTGCTGTGGGAAATCAACGTTCAAGACAGATGAAGAAAATGACAGTGTCACTGTTTATGAGCAGAGGTCCCAAAATGCCTATGTTGAAAATCTGGTGTAAAAAATCCCCAAAATAATTGCATTATGGGTGTGTGTTGCGCAGTTTATACACATGCTCGTGACTTCAATTGTTTTATATTTTCACTCCAGATTTTCAGCATTACCATTTTTTTACACCTCTTCATGAACAGTACAGCTATAATTTTTTACATGCTGTTCAGAATGTGTTTTTGCACCTATAGCGCCAAATGGCACAATCGCTGTGCAAAATCACCTTTCAGCTAATGAACTGATAGTGTCACTGTTCATATGGTGGGGTCACAGAGAATTTGATGGCAGATAAGGACCGCTTGGCCCACCTAGTCTGCCCATTTCCCTACCTGATGGATAAGCTGCAGATTCTAGTTAATCAACAGCTTACTTCCTCCTACCCCCTACTAGAATTGCCTTATGCCTGTCCCATGCATTCTTGAATTCTCCCATTATTCCTGACTCCACAACCACCTCAGGAAGGCTGTTCCACGCATCCACAACCCTCTCTGTGAAAAAATACTTTCTAACATTACCTCTGAGCCGTCCCTCCCTCTATCTTCAGATTGTGCCCCCTTGTTCTTGCACCTCTCTTTTTCTGAAAGATACTACCCTCTTGTACTTTGTTAATTCCCTTGAGATAATTGAAAGTTTCTATCATGTGCCCCCTCTCCCTCCTTTGCTCAAGGGTATACATGAGGTCACAAAAAGCCCATGTTGAAAACTTGGAGTGAAAATACCAAGAAATGCCCAGGGCGTTAGGGTTTCCGACCATAACACCCTGCCGTGTAGGGACTGACAGGTGTCAGGGGTGTGACTTGGGATTGTCAACAGTAATGCTCATGCCATTCCACCCCCAACCCCACCCTGCAGCCAGTGACAGGCATCGAGGTGTGCCTTGGACTCTTCAGCCCCAAAGTTCACCCCATTCTCCTATACTACACCCATTTCAGCGTATTTCCTTATGGAATGGGGTGACTGTAAAGTCGAACACCTCAAGGAACACCTCAACACTTGTTGGTGTCTGCAAGGTAGGGTGAGGTGAAATAGCATCAGCATTTTGGACGACAACCCAAAGGCACACCCCACTGCCTGTCCATCGCTGCAGGGTGGAGGCAGGGTTGGCATCACTTCAGTACTTCACTGTCGTTCCTATTCTGCATCTGTCTAACTCCTGCACTTCCAAAGCTAATACCAGCAAGCAAACATTTGGCATTGACAAATGCTTGTTCCTTTTTGGCCCTCCTTCCCCCCTCTCTTTTTAATGTTTCTGTTCCTCCTTTCCATTACTATCAACCTGCTCCTTTTATTAATTTGCACCCTGAGGAGTTCTTTTCCCCTCTGGATCTCCCTACTCTCTACTTCAGCCAGTGGTGGGGGGACAGCCTCTGCCTCCCCAGTTCATTCTGCCAGCCCCTCAGCTAGTTTAAATGTTCATCAAAGTAACATTTAAACCATCCACTGAAGACTGCGACTTCCCTCCCAGTTGGATGCAGGCCATTACCCCTGTATAGGCCTTCATCCTGACAGGTGGGTTACCAGTCCCCAATGTTGCTGTACCCCTGATCTGCACCATTCCTTCAGCCATGAGTTGATAGTCCTTTTGGAGACCCCCCCCCATCATAGGCAGCACCTCAATAAAAGCTACTGCGCATGCTACCTGTCTAAGACCACACTCCAGTTCCCTAAATTTCCCCTGCACTATACCATTGCACTATCCCAGCATCATCCCTAGCCAGGTCATTTGTTCCCAGGTGGCCAATGACATCAAGCTCCCCCTTCCTTTCCTGCTGCCTTAGCAATCCCTAGGATACGTTTCCTATCCCTCTGGGCCATGGCACCACATAGGCACCTGACCTCTCACTCTCCACCTCCTTCCTATTCCCAAATCTGTCTCTCTGATGATTGAGTCCCCCACCAGACGTTGCTTCCTCCTCCTCTTTTGGGGTTCACTTCCACCCTCATTGGGGTCTTTACTATGGAGGGCCTCCACGTCCTCCTTGGCCACTACCACAGGTGTCTCCTTCTGGCAGTCCCACCCTGCCAGAGTGACACACAAATTTTGTACTGATACCAGTTGAGAAATGTGCCTCTGTCCCACCCCCACCCTTCCTGAGCCCACCATCCCCACCTTTCCCAAGCCCACTGTAGTCCAACCACTCCTCCTTTCTGGCATCCTCTGAGATAATGGTGACAGACTGGTAGCCCCAGGGTGGGGAAGAAGGTCTTCTGAATCCTAGCCAACTTGGCCTAGAGTCTAGCAACCTCCTCTTTCAACCCAGAGAGGTGCATGCAAAAAGGGTAATACTAAAGTCTCCCGAAGGTCTCTCCGAAAAATGCTGCCCCACAGTCACTGCACCACTCTCAGTTCTTACTCTCCCTGTGTTATCTAGAAATACTTTTGTGCCCTTACCCATAATAGGGTGCTTATAGATTTTTTCCCCTTACGTCATTTGCTATACCTCTTTGTACACCTACCCAAGGTAGGATGTTGCTTGTATTCCAAGTTTTGGCCTACTCTTTTGCTTTTATCCTTACCTTGTATACTGTTTACCACATTTAGGGTGATTTTTAGTTTTACCCTTTTTCTTGTTTGTTTGTTGCTCCCATTTGTATAGTTTCCCTATATAGAGTATTGCCCCTTATCTACCACCTGTCCTGGCAGTGAATACAACCACAATAGTCAACAGGTATCTTGCCACAGTCAACCGGTAGAGTCCCCCGCTTGCTCCTGCTGATGCCTGCCAATGCTTAAGATGCCAGTTGTACCCCTGTTCCACTCCTGTGCTGTTCCACTCACATGCCAGGACAATCGTGTTGTGACACGTTAAGAGTGCTTCCTTTCATCCTCCCTATGGAACCTTCTCCGGGTGGAACTTCCTGTTTGAGATACAAGGTTCCTGATTGGTGTTCAGGCAGCCACATGACTCTCTTCGGCTCTTACTCTGACCATAGTGGTGACACGTGAGAGAGCACTGTTGTCCTGAAGGAGAAGTCCCTTACAAACAGGTTAGTTTAGTTGAACAGTCAATATTCACTCAAAGCAACAAAACAATGGTTTACTATATACTTGTTTTCAGTGAATCTCCTCCTGATACACTGTGCTTTACCCTCTAAATGCTGTCCAAATTATTTACACAGCTATGAGTAGCCTTTAAATGCTTCCTGGTTTGTTTATTTTTAGCTCCTTTTCCCTGCTACTGGTCGGCCACTCCTTCATGCTGTCTAGGTCTCTCACTGGCACCACTGTCCCGATGCCATCCACCTCCACCCCACATTGCAGCCCCCTGGGGTAATCCAGCATATCCCTTCACTGGAAAGGTCCCCCTCCTCCAAGGAAGATAGGCACCAATGGGGGCCGGCCAGCACACTCTACATTTGCTCCCCGCATGCTGCTGAGGTGGCACTTAGGCTGCATCAGGAGCTCGGCGGCAGTGGAGTCTGGTGTCTGTCATCCAGCAGGCCATGGAGCATTTTTCCTATTTGCTCTCCAGGGGGCATGGTGTGCCATGAATGTCAAGGCTTACACTAACGTTCACCACACCCTTTCTTGGTCTTCAGGACCCAGCATGTTGCCGTACTCCCGGCCTTTGCCAAGAGTCAGCAAGCACCAGGTGCATACCCCGAAGCAAGCAGTTTACAGTACTTGAGCCTTCTCTCCCTGGCTAGCCTCCAGCTCCCAGGTCTGTTCCCAAACCTGGGTCGCTGGCACCACAAGCTGAAATCCAACCGCTGCGCCGATGGGCTGGCATATGCTTCCTGGTTTGATTACAGCTCTAGTAGCACAGAAAGGTTTTATAATGCCAAATGTGTTATACTCCAGAAGCATTTTGCTATCAAATTAGTTTTAAAAGTGTTTTTTTTTTTTAAGCTCTAGTGCCCACCTCACCTACACTTCAAGTCACCTCTCAGCTTGCTTTGGTACTCTATTATTAAAAAAAAAACAAAAAAACTGTTGTCTGTTGTATAGCTTGTTTATTTTTACTCCAACAGCATTTTCTTATCATATGTGTTTAAAAATCCACCCATCTGTTGTACAGCCTGTTTTGGCTTCACACCAGCAGAGCCTGAATTTGTGGCTATATGGAAAGACATCAGCAATCAGTGCATCTCTCAACACTACATCGCCGACATCAGCAAGCAGTCTACTGCCCCTGAACTTGTAGCCCATTGCAAGGGCTTGCCTGTACTGGCACTGAAAGGAGCTGTCTAAACAGGAAGCACAGTCGACTCAAGAGGTTGGGGCAGCACTAGTGAGGATCAGAAGGTAAAGTGAAGTGACCGTGTAAACATGGCTTAACATTCTATCATATCCACCTTCATCTCCCACCCCCCATGCTATCACTATGAGCAACATGGCAAAGGTTTCATTGTTTTTCTGGCCCTCACATTCTCCCTGGCCACTACCACAAGTGCCTCCTTCTGGCAGTCCCACCCCGACAGTTTTGTAGGAATTTTGTACTGGTACCAGTTGAGGAATGTGCCTCTGACCCACCCCCACCCTTCCTGAGATCACCATCCCCACCTTTCCCGAGCCACTGTAGTCCAACTGCTCCTCCTTCCTAGCATCCTCTGAGGTAACGGTAATAGACTGGTGGCCCCTGGGTGGGGATGGTCCCCTGAATCCTAGCCAGCATGACCTGGAGTCTAGCAGCCTCCTTCCTCAACCCAGAGAGGTGCATGCAAATGGGACAACACTTAAGTCTCCAGACTATCTCACTGAAAACTGTTACCCCACAGCCACTACATTGTACCACTCCTAGCATTCCCAGTTTCTATTCTTCCTGTATTACTTGGAACTCTTATTTTATTTTTATTTTATTGAGAATATCGGAATTACAAACCTCTGAGTCAGCGACTCATTTACAAAGGCTCCATGTCGAACGTTAACAAGGTGATTACAGTACAACTTATACAAAGTGATTACAGTAATAGATTACAGCAAAAAAAAAGCAATGCAAGATACAGTTTAAATATATGTATAGAGGCATTATAGTGGGCAGATGTACAGCTACAAGGTAGAACAGACTAGAATCTTGGAAAGTAAAGGACAGGGAGAAAATAAATAACAGGGAGGCCATGATGAAAAGAGAGCAGGCAGGGAGGGCTACTTTTAATCACAGAGGCAGTCCATGGGACCTTGTCCCACCAGTTGGGGGAGATAGCCAGAATTAGTTGGGAGAGGGGAGTCTGGGGAAGGTATCAGCAGGGCATTGTGAGGGGAAGGGATAGGAGGAAAACTGAGGAAGGGAGGGGGCGGGATAGGATAGGGGGTGAGCAGGGAGGTCAGAGTGAAGGAGGAGAAGGGAGTAGAGGGGCAGAGGAGGGAGAAATACTCAGACAGCAGCCTGCATCAATGATCCTAGTGGCTCCAGACTGGCCCAGACAAGCCTGGTACCCTCTCCTTCTCTCAATGTCCTGCAACTGGCCCATTTGCCTGCCCCAACTCACTCCCTGCTGACTCTTCCTCAGATGGGAGTGCAGTACCCAGACATACATTCTCTTCATCTCAAGGCCTGGTTCTTCAGAAGTGAGAGTTTCCATCATCACAGTAGTCTGAACAGGTCCTTAAGATACTGATAATGGCTAAAAAACTGAACGATAAGAAGACTTACGCAGCCAAATGAAAAAGCTTTTCCCTCTGGTGCAAGAGCAAAAAGGTCGAACCCCTATCAGCTTCAGATCCTCAGCTGCTAGACTACCTGGTACACCTACAGACGTCAGGCTCGAAACCCTCTTCACTCAAGCTACACCTGGCGGAAATTTCATCCTACTTTTCGGTGGGAAAGAAGAAATCATTTTTAAACAGTTTTTCAGAGGACTCTTGCACCTCCAGCCTCCAACCAGGGAGCCCTTCCCTCCGTGGAGCCTGAACCTTTGCGTAGATGGGTTCATGAATCCACCCTTTGACCCTATGTCCATGGCCCACATCAAATTTGTAACTTAGAATACTGTCTTTCTGGTAGCCATTATGTCTGCCAAGGGGATTTCAGCACTACAGGCCCTGTGCACTGAGCCGAATTATATCGTCCCTCACAACGATGAAGTTGAGCTCAGGACAAATAGGAAATTTCTGCCAAAGGTGGTTTCAGAGTTTCACTTGAACCAGTCCATTACTATGCCTGTCTTCTTCACTGAGCCATCCACTTCTGGCGAGCAAACGCTCCACAGCTTGGATGCCAAAAGAGCCATCTTTCACTACCTAGAGCATACTAGACAGTCGAGAGGCTCTTCCACTCAGTTGTTCCTCACTTACGGGGATGTAGGCAGAGGAAGACCAGCTACATAGAGAGCTATTTCTTGTTGGTTGGTCTCTTGTATTAGATTCTGCTATGAGAAAGCTGGTCAACAACCTACAGTGGGGCTCTGGGCCCACTCCACCAGGGGCACTGCAGCCTCACTTGCAACAGCATGGGACATTTCCCTACTGAATGTCTGCAAAGCAGCTACCTGGAAATCTGTGCACACCTTTGTGAAACACTACAGTTTGAATGTGCAGACCAGATCTGATGCCACATTTGGCAGGACGGTTCTGCAGAGTCTCTTTCCTAAGTAGGTTTTGTGCCCACTTCCCACTTGGTACTGCTCGGTAGTCTGCAGAAAATTTACTGATGCTTAAGGACTCCTAGGGTAAGAAGAAAAAATTACTCACCACAGCAGTCTTCTTTCTTCCAAGGGGTCCTTTAGCATCAGTAAGCTCCCACCTTTCCTTCCTGGTTCACCTGTTGGAGAAGGTCTCTTTATGTCACCTTTTACTAAATTTGGAGTTTCTTATTGATGAGTTTTTAGCTTGTGTTGCTTCTGTTTACACTTTTGTGGACATTTGCATGTTTTTTGAATCCTGTTGATTCTTTTTCAGGACATTTGCCCTCATTTTTCCTCAACAAAATTCTGAAGCCTTCAACAGCTCTCACTCAGCTCACAACCCCTCCTGTCCTTTGATCGTCTTGTCCCTAACCTCATTTAAATATCTCTTAAAGGCATACCTCCGGGGCAGTTGCACCTAGCCAGCTAAGTGCAAAAAAGCTACTGATGCTAACGGACCCCTTGGAAGAAAGAAGATTACTGCTGTGAGTAATTTTGTTCTTGAAGTCCACATGGTATACGATTTCTACAGGGCATGGGAGGAGTATTCTTAAGTGGATGGTCTACCTTATGAAGTAACACTTTTTCAAATGTCTTGATGACTGGGTTAAAGGACATTGGGCAAAACTATGGTTTAGATTTAACCCCATTCTTTCTAAGTGTTGCTATCTCATTTATCTGTAGGTCGCAGTTCTGGAAATACATGTGACCTCACCTGACAAATTGGAATGCAAATCAGAATCATTTTACGAACATACGAGCATGCAAAATTGTCAGCAGAAACTGGCCTCACGCTCTATCGAGTCTGCTCGAGTGTATAGCTAGCACCTCATCTTGCAGCTGCCCCTCCCACACAGCAAGCGGGGGGGGGGGTGGAAACAAATATTTCTCTATGTGTTACAGGTTATTTTCATGCAATGAAGATTCGGGTGCTTTAGAGTTCTGACCGAGCATCAATGAAATCAGCTTCTGACATTTCAATACATAGAAACATTGTAAAATCATAGAAAACATTGGCAGAAAAGGACCAGTAGGCCTGTCTAATCTGCCCTATCTTCACTTCTTATTTCTACACTCTGGGCCCTATTCAGTCACAGGTGTCCCTCCATCATCCCTTTCCTCTACCTATTATGCCCGTGTGCCTATCCCACGTATACCTCAAGCCCCCCGCTGTTTTCCTCACCACCACCTCTTCTGGCAGGCTCTTCCAAGCATCCACCACCCTTTCCATGAAGAAGTATTTCCTTACATCCATCCTAAACTTCCCCCCTCAAGCTTCAAAGTTTATAGTTCATGTGTTCATTAGCTTGCATACTGATTACTGACCCCGTCCAATTGTATTAACAAGGTTTCAAACCCTTCACAGGCTGGTGTGCAGTTTAGTTTGAGTGTTGATGTGCTATGCAGGTTTAGGAATTCCTTATCTCACAGGGACTATCATTAAAGGCAGAGGGAAAAAAAACACATATTTCTCTATGTGTTACAGCAACTTCTGTTTGACATTTGGGATCCATCAGGGCAATTAATGGGAGGAAGCCTAATCCATCAAAGTGGCAGCTAATTACAAGAGAGCATGCTCTGTCAAGGAGTTCACGGGAGGGGCACTCTGAGTTGGGATTTTCAGTGCTAACTGCTGCGGTCACTAATTACTTTAATAGGTTGGTATGGTAATTTCCTCTAGCAAGGGCCTGTAGGGTCTATAGAAGTAATGCTGTTGTGCGCCTTGGGTTTCTTTCTGCAGGATGGTGTTTGTTTCAGAGAACAGAGACAGAGAGCATGTAAGGATGAGGCACCCCACTGTATCTAGGGGCATATGCTGGTAGTCTCAGGAGTGCCCGCCTTACATCATAGAACCTGCACCTGCATCAACATTTTTCTACTACAGGCCTGGGATGCTGCAGTAGGGGCACCATAGACATGAGACCACCCACCAACTGAGACCAAACAAAGGGTATTTCCCTGTCTAGTACTCCATTTACTTCATTTCTATGACACAGTACAAGTTGCATCACACTGTATATTTTAATCCCAGGGTATAACATCCCTGAATCCTCCAAAGGTTTACTTTTGCCAGGCCTACCCCTGCTATTAAGAGGCATAAATATTTACAATTGTTACTTTGTGCAAGAAGAAAGAGACCACTATGGCTATCAAAAGAAGTGGCTGGGAAGGTAGGGGCAAAAAATTAGCATTCAGGAGGTATAAGACAGAGGTGTATCAGGAGAAGCAGAGGGAGGCAGGGAAAGCAGGCAGGAGCGCAAAGGTGCAAACGGAGGAGAAAATAGTTCAGGCCGGAAAGAAAGGGGACAAGACATATTTCAGGTATGTAAGTGAAAGGAGAAAGACCAGGGGAAGGACTGTAAGATTAAGGGAGGGGAGTGTGTGGAAGGGGGACAAGGAAAAAAGCAGACATCCTGAAAGAATACTTTTGTTCAGTGGCCATGGAGGAAAGGGAAGGAGAGGGGTCATATGCAGTATAAGTGTCAGGGGCATCAAAGGAAGGGAGATGGGCACTAGTCCATCTACAGAGGAGAGAGTCCTGAAGGAACTCGCAAATCTGAAAGTGGGCAAGGCAATGGGGCCAGACGGGATACACCTAAAGATATTGAGGGAGTTCAAAAAGGAGCTGACTGCACCTCTGACAGTCCTATTCAACCACTCACTGGAGACGGGAGTGGTCCTAGAGGAGTGGAGGAGGGCAGATGTAGTTCTGCTTCACAAAAGTGGGAGCAGGAAGGTTTGCTTGCAATTAAAGGCCAGCCAGCCTGACTTTGGTGGTGGGGGGAAATTAATGGAATCACTGCTGAAGGAAAGCATAGTGGAATATCTTGAATAGAGTGGCTTACAAGATCAGGGTGGAGCGGTGGATATGGCCTACCTAGATTTCTGTAAGGCCTTCGGCACTGTTCCATATAGGAGACTCATGAACAAGCTGGGCAGCCTGGGAGTGGGTCCAAAGGTGGTAAACTGGGTAAGAAATTGGTTGGGGGATAGGCAACAGAGGGTGGTGGTAAATGGAGTTCACTTTGAGGAAGGAAGGGTGATCAGCGGGGTACTTCAAGGATCAGTACTAGGACCAGTCCTCTATAATGTGTTAGCAACATTTTGGAGGGGCTAGAAGGGAAGGTACATAGGTGCTGGAACTAGGGGTGCTGGGGGTGCGGAAGCACCCCCTTGCTTGAAGTACAATTTCCTATGGCTTCCTATGCAGTTTTGTTCAATGGCTTTCAGCACCCACACTATAAAAATTGTTCCAGTGTCATATGTCTTTTTGCAGATGACACTTACATGTGCAATAGGGTAGACCCTTGGGGGGGGGGGATGACTAGGGATCTAAAAGAGCTTGAGGAATGGTCAAGAATGTGGCAATTAAGCTTCAATGTGGAGTGCAAGATTATGCACTTGGAGCACAGAAACCCAGGAGTGGAGTACATTATGGGGGGAGTGGTACTGGCGACCACCAAACAGGAAAGGGACCTGGGGTAATCGTATCTGATGACCTAAAGGTGGACAAACAGTGTGACAAGGCAGTGGGAAGATCCAGTAGGATGCTAGGGTGCATAGGGAGGGACATCACTGGCAGGAAGAAGGAAGTGGTGATACCAATGTATAAATTACTGGTGAGACTGCACCTAGAGTACCGTCTCCAGTTCTGGAGACCACATCTTCGGAAGGACATAGGGTAGAGGCAATCTAGAGGAGGGCAACTAAAATGGTGCAGGGTCTGCATCAAAAGCCTTATGAGGAGAGACTGAAGGACCTCAGTATGTACACCCTGGAGGAAAGAAGGGAAAGGGGGATGTTTGTGTTATTTATTCATTTGCTTTTGTTAACCAAGTAGGTGCGCTAGGCAAGACCTGCCTATTTTCAGGCACAACCTGGGACTGATAGAGACTTTAGATACGGCATGGGTATAAACAAGGTTCAAGAGGCAAGCCTATTTTTAGAGAAAAAGATGCTCAAGGTCAAGGGGTCATGCTATGAGGTTGGAAGTGGTAGGCTCAGGGGAGATGTAAGTGTAACCCCCCTACAAATGGGGGTTCCTAAAATGTCTTCCTGGGCTTGCCTAATGCCCACTGCCAGGCTGGTATTCTGTGTCTAAACAGTTAAAAAGTGCTTGCATGCGAGTGCCCTGTTAGCCTCTGTGCCTGTCTTTTTAAGAGGTGTCATTTTTCATGGTTTATAATTAATCTGGGTGGGGGCTGAGTGGTTTCAGGCTCGAGTTCTGCCCGGGCTGCAGTACAGCTGTTTCATTTTGCTATTGTTAATTGCGCAGAGGGAGCTTTATTAGGAGCTGTGATTATTTACTGATTATCTGCTTTAATAACAATAATATTGTAGTTTGTCTAACCTGTCTTCCTTTGCAGCATGGACTTTCTGTTAAGCACCACTATCTTGGTTCTGGACTGCCAGTTTAGACCAATCAGTACCTTTGGGGACCGTAAAATGGAGACTGTCCCCAGGGGTCTTGTGGGAGTGAATTTCTGTAGAAATTGTACTTTTTACTGTTTGGCGCCTAAATGGACTTGGATGGGGAGCCCTTGCTGTGACAGACAGATGGATCGACCAACCATACCTTTTGGATCGCTGGGAGAGCCCAGAGCTGCCTGCAGCAGTGAGTCAGTGTAGAGCTGGAGTTGAGAGAGTAACAGCTCGAGTAATTCGAGCAGCTGCTCCTGCGTGGGGGAATCAGCGGGAAGGCTGTGTCTGGCCTACCTACTACCATCTTCTCGAGTGAAGAAGTCTGCAATATTATATCGGACTTTATCCGAAATTGCTGTGATTGTGACCGGAATCCTGAATTGTGGAAAAGTGAATTTTGCCTGGTGTGGACCGAAGATTTGCTCTTGGAGTGATTGGCCTGTCAGGACTTAAAATAACCACAGTTTGCACAGAGACACTGTTTAATTGCAACCGGACTGTCATCCAAACTGTGCTATTTACTTATCCTTACTACACATGTGCTGAATGTGTAGTGTGGGTCGCGATTTGGTTCCCCACATTGTTGAATGTGTCACGCTAGCTGGAAGCTGCATCCAGCAACTTACCAGACTCTATCCGAATTATTCACCTGGTCTGGGCCTCACCATCTTGGCCTAGATTGCCACTCACGGCGAAGAGTTACATCCAACGAAAGACCTGCCTGGGGATCCGGCTCCCTGCTCAACACCATCGAACAGGAATGCCCACCACGGTGCATCGTGTGGGCCCTGCTTCTCCTGGCACAGCAGTCAGTCATCCTGAGGTCTTCATTTCGTCCATCCTGCCTCCTGGGCTGGGTAGCGTGAGTAAACAGGATAACTCCCTGTAACTGAGCTCAAATCAAAGTGTGCCACCTGATTTAATTGTTTTTGTTAATCATTATGAACTGAGCCATCCGGCTCTGGAATTCAGATTGTGGGTTAAAGTACATGTTGGGTTTTTTCTTTCCTAAGGGCCCCAACAACAGCTGCAATGCCGGTCTACCTCGGGCAACACTTCAGGCTAGCCTGCATAACAACTGGGTACCCAGAGTGTGTGTGACTGTGCTAGAGGGACTCTTAGGGCATGCATGGTTAACCTGACTAAATCAGAACTGAAATCAAACACTAGATTACTGCCCCACCCTTGTTCACGTCCCCCGAATAAATCAGATCTAAATTTTTTTGCATTTAAACTGGCTGTTGTGTACCTTTGTGATAGGGATACTGTGTGGCTATTGCCTTTCTCCATTGCAGGTCTTATTTTATGGGGGTCTCCAGGGCCAGTGCAGCTGATCCAGCCCTGGTGGTAAGTGTGGGTATAACATTGCATTCTGGTGTTAATTATGACAGTCTGGATTGCTGACCAGTATAGGACATTAGAGGGGTTGAGAGGGGGTATCAGTGTCCTGAAGGGCTGTACCCAGAGCAGCTACGCTACCCTTAAACCAAACCTCTGGGTGGAGGCACCCATTCACAGAACTCGGATCCCTCAACTTGCGCCTAGTCACGCAGGTAGGGATAGTATCCCTTGGGATAGCACCACCTAGGGGTTACATAAGGAAATACTACTTCAGAGAAAGAGTGGTGAATGCCTGAAACATCCTCACAACAGAGGTGTGGGGGCAAAAACTCTAGAGGGATTCAAGAAGGCATGGGATAGGCATAAGGGAACCTTAGTGGTAAGGAAAGGGGGGAGTTGGGGATCAAGTAGGGTCTGTGGTGTTACAGTAGGTAGGGAAAATTGGCAGACCAGGTGGGCCAAGTGGTCCTTATCTTCTGTCAATTTCTGTTTCTGTTTCCATGGATCTAGTTCAACTGTACCCTTTGTGCAGCATTCTCTAGCCTTCCTATGGGGTTCCTGAGCCCTGGGACTCCCAAGACCATTTCTGTCTGGCATGCTTCCAGGACAGTACTATCCCTGGGGCAGTTCCATGCCTGCACCTGTCTCATTCGGCCTTTGAAGGACAGTATTAAGTTGAACATCATGTCAGCCTTGTGACAGTACTACTGAAGTTGATATTTGGTCCAGTTATAATTGCCTTCTTCTGGCAGCACACTGGTGGCCCCAATGGCCCAAAGAAACAGGATCCCATGTTCCCGTGGCTGGCCTCCTCACAGGGGGACTTACTGACTGCAGCTATTACCAGCCAGGCCCCCTCCACCCTAGGATCCATTCATTTGGCTGCACTGCTAGGATGAATTGTACAACAATACCCAGGATTTCCTAGTTCTCTACAAGACATTTCTGCTGCAAGGCTGACTTACATATGTCCATCACAACCTGTCACTCCAGTCAACACATGAACTCTCTTATGTTGCTTCTGGCAGCAGAAGATCGGCAAGGATCCCAGCAAACACCTTTGAAAGGCGACCCTCGACTTTTTCTGTTGTGCCATTCTGGTTCTTGCTCACACCAAGGTCCTCGAAGAGACCTTGAGAGGGATCAGTGCCACCCAGAGCCAGGGATCCCGTCAACATCCTTGAGCCGACAGACCCCTTCCTTGGTCTCAGCCAGAGGTTGGACTCCCTCTTTTGTTCCTTGTCTTCAAGATCCCACACCTTATTGCTTGCCTACCTTTCTTACAGAGTATTTGAGAGAGGGCAGAACCCAGGAAAGAACCATGAATATTCATGACAGAACTTTCCCACGTCTAGCTGTGCTAGAACATTCTATACACAAACATCCTGTCATCCTGTCTGCAAGCAAGCAAGGGGACTCTCTAGAGGACAGTGTTCGGGGTCAGACTTAACCCTTTAAGAGCCCAGTAGTAACTGGCCTCGAGATGAGTGAAGAGAGAGGTTGGCTACAGCATGTGGATGGATTCCGGTGTATGTACCATGAAAACCACTTGAGCATCAGACTTATGTTGTATCATGTTGTAACTCATAATTGGCTGGCATTTATTCTATATTTAATTTGTGTTTACAGTATTACGTAACTGACAATGCACAACAGGTCATGCAGTTATGCTGGGAAGCAGAAAGTGTTACCAAGCGTCTTTGACCAGCTGGGAAGCACCAGTTAGTACAGCATAGCTGAACACCCCAGAGTGTATTATTGTATCTAGAAAGTGTTGATAAAAGCCCGAGAGGGTAAAAAGGAAAGACATTTTAACTGATCCATGCAGTTATACTGTAATATCTTTTTGGTCACATGACTAGATTCTCTTAATCACATTGCAGGATTTCTTGTACCCATTTTATAAATTGTATTATATAATTTTTACTTTGCTGTTTGCACATCCCTTAGCTATTCTATTCATATTAAAGTATTATATAGTACAGTATATGGTTAGGGCTTATTGCACATTGAAATCAGTGGCTTTTTAAATCTTGTTGTAGGACAGTTCAAAGGTCAGAAAAATTGTTGTACTATCGTTCTGACGTCACATCGATAGTACTACAACTTTTCAGCCTTGTCCTACCTCCTGATTGGCTGACTCGACTGGCTGCTTCAGAGGAAAAAAAGTAAAAACATGGCGGTGCGATTAAGCAGGAGCGGAGCTGCAGAACCGTGGATTCTCCTGCTTCTGACACAAATAGCTTTAGATGGCTTTGTGTCATGAAACTATATTTTTTTTTGTGTATTTTTTAAAATTAAACGGTGCCACTGTCAGAAAGAGTGAGCAGGAGGGAAAAGAAGCCCCAGCCAGCGGGAGCGCAGTGAAGCAGAAACCAGTGGCAGGCAGTGGCAAGACATAGAGCGGGAGCAGGAACACCAAATAAAAAAAAAAATATGAGGTAACCAGCAATGTAGAAAAAGAAATAAGCCCTAACCATGTACTATATAAAACAGTGGATGGGCGACCATCCACAACTAAGGCTGTGTTTTCCTCTCGGGAGTGGATGACAGTGAGACCTCTCGAGCTTCTCTCTCGAGGTCTCAATGATGTCATCAGCTCCCTCAAGGGAAACACAGCCTTGTTGTTTATGGTCGGCCATCCACTGTTCTATATATTGTTACAGTTGTTTAATTTCTGCTTCGTTTACATATCTCTTTCTGCGTTACTGTTGTCAGTCCTATTGCTGTTAGTTTGCACAATTTTTGTAATTTTGTTTTACACTTTTTTGCCATTTTACCCTTTGTAACAAAGTTTCCCAGGATGCTCCTGGAAAAGACTTTCAGCTTGTGTGCCTTTCCTGGAGAACATTTTTTTTCCTGGAATCCAGTGTAGGCTAGTTACCCACTGTTAGGTTTGCAGGATTAAAAGAGCCTGTCATCATTTTAAGGATGTCTTTCTGGCTTTGACCGTCCTATAATTTGTTGCACTGATATCATGTAAAGGGGAGTAAGTATAAACAACATGGGGGAGGGTAAATAAAGTGTGTTTGATACATGAGGGGGATGGAAAGGATGAGAAGGGACTTGGCAAGGTCGGAGGAATGGTCAAAAGTATGGCAGCTTAAATTCAGTGCAAAGAAGTGCAAAGTAATGCACCTGGGAAACAAAAATCCAGAGGAAGAGTACACAGTGGGGGTGGGGTGGGAAGGTACTAACAACAACAAGCATTTGTCAATGCCGAATGTTCATCATGTGCACTGGTGTCATGGGTGGGTGTTTGAAAATTGCTTTAGTGAAGTTGTTTGTGAGGTGGGGTCTCAAAAAACATATGTTGAAAAATTTGGGGAAAAATATTTAAAAATGACCAAGTTATGCTACTAAGTTGAAAACCCCATTGAAATACATTGAAGCATTTACCTCAGTTTGCGGTTGGGCTTTGAAGAGCAAAGATGTGCCTGCAGTCCAAGGCAGATTATGGCAATGGAGTGGGTAAGTATGGGGTGTGGGGTGGTGGGTCCTGAGTGGGAGGGTAGGGGGTTGGGTAATGGTGGAACGGACAACGAGGGACAGTTTTCTTTTCAGGGAGTTTGCTGAACAGATAAGGACACTGGAGGATTGGGCACTCCCAGTGTCTGTATACTGTTTGGGGGGTTACACAGCGAACAATGATGGATGATTTTCTTTTTTTTTTAGGATAAAAAACAAGCATTTATCAATGCCAAATGTTTGATGTATTGAAAGATGTCCACCTCTGCACCTTGTGTATGCCCTTGAGGTACTTAAATGCATCTGTCATGTTCTCCCACTCCCTCCTTTTCTCCAATAAGTACATATTGAGGTCATTTTAACCTCTCCTGATATGTTCTGTGTTGCAAGCCACGTACCATCTTGGTTGCCTTTCTGTGGACTGCCTCCACCCTGTCAATGTCCTTGTGCATTTGTGGCCTCCAGAACTGTACACAGTACTGTAGTTGAGGCATTATACAATGGCATCATCACCACCTCATGCCTTTTACTGGTGATACGTCTGCCTATGTATCCCAGCATCCACTGGCCAGCCTTGCAACATTTGTGCTCTGCTTTGATACATTTTGGTCATCTTAACTGATAACTCCTCGGTCCATTTCTTCCTTGGTGATCATCAGCACCTCCCCCCCCATCCTATAACTCTTCCCAGGTTCTCCTCTTCTCAGGTGCATTATTTGGGCTTCTTTGCACTGAACCTCAGTTGCCACTCCTCAGATCATTTTTCAAGCCTCTCCATGTCCCTGCTCATTTTCTCCACCCCTTCTGGAATATTCACTCTGTTACAGATGTTGGTGTCACCTGCAAACAGGCAGACAGACCTTTCCTTCTAGCCCTTCCTCAGGGTCTGTAATGAAGATATTGAACAGGACTTATCCACTGGTCACCCCCTCTTCCTGGATTGGATCCCATTACCACCTCCCTCTGCCTCCTGTCCATCAGCTAGTTTCTAACCCAGTTTATCCACTTGTACCCCATTGCCAGACTACTTGTTTTGTTGATCAGCCTTCTATGTTGGATGTTGTCGAAGGCTTTGCTAAAATCAAGGTAGGTGACATCAAACATTCCTCCCTGATTTACTTCCTTAATGAGGTGTTAGAGGAGAACGGGGTGAACGTTTGGGCCAAAGACTCCAAGGCACACCCCAATGCCTGTCTCTGGCTGCAGGATGGAGGTGGAATGGTGTGAAACGTGTGCCGATGACCCCAAGGCACACCCGATGCCTGTCAATCTCTACAGGGTGGGGCGTTACAGTTGAAACCCTACGCCACAGATGTTTGTTGTTTGTTTTGCTCCAAATGTTCAACATGGGCTTTTGGGACACCACCGCATGAACAGTGGCACTATCATTTCGTTACTCAATCCCAAAAGGTGATTTGGTGCAGCGACTTTTCCATTTGGCACCACAGGTGCTAAATCACATTTTGAGCAGGATGTGAAAAATGACAGTTGCACCGTTCATGACGAGGTGTGAAAAAATGGCAATGTTGAAAATCTGAAGTGAAAATATGAGAAATTGGCAAACTTACGAGCGTGCATAGAAACTGTGCAATGCACACCCGTAATGTGGTAATTTTTTTGGAATTTGTTCACCAAATTTTCAACATGGGCTTTTTGGGACCTTCTCTCATGAACAGTGGCACTGTGATTTTGTTACTCCATCCCGAAAGTTGATTTCGCACCACGGGCACACCATTCTGCACAACTGGTGCAAAAACACAATTCAGGTAGGATGTGAAAAATGACAGCTGTACTATTCATAAAGAGGTATGAAAAAATGGTAATGTTGAAAATTTGGAGTGAAAATATAAAAAAATTGGTGAAGTTATGAGCGTGCATAGAAACTGCGCAATGCACATTCGTAACGCAGTAATTTTTTTAAATTTTTCACCAAATGTGCAACATGGGCATTTTGTGACCCCAACTCATGAACAGTGGGACTGTCTTTTCATTACTTTGTTCCAAAATGTGATTCTGTGCAGCTATTGCAAAATCACCTTTTGGGACCGAGGAATGAAATGACAGCAGCATGTTCATGAGGTGGGGTCCCAAGAACCCCATGTTGAAAATTTGGGTCTAAAATTCCTAAAAATGGCTGAGATATCAACCTAAGTTGAAACCCCCATTGACTCCCATTATACGGCTTACCTTTCATTCTTTCAGTTTGCCGGTTGGCTTTGAAGAGTGCGGACGTATCCCGCTCCACAGAAAATCGTGTCCGCTGACCTCTGAGGGTAAGGATTGGGTAAGGGGACATGGGTGCGCAGAGGGAGGGTTGAGATGGGCAGTGGGATGGGGGAGACAATGAGGGATGGTTTTCGTTTTTACAGGTAAAAAAAAAAAGACCACGAGGGAAGGTTACTTTCATTTACAGGTAAAAAAATAAATATAAATTTGAGCACACTAGGGTGGGCTTCCAGTGTGCCACAGTAGTGGTAGGAGGGGGAGATGCCAACATGGGGAATGGGCACCCCGATGTCGGCTCGGGATATAGACGGGTTTTGGGGGGTGCATCCGACACTGGGAGTGGGCATCCTGGTGTCAGAAAGGGGAAATTGTTTAACCAGGAAAGACACACTAAGTGGCAGCAGGGAAAGGGGACTAAGCCACAGCTGAAGGGCTCGTATTTCAAAGAACAGAGCTGCGCGCAGCGTCGACTCTGTCCTTTGAAATGTTTGCCGAGATGAGCCCTCTCAGCAAATCAGTGACATCAGGACACTGCTTGCTGATTTGCCTGCCACAGACCGGCCCCTTCAGCACCACTGGCCATTGGGTTGGCATCCCTCACACCCCTCTCTCTAGCAACTCTCATATCAACATGTTCGTCTGTGCTTGTATGCATGATGAACATGAAACTGGAAAGGGACCTGGGTGTAGTCATATCAGATGACCTAAAGGTAAGCAAGCAATGTGAAAAGACAGTAGGGTAGGCTGAAGGGATACAGGGATGTATTGGAAGAGGCATCACCAGTAGAAAACAGGAAGTTGTTATACCTCTGTATAGACAGTTGGTGAGAGCCCATCTGGAGTACTGCATGCAGTTCTGGAGACGCCATCTCTGCAAGGACATAGACAGGATAGAGGCAGTCCAGAGGAGGGCAACTAAAATGGTGCAGGGCCTGCACCAGAAGCCATACAAAGAGAGAGACTAAAGAAGCTTGATATGTATACCCTCTAGGTAAGGAGGGAGAGGGGGGACATGATAGAAACTTTCAAGTACCTCAAGAGAATCAACAAAGTCTAAGGGGGTAGCATCTTTCAGAAACGAGATGTGCAAGAACAAGGGAGCACAATTTGAAGTTAAAGGGGGGGATGGCTCAGGGGCAACATAAGGAAATATTTTTTCACAGACAGGGTGGTGGACACATGGCCTTCCTAAGGAGGTCATGGGGTCAAAAACAGTTGGGGAAATTCAAGAATGCATGGGGCAGTCATAAAGCAATTCTGGTGGGGGTTGTCCAGTCCTGGGGTGCTGATGGCTGAGGCGCTGGACGCCTTACCTTGTGCCACGCCAGCGACCCATGTCTGGGAACAAGTACGGATCATCAGAGGTCAGCAGGGGAGAAGGACTGAGCATCTGGCGGACTGCTTTCCTTCTCCAGGGAGGGGGGTCCTCTACTGTCAGCGCCCGTTCACCTCCTGGCAAAAGGTTGGGGACAGAGCATCATACAGTTGCTTGGGGAGAAGCTGGGAGCAGATGCCTGGAGGGAGCACATGCAGATATGTGTGCACTCCCCTCTGCCTGGCATCATTGCACACCCCTAGCTTCCGGGGAAAGTGAGCAAGGAAAATGGCACCTCATTGAGCGGCTTGATGGCTGTTTGGAAGATCTCCTGCTCTGGGGGGGGGCCTGATCTGGATCCATTTGGGTGGGTGAGTTGGGGAATAAGCCGCATGAGACAAGGCAGACCCCATCAAGGAGTGTAGGAGAGCAGACGGTGGCTGGAATCCCAGTGGGTTGCCAGTAAGATGGAAGCAGACAGGTATGACCAAGGAGGAAAAAAGTAGAAGCAAAAAAATAAATAAATTTTGGTGGGGGTTATGAAGAAGTAGTCTGTTGGTTAACTAGGATCTGCAGCTTATCCAATAGGTAGGGAAATGGGCAGATTGTGTGGCTCAAGCAGTCCTTATCTGCTATCGAAGTCTATGTTTCTATGTTTCTACATTCTTAAATATTGCAATAATGAGTCACATATCTGAACACATGTTTGTTTCTTCTCTCCAATCATGTAATGAAGTCTTTCCAAATTCACACATTCTATCATCAAGTTTAGCCAGTTTTTTTATGTTTTATATTATCTGTTTAAGCCCCCTTCTCACCGTGGTTGACGCTCTCTTCTGGGTATCCTATGCTCTCTCTGCCCAGCCCGGTGCCTCAGAAGACTTGCCAGACCTGCCCCCATGTTGCCTCAGCCTACCCCCCCAGGTGGGGAGGAGGGAGATCCCAGGACATCCCACTCCAGTCTATGAGTGGGTATTGGGTGGTCTGAGTGTCTCCCCTCGAGAGCTGGGTTATGGTTTCTGGGAGCTGTATCCCTTCTACACTGACATCCACGGGGCTTTTTCCTTGTTCTGGTGCCACCCTTAGGATGTCAGCATGCTAGGGGAGCCAAGGGATGGAGTATGTCACAATGTGCTATCGCTCCAGCTCCTGGACGATGTTCTCCCACCCGGTTCATGCTGTCCCAATGCACCTCCACCCATGGTCACCCAGGTGGCAGTAGAGCAGCGAGACAAGCATCCCACCCTCCCTGGAGGAGGAGAGCAGCCAGTGGATGCTCAATCCTCCTCCCCCCAGCTGGCCCTCCAGCCACCTGAATCCGTTCCCAAACCTGGGTTGCTGGTGCCGTGGGTGGTAACCCTACTGCTGTGCTGCCGGGCCGGCCATGTTTGGTGGATTTTGATCTTTACAGTGCTGTAAAATTATTTTGTTAGCATTCACTAAAGCTAGGTTAAGGAAAAGTATCTGTCTTTTATTTCTGTGATCTGTCCTTAGAAATGTCTCGCTAAACAACAAAATGCCTGTATCAAAAGGAACATTCAGACTGAGTACTATGCTAACTATTGAAGTTATACCAGACCTAAAATTTTCCAGCACAGTAAAAGTAATGAACATATTCAAAATTGAGCCCACTGCTTCTGTACATCTAGGGCATATTTTGGATATATTCAGATATACTGACCACTTTGACTCTTGCAAAAAGTAGTAGAGGTGGTCAGGGCAAAAAGAACAGCCTACAAGCAGTACAAAACAACATGGGGAGCAGAACAGGGAGGTGTATAACAGCAAAAGAAAAGAAGCAGCAGAAGGGATCAGGGAGGCAAAGGCTCTCACAGAAGAGAATGTAGCAAAGTCAGTGAGGAGTGGGAAAAACATTTTACAGATACTTCAGTGAAAGAAGAAAAAATAAAGGCAAGAATAGTGAGGATCAAGGGAGGAGTGAATGTGTGGAGGAGGACCAGAAGAAGGCAGACATACTGAACAAGTATTTCTGATCAGTATTTACGAAGGAAGGGGAGGGAAAGGGTCAACAGATGAAGGAGAAAGTAGCAAATGGTGTGCGGTGGACACAAGCCTCTTTACGGAAG
This sequence comes from Neoceratodus forsteri, assembly GCA_016271365.2. Classification (NCBI taxonomy): domain Eukaryota; kingdom Metazoa; phylum Chordata; order Ceratodontiformes; family Ceratodontidae; genus Neoceratodus; species Neoceratodus forsteri. Next base: position 1,704,460,663 of record CM028129.1, on the reverse strand, counting down.
GCAGGGAGAGATTAAGAGTGGACAAGGCTTTGGGACCTGATGGGGTACACCCAAGGTTACTAAAAGAGCTGAGAAAAGAACTGGCTGCATCCCAGGCAGCCCTGTTCACTCTATCCTTGGATACAGGGATAGTACCGGGAGATTGGAGAAGGGCAGATGTGGTGCCAATCCACAAGAGTGGGAGCAGGGAACTATAGGCCAGTAAGGCTGACATCGGAGGTGCGGAAGGTAATAGAGACATTAATAAAGGAAAGAATGGTGGTGTACCTGACCAGTAACAAATTGCACGATCCAAGACAGCATGGGTTCATGGGGGGCAGATCATGTCAAACTAAACTAATAAAGTTTTTTGACTGGGTGACAAGAGTCTTAGACCAGGAGGGAGCAGTGGATGTGGCCTACTTGGATTTTAGGAAAGCCTTTGATAGGGTCCCACACAGGAGATAGTCAACAAGTTGAACAGTCTAGGGGTGGGTGCAAATTTGGTGATGTGGGTGCAGAACTTTCTAAACAATAGGAGTAATGAATGGGGGGAGATCAGAAGAGAGGGAGGCAACCAGTGGGGTACCGCTGGGGTCAGTCCTGGGGCCTTTACTATTCAATGTATTCATTGAAGGCATTGTAGATGGACTGAAAGGTAAAGTATTAGGGGTGTGTGAATACCTTAGTTTGAATATTTGGCCAAATATTCTGTTTGGGTACCCAAATATTTGGGTATTCATTATTGGTATTTGGGGAAGGGGAATGTCATCTAAAAAAAAATAAAATTAACCGTCCCTCACCCTCCTCATCAGTTCAAATCACTAAATCCACCTCCCAAGTCATAAAACCCCTGGTGTCTAGTGGTTCCCTCCACTGGACGATTGCGGTCCCAATGTAAAAAAAAAAATTACAATTTTCCCTCCCTAGTGTCTAGTGGACCCCCTCCCAATCCTCGATCCCCTTTTAAAAATGTTTTTCCTCTTTCCCTGGTCTCTAGTGGTCCCCCCTTCCACTGGATGATTATGGTCCCACTGTGAAAAAAACATTTAAATAATTTTCCCTCCCTGGTGTCTAGTGGACCACCCTCTCTATCCCTGATCCCCTTATAAAAATTTTTCCCCATTCCCTGGTGTCTAGTGGACCCAGCATGCCCTCACCCTGGCAGGTAGTCCACCACCTCCCTGCTCCCCCCTATCTTGACCCCGAGTGGGCAACTAGCAGAACCCTCCTCTCTCCTCTGCGGCCTAGCCGGCCACTGAGCGGTCAATGAATGAGCATGTGCTTGTACAAGAATTCACTCATTCATACATTCCAGCTCAGCACTCACTGGTAGCATTCACGCTCTGTGGGGTGGCAGACAAGAGTGGAGGGCTGTTCCGGTAGCTGACAGGGGATCGGGGTCCACTATGCCATTCCCCCCCATCCTGAGCCCCCCGCCAGTCACTGGAACAGCCCTCTGCTCTTGTCTGCCAGCCCACAGAGTGTGAATGCTACAGTGAGGGGGGTACAGTGAATGAATGAGCACCTGCTTGTACAAGCACACACTCATTCATTGACAGTTCAGTGGGCGGCCAGCCGTGGAAGAGAGGAGTGCTAGGCTGGTCACCCTCTCGGGGTTGGGGGTGGTGGTGGTCTACCTGCCAGGGTGGGGGGTCCACTAGACACCGGGGAATGAGGAAACATTTTTTCAAGGGGATTGGGGATAGGGGAGGGGTCCACCAGATACCAGCGAGAAATTATTTAATTGTTTTTTTTCATACAGTGGGACTGCAATCGTCCTGTGGGGAGGGAGTAACTAGGCACCAGGAATGAGAGGAAAAATGTTTAATAGGGTATAGGGAGGGGTCTCTAGACACCAGGGAGAGAAAATTATTTAATTTTTTTTTTTATTACATTGCGACCGCAATTGTTCAGCATGGGGGATGGTCCACTAGACACAAGGGATTTTATGACTGGGTGGGAGGGCTTGGATTTAACGATTTGGCCTAAGGAGGAGTGTAGGGGACTGTTTCTTTTTCTTTTTTTTTTTGTAAATAGCAATTTCCAAATAGCAGGGCACGAACAGTGCTACTATTCGTTATTTGCGATCCAAATAATGAATAGCGTGTTATTCATGGTTTTCAGAAAACTATATTCATTACTCACACACCTCTAAAAGGCATGCCTGTTTGCAGATGACACAAAGATCTGCAGCTGGGTGGACACACAAGAGGGAGTGGATAGTATGAGAAGGGACTTAAATAAACTAGAGGAATGGTCAAAGGTATGGCAGCTGGGGTTTAATGTTAATTATACAGTGGGGCTGAAAAAATGCACGATTGTCATTAGCTGACTGACCCCTTTCTGCCATGGTAAATCCTACGATAACCTACGCAAAAGGTTCCAGTTAGCCGCATCTAGTCGCCACCTTTTTAAATCACTCCAACCCCCGAGACACAAACAGAAAGCCGCTCAGTTAGTCTTCAGTTAGGGGAGGAGGAGAAGGAGCGTTTAGCTGGTGGCTGTGAATGTAAGTAGATCTAGAAGAGTTTCTTAGCTGGGATTTCTGTGTGTTTGTAATTGTATTCGAGGGCAGGTCTTAACTGCCATTTATTGTGCTTTTACATTTAGTTTGGGCAGGAGTAAGGGATTCTAGCAGACAAGTTGGTGATTGTGTGAGGTGTCACTGCCAGAGGACTCCTTGGCTGATTGTGTTTTGCCTGTGGGGTACTCCCACCCACTGAAGTCTCACCCTACATTTATTGGGTGAGTTCCATAAGACCTTGCAACATCTTAATCCTAGTAGGGTGACGCTTGGGTAGTGCTGGCTACTGCATCTTGGGTACTGTTTGTATTGATTGCTTGGGCATATGCTGGCTACTGCTGGGAAAAGGGTAGCTTGATTGAGTGTATATGGATTGAAGGGTACTTTTAGATTATAGATTGATTGAGTGTATACGGATTTGAAGACACTTTTATTGCCGAGGGGGGCCCATATTGCCCACACCTAACAGTGAGGATGGTATCGAATGATGCAAAAGCAGCTATCTTCGGGAGGGTGATTGGGTATATGCGGTGTGGGGCAGCCATAATATTGAATTGGGCATGGAGGTTTGGGGGATGCCCAGTGTGTTACCAGTTGGCAGGTCTCAGGCGGGAGGTCAAGGGGATCAGGAAGCAGTTGGAGAGGAGGGAGGGGTTGGGTTGGAGAGGGAAGGGGACATGAACCATATGATGATAGGAGAGGACAAAATGGCATACCCCAGGTATAGGGGCAGGAGTGAGAGGACTAGGACCACATGGTCGCTCCTTGGGGGAGATGTGAAATTACCAGTGTACGGTCTTCACTCTGGAAGGAGGGGATAGACTAGAGAGAGCCAAAGAAGGGGGAGGAGGACAGGAGTGGGTGAGCTTGGGGCAGGCATCACACTTACAAATCACTTCACCCTGCTGTACCTGGATGATGAGGTGGAAGAGGCTGGCGGCAGGGAGTACAGGATGATGGGGAGGGATTGGTCAGGTGTCAGAGGGGGGCAGGGAATAGGAGGGGGGCCTGATCCAAAGGAGATGAGGGCATGGGGAACATGAGACTAGGGCACCAGACAGGTGGGAGGGGGGTAGGAGCCCAGGTCTGAGGGAGGTGAGGCAGAGGTGGATACACAGAACGGAGTCAGGGTGGATCAGGCCAGGACCCAGGACAGGGAAGAGTTGAGGAAGGGTAAAGCGGACAAGGAGGGGGGTGAGGAGGGGAGTACTCTGGGTTGGTCAGCTCCGAGACTGGAAGTTCCAGAAGGGGGGGTGTAGAGAGCACTATGGCACAAGGGTCCATTGCTGCAGAACCTGAGGGGGGGAGGGATGGGAGAAGGAAAGCAGGAATAGGAGGCCTGGGTGGAGAAGTCAATGGCAGCAGACCAACCGGAGAAGAGTTAAGGGGGGGGACTAGTGATATTCAGGCTGTGAGGGGTGCAAGGAGCAAGCTGGAAGAGGGAGACAGAAGAGGGAGCCTGGAAGGGCACAATCAAACTAGTGATGCCTAGGCGGCGGGAGGGGCGAGGAGCAAGCAGGGGACCATAGTCAGGAGAAAGAGTCTGGAAGGGCACATACAGACTTGTAAACCCCAAGTTGAAGGGGATGAGAGGAAAAAACTGAGGGACATAGGCAGAAGAGGGAGCCTGGAAGGGCACACACAAAATATAGATGCCCAGGCTGTGGGGGGTGCAAGGAGCAAGCCAGGGGACGTAGACAGAGGGAGGAGTATGGAAGGACACAAACGGGCTAGTAACTTGGGGGGGGGAGAGGTGAAGGTGCCCCTGCTGGGTGACTCCATGATTAGCAGTATCCAGTGGGAGGGGGATGGGGAGGGAAAAGGCAGCCCAGCCAAGGTTAAATGTATCCCAGGCCTCTCAGTACATAAGGCCAAATTCCAGCCATACTCAATGGCAAGGAAATGTGGAGGATCCCCAGACTTTCTAGTTCACCTGGGAACAAATGATTTAGAAGGGAACAGTGAACTGGAGATACAGGGAAGATTCAGGGAATTGGCCAGGGTTTGCCACTCTATAGGATGCTCAATCTCCTTTTCTGAGATACTGCCAGTACCAAGGGCAAGCAGGGAAAATAAGCAAAAACTTAAGGGGGTGAACCAGTGGCTCAGGGAGAGGTGCAAGTCAGAAGGGTATGGATTGATGGGGGACTGGGGTGATACATGGAAGACAAGGGGCTATATGCCAGGGATGACCTCAACATGGAGGGGAAGGAGATCCTTAAACTAAAACCTTTTGGATTCATTGGTGATAAGTGGGGTTTAACTTTGTAAAGGGGGGAGGGATAGAAAGACTGAAATCCCCAGCGAGGAAGCTGAGGGTTCAGGACTAGATCATGCAAAGCAGGCTGCGGGTAGCGTTAAAAGACCAGGGGGAACTGAGGGAGGGGAAGAGATGGGGGATTGCGCTGGGGTGAGAAGACTGGAGAGGGGGAGGGTGGAGGATGGGTCCTGATCAATGCCAGGAGCATGGGCAATAAAATGCCAGAGCTCCAGGCTATGCTAGTTGAGAGTGCAGCAGACTTGGTGGCAATTACTGAGACATGGGCCATCCAGAGGCATGACTGGGACCTAAATTTACAGGATACACAATGGTTAGGAAGGATAGGGGAGTGGGAAGAGGTGTGTGTGTGTGTGTGTGTGTGTGTGTGGGTGGCATTGATAGTGAAAAATGACATAGTAGTTGGTGGAATTGAGGAGGCAATTTGGGTAACCCTACAAATGAAGGGGGGGTAAAAGATTAAAAATAGGGGTGGTGTACAGACCCCTCACAATGGAAGCAGAACTACAGGATGATCTGGCTGAGAACATCAAGGGTCACTGTGGCCTCAGAAAGGGCAGGGTGGTGATCATGGGCGACCTGAAGATGCCGGGGGCAGACTGGGGCACTATGACATCCTCGGTGGCCAGGGAACAGAGGTTGATGGATGTCTTCCAGGATGCCTTCCTAGTCTAGCATGTGGGGGAGCCTACTAGGCAGGATCAGATCCTGGACATTGTCCTAGCAGGTAGTGACCAGATAAGGGGCCTGGAGGTGAGCAGCCCATTGGCAGGTAGTAACCATGCCACAGTCTGGTTTCTTATGTTCCTAGGGGGAGAGGAAACTTGCACTAACACAGAAGTAATAGATTTCAGGGGGGTGGACTTTGAGGGCATGGGAAGGATTCTTAAACGGTGCTTGGATGAGATAAGGCCAGTCATGGATGCTGGTAGCTTGTGGGAGACCATTAAGAAAAGGTTGCAGGAGGCTTCGAGGGCCTGTGCAAAGGTAAGGCACAAGCAATGTAGGGCCAGTAAGCCGTGTTGGTGGACCCGGGAGGTACAGGAGGTGGAGAGAGAAAAAAAGGCTGCCTATGCACTCTTAAAGTGCTCAAGGGGGGCTAGGGAGAGGGGACAGTATGATTTCCTGATTAAGAGGGTCACCAGGGTGTAAGGGGGGGACCAAGGTGAAGAAGGAGCTTAACCTGGCCAGGGATATCTGCGGGGGGGGGGAAGGGTTCTATAGATACATAGGGGAGAAAAGAAATGTGAGGGCACAGATCAGCAGGATTAGAACTGGGAGGGATGGGAGCAGGAAGCTGGGGAACAAGCAGAGGTGCTAAATGAGTACTTTGTATCTGCATTTACCAGGGGAGGTGGAGGATCTTTCCAACCCAATGAGAGGGTAGAGGAGCCCACTGAACCAGGAGGTCAGTTGGAAACTGAAGGACTAGATGAGACCAGGGCAGAGGATGGGTCATATCTGGAAGGGGAGGAGAGGATGCATGAGGAGGGGGGATGGGAGGGTGAAATCACAGTGGATAGGGTGAGAGAGGCCCTCCGGTTGCTAATGGCTGAGAAGGCGCCGGGGCCAGATGGACTGCATCCAAGGGTGCTGAAGGTACTGGCGGATGTGCTGGCAGCTCCACTGGCCTCACTCTTCAACATCTCCCTGATGACAGGGTGGGTGCCTCAAGATTGGAAGGTGGCTTATGTGGTGCCTATTCACAAGGGGGGGGGGACCAGAGAGGAGATGGGGGAATTATAGGCCTGTTAGCCTAACGTCTATGCAAGGCAAGGTTATGGAGGGCATTATCAAGGAGGGGCTTGGGGGGCAGCTGGAAAGGTTGGGGCACCTGGATAACAGGAAGTATGGTTTTGTTCCAAGGAGGTCGTGCCAGACTAACCTGGTGGCATTTTAAGACTGAATGATGGGTGCCCTGGACTGACATAGGCCAGTGGACATCCTCTATCTGGATTTCAGTAAGGCGTTCGATTCGGTACCCCACAACTGCCTACTAACCAAGCTTGGGGGCATGGGGTGGGGGCAGTTGCTCAGGTGGGTGGAAAACGGCTTCAAGGGGTGGAATACAGCCAGTAGTGTGGAGAGATAGTCTCCTCCCCCCAGGAGGGTCATCAGTGGGGTCTCCCAGGGTTCAGTCCTGGGGCCACTCCTGTTCAATTCCTATGTCTTGGACCTAGGGTGGGGTGTTAGGAGTAGGTTGAGTCTCTTTGCAGATGACTCAAAACTGGGAGCATTGGCAGACAGGCAGGAGGGGAGAGAGGCCCTGCAGGGGGATCTGGATGCCTTGGGGGGGTGGGCAAGGAAGTGGGGGTTGAAGTTCAATGCAGGGAAATGTAGGGTGCTGCATCTGGGGGTCAGAAACCAGGGACATGCATACACCCTTGGGGGGGGCCACACTGCAAGTCACATTGGGTGAGAGGGACTTAGAGATAATGGTGGACAGCAAAGTGAATAACACAGAGACTTGTTGAAGAGCTGCAGCAAAAGCAAACAGGATACTGGGCTACGTAACCAGGGAGATTACCTCCAGGAGGAGGGAGGTGATCCTACCTCTGTATAATACCTTGGTTAGGCCACATCTTGAGTACTGTGTACAGTTTTGGAGACCCCATCTTAAGAGGGACATAGCGCTCACTGCTGGAGAGGGTCCAGAGGAGGGCAACCAGGATGATTCAGGGCATGGAGGGTAGGACCTATGAAGAGAGACTGGATGAACTCAATCTGTATGCACTGGAGGAGAGGAGGGACAGAGGGGACATGATAGAGACTTTCAGGTATGTAAAGGGGATAAATAAGGGCGGAGCTGGAAAGGGGGAAGTACAGGGTGAGCGCAGGAGACACTTCTTGACAGAGAGGGTGGTGGAACCATGGAACACATTGCCCAGGAGTCTGGTGGAAGAGACCACAGTGGAAGGATTCAAGAAGGGTTAGAACAGGTACAGGGGGAAGCTGAAGCCAGGGAAGGCCACCTCTGGGGCTGGAGGAGTGAGCTCCTAGTAGGGGGCTAGTTTCCGAGCAGACACGATAGACCATGGGGCCTATTCTGCTGGCTGTTACTATGATACCTCACCAAACTGAGGAACAGCGTTAAAATCCTTCTGATAAACTACCTGCTAGTAGAACAAAACTCTTACTTTAATTTTGTTTGTTTTTTAAAAAAAAGTTTAATCTCTACCTCCCCTGCTGCATCCCAATGTTTTCACCCTCTGGTCTCTGCTGCAGTGGGAAACAATAAAGCAGTCAGCCAGTCACACCAATGCAAGAGCAGTTCAGACCTGAGGTGGTTACCATGTGTACCCTCTAAAGCATTTGGGGAGACCGTGGCAGACATGAATGAAAACAACAAAAAGAGGGTTGAGGTGCTGGATGCCACACCTTGCGCCATGCCAGTGACCCAGGTTTGGGAACGAGCTCAGGCAGCTGGGCGTCGGCAGGGGAGGGAGACGATGGAGCGTCCACAGGACTGCTCTGCTCTCCAGGGGAGGGTTGGGGCACAGTGACCGGCATTGCCTGCCACCTAGCGGAGGCTGGGTGCCGACACGCTCGGTCTTATACATAGCGGTTGGAGGGTAGAGCAGTGGGCATGCAGTGTGTGGATGAGTGCATGACATGCCCCTTGCTGGCATTGCACGCCCCACCTCTGAACAACGCCAGAACAAAGGAAAATGGAGGCCCCAGTCATTGCGGCTTGATGGCTGTCTGGTGTACCAGCGCTGGCTCTGGAGGGGATCACCAATGCGGATCTGTTTCAGTGGGGAATTTGGTCGACCCCTGCTGCCCTGCCACAGAGGGTAAGCCATGGGGTAAACAATTAAAAAGGAGAACATCAATTAATAAAATCAGCTATATCAATTACCAAATGCCTGGAGCCACAAATATGTTTTAGGGATTGTTTAAATCCCTCCACAGTTGTGCACTCCCAAAACCAGTGGGCTCGAGAATTCCAAAGGGTAGGGGCAGCATACTCAAAAGCTCTTGCCCCCAATGTTTTTAAGCACACCCTTGGAATCTCTAGCAACTCCTCATTGGCCAAGCGGAGAGATCATCCGAGGTGGTAAAAATCCAAGAGTTCTTTCAGGCAGTCATGGCCCTGTCCGTGTAGGGCTTTAAAATCAGCAAGCCGACTTTAAAGGTGATAGGGCTTATGGGCAGACTAGATGGGCCTAGCGGTCTTTATCTGCTGACAATTTCCATGTGTCTATGTCTGTATCTATTAGGCAATGGCAACAGGCTGGAGAATGAGCTGGCTAGGTTCAGGATCCCTGTCAGGCTGAAATTTAGTGGCTATAAATAAATCACACAGTTCCCTTTTCTGGGCTGATGGTTGCTTGTCTGAAGAAGTATGAGGAGACCCTAAAGGACCCTCTTTGGAATCTGGAGATGGTGAGATGGTAGAAGTGGTGCAGGTCATAGTGCCACTGTGCCACTTGGTATTGCACTTCAGAGTAAAAAACTCCAGCTGAGAAACTCGAGACTTTTATGAACCTTGGAAGAATAGGGTGAGAATATATATATACTCTCTCACAGGATTCAGGGGAAGTGTTACCACTGGCAGTGGCAAGAAGGAGAATGAACCCCAGGCAGCTAGGGCTGGTTACTGGGAACTGTCATGAATGAAACCACTCCAATGGGGCCGTATTCACTTTGCAGGTTGCAGAATCAAACCTCTGATGGATGACACTGAGCCCTGATACTTGTATCAGTTGAAGAACTGCTGTAATGAGAATGTGAGATGTAAGACTGATGCATTGCTTATGGAGTGAAAGTTGCGGACTCCCATCTCTGCTGTATGAAGTAGAGCCGTACCTCTACTCATAGACCACCTGAAGGTACAAGTTTGGGAAATGGAATCTAGTAGGGCTGCTGGTGAGGGCTGAAGAAGGACAGGAGAAGCAGCAGACTGGCTGCCTTAATTAGCTGAGATGAAAGTTGACTGGTATTAGGGTGTTACATTTTGGTGTTGGTGGCTCTTTGGCAGAAGCCTCAAATCTAGGAGATAGAAGCCTAGATTCTCTTAGGTCTCCATTGTAACACTTTTGCCTGAGGTATCTCAGGGCTTTTTCCATTTGATGCAGGGTGAGATCATCAAGGTGCTGTTTAACTTTTGCGGGTAGGGAGGGGGCTGAAAGTGTTCCCTGCTGAACCTACTGTTGCAGAGAAGTAAGGGTGCCTAGTAAGTCTGCCCTATGAGCTTTACTTTCATTTTCCTTTTGGACAGCATAGCTGATAAGGTGGCCCTGTAGGACCACCTTCACCATGTCCCACACCATTGCTGGGTTGTCATGGGATGCTCAGTATTAGAGATGATTTATTTGATTTGTTCATGAACCAAGTCTAGAAATGTTTAAACTTTCAAACAGAATGTGTCTAGACACCGTGCAGTGGACCTGTGAAAGAGCTGATAAGTGCATGGTAAGAGTAAGAAATGGGGCCCATACAACAGGATGAATTCTGGTGCAGGTCCTCGCGATGGTAAGCACATGGTCAGAGTAAGAAATGGGGCCCATACAACAGGATGAATTCTGGTGCAGGGCCTTGCGATGGTAAGCACATGGTCAGAGTAAGAAATGAGACCATACAACAGGACGAATTCTGGTGCAGGTCCTTGTGGTTCATGTAAATTTAGTGAATAGTCTGGCCCAGTGGTGAAGAAGGCTGAGGCACCTTGTGCCTTACCTTTTCTCATGCTGGTGACCCGAGTGAGAAAATGGACTCAGGTCGATGGGGTCGGCTGGGGGAGGGTGAGGACTGAGTGCACAAGGTACTGTTCTTTTCTCCTGGATTGGTATTTTGGCCCAACCTAGGCTGCCTCAGATGGAGGCCTGGAGTAGAGTCGAGTTAGGGAGGCATGTATGGGAGAGAACGCTGTGACCATCCTCTTTAATATCTTTATAAGCGACATTGCAGAGGGACTAGAAGGGAAGATATGTCTTTTTGCAGATTACACAAATCTTTAATAGAATGGACACTCTGAGGGGAAGCAAACAATGAATAGATATCTAGGTAAGCTTGAGGAGTGGTCTAGAAAATGTAAACTAAGTTTCAATGCAAAAAAAAATGCAAAATCATGCACTTGGGGCGTAGAAACCCAGGGTCAGAGTACAAAATGGGTGAGTGGTACTGCGATCACCAAACAGGAAAGAGACCTGGGTGTTTTCATATCTGATGACCTATAGGTGGCCAAACAGTGTGACAAGGCAGTGGAGAGAGCCAGTGGGATGCTAGGGTACATAGAGAGGCATATCACCAGCAGAAAGAGGGAGGTGGTGATACCTCTGTATCAGTGTCTGGTGAGATCCCACCTAGAGTACTGTGTCCAGTTCTGGAGCCCTCATCTCTGAAAGGACATACACAAAGCTGAAGCAGTCCAGAGGAGGGCAACTAAAATGATATGGGATCTACATCAAAAGCCCTATGAGGAGAGACTAAAGGACCTCAGTATGTACAGTGAAGCATCAGGGTACTTACTGGGTCCAGTTCCCTGACCCAACTTCCAAGGGCTGTTCTGTGTTCCAGGAATGATTTCTGGGAACCGGCGGGAACAACCATCCTATTTAGATATTTACCTACACTAGGGTGAAGTTTAACTGGCTGTGCTATTAATGCACATGGGTGAGTGTCCAATTAGGTTAATGTTATTTTATAACCACCCTAATATATTTACCTGATTAAAATGACCTCATCCTAGACCTTTATAGTTATTTTTTAATATTGTTGTACAACTTATATACCAATAGTCAGAATTAAGTTTTACCCCTGCATTGTAAGTCAACAACTTTATAAGTAAAAATATTTAATTGAAAAGAAATACCAGGAAATGTCATATTGTCTTAATTCTTTACTTAAAACTTGTATACCAAATTATCATTTTGATCAGCAGTGCAAGCAAACAATATATTTTTCAACTGGAGAGGAAGCCTCTCTTGCTTTTAAATACAATCATACAGAAGATAAAAATAAAATGAAAATGCAAGGATCATCCTTCTCTGCTCCTAATGTCAGAGATAAAAGCAACTCACCACGCAAAGCCATAACCTGATATCCCAAGTGAGGTCCTGACAGAAGAATGTGATGTCACAGCTGCATTCTCTCTTCTGCTTAACTTGACTCAGGTGTCTGCAAGCTTATATTGTCCACCAAGGCAGCTGGCTGGGCTAATAGTCACTCAGTTTTTGCTTTCTGAAATTATCCAAATAGTAGCTTTCTGTATTTTTACTCATCTGGTTACAATTTTTTTTTCTTCCACTGAAATATATGGGGTTGCTTTTACCAATTTAATTCATCATAGCAGTCTAGTATTAGGCCGGAAGATATACAAAAAGAATGTTACTTATACAGAAGCTAAGATTGTGGTCACTCATAAAGACATCTAGTTGCCTCATGGTGTAGCCTTTTTTGAGAAGGACTAAAGATACCGAACACGTGGCTTACAATAAGAGTATTTAAAATGTCTTGGCAAATAATTCTTACTGTAAATGTTTAACATATTTAAAGAGAATCCACACTTAGTAATACGCATTAATACAAGTTAATAAGTAGACCAGTAAGTTATCAAAACATAGTATAAATCTGTAACATATCTTTAAATATTCATTTGCATGATATAAATGCTAGCATCTGCTTGCTTAGTTCATTGCAATAAGAAATGTTTTTTGGCATCTAATGGCTCTGCGGTTACACTTTTCACACTCTGAGGCTGAGCTACTTCCAAGAAACATTTAAAAATATATGAAGTGCGAAAAGATTTTAAAACATTTTAGCATTCCGTCTCCTACAGTAAGACTTTAAGGCATTTAATTTTTGTTAAATTAGAAAATTTGTATTCTGTAGTTTATACAAATAAAACTCAAAGATCCTACCAGTAAGCATTAAGTACAATTGTAAATGGTTAGCTACTGCAGTGGAAAGTGACATTTTAATCACACTGATCAAAGAATGACTTTATTTGCCATTGCTTAGAATTCATTTATAATGTCCAGCAGAGGATCCCTTGGTGGGATGTCTGGGATCACACTTTTTCATGATTTCTTTAATTACTTGATCCATCTGATAAATGATTAGATGTATTGGGATGAGCAGACCCACTGGGGGCTGGAGGGGAGTGTAGGCAGTGCAATAGATTGGAGGAAAGGAAGGATGGGGGGATATATATTTTTTTTTCAAACTCTGTTTATTCTCCCCTACCCATTATCCTCTCTCCAGCATGGACTGTCTGTGAGTTGGCTCTGTCCATTCAACCTGCAGTTCAGATGTCCGACTCTGGTTGGGAGGACCCTCCCCCACTGCATGTGCAGCCTTGCCCTAACCACTGTGGTATGAGTCCCCCGAGGAAGGACCACCATGTTCCTTACCAGTGCTCTATCTATAGTACTGGAGGACCGCTGTTACTGGAGGAGGGATCGGAACAAACATCCTGGTACCTGACATGGTACATGGGGCCACAACCACTGGACTCACCTTTGCCTACCAATGGGAGTTTTTTTTATATCTTCCTGACAGCGCAGATGTGTGAGGACTTCCAGCACAGCGCGGGCACACGCCTGCACCCAGCTGCAGGACATCTTGCTGCACCACCTTCCCCTCTTGGAATGTGTACTGTGTCAGCCGAGCCCCAGATCACTAGGGGGCCACCAAAGCTGCACAGTGCAAACCTCCCTCCCCCCTGGGAAAGGAGAGCTTCCTGTTGGGAGCTCAATACAAGTCCACCCCCCTGGCCAACCCTCAATGGCTCAAGTCTGCTCCTGAACCCGGGTTGCCGGCATGGCATGAGGTGTGGCATCCAGTGCCTCAACCCTCAGTGCCACCAAGCCGGCTAGGACAGGGTGAATATGATAGAGACTTTCAAATACCTCAAGGGTATAAATAAGGTTCAAGAGCGAAGGCTTTTTCAGAGAAAAAGATGCAGAGGAACAAGAGGTCATGTGATGAAGCTGTGGGGGTAGAATCAGGGGAAATGTAAAGAAATGCTTCTTCACCTAAAGGGTGGTGGATGACTGGAACAAACTCCCTAAGGAGGTGGTGGGAGCAAAATCTGTAAGTGTGACAGTAGGTAGAGAATATGGGCAGACTAAGTGGGCCAAGTGGTCCTTATCTGCCATATATTTCTATGTTTCTATATAACTGCAGAGACACGTCGGGCAGGTGTGCCTTCATGCATGAGCACGACACTTTGCAGTCGGGTGGGGAACTAAAATGGAGGAAAATGGCATCAGAGGGGCTAAATGAAGCCCAGCATGGCCTCGCCTGCACCAGCACTGCCACTCAGTCACTGACCATGGCACACCTCAGTTTTGTTGATCAGGGTGGAGGACAGCCCTCCGCTCTTATCCATGCCATGAGGTGGAAGCTTGAGTAGAAACTCCATCACCAGGTAGATGGCTAGGGCAGGCATGGAAACCAGTGCGGGGGGGTGGAGATTGGGCTGATGATCTGAGCCCCCAGATACAGTAGGATAACATGTGTATGAAAAAAAAAAACAGTCAATATGACTGTATATTTGGTGTGGGTGAGACAAATGAGAGAAGCTACTTAAATTAATATGCAATTCCTTTCATACATTCACCCAACCCAGGGAGGAGATCATGCGGTGAAAATGTTTGAGTAGCAGGAGATCTGGAGGTATGGGGTGCTTTGGAGTCATGAGCTGGGTCCAGTAGGAGACTGATGTCTCCTTGTACCAAGAGAAACCCCCTTTGATTATCTAAAATCAGGTTTATTAGTCACTTCATGAAGTGAGTGTCAGAACCAGGGGGAGGTACCAGGCAACCAGTGTCTGTTGGGACCCCTGTGTCTCTCCCTGTACCACCACGCAACAGCCATCCCTATCACAAATTACCTTTATTTCTTGGAAAGCCAGGTGCTTAGCTATAAGGATTGTGACCCCGCTCCATTTTCCCTGTTTATACGTGGAGGAATGCTCTGTGGGGTAACCAAACTTAACACATTTTGCACTCTTCCGCTGGATAAAGTGTGTCTCGTGTACATACTATATCTGGTTTATCATTACGGATGATGAACACCTTTGCCTGTTTCACCGGGTTTTTGAGACCATTAATGTTTATAAAATATACTTTAAGCTTCAGCTTAGCCGTCATGAATTTGGAAATGACCTCTCTGGTGTGAATGCTTCCCCCATACAAATACAAATTGAGCAATAACTGAAAATCTGTCCAAAAAACAATGTTGAGTAAGTTACTTTTTCTGTTACTTTCTATTATGTTTGGAAACTTGTTCCAGGAAGCTCTGTGCAGTCACTAGCAAGGATGGAGATGTACTAGAAAAAGTAATACACCTTACAATTATAGTTACTTATTTCTTTTAATACAAAAACATTACACAAATAATAAATAACTGTAACAGATTACATTTTTTTGAAAGTAATAGGTTAGTTACTAGTTACTTTCAAATAAATGTAATCAGTTACAGTTACGTATTTCTTTTGTATAAAAATACATAAGTAAATGTTACTGTAATGTGTATTACTTTTTCCAGTACTTCTCCTTCCTTGCTAGAGACTGCACATAGCTTCCTGGAACAAGTTTTCAAAAGTAATAGGAAAAAAACATACCTAAGTTGTTCGGGTACAGCATTTAAACAGCAGAACAATAACCTTTCACATAAAACTATGTGCATGGGGCAAGGGGAATCCTGGGCTTCCAAGGTAGGGGAGCTTCCGATGGGGGGGGGCACCATCTGGCTCAAGGGTGAGGACAGCTGCAGATGCTCCTTTGAGCCTGGAGGAAAGGAAGCTCCAGGGCTTCAACCTCCTAGGGTATGCTGTATCATATGGGAGGGCTCTAAGTTGGAATCACTGAGATTCCGTCAGAAAGGTTTTCTGAATTAATTGTCACCCACTGTCTAAAGGTTTCTGACATGTATTGTGTGAATTTAGAGAGTGGCAGGCATCCCAATAGGTTGCCAAAAAGATAAAGATCCAAGTAAAAAATGTCATATATCATAAACTCTATATGCTTCCAGTATGGGTGAAGAGCTCTGGACAACCATACACATACTGTAAGGTCCTTAAATGGGATGTCTGAGCATATCTTTTGAGGTTGAGAAGATTTACTTTTCTCCGATCTCTGCAGAAATGCAAAATGGAGAAACAGATCCATAGAGGGGCTATACCACACTACTGATATCAGGATGCTGTTGCACAACAGTAATAATGCCAGAATACTGCTGTGCCATGAGTGATGTCAGAATGCTGTTGTTTCACAGTATTTATGTCATTAAGGACTTCTTTTTTTTTAAGACTAAATTTTTATTGAAAAATATTCAGCAAACAACACAAATAATACTATCCAGAATACATTAATACAATTCCTACTCAACAAAACATATAGTAAAACAAGTAGTAACAGGATGAAAAATAATTCAACATGCTAATACTTTTTGTTTTAAATATTCTTCAGAAAGCCTATATAAGGCACCATGGAATTTACTAATCCTGTAAGATAGCATCTAGACAGTCAACAGACTCATTTTTATATTTTTTTTTATAGCTATGTCACTGCTGTGGTACAATAGCATTGAACCCTGTGGGCTAGATTCACAAAAAAATCACAAAGTGCAGTGTGACACTTAGACAGCTGGTTCTGATAACTCTCTGATTTTTGTAATATAAAAATGTAGTGGGATTGTCTGTCATGAAAAATCCTGTGCCTGGGATGACAAAACCCCACTTCCCAGGTATCAGTTCAAAAGACAGGATATATGTTAAACCAGCATATCTCTGAATGCAATTAACTTGTCAATTTGCTTTGAAGCCAGGAACTAATATATCCATTTTATAACGTCTTCAGGAAGGTCATTTAATTGCACCTGGGTCATAAGGAAGTGGAATATCCATTTTATGACATCCTCAGGAAAGTCAGTTGATTGCATCTGGTATCATAAAAAGTCATTTGATGTGTTTGAAAAAGGGAACTGCTCATGGATCAAAGGGACTGAGAAATTACAGTCTTAATTAAGAGTGTCATCATTTGGACAATGGGTCTTGCTGGAGTCACAGAATCCAATATCTTGATGGGACTTCCTGTTTTGTGAGTGCATGTGTGTGTGTGTATATATATATATATATATATATATATATATATATATATATTTTTTATATATCCTGAAAGGGAGGAACTAGATGATGACATCATGAAGAGGGATGAAACACAGCCTTTTTAAACTGTAGTCTTCTTCCACTGAGACACATTCATATACTTGGACTGTGAGAAGGAACATCTAAGAGCACTGAAAAATTATAAGAAATAGCTTAGATAAATAAGTCTAATGGTGGGTAGGAATTTTGCACTTTTAAACCTGTTTTGTTTTTAAGATTGTATGCGTGGGATATTTTGTTCTGTATTTACTGTTTACCTGTTTTTAACTATCTTAAAGTAAAGATACATATTTTAAAACAGAAACTGCCCTGGTGTGCCTTGAAACTTCTTTTTTGTAAGTGAAGCTTAGATGGTTAAAGTTGACACTGTGCTTAAGCTTATTGGGATGCCAAATTGGGAAACAAGTAAAAGTTTCTCTAAGGTCTTGCACAGAGTTTTAAGGGTTCATTTTGTAATACCTGGTTGGGTGCCTGTGGCAAAAGATATCTGGCATTTCCCCGAAGAGCAGAATTATCTGAGCCTGTACATTGGGTACACTAGCAAGAGGTTAACAGTTTGAATCCCTCCAGAACTTGAGGCCAAAGTTTGATCCGAACCCACAAAACAGACAGGAGGGTTACTCTGATCTGTTAACTGTTCACAATACTACACTCAGAGGTTAGCATATGGGAGTAGAGGGCTGACTTGCTGAGTGGGGTTGTGACATGCAGTGCAAACATTTGTGTTGCTCTTTGCGATTGCCCAGGTGGTAAAAAGTGCTGTTCACAAATGAATAGTGTAGGGTGCCATCTGACTGTGAATAGGGCAAGGTAGAGGCAGTGGTAACCCAATTACCGCTACCTCTAACCCCACTAGCACTGCCCCAACCTGCATCCCTGTAAATGGCCCCACAATGAATAGCACATGTGTACTATTTGGTATTCAACAAAGGAAAAAAACTTAGAAATTGTTGGCAGATAAGCAACGCTAGGCCCATCCAGTCTGCCTGTAGGCCCTATGCATTGTATGTGGCAACTGATCCTATGTGATCAACAGCGTGTCATCACTCCCTCCTGACTCAGGCTTGCCTTGTGCCTGTCCCAAGAATGCTTAAACCCCTCCACTGTGCTTGCCTCCACTACCTCTGGTGGCAGACTATTACATGTGTCGACTACCCTTTCTGTGTAGAACAACTTCCTCAGCAGCCATGTAAAGGATCCCATTGGGTATTCAAGGTGCTAGCTGGACATTTGCATGCCCATTATGGGCCCATTTACATGGGCTGAGATGGAGGTTTGCACCTCCCAAAGTCCTTGCCTCACAGGCAGCCCTCCATCCATGTAGTCTCCTGTGCCACCCTCCACCATCGTCGATTGTTGGCCAGTAAAAAAACATATAAACGTCTCTGGTGGTAGTGGGCTCCTCCATCACCAAGCGCCATCCCAAGTAGAATAATAACTCTCCCTGGTAGTCCAGTGGCTCCTCCCCCTCCCTCAATGTTTGATTGCCATCCCGTTTTATAAAAATAATATCTGTGGCAGTGTAGTAATCCCTCCCCTTCCCCGATGTCCGATTTTTGTCCCGTTTTATAAAATAATGTCCTTGGTAGTGTAGTAATCCCTCCTCCCCCGATGTCTGATCACTGTCCCCATTGTATAAAAATGTCCCTGGTAGTCCAGTGGTCCCCCCCACGTTCACTGATCATGGTCCGGTTATGAGAAGAAGGACCCCAGTGGGCTAGTGGTCCCCCACCCTATCCCCAGTCCCTCCTGGCCATACTTTATAAAAGGACCCTTGTGGTCTAGGAGTCCCCCCAACCCATCCTCAATCTGCCCCTATATGAAAAGGATAGACTTTCCATGTGTAGTGGACCCCCACTCTAGCAGGTAGTGTCCCACCACATCACTCCCCCATCCCAAAAATGAGCCAATGAGCAGCACAGCCCTCCTCTCACCACCATGATTGGCTGCTGACTGAGCAGTCACTGAGTGGGTACTGTATACAGTACCACCCATTGGTTGACAGCAGCTGTCAACCAAGGGATTACTACACTGCCAGGAGAATTATTTTTATAAAATGGGATGGCAATTGGACATCAGGGAAGGGGGAGGGATTACTACACTACCAGAGACATTATTTTTATAAAATAGGACAGCGATCGGACATCGGGGAAGGGGAGGGATTACTACACTGCCAGGGACATTATTTTTATAAAACAGGATGGCAATCAGACATCTGGGAAGTGAGGAAGGACCACTGGAATACCAAGGATATATTTTTCACACACAATGGGACGTCGGTCAGAGGATGGGGAGGGGGAAGGGACTACTACCACCTGGGACTACTTTATTTTTGTACTGTCCGTACAATGTTCTGGGAAGGGGGAAGGGACCACTACCACTGGGGACTACTATAGTTTTGTACTGTCTGTACAATGATCCGGGAAGGGGGAGGGAACCACTACCACCAAGGAAGACTATATTTTTCTACTGTCGGCACAGTGATCGCAGATCGGGATGGGGAGGGACTACTAGACCACCAGGGAAACAGTAGGTTTTTATTTTACAGGGATGGCAAGTGGCAGTACCTCCGGTAGCCACAAGGGTTGTGTGGAATACCACCAGGTCTCGGTTGGCTAAATTTTCTCCACTCAAAGGAACCTTACAAATGGCCCTTGCATGGAGAAAATCCTTGGTGAATGGGACTGTACCAATATGCAGGTCCTCGCCCACTCATTTGCAATGCGGACCCCTCCAGACTTTGCCCCATAGCAAATCCAATTTATGGGTGCAAACTGGGTTTTTGTGAATAACACATTGGCGCATAACCCAGCTTGCACCATGCAAATTGGGTTTGTGCCGGGGCAAAACTTTGTGAATCCAGCCCTGTGTCTCAGCTTCCTCATTCTAACCTACACTGCAGATTTCTCATAATGAAGATTTCAGCCAGACTAAAAACACCCCACGTTAGCTATTTGTAAAAGAAGAACTACTAGAAATGTTGACGGCTCCTGTAGCTTAAATCACAGTAAATGTTTTTAAATTGATTTTGCTTGCTGTTTTCTGTTCATTTGAGCACAGTTCGAGACAGGGTTAGGAAAAAGGTAAATTACCCGAAACAAACATATACTATGCTAAAGTATGTTTCCATGACTGGGTGAGATGACATCATACAGACTCCTTGTGCTTCACTCTCAAGATCTGTGATGTCATCTCACCTCTCCATGGAAACATGGCCGCGTTGTGTGTGGGAGACCATAAATTAGTTTATATATTTCTTGTGAAATGCAATTTTTAAATAAAAAATCTGTGTGTTATGTTCACAGGATTTTTCAAGAAATTGAAGTCATATTCTTGCCACAGTCTTGTTGCTGATCCTCCAGTTCAAAATTCCATATTCAGATATTTGCTCCTATGATGTTGTGGCATAGTGGAGCAGGGTGGTGGTATTGTTGCCCAGACCCATTCCTCCAATCTTGCATTAATTAGTTTTTATTTGTTTTTTTATTTTTTAGTTAATGTGTTTATGTTCCTCTGGTACAGGAGCTACTATCCTGGTTCAACATACCTAGCCGTACCACCCAGCATTCCAGGGACTTATCTCAGCCTCCATTCTTCTCCCATGGCTTACCCCCATGGCAGGGTTGGCAGGCCCTCCCCCCTTACCATCTGGAAAATGGATCTGATTCATGGAGAGAGGGCCCCATCACAGGTGCAGGGCCTGTGAGGGGCCCAACCTCTCATCATTGCTCTGTCCGGGATTTTCCTTCCTAGTTTTCTCCTCTGGATGCTGGTTCAGGGTGGTACGCAAGCTCGCATGCAAGTGTGGAGCATGTCACCACTGGTATTCACCATCCAATAAGTCTTTCCAAATGCACTTCCACCTGTGGTCATCCAGGTGTCAGTACTGCACCAGAGCATGACTGCCTTCCCTCCCTGGAGGAGAAGAGCATCCTCTGGGACACTTAGTCCCCCCCAGCTGTCTCCCCCCCATGACCCAGGCTTAGTCTTGAACCCAGGTCGCCAGCGTGGTGGCAGATATGGCAGTCCAGTGCCTCATCTCTCTGTGCCACTGGGCCAGTCATGCTTTCATTATTTTAATTAAATATTTGAGTGTGCCACAGCTACATAATGGAATTTTCTTATTGGAACCTCTCTACCTCCCCCCCCATCCCTACAATATTTGGGATGAAAGCTGCAGTCATTTCATGCCACTTTGCATTGAAAGGAACATTGTCATGCAAAAGCCAGGTGAACAGAGTCAGAGATTAAACCATTGTGTGGTATGTTTTGGTATGTGTGGCTCTCGTAAAACTGTCACATCCCCTTAAGACCAGCCGAGTGTCATGATCCGTGATAAATGGATTCAATCAACTGCAGTTAAAGCAAGCAATTATGGAAAATTTGCACCCTGAAGCAGTTAAGATATTTTAACAAATCTGTCAGCCTGTCAACAGTGACTGTCTCAGTACAGTATTTGTATGGGCTAAGTATGTAAAATGAGAAATCTATTACTATCCAGACAAAAATGTTCTTAATATATATTTCTCCTGTATGATCAGGAGAAATCTCCAAACTCTATGATTTTTCACCATCTTCTCCTTCGTATTCCAAGCCTTCTTGTCTGCTTCTATGTATATCTACTAGTCTGCCTTTTTCTTCTTCCTTTTTTTCTTCTCTGTCCTCTTTCCTTTTGTCTTCTTAATTTTATTAAATTTAGTGGAAACTACTTCATCATTTGATGTTTTATTATATACTGTGTTTCAAAAAATTGATTATTGCTATTCATGTTGGGCCCTATGCATGTACAGTAGGTGTGGAATGGCTATGAACTGCATAAATGTGGTGCAAAGCTACCCTGCACCCTTCCGTGCCCAGTGTGCCCCGTGCGCGGTAGTTACTTAACAGATATGTGAACCCTACCTACCAGATCCCCTGACCAGACTTGGGGCTCTGCGTGGGGCCGGGGGCAGTGTGGGGGGCATGCAAGCACTCCACGGCATTCTCTAAGGTGCGGAGTGCTGTGAGCAAGGGGGACTGCTGGCTATGCCAATGTAGGGCAGCCATAAACCAGTTATGTGCCCCCCCCAGGTTGCAGCCACGGTGGTAACAGTGGGGATCCATGGATCCCACCCAAAATGGACTCCCCAGCCTTTGGGGCACACATGTACAGCTGGGGGCAGCCAACCGGGCACAGTCCCCCCATGCAGTCGGTGCACTGTGTGCCAGCTGCCAATATGGCACCCTGCGGGCTCAAGTAATCCACTGTTGGGGCCCGGGTTGGGCAGCTGATTGGCTGCCTGCCCGTGTCCACCGCTCCACACTTGGCCACCCCCAGGGATCCTGTGTGCCAGGGGGAGTGGGGCTGCAGAGGGGAGCCGTGCATTGCGTGGCGTTGGTGAACGTGGCCCCCATGCAGATCTCCCACAGGTACAGAGCTGTGCAGGTGGGATGTGCACCTGTGGTGCGTGGTTCCCACCCCTTTGTGCATAGCCCCCGTTGCTTTTAAACTTTTGGATATATTGGTTTATGTACTTATAGTCTCATTAAATAGTTTAGTTTTAGAGTGTTATTGTCAATAATGCCTTTTCTTGTACCCTTTTCTCTTTAAAAATACATTTATATTCTAATATTCACCATATGTAGGATTTATTGTCTACTGTTTATTATAATGGTGGCGCGTTTATTCAAGTCTATTCAATAAAATGTTATTGATAAAAAAAGGGGCATACTTAATTCTAGCACCTGGAAGACACAGTGTGGGACAATTCAAGGGGTGTGTGAACAGGACGGATGTTTGGAATTAGCGGGATTTGGTACACGGGTTGGAATGTTTGGATTTTGTGTTTCCTGAATTGAATACCTGTCTGCCCAGCAGAAGAATATGGAGCACTGTGCAGCTGCGATGGCATGCTGCCCATACACTTATGCAACCATGTGTCCGAACTGGGTTGGTTCCACTAGTATTCACGTTTATTTCAATAACCAATGCAGAAAAGCTCCTTAAAGCTGGAAAATTTCAGCTGGCCCAATAACAAAACCATCAGTGCAACTGCTCACTGAGCTGGTGACGCAGTCGCTCGGGGGAGTCAGCAGAATCGAGCATCCCAAGGACAGCGCTCCTCCCTCAGTGTTGGGGGGGTGCTGCAACCTGCTACTTGGTTGCCACCTGGTGGAAGTCAGGAGGCAGCACAGTGGAAGCAAACAGGCAGGGAGAGGGGTAGCTGCAAGACAGCAAGCCTGCTCGTGTGCACATTGTTGCATTCTAGCATCCTCACGGAGAAAACCAGGAGCTGGAGGAAAACTGCAGGCCCACACACAACCAACATGGCAAGCTACCCACCACTACTATGGTCCTGGGCAAGTGGTGGATAACGATAAGTTCATGTGAAGGTCAGTGGTGAGGCTGGGGAGTGCCACTGGGGATACTAGGGATGAAAAAAGCTTAATTAAAAAAACAAAGCTGGAAACTTCCCACAGAAAGAAATCAAGAAGCAAGGATTAACCGGAGTAAGCAGCCCTTGACACCCAGATCACCAAATATCGCAGTTTCACAATTTTACAAATTGTTTGTTTGTTTTTATTTATTTATACTGGTAAGACCATGGGCCAAAGACCTGTTTTCATGATCGACCAGTTCCACATAAACATACAACTGAACAAATATACAGGAATACAAAAGTACAAAAGTGCTTCTCACAGTAAGTCTCAGTACACCAGTGATTTACATTACAAGAGTATCAAGTGAAACATTTGCATTCACTTTCTAGTAATAGATAATTCCTAAGTCTCTTCCTGAAATACATTAAGGATCCTTTCAGACTATCTAAAATGGGTAACAGATTAAACAAACAAGGAAGAGCATACAATAGAGTTTTTTGGCCCTTAGAGGTCTTCATTCTAGGTATTTCAAAGTAAGTAGAATCAACAGACCTTGTGCAAACACAACTAATATGTCTTTTACAGAGAGTATCAACAACCTCAGGAACCCCGTTTAATGTAAATTAATCTGTTGTAATTTACTTCTGCAGAGATTTGGCGGGAGACTCCTACCCACATCAGGATCAAGAGGGAGCAAGGAATTCTGGGTAAAATAGTGAGATAGCCTAAACTGTGGCATGGATTTTGTAACTGAGACGAGTATTCATGGGCATTATCTTATTGTTTTTATGGTTTCTGCAGGGATTTCAATCTTTAAAATGATACTTTCAGCAACTTTTAGGCCGAAGTTCAGGTTCAACAAGTAGTCCGCAGAAACAGGGGAGACAAGGTATTCCCACTAAACTGATGGGAGGAAGGACTTGGTGGATCAGCAGTCTTCTTTTTCCTCTAAAGCTGCATGTAAAGAACTGTATTTATAACCTAGGCCTCAATTTTTCCACGATTCCTTGGCCACAGAAATTACTACGGAACTTAAAGCAAACTGCAAAATAGTTTTCCACACTGTGGAAGGTTTACACAAACTGCGGGATATTTTTCTGCAGTTTACATTGAAGAGTCAATATAAACTGTAAAAAAAAAAAGTCTGTAGTTTACATTGACTCCTCCATGTAAACTGTGGAAAATTAATCTGTAGATCATATAAACCGTGGAACACTGTTCTGTGGTTTAAATTAAATTCCACAGAATGCATTTCAGAATTCCATGCAAATTTAAAAAAAATCTGAAAAAAATGTTGGAACAGCACCCACCCATATGTTTGCCTGCTTATGTGTTTCCTTTTTTTATCAAGGTTGCTTGCATATTACCTACCCTTCTGCCCCCTACCTCTCTGGCCACCCAACCCCCATCGCTCACCTTCTCAGGGACTTGCCAACTCTAACTAAGTCCCCAAGTGGATTGCCCCCCTCCATGGCACCGATCTCACACACTCCCTAATCCCAGTTGTCGGTGTGGAAGTGGACAGCACTACTGCTGGGCCACCGGGAGACCCCTTATGCTTCACCTTTAAAGATAAGTAAAACCCACCCCCTGCCCAGCTTATCCCAACCAGCCTCCCCACCTCATCCTGAGAGCCTCTCAGAGTCACGTTTTTTTTTTTTTAAGAAGTAATATTTTTATCAGGGGTCATGCTGTGTGGTTATCCGCATCTTTCTTATTTCACTGCTGGGCCCGATTTCCAGTTTCTTCTCCCAGAAGTGCATTGCACACAGCTGCACAATGCCCAACTGGAGTGACAAAGTGGCATTCTGGCTTGGTGCTGAAACTAGAAGGATGAGGATTGCTGGGCAGTATGGGACCTGATAGGGCAAGGCAAGTTAATTTATTTGTTAGGCGCCCCTCTATATACCTGGGTTGTACAAGGTAACAACTCAGACATTAATGCCACACAAAACAAAGATGAGATCATTAGAATACAAACTAAACATACAAATAAATTAAAATAATCAGAGCCACTAGAGAATATAATACAAAGTTTAGGTAGTCTGAAGGCTAAAAATATTACTGCTTCAAATGTGGTGATTCTGGGGGCTCTCAGGATGGAGTGGGGAGGGTGATGGGGGCTGAGATGGATTTGGGGGGGGGCATTGCTTATTAGTACTGCATGTGTAATGAGTTACCTGACAACCTGCCCTGGATTGTGGATTCCAGCCCCAAAACAAACCCTACCTGGCTGTTGAGGGGTCCCTGTCTGCTGCCAGAGCCCCCAACTGCAACCGCTGAACTTCCGTAGAAATCGGAAACTAATACAGCAGAACTTAAACCCAAATTGCTGCAGAGAAATCAGGGTCTTGTTTATAACATGGGTAGGAACATTAAAGTCAACTGATTGGCTAAAAGACAAATAGAAGAGTATAATTATCTAGCTATAATTACACTCCTGTACTTCTTTAGCCTCTACACCAAGTCTGGCTACAATATTAAAATGTTTCAACAAGAATTATGTTTTGTTTATGCTCATATTTCATACAGAAAGCAATATTTTCTTATTATAAGAAAAAAACCTGGACCAGCTCCATGTTGCTGAGCGATGAGGCATTGTGCTGGCACACGGACAACCCGGGTTCATGCCCAGAGCCCAATATGTCAGGAGTGGAGGCTGGCAGGGAGGGATTTAGAGCATCCATTGGACGCTTCCCTCCCATAATATGGATGGCTGAGATCCATCTCAATAGCAGCTCCTGTTGGTGGCTTTGTGGTGGCACTCTTGGCAACATGGGTAACCACAAGCTGACGCATGTCCCTGCCCCAGGATGCTGCTACAGTTGTAGGCTTTCAGGTGATGGTCAGGGCCCTTTAATTGGAAAAGGGTTGCCCTGTTGATGGAATCCCTGGCAGCCCCTCTCACACTACGAAGCCCCCAAAGTGGGCCGGCCCTTCCATCTCCAGCCACGGCAGACTGAACTAAGATATTTCCTTTCTGGTGGCAGCAGGAGGGGGCCCCCAACAGGGATAAGTTGGATCAGCCTGACGAAGGAGGTACTAGTAGCCTGAGAAAAGGGTTCAGCAGCACAGTGAGAGTCCATTGGGTGGGGGGATGCCATGTGAAGAGACTGAAAGAGTGAGTGTCCAGGGCAGTAGGAACAAAAATAACAAGCATTTGTCAATGCCAAATGTTTGTATTACCATTGGAAGAGCAAGAGTTAGACATATGCAGAGTAGGAATGGCAGTGAAGTACTGAACTTCACATGAACCCCACCTCCACCCTGCAGAGATGGACAGGCATTGGGGTGTGCCTCTGGGTCATCACCTATAATGCTTAAGCCATTTCACCTCACCCTATTCTGCAGACACTGACAAGTGTTGAGGTGTGCCTTGGGGTGTTCGGCTTTACAGTCACCCCATTCCAAAAGGACATACGCTGAAATGGATGCAGTATAGGAAAATGGCATGAACTCTGGGGCTAAAGAGTCCAAGGCACATCTCAGTGCCTGTCACTGGCTGCAGAATGGGGTGGAATGGCATGAGCATTACAGCCAGCGATCTAAAGGCACACCCCTGACACCTGTCAGTCTGTACAGGGCGGGATTTTATGGTTAGAAACCATAATGCCCCGGGCGTTTGTTGGTATTTGCACTACAAATTTTCAACATGGCCTTTTTGTGACCCCCACCTCATGAAAACATTTGGTACCTCTGCTCATGAACAGGGGCACTGTGATTTTGTTAATCTGTCTCGAATGTTGATTTGCTGCAGCAACTGCACCATTCTGTGCCAGATGTGGAAAAACACAGTTTGGTCAGGATGTCAAAAATGACAGCTGTCCTGTTCATAAGGAGGTGTGTAAAAATGGCAATGCTGAAAATCTGGAGTGAAAATATTAAAAAGTCTCAAAGTTATGAGTGTGCGTGGAAACTGCACAATGCACGCTTGTAATACAGTCATTTTGTGAAATGTTCTCACCAAATTTTTAACATAGGCATTTTGGGACCTCCACTCATGAACAGTGTCACTGTGATTTTCTTAATCTGCCCCGAACGCTGATTTCCCACAGCGATCGCACCATTGTGCGCCACATGTGCGAAACCACATTTCGGGCAGGATGTGAAAAATTATAGCTGTACTGTTCATGAGGAGGTGTAAAGAAATGGCAATGCTGAAAATCTGGAGTGAAAATATTAACAATTCTCGTAGTTACGAGCGTGTGTAGAAACTGTGCAACACAGTCAGTTTTTGGAATTTTTTCACCAAATTTGCAACATAGGCTTTTTGGGAGCCCGCCTCATGAACAGTAACACTGTTGTTTCGTTACTCAGTTCCGAAAGGTGATTTCATGCAGTGATGGCGAAATCTCCTTTCAGGACTGAATAATGACCTGACAGTGTCTGAGTTCATGAGGTGGGGTCCCAAGGAGCCCATGTTGAAAATTTGGTGCCAAAATTTGCAAAAATGGCTGAGATATCTACCTAAGTTGAGAAAAACCCATTTATGTCTTTATACAGTTTACCGGCATTTCTTTAGTTCGCTGTCGGCTTTGGAGAGTGCAGATGTGTTCCTGGTCCACCGAAGATCATCACGCTGGGCTCTGGAGGTAAGTATGGGGTGGGGGGTGGTGTGTGGGGATGCAGGATGTGCAGAGGGTGGGTGCAGGCTGGAGGAGGGGACCTGACAGTGAGGGACTGTTTCCTTTGTTTCAGGTGAGAAAAATAATAAAAAAAAATCACTGTGGACGGTTTTATGTTTTTTTCACAGGTATTTTCCACACTAGGGTGGGCTCCCAGTGTTACACATTTGGTTGGAGGGGTCAGGTTAACCACACTGGGGTGGGCTCCTAGTGTGGCACATTTATCAAGGTGGGGCGGCGCCAGGAAAATGCTGATGCGATGGGGGTGGTTAACATGCTGACAGGGTGATTGGGCACCCCTTCGGCAGATCACTAAAGTAAAGGGGGCACATGTGCTGACAGGGGGATTGGGCACCCCTGAAGTCAGCTTCCTAGGGACTGTGAGCGGTGGGCAGCGAGCTGCTACCTGCCATGTTTATTGAAATGTTACATTATGCAAGGCACGCCCTGCAATGATGGGTCACTCCCTCATTGAAGAGGCCAATTCATTTCAACTTGGTGGCACGCTTGCTGAACTAGTGTCAGCAGCAGCATGCCACTGCATCGGGGAAACATGGCCAAGCCTCAGAATGCAGTGGGGGCATTGGCCACCACAGTGCCGCACCTCAAAAATTCCGCTTTTCTCCTAAGCTGTCACATAATGTTTCTTGCGCATGCACACAAGCAAACATAAAAAATGAACAACCTAAGTAGCACCCATGTTATAAATGCAATCAGACACTTCAGATATGTGTTTATTATGGTCAATAATTGCCTTTTCTCTTGAGTGTTTAAAGACATTTGGTGCAACCACCCTGTACTTAACAACACACTCAAGGCATATGATTACTGGCCCATAATTACACACCCTGGACAGCTCCAGAATTGAACCACACAAGGGTGAGGATCCTGGACTTCAGAAGGGAAGATTTTATAAAAATGGGTGAATACCTCATGGAAGACCTGGCAGTAGGTGGGGAGGGATGACCTGGGTGGGTGGGGGAAACAGTGGGCAAAACTAAAAGAGTGCATAGTAAAGGAACAAACCTCTGCATCAAACAAGTTAGCAAAAGCGAGAGGAAAAAGAGATTGCTATGGTTACTGAAAGAAGTGGCTGAAACTGTAAAGGCTAAAAGGGTAGTATTCAGAAGGCATAAGGAGATGCAGAGGGATAAAGATAGGGAGGCGTATCAGGGGAAACGGAGGGAAGCAGGGAAAACAATAAGGAGCGTAAAGGTGCAAACTGAAGAGAGAGAATAGCCCAAGAGGTAACATTAGGTATGTAAGAGAAAAGAGGACGACTAGGGGTGGGATAGTAAGTTTAACAAACTCTGGCCAGAGCTGATAGGGCTGCAGGTGAAGAATTTGGGGTAAAAATCTTGAAAATTTGTTTTTTAATATTTTACACAAAAATTTCAACATACGAACATACGAAATTTTCCAGCAGATAAAGGCCTAGAGGTCTATCAAGTCTGCTCGAATGTGCAGCTAGCACCCCTTATTCTGCAGCTGCCCCTCCCTTCCACCCTTCCCCTTCATTAACCCTCCCCCTTGTCCTGTCCCATCCTCATTTGAAGCAGTCCACTGTTCTACTGCATACCACTTCAGCAGGTAACGATTCCACCCAGCCACCACCCTCTCTGTAAAAAGTGTCTCCTCATCTCCTCCTGAACCTTCCTTGCTCCAGTCTCATATCATGGCCCCTCGGTGGCTCTCCCTCCTTACTTTGAACAGCCCTCTGTACCCGCCTTGTTTATTCCTTTCATGTATTTAAAGGTTTCAACTATGTCACCCTGTCTCTCCTCTCCTCCAGTGAGTACATGTTCAACTCCTTCAACCTCCTCTCATATGATAAGTCCCCAGCCCTTGATCATCTTTGTCACTCTGTGCTGCACCCCTCCAGTAACTTAATGTCCCTCTTCAGATACGGCGCCAGTACTGCACGCAGTACTCAAGTATGGTCTAACTAATGACCTATACAGTGGCAGAATCACCTCCTCCTCCTCGAGGATATACCCTTGCAATACAACCCATCATTTTGTTGGCCCTTGCAGCTGCCTTCCTACATTGTGCCGAGTTGTTCATTGACCCTGTAATGAGCACTCAGATCCTTCTCCTCCTCTGTCTGGGCTAGCTGCACTCCCCTAGCTGGTAACTCCTCCTGGGTTCTTCATCCCAAAATGCAGCACCTTGCACTTTTGGCATTAAAGCCCAGTTGCCAGGTGTCTGACCAGGTTTCAAGCTTTGCCAGATCATCCTGCAACCCCTGCCATCCCCCTAGGCCATCCACCACTGCGCCTACCTTGGTATCATCAGCAAACAGACTGATCTTGCTCTTGATGTCCCATGATATGTCTGCAATGAATATCCCAAACAACACTGGCCCCAACACTGAGCCCTGTGGAACACCGCTTGTCACTGCTCTTGGGTGTGAGAGCTCCCCATCCACCACCACCCTCTGTTGCCTTCCCTGCAGCCAGTTTCCTACCCATCTCACCAGCTTTGCACCCGCCCCTGTGCCTACTAACTTCCTTCCCAGCCTTCAATGTGGCACTGAGTCGAATGCCTTACTGAAGTCCAGATACAGGACATCCACTGTATGGCCCCTGTCCAGTTGCCTAGTTACCCAGTCATAGAACTCAACCAGGTTGGTTTGGCAGGATCTGCCACATATGAAGCCATGCTGTCTGCTGTGCTGTAGTCCTTTGGCCTCTAGGAGGGCCACCAGCCTCTCCTTCAGGATAGTCTCCATTAGCTTACCCACGATGGATGTGAGGCTCACTGGTCTGTAGTTTCCCGGTTCATCCTTGGGGCCATTCTTGTGGAGGGGCACCACATGAGCCATCCTCCAGTCCTGAGGTACACACCCTGAATGTAGTGAGGCATTAAATAGGTCTGCCAAAGGTCCTGCAAGGACCTCTGCCAGCTCCTTCAGTACCCTGGGGTGGATGCCATCTGAGCCTGGTGCCTTGTCCACCCTCAGTGCCTTCAAACCCTCTCGAACTCTGCTCTCCATGATTTCCACATCTGTCACCACTTCCCCCCTGCTTCTGCCATTTCTCCCATCTTGGGTGTCACCCCCCTCTTCTCTTTAGTAAATACTGAGCAGAAGTACTCATTAAGTGCTTCCACCTTATCGCACCCTGCTTCCACCCAACCCCCCTCCTTCCTAATCCTTACTATGTGGTCCCTACAGCTCCTTTTCTCCCTGATGTACTTAAAGAAGTCCTTCTCCCCCTTCTTAATGCCTTGTGCCAGCCTGAGTTCCTGGGATGCTTTTGTCCTTACTGCCCTTGTCACCTCCTTCGATTCTGTCAAGTACTCCTCCCTGTCCTCCCCTCCTTGTTTTCTGTACTTCCTAAAGGCAGCTCTTTTCCTCCTTACCTTTTCCATGACCTCCTTGCTCAACCAGATTGGTTTCTTAGCCCTAGCCTTCTTGCTCTGGGCTTTGCAGCAGGTTTTGGTTGCCTCCACTATCCCCAGCTTTATGAGCTCCCACCTCTGGTTAGTGTCCACACTAGATTGAATTCTGTCCAGGTACCCTTTTACCACTTCCACCCATCCTCCCAAAGTCGGCCCTCCTGAAGTCCAGCACTATTGTGCCAGATTCCACTCCTTCCTTGCCCATATCCAATGTGAGCCATACTGAGCGGTGGTCACTCCCTGACAGCAGTTCCTCCGCTGTAAGTTCTCTCACAAAGTCCCCATTTGATAGCACAAGGTCAAGGGTATTTCCTAACCTGGCCTAGCATAGCCTTGTTATGACCCTACCCCATGAAGAAGGGCAGAGAAAATGTTCAACTCCTGGCCTAAAGGTGATGTCGCACAGGGACTGTGAAATCAACGTTCAGGATGCAAAAACACATTTTGTACAAGAGTTGAAAAATGACAGCTGTCACATTCAAGAGGTACTGTAATGAAATGGCTATGTGGAAAATTTGTGGTAAAAATATTGAATATTACCAAAGTTATGAGCCTGGGTTTGTAAAATTCAACAAAGCCTCATAACTTTATTTTTGTTTTTTAAATATTTTATACAGATTGTATAACTTAGCCTTCTTGTGACCCTGCCTCAAGAATAAGGGCAGAGAAAAATGTTCAACTCCCATCTGAAAGATGATTTCATGCTGGGACCACAAAATCACATTTTATTATGTAAAAAAACATTTTTGGCCATGATTTGAAAAATGACAGTTGTCACATTCATAAGGGCTGTAAAGATATGGCTATGTTGTAAATTTGGGTTAACAATATTGAAAATGACCAAAGTTACAAGCCTGCATTTGCAAAATTCAGTGTAGGCTCATAACTTTGTAGTTTTTTTTATATTTTTACAGCAAATTTTCAACATAGACTTCTTATGACCTACCTCTTGAACAAGGGCAGAGAAAATGTTCAACTCCTGCCCGAAAGATGATTTTGCACAGGGACAGAAAAATCACCTTTTTTGGACAGTTTTGCCAAATGTCAGTGCAATTATTCATGAGGCAGGGTCCCAAAAAGACATGTTGAAAATTTGGGCCAGAAATATGCAGAAATGCCCAAGTTATGCCAGTAAATTCAAAACACCATTGAAATACATTGAACTGCATACCTGTTTCTTCAGTTCGCAATCCGACTTTGAATAGTGAAGATGGGTTTGCGGTCCAGAGAGGATTATGGTGTTGGACCCCTGATGGGTAATTATGGGCTTGGGGGAGTGCGGGGTGATGGGTGCCGAATGGGAGGGTTGGGTAGGGGGGACAGAAATAGCTTAAAGACATCAATGGATGGTTTTATTTTACAGGGTAAAAAACACCCCCAAAAAAAAAACAGGACCAAGGATTCTGATCGCGACACTGGGATTTTGCACCCCAGTATCACTGTTATGTTTCTGGGGGGGGGATGCTGAGAGAGAGGGTTGAGTGGGGGGAGGAAAAAATATGTAAATGAAGCCCAGCAGGAACACAATTGCGACACTGAGGGATTGGGCAACCCCAGTGGCACTGTTAATTGCACATATGGGTTACTTAGTACAGTTAACAGTTAGATTCAAGCAGAAAATTGTATCCCCCACAGTAGAGCCTAAGTAGTTAATCTATATACAAGTTAAAACTGGATTAACAATTCTCCAACTAACTTGAAACATTTAATTGAACTGTTTCAGAGTACTAACTATCGAACTGGAAATGCTTGAGTATACTACTTTCTGACATGTGATGATAGGTCAGCTGTTTGTAGTGGGGCAACAATCTTTGTCCAAAGAAAGCTATAAACCTCGTAGAGTAGATATAATGTGCATTTTAGCAAGGAGGGAGACATCGAGTAAGCTACAAAAAGAAATAAAGAGGGGAGGGGGCTTCTGGGAGATTTTGATGGCTGATGCTAGTTGCTGTGCTCTGCTGTTGAGTTGCATTTGGCATGGGATTTTGAAGTAATGGCTTCAGTCATGAGACCTAAGACTGTGAAAGAAGTCACAGAAGGCAAAACTCTGTCCATTTCTTACCCCACAAGGGGAAAGCAACTTGACGCACTGGGGAGGGTGAAGCTCCCTTCTCAGGAATGGCTTCTCCGGTAATTGGGCGTCCTGATCCAGGTGCAGAACTGAAGCAGCCCACAAAGCCCTCACTGTTATCGATTCAGAACACAGTACTTGAATTTTAAGAAGAGGTGCGCATATCCTTAGATAAGGTGAATCATACCTTGGGGAGCGTTTTGAACCACTGTCAATGAATCAAGGATAAAATGTCCATGGTGGAGGAATGGATGGAAGCTGCAGACAGAGCAATAGAAAAAAAAAAACTCAAAAGAATGCTCTGAATGCAGTGTTACATGAGCAACTCGCAGCAATGACTAAGACTGAAAAAATGGAGAACGCTTTGCTTTTGAAGAACCTGCATATTATTGGCCTCTCCGCTGATATCGCCTTTTAGGATTTGAAGCTTTATATTGCAAATTTGTTAAATGCAGTGATGTCATTTGAACAGCTTCTGGTGGTGGATTCGGTTTTTCGGCCGCAATCAAGGGTGGAGCAACAGAGAAGTACTACAGCTGTGCATTATGTTATTTGTATATTTCTGTCAATTTCTGACAGAAACAAAGTTCTTAACTTTGCCAGACAACAAAAGGGAATCATTTATGAAGGAACTAAGTTACATTTCTACCCAGACTTTTCAATGATCACTCAGCGCTGGAGGAAGAGGTTTTTGAATATAAAAGTGGAGTTTGTAGAGGCCGGAATACCAGTAGTTTTGCATGCACCTGCGAAACTGAAGGTGACTTTCCAGGGGAAAGTTAATTTGTTCCTTGTTGTGGATAAAGCTCAGGAGTTTTATGATAAGAATGTGGTGCCCCTGACGGACATAGGCTTGGACTTGGAAGAAGGGGAGGCAGATGAAATCCAATATATGCCAGTGGCTTCATAAATGCCCTCAAAGGAGCAAATCACTTTTTTGTTTATATTGTCTCTTTTTTTTTTCCTTTTAGTGGACTTTCAAATTGCTTTATTTTTGGGGTTGTGGGTCTGGTTCTTTGGTTTAATGGGATTATTATATAAAGTGTCTTTGAGTAGGCTGTTAAAGCTTGGAGACAACAACTGTTAAAACAAAATTTAAATAATGAAGATAGGCTCCCATGATATATCATTTTAAGTTACATCTATTTGACCCCTCGAAAATAAGAAAAAAGTTTATACTTTTTGATTTTTGTCTTGTTAAATATTTTGAGAAGTATTGGTATGTTAATTTTTATGTTGTAAATGAAAAGTAAATATCTCTCTGAATAAAAAATAAAGTACAAAAAAAAAGAAATAAAGAATCAGAAAAGAATCCTTGCCTCATGCTTTGTGGCTTTAGGTGGGCCATGCCCAGGACTCTCCTGGCTGGAGAAATTACATGAATGGAGTGGTTTACTCTTTGCTGGAGCATGAATAGAGAACACCCCACATTAGTTTAGTGAGAAGGTTTTGGAGAATCAATAGACAGCACTGAAGCAGCTAGGCTGGCCAGGTGCTCTTTGGCTTTGACTCAGTGTGGCTCAGATGATCTGCTATGTGTCACTTTCCTTGGGTATCAGGGCCGTTCATGGACAGAGTGGCTCCTAGGGGGCTGGGTGCCCCTGTGTTTGGACCAAAGGACATCAGGTCTTGCAAAGTCGCTAAGGACTCTGATACCATTTGTTGATCCCTGAGGGACATACTGGTGTTGTAGCTTGGCAGAGCTGCCTGTTTGAATGCAAGGTGTGAACCAGATGAATGTATTGTTGCTTCCTGTTCTCAGTGTATCATTGTATCTCACTGATGTTCTAACAGAGTATTAATAGAGGTACAGTCCCCATAGCTGAACCGCCTGATACAATCATGATATAGCCTCCACAGACAAAAAAATTTTACTATCTATAGTGAGGTGTACAGACCTGGATGGAGGTAATCCACTGGGATTAGTAGTTGCAAATGTGCAAGATATGCACCCAGTTGAGTGGGAGCTGCCATGCAGCACCAACATGCAAAAATTATATTTAAAAAAAATGCAGGAATACAATCGCGACACGGGGGATTGGGCACCCCAGTGTCACTGTTATGTTTCTGGGGGGGGGGGGGTGGATGCTGAGAGGGAGGCTCAGTTGAGGAGGTGGGAATGTATAGAATAAAAAAAAAAAAAAGAGATCACAGTGGAACATGGCAGTCTGCCATGTCCAAGATGGCCACTGGTGCATGCACAATACTGTTTGGTGGCCATCTTGGACATGGAGGACTACGCCATGTTCCACCATGAACTCTGAAAAACAGTGCTCTGCCACTGTTAATGGACAGTTTGGAGTGCTTCACAGATGTGGAGGTGACTGCAGTGCTACTCCACACTGTTGTTTGGTCAGAAACATTTCCCTTTTCCGATTGATTGCAGGAGGTCTGCAGGTCTCCGCCCATGCAGCCCTGAAAAGGGAAGGGAGGGGGGGACAGTGCAGAGGGGAACCAGGAAAAAGAAGATATCCTGAACAGATATTTTTGCTCAATATTCACAGAGGACAGAGAAGGTGAGAGACCACAAAAATATTAACAGAAGCTTTGGAGGGAGGGAGGTGGACACTGGTTCTTTTTTGGAGGTGAGGGTCCTGAAGGGACTTGCTAATTTGAAGGTGGACAAAGGAACGGAGCCAAATGGGGTGCATCCAAAGATATTGAGGGAGCTCAGGGAAATATTGGCTGCACCTCTGACAGTTCTTTTTAACAGCTCACTGGAAACAGGAATGTTTCCATAGGACTAGAGGAGGGCGGGTGTAGTCACACTTCACAAAAGTGGTAGCAGGGAGGAGGATGGTAATTATAGGCCAGTCAGCCTGACATTGGTGGTGGGGAAGCTAATGGAATCACTGCTGAAGGAAAGGATTGTGAAATATCTTGAATCCAGTAGGTTACAAGACCTGAGGCAGCATGGTTTCACAGGGGAAGGTCATGTTAAATGAATCTGATAGCTCTTACTTTGAGGAAGGCTCTTGCAGCAGGCCATCAGTGGTAGGACTAAGCCACCAGGTGCCAGGACCACACGGAAACATTTCTAGCTAGCAGTGTATTACAGGGAACCACCCACCACTGATGTCACTCTGCTGACATCGGCCTATCCTATAAAGGCAGGTAGTCCCCCACACCCTTCCCAGTTCTTTCCCGCCATTGACCCATGCATGTCGGACTACTGATACTGCCACAGCTACAGTTGACCACCATTTCCCATGCTTCGCACCTTTTTTATTTTCCTCTTTCTTTAGTAATAAAATAGATTTTTCAGTGTTACCAGATTCAGGTTCATGTCTTCTCAATCTGCCTTGTCTTCCAATCGTTCCACGAAGTGTGCCTGTGGCAAACAGATTCCAGAAAAGGACAGACATTCTGCTTGCATCCTGTGCCTAGGCCCCAGCTACAACACTGAAGTCTGCCAGTTTTGCCAGAAATTTAACCAGGCCACATGGAGACTTTGCCTGAAAATTCTGGAGAGTCATCTCCTCAAGCAGAAGTTCATCAGGATGGAACAGGAGCTGCAGGCCAGGAGCTCTTCGACTTCACCAGCACAGTCCTCTGGGGCTTCCTCCTCTTCTCTACCCAGGAAAAAATCTAGTAGGAAGCACAAACAATGAGACAAGGACTGGGACCAGGCCCATTCTGCTTCCCACTTGCAGTACCCTCTTAAACCTTTGACTGTGACTGAGTCTTCCTCCCACGGGAAGTTGGCCTCCTTAGCCCTGCCAGCCCTTACTCTTGCTGGGCTACTTGTGCTCTTATCTCAGTGGTGGGTGAAGGCTCCTAGAGGCAGGGGACTTTGTCTCCTGCTCCCCAGCCCCTGACACTCAGGACCCTGACTTCTGCGGGCTCTCAGCCAGGTGTCTCGGCAGGTGGTAGTACTTTGGGCACTGATTCCTCTGCCAACACTCCCCCGGCAAAAATGCTGCCTGCGTTGGTCCCCTTCATGGGGGTTGGCACCAGTCCTTCTAGGCAGCACTCACTGCAGACTACCGGCACTTTTCCATGTCCAGTAAAGAAAAGGCTCCTAACTCCTACTGGCCTTATGCACTGGGAGGCAGAGGCAGGGGATACTTCCCAAGAGCCTATACCCCATATGCCCCTTATGAGTACCAGCCACAAAGAGGCTACTATAGGGGCAGGGGCAGAAGAGGCACAAAGTGTTCTGCTGCTGCAGCACCACCACCCAAGCCCCAGCCAAAGCAAACCCCATGACAGTTCTGCCCAGGTCACCCAGTCATTGCCAATGGGGGAAACATTGGCTCACTTCTT
This sequence comes from Neoceratodus forsteri, assembly GCA_016271365.2. NCBI lineage: Eukaryota > Metazoa > Chordata > Ceratodontiformes > Ceratodontidae > Neoceratodus > Neoceratodus forsteri. The sequence continues at coordinate 1,704,423,040 of CM028129.1, read as the reverse complement.
CCAGGAATGGGTAAGCATGGCACAGATAAGTGGGTTCTGGTGGTAGTGGGCCAGGGTTTGTCTCTGCAGTTAAAAAAATCTCCCAGACTGCAGAAACACAAAAGCTTTTAAACTTGCTCTCTCACGCAGTGAATTCTGCTGGAACTGGAAGTAAAGAAATTGCTGTTAGCAAATGCAGTAGAAAAGTTCCCTGCCTGTCAACGGGGCAAGGTTCTACGTAATACTAGTTTACTTCTCTTCCCTTCTGCCTCACCCCAGCACTGAGGCTTTTCACAAAGTGCTTGCCTGTGGTGGCAGCACATGTCAGAAGGCAAGGTGTGGTGGTTTTCCCCAACCTGGATGACTGGCTAGTCTCAGGGGAAAAATAGAACAAGAGACAAAGTGCTATCTTCATATTGTAAAAATCACCTTGGAGAATTTGGGATTCTTAATAAATCTGCAGAAGTCTCAAGCAGAACCTGTATAAGTACTGGACTTCAAAAGAGCAGAACTAAACATCCTGCAGGGGAAAGTCTTCCTCCCGCAGACCAGAGATGCAGCTTTGATAGCAACAGCAGTCTTTCACAACAGGTCATCCAACACCTGCAAGAGACTTCCAGGAATTACTGGACCACATGGACAAATCTACAGCTGTGGTTCCATGAGCCAGGTTCTAAATGAAAATAATCCAGTATTGCTTATGAGATAATTAGTCTCAAAGATGGGACCCAGCCTCAAAACTGCTGCCAGTGACAAAAGCACTGGTAAAGCCACTAGACTGGCGAAAGGAAGAAATCAGCTACAGAGAGGGCATTGCCTTCTTTCAGCAGGGTTCCACCAAGTATTCTTACTATGGGTGCTTCACTCCTAGGGTGGGGCGCTCACCTGCAGGACCTTACAGTAAGTGGCACATGGAGCCCACAGGAGTCCCTGGAGCACACTGGCCTTCTCACGCTCAGGGCAGTTCTGCTAGTAATGCAATCATTCTCCTCCCAACTGAAAGGTCAGTCTGTCCAAATCAGAATGGACAACATCACAACAATGTACTACATAAACAAGCAGGGAGAGCATGATGTTCAAAACTGTGTAGAGAAGCAATGAGGATCTGGAACCTAGCACACACCTTAGAAGCAAACTTTTCTGTGGTGCACCTGCCAGGCAAAGACAATGTTCTGGCAGACTCCTTTAGCAGATTCAGTCAGGGAAATCACAACTGGGCCTTGAACCAACAACAGGTTCTGGACACAGTTTTCGGAAGGTAGGCAATGCCAAAATAGAACTGTTCACCTCTTGAGAGAACAATCAGCTCCCACAGTTTTGTTGCAGACTACCAGCAAGAGGGACAGTCCCAGAGGACACCCTGCTCTTGGACTGGACAGAGAGGTTCCTGCATGCCTTCCCACCATTCCCTTTCATACAGAAAGTCCTCCTGAAGCTCAGGAGAGAACCTGCAACAACGATCCCAATAGCCCCAAAAATGGACCAGACAGACCTGGAACTGAATGCTCCTAGCCCTGTCCAGAGTCCAATCAGCCTGCCATTATGTTACAATCTGCTGACTGGCAGGATAACATTTCCAAATCCTAGGACACTACGCCTGAGGACATGGTTCTTGAAGAGTTAGAATACTCTTGATTGGACCTCTCAGAAGAAGTCCTGAAGGTGCTCAGGATTTCAAGGAAATCAGTAACCAGGAAAGCATATTCCTCTAACTGGAAAAGATTTTCTTACTGGTGTACCCTGGCAGGGTTGCATATAGTCCTAGAATACTGGTGCACCTACAGCCGCTAGGCCTAAGTCTTCAACAGTAAAAGTGCACTTAGCAGCAGTGTCAGCCTCGTTAGCAGGCTAGGAAAAGTCACTGGCATCACAACAACCCATTTTCAAAAGGTTCTTTAGGGGCCTCAGTCATTTGTACCCACTGGTAAGGGACCCAGTACCACCATGGGATCTCAGTATTTGCCTTGCCCAGCTTATGGAGGGTCCATTCGAGCCTATGGACACTGCCAAGTTCTGATCTGAAGTATTTCACATGGAAAACCCTATTCTTGATTGCTATGACCTCTGCTAGGAGGGTAAGTGAACTGTAATCCCTCTGCACAGATCCAAATTATATAACCTTCCACAGGGCTAAGGTAGTCCTTAGAACCAACAGGAAATGCCTGCTTAAAGAGCAGTTGACACCTTCAGGAGAACTTTATGAAAACATTTAGACACAGTTTGGCTTGTATTTCACATTGGTTCTGTATTCCTCCTCCCCATTGCATACTACTGATGTAATCTGCATGAAAGAAGAATGTTTGCTCCAGAGGAATTCATCTATTCCTGTTGCTTTCTCCCTATCCGAAGTCATAATGCACTGCTTATGACATCACAGTTACTCCCATGGCAACAGATTGTGATGTCACAACAGAGGATTATGACTTGAAGTAAGGAGTAAACTATAGAGGCAGATGACCTTTGAGACATAACAATCATGTATTCATACAGATTTCCTCAATAATAAATAATGTTGAGAAATCTATAGAATATATAAGGAATATACAATGGTGAGCCGTCAGATAAATGATTTATCTGCACAAGTGCTGTTTGACCTCGGGTAACCTCAATAGTGGCGTAAGCCACGAGTGAGGTGTCTAGGGTCAAACAGCACAAGTGTGGATAAATCATTTATCTGACAGCTCACCATTGTATATTTTATTTATTCAGTAGGCATGCATTCTGTCAGTGCAGGGACATCTGCTTTTGACCGTTAATATTTTTTTTTAAATGATAATTTCTCTGACTTTTTGTTAACGTTCCTAGTGTATGTCCACTTAGTGTAGTGGTTGTTGTTAAATGAAACACCTCTCATTTTGTAGAAAACTTTGTGCTGAACAAATGGCATGCTCACAGTACCACGCTACTTTTTTCGTTTTAAAGTTATTTGCATTTGAATATAGTTAGTACCGAGGCCGAACATTCTAAATGAGTTCCGGAATGATTGTGAGATATCTACTATGAGTATAAATCTGTGATGATGCGTCTACTATGTGTATAATGTGAGATTTCACATTTATCACATAGCAGCTCAGATTTATCACATAAGATTTATGTCCACGCCTATTGTATAAATATGGAATGCAAGCTGAACTGTACCTAAATGTTATGTTTTTCAAAGTTTTCTTTGAGGCATAAGCAGCTCTTTAAGGTGGTGTCTGAATTCCCTCTGAACCAGCCGGTAGAACTTCATCTGCTCTGTCCAGAGCACTCCAGTTCAGGTGAGCAAAAATTGCACAACTTTGACCTGAAAAGAGTTCTGGGTATTTACATGGATCGGAAAAAAAATGACAGGTCCGAAAACACTCAGCTTTTCAACTTTTTGTTACATGTAGTGAGGTCGGCAAAGGTAAACCAGCAACTAAGAGATCTCTCAATGGATAGTCTCTTGCATCCAGTTCTGCTATGAAAAAGCTGGGAAAATGTCACACACAGCCTTAAGGGCACACTCCACAAGGGGTACCTCTGCCTCTGTGGCATCCATACCTGGAAAACAGTGCACACTTTCACAAAGCACTACTGCCTGGACATGCAGTCTAGGAACGAAGCCAGTTTGGAACTGCTGTCTTACAGAACCTTTTTCCTAAGCAAGTTCTGTCCCCCAACCTCCCAAGGTACTGCTACCGAGACTGCATAGAGTGTAAACATTAAGTGAGGGATTCCTGGGGCTAGGAAAAAATATTCTTCACCATAGTAATGTTGCTTCTTCTCAGGGATCACTCACTATGTTTACACTCCCCACCCTGCCTCCCCTTCCAGAACCTGAAAATAGGTTCACACAAATGTAACCCCTAGGTGGTGCTATCCCAAGGGCTACTACCCCTGCCAGCGTGGCTAGGTGCAGGTTAAGGGGTCTGGGTACTGAAAATGGGTGACTCCACCTGGAGGACAGGGTTATTGGTAGCGTAGCTGACTTGGGTACAGCCCTCCGGGACACTGTAACCCCTCTCTTCTCCCCTAGTGGCCTAGACAATGCACAGAGAACACAGATACAATAACCCCCAAACAGCAGACAAATCCCCTCACTGGTTGCACTTACCACCAGGCTGGTTCCACCAGTTCGGCCCTGGAGTCCCCCTGTAAAATAAGGTTAGACATAGCAGGTAACAACAGTGCAGTGCTTCTTGTACAAAATGGAACCACAGTCGGGTTAAGTGAAAAAAGAATTAGATCTGATTTATTCAGGGGGATTGAATAAGGGAGGTGCGTAATCTGGCTGATTGGTTCTGTAACTGATTTAATCAGGCAATCATGCATGCACATTAGAGTCCCTTCACAGTCTTACACTCTGGGTACCCAGTTAGGAAAGGGTAGGCTAGCCTGATACATTGCCCGGCATAGGCCGGCGTTGCAGCTGGTCGGGGCCCTGTGATGGAAAGAAGAAGCATGCACAACCACACACAGTTTGTAATCCAGAGGCAGGAGGCTCAGCTCGTGACAAGAAAGCAACAATTGAATCAGATGACACACTTTTGATTTAGCTGATGTTGCAGGATGCTATCCTGGTGTTTACTCACGCTACCCAGTACAGGACACAGGAGTGATGATATGGAGACTGCAGGGTGACAAACTGGTATGCCAGGAGAAGTAGGGCCCACACGATTCACCTTGGTGTCATTCCTGTTTGAGATGTTGTGCAGGGGGGCTGATCCCCGGGCAGGTCTCTTGTCGATGATCTTCTCTGTGGTGTGAGCAGCTGGCTAGGCCAGGTTGGCGGTGCCCAGGCCGGGTGAACAGTTCGTATTCAGTCCGGTAGATGCTGGAGGCAGCTTCTAGCAAATGTGTGACACACTTAGGTAGTGGGGAACCAAATCGTGACCCACTGACAGCATTCAGCACTTTTACAGTAAAGCAAAACACAATACCACAGGTTGGATGGCAGTCAGGTTGCAATTTCAACGTTTCTGAGCAAAACTGATCTCTGTGGTGATTCAGACATCCTGACAGGCTGATCACATACAGCAAATCTTCGGTCTTCTTCAGATGAATGCACAGTCATAATTCAGTACTTCAGGTCACATTGGTTCGGATTCAGTCCGGTAAGTAAGCACTCTTAAGGATCCCTCTCGAGGGACAAGTAGGCAAACAGGTCAAACTCAGCCCTTCTACCAGTTTCCCGCGCAACTACATAGGAGCAGCTGCTCGAATCTCTCGAGCTGTTTACTCTCTCAACTCCACACTCAGACTGACTCACCGCTGCAAGCAGCTTGGGACTTTCCCAAAGATCCAAAAGGTTTGATTCGTTGATTCACCTGTCTGTCACAGTGAGGGCTCCCCCTCCAGGTCCATTTAGGTGCCAAAATATAAAAACTACAATTCCTACAGAAATTCACTCCCACAAGACCCCTGGGAACAGACTCCATTTTAGGGTCCCCAAAGGTACTGATTGGTCCATACTGGCAGTCCAGAACCAAGATGATGGTGATTAGCAGAAATGTCTATGTTGCAAAGGAAGGCAGGTTAGACAAACTACGATATCTTTAATTGTAAAGCAGATACTCTGTAAACAATTACAGTTCCACATAATGCTCCCTCTGCGCAATTAGCGATGGCAGAATGGAGCAATAACATTGCAGCCCGGGTGGGACTCGAGCCTGAAACTACTCGGCCCCTACCCAGATTAATTATACACCATGAAATAGGCAGCTCTTAAACAGACAGGCATGGAGGCTAACAGGGCACTCTCACGCAAACACTTTTAAACCCATAGGGACACAGAACGCCAGCCTGGCAGTGGGCATTTAGGCCAGCCCAAGGAAGACTTTTGGGAACCCCCATTTATAGGGGGGCTACATAAAAATCAATTCTTCTCATTTAGGTTGCTTGAGCATTACTATTGCACCTCCTATACGATTGTAAAGTATGGTGATTTTTAAAGTGATTTCATCAGGTTGTGCTGCTTACAAATTGACTTACCCCACTGAATAGCTAATGGTAGCAAAAATCATCCTGTCACGATTGTAATATTTAATGCAGTGCCTGTTTTAGACATTAAAGATTGTATATTGGTCCTGACAACACTGGCCAGCCAATTTGTTTATTTCCTGATTCAATGAACATGCCTCTGCTTGGTTAGGGCTGAGTGTACAATTATGTTTCGAATGGGGATCAGGATGGCAGGGGAAGCACTACACTATGGAATAGGGGTGTGGGGTCCGTGACTGTGATCATGGTTGCTGGATGGGGGGGGGGTTCCACTGGACTACCAGGGCACTTTTTTTTTTAATCACATTATTTGTCTGCTCCTCCACGGACCCTGGCAGGGGCAACGGCTCCCCCTTGGAGGGGTATATCCTCCTGCCCTTCGGGGCCATCATGGGTCCTGCTGGGTCCTGGTATTTTTCCTCTGTTTTTCTCCCCTGCCCCGTGCCTGTGCAATGGGTGCAGCAGCCATCTCTGCCTATGCGGAGGCAACCAAGCACACCGGGGTGTGGGTTGAACCCCTTGTTGTGCTGATGCGCACAGCACACAAGCCCCCCACCACAAGAAAGGAGAGCAGTCCTGCTGACCCTCAAGCCTTATCTCCCCCAGCCAACCCCTGAATGACCCGAGTCCGTCCCCGAACCCAAGTCACCGGCATGGCGCGAGGTGTGGCGTCCAGCGCCTCAACCCATAGTGCCACCGGGCCACTTTGTTTTTGTTTTTTTAGTACTGTTTTATATCACTGCGATGGTGGTTCAGGGATGGGGAAGGTACCACTGGGTTGCAGGGGCTGGCGGCTGCTATGCTGCTGTGTGCAGTACAGCAGCCCACCATGCCTAAGTTTGTGCAGCACATCTCCGAGATGCGTGGGCAGATGCGCTGCACAGCTTGGCTGAATATGGGGATGTGCTGCATATTCACAGGGGTTTTACTATAGTGCTGCCAACATCCCCCACAGTGACAGACTGGCATCGAGTGTCGGCATTGTGCCGTCGAGGATGCGGTGTGTGTCTATCGGGGAGCTGCGCCCCCCACACCCCCAGTCTCTAAATGTCTAACTCCAAGTCAGGGTTGGACCTGGGGAGGGGGGCGCAACACCAGGAAATGCACCACCAGTGCCTGCCTCACACCAGCACAGTGACTCACTGCAGACAGGCAATTTCCGTTACTGTGCTGGTGATTGCGGTGGTGGTGTCAATACACCATTCATTGGCACACCCCCTTGAGATGCGCCGCATACCTTATCACTGCGCTTAGGTGCAGCCAGAGATGCACAATACATCTCCTCCCTTTGAATATCGTGCTGCGGCGCATTTCTTGAGATGCGCTGATGCATCTCCTTTGAAAATGTCTCCCCTAATGTGTTACATAAACTTTTAAATACATTCTTGATTAAATACAGTAGTAACATGGCAAACAAATCCTACTGCTACAGCCTCACACTCTGAGGGTATTTTGCAATGCAAGGATCTAATTTTTGTGCAGATGTCACCATGCAAAAATATTACTTGTTACCTTGCAAATTAGTTTATTTTAACTCTTAAATGGTCCCACCAGAGCACTGAATAGATACAGTGAGACAGGGATGTCCAGCAGAAACTAACCCACCATTGAACACAAAAGAAGCAATTGTCAGGCTAGAAAGGACTGCATTAAAAGCCCGATGTATTTACTGGCAGAGAGTGAGTATGGAGGCATATTTAATGGTGGAGAGGGTCCCAAGAGGACTGTGCTTTACCAAATTTCCAACCTTTTGACTTCATAGACAACCATTCTTTCACAGCCGCCCTACCCCAGAATAGGATAGCAGTCCAGGATATGCTTATCCTACCTCCTCTCAGCTGGCCCTCTGTTGCTCTGGGTCCACTCCTGAACCCGGGTCATCAATGTCATGAGCTCTGGAGTTACCCTTCTGCCGGAGGGCAGTCCACCAGCAGGTTTTTTTATGCTATTGTAACAAATTTTAAGATATAAGTTGAGGGACTCCACCCCCAAACCCCTGATTTAGACAATTGTAAGTCGGCAGAGGGAACTGTGCATAGCATGTGTGCATTTTACAAGTCAGCTGGTTGAGGAAACTACGTAGCTTGAACAGGATCACATTAAAAAATGGACCAATGCAGCATTCACGTAGTTACTATGTAAAGGTCCTTAGTCATCCATTTATGCCTTTTTTACCAGGTTTGTTGGTGCTTTTGCTGACTTGGCACCCCACCCCATCCTGTACATGACCTGGAATGCACCGTTCCTTACCGTCTGGCTGCTGGTGTGCTAGATGCAGCTGGCATCATCCAGCTCTGTGGTCGCCGATGCCAACTATCTACAGTCACACGAGCAGAGGAGGATTGATGAAGTCTTGCAGGGTACAAGCTTCTTTCTCCCCCCCCATCTCTCTTCCACAATAGCCAGCCCTATTTGCTAAGATGATTGCTATTAATATCACTTATAAAAGAGTATAGAGAGACAGAGCAAGGAGGCCTGTGCCGCTTGGCTCATTTACACTGTCTGATGATGCTGTAAAAATGAAAGAAAAGCTACTTCTCAGTGCAGCAACTGTGTCCTCCCTGTTCTACATCCTGATGGTACTGGCTGTTGTGAGTGAAAGCAGTGAGGCAGGCTGGGGCAAAGAGCAGTGCCTCACAGGTCAGGCAGAGTGTGCAAGGGAAGAAAGGAGACATTGGACAGATCCCACTGCCTGAAATCTTTCAGTAAATAAATGCAGTAACTAAACATTTTAAAAAAAGTGCACATTTGCACACTAATGCCCATCTTTTTTCATCATTTTTATTGCCACATTCAGTGTGTGTGTGTGGGGGGGGGTCACTGGAGTGTGGAGTCTGTCTGGTGCTACTGTGTGCAGTGTAATAATTAAACTGACAAATATTATCAGAATTGTGATTAAAAGTATTCTGTTTTTGTCATAAAAGTGTTTGATTTTTCAGTTATTACATAGAACAGAATACATATACCTGATGTAGTGGTCACTGATTAGTCAGAGTTTACACTGACACAGCATAAACTGCAGTTCCAGGACTATGCAATCACATGACAAAAAGAGGGTGAGCGAATGTTGCCCTGTGAACTGGAATTAATAAAACAAGTTACCAAAACCTGTTATCCTGGATCATTTGATAATCATGGGGTTATATAATGGTAATAACATTATCAACAGCAAAAACCTGAAAGGAGGTACACTATTTGCAGGTACAGCTTTTCTTACAAGATCTACATCCACTCGAACTTAGACTCAAGGCCATGTCTCCTAAGTAGACGAAGGCGTTTCCACTTGTGCTATGTGTAAGGGAATGCTTTCTTGTGGTGGGATCCACCTAGTGTGTTAGGAGCAATGAATCAGGGATGGTTTCTGGGTTTCAGGCACTTAAAGGGGTATAAAGGATGAATTGCAGGCTACCAGTGTAGTGTCAGTGCAAAGCTGCCCTGTTCCCCGGGGCACGAGGGGAAGAGGAGGGACCAGACAGCACAGGGAAAGCTCTATGTGCCCACAGATGGTTGTTGAGATCCTACTTTAATTTCTAAAAGTCTCAGAGTTATCCCCCATTTGAGGGTATCAGACACCCTTGTAGGCAATTGTGGTCAGACTAGGTAAAGTCAGCATGTTCAGCTATGAGGGAGTCTGGGCACTGTATGATGAGACTCCAGGTAAGTGCTCCAAATTGCTGAGCATTTTTCAAGTTTGTTTTGTGCTGTGTGAGAGATCCGCTCATACTTGGCAGTCTTTTGTAGTAGATTCTCTCACTCTCGATGGGTGTATGGGGGGGTCTGGATTCCTCCATCTGCACAAAAGGAGCCTTTTGGCTATGGAGAAGGCACTATTAACCCCTGTGATCTGATCCGGAGTCAGAGAGGCATCGATCAGGGAGATACCTAAGAAGACCAGTTTGGGGTCTCTAAGTTTAGGTAAGACCAAACCCATTCTCAGCAGCTGCCCAGTGTAGGATATGACCACAGAATGTGTTAAGATTGGCTTGGGGTGAGGAGCATCTTCGGTGATCACTGTGTTGCGAAAGCCTCATGCAGTATAGGGCTAGAGGTGTCCTATAAGCCTGAAGCAGGATTTTAAACTGTAAAGTCCCGGCCTTAAGCTCATGGTTAGCATGGTGAGCTCAGGTTCAAACTGTTTCCTATTCTTCAAGGGGTGTGGGAATGTCTATTTCTTTTTTCCCCATTGCTCTCTGGGTCCCACAGAAGGAGCAGGTGTATGTGCTGCCCTGAGCCTGGTCAGAGAAACCATCCTATGTCTGGGCATGGTGAGGGTCAAAAGCCACTGATCAAGGGTATAGGGCTGGGAACCGATACAGATCTGGGGTGAGTTGCACTTTTGTGAGGTCTCGTAGGTTAAGGTATTGCCAGAATAATGTGGGTGCATTGCCTCTCCCAGCCCAAAGAGCTGCATAAAAATATTCTCTGCCCCACTGGGTTAAATACTGCAAATATGTCTTCTTATTCAGCATTTTGGGCATTTGAGTCACATGTTTATAAATAGTCATAACTAATCAAAAACCTTTTTGTGTTCTGGTTCTTATATAAGGGTTAGAATCTTTTCAGGTTCAGCCAGCCCCAGGGAACAGGACTACAGCTTGCTTAATAGACTAAGAGTCTGGACCAGGGACAGGGGCTGTCTAGCGATAACCATTTTTAAACTTTGCAGGGATTGTACATCTGTGGCAACAGTATTACACTTATTATATTTTCTAGTTTCACTGTTGGACATTTTGCAGAGCAAAAACTAAGTTTTGCAGAGTCCTGTCTTGTTAAATCTCAAGCTTCAAGTTATGTACAGCAAATGGGCAGATGACGTTTAAATGTTTAATGCAAATAGACAAAATAAAAACTCCAGTAAATCTTTCCTTTTCTAAACTATGAAGACAAGGGTGTTGAAATGAATCTGATCACCTTGACACTGGATGCCTTAAGTCCTGTCAATACCCATTCCTCAGATCAGCAAGATACAGGGCAGTGTATGTGGGCATGCCCAGGGATGATAAACACCAGAAATAACTTGCTTAGCTGAACATGAGAATGCGTGTGCCTTTTTTTTGTATATCATAGAAACATAGAAGTTGATAGCGGAAAAAGACCATTGGTCCAGCTAGTCTGCTCGTAATACCATATCCTACCCTTGAGACCTAGTGTCTATATGGGTTTTATGCCCACGCTGCCTGCCCCTTGTTCTCTGCCTTGCTGCTACTCCCTTGGTGACCATTAAGCTCTTAAATGAGAGCTGTGCCAGACCTGAAAGTTGTTTTTCCTAGTAGAGGCTGTTTTTAAATACTGGTTCCAGTTCTGTAATTGTTCCATCTATACAGGCGTATTAGAAAACTCAGTGGCTGTTCCTGAGTTGCACTCCGGTGTGAAGTACCATTTTAGAACTGTGTGATGTAGTTTATGTCCCTCTTAACCACAGAGTTCAGTAGTAGGACATGGATGCATTGTGCCAACAATGGAAGCGCTAAGCAAGGACAGTTCTAAAACAGCACTTATTATCTGTGTGTAAATCAGAAACATCCACTAGGATAACTAAACATCCTGTAGAGAGGAAACAGAAATAGAATTGGAACCCATGTTTAACAAGCATTTGACAATGCCAAATGTTTGCGTCCATGCTGTTGCACTGGGTCCTGCCTGTACACATTTTTATGTTTGCTTGCACACATCTGCAAGAAACATAGTTCCATGATCCCAAAATGCAGTGGCCGTACAGTTGAAAAGGAGAGCTACGCTTCAGTGAGCAGCAATAAGATATTGCCTGCTCGTGTGTGCTCCTCCACACCCACATATACACATGCATGCATACTGTTCGCGCTTCACGCACACGCCGCGGGCAACACATCGTGATAGCCGACGGGTGCCCACCCCGCCGGCTCCACTGTCCCCCGAGAGTACAGGATGCCACGCTGGGAGCCCACCCCAGCGTGGTAACATATCGTATGGGCCGAGGGGGGTGCCCAACCCGCCGAAGCCCATGGCCCCTCCAAACAGCTTTCTTGTGCCACGCTGGGAGCCCACCCCAGCATGGCAAACGCCCCGCTGCCTACGCTGAAAAAAAAAACTTCCTCGCTGGAGTGTCCTGCCCCCACCTCTCCACCCGCACCCACCCTCTGCACACCCTGCCTCCCCACACCACCTCACCCCATACTTACCTCCGGAGTCCAGCGCGATGATCATCGGTGGACCGGGAACACGTCTGCACTCTTCAAAGCTGACCGCGAACTGAGGAAATGCCAGTAAGCTGTATAATGCAATAAATATGTTTTTTTCAATATTAATGCATATCTCAGGCATTTTTTGGAATTTTAGCATCACATTTTCAACATGGGTTTTTTGGGACCCCTTCTCATCAATTCTCTCACTGTCATGGTGTTAATCGGACCCAAATGGTGATTTCACAGTCACTGCACGAAATCACCTTTCGAGACTGATTAACAAAATGACAGTGTTACAGTTCATGAGGTAGGCCCCCAAAAACCCAATGTTGAAAATCTGGTGAAAAAATTCCCCAAAATGACTGTTTTATGATCATGCGTTGCGCTGTTCCTACGCACGCTCGTAAGTTCACGAATTTTCAATATGTTTACTCCAGATTTCAACATTGCCATTTTACCACAATCTCCTTATGAGCAGTTCAGCTGTCATTTCTCACATCTTGCCCAAAATGTGTTTCCTCACAAGCAGAAGCATAACAAGTAGGAGCTGGTAAAGTAAATCAATGTTCAGGACAGATTAAGAAAATCACAGTGACACTGTTCATGAGCAGAGGTGCTAAAATGGCTATGTTAGAAATTTGGTGAAAAAAGTCCATAAAATGACTGCATTACAAGCGACCATTGTGCAATATCCACGCACCCTCGTAACTTCATGGATTTCTAATATTTTCGGTTCAGATTTTCAACACTGGCATTTTTCCACACTTCCTTATGAACAGTACAGCTGTCATTTTTTACACCATGGCCAAAATGTATTTTCGCATTTCCAGCACAGAAGTGTGTGGTCGCTGTGAGAAATCAATGTTCAGGATAGATTAAGAAAATCACAGTGACACTGTTCATGAGCGGAGGTTCCAAAATCCCTATGTTGACAATCTGCTGTAAAAAATCCCCAAACTAATTCCATTAGGGGTGTGCATTGCTCATTTTCTACGCACACTCATGACTTCACCTTTTTTTTTAATATTTTCACTGCAGAATTTCAACATTGCCATTTTTTGTACCTCCCAATGAACAGTACAGCTGTCATTTTTCACATACTGCTCAAAATGTGTTTTCGCACTTGTGGTGCCAAATGGCGTAGTTGCTGTGCGAAATCAGCTTTCGGCTAACAAACTGATATTGCCACTGTTCATAAAGTGGGGGTCACAAAAAACCCATGCTGAAAATTTGGAGTGAAAATGCCAACGAACGCCTGAGGCATTAGTGTTTCTGACCATTATGCCCAAGCCTGTAGAGACTGACAGGCATCAGGGGTGTGATTTGGGATTCTCGCCTGTAATGCTCATACCATTCCACACCCTGCTGCCAGTGAGAGGCATCGATGTGTGCCTTGGACTCTTCGGCCCCAAAGTTCACCCCATTCTCCTATACAGAACCTGTATTATTTACTATCCTGGAGCAAATTACTCTCCAGGTGGTCCACTAAGTTCTCTTCAGTGAGTGTCTATATCACTTTGGGGTACAACTGATTTTAAAAATAATATGTATTTGAGAACTAAGATATTTATCAGAGGTGTACCATACCATATACAGGTTGACCCACTTAGGAGGCAGTACAGCGCAGTGGTCTAAGGCTCTGAGCTGCAAATCTGGTGACATCCAGCAGACCAAACCTGGGTTTGAATCCCACAGCTTCCACTTGCATACTGTGTGACCCTGAGCAAGTCACTTAACCTCCTTGTGCTCCCAGGTCGCTCCCGTAAAAAAAACTTTCAGCTTAGTGTGCTATACCTGGTTAAAACAACTAAATAAAAAAAATATGGATACACTGTTAAAGCAGACACCTATTTATAATGGAGGGATCCACCTTGCCAAAAGCTATGTCCATAATGTTAAGAATTCCATTTATACCATACTCTGCAACCCTTGTATAATGAACACTATGAGCTCCTCTTTGCTCCTGTTACACGCTGCTAACTATTCAGCTGGTTTGTCTGGCACTATGAAGACATCCCACTCCTCAGGTGATGCCTGATACTGGACACCTTATTCCTGGGGATTACTCCATGACACATGTTGCTTTTCCAACCCCCCCCCCACTTGATGGTTACTGCTGGGTCCCTGATCCTCCAATCAGCACAGGTACTGTACAGCAAAATCTTACCAATCTCATTTAAGTCTCAGTCCCCAGTCAGCCTCAAATAGCAGTTCCTTATACTCTTGATTGGCAGAGGGGGGAGGGGGTATGTTCTGATTTTAACTTCAGTGTGTGAGGTTTTATAAACAAGTTTAATTTTTAAGGATTTTAGAGTATAATGGGCACCCTTTATAATGGACAAAACCTGCTTACACTAATGCGTGCATTATAAGAGGGTTCTGCTGTCTAGGTAAGTAATAAGCCACAACAGGATATGCATTAAAGGGTTTTAATGCACACTCCAGGGGCACAGTGAGGCATGAGGCCAAAGGCCGTGTGTCCATACACCCCTGGGAAGTGTGTTTAAATTCATTAACGCACGCCCTAGAGTGGCTTGTCACACTTACAGAATGGCTCATCACTAATTTGAGATTAATAATGAAAAAAAAAAAGAAAAATGTATTTTTAAGTAAATAAAATAGTTTAAATAACTATGCAATGGAAATGGATTTCATTTTGAAATAAAATGTCACTATTTTGTACTGCAGTTTTCAGCTGAGTGTTGTAGTGAGCCAGTGCTAAAGCCAGCAGGTGGTGGTGTGATCATGCCTTTTTTGTGGCCAGTTTAACATTGTGAGCTCTTTTGCTCTTGTTTTGTCTATCCTGAGTGCAACTGCTTGTTGTGCTCAGCTCTTGCCGAGTGTTGTTTTAAGTAATGTGTAATATAGTAGCCCCCTTCACTGTAAATAGACAGAAGAGAGTCCTCTGTATTGCCCCCCCTTACTGTGCAGAAATTACACACCTGGTATCAAGCAAAGCAGTAAAAAGAAAATGTCCCTGTGGCACTGTAGAAAGGTGGTCCTCCACGATTTAGTGTGGAGCAACAAAAGATCGGGTGGTAGTGCAATGACTGTGGTGGATTACTGCATTGAAATGACCACGATCAACGAGGTAAGGCATTTCTGTGCTGTGGGGATGAGGTGAGTGAGAAGTGTCGTGAGGGTGGTGCATGACTGAGCACTGACAAGACACAGTTAAGGAGAATGTTTAAGAAAATGTTGGTAGGAGCTGGCATTGTATTCTCCGCCTGTCCATGCCCCAACAACAGTGCTGCTGTGAGAACGTTTACTATGGTGGCTCTGTAGATTTGTGGGTGCCATGCTGCTGCTTGATCTGAGCTGATTTACAGCGAGGTGTGGGTGCATATCTAAAGACAAAGTTATTTTCTGCTTGGGCCTCAGAATGAGTTTGCAGCAGTGTCAAGTTGAAATCAGTCATGAACATTTTTTGTTTTAAATATTGTACTTAGTGTTGGGAGTGCAGGATGACAGTTTATTTTATATCACTGTGAACAGTGTCTTAAATAAGCTAAATTAAAATCATGGTAGTAAAGTACAATTTCAACATGGTGGCTGATGGCATTTTTTTATTTTCAGTTTAGAGGTATAGTGATCTGTGTTTTGGGGGAGGAAAATAAGATTCAGTGCCTAACCGCGCATTTCTAGAGATTTAATACACGATCAGGTGATGTCTCTTAGCCAATGAGATTTCTAGATTTTTTTTCTTGCCATTTTATAAAAATATTTATAAAATGGGTAGAACATTTCCTGGGTTTTGACTGGCTAAGGGGTACTATTTGCTGTGTCCATATCAGGACATAGTCTGGCAACTGGTACTACTTATGCCAACCAAAACAGAGCATACTGAGAAAGCAATGCACAAAATGACTCTCCGGCTGCAGCTCCACACCAAGCATGTGATGGAATTGCAAAAGCTGCACCAAGAGAACATTGCCACCAACAGGCACAAGTTACTGTATTCAAGCTCATCCCCCTACACAATAGCTAAACTTTAAATCTTCAGTACCTGTTATTTTATTTTCGCTGCTGCTGTCCATTTCTTTGGTGTAAGATCTCACTCTTGCACATGCTGTTTTTACAGCACCCACTAAGCAGTGTCCATTTGTGCAATCTCCGTCCTCTAGTCCTCCCCCTCAGCCTGTGGTGTTTAGTCCCCACCTCCTGCTATCCAGTAAATTGTAAATGCAAAAAGGCAGAACATACCACACCACAGTATCACAACGATATCAAAACTGCAAAGGAGAAAATCACTCTCTATAGTATCTGCTGAGGGACATGCTTGCTCCTGTTCAAGGCAGCCACTCACTTTAACTGAAAATAAGCTCCACTAACACTACAAAGGGGAAAAAAAGTTACAAAATCTAGGACAAAACAAAAGGCTTACTAAATGTTTGGCGGGTGGAGGGAAGCGGGTCAAAGAAGTATCAGACACGCAACTTGCACTGAAAGAAACACTCAAGGTGAAATACACCCTGAAAGAAACACACACACACACACACACAAAATAAAAAAATAACCTGCCAACAATCTGTGTGTGTGTGTGTGTGTGTGTGTGTGTGTGGTGGTGGTGTGTGTGTGTGTGTGTGTGTGTGTGTGGTGTGTGGTGTGTGTGTGGTGTGTGTGTGTGTGTGGTGTGTGGTGTGTGTGTGTGTGGTGTGTGTGGTGTGTGTGTGTGTGTGTGTGTGTGGTGTGTGTGTGGTGTGTGTGTGTGTGTGTGTGTGTGTGTGTGTGTGTGTGTGTGTGTGTGTGGTGTGTGTGTGGTGTGTGTGTGTGTGTGTGTGTGTGGTGTGTGTGGTGTGTGTGTGTGTGTGTGTGTGTGTGTGTGTGTGTGTGTGTGTGGTGGTGGTGAGACAGACACACATCACCTCCCTGACATGTTAAAAACATTATGCAGTTCTGCTGCTTTCAGCATTAAAGGGACTATTTTTTTCAAACCTCAAAAAAGTGAAAGAAGAAAAGGATAAATAAAATATTTTTTTAAACTGCACTAACTTCTCCATACTGAACTAGGAGGCAAATTTCATTTTATTAATCTTAAAGTATAGAATATTCCTTTGTGTAACCCAAGAGGCTGACTGTCCTTCCTTATGTAACTGGATGTACCATATGCACATAAAGTTCTTGATAAAAAGATATTTACAAACTAAAAAAAAGAACATTTTCTACCCATTTTATAGGAGGAATAAGACACTTTGAGGTGTGGTTTATGGCTGATAAGAGCACTCCCAGGTGTTAAAGACACCTGGGGCATGTTCTTATCAGCCCATAAACCATACCTCATCATGTATTATTGTACTATATGTCCCCAGTCAGGGCTAAATTTAGTACAGGTATGAGAACGGATTGCTAGAGACCATGTGGGGAGCACTTGGCCCATCATGCCCATATATTTTGGCTCTGTCCTCATCTCCGTCAATTCTGGGTGGCAGTAGGCTCTGATCTCCAGGAGCTCTTTTCCAGCCTCTCAACACGGACACCCAGAATGACTTTATTTCTGGATTACCCAGCTGAACTTTTCAATGAGCACCCAAATTACCTGCAAAAGATGTGAGTGATTACGGTGCCCTAATTCTTGTATGTCAGTTCTGTACTTCGGTCACCGAAAGTACCTGCTCAATACTGCCTTAACTACATCTAAAAAAAGGTATAATGAAAAAGTGGTTGCAGCCACAACCATCAGATACAGAGTAGCGGAGAGAACTCATGATAATGGTGTATCAAATGGAGAAAATAACCCACCAGGTCTGTAACCACACTGATTTATTTAACAGCCGGTAGAATGGCTGGGTGTTACACAGTACATGATGGATAGGTGTGATCCTTAGAATAGGATTAGAGGTGGCCGGCCTGGTGGCACTGAGGGTTGAGGTGCTGGATGCCACACCTCGCACCACACCGGAGATCGGGTTTGGGAACAACCTCAGATTGTCAGGGGTACCGGAGGCGGGGGGGGGTGAGAGCAGGATCAAGCACCTAATAGCGCTCTCTCCTGGGGTGATTTACGTAGTTCGCTGCCACGGGTGGTGGTCCAGTGGTAGCGCAGGCGGAGGGGGAAGCAAGTTGGGATGGTGTCTCGAATGCGGCGCACACTTGCCTCCACACGCGCATGTTCGTGTCCAGGACTGGGGGTGGGAAAGAAAGGGGGAAAAACACATAAAATGCATAATAATAAAAAAAAAAGGATAGAGTTAGAGTTTGTATGGCCATCTTGATTTTGAGAGCTTAATTGTAGAATATAGGTGCTTGCTGGCCCATAAATGGCTAGACCTGTAAAAAGAACATAGATAAATTCAATTAGTATTTTTAAAAATGGGTGCAAACGTAGACTGGTAATCATTTGTATAGATAGAGTGAAAGGGTATAACTTCTATGTAAATCACTGCTTTAAGTTATTTGCCTCTGTTTGCAGCAGGATATTGTCACTTGTTTGAATTGTGTCTGTAAGGAATTATTGAAAACTGACACTATCTGTAACATGTCTGCAACACCAAACTGCCAAATGAGAAACTGAATAAATAAAAAAAAAAAAACACCTTCTTTGAGCCCACAAGGTAGGGGTAATAACTGCAGCATCCACAGAGACCCAGTTATACAACCGTGTCTGTCCTCCTGGTTGAAGGAAAAGATACAGCTATGGTGGTGAACTAATTTTTTGGGATATGGGAAGCAGGAACGCTGTTTTCTCATGACAGAGCTCTGTCAGTGGAGCTAAAGGGGAAATTTCAGCCTGCTACTGAAAAACCTTGTTGTATGCAATCCTGTAAATGACAGTATCTGTCTTCCACTAGAGGGAACTCAACATCCAGCTTTATGCTGGGAAACTTGGACGTTCTGAAAGTCCGTCTGACTTTGTTTTCATGCTATCAAATAATAGAAATGAGCACTGAGGCCATTTGCGTCTTGGTCTCTTCCATCGGATATCCTTCCCTTCCTACCTTTCCTTCTTCCTTTACTCCCTTCCTTCTTCCATCTCCTACTCTCTTTGCAGCTCTGACATCTGCACTCTCTCACTCACCCCCCCGTAAAATCTTCTGCTGGTCTAGATGCTTTCTCCTTTCCTTCCCCCACCTTTGGAGCACCATCCCTGCTGCTGTTAACAATATGCTCCTTCTTCACTATCACTGAAATTTCTCCTCCGTGACTTCACTTCTCACTCCTGCAGTTGCTGCTGATTCTAGGCTAATCCCGCTGTTTCTCCCGCTGTACTACTGCCTTCCCCTACTGCTCTGGTTTATTGGTCCACTTTTTCCTCTGACTAGTCCCCTTTTGTAGTCCCAATCTCCCTTTCCTCCCTCATTTCGCCGTCAGTTGCATTTTGCTGAACTGCTGCTATTGACATGCTATGTTTTATACTACTTACTTTGTGCTTCCTCTCAATTGTCTACTGCATAATTTTTACTTTTTTTTAACCCTGTATTTATGATCCTGACTACCCCCCTCTCTCCACTCTCTCAGATTGCCTCATCCTGCATGTTCCTCTCTCGTCGGGATCTGCCCCAAAAGTACACGGTTCCACTAACCTAGGTGCCCAGATAACCCCCAGGTAGGGTGAGGAGGTACTCCCCGCTTACCTCCCCTGAACGTTGCTTGCTGCGACGTTGACCGGTACAGCAGAGTCTGCCCTGACGAGCGTGAGGAGTTGTCGCCTAAGAGAGACAAGGGTGGTTTTCCGTTGTTTGTCCTTGACGTCAGCATGCAATGAGGGCCAATGAGCAAGGAGGCACACTGAGACATGCTTCCTGCTCCGCCCCTCTGCCGACGTCTGCCCTGTCTCTATATTGCTTCTCCCTCCTACCCCACCTTCCACTCGGGCTCCCCTAGGTGGTGGTATTGCGGCGGGAGTGTGCAGATAACCCCCGAGAAAGAGAGCAGCCATTGGGCGCTCAATCCTTCTATTCCCCAGGCAGCCTGTGCTCGTTCCTGAACATGGGTCGCTGGCGTGGTGCGAGGTAAGGCGTCCGGCGCCTCAGCGCCACCGGGCCGGCCTACCATAAGTTTTACTTTTTATAATTGTGTTTGTTGTTTTATATTGTAACATTACTGATGTAACTTATTACTGCACTCTCCACATCCTCCCTCCTAGAAACGAGCTGTCTACTGCATAATTTTTACTTTTTATAATTATTTTTATTTAGTTGTTTAACCAGGTATAGCACACTAAGCTGAAAGCTTTTTTACAGGAGCAACCTGGGAGCACAAGGAGGTTAAGTGACTTGCTCAGGGCCACACAGTATGCAAGTGGAAGTTGTGGGATTCAAACCCAGGTCTGGTCTGCTGGATGTCACCAAATTTGCAGCTCAGAGTCTTAGACCACTGCGCTATACTGCCTCCTGTTTATTGTTTTATATTGTGACATTACTGATATAACCTATTACTGCACTCTGCACATCCCCTCCGTCCTAGAAATGAGCTGTTGGGCAAGTCTGGTTTTCCTGGTGAAACTGTTGACATACATACATAAATAAGTAAATATCAATGATTTTATACAGTTTTTTTTTACCCCCAAGCCAGTGACCTGCTCCTTCCATTCATGTCGTGGCCCCCTTCCAGCCCCGACTGCCACTCCCTCCACTGTCATGACCAGCAGTGCTCCACACAAGGTGGAGCACGAGAGAGGGCCGGGGTCATCATTTAGATGACTAGTGGTACGTACGATATTACGCCACATTTTGTTGTCCCCATCCACAGCCCGCACAGCACCAGGCAGGGTTCTGACAGGCCTCGCACAAAATGCAATATCCCGCTGTGGAGGAGACAAGCCCCCTGGTCCACTCTAGGGGTCACTGCAGCAGTGGAACCTCCACCAATCCTCTTGTGGCAGGGAGCGCTGCAGAGCGGCAGTGCCTTCCTACCCCCAGGCCACTTGGTTAGAACTTGAGTCTACTCCAGGACCCAGATTTCTGGTGTGGGAGCACAACACGCTACCTAGTGAGCCATTTGGTGGGCTTCCACACATATTTTTGCTTTTTAAAAGAGTGCTTCATTTAATCTGTAAGCCTATGTTTTCTCTAGAGGCTGACAACATTTAAATACTGGTTAAAATTCTGTCACTGCTCCATTTTTACAGATCTTTTATTAAAGACACTGAATCTTTCCGAGTTGCGTACTGATGGTTAGGACCATTTCAGAACTGTATGATGCAATGAGTGTCCTTGCTCAGCTCTTCCATTGTTGGCAATATGCACCCATATTATTCTAGAATCTAATTCTGGATTCAGCCCTGATTCCCACTGTTGTATGTTAATACTGCCGCCAGGGCTACTCTTACAGCTGTAAGAGTGGTCTCACGTTCATTCTTAAGGTATTAGAACCAGGAACCAAAGATGAGCGGTTCTCCTACCCTAAGAATGTAAGTGAGACCAACCACTCTTACAACTGTAGGAGTTGTCTCAGTGAATGACTTAATATATTATTGATCGAGCTCGATCAATAATATATTAACATTTAAAAAACCTGCACCAAACCTGCCTGTTTCCAGGGCCGCCATGCGAGCTCTTCACAGAATAAGAGAGTCTCATGCGTAGAAGAAAGGAGCACTTTGATTAGTTGGGAGTGCTCCCTCAATCTATAATTAAGTTAGTAAGCCTGTACCTGCTGTTAGTTTCTGCCTGCTTCCCTGAATCAGGATTATCTGGTTGCCTTTTATGGCTCTTTATACAAGGGACTCTGTCTTGTATTAAAAGAAACTATGTACCTCCAGGTTGTATCAAATATGTTAACTGATGCTTTGCATGTGGTATATACTTGAATTATCTGCATGCTACCATATTATTAGTATACTACTGTTATGTTTAAGCAATAATGCCCGACAGGGTGTGTGTCATGCTGGGATAACGTCACGCCTCAGGTGGTTGGGCACGAGACCACAGGCCAAGTGCGTCCAATGACTGAGGCGTGACGTTATCCCAAATGACACACACCCTGGAGGGCATTATTGCTATTATACAATGGCTCATTGTTATACAGAATAAAAAAAATAATTTTAAAGATGTTTTTGTGTGGAAAAATATTTTTGTCTTTTAAGAGAAGATGAAACAATCAATCAAAGGCTCCATAAAATGCTCATCTGCAGGTTCACAGTGAGGCTGAGACTAGAGTTGTGATGTTGTACTGGGATAACAGCACGGTTCCAGCCCCAGACTGACCAATCAGAGTCCAGGATTTTTTCTTGCCATTATATAATTAGCTTTTGTTGTGTACTCTGTATTTAGTTATGTATTTATATGATTTTTGTTATCTGAGTAAGTACAGTAAGCGGTGTGGCTTGGGAGCACGCAATAGCAATGGATAGTTCACAGGAGCAGTTACAAGGCCAGCACTCCTGAAGGTGGGTACAGGCTCAAACAACAATAAACAAGAGATCAGTACAACAAAATGAACAATAAACACAACATAGCAAGACAGCATATGCAGCATGGTTTCATGAAACTAAAGCACAACAAGGATAATAAATAATAACAGAGTTGGACAATAAAAGAAGCTGTGGTCGCAAAACAGCTAGACAATGTATACAGCCCCATTTAGGCATTAGAGAAAACGACTGGGCTAGGTGCAATCACAGATAGAGTTATCCATGTCATTCCTGAACATAGGTATTTATTACTAAAGAGGCATTTATTGCTAAGTGTACTTATCTTACCAAAAAAACTAAATAAATATAAAATGGCAAGAAAAAATCCTGGGCTCTGATTGGTTAGTACTAACCTTCAACAGTGATGTTATCCCAGCTGAACATCATGCCTATTCAAAAAGCAACTAAAAATATATTTACAAAAATGCATTGTTCACCTTTTTGTTGACAAGCAAGCCATTTTATAATTGCAGTAATGCACTCCAGGGCATGTGTCATGGGGATAACGTCACCTCTTGGGCATTGGAAACACTTGGCCTGCGGCCTTGTACCTAACCAGTCAATGTGTGATGGTTTACCAGCATGACACACACCCTGTCATGCATTATTGTTTAATTATATGTTTATATGTGCGGTTACTGTCTCTGTTTCTTAGAATGCATTCTTGAGTTCCTTAGGGGAGAAAACTGTGACGTCAAGCTGAGTATATCGGGCAGACAAAGCACTTGAGAAGAAACTTGCATAACTACAAGAGACAGAGGAACTGTACATATAAACATATTATAAATCATGTTAAAGATATTCATTTAAATAAAAATGGAATCTGAATCAGAAATCAAAATGATTTACTTTGCAGAATGTTAGGGAATCTCCTTTGTTGGAAGTAAACTGCGCCAACAGAACTTAGAACTTTAGAATATTAAAACTGTTTTTGCATGAGACATCCTCTTATGGTTATGAGTACCATACCACCTTGAACGTTTTGAGATGAATAATCCTGACAGGCTGAAAGTGATGTCATGATTTATAAACAGAATAATGGATAGGTCACTGGGCATTACAGGTGAGTAATACCATCAAGAGGTTCTGGACATGTAGGAACCTCGAGAGTGAAGTTCAAGAAGTTCATGTGTCCAGAACCTCGAGATGGTATATCACCGGTAATACCCAGTGACCTATCCATTATTTTTTTTTAATATAGGGATGCGATTTTTTTTTCCTTTTGGGTGGTCAGCCACAGCAGCGAAGGAGTGCCTTGGTCCTGGCCGACTGCCACTGTACTGTCTCCCCAGCTGTCTCGATTCTCCTATCAGTATCGTTACCCCTCTGTACCCCTCCTCCCCATTAGCAGAGTATATTAGTTAGGTTTGTGGCAGCCCTACTTTTCTTTTTACTGTGAATGCAGGATCAACCAGATAAGCCCACTTTTGGCAAAAATGAAAAGTGAAAAAAAAAAATCAGTGAAATGCTGAGAATGCGATTCACTCTCGCTAAGTGAGAGATGGCTGCCATGTTTTAAAACTTGTTCTGCCCATCCACAAGGGAAAAGCGGCCAGTCAGAAGACACACTTTGGGAGATATCGGGTGGCAGACTTACAGTTGCGCAGTCGAGTTTTACTGATAATACAATTGTTCAGGTCTCGAACGATACTATTACGGGACCTGAACCATGGTATTATCACTCATGAATGGTGGTATTGTCACTCTGGGAGTAATAGTATTACCAGGGATTTTTTTGTGTGCTTTGAAAGGGTATTATTTTAATGATCCATATATAAAAATCTACTGTAGAACTTTATGGCTGAAAGGGACATCAACAATGTCATACAGTTCTCAAATGGTACTTGCCACCGATGAGTGAATCAGAAACACTGGCTAGGTTTGCTAAAAGGCATGTAAAGGTGAAACAACAGAATGGGGTCTAATATTTAAAGTGCAGTTTCTGTAAGAAACAAGCATTTGTCAGTGGTGAATGTTCACCACTGGTATTACTGTTGTACCAAGTCTTGCTTGTACACATTTTTGTTATATATTTATCCAAGATAGAGCAGATGAGACGCAGTATCTCATTTTCAGGGGTGTCCTGCTCTGACATGTTGTTAGAGTGTAATTACCCAGGATAGGGCAGCTGAGAGGCAATATCTAATTTTAAGTGGGCGCCCAAATTTTGACCCCAATTACCCAACAGTCTTTTTATGACCTGATGCTATGATCAAGACAGATGGAATTTTTAAACTCCCATCCGGAAACTGATTTTGCCATGTCACTGTGGAAACAAGTTTCGGAAGGGATTTGAAAAATGACATCTGCCGTATTCAGGAGGTGGGGTTACACAACAGATATGTTGAATATTAGGGGCCAAAATCTGCAAAAATTAAAGTTGTGAGCAAATGTTGGAACAATTTGCTTCCTCATAATTTAGTTGTTTTTTCACATTTTTACCCCAATGTTCAACATAGTCTTTTTTTATTTATTTATTGATTGATTTTGCAAGCAAAACTTACAAAGTACAATTGCATAGGAGGATAACAACATTATACAGTACAGATAATAGCCCCTTGCAAAGATCTATTGAAAGACACCTCCTCTAGTGGTACATCATAGGAGGGATCCCTAGTAATATTACGTACATCAATTCACCCAAAGCATGCAACCTAGGAAGAAGAACAACAGGGAGTCTTAAACGGGTGAACATGTAAAAATTACCCTTCTATCAGTGTGACACTAAGGTTTTACTGATTCTCCCAATACAATTACTATGTCTTTAATATAAAAACAAATTCCCCAAAGATCCCAGGAAAGGATCCGTAGCTCGGTTGTGATTGTCAATACCAAGAATATTAATAAAGATCAACACACAATAGAGTACTTTAATCTAGTAACTTCGATCCCTTTTATAAACTTTTAATGAGGAGAAACTGCAGAACCTGTATAAACAGGAGAAAGCCTTTGCACTTTTTAATTAAGTCTACAAAATCACTTCTAATCCTCATACTACAGTCTGATGTATGTAATATTGTTGTATGTAATTTAACCCTGGGTCACCCATAAAAAAGGGACCAGCGGTCTCAGTGGGTTTACCCGGTCATCAAAGACTAAATAAATAAATAAAATGAGAGAACTTAATCCTTGCATGTATGGCTTCACAAGTGTTCTAAACTAATTAGGCAATAACTTGAGACCGAGTCACCATTTTGAGAATGTCTGGGTTCAACTAAGGAGTTCAAATGTAAAATAACTGCTGATATTGAAGTCCCAATTGCAGCAAAAAGTTCAAGTTAAACCAACTATACTTAGCTGGCCAGGTGGCACTGAGGGTTGAGGCGCTGGATGCCACACATCACGCCACACCCATGACCCAGGTTTGGAAATAAGCCCAGGGCATCAGGGGTCGGTGGGAAGGAGAGGATCGAGCATAAATAGACTGCTCTCCTCTTCTGGGGAGGGGTAAGGGGACTGTCCCATGCACGTTGCGACACCCAGTGATGGCTGGGTGTACTACAGCCACAGGACCCAACAAAAGGGTTACAACATTGGGCGACTGCCCTCTGGATGTGTGCAGTGCACGCATGTAACAGGCTGGGTGACACTGCACTGCCCTCATTGGGGGGGAATAAAGTAGAAAATCCCTCCTCCTCCTCCTCCAGTAGGCAAAGGTGGGGCCAGTAGCACTGGCCCCATGTCAACCGCCTGGCATAAGAATGCACGATCCGGTTCCCCCCTTGCAGCAGGCTGCTCCACCAATACTGTAGATAGGGTGCCGGAGGTGATGGCTGTCCTCCCCCGAAGGATGTAGATCCGGGGGGTTTGGGCATGCCACGCAGGTGATAGGGGATAGCCCCCCCGGCTGGAATCAGGTTGAGCATGACAGGTGTCATTTATAAAACAATAGCTGAAATGTCATTTTGTACCACCACAAGTGTTAAAACACATTTTTTATAGGATTTGAGAAATACCAGCTGTCACATTCATGAGGTGGTGTGAAAAAATGTCAGTGTTGAAAAGTTGGGGTCAAAGCACTGGAAATTACCACAGTTATGACTGTGCGTTGAAAAATTGCAACGCTGACCTGTAACTTTGTTGTTTTCTCATATTGTTACCTCAGATTTTCAAAATATCCTTCTTATGACCCCCCACATAGCCTTCTTATGAGCCCACCTCATGAACAAGGGTGGAGAAGGTTTTCAAATCCTGCCCAAAAGGTGAGCAGTTAGGAAGCCCAGCTGACTTGAAGACCAGGCTCCAGCTGAACTTTGGCAACATTCAGCACTGATTCTGTTCAAAGCAGATGTCCTTCAATGCCAAAAAAATGGTCTCCTTAACCTTTGGTACTAGGTAAAAGATGTCCAGGCTTCCCTCCCTCCCCTCCTTTCACACCATGGGTCCTCTATCAAGGATGTTTACTCTTTCAAGTACCTCTGCGTTTGTCTTGTCCATCACCTGGACTTTTCTGGGCATTTGGACACCATCAACAATGAACTGCATCCAAAACTAAATGCATTATATAGAAACCATGGATGCATCCCCCTGCCAGCTTGTAGAGTCATTCTCCAGAAAATGATTCTCACTATTTTCAACTATGGAGACATTGGGCCTGATTTTTAAAATGAGATGTGGATGCCGCAAGTCCCTGGTGTGCCGAACATACGGCGCAGGGGGCTCGCATCATTCCTGACACGAGTTCACAATTTTAAGTCGGATCGCCAGTGCCACAACTAGACCAACTCCTCGGTCCAACTCTGTGCCATTTGGGGACCCTTTTTATGGGGCTTGCACAAACATTTTGCGTAAGCTGCCGTAAAGAAAGTGTAGAAATATGCGGCGTGAAAGTATAGAATTGGGCGCAGGTTTCAGAAATGTTTGGCGTAGTTGTGTCAAACACTGGGGTTAGTACAGGGCTTGACGCCAGCCCTGCATCAACCTTTGGAAATTGGACCCATTGTCTACAGGGCTGCTCCTAAGTCTACTCTAGCCAAACTGGACTCCGACTTTCACTCCTTCTGCTGCTTAGCTCTTGACTGTCCGCCTTGCACCCACCAGTGCTCCCTTTACACCTCCCTCTCCCTTCCCTCCCTCCCTCCCTTGAAGCCAGGCACTTTGCTTATTGCTGCTCCTTTACTCCTAAATACTGGCTTGGCCCTCTCCCCTCTTACCTCTCATCTCTCCTCTCCCCCTTCCTCCTACTCGCTCTGTAACTCTGGCTTTCTCTCCCTTGCAGTCCCTTCAAGATCATCCTCAGCCAGCTAGGCTGCCTTATCCTACCGCTTCCCTAAACTATGGAATTCTCTCCCACAATCCATCCACTTTGCCTCTTTCCTTCACTCTCTCTCTACTCTGTTCTCCGTGATCTCATCTCTCCCTCCTGCAGTGGCACCTGATCTCGACATCTGCTCCTTCACTCAACTACTCCCCTGTCTCCTCTTATCCCTCGTGACAGATCAGCTGTGCTTGCTGGGTGGTGTAGATCAAAGGAAAGAGCCAACCTATGGCTGGGTCGGCTCTCTCCTTTGAAATACACAAAGTTTCTGCCCAGCAAGCTAGAACAGTGTCATGATCAGCCTGGCTGGTGATTGGTGTGACACTAATGAGCCCCTTGCAGACTACGCTACATTGGACTGACAGTGTCACACCACTCAAAAGCCACTCTCCTAACAAAATGTTTGCTGAGCGTGCACGCACAATAAACATAAAAATGACTTGCAGGGTCAGTATGATATTAATAAACTATTAATGGTTTCAAACATGGCTGGATAGAGTGAAGGGCTTAGTGGTTGCACAGGGTGATAGCAGTAGGGCAGGGAGCATGGGAGTGGAGTGCGAGTTAGATCCTGTATTGAAAATAGGTCCCAGGTTTTGGGGGGTTTATGGGCAGACTGGATGGACCAGTTGTCTTTGTCTGCCATCATTCTCTATGTTTCTGTGTTTCATGGTAGTTCTCCTTTATGTTTAGACTTAAGGTCCCCCCCCACCCCATGGCCTAGTGGCAGCAATTTGCAGTTTCGTTTTGAAAATGGACTCAGGGATTGCATTGGGGAGAGACTGGTAATTTGCACTTACCAGGGAGGGCTGGTGGTGGGTTCCTTGTGCACTGTGATCACATGATGCTGAAAAGAGTATTGCACACACCATGGGGTGGAGGGCAGTATTGGAGAAAATCTGAGCTGTAAATCTGGAGACCTGGGTTTGAATCCCACAGCTCCCACTTGCATTCTGTGTAGCCCTGAGCAAGTCACTTAACTTCCCTGTGCTCCCAGGTTGTACCTGTAAACAAGCTTTCAGCTTAGTGTGCCTCACCTGGTTAAACAATTTTTTTAAGTATTTATTGTACCTTAATGTATTTCCATATATTGTATATATGCACTTTGTTTCATTTCCCTTAACATATCTGCACTGTACAGCTGATGTACTGAGGTTGTGCCTAAAAACAGGTCTCTATATGGTGGTCCTGAAGTGAAAAACACAAACAGAAATGTAAAATGCATTTGAAGGGAAGTCCTCTCAGCATTTTATTCTGTTTACCTGTGTAGTTTGTAGGCATGAACAATGATTACCTATACTGCATACTCCTAATTTCATCAGAATTTAAATACAAATGAAGGCACTAAAGTTTGGTGTGAAAACCTGCTTGACTCCATTGCAAAGGACATGACACAACTCATGTAAAGTACCCTGGAATTTTATAAGGTTTTAGTGCTAAAGCCTGCAGTACTTATACTGTATTAGTGAGTGCTGTTGCTGTCCAGTGAAGCCTCTCTGTTCTCATCTTATGCTGGCCATGAAACTTTTAAAGGCATAGTAAGTACCCTGCTGTGTTCTGTAGCTCAAAGCGTATCTGGTTAAAAAAATGCTGTTAGGGAATAGAGAGACTTCACAAGACTTGTAACAGCACCTAAATGAGAGTATAACTTCTGCTGGCTTGTGCAGGTACAGTATGCATCATCAACTCCCATAATGCCTTGCATGAGGACCTTTGCAATGGAGACAAACAGGTTTTTATACCAGGGCAAAACAGAGTGAAACAACCTCATTTATATTTATATTAAAATGAAATTAGTGGAATACAAGCTAGGGGGTAGTCGTTCATGCTTATAAACTACACAGGTATACAGAAAATAGAATGAGGGGACTCTCCCTTTAAATGAGTAAAGCAAGAGCCAAAAAAAAAAAAAATTAAATGCAAACTAAAAAAAGAAAATCAACAAATCTAATGTAAGCTGTGATGCCACAAAAATATAGTAAAAAACAAAACAAAAACAAAAGTAAAGTGCAACCACAAAAAAATAACGAATACAAAAATGCAAACGTACACCATAACAATCAAGTACATCTTCAATGATGAATTAAACTAAGATGTTAGCACAACTAAAAACAAATGTAAACAAATGTTTAGTACAACTAAAAAACACTGTAAATGCAAGCAAAAAATACAGCACAACTAAAAATGGAATGCAAAAGAAAAATACACAGCATGACAAAAACAGTGAGTGCAAACAAAAGGCACAGCACAACTAAAAAGAGAATGTAAACAAAAAACAGCACAGCTAAACAAAAAAAAATGATTGCAAACAAAACGCACAGCACAACGAAAACAAGCATTTGTCAATGCAGAATGTTCGTCGCTGGTATTGCTGTTGTATTGGGTCTTATTTGTACACATATTTACTATATATTTACCCAGGATAGGGCAGATGAGATGCACTTTCTCATTTTCAGTGGTGTTCTGCTTTGACACATTGTTAGATTGTAATTACCCAGGATAGAGTAGCTAAGAGGCAATATTTACTCTTAAGTGGGCTCCCAAATTTTGACCTCAACACTTTTTATGACCTGACATTATGATCAAGACAGGTGGAGTTTTTAAAATCCCATCTGAAAGGTGATTTTGTTGTGTGACTGTGGGAACATGTTTCAGAGGGGATTTGAAAAATGACACCTGCCATGTTCAGGAGGCGGGGTAACACAAGGGATATGTTGAATATTTAGGGCCAAAATCTGCAAAAAATAAAGTTAAGAGTAAATATTGGAACAATTTGTTTCCTCATAACTTAGTTGACTTTTTACATTTTTACCCCAAATGTTCAACATAATCTTTTTATGACAACTCCTTCTAAGTATGACAGGTGTCATTTATAAAACAATGGCTGAAATGTCATTTTGCGTCACAAGTGTTGAAACACATTTTGTGTAGGATATCAGAAATGACAGCTGTCACATTTATGAGGTGGTATGAAAAAATGGCTTTGTTAAAAAGTTGGGGTCAAAATATTGAAAATTACCACATTTACAAGTGTGCATTAAAAAAATTGCATTGTAGACTCATAACTTTGTTGTTTTCTCATATTTTTACCCCACGTTTTCAACATAGACTTCTTATGACCCACAAAACCTTCTTATGAGCCCACCTCATGAACAAGAGTGGAGAACATTTTAATATTCTGCTCAACAGTGCTTTCATGCCACAAGTGTGAAAACACATTTTGGATAGGATTTGAAAAATGACAGCTGTCGCAGTCATGAGGTGCTGTGAAGAAATGACTATGTTGAATAATTGAGGTCAAAATATTGAAAATTACCAAAGTTACGAGCTTGTGTTCATAAATTTCAACATAGGCTCATAACTTTGCTGTTTTTAATATTTGTATGCCAAATTGTCCACATAGCCTTCTTATGAACCCACCTCATCAACAAGGACAGAGAAAATTTTCAACTCCTGTCTGACAGGCGATTTCGGGCAGCGACCACAAAATCACCTTTATGACAGATTTGCCTAATTTCTCTGCCATTATTCATGAGGTGGAGTCCCAAAAAAGGCATGTTGAAAATCTGAGGCAAAAATATTCAAACATGGGCAAGTTATGCCACTAAGTTCAAAACCCCATTGAAATACATTGAACCGCATACCTGATTTCCTCAGTTTGTGGTCTGGCTTTGCAGGGTGAAGATGTGTCTGCGGTCCAGAGAGGATTATGGTGTTGGACCCCTGATGTGTAAGTAAGGGCTTGGGGGGTCATGCTGAGTGGAAAGGTCAGGTGGGGAGACTAACGGCGCAACAGACATCGATGGATGGTTTTCTTTTTCACAGTGTAAAAAAACGATGAGGGATTTTTTTTATTTCAGGTACACTGAGGGATTGGGCACCCCAGTGTCAATGTTATGTTTGTGGGGCCGGGTGGGTGCTGAGTGGGAGGGTTGGGTGGGTGGACAGGAAAGGCAGTGGCAGAAACAGACATCACTGGACAGTTTTCTTTTTTTACAGGGTATATATATATACTGTATATCTATCTATCTATCTATCTATCTATCTATCTATCTATCTATCTATCTATCTATCTACACTAAAAGAGATGGTTTTCTTTATTTCAGGTGGTGACACTGAGGGATTGTGTACCCCCACTGTCAGTGTTATGTTTGTGGGGGAGAGTGTGGGGTGGTGCGTGCTGAGAGAGAAGGTTGGGTGGGGAGGACAGTTAGGGGGGCACCAGCAACAGACATCGATGGACGGTTTTATTTTTCTTACAGGGTGTAATTCCTCAGCAGGCTGATCATGATGGATCAGCTGTGCTTGCTGGGCAGCACAGATCAAAAAGAAGAGCCGACCTATGACTGGGTCAGCTCTTTCCTTTGAGATACACAAAGTTTCTGCCCAGCAAGCCAGAATACTGTCATGATCAGCCTGGCTGATGATTGGTGTGACACTGATGAGCCCCTTGTAGACCACTCTGCATTGGACTGACAGTGTCACACCCCTCCAAAGCCACTCTCCTAACAAAATGTTAGCTGTGTGTGTGCGCATGGGGAACATAAAAAGTGAATGCAAACAAAGCAAGAATTGGTCAATGTCAATGATGATTGACTGCATGTTTTTATAATGCAAATGTGGTATGAACAAGTGGAGGAAATAGATGAAATATGGGGCCTAAATGGTCCTTTATGCTGTGGGAGCAGCTTACCAGTGGGTCTGGTTGTTTATTTAGTTATTCAGGCTCTAGGAGGGGGCAGAAAGCGACAAGGTGGCTGCAGAGTACGGCTCCTATATGAATGCTCCACTCTCCTGGGGGTGTTGGACTGGATTGCAACTGATCACAACTCCTGCATGGGTGGTCCTCCTCTCTTGATGGGGCTGTCTAGGTCCTTCCCAAGTGTAGCTCTTACACAAATGCCCTCCTGTCATCCAGAGGGGTTTGTGGAATCACCACTGAGTGCAGCTCTTATATGGAAGCCCTCCTCTCTTGAAGGTGTTGTCTGAGCCCTTCCCAAGTGCAGCTCCTACACATATGCCATCCTCTCATCCAGGGGGGTGCATGGGATCACCACTGAGTGTGGCTTCTGTAAAGAGCCCCTCCTGTTTTGAAGGGGCAGGCTGGGTCACCCCCAAGTGCAGCTCCTACACAGATACCCCCCTTTAACCCTGGGGATCCTCTCTCACCTGAGGGAGGCAGACTGGATCACTGCCAAGTGTGGCTCCTATCACTGCTTCTGCAGGGGGACTAGGGTGGCTTGCCTTGGCCGTGGGCAGCTTGTTGGGTCCCTGATGCTCCTGTGAAAGACTGGCATGACCTGCCTTGGTGCCCAGTAACTGGTTGTGCGCTAGTACCCACCTCTGTCCCTTGTCATGGCTCCTTTGTCCCTCAATGCTGATTCCTTAGTGTTCTTTAATGTGCTGCTCCTCTGACCTCCAACTGCATCGAAATGAATAGAGTCCATTTATTTCAATGGGCCATTCATTTCAATGTTTTTTTTTTTCCTTCAATTCATAACTTTTTGTGTTTTTAATATTTTTACCTGCTTTATTCTGTCAAGGTGTTTTTTTTAGCCCAACCCTCATAAACACAGTGGGTATCAATTTTCAAATCCCCCAGAATGGGTGTTTGCAGTGTTTTAGCCCCACCTTCACAAAAATCTATGGGTTTCAACTTTCAGATGTCTCCTGAAATGGATGTATGTGACACATGCCAGCACCCACTGCAAACACTCATTTCAGGAGAGATTTGAAAGGGTTTATGGAGGTCGGGCTAAAAAACACCTTGGCAGAAAAAAATAATAAAAAAAGGAAAAATTACTTACTGTAGTAATATTGGGGCCTATGCACAAAATAAAAAGTTGGCTATGTGCTGCATATCAGAGGTGCATAGGCAACCCTAAGCTGGAATGCCGCACAGTGGGGGTCCTGTGGACCCCGGAAGCATCATACAGATAATGTGAGTGATTGTGCATCCTATTCTATGACCGGCGTGGTCAGCAACATGCCAGGTGTGCGCGGGGTTGTGTCGGGGGGGGGTGTCTGCACTGTGTGCCATTTACTAAGGCACATAGTGCCAGGTATAGGGGGCACAGGTTATAACAGCTGGAACCCTCCTGTAAACCCACTGCATGCCCCGACAGATGTCAACTGCCGGTCACTGCAGGACCAGGAATCAACCCCCCATGCTGCCCCAGTCTACCAGGCTCATGGCGGGGCTGGGGCAGTTGCTCGGGTGAGTGCCTGTACATCTGTGGAAAGTGTCCTGATGTCATGGAACTGCACCCCTGATGTGCACCTGTCATGATCCAAACACCTCCCCAACACCGGATGTCCCCATCCACGAAGGAAACATAGAAACATAGAATTTGAAGTCAGATAAGGACTGCTTGGCCCACCTAGTCTGCCCATTTCCCTACCTGATGGATAATCTGCAGATTCTAGTTAATCAACAGCTTACTTCCTCCTACCCCCCCACTAGAATTGCCTTATGCCTGTCCCATGCATTCTTGAATTCTTCCACTGTTCCTGACTTCACAACCTCCTCAGGAAGGCTGTTCCATGCATCCACAACCCTCTCTGTGAAAAAATACTTTCTAACATTACCTCTGAGCCGTCCCTCCATCTTCAAATTGTGCCCCCTTGTTCTTGCACATGTCTTCTTCTGAAAGATGCTACCCTCTTGAACTTTGTTAATTCCCTTGAGATACTTGAATGTTTCTATCATGGCCCCCTCTCCCTCTTTTCCTCTAGGGTATACATATTAAGCTGCTTTAGTTTCTCCTCATATGTCTTCTGGTGCAGACCCTGCACCATTTTGGTTGCCCTCCTCTGAACAGCCTCCACTCTGTCTATGTCTTTGCAGAGATGGGGACTCCAGAATTGCACGCAGTACTCCAGATGGGGTCTCACCAACTGTACAGAGGGATAACAACTTCCTGTTTTCTACTGTTGATGCCTCTCCCTATGCATCCCAGTATCCCCCAGCCCTTCTTACTGCCTATTCACATTGCTTGCCCACCTTTAGGTCATCTGATATAATTACTCCTAGGTCTCTTTCGATTGTTGTTGTTGTTATTAACTCACCCCCCATTGTGTACTCTTCCCCTGGTTTTTGTTTCCCAGATGCATTACCTTGCACTTCTTTGCATTGAATCTGAGCTGCCACATATTTGACCATTCCTCCAACCTTGCTAAGCCCCTTTTCGTCCTTTCCACCCCTCCTTGTGTATCAACCCTGTTGCAGATCTTTGTGTCATCTGCAAAGAGACATACCTTTCCTTCCAGGTGCTCTCCAATGTCACTTATAAAGACATTAAAGAGGACTGGTCCCAGTACCGAACCCTGCGGTACCCCGCTAGTTACCCTGCTTTCTTCACTGTGGACTCCGTTTACTATTAACCTTTGTGTTCTGTTGTCCAGCCAGTTTTTTATCCAGGCTATCACCTTGAGACCCACTCCAAGGCTGGCTAACTTGTACATTAGTCTTTTGTGTGAGACTGTGTCAAATGCCTTGCTAAAATCTAGGTAGACCATATCCACAGCCCCTCCCTGGTCTACTACCTTGGTCACCCAGTCAAATAAATCTATTAGGTTCATCTGATATGACCTTCCTGCTGTGAAAACATGCTGCCTTGGGTCCTGTGTCCCACTGGGCTCTAGGTACTCAACAGTTCTTTCCTTCAGAAGTGATTCCATCATTTTCCCTACCACTGAGGTCAAACTAACTGGTCTATAGTTTCCTGCCTCTGCCCTGCTCCCACTTTTGTGAAGTGGAATCACATTTTCCCTCCTCTCAGGTACCACCCCACCCTCCCATGATTTGTTAAAGAGAGTAGTCAGTGGTGTTACTAGTGCTACCCTTAGTTCTTTTAGAATTCTTGGGTGAATCCCATCAGGCCCCATTGCTTTGTCCACCCTCAGTTTCAAGAGTTCTTTCAAAACCCTTTCTTCTGTGAATGGACTGGTATCGACCCCCCTATTCAGAGTTTCTGTCTTGTTTGGTTTAGGTACCTCCCCCTCCTCTTTTGTTGTGAATACTGAGCAAAATATTCATTCAGTATCCCTGCTTTTTCACTGTCATCCTCTGCTCACATTCCCTCCCCTTTATTAAGTCTCTGTATCCCTCCCTTGGTCTTTCTTTGCTCCCTAATGTACCTATAAAAGGTTTTATACCCCTTCTTAACAGAGTTGGCTATCTTTTCCTCAGTTTGTACCTTTGCTATTCTGACTGCCTTCCCTGCCTCCTTCTGCTTTAACTGATAAAGTTCTCTGTCCTGCTCCTTCTGTGTTTCTTTATATTTCCTGAATGCTATCCTTTTCTTCTTAACCTTCCCTTTCACCTCTTTTGAGAACCACAGTGGTTTTTCCTTCATTTTGATTTGTTTATTTGCTTCACACAAAGGCTTGTTGCCTCTGCAATGGCTGTTCTGATTATTCCCCATTGTTCCTCCACCCCTCTTTCTTGCCCATTTGCTAGTGCTTTTCTGAGGCACTCTCTCATTTTCCCAAAGTCATTCTTCCTAAAGTCCAATACTCTTGTTTTTGTATGGCTTGACTCTATGGCTGTGTTTATTGTGAGCCACACTATTTGGTGGTCACTTGTTCCCAGATGGCTACCCACTTCTAAATCTGAGATCCTTTCTCCTTCCCCATTGGAAAGTACCAGGTCTAAGATTTCTCTCTCCCGAGTGGGTTCCAACATTAGCTGTCTGAGGCATGCCCCTGTAGGGCATCAAGAATGACCCTGCTCTTGGATGTGCCTGCAGCAAAGGTACTCCAGTTGATGTCTGGCATATTCAGGTCCCCCATCAACAATATCTCCCCTTTTTCTGCCATTTTAAGGGTGCCTTCTATCATTTCATTGTCCTGTTCCTCCCCCTGAGATGGGGGTCTGTACATAACCCCCATGTGGATTGCAGTGCCATTTCCTGTCTCCAGGGTGACCCAGAGTGACTCATCAACTTCCTGTTTACTCTTTAGTTCTGTTGCTTTAATCCATTCCCTTATAGAGAGAGCTACTCCTTCTCCCCTTTTACCCACCCTGTCCCTCCTGCAGAGTGTGTATCCTGGTATGTTGACATCCCAGTCATGGTTCTCTGTGAACCATGTTTCAGTGCTTGCCACAATATCCAGGCATCCCTCTTCCATCAAGGCCACTAGTTCAGGGAGCTTGTTACACAGACTGCGGGCATTGGTGCTCATCACCTTCCATTTTTTTTTATGGCCTTACCCCTTTTAGCCCCATCCCTGTCCTTACTACTGTTTTCTACATTTACCCCTGTCCTGCTCCCTACTGACTTCTCTACCTTGGTGTTTACCTCTCTAACTACTGTGTTTTGTGGGGGAAGGCTGGGATTTCCCTGCTCCTTTTCAGTGCCTCTCCCTTGGCTAGTTTAAATGCTTGCCAATGAAGCATTTAAATCTATCACCTAGGATCCTGGTTCCCCCCCGGACAGATGTAGACCATCGTGCCAGTAAAGGCCTGCATCCCTTCAGGTGGCTCCCCAGTCCCCAGTGAAGACAAACCCTGAGCTCCACACTAGTTTTTCAACCATTCATTGAATCCATGGTGTGGAATACCCTAGCATCATCCTTACCATAGACAGGCAGCACCTCTGAGAAGGTTACCGTTCATGCTACTTGTCTAACGCCCCTCCCCAACTCTACAAACTCCTCTTGCACTGCTCTGATCCCATTCACAGCCAGGTCATTTGTCTCTAGGTGGACAATGACATCCACCTCCCTCCCTCCCTCGTGCAGCTGCTCCTGCAATCCTGAGGATTTGCTTCTTGTACCTCCGAGCCATGGATCCAGGCAGGCACCTTACTTCCCTATCCCCTTCCTCTCCCACTTCTACCCCCCGGATGATCGAGTCCCCCACCAGGAGTTGTTTTCTTCTCCTGTGGGGTCTCGTGCCACCCTCCTGTGGGTCTCCTTTGTGGAGGCTCCCAGCATCCTCCTTGGTCTCCACTGCAGGTCCCTCCATAGAGGAACCACTCTTTGCCAGAACAGCATATAAATTGTGGAGAGGTACAACTGGAGGGATGCACCTCAGTTCCTCCACCCTCTCCCTCCCTGAGCCCACCTTGGTCCAACCGCTCCTCTTTCTTGGCAACCTCTGAGGTAGCGGTGGTGGCCCTGTGATCCCTGGGTGGGAAGAGTTTCTCGAATCCTAGCCAGGTCAGCCTGGAGACAGGCAACCTCCTCCCTCAGACCAGAGGTGCCTGCAAACAGGACAGCATCGCAGCCTCCAGAATGTCTCCCAGAACACTACTGCCCCACAGCCATTGCACTGCACCACTCCCATCTTGACTTATGTTGTGTCCCCTCTCCTGTTGCTCTGTATGCTTACTGTCTCCTTCCTCTATGTATTTTTACACTTACTTTCCTACTGCCTATGTGCCCTTACAACTCTCACCCTTCCTGTTCTGGGACAGGAACTTCCTGTAGTCTTCAGTAATCTCCTTCTTCAATGTTTAGATTCAGACCTCCAGCAGCCAGGGGTGGGTGGGAGAAAGAGTTACTTTTTAGATTCCTTCAAGGTTGCTAAAACTAATGTGTGTCTCACTGATCCTTCCTTTCCCTTCCCACTGCCAAACAGGGAGTTATAGCAATGGCCATAAAAGTAGAACTGGCTTAGGGTGGAAAGGAGGGCAATTAGTCAAAAAGCTATAGTTCTAGACTGCTGTTTCTTGCTCTGAAAGCAAAGTTCACCTCTGTCAAAAACAGCAGGAAGCTGTAATTGGAGACACCTGCTTTTGTACTCCTAAACTCCTAAGCCACACCCCCAATTAGAATCACCCTCTGCTCCTGACTTAGTAAATTAAGTTGATACAGCCCCCTTCCTCAGAGAAACACACAGTGACTTTCTTTTTTTCACTTAAATTAGACCCCCTTCTTCTAATAAAGTATCTGTTTGTTTAATCCAAACAAGCACTGACTCCTGCTGAGATAGAAGTGATTTATCAGTAAAAAAGTTGTAGTTCTAGACTGCTGTTTCTTGCTCTGAAAGCAAAGTTCTCCTCTGTCAAAAATAGCAGGAAGCTGTAACTGGAGACACCTGCTTTTGTACTACTAAGCTTCTAAGCCACACCCCCAATTAGATTCACCCTCTGCTCCTGACTCAGTAAATTAAGCTGATACAGCCCCTTCCTCAGAGAAACACACATGGACTTTCTTTTTTTTTTTCACTTAAATGAGAACCCCTTCTTCTAATAAAGTATCTGTTTGTTTAATCCACACAGGCACTGACTCCTGCTGAAATAGAAGTGATTAATCAGTCAAAAAGCTGTAGTTCTAGACTGCTGTTTCTTGCTCTGAAAGCAAAGTTCTTCTCTGTCAGAAACAGCAGCAAAGGAGCACAGCATACCCCCCAAACATCTGCCCCATCCTGTTGTGTAACAGCACCCCCCAACCACACATGGCCACCCAATCCCTGTATAGTACAAGACCCCCCCACACACATGTATGCCCAGTACCGTGTGAAAACAGCTAAGTAAAATAGAGACCACCAAAACAGCTAATACAAAACAACTCGGTCAAAATGCAGCAAGTTTTGTTTGTGGGAGAATAGCGCCCACACCCCTTTGTGAGGGCCTTTTCCTCCCACTTCTTATATACACAACTCCAGGGGACAGACCTCGGGAAGGGGCAATTTTTGGTTGCTGTATTTGGCGTAGCTATTTGACTTAGCTGATTTCACTGGCCACCGTATGCCCCATCCCTGAAATGCTAATACATCCCCCCCACACATGTATGCCACATCTCCGAACTGCCACTACAACCTCCCCACACGTCCACCCATCCCTGGTGCTGACCAAGATGCCCCACTCACAGAGGAGCCCCGGTCCAACACTCCCTGTCCCCTGAACAAGTTTACCAGCAGCCTCATTGGTGGCCAGTAGTTTCCCCATCCACCCGCGGCACTGTCAACCCACCCAAAACCTCATATCTGTCTGTTGGTGCTGTGCGCATAGACTGCCAGTGGCACAGCCCTATGTACACCTCCTTGGCTGCCAGTCATCCAACTGATGCTGGGAAAGCACTGCTATAAATAGGCAGTGTGCTCCCAACATCAGTTGGATGGCCAGCAGCTGAGGAGGTGTGCAGAAGACTGTTCAGCTGGCCATCTATGCCTGTGGCACCAACAGGCAGGTATGGGGGTTTTGGGGCATGATGGTGCTGTGGGTGGGTGGGACCACCCACCGGTGAAGCTGCTAGTGAGACCTGTCGTGGGTCAGGTGTGTTGGACTGGGGCCCTGTGAGTGTGGGGGGTATTAATCAACACCGGGATGGGGTGGATATGTGTGGGGCTGCATTGGCATTT
Source organism: Neoceratodus forsteri (assembly GCA_016271365.2). Classification (NCBI taxonomy): domain Eukaryota; kingdom Metazoa; phylum Chordata; order Ceratodontiformes; family Ceratodontidae; genus Neoceratodus; species Neoceratodus forsteri. Next base: position 1,704,383,018 of record CM028129.1, on the reverse strand, counting down.
TGGGGACCTGGCATACATGTGTGTGGAGGGGGGACGTATTAGCATTTTGGGGAAAGGGCATACATGTGTGGGGGAGTTGCTGTGCTACATGGGTGACACAGCTGCTGTGTGTTGGGGGATGGTTCGGCAGAGTGGTGGGTGGCCACGGTATGCTGGGGGACTTGGCCAGGGGGTCCTCCGGCTGATGCATTGGCCATTCATGCACCCATGCTTTCCCACATAGGTGATCCACTGTGGGACCCAGGATGAGCATACAATTGGATGCCTGCCTAGATCCGCTACTCCGCCCCTGGCCGCCCTACATAGTCCTGCATGCCATAAAGGTGGGGATGTGGACAGGTGCCCCACAGGTGCTTGCGATTGTGAATACCACACACTCTGTACCTGTCTGGGGCCATGGAGCTGCACAGGTGGGGTACACGCCTTTGGCACATATCTTCCGCCCCAATGGTGCATAGCACCCATTGTTTGTTCTCAGAGCTCTCTCACTGTGTTCACACTTTAGTATCTCTTCACAGTACAGAGAGCTCTCTGGAGATAGAATAGTGCAAATTATAGAATTTGGAATGTAGGCTGAAACTCTGCACTGATGTCATGCTCCATGCTAGGCAGTTATTTCAGATTTGTTTCCATAGCTGAGGAGGAGGAGCTGTGACTACCAAAAATAGCTAAATGGTTACCAACAATGTCAGCCCCCTCAAATGTTAACAGAATTTTGAAATACACCAAACAAAATTAAGACAGACTTGTTGAAAATATTTAAGAACAGTGAAAAATATTTAACTGACCACATTTTACAATTGTCTAGGAACTGTAATAGTAATGCTCAAGCAACTACAATGAAAAGAACTGATTCTTGTGTGGCTCTGTTTTCAGGTTCAGGAAGAGGAGGCAGGGTTAGGGAGTGAGGGATCCCTGAGAAGAAACAGCATTACTACGATGAGTTATGTTTTTCTTCTAACCTCAGAAATCCCTCACTTAGTGTTTACTCTTTAGCAGACTCTACCGCAGTACCTTGGGAGGCTGGGTCTAGAATCTATTTAGGAGAAAGATTCTGCAAGACAGCAGCAATTCCAAAGTTAGCATTACTTCTGTACTGTATGTCCAGACAATAGTGCTTTGTGAATGTGTGTACTGTTTTCCAGACAGCTGCTTTGCAAATGTCCATTAGTGGGATGCCACTTTGGATGCCACAGAGGGAGAGGTACCACTTGTGGAATGTGCTCTTAGGCCTCTGGGTGGTATTTTCCTAGCTTTTTTTGCAACAGACTATCTAGCAAGAGACAGTGCTCCTGGTTACTGGTTAACCTTTGCCCAGCTCACCATAGGTAACAAAAAGCTGAGTGCCCTGAGATCTGACATTCCTTGTCCAGTCCAGGTAGATACCCAGTTCTTACTTCAGATCCGGGCTGTGCAATTTCTGCTAACCTGAGCTGGAAAACTCAGGATTGAGTACTGGAAGGTCAACTGAGTAGTTTAGGTGGAATTCTGATACCATCTTATGTAGGAACTCATTATTGATTTTAAGAACTACCTCGTCCACATGGCAGATTATGTAGATTTTCTGTGCAGAGGTCTTGCAGCTCACTTACCCTCCTAGCAGGTATTATGGCAATTGGGAAAGTGGTTTTCCTTGTAACATATTTTAAGCCAGCAATAGAGATAGGCTCAAATGTGGCTTCATCAGTTAGGCAAGGCATGTATTCAGGTCCTGTGGAGAGACTGGGTCCCTCACAGGTGGGTATAGGTGACCGAGACCTATGAAAAACCTTTTGAATACAGGTTAGGAGGCCAGTGATTTGCCCAAGCCTGCTGATGTGTAGGTCGACACTGATGTTAAATGTACCTTTAGTGTTGATGGCTTCAAACTTAAGGACTACAAGTGCATGAAGTAGTTCAGGACTGTGGGAACTCTACCTGCATAGGATTTTTCTTTCTGAGGACACACCAGTATGAGTATCTCTTCCACTTAGTGTAATATGCTTTCCTGGCTGCTGGTTTTCTGGAAACTTTAAGAACCTTCAGAACCTCCTCTGATAGATTCAATCCAGAATACTCTAGCTCTTCTAGAACTATGCCCACAGATGTGAAGTCCTGGAGTCTAAGAATGCTCTAAGAATGCTATCCTGCCTTGAGATAGTGTCAGCAGATTGTAACTCAGTGGCAGGCTGATTAAGTTTCTTGCTGGACTGGGCCAAGCATATTGAGTACCAGGGGTGCGTGGCCCAATCTGGAGCTACTAGGATCATTGTTGCAGACTCTCTCCTGAGCCTCAGCAGCACTTCTCTGTATGAGTGGGAATGGTGGTTAAGGCGTACAAAAACCTTCCTCTCCAGTCCTGAGGTAAGGCATCCTCCAGAACTGTGCCCTTGGCTGGTGGCCTGCAGCAAAACTTTGGAAGTTGATTGTTTTTCTAGGAAGCAAACAGGTCTGTTTCTGGAATGTCCCATCTTCTGAAAACTGTGGCCAGAACCTGCTGGTTCAGGGTTCATTCATGGTTTCCCTGGCAGATTCTGCTTCGGTAGTCTGCCAGGACATTGTCTTTGCTTAGCAAGTATACTGCAGAAATCTTTGTATCTAAGGAGTAAGCCAGGTCCCTTGAGGATCTTGTACCTCCCTGCTTCTTTAAGTAATACATTGTAGTGGTGTTGGCTGTTCTGATCCGGACACTTACCTTGCAGCAGGGAGGAGAAAGCTTGCACTGCTAGAAACATTGCCCTGAGTTCCAAGAGACTGATGTGTTCTTGGGTCTCTTGTGGGCTCCAGATGCCACTTACTGTGAGGTCCTTTAGGTCCCCCCCAGGAGTGAAGCATCTGTTGTGAGAGCACTTGCTAGGATTTGCTGGAGGAAGGGAATGCCTTCTCTGAGGTTTCTTTCTTCCTGCCACCACACTAGTACCCTGACAAATGTTTTTGTTACTGGCACTGGTTTTGAGAGGATGTCCAATCTTTTGAGACCAGTGGTCTCTTAGGTGGTACTAGATGTTCCTCTTCTAAAACCTGACCCATAGGACCACAGCTGTTGAACTAGCCATATGGCCCAGTGGTTGCAGAAAATTCTTTGCAGGCGTTAGTTGGCCCACAGTGAAAGATTTTGCTATGGCAATCAGAATTGCTACCCTCTCCTGAGGGAGGAAGACTTTCCCCTGTAGGGTATCCAGTTCTCCATCTATGAAATCCAACACCTGAACATGTTCTTTTTGTGACATCTGCATATTTCTCAGAAACCCCAGCTTTTCTAGGGTGCTCTGTATGTAACCAGGGTTGCATCTTTGGAGGCATCACTGGGATCTCTGGTTTATCAGTCACACCCAGCATGGACCCCGCCTGCTCACTAAGTTGTTGGTGACCCTTAGAAATAGATGAAATTTATGAGAGGTACCAAAAAAGTGGTTTGGTGCCAATTTTGCCTAAGGCTGTCTTCACTGCTGGTCAATGGAATATGTAGGGAGGATGCCCCTAGTAGCCAAAGAGAGAAGCGTAAATACCATTTGTGCCAACCTAACAGCTATTAATGCCAAAGGTCTGTTGGGGAATGTGACACCTTTTAAAGCTCCAAAACTGTTCAGTAATTATTTATTATTGTGTAGTTTACAACTGTCTATATTAGGACATGTTGGTTATCTATGTTGGCTAAGAAACCATACGCCTAGATCAAATATTTAACTGTTTAAAATTGTTGGATACCATTTATTGGATGCTAGGCTGTGCCATGTACTTGGTGTGGATGCCAAGTATTTAAGACAAGGGGGAGTGTAACCCCCCTGTGGGGGCTTACTTTGCCTGCTCCCAGTTTCCCCGCTTCCCCTGTGTGTGCCTCGCCGCCTGGTCCAAGTTCATGTGTGTCTGGAATCTATGTCCAGCCCCTGCATTGGTTTGCAGTTCAGAATGGTAGCAGGGGAGCTAAGACATGGAATGCTGTGCTGCGGCTGCACAAATGTGTGAGCTGGTGGTTGCGCATGCGTAGTGGTGCATGTTCTTTTTCTTACTGCTGTAGTGATAAAACAGAAGCTCCTCTGGTGGTCTTAGTCCCCAAGATCACCTAGTCGGGGGGCCAGAGACATGGAGTAGGCACAGGAGAAGGCACTCAGTTATTTTGTTTAAGAGTGCCAATAGGCGTTAGCTCCTGCCTCATGAATATTAATAAGGCCTAATAAATATTAATGAGTAAGCCTGCCTGCTGCCTGGGGACAGTGCATTTCAGCATCAGTGACAGGCCAGGGACTAAACTCAAATATTGAATTCCACACTTAAATTACAGGGCAAAGGGACTGATTTGAGACAGTGAGCAATTAACAAATAAAAATGTTTATGCTGGCTGCACCAGGACATTGAAGTGGGGCACTGTATTTACTGCATATAATCTGTTTTCTCTGCAGCCGTGTTTACCAAATTTGACCTCTTTACAGCCAATCAGAAAGCCAGGATTGGGCAAAGAGACTGCTGGGACTGTGCATAGGACTTATGGGGGAAAGCAGGGGAACATTTTGACGCCAATTTGAAGGACCAATTAGGCATCAAAGGAGCCAGATAAATATTAATTTTTCCAAGGGACAATTGTTTCAACCAATAGGAAGCCCCCTAAGGCTCCCAAAACCCAAGAGACTTTTGATTATGGGTCCAGTTTGGTGGTAGCCCCTTGACAGGGAGAGGGGTTCTGGCCCCTTACTTGAAAAAATGTGGCTGCAAGGCTTAAGAGTGTCTTGCCCGAGGGTTGCCAGCTACCTGTCCTCCAGGGCCTGCCTTTGCCTTTCCATGTTGGGAGGAATTTGTCCAAAGAATCCTGATTGGTAACTTCAACTGTGAGAGAGCTGTAGGGACCCTGCAACTTCAGCTGTGAGAGAGCTGCCATGATCTGTGATTTTAGCAGTGCGAGAGCTGCACGAGCAATTCCTGGTTGAGGAAGCCTACTGTGAATTGCAAGTAAAATGGAAACCTGCTTTGGGGCTGAGTAGCCACTGGTTCAGGAGATGTTTGTTTCTGTTCTATGTCACCCTGTGTTGACTCAGCACCAGTATAAGTTGGACAGTTGCATGATGGATGGCCGTTTGATGGTCCAGGTCTACAAAGATGATGTGGGAGTCTCCCTGGAGAAGGAAGCTGCTCACTAGTGATTGCCAGTGAGAAGCCTGATGCCCTGCTTGGGGCTGCGGAGTCATGCCTGCCAAGAGGAATTGTTTGCCTGTGTTTCAGCATAAGTAGGCTAAAGTGAAAAATATATTTGCTACCATGTGAGAAGCATCCAGTTCAGTTAGGAGACTCGCCTTAATCGGCAGTGTCTTTTGCCAGAGGTGAGAAGAGAAACTCCCTTCTGTGTCAGTGAGCACCTGCAAGGTGAGCAAAGCATTGTTTAATACCATGGGACTGTTCAAAAAGAAGGTGTGTGCCTTCAGTACAAGTGCGATGGTCTTCTGTGGAGCCATTTTATGTGCCTGATGTTTTATTGAGACTGTGTTTCCACTGAAGAATCCAGAGACTGTGTCCTGATGTGGGAGAGCCATGGTTGCTATGCTGGCAGTGTGGCAGAGATGCCAGTGATGTCCAAATGTGACTGTACTCCAGAAGGAAAGAGACTACAGGAAGGTCAGCTTGGGGAGTCAGCCTGGTGGTGTCACCAGCTGGGCACTGCCATTGCACCTCCCTCATAGGGGTCATGCCTAGACATGGGGGTCTGAGGCATGCTGGCTTAGGTCCCTGTGTTGGTTTGTTCCAGATATGACTTCAAATGCAACAAGATGCCTAACTGCTAAAGGAGCTGAGAGAAGTTTCCAGCCTGAAAAGCTGCAAGAACCTGCTGCAAGAATAGGGGACATGCTGCAAGCCCTTGTTATGCGCCTCAGCTAAGTTCAAGTTTCTGCTTGTAACCCTGGTGCCATTAAACCAGGGGCTACTACCCCTGCCTGCTTCCCTGACTGCAGGCTGAGGGTCTTGGGTTCATGATTAAAGGTTACTGTGGATTCCCTTTCAACAGAAAAACTAAAATTATGGTACCTCCACCCAGAGTAGTGCTTAAGTGGGTTACTTGTAAAACTAGTACCGTCCTCTGGGAAGCTATACGTACTCACACCCCTTGCTAGTGGCTCTTCATACAAAGTTTCACAATCACAGTATATGACCTTCAGTGCACAACTGCCCAAGAGCATTAATGATATGCTCACATGTACCACACTTAAAAGCTGGGTCTGCTCTCCTGGCATATACCCTGTTCCCCGTGTAATGAAACAGTTTCAGCAATAACCGTATACTTTTACAGTTACTTTTAAGAAGTTCAGTAAAGGCAGACCAGATAATAATATGCTCATGGGTCAGATTAACCTTAAACAGCAAATCAGATTTATTATAGGGATTTGAACAAGGGAGGGGTGAGAATTTAGTTGAATTACTGTACTGTAGTAAGGCAGATTGCAAGTACCATTAGTCACCTTAGTCTCTGAATCAATCAGTCTAAACAGCTGCTGGGTACCCAGAGTGGAATAGGTTGCAGGCCTGTAGTGTAGCTGCGGGTAGGCCAGCATTGCAGCTGGATGGGGTCCTTGATGGAAAGAAGGGTGGTTATTGAACAGATGAAACACCAGCAATTAGTTAAATAATTGTAATTCCTGGCTGGATGGCCTGTAATCACACTTAACTTTAACCCAAACTTATGGAGCAAATCAGATGGCAAAAACATTTATTTGATGGTTGCAGGGGGCTACCCTGGTTGTACTCACTGCACCCAGACAGATGGATAAATGGTTGGTGGACACCATGGACCTTCTGGCTTTCCAGGATGATGGGCCAGGGGCCAACACGACTCACTTTCGCTTTACGGCCTTTCCCTGCAGGTGGCAGAAACCTGCGACTTGATTTTCTGCAGGAACTGACTTCCCAAGGCTGGTCTCTCACCAGACAGATGATAGAGCTGGTACAGATACAGTCTTTTGGGCCACAGAAGGCACAGGCCCGATGCATGAAGTTCAGGTCGGTATTCAGATCGACAAAGTCTCTTAACTGGCAGCTAACAGGCTGACTTAAGGAGCAAACAGTAACAACTGGCAACAGGTCTCCTTTCTTCCCAGACAGGGTAAGAAACTGACACATCATTCAACGGCTCCAACTGGCACTAAAGTCCTTAAATTGAGAAACCCTCTCACAGTTCTTTCAGAGGCCCTCTCTTCAAGCAAAATGTTTGTTCTGGTTTCACAAGGCCCTTTCTTCAGGCAAAACATTTGTTCCAGTTTCACAGTCTCTGAACTTGGTCAGGACAGAAAAAGATTGAGTCTTTTAGTTCTGCGGTTTCCTCTGTTTCTGCGTTTCAGCAGTTTAAGTCCAGCAGGGTAGCAAAGCAGGCCGAATTCCCCACAAAGTTCTCAGCTCACCACCAACGAGCTCACAATTCTCACAGAGCTTGATTTGACTCACTCTTTTTCTGCTCTTAGGCAGTCCGCTCCTTGTAAATTCTGCAGGGGAGCAAAACAAGCTTCCCCTTGCGGTTCCTCTCAGCCCACAAGCAGGCTGCTTTCTCCTCGGTGACTTGAGCTTGAACTCCACTGTGAACTACAGCTAGGCAATTGCTCCCCTCAGCTTGAGAGCTTGAGCTGGACTGACCCCTCTGTTCAATGACAGTCTCCACTGAGAACCGATTTCTCTGTATTTTGGTTAACTACCATGGCTGTCAATCTCAGTCTGAGGGCCCTCATTGGTTAATTTTAGGCACCAACCAGAAAGTTCACAGCTTTTTTCACAAGTCACTGTAATTAGGACTCCTTGGTTCCGACTGGCCCAAATACGGAGTCCAGGACCAAACATGGTGGCTCCCTTAGAGGAGAAATAGGCAATGTAAACAACTCATTCATACAGCAATCAGAAGGATTTAGAAATAAACATTTACAGTACATTGAAGGGCTCCTTCAGCGTTACTGAGCGACTGCTAAAGGGAGTCCAAGGATGCAACCAGCAGTCCCCCGAGAAGATGAGCCATCCCCATCCCCACACAGAAGTAGTGATAGGAGCTGCACTTGGCATCAATCCAGTCGTCCATCAGGAGGGGAGGTATCTTTAGAGGAGCTGTGTTCAGCAGTATTCCAGCCCCCCGGTGAGAGGGGGCACTAGTATAGAAACTGTACTTGGCGACAATCCATTCTGCTCCCCTCAAGAGAGGGGAATATCCATATAGCAGCAGCTGTCAGCAGAGTTCTTTCCAGCCAACCAGCCAATCTTGGGAGAGGGGGGCATTTGAATAGAAGCTGCACTCATTGGTGATCCAATGGCTCTCCCTTCCCACTAGCTGGAATAACTAAATAAACACCCAGATCTGCTGGTACAGCCACTCATGTAGTAAAAAAGAACAGCTCAACACCCCATTTTGTCGATCTCTGCCATACCTTCGTTCATACCACACTTGCATTATAAAAACATACAAACATAATTGGTATTGACCAATGCTGGTTTTGTTTGCATTCACTTTTTTTGTTGTGTTGATCTTTTTTGTTTATGCTCACTTTTTTTGTTGTGCTATGCTTTTTTGTTTGCATTCACTTTTTGTTGTGTTGTACTTTTCTGTTTGCATTCACTTTTTTGTTGTGTTGTGCTTTCTAGTTTGCATTCACATTTTTGTTGTGTTGTACTTTTTAGTTTGCATTCACATTTTCGTTGTGTTGTGCTTTTTGTTTGCATTCACCTTTCAATTGTGCTGATATTTTATTTTAATTCATCATTTTAGATGCACTTTATTGTTTTGGTTTACATTTGATTTTTGTACTTGCTATTTCTTTTTGGTTGTACTTTACATTTTTTGTTTTATTAATTTCTTTTTTGTGGCATCACACTTTACATTTTCTTTTGCTGTTTTTCTTTTTTTGGTTTGCATGTTCTTTTTTGTTTGTTGCTTTACTTATATGATTGCAATTTGCTTTATTTTTATTTGTGTTTTGCACTCAGGGATGCTGTATCTCTGGTCTAACGCACATACCCAGTCATCAAAAACTTGAATAAAAGGGGGATATTCCACAGGGCATCGTATATATAGTATAAATCATATAATATATATTAGATATATACATATATTCTTTGCAAAAAACTACATTAATGCATTAACTAGGGTTCAGGATAAAGTGCCAAAAGTAGGGAAATGTGATGTTAGAGTTTCCAACCCTAACACCTCTGCCCCACCCCTGAAGTGAATGAGGGGTGGAGTCTTCCTTGGGTTGTCAACCCCAACACTCACCCCACTTCAGTAACAGAAAAGCTGAGATGTGATGGAGACAGGTGTGTATGTTTAATGAGTGCATAGAATGGGGTGAGCGTTAGGGTTTACAACCCCAGTGAAGACTCCACCCCTCATTCACTTCAGGGGTGGGGCAGGGGTGTTAAGATTGGAAACACTAACATCACATTCCCCTACTTTTGTTACTTTATCCTGAACCCTAATTGATGCATTAACATTTTTTTTGCAAATAATTTCCTTACTTTTTGAGATAGTCTAATTCTATCCTTATTTGCCTGTGGGAGTGCAGGGCCCTCTGGGACTGGTGCCCCATCCATCCATAGTTTTTGAGATAGAGTAATCATATCCTCATTTGCCTGTGGGAGAGCCCTGCACTCCCATCCCTCTGTAGATGTGTCAATGTATGTTGCTGTAGAAGCACAAAGCCCTTCCGGGCCCTTCGCCTCCATCTGTAGGACAATAGCAACCAAACTAATACCCCACTTCATGTACTTGGTACTGTAAATGTTCAAATCTCCACCAAAATGTAATTCTGTGCAACTGCGATACCAGTCCATGCCACAGGTGCAAAAACACATTTTGGCCAGTATTTGAAAAATGAGTGCTGTGACATACTATGCATGATGTGGGGCAATAAGAAGGCAATGTTGAAAATTCAGGGTCAAAATATTTAAAAATTTCCAAAGTTATGAGTGTGCATAGCAAAATTGCAATGGATGCTCATAAATTTGCCATTTTTACATATTTTCACCCCAGATTTTCAACGTATCCTTCTTATGCCCCCATCTCATGAATAAAGGTGGGAAAATTTTTCAAATTTCGCCCATAAGGTGATTTTGCCAAACGACTGTGAAATCTCCTTTTGAGCAAGAGGTGTATAATTTCACCAATATTATTCATGAGGTGGGGGTCCCAAAAAGGTCATGTTGAAAATTTGGTGACAAAATGTGCAAAAATGGCTGAGTTATGCATCAAAGTTGAAAACTCCATTGAAATTCACCAAACCACATTTACCTTAGTTTCTCATATTGCAGTTGGCGGTTCCAGCAGCAAGACTTGTCTTTGTTCGGAGAGACGATCTTCAAGCTGGGACCAGTTTAGGTGAGTGAAGGTTGTGTGGGGTACACTGGTGTGTGTGTGTGGTGGGGTGGGGTGGGGGGTGCTGATTGGGGGAGGTGGGTGTGTCAGATCAGTGAGGGGCCATTTTTTTTGTAGGAAAACACAAACATTGAGGACCATTTTCTGTATTTCAGGACTGACAGTGAAAAGGATAACACACAATCAAATGTCTCTGTCTTTGCAGTGTGGTAGGAAGTCTTTGCATATATTTCCCCCATCATATGTTGTACTGTTACATTTTATTTGATACACCTGTATGCATTTTGGTGGAATTTATTTTGCATTAGGAGATGCCCTTCTGCATTTTCTTTCTGGAACTGAGTTCACTTCTAATTGTAACTCAAAGTACTGAGTTTCAGTGGGTTCCTAAGCCCAAGTCCACCATTGCTCGTAACATGCCCTGGACCACTAAGTAGTCATAGCCAACCTTCTGTGTGTTCCCCTTCCACATATCACAACTTATATAATGTTTTGTCCCTCAGTTAGATAAAAACAATCTTTTCTGGCCACTTAAATGTACTTCAGTAAGAAGAATTCCCATAAGCTGCCCTTTGCATGAAATTTTTAAAACTAAAATCATAGTAATCAAATTAAATGCTCTTGTAGGAATGCCTTTGTGATAATTATTTTACGCATAAACTATGCTTACATACCTCCCATGGGTATGTACTAGATTAGACTTAACATGAGTAAAGATATATAATGTTGTAAAGTAAAATACTTAAGTGTGTCAGGGCTAAGAGGGAAAGCCAATGCTGTTTGATCACTCTGCCCTGGCTGGTCAAAGGATATACGATTAGCCGGGGTCACTGCAGCCATTAGTGATAACATTTATGGAGTCCCTCAACCATTTGAGCAAAACCAGACCATCTTCTTATCACCCTACACAGGCAATCAACTTTACTCCTGAAAGAGAACTACACTCCCGAAATAGAAGTACATTTAGCGAAGCATAAGCATAAAGGGGGACAGATTCAAAGCCAGACGCATTTTATTTATTTTATTTATTTAATTAGATCTCAGATTACAAATTCCTTTGAGCTTAGAGCTCTTTTACAAAGGTTCCACGTCAGCAGCATAATACAACAGGTTAACAGAACAAAAAGTATGGCAAAACAGTATACATAGAGAAAGGAGATCAACAGGTTTACAGACTAAACAGGGTATGGTAAAATAATTGTAAATAAGAAAAGAAAGCAATAGTTGACATTCACAGTGAATTAAAGAATAGAAACGAGTAATGCTAAGCAGTTTCATGCACAGGAATGCATACAGTAAATTGAAAATCAGCCGAAACAAACTTTGTCAGTTACTGGTAAAATCATAAGGTAGGTTGAAATCAGCCAACAGACCTTGTCAGGACAGATGGGGGGGGGGGGCATTAGGTAGATGGGAGGAAAGGTGAAGGGGAGGGTAGCAGGGGAGGGATGTCAGAGATGGTGCTAGGGAGATTTAACAGTAATCAAGTGCTAGGGTTTTAGATTGCCAAAGAGGGTTTAGCGGAAACAGTCACAGGAACGAGTGGCAGAGAGTATGTGCCGTGCAAAGAGTTGCGTAGAGCAAGAATATGCACAGCTGAAAACAAGGCCATATTCAGCAGGGGTGCATGGACATGCAATCGTGCAAAACCAGCTGAATATTGCATGGCTGCATGATTGCACAAAGCAACATGTGCAGAGCAACAGAGCAAGATGTAATGTGCGATGGGCCATGTGTTGCATTGCGTGGATCACTGCAATATTCAGCCAAGATATGCAAATGGAATCATTACATAGTCCGTATCCATCCTGGATATTTGCATCTCATTACCTTCAGGCATTCACCTCATTTGCATGCGGAGGAACAGATGAGCAGGGATGCACCACCAAGACGGTGTGGTGTACACCAGATACTGCATCCAGAAAGGTAGACCCTTTGCCCATTGCTTCTGTGTGTCACTCTGTATGCTTTGTGACTGCTGTGTACTGCCCCAAGCCCTGCTGACAGGGTGGTAGCCTGTTACTGTGTCTTCACAGCACCAGTGATGTCACCTGGTAGGCAGAGGTGACCTAGCCTCACTAGGGATGAACCCACACCTGTGTGTGCCGCATGCTATCCCTGTGCATGTACCTTCTACAGGTGTCCCTTGGCCAGCCGCCCCATTCCATGCTGTCATTGTGCCCCTGCCCTTGGTCTCCTGTCACACTGTCCATGTTGCTTGCCCGCCCCCACACTAGCATGTCTGCATTCCCTGCCTCACGTTGGCCTGTTGTGCCCCCTGTACATCCCCCAGGTCTGCACTCTTTGTATCCTGCATACACCTGTGCTGTTGTATTGCTGCATGCATGCACATGTTGTCCCTTGGTCAGGTACTTGGACTCGAACTGGTGGCACTGGTTGGCCACCAGCCAACTGTAGGCAGCATGTGCACTTTCAGGGTGGTTGGCATGCACACGGGTGAGTCTCCCTGCGGCATTGCACACCACATGGTGGTTTATTGCATGGCAGCCCTTCTGTTCTGGTACACCTCACTGTCACCGCCAGGTACCTGTGGCGAGTAGGCACATGGCCTCAGTGACCTGTGACACCACTGCCATGACATGGTGTCCATGTTTGGTGCTTGCAGCATGGTGCAGCCCCCAGAGCTGTCTTAGGGGTGTCCTGTTGTGTCAGTACTGCCCCACAATCCCACGTCTGTTAGCTGTTCATATGTGATGCAGGCACGGTACCATCTCAACTAGGTATACCACCTATGGGTCCAGCCTCGGCCGTCCTGGTGTTCCCCCAGTCTCTCCATGTCAGCCATGCCTACAGACAATCCACACACCCAGGCATGCCGTGGGTCTGTTGCCTGCGGTCTGTGTGTGTGTTTGTGTCTCTCTCCCCCTCTCTCCTTCTCTGTCACATTCTCTATCTCTCTCTCTCCCTCACAGACTGTTTCCCCCTCTTCTAGTGCAGTTCCTGTTCCTGACACTGGGTGGCTTGCTGATTTAGGGCTGCCTTTAGTGAACATAACTCTGCGTGATTGTGCACACATGTTGTGCAATGCACTGTTGGCACAGTCCACTTCAATATGCGGTTGTACGGCACATTCATGTACACGCCCCCATTGTCTGCACCCATCCATTGCTGGCATGTGACCACATGTCCCTATCTGCACAGCGCACTCTAATCTTCTTAATATCACGCTGTTGCACAATTACTCTTCTGCGTGGCACATCTGCCATTTGTGCCGCACATCTGCTTTGAATATGGGGGCCAAATTGTTCAATATTTTTTTCTTCAAGTAAAGGAACTCATGCATAGGAGGCAAATCAGAGTAATGGAGCAGAAAGCCATGCTTACTGTTAATCTAGTCCAAAATCTGTCGGAACAGTTACCATATCCACATTTTAGCACTGTGTATTACTCTGTGCATACCTGTAGCTGTTACTACAACTGGGTATAACAGTAACCCCACCTTATACAGCTTTGTTTTGATTTCTTATTAATGTGCCATTTTTAAAAATCTAGGTGGCCCAGGAAAATAGGCATACAGTAGATTTAAATGAGGTTCAAACATACTATTGGTGCAGCATTCAGAAATCAATCAAGAAATGCATCTAGCCAACCTGGTAGCACTGAGGGTTGAGGCACTGGGCGCCACACCTCGCAACACGTCAGCGACCCAGGTTCGGTGATGGACTTAGGTTGCCATGGGTCAGCAGGGGAGGGAGAGGATAGAGTGTTCAGCTCTGCTCTCCCTTGGGAGGGATCCAGGGTCGCTTGGTGTCCTGGCAGCCACCGATGGAGATCGCGGGTACTGCAGGTACATCACCCAGTGTAAGGGGTGGAGTGTGGAAGACACCAGCAGGGCAGCCATGTGCAGGCAACATTGCACACTGCACTCCAAGGGGGAAACAATAAAAAAAAATCTCTACGGCACCGCAGAGATGATGGGGTATCCATGGGCAGGCCAACATCCCAACACTGGCCCAGCACTCCAGGGGACTCCATGACCGACCCGACAATCAAGTAGGCCTCTCTAATTCCAGAAAGGCTGCCACAGGAGGGCAGACCCACCCCTGGGGGTGATCCGGGGGGCTAGACCTGCCTGGGTGTTAGGGGGAGGAAGCTGGCAAGCAGAGGTTCAGGCAGGGGGTAGAGACCTTGTCAAGTGAGTACCTTGGAAGGATGCCGGGGCCATAGGGTGGATAAAGAAAGTGTAAAAAAAAAAATGCATGTAGATTGTATAGTCAGTATTCTTTGTTACCTTCTGATGGTTTGCACCTGCCACTAATTACAATAAGACATAATAAGGCAGACCAGGAGCTGACGTTTTTCTAAGCAGGTTGCGGCAACAGCAATATAAGAATCTTAACTTTGATAGCCTTTTTCATTTATGACATGCTGTGTGTCCAGTTTAGAGACTTATTTCAGTTTGCAAAGGCAAAGCAGCTGCAACATGGCACTTTATGTATTCTGTAAACACGATTTAGCACTGTATGATACAATTATGGAGACAGACCGCTGAAAACATAAGGCAGTTCAAACTCTCTGACACTCATATTTACATGTTTATGGTTTATTATCAGTGTGGAAATTTACAACACCACATTAAATGCAAAGGTCTCTTTCAGCAAGGTTTTGAAATGCCAACATTCTGTATTAACTAAATAAGTAACTCAGCTAATGGTATATATCACGACGTAAGAATGTAATCTATGAATCTCTGGTGAACTGCATAACCCTGTATGATAGGAAGAAGAGGCAGCAGGATATGCCCAGGATAATGTTTGCATTGATTTGAAGGAGGTACTGATTTTTTTGTTCTTATGCTTTCAACAAATCTAGCAGTAATTTTTGAATTTCAAAAAGACACACACACACATATACATACCCCCAGAAGAAAAGTCAATAAAAAATAAAAAGCGCAAGTCCATAAATCTACAACAGAGACAAAGGATTCAAATGCAATCCCGTTTGAGCACGCAGTTCTGTTATTATTTGAAAACTAATACAAATAATTTATGATGTGCAGGAAGGGGATTGGGGAACATCAAATAAATCATTGATGCAACAAAAATAACAATTTCTTATATGGCAATCTATAAATTACAGGGACTAATTCACATCAATGCCATTCTAGGGTAAGGTGCAGCAACAGATGAATTGCTCCCTTATAATACCAGAATATCTGTGACCTCCCAGTTGCACCGATGGCAGAAAAAATGTCAAGCAAGATCCTCCATCAGGACAAGTTTAATTTATTTTCCATTTGACTGAGAAAAATAAACTGAATGAAAAAAAACAAAACAGTTTGTGACATATATCTTTATGTATAAAATCCCAGCTGAAGTGCTTGAAAAATACCACAACCTCTCCATCTGCAGGTAACCCCCCCCCCGCAGGTCCCCCATCCCAGAGGTTAACAAATACCTAATTCTTTCCCTCTGTATGTACCTCCCCTCACGTGCTGTTCCCTGTCCCAGTGCTTGAACCATTGATTAGATGGTGACTGGCACAGTCTGCAAGCAAACATTCGGTATTGACCAAATGCTTGTTTAAAGGAGTAGTACACCCAGAATTTGCAAAAACATATGTTGTGCAGTGTTTTCATTCGTGTGTGAAGTCCTAGTGTGTTCTTCACTCTGTCTGCTGTTAGGAGTTTTTCCTAAATTTGCAAATTTGCTTGCTAGTTTTATGGCAGTTTTACAACCCTGGGGATCTCCATCTCAGCTAACTTTATTGCTTTCCTTGTTCCTACAATGCATCTTGTCTCATGTGACAGTGATGTAGCTGAGACCATAGATTCAGCAGCGAATGCTTCTTTACAATCAGTTCTCAACAGTTGAGATGGCTATATTTTAAAAACTATACAAAGTTCAGCTTGGTGACTTCCTTATTGTAAAGGTATTTTTGTTATGAACAATTGTGACACTGGTTGAGTATGTGTAACTTGAATGATTTTCAAAATATTTACATTTGATTGGCATGTCTACTAGAGTGTTCCCTCAGAGAGAAAAAAGCATCTACTGGAAAAAAAAAACATCTGCTGTTTGTAAGCGTATCTGCACACGTGCCAAACAAATCTAAATATCTTGAAAACCATATGAATTACACAAAAACAACAAGCAGCAAAGTTGTTCAGGACAAAAATAATTTTACAATGAGTGTAGTCACTAAGCTGAACTCCTTACAGTTTTTAAAATATTTGCCATCCGGAGTGGGACATTTTGTTAAAAAACATGAAATTTGGTTAATTAGATGGCTATATTTTAGAAACTATACAGAGTTCAGCTTGGTGACTACCCTCATTGTAAAGGTCTTTTTGTCCTGAACAACTTTGCTGCTGGTCATTTTTGTGTAGCTTGTAAAGTTTCCAATATATTTAGGTTTGTTTGGCATGTGTGCAGATGCACTTGAGAACAGCAGACACTTTTTTTCTCTATCTGAGTGAACACTCTAGTGACATGCCAAACAAATGTAAATATCTTGAAACCCATACAAGTTTCACATACACAATCTGTGTCACAATTTTTCACATCAAAAAGACCTTTACAATCAAGGTAGCCACCAAGTAGAACTCTGTATAGTTTTTAAAATATAGCCGTCTCTACTATTGTGAACTAATTAAAGCAATGCTTTCTGCTGAATCTCTGGGTCCAGCTACATCACTGTCACATGAGACAGGATATATTGTAGGAACAAGGAAGGCAATGAACATGGCTGAGATGGAGATCCCCAGGGGTCATAAAACTACCATAAAGCTGGAAGCCTAATTTAGGAAAAACTCCCAATAGCAGACAAAGGGAAGGACACACTAGGACTTCACATACAAATCAAAACACTCTGCACAATATATGTTTTTGCAAATTATGGGTATATTACTCCTTTAAGAGAGGCTGAGTCCCAGTCGGTCATGGTTAGTGACTTAGGCATTACTGACTTCTTCCTCACTTCACCATCCTGTTACCCAGTGGTATGGAATTCTAGCGTATCTAGCATATCTCTGTACAGTTGTTCGACAGGGTTTAAGCCAATTATGACAACTGACAGTGAAAGAGTTGCGGGAAGAAAAGGGGATACAAACTGGTGTTTTGTTGGCAAAAATTAAAAATGTAAAAGCTTAAATAACTTTATCTGCTTGTATTAAAAAAAAATCAACAACTTCCTGTAACCCCCCTGCAAATGGGGGTTCCCAAAAGACTTCCAGGAGCTTGCTTGAATGCTCCAAGCCTGAATGGTGTTTGGCATTTAAGCCATTTATCAGTGAGTGTTTTTATAGCCTCTGGTACTGTCTCTTTAAGAGCTGTCTGCTTGCAGACATAATTAGTTGTATGGGGGGACTGTGTGCTTCTCTGAGTACCACTCGAGCTGCTGCCAATTCACTTCATTTTGCAGTCACTAGAGTGCAAAGGAACCTATCTGAAAGATGTAACTGTTTGCCAGAAATTATTTAGAGTAATAATGAAATTACAGTTTGTCTAACCTGCTTTCTTTGCAGTCAGAACTGTGTCTGCTAGTTCCCATTCTAGTTTTGAACTGCTGAACTGGACCAATCAGTGTGGGGTAAGCTAGCTCTAAAATGGTGCCTTGGACGAATCAGAACTTGGACTCATAATCTGAGCCAGCCACAAGAGGATTGTATGGGCAGTGACTCTGGGAGATGTAGTTTAGACTTCAATGCCTTTTTGGACCAACAGCAGCAGTCTATTGTGAGTGACAGCCAATCCAGTCAAGAACTGGGAGGAACTCAAAGGAGTGCCGGTTTTGTCGGTTGGAGTTTCAGTTGAGCTTTGGCAGTGAAGAAGGAAGGAGCCCTGTGCTTTTTCAGTGTGCAGTTTTAGTTCAAAACGGTGTAAGGCCCAGAGTTCCGACTCTGCAGCTTGTGTAACAGCTTGTTAGGACTGAATCCGTCCTGTGAAAAGAATCAAAGGATCTCTGAAGAGTAGAAACCAGGCTCACCCTGTAGAAGACTGGAAGAATTGCTGAAAATTGCACTCGGTCTGTCAGGAACTGAATCTGCTGTGTGTTCTCCGGGTATTGTGCAGTAATTGCGATCGGGATACAGATGCAGCCTGCCTGGTATGTGCTTTCTTTTATATGGATGTGTGAAGAGGTTTGTGTACCTCAAGTGAGCCCTGCTGACATTGAAGGACCCTATCTTATTTGGAGGTCGTGAGTACTAATTCAGGGTCGCTCCCTGTTGAATTGCCACATTAAATCCAAATGGAATTACTGTACTGCTGACTGTTTAATTCTCCTTTCTCGTGTGAAAGGGCCCTACCAGCTGCCACGGTTGGACTAGCCACTAGGGCTTGGGTACCCAGGGACAGTAACTGATAGGGATAGGCCTGTGCACAGAGCCATAATGAGATTATTAGAGTGATAAGCTGATTAACCTGATTTCCCCTGTCCTTGTTATATCCCTAAATAAATCAGAGCTGCTTGTTTCAGCAAAGTTATACTGCCTGAGGTGATTTGTCTATGTTAAAGTACTGTACTGTGATTGTTGCACTGTATCTCATTTCACAGGAGGTCCCAGTGCCGGAACCAGACCTGGGGTAAGTGTATACTGTGAAGGTAATTCTGATATATTGTGTGGGCCACTAGTGGGAAGAAAGGGGGTTGCAGTGTCCCAGAGGGCTGTGACCAAGTTAGTTTAACTATTGCAAACCCTGACCTCTGGGTGGGAGGCACCCGCCATTGGATCCAGGCCCCTCAACCTGTTAGTGGCAAATCAGGCAGGGGTAGTAGCCCTGGGATAGCGCCATCTAGGGGTTACATCTTGGAGGCTCACCGCTGGGATTGTGTGTCCTCTAGTGGCCATATTTACGAACCACTGTTAAGAAAAATGGGTACCCGACAGAAGTGGCTGTGCACCGGCTGGTGGAGTGGTGTACTGGAGGAGATCGACCCCAAATGCTATGCTTATCCTGAGACCCCCCTGTACACATCGGACACTGTGCAGGAGTACTTTCCAAGGTGGAAGGTTTACAAAACCCTGTGGTGGTGGGTCGGCATGCTAATCTGCTCACCCACTTTCCTGGCCCTAGTAGAGTTTAAGGATCCCATAGATAGCTCCAAAGTGCCACAGACCATTACCCCAGAGGGAGCCCTCACTGCTTGGAGAGTGATAACTAAGGACAGTAAAGACACGGGGGGGAATCAGCCCCCACCACTATCTGAAACTTTTGAGGAGAAATTTGCTGAATGGTTGCTGGGAGAGGGGAAAACTGTGGAGGACTTGAAGAAACTATTCTTGCCACCTGGGGGTGTTCCTCCCCCAACACCCTCTCCTGCTCCAGTGCCCGTAATGGTGGCTGAACCAATGCAGACTCCTATTTCTGCACCTGCCATTAGTCACGACTCTTACCGAGGTTGAGGATCTTCTCTGGCACCCTCCCACCCCCAAGGAGAGGATGACTGGGAGACCTGGATAGACTATGTTGCCCCCAAGTGCTAGAATGGCAATGCTCGGAAGGTGAAAGCGAAGAGGTTAGTGAGGCCTCCGAGGTCCTGCCCTGGCTACCATCCGTGCTAAACAGGCCAGTAACCCTAGAGCGACTGCACAGGCCTATCTTGAGGCCTTGGAGAATGTGTATGGAGCCCAGATTCTGATGAGGACCTATGGTGAGAGTAAGAGATGCACAACAGTACCAAGGGGAGTTGTTGTCTGTGTATGTATCTCGGCTGGAAAAATTGTTGCAAGAATGCCTCAGAAAGGTAGTTTGCCAGCGATTGAACTGGACCGAACCAGGCTGGACAGGATCCTTAAGTCTGCCCCTTCTCAGAACTGCTTTTGCTTCCAATTCGCCTGGCGGATCGACTGGAATCCCCACCCTCCTATGATGAGTTAATGAGAGAAATTCGGGAGTTGAAAAAGGCGACCTCAGGAGGGACCTGCACCAATAGCTGCAGCTCGACCCGGTGACTGAGGTGACCCATCAAGTGAAGTTCAGGGCAGAGGTTGGCAGTCAATGAGTGCTCTGACAAGGAAAAAGATATGTCACAATGGGGCGAACTGTTGAGAGAGATCCGGGAATTCAAAAACAGTCCCTTTATGAAGGCCACGCCTGCAAGTACGGGCCCTGACCTATATCCGACTGCATCTGCTATGGGGGTGGGGGTACCCACCCATGTATCTCCTGCTGATAACAGCTCCAAACTCGATTCCTTGACCATGGAAGTGGAGAAACTGACGAGATGTCTCCAAATGCTTATCACGCCGCAGACAGAGATGGCACCAAGGTTTCCAGTTAGTAATACCCCGCCCTGGCTCCCAGTGTGGCGCCTCGCCAGCTCAAACTCCAGAAAGTATGTTTTGCTATAATTGTGGGAAAGATGGGCACATGAAAGGAATGCCAGTCCCAAAAGACACTGACAAAGTTGCATATAGGCTACAAGGAGAGCTTCAGAGAGAAATCATTGGTTAAGAGATGCGACATGATCCCAGTGAGGCACCAAAATGCTAATTCACGTCCTTTTGTGGCAAGGTCAGTTGCCCAGGCCCCCACTACCGCCTCTCAGACTGGTCCAGAATAGTGGGTCCCTCCATGGAGACCACTGTAAAGGTGAGCAGTGTCTACAAAAGCTATATTAGACAGTGGCTCCCAAGTGACAATTATGTTCCAAGATTGGTATCGGAAGCATTTGTCAGGCGTGCCCTACAACCATTAGAAGGACTGCATGTATGGGGTTAAGTGAGAAGGCCTACCCTATTCGGGTATATCCGAATTTGGCTGTCTTTCCCCACCTCCGTGGCTGGAGTGGCCGAACAAGTAGAGACCCTAGCCTTAGTGTGCCCCCACTGGACTG
Source organism: Neoceratodus forsteri (assembly GCA_016271365.2). NCBI lineage: Eukaryota > Metazoa > Chordata > Ceratodontiformes > Ceratodontidae > Neoceratodus > Neoceratodus forsteri. The sequence goes on along the minus strand of CM028129.1, from coordinate 1,704,361,915 downwards.
TATGATGGTGTCCCTTTGTTGATTGGAACAAATGCTCATATGTTCGGAAGGCTGGCACAGTTGTGTTATGAAAACAGGGGTCAAAGACTAGTAGAGCTTTAGAGTTCGGCTTTAATTAAGAAGGCCTATGAGGCACAGAGAGATGCTGAAAAACAGAACCAGAGGAACGGTCGAATTGTATGGAAGAAGGATCCTGAGTCTCTGATCCTGGCGCCAAATGCCCAGTGTACCTTACAGGGAGGTCCGTATCAGAAAGGATGTTAAGAATAAAATATTAATGTTGGATGCACCAGGCGATGGAAAATTGCCAGAGGACTGCTGGTCAAGCCTAGTATTTTGCCGCTAGAGCCCATGCTTATGCCAGAAGGTAATGGTCCAAGTTCATAATGTGTCTGAAAGAGACATTCGGTAAACAGAGGTTGCATCCTGGCTAATGTGCATTGTGCAGACACTGCAGTGCTACCCAGCAGCAAGAGTTCAAGGAAGAATGACAGAGTAACGCCTGACTTGTTTGATTTCGGCGACTCCCCGCTGCCAGCTGAATGGAAAGTGAAGATCAGTGAGAAGCTTGCCCAGAGAAACCAGGTGTTTTCTTTAAAGGAATGGGATGTAGGATGCGTGCAAGAGCTGAGCACAATATCCGGCTGCATGACGAAAGACCATTTCGTGAGAGGTCTCGACGCCTGGCACCTGCTGACATAGATGATGTGAGGCGGCATCTGCAAGAAGATGTTAGCTGCTGGTGTAATACAAGAATCCAGAAGCCCTTATGCTTCCCCATTGTGGTAGTGAGGAAAAAGAATGGAACAGTAAGGATGTGTGTGGATTATCGCACCTTAAACGCGGACTATCCTGATCAGTACACAATGCCCGCATTCAGGATGCTTTGGACTGCCTAAGCGGGAGCAAGTGGTTCTCTGTGCTGGATCTCCGCAGTGGGTACTATCAGATCCGATGGCCCCAGAGGACCGTGAAAGACAGCCTTTATCTGTCCGCTTGGCTTCTATGAATTCATGAGGATGCCTCAGAGTTTCAGGCCCCAGCCACTTTTCAACGATTGATGGGCGTGCAGTGGGGACATGAACTTACTAGAGTGCCTGGTATACCTAGATGATGTTATTGTGTTTGGCAGCTCACTGGAGGAACATGAGAGCAGATTATTTGTATTGGACCGACTGGAGACTTTGGCCTTAAACTGTCCATTGATAAGTGTCAATTCTTTCAAACATCAGTAAAGTATGTGGGACATATAGTATCCACCGAGGAATAGAGACCGACCCAAGTAAAGTTGAGGCCTTGACCACCTGGCCACAGCCCAAAATCTAAAGAACTGCAAAGATTCCTGGGATTCTGTGGTTACTTATAGGCGCTTCATTAAGGACTATTCAAGAGTGATCCGCCCTTTACTTAACCTTACTCAAGGGTATCCCCAACCCACAAAAATACCAAAGTCAGCGTCCCTCAAGACTGAAAGAGTGTATTTTCATCCGAGTGAAGTATTTGGGGCCGCTGGACTCCTGATGAACTGCTTTTCATGAGATCATATATCAACTACCCATGCTCCAGTGCTGGCCTATGCCGATCCAAGAAAACCTACGTCCTGCACACTGATGCTAGCTTGCAAGGGTTGGGGGCTGTGTTGTACCAAGAGCACGAGAATGGCCTGAGACCAGTGGCCTTTGCCAGTAGACCTGACCCCCATCCGAAAGAACTATCCTGTACATAAGTTAGAGTTCTAGCTTTGAAGTGGGCTATTGTTGACCAATTCCATGAGTACTTGTATGGGGCTAAAATACTAGTAAAACTGACAATAATCCTTTGACCTATGTGCAGACCTCAGCTAAGTTGGATGCCACTGGCCATAGGTGGCTTTCTGCATTATCTACATATGACTATGCTCCAGAATACCGAGCAGGTCTGAACCACATAGATGCTGATGCTCTCTCCGGAGGCCTGTTCCCCAGAATGATTGGGTCCGATTGGCAGAACCTGACATTCGGGCACTCTGCGGAAGTTTGACGGGAGGAACAAATGTCCACGGACGCAGTGGACTGCATGGTGGATTGCTTGGGAGCCTCTGAAATTGCATACCTGCCTATTGCCACTTTCTGCAATAGACATTGGTGCACTGCCTCAGCTGGACAATGACAGATGGGCGGGCTCAATCCCGCGATCCCATGATCAAAGCAGCTTTAGAAGCCCTCTATGCAGGAAAAGATGTGTCAAATTACACTCCACTGATTTGAGAACTGCACTGTTATACAAAGAAGGTCCTAAGTTGAAACTGATCAATAAACTGTTATACAGAGAAACAGTAGACAGAGGGGACAAGTAGACAAACAACAACTAGTGCTGCCCACTGCCTTTCGAGACTCAGTACTGAGGTCTTGCACAACCACATGGGGCACCTTGGTATAGACAGAACACTTGACTTGGTGAGATCCAGATTCTATTGGCCTAAGATGGGGTTGATGTGAGCAACACATTCGAACTTGTAGTAGCTGCTTACAGAGGAAAGCTTTGCCCCAGAGGGCTGCCCCTTGTTAACATCACCACCAGTGCACCCATGGAGCTGGTCTGTATTGATTTTCTAAGTTTGGAGTCAGATCAAAGAAATATCAGTAATGTGCTGGTGGTCACTGACCATTTCACGAGATATGCCCAAGCTTTCCCCACCAAAGACCAGAAAGCATCCACTGTGCCAAAGTACTTGTAGAAAACTTTTTGTTCACTATGGGGCTCCACAAAAGTCCATTCTGATCAAGGGAGAGACTTTGAAGTCGTCTGATCAAAGAGATGCTTTCTCTGTGGGAGTGAGAAGTCAGAACCACTCCTTACCACCCCCAGGGGACCCACAGCCTGAGCGTTTCAACCGCACTTTGCTAGATATGCTAGGCACCCTGCACCCAAAGGACAAGCCTAGATGGAGCCAACAAATTAGCACCCTGGTACATGCCTATAACTGCACCAAAGTGATGCCACTGGATTCTCCCCTACCGCCTGATGTTTGGAAGAAAGCTCGACTACCAGTAGATGTGTGTTTTAGGGTCTCTCCTGATGGGGTTCAAGCTGACAACTATTTACAGTATGTGCAAAGTTAAAGGCCCAGCTAACTCATGCGTACCAACTGGCTCAAACCATGGCTGCCAAAGAAATCTGGCCAACAAAGAAAGGTATGATAAGGTGAAAGCACAGGAACTCAGGAGGAGGTCGGGTATTGCTAAGAAATCTGGGATTGCATGGCAAGCACAAGATTGCTGACAGATGGCACCATCTCCCTCACATTGTAGTGGGCAAACTAGATGATCTGCCAGTGTACAAAGTAAGGCCTGAGAATAATTCAAAAGATGTAAAAACAATGCATAGAATCATTTACTGCCCATTGGACAAATCTTAATTGAGTCTGAGCCCTAGAAGATGCCCCTCTGGACCAGTGACTAGAGCTGCTGCTATGAAAGATCAAGAAAGTCTGCACCTACAGAAGCAAAGTTAAGTGTTCCCTCCACAAGTCCCAGTTGAGCATGACTGTCAGTCCATATCGGAAGAAAGTGAGAGTGACTTTGAATACTATCCTTCTTACGAACTGAGTCAATTTCGGGCAATCCCTAGTCAATACTGGAGATGAAGCTGGGCCTTCTGGACTGTCTAAGCCCCAGCTTCATCCCTGGAGCCAATGCTCCCAGAAAGTGAAGTGCAAAGCATCAGATCAGATGAAATGGAATCATTGTGCATGGTTGAACTGTTTGAGCTTTCAGGGAAGAAAATGATAGATTGGGGCAGACTGGTGATACACCGAACAAGAAGAGTATTTTGAGTGCCCTGACAGTCCACTGCCAGTGTCAAAAGCTCTCCATGCGAGCCAAATGTTGTGGACTCAGAAACTGTAACTCCTGGAGCTGAAAGTGCCCCAAGTTCTAGCCTCTCTACCCCCATGGAGACTCCTGACAAGTGAGGACAATGCTGAAAATGAGGCTCAGAGTGCAGAGACTATAACAGTTCCCCTAGAAAGACTGGTCGAGCTGTAAAGCCTGTGGTGCACCTCAGTTATGATTCACTTGGGAGGCCTGTGGATTTGCCTCTCAATGTTGTCCATAAAGGTGTATGTGTCCCCGAGGCTCATTGCCCAAACTGAGCATCAGTTCTAACTCCAAGTTACTTGTGTTGCCCTCTAAGTATGGTGCCCTTGCCCATCCAGCCCCAAGGTAACTGATAGGGAAGGCCCCTCTCTTCAGGTTTCATGTACAAGAGGTAATAACTTGAGTTATGGTACAATGTGTATGTAATACTGTGTAAGAGTGGCGTACTGCAATGTTTCAGAAATGTTCTTGGTAAAATGATATTGACTGATGATTACGTATGCGAGCCTAATGCAAATGTATATGGTTGCAGTTGAAACTTATGAAATTACTTGCATGCCGGGACGCCAAGCTTTCCCAGACCAGAAGGTGTAACCCCCTGCAAATGGGGGTTCCCAAAAGACTTCCAGGAGCTTGCTTGAATGCTCCAAGCCTGAATGGTGTTTGGCATTTAAGCCATTTATCAGTGAGTGTTTTATAGCCTCTGGTACTGTCTCTTTAAGAGCTGTCTGCTTGCAGACATAATTAGTTGTATGTATGGGGGACTGTGTGCTTCTCTGAGTACCACTCGAGCTGCTGCCAATTCACTTCATTTTGCAGTCACTAGGAGTGCAAAGGGAACCTATCTGAAAGATGTAACTGTTTGCCAGAAATTTAGAGTAATAATGAAATTACAGTTTGTCTAACCTGCTTTCTTTGCAGTCAGAACTGTGTCTGCTAGTTCCCATTCTAGTTTTGAACTGCTGAACTGGACCAATCGAGTGTGGGGTAAGCTAGCTCTAAAATGGTGCCTTGGACTGAATCAGAACTTGGACTCATAATCTGAGCCAGCCACAAGAGGATTGTATGGGCAGTGACTCTGGGAGATGTAGTTTAGACTTCAATGCCTTTTGGACCAACAGCAGCAGTCTATTGTGAGTGACAGCCAATCCAGTCAAGAACTGGGAGGAACTCAAAGGTGCCAGTTTTGTCGGTTGGAGTTTCAGTTGAGCTTTGGCAGTGAAGAAGGAAGGAGCCCTGTGCTTTTCAGTGTGCAGTTTTAGTCAAAAAGCGTGTGTAAGGCCCAGTTCGGTCTGCAGCTTGTGTAACAGCTTGTTAGGACTGAATCCGTCCTGTGAAAAGAATCAAAGGATCTCTGAAGAGTGAAACCAGGCTCACCCTGTAGAAGACTGGAAGAATTGCTGAGATTACTCGGTCTGTCAGGAACTGAATCTGTGTGTTCTCCCGGGTATTGTGCAGTAATTGCGATCGGGATACAGATGCAGCCTGCCTGGTATAGTGCTTTCTTTTATTGGATGTGAAGAGGTTTGTGTACCTCAGTGAGCCCTGCTGACATTGAAGGACCCTATCTTATTTGGAGGTCGTGAGTACTAATTCAGGGTTGCTCCTGTTGAATTGCCACATTAAATCCAAATGGAATTACTGTACTGCTGACTGTTTAATTCTCCTTTTCTCTGTGTAAAGGGCCCTACAGCTGCCACGGTTTGGACTAGCCACTAGGGCTTGGGTGCCCAGGGACAGTAACTGATAGGATAGGCCTGCACAGAGCCATAAATAGATTATTAGAGTGATAAGCTGATTAACCTGATTCCCCTGTCCTTGTTATATCCCTAAATAAATCAGAGCTGCTTGTTTCAGCAAAGTTATACTGCCTGAGGTATTTGTCTATGTTAAAGTACTGTACTGTGATTGTTGCACTGTATCTCATTTCACAGGAGGTCCCAGTGCCGGAACCAGACCTGGGGTAAGTGTATACTGTGAAGGTAATTCTGATATATTGTGTGGGCCACTAGTGGGAAGAAAGGGGGGTTGCAGTGTCCCAGAGGGCTGTGACCAAGTTAGTTTAACTATTGCAAACCCTGACCTCTGGGTGGAGGCACCCGCCATTGGATCCAGGCCCCTCAACCTGTTAGTGGCAAATCAGGCAGGGGTAGTAGCCCCTGGGATAGCGCCATCTAGGGGTTACATTCCTATCTATCATTTCATGTTATGGCTTTGTTAATTTCATTCCATTCAGCTCACTGCCCTGTGTGTTGCCAGAATGTGTACAAAGTGTACTTGCAGTGCTGTGCAAAACAGTCATTGGTGCACTGTCTTCAATCAATCAATCAATCAATCAATCAATCAGTCTTTATTTAGGCAGGTGAAACATTGTTGAGAAGAACTAATTTACAAGATGGACCTGGTAGGAGTTACAAAGTTAACAACAGTAAAACATTAGGACAAGTAGGTTATACATCATAATAAGACAGATTTTTCAAGCAAAACACAGCATAACATTTGACAATATATACAGGCTGGTTCATACAGTATAAGATAGCATGACAGTTAACTTGGTGTACAGGTCAGTTTATACGGTGTAGACTCTAACAATAACAAGGTATTGAAAAACAGACAACTGGGTATGGCAGGTGTCTGCCAGGGTAGCAAGGTTGGCCATGTGGAACAGAATAATAATAAATCAAAATAGAATATGCCTAGAGCAAGAGTTTGACAGAATGGGCACATACATGGGAGGAGCTGAAGGAATAACTTATGTGGAGGGGGAAAGGAAGTGGGGTGAGGAAAGGGGAAGGAGGTTAGCAATATGTTTTAGGAAACGCAGTTACAAATTTCTGTGGCAATCCTGACAACTAAAGTTTTGAGGGTAGCCAGGGTAATTGGAGTGGAAATCTGTAAAGTTTTTTGTAGCTTGTTTTACAGGGTGGGAAGGGAGTAGCTTAAGGAAGATTTGCAAACCAAGTTTTAACTTTAAGAATAACGAGGGAGATATAGGAGGAGCTATTTAGCGCATATAAACCAGGGGAGCAGATGGGAAGGCTGTCCAAGATGTATAGGGGGAGTTTCATAATGATAGCGCAGTATGTCCAAGTTACTGCGTTTCTGTAGTGTCTTAGGCTGAGGGAGGTCTAGCTGACTAGGGCATATAAAGAACAGTGGTGAGTAGCACAGGGAGCTCCAGATATAAATCTTAGGGTACAATAATATAGGATGTCCAGCTTTTTTTTAGAGCTGTGTTAGTCCCTTGTCCATAAAGAATATCCCCATAGTCAAGTAGGGGGAGAAAGATAGATTGCACGATTCTAGTTCTCACTTCTAACATTAGTAAGTGCTTAATACAGAAGAATATGCCAAGTCTCTGTTTGGGTTTTTTGGATAGTTCTTCTGTTTGGTCAAAAAAGGTCAATTTGTGGTGTATCCACATCCCTAGGTATTTGAATTTATGTATGAATTCAAAGGGTTCATTTAGGAGAGTTGTAATTGAGGTTTGTGTACCCACCAATTTAGTAGAGGGAGTCTTAGAAAATGGTGAGAAGAGCATAGCCTTCGTTTTTTTTTTTGCATTAAGAAGTAGTTTTAGTTGCAAGTGGTATTTCTGAAGGAGGTTGAACTCAAGTGGAGGTCAGAACATGTTTTGTCTGGGGTGGGTCCGGAGATGTATAAGACAGTGTCGTCAGCGAATAGATGAATATCAGCTAATTGGATGCCGGTGTGTATGTTATTGATATAAATTGTGAAAAGGAGGGGGCCCAGGACAGAGCCTTGAGGTACACCTCTTGGAAGGGTTTTCATGGGGGAAAGTTCTCCTTCCATTTTGACCTGCTGGGAGCGGCCAGTAAGGTAACTGTCAAACCATTTGAGAGAGATATAATCAAGGCCAATGTTGCAGAGGATATCCAGGAGAAGTGCATGGTCCACCATGTCGAATGACTTGCTTAAATCCAGGAACAAAGCACCCACATAGAGTTTATTGTCCAATGTGTTCAACCAGTCATTAGTAACTTTTACAAGTGCAGAGACCGTGCTATGTTTAAGTCTGAAGCCTGACTATATAGGGATGAGTAGGTTATGAGAATCTAAATGGTCTCTGATCTGTTGGCTAATTAACTTTTCCAGCATTTTAGACAGAGTGGGAAGCAGAGAGATGGACCTGTAATTATTTAGGTCAGCAGGATCCCCTGATTTGAACAGAGGGATGACATGGGCAGTTTTCCAGTTCTCAGGAAAGGTGTTCTGCGTGAGGGACAAATTGAAGATGTGAGTTATGGGGACGGCTAGAATATGGGAGCTAATTTTTTAGAAAGTATGGGTCTATGAGGTCTGCGCCAGCACTATTTCTAGTATCTAACTTGATTAGCAAGTCTTCTACTTGCTTCAGAGAGATTGTGCAGAAGGAGAAGGAAGGTACAGCCATTGTGGGGGAAGAGAAGGACTTGTCCTGTCCACATAGTTGGTCTCACAGAGCATTAGCAGGGGAGGAGTCGAAGGCCAGACCAACTGTGGCAAAGTGGTTGTTTAACACAATGCTTCGGACTTTCTGATACATCAAGAGTCCTGGTGCCGGTAGGCGGTGGGGGGGGGGGGCTACCAGTGCAGGCAAAAGTGGTAACAGGTGCTACAGAGCGGCAGAAACTGTTTGCATATAAAAGCACATTTGTGCTAGCAGCTGCCATGGAGCAGCTGCATGTGTGAGTGGCTCATGCAGGAGTGGTGTGAGTCTATCTGTGGGAGGCTGCGGGGAGGTGTTTTTCTGAAAGTGTATATAGTATGTGTGGTCATTTTGTAATAAAACGAATACATATATATATATAGGGAGTAAAGGACAGACAGCCAAGTAGTTTTAGTCTTTTTAATGTAGTAGTAGGTTAAAGTAATAGTATATCTGTGTTGTAGGCCCTAATATTACAACAAGCAAACACAGTATTTTATAATAATTGACATTAGTATTACTAACATGAATACGTGGATTTTAAAATTTGTGGTGGAATATTATTTGATTAGTTGTTGCACCAAAGGATTACGCTTTAAAACAATAGGAACTGAGGAGATAGATGTGAGGGTCTATATACATAACATTACAGGCACCCAAGCAGGGTGGGAGGAACTGAAGCAGAACTGGGATGGTGATACAATGGCGGGAATGTTGTTTCACAAAATGGAAATTGGTTTGATATACTGGGTAACCCTGCAGAGATTTGTCCTGGCTGGGTGGGGACAGAATAACTCATTTACCAGTAGGCAGGAAACAAACTCTCATTATGGTAGAAACTATATTAAAAATCTACCATATAGGTTTTGTAAACAAATATTAGTGATAGGTTTATTGCTGGGGAAGGGCATCCATACAAATCCTGGTCCTTCTGACTTAAAGCATAATAATATTAACATACTAGATGCCAGCAGAGTAGGCCTGTTGATCTATCAAGTCTGCTCGTGCTTCAGCACCCTGATTGGGTACCGTAGCCCTCTATCTGTCTCCTGCCACTGTTACTCCATCCCCCAGTCCTGCCCCCCGGGCAAACCAGCCTGTGCTTCACCCCTTGCCTATACCTGTCCCACCCTCTCTTGAATCCCTCCACTCTAGCTGCCTGTACCAGCTCCCCGGGCAGCGCATTCCATGGTTCCAAAACTCTCTCGGTGAAGAACCTCCTCCTCCTTTCCCCCCTAATCCTACCACTCTCAATCTTCCAACTGTGTCCTCTGGTGACTCCACCCTCCTTCAGTCGAAAGATCCTATCTCGGCTTACCTTATTTACTCCCCTGAGGTACTTGAAGACCTCAATCATGTCCCCCCGGTCCCTCCTCTCCTCCAGTGAGAACAGGTTGAGCTCCCCTAGTCGTTCCTCTTATGTCATATCCCCACAGGCCCTGGATCATTCTGGTTGCTGCCCTCTGAACCCTCTCCAGGAGTTGGATGTTCCTCCTTAGGTGCGGCCTCCAGAACTGCACACAGTACTGAAGATGTGGTCTAACCAGGTTGTTGTACAATGGCAAAATCACCTCCCTGTTTCTTGAGGTAATCCCCCTAGCAATGCATCCCAGCATCCTATTTGCCCTGACCGCAGCCCTCCTGCACTGCTCTGAATTATTCCACCAAGACTTCTAGGTCTCTTCCCCTGCCGTGGCCTGCAACTCACCCCCCCCCCAGGGTGTACACATAGTTGGGGTTTTCCCACCCTAGGTGTAGCACCATGCACTTGGAGCAGTTAAATTTCAATTTCCAGGTGCAGGACCACCTATTCAGAGTATCCAGGTCCTCTCGCAGGGCCAATCTCCCCTCCTCTCCCTCCACCACCGCCCCCAGCTTGGAGTCATCCAAAAAGAGACTAATTTCATACCCGATACCTTCCCTGATATCGGAGATGTAGGTGTTAAACAGGAGTGACCCTAGGACTGATCCCTGTGGGACCCCACTTATGACCTTTCTAGGAGATGAGACCTCCCCTCCGACCACTACCTACTGAGTGTGACCTGAAAGCCGATTTCCAATCCACCTAACCGTCAATGGGCCTACCCCCATCCCCCCACCAGCTTCTCCCGTAGGTCAATGTGAGGGACCAAATCAAATGCCTTGCTGAAGTCCAGGAACAGTACATCCACTGGTCTCCCCCTGTCGAGTGCAGATGTCACCCACTCATAGAACTCTGCAAGGTTTGTTTGACATGATCTACCTGGCACAAACCCATGCTGCTGGTCATCCAAGTACTGAATAGGTGTATATGTATATCGACTGTTTTTGGTTTAAATTACAAATAATTATAAATTTAAATAGTTGACATTTTAAGGCAGGAATGTTTGAATACGTGCACATTCTTGTTAATTGTTAATTGATTAACTATTGGCCTGCATGTATATAAAAAACAGGGCAAGAGAACAACGAATTAACTCTGATGAAGCCCAGTAGTTAACTGGGCGAAACGTAAGTTTTTTGTCCGAGGGTCATCTCGGCCTCAAGTTTTAAATTAGTTCGGTGCTTTTTGGTGCACAATAAACATATCTTTGCACACAGCAGTTTGTGCTTTTTGTGTCCTTTTGGATGGGTGCTTATTACTTTTGACTGTCATCCAGGTAACCCATCTTCTCCAAGAAACCGCCCAGCCTTTCCTTAAGTATGCTCTCCATTACCTTCCCCACCACTGACGTCAAACTGATGGGTCTATAGTTTCCCAGCTCTTCTCTCGATCCCCCTTTATGGATGGGCACAACATGTGCCTGCTTCCAATCCCTTGGCACCCTCCCTGTCTGGAATGACAAGTTAAAGAGATCTGCCAATGGGGCAGCCAAAACATTCCCCAACTCCCTCAGTACTCTGGGATGAATAGCATTAGTGATAGTATTTTAGACACAGATTTGCTGGACCCTACTACAGTTAAATTAAAACAAGGAGGTCTGTGTATAGTCCATATGAATGTCTGTTGTCTGCTCAAAAAAATTGATAATATTAGGGAATGGACTATTAAATATAGTCCAGATATTATTGTAACAACAGAAACGTGGCTAAATGAGAGAACTGCAGACAATTTAATTGGATTACAAGGATATGGGGTCTGAAGGAAAGATAGAAATAAAAGGGGAGGGGGAGTTGTAATCTATACATCTAATACTTTGCAGGTGACACAGATTGATCAACACCTTAATTGGTATGGTTCTGAGGTCTTAGTTCTGGAAATGCAAATTCCTTTTATGAAGCCTTTATTGAGTCTGGGGGGTATATCGACCACCTAAATGTACCCATGAGGTGTTTGATGTCTTACAAGATTTTCTGGGGAAGTATCGGTCTTCACATGAAATTCTTTTACAGTAACTGGAGATTTCAATGTAGATTGGAAGACAGTGGGTAATAATCATAAAATGAAGGAAATGTCTGTAAATCTCAGTATGACTCAACTAATTGAGGGAATCACTAGGGTTAATAATAGACACCCAGAAACATCGACTAACCTGGATCTTATGTTCTCCACTGACCCAGAAAAATATGTGGACAGTGGAGTGCCCCCTGACTCTTTTTCTGACCATCAACTAATATTTTGTACAAGGAAACCGAGAATAAGAAAACAACCTGGGAAGACCGTTCAATTTAGGTCTTACAAATATTTGGCTATATAGGGTTCATGCTTGAGTTGGATACTCACAATTGGGATAGACTGGCTGCAGTTCCTACTGTAAATGTTGCATGGAATTTATTCCATGCAGGTTTTATGGCTATTTTATTTATTTATTCAGATTTTGATAACCAGGTAAGCTCACTGAGACCGGAGGTCCCTTTTTCAGGAGCGACCCGGATTAGTTACAGACGATGATTACATACATTGGCAGGAGTACATAGTAGATTAAACATACACTGGATAGGGTAAAGAGTACATTACAGAGCATGTCAGTTACATACACAAATATGATATAGCAATTAAATCAGACATATGACATCTTAACCAACAATACTTTAGGGGAGAGGTGGTACCAGCAATATGCAGGATATATACATATATATATATCTATAGCCACCCAGTGGGCAGATTGCAGTGGGACAAGCAAGTACAGCCACCGAGACTAAGTTCCGGGCTAGCAGTTACTGCCACAGAGACTAAGCTCTAACAGGTATACTTTCAGGCCCGACTTAAAACCCTGAATAGTATGACAGTTGGCTGAGTCCATCGGGAGAAGGTTCCATAAGTGTGGGGCAGCATACCGAAAGGAGTGCTTGCCGTAGTTAGTTCGGACACGAGGGATGTCTAGGGGATGGCCAGTGGAGGATCTCAGGTCCCGGCCCTGGACTTTGGGATTTAGCAATCCATGCAGGTGAGGAGGAGGAGGACCAACAGTGGTAAATTTGAAGGTCAAGCTCATAGAGGAGTAGGCCAGTTTATGCCTCATAGAAGGCCAGTGGAGATCAGCAAGGACCTCACAGTGGTGCCTTCTTGGCGGGGAGTTGGTAGTGAAATGAGCCACCCTGTGGTACAGTGTAGTAAGTTTTCTTTGTTCACCCTGCCTTAGGGACTGTAGCACGGGAGCCCCATAGAGGAGGAAGGGGAGTAGGGTGCAGTTTGATATGGCACATCGAGCCTCAAGAGTAACCGAGTCTCCCAGCCTATAGAGAAGTCCTAACTTCTGGTGGGTGGACTTAATAACAGAGTTGATGTGAGGCTGGAAGGTCATTGCCTGATCAAACAGGACCCTGAGGTACTTGATCTTGTCCGTGACCTCTGTTCTCTTCCATTGGGCAGTATGAAGCTGAAGGTGCCATGCCGGTCTGAACCAAGGCCTCTGGACCTGAACAGGACTGCCTTCATTTTTTCTTCATTCATTACAAGTGAGTTGGAGGAGAACCAGGCTTTCAGTGCAGCTAGACTGGCCTGGAGGTTGGTACTGATTATGCTAGGAAGCGGATCACCGCAGTAGACGACAGTGTTGTCTGCATAAAGGATAAGGTTGTTCCTCCCGCCAACCCCATCTATATCATTGACAAAGAAAGTAAATAACAGGGGACCAAGGATTGAGCCCTGGGGTACCCCGGAGGTTATCGGTTTAGCACTAGACTGGGTTCCCCTCCAAAGTACCTTTTGGGTTCGGTTGAGCAAATAGCTCTCGAACCATGTAGCAGAGAGCCCGTCCAGTCCAAGTAGGTGAAGTTTGGTGAGAAGTTCATGGCTGACCAAGTCAAATGCCTTGGATAAATCAATGAATAGCGCCCCCGTTGGAGAACCTTGGTCCATTACGTCAAGGATGTCCGATGTGAGCCAGATAAGGGCTGTATCAGTGCCATGGCCTTTCCTAAAGCTGTGTTGAATGTCAGCTAGGAGTAGGTACCTTTTGAGGAAGTCCTGCATTTGATTGTAGACCAATCTCTCCTGCACCTTTGGTAATGGGCAGAGAATAGAGGTTGGCCTGTAGTTCCCCACATTGTCCTGGGGCCCTTTTTTGTGAATGGGGACAATGGTTGCCACCTTCCATTTATCTGGGACCTTTCCTTTGAGGAGGGACCTGTTAATGAGCAAGGCAACTGGGTGGGAGATAGCTGGAGTAGCGGCCCGTAAGAGCCTAGGTTCAAGCAGGTCATGTCCCAGAGAGGAGTCCAGGTTTATACGTTGCAGAAGGGGAAGTACCTCGGCAAGTCTGACCAGCTTCAAATGAAACTGGGGTCTGGAGTGTTCCCAGGTGGTGACTCTGTTGCTGGGGGAACCAGAGGGCAGGTGGGGTTTGGTTCCTCCAGGATTGGAGAAAGTGGCACTAAATGCCTTGGCAATTAAGGTGGGATCATTGGTTAGGGTATCACCGATCAGGAGTGCACCCTCGTGGGCACTGGGGCACCCTTTAACAGCAGATTAATTTGGTCCCAGAATCTCTTTGGATCCTGTAGGTGCCTAGATTGGAGATCTCAAGGGTATTTAGATTTAGCCAACTTGGAAACTTTCTTGCACTGATTTCTCAGTTCTCTATACCTCTCCCAGTCGTTTTTCCGGCTTGTGGATTTGAAATTACCCCAGGCCCACAGGGGCGTAGTCAGGCATTTCAGATTTGTACACCAACCTGCCACACTGCTACCCCCTCCTCCACTGTTGTTCATGCCTGCCCCCTTACCCCATGACTCGAGTCCAAGAAATCAGATGATTCCCACACTAGACCTGCTGTCTGTCTGTGCTGCTAGTGTGGTGCTCACTGCCCACTGGAAAATGCCACTGACTGCACCATGAGTCCAAGACCATGGCAGAAATTTCTTCTCTCTCTCCCCTTCAGGTAGGCAGATTTGCTTCACTTGCCACTCCACATGAAGTCTTCATTCTTTTAGTTGGGTCTGAGTCTATTCTTCCATCTACTGCTTCTCAGTTCTTTTACTGCTTCTCTCGCTCCCAGTACAATTGAACTAACAGTATGGCTTCTAACTTTACTGGGGCATTCAAACTCACTGCCCAAGACTTGCCACACTCCCTACCAGACGCTACAGCCAATCACTATTCAGGCGGACCATGCGGACCCTAATTGAGACCTTCAGCTTCAACATCTGCGGTCCACTCTGCCACTCCCCCAAAACAGAGCTGAAAGAGAAAAGAAAAAGCCTACAAAGCCTAACAAAGGAATTTAAATGCAATGGACTAGAGAGGGCAGAGCACTGCTGACCAGCTTGTTTGCTACCCCCTGCTACTAAACTTGGTACAGCATGGCTTACTTGGAGTATCAGTAGCTATGCCCTTGCAGGCCCGGTCCCGAAGCAACATGCTGCGTTTGAGGCTAGGGTTAAGCCATTTGTGGCATTTACCCTGTACTCTCTGATTCTTGTGGGGGGGGTGGATATTGGCCATCGACGCAAAGTGTTGGTAAAGAAGTCAAGTGCCTCACCTAAGGTAGGGAGGGAGATAAGGGGATCACAGTTTACGGCACATAGGTCAGAGCAGAGAGCTTCCGAAGAGAAACTGCTGTAGTTTCTGACTTCAATTACTTTGGCAGGCGGTTTGGGAGGCCAGTTGGACCAGATACAGAAAATTGGTGAACGGTCGCTCAAACAGTCTGCAATGACCCCAGCAGCCTGTATGGGGTCCAGGGGTGGATACTAGGGCCCAGTCAAGTAACGAGTGGTTGCCAGTCCTAGCATTGTGCCTTGTGGGCTGGTGGATAATTTAGGTCAGATTGGTATCATGTAATCATTATGCCCCTATTAAATATAGGAAAGTTAAATCTCTTAACTCTCCTTGGTACAAAGGACAGCTTATTAAGTTAAAAAGACACTGGGATAAAGCATGGAAAGTTCCTAAAATCTCAAATAAGGAGGGTGATTGGGTAAAATATAAGCAGTCTCGGAATGGATATACCACTGCACTTAGGAACTGCAGGCAAGAATATTTCAATAAAAAATTAACATCTAATCTGACTGGGAACCCTATAGAGTTTTCGAAAACTATGAAAAAAGTAAAAGGGGAATACACTACGGACTATCCTGAGACTTTTGAAATAAATAACATTAGAATACCATTAGGTCCACAAGTAGTGGATAGTTTTAAGAATTATTTCGTTACTATGGGTACAGCACCTTTTTTGCCAAAATTCCCATAAGGTTTCTGTGCCTAATAAGCCCCATGATATCATTGATCAAGTACCTAAGGGCTTTGAATTTGCTCCAATAAATACAATTGATATACAACAAGAATTATTAAAAATTAACATCAAAAAAGCTGGAGGATTAGCTGAAACCCCTAATACCTTACTTAAATATGCAGCTCCAGTTATCTCATACCCTTTGACATTTGTTTTTAATAAGGTCATTAAGGATGAGCAACTCCCAGATATTTGGAAGAAGGCCAAGGGTAACCCCTGTGTTTTAAAATGGATCAAAATTGAATATAGAAAATTATAGACAAATTTCTCTACTGCCAGTTGTTGCGAAGATATTTGAAAATCTAATAGCAAAACAGTTGCAAGAATTTTTGGAAGTGGGTAAGATTATGAATAAGCACCAATCTGGGTTTAGACCACAACATGGCACTACAACAGCCCTAATTAAGGTGACAGGAGATATCACCAGAGCTCTGGACAGGGGGGATGTCAGTGGGAGCAATTTTTGTTGACTTGTCAAAAGCATTTGACACCTTGGACCATGACATCCTCCTGTCCAGACTAAAAGATCTGGGGTTATCTATGCAGGTGGTGTGATTATTTTATGCATGCCTGAATGATAGAAAACAACAGGTAGTTATGAATGACTGTGTATCAGAATTTAGAACCATTATCTCAGGGGTACCTCAAGAATCTATTTTGGGGCCTATTCTTTTTAATTTATATGTGAATTGTTCTCAGTCTGTCTTATCTGGGGTTTGGCAGGCATTTATATGCTGACTATACTATTATTTATTGAGAAGGTACATCCAGTCAGAGGACTGAATCTACATTACAGGATGTATTCATACAGCTTCAACATTTTATTTTTGGATTCCAAATTGATCTTGAACCCCCAAAAGACGCAGGTTGTTCTATTCTCAAGGGATAGTAGGATTAGGTTTTTGGAGGCCTCTTTAAGGATCAGGACTTTGGATGGTGTCCCCCTCCAGCAAACTCAGTATTATAAGTACTTAGAACTGTATCTAGATAATGCTATGAAATGGAATATACATGTGGATTATGTATTAAAAAAGGTGGGAAAATGTCTGGGTGCCTTATATAGAATTAAAAGGTGTTTGTCTGAGTATATCAGAAAATATGTGGTTACAACATTAGTTCTCCCTCTTTTGGACCATCGGGGACATAATTTACATGGCTGCAACAAATACAGTGTTATCTAAGATAGATGAGATGTTTAATAAATTGGCTAGATTTATTTTGGGAGCTCCGAGAATGGCACATAGACAGCAATTATATGATCTGCTGAGATGAGCTTATCCTAATGATAGGAGGTTATCTCATGTACTGAATTTTATGGTAAAGTGTAACAAGGGGAAGGTTCCTGATTATAGAAGAATTACAAATTAGGGAAATTATACCAGGACTACGGTCTGCTTATGGCATTGAATATAAACAAATTAAAACTTGGACAGAATTTGGACGCACTCATTTTTTAATAGAGGCCCCCAGATTTGGAACACCGTGTCACTTGATTACAGATCAAGGACAAAGGGTGTACACCCTGGTGAAATTAGAGCCTAGTTTCAATGAGAGGCTATTAAGAAAGTTAGTGAGGGGAATCACCTGAGGTGCAAAAACTGGAATAGTTATATCCCTGTTACCTTATGGACACTTGAAATTGACAATGCAATAATGTCTGTTATGTTGAAATCTTTGCTTCTACGTACTAAGTGTGTTGTAGGATTTATGTTTTATTATGATGTATTGATTGTTTAATGTACTTGATATTCATTATAATATGTTGTAACTATATTGTGTTTATTTTAACATTGGCTATAATCTAGGGCCTCACTGGAAATGAACTTGTCTCAGTCGAGTTGTGCCTTTTCACTGTTATGAATTCAGTTGAATAAAAATGTTACTACTACTACATTCAGTGTATCATGTTTATCTGTCTACATGACATTGCTGATGGAGATTTTGGAGGGGGGGGAGAGAGAGTTGGAAGCCCTACGACCCTCAACCTCCTTGAGGGTCCTCCAAAATGTGGATGAGCAAAGAGTAGACGCGTTTAGTTTGTTATTATAGTAACTGGACTTAGCAGCCCTTATGAGCTTTGCGCACTGATTTCTGGCTGCTCAGAAGGTAGTCCAGTCGGCAGGAAGCTTAGTCTTCTGTGTCTTTTTCCACAGGGCATCCCTATGGAGAAGAGCCGACTTAAGGCTGGTTAAAAACCATGGGCAGGAAATTGTCTTAGTTTGGATTTTCACAAGTTGGAGAGTGCCAGCTGATTGTGTCTGTGAGAATCTTATGGAATATATTATAGGCTTCAATGATTTATTTATTGGAATCTTGGATAACACCTTTGAGCTAAAAGCTCGTTTACAAAGGTTCCACGTCGTAAGGCAACAGACAAGGTACGTAGACATTACAAAACAGACAGGGGTATATACAGCAGGTAAGTACATTATGGTACATACAGATACAGATTCAAGCAAGTACAGTTAAAATACATCAGGTAGGAGAGGTCAACTTTATTGCAACAGTACTAAGAGCATACCTAAGGTGGACAAGCAGTTTATAGTGGTAGCTGAGCTTTAGAGTGTGCAGGTAGATTTATGGAGGGTCAGAAGTAGTGGTGACCAAAGAAGGGAGGACAGAATAGATGAGAGCAGGGGAGGTAGGGGCAGAGACAAAGGGGTGACAGAATAAGGGTGTTGAGTAGTCAGAGGGTGGGATTGGATGAGGAATCTATCAGGGTTATGTAAGTAGGTGATAGGGCAGGGCTGGGTAATGTGGGAGGAAGAGGATAAGGAAAGGGTATTAAAGTGGGGAGTAGGTGGGGGAAACCGGGGAGGGGTGAAAATTGGGGGGATTAACATTTGTGAAGAGAAAGCAGGAAGGCGGGGATAAGAGGAACATGTGAGTAAGTGGGGTCACACCAGGCAGGGGAGGAAGTGGGGGGGTGGGTACTATGCGGGACAGATAAGCTATCATTAACAGTAGGATTATGCACAGCTAATAATAAATGGGGCAAGATAAAATTCTTGCCAGTTTGCATGTTGCAAGTCAGTAAGGAAGGCAGAAATGTCAAAATTCCAGCTGCACCTTTTGAAGATGTATCTGGAGGATGAGATAGTTTTTGGTAAGGACCTTATGCATGCAATGATGCAGCGGTCACTGAGATGCGCTTCGGAGCCCAATTCTGGGCAGTGCCTTGTCCTGGGCACTGCCTGGGCTAGCTGCTGGAGAAATCAGGCGGGATGGAGGTGCAGCTGGTGTGTGGCTCTGGCTGCAGTCGGTCACCATGGAGTACTTCAGAGCCAGATTCTGGACAGTACCTTGTCCTGGGCGCTGCCATGGCTGGCTGCAGGAGAAGCTGGGTGGGCTGGAGGTGTGGCCAGTGTGTGGCTCTGGCCGCAGTTGGTCACCATGGAGGTGCATCACAGCCTAATTCTGGGCAGTGCCTTGTCCTGGGCACTGCCAGGGCTGGCTGCTGGAGAGTCGAGCAGCCTGGAGTTGTGGCCAGTGTGTGGCTCTGGCCGCAGTTGGTCATTGTGGAGGCACTTTGGAGCCTAATTCTGGGCAGTGCCTTGTCCTAGACGCTACCGGGGCTGGCTGCTTGAGACGCCAGGTGGGCTGGAGGTGCAGCCAGAGTGTGGCTTTGGCCACAGTTGGTCACCGTGGAGGCACTTTGGAGCCCAATTCTGGGCAGTGCCTTGTCCTGGGTGTTGCCCAGGCTGGTGCTGGAGAAGCTGGGTGGGCTGGAGGTGTGGCTGGTGTGTGGCTCTGGCCACAGTTGGTCGCTGTGGAGGCACTTCAGAGCCCAAGTCTTAGTCGGTTGCTGTTCAGTTTGACAGGACAGGTTGGGTAACTTAACTCTGAGCTCTCTCTCTCCTTTCTCCTGTCTCTCTCTCTCTCTCTGCTGGAATTTGGCGGCTGTGGGGCAGGTGGGCCACTGATTAAGGAGAAGGGCAATATGGGACTGAGGGTACAAATGTTCTTGGTCGATCACCGTTCTGAAATTCCGTTCCTGATACATGTCACGTGTTCTGTTCAATTCACCTTTTTCCCGCTGTCAGACACCACAAGGTTTTTAGCTTCGCATTGCAAGGATGTTTTAGGAAGGCCCTGCACTTTCGAGGTTATGACTTCGTAACACACTGCAACATGTATTTATGTTTTTAAAAAAAGTGTCATAATTGATTCATCTTTGCCTTCCTGATTTTTCTTTTATTGCTGTGGTTTCACATTTACTGTTCAATTCATATGCAGGGAGGCCTCAGTATTCAGTGTAACATGGAAAATGACAGTGCAAGGGGAATGCATTGACTAACTGCACAGTACTGGTATTGCATGTTTCATTAGTTCAATGCGTCAGTGAATATAATGCAATTTTGTGTCTTTTCCTTTAATGAAACCAGCTTGTCCCCCCCCCCCCCAAAAAATTAGCCCAGATACAGGATGATGTAGAAATGTGATGAAATGTGGTTTGGGTATTTCAAATTTTGAAAACTTCAGAATAAGCAATTGAATATCCATGTAGCTGGTCAAACTTATACACTGCTTCTGAGTTCCAGTTGTGGCTTGCCATTATGTACTGCATGAATTCACTGGCTACTGGACAGCTGTCTAGTAAGTAGATGTGTTTGATTATGGCTGCTATAACGAGAGCAGCATGGTAAATCTAAATTTCTTCAAGGTGTGGAATTGTGACATTTCAAAAGGCTTGCATACCTTTCATTTAATGATATATTTAAAATAAAATTAAATGACACATATATCCATATTTAACATTATTACTGGGAATGTGTGTCGGAACAATCAAGTAATGCTTTCTGATCAGACAGATTTTTAATTAAACAGATGGGATGAAATGTACCTTCTGTGTAAAACTTTTATGTAGATTTCCATAA
The DNA here is from genome assembly GCA_016271365.2 of Neoceratodus forsteri. Taxonomy (NCBI): domain Eukaryota; kingdom Metazoa; phylum Chordata; order Ceratodontiformes; family Ceratodontidae; genus Neoceratodus; species Neoceratodus forsteri. Next base: position 1,704,341,097 of record CM028129.1, on the reverse strand, counting down.
CTTTTTTTTTGCATTATCTTTTTACCTCCTCCCTACATGCTGCACTTCAGCCTTTCCTTCAGGCTTGCCAGTGCTCACTCTGGTCAATCTTGTCCTCTGATCCTCTGGTCCCATATAGCAGCCAACCCCAGGGTAACCCTGAGTAACCCTTCTCTGGATGGGTACCCCTCCTCCGAGGGGGAATGCGCCCGCCCAGGGGGGACAAGCCAGTGCTACACTTGGCCCCAGGGTGCTGCTGGGATGGAGGACTCAGCAGGGACATGAATGGCACCAGAGAGCCTTGCAGCTGTCATCCAGCTTAAAGTGGGGTGGTATTTCCACGTTTCTGGTGCATCCACGACATGCGTCTGTTGTGCTCCTGGTCTCCACCAGGGGCCACTACAGCGTGATGTCAACCCACTACCCACCCCAGGAGAGGACAGCAGTCCTATTGATGCTCAGTCCTCTCCTTCCCCTGCCAGTCCTCGGTGTCCCGAGTCCGTTCCCAAACCCGGGTCACTAGCGTGAGTCGATGTAAGGTGCCAGCACCTCAGTCCTCTACGCCACCAGGCTGTCAGATTTCCATAACTTGATGAAGAGAAACTCCTGCTGACAGCCCACTCAGCATAGGGGCTAACTGCTTCAGCTGAAGCTGGCAGCACGACTTCCAGCTGTCACTTTAGCATTCAAGAAAGTCCCACTGTTCTGAAAAACAAACATTGGAATCTAGCTAAATGGATCCCATTAAACTAGGTTCTGATGTTTTTATGTATTTTCCACCTTTTGTAGTTGGTGGAAGAAAAAAACAAGATGGTGGCTCACTAAACAGGATTTTTTCCTCATGGAAAAAGATTTTATTCTCACAAAAAAGGAATGGCTCTCACCAGACTAAATCCTTTTTTTGTGAGATCAAATCCTTTGTCGAACTTTATACATCTATCCTGAAAAATTCACTTCCCATAGGATATAACAAAAACTTAAACACTTAACTTTGTAACAGTTTAATATTTTTGCACCAAACTAACAGTGCCAGTTCTGTTACCCAAGTTCTTTCTACCATAAAAAAATCAAAACAAAATTCCATACCATCTGGGCCCAAGGCGATGAGGAAAAAAGCTGCAAAAAAATTGTGACTTTTTACTTTTTTTCACTATCTGGATCTCAGAATCTGCACATCTGACCAGAACGAAACTTGCCACATCAAGAGATCAACCCCACAGGAGAACACATACCAAATTTTGTGCAAATCCATTGATCAGTTGCAAAGTTATTAAAGTGCAAAATTTGAGGTTTAACATTAAACAGGCTACTCAACCCTAACTATAGGGGCACATAATTATATATAATAAGGCTGGCAATATATCTTAGTAGCTTAGAGGTTAGAACAATGAGCTTTGAATGAGCTTGGGATATCCAGAAAACCTAGGTTTGAGTCCCACAACCTCCACTTGCATACTGTGCGACTCTAAGCAAGTCACTTAGCCACCCCAGTGCTCCCAGGTCACTCCTGGAATCAGACACGTATGCCTAAGTGGGCCTTACCCAGTTACCAAAGAATAGATACATAAGTAAACAAAATAATAATAAATAAATGAACATAGAAATACTCATTGACTGACAAAAATATACTGAGTTTCTGCTCGTTTGACTGTAGTGTTAACAAACCCTTTTCTGTAAAAAGCCAGAAGATAATGAAAATAAATACCAGACTTTGCGTTCCAAACAACAAAGAGTTGGTCAGTAGCAGGATGAAAGAATATGCATTAGCACCCCGTTGTTATTTTTGTCTGACAAACCAATTTATACATTCTTTTGCAGTTAAAACATCCTAGAATATTTAATTAGAGAGCATTCTTATTTATTGGGGGGGGGGGGGTTAAGGCATTTCCCTAATGAGACGGGCTGAGTAAACGGATGTTTTAATTTTAATTCCAATCAGCTAATGGGGCCTAAGTAGGGGTAGGTATCCTATAATACTATGCAGGCCACTGATTTCAGTCTAATTATGCTCAAATGAGAGAGCTTCCTGTTATTTCAATCTGGGAGGCTGCTCCAGTGGTCCTCGGTTCAATGGAAGGAAACAGACTTGCTCTCCTATTGACCCGTTTCTCTTGTTTCTGTTATCTTTGATCTGAAAAAAATCCCCAAACAGTAGGCTACTGTGCCTTAAATGAGTTTGGACTTGAACAGGGATGAATGAATCAGGGTAGTCTCTCAGCAAAGTCAGCCAGTTGTTTTTAACTAATTAAACTGGACTTTTAAGGTACCTAGGGAGATTTCTTTTATATGTTTGTGAGTGGAGGGGTAGTTGCATTTTTTCTGGATCATAGGAATTGCCAGGGGGTGTCTTGCATGCCCAGACCCCCCCACCATCGTGTTTCCTTTTTATGTTCAGAAAAAAAAAGCTATACACTGGGAATAATAATGACATTTCTTTGGTGGACCCCCCCCCTTTTACCAAATCCTGGCGACGCCCCTGTTGATTCCATTCCAATTACACTGATATTTCTCCCCAAGTTTGAATTCCAAACCTCTGGCTTATAAATGCTCACTGTGTGCTTGAAACAAACAATGGTTATCCTTGTAGGAGAATCTTCTGGAAAGTTCAAAATGCTGCAGTCGGCTGAGTAGCTAACATCTGTTAACATCAGCAAGGCATGCTTTGTTGTAGTCACATCTCTAGGCCTGAAGTAGTGTGCGTTCTAGTTTCACTGCTAGGATGTGGGGTCATACAGCATTTAGTGCTGACGCTGACTTGCAGCACTAGAGGATAGAAACATCGCATTTGATAGCCGAGAAAAGGCCCAGTGGCCCATCCTGTCTGCCCACCCTGCCTAAATCTCCTCAGCTAGTGACCACCCTTCTCCCTTACCCCTTATCCTTGTCCACCACAATCCCCTACCACCCTTACAATAGCCTTATGCCTATCCCCCTATTGCTTGAATCCCCCCCACACCATTTTGGTGGCTACCACTTCTTTTGACAGTCCATTCCATTTGTTCACCACTCTTTCAGCGAAAAAATATTTTCCAGACATCTTATCAAATATTGCCCCAGCCAGTTTTAGTGAATTCATCTGCGTGCTTGTGATCGTGCTTGAAATGAACAGTTCTTTGTATGACACCCAGTTTATCCCACGTAGGTACTGATGTGTGCATCTCTAGCATGTCTCCTTCTAGTCTCCAGGGTGTAAATATTGAGGTCCTTCAGTTGTTCCTTATGTAGGATGGTTGCAGGGACTCACCCTCTGCATGAAGCATTAAAGAGCCACCGAACTTTTAAGAAGAACTTTGAAAAACATAATACTTGGACACAAAGCAGCTTTATATTTCTCATCACCGTTGTTTATTACTGAGGTCATATGCATGAAAACAGGATAGTTATTCCATGAGGGTTCATCAGTTCCTATTGCTTCTTCCCAACTTGATGTCATAATAGTCTGCTTTTGACATCACAGTTATTACCATGGCAACCAACTATGACATCACAACAGAGAATTATGATTTCAAGTAGGGAGTAAGGTATAAAGACAGATGATCTCTAAGGGACAAAGATCTTGCTTTTGTGGGAATTTCTCGAGTAATAAATAATGGAGAGGATAAAGTTATAGAAGAAATATATGAAATACAAGCTGAATGGTATCCAATTATTATGTTTTCTAAGGTTTTCCCAAAGGAGTTAGCTACTCTTTAAACTTAGGTTCCTCCTACTCATCCCTGATGATGGTCCAAAGTGTAAGGGGAATGTAGTTGTACAGTGCCACTCATAGCCCAAACGTTCACAAAAAGCTCTTTCAAAGCAGGTAGTGGAATATGATGTTTGGTATTAGGGGTCATCAGTCAGGAGAAAATTACAAACAGTAACACACAATGGGTTGTGCTTTGAAGCATTTAATGCACTGCCCCAGGGGTGTGAGGCAAGAGGCATAACTGAGTGCCTTGCACCCCTAGGAAGATCACTAAAATGCATTATAGCATTTCTGACCGTGCTGTGAATGTTATCAGTGTAATAATTCACTCCAGGTGTGCATCAATGCTGCAGTCACATCACATCCTGGGTGACTGAAGGCCCGAGGCATGCACAACCCACCCAGGTCACTGGTTATTACAGTGTTGCTGCACACCCAACCGTGGATTATTCCTTACTTAATGAACACCCTAGCATGTGCTATTGCACTTATAACATTTCTAGTTGTAAAAAAAGAAAACACAAACTTTTTTTAGCTATATAACAAGGTCATCACTCAGCAAGCAGTAAGACATAAAAGGGAGTACTTAATGGTGATATAATCTACACTATTCGATATTATCGACACAATTTTCTGCAAAATGGTTGTCAATGTTGTGTTTCTGTACTGTCCAATCTTTGCCTATGCCGCTGTGCTGTATTATGATCCATGCCTTATTCCTGGCCTCAGCTTGTTGTTATCTGACTATATGCTTTTGGTCATTTGTATTGCTTGTTGTTAGAAGGCAGTATAGCGTAGTTGGCTAAGGCTCTGAGCTGCAGATCTGGAGACCTGGGTTTGAATCCCACAGCTGCCTAGGTGCATACTGTGTAATTCTGAGCAAATCACTTAACTTCCTTGTGCTCCCAGCTTGCATCTGGAAACAAGCTTTGGCTTAGTGTGCTACTCCTAGTTAAAGACTGTTCCCCTTGTTACCTGATTTATCCTTTGTATCTCACTGTTGTTTTCCCACCCATTGTATGTAACCTCCTGGTTCGTACCGGAAAATAGGCAGCTTTGCTATCTAACACACCTACCCAGTCAACAAAAACTAACTAACTAAATAAATCACATGCCTCAGGTGCATTGTTAGGTAGGAGATGCAGCTGAGTGCCATTAAATATACCTGAGTAGTATGATTACATCACCATAATGGCACAGTCTGGATCCTGGCACCTACAGGTGAAGGTGGGGCCAGTGGTTGACCCCCATGTCCTCAGCTGGATTCATCCCCAGCTGGTTGCTGTGTGTCTCCTCCACTCACCAGCAGCCCCTCCAGATTCTAGATAGAGCGCTGGAAGAATTAGGACAGTCCCACCCCGAGGGGGCTCACAGCTGGAGGGCAGTTGGTGGTAGTGGCAGGGGGCACTTCCTGGAGTGAAGGCCAGAATGGGGGGGGATCTCAGGCTGGACGGCACATGGCTGCACCGAGAGACCTCACCAGAGAGAGGTTTAAGGGGCCAGTGAAAGGAGGCATAAATAGAGTTAAAAACAAAAAAAAGATAGTCTTCAAAAGCAAGCCATCTTGGAGGCAATATACTATAGTGCAGTGGTTTTGGGCTTTGAGCTGCAAATCTGGAGACCTGTGTTTGAAACCCACAGCTCCCACTTGCTTACTGTGTGATTCTGAGCAAGTCACTTAACTTCCTCTTGCTCCCAATCGCACCTGGAAACAAGCTTCGGCTTAGTGTGCCTTTCCTGGTTAAACAAGTTCCCCTTCCCTTTCCTTTCCTTTCCTTTCCTTTTGTCATAGATGGCCACAGTGCTTCTCGATTTATAAACCTGTTTTTCTAATGTGGTGCATTCTCCTTGCTGTTTTAGCTACACCGGACTGGTTGGAGGCTCTTCATTTTTGTAGAGTGTAAGTATGCCCAATTTTGCACAGATAATAACTATGTAGATACGTTTCCTAATTCTACCACTGATAATTTCTTCCTTTTCTAGGATCTCATATGAAAATTATCTGTGATTCCAGTGTCACTCGGGCGTTTACCACCATTGTAAGGCTTTCTTTAATGTCCTGCCAATACTTTTGCAGTTTAGAGCAGGAGGAAACCATGTATACCAGGCCACATATGTGATGTTTGCATCTGGGACATATGCTCAAGTATATGGGCAGAAATGTGTATAACCTCTTTGTGGTTATGAGCTTTCTGTATCATAAAAGACTGGAGTAATTTGAATTTATACTGGATTGGAATTTTCCACCCCTCTCTTACTATATCTGTCCAGTCCTCCTCTGTTATGTCTGTTCCCAGGACTGCCTCCATTTTCCCCTTGTATCTGCCCATTTACCTTTGACCCCTTGCAAAATATGCTTATACAGCTTTGAGATCAGCCCACTGGTGTCGTGAGCAATGTGGAGGATTGCGGCTATGCCCAATGGCTCCTGGAGCTGGCGTGTTGGTCCCAATATCGATGTTAGGTAGTGTTGAAGTTGGGTATATTTAAAAGTGTGCTATTCCTGGAGGCCATACTCTGAAACTGGACTTCTAAAAAGAATTCAGTTGCCCATTTTCGTATAGGTGACCCAGTTTGTTAAATACTGTACAGCAGCTCTGCACTGTTCTCTGGAAAGGGCTGTAGGACATGTGATTTATGTTTTGGATGCCCCTACCCCACCTGTCCTTGCTTTGTGGAGGATCCACTCTTTTTTTGAGTACTTGTGGAATTTAAGGTGCCGGAGTCTCGTTTTTCTTTGGGTGCGGGGCAAGCTCTCAGAGCCTGGTGCACTATATCTATTTGAGTTTTGCCCGTATACCCCTCCAGCTTGAGAAACTTGATAAACAGCTTTGAAAAAATATTCAGAGTGGTTCCTCCCCACCAGTTCCTCTGTTAGTCCAATCATTTTGCTATTTTCAGGATAATTCTCAATGCAATCCATTTTTGATTGCAGGGCTGCTATTGTTTTTTTCATGCCTCATAACCAGCACTTCCGAGGGGCGATGCTGTCTTCATTCTGACTCACCCTGTGTTCTTTATGCTCAACTTTACCTTCCAGATAAGCAAGTTTCTTGGTGTATCATGTTTGGACAGTGACGGGAATACCTCAAAGACCATTGCAGTGTCAAAACTGGCATTTTGCTGCAATGGTCCCTGGTATTCCCGGCACTGCTGTCTCCGGGGATATCGCCCTCTCCCTGAATCAGCTCTGACTTAGAGTTGGTTATCTATAGTGCAGGAGGAGTGGGGGGCTTCTTACTTTCCCGGATGGTACAATGCCGTCACTGTAATGCCATTCAACACAATTTGTGTCGCTGCGGCATGGTGGAACCGTTTCTTAGAGAGCTGGTCCACCAATTGCTGTATATTTGTTAACTTGTCATGAACAGAGGCAAATTCATGCTGCACTTCTTGTAGGATGGGGTCTGGTTGGGAATCGGCCATTGTTCTGCTTTGCTCTATGGTTTTGGCGGCCACTCCCCCACTTGCTGCTACTCCAGGATTTGCAGCCAGGGCTGCTGCTGATGTAGGTGGCATTTCCTCCAGAAATATGCAAAAATTGGCAATACACTGGATTTCTCCTGCAGTATTCAGCTGCTGCTTTGCCTTTTTGCCATTTTTCTTGGGTTTGTTTGCCTGGTTGGTGATCAATGTGCAGGCTGTGTGGACTTTCTGAGTGCTAAAGATTCAGAGCTAGTGCTATTATGTGGTTACTGGTCAGTGGCCATCTTTGAATCCAACACATGCATTTTTCATGAAAATGTGTTCAAAACATCTATGTTTAGTGTACATTTAATAGTATGAGCAACGTCATTCATTGTTCAGAATTTTAGAGCTGTACTTTTTCTGTCTTGTACATGAATGCGCTGTTTATGACGTAAACTAATAAAAGGATTAAAAAAAAAATGGTTAAATTTGCTAGGTTGTTTGGGGAGGATGGGTTATCTATCTCCCCAAAACATCCATCACTGATTCAAATGCATTGTCTGTTATGATCTTCAGGAATTTCTGTAAACAGTTTGGGTCATCATCTGCCTATATAAGTGCGTTTTCCCGCCTTTTCTCTCTGTCTATTTTTTTGTCTCCTTTCTTAACCTTGTTTCTTTCTTTGTTTTTCAATATTTCATTGAAAAATTGTAACAAAACAAAACACATGTCTATTCACAACCACGGTATTAGAACAGTACCTGCCAGGAGTAGCAAGTTAGCAACTAGTACGTTCAATCAATTCCCGACCTTAAATTTCATCTTACTTTTATTTTGGAAGCAGCAATCTTGCACTTAATTCAGAGCACTCAATCAGACTTTTCCCCTGCCCCAGTTAACTCCCCTGCCATTCTAATTTCAGATCCTCCTCTCCTTACCTGCATATAAACTCTTTTGTTTGCTTCTTCCACAGCCTGGTGAGGTCATGAGGGCCAGGTCTAGTTGCTCTCCCCCCGAGCAGCACCCGGGTCCCAAAAATCAGGTACGGCAGACTGTTTGAGTGGACTGAGTTGAAGTTGGTTTTCCCCGCCGTCCCCACTGCCACCCTTGTTGGACTTCCTATTATATAGGATTGCTTACGTGACAGGAAAAAAAAGCAATCTACTGCCTTTTCCATTTGCAGTTTATCAACGCAAACCACTAGCGGCTGCTACTAGCCTAATCCACCTCCTCCACTCTAGTAGATGCAAAATGCAGTCTCTCTGCCTAGCTGCAATTTCTCTACTTGCTCCTTTGGTGTCCCTCCCACCATCCTCATGCTCGGGGATGGAAACCTGCCATCTGGTGTTCTGTACCCCGGCTGCTCTAGCACTCTTTTTCCTCACCAAGTTGCCCCCTGTGGCCCACCTTACACATCTACTGTCAGGCCCTTCAGTCCTCCTACCCTCCTTCCACGTTGAGCTAACAGTCCTTAACTTCTCTGCATGTAGTACCTCAGTGCCATCCTTCTTGGCACCTAAACCACACTGCAAGCCTACAAGGGCCCTGCCAAAAGCCAGGATTCTAATATTGCTACTGCTGCTCCTAGCTGGCATCATCGAGCTGAACTCTGGACCAAACTCTACACCCGGCCCAAACCCCACCCCTCCTCTCCAACTCCCATGGGGCTAAAACTAGCCCATTTAAATATATGCAGTCTCCTCCACAAACTAACCCTCCTGCAACCTACTGTTCTCTCCCTTAAACCTGACATAATGATCATTTTGGAGACCTGGTTGAAACCCCACAATACTGATGCCGAATTCTCTATTCCTGGCTATACTCTTCTTCAACATGATTGGCCGGGTAACAAAACAGGAGGTGGACTAGCCATGTACATTGATGCCACACTCCAGTTTACCCCAGTCCCATTACCTTTGCCCACGCAAACCATTGACGCCTTACTGGTCAAACTCTTCCTCTCTCACACTCGACGCTATTTATTACTGGTTCTTATTGCTCACCTGACTCCACCTTGCTCTCCATCATGACTCACCTGGGTGTCCTGTCGTCCTTGGTCTCTGGGGGTGAGCTTCGTGTTCTTGGAGATTTTAACCAAAACTGGCTCTCCAGTACTAACACCAAATTATGCAACCAGGTGACTGCACTCAACCTTTCGCAACAGATCACTGAGCCCGCACGTCTCAACCCCAAATCCAGCTCTTCTGGACTGGTCCCTCATCTCTCACCCTCATCGTATACTCACCTCTGGCCTCTTACCGGACTCATTGAGTGATCATCACATGATCTACTCAGTGAGGAAGATATTTAGGCCCCAGGCACTGCCCCACAGTACTCTACTGACCAGATCCTAATTTCCATCACAAACATGGCCGAAACCTTTACTCATATATAAAAACCACCTTCAACTAAGCCCTAAAAATAAAAGTCCATTAAATTAAACAAAGGAAGTAATTTACACTCATGGGCCCTCCTTACACACATGCAAAAATTTAAAAAAATCAAGTATTGTTCAGAGTTGCAATTGCTGGTGTTTCTTTGATGACTGTGAAAAATATCCCTCCTATCCCTACCAGTTTACCAGAGAACTCCCTGCTCCTTACCTTGCAACAAATGAAATTGTGGTTCTGGCTCCACTTGAGGCCTGTGTGTGTGTCTATGTGTGTATTCAATTCAATTCAATTTTCATTTAGCCAGGCAAAACATCATTGAGTGAACTCATTAACAAGATGGTCCTGGGTGAACAAATTAGAGAATACACTAAAACAGTGCAAAGATACAAATTAAGTAATAGGATTATTAACATACTACTAATTAAAATACAGTTAACAAAGAAATAATAATATTAAACAGTATCATCCACTACCCACTAACATAGCCAGTATATCCCGACCTAGGCATATTCTGTGTTGACCAGGTTGTTGGACAGTTAGTGATGGCAGTTACATGTTTTGTTTAGGACACTGTGTAGCATTGATTTGAAGGTAGAAAGTCCAGGTAAATGAGTTTTAAAGATTTCTGGAAGAGTGTTCCATAGTGAGGGGAGGATGAAGCTGATAGATCGGGCACCATAATGTGTTCTGACTTTAGGGACATCAAATATGACAAGGGAGAAGTGCCTCAGGCAATAGGACCCTTGTGCTTGTTGGAAGAACTCGGAAATATTTAAAGGTAGTTTATTTGAAATGGCTCTGTGGATCCACAGAGTGGCATTCCTCAATCTCCTGGTACTGGGGGAGGACCAGCCTAACATTGTATACAGTGAGCAGTGGTGGGTATTATTTTTTTTTTATTATTTAGTTGTTTAACCAGGTATAGCACACTAAGCTGAAAGCTTTTTTACAGGAGCGACCTGGGAGCACAAGGAGGTTAAGTGACTTGCTCAGGGTCACACAGTATGCAAGTGGAAGCTGTGGGATTCAAACCCAGGTCTGGTCTGCTGGATATCACCAGATTTGCAGCTCAGAGCCTTAGACCACTGCGCTATACTGCCTCCAAAAAGGACCCTATTAAAAGGAACATTTGTAATGAAATGCAGGGCATGCTGATATAGAGTGTCAAGTTTTGATAACGCGGCTTTAGGACAATGGCTGTAGAAAATATCCCCATAATCTATTAACTGGAAGACTAGGTTTGCTGGCCAAGGCACCTAGCTTCACCTGAGCTCTTTCCTTCTAGGTTGCTTGAAAGGACAGAGCAAAGAACCTTACCAGAGCAAAGGAAAGGATTAAGGCTTCTTTTGGCTAGGCAGATTTACTGTGTGTTATTTTTATTTTGTACTCACAGGGATTGTTACTGGTTGTTGCTAACATTTTATTGCTTTATTTTTCTCTGATTTCAAATTGTTGTTGCTGGGTATACCTTCTGGTGCATTATTACAAGGTGTGCCTACAGGTGTATGATAACAGATTACTGCTGTAATCTTCTGATTCAAATTGTCTTTTGCAAAGTATATCTTCTGTTACAACTTTATTTTTCTCTGTAGCAAAGTGTTTCTTACAGGGTATATCTTCTGTGAAATTATTACAGGTGGTGCTTTACAGATTTTACAGTTTTATCTATCATTAGGATAAGCTTTCAGGGTTACTGCATTTATTGCTGACTGATTGTTTCTGCTCTTACCTAGTTGTTTCTTTCGTCCGTGGTTGTTCTTTTTCAGGTGGGAAAGGACCCAGCCACCCACCCCCATCCCCAACCACCCAACAATATACTCCTTTTATAGAGTAGCACAGTCATGACATTTCCTGTGGCAAAGCATGAAGGGGCGGATCAGTGGGGTATCCACATGATGACCTCATTTACAGGGGCACTAGTAATTTAACTTGTTATAACAAGTTATACAAAAACAAACAAACAAAACACAAAATCAAACTTTTTGCTTCATTTTTCTTCCTTTAATTACTCTGACCAGGTTATAAACCCAACAACTTATCTGGAATGGATATCATTAACTGCAGGTACTGTGGAACACTTTTCAGAAGGGCAGTTTTACAGGATTTAGGACACTGTCCTACATGCTGGGCCGTTGGAGATCTAAGGACTCAGCTCCAGGCAGCATGGGCAAAGACTGTGCACCTCAAATTGCATATTCAAGAGGAAATATATTATAAGAACCACCTGCCATTTCCCCAACATCCAACAGAAGCACCTCGACCGCAGAAGGTAGTTGGTCTGGGAGGTTGGCAGGTGGTTAGGAGGGGCAAATCGGGTGCCCCATCTCTCAGTGTTCTCCAACATATTACCTCCACAAACCATATAAAAACTACAAACAGGTATCTGCCTCTCTCTCTCCAAAACCAAAAAAAGGGGCAGAGGACACTGCACAGCAGGACACTGTAGCACAGCAAAACTTGCCCAAAACAGGAACCAAAACAAAACAAGCAAAAATGAAATCCAAAAATATTCTGATCATAGGAGACTCAATTCAGGGAGTTGATACCATCTCCAGCCAGGGGTAATGGTCAGATGTCTCCCAGGTACATCAGCATGGAGAGACACTGACCACTTTGCTAAAATTGTTCAGGAAGCAAGAGTAAACATTGACATCCTGGTACACATAGGGACTAATGATCTCGCCAGCTGGTCAGTTGTGGAGACCAAGGAACACCGGGCCAGGCTGGATGACAAACTATCATCCATTTCATCTGGCATCTCCTTCTCTGAGATCCTGCCAGTCTGGGAGAGGGGGGCAGATGGACAGAAGGTCAGAGAAGGATAGGGAGCTAAACATAGGTTTGGCAATAAAGTAGGAAAAGGACACTTTTGTAGGAACGGGCAACAGTTTGGGAGTGAAAGTTCTTTAAATTTGATGGACTGCATCTGACTAAGGAGGAGTCAGTGCATTGGGGCAGAAGTTTGATGTCTTTGCAGAATATTTAAACTAGCAAATGGGGAAAGGGGTGCAGCATCCCATATGTCGAATAGGAAGAACACCCCTTCCCACTCAGCTAGTGGTCATACAGGAGTTCAGCATGTTTGCAGTTCATTTGCATCACCAGATAAGGAAAAAGGTCTGGCTTCCCATACAACGCACTGGGGAAATGCCAGAGCTCACCCAACAACTAACACACTGAAATCTGGCCAATGGAAAATCATGTACACAAATGCTCACAGACTGGGAAACAAGATCCCAGACCTGCAGGCGATAATGACAGAGGCTAAACTGGACATAGTAGCAATTAGCGAGACGTGGTTTACCAGTAACCACACTTGGGAGACTTCAGTACCTGGCTATGTACTGTTCAGAAGAGACCGAGGTGTATGGGGGGGGGGGGGAGTGGCCCTGTATGTCAATGAAAATATCAAAGTTACAGAAATTCAGAATACACATAAGGAGCCAGAAGAATTGTGGATCACCCTGGAAACAGGAAATGGGACAGCCATATGAACTGGGTTGTCTACAGGCCCCCCTGACCGGGGGAGGACATAGACACATTACTGTTAGAAGATATACAAAACATAACAGCTAAAGTGGAGATTGTGATAATGGGAGACTTCAACACACCAGATACAGATTGGTCAATACCAGCAGGAACATCTGCCAGAACTAGACACATGGTGGATTCCCTGCAGGGGGAAGGCCTCAAACAACTGGTACAACAACCCACAAGAGACAGGGCTATCCTAGCTCTAGTACTGACTAACAGGGAAAGGATCACAGATCTTCAGGTAAAAGGTCACCTGGGGGCCAGTGACCATCACATGGTATGGTTCCATTTGGCCACTAGAACTAAATCATCCCATTCCAAGGCAAAAATATACGACTTCAGAGGAGCTGACTTTGATAAGCTGGCCAACAGAGTTATGCTAGCCCTGGCAAAAAGAAATACAGGGGAGGGGGTACAGGCAAAGTGGGCAAGCATTAAGGATGCAATACTTGAAGCAACATCCCATTGTGTTAGAGAGAAAAGGAAGTGCAAAAGAAGAAGGAAACTACTCTGGTTCTCAAACACAGTAGCAGAAAAGGTCAGAGCCAAAAGGCTGGCCTTCAGGAAAAATAAGGGAATGTAGCGGGGTGAAGATAGAGAGGCATACCAAACTTCCCAAGGGAAGCAAGGAAGGCAGTAAGACAAGCAAAGGCCCAAACTGAGGAAGCACTAGCACAAACAGTAAAAGAAGGTGACAAGACTTTCTATAGATACATTAGTAAAAATAGAAAGTTCAGAGGGGGTATTGCTAAAATCAAAGGAAATAAGGGGGCTTGTGAGGAGGATGACCACGTTAAAGCATCTATCCTAAACAGATACTTCTGCTCAGTATTTACTGAAGAGAAGGTAGGGCAGGGCCCACAGCTCAGCGCCATGAGCACAGGGGGAAGGAGGTGTGCACTAGTCCCTTCACAAAAGAAAGGGTCCTACAAGAACTCGATAAGCTCAGGGTGGACAAAGCAATGAGACCCGATAACATACATCCCAGCGTACTAAAGGAGCTAAGGGAAGAACTAGCAGAGCCATGATCAGAACTGTTTAGTGAGTCTCTGAGCACAGGAGAGGTTCCAGGTGACTGGAGAAGGGCTCATGTGATCCCACTCCACAAGAGTGGTAGCAGGGATGAGGCAGGGAACTACAGACCAGTCAGTCTACCTCAGTAGTGGGTAAGATTATGGAGGCACTCCTTAAGGAAAGGATCGCACAACACCTGGAATCCCTAGGAGCACAGGATCCAAGACAGCATGGGTTTACAAAAGGAAGGTCCTGTCAAACTAATCTCATAGATTTCTTTGACTCGGTAACCAGAGTGGTGGACCAAGGTGGAGCAGTTGATGTCGCCTACCTTGACTTCAGCAAAGCTTTCAATACTGTTCCACACAGAAGATTGATTAATAAGCTGGGTAGGCTCGGGGTGGGTCAGAAGTTGGTCAACTGGGTGGCAAACTGGTTGACGGGCAGAAAACAGAGAGTGGTGGTAAATGGTATACAGTCAGAAGAGATGCAAGTTATAAGTGGGGTACCTCAGGGATCAGTCCTGGGGCCGATCCTCTTCAATATCTTCATCAGTGACATTGCTGATGGACTGGAGGGTAAGGTTTGTCTGTTTGCAGATGACACCAAGATCTGCAACAGAGTAGATGATCCAGATGGGGTGGGCAGAATGAGAAGAGATCTGGATAAACTAGCAAAATGGTCAGAAGAGTGGCAACTGGGGTTTAATGCAAAGAAGTGCAAGGTTATGCACATAGGGAAGAGAAACCCTGAAGCCACCTATAGGCTGGGAGGGGAGTTGCTGGCATTCACAATGGAAGAAAGAGACTTGGGCATCATCATCACCGATGACCTGAAATCATCCAAGCAGACCACTAAAGCTGTAGGTAAGCCTAGGGGGATGTTGGGGTGTATTAGTAGGGGTATCACAAGTTGGAAGAGGGTGGTAATAATCCCTCTTTACAAGACACTGGTTAGGCCCCATTTGGAGTACTGCGTGCAGTACTGGAGGCCACACCTTCACAAGGACATTAACCAAATTGAGGCAGTCCAGAGAAGGGCAACCAAAATGGTGCAGGGACTGCATCAGAAAACATATGAGGACAGATTAACAGAGCTCAATATGTATACCCTAGAGCAAAGGAGGGAGAGAGGTGATATGATCAAAACATTCAAACACGTTAAGGGCATTAACAAGGTGAAAGAGTCTAACATGTTTCAATATAAGAAAAACAGCAGGACAAGAGGACACAGCATGAGATTAGAGGGAGGTCAATTAAGGGGTAATGTGAGGAAGTTCTTTTTCACAGAATGGGTGGTGGATGCATGGAATGGCCTACCTCAGGAAATGGTGGATATGAATACAGTGCAGGGCTTCAAACAGGCATGGGATAGGCATAAGAGAGCAATACAGATGAGTATTAATAGATAGGACATTGACAGGGCAAAGGCCGATGGCACATTTATAAGGTAGAAAAAGAAATGGGCAGACTGGATGGGCCTTGTGGTCCTTATCTGCTGTCAACTTCTATGTTTCTATGTAATTGAAGAAAGGTAGTTTGAACCAGTTTTATTTTTACCTCATGGTTGAGAAGGTGTTTAATACAATAGAATATGCCCAATCACGCACTTAATTTTTTGGCTAGCTCACCAATGTGATGCAGGAAGCTGAGTTTACTATCGATCCAAAAACCCAGATATCTGAATGTATCTGCACTTTCCAGTGCCTCCCCAAGGAGGGTTTGAATCTTCAAGTCATGAAAGTTAGTCGCATATTTTACTGAAGGTGCCGAGGGGAGATAAACATAACTTTTGTCTTTTTTGCATTCAAGAGTAGTTTCAACTGGAGAAGGTTGTGCTAAAGGATATCAAATTCTCTCTAACTCTGCACAAGTAAGCTCTAGGGTGGGCTTAGCTGTATAGAGTACCATGTCATCTGTGAAAAGACGCATGTTTGCCATACTGATTTTTGTGTCTATCTTATTTATGTAAATAGCAAAGAGAAGGGGTCCCAATATGGACTCCTGTGGCATCCCTCGAGGAAGTATTTTGAGTGGTGAGAGGTCCCCTTGTGCCTTAACTTGCTGTTTCCTGCCAGTAAGATAAGATTTAAACCACTTTATGGCAGTGTCGTCTAGGCCAAGACAGCACAGGGCGGATGGAAGCAACTCGTGATCGATAGTAGCAAAGGCCTTGCTTAGGTCTAGAAAAAGTGCACAGATGTGTTTTTTTGAGTCAAGTGCAGTTTACCAGTCATTAATTACTTTAGTGAGGGCAGAGACCATACTGTGTTCAGGTCTAAAGCCAGACTGAGTTGGATTTAACGGGTTATTTGATTCCCAGTATTCCCTCAGTTGGTAGCTGACTAGCTTTTCCAGTATTTTAGATAGTATGGGTAACAAGGAAGTAGGCCTATATTTGTTAAGGTCACAAGTGTCACCAGATTTGAAGAGGGGTACAATGTGTGCTATTTTCCAGCATGCTGGAAGATCACCTAGGGATAAGGATAGGTTGAAGAGATGCATAATGGAGGCGGTTAGGTAGTGGTAACCTATTTTTAGGAAAAGAGGCTGTAGAAGATCAGCGCTGGCACTTTTCTTGAAGTCCAGAGAGATTAATAGGTCCTCAAATTGCTTGTAAGATACAGGACTGAAACTGAATGAAGTATGGCATGAATCTTTGTTAGTATCGGGGGGGGAGGAGTCCATACTTTGGGGCTGGGTAAGAAGCTTTCTTGCAGGAGAAACATCTAATGCTAGCCTTGCCATAGCAAAATGGCTGTTAAGGTGGACCAGGATGTCAACTTTCTCAGTGAATATGTTGTTGTCGGAGATACTTTTGGAGGGCAGTGGAGAGGAAGGCGTATGACCCTGAATTTTCCTACGGATGTTCCAGAACTTGGCAGCATTGTTTTGGGAAGGCTTTTTCAGCTCTTATGAGTTTGGTTCAGAGAGGTTTCTAGCACTTCTGAAGGTTGTCCAGTCTGAGTTAGATTTTGTTTTTCGTGCCCGTTTCCATAGCCTGTCCTTGTTTTTTAGAGCTCCTTTTAGCACGGGTGTAAACTAAGGGAAGATCTCTTTCTCGTCTTAGTTTTTGTGAGGGGGACGTGTTTGTCGCCCACCCCCATGACAAGATTCTGGAAAATATTATATGCTTCAGAGACTGAAGGGGTCAGGTAAAAGTCATGCCACCTAATCTGTCCAAGGTCTAACAGGAAAGCAGATTGGTTGAATAATTTGAGGTTTCTTTTTATACTAAAGGTGGAAGTTGGGTTAAGCCTAGGTGTACGTCTTATACAAGACACTGCTCTGTGGTTGCTTATGTCATTATGGGACACTTCTGAATGAGAAATGTTGTGAGGCTTGTTGACAAGTATTAGGTCAATGAGATAGCAATGGGCAGGATCTTTAATATTGGGACGGGTAATGTTAGGGATAATTTGAGAAAGGCCGCGCTTATCGCAAAAAATCTTTTAGGTGTTTTGAGCAGTCAGAGTTCCAGTCGAGGATAAAATCTCCCATAATAATACATTCCAGGTTGGAGTTCTGCTGTATATTGTGGAGGTGAGGGAGTATCTCAAGGCCCCCCTGATGGTGGTCTGTAGAAGGCAGTTATTGAGATAGCCTCCATGGAAGATAAAGACATCTTTAGGGTAAGACTTTCAAACTCCTTCGGGACTGTGGAGGAGTCAGTGACTGTTACAGAGAATCTGTCCTTTATGAAGATAGCACCCCCCCCCTTCCGGTGGGCCTATTGGTTCTGAATACATTGTATGAGGGGAGGTTGATACTGTGGTCAGGGGTAGAGCCTTTAAGCCAGGTTTTGGACATCATGAGCATGTCAGGCCTGGTGTGGAGTACCAAAAAACAGAACAGCTCACTTGCGCAAGGAGGGTACAGGACATACCGAAGACACCAAGAAGGAAACAAACGTCCGCACTCATCTGTTGTACTGGTAAACATCTTTTATTATAAATTAAAAAGGTACACCACTATAGTAGATACAGCTGGCTACATTAACAGAACCCCGACCAGTTTCATACACAGTACATCCTCAGGGGGAAGTTCCAGGGTGCAGGTCAAAGAGTAATTTGTGCAAAAAAAATTTAGTGACAGTGCAATGATTCCAATATTTGAGTGCATTTACAGAAACAGTGCAATAAATGGATTGCCTTGATTATCAAGAAATTCTAGGCACCGCCATCATATTTCTACATCTATACCAGAGTTCCTACGTGCTTACAACACTAGCCTTAGCTAGATATTATTGTACGACCCTGTGATAAAATATAAAATATAAAATATAAACCTTATAATACCAACACCAAGTTAAAATACATTGTTATATACTGATACATCAAAAGAACTACTGTGACAGCAGGACACTTAAATTCTATCTACTGCTAAATATCTTATTCCATTATCTCATTGCTGAGTTCGCACATGCGCGTCGAACTCCTTGGGAGAGTAGGCTTTGAGGCGTGTGGCACTGTCTGTCCAATGTGGAGTGCTCTGCATGGGGCTCGACAGTATCACACCAATCCTCAGCCAGGCTGGTCCTGATTCTGTTTTGCCTGCAGTGGTCTGTACTTGGAAAGAAGAAGCCACACCAATCAGGAGCCGGCTTTTTCCTTTCATCTGCAGGTCACCACAGAGCAAACAGCTGTTTGCGTCTTGATGTCCCACGTCCCGCTCTCTGCCATACTAAAGTTTCTCCCACCCGTGTGGAGCAGGCCACAGGCTAAGCTCCATATGGGCTGGGAGTAGTGCGTCCCCGAAGGCACGGTTACTGGATGTAAGCACGATCGATCGCACTGGCTGCGAGGAGTCGCTTTCCTCGCCTGCTTCCTCCATGTCCTGCTGTCTCTGCCATCGCACTGGTGAACCCCCCTTCCCACCTACCAACATTGGGGTGCTCAATCTCTGTGCGGCCTGTACATCCCCATCCTTTGGTAAACCTGTTGTGGTTCCGACACTGAGATGTCTACTCCCGGTGTCGGATGTGGCCCCCCCCACATATCCTCTGACTTCGGGGTGCACAATCCCCAGGTCAGCATTGATGCCCCTTTGAACCCCCCCATACTCTGGCACACTGTGAGCCCACCTCAGTGTGCCAACATCCATAGTTTCCCTGTAAAAAAAGAAAACAGACCCACAAAGTCTTTTTTTTTTTAATTTTAAACCTGAAAAGAAAGAAAACAGTCCCTCGTCGTTGTTGCTGGCCCCCCTCCCTCAACCCACACCCTTCCTCTGAACACCCCACTTCCCCACACCCCCTCACCCATACTTACCTCCGGAGGTTGGGGGCAGTGATCTTCAGTGGATCGGGAACACATCTGCACTCTTCAAAAGCTGACTGCAAACTGAAGAAATGACGGTAAGTCCTATAATGGCAGTGAATGGGGGGTTTTCAATTTAGGTTGATAGCTCAGCCATTTGTGGGAGTTGTGGTCCCAAATTTTCAGCATGGGGTTCTTGGGATCCCACCTCATGAACACAGTCACTGTCATTTCGTTTCTCAGTCCCGAAAGGTGATTTCATGGTCACTGTGCAGAAGCACCTTTTGGACCAATTAATAAAACAACAGTGCCGCTGTTCATGAGGTGGGGTCCCAAAAAGCCCTTGTTGCAAATTTGGTGAAAAAACTCCCAAAAATGACTGCGTTATGAGCGTCCATTGTGCAGTTTCTATGCACACTTGTAACGTCATCAATTTTTAAGATTTTCACTTCAAATTTCCAACATTGCTATTGCTTCACACCCCCTTATGAACAGTACAGCTGTCATTTTTTATGGCCTTCCCAAAATGTGTTTTTGCATCTGGGACGCAGAATGGCGTGGTCGCTCTGCAAAATCAACTTTTGGGACAGATTAACGAAATTCCAGTGCCACTGTTCACGAGGGGAGATCCCAAAAAAGCCATGTTGAAAATCTGGTGAAAACATTCCAAAACATGACTGCGTTAAGAACATACATTGTGCAGTTTTTACACACACTTGTAACTTTGCCACTTTTTCATATTTTCACTACAGATTTTCCGCATTGCCATTTCTTCACACCTCCTCATCAACACAGAGTACAGCTGTCATTTTTCACATCCTGCCCGAAATGTATTTTTGCACCTGTGGTGCTGAATGGCACACTCACTGTGCAAAATCACCTTTTGGGATTGAGTAACAAAATGATACTGGCACTGTTCATGAAGGGGTGTCCCAAAAAGCCCATGTTGAAAATTTGGAGCTAAAATACCAACAAATGCCCGGGGCATTAGGTTTCCAATTGTGACGCCCACCGTTAAAATGCAAGACAGAGGAATATACAGAGAAAAATATGGGAGACATGTACACGAGCAATACCAACAGCAAACTGTCGGCATTGTCAAATGCTTGTTTTATCCTCTATTGTACTGTTTCTGTAAATGCATTGAAATATTGGAATCATTGCACTGTCACTTTAAATTTTTCTGCATAAATTACTCTTTGACCTGCACCTTGGAACTTCCCCCTGAGGATGTAATGTGTATGAAACCAGTTGGGGTTCTGTTAATGTAGCCAGCCATATCTACAATGATGCCGTGCCTTTTTAATTTGCAATAAAAGTTGTTTACCACTACAACAGAGGAGTGCGGACATTTGTTTGCTTCCTGGTGTGGAGTGTGATGGACAGCATCTGCTTGTTCTTATATTGTTTTATATTTTGTGATATAAATGTATGTTCTGTGGATTTCTGCTGGGGAAAATATGGTAGCCAGCAAGGCATTCTGGTATATTAGGTTTCTGAACATGCACTGGCCTGCTGGTTACCTTTGGCTTGGAAAAAAAAACTGACTTCCTGGGACATAATAAACACCAGGTTATAACACATTGTAAAACTTCAATCACTTTGAAGTCCAGGAAGCCATAGAAACTGCATCTTTTACAACATTCTAGGAAGCGACAACTTGTAACAGCTACATGTTATATCTCTCACTACTAGAAGATAACTGTTTGTCAGGATGTGTTTCTTTTTTTTTTTAAATTAAACAAGTTTTTATTGTGATATAACAATTCAACACAACCATGACATAACACAAACCAAAAAAAAGCAAGATATAACATATCCTGAAAGGGGTTGTTTACAGACAGGATAATGTAACAGAGAAAATAATAATTACAAAATACTTAAACAATCCTATCTACCCTCCTTCCCTCCCCACAACCTACCACACCCCCCTTTTGAGGTGCAAATATTCCATATCTATAGTTACAGACATTGTAAATGAGACAAAATATCTATCGGCTAGTCAGAGTACATCTTAAAGGGAATTAAGACGTTCGTGAGTACCAAGACAATTTGATCAGGACAAGTAGAGGGCATACAGTTTCTCTCATTTTTTGTTAAATAAGGATTTACAATGACGTACATCCACAATTAGTTGTTCAGCACGAAGGGCAAAGGATAATTCATGCAACCATTCTGCATAAGAAATAGGGGCTTGATCCATCCAATGTCTAAGCACTCATTTTTTGAGGATGTGTTTCTGAACATCAAAGGGACAAAGAACATAGATCATGAGCAGTAGTAGTGTTATTGTTAGTAAGATCCAGAATCTCTCTCTCTCTGTCTCTTTCTCTCTCTGTATAAGAAGAAGGCTGCTTTGTGAGAAGCATGTGAAGTTCTGCAGTTCCTGAAGAAGTTCTCTGTGTACATAGCTTGGTTTTTCAGGATACATTTTATTTGGCGACGAGGATAAAAGAGTCAGTGAGAAACTAAAGAACAAGGACGTTTTCGCTCAGAGTGAGAAAAAGAAAATTATTCAGAGAGTGAAAGTAAAGAAAGTAGTGGGAGCTACGCATACAGTAAGTGGCTGTCTACATCCAAAGAGGAAATGGCTGGCACAGTAGGAATTGTGGCTTCTTTTAATTGTCAGATTCAGACCTGGGAGGAATACTGTGAAATCTTGTCACATTTCTTTACTGTAAATGATATTACAGAGGTTAGTAAAAAAAGAACCATTTTACTAAGTGGAGTGGTTGCACAAACCTACAGCTTAATGAGAAATTTGTTGAGCCCTGAAAAGCCTGGTGACAAATTGTATGAAGACTTAGTAAAATTGTTGAAAAATCACTTTAACCTAAAACCGAGTTAAATTGTGCAAAGGTTCAAATTTAATTCTAGAAATAGAAAATCTAAAGAGGCTATGGGTGCATATGTGACAGAGTTGAGAAAAATAGTTCAGGACTGTAATTATGGAACAGATCCAGAAGCAAATGATTTGATACCTTTTATTGGACCAACATAGATGTAACAAAAAGAACAAAGTGCTTTAGCTTTCGGACCAACAAGTCCTTCCTCGGAAGCTTAAGACTAAATCTGTATGTAATTATGGAGAAACTTTAGAGCAAATGCTGAGTGATAGACGGGTCTGTGGAATAAATGATTGATAGAATTTAAAGAAGGTTATTGTCAGAAACAGATTTAACGTTTGAAACAGCATTGAAGTTGGCGCAAGCTGTGGAATCTGCTAGTCAAAATGTAAAAGATGTACAGCTGCAGTCGAGAGAAATGTCTGGTAAAGTTGTAGTTCACAAAAGCCATGGGACTCCATAAACAAAAGGTTTAGGAACAAAGAGCAGCTGAATAAGAACATAACTAAGAATTACTACCATTTTGGGGAGCCAGCATTTCCCGAGGGAGTGTCGCTTTAAAGATGGAAGATGCCACATATGTGAAATGAAAGACCATATCAGTAAAGCCTGTAGAAATAAGATTAAAGAGAAAAGTGAAGCCCACACACCAAGAAAGACAGGGAAACAGAGTAAGAGCAGTCCCAAAAGCTTCCGGCGTACCTTCCACTTGCAGGGGGAGGAAGAAAGTGAGGACATAGAGGAAGAGCAGGCTTATGCTATGCATAGTATGAAGGAGGCAAATATTCCCAAAGTAGCACCGATCATTCAGATGTTGGACATTAATGGCAAAAATTTACAATTTGAGGTGGACACCAGATGTAGTGTCACCATCATGAATCAAGCAGAATTCTCTAAGTTGTGGAATAGGAAGGAAGTCCAAGAGCTGGAGAAGTGTGCAATTAAATTGAAAACTTATACGGGGAACCCATAGAGATACTGGGGTCAGCAAGAGTAACAGTGGTACACAAAGAGACAGTTAAAGAATTACCATTGATAGTGGTGACGAGGACAAGCCCAAACTGGACTGCCTAACTGGCCGTGGACTGGAGAACAGTCAATCAGGTGACACTGTTACAGCAGTGGACACTGCAGGATGTGCCTGCAAAACATGAAGCAGTTTTCAAGGAAGATTTTTACCTTTACAGGGTACCACAGCAAAAATATATTTGGACAGTGACGCAACTCCACGTTTCTTTAAACCGAGATCTGTACCTTACGCAATGAAACCCAAGGTTGAGGCTGAACTTGATCATCTTCTGAGAGAGAAGATTATAGAACCGGTCCAGTTTTCAAGCTGGGCTACACCCATTGTTCCTGTACTGAAGCCCGATGGCTCTGTGAGAATATGTGGAGATTATAAACTGACTGTGAATAGGGTGTTATGCTTGGAGCAGTACCCAATTCCAAAAATTGATGATTTGTTTGCAGTCCTTGCAGGAGGAGAACGGTTCACAAAGCTAGACATGAGTCATGCATACCAACAGACTGTGCTGGATGAAGACTCTAAGCAGTGTGTTACTGTGAATACCCACAAGGGTCTGTTCGGGTATAACCATTTACCCTTCAGTGTTTCATCTGCTCCTGCTATTTTCCAATGAACCATGGATGAGTTGTTGCAAAGAGTCCCCCATGTGGCAGTGTACCTAGATGATAGTTTAGTAACTGGCCGGACAGAAGGGGAGCATCTGCAAAACTTGGAAGAAGTGTTAAACAGACTGGAAAAAGCAAGACTTCAAGTTCAAGTTCAAGTTTATTGCAGGAAAGACTCCATTGAGCAAGATCATTCACAAGGAGGTCCTGAGGCACATACACACACAGTTCACAATTACTTAGACAGGAGATATAAAATGTAGAACAACAAAGAAAAAAAAATATATATATATAATACAAGAGGTATACACAATAGAAGTCCTTATGCTATATATGCAGTACATTCCAGCTTTAGCCTTGCCCTAAATTACGCAACACATTTCAGCTTAATAAGTAGAGGGCCAGTTGGTACCTAGGAAGTTGACTTGGCATTGGGGGCCTAGTAGCACCTACATATGTCTTTTAATTTAGAGATAGCTAGTGTTTTGTAGGAGTTAATTGATATGATGCTGGTTAGCTTTAGCATGGCTTGTAGTTGGTTCCAAATGTTTGGGAGGGCGCATGAGAAAGCTCTTTGGCCAGTTGTGGTATGTGTCCTGGGAACATCTAGTAGGATAAGGTCAGATTTCCTTAGGGAATAGGCGCTATGCGAGATGTGTATGAGAGACGTTAAATAGACAGGCAGTTTGTGACGTAGTAATTTGAGGGTCCAAATGCCAGCATACAGGAGGCGTCTGGTGGCAAGAGAGGTCCACCCAACTTCTGCATAAAGATCACAGTGGTGGGTACTGTACGCAGAGTTAGTAATGAAGCAAAGAGCATGGTGATAGAGTACGTCCAGTTTAGATAGGCTCAAGGTTGGGGAAGAGATAAAGATAATGTCTCCGTAGTCAAGCAAGGGAAGGAATTTTGCTTGGACAAGTCTTTTGTGGGTCGCGAGAGAAAAGAGGGTCCTATTTCTAAAGAAGAAACCCAAGCGTGCTTTAAGCCTCTTTGATAGATCCTCGATGTGGTCATTGAAGGAAAGCTTGCTGTCTATCCACATACCTGGATATTTAAATTTAGGTATGACTTCCAAGGGTTCGCCTAGGGAGGTAACTATGAAGTTTTTAGGTGGGGTAGGTAGGGCACCAGACAAGGCAAGTCTCGAGAAAATCATTGTCTTGGTTTTTTGGGCATTTAAGAGAAGCTTCAGTTAAAATGGAGCAAGCGCACTTTCCTAGGTAAGGAAGTCGTGTTGTTGGGACATAAAATAGATGCAACAGGATTGCGGCCTGTAAAGGAAAAGTACAGGCAATTCAAAAGGCCCCCGCACCCAATAATGTGTCTGAGTTGAAAGTTTATCTGGGACTGCTGAATTATTATAACAAGTTCTTACCAAACTTATCAACCCTTTTTGATGCCCTTGTATCAGCTCTTGAGGAAAGGAGTTAAATGGCACTGGGGAGCCAAGTGAGAGAAAACTTTTTTTTTTGTAGACTATTTTTCTCTCCTGCCAGTCTGGGGCATCTCTCAGGCTGATCTCACTTGATCTCTGCCACTAAACGCCTGCCTGAACCACTCCTACCAACAGATACATCGGTTTCAGGTTCCCAACTCTCCCTGGCCCCATAGGTGAAGGCTGAGGATCCTCAGGGGGTAGAGTCGAAGTTGTGGCCGGTGATGGGTGTGTGGAGCTTCAGTCACTGGAGGATCACCGTCGCCTCACCTGGCTGGCAGGGTTTTTTCCATTATCTCCAGGAGTGTAGCCATGCAATGACATCAGCACGGCTGCCCATAGATGTCCACCGTGCTCCTCCCACGTTGTTGTTCCCACGCTATTAGTACCTATGATCTCCACTGGGGGTCTCTACTGCAATGGAAAAGCCCTGGATACCTCCTCAGGGAGAGGAGAGCAGTCCCTTGATGCTCGATCCTCTCCCTCCCCTGCCGACCCCCCGGCACCTGAGCTCGTTCCCAAACCGGGGTCGCTGGCGTGGCATGAGGTGTGGCTTCCAGTGCTTCAACCCTCAGCGCCACTGGGCTCACTGCAAGAGAAATCTTCTGAGGCTTCCAAGAAGTTGCTCCAATCATCAGATGTGTTAGTTCACTATGACGGAGGCAAAGACCTCATTCTCTCCTGTGATGCTTCACCATATGGTGTTGGTGCAGTTTTGTTGCACCGCATGCTTGATGGAACTGGCAAACCCATTAGATTTGTGTCAAGGACTTTGACAGCTGCTGAAGAAAATTACTCACAGCTAGACAAGGAGGGATTGAGTGGGATGTTTGGGGTGCAGAGATTTCACAAGTATATTTATGGGTGATGTTTTGTCATCTGCACCAGACCACAAGCCCTTGATTTCTCTCTTCAATGAGATGAAGGCCGTACCACAGATGGCCTTGCCAAGGATCCAGAGGTGGGCTATCATACTTCGAGCTTATGAATATACCATAGTGTACAAGGCGGGTAAGGACCATGGTGTCACTGTGAGTCATCTTCCCCTACCGGAGGGCCCAACCAAAGCTCCTTGTGAAGAGCAAGTGTCGTTAATGGACCACATGAATGCCTCACCAGTGACAACTGCTCAGATCAGGTTCTGGACTTGAAAAGACTATGCTGGCAAAAGTCCAGGAGTACATCTTGCGAGGATGGCCCAAGGTAGTTCTGCTAACTCAGTTCACACCATACTTCTAAAGAAAAACTGAGCTCAGTGTGCAGGATGGATGTGTCTTTTGGGGGGCTGCCTCAAGGTCGTAAACTTGTCCTTGAGCAGTTGCACCAGTTGCACCATGGAATGACACGAATGAAAGGACAAGCTAGAAGTTATATGTGGTGGCCCAAGATGGATGAAAAAATTGAAAATAAGGTTGAAAGTTGTGACACGTGCCAGAAACATAGGAAAGCTCCAGCCACTGCTCCATTCCACCCATGGGAGTGGCCTGAGAAACCCTGGAGGTGATTGTATCTAGATTATGTTAGTCCATTCCTTGGAACATTGTTCCTAGTTATTGTGGATGCACATTCCAAGTGGATAGATGTTTATCCAATGACTTCAGTGATGTCAGCAGCTACCGTAGAGAACCTCTGAATGAGATTCAGTAACCATGGCTTACTCGAGATGGTAGTGTCTGACAATGGAACTCCTTTTGTCAGCATGGAATTTAAAGAATTTATGGAAAGGAATGAAACTGAGCACATAACATCTGCTCCATATCACCCTTCGTCAAATGGGTTAGCAGAAACAGCAGTACGAACGTTCAAGAAGCGTTTAAAGAAAATGTCAGGAGATACGTTAGAAACAAAAGTAGCTTGCGCATTGTTCAGCTACAGAATAACACTACAGTCAACAACAGGAGTTGCCAGCCCAACCTTGCGCCACGCCGGCGACCCGGATTTGGGAATGGGCTCGGGTCATCGGGGATCAGCAGGGGAGGGAGGGGATTGAGTGTCTGGAGGACTGCTCTCCCCTGCCAGGGTGGGTATCGGGGTATGCCTCACTCCCCAGTGGCCCCTGATGGAGATCAGGGACCCTGCAGGAAGTGATGCCACAACAGAGTTGGGGGCGGAGCGGCAGCAGATGTCTGCTTGTAGGTGCACTGATGTCATTGCACATCCACACTCCAAGGGGGCAGCAACAAAGCCAAAAAAACAGAGGACCAGGAAGGCAATGGAGACCCTGGGAACTGGTGCCCACATCCCACCACCAGGCCAACCCTCCACCAGCCCCGACCCAGGATGGCTCCTCTAATTTCAGACAGGCCACCAGGTAGATGGGGCAGGCCCTCTCCTGGGGGGATGATCGGGGGGGCTGAGCAAGTCTGTGGGTTTGGTGCGGGGGCCTCTGGGGAGGGTGGTTTCAGGCTGGGAGTAGAGGCGTCAGTTGAGAGGGTACTCCTGAGAGATGCCCTGTTCCACCAGAGCAGGAAAATAGTTCACAAAAAAAAAAAAATAAAAACAGGAGTGTCACCAGCCAAGATGTTAATGGGTCGGAAATTGAGGTCAGCCTTGGATTTTTTACACCCCGATTTTAAAGGAAAGGTGATACAGAAACAGTTAAAAACCAAGGAAAGGGATGATAAGCATGCAAAAGCATGAAGTTTTGTGACAGGAGCTTCAGTATACAGTGGCAACTTTGGTCAAGGAAAGAGATGGATACCTGCAATTATTCATGAAGTGACAGGACCCCTGTCCTACAAAGTGTTGCTGGGAGATGGCAGAGTAGTGTGCCGACATGTGGAACAAATCCACAGGAGGTACAGTGAACCAGACAGAGCTGTGGACATAGAGATTGAGTACTCTGTGAAAGGGGCCAGTTTCCAAAGCCAATCCAATTCCTTACAGATTCATGAGAAATCAGGAGAGTTACCACTTACCACAGAAGTCCCAAGTAAACCAGAGACATCCGTCACTGACATGACACCTATACCACTTACACCGAAAATTAAAGAAGTGACTTTGTCAACTGTGTCTGGAAATTCCTCACCTGTAGATAGTTCAGTACCAGATTTAGAGCTTAGACGCTCTTCAAGGAACAGAAGATTTTCCTCATATTTGAAAGACTATGAACTTTAAACAATAATAATCATAATATAAAAAAAAGTAGTAGCTGGGGGGTGGGGGGAGAAATGATATACAGTATGTGCAACTGTAGTGTAGTATTATGAGGCACCACTAGAGGGTGGCATGGACTCTAAAAGAACACAGATCTTGAGCAGTAGTAGTGTTGTTGTTAGGAAGATCCAGAATCTCTCTCTGTGGCCCTATGCACTACTCAGGCAGAGTGGCTACACACACGTATCTGGGGTGCGCAGCCATTCTGCACCCTACATGCCCCATGCAGGATGCACCAAGGGGGGCATGCAGCACCTATGCGCCTGATCCCCTGGTTGCATGAAGAGCAACGTGTCGGGGGCAAGTGAGGGGCATGCCAGCACTACACACCATGCATCAAGATGCGTAGTGCTGGCCATGGGGATGCACAGGGGGTGCAGGTTATGCCAGGGAGAACCCTGCCGTAAGTCCCCTACATGCCCTGTGAACACAGTGGGAGTCACCTAACACCAAGGTGAGTAGCCCACCCACACACTGGGGCCACTGCAGATGGATGCCTGCTGCCTCCCACCTGCCCCAGCACTCATCGGACACCCCCCCACACAGGGGCACTGGACACTGATGCTGCTTCCACCTCCCTCGAACAGCACCACCTGCCCACCCCCCATTAACGGTGGGGTACAGTGCCTTCCCCCTGCACTGCAGACTGCCATCCCCCCACCCAGTCCCTGTGCACCTGTCAGGTGCCATCGGAGGGCCAGCGGCTTTGCCCTTCTCTTGCCACCACAGCCGCTGGCTGTTGCTCATCCTACGTTCCGCTGCTGAAGGGATCCACTGAACTGCCCCATCTGGGCATCTGGTTGGATGCCTGGCTGGACCCACAATCCCACCCCCAGCTGCACTGCTGAGTCCTGCATGCCAGGGGAGCGGGGACACGGACAGGTGGCTGGCAGTCGTGAATGCCGCCGGTGCGCACCTGTCCACAGGTGGGTCATGCGCCTCCATCATGTATTATCTGCCCATTAATGCATAGCACCCTGTGTATGTAGAAGAAGAGGACTGCCTTGTAAGAAGCATGTGTAACCCCCCCTTGGGGGCTTACCTTAATTGCCCCCAGGTCCCGTCTTCCTCCCATTGCTGCTGGCATCCTGCCCTCATCCCTCCTTTAGCCCGATTTCTCCTGGTACCCAGAAATTCCTCCCAAAGCAGCCCTTTCATTTAATTTAGCCCAGTTCAGGCTTAAACATTTAGTCACAAGCTGCTGGCTTTGTTTGCAGGCCGCTGGCACTCACGTAGGCGCAATTGGCGCCTTTTACATTCCGATCACAGATACGATCAAACAAAAAGGAATTTCTTGGTCCTGGTGCCTCTTCTCAGTTTAGTGAGGCAGATGACCAGAACAGTATGGCTTAAATGCCGTTTGGGGGCTATTTGAAAAGGTTTACCTCAGGGCTACTAGTGGGGCTCATTAATATGCATGAACCCCGCATGGATATTCATTAAGTTGCTGCTGCCGCTTTGGGGGGGGGGTCTGTGTTATGGTGGCATCGACTCAGGAACTACAGGGGCTACATACACATATGAGGACTTATTTGAAAGAGAATTGTCAGGGCTACAAGTGTGTGGGGAATGTGAATTAAAATAATATTGCTCCTGGCTGCACCAGACTAAAGAACATGTGGGACTGCAATATGGGGACAGTGTATTTTTCAGCAGCCACCATTTTGGGAGTGCAACAGCCAATCACGAGCTGGGATTTCAGCTAGGGGCTCATGGGACAAGGCAAGTGACTTGTGGGAAAGAAACAGGGGTTTATTCCTGATGCCAAAGATCCAACCAATTAAAATGCTCAGACTGTAATTGACAGTTTGCTTAGCCAACCGGATTTCTGGAACTCTGCTCTTTGCTTTGAGAGGGACAGTTTAAAGTGAGTCATTTGGTAGTTCAGCTCGAGACATTGACGAGAAGGGAACCTGTGTGGCTCTCTGCTACCTTTTCACATGGAAGGCCCTGTGGAGATTTCTCCGGTCCAAAAGAGGATCAGACATTGGAACTGCCTGCCAGCAGACCAGACAGAAGTGTTACCGGCACTGCTTGTAATTTGGACCGAAGATTTTTGCTTCTGAAGCGATCAGCTCAGTTTGTGTGTGGGACATTCTCAGAATCAAAAGGTTTGCACAGTAAGGCTGTAATTTGCAACTGGACTGAATCCGAGCTGTTGTTTAAAGTAGTTAGTGACTTAAATGTGCTGAATGTGTTTCGTGGGTCGAGACTGGTTCCCCACGAGAGAAACTGTTACGCCAGAAGAAGCCAGAAGGGGAAGGAAGGAAACATATTCAATTCAGTGCTTTAGAGTAACTGGTAATTGCTATTTTTCTTTTAAACTTAGATTGTGGGCTTTTAGTGACACTGTACTTTCTTTGTTGTCTTTACTTATAATTGTTTATGGGCTGTTGAAAATTTAAAACATAGTGGTGGTGTAATTCTGTGCTGTCTTTAATTGCTGCAAATTTTTGCCCCCCTCCCTCCCCTTCCCCCAACTCTTAATTATTTGCCCTGTTAAATCTGATTGACAGGACTAAACACAGGGTATAGTAAGGGGTGTGAAGTAGAAGGGACATAAGGGGGAAGAAGCCCACCCTCAGCACGACAAGTGTTTTGACTCATTTATTTATTTATTGGTTTCTTTTTTTTTTTTAAGAAAATTATCTGAGGATCAGTGGCAGGATTTTTAGGACAGTAAATTAATAAAAAGGGAACTAGGAGAGCTTCAGTAGCAGACAAGTAGTGAAATTGCAGTATAATGTGGGGAGTGGTGCAATGCAGTGGCTGTGGGGCAGCCATATTCAGGCAGACCTTCTGGACACTGAGGTGCTGCCCTATCTGCATGCATCTCTCTGGACTGTGGGATGAGGTAGCCAGACTCAGAGCGGAAGTAAACTGGGTCAGGAGTACCATCACCCCTATCCAGAGACCACACAGTCCAATGCAACTGCCTCAAAGGATGCCGAGAACGAGGAGCACTTGGATGACAGTGGGCTCAGGGAGGGTTAGAGCGGTCAGGCAGAGGCACATCCCAGATCCTATTCCACTCAAGAACTCATATGCCACACTGGCAAATGAGGACAACCAAATAGAGGTACCCAGAGAAGTGGAAGGAAAGGATGTGGAGGTTAGCCAAGGAGGTGACCTCAGCGGAGAAAGCAGTGGACCCCAGAAGAGGAGAAGCAAATCCTGTTGGGGACTCCATCATAAGAGGATCAGCTAGGAACACAGGAGGGGAGGACAGGAGATGAGGTGCCTACCAGGTGCCACGGCATGGAGGGATGGAAGGAAGATCCTGGGGATCACTGGGAAGGCAAGACGGGAGGGTGAGCTGGATGTCATTATCCACCTAGGTACTAATGACCTGGAAAATGGGGAGCCAAAGGAAGTTCAGGAAAAGTTTAGGAAATTGGGGAGGGGTCTCAAGCAAGTAGCTACTTCTGTCACTTTCTCAAGTACTACCTGCGAGAAGGCAGGGAAACATAGGAGTGCATGCACCAGAACTTTAACTCATGGTTGAAGAACTAGTGCTGTGAGGAAGGGTTTGGATTCATTGGTGACTGGGGACCCACCTGGAGGATGGAGGTTTGTTCAAGCCTGACGGCCTGCATCCATCCTGGAGGAATCAAGCACTCAATGATAAGTTCAAATGCTACATTGACAAGCATTTAAACTAGCAAGGGGGTGGCAGACCAGCAAGGAGGGTACCTACTTGCTCACCCCCC
Organism: Neoceratodus forsteri; assembly: GCA_016271365.2. Lineage (NCBI taxonomy): Eukaryota > Metazoa > Chordata > Ceratodontiformes > Ceratodontidae > Neoceratodus > Neoceratodus forsteri. The sequence continues at coordinate 1,704,309,042 of CM028129.1, read as the reverse complement.
ACAGCTAGCAGTGGAACCAGTGAATCAGAGGGTGGCTATCTCTGCAAAACAGTGTGCAAAAGATGGAGATTAGTGCCCAAGAGGTGGATAGGCAGAAAAGGGGCAAAATTCAGCAGAAGGGCAGACAGCAAGGAGAACCAGGGATAAAGAACAACCAAGGAAGGGGCTGGAGTAGAACAGTGAAACAGTCTAGGGAGGTCAAATCATGGAAAGCCATGTGTGCAAATGCCAGGAGCCTTAGCAACAAGATGGAAGATCTGGAAGCTGTCATGGTGCAGTCAGACCTGGACATTGTGGCCATCACTGAAACCTGGTGTAATGATAACAATGACTGGGAGATGGCCATACCTGGCTACAACATATTCAGAAGAGACAGAGCAGGCAGGAAGGGAGGAGTGGCACTGTATGTGAAAAATGACATAAGGGGCACAGAGATCCAGGAGGAACAAAATGGGGGGAGAGATACTGTGGGTTAAGCTGGAAAGGAAAATGGGAACAGCCATCCACACAGGTGTGGTCTATAGACCACTAGCCCAGGAGGAAGAAACAGATAGGGAGCTGATGTTAGCCATCCAAAGGATGGCAGACAAGGGTGAGGTAGTACTGGTTGGAGACTTCAATATTCCAGACGTGGACTGGAGCATCCCAGCAGCAGCAGCATCAACTAGGATCAGATTTATCCTGGACTCCCTTCAGGGTGCCTTCCTCAAGCAACTGGTCATGGAACCAACTCGGCAGAAGGCAATACTGGACCTTGTGCTCACAAACAGGGACAGTGTGATGGGGTAACAGTGGGGGAGCACCTGGGGAACAGTGACCACCAGCCATTGTGGTTTGAAATCACAGAAAGAGCAGAACCAAACCACACAAAAACACGTATCCTGGATTTTAGGGGCAGACTTTGGGAAAATGGGAGATGCTTGAAAGATGCATTAAGGGAATGGGACAGGAATCAGGGGTTGAAGAACAGTGGGCAGTATTTAAAATGGGATTACAAGAACAACAGAATTATGCATTAAGCAGGTTAGCAAAAGAAAAGGAAGAGGAGACCATTATGGTTTTTTCCAAAGAGGTAACAAAGAAAGTGAAAGCCAAAAAGACTGCATTCAGGCAATACAAAAAGACACAGGCAGAAGGGGATAGGGAGAAGTACCAGGAGAAGCAAAGGGAGGCAGGGCGGTCAGTAAGGGAAGCCAAAGCTCAGACAGAAGAACACATTGCAAAATCAGTGGGTAGAGGAGACAAAACCTTTTACAGGTACATAAGTGAAAAAAGAAAGCCAAAGGATAGTGAGACTGAAGGGGGAGGATGGGGGCTGAGTGGAGGATGACAACAGTAAAGCTGACATATTGAACAGGTATTTCTGCTCAGTCTTTACTGAGGAAGAGGAGGGTAATGGGTCTGAAGGGAGTACAAGGGGTGAGAATGGTGCAGAAATGGACACAAGTCCCTTTACACGAGAAAGAGTCCTGAAGGAACTGGAAGTAATAAGAGTTGATAAAGCAATGGGGCCAGATGGGGTGCACCCAGGGTCCTTAAAGAACTAAGAGAGGTGGTGGCTGAACCTCTGGCTATCCTCTTTAGCCGATCACTGGAAACAGGGGAGGTACCCAAAGACTGGAGGACAGCAGATGTAGTCCCCTTATACAAAAGTGGGAACAAAGAGGAAGCAGGGAACTACAGACCAGTCAGCCTCACCTCGGTAGTGGGGAAGATCATGGAAGCACTACTGAAGGAGAGATTGGTGGAACATCTGGTTGTCAATGGACTACAGGATCCAAGGCAGCATGGTTTCACCAGGGGGAGGTCATGTCAGACCAACCTCATTGAATTTTTTGACTGGGTGACTAGAGAGGTGGATCAGGGGAGGGCAGTGGACATGGCCTATCTGGACTTCAGCAAGGCCTTTGACACTGTGCCACATAGAAGACCATTATACAAACTGGGAAATATGGGTGTGGGCAGGACAGTAGTGTGGTGGGTAGGTAACTGGCTGGGTGGCAGGACACAGAGGGTGCTGGTAAATGGCTGTCACTCCACAGAGGGAAGAGTGACCAGTGGGGTACCACAGGGATCAGTGCTGGGACCGGTCCTATTCAACATCTTCATCAGTGACATTGCACAGGACCTAGAAGGCAGAATTTCACTGTTCGCTAATGACACAAAGCTCTGTAACAGAGTACACACACCAGAGGGTGTAGATAGAATGAGAAGGGACCTGCAGAAACTTGAAGAATGGTCAGGGGTTTGGCAGTTGAAATTCAATGCAAAGAAGTGCAAGATAATGCATATGGGGCACAAAAACCCTGGCACAATATATCAGTTGGGGGTGAGGATATAGCATGCACCAAACAGGAAAGGGATCTTGGGGTTATCATCTCTGATGACCTCAAGGTAGGAAACAGTGTGACAAGGCAGCAGGTAAAGCAAATAGGATGCTGGGATGTATAGGCAGGGCATCACCAGCAGGAAAGAGAGGTCATAATTCCGCTATACAAGACACTAGTGAGGCCCCACCTGGAGTACAGTGTACAGTTCTAGAGACCATACCTACGTAAGGACATAGACAGGGTAGAGAAGGTTCAGAGGAGGACAACAAAGATGGTGCATGGATTGCATCACAAGTCCTATGAAGACAGGTTGAAGGAACTGAACATGTACTCCCTGGAGGAGAGGAGGGAGAGAGGGGATATGATAGAGACATACAAGTATCTCACAGGGAGGAACAGGGTGCAGGAATACATTATTTTTAAGCGAAAAAGATGTTCCAGGACTAGAGGGCATGGGATGAAGTTGGAGGGAGGACGATTCAGAGGAAACATGAGGAAGAATTTCTTCACAGAACGGGTGGTGGACAAGTGGAACACCCTGCCAGAGGAAGTGGTGGGGGCTGAAACAATCACGGGATTTAAGAATGCATGGGATAGACATAAAGGAATTCTGGAGGTCAGGGATAAGGGGCAACAGACTTCTAGGAAAACATAAACTGAACTTACAAGCTCAAATGGGCAGACTGGGTGGGCCATAGGCCCTTATCTGCCAACACTGTCTATGTATCTATGTAGCTGGAGGCTTCACCAGCAGAAGATCACAAACTTTTTTCAGAACTGTTCATCCAGCCAGGGCCATGCCACCTTGGCCTAGGCCGCTACTCCTGCACCAAAGACCACTCGGTGAAAGATCAGCTCGGGGATTCGGCCCCCCCATGCAACACCATCACGCAGGTTGCAACAATCAAAAGGTGTGGCATATTGGCCCTCCTTCTCCCTGCCCATCGATCATCACCACAGGGTCTACATCTTGCCTGATGTGCAGCCAAATCCTGGTAGCATGAGTACAGAGTAGCACCCTGCAACAGTGGTTTAAATAATCTGTGGTACCATCTAATTGTTTTACTTTTCTTGGGTTACAAAGGACTGAGTCCTCCAGCATGGGATTACAAATAATTGGGTTGTTTGCATGGTGAACTGCTTTTCTTTCCACCAAAGGGCCTCAACATCAGTTGCAACGCTGGCCACCCCTGGGCAATGCTTCAGGCTAGCCTGTTTAACATTCTGGGTACCCCGTGTATTTGAACTATATGGTTGGGACTTAAAGTGCATGCATGAACAGCCTGAATTAAATCAGAATACTAACTGTTTGCCTAGATTGACACCCCTCCCTTGTTCACTGCCCCCAAATAAATCTGATTTGTTTTAATGTTAATCTGGCTTGTGAGCATATTAGTACTTGATCTAAAGTCATTGAATGTACTGCAAAGCATATTGAAAGTGCATGGTGATATTGTTGAATCTGTTTTTTGCAGGGGGTTACAGGGCACGAGCCAGAGATCCAGACCCTGTTGGTAAGTGGGCTGACTGTGAGCATATCATTAATTGTCAAATTGTCTGGTATTTCGATTGTTGAACACTGCTGCTGTTCAGGGTTTTGTAAAAGGTCACTAGGCAGGATTGTGGGTGGTATTAGTTTCCCAGAGGGCTGTACCTACTCTAGTTACCCATGTAATTTCTCTGGGTGGAGGCACCATAGCACTACTACAGGTAGGGGTGCCCCCACCATACTAGGTAGTCATGAACCCAGGCCCCTCAGCCTGTTATTAAGGATACAGGCAGGGGTAGTAGCCCTTGCTATAATGGCACCATGGTTACACATGTAATAAAGCTCTGCAGTTCCTGAAGAAGTTCCCTGTGTACATATCTTGGTTTTTCAGGATGCAACAGTGGTACAGTGTTTTAGGGGCCCCTTACATTTAGGTCCTTACATAAAGGAGAGAGGAAGAGTGTTTTATGGTTTAAGGTGGGTACCCTTATGATGGGAAGTGCCACCACATACTTCTGACACAGGGGGTACCTGGTCCTTACAATTTCATTCTTAAATTCCGTACATTCTGCTCTGTATTATGAGTTGATGCTATGTTCTGTATTTATTGCTCTATCTTTTTTTTTTTAACTCAGAATTGCTTTTATTGGTTGAAATGGAAACAAAACCATCAGTTACAGCTCCGGTAATGAGTACATAAAGCCATAATTCCAATGATCAAAACATCAAATGGAATATCTCAGTCCATTAGGAACCCAAAAAGGGTCAGATGGGAGCACAAAGTGTACTTGTCCATCTATGATAGGAAGCCCACTTTATGGAATCACCCTGTCTGCCCTTGTGAATTTCTGAATAAAATCACTAAATTCCTTAAGAGCAAAGAAGAGAATAAAAAGGAGAAATATTGTAGCTTATACAATGTTAACCACTACCTAGGTAAATGCAGCTACCTATGTAAACTAAATGTGGAATCTAAGCAAAAAAGTGAAAAAGAGAAAGAAAAGAAAAAAAAAAAGGACCTAAACAGACAAACGGTATAACACGTAACTCCCCCCCAACATTGACTGAATGAAACACATGGGCTTTCTCTAAGGGATCCCATCTGTTAAACCTATCTAGGGCCTAGAATCTTCTGCAAGCCTTCTCCCCTGCAATGTATCTGGCTTAGACAATAGCCTCCATTGGTCGCTACACCACCCTTTTGTGCCATGGGCTACAGCCAAAACTTCTTGAGTTCTAACTGTAGGGTATATGTTATCCTTTCCATGCGCTCTAACTCTGCGACCCGAGACAGCTACTGATTCACTGTAGGGTGGTCAAGCGATAGCCACTTGGCCGTTATGCACTTCTTAGGGTTTTCCCCAACTTTACTGCCTGACTCCTCCTAGGTAACAGGGCAGGAAAATTCAAGACCAGGTCTGTAAATGTGAAGGGAAAGAAGATCCCTGTCAGTGACTGGATGTCTCTATGGCTATGATGCCAAAACCCCACCAACTTAGGGCAGCTCCAAAAAATGTGATAATGAGTGCCTTTAGGCTCCCCGCACTGCCTCCAGCATGCCTCTGTCAAAGTAGGTAAAGTATTTTGTTATCGTGGGGGGATCAAAAAAAATGGATTAAAACCTTCCAGTTGTATTCTCTCCATGTTGGAGATGAAGTAACCTGCCAACCTAAGGGCATAAACAAGGTGAAAGAGTCTAACATGTTTAAATATAAGAAAAATAGCAGGACAAGAGGACACAGCATGAGATTAGAGGGAGGCCGATTAAGGGGGAATGTGAGGAAATTCTTTTTCACAGAAAGGGTGGTAGATGCATGGAATGGCTTACCACAAGAAGTGGTGGCTATGAATACAGTGCAGGGCTTCAAACAGGCATGGGATAGGCATAAGGGAGCAATACAAATGACTATGAATAGATAGGTCACTGACAGAGCAAAGGCCGATGGCACATTTATAAGGTAGAAAAAGAAATGGGCAGACTGGATGGGCCTTGCGGTCCTTATCTGCCGTCAACTTCTATGTTTCTATGTTTCTATGTAACCCCTCCGCAGCCTGCATGACCACTGTACCAGTGGGATCACTATTCCACTTTCCCGCTCCCATCTACCCTGGATCTCAGCTAGTGGAGAAGGATTTGCAGGGGATACAATAGTGTATAAAACTGATATATGTCTGAATTTGTCTTGGAGTTTAACAGCATCATAAAAGGAAGATTATAACCATGTCTGATCCCTGCATACATGTTGCAAAGTATCGGCTGAGTGTGTAAAATTCAGAATCTGCAAATATCTGAAGTGATCTTCCTGATGGAAGGAGTAGATATCCCTGAGTTTAGCAAAGGAGAGACAGCCTGCATGGTCAGTGCATTGAAAAAAGTAGTCAGACCTCGACACTCCCAATAGGAATAACCTCGGTCTAGTTGAGGCGGGAGAAAAGAATCCTCATGGTGAAGGAATGAGAGGGAACCTAGTACAGTGGGGGTATTAGTAAGTTTGTGAAGATGCAAAAGTATACGCAGGGAATGTTTTAGCCAGGGATTTGAAGTTTGTGACCAGATGTGGGAGGGGATAACACTTGTAGGCAACGTCCATAGGGCTCTACCAGGTAGTGTAGCTTCCTCAATTGGGTAGCATCCAGAATCCAAACACTGTTTTGCCCATGTACACAGATGAGCTCCCTGTGCAGCCAGGTAATAATGGTGCAGATGAGAAAGTCCCAAACCACCCTCCTCCTGAGACGCCCGAAGAACTTTAATAGAAAGATGGGGTTTCTTACCTGCCCATATAAAGTGTACATCTCTATTTATTTTGTTCCAAAAAATGGTTGGGAATGGGAATGGTCTGAAAAAAAAGTAGTTGGGGGATGACGTTCATTTTTACCGTTTGCACATGGCCATACAGGGTATAGGGGTAAGAGTGTCCAGTGTGCAAAATCCGCTTGCAAAGTACTATATAGTTTAAAAACAGTTATTTTTGAATAAACAGGAGGAATCTGCTGATACTTGAATAGTCAGATATCTAAAAGTGTTCTTTTTGTCCAGGAAAAAAGGAAACTATGTCTAAACAGTTGGGGAGGAGTTCCACTAAAGATCATCGCCTCTGACTTGGTAAGGTTGATTTTATAACCAGCTAGATCACCGAACCCCAAGAGAGCCTCCAGCAGGTGTGGGAGAGAGGTCTGAGGCTCACTCCAAAAGAAGAGGGAGTCATCAGCAGAAAGAGCTAACTTCTGCTCAACCCCACCTGCCATCACTCCCCTAATGTTCAAGTTGTTATGAATAGAAAATTGCCAGAGGTTCCAGGGACAGGGCAAAAAAGCAAGGGAGATGGGGGCAACCCTGTCGTGTTCCTCTCTTCAACAGAAAATGGTCCGAAAGGAACCCATTGACCCTAACTCTTGCCTCGGGATTATTATAGAGAGAGGTAACCGCTGAAATAAATTTAGTTCCTAAACCAAACTTGGCCAGGGTGGAGGTCATAAAGGTCCAAGCCACCCTGTCAAAAGCCTTTTCGGCATCCATACTGATTGCTAGCTGGAATGACTTGGAGTGACGTTGGGCTGAGATAATGTTAAGGAACCTCCAGATATTATTCTGATGAAACCTGCCTGAGATGAAGCCTGTCTGGTCTGGGTGCACCAGGGAGTTGCTCTGTATCTTTGACGATCACGTTCTGTATGTACTGTTTTGTAGATATTGCTGTATCTTCCTGGATGTCCTAAGCAGGGCCTCCTTTTAATGGTGTGTCACTCAATAGAGCCTCTTTCAAGTAAACTAAATAAATACAATTATAAAATGGCCACAAAAAATCTAGAAATGTAATTGACCAAGAGATATCACCTGACCATGCAATAAATCTCGCATGCCAAGAGCTTCATTGGGGGATGAGGAGGTGGATCTCCAGCTTCCAAACATTTGTAGTCCCACTAGTTCACTATCTGAGGTCATGTGGTCACAAATGAAACCATAAAGGAAGCCCCCAGTGACTGTCTGCCTCATTACATAGGAAATACAAAGACGCTGAATTGCATGCGTCCTGGAGGAACTCGAACCTAGATCACTGAAATTAACAAAGCACAATATAACAGTGTTGGTGCGTATTCCTTTCAACCTAATAAGACTAATATCGCCTACAGTATATAAATAGCACATCAATACATACTGTATACTAAATACTTCTTTCATTATTGCTTTATACATTTAATGAAAGAGTTTTGCCAGGAAAAGCCTACTGAGCTGTAAACATGCTTACTTTGATGATTTGTTATGCTTATTTTGTACAGCACCCTGAGCCCCAGGGGAAGGCCACCAAAGAAATAAAACTTGCTTTGACTTGCCTAAATAGCACATTTCCAAAGATATCCCGGGCAAGGGGTACATAGAGAGATACAAGGTAGTTTTGCAACAAACACAAATATATTAAGGTACAAATGACTTGGATACTATCATCTCAAAAATGGAGGTAGTATAGCGCAGTGGTTTAAGGCTCTGAGCTGCAAATCTGGTGACATCCAGCAGACCAGACGTGGGTTTGAATCCCACAGCTTCCACTTGCATACTGTGTGACCCTGAGCAAGTCACTTAACTTCCCTGTGTTCCCAGGTTGCACCTGTAAAAAAAGCTTTCAGCTTAGTGTGCTATTCCTGGTCAAACAACTAAAAAAAAAAAAAATTATTTACAGCCTCAGTGATACCACCAGGCGCAGTTATGGTGAAGTTCTTCAGACCAAGGGACTTGCATACTCTGGGTAAATCTGGTGCTTTTCATTAGGTATCCATTTTACAGAAAACGAATATCCACTTTGCCTTCCAGAGCATAGTCTTGACTTGTTTTTGTAGCGTGCAGTGCAGTTATGCATTATTGGCAAGCTGGCAATGAGACTGCACCATGTAAATCTATGTATGTATGTATTTATTTACTCTTATTTAGTTAGATGGGGAAACAATTTATAAAGAAACAACATTTTATTACAAACAACTTCCTGTTGGCAGTAGCATAGACATCTTTCAGTAGTTCTTGATTACAAATATTCACTCACAATTCACAAATAAAATTCCAATCAAGAATATACATTTTAGGCATTTATTTTTTTTGGGAATTAAATTTTATTAAAGTTTATCTGACATAACAAGTACATTTATACAGACTGTAACAGACATGGGATTGCACTGAATTCCATTAGATTGAAGCAGAGTGCCATAATAAATATTCTATTCAAATCTATAATGTCATAAAATACCGTAGACCATGCTGCCTATAAGGCTATTAACCCCAAAAACAAAATGATAGTCACAATAAAACAGGAATAAAAGAAAAAAAGATAATAAAATCATCTAGAAGGGGAAGTTAATGCAACCAGGAGATTAAAATAATCCTGGCTGTCTATAAAGCGACTGGGGGAGGGTTAGATGGTTTAAAAAGATGCCGGCGGGTTATTTTAATGCATTTCCGTTACAATTAGTGTAATTTCCTGGGGGGTGAGAAGTGGGGGAAGGGGGAAGGCAAGCCCATCACCCACCTCCCCGAGAACTGTTTCCCCTGCTATGTGTTTTATGGCTACTTTATTCTTGCTTAGTCAAAATATCTAAATTTGTTTTACCCTCCTTGTCTGCTTGGTAATGGAAAAAGGGGAGCCAACAGCTAATAAACTTATCTTTCTGTAATCTTAGCTTGGCCGTAATCCTTTCCATCTCTTGGATCCATAGGCAATTCCCAAACCATATCTGCATGGATGGGGGGTCTGGGTGAGCCACGTCTGAGTAATAGGTTTAGTAGCCGCAACCACTAAGATGTTATATGGATGTGTCTGGGCTTTGCCTTTTACTGTGCTGGATGGAACTCCCAGAATCCAGTTCTGGAACTGTGTTGGGTGAGGAATCCCCAGCAGTTTCGTTGTTTCTGATGCCACTCATTCCCCAAACTCTTTCATTATGGGACACGCCCAGAAAATATGGGCGTGGGTACCTGGTTTCCCACAACTTCTCCAACACAGGTCAGAGGAGTGTGCCCCATAGTGTTTGGAAATAATAGGTGTATGGAAGTACCATAAAACTGTTTGTTAGTGAAATTTCCTCCAAGAGGGAGAGGCCGTTGTAGTCTGGATTCCCTTCCATATCACTGCGCAGTCCTGGTCAGCAAGCACCTGACCCACTTCAATATGCCATTTGTGCTTAACATGTTCTAATTGATCAGGTTCTAGATCTTGTAAAGCTTTATAAATCATGGATATCCTCCTTTGGGCCTGTGCCTGCTGAGCCATGGCATGTAGAAGCAGCCTCAGAGGATTATCCTCTGCCCCTAATTAAGTTTTTCCTGGATTCATCTGTTAAATAGTGTTGAAGCTGTAAATACCTTAAGAAGTCATTGTGGCCAAGACCAAATTCCCCACAAAGCTGGGGAAAGGACTTAATGGTCTCCCCTTGGAAGAACTGCCGGATATGCCAGAGGCCCCCTTTTGCCCATCTTTGGAAGCCAGTGTCCAGTTTGCATGGCAAAAAGTACAAACAGGCCTGCAGAGGCATAAGCCTGTTTATTCCTATGTGTAAAGGAAATCTGGAACATACCTCCACCCAAATATGCTTTGTTGTAACTGCCCAGAGACTTCATATTCTCGGATTACAGAGGCTAATTTTGTCCATATAGACGTCTTCCATCTTAGCTTGACTGAAGGGGTCCCATTCTAGGGTAGCACAGATGGGTGGTTCTGTTTTGGAGAGGAAAGCAGTAAAATATTGCAGTTGAGATGCCCAATAATTAACCTGGAACTCTGGAAGCTGTAACCCACCTTTTTGTTTTGGGGCCTTAAGGACCTTCCTTCTGACGGGAGTTTTTTCCCCACCCAGATGAATTTTGAGAGAGTGGTATGTAATGTTTTCCAGAAAGAAGAGGGTGGCTTTAAGGGTAGGGAGGAAAATATGAAAAGGAATCTGGGTAGAATGTTCATGTGGAAGGTTTCCTCCCATCTATACATAGAGGAAGTTCTTTCCAACTATTACAATCTGTCTGCACATCTACCATCAATTTGTGGTAGTTCATGTGGTATAATGTATTTATGTCCTTAGGGATCCATACCCCCAAATATCTGAAGCTGGAACCAACCCATTTTAAATTGCATATATTGGAAGGAAGGGGGCCTACATGGGGTCCCATTGAGAACATCTCTGTCTTTGATTCATTTATTTTAAGGCCTGACACTAAACCAAATTTTTGCACTAGCTGGATTACCTTTGGTAGAGCATTTGTGGGATCAGACACATATAATAAAATGTCATCAGCATATAACGATACTTTCAACTCCTCTCCATTAACATGGATACCCTGGAAGTCAGCTGATTGGCAGAGAAGGGCTGCCAGGGGTTCCAAGCTCAGGGCAAAAAGGAGGGAGGAAAGCGGGCAACCATGCCAGGTGCCACATTCATTGGAAAAGGAGGGGGACATGGTGCCATTCACCTTCATCCGGACTTGTGGGATTCAATATAGATTCTGGATCTAAAAACAAAATTTGTCCCCAAAGCCGAATTTAGTCAGTGTAGCATCTAAAAATTGCCAGTGCATGTGGTCAGATGCTTTTTGGTGTCTAACGAGACCACTACGTGCAACGGATCCTGTGGGAAATGTTTGGTGGTTGATAAGGTGTTTAGCAAAAGACAGATATTGTCCTGTATGTGTCTGCTGGGAATAAAGCAGATTTGGTTGGGTGAATAATGGTGGGAACTATGTGTTGTAACCTAATGCCAATTGCTTTAGCAAAGATTTTGGCATCCTGATTTAATAGTGAGATGGGGTGGTAACTGGAGCAGGATGTGGAGTGCTTTCCAGGTTTGGGAAGAACAGTTATTAGGGCTTCATTCCAAGAGTCTGGAGTTGCTCTCTCCTCGTGTGCTACATTGTATATTCTAGTCAGCAAGGGGGCCAATCCTGGGAAAATTTCTTTTAGAATATGGCAATAAAGCTGTCAGGGCCAGGCGCTTTACCTGTCTTGAGGGTTTTGATAACAGCAAGTATGTATCCCTCAGTAAAGGGGGTTTCCAAGCCATCATTTTGGTCTTCTGTTAATTTTGTTAAGTGGAGATCCCCAAGAAAATCTGCAATTCTGCCCTGATGGTTGGGGCCTGTTTTGCAATGGTAAAATTGGGTGTAGTATTGGAGGAATCTCTCTGCAGTTTGTGCGGGCGTAGTTAAGGAGCCTTGTGTGCCTCATTCCAGGACAATTTTAGAGATATACCTTTAGCTTCACTGATGTAGAGGCATGGTTTAAATCCCACAAGCTTATTCTTAACTACAGCAAAACCAAATCAATGCTGTTCCATGGTACTCACAGCAAACATAAAAACAGAGACCTCTCTATCTCAAACAGCAAAGGGGCCACCCTTGAACAAGTATGGCTATTTAAATATCTTGGGGGTGATTCCTGACCCAACACTTGGATACTCTGAACAGATCAACTACGTAGCAAAACCTGTGAATACCCGAATAGGCCTGCTCTATAGACATAAGAACTGCCTCATGGAAGAAGCCCTAAGCACTGCCATTCACAGTTCAGTAATCTCTATAATAGACTATGGGCTTGTGATCTACGGGTGTGCCACTGACACAGCTCTCTGATGCATCACCACAGCACTAAACAAGGCATGTCGTCTCCAAACATCTGCAAACCGCCTTATACACACCTGCGAGATCTACGCACATGCAAGCTGGCTCCAGCTATCTGGCAGAATTAAATATCAAACCTGCATCCTAGCAAAAAAGCAAACATTGGACCTACTACCCCCTGGATTACAGGTACTGCTGAGACCATATAGCGGCCCATGACAAACCAGGAATTCAAACAACCTCTCCTTCACTGTTCCGCTTTGCAGGACTACCCAAGGCCAATGATCCTTCTTTTTCAGAGCCTCCTTCTGGTTCAACACCCTGCCAGTAGAAGTTACCAGCAAAGCAACCCTGGGTGCCTTTAAGCTCAGCCTGCATCAATACCTCATCTCCTGTGCCTCCTGCGACTGCTACACCTAAATGGTTTATCTCCTACACCCTGCATACCCCACCCTTCCCTCCCTACTCCTTCCCTCCTCTTCTGCTCCTCCACACCTCCTAACTGACCCTGCCCCCACCCCCACTCCTCTCTTTCTCCCTCTTTACACCAGCCTCTGACCTTGCCTCCCTCTGTCAGATGGCTACCTATATGAATCTATATTGTTTAAATTGTTGTAGAAGTGAGTTGCACAATTATGATGTTTTGATAATTGACAAAGCCCTCCGGCTGCTATGCTTATTTCTCTTTTGCACAATACCACTGCCTGTCCTGATGTTTCAAGTAACCTGACGTGGAACCTTTGTAAAAGAGCCCCTGGCTCAAAGGTGTATCTGATTCCCTTACATAAATAAATAAAAAATATATATATCTATCCACCTCTTGCTTCCTCCGGCGTAGGGCCAATAGTCAACCTGCTTTGTTTCCCCACTCATAATACTTCTGGTGGGTGAAACGAAGGGCATTTTCTGTTTTCCTCAACATAATATTATTGTATTCATCTCTATCCTGTTTTACCTTAGGTAAAAGTAAGGGATCTCGGGATTGCTTATGTTTAGCTTCTAGTTGGGCCAATTTTTCTTCAGCCCTATGAAAACTTTCTTGGATGTTGTTTATGTTTAAAAGAGTCATAAGAAATTGCATGACCATGGACAATGGCTTTCAAGCCATCCCAAATATATTTGAGAGAGGTGTCTCCCTCCTTATCCTCTAATATGTGTTGCCAGATCACCTCTCTTGTGGAGTTAACAAAGGCCTTATCGTGGAGGAGGCCCATGTTCAATCTTCACGAACCCCTGGCTTCTGAGGGACCCCGTTCCGATTTATAGGAAATCATGGTGTGGTCTGAGACTGAGACAACATGCATTTGAACTGCCTTAAAGGTGAAGGCCCACTTTTTTTTGAGTATAAAATCTGTCTATTCTGGAGTAGGAATTGAACGCTGCAGAACAAAAGGTATACTCAGCACTGTGGGGATTATGTAAGCACCAAGGATCCACCAGACTGCCTTCCAGCACCAGATTTTTAAGTAGCTTGGAGCAAGCCCTATCTCCCTTCTGGGGGGAAGGTTTCTGTCCAAGGTGGAATTCTCAGTGCAGGTGCAGTTCCAGTCTCCAGTACAGATCATCTGTCCTTCTGGGAGATTGGCTAGGGAGGAAAAAAGTTTTCAAAAAAATTCCCCAGTGGGAGGTGTGGGGGCATATACTTAGACCACATGAATCAAGTGACCAGGGAGGATTCCTGAAACTATAACTACTCTCCCTGACCTTTCCAACTCTCCCTGACCCATCCAGATGTAAATGCGTGGTTAGAAATGTTTTTGGCATTTACCGTGGAAGCTTGCGTGAACTGTCTCTTTTTTGAGTGCATCTTGCTGTTCTCATGAAAGGTATCAGATTAACTGCACATTAAGCACCCAATTTGACATGACAACATGGGCGGCTACAGCTCAAGCCTTCCTCACAATACTCTGAGTCTGCCAGAACTATATTATGTAGTTACTACCTCTAGTGGGGAGTGGGCAGATCCGATTTAGTGCCAATTAGCGCCTGTTATGTTGGTGGTTTTGTGACAAGGAATCCTGCCCAGGGATAACTGGACAGGGCCTGCATCAGAGGGGGTGCAAGGGATGCCGCTGCACCAGGGCCCAGACAACTAGGGGGGCCCATGGCCCCCGAAGCCCAAATTGTCATTTTTTTTTATTTAATAGCGGTGTGCACCGGTGGCCTGTCAATAAAAACGCTACCACCAGTGACCACCTGGTCCCCAGGCTCCTGACACTTGTGGCTGTTTGGCAGTAAGTACAAGAGGCTGCTAAGTGAGCCTGGAGGCTGCCTCTCTACTTACTGTGCCATTTAAATCCCCCAGGGCCCCACCCCCAGTCATTTAAAATAACAGGGGAACTTAAGAGCCTTTGCCTGTGTGCTAGAGTCTGGCTCCATGTCGCACTTGCAGCCGCTTGCTGCTAGGCTGCTTGTCCTACCTCCTCAGCTCAGCCCCTCCTCAATTCCTCCTCCTACCTCTGTTCCTGGTCTGGCAGTGGCTGCAGTTATGCTTGCTCCACCTCGGCAGTGGGAAGCTCCTCCTCTTCTTCCATGCTGGCTCAGGCTGTTGGCTGGCTCTCTGGCATGATGCGCTCCACAACTCCACTTGCTCCCCACCCCTGGGCCCTCCTCCTCCTCTAGTCCACATGCACACATCGCTCGCCACTCCTCCTCCTCCTCCCTTTTCCAATCATTGCTGCCTGGGGGCCTGTGGGGGGTGCTTATCCACAACTGGGCTGCTCGGCTCACGCAGATAGGCTGCCCGGGGAGCAGTAGGAGGAGCCAAACCATGCTTGTGTGATCCACTAGTACCCTCCCTCACACAGTCTCATTAGATGTGCAGATTGAGCAAGTGAAGGTAGCGGTTGGATGCAGCCAGTGGTTTCTGTCTTTAGCTCTAGTCGGAATCAGCCTAAGAGGCCTTAAACAGTGTCAGCAGCTCTGTGTTGTGCTGCAATCAACAACAAATGAAAGAAGTGAATACATTTCAAAAAAAAGAAAACACACTCTCACATTGTAGACCATCCGTGTATGTGAAGTGCGTACTGAGCTGACTGCCTGAGTGCTGCCCTGAGTTGGCGGGCAGGCATGGGCCGGCCTCGGTTCCGGTTCGGCAGGCAGTTCTTGAGCAGCTGCTGGCAAAGTGGCAAACTTGGGGTGGGGTGGGGCCCGGACTCCGGGGAGGAACTGAAAAGGAAGGAGGAGAGCAGAGCTAGGCTAGGGGCCTCAGTGAGTCAGCGGCCGGCATTGGGGGGAGCGACTGAGAGAAGAGAAGTGAACATAAGAGATGCTGGGTCAGTACTGGGCCTGGCAGCGGCGACCTCCAGTCCTGCTACAGCCTAGTTTTACAACAGTTGTGTCCTGAGTTCATTGAGGCCTATGCACAAATGCACACTGGGTATGCGCAATTCATGCGTACACAGCCTGCATAGCTACACACCCTTGGACAGGCACAGGGTTATGGTATGTATAACCACGTCTCCTTGCAGGGTGCCTTCCCTTGGACCCACCCACTGTGTGCACGATTGCAAGGGGGTGAATCAAGGGACACAGGCATCCCATAGTGGATCCTGGGACTCATAGTGGATCCCCTGCAGTGTTTATGGGTGCATGCTAGACTGGTTGCCCACATAGAAACATAGAATTTGACGGCAGATAAGGACCGCTTGGCCAACCCAGTCTGCCCATTTCCCTACCTAATGGATAAGCTGCAGATCCTAGTTAACCAGCAGCCTACTTCTTTCTACCCCCAACCCCTAGAATTGCCTTATGGCTGTCCCATGCATGCTTGAATTCAGTCACTGTTTTGACTCCACAACCTCCTCCAGAAGGCCGCTCCATGCATCCACAACCCTCTCTGTGAAAAATACTTCATTACTTCTGAGCCGCCTCTATCTTCAAATTGTGCCCCTTGTTCTTGCACACCTCTTTTTTTGAAAGATGCTACCCTCTTGGACTTTGTTGATTCCCTTGAGGTACTTGAAAGTTTCTATCATGTCCTCCCTCTCCCTCCTTTCCTCGAGGCTATACATACTAAGCTCCTTTAGTCTCTTTTCATATGTCTTCCGGTGCAGACCCTGCACCATTTTAGTTGCCCTCCTCTGGACAGCTTCCATCTTGTCTATGTCCTTGCGGAGATTGGGTCTCCAGAACTGCACATAGTACTCCAGATGGGGTGTCACCAGCTGTCTGTACAGAGGGATAACAACTTCCTGTTTTCTACTGGTGATGCCTCTCCCTATGCATCCCAGTATCCCCCCATCCCTCCTTGCTGCCCTCTCACATTGCTTGCCCACCTTTAAGTCATCTGATATGACTACCCCCAGGTCCCTTTCCATTGTTGTTGTTGTTAGTATCTCACCCCCCATTGTGTACTCTTCCCCTGGGTTTTTGTTTCCTAGGTGCATTACCTTGCACTTCTTAGCATTAAATCTAAGCTGCCATACATTTGACCATTCCTCTAACCTTGACAAGTCCCTTCTCATCCTTTCCACCCCACCTTGTGCATCAGCTCTGTTGCAGATCTTTGTGTCATCTGCAAAGAGACATACTTTTCCTTCCAGTCTGTAGGCAATGTCGCTCACAAAGACATTGAAGAGGACCGGTCCTAATACTGAACCCTGCGGCACCCCAATAGTAACCCCTCTTTCTTCAGAGTGGACTCCATTTACTATTACTCTCTGTGTCCTATTCTCCAGTCAATTCTTTACCCAGGCTATCATCTTGGGACCCACTCCCAGGCTGGCTAACTTGTATATTAATCTTTTGTGTGGGACTGAGTCAAATGCCTTGCTAAAGTCTAGGTAGGCCATGTCCACAGCCCCTCCCTGATCTACTACTTTGGTCACTCAGTCAAAGAAATCTATTAGATTTGTCTGGCATGACCTTCCTGCTGTGAATCCATGCTGCCTTGGGTCCTGTGCCCCTCTGGCCTCTAGGTACTCGACAATTCTTTCCTTCAGAAGTGATTCCATCATTTTCCCTATCCCTGAGGTTAAACTAACTGGTCTGTAGTTTCCCGCTTCTGCCCTGCTCCCACTTTTGTGAAGGGGAATCACATCGGCCCTCCTCCAATCCTCAGGTACCACCCCATCCTCCCATGATTTGTTAAAGAGGGTAGTCAGTGGTGTCACTAGTTCTACCCTTAGTTCTTTTAGAATTCTGGGTGAATCCCATCAGGCCCCATGGCTTTGTCCACCTTCAGTTTTAAGATTCTTTCAAGACCCTTTCTTCTGTAAATGGGCTGGTATCAACTTCTATCCAGAGTGTTTCTATTGTTTGTTTTAGGTACCTCCCCCTCTTCTGAAGGCTGCCTCTCTACTTACTGTGCCATTTAAATCCCCCAGGGCCCCACCCCCAGCCATTTAAAATAACAGGGGAACTTAAGAGCCTGCGCCTGTGTGCTAGAGTCTGGCTCCATGTCGCACTCGCAGCCGCTTGCAGCCTAGTTTTACAACAATTGTGTCCTGAATAGGCTGGGCACAGTCAGTGGGCAGGCGGGGGGACTAACTTTAGGTGTTTAACAAACTTCGGGGCCACTACAAAGTCTTGCACCAGGGCCCAGTACATCCTGGAACTGGCCCTGTAACTGGACTTGAGTTCATTGAGGCCTATGCACGAATGCACACTGGGTATGCACAATTCATGCATACACAGCCTGCATAACTACATACCCTTGGACAGGCACAGGGTTATAGTATGCATAACCACGTCTCCTTGCAGGGTGCCTTCCCAAGGACCCACCCTCTGTGTGCACGATTGCAAGGGGGGGAATCAAGGTGACACAGGTATCCCATAGTGGATCCTGGGACTCGTAGTGGATCCCCTGCAGTGTTTATGGGTGAGTGCTAGACTGGTTGCCCACAGCCCACCCTGTCTGTCCAGAGGGCTGGGGCAGCATAATAGTTGGGGATACCATCATCCTGCAGTGGTACTCCGTAGGGGGCATGCAACAGAGCAGGGTCCCTGCCTGAATATCTTGTGGTCCATTTGCCTGGTACTCAGCACCTTCGTGAATAACCTGGAGTGTGGCCATGCCCCCAGATGACCCCCTGGACCACCTGTATGTGTAGCAGCATGAATAGCTGGAGGATCATGTGCAGAAGGGGTGCGTGCCTCTGTAGTGCTTTCTGTAGGGGTCCATGGGACCCCCAATGTGCCACTACTTTACTTAGGTGTGCCTATGTATAGGCATACATTTATTTTATGCGTAGCCCCCATAGTGAGTGGATTCATTTCCACGCAGGACACTAAACAGCCATCAGAGAACAGTGGCTTTTGACCTTCTGCCCAGGGCCAGATTTGAACCTAGTTACCTGCTCATGAATAGTCCTAAGCAATGCCCAGTATACAATAGATGGAAAAAATGCTGAAAGCTGATGGGTGGAAAGTCAGTTTCACCCGTGATTTTATCCCAGCTCAACCACACAGGTGAAACTAGTGCCCACAAAACAGCCTGCTTACAACTGAGCACATAGATGGATAAATGGATCCATTCTATAATCGCAGTAAGGCACTTCAGGGTGTGTATCACTGGGATAACATCACTTCTTGGGTGATTGAAGGCAGTTGGTCTGTGAGTTCATGTCTCATAACCCACCTGAGGCATTTATCCCAGAAAGACACATACTGCATACTTTGGTTTGCCTTATTGCTTAATTTCACAAGTCTGGTGACAAGTATGATGCATATACTGAATGGTGTACAGAGATAACAGTATATGCAGTCTCAGTTAAGTGCTGCAAGCACAGTACAGGATTGGGTGCACTGTTTAGGCAGTAAAGACAGTTTAAGAGTTGGAGGTGTACCTCTGGACAAACTACACTTTCTAACTGCCTCCTCAGTAAAACATTAAGTCCATACCTTGGTTTATGCAACACCTATTAGAAAATTCACAGGTAATTGCTGGCTTCTCCCCCACCAGAGTATTATTTAAAGAGACAATAGTGCCAATAAATTGCAGGCAGAACATTTTTGTTATTTTTATGTTCGCAGTATGTGTACGTGCAACAAACATTTTGTTAGGAGAGTGGCTTTTCAATCAATCAATCAATCAATCTTTATTTATTTAAGGCACCTTTCTTAAACCAAGGCGCCTTTACAAATTACATAAAACAATAAATATTTGCAACAAAATTTAAAACAGGAATTAAGATTAAATAATTAACAGTCATTAAAAGCTTTGTTAAAAAGGTAGGTTTTCAAAGCTCCTTTAAAACTCTGGACAGTCCGGCAATTTCGTACCTGACGAGGTAGAGAATTCCAGAAGATCGGGGCCATAAAACTAAAAGATCTTGCCCCTGAAGTTTTTAAGTGAACCCTGGGAATCTCTAGCAATCCCTCGTCAGTGGATCGGGCAGCGGGGGAGGACAGTAGGGACACAGGAGATCTTTCAGGTGGCAGGTCCCTGATCATGTAAGGGCCTTATAGGTCAGCAAACTGACCTTGAAGGTGATTCGCCAACAAACTGGCAGCCAGTGCAGTCCGCGGAGCACAGGCGTTATATGACTGGACCTAGAAGAACCAGTCAAAAGCCTGGCTGCCGCATTCTGCACTAGCTGCAGGCGGCTAAGTTCAGACCCCGTAAGCCCTAGGTATAGGGCATTGCAATAGTCCAGGTGGGAGGTAACGAAGGCATGGACCAAAGTTGGAAGATCCTCTTGAGGAACCAAGTGCTTCACCTGGGCGATGTTCTTCAGATGATAAAAAGAGGTTTTGACAACTGCTGACACCTGAGACTTAAAAGTCAGATAATCCTCAAACACAACGCCCAAGTTCCGCACCCAGATTTTGAGGGGTGTGACACTGTCAGTCCATTGCAGAGTGGTCTGCAAGGGACTCGTCAGTGTCACAGCAATCAACAGCCAGGCTGATCATGACATTGTTCTTTTCTCGCTTGCTGGGTGGAAACTTCATGTAGTTCAAAGGAGAGAGCTGACCCAATCATAGGTTGACTCTTTCCTTTGATCTACACCACCCAGCAAGCACAGCTGATCTGCCACGATCAGCCTGCTGAGGTTGAATTACACCCTGTGACAAAGAAAACCATCCATCGGTGACTGTTGCTGCTACTGCTGTTACTGTTCCACCCCCTGACCCTCCCACTCAGTACCTTCCACCCCACATCCATCCCAAAAACATAACACCGACACTTGGGGTGCCCATTCCCCAGTGTTGCCACCTGAAATAAAGAAAACTGTCCCTCATAGTTTTTTTATATATATCCTATAACAATGAAAACTGTTCATGGATGCCTGTTGCTGCCACCGTTAGTTCCCCCACCCAACTCTCCCTCTCAGCACCCACCATCCCACTCCCTCCACAAACATAAAACCAACAGTGGGGGTGCCAAATGCCTCAGTGTCACCATCGAAAATAAAGAAGACCATCTCTAGTAGTTTAAAAAAAAAAATTAAATTATACCCTGTAAAAAAGAAAACCGTCCATCGATGTCTGTTACTGCTGTGGTCATTAGTCACTCACCTGACCCTCCAGCTGGGCACCCACCACTCTACATCACCCCCCCAACAAACATAACACTAACACTGTGGGTGCCTAATCCCCCAGTGTCGCCACCTGAAATAAAGAAAACCATCCCTTGTAGTTTTTGTTTAGCATACCCTGTAAAAAGAAAACTGTCCCTTGACATCTGTTGCTGCCACTGTTAATCCCTCCACCTGACCCTGACACTCAGCACCCGCCACCCCCCAAGCCCTTACTTACCCACCAGAGGTCCAATGCCGTAATTATCTCTGGACCACAGACACATCTTCACTCTTCAGTGTTGAACTGTGAACTGAGGAAATCAGCTATGCAGTTCAGTGTATTTCAGTGGGGTTATGAACTTAGTGGCATAACTTGGTCATGTTTGAATATTTTTGGCCCAAATTTTCAACATGCCTTTTGTGGGATCCCACTTCAAGAACAATGGCAGTGAAAGTGGGCAAATATATCCTGAAAGGTGATTGTGCAAAATCACCATTTAGGCAGGAATTGAACATGTTCTTCACCCTTTTTCATGAGGTGGGTTCATAAGAAGGCTATGTTAAAAATGTTGAGCACAAATATTAAAAAACAACAAAGTTATGAGCCTACACTGAAATTTACGAATGCAGGCTTGTAACTTTGATAATTATCAATATTTTGACCCAAAATTTTCAACATAACCATTTCTTCACAGCACCTCATGAATGCGACAGCTGCCATTTTTCAAATCCTGGCCAGCATGTGTTTTCACTTCACGAAAGGTGATTTTGCGGTCACTGCGTGAAATCACCTTTCAGGTGGGTGTTCAAAATTTTCTCCACCCTTGTTCATGAGGTGGGGTCATAAGAAGACTATGCTGAAAATTTGAGGTAAAAATATTACAAAAAAACACAAAGTTATGCGCTTATGTTGAAACGTACAAAAGAAGGCTCGTAACTTTGGTAATTTTAAATATTTTGACCCCAAATTTTCAACATAACCATTTCTTCACAGCACCTCATGAATGTGACAGCTGCCATTTTTCAAATCCTGGCCAGCACGTGTTTTCACGTCAATATTTTGACCCCAAATTTTCAACATAGAGGATTGTGTATGAGCAATCATATACAACAGTGCTGTGTTTCAATTAAGAGGTTTACATGGTAACAGAAGACCTTGAGAGCACGCTCAAGAGGTCTTCTGTTATCATGGAAACCTTGAGATTGAAACACAGCCTTGTATGTGTATAATTGTTCATACACAATCTTTTATAGTGTAGGGGCAACCATTATTTCAAGCCTGTTCCCAGCGCATATGAAAAAAGATCCCCCCATACTCTGCTAATTCCTTTACCGTTGCAGGGCTTGGGACTGTAGTGGTTCTTTCAGTCGCTGCACACTTCGTGCCGTGGTTTGCATAAAGGTGGTACAAGAAGACATTCTATGTTGTTGCGCTGCAACAGCTACGTAGCTTGTGCAGCACAACAGCAAAATGATGTAGCTATTGCAGCATAACATGATTGTTCTAGAGTTAGATTTCTGCCAACAGCAACATTCTACCATACACTATATAGCCATTTCTTCACAGCACGTCATGAACAGAACATCTGTCATTTTTCAAATCCTGGCCAAAATGTGTTTTCGCACTTGTAGTGTGAAATCACCTTTTGGGCAGGATTTGAAAATGTTCTTCATCTTTGTTCATGAGGTGGGGTCATTAGAAGGATATGTGGGGTCATAAGAAGGCTATATTGAAAATCTGGGGTACAAATATGAGAAAACAACACACTTATGGGTCTACATTGCAGTTTTTCAATGCACACCCATAACTGTGGTAATTTTTAGTATTTTGACCCCAACTTTTCACCATAGTTATTTTCTTCACAACACCTCATGAATGTGACAGCTATCATTTTGTAAATCCTACCCAAAATGTGTTTTAACACTTGTGGCACAAAATGACTTTTCAGTCTTGTTTTTTAAATGACACCTGTCGTGCTCAGAAGGAGTGGTCATAGAAAGATTATGTGGAAAAATTGGGGGTCAAAATGTTTAAACCCGACTAAGGTATGAGGAAACGAATTGTTTCAGCATTTACTCATAACTTTACTTTTCGCAGATTTGGGCCAGTAATGTTCAGCATTGTATCCCCTGTGTTATCCCACCTTTGTAATGTGTTTCGAACGTTTTCTCAAAATGTTGTCATTTTTGCAACATTTTTACATCAAATTTTCAGCATAGCTTTTTTGGAGTCACACCTCATGAACAAGGTAGATAGCATTTTTTCAAATCCCACCCTGAAACATGCTTTCACAGTCACTCCATGAAATCACCTTTTGGACAGGATTTTGAAAATATCACTTCTCTTATTTGTAAGGTAAGATAAAGACTGTGTTGAAAATGTGGGGCCAACAACAACAAAGAAATAATAAACAAGGAATTGTTTCAATGTTTACTCATAACTTTGTGATGGAAGCAGTATAGCGTATTGATTGAGAGCACTGAGCTGCAAACCTGGAGAACTGTCCACAGGCACCGCTTGCATATTGTGTAACCATGAGCAAGTCATTTAACTTTCTTGCACTCCCCGGACACGGCTGGAGACACGCCTTGGCTTAATGTGCCTTCCCAGGCCAAAAACTGTAAAATAAATAAAAACGCTTGCAGATTTTGGCCACAGATGTGCACCACAGCCCTCTTGTTATCCGGCCTGATGAACATGACAGGTGTCATTTTTCAAATCCCCTTCGAAACATGTTTTTGTAGTCACTCTGCAAAGTCACCTTTTGGAAGGGATTAAAAAAAATTTCGTCTGTCTTGATCATAAGGTGTGGTCATAAAAAGAACATGTTGAAAATTCAGGGAAAAAAATTGCAAAAAAAAAATGATGAATTTCTCCAGTGGATACCCGTGAATTCATTGTTGCAGATTTTGTACCCAGATCTTCAGTATACTGTAGCTCTTGGGTCACCCCACCTCATGAACAACAGGGGCCCGATATTCAAAAGTTTGTGTGGGCGCAAACATGTTTTGTGCCATATCAGGATATTCAAAAGGAGCAGTTGGGTAGGCAAACAGGGTTAGTGCCCCCAGAACAACTAATGTCTGCGGGTGGGCAAAGGGAGGGGCAGGGACAGGAATACCCATACAATCCAATATTCAATGCATTTGTATTGAGTAAAAAGAGTTACTGTGGCCAATTTGCGCATTGTAAATACCTCAGAATGAAACTCCGCATTACTTCAGGCAACCGTAATGGCTGCCGGAGGTACTGCAAACAACAACCAAGTTGGCCATTGGGGGAGTACACCTTGCCCTGGTGGTCCGTGGATCCCCCCCAATCACTGTCCACGTACTAACTGTAGTCGTTCCTGGTGCCAGAGGCCCCCCTTCCCCTCTGATCACTGTCCTGGTATTGCATGAAAGCATCGCTAGTGTCTAGTGGTCCCCCCTCCCTTTGATCGCCATCCCGGTATGGCATGAAAATATCCTTGGTGCCTAGTGTATCCCCTTCCTCTGATTGTTATTGCAGTAAAGTATCCCTGGTGTCTAGTGGCCCACCCATCCTCTGATCACAGGCCCGACACAAAATTCATATATCCCTGCTGCCCAGTGGTCTCCTCCCCTGCTCACAAGCCCGACACCAACTACATACACCCCTGGTGATCTGTGGTCCCCCTAGTGTCTGATCACCATCCCGTACATGAAATACCATCCCACTGTCTGATCCCCAGCCCTGTACTAAACTGCATACTCCTTGGTGGCCAGTGGTTTCCCCAATCCTAGGCCCTGCAAAAAAAAACTATAGGCCATGGTAACCACTGTTCCCACCACCCTCCTATTGCCGGCTCTGTATGAGAGCACTACAGATAACAGAAGGTTATCCCTGAAGTCTGCACTAAATAAAAAAACTTTAGAAAAGCACACATATTCCCTGGCATCTAGTATACCCCCCCCACCCTCTGACCCATGTCCCCTTAGTATCCTTCCCTGGTGTCTAGTGGCCACCCCTGCACCACAGGCATCAGCTACCCACTCTGCCATCCCCCCCTTACCAGATGTGCCGAAGCTGTGGGAGTACATACGGCGACCGGCACAGCCCACCTCTCACCTTCCCAGCTGGCCGTTGTAGGGATGCTCGGGAAATATGCTGCCAATGTTTTGTATAGGGTGCATATCTCCCATACTGTACAGGGGAGCACACAGTCTTGTACAGTACACAGGCCATGTGTTCTCTATACAGTGTGAAGGTGCGAGCCCTATGCAAAACATTTGCAGCACGCTCCCTGAGTATCCATAGAGTGGCCAGCTGAGGAGGTGAGAGGTGGGCTGTGTTGGTCATCGTTTGTGCTCCCGTGGCACAGACACATCTGGTAAGTAGGAGCTGGCAAGGGTAGCCAGCCTTCCCATGGGGGGGCCACTAGACACCATGGAAGGATGCTACAGGACGGGCATGGTGGTGGGTGGATGTACACTAGATGCCAAAGAATATGTGTGGTTTTCTAAAGTTTGTTTACTTAGTGCAGACTTTGGGGAATAACCTTCTGTTATCCATAATGCTCTCATACAGAGCCGGCAATGGGAGGGTGACTGGTAACAGTGCCCACCACAGACTATAGGTTGTTTTGCAGGGATGGGCTACCAAGGGGATGGTATGACACATATGGGATGGCAGTCGGACACTGGGGGGACCAAGGATTACCAGAGATGTATGTAGTTGGTGTTGGGCCAGTGAATGGAAGGGGGGGCACTGGGAACCAGGGATGTATGCATTTCATGTCGGACTGGTGATCAGAAGATGATGGACCACTAGGCACCAGGGACACTTTACTGCAATACCAGGATGATGATCTGAAGGAGAGGGGACCACTAGACACCAGGAATAATTTCATACAATAGCGGGACGGTGATCACAGGGACATGGAACCAGTAGGCACCAGGGATAATTTCATACAATACTGGGACAGTGATCGGGGGGGGGGGCCCACTGGGCACAATTTCATTCAATACTGGGATGACCACTGGAGGGAGGGGGTTACCTCTAGGCACCAGGAATTTTTTTTAATGCTGGAATGGCTATCAGTGTTGGTGGGGTCACTGGACACCAGAGCTATTTTATTAAATGATGGGATGGCAATCGAAGGGTGGGAGGGGGGTACCATTAGGCACCAGGGAATTTTCTATCTTGTACAGGACTGGGCACTTGGGGTGGGGGCAGCACCATGCAAACCTGCTGCAGCTTCCCTTGCAAATGAGGCCATTATTGGCATGCAAATGGCCCCTTAGCAGCTTGTTCTGCATGCGTTCCTGTGAATATTGTGCCTAGCACTCCAGCGCTATCTGCTCTGGTGGTACTATCCCCTGCACAAGAGGGATTCATGTTGGGGCAGCACTACTTGACTTAGTGCTGTGCAAACATGTCCCTATCCATGTGCTATCCAACTGAATATAGCATCCTCGGGCTCCTGGGCAATGGCGCGGTGCAGTACAAAACTTTGCGCTGCACTTTGCCTGTTTTGAATATCGGGCCCCCCGGTGTCATTTTTCCAAATTCCCTCCAAAACATGTTTTTGCAGTCACTCCACAAATCATCTCTCTGATCGGATTTAAAAAAAAAAATCTCACCTGTCTTGATCATAAGGTGGGATCATAAAAAGACTATGTTGGAAATCTGGGGTCAAATGTCACAGCCCAACGAAAATTAAATATTGCTTCTCAGCTGTGCTATCCTGGGTAAATACAGTGTAAAAATTGCTACAAGCAGGACCGCATTGAAAATGAGAAACTGCATGCCAGATGGCCTACCCTGGGAAATACATGTTAAAAATTAATAAAAGCTGGACCCTAAGCCAGCCGTGTGATACAGTAGCAGTGCTACCACTTGTTATAAAATGGGCTTTAGTCATCTTCAGAATCCTAGCAATTTCTTTGGTCTAAACACATCACCTGACCATTCATTAATCTCTGGTATACCAACTGTTTGTAACTAATCTGCCCTTACCTACCTAGCAGCCACCTAACTAAATGAAAATAAAACATATTTCCAATTTTTAAGCACAAAAACCTACAAAAGGACATAGGTGTCTTCAAAATAAATGCACTTCCCGGATTCATTCAAAGGCATGTAGCCTTTGTTACCAAACACAGGTATCTTACCTAGCAATAACCTAAAGAAAATAAAATAAAACCGTTTTTCCATTAATAGAAAACATTTTTCATTTTATATGTGCAATAACCCCCCCCCCGCATGAGTTTCTTAAAAATTAATGCACTCCCCATGTGCATTGAAAGTCAATCAGCCGTTAGCCTTGTGCCTTCCAAATCACTCGCGGCATAAATTAATTCTCTAGAAATGCATGCCGTGTTGTGAGTTATTGCTTACTTATTTCTGAAGCATTTATCTTTATCCCCTGTGCTCAGTAGATGGTTTTCTACGTAACAGCATTGATTTGATGTGAAACGTAGTGTTTGACCCGGAAGCAGCTATACCTAGTTCTGTTACTTCCATTACACCATCATCATGTGACCTCATACAGTGTTACATCACAAGCCCTGCTGCCTGACTGGTAACCCGTGTCACAAGTAACCATTCAAGCAGCAGGAGGTTGGCTTTGCTTGGTGACTTGTGATGTCACTGTCTGTGATGTCACAATGCGGATGATATATAGGGAAGAATAGCACTGACTGTCAGCCTCTGAAGAGTGCTGTTTTCACATCACACTTAGTTCTGCCAGGTAGAAAAATCTTATTAGCACAACAGAAAAGAAAAACGTACTTCAGATATAAGAAGTGATAGCTGACTAGTTCTGAAAGTCACTACTAATTCCAGGCAGTACACTAGCTGTTTAGATTCCCCTAGCAGGTTTTATCTAAATGCTGCCCAAGTACCAATTATTTTAATCAAACTTCTTCTTCTCCAGTCCTGTGTTCCTCCTCTCCTGCATAGCTCAGCCAGCCCTGTCACCTACTTTCTCCCGCTCTTACACACTCCACCACTTACACAGGACCACTACTGGGGTTTGTAGTGTGTGAACCCTGGGCAGACTGCTTTTATTTCTCAATCAGTTGTATACAGTGGGATAGCTGCTGCTTGTATCATTAGGACACTTTCACTCCTAGGAATGATGGAAGTGTAACTTGCAGACTTACACTCTCTCACTCACTCACTCACTCACTCACGGATATCTGAATAGCTACAGTAAGTTCCATATAAGGAAAATGTACTCCTGGGATTGATGGAAGTATACAAATTACTCAGTGGGTTCAGGACATAATCCAGTAGCTACTCCAAGTCATATGAGGAAACATTACTCCAACAGAAGCACACAAATTTAAATAAGTAGGGACACACTCACCTGAGTAGCCTATACAGCTTAGTGTGGTGCCACATGCTGTAGTCACTCCCAAACTAAGGGGCTCCAGAATTAATCGAATCCCGGCGCAGCGGTAGGGTTACCGCTTGCGGTGCCAGTGACCCGAGTTTGGGAACAGACTCGGGGAACTGGAGGGCCAGCCGGGGAGAGGAGGATCGAGCGCCCAGAGGCTGCTCTCCTCCTCTGGGTGGGGTGGGATGCGGGTCCCGCTGCAGTACCACCACCTGGGTGACCACAGGTGGTGGTGCAGCAAGGACTGCATGTAGCAGGGAGGGAGGACATCTGCTGGGAGCCGGAGCATTACCATGCTGTGACGTGCGTCGCTTCTATGCTCTCCTAGCATGCAGACATCCTACGGGGATGGGTAAAAAAGAAAAATACCCTCCGGTGCTCCCTGTAGATGGAGCTTCAGGCCCAGATCCCAGGGCCCCAGACGGCACAGATGACAGATCCCTGATGAAATCACAGTCACTCGGGGCGGTGGAAGGGGGACCCCTCATCATACCCACCTGGGGGTCAAACCAAGGCAGCATGGGGGGATGACTGCACCCGATGCTGTCAGACGAGCAGGGACGCACAAGGCTGTAGGAGACTCCTGAAGGTGAGGAAGCAAAAAAAAAAAAGAATGAATCAAATCCTTTGTATTATGTGGGTACAATACTTACCATCACATGCACAACTTTAGGACAGTGCATCCAGCACAAACTGCAAGCACTTTGGTGCCAAACATATAATGAGAGTTGGTACCATCCCCATAACTTTGTGCTGTGTTTTCTCTCTTTTAACTGTTATACTTGGTTTGGCTGTGTATCCATGTCTGACACCAGTCTATGGTATTTTTATATGCACTGGTCCTGAACCAGTTAAAACGGAAAACAAATGTGTGATCAGCCCAGTTATAAATATCATTTCATTTGCTTCCTGCCAGCTAAGACTGCTGAAATATGGCTCTCACTTCCACTACAACATAATGATCTGCTCAAAGGGGGTCCTGATCCCTCAGCTTGCCTTAAACAGTATTGTTTAGAATGTAAGGAAACCCATGAGCCTACTGAATGCCATGTGTACTGCTGCTTCTTCTCATACTCCCGCTATAACACAAATATGTAACCCAACACTTCCAGTTTTTAAAATCTTCTGTTGACTGAGACATTCATGGAACTTTACGATGAGAAATGATTAATTGAGCAAATTAGATGCAGGCTTACACTGTTGGCTTTCCCGATTAACTTCGGGGCCAAAAACATCCTAGTGAGAGTGAAATGTGATACTGGGAGCAGAATGGTTTCAGTGGCAGCAAAGTTGACCCCGTCCACCTTGCCCGGTATCTGGGATATCCGCTGAAGTGATATGCAACCCAAGGGGACCATTTCTCCAGCCATGCCTTTTATTGGATTAGTTGGAGCCTTTTCAGTGCCAGTGTGATTTATTAAGATTTGTTTAGTGTTAATCTTAATAAGGCACTTTTTCAGAGGCACTTATGTTTTAGCTGTCTCCAATTTCAAGCATAAGTTCATTGCATCCATTATAAATTTAGTGCTACCCTCAACAAACATTTGGAACATGGAATATTAATTCAAAGGACATTACACTACCATCTGCAGCACCCATAATCCTGAGATTACTGTTGCCCCAGGTACATTACAAACTGCACTACCTATCCCAAGGTTGCTGCTGCAACTGGTACAGTACCATCTACAGTGCCACTGATCCTGTAATTGCTGCTGCACCTGGCACAGTACCATCTGCAGTGACACTGATTCTGTGATTGTTGCTCACCTGGTACAGTACCGTCTGCAGTGCCACTGATCCTGAGGTTGCTGCTGCCCTGATGCAGTACCATCTGCAGTGACATTAATTCTGTAATTGTTGCTGCACCTAGTACAGTACCATCTCCAGTGCCACTGATCCTGTGATTGTTACTGCACCTAGTACATTACCGTCTGCAGTGCCACTGATCCTGTGATTGTTGCTGCACCTGGTACAGTACCATCTGCAGTGACACTGATTCTGTGGTTGTTGCTGCACCTGGTACAGTACCATCTGCAGTGACACTGATTCTGTGGTTGTTGCTGCACCTGGTACAGTACCATCTGCAGTGACACTGATTCTGTGATTGTTGCTGTACCTGGCACAGTACCATCTGCAGTGACACTGATTCTGTGATTGTTGCTGCACCTGGTACAGAACCGTCTGCAGTGCCACTGATCCTGAGGTTGCTGCTGCCCTGATGCAGTACCATCTGCAGTGCCATTAATCCTATAATTGTTGCTGCACCTGGTACAGTACCATCTCCAGTGCCACTGATCCTGTGATTGCTGCTGCACCTGCTACAGTACCATCTGCAGTGACACTGATTCTGTGATTGTTGCTGCACCTGGTACAGAACCGCCTGCAGTGCCACTGATCCTGAGGTTGCTGCTGCCCTGATGCAGTACCGTCTGCAGTGCCATTAATCCTATAAATGTTGCTGCACCTGGTACAGTACCATCTCCAGTGCCACTGATCCTGTGATTGCTGCTGCACCTGGTACAGTACCATCTGCAGTGACACTGATTCTGTGATTGCTGCTGCACCTGGTACAGTACCATCTGCAGTGACACTGATTCTGTGATTGCTGCTGCACCTGGTACAGTACCATCTGCAGTGCCACTGATCCTGAGGTTGCTGCTGCCCTGATGCAGTACCATCTGCAGTGCCATTAATCCTATAATTGTTGCTGCACCTGGTACAGTACCATCTCCAGTGCCACTGATCCTGTGATTGCTGCTGCACCTGCTACAGTACCATCTGCAGTGACACTGATTCTGTGATTGTTGCTGCACCTGGTACAGAACCGTCTGCAGTGCCACTGATCCTGAGGTTGCTGCTGCCCTGATGCAGTACCATCTGCAGTGCCATTAATCCTATAAATGTTGCTGCACCTGGTACAGTACCATCTCCAGTGCCACTGATCCTGTGATTGCTGCTGCACCTGGTACAGTACCATCTGCAGTGACACTGATTCTGTGATTGCTGCTGCACCTGGTACAGTACCATCTGCAGTGACACTGATTCTGTGATTGTTGCTGCACCTGGTACAGTACCGTCTGCAGTGCCACTGATCCTGAGGTTGCTGCTGCTCTGATGCAGTACCATCTGTAGTGCCATTAATCCTATAATTGTTGCTGCACTTGGTACAGTACCATCTCCAGTGCCACTGATCCTGTGATTGCTGCTGCACCTGGTACAGAACCATTTGCAGTGACACCGATTCTGTGATTGTTGCTGCACCTGGTACAGTACCTGGTACAGTGCAATCTGCGGTGACACTGATTCTGTTACTGTTGCTGTACCTGACACAGTACCATCTGCAGTGACACTGATTCTGTGATTGTTGCCGTACCTGGTACAGTACCATCTGCAGTGACACTGATTCTGTGATTGTTGCTGTACCTGGCACAGTACCATCTGCAGTGATACTGATTCTGTTACTGTTGCTGTACCTGGCACAGTACCATCTGCAGTGACACTGATTCTGTGATTGTTGCTGCACCTGGCACAGTACCTTCTGCAGTGACACTGATTCTGTGATTGTTGCTGCACCTGATACAGTACCGTCTGCAGTGCCACTGATCCTGAGGTTGCTGCTGCCCTGATGCAGTACCATCTGCAGTGCCATTAATCCTATAATTGTTGCTGCACCTGGTACAGTACCATCTTCAGTGCCACTGATCATGTGATTGCTGCTGCAGCTGGTACAGTACCATCTGCAGTGACACTGATTGTGTGATTGTTGCTGTACCTGGCACAGTACCATCTGCAATGACACGGATTCTGTGATTGTTGCTGCACCTGGCACAGTACCATCTGCAGTGACACTGATTCTGTGATTGTTGCTCACCTGGTACAGTACCATCTGCAGTGCCACTGATCCTGAGGTTGCTGTTGCCCTGATGCAGTACAATCTGCAGTGCCATTAATCCTGTAATTGTTGCTGCACCTGGTACAGTACCAGCTGCAGTGACACTGATTCTGTGATTGTTGCTGTACCTGGTACAGTACCATCTGCAGTGACACTGATTCTGTGATTGCTGCTGCACCTGGTACAGTACCATCTGCAGTGACACTGATTCTGTTACTGTTGCTGTACCTGGTACAGTACCATCTGCAGTGACACTGATTCTGTGATTGTTGCTGTACCTGGCACAGTACCATCTGCAGTGACACGGATTCTGTTACTGTTGCTGTACCAGGCACAGTACCATCTGCAGTGCCACTGATTCTGTAATTGTTGCTGTACCTGGTATAGTACTAACTGCAGTGCCACTGCTCCTGAGGTTGCTGCTGCTGCCCTGATACAGTACCATCTGCAGTGCCATTAATCCTGTAATTGTTACTGCACCTGGTACAGTACCATCTCCAGTGCCACTGATCCTGTGATTGTTGCTGCAGCTGGTACAGTACCATCTGCAGTGCCAATGATCCTGTAATTGTTGCTGCACCTGGTACAGTACCATCTGCAGTGTTAATGATGCTTTGATTGCTGCTGCACCTGGTACAGTACCATCTGCAATGCCACTGATCCTGTGATTGCTGTTATTCCTGATACAGTACTATCTGCAGTGCCACTGATCCTGTTGTAGTTGCTGCCACTGTTACTGTGCCTCATGCAGTGCAACTGATCCTGTTGTAGTTGCTGCCACTGTTACAGTGCCTCATGCAGTGCAACTGATCCTGTTGTAGTTGCTGCCACTGTTACAGTGCCTCATGCAGTGCAATTGATCCTGTTGTAGTTGTTGCCACTGTTACAGTGCCTCATGCAGTGCAACTGTTCCTGAGCTTGATGCTGCCTCTGGTACAGTACCATCTGCTGTATCATTGATACTGAGATTGCTGCCGCCTCTGGTACAGTTCCATCTGCAGTGCCACTAATTCTGTTGTTGCTGCTCCCTTTGATACAGTACCATCTGCAGTGCCACTGATAGTAAGACTGCTGCTAACCCTGGTACTTACCAACTTCAGTGCCACTGACCCTGAGTTTGCCGATACCTCTGGTACAGTATCATCTGCAGTGCCACTAATCCTGTAACTGTTGTTACTCCTGGTACAGTACCATCTGCAGTACCACTGATAGTAAGACTGCTGCTACCGCTGGTACTTTACCAACTTCAGTGCCACTGACCCTGAGTTTGCTGATGCCCATGGTACAGTATCATATGCAGTGCCACTGATTCTGAAAATTTCAGGTTTAGCTTATTGATCAAATTTCAAGGTCTTTACAATTTAAAAAACGTATAAATACAGTCACGCATTTTTATACACTTCTTCAACAGACAAATACATAGTCAGTGAAAGCTAATACAACATCTGTTTAGAAAAAGAGAGAAGACAAGGATGAAGCTTTAGTCAATTATGGTTCTACCAAAATGTAAACAGAACACCTAAGGGTTTGGGTCTGGCTACATATACACCGACTTGGCATGTTGTCACCTGTAATCAAGTAACCCTCTGTATGTTTCTTGGAAGACTAAGATAACATTAGATTTGTCAGCCCAGTGATGCTGAGGGTTGAGGTGCTGGATGCCACATCTCACGCCATGCTGGCGACCAGGGTTCGGACCTGAGCCTGGGCCGCTAGGGGTTGGCAGGGGAGGGATAGAATGGAGCATCCGGAGGACTACTCTCCTATCCCAGGGAGGGATCCAGGGTCCCACCACTCTGTAGCGGCCCCTGGTGACGACCAGGGGCACTACAAGAGCAGTGTAGCAAGGGGGGGAGTGCACGCCGCTGGCAGGTGCCTACACATCACTGCACGCCTGGCACCCGCGAAGGAGGAAAATTGGAAAATGGGACTCCGGTCGGGCAGCATGAGCTTCCGACCCCCGCTGCCCAACTCAAATGGTGCCTCCTCATCTGGACCCTGCTCCGGTGGGTGGAGTTGTGTAGCTCCTCACCACCCCGCCACAGGAGGTAATCCGTAGTGGTAATGAGGAGGTCAGCCTGATGTTGGGTGTCAGGGCTAGGGGATTGGTTGGGATGTCCATGCCGACCAGAGCCCCGGGGGAGGGAGGGAGAAAATAACAAAAAAAAAAAAAAAGATAACATTAGATTAATTTATTTACTTGTCATCGGTGCACTTATATTTATTAACACATTTCAATAGTTAAGACATATCACTTTTTAAAATGTTATTTATCTTTCTATGATTCGTAGTTAAGCATCTGATAATACTAGAAGAATGCAGTACCCCAACAAATATGATTACCATGAGCTATAACAAGCAATGCACCCTGTTTACATACTAACATACTAATTACCAGTAGATTAGACCTAGCGGTCTATCGAGTCTGCTCATGCCTCAGATCCCCAGTTGGGTGCCAAGGCCTCCCCCGTCATCGTATTCCTGTACCCCCTATATTCCATCCCCACCGCCTTTTACCGGGCCATTCCCTACTTTTTCCCCTTTCTGTACCTGTCCTACCCCCCTCTTAAAGGCCTCAACTGTTGAAGTTTGAACCAGCTCCTCAGGCAGCATGTTCCAAGGTTCCACCACCCTCTTGGTAAAAAAACTCCTCCTCTTTTACTCCCTCATCCTACCACCTTCCAACTTCAAACCATGCCCTCTGGTGATACCTCCCTCCTTTAGTCTAAACATCTCCTCCTCTTTGTTTACCCTATTTATTCTCTTGAGGTACTTGAAGACCTCAATCATGTCCCCCCTGTCTCTCCTCTACTCTCCTCTCCTCCCACGAGAACAGTCTGAGCTCCTGAAGTCTCTCCTCGTACGTAAAATCCCCTAGTCCACGTATCATCTTGGTTGCCCTCCTCTGAACCCTCTCAAGGAGTTGTATGTTCCTCTTCAAGTGTGGTCTCCAATACTGCACACAGTACTCAAGGTGTGGTCTAACCAGTCCATTGTACAGTGGCAGAATCACTTCCCTGCACCTTGAGGTGATCCCCCTTGTGATGCATCCCAACATCCTGTTTGCTTTGACAGTCGCCTTCCTGCACTGCTCAGAGTTATTCAGACTTGCTTCCACCAGGACCCCTAGGTCTTTTTCCCCAGGATGTACTCGTGTTTAGGGTTCCCCTTCCAAGATGTAACACCTTGCACTTAGAGGAATTTAAATTTAATTTCCAGGTGCAAGCCCACCTAACCAGGGTCTCCAGGTCCCCTTGAAGGGCCAACCACCCCTTCTTCCCCTCAACAACTGTTCCCAACTTTGAGTCATCAGCGATGAGATTCATTTCACACCCTATGCCCTTCCTGATATCCAATATGTATGCGTTAAACCGGATCAGCCCCAGAACTGAGCCTTGTGGTACTCCACTTCTGACCCCTTTAGAGTTCGAGAGCTCCCCTCTGACCACTACTATTTGATCAAGGCTTCTGCATTTAAGGGTCGGGGAATTTACTGCTATTGGGCCCTATACACAAAATTCTGGAGTGGGAAAATGCCACGTAACACTAGCGTGTAGCCCACTCCACACCCATCTGGACCCACTGTGCCCCCTGTGCAGCATTCACAACTGGATGGCTGCCCTCCTACGTGCTGGATCTCAGGCGGAATGCAGCCCTATGCATGGGGGGTAGACCGGGGGATGCTCAGGGGTCATGCTGGCACTCCGCAGGATGCACGAACGTGTGGAGTGCTGGTGCAGGTGTTGGCATCTATGCCAGGTCAGTGCTGCTATAAAGGCATGGGGCCAGGTATGTGGCCCCCAGGAATTAAAGCTGTGGGCTGTGATGGCATGGTGGGACCATGCACTCCCCTACAATGGATACCCCAGCATGTTGCACACACCTGGAGGCCAGCGGGCGGTCAGCCAGGCACCCGACCCCCACACCACTTGTGGCACACTATGTGCTGGACTCCCTGCTATCACC
Source organism: Neoceratodus forsteri (assembly GCA_016271365.2). Classification (NCBI taxonomy): domain Eukaryota; kingdom Metazoa; phylum Chordata; order Ceratodontiformes; family Ceratodontidae; genus Neoceratodus; species Neoceratodus forsteri. The sequence continues at coordinate 1,704,272,946 of CM028129.1, read as the reverse complement.
CTCAGGTGCAAGTGATCCACTGTGGGTTCTGGGCCGGGCAGCTGATTGGGAACCCACCAAGATCCACGGCGCCACACCCGACCACCACCCCCGCAGGCCTGCATACCAGGGTGGCAGGGCCACATACGAGGAGTCGCATGAGGCCACCTTCGTGTAAGTGGCTATCATCCGTGGATCTCCCACGGATGCAGAGCTGTACAGGTGGAGCGCCAGGCTAGTATTGCTTCATCTAAGTAATGCTTAGGGGCCATTAATTGTAATATAATAGATTTTACCAGATATTTAGTTACAAGAGTAAAGTTGCCACTTTTTTAATCATTTCCAGGTTATTAGTAAATAACACACTTCACAGCAGATATTATGTAGTGCCACACATCTCATTCAGAATGTTTGTTAACCAGATGTCTCTTGATTTCCTATAAAAACAAACAAAAAAAGTATCATATACGCCATACCATCCAGTTCTCCTGAACCCCACTTGCAGTAAGAGGACACATCCCAGTCCTATGTTGTTTATAATGAAGATATCTACTGTTGAAAATTTCAAATCTGTACTTTGTAAGACAATACCTAGTCTTCTTGTCAGTTAGTATAGTAAGATATGTTTCCCCGCCCTAAAATCTTTTATTGTTTTTTATACAGAATGTGAATTTTAGAGCCTTGAATTTTTAATATATCCTAACAAAATGAGAACTGCCTACATTTGCTTTGAATTTGCCCAATTAATTATTCTCTTGAAGTTCGAAAGACATCAGGTCAGGATACCTCCTATGTGGAGAGGCTAAATCTCCTGTTTGCTGAACTTCAGAAGTGGAAATTGAAAACCCCTACTAGAGTAAAAAATCTGTTCCTCAAAACAGGCTCTTGGAAGCCTTATTCATGGCATGAGCTGGAGAGCCATAATAAATGTAGTTATTTTTTTCTCCAATCATGTTCTTTATTGAAAACTGGCAGAGTTCAAGATGAAAATAGCTGCTGGAACCTAAGATGGGACACCCAGAAGAAACAGAACGTATTCAACATGACTTCAATTGGCTGTATAGTAACAAAACCCCAAACTTCCCCCACATATAATATGGCCATTTTAATTTTGGAATTTATTACCACCAAAGAACCTTTTATGGAATAACCTCCATAATATCACATGAATCTAATTACCCCACTTAGGGGTTTCATGAGTTTAATTTTCAAATATGCAACATGCCTGTTCCGGTTTAGGTTACTAGCAAGTCTAAGGCCAAGGTAACTGCATGTACTTACTGTTTGTAATTTTGTGCCTTAAACATAAAGTTTATATTATCTGTATAGGTTCATCCAAAACGTAGCATTTGAGTTTTAATTGTATTTATAACCAAGAATTTTTCATTACAAAGGTTTACAAACTGATTTAATTTCTGCTGCAGATCAAGTTAATATGTTGCTATGAGTACTACATCGTGTGTATAAGCAAGTAACGGAACCACAGTTCGAGTTACCTTAGGTGAATGAATTTATTATTCTTCAGTTGGCTGATGCTGTTTATATATAAATTAAATAAAACAGGGCCATAATGCATCCTTTGTGTACTCCTAGGTTTGTTTTTATTTTGCTGGCTAAACCATACCGTGACATTATACTGTACCTTAGGCCAAGTACACTCATGCAATTTTATGATAATATTCAATACATTTTCTTCAATTCCTAGTTTTTCCAAAACTAGTCCATAAAGTTCTGCATCTAATACTGTCAAATCTCATCTTCAAATCAATAAAGCAGGTGAATAATTAAGGAATAACCCACAACAGGGTGCGGGTTATGCTGGGATTTACCTATGCCTGGTGTGGATTTGGTCATGAGACCACAGGCACCAGAAGTGGGTAAATCCCAGCGTAACCCACATGTTGGAGTGGATTATTGTGATTATACAATTGGCACTAAGTAAAAGTTTAAGAAAAGAAGTATTGCACAGTTTACATTTTGAAAAAAAAAAAGTGATTTTTAAATAGAGTTTTAGAGTGATAGCCTTCCGCCACAGAAATACAGTCCTATGTTTCTAGGTAGAACATGGAAGGCTGCCATCATCACCCCCCTCACCTGAAGTGCACGTGCGTACACTCGCAACACACACACACACCCACACACACACACACACACACACACACGCACGTTCATGGGAAGTTTCTGTTTGTTTACAGCTTCTGTTTTTTTTTTTTTTATTTTGTAAATTCTTTAGCATCTATTATCCTTTAAGTATTTTTTGTAGTACTGTATGAGTATGTAAGGTGTCGTGAGAGGCTCCCATGGCAACGTCTGTGGAGCTGCAGGGTGCAGTTGCCTGGTGTTGGGGGGTGCGTATGGGGAGTAATCAGCAATGTTGATGTGAGCAGCTCCCATTTGGCAACATCAACAGAACTGCAGGGTGCAGGCTTTTGTGTTTGGGGGGAAGTAATGCTCTCACTTAGTTTTTTTGGTTTTTTAAATAAAATCGGGACATCAGGAATTTACGATGCAGGGCACAGGAGCATTTACTTTTATTCTGAAGGACTGTAAACGGAGCTGGCAGGCGAATGGTACAAGCGGGGAATGACTGCCCACTGCTGTGATTGAGCGGAGAGCTGATTGCCATTATTTATTATTTATTTGTTTATTTCAAAAGTTTCACCAGGAAAAACACAGTGAGCTGGTAACACCTCATTTACATTTGGTATCTGTTGTAAGGAAGGTCCCGACTGGTTGGCAGGACTTCTTTTTTTGTGAGGTAATCGGTGTGTGATGTGAGTATCAGGCTGGTGTTAGGGTCCACAGGAGTGGAGGGCAGATGGGGGGATTGCTGATATATGGGGTAGACTAGGGGAGAGTGGCAGTCTAACTTTGGCTCACGTTCTAGAGTGCTTAGTGGCAAACAATATTGGGAATGGTGAGGAAGGTTTTCTTGTCTGTTTTCTGTAAACAGGCTTCTCTGGCTATGGGATCTTTATCCATGGGTTATCATAGGATTTACCCACAGGTAAAGACCCTACTTAGCCATTCGCGGGTCTGAAAATTTAGACCTCACTGTATAATTTCCCCTTGTGTACTGTTGTGTATTTACATATCGACTGAGTTAGCACCATCGAATGCCATCTGGTAGATTTATTTCGCCTGAATCTGTTCTGATGGTCCACAAGTATTTAAGCTCTCATCAAACCAGGCTTATAGCCTATCTAATATTATTCTTGATAATAGTTTATGTGTGGTATCAATTAAACTTATCAAACAATACACTGTTGGATCATTCAATATGCCCTTTTTATGTATAGGGAAGACTATCTTTCCTTGCTAGGATTCAGGGATAATTGTTAATTACTAAGATTACTGCTGCCCCGGTATAGTACCATCTCCAGTGCCACTGATTCTGTGGTTGCTGTGCCCCTGGTACAGTACCATTTGCTGTGTCACTGATTTTTTATTGCTGCTGCCCATGCTACACTACCCCCTGTGATGTCACTGATATTGATCCTGACTCTGATCATGTGATTGCTGCTGTCTGTGGTTAAAAAAAATCTGCTATGCCACTAATCTTGAGATTGATTCTGTCCTTGGTACAGTACTATCTGCAGTGCCACTGATTTTTGATTGTTGCTGCACCTGGTACAGTGCCACTGATCCATAGATTAATGCTTCCTCTGGTACTAGCATCTGCAGTGCCACTGACAATGATGTTGCTCCTGTCCCTGGTTCAGTACCATCTGCAGTGCCACTGATCCTGTGATTGATTCTGCCCTGGTACAGTCCTATCTGCAGTGCCACTGATCCTGTGATTGCTGTTATTCCTGATACAGTACTATCTGCAGAGCCACTGATCCTGTGATTGCTGTTATTCCTGATGCAGAACTATCTGCAGAGCCACTGATCCTGTGATTGCTGTTATTCCTGATGCAGTATTACCTGCAGAGCCACTGATCCTGTGATTGCTGTTATTCCTGATGCAGTATTACCTGCAGAGCCACTGATCCTGTGATTGCTGTTATTCCTGGTACAGTACTATCTGCAGTGCCACTGATCCTGTGATTGCTGTTATTCCTGGTACAGTACTATCTGCAGTGCCACTGATCCTGTGATTGCTGTTATTCCTGATACAGTACTACCTGCAGAGCCACTGATCCTGTGATTGCTGTTATTCCTGGTACAGTACTACCTGCAGTGCCACTGATCCTGTGATTGCTGTTATTCCTGGTACAGTACTACCTGCAGAGCCACTGATCCTGTGATTGCTGTTATTCATGATACAGTACTACCTGCAGTGCCACTGATCCTGTGATTGCTGTTATTCATGATACAGTACTATCTGCAGTGCCACTGATACTGTGATTGCTGTTATTCATGATACAGTACTATCTGCAGTGCCACTGATACTGTGATTGCTGTTATTCCTGATACAGTACTATCTGCAGTGCCACTGATCCTGTGATTGCTGTTATTCCTGGTACAGTACTACCTGCAGTACCACTGATCCTGTGATTGCTGTTATTCCTGGTACAGTACTACCTGCAGAGCCACTGATCCTGTGATTGCTGTTATTCCTGGTATAGTACTACCTGCAGAGCCACTGATCCTGTGATTGCTGTTATTCCTGGTACAGTACTACCTGCAGAGCCACTGATCCTGTGATTGCTGTTCTTCCTGGTACAGTACTACCTGCAGAGCCACTGATCCTGTGATTGCTGTTATTCCTGATACAGTACTATCTGCAATGCCACTGATCCTGGTACAGTACTATCTGCAGAGCCACTGATCCTGTGATTGCTGTTATTCCTGATGCAGTACTATCTGCAGTGCCACTGATCTTGTGATTGCTGTTATTCCTGATACAGTACTATCTGCAGTGCCACTGATCCTGTGATTGCTGTTATTCCTGATACAGTACTATCTGCAGTGCCACTGATCCTGTGATTGCTGTTATTCCTGGTACAGTACTACCTGCAGAGCCACTGATCCTGTGATTGCTGTTATTTCTGATATAGTACTATCTGCAGTGCCACTGATCCTGTGATTGCTGTTATTCATGATACAGTCCTATCTGCAGTGCCACTGATCCTGTGATTGCTGTTATTCTTGATATAGTCCTATCTGCAGTGCCACTGATCCTGTGATTGCTGTTATTCAGGATACAGTCCTATCTGCAGTGCCACTGATCCTGTGATTGCTGTTATTCAGGATATAGTCCTATCTGCAGTGCCACTGATCCTGTGATTGCTGTTATTCCTGATACAGTACTATCTGCAATGCCACTGATCCTGTGATTGCTGTTATTCCTGATACAGTACTACCTGCAGTGCCACTGATCCTGTGATTGCTGTTATTCATGATACAGTACTATCTGCAGTGCCACTGATCCTGTGATTGCTGTTATTCATGATACAGTCCTACCTGCAGTGCCACTGATCCTGTGATTGCTGTTATTCCTGATACAGTCCTACCTGCAGTGCCACTGATCCTGTGATTGTTGTTATTCCTGGTACAGTACTACCTGCAGTGCCACTGATCCTGTGATTGCTGTTATTCCTGGTACAGTACTACATGCAGAGCCACTGATCCTGTGATTGCTGTTATTCCTGGTTCAGTACTACCTGCAGAGCCACTGATCCTGTGATTGCTGTTATTCCTGGTACAGTACTATCTGCAGTGCCACTGATCCTGTGATTGCTGTTATTCCTGATACAGTACTACCTGCAGAGCCACTGATCCTGTGATTGCTGTTATTTCTGATATAGTACTATCTGCAGTGCCACTGATCCTGTGATTGCTGTTATTCATGATACAGTCCTATCTGCAGTGCCACTGATCCTGTGATTGCTGTTATTCTTGATATAGTCCTATCTGCAGTGCCACTGATCCTGTGATTGCTGTTATTCATGATACAGTCCTATCTGCAGTGCCACTGATCCTGTGATTGCTGTTATTCAGGATATAGTCCTATCTGCAGTGCCACTGATCCTGTGATTGCTGTTATTCCTGATACAGTACTATCTGCAATGCCACTGATCCTGTGATTGCTGTTATTCCTGATACAGTACTACCTGCAGTGCCACTGATCCTGTGATTGCTGTTATTCATGATACAGTACTATCTGCAGTGCCACTGATCCTGTGATTGCTGTTATTCATGATACAGTCCTACCTGCAGTGCCACTGATCCTGTGATTGCTGTTATTCCTGATACAGTCCTACCTGCAGTGCCACTGATCCTGTGATTGTTGTTATTCCTGGTACAGTACTACCTGCAGTGCCACTGATCCTGTGATTGCTGTTATTCCTGGTACAGTACTACATGCAGAGCCACTGATCCTGTGATTGCTGTTATTCCTGGTTCAGTACTACCTGCAGAGCCACTGATCCTGTGATTGCTGTTATTCCTGGTACAGTACTACCTGCAGAGCCACTGATCCTGTGATTGCTGTTATTTCTGATACAGTACTATCTGCAGTGCCACTGATCCTGTGATTGCTGTTATTCCTGGTTCAGTACTACCTGCAGAGCCACTGATCCTGTGATTGCTGTTATTCCTGGTACAGTACTACCTGCAGAGCCACTGATCCTGTGATTGCTGTTATTTCTGATACAGTACTATCTGCAGTGCCACTGATCCTGTGATTGCTGTTATTCCTGATACAGTACTATCTGCAGTGCCTCTGATCCTGTGATTGCTGTTATTGCTGGTACAGTACTACCTGCAGAGCCACTGATCCTGTGATTGCTGTTATTTCTGATACAGTACTATCTGCAGTGCCACTGATCCTGTGATTGCTGTTATTCATGATACAGTCCTATCTGCAGTGCCACTGAACCTGTGATTGCTGTTATCCATGATACAGTCCTATCTGCAGTGCCACTGATACTGTGATTGCTGTTATTCATGATACAGTACTACCTGCAGTGCCACTGATCCTGTGATTGCTGTTATTCCTGATACAGTACTACCTGCAGTGCCACTGATCCTGTGATTGCTGTTATTCCTGGTACAGTACTATCTGCAATGCCACTGATCCTGTGATTGCTGCTGCCACTGTTATAGTGCCTCATGCAGTGCCACTAATCCTGAGCTTGATGCTGCCTCTGGTACAATACCATCTGCTGTGCCACTGATGCGGAGATTGATGCTATCTCTGGTACAGTACCATCTGCAGTGCACCTAATTCTGTGATTACTGCTGCCCCCACTATAGTACCACCTGCAATGCCACTGATACAGATATTGTTCCTGTTCCTGGTACAGTACCACATGCAGTGCCACTGATATTGTGATTGCTGTTGACCTTGGTACAATGCCATCTACAGTGCCACTTATCCTTGGATTGCTGCTGCCTCTGGTACAGTATCATCTGCAGTGTCATTAATACTGATAATGCTTCTGCCTTTCCAACAGTACAGTCTGCAGTGCCACTGATCCTGTGATCGCTATTCTCCCTGCTACAGTATCATCTGCAGTGCCACTGACAATGATGTTGCTCCAGTTCCTGGTTCAGTACCACCTGCAGTGCCATGGATCCTGCGATTGCTGCCACCCCTACTACAGTACCATCCATGATGACAGAGGTTAATGTATGGTGTTCGCTTAATGGCCATGCTGTAAACACTTCGAGAGGTTGCCACGACATAATTGTAAACCTCGAGAGCGTAGCTCAAGATTTTTCAGATGTCATGGCAACCTCAAGAAGTGTTTTCAGCGTGGTTGTTAAATAAACACCATACATTATATTTTATAGTGTATGGGCTACCAAGACTGTGTAATCACAGATTGAATTACTTTATGGAACATTGATTGTTCTGAGCATTCTGTTTTGCTATATCATTGATATGATATACTCAAGAAGGGTTTACAACAGAGTGATGTCATATTGATGGCATAACAAGGTTGTAATCTGCTTGATTTCAGTTAATAATAAGGGCTCCTCATACATTACATATAGAATAAAGTATGGGGTGGTGTGTGTAACGAGAAGTTTACACACCCACGAGGTGTTAGATGCTACATAAACCCCGAGAGCGAAGCTCAAGGGGTTTATTACACTATCTATCACCTCGTGGATGTAAACTCAGTTTCTACACACCACCCCATTTTTTATTTTATATAATTGCTGGGTTTCCCTTTTTCACCACAGCAATTATATAAAATAGTAGCCCTTCCATTGCACTCATGCTCCGGTTCTGTTTTTTGCCACTGTACACATACATCCTGTCTGAATTTAAAAAAAAATTCAGTTGAACAAGTGCTTTCTTTTCCCCCATTGACTTTAAAATTACAAAAAAGAACATACCACCGAGCTCTGCTTGTCTGGCGGTTTCACTTGGAGCAAGAAGGCGAGCGATTACAGAGCGAGGAACTGCAGGCTGGACATGCACAGAATGAGGGAAACCGTGCACATGTTTGCCGTAATAAACACTTCTTAATTACGGCAAATTATGCCACAGTTTCCCTATGGGAAAAAGGGAAGCCCATTAATTATACTGATATTATGACTGCTGCTGATCCTATTACAGTGCCATCTGAAGTGCTACTAATCCTGTGATTGTTGTTGCCATTTTCACAGTGTCACTGGCACTGTCTCTGATCCTGTGATTGCTACTGCCATTGGTACAGCACCATTCACAGTGCCACTGATCCTATAATTGCTACTGCCCCTGGTACAGAACCATCTGCAGTACAACTGATTCTGAGATTGCTGGTTCCCCTTGTACAGTACCATCTGCAGTGCTAGTGATAATGACGTTGCTCCTGATCCTGGTACAGTACCATCTGCAGTGCTAGAGATAATGACGTTGCTCCTGATCCTGGTACAGTACCATCTGCAGTGCTAGTGATAATGATGTTGCTCCTGTTCCTGGTACAGTACCATCTGCAGTGCTAGTGATAATGACGTTGCTCCTGATCCTGGTACAGTACCATCTGCAGTGCTAGAGATAATGACGTTGCTCCTGATCCTAGTACAGTACCATCTGCAGTGCTAGTGATAATGATATTCCTGATCCTGGTACAATACCATCTGCAGTGCTAGTGATAATGATGTTGCTCCTGATCCTGGTACAGTACCACCTGCAGTGCTAGTGATAATGATGTTGTTCCTGATCCTGGTACAGTACCATCTGCAGTGCTAGTGATAATGATGTTGCTTCTGATACTGGTACAGTACCATCTGCAGTGCTAGAGATAATGATGTTGTTCCTGATCCTGGTACAATACCATCTGCAGTGCTAGTGATAATGACGTTGCTCCTGATCCTGGTACAGTACCACCTGCAGTGCTAGTGATAATGACATTGTTCCTGATCCTGGTGCAGTACCATCTGCAGTGCTAGTGATAATGACGTTGTTCCTGATCCTGGTGCAGTACCATCTGCAGTGCTAGTGATAATGACGTTGCTCCTGATCCTGGTACAGTACCATCTGCAGTGCTAGAGATAATGACGTTGCTCCTGATCCTGGTACAGTACCACCTGCAGTGCTAGTGATAATGACGTTGCTCCTGATCCTGGTACAGTACCACCTGCAGTGCTAGTGATAATGACGTTGCTCCTGATCCTGGTACAGTACCACCTGCAGTGCTAGAGATAATGACGTTGCTCCTGATCCTGGTACAGTGCCACCTGCAGTGCTAGAGATAATGACGTTGCTCCTGATCCTGGTACAGTACCATCTGCAGTGCTAGAGATAATGACGTTGCTCCTGATCCTGGTACAGTACCATCTGCAGTGCTAGAGATAATGACGTTGCTCCTGATCCTGGTACAGTACCACCTGCAGTGCTAGTGATAATGACGTTGCTCCTGATCCTGGTACAGTACCACCTGCAGTACTAGAGATAATGACGTTGCTCCTGATCCTGGTACAGTACCATCTGCAGTGCTAGAGATAATGACGTTGCTCCTGATCCTGGTACAGTACCATCTGCAGAGCTAGAGATAATGACGTTGCTCCTGATCCTGGTACAGTACCATCTGCAGTGCCACTGACAGTGATGTCGCTCCTGTCCCTGGTTCAGTGCAATCTGCAGTGCCACTGACCCTGAGATTGCTGGTACCCTGGTACAATACTATCTGTGATGACACTAATATTATCACTGCTGCTCGATCCTGTTGCAGTGCCATCCGAAGTGCTGCTAATCCTGTGGCTGCTGCTGCCACTCCTACAGTGCCACTGACACTGCCTCTGATCCTGTGATTGCTACTGCTTTTGGTACAGTACCATGCAAAGTGCTGGTGATGCTGTGATTGTTGCTGTCCCTGGCACAATACAACTGCAATGCCACTGATATTGAAACTGCTACTGTCCCCTTGGTACAGTACCACCCACAGTGCCACTGATCTTGCAATTACTGCTGCTTCTGGCACAGTACCATCTGCAGTGATAGTGATCCTGAGATTGCTGTAAACCCTAATACAGTATGATCTGCAAGGATACTGAGATTACTGCTGCCCCTGCCACAGTACCATCTGCAGTGTCACTGATCCTGAGATTGCTTCCACCCCTGACACAATGCCATCTGCACTGCCACTGATACTGAGATTGCTGCTGTACCTCGTACAGAACCATCTGCAGTGCCACTGATCCTGTGTTTGCTGCTACCCCTGGTACAATACCATCTGCTGTGAGACTGATACTAACATTTCTACTTCCCCTGGCACAGTACCACATGCAGTGCCACTGATCCTGAATGCTACTATCCCTGGCACAGTACCACATGCAGTGCCACTGATCCTGAATGCTACTATCCCTGGCACAGTACCACATGCAGTGCCACTGATCCTGAGCATGATAGCCTCTAGTACAGCACCATCTGCAGTGCCACTGATAGTAGGACTGCTGCTACCCCTGGTACTTTACCAACTTCTGTGGCACTAATGTTGGGGTTGCTGCTGCCTGTGACACAGTACCATCTGCAGTGCCACTGATCCTGTGGTTACTGCAGCCTATGGTACAGTGCCATCTGCAGTGCCACTGATCCTGTGGTTACTGCAGCCTATGGTACAGTGCCATCTGCAGTGCCAGTGATCCTGTGGTTACTGCAGCCTATGGTACAGTGCCATCTGCAGTGCCACTGATTCTGTGATTGCTACTGCCCATGGTAGCATACCATCCCCAGTGCCATATTGTGATTGATGCTTCCCTGGTACAGCACCATCTGCAGTGCCACTGATCCTGCGTTTGCTGGTGTCCCTTGTGTAACCCCAGGGGGTGCTATCCCAAGGGCTACTACCCCTGCCTGCCTCAGTTGTGGCAGGGCGAGAGGCCCAGATCCATTGATGGGTGCCTCCACCCAGAGGTCGGAGTTAGGACAGTCAAGGTTGACTTGGTCACAGCCCTCTGGGTTTCTGCAACCCCCCCTTCATCCCACTAGTGGCTCACACAGTTCAATTGCAAGGCTTTCACCCTGAACACATTACCCCCCGGCTCGAACCACTCAGCTTACTCCGGGGAACCCCTGGAAAGTAAGATGCAGTTATCAAATGTTCGCTGTGCAGTATATCACCAGTAACACACAAACCAGCCAGGGTACGGTTGCAAAACAAACAATCTGATTTATTTAAGGGGAGATAACAAGGACCGGGGAAAATCAGGGTGATTGGCTTACCACTAATAAATAAATATATATATGTATAGATATGTGTGTGTGTGACTACCTAGGGCTCTGTGCACAGGCCTGACCTATTAAGTACTGTCTATGGGTACCCAAGCACTAATGGCTAGTTCCTTGATGCAGCTGGTTGAGGCCCTGACACAAATGAGCATTTAATTCCTGAGCAGATCAAGTGGAGCCAGTAAGCTAAATTGGTACAGTCTGCAATACACAAACGACTTTGCCTTTGTCTGTAACCTTTAACAGGGAGCTACCCTGATTCAGTACTCACAACTCCAGCAGAGAACCACTCTTTCCTCACTTGCAGGGCTGAGCCTGAGCTTCGAAGGCCTCTTCACACATTTATATGGAAAACAACAGAGGGGTACCATACCAGGCTGCTGCTTCCAGGACCCGAACGAACTCACAGCAATTTCAGGCGCTACACTGTAGCTTCAATGTCCTGACAGACCGAGCACAATTCAGCAGATTCTCCAGTCCTCTTTAGGTGCAGCCTGATAGGTAGCTGTGGGTATACACAGCCTCCTCTGACCGCACGCCGGCAGATTTAGTCTGAAGCTTTCTGGCTATGGAAAATGGCCACCTCAGGCCTTTCACGCACTTCCCACATGAACACTCAATGGCGCAGAAGCTCAGAGCTCCCTTCTCCTTCACAGTCACAACGCCTCTGCTCTCAGGCAGTTGGGACCAGCCTCCTCAGTCGCGCACCACCTGATCCCATAGGTGGGCTGCAGGCACCAGGCTATGAGACCTGTCTCTTTTGGTGCAAAAAAGCGCCCTTGTTCAGACTTCACTTCCCAGGATTACTAGCTAAGCCCCCATTGGTCCGCTGACTCCCTAGAGGGTCCTCATAATCCGATTGGTCCACTTCAGCAGTTCAGGACCAGAATGGAGGATCAATAACATAAACAGTCCAGGCTGCAAGAAAACAGGTTAGAACAAACTGTATCTTCATTACTTTAATGATTTTCACAGAAACAATTACATCTTTCCGATGGGCTCCCCCTGTGCTTCTAGCGTCTGCAGGAACAGGACAATTTACCAGCAGCCCATGGCGGGAGTTGAGCACAGAAACCACAGCCCCTTTTACAAACCCCCACTCTGCGAGCAGGCAGCTGTTAAAGAGACAGTACTGGAGGCTTTAAAAGCACTCACAACCCCCCATTTAGCAGCCTTACGCCAAACACCAGCCAAGCAGTGAGCACTCAAGCAAGCTCCGGGAAGGCTTCTAGGAGCCCCCAATTCTAGGGGGGTTACACTTGTATAGTGCTATGCACAGTGCCACTGGTAAAGTGATACTATATCATTATATGTAAGATTCCAGCTGTTGTGGTTATGAGAGGATCTGAAATGATTAGAAATAAATAATCCAGATTGATGAAAAGTGATGTCAACAGCAAACAAAATAACTGGACACATCTGGATATTTCTCTGTTTACTCATTGTCACTATGTAAACAAAATGTGATTGTTGTAAACATTCAGCTGTACCTATGTTATCTACTGCTTACTGTGACACAAAATCCCTCACCAGGGACTTCAAGATCTTACTTCGAGGGGTTCCTGCAGTAGGTCTTCACATATAGGACTGCGCCCCCTGGCGTCAGGTTCCAACAGCAAACTTGTAGATAGCAATTATCAGCGGGACCACCTCGATGTCAGGTGACGTGACATCAGCCAGACTATTAAAGGGGCGGTCCTGCATCTGCCCTCCAGTTCTTTCCCACTGTCGCCTCAGTACGTTCGGCCACAAGTAGAACAGAGAGTTTTCTTCACTTCAAATCTTTTTTCAAATTATTTTTCAATGATTGATGTCTTCTAGACCAAAAAAGAAGTGCTCAAAGTGCAGAGCCCAAATCCTGCACAGGGACAACCATTCCCGCGTCTCTTGTGCCTAGATTCCAAACACAACACCAAGGAGTGCTCCATCTGCCAGACCTTCAACCAGGCAACTCAGACCAGGCACAAGCGGACCCTCGAGGCCCACCTCCTGACCCGACAATTGGCTTCGATGGAAAAGGAGCTCCAGGAATTGAGGGAAAGATCATCATCACCAGCCCTGAGAAAGAAGAAGAGTAAGGTGAAGCACCGGTACAGGAGTCCATCACCACGTGGGAGGCCTCCCAAAAATGTAAGTACTCTTTCTGGTACCCCGTCCCTCTCTTTGGGCTGGGCACCTTCTCTCCTTCCAGCTGAGGTGAGAGGGCAGCTGGGGGTAGCCTCTCTGGAGGTTTCTGTCAAGTTGCCTCCCTGCTTAGCCGGTAAGCCACCCCTCAACCCCATCGAATGGTGCACTGTTCCAGCTAGTCAGTCAATTGGCAGTCTCCTGACCTCCACTAGCCCAGTGCAGTCCGAGCAGTCTGATGACGGCTCCTCCATTGCCTGCCCGGACTCCACTCTCCCATCAGCTCCAGTTTGGCCCCCGACATCGGACAGAGTGAGCAGCAGAGCGATTTGTTGTCCCACTGAGTTCTTCACCCCAGGGACTCGCCACTCGATCCTGTGTAGCCTCCTCCAGCAGGATCGCAAATAGACCTTTCGTTGGGGTCCCTCCTGGAACTTTCCCCATCGCCAGATCTATCGGGGTCACCAGCTGGGGATCCCCCCATGGAGCCTCCTCCCTCAGGGCCTTTGAGGGCCCTCCCAGATCCCACGCCACCTAGTGGTGCCTTGGCACCTCCCCCGGTAGGACCAGATCCTTCAGGTGGGTTCCCGTGTCCAGAACCCCTTGTCTCGCCACCGGGTGGCCCAATGTTGGCTTCACAGTACCTGACGCCTAGACATGTGCCCCCGACGCTGGGATACCCAATGCCGGGGTACTCGATGCCAGTATACCCTTGGTACTTCTATTATTCTCAAGCATTGCTGGGCTTTCAGTACCCCCCGTGGCAATACCCTCAGTACCCAGGCTACCCGGGTTTTCAGCCTCCTCCTCCTCCACTGGTGCCTGCCCACGAATCAGACCCCCATTGGTGGCAGAATGCCAGAGCTCAGCTCCTCATGGAGATCAGGCAGTCAGTGGGGGACATCCGCCTACACAGGTTCCCCCTCCATTGCCTCCATCTGGAAGAGCATTGAGTGATCTAGTAGTGGGATCTGCTGGAATGGATCCGTCCATCCCCAGTGGTTCTGAGCCCTCCAACATGGAGTCTGATTACGAGCCTTCGGATTCTAGATCCCCTGTGGAGGTCCCCCCCCCATGGAATCCCCTAAATCTCCCCCAGAGGACCCTTCCTTCAGAGACCTTTTACATACAATCCATGCAGTGGGAGGCTGGCCTTCGAAAGAGGTGGATCCACAGTGCAAGAGACTGGTGGATCACCTAGATTTAACTACTTCTGATCCCATCCCCATCCCCCCATGGATGGGCCATCATGAGGATCTAGTGACCACGGTATGGCAACAGCCGTCCTCCATACCAGCAGTCTCCTGAAAGGTGGACCATACTTATTATCCCCCAGAAGGGATTCAGCATCTCAACACCCATCCAAAGGCTGACTCTAAGGTGATCATGGCTGCTCACGACCGGTCAGCTCAACCTAAACACCTGAGCTCTTCATCTCCGGACAAGGACTCTTGTCAGTTGGACCAGTTTGGCCGGAAGATTTACTTCTCTTCCTCTTGTGCCATTAGGTCCCTCAACTATGTCTCCCACATGGTTGCTTTCCAGTAGGCGTCTCTTTCAGACCTGGGAAGGGACCTCCTGGAAGTACAGGATGAAACCCTCAGGAAAGAGCTTCTGGACAAGGTCAGGATGGGAAAGTCCTCTTGCCGTCATGCATTGCGCGCAACGTATGACTCAGTGGACTCAGTGGCTAGAGCGGCAGCCACAGGGATCTGCCTCCGCCACCTTTTCTAACTACGGATTGCAGGTCTGGCACAAGATGTTCAGTCTGGCACCCCTTTTAGGGGTTCCATCCTCTTTGGCGGTGATGACAAAGACAATATCACAGGGCTGCAGGAGAGCAGACGTTCCTTAAGGGATGTACGCTCTATGTACCGGGTGGGATAGAAAAAGCAGCCTTTTCACTGCCAAACAAGGTGGAACAAGAACCAGGGTAAGCATCAGGGCAAAAGATGCGCCCCTGGTTCAGGAACACAAACCTCCCCCCGGCCAAGTTCCCCAAGCAGGCTCCTGGGGCAAAAACTCCCCTTCCCTCGGCATCCTGACTCCTTTCCCCTCCTTCTGCTCCCTCCCTTAAGTCAGGAAGAACTGGTCAGAGGGAGGTTCAGTCTCCACCTGGAAGGATGGAGGTTCATCACCGCAGAATCCTGGGTGCTCCAACTCATCCAGCGGGGTCACTTGATAGAGTTCTCTGAGATCCCGGCCCCTTTTCCACTGGGATGGTTTCTCTATCCCAGGGATCAGGTCCCCATGGTCTCTTCAGAGATCCAGTCCCTTCTGTTAAAGAAGACCATAGAACCCGCCCCTCTAAAACAGACAGGAAGGGTATTTTACTCCCACTTCTTCCTAGTCCTAAAGAAAATGGGTGATCTGAGACTATTCCTGGACCTCTGCAAGCTAAACCTCTCTGTCGAGTACAGGAAGTTTTACATGTTGACTCTTCAGGGGCTCCTCCCCCTGCTCCACCCAAACTCTTGGCTGTGCTCCCGGGATATGCAGGATGCCTACATGCACATCCCCATCCTCCCGGTCCACTGCTGCTTTCTCTATTTTGTTTTTATGGAGAACCACTTTCAGTTCCGAGCGCGCCCCTTTGGCCTTTCTTCAGCCCCTCAGGTGTTCACAAAGTGCCTAGTGGTGGTGGCGGCTTTTCCACGCCACCTGGGCATTTATGTTTTCCCATACCTGGATGACTGGCTTGTCACAGCACCCTCTCCTACCAGCCTGAAAGAGGCTCTCTCTTTCACTCTTAGCTTGTTCTACTTTCTGGGTATCACAGTCAATTTTCTCAAATCCCAGATAGTACCTTCTCAATGGCTCCAGTTAATTGGAGCAGTGCTAGATACAGTTCAGAGCAAGGCTTTTCTGCCAGTGGACAGAGCCAAGACTCTAGTTGCACAGGCCGCTCTCATCACCCAGGCTCGGTGAATCCCAGCACATGCCGTGCTCCGTCTCTTGGGACTGAAGGCAGTAGCCATTTCCACAGTGCCCCTGGCCAGACTGCACATGAGGGTCACCCAGTGGTCTCTCCAAGTCCAATGGGATCAGAGGACGGAAGACATGAGCCAAAAGGTCATGATCTCCAACAGCCTTCAGGGAGATCTTCGCTGGTGGCAGGCTCTCTCCAACCTTTCCAGGGGAACAACTTTCCATTCCTCTGTCCCAGCCCAAATCCTCACCACGGATGCCTCAGACTTGGGCTGGGAAGCCCATCTGGGGATTCACAAAACACAGGGGTCTTGGTCTGACCAGGAGCTTATGCTCCACATCGACATTCTGGAGACCAGGGCAGTTCTGTACGCCCTCCAGACATTCCAGTCTCTTGTGGTACTGGGATCACTTCTTGTCCAGACGGACAACATGTCCACGGTCTGCTACATCAACAAATCGGGAGGAACTCACTTGTACCCTCTCTGCAGAGAAGCAATGAGAGTTTGGTCCTGGCCGATTCAGCACAGTCTTTTCCTGACAGCAGTCTGCATCCCAGGCATAAGCAACATCATGGCAGACAGTCTCAGTCGATCAGTAGCCAGGGCTCACGAGTGGGAACTAAAGTCAGAGGTGGTTGAAGAACTATTTATTCACTGGGGTTGACCAGAGATAGATCTGTTCGCCTCCTCATTCAATGCAAAACTACCCAGCTTCTGCTCGCTTGTTCCCGGGCATGGTGCTTTTTGGCGAGATGCACTGTCTCTCTCTCTCTCTCTCCTGGATAGGAAGGTTTCTCTACGTCTTCCCTCCCTTTAACTTCAACAGGAAGGAGTGCACGTGATCCTCATTGCTCCTCTCTGACCACGCCAGATCTGGTATCCTCTTTTATGACAACTGGAATTGGAACCTCCGGTCCCCTTGCCTTTTTCACATGACTTTCTGACTCAGGAGCAGGGAACCCTGGTGCACCCGAGCCTTCAGTCTCTCCACCTTCATGTGTGGCACCTGTGGACACAGTGATTTCTTGCTACGGTGTCTCCTCACAGGTGGCACAGATTAGAAAACCCTCTACTAGATCCACTTACATAGTGAAGTGGAAAAGATTTTTGATCTGGGCCCTAGCAAGGCGCTGGGATCCCTTTTCATGCTTGGCGGACCAGGTATTAGAGTACCTCGCACATTTATCTGAGATGGGCCTTAGCTACTCCTCCATTAAGGTCCATCTCTCTGTGTTGTTGGCCTACCACCTCCCAGTGAAGGGCAAATCTGATGCAGTCGGAGGTTGCAAAAACATTTCTGAAAGGCATCCTTCACTTGAAACCTCCGATCCAGAATCCCTTTTCCCACTGGGACCTGAATTTCATGCTCAAGAAGCTGATCTTACCTCCATTTTTACCAGCTTCCACCTGCGACTTACGTTTCCTTTCCTGGAAGACTTTATTTTTTAACTGCAGTCACTTCTGCTAGAAGGGTGTCTGAGCTTCAGGCATTTGTCTGTAAGGAACCCTATTTAATTTTGCATAAGGACAGAGTAGTCCTTTGGACTAACCCTTCATTTCTTCCCAAAGTGGTCTCAGAAACCACTCTGAATCAGAGTGTGGAATTGCCAGTATACTATCCCCACCATTCCAATGGGGGGAATACCTGCTGCACACCTTGAATCCAACCAACTCGTTATAGCCTTTGCTCCCCAGTGCTAGGGCAAGGTTATTTCCAAATAGACTGTTTCCAGATGGTCAGCCAACTACATCCATTTCACTTACAAAAAATTTGGGAAGTCCCTTCCTGGGGTAATTAAAGGTCACTCCACTAGGAGCGTTGCGACTT
Organism: Neoceratodus forsteri; assembly: GCA_016271365.2. Classification (NCBI taxonomy): domain Eukaryota; kingdom Metazoa; phylum Chordata; order Ceratodontiformes; family Ceratodontidae; genus Neoceratodus; species Neoceratodus forsteri. The sequence continues at coordinate 1,704,254,474 of CM028129.1, read as the reverse complement.
CTACTGCAGAGATCTGTGAAGTGACCACAAGGTTGTCTGTTCACGCCTTCACTAAGCATTACAGTCTGGACATTGCCTCTAGGCACAGAACTGGCTTTGGTCTTGCAGTTTTGCAAGGCCTTCTATCATGATTTCCTGTGGCGACTTCTTCTCCTCCTCCCAGATGCATCTCTGTATTATCTGCTTAGGGAACTGCTTGGTATTCAGTCCTACATGTGAAGACCTACTGCAGGAACCCTCTCGAAGTAAGATATTGCAGTTACGTAAGAACTTACCGTGACAGTAGATCTTTGAGAGAGGTTCCTGCGGTAGGTCTATTTTTCCACCCACCTTCCCCCAGCTCCTGGAATGTTTTCCTTTATTTTTCATCCTGCCTAATCCTTGAGTCTAGAGAGGAAGCAGGGTCCTAGGAGTCTTTACTCCTATTTTATTCTTACCTTTCTATAGGTCTCCGGTGGAGAAGAACTGGAGGACGGGCGTGGGACCGCCCCTTTTCTAGTCGGGCTGACGTCACATCACCAGACATTGGAGGTGGTCCCCGCTGATGAACCATAGTACCCGTCCCTCTAGAACAGACAGGAAGGGTATTTTACTCCCACTTCTTCCTAGTCCTAAAGAAAATGGGTGATCTGAGACCATTCCTGGACCTCTGCAAGCTAAACCTCTTTGTCGAGTACAGGAAGTTTCACATGTTGACTCTTCAGCGGCTCCTCCCCCTGCTCCACTCAAACTCTTGGCTGTGCTCCCGGGATATGCAGGATGCCTACCTGCACATCCCCATCCTCCCAGCCCACTGCCGCTTTCTCAGTTTTGTTTTTATGGAGAACCACTTTCAGTTCCGAGCGCTCCCCTTTGGCCTTTCTTCGGCCCCTCAGGTGTTCATAAATTGCCTAGTGGTGGTGGTGGTGGCTTTTCTATGCCGCCAGGGCATTTATGTTTTCCCGTATCTGGACGACTGGCTCCTCACAGCACCCTCTCCTACCAGCCTGAAAGAGGCTCTCTCTTTCACTCTTAGCTTGTTCTACTTTCTGAGTATCACAGTCAATTTTCTCAAATCCCAGATAGTACCTTCTCAACGGCTCCAGTTAATTGGAGCAGTGCTAGATACAGTTCAGAGCAAGGCTTTTCTACCAGTGGATAGAGCCAAGACTCTAGTTGCACAGGCCACTCTCGTCACCCAGGCTCAGTGGATCCCAGCATATGCCGTGCTCCATCTCTTGGGACTGAAGTCAGTGGCCATTTCCACAGTGCCCCTGGCCAGACTTCACATGAGGGTCACCCAGTGGTCTTTCTGAGTCCAATAGGATCAGAGGACTGACGACATGAGCCAAAAGGTCATGATCTCCAACAGCCTTCAGGGAGATCTTTGCTGGTGGCAGGATCTCTCCAACCTTTCCAGCTGAACAACTTTCCATTCCTCTGTCCCAGCCCAAATCCTCACCACGGACGCCTCAGACTTGGGCTGGGGAGCCCATCTGGGGATTCACAAAACACAGGGGTCTTGGTCTGATCAGGAGCTTATGCTCCACATCAACATTCTGGAGACCAGGGCAGTCCTGTATGCCCTCCAGACATTCCAGTCTCTTCAGGTACTGGGATCACTTCTTGTCCAGACGGACAACATGTCCACGGTCTGCTACATCAACAAACTGGGAGGAACTCGCTTGTACTCTCTCTGCAGAGAAGCAATGAGGGTTTGGTCCTGGCCGATTCAGCACAGTCTTTTCCTGACAGCAGTCTGCATCCCAGGCATAAGCAACATCCTGGCGGACAGTCTCAGTCGATCAGTAGCCAGGGCTCACGAGTGGGAACTAAAGTCAGAGGTGGTCGAAGAACTATTTACTCACTGGGGTCGACCAGAGATAGATCTGTTCGCCTCCCCATTCAATGCAAAACTACCCAGCTTCTGCTCGCTTGTTCCTGGGCATGGTGCTTTTTGGTGAGATGCACTGCCTCTCTCTCTCCTGGACAGGGAGGTTTCTCTATGCCTTCCCTCCCTTTAACTTCAACGGGAAGGAGCGCACGTGATCCTCATTGCTCCTCTCTGACCACGCCAGATCTGGTATCCTCTTTTACAACAACTGGAATTGGAACGTCCAGTCCCCTTGCCTTTTTCACATGACCTTCTGACTCAGGAGCAGGGAACCCTGGTGCACCCAAACCTTCAGTCTCTCCACCTTCATGTATGGCACCTGTGGACACAGTGATTTCTTGCTACGGTGTCTCCTCACAGGTGGCACAGATTAGAAAACCCTCTACTAGATCCACTTACACCATGAAGTGGAAAAGATTTTTGATCTGGGCCCTAGCAAGGCACTAGGATCCTGTTTTATGCTTGGCAGACCAGGTATTAGAGTACCTTGCACATTTATCTGAGATGGGCCTTAGATACTCCTCCATTAAGGTCCATCTCTCTGTGGTGTCGGCCTACCACCTCCCAGTGAAGGGCAAATCTTTGACACAGTCAGAGGTTGCCAAAACTTTTCTGAAAGGCATCCTTCACTTGAAACCTCCGATCTGGAATCCCTGTTCCCAATGGGACCTGAATTTCATGCTCGAGAAGCTGACCTTACCTCCATTTTAACCAGCTTCCACCTGCGACTTAAGCTTCCTTTCCTGGAAGACTTTATTTTTAGCTGCAGTCACTTCTGCTAGAAGGGTCTCTGAGCATCAGGCTTTTGTCTGTAAGGAACCCTATTTAATTTTTCATAGGGACAGAGTAGTCCTTCGGACTAACCCTTCATTTCTTCCCAAGGTGGTCTCAGAAACCACTCTGAATCAGAGCGTGGAATTGCCAGTATATTATCCCCACCATTCCAATGGGGGGAATACCTGCTGCACACCTTGAATCCAACCAACTCTTTATAGCCTTTGCTCCCCAGTGCTAGGGCAAGGCTATTTCCAAACAGACTGTTTCCAGATGGTCAGCCAACTGCATCCATTTCACTTACAAAGAATTTGAGAAGTCCCTTCCGGGGGCAGTTAAAGGTCACTCCCCTAGGAGTGTTGCGACTTCTACTGCCTTTTTCAGTAATGTGTCTACTGCAGAGATCTGTGCAGCGACCACAAGGTTGTCTGTTCATGCCTTTACTAAGCATTACAGTCTGGACATTGCCTCTAGGCGCAGAACTGGCTTTGGTCTTGCAGTTTTGCAAGGCCTTCTATCAAGATTTCCTGTGGTGACTTCTCCTCCTCCTCCCAGATGCACCTCTGTATTATCTGCTTAGGGGACTGCTTGGTATTCAGTCCTACATGTGAAGATCTACTGCAGGAACCCTCTTGAAGTAAGATATTGCAGTTACGTAAGAACTTACTGTGACAGTAGATCTTTGAGAGAGGTTCCTGCAGTAGGTCTATTTTTCCACCCACCTTCCCCCAGCTCCTGGAATGTTTTCCTTTATTTTTCACCCTGCCTAATCCTTGGGTCTAGAGAGGAAGCAGGGTCCTAGGAGTCTTTACTCCTATTTTATTCTTAACTTTCTATAGGTTTTAGGTGGAAAAGAACTGGAGGATGGGCGTGGGACCGCCCCTTTTCTAGTCGGGCTGACGTCATGTCACCAGACATTGGGGGCGGTCCCCGCTGATGATTGCTATCTACAAGTTTGCTGTTGGAACCCGATACCAGGGTGTGCAGTCCTATATGTGAAGATCTACTGCAGGAACCTCTCTCGAAGATCTGCTGTTACGGTAAGTACTTACATAACTGCAATTTCACCACCACCACCGTGGTTTTTACCAACAGGAACCAGGGAAAACCCGTTTGTTACCTCCTCCTTTGCACAAGTTCAAGAAGGTCAACACAATAACTATGGGTAGAGTGCCCCTTCAGAGACAGACTGCAAACATTGTTCTTTGTATGTATTTTTGATTGACCACGGGTCGTACCTGTCAAAGGGATTGTATCCCAGTTATACTTACCCGTATACAAATAAAAATCAAATTAAATCAAACAGAGTCCAGCAGAAATAGTGGAATTACCCTTTTAAATAAAACAAGCAGTCACTGATTCTATAAAAATAGAAGCTTTACTAAAATACTACAAGCATTTACAACAGGATTTATGTACAGACAAAAAGATTACAGTTTACTAGAAATTAAAAAAAATGAAGTTATACAAGAAAGGTTGCAAATAGAAGACTCTGAGCTATTTTAACTTTAAAACCTTTGTCTGTACCTGCTACTCTCTGAAGAAAACACTGTTCCCTGAGCTGTCTTTCTTACCAGGCTTCTAACTGCAGGGCTCTGGCATTGTCAGATGTTCCAAGACCAACATACAGAACGCTTGCCATCCCACCATGGTGCACATCAACTGGACGCAGTGCCTTCTCGTACATAGAAACATAGACTTTGATGGCAGATATGGACTGCTTGGCCCATCTAGTCTGCCCTTTCTCCTGGAACTCTCTCCCCCTTGAAATTTGCTCCGCTCAATCTCGTCAATCCCTTGCACTCTTCCTTCGAAAGCACACAGTACACTGCTGCAACTGTAACTAATTCTTATTTCAACATCCCTCTAGACATTAGACACTATAACTTTCCACCATCCCTACCTATACATTGCTTGCCCCATCACCACCTACTTCCTCCCCCCTTTCTTCACCTTACTCTCACCCTTATGTATGTTACTCTTCTTCCCCATCGTCCCCTTGCAGGGTTCTCAGCATCCTGAAGGGTGAAAGTCCTGGCTACCCCTTTCCCTTTAACTTCCCCATTCTCTAATTCCTCTATTCACTCTTACTCCCCTAAACTGCTCCCCTCTCTTTACTGCTCACTTTGACACCTGTCTTCTGTCCTCCTTCCTCTTCCCTCCTCTCTATTCTATGTCCATGTCCCATGGTCCTTTCCCCCTTGCAAGGTTCTCAGCATCCTGAAGGGGTGAAGGCCCTGGTTACACTTTCCCCCTCCTCCCCTCCCCTCCTCCTCTCTCCTTGGTCCTTTCCCCTGCAGGGTTTTCAGCATCTTGAAGGGATGAAGGCCCTGGTTACACCGCCTCCTCTCCTCCCCTCCTCCTCCTCTTTCTCCCCTAGCTTCCTCCCACCATGTAACTCCACATAGGGATAACAATCTGCGCTTGGTAATCCTGTCCCCCTTCTACAATTCACTTCCATCTCTTGCCTGCCCCCACCCTACAATTATTCGTTCAACTAGTAGCATTGTTCTCAGCTGCCAGTTCCTTCCTACTGTCAAAAACTGGCTTTGTCACTAGGATCAGGTCCATTGTTGTGCCCCAAATATTACTGTATTGGCACTAAGAATCAGTGGTATTGCTGTCTTAACTGTATATTTGAATGTTTTGGATATTATGTCCATGTATTCCTAATTATGGGAAACAAAAACCCAGGGGTAGAGTACACAGTGGGGAGCTCTTTCTCCCTTCCCCTTCTTTTTCACTATGGTTGCCTTGTACAGTACTTATCCCATGCATTCTTGAACCCCACCCCACTGTTTTTGGCCCCTCCACCTCTGATGGAAGGCTGTTCCAAGAATCCACCACTCTTTCTGTCAAGAAGTACTTTCTCGTTTCTTTCCTGAATCTACCCCCTGCAGCTTCATAGCATGCCCCCTTGTTCTTGAGCACCTTTCTTCTGAAAAATATCCCCTTCCTGTACCTTATTTACCCCTGTGAGGTATTTAAAGGTCTCTATCATATCTCCCCTCTTCCTCCTCCTCTGTTCCAGGGTGTACATATTGAGGTCCTTTAGTCTGTCCTTACAGGGCTTTTGATACAGACCCTGCACCATTTTGCTAGTCCTCCTCTGGACCGCCTCCACTCTGTCTACGTCCTTCTGGAGATGTGGTCTCTAGAACTGTTGTGAACCAGTTTTGCAAAGTGCTGGCTGTATAGCCTAGAGGTTAGAGGAACGAGGTGTGAACGAGCTTGATACATTCAGCAGACCAGACCTGAGTTTGATTCTCACAACATTCACTTGCATACTGTGTGACTCTGAGCAAGTCTCTTAACCGCCCACTGCTCCCATGTTGCCCCTGAAAATAGGCACTTGTGCTTAGTAGGCCTTACCCAGTTACCAAAGACTAAAAAAAAAAGAAAAGTCACTGGTGCATAATCTGGGCCTCATGTTCACACTGTCCTGCCACAGAGCTCTGCAATGGGTCAGAAGTGGTTGAAGGCAACAAGCAGCCAGACCTCCAATCAAGAGGACAAGCTGCAAGATCCTCGAACAAGATTCCATCCATCCATCCATTGCAGCACAGAGCTCTACGTTCTTGGACATCCGGAGGCAATAAACCCAAGCGTAGTTAAGTTCTGCAAAACCATGAGTACCTGGGACCTGGTTCCCAGAAATCAAGCCAGGGAGTGTAAAAGGGATTTAATTGCTTCCCAAAATAATTGTTTCATCAGGGCCCCAATAGCTGGCCAACCCATGGCAATGAACAGGCCTGCACCTTGAGGGCACCCCTAAGGACTATCAGGGAAGACACTGATATTAGTGGGGGTGGGCCTCCAGGGGTGGGCTTGGCCTACGGGCCCATATGGTTATTGTTACTTGTTCTCTAACCATCTTTTTATTCACAGCCATCCTTTGTCCCGGTATCCCTTTCCTAGTCCTTACCCCCAATAAAGCTGTGATTTATCGTTTGAAAATATGTGTGCAGGAATTCTCTGAGTCTGTCAGATCATTACTATTCATGGTTTATGGTGTTATTCAACAGTGGGGTATTAAGAATGTGGGGTGGTTGGTATGGGAGCTGGGTAGGTGCAGCATCCCAGGGGGCTGTGCCAGACAGTTTTCTCTGGGTGGAGACACTGCACTGTTTTTATTATCTTTGGGATAGAACCCCTAAACACCACCGTAACAGGACCCAGACCCCTTAACTGGTTAGAGGGCCAACAGGCAGGGGTAGTAACCCACTGAAACATGGCGCCTGGGCTACATTTAGAAAATGTAACATTATTAGACCTTCTAACTCAAAATGTGCTGCAGATGTGAACCACCAGAAACAGCCTTAACCTTTAAAATGGGACTTTGTTTCTTGCTCATGTCTAGTTATCCCACTTATTGATTAATGGAAAAAAGTCATGTTCCCAGTTTGTGATTCAGAATGTTCCTGCCGGTGGCAAATCCAATCTGTGTCCCTCACTGGTGAAGAACAAGGGTCACTGAGGGCCTGGGGGCACTTACCCTATGATTGCTACTGTAACCCCTAGGTAGCGCTATCCCAAGGGCTACTACCCCTGCCTACTTGGCTACTAACAGGTTAAGGCACCTGAGTTCAGAAACAGGTGCCTCCACTCAGAGGTCATGGTTGGTAGTGGTCAAACTAGCCTGGGCACAGCCCTCTGGGACACTGTAACCCCCCTCAGTTCCCCACTAGTGGCCTACACAATACACAGTAAGTACCGTCCCGATTGACACTTACCACCAGGGTTGATTTCTCCAGTTCGACCCTGAGGACCCCTTATAAAACAAGGTTAGGCAGCACAGATGACAAACAGTAATATCTTGAGTACAAACTAGAAACACAGTCTGGTTGAATTGCAGGAAAAAGTAGATCTGATTTATTCAGGGGGCTATAACAAGGACGGGGGGGGTAATCAGGTTAATTTGCTTACTGGCTCTAAAAATCACACAGCTGTGCATGCAGTCAGAGTCTCTAACAGTCACACACTCTGGGTACCCAGGACGGAGGAAAAGGCTAGCCAGGACTGTTGCCCAGGGTAGGCCGGCATTGCAGCTGGCGGGGGCCCTGTGAGGAAAGAAACAACATGCACACACCCCTAATTGTAATCTGGAGCTGGAAGGCTCAGTTCGTGAAGACAAAACAACAAGATAATCAGATGCCACACTTTTGATTTAGCTATATGTTGTGGGGAGCTACCCTGGTGGTTACTCACGATACCCCAAGACTGGACACAGGAGGGATGAAATTTGAGACAGCAGGTGACCTCTGTGGAGTGCCAGGAGAAGCAGAGGGCTGATCCCTGGGCTGGTCTCTCATTGATGGTTCTTCTCTGTGCAGTAGGGTAATCGGGCAGGACCCTCGTGGCAAGGCCCAGCCCCATGGAACTAACCACTGATTTAGTTTATTTGGTACTGGATACAGCTTCCAGCAATCGGCACGCAGTTCCAACAACAGGGGAATGAAATCGCAATCCCCATTCAGTACACAGCACATTTATATGTAACAGCAATCCATACACAGTTCGCACAGTGGGGAAATACAGCATGACCCACTGTATTCAAACAGCATATATATATGTAACAGCAAGTAGCACACAGTTCACACAGTGGAGAAATACAGCACGGCCCACTGTATTCAAACAGCACATTTATATGTAACAGCAAGCAGCACAGTTTTGCATAGTGGAGAAATACAGCATGACCCACTATGATTAAACAGCACATATATATGTAACAAGTTCTACAATACTAGGTACACTGCTCCCCGGTCCCAATCGCAAAGTCACTGCTCTAACCAGGAGCTCAGAAGTAGCTGGAGTTCCTGACAGGCCGATCACATACAGCAAAAACTTCGGTCTTCTACAGGTTGAGCCTGGTCCCAATTCAGTGGCTTCTTCATTCTCACCAGATTGGATTTAGTCCGAAAATAATTCCCTTCTCCCTCTCAGGGCAGAAAACAGGCAAGCAGGCCAGAAATCAGGCCTTCCACAATTCTCCCATGTGAACTACCACGCAGACTGCTGCTCAAACTATCATGAGCTGTTGCTCTCTCAGTTCCAAAACTGAATCTGCCTTCACAGCAGGCAGCCCGGGCATTTCCTTCAGATCCAAAGAGGTCCGGTTGGCTGATTCAGCTGTCAGTCACAAAATGCTCCCCTTGTTGGTGCAAAAAGGCGCCAACAGTTCAAAACTACAATTCCCAGAGGCTTACTCCACATATTCCCTCCAGTTGTAAGCTCCATTTTAGAGTCCCTAAGTACTGATTGGTCCAATTCGGCAGTTCAGGATCAAGATAGTGGAGCTAGCAGAAACAGTCCTTGCTGCAAAGAAGGCGGGTTAGAACAAACTACAATATTATTATTACTCTAACAAATGCTCAGCAAACGATTACACCTTTTAACAGGGCTTCCTCTGCACAATTAGCGATGGCAGAAACGGAGCAATTATTCAGCAGCCCAGGTGGGACCCGAGCAGGGAAACACTCAGACCCCCCCTCCCCGGGTTAATTATAATTTATGACTGCAGTCAAGCAGCTCTTAAAGAGACAGTACATGGAGGCTTTTATGGCACTCATTGGCAACAACATTTAAATGGCTATAGCACTGAACGCCAACCAGGCAGTGAGCATTTAGGCAAGCTCATGGAAGACTTTTTGGGAACCCCCATTTGTAGGGGGTTACACTACCAGAGCCTGGTATATCTCATGGTAGGTGTTAGCAAGCCTGCTTAACATGGTTGTGACATGTGGGCCCCACCCACCACATATACACCTCCAGAGAAAGTAACAACTCCATATCTAGTTACTTTCTAGTCTAAAACTACATTTCATTTTAGCCCATGCAGACCAGAATGCAGAACATATCTCACTCAATATTATTAACAGGACCTCAAGTCCAAAAAGTCAGTATAAAGAGAAAGGATACAGAGCTATATAACATAGAATGTGATGGCGGATATGGGCTGCTGGACCCTTCTTCTGACCATTTGTTTGACCTTCACTTTTTGCTGCAGACCCTGCTTGATCTACGGAGCAATCTCTTCCTCTCCCCTCCTTACCACCACGATTCCCTTATGCCTGTCCCAGGTATTTTTGAACCCACCACTGTTTTTGCCCCTCCTGCCTCCACTGGTTGGCTGTTCCAGGTATCCAGCACCCTTTTTCTAAAGAAGTACTTCTTCACATCCCTCCTGAATTTACCCCCTCCAGCTTCATAGCATGCCCCCTTGTTCTAGAGCATTAGTTCTCAGACTTTGCCATAGTGACCCTTCCCCAAGCCATGGAAAAGATCTTGAGCCTCCCCCAAATATTGAAATAATTGTGCCTCCCCCAATGGAAAAATAACATATTTCGTCCAGTAAAACAGGAATAAAGTGAAACTCCTTTGAGTAATAGGCTCTCATTTTATTCAGTTTATTGTACCCCCGCCAACCTGCTCGTTCCAGTATTTTGACTCTTGAACCATTGTTACCCCAGTTGCAATGCCATCATGGGTCAGTCTGCATTCTCTCGTCTTTTTCCGTCCTATCTAGAATAACCTTCCTACCCACTTCTGCCTCTCCCCCTCTTACCTTGCTTTTAAGCAACTTCCCAGGGATCCTTGTACTCTTTTCTGCTCTTGCTCCTAGTACCGCCCTGCTATCACCAGTGTAATTGGTCAATTGTTACCGCACGTTCTTTGTTTATTGTTCCTGCTTGTTTGTGCTGTTGTTCATTTTGTATTGCTTGACTGTTTTGCTGCTGCCCTTTGAACTGTATTCACTCTCTGCTCTTCCCCGGGTACACCTGAAATGAGCCTTGTCTCAGTGTGCCTTTCCTGGTCACATGTTTGTAAATGAATACATAATTTCACCTACTGTTACCCTCTTTCAGTTTGACTCATCCCTTCACACAAAGTATTTAAAATTCAAAATTTAAATATTGTACTTTTTCAGACTTGCTTGAGCCTCCGCTGGAACAGGTTAGGGCCTCTACAGGGAGGCTGGCCTCACCATTTGAGTAACCCTGTTCTACAGCAACTTTATGATTACAAGTTAAATACGACTGTGTGCCCTGTTTATATCTGCCTAATGCAGTGAAGAGTGATTCGAATGTGCGGAAGGATGCACTGAAGATTACTCATTAGATGTCATTGTATGCCGTGTTTCTATCTGCCTAACACAGTGTACAGTGACTAGAGAGTGCTGAGGGATGCACTGAAGATTACAAGTGAAATATGATTCTGTGCCTTTCCTATCTGCTTAATGCAGTGAGTAATGATTCGACAGTGCTGAGGTATGCACTGAAGATTACAAGTTACGTAGGACTGTGTACTCTGTTTATATTTGCCTAATGCAGTGAACAGTGATTCGATAGTGCTGAGGGATGTACTGAAAATTACAAGTTAGATATGACAGTGCCCTGTTTATATTTGCCTAGTGCAGGGAACAGTGATTTGATTACAAGTTAAATTGTAAAATGATAAATGCTGTACATAGCAAGCCAGTCACCTCATTATAACAGTGAGAGAGCACCAAGCCATACAAGTTACCACTGAGTGGTGGCTAAGATCCCCCAACCCCAGGGGACTGGAGGATCCAAGTGCCACTGTACCAACAGTACATTTTCCTGACAAGCAGCACCTCTACATGTGCCTAGAAAGGAGGTACCTCGAGTGAAGCAATGTGGCATTGAAAATGACCTTTGACATCTATGAACCCAGGGCCATCTACTAACAGGATAGTCCCTCTAAGGGCCTGATCCAAAGAACTGGTTGGCATATGTGTGAATACTGTGCTTTCAGCTGCAAAGCTCTGCACCCTGATCCCCATCCACACCAGATGGCATCCACTGCCCCTGCTGCCCACAACCCTCTATGTGTGCGGCCCTTTACACAGGGGCAGGGGGAGGCAAGGGGTGGGGCAGAGCTATGTCTGACCCTGGGCATCCAATCAGAAACCCAGGCCAGCCAGCAGGTGGGTCCCTGTCTCTGTGCAGAGCAGGTTCTGATGGGATATGGCAGTCCTCCAGGGATTACTATACCTTCATTGCTGAACTGTGGTAATTATGTTGTGCACTGTATGGTGCTGGTAGGGCCCCCAGGCCTCTGCTGTGGCTACAGAGACTGAGGCCAGGTGATTTAACTGTGATCGGGCTCTTTGGGTGTCCCAGTAGCAGGGTGGAGGAAGGTGCATAAGCATCACTACTAGTGCCGGCCACCTTTGCCAGCCCTCTGTGCAGTGGATATCCTTATGAGGATGGGGTACGTGCCTGCCCTCATCCTGTCTGCTCATATAGCCATGCAAGGGGCTGGGGATTGGGTGCAGAGGGGACACACACCCAGCACTGGGAATACATGGTGGTCTCCACACCTGAAGAATAAGATCTCTGTGCACCCCTGGCCCATGTAACTTACCCACATGCGCATCCTTTTGAGAATGGGGGGGGGGGTCTCAGACCCCAACTACTGTATGCATCTTGTCCTGAGCTTATCCAACCATTGTGGTCAAGTGTAACTTTGATTTATGCCTATGGAAACAATCAGTAGTCGCCAGCTGGTGATTGGAAGGTTATGCTTTTGCTGTTTAAATCATGATCTGGATGATAACTTTGGATCATAATCTCCCTAGATGATCATAAGGCAACAATTGATGATTGACAGTAATAGATCATGACGGACCATCAAAACACTTGAATGGTGAGTTACTGGCTTGCCTGGGGAGGCTGCTGATGTTGGGTGTACGAGTCATGTTTGCTGACGGAGCAGGACATGGACTGCATCAGCAGCCCACGTGAGGAGTGCCGTGTTTAATATCAGGGAGGGTCCAGAAAGGAGGGCTTTACTCCCCTCCTCCTGGATCACCAGGGGGTAGTGCCACAGTGGAAGATACCCCAAACCCTCCCTGGAGGCATTCTATGTCCTTTGGGTGTGCTCAGCCTTGCCAGCCCCGATGGGACATTTCGATGACCCATTTAGAAGTTATTCAACCATCCAGCCTGTGAATTCCACATCTCATAACAGACTTTCACACTGCTGGGTTTAAGCAGTTCATATTTATATCGGAATCCAGTGCCTCCAACCAAAAGAGTGGTAACCAAAAGAGTGGTGTAGCCAGGAATTTCAGATTTCGACACTGCTGCTGACACTTCTAACCCCTGCCATTTTCTACCCCCCCGACACTGCATCATCTAATCTAACGCAACACGTGCATACATAGACATACTACATGAAAGAATTTCAGTTCATCAACATTTGGAAATGGTCATGAGCTGCAAAGCAATTACAATTGTCACATTTTTAACTGTACGTTTTATGCGGGAAAATTGTATTTCATGCAGTGCCCCAAGGGCAGTGCTCTGTAATAGTGGCACTGCTTTTCACCAATGCTTCCCTGAAGTGGTGGATCCAACATTAATAAAGAGCAGGACCCTTCTTTGACCTTTGCATGGAATAGAACCAATCCAACATAATATATTTCCAAAACAACCAAAATTAATTGTATCATGGCCCACTACCAATAGTTATCATGTTTAGTACAAGATAATAGAAACAGAAGCTTTCTGCCTGTTTGCTTGACAGCCCATCCCCTTTTAGTTTGTCCCCATTCATTATTGCTGCAGGACCCTTTTTAAAATCCTGGGTCTGACACCGCTCCCCAGGGCCTTGAAATGAGATATTTCATGTAGACCATCTTACACAGGCCACAGATCTAAGCCTCCTCCTCAAAACAGCATGTAACACAGTCTAAGCCCCCCCATCAAACTCTGACACACAGATTCCACACCAACACCAGACACAAATGACTCCCCACACCAGCGCAAGAATCTAGTTCAGCCACCTTCCCAAAGCAGTCTCATACCACCACCCCCCCCAGCACCGTGCTGTGGTTCTCTCTACTTGAGCACCGTTTCAGGTGCATACACCAACACACACACACACACACACACACCCACACACCCCCTCAACACCAGACTCCTGTTCAAACCCCCCTCCCCAATGCACTGTCTCAAGTCCAGACAAATAGGAAAATCTGTTGCCTCAGAGTACCCTACACCCTCCTACAAACATCAGCAAAAACTCAGATGAAAACCATATTGCAGTCATTACATCTGCAGCCACGTTTCTTTTTTTATGGTTTACATTGTCTGCTATTTTGACTTTTGCTTTCATCTTAAACATTGCAGTGTGCACACACACACACGCACACACCACGGCACTTCAACTGAGTAGTGCCTATGGCCCTACCAATAAATTATTACAAATAAATATAGCAGAGATGAATAACAGAGGACACTGAAGGAAATCTGGCTTACGAACAATAAGGCTGGGCTCCCACCTCCCATCTCACAGCATTTTACTTTGCAGCACTGTACAGCATAACTAGCCTGCTCCTCCCATCGGTAAGGACAGGCTCCCATCTTACAACCTTTTTATCTCAGAGCACATGAAGTTAGTGAGCCCCCCATAATGCTACGCTCCTATCAGCCTGTTTCCTGGTTTGTAGCATAGGAGCAGAAACAAGTTTATGATACCCCCTCCTTATAAGGCCAGGCTCTCATCTGCTTTACCTGGTTTGCAGTACACAATTGACAAGTTAGCTATACCGCCCCCTCCCTCAGTAAGGCCTGGCTCCCATCTGCTTTATCTGGTTTGCAGCAGAGCATGGACAAGGTAGCAGCCCCCGCCAATGACGCCAGGCTCTCATCTACTAACAGTACAGTGCCCCCCCCAGCTTGCGACAGGAGACTTAAAAACTCATGAGGTCATTAGTGGATGTTGATAATTCTGGCAAAATACACAAACAAACAAAAAACAGTATTTGATAATGCACAAGATGCAAACCAATTATTTTCAAGTTATACAGTTGTAGGGAATGCAAAGCCATATAGGAACTGGGCAAAGGTCCATCCAATCCTGCACCAGACACTGGTTCAACCCAACATAAGAGTTTGCTTTACCTGATGAACACCTGACACAGCCTATGCACCCCTCTCCAACCCCAGACACACATATTTCCCACCAACACCAGATGCAAATGATCAGATGATCCCACATCCCAACACCAGACTTTGGTTTAATCCCCCTCCAGTAGATGAACCCCCATCACAGCACCAAACCCTGTTTCATCCCCCCCCCCCCAAGCAGCGGACAGTCTCCAGTCACCCACATATACACCGACAGTCCCAGCCTCTCCCCCAAACCGGACATAAACAATCCTCTACTCCAGCACCAGACTCTGGTTCAACACCCCTCCATCCCCACCCCCAAGCAGTGGACACAGTCTCAGCATCCTCCCCAACAAAAACAAACAATCAAAGAAACACAGATTGCCCGGTTGATTTTTATGAGAATTATACCAGCACTAAGCACAGACCAGGTTTTTAAAATGACAAGTGACCATCATTTGCACTCCAAAGTCCGAACATGCTCCCACTTCACTGGAAAACCAGGATGATCCATGTGACCTATTGTTAGGGTCAAAGAGTCCATCCCCCTTCCCCTCACTGGTGCTTTCCTAGTCCCAGTCCCAAAGAAATACACAGTCCACAGGACCTTACCCTGAAATATTGGTTCAGGAGGCTGCAAAAAAAGAATGCAGGCGATTTCTTCTCTGGTAAAACTACAATACTGATCCCCCTGCTGCTGCTTGGGTTTGATGTTCCTGGTCTGCCTGGCTTGGCTCCAACTCTTGCCTGTGATGAATCCCCAGCTGAACGCCATCCAAACCTCTTTGCTGCCACAGTATTGTGGTCAATCCACTGTGATTGTCCTCCACTCTCTGTTACCTGCCTGCTGACATCCTGGTTGTATGATTGCTGGTCCAAAAGTTAGGAGCTGAAAACAGGGCCAGAAAATGCCACAAACAAGCTGCATGTATAGTCGATGGAATGGTTTGAAAACCCAGCAGAGCCCCCTTCACCAGACATAGCCTATTGAGTGTGATGCCTGGCTGACTCTAGCCTATCAGATGATAGTCCTGCTTGCTCAGTGCTCACCACACCCTGTCCATCTCTGGTTTAGTGGTTCAGTACCACCTGCCCCGCCCTCTGTTTGACCACATCACTACCCCCCCGTAGCCATTGGAAGCATCTAGATTAAGAGAACTTGACAGGGACCATGGTATCACAAAGGGAACAGGGGAAATGGAGAGAAGGAAACAGTAAGGTGTGTCCAAATTGCTACCCCAGGCTAGAATATTTGCATGCATAAATATACACTGCGTACACCTGCTGACATCCTTGCAGTTGGCACTATGCCAACCTACCTAACAGTGTGCGACCTCTGGGAATTTATTGAGAGGAAGTTATAGAAATAAAGGCAGTTGCCATCTTACCCTCATGCCAGGCACCTCATGGTCATTTCAAGCACCCACACAACTCCATGTGCTGCCCAGACAGGGCCTGCATATTCAAGCCACCATGGACTACAGGTGACACCCAATGTTTTGGTGTTAGCTTGCAGTCCATAATGACTTTTAGATTTCTAGCTCAACCCACAACCCATAGTACTATGCCATTATGGGATGGTAAGATATCAGCAACCGCCTTTGCCAACTCAGGAAACACAGTTCAACAGGCAACACCTGAGTTACCCTTGATTAAGGCTCAGCCAGTTGAAGGCTATCCAGTCATTGATTTCACAGTGACAGCAACCCAAAACAGAAACCACCTTATCACCATTGAGTACACAAGACAAGTATAGCTGGATGTCATCCACATAGCAGTAAATCTCCAGACCATACTGACTTATGATCTTATCCAGTGGCAGCATGTACATGGCAAATAACATGGGGGTGAGGAATGAACCCTGTGGCACTCCACAGTCAAGTACAGCTGCTCCAGAGATGGAATTATGCAGACCAGCCTGTTGCTGAATTTTCATGAGATAGGACACAAACCACCAAAACACTATAGCAGTAAGTCCTATGTAGTGATTGAACAACACCTCATTGTCCACCTTGTCAGACACAATGAGAGATCAAAAAGGACCAAGATAGACCGGCACCCTTGGTCCCTCCTAGTGAGATCATTGAACACATAAATGAGAGGGGTCTCTATAATAGTCCTTCCGCTGACATTGTTTTAATATTCATGAGCTCATTTGCATAATATTCATGAGGTCATTTGCATATATCGCTTTAGCAAGATGGGAGGACCGAGGTAATTTGCATAATATTCATTAGGTAATTTGCATATAACACTTTAGTAAGATGGGATTACTGAGACTAGCTGAAGAATGCGGCTGGTGAAAGAAAGGTGAAAACGGCTGCACAAAAACAAAACCTGTACATGATCAGGAAAAGCACGGTGTCTCCTCCTGCCCGAGCGGTCGAGAAGCTCTAGTGTAAACCATCAAAGACGACAGTGGAGAATCTGACAATCTGATCACCTCTTCAGTGAAAGCCCAACCAACTCCTCCTGCTTGGCCACCTTCTCTTGACTGAGCGATCGATTGGTGGGTGGGGAAATTAACGGTGAGACTGCGAACGTCAAGTGAGTGAGCGAGCAGGTTCAGCAATGGGAGAACTGCTTTTAGCAAGGAAAAAACAATGGTGGCATTTTTAAATGCCAACGTTCTAAGGCTTGATGATTTCAGCCTTTTTACTGCCGTCCTTTTTTTGAACCATAGAACATATTTCATGCATGGTGAGCTTCATCTCTGATTGGCTGGTTTAGCCTACCCATTTTATAAAGAAACATAGACAATGCCAGCAGAAAAAGACAGATGGTCTATCCAGTCTGCCCATAGTTCCCTGTCAATCTCCAGGACCTAACTGTCATCCAGGGTACTAACCACCCCACCATTCTCCTCTCTGCTACTGTTGCCCTGAGTAGCCACTCTACCCTTCACTCTGTCCCACCAATGCTTGAAAACTATGGTTTTGGTGCCTACCACCTTGACTGACAGACTGTTCCAAGGTTCCATCACACTCTCCATAAAATAATTCTCATTAAAGAACTCAGTGGCTCTTGCTATTGCAAAGATTCTTTTGATATGAGAATCTTACACCTAGTACTAGATACAGTCCTCTCCCTGCTGACTGACCTCATTAATCACTCCCTAAGTCTGGGGCAGTTCCCCGCAGCCTGGAAGACTGCCACAGTCACCCCAGTACTGAAGAGTGGTGACAGCACCTCCCCCAATAACTACCATCCCATATCCATTCTTCCATCACTCTCGAAAGCCCTCGAAAAAATTATAGCCACCCAACTCACTGAGTACCTGCTTGATCATAACCTACTTTGCAGGGAGCAGCATGGCTTCAGATCTGGGCACAGTACAACTGCGGCTCTCACTAGTTCTCTAATTTTATTCACTCTGCCCTGGATAGAAAACACCTAACTGGAGCTGTCTTCATCGACCTGTCAAAGGCCTTTGATACAGTCTCCCACCCCTTACTCTTAAGCACTCCGCCACATAAGTCTGTCCCAAGGACCCATCTCCTGGTTTACCAGTTACCTCACAGCTAGATCACAATGTGTCAAAATAAACAACACCCTCTCAGCCACCCCGTCAGTCCACTCTGGGGGTTCCCCAGGGCTCCATCCTTGGCCCTCTATTATTCAGCATCTACCTAAACACCTTGCCCAATTCCTGCTCCGGCAACCTACTACTCTATGCAGACGACGTGGTTCTTTTTGCCCCACACCCAGATCCCACAGTATTACAGTCCTCCCTCCAACACGCATTTAACCAGATTGAAAACTGGTTCATAGACCAAAGACTTGTGGTCAATGTGAAAAAGACAAAGACTATGCTCTTTGCCCACCCACAGAATAAGGCCAAGAATGCGCAGCTAGCAATCTTCTCCCACTCTCTCCTTTGTCTAGAACAGGTCCATACATATAAATACTTGGGCCTTACATTTGATTCCAGCCTCTCCTTCCATTCACACATTGACACTCTATCATCAGCCATAAATGTCCATATAGGCCTATTGTATTGGCACAAGGATTGCCTACCTCTGGAAGCCCTTAATCTGGCTGTCACCTCCTTAGTCCTCTCCCTAGTCGATTATGGGCTTACTATCTACTCAGCTGCTGACCACACAGCCCTTAACAAAATCCACCTTGCCATAAACAAGCATGCAGACTCCTCTCTGGGGCAGACAAGCGTACCCATACCTGTACCCTATATGCCCTGACAAAGCTCTTTACCCTGGATGAAAGTCTATTTTATTAAACATGCTCCTCACAAAGAAAATACACCTGGGGCTTACCCCCATCATTTCTACACAGGGCCTCAGCCTGGTACAACGAACTTCGCTCTGACGTCTCCTCCATCTCCAAATTAGGACCTTTCAGATAAGCCCTCAAAGAGCACATTCTCACTTCATGGCACTGCCAATGTACCAGCTAGTGCTGGGTCATCTATCTATCATCTTACGGGACCACCCCGCCACTGAGCTCCTACCAATAGGACTACCAAACATTACCTATTAACAGTGCTTCCTTTGGCTGCACTCACAAGATATCTGTCTAATTCTCTACTTCGCTGCAAATATCAAACCTGTTACTCCCTCCCTCTATCAGCAAACTTATTGTTCTCTTGAAAACTAAAATACAGCTCTCAGTAACACGTTCAATGCAATGTATAGCTGATCTTGATTCTGCAATATTGTATAACTAAAAAAACTGTAACCTTACGCTGACATTCTATGTCTATATGTATTAAGTGTTTATGTTTGTTTTTCTGATGCGGAGCCTTTGTAAATGAGTCCCTGACTTAAAGGTTGTAATCCTAAAGTCTGTTAAATAAATAAATTAATTAATTAATAAATAAATAAAATAATGCTTCCTCATATTCCTCTTGATCCTTCCACATGGCAGTTTCCACTCATGTCCACGTGACCTCAAACTGGTGCTTATGCTAAATAACTCCTTGCATTTTGCCTTATTTATTCCTTTCAGGAATCTGAAAATCTCTTGTCATATCACTCTTCTCCCATCTAGTCCCCAGCGGGTACATATTTAGTGCCTTGAGCTGATCCTCATTAGATCAGCCCTGCTGGCCCTGTATAATTCTGGTCACCCTTTGTTGCACTGCCTCTAGCCTGTCCTTGTCCTTCCCGAAGTGTGGACTCCAGAACTGGGGACAGCACTCCAGACGCAGCCTTACCATTCATCTATAAAAAGGTAGTATTACCTCTTTTCTTCTAATGTCAATATCCCTCACAATACATCCTAACATCTTATTTGTCTTACTAAATACCTTATTGCATTGGCTTGACTGTTTGAGGGTGTCACTAATAATGACTCCTAGTGCTAAGCTTAACTCCTTCCACCAGTACTCTGTTCTGAGGTTCTTACTTCCTAGGTGCAGCACCTTGCACTTTTTTGGTGTTGAGTTTCAGCTGCTAGACCTTTGACCATCTCTCCTGTCTATGCAGGCTACTCTGCATTTCCCTAATCTCACTGCTGTTCACCCTTCCACAGTGCTTTGTGTCATCTGTGAAGAGATACAACCTGCTGCCTCTATCTACTCTCTCCACCTCAGCAGGCTCTCCTTCAAGCCCTAATTCTAGAGGTTGGGGTTAGACAGGTTATTAGGAGTCTTCCAAAGTGGAAAGCCCCTGGTCCCAATGGTTTCCTTAATATCTTTTACTCCAGCTATACTGATATATTGGCCCCTTTCCTTACACGTCTAGTTAACTATTTTCTTTCTTTTGGTTTAACTGACACCTCCCTTATTCATGCTTGGATTTCCCTGATATTGAAGCCAGGCAAAGACCCTTTGTCTCCGGGTTGTTACTGCCCAATCTCCCTTCTAAACACTGATTTGAAAATTCTGCCAAAGCTGCTGGCAAATCAGTTACTACAGGTTTGGACAGGTTTAATTTCACCGGAGCAGGTAGGCTTTATGACAGGGCGTCATTCTAGTGACCATGTCCATAAGCTTTTACATCTGGTCTCTGCATCTGGGGAGAGCAGGGTCCCTGAACACAGAGAAGGCCTTTGACAGGGTCTATTGATCCTTCCTGTTCTTGGTGTTGAAACAGTTTGGCTTTATGGATAACTTCTGTTCCTGGGTTAGGCTCTTGTATTGCAGCCCTACGGCTAGGATCTGGTGCAATGGGGTCTTGTCAGAACAAGTGAGGCTGCAGCAGGGTGTTAGGCAAGGCTGCCCCTTTTTCCCCTTCTCCAGAAGATACAATTGAACCAACTAATATCTTAATTATGCCAAAGTCTATACCTATTGGATTTATGCAACCAACAAATTATACTTTACCAATAAAAGCCCATAACAATAATCACTGTCCATAATGGAAGAACTTTTGCAGTGCATTTGTTGAAAGAAAGAGGGCCTTTCTTAAAACATTAAGCAAATTAAAGTTAAAGTTAAAATTAAAGCCCCTTCGTATTTTACCAGCGCATAAATAACAATAATAGGAGTTATAACGACTGACGACCTCAACCCTAGCAGAAGTAAATAGCTTTGGAAAAGAAAATTGGGCTTAAACACCTATTTATTTATGAAATACAGTCTCTGGCACCATCTTATGGCAAAACATCAAACCTTAAAGCCAAAATCTGCATGAAACAAAATCAGAATGCTTCTCTTCCTGTGCCGCATTAGAGACACTCACTTCTCCCTCCAAAATGCGGATCGGGGTGATACTTGCATGTCAGGGTGCCGTACATTCTGAAGATTCAAAGTCCCCGATTCATGATGGGTATAATACCTGTCCCAGTAAATTTAACACGCCGAATCTTCATTAGTGGAGATCTAGCCATTGGAAAGGAGCACCAGAATAAACCTCTGAATTCAGCAAACAGAGCCCACACCAACATAGAAGGTTGTCAAATAAATGAAAAATGAACCATTTTCATTTTAATAGAAGCCATAAACTGTATTTGCCATGCACAGATCTCGGGGTTTTAAATAACTCAAGGAGCACTGATTTGAGACCAGCTGTCGCAGACTCCGCATCTTCATAAGTAAGACAGGAGCCGCCTAGGGATACTTGGAGTCTGGCAGGGTAGCCCATCCTGAACTTAATACCAGTCGCAGTTAATTTTATAACCAACTTGTGGAATGTGGCTCGCTTCTGGCGTACTGACAATGGTAGATCTTGCGCCATCCGTAGCTTTGCTCCTTCCTACACAAGATCTTGTGTATCTTGGATTTTGAATAAGAAATGCTACCGTTCCTGGAAATTCAAAAAATGAAGTATAAAAGTCCAGGGGGCAGCTCCTTGAGGTGGTGGTGGACATAATGCGTGGTGGGCTATTTCAATAATGTAACCAGAGCCAAAAGGAGAGGGACCTGCCACCAGTACCTTCCTCCTTCTCGGGCAACCTGATAATTACCACATTATTGTAGTGACTACGACCCTCCAGGTCCTCCACCTTGTTTTCCATTTTTGCCAAACGTTGTCTAATGGCCACCAGATCTTCATCAAACTTATCTTGTTTCCGTTCCGCAGAATGTATATGAACTTCATTGTCTGCAGTTCTCTGGGAGAAGTCATCCAACACATTGGAGATGCTCTTGATTTCTCCTGCCATGACCTGCATTTCAGCCTTAAAAGGCTGAAATTCCTCCAGGAATCTGGTGAGTGTGAGGGGGTCTGAATCTGTACCCTCAGCACTTGTGGTCCGTGGCTATTGTGGAGGGGAGGCCCTGACTTTCTTCGGGGCTTTCTCAGGAGTTGTGGGAGGAGTATGTTTGGGCGTTATTTTTCGCATATTCTCATCCATTAAAACCTCTGCCAGGAGAGCACCGACTGCAGGTAAGATTGGTATTACTTGCTCAGTAATATACCACACAGCAAAACTAATTTAGAAGGTATTTAGGAGAACGGGTGGCTGGAGCTCTCAGAGGAGAATCCTACCTAGTATGCTGCATCACGTGACTCCCCCTACCCCCTCTTTTTTCGGCCACTCTGAGTCCTTCCCTGCTAGCCTGGGGGGTAGGCTCCACTCTATCAGATCCCTGCCTACCTGCTGTTCACTTGCCACCCTCCCAACTAGTTTAAATCCACCTTTGTTGCAATATACCTCTCCAGTCTTTGCTTTAGTACCTCCTTCCCCTCCTCACTCATGTGCAGCCTAACCCTTGCAAACAGATTGTTATTATCCCAGGTACTGCCCCAGCCACCCACAACCCCATATCCCTTAGTTGACACCATTCTACCAACCATGTGTTCAACTCCCTACTCCTCTCCTTTCTCACTGTGCTTGCGCAGGGTACTGGGAGCACTTCGGAGAATGCCACAGACTCCCCAGTCTCCTCACACAACCTTCCCACTTCTCCAGTCCTCTCCTTTGTTACCGCCACCGTTTCCCCCGCTAGGTCATGTATCCCCACATGTACTACAATGTGTGATTTCCTCCTACCCCTTCTTACGCACCTTAGGATTGCCTGTCCTGTCTTGTCTGCCTTTAATCCTGGTATGGACTCCACCCAAAACTGACTATGCCTCTCCCCTTTGCTGGCCCATCTGATCCCGTTGGGTATGGAGTCCCCCAACACCAGTACAACTCCCTCCTCTTTCCTCGTGCCCGTCGCCACCACCCTACCCAGGTTCTCATTTCTGGGACCACTCAAGATGGCTCTTTCACAGTGTGTCCCAGTGTCTTCTTCCTGCCCTTCTCAACTGAGACCCCTCCCCCTCCTCCTGTTTGACTGCCAACCTTCCGCTCCCTCCTTACCTCTCTGAGCATTATCCCTTCCCCTGCCATGCCATACTCAGTCTCTGCACTAGTAATGCCCCTCTCTCCCTTCTCTTTGTGAGTACTATCCCTTGTGCAATCTCCCCCATGTCCTCTTTCCCATGTGTTGCTAGTACAGCAAACATGTTCCCTCCTCCCTTTGTCTCATTGTGTGTTTCGTCCTCCTCCTGCCTACTTCTGCTCTACTTTTTCTAGGTCCTACTAGAGTCCACACTTCATTAACTGGCTTCCTGTCTACTGTGCCTCCTTCCCGACCTCTCCCTTGCCCCACTGTTCCTTCTCTGTGGTGCCCCCACAATACTCTCAGATGTCAGCCTTCATACCAATGCAATCCTTCCCTCCTCCCTCAACCTCCCCAGCTCCCTGTTATCATTCTTAGATGAACACCCCTAGTCAGGTGTCCTCTATATAGTACACCACCCGCTCTATTTGGCTACTTCAAACCACTTCCACTGTCTCACCATGGCTGATAGCTGTCTGGGGGTGGCCCTTGTAACTATTCTGATTCTACTCTGCCTCGATAGGATTACGCTATCTTCGCCAAATGAGAGTGGCTCAAATAAATCAGGGAATGAGCCCTATAACTTTACCTTCTCCAACCTTATTACTGATAATAAAAGGATACTCCAAAGTAATCTCCTTCTTTACTGAAAGGGCTGTCCCTACCATTCCCTATATGTGCATAGTAAACTACGGAAAAAGAGTGCGTATCCCACTGCTTTCCTAAGCATGAGGCTATGGTTTCTCGTCATTACTGCCATTGTTCTATCTGGTGATGTAGAACTAAATCCAGGGCCACCCGCTGCTCACGTCTCAGCGGATGACATACAAAGTATCTCTAAGAATGGGCTATTTATTGCACACATGAATATTAGAAGCGTAATGTGCCACTTTGGGAACTACAGACATAGGTCAAATTGTACAATCCTGATATCTTCTGTCTCACTGAGGCATGGCTAAAACCATCGGTATCTGACTCCCTCTGCTCCCTGCCAAATTACTCCCTTATTTGAAGGGATAGAACATCCCACATGCATGGTGGTGGTGGTGTTGCTCTGTACTACAAAAACAATCTCAATGTCAGTCTACTCTCGGTCTCAGATGCCATATCTGTATGTGAATACGTGCATGCTACCCTTGCTCTAGGAGCTAAGAAACCTCATATTATCTGCGCATGTAACCCCCCATAAGGGGGGATAGCAGGGTTACAGTATCTGTTGGAAACCACCTCTCAAAATTACAGTCATAATGAGGTGGTCATCTTAAGAGCCCTTAACCTAAACTGGCTTGGGCCAGCTCTCAGTTCTCTTCAATCACTGATCCACAGCTACAACCTGCACCAGACAGTGACAGTGCCTACTAGAAGTCTGTCCTCACCACTCTCTGGCACACTTCTGGACTGGGTGCTGGTAAACCGAATGGAGCATATACCTATTGCAGATATTCCGGCTGATACCTTAACTGACCACTCTCCAACTTTCTGTATTCTGTCCCTGGGGGTGCCTCCATCTCCTCCACCATGTCTCATCACACTCACCAACTTTGCTACCTTGGCCATGAGGTTTTTGTATATAACATCTCCAGAATTGACTGGTCTGAGATCTAGCCACTGTGCGGAGAACACCCTAAACATCTTTATCAGTGAATTCCTTGTTGTGCAATGTAAGCATACCCCAAGGATCACCCAGAGAGTCTGGGGTAAACAAACAAGATAACTAAACAAAGCTCTGCTCAAAAACCTGCACTTCAGAGATATACTCTGGAAGCACTATAAAACATCAGGTCAGTAAACTGATTTCAGTGCCTACTGAACACCAAGGAATTCTTGTACAAAACAAGTTAGAGCTGCAAAGAGCAAATACTGTAAAGACCTATTGATTGATTAGCTTGGCCTGTGACCCCAGGAAATTTTGGACATATATCAAAACCTTCCTAGGAGCCTCGCAGTCAGCTACCCCTGGGGATAGGATGATAAATTATGTGCACTGTAATGACTCACGCACCATAGCTAATTCTTTCAACCAGCATTTCTCTGATCTGACCCAATATACCTCATCCTTCAGTCCCATTGTAATGCCCTTTCACTTCTCAATGGAAACTCATCAGGATAAACTGGATGTACTGTCCCCTGTGCCTCCTCATACTCCTCCATTCTACTTCAAGGCAGTAACAAGGCAGGAGGTCCTGAAACTTCTAAGGAACATGTCTGCTAATACTGGCTCTGGCTTGGACTCTCTTGAACCCTTTCTCTTGAAACTTGATGCTCCCCTCATTGCACAACCGCTGGCAAAAATCTATACACTGTCACTTTCTGGTAGTAAGGTCCCTGACCTCTGGAAAGCCGCTTGAATAACGCCTGAATTTAAAAAAGGAGACCTGTAGGCCATCATGAGCTATAGGCCAATTGCCATTTTCTTGGTACTGAGCAAAATCCTGGAGAAAATTGTTGCAACTCAGACAACTAACTACCTACTTAATTTCAACCTGCTCTCAGTTAACCAACGTGGCTTCAGCAAAGGACAAAGCTTGATTACTGCGCTCCTCAAATTCTCTACAGACGCACTTTCTAAAATGGACACTGGTAATCTTACTGGAGCTGTTTTTATTGACCTCACAAAAGCCGTTGACCTTCTTGACCACACATTACTCCTCTCAACGCTTCAACACCTACACTTCTCCTCCTCTGTTATTGACTGTTATAGTAGCTATCTGTCTAATAGAACTCAAGTGGTAAAATTCAATTCCACTGTATTCACCAGTACAACCATTAACACTGGAGTACCCCATGGTTCCATCCTTGGGCCCCTTCTTTTCTCTCTCTATATCAACAACATTGGAGATGCTTCAAAATCCTGCTCTGCTATTCTATATGCTGATGATCTTGTCATCTATATGAGTTCCACTAATATAGCCAGTATCAATACAACCCTTTCATCTGACTTCAACAATATCCAAAACTAGTTTAACGTATGCAAACTTGTACTCAACAAAAGCAAAACAAAAGCCATGCTGTTTGGATCAGGGCCAAAGCTCCATGCATGCACAATGGCACTAACTATCCAGGATCTAGGAGGTTCACTTCTGGAATATGAAACTTCTTTCAATTACCTGGGCATCCTAATTGATCAATCCCTGATCTCAATCTCTATGTAGAATCTGCTTGTAGAGCGGTCAACTCCAAACTGGGTGTAGCATGTAAGACTAGCTATATGTTCATGCCATTGGCTAAACTGGCCATTGCTAAGGGAATTCTGCTCCCTACCCTAACCTATGGGGCTCCCTTACTTGTGGCTGCTCATAAAACCACCCTATTCAAATGGGATGTTACGTATAACAACATATGTCACTATGCCTCATCCGTGCCATGGCTTAAACACCACTGTCAACTCTACAATGACCTTGGTTGGCTCTCTCCCTCTGCTAGCAGGAAATACTACCTCGGCTCACTCATTGATTCTATTATTCGGAATCAGACCCCTCAGTCACTTACGGTTATGTTTGTTCCACAAGCCATATCTCATGGCCTTCGATCGGCTGATAAATCATTATTGAATATACCTAGGTGTCGCACAAGAAAAAGAACTGCTGCATTTGAGCATACTGCTCCACAGCTGTGGAATACCCTGCCTCTTGACATCACACTTTCCAGCACACACCAAGGCTTTAACAGAGAGTTGCGCCAAAATCTACTGCTTGCTGATGTCTGTTCCTGCTTTGACCCTACCTGACTACTGGTGGCACGGCTTCAAACTGTATCCTGACCTCTTCTTAACCCACCTACTGCCACCACTTGTCCCTGCTCCTTACCCCTGCTTGTCCACAATCTAAGTCCAGCAGTCATCTCCTTATCCACATACACACCTTAAGCCAGACCAAGCCACCAATGCAGGCAGGGGCCCAGTACTAAAGGGCTGCCTGCAGCGGCAGGAGATACAGAACGAGTGAGTGAGGGAGGGGGGCTGAGTGAGCTCAATGGAGCTCTGTTGGGACTGCTGCAGATTTGTTTGTGGGCAGAAAAAGACAGCAGTGCCTGCAGGAGCCCAGTACAAAAGGGCAGCCTGCAGTGATGGGAAAACCAGAATGAGCGAGTGAGAGAGGGGGAGTGAGTGAGCTCAACGGAGCTCTATTGTAACTGCTGCAAATTTCTTTGTGGGCAGACGAAGGCAGCAACGCAGGCAGGAGCCCAATAGAAAAGGGCAGCCTGCAGCGCCTGCAGAAACAGAATGAGTGAGTGAGAGAAGGGATTGGGCAGGCTCAACAGACCTGTGTCGGGACTGCTGCAGATTTCTTATGGGCAGAAAAGCCACCAACAGAGGCAGGATCCCAGTACAAAAGGGCAGCCTGCAGTGCCAGGAGAACCAGAATGAGTGAGTGAGAGAGGGGGAGTGAGCCACCTCAACGTAGCTCTGTTGGGACAGCTGCAGATTTCTTAGTGGGCAGAACAAGGTGCCAATGCAGGCAGGAACCCAGTACAAAACAACAGCCTGCAGCATGGGAGGAGACAGACTGAGCGAGTGACAGAGTGCAGTGAGCGAGCTCAACACACCAACGCAATCAACATTTGGCATTGACAAATGCTTGTTTCTTGTTGTGTTTGTTTTTTTTTTTTTTAATTAATAAAATATATTAAATGGAAAAAGAGATACAACCTGCTCTGGATTCCTTCTCCAATGTCACTGATAAACATATTGAAGAGGACCAGCCCCAGACCTGATCACTGTGGTACCCCACTCGTGACCTCCCTCTCTTCTGATTTAACCCCATTTACCATAACCCTCTGCTACCTCTCCCTGAGTCAGTTTCCTACCAATCTCATTATCAGTGTCAGTGGCTCAGTAGGTAGCACACTCGCCTCTGAGGCTGGGAGATCAGAGGGCTGTGGGTTCAGTCGCACATCTGGCACTTGGGTTAATATCTCAGTACTGATACTGTAGTGCAGCATGAGAGGGGTGCTGCACTTCTGAGGTGCCATCTTTCAGAAGAGACATTAAACTGAGGTCCCATCTGCCTGGATTGGTGGTAGTTCAGGTGGATGTTAAAGATCCCATGGCACTTATCGAAAAGAGTAGGGGAAGTTCCCCAGTGTCCTGGCCAAATTTCCTTCATTCACGAAAAAATGCCACCAACAGCTTAATCTGGTTCAAGGTCAGTTGGCATTCATCTGTATCCCCCTCTCCCGGGTCATGCCTGAAAATAGGCAGGATTTGTCTAGTGCACTTACCCGGTCAACAAAAACTAAATTAAATAAATAAATTATGGCCCTTGCTGCTCCCAGATCCTCCATCTTTTTCAGCAATCGCCTGCGAGGCGTTGAGTCGAAGGCCTTGCTGAAATCAAAGTAGAGTATATCCATGGTGTGTCCCCTATCCAATGTCCTTGATACCCAGTCAAAGAAAACTATTAGAAAAGTCTGACAAGACCCCCCTGCCATGAATGCATGCTGTTTACTATCCTGGAGGCCACTGCTCTCTAGCTAGTCTACTAGGTCCTCCTTGACTAGTGACTCCCTCAGCTTTACCACAACTGAGGTAAGACTAGCAGGTTTGTAGTTCCATGCTTGTTCCTTGTCCCCCCCCTTGTGGAGTGGACATACATCCACCCCTCTCCAGTCCTTTGGAAACCACTGCTGTCTGTAATGAGCTACCCTGAACCCAGTTTGACCTTGCAAAGTTGAAAAGTCCAGCACAAGTCAGTAATGGCTGAAAGCCATTTTTGCCTGAGGGCTGTTCTGTGGCCTATGTGAAATGAGTTGTGGTGGTCTCCAGTTACCAGTGGGCAGGTGTCCACATTATAAAAAGACCAACATAGTTGGCACTAATTTAGCACCCTTGGCAGTCTTGTATGAGAGGCCATGGAGTGAATGGACATGGAGTCCGAACTACCCACTCACCTATGTGGTGGTCCCTCCGTGGCAAGGTTAAAGCACATTAGCGGGGCAGTATGGGGAAGCGTGCACTGTGATCGCCTGTGCTGCACCCGTCATGTGGGTAAGCAGAGGACTTCAGGTTCCAGTGCTGTCATCCCAGCACCTCTCACGAGCACTAAAAAAAAAAATTCATAGAGAAAAAAAAATCTTAAAAAAAAAAATACAAAATTGGTAACACTGGTTTGCAAAGCTCCCATCTCCTTGGCATATTTGACACTGTTTCAGGCATAAACAATATAAAATGTTTTGTTTTTTATCCCATCCCTCTCTATCAGCAGCCATCAGCCTCCTGAGCACCACTCAGCTCTGTCATCAACCCTGAACCCTAATGGGGCCCCCTTACCTGCTCCATTGTTTACCCAGGCAGGGCTCCACCCTGCCAGGCCAAGGCAGAACTTCTTCTCATTTTCTGGGTCACCCCTGAAGAAGGGACTTTCAATCTCAGTGGGCTTAACCAGTTACCAGAATTCAATACATAAATAACATTTTCCACACTTCCACTAAGATGCTGGCTCAATATGCTATGTCAGAATGCAATGAATGTATGCATTGTTTGGCTGATTGTCTTCCCTCCCTTCTGCCATCCTACATTGCCTGCTCCTTTGTTGGTCCCCCAGTAGGTGATGGCGCACTGGGAGATGGACAACCACCCCAAGGAGGCGAGCAGGCTGTAGGATGCTCATTCCTCTTTCCTGCCAACCCTTTGGTGCCATGGGCTCATTCCCAAATCCAGGTCAGCATCGTCATAAGCATGAGCTCTTCCGCTGTGCCAATGAACCAGCAACAAGCACTGCGGCACTGCTAATTCATGTCTGCATTCCTCCCTGTTATCCTTCTGTAGATATCTCGCTTTTTTTTTTTTACTTTGCTTTTTTCCCTTCCTCTACCAAGCTGGCCCCCACCTATGGATAACCCCCCCCAGTCCCATCCCCCAGTATCTCTGGAGCTTAACCCCTTACCTCCATTACTGGTAAATGTGAATGTGTATGTCCTTGCACTTCTTTGTAAAGCACCCAGAGCCTCCGAGATTGGGTGCTGTATCAGGGGCGCCATTTCTTTTTTTTTTTTTTTTTTTAATTTGGTTGTTTAACTAGGTATAGCGCACTAAGCTGAAAGCTTTTTTACAGGAGTGACCTGGGAGCACAAGGAGGTTAAGTGACTTGCTCAGGGTCACACAGTATGCAAGTGGAAGCTGTGGGATTCAAACTCAGGTCTGGTCTGCTGGATGTCACCAGATTTGCAGCTCAGAGCCTTAGACCACTGCGCTATACTGCCTCAATTTCTTATTTCAGATTTCAACCTTGAGGAGGGCAACAACCGTCAGAGGGGTTGTGAGGCGGAGCCAGGGGCTGAGTGGGGGTGGGGTCAGCGGCATGTAGGCCACCACAAGCTAAGCTGGACTGGAACAGAAGAGAAGCAAGAGTGCAACGTAATAATGCTTGCATACTTCCAATGTTCTAAATAAAACTCCCATTCCTCACTGCTGCCACACTGAGGGGCAAAGCAAATTGTGCGGATAAATAACATCAACAGAGTGCTTGGGTCCAGGCTAGGCTACATAAAAAACTGAAAGTTTCTGAAAACTGCAAAGATGAAGATGTTGAAGCACTGCTTGCATGGTAGCACTTCCATGAAGCCAGGCCCAGACTTATAGCATGCTCTCCCACTGTGTGGCACCACTCACATATATTCAAGGAGAGGGAGCATGGACTCCCCCAGTGTTCCCTGTTCGGGTAAGGCATATCTACCTCTCAAGTCTTACCTGGTTCAGCCACAAAACATTGTGGGACAGAAACATACTGTATATTACCACTGCCCACTGGAATGCATGTGGGCAAGCCCACCAGGCAGGGACAATTAAGTAGTGCTCTTAAAAACACCAGCTCCAGATTTAAAAGCCTCTCAGTTGGGCCAGCAAAATGAACTGCAACACCTGCTTCCGAATCAAGCAGGGGTGGAAGGGGGACTTCAGCAAGCCAAATGGAGTGGCTAACAATTACTGCAGGCTGCAAGACCAATGTGGGATTGAAGTATAGCATAAGCCGGGGTGGCTGAACGACCACAGCAGCATGGACGATCCGATCCATGCAAAGGAAATAGCTCAAAAAGCAGCTTAGGTGACAACAATAGTGAACAGTACCAACTTTACAATTAAATTATATTGTCTATGTCCATTTAAACAACCAGGCTTCCCTTTGGCTCTACTGAAAAATGTAAAATGTTAACACTACTCAATGCATCCAGGTCCTACCCCACACCACAACCCAATGGCACAGAACAGAAACTGTAAAACCTGCTACAAGAACACTTTTTAAATGCTTCCCACCTCAACTACTGTCCCTTCAATGAGTCAGACAATGCCCAGCAACCTCCCAAAAACCACCCTAACTGTTGACTAACTTTGGGCATAGCCAGTTTTAGGCACTCGCGAACCCTGCAGTTGCTGGGGCCCCCCCCAACCAGAGAAGTTTACCTTAATTATTTTTACCTTTTATTAATCTTGTTAAAACAGCAACAAAGGGCTGTGCAGTGCAGCACCTTCTGATGTGGCATCATGATGTCATGAAATGCTTTACTAAGCTATGAGCAGTGGCAGCTCTACACCAGGGCCCGCCAGGGCACTGCCCCAGTAAATAAATGCTGTGCCCCAGTTGGTGCCCCATATGGTGTAGAGCTGCCCCCATAATAATATATCAGTGCCCTGGCTGCCATCTGTTGTGCCCCAGCTGTGCCCTGGTAACCATTTGTGGCTAGAGCCGCTACTGGCTATGAGCCAGTCAATAAGGGGCAGATGGGCAGCAGTCAGTAGGATGGGAAGAACAGCCCCAAAAACTAACACTGCTGTCTTCCCTATAAAAAATTAAATATATCACTGGTAGTACTTAAAGTAAAATATAATGATGCATGTATGGGTTACAGGCAAACAGATGGGAAGAAGATCAGCCAAGTAGGGGGCCCCATGACTTCACTAATCCTGCAGGGAGCCCCCCAAACCCTAAAGATGTCCCTGGCTACAGGAGAAGGGATGGGAATGGTAAGGCCAGGGAGAAAAAAAAGATGGTAGCAGGGAACAGACTGAGCAACCACTCCACTCTAAGTGCCGTAACACTTCCTTTTTGACCCACCTGTTCCATTTTCTTTTTTTTTTTTCTTGCTTTGCCGCCTTTTCTTTACCACAGTCCAATCAGTGAGTGAGTAAGTGAGTGAATAGAGGACGACTTCTCTCTTCCTCACTCCTCCAACTCCGTGCCTCCCTTTGCTCTGAAATGATGGCACACACCTAACTGCTCCTTCCCACTGTCGCTGCCGGGGCCTCCTCCCTCCTGTGGCTGGCAGACGATGATCTTGAGTCTGTGTCCAATAAAAAACTCACCACCACTGTTGCTGTGCTGCAGAGACCAATCAGGATGGCCGCAGAATGGTGTGCAGCTCATGGACATGGGGGGGGGGCCAAGGGTGCAAAACCCCAAAAAATAGCCTGCAATGTGGGGGAGGCAACTGCCCCCATCCCCCAAATGGTGCCCCAGCGCTGTATAAATAAATGTTACTTACTTACTCCATAACCCACCCCCTGTGGCCGGGCCATTAGGGTGCTTCAATTCCCTCAGGATGTTATGATCAGTTTGAAGCAGGTGCCCAGTAGGTAGTATGTAGCCTGCAGGGGTCACCAATTCATCCTGCTGCTGTTGGGTAGCATTCCCCCGCTTTCTGTCTCCTGCTTCCAGGGATGCCTCCTGGGCTAGGGCTGTAATGGTACATGTACATACAGCATGCTTATGCCACTGTCAGGAGGTGTCTACCCATCCACTGAAACTCCTACTTCTACCGCCACCTGTGGCCGCTTGTGTTGTAGTGGAGTGTGCTAACCCCCCTCCCTGGAGGTGAGCATCCTGTAGGACCCTCAGTCTCCCTCTCAGCTGGCCCCTATGAACCAGGCTTATTCCAGAATCCAGAACACCAGCATCATGAACGGAGCACTACAACTGCACCTATGGGCCAACTCACGTATCGCTTTTTTGTTTTTTGGTCTCTTTGGTGATCAAAACCAACTCTGTATGTAATCCCCTACTGCACCATTGTCTGTGCTCCAACCAGTGACATAATTGACTGACATCAGTCAGTGGCTACTGATGCCTTTACCCCTTCTTGCATCGGCTGCTGGATTTATGCAAATGAGGCATCTCCTCCATGTGCTCAGTCTCCAAAGTTGCAACTTACTGGCTGGATCAGTGATGCCATGGTAGTGCTTTCACTCGCTATCCTAGTGAACATACTGTAGCTCAGGAATGGACCAAGGTCGTTGGGGGCATGGCCAGAGGAGGGAGGGTTGAGTGGCCCTAGGACAGCTTTCCCCACTCAGGGATGGGGTTCTGCAGTTCCATTGTTTGAGTGACACCCAGTGTAGGCTAAGTGTCAGTACAGTTCAGCGCTCTAACATGGGCAGCTCCTATCGGATGCCGACATGCCCTGGACTTGCAGGTGCATTCTTGTCATTGCTCATGTGGACTCAAAAGAGGAAACCATGGAGGTCGAAAAAGATGGATGATGCTGGACCCTTGCAGGCTTGACAACACCTACCAGGCATCCCAGTGACTGGATTCTGTTTCCTTGGGGTAAGGGTCCATCCTGGAGACCCCATCACAAGGGGTAAGTGAGAGTAGCAGCTGGGGGTTAAGTGCTGGGAAAGGTGAGTGATCGGGCTGGACGGTCTGGACAAATGAGGGTTAAGCTGGGGCAAGGAGGCAAAAGGTTTTGTAGAAAAATGCGTAGGAAATTACTGACATGGTCACACACCCCTACACACACTCTCACACGTGAAAGGCATTGAAAAAAAGAAAAATGTTAGTGGCTGAAAACTGCTTCTGCCATGGAAAGTACAAGGTAATGAAATAATCTGAAATTAAACTCCTGTAGTCCATGAGGTTTCCTGAAGTCTGTTTAGTATTGTGAGCGGAGTTGCTGATTGTAGGCAAGGCAGATAATGATCTCAGCTTCCTGCAATGGGCCTGACACAATAGTGTGAATTGTGCATCTGGAAATGACAGGGCTGAAACTATGCAGCTGAGTACCCCATGGCCAGCAGTGCACCCTCGAATAGAGATTTTTATATACAGTGCCAAATGCCCTTGTTGTTGCAGAACCTCACTTGATGAAATGAGCTTGACACATGGGACACAGTCGACCATTGTTCAGCCCATGGTGGTGGTAGTGGACGGGGGGGCAGCTTCTGAACTGGGTAGCAGTTTGAAATATCACCACTGCATGAAAACAGAGTGAGAGACACAATGAATTATGCTTTTGTAAACTGTTTAGTTGTCAGTAAGATTTCTGAATCTGAAATTAATTAGAAATGGAAACTGTAAATAATTATAAATGCTGAGGCTATTTTTATTGTTATTGCTCTGTGTTTGTAAATGCTTCTAAGAACCCAAGCCTAAGAGTCTTTCTCTACCATCACCGCACCCCCTTAACATAATTCTCTACATAGACTGAATTGTGGTAGGAGCCAGGCAATTACTGGCTTTGGTTCCAAACTGGCTGCTGAACAACCTCAAACTCTTTGCCCTCAAGCCTACTTTTTCCCCTCTGTTTTAGCTAAGCTGACATAACCCCGTCCCTGTCCCAGAGACCTCTAATTTACCCTTTTTTTTCTTACTTTTTTCCTGCCATGGCACCGGTTGGCTCTCCTCCTCCACACTTCTGGCCGCCGTCCACCTGCGTCGATCTCCACAGGCCACCACCCTGTACTCCCCCACGGCATACCCTCCCCCCCCTGTGGCGGGGAGGTGAGGGACCCCCTAATCCCCCACCAAACACGGATCCTGATCAGGTGGTGCCTAAGGAGATGGCGCATGCCGGTGGACAGCCATCAAATTGCGTGACCTGGAGCCACTGTTTTCCACTTTTCTCCCCTTTGCGGGAGCACTGCATACAATGACGCCTGCAACGGGGTTTGTACATGCTCTTGTGCACACTCACATCAAGCATCTGCCACGTCCCTGCCTCACATTCATGCGGCTCCGTGCCATCGAGCCCCAACCTGCGCTAGAGGTCAGGCGTGCAACGGCTGCTGGACTCCCCCCTTCCCCGAGATGGAAAAAAGTCCATTGGATGCTCAGTCCATCTCTTCCCTGCCGACTCACGGTGACCGGTACTTATTCCTGAACACGGGTTGCCGGCGTGGTGTTAGGTGTTACGTCCAGTGCCCCAAACCTCAGCGCCACCAGGCCAGCTCTAATTGACCCTTTTACATTTCCCTCATCTCCCTGTCACCAGCAGCCTCTTTCTACTTCCTTTTCTCCGCTACCTACCCAACGTCAGCTGCACACCTTTAACCCTGAACCCTCCCCATGGAAATTCCCCCCCCCAACCATTTGTACCTCTCTCTGACTTTCTGGCCTCCCATCCTCACTTTACGGAGACAATTGTGACAATCCCACATCTTTGGGTGCTGGCCTATGGATCCCTATACCCACCCTCATTTTTTATAGTTCATCTATGTGTCATATGGTGGGGTAGCAAGGGGGAGAGGCATAGTCGCATTTGGGTGGAGGCCATGCCAGGAATGACAGCGGAAAGGGTGGGACAGTCTGTTCTAAAATATGCTAGAAGGGGTAGGGACAAGACTCATTTAATTATACATCTTGGGACAAACGACCTGGCTGACAAGACAGTAGATACAGTCCAGAGGAGGTTTGAGGAACTAGCACAATTATGTGAGGGGGCCGGAAGATCAGTAACTTTTTCAGAGATACTTCCGTGCCAAAGGCAAGCACAACAAGAAAGCTGAGAATAGAGGAATTTAACGGATGGCTAAGAACCTGGTGTTGTGCTAAAGGATATGGGCTGTTGGGGGGTGGGAGGGACCTGGGAGGACAGTAGTCTCTATGCCAAGGACAGACTACACTTTGATGAGGAAGGAAAGAAAGTGTTGAAACAGAGGATGGAGCAGTACATAAAGGAAGTTGGGAATTTAAACTAGGAGTGGGGGTGGCAGTTGGGAAGAGATATGCAGAGACCACAGGTTGGGAAACCATATGAGCTTACCCCCATAACAGTGACAAAGGACAAATGGCAAGTACTGTTGGTGATGCTAGGAAAGGAGGGCAGGATGGGGGAGGTGGAAGGTGGTTACCCTTAATGCTAGAGCCTTGGGAGAAAAACTGCAGAGTTTCAGGTTCTCATGGCAGAGGGAGAGGTGGACACTGCAGTCATCACAGAAACATGGGCCACCCAATATAATGACTGGGACCTGTCTGTACCAGGGTGCAGGTTATTTCATAGGGACAGGGTGATTGGGAAAGGGGGGGGGGGGTGACACTACATGTGAAGGAAGGACCGAAGTGTGTAAGGGAGGAAGGGGAGGAGGGTAGTACGGAGTCACTTTGGATGCAAATCCAGGATTCCAAGAATAGGATTCTTAGAATGGGAGTGGTGTACAGGCCACCATCTCAGATGGAGGAGTTAGACAGGGAACTTGAGGGACAGATCAGGAGGGCCTGCGAGAAGGGTAGTGTGGTAATTGTGGGGGACTTCAACATGTCAGAAGTGGACTGGAGCACCCCAACAACCAGGGACAGAAGGGAGCAGGTACTGCTGGAAGCCTTCCAGGACAGCTTTCTGCTGCAAATGGTCAGTGAACCAACCAGGTTAGGGAATACCCTTGACTTTGTGCTGGCAAATGGGGAATTTGTAAGAGAACTTACAGTGGAGGAACCGCTGTCAGGGAGTGACCACCACTCAGTATGGCCCACATTAGATATGGGCAAGGAAGGAGTGGAATCTGGCACAATAGTGCTGGACTTCAGGAGGGCCAACTTTGGGAGGATGGGGGAAGTGGTAAAAGGGTACCTTGCCAGAATTCAACCCAGTATGGACACTAACCAGAGGTGGGAGCTCATAAAGCTGGGGATAGTGGAGGCAACCAAAACCTGCTGCAAAGCCCAGAGCAAGAAGGCTAGGGCTAAGAAACCAATCTGGTTGAGCAAGGACATCATGGAAAAGGTAAGGAGGAAAAGAGCTGTCTTTAGGAAGTACAAGAAAACAGGGAGGGGGGAGGACAGGGAGGAGCACTTGACAGAATCGAAGGAGGTGACAAGGGCAGTAAGGGGGGCCAAAGCATCTAAGGAACTCAGGCTGGCACAAGGCATTAAAAACAGGGAGAAGGACTTCTTTAAGTACATCAGGGAGAAAAGGAGCTGTAAGGACCACATAGTAAGGATTAGGAAGGAGGGGGGTTGGGTGGAAGCAGGGTGCGATAAGGCGGAAGCACTAAATGAGTACTTCTGCTCAGTATTTACTAAAGAGAATAGGGGGGTGACACCCAAGGTGGGAGAAATGGCAGAAGCAGGGGGGGAAGAGGTGACAGATGCGGAAATCATGGAGAGCAGAGTTCGAGAGGGTTTGAAGGCACTGAGGGTGGACAAGGCACCAGGCCCAGATGGCATCCAACCCAGGGTACTGAAAGAGCTGGCAGAGGTCCTTGCAGGACCTTTGGCAGACCTATTTAATGCCTCACTACATTTGGGGTGTGTACCTCAGGACTGGAGGATGGCTCATGTGGTGCCTCTACACAAGAGTGGCCCCAAGGATGAACAGGGAAACTACAGACCAGTGAGCCTCACATCCATCGTGGGTAAGCTAATGGAGACTATCCTGAGGGAGAGGCTGGTGGCCCTCCTAGAGGCCAAAGGACTACAGGACAGCAGACAGCATGGCTTCATACGTAGCAGATCCTGCCAAACCAACCTGGTCGAGTTCTATGACTGGGTAACTAGGCAACTGGACAGGGGCCATGCACTGGATGTCCTGTATCTGGATTTCAGTAAGGCATTCGACTCAGTGACACATGGAAGGCTTGGAAGGAAGTTAGTAGGCACAGGGGCCGGTGCAAAGCTGGTGAGATGGGTAGGAAACTGGATGCAGGGAAGGCAACAGAGGGTGGTGGTGGGTGAGGAGCTCTCACACCCAAGGGCAGTGATGAGCGGTGTTCCACAGGGCTCGGTGTTGGGACCGGTGTTGTTTGGGATATTCATTGCAGACATATCATGGGACATCAAGAGCAAGATCAGTCTATTTGCTGATGATACCAAGGTAGGCACGGTGGTGGATGACCTAGGGGATTGGCAGGGGTTGCAGAATGATCTGGCAAAGCTTGAAACCTGGTCAGACACCTGTCAACTGGGCTTTAATGCCAAAAAGTGCAAGGTGCTGCATTTTGGGATGAAGAACCCAAGGAGGAGTTACCAGCTAGGGGGAGTGCAGCTAGCCCAGACAGAGGAGGAGAAGGATCTGGGTGTGCTCATTACAGGTTCAATGAACAACTCGGCACAATGTAGGAAGGCAGCTGCAAAGGCCAACAAAATGTTGGGTTGTATTGCAAGGGGTATATCCTCGAGGAGGGAGGAGGTGATTCTGCCACTGTATAGGTCATTAGTTAGACCACACCTGGAGTACTGCGTGCAGTACTGGCGTCTGTATCTAAAGAGGGACATTAAGTTACTGGAGGGGGTGCAGCACAGAGCGACAAGGATGATCAAGGGGCTGGGGGACTTATCATACGAGAGGAGGTTGAAGGAGTTGAACATGTACTCGCTGGAGGAGAGGAGAGACAGGGGTGACATGAATGAAACCTTTAAATACATGAAAGGAATAAAGAAGACAGGTACAGAGGGGCTGTTCAAAGTAAGGGAGGGGAGGGACACCGTGGGCCATGATATGAGACTGGAGCGAGGAAGGTTCAGGAGGGAGATAAGGAGACACTTTTTTACAGAGAGGGTGGTGGCTGGGTGGAATGCGTTACCTGCTGAAGTGGTATGTAGTAGAACAGTGGACTGCATCAAATGAGGATGGGACAGGACAAGGGGAGGGTTAATGAAGGGGAAGGGTGGAAGGGAGGGGCAGCTGCAGAATAAGGGGTGCTAGCTGCACATTCGAGCAGACTTGATAGACCTCTAGGCCTTTATCTGCTGGCAAATTTCGTATGTTCGTATAATGGCAAAAGGTCCAGCACTTTTTCCACTGAAATTCTGAAATATTGATTTGCAGGACAGCTTCCTATTTGGTTTTGGCTGACAGTGATTAATCAGGGAAATGATTCCTAATAAATCTATAGATCAGTTCTGCTCTACCAGAATTGCACTTTAACCATGAAGAGGTAGGAATAATGGAATGAGATTGGTCATTCTGGGATTGGATTAAAGGTAAAGTAGCAGCCCGTATTTGTAAGAATTTCAAAAAATCCTGCTCAGAAAAACTCCAGTGAGTCTGTAAATGAGAAAGGTGATTCTGAACTAAAATATCACTCAAGTGCTATATCCCTTTTGTTTTCCATGAGTGAGAAAATATCAGCTGAGCCTCAAGAGTGATTTTTTAATTGCCCCAAAGAGGAGTGTAAAGAAAAGGTCTAGGGTCAATGCCCAGCCATTTATGAAGTTTAATCCAGTAGTACACTGAGGGGCCAATACTAGGATGGTGTTTAAGTTTTTTAGGAATGGCATTAAAAATGAAATTAATGGGAACCTCTCCTGGGACTATAGAAGCTTCCACATGTAGCCATTGTGGAACTTCAGAGGTTTTTTTTTTAAAACCATTTTAAAGTTTGTGAAGCTCAAAAAGCCCAAATGTAGGCTTGAAACCAAGGAAGCTAAAACCTCCCATGGACCAATGAGCCGTTAACTTAGTATGGCTAAATCGTGGTGGGAAGCCTGCCAACAAAAAAAAATCATGTAACAAACAATCAATTTTAGTTAAATAAGAATTTGGTAACGCTAAAGGGATATTAGAAAAGAGATGCATAAGTTTTGGTGAAACCATCATCTTGACGGCAGCAATTAT
The DNA here is from genome assembly GCA_016271365.2 of Neoceratodus forsteri. Classification (NCBI taxonomy): domain Eukaryota; kingdom Metazoa; phylum Chordata; order Ceratodontiformes; family Ceratodontidae; genus Neoceratodus; species Neoceratodus forsteri. The sequence continues at coordinate 1,704,214,417 of CM028129.1, read as the reverse complement.
GCCTGCCAATGTAAGTTTAAGTATTTTCCAACAGTCTAGTACAGTTTTAACATCAGTTAATAAAGGGGGGAGGTTAGCACCCCACATTTTATTAATATTAGGTAATATTTTAATCTCCAAGTAAGTAATTCCATCTGGAGCTCACCGAAAACCAAGAGGACCAATCACAGATGGTTTACAAAAAACATTTAGTGACATCATTTCAGTTTTCTTATATTTGGCCTTTTGTTTTACAGGAAATACCGGACGCCTAGTCAACGGCATTTGCAGAGTCCATAAGCATGGGGGGACAGTAACATAATGGGCAGACTCTTCAGTGCTAGGAGATCTGGGGACAAGCTCCCCCTGAAAAACATTTTTAAAAAGGCACATTTCCATGCATTTTAGAGTTCCAATAATGTTGCAAATTTCTCCTAACAAAAAATCTTAATTTCAGTTTTTAACTTTTAATAAGCCTCTTCATTTTAAATCTCTTTTTTAGCTTTTTTTTTTTTTTACTTTTCAGTTCTTTTAGAAAAAGGTAAACCATTTATCTTGCTCACATTAAAACAGTTGTCACACAGCATGAGCATCTGTCTGCTGTGCAACACAGAATCTTTGTCCACCCAGACTACCCATTTGTCCCTATCTATATTGTCATTGCCGAACCTGCTTGATCTCTGGCTCCCTCCCCCAACTTTCTAGCTAGGATTCCCTTGTGCCTATTCCATGCATACTTGAAACCCACCACTGTTTTTGCCCCCTCCGCGTCTGCTGGGAGACTGTTTCAGGCATCCATCACTATTTCAGTGAAGAAGTACTTCCTTACATCTCTTCTAATCCCCCCTCCAGCTTCATTGCATGTCCCCTTATTCTCAAGCATCTTTTTTTCTGAAAAATACCCCCCCAATACCTTATTCAACCCTGCAAGGTATTTATAAGTATCATGTCACACCTGTCATTTCTGTCTTCTATGGTGTGTGTATATATATATATATATATAGATGTTTTTCAGTCTCCTCATAGGTCTTCTGATGCAGCCCCTGCACCATTTTAGTTGCCCTCTTCTGGGCAGTCTCCACCCTTTTACTTAGTTATGGTTGACACATTTTAACATTTGTTTTAAATTTTTATTATTATGTATATGTTTTTATCTACAGCACCTGGACTTTGAAAGGTGCTATAAAAATAAAGTTGATTTGAGTTGATTTGATTTGTCTATGTCCTTCCTGAGATGTGGTCTCCAGAACTGGGCACAGTATTCTAGGTGGGGTTTCACCAGTGATCTATACAGTGGCAACACCACTTCCTTACTTCTGCTGGTAATACCTCTCTTTGTGCACCCTAGCATCCCACTGGCATTACCTACTTCCTTGTCACACTGTCTTGCCATTTTGAAGTAATAAGATGTGATTACTTCCAGGTCTCTTTCCTGTTTGGTGACCATCTTCTTCTCCCATTTTGTACTCTGCCTCTGGGTTTTTGTGCCCTAGGTGCACGATTTTGCACTTTTTTGCAGCGAAACCCAGTTGCCTTGCCCTCAGACACTCCTTAGGTTTTCTCAGGTCTCTGCACATTCTGTCCACCCCTTCTGGAGTGCCTATCCTATTGCAGATTTTGGTGTCATCAAGCAAAAAGGGACACCTTCCTTTCCAGCTCATCTACAATGTCACTTAACAAGACATTAAAGGGGACTGGTTCAAGTACTGAGTTCTGGTCACCTGCCTTTCCCTGGAGTGAACTCTGTTTATCACCCCTTTCTGTTGCCTATGCATTAAAGGGAAACTGTCGGCATTCCCCCTGGCAAAAATACGGGACCTATAGGTCCCGATTAGGTAAACTGCACTGATGGTAATTTTTTAAAATAAGTTACAAAGCTTTTATTTGTAGTTTATCTGGTTGATCCTGCACTATCTGCCCACCATTACTATTCCAGAGTCCCCAGCAGCAAACCCTTTGATGATGTGATTGACAGGCTGAGTTGAGGGAGACTCCTATGTGACAGTACAGTGATTAGGAAATATCAAAACATATACAGTGCATGTTTGTGCTTCTAGATCTGGTACCAATCAACTGAGGAAAGTGTTTTCCTAGGTCGATTGGTACCAGAGCTAAAAGCGCAAACATATCCTGTATGTATTTTTGACTTTTCCTAACCACTGTACTGTTGCATAGGAGCCCCCCTGTGGCTCAACCCACCAGTTGCATCATCAAAAGGCTTGCTGTGGGGACTCTGGAATAGTAATGGTGGACACAGCATTGCAGGATCAACAAGATAAATAACAAATACAGTAGTCCCTTGCTATAATGAACCTCGATATTGCGAATATTTGGCAATAACAAACGGTTGCCATGGCTCCCAATTAGTCTGCTATGTGATTCAATTTGCAGCTCTTATCACCATAACATTCACTTTTCTGCCACTGAGTTGTCTTGAATCTAGCACTGATTCTTCAGGAATACAAAATAGTGCATCTAATTCTCATGTGCCTGTAATACAGTAGTGTACCTCCGCTGATCATGCCATGAAGTTCTTTTTCTCCTCACTTACTCTCACTCTCCTCCACTCCTTCTCAATCAGCATCTCAATCGAAGCACATTTGGTCACCCTTGCAGGGAGAATTGCAAAAAGATGCTGTTAAACCAACATTTAAAACTACCGAACTGCAATATGGTTGGGTGGAAGGCCATTTTCTGTGTAAGAAAGCTAAGATGGTATAGTATAGAAGAATGGGCTGAGTGTTGGGGCTGACAACCCCAAGACACACCCCTGTCACCTTTTGGTGCATGGAGGATGAGTGTGGGGTGTTAGGATTGGAAACTCTAATAGCACACTTCCAAACTATTAATGGTGGAACCTGAACTGGTACATTAACAAAGTTTTGCCAAGAATTTCCTTACTTTTTGAGAAAGTATAATCAAAACCTGAATTGCTTTTGGGAGTGCAGGGTCAAGAGAGCCCTGTGCTCCTAACCATCAGTTATTCTTGACAGATTGTAATTGTTTCCTTACTGCCATGTTGGAGCGCAAGGCCCATACATGCATAATTTATCAGACAATGTTATGCTATCCTTTTTTCCTGTGCAATCGCAGGGCTCTCTGGGCCCTGCGCTTCCATCCTGTAGTATGCAGTGCCAAAGAAACACCCAACATTGCAATGTTAGCCTGTAGGAAAAGCGGGAATATTTTAAATCTGTGTAACTCAACACCAAATTAATATATCTTTATGAAACCACCAAAAGACACAATGGTAGGGCAAGCCCTTTGTGCCACGAGAATGTAACAGCAAAATTGAAAACCGTTTCTTCACAGTGCAGTGACAAAGACACTCTTGCTTACACCTCACATTACAATGTTAGCTTATGGGAAAGTAAGCAAAATGTAAAGCCTCTGAAGTGCAGAGCAAAGTAATATCTTTTTACTAAAAGGCACATCTGTGGGGAAAGCCCTTTGTACCCTGAAAATTTCAGTCTAAAATTGCAAAGCGTTTATTCACGGCAGAGTGAGAAAGAGACAACTGTGTACACCTCCAAATACAATGTAATCCTATGGGAAATTAAGTAAACTTTAAATCCACAGAACTCCAGAACAAAGTAATATATAGTCACCATTCTAACAAAATGCACATCCGTGAGGCAAGCCCTTTGTACCCTGAAAATTTCAGCCCAAAAGTCCAAACTGTTTCTTTGCTATGAAGTGACAAAGAAACAGACATATAAAGAAAGGTTGATATGCAAATTGCAGAAAGTGAACGGTGTTTTATGAAACACAGAATCTTCTGCAATTTGTGGCAAAACCTCCTTGTTTCAAGGAAAAAGATTGCCACAATTTCTGGCAAAAGAACTCTACGGATAAAATAAAGATATTTTTGGACATTTTGGGGGCAAACTGACCCCACAATCTGATTCCTCAGGCCCCGATTAGGTAAACACAACTGTTGGTGTTTACCAACTAGCAGTATTTTTTTAAGTATTTAAATTTGTTTCCCTTGCTGACTGAACACAAGATGGTGGAATCTCAAAACAACATTCTGCATTTGTGGCAAAACATATTGCATTTCCAGAAAAATAATGTTGTTTTGAGCAGCACATCTAACTTTTTCCATAGGAAATAATGGGAAACTTTGAAATAACTTTTGAACAGATTAACATTTTTTTCACCAAACCTTCAAAGGGCAAATCTGTAACTCAATCCTATATACTCTAAATATTTCAGACCAAACGCCTGAGCCGTTTCTGAGAAATGCATGACAAAGAATTTACACAAAAATGGTAATTTTCACATTTATTGACACTCTGTATCTCTACACATCCAACTGGAATGAAACTCTTCAGATCCAGAGATCTTTGATCCCCGATGGGGCATGCAAAATTTCATGTGAATCAGTCAAACGGTTGCAAAGTTATTAAAGTGCACAGTTTGGGGTTTAACATAGACGTGGCCATTGAACCCTAACTATAGGGCCCCTATAATGAAAAAAAAAATGTAACAAGCAGAAGTTTTGTGCAAGGACATATATGAAAATTACATTTTGAAGTATAATTAAAATTGGATGACAATGCCTAATGAACTTTATTAGCCTTATCTAGCAAAAGGATCACATATTTGTGATTTGCTATATTTATATTAGGCCATAAGGAACAAATATATATATATATATATATATAATAGATAACCCACTCAAAGGTGTGCAGTTGCACTCTGATATATGTACGCATTGGTGTGAGTTGTTATCAACCACCCAAGGCATGCGTATATCGTAGCGTGATTGCACAGCCTAGAGTGAGTTATCTACTATATCTTATAAAATGGCAAAATTGTTCTGGAGGAGGTAAACGTGCAGGTGTGCGGTCGTGCTCTGATATACGCATGGTCATGTGATGTAAGAAGGTATGGGCTGAGGTTTCACTGCTATGCTGATAATACCCAGCTCTGCCTTTCTTTTGCACCTGACCAGGATGGAGCTCTCTTGGTCTTTGATAACTGCCTCGTAGATATCCAGGAGTGGATGGACTTGAGTTGGCTGAAGCTGAACTCAGATAAGACTGAGGTGCTGGCTGTGGATCCGACGCGCCAGATAGGGGGTCCAAGGGTTGGTTTGCCCTCCGGGCTTTGCCTTGGGGGTTCATCACTCCCGACCTCTGAACAGGTGTGGAATCTGGGGGTAATTTTTGAAGAAGGGCTAACTCTGCATTTGCAGGCGTCTGCCGTTGTCAAGTCCTCTTTTTATCACCTGAGGAATATCTCCAGCCTCTCCTCGTATGGTCTGTCCTTCAATCCCTGGATCATCCTTGTTGCCCTGCATTGTACCCCTTCCAGTAATTTCACATTCTTCTTCAGATATGGGTGCCAGAATTGCACACAGTAATCCAGGTGCGGCCTGACCAGCGTCCTGTACAGAGGCAGGATCACCTCCCTGCTCCTGGAGGAGATCCCTCTTGTGACACAACCCAGCATCATGTTGGCTTTTGCTGCCGCCCTCCTACACTGCTCTGTATTGTTCATCTTCCCTGTTACAACCACCTCTAGATCCTTCTCCTCCTCCTCGGTGGAACCTAGCTGCACTCCTTCCAGCTGGTAACCCCTCCCTGGTTTCTTTGCTCCAAAGTACAGGACTTTGCACTTTTTCACACTGAACCCCAACTACCATGTTTCTGAACACTACACCAGTTTGGTTAGGTTGTCCTGCAGCCCCTGCCAACCGTTTATATCATTCACCACTGCTCCCAATTTGGTATCGTCAGTGAATAGACTGATCTTATTCCTGACACCATACAATATGTCTGCTATGACTATTCCAAACAGCACTAGCCCCAGTACCAATCCCTGTGGCACCCCACCTGTCACAGCCCTTGGAGATGAGAGTTCCCCCCCCACCACTACCATCTGCTGTCTCCACTGCAGCCAATTCTCAATACATTTAACCATCTTAGTCCACACCCCCATGTATTTCAACTTCCCTCCCGACCTCTCATGCAGCACCAAATCGAAGGCCTTACTGAAGTCCAAGTATATGACATCCACCATGTGACTCGTGTCCAATTCCCTCATGACAAAGTTGTAATACTCAACTTAGTTCGTCTAGCAGGATTTTCTGGAGACAAACCCATGCTGCTGACTGTTCTGAAGCCCATTGTCTTCCATATAGCCTTTCTTTAATTATTGTCTCCATCAGCTTCCCCACGATGGAAGTTAAGCCTACTGGTCTGTAATTATCTGGCTCATCCTTTGGTCCACTTTTATGGATGGGTACCACGTGGGCCATCCTCCAGTCATGCGGTATGCATCTTGTGTCCAGGGAGGTATTGAATAGTTCCGCCAGTGGTCCAGTCAGGATCTCGGCCATTTCCTTCAACACCCTTGGGTGTATGCCATCCGGTCCTGGTGCCTTATCCACCCTCAGAGCCCTTAACCCTTCCAGTACCCTACCCTCAGTGATCACCCCTTTTTTTACCCCCTCTCCCTCACCCACCCTGCCCACCCCTGTGGTAGCTGCCTTCCTTTCTCCTTCATGAATATAGAACAGAAGTACTCATTCAGTGCTTCTGCCTGATCCACCCCTTTCTCTGCCTACCCCATCCTTCCTGATCCTTGCTATCTGGTCCTTGCAGCTCCTTCTCTCCCATATGTATTTGAAGAGGTCCTTTTCCCCATCCATGATGCCCTGTGCCAGCCTCAATTCCCTGGAGGCCTTAGCTGCTCTGACTCCCTTAGTAACTTCCTTAGACCTCTTCACATACTCCTCCCTGTCCTCCCCCTTCCTGGATTTCTTGTATTTCTTAAACACTTCTGTTTTAGCCTTCACCATTTACAAAGACACCTCTACTTAACCAGTTCAGTTTTTTAGCCCTTCCTTTTTTGCTCTGCAATCTGGTACATGTCTCAGTAGCCTCCAATATCCCCAATTATAATTTTTTCCCCTTTCTGATTCGCATCCCAGTGTGGTTGTATTCCTTCCAGATTCCCCCTTAAGATTTCACCCTTCCTACCAAAGTCAGACTGTCTGAAATCCACCACCCTGGTCCCTGTACCCACTGCTTTTCTGCTCATATTAAGTGTGAACCACACCGAGTGGTGGTAACTCCCAGCCAGCGGGTCCTCCACCTCCCTTACATCCTCCCCATTGGCCAAAACTAGATCTAGTGTATTCCTCAGCCTAGTCAGCTCAGTGACCATATGTGCCAGGAAGCAGTCCTGGAAGGCATCCAGGAGTATTTGCTCCCTAGCACTTGAGGTGGCTGGAATACCCCAATTCACTCCTGGTAGAATGAAGTCCACAGATGATCACTGTGTTACTTTTCCCACACACCTTCCTAATTTGCTCCGCCAGCTCCCAATCTGGGTCTTCCCCTTGAGTCTGTGGCCTGTATACCACTCCCATCTTGAGAATCCTATTCTTCGTGTCCTGGAACTGCATCCACAAGGCCTCTGTCCAGCCCTACTCCCCCTCTTCCTTTGCACACTTTATCCCTTCCCTTATGCACATTGCTACCCCTCCCACTTTCCCTTTGCCCCTATCATTCCTGTAAATCCTATACCCTGGGATCATCAGGTCTCTGTCCTGGTACTGGTTGGTGCATGTTTCTGTGATGGCAGCTATGTCCACCATCCCCTCTGCCAACAAAGCCTGTAGTTCTGCGGTTTTGCTCCCTAGACTCTTTGCATTCAAGAAGTCAACCCTTCAAGATGTTCTCTTACACTTCTTACCCAATTTCTCACCCTTCTCAGCTCTGCCCTTTGATCCCTCCCCACTTCTAACCAAGACTGCATGGGGGTAGACTCGTTTGTCTCCCCTCTCTGGAGAGCCTTCCCTTCAGTAACCCACTCACCACTCCCCCGCCTAGTTTAAATTAACCTTTGTTGCTATGTATTCTTCTAACCTCTGTTTCAGCATACCCTTCATCTCCCTGCTCAAAATAATCTGTCCCCTGAGTACAGATCCCTGTTATCCTAGACCCTGCCTCAGCCTCCCACTAACCTGTATCCCTTGGATCCGCACTAATTTCCCAGCCAACATTTGAATTCATCTATCCTACCCTTCCTTGCTGTACTTGCCCTGAGCACTGGGAGTACCTCAGAGAAGGCCACTGAGCTCCCTACCTCCTCACTCAATTTATCCAGTTCAATGAGCCTCTCCCTAACCACCTCTACCATTTCCCCTGCCAAGTCATTTGTACCCACGTGCACCACCACATGTGGTTCATGCCTTCCCCTCTTTGCACACTTGAGAATAGCCTGTTCTGCTTCATCTGCCATAATCCCAGTTACAGATTTTACCCATATGCATCTATGTCTTTCCCCTTTACTCCCCCATCTGACCCCTTTTAGTATGGAATCACCTAGCACTAGCATGTTCTCCCTCATTTCTCATCCCTCCCCCAAACTCTCTTTTCTTGTGCCTGCCCTGAGAGTCCACCCTGCCCTGCACATTTGCATCCCTATCTGTACCCTCACCTCCACCCCCAGCCACCTCCCCAGTTCTGCCCCTTCCCCTAATACTCTCTGTATCTCTGTATCGGGCCAACAAGATGCTGGGATGCATCGCTAGGGGGATCACCTCCAGAGGGAGGGAAGTGATACTCCCTCTGTATAACTGCTTGGTGAGGCCACACCTTGAGTACTGCATGCAGTTTTGGAGGCCACACTTAAAGAGAGACATTAAACTCCTGGAGAGGGTCCAGAGGAGAGCAACCAAAATGATTTGGGGCTTGGGGGACAGGACCTATGAGGAGAGGCTCGAAGAGCTAAATATGTACACATTGGATGTGAGAAAGGACCGGGGGGACATGATAGAGGTCTTCAAGTACATGAAGAGGGGAAATAGGGGAGGAACAGTCAAGGTGCTTCGAAGGAAGGAGGAGGGGGCCACTAGAGGGCATGGGTGGAAGCTGGAGGGGGGGAAGATTTAGGGGAGAAAAGAGGAGGTGCTACTTCACTGAGAGGGTGGTGGAGCCATGGAATGCACTGCCTAGGGGGCTGGTGGAGGCAGAGACAGTGGAGAGGCTCAAGAGGGGCTGGGACAGGTACAGGGGAAGGGTACTGGAAGCAAAATCCAATGCAGCAAGAATATCCGGAACTGGGAAGGGAGAAGCCAGAGAAGGCGAGGGGGGCAGCAAGGTCAGCACCCAGGGTGGGGGGCTGACCGAGCAGACTTGAAAGACCGTTAGGCCTATTCTGCTGGCATTTTAGTATGTTAGTATCTGACTTGTCCCCTTTCCCACCTGGAGCTCCCTCACCCTCAATGCCATCCCTACCCTTTGTCCTGAACCTGAACCCCCATTTCTGCAACCATTTGAAGCTGCAGTTTCTATGGATCGTATTGGGTTCAGACTCCTCGCTGTTTTTTTTCATTCTTTTACATGTTAGAGGGCTGTGAAGAATTTGCTGCAGTGCCATATCCATGGTTGTTGGGGGGTGTCTGGCGCTACTGACTGGGCTGTATGCATATACTTATTTTGTTCATCCCCCAAGCTACTTTGTTACAATCACTACTTCACCTGCACTTTTGCATGCCCTTGCTGGTCACTGCTCATTTGCTCTGCAGGCTTTCCTGAACTTGGCTTCAGGCGTGCCACCTGCTGACCAGTCACCTCACAAACAACACACCTCAAGACAGGGCCTTAGCGAGGTGCTGCCACTCTTGGGAGTGGCTGAATATCCCAGATGGGCTTCTCTTCTAGTCAAGAGGCCTGCATGAGCTAAACTGTCTCTCAATCAGACATTTTTAAATATGTATATACAGTATATACAGAATAGTAGGATAAAATACATGATGTATCCAATGGAACTCCTTCCTATCCTTGTCTCCATACATTCTCCCTGGTGTCCAGCAGCACCCCCTCCTCTTCCCATTAACGTTTTCCTGCTGTCCGCTGACACCACTCTAGTCTCCCCATAAAAGTGGTCCCTGGTGTCTTGTGACTACCCAGTCCTGCAATGGTGGCCACCACAAACACTCCTTTACCTCATCAGCTGGCCGCCGTCTGACTCATGCAACTACAATATTGCATGTTAGCAATGGTGTCCGGCTCAAACCATCCATAACCTCCTTGGTTGGCTGCAGTCTGACTTATGCAACTATAATATTTTATATTAGCAATGCTGTCTGGCACAAACCTTTCAAAACCTCCTCGGTTGGCCACAGTCTGACTTACGCAACTACAATACTGTATGTTAGCAATGGTGCCTGGTACAAACCCTCCATAACCTCCTCGTCTGACTGCTGTCTGACTTATACAAGTACAATATTGTATGTTAGCAATGGTGTCCAGCACAAACCCTCCATAACCTCCTCGGCTGGCCACAGTCTGACTTATGCAACTACAGTATTGTATGTTAGCAATGATGAATGGCACATACCCTGCATAACCTCCTTGGTTGGCCCCAGTCTGATTCATGCAACTACAATACTGTATGTTAGCAATGGTGTCCTGCAAAAACCCTCCATAACCTCCTCGGTCGACCACAGCCTGACTCATGCAACTACAACATTGTATGTTAGCTATAGTGTCCAGCACAAATCCTCTATAACCTCCTCAGTTGGTTGCAGTCTGACTTATGCAACTACAGTATCGTATGTTAGCAATGGTGCCTGACACAAGCCCTCCACAACCTCCTCAGTTGCCTGCAGTCTGACTGGTGCAACTGCAATATTGTATGTTAGTGATGGTATCTGGCACAAACCCTCTATAACCTCCTCGGCTTCCCACAGTCTGACTCATGCAACTACAATATTGCATGTTAGCAATGGTGTCCAGCACAAACCTTCCAAACCTCCTCGGTTGGCTGCAGTCTGATTCATGCAACTACAATATTGTATGTTAGCTATGGCGTCTGGCAAAAACCTTCCATAACCTCAGTTCGCTGCAGTGTGACTCTTGCAACTACAATACTGTAAGTTAGCAATGGTGTCTGGCACAAACCCTCCAAACCTCCTCGGTTGGCTGCAGTCTGGCTCATGCAGCTACAATATTGTATGTTAGCAATGGTGTCCAGCACAAACCCTCCATAACCTCAGTTCGCTGCAGTGTGACTCTTGCAACTACAATACTGTAAGTTAGCAATGGTGTACGGCACAAACCCTCGATAACCTCCTCGGTTGACCGCAGTCTGTTTCATGCAACTACAACTTTTAATGTTAGCAATGGTGTATGGCACAAACCCTCCACAACCTCCTCGGTTGGCTGCAGTCTGACTCATGCAACTACAATATTGTATGTTAGCAATGGTGTCTGGCACAAACCCTCCAAACCTCTTCGGTTGGCTGCAGTCCAACTCATGCAGCTACAATATTGTATGTTAGCAATGGTGTCCAGCAAAAACCCTCCATAACCTCAGTTTGCTGCAGTGTGACTCTTGCAACTACAATACTGTAAGTTAGCAATGGTGTACAGCACAAACCCTCCATAACCTCCTCGGTTGACCGCAGTCTGTTTCATGCAACTGCAACTTTTTATGTTAGCGAAGTGTACGGCACAAACCTTCCATGACCTCCTCAGTTGGCTGCAGTCTGACTTATGCAGCTATGCTATTGTATGTTAGCAATGGTGTCCAGCACAAACCCTCCATAACCTCCTCAATTGGCCACAGTTTGTCTCATGCAACTATGATATTGTATGTTAGCAATGGTGTACAGCAGAAACCCTCCATAACCTCCTTGGTTGGCCACAATCTGACTCATGCAACTACAATACTGTACATTAGTAATGGTGTATGGCACAAACCCTCCATAACCTCCTTGGTTGGCCGCAGTCTGATGCAACAATAATGTTGTATGTTAGCAATGGTGTATGGCACAAACCCTCCATAACCTCCTTGGTTAGCTGCAGGTCTGACTCATGCAACTACAATACTGTACGTTAGCGATAGTATTTGGCACAAACCCACCATGACCTCCTCGGTTGGTTGCAGTCTGGCTCATGCAACTACAATACTGTATGTTAGCAATGGTGTGTGGCACAAACCCTCCATAACTTTCTCGATGGGCCGCAGTCTGATGTAAGTACAATATTGTATGTTAGCGATTGTGTATGGCACAAACCCTTCATAACCTCCTCGGCTGACCGCAGTCTGACTTATGCAACTACAATATTGTATGTTAGCAATGGTGTATGGCATAAACCCTCTATAACCTTCTTGGCTGGCCGCAGTCTAATGCAAGTACAATACTGTATGTTAGCGATGGTGTATGGCACAGTTCCCCCATAATCTACCCGGCTGGATGCAGTTGCAGTCTGACTCATGCAACTACAATATTCTACATTAGCAATGGCATACAGCACAAATCTTCCATTACCTCCTCAGTTGGCTGGAGTCTGACTCATGCAAGCCACAGTATTGCTATATTAGCAGGTATTTTGATTTAGTAGTTGTGAGATATTTCTGAAAATCATGGAAGTGTTTAGCAGAAAATGCACTTCTGTGATTTTCTGAGACATTTCACAACTACTATATCAACAAACGGAAATATAAATATTTTAGTTGCATAAGTCAGATAGCAGCCAGCTGAGGAGGTGAGTGAAGAGTTTGTGCTGGTTGCTTTTGTGAGAGCAGAGTGAGGTGCCATTGGATGCCAGGGGCAACTTTATTTTTCAGTCTTGAATTTACTCTCCTTATTCACCCCTTGCCAGACCCTATCTGGTCTGGTCCCACCAGCCCCGTCATGTGACTCCCCTGGAACCCACCCATTCAGGTGTATTCTCTAATCTGCAACAAGTCTTAATTAGAAGGGCCCAGTTCTCTGGGCAGGCACTGTGAGGGACGTGACCATCACCCAACTGCTGCTGAAAGATTTTTTCCCTCTATTTTCTCCCCTGGGATCCATGCACATGCAGTGATGCCATGAGCGTGCTCTACCTCCTTAAAGATGCTCCTGAGGTCTATGCATGGGGATGCCTTCCATGCCTGTTCCACTGTTCTGGCACCCAGATTCTCCCAGGTGGCAGCTGACCAGTGGGACTTGCGACCCCTCCCAAGGGAGGCGAGTTGTCAAGGAATGCTCAACCCTCCCTCCCATGGCCAGCCCCTGAATGACTTGCATCCATTTCCGAACCTGGTATTACTCCTGTTTTACTGCCTCCAAGTCATTTTTATAATGAGGAGAGCAGATCTGCACAGAGCATTCCAGCTGGGGACTGACCAAGGGCTTGTGAAGTGGCAGGATTACTTCGCTGCTGTGATGCCCCACCCCCTGATGCACCCTAGAATACTGCGAGTCATCTTGACAGCTGCTGCACACTGCTTGTAATCTTCAAGTTGGCTTAAAGGAGAAGTCCACTCAAAACTTGAAAAAATATATGTTGTGCAGAATGTTTTAATTTGTATGTGAAGTTCTAGTATTTCCTTCCCTCTGACTGGTATTAGGAGTTTTTCCTAAATTAGCTTGCTAGCTTCAGGGTAGTTTTACCACCCCTGGAGATCTCCATATCAAAGAGCTTAATTGTATTTCTTTGTCCTACAATGCACCTTATTTCATGTGATGGTGATGTAGCAGAGCCCATAAATCTAGCAGAAAGCATTGCATTACAATCAGTTCACAACAATAGAGATGGCTATATTTTAAAATCTGTAGAATTCAGCTTAGTGACCACCGTCATCGTAAATGTCTTACTGTTCTGAAAAACTTTGCTGCTGGTAATTTTTGTGCAGCTTGTAAAGCTTCCAAGATATTTAGCTTGTTTGGCATGTGTGTGCTGAATGTTGGGTCTTTCTTACATCACTGTCACATGAGACCAGATGCACTGTGGGAACAAGAAATACAATTAAGCTGTCAAGGATGAAGATCCCCAGGGGTCGTAAAACTAGCATAAAGCTAGCAGGCTAATTTAGGAAAAACTCCTAATACCAGTCAGAGAGAAGGAAACACTAGAACTTCACATACAAATTAAAACACTCTGCACAACATATATTTTTTCAAGTTTTGGGTGGACTTCTCCTTTAATGTCAACAAAGATAAGTTACTTTTTATTTATACAGACTTTCATTTTGAGGGTTAAACATGCTGGACAAATATATTTTGATGTGCATAAAAATGGTATATGAATATAATGTCAGCTGTTCAATGAGTGGAATCCACACAATTATTTGTGTGGTGCACTGTCTCATAGTTGCATTTATCTATGCACTACAAAAAAACATAGATTTCATTGTGTTCGAGACTGTTTAAAATATCATGAGTGTTATACAGTGTAGATATCACAGCATTGTAAGTTTTGCAACGATCATGTTTAAACAATGTGTAAAAGGGGATTACATATGAAATAGCCAGATAATTTGCATAAATGACTATTTTTTAGTCTTCATTGTGTTGAATTTATATTGAATTAGTGTTCATGTTTTAAACCGAATATTCACACGATTCCTGCGCTATGGATAATGACATTATGCCCTACACATGTTGCCCCCCCACCTCTGAACAGGCATGCACTGAGCTCTACTCACTATCCCTCTCAGCCCACCTATGGCTCCTCCCCACATGTGTGTAGGGACAGGGAGTGTGATGTGGGCATCCAGTCAGAGGCCCATCCTGCCACTGGATTGAATCCTCTTCTCCATGGGGAACAGGGGATTGTGGGTGCCTATGTATTGTGGTACGTTAAACAGCCCATGCTGTGTAGGTGGTTGACATCCTATAGCCTTTATCTGACATTGAACATCAGAAGGACTGGGGTTGCAAGACGGTGGCAGCCACATGCACTATTGGGCTGCCATCTGCAGGTTGAAGGTAGCGCATAGTGGCTATTACCGGGTACTTTCATGCATAGCCTGTATCCACCTCAACCGGCATTATGCACCATCATGTATGGTGCATAGTCAAGCCTCACACTGCAGCACACACTCTCGCTGGCCAGGACACAGTACAACCCGCGGCCAGAGGTCTGAGCATAGCTTTGCAACATAGTGTCACCTACACGCCAAGTATATTGAGCATGTATCATAGTATATAAGGCCCTATATGAATGCTAAATTAATACTTATTCAGTACTATTGAAAATATTTACCTAGTACTCACTGGTCTTCATTGGTATTCAGTTGTACAAATCAAAAGTAATTATTTGATCTTCGGAAAATACTGCCCTAATCTGCATATTCATGAGGTAAAGACTAGCTGAATACTTAATGAATGCTGCCTTATTACTAAGTAAGTCTTCAAATATTTGACTCATTTAAATGTTTCGGCTCATGGGCAGACTGTTTTTTTATATGCTTTTTACTCCCTCAGCATGCTTTTCAGCTCCTTTCCCCCCCTCCCCGTGGCAGGCACCCACCTCCTCTGAACTGACCTTGGAGCTTGTTCCCCATGGCTTGCCTGCCATGGTGGGGTGGAGAGGGGAAGATCATCCCCCCAGTGTTCAAGTCCAGTTTGGTCACAGGTGCCCTGGTGGTCATGTGGGTCTGGGGAAGAATGCAGGGCTTTATGCTGTCTTGGGATCCTTTTTCCATTTTGCTCCCATTTCCCTGCTGTGACTTCACACGGGAAATGTGCCACAGAGGAGAAAACGTACCACAGATCTATGGCCCCGCCCTTGAACAGCTCATCACCTGCACTGTCACCGGGCCTTCACCAAGGGTCAATATGGCGGCCACCCTTGTCCCCAGGTGAGGAGACGTCCTGGGGTTGCTCAGCCCTCTCCCATCTCGCCAACCCATGCTCGTTCATGGGTTGCCGGCATGGCAGGAAGTAAGACATTAGAATCATTTGCCCTCCTTGCTACTGGGCCAGCTAGGGCAGACTGCTTTAATAGTGGTAAATGCTATGCCAAAAATTACAAAAATATTTGTTTTTCAATACTAGTAATGAAGACAAAATGCAGTATCTAGACTTTGGTGAACACATCACATTGAATACTAAAATGCAGAAAACTGTCTACTAAGCAAATGAAAAAAAGAAAAATATATAAGTAAAAAAGGTAGCAACTGGCATAAAATGAATAATATTTTCTACCTCAGCTATTTCTAGCGCCGCTAGCTCTTTAAAGGAAAACTACACCCACATGTCTTGTAAAGTTTATTTGTTTCCATGTCAAAAGACACTTCTTTTACTGTCGCTGTTAGGAATGTATATGTATGATTTAGTTTGTTTTCACTGTTCATGCATGTCCCCTGTAACTATCTTGAGGCTCTCCATTTTGTGGCTGTTGAAATCTCGTTGTCCATAAGAGCTGTATTAGCATATGCGAACATGATGTCACAGCACCAGTTTTTACTATGTATCTCTATGTTGAAAGTACAAATATCCTGAAAACACTCTCTGGAAACACACAAACTGAATGCAATTTAAAGGGAAAACCCCCGCATTACAACTCAGTTTGCAAAGCTAACTGAAGGTAAATGTGGCATTTCGCATCTTGTTGCAAGTTACTTTCTTGAACTCTAAGCAGACAGGCGTATTGTGGAGTCTAAAGGGTGCTGACATTTCATGTTCTCATATGCTAATGCAGTTGCCAGGGATAATTAGATTTCAACAACCTGAAAATGGAGACTGCCCCCCAGGATAGTTACAGGAACTAGTATGAACAGTGAAAATAAATTAAAGCAATCACATACTTGTTTATTTAAAAGTTTAACCAGGAAGTACATACTGTGGTGATGACAGCTTATTTCCAGATGAGTCCTGGGGGAGAGGGGAAGGAGAAATATCTAACAAAATAACAAGCAGGTAAGTAAGGTACTTACATGGTAAGTAATACAAGCAGTATCAGAATGTAAGGCGAAGAGTAAAGAAAGGCAAAACTAGAGAATGAAAACACTCTCAGTGTAAACAGAAATAAAACAAAAATGGAATAGCAAGAGAGGGCAAGACTGGAGAATAGAGAATGGAGAAGGGGTCAAAGGCAGTTGCAAGTAGGATGAAAAAAGTCAGAAAGAAGAGACTTTAGGGAGGCGGTAGAAGAGGCAAAACGAATAGAAAGGGGGACGCGAGGACCAGAGTTTATGAAAGCTGTAAGAAAAAGCAGGTTGACCAACAGTAGCTTTTCTAGAAGGGATATTAAGAAAATGGAAAGAATTGTTGCAAACAGGGTAGGAGGAAGAATGATGATATATCCTAACAGCCACACAAAAAGAGTTGTCTGACATGGAAACAAAATTTACAAGATATGAGGTTGTAGTTTTCCTTTAAGCAGGAGTAGAGGGTACGAAAAGGCCTCCCCAACAATCTGCAAAGGCTGAAAACAGCAGACAATTATGTAAGAAAGTCTGCAGAACAACTTCTTTTCGCTCTGATCGACACTCATGAACAATCTCTATTTTATTGCTTGACTGTGTCTAGTTTAATGAAGAGTCCTCGGTGTCCACCAGGTTAATAAACATGATCAAATATGCAGTGGGGATAAATATTTATACAAAATAATAAAAAGACTCTTCCGTTGTGGATAACTGTGCCAGACAAAAACCCTCTGTGCCATACGGCTCAATTATAAACACTATTAAAGATTTTCTGACAGATAAATATTTACATGTAAGGAAGACAAATCACGTCTACTTTATTTTTTATG
The DNA here is from genome assembly GCA_016271365.2 of Neoceratodus forsteri. Classification (NCBI taxonomy): domain Eukaryota; kingdom Metazoa; phylum Chordata; order Ceratodontiformes; family Ceratodontidae; genus Neoceratodus; species Neoceratodus forsteri. The sequence goes on along the minus strand of CM028129.1, from coordinate 1,704,196,943 downwards.
GGAGCCTTCCTCTTGTTGAACATAGCTTTTAAGGTATGATAGAGTATGTTTAAAAATAACTTCCCCAGATGACCCCAGCTGAGATTAACTCTTTGATGATGGCAGCTTGGGAAAAAAGGTGGTATGGCCCAGGGCTCTCAGTGGGATTTTTGCTTTGAGAGCCCCGGACTCTAAAAAAAAGTAATGGGGGTACAAAATAAAAGTTTGAGAGGCTCACAGAAAGTTGTGAGGGTCCCCAAAGTAGTGCAGGATCATTGTTGCTTCTCCAGTCTCAACTGTCAAATGACACAAAATGCAAGCTATGTCTTGCTTAGTTTACATGTGCCAGTCTGTCAGCACCCTTATTTTAATATTTGTTAAACCTTCCCTTTCCACATAGTTCTCTGATAAATAGTCCACAAGCACCCATCTGAGTCACAGCACCCCCCTCTTTTACTAATCCCCCACCCATCTGAGTCCCACCATCTCCATCTTCTCCTTTTTTTTCTGTTAGTTAATTGGTTTACACCCCTTCCTTCACCACAACCAGCCTGACCATCAGAGTTCCTATGGTGTCCGGTGACTCTGCCCATCCCCATAGCTCTCACTGTGGCCTGTCCTCCGTTGTGCTCAGTTTACTCCCTGGGTGGGAAAGGAGAGAGGACTTCCTACTCTCCCCCTACCTGAAAAATTTCATCAGGCTGACGGCCATGGCCAGGGTCAGGTCTTGCTCAACACCAGGGCTCATCATCCTTCATGGCTTGTGGGGCATTTCCTTGTTCTAGTTCCCCCGAGGGACATCCACATGCAAGGAGGTCCAAGGGAACGCACCCATGCCCACAGGCATATTCAGCACTTCTGGGGCTCAGCAGACGTCCTCCCCTCACCCTTTTTGGCATTCCCAGTGGCACCATCACCTATGGTCACCCAAGTGGCAGGGCTGCAGCAGGAATGACAGTCTCTCACCCCTGGAAGAGGAGAATTTCTTCTGGGATGCTCAATCCTCCTTCCCCCGGCTGACCTACCCGACAAACCAGGATCGTTCCAAAACACGGATCGCCGGTGTTAGGAGTGGTAGCTCTACTGCTGTGCTGATGGGCTAGCTGACCTTCTCCTTTTCTAAAGAAAAACTTTCAAGGCTTTATTGAGGCAACAACCAAACAGATATAACAATCAAGCATGTACATTGATAATATTGGTAATCTTTCTCATGTTAAAAGTCTCATTGTCCAGCGTGGATTTACCTTTTTGCTGTTCCGTTATCTTTAAGTTTCTTCTCCCACACTCTCCTTTATGAAAAAGCCACCCATCTGAGTCTCACCACCATCCCTACCAGCCCTAATTACTGATTTTAAGCCCCCTTACTTAATTTTTATGTTGGCTCGCGTTTGCATAGCCAACATATTCTTGATAATGTAGATTTGGAGGTCGGTCACTGTTGAGCCAATGCAGGCACATTCCTCATTCCCCAATTAGCCTGCATGCCAGCACCACACCATGCATACATAATGTGGTGAGCACATCTAAGGAAAGATCCGCTGCAATGCGAGCAAAGCTTGTCATACACAGTGGACCTCCCGGCGTGCTTTCCCTGGTGAGAAAAAACATTTTACATGGTGACACTGCCTGCCATAATGCCAACTTCAGGGGTGCCCAATCCCCCTGTCAGCATGCCCTGCCCCAAAGTATGTGCTAATGGGGGAGTCCACTCCCCATTGGCATAATGCACCTGCCCATTTGTTATGTACCGAGGTGGGTACCCAATCTCCCTAGGCTCTTGCCCCCCCACTTTCGTTGTGTGCCAACGCGGGGGCCCAATCCTCCATCGGCTACAGCATCCCTCCCAAAACAGTTAGGTGGCATGCTTGGAGCCTACCCCAGCGTGCCAAACCCCCTGAAAAATAAAAACCGTCCCCTGATGTTTTTTCTTTTAACCCTGTGAAAAAGAAAACAGTCCTCGCTGTCTCCCTGCCCCCCTCCCACAACCCGCGCCCACCCTCTGTGCACCCTGCACTTCCCACACACACCCACCCATGCTTCCTTCTGGAGTCCGGCACAATGATCTTCAGTGGACCGGGAACACATCTGCACTCTTCAAAACCGACCGCGAACTGAAGAAATACCGGTAAGCTGTATAATGGCATAAATGTTTTTTTTTTTCAACTTTGGTGAATATCTGTGCATTTTTTGGAATTTTTTCACCACATTTTCAACATGGGGTTATTGGGACCCTCCTCATGAATTCAGTCATTGTTATGGCGTTATTTGGTCCTGAAAGGTGATTTCACGGTCACTGCGTGGAATTACCTTTTGGGACTGAGTAATGAAATGACAGTGTCACTGTTCAAGAGGGGGGCTCTCAAAAAGCCTATGTTGCAAATTTGGTGAAAAAAATCCCAAAAATGGCTGTTTTACCACTGTGCGTTGTGCTGTTTCCACACACGCTCGTGACTTCATGAATTTGTAATATTTTCACTCCAGAGTTCCAAAACTGGCAGTTTTCCACATATCCTGGCCAAAATGTGTTTTCACACTTCTGTCGCAGAATAGCGCTGTCGCTGTGCAAAATCAGTTTTAGGGACAGTTTGAGGAAATGACAGTAACACTGTATATGAGCAGAGGTCCTAAAATGCGTGTGTTGCAGTTTCAACGCACCCTTTTAATTTCGCAAATTTGCAGTATTTTCATGCCAGATTTTCAGCACTGGCATTTTTTCACACCTCCTTATGAACAGTACAGCTGTCATTTTTCACATCCTGCCCAAAATGTGTTTCCGCACCTGTGGCGCACAATGGCATGGTCGCTGTGAGAAATCAACTTTTGGGACAGATTCACAAAATCACAGTGCCTCTGTTCATGGGGGGAGGTCCCAAAATGCCTATGTTAAAAATGTGGCTAACAAATCCCAAAAATAATTGGGTTACATAGATACATAGATACATAGACAGTGTCGATAGATAAGGGCCTATGGCCCAACCAGTCTGCCCATTTGAGCTTGTAAGTTCAGTTTATGTTTTCCTAGAAGTCTGTTGCCCCTTACCCTGACCTCCAGAATTCCTTTATGTCTATCCCATGCACTTAAATCCGTGATTGTTTCAGCCCCCACCACTTCCTCTGGCAGGGTGTTCCACTTGTCCACCACCCGTTCTGTGAAGAAATTCTTCCACATGTTTCTCTGAATGCCCTCCCTCCAACTTCATCACATGCCCTCTAGTCCTGGAACATCTTTTTGCTTAAAAATAGTGTATTCCTGCACCCTCTTCCTCCTGTGAGATACTTGTATGTCTCTATCATATCCCCTCTCCCTCTTCTCCTTCAGGAGTACATGTTCAGTTCCTTCAACCTGTCTTCATAGGACTTGTGATGCAATCCATGCACCATCTTTGTTGCCCTCCTCTGAACCTTCTCTACCCTGTCTATGTCCTTATGTAGGTATGGTCTCCAGAACTGTACACTGTACTCCAGGTGGGCCTCACTAGTGTCTTGTATAGCGGAATTATGACCTCCCTTTTCCTGCTGGTGATGCCCCTGCCTATACATCCCAGCATCCTATTTGCTTTACCCTGCCTTGTCACACTGTTTCCCTACCTTGAGGTCATCAGAGATGAAACCCCAAGACCCCTTTCCTGCTTGGTGCATGCTATATCCTCACCCCCCAACTGATATATTGTGCCAGGGTTTTTGTGCCCCATATGCATTATCTTGCACTTCTTTGCATTGAATTTCAACTGCCAAACCCCTGACCATTCTTCAAGTTTCTGCAGGTCCCTTCTCATTTTGTCTACACCCTCTGGTGTGTCTACTGTGTTACAGAGCTTTGTGTCATCTGCGAACAGTGAAATTCTGCCTTCTAGATCCTGTGCAATGTAACTGATGAAGATGTTGAATAGGACCGGTCCCAGCACTGATCCCTGTGGTACCCCACTGGTCACTCTTCCCTCTGTGGAGTGACAGCCATATACCACCACCCTCTGTGTCCTGCCACCCAGCCAGTTACCTACCCACCACACTACTGTCCTGCCCACACCCATATTCCCCAGTCTGTGTAATAGTCTTCTATGTGGCACAGTGTCAAAGGCCTTGCTGAAGTCCAGATAGGCCATGTCCACTGCCCTCCCCTGATCCACCTCCCTAGTCACCCAGTCAAAAAATTCAACGAGGTTGGTCTGACATGACCTCCCCCTGGTGAAACCATACTGCCTTGGGTTCTGTAGTCCATTGACAACCAGATGTTCCACCAATCTCTCCTTCAGTAGTGCTTCCATGATCTTCCCCACTACTGAGGTGAGGCTGACTGGTCTGTAGTTCCCTGCTTCCTCTTTGTTCCCACTTTTGTATAAGGGGACTACATCTGCTGTCCTCCAGTCTTTGGGTACCTACCCTGTTTCCAGTGATTGGCTAAACAGGATAGCCAGAGGTTCAGCCACCACCTCTCTTAGTTCTTTAAGGACTCTGGGGTGCACCCCATCTGGCCCCATTGCTTTATCAACTCTTATTACTTCCAGTTCCTTCAGGACCCTTTCTCGTGTAATTGGACTTGTGTCCATTTCTGCACCATTCTCACCCCTTGTACTCCCTTCAGACCCATTACCCTCCTCTTCCTCAGTAAAGACAGAGCAGAAATACCTGTTCAATATGTCAGCTTTACTGTTGTCATCCTCCACGTGGCCCCATCCTCCCCCTTCAGTCTCACTATCCCTCCCTTTGTCTTCCTTTTTTCACTTATGTACCTGTAAAAGGTTTTGTCCCCTCTACCAACTGATTTTGCAATGTGTTCTTCTGTCTGAGCTTTGGCTTCCCTTACTGACCTCCCTGCCTCCCTTTGCTTCTCCTGGTACTTCTCCCTATCCCCTTCTGCCTGTGTCTTTTTGTATTGCCTGAATGCAATCTTTTTGGCTTTCACTTTCTTTACCTCTTAGGAAAACCATAATGGTCTCCTCTTCCTTTTCCTTTTGCTAACCTGCTTAATGCATATTCTGTTGTTCTTGTAATCCCCATTTTAAATACTGCCCACTGTTCCTCAACCCCTGATTCCTGTCCCATTCCTTAATGCCTCTTTCAAGTATCTCCCCATTTTCCCAAAGTCTGCCCCCTAAAATCCAGGATACATGTTTTGTGTGGTTTGGTTCTGCTCTTTCTGTGATTTCAAACCACAATGACTGGTGGTCACTGTTCCCCAGGTGCTCCCCCACTGTTACCCCCATCACACTGTCCCTGTTTGTGAGCACAAGGTCCAGTATTGCCTTCTGCCGAGTTGGTTCCATGACCAGTTGCTTGAGGAAGGCACCCTGAAGGAAGTCCAGGATAAATCTGCTCCTACGGATGTGTGTTGCGCAGTTTCTATGCATACTCATGACAATTTTTCATATTTTCACTCCAGAGTTTCAACACTGCCATTTGTTTACACCTCCTCATGAACAATACAGTTGTCATTTTCCACATCCTGCCCAAAATGTGTTTTTGTCCCTGTGTCGCCAAATGGCATAGCCACTGTGCAAAACCACCTTTCAGCTAACAAGCTGATTGTGTCGCTTTTCATGAGGTGGGCTCACAAAAAGCCCATGTTGAAAATTTGAAGTGAAAATACCAACACATGCCTATGGTGTTAGGGTTTCCAACTGTAGCACTCCACCCTGTAGAGACTTACAGGCGTCAGGGGTGTGACTTGGGATCATTGGCTGTAATGCTCACATCATTCCACCCCCACCCCCACCCTTCAGCCAGTGACAGGCATCGTGGTGCACCTTGCACTGTTCGCCTACAAAGTTCACCCCATTCTCATATACTGCACCCACCTCAGTGTATTTCCTTATGGAATGGGGTAAGTATAATGCCCAAAGACCCCAAAGCACATCACAACACTTGTCAGTGTCTACAGAGTAGGGTGAGGTACAATGACATGAGCATTATAGCTGATGACCCAAAGGCACACCCCAATGCCTGTCAGTCTTTACTGGGTGGGGGTGGGGTTGGCATCACTTCAGTACTTCACTGCCATTCCTATTATGCATCTCTAAGTCCGGCACTACCAATGCCAATGCCAGCGAGACAACATTCAGCATTGACAAATGCTTGTTAATATATATTTCACTTAATGTTCCATATGTGCACCAATCCTCGGTTTTCTTTTCTCACCCCCGAGCCCAAATGCCAGTAATCTCTCCCTAAAATGATGGCGTAAGATAACCAGCATTTGGGCCGGGCAGTGAGAAAAGAAAGCTGAGGAACGGTGCACAGTTGGGAACAGTAGGTTAGATATATATTAAAAGTTAACTGAGAGGGCTTAAAAACAGTCATTAGGGATGAGTGGGAACAGTGGTGGAGAGGGAATCCTGTCCAATGAAAACAGCTTTACGGGGATGCACATCGGGTAGAAATTCCATCCTGAACTGCCTACTGAGTGTAAAGGACGCGAATACCCTATTCCCTGCAAGGCCTGTGGCTATGCATACTGAATACTGCTAGAGTTTCCCTTACTTTTTTTTATATAGGTGTTTATGCTCCTGTATTCTGACCAGTCTGACCTGACAAGCCCATCACCCACCTTTTCGAGGTATTTACCCCATCCTCCGTTTCCCCATATTGGGGACCTTTAGGGCTCTGGAATGCTTCGGGTGGTTCCCCTTGCTTGGGGGAATCAGGATCTGGTGGAGACAGCTGCCATGGTCAGTGGTGCAGGGCCTGTGGGGTTGCAGGTCTTTGTCTGGCATTGGTCAGGGGTTTTTCCACCATTTTTCAGTCCCTCTCCCTAGGCTACGTACTTACAGCATGTGGGGGGGGTGCCATGGTCGCACAAAGTGTGTTTCTGCTGGGAGAGTAAGCTCCCTCTAAACCAGCTAGAGCCACTGTGGCACCATACACGCCACCTTTCTTCCCCCTTTTGGGACACATTGCACTCCTGAACCCAGGTCGCTGGTATGAAAGTGCAATGCACTTCCACTGGGCCATGGTAGGGCCTCTGATGCATTACAACCAGGTGGTGGTAATGGCTCCATGTCAATCAAGCTCACGCTGTGAGCAGCATGAGTATTAGTCACACAACTGCCACAGTAATTAATCAAAGTACCAGTGATACTAAAGGCACCAAAGAAGGGTTGTATGAAAAAATTATGACCAGAAAGAAGGTGGACAGGCTTTCCCTTGCAATGACATGGGAAATGGCTTTGGGGATAGGGTCTGAGACATAGGGTTAATCAACTGTAGTGAGAAAAAGAAAATTCCACTCTGGGGCTTGAACACAGGTCCTCTACCCTCCATCTCCATTCAACAACATATCGGACCCCCATTTAAAGAAATCAGCACCACAGTACTACTTAGCACTACTTTTATCAAAGAAAAACGCACTACAGTAAAGGTGGAAAAAAATGTTCTTCCCAATTCTCATCCAAGAATTTACTCGCAAAACAGTCTGGCCGCTCACTTAACTGAGTAGATCTGAACTGTATGTTCATGTTAAGTGTAACCACTCTGCACTGTTGGACTAAATCAACTACCATGAAATCACAGGGAACACTGTCAAATAATTTAAACAATAAATCAGTTTTGCTCAATTTCTTGTTCTGTGTTTCTGTTTTTACTAGCACTGATTTATTAGATGTTTATGGGGTTAGTGGGGCCTGTCTCTTACTGTATGACACTGTACCCTTATGCTGACTGGGCTGACAAAACCATTCAGTTTATTTCACCCAAATGATGCAAGATGATATTTTTTACACTGTAAGAGGCAGAGCCTACTAACCCCATAAACATATATTTATTTAACAGACTTTAGGATTACAACCTTTGAGTCAGGGACTCATTTACAAAGGCTCCGCATCAGAAAAAAACAAACATAAACACTTAATACATATAGACATAGAATGGCAGCTAAAGGTTACAGTTTTTTGTTATACAATATTGCAGAATCAAGATCAGCTATACATTGCATTGAACATGTTACAGAGATCTGTATTTTACAGTTTTCAAGAGAACCATAAGTTTGCTTGATAGAGGAGGGAGGAGGAGTAACAGGTTTGATATTTACAGCGAAGTAGAGAATTAGACAGATACCTTGTGAGTGCAACCAAAGAAGGCATTGTTAATAGGTAATGTTTGGTAGCGCTATCGGTAGGAGCTCAGTGGCGGGGTGGTGTGTGTGTATATATATATATATAACACAGGTACAGAGCAAACCAAAAGCAGTGCAGGCTTTCTCACACTGGCCTACTGGTGACATGAAACACAGCCCTGAAGACACCTCTTCTAGTGGGTGAGAAAGCAGCTCAGATGCTGTACCTATTAAATCTGTGACTTTTGGTCTGAATCAGTCTGAATCAGCTACTGGGGTGTCAAGAGCTGGAAGATCGGGAAGGACGGTCATGGACACCTAGGGGAGACTGGATAGACTGCTAGGCCTTCTTTTGCTGACAGTTTTTTTAAAGTTTCTAAGTAGCGTCACAAGTGATCATAGTTTTTTGTTATTTGTACAAGCTGCAGCTGAATTTGTCATGGGGACAGGAGGCTGCAGTTTCTGCAAAGTGCCACAGCTGGCCTTTCAGATTTACCATCCCCATGCCACATCCAAGAGATCATCTGTCCGTGGAGAAATGCAGTCGCTAAGTGCAGCAGACTTGGGGAATTGTTTTAAATCCCGTCAGACACTATGACTGCAGTTGAGCAGTAGATGGCAATGAAAAGTGAAACCCATTGCCATCGGATGTTAAAGGCTCCACAGCGGATTTCCAATCAACTGAGCCATTCTGTCTCCCAACCATTTAAATTACAGTATCCTTCCTGACACTCTGTCTCTAGTTGTTGTGCCAGAAACCAGACAGCATTGTACTTAAGATGCACCTACTTCCATATTTTGAGTAAAGGATTCCAGTTTGCAGAGTGAGACAATATGGTATCATTTTATGCAGAAGTTCAACTGTGCTTACCGGCCATAAAATTCAGCATTCCTACCATTTGCTGCTAAAAGCAGCAAACTCCACCAGATGACCAGATGGGATGCATCTGAGGGTGCTCAAGGAACTGGAAGTGGAACTATGTGAACCCCTGGTACGGCTATTTAATAGCTCAGTGCAGACAGGAGTAGTTCCAAGAGACTGCAGGATAATAGTCGTAGTACCACTCCATTAGGGGGGTGGACAGGGAGCAACCGGGCAACTACAGACCTGTCAGTATTCCCACGGTTGTGGGTAAACTGATGGAGACTAGTCGAAGAGGAACTCATGGACTACCTGGAGAGCAATGGACTCCAGCATAGTGAAGAGCACAGGTTTGTGGTGGGGAGGTCTTGTCAGACCAACCTGATAATATTCTTTAACTGGGTAATGAGGAAAATGGATACGGGCCACTCTGTGGATTTACTCTACTTTGATTTGAGCAAGGCTTTTGACTTGGTGCATCACAGAAGTTTGCTGAAGAAGCTCGAGGATCTGGGTGTAGTAAAGGACACAGATTGGTGAGAAACTGGTTGGAAGGGAGATAGCAGAGATTTGTGGTTAACAGAATCGAATCAGAAGAGAAGGGAGGTCACCAGTGGGGTGCCACAAGGATCAGTCCTGGGATCAATCCTTTTCAATCTGTTCATCGGTGACATGGGAGAAGGAATCCAGGGAAAGATGTGTCTCTTCACAGATGGCACTATGCTCTGTAGCAGGGTAGACAGCAAAGATGGTATACAGGAGATGCAGAGAGACTTGCAAAGGCTAGAGAGGTGGTCAAAAGTTTGGCTGTTGAAATTCAGTCAAAGCAGGAAGAGGTGAAAAATAAACCAGTGAACCGGAGACTTGCTTCAGTTAATTTAAGAATGTATTTTTATTCATGCTTGGCCATCACCAAGATACCACAACATTTTGCTGGCCACACCTGTCAGCTTTTTCAAGGGGAGTGGTTCTAGAATGTAAAAAACAGACAATGAATTTCAGTACTGAAACATCACATTGCACTTAAAACATAATGTCAGTATCTCAGCTTTAATTTATTTTTAAAGCTTCACATTTATTTTCCCAAATAATAACTTTGCATGATAACTCACCGTGTTTGCTGTCTAATAAATTAATTCAGTTGCTCAGAAACCTGAAAGCACACTCAGGCTTGTGTGTAGCTAGAAGAACGCTACCTTCCTAGTGCACGTCTGGCAGTGCTCGTCCTCCCTGTGGCTTTTGAAGCTGCTGCTGCTGATGATGTCAAGACATCACACACTACATCTATGCATGTGATGTCATCCGGAGATGTCAGATGCCCTCACAGGAGTGCCTAGTAGCTACAGGTGGCTGGTTAGAAAAATCAGCAACAACCTCCCTGAAACCCACAGAGAGGATAAATGCATTTAGAGTTTAAAAGCAAGTTGCCAGTTTCACTTGCATTTCATAACTAGAGGTCTCCACACTGTTGTTTGGCTAGAAACACATATTCTGGTTACCAGTTTAGTTAATACCTCACACTGTGAGCAGGGGAGGTCAGCCTGAAGGTGCACAAGATAATTAGCTTGTGAAATGTGGTTAGGAAAATCTGTTCGTGCTAGGACTGCCGCAGTATACACTCACCATGTCCATACCTACTAAGTATAAATCACAAAAAAAATAAATAATAAGGTTTAAACTAACATAAAAACTATTTTACCTAATGAAATAAGCTCATAATTTTCACATATATAAACTGCCATTCTGAAGCACCCTGTCTGATGCAATAATCTGTCCACTTACAAGTTTGCTTATCTTTCCTACTGTTATCTTCAGTGAAGTGGAGTGGTGCTGATGCTGATGTTGCACAAGTGGGGAGGGGGGTAGAAAAGAATAGTGAGGGGCAGCAGAGGAAGAAAGTGCAGCAGGGGGAAGGGTGGGACTATTACGGGGAGGGAAAGAAGGTGATGGAATTTGCATATGCAACCACCACTTAGGGAGGGCAAAATACTCAAGAGTACCCCAGTCGCATCCTTACTGGGAAATTTATATGTGTAAGACTAACAATAGTGGTGCCCAGTCAATCTCTTTGTTTAAATCACATTCACTGTTAAGTGTACCAATTTTCTTCTATTCAGACTGCCTTCTGCAGGAGTAGCTTACATTCCCTGCCACCACCTCTGTTCAGAGGCTCCACTATTTCAAGGACATAGAATTTGACAGAAGATACCTGATGGATAGCGGATTTAAGGTGTCTTGCCAGACAAGAAGCATTGTCTTTCCTATGAATCATAGATTTGTGCTCTGAAATGTACAATCTTAGCCACTTTTTGTCTGTCCAAAGTAAAACTTATCACAAAGACAGTTATGACTTAGATAACAGAAGTTGAGCTGCAAGTGATTCTTTGTTTAATCCTGATTTTTTTCATCCCTATGCGGGTTGTACATTTCCACAATTCTATGTACTGGTTGTTTGCATTCTAAACATAATAATGTTTCAAATTGAAACATGTAAAGGTTTACAAATGATGGGGTCATGGCTGACCCCATCGCTGTTCCCCATATCTGTACGTAAAATGTGTTGTCAAAACTGATAGTTTTGATGTAAGGCTAGTGATTCCAGATCTAGTAAGAATTCAGTACTGCATTTATCCTCTGCATTTGTGAGGTTCAAAATGTTCCCTAACACCTTGATACCTTCATGTTGGGGAATCAATGTGTATAAGTCGACCATATCAATGACGACTAATACGATCTTGTACACTCTGTATAGTCTTGTTAATTTGCTCTAATTTATTCAGAACATCTTTTGTATCCTGAAAATAAGAAGGCATGTTCAGAATTTTTTTTTTGTGCTGCTCTTCTGTTGATCTATTTTCTGTTTCTTCTGCCCTTGTCCTACGGTTTTCACTCCTGTTGTTTCCATTTCACTTGTGGATCCAGAACTGGGCTCCATGTTGTTTCCCTCACTTCTTGGGTAAGTGGGCCCTTCTGTGGTAATAGAAAGTATTACTTTCTGAACTTTCCTTAAAATTGGGTGTTGCTGCTGGTTGGTTCTTCTCTCCCTATTGTCCTCTCCCTCAGAAAATGATTGGCTACCTGAAAAAACATGCCTTCGGAAACCTCTCTTCCCTTTGTAGTTACTCCAAGTGTACACCCTCCCATCCCTGTAGTCAATGATAATATTTATTGAATTTTGTTGACACGGTAAGCCCACTGGGACCAGAAGCCCATTTTTCACGGGTGACCTGGGGGAGGGATACAGATGGTAACCAACTGAAATTGAACAAGATTAAGCTGTTGGTGGTATTTTTAGTGAATGGGGGAAATTTGGCCAGGACACCGGGGAAATGCCCCTACTGTGCTGCAGGGGGAAACCTTGTCCTCGTGTCTCACTGCCGACATGGCCACCAGGGAGAAGGAGGAGGTGGAGAGGATGGAGGTTAGGGAGAGGGTCTCCTCCCCCACCTTAACTTGTATTGAGACTCAAACAGAAGCGATGGTAGAAATAAATATGACAGAACACCACGGAAAAACAGGATCAGAAAATAAGGAGACGGGCAGCAACACAGCTATGGAATCTAAAATAGATAACTCTATGCTAAGAGAGAAGGAGTACTCTGATATGGAAAGCGAGTCAAATGAGACAAAAATGAAGCAAACAAGGAAAAAAACAACCCAAGGTTACAGAGCTGGAGCAACAATTTGAGAAAGAAGAATGAGCATTTATGGTTAAAAAAATATCATTTCAACAGGTGAACAATGGGAAAAATACAGAAAAATCCTTTGCATCACTCTTTAAGTTACCAGTTTTACTGGCAAAAATGCATAATGCTGTGAGACTCTTATATACAGGGTGTCTAGAGCAGCCTCCAGACAGACTATTTGTAGCAAGAACTCTATTATAGGACAGCATGAAATTTTTTGCAAATTAAATTTATGCGCTTATACATATATTGGGCGAGTCCACTTTTGATATAAGTTCTAAGACCATGGCAGGCTTGGAGGGATTTTGGACTAAATATAACACACTCAAGAAATCATCCTTGTGTTCCCATTTCTTGACAATTCCCTTGACAAAGCCAGCACAAAAAAACTATTACAGAGTTATTTAGAAGCGAAGGGGTGAGCATGCATGATCTAATTTACTGGCTGAAACAAAGATGCACTCTGATGGAAGACCCAGAAGCCATAATGGATACAGAGAATATCTGGACTGAGGGTGGAGGGTAAAGGTGCTGCTGAAAGCAACAGAGACTAGGGTGTTATATCTGCCTAACTCTTTCTTTTTTAGGATGGGACTAGGATATTTTATTTTACCCGGGACAGCAAAAATCATGCCACAAATGTGGTTATGGGGAACATCTAAGTAGTTTGTGTGATACAGCAAAATGCAATGTATGTGGGGGAGCTAGGACATATAGGAAGTCAATGTTTGAATAAGTGTAAGTGTAACCTTTGGGAGGAACAGGGTCACACTTTCCAAAATTGTAAGTGGGCAGCACACAATGATAGAGATCATGCAGATGAGGAAGAACAGAGGCTGATTATTACTTTAACTCAAAAAAGTAAACTGGGACAGAAGCCAGGGACTTCAGAAGAGGGAGCAGCAGACCCCACCTCCAGCCCAGAGTGCAGGGCTAAAAGATCCAGAAACTCAGCCCAAACATGGAGGACAGTATCCTAAACAGACGGAGGATAACCATGATAGACAGGGAAGAAAAGGAAATGCAGAGGAAAAATTAACTCCCAGAAGCTCACAGAAATGCCCCCAATCCCAGAAAAGGAAGAACTTCGAAGGGTAACTAGGCAAAAGGGTAAAACACCCATAAAGAAATTAGAAAAGCAGAAAATAGCCCCAGTTTCCAATAGATATGAAATTTTGCAGTCAGAAAATTCAGAAGACTTAGATTCCTCCTCTATTTTATTTTCACTACCAGAAGTCACTACAGACACGGAGTTTCAAACAGCATCTATAGGCCCTAAGAAAAGGAAAGCTAAAATGAAAACAAAAAATAAGGAACATGCTACAAGGAAAGGGAAATTTAAATAAAAACAGGAATGGCTGATTCTTTTTTCAGTATATACTATAAACGTCAACAGTATTAAGGGAGGTTCAAAAAGAAAAGCAGTATTTTCTTTCTTATCCTGTCTACAATTTGGTTTAATATTTTTGCAGGATGTGAGGTTGCATACCTTAAAAGAAATACAGGAGACAGCCAGAGACTGGTATTTGGGGAAATCCTTCTGGTCGATCGGCCAGGAAACATGTTCAGGGGTGGGAATTTTATTTAAGCAGCATAGCATCCAGGTGCTTAAAATATTGGACTTCGTTCCTGGGAGGGTACTGCTAATAGATGTAGTGCTCAATCAAACTCTTTATAGGTCAACAAATGTATATGCACTGCAAACATAGGCATTAAGAAGTGATTTGTTTAAAGTAATACAGCCCTTCTTATGTACTTCTTACCACATAATCCTGGCAGGAGACTTTAATTGTTCAATTATATAATGAGCTTCAAAACAATAAAGTGACTCAAATACACTTTTACAAATTATTAACCAAGCTAAACTACAGGATATTTTTTTCAGGATAAATAAAAACACACACACCAACTTTCCACAAAGGCAGTTTAGCAACCAGGATAGATTATTTTTTTTTTACTTCGGAAGAGATAAGAGTAGAGGCAGTAAATCATCACATTATTAGGGCTACAGATACTAATATACTAACATACAAAATTGCCAGCAGAATAGGCCTAATGGTCTTTCATGTCTGCTCATTGGGTCAGCCCCCACCCTGGGAGCTGACCTTGCTGCCCCCCATGCCCTCTCTGGCTTCTCCCTTCCCAGTCCCGGATATTCTCGCTGCACTGGATTTTGCTTCCAGAACCCTTCCCCTGTACCTGTCCCACCCCCTCTTGAACCCCTCCACCATCTCTGCCTCCACCAACCCCCTGGTCAGTGCATTCCATGGCTCCACCACCCTCTCAGTGAAGTAGCACTCCTCCTTTCTCCCTGAATCTCCCCCTCCAGCTTTCACCCATGCCCTCTAGTTGCCCCCCCCACCTTCCTTGAAGCACCCTGACTGCTCCTCCCCTATTTACTCCCTTCATTGGTCTCCAAATTACCAGTCAGAAAGGTCCAGGCACATGGAAGCTTAATACCTCCGCCTACAGAAGAACTTTATATTTGAAGCTATAAAACAATGTCTGTTGGCAAGGAAATCAGTTTACATAATTTATGACAATCCAGTAAGGTGGTGGGAGGATACTAAGATAGACTTATGTAAGCCATGTAAAGAACTGAGCAGGAAAAATAGCAAAGATAAATACATGCAGTATTTAAAACAAAGAAAACAGCTACAACAACTATTATCACTAACACATGAAACAGGACAAAACTTAGAAGAACAGATTAAGGAAACTAGACAGAAGCTGACAGAATATCATATAGACAAGGCAAAATAGATCAGGAAGGGTGGAGATGGTATGCCCTTTTGAAGCTTACTTGAAAAAGAATACAGGGAGAAATATGCTAGGCATAAGGGATGAACAGGGGAACATAGAGAAAACTAAAGAAGAAATCTTGAGAATAGTATCAAACTCCACTAGGAGAATGTGTGCACCACTAGAAACAGACTTGACAGGTTTGAAGGAATTCATGAAAGAGATAAAAATCCCCAGGTTAAAGGAGGAACAACTAGAACAGTTGGTGAGACCCCTGGAGGTGGGGGAGTCCGGGAAGTGATTTTAGGGTTGAAAGGGGGAAAATCTCTGGGTCCGAATGGATTACCTAATGCGGTTTTTAAAATTATAGGGGCAGAATGAGCTGAAGAAATAACTACAATATTCAATACTATTCTGGATACTTCTGAAGTTCCTCTCTATATGAATACCGGCCTGTTAACTTACGTATACAAGAAAGGTGATAAATCAAACTTAAAAAACTGGAGGCCTATAAGCCTCCTAAATACAGATTTCAAGATCTTAATAAAAATATTAGATAACAGATTGTCTAGAATATCCAAAAATGTCATATCACATGCTAAGGCATATGCAATACCAGGGAGGAAAATACAGCAGCATTTGCTATCTATAAGGGAAATGGTAGAAAGAGGGAAAAATGGTTTAATTGACATATATCCAGTCTCGCTCGACCAAGAAAAAGCCTGTAATAGGATAAATCACGCATATTTATGGAAAATTGTGAAGCACTATGGGATACCTGATACCTTTATTGGGTGGTTAAAAAGTGTTTATAGAACAGCTACAGTAACTACAGTAGTACAGAGGCGGATAGGACCAATGATACAGTTACAGAGAGGAGTGAGACAAGGCTGCCCCGAGCCCAGTTTTACATGGTGTTTATATTGACCCACTATTAAAGAAAATCAATATATCCAATAGGATAAAAGCAGTAAAAGTCTCTGGACAAGTGTTCCCTTATAAAGTACTGGCATCTCAGATGACATGAATGTTTTAGTGGAAAATGAAGAAGCATTGAGAGAGGTTATTAGGGTGTGTAAAATATTTGGTTCCTTTTTTGGGGCAGCATTAAATACAACAAAATGTATGGGACAATGCCTAAATTACACTCTAAACCGAAAGAAAGAAATAGAAGGTATTTGTATAAAATCAGAAAATATTAAGATACATGGGATAGAATTTGGAAGCGGGGAAATGGATGAAGTTAATTGGGAACAGAAAATGAGTATTGGCAAACAGAAGGTAGTTCCGTGGAACAGAGGGAAGATAAGTAAAAAGAAAAGGGTATACCTGATTAAAACTTTTTTGATTCCAGTGTTCCTTTTTATTAGTTATATATTCCTTCCCCCAAAGAAAATAGAAACAGCACTTTTAAGCTTATTTTTTCAGGCCCTATGTGGGAGCTGCTTAAACCCCATAAAAAGAAATATTTTATACCTCTCAATAAAACAAGGTGGACTACAAATGGTCAACCCAATAATATTCTTTAATAGTTTTTTTTATATGCAAATTTAAAACCATTATTGACAAAGCAGAATGAGGGATGGGAACTCATGTTTTTGGAGACTTGCAAATCCTGGATGACGCAATGGGAACATAATAATTTAAGAATGTTCAAGAAATCAGCAGTGGTTCCAGAATATGTTAGAAGCACTTTTCTGAGGCTAAAACAGTGGCAGATAACAGTTCAGCAAATATTGCAACTAAATAGAAAACAATTCTACAATAACACAGTAGCAAGAATGTGCCCAGTAGAAACAGTTTTTGAAAAATGTCCAGAGTCAGATACAGCTACATTACTATCATGTTTAAACAATAAAGGAATCCCAGAGAACATGTGAGATCTTCACTGGATGTCGTGCCGTGGGAAAATCAATATAAAATCAAATCAGAAACATAAATAACAGGCTGAAAGAATGTGTGTGAGACCAAAATGTATTCTACAATTTGAAACAATAGAGTATCTCTGCTTCTCGTGTTCCTTTATTAAAGGGTTTTGGTCTTACTTGGCAGAAGCATGGAGAGAAGAAGTTTTCAAACAGCTAAACTATGAAAATATAATGTATGGGAAATTTAGCGGAAAATGGGTGAAATGGAATATAAGCACTTTACAGGTTATAATGATGGTGATTAAGTGGCATATATGGTTGGCAAGGTGTGCATTCACCTTACAACAAAAAGAAGGGAATTATGTTGAATTATTAAATAGAATAGAAACAGACAGAGAAAATATGTGTTAAAGAGAAAAAAAGCGAGAAATCAGGGGATGCAATCCAAGAATTATGGAAAGCAATGCCTTGGATAACTTTTTTTTTTTTTTTTTAACCAGGAGTAGCACACTAAGCTGAAAGCTTTTTTTACAGGTGCAACCTGGGAGCACAGGGAAGTTAAGTGACTTGCTCAGGGTCACACAGTATGCAAGTGGAAGTTGTGGGATTCAAACCCAGGTCTGGTCTGCTGGATGTCACCAGATTTGCAGCTCAGAGCCTTAACCCACTGTGCTATACTGCCTCCCAACTGACAATGATGTACCAATAGCATAGCGAGAGAATTGTACAGGAATTGTTTGAGAATTTGGAAGATTTATGTTAAATAATTGTGGATTTATGGAGGAAAAAAAAGCGGATTGTGTGTGTTTTGGTTGTTGTTGTATATGTTGTTTTAATAAAAAAATTCCCCTACTCTTTTTGAGAAGTGCCATGGGATCTTTAACGTCCGCCTGAACAACCACCGGAACAGGCAGATGGGACCTCAAGTTTAACATCTCATCTGAAAGATGGCAACTCAGGAGTGCAGCACCCCCCTCATGCTCCACTATAATGTCAGTATTGGAATTTAACTGAAGTGCCAGGTGTGGGGCTAGAATCCACAGCCTTCTGATCTTCCAGCCTCAGAGGTGCGTGTGCAACCTGCTGAGCAACTGACACTAATCACTAATATCTCTGTGACATTTCTTCAGTTTATGATTTTTTTAGTTCTTCAAATTTCTCTAGGTCTGTTTTAATTCTTTCAAGAGAGTTGTTCAGTATAGCCGGCCCGGTGGTGCTGAGGGCTGAGGCGCTGGATGCCTTACCTCGCACTATGCCAGCGACCCGTGTTCGGGAATGAGCATGGGCTGCCAGGGGTTGGCAGGGACAGAGCAGGATGGAGCATCCGATGGACTGCTCTCCTGCTCCATGGAGGGGGGATCTTCCTAGTCGGTGCCTGATCACCTCCTGGCAGATGCTGGTAGGCTAGGCACTGGGTAGTAGCTTTGGGCGGAGTTTGGACAGATAGAGGGAGCATGTGCAGATGCACGCACGCTCCCCTTCGTCGGTGTCTTTGCACACTCCAGACTTCAGGGGACAAAGAAAAATAAAATACAGCATCTTTCGAGCCACTTGATGGCTGTGCATATGTTCGCCGGACACGCAATGCCTGCACTGGATCCATATTTGGTGGGGAGTTGGGAGCTCCCTGTTGCCCTGCTACGGGGGGGAGGGGGTAAGCCTCAGGGGTATAAGGTGTCAGTGTGGAGTTCTGGTAGAGGCGGAAGGCAGCTGGATCTCCAATAAGGATGCGAGGATGTTGCAGCAGAAAGGTGGCTGAGGAGATAAAATTAGCTAAAAAAAAAAGAAGAGAGTTGTTCAGTTCCTCCTGCCTGTGTGTGCTTTTGGGTTTTTGAGCAATTTAATGAATTTATTACACAGCAGATGTGGTGAATTATCATGCAAAGTTATTATTTGGAAAGATAAATAAATGTGACGCTCCGAAAATAAGTTCTAGTCGAGGTACTGACAATATATTTTAAGTGCAATGTGATGTTTCATTGCTGAAGTTTATATGGTTTGTACAGTCTGGGACCACTCCCTTTGAAAAAGCTGGCAGGTGTGGCCAGTGAAATGTTGGGGCATGTTGACGGTAGATATGCATAAATAAAAATAAAATCTTGAATTAAGTTTCTGGTTCACTGGATGATTTTTCACCTCTTCCTACCTTGATATACTTCATCCTTGGAATAAATCTTGGTGGACCCCTGAACTGAATTCTTAGATGTAACCACTATAGGATCTGATTTGTTGGTTTGAGTTGAAATTCAGTGCCGAAAAGTGCAAGGTGTTCACATAAACAAAAACCCTGGACAGGGTACTGGATGGGGGGAATGTAAAGCTGGGTATGACCACTGAGAAATGAAACTTAGGGGTCATCATCAGTCGATCTATACTTGGTCTCGGTATAGCACAGAGACCTCTAAGTCACAAACCAGATCTATTTATAGCTCAGTCCATAGGTTTACACTATACACACTCTCGTTACTCACCGGCTTTGGTGTCAGCCGTGGGAGATAGTGGGATGCACCACTAAAGGTGCTTGAGTCAACATGCCAGCAGGAAGGATGGCAGGATCATCCAGATAACATGTAAAATATAACTGCAACAAAAACAATTATCTAAAAATTGTAAACACGGGGCAAAACTGCTAATCAGGGGTGCCCCACATTGAGGCATGGGGAATAGGGACATGGAGGTTTCCCATTAATACATCTTCCTATAAGGATTACAGTTATGGCAGACAGATGACGTACCAGAAAACGTAGTTGATCCAGCAGCCCCAGCAAAGCTGCAGTAGGTGTAGAGCAGCAAGCAGCAGGAGATGGTGAGTGTGCTGCAGAGAGACGCTCAGGGTGCATTTGCCACACAAAATCATGTTTTACCCCATCAAAGCCTGCTGTCTCCATCAGCACCAGACTGACACTGACTGACAGCAGGGAAAAAAGGAAAAGTACCATTCAAAGGGCTAGTAGTGCTGCTAGGAGGACATTGTCATTAACTGCCACTGATACTTGCAGTGTGAATGTGCCCTCTTCATTACTTGCCACTGCCACCAGTACCAGCAGGGTGAGAACATCCTCCTGAATAGCCACCACTGCTCTGATCCACCACCCATCCACTGTGACTACCTGCATCCCAACTTCTGCTGCAACAGTGGCCCTGACAGCCACTCCTGCCACTGTGACTGAGACCACACCTGCCACTGTGATTGAGACCACTCCTGCCACTGTGACTACCTGCATCCCAACTTCTGCTGCAACAGTGACCCTGACAGCCACTCCTGCCACTGTGACTGAGACCACTCCTGCCACTGTGACTACCTGCATCCCAACTTCTGCTGCAACAGTGGCCCTGACAGCCACTCCTGCCACTGTGACTGAGACCACTCCTGCCACTGTGACTGAGATGACTCCTGCCACTGTTACCCAAACCACTCCTGCCACTGTGACTGAGATGACTCCTGCCACTGTGACGGAGACCGCTCCTGCCACTGTGACTACCTGCATCCCAGCTTCTGCGCAACAGTGGCCCTGACAGACACTCCTGCCACTGTGACTGAGACCACTTCTGCCACTGTAACTGAGACCACTCCTGCCACTGTGAATGAGATCACTCCTGCCACTGTGACTGAGACCACTCCTGCGACTGTAACTGAGACCACTCCTGCCACTGTGACTGAGACCACTCCTGCCACTGTGACCCAGACCAGACCTGCCACTGTAACCATGGTGGCCACCAGTACTTCTAGGGTGGCACTGACCACTGCTACCACTGTGGCCACAACCAGTTGTACAACCATTTCCAGTACTTTGTCCACCCCTACTATGACACCTCTTGTTTCTCTGCCAGTCTCCAGTACTGTAAAACTTGTCAGTGCAGATGAGGAGGAGGTACGCTCATTTAGGTTTCAGTACTTTCCATCAGAAGATGAATTGCCCACTGATACATCATCAGTGGAGATTAATGTAAGCAGTTTTGATGGTGAGGCAGAGTATGGGGAGTACCTTGATAGCCATAAAGCAAGAAAGTCGGGTAGCAAAAAACCATCAACCTCTTGAGGTCACAATGGCAGGAGAAAGAAGGATTTGGCTCCTTGCTTCCAAAAAACTCAGCAAGTTACTCTTCAGCACTTTGTTCAGCAGGTCGCATCCTAGTCTGAACATCGAAGTAGAGTGGGTGTAGGGGTACCAGTGGTACTAGGGTAAAACTCGCAAATGCAGGTCCAAATAAGAAAGGCTGGTGGGAGCGAAAAGAGTGGCGGTAGTGGTACTAGTGACACTGGTCGCATGAGTGGTGTTAGGCACAGTAAGAACATAGGGCCAGATTTGTGGATTTAGGGAGGAAAAAAAAGGCAGATTGTGTGTGTTTTGTTTGTTGTATATTTTGTTTTAATAAAAAATTCCCCTACTCTTTTCGAGAAGTGCCATGGGATCTTTAACGTCCGCCAGAAAGCATACACCAATGTGCAACGCAGATGCGCCAAAGGGAACGTCGCAAGTCGCAAATATGTCAAGACACATATGCCAAACGCTATTCTACTTAGAGGGATGCGCATTGCACAACGCAGTCACAGCCAATGATGAATTACGCCACAGTTGCAACAAACCCAGACAGGCCACAAATGCTGTAACTGAACATAATACGCCAAGGAAAAGCAGAGAAACACCAGGCAGGGATTCTAGAAGCAGCAGTGTCGCAACATACACCAAGACCAGACGCAGCAACATAAACCAGTTAGGAGCAGGTGTACATACACAGCAAAGCAAGGAGCAGGGCCAGACAGGCCAGCCGCACAGCAACACACATGTGAGATAGGAAGACAGTGACTAAGGAAGGCAGGCGCACAGGGGCAGTGTGGCATAGGGTACAAAGGGGGCACAGAGGCCACAGGCACAATGCAGGGATGAAGGCACCACCAGGCACAATGCCCCTACCCTGGCCACTGATACATAGAAACAGTGCAACCACAACAGGGACACAGCACCAGGTGGCACAGACCGGTGGACAGTCGGTGGTGAGACAAACCAACGTCCATGCCAGTGGTGCCACCTGCAGGGAACAATGGCACTCTGAGGTGGAAAGGCACAGCACAGGAACCATGTCACCACACAGCTGGGAGGTACAATGTGAGGTGGCACGGACACCAAAGCATGCAAGGTGACCTGCAGCACACAGACCACCACGCAGATGTGGCCTGTGGACAGTGGCCTGTGCTGGGGGCAGCACAAATGGCACACCAACCCGATGCACAGGGAGGGAACACTGGGGACAGCAGGCACCAACACCAGTGTGCACGCCTGTGCATAGTGCAGACACACACTCACACAGAGCCAGGCGCACCAGTAATGGACACAGAGACAGTGTAAATGGCAAACAATTTAATGTGCAGAACAGGGACAGGGATAAAGGGTAACAATGGGAGGGAGAAGGGGAACACCAACAGGCAAGAACAACATAATGCAACAGTACAGGAATAACAAACACAAACAGCCACCCACAACCACCCCAACCACCAACCCACTCCCATGCACACCCCAACACCGGCCCAACACCCTAACGACAGACCCACACACAAACCAACAGCAACAATCAAACCCACCCCCAAACAAACAGCAGTACCCAACACAACCCCCCAACACACTCCCAGAACAGTTGAACAGACACAGCAGAAACACCCACCCCTATACACAATCCCACCCACACAGTAATCCCAACACATGAGTGGCTGTCGCACACATGGCTGCTAAGAGTGCCTGAGTTCCTCCAGAAGGGCAGCCGCAGATTCCTGAAGGTGGACAATGTCCTGGAGGATGGCCGATACAATCATCACCAGCCATTCCCGATCAGGGCCCCCGCCCTGCGCATGTCCTGTGGTGGGTCCCACATGCGCCATGGGCACTGGCTCCACCTGCTGCAGAATGTGCATGTCCTCTCCCTGCTGCATACCAGCATCCCTGGCATCAGGGACAGTGGGGCAAGGCACTGTGTCAACTGTTGGGTCTGCAATGCCTGCCCCTGCCGTGATGTTGTCCCCTATGTCCCCGGTAGTCAGAACAGTGGATGGTGTTGGTGCCCTGGCAGCGTCACTGCACACAGTCATCTGGCCCAACGTAACTGGGCCAACTGGCTCCTGAAGACCAACAGTGGTGGCATCCTCCGCAACATCTTGTACCCCCAATGGCACCTGGACCCTGGTGTCAGACACAGCTGTGGAGGAGGCAAAGGAGGAAGAGGTGGAGGAGGAGGAGGAGGTTGGTGGCAGTACCCTGGCCCTCTGTCACCTACGCTGTGTGCGCAACATGTACGCCTCTGCATTGGCTGCCTTGACGTCTGCCATTGCCCGCAGCAGGGCCCTCTGTCGCTGTGGCAGCCGGCTCCATAGACCTGTAGGGATGTAAAGGAGACAGTCGGTGCCGTGACCAGACAGGGGTGCACACACAATGAGGCAAGCAATGTGAGGGCACAGCACAGGCCACACAGTGTCAGCCGGCCAAGGTCATGTCCCAAGGGTGACATGGAATGTATATACCTGACCTCCACTGATGTGCTTCCTGCCTGAGGCTGGTGAGGCATCCCTGCGGGCCGGTGTGCAATGCTCCAGTGGAACCTGTGGGGTGAAGGGACAGGTGAGTGTGTTGGAGGCACTACGTGCCAAGGCCACCATGCCGGCACTGCAGCAACAGACGTACAGCTGTAGGGATACATATGAACACTGGTGTCCTGGCTGGACCGCATCTCTGCATCCCTGCAGCGGGCCATGCTGATCATCCGCTGCAGTACACCGGGCTCCCTGCGAGCAAGGTCCTGCCAGTGGTGTGACAGCTGGCAGATGGTGCACGTAATCCCCGTAGCTGCGGCCATGTGGGCAGAGATGGCTGTCCAGGCCCGCTCACAAGCATCTACACCGCTCCTGCAGCACCCAGACAGCAGCAGCGTCCTGCCCCACTGCTGCACACAGTTCATTAGCTGCACCGTCTCATGGTGCATGAAGTTAGAGGCCTGTCTGCTGAGGCTGAGGGTAGTGCCTGATGACATAATGGGCCAGCTACTGTGTCGCACCTGTAACTGGGGAAGGAATGGCACAGGCATCACTACAGATGTCCACCGTGGCCATGCACACCACCCCCATCCACCATGCACTACACTGGACACCAGCTGTGGGACATGGGCTGGTGCTGGGCCACAGGCCTGCAACCATGGCCCTACCCCCACGTGGCACCCCTGTGGCAATGACATGCACAGCGCAATGTGTGTATGTGCCGTTCTATGCCATGCAGTGGCTGGGCACACAGCGACCACACTGCACCACCACGGCACTCGTCCCCTGCAGTGGCATGCCATGGTATGGCCCTGCACAGTGTGGGCATGGGGTGCCACATGCAGCCCTGCCATAAGGGGGGGCATGTAACCATACCCGCCAGGTGGACAAGGGGCCGACACAATGACATCCATGGGTGCCGGCATGGGGAAGGACAGTAACCTACTTGTGCTGTGCACCATGTCATCCGAAGCGGGTGTCACTGGCCGGGCTGGAGCACTTCTGGATGGGGAAAGAGCAGGACAACATAAGCCTGTGGCACGGTCGGGGACCCCTGAGCAGCTGTGGTGTGGTAGTGTGTACCTACCTGGACCTGTGCGGTGGCGCTGTAACCTACACAGGGGACAGAGAGCAACATTGTCAGGTACACAGTGCTGGACAGGCAGTGGGAATGTGTGCGATGAACAATGCCAAATACTCACCTGAGTCCCATGGGTGTCTGCCATGGAGCTATGGAGGGAATGGACATGGGTTTGTATACAGCCGGGCGTACCACCGTGGCCAGCAGGCCCAGGGTGCCTTAACACCCCCATGCCAGCACCATGACCCCACCTCCACAACCATGACAGTACCCAACCCCCCGATTGCAACCCTGCTCTGCACATGTACGACTGCTGTCAGATGTCCCCTCAACAGCCCACAGTGGTCATACATCTGGCCCCCAACCTCAGCAGGTGGCATACAGCAACAGCCAGTGGTGGCCTGCAGAATGTCAGACTATGCAACAGAGTGCTGAGGCACTGTGTACAGCGTATGGGACATGGCTGGCACACCACATGGCTGTATGCAATCGTCAGCAGTGTGTACGCCTGCCTACACCCCTGTACATGTCCGCTGCAGTACACCACTGGTCTCAGCCCCTTGGCAGGGTGGCCCCTGCCTGTAATAGGTAAGTAGCGTTGCGCCCAGCCTGGCCCACATACACTGTGAATGCTGCATAGCACCTGCCTCACTGTGATAGGCAGCCAGACCAGCCCTACAATGCCTATAGCAATGCCCCCTGTACAGTCAGTAGAGTCCCAGTGTAGCACTTACTAGCCACAATGTTAATACCTTGGAACAGTGTTGTACGTTGCAGTACCCCACAAGCAGGCTATGGAATCCACAGTGAGACAGTCACTGTACAGCCCTTGGGATACAAATGGTACAGTGGCATGCATGCCAGTCCCAGCCCATCCTGCCAGCAATATACTGTAGGTTGTAGGGGTAAGTGAGGGGGGGCCTGCAGTGGCCCAGTACTCACCAGTCTGATGGGTATCTGTCTCTGTCGCGGGCTGGTTGTCTCATTAGATAGACAGCTTGCACAATCCCCAAAGTGTCCACTCCTTCCACTGTCTACCGCTACACGGTGCCTGGGCCTCTCGCTCGCAGTCGCATATGCTCCACGTGCGTTTCGCACATGGAATGCAGCTCGCACATCGTGGATATGCATATGCGGCCTGCGAGACAACAGTCGTGAAACGCATATCCGTTGAGCGGCATGGGGACTGCGATGTCCATGGCTGTGACACGCAGACTGTTACGCAACTGTGTGTGTTGTATCAGGCCTCAACGCAGTCGCGGTAACGGGGTGTGTGTGTGTGTGTGTGTGTGTCCATGGGGGGGGGCCTGGCAGGCTGTTGCCCATGGGCTGTGGCATGCATATGGCAGTGTTGCGCCTGGTGGCACACCTTACCCACCATGGTACCAGTAAGTCCCTAGCACTGCATTGACACAATGATGACACAGAATTGGTTCAGGGTGAAAACATGATTTATTGGTGACAGTGCGCATTACACACATGTGCACATTGCCCCGTGCACCCCGGTTCAACCCATCACGCGTGCCCCACAGTCACCCATGCATACAGTCTTGCATATTCACACACACACACACCCTTATGCCTGCACAGTGCCGCCCCATGGACATGTGCCCCCCACCATGCATATGGACCCACACACCCATTGCATCCCCACGTACCCACCCATTCCCCTACTGCACAGGTTACCTAGGCGACTCACAGCCATCTGCCATGGGCACGGTGTCCTCACACTGACCCCTCTAGTGCCGGGTGTTGGGGACCCTGCCACTCTGGCAGGCTGGGGGCGGTGCCCTAGTGGACTACACCAGGCATCACACCCTGTGGGCCTCTGTGTGCCCCCACAGGTGGGCTGATATGCCTTCGCCCACGCAGGCCTACGTGCCTGTGGGTCATGTGTGGTGGCGGCTGTGCCCCCATCCCGTGCTGAGTGCCTCGGGCCCTGTGCAGCCTGCAGGACACCCTCCTCGGTGTGTCCACCCCCCTGTACATGCCCTGTGACTGAGCATGTACCTGTGGGACTGTGTGTGGTGCTCACCCGAGACTGTGGCTGTGTAGCTGGCATGACTGTGTGTGCTACACATGTCACACCCTGGTGCTGTTCAGTGCCAGGGTCATGTGGCATACCCAAGTGTGCGTATGCATAATTGGCAGCATGACTGTGGTGGCTGGGTACAGACGCCTGGGCTGGGGGTGGGGTGGGAGTTACCACTGGCTCTGGTGGCTGTGTCTGGGTGCTGGACTGAGTGGTGGCCAGGGGTGCCACCCTCTGGGCCAGGCCCTGCAGGTGCTCCAGCAGCAGCAGTGCGCATGCTATGGCCTGCATGGCCGTGGCCATGGCTGTATCCTGGCGCTGCTGGTGTGCCAGCATGTTCTCCAGGCCGGTGCTGAGACGGTCCATAATGACCATCTGACATTCAGCACAGTGCCAGATGCCCTGTATAGCATCCCCCAGGCCAGCCATGCATTTCTCTGTGTCCCTTATGAATGTCTGCAGGGTGGCAGCGATGCTGGTGAGCTGCAGCTACATGCAGGTGTTGTGCGTCTGCATGCCCTGCCGTATGCTTGCAAGGTCCTGCCTGCAGTCCCCCGGCCGGCCAGTACCGACTGGTAGTACTCCCCGATGAAGGCTGGTGGGGTCTGCTGGGCCTGCAGCACCCAGACAGCCTCGTCCAACTTGTCCTCCAGTCCATGGTCACTCAGCAGGATCAGCATCCCTGTGCCCGTGGCCCCATCCGTCAGCTGTTCTTGGTCCGTCGCCTCTTGCTCGCCCAAGGTACTGCTGGTGGTATCGTCAGTGGTCCCCTGCTGTTCCTGCAGTGGTCCAGCTGCATCACCCTCACTGCTGTCTGCCACATCTTCGGACATGGGGCTGTCCCCATCCCCACTGCTGTCGAGCTCAGCCATCACCTGCAGTGTTCCTGCCACAGGTGTGCTGGCGGCAGGGCTGCCTCCAGTGTCCATTGGGCTGCTGTCATCAGCCGGCACCATGCCAGTGGCCTGGACAGTGCCAGTTCCTTCTAGGCCCTGCTACTGCTGCTCCGACCCTCCGGCTCTGCTGGGGCCACCTGCGCCAGCTGCCACTGCACCTGTTGGATGGGAGGCACTTTAGTGTGTCCCTGCTTCATGGCATGCCCTCACCTGCCTGAGCTGTGTTTCCCTCCCAGGCCTGCATCGACGTGGTGCTTTGGCATTGCACCCACCCCACACCTGTGCTGCCCTACCTACCTACTGTTAGCCTCCACTGTACCTGCCTCCTGCACCACTGGCGTTGACCCCCCACCATTGCTGCCCTTGCTGTGCTGTTCAGCCTGGTATGGTGACTTCTGCTCTCCCACGGTCACCCAGTTATGCTCACCACTGTGCAGTGGCACCATGCATGGGCATGGCCATGAGGCCCACTGTGCAGCAGGGGCCTGCACCCCTGGGTGACATGCCAGCCTTGCACTGGTCCTGCGGCCTTCGCCTGCAGTCAGCAGGCACTGGGATGGTGACCTATGCCCCATCCCTACTGCCCAGCACAGGCCTGTGCACAGCCACCCCCTCCCATGCACACAGTGCGGGTCGCAACATCCCCTGACACTGCCCAGCCCATCCCTCAGCATGCCCCCCCCACAACAGTTCACAGTGCAGGTCAGAGCAACACCCAGTGCAGCCCAGCCATCCCTTAACAATGTTCCCCACAACAGTTCACAGTGCAGGTCAGTGCAACACCCAGTGCAGCCCAGCCATCCCTTAACAATGCCCCCACAACAGTTCACAGTGCAAGTCAGGGCAACACCTGGTGCAGCCCAGCCATCCCCTCAGCATGACCCCCCCTTCTGGATATGTGGCCCTGTGCCAGCCCCTCCACTGTTCCCATGGGTCATTCCTTTGCACAGCTGCATGTCAGCTGCACATATGCCTGTCCCTAGCATGTACCTCCCCATTGTCTGGTTCCCCTTGACCACCATGTGGCCACCTGTGGCCATGTGACAATCCTGTGGCATGCCTCCCCACCGCTGCTTCTGCATACCCGATGCCCCCCCACATCCCCCATCTATGCCGTTGGCTTGTGTGCTGTTGCCCTGTCTGGCCTGTCCCATACATTGCTGGTTGTTTGTCCCTACCTGTGGCCATCCGCAGTCTGAATGTGTCCAGCTGTGTGACACCGGCGATGCTTTGCTGGCTCAGATGTGCTGCTATCTGTCTCTCAATGGGACTGAGTGGCTCCTGCTGGGTGGGTCTGCCCCCTGTTTCCTGTGCACTGTGCCTATTTTGTGCTAGCTTGCGCTTGACCAGGCACTTGAGGTCGTTCCATTTTTTCTGAAGGTCCCCTCACTCTCCTGCGTTGGGCGGCAATGGCATTGATCCTGTGTGCCACCTTGTCCCAAGCCTTCTTCCTTTTCTCCCTCTTTTTTGCATCCCCTCCACGGCCCATGAGGAGTGCATAGTGGCAATCTATCTACTCCACTAGGGTGTTCACCTCCTCATGGCCAAAGTTCCTTTTCTGCTTTTGATGTTCTGCTGCAGCTTGTGTTATTGCTATGGTGTATTTGCTGGTGTATGTTGGGCTGCAACTGCGTGTTGCACACTTTTATATGGTGTATCTTGAATGTCGCTACTTACACAGTTGCGTTTGGCATATTCTCGCATGTTCTAGAATCGCACGTATCTTGCATGTTGCAGTTGCTGATACTTATCTTTACGCAACTGCGTTTCTTGCGTCTGGCGTATTTCTCTTTCTATAATCGGGCCCATAATACACAAGATGTACAAAATACACAAACAATACATGTTGAAGCCAAATACAGATTTAAAAGAAGTGTAAACCAAGTTAGTCACAGCAAACCTTGGGCAAAACAGCATTTTTTATCAGCCGTGTCTTTATAGAATTCCAATATAGGACATTTCTGTAGCCGTAAGTGGCAGGGTAAGTTGTTCCATAATTTAGACGCTAGATGGATAAAGTTTGAATTCCCTTTTCACTATTTTCATAACTGGCTCATCAAATTCGATTGATTCAGCTGAGTATAATCCATTCTTTACATTTCTAAGTTTCACCATGCCAGATAGATAAATAGGTACTTTGTGGTGATGACATTTGAAAACCAGATGGAGCATGTGGATAGTTTGACGTTCACACAGACTAGTCCAATTTAAGGCTTTATAAAGGGAACAATGGCGAGTGTTCCATGGTACATCTAGAATGTATCGAGCAAATTTATTACAGGTTACATCCAATCTATGAAGCAGTAGCCTAGTTGCCTTCCCCCCAAACAGGGTATCTCCGTAATCTAACAAGGGAATTACTATTGAGTTAACTATTTTAAATCTTGTATCTCTTGGGATGTACCTTCTAAATTTATATAAAGACCCCAAACTTCTGTTTAATTTGCCTATTAAAGAATCTATATTGGCATCAAATTTACACTGGGAGTCAACCCAGACTCCCAAGTATTTATAAGAATTAACTATATCACGTGTGCAATTATCTAAGGTATTTATTTTCATAACCTTTTTGTTAGCCTCTGGTCTATTGGCAAAATAACATTAACTGGGATTGTGTAGAATTTAACATCAGGCCACATTCACAAAAGTAACCTTGTAACCTATCAAAATCGCTCTGAAGTTTCTCCTGTATTTGATCAGTAGAACAGCCCTCAACATAAAGAATAGTGACATCTGCATACAAATGATGATGGACATTAAGTACCAGTCATCCTATCCAACAGCTCACAAGATAACAGAAAGGCAGTGTGTACACTGTAAAGTACTAAGATCAGCAGGGAAAAATATCTGGCAAATTTAACAACCACCTTAATGAAAAAAAAGGTAAAGCATCCCCAGGTTTTTAAAGCATCAGGGTATGTGCATGTGGTTCCATCAGACCCATCTCATGGTGATGATGCAGGCAGTGATGCTGGTGGCCCTGAAAATGCCACAGAACAATTCTGCCTCTGAAAAAAATGCTGTTGCACCTCGCCTGCTGCTGCCACTCCTTCTCCCTCAAAATCAAAGAGCCCTCCATGCACCCCCAGCACTGCTGCCCGGCACCAGTTCCCTGCTATTTCTACAGCATCTGGCAAGTGTGGAATACCCCCTTCCTCCACAATCAATGCCAGTAATGGAAGTGTTTAGGCCAGAACTAAGTACCAGTCATCCCATCCAGCAGCTCAGCACATCACACATCTCACAGGTGGAATCTGCAACCCTTTTCACTTGTGGAAGACAGCGGCATGTGGAGACTTCTGCAGTACTTTCAGCCACGGTACCAGCTCCTATTACATAACACATTTTATGCAATGTGACACTAAATATATATAAGGATGTGATAGTGGCAATTGCCACATTACTCTGGGAGGCTGTACGTGGAGTTTTCCACTGCATCTCAGACAGCTGGAGCAGTGACCACTCAGTGGTGTGTGCAAAAGTCTATATGTCTCCTGTTGTGGATTCTGCCTTCTCTTCTTGCATCATTGGCTCGTCCATTATCCCGCCACAATCTGGCAGTCACTCCAGGTCTGCTCTTCTAAATATTGGGATAAAGGAGAAAGACCACATTATTTATGTATTTATGAATTTATTGAATTTTGTTGACCAGGTAAGCCCATTGAGACTAGAAGTCTCTTTTAGGGGTGACCCGGGGGTGGGGATACAGATGAGAACCAACTGAAACTGAACCAGATTAAACTGTTGGTGGTATTTCTAGTGAATGGAGGAAATTTGGCCAGGACACCGGGGAAATTCCCTAACTCTTTTTGAGAAGTGCCATGGGATCTTTAACGTCCACCTGAACAACCACCAGAACAGGCAGACGGGACCTCAGTTTAATGTCTCATCCGAAAGACGTTTTTGTCATGTCACTGACGTTTCTGACACAGACGTTTCTGACATGTCACTGAACATCCTTGCATTCATTCAAAGAAAGACCACACATCACCGAATATCCTGGGGTTCATTCAGGACCTGCTGTAGTCATGAATAGTTGGTACCACTCTACACGGTTTTTTCATCATTGATAATGGGGCAACTATTGTGAAAGCAGTTGCTGATGGTATTTTAATCAGCATTTGTTGTTTTGCACACACCTTGAATCTAGTGGTCACATCTGCACTAAGTCACAGATCTGAGGCTAGCAAGACTGTCTCCACAGCATGCTCCATCTGTGCTCACTTTCATCTCTTTGTAAAGGTGACTAACCAACTAAGAAAAAGGCAATAATGCCTTGATCTGTTCAACATTGCTTGATACTGTATGTCAGTTCATCTGAGTTCATGTTTGGAAGAAAAGAGCTGGGCATCATGACAAACTTGACCTTGATAAAGCGTTGAGTAAGATGTGAAACATTGGTGACCTGGGAATTGCTGCTGCTTTTTAAACTTTTTTGTAATAAATATTTTTAGTGTGACAAACAAAGTCAGTTGTCAGTTTGCTGTGATGCCCAGCTCTTTTCTTGCAAACACTGGATCTTTCTGCCAGGGCTCCGGCTACTGTCTTGAGTAGCTGCCTCTTGTACTTTTCATCTGAGTTCATACCTGATGCTGTCTAGATTGCTAGAAGAGAAGCACGCACTTCATGGCATGCTGACTGAGTGCGACATTGGAGAAGTCCTAGGCCACCATGAGTGGTCACTGATTGATGCCACGGAGAGTATTTAGGCCATCTAAGGGGAGCACCTGCGATCTAAGTGCATCCACTGCCACTCTAAGTAAGGTGATCCCAGCAGTGCATACAATGAAAGCATCCATGGAGAGGTGTGTACAGGAAAACAGGAACACTCTAGATGGGACAGCTGAGCACGCTGAGCAGCTGCAAGCTGAACTTGGTACAAGGTTTGTGATAGTGCTGAATAGCTGAAGCCACATTTCTGCAACCATGCTGAATCCTCAGTTCAAATGTGAGATCCTTCACATGGCTATGGATAGCCACAGAGTGATTCATTTTTGACAAGAGGTGTGCGATGAGCTGACTGGTTGCATGCAGGGACTGGTGACACTGGCGGCTTGCACAGAAGGTCATGAGAGAGCGAGAATTCCATCTGGCAGGTCTGGTTCCACTGGTGGAGATATCTGTTACTGACTGGAGCACTGATGGGAGTGAGTGGGCACTGCTCAGCACATCCTTACATCAAGAACAACAGAAGAGAACACAGTCACAGGCTTTTTCTGTGGAAAATCTCTTGAATGTTTATTTTGCAGTCTCTTGAGCCATTTCAGGTTGCTCCATTAGCCTACTAGGAGCAGAAGATGCATTTATCCCCTTAATCCCCTACCTTACCTACGGCTGCCTCCTTCTGCCTTATTCCTCTCCCACTCCACTACTACCGCACCTAGCATAACATGAGACTAATGTGCGTAGAATTCGCTGGTCCTAGCCACTCCCATGTATATTACTAGTGTGTTTACTATGAAGTTTTGCACTATAACTGCCCTGTATTTAGCCCATCAGGCATTCAGTTTCATGAATCGCTTGTCAAATCTGTTGTCAATTGTTTGTATACTTGCAGCATTTTGTCTTGACATGTACTCTGCCTAATGCCCTCCTTGCAACATGAGAACTGCATTGCTTGTTGCACTTATACCTTCGTGGTCGATTCTCGACCCCGGGTCGACCCTGAAAAAGGGACTGTAATTGTCTCAGTGGACTTACCCGGTTACCAAAATTCAAATAAATAAATCAATAAAATTCGGGCAACTGGCTGTGAGAGACCTCAGTTGTCCCCCCTATGAGTGTAATACTTTATTATCATGTATCTTAGAAACAGCAAGACTGCTGAAAACACAGCTACAGTATAATAGCCCCAAGATACATCAAAACCAGTGAGTGCTAAAATAACTTGCTTCTCAGGTTATGACTTCATAGCAATGACGTTGTGAAACTGGGTGCACTACACAGTGCATCGCCACTCACCACTCTGCTTTTGTATAAAGCCTACCAAAAAAAAATTCCCAAAATCTTCTTGCTTCCTGGTTTCCACATCATCCCAGTGTTCTGCAGATATGGCTTGTTTAGGGGACTGTTTTTGCGCTTTCATCATTTTGCTATCCCTTTCCTGCTTCCAGTTATTTATCTCAAAAATAAAAAAAGGCTGCCTACTTTTATCGTTCTTTTAAAATTATTTCATTTTCTTTTTTCACACATCCACTTTGCTCAGCTGCCACCTTGCACCCAGCTTACTGTAGGGTGCTGCAGTAGTCCCACAGGGGGACATTGTCTGTGCCCCCACTTCCCCAGAGAAGTGCCATCCCTGGGATGCTCAGTCTTCTCTCCCCTCTCCCTGGCTCCTGACCAACTAAGGTCCATTCAGAAACTCTGTTTGCCAGAGACGTTAGCAGCACTGTAGCACTACGGGGCTGTCTGTTTCAGTTCTATGTCATAATTGAGAATGCATTAGGGCAATCGCTATTATGGTGAGTGTATATTTCCCAAAAGCAATTCAGGGATATACACTTGCAGGTGACCACAAGACCAGTGACGGGATTTCTGGATATGATGGGGGCTGCACTACACCTCACATACCCTCCCTCCCCTTCCACCCATCGTGTGGTGTGCTCCCTTCCCCCCACATGTCTGTATATAGCGACATCCTGTTGCTGTAGTCACCTACCCTGTATCCCATCACTACCCTGCCAGGTAGCCCAGAACACAGGCGCCATGACTGAGTCACCCTTCTTGCAGTCGCCCAATCACAGTCGCCGTGTTCACTGGATACCACTGTTTCTTTTCATTTTAAGAAATAAAAACATTGTTTTTTAATCTATTATTGTCCCCATCTGTTGTCCACCAGGGATATATCCTGTAACCAGATGGGGACATAACCTCAAAACAGACAGGGATATACCCTTCCCTGTAATCAGACAGGGAATGGAATATACTCTATCAGGCTCCATGAGCCGTTATTGAGACAGCAGGGAGTTTTTTTCAGTCAGGGCCTGTGACACCACATGGCGCCCGCCCAGCTCTGCTCCTTCTGAACCTGGCCCATTGGGGCAGAAACACAATTATAGCATTTTGACAGCACCGAGTTGGCCTCCTGGTAGATTCAGGATCCCTGCAAGGAGACCAACATGGCACTTAAAAAAAAATAAAAGTTGTTCTTGAGCCCTCCTTGAAAATTAAATGAAAGGATGTAAAAAATGAACCATAATTGCAGACAGACTTTTTTTATTTGTGTGATAAATCATTTCTTAGAAGCAAGAAAGGGATAGCAAAATGATGACAACTAAAATCACTGCCCTAAACAAGCTCTTTTAGGTGAAACGTTGGAGTTATTAGATGTGGTTTTAATGGAAAAATATTAAGTGCTTGATAATTGGAAATGTTCCGTATTTTTTTGGCTTTGTGCAAATTGCAACTGCTGACTGAGTGAGTGGCCTCTCTACACCACTACACCTAATGATATCTTCTGTATCATTATGCCAAAAAAGGAGGATTTGCACCAGGGATGTGACTGATTCTTCTTTGCAAAACAGAAACAGGCCTGGTCCTGTAGTACAAGTATTTGTTCCACTTTTAAGGAAAAAAACACTTACCTAGCACTGTAGTTCTCCTGAGAAACACTGAAAATTTAAATTGTCATACAGAAGTGTGAACAAACTCATCTTCTCTACTAGCTTGGGATTTAGAAAAAGAACAAAACTGTCAAGATTTCAGCATTTTGGCTAATTTTAAGAAGTGGATTGAAGTAGACTGCTCTTTAATGATAAATAATTGCAAGAAAGAAAATGGTAGCAAAATGATAACATCTGTAATACTACCCTAAACAAGCTGTATCAGCCAGGCTGTGATTGATTATTTTTGCTTGCAGAGCAGAAACAGACCTAGTCTCAACATAAATTGGCTGGCAAGCTCATCAGCACATGCCAAAGATACCTTTGTTGTGTTAGACATGACCCAACTGGTATCCCAGTCTACCAGGGCCAACACCACTAATGGAACCCACACCCTACTAGATATCATGCTCACTAATCATCCCCTCCATATTACTGACCTGGGTGTCCTACCCAACGCCTTAAGTGACCACTCCCCAATCATCTTCAGCTGGTCCTGTCCGCTACCTAAACCACCACCAATTATCACCTTTTGTCGTCGACTACGCCCAGGAGGCATAGCCAAACTCAAACAATATCTAAATAGCTGGGACTGGTCCCCTATTTCCCAAGCCAAGCACATAGATAATGCATTGCACTACTTCACCACCACCTTTAAAATACTGCCTGTGATGCTTTTGCACTGACCATCAAAGTGACCACTAAGAAACGTAGTGCCCCCTGGATCACCCTAGAACTCCTACAACAGTTCAAAATGCGTGACAACCTCTGGCATCTTGCCACTGCCTCTGGTTTGCTAAGTGATAGGCAAGCCTGTCTGTGCCATTTTCTTGGATCTTAGTAAGGCATTCGACACAGTCGATCACAGCCTGCTTCTTTCCTCCCTAAGCACCTTAGGCCTGGACCATAAATCTATGTGCTGGTTTGCAGACTACCTTGGAGAATGGAAACAGCAGGTTAAAGCTGAAGGTGATCTTTCTCCATTAAAACCTATGCTGAGGGGCGTGCCCCAGGGCTCTATCCTTGGTCCCATCCTCTCTTTGCAGTCTACATTAACAACATCAATGACCCCATCAAAAAAGCCAACATCCACTTATTCGCGGATGACACTGTACTGTACGTGAATCATCCCATGCCAGAAGCAGCCTGTGAAGCCCTCCAAGCTGAACTTAACCTTCTACAATACCAGCTCATAAACACAAAGCTTTTGCTCAATGAGAAAAAGACAAAATCCATGCTCTTCTCCCCCTCCTTGCATGCAGCAATTCCTGCTGGGGGGGAGCTATCCCACAAATTACCACTGTCCTTGGAGAAACACTAGAGTATGTAGCTAAATTCAAATATCTAGGAGTTTGGCTCGATCATAAACTTTCCTTCGCCGACCATCTCGGAAGAACTACAGAAGAAACTAAGGCAAAGTTTAGGACTATTCTACAGAATTAACCACCTGCTCACAAAGGAGGCCAAGATTCAACTGGTTCAAGCTACCTTCCTATCTTTAATAGATTACGCAGACCTGCTCTACAGCCACTGCACTGCCTCTGCACTGGCTAAGTTGGACACCCTCTACCACAGAGCTATCAAGTTCATTACTGGCCTTCCACTTTCCACACACCACTGCTCCCTGTACTCGTCAGGCTGGACTTCCCTTCACTATAGAAGGAACAGAAATGCTGCCCTATGGGCCTTCAGAGCAGTGACCAACAAGCTCCCCTCATATGTCTCAGATTGTATTCCCTGGAGTGTGTTAGGCACCTACAATCTAAGGAGCTGTTCCCTAATTGCCCTCCAAGTTCCAAGGGTCAAAACTCATTTCGGCAAAGTTGCTCTAAGCTTCTCTTTACCCACATTGTGGAACGGTTTATAAAGGAACTTGAAGCTGAGCTGCCCTGTTAGCCTGAATATCTTCAAGGCGCTCTTTGATTGCTACATGAAAGCACCTTGCAAATGTTTTCCTCACCGCTAGCCCACTAATTCTGCAACTCCCCCTTTCCATCCTGACACTCGCTATGTTTCTACCCCTGGCTCTCACTCTTTCCCTATTAACTCTTCCTGCTGCATCCACCCTTCTCTGTCCACTCCAGCCTGGCTAAAGTCCTACCCCATCAATAGTAGTGTCCCAGTTATCTACCCCTCCTCCGTTATTATCATAATAAACAAGTTCACGACAGCCATCGTCACTTTCTGTGGTTTTAGCTCAATTTTTCCCCCAGTCGTCGGTAACATAACCCTCCTCTTCTTTACCTCTCTAACCTGCCACCCCATACATGGCCTCTTTCCCCTATATGTGTAGTTGCCGGCTGCCTCACTCAAAAGATCTCTGCTTATAACCCCTGTATGCCTATGGTTGATTGTACATCAGCTGACTTCTTCAATTGTAAAATAATGGTGTGTTTTTTTATTTATTTCAACCTTGTATTGTACTGTATACACTGTATATGCATTTTCTTCCTTGTATATTATTGCTTTTTGTATACCTGCTTCTGTACTGTACTTTGATGTATTCATGACCAGGTCCACCTTGCAAATGAGCCTTGCTCAATGGTGCCTGCTTGGATAAATAGATTTTGATTGATTGATTGAAGCCTATAATGCTGCCCACAATAATTGTACCTGGGCAAGGCCAAGGCAGAGCACTGCAGAACCGCCCTAGCCACCTCCTGGGGAAGCACAAGAAAGTTCTGGGATAACATCAAGAAGCTGAATGGTAAATCCCACTCTCCTCCCTTACAACTTAGTGTTAATGGTACTACCACCACAAACACACTTGACATATCTAACTGCCTCAACTTCACCATCTCAGACCTCAGCTCCGTCCTCCCTAGCAACTTTTTTGATCCAATTCAGCCTACCCCACCACCTGAGCTACTCCACCCCCCTTCAAACTCAGAGTCATTACCCCTACAGAAGTGAAAGCCTACCTGTCCAAAGCCCTCCAGAGCTCCAATTACTGCAAAGACACCTTCGATATGCATATCCTATACCTCGCACTAGACTCAGTTATCTCCCCACTTACGGCCCCTCTAAATCTGTCCCCATGCCTGGGCCATTTCCCACCCTGATCTCTCACCACAATATAATCACTGTCCTTCTTGCTGAGCTACTGGGTTGAGAAGCAAACCCCAATTTCTCATGGCAGCATAACAAGTCGCCCTGCTTACTGAGTCACTGTGCTGGGAATCGAGTCCTGATCTCTAACTAAGTATAATCACTGCCCTGCTTTTGAGCCACTGTGCTGGGAATTGAACCCTGATCTCCAGCTGTAGTATAACCACTTCCCTGTGTAGTGAATCACTGTGCTGAGAATTAACCCCGATCTCTCACTGCAGTATGACTGCAGCCCTGCTTATTGGGCCACTGTGCTGGGAATCAAACCCTGATCTCTCACTGCAGTATAACTGCTGCCCTGCTTACTCAGTCACTGTGCTGAGAATCAAACTCTGATCTCTCACTACAGTATATCCATTTCCCTCCTTATTGAGTCACTGTTCTGTGAATCAAACCCTGATCTTTCAGTACAGTATAATCACTGCCTATCTTACTTGAGTCACTGAGTTGGGAACTGAACCCTGATCTCTCACTACAATATAGTCATTCCCCTGTTTTTTAAGGCACTGTGCCTGGAATTGAATCTCGACCTCTCACTGCAGTATAATCACTGCCCTGCATATTGAGTCACTGGACAGGGAACTTGAACCCCAATCCCTCATTGCAGTATATCCAGTACCCTACTTATTGAGTTACTAAGCTGAGAATTGAACCCTGATCTTTCATTACAGAATAATCACTGCCCTGCATATTGAATCATTATGCTGGGAACTGAACCATGGTGTCTCACTGCAGCATAACCGCTGTCCTGCTTATTGAGTTACTGTGCCAGGAATCAAACCCTGATCTATGACTACAGTATAACTGCTGCCCTGCTTATTGAGTCTCTATGCTGGGAATTGAACCTCGATCTTTCATTGCAGTATACCACACAGGAGACAGATAAAGAAATTGGATAGTCTAGGTGTTAGCGCAGAAGTTGTAAAATGGGTAAAAAAACGGGTTACTTAATAGGCAGCAGAGGGTGGGGGTAAGTGGAATTCACTCTAATGAGGAGAGAGTGACCAGTGGGGTGCCACAGGGTTCAGTATTGGGGCCAGTTCTGTTCAATATCTTCATACGTGACTTCGCAGAAGAGCTTGAAGGGAAGGTATGTCTTTTCGCAGATGACACCAAGATCCATAACAGGGTGGATACTCGGGAGGGAGTGGAGAAAATGAGTAGAGACCTTCAAAAACCTGAGGAGTGGTCAAGGGTATGGCAGCTAGGGTTCAATGCAAAAAGTGCAAAATCATGTGCCTTGGGCATAGAAACCCAGGAGCTAAGTATAGAATGGGTAGGGGGGACTGTTGGTCACTAAGCAGGAAAGGGACATGGGGTTATACTATCTGATGACCTCAAAGTCACAGGGCAGTAGGCAGGGCCAGTGGAATGCTGGGATGCATAAGAAGAGGTATCAAAAGCAGAAGAACGGAGGTGATATTACCATTGTATAGCTCATTGGCGAGACCACACCTGTAATACTGTGTCCAGTTCTGGAGGTCACATCTCAGAAAAGACAGACAGGGCACAGGCAGTTCATAGGACGGCAACTAAAATGGCCTGTTGGTTGCATGAAAAACTGTATCAGGAGAGACTACAGGATCTCAACATAAACTTGGGGGGGTGGGGACAAGATAGAGACCCTCAAGTACCTCACAGGAGTGAGCAGGGTACAGGTAGGAAGCATGTTTCAAATGAAGAATTGCAACAGGACAAGAGGGCATGCAGTTAAGCTAGAAAGGGGAAATGGACTCTTGCAACAGCCTTCCACCAGAAGTAGTAGGGGCCAAAACTGTGTGGGGGGTGGGGGTAGTAGCAGAAAGGTTTATTTGTTCAACCCAGAATAAATATATATAGTCATTACAACAAGTGCATCACAAAAAATTAATTTTACAGTTAAAACTGTATATATCATTAAGATTCTAATTGCAATGAGACAGTTACAAAATTATTTAAGCAAGGAACATGTTGTTCATCATATTGATGAATGATTGGTGAGAAGGAATTAGCAAATGCAAGAGACACCAGGAATGTAAATCTTCTATGGGACTGAAAAACTTGGGAACTTGATCAGACCCCTTTTACAAGGAAGATGGTCTCTATAAAATATTAAAGCTATCAGTTTAGCAAAACCAGCATGTGTCAATGCCGAACGTTCGCCATTGGTACTGGTATTGCTATTGTCACTGCCACTACATTGACTCTGTGAACATGCCTGCCAGAGGTTGAAACAGAAATTGTCGGCAGATAAGGACCACTAGGCAAATCCAGTCTGACCGTAAGCTGTGTACTTGACTACGGCTTCTGATCCTTCCTCAGCTGTACCTCTATGGTTTTCCCATGCCTGTTTAACTCCCACCACAGTACTCGCTCCCATCACCTCCTGCGGCAGACCATTCCATGTGTCCACCACCCTCTCTGTGAAGAAAAGTGTCCTCATATTCCCTCTTAGCCTGCCACCTTCCAATTTCATGTCCTGCCCCCTCATTCTTGTACCCCTCCTATATTGGAAAATGTCTTTCCCCTGCACCTTGTTTATACTCTTGAGGTACTTGAATGTCTCTATCATGTCTCCTCTCTACTTCTTCTAATCCAGTGAGTACATATTGCGGTCCCTTAATCTCTGCTCATTTGTTTTGTAGTGCAAGCCCTGTACCATCTTAGTTGCCCTTCTCTGGACTGTCTCCAGCCTGTTTATGCCCTTTCGAAGGTGTGGCCTCCAGTACTGTACACAGTACTCTGAGCGAGACCCGACCAGGGCTTTATATAATGTCATCACTACTGCCCTCCTTCTGCTTATGCACCCTAGCATGCCACTGGCCATCCCTGCTGCCTTTGTACTCTGCTTTGACATTTTCAAGTCATGTGAAATTATAACCCCCGGGTCCCTTTGTTACTTTGTGACTGTCAGCAACTGCCCCCCCCAATCCTGTAGCTCTCCCCAGGGTTTCTATGCCCCAGGTGCATACTTTTGTACTTCTTTGATTTAAACCTCAGTTGCCACTCCTCAGACCATTTCTCAAGTCTGCCTAGGTCCTTTCTCATTTTCTCCACCCCTTCTGGAGTATCCACCCTGTTGCAGATCTTGGAGTCATCTGCAAATAGGCAGACCTTTCCTTCCAGTTCCTCTGCAATGTCACTAATGAAGACATTGAACAGGACTGTCCCAAGGACTGATTCTTGTGGTACCCGCTGGTCACCCCCCCTTCCCAGATTATACCCTATTTACCACCACCCTGTCTCCTGTCTGTTAGCCAGCTCCTAACCCAGTTCACCACCTTGTCTACCATGCCCAGACTACCAATCTTGTTAACAAGCCTCTTATATGAGACAGTGTCGAAGACCATGCTGAAATTGAGGTTGGCGATGTCCCCGCCCCCCGATTAACTTTCTTCGTTACCCAGTCAAAGAAATCTATCAGATTCATCTGATATGACCTACCCGCTGTTAGGCCTGACCAGGGTTTTATATAATGGCATCACTACCTCCCTTCTTTTGCCGGTGACACCCCTGCCTCCCGCTGGTCACCCCCTCTCCCCAGATTGTACATTCTCTGTCTTCTGTTTATAAGCCAGTTCCTAACCCAGTTCACCACCTTGTGTCCCATGCCCAGATTACCCATCTTATTAATAAGCCTCTTATGTGAGATGGTGTCGAAGGCCTTGCTGAAATCGAGGTAGGCTACATCCACTGCCCCCCCATTTACTTCCTTCATCACCCAGTGAAAGAAATTTATTAGATTCATGTGACATGACCTACCCGCTGAGAATCCATGCTACCTATGGTCCTGGGCACCAATGGCTTGTAAATATTCCACGATCGTTTCTTTAAGCAGTGCGTGCATGATCTTCCCCACTACTAATGTGAGGCTGACTGGTCTATAGTTTCCTGCCTCCACCCTACTGCCAGATTTGTGTAGAGGGAAAACATGTGTCCTCCTGCAATCCTCTGGCACCACTCCTGTGTTGAGTGATTCTGTGAACATGACTGTCAGAGGCTGAAACATAGAAATTGTCAGCAGATAAGGACCATCAGGCCAATCCAGTCTGACCGTAAGCCGTGTGCTTGACTACAGCTTCTGATCCTCACTCAGCTGTACCTATGTGGTTCTCTTATGCCTGTCCCATGCATGTTTAACTCCTGCCACAGTACTCGATCCCCACCACCTCCTGCGGCAGACCATTCCATGTGTCCACCACCCTCTCTGTGAAGAAAAGTGTCCTCATATTCCCTCTTAGCCTGCCACCTTCCAATTTCATGTCCTGCCCCCTCATTCTTGTATTCATCCTGTATTGGAAAATGTCTTCCCCTCTGCACCTTGTTTATACCCTTGAGGTACTTGAATGTCTTTATCATGTCTCTTGTCTACCTCCTCTCGTCCAGCAAGTACATATTGCGGTCCCTTAATCTCCGCTCATTTGTTTTGTGGTGCAAGCCCTGTACCATCTTAGTCGCCCTTCTCTGGATCATCTCCAGCCTTTTATGCCCTTTCGAAGGTGCGACCTCCAGAACTGCACACAGTACTCCATGTGAGGCCTGACCAGGGTTTTATATAATGTCATCACTACCTCACTCCTTCTGTTGGTGATACCCCTGCTTATGCACCCCAGCATGCCACTGGCCCTCCCTGCTGCCTTTGTACTCTGCTTTGACACTTTCAAGTTATGTGATTTATAACCTCCAGGTTCCTTTGTTCCTTGGTGACCGTCAGCAACTGCCCCTCCCCCATCCTGTAGCTCTCCCCAGTTTTTCTATGCCCCAGGTGCATAATTTTGCATTTCTTTGATTTTATCCTCAGTTGCAACTCCTCAGACCATTTCTCAAGCCTGCCTAGGTCCTTTCTCATTTTCTCCACCTCTTCTGGAGTATCCACCCTGTTGCAGATCTTGGTGTCATCGGCAAACAGGCAGATCTTTCCTTCCAGCCCCTCTGCGATGTCACTAATGAAGACATTGAACAGGATTGTCCCAAGGATTGATTCCTGCGGTACCCGCTGGTCACCCCCCCTTCCCAGATTGTACCCTATTTACCACCACCCTCTGTCTCCTGTCTGTTAACCAGTTCCTAACCCAGTTCACCACCTTGTCTGCCATGCCCAGACTACCAATCTTGTTAACAAGATGGTGTTGAAGACCTTGCTAAAATTGAGTTAGGTGACGTCCACAGCCCCACCCCAATTAACTTCCTTTGTCACTAAGTCAAAGAAATCTATCAGATTCATCTGACACGAACTACCCACTGTTAGGCCTGACCAGGGCTTTATATAACAGCATCACTACCTCCCTCCTTCTGCTGGTGACAACCCTGCCTATGTAATCTTTTCACATTTTGTCCCCGAATTTTCAACATAGTCTTTTTATCACCGTACATCATAAACCTCATAGGTGAAAATTTCTTAATCCATGGCAAAATGCCATTCCACATCACAGGTACAGAAACTTGTTTTGGGCAGGATATGTGCAATGACAG
The DNA here is from genome assembly GCA_016271365.2 of Neoceratodus forsteri. Lineage (NCBI taxonomy): Eukaryota > Metazoa > Chordata > Ceratodontiformes > Ceratodontidae > Neoceratodus > Neoceratodus forsteri. The sequence continues at coordinate 1,704,153,070 of CM028129.1, read as the reverse complement.
CTGTACTGTTCATGAGGTTGTGTGAAAAAATGACTAGGTTGAAAATTCAGAGTTAAAATCTAAAAAATTGGAAAAGTTACGCATATGCGTAGGAAAATTTCAACGAGCGCGTGTAGCTCTGTCTTTTGCTGGTATTTTTGCTCCAAATTTTCAACCTGAGCTTTTTGGGACCCCGCCTCATGAACAGTGGTACTATCATTTTGTTACTCAATCCCAAAAGGTGGTTTTGTGCAGCGACTGCGCCACTCCACGCCACAGGTACGAGAACATGTTTTGGGCAGGATGTGAGAAACGATGGCTGTATTTTTTTGAGGCAGTGTGGAAAAATGGCTATGTTGAAAATTTGGAGTGATAATATTAAAGATTGACCAAGTTGTGCTTGTGCGTAGGAAAATTTTAATGAGCGCATGTAACTTGGGCGTTTGTTGGTATTTTTGCTCCAAATTTTCAACATGGGCTTTTTGGGACCCCACCTAATGAACATTGGCACTATCATTTCAGTACTGTATCCCAAAAGGTGGTTTTGTGCAGTGACTGAGGCATTCCCCGCCACAGGTGTGAAAATAAGTTTTGGGCAGGATGTGAAAAATAAATTTTTGCTGTTTATGAGGTGGTGTGAAACAATGGCTATGCTGAAAGTTTGGAGTCAAAATATTAAAAATAACCAATGTTCCGTGCGTGCGTATAAAAATTTCAATGAACACACTTAACACGGCCATTTTCTGGTATCTTTACACCACATTTTCAACATGGTCTTTTTGGGACCCCACCTCATGAACAGTGGCACTGTTGTTTTGTTAATTGGTCCCGAAAGGCGATTCCGCACAGCGACTATGAAACCACCTTTCAGGAATGAGTAATGAAATGACAGTGACACTGTTCATGAGGTGGGTCCCAAGAACTCCATGTTGAAAATTTGGTGCAAACATCTCAAAAAATGGCTGAAATATCAATGTAAGTTGAAACCGCCACTGACAGCCATTATACTGTGCTTACCTCGATTTTTCAGTTTGCAGTTTGGCTTTGAAGAGTGCAGATGTGTCCTGGTCCAGAGAAGATGACAGCGCTTGACCTCCGGTGGTAAGTATGGGGTAAGGGTGGGTGCAGGGAGCTGGGTGTGGAGAGGGAGGGTCAGGATGGGGGAAGGGCGATGGGGGATGGGGAGATGACGAGAGACTGTTTTCTTTTTTACAGGGTTAAAAAAATAATAAAGATGTCAGGGGATGGTTTTCTGTTTTTTAGGGACAGAAATGTTTCAGCTTTACTGTTACGTTCCACCAGACCCCCAGTCAAGGCCAACAGATAATGGGTCCGGCAGGAGCACTCGGTTGCCACCCTTGCGAGGATCACATGGGGGGGGTAATGGCGCAACAGACAATGATGGATGGTTTTCTTTTCTTTTTTTTTTCAGGATAAAAAAAATACGATGAGGGACAGGTTTCTTTCTTTCAGGGAAAGTTTGCTGTACAATTGAGGACACTGGAGGATTGGGCACCCCTAGTGTCAGTATCTTATGTTTGGGGGAGGTGTAGGATGGTGGGTGCTTAGAGGGAGGGTTGTGTGGGGGTAATAACATAAAAAAATGAGGGGCAGCTTTCAGCAATGCGAGAGGGAGAGAGAGGATGTGAGGAGACGATCATAGCAAAGTGTGCCTCGAACATTGAGCTGTGTATAACGGCATCCCGGCCGCAGCCTGCGGCTTTACTGTTACACTCTGCCAGACATCCAACCAAGGCCAACAGATAACAAGGCTGGCAGGACCACTCAGTGGCTACCCTTGCGAGGGTTACGTGGGGGAAGGAGCTGTAATGGTGCAACAGACAACGATGGACAGTTTTCTTTTTTTTCCCAGGATAAAAATAAATGACGAGGATGGTTTTCTGTTTTTTAGGGAGAGGAATGTTTCATCTTTACTGTTACGCTCCACCAGACCCCCAGTCAAGGCCAACAGATAATGGGGCCGGCAGGAGCACTTGGTTGCCACCCTTGTGAGGGTCACATGGGGGGGTAAAGGCACAACAGACAATGATGGATTTTTTTTTTCAGGATAAAAAAAAGACGACGAGGGACTGTTTTCTTTCTTTCAGGGAGAGTTTGCTGTACAATTGAGGACACTGGGGGACTGGGCACCCCCAGTGTCAGTATCTTATGTTTGGTGGGAGGTGTAGGGTGCTGTGTGCTTAGAAGGAGGGTTGTGTGGTAGGAATAACATAAAAAAAACAAGGGGCAGTTTTTAACTATGCGAGAGGGAGAGAGGGGACGTGAGGAGCCGACTGCAGCAGCTAGCACACTGAGCTGTGTGGTGATCGACAATCCCACCACAGCGTGCAGCTTTACTGTTACACTCCACCGGACCCCCAATCAAGGCCAACAGATAACAAAGCTGGCAGGAGCACTCGGTTGCCACCCAGGGCTGGGGAGCAAGGCAGCACACAAATTGCTGCATGTCTTGATGCACCGGTGAGGTACGAGACAGACGGGATGGGGGGCGGGGAACGTCATGTCAACCAGGCTGATCAGGACATGTAATGGGAGGGATTTAAGCCCGAGGTTCAATGGATGGAGCAACAAGGTCGCTCCTCCATCAACCTCAAAAGAGTCACTCATCCTGGACTCTCTAAGGATTCGTTTTCATTGCAGCCGGAGGCTCTGTCGACTGTTCTCTCTCTCGCTCTGTTTCATTCCCTCAGTTTGTTTTGTTCTGGTGCCTCCTGCTGCCCCATCTCCTCTCTTCCCTTCTGGATTGTCACCCTGCTCCACTTCTTTTTATGCTGCTCGCTACATGGCCATCCCCTCTCCTTCCGTGTTGCTCTCACCCCCCCGCCCGCTCTGTGTCCATTCATCCCCGCCGCTTTGTTGCTGCTTGGCATCCCTGCTTCCACTCCACTGTGTGTTCAGTGCCTGGCCTCGCTCTCATGCATCGCCTGCCTCCCTTCCTTCCCTCGCTGTGCTCCTTTTGTTTTCGTGGGGACCTCCTGTTGCCTCAACTCCGATGAGCACTGGCGTGCATGGAGCATTGTTTATGACTTCAGATCTCTCTTGCTCACTATCGGACTCTATTTCTACCTCTCTGTCTCCCTGTTTCTTGTTATGCCATCTTATTTTAATTCTTTCCTTGCCATGCTTACCATTGTGTCTTGCTTCTGCCTCCGCCCACAGCAGCCCCTGCAGTACCGCAATGAGATGGGCTGGGTACTAGAGCATGGGTAATTCTGACGGTCAGGGTTTTTCTTTCAAATGAAGGAGCACCGCAATTGCAAGACCTGCCGACTTCCTCGCCAGCCGAACTGCCGGCTTTTCCTTGTTCCTTAGCGCACATGGCACCCGACTGGATTTTATTTTGACCGCCTCCTCCTGTGGACACCGGGTTTCTTTTCTGAATGTCCTTTCTCTTTTCCTGCTTATCATTTCAACCCCCCCAGCACAAAATGAATAGCTAAATAATTATACATAAAACTGTCTGGCGGATGCGTCCTTGATGTCCCTCCTTTGTGCCTTAACTGATTACTTCTTCATAGCCAGTTCCTGACTGGGTCTGTGTTGTGCCTCAGTGTACCACATATGAAGTGCTATTTTGCATACTGTGACTTGTGCCTGCGTCTCTTCCAGGGTGTTCAGTTTGTTTGACAGGGTGACGTTGGTGGTGCCAATCATTTCTTTGCAAACTGGATGCATTTCCAAGTACTTTTTCTTCTAGAATCTGTACCTGAGTTGCATGTACTGGATTTGCAGAGGGTCATGTATGAGTGCTGGAACTTGCACTTGCTGTAGTCTGATACTACAATAAATTCCTGCTAGCTGTTCCATCCTTATCCCTTCTATTGCATTCTGTATATAACTGCTGGCGCCATGCGATATATTCTATTGTTCGACTGCTCCTCATCTCCTGTATTGTGCTTTGGCGTCTGCGCTCCCTACCTCCAGTGCAGTTCGGCTCGCAACCTTCGAACTGTCATTCATGACTCTACATCTGTTTTGCCATTTGTTGTCTTCAACGTACCATTCAGCAATTATATCTGGTGGTTTTTCTCTGCTGGGAACACTACTATTCTGGACATGCTTGTTCTGCTGTTTCCTACCGCAGCACCCTGTCCAGTAGTGTTTTCTTCTGCCTGTTGAGTATGCTATGGCCCTCATTGCCCATCATATGAGACTCCCAAAGTAAATGACTAATTAATGGATTTTCCTCAGCTCAGCTGCCTCTTTTGGGGTTCTACTGCCCTGCTGCCTCATTTAATCATTTTGCTTCCTATTGCCTCGTAGTCATACATTCAGGTTTGCCCATCTCTTGTCTACAATACCTCATTTCGACCTGCTTATCTATTCCTATTGCTCTATAAGTATACTTCTTATCCCCTCCCACCTTGCTCATCCCAACCGTCAAGGATTCACTCCAGTCAAGCCTGCATCTATCCTGACTTCACCTGACCTCCCTACTATCCTTTGTCTTTTCATCAGCACCTATTCCCTTTCCTTCCTTCTCTCCTCTTCCTCAGCACCATGCTGAACTCATTGTTCCATTTCCTTAACTCGCTCAGTGTCCTCCTCATCTCCTCTGCTCCAACCCGTGCATTCCTTTCCAGCATACCTATCCTCCACTCCACTGCCTTTACTCCAATACTGTACATCATTCAGTCTGTACCTCACCTCTACCTGCATCAGCCTTCTTGGCTTTCCTTCCTTTATCGTACCTCATCCATTTCATACCATCATCCATTTTGTACCTCACTTTCACTGTTCCAGCCTTCATGGCTTTCCTTCCATTCTCTCATATCTCCAGGTTCATGACTCTGGTCTTCAGTCACTCGTCCGTAATCTATTTACATTGCTTCCTCGAGCATTCCTATCATTGACTCCTATGCTGCTTCACTGAGCCTGCTGCATGCCCGCAGCTATCATCATCATCGTCAGTCTTCATCATTCTCAAACCACAACCGGATACATACCTCTCCCTTGAGCCGCCCTCCTGAGGCGATCATCATCTTCAGTCGTGTAGAAAAAAAAAAAAGGTTCCTTGTCCATCCTCAGGGTATATTCTTTTACATTGCTTGATCATGCATACCTCTCCTTGGATCAGATGAGTGGTCTCCTTCCTTTTTTGTCCACTGCTTTCTGTGGGGTTTCCCCTATCTCTGTCTATCTCCCCGGTCTGTCTGGTGTCTGGGTGCCTCCATCTGGTTTTCCTTCGGTCCGCCCTTCGGGTCCATTTGCCTACCTTTGAACATCTCTGTCAGTATTCCTTGGCGTTATTCGCTGCAACGTCTGTGCTGTTCACTTGCTCCGTGTGACCTGCTATATGTTTCTTTGGGTGTACCTATTGTGAATCATATACCACCTAATCTGATTCTTCCCCATATGGTTCTCATCCCATACGGGTTGGATCCTCTGCTACCCTCCCTACCACCCTTTGTCCTTTCATACCTCCTTTTCTAGTACTTGCCTTCTTGGCGTCACTCTCTTATCATACCTCATCCGTTTCTGTTATTTCCTCAGCCTAGCGCTCCTTCTCGTCCTGCCAGTCATGGATTCTTTACACTCCTGGCTTCCCTCCTCATCGTACATCATCCGATTCGACTCCCCTTGATCACTGTCCTGAGCTTATCTTCTGGTTTGTATACCCTCTGGTTCCTGACATGCCTTCTTGGCCTCGGAGTCTGCCTCTTTTCGAGGAGCATCATTGTTCGTATCACTCCATAGAGCATGATACCTTTGTTCAAGTTCTTTTCTTGTTCATTCCCATCTCCTTTTCTTCCACTTCAGTACCGGCTCTTCAGGATTCACTCCACTCATGGCCTGCTATCGATATTATTTTTGGGCATACCTACCATAACTCCAATGCCACCTATCAACCTAGACCATCCTGTTGCACGTATCAAGTTCATAACTCCAGTCACATCGAGATCATAAATTTCAGTCATCGTTCACTTAGCTTTACTTCAAGGTACTGTATATCTATTTTCATCCCTTACTCGAACATTCTTATCATTGAATTCTATACTACCTCATCGACTACAACCTCAGGGTCTAATCGTTTACATCGCATAACCAAACATGCCTCTTCAACCTCAGAGTCTGCTCACTCGTATTGCTCAATCAAGCCTGTCTGCATCATCAATTGTCTCCCCATCGGCACATCCGGAATCTCCTCATAATCACATCTTATACCCCTTGCTTCTCTGTCTCATGTATCGATTTACTCAATCCCAGCCTTTCTCCTCTGATCTACCATCACTTATCAACTACTGTAGTGTATCCTTCTTGGGTACCTGCTACAGTATGTTCCTCATTTTGTCTATGCTTTCTATGAGTTTTCCCTATCCTATCGTAAGTCTACGTACTCGTATCCCCTCATCTAGGAACTATTCTCTCTACTGACATATGTCCTTAAATCAAATGTCGTCAGCCTGGAGGGAAGGCAACCTAGGCCTTGGATCCCCAGAGGTTTCCTCCTCAAAGGGGGTTTTTCCTCTCCTCCATGCCAAAGGTCATAATATTAGTTAGAGTTAGTGCTTTTCTTCTCGGTAGTTAGTTAGGTTCTGCTGTGGGACGGAGGCGGATGGTGGCTCGGCTTTCCCCTCTCTCCTTAGGAAGTTAGCCCTTTTCTTTATAGAATTCGTCCATTATCCTCACTTCTTCGATGCTCGAAATCTTTGGTATTCTTTTTGGGCTTCTTCCTAACCTACCTTTAGCCGATGCATTCATTTACGGCACCTGTAAGGAGGAAGCCTCCTCTAGGGTTCCTTACATCATACCCCTACAGGGTGGTATATCCCATGGATAGAGACGTGGAAAGCCACATAAGTAATCAAGTTACTCAAGCATCATCACATATCTTATCCAGTTACATTAGCACATTGAATGGAAGGGCTTTAAGCCCGAGGTTCAATGGGTGGAGCAACAACGTCACTCCTCCATCGACCTCAAAACGTCACTCATCCTGGACTCTCCAAGGATCATTTTCGTTGCCCACCATCCACCACTCCTCCTCCAGTGGCTTGTCTCTCTTACCTGTGGGCTTCTTCCTAACCTACCTTTAGCCGATGCATTAATTTCCGGCACCTGTAGGGGAGAACCCTCCTCTAGGGTTCCTTGCGTCGTACCCCTACAGGGTGGTATATCCCACGGATCGTGAGGTGGAAAGCCACAAAAGTAATCAAGTTACTCAAGCATTATCACATATCTTATCCAGTTGCGTAACCACATTGAACTGCTGTTTGCTGGGCAGTGTCCTGCAGATGACAAGAAAAAGTCACACTGTGATTGGTGTGCTTTTTTTTTTCTAGTGCAGACCATTCGGCAAAATAGTGTCATGATCAGCCTGGCTGATGACTGGCATAGCGCTGTCCTGCTCCTTGCAGACCATTCTGCACTGGACAGACAGTGACACACCTCTCAAAACTCACTCTACCGCAGGAAGTTCACTGGGCATGCACACATGGCGAACTTAAAAATGCCTTTTCACTGATCTCTACCCTTACAGTGGAATAAAATCTGGAAATAGCTTCCACATCTTCGGCAGACAGTGGCTGTAATAAACAAAAAGAACATCATGCAGACTTCTGCCATATACTTTGAGAATATTGCCATAAGTAGAGAATAATGCCTGTGAAGGTGTGTGTTATGAGGATTTTTCATACACCCAAGGTGTGTGAAATCCATAAACCCAGAGAATGAAGCTTAAGGGGTTTACAAGGTCGTCACACACTGAGAGTGCTTGAAAAAAATTCTCATAAAAAACTTTGCACAGGCATTACTTTTTATAATAACTGGTGCAAAGTTTACGAGAAAAAAACTGTAATCTGTGTTTGTGTAAGTGAGCATGTCCCTGAGCAGCCCCCATACTCACACAAGTACAATGTGCTTTCTTTCGTGCTTCAGTGAAGTGACAGCAGGAGGAGGAAAATGGTGTAATAATCTGCTATCGAGTTATTACAGAATTCGGGGATTATCACTGCATTTTATCAAGTCTGGATATCCAGTCATTAAATGGGATCACCAGTTATAATAAAATACACTGAATTGTTGCTTGATACAGGGTTTCAGCATATCCCCATATTGCATGGACATCAGTGGGTGGGTTTGGAGGGTCTATAACCTGATTATATTTATAAACTCAAGAGTTTAATAGCAAAACTGTGGGGGGGTCTCAAACATGCTTATGGTAGGCGTGGGGAATTCTGGTAAATAAAAGGGGGAAGAGTCACCAGTTAGGGTGTGCTGAGATAGAATAGGCAGGGAACAACTGGGCAGACTGGGAGGGCCCAGAGGTCCGTTTCTGCCAACAAATTCTATGTTCTATAACTGCTACCTTGTTACTTGTGGTACTGTGCTGGGAAATTAACCTTGATCTCTCGCTGCAGTACAATTAATGCCCTGCTTATTGAGTCATTGTGCTGTGACTTGAACTCCGATCTCTTACTGCAGTATAATCACTGCCCTGCTTACGGAGTACTTGTGGAATCTAACCGCAGTCTCTCTTTGCAATTGATAATACAGAGTCTGGTCAGTTCTGGCTCCTCATTAGTCAGGACCCCTTCCCATTGCTGTGTATTAACCTAGTATGTACCCCAGCCCTGCTTAGGAGACGTGATGGGGTGCATTAATTAAGAGCACAAGTGGTCAAAAAGGTCAGCATGCAAATCAAGTAACCCAGTAACATCAAAAACAGGTAATGGAAATTGAAAAACACATGACCCCCAATCTTCCACAGCAACATTGCTCAAGAACCACACACTGTAAAGGAAATCCATTCAGCAACTTTGAAAAATAGTTACTTCCTGCTCACAAAAAAAAATTAAAAAATAAACACCTAATAAAAACACAAAACACATAGCTCCTCACTATAACGAATGCTTTCAGAGCCCCATCTGCCATTCATTATAGCTCTTCATTCATTAACGAGGGACGCTAATACTGGACATGCTGCAGGGTGTGCGCGTGCTTAATATAGTACAGTACTTCGGGGATGGGGATACTGTGAAAAGTGTTTTTTTTTTTGTATTTTGTTTGTACTTGAGGACCCCGGCTGGGGAGATACATTTTGTGCAGGGACAAATACAAGGAGGACTCTACACCTTTGGTAGTGTATATGCCCCTGTGCAATATGACCCAGTTTGCTATGATGACGTGCTGGCCCCAATGTAACAAGAGCAATTCCCCAACTTGATCCTGGTGGGAGATTTTAACTGCACCTTGACTGATGCATTGGACAGGTCAGGAGGGGAGACAGGAGCCTGGAATCTGATGTTGGGGTGCAGGCCTGATATAATTAGATTTAGTGGATGTCTGAAGAGAGGCTAATCCTGCCTCCAGAGCATAAACATTTTTTCAACCCCCCCCCCGCCCATGGCATGTGGTCGAGGATTGATTATATCTTTGCCCCTAATAATTTGTACCCCAGGGTCACCCATGCTGAAATCACACCCATCATGGTTTCTGATCATGCTAGGGTGTTAAAGACCTCCCATACCAAGGCAGGGGACGATGAATGGGGGAACTGAAAGCTTCCAACCCATATGAGAACCCGGATGCAACCCCTTCTAAAAGGATTTTCTGTGAAGCCAGGAGTGCTTATATGTGAGAGATGGTTATATCTTACATGGCCAAAGAGGCCAAAATGAAGCATGACCAGCTGCAAAAACTAGAAGACACGGTCAAGACTGTGGAGAAAAAAGCTTATGGGGACCCATCTACTGAGGCGCTGCGCCAGCTTAGAGTGGCATGTGAACAACTACATTTTGCCATTACTGATGGGGCTAGTAAAGCCCTATTCTATGCAAAGCAAGGGATCTATGAGTGGGCTAGCAGACCCATCCCCCTGCTGGCGTGACTGGCAAGGGGCAGGGCCACTACTAACACAGTTATGGCTTTAAAATATGGAAAAGGGCAGGTCTATAACAAACGCACAGATATCAGGGCAAAGTTCATGGCTTATAATAGGGCACTATATACAGGAGAATGCATACAGTATGCACAGGAGGCTGAAGCCTTTTTGCCAAAGTTAGTTAGTTCTGCTGCAACTGAAAGAAGAACAAAGGGATCAATTGGGGGCACCACTGATGGTCGCTGAGCTAGCTGCAGCAGTAGTCACACTTAGAAAAGGGAAAGCGGAGGGCCCAGATGGACTGAGTGCTGAGCATTATAAAGCCATGGGTTCCCCAGTACTGCAGGGCCTGCAAGCCATGGTAGAAGAGGTGCAGAAGCAGAGCTGCCTCACTCGAGCATGAGGATCCTATCACATGCAGCACCTACAAGCCAATATCACTCCTTAACTGTGATGCTAAAATAATTGCAAAGGCCTTGGTGAGGAAGTTGGAGGAGTTACTTCTGAATCTTGTGAAGCCAGACCAAACTGGCTTCATTAAGGACAGGTACTCCTACAACAATGTTCGCCATCTCCTGAACGCAGTGTGGTGGGGCACTTGGTGCTGGGAGAGGCACCTGTGCTCTCCCTGGATGCCAAGAAGGCTTTTGACCTGGGGGGGGGGAAATGGCCTTATTCATATGCGGTATTAGATAAATTTGGGCTGGTGAACAGATTCCTAAACTATGTTAAGTCGCTTTATGCTGTGCCTAAGGCTTGAGTTTTGGTTAATGGAGACCTCTCCAATGAATTTGAGCTTAAATGGGACCTCTTTGCTCTGGTCATAGAGCCACTTGCTAGGTATATAAGGCAAAGAGCTGATATTGTTGGAATCAGGAGTGGATGGGGAGAGGAACACAAAATATCATTATCTGCAAACAGTGTCCTCCTCTTCGTAACCAATCCTGCCCTCTCTCTGCCCGGCATTCTTGCAGCAATGGACAGCTTTTCCAAGTTTTCCAGATCCGAGATTAATTTAGACAAATCTGAGCAGATGCAGGTGTGTGTGTGTGTGTGTGTGTGTGTGTGTGCGCGTGCGCGTGTGTGTGTGTGGAGGGGGGGACCACAAATAAAATTGCAAGGATCCCCTTTTAAAGGAGTAACATAACTGCCTTCCTCACATATTTGGGGATTAGGGTGGGTCCCCAGTTAAACAATTTGTATCAGTTAAATTATACAGGGCTACTGAGGACCTTAGAGACATGACTCGGTGGAAATTCCTACCTATCTCTTGGCTTGGGCATCTCAATTCACTGAAAATGAATTTGCTCCGCCAGATGCTCTGTCCTCTTTAAACGTTCCCATGGGGCTCAGTAAATGGGACCTGCAGTGCCTGCAGGCTCAGTGCACCACGTTTTTTATGGCAAGGGAAAAGGCAAAGGGCAGTCTCAAGGGGATGATATCTATGGGGGTCTGCAGTTCCCTGACCTTAAACAGTATCATGTGGCAGCACAGCTCTGCTTTATCAGAAAATGGTTGCTGGGAGACAGAGGCGCTAGCTGGATGACCATGGAGTCAGAAAGGGAAAAAGCCTCCCCACTCGTTTACCTAGATGAGAGGGGAATAGACAAGTATAGGGCTAGGCAGAGCCCAAACTCCCTAGTTGTTCATACATTGAGGGTATGGTGCATGTAAGCTAAGTTGGCAGCCGGGGAACAGGATAAGATTGTCCTTGCACTAGTCAGTGGCAGCCCAGACTTCCTCCCGGCACTGGCTGAGCTGGGATTTGTACACTGGAAATGCACTGGGGTACAATGCTTTGGGGACTTGCTGGGATCTGTGGGGCTGTACAACCAAGATGAACTAAGGTATATTTACGCCCTACAGCAACAGCACAACTTTTGATATTTTCAAGTAAGGGACTATCTCAGGTCCATATGGAGATCACACCCTGACCTAGCCAGATTATTCAAGCTGGAAAAGGAGATTATGAATCCTTGGACAACCCCAAAGGGCTCTATGGCAAGGTTTTATTCACACCTGAGGGAGGCTATGCCAAGCCAGTCCTTGAAGGTATGCCCACAATGGGAACAGGAGCTGGGGGTAGGGATTTCAGATGTAAACTGGTCAGCTATTTGTGAATCATATATGGGCTTGCTCTGGTGCAACAAGGACGAGAAAGCCCAATTTAAGTTTATCCACTGGCTGTACCTCCCCCACCAGCAGTGGTGCATAAATTCTCACCTGGCATTTCACCCCTATGCAGCAGATGTCACAGTGCAAGGGGGATATATATCCATTACTACTGGGAATGCCCTATATTACACCCATTTTGGAAAGAGGTTAGAGCCCAAATTTCACAAAGGACAGGCCTCTCGATACCAGAAACATTGTTTTCCATGTTGCTGGGAATGGACAATTTGAATGAAGATGAATGGGACCCACATCCTCGGGTGGTACGAATTTTATTACTACTAGCCTGAAAATGTATTCAAAACATCTGGATCTCCTGTTTAAGATGTACAATGAATGTGTGGTTGGAATTAATTGTCAAAGTTTTGCCCCTGGAAAGGGTAACATACGAGCTTAAGGAGAGAGATCTTTTTGAGAGGATTTTGGAGACCTTCATGAACTTGTTCCCAACAGCAGAGTTGATGCAACTCAATGCAGTTCTTTAAAGCAATTATAGAGCTAAATTTCAGGAGTGTGAACATACGTGCATTCTAATGTTAATTTACGATGTCACCCTAGCGGCCCCTTATATGATATGAAATGGGCTAAATACTAGGGGTATCTCATTAGGCAACCAGCACTGTTTCTGTTTGTCCTTGTTGTCTGGTTTTCTTTTTTTTCTGATCTGAACAGGTATGTACACACTTTTAGATATATTCTGTGTAGGGACTTATGGTACTTCACAGTGTACTAGGAATGCTGATCGGCACAGAAAATGGGATGGGCTGAAATATGCATACACTGTGAGATGTTCCTTACTTGTGTGCATATGAAATGTATTTGTTCTGTATTTAAAAGTCTATGAACAGAATTAAAAAAAATGACATTTTGGTTATATTTTAAATATTTTTTTTAAATGTAAGAAGAATATAAAAAGTAAATAGAAATATAAAAGAAATAGTTGGAAAGTAGTCCCTCCACTGTAGGAATTTGTATTTATTTATTTATTTAATTTTGGTAACCTGGTCAGCTCACTGAGACTTGCATTTCTTTTCCAGGAGCGACCTGCGTAAGTTACATGCACAAGCTGGCATTCACTTGATACAGTATCATGCACTATAAATGACACTTGAGACATAGTGACTGTGGTAGTAACAACAGCTTCAATAGTAACAACCCAACAAGTTGGTGTAACAAATTTTACGTATAGATTGATAGGACAAAGTGCATTTGTACAGTATTGCAAAACACAATACATCACATTAACAGTCCAAGGATAACTCATGGCAATGGGGGGATAAAACCCCTTAGCAGCATTGGCACAACAAAAACAGAGGCAGGCTCAGTGAAAGTAGGAGCAGTTATGCTCAGGGGTAGTGCATCCTTTGAGTAGTCCCTTGAAGGCCTAATAGGCACAGCTTTATTGGATAGGACAGGAAGATCATTCCAGAGTAAGGCAGGTTTGTGTGAAAAAGACTGTTGACCAAATGTGGTCCGTGTCCTAACGATCCCTAGAACGGGTAGGGAGGCGGGAGGAGTGGAGATGCCCTCTAGAGGGCTTCCAGATTAGTGCATCTCTGAGACTGGGGAGACATTTCATTATCATCTTAAAGGCCGGACAGAGGGTTGGGTAGTAGAGATGCTCTTCAAGAGGGGGCCAATGGCAAGGACATTGCAATAATGTTCTCTAATTCCTGCACCAGACCCAAACCAGCCGATTTTGTGATACATGGCTTTGAGCTTTTAACTGTGTGCCTTTCAGAGAAGAGAGGACTGGGGTCCCATACAGTATCATAGGGAGTAGGACACTGTTGGCAACAGAGAGATGGGCTTCATTAGTGAGGCAGGATTTGAGCCTATAGAGCAGCCCCAGCTATTGGGAAAGAGGCTTAGTGACATGCACACTCAGTGTGGGTCCTAAAAGTGAGCTCTTGGTCAAGCCACAGATACCCCAAGATACTTTATAGTGTCTGCCACTTCCAATTGGGCTGGAGATCTACGGAAGTTTACTTCTGTCTAGGCCTAATTTGCTGGGTCCAAACAGCATGGCCTTAGTTTTATTTCCAATGAGAATTAGAGAATTAGAGATAAACCAAGCTTCAAGTTAACTGAAGTTCTTATTAAGTCTTTACAATGGCAGCATTCAGGTCTGGGTTGGTTCTATACAGAACCACATTGTCTGCATAAAGCAGCACTTTGACATCATTCCAGTTGGAGGAGAACTTGTTGACAAAAAGTGCGAACGTTATGAGCCCCAAGATAGAGCCTTGGGGGTTCTGATTAAAGATCTCTCACTGGGAAGAGAGGTATGACCCCCACTTGACTGATTGCTTATTCCCTACAAGATAGCTTCTAAACCATTGACCAGAGATCTGGTTTAGGCCCAGGCTCCTTAGCTTGAACAGCAGACGTAATGGTTAATCAAGTCAAAGGCCTGTTTGAGGCTGACAGATATATCTCTTGTGTGGTTAAATGGTCAGAGGCAAGTAGGATATCAGTGGTGAAACATACCAGGGATGAAACTGTGCCATGGTGCTTGTGGAAACCGTGCTGAAAGTCCATGAGTAGGGAGTGAGTTTCTATGTAGACCAGAAATTGACTGTACATTAGCCTCTCCTGAATGTTAGCCAAGGTGCTGAGTATAGAGATGGGTCGATAGTTTCCATTCAGTTTTCTGGCTCAACCCATATGAACAAGGATCACATGTGTTACCTTCCACTTTAGTGGGACTGTGCCATGAAGTAGGGACAAGTTATATAGAGTAGCCAAAGGAGGAGCAAGGATAGGGCAAACAGTTTTAGAAGCCGAGGCTCGAGAGTATCACGGCTCACATGTTTTTCCTGCTCTAATTTTTAGGAACTGGTCCAGGAACTCTTTTTGGAGACAGGACAAAAATGAAAATTGGGCCAGTTTACTAAGGTAGAAGAATTGGGGGAGGAATGATAGAAGGGTCCTTGTCAGCATCCAAAAAAATGTATTAAATACCTCATCAATCAGTTTAGGGTCACTGATCATGTCTGTATTGTGGAGAATTTCATGGTTTGGTGCACTAGTTCATCCTGTAAGAAGGATATTTATTTGGGTCCAGAATCATTTAGGATTATGCAGATTACTGGGGCTCAGTTTTCACAAGGGTCCTTAGATCGACGCAAGCTGTGGCAAATGGCAGCTTGCATCAAAGCCTGGTGCACCAGGGACCCTACACGAGGTCTTGGTACAGGAAGGGTCCTGGCACCAAATCCCCCACAGTTACTTCAACTTCTGCCATACCCGGTGCATGGAAGGGTTCTGATGGAGGATGCTGCATGTGGACAGTGCGACTGATGATCGTGCATCTGTGAGCAGTTTCCGACTGACAACGGTGAAATAAAGCAGCTATTGCCTGCTGGCATGGGACACTGGGATAAATGACTGATACAAGACACAGTGGTACTGACTTACAATTTCTAGATATAAGGCATGGAAATTAGATTATGTGAAATTGTATTGGTATCACCTTGTTTACATTAGCATTGTCTTTGCAGTAATATACACCTTTTCTTAAACATTAAAACAATAGAGGAATCAGTAAAGTACCAAACAATGCTGTGAGTTTACTAGATACATGACACTGGTTGATGCACTTGGGATATGGTATGGACAAGATTTGTTTATAAATGGTGTTCACAGAGATATGGTGTGGACAAGATTCATTTATAAATTGTGTTCACAATGACAAGAATACTGTCAACTGAGGGTGGGATATTCGAAGGGGTTGCGCATGGCACAACACTGTTGCACCATGTGCAACCCACTGATGTGCCCTGGAGCGATATTCAAAAGGGAATGCTGTGCTGTGAAATTCCCAATACGCTGGGGCGCACCAGTAATGTATGCGGTGCAAGTGCGGGGGGCATGCCCATGCATATGTAGCACATCTCGATATTCAGCCCGGGATGTGAGGTGCATATGCAGGCACAAACCCGCCTTGTGTCACACAGGGGGGTGCAAAGATCTGCCCCTGAAAAGCAGGAGCAAGTCCTGACCACCCACAGGTGAGCTGCTGTATCGCAGGGCGCAACACAGCAGTTGCCAGCTGTGGGTGGCCACCTGACCACCCCAGACACAGTTCAGGAGTCGTGCCCCCCCCGCTCGGATACGGGCGTATTGGATCAGTATCCCTGGTGGTCCAGTGGACCCTACCCCCGAGCCTGATCGCAGGCAAAGTAAGAAGTTAATTCCCTGGTGGTCCAGTGGACCCGATCCCCAGCCTGATCACAGGCTTAAGTATAATAAACTAACCCCTGGTGGTCCAGTGGACCCAATCCCCAGCCCGATTGCGGGCTTAAGTATAATGTGGTTCGCTGCCCAGTCTGCACTGTTACCTTGCTTGCCTTCTAGGTAATTTCCACTGTTCCTCTTTGGCTGCTCTCACCTTTTGGGGTTTTATCCATATCCTGCCATCAGCCTCGGTGACTTAGTCTGGCATGCACTTGATATTTCTTTTTGGGCATACCTATCATTACTTATATGCCCACCTCATTGATCCGCAGCCCTCATGACGCATGTATCAGGTTCCTGATTCCATCTATCATCAGCCATCAAGGATTCACTCCAGTCATGGCTTTTATCTCTCATCATGCTGCGATTTATCTATTCGTTTGCTCTGCCATTTACATCATTGGGCCATATAAGGCTGATTCCATCTGGCATTCCATCTATCCTGGCCTGCGTGCCACCTCATCCAGCTTGCCCTACTGCAGTTCTCATCCAGTATCATCTGGGTCCTATACTACTCCACTGACTTCCCTACCGTCATTTATCCTTTCATACCTCACTTTCCAGTACCTGCCTGCATGGCTTCAATCCAGCATTGTACCTCATCCATTTCCTAATTTTACCTTCCTTGTCCTAGTGCCTTTTCTAGTACCAGCCTTCATGGCTTCACTCCTCATCTATCCCTGCTACCTCAATTTGACTCTATCTCCACTCAAGCACCATGTCTTCCTGTCCATCACCCTTTGCTAAGGGCTGGCTGGAGGCTGTCCACCATCATTCAAGTTCCTTTTCAAGTTCATTTCTGAATCTACCTCCTGTTGAGGAACCTACTTAATCACATCATTCTATTGATTTCCAGATCTACCTCCTTTCGAGGAGTCTACTTAGTCACATTGCTCTATCAAGCATATCACCCCTCTAGTTCCCATACCCTCTGGTTCCAGACATGCCTTCTTGGCCTCGGTGTATATCTCCTTTCGAGGAGCCTCATTACTTGTATCACTCTATTGAATCCTATGCTATCTCATCGCCCACAACATCATGGTCTAATCGTTCGCATCGCATAATCATGCCTTATTGGCCTCAGTGTCTACTTCCTCACCTTGCTCAATCAGGTGTATCTCTCATTGGATCTTCTGCTACCTCAGCGACCTGCCACCGTCTTGCGGCAATCATCACCATCAGTATTCATCTTTGCCTCATGTTCCTTTGATCTGTGCGCAGCCTCATGTTCCCTATTCATTCTGTGCTTTCTTTTGGGGAGTTTCCCTATTCTGTCATCATCCTCCCTACTCATATCCTTTTCATTAATGAACCCTTCTCTTTAACGACATACATCCTCAAATCAAACGTCATCAGCCTGGAGGGAAGGCGATTTAGGCCTTGGATCTCCAGAGGTTTCCTCCTCAAAGGATTTTTTTCCTCTCCTCTGTGCCAATGGTCATAATATTAGTTAGAGTTAGTGCTAACTTTGATTAATTAGTTAGGTTCCGCTGTTGGATGGAGGCGGATGGTGGCTCCGGCTTTCACCTCTCTCATTAGGAAGTCAGCCCTTATCATCCTCTCAGAATTCATTCATTCATTCATTCATCATCCTTGCTTCTTTGATGCTCAACACCTTTAGGTATTCTTTTTGGAGTTCTTTCTAACCTATCTTTAGCTGATGCAATCATTCCCGTGGCACCTGTAGGGGCGAACCCTCCTCTAGGGTTCCTTGCATCGTATGCCTACAGGGTGGTCCATCCCATGGATAGAAATGTGGAAAACCACAAGAAAATCAAGTTACACAAGCATAATCTCATATTATCTCATCAGGTTGCGTAAACACATTGAACTATAGTAAAATTGCAGCCCTGTTTATTGAGTCATGATGCTGGGAATCAAACCCCGGTCTCTAACAAAAGTTTAACTGCTGCCCTGCTTATTGAGTTTATATGCTGGATCTCAAATCCTGATCTCTCAGTGTACACTATAAACACAGCCGTGCTGGGCAGGTAATCAACCAGTCTCTAACTGCCATAAAATCACTTCCCTGCTTACTGAGCCACTGTTCTGGGAATCAAACCATGATCTCTCAGTGCAATACAAATACTGCCCAGCTTATTAAACCACTGTGCTGGGAAGCCAACCCTGATCTCTCACTACAGTATAATTGTTGCCTTGCTAATTGAGTCACTGAGCTGGCAATCAAACCCTGATCTCTCACTTCAGTGTAACCGCTGCCCTACTTATTGAGTCTGTGTGGGGAATTAAACCCAGCGCTCTCTCTGCTGCATAACTGCTACAGTGCTCCTTGAGTTACTGCGCTGAGAACTGAATCCTGATCTCTCACTACAGTTTAACTACTGCCCTTCTTATTGAGTCACTATGTTGGGAATTGAACCCTAATCTCTAACTGCAGTATAAACACTGCCCGGCTTATTGAGTCACTGTGCTGGGAATCGAACCTGTCTCTCACTGCTGTATAATGGCTTCCCTATTTATTGCAATACTTTGCTGGGAATTGAACCCGTCTGTCACTGCTGTGTAATGACTTCCCTATTTATTGCAATACTTTGCTGTGAATTGATCTCCAGTTTCTCACTGCAGTACAATCACTGCCCTGTTTATTGAGCCACTGTGCTGGGAATTGAACCCTGATCTCTCACTACAGTATAACTATTGCCCTGCTTATTCAGTCACCATCCTGGAAACTAAACCCTGATCTCTCACTACAGTGTAACTGCTGCCCTGCTTATTGAGTCACTGTGCTGGGAATTGAACCCCGATCTCTCACTGTAGCATAACTTCTGCCCTGCATATTGAGTCACTGTAATGAGTTTCAAACCCCGATCTCTCACAGCTGTTTAACTGCTGCCTTGCTGATTGTACTGGGAATCGAATTCTGATCTCCCACTGTAATGTAATGCCTGCCTTGAGTATTAAATCACCAGACTGGAAGTCAAACTCTAAATCCTGACTGCATTTGCCATGTTAGGCATTCCGCATTGTTCATCTTCCCTGCAAGGAATAAAACCATGACGGGTTGTTCTGCAGCAGAATGTAAACGTGGATGTTTTGTTGCATCCCCACACTGGCACTGGCTGAAGCACTGACTGAGCTAAAGTTATTGTGAGCACTAGAGTGCACTGTACACATGGGGAAACTGATAAAAGAAAAAAGGTGAAATTTATCTTGAAAACTGCATGCATCTGTGGGCACTGTTCAGAAAAGCTATTTTTTTTAAATGCTGTAGTATGTTTTCTTTTTGCAAACATGAATGCGAGCTCAGTATAAAACAACTACATAGTCCTCAGTGAGGCCTGAAGTTCAGCTGATTTAACAGTGCTTTAATAAACATCTGTCTGCAGTAGTCTTCCTGTCCAGCTGTGCCAGACACAGCTCGGCTCATCCCCTGTCCGAGAACCACATGTTTCACATTCATCACCCCCCCCCCACTGGAGCCTGATGGTGAAAATGGGGCTGTTAATCAACGTGGGTCCTTCCTTTTTGCCTCTGACATTTTCTTAAAGAACTGTGAGACACAAGAAAAACTAAAAACAAAGGAAAAGAAGTACTGTTACCCGAGCTGTCTAATTGTGTGCCCACTGACAGAGGTCGATGACAGAACAGTTCCGCTGTGTGACTGTAGGCACGGAATGTTCTCAGCAGGCTGGAGTCTGACTCAATGATTTTCTGATGTCAGGTAAACACCTTAACAGCACGTTTCCATGGCTGGCTATTTAACTGTGTTTTTGTACTCTCAAGCTGTCAGCTGGACCCTGACCTGTTAAAAGGTGTGAATTTCAAATGTGCAACTGTGACCAGTTATAGGTTTGTAAGATGACCTGTAAAGGAAGCCTTAGATATGTTATGGCTTGGTATTTAAGAAACAATGGGCAAAGAATTTTATATACATCGCCCTCTTGGATAATCCAGATACTTTAGCCAGTTCAGATTTTCCAATTCACTAATGTCTGTTTGCCTAATAGAGTGCAGATTTAGACCCAAGTGTCATTTGTTTGGGGAGGTCCAAGACATGTTTCTCCCTAGCCAGTCTAATCTTACCCTTAGGCTGTAACCAGCAACTACTGAGCCCCAATCCTCCACTAACCCCTCCCCCAACAGGGGTAAGGATGTACAAATCTTTGGAAATTCAAATCTGCTGAATGTCTGGAACTGACACCACAAAATGTGGAGATTCAGAATTGGTGGTAATGTGATTGTAAGGGCTGGGCACTCTGGGTGGGATATTAAAAAAGGGTTGCACCATGCGCCAATAGGGTTACACCAGCGCAAGTCTGGAATTGCGCCATTGTGCGATATTCAGCAGGGAGAGCAGTTGCACCACAGAAAACATGCTGAGCAACAGCGCCAATACTAATGAAGGTATGTCGCATGACGAGGGAGATTCGACCATGCATAAAGTCTTGTCACGATGTTGAGAAGCTTATAATGCGCAACAGTGGATCAGGGCGGGAAGTTGAGCCTAACAGGAAATGAGACAAAATAAAAGGCTCAAGAAAGAGGTGCAAGAACGTAATAGGGAAGTCACATGAGGCAGACAGACAGAGCAGGCCAGAGCAGGAAACAGTGCAGGCCAGGGAGTGCACAGGACAGAAGAGGGGCAAGTGAAGGTGTGTGGGGCCACAGAGTGCAGAGGCCGGTAGGTGTACCTGGTGCAGTGGAGGCAGCAGTCAGGACAGCGGGGGTAACAGATCAACAACAGCCAGGGTTGGAACACAAGCCAGGGAGATGGACAGTGCCAGCTTCCACATGGAAGCTGTAATGAGGGGGGTGAGAAGGCATGCTGCAGGGGGAACGTGGCAGTGGAAGGGCCCGTTGGCGGTACGCCCCCAGCAGGCAGTACCATGCCCGCATCAGCTTTGAGCTGTATTCAGATGTAGAGATTGTGGGCTGGTACTGCCTGAACAGGGCAATACTGAGGCGGCTCTGTGAGCTGTGCAGTGATGTGATGCAGGCACCCTCACGACGGAGTCACGCTCTGTCAGTGGAGACAAAGGTAACAGCCTGCATGTGCTTGCTCGCCACAGGTACCTTCCAGAGGCCAACAGGGGACACCACAGGCATAACACAGTTGGCCACACCATGCATCCTCACCCATCCTCAAGCACTGCTGCCACATGCCGTGGAGTACATCCATTTCCAGCATTGCGCAGAGCCGCATAGCAACATACAGGAGTTCCACAGGGTAGCACGTATGCCTGGCATGCTAGGGGTGATAGACTGAACCCATGTGGCCATTTGCATGCCACCTGGCCCCAATAGGGCTGCCTATCGTAATCGGAAGGGGTTTTCCAGTGTCAACTGCCAGGTGGTGTGTGATGCCAGTGGGCGCACCATCAATGTCTGTGCCATACACCCTGGTGGAGCACATGATTCATTCATATTGTACCAATCAGCACTGTGCCATCGATTCAAGAGTGGGGACATCCCCACAGGATCTCTAGTGGGTGAGTATGCATGTAGGATTGGCAAAGCGGGGGCAAGGGTGGGTAAGCCACAGGTGCCATGAGAGTGGCACACAGGGTTAGGGGCAATATGAACCTGAATATGACACTAACCTCCACTATCTCCACACAGGTGACAGTGGATACCCACTCTGTCCCTGGCTGCTCACACCCTACCGGTAGCCCATGACCCCATCGCAGCAATGCTTCAATGAGGCACACGCCGCCACACGCAACATCGAGCGGGTGTTTGGGATGCTGAAGGCACGCTTCTGATGCCTAGACACCTCCGGCGGTGCCCTACAGTACAGCCCCTCAAAGGCCTGTGGGATATTCCTGGCCTGTTGTATCCTGCACAACATGGCCAAAGACTGTGGAATAGCCATACAGATCAAGAAGGAGGACAGCGATAGGGACGCTGGTGATGCCGGTGATGATGGGGATGAGCAGCCCCCCTTGTACGGCGTGACCCCCGACTGATCCGGCTGGCCCAGCTGCACCGGGACACCATCACAGAGGAGCACTTCGCCCAACACAGGTAAGTCATGGGGCCATGTGCAACCAACAGTGGCTAGGGCACAACCCACATACACACAGGGAAACACACCAGGGGGTGCATGACGGCGAGGGAAGTGGCAGGGCACAGAAGCACACACATACAACCAGGGAGGGGTGAACAGTAACATGCCACATGGACAGACACACACACACACACCAGGCACAAAGTGCACAGGGGCCAGGTGCACAACAGAGCAGGAACAGACATTACATACACACACATCCACAGGTCACCACCACCACCTGTACTGTCCATGTACGTGTGTCAGATGCTGGGCACCCTTGCACTTTGGTGTACAGCGCAATACAGGCATCATCATGCACATGCATCTGTGGACAGCAGTCGGGAGGGTGGGCAGGTGGTCCGTGTGTCGGCACGTAGGGCAGGGCACCCACTGGTGCACTGCCCACCAAAAACGCACATTGCACACAGGGCAGCAGCAGACAGGGCCCACACTGGGAGACAGCTCAGTCATGCAGCACAGTGCCACGGCCACCTCGGATGCATGGGCGGCCCCGACGAGACCCAGCAGCACTGGCAGGCTGAGCATGGGCCATATGGGGTGGCACCGATGGACACCAGGGGTCCCACTGTGCGAACGCGACCTTGTCCGCATGGGGTCTGCAGCATAATGAACATACCTGCACCAGGGGTGCTCGGGATGCCCACAGCTGAACCCGGTGTCAAAAGGGTGGGTGTCACACGATGCCGGGAATGGGGAGTGGATAGCATACAGCACGGTGTGAGCGGCACAGGGGCACCTGACTGTGTGCCCAATGTGGCCACGACACCGACCACTGCCTGTGTCAGCCTGTCAATGGTGGCAGTCACATCCACCAGCATATGGTCAATCCAGGACAGGATCCTCTCAGTGTCCCTGCTGTGTCACTCCTCGACCTGCTCCAGGGCCACACACAGTGTCTCCACGGATGTTGCAACCCGCATCTGCTGCTGTACTGATGCCTGCAGCAGGCGGGTGTGCTCATCAAAGAGGTTGTCCGCCACATCGGCAACCTGTCCCTCAGGGTCTGGAAGGGCCTGATGTACAGCACCCCTTGAGGGTTGGCGCTGCTCACCAGAACCAGATATGGGCATGTCCACAGGTGGTGCACCTACATCACCGCTGAGCCCTGTACCCCCAGTCTCAGTGGGTGACTGCTGCTGCTACCCCTCTGCCTGCTGTGCCCATAGGAGAAGTGGTTCTACGGCTGTGGCCACAACAATGCCAGTGACCTGCACAGCCACCGGTGCTGCCCCACCAGTGCTGACAGGCACAGCCTGGGTCTGTGCTGACATGCTGGCACACACGTCAGAACCAGCTAGTTCCATGGGCGTGAGCTGGCCTGCTGTGTGTCCATTCTGTGACACACACATTTCAATGCCCATAGTGGTCAGTGCATCATTGATGGTGCAGGTCTGTGCCACAGCCACAGCCGCAGCATGCTGGCATGCTTGCATGCCAGACCGCTGGGACACAGGAAGGGCACTCCCCACACCTGTATCAACATCAGTGAAGGTAGCTGGGCGTGCGCACTGCCGCAGTGCATGCTGGCAATCTGTGGAGGTGGAAGGTCCCTCCTCCAACTCCGGGTGACTGTCCACAGTGGACAGGCCCTCCACTGCTGACCCCTGCAGACCCACAGGATCAGTAACAAAAAGGAAAGACACGTTAGTGCATGTGATCTACCTTCACCTCCCCAACCATGACATACCATGCAGTGATGGACTACCACCTGTCTGGAAGCCACCTCCAGGTACACCCTCAATGGCACTGCATGCTTGCAGTGAGCATGTCCTCTGCCGGGGCCAGCTGCACCACCTCCGGCTGTCCACCGCCTGTTGCAGCACATGCCGCCCTGATGGCTGCAACCTTCTCCTTCAACCTCCTCTTGTCGGTCCCCAACTTCTTTTTACACTCCTGCACAGAGCGCTGGTGACTGCCATGCAGGTTGACGGCACATGCCACCCCCTCCCATGCAGCAGCATGGGCTTGAGGGGTGCCCTGCCGTCCACTGAGAAGTGGCTCCTCAGCCAGGTAGGCCTCAAACAGTGCCTCTGTCTCCGCCTTCGTAAAGTTGGGCCTCCTCTTCCACCCACCATCATCCTCCTCACCCAGTCCTCGCTCGGTCATTTCACAGCCTGTATGGGAGAGAGTGGTCACCTGTGACTGTGCTGTACATAGCCATTCTCTGGGGCCATGTTCCAGTACAGCACAATGCATGCAACTCACCTATCAACTGCAGTAACTGAATCTGGCCACTGCAGAACAGTGTCACAGATTTATAGCACAATGCATGCAAATTAGGACTGCAGCAACTTTAATGAGATGCAGATCGTGCCGATGTGCCATTGAATGGCTGATCGGATGATTTGCATACGACAGCTGAATATCGCGCTGTTGCACTTTGCGCAATATGGTTGAACTGGCTGAGCCAATGGCGCAGTTCTGTGACTGCACAGTACACTGCACTGCACATACCCAGGTAGCTTACGCAGGTGTCTACCATGCTGATGATGTGCTGTGCGCGATAGGTAATTCAGGACACGGCCACCGTTGTGCCAGTGGTGCTACAGTGACGGTCACCACATGGCATTGTGGCACAACTACGCAGTACTCCACTGTGGCATTGGCACACAGGCGACCAATCATTCTGGACATGTAGACGTCCGATGGCACTGTGCGTGGCCTTGCGCCAGAGACCCATGACCCTGTGCCCGACCTTTGCCCCCTTCGCGCTGTACGTATGGCATGCCTGCAGCTCTATCGCGCTGTTCGGTAACAGCGTGATAGGGACTGGCAGTGCTATACAAACAGTGTGATAGGGGCTAACAGAGTTGTATTGCACAACATTTCCACGTGGGGTTGCCGTGCTGCGGAGCGCCATATTGCCTACTATATACGTGCAGGGATGGCACGCCAGGAGAGCACCACAATGGAGTGTGGTGGAGCTTGCCAACCTAGTGACCATAGTGGAGCCTCACCATGGCCCACTGTTTGGGGATGAACCCCTGAACGTGGCACGCACACACGTGTGGCAGCAGGTGGCCACTGCACTGGAGGAGGCCACTGGATGGCAGTGCTCGGCAGAGCAGTGCAGGCACTGGTACGGTGACCTGTGGAGGAGGGAGCAGGCACTACTGGCGTGACTACGTTCACGTGCCAGGAGGGGCATGGTGCCTAGGCCAGGTGGGTGAGCTGTCTATGCACCTGTATTGTTCACATGGGTAACACTGTGTATTGTGACCAGCACACGGGGGAAGGTTGGTCTATGGTTGGCTGTGGCGGTGTTTACAGGATGTGTGATGTAACGGTCTGGCTGGGTGGGCTGGCACACTCATTAGGTCACGGGGCTATCTGCTTTAGGATTTCACTGATGTGTTTCTTACCTTTTGTTTCCCACAGGCATGGCGGAGCGAGGCGAGCCCAGGCTGAAGCCCAATGAGGGGTGGCAGCGGTGGCTGTCTGTGGTGGTGTTGTCAAACCACGGCAGCAGCAGCAGCAGCTGCAGCTGCAGCAGGATGATGAGGGTGAGTGTCATGACATCATGAATGCTATTGCATGCTGGGGGGGGCAGGGCATGGCCACCATCCATGGCCACCACTGCCATGCACACGACATGTGACAGTCAGCACTGTCCAGTGTCACTGCATGTCTGGGAGTACGTCAATGGTGGTCCATGCATGCATTGGGCACATGGCTGTGGCACTGTCTTCCCACCGCGTAGCCACGTCACTGTACAGCCTTGGTTGTACTGTGCTGGACATGGGTGGTGTGCAGTGGCATACATGGCTGTTGCTGCCTGGTTGGGCTTGTTTTGTGCACAGTCACTGTGGATGGGTGCAATCCATCACAGGAGCGGGGCACATGGCTGTATGCCATGCATGTTGGGTGGGCTTCAGGGATATGGACAGTCACAGCCATTGATTCTGATCCCTTGTCCTAGGTGTCTGGATCCTGCAGAGAATCGAGTGGGCAGTCCACCGGCTCCTTGATGTGTCCATGGAGTCCCTCAAGATCCTGAGGGACCTGCAGTGCCGTGGAATCAGGCGCAGGAGGAGGCCCTGGACCAGCAGCAGCCAGCTGATGAGCGGGCTGGCGGGCAGTAGCTGCCCATCACCTCCCCCCTTTTCCCATCCCTCACACCTTGCCTTCCCTCTCCCAGTTGTTAACTCCTGCCCCTTACCCACCCCTACCTTGTACCTGTACCCCCACCCTTGTATTGTATATAGTTGTATATAGTTCTGTCTGTTCATGTTGTTTTTGTTAATATGTTGATTAGATAAATCTATTTTGTTATGAATACTGTGGTGGTCTCTGATTTGCATCTGGCTATAGGTGTTTAGTTGCAGTGGTGTGCATGGCATCTGGGGTGGTATTGTCCTGGGTATGTGTGTGTGTGTGTGTGGGGAGGTGTCTCTGGTGTGGTAATGGCTTTCAGTCGGTCTTGCCGTATGCTGCCACCCACTGCTGGGTGCTCCTGGTGGGTCTGGCTTGTATGGTTCTGTGGTACACGAGGTTGCAGTGTGACGGGGATGCATGGGGATTCCTGCAGTGACAGTCACTGCTCATGGGTGGTGTCTTGGGGTAACAGTGCAGGGTGTGCTGTGCACGGGGGCTGATGTGCACTGGGGTTGTCTGCCCCCTTTGTGTGGCAGTCTCAGCTTGCCAGTGGGTGTGCTGGGGCACCATGGCCCAGCTGTGCTTTGTTGGCTTGTCCCCATGGGCCGGTAGATATTCCGTCCCTCCCCCCGTGATGCTGTGCTTGGGGTGTGGGGGTACATTGTTAGTTCTGCAGTGTGTTCCTGTGCCCATCTGTGGCATGGGTGGTGGGCCCCTGCCTACCTCCCTGGTTGTGTAGTTCCATTGCTCTGTTGCTGGGGGGCTCTCTGCTTGCGCTATGGCGCCTCTGGACTGCTCAGCTGGGCTGGCCTTGTTGCACTATAGTGCATCATATCTGCTCAGCTTCCCCTTCCTGGTTGCGCTATGGCGCAGGTTGTGGGATATTCAGACGTTGGCTGGTTGCGCAATTTGACTTGCTCCATGTTTGAATATTGCGTCTATTGCACATGTGTGCAATGGACTTGTGTTGCTCTTCAGCATTAAGACATTTTGGGCGCAGTTTGAATATCCGGCCCTCTGTGTCTAAGTGTATATGGTGTCACCTATTAGAAGGGCATCACCTTATGCCATGAAACACTGTACCTCTGTCTTTTACCTTTGCCACCTGGGGACAGAGCGAATGGGAACCAGGGCAACCAAACACAATTATAAGGGTACCACTAACAGGAGACCACTCACAAACCATTGTTCACACTGGGAGCTGGGATAAAGCAGGATGTATTTATTGTTGTGCTGGTCTTACACAGCTTCAAAGAGCATTACCCTTACCATACCATGTTCAGTTCCATTCCCCTTCAGCCATACTTCATCATCACTGGCATTTCAGTTTCCATAAGACATACCTCTGCCCACTATGCTACACTGTACAGTACTTTCATTAAGGTTTTCTCACACTTTTCTTAAATGGGCTCTGCTGCTGCATATTCTTAGAACTAACCTTGTCTCCCAATTTGCTTGGTTCTGTGCACCTGGGGAACAGTGACCACCAGTCATTGTGGTTTGAAATCACAGAAAGAGCAGAACCAAACCACACAAAAACACGTATCCTGGATTTTAGGGGGGCAGACTTTGGGAAAATGGGGAGATACTTGAAAGAAGCATTAAGGGGAATGGGACAGGAATCAGGGGTTGAGGAATAGTGGGCAGTATTTAAAATGGGGATTACAAGAACAACAGAATTATGCATTAAGCAGATTAGCAAGAGGGAAAGGAAGAGGAGATAATTATGGTTTTCCAAACAGGTAGCAAAGAAAGTGAAAGCCAGTAAGATTGCATTCAGGCAATACAAAAAGACACAGGCAGAAGGGGATAGGAAAAAGTACCAGGAGAAGCAAAGGGAGGCAGGGAGGTCAGTAAGGGAAGCCAAAGCTCAGACAGAAGAACACATTGCAAAATCAGTGGGTAGAGGGGACAAAACCTTTTACAGGTACATAAGTGAAAAAAGAAAGACAAAGGGAGGGATAGTGAGACTGAAGGGGAAGGATGGGTGCCACGTGGAGGATGACAACAGTAAAGCTGACATATTGAACAGGTATTTCTGCTCAGTCTTTACTGAGGAAGAGGAGGGTAATGGGTCTGAAGGGAGTACAAGGGGTGAGAATGGTGCAGAAATGGACACGTCCCTTTACATGAGAAAGGGTCCTGAAGGAACTGGAAGTAATAAGAGTTGATAAAGCAATGGGGCCAGATGGGGTGCACCCTAGGGTCCTTAAAGAACTAAGAGAGGTGGTGGCTGAACCTCTGGCTATCCTGTTTAGCCAATCACTGGAAACAGGGTAGGTACCCAAAGACTGGAGGACAGCAGATGTAGTCCCCTTATACAAAAGTGGGAACAAAGAGGAAGCAGGGGACTACAGATCAGTCAGCCTCACCTCGGTAGTGGGGAAGATCATGGAAGCACTACTGAAGGAGAGATTGGTGGAACATCTGGTTGTCAATGGACTACAGGACCCAAGGCAGCATGGTTTCACCAGGGGGAGGTCATGTCAGACCAACCTCATTGAATTTTTTAACTAGGTGACTAGGGAGGTGGATCAGGGGAGGGCAGCGGACATGGCCTATCTGGACTTCAGCAAGGCCTTTGACACTGTGCCATATAGAAGACTATTACATAAACTGGGGAATATGGGTGTGGGCAGGACAGTAATGTGGTGGGTAGGTAACTGGCTGGGTGGCAGGACACAGAGGGTGGTGGTAAATGGCTGTCACTCCACAGAGGGAAGAGTGACCAGTGGGGTACCACAGGAATCAGTGCTGGGACCGGTCCTATTCAACATCTTCATCAATGACATTGCCCAGGACCTAGAAGGCAGAATTTCACTGTTCGCTGATGACACAAAGCTCTGTAACAGAGTAGACACACCAGAGGGTGTAGACAGAATAAGGGACCTGCAGAAACTTGAAGAATGGTCAGGGGTTTGGTAGTTGAAATTCAATGTAAGGAAGTGCAAGATAATGCATATGGGGCACAAAAAACCCTGGCACAATATATCAGTTGGGGGGGTGAGGATATAGCATGCATCAAGCAGGAAAGGGATCTTGGGGTTATCATCTCTGATGACCTGAAGGTAGGGAAACAGTGTGACAAGGCAGCAGGTAAAGCAAATAGGATGCTGGGATGTATAGGCAGGGGCATCACCAGCAGGAAAAGGGAGGTCATAATTCCGCTATACAAGACACTAGTGAGGCCCCACCTGGAGTACAGTGTACAGTTCTGGAGACCATACCTATGTAAGGACATAGACAGGGTAGAGAAGGTTCAGAGGAGGGCAACAAAGATGGTGCATGGATTGCATCACAAGTCCTATGAAGACAGGTTGAAGGAATTGAACATGTACTCCCTGGAGGAGAGGAGGGAGAGAGGATATGATAGAGACATGCAAGTATCTTACAGGGAGGAACAGGGTGCAGGAATACACTATTTTTAAGTGAACAAGATGTTCCAGGACTAGAGGGCATGGGATGAAGTTGGAGGGAGGACGATTCAGAGGAAACATGAGGAAGAATTTCTTCACAGAACAGGTGGTGGACAAGTGGAACACCCTGCCAGAGGAAGTGGTGGGGGCTGAAACAATCACGGGATTTAAGAATGCATGGGACAGACATAAAGGAATTCTGGAGGTCAGGGGTAAGGGGCAACAGACTTCTTCGAAAACATAAACTGAACTTACAAGCTCAAATGGGCAGACTGGGTGGGCCAAAGGCCCTTATCTGCCGACACTGTCTATGTATCTATATATCTATGTGCTGGCACTCCAATGACCGACCGTTTGTGCAGTGGCACTTTCCTAGGAAGTACGAACACTACCCTGGGGGAAGCTGTGCGAGTGCATGTTTACTTTGCCATCAGGTGGTATCTAAACTAATTAGTACAGCAGCATTATGATTTACTCCTAAATATATTGCAGTTGGTCCAGGTGTGTGTGCCTCCCTTCTGGTATCATAGTGATAGCCCTAATGGCCCAAAGAATATTCTCCTTATTGCTAGGATATCGCGAGGTCTTAGTGATCCTAACTCTTGCCAAAACCCCTATTCTGACTACCATTACCAGTTACCATTTTCACATTTCCAATTCTTGGGATATTATAGATTATTTAATTACTGTACCTAGGTTTTCCTCCCAGAGAGCAATTTAATGAAAGTGCACTTACATATCTGCTCGCTCCCTGGGTATGGTTAATAGGAGTGGAGCCACAAGGATCCCAGAGATCTCCTTTGAGGGGTGTCCCTCCACTGTTCCCTGGTGACCACCAGTTCTCGAGCTTCCCTTTTTCTCAAGGCAGGATTCCTGGTAACATCCTCCTTGTGGGGGTTCTTTATCTACTCCAGAACCCCAGCTGGGTCCCCAGTCTCTGAAGACCTTACTGAACGGACCAGAACTGCCTGGACTCAGGGACCCAGCCACCCTGCTTGAGCCCACAGGCCACCTCAGCTTGGTCACAGCCGGAGAGGCCAGACTCTCCCTATGTCCCTCTGATCTTCACAAGACTACTCCCCTTTTCTCTTCCCTTAGTCACTCAGCTTGCCACCCCTCTTATAGTGTAAAGGGGTAGAGCAAAGCCATAACAATTGATGTCCAAGTTTCCTACTTCTGGTTGAGTCATTAAACTCAGGACACAAACTCCAGATAACCTGGCGTGACTGAGGCCTACTAGAGGGCAACTCTCAGGGTCACGTTTAACCTTTTGTGTGCTCTCTAGTAACCTACCTCAAGATGAATGAAGATTGGGGCTGAATACACTTGTTTCTTCTAAAATTTCTTGTGGTTCTCCTGCAAGGGAAACCTGAAACCAGTGGTAACTCCTTTGCTGGGTGTAGCTGGCCTCTTGGCATACCTACAAGGGTAGGTGAGCTACTCCTCCTTCAATCTGTTTCCTTCACAGACCGGAGCACACAAAAGGCCGTACTTGTGAAGTTTTTCAAGTCTAGGTACCATTTTGCATTTTCCCCTCTCATCCCTACCTGAAATTCCAGCTTAAACATTTCCCAACCCGTCTTGCTCCTGCCAAGCCATCACCAAACCCAGGCCCTCTTCCTCCCTGTCCTCCTATCTGCTGGTTTGACTGACTTTCCATATTTATTTATTTTATTTTTATTTACTGGGTAGGGTACACTATAGGCAAGTAGATGCCTATTTTCAGTACAACCTTGGAGGATGCAACAGAGTATAAAAAAAAAACACAAGATAGTACATAGTACAGAAAAAAATAGTGTGGGGTCAGGCAGGCACAGTACAACAGAAGCAATGAACAGTTCCAGAAATTTACATGCATAGGTTTATGTCTATAAATATACAATTGGTTATACAGTGTACAGGCTAGAATACCTTACAATGTCACACTGCAGCTAGTGGGCTTGCCCCAGGACATGGGGATGACCAAATTAAATAACAAAGTTCAGGGAGGACAGTTGGAACTATTCAGCACAGCATCATGAGGTCAACCCCATTAGATGCCTAAAGAAAGCACCTTTGAAGAACCTGTGCAAGGGAAGGTTGCGAATTTCTATTGGAAGGGAGTTCCAAAATTTTGGTTGTAAGACTATGAAAGCCTGTTCCCCCGTCTTAGATGAGTACTTGAGAATATGGAGGAGGGCAGCATTAGTGGATCTGAGTGAGTAGACCTAACGTGGCATGGGGGTAGAGGTATGGGAGGTGTGGGAGATCTTAGTAGTTTATCAAAAAGCCCCTTTGGGAGTAGGATTCGGCTACGGAGGGGGAGAGCCATCCAAGAGAGGCATACAGGACAGAGTGATACATGAGTTGTGGGGAGGATAGTGAGGAGTGACACATGTTATTGTTGGATACCTTCTACTTGCTTCGAGCTGATTTGGGGGCATGTGAAAAAATAAGCTGTTCATATTGAAGATGGGGGAGGAAGACACCCTGTGTAGTGGCAGGCCTGGTCTTAGGTATGCGGGACCGTTTGGCATGGTGAGCTAGGCCACATCTTGAGTTAACTGTCTTACAAGAAAGGGAGAGATGAAGGGATAAATCCAAGGTGATTCTAAGATATTTAAAGTCAGTCACTGATGATAGGGGGGACCCATCCTGACAAAGGATAGAAAGATGTACAGTATAGGACTGGAGCCTGGTCTGAGACCTGAATAGCACAGCTTGGGGCTTAGAAGAGTTAAGCATCAGTTTGTTTTTGATGAGCCAGGCCTGGACCAGGGAGAAATCCACTTGAAGCTGAGAATTAACAGTGGTGATGGAGGGAGAGCTGAAACACAAAACAATGTCATCTACATACATGATTGAAAAGTAGTGTGGGGGGACTGAGGGAAGGTCAGTTATAAAAATAGAGAAGAGTAGGGGCCAACTATGGAACCCTGAGGGACACAGATTTACTGAAGAAAGGGTGGATACAGAGCTATTAAAGCGAAAACTGGGCCCAAGGATATTGCTTTTGGTTGCACTGATGGGTATCACTTCAGGATACCGAACCACACAATTTTGACACCCAGGAGCCTGACACCAACATCTCAACACTCAGAATCCCGGCTGTCGAGAGTTACTCCCATCTGTCGAGAATTGCCCCCGGCAGAGTTAACAATTGATAGTAAGGAGCTGCGGGGGCGAAGCCCCCGAAACATGGTGTAAACCTCTGCCACAGGCAATTCTCGACAGTCGGGATTCCA
This sequence comes from Neoceratodus forsteri, assembly GCA_016271365.2. Classification (NCBI taxonomy): domain Eukaryota; kingdom Metazoa; phylum Chordata; order Ceratodontiformes; family Ceratodontidae; genus Neoceratodus; species Neoceratodus forsteri. The sequence goes on along the minus strand of CM028129.1, from coordinate 1,704,120,070 downwards.
AGTGTTGAGATGTTGGTTTCAGGCCCCCTTGGTGTCGAGCTAGTGGGGTTCGACATTCAGTAGTATAAACTACAGATGTTATGACCCTCCATGCAAACCGCTGTGTGTAAGTACTTTTAATACACTTGTTATTTAACTGCCACCGATATGAGCATCCATATATTCCTATGTGCCCTGTATGTACTTCAGCTGATTCACTGCTTTGATAGTTGATCCATCCATGTTACACACTTTGTTGTGCCTTACACTGTAACTCAATGCTGCTCATTTACCATGCTGTTACCAATCTCTCTGCCTGTGTATTTTAAATGTTGCTACACTGTTAGCTCTTTATACTGTATCATTTCTCTTTGTATTGTACCATTTTGCCACTTATTGTCATGTGAAACTGTCTCCTCTTCCCTTCCTCTGGGTCACACCTGGAAACAAGCCTCAGCTTGGTGTACCTTTCCCAGTTACCAATGTTCAAATAAATAAAAATAAATATGTAATTCCCCTTTGCAAGCTTACTAGTTAGGGGCCCTTTAATTCTGGTCTGTCTAGCCTTCAGGTCTGCCTGCTGACAAGTGGAGATGAGGCTGGAAGTCCCCTTTAAAAGGGGTGGTTTGGCATGTTTTGGGAGGTTCAGGGGCCCCCGAAGTGGGAGGTAGGGCTCCAGGACAAAGGTAGTAAAAGTTCAGCTGCAGGGCCAAGGTTCAGGGCTGGGATGGGGCAATTACCATCCGGTCCACCCCCTGTCCATTTTGGCCTTTGCAGGGTAGTGGCAGTGGTTGGGCATGGGGCCATTTCAGGATGTTGTGTTGGGACCCCCCAGAGCAGGTATGGGAGCTGGGGCCTGGTGGTAAAGTGGTGTGGCCTACCTCGTGACCCCTGGCACAGGGGTAGGCTTGGATGGTGTCTCAATGTGCATCTGCTGGTTCTCATGGGTCAGATATGGCCCAGCACTGAGAGCCTGCATTGTGGAAGACAGTGGTGGCAGCCTGTCTCTGGTATCCCCAGTAAAGCCTGTGTCCAGCAGTGTGGGGAGGTAGGGCCGAAGTGAAGAATCAGCATCGCAATTTGTGATCCCTTAGGCCTCTGGGCCTTCAAAGTGAGACTATGTGGGGGGCACCATTGCCATGGGGTGGCCACCCTGGAAATGAGTTAGGATCGGGATGCCTAGGCCAGTGCAGAAAAGCACCTTGCGCTTTCGCAGTGAAGTCTTAGTAAGGACTGTGAAGGTAGTTACAAGAGGGAGGCCATAGTGTTTACCGGGAACCTGTGCTGCAACTACCATCAGAAGGGAGTCCTGGTGCCAGCCTGGTGGCACTGAGGGTTGAGGCACTGGACACCACACCTCACACTACCCTGGTGACCCACGTTCGGGAATGAGCCTGGGTCATTGGGGGATGGCCGGGAGGGGGGAGGGAGGGATCAGGATTGAGCAGCCACCTGGTAGCTTTCCTCTCCTGGGGAGGGATCTTGTCGTCCCCCCCGTAGCTCCACTGCCCCCAGGTGGAGGCCTGAGGGTAGTGCAGGCCACAGGGTGGCATGCAAGGGAGGGTGCTGTGGAACTACAGCATGCACATGCCTCTACATGTACATGGCCATGGCATGGGCGGGGAGAAAATCTGGTAAAATGGAGCTGGTAGGTTCCATGAAGCTCTGACCGCAGTCCTGGTGATGGAGTCATGGGTCAGGATAAATGTGAGCCCTCTTAGGGAGGGCCTGAGCCTGCCAGTCTCTTGCCACCATGAAGCCCCAGACAGCCCAGACTGACCTCAGCAGCACCTGAGCTAGTAGTAAGATGCAGCTACTGGCACTTTCTCCTCAGAAGGAGAGGACCCACCCGAACAAAGGGAAATGTTGGGTTAGCTGGGGGGCTATAGTATGAGGTGGTAGTTTACAGTGGGGGGAGGAGGGTTGCCAGGTGCACCCTGGTGCCCTGAAGGAGAGGCCGGTCGAGGGTGCAGGGGAGGTGCAAAAATAAAAAATGGTTTGTTCCAATGTTGGAGTTGCCTTGAGGTGTAGGGAATTGATTTGCCCACCGTTTATGGATTGCGACTTTGGACTTATATGAACACTCCACGTTGGTGCCTGTAATTATTATGGCATTGGTTAATAGGTTAGATCGTATGCGTGTGTGTGTGTGTGTGTGTGTGTGTGTGTGTGTGTGTGTGTGTGTGTGTTTGTTTGTTTGTTTGCTATTAAGGTAAAAACCATTGATTATACAACTCATTCGTAATGGTAACCTTTACAGAAAAATACAAAACATATACATCACTCAATGTTATAAATACAATCAAACTTCAGTCATCACTATATAAACATCTAAAACTTCAGTAGCAGTTACAAAGTTCCTGTAAGGAGATCAGATATTTCCTTAGGTGGGATATTGATAAGGGCTTCCCAATCTTTTGTCTATATTCATGAGGAAGACCATTCCAACATATCGTGATATAATTACTAAATAAATATTGGGAATGCTTTGATTTTACAAGAGGGACAACCATATCTGTAACAGCTGAGTTTCTCGAAATTAAATCAACATTTCTAAAGGAAATTTTATTCTTTAAATATAAAGGAACGAAGCCCAACCTACATTTATAGGTAAATAACTGTTTATGTGTCTTTCTTCTCCTACTTAATGCTAACTGCCCTAGTCTCTCATATAATTCACAGTGATGTGTAAATTTGGTACAATTAAGAATCAATTTAGCAAGACGATTGATTAATACATTCAATTCTGGTAGATGGTCCCTAGTGGCTCCATCATATAAAACATCCCCATAATCTATTAAAGGGAAAATCTGCATCTTTACAATCAAATACAGTGTCACAGAATCTAGACAATTTTTATTCCTAGGAATCCCACCCACTTATTAACTTGGGAGATCAAGTTGTCTTCATGCAGGTTACCTGACCCATAGTTAGCTAACCAAAGTCCCAAGTATTTATATTGGTTAACTAACTCCAGCCCCGCCCCTTTACTATCAACTATATCCAGGATTAAATCATCTTTTAATTTTCTAGGTGACCTAAACAACATGCATTTAGTTTTAGAGGAATTAAGTTTTAACTTAGAGTTGACAAAATACTTTTCCATATTTTCAAAACTTCTCTGCAATGTACGTTGTATTGTTAAAATTGATTCTCCTGAACAATATAACATGGTGTCATCAGCATACAGGTGGTAGCGGGAGGCCCCCACGTGACACCCAAGATCTTTTAGGTATACTAAAAATATAAGAAGAGCCATAACAGATCCTTAAGATACTCCTCTGCAAACGACCTGCATAGCCGTCACAACACCATTTACAACTGTTACCTGCCATCTATAAGAAAGATAAGAGATGAGCCAGTCTGAAACTGAACGACTCATCCCTACTTCGGACAGTCTCATAAGCAACTGCTGATGATCCACTGTGTTGAAAGACCTGGAGAGATCCACCAAGATTGCTCTAGTATAACACTGGGCATCAATTGACTTCCAGATCTCATCCAGGACTTCTGACACAGCCATCACAGTGCCATGAGACCTCCGAAAACCTGACTAATACGGATCCAAATAGTTTTTCTCTTTCCAAGTACTCCATAATTTGCCTCGCCAACAATTTCTCCAACACCTTACTAATCAAAGGTAATATAGATATAGGTCTATAGTTGGACAGCCGTCCCGAGTCTTCCTCCTTAAAAATGGTGACGATCCTGGCCGACTTCCAACCTTCTGGAATACAACCCTCCTCTATCGATCGATTGAACAAATAGGTCAAAGGATCTGAAATATGGGTTGCAGCATACTTCAACATCCTTGGTGACAAACCATCTGGACCACTACTCCCAAAGACATTTAGCTGTAACAAGATTTCCAAGACCTCACCACTGGATACAACATTGAATGCAAATTTAGAGTCCCTGGTACTACAATGCAAAGGATTATATAGGGGTTCATCAGGGCTATGAAATAAATTAGCCGACTCTACAAAATAATCATTAAACCTTTCAGCAAGTGGAGACTCTTGCCTATAGAGTTCCTCCTCAGACAAATTAATATGTGTCTTTCCCTTAGACTGTCCCTTTAGATCCCCTATCAGTCCCCAGAATTTCCTAGGTTTCCCAATAGATTCCTGGGTTTTAGCCTTAAAGTACTTGTTTTTAGTGTCCTTTAAAGTGGCCACATACAGATTTTTTGATTTTCTGTATTGTTGCCAGTCGCAAACCTTTCCTGTGGCTCGTGCCAGGGCCCATGCTTTATTTGTAGCTAGCCTCAACTTAAAAAGTTTAGCAGTATACCAAGGGGAAGAATTTCCCCTTATTCTCCTATTCACCTCAGGCATGTGTTTATTACATACAAAGAGAAATTCTGAAACAAAATACTCCCAAGCCAGATTTAGGTTGGGTATTAGTTTAAGACGATCCCACTTAACATTCCCCAAATCGGCTAGAAAAGAAAAGTAATTAAACTTTTTATAAGAGCTTAACTTCAAGAGTCTTGAGGGCCCCTTCAATTTAGTTTTCCCTTTAATGTAGTATATGATATTGTGATCACTAGACATATCTACATCCACCCCAGAAGAAACATAATTATTAGGACAATTTGTAAGAATCACATCAATCAATGAAGAGTCACTAGGGTTGTGAATATTAATTCTAGTAGGTTCTGAGATTTATTAGAACAGCCCAAGTTCCAATGCCATTTTCCTAATTCTTTGGGATTTTGCCGGGTGCAACCAATCAGCTTTCAAATCTCCCATAATTAACAACTCATGGGAGAAAATAAGTGGAGCCAGTGTGTGTGTTGCTTGCTTAAGAGAGTGTTTGTGGTGAGTGCGTGTGCCTATGGTGGTATGTCTGGGGCCAGAAAGAAAAGAAAAATAAATAAAAACGTGTATTCCATTGTTCATTTTAACTTGTTGTTGCACCTGTTTTTCGGTGCTAGTTAAATGCAGCATTTGTGTGGGTTGAGCTCTGTGACAGTAATGGCAATGCCTTGTCTAGTTCTAGCCTGATGGTGGCAGCAGCATGCTTTAGTTAGTGAGTGAGCTTGAGGAAATGGCTTGGGATGCTGCCCCTGTACCCAGATCGGTATTCTGGGTATGATGGGTGGGTCACCAGGCCTGGTATAGTTGTATTTTTTTGGGATGGTGAATTAATTGGGTTCAGTCTTTAGGTTTAATCTGGTTACCCACCATCGTGTGCAGTGCAAGCAGTATTGGCTGGGACCTGTTCTGAGCTTGGGGAGTACATTTACCCCCCCCCCCGGGTCTGGCCTGCTATGCAGCTGCTTAGCCATCATAGGAGGTGAATGGTCTAAGGGGAGGGGGAGTGTAAGCTCCCTTTGGGAGCTTCCTAGTTAGGGGTCCTTTAATTCTGGGCTGTCCAGTGTTTGGGTCCACCTGCCACTGGATGGAGCTGGGGCTTGCAGTTTCTTTTTTAAAGGGGTGGTTTGGTGCATTTTGGGAGGTTCAGGGGGCCATGAAATGAGAGGTAGGGCTCCCAGGCTGAAGGCAGTAAAATTTTAATTGCAGGGCTGAGATTCGGGGGCTGGGATGAGGCGATTGCCATTCCAATCCTCCTGCTATCCATTTCGACTTCAGTAGGTCAGTGGCAGCAGTCGGGCATGGGGCCACTTCGAGCTGTTGTGTTGGGACCCCCTGGAATAGGTATGGGAGCTGGGGCCTGGTGGTAAAGTGGTGTGGCATACCCTGTGATCCCCAGCACCAGGGTAGGCCCTGGGTTGTGTCTCAAAGTGCCTCTGCTGGTTGCGATAGGTTGGGTGTGGTGCAGTGGTGAGAGCCTGCATTGTGGGAGACAGTGGGTGGCATCCTGTCTCTGGTATCCCCGGTAAAAGCCTGTGTCCGGTGGCATGGGGGAGGTAGGGTTGAAGTGAAGAAGCAGCATCATGATGTATGATCCTTTAGACCTCTGGGCCTTCAAGGTGGGACTATGTGTGGGGCACCATCATCGTGGGGTCGCTGTCACCAGGAATGAGTTGGGATTGGGATTGGGATGCCCATGCTAGTGGAGAAAAGCACCTCGCACTTTCGCAGTGAAGTCTTAGTAAGGACTGCAAAGTTAAGTGTAAGAGGGAGGCCATAGTGTTTACAGGGAACCTGCTATGCAGCTACCACCAGAAGGGAATCCTGGCTCCAAAGGAAACAATTTGAAGCATTTGTGCCATGAAAATCTTTGGGTCTGCACTGAACTGTTCTGCTGTGAGCTGTTCCATGGAGTTGTGATCTGTTTTAGCTATTCAACCAAATTTTTTTTATTCTTTAACTGGACCTGGAGGGTTTATGTGATAATGGCGAATGCCTAAAGGCGATCACAGTTATTGCACAGTCAGAGTGTCGAAAACCTTTTCAACACTCTGAGAACCCCGCGTACAGGACAATGGTGCCAGGAGATTTTTTTAATGCTTTCTGTGGGGGGCTGTGCCCATCCACACCCTGCATCCTCCTACTTAAGGATTCTCAGCTCCGGGGGCCTCTTGGGAGGTCAAAGCAGTAACAAAATAAAGGTTTGGGCTGGGCACAAAAAAATTGCACCAGTGCCCGGATCCAAACCAGGTACCTCACCCACCCCAACCACTAGCCAACCCCCGACACCATGACGCAGCTCTGGCATCCATCGCAGCACCACCCCCTACAGCCCCTCCACCCCCTCCCAGCCCACGCTTACTGTGCTTGCTCCCTTCTGCACTCATACAATAGCAATATCCTGTTGCCCAGTTCACCCAACCCCTCATCCGGTTGCCCCCCCTCCCATCGCCATGAGGGATTGCACCGGGAAGGAGTCGCTGCTATGGACGGCGCCCTTCCCCATGTGCCCACCTCATGGGTTACCAGACCGGGACACTGGACTTATTTCCTGAAAGACTGTAAGTGCTAACCAGTTTGCCCCTGCCTTCCTGGAGAGGAATCTCTGCAAATACCACCCCATAGGACTCTCTGAGCCAGCCTGCTGCACACCCAGGTACAATGCACACCCAGGTACAAATGTTTTTATTCTTGGATTGTGTTCATTTGCTGTGGTGCACCCCCTCCCCATAACTTAACATCAGGAATACCCCTAGACGTGGAGAGGGGGGAGGGCTTACAAATAAACTGTACAATAGGTCCTTACTATAGGACTGGTGAGGCATACATTAGCTATGCTACACAATCACATTCATTTAAACCTTTTTAACTTTTAACCATTACTACACTTAAAATAGCAATAAATAACACCCACTTGCCCAGTAGCAGTTTTCACTTTCACGGCATTTTCAGTCTCTGTTTATTGCCCTTCATTCTTCCAGTTTCCACAGGGAAATGATGGCGAGACCCATCCATCTGCAGGAAAGCAGAACAGAAACACACACCACACAAGACTCCCAGAAATATGTCTTGTAACAGATGTAGCACACAGGAATTTTCTAGGTTCACTGTGCACACACATGCAGCAAACAATTTGCAATGAGAGTGGGTTTTGAGGGGTGTGACACTGTCAGTCCAATGCACAGCAGTCTGCAAGTGCCTCATCATTGTCACACCAATCATCAGCCAGCTGATCATGACACTGCTCTGGCATGCTGGGGGGAAACTTTGTGTAGTTCAAAGGAAAGAGTCAATTCAATCACAGGGTGGCTCTTTCCTTTGATCTACATAATGCCGCCCAGCAAGCATAGCTAATCTGCTATGATCAGCCTGCTGTGGCGCCCCTTCCAACATCATCTCTGATAAGTTCTTTGAGCATCCCCCACGCCATGCCTATTTCCATTGTGCAGACCAGGGAACCCACCCCAGTGCCGCCAAACATAATGAACCCCCAATCTCTCCCTCCATGTTAAAATTCTGGCATGGGGCACCCAATCCCCTGTGCCAGCTGCTACCTCCCACCCTGTAAGTTCTGATTATGCAGGGAGCCCATCCCCGGTGCCGCCAAACATTACACTGACACTGGGGTGCCCAACCCCAGTGTCAGTATCTGAAATAAAGAAAATTGTTCTGTGTATTTTTTTTCCAAACACCCTGTAAAAAAGAAAGACATCCATCGATGTTTGTTGGCACTGCTGCCATTACTGTCCCCCTACCTGACCCTCCCACTTAGCACCCACCACCCCACTACCCTGCCAAGCCCTTATTTACCTACTGGGGGTCCAATGCCATAATCCTGTCAGGACTGGAGACACGTCTTCACTCTTCAATGGTGGATCACGAACTGAGGAAGTCGGGTATGCAGTTTCATGTATTTCAATGGTGTTTTAAACTTATCGCATAACTTGGTAATTTTTAAATATTTTTGCCCTAAATTTTCAACATGCCTTTTTTGGGACCCCACCTCATGAACAATAACAGTGAAATTAGGTAAATCTGTCTCAAAAGGTGATTTCGCTGCCACTGCGCGAAATCACCTATTGGGCAGGATTTGGAAATTTTGCTCCACCCTTGTTCGTGAGATGGAGTCATAAGAAGGCAATGTTGAAAATTTGGGGTAAACATATGAGTAAAGAAAATTAGCCAATGCTGAATTTTTTCAATGCATGCTCATAACTGTAATTTTCCATGTTTTGACCCCAATATTTCAACAAAGCCATTTTTTCACAACACCTCATAAATGTGACAGCTGCCATTTTTCAAATCCAACCCAAAATGTGTTTTTTTACACTTGTGGCACAAAATGACATTTCGTCCACTGTTTTATAAATGGCACCTGTAATGCTCAGAAGGAGTGGTAATAAAAAGATTATGTTGAAAATTTGGGGTAAAAATGTGAAAATCAACTAACTTTTGAGGAAACGTTGAATTGTTCCAAGATTTACTGCAGATTTTAGCCCCTAATGTTCAGCATAGGATCTACCGTGAGTCCAGGTCATGAGGGCACAGTAGGAGCAGTCCTCCCCCAACCCCTGAAACTTAAACAGACTGGTGAGGATCTGCTGTGGGTCCAGGCCATGAGGGCACAGTAGGAGCAGCCCTCCCCCACCCCCTGAAACTTAAACAGACTGGTGAGGATCTGCTGTGGGTCCAGGTCATGAGGGCACAGTAGGAGCAGCCCCCCCCCCGAAACTTAAACAGACTGGTGAGGATCCGCCATGGGTCCAGGTTGTGAGAGCATGGTATGAGCAGCCCTCCCCCACTCCCCGAAACTTAAACAGACTGCTGAGGACCTGCTGAGGGTCCAGGTTGTGAGAGCATGGTAGGAGCAGCCCTTCCCCACTCCCTGAAACTTAAACAGACTGGTGAGGATCCGCCGTAGGTCCAGGTCATGAGGGCACAGTAGGAGCAGCCTTTCCCCCAACCCCTGAAACTTAAACAGACTGGTGAGGGTCTGCTGTGAGTCCAGGTCATGAGGGCACAGTAGGAGCAGCCCTTCCCCCACCCCCTGAAACTTAAACAGACTGGTGAAGATCCGCCGTGGGTCCAGGCTGTGAGGGCAGAGTAGGAGCAACCCTCTTCCACCCCCCAAAACTTAAATAGGTACAGTGAACTGCACTTCATGCTTGAAGAAAGCTGCTCCCTGCAGTAGCTACATTTGGCACCTTTTCTGAATTCGAATTTGAGCCTGCATTTTCAGTCATCAGAACAGTGGAGATAGTTTTTAACTGCTGAATTACTGTGTATTTTTAGGGTGTTTTTGCTACTTTAGACCTGGTACCTTAAAGAGTAGCTATGTACTTTTACATTTTGGAGATCTCTCTGCATGGTACCTTAATTAGCAACTACTTCTAGCCTTGTAGAGTTGTTATTCAGTTTCTCCTGGGGGCTGGCATTTCAAAGTATAAATATTAACTGCTCTAGCTGGCGCCGTAGTCTGTAAACCTCACTCAGCTGGCTGTTTAAATCCAAAAAAAAAGAAACAAAATGAAATCCTGTTTCTTGAGCTTGTGCTAATTCTGCCCCACAGTCAGGAAATACGTTTATACTGGGCTACAGTCTGACATGGAGTGTATTTCTTGTGCCTAAGTCAGGCTGAACCTCTTATGAGTAAAATTAAGGAACTGCAGGAGAAATCTTATTTCCAGCTCCATAGTCAGGATACACTTTTGTGCTGGGCTACAGTCCTACACGGTGGGAGTAAAACTAAGAGCTAGAAGAGAAATTTAAAATTATTTTAAGAACTACCGGGTTTATCTAGTATGCAATTGCACTAATGCAAATGACTCCTTGAGGCTGTTACAAGAATCCTACTGTAACCCCTAGGTGGCACTGTCCCCATGGGCTACTACCCATGCCTGCTTGGCTAGTAGCAGGTAAAAGAGCCTGAGTTCTGAAAGGGCCTGAGTTCTGAAATGGGTACCTCCACCCAGAGGTCAGGGTTGGTAGTGGTCAAGCTAACCTGGGCACAGCCCTGCAGAAACACTGTAACTCCCCTCTTTCCCCTCTAGTGGCCTGAACACTGTACAATAATCACTTTCACAATACCCCTGGTACACCACACAAGTACCCACACAGTTTGCACTTACTACCAGGGCTGCCCCTCGCCTGCCCCCCTGCGCGTTGCACATCGCATAGTCAGGGGATCGGGCACATAGCTGCTAAACGCCCCCCTTGGTGCATCCCATGCAGGGGGTGCAATGGGTATGGGGTGGCTACACGCCCAAGTTATTCGGCTCATAGCCACTCCGCCCATTAGTGCATGGGGCTAATATGCTCATGAAACAAAATGTATAATACCAATAAAATCTTTACAGGGGAATAGTCACAAGGGATAGGTGAATGTAATGCTAAACTCCTTTTGTAAGAAACTTGTGAACTCTCAGCAAAGGACCAAAGTTTGGTGCATGACTAGGCTCGGCCTACAAAACACACTTGAAACAGCAGTAGTGCCCTCCCCCACCAGGCAATGTGGTGCAGTAATTGTTATGACTGAAAGACCTTTGATATTGCCAGCCCACCTATACTGGGGGCACTATCCACTTCCCACTGATACCAGTTTAAATCCCTTTTTAAGCCTTATAGGAGCTTCCTGTGCTTCATTGGGTATCCAGCCAGAGAAATGATGCAGGGCTGTTGAAGTTGCAGCTGGTTGGCTGGTGGTGGCGCACTTTAAACAGAATAAAACACTGTTGTTAAACCCAAACCCCAAAGGCCATGCAATTGCTAAAATGACAAACCTTAACTGAGGTATTAGTACAGTAGATCCTGGCCCAATGGCCAAAGCTGTAGCTTTGGTGGCTGACTTTATACAAAGTCCCAGTTGCAGGGCAAGCCTTGAGAGTACTCACAGTTCTGGTGTTACCAGCTGCTCTGACAACTTACACTCCTTTTCCTCCTCTCTACAGGTGTGGGTTGTCTTGAATAGTTAATTAGTTGCACAGTTGGGGGGGGGTCAGCTTGACGATGCAGGTATCAAATGCCTCAGGATATGGATCAGACTTTCTGCTTCAGTAGTCGTCTGGAGCTCTCTGGCTCCTCCCTTCTCCCCCTCTGCAGTACAGACCAGTCTGCAGGGGCCACACTCCACAAAGGCACATGTCTATGCTTCCGGACCTTTATGTGGTATGTTAGCCAGTGCCTCATAGTAGCACTAACAGGCTGTTATCTTAACTGACTGCAGTCTCGATGCAGGTTTCCACACAGCAGTATTCACCTAGCCTCTGCTCACACACACGTTAGCAGCTCTGGCACCCTTGCTGGAGCAGCACGTTTTTGTCACCTTTACAGGAACTTTTTGATCCAGTCAGCAAACACACAGTTCAGTCTCTTTTCTTTAAGTGTTGCAGAAATCCTTGATGTCACCACCTGAAGATTGGCTGCAGAAGCCCTGGCAGGCTTCCCTGAGTGACTAAGGCCAGCAGCACAAGCCCTCTTCGCACTGTGAGAGCTCACTGCAGACTGACTTGCTCTGGGTCTGCCCTCGCATCTCTCTGGGCAAAGACAGCTTCTGATTGGCACAATGGGCTGTCAATCACTTGAATTACCATGCAGAATGTTCGCTCAATGCCCTATTGACTGGGTGAAAAGGCACCAAACACACTGTATAGTAATTCTCCCAGAATCCTCCTGATGTCACATGCCAAGATCCCTGAGCTCTAATTGGCTGTGGCAGAGGTCAATTCAATTCAATTCAATTTTTAATTCAAAGTTTATTTTACTAGTATAACACCATTGAGACAACTCATTTGCGAGGAGGTCCTGGGGTGATGTAAATACAATACAAAATAAAGAACAGTTGCAGTGGTACAATAAAAAATACAGCAGAGATACCATATACTAGAAAAGCAGACAAAAGGAAGTTAACTAGGTACAATACTGAATAGGAAAATGTTTCCAAGTCTAATACAGGTGCCTATACAGGTAAAGCTAGTTGAGTACAACAATTATGAACAAGCATTTGTCAATGCTGAATGTTTGCTTGCTGATATTAGCATTGGATGTGCAGGAGTTAGACAGATGCAGAATAGGAATGGCAGTGAAGTATTTAACTCACGCCAACCCCACCTCCACCCTGCAGAGATGGACAGGCATTGGGGTGTGCCTGTGGGTCATTGCCCATAATGCTCACGGCATTTCACCTCACCCTATCCTGCAGAGATCAAGAAGTATTGAGGTGTGCCTTGGGGTGTTCAGCTTTACAGTCATCCCATTTCATAAGGACATATGCTGAAATGGGTACAGTATAGGAGAATGGGGTGAACTCGGTGGCCAAAGAGTCCAAGGCACACCTTGATGTCTGTCACTGGCTTCGGGGGGGGGATGGAATGGCGTGAGCATTACAGGCGGCAATCCAAAGGCACACCCCAATGCCTGTCAGTCTGTACAGGGTGGGACGTTATGGTTAGAAACCCTAATGCCCTGGGCGTTTGTTGGCATTTGCACTACAAATTTTCAGCATGGCCTTTTTGTGACCCCCACCTCATTAAAGCATTTGGGACCTCTGCTCATGAACAGTGGTACTGTGATATTGTTAATCTGTCCCGAACGTTGATTTCCCACAGCGACTGCACCATTCTGCGCCAGATGTGCGAAAACATAGATCAGGCAGGATATGAAAAAAGACAGCTGCACTGTTCATAAGGAGGTGTGCAAAATTGACAATGTTGACAATTTTGAGTGAAAATATTACAAAGGTCTCATGCGTTGAAACTTCACAATGCATGCTCATAACATAGTCATTTTATGGACATTTGGCACCAAATTTTTAACATAGGCATTTTAGTACCTCCACTCATGAACTGTGTCACTGTGATTTTCTTAAACTGTCCCGAACACTGATTTCCCACAGCGACAGTGCTATTCTGCGCCAGAAGTGCGAAAACACATTCTGGCCAGGATGTAAAAAAATGACAGCTGTACTGTTCATAAGGAGGTGTGAAAAAATGCCAATGTTGAAAATCTGGAGAGAAAGTATTACAAATTCGCTAAGTTACGAGTGTGCATGGAAAATGCGCAATGCATGCTTGTAACACAGTCATTTTTGGGAATTTTTTTACCAAATTTGCAACACAGGCCTTTTGGGAGCCCACCTCATGAACAGCGACACTGTTGTTTCGTTAATCAGTCCCAAAAGGTGATTTCATGCAGTGAACATGAAATCACTTTTCAGGACCGAACAACCAGATGACAGTCACTGAATTCATAAGATGGATCTCAAGAATCCCATGTTGAAAATTTGGTGCCAAAATTTGTGAAAATGGCTGAGATATCCACAGAAGTTGAAAACAAAACATTTATGCCATTATATAGCTTACCGGCATTTCTTCAGTTCGCGGTCGGCTTTGAAGAGTGCAGAGATGTTCCTGGTCAATGAAGATCATCACACTGGGCTCCAGAGGTAAGTATGGGGTGAGGGAGTGTGGGGAAGTGGGCTGCGCAGAGGGTGGGTGCAGGTTGGGGGAGGAGTCATCAGACTCAACAAGGGACTTTTTTTTTTTACAGATAAAAAAACAACGCAGGAAGGTTTTCTTTATTTACAGCTGGTTTGAGTACGCTGGGGTGGGCTCCCAGTGCCCACCTGAAATAGTTCTTGGGGTGCTGTAGCCAATGGGGATTGGGCACCCTGTCGGCACATACCGAAAGTTGGGGGGCGCATGAGAGCTGAGAGGGATTGAGCACCCTTGGCGACATAACAAATGGCATTATGCCAACGGGGATTGGGCTTCCCCATTGGCAAATTAATTTAGGAGGGGCATGCTGACAGGGGAATTGGGCACCCCTGTTGGCTTTTATGAGGACTGTGAAAGGCAGATGGCAATAGCTGCCACCAAGTGAAATTTAAAATAAATGAAGGGACTGTAGTGGGCTGACTGTGAACAACATGGATATCTGAATCTTGAGCTCTGATATTCGACAAACAATGTTGCATCATCTTTAGCCATCTAAGTAAATTCTGCAAGACAAATTAGCAATTAAGTGCTCTGGACCACAATACAACATCTTGTTAAGGTATATTTTATTATATTCTTCTATACTGTGCTATACTCAAACAGATCTCTACTGGAAACACAAAATTTAGGCCTCAAATTATGGCTGAAAATGCAGAAAAAACGGCTTCCCTGGATAAAATAGAAACCATGTTTCAGAAATTAATTACAGGTATGAGCGAACTAAAATCCGCAACACAGCATAGTACCACCACACTAAAAAATATAGACTCTTGATTTGCTAATACAGAGCTTAAAACCAGACAGAATGAAACATATATACAAGATCTTAAAGCTACAATCAGTAAACAAGATCGTACTGTCAAAGAGCTTCGATATAAAATTGAAGATATTGAAAACTGAAGTTGAAGGAATAACTTGCGATTCTTTGGGTTTCCTGAGAATTCTAAATTAAGAGACACTACTGCATTTTTACTGCATGTCTTACCTATTATGCTGAATCTCCCTGCAGACCACAACTTCATTATCGAGCGTTCTCATTGTTCGTTAGGCCATAAACCTTCTCCCGACTTCAGACCCAGACCAATTGTAGCCAAGTTTCTGAATTTTGCACACACTGAACGTATACAACAGAAAGCCAGAGATATTGGGCACCTCAGCTGGCAAGATCACCAAATATACATATATCGAGACTTTTCAAAAGAGGTATTAAATAAAAGGAAAGCCTTTAAACCAGCTCGGAGACTGATGCACCAAATGGGACTGCGATTCACGATGCGTTACCCGCAACAATGCGAGTAGTCAGTGGCAGCTCCTATAAAGACTACAACACTTAAGAATCATTGTTGCCCTTCTTGAGCAAATTTGAGGTGCCTTCGATGAGCGCATTGAATCCTCATGGTGCGTCTCTAATCCATTCTGGCACTGCTAATGACAGCCCTGATTTTAATGCACAGACTGCTTTGGAGCCTGTTGATCTAAGCACTACCACCTCGAAGCCTCCCATAGAATCAAACATGAGACAATCCACTTGATTACAAGAAAACAATTAATTTCAATCCATAAAGTGTAAGCTACAATGTTGCATGCAGAAATCAACGAATCTAAAAAACGATGAGCCTCATACCAGTACTACAATTTCATCACCTATACCGTTAAGCAACAGATTCAAACTTCTGCAAGATACTCAGGTCCCTCAACAAGGATTTGTCGACAACAGAGTTTCAGATAGTACAGAGGCACTGTATAGTGTCCCTGAAGCCGAGGGTGAATCCGCTGATGTTTCGTGGGCAGAAGTCATAACGAGCTCAGCACAGAAATCCCTGGAACCACCAAAGAAAAAACGCCATAGCAGAGGGAAGAACAAATCAGATCCTGTTACTGTGAAGAGGAAAACCTAAGCAGACTTTTTGTTGTCTCTTGCTTGTGTTTAACAGACTATGGCATTAGAAAGTTTAGATCTCTTCACAGATGCTGAATAGGTTTCCACCTAGTATATTATGCCAATAAATTAGAATAATGAGCTATAAGTTGTGCACACACGGCTTGATACTTGAGTTTCTATATGACAAGCTCACCAGTGAACATGGACCTTGCGGTCCATTTAATCCAGGTTTTACGGGCTTAATGCTTGAGGGTTGCTAATCTATGTTCTGCCTAAATAAATTAGGCAAAGTCATAGTATACATAAATCTCGGTGTTGCCATGGAAATGATCTACTTTAAGAAGGTATCTGATACTCGTAATTAAATTAATACAGGGACTGCTGCGCAGGCAATTTTTGAACAACTGAAATACATAGAATAAATACTTATAATACTTATATTAGCTCATAACACCTCTCTTGGCTTGCTCGAAGTCTGGCAGTGTTGACCTAATTTTATAATATTACTCAGTGTATTTACAAATTGAATGAGATACATAGCCAATGCTTGTATCGTACTAATTTCCCTCTTTTACAGGGCTAATGCATAATCATATGTTTTAAGTGGTTTATTACATTTTTTTTATTAATAATTTCTGATAGACACAGAATCAGAATTGGGTATATTTTATGTACAAATGGTGAAGTTTAACCAGCTGTTACATTATTGTTTTGGGTTAGTATTTCTCTTAACTTAATCCATATGTTAATAGCCTACTTAATACTGACTCTTTTTTTTTTCACCTATTATAGATTACTTCACTGAAGGATGGGACATTTATCAGACTCAAATTTTTAAGTGTTTTTTTTTTTTACCTCCTTCAGTTGTGGTTTAGAGTTTTAACCATTACTTAACCATCTAACACAAATGATGCTGGTTGTTTGTTGTTTATGGGAATATTTGTTTCTCATTACTGTTAATTCATTAGTTTATATTGATAGTTTCAATCCTAGTTAAGGAGTTTCAGATATTCTGTTCTCCTTATATTGTTTTACACGCCATTGAGAGCTTAGCAGTGGCCTTGGTTCACCCCTTCTTATTTCAGATCACTCTCCAGTTAAACTTCATCTGTTGTGGAATTCCCTTCCTTTGAAATCATCTTCCTGGCGATTAGACACACTTTTATTTAAAGATCCAGAATTTATTCTTTGGTTAAAAACACAAATTCAGGATTTCATTTTATTCAATAACCCAGAGGATACATCTATGACCACCACTTGGGAGGCACTTAAAGCCACTCTTCGTGGCAAAATCATAAGTTTTTCTGTACATAGGAAAAGAAAGAGAGAAAAACAACTTAAGGATCTTGAGAACTTACTTAAAATTAAAGAATTACAATATTCATCTATCCCACACCCTGACCCTAAATCACAGTTACATCACAAAATCCTTAGACTTCATATACAAATTAATTATTTACTCTCTCGGAAAACCGAAATCGCATTACTAAGAATTAAACACAAGTATTGGGAGGGGGGTGAAAAAGGGAGTAAGCTATTGGCCTACAGACTCAGAGTACAACAGTCGGAGCGATACATTTCAGGCCTAAAAACACTAATGGGCAAATATGCACTGATAACTCTAACATTAACAAGATCATGTCTACATTCTATAAAAAGTTATATACATCCACCTCCTCTACATCAAATTTGCAGATTAACAACTTTCTGGATAAATTAGCCCTTCCCCAACTTTCACATGATGCAATAAATTCTCTAGATAAACCAGTTACAATAGAAGAAGTTCAACAAGCACTTTCTTCCCTTAAAACTGGATGTGCCCCTGGTGGCGATGGTTTCCCAGTAGAGTTTTATAAAATATGACTGATTTACTTGGCCCTTTACTATTAAGGTATTTCATGAATCCATAACCCTAGAAAAAGTACCTCCAGCATTAATGGATGCAATCATTACAGTACTCCCCAAGAAGGATAAGGATGTTGCTCTTCCCTCTAACTATCATCCTATATCATTATTTAATGTAGATGGCAACATTTTTGCAAGTCTTTTAGCTATTCATCTTAAACCCCTCATTCCCCAATTAGTTAATAAATCTCAAACAGGTTTTTATTAAGGGTAGGACGGGTTTAGATCATCTTCACTCCTTATTCAATCTCACGTATAAAACTACATTACTAAAACCCCCTGCAGCAGCTATTGTCATCGACTTTGAAAAGGCCTTTGATTCTTTGAATTGGAATTTTCTTTATCTAGTTCTATCTCCCTTTGGCATTAGTGATCACTTTTGTTCATATATAAAATTACTATATACTTCCCCCACAGCAAGGGTCCTTACTAATTCTGCTCTATCCCAACCTTTCAAATTAACTAGCGGTACTAGACAAGGATGTCCCTTATTCCCATCCCTTTTCATTTTAGTCTTAGAACCTTTGGAAGCTGCTCTCTGCCAATCTGACAAAATCAGAGGCATAGCGATTGGCAATATACAATATACATCCTTATCTTATGCCGATGATCTGTTAATTCTATTAGAAAATTTAGAACTCACTGCACATCCACTTATACAACTATTAAATACGTTTACGGAACTTTCCGTTCTTCCAGTTAATTACAAAAAAACTGAGATATTACCACTGAATAGACTTTGTAAACCCTATATGAATAATGTTCTTGGCTTTGGTTGGGCACCCAGGGCATTTCATATTTAGGAATTAAAATTTTGATAGACACTGAAAAAAATTTGGGAGGCAAATCTTACTCCTATCCTTGCATAAATTAAAACAACACTTGAAAGGTAGAAAAATCTTGACCTAATGTTGATTGGTAAAATCAATGCAATTAAAATGTCTATTACTCCCAAGATATTATATCTTTTTTCTAACATACCGCTAATTTTGCCCACTATTTTTATTTCTCAAATTGACTGGGAATTTTATCTGGGAGGGTTGAATCCCAAGATTTAGTAGAAATAAACTACATACCCATTGGTTCCAGGGTGGGTTTACTCTTCCCTGGTTTTTAGCCTATCTATGGGCATTTCGTGCCTCACAAACCACAAAATGGTTTACTAAATGGAATAAAGAATCTCCTTTATGGATTAATATGGAAGCCTCCTTGATACCAGGAAGCACTCCCATCAATTTCATTCTCAAGCCATTATCACTAAAATAAAAAAAAAAATCCTACAATTGTTTTATCAATTCATTATTGGCTTAAATTACATAGATGGTTAAAAACTGACCCAATTCCTACCTTTTATTCTCCCATATGGGGAAATCAAAGAACAACCTTAGATGGCCAACCATTATTTTGTAACCCATGGAAACATAAAAACATATTATTTTTGGGTGATATCTTAATCAAAAACAGCAACATTATAAATTCTTTCATGTATGATTTTACAATCCAATTGGGATATAAATAAAAAGGATTTCTGGAAATATCTACAGGTTAGAGCTGCATTAGCTCCTAGATTACAGCATATACATAGAATAACATGTAACAATCTAAATATCACCCTATGGGTGAATACCTCATCTGGACTAGTTAGTAAAATATATAAAATGATCAGGGACAATTTACCAAATCAATCACTTTCAGCTAAAGCTAAATGGAACTTAGCACTACAAGAAAATATAACTGAATCTCAATGGAGTCAGTGCTGGACTGTTTGCCATAATACATTTAGAGATGTTCATAGTGCACTTATTCAATATAAGATCCTTCACTTGTGGTACAGAACACCAGCCTTACTTTACAAAATGGGAGTTATAACAAATGATGTATACTGGAGACGTCATTCACTAATGGTAATCTATTCCACATTTTGTGGCTTTGCAAACCCATATCTACATAAAGCATTCGGTTCATCATTTGGCTTTTAATATTGTTAAATACTCTTTACCTTTTGACCCCCAGTACTTTATTCTAGGGATTATTGACAAAAATATTCAATTGACTAGATACCAGCATAGATGGCTGCAAATATTGTTTATGTAGGTCAAATGTCTAATTTTAATTAATTGGAAGTCACAGATAATACCTACATTTGTAGATATCTTTAGTAGCCAAACTCACACTGCATCCCTGGATCGTATATTTTATCTGACTTTAGATCGATTAAACAAATTTAAACTGTACTGGCAGGATTATTTTAATTTTTTAGAATCTGGAGGATCAGGAAATATTTGTAGACTTCCCCTTTAGAAGGATCCTAAGAATATTTGGTAGACTAGGCAGATTGTATCTCCCTATAATATAGATAGGATATATTGTTACGTATTATAATACTGTGTTTATTTTGTATACTGTGCAGAAATAAGATTGAATAACATTGACTGCCATTACATATCATGACTTGAAGTATATGTATATAATCATTATACCAATTTAGATCCAATTCTATATTTAATCAAAATGTGGAATGTGTAGGACGTCATGCCATATTGGGTGCTATATACATGTCTGCATGGTATTATTGTGTGATAATGTAGAAAATGTTTTTATTTCTAATAAAAAGATTAACTACAAAATAAATGCAGGGACATTATGCTGATGGGGACTGGGCTACCCCATCTGCAAATGACCTGGAGAGGGGGCATGCTGACAGGGGGATTGGACACCCCTGTCGGCTTTCATCGGGACTGTGACAGGCGGTGGCTGTCCGTCGGCTTCTGTGGGGACTGTGAGAGGTGGACGGTGAAGCTGCTGCCATGTTTATTGAAAGGAGACACCAGACAAGGCAAGCTGTAATTCGTTGCTGCAATCAGGGACCATCTCAGCAGCAAAAACAGCTGACTGTTAGTGACGGGGTGCTCCCCGATTGCAGCGGTGAGTTTCTTTCAAGTTGGTGACACACTGCACTACTGCTGTCATGGACAGCCTGCTCCTCTATTGGTGGCACAGAGACCAGCCCCACTGGCTACAACACTGCCGCACCTCCACAACTCGCTACTACAGGCAAGCTGACGCAATACATTTCTTGCGCATGCGCGCAAGCAAACATAAAAATGATAGGTGCAAAAAAGTAAATTGGGACAATAGAAGAGGACATAGAGTGCAAGGTTGAGAGATTTTATAGCAATAGAGGATGGTCAAAGGCGGAAAAAGTAATACTGGTTACAGAAATATAACAGAGGAGAGGAGAGGAGAGGAGAGCAGGTGTGGGGGAAGGGAGGGGAAGAAGAATGCAGAAAACTAAGAAGCATTGAAGGGGGGAGACATGGGGAGGATGATATACAAGTGTTTAGTACTAGTTCTGGATGAGGGGAATAGAGGGGTTGGAAGCAAACTGGGCCAGATGGGAAGTGGGGGAGTAGGGGGAGGATTAAGTGCCAGGAGTCAGAGAGAATATACATGAAATAGTAAGCAGGTTCAAGCATAGCATTTACATTCATCCTTCAACATACGCCCAGTCAAGGACTTGAATGTACACAAGCCAACAATAAGGTTAAGTTTAAGGGTTTTTTTGTATAGTGTTCCATAAGGTCGGCAGCGCATAATTTAGGGATGAAGAACCAAACCGGATTCTAATCCGTGGAGTATCAAATGTTATATGTGAGAACTTCCTAAGGGTGTACACACTGGAGGCACATTTAAACAAGGAGCAGATGTAGGAATGGAGTTTCAGGGTTAGAGCTCTGTAAACCCAGAGGGATGTATGGCGGCACCTCCTGACACTAAGGGATGGCCAACTAACCTGCAGATAAAGGGAGCAATGGTGGGTGTTGAAAGGGATTGGCAAGATGGTGGCATCCATAACAAAAGGAGCATTGTCCCAAACTAAGTTAAGTTGCTATTCTAGGGCTGATCCTGCCCTTTTGTTAATTTTCACAGTCCCCCCCGGATGTTGTAGGCACACCTGTGCCTAGTTATCCAGTTCAATCTCTGTTGCAAATTGAGAATTCCCTGCCCTGTCATGGGTGCAATAGTGCTCCCTGTACAGAGACAGGATGGTCCCCTTGGCCATGCGGTTGCAGCTGCGGTGAACAGAGGTGCATTAAGCACTAAACATGCCGGACTTCTGCCCCCACCCTCCATGTGTCTCCCAGCTCCCCGATGCCTTACTGATGGCCCAGGGCTGGAGTACATGGAGGAGATCCACTTTGCTGGCAGCAGTTGTGCTGGAGAGGTGCAGTTCATGCAGGTGTGCAGAGCTCTGGAAAGGAATTATTGAGCTAGCAGCAGCTCACACATTCATGCAAGCAGCAGGTCACACTCCAGTAAATCACAGAGCAGGCATCAACTCGCGCACAAGTAGTAGCTCCCCTAGTCTCCATACAGGCTGCAGTCCCGGGGCCCAGAGTGTACAGAATACAGATGGCAGGCAGGTATTTCTGGACAGGGCCAATTGAGCACAGGTAAGCCTCTTCATTTGGGGGAGGGGTACATAAGAGACCGCAGCTGCTACTAGAGCCAGGCGGAGTAATGGAATGCAAAGCATACAGAGGAACTGCAGTGAACTGATTGCAAGCGTTGGTGAGGAACAGCAGGTGAAGTGTTTGGATATGACAAGCAGGTAAAACAGACATGAAATACTGCAGCATAACAGAAGTATGATATATAGTCGAGTAAGCAAACTGAAAACACATTGCAAGTAAGCACTGAGTTGCATGAGAACAAAGAGCAGCTTGCAGTGCTGGCTGCCTAAAAAGGCAGAAAATAGAAAACTACCCCCTGAGGTGCAAACAAAAGAACTGCAGAAGGTAAACCCCAATTAGAAAGGCCCCAAAACAACTGAGAGGATCGAAAGCTGCAACCATGGCAGTTGGAGTGAGGGTTGGGGAGCGGAGCCTCCAACTGCAGCAAGGGAGCTTCTGAATGAAGCTGAAGGAAGCTGGTTTATATAGCCCAGGGGGGGTGTGTGGCTGGTCACTTCTGCTCGACAAACCATGAGCATAGCCTTTGCATTTTAAGGCCTGAGGGAGCTACAATTTACATTGTTTTGCTCCTGGAACAGAGTCAGACTTTTTAATTTTACCCCTGGAGGAGTTCCTTGTTTGTCACCCTCCCCTCATGCCATTTCAAGAGCCAGCTGCTCACTGGACAGCACTATGTTTAGTACATCTCCTTACAGAGTGCACAACCTCTCTGGGTTGAAGACGTTAGGGTTCAACTAAAGGCTGAAGTAAAATATATATACAATATGTAACTGGATCACTGTGAATGTTGCAATTGTATAGTGGGCACAAAAAAAGTTGTGGGCCTGGGTTCTTATTTTCTTGAATGGGCGTTCATATCCAGATATTTTAAGTTTTGAGCGGTGCCTTCTGAGTTAAGTTTAAGCGGGGTTGGTGTCAGAGTGTTACAACCCTCTGGGATGCTGTACCTCTCCTCCTTCCCAGTGTCCCCTTACACATGAAAATTCAAAATGCAGCCCTTAAATCAACACAAATGCAATTAATGGCTTACTACTAATGAAATGCTCATGAGACAGAATGTTAAATACCAATAAAAATATTTATTGGAGAATATTTATGGTACTGAGACTGAAGGTAGATGCCTGACTAGGCTCGGCCTATTAAAGTGACAGTACCCACTCCCACCAGGTAATGCAACACAGTGGCTATAGAAATACTGTAACCCTTGGTATTACCAGCCCATCTGTATGGGGACACTACCCCCTTCCCACAAGTACCAGTTTAAACCCTTATTTATTTAAAAGTTTCACCAGGCAGGCATGATGAGCAGGACTGCTTGTTTCTATATGCGTTCTGGGGGGAGGGGGGAAGAGAATGAACAGTTCAAATTACACTAACATAGATACAGCTCTTGAATAGTAACAATGCACAGAATACATTAACCTTGCAGTCTACAGTAAGTATATAGTAACAATAGGGGACAGCACAAAATAGCAATATCCATAGGGTACATATATGTAACTTGTAGTAGGTGACCGCCCAGAGTACAAGTAGCATCAAAATACAGCATTAATGGTAGTAATGGAGAAAAATGCTGAGCAATAGCAGTGGGAGGTCCCAGAACAATAGAGGTGCATCACGGATGAAGGGGGAACATAGAGGATAGAACTTAGCTGGGTTTGGTGTGGTGAGGATAGACTTAGGTATAGCCGAAGGTGTGGAGAGGGTGAAGGTTGACAGCCTGAGAGGAGGACTCGACTTTGAAATTGGAGGTAGGTGAGTTAGGGGGAGGCACAATAGTAGGCAGAACAAGGCAAAACCACCATGTGGTGAGAGTTAGACTAAGAGTGTAGCTGAAGGTATGTAGAGGTACAAAAGGTTTGTATGAGAGGTGGATTGGTCCTGGGTGTGGAGGTAAAAGAATTAAGGGCAGGCACAGACTGGGGAGATACAGTCATGAATTAGGGAGGAAAGGGATGCTTGGGTGGGTGTGCCACGGATGAAGGGGGGAGGGTGTTCCACAGTTTAGGGCATCGATATGAGAAAGAAGACTGACCAGCAGTGGTGGACCTTTGGGAGAGAGCCAGGAATTTGTGACCGGTGTTGTGGAGGGAGTAGGAGAGAAGGGTGGAGGTAGAGAGTGTAGAGCCTTATGCCTTAAGCCTTATGGGAGCTCCCTGTGCTTTACTGGGTACCCAGTCAGAGAAATGGTGCAGACCCATTGAAGTTGCTGCTGGTTGGCTGGCGGTGGTGCACTTTAAACATAATAAAACACTGTTGTTAAACCCAAAATCCAAGGGCCATGCAATTGCTAAGATGGCAAACCTCAACTGAGGTATTTCTAGATCGTGGCCCAATGGCCAAAGCTGTAGCTTTGGTGGCAAACTTTGTACAAAATCCCAGTTGCAGGGCAAGCCCTGAGAGCACTCATGGCTCTGGTGTTACCAGCTTCCCTAACAACTTGGGCTGTTCATCCTCCTGTCTGCAGGTGCAGGTTCTCTTGAGCAGTTGATCAGTTGTGCAGTCAGTTGGGGGGGGGTCAGCTCAGCCATGCACGTCTAAGGTGCATCGGGATGTGGATCTGGCTTTCTGTTTCAGAAGTCACCTAGACCACTCTGGCTCCTTTCTCCTCTTTCTTAGAAAGATAGACCAGCCTAGGGAGCAAGGGCCATGTGCCCCATGTCTGTGCTTCTGGGCCCTTGTCTGGTATGTTAGCCAGTGCCTAGCAGTAGCACTAACCGTTTTTCTCCCTGTCTGCAGTCTTAATGCAGGCTTCAACATACAGCAGTACTCACTCAGAGGTTAGCAGCTGTGGTACCTTGCTGGAGTAGTATGCTTTTGTGTTATTGCACAGGAACAGTCTCTTTTAGCAAAGAGGTGTCGTTCTGACACAGTCAGCAAATACGCAGTTAAGTCTATACTCTTGATGGGTTGTAGAAACCTTGAAATCGCCTCCGGAACAAATTGGCCGTGGAAGCCCAGGCTGGCTTCCCTGACTTGGTTCTGGCCAGCAGCACAAGTCTTACTCATGCTGTGAGAGCTCACTGCCAACTACCTTGTTTTGGATCTGCCCACAGCATTTCTCTGGGTAAAGGCAGCTTCTGATTAGTACAGTGAGCTGTAAGTCATTTATATTAGCATGCAGAATGTTCATTCAACACCCTATTGACTAAGTAAAAGGGCACCAAGCATACTGTGCAGTCACTCTCCCATAGAGCTCTTGTTGTCTTCTGATGAGATCCCTAACCTCTGATTAGCTGTCAGCAAGGTCAGGGGTCAGCAAGATGGTGTCTTTCTTTCTGAACAGGAGCATTGCTTCACATTAAAGTTCTCTGTTAAGGCAACGGCCCTTCTTTTTGCATTATCTGATTGCTTAATTTGATGGGCACAAGAGTGCTTTGGTATCCGGTCGTGGTCCGGTGAGAATTGGGACTTTCCCCACCCTGTGGGGAGCTCCGTACTTTGTTCCCCAGGCAGTGCAGGTCCCTTATAACAAAATCAGCTGACTGCCATGCTGATCCATAGACACAATGGTGCCAAATTCATGTTTTTTCTCTGTGTACCACTCGTGTCTCCGAGCCCCTTGATCCCCTTACTGGTGTCCCTGTGGCTGGAGCACACAGAAGAGGTCTGCTTTGCTAGTCATGGGCCATGGGCTCTAGCAGTGAAAACAGGTCACAATGCTGGGTGGGTGTGGGGCACAGAGCACTGAGAAGCAGGGTACAAGCTGGCAGCAGCTCACACTTCCCAGCAGTCAGCTCAAGCAACTGTGCAGACAGCAGCGCAAAGGATTAGAATCCCTGAGCAGGTGGTGACTTGGAGATCAGCTCCTCCAGTCTCCATACAGGCTGCAGTTCCAGGGATCAATGTGAGCAGACAGCAGATAGTAGGCAGTCTTTCCTGGTTGTGGCAGTGAGGAGGCAGGTAAGCCCCACAATTTTGGGGGGCATTACATTTATATAAGGGCAGGGCACCCCTTTGTGTCGAGTATTTGGAGGCACTTCTCATCTGAAGGGCAACTGCCTTACAGCATGAACACTGTACCTTTTGCCTTTGCTTCTTGCCACCATGGGTCAGGGCAGTTGGGGACCAGGGCAACCAAAACACATACAGTGCCAGGGGCACTACAAATGTGAGACCACACACAAAACAACTGTCCACACTGGAAGCGGGGTCAAACAGGCTGTATGTTTGTGAGACTTTTATTAACTGCATTGATTCTACACAGCAAGAAAGGGCATTACCCTTGCCAAGTAATCACAATTTCCATTATTTCATTACTCAGGCCATGTTCAGTACAATCTAGTAATAGCTTCTATGCACACAATATTACACCGCACTTCACTGCAATTCTTTAGACTCTGCCCTTCACTCAGAGGGGGCTTAGACTGCTGCTTCTAGTACCATAATCCATGTCTCACTTTTGGGGTCTTCTGGGCTTTTATCACACCCATAAGACCAGTTGCACTGTGGCACCATTCCAGGCAGGGCGAGCACTAGCATGGGGGCAGATGTGCCAGCGTGTGACTACTGTGCGAGCAAATGGCATCAAAACAGACAAGCAAATCAGCAGTATGATCTGCTCCTCAGTTTTACTATATAGCTGGTCCACCAGTGTGGGTGTCCTTTCAGACACCACACAGATAGTCCTAGTGACCCAAACAGAACAGGCTCCCATGTCTGTCTCTTCACCTCAGAAGTTACCAACCCCAGCTCTTGCCAGGCCCCTGATCCTCCTGACGGCAATTTATAAATGTTCCTGCTACCATTACTGGAGGGTTACTATCACTTTTAAGATACCTACGTGTATTCTTCTCTAGAACATCTCTGTGAAGGTTCATGTCCATATTTGTTCGCCCTTCTTACTTCTGATGGGAGTGGATCAGCAAAGATCCTGGTGACCTCCCTTTAGGGGTGTTCCTCCACTGCTCCCTGGTGCCAGTCGGGTATCAGTGTTTCCTCACTTGGGCCAGGAAAGTTACCTAAGTTCATCCCATGTGTGCCTAGGAGGTGCACCTCCCCACCCCAGGGAGAGTGAGGAGAGATAAGGTTCCTTTCCTGGGCTCCTCCTGTATTCAAACAGTGTAATCTCAACTGCTGGAATCACAGCTCTTCTCTTGGCTGCTGGACTGAACTGCACAGTACTGCCTGGCACTCAGCCAGCTTTGCCCTCTTATACTGTAAAGGAGGAAGACAGGGCCATTAATATTCATGTCTGAATTTCCCTCTTCTAGCTGAGTCAGAAAACACAGAGCACAAACTCCAGAGACACTGGCTCCTAACTGCAGCCCACTAGAGAACATTTTTCTGGGTCAAGTTTAACCCTTCAAGTGCTTTCACGTGCTTTCACTGCCTTGAGCCTGGGAGAACAGAGAGGCTGGTTACGTATCCAAACAGCAGTACTTAACGAGCACCAGGTAGACACCCAGGAAGACAGTAATGTTATCCTGAAAGCTCTGTTTCTGTTTTCAGGCTCACACAGCATTTCTGCTGAATCCTGCTTGGCTGTAGGTTCACTCCTGTCTCACCCACACCAACAAAAACAAAGGCCAAGAAGATACATAGCACTTGGCACAGTAGTAGCAACACCACATTAGTGCCCTCTTGTGACAGTACTCCAGTGAAGGGACTATGTTACCAAAAACTGTCATATTTTTATAATTGTTTAATAGTTTTAAATACATATTTTTTAATTTCCACAAAAATCTCTTTTATAAGATGCTCCAGGGCATTAGTTGTACTACGTTTACCCTGCCATACTACCACTGCAAAATGTCATTTGGCCTTGCGTTGGCTTCATACCTAACTATGCCCCTGGGCATGTGGTAAACCTTGTACAACCAATACCCTGGAGTGTATTATTTAAGCAATAAGGCACAACAAGGTGTATGTTATCGGGTAATAATGTCACTCCTGGGGTGGGTTGAAGCACGAGGCAAAGTTATTACACAATAACACACACCTTGGAGTGCCTTATTGCAGTTATACAATGGCTTGATGTTATACAAAATTAAAAAAAAATGTTTTTAGTAGATTTTTTGTATTTCTGAAGAGACAACAGCAATCAAAAAGGTCCAATAAATCCATACAGTGAAGTTATTGTGTAATAACATCACTGTCCCAGGCACCCACTGACCAATCAGAATACAGGAAATTTCCTTTCCATTGTATAATGTTTATTATGAACCGACAATTTTAAATAGAGGAATATGATTGGCCAAGAGCTCTTTGAAGCCATGATGATATCGGGCTACATCATCACAGCTTCAAAAATGTTCCGGTGCCACCAGCCTCATTGCTGTCTACTGTCTGAGAACTATTTTTTCAAAATGTACTCCTACATCACCCAAAAACTCATTCATAAAACATGTTAAAACCTGTTTCTTTTATTTTTTTTATTTAAAAAACTTGAAACTCAGTTTGTAATAGCAATAAGTCACTCCAAGATGTGGTATATCATGGGATATCATCACTTCTTGGGTGGTTGGATGCACTCGGCCTGCGGCCTCATGCTCAACCACTCAAGGCGTGACGATATCCCATGATATACCACACCCTGTCATGCCTTATTGCTTAATTATACAAGACCTACTAGGACTACAGTAGTGGGCACAGTAGAGCTGATTGAGGCAGTAAAAATTTAAAGGAACATGCATGCATTTTCCAAAAGTGTACAAATCAGCCAGAGTGCATTTATTTAAAGTAGGCTGATGAAGAGGCACTTTGGCAAGACAGTGACCTATCAGATTCAGCCACCTGAACCATTTGATTTTGCCAGCTCACATTAATTCCTGATATAACTTAGACACTTCAAAAGATTCTATCGGGGTGAGCAACCTAGCAGTGTTGGCAGCAAAGAATCAGGTGAAAACCCTGATCTATTGCATGGGTGACTGTCACAGGCTGGTTCTCTCCCAGAACTCAGTCTGCACTGCTGCCAGTTTTCATAACCCTTCAGACACCTGAAAGCATTATCTTGGTATGCTGTCACCACTTGGTGTGACTCTTATTCAGGGTATCTCGAGGTCCAAATCCCACTAGAGCCTCTGCTCACAGAGTACAGTGCTCTTTCGCAAAGGGCAAGCAATCCACCCCTTTTGTTGCATCTGAGAACGCTTTGCTTTAGATAGAGTAGCTTTGTAGCCTGTCTCTTCAGGAAGGGATCACAGACTTGCCAATTTACCCCTGGTTATCTATATCTGAAATGACTTGGTCGCAGAAAGCATGAAATATATAAAAAAATGTAATACTTCACGATATTTACATATGCTGCAGGATAATACACACTAAAGACTATGGGGGATACAGCAGTTCTACAGAGATAAAAAATAAATGCATTTGAAAAGACAGAGGTCACACAGAAAAAAGTCAACTCAAAGCTATCTAAATTCCAAGTAGAGTAGACGCTTATCCTCAACTGGGAACTGGTGAGTTATGGCTGACTTGGACCCGTGGTGTTACTAGTCCAAAATTCCAAACATAATTGAATTCACAGTGCAAACCTACAACAGAAATACCTGCGGCTGTCCAACCCACTATCCCCGCATCACTGGACAGACCCCGCTGACATCACACTCTGTCTCTGCTTTTTATCTGTGGTGACCACCTTTTCCCCCATACTGGTCCAAACCAGATTTGTTTCTTAGAGTTTGGTCCTTTTGTTATCCTGGCTGACTACCCAGGATACCCACTCTGCCTTGGCCCTGTTTATATTCAAAACATGTCTGTTTTTTCTTTCTATGAAAGGTACTCAGCCCTATTGTGTTTACCCAAAACAAAATCCTTTTAGATCATATGACTTCTGCCACCCACACCCACTTGTTTTCCAAGGGACCACAGATCTGAAAGAATCTGTAATCTCCTTTCCCACATGACTTAAAAATATTTTTACAAAAAAAGTAGTAAATTAAAAAAACGAAGCATTTCTTGGTCTTTACATCTGTTACAGTGACAAAGCTGACTTTATCCTCAGGGGGATGACACTGATGGACACTGAACAAGAACACTATGACCTGGTCTGGGCAAAACTTTGTCAATGTTTCACAGGCCGCAGAAATGTCATCTGCAAAACAGAGAACTGTAATGTGCAAAACAGAGAACTGTAATGTGCAAAACAGAGAACTGTAATGTGCACAAGCAGGCAGAGGTGAACCCAGTGATGAGTTCATTACAGCGTTGTACGTCCTAGCAGAAGTTAGGTCACCACCAGTGCTGTGTTGTACGATTGCTGAAACTCAGTGGAATGCCAGGCCACAGATTCACCAGTCTCAGGGGACTTTTAACCTAACACTGCATTTCCATTCTTCATGTGACTTAATCTTCAACACTAACTGATATTTTAAAGTAGTTTTGTTTTGCAATGAATTTATATTCTTTCTAAAAGAGATATACTGTATGGAGCAATTGGCCTATAGCATGCTGTGAAAATGGCCCAACACCAGGGCCATTCACAGAGCATCCAACCTGTATAAAACAGCACTGGGCTTACAGTGTGCTTTTTCACAAAGCACTCAACCTATCCTATATGACCCTGGGTCTATTGCTTGCTTTGCAAATGGCCCTGTGCTTGTCCTATGCGAAGCAGTCGACCCATAGAACATAGCACGGGATCTGTAGCCTGCTTCATGCCGGGCCATGTGGACCCTAAGAGAAGCAGCAGACCCTTCAGGGCACATGCTAGACAGGTAACTTGCTTTGTGCAAGGCTCTGCAGGCCTTTCGCAGAACAGCTGACCCATCGGGCACTGCACCAGACCTATTGCCTGCTATGTGCAGGGCCCAAAGTAGTAGACCTGTCAGGTCTGAAAGTTGCCAGTTGCATGGTCGGGGGGGGGGGTAGCCACCTGTCCCGTGAATTTGATTAGAAAATGTAAAAACAATGTGAGTTTTGGTTGATACAAACAAATCATTAGGTCACCCAAAACAAGCAAATTACACATGCCCATGAACAGATTTTTTTTTGCCCCTTTTTGACGACTTTGTTTCTTATAAATCCCAAAAAACGGATGCAAAAAAGTCCCAGCACATGCATGAATTACATTTTTGGGACCTAGGTATTTATTTTTTTTATATCACCCATCATGTTTTTAGTTTTTAACATGTTCTTACTAAATTTGAGGACAGAAGTGTTTACCCCATGACCACTAATTGACACTTCATTGAAATAAATTAATTTTTCAGGAACACCAAATTCACACTTTGTTGAAAACAAAAGTCCCCGTGCAAGTGCGTTTTTTTTTATTTTATTTCTTTCCCCATTTGCCCACCCCCAACTAGCATACCACAGCAGAAGACAGGGAGCAGCCAAGGTAGGGTGAGGGCTGTTCTATTTGCCTGCTGTGGGACCCAAACCTGTAAATACTTGGGATGACCTGGGGGCCAGAGGAGAGTGGCACAGGTGACAGGATGGGTGAGATTACTGAACCGGCTGGGTGGGGCCTTATTGACCAGCCAATCAGATTACTTTTTAGTAGTTTACCATTCTGTAATCAAACTATTATGCCAGCCACTGCAGGAGGGGAAAGAACACACAAAACAGAATGCTCTTTGACTTATGAATTTGGTTGTCATTTATTTGTATGTCAGAAGTTCCCTTCCCCCACAGAGACCCTCAAAGAGCAGATATTCCATCAATATTTATTTCCATAAACCAAGATTAAATACAGCAAAGCAGTGCTAAACAGTCCACAAAACCCCAAGGAGAATTTCTGTTGGGGCATGTATGTGCATAGGTATCTCACTTTTATAAATACAATTAAATTAAAAGATGTAAAGCTCAGAGCACTTCCAAAATAGAAGTGCACACAAAACACATCAGGATAACACAATAATCTGTACACAAACAATACAAATAATTTGAAGTAGCAAAACAAACAAAAAATGTACACTATTTTACACGGTAAGAGAACAGAGTCCTGTTTAGTTGGTTATAGTTTGGCCATGGTTTCCTCGCCTAATGTTGAGACTGACTGCGTTTCTAAGGCCGCAGCTTTATTTACCCCCAGTTGCATTCAGGATATTGTCCACTGCTGTTAGAACTTTGCATGGCTCCAGAACTTTGCATGGCTTTGACTTCCTCCACTGTTGGGCTTTTGTGAATACTCAGAGTTTACACTGAGCTTAAAGGGACACTGTCAACCCCCTTAGGCCACAAAGTGTAGCTAGTTTAAAAAACACATTTTATGATTGTTCACATTCTATAGAGACTGTTGATACAGTTGGTAGTTTGATTCAGATCCCTTTTTCTTTTAAAAAGCGAAAAAAATGACTGCTCACCATACTGGTATTGCCGCACCAAAACCTGTCTGTTTACTTTTCTTGACCATCTCCCATTGCATCTCTCCGGGACTCAGGAGCACGTCCAACACAATCTAGCCACTGATTTTGCAGTGGGAGTAGAAGAGACTATTGTATCATGAGTGGCTGCACTGTTTGAGGGCGTTTCTAATGTTCAGGAAGTGTGCACTTAGAGTAGTTTAATTGTATGAAGCAAAACAAAGCTGGGCATAGCTATACATTACCATGCATTTCAGTTCTAATAAGCAAGGAGTTAGATAAAACAACCAGCAACATCAATGAATTTTAGAGGAAGTAAACAATCGTAAAATGTGGGGTTTTAAATAAAAATAATATGATGCAAAAAAGGTTGACAGTGTCCCTTTAAGAGAGACAAGCAGAAAGAGAGCCAGAGCTGTATTTGCTCAAATGCCAGTGGGAACTCTCCAGGGTAACCAGGGTGGAGGTAGCCACGGACATTGAAAACATGACAAAGAACAGGGCCATTTAAATTCCTTTATTTTATGTTTGAGTTAGAGTTAAGTAGCAGTGATAGGTGGGGAACTGACAGCATAGGAGACAAAAGCCTTCTGTCTTTCTTCCAGCCAGGTACTGAGTACGTTTTGCCATGCTGAGGAATTGTGTGTTGGTGAAAGGTGAGAAACTGACAACAATAGAGACTGAACCCTTCTCTTAAGTCACAGATCAGGTATAGTGTGAGTCAAGTTTAGTAAAGATTTATCCACTCTGAGGAATTAAGTGCTGGTGAAAGGTGAGGGACTGACAGGAATCTCTCTTTAGCCACAGATTAGGTACAGCGTAAGGCAGGTTTAGTAAAGACTTATCCACACTGAGGAATTTAAGTGCTGGTGAAAGGTGAATTACTGACAGCAATGTAGACTCAGTCCCTTTCTTTAGCCACAGATCAAGTACAAAGTGGGGCAGGCTTAGTAAAGACTTACCTACGCTGTGGAACTGAGTGCTAGTGAAAAGTGAGGGACTGACAGCAATGGAGATTGTCTTTGAAGCCCTCCCTTTAGCCACAGATCAGGTACAGCATGGTACAGACGTTAAAGACATGACTGCTCTGAAGAACTGAGTACTGGTGAGCATTCATACTGACAGCACTGGAGACTGAAGCTGCCTCTTTAGCCGCAGACCAGGTGGAGTGTTGGGCGGGCATAGTAAAGATATATCCGCATTGCAGAACTGAGTGCTGCTGAAAGGTAAGGGACTGACAGCAAAGGAGACTCAGGCCCACTCTTTTGCCGCAGATCAGGTACAGTATGGGACAGCTTTATATAGATCAATCCACACTGATGAATACAATGCAGTTAGAAACCCTCTGTTTAGGCCAGGCACCATGCTAACTTCTTCTGCCTGTAATGAACTCAGTCCTGCTGAAAGGTGAGGGACTAACACTACCGGAGACTGAAGGCATCAGTTTATCCAAGCCAGGTACGGAGTGGGACAGGCTCAGTGTAAGTTCCCCACACAGTGATAACTTTATTTCTGTTGAAAAGTGAGTTGCTGAGAGTGTGTGTGTGTTTGGGGGGGGGAACTCTCCTTATAAACAAGTTAGATATAGTTGTGAATGGGTGCATTGCAGACTTCCACATGAGAACATGCTGGGAGCTTGGAAGAGCCAAGATGTTTCTCAGCCTAAATTGGTCGCCTCTACTTGGTGGACAGCATGCATCTGTACCTGCGACAGCAGTAATCACAGTCTTCCCAAAATGGAGAAGTCCAATCTGACTCTGTGGATCTCAAGTATTTTATGTCATTGCTGGGACATGACTGACTAGCAAGTGATGTCTGATGTGACCGCAAGATAACTGGGGTGTTTGGCTCAGTCATCAGTGGATTCTGAGACTGCTGTAATGGCCATGAATCCTTTCTGAGAAGATGTAGTGTGTGTAGGTGGGATGTAGGTGGGTTGGGGTATAGAATTTCCCAGAGTTTGCAGTCACCTGTCAAAAGTGCAGGTTTGACCTTGTCTAACTCATACCATCAAATAGGAGTCACTGGCTCGTGTGTTACCATTTTGTCCTAAGCTCTACACCAATGCAGAGTTGGAGACCATACCCTGTGCCAGCAAATGCCAGCCTTGTCCAAGATACACTTGAGCAGTGTGCACCTGAGCAGTCTTCCCCTGTGTAATCCATCTTCTTATAGCCTCCCATTTTCATACAGACCCAGCAGCAGACCCATCAAAAATAACACACTAAAGAACACAAAGGTGAAACATTTTTGAGCAACAGTACGAAATCATTGGTCTTCTTGATTGAGAAACAGAGGCAACAGCAATAGTCCTTTCTGGGGAGGGAAGAGTCTGAGAACTCCAGTTCAGGTTTTTCCTCTGTCTATGACTGTAGTTAGTAACTTGATTTCTTT
Organism: Neoceratodus forsteri; assembly: GCA_016271365.2. Classification (NCBI taxonomy): domain Eukaryota; kingdom Metazoa; phylum Chordata; order Ceratodontiformes; family Ceratodontidae; genus Neoceratodus; species Neoceratodus forsteri. The sequence goes on along the minus strand of CM028129.1, from coordinate 1,704,085,372 downwards.
GTAGTGAAGACTGACCCAGTCTGTCACTGCTATGCAGAAATGAGGAGAAGAACATGAACTGGACTGAACTGTCTTTGTTTATTGTATGAAACATGGTCACATGACTGACAGTAGAATCGCTCTGCAGACTGTCATGTAGCCTCTGTATAACTTACAAAAATATCAATTTAACAGAATGTCTCTTCTTTTCAGTCTCTATGTAGCGATGGCGTGCCTTGGTGTTCGGTTACGCCCAGCTTTGCTCTTGCCTTTCTTGCTGCCTTCTGGGTTGGGCTTGTACTTAATGGCCATCTGCTTGTACTTCTTGCGTTGCTTGTCACTGCACCATACCTTCTCACAGTACTCCTCCACGTGGTGTAAGTTGGAGTAGCCAATCAACTGCATGATGTCCTTGAACCATAGTCGGGTGTGGGCTACCCCTGGAGAGCGAGGCTGAGACACACAGGGAGACTTGCCTCCATACTCTTCTTCATCCTCACGGTTCCGCAGTTCTTCTAGCTGCTCCCCCTCAATCACATCCAGGCTGATCTTGGTGACGGTCTGTGCAAAACCATGCTCCTGCGTTTTGCAGTCATATGTCCCCTCATCCAGCTTGTGAACTTTCCGAAAGAGCAGGCCATGCTCGGTTCTGACTATCCGCTCATCAGTTTTAACCTGAAAGCAGAACAAAATGGAAACCTGTTTGTAAAGAAACAATGTGCAGTATGAAAGTATACAGGCCTTGTGGCTCAGAGTTACCTACTTTTGCCCTGACCCCACACCCATCCCCACCACACTCCATCCCTTCTCTGGTGCTTAACTCCCACCTCAGTGCAGCACCTGCCCCGTGGTGGTTTCATCATGATGGGTTGTCTTGCTGCCCCCCCATAGCCCTCTAGTATGTGAGGTGGAGTGGCCAGTTGGGGAGGCAGCATGAGAGCGTCAGGCATCATCCTGGGTGCTTCAGAGTGTTTCCGCAAGGGATATCACAATATCAAATTTTGATAGTATGATAATTGAGACACATAATACCGTGGCTATCATGAATACAGTGGTATCACAGAAGTAGTTATCTTTGTTCAAAAAATGTCCCCTTAGACTCCTGTGTGAGGGTGAGTTATTGGCGCAGAAAAGATAATTTTTCATGAAAAAAAAAAAAACAGAAATTAGTTCCTGAAAGCCCTGGTATACAGTGAACCATGGTTATCATGATATCGGAAATTAGCCATGGTATTAATATTGTCTCTTCCAATCCTGCAATATAGCATGAAACCTTGTCCCATGACATCCCAGGTTTCCACTTGTTTTTACAAAAAAACAGCCATGAGATTTTTGCTGTCATATCCTCCTTAAGATTATTATTTTCGTGTTTGACTACACGGATGTGGTCTTTGGTGTTTCCCCAAATTCCTGCCTTGCTAGACTAGACATTCTTTTTCATGCTTTCTGTCATTTTGGTACTGACTCTCCTCCCTTTACCCAGAACTGCTCACGCTACGCTAATCTCTCTCTCCCTCTGCTTATGTTCAGGCACTTTTTCATTACTACTCTTTTCTCTCCATTTCAGGTTCTCCTTCCCTCTCCATATAGCTTCTTTTTTCTCTCTCTCCCCATCTAGCTACCTACTCCAATCTGCTGACTCTCAATCTTTGGTTGTCGCTGCAAAACTACTGCAGGGCAAACTACCATCTCCTTCTGCCTTCCCTGAACCTTTGGAATAATCTACCCCCTCCACCCCTCCTCCTCCTTCTCCTCTTACTGGGTGCTCAAACAACTTCAAAGCTCACTTTACTCCCTCCAGTTACTGCTCCTAGTTCTTCACTGGTGTCCTAATGCTCATTTTAGGGGCCACTGGGTTGTGTACCCCTCTCTGGCCAGCCAGTATTCTTCTTATACAAGACAATAATGCATAACGGGGTGTGTGTCATGCTAGTATAACATCACACCTTGGGTGACTGGCTTTGAGGCCGCAGGCCAAGTGTGTCCACTGCCCAAGAAGTGACATTATTTTAGCATGACACACATCCCTGGAGTGCATTATTGCTATTCTACAATGGCTAATTTTTAAAGAGAAAATAAAAATAAGAAAACTAAATTGTTAAAATATTTTTTGTTTGATTTCCGAGTGTGGAAGCATATTATGAAAGAAAAGTTCCTATTCTGTGTTTGTCTGGTAGGTGGTGCTGTTATGCAATGGGTTTCTGTCACCTAATCTCTGTCCTCCCCTTCCCTCCCTTCAAGCTACCTTCCTCTCTCTTCCGTTTGTCTATGTAGCCCACTCTTCCTGTTCAGTTCTGTCTCTGTCTAACAAGTAGGAGGGAAGTGGTGGTACCATTGTACAACTCCCTAGCAAGGCCTCATTTGGAGGACTATATTCAGTTCTGGAGGCCCCATCTCCAAACACATAGACAGGATGGAGTCAGTACAGAGGAGGGTGACAACAATTATATCCGGGGTGCAGCACAAGTCATATGAGGAGAGACTCAGAGCTCTCAATATGTACTCCCTGGAGGAAAGGACAGAGAGTCGAGAGTGGGACATGATAGAGACCTTCAAGTATCTCAAGGGGATCAACAGGGTACCAGAGGAGATCATTTTTCCCATGAAGGGAAATAGCAGAACAAGGGGGCACAGCATGAGACTAAACGGGAAAAAATTAGACTGAACTTAAGGAAATTCTACTTCACTGAAAGGGTGGTGAAGAGATGGAACAGTCTCCCTCAGGAAGTGGTGGGGGCGGCCACGGTTCAGGGATTCAAGAATGCGTGAGATAGGCACATGGGAATTATCAAGCTGGGGTGAAAGGGGGAATGGACTTGTAGCATCTAGTGTACCTTAAGCATTACAAAGAAGGATAGGGCAGACTGGATGGGCCAGAAGGCCCTTATCTGCCAACAACATCTGTGTATGTATGTCTCTTTCTCTCTCTTTTCAGTTCATCTGTCTCATCCCCCCCCCATTTGCCTTGCTTCGGTCCGCAGCTGTGACTGAAAATTTGCTTTTTGAAAGTGCAGTTGTGAGGTAATGCCCATGAATTTCTGTGTCTGTCACTTTTGTTCTCCTGGTACAGTTGCCTGGACTTAAAGTTGGTACCGGGAGAATAATCTGTACAGTAAGTGTGTTCACTTCCCGAACTGAATGTGAAGCCACCTGCCCACCAACCAGTAAGTGCGGCTTGCTCTGTGTTTTAAAACAGCACATGCTGTTTGCTGTCATGCTGTCAGCTGGGGAGCTGAAGATTTCTGCCACTGCGATTGGGATCGGAGACAAGGAACTACTCGAATGCCACTTCCGGTGAATTGCAGAGGAGCTGGATGGGGATTTGATGATGTGGGTAAAGTCAGGAGTTGTAGATGCATGCTGGTGCCAACAGTTTAAATCTGTATGTTTGGCCTTTGTTCAGTTAAGCCGGTCAGAGTGGCAGTTTGTTGTATATTGTCACAAGGGCACTGAGAAGGTTAAAAACAATTCTGGCAGAGGGGGAGGGTGGGATAAGGATTTTATCTGTGTGGGCACTGTAAAGGCAGAAAGATCCCAGTGAGATTCAGTGAGGAGAGACAGTGTGATATTTGGGTGTGTCAAGTGGTCATGTGTGTGCCTGGACTTGATACAGTGATGTTATACTCACATAACATCACTGTTCCAGGCACACACTGACCAATCCGAACATAAGAAATTTTCTTGCCATTGTATAATTAAGGAATAATCCATGCGATGGTGTGGGCTGGGCTGGGATTTACCCACACCTGGTATGAAGCACCGAAGCAGTCATAGGGCCGCAGGCAGAGTGACCATGTACCTCAGGTTTGGGTAAACCCCAGCCCAACCCACACCCTATTGTGGACTATTCCAATTATACAATTAGGAAATATGACAATTACTCAAAAAGTGAAGGAAAAGCTTTTTTTTTTTTTAGTTTTGTGTTCTGTGCTGGTTTTAATAAAATATCCTTCCCCCTACACAAAATAGTTCCTTACGGCTAGGTAGAAGCCCTCCTGTGCCCATGAAGACAGCTGGCCACAATCTGAATGAACTGAGCTCCACCAGAACTGAAAATGCCAACACTTTGATTTTAGTGTTACTGGTTAGCTCTGGGTTGTCTCCGATGTCAACACTGCAGCTTAGATCTGACTTTTTTTTTTAGTTGTCACTTGTTCTGAATGGCTTTTCATTTTGTGGAAGAGCTCCGTTAGTGTGAGAAAAAAAAATGGTGGCTTTGCCAGAGTGTATTGGCATGCTAAGTGTTCTGAGTGCAATGATTTTACTCTTTTTTAAATGTGTGGTCAGCTGATACTTCATACAATGGTTATGCAAAAATTATCCTATGGCATAACATAGCAGCCGACCAATCAGGGAAGTGAATTTTTAGACCCCATTGTATAATGCTGATTTTTGCGCCCTCCCCCCAGTTATTGTGTGCCTTGTTTATCATGTAAGTTATGATTACTTACTGCACCATACTAACGTTACTGTTGCTCACCATTTAGGTCCATACAGTTTTCCAGCTACACTAACCCGTTTTCATTTGTACCGTATTTTTGCCTTGATGTATTCTCCAATGTATTTTTCTCCTGGGTCAGACTTGGAAAAGAACCTTGGCTCAGTGAGCCTTTCTTGGTTGCTGTTTTCAAAATAAATGTAATGCCCTTCCCCTCGAACACCGACAATGTGGGCACTATGTGTGCATGTTCATGTACAGTACATGTGTGGCTGTGCATGGCATCAGCTGGCAACCTCCCTTCCTCCCAAACTGTTCCAACCGCATTGCCAGCTGTGGTCACCCAGCTGGCAATAACACAGCAGAGCTTGCTGCCCTCCTTCCCTGGAGGAGAGGATTCTCTGGGATGCTCAGTCCTCCTCCCCGTAGGCAGCCCACAATACCCTGTTCTCATTCCCAAACCAGGGGCATCGCCATCATGAGTGGTAGCCCTACTGCTGCACTGCCAGGCCAGACTCTCAACTCATTTGTTTTTAATCTTGCTTCTTGTGCACCCAAAGCTGTTACCTCCTCCTTTTGCTTGGGTCTTGCGGTGCACCACTGGTGACCCCTCTGCCCTGTCAACTGCACCCTCCACTGTCCCACTCAGTGGGGATCTGCATGTAGTATAGCCCAAGGGTACTGGTGACTGCCACACAGATGGCATGGTGCACATGTTTTTCTCCTCATTTATTTCTCCCCAAGTTCTCCCTTCCACCTTATCTCATGGGTGGTGCCTTCATCAGCCTCACATTTCACAGTTTCCCTGTGGCAAAAGTGAAGATTCCTAGCCCAGCCATGGGGGGAAGGGGGCATCACTGTTGCATCAGAACTCAATGCCAAACCCCCCCAACTGAAACTCACTGCTGTGCAGCAACTACCTCAGCCCGGCCTGCCCCCTGACATGGTGACCCAAGTCCATTTCATAACCCTGGCCACCTACACAGCAGCTGGGCCTTTGGGGTTGTCCTCAAGTCCTTTTTCAATAAAATTTCAGGAAAGCTAATTCTGAAGCAGATAAATATCTTATTCCCATGTTTGTGTTAATGATAAGTTTGGTGCTTATAGAAGTATGGATTTGTGGCACCAGTCACTGAAGTCTGACATACAGTATATTTAAAAAAGCACTCAAATCGTGGTGCTCAGACAGTATCTTCCAGGGTTGGATACCACAGTTTTCACCAGACTGTCAGATTCCATTGGATTTGGATGTCCGACCATGGATCTGGTCTCCTGGAATCCCAAACGGATCCTTTTGGGGGGGCATAGGATCCCCTGGATCTGACGGTTGGCTCACAACTATCCGAGGGGCAGATCCAAAGATGTGACAGCTGGATCAAAACATCTGGCCCCAATTGACTGAGAATCTGACATACATGTTCAGTTGGATGGGGTTCAGACCTGCCGGCTGGATATCACAGCTGTCTGATGGAGGGTGCTCAGATCCTGTAGAGCAGAATCTGAGCACCACTACTCTGTAACTGGTGCGTAGACAAGAGACTTCTTATCTACTGTCAGCATTCGGTTTATTCAGGAGCATTCCACAGGTACATTAACTGGCAGACTGGAACTGACGTTTTGCCCTGAATATCAGGGCTTCCTCTTGTCTGTCCAAGTTTGATTTGTCTGTACATAGAAACGTAGAATTTTGCCAGCAGATAAGGACTGCTTGGCCCACAGAGTCTGCCCATTTTTCCCTACATATAGTATCACCACAAAGCCTAGATGATCTTCAGCTCATTCACCCAGTGCAGCTTCCTCTTCCCTAAGATTCCCTTATGCCTATCCAATGCATTCTTGAACCACGTCGCTGTTTTTGCCCCCACCACCTCCACTGGAAGACTGTGCCAGGAATCCAGCGCTCTTTCTGTGAAGAAGTACTTTCTCAGATCTCTTCTGAATCCACCCCCTTCCAGCTTCTTATCATGCCCCCTTGTCTTTGAGCATCTCTTTTTCTGCAAAATACTTCCCTCTTGTAGCTCATTTACTCCCGTGAGGTATTTAAAGGGCTCTGTTAATTTATGGGCCTACTATTTTTAATGGAACAAACTGGTTTTACCCATGGTATGCACTCAATAAGCTGCCAGATTTTGTAGACAGATAGATAGATACTTTATTTGTATAGCGCTCCTTTCCAAGGACACTGAGCACTTCACAATCAATACAATGTTTTATAAGTATACAAAAATACGATTAAATCAACACTAACTTCCAATCAGACATAAAAATAGAACTATCTATCTAATCAATCCCAGTAAACTCAATTATCTAAAAATTTAAATCCTGGTTAAATAAATGCGTTTTTAAACCTTGTTTGAAGGTATCTACCGAAGGTGCCTCCCGTAACTGTTTAGGAAGTAGATTACATAGGGTAGGTGCAGCCACCGAAAATGCTCGATCACCCGAGTGGTGCAACCTCATCCTAGGAATATCCAGGAGACAACCCTCAGTGGAATGGAGAGCTCGGGATGGGCGGTGAGGCACAAGGAGCTCTTGCAGGTAGACTGGTGCCCCTTCATGTAGGGCTTTATAGGTCAGTAACCCGACCTTGAAGGCAATCTTCCACCTAACTGGCAGCCAGTGCAGTTCGCGGAGGACTGGTGTGATATGATCACACTTATGCACACCCATCAATAATCTTGCCGGCGCGTTCAGCACCAGTTGCAGTCAGCTGAGGTTACTTCCAGACAGCCCTAGGTACAGGGCATTGCAGTACCCCAGTCTGGAAGTTACAAAAACATATACTAGTGAGGCTAGGTCCTCAGGAGGTAGCAAGTTCCTAATCTGGGCAATGTTCCTCAGATGATAAAATCCACTCTTAACAACAGCTGACACCTGAGCATCAAGTGTCAAACCACTGTCAGGTATGACACCCAGATTCTTCACCCATTCAGATGGGGTCAGCGGCATCCCCAGTACAAAACTAGGTGGTCTCCACAAACTCCCATCCCCACCATGATGACCTGGGTTCACCACCAGCACCTCTGTCTAGTACACAACAGCATTTGGGGAGGTGGGTGTACCACATGGTTGTTACTACTGTATTTGTGTTTTTTACTGGTAGTACCGCTGGTCTGATATTAGTGGAGTGGCTTTTCATAGTGGATTTTCTATAATCAACTTACGTCAATGTGTCTTAATGTTCTGTGTACTTGTCATTTTACAGCAGCGCAGGTCATACCTGTAACAGGACCTTGGGCCCTATGCACTCTCCTGGTCACCAAATCAATCAGTCAATGAAATAGTGGGGGCAGGAATACTGCAGAATTCCCCACAGTGTGCTGTGTTTAAGGTGGGGGTGAAAGGGGAGGGATTTCAAACACTGGAGACTGACGCTCCCCCTTCCCTATTCTATTCAACGCTGTATCACATTATATTGATTTATTTATTTGAATTCTTGGATTACAATACCTTTGAGCTAGAAGCTTTTTTACAAAGGTTCCACGTCGAAGAAACACAACAGACATATAATTAAAAAAAAAACATTAATCAGACAGGGTGGTATTATGCATTTAACAGACTTTCAGGAATCAGCTGGCATTGAACTTAAATTTAGACAGATAGTTTTGATAACACAAAAACAAGGTAGGTGTGTACATTATAACATTGTAAGAGACAACAACAAATAAGTCAAATATTGACCTTGTCAGGTTGTAGGGTGGATGAGGGGAGGGGTGGGTAAGAAGGCAAGGGGGCAAGAGGTTGAGGGGGTAAGAAAGGGGGTAGTGGGGGAGAGGAATGCAGGAGGGAACAGGGCAGAGGAGGAGGCAGGGTGATGGTGAAGGAAGAGAGATGTTTCTTGTGGAAGGCAGACACTGCTGCTAAGTGCAGAGAGGTGTTGGCGTAGCTTACTTTTGAATGGGCCAAGTTTAGGTTCAGCCAGGATGTCCCGGGAGAGGGCATTTGGCCAATAGGGGGCATGGTATGCAAAGGACTGTTGTCCTTGAGAGGTATAACAGAAAGGGACCTGGTAGGACTGTCCTGTCGTGCCACGTGCCCTATGTAACTGTTGTGGAAAAATAATCCAAATTTCCACAGAGGGTTAACAATACACTGTTAAAATTAAGAACACCTTCTAATATTAAAAAAATAAAAATCATCATGGTTGTGGAATGTGTGTGTCAGAGAATTACTGCATAATTTTCAGAAATCTTTGAAGTGTTTCAACAATCAGATCCTATCACATTCCCCCGTACAGCAATGCCCCACCTAAATCTGCTCACAGGGGATTCAGTTATGCTTTCTTCACCCCCTACAGCTGCTTGGCTGTTTCCCAAATGATAATCACTTAAAGACTTGACGATCCAGCAGAGACGTGTGACTGACTGGAAACAATGATGTTCTTTCAACACTAGGCCTGTATGGCCTCGGTGGGAGCTGCCCCCAAAAGCCAGACATGGAGCTGAGAGCAGGGGAAATAGTTCAGATGCTGCAGAGTCTCATGGCTTATGGGATGCTGGGCCTACTGTTCATCTTATTGCTTTTTGGTATGTAACATAGTTGTTTTATCTTGCTTTGTTTACCTGTCATGTCCTGCTTCCCTTCCTGTTGGCTTTGGTGCCCACAGCGACACACAGTGACTGTGATGAGACTGTAGTGTCCAGGATCAAGGAGTCCTGTCAGAGCTGCCCATGGCTTCTGTAGTGTGTGCTCACTACCACTATACAACGTCACCTGAAACTCCTCCCAGGCCATTATCCGGCTACTATTCTGATCAACACTCTAGCCTGGAGTGCCATGAGGCAGTCGAGATCTACAAGCCTTCTTTCCGCAGTGAAGCCGTCAGGCTAAACACCAGCAGCAGCCTGGATACTTCGTCCATTCAGCACATGGACAAGGACAGACAGTTATGGGTTTCAGCTGCTTCACTGTCTTTAAAAAAGCTTGTTTTGGCTGACTGGAAATCAAGTAATATATGTTCACTCCCAGAAAGGATGTGAGTTTCATGAGCACTGTAACATGTAGAGAAAGAATCAGCTACATATTATTACAACAATTGAAATCCTTCAGTTCTATTCAGGAACCCTTTCTGGAACTAAAGATATTGTTTTTCTATAGCTTTTTCTCCCTGGAGTCAGGTGAGTGGGCTCTCAACCTCATCCCCCACTCCCCATGACTAGTGCCCGCCTCTCCTGGTCTTCTGGTCTTAAGTCCCCCATGGGTATTCCCCCATGTCAGGGCCAAAGGAGGTAAGGAGGACCTCTCACCACCCTGCCCCATGTGCACAATCCAGAAGTGCCTAAGGAACAGGTGGTGGGTGCGGGCCATGGGACAGTGGGCGGGGCTTCATTCAGTCTGCCTGGCTCCATTGTACACTTTTGGCCAACCCCCTTATTACAGCTATTAACTTACCAAAAAGATTCTCCTCGGTCTCATGCCACCTGGTGTTAGCTCACTCCTTACTACCTGCAGTGGCACTCAACAAACACATGGTGCCCCATCTCTAACCTTTCAGGTTCCTAGATGTCGTACCTCCATGGGTCAGCGGTCCTTTATTTATAGAGCCGCTCAATGGTTCAATTCCCTCAATAAAGAAGCACTTTCCTCTACTACACTTGGACCCTTCAAAAGGAATCTCAAACTTTACCTCACCTCTACCACTCAATGTGACTGCTTCTCTGAACAGAGATCTCTCTAAACACCTCCCAGCTCACTCATGTCTCACAGCCCGCCCTTTCCCAGTCTCATTCCCTCTGACACCGGGCCTTCCTTGTGACTTCTTTCCTGCTTCGCATCTCCACTGGTACAAGACATTTTCCACCACCATTGGACAGTGGCCCATTAGCCTGCCAACTTTCTCTCCCGTCGCATACCCTGTAATACTAACTGCCTATGGTGCCTCTGTCTCTTATTGTTACCGCAGCCAGCTGCCTACTCAAGCTGCTCGTTATATGAATATTATCTCAAAGTATGTTATAACTGAGTATCTTTATTTTTTCTTTTAGTTGTTTTGGTTGTTTATTGTGCATTCTTTTACTACCTCTGTATGTATGTTGACCCTCATTCTTTGACGTGGAACCTTTGTAAACGAGCAGTTTCCGCTCAAAGGTATTTGTAATCCGAGAATTTAATTAAAAAAAAAAAAAAAGTGTGTATGCGTGGAAGCACGCATGCACTACATTACTGTGGCCACTCCTTTCAAGTAACTTGTTGCCTGCACTACCACTGGGCCTCCACCCGGTGGCAGCCAAAAGATGAGACAGCTTGCCACCCCTCCTTGGGAGAGGACAGTTGTCCCTGGGATGGTCAATCCTCTCCCCAGCCTGCCTCCAGCAGCCAAGTCTGTTCCCAAACCCAGGTTGCAGCTGAGGAACTGAAGATATTTTGAGTCTTTCCTATTAGCACTCTGTTTAGGATTACCCCTAGGGAGAACTGTAAAGGACAGGTAGGATAGGACTGGCAGCAGTGAACCTACTTATCACTCTATCAATGGTATTACATTCTTAGGTACTTGCTCTTTGCTTAGATCGTTATTATGGTAGTTGGATTACTTGTGAAGTTCTATTCAATTGGTTACACACTGTTTATTGATTCCACTAAGCCACATCCAGTAGAGCGACTGGCCATCACAAAACCATTGCTCTGCCCCCCGCACCCCCCTATTTTAAAACAGTCAACTCCAAGTCGTAGTTTTTTTGGGGAAGGGGCGAAACACTGGAAGAAGCGGTGCCAGTGTACAGCGGGACCATAACAGCGACCTGACGATTTCTGCCACTGTAATGGTCTTCGTTGTATGTGCTTCATTGTTCCGACGGTGTACCTTGTTTATTCATATCTTGCGTGGAGTGTCTGATTGTGCAAAACTTGTATTTATTTCAATAAAAAAGTATATTAAAAAAATTAAACACCAGTGGTGGCAAAGTTTCAGTAGCAGTCTCTCATGCCTATTGCCTAGTCACTTCATGTGTAGTTTTATTTAGTTAGCTACAAGTTTGGGCTGGGAAGCACTAACCCAGAACCAATTCAGATCTGGGAGTGTCCTGTGGAAGGAGAAAAAGGGAAATGGAGCAATAAAGTGGGGTACAAATGTAATGTTTACACAACAGTACAGTAATATTTACTTATTTGTAGTTTTTTGACCAGGAAAGGCCCACTCAGGTATGATAGCTTGTTTCCAGGAGTGTCGTGGGGGGTGGGTTGCATTGACCTGTTTTAATGACAGAAGGAATGTTGACCATGATGTCAGGGGAAACTCCCTTACTCTTCTTTGATAAGTGTCATGGGATCCTTAACGTCCACCTGGACAGCAACCAAAGGTAAGAAGATAGGGGCCTCGGTTTAATGTCTCATCTGATGGATGGCACCAGAACAGTGTACTATCCATCTCCTACTGCAGTAGTCTGTCTGTCATGGGCATTACCAAGCAAGCTGGTTTTATAATGCTTGACCTGGAAAGGCATACTGAGCTGTGATAGCTTGTTTCCAGGTATGCCCTTTTGGGGAGTTACATTTACCTGTTTATAGACAGGCAGAATGTTGCCCATGAGTTTGGTGTTAGAGGAACTGATTCTTCTGTAATAAGCACCATGGAACCTTTAAAGGGGAACAGTCAGTACAAAAAGCCCCACAGCCAAGCATGGGGCTAATGCCAATTTGCAGTTTGTGTGAAAATACTTTTTTTTTTTCACTTGCTGTTTACTGCAGCATAGTAGATTGCATCAGATTAATTTTGTTGACTTGCAAGCTGACATCTTTTGTAACTACAAATCTCAGAATCCCCTGCGGCTGACATCAGTAGAGGGCTGCAGCAGTGGGAGATACAACAGCCTGCAGTGCATTTTACAGTTTTTATAAGCTAGGTAGGAATCACAAAAAAACACAAAGTGCAGAGCAAAAGTTTGCGTGGCACCTCGCGGTTGCGCTGAAGGCCAATCATGCTATTCACAGTCAGATAGCGACAATCATAGTTAAGGAGGTGTAATGTATACAGTACGTGCTTCAAGAGGGCTCAGTCGGCAGCCAGATGCAGTGATGAGAGGAGGGCTGTGTTGGTCGCTGACTGAAGATTGGGATGGGGGGGCGGAGTGGTGGGTCACACTGGAAGGGGTTGGGGGTAGGGGGAGGGACCCTAGACTACGAGGGAAAAGGATTTACTCATTTGGGGATGGCAGTCAGTGACTGGGGAGTGGGGGAAGGACCACTACATTATGGAAATCTGATTTTTCATCATCAGGTGGGAGATCGGGACTTGGGAGAGACCCTACACTATGGCAATATTTATTTTTATTTTGGTGGGAGATTGGGGACCAGGGAGGGATCCTACACTATGGAAAACGTTGTTTTATTATCGGGTGGGAGTTCGGGACTGGGGAGGGACCCTATACTATTTTTATTTATTGGGTTGGTGCTCAGGGACTGGGGAGTGGAGTGGGAGGGCCGCAGTACCTCCACCAACCACTTAGGTTGCACGGATTACCACCAGATTTTTGTTGGCAGTACTTTGCTCTATGCAAGGATCTTCACAAAGGCCCTTGCCTGGAGCAAAACCTTAGTGAATGGGACTGTAGGGATATGCAGGTCCCCTCCCCTTCATTTGCATTGCGACCCCCTCACTACTTTGCTCAGGCACAAACCCAGTTTACGGGGACAAACTGGGCTTTGTGAATACCAAGCCAACTCTGTTCAAAACCCAGTTTTCACCAGGCAATGTTTTGTGAATCTGGCCCCTGATCTTTTGTTTGATGGTCCCGCTGTCTTCCCTGTGCTAAGACAGTACTGGAGGACCATACTTAGCCCCGGGAGAACAGCAGGACCAGCAAACATCTGTTCAGTGCTTGTAAAAACCCTAACATGCACTGCACTCTACTGAATCTCCCACTGCTGCAACCCTCCTCTGATGTCAGCTACAGGGAACTCTAACATTTGAAGCTAAAAAAAAATGTCAGCCTGCAAGTCAGCAAAATCAGTCTGATACGCTACTATATTGCATTAATAGTAAGTGAAAAAATGTTTTTGCACACAGTGTAAAACCTGGGACCAGCCTCAGCCTTGGGTAATGAATCAGAGTAGTGGTGGTTAAGAGTGAGGTGATGGTGGTACTGATGGCAGTAGCAAGAGATGAAGAGGACACACTCACATTGGTAATATCAGTGGCAGTTAATAACAGTGTCCTCCTAGCAGCACTACTTAAGCAATAAACCACTCCAGGATGTCGGTGATGCTGGGTTTACCCACGCCTTGCGTGGGAGGCCTCGTGACCAAACTATGCCTGGCATTGGTAAACCCCTGCGTCACCCACACCCTGGAGTAGATTACTGCTATTATACAATGTGCCCCTTTACTTACTGTAAGTTAAAATAAAATAAAAATAGTTTTTTTTAATTATTTGGACTACTGTTTTTATTAATTTTATTGTTGTGCTGCAAAAAATAGTTCCCCTTTGCTGACTAGAATACTGCCCTACGAGAGAGACTACGACACTTCGTTTTTTAAAAAAAAGTTTTTGTTTCCTGAGGGAGACAGTGGAGTGTGAAAATTCACTGTTGTCTGTTGGTGCTCAGACACACAGAGAAAATGCAAGCCTTCAGTTTTTTTTTTTTTTTTTTTATTTACGTACCTCAGCTTTGCACGAGTAGCTGTCAAACTGATATAGGTGGAGAGCGAGATGTCTTCAGCGCTGCGACTGGGCAGAGCGGGGCGTCCGAGATTGTGATAATGTGTACAGCTTCCGGGTATGTGAATACAATGCTGTTGGGAATTTTTTGTTCAGTTTATGACTGAGTTATTCTTGTGGTTGCACAGCTACAGGGGCAGTTGCTATATCATCATTTAGCGAGGAAATCAGGATGGCGGCTCAGAATAATGTCTTTATTTTTTTTTTGCTGTGTTATTGAGATGCAGCTGACTGGCACCTCTTTCCGGTGGTAATGCTAGGATTTACCATGGCTAGGAGGTGCCAGCTAGCCAATCGGATTGCTTTAATTTACAAGCCATTGTATAATAGTAGTTCACCAATGCTGTATTGGTGTTAGAGACCGCAGGTTTTGATGAGGTAAAACATAATTTCATGCAGAGAATGAGTTTTGCTCTGCAGTACGCTCACCCTCACCTGCTGTTTGCTGATCTACACCTACTGCAGCTTTGCTACAGCTGCTGGACTAACTACATTTCTGGTACTATGTCCTCCTGCTATAGTTGTATTCCTCACAGGAAGATGTCTGCTATTAATCATAAATGATATTATTATGAAATATAGTAGTCGCTCACTGCAGCAATGCCAGTGAGCTGAGAACTTAGTCTAACTCTCTAGTCAAAAATGACTAGTAAATAAATTCTCAGAAGAAAAAAAAATGTTATTTCTTCTTTAGCGTGATGGCATATGCTTAGAACAATGTCTTTCTGAGTGTACTCTGCACACGCGCAGAACCACATGGCAGCTAGCTGCTCTGAAGCAGTGGGAGTGAGCCGACTAGTCTCACCCTACCCTACCAGTTAACCATTACATATGATGGCACATTCATAGTTGCACAAGTGGCCATGGAGGGACCTGAGCCTGGGCTCCTCAGAGGGAGATGTACGCTATTAAATTTAAATTATATTACTATGAAATATAGTCACTCATTGCAGCAATGACAGTGAGCAGACAAGTCTCGCTCACTAACAGTCAAGCCTAACCAAAATTTTTTTTAAATTTCTTCTTTGGCACAAAGCCACAAACAAGTGGAGTGCACAGGTATGCACAGTACACAGTAACTCCACTCCCACCATGGCTCGTGCTTAGCACACACTAATTCATTTCACGTCAATTGGGTGGCCAGCCGTTGAGGAGTGTGGAGGGCTGTGCTGGTCGCCAGCTTGTGGTCGGGGGGGCACTCTCTGATGGGGTGGGGCATGGAGTGTCCACTAGACACCTGAGATTAAATTAAAAATATATATATTTTTTTCACATTGGGTCAGCGATTGGCAGGCCGGGAGGGCACTAGACACCAGGGATTTATAATAAGATATATATATATTTTTTTTACATTGGGGCCAGTGATCAGTGGGGCAGGGGGACCACTAGACATTAGGGATTTATAATAATATATATTTTTTTATATTGGGGACGGTGATCAACAGGGCAGGGAGAGGGGAGCCCACTACAACACCAGGGAAGTTTGTGTGTGAAGTGTGGCATTTTACCCATGAAATTCCACACTTCGTGGCCAATCCTCCCTCCACGAATTTGTGAATTTCATGAATTGTGCTTTGTAAATTTGGGTGCAATTTGTGAATTAATTGGCAGAGTCAATTTTGTGGACTTCGCACATCTCTACTTGGGTGACATCCATTGGAGACTGAGAGTATAGCAAGCTGGGACCATGTAGCAGAGGGGAAGGCAGTGGTGGATGTCTGTGGGGCATGTGGGAGCATGCCTGCCCATGCACCGATGTCATTGCATGTCCACACCTTGAGGGGACTGGCACAAGAGAAAACCCTGTGCGGTGGTACAGCGTGATGGCCTCCGACCCAACGCCGAATGATGCCACAGCCAGCCCTGGGACCAAACATAGTAAATCTCGGTCTCTCCTTTCTGTGCCCCACTGTGGGGTATGCTATAGGCTGTGGTTCTGGGCAGTTGCTAGGGGATGCCAGTGATGGGCACGGAGGCACTGAGTTGGGGAATATCCCTGCCTGCAGCACAGAGAGAAACAGAATTTAAAAAAAAAATTCCTTCAAAATCCCCCTTACTCCCTTAAGCTGACAAAAGCTGTTTAAAACACACCAGCTTTAAATCTGGTTTGATTTTAGTAAACACACACACACACACACACACTGGCAGTGTGTCTGCTCACTGGGCCCTGCCTGTCTCTCACAGCAAGCAGCCCTAGTTTAGTTTTGCTTTGTTCTCACTGTTGTGGTTCTCCTGAAAAAAAGCCAGATTTTCACACTACAAGCTTGGGCTTTAGAAACGGTACAAAAACAGTCAAGTGTTCTGCTTTTTTGCAAATTTTAATGAGTGGACGGAAAGATACTGCTTTTTTACTGCACCTCAGATGTCTATTTCTCTTGCCTGTAACTTCTGTGAGTGCTGGCTCACCAGAGCTGCCTTCAGTGAGCTTCCAAAGTGGACTCTGATTGGACAGGGAGTCTCGGGAGATCTTGAACCCCTGCTGAATAGCAAAATGCCAAATTGCTCTGAACAGTGCTGTTATCATTTTTCTTCTCGAGTAACGAATAGCCTATTATTAGTGGTATTCATAAATACTATTTGTTACTCGCACATTCCTACCATATAGCATATGCCAAAGACACACAACAAAGTAAAATATTGTCAAAGTAAAGCAACACGTATGCAAGGACAGCGAGTCAATAACCTGTACCATACTACAGTAGGAAAAAAAGAAGGAGTAACTCAAGAGTGCTAATAGAAGGTCAACTGTGAGCACGGGGAACAAAGTGCAGCTGATAAGATTACCAACACCGCGGTACAGAAAGTAAAATTACAGAGACCTCTAGTAGAGGTGAAGTGCAGATATGCAAAGGTGTCAATGGGCAGTGAAATACAGTACACGATATGTCAGTTGCGGTTTGGTTGTGGGTTCCGGTTGAACCAGAGTTCACTAGGTACAGTGGTATTCAGGGATAGTCAGCTTGCATGCTTGAACCATACTGCCTACATATACATGGCTCTGTAGGTAGCACGCTCATCTCTAGGGCCAGAAGACTGGAAAGTCCTAGGTTCCAACCCGACACCAGATACTTGGGATAATGTCCATAACTGACACTGTGGTGCAGTGGGGGAGGGGAGGGAGGGGGTGCATGGTTAATGTGCCATCTTTCGGGTGAGATGTTAAACTGAAGTTCCTTCTGACCCTCTCTCACTGTCCAGGTGGAAGTGAAAGATCCCATGGCACTTATTGAAGAAGAGTAGGGGAGTATCCCTGAATCTATGGCCAATATTCCCCTCCACCTCATCAATAAAACAGGTTTATGTAACTGTCACCCCAGGATGCAGCTGGCAATGAGCTATCACAGTTTAGTGTGCCTTTCCTGGTCACAATATTACGAATAAATAAATATATTTCCAAGTTCAGTAGGTTCTCAGGCTATCTGCCTTGCTAGCTGAAGCACTTCCCCAACCTCAGCCAGCACAGTTCGACAGCGATAGCTGTATCCAAGATCTGACTCATGTGCTGCTGTCTGCCAATGTTTCAGATAACCTGCCTTCATGTACACAGACCTGTTACATACAGCCAAGAATCCAACTCTTCCCTTCTCACTCGGGGCTGGCTTTAAATGAGACTGCAAAGCAATGTGAGCAGGTTTCCAATTTGCTGACACATTTTGAAGTATTTGTTAGCGGAGTGCTGTAAAACTGCTGGGCTGTCACAACTTCCTGGAGTTTCATTGCAACAACTGTCTAACTGTCCTAACAGCTTAATGAGTGTAATTATGAGAGTATGGTAATCATTGGGCCAGTGCTTTAGAAAGAACTCTGCTCTCGATGATATTTGTGCATGTGAGGGGGGTGCCAGGAGCTGCCAGGGACTATTCAGCTGGGACATAGTCAAAACTCTCCTTCACCATTTGAGTAAGCTTAAATAAACATAATGTATTAAAGACATTCCATTTACTGCTGATGAAGTGTCTGCATATTTCCTGCCTATTGTTAGAAATTCCTCCTCTCATTCTATTCCCCCCTTTCTACTCCTTAGGGACAACTATCCTACGGGTTGGTATCGAGGGCAAGAGGAGAAGATGGACATGAAAGAGACTTTCAAGTTTATGAAAGGGGTCAACACAGCAGGCACAGTAATTCTGTTAAAATTAAGAAAATGTGCATCCATCAGCAGGCTATCAGATATTACTATAGAAGGATGTCATTATTCATTCATCTACCTAGACCAAAGACAAGTGCAAGCCCGTTCCACCACAGGACCCCAAATTTTGATTCAGGCAGCTCTACCATGACCCGACCCTATAGTATGCATTTTGTCTGGTGCTGTTTTGGGGCGGGGGGTGGAGGCTAGTGGGTGTGTTGGGTGGGGAGAGCATAATTGAACCAGGAGTTTGGAATGGTGTCATGTGCCAGGGTGGATGAGGGCGGGCTCCTGATTTAGCATGGGTGGGGGAGTTTATTGTAAGTAGATATTGCAAAGTTGAATTTCACCCTCATATTCCATGCAAAGCACCAAAAATGTGCGCTTCGTGGAATTTGTGGAGTTCTGGCCACACCCTCAAAATTCGCTTCGCGTGTTTTTTTCAAAGTTTTCAGCAAAATTCGGTGCCCTTAACTGCAAAGTGTGAATTTTGTGGGCAAAGCATGAAATTTGTGGCCAAAATTTTGTGCCTTTGCAGTGAAATTCATGCAATCCATGGCCGCGAATTTCACAAAATCATTCCGCAAATTTCACGACCTCTGTGATTTACATTGCAGAGTGAATTTCATGGACTTTGCACAATCTCTAATTATAAGGATGGAGCTGACTAATAATAGGCAGGAAACTGGCTCCTGACTGAATCTTCCTGCAACTGTTCCCTAGACCATGCTAGGGCCCCTGATCCACCCTAGCCCCCCCTGATAGTATGTCACTGTTACAACTGCTGCCCTGCCTCTATCCCTTATCCTCTCTCTGATCATCTTACATCCCTCACTCCCTAGTCCTGACTGCACTCATGTGTGTTCTGTTGTCCTGTCCTCTCCTTATCCCCTTGTAGTTTCAGGCCAGCCCATGCAACAACACTGCTGTGTTTTTAAATTAATTCATCTCTTTTTGATGGCCACCTATATTAAGTTAAACCATAGCATACTAAGTTTTGCTTGAAATTGCAGCTCAGTTCTAGTTATATAACTGCTGTTTGTGTTTGTAAATACTGATTGTTCTACATAGTTAGTACTACCAAATTGTTATCAAAATCCGCCTTTCTGTATCCTTTTATTTTGCTGTGTGTATCACCCTAATGGCTTTTTTGCTGTATCAGGACCATTCTGCTGAAGTTGTCTTACATGTACTTGTATTACTGCTTGGCTATGTTCCAAGTAAAAACTGTCTGATGTCACTTTGTGCCACTTTGTGGCCCGGGTTGTGACTGAAATCGGTCCTTTGGATCAGCTCACTTACCTGGTTCTTAAAGACATAAATAAATAAATAAAACAAACAAACTAAGGAGTTGGGCATTATAATAAAGGAGTCCAAACTCAAGACAAGAACAAACAAATTCTTCTGTTATTTATTTATTAAAAAATTCAGTTTCTGTAAGGTATGTGATACCAGGGATGGCGGGGGGAGGGGGGGAGGTTGGAACTTTTGGAGTGGTTTGGGCAGTGGCCAGGGTTTTACACAGTTGCAGGGTGGGGGGACTAGTAAAGGATGCCAGCGGATGCCAAATCAGATTGGATTTCCATACCCAAATCTGATTTGGTATCCTAATATTTAGGATTTAGAATTTTTTAGCAGCTTTATCTGAAAATTGGACATCCTACATTTTTTCTGAAATTTGAGATATCCATTTATCAAAACAGATATCTGCTCAATCCTGCTTCCTAAATCAATGGGTTTGGGAGCAACTAGGGAAAGTGCCAATCAGGATCTTGTAATGTCCATCAATGGCATTATTTAAACAATATACCATGACAGGGTGTGGGTTATGTCAGGATTTACCACGCTTGGTGTGGTTTGGTCACGAGGCCGTAGGCTGAGTGAGTAAACCACATCAGAAGTGGTAAGTCCTACCATGATCCCCACCCTGGAGTGGTATCTTGCAATTTTACAGTGTGCCCTTATATTTATTTTGTAATAAAAATAAGGGAAAAGACATTTTCTTGGCAGTTTTAATTATTTTTTTTTAATTTTATTCTTATGCCACAAAATGTAGTTCCTTGTTGCTAGGATACCCCCCCCCCCAAACTGAGACATATGCTGAAAGGAAAATGTTATCTTTTTTTTTTATATATAACTGGCATAGCTGAGCCACAGAGGGATAATGTATGCTATGCATGTATGTCACGGAAGTAGTGGAAGAGTGAAGCGTGAAGGAGGAGAGAGAGAGAGACAGGCAGCTTGGCTTGCAGTGTCATTTATTGGTGTAATCAGGGGGTGCTGAATCTGGAGCAGATTTTTTTTTTAATTATTGTGGCTAGAGCAGTGGTTGGCTTCAGTTTATTTATTTCTTTTTTTTTAACATACAGTCTGACAACTCCCTGGGACAGCTCCTGCCATATGTTCAGCAAGCACGGTATAACTGGTGCCGTTGCATTACGTGCTTCCGGGTTTGGTGCGGTTTTACAGGTTCCGGCTTTACTTTCACTGATGTGGTTGGGAGGTTCATCCTTTTGTTGGGTGATTTTTTTTCTTGTAATCTTGTGGTTAAAAATGCCACACATGTCAAGTATGGATGTTGTGGGGGAAGAGGACAGGAAACGGAGACGATAGTGGGAAACATGGACGTGGAGAGACATCAGAGTGTTCACCGTGTGACTTATGATGAGGAGAGATTTTTAAAAAAGTAGGTTTTCTGGTATGACAAATACTTTTGCTGACTGTTGGGGTCTCTGGGTAGGAAAATGTGTGGATTCCAGATGTGTGAGAAACATTTATAAAACTTTTAGACCCGATGTGGGTTTTGTCTCTGTTTAAATTTTTTGGGGAACAGTCAGTACTGTGAATGAGGATCTCACTGTTCATTGCCGTCTTTGCTAGTCCTGACTTTGCTGTGGGCGGAGTGATTTTGGGGGAGTTCTTGATGTGGCTGACTGGCGGCTGGCACCTTTTTCCATTGGTATATCGTAGGATTTACAACGGGGAGAAGGTGCCAGTCAGCCAATCAGCTTCCAGGACTCTTGGAGCCCATTGTATAAAAGTGAAGTTAGCGTATTAGAACCTCTGTGTACTAATGACTACAACCCTGTGAGATTTAGGATCTCCCTGAGAGAGTGCAGTGCGGATTTATTGGTGCTGGTCCCTAACTACAGAAGGGCCAGCTTCAACGGCATGAGAGAGACTCATCAAGATAGATGAAAAGGAATATAGGTAACATAAACAATACTGTTTACATCTTTTAGTATAGTTGTAAATTTGGGCATGGTTAAGTCTGTTACATCACTCCAGTATATTGCTTTGTGTGTTTGTTTTGAAATAGTCCTATTTGTTCCTTATTCAGGGCCCTATATTAAAGCAGCCTTTTCCATCCAATATTTATTTAATTACTTAGTGGTTCCAGGATCCAGTCCATTAATTGAGTTGAAGATTAAAGTGAAACTGAACGCTGTGACATGGACCCAGCTGATTTCACTGTGTTCTGCTTCACTGTAGCCCTCAGCTCAACTGATGTCATTGGCTTCTGGAACTAATAACTAATAACAAATTAAAACAATTAATATTTGGTGGGAAAAAGACTACATTAATGTGAGACCTTAAATAGGTAAAAAAAAATAAGACTATTCCAAAACATACACACAAAACAATACACTGGGGACTGGATGGAGGCTTATGCAGTGCCACTGCATAAGAGTAGAGCTAAGAATGACCCCAGGAACGATTGGCCAGAGAGTCTTCTGTCCATAGTGGGGAAGCTGCCTGAGACCATATTTAAAGAGTGGTTTGTGGATTTTTCTGGAGTTGCAAGCAGTAGCAGCTCTAGCCACAAATGGTTACCAGGGCACAGCTGGGGCACAACAGATGGCAGCCAGGGCACTGATATATTGTTACTATGGGGGAAGCTCTGCACCATATGGGGCGCACAACTGGGGCACAGTATTTTTTTCCAAGGAGCGAGACACTCTGCGGGCCCCTGGTAGAGCCGCCACTGTTGCAAGGATTGTAGGACAAAATGTAGCATGGTTTCATTAGGAAATGGTTGTGTCAAATGAATTTGATAGTGACATAGGTAGTGGACAATGGACAGGCAGTGAATGTCCTTTACATGGACTCTAGGAAGGCCATCAACTCTGGTCCATGAGCACTTGAGACTGTTAGGAAATTGGAAGACTTGGGGATAGGGGAATGACAGCAGTATGGATTTGGAGCTGATGGGAGGGGAGGGACCCAGATGGTGGTCCTAAACAGCAAATGTGTGGGTGTCAGGAAGGTCTCTAGTGGGGTTCCCCAGGGCTCTGTCCTGGGACCTATGTGTTCAGTTTTGGAGACCACATCTATGGAAGGACATAGACAGACTGGAGGCAGTCCAGAAGAGAGCTACGACTATGATACAAGGTCTGCATGAAAAGCCTTATGAGGAGAGGCTGGGGGAACTCAATATGTATTCCCTGGAGAAGAGAAGAGAAGAGAGAAGGGGGACATGATAGAAATGTTCAAGTACCCCAAGGTATAAACAAGGTAAAGGAGGGTAGCATCTCTCAAAAAAGATGATGTGCAAGAACAAGGGGGCACAAAATGAAGTTAGAGGGGGGAAGGTTGAGGAGCAACATGAGAAAGTACTTTTTCCCTGAAAGAGTGGTGGATGCTTGGAACAGCCTTCCAAAGGAGGTGTTGGGGATGAAAACAGTTTGGGAATTCAAGAATGCATGTGATAGGCACAAGGGTACCCTAGAGACAAGGAAAAAAAGAGTGAGCTGCAGTTCAACCAGGATCTGTGGTTAGAAATATGTAGGCAAAATGGGCAGACTGTGTCGGTGACATCGTCCTTATCTGCCATCAACTTCTATGTTTCTATGAAACTCTGGAAGGGGGAATGAGCAGGCTTGAGGAGTGGTCAAGAGTGTGTCAGCTAAGATTCAATTCAAAGAAGTGTAAAATCATGCATTGGGGCGCAGAAACCCAAAGGCGGAGTAGATGATTGGAGGGGAGGTACTGATGACCACTAAACAGGAAAGGGACCTGGGGGTAATCATATCTCATGACCTAAAGGTGACCAAGCATTATGAAAATGATGTGGGGAGAGCCAGTGGGATGCTGGGGTGCATAGGGAGAAGTACTGTATCATCAGCAGAAAAAAGGAGGTGGTGATACTACTGTACACATTTTTGGTGAGACCTCATCTGGGGTACTGTGACCAGTGCTGGAGGCCACATTGCCAGAAGAACATAGAGTAGAGGCAGTTCAGCGAAGGGCAACAAAAATGGTACATGATCTGCACCAAAAGTCATATAAGGAGAGACTAGTGGACCTCAATATGTATATCCTGTAGAGGGGGGGGGGATATAACAGAGACCTTCGCATACCTCAATGGCATAAGTAAGGTACAAAAGGGTAGCATCTTTGAGAAAAAAAAGACGTTCAAGCACAAGGCGTCATGAAATGAGGCTGGATGGGGCTAGACTCGGGTAACGTGAGGAAGTATTTTTTCCCAGAAAGTGTGGTGGATGCATGGAACAGCCTCTCAGCAGAGGTGTGGGGGCAAAAATGGTAGGGGAATTCAAGAATGCATTGGATAGGCACAAGGGAACCCTGTCAATAGGAAAGAGAGGGGAAAAGCCTGAGATCAACTAGGATCTACAGCAGTGCAGTAGGTAGGGAAATGGGCAGACTAGGTGGACCAAGCTGTCCTTAACTGTCGTCCAGTTCTATATTTCTTTGTTTCTATGTAGAGCAACCTACATTGATACCCTATAGAGCATCATGGTGTACTGTCACTTACATATCAACTATGTAAAGTAGCATGGTGGAGTGTCACCTACATGTAAACTGTGTAATGTAGTGTGGTGTAGCATGGTGTAGTGTCACCTACATGTAAACTGTGTAATGTAGTGTGGTGTAGAGTACTGTTGAGTCATTTATAAGTAAATTCTATGGTGTAGCATATTGCAGTGTCACTAACATATAAACTCTGCAGAAGAATGCAACATAGCATAGTGTCTTCTGTATGCAAACTCTGCATTGGAGCATGGTGTAGCATAGCATAATGACAGCTACAGTATATGCAAAGTCTGCAGCAGGGCATGATGCAGCACACAGTAGTTTAAATGACAGCTATAGTATGTAAACTCTGCAGTGGAACATTGGGAAGTGACACCTGTTTGTAAACTCTGCAGTAGAGCATTGCGTAGTGACACCTGTTTGTAAACTCTGCAGTGGAGCATTGGGAAGTGACACCTGTTTGTAAACTCTGCAGTGGAGCACTGGGAAGTGACACCTGTTTGTAAACTCTGCAGTGGAGCATTGGAAAGTGACACCTGTTTGTAAACTCTGCAGCGGAGCACTGGGTAGTGACACCTGTTTGTAAACTGTACAGTGGAGCATTGGGTAGTGACTCCTGTTTGTAAACTCTGCAGTGGAACATGGAGTAGTGACTCCTGTTCATAAACTCTGCAGTGGAGCATGGGGTAGTGATACCTGTTTGTAAACTCTGCAGTAGAGAATTGGGAAGTCACCTGCTTGTAAACTCTGCAGTGGAGCATTGGGTAGTGACACCTGCTTGCAAACTCTGCAGTGGAGCTTTGAGTAGTGATACCTGTTTGTAAACTCTGCATTGGAGCATTGGAAAGTGACACCTGTTTGTAAACTCTGCAGTGGAGCATTGGGAAGTGACACCTGTTTGTAAACTGTGCAGTGTAGCATTGGGTAGTGACACCTGTTTGTAAACTCTGCAGTAGAACTTTGAGTAGTGATATCTGTTTATAAACTCTGCAGTGGAGCATTGGGAAGTGACACCTGTTTGTAAACTCTGCAGTGGAGCATTGGGTAGTGACACCTGTTTGCAAACTCTGCAGTGGAGCATTGGGTAGTATCACCTACATGTAAACTCTACTGTGGAGCATAGTTTAGTATAGCATGGTGCCTCCTATGTACAGTTTGCCCACTCCCTCATAGTAAAGTACACCAACTTGACAATATTGAGTTGTAATAACTGGGGGACTTTTTTTCATAGCAGAAGCTGGTTATAATTCGCTTTTTAACCCACGGGTTATAATGGCGAATACGCTTCAGCTTCTGCTCCACACTGCTCATGCTCAGTCCCCTGTGTGGGTCTCTAAACAAGTGAGGTCAATCAGAAATCGTAAGCACACTGCTGCATTTACCCTTACTGAGAGAAAACAGTGTACAAGTATGGACACTGGTTCCAAACTGTGCTGACAACAACAGTGTTGGTTAGGAGCACGCCGTAAAAACGGCACCAATTTTTTTTTGCAGGGGGCTCCACCCTCCACAACCCCTTTTGTGGGGGTCTCGGCACCCCACACCCCACATCTTTAGGATTCTCACTCTAAGGGGGAGTGGATCCCGGAGAAAGTTAAAATTTGCGGGGCCGTTACGGCTCCATGTAAAAAAAAACAAAAAAAAAACAAGGTGTGCTAAAGAGGTTAGAAACCAGGATTAGAACACTGGTTTCTACTGCTGCTGGCTGAGCTGCTCAATGCCCCAGCCCTCCACACCACAGGAGCAGCTTGACCAGCATCCTGGATTCTGGTGCCCCTGTTTTACTGGCACCACGGACAGCGACCTGGGGAGCGCCAACAGCAAGCACTGTAAATCCCCCCTCACTGTCAACGTGAGCACTTACTAGACTAGCGCCATGTAGTGCGGTGCTATTCTGGTAGCGCTCACTGGACGGGGCACCCAAGTATGTATTAGCCACACAAGAAAGAGCAGTAATTCCTGCCTAACCTTTGACAGCAGTGACATTCTGATTTCAAGATGGCAGCCAGATTTCAAATAACAGACCTTACCTCCATAGAAACAGCTATGAACCCCAAACTCAGCACCTCATTTGCATATCACCATGATAATGACGAGCAGGACTTGCATAAAAATCTAAAGCATATGGACTAAATAACTATAGAGCAAAGTTTTGCTACTTGTTTTTTTCAATATTTGATGATGTAGATCTAAGGCCATTTAACTTAAGTCTTCTATGCGGCTTTCATCACAGCCATTTGCAGGAAACGTTGCCATTTAAAGTGACTGTAAAGTCAGTTAAAACAACCTGTACTTACTTAAACAGTTGAAAAAGTGTTGAAAAACTCTGCTTTAAGATGCATGCCACAGTGTGCGCTGTTTATTTAGTTACTTTGGTTGTTACTTGGATTGTATAGACAGTAATAAAGAACAGAAAAAAATGGCACTAGGATCTTGGATAATTTTATTTACGTCTTTGTTAACCGGGTAAGCGTGCTGATCCAATGGACTGTTTTCAGATACGACCTGTGCCACAAAGTGGCACCAACACAGTTCAACAGCCATAAATTTATATAGACAGTAGTAGCTATTACACAGTGATGAACAATAGACAAAGGTCAAAACATGAGTCAAACATGTCTGTACAAAACCTCAATATGAGATCAATAGGGGTACAGTGTAAATTGAGCTGAGGCAGCGGTAACAACTCAGATTACAGAGGATAAACGGTACAAAAATAACAAGCACCTTGTGTGCACCTTGCCCTTGGGTCTCACACATACACACACACGCACGTGCACATACGCATACAGGCACACACGCACTTTAGGATTATATTCTGCTTGCTTTAAAAAATGTGCCTTGGTCAAAATGGGAAGGAAAAGCCTTAGAACCTCACCTCTTCCTTTCTCTCATCATGTGGTCTCTGTAAAAACCACTTGGCCAGAGCCTGGGGTGACTTTGGGATACACTCAAGGAATGTACTGTTATTCTCAGCTGCATAAACTATCTTCTCCTCTGTGTTGTCAAAATCTTCTGCTGCAAGAAATTTGAAACAGAAAACACGGGCAATTACTTTCTCTGTTAGCAGCAAGTTGCACAAGTTGCTAAACTGAACATCAGAAAATATCCAATACTGTGACTTCCATTTAAAATCACTGCACCCCTACACTGTATACATTTCATTCATTCATTCATATATACAGTGTATACTTTGAGCTTCGGATTTTATTATCTAATTAGCTCCCCCAATGTATATATTTTCTTTTATACCATACTTATATATACAAAATCAGACATACCCATAATGCAACGCATCATGGGATGTATATGAAAATCATCATATGCATTTTGGCTGGTTCTGCTTTAAGTAGGAATATATGGAGCCAAAGGGTCACTCACACAAGCTACAAAGGCTGAGAACACAAGACACAGATGTGTGTTTCATCCTACTCAGTGTGCCTCATCTGTATCTCACCCTAGGGGAAAAATGAACCAGCCCTTATGTGGTTTTACAGGTTTAGGTCACAGTGGGTCCAGCACAAGAAAGCAAACTAAAACGAAAAAGACCCTCAGCACAAAAGCATTGAGGCATAGGGTACCCATAAAGGGCATTGCCAACAAAGCCTGGTTTTAAAGCAATACAAAATCACTCTTACCCCATAATGCAAAGAATCATGGGATTTATATGCAAATCACCATGAACATTAAGGCTGGTTCTGCTTTAAGCAGGAATGCATGGTGCCAAAGGAACTCACATAATCTGCGAAGGCTGAGAACAGAAGACACAGACACTTGTTTCGTCCTATTCAGGACTCACTGGTGTGCCTTGTCTGTATCTCACACCAGGGGAAAATCAACCAGTCCTTATGTATGTATTATGAGAAAGTGGGGGTGAGAAAGGTAGCAGCCATGCTGGGTGAGCTATCACAAACAGCAGCTTCCGCAGTCTTATTTTTAGTTCTAGTTTGTTATTTACTTTATTTATTTTCATTTATTTTATTGTGTGTTATATATTTATTTGTTGTTTTTGTTTTAAGCTAGTGCAATAGCTTAGCAGTAGTGCAAGAGGGAAAACAGTGAGTTATCGAGGGGTTAGGTTTATTTATGGGTTTATATAGGGCTGAGCAATACATGGATTCACAAAAATGTATTTTTAACACAGATCTCCGGTGTATCCAGCACTGAAATTTATCGTGCTGGATAAATATTATATTGGGAAGGTCCTTTTGAGTCGTGAGCCCTCTTACCTGTTCAGGGGCTGAAGGTGCTGAAGGTGTGTAACTGGAGGACTGGAGCAAGTAGGAAGAAGAGAGGATCCTGAACATATACTTGGCATTCTGAGGAGGAGGAACTCCAAAGTGGGTCTGTGGGAGCCGGACGCAGGAGGAGGAGACGTCTTTCTGATGGACAAAGAGATCGGAACAACATCGGTCCTTTTTTCCAAATGAACTGTGAGTGCTGGAGTTTTTGGAGCCGAGACTTACAGAATTCTTGGGGCCTGGAGGATTTTGTGGGCAAAGGGTCTGTCCAGCTTGCCCAGGGGGGGCCACTTAATTGGTGCTGAGCTGGGCAGGGGATGTTGGTGGGGGGGTCTGTCGAAGGATAGGCAATAACTCCTCTATGACTACTAAGTGACTTGGGGAGTCTGCCAGTGGGCTGACTGAATCTGGGAGCTGTAGCTGCAGTCTTGGCAGTGGGGGGGGAGGGAAGACACCTCCTGGGTGTATGCTGGGGGGTCTTTCACATGCTTGGTCCTAGCGGGTGCTCCATCTAGTGTCTGGGCATACTCTGGATGGCTGTGGAGGCAGCTGTTATGAGTTAGGTGCCAAAGTAGTGGTGGTTGAGTTTTTGAAAGCTGCACCATAAATCCAGACCTCTGGAGAAGATGTTTCATGGTGGAGTTTGTACTGACATAACAGACCTTCTCTTGGAACTATAACTGGTCAGACTGTTTTGGACCTTCCTAAATTCATTGGCAGTGAGAGTGCCTTATAGTTTCATTTTTATGTTGTCTTGCACATGCGCAAGCAACATCTTGCGGTAGTATCACAGCGAGAGGTGTGTCAGTGTTGGCGAGTTCAGGGCACGGTTTAGTAGGTGCGTCCCTTATTCTCCAATTAGCCAGCATGCTAGCACTGATGCAAAAATTTTGTAAAGTGCCACCAACTTGAAAGAAATCTGCCACTGCAATCAGAGACAAGCTCGTCATGCAGCGGCAGAGATGACACACGTCCCGTAGGTGCCTTTCCTGGTGAAACATTTCAATAAACATGGTGGCGGCACACAATCCCCAAACAAAGCTGACACCAGGCATGCAATCCCCATGTCGGCATGTCACTCCCCACATTGTGTGGCACACTGGAAGCCCACCCCAGTTTGCCCAACATCCCCCCAATGTCATGGTACACACTGGTAGCCCACCCCAGTGTGGCCAACATTTGTTTTATTTCACCTGTAAAGAAAGGAAACCATCCCACAATGTCCGTTTTGTTTTTGTACCTGAAAAAAAGAAAGCAGTCCCTCATTGTCTGTGGAACCCCCCTCTCCCCCAACCTGCACCCACCTTCCCACACCCCCACCCCATACTTACCTTTGGAGATCTGGCGCTGCGATCTTCGGTGGAGTGGGAACACATCTGGACTCTTCAAAGTCAAACTGCAAAATGAAGAAATGCTGGTAAACTGTCTAATGGCATCAATGGGGGGGGGGTTCAAGTAAGGTGGATATCTCAGCCATGTTTTTGAATTTTGGTTCCAAATTTTGAACATGGGGTTTTTGGGACCCCACCTCACGAACACATGCATTGTCATCTCGTTATTCGGTCCTGAAAGGTGATTTCATGGTCACTGCATGGAATCTCCTTTCAGGACTGATTAATGAAACGACAGTACCATTGTTCATGAGATGGGTTCCTAAAAAGCCTAAGTTGCAAATTTGGTGAAAAAACTCCAAAAAATGAATGTGTTACGAGCGTGCATTGTGCAGTTTCCACGCATGCTCGAAAATTCAACAATTTTTTAAAAATATTTTCACTCCAGATTTTCAATATTGCCATTTTTTCACACCTCTTTATGAACAGTATAGCTGTCATTTTTCACATCCTGCCCGAAATGTGTTTTGGCACATCTGGCACACAATGGTGCGGTCGCTGTGGGAAATCAACTTTCAGGACAGAGTAACAAAATCACAGTGCCGCTGTTCATGAGCAGAGGTCCCAAAATGCTTATGTTGAAAATCTGGTATAAAAAAAAAATCCCCATAATAATTGCTTTATGAGCATGTGTTGCGCAGTTTCTACGCACGCTCGTGACTTCACCAATTTTTCATATTTTCACTCCAGATTTTCAGCATTGCCATTTTTTTACATCTCCTCATGAACAGTATAGCCGCCATTTTTCACATCCTGCCCGAAATGTGTTTTTGCACCTGTGGCACCAAATGGTGCAGTCGCTGTGCAAAATCACCTTCCAGCTAATGAACTGATAGTGCCACTGTTCATGAGGTGGGGTCACAAAAAGCCCATGCTAAAAACTATGGAGTGAAAATACCAACAAACACCCAGGGCGTTAGTGTTTCCAACTGTAAGGCCCCACCCTGTAAAGACTGACAGGCGACAGGGGTGGGACTTGGGATTGTTGGCTGTAATGCTCATGCCATTCCACCCCCACCCCCACCCTGCATTCTGTGACAGGCATTGAGGTGTGCCTTGGACTCTTCAGCCCCAAAGTTCACCCCATTCTCCTATACTGCACTCATCTCAGCGTATTTCCATATGGAATGGGTGAGCATAGGGCCCGAAGACCCCAAGGCACAACGCAACACTTCTTGGTGTCTGCAGGGTAGGGTGAGGTGAAATGGCATGAGCGTTATGGCCGATGACCCAAAGGCACACCCCAATGCCTGTCAGTCTCTGCAGGGTGGGGGCTGGGTTGGTGTCAGTTCAATACTTCACTGCCATTCCTATTATGCATCTCTCTAACTCCTGCACTACCAATGCCAATGCCAGCAAGACCACATTCAGCATTACCAAATTCTTATTTCTATTAATTTCTGGTTGGCTCTTCGGGTTCAAGTGGGAGTTGAACTTTGATTAGCCTTTTCTGGCTATGTCCGAAGAGGTGGGAGCTCTACGGACTATCAAACTGAAACTGAAATTGAAAGACTTCTAGCGACTACTCTCTTTGTCTGTTAAATTTATATGCTCCTATATGATTTTGGTTTAACTTTGCACTTACTTTATTTAATTTATTTTGCATTTGGTGGTTGAGGGGTGTGAGTGTGTTGATTAGTGTGAATGTATGGAGTGGTAGGGTGTGAAGTTTTGAACTGGATGTATGAGTGAGGAGTGTATAAGTATTTGAGTAGATTTTGCAGACTATGGTGTCTGTTGTTTGCTTGCGAGGATGTGCTAGGAAGGTGTGAAGATGGTCAGGCACTATTCCCCTACCAGGCTCAGGGAAATCTGCCCTTTTAATTGTCCTTCACTGTCCCCGGAAGCATATGGGCTGTGTTGGGTTCTGGGGATTGTTAGGAAGAGGAGGGGGGCTGGGCCTGGTGGGGGAATGGAAAGAAGTGGGCAGATTGAGGTAGTGGGAACAAGGAGATGCCCTGGGGCGAAATGGGTTCAGGAGAGGGGTCCTGTCTGCCTGGTCCCCATACTCAAGGGCTCTGCTTCGTGCAGGCAAGTGATGCAGTCTTCCTTGGTTGCTCATCCTATTCAGATGGTGTTATGCAATGCCAGGTCCATTAAAAACAAGACTGCTTTAACAGTGGATCTTGTTGGAGCATCGTACTTGGCTTGCATCACCAAGACCTGGCTGGATGAAAATGCTGGTCCAATGTTGGCTTCAGCAATTCCGGCCAGGTACTCGGTGATACACCACCCAAGAGTGGATTGTAGGGCCGGGGTATAGCCATCTGTTTTAGATCAGAACTGGACCTTGTGGATGTCCCAGTGGGGACCACTGACTCCTTTCAATGTATCGTGGACACAGGTGTAGGGTGCAGGATACTTCTCATCTACCATCCACCAGGAGATGGGAACGTTTTCCTGCAGGAAGTCACAGACTTCATCATCGATGTGGTATTGGGATCCCCCAGATGGTTGATTCTGGGGGGTTTCAATGCCTGGGTTGATGATGAACTCTTACAATTTGGTCAAGACTTCCTCCAACTAATGAGTTCATTGGGCCTTACACAGGTTGTTACCTCCATGACCCACATCTGTGGTCATTCATTGGATTTGGTATTCCTCCTGGAGATGGAGATATCCGACTTGGTGGTGGAGCCAGTCAGATGGTCTGACCATCACACCATAGGGTTCAGTTTTGTGGCTCCCCCAATAGGCCTGCCCCTCTGGAGATGGTCCAGTACTGCCTTTGAGGAGTGTGCCCCCAGATGGCCTAATGATGGTGCTGGACCTCTCAGGCATACCGAATGAATGCATGGACCCAGGGAATCTAGTACTTGCCTATAACAAGGCAGTGACAGAGGCCATGGGTTCTGTTGCTCCTGTTCGTGTTTGCCCCCTCACTCTTTGCCCAAGGTCCCCATGGTTTGATGGGACCTTGAAGGAGTGGAGGAGAGTGAGACGAAGGCTAGAAGGAGCTGGCAGAATTGGGCCCGGAGTGTAACAGACTTAGATTGATGGATGCTCGTAACTTTTTGAAATTTCAAATATTTTGACCCCAGATTTTCAGCATAGTCTTCTTATTACCCCTATCTCATGTACTGAATGTGCTCATGTGCTGTCACTTTTCAAATCCTGGCCAAAATGTGTTTTCACACCTGTGGCGTGAATCGACGTTGCAGTTGTGCAGAATTACATTTTGGCAGGGAACCAAGCATTTTCTGTACCAGGTACATGAGGTGGAGTAATAAGATGGCTATGCTGACAATTTGGTCACTGTCGTCCTATAAATGGAGGCCCCTGTGCTTCCACAGCTACATACATATTCGCATCTATGGAGGGATGGGAGCGGAGGGCCCGGAGGGCCACGTGCTCCCACAGGCAAATAAGGATATGATTATACTATCTCAAATAGTAAGGAAATAAACTGCAAAAAATGTCATTAATACTCCTATTTAAGGTTACATTTACAAAAGTAGAGAAAAGTGGCGTTAGGGTTTCCAAACCTAACACTCCACCCCCACACTGCACACACCAACATGCATCGGGGGGGTGCATTGGGTCATCATCCCTAATGCTCACCTCATTCTGTAAGTAAATAAGTTGAGATGGGTACAGTATAGGAGAATGGGGTGAGCATTAGGGCTAATGACCCCAAGGCACAGCCCCCGATGCCTGTTGGTGTGTGCAGCATGGGGTGGGGTGTTAGGTTTGAAACCCCTAATGCCACATTTTACTACTTTTCTAGTTTTAACCCTAACTAGAGCACTAATTAAGTTTTTTTGCAACTATATATTTATATATATATTTATATATATATATACACATACACACACACACATACATACAAAAATACATGGATACACAAAAATATATGGTTGTGCCCTAGTCCCCATAGAAATAGCCATCATATATGCCTCACTCCTTAAAAGCTGACTGCACCCTTTCCAAATTTAAATCTGCTCTCTTCTCTTCCCTCTCCATACCTGGATCTGCTAATACTAAATGAGCTACTATAAATTGTTATAAAATTGTGAACTGACATTATGAACTGTTTTAACGATGCCCACAACTTGAGAAGGGCAACACTTAAATGTAGTAGTTAACAAGGTAGTGAATCATAATGTATAGCTTGTCTTTGTCTGAAGTGCTGTAAGCATTGCCATGCCTCAGTGTTTCACTGAGTTGTATTTACTGTATTCACCTGTTACTTTTCCTGTTGATGCTGACTCTAAACCCTGTGTAAATAACCCTGCCTAAAGGGTTTTATGTGGAATATATATCTATATCTATATCTATATCTATATCTATATATTTATTTCACCCTCTATGATGGTAGCCAACTAGCATATTATGATATCGGTCAGCGACTGTAATTACACTGAATTAATGTGTTATTAACGCTTAACACATTAATACCTTACAGGCTATATATATACATATATAGATATATGCACATTAATACATCAGTTAGGGCTGTCATTGGAGTGACAAAAGTTTGGAAATTCAATGTTAGGGTTACCAACCCTACCCCCCACCCCCACTCTCCACGCACCAACTGGCATTAGGGTGCGCCTTGAGGTTATCGGCCCTAACTCTCACACTATTCCATTTGTAAGGAAGCTGAGTGGCACAGCATAGGACAATGGGGTGACAGTTATGCCCGACGACCCCAAGGAACACCCCAGTGCCTGTTGGTGTGTGGAGAGTGGGGGTGGTAAGGGGGGAAGGATTGCTAACCCTAACATTGAATTTCCAAACTTTTGTCACTGTAATGACAACCCTAACTGATGCATTAATGATGTTTTTTGCAATGAATTTCCCTTCTTTTTGAGAAAGTGTAATGTTACTCATATGTGGTTGCGGGAGCGCATGGCCATCATGCATACATTTTGTAACTGTCTCCGATTTTCATGGACTCTGTGCTCCCACTACTGCATGATGTTGAGTCCCACACTCACATTATTGCACAATGGGATCCAAATGTGAGAGTGCAGGGCTGTACCCATAAGTATAGAGCCATAGCACATGCCTAGAGCCATTCCAGGTAACCCTTGTGCTGCAAATGTTGCAATATCTCAGGAACCGTAGGAACTTTTGAAAAAATTCCTTCGCAATTGTATTCATGGTCTGGCCACCTCCACATATGCTTAAACTGTGCTTATCAAAAAATCTGTATCTCAAACCGTTTGAGATATAGCCGCCGAAAGGCGCCACGACCGCCACAATATCATCCTATGGGAAAATTTGCAACTTCCGAGTACTGTAACTATGGAACCAGTGTCCATTTCTTCACCAAACCAGAAAAGGGCACATCTGTGGGGCAAGGGCTTGCCACCCTGCAAAGTTCAGCCCAAATGTCCTAACCGTTTTCTTGCTATGGAGTGGCAAAGAAACTGTTTTTTGGGACTGTTTACCTGTTTTCCCTTTCAGATCATATATTTTTTTCCCCATAGGCTATAATGGAAAATGTTAAAGTTTAATAACTTTTGAACAGATTAATATTTTTTCACCAAATCTTCAAAAGGCACATCTGTGAAGCAATGTCTTTCTTCTCTGAAAATGTCAGACCACAACCCAAAGCCGTTTCTGAGATCGAGGTGGACAAAGAAATGTCAAAAAACACAGATTTTTCTGTTTCTTCAACATTCTATATATCAGAAACCACACAATGGATTCCCACAAAATTTGGCAGATCACAGGACCTATCCTGAGACATTATGCATGCCAAATTGCATGCAATGCTGTTTAACGGTTCCAAAGTTATTAACGTTCAAACATTTGAGTTTAACATAGAAGTTGCCTTTCACCCTAACTATACTGGCACTATAACTTACAGGCACTATATGTGTATGTATGTATGTATGTATGTATGTATCTGTCTGTCTGTCTGTCTGTATCTATCTATCTATTAGCACTATATTAATGTGTTATCAACACCTTAATAAGGCCTAGGGCATTGTGGAGGCATGTGTGATTTTGTATTTTCTAGGTCTTGTTGTTTCCTCCAAGATCATAGGATCATAGCTATCTAGAAAGGCTAATCTTACATAGATTAGAACAACATATAAATCTCAACAACCCACAAGATATTACACAGCATGGGTTTACTCGGGGAAGGTCATGTTTGACTAATCATTTACATTTCTTTGAAAATGTTAGTTCAGTATTAGATGTGGGTCTACCAGTGGACATAGTTTTCTTAGATTTTGAGAAGGCATTAGACAAAGTCTCTCATAAAATTCTATTAGAGCATATGACAAAGCTGGAATTCCTCCATAATCTAATAACCTGGATAGAAGCATGGCTATATAATCGACGACAATGCACATCAATAAAAGGGTATTCGTCTGCATGGGCAGAAGGGATGAGTGGGGTGCCACAGGGCTCAGTATTGGGACCTGTACTGTTTAACATCTTGATATCATCAATGCAGTCATCAAACAATGTTTGGATGTCAAAGTATGCAGATGACTGCAAGATAGGTTGCATAGTCAACTCCCAAGAGGCAGTAGTAAACTTTCAAAAAGAGACAGCATTGCTGGAATTATGGGCTCAAAAGAACAAAATGACATTCAATGTTCAAAAGTGCAAGGTAATGCATTTAGGACAGAATAACTTAAAAAACAGATGTCTACTAAACCAAGTGGTACTACAAGAAACTGATAATGAAAGAGACTTGGGAGTAAATATAGATAACAAAATTAACTTTGATAACAATACAATAGTAAAAGTTAAGAAATGTCAAAGAACCCTGGGATGTATCTTGAAACATATAAAAAGTAGACAACCGAGAGTCATTTTGCCACTTTACACGAGTTTAGTTAGATCGCACTTGGACTACTGTACACCCTTTTGTGTGCATAACACAAACAGAGGTAGGAAATTAATTGAGGGTATTCAGAGGAAAATGACAAAAAGAATTTCAGGTATGGTAGATAAGACCTATGGAGAAAGGTTGCAACAGTTGGAATTATACTCCATGAATTAAAGACAACTTCGAGGAGACCTTTGCTTAACATGTAAGGCCATAAAAGATCCAGTTCTCAAAGAAACACTTGGCTTAGAAACTAACTTTAATAAAACTCAAACAAGGTCTCATAATCTTGAATTAAGAGGCGACCACTGTAGAACAAAAAAGAGAAGCCAGTGGTACACACAAAGAATAGTCAATATATGGAACACATTACCATGTTCAATTGTTGAGAGTAACACCATGGAGACATTTAAATGTCAGTTAGATCAATATATGGGTAATACAAAATTTGAATATATATAAAAATATTTCCACCCTTGGGTGGCAAGGTCATACAAAGGCTATGCCTCCTGAGTTTGTAATATGCTATGATCCTATGATCCTATGTGGGTGTGGTTTTTATGCTTTTTTATTTAGTTTGGCTTTCTTATTTAGTTAAATAAGGTAGATTTTATTGTGATGCATTTGTGTTGTTCCATAGTTACTAGCCCGTAGCTAGGTACATGAGTGTGAGGTATGCAGCTTGATTACACTCACAGAGTATACTTTTATAGGGTGTGATTTGCATGTGGGTGGGCTAGAAATTTCAAAAAAGATGGTGGCTCTGTTTCTCGCTTAGTGAGAAGTTGCTGTAGTTGTAGGGAGTCTGTTTTTTATCTTTTTATTTATTTTGTTGTTGTTGTTATTAATGTTTATTTATAGATATCTGGTTGATCCTGCATTCGCTGATGTTGCTGGTGCAAGCAGACGTCCATGGTAAGTCAATGCGAGTGGGACTGGGACAGCAGGTGGGTTTGCAAATGATGGGTGGCCGAACAGAAATCCGCATTTTAAGAAGTAGAGTTTTTTTTCTTCTTTTTGAATAATACAGCAGTTTGCCTCTGGGTAGTGTTTTGCAGCTCAAGCTATGAGAAGAGGAGGGGAGGCAGAAGCTGAAGAGAGTGACTTTATGGGATGGGTGGGTATGAGAGTGGGCGGATGTGAGGGTGGCGGGTGACTAAGCAGAAAGTCGCATTTTAAAATGTAAACTCTATTGTTTTTTTAAATGCAATTTACCAGTGGATACAAGTTTTGGAGCAAAAGCCATGAGAAGATGAGGCACAGAATAGTAGAATGCAATCTGTTGGGTCTGCAGGGGAGCTGTGCGAGTGCTTAAATGAATGTACAGAAAATTGGTTTTAGGGAAAGATGAAGTGTTGGCAGGATCAAGGATGATTGACAAAGGGGATGTAATAAATCTAAAATTCCACAATTAATTTAACACCACTGGAAATAAATGGACTTATTACATTCCTGCTGAGTTCACACCTATTGTATCAATATATACAGTTCTATAACTATATATATATATTATATTATATTATATTATATTATATTATATTATATTATATTATATTATAGTGGCACGGTAGCACCACTATAGTTAGGATTGGGTAGGCAGTTTAATGTTAAACCTCAAATTTTGCACTTTAATAACTTTGCAACCGTTCAACAGATTTGCATAAAATTTGGTATGCACTGTCCTGTGGGGTAGATCTCTTGATGTACTAAGTTTTGTTTTGATCAGATTTGCAGATTTCATCCTGCACCTACTGAATAAAATGTAAAAGTCGCTTTTTTCACTACTTTGGCTGATTTTTCCTCATCACACTGCTGCCAAACCATTGCAGGTTGACAGTCCATGATTACAACTGTGGTGGAATTTTTTCAAATGTTCCTACGGTTACTGAGCTATTGTGCCATTTTCAGCACAAGGGTTACTTGGAATGTCTTTAGGCCTGTGCTGTGTCTCCACAATTATAGGTTGATAGAAGTGCAGGGTCCACATATGGATACCATTATGCAGTATTGGAACTGCAGGGCCCTCCATTATGCAATAGTGGGGCCCTGCGCTGCTGCAGGGAGATGACAGTTCATTACAATGCCTCTACACTTATGGATAGATGGGAGCACAGGGCCGATAGGGCCCTGCACTCCCAAAACTTAATACCATCATGGAGTTATGGGAGTGGGGTGAGAGCACAGGGCCTGGAGGGCCCTGCACTCCCACAGGGAGATGAGAGTTAATTACAATATCTGTACACATATGGATACACAGGAGCACAGGGATCTGTGGTAATGATGCACACATGCACCATGCATGGCTCTTGTAGCAGTTGAGTCCCGATGAAATAAAAACATCCTACTCCCATACATTCCAGTTTGGCTGCTCAGCTCAACAGGGGAGAATCAGCTGGTGGCCTCCTGTATTCTTTGGAAATCCTCAGTGAAAGTGCTTTCCTGTGGCCACCCCACTCATGTGGAATGCCTTACCAGATCAGCTTTGCCAGATCTCCTACGCTGAAGTATTTAAAAAGGCTCTTAACACCCATCTTTTTCCTTTGGCATTTGCAGACTCCTTTTAAATATATTGTGAATGAGTAGGATACCACTGTGCATGTTATTTGATTCTATAAATGTTTTCAATGTTTTTAATTGAGTAAATAAAATTGCATGTACAGAGATTCAAACCTTCGTGATGAGCAGTCATATCAAACAAAATGTGCTTGCTTGCTACAATAGCCCAATACTGAGACAGGCGTAGCAGGACAGATGGGGCATGCTCTCTATCTGAATATTGCTCCTTGGCAATCAAGTGCTTTTTGGTGAACTGGGTTGGTGCAGCACAAATGACTGTGACTGAATATGAGGGCCAATGTGTGTGTGTTTCTAATTAACTATTTATTAGTTATCTTTAATTAAAAATCAAAACATTTGCACAGGAATCCTTCACAAATTTATAAAAATCTGCATGCTGCATAAATATTTTTTAACATCTATTTTATGTTTTTCAAACTCTTCATTCAGTATGACAGTTTTCAAAATCTACGTGCTGCACAATGGTTTTCGTAATCTATGTGCTGCACAATGGTTTTTGAAATCTACATGCTGCACAATGGTTTTTGAAATCTATGTGCTGCACAATGATTTTCGAAATCTATGGGCTGCACAATGGTTTTTGAAATCTACGTGCTGCACAATGGTTTTTGAAATCTATATACTGTATGAGGATTTTCACAAAATGTTCACACAGAACTCATTCACAAAAGTTTTGAAAATCTTCACTTTGTGCAACAGTTTTCATAATCTACATGCTTTGAGACAGTTTTGGAAATGTATATGTAACTCCTCTTTTTTTACTCAGGCTGTCCCTCTGGTCCCCTTTCTTCCCTTACTACCTGGCATGCAGTTCAAGAACCTCTTTCAGCTGTGGCTGATACCATATGATAACACTCTACTGGCATCAGGCAGAGACTAGGGGTGTGCATAGCTCCAGGGGTACCCGCCATGTCTAGGGTAGGTGGTAACTGCAAATACACTCGGTCTCCAGCAATTTACAGTTCCTCTCCTTTTCATTCACTCCATTATGAGCTTTTCTTGGTGTCTTTTCCATCGTATTAGAAATAAATCACTCTACTACATGATGGGTCGTAGTCTTGTTTACTAACATACTTACAGTTACACAGATGGGAACCCCACCCCAAAAATCACTATCCTTGCCAACACTGTAAGAGCCTATTCTGACCCTGGACATAAGTCAGAATCCTAGGGTACCTTAAAAAGGTTTACTCTTTACACATCTCATACAGGAGCTCCATAACTCCTCTTATTTCTTGCAATTTATCAGTGGGTGAGGGTTTTACCTCAGGACAGAGCCTTTCCTATGCTGCCTTCTGAATTTACTGGAGCTCCCACCATGCTATGCATCTTGGTTTCACTAGGGGAGTATTATGAAATGCCAAAACTCAAAATCCAGGCACCCAGGATCTCTTGCTCAACATCCCAAAATTACGTTTGCACGATGGATCACCATCCCGATGGATGAAAGCCCAACTCTGGAACTTGCAAGGATGCAGAGTTGATTATATTAATTTAGGGGGTGCGGGGGGCACAGGCCCCTGCCCACCTACAAAAATTCCATAAGTACGGTGTTGAGCTTTCCACCATCAGGATAGCAATCTGCTGGGCAAACATAATTTTGGGTTGTCAGGCTTGGGATCTTGAGTGTCGGGATTCTGAGTGTCATATTCCATCGTTAATCATTTCACTCATTTCTCATTTACTACCATGACACTGCAGCATCAGTCTAGCTGGCGTGCAGGAAGAAGCAATTCTGTAGGGACATTCATTCTGGCACTCCTGGCTAATGTCCACCCTGGCTCTGGGCACCTCACATTAAGCATGTCTTTAGTCTCATCAGACAGTGGACTGGGCACCAGTGCACCACTGTTTGTCTTGGCTACCCACAGGCAGTGACTGGCAATCTCTCCAGGCCCTCTGACAGAGTGAATGTTTTCAACATCCATACCAGCTTCAGATTCCCCATACAAATAGTAGACCAATCTCTTACCTGTTTCAGCCACACAGTCTTTGGCAATAGATATCTCACCATCTTTAGCATAGTTGACAGCAACTCTCTGTCACAAACAGGACCAAAATTTCTTCCCAAAATGAAAACACCCACTTTGATGAAATTACCTTTGCATAACAAGACCAGCAGGGAGTTCCATTGAGGGTAACATGTTAGGATCATCACCCTGTACCAGTGATCCCTTATACTCCCACTAGAATTAATAGTGATTGCCGGCCCAGCGGCGCTGAGGGTTGAGGCACTGGACACCACACCTTGCACCATGCCAGGGACTCAGGGTCGGGAGCAATCTTGGGTGCTGGGGTCGGCTGGGTAGGAGGAGGATTGAGCATCCCAGAGACTGTTCTCCTCCTCCAGGGAAGATGAGAGGGGACGACTGTGGTAGTACTGGCTCCTGACAGTGGCTGGGGGCTAGTGAAAGGTGCAGTCTATCGAGGGGCCAATGCTGGATGTGACAGGTGCAGATGAACACACGGAGAGTCCTTGGTGTCATTGCACGCCTGCGCTGGGGGGGGGGTGAAACCAGGGAAAAAACCAATAGCACCACCACGGGCACAAGTAAGGCAGGATCTGGGGTGCTGCTGAGACAGTCACCCCCCAAGCACCTCCCTTGGGTGTGTCTGTCCTCTGGTCTTCCACTGCAAGAGGGGTAAGTACCTGGAGTGATGTGGCCAGGGAGGGGCGTAACATAGGGGTTCCAGAGCTCTGGCTGTGGTTGGGGAAGCAGGCAGAGGTTATAGCTTGATG
The DNA here is from genome assembly GCA_016271365.2 of Neoceratodus forsteri. Classification (NCBI taxonomy): domain Eukaryota; kingdom Metazoa; phylum Chordata; order Ceratodontiformes; family Ceratodontidae; genus Neoceratodus; species Neoceratodus forsteri. Next base: position 1,704,043,654 of record CM028129.1, on the reverse strand, counting down.
ATGGAGGGGAAACATAGGTAAACACCCACCCCCCACCCGAGGAACTGGTATATATAAAGTGTATAACAAAAAAAGAAAAGAATTAATAGTAATCTCTTCTAAATGGCCTTCAGACTCGAAGTTCCCACAGTCATCGCTGCTGTCCTGGTATCTGTCATTAGGGGCTACTAGATGAATAGATGAGTTCTGCTGTTCTCACGCATAGCAGGGCCCTGCACAAAGAAACTTTGGACTCGTGCGCATGAACCAAAGTGTCCTATGGATTTTGATCTTTGCAAAAAAAAAAAAGGAAGCGCAAACGAAGATAGGCATCACCTCCTTGTTTACATAGGGCCTCAAGGGCCCTGTGCAAAGCAAGTTACCACTCTACTGTCTCAAAAACTATGTAAATTAATTGCAAAAAAAACTACATTAATGCAGACTAGCGATGCTACTGCACAAAACTCAAACCCTCGAATTTTAAGAGTGTGCTATTATGGATTTCATCCCAATGCCCACAGAGTTTGGAAATGTGCTATTAGGGTTGTCAAGCCTAACTGCTACCCCCTCCCTTCCACTTTTTACCCATGACCAAGCTGCAGATATGGGCCATGCATCAGTAGTGTGGCATTTCATACAGGGCCAACATATTCAAAATTTGTAAATTGCAACACTAATCTCCACTTCATCCCCAACCCTCATGGCCCAAGGCCAAACTACAGGTCTAGACTCATGCCATACAGGTCTGGTGTGTAATACACATCCTACTCATTTTAGGTCTGCAATTACAATACAACAGTGCTTGCTGCGGCTGACACTATCTTCAATCCATCGTCCATGCTTGCTGCATACTCTGTGACTTCAGTCTGCTTCAAAGACACTAAGGAAAAGCTTGACTGCACCTATAGAACAGCACTGCCATTCTGTCTTACGTTTGAGCATACCAGGGTGTCAGATGGAATGGTAGTGCAGTTGTTTAGCTTGCATTGCACTTCTCTTCTGTGGTCTCACCAGCAAAAATAAAACCCAACAACCATGATTTCACCCTAAATGAAGTGCCACCTTTGTGGGATCCAGAATGCGCTGACCCTTGTGTGGCACTTCCAGGACTCGTCTGTCAGGCTGTTAAAGACAGACTTAGTGATGCTTGTTATAGGCTGACTCCATCAGAATGTCAAAATTTGAGATATTGGGTCCAGTTTAAATTCAGAGTCCAATAAAAACTCAAAATCAATTGACTACCTTCTCATGACTCCCCCAGCCCGGCTGCAACACACAAAGAATGAGCTGGTGCCCCCAATGTCACTCAGTCATATCTCCCTGGCAATTGCCCCCTCAACAGTAAAATCAATCGTCCTCCTTCGCCCCACCCTCATAGCACCCATATTTTTTTCATTGTGCCTTCCTCACCCCCAGTCACAGGTAGGCAAGGTCCTTTAACTTTCAGTCCACTGATGTCTAATCCCAGTACCCAACTTCTGTGCACTTCCTCTTCTGTGCTACTTTTCTGCATGGCATGGTTTCAGACTCGGACATTGTATGTACTACTGTGTGTAGTATTCTGGGTAAACCACATTATAAAATGTGTTTGCAACTTTCTGCTTCCCAACTGGCTAAATAAGTTCCAAGGCTCATATGTTAATTACCCAGAAATCCACAGGCTAGAACAAGTTCAGACAGTTAGATTTGGAATTTGAGCCAGTGACATACAGAGTTCATGAGCCGCTTATTTCTGACTGCATCACAAACATGGCTACCACCTTTACTCACTGAAAACCTGCAACAAGGCCCTAACAACTAAAACTCTCTGAAATTTTCAAAAACTAATAAAAATGATTTCCTCTTATGATACTCTAACGCACATAAACAAACTTAAAAAATGAAGTACTATTCACAGTTTTAATTATGGGTGTTTCTTTGGTGACCATGAGGAATGCCCCTTACATCCTTACTGGTTTGTCAGGCCGATGTCTTCTGCTCACATTGCTTCAGCTACAGTTCAGACCTTGACTCCGTGTAAGGCTTTGGCTTTTGATGGGCTGAACATTCTGCCAAAAGAATTCTGCAAAAGTTTGAATTCCTGTGTTCCATATTAAACAAACATTTCCTGTACTGAATTGGTGGAAAGACAAATGACTGACCAGTGAGGAAGTATTCATTTTTACTAGTTACTTTTAACAAAGAAGAATATGTTTTTAATTAAAAAAATTACATATTTTTTGGTTTTTAAATTGTTTCTCAGTTTATCCATTTTAAAAAATACAATAGAACATTCCTGGTCTTTGGTTGTCTGGGGATTATGCACTGTCTGGGGTTAAAGGCACTTGGTGGAAGTGCCTTATGCCTCACTATGTTCCTGCTGGTGCATTAACGCCTGATGACCAAAACACTGTCATCTCTTACTGCTTACATACTGTAGGTGCAATAGGTACTCAGTAAATTCAATTCCTTTCAGTCAAGTGATGCGGGGCAAGCAGGGTGAGGGGCATAAACCCTCCCACCAGCTTGGCTGGCCACCATTAACTCAATGAATATTTGACTGTAGCATAATTATTCCATTCACAGTGGGTTGCTTGCTCATTCAGTACATGGTGGTCAGACAAGGTGGTACCCCCAACCCCTACATTACTTGGAACTGTGAAGGGAATTTTGGGGAAGGTATGATGATTGATTAAATTGTGTGAGGTAAGGGGGCGTGGTCATTGCAAGGGGATATGTGACTGGGTGACACTGGGGGTGCTAAGATCTTCTTTCTGTCTTTTAGTCAGGCCAAGAGAGTTGTTAGCTGGTACTCAAATGTGGAATCAGAATCCGATTCCACTATCTATTCCAACCTTTTCTCCGAGTTAGAATTTTTGTCCTGCAAAACAATCGGAATCCAACAACTCTGACTCTGATTCCACAGTTCTAAGCATTTCTATTTGAAAGCTTACCTACTGAAAGTTCAGGAACAAATTCTGAAATGAAGCAATGATGCCTGTATTTTTGATTTTAAAAGCACATATATATTTTTTTTAATTAGTGCGTTTTCATCCCCTGCTCGGCTTCCCTCTGCCTAATAACCCCCTTGCCTCTTCACTGAACCCAGACCTCAGACAGCCTTGCTTACCTGTGCCATGCGGTTACCCTCTCATTGTATGACTAGCGGGAGAGGGGTGGTGGCTGCAATCTCCCCACTCGAGTCTCAAATCCAGAGGCAGAGGGACTTTTCTGTACTGGGCAGGTGGACTCTGAATGTGCCAGTGTCATTCTGCAAAGCTGGGAGGGTGTTTTTGATCTGATTCACCCCTCCCTGAGATGCTGGGCCATGAACCTGCAGCTTAGCATGCAACAGGCATGCATGCTGCATGGCTTCCTGTATCTCCCCTCCCACTGCTGTCATCACCAGTCTGGTGCTGTCTGGGTACCCTCTTGTGGCACTCGGTTTGCCTCTCACCCTCAGAGCATTCCCTGGGATGCTCAATCCTCCTTCCCCCGGCTGGCCTTCAGTGACATAGGCTCACTCCCTGACCTGGTTGTTCATGTCCTGAGTGGAAGCCCTACTGCTGTGCCCTTTGGCCGATCCATCACAAGCACATCTTAAAGTGAGATCAGCAGTCCTTGGTCCCACAGATTCATGTTGAACCAAATGGTTAAACTCAGCAGTGCCACATCAAAGCAACTCCAGCAGCTGAGAACTGACTCTCCCAAGCTAAGATCATTCTGCTCAAAGCAGAAAGATCATAGAAAGTTAAATCCCAACTGCTGGTTTTACCTTGATGGGGTGCCACACCTAATTATTTGATTCAATTTGAATTCATGGGACCCAAGACTCCTGAACTGACTTGTAAATGTGCTTTTGTGATTACGCATGAGACAGTGGCTCTTTTATTTTTCAGCTTCTGAAGCAAAGCATGACATGTCACTGTGTCAAATTCATTTGACAGGACACACAGGCAGCGATAATTCCAATAGCAAATGCTTCATACCAGGGCCAAGAACTGAGAAAGAGGCAATCATGCCCTGATCAGAGATGGATCTGGACTTTATTTGAAGCTGTAAAAAGTTGCATAGGAAACAATGTAGCAACTTTTCAGAAAAATTGGGTAGAGAGAAACAGGCCTGTAGTCAGAGACATAAATAACATCTGAGTTACTGAATGCAAAAACTCCAGGCATGTTTTCACTGAACTGGAACACTCCATAGATTACGGAAAAATGGAAGTCTTTTTTTTTATATTGTCTTTTTACACCCCCTTCTCGCCCCGGTACTTCCTCACCTTCAGGAGTCTCCTACGGCCTTGTGCGTCCCTGCTCGTCTGTCAGCATTGGGTACAGTCATCCCCCCACCCTGCCTTGGTTTGACCCCCAGGCGGGTACGAGGCGGGGCTCCCCTTTCCACCGCCCCAAGCGACTGTGATTTCATCGGGGATCCATCACCCATGCTGGCAGGGGCCCTGAGATCAGGGCCTGAAGCTCCAACTACAGGAAGCACCAGAGGGTATTTTCCTTTTTCGCCCATCCCCATAGGACATCTGCATGCAAGAAGAGCCTAGGAGCGACGCACGTCACAACATGCTAATGCTCCGTCTCTTGACAGACGTCCTCCCTCCCTGCTACATGTGGTCCTCGCTGCACCACCACCCGTGGTCACCCAGGTGGCGGTATCACTGCGGGACCCGGATCCCACCCCATCTAGAGGAGGAGAGCAGCCTCTGGGCACTCAATCCTCCTCCCCCTGGCTGGCCCTCCAGCTGCCCGAGTCCATTCCCGAACCTGGGTCATTGGCGCCGCGAGCGGTAACCCTACCGCTGCGCCGGTGGGTCGGCTGAAAAATGGAAGTCTTGATGCAACTGCTTGGTGTGGAGTTGCAAAATGGAGGGCAAACAGATACCCTGTTGTGACTGCACACACCTAACGACTATCCACAGAGGGCTGACTTAGCCATCCAGGGGAAGATTCCTTCCTTGTGACATCACAATGCAAATGAGTTAAACCTGGTTAAACAGGGTGGCAACATTAGCGGCTAACTACAACCAGCAGAACTTCACGCACTTTTGTCTGTGCATGGCACAGCACCAGTTCATGGTACTGTGTCATGCACAGGCATCCAATGACAGGCACTACTGACTATGTTGTCCCCCCCAACCCATTTGACCATTACCCTAAGGCCCCTTTTTGGGCAGGTAAATATTTATTGCTGTCCGTTACTCCCTTGTGGTCCAATGCCCTCTCCCTAACCCCCAGCCACGTACACATACTCTCCGTGTAACCTAATCGGTTCCTGCATGGTTAGGTGAGTAAGTTGATTCCTCACCACAAAAACCATGAACTCCCCAGCATCGGTGACTGGGGGTGTGGCTTACTATTGGAGGGAAGCTGCTGCCACAGAGTTTGATAATTGTTGAGAGGGCACTAAACTCCCTCCATTTCCCAGTCTCTGTGGCAATACCAGTTTCTCTGAGAGAGGGACTAAAAAGAAAACCAATTGAAAGGGCAGCAGCCTTTTTTTATAACATCTCGGCTGGGACAGAGCCTGCCTACAGACAGTCGTGTCCTGTGGTAAGAGTGAATACTAACCTGAGGGCTTTCCTGAGAGAAAACTAAAAGCCAGAGGGCTTTTCTGAGAAAAAACTTCAAGCCAGAGGGGTTTTCTGAGAAAAAAACTCAAGCCAGAGTTTTTTTTGAGAGAACCAGAGAGACATTTACACCCTAAATTGTGTTGTGTTGCAGTATTTCTCAAATGTTTGTTGATAGTTCTGCCTGGAAAATGTTACATTTGGACTGTAAGGGCTACTTTCCCTTAGACTGTCAAACCCCTGCTTCCTTTCATCTGAGGACTTTCTATGAGAGAAAAGAATACACTTCTTTTGTGGCAGAGACAGTGAAGTACTCGACTGTGAGAGGGAAAAGTATACATGTTAGACCCACTGTTTTAACCTTAGCTTCCCCTTCCCCATGGAGAAATGAGAGGGCATTCCCACATTGTTGGCGGACACAGCCTCAGGTAGGTTCATGAACCATGAGCAGATGTGGGCTTTTATCTCAAGGGTGCTCGGGGTTCATAAGTCCCCATGTCCCATGGCCTGTGGGGTAGGTGACACCACAGGAGATTGACATTACCAGTCTTTGTGCACCTGTCAACTAAGGTGAGGGTGTGACCTAACAGTTCTTTCCCTAGTACTGAAGTTTCTGTGCAGGGGTTTCTCTGTGCGGCAGGTTTTAGGGGGAGTTCTAAAATTAGAACAGTGTGCCTCAAAGATCCCAGAGGATCTTAGCCCGGCAAATGCTGAAGGCTATAAAAGTTGTGAGAAACATGTAAAAGTATGTCTGTATCTCAGGGAGTGAAGTGTACCCCTGCACCAACTGAGACTGCGTTGTGCCAGCTTCTAAAATGTCGTTAATAAGGGATGAATGTTTGTCTGCAACACAATTGGTCTTTTAGACTCTATCCCTTAGGGGGTGAATTCTGGAGTAGTGCTCCTGCCTGGGAAAGAGAAAATCTAAAATAAATTAACTGCCTAAAAGACATTTTGAGCATGCCAGATATTATTGCCAGCTTGTCTGCAGACTAAAGCATCTTTGTGCTGAGAAAAATAAATGGGATCCCTTGTTTAGACTCGAACTCTGTTGTGGACATTATGTCTGGTTAAAATAATTTTGTCTCGTAGCCCCCTTGCCATTGACCCATAGCTGTTGCCACCCTTGGGAGGTCACTCCAGATCTGGGCGGTCAAGTAAGTGCATACTTGTAGTTTATCTTGTACATCTATCCTATAAAAGGAGTTGTGTAAGTTTTACTCTAGACTTGGGAGGTGGCTTACATATATGTCCCTGGTGTCCAGTGGGCCCCCTCCTTCCTGTCCCATACACCTGCTAATCCCTGTTCTTGATCAGGTCACTTGCCAGTCCCTGTCCTTCATCAGATTTTTGTCTCTTGCCAGTTCCTCAGTCCATGATCCCTGTTGTTGACACCCTTATAATCTGCCTGTAACAGTCCTCAGTTAGGGGGTGTCACTAAAGATGTGACCGCATGAGCAAGATTAAGAGGTGTTGCTAAAGATGACAGCACAGGTGAGATTAGGGTGTGTTGCTAAAGGTACGGCACCATAAATGAGGTTGGGGGTGTTGCTAAAGATTGTAGAGCCTGAGCAAGGAGAATGGGTGTCACTAAATATGTGACAGCACAAGTGAGGTTAGAAGGTGTTGCTAAAGATTGAATAACAAGAGTGAGGTTAGTGGGTGTCACTAAAGAAGTGACAGCACAAGTGATGTTTGGGGGTGTCACTAATGATGTGACGGCACAAGCGAGGTTTGGGGGTGTCATTAAAGATGTGGCAGCATGAGCAGTTGGGGGTGTCACTAACGATGTGATGGCACAAGTGAGGTTTGGGAGTGTCGCTAAAAATGCCACAGCACGGGAGATGTTGGGCTGTGCCACTAAAGATACAACAGCATGAGGAGGGTTAGGTTGGGGTGTCGCCAAAGATGTGTCAGCCTGAATGAGGTTAGAGGTGTCGCTAAAGATGCAAAAGCATGCGGGAGAACAGAGTGTTTCACTAACGATGAGACAGCATGAGTGAAATTAGGGGGTGTCATTAAAGATGCAAAAGCATGAGTGAGATCAGAGTGTTTCGCTAATGATGAGACACCATGAGTGAGATTAGGAGGCGTCATTAAAGATGCAAAAGTGAGATTATGGGGGTCATTAAAGATGCAAAAGCATGAGTGGGATCAGAGTATTTTGCTAACGATGAGACAGCATGAGTGAGATTAGGAGGTGTCATTAAAGATGCAAAATCATGAGCGAGATTAGGGGTTATTGCTAAAGATGCAACAGCATGAGCAATGGTTGCCATGCTTTGTGGACTGCACTTCCTAAGATTTGCATGGAGATCCAGTCTCTTTTCTTGTGCAGTTGCACTGGAGTTAGTGACTGCATTAGGAAAGATAGCTCAGAGGGTTCACAGGCTAGGGACTTGCGTAAACTTCTTGTCGCACTTGCAACAACCCCTTGTGACTGCATTGGACCCTAAAATATAGGAAAAGGTGGGATTAGGAAATTTAGCTATATTTTTTCACACATAAACTGAAATGCGATCGTCAACATGCTATACATTTATAGGGTTGGGGTTATGGGAGAGTATGAAAGGAAGATATCCATTGAGTTTGACTATTTTTAGGTGGTTGGTAATACCGTTTGTTTGTCTTTTTAATCTGTGTTTTGCTTTCTGACTCCAGCTGGCCTTACCCTGTCAGGATCCTGCAACTCAGACCCATCACCCGGCCATCCGTCAGGGCTTTCTGTCCACTCTTGTTGGGCTACAGTGGCTTGTCTTCATGGAGGGGCCATTAGCAGAGTTTGCCAACTGCCTCAGGAATCTAAATCCTCCAGTTGGTGGGGAGACTAGATGCAGCAGCTCAGTCTAGGTGGGAACTAGCACACAGCTGCATGTCAGGAAGTAGTGGCTGGATGATGAAGCACTTCAGACTAGTGTTGCTCAGATAGTATCTTAGAAACTAGGATGTCAACAGGTACCTCCCATTTGGCCAAATAGTTGCCATGGTAGGATAGCAGTTCTATCTGACCACATATCAACCTTTTAGGATATAATATAATAATTATAAAAAATATAATAGTAAGTTTTATTTCTGTGGTGTCTTTCAAATACCAAGGCACCTTACAGAATTTAAAAACATATCAAACAATTCAGATCTTAAAATATATAAAACAACTGTTACATTTAGGCAAATGAAATCAATCACCAAATGCTTGAATCCATAGATATGTTTTCAGGGCCTTTTTAAATCCCTCCATGGTCGTGCACTCCCGTAACTGATGGGGTAGAAAATTCCAGAGGGTAGGGGCCCCATGCATAAATGCATGGACCCCAGAGAATTTCAGACACACCCTCAGGATCTCTACCAACCCCCTCATCAGCTGAGCGGAGTGATCGCCCGGAGCAGTAAGGGACCAGGAGCTCTTTCAGGTAGTCCGGACCAAGTCTATGTAGGGCTTTAAAAGTCAGAAGACCGACTTTAAAGGTGATCTGCCATTGAACTGGTAGCCAGTGCAGTCCACGCAGAACCAGTGCAATATGACTGGACCAGCCGCAGGTGGCAGATTTCCATTCCAGGAAGCCCTAGGTAAAGGGAATTGCAATATTCCAAGCATGAGGACACAAAGGCATGGACCAGTGTAGGAAGATCGCTGGATGGAACAAGATACCTAATCCTGGAAATATTCCTCAGATGGTAGAATGAGGACTTGATGCCGGCAGACACCTGTGAATGCAGAGTCAGCCTTTCATCAAAAATTACCCCCAGGTTACATACCTGTTCAGAGGTCGGGAGAGGAACACCCCAAAGAAAATGCCTGGAGGGTGAACCAAACCCTGGCCCCCCCTATCCGATGTGCCAGATCCACAACCAGCACCTCTGTCTTTTCTGAGTTCAGCTTCAGCCAACTTGAGTCCATGCACTCCTGGATTTCTTTGAGGCAGTTATTAAAGACCGAGGCAGCTCCATCCTGGTTGGGTGCAAAAGAAAGGTAGAACTGGGTATCATCAGCATAGCAGTGAAACCTCAGCCCATACCTTCTTGCAATGTCTCCGAGAGGCAGCATGTACACAGCGAACAACATGGGGGACAACACTGAACCCTGAGGAACCCCACAAAACAGAGAAACTGGGTCCAAGGAATAAACCCCAGAAACCACTCTCTGTGATCTTCCAGTGAGGTAAGATGTAAACCACCTGAGGACTACACCTGAAAGTCCACAGGTGAACCTCAGGCGCTCAAGTAGAACCCCATGGTCCACACTGTCAAAAGCTGATGAGAGATCTAGAAGAACCAAGATGGAATGGTTCTTCTGATCCCTAGCCATCAAGAGATCATTGAGCACTTTAACCAGCGCTGTCTCAGTACTATGCCTCTTTCGAAAACTGGACTGGAAGGGTTCATAGATATCATGGATGGTCAAATGGTTCTCCAGCTGTATGGCCACTACCTTCTCAATCACCTTGCCTAAAAAGGGGACGTTAGAGATTGGTCTGTAGTTTGCATGGCAGTCAGGGTCCAAAGAAGCTTTCTTCAAGAGCGATGTTACTACCGCCTCCTTCAGGGAGCTAGGAAACTCACCTGTTTCCAAGGAGCACCAGACTATCCATGCTAGAATCGGACCGATGGAATCAATACAACCAAAAATCAGGGAAGTAGGAGCAGGATCCAAACTACAGCACATAGGGTGCACTCCCCGGACAATCCACAGGATATCAATGCACTCCGGTCATTAAAAGGTATTCCAAAAAAGCTGAGAAGCAGTGGCCATGTGCTGATTCAGAGCAACACCCTTAGAGTGTGCTGGTTGGAGTGCCGCCCTAATGTCGGCCACCTTAGTTGCAAAGAATCAAGCAAGTTCATCACACTCTATTTGGGAAAAGGCCTTTCGAACTTGTAGGCAGGTTGGGTTGCACAGTCTGTCTACAGTGCGAAAGAGCTGAGCTGGTCTATTCTGAGCAGCCACAATCTCTCCGGACAGGAACTCTGCCTTCTTATGGTTGATTGCAGATCGATAGGCTTGATAATGCTCCATCAATCTAAGGTGGTCGGCATCAAGGGAGGATCTCTGCCAGCAACGCTCTAACCTTCATTCTAGTCGCCGCATCTCCCTCAAGGTCCCATCAAATCATGGGGACCGAGGGTGAAGGGAGAGAGGGCGAACACGGACAGGAGGAACAACATCCAGGGCCACTGAGATAACAATATTATAGGCAACACGAGGGCTTCTGGGTCACTGTTTGCCACTGGAAGGGTCGATAGGTCAAGTAACACTGCCAGGCCTTCAGAGCTAACATCTCATAAAGGGTGATACCTGACCATCTCCATCAGTGGTAGACCTACCAAAGGGGGTTCTAAAACTAAACCCCATGGTGTAGTGATCGGACCATCCAACTGGTTCCACCCAAGATCGGAGGCCTCGATCCCCAGGAGAAAGACTAAGTCAAGGGAGTGACTATGTTTATGGGTAGCAGTGGTAACTATCTGTGTGAGGCCCAGAGATGACATCAGCTGGAGGAAGTGTTGTCCAGACTGTGAGAATTCATTGTTAACCCAGGCACTGAAGTTGCCCAGAACCATCAGTCTGGGCGACTCAAATGCCATGTCGACGACGAAGTCCGCCACTTCCTGAAGGAACCGCTTCTCATCTCTGGGTGGACAGTAGATGAGGGCAAACCTACAACCTACACCTGCTACCACGGTACACTCGAATGACTCAGTCTTCTCAACTGGTACACTCGTGCGGTCGCATTCGGTCTTAAAACAGACTGCAACCCCCCCCCCATGCGATCCAATCTCGGGCGATGAATCACTGAGTACCCGGCTGGAGTTAGAGCCTCCAAACTGGGGCCAAAATTCTCTTCCAGCCATGTCTCGGTGATGCAAGCCAGATCCACCATTTCTACAAGATCTGCAATAATTGCAGTCTTGTTTTTAATGGACCTGGCATTGCATAACATAGCCCGAATTGGATGAACTTTCAGGGCTGTCCGGGCCACCTGCCCACCACTATTGGTGGTGCCCTTGGGTATGGAAACCAGACATGGCGAACCACATTCTAGATTCCATTTCGCTCCAGGGCATCTCCTGGATCTCATGACCCAAATGAGGTGGCCCCACTCATTCAGCCTCCACTGTTCGCTTCCCCCCTGCCTCCCTCCTACAGGCAATACCCAGTGTCCTACAGTGCATAGATCTGATAAACAATGTGGATCCTATGGATCCTAGCAAACAGATCCATGGGTCTCACCTAGAGATCCAGCTTAGATCCCAACTATCTGACCTAGGATCCATCGCTATCTGACCTTGGATCTGACATCAGTCTTTGGTAGGATTTCTGGTAGGATCCTAGGTAGGATACCAGCACTGTCTGGTGGAGGATGGTGGGATCCACAAAAGCACTATCTGAGCAACACTGACAAAGTTTCCAGGTGATTTGCAGCAGAACAGTCCTTCTCGATCAGCTGTCAGTCACAGGAGCACTATGTAGTGGCTTCACAGGTCCAGAGAAGCCCAAACCCTGGGAGGGACTCACATAGTCTGACTCCCCCACTGGATCAGGGGTACCCATGTACATAAGGCACACACCCTGCCACTCCCCATTCCATGATTTGCCCCACATGATAAGGGCTAGTAGGACCCCTAGCTGGCTCCGTAGCAGCCAGATTTAGATGAAGGTCTGCCTCCGATTTTACAGCTCTGCAGCCTCTCTAGGTATGGGTCTCTCATCCCAATTTCTCATACTGCAGCTTTGGTGTGCAGAAATGCCCAACAGGAACAGATTCTCTGAAGCTCCGATCAACAAGTGACCTTTGAGCACAGTCTCATAGCAGGTCAGATTTAGGAATGGATAAGCCCACCAAGGCTCACAGGATCAGGCCTGGCTAGGCCGTCAGCTCTCTGACAGCAGCAGTAAGTCTGCTCTGTTCAGTCTCTCCGAGTCCCAGACTGCCACAAGCTCCTTGGGAGCCCAGAGCCTTCTTTCTCACATTCAGTGTTTGATTTCCTGAATAAGGCTGTCCATCAGTCCTTTAACCATGACCTGCGTTATTATTGGCTCCCCAAGCCCGCTGTGAATTAAGGAACTTTCTGATGTCACCTTTTCCCCACAATCCTTCTGGTATTGCTTATGGGATTTCTAGCCCTCTGATTGGCTGACGGATGGTGTCAAAGTTCACAAAGGTGTCTGTGACTATGTCCCAGTAAAAGACTGCTCTACAGTCTTCATTTATAAATATCTATTGTGCCCCCTTACTGAGTGCTGGCCCCAGGGTTTTATTGCAGCTCTCCTGGCTGGTTATCTGGTGAGTCATTAGCAAAGTCACATGACTGGTGGAGGAGTCAGAGGAGCAAAGTGCATTGGGGGGAAGAATCCCTTGCATCATGATCTCCCTCTCTTGTTTGGTAGCTAGTTCATGGTATATGAGGCTCCAGAAAGTGTAGTGGTGTCTGTGGCTAGTTCTTCTCAGTCACCACTGTCAGGACAAGTGACCAGAATGAAGACTCCATCAGTAGCCACTAACAAATAGTGTAGGAGGCTCAAATAATTTTGTCAGCACCATGCTTTCTCTCACTACACCCCACATGCAATCGAGCAGAGAGCCGACAGCAGCAGTTTAAGCAGCAGGAGGGAAGGTGGCAGACGCAGTTTGGCAGTCTAGGTATGCCTCCTCCTAAGGGGGTTGCATATGATTCCAAAGGACCTGACCTATGGTTCTGGAAGGACTCCACCTGTGGTTCTGGAAGGACCCAACCTATGGTTCTGGAAGGACTCCACCTGTGGTTCTGGAAGGATCCGACCTACGGTTCTGAAAGGACTCACCTGGGGTTCTGGAAGGACTCGACCTATGGCTCTGGAAGTAGTGCACTGCATTATTATGGAGAAGGCAGGGGTTCTCACTATGAGCTCAGAGTCTCATTTTATTCCTTCAGTCTCTGGGAGTGTTATGAATTGACCCATGGTTGTCTAGGGTTTGCAGCAGGCTAAATCACTTCTGTTGTTTTCAGTTTGTACTTTATTCCTCCTACCTCGTTCGTCCGTGCCCTATTAGTCCCAGGCTACCACACAACCTTGCTGTCCCTAGTATGATCATCCTTTCAGTTCCATGGGTTACATTCCCATCGCCCCCTGAAGCACAGGCCATTGGAAGTTGTCGGGAAGCTGTGTGAGGTCCAAGTGTGCTGACGTTATCCTGCTGGTTGGCGGGTTGCTTCTTCCCCTTTCTCCCTTCTGACCCTCAGCATGGTAGTGTCAAGGGATCCTTTCATGCATGCATCTAGCTGCTCGTTGGAATGCACAGTTAGCCTACTGAATGAACACCCTCCCCAACTGCCCCCAACTGCTCTTGCCGAGCACTTCCACTTGTGCTACCCCATGTGACATCACTGCAGCAGAGACCAATATATCTACAGTGGGATGCTCAATCCTTCCCCGAGCTCTCTGACTACTCCAGTGCATCCATTGTTCAACTCCACTCAACTTCCAGTGTTTCTCAGCTACTGTAGCAATTAGCTAGCAGAGAGTAATAAAATCCAAGCCATGAAGATGAAGCCAGATTCTGATCTCTGGCCCCTGGCCTGCCTGCCAGATGGCTACTCAGTGTCCTACTGCCAGGGCCCTATCATAGACAAGCATTTGTCAATACCAAATGTTGTCTTGCTGGCATTGCCATTGGTAGTGCAGGAGTTAGAGAGATGCATAATAGGAATGGCAGTGAAGTATGGAGCTGACACTAACCCCACCCCACCCTGCAGAGACTAACAGGCATTGAGGTGTGCCTTTGGGTTTTCAGCCATAACGCTCATCTCATTTCACCTCACCTTACCCTGCAGACTCCGACAAGTGTTGCATTGTGCCTTGGGGTCATCGGGCCTTACGCTCAGCCCATTCCATAAGGAAATACATTGGGATGGGTGTAGTATAGGAAAATGGAGTGAACCTTGGGGCCAAAGAGTATAAGGCACACCTTGATACCTGTCACTGGCTGCAGGGTGGGGGTGAGGATGGAATGTCATGAGCAGTACAGTTGAAAATCCAAAGTCACACCCCTGACATCTGTCAGTCTCTACAGGGTGGGACATTATGGTTAGAAACCCTAATGCACCTGGCGTTTGTTGGTATTTTCACTCCAAATTTTCAACATGGGCTTTTTGTGATCCCACCTCATGAAAGCATTTGGGACCTCCGCTCATGGACAGTGGCACTGTGATGTTGTTAATCTGTCTTGAACATTGATTTCCCACGGCGACTGCACCATTCTGTGCCAGATGTGCGAAAACACATTTCAGGCAGGATGTGAAAAATGACAGCTCTACCATTCATAAGGAGGTGTGAAGAAATAGCAATGTTGAAAATCTGGAGTGAAAATATAAAAAATTCTCAAACATATGAGTATGCATGGAAACTGCACAATGCACGCTAATAACGCAGTCATTTTGTGGAATTTCTTCACCAAATTTTCAACATAGGCATTTTAGGACCTCCACTCATGAACAGTGTCACTGTGATTTTCTTAATCTGTGCTGAATGTTGGTTTTCCACAGCGACTGCACCATTCTGCACCAGAGGTGTAAAAACACATTTCGGGCAGGATGTGAAAAATGATAGCTGTACTGTTCATAAGAGGTGTGAAAAAATGGCAATGTTGAAAATCTGGAGTGAAAATATTAAAAATTCTCAAACTTAAGAGCATGCATGGAAACTGCACAATGCACGCTTGTAACACAGTCATTTTGGGAATTTTTTCACCAAATTTGCAAGATAGACTTTTTAGGAGCCCACCTCATGAACAGTGACGCTGTTGTTTCGTTAATTGGTCCCGAAAGGTGTTTCCATGCAGTGACTGTGAAATCACCTTTCAGGACCGAATAATGAAATGACAGTGATTGAGTTCATGAGGTGGGGTCCCAAGAACCTCATGTTGAAAATTTGGAGCCAAAAGTCGCAAAAATGCCCCGGATATCCACCTAAGTTGAAAGCCCCTCATTGATGCCATTATACAGCTTACCGTGATTTTCTTCAGTTTGCGGTTGGCTTTTGAAGAGTTCAGATGTCTCCCACTCCACCAAAGATCATCGCACTGGGGCTCAGGAGGTAAGTATGGGGTGGGGGGGGTGCACAGAGGGTTGGTGCTGGTTGGGGGAGGGGGCATCGTGACCACGAGGGACTGTTTTCTGTGTTACAGGGAGAAAGAAAAAAAGACATTGCAGGAATTTTTTTTTTACAGGTTTGCTTTGGGCATACTGAGGTGGGCTCCTAGTGTGCCACCTGTGTTTTTGGAGGGCAGGGGACTGAAGCCGAAGGGGATTGGGCCCCCCTTCAGCAAAGAAAGCATGTCTGTGTTTGGGGGGGCATGATGCCGAGGGAGACTGGGCACCCCCCTCGGCAGACAAATAAAACAAGGGGGAACATTATGCTGACACGGATTGGGCTCCCTCATTGGCAAATGAACTGGGGAGGGGACATGCCAACAGGGGGATTGGGCACCCCTGATGTCAATTTTCTAGGGACTGTGAGAGGCAGACGGTGGCAGCTGCTGCCATGTTTATTGAAATGTTTCAGCAGGCAAGACACGCTCTGCAATGATGAGGGGCTCTCTCATTGCGGCAGCCAAATTCTTTCAAGTTGGTGGCACGCTTCTGAACTGCTGTCATAGACAGCATGCTCATTCATTGGTGCCACAGAGACCAGCCCAAAAAAGCAGTGGTGCCATTGGCCACAATACTGCCGCATCTCCTGCTACTCCAGCAAGTTGCCACAAATTGTTGCTTGCGCTGCGCACACAAGACAACATAAAAAAGTACCCTGTGAGGCTGGTGGTGTGGTGAGCACAGGGGTTGACAGGTTTTGATTAAGACCATGCAGATGGATAGATACTGGAAATTAAAATCGACAAAAAAAAAAATTAAGAAAAAATTAACTGGTGCTCATTGAACAAGTATTAACCTAGTCAGATCAATGAACACGTACAGAAGTGTACAACGGCAATTTAAATTATCTGTCACAGTGACGAACACCATCATCACCTAACCTTGAAAAAAAACGCCCCCCAACATGGGTAAAATGGTCTTGTTGCCCCATAATCTATATTTGACAGTTGTCGACTGGCCACCCTTACCGCTCAGGTTCTGGCCCAGACATTGGTGAACTGGGTTTCCATTTCGAATGTCTTGCCGTCTGAAGCGACGTTTTCCAGCAGCCTGGTATCTTGTGCAGGAGACTCCATCCCAGGCGCAGTAAGGGTCACGGGCCAGGCAGCATTCTGCACAGGCATTCCCATAGTTCTCACACTGATGTAGCTTCACTTGGGGCTATACCCACCCGTGACCCAATAAAAAGCATTTGCTGTGGGGAGAGACAGTGGAAGAGAGTTAAGAAACTAAATGTCAGTGTTCAAAGGCAGATTATCATTTCTTGTATTCATCTTACAGTTATCAAAATCCAGTCACTGTAGTCTCAAACCTTGGCATAGCTGAGTGTACAAATGGGGTTTATTCAATCAGAGACCTGAACCCTGGCATAGTGGAGTTTACAAGAGGAGTTTATTCAGAGAACTGAGCCCTGGCATAGCTGAGTGTACCACTGGGGTTTATTCAACCAGTGTGCTAAACCCTGGCATAGTTGAGTGCACCACCAGGGTTTATTAAACCAGAGAGCAGAACCCTAGCATAGCTGAGTGTACTACTGGGGTTTATTCAACCAGTGTGCTAAACCCTGGCATAGCTGAGTGCACCACCAGGGTTTATTAAACCAGAGAGCAGAACTCTAGCATAGCTGAGTGTACCACCGGGGTTTATTCAACCAGAGAGCAGAACCCTAGCATAGCCGGGTGTACCACCAGGGTTTATTAAACCAGAGAGCAGAACCCTAGCATAGCTGAGTTTACCACCGGGGTTTATTCAACCAGAGAGCAGAACCCTGGCATAGATGAGTGCACCACCAGGGTGTATTAAACCAGAGAGCAGAACCATGGCATAGCTGAGTGTACCACTATGGTTTATTAAACCAGAGAACACAACCATGGCACAGTTGAGTGTACCACCAGGGTTTATTAAACCAGAGAGCAGAACCCTAGCATAGCTGAGTGTATCATTGGGGTTTATTAAACCAGAGAGCAGAACCATGGCATGGCTGAGTGTACCACTTGGGTTTATTCAACCAGAGAGCAGAACCTTGACATAGCTTAGAGTTCTACCAGAGTTTGTTCAGCAAGAGAGTTGAACCACTGGAAAATTTTTATGCATCACTGGGGTTGAGATCCAAATGTAGAACCAAAACCTCACAAGTTCAGTATCTCACTAGGCTCAGTTCTACCAATGAAGTGAACCTGGACAAAGTGCAATGAATCCCAAGGGTTCATTCTGCTTGAGGGTCAAATTTGAGAAAAGCTTGGTGTACGGTTGGGGACAATTCCACTGCAGAATCAAACTCAGTCTTCACTGTATTGCTGGAGGGTCAAACTCAGTCAAAACTTGGTCTGTTGCTGTGGCTGGTCCCACTGCAAAATCAGCTCAAAGTTAAGTGTATCAGCAGAGTTAATTCCTCCATGAAGCCATCCCTAGTCAAACTTCAGTGTCTAGTACGAGTCTACTTCATCATAATTTTGTACCTTAGCAAAGCTAGTTTTATAACAGGTCCTCCGTATTCAATGGAACAATAGACGTACTTTTATTACTTTTTTTTTCATTAAAACAAACCCAGGTTCATCTGATGCATGTAGAACTCCTACTGCAGTGAACCTGACAGTTGAAACAAAAAAAAGTGCATCTTATAGAGCAGGGTAGGGTTTTCAAAAGCCTCTTTTGGACACGCAGCCCCTTTTGGCTGCCTTATTTATTTATTTATTTAAAGTCTAGGAAGTACAATCCTTTGAATCTGAGACTCATTTGCAAAGGCTCCACGTCTTACATAAATGGATTATAATACAGTATAACATAGAATATACAATATAGACAACATTACTGGTACAGAAAATGACAGTAACCTACCGAGGTGAAAGAAAAATAGAATAAACACAAACAATGGAACGACAGCAATTGTGAAGTAATGATGCATTAACATTTAAAGTTTCATCTGCAGTCACAGTGGGAGTTTGACATTATGTGATTAAGTAACTCATGTTTGTAAGGCCCAAGCCTGGGAATTGATAAGACAGAGTCAGGGATTGAGTTTATCCAGAGTGGTGCCCTGTAGCAAAAGGACCTTTGGCCAGCAGTGGTCTTTACAAAGGGGGACACGGAAAGTGCCGGTATCCGAGTGTCTAGTGGAGCGAGCCGGAAGGTTCTTTTGGAGGAGCATAAGACAGCCTGGGGGGGGCTAGGCCAACTGAATTTTTTTGGCCAGTAGGCAGGTCTGATAAACTAGTCTCCCCTGAAAGTTTAGCCATGATGAGCGCAGATAGAGGTCACAGGTGTGCGTAAGACTATCACATCCTATGGCCAATCTGCAGGCTTTGTTTAGGGCACGTTTAACGCTGGACAGAGCTGTGTCAGAGGTGGCTCTGTAGATAATTATGCCGTAGTCTACCAGTGAGAGGATGGAGCTGGAGATAGCTAAGCGAAGAGCCTCCAGCGGTTGACAGGGCCTAAGTCTGTAGAGGAGACCAATTCTTTTGTTAATTTCAGTGCAGGCTGATGCAATATGCTCACGGTAGGTGAGGGCAGAGTCTAGAATAACCCCTAGATATTTAAAATTGGAAACAGGTTCCAACTTGGTGCCCATCACATTGTGTATAGCTAATTTTGTAGTGCTGTGCTTATGTTGTGGGTGGGCGAATAGCATGACTTTCATCTTTTTTGTGTTGAGTACAAGCTTGTGTGAGGAAAACCAAGCTTCAATTTGAGTGAAAGAGTCCTGCAAGGATTCTTGAAGTTGAGCGGGGTCAGGGTGCCGACTGAAGATCACTGCGTCATCAGCATAAAGGAGAAGACACCCAGAGGTGGCCTGAGGTAATGAGTTCAGGTAAAGTGAGAAAAGGAGCGGACCGAGGATAGATCCTTGAGGGACACCCGATCGGACGGGAAGGTTTGCAGAGAGGGTGTTTCTTATCATCACCTGCTGAGTGCAGCCAGAGAGAGATAACTGGAGAACCGGCTAGTAGTTTCTTTGGAAACACCAACAGAGAGGAAGGAGTTTATGAGCATGGTGTGATTTACGGTGTCAAATGCCTTGGAGAGATCTACAAAGACTGCACCAGCCAGATCTCTCTGGTCAAGAGCGTCATGAACAAAGGAGGTGAGTTCTAGGAGGGCAGTGGTGGTACTGTGACCTTTCCTGAAACCGTGTTGTTGTTGGCAGATTAGGTGTTGTGTATCTAGCTAGTTAGTAAGTTGATCAGCCACAATTTTTTCCAGGGCTTTTGAGAGTGGAGGGAGTATGGAGATGGGCCTGTAGTTACTAGTAGCAGTACGTGTACCATTTTTATGTACTGGAGTAATCCTTGCCTTTTTCCATAGAGACGGGAAATTTCCTAGGCACAGGGACATGTTGAAGATTTTAGCAAGAGGTACTAGAACAGCATCAAGGGTTAAAGATAGCAATTTAGCATATAGTGAGTCACCACTATGTCTGGTCTTTCCTAGGGACCTGGAAATATATGAGCGGGCATCACTAGTGGAGATGGTTTTGAGACGAAAAGGAGGCGCAATGGGGGGTGGCGGAAATATCCCATCAGAACTGAAAAGTCAGGGGGGAGAACAGAGCTTAGGTCTGAGAATGCTGTATTAAAAGCATCTGCAATTTTGCTGGGTTCTTGAGTAGGGATACCATCTAGGATAAGCATGGCAGGGGAGGAGGGAGGAGACTTTCCACTAAGTTCCTTTATATTATCCCAGAACCTTTACCATCACCCCAAGTGGCAGTGAGTTTTGTTTTGTAATAAGCAGCCTTTGCCGCCATATTTCCCAGGTGCAAGTATTTCTGGCAGCACGATAACGCTGTCGGTCAGCTGGTAGACCTGACTGAAGGGCTCTGAACCACAGGTCATCACGCGCCTTCATATGATCAAGCAAAGATCTAGTAACCCAGGGGGATGATTTAGACTTTTCAATCCATTTGACATAGGGGGCAAAGATGTCATAGGCTGATTGGAAGGAACTTATGAAGAAGGACAGGGCGGCATCAACTGACATCAGGTGATCAAGAGGGTACCAGTCGAGATTTCGAAGCCAGTTTCTGAGATGTTTTAGAGCCCCCCTCTTGAGTTGGTGACACATGGAGATCCTAGGTGGGGGTGGTTTCCAGCTATTTGACCAGAGACACGTTACTGGGAGTGATCACTGAGGGAGTCCTGAGACCTGGACATCCAGTATGTGCTCAGGATGGTTTGTGAGTATGAGGTCAAGGAGGGAGCTATGGCACATATTTTTGTTTACTCTAGTGGGGTGAGAGACCATTTGAGATAGATTTTGGCAGCAGCTGCATCCTGAGGGGATGTCTGGGGGCAAACCAGTTTGAGTTAAAATCACCTAGGGCTATGACTTCAGAATTTTTTGGGAGTTGTTCGATAATATCTAGGATGGATGTGAAGGCATCCCTTTGGTTACGAGGGGGTTTATATATACAGACATTATGTAGAGGGAATTTTTCGAGTTCCCAACTTCCACCCTAACAGTGAGAGACTGTACATCTTCAGAATGGCTTATGGTAGCAGTGATTATTCCTTGTAAGTACTCTCGGAGGTACAGAGCAGTACCCCCGTCCCGTCTATTTAGTCTATCTGACCTGAACAGTGTATAACCAGGTATACTTACAGCCGAGTCAGGGATATGCTGTGACAGCCATGTTTCAGTAACGGCTATTACATCAGGGCAGTGGAGGCAAACCCAGGCTTGAAATGAGGCAGGTTTCTTTTGTAGGCTACAAACATTAATGGTGGCCAGCCGTAGTCCCTTTTGTTTAGCTGGTTGCCGTGGGGTATTGGAAGTGGGACCAGGGTTTGGGTGGATGTTGCCCACAAGTAGCAGGAGGATGATGATTGCTGTCCTGGTTAGGGTAGTTTTGTAGATCTTTTTGGAGGTGCGTCGAGATGTGACCACATGTTTGTGCGGTTTATTGGAAATATGGGTGCACGTAAAGCGTAATATTTCCTGACCATAAAGTAATGGGGTAATCATGGTGTCAGAGGTGGGATGACATGGTAGAGGAGGAGGGTAGGGGATATAAGACATGGTAACTGATGAGGGAGTTTTTATTGGTCAGATTAACGCAAGGGGTAAAACTGGGGCAGAGGGAGGGGTAGTACTAGAATTAATATGATGAAGGCAGGAGGGTAGTGGGTGTTTGGAGAGGGTTAAAGCAAGGAGGGTAAGCCATGATGCCGCTATGTGGACAGAGAAAAGTGATAAGGTATTTATCTGAGACATGCTTGGGAGGGATTTTAAGTAGATCATTAGAGATTTTTTTTTTACTCACACCGTAGGATAAACCATAAGATCAACCATGCAGGAGTAAATGCAGAGTGCTTGTCATGGCATGCTGGCACCTTCTGGGAGAAAATCAGGAGCTAGAGGAAAAGAGCCCTAGTCCACTGTCGCACTGGCCCTCCATGCAGGCCCACCCACGACTAACATGTTAAGTGACCTAGCAGTATCGTGATAGGAAGACAGACCACCTTTGAAATGGTTTAACTTTCATGAGCATCTTTCAAGATTGTGGAAGAACGGGGGCCTTCTGTATAAAAAAGTAACAGACTTTATGTTTATTCATTGTGTTAGGGCAAATATTCACCGCCACCCACACACTTCACATTACATTTTCTGAGTCACCCTGATGTGCTTTCACTTGCTATTGGCCAGTTTGTCTGCTGCATACGTCAGGATATTCATCTTGTTTATAATGTTTAAAATGCTTCAACTTGCTTTCATTTTAACTGCACAGTAGCGTGACAGTAAACTGTAACATGCAATGAGAGGTGGTGGTGACTCACTGCTGATCATGCCTGTGAATACTGTAACTTATTCAGATTTAGAAAATATATATATATTTTTTTTTTTTCTTTTTGCTGCTTTACTGCACTTGCTTCCCTCAAGTCTCATCTGTAAATGAGATTGCTTGCTTTTATATCTCAGTATGTCTACCTGGCGAAATGCTTTCAAACAAACAAATTCTGTGATGCAGTTATTGCATTTTGATTAACTGTTTTAGAATTATGAATATTGTTACTATTATTATGCATATTTGTGCAGGTAGCCATTTTGAAGTAAAGAAACTAACAAACCTGAAGAGAGTATTTGAGTAAACATACATTCAGGTATGTAGTAAGTTCTATGCAGTACGATCACGCTACAAAACAAATTGATTTGGGATAACTGAAATCCAGAATACTGAAAGTTTGGGTCAATTAATTAATTGTATCTTTATATGTATTATTTTTAGAAAAGATACCCAAAAGAAGCCTTATCAAGCAAAACGCTAGGATTTCTGGGAATTTTAATAAAGAAAAATAAATTTGAACACAGTGTTCAGAGTAACTTTGTACGGCTAAATGAGCAACTACCCATCCACACATTGTTGATGTAAAGGTCATATGAGTATCATTATAGTTTGCATTTTTTTTTTATCAAGCTTTTTCTCTTCTCCTGGCTCACCTGACTGCTCCTGCCAGTCCCATCACCAGCATTCTTACGGACTTACCGATTATCCACCACTTGTCCTGGACCACGATACTGCTAGGTCACTTAACATGTTAGTCGTGGGTGGGCCTACATGGAGGGCCAGTGCGACAGTGGACTAGAGCTCTTTTCTTCTAGCTCCTGATTTTCTCCCAGAGGGTGACAGCATGTCATGGCAAGCACTCAGTATGCTTGGCAGCTGGCTGCTGCCCTTCACCCTGTCTAGATGTCCCCTTTGCTGCTACCTGGCGTCCACCAAGTGACAGTCAAGCTGCAGGATGTAGCATCCCCCACCTCCACCAGGGAGGAGAGCTGTCTTTAATATGCTCAGTCCTCCCTCCGCAGGCCATCCCACGAACCCCTGAGTCTGTTCTCAAACCCAGGTGACCAGCAATCTTCTGCATGTTAAAGTGGGTGTATTTGTTTTATTAAAGGAAGAGTTGCGGTCAATAGGTGAAAGCTCATATTTTTACATTAGAAACAATGCATTTCGCATAATTTAAATTACTCAATATCCTTTACATGTTAACAGGTCTTTGGCCTTGAGGATTCCATTATCATTGCCAGATGATAAATCCCTTGCTGAGATCATCATCATCATCACTGCAATCATTTCCACGGCAACAAATTGTGACTTCAGATAAAGGGCATGGTTACCTCAGCTAGGCAATGATAAGAAAAAGAAGATGAGTGCTGATTAAGGCACAAAGATCTGGTTTGCATGTGGATACCCTCAGTAATGAGGAATGGAATGGCTTACAATTCAAATTTTTAGGGTTGTGGGTGGAGCCTACAGGCCTAATGGGATTGCTTAGTAGCTTTAAAAATGGCTGATCGTGGAACCTTCTGTTGGACTTTTGGAAGTATCCTTCCAAGGGTCCAATGGAGCTTAAATCCCTCCACCACGATCGGCTGCTATGGAATAATAGATGCACTATTTCAGCTGTTACTTCCACCTTCTGTGGCATGAACTGCACATGTGGGCAACTTGCGCGCATGCACAGTTCTGCTGGCGCCATCATGTTGTGAATGGCAAAATTACATTCACTGCAACTGCACATGCGTGAGTGCTGTGCATGTGCAGCTGCATCACCGCCGCCAGCTCCATGGCATTCTGTACCAACCCAACAACTCAAGTGGCACACTGGGAGCCCACGCCAGTGTGTCCAAAGATGTGCACTCCCCCAGACTCATGCGGCACACTGGGAGTCCACCCCAGTGTACCTAACCTTTTTTTTCTTCCCCCACCCCCTGCCAACATCGAGGTGCCCAATCCCCATGTCAGCATCCTGTACATCCCCCCCATCATGTGACTCACTGGGAGCCCACCCCGGTGTGCCCAAATGTTTTCTTTCTGTTTCCTGAAAAAGAAAAATAGTCCTCGCCATTGTTCCACTCTATGTTTTTTTCCCTGTAAAAAGAAAATGGTCCCTTGTCATTGCTCCAGTCCCTCCCCATCCCCACCCTTCCACTGAGCACCCACCTCCCACACCCCCTCCTTACCCCATACTTACCTCCAGAGGTTGGCACTGTCTTCTTCTCTGGGCTGGGACACGACTGAACTCTTCAAAGACAAACCGCGAACTGAAGAATCTAAGGTAAGCGTGCTGTAATGCCATTCAATGGGATTTTCAATTTATGCTGATAAATCAGCCATTTTTTGGAATTTTTGCCCCACATTTTCAACATGGAGTTCTTGGGACCCCACCTTGTGAAAACTGTCACTGTCATTTTGTTACTCGGTCACGAAAGGTGATTTCGCAGTCGCTGTGTGGAATCACCTTTCGGGACTGATTCACGAAATCACAGTGCCACTGTTCATGAGATGGGGTCCCAAAAAGCCCATATTGCAAATTTGGTGAAAAAGGTACAAAAAATGACTGCATTATGAGTGTGCATTGTGCAGTTCCTATGCACGCTCCTAACTTTGCCAATTTTTAATATTTTCACTCCACATTTTCAACTTTGCCATTTTTGCATACCTCCTTCAAGACAGTGCAGCTGTCATTTTTCACAACCTGGCCAAAATATATTTTCACACCTGTGGCACAGAATAGCGTGTTCGCTCTTTGAAATCACCTTTTGGGACAAGTGAACAAAATGACACTGGCATTCTTCATGAGCAGGGGTCTCAAAAAGGCCATGTTGAAAATCTGGTGCAACACCTCCAAAAAATGGCCAAGTTACACCCAGGCATTGAATAATTTCTGCGCACGTGTAACTTTGGTCACTTGGTAGCTCTTTATAGCCCTATCGGCTATGGCTAGATTTTGTTATAAAAAGAGATGCAACTCATTTCTGCTGATGCCAATCAGGTTTTACTATAAGCAAAGATATCACTTGTTCATTCCAATAATGCAGAACTGAGAGATCATCTCTCCAGCCCGGGATGGTTTCCCTTTTTAACAGGTACTAACATTTATGTTTTTGGGATGCTGGTGGGGGGGGAAGAGGAGGGTAGGGGTCAGAAAGGGGCAGGGTGGGGAAAACTAATTTCAAGATCAACATCGGGCTGGTGGGTAGAAGGGTTTACTTAACAATATGATTAGCTGCTAGTGTGTGAAGTAACAAACTTCTCCGGGGGTGTGTGTGTGTATGTGGATTTTAACAGCATAGGGTGCTGGTGATAGGGGAAAGGGAATGGACCTACATGGTGGGATGAGGAGTAAGACAAAATGAAGAAGGGTACTCCAACACCCCTTAAGGTGCTACTGACAAAACAGGAACTAGTAGAAAATAATAGGCATACAAACCCACTCTCCTCCATGGCCAGCTACCTTCTGCTGAATGTATGCATGCTCACGTTTATTTGCTCAGTATAGTAAAATGAGGTGATCACCTCAGCTGGTTTTACTATAGAGAGACAGCAAGCCCAAGAGTGCTTTCATGCAGTAGTAAGCAGTTGGCCATGGAGGATGGTGAGTTTGAGCCAGTCACCTTCTCCTCATCAAGATGGTCAGTAAGTAACTTCTAATGTAATGCCCCCCTTGGAAGGGGGCTTATCTGAAGTGCTGCCTTCCCAAAGCTCCACAACTGCTGCTGCTGCTGTTGGCAGTGGCTGTCTTGGTCTCTGGCTCGGCTGTGTATGTGGTTTGAAGAGACAACGTGGCCATGTTGTAGTCTTCGGTGCCTCCTATGCCCCTTTGTTTTTGGTGGCATTGGTCATATTCTTCATTCCAGGCCCCCCAATCCTGGTAGAAGGGATTGGGAACCACAGTGTTGCCACATCTTCTGTTTAGCATGTCATGTGCCACCCATGAGATGGCTGTCCTTTCTTGACCTGGAGCATGTGCTGGAAAGGGGCTCCTACTCAGCACTCCCAGCTCCACTATCCCCAGCTCACCACCTCTGGACCCATGACCCCAGCGACACAATCAGACCTCAGACCAGGAGGGGTTGCAGCTATCCAGGGGACCACCACTTTTGAATGGGAAAAGAAACAAATAAAATTAAAAGACTTTGGAGCACAGGGCTCCTACAAGGATATGGGAACAGCCATCTTGTGCCCCTTGATGCTTTATCTCAACCAGTGAGTGTACGAGGAAGCCCTGCGCAGCACCCCAGAGGATTGTGGGGGAATGATGAATCAAAGGCCCTCCCAAATGTCTCCCAGGTCTCTGCAGGAAACTCTTGCTTCTACTACTGTTGTGCTCAAGTAATGTTGAGCTTAATACAGGCACGCCGGTGGCCACTGAATCCTCAGTAGAGTAACAAAGCCTCAAGGGGCTAAGCTTCTTGCATGTTAATGTGTGCAGCTTATTAAAAAAAATTACTTCAGTACAGGCCTTGGTATGTCATACTGCTCCAGATGTCTTGGTAGTTACGGAGTCTTGGCTCCAACCGGCAACCAGTAATAATGAAGTAAACATCCCTATCTATTCCTTGTTTACAGCCGACAGACAGACAAGAAGTGGTGGGACAGCCATTTACAGCAAGGAAAAATTCCCTGTCTCCATTATCAACTTGACCTCTGTTCCAAAAGAATTTGAAAACTTGTCCTTAAGAGTTGAAGTTGCTACCGGGGTTTCGTTATGTATAGTAGGTTGCTACAGGCCACTGTCAGCTGGACTGCAATTGCTGAAACATCTCGGTAAGATCCTGGGTCCTGCATCATCAGAGTATATCATTCTAGGGGACTTCAATTTAGACTAGCTCTCCAGCACATCCACTCCTCTTAAAACGTTCTGTGATTCCCTTGGGCTGTCTCAGCTAATAATAAACAAAACCACTCATCCTAACAAACTTAACCCCAATAACAGTACTCTGTTGGATATCATTTTAGTTAATAAACCCCATTTATTCTCTCACGATGGTGTCTTTTTTCTCTGACATTAGCAACCATTGCTTTATCGCATGTGTACAATCTACCCATATCTGTAAATCTACGACTGCATCTAAATTTTCCTTTAAAAGGTGCACACGTAATTTTGATCCCTGTGGGTACATCACAGAACTAAGAGACTCCCTGCATTGGCAGGATTTCTACCTAGCTAAGTCCCTTACTATGGCTTATGACATCTTCTCAGAAACTGTGTTAGGGGCTCTAAACAAGTATGCCCTGCTAGTGAAAGTTCGTACCAGAAACAAACCCTGCCAGTGGTTCGCAGAAGTCCTGATAGATGCTCTGTGGAGTAGGGATGTGCTCTGGAGAACTGCCAGAAAAACAAATCTAACAAACGACTGGAATTCATTTAGGAGGGCAAGGAACCTCTGCACCAAAATGGCCAGAGAAGCTAAAGCTAATTTCTACTGCTTACAGATGGAGATCTCCTCAAGAAGTTCCTCCAAATTCTGGACAATGATTAAAGATATTGAAGGCCATACTACTGGTAATTCCCTAACTATTAAATTATTGATTGGCAACACTGTCATCTCCGACAGACCTACTATCCTCGACTCCCTCAATAACCACTTTGCTACCACAGGGCTAGCCTTCGACTCCTCTCCCGCCAATACCGTCCGCCAACAACTTGGAATAGAAGAGCAAAAAAAAAAACTCTTTCTAGTCCATCTTTCTCCCTACAGCCTACATCTCTGAAAGAAGTCAAGGATCCCCTCCTACAGTTAGACACCAGGAAAAGCGCTGGAGCCGACCTCATTGACCCATATTTCTTAAAGGTCGGCCACCGTGTCCTTGCAGTCCCAATTACACATCTTTTTAACCTATCCCTTTCCCAAGGTGACCTTCCACCCATCTGGAAAAATGCACTTGTGGTCCCTTTGTTTAACTCAGGAGATCCCAGTGACCTTAATAATTACAGGCCAATCTCCCTACTTCCAATCCTGTCTAAGATGCTGGAGAAAATTGTGAGCTCTCAGCTTCGGAACTATCTGGAATCAGAAAAACTGCTCAGTCCTTTACAATCAGGCTTTAGGGCACAGCACAGTACAATTTCAGCTCTAGCCAAGGTGACAAATGACTGGCAACTTGAACTGGATAATAAAAACTTTGCGCAGTTTTCTTGGACTTAAGCAAGACGTTTGACACTGTTGACCACAGTCTGCTTCTGTCGTCCCTCCGGAATATTGGTTTGGATTCTCTATCCCTTAGATGGTTTGCCAACTACCTCTTGGGCTGACTTCAGCAAGTAAAGGCAGAAGGGGAAGTTTCTCCATTAAAACCCCTGCTGAGGGGTGTACCGCAAGGCTCCATTCTAGGTCCCTTGCTCTTCGCTATTTAGAGTAACAATATAGATGCCTCCATCAAAGAAGCACAAATACACTAATTCATGGATGATACATACGGACATATGAAGAGGCCAGCAGAAGAAGGCTATTTGATCTTTCAAGTCTGCTTGTATTGTAGGGTCCATAGCTTGAGCTAATGTCCCTGCCCCCTCTCCCCACTCCTCCCATCCTCCCTACCCATGATTCTTACCTTCCCCATATGCCTATTCCAGCCTGGCTTAAAGCTGCCACTGTCTTCAGCGAGATGACCTCTTCTGGCAGCGCATTTCAAGTGTCCACCACCCTCTCTGTGAAGAAGTGCTTCCTGACCTCCCTCCTAAACCTCCCACCCTCCGGCTTAAGACTGTGCCCCCTCGTGATATGGTTGCCACTCAGCTTAAATAGACTCTCCTTATCAACTTTATTTATCCCTTTCAAGTACTTGAATGTCCCAATCATATCCCCTCTCTCTCTCCTGTCTTCCAGGGAGTACATATTCAGTGCCCTCAACCTTTCCTCATATGCCTTGCCCTGCTGACCAGCTATCATCTTTGTAGCCCTCCTCTGTACCTTCTCCAGCAGGTTAATGTCCTTTTTGAGGTGTGGGCACCAGCACTGAACTCCATACTCTAGATGCGGCCTTACCAGTGGCCTGTACAAGGGCAGTATAACCTCCTCTCTCCTACTACTGATCCCCCTAGCTATGCATCCCAGCATCTTGTTTGCCTTTGCTGCTGCTTTCTTGCACTGCATGGAGTGCATCAGGTCACTAGTGATCATCCCTCCCAGGTCCTAATCCTTCTCTGATGCAGCTACTCGGACTCCACCCAGATAATACTCTGTCCTGGGGTTCTTGGCTCCAATATGCATAACTTTGCATTTCTTGGCATTGCAGCCAAGCTGTCAGATCCTAGACCACTCCCCAGCTATTCCAGATCATCCTGTAGGTCCCGTATCCCTTCAGCTGTGTCCACTCTCCCACAGAGCTTGATGTCATCCGTGAATAGGCACATTTTGCCTTTAATGCCATCCCCAATGTCATTGATGAAGACACTGAACAACACCAGCCCCAGCACAGAGCCCTGTGGGACCCCACTGGTTACCTCTCTGGTGCCAGATAACTCTTCCCCCCACCACCACTCTCTGGGTTCTGTCTGTCATCCAGTTTTCCACCCATCTGGCCATATTCTCCCTAACTCCAAGATCCATCAACTTCCTGATCAACCTTTTGTGGGGCACAGAGTCAAAGGCCTTGCTGAAATCAAGATAGAGGATGTCTACCGCTTGGCCCCTGTCTACTGTCTTAGTGACATAGTCAAAGAAGTCAATCAGATTTGTTTGACACGATCTCCCCTTCATGAACCCATGCTGCCTCTCATCCTGGACATGGTGCTTTATGCTAGAAGCCCCTCCCTTGATGCTGCCTGCAAAGCCCTTCAAAATGAATTCAATCTTCTGCAGCTTCAGCTACTAAACCAGAAGTTACTTTTAAATGCAAAAAAACCACAAAGCAATGTTCCTCTCACCCTTTCATCATAGATTAAATCCTACTACTGCTGGGACGCTCCCGCAGATTACCACCATCTTAGGTGAGCAGTTGGAGTACGTAACAAAGTTCAAGTATATGGGGGTCTGGTTATATCATAGACTCTCCTTCACTGACCATGTAGAAGAGTTGGCAAAGAAACTTAGGCAAAGACTTGGTCTGTTCTGTAGGATCAACAATCTCCTCACAAGAGATGCTAAGCTGAAACTGGTTCAAACTACCTTTCTTTCCTTACTAGATTATGCAGACTTCATACACAGTCAGGGCCCTGCTGGTGCACTAACCAAACTCAACACACTTTATCACAGAGCTATAAGATTCGTCACAGGTCTTCCCTACTCAACCCATCACTGCGCCCTGTAGACGGCAGTGGGATGGTCATCCCTTGGTTATAGACAAGAAAACGCTGTGGTTTGGACCTACAAAGCTATCACAAATAAACTGCCCCATTATATCTCTGTCTGTTTACCATTTTGCACTGTTGGAAAGTATGCCCTGAGAAGTACCGCCTTAATTTACTTATACGTATACAAGGCAAGCTCACGCATTGGCAGAGCAACCATTAGCTATGTGCTTCCTCAAATGTGGAACAAGCTGCAAAAGACCTTGAAACTAACCCACCCCATCAGCTTAGCAGCTTTTAAATCACTATATTTATATCATAACAAGGAATCCTGTCCCTGTTTACCCTGACCCATGACTTTCTAATAACTTTCAGTGCACTCCGAGTTACCGCTGTTACAGGGTTGGTCTTATCTAATAATTGGCTCTTTCCCTTTCCCCTTCCTTTTTCCACATCTGTCTTCTCCACGCTCCATTCACCCTGGATCCATCTCTTATCCCTTCGTACCTTCACTAGGTCTGAACCATCTAATCTCTAGCTCTTGTGGCTGTCTATACTTTAAGCCTTCTAGCCTATTCCCTTCCCTCTGCCCCCTGCCTTTATCCTGCTGGTAACACTGACCATCTCAAATGCCTCCCTTCTGAAAGTCACAGACTACTCTAACTATGTGGTACTTGTCCCTTATACTGGATCACTATGTATTATTTTACATTGTGTTTTGTTTATAATTTGGTTTGTCTTTTGACTTGTATATTATTCACATACATGCAAAACTGTGTCCTATTTAAAACCTGCTGTATCTCCTGACCTACACATACTTTACTGTTAATGCTTCCTGCTGATAGTTACTGTACATACTGTATTTTGTTGTAGCCTGTGTATAGTGTTTTTGTTGACAAATCCAGGTCCACCTCGAAAACGAGCATTGCTCAATGGTGATCACCTGGTTAAATAAAGATTTTGATTGATTGATTGATTGAAATGTACTGGTGGTCTTAAAGAGCAAACTGGAAAGCTGTATAGAACGGGAGAACAGACAGACAGCCCTGTACAGCCAATCAAGGATCAAATTTTATTTATTTAACTTTGTTGACCAGGTGAGTGCACTGGCAGCAAAAGCCTTTTCAGTTACGACCCAGGTGCAACAGCACAGACGAGTGGGTTAGATAAAGTACATGCATGATGTAATACATTCAGGCAGAGAAGATACAGAATGTTTTGGGTGCCAAGAGACAAAAAACAGCAGTGTACTGATAAGATAAAAGTTAATGCATAAAATATTACAGGCGCAGGAAACAAAAATTCATCAAGTCGAGTGTGATTCAAATCGTCAGAGCTGGCGGTAAGGTGAAAAGAGATCGGTAAAACTGGGGTGTATAAACAAACAGTGACTTGCAGAAGATGTACGAGGGGAAATTACTGGGTAAAGGGAGCTTGAGAAAGGTGCGTGGGAACTGAGAGGGGGAGAAGAGGGGTGGAGATTACAGAAGAAGAGGGGAGGAGGGATAGTTTCTGAGAGAGAGAAGCTGGGGGTAAGTGCCTGTATAGCTAGTGGTGGGGTAAGTGCATAGCAGGGTTCAAAAGAGTGAGAAAGGGTGGGTGAGAGATGAGGAGAGTTAAAAAAAGGCCTGAGGAGGTCAGGGGCAGAGGTACTGTAGTAGGGGTTGGTGGGTGTCATTGGGTAGTTTAGTGGAAGCAGCGACAGGATTGAGATTAGAAGTAGTGTCCCTCTTAGACTGCTGAATGCCCTTTCTGACACAATCTCTCAGCTTTTCTCTTAGACAGTTGAGCCCAGGTTAATGCCCTTCTGGCACAAACTACCATCTGGGAAAGAACTTTAGAGGCTTTTCAGGAGTTCAGGGTAGTCCTGCTGGAACACTTAGTAGGGCAGACCTGCAGTCACTGGGGGACCAGGGATCTAGCCAGGCCTGCTCATGGAGGTCCTCTCCTGGGCCTATTCCTCCACGAGATCCCTGTGAGCCTTCTCCTGGGCTCACCCTGCCAATACTGCAAGTTTTCTCATGGGCTCAACCGTCTGAGAGAAAAGCTGAGAGATTGTGCCTGAAGGGTGCTGACTGAGAAAAAAGCTGAGAGAGTGTGTCAGAAGGGCATCGACTGAGAGAAAATTTGAGAGATTGTGCCAGAAGGGCACTGAGCAGTCTGAGAGGGACACTGAGGTGTTCAGATCTGCTGCTGGTGAGACCAAGCAAGAGGCCTGCAGACCAACAGTCCTGCAGTATGAGCCCCCATCAGAGTCCATTCAGTAGACTCACTCTGAGCCTTATCCTGGGCTTATATTGTTCAGAGACTATGCTAGACGAGCCTCTGTGTGAAGAAATTGCTGAGAGTGTAAGCTTGTGGGCCACTGCTACTTACCAAAGCTGCGGAACTGTACTGAGCAGAGACAGAGACCTGCATCTTACCCAGGTTGCTGTGGAGTCAGGTAAGGGGTCTGCCATGCCCTTATCTAGTGAGATGGATTGGGGAACAGGGAGTCATGGGGTGCATGCCCTCAGTATGGGGGTACTCTCAATCCAGAAGGGAGTTGGACTGTGGGGGTTGCTCCTGGAATCTGGGCTCCTTGGGAAGTGGGAAACTGCAGCATAATGCTCCCGTGACAGAGGACTGAGCCAGAAGGGCTGTATCATAAGAAGTGTGAGTCAGAAGGGCTGTGCTGCTGAAGAACGTCCAAGAGAGTTGGAACTGTTTCATCCCCAGGCCACTGGGGCTTGTTCTTGATTGCTACCTGACCTGCTGCTGTGTGCTATTCCCACCTCGACTGAACTGCTGCATCCGTGGGTCATGTAAGTGCCGATGTTGCTGGCTGGGGCCTTTGTACTTTTCCAACTGTGGATCACCACTTCTGCTTTGGATTACAGTTGTGTTTCAAATAATTTCCTGTTGGATGTTTAGTTCTTTAAATTGTGATAGCACACTTTGGCCTGTTGGGGGGGGGGGGTTAAATTGCAGGCTTGCTGATTTTCATCTAGTGACCAAATGAAAGAAATGGGGCATCAAACTACCAGACCTGCACCAGGACTCTAGTGAAATTTCTGGGTATCCAGATTCATTAGTTAATGTGTCATACTTGAAACTGTAGTTTTACTATTGTTACTGCTGAAGAGTTACTGAACCCTGTGTAGTATAATTCTTGTCTTTGTACCCCTTGATTGAGCAGGTGTTTTATGGACTGTGTGGAATCTGAGAAAGTGGTAGCAACCCACAGTACAGTGGCTCCCAGGGGGCATCCCTATAGGGTGGGAATGTTAAAGGTTACTTGCAATTATCTAACACCTCCTTTTCTTCCAGCTTCCACATTTGTGTTCTTAAATAAATGCACTGATAATTTGTTGAATTAAACCTCTATGTGTGCGCCTAGTTTATATAACCTGATCGAAGTGTTTACTGGTGAAGGTAACAACTGTCTTAGTGGTCCCCAAGGGGTGATCCAGTCCAGTATAGGGAGGTGGGTAGGTACTACATCCCAGGGGCTGGTACTGTACACAACATCTGGCCCACTTATTCTCTGTGGGTGGAGGCACTATGCTATTTATTATTTGTCCTGGTATAACCCTCTCAATACCACCACAGGAGAAAGAATGAACCAACTCCCTCTGCCAAATGGGCCCTGCATAGTCACCAGACAGGGGTGTGAACCCGGACATGGGGACCCACAGTCACAATAACAAGAACTGGGTGTTGGGGGGGAGTCAGAGGGTGCTGCCAGAGTGGGGGTGGTAGTGGGGGGGGGGACACTAGATCTGTTTTAGCGCAAGTGAATGCTTAGATAGCAACCAGCCATGGAGGTGGGCAGGTTGTGCTGGTCGCCCATTGTAAGAGTTTTTTTTTTTAAATATACTTGAAAATAGAAAATTGTAGGTGCTGGGGAGGATGAGTCATTAGGGTGGGATTAGAATGCTAACAGAAGGTGGGGGTGATGGGGCTAGTATTTAAGGATTTGGGCCAGAAAGGACAGTGGGAGCTATTTTCCTTTTTTATAGTCTTTCCCTATCAGAATAAGGGATGGATTATGCCACAATTCATTATCTATGCCTAAATAATGAATTGTGCATTATTCATGGTATTTGAGAAATTCTATTCATTACTCATACACCCCTAGTGACCATCCCATAGGTGGCATGTCCTTGGACAGGACCAGGGAGCCCTTTATAGTGCTTCTGGTAACAACAATAATTGCAAAGTACCAAACATTTGGAACGGCATTGTTTAGAGACAGAGCACCCATCATCTTGGGGCAAATGAAACAAAAAAGTTTGGAGTACTTTTTGCAGTTGTCTGTGCAGTCCAAACAGAAGTGTAAGGCTCTACGGACATCAACAGAATGCGTGATAACTTCTACATTCTGAGAGGAAGAAAAAAATACAGGAAAGTGGATGGTTTGGCTTAATGTAAACTCAGAAACTACTTAAGGAAAAAAATCGAGAATGGGTATGTAGTGAAACCTGATCCCGGTGAAACACAAGGCAGAGATGATGTATGACCAAAGCCTGCAGCTTAGAAATCCTTTGAGCTGAGGTGATTGTCACCAGAAGAAGTGTTTCCCTGGAAAGGAAAGGAATATCATTCGTTCAAAAGGAGCCTGAGTAAGAGACACCTGAACCAAGTTAAGGCCCTTCACCAGCAAAGGGCACAGATGTAGGAGCACTTTGAG
Organism: Neoceratodus forsteri; assembly: GCA_016271365.2. NCBI lineage: Eukaryota > Metazoa > Chordata > Ceratodontiformes > Ceratodontidae > Neoceratodus > Neoceratodus forsteri. The sequence goes on along the minus strand of CM028129.1, from coordinate 1,704,008,301 downwards.
GAACCTGTGGGACACTTCCAACTGGGTCTCAGACTTGCTCACTGAAAGGGCATGAAAAGTCCAAGAGATGTACCTCCACAGAAGGGTACTTTCAGTAGGCACAAGAGGTAGTCCAAGACACTGCACTGGACATGAGAAAAGGCCTAGGGTGTGAGAGGCACACCAAATGCTGAAACATTTCCATTTCAGAGAACAAGTGTGCCACATAGAAGGCTTATGAGTTGCCAGTAGAATGTCCGAAACCACTGGGGAATCCCTGAAGCAGGATAGTTCTATGTCCTCAGTTGCCAGCCATGAAGGTGTAGAGGTGGAATGTCCAGGTGCTGCAGACTGTCCTGGTACTGTCACAGGAGCCCAGCTTATAGAAGGAGCAGGACAGGAGTTTCCACCGCAATATACTAAAGCAGAGAGAACCAAATGTTTTGGGGCCAGAAGGAGGCCACCAGTATCATCGTGGCCCTGCCTGCCCAAAGAATGATCAATATTCACTGAATCAGGGGGACTGGGGGAAAAGCATACAGAAACCTCTCTTTCCAGGACAGGGACAATGCCCTGGAGTGAGCAGAAATGTGGCAGTTTTGCACTGCGTGGAGATGCAAAAAGATCCAATTTTGGATAACCCCATAGGGTGAAGAGGTCTGCAACCAAGTCGTCCAGGAGTTCCCAGTCATGGGACTGAGCAATCGACCTGAGAGAGCCTGCCGGAATGTTTGGAGAGCTGGGTAGAAACATGGCCGTGATGTATAAGTTGTGTGCCAGGGCCCATTTCACACCCTCATGGCTTCTCAGCAGGGAAGGTAGGAGTAGGTATCCCTTGTTTGTTTAGGTAGAGTATGACACAAATGTATTTGTTCATATCATCAGAGGATGGTCCTGTATGTGAGGGGCAAAGGCACATAAGCCAAGAAGAACATCCTTCATCTCCAGAATGTTGATGTGGAGAGAGTGGTCTGAAAGGGACTACACAACTTGGGTTTTTAGAGAATACATACACACACACACAAATCTCATCTTGGAAGCATTTGTGGTGAGCACCTCCCAAGGTGATGGAGGGAGGAACAGTGACCCTCATAGCAGATGGGAAGGGTCTTGAAACTGCTTAAGAGGGTTGTGACCAGGATAGGAGTATCCAGGGATTGGTTAGCTTGGGCCTACTGGGCACAATGCATGCACTGGGAAAACGCATGTGCACATGGACCATGGGGACAGTCATGATGGCTGCAGCCATGAGGGTAGGGAGCTGAAGCATGGACATCGCAGGGACCCAGACACTGAAGGTGGGCAATGTTGCTCGAACGATAAGGGCATCAACACAGGGTTCCAGATGGAGTGTCTGCACCTGAGCTATGCCCAGGATTGCTCCTATGAAATGAAGGTGCTGGTATGGAGTCAAGACTGATTTGAGTATGCTGACCAGAACAACTAGCTATTCAAACAACCATGTAGTCTGAGACAAAATCTGTACTGCCACATCAGTGGAAGGTGCCTTGAGGGGTCAGTTGTTCAGGTAAGGGAATAAATACAGGGATTCCTGGTGTAAGGCCATGGTCACCACAGTCAAGCAGTTCGGGAAGACTGGTTGTGTTGAGGAAAAGACAAAAGACAAAACAAAAGTTGGGAAGTGCTGGCCCTCCAACAGGAATTAGAGATATAATCACTAATTGTGCTGGATCTTTATATGTAGATAAGCATCCTGTATGTCCAGTGTACAAAGCTAATCCCCCGGGCTAATCCCCTTGCAAGTGCAGCTTTAGGAGTATCTGAAGAGAAACTATGAAAAATGTATTGTACCTAATGTATTCATTCAGGTTTCTGAGGTTCAGGACAGGGTGTACATCAGCGATCTTTTTCTGCATAAGGGAGTACCAGAAATAAAAAACATTGGTTCTGTTAGCCTAAGGGAACAGGCTGAATAGCCCCTTTTTCTAAATTGGTAGTTTACTGATTTTTCAAAGCAACTGGAGACAATCCATGCATTGGTTACAGTACCAGTAATCATGGAAACCTGGCTGGGCCAGGCAAGCCAGGTCCCATGGAGATACAGTGCTATTCAAGCTGTTTTACAACTATATCTATGCAGTAATTTACACAGGCAGTAGTCAGCATGTTTAGGATTTACTGTTATAGCAAAAGACATGAGGCAGTGCAACCTAGAGGGGCTAGGTGAGGTGGAAAGCCCTGCCCAGGCTATCCCGGTGGTGTAATGTATACAGGGGTTAGAGCAGCCATACACTGTGTGTGGGGAGGGGGGTGAGAGAGGCTTGGGTGGCTGAGGGAGTAGGGAGATGTTACTTTGAGATAGTAAACATCTTGAGGGAATGGTCCCCAGTCCTATTATGGTGTAAAGATGTTATTGTCTGGTCCTGCATGGGGGAAGGTGGTTGGGTAGCAGTAGCTTGTAACTTAACAGATTGCCTGTTGCTGCAGTGATGTCTAAGACAAATATCAGGGCACGAAGTGGCACTCTAGGTCCAAATAGCCCCTGTTTTATTTATTTTTCTGTTTCTCCTCCATCATCGGTGCTGCTCCATTCTACCAATAGCAACTCCAAGCCCAATCCCAAACCTTCTTTGATGCTTACCTCTGCTTCCAGGACTGTGTCATGAGGGCTATCTCATTCAGCTGCCCTTTCTTGGCACATCAAGTGTGTGCAGCATGTTCAGTCAAGTGGGTAGGGCCTGAGAGCCTCGAGCTTCATCCTGCCCACCCCATGGTTTGCCTGCACAGTTCTCCAACTTGGCAAGTTGCTGATTGGGGGCTTCAGTATGTGCATATGTACGCTTGTGAGTGACCCACGCACCAGAACCCTCCCTATATTGCCACTTGCTGCACTTCCATAAGTGGTCCCCCAGCTGGCAGTGTTCTAGCAGGACTTGCAACCCCCACCTCCCCAGAGAAGAACATCCACTGGGACACTCAGTTCTCTACCCACAGGAGCCCTTGGCGACCCTGGCTCATTCCCAAGCCTGGGTCGCTGGCATCACATGCAGTATCGTTACTGCTGCATCATCTTCTGAATAGCCCTTTTGTCTGAGAGAGTACGCACTTTAGTCAGTAGGACCTAAAAGAGGTCTGGAGATAATGACATGGGCTGGGAGGGTGCACAGAAGGAGGCCCATTAGTTCCAATGCATGACCCTCCTGGATAAAACTATGACCAATCTGTTAGATGTGATATTCGGCCATTTTGTCAGAAACAGGGAGATCACGCCCCCCACCTGTACCCTTGATAAAAAAAACAGGAGGGATGGAATGGAGTCAGATAGCATCGAGGCTTTAGGAGCACTGCTGTAATCTGCACCTGTGGAGGGTACTCCTGAAGCTGACTGACAAGAACTGGCATGGCAGGAGTGGGAGCCTCTGTAAAAAGACACATTACTATGCCTGTGAGAGAGTTGGGGAGTAATGGACTTCAGTGAGTGAAAGGTCATTTTTTTTAAGATTGTAACTTCTTCAGAGTGACTCCTCCAATTCATGGTCAAATATAGTCTCTGGCCACAAAAAGGGATAGGACCAATTGTTGAACGTCAGTGGTAAGATCATTAACACATAGCCATGTGTATCTGTGAAGGCAAATGCCATTTCCAGTTTTCTGGATTTTTTAAAGAAAATGTTTATCTGTATAAGCCGAACCCTGAAGCAGTGTATGTGTAGCTACTCCAGGGTCTCCTAGTATGAATGCCTGTTTCCAAATTATCTATCCAGTTGGCAGTTTGCAAACAAGACCCTGTTTGCAGGTTGCTGATACAGTGTTTAGATTACCTTCCTTGCTTCTCTTAAACTGAGAAATGTGAACATTTTCAGGCAAGCATTTGTGCCAGGATGAATGGACTCTTCTATCGGACGTGGCAAGATTTTGTTTAATATCTATGGTCTATTAGCAAGCACAGGTTCTGGGGACCTGGAGCACTGTACAGATTTCTTTTTCTGGAGTTTTTGCCTGGAGGCAAAGAGCTCACATTGCAAGGAGCCTTAGACCTGTCAGGATTGGTCATAATGACCACCAAGTTAGTTTCAGACTGCGTAGTATAAAAAGTCTTGATAAAAGTGGCTGGATATTGTTTGTCTACCTTGTGAGGGGCAGCTGGTAAAGTACTGAGCCTGTGCCAGGCAGCAACGGTAACACCCTCTAAAGCTGGGTAAATGGGAGGAATGATCACAGAAGGAGGTGTGGGGACCTCCAGAAATTCATACAGATTTCTCTTAGTCCCCCTTGGTAAGCAGCAAAGCCTAGCTTGTCCTGCATGATGTGTAGCAAAGCCTGACATGAGGCATCCTCAGGGGGAGACTTGTATAAACCATAGTGTTTCCTTTATTGGAGGAGACAGTGGAACTGGACTGAAACCCATCAATGGGTTACTTACCCTCTCTTTCTCCACATCCAGGAGGTGTGGATCATGCTTATCCTCCTGAGGGGTAGGAAGGGGTGGAGGGACCACAGAGGTCATGGGCAACTGGGGCAGTGGAGGCGGGTGCATAGTAACAGGGACCATTGTCCCAGAGGCACCTATAGCCATTGTTGACGGGAGTGTGACAGTAACATCTGTGCCATTGACAGAATATTCATCAAGCACAGGGAAGGCAAGGTCCTCTGATATAAATCCGAGACTGCAGCCAGAACAACACCAGTCTGTGAAGCTGACGAAAAAAGCCACGGCAGGATGGTGTCCATCGATGACACACTGGCAGTAGGCTGCAGGCCACTGACAGCAGTTGAGTCTGCACCCAGGCTTGGTGTTTGAAGGGTCAGGATGATAACAGAGACCAACAAAGTGGCCTAAGACAAATTCATAGCGATTCAGTGGCAGTGTGGACTGGTAGGGTGAAATGTTTGTGGTGATGCTCAGTTGAAGAGTTCTTTTTTGACTTCAACAAATGTTTTTTCTCACGAAAGTGGCAGCACTGGAACCTGATGAGAAGATTTTTAAGATTCCTCAGTGGCAGATCTGGTACAGTGAGCCAGAGACCTTGGCGTAGACACCAATACTGCTCACTTGGAGTTCTCCATTTTCTGCAGGAAAGTTACTAAAGTCTTCCAGTGTCATCTCCTTGTGACTTGGTTAAAGTCCTGACAGAAGCATAGGATTTCACATTGTGTGAAAGGCCTAGGGAGCAAACACAAAAATGCTGTGAGTTTTGTCTCTAAATATCCTCATGTCGCAGGACACGAGTGAAAAAGTGGGGGCTTCTTTGAAGAAGCTGATGACAACATGCAATAACAATATAAGGTAAGTATAGTAAAAGAAAAAAGCATTACTTGAACCATTGAAGCTGACAAAGCCATTATCACCCGCTCTAAAACAACGAAATCTCCTAGTCCGGATGGTTTTTGCCCAGAATTCTATAAAGCCGCTAAAGAAGACGTTTTACCATTACTACTCCAATCATTTAATGAAGTTACTGCAGGAGATCCGCCCCAAAGGCTGGTCTTATGTGGCTATTTCTGTCATATTTAAGCCTGAAAAGAATCCACAGCTATGTGAATCCTACAGGCCAATCTCGGCCTGAAACATCGATTACAAATACCTCATGTCCCTACTGACGTATAGGCTGAACAGTGTTCTACTGACTTTAATTGGACTGGACCAGACGGGTTTTATACAGAAGAGATCTACCACTGCTAATATTGATCACATCATGCATTTGATACATGAAATGCAGTCACGGCAGGTTCAATCGGTCCTTCTCAGCCTAGATGCTGAGAAGGCTTTTGACAGGGTCTCCTGGTTGTTTCTTTATGCTACCCTCAAGAAAATGGGCCTCCCTCTTCCCCTGATATGAACAAACTATATGTGACCCCTAAAGCATGTGTAAAAGTTGCAGGACATCGCTCGTTGACTTCCCCCTTTACAGAGGCACGAGACAGGGCTGCCCTCTCTCTACTCTGCTGTTTGTCATTGCTATTGAGCCCCAGGCATAGGCAATCAGGAATTCACCCCGTATAACAGGGATCATAATAGCTGAAGAGGACCACCGAATAGCTCTATATGCAGATGATGTTGTGCTGCCCTTGACTAACCCCGTAAAATCTATCCCAGTGGTGTTTGAGGTGATGGAACAGTTTAGCGCAGTCTCAGGGTATAAGCTAAATACAACTAAAAAAAATGCCCTCATTTTTTATATTCGGCCTGCTCCAGATGTCTGTAAACAATATCCTTTTACATGGGAACTAGATAAACGAAAATATTTAGGGATCTGTCTGGCTCGTAGTCCCATGAAGACATTTAAAAATAATTATAACTCTTACACAATGCAAATGGACATGGATTTCACTAGATGGAACATACTGCCACTGAATATAATACAACGCGTCAAGGTAGTCCGCATGGTAACCCTCCCATGTGCCCTTTATTTATTTCAAAACATCCCTCTGGTTATACCCCTAAAAAGCTTTAAAACATGGAATGTACATTTATGTGGGCAAGGCAGCATCCCAGAATCAAGTAATCAACCCCTTTTCTCCCAAAGGAAAGAGGAGGTCTGGCACTCCCCAATCTCAGGCTTTATTACTTGGCTTCCCACCTATTGTTTGTGGCTCACTGGCAAACAGAGATCACCAAAGCACGGTAGAGGGAGATTGAGGACACTATTTTACCAACCAAGGATTTCTTACAACCCTCTATACTTTAGAGTCTCCTCCCAGGTTACTCCAGAAATTAAACCCCTGGATCAGGCACCAAATACAGGCCTGGACCACCTTGCATAAAATAGTGCACATAACCCCATTGTTATGTAACCCTGGCACCATTATACCAAGGGCTACTACCCCTGCCTGCTGCCCTGACTGCAGGTTGAGGGGCCTAGGTTCAGAATTAGCTGCTACTGAGGTCTCCCTACCCACAGTACTCTCACAATTGTGGTGCCTCCACCTAGAGTAATGCTTAAGTGGGTTACTAACAGAATTGGTACAGCCCTCTGGGAAGCATTAACCACCCACAATCCTGCCCATTGGCCTGTTACACTTAGTTTTACAACTGCAACACTTCACATCTGGAATACAGGCTAATACCAGCAATTCTGTACAACTATTTTGTAACTTCCTGGGACGTGTCTGAAAATAGTCATTCATTTGGCAAGTACACCTCACCTGGTTAAGCACTAGTATATTAGATAATATATTGAGCTTGGTAATCTGTTCCCCCCTCTCCATGCTGTAACCCAGGAGACGGTGGGTTTGTATATGTTGTGTTTCTCCTTAACCCTCCATGTATAAGTATGTTTAATAAGCACTGTGAAATGATGCCTATGGAAGAAGAAGGGGCTAGGGAAGCTCCACCCAGTAGGAGGTAGTAGAGCATCATGGTGCGGATTTCGAAATGCCAACAGTGCTGACAGCTGCACTCACCTCTCTCCTTAGGTGCACATTATGAGAGACTAAATGCGCCAAGAAGCAGTTATTGAATGAGCTTTTTGCATAGTCAGCATTTTTATGAAGAGCTAACTCATAAGAAAATTTCCAAGGATCTGCTGGGGTTGGGGATGATGTCAGCAAGACGGGAATCTAAACGTTTTTTGAATACCGCTCATAAAGGGAAAATGACGAAAGCAGTTTCTGTAGCCACAAAGGAAACCTTGGCAGGAACAATGAAAAGTAAGACTGAAAAACAACAAAAATCTTCCAGACCTGGCTCCAGAGATGAGGGATCCTCCACGACTACATGACTATTTCTGTTTTTTCAAACTACAGAGCAAAAAGCGTTACTAAAAGGTACAGTGAGTGCTCCAACTGACTTAGAGAATTCAGACGGCGGAGTCCAGCTGAATATGGCAGAGTGGCATACTGGTGTACCCCAAACTAGTGGAAATGGTAATTTAAATCCAGAAAATCTAATGAAGCTTCAGGATACTTCAAAGGAACCTTCAGCCCATACAAACACTGATTACACAAGTAAAGAAAAGGGCAATATGGAGGTAAAAGGAACACCGCCACACCAGGAAGCCGAAGAGGGGTGAGCACTCTTTCTGATTCACTTAATGAAAATGTAAATCCAAAAGAAAATGTTATAATATTGCTGGGTAAAATAAGTGAAACAAACAAAGATTCTGGGGTAAGTGGTAACAGTTAATCCCCCGTCGGCTCCACTGCCCCTGCCCCAAACAGCCTTCCAACTGCCACGCTGGGAGCCCACCCCAGCGTGGCACAAGTCCCGCATCGTCCAAGAAAAAAAAAATAAACCTGAAAGAAGAAACCTTCCCTCGCTTGACTGTCCTGACCCCCACTCCCCACCCATGCCCACCCTCCTGCGCACCCTGCCTCTCCACACCCTCCTCACCCCATACTTACCTCCGGAGTATGGTGCAACGATCTTTGGTGGACCGGGAACACGTCTGCACTCTTCAAAGCCAACTGCGAACTGAGGAAATGCCGGTAAGCTGTATAATGTAATAAATAGAGTTTTTTCAACTTTGATGCATATCTCAGGCATTTTGGGAAATTTTTTCACCAAATTTTCAACATGGGGTTTTTGGGACCCCACCTCATGAATTCTGTCACTGTCATTTTATTAATCGGCCCCGAAAGGTGACTTTGCTGTCACTGCACGGAACCATCTTTTGGGACCGAGTTACAAAATGACAGAGTTACAGTTCATGAGGTAGGCCCCAAAAAACCCTATGTTAAAAATTTGGCAAAAAAATTCCGCAAAATGACTGTTTTACGAGCATGCATTGCGCTGTTCCTACGCACGTTCGTAAGTTCCTGAATTTTCACTATTTTCACTCCAGATTTTCAACATTGCCATGTTATCACACCTCCTTATGAGCAGTACAGCTGTCATTTTTTACATCTCACCCAAAACGTGTTTCCGCACATGTAGCACACAATGGAGCAGTCGGTGTGCAAAATCAATGTTTGGGACAGATTAAGAAAATCACAGTGACACTGCTCATGAGCAGAGATGTTACAATGGCTATGTAAAAAATGTGGTGAAGAAAGTCCATAAAATGACTGTGTTACGAGCGACCATTGCGCAGTTCCCACGCACCCTCGTAAGTTCATGGATTTCTAATATTTTCAGTCCAGATTTTCACCATTGGTATTTTTCCACTCTTCCTTATGAACAGTACAGCTTTCAATTTTCACACCATGCCCGAAATGTGTTTTCGCACTTCCAGCACAGAAATGCGTCGTCGCTGTGGGAAATCACTGTTCGGGACAGATTAAGAAAATCACAGTGACGCTGTTCATGAGCAGAGGTTCCAAAATGCCTGTGTTGACAATCTGCTATAAAAAATCCCCAAACTAATTGCATTATGGGTGTGCGTTAAGCATTTTCTACACATGCTCGTGACTCCACCAGTTTTTTTAATATTTTGACTACAGATTTTCAACATTGCCATTTTTCACACCTCCCCATGAACAGTACAGCTGTCATTTGTCACATCCTGTTCGAAATGTGTTTTTGCACCTGTGGTGCCAAATGGCGTAGTCGCCGTGCAAAATCAGCTTTCGGCTAACAAACTGATATTGCCACTGTGTGTAAGGTGGGGGTCACAAAAAACCCATGTTGAAAATTTGGAGTGAAAATGCCAACAAACGCCTGAGACGTTGGGGTTTCCGACCATAATGCCCCACCCTGTAGAGATTGACAGGCATTGGGGTGTGACTTGGGATTTTCGCCTGTAATGCTCATACCATTCCACACCCTGCAGCCAGTGAGAGGCATCGAGGTGTGCCTTGGACTCTTCGGCCCCAAAGTTCACCCCATTCTCCTATACAGCACCCATCTCACCGTATTTCCTGATGGAATGGGGTGAGCATAAGGGCCAAAGACCCCAAGGCACACCGTGACACTTGTCGGTTTCTGCAGGGTAGGGTGTGGTGAAATGGCTTGGCCGTTATGCCTGATGACCCAAAAGCACACCCCAATGCCTGTCAGTCTCTGCAGGGTGGTGGCAGGGTTGGCTGCAGTTCAATACTTCACTGCCATTCCTATTATGCAGCTCTCTAACTCCTACACTAGCAATGCCAATGCCAGCAAGCAAACATTCAGCATTGACAAATGCTTGTTTCCCTTATTCACCTTCCCTCTTCATTGGGCTGAGATCTTGCTTGCTAACACTTCCCCTCCAACACTCCCTCTCCCCCTGAGGGGCAGCCAGCATTTTGAGCATGCAGAACACTGATATCTTAATGGGGCCATCTCAAAAGCAAGATTGGTTTGTTTCAAATCCCATCCCAACCCCTGCCAAAACTGTGCTGCTCAGGGGTTATGATAGGTCGATGGGTGTAGGAAGCGTGATGGAGAAAAAAATATATATATATATATATATATATATATATATTTATATATATATATATATATACTCTAAATATATACAGTATATATATATATATATATATATATATGTATATACACTCTTCAACTCCTTCTGTTGCTTCACTCTTGACTCTCCTCCTCTCACCCATCACTGTCAACTCTACCACTCCCTGGCATTTCTCTCTTTGAAAACAGACACACCACTGTGCAAACTTCATCTCAAAATTCTAGTTTGGCTCGCTCCCACCTTATTTTACTTCCTCCTTAGCTATCCCCCCTTCCACCTGCCCGCTCACTCAGATCTCATGACTATAGAACCCTGGCAGTCCCTTGACGTTCCATGACTATAGGCCAGGCTGCCTTCTCGTACTGCTTCCTAAAACTGTAGAACTCGCTTCCACAAGATTTGCCACTCGTCCTTGCTCTCCTCATTAACTACCTCTCTGTTAATTACTCCTGTGCCTAACTCCTATTGTGCTCGCCCAGTTCCTATCTATTATCCAGTGGCGGCTCTACACCAGGGCCCACCAGAGCACGTGCCCTGGTAAAAAAATGCTGTGCCCCATATGGTGCAGAGATTCCCCCATAGTAACAATATATAAGTGCGCTGGCTACCATCTGTTGTGCCCCGGCTGTGCCCTGGTAACCATCTGTGGCTAGAGCCGGCTGCTACTATTATCTGCACAAACGTCTCTGGTGTTACATTGTATCCTCCTACTGCACTTAAAAGTGATGTATAATGATTTCTGTGAATTGTATTTTTATGAACTGTTACCTCCTGCTAAGATGTTCTGACCTCCGTGTATTTGACAAATGTGTGTTCATACTAACTTACTTTCCTTACGTTCTCTAGCTACATGTATGATTTTTCACTACTGTTAACTACCTTATGGTCCCCTGAATTTTTTTTTACCAATCTTTAACTCCTTCTGACCCCTTCTTAGCAGTTACCAATTGTTTTGGCTGGGAACTGGAATCTTATAATGGATTCTAATCTCGATAGGTCAACCCATGGGGGGCTGCTTATCACCTGCTCAAAGGGTACTCCATGACTTTTTGGATACTTTTGAGCTTTGTGACCCCTTGCGCCTCCTTAATCCTACTTCCAGAGAGTATACATTCTACTCTCTGTATCATAAGTCTTTTTCCCGTATTGATTTCTTTGCAATAAACCAAGTGGCATTACCAGGTCTGAAGGGATGTGGCATTACACCCAGAGTGCTCTCGGATCACTCCCCGATCAGGATGGAGTGTGCTATAGATCCTGCTATCCAAAAAGACACCATATGGAAGTTGAATGTACAGCTACTCTCCCAGGAGGAGACAGTAGAACATATTCGGACAAGTATAGCTCAATCTATGGAACACAATGCTGGATCTGTCCTAGCTGTTGACTAGATTTGGAGTTTCCCGAAATGTTTCCTCAGACGTGAATTTGTTAGGCTTGCGGTCACTAGAAAAAGGAAACATGAAGCGGTCTCCAAATCTTTACTACAGGCTATAAAAAGCCTGGAGTCTTCATTTTCAACCCAACCCTCAGTGGAGGGAAGTGAGCATCTTGCAGCTGTCCAGGCCCAATGTGCAGAGATTATGAGGCAGACAGTGGAATATGCACGATTTAAAACCCATGCACAATATGTGGAACAAGGTAAGAAGGCAGGCCATCTCCTAGCTCTAAGGCTCTGGAAACAAGAATAATCATGGCTAATTACCTCACTGTCCTCTTTGGAGAGTAATAATCTATAAACTGCCCCTAGAGACATAGCCTGAGAATTTGAAGTATTTTACTGGCAGCTGTATAGCCCCCCCGAGCATAGCCCCACAGAAGCAGAGATTCAGGACTATTTAAACAATATATCTCTTCCCACACTTAGTCCTACCCAACAGCAGCTTCTTATCGTACACACATTTCCCTGCAAGAAGTTCTCACAGCCATTCGATCTCTCCCAAGGGATAAGGCACTGGGCCCGGACGGATTCCTGTCTAATTTTTATAAAGTCTGGGAAAAGGAATTGATGCTAATTCTCCTTCAATTATATAACTATATCTGCTCAGAGGGGATTACTGATCCTGCCCTGTTAGAAGCTATTGTTGTATTACAGAAACCGGGCAAACCTCTGGATAGGGTGACTAATTATCACCCTATATTATTGATGAATTATGATATTAAAATTTTTACTAAAATTCTGGCAGCCCCATATGGCTAGAGATTGAACGTTACCTGCTGGGGACTTTGGGCATCATGCCTTCCAGTCTATGGTATGTCCTTCCTTGGAAATTGCCCACCCGTTTGCGAGACACAGTAATATATACATCTAGCAAAGTACTTAGTCGACTCTGCAAATCTCTTAAATATGACCATCAGAGGGTATTTCCCAGCCACTTTTTGGTAATCCTAATTTGGGTATAGGGGGACGTATTCCAACTCTGAGGGGTGTGGACCCAATTGCGCAGATTAGAGTAAGTGGTCTAGTTACCCAGGGTAAAGTGGGTACTGTATCAGAGATTTTGGAGCAATTTCATTTACCCCAAAGATGTTCCTTTTTTATTTACCAAATTAGACACATGCTTATTCCGTGGTTTGGCTCTGGGCTATGGATGATCAATCAGACGAGGTGCTCCAGGATGTCCAAGCTCATGCTTGGCAGCCCCATTCGGCATCCTGTCTAGTATCGACCCTGTTTAGTAAACTTTACTCTTTCACTGGAGGGCAATCCTCTTATTGGGGAGATGCCTTTCCCTCTAGCCCACTTAGGTGGGACAATATTTGGCAGAGTGTCTATCAATACACAGCCAATGATAGGTTGAGGTTAGTACAGTTTTATATCATACATAATATCTATTTTACACCAGCCAAAATGTATGGATTGGGGAAGTTGCATGATCCATTATGTTTTAGGTGTGGTTGGGAATAGGGGTCACTTTTCATATTTTGGGAATGTCCCATGGTCGCTCCCCTCTGGTCTCTAATTGAGTCCAGGGTGGATCCCTTCTAGGACTTCAAGATTTGTTCACCCCAAGCATCTGTGCATTGTGCGATTATTCCTCAATTGTGGTAAAAGAGAGATGGTATTACATTACCCTTATATCCTTTTCTGTGAAAAAGTTGGTATTGAGGCACCAGAAAGATCAACAAGTCCTCACTTACCTGGAATGGGTCAAGGAACTTTTCTAAAATTTATGGTTGGAAAAGTCAATTGCTAATATCAGAGGTACAATGTCCCAATACCGCACTAGATGGGAAAAGCTTCATACTCTCTGGTCCATTTCCTCTACCCCCTAAATTGTATTGTCTAGGTTCACCTCTGCCTTCTGGTGCCAAGTATTAGGTATCAGGGGTCTCTACCACTATATTATGGTTTTTATATTTGTATGTTTACCTCTCATTCATTTTTACTTAGTTGAAATGTATGGTTTGGTAGCAACAAGTGTTTTATTTATTAGTCCGTCTCTGTATGTTATGATCTGTATAACCCTAGCTCTCAGGGTGGGGAGGGTGGAGAGGTGGAGATAGGTTAGTGTATCGGGGATGGGTTTTTGGTTTTATATCCCCAAAAATGTACTTCTCAGACTATCTGTAATATACCAGCTGTGTGAATGTCCTGCTTTACTATCTATGGAATGGTATAATTGGTCCTGAATAAAGTATATTGAATTTCAAAAAAAAAAAAAAAGTACCTTATGATCATCAATGATGTAAGGTGGTTTATGTTTGTATTTTCATTAATTGTATCTCTCCCATCACCTCTTCCCTCAGGAGGCACCGTGAGACGAGCAACTTGTTGTTCAGTATGCCCTTCTTGGTGAAACATTTCAATAAATAAATAAATATATATAAATATATATATATATATATACTCCATCACAGAAGTGGTAGGTAGAAGGCCATTGCCAGCTTAGTTCAGCTTTTCTGTGTCCCTTCCTTCTTCTGCTCTGCACTCAGTGCACTGCATTTGTGCTCCTTATAATGCCTGTGCTAACAGGCACTTTGCACACCCGAGCCTGTCTCCATCATGTATTTGTGCATGGTTTGCATGACCCCACTCCTTGTTTGCCCATGAAAACTATTGCCTTTGCACAAGTATGCAAACAGTTTACCCTGCGCAGCAATATGCCTTCCATTATGGTGCCGTGGGCCCCAAGGTGCTCACAGTGGTGTTTGCCCTGCACAAACACACTTTGCTTTGTGCAAAACACTCCATTATGCTGCCCAAATACTGATATATACAGAAATGAAAATGGAAGATGAATTCTGTTGGAATATTATATTTTGAAATGTTTCCCTGGACACTGGAAAAATTCCTATAAAGGTAAATGCAAATTTCTAAACACAATGATTTTAAAAACCTTTTCTTTTAATGTACGCCGATCAGCTCTCTGAAAAGACACTTCCGAGGAAAGTTCCTATTTTTTGAGATTACCATAGCTGTGGGAGAAACTGCGAATCTGAAGATGGCAACCCACTTACTCTACATTTTTCCTGCAGTTGCAGGATTTTCAAGAGCATTGGGAATCCAGCCCCACTTTTCCACAGTATAATCGCCTTGTTGGTGCACTGTCTTCCTCCAGTATAGAAATGGACAAAGTCCGCAAAATTATCTTTGCGAAATAATCTGCAAATTTTGCATAATTTGTGAAATAATCTGCAGGTGTGAATTGTGAAGTTTAACCCATGAAGTGCAGGGTTTCACCCACAAAGTGTGGAATTTTGCCCACAAATGGCCGAATTTTCCCATGAACAGCAGAATTTTACCACTTGCAGGCGAAATTGTGCTGTTTAAGGGCAATATTCCACCATTTGCGGGCAAACTTCCTCACTTCATGGTGAAATTCCGCTGGAAAAAATGGCGAAGTTAGGTGAATTTGCAGCCTATCAGCAAAATTTTGTGAATTGTTTCACGGAAGCAAAATTCTCCACTTCACCAGAACTTCACCGGCGAATTTATACTTAGCTGCATCTCTACTCCAGTATCAGCAAGCCTTCGAAAACAGGGCAGAGGCTTGATATCATTAAAGACACATTCAATATTCTGGTGCTGTGATATGTTGACAGTCCTCCTCCTTCTCCCCCTCCCCCTCCTTTCCCTCCTCCCCCTTCTCCCCCTTCTCCTCTCAGATAAGCAGAGCAGCACAATTCCTAATACAAAGTGATCAGTGAGTGTAGGAACATGTCATGGTGTCTGTTTTACCTGTTTTTTACCACAGTATGAGAAAACATTAATATCACAAGTTGTAAGCACTGCATCATGAGTATGCAAATGATATAGATTGTGCAACATCTCTGCTATTCCCTGAGAAACAAAGTTCTAAACAGCAGCACATAAGTAGTAAATAGTAGCATTTGTGGAACAAAAAGCAGGGGTAAGATTTCAAGCAGGAATTTGGAGAAAACCCTCAACCCTACATTTTCCAGCCTTTTGACTTGGCAAGGGCTTCAAAAGGAAAAGTAAGACAAAGGCGTACAGTGGGTTGAATTAGGGAGAAGATTTATTATCCTGGAGCAGTGGTAGGTGGAGGAGGGGTGTGCCCCAAAAGCCCTCTCACAGCTCAGACTGATACCAATAAGCTTGCATGATTTGCAAGTGAATATAAAATTATAGCTAGCCTTCTACTGACTCGCCCTCGAAGTCAGAGTAATGACACAAGAAATTATTCAAATGAAACCAGGCAACAGAACATCTGCTAATTCTGCCCAGTCTTCTTTCCAGCACACTGGCAGCATAGACCAAAAATGCAGATTGATTCCAAACAAACCAGAGTACTCTCATAGCATGGAAGGTTTTCGATACTTACTCTTTTGACTGAAATTTCCATTGAGGTGATGGGTGTGGAAGCCTGCATGGAAAAAAGGACAAAATTAGTTTGGCAATAGCAGAAAACTATTTGCTGTATCTGATGGCATTTTCAGTGTGTAGGAGGAAGCACTCGTGGCAGTACTGGCTCACTGAAACTAGAGACTTAAGAAGACCACATTACTGTACTATATACAGAAAATATAGTATTTTGCACAGTTTTTAATACAGTGCTCCTGCTAACTTGGATTGCTGCTTCAAAATATTATCTATAGCACTCTAATGAAATCTGGGCTGTACTATTTGTGAATTTTCTATTACAACTGCACCCTTAGAGCCGGCCTGGTAGAATAGCATAGTGCTACAGCTCGCTTCGTTGGTTATCCAGGTAAGTTATGGGCCAGATGGTAAGGGAGGATGGAGCGTCTAAAGGACAGCTCTCCTCCCATGGAGTGGGGGTGGGGTACTGTTTCCCACTACTTGACTGCCACCTGGTGGCAACACAGTGGAAGCAAACAGATGAGGGAGAGGGGCAGCTGCCAGATGCCTCTGCATGCATCTGTGTCCATCACTGTATGTCAGCACCCCTGGGGGAAAAAACCATGAACTGGAGGAAAAAGCGGTGGTATACTGTTTTGCTGGCACCCCTTTTTGGCCCATGCACAACTGACATGGCAGGAAAACCCAAAATATCAGGGTCCTGGGCAAGTAGTGGATAAGTAGTGAGTCCATGAGATGATCTGTGTAAGGGTTGGGAGTGCTGTCAGGAGTGAGTCCATGAGATGATCTGTGTGGGGGTTGGGGGTGCTGTCTGGCAAGACATGGGATAGGAAAAGCTTGATAAAAAAAATAAATATCCACTCTCAGAAAGCCTTACATTTTATATACTCACATTCCATATACCCTCACACGTATCCATTGCACATATGCACGCCTAACTGATATACCCACACACATATCCTTTGCAGACATGCATGCCCATTCAATATACCCACACACACCTTTCCCTTGTACACATGCACACCCATTCTATCTACCTACACACTTATTCCTTGCACACATGCACACCCACTCTATATACAGTACAAACACACTTATCTCTTGTACACATGCACACCCATTTGATATGCCTACATACCTATCCCTTGCACAATTGCATGCCCATTCTATATACCGACACAGAAATTCTTTGAAGATATGAACTCCCATTCAGTATACTCACACACCCATCCCTTGCACACATGCAGGCCCATTTGATATATCTACACAATTATCCCTTGCACATATGCACTCCCATTTGATATACACACCCACTTACCCCTTGCACACACGCATGCCCATTCTATATACTAACACACATATCCTTAGCACATATGCACTCCCATTCTATATAAACATTTATTCAATGCACACATGCACGTCTGTTCTGTATAGCCACACACTGATGGCTTGTACACATGCGCACCCATTCTATAAACCCAAACATTTATCACTTGCACACGTGCACACCCATCCTATATACCTACACACTTATCCCTTGAACACATGCACACCGACTCTATATATCCACTTACTGACACCTAGCACACATGCACACAAATTCTGCATAACCAGACACTAATTCCTTTTACACATGTACCTCCATTCAGTACACCCACACACTGTTCCCTTACACACATGCACGCCTATTCTGTATAGTAACAGATTTATATTTTGTACTAATGCACACCCATTATATACACATTTATCACTTGCACATGCATGTCATCTTTACATACCCCAAATGTATCCTTTGGACACATGCATGCTCATTTTATATACCCAAACACTTATCTCTTGCTCACGTGCATGCCCATTCTGTATACCAACACACATATCCCTGACACATATGCACTTCCATGCTATATACCACACACTAATCCTTTACGCACAGTCATGCTCATTCGATATATCTATATACATGGCCCTTGCACACGCATATATACCCATTTTGTACACCAACACACACTGATCACTTGCAAACATGTACATCCTTTCTGTATACCCATACATTTATCCCTTGTATGTATACACTCCCACTCTATACGCCCAGACACTAATCCATTGCGCACATGCACACCAACTTTATGTACCCACACACTGATCCCCTGCACAGATGCACAAGTATGCATACCAACACAATGATTCAATTGACATATTCACACCCATCCTATATACTCACACACTTTTCTCTTACAGATATACACACCCATTCTGTATAACAGACTTATCCTTTGCACACATGCACACCCATTATATATCCACACACTTATCCCTTTCACATATGAACTTCCATTCCTTATACTCACACACTTATCCCATGCACATTATTTCTGTTTATTCAGACACATAGCTCTTGTACACATACACCCCATTCTTTATAACTGCAAACCTATCCTTGCAAAGTAGTGCATGCCTTTACTATATACCCACACACTTATAACTTGTACATATGCACATACATTCTATACATTCACACTTTTATCCCTTGCAAACATACATGTCCATTCTATATACTCGCACACATCCCTTGCACATAAGCACTTCCATTCTATACCCACACACTTATCCCTCACACACATGCAGGCCCATTCAATGTGCTCTTTTGATATGCTCACACAATTATCCCTTGAACACATGCATGCCCATACTATATACTTGCACACTTTTCCCTTGCCCACATGCAAGCTCATTCTATATATCTAGACACTGATTCTTGTACACATGTATATACCAATTCTTTAATACCCAATTATCCTGTGCACATATGCATACCCATTCCATATACCCACACAGTCATTCCTTGCATATATGCACACCAGTTCTATATATCAACACACTGATCCCTTATACACATGCACACCAATTCTGTATAACTACACAATGATCCCTCTTACGCAGGCACACCCATTCAATATACCTACAGAGTTATCCCTCGCACACATGTACACCTATTCTGTATAACACACTTATCTTTTGTACTAATGACAGCCATTATATATTTAAACTTATCCCTTACACACATGCATGTCATCTGTATATATCTCCCAGTACTTATCCTTTGGACATGCCCATTCGATATACTCTCACACTTATCTCTTGTACACATGCACACCCATTCTATATACCAACACACATATCTCTTGCACATAAGCACTGCCATACTATGTACCACACACTTATTCCTTATGCACAAACACACCCATTAGTATACCCACACAGGTATCCCCTGCACACATGCATGCCTATTCTACATACCCACACACTGATTGCTTGTACATGTGCACACCCATGCTATTTATCATTTGTAAATATATGCTTCCATTCTATATACCTACACATTCATCCCTTGCACACATGCACACCAATTCTATATAGCCACTCACTGATCCCTTGCACATATGGACATATGCACACCTATTCTGTATAACATACTTATCCTTTGTACACATGCAGGCCCATTGGATTCCCAACATTAATCCCTTGCACATATGCATCTCCATTCTATACACCCACACACTTATCTTTCATAAACACTTCCATTCTTTATACTTGCACACTTATCCCACACACACATGCACGACCATTCTGTTTACTCACAGACTAATCCCTTGTACACAGGCATGTCATTCTATATACCCTCACATATATCCTTGCTAACTTGTTTGCACATTCTATATACCCACACACGTATAACTTGTACATATGTACCATATGTACAAATATGTTTAAATGCTAATACTGTTACACATATGTGTAAATGCTAATGCTGCACTAATAAAGTTAACTTTAGCTGCTACCTATCTAGGATAAGGTTATAAGGTAGGCAGTCTACTTCCACACATTACTAAGTAACTCAGACAGTTTTCTAACCACTCAGTAGGCTAGAACGGAGCATAGGGTGAGTGGGGAGGTATTCAGCGGTAGGGATTAAGGGGTGCATGTCTCCAGGGGTATACTTTGGAGGAGTGGACATTGCCCAATACGTCAGACCTTCTGGGAGCTCCATGCTCAGGTGTCAGCATCAAGGGAGGAAATATCCCAGCTGTGACTCCAACTGAGCTGGTGCCCATCCCCCACACCCTCATTAACCCAGAGGCCCACTGACTTGGAGGAGATGAAAGGTGGTGGGGAGGGGGAGGAGATTGGAAGGCAGGGGCAGACACATAGCAGTAAGCTTTGCCCACCAGATTCCAATGGCACATTGCTTTGCACTCCTGGAAGAGGCACAGGTGGCTAGCTCAAAAAGGGGTGGGGGCACTTAAGTCAGTTGGTGTTGAGGGAAAAGTAGACCCAGTGATACCTGGTGTCAAGTATGGGTAGAAGTCAGTAAGGAGGATTCTAGTGATGGGGACTTTATGGTTAGATGTGTGGAGAGGGTGGTAGGCAGTGCTGGAAAGGGGAGAGGTTGGTCAAATGCCTGTCTGGAGCATTAGCCATCTGGGGTAGGAAGAGGCTATGGAAGACAGTGGAGGAGGGGAGGAAGCAGGGAGTGCTGCTACATTTTGATACCAATGAGCTGATGGACAGGCCTCTGGGGACAGTAGAGTGGGACTTACAGAGGTTAGGAAAAGATTGAAGAAGCACTTAGCTTACTTGGCCTTTTCTGAGATCCCCCGTATCCTGGGTAGTGAGAAGGGGGAGGTTGGAGCGAGGAAAGAAATCGAGGAGCTCAATGGGTGGTTAAAAGAGTGATGTCAGGAACAGGACTATTACTTTCAAGGGGACTTGGGGGCCTTCTGGGACAGGAGACTCTTCAAAGGTGGCGGCCTTCACCTAACAAAAGAGAGGACTAGTGCAGTGCAGTGCATTAGACCAGAAAAGCTTGATGTCTATATTGACAGTTAAACTAGCTGTGAGGGAGGCTGGGGCTAGGGATTCCACGGCTGAAGTAGGTGAAGTGGGGAACATAGCCAGGACCCTCCCAGGGATGGGAGCTAAGGGTACAAGACGTAGTTGCAGAGTGGAACAAGTTCAGGGGACCAGGGAGTGCAGACCAAATAGACCAGCAACAAAGGAAAAACACAAGACATTATGGATACCAAGGGTTTGTGATAGGGGAAGTCAGTCAAGAACCACGAGGGATGGGAGAGCACGTTGGAGGGTTAAGTGCCACGTCAAGAGTCTGGGTAATAAAATTAGCAAACTCTCTGCACTGATGGAAAACTCTGGGCTGGATCTAGTGGCTGTTACAGAAGCTTGGGCCAATGAGAACAGTGACTGACATCTGTCAGTCCCTGGGTACACCTTAGACAGGTGAGATACAGGGATGGGTAGAGTGAGAAGGGTGACCATTTACATCAAGGTGGGAAAAGAGACAGTAGAGGATGCATCCATTGGTGAGAAAGGAAGGTATAATTACTGCTGGTACAGCTCACAGAGTTGCTGGGTAGCAAACTTTGCATGGGGGTGGTTTACAGGCCACCAAGACAGGGAGAGGACAGAGATAAGGAACTAGGAGGAAAAATAAGAAATGGGGTGGAAAATGGTGAGGTTCCAAGAAAGGGGGTGACAAATGGTGAGGTTGTAGCAGGAAGGATCTCAATCTGCCAGACATCAACTGGGACATCCCGGCAGCCAGCAGCAACAGACACCAGGCCCTGCTTGACACTTTGCTGGACTGCATGCTGGTACAACAGTTCAGGGAACCCACTAGACAATCCACCGTTCTCCATGTGGTACTCACTGTCACAAGCTCACCCCTAGGCACAGCTGGATCCCCTACTCCCAGGAGACCCTCTCCATGACCCCTGTGACTTTGACTGTCCAAGAAGCCTTTTTTTTCTAAATTTTGGTAGCTAGTAGTCAAGCTGTTCTCCTAAAATGAGGCATCAGTCTGACAAAACCTTTTCCCTTAAAATGTTATACCACACAAATTAGACCCAGCCAGAGTTGATAAGAAAATCACAAAACGTTTACTCAAAGAAAGAAAACATTAAAATATTCTACACAATTTAGGATACTGGATTGTAGACAATGTTAAAAAAATGTGGAATTAAACGATAAACCTATACACTATGCTAACATTTTCTACCTTATTGCTATTTGGAGTCCAAGGTGTGAAAAGTCCTATCTGCCTGAAAACTTCTTCAAGTTTTCTGAAAAGAGTTCTCAAAAAGTTCAGCAAGATAATAAGTCAGTCTCTGAATTTTCTTCTTCAGCAAAATTCAGGGTTTTCAGAGGAAAGCTCCTTTCCCAAGAGTTTTCTCTCTTTCTTCAGTGAGGCAAAGTTCTCCTTACTAATCAGTAGTTCTTTTTCAGCAAAAATACCCAAAGCTAACATTTGGCAAAATTATACCAAAAAGCTTTGTTTTCTGGCTGTATTCCTTTTTTTATACCTCAAGTGATGTCATTCCAGCCTACCCTGTTGATTGGTCAGCTACTGTATTTAGGCTGGGATGTTTCAGCCGTTCACCTTTTTCTTGGAGGGGTCTCTCTTGCTCCACCCGAGCATCTCCAGTACATAAAATACCAGAAAATCTTTCAAATTGGGGTCTCTAGCCACCATTCCAGCTCCCCTCCACTGTGGTCTAAAGAGCTTAGTTTAGCATGTTGTCCCCCTGCTGAACAGTTCTGGTAAAAGACATTTCTGCCCTTTGATCTCAGGAAACTCACAACATAATTATAAAAGGACCCAGGCGTCACATCACCATTCTTCTGGTTGTGAGGTCTGGACATTTAAGCACAAATGAAGTTTTAAATGATTTCATTTAAGCCACTTCCTGGCTTTCAGTCCTTTGATATGTAAACCTGTCTGAGGGCTTGACCCAGCACTCAAGTGAAAAAAAATATTTCCCATGTTTTGTTTTCCATAGGATGCTTATCATATTTGAAAAGTACAAATGTATGGGGCTATCTCGTCACACTCACCAAATTGGAAAGAGTAGGCGGAGTGCAGGTTAGGGAGCCACTGGGTCCAGCAACCACAATACTACATGGTTCAAGTTGGCCTTGGGTACCAGTAAGCCTTCGCTAAGGCTGAGGAACTAGACTTCAGAAGGGTTTATTTCAACCAAATGAGGGAATTAGTTCTGGGCAGATTATGTGGGTTACACAGCATCAGTGAAGCAGAAGAAAGATTGGAGGTTATAAATTGGGCCATTCTCAATGCAACAAAAACATGCATTAGAGCAGTTATCATGACAAACAGGTATAATTTATCTATTTATTTAAATGTTTCACCAGGAAAGGCATACTGAGCAGAAAATGCTAGTTTCCAGATGCATTCTGGGGGAGAGGAGAGAGGTATACACAGCAGAAAATGTCAAAAAACAGTGCATAATGGAAACAGAATAAAAAACATCACTCAGGATAACAAAATATATCACAATACACTGTAATGTATAAGAGACGAGTTTGGTTCTCTGAAAAAATCAGAGAGGCAGTGAGGGTCAAAAAGCCTTTATAAGGTACAAAGAAAAATGGGGATGAAAAATGGGATGAGTAACAGGAAAAAACTGGAGAGGGCAAGAGGGCAGTCATAACACAGAACTGTATATAATGGAGTGGGTCAAGGGATGGGAAAAACAGTTTTTTAGATATGGAAGGGAAAAAAGAAAGAAGGCAGGGGAAATTGTCTGGCTAAAGGAGGGGGGCAGAAAGCAGTCACGCTGAATGACTACTGCTTGATATTCACTAGGCAGAATAGTGTGCCCTTGCCAGGGAGTGAAATAAAAGGGTCCCAGAAATGAGGCTGCAGAAATATACTCATGAAAAATCAGAAAAGGGTTAGCAGCCCTCAAGGTGAACAAGGCCCCATGGCCAGATGGGATGCATCTGGGGGTACTTAGCGAATGGGCACTGATGTCAGCCAAACCCCTGGTGGGGCTGTTCAATGACAGATTAGTTCGTCTGCACAAGGGAAGGGACAAGGAGCAGTGGGAAACTATAGACCCATCAGCCTTACCTCAGTGTAAGGGAAACCGATGGAGACACTAATCAAAGAGGACCTAGTGGAATACCTAAAGAAAAATAGGCTTCAGATAGTAAACAGCAAGGCAGGGAGTGTCCTGTCAGATCATGATAGTATTCTTTGACTGGGTAACCAGAGAAGTTGACAAGGGGCACACAGTAGACTTACTTTACTTCGACTGCAGCAAGACATTCAAGTTGGTGTCACACAAGACCGTTGAAGAAGATGGGTGATCTGGGAACAGCAAAGGAAATAGTAAGATGAGAAGGGCGTTCATTGGAGGGGAGGCAGCATAGAGTTGTGGTGAAAGGAATCAGATCAGTGAAAAGAGAGGTAACAAGCAGAGCACCACAGGGATCTGTTCTGGGCCCAGTCTTCTTCAATTCGCTCATCAGGGATATGAGAGAGGGATCCAGCACAGGTTTGTCTATTCACAGATGACACCAAACTCTGTGGTAGAGCTGACAATGTGGAGGGGATATGGGGATTGCAGAGAGACCTGCAAAGGCTGGGAAATTGGTCCGAAGTATGACAACTGAAATTCAATGCCAAGAAGTGCAAAGTAATGCACTGAGAGAACAAACTCCCCAGAAGAGAGTATATTGGATGGGAGGGGTTCAGCTGGACACAACATCAGAGAAAAGGGCCTTAGGAGTCATAATTAGTGGCTCCCTTAAACAAACCAGCCAATGTAACAAAGCCTTCAGTAAGGCTAGCAGGATGCTAGGGTACATCAGGAGGGGGTTAGACTGTAGGAAACATGAGGTACTGTTACCTCTGTAAAGGACACTAATAAGGCCACACCTAGAGTGCCGTGCCCAGTTTTGGAGTCCCCATCTGAAAAAGAACAGGGACAGGCTAGAGAGAGTACAGCGTAGGGTGACCAAGACGATTCATGGCCAGGAGGGCAGATCGCATGAGGATCTGCTAAAGGTGCTGAGCATGTATTCACTCAACAACAGACAAGAGATCAGGTCATTATAAAGACTTTCAAGTTCCTGAATGGAATAAACAAGGTGAACTACAAAGAGTTATTTACCAGTAACAGAGATGCTAGAACATGGGATCATGAGTGGAAGTTAATGGAGGAATGTTTAAAAAAGGATGTAAAGAAGTATTATTTTACAGAAAGAGTGGTTGAGCCATGTAATGGTCTACTGGCAGAGGTAGTGTGTGCCAAAACCATACACAGCTTCACATATGGCTGGGATAGAGCCAAGGGTATAGTAGCTACTCATAGGGACAAGGAAGGTGGAAACAGAGAATAACATGGAGATTAGGGTAAACAAAGACCCCACAGGGACAACAGGTCTCAGAGTACAATAGGATAACTTGGGCAGACTGGATTGGACGCCAGTCTTTTTCTGCCATCATTGTCTATGTTTCTACAGTATATTCATATGCATAGAATCTCCGGAAAGACATAGACAGAGTGGAGGCTGTCCAGAGGAGGGCAACCAAAATGGTGCAGGGTCTGCACCAGAAGACACATGAAGAAAGACTAAAGGAGCTTAACATGTATACCCTTGAGGAAAGAAGGGAGAGAGGGGACATGATAGAAACTTTCAAGTACCTCAAGGGAATTAACAAAGTCCAAGAGGTTAGCATCTTCCAGAAAAAGAGATGTGCAAGAACAAGGGGGCACAATTTGAAGATAGAAGGGGGATGGCTCAGAGGTAATGTGAGGAAGTATTTTTTCACTGAGAGGGTTGTGGATGCATGGAACAGCCTCCCTGAAGAGGTCGTGGGGTCAAGAACAGTGGGGGACTTCAAGAATGCATGGGACAGGCATAGGGCAGTCCTAGTGGGGGGTAGGAGGAATTAAGCTGTTGGTTAACTAGGATCTGCAGCTTATCTGTTAGGTAGGAAAATGGGCAGACTAGGTGGGCCAAGCGGTCCTTATCTGCCATCAAATTCTATGTTTCTATGTTTCTATAGAAACATAGAATTAGTAGGCAGGAAATGACTTTGGCCCACCCAGTCTGCCCATATGACCCCTGCCTAGTCTGTCTCCACAGACTAACTGGTCTCTGATCATCCTCCCTCCTCCCTGCCCATTTCCTAATATTCTCCTGCATCTATCCCATGCATGCTCTAAGACCCCTACTGTTTTCGCCTCCATCACTTCCACTGGCAGTCTATTCTAGGTATTTACCCCTCTTTCTGTGTATAGTACTTTCTCACATCCCTCCTAAACTTCCCCCTCCAACTTCATTGCATGCCCTCGAGTTTTGGTGCTTTTCCTCATTGGAAAAAAACCTCCCCTTTTGCACCCTGTTCACTCATGTGAGGTACTTGTAGGTCTCTATAATGACCACTCTCTCTCTTCTGTCTTTCGAGATGTACACGTTAAGGTCCCTCAGTCTGTCCACATAGGGTTTTGTTTCAAACCCTGAACCATTATACTTACCCTCCTCTGGACTGTCTCCACCCAATGTCCTTTCTGAGGTGCGATCTCCAGATCTGGATACAGTACTCCAGGTGGGATCCCACCAGTGAGGGATATAGTTGCAACACCACCTTCTTCCTCCTGATGCGATACCTTTCTACATGCATCTCAGCATAACACCAGTCCTACCCACTGCTTTGTCACACTACCCTGCCACTTTGA
Source organism: Neoceratodus forsteri (assembly GCA_016271365.2). Lineage (NCBI taxonomy): Eukaryota > Metazoa > Chordata > Ceratodontiformes > Ceratodontidae > Neoceratodus > Neoceratodus forsteri. Next base: position 1,703,981,689 of record CM028129.1, on the reverse strand, counting down.
GATCATCAGATAAGATAACCCCAAGGTTCCTTTCCTGTTTAGTGAATGCCAGTACTGCACCCCCATCCTATACTCCGTTCTTTGGTTCTTATGCACTAAGTGCATGATTTTGCACTTTTTGGCATTGGACTCCAATTGCCATGCCCCTAAATACTCCTCGAGTTTCCCAAGATTCCTCCACATTCTTTCTACCCCTTCCTTGCCTTCCACCCTATTACAGATTTGATTAGTATGAAGACATTGAAGAAGACTGGTCCCATTACTGAGCCCTGTGACACCCCACTGGTCACTGTTCAATCATTACAGTGAATGCCATTAACTACCCTCTGTCACTTATCCATTAACCAGTTTCTAACCCAATTCACCATTTTGGATATAACACCCCTAGGATGCTGAATTTCTTAATCAGTCTCCTGTGCAGAACAGTGTTGAAGGCCTTGCTGAGGTCCAGATAGACCACGTCCACTGTCCTCCCCCAATCTATTTCCCTGGTCACCCAGTCAAAGAAATCAACCAGATTTGTCTAGTATGACCTGCCCCATGAATCCATGCTGCCTTTGGTCTTGCAGACCACTGAATTCAAGATATTCTACCAACCTTTCCTTTAATAGTATTTCCATTAATTTCCCCAACACAAAAGTGAGGCTCACCAGACTATGTACCCACACTTTTATCCATTGCACACATGCATACCCATTCTATATACTCACACACCATTCTATATACTCACACATATCCATTGCACACATGCGTACCCATTCTGTATACTCACACACCATTCTATATACTCACACACATCCCTTGCACACATGCATACCCATTCTGTATACTCACACACCATTCTATATACTCACACATCCCTTGCACACATGCATACCCATTCTGTATACTCACACACCATTCTATATACTCACACATCCCTTGCACACATGCATACCCATTCTGTATACTCACACACCATTCTATATACTCACACATCCCTTGCACACATGCATACCCATTCTGTATACTCACACACCATTCTATATACTCACACACATCCCTTGCACACATGCATACCCATTCTGTATACTCACACACCATTCTATATACTCACACACATCCCTTGCACACATGCATACCCATTCTGTATACTCACACACCATTCTATATACTCACACACATCCCTTGCACACATGCATACCCATTCTGTATACTCACACACCATTCTATATACTCACACACATCCCTTGCACACATGCATACCCATTCTGTATACTCACACACCATTCTATATACTCACACACATCCCTTGCACACATGCATACCCATTCTGTATATTCACACACCATTCTATATACTCACACACATCCCTTGTACAATGCATACCCCATTCTGTATATTCACACACCATTCTATATACCACACATCCCTTGCACACATGCATACCCATTCTGTATACTCACACACCATTCTATATACTCACACATCCCTTGCACACATGCATACCCATTCTGTATACTCACACACCATTCTATATACTCACACATCCCTTACACACATGCATACCCATTCTGTATACTCACACACCATTCTATATACTCACACATCCCTTGCACACATGCATACCCATTCTGTATACTCACACACCATTCTATATACTCACACATATCCCTTGCACACATGCATACCCATTGGATATGCCCACACACTTCTCCCTTGCAACATATGAACACCTGTTCTATATATTCACACACATCCCTTGCACATATGCAGTCCCATTCTATATGCACACTTATCCCTTGCATACATACATGCCCATTCAGTACACCCACACATTTATCTCTTTGCACATATGCACTCCCATTCCATATACTTACAAACTTATCCCTTGCACATATGAATTTCCATTCTATATACCCACACACAATCCCTTGTACACATGCATGCCCCTTTTATACACACACACACACACACACACACACACACACACACTTATCTCTTGCATATATGCACACCCATAGGTACTTTCCTCTTCTGTTCTACAGTTAAGAGAGAGACATATAACACTGAATCTGAAAACTGCAGCAGACTACACCAATCCATCCGTTTGCTGAGAAGTGAATTGTGACAGGAAGTCTCACCTGAACTGTTCTAACAACTGCTGTGAGACGCTGAATCTAAAAACTGCAGCTGACAACACCAATTGACCGTTTCCCAGTACTTAAGGTTTGGTTGGTGCATTACTTGTTGAGGGGACTTGACAGCGAGCTGCGCAGCCAATCCTGAGCAAGAGGGGACAGGGCCGCGGCACTTAAAACGCTCGTGCCAGCCCGAAGAGGAATCAACATTTGTTAGCAGTTTATATCTACCCATTTGCTGAGAAGTGAACTGTGGCAGCATGTCTCAATTGAAATGCTTTAACACCTGTTGCGAGATGCTGAATCTGAAAACTGCAGCTGACTACACCAATCCATCCATTTGCTGAGAAGTAAATTGTGACAGTAAGTCTCACCTGAACTGTTCTAACAACTGCTGTGAGACGCCGAATCTGAAAACTGCAGCTGACTACACCAATTGACTGTGTCCCTGTGCATAAGGTTTGGTTGGTGCATTACTTGTTGAGGGGGCTCAGCAGCGAGCTGCACAGCCAATCCTGAGCAAGAGGGGGCAGGGCCTGGCACTTAAAATGCTTGTGGTGAGCCTGAGGCGAGCACTGAGGCACGCAGCATGGCTGCACCATTAGAAGAAAAAGGCATACTGAATTGGGGTTAGTCCGGGTGGGTTTTAAGTAATATACTGTAAGAAAAAAATGGTACTGATTTAAGTAAGGGATAGGAAATAGATGTAGTTTAGTGCTATTTTAGAAACAGGGATATACTGTCATATCTAATAATTAAATTGCTAACTTATATTAGATGGTTAGTGGATAGAATATTAAATAGAGTCCACTAGAGTACATTTGTAGATGTGAGGTTAGTAAGTGGGATACATTTGTTTTTTATTAACTGTTTTTTTTTTTATTATTGTTTTTATCTGATAATAGTTGACAATGATTCAGATACTACTGGCCTTAGTAATGTGTGGACTCTTCCTGCCTATTTTTAAAGATGTGGCTTTAAGCCCAGGAAACCTTAAACAAAATTGATTACATTGAAATGATCTTGTCAGGAGACCACACATGAAGGGATATGGTAATATGAAAAGGAATGCACTTTAAAATGGGACTTACTTGAAGTGTCTTTAAATAGACCTAATTTGACACATTAAGTATGTTTCAGTTTTGGCCCCCTAATAGGAACTTAGGAATGGGAGTGAATACCAGGAGGATCAAAAAGACACTGACATCTGAGTTTATGAGAAAAATCATTTTATTACTGCTGCTATTGTCTGGGTCACTCCACCCAAATCCTGGGCCACTGATTAGTGAGTAGCAAAATCTTAATGGGGGGGGCATTAAGTAAGAAGCAATCGACTATTACAGTTGTACATTGAAATATTAGGAGCTTAATCTCTAACTGGGCAGAATTTGAAGTTTGGGCTATGCAACATGAGTTTGAAATTATAACTTTATCTGATACATGGTTGACTAGCCAGAACCAAAATAATGAAATTAGCCTAGCAAACTATAATATGTTCTGAAGGGATAGGGTTGGGGGGGGGGTATGATTTATGTGAAATCAAAATTTGAAGCAATTGAAGTGTTATCTCAATCTAGTAACTATGATCGTGATGCGGTCTCAATTAATTTTATTTTGGGGCAGAGTAAGCATCTTTCAGTCACTTCAGTATACTTTCCCCCTGGATATATAAAACAAGGTATGGATCTACTCTCAAGTATTAAGAGATCTCTTCCATTGACCAGGGAGTGGATTTTAATGGGGGACTTTAATTTAAATTGGGATTCTGATCAAAAGTTGCCCATGTTAGATTTTTTCAGGATTTGGGTGTTCAATAAATGATCAATCAGATAACAAGACATAATCATAAATCAGGAGGGGGAACGGTACTCGAATGGATAGTTGTTATTCATCTTGAAAGAATTTTGAGCTCATGAGTATTAGCAGATGGGATAAGTGATCATTGGCCCGTGTATTGTAATAGGTCTGCAAAACAAGGGAAGAGTCAACCACGGTATATTGAAACCAGAAATGTAAAGTCCTTAACAGAGGAAATTGTTAATAGGGCCTGTGAGAAAGCTGATTGGTCCATATTAGACTCAATGGTTGATATAGATATGATGTTGGAAACATTTGGGGGTAATTAAATAATGTAATAGATCAATTGGCCCCACTGAAAAAAATGAGGATTAGGGCAAATAAAAATGAATGGGTGTCTAAGGATTTAATGAATTGGATGAGACAGAGAGACAAAGCTTAAGCAATATAAAAAAGTTGGAAGTCAGTGTTTGCTCCAGGCATATAAAACACTTCGGAATAAACACAAGATCTTAATTAGAAAGGCAAAAATGGGATTTTTCAAAAAGGAGCAGTTAAATGCATCAGGCAACTCAAAGAAGATATGGCACACAATAAATACTCTGGTAGGAAAGGGGGTACAGAATAATACAATTTCTTTGATGGACGGTGATCAATTGGTAAGGAACCCATCACAGGTGGCTATATTTTTAATGAATATTTTGGGGATCTAACTAGGTTTCAAATAAAATATATTCCAACTAAAAAAAACATTATACTGATATTGAATTGAAGGGGAATCATCCCAAATTTTATTTTCGTGTTGTCACTGTGGAACAGGTAAAAGATTATATTTTGAGATATGATCCAAGACCATCAATGGGCCAAGACAAAATTGATTTTAGAATTTTTAAATTAGGGATAGATGTCCTCGCTAGGCCACTAACAATAACCTTTAACTTTTTCCTTTGTTATGGGGTATTTCCAAGATGTTGGAAGTCTGCTATTATAAGGCCAATACATAAATCCAGATAAAAAAAAATTTGGTTTCAAATTATAGACCGATTTCTCATTTATCACTGTTATCAAAGATTATGGAGAGAGTGGTATTTGATTAAATTCAAGAATTTATGTTAAAGTTTGACTTACAAACTGGTTCACAACATGGGTTTAGATCACAACATAATACAGAGACAGCCTTGCTGGGGTTTACAGACTGCATACAGGGTGCCCTTGATTTAGGGCACTCCATTACTGGGGTGTTTGTGGACCTCACCAAGGCTTTTGATCTGGTGGATCATTCCTTGCTACTGGACTCTCTGCATGAGTTTTACTTTGCAAGGGAAGTGATAACTTGGATTGAGAGGTATCTGTCGCATAGGGAGTATAGAACAGCTATAGGATGGGAATATTCGGACCTGGGGTTGATTACCTCTGGTGTATCACAGGGCTCAATTTTAGGCCCGCTTTTGTTTTCATTATTTACGAACTCGGTACCAAAATCTTGTGCTGAATCTAAGATCACATTATACACAGATGATGTGTTTTAAATGCAACGGGTCCAAATCCATATCAGGCGTTATCGAAGGTTCAAAGAGATTTTGATCATTTTCAGAGGTGGTTGTTGAAACACAAGCTTGTGCTCAATACAACCAAGACAAAGGCGATGGTTTTTACTGGCCCAAGAGTAACAAGAGACATAAATATGTCAATTGTTGATCTTGGGGGAAATAACATTGAGCTGGTTGATAGCTTTTTTTATTTAGGGATCGCACTGGATTCTAATCTCACCTTTGAATTTCATGTAAAGAAATTGATCAGGAGGATACATCAAAGGTTGGGAATGTTATTTAGAATAAAATCATATTTAATTCCAGAATTGCATACATTATTGGCACATAGCTTTTTAATGAGCACTCTGGATTACGGACTGGTAGTTTATTCAGGAACCAGTGATAGGGTGTTAAAAAAGTACAATTAACATATCACTCAATTCTGAGGTTTATGACTGGCCTTACTTAAAGAACACATCATTGTGAATTGTTAATAAAAGCAAAATGTCCCACATTTCAGGATAGAATTAGCATTAAATTTTCTACCTTTGTATTTAAATGCTTGAACGGCTTATTCGCTTTTTCTATTCAATCTTTTATTTGTTAGGTTAAGTGACAAAAAAATCACAAGGTTCTTAGCCTCGGGTCTCTTAAAGGTCCCTTTTTATAAAAAAATGATAGGCCAGAGATGTGTGTCTTATAGGGCTACAACCATTTTTAATAAGATACCTAGAGAGGTTGTAAATTGTGGAACAGTGAATTACTTTAAGGTAAAAACATTAAAGTGGGTTAATCTGACTAGTGAGTGTTTTTTTTTTTTTTTTAGTCCTTGGTAACCAGGTAAGGCCCACTAGGCACAAGTGCCTGTTTTCAGGGGCAACCTGGGAGCACTGGGCAGTTAAGTGACTTACTCAGAGTCACACAATATGCAAGTGGAGGTTGTGAGAATCAAACTCAGGTCTGGTCTGCTGGATGTATCAAGCTCGTTGATACCTTGTTCCTCAAACCTCTAGGCTATACTGCCAGCCAACAAATAAAGATTGAATAGAAAAAGGGAATAAGCCTTTCAAGCTTTTAAATACAATCGTAGACAATTTAATGTTAATTCTATCCTGATTGTGTTTTACGAAAATGTATATTTGTATTTTGTTGAATTGTCTGTTTTTGTAGTTTTGGTACTGTTTATTGGTTCGTGAATTGTTACTATTTATTGTATTCATTAATGATGTATGTCCCTGTTTATTGATTGCTAATTGTAACTTGTCACTTGTGAAAATGGGTTTTTAGCTCATCTTGTTAAGTATAAAAAAATAAAAAAATTTAAAAATGAAATGAAAATATGTGAAGCATATGACCATATTCAATAAAAAGGGTTATCAAACAGTGCTGTCTAACTACACTTAAGATACCCTTTTGTGTATACTGGTGACCCTTGCCCCAGATTTTAATATTGTAGTGCATTCCCACTGTTCTAAGTTACTCTGTCTCCTTATATATCAGCTTTACAGCGCCTCTAACCACCTTCTCTGGATCTTTCGTGCTGCATTTCTCTCCAGCCATCTCTGCTCCAACAGATTGTTAAAATATTTGTTTGGCAAGTTAAACAAGAAATAGGTAGCAGTCTTATTTAAAAACATTCTCATTAGAAATCATCTGGACAGATGATTCTAGGATCAGCTCAAACCTGGGATAACTCAGTGGCTTGCCTTCCTAACCAGCACTGTGTGGTTAGTAGGTTAATAGAAGCTGAAATGAGGCAGTTGCTGCGGGCCTGGTAGGGAGGGGTGAGGAGCAGATTGCAGTCTGTCTGATATCACTGATGACACTGGGTCATTCTCCATCCTCCCTCCTGATGGTGCTGCAACTGTCGGACAGCAGTTGCATTAGCCTATTAACAGCATACTGTGGGCTAAAAGGGGGAAGGCCGCTGAGTTAGCCTTGCTCTGACTACTATTAGCCAGGACTGGGGGTTAGGAGGTGTGGAAGGTTACCTGTTTTAATTGCCTTTTGGAACTGGAGTAGTCAAACAGGTGGTGGGACTGCTGAGAAGATGGTATTTGGTCCTAGCAGAGGGTCAGTAGCATTTGTTTATAACCAGAGTATAGGAGGTACCGACCCACCAACACCACATTAGCACTACTGCTCATGATGCTGGCAACCCGAGTTCAGGAATGAGCCTAAGCTATCCAAGGGCCGGCCAGAGGGAAGAGGATCAATCATCCCAGGGGATGTCATCCTCTTCCAGGGGGAGTATCATGTCCCACTGCTCTACCACCATCTGGATGAGCACACATGACAGTGCAGGGGAACTGCAATTAACAGAGGGAACTAGGGAAAAGTGCACACAGCGCTGGGTAGATGAGGCACTGCCGTCGGCCCACACCCACACTGGATCCAAGCTGCAGGGCTCCTGGCGAATCCCCACACTTTCACCTCTGCTTTGAGTGGCCACATGTCTGGAAGAAAAAAATGCCAAAGGAGCTGAATGCATACCCAGCCCCAGATGGTATGCTGGGGTGCAGCACAGAAGTGTGTGCAGGTGGGTGGGTGGACCAGGAGCAGCCAAAGCGGGATCTCTGTAAGGTGGGAAACTTACATGGATGGTAGCTGAAGAAGGTCCTAACCTCTGTCCTAACCTAAAATATGTTCAAGAAAAAAAATCAATGTGTAGGAGGATTGGGGGAAGGGATGGAATGCAAGAGATGCTTGGCATGCAGGAGAAGGTGGCATCAGCAGCATCCCTGGCTCCTGGGGAGGGCTAGAGTTTTTTTTCCCATTGAACTTTTTCTTATCCTGGTCACCATCATCACAGGGGCATACCTTGATCCCAGGGACATATCTTGATCAGGCTGGTGTCCGCAGTTTCTCTTAGGTCCTAGCAATAAGACTTACAAGCCCGATGACTTCACTTCTATGGCAGAGGCTCTGGGGGAGGCCCCTCCACAGGGCAATCTGATTAGGACTAGAATCTGCTGGTGGCTCATCGGAGAATCCCCAAGGCTGCAAGACCCAGGTCATCATGGAGATGACATGTGGGTTTTCCTCCCTGCTTTCTCCCCAGCTCTCCCACTTTCCCAATGGCAGGCGGAGCCTTCCTGCTGGCCTCAGCTGTACGCAGTGATATCCTACAGAGGGAACAAGCTCCCTTGGCCTACCCAAAGGGTTGCTTTGTTTCCAGAGCCTCATGCCATCCCTTCTTAACTGCAGCATACAGCTGAGTGGCAACTGCTGTGATCCCAGCTGCCTCCTGACACAGCTTCCTGTGCTTGCTACTGAACTCAAATTGCCTGCACAGCAGCATTATGTAAAGGCTCTGGGACATCGGGGCAATATTTTCATTTTTTTTTTTAATTTCCCTGACTATGAGTACCACAAATGTTAAATAACAATACTCAGTATTCTGTCCTGAGTGAACAAGTACCCCATGCTATGTGGTATTTGGGTATCAATATTTGTTACTCGTACAGCCCCAGTAACAATGATATCTGTGCTGTACTCTGTATAAACAATAAAGAAGAAAGAAGTTTCTGTCATTTCATCTTCACCTAATGATAGCATCACAGTTCACAATTTCTGTTCTTTCTCCCACAGTTCCCTCACATACGCTACTTACTAGCTGACTGTACACATGGCACCTCTATGCAGCTGAGACTGCAGAAGAAAGCTTGCCTGAGAGTCTTCCACTACTGCTGTATTCTCTGACCTTAAAGACTTGGAGCTCCTCCAGTATCAGTTCCTCCGTTTCCAGGGAGTTCCCTTTTCTCAGGGCTATAACCTTCAGCACTGACCCAGCATCTGTACAAGTGCAAGAAAGATTTCATTTACCTTCCTGCTGAGTTTCAGGGGATGCTACAGTTTTCTTGTCAAGCATTCACCAATACAAAAATGGATTTTATTATTACTTAGTGTATGTACATGGCATTGCAGGTCCCTAGTGGACCAGGCTAATTCTTTCAAGGGACATTGCTGGACAATCAACATTTTAGGAACCTGTCATGTAGCTCTTGGATTCATTTACAGAGCCATCAGAGATCACCAACCAAAAGATGGGTGGGGGGGGGTTCAGGAGTGGGTGAGACAGAGTGAAAGTGAGTGTCAGAGTTAGTAGTGAAGTGGGGCAGGGCCCACTGTAATCCCTGCATCAGGGGCTTGACACTGAGCAGACTCGATAGACCAAATGGCCATCTTCTGCTGGCAGATTCACATGTTCGTATGATATACCACACCTCAGAGTGTATTATTACTATTTCCCAAGGGGAATGTGTAAAAACCAAAGTTTTAAAAAAATATTTGAAATTATTTTTCACAGTGTAGGTATACCTTCATTTACACAAATAGTTCTCTTACTTTGTTATAAGGTCTGTGTAGGTGGTATGTTGTAGTTGGTTCCACAGGACAGAAGAGCAGGAAGTGGTGTGGTACTGGTAGGAGAAGGGAAGGCTTTGAGTTGGGATGCTAGTTGACCTGCCCATTCTTGTTGTGTAGCAGGAGCCCAGAGCCTGAGAGTGCAGCAGCAGGTAAGGTGTGTTGGAAACCCAAGACTACATGAGATGTGTAGCAGTGGTTGTACTGGCTGCTGAATTAGGACATTTTTAAAACACTGTGGTAAGGAATGGACACAAAGGGTAGCCATATTACAGGGGAGCCAGCCAGGATGATACGCAGTGTCTTGAGTTACTGCATTACAAATGGGATTAACTGCCATTGAAATTGTCTTGCTTGGCCCGGTGGTGCAGAGGGCTGAGGAATTGGATGGCTTACCTCACGTCACACTGGCGACCTGGGTTCAGGAATAGACTTGGGTCATCACGGGGGGGGGGGGAATGGAGCAGGACTGAGCTGCCAAAAGGCGGCTCTCCTCTCTCAGGAGGCTGTTGCACCCCTGTAGTTCCGCTGCCATCGGGTCGAGGTCTGATGGTCAGCATAGATGGAAGGGGGTGACAAGTAGTGGGAGGGGCATCCTAGTACCGTGGTGTGCCCGTGCCTCTACGTGCGCACACACAGCTGGAAAGGGGCTGGAAGAAAATGGGGAAAAAATCTGGGCCATAAAAACTTAAATTTAACAAGAAAAAAAGAAAGAAACTGTCTTGCTTACTGCAGTAACTCTACTATGCTGCAGTAATGCATTGCAGCCTAGCCATCCCCACCGAATGTGTGGGCAATAGAGGGCAGAATACTATGAAGGCAAACAAAAAGGCTGTCTGGCATTTTTTTTTTACTGTGAGTATGTGCTGGGATGCCTCCATGGTTGTTAGGCAATCAATTCTGAGTATTTGTTTTAGCCATCACACAATTCTGTTTATCAGATATAGTTGCTTTCAGCACTATCACTTTTACTGCTGCCAGCAGCTCTTGGTACAGCGTTGAGTAGAGGAGCCACTGGGATTAAGTTTTAAAATAGTGAACACATGGAAACAAACAGCAGCGGGAGGAAGAGTTAACAATTATAATTACCTGTTCCGATAAACATGACGTCATACTGCCCATCCTCTGCATCAACGCGGTCTACAACTATCTGTTTCAGTTTGTAAGGCAGGTTGGTTTTGACCAGCAAGGGCTGCCGGTACACTGGGTACACTGGCTGGAACATCAGTGGATGACTACGGGAAAAATGGAGCACATCATCGGGGTAGTCCTTGGTACTGCCATACTGTACATTTGGCTGATTGGTGATCTTACTCGGGCACTGAGCAGAGAGGGAAAGAGACAGACAGGTAGACAGAAACACAGACAGAATAAATGAAAAGGAACATATTGTCCATGGTAAAAGGAACAAACAAGTTCTGTACAGGCTTGACTAATATCTAGTGTTGCTTGGATAGTATCCTGTGAATTAGGATACCACCAGATACCTGACGTTTGGCCAGATAGTGGATCTGGTCAGATAGCAGCACTATCTGACCGCGGATCTGACTGCCCCAGAACCAGGTCGTATCCCCTGGATCCAACATTGGCTCCCTGGATACAATGCTGGATCCGATGTCAGATCCCTGGATCTGACCTCAGATAATGTGGGATCTGACCTGGGAACTGATCTCCGACTTAGGTCAGATCCCATGTCAGATCCTGCCGCTATCCAACGGATCACAATCGGATCCACAAAGGCACTATCTGAGCATCACTACTAATATCTTTTGTTGCCCAGTTCATCTTTTCTTCCGCTTTTTTCACTTTTGGTTAAATATCTAAACAATCAAGGGGGGGGGCAGAGACTCAAATATGTAATCAAATGACTGTGCTGACTACTATTTGGTAAGCCTTTATAGCTGTACTACATGAGAGAAATCATGGCACATATTCTAGGTGTAACCTGAAGAAAGCCAAGATAGCACTCTAGAAATCCAACTACCATATCTAGAACAAGCATATAAAAGTGGTAGGGATAAATTGTTCTCAGATGTAACCTGTGTTATTGGTTTAAATACTGGATCAATGCCCTCATCTCCTGCAAGGCAGAGTTAGCTCTTTTTAGGACTAAAAACCAGTACTGGGAGGGAGGAGAAGGAGTGGGGAAAATCCTGGCCTATAGACTTAAAAAGCAGAAGGCAGAGGCACATCATTGGCCTTCATTTTCCAGGACACTGTGCGCACAGCACAGTGACATTAATAAATGCACATTTTTATTCCAGTCTGTATTCCTTTGACAATCCAAACTCAAGAGAGGCTGTACTTCAGTTTCAAAACTGTCTCTCTAATGCTTGCTCTCTCTTCTTCCAAGAGAGGGGTCCTAGAAGTTCCCCTCACAGAGCAGAAAATCGCAGAAAATCGTCACCCCAATCAAAGCCTTCCAGTCTGGGAAAGCTCCAGAATGTGCTTTCCACACTGATTTATAGCAGACCATGCCTCAAGTACAATAGTAGTACCCAGACTACATACAGTATGCATCTTAGTCAGCCTCATGTAGAGGGCATTCTCCTATCCAGCATGAGAGGGGCAGTTAATGCAGTGCTTTCCAAAAATGGCAAGTACCATGCAGAGTGTGCTAGCTACTGACAAGTCTCACTGATCAACGTGGACTGCAAGGTCCTTGCCAAAGGCCCAGCATGAGGGTGCAGGAAATACTGCCTCACTAATTCACAACTTTCAGATGGGATTCATCAAGGGCCGACCAAGCTCCGATCATCTAAGATCCCTGATGAATCTGATCTTGTTGGTTAGGGGTGCTCTCACTCCAGCAGTTGCAGTCATAAATGATTTCAAAGAGGATTCTGACTTGTTGGAGTGGGAGTACCTCTTACGAACACTGGACAAATCTGGGGTTGGACTGGGTTTCTTAGTTTTGATCAAGGGCCTTTATAATCTCTCCCCCAGCACGTATGCTGATCAATGTACACTATCTTCCCTATTTCCCTGTGGAGGGGTACTTTGCAAAGTTATCGGATGTTACCCCTCCTTTTTGTGCTGGCCATTAAGCCACTAGCCATTGCCCTCTGTACCTCCCTGACTATTACAGGGATCCAAGTAGCAGATCACTCATACCTCATCAGTATGTATGTGGATGATCAGTTCATCACCCTGTCCTACCCACACAACTGTCTGCCTGAACTACAGTACTGGCAGCAATTTTCCTCTGTATCCAGTCTAAAGGTCAACTGGGGGGAAAAGGGGGCTCTCCCATTAAAGCCTGTTTCCACTTTGACCACCTCTGTCTTACATGATCTCAAATGATCCAAGGATGGCATCATCTATCTTGGGTTATGTATAATGGCAGACACTAGATGGCTTCCGGACATAAACCTCTCCCCAGACCTGGCAGAATTCCACATAGAGTGTAACAGGTGGTTAGCCCTCAACCTCACTTAATCTGGTAAGGTCAAAGTGCTCAAACTGATGATCACTCCCAAACATATGTACAGTATCTCATATCAGAGGCAAAGAAACTGATGAGCTCACAAGAAGCTGTGCGCTTGCTAAAGAAAAAGACTTGAGGTGCAAAGAGAGCAAGCACTCCAAACCACCCTAAAGTTCTGTTTCCAACAAGCTGCATTTATTGCAGAAAAATAAACATTTAGTGGTATACAAGCTAATTGGAAACAGATTGTTACCATATATATTGTGGAAAGCCGGATTACCAGAACCCGGAGCCCTGGCGCTTCAAGGCGAAAACCTCTTCCTTTGGGGGTGCCTGGTCTCATAATTTTGGTCAGCTGACTTCCTGCCATAAGCGGTAGTCATTCTGTTTCCAATTGCATACCACTACGTGTTTATTTTATTGCAATGCTTGTTAGAAACAAAAATTTGGGCTGGTTTTGAGTGCTTGTTCTCTCTGCACATTTTGTATCTCATAGGACATATTTCCATAGCCATTCCATCTAAGCGGTTTTCCTGAATGGATGCCTTATTCAGAGAGTTTATATGGGAAAGCAACTCTCACACTATAACAGAACAAGCCTCTGATCTTCTTCGAGGATATCTCCTTCCATTGAGCACATCATGGAACTGTAAGCCATCAGCGTCAGGACCACCTGGAAACTTTTTGCAGGCTGAGGTCACCCACATTTGACAGAGCTCATCAATGCCTATATAACATTGACATCCCCAGCATGCCTCAGTTCTTTTTCCAACCATCAACCACTCATTGGTACACCACTGCTGAACACCATCAAACTTTGGCAAGTATTTGCTGTTGCTGTATACTTAAAGTTTGTTATTTTATACTTTACCTTTTATGCGGTGAACAGAGAAAGAACCGCTGTTCTGATAGTGTTGTTGCAGCGACATTACAATTTTGAAAGATGAGGACCACTTTAATTGTATCTATTCCCTTGTTACAAACCCCGACATTAATGCATGCACAATTTGCTGAGACTTTAACCAGGCAACCAGGAGACATGTTGATTTCCATGGTTAACAACGGCCATCACTGAATCATCAGAGAAAAAATTACAAGTCATCAAAGTTAGCGGATAAACACCACATTTCAGAGAAGGAGAAATGCAGAAAGGGAAAAGATGCTTCTCCTGATCATTCCCATATACCACTTAGATGGAGTAAGTCCATAGAAAAAAAATGGGTTCCAGGCTGCAGGTGTGGGTCCTGCCACCAGCGTCAAGCTCATCCTCCCAATCAGGGACTCGCAACCTATTCCACCATTGGGCACCGTCCCATCGGCGTCTCAGCCATAGAAGTCTGCTTTGGGCTGTGCCAATGCACAGGCATTACATTAAACAATGATGGAGCTGTTTCAGCTACTGCTGCCACTGCTGTTGATGCCTAAACTGCCGGCACCTCCAACTGGCTCGTTGAGGGTTTTCCCATTGACACTTCAGTTTTTCCACCCCACCACAGTACAAACCCTGGAACAGCCACTGTAGGACACCCATCGATGGCTCCTCTTCATGCGTCCCCATGTCCTTTGACTCTATGCCAATACCGGTAGATGTTATCAACAAACTGGAATATAATCCAGAATATATGGAGGAAGAGGCCATGGAAGAAGAGGAAGAGATACTAGACAGTGGATGGCTGAAGCTCCATTCCATCCTCTTGCTCTGAAGGGAGCATTATAAACCAAGCATCTCAAAGTAAGGTTCAGGTTGCCCTTCGTCTTCCAGAGGTATTTGTGTTTTCAATCTTGGGTCATCCAAAAACTGACCAACACAGTTTGTGAAAAATTACTGGATGAACTCCACTCAAAAATCAATTTAATCAACTTCAGTATTTATTTTCACACTCCACTAGGCAACAGTTTTGTGGCCTAGCCACTTCATCAGGCCCTCCATGTTATTCTATTGAAAACATTTATAACATAGAGGATAATGTATGGACTTCGGTTAATAAGCAAGCTGTAATCACTTTGAGAGGTTGCCGTGACAACATTGTAAACCTCAAGAGTGAAGCTCGAGAGGTTTACTGCTGTTATGGCAACCTCGAGAAGTTATTTCAGCTTGATCATTAACTGAAGTCCATACATTAGCTTTTATAGTGTATGGGCCCCAGAAACTGTAATCACGGTTATACCACCTCGGCGCTGTTGAATGCAGCAGATCGCGGCCTGTGTGGACTTTTCCTGACATGTAATCTAACATTTTAATAAATCAAAAAATTAGAGAAAACAGCAACATTTTTAAACCAAACAGGTGATGCTATCTGGTCGGTCAGCGCTGATCACATGGTGAATGGTAGAACTGAATTATGGATAACGTCACCACCGCGGTGCTATTAATTGCAGCACATCGTGGCCTGTGTGGACTTTTCTCCTTGAAGGTAACTAGGAGAGAAAGGATACAACATTTTTAGACACAAAATTGATTGCTTGTTACTGCGAGCTGCAACTGACAGAGTGGAATTCCTGTTTGAAATGCTTGCAGAAACTAACAATCGTCATTCTGACCACTGAATACTGAATTGAGTGAGCATTCCATTTTGTTATGGCATACTCAAGAAGGGTTAACAACAGCCTGATGTCATATTGATGGCATAACAAGGTTGTAATCTGCTTGATTTCAGTTAGTAATAAGGACTCCCCATACATTATGATGACCCTGCTGGAGGTTAGTGGGGTGCAGGACAGTCAGCAGCATGGCTTTGTCAAGGGCAGATCCTGCCAAACCAACCTAATGGACTACTATGACTGGGCGACTAGGGAAATGGACAAAGGGCATGCGGTGCATGTCCTGTACCTGGAATTCAGTAAGGCATTTGACTCAGTGTCACATGGGAGACTAGCATGTAAGCTAAGGGGCACAGGGGCAGGGGCAGAATTTGTGGGATGGATGGAGAACTGGCTGCAGGGACAGCAGCAGAGGGTGGTGGTGGTGGTGGGAGGTGAATTATCATCCCCAAGGGCAGTGATGAGCGGGGTTCCACAGGGGTCAGTGCAATGGTGTTAGTTAGGGCATTTATAGCAGACATCTCGGTAGGCATAAATAGCAAGATCAGTCTATTTGCGGATGACACCAAGATGGGAGCAGTGATGGATGACCAAGGGGATGGCAGGGATTGCAGGAAGATCAAGGCTGGAGACATGCTCTGACATCTGGTAACTTGGCTTCAATGCCAAAAAATGCAAGGTGTTGCATTTCGCGGCAAAGAATCCAAAGAGGAGCTACCATCTGGGGGGGGGGGGCGATGCAGCTAGCTGTGACTGAGGAGGAGAAAGATCCGGGGGTGCTCATTACAGGAGCAATGAACAACTCAGCACAGTGTAGGAAAGCAGCAGCAGTGGCCAGCAAGATGCTGGATTGTATTGCAAGAGGTATAACCTCTAGGAGGAGGGAGGTGATTCTGCCATTGTACAGATCGCTGATCAGACTCCACCTGGAGTACCTCATTCAGTTTTGGCGCCCTTACCTAAAGAGGGACATTAGATTGCTGGAAGGGGTGCAATGCCGAGCAGCAAAGATTATCATGGGTCTGGGAGAGTTACCATATGAGGTTAGACTGAGGGAGCTGAACATGTACTCTCTGAAGGAGAGGAGGGAAAGGGGGGATATGATTGAGACTTTTAAGTACATGAGAGGAATAAACAGGACAGGCATGGAGGGATTGTTCAAGGGGAAGGTGGGGAGAGACACTTGGGGTCATGACATGAGATTGGAGGGTGGAAGGTTTAGGAGGGAGACAAGGAGGAATTTCTTTATGGAAAGGGTGGTAGCAGAGTGGAATGCACTACCGGCAGAGGTGGTGACCTGTAAATCAGTGGGATGCTTCACGAGGGGCTGGGACAGGGCAAAAGGGAGAGTCATGGGAGGGGGGGTAGGGTTGGAGGGGCAGCTGCAGAGTAGGGGTGCTAGCTGCAAAATCGAGCAGACTCAATAGACCAAATGGCCTTTTTCTGCTGGCAGTTTCATATGTTCGTATTATATGATTATTGCATCATTTTAATACAGCTTCATCTCACTAAAGCACCACAGTGTTGCCGCACAACCCGAGGTTCACTTTCTGAAAAACACCTTTTATCCTTTCCCAATATCACACCATGGCAAATCAACACCACTAAGGAAATCTTTTTAATTCCATGTTGGTGCCATCAAAATGCAGAATCATGACCCCCGATTTCCCTCCATATTCTTCATATTAAAGCAGCAGTACTAGATAAAAAAAAATTGGATTTTTTGCAACAGTTTGTTCCCTGTGCTTTGTTGAGCACTTACTTGGTAATCTTTCTTGTTCTCGCTGTACTATCACCCCATAATTTGCTCAGTTTTTCTTTGTTTTTGTTTGCATTTATCCCACCCGCCTTGTTGAATTGGAGCCCTCAGCCTGCCAACCACACATGCGCATGAGTCACAGCGCTACGCAGGGACAGCGGGAACACGCAGCACAGGGTTACATGGAAGTAAACAAAAGACGTGATGCAACATGAGGGGAGAGTTCGGCTGCAAATTAGGCAGTTGCCATATTTACTGTGGATCCACAACAATGGAAATTAATTTTAAATATATAAAAAGCTAAAGATTGCTAGAAAAAATATGCACAGATATGGAAACCAGAACTATGGTTGCATGCTTCCAGCCAAAAAGCAGAATTCTGATAATCACTTCCTGATTACCTAGTACTGCTGCTTTACAATCATTTTATCTGTACTACTTCCATATGTGATATTTCCACTTTAATGTGTTAGTACCCCTTTAAGATCGCTGATCTGCCAAAAGTAAACGTGTCATGTTTACTTTTGTCGACTCAGCGATAAAAGGCGTTTTTCCAAAAAGTGAACCTCTGGTTGTGGGGAACACTGTAGTGCTTTAGTGAAATGAATCTGCATAAAAATGATGCAATAATCGTGTTATAAATGTTTTTAACAGAACAACAAGAAGGGCCTGATGAAGTGGCTTTTCCATGAGAGTAGTGTAAACCACCCAGATCAGGCTTTAACCAGAAAACCAGGAGATGTTATAAGAAAGCTTTAGAAAACTTTCTTTTAATTCAAGAAATGGAGAAACAGGCTGTTGCTAAGGTGGCTTCTCATTTGTCATTCACGCCCATTCTGGGTTTGCTGTCGGCCTGTTGATCTCCATGGTCAACGGCGGCCATCACTGAATCATTGAAAAAAAAAAAGTCATCAAAGTTAGCGGATAAACATCGCATTTCAGAGGAGAAATGCAGAAAGGAAAAAGATGCTTCTCCTGACCGTTCCTCCACAGAAAAAGACGGGTCCCAGACTCCAGCTGTGGGTACTGCCACCAGCATTGACTTGTCCTCCCCAGTCAGGGACTTGCAACCTATTCCACTGCCGGGCACTGTCCCATTGGCATCTCAGCCACAGAAGACCACTTTAGGCTGTGACGCACAGACATTGCATTAAACAATATTGGAGCTGTTTCCGCGACTGCTGCTACTGCTGTCAATGCCTACACTGTCGGTGTCTCTGGCTTGCTCATTGAGGGTTTTCCCATTGACACTTCAGTTTTTCCACTCCTTCCATAGTACAAGCCCTGGAGCGACCACCATCGATGGGACACCTGTTGATGGCTCCTCCTCATGTGTCCCCGCATTCCATCAACTCTATGCCAATATCGGTAGATGCTATCAACAAACTGGAATATAATCCAGAATATATGGAGAAGGAGGAGGCCATGGAAAAAGAGGAAGAGATACTAGACAGTGGATGGCTAGAGCTCCACTCTATCCTACTGCTTTGAGGGGAGCATTGTAAACCACCCAGATCTTCCCCTGAGGATGTCTCATTTGAGGCCTTCATTAAACAGGTTCAGGCTAGACTGGGGCTCCAAACCGAGGAAAAGGGTTCTTCCAAGGAAAAAATCTTTATGAGTTTTTGGAAGTTTCAGCCTCTCTTACTGTTATCACTCCTCCAGTGCATTCTGCTCCTGAGGATGCTACTTTAGCTGCCTGGCATAGGCCTGCACAACTGCCTACTGTGCCCAGAAAGGTGGACAAACAATATCCTGCCCCTACTGCAAAGCCATGTTAGTCTTCACAGCATGAAACTGATTCTATGGCAATTATGGCTACCCACCACAGATCCAAAGCTCCAAAGTGCTTGAGCTGTCTTCCTCCTGACAAAGAGTCTAGAAAACTGGATGTGACAAAGTAAGGGGACTTTTGCCTCAGCTACACTAGGCCTTAGAATTGCAAGCTATCAAGCATACATATATCAGAATTGCCTGTGGAAGATAGTGGCCACTCTGGCTGAAAAAAATTGCCTGAGGGCCAAAACAAAATACTGGCTCAGCAAGCAATTACAAATGGCCAAGAAGCAGGTAAGCACCTATTCAGATCTGCCTCTGATGCTGCTACTAGGGCTGCTGCCTCTAGGATTTTCATACGTCACACTCCTGGCTGAAGGTGGCTGTTTTTTTTTCCTCTGATGTGCAACAATCCACCTCGAAACCAAAAGAATTTGAATGCCTAGCACTAAAGATTACCATCTCAGCTGCAGAATCTTTAAACCTAATTGGATGTTACAGGTCTCCATCTGCGGCCATGGATATTTTGACCCATCTACATCATATCCTGGATGCTGACACCACTGAAGCTATACTCTTAGGAGATTTGAATTTAGATTGGTTGAGTACTAAATAAGTTCCCCTCAAACACGTATGCGATAAACTAGTCTTGTCTCACATAGTTACTGAAGTTACTAGGCCTTGTCATAATAGTCATATGACAGGTTCACTATTAGATATAATCATGACTAACAGACCTCACAAAATTGTGCAACATGCAGTCTGGCACAACGATCTCAGTGACCATAATATTGTAGTTTGCGTCAGGAACCTACCTAAATCCAAGAACATTAGTAAGGTAATAATCAAAAGATCTTTCAAGAATTTCAACTCTGATGCTTTCTTAAGGGATTTAAGAGACATTGATGGCAGCAATTTGAATTAGCATCCACAACGAACGAGGCCATGACCATCTTCAATTCCACCATTAGTGCTATCAACAACTGTGCACCTTTAATCACATGTAGAGTGAAAAAAGCCTCATGTCCCTGGTTTAATGGGGAACTATAGAAAATTATGCTAAAAAGGGATAAGCTTTGGGCCACAGCAAGACGCACAAGATCCCCGGAGGACTGGGCAGCTTTTATAGCCAGCCGTAATGCATGCATCAAACTGGTAAGAAAAAACAAAGAGAACTACTATATAAATGTCCTTGAATCAGCTAAAGATAACCCTGCAAAAATCTGGTGTACTTTTAAGCTTGTGGAAGGAAGTAGAGTGCCTCTGATCCTCCCTAATCCTATTATTCACCATGGTATCTCTGTATCTGAGAAAGATACTATATTAGACAAGCTCAACGAGCACTTCGCGACAGCAGGTCTTGCATTTGACTCCTCGCAGTCAGTTACCTTACAATCTTCTATTAAATGGCCACCCTTTCTAATCAACACCCCTACCTATGTTCCTTTTACCTTTGCAACCATCACCTTTAAACAAGTGGAAGACCAGCTATTGAAGCTAGACACGAAAAAAGTGCAGGAGCCGACAATATCGATCCCTTCTTCTTGAGGTTAGGTTACTATTACCTTACCACATCAATTACCCATTTATTTAACTTATCCCTAGCAGAAGGCACAGTACCCCATGATTGGAAGATAGCTAATCTAATACCACATTTTAAATCAGGTGATCCTAGTGACCTAAATAACTATAGGCCAGTTTCAATCCTGTCTGCACTGTCAAAGCTTCTTGAAAAACTGGCTAGTATGCAAGTTAGAGAAGTTTTGGAAAAGCACCAGCTGGTAAGCCCATTCCAGTCAGGTTTCAGACCACATCATAACACCATTTCAGCACTATCTAAAGTTACTTGTGATTGGCTTGAGGCTATATACGATAAACAGATCACCGGTGCTGTTTTCCTGGACCTGAGCAAGGCCTTCAGTACTGTGGATCATTCCCTCCTGCTTGAAAGCCTTAAAGTCCTGGGACTGGATGACTCTGCTGTAAGATGGTTTGCAAGCTATCTTAAAAATAGACAACAACGAATCAAGGTCAACGGGTCCCTCTCATTGCTACTCCCACTTTTTCAAGAGGAGTACTACAGGGTTCCATCCTGGGTCTCCTGCTCTTCCTGATTTATGTAAATAATCAGAGTAAAGACATTGTTGAGTCTAGCATCCATCTATTTGCAGATGATACTGTCCTCTACATAATTTTTTTAATGGGCTGGCTAGCCCGAATGGCTTATGACAAGCCACAACCTAGGGGTAGGTGCACTGGCAGGTGCTTGAGAATGGAAATAATTCACAGAAGGATGATAAAAAAAAAAAAAAAAAAAAACTTGGATTATGCACTACACTATTTGTGTTCAAATAATATTTTTGGGGAAATATAGACTGGCTAGCTCAGATGGCTTATGGTAAGGCACTACCCAGTGGGTCTGGGCACTGGCACGTGCTTGAGAATGGAGATAATTCACAGCTGCAGGATGACACTGGATGGGACTGAGGGGCAATATTACCAGGCTGAAGTACACAACCCTCCCCCCCAAACAATCACACATGTGTGCGCGCGCACACACACACACACATACACACACACACACACACATTTACTAGTTAGTACAGACAGGCTATGGTTAGCCTAATTAATTCTGCTCTGCTTTCTTCTTCTTGCTCTTTCCTGTTTCATTTCTTGCTCTTTTCTGATTCATTTCTCTTAATCCATCCTTCCTTCCTCTTATTAACCCACTAGCACCCACCCTGCTCTCCCCCTTTTCTTTTTTAATTTTCATTTTTTTTTTTTAGTTGTCATTTTTTTTTTTTATATATTTTGCTGTTTGACTCCTCCGAGTCCACCTGGAGAGGCCTATCCCCCACCCCTTCTCTATTTTTTTTATTTTCAAATTCCTCTGATCGCCCAAATTATTCTCCCTCCCCTTCACTCTGCTCACTTCATCGCCGACAAGTCCAAAAGTGCAGTTGCACTTTAAACTTTCCCTCCCACTGCAACAGCACCCTCCCATCTCTGCACCACTAAAGGAATGGCACCAAGCTAACATATGCAAGCCCATATCCCCTGGTTTCACGCATGTGCATACCGGGGTATAATAGCACACTGATGCACACACTGAGCTCCTCCTCAGCCTCCCATGCATGTCACATGTCAGGCATGCAAGCAAGGAGGCTTGGGGAGGAACAAAGGGGAAAAAAAGGTGAGATCCAAGTTGATCCAGCAGTGTTCAGCATGGGTCTCGCATAAACTGAGCCACCGCAGTTCAGCGGGGCTCAGTTTAGAGGCCAGGGATTTGGCCCATGCCTATTTAAGGCTAGTACTAGACTTCAGGTGTCTAAACTTGCACAAAGAATACAAAAAGTTCTGAATGGGTTTCCCTGTAGTACCTGTTGTCCCCTACTGTTAAAAGAGGACTGGATGGTCGCATTGGACACGTAGGATGCTTACGTTCACATCAAAATCAGAAAATCTCACAGAAAGTATTTAAGATTCATGCTTCAGGGCAATCTCACAGAAAGTATTTAAGATTCATGCTTCAGGGCTCTCATCACCAATTTCATGTTTTGTCCTTTGGCTTATGATTTGTACCATGTGTCTTTACCAAAGTATTTGCAGTGGTGGCAGTAGCCCTCCACAGGGAGGGTCTGTATTAGGGCTATGCGAGTTGACAAATTTGGCCCAATGGGCCAGTTTTGAGTCAGGCTGGGCAAAACTTGAATTGGCTCAATTTAGACCGAAATTAAATGTCCCGAAATTAAAGGCCAAATTTTCCGACTCGCATGGTCCTAGTCTCCCCACAGTGGCAATATCCCACTGCTTTCTGCACACTGGGAGCCGGAGTGGCAATATTAACTGTAAAAAAACGCTCTGGATCTTTTTTTTATTAAATTAAACGTGCTGATGCTTTCTAAAGTTTCAGGTATCCATTTCGGGTTTTGCAGGGTGAAACCTGATTCGGACCATGAATTCCGAACACTGCCAAACCAGAACGTCCCGAACTTGTGACCTGACCCGATGTCCAGCCCTAGTCTGTATGTCTTCCCTTATGCAGATGATTGGCTGTTAAAGGCCCCGTCTCAGGAAGCAAACTATACACACTGTTTCAGACTCAGCAATTGTTCGACCAACTAGGTATATTAGTCAACGTCCTTACCCCCTGCCAGAGACTCCAGTACATGGGAGCAGTACTGGGCATGGATCTTGGCTGGGTATTTCTGCCCTCATACATGTGCCATGACACTGGTGGGACAGGCACAGCTGGTTAGCTCCAACAACTATGTGCTGGCTCACTGGATCCTAAGACTGATCGGACTGATGGCAGCAGTCATCCTGACAGTTCTGCTGGCTGGCCTCCATCTGAGGATTCTGCAGTAGTTCCTCAGGGTGCAATGGGCTCAGCACTCAGAGGAGTTGGAGTACCTCATACTGGTCACTCCTCCTTCTCTGCATCTTTCACTGCTCTGGTGACTGGACCAGTCCAACCTACAGAAAGGGTCTCCATTCCTGCAGCCATTCCCCCTGCTGGTTATAACTGCAGATGCCTCAGGGATGGGTTGGGGGCTCATCTGGGTCCCTTTAGAACTGAGAGTTAATGGGGCCCTCTAGATACAGTGCTTCACAGCAACACTCTGAAAAGGAAGGCTGTTCTATGTGGCCTACAGGCCTTTGCCACCCTCCTTCAGAGAAATCAGTTGTTGATCTGCAAGGACAATATGCTGATGATGTGCTACATCAGTCGACAAGGTATGGTTCATTCATACACTCTCTGCAGTGAAGCAATGAGAGTTTGGCACAGAGCAGTGGAACATAACATATTTCTCTCAGCGGTGTTCTTCCCCAGGACCCAGAACATACTTGCAGATCACCTCTGTTGATCCAATGCACTCTGCCAGGAATGGGGACTGTCGGACTTTGTTGTGGCTGACCTCTTTAAAAAATGCAGTTGTCTGGACCTCAACCTGTTTGCATCTCCATACAATGCAAAACTGCCACATTTATGCTTGCTGGCTCTAGTGCCTGGAGTTTTTTGGTGAGACACGTTGTCCCTCTCTTGGAAAGGGAGTATTTTGTATGCTTTCCTCACATTCCCTCTCATACAGAGGGTCCTGGTCAGGCTGCAGGGTGAGCATGCCACCCTGATTCTGATGGCTCCTCACTGGCCCAGACAAACTTGGTTTCCACTTCTTCAACAACTGGCGGTGGAACCTTGGATCCCACTCTCTCTGACAGCAGGACTTCTGACACAGGAGTAGGGCGCACCGAGATCTTTAGTTTCTGCATCTTCATGCAAGGATCCTGAGGACGTAGAACTCTTCTGCTTTGGGGTATCCCCAGTGGTTGCTGATGTTCTCTTGGTGGCTAGAAAGCCATCTGCCTGGTACATTCATTCACAAAAATGGAAATCTCTTTACATGCCAGTTCCTAAACTACTGGACTACCTCTTGTCCCTTAAGGGTTCAGGACTATTCCTCCATAAAGGTACACATGTCCGCTCTGTTAGCTTTTCATTCCATAACACAGGACAAGACTGTGGCACAGTTGGAAGTTTTCCATAGATTCCTAAGGGGCATGCCCTTTCTGCACCCCTTCCCCATCCAAGATCCGGTTCCAATGTGGGGCTTTAATTTGATCCTAGAGGCAGTCACTGTGCCTCCTTTTGAGTCTGCAGCTACATGTGAGATGCACTTCCTCTCTTGGAAGTCACTGTTTTTAGTGGTTATGACATCTGCTAGACACATCTCAGAGTTGCAAGCACTGGTTGCAGACCCTCCATGTATTATTTTCCACAAGTATAGGGCTATCTTATGTACCAGTCCTCCTTTCCTTCTGAAGGTTGGGTCTAAAAGAACATTAAATCAGACAATGGACCTTCCTGTTTGTCTTGCCTCTCCCATGGATAGTGGTGAGCATCATTTACACATGTTGGATGTCTGTAGGGTGCTGTGTTGGTACCGGGATCATACTAAGGATTGTAGAAAATCTTCACAACTGTTTATTACTTTTGCCCCTTGAATGATGGGCTTGCCAGTTGCTAAACAAGGCATCTCCCAATGGCTGTACAACTGTATTATGTTTTGCTACCCGAAGCGTGGTCAGCAGCTTCCAGGTCCTGTTGGTGAACATTCCACCCATGGGGTGGCTACCTCAGTGGCTTGTTTTCAGAATGTGTCCACTGCTGACATTTGTGCTGCTGCCATTTGGAGTACTGTTCATACATTCACTGAACAATACAGTCTGGACATTGTCTCTTGTAGATGTGCTGACTTTGGGCTCAGTGTTCTGCAAGGCCTCCTCACCCAGGATCATTAGGTCCAGCCGTCCTCCCTCAGTACTTGGTACTGCTTGGGAATCATTCCATAATATGGCTCAATGGAGGAGATATCCTTGAAGAAGATAGAATACTTACCTACTGTAACAGTAGATCTTCGAGAGAATCTCTTCCACTGAGCCACAGCTCTCCCTCCTGCCTTCCCCCCCTTGTATGGATGACAATGCTGCCTTCTATCACACACTGTTTCTTCTCTGATGTCCCAAATGTGCCCAAACATAAGTTTCCATATCCTCTCCTGTGTGTCCAGTGTAGTCCTGGACACTTTGGTCCCTGCCAGTCCAACTATTCTCCGCGCTTGTCTCTGGTGGGGAACTGAGGCATGCTGGGGATTCTGAAATTATGTAGGTGCCGACAAGGCTTGTCAAAGTGTGCAGCCCTAGCCTACAAAAATCTTCCAGGTGGTCCTGATGCTAACGGTTTACAGTTCCATGATGTGGCTCAATGGAGGGGGTTCTCTCAAAGAGCTACCATTATGGCAGGTAACTAGTTTTTCTCATTGGTGCAGGGGGAATTGAATCTTCCCTGGATTAATGGGTATTATCAGTCTTTCCAGTGTGCTCAAACACTCCACTGGCCGCATTCCTGCACAGATGCCTCTCCTCTGCAGGAACGTTAGGAGACTGACCTGTTTGGAAACCCTTTAATGAGTACTTGTCTGTCAGAGGAAAGGCCATTGCCCATCACATGTCAGTGATCACCCACACGTTTGCCCTTCCAGAAGGCTTGGCATGAACTAAGGTGCACTATTAAGACCAACTTCAGTCCCCTGACTTCAGAAAACAGAGGGTGGTAGTAAATGGTATACAGTCAGAAGAGATACAAGTCACAAGTGGGGTACCTCAGGGATCAGTCCTGGGGCCAGTCCTCTTCAATATCTTCATCAGTGACATTGCAGATGGACTGGATGGTAAGGTTTGTCTGTTTACAGATGACACCAAGATCTGCAACAGAGTAGATGATCCAGATGGGGTGAGCAGAATGAGAAGAGGCCTGGATAAACTGGCAAAATGGTTGGAAAAGTTGCAACTGGGGTTTTAACAAAGAAGTGCAAGATCATGCACATAGGGAGGAGAAACTCTGAAGCTACCTATAGGTTGGGAGGGGAGTTGCTGGCAATCACAAGGGAAGAAAGAGACTTGGGCATCATCATCATCACAGATGACCTGAAATAATCCAAGCAGACCACTAAAGCAGTAGATAAGGCTAAAGGGATGTTGAGGTGTATTAGTAGGGTTTCATGCATCCACCACCTGTTCTGTGAAAAATAACTTCCTCACATTACGCCTTAATCGGCCTCCCTCTAGTCTCCTGCTGTGTCCTCTTGTCCTGCTATTTTTTTCATATTGAAACATGTTAGACTCTTTCACCTTGTTAATGCCCTTAAGATGTTTGAATGTTTCGATCATATCACCTCTCTCTCTCTCTCTCTCTCCCTCCTTTGCTCTAGGGTATACATATTGAGCTCTGTTAATCTGTCCTCATATGTTTTCTGATGCAGTCCCTGCACCATTTTGGTTGCCCTTCTCTGGACTGCCTCCATTTTGTTAATGACGTTGTGCAGGTGTGGCCTCCAGTACTGCACACAGTACTCCAGATGGGGCCTAATCAGTGTCTTGTAAACAGGGATTATTACCTCCCTCTTATGACTTGTGATACCCCTACTAATACACCCCAACATCCCTCTAGCCTTACCTACTGCTTTAGTGGTCTGCCTGCCCAAGTCTCTTTCTTCTCTTGTGATTGCCACTTGGTTGGCAGCTGCCAGCCTGAAAGCCAAATGTTTGCTGTTGCTGAAGTGGTGCACGCCAAGGATCCCCACTATCAGAGAATGGCTGGCAACTCTAGTGTCCAGGGCAGCCCACGACAGGCTGAATAACTGTGCTCTAAACTTCTGAATCATATACTAAGACATGACCAGGATATTTAAATGGATTTTGTGAGTGCTAACAGTGTTAGCGCCTCACTAACAGTGGTTAGTACCCCTATCTCAGAGGACTCAGTAAATGTGCCATATTGAAAGGTAGAGTAAGTGAGGCACTGACCTGATAGTGAGCAGTGCTAGCATTCACCAGAGTGACTATGAAAATCGCACGACTGCGCCTTACCCACAGGCGTGCTAGCATACTCAAACGTTTATAGAGGCATTAAAGGAATTTTCCAAGATTTGGTAGTACTTTCATACTTAGACAGTGTAGGTTGGCAACTATCTCATTGTACAAGTTTAATAATTTTCTATGAAGCTGGGGCAGGGTGGGAAGGGATCATATTTTGGCCATAACGAGGTGGCCAGATGATCCCTTCACCTTCCTATTGCTGTGATCGACCCTGCACTCAGGCATGTAATGACATGTGCCCAGGAACAGTGCAGGCATGCCCACTGAGGTCAATGTGGGGGTAATATTTAATTATTTTTTATGCTTATTAACTACAGTGGGTTTAATCAAGGCCACTGCTCAACTAAGAAGGACCTGCAAAAGTTAATTTCTGAACCTGTAATATAGTTATATCTAGACAGAGTGTTACTGGGGTACTTTAGAAACTTAACAAAAAAATGGGCAGGGTAGGTCAGAGGCTAAGTAACCTTAACGTTAATTACTGAACCTGCAATACAGGTGTACCAAGATGGGGTTTTACAGCAAAAAATAGGCAAGGTGGGTCGGCGACTAACTGGACTTAAAGTTAATTTTCTGAAACTATAATACAGGTATACCTAGACAGTGTTATAGGGGCATGATAAAAAAAAAATTGTAAAAAAATCGGCAGGATGGGTCTCAGGCTAACTGGCCTTAAGGTAGTTGCTGAACCTGCAATACTTGTACTGTATACCTAGATATGGTGTTACTGGGGTGCCTTAAAATTTTACCAAAAAACAGACAGGATGTGTCAGAGGCTTAGGTGAACAGTGGGACACACCTGGTAAACAGCAAATTGACAAAGTTAAATACTGATTTTGAATTACAAGTATACCAAGATAGGGTACTGTGGTACCCTAAAAAATCTAGCAAAGCAGTCAGGATAAGACAGGGGCTAACTGACAGCACAAATAATTGTAAGCAGTCTGATAGTCCCAAAAAGCAGATAGCAAACCTACAGTCTCTGTAGCAGTCCTAGGGATGCTTGCAGTTGCAGGAATAATGTGGCAGTATATCCAGCTGATGGCTGACTCCAGGTAGACTCTTCTCTGTAGATGCCCTTTGCACTGTTGCCCTTAGCACTGAGGACTGCAACGCAGAAAGCCACTTGCAACCGTGGACGTTTGTAGAGTAAGATGTTGAGCTGGGTTTGAAAATGGTGGGCTTTCAGTGCCACTCCTAGACCACCCTGAGTGCATGCAGCTGTCATGTGTAGGTGGGCTTTAGGAGAGGGCTCCAGTTGGTGTATCCAGGGACTTAATGGTGGTGATCAGTGGGGGTGAGGAGAAATCTGAAGGCAAATCACCTGTTTCTGATTATCCCTTCTTGTACGGATGTGGATCTGGCTTCAGTTGGCAAAGAAAGTTTTTGTTCAGCTGGGTTCATAAATGGGCTTTCAGCACTATGCCCACAGACCACTCTGACTGGATGCAGCAGGCAGGTATAGGTGGGCTTTAGGAGAGGACTCCAGCTGGTGTCTCGAGGGTTCCAGTGGTGGCAACTGGTGGGGGGAGGTGAAATCTGAAGGCAAATCACCTCTCTCAGATGTCCACTTCTTGTACCAACATGGTTCTGACTTCAGATGGCAAAGAAAGTCCTTTTGTTGAGCTGGGTTTCAAAGCGGTCGACTTTCAGCACCACATCCACAGGTTGCCTTGCTTAGATGTAGCAGCCAGGTGTAGGTGGGCTTTAGGAGAGAAATCCAGTTGGCGTCTCGAGGGTCCCAGTGGCGGCTATCAGTGGAGGGTGTGGAGGTGAAATCTGAAGGCAAATCACCTCTCTCGGATGACCCCTTCTTGTGCCAACATGGATCTGTCTTCAGATGGCAAAGAAAGTCCTTTTGTTGAGCTGGGTTTGACAATGGTGAGCTTTCAGCACCATGCCCACAGACTGCCCTGATTGGATGCAGCAGCCAGGTGAAGGTGAGCTTTAGTAAAGGGTTCTGGTTGGTGTCTTGAGGGTCCTGGTGGTGGCGATCAGCACTGGAAGGTGAAATCTGTAGGAAAATCATCTCTCTCAAATGACCCCTTCTAGCACCAATGCCGATCTGGTTTCAGATGGCAAAGAAAGTTTTGTTAAGCTGGGTTTATAAACAGCAGGCTTTCATTGACACACCCACAGGCCACCCTGACTGGATGAAACAGCCAGGTGTAGACAGGCTTTAGGAGAGGGCTCTGGTTGGCATCTCGAAGGTCCCGCTGGCAGCGATCGGTGTGTGTATCTGGAGAGGGGGGAGGTGAAATCTGAAGGCAAATCACCTCTCAGATGACCCCTTCTTGTACCAATGCAGATACATAGGACTAGTTCACTGTGCTCAGTCATGTAATATAAGCAACATGTGAAAGATTCTCCCGTTACCCTAATGTCTGCATTAAGTAATACTGTGGCATTCTCTCTAAGTATCACATGTCTGCATTTGTATGCCTGTGTGTTAAAATGTTTGACTACAAAAAAG
Source organism: Neoceratodus forsteri (assembly GCA_016271365.2). Taxonomy (NCBI): domain Eukaryota; kingdom Metazoa; phylum Chordata; order Ceratodontiformes; family Ceratodontidae; genus Neoceratodus; species Neoceratodus forsteri. The sequence continues at coordinate 1,703,951,460 of CM028129.1, read as the reverse complement.
CTGCTGTAAAGCTTAAAATGATTTTTGTTGCACGCTGACAGAACCTACAGTAGTTATAATGTACAGCAAACAATGGAATTCTTAACACTTGGCCTCTCAGAGCTGAGATTGGTAAAGGGAATGACAACAATGTTTATTTTCCAGAGAAGAGAGAAAGAAGTCAATATTAATAGCGTAGGATTGCACCTGGGTTCACAACTGTAACTTGCTTACAAAACATTTGTAATATTGGTGCATGGGTCACAACTGAGATCTTAGCAAAACCATTCATCTAGGACAATGGTGCCGGAATGGTTTGAAAAGTGGTAGGGCCAAGGACATAAGAGGCAAAATTTCCCCTATTAAATATATTACCATGATAGCAAAAAGTGATAGAGCCACTAATAAAAGTGGTAGGGCCATGGCCCTAGTGGCCCCCCCTGTTCCGGCACCTATGATCTAGGAATACTGGAACTGAATCACACATCACTCTGCAGGAAACACCTTTTAAGAGCTTCCTGGCTATCTGACTGTTAAGTGTTTCCTATTCAACTCCATAAAGTTTACAACCTTGTGCGGCCTCCAAACGCCACATAAAATTAAGACTCTGAGTGTAAATAACTTCAGACACCTGACGCAGGTTTCATATACCACAACTCACAGGGGGTATATCAGTGTGCAGTAAGTGGCTAATAAAAATCCCATAGCTAAACAAAGTACCAGCTGTCAAAATCAACATCATGTACATGCAATGGGATGCTATCAGGAACTAGCAGCTTCCCATCATCCCATATAGTGCTCTGGTAAAACAAAAACTGAATTGATTATTTTCACCAACACACAGTGGCAGCTATCCTAATCTTCAGCGTTACCAAAGAATAGTTCACCACATTAAGATACTGCATAACAGTACTTCCATCTTATTGCAATATCTTTAAAGAGCTACTGACACCCCAGGAAAACTTCAGAAAACGTAATATTTAGACCCAGTTTAGCTGGTATGTCATGTATGTGTTATAGAATTCTTCACCATATTAGTTATTACTGAAGAAATTTGCATGGAAACAGGATCTTTACCCCTTAGAGTCCAGCCGCAGATACAACTGATTCCTCACTTGATGTCATGATCCTCTGTTGTAATATCACAGTCTGTTGTTGTGGCAGTAACTGTGATGTAACAAGCAGAGCATTGTGACATCAGGTTGGGATTAAGCAACAGGAACTGATGACTTAAAAGAACAATGATCCTGTTTATGTGTACATGACTGAAGTAATAAATAAGTGAGAGGAGAGATACAAAACTAACATGAAATATGTGCTGAATTGAGTCCAAATATTAAGTTTTTCAAAGTTCTTCTGAAGGTGTCAGGTGCTCATTAAAGATACCATATTAGCTGAAGCGTTACCTTGTTGTACTGACTAATCACAATTAGGGTAACACTTCGGCTAATATGGTACCTTAAGGATATTGCAGTAAGTAGCTGTCCTTCTCACCAATACAGCTCCTGTTAATACCCGTGAATGACTTCTTCATACCACAGAACACTCTGTCTAAGCTGTTGAACTCCAGTTAACACCAACAGAACTATTCTTCGCACCAATAGAATTCTCCTTCTTACCAAAGGTTTGCAGGTAACACCAACAGACCTCTCCTTCTCAGCAAAGAAAATTCCATTTAGCACCAACAGAACTCCAGGTAACATCAACAGAACCAGAAATTGCACCAACAGAAACCTCCCTTGTGGCCTGTGGTTCCTCCCCTTTCCCAGTAGCCACCTGACGCCTTATCCCCAGTGCCAACTCCCTCCACCAGACGACAGCCACCATCCACAATCATTCATCGGTTCCTATTATTTTAAGGTTCTACTTAGTCAATTTTGCACTGACACACGTGAATGCTATTAAAACATCCTGTAAATTGTATTTTACTATATGGTTAAAACTGCACTTGCAAAATGCCGTCTGTAAGCGTCGACTACAGTTTTCAGTCCTTTTTATCAATTTTTCTATTGTTTCTAGACCTCGTTTTAGATCTTACATGTTAGTCTGTCTTCCAAAAATGCTGTATCTTTTATTTATCAATCCCTGTATTATGTTATATACTTCCTTAGTCCTTGTAATGTAATCTATCCTAATCAGGACCTCCTTATAAACAAGTGTTGCTCAATGGAGCTTTTTTTCTGCTAAAATAAATATATTTATTTATTCAATTTTGGTGACCGGGTAGGCCCACTGAGCCCCGAAGGTCCCTTTTTCAGGGGCGACCCTCGAGCACGTGAGTCATCAACCATTGTCCACAGTGCCTGACCACCACAGGGACCATGGTAGTGGCATAAGGAAGGGTCTGGCTACAGTATGCTTAGGTTGGTGTCTACTTTTGGTCTTATTAACGTGATGTAATGGCCACAAAGCTGCTACCATTACATCACCATTTACTGTACCCACCATCTGAGCTTCAGGAAGCACTTACTATATATAACTCATTAGATGCATTTCTAGTTTTGGAAAGCTGTAGATTGTCATTCTACACAGTAATGGCATCCCAAATCCCCATTTTTCACAGGTGTGAATGATGTCATACCTATATATAATGGGATTTTTTGGAATGTTGAAAAACATGTCTGTTGTCTCTCTCTTGGCGCCTTCATCCACATATTCTTTAAGAGGGGGATTCTCCAAAGGGTGGGAAAAACATGCCAGAGGTGCGTTTACCACCTGCGTAGCTCTGTGGCCCTGGACAGGCACAGAGTGCGTGGTAAGCACTATTGCAAGTACCCGCAAGGCAACTGCCCATGCCCACCCCACTGCACGGGACTGTGCAGGGCAACTGGGGGCGGTGTAGCAGACCCAGGAGGGCATCCAATGGGATGCCCATCCATGGTGCCACAGTGGATCACCTGCGCTGCATGGCGTGGGTCTGGATGCATGAATCCCTATCGCAGGCACCCGGACCCATGCAGAACCACTCTGTCCTCCAGTGTGCCCCCCCGGCCGTGCCCATTTACATGAGTGCCCACGTGGTGCATGGAAGGCCCCCTGCAGTTGGACACTTGGCCGTAAGCCACCCCCCCATACAGCTTCACCCCATACCTGAGGTAGTAGTACCCCCCCACAAACACATCTGAGTCCCATCTCTGAGGTAGGGCCCCCCTGATCAGCCCCATCGTGTATGAGCTGGCACCATCCTGAACATCCTGAACACCCCTCCTCCCGCCCCAGCACCCTCAGTTGCATCGGTGTTTAGTGGTCCCCCTACCCCATGGCACTGACATCACCCCCCTTGGCCCCGTACCTTCCCATTGGTGCCACGGCATGGGATGGCCAGTGGCACAGCCTTCCTCACACCTCCTCTGCTGCTGGCCATACAAGTGATGCTGGTAATGCGATGCCTATATATAGCACTGCACACCAGTGTTTGGCCAGGAGGGTTGGGGGGATTGGCTGGTGGTGCTGTACTGGGTGGTGGGGCACGTATGCACAGACATAGGCATGGGGCATAGGTGTGTCGGGGGGGTGACTGCATACATGGGGTCAGGGCACAACTCTGTGTTGGGGTGTGTGGCACTGGGTGGCCATTGGGGATGGATGCAGGGATTCTATTGGTGTGGGTAGGGGGCTATCCACCCTCTCAGTGGGCTAGGATGGCATGGCAGCAGGTTCCTATGGTGTGTGCCACTGCTGACAGCATCCTGTTGGGGGGAGCACAGTGGCTATGACTGCCTTGAGAACATGTAGTCTGCACCCCTCCCTTGCCCAGCACTCCACACTTCTAAGAATAGCACAGGTACACTCCCTGCACCACCCTCCCAGACCACCCCCATGTAGAGATCACCGGCGGGCCAGGAGATCCAGCGCATTCAGCCCCGTACCTCTTTGGTGAACTGGGCAAGGGGCTCAGCAGCTATGGAGTGTCTATGCGGCAGATCCATGCGGAACCACTCCGTACCTTGGAGAATAGCCCCCCCCATATGCACTCCTACTGATTCCCACAACCCAGCTGTGAGTCACACACATGTGGGACTGAATTTTCAAAGTCATGATGCAAAGGCAGTTTCTGCGTTTGGGTGCAGCTTGTGTCACAGCAAAAATGTTTGCGTGCAAAACTGCAATCTAATCTTTGATGCATTGTAACATTTTCCTCATTTTGCAGTATGAAATCAATGCATGCATCATTATTTCGATGCATTTGTCATTGTTGGAGAGCAACCCGTAGCATTTGTTCCATAGAGTTAGACACGTTTTATGTGGTCTAACAGTTATGTCGCAAGTAATGCAATTTTGCTACAACCATAATACAATTATTAAAAAATCTGGCCTGTTGTGTTTTGTAAATGTAGTTTTGTTACACTTCTTTTTTCACATTTTTGTTTTAAACATTGAAAATGCGGACCTTATATATAAAATGGGGGAGGGAGTGGTGTTATCTCATTTTTGTTCACATATCCTCGATGTGTGACGAGTCTGACAATACTGCAAACCATTAAGGCTTTGCTCTCATGGTTTATGTAGCAATAAGCCATGACAGGATGTGCATTAAGTAGCAATAACCCACGTGGGGTGTCGGGTGAGGTTAATTAACTTCCCAGGTGTGTTGTGCGGCACCATGACGCAGGCTGAGTGCCCTCAGAGCACCCGGGGTGCTGATTAATTCCCAGTACCCGCACACCCTGGAGTGGGTTATTGCGCTTATAACATGGGCTATGTTTAAACAACAAAAATATGCAGAAAGCAGTTTTTTTTGCTGTTTAAATAGCAAAAAAAGTAGTGTATCCTGCCACCTTGCAAAATAGTCCCTAAAAAATAATGCATGCTGCGGTGCTGTTATGCACATACAAATGTCACACATTCACTACTGATGTGTGACATTTCTTGTGCATAACTCTGTGTGCGACAGTGTCTGCTACCATTATAGTACCCCCCAATGCACATGCAGACTGTCAATGCACCATGCAGAGTGCTGGCAACATCGAAACGCACACGGAACAATTAATGCAGGTACTAAACAAAGGTGGCCAGGACTGGTAACATGACAGGAATCAGTACTGCAGATCAACATATGGTACTGTAACGCATGCTGCACTACATAGAGGGTGCTTTTGCAAACGGTGCGGCAACAATAACCAGGATAAGCAAGGAGATCATTACAGGAATCGCCACTCAACCTCCTTATTACATATATGCTGCAGTTAGGCACAGTGCACTACATAGAAGGCACTTTGACACACTGCGGCAAGATTAATAACACATAACATTAATAAGCCTGGGGAGTAACAGCAGCAGTGGGGCTCTCCCTTCCTGACTAGTATTATAGTAGCAGTTGGCAATACAGTGTGCTCCCCCCACCACAGGGAACAACTTTTGTAACAGTAGGGCAAGGAGCTACAAGCTGACACTACCCGGGTGACACTATTGGACAGAGAGAGAGAGAGAGAGAGAGAGAGAGAGAGAGAGAGACACACACACAGCTTGCAGGCTCCTGCCTCACACTGTCTCTCTCTCCATCTCTCTCTCTCTCTCTCTCTTCCTACCTCTGTCTCTCTTTTGGTTGTCTATCTGCAGGAGTTGCCTCTCTCTGGTTCTGTCTCTCTCTGAGGGGACGGCCAGCACAGGAATCATCTTTTTTTTTTGTGGGGGGTATATCGCTCACTGTCACCACACCACTTCAGACACTATAAGCCGGGTACCTGACACACACCCCGCTGTCTCTTTCCTATGCTGCTTGTACGCCCACTCACTCTCTCTCGCTGAACACTACTGCTCGCTCTCTGTGGGAAACAGCACTGTGGGGCTTACACAGTCACATGCTGGGTGCGCACAGTGGGTTCTGGCAAGGTCAGCCCTGGCATAGCCTGCACCCTACTGCACCCCTCTACGTGAAGCACATTGTGGCTTTGAGCATGCCCGGCGTGGTGCTGGCATTCCCGGTGCATTGCTCTCCATGTGGCGGGGTTTGGGCCGTAATGAGTGTGCACCCCTTGAGTGATACAGATGGATTCCTCTGTGGCATTTATCGCGATACGATGCCAACGCACTCCAGTTTCTGTAGGTACTGGCATCGTGCATAGCGCCTATTGTCTGTAAAAGGCCATAACAACCGGCTTAAGTAATATCAACTAGTTACCCAGTTATCACGGAGCTCCAAAATAGCTGGGCAACCAGTTAGTTGCTATCACTGCAATGCATTTTCATTCACAACAGGTGATATGATGCAGGGCAGCCAGAGCAAGCCCACATCCCCTCCAGAATATAGCAGTGCGAAACCCCTGAAATTTGGCCTGTATCGCCAGTGTCCTGAAAAATCTAATGTGCATCTTCCAGGAGAATTCTCTCCAATTAATAATTGATATCCCCCAATACAGTCATTTTTGTGCCCATCCCCACGTGTCCTCATGTACCTGGGTGCCCATATCCTAAGACCATGCCTCTTGTATGGATTCGGTATTATCTCCCCTCCAGGAGAGGAGTGCTTTATAAAGGTATGAGATTATATGGGTTGAAGGGGCCTTGTTCTCCACCGCAGACCTGAAGAGATATAGAATCTGGGGTGGTGGGGGACCCTCCCCTTCCTGCCCAATTTGTAATGTTCTAATATAGTCCCTGAGTTGAAAATATCTAAATCTATCTTTCCGAGAAAGATCAAAGTTGGTCACCAGGTCCTGGAAAGATATGACCTCCATCCCCTCCATAAAGTGCCAAATCAGGGGGAGGCCTTTCCTCTCCCAACCCAGGAATCCAGCCTCCCATCGAGCTGGACCGAATCCCCTAATATGAGGAACCAAGTACAGAAGGCATCTCCAGCTCCCAAGCCTTTCATCTCCTGTCACTCCGTGCCAGGCATTCAGGGTCACCTCTATATTTGGTTTTGACTCCTGCTCTGAGGGAGGCTGCCTTCCATCCCCCAACAGGGCAGAGTGTAAATTGCCCAAACTCCCCCCAACCAGCTCCAAAGATGTCCATTTGGCTATGCATCCTCTGCTAAGCCAGTATAAAGAGGTTCTGAGCTGTGCTGCTTTGTAGTATAATTTAAAATTGGGTAAGGCCAGGCCCCCTTCCATTTTTGGTATCTGAAGTTCCGACAGGCGGACCTCGGTCTTACCCAGACCCCATATGAATCGGGTAATTCTTCTGTTCAGAACACTGTACAAAGAGTCTGGAACTTGGACGGGAAGAGTCTGCGCCAAATATAAAAACCAGGGGAGGACCACCATTTTTATTGTTTGAACTTTTTGCAGTAGGGAGATGGAGATATCCTGCCACCTCTCAAGGTCCCTTTTAAAATTATCCACCATTGGGGAGTAGTGAAGCAAGAAAAGTTGCTCAGGGTTCAACCCGATCTGTACCCCCAGGTATTTCAGGTGTTTCAGGTGCCAATGAAATGGGAACTGTCCTTTGATCCTTTCGGATGGTTCATAGTTGACCTGCAATACCTCCGTTTTAGTTGTATTAACTTTATACCCCGCCATTCGCCCAAATTCCTCCAAGATATCCCACAATCGAGGCAAGGCCCATTTGGGGTCCCCTAGATATATCAGCAGATCATCTGCGTACAAGGCTAACTTACATTCCTCTCCCCCCACCTCAGTCCCCTGCACCTCCCCAGCCTGCCGGAGAGCTCCAGCCAGAGGCTCCAAGTACAAACAGTCGAAAGTATTTCAGTAAGATACTGTTATACGTTTTACTTCAAAATACTGCAGGAATACGTTAGGGACCATGGCCTGGTCCTGAACAATAAGAAATCACAAGTCATGCTGCTATCTGGGAAGCAGGCTCAGGATAAGTGTACTTTGGATATAAGAATTTTAGATGACTGCAGCCTAGCTGTAGTCAGTTCCTACAAATATTTGGGAGTCTGGGTAGACTCCCACTGTAAATGGGATATACACATTGATCTATTAACGAAAAAGTTAAAAAATTGAGGGTTCTGTACAAGTATAAGAACTGTCTCCCACAGGTTATTAGATTAAAGATAGTAAAACTCCACGATAATTCCCCCTATTGGACTATGGTGGGGTCATCTATGGGGGATTATACAATGGGGTATGAAAATCCTGTAACCTCATTGGTCAAAACACATCACATGACTGTCGTATAGCCTGTAATAACCCACGGCTGAGAAATGGCATTTATAAAAACATGCTTAAACACATTTAAAATTTATTTTACACATGGGTCCATTGCATAATCGCAATAAGGCACTCAAGGGTGTGGGTTATTGGGGGATTTACCCACTTCTTTTGTGGTTAAGTCACTCGGCTGCACCTCACGACACACCACACAAAGCGTGGGTAAATCCCCCAATAACCCACACCCTGGAGTGCCTTATTGCTTAAGCATCTGGGGGACTGCTGCGCAGGTTAGATATTATATATAATAGATATGCACGGTATATCCTGGGTGCCCCCCCACACAATTGTTCCCTCTATATAACTTTGGGACTGGATGGATTTGTCGTAACGACGTAAATTACACATGATACACTTCATCTATAAATATAAGCAAATGAAAATGCCTCCATGTATGATAGAACTAACAAAGGAAAGAAATGTTAGGAAGGGTTTGTGTACCTCAAGGACTATCGAGTATGTGGTGCCAGTTATGAAAATGGCTAGGGGCAGCTGCAGTTTTGTGTGTATGGACCCTAAGCTATGGAATAGCCTACCTGACCACCTGAGGCTGCAAAATAGTAATCTACCTTGGCGGGGCCATTAGAACTTGGCTTGCAGATGTTGCTAAGTTACCAAAATCTTGCTGTAGGTGAACATGTATGGTTATGCATTATTAGTTTTCTGTTTTTAAATGTGTAACTATTTAAAATGCTCTGTATATTTACTGTGTACATTTGTAATATTATTACGGAACTGATTTTCTCGTACTATGGGATCCCATTGAAAATGAGCTTCAGCCAAATGGGGCTACCCCTTTCTGGAATTTTTCAGTATAAAACTTTTACTACTACTACTACTACTTTATCAAAAGAAGTAAAATACTCTTTTAATAACACATTTCAAGTTTTGCGTGTTATAACACTGTTATCCAGCTATGTGTTTTTGCAATTAATAAACATTGTGTCCTATTGTTTTTCTTTTCAAGTAAAATCTGGATAGAAAGAGAATAGTAGTTGCAGAATAATAACAAATGCTCAGATTTTTTTTTAACTGTCTTTGTCCAGGAAAGGCACACTGAGCAACAGCTTGTTCCCGGGTGTGCTTTGGGAGCACAGGGAGGTTATATGACTTGCTGTAGGTCACACAATATGCAATTAGAGCATGTTGGAATCAAAATGCATTCTACTGGATGAACCAAGCTTGTTCACAACTCTTTGCTTTAACTTCTAGGCTACTGCGCCAGCTGATCATCGGAAACTACACATCTCAAGGCTGGCCCTATGGTGCCAGGCCAGTAGGTACAGGGCCACATTTGCATCTTGTAGACCTGAGTTCACACCCAAAACCCATGATTGTAGGAGAACAGGCTGTAAGACAGGGGATGGAAAAAGAAAGTCGGCAGGTGGTGCTGTGGCAGCCCCAGAAATTTATACCAACTTGAACACAGCCAGGGTCTAGAAATCCTGATATCGGATGCTTACCTACTGGTACCACAGAGACAGCCTCGAGATGTGTAGTTTTTGATGATTAGCTGGCAGTATAGCCTACAGGTTACAGCAATGAGCTGTGAACAAAGTTAGTTCATTCAGCAGACTTGGGTGTGATCAGAAATTTAAAAGGTCACTATCATGCACTGATGTCAGCACGAATCGTGGATGTGATCGACCAAGGAGGAAAACTGACTGCATCTGCAATCGCTAAAGCCGTCAGTATCCTGGACGCCATCTACATGACTGCCAAAGCTTGGAAATCTGTCTCTCCGACTACACTCCTGCACTGTTTTAGGAAGGCAGGGTTTCTGAGTAGTGTCGCGGAACCGGTGGGCAAAACACATCAAACAGCAGCAGAGGATCCGCTGTATGATGTTCAGCCACCAGCTTACATGACTGCAGATGAGTTCTCTACTTTTGTGGACATCAACACTGATGTCGAAACTGAAGGGGAAACCGCAGATGGAGAAATCTGTGAAGCAGTCAAACGTCTGAGACTGGATGCAGGAACACAGGAAGCAGAACATGAATCAGAGGCAGAGGAAGATCCAGTACCCGATCCCATTTCTAACAAGGATGCTATTGATCACTGTAGAGTGCTTATGACATGGTGCATGCAAAATGGTGACATAGCTTCCTGGGGAGCACTGTCAGCTGTTGAGAGCCGCATTTTAAATAGGATCAGCACCGACTCAAAACAGAGTTCGATCACAGATTTTTTTTTATCGCAGTGATTGAAAACTGAACTGAACTTATACAATATATTTAACTTTATTGTGTTACTGTATTGTGTCACTTTTGAGCACTTTTGAGCACTTACATAGCAAACAAAACAAAACAAAACAAAAAGATAATGTATGCACAAAAATACACTAAAATAAAAGTACTTAATTGTATTTCGCTCTCTGACTTGGTTGTTTGGTTGTGACTAATTGTATGCAGCGACCTGTATGACGATTACAATATAGAACATAGGGCACCTGTTAATCGGGACGATCACTTAATAGGGACAATTGCTCGGTCACGGAGCTGTCCCTATTAAGTGGCTTCATCTGTACTCATATTTTAAAGTTGATTACTTTTCTTTTAGAATAAGTATACATGGCTACATTATTTGCATTTTGAACCTTTATGTAACTTACAACTTAAAGTTTATTATTTTTTCATTTTAAATATATAAATGTCTTAAAGTGCTTGTATTCCTAGCTGAGCAAAGATCTAGGATTTAGCCACAAACCGCATCCTGGTACTGTCTGGTCAGGTGTTAAAAACTTTATTTGATGTACAAGCTTCTACTGTCAAGTAGTTACATCTAAAGTCTGAAAACTAAGTAATTATAAACTAAATGTTAAAACAGTTTTTACATGTATTAAGTTTGACAGGTTGTCCTCTTTTAGAATAAGTATGCATGGCTACATTATTTGCATTTTGAACTTTTATAAGTTACTTACAAGTTAAAGTTGATTATCTCTTTTCAATGCAAAGAAAGTTTTAAAAATGTCTCTGTTGCTAGTTAAATTGAGTGTACATAAGCAAGGTTTAGAGTTAAACCACACACCACAACCCAGTTCAGCTAAGTTGAGTGCTAGGATAGTATCATACCCTTTCCATTAAAGCCTTCTTATTGTCATTTTCTCCATGACATCACTTTTTCCCTTACTAAGCTGGGAGTACCATTGAAACTCCTGCAACCCTAGTAGCCACCTTGTCAAATATAAAAGACCATCTTCAACATAATCAAGGTAGGAGAGAAGAGGAGAAACAGGACTGCCAGAGCAGAGCACTCTCTTAGGACCTCAACTAGAATCATCTGGGTACTTGTGATGTGGTAAGGTTGCCTTTATCTCTGACATATTGGAGCAGGGACAAAGTTAATGCTTGGCTTATTTATTCTTTTACTATTGCGTCTATAGTAGATGGGCTCCCCCTCCATCGCAATTGTTTAAATTGTTTTTGTTTGCACTGCTGTTATGTAATACTGTTACCTTATTTTAAAATACAGTAAAATCTATAAAATTACAAAATGGCATTTATTGGTATTTCTTCTCAACCAAGTGTAGAACGTAATGAAATATTACACACAACAGCAAGGGAAGATACTGAACATGACGAAACAACAAATGGATATTTTAGGGACATTCTTAGTTATCAGGCAAAAGATTTATTACGTAAGGGCAAAATTAAATTTGATTATTGTTACATCGGCCATTCTGGTGCACTTTAAGACCACTTTAGAGGGTTATAGACATTTTATTGAATTGTGAAGATTTGGGGTGTAACATCCACTTACATCAATTTGTTGGTTGGTGTTTTTATGAGTTACGAAAAGACATATTTTGCAGAATTTTTAATTGTCGCAGACATCACAACCAAACCATTGATAGTATACACCTAAGGATATTCGAACATATAGGTAGTACATATTGTCCAATGCCCCACAGTCATGACCACGAAAACCAAGGCGATTTTTGTGAGTATGAGGTCTTTACTCTTGGAAACAAAATTATCCTACTCAGTCAGATATATGAAGATATAGTGGAGGTAGGGTGGTTAAGGAACCCAATAAACCTGAAGAACAAGCAGCCTTATGTGTCAGTACTCCTCCTAGGCTTCATCCAAGTTTGACCAAGGTCTTAAAAGGTACCGTATGTTATTTCCCGACGGTTCAGACAGGGCTGAAGGGCCTTCTCTGGTACACAAAATTGACATTAAAAGCTGAACCCTGGGGACAAGAAAAAGACCCGGGCAAAAGCAAGTGGTACAGCTTAAAGCTGTAACTTCAGCATAGAACCATGAGGACATGAGGATTCCAGTTGCAGAACCAGCCAGTTTCAGCTGTACCACAAAGAGGTAGCCAGCACAGATTGTGCTATCTGTGAGATTCAGGATTTCTATTTACGGTTTGTTATTTTTCTAGAAGGAAATGTGTAACCCTAAGCAGGTTGGGGCAATCTGATAACGGGGACCCCCTAAATTTAGAAATCCGTGCCTGTTGAGGCTTTCAAAGTGACTAACCTGCTAGCCAGCTCCTAGTATCAGTGCCTACAGTGCCTGATTGGGGACCACTTGCCACTAGGGTGTTGTATTTTCCTTTTTTTACATTTTGTCTGTGTTACTTTATAATGTATTGCTAGCCTGGTGCCTCAGGTGTGTACATTTTTTTTCTTGTAAGTTTCTCTCAGTGCATAGCCCTTCCCCCAAGTGAATAGTAATCAGGAGTTTCACCTTTTGTAGTTTACTTTTTAATATTCAGTGTGTTGTAACTGTTTTCCCCCGCAGGCAAGTTGGGACAGCATGTTTTTTTCTCTGCTTAGGATGAAATGGTGTTACAGTTGGCTGTTTCTCATTGAAGCCAGGTTTTGGGAGTGCCATGCATCAATCCCCTGTAGTAATTGTGATGCTTTTATTTGCTGTTTAGGCTTAACCTTGTTGTTCCCATTTTCATTGGTGGCTTCATGTGTTTTCTGTTTTTGGGAGCTTTTAGCTCCACTGAGCGTTCCGTCAATAGTGTGGCTTTTTGCACCCTTTTGTCACAGCATCTTCAGCATTTGTATGCTTTATTCTTTATTTAGTATTATGCCGCCAGTGTTTTGTATGCTTTATTCTTTGTTTAGTTTATGTCTCCAGTGTTTTGTATGCTTAATTCTTCATTTCGTTTGTTTTTCCCTTTTTGTTAGCGGTTTATGGCTCAGCTGAATGCTCCAACTGCGGTGTGTTTTTCTACACCTTTTTGCAGTATTGTTGCTGTGATCTGGCACTGTGCCAGCAGAGACACTGTCACAGCCCTTGCCACCACTCATTGCAGAAGGAGGGTGAGCGAGTATCTGATGTCACATGTATGCGTGCTTGTGACGTTATTGCATAGAGGAAGGTGTTTAAGGATGAGCAGTGGGTGCACTTGTTGGAGCAATTTCCATCAACTTGCTCCAGCATGGCCTGGCCCTCTGATTTCTGCTGTCATCCAGGAGTGCATTCTCTAGCTCCCCAGAGGCACAGCACAGGTTACTGACTGCATGGCACAGGTTAGTGGCTGTTTCTCGCATTAAGTGGCTGGGAGTATATTCAATAGCTTGCTGGAGGCACTGCACAGGTTACTGGCTGCACTACACAGGTTAGTGGCTATTTCTCACATTAAGCAGAGGTATTTGGCTACCAGTGGGGACTGGTATGAATAGAAGTTCTCCCTCTCATGCTTCTCCCATGTGAAGGCTCATTTTGGAAACATTTTAAAGAGCATCTTTCCCATTCTTTTTGCAGTTGCCCCCTCAAGAATCTGGAAGGACCCTTACCTGCCCCCAATTCCAGTGCTGTCAGATTCATAATTTATATATGCCCCAGTTTTAGAAGGAAAGGGATTGTATTTTTGCACCATACTGCCAAACCACCAATCCCTTCCACTTCCTGATACTGAGACCGACCCCCGCGCTAGCACATTTTGTGATGTCATTTTATGGATAATGCAGGGGCACGCTCCATAGACATTAATGGGGCCATTTCTTTAACTCCATTTTCTGTATTTTAGATGGCCATTTGGAACAAATGAAGGCTATTGCTAATCTAACAACGTCCTTACTAGTTGAGCAGTGGCCTTGATTTGTTCTGAATGGCCACCTAAAATACAAAAAATGGAGTAAAAAAAAAACCCAGCCCGATATAGCCTATGGAGTATGCCTGTGCACTCCCTATATAATGACATCACAAAATGTGCTAGCACAGGGGTGGTTGTCAGTATCAGGAAGTGGGAGGCATTGGCAACTCATCTTCTTGGAGCCAAAATACAATCCATCCCCTACTAAAATCAGGAGATATATAAATTATGAGTCTGGGACCATTGGAATCGGGGGCAGGTAAGGGTCCTTCCTGGTTTTTGTTGTAAGAACCAGAAAAGGTGTTCTTTACGGGGCTCAGAAATAAAAGGCATCTGTTTGGGCTGATGCAGTGGTATTTCTCATTTTGGGAACAGCTTAAGAGGCTCAGAAAAAAAAAGTCTCTGAACTGATAAAATGGTAAATTCAGTAAGTGGAAGCTCGTGCTCCAAGACGTATTAGATTTACATCTACTTTGCTGATGAGCTTCTTATTTTGGAGTGAGTGCCTTGCATTACTCCTTATTTTGAGCATCTGTATTCTGCTTTTTAGTTTGCAAGGTTGAGAGCTATATTATTTTGAAGTGGGTGCTCCCATTACTCCTCACCTTGAGCATTTAGAAACAGAATTCGATGGCAGATAAGGATCGCTTGGCCCACCTAGTCTGACCATTTTTGTCCCTACCTACTGCATCACCACAGACCCTACTTGATCTCTGGCTTATCCCCCTTGCCCCGCCTTATCACTAAGGTCCCCTTATGCGTATCCCATGCTTTCTTGAACCCCATTACAGTTTTTGACCCCACCACCTCCACTTGGAGGCTGTTCCAGACATCTACCACCCACTCCATGAAGAAGTACTTCCTCACATCTCCCCTGAGCCTACCTCCCTCCAGCTTCATAGCATGACCACTTGTACTTGAGCATCTTTTTTCTGAAAAATGCTTCCCTCTTGAACCTTATTTATACCTGTAAGGTATTTGAAAGTTTCTATCATATTCCCCCTCTCCCTCCTTTCCTCCAAGGTGTACACATTAAGGTCCTTCAGTCTTTCCTCACAGTGCTTTTGATGCAGACCCTGCTCCATTTTTGTTGCCCTCCTCTGGACCACCTCCACTCTTTCTATATCCTTCCGGAGATGAGATCTCCAGAATTGGACACAGTACTCAAGGTGAGATCTCACCAGTGATCTTTACAGGGGTAACACCACCTCTCCCTTTCTGTTGGTGATCCCTCTCCCTATGCACCCCAGCATCTCACTAGCTCTCCTGACTGCCTTGTCACACTGTCTAGCCACCTTTAGGTCATCAGATACAATAACCCCCAGGTCTCTTTCCTGTTTGGCGGTCATCAATGCCTCTCCCCCCAATTTGTACTTCACCCTGGGTTTCTGTGCCCCAAGTGCATGACTTTGCACTTTTTTTCCCATTGAAGCCCAGTTGCCATACCCTTGACCATTCTGCTAATTTTTTCAGATCCCCACTCATTTTTTCCACCACCCCTGGAGTGTCTACCCTGTTGCAGATTTTACTGTCAGTTGCGAACAGGCAGACCTTTCCATCCATCCCCTCTACGATGTCGATAATAAAGACATTAAAGAAGACTGAACCTAGTACAGACTCCTGTGGTACCCCGATGGCCACCCTCCCTTCATCATAGTGAACTTCATTTACCACCACCCTCTGTTTCCTATCCCGTAGCCAATTTCTTGCCCAGTTTGCCACTTTTGGTCCCACTCCAAGGCTGCTTAGCTTGCTTACTAGCCACTTATGTGGAACAGTGTTGAAGGCCTTGTTGAAATATAGGTAGGCCACATCCACCACTCCACCCTGATCCAATTCCCTGGTCACCCAGTCAAAGAAATCTATTAGATTCATTTGACAAGACCTCCCCCCATAAACCCATGTTGTCTCGGATCCTGTAAGCCACTGGATTCAAAGTATTCCACACTATCTTTTCCTTTAGTAGTGATTCCAATAATTTCCCCACCACTGAGGTCAGGCTTACTGGTGTGGAGCCCTGATGATTGTGAGGAACACCAGGGTCCGAATAAATTAGGATAGATGAAAGTTACCCAGACAAGGAGAGGCAGGAGTCGTCCATGAAGTTTGATGCCCACAGGGCTTTATTCCGTAACAGTGGGTAGGATGACACTGTCACAGGAGGGGCAGGCAAAACAATAGTAGAGAGAACAGTACTGCTTTTATCTCACACTGCTAAAACAACTACAAGAAAATATGTTGATGTGCACCTCAGCCTAATGCCACTATACTCTAAGATAATTTCCTAAAAGTTAGCTGGCACAAAAAACTATACTGTATGTCATTCTAGTACCACTTGGAAAATCAGATGACATTTACTACCCCAAAGGAATTCTTACAAAATTGACCTAGGTGTATTACTGCCATACAATGATAACACAGTCCAATAGTTTGAAGTCTGATGTCTTCGTGCACACCTTCGAACACCATTGGTAGCTACAAGATATGCAGAAAAGAACTTTAGGATATTTAGGCAATGATCCCAGCATAGGCCTGGTTAAGGCCACTGGGGTGATGAAAGGTTTTGTAAACAGACCATATGTGTCTTCCGCATAAAACCCATTCTCTCCAAGTCTGCCGGCAAGAAAGGGCCAGAGAAGCTGGTTCCTGGAACAAACTCACTTGCGGGTTGTTGGATTCAACACTGGATGCAATGAGTTCCCTGGCCAAAACCCACTTCTGGGGCTGCCAAGGATGAAGAAGAACCAGAAGACACGTGGTGATGAATCCACTAGAGGATTACTACGACCTAGAAGGTGCTGCAGCACTGCAGGGGCCAGCAAGAACTTGAAGGATCTGAGGTGAAGATGGATCTCCGATGCAATCAGGAACCAGAAGGATCTGAGGTGAAGTCAGTTGATTCTGAAGTATCGCCACCAGGAACTGGAACAAAACAATGAAATTGCAAACGCGTACTGCACTGGACTTCAATGAGCTCGACTTGTGGTGAACGACCAGGGGACGCAGACCAGGTTCTTCCATGACGTGCACACTTTTCTGCTGAGGGTTACCAACTTCGGGACATCCGGATCAGGAACCGAAAGACAACACTGGCACGGCAGATGTGATGCACTCGAACTTCAGCGAACTCAACCCTGATCTGAGAAACAGAAGGAACGGTGAGTGCGACTTGCACGGATTGCGACGGACTCAACTTCAGAGAATGACAAGGATGGAAATTGATTTGCTCGACTGACCCTTCTTGAAGAAGAAGGATGATGAAGATGTCTTCTTCCAGGCAGAGACTGATTCTGAATACGTGGAATGGCAGACCACACCATGGAACATCAACGTGGCAGAATATTGAGTCTGTTCCCATATGTTGGCAACACTGTAGCTAGTAGACACACCTTCTCAGTATATCAAGAGAACTGCTTGATGACAGGGTAATTTGCCAGGAGCAGGGGCAAATTATTAAAATTTGGAACAATTGTTCACTTGAAGGGCAATTGCAACAATTCTGGAGTACTTGTTCAGATGCCAGGGCAATTGTTCAAATGCAAGGGGCAATTGTTCAGATGCAAGGAGCAATTGTTCAGATGCAAGGGCAATTATTCAGATGCAAGGGCAATTATTCAGATGCAAGGGGCAATTGTTCAGATACCAGGGGCAAATAACCACAATCCTAATTTGTCTTAAGACAGTCCTGGTGCTTTAGCAATTAACACAACCATTCAGATGCTTGAGTTATGAACATTTTGTATAAGCAATATAGTTATTGACAGCCACGTCCCAGCATATTGTGCGCTAAGCACCCATTGGTTAGACCCTTTTTCCACTTAGGGCCTTTTCTGGTTAGGATCTGGCTACCCCCGAACATTTCAATACAAATGCCCCAACCACTACACTTGGATGCACCACTTGCCACTAGGCCAGTTGCCCTAAATACTTGGGGCCTAAATGCCTTAAATGCTGTGAGACCTGGATGCCCCAATTACTACTGGACTGGCTTGCCCTAACTGGACTGGGCCTGAGCTGCCCTAATTACTACGGGGCTGACTTGCCTTACCTGCTGGGCCTGGATGCCCTAATTACCTTGGGGCTGGCTTGCCCTAACTGTTGGGCCTGAGCTGCCCTTATTAAACCAGGGCCTAGAAGCCCTCTCTAGTCTGGGCCTAGTAACCCTCTTTAAACTGGGCCTAAAGCTGCTCTTTTTAAAATCTAGGGCACGTTATGCCCCTTTAAATAATTTTCCCTGATGGGCCTTGAAGTTGGCTCACCTTGTCCCACCTCCCTAATGAATATACAATTAATTCCCCTTATGGGCCTTAAGGCTGGCCCCTCCCCATGGGGCGTTGCTAGCCCCACGAACTGACGCTGGTCCCTCCCCATGGATGTCGCTAGCCTCAATGTCCCCGAAGGTCCCTTTTTAGCTGGCCCCGGTTCCCTGAATACCTGCCAAGGCATTATATTTTATTTTAAAACAGTTGGGCGGTCAGCACTTTCCTTTGTGCTGCTGCCTGACTCACCGCCCCGACCTGGGTGAAGAGAGCTGCAGGAAGGGAGGAGGTAGGTCTTGCTGGCAGAGGGAGGACCGAAAAGGAGCAGCAGATGATTTGAGGGATGGCAGGGGGCCTTGCGGGTATCTCGGCGACCGATGACATGGCTCTTCAACGCCACGGACGAGGTACCGAAAATTAACTTTTTAAACTGGGCGCAGACACGGGAACACAAGAAAAATAAAAAAACAGAGCCCACACCGATGCAGGAGACCAGGATTCTTCTTTATTCTTCATTGCATGACTAGACCACATAGGAGCAACAGGAACAACAGCAGGGATCTTTGCTAGCTGGAGGAGGCACCAGGCAGAATCAATGAGACAGCTTCAACTAACGCTCAGGTAAGCCCTCTCTCCATTGCACTCCACAGGTCCTCACACTCCACAGCCCAGCACGAAAACTAACTTCAAACAGCTGTCTCCCATTTGAAAATGAGCTCGGGGTTCTAGTTCTGGAACGTCGAGCCCGGCAACCACTGCAATGCATTTGGTAAAGACACATGGTGCAGAGAACAAGCCAAAGGGTAAGGTATAAAACTGATAGAGCGCGACCTGGAGCATAAACCACAGGTAGCGTCTGTGGGACTTGCAGATTTTGACATGGAGATATGCATCCTTCATATATAGGGCACATAGCCAATCCCCTTGCAGCAGCAGGGAGAGCATGACAGTAGAGAGAACTTCAGAACCTTTTGTATTCTATAAAGAGGTTAAGGCCCCGAAGGTCCAGGATGGGATGTAAATCTCCTGACCATCTCGGTACAAGGAAGTACTGAGAATAGTAGCCTCGATTCATCTCTGGAATTGGGACAGGCTCTATGGCCCTCTTGTGGAGGGGGGATTGAACCTCCTCCAGCAGGAAGGTAAGGTGTCCTGGAGGGCAACGGTTTGGCAAGGGAGGATGTACAGGAGGGACAGAGAGGAGGTCTAGGGCGTGTCCTCGCTGAACCGCCTCTAGTACCCATGCATCTGTCGTGAACTTCCTCCACTTTAGAAGGAAGAGGGAGATGTGGACACTGTGATCTGCAAGGGCTGGGGAGGCAGAAGACAGTCAGAAGGCTCCAGGGGTGGTGGGCACTTTGCCAAGATCCACACCTTTGGGGACATTGGCATGGGCACAGAAGGCAAAGAGGTCTACATGGGGACCTGGATCTGCTGCGAGCCATAGCCATGTCCCCCAGAATAGCCTCTACGAGGCAGGCACAGGGCTAATGAAATGAACCCCAGCCTCAAGCTCAAGGCTTCAGATTAAGGGTATGATGGACCTTTTTTTAATTAAGTGTGCTTCTATCCTCTCACCCAAATCAGCCCCCTTCAACCTGACTGATGTCCCCAGCCCCATCATCCATCCCTGGGACTTACCTCCCTGGTGTTTCTCCCTTGCTTACCCTCCAGAGCAGGCCTTTGAGGGAAGGCAGGGGAGCCCCGTTGGATCTTAAACTCAGTGGGAGCGCCATGGGGCAATGGTGTGAGACCTGTGGAGTGAGGCGGGCAGTATGCTGCATGATCCGGCATTTTCCTGTTTTTCTGTACCCCCCGAGATGTGGCATGCAATGATGCTAGTGGTGCTCATGCCAGCATCTGCCACACTTCCCAGTCTTGAAGCACCGGATGTCAGACCCCTGGCTTCCACCAGAGGTCTGTTGAGTGCTGGCATCTGACCCCCCCAGGAGGAAGACAGCAGTGCTGGGGATGCTTGAACATCCTCCCCTGGCTAGTTCTCCAACCACTGGGCTCGTTCCCAAACCTGGGTCATCAACGTTGCTAGCGGTAGCTCTACTGCTGCACCGGCAGGCTGTCTGGTATGAAGGACTCTAAAGGTCACTTTAGACATCTTGAGGTCCCTCAAAGCAGACTCAACATCAGAGCCAAAAAGCTGCTTACCTCTAAAGGGGACATTAAGGACTGATTGCGGGACATCATTGGCCAAGTCAGCCACACATAGGCACAAGTGGCAGTGTAGGCAAATGCCAGAAGCAGCTGCATGAGCATCAGCATCAGAGGCATCATAAGCTGCCCTTAAGAGGTGTTTAACGACCTCCAGACCATGGGCAACAGTCTGCTGGACTTCAGTTTTATCAGGTCCAGCAGGCAACCTGTTGACCATGGTAGCCTTAGACTTTCACAGATTACGTTGATATTTGATCATGTAAGCCTGGTAGTTGGCAATCCTCAGTTCAAGGGATGTGGAAGCATATGTCCTCTTGCCCATCACATATAGCTTCCTCGATTCCTTTTCAATAGGAAGAGAGCTCATGTTTTAGGAGCCTTGGATCTGTCATGTGCAGCCATAATAACCACAGAATCTGTTTCAGGTTGCGTGGAATAATGGAGCTTATCAGAAGGGGCAGGATATTCTTTATCTACTTTATGAGGCATGTCAGGCAAAGCACTGAGCCTGTGCAAAGGAGCCCACGTGCATCCTCTAATGCCAAATGGATAGGAGGAACAACAACCGTAGTCCTCTAAGAATTCATAGAGGTTCTTCTTTGATTAATCTTCCTCCTCAGCAGTGAAACCCAGCTTGGACTGGATCTGGAGCAGGAAAGCCTGAAAAGTGGCATCCTCAGGAGGGGAGTTAAGAGTGTAATGTACATTGTCCTCACTACAATAGGATAAAGTAGAGCTGGAGCCCACCAAATTAGGATGGGTCATACCTTTCTCCTCTTCCTCATATTCCTCCTCCATCAAGTCAGGATTATATTCCAGCCCCTTCTCCTTGTTGACAGAAATAGACAGCAGGTCGATGGCAGGAGGAGGTTGCATTGAAAGAACTATCGACAGACCAGGCATGGATGCAGGAAGCACCTTGCTACCTATACTAACCTGCAGAGGGAATGCCAGTGTCATCAACAAAGTTGATGGAGGCAAACCTGGTGGCAGCGATGGAGGTGTCATCGATGGTGAAGCCAAGGGCAGAATCTTTTGAAACAGTTCAGACGTAGTCTGAAATAACATTTGCATGTCAATGGACCCCAACGGGGTCATCGATGACTGATTTGGGAAAGGTACAATGCCTGACGTCACAATTGTCTGCAAATCCCCCAGCTGGGGATTACAGCTAGTGCCAGACCCCAACCTTGGTGTCTGAGAGATGCTCAGGGGGCAGCAGAACCCAAGGACTTAGCCTGGGATCTGTCTTTCTCAACAGACTTACATCGTTTAAGAGGAAAGCGAAGCCTGGCAGCAGAGGTATCTTTTCCATGAAGACGCTACTTCTCTTTATCAGCACGGTGGTGTTTTTCTACCAGTTTAGCAGTTTTCTCCTTTTTCTTTAATGAATCAACAGGTGGTGCCACTGACCATGAACTGTGGGGAGAAGGAGTGCGTGATGGCAGTGAAGCCGCCTATAATGCACGCTGCTTGCCCTTTATTGCTTTAAGCTTTAAATAAATAAAAATAAATAAATAAATAAATATCTAAGGTTTTGTTGCAGCGTCTCTATGTAGCTTGGTTAAACCCTGGCAAATGCTGCAGGTCTTCATGTCATGAGAAATGCCTAAGCAGCGGATGCACACGTCAAGTGCATCGTCCATCTATATCTTAACTTCACTGCAACAACAGTAGTAAAACAATGGTCTTTTGTCTTTCATCAGTGGCATAAACAATTATTATATTTAAAATAAAAAATGGGAAGGAAGCAGTAGCGTTAACGATACTTGTGAATTTCAACAGCGTTCTGCAGCGGTGGACCAGTGAGTTGTTAATGGCAGGATAAAGAACTGAGGCATGATGGGGCCACCCATGTTATATAGGAGGTAATAATGCATGTCAGCATGGTGGCCCCAGCTTGAAAAGATTTCAGAGTGGTCCTGATACCGATGGCTTACAGTTCCATGATGTGACTCAATGGAGGGAGATATCCTCAAAGATCTGCAGTTATTACCAGCAGAACCTCCACTATTGCTTGTGGAGTTCAAACAGAACGCCAACGGTCTAGTAAAGAAGTAGAAAGCAAACAAGTTAATTTGCTAGCTTCTGCTATTGAACAGCTAGTAGCACCAAAAACAACAGGCAGGAAGTGTGTTATCAGGCACAAAATCTTCCAGTTAGCAAAAGGAAAAAGATAAAATGCTTCAGCTATAAGGAGTAATAGTTCTTTACTTTTTAAAGTTAGTATTCATTTCAGGCAGTGCACTAGCTCTTTAAATTTTATTACTGTATTAAGCCATAAGGCTTAGCAAAGCCACCAACTGCAATACCTGTGTTTTTTTAACACTATACAACACCTCAAGTTGCTTTAAAACCTCAGGACTACAACCCTATCTAATATCAGCAAACCTCCACCTGTTTCTCCACAGTGTTCTCCCTCTAAACTGCTACATCAAGCATCTCAGTCTGAGGCTTTATCTGCATGGAATATTTTCTAAGTGCGACATAGTCACTAAGATCGTAAAAATGAAAGGAAACAGAATCACAGCCTGGTAGTAACAGTTTATTTAATGTCAGGCCTGGGTTCCCTGGTGTTGACAGACAGTTTAACATTCCTGGTGAAGTAATTATTTATAAGTAACTATAGACTTAGCACCTACTGCAACTAATAGTGACAATAATTAACTCAGAGAGGGGGTTTAGATGGCAGCTTATAGAATTCAAATACCATGAAGGCCATTTGTATGTAGGATTTAGATGGTAACTTATTGAATTCCAATGCCATACAGTCCATTTTTATGTTTGCTTGCACGCAAGTGCAAGAAACATAGTCCCATCATCTGAGTTTTCGGAGATGTGGCACCCGTCTTCCAATTCAGGCAGTGTGTTTGAAGGCATGGACGCAGTTCTCCAATGAATGCTGCAGCTGTCTATGACAGCAGTTGAATATGCAGTGCTGTACAGTTGAAAGGGAGAGCTCCGCTTCAGTGAGCAGTGCTCCCCCTCCCTCCACATGCAGGCACATTGCATGCTTATGTGCCACCCACGCACACACTGTGTGGCTGATGGGGGTGCCCAATCCCCAGTCGGCTCCATGTCCCCCAGAAAAGCTTTCCAGGTGCCACGCTGGGAGCCCACCCCAGTGTGGCAAAAATTGTTATGACCAACAGGGGTGCCAAGTCCCTTTGCGTCCTTTCCACTCCACCTTCAGTATCAACCCTGTTGCAGATCTTTGTGTTGTCTGCAAAGACACATACTTTTCCTTCCAGTCCCTCTGCAATGTCACTTATAAAGACATTAAAGAGGACTGGTCCCAGTACTGAACCCTGCGGTATCCCGCTAGTAACCCCTCTTTCTTCAGAGTGAACTCCATTTACTATTACTCTCTGTGTCCTGTTGTCCAGCCAATTTTTTACCCAGGCTATCACTTTTAAAGATCCCATGGCACTTCTCGAAAAGAGGAGGGGAAATTTCCCTGGTGCCCTGGCCAAATTTCCCACAGTCACTAGAAATACCGCCAGCAGCTTAATCTGGTTCAGTTTCAGTTGGTTACCATCTGTATCCCCACCCCTGGGTTGCCCCTGAAAAAGGGACTTCTAGTCTCAGTGAGCATACCTGGTCAACAAAATTCAATAAATAAAATAAATAAATAAATACTGCTGTAGTTGCTGTTTAACTGTTTTGAAAGCCACCAAGTGCCATTTCATAGCTTGAATGGGGCATGTGATGAATGGCTCAGTTACTTTTTCATTGTGCTACTGCCGTGGCATCAGAACTACAGTACTACAACTTATGAAAGCTGTTGTACCACAGTTCTGATGTCACAACTATGGTACAATGGAGTTTTTGACTGAGTGGATTTTTATACATGACTAACAGTAACCATGCATTGTGATTAAATTCTGAATACAATCAATATGGGAACATTTTTAATTTATTTATTTGTTTATTCAATTGTTCAGAAAGTACCTTTGGGCACAAGTGCTCGCTTGCAAAGGTTCCAAGTCAACGTCATAAAAACACAGTTAGGATGCAGTAACAGCAACATAAAGTAATATACAATGATATTCAGTCCAATTACCATGGCAAAACAACAAGGCAAAAATCACCAAACAAGGTAAGTTACAAGCAGGGCTCCGTGCAGTTACAGCACTATTGTAAGGGTGACTAAAAAGAGCCTTTGAAAAGTGCAAGACTGAGAAAATTAAACAATGAGTCCAACAGTTCTTTATACAAGTATGCAACAGAAAATGATTATGTTTAATAAGAGATGGGCCCATTTACAAAACTTACTGATGAGGTTAAAGTTATAATTAACATATCTATATTCCTATTTATACTATTTAAAGCAGCAGTGCAACAAAATTGGTCACAAAAATGTGACCCTACCTTTTTTCACTATAAAAGATTCCTGGCATCTTCCAGTTTTATTTAGTGGTAACATTTTCTAGTTCCACCAAAATGTGAGGGTTTTTTTTCCAAGAAAAAAATGGCTGCCAGATTTGCTTTAGACATACCATTGTAAACCTGGTAAGGAGGATCAAGAAAATAAAAAAAAACAACTTTCAGTGCGCTGCATAGAAGGTACCTAGAAAATTAAATTTGGCAGGGATGGTAATATTTTTATTAATAATAGCTGAAACTAGCTTTCTTGGAAAAAACATTTTTCATTGCACTGCTGCGTTTACCATTTTTTCCCACATTTACTGTACTGGAATTGCTTCCTGATGTCAGTTAGGTAATATATTTTTTTTTCTGCTGTTTTTAATGCTGGGGGGTTGGGGCACGTAGTTACATGTATGTATGTATTTTTTTCACCAAGATAGCATATACATACGTACATAACTTACATACATACATATTTACATGTATGTATATCTTTTCTTGATGACAAAATACCAAATAAAGAAAATTAAGTAAAAAATCAAATTGCATTAGGAAAAAATGCCTCAAATCAAGTCACAAGAATTCTTTTGAGCAACTTGACAATTTTTGCAATGCTTCAATAAAAAAAAACAGCTGATTAAAATGTAACCCCTGCTATGGGCTTTGCATACATTTTGACATTGGATCTAACAGATGCTTGAAATGTCTGGCTCTCACACCTCTGTAAAGGCAGGGCTCCGTCCTTTAGCATAATGAATGCTTTACTGAGTGCCTCTGGTTACTCTGACATAGTGGCATCCTTGCCAAACCAGAGGTGCCAATATACAGGGAAATAACATTTATGCAATGTATGTGAGAGAAAAAAAATACTAGATAAATCATTTATCTTGCCAGGTTCTTCCTTTGAAATGAGAATAAACAGTTTACTCTCTTAGCATGAATTTATTCACACGCCCCGCAAGTCACTACTCTCCCTTCCCTGAAGCAGCTGTCAGATCACAGTCAAATTCCAACATTACCTGGAACAATCAAAAAGCCCTACATTCCTTCCATTCAATAACTGTCATAAACAGCTGTGCAACCCTGACAAATTACAGTGCCACAATAGTTTTACATATTTTGTTTAAAATCATCACTAGTACATTTATTTAAATCAGACAAACAATACCTACAAAACAAACTAGATTGCATAAATGTACAAAAACGGCAGTCTTTGGATACATGTTTCATCCATACTGCTTGTGGTGACCCCAGAGACACTTCACTCATGGCTATGCTTTGCTTTCCCGCTTGTGAGGTCATCTGAGATCACCACGATGCATATGGGTAAAAAAATGTATCCAACATTGCCTTGTTGCAAATCCACTATTTTTGTAATGGTAACTTTATTATCATTGTTGGACATAATTATACAAGGGTTTTGGATTTATTTTTGAGTCTGACTTTGGACATTCTTTATAGTACTAAACCAATTCACTGTCTGGGGAAGGGGCTAATAAATGTAAATATTAAAAAAATAAATAAAAAAAAAGCTTACCACTCCTGGCCGTGGGTAGGGCACTTTGCCTTCATATGCTGTCCACTGGTAGTCTGGTCCCTCCTTGTGGGCATATGGCCCATTAAAGGTTTCCCGAATATCAGCCATACGATATGCACAGACGGCATAGCCCTGAAATACGTTACTATAGAGAAACAATGGAGCATTAATTGGGGAACCCTTACAAGTGCTGAAAAATACTGATGCCTACAACACGTGATTACAGCTCTAATGGTTGCTCTTCAAATGTGACATTTTTTCCAAATTAGCATGAAACTTTTATTCCTCTCCATGTCAAGGTAATCATTGTTAAAAAAAAATCTGGGTGCAGCTGGACCAATAGCACAGTGGTAACATTACTACTTGGTATCCTGGTGATCCAGATTTGGGAATGGACTCAGGCTGTGAAGCTGATGGAGGACAGAGGATTGAATATCCCAAAGAAAGTTCTCCTTCCTCTGGTAGAGGGGATAATGTGTCCCACTACTTGGCTGCTACCTGGTGGAGACCATGAAGTAGCACAGGGGGAGAGCCTAGATTGGGACATGGGCAACTGGCGGACACCAGGTCTACATGCGTGCCAACCCCTGCATGCTTGCACATCATTATATGCTGGCACCCTCAGGGAGAACCAGGAGCTGGAGGAAAAAGCACTGATCTGTTGTAGCACCAGCAACCCCATACAGACCCACACACGACTGACATGGCAGGCAACCCACCACTATCATGGTCCTGAGCAAGTGTTGGATAACAGGTAAATTCATGAGCAGGTTGATGATGGTTCTGGGGGTGCTGTGGAGTGAGCCAGGGAGGTGAAAAAAGCTTCATTTAATTGGAAGAAAAACAGAGAGATAGAAGGGGGGGGAAGGAAGGAAGGAAGGAAGGAAGGAAGGAAGGGAGAGAGGGAAGACAGTAAGACAGAGACCTTTACATTCCCCAGAATGAAATGAATTCTTACCTGATAGTGCTAAAGAGTGCATAAATATCTGGGTTCCTTTCATCCCTCGTTCTCAGCAAAAAGATGTCCTCTGAAAAACAGCAGGGGAGATGTCTGACAGACTAGCAGCAAAGTATTCAAAATGGAAAGGTGTTTGTGTGAGCCAAGCAGTCTCAGACATGGTGGAGAAAACAAGGTTATTACTGCACCCTTACCCAGTTCATCAAAGTAAGTGTCTATTCCATCAGGGCCAGGGACAGAACAGACTAGCCGGGCTTTGATGAAGGTACTCCATTTGTTAACAAGGACCCTCTGTCCTCCTGCATCATTCTGAAAGAGAGCAAGACATAGGTAAAAAAAAAGACAGTCTCAACTTGGGGAATTCTGGGTGATGTTGGGGAACTTGGCATTTGCAATTGCTAAGGGCACTCCCTGTTGTTCTGAAAGTAGGGAATGGTCTACACTGTTCTTGACTAACCACTGCTTACATGTCTATTAAATAACCTTAATATAAGCAAGGAGGGAAGGTACTAATTTGTGCTCATGACCAGGTCAAAAGGTTTTTGACAGCATATATGGAGCCATCACACAGTGATGCATTTCATCTATTTCATTATCGTAGTTTACGGTAATGTCATTCAGATGGCAGAGGACTGCGGAGGGTTAGTGCCAGCCAGCATTTGGCTCCTAATGTAAGCAGATGAACACAAAATGGTAGTCAACTTCAGAGATGGGCTCCCAATGTCGACAGAACAATGACAACTGCAAATCTTCTTGAACAAGACATGCAATAGCGTCTTTTCTTCACTTCTGGGTCATTTACTAGTCAGGACCATAAGTTCATAGGTAAGTATGGTAAGAAGGAAACCAAAGTTTGTTTGTTTTTAAGTCCGACCATGGCTATTTAGCACTCATAACCAAGGATTCCCTTTTCACTCATAAAAACATCCAGTCATATTTTAAATTGAGAAAGACTATCAGTAATGCCAACATCAATAGATAAATTGTTGCATGTTTCAACGGCTCTTTGGGTGAAAATGTGATGCTTTTTCTCCGAGTTGAAATGCAAACTTTGTAGCTGATAACAAAGGCTGCATGTTGATGGCACCCCTCTTTAAACTAAAGGTATAGAGTTTCAAATAATTCAACATCAGCTATGGACTTATAAACAAAGATCTAAGGTGCCTCCTTTCTCAAGGAAAAATATTTAATTCCTCATCTCGCTCTCTATGACTGAAATCTCTTAGGTCTTTGATCATTCTGGTCATTTTCCTCTGTACTCCATCAATTCGTTAATGTCCTTTTTTTAGTAAGGTGTCCAGAACTGAGCACAAGTCTCAATTTGTCGCCTTAGCAAGGACGAGTAGAGTGCCATTAGTATTTTTCTACTCCTACTTGTGAAACTCCTTCTGATGTTTGCTATAATCTGGTGAGTTCTCCTGGTGACCATTTCACAGTGAGATGTGGATTTAAAGTCTTCAGTGACAAAGATGCACAGACCTTTTCCATGGCTACTGCTTATTATTTTTTTATCTTCAAGAAATACTTAAAGTGCTTGCTCTTTTTGCCAAGATGGACAGCTGCTCATATGCATAACACTTTATCCGTGTTGAAGGGCACGTGGTTATCATTTGACCATTTAAGTAGGTTACACAGATCTCCCTGTAGTAAAGTGCTGTCTTCCTCTGTACACATTACTCTAACTGTCTTCATGCCATTGGCTAATTTTGTTGACCAATCTTATCTAAAATAGCTAGGCTAGTTGACGATTGTCTCAGCAGAGAATATTTTGGAGCTAGTAAGCATAATATGCATGAAATTAAAATAAGTACATCCTTAATAACAGTAAATGGCATCACTAAAATAAGAAACTTCAGAACTTTGCAGCAGTACAGGAAGACCTAAAAGCCTGGGACTCAAATAAAGATTTTGGAGAAACCAGACTCAGTGAAAGGTGAAACATCCTGGTCAAGAAAAAAAAAATATCTAGAAAATGAGTATACACCTCTTAAAGAACCGTATGCCGATGCCACAGTGACAGCTTTACAGCGATGTCGTCGACAGTGACAACATCGATGGATTGCTGTAAAGTCTGCTCGGGACCCTAGCACAGCTGCCTGGGATCTTGCACCCCTTCCCCGAATCAGCTCTGACTCGAAGTTGAATATAATAAAATACGAGGTGGTGCGGTGGGCGCAGCCCCACACAAAAAACACTTTATTCTTCCAACAGCACAATGCCAAGTGCAATTGCAGCCGACATGCAGTCATTGCTGTAACGTTGGGTCAATATATTTTTGTTGAACCGGTTTCGTAGATCCATTAAGAACATGTACTCATCAAGCAGAGCACAGCCATTATGACTCACGCCAAAAATCAGAAAGTTAATCAACAAGAAAAAGAGTTTATACAGGAGATTTAAAACCAGAAACTGCGACACAGGTAAGAAAAATATACTAACATTAAAAAGGAACGGCAGGCATCTATTAGAGAGGCTAAAAATTATCTTGAATTGAGAGTAGCCATGAGTTCCAGAAAGACTCCTAAAATCTTTTAAAACTGTGTCAACAGGGTTAGGAAACCACATAGTACAGTAGGCCCCTGTTAGAAAATGGTTTGTATTAGTGTTGAAAGGTAAATGGCACACAAACTGTACTCTTGCTTCTGCAGTATCTTTGGTAAAAAGAGCACAGTATTGGATTAAAGAGGCACTCATCATAATTTCTCTCCACTGAGCACCACCAGCATCTACATCTGTAGTTATTTATACAACCTTAAGCCAAATAAGGGCCCAGTGGTCTTTGCCCTAAAGTCCTCGCTGAATGTGCTAACTGGCTGGCAGAACCATTACTGTCCCAGGTGCATGAAGAGATGCTTCCATTATCCCAGTACATAACAAGCATTTGCCAATGCTGAACATTTGCTTCCATGTATGTGCTGTGCAGGTGTTTGGTACTGATAGTGCACAGATGCAGGTGCCTTGGGCCATGGGAAGATTCTGTCCAAGGGCCCTGGACTTCCGTGCAGTGACGGATGTGAGGAATTCATGGGACTGTCTGGTGGGCAGCGGAAGTGTAGGGCCCTTTGGTCCTTGCACTTCCATGTGGCTGTAGATACAGATGCACAGGTCAAAGAGTGTATCTGTCAACCAATGCATGCCATGGGTGGAGAACTGCAGGACCCTATGCCAATCAGATAGTTGTCCTCACTATATGGTACCTGGGCCCATGTGGAAAACCCTGCAACTTTCATTCCCTGGTGGTGGTGGTGGGGGGGTGTTGCATAACAGTGGCATTCCCCCACCCTCACCCCCATCTAGTTGGGTCACTGAGCTCACTCCCAAACTCAGCTCACCAGCACGGGATTACAAAGCATGGGCGCTGGAGCGAAGACTGGCACTGCACACAAAGATTGTTAAACAATTTTAATTTATTTTTTAATTTTGACCCCAACTTTTCAAGATACTTGTTTTATGATTCACCTTATAAACATGACAAGTACGATTTATAGTATATTGGCCAAAATGTCACTTCACACCAGAGGTGAGAAAACACATCACGTCCAGGATTTAAAAAAATGGTACATGTCATGTTTATGAATTGGTATGGAAAAATGGCTATGTTGAAAGTTTGGGGTCAAAATACTGAAAATTAGTGAAGTTGTAATGTTGAAATACTGCAATGTTTGGTCATAACCTGGGTGTTTTACCATATTTGTATACCAAATTTTCAGCATAGCCTGCGGACATTTTCAAATCCCCGCCAACATGTCATTCTGCACTGCCAAAACATAATTCCATGCCGCAGGTGCAAAAACACATCTTGGCCAGGATCTGAAAAATGAAAGCTGTCACATTCATGAGGTAGTGTGTAAAAATGGCTATGCTGAAAATGTGGGGTCAAAATATTTAAAATTACCAAAGTTATGAATGAGAGTAGAAAAATGTCAATGCATGTGCATAACTTTGTCATTTTTACATATTTTGACCCCGAATTTTCAATATAGCCTTTTTATGATGCCACTTTATGAACAAGGGTGGAGAAATGTTTCAAATCCAGCCCAAAAGGTGATTTTGCAATGCAATTGTGAAATCACCTTTCTGTTCTGATTTGCATAATTCCACCACCATTGGTCATGAGATGAGGTCCCAAACAAGCCATGTTGAAAATCTGAGGCCAAAATATGCAAAAATGACAAAGTTATGCATCAAAGTTCAAACCCCCATTGAAATACATTGAATCGCACTTACCTTTGTTTTTCATATTGCAATTGATGGTTCCAGAGTGGATCTTCACCCTGGGACATGTTCAGGTGAGTGAAGATGTGTGGGATGTGTTGGGGGTACTGAGTGGGAGGTCGGGTTAGGGTATGTGGGGGGGATGTGGCTGGCAGATCAGCGGGGGATCATTTTCTATTTTACAGGTTAAAAAAACTGAGGAATGTTTTTCTTTATTTCAGGGATATTCTGGCAGTGGGGGCTGCGCAGCTCAGTGTTGGGCTCATGTTCAGCAGTACCGGGGTTGGTACCCCATACCGCCACCTACATAAGGAGAACAGGGTGGGCAACCTGGAGGGGGTGGTCAAGAGAAGCAGTACCACAGGTGGGCACCCCAGTCCACTTCTATATGAAAAATATATATAAAGACTGGGAAGGGTGGGCAGTACGATAGATAGATAGAGAGAGAGATAGATAGATAGACAGACAGACAGACAGACAGACAGACAGACAGACAGACAGACAGAGACAGATAAATATCACACAATCATTCTCAGGCTCCTAATGCTGAAAGCCAATCAGCTGCTTGCTGACCAGCTTCATGCAAATGAAAGGACCAAAGCCCCACCCCTCGATAGGAGCGGCTTCGGTCCTTTCAAGTACATGAAGTTTCCACCCAGCAAGCAGTGAGTAGTGTCAGGACCACAGTGTGTAGTCATTGGTCTAGATTGCAAAGCCCCTTCCGGCTTGAGCTGCGATGGGCTTGGCAGTGACACACCTATGAAATGTCATTTACTGCAACAAAACATTTCTTGCACACACAAGCAAATGTAAAAAGGTAGTAAAACCAGTGTCACTAATTGCAGAACCATAAGTCTAATCTCAATCATCAGTGGACGAACAGAATCAACAAAATCAAGAAAAAGATGACACTGAAGCAGTTCTAATCAAGAAGGGTGCACAAAATAACTCAACATGGGTTCTGCAAAGGTAGATCATGTACTGCAAATTTAATATAGTTTTATGAACCAATCGGCAAAGATTAAAACCCGCAACATTCCTGTTGGTGTTGTATACTTGGGTTTGTCAAATGCCTTCAACACCGTCCCGCATCATAGATAGATTCATCAATGGGTTTATTAGGTCTTAAGCCAAACTTGATCACTTGGATAAATTGCAGGCTATCTCACCAGAGGCAGAGTGGTTACTGATGGGTGCAACTCAGCCTGGGGAGGAGTTACTAGTGGTGTTCGCCAGGGATCTGTCTTGGGTCCCAACTTATTCAACATTTTTGTCAGCAATATGACAAATAACATGGGTGTCTGGTCGACAGAATTAGCCAATGACATGAAGATTACTAAAGTAGTACAGAAGAACATAACACTTTACTACAGGGAGATCTGCATGACCTACTGTACTTAAATTGGCAAATGATAATCCACGTGCTCTTCAAAACAGATAAATGAGTAGTTCTGCATCTTGACAAAAAGAACAAACACTTCAAGTATTTCTTGGGGAACTAAAAATTAAGAGAGTATATTTATGAAAAAGATATTGACATCTTTGTCACTGATGACCTTAAATCCACTACTCACTGTGAAACGGTCAACAGGAGAGCTCACCAGATGATAAAAAACATTAGAAGAAGCTTCACACATAGGAGTAGAGAAATACTACTGCGAACTCTACTGCTTCTTGTTAAGGCAGCAAACTGAGACTTGCATTTAGTTCTGCTGGGGGAGGGCACCTTACCAAAAAAGGACATTAAAATAACTGAGGAGATTTTTCTCAGGCAGCTAGGAAAGGTACCCAGTAGGGATGGGGATGTGTTGGACCTGATGCTTACAAACAGGGACAGCATTGCAGACGTCACAGTGGGTAGTCCCCTAGATACCAGGGATCACTGTACTGAGTGGTTTAACATTAAGAAGGGAGCAGAGACAAACCACACTAGGATGAGGGTCTTGGAATTTAGTAGGGCAGATTTAAAACAAAATGGGAGACTGCCTGAAAAACTGCCTCATGGGGGGAGTGCCAGTGTGGGGCAGAAACGCAGTAGGGAAAAATATGGGAGGGCAAATTTAAAGCAACCAACCTTTTCATGAAGGGAGTGAGTGAACAAAGGAAACTAAGATTGTTATGGTTTCTCTAGGGAAGTGGCCAGGGTGGTGAGGGAAAAAAGGTGGCATTAAGGAGGTATAAGGAAATGCAGAGTTGATAGGCTCATGTCCATAGCTATCGAATTTTTGGTACGAACTCGAGCAGTTCTGTGCCACAGTTTTTAGAAAACAAATTTGTTTCTCTCTCATGGTCAAATTATGGGAATCTATCCAGATAGGGAACTATTAGATGAAATACAATCAAAATTATGAACACTATTTACTATAGTAGCAAAGAAGTGTATTCTTCTGAAATGGAAGGAGTCGGACCAATGGGTTGTTAAACAGTGGCTAAATATGATTATTGATATCTCTAGGCTGGAACAATTATAAATGAGTTAACAAATGACTTTCTAAAAATGTGGAATCCGTTCCAGATGGCATTGAGTCAATTTAACACATGAAAGGCATTTGAATAACCAGCCTAATCAAAATAATATAGGGTAGAAAGGGCAATTCCTGGATCCCCTACCCCCATAATTTATGATGAAGTAATAAAATGAAGATTCATCCTGAGGAATTCACTGATAACGGAAAAGGACTTCAATACTATATTCTGATATGAAGGGGGGGAAATGGAAATGTAGAGGGCGGAAGACAGGGAGGTATATCATGTAAAACAGAAGGAAGCAGAAAAGGCAGTGAGGGCAGCAAAGGTGAAAACAAAGGAAAGGATAGCCAAAATGGTAGCTAAAAGTGACAAGGTTTTTTTCAGGTACATAAGTGAGAAGAGGAAAGCACGGAGAGGGATCATGAGGATAAGGAGGGAGACAGGAGAGACTGTGCAAAGAGAGTCGAGAAAAGGCAGACATCCTGAACGGGTACTTCTGCTCAGGCTTCACAGTGGGGGGGGGGGGACTACGAGGGAGCAGCAGGAAAAAAAATAGGGGAGGTGGATGCAAGACCATTTCCAGAGGAAAGTGTCCTAAAGGGACATGCAGCTTTGAAAGTGGACAAAATTATGGGACCAGACGGGATACACCCAAGGGTACTAAAGGAACTCAGGGAGGTGCTAGCTGCCCCACTGATGGACTTACTCAACAGCTCACTGGAAACTGGCATGGCTCTGGAGGACAGGAGGAGAGCTGACATGGTTCTTCTCTATAAAAAGAGTAGCTGGGAGGAGGACAGCAACTACAGACTGATCAGTGTCACATCAGTGGTGGGGAAATTAATAGAAGCCATGTTAAAGGACAGGTTGGTAGAGAATCTTGAATCCAAGGGGCTACAAGACCAAAGGCAGCATGGATTCATGGGGGAGGGGGGTATGCCAGATGACTCTGATTGATTTCTTCGACTGGGTGACCAGAGAATTAGATCAGAGGAGGGCAGTGAATATGGTCTTACTGGACTTTAGCAAGGCCTTCAACACGTGCCACACAGGAGACTGATAAAGAAATTAAGCAGCCTAGGGGTGGGATCCAAAGTGATGAATTTGGTAATGAACTGTTCAATAGATAGGTAACAGAGGGTGGTGGCTAATGACGCTCACTCTAATGAGGGAAAAGTGACCAGCAGGGTGACACAGGGCCAAGTACTGGGACCAGTCCTTTTCAGTGTTTTCATAAGTGACCCTGCAAAAGAAGTGGAACGGAAGGTATGCTCTTTTGCAGATGACACCATAATCTGTAATAGTGTGTGGACACTCAGGAGGGGATGGAGAGAATGCTCATGGACCTTGGGAGATTTGTGGAGTGGTTAAGAGCATGGCAGCTAAGGTCCAATGCCAAAAAGTGGAAAATCATACAACTAGGGCATAGGAACCCAAGAACCGAGCATAGGAATAGGAGGAAGGAAGGTCCTGACAGTCACTACACAGGAAAGGGACCTTGGGGTTATCATATCTCATGATCTCAAAGTGGCAGGGCAATGTGACAAAGCAGTGGGTAGGGTCAGTGCGATGCTAGAATGCACAGGGAGAGGAATCTACAGCAGGAGGAGGGAGATGGTGTTGCCACTGTATTGCTTGCTTGTGAGACCCTACCTGGAGTATTGTGTCTAATTGTGGAGGCTACACCTCGGAAAGGACATAGACAGGGTGGAAGCAATGCAGATGAGGGCATCTAATATGGTGCAGGGGTTGCATGAAAAGCCCTATGAGGAGAGACTGAGGGATCTCAACATGTACACCTAGGAGAGAAGAGCAAGAGTGGTCGTGATAGAGACCTACAAGTACTTCACGGAGATAAACAGGGTACAAGAGGGAAGTCTCTTTCAAAT
Source organism: Neoceratodus forsteri (assembly GCA_016271365.2). Taxonomy (NCBI): domain Eukaryota; kingdom Metazoa; phylum Chordata; order Ceratodontiformes; family Ceratodontidae; genus Neoceratodus; species Neoceratodus forsteri. Next base: position 1,703,915,434 of record CM028129.1, on the reverse strand, counting down.
TAGAAACAGCACCAGGACCAGAGGGAGTGTGATGAAGCTGGGTGGGGGCAGTTTAAGCAGGATTTGAGGAAGTAATGCTTCACTGAAAGAGTGGTGGATGCCTGGAACAGACTGCCAGCAGAAGTGGTGGAGACCAAAACAGTTGGGGGCCTCAAGCATGCATGAGCTAGACATAGGAGAATATTAGTAAATAGACAGGGAGGAGGGAGGGTCACCAGAGACCAGTTAGAGTCTGTGGAGACAGACTGGGCAGGGACCATATGTATAGACAGGGTGGGCCAAGTGGTCCTTTTCTGCCAACAAATTCCGTTTCTATGTTTCTATTCACACTGGATACCGCAGTATAATCAGCAGTTTCAATAACGCTAAGCATCCTCTGTCTCATTGCTGTTTAACATTGCCAAAATCCTGCTCTTGCGACTGCGCGGGGTTGCCCTAGATCACCCCTCCTGTAGCTGCCTTGCATATTCCTGATGGTCTAATGGTACCCCCATCACCTGACCTATAGCAGTCTTGAATATTGCTGGTGCTCTAGTGGTTTTCCCTCCCAAAGGGTATCTGACCCCCTCCTGACCCGCCTGCTCAGGATCCTTCTGCCCGCACCCCCCACCCCAGTCACCTAAGCTGTACTATGGCAATAGTGATGGCGACTGGCACAGCCTTCAGTTCACCACCTTAGCTATCTGCCAACTGACTGTCAGTAAGCAATCGTAAGTAATGTAGGGCTTCCCCTACATGAGTTTCCTTACATACAGTATGTACCAGACATCATTGCATGAAACAGCTGTGTGGTGACAGGGTCAGACTTGGATATGGAGAGCCTATCTGGAATGATGACACAGGGATCCACATGAAAAATCAATAGGGGAGGGTCCAGGGCGACATATTATTCCACTTAAATTTCATACACTAGCTCTTTCTTTTTTTACATGCAGTGTCAAACATACCCCATTTAACTAGAAAATAGATGATAAATGCAAAGATTTTCAGAGTATAGAAGGTGGCCTGCTACCCAGTAGAAGGGGGCCCACCTGGAAACTGGGAGTGCTTAGGCCAGTTTCTTTGTACTCTGACCACATTTTGCATTCGTTACATTGGTTGCCAGCAGCATTCTAGCAATCATATCAATTATGATTCCAGTAGTATATTCAGTCAAACACCAGAGCAAAAATACCAGTAGAGAAAATGTAGCTGAGATTTGCTGATTACTACTTCTAGAGTCCCGTGGTGGCCTGGCTATCCTGACTCGCATTGGTACACAGCGCCTCTTCCAGTGTCACCACTGCCCAGTGATCAGTGACACAAGTAGCTGAGTTTATACCAGAAGACCGGAAGTGACTCAGTACCCCACTTCTGGTTTTGCCAGTATGCTCCCAGTCCCAAACTGCAAAAAAGCTGTACAGGGAGGGAGTCAGCTGTGAAACAGCCTCACTCGCAGCAGCAAGCTAACCCCCAGTATCCCAGGATGCCCTGCTTGATAGGTTGGATATTAATAAAGAAGGGTTTGTTTTTTTTTAACTTTTTTTTTGTGGGTTAGATAGAGAGACAGAGAATTAGACATGCACAGCTAAGACAGAGTGCCCTGCAGCATAGGCTGCCCAAATGTTAATGTCAAAACCACTAGCAGGAATATAGAAATGTTACATTTCTGATGACTGAGCTTCAAATTATTACCCTAAGTTTAAAACCATATTATGGGGCAACTCCAAAGGCTCAGTGACAGCACAACATGCAAACATGTGTAACCCCCCTGCAAATGGGGGTTCCCAAAAGACTTCCAGGAGCTTGCTTGAATGCTCCAAGCCTGAATGGTGTTTGGCATTTAAGCCATTTATCAGTGAGTGTTTTTAGAGCCTCTGGTACTGTCTCTTTAAGAGCTGTCTGCTTGCAGACATAATTAGTTTGTATGGGGGGACTGTGTGCTTCTCTGAGTACCACTCGAGCTGCTGCAATTCACTTCATTTTGCAGTCACTAGGTGTGCAAAGGAACCTATCTGAAAGATGTAACTGTTTGCCAGAAATTATTTAGAGTAATAATGAAATTACAGTTTGTCTAACCTGCTTTCTTTGCAGTCAGAACTGTGTCTGCTAGTTCCCCATTCTAGTTTTGAACTGCTGAACTGGACCAATCAGTGTGGGTAAGCTAGCTCTAAAATGATGCCTTGACGAATCAGAACTTGACTCATAATCTGAGCCAGCCACAAGAGGATTGTATGGGCAGTGACTCTGGGAGATGTAGTTTAGACTTCAGTGCCTTTTGGACCAACAGCAGCAGTCTATTGTGAGTGACAGCCAATCCAGTCAAGAACTGGGAGGAACTCAAAGGAAGTGCCGTGTCTGACAGTTGGAGTTCAGTTGAGCTTTGGCAGTGAAGAAGGAAGGAGCCCTGTGCTTTTCAGTGTGCAGTTTTAGTCAAAAACGTGTGTAAGGCCCAGAGTTCGCGTCTGCAGCTTGTGTAACAGCTTGTTAGGACTGAACTGGCCCTGTGAAAAGAATCAAAGGATCTCTGAAGAGTAGAAACCAGGCTCACCCTGTAGAAGACTGGAAGAATTGCTGAAAATTGCACTCGGTCTGTCAGGAACTGAATCTGCTGTGTGTTCTCCGGTATTGTGCAGTAATTGCGATCGGATACAGATGCAGCCTGCCTGGTATAGTACTTTCTTTATATGGATGTGTGAAGAGGTTTGTGTACCTCAAGTGAGCCTGCTGACATTGAAGGACCCTATCTTATTTGGAGGTCGGAGTACTAATTCAGGGTTGCTCCTGTTGAATTGCCACATTAAATCCAAATGGAATTACTGTACTGCTGACTGTTTAATTCTCCTTTCTCTCTGTGAAAGGGCCCTACCAGCTGCCACGGTTTGACTAGCCACTAGGGCTTGGGTACCCAGGGACAGTAACTGATAGGGATAGGCCTGTGCACAGAGCCATAGGTAGATTATTAGAGTGATGAGCTAATTAACCTGATTTCCCTGTCCTTGTTATATCCCCTAAATAAATCAGAGCTGCTTGTTTCAGCAAAGTTATACTGCCTGAGGTATTTGTCTATGTTAAAGTACTGTACTGTGATTGTTGCACTGTATCTCATTTCACAGGAGGTCCCAGTGCCGGAACCAGACCTGGGGGTAAGTGTATACTGTGAAGGTAATTTGATATATTGTGTGGGCCACTAGTGGGAAGAAGAGGGGTTGCAGTGTCCCAGAGGGCTGTGACCAAGTTAGTTTAACTATTGCAAACCCTGACCTCTGGGTGGAGGCACCCGCCATTGGATCCAGGCCCCTCAACCTGTTAGTGGCAAATCAGGCAGGGGTAGTAGCCCCTGGGATAGCGCCATCTAGGGGTTACATCTTGGAGGCTCACCGCTGGGATTGTGTGTCCTCTGGTGGCCATATTTACGAACCACTGTTAAGAAAAAAATGGGTACCCCGACAGAAGTGGCTGTGCACCGGCTGGTGGAGTGGTGTACTGGGGAGGAGATCGACCCCCAAAATGCTATGCTTATCCTGGACATCCCCCTGGGTATCAATACGGACACTGTGCAGGGAGTACTTTCCAACGTGGAAGGTTTACAAACCCTGTGGTGGTGGGTCGGCATGCTAATCTGCTCACCCACACTTTCCTGGCCCTAGTAGAGTTTAAGGATCCCATAGATAGCTCCAAAGTGCCACAGACCATTACCCCAGAGGAGCCCTCACTGCTTGGAGAGTGATAACTAAGACAGTAAAGACCGGGGGAATCAGCCCCACCACTATCTGAAACTTTTGAGGAGAAATTTGCTGAATGGTTGCTGGGAGAGGGAAAACTGTGGAGGACTTGAAGAAACTATTCTTTCCACCTGGGGTGTTCCTCCCCAACACCCTCTCCTGCTCCAGTGCCCGTAATGGTGGCTGAACCAATGCAGACTCCTATTTCTGCACCTGCCATTAGTCACAACTCTTCGAGGTTGAGGATCTTCTGGCACCCTCCCCACTTCTGAAGGAGGATGACTGGGAGACCTGGATAGACTATGTTGCCCCCAAGTGCTAGAATGGCAATGCTCGGAAGGTGAAAAGCAAGAGGGTTAGTGAGAGCCTCCAAGGTCCTGCCCTGGCTACCATCCGTGCTAAACGGGCCAGTAACCCTGAAGCGACTGCACAGGCCTATCTTGAGGCCTTGAGAATGTGTGTGGGAGCCCAGATTCTGATGAGGACCTATGGTGGAGAGTAAGAGATGCACAACAGTACCAAGGGAGTTGTTGTCTGTGTATGTATCTCGGCTGGAAAATTGTTGCAAGAATGCCTCAGAAAAGGTAGTTTGCCAGCGATTGAACTGGACCGAACCAGGCTGGACAGGATCCTAAGTCTGCCCCTTCTCAGAACTGCTGTTGCTTCAGTTACACCTGGCAGATCGACTGGAATCCCCACCTCCTATGATGAGTTAATGAGAGAAATTCGAGGAGTTGAGAAAGACGACTCGGGAGGGACCTGCACCAATAGCTGCGGCTCGACCCGAGTGACTGAGGGTGACCCATCAAGTGAAGTTCAGGGGCAGAGGTTGGCAGTCAATGAGTGCTCTGACAAGAAAAGATATGTCACAATGGGGCGAACTGTTGAGAGAGATCCGGGAATTCAAAACAGTCCTTTATGAAGGCCACGCCTGCAAGTACGGGCCCTGACCTATATCCGACTGCATCTGCTATGGGGTGGGGGTACCCACCCATGTATCTCCTGCTGATAACAGCTTCAACTCGATTCCTTGACCATGGAAGTGGAGAAACTGACGAGATGTCTCCAAATGCTTATCACTGCCGCAGACAGAGATGGCACCAAGGTTTCCAGTTAGTAATACCCCGCCTGGCTCCCAGTGTGGCCCGGCCAGCTCAAACTCCAGAAAGTATGTTTTGCTATAATTGTGGGAAAGATGGGCACATGAAAAGGGAATGCCAGTCCCCAAAAGACACTGACAAAGTTGCATAGGCTACAAGGAGAGCTTCGGAGAAGAAATCAGTGGTTAAGAGGTGCACGACAGATCCCAGTGAGGGTACCAAAATGCTAATTCACGCCCTTGTGGCAAGTACAGTTGCCCAGGCCCCCACTACCGCCTCCAGACTGGTCCAGAATAGTGGGTCCCTCCATGGAGACCACTGTAAAGGTGAATGGGTGTCTACAAGAGCTATATTAGACAGTGGCTCCCAAGTGACAATTATGTTCCAAGATTGGTATCAGAAGCATTTGTCAGACATACCCTTACAACCATTAGAAGGACTGCATGTATGGGGGTTAAGTGAGAAGGCCTACCCTATTCCGGGTATATCCGAATTTGTCTTTTCCCCACCTCCGTTGGCTGGAGTGGCTTAACAAGTAGAGACCCTAGCCTTAGTGTGTCCCCCACTGACTGTATGATGGTGTCCCTTTGTTGATTGGAACAAATGCTCTATGTTCGGAAGGCTGGCACAGTTGTGTTATGAAAACAGGGTCCAAAGACTAGTAGAGCTTTAGAGTTCCGGCTTTAATTAAGAAGGCCTATGAGGCACAGAGAGATGCTGAAAAAACAGAACCAGAGGAACCGGCTCGAATTGTATGGAAGAAGGATCCTGAGTCTCTGATCCTGGTGCCAATGCCCAGTGTACCTTACAGGAGGTCCGTATCAGAAAGGATGTTAAGAATAAAATATTAATGTTGGATGCACCAGGCGATGGAAAATTGCCAGAGGGACTGCTGGTCAAGCCTAGTATTTTGCCCGCTAGAGCCCATGCTTATGCCAGAAGGGTAATGGTCCAAGTTCATAATGTGTCTGAAAGAGACATCTGAGTAAACAGAGGTTGCATCCTGGCTAATGTGCATTGTGCAGACACTGCAGTGCTACCCAGCAGCAAGAGTTCAGGAAGAATGACAGAGTAACGCCTGACTTGTTTGATTTGCGACTCCCCGCCAGCTGAATGGAAAGTGATCAGTGAGAAGCTTGCCCAGAGAGACCAGGTGTTTTTAAAGGAATGGGATGTAGGATGCGGCAAGGAGCTGAGCACAATATCCGCTGCATGACGAAGACCATTTCGTGGAGAGGTCTCGACTTCTGGCACCTGCTGACATAGATGATGTGAGACGGCATCTGCAAGAGATGTTACTGGTGTAATACAAGAATCAGAAGCCCTTATGCTTCCCCATTGTGGTAGTGAGGAAAAGAATGGAATAGTAAGGATGTGTGTGGATTATCGCACCTTAAACCGGCGGACTATCCCTGATCAGTACACAATGCCCCGCATTCAGGATGCTTTGGACTGCCTAAACGGGAGCAAGTGGTTCTCTGTGCTGGATCTCCGATGAGGGTACTATCAGATCCCGGTGGCCCCAGAGGACCGTGAAAGACAGCCTTTATCTGTCCGCTGGCTTTCTATGAATTCATGAGGATGCCTCAAGGGATTTCAGGTGCCCCAGCCACTTTTCAACGATTGATGGAGCGTGCAGTGGGGACATGAACTTACTAGAGTGCCTGGTATACCTAGATGATGTTATTGTGTTTGGCAGCTCACTGGAGGAACATGAGAGCAGATTATTTAAGGTATTGGACCGACTGGAGGACTTTGGCCTTAAACTGTCCATTGATAAGTGTCAATTTTTTCAAACATCAGTAAAGTATGTGGGACACATAGTATCCACTGAGGAATAGAGACCACCAAGTAAAGTTGAGGCCTTGACCACCTGGCCACAGCCCAAAAATCTAAAAGAACTGCAAAGATTCCCTTGGATTCTTGTGGTTATCGCGCTTCATCAAGGACTATTCAAGAGTGATCCGCCTTTACTTAACCTTACTCAAGGGTATCCCCAACCCACAAAAAATACCAAAAGTCAGCATCCTCAAGACTGAAAGAGTGTATTTTCATCCGAGTGAAGTATTTGGGGCCCGCTGGACTCCTGATTGTGAGACTGCTTTTCATGAGATCATATATCAACCTTACCCATGCTCCAGTGCTGGCCTATGCCGATCCAAGAAAACCTTACGCCCTGCACACTGATGCTAGCTTGCAAGGGTTGGGGGCTGTGTTGTACCAAGAGCACGAATGGCCTGAGACCAGTGGCCTTTGCCAGTAGAAGCCTGACCCCATCCGAAAAGAACTATCCTGTACATAAGTTAGAGTTCCTAGCTTTGAAGTGGGCTATTGTTGACCAATTCCATGAGTACTTGTATGGGGCTAAAATACTAGTAAAACTGACAATAATCCTTTGACCTATTGCAGACCTCAGCTAAGTTGGATGCCACTGGCCATAAAGGTGGCTTTCTGCATTATCTACATATGACTATGCTCTCGAATACGAGCAGGTCTGAACACATAGATGCTGATGCTCTCTCCGGAGGCCTGTTCCCCAGAATGATTGGGTCCAACTGGCAGAACCTGACATTCGGGCACTCTGCCGGAAGTTTGACAGGGAGGAACAATGTCCACGGACGCAGTGGACTGCATGGTGGATTGCTTTGGGAGCCTCTGAGAATTGCATACCTCTGCTTTTGCCACTTTTCTGCAATAGACATTGGTGCACTGCCTCAGCTGGACAATGACAGTATTCGGTGGGCTCAATCCCGCGATCCCATGATCAAAGCAGCTTTAGAAGCCCTCTATGCAGGAAAAGATGTGTCCAAATTACGCCCACTGATTTGAGAACTGCACTGTTATACAAAGAAGGTCCTAAGTTGAAACTGATCAATAAACTGTTATACAGAGAAACAGTAGACAGAGGGGACAAGTAGACAAACAACAACTAGTGCTGCCCCTGCCTTCGAGACTCAGTATTGAGGTCCTTGCACAACCATAGGGGCACCTTGGTATAGACAGAACACTTGACTTGGTGAGATCCAGATTCTATTGGCCTAAGATGGGGGCTGATGTGGAGCAACACATTCGAACTTGTAGTCGCTGCTTACAGAGGAAAGCTTTGCCCCAGAGGGCTGCCCCTTGTTAACATAACCACCAGTGCACCCATGGAGCTGGTCTGTATTGATTTTCTAAGTTTGGAGTCAGATCAAAGAAATATCAGTAATGTGCTGGTGGTCACCACCATTTCATGAGATATGCCCAAGCTTTCCTACCAAAGACCAGAAAGCATCCACTGTAGCCAAAGTACTTGTAGAAAACTTTTTGTTCACTATGGGCCTCCACAAAGAATCCATTCTGATCAAGGGAGAGACTTTGAGGAGTCGCCTGATCAAAGAGATGCTTTCTTGTGGGGAGTCAAGTCCAGAACCACTCCTTACCACCCAGGGGATCCCACAGCCTGAACGTTTCAACCGGACTTTGCTAGATATGCTAGGCACCTGCACCCAAAGGACAAGCTTAGATGGAGCCAACAAATTAGCACCCTGGTACATGCTTATAACTGCACCAAAAGTGATGCCACTGGATTCTCCCCTACCTGATGTTTGGAAGAGAAGCTCGACTACCAGTAGATGTGTGTTTTGGGGTCTCTCCTGATGGGGTTCAAGCTGACAACTATTTACAGTATGTGCAAAAGTTAAAGGCCCAGCTAACTCATGCGTACTAACTGGCTCAAACCATGGCTGCCAAAAGAAATCTGGCCAACAAAGAAAGGTATGATAAAAGGTGAAAGCACAGGAACTCCAGGAGGAGATCGGTATTGCTAAGAAATCTGGGACTGCATGGCAAGCACAAGATTGCTGACAGATAGACCATCTCCTCACATTGTAGTGGGCAAACTAGATGATCTGCCAGTGTACAAAGTAAGGCCTGAGAATAATTCAAAAGATGTAAAACAATGCATAGAAATCATTTATGCCCATTGGACAAATCTTAATTGAGTCTGAGCCCCTAGAAGATGCCCCTCTGGACCAGTGACTAGAGCTGCTGCTAAGAAAAGATCAAGAAAGTCTGCACCTACAGAAGCAAAGTTAAAGTGTTCCCTCCACAAGTCCCAGTTGAGCATGACTGTCAGTCCATATCGGAAGAAAGTGAGAGTGACTTTGAATACTATCCTTCTTACGAACTGAGTCAATTGTTTCGGGCAATCCCCTAGTCAATACTGGAGACAAAGCTGGGCCTTCTGGACTGTCTAAGCCCCAGCTTCATCCCTGGAGCCAATGCTCCCAGAAAGTGAAGTGCAAGCATCAGATCAGATGAAATGGAATCATTGTGCATGGTTGAACTGTTTGAGCTTTCAGGGAGGAAATGATAAATTGGGGCAGACTGGTGATACACCAACAAGAAGAGTATTTTGAGTGCCCTGACAGTCCACTGCCAGTGTCCGAAGCTCTCCATGCGAGCCAAATGTGGACTCAGAAACTGTAACTCCTGGAGCTGAAAGTGCCCCAGGTTCTAGCCTCTCTACCCCATGGAGACTCCTGACAAGTGAGGACAATGCTGAAAATGAGGCTCAGAGTGCAGAGACTATAACAGTTCCCCTAGAAAGACTGGTCGAGCTGTAAAGCCTGTGGTGCACCTCAGTTATGATTCACTTGGGAGGCCTGTGGACTTGCCTCTCAATGTTGTCCATAAAGGAGTGTATGTGTCCCCGAGCTCATTGCCCAAACTGAGCATCAGTGCTAACTCCAAGTTACTTGTGTTGCCCTCTATATGGTGCCCTTGCCCCATCCAGCCCCAAGGTAACTGATAGGAAGGGCCTCTCTTCAGGTTTCATGTACAAGAGGTAATAACTTGAGTTATGGTACAATGTATGTAATACTGTAAAGAGTGACGTACTGCAATGTTTCAGAAATGTGTTCTGGTAAAATGATATATTGACTGATGATTACATGTGCAGCCTAATGCAAATGTATATGGTTGCAGTTGAAACTTATGGGTACTTGCTTGATGGGACGCCAAGCTTCCAGGCTAGGAAGGGTGTAACCTCTGCAAATGGGGGTTCCCAAAAGACTTCCAGGAGCTTGCTTGAATGCTCCAAGCCTGAATGGTGTTTGGCGTTTAAGCCATTTATCAGTGAGTGTTTTTAGAGCCTCTGGTACTGTCTCTTTAAGAGCTGTCTGCTTGCAGACATAATTAGTTTGTATGGGGGGACTGTGTGCTTGAGTACCACTGAGCTGCTGCTAATTCACTTCATTTTTGCAGTCACTAGGTGTGCAAAGGGAACCTATCTGAAAGATGTAACTGTTTGCCAGAAATTATTTAGAGTAATAATGAAATTACAGTTTGTCTAACCTGCTTTCTTTGCAGTCAGAACTGTGTCTGCTAGTTCCCATTCTAGTTTTGAACTGCTGAACTGGACCAATCAGTGTGGGTAAGCTAGCTCTAAAATGATGCCTTGGACGAATCAGAACTTGGACTCATAATCTGAGCCAGCCACAAGAGGATTGTATGGGCAGTGACTCTGGGAGATGTAGTTTAGACTTCAGTGCCTTTTGGACCAACAGCAGCAGTCTATTGTGAGTGACAGCCAATCCAGTCAAGAACTGGGAGGAACTCAAAGGAAGTGCCCGGTTTCGTCAGTTGGAGTTCAGTTGAGCTTTGGCAGTGAAGAAGGAAGGAGCCCTGTGCTTTTCAGTGTGCAGTTTTAGTCAAAAACGTGTGTAAGGCCCAGAGTTCCGGTCTGCAGCTTGTGTAACAGCTTGTTAGGACTGAATCGTCCTGTGAAAAGAATCAAAGGATCTCTGAAGAGTAGAAACCAGGCTCACCCTGTAGAAGACTGGAAGAATTGCTGAAAATTGCACTCGGTCTGTCAGGAACTGAATCTGCTGTGTGTTCTCCGGGTATTGTGCAGTAATTGCGATCGGATACAGATGCAGCCTGCCTGGTATAGTACTTTCTTTTATATGGATGTGTGAAGAGGTTTGTGTACCTCAAGTGAGCCCTGCTGACATTGAAGGACCCTATCTTATTTGGAGGTCGGAGTACTAATTCAGGGTTGCTCCTGTTGAATTGCCACATTAAATCCAAATGGAATTACTGTACTGCTGACTGTTTAATTCTCCTTTTCTCTGTGTGAAAGGCCCCTACCAGCTGCCACGGTTTGGACTAGCCACTAGGGCTTGGGTACCAGGGACAGTAACTGATAGGGATAGGCCTGCACAGAGCCATAGGTAGATTATTAGAGTGATGAGCTAATTAACCTGATTTCCCCTGTCCTTGTTATATCCCCTAAATAAATCAGAGCTGCTTGTTTCAGCAAAGTTATACTGCCTGAGGTATTTGTCTATGTTAAAGTACTGTACTGTGATTGTTGCACTGTATCTCATTTCACAGGAGGTCCCAGTGCGGAACCAGACCTGGGGTAAGTGTATACTGTGAAGGTAATTCTGATATATTGTGTGGGCCACTAGTGGGAAGAAAGGGGGGTTGCAGTGTCCCAGAGGGCTGTGACCAAGTTAGTTTAACTATTGCAAACCCTGACCTCTGGGTGGAGGCACCCGCCATTGGATCCAGGCCCCTCAACCTGTTAGTGGCAAATCAGGCAGGGGTAGTAGCCCCTGGGATAGCGCCATCTAGGGGTTACACATGCAAGCTGGGTTTTATTTATTTATGTCTTTGGTTACTGGGTAAGTGCACTGAGCCGAGGAACTGTTTTCAGGCATGCCCCAGGCCAGAAAAGATGGCACGGAAAACAAAAGTACAACCTTCAGGTCTGTGCTGCTGACAGTCCCTTAGGCCCACCTGTTGCTCCTACCATCGTCAATAGGGGAGGGTGCAGGGCAACATAAAATTCATCAATATTTATTAGGTATTTTTTTCTCATGGCGGGCAAAAGAAACCATTATGAGAAGGGGTTTGGGAGAGGACTTGGGTTGTCACGTCACAGGCAGGCCAAGCTGAGGTGTGCCTCAGTTAGGGAGGGCTGTCAGCAGATTCCTCTGCCCCAGTGACACCTGCAGCTGGGCAGGGAGCTTGCTGTCACTGCAGGGATGCTATGCTTGTGTGATGTTAACAGTATCTGTGCCCATGCCAAGGGATGGAGGGAAACACTACAGGCTAAGGGAGAAAACTGGGGCCAAAAGATGTGCACTGAGCCGTCTAAATGATGGTTGCTGACATCTTTGGACTCCGCTCCATGTAGATAGCCACTGGCCACAATGATGGTAGGAGCAGCAGGTGAGTCTAAGGGACTGTCAGCAGCACAGACCTGAACAAGAATTACAAGTGGTGAATCAGAGATCAAATGGCTATAAGAAAAAGAAAAGCATTATTTTATTTATTGAATTTTGTTGACCCGGTAGGCCCACTGGGACTAGAAGTCCTTTTTTCAGGGGCGACTGGGGGAGGGGGGATACAGATGGTAAGTGACTGAAATTGAACCAGATTAAGCTGTTGGTGGTATTTTTTTAGTGAATCTAGCTCATTCAGGGTGGTGAACAGCCAGCAGAGAAAAACTCAAGAAAGGCACGAAAGAACAGTTAGAAAACAGCAAAATGGGGGGGGAAGCAGAACTTTCAGTATTATCAGAAAAGGCAGACTGGGCATTAATCTGGTACAGACAACATAACTTTACAAATTCATGCTACTGTCGAGAATGTGGTTGGAAAACTGCTAGCTGTTTTTTTTTCCATACGCTGCAAATTACAGCAAAATTCTTGACCACTCATTATTCCTTATGCTGGCAGGGATGTGGCTGTGAAGTGTACACACATACACGTCCCGTGGTCCTGCCCAGTCCTCCAGCCTTTTTGGTTCTCGCTCCAGAAGGAAACACAGGCCAGTTTAATGAACCTAGGACCATTAACCACACAAATGGTGCTGTTGCTTTCCTACCCTCTTCATTAAAAAATAAAATTCATCAATATTTATTAGGTATTTTTTCTCACGGCGGGCAAAAGAAACCATTATGAGATACCAGTTGACACCAGGCCCTCCACTTTGCAAAAGTGGGAGGACATAGTCTGGGAAATATATAAATATAAAAAATGACGGAATGTCCTCTGGGAGTGGAAGACAAAAAACGGAAGAGATGGAACCCATGGCTACTGCATATTATGCAATACAGATAAGATATTATCCTAAAAAGAGACCCCTAGTTTAGTGTCCTATTGACAAGAAGCCATTCATATAGGGAACTGGTGGGAGGGGGGGGTCTGGGTCTGGGGTACCCCCCCATGATATTGGGGAAAGTCTGAAACTACTCAGGCAATATTGAGAGTAGATATGGCAATTGAACTCAATTCTTCCCTAACTTACTATTATAGTGCTACTGAGATACTGCTATAAGGCTTCTGTATCAACATTGGAAAGCTATATAAATTGTGAAATGTCTGTAAAAAAATCCATACTTTAATAAGAACAAAGTTTAAAAAATGAAAATGGTAAAATGGCAATTGTACTTACAGCACAGACCCGCCCAACCCTGCTGAAAATTGCGCGCTTTTTGCCCTCGGACTCCATGGCTTTCTCTGTGAAGAAAAAATACACTTTGTCGTTGTCTCTGTCCCCATTGTCTGGGATCAAGTGGGCAGCCACAAACTTTGGATCTGTGTATAGAAAAAAATATAAAGAAAAAGAGACACAAATTAAATTGTTTTGTATTAAAACTGCACTTAACTGTTATGTTTCAATTTGAGAAATTTGTATGGCAGAAATGGCAGAACTAAGAAGTACAAGAAATCTGTAGAAACATAGACTTTGATGGCAGATAAGGACTGCTTGGCCCACCTAGTGTGCCCATTTCTCTACCTATTGGATAAGCTGCGGATCCTAGTTAACCAACAGCCTACTTCTTCCTACCCCCCACCAGAATTGCCTTATGTCTGTCCCATGCATTCTTGATTCTAGGTGTCAGCGTGGCTCAGTTGGTAGCACATCTGCCTCTGGACCAGAAGGTCGTGGGTTCTTGTCCCACACTGGGATTGGACTTGCACCTAAAAAATCGCTGGCATCCGAGTGCAGTATTGGGAGGTGCTGTGCTGCTGGGGTGTGCCGTCCTTCGGATGAGATGTTAAACCGAGGTCCCTTCTGCCCATCCTGGTGTTGTCCAGGTGGAAGTTAAAGAACCCAGAGAACTCTTCACAAAGAGTAGGGAACATTCCTGGTGTCCTGGCCAACATTCCCCTTCCCATACACCAGTTCATGCAATTATCCAGGTTGTGTGTGGGTGATGATGTGCGATATGGCTGCCATCACACATTCAGTCACTTCACTGCCAGTCTAGCATTATTTGTAAAGTGCTTTGGATGTATGAAAAGCTCTATATAAATGCTGATTCTTCTTCTTGAATTCCCCCCACTGTTTTTGACCCGAAGACCTCCTCAGGAAGGCTGTTCCATGCATCCACCACCCTTTGTGTGGGTTACTAGTGGGATTCCCCAGGGGTCAGTGCTGGGGCCCACTTCTGTTCAACACCTATATCTTAGACATCAGAAGGGGGATCAGGAGTGAGATGAGTCTCTTTGCAGATGACTCAAAGCTGGGTGCAGTGGTGGATGGGGAGGAGGAGAGGGTGGCCTTGCAGAAGGACCTGGAGGCTCTGGAAAGGGGGTCGTGAAAATGGAAACTAAAATTCAATGTGGGGAAGTTCAAGGTTCTGCACCTGGGAGTCAGAAATCCAGGCCAGGGGTATACCCTGGGAGGAGACATGATTCAAGTCACGGAGGGTGAGCGGGACCTGGGGGTAGTGGTAGATGTCAAAATGAACAACTCAGAGACCTGTAGGAGGGCAGCAGCAAGGGAAAATAGGATGCTGGGATGCATCGCCAGGGGGATTACCTCCAGAAAGTTGGAAGTGATCCTTCCACTGTACCACTGCTTGGTTAGGCCACACCTCGAGCATTGTGTACAGTTTTGGAGACCACATTTAAAGAGGGACATTACACTCCTGGAGAGGGTCCAAAGGAGGGCAACCAAAATGATCTTGAGTCTGGGGGAGAGAACCTATGAGGAGAGGCTCAAGGAGCTTGACATGTACACCCTGGAGGAGAAGAGGGACGGGGGGACATGATAGAGGTCTTTAAGTACATGAAAGGGATCAATAAAGGAGGCCCGGTCAGGGTGCTCCAAAGGAAGGAAGGTGGGGCAACAAGAGGTCATGGGTGTAAGCTGGAAGGGGGCAGGCTCAGAGGGGAGAGGAGGAGATGTTATTTCACTGAAAGGGTGGTGGAGCCATGGAATGCACTGCCCAGGGAGCTGGTAGAGGTGGAGACTGTGTGCGGGTTTAAGAAGGGATGGGACAGGTACAGGTACAGGGGGAGGATAACCCAAGGAGCAGGGGGGGAGACACCAAAATCAGCCCTCAGTTTGGGTGCTGAAAATCGAGCAGACTCGAGAGATCAATAGGCCTATTCTGCTGGCACTTTAGTATGCTAGTATGTATGTTAGTACATTGCACCCGAGCCATCCCCTTCTATCTTCAAATTGTGTCCCCTTGTTCTTGCACATCTCTTTTTCTGAACGATGCTACCCTCTTGGACTTTGTTAATTCCCACGAGGTACTTCAAAGTTTCTATCATGCCCCCCTCTCCCTCCTTTCCTTAAGGGTATACATATTAAGCTCCTTTAGTCTCTCTTCGTATGGCTTCTGTTGCAGACCCTATATATGTAGCTATCTAGTGATGATGTTTAGTGGGGTGGGTGGGGAGGGTAGGGATTTATGGGAAAATGGAGAAATGTCACAAAATTACACTGTTTTTGTGAGAATGGATGGAGTTTCACAGGCTAACCTAAGAATTTGTAATTTTGGAACAAATAACAAACTACCTTTTAAAGACAGGAACATTCCACCAAACTGACAGTTGAGCAAAATCATAAAACTGTCTGGATTATAACTTTATAGGAGTGCTAGGAGGATCTCTTATGGGTATGAGCTTTGCTTTGGTGTTCTTAGGGCAGGAGAACTGTGAGCCGAAGATGAATAGTTCTCATCTCTAAGGATGGTAGAGGTGACACTCTTGTACCCATAAGAGGCCCTCCTGGCATCATGATAAAGTTATTATCTTGTTTATCTACTTAATTGAACCTTTCTTTGCAGTACAAGCAGTAGTAGCAAGAAGCCAGTTAGTACAGCACTGTACATGAGGCACTCCTAAGAAAATAAGAGTATCTCACGTGCAACTGAAAGAAGTGGTGTGATTAGTCAGGAGTGTCTCATGATGCTCCAATGATCTATAACCTCCTTTGCTACCACAAACTTTGCACACTCTGAGGGGACATACTTGGGTAATTCTGAATATAAAGACTGGTGAGAAAGACCACAGTGATGAATATAGAAAAAAGAGGTATTAGTGACTGTTTAGGCATAGTAGTAGAATGCATCTCTGATGCAGGGGGTAGTCAAGCAAGAGTGTGCAGTTTTTGCTTGAGCACTGCATTTTAGGGCTCTTGCAAAAAAACGTACCTGTGGACAAGGGGTGGACGACGCTTCACACAGGCATCATTAGCCTGGTGCAGAGTACAGGAAGGGCACAGCAGATGCAGCAGTGGGTCCCTTTCAATCAAACCCCCTACATTCCCCCTACAAACCGCCATCCATGGTGGGGTAGTGAGGGAGATTAAGATTGGCGATGTATGAAACTGGCATACCTCAGTTTGCAAATTTATTTGCAAAGTTATTCATATTTGTGAAGTGCAAAGGTTGATTCTGTGAAGTTTTCGGCAGGCGAAGTCGTGCTGTCTCAAAGTAAGTCATGCAGATTCATCAGTAAAGTTGCAACTTTGCTATGACTTTGCTTGAAAAGGTGCCACTTCCCCAGGAAAACTCATTGTGAAGAGAGGAATTCACAAAGTTTTTGGTGCAGTGGAATTTTGCAACTTCACCAGAACTTCACAGGTGAAGTAGAGCTTCACGATATCTCTTCACAATATCTCTAATTAAGACCAAGGAGGTGAAGGGTTTTGATCTGGTGGTATTCCTTCAATTGTATATAGTTATTTTGGTTACAAACTGGAACTCTTCCATTTTGAAGTTAAGCTTTTTGTTATGTTACGAGACAACTGAGATGAACTATGAGGGGAACAGAGAGTATATGGTGAGCAATCATAAATGTGTGGAGGAGGGGCTAAGTCAAACGAGATGGAGACTTGTGGGAAAGCAAAAAAAATGGCGGTAACAGAAATTAAGGTAATCAGTCTCCTTCAATATAAGTAGGATGAAGAATCTATTAAAGTGCAAACTGATAATGTAGAGGGGTTGACCTTCGTCTAAGAATTCCACATGTTCAGCCAGGAAGTTGAAAAGCTGTGTAATTTGGGCTACACCAATTTTTTTAAGTAAGCATACTCTACTCAATTTTTGAAAAAGGAAAAAGAAACAATCACATCACACACAAACATACATGTAACAGCCTTCCAGACAACCCCCAACCTCCTTCCTTCCCTAAACAGATACCTTCAAAATCCCCTAAAAGGAACATTAAAATGGGCAGAAACCTTACACCTACAGACAGGCTCAGGTTAAAGATGGAGTACTGTTTAATGTGGTCAATAATGTTTCCAATCCATTCCTGGAAGAGGAAGTGTGAAAAGACTCGGAAAGGCACTTTGTGGTTGTAAAAGGCCTGATTTGGGAACTCACAGTGACACTGTTAAACATTTATGCCCCGGCATGGTCATATTACAGACTCTATGAGAAAGGACTAATGGAACTGGTTATTAAGATGGAGGGAAACTCTTGTTCCAAGGGAACATAAATATGGGCTTATACAAGCATTTGGCATGGCCTTGTTTCTCGAACCTTTTCAGATCATTCACCAATATATTCAATCATACACGTGAATCTTCAAAATAAACAGGCTTTCCGGAGGTTGAATGTCTCCCTGTTGAAAGAAACAGCCGGTGACGTGGTGGGGAACAAAACAGAAAGGATCATTTTAAAACACTAAGCCAAAGCCCAGAATTTAGGAGGCAGTATAGCGCAGTGGTCTAAGGCTCTGAGTTGCAAATCTGGTGACATCCAGCAGACCAGACCTGGGTTTGAATCCACAGCTTCCACTTGCATACTCTGTGACCCTGAGCAAGTCACTTAACCTCCTTGTGCTCCCAGGTTGCTCCTGTAAAAAAGCTTTCAGCTTAGTGTGCTATACCTGGTTAAACAACGAAATAAAAAAAAAAAAAGGATTACAATGGGACATTATAAAAGCAATGCAGAGTAGGGAGGCTAATAGGGAACAAAGGATAGTACTGTATGCTGACGATGTTCTCTTGTATTTAACAGAACCTGAGAAATCTAATGTAGAAGTCTGTTTTTTTTTTTATTCAAGTTTATTACGTTTTCCAATATACAGGCCATAGCATGATACAGAAATAGCCACAAAAGTCAAATACTGTCCATCAACAGAAGCCTGCCCTCCCTGTCCTCCCATACCCCTTTCCCCCACTTTTCCCTGGCTTGGCAATACATAAAGCAAATGAAAACAATTCGGATGATAAAAACTCAGAAAATACCTGTCCAAAGTGGGGTTTAACCATCCTTCCCCAGAAGGTAAAGGAAAAATAAAAAGGAGTCTATACCTTACAGAGACTATAAAATCTAGACTTTCATCTCCCTATCCGTTTCTCAGTTGAAGCAGATAGAGACTATGAAATCATTCCCAGAGGCTCTTACATCTAGGCACTGAGCCCCAAAGACTGGCCCTCATTTGTTCTACCCTAAGATTGAAGAGTAGTTCATTTAACCATTCCAAATAGGTTATGGCTGAGCCGTCCAGCCAGTGACGGAGAACCAGTTTCTTCAAAGTTAAGGATATGAGGGCCATGTGATACCTGAGAGATTGGGATTATTCAGCACTGGTTGGCTAGGGTCTCTGGTGTGTTTTTAGTGCAGGAAAGCATACAGCTGAGCGTGTACCTTAAGCAAGAGAGCAATTGGAGAGTTGGCCAGGGCAGTTGGGAGAGAGGATGCGGCTACATGCAGCATAGCCTCAGGAGAAATTTTGACTTCAGAATTCATATTTCTTTCCAGAGCCAGCCAGGCTGGAACATAGGCACTTGCCTCAATATCTTCTGGGGAGTGAGCCATTGTAACAAAGAAACATAGAAGCTGATGGCAGATAAGGACCTCAAGGCCCATCCAGTCTGCCCATTTCTTTTTCTAGCGTATGAATGTGCCATAGGCCTTTGCTCTGTCAGTGGCCTACCTATTCATACTCATCTGTATTGCTCCCTTGTGCCTATCCCATGCCTGTTTGAAGCCCTGCACTATATTCATATCAGCCACTTCCTGAGGTAGGCCGTTCCATGCATTCACCACCCTTTCTGTTAAAAAGAACGTCCTCACATTACCCCTTAATCGGCCTCCCTCAAGTCTCATGCTGTGTCCTCTTATCCTGCTATTTTTCTTATATTGAAACATGTTAAGCTCTTTCACCTTGTTAATGCCATTAAGGTGTTTGAATGTTTCGATCATATCACCTCTCTCCCTCCTTTGCTCTAGGGTATACATATTAAGTTCAGTTAATCTGTCCTCATATGTTTTCTGATGCAGTCCCTGCACCATTTTGGTTGCCCTTCTCTGGACTGCCTCAATTTGGTTAATGTCCTTGTGAAGGTGTGGCCTCCAGTACTGCATGCAGTACTCCAGATGGGGTCTAACCAGTGTCTTATAAAGAAGGATTATTACCTCCCTCTTCCGATTGTGATATCCCTACTAATATACCCCAACATCCCTTTCCTACTGCTTTAGAGGTCTGCTTGGATGATTTCAGGTCATCGGTGATGATGACGCCCAAGTCTCTTTCTTCCCTTGTGACTGCCAGCAACTCCCCTCCCAGCCTATAAGTGGCTTCAGGGTTTCTCTTCCCTATGTGCATGATCTTACACGTCTTTGCATTAAACCCCAGTTGCCACTCTTCTGACCATTTTGCTAGTTTATCCTGATCTGTTCTCATTCTGCCCATGCCATCTGGATCATCTACTGTGTTGCAGATCTTGGTGTCATCTGCAAAAAAAAACAAACCTTACCCTCCAGTCCATCTGCAATGTCACTGATGAAGATATTGAAGAGGACTGGCCCCAGGACTGATCCCTGAGGTACCCCACTTGTGACTTGCATCTCTTCTGACTGTGTACCATTTATCACCACTCTCTTTTTTCTGCCCGTCAACCAGTTTGCCACCCAGTAGACCAACGTCTGACCCACCCCGAGCCTACCCAGCTTATTAATCAATCTTCTATGTAGAACAGTATTGAAAGCTTTGCTGAAGTCAAGGTAGGCAACATCAACTGTTCCCCCTTGGTCCACCACTCTGGTTACCCAGTCAAAGAAATCAGTGAGATTAGTTTGACAGGGCCTTCCTTTTTGTAAACCCATGCTGTCTTGGATCCTGTGTTCCTATGGATCCTAAGTAAGTACTTAGCCATGTGACTGGCCCAAAAATATAAACTGACATGGGGTAACCTAAGTTCTCCTTTCAGAGTTTGAAGCTGCCAGCTTACAATAGGCACACCTGGGGCATGTTCCAGGCCAGAGAAAGGAAGATATGATTGTGTGCACCTTTCTGAACCATACTAGGGGGATCCATAAGTTCAGCATACTAAGGGAGTAGAACAATCTAGGCAAAACATTCATTTTGACTACACTGATTCTCCCCCACAGTGATATTGGGAGGGTTTGCCACCTATTTAGATCCTGCTGAATAGATGACGGGAAGGGGAACAAATTCAATTTTTTCATATATGTCTCCTGTCTGGCTAATAAAAGCCCCAGGTATTTAAGATGGTGAGAGTTCCATTGTACTCCAAGATGTACTATATCACTTTTAGTGAGCCTATAATTAAGTGGGAAAACTACTGTTTTATCTAGGTTAATCTTGTAGTTAGCCAGGGTCCCAAATTCAGAAAGTAAAGAAAATACTCTGGGGAAGGGTTGGGCTGGTTCCACCAGGTGCAGCAAAATGTTGTCGGCATAGGCCGAGAGCTTGAATTCATGGAGGCTGACCTTAATACCCCTGACCTTCTTATGGCTCCGCAACCTAGATAATAGTGGTTCAAGGTAAATATTGAACAATAAAGGAGAGAGAGGACAGCCCTGCCTTGCACCAGATGTTAGGAGAAATGGCATAGAAAACACTCCATTAGAGTAAATACGGGCTTGAGGGCACTGATACAGGGAGGAGACCCATTGAATGAATCTCTGCGGGAGGCCGAAATGGGACATGGTTAGAAAAAGGAATTGCCAGTTGACCCTATCAAATGCTTTCTCTGCATCCAGGGACAGCAATCCAGCTGGAGAGTCCAAGGCACTGGACACGGAGAAAATATGCGCAAGCTTATGGAAGTGGTCCGCCGAGTGCTTTCCTTCCATAAAACCTCCCTTGTCAGGGCGGATCAGGTATGGAAGAACTCTTTTTAATCTATTAACCAGAATTTTTGCCAAAAAATTGAGTAGTGATATAGGCCTATAACTACTTACATCCTCAGAGTCCCTACCTGATTTGGATATGACAATGATTAGCACCTCCAGCAGAGGACCATCCAATGGGTTAAGATTCAAAATCCAATCATACAGGCTATATAACCAAGGGGAAAGTGATTCAGTGAAGGTTTTATAAAAATTGGAAGAAAAAATGCCAGGTCACGGAGCCTTGTCGGAAGTCAGGGATTTTATGGCATCCTGAATCTCGGCTTTCTGGACTGGAGTGGTTAACCAGTCTTGCTGTTCCTGGGTAAGAGAGGGGAAGGGAGTAGCCTCAAGGAACTCCCGGATTTGCTTTGGATCCTGCGAGTTAGGCATAGGACCATACAGCTGCTTGTAGTATAAGGCAAACTCTTCTGTGATTGCCCTGGGGGACAAGAGCAGATACCCCTCTGTCCTGGAGCGGATACCTTGAATAATCTGAGAAGCTTCCAGCTTCTTAAGGTGTAACGCCAGAAGGTGTCCTGCCTTCTCCCCCGGGTCAATATACTTTGTGCCAATTTTGAGAATAGCATATTCTGCCTTGCTACTTATTAAATGGGAATACTCATCCCTAAGTACCATTAACTGGGAGTGCACTGCTTCCATAGTTCAGCGTGAGAGGGATGCCTCTATACTATGTATTTCAGATAGTAAAGCCAATGCCTTTTGTTCCCTATTCCTTTTTCACTGAGCAGCTACCTTAATCAAAACCCCTCCAAAGACACATTTTTAGGCTCCCCATTCAAAATCCAATCTCTGTGTAGAGTGCAAATTAACCTGAGTATAGGCCTGCACCTCATCCTCTATACTTTGCACAATTTCTTCATCCTTACGTAATCGATTATTTAGTCTCCAGAGTGATTCCCTAAGTAGGTCAGCTCCTAGAATCAGGGAACAAGCAACTGTGAAATGGTCTGAGATTATTCCTGGTTCAATGTTAGATTCTGTTAGGCCTCCTAATAATACATGGCTGACCAGAAAAAAATCTATTCTAGAACTTGTGCCATGTACGCTAGACCTGAAGGTGTACTTCCTCCTGGTGGAGTGCAAAAGCCTCCATGGGTCACACAAGCCTAAGTAGTCCCCCATCTCTCTAAGGGCTCACTGGGTAGGAGAAAGTTCTTTCTGTCCTGTGCCATCCCTGTGAAGGTCTAGCACAAACGATAGGTTCCAGTCCCCCCTAGAACACTTGGGGTATGCACAAATGGGGCTAATAGCTGAAGTAGGTTTGTGAAGAACTGGGGTGTGTCAACATTTGGGCCATAAATGCTGCCCAGTAGAATCGTTTTTCTATCTAGGGTTCCCTTTAAAAAAATATATCTCCCTAAGGGATCTGCCAGGAGTTGCTCACTCACGAAGGGAACCCATCTCAAGACCAAAATCGTCACTCCCATGCTCTGAGTACTGTCCCCCATGGAGAATAATTGACCAACATACTGCCTATGAAGTAGGTGCCCTTCAGACTCCAACAGGTGCGTCTCCTGAAGGAAGTTAATGTTTCCATTAAGAAGTTTAAGATGTTTGAGCACTCAGTGTCTCTTGTTCTTATTCCTCCCACCTCTAACATTCCAGGACAAAAATCTTTGTCATTGCTTCATATCAGAAATCAGGTAAATAACCCCATTGGTCTGTAAGAACATACACGAAACTCGTTGCCAAGCCGGGCCACAATCCCTCCCCTCTCTCCCCCCATCCCCCCAAAAACCCCCAAAATATACCATAATATGGAAAGAAAATACCCCTGTTCTCAAAAACCACAACATCCCCCCCAAGAAATATGCTTACAGTACGTGATCTACCTCCACATCACCACACTATCGGCCCCGCCACCCCCTTCCCCTTCAAACCCGGAAAAATTAGCTAGTTCTAATTGGCCACTTACTGGATAACTTAGTAATAAACTAAACACATTCACTTTGTATCCCAGTACTGTTGAGCAACACAATTAGTCCTGCAGTCCCATGTTAAAGGTCATATGCACAAAAACATCTAACCCTTTGTAGAAATGAACCAAACATTACCCTCCTAAATAATGTAAAAGTGCCCTCAAGCCTCCCACTGTATTCTGTAGGGATCTAAATGTACAGAGAGGGGAGACTATAACACAAACAATGGAGGCCACTTTAACAGGTTTGTCACTGGCTGCCAATTGTAAATGAAATGTCACAAGAAATGACCCTTTGCTAGGGTTATGACGTCCTCAACATAAATAAATATTAGAATGGGAAAAGAATGGGAAAAGAAAAAAGAGTGCCATTTCAGATGATAATTCAGTCTGATTTTCTGTGAGCATGAGTCACCCCTAGTCATAGCATCGTATGCAACTTTAATAGCGAACCCAAAAACACCGGGTTGGCCCCCAGAGTCCATAACATGTCAAATCCAGCAGGTAAACTCAAATCATGCCCCCGTCCCCTTAAACATAAACCAGGTTAAAAGAAAAGCAAGGGGGAGGAGACATAGTCCAAACATCGAGGATAAAGAGATCCTCTGCGAGAGGGGTTGTGCCAGTGAAAGGAAATTATAGGCATATCTGCGGTATGTCCCAAGTCTTTCTCAACCACCAGAGTCATCTCCAGAAAAAAACAATTAACTTGAAGGAATCCTTGCCGCCCTCAACGATCTTTAAACATTTCAGAAAAAGAGCTTTTTAGTGAATCTTCAGCAGATTTCGGGTCCTCATATGTTTGCCATTCTCCGGCCACTAATACTTGAAATCTAGCCAGGTAGCCGATCCGAAATCTGATGTTAGCTGCAGTAAGCTTCATAACCACTGCATGGTATGAGGCCTGTTTTTGTCTGACTGATAGGGGTAGATCTTGAGTCACTTGGAGTGTGGTTAAGGCCCAGAGCACTTCTTTTAGTTCCCTGATTTTCATCAGAACGCGCTGTCGCTCCTGGTAGTTAAGAAATTTGAAAATTAAAGTTTGTGGCAGTGCCCCGGGAAGGGGCATGGGCCGCAGAGCCCTGTGTGTGTGTGCTTGGGGATATATTCCGAACCGAAAGGAGTAGGGCCAGCAACTTTTGCCAAAAATATTTGTATGAATCGCACTGGATTGTCACCCTCTTCCTTCTCCGGGAGCCCTACAATAATCAGGCTGTTCTGGTGGCTCCTCCCTTCAAGGTCCTTGACCTTGGCTCCTAATTTAGCAAATCTGCTTCTAGTGGCCACCATAGTTGGGTCAAAAGCTGCAATTCTTTTCTCAGCTGATATGAGCCTCGCTTCATTGTCAGTGATCTGCCTGTTGATATCTGCTAAGGCCCCCAATAAGTTTTTAAAATCTTCTGTCAAAGAGTTGAGCTCCTCTTTGAATGGTTTGAGTTCCTTCTGAAAGATTTCCAGAGTAAGAGGAGTCTGCTGGTAGCATCCTGGGGACTGTGAATGCACTGTGTGAACCTGAGTCTTCACTTTCTTGTTCCCTTTCTCTGGCATATTTGGAGGAGTATGATGGGGCAGCGCGGGTCTCATCTCCGCATCCATCTGGTGACTCGCTGAACTTTAAGCCTGCCAGAAGAATTTGGACTGTGTGCACAATGAGTCCCGAGGAGCTTGGGGCGAGTATTAGCCAGTAAGTTGTGAAAAAATTAGCTGTAAGGTAGAAGAGGAGTGGGAGCTCACCAAGATAGGTACCACCGCGTCGGCTGCATCATGTGACTTCCCCACTAATGTAGAGGTCTGTAGAGGCTTGCTACTAGTTGTAAATTTGGCAGGATAGGTCCTGAATGTTTCTAAAATGGAAGTGCTAAAACTTAATCTTAAGGTGTCTATGGAGCTGAAAAAATAAATTAACTTGAACTGAGAAGCAGGCAAGATTAAATATTTAGGGGTGTCTCCTCAGAAACATAGAGGACAATTTCAGGAGGTGGACCATCCTTATCTTGCCTACGTAATCCAAGATTGAAACTATAAAATTGAAGGTGTTGCCCCAATTCCTGTATCTATTCAATGGGTGTACTCAGTAATATACTGCAGTTCAAAAGGTGTAAGAAGACTATATCAAGGTTAATTTGGACTGGAAAAAGACCTTGGGCTGGATTTTCAAAACTCCAAGAATGCCACAAGCCCCTGATGCGCGGAACATATGATGCACGGCGCTTGCAGCATTCTTCTAGCTGGTGATCAGGATTTTCTATCCCGTGCTACAGGTTCAACCAACTTTTTCTGATCTAGCGTGCAGCAATCCTGAGGGTCTTTATTACAGAGTTTGTGCCAGATATTTGGTGCAAGCTGCTGCAATCATTGAAACTGTTGCAACTGGGCCCAAGATTGTAAAATCGGGTGCAGTTGCGGTGAAGGGGTTTGGCACACCACCAGAACCTAAGTGTTGTGGCGTAGGGATTGACCCAAGCCCTGCACCACATTTTACAAATCTGAGTGAATAGAATGAAGTATAGGAATGAGAAAAATGTTACAAATTTTAAATAGTCATTTGTAACTTTTTTTTTTTATTATTATTTCTATTTTCTGCTTCTCCAATCGGCCGCCCCATTCCGACCAGCCACCCCAGCCCCGTCCCCCGGAATATCCGGCACCTACCTTATGCCCGGCATGGGAGCGGAGCCTGTGGGGAGTCGGTCATCATCCTGCTGCTGCCGGCGTTTTTCTGCCTCCAGTTTTTACCCAGGAGTAGGAGCGCATGCGCATGGAGGTGCGCATGCGCCCTACGGCCCAGGTTACGGCTCCTTTCCCCCACCCCATGGCCTTGCACCCGGCCCCCTCTAAGCCCGTGCCACTGCTGAGGGGTGCCGCATTCCATCCCTGAAGAGGAGAGCCTGCCTGTCGGCAGCTCAATCCAGCTCCACCCTCCCCACTACTGACCTCCGACGACCCCAGCCTGTTCCCTGAACTCTGGCCGCCGGTGTGCTGTTTGCGGGGCGCCAGCGCCCAGCGCCTCAACCCTCAACGCCACTGGGCCGGCCAACTTTTTTTTAATTTTTGAAGTATTTTTGTCTTTACTTTTGCTCATTAGAAAGTTTTCTATGTGATAGTATTATGCTGGATATGTGGAATAGCACTTGACTGGCAATGGACACACTCAATTCTATTCCTCCCACTATATCAGCATCACTGTGACCCTGCTGACAGTGACATCACAAGTGACTGACGTGGCAGCTTCTGAGTTGCTCTTCCTGAGCAGCTGTGATGTCACAGTCAGTGAGGTCACAATGCTGATGCTGTAATGAAAGGGACAGAGCTAGATATGTTAGCTGCTAGGCTGAGTTCTGTTCCACACATCACACCTACTAGCATCTGGTAAAATAATTTTCTTTTTTTTTTGTTATTTGTTTATCTCCCCTGTGCCCCCAACTGCCACTCCTTCGGGCCAATTGCCAAGGACACTCTTCCCTGTGGCTCCAATGCCGATCCCTGACCCCACATCGCAGCCACCTCAGGGTAACCTGATGTAATCCTTCATCAGGTGGGTCCTCCTCTTCCACAGAGAAGGGCCTGCTAGCAAACAGCGTTGGCCCTGGGTGCTGTTGAGGTTGGGTCGGAGTTCTGAGGAGGCACTGGTCCGGGCAGCCATCATCTGGCAGTTTGGAGGCACCATTTTCTGTGTTTTCCTCCTCCAATTCCCTGTGCGTCGGATCTGTACTTCCCCTGGTCATCACTGGGGGCTGCTACAGAGCAATGCCTCTCCCTAACCCACCCCAGGAGAGGAGAGCAGTCCTCTGGATGCTCAATCCTACTCCTTCCCCTGCTGACTCTCCGGCGCCCAAGTCTGTTCCCGATCCCAGGTCACCGGGGTGGTTTTGAGGTAAGGTGCCACTGCCTCAACCCTCTGTGCCACCGGGCCAGCGAAAATAATTTTTTAATTAACCAAAGGGAAAAGGAAAAATACCTCAGATATAAAAGTTAATAGCTGACTGCTTTGAAAACTGATATCTGTTTTAGGCAGTACACTAGCTCTTTAAGACATTACAACAGGGGCAACATAGAGAGAGCTAGCCCCTCCAAACCTGGAGCTGTAATGTATGTCAGTCCACCTGAGAAATACATTGTTTGGGGTGGCTCCTTACAACTGGGCATGATGGAAGACCATAGAAATTATTGAGGACAGCAATCTCTCCTTGCTATGAGAGCCTTTGACGGGGAATTGAGACATACTAGCTCACCCTCCTTCTTTCAAAATGTCACCATAGCATTTGGGCAATGGATTCTGAAGATTTTCAAACTAAAACCCCATATTTGGCCTTCCAATGGTTCTCAAGGGATCCAACCTTTATTCTGACCACCTTAAAGGGAGATTTCGCCAGTCTGAGAGGCTTGGGCTCTGTTTCCTGCAGCAAATTATTTACCAAGGAACTGTGGTTTTCTTTGATCAAATTAGAGATACTTCTGGATTGAATAATGCTGATTTCTACAGATAATACTTGCAACTGAGAGACCACATGGGTACAGACACAAGATTCCACGTCTATTTCTAATTATAAACTAATGAAAACACTGTAAATGGAGCCATTTCCAGTTCATTAACGCTTGGGCTCATATGAAAGTAATTTTTGCTATTTAGGAGTTAGACTTAAAAAGAATCCAGCTGATTTATTTGACATTTATATTCGCTGTGGTGCAAGTGGTAGATAAAAAGTACAGGAACTCTGACTTTGGGAAATATGAAACCCAGAATGAAGATTTAGTACCTAATCTGACAGGTAACTTTCATCAAGAGACATCTACAGTATCTGTGTAGACACTAGCAGATTCATTTAGAGATACTGAAGTATTTCTAGGAAAATTGAGTTGTTCTGGAAGTCAAATTTTGTCATGAAACCCCTGATTACTGGTCGCAGGCCAGGAAACTTAAAGTGTTGCTGGTTTAAGAATTGCAGTTCCAGTATCAGTGGGAAGAAGTACAGGAACCCCATTCCTGCAGCAAAAACAAGTTCAGGAATGGAATTCTTGCACATTCCTGTTTACACCCATCACCATTTATTTGACTTAAAGGAGAACTATCAACTCTAAGAGCTGCATGTCCAAGCGTGGTGTGGTGTTGGTCCCTGTGGGAGCACGGGTAGGAGTAAAGACACTGAAGGTGAGAAAATTGCTTTGAAATGTCCCAGGCAGTGTACTTTATTACATAAGGACTTCAACACACTGGACAGTGAAATAAACAGTTCCGACAGTGCATATTGGGCATTTCTAAATTGCTTCTAGCAAATTGACAAGTCAGGATGCTCTTGGGTTACTATAAAAAACTTGACTTAAAGGGCTGTCAGCTTCTGCTCGGCCAGTAGGTTCACAGGAACAAGACCAGTATCTGAGGGCAGTCCTACCCAACCTGCAGCTCTGCATCCCATACTTTAGGTAGACCTATCACCCATCCAGCTGTTCGACTCAGCTCTGGTCCAAAACCTCTCAGCATTGGCTAGCACCACCACTGGTCAATCTTTCTGAGGCTGCCCCAGTATCAAGCACACCCCCTAGTGCATCAGCCAGTTTTCACTCTTTTAAGAGAACTGATCTTTCCGTAGTCCAGATCTTATCTACCAGACTGTGCTCAGCCAGCTCCTTTTATCCTGCTGGGGCTTATATGACTTGTCGATCATACCTTAACTTTTAATAAAACGTTTACAATTCTATATAAGGTTGTTTCATGCAGAAAGTAAACAAAACAAAACATAAAAACAACATTTTAACACAGATCTGCTTTTATACAAAGACAAAATAAGGTAAAAAGAAAATAAAGAACGGAACTCTCAGGCAATAAGTCCCACCTTACTGGTTCCCAGACTCCCCCTTATGCCAGGGCTCTATAAAGTCCACTGATTCCAGCTGGCCTGAGCCCAGTAGAGACCAATAACTTAACAAAAGGCATTACTAATGTGTTACTAATGTGTCTGTGGCAGTTTGTAATGTGTGTTTTATACATTTCATCCAACAAGAGCTTCAAGCTTCTTGATACCTTGATTACCCTCCATGTAAAACTAAAGACTGTTTATTGTAGATAACCCACAGTGTTTTATTTTATTATAGTTTACACAGATTCATGGCATCTATGTCATTTCTCCCACAGGGTTGCAAACTGTAATTCTTCACAGGGGAAGAGAATCCAGCACCAAAGTCCACAAGCTTTTCTTTCACCCTAACTGTGCTAGGGCAGTTCTTGTGACTTAATGCTTAGCTGTATGTGTGTGTTGGGGGGGGGGTCAGAAAGAAGAGCATTAAAAATGTTCTACCCTGGGTGTTCAGGCCAAAGAAGAAACAATAAAATATTACAAAGGTTAGCACAGAAGAAAGGCTACAGCCAAAAGACTAGGAAAGAAAAGTAATAGGTTATCTAGCATGTAGAAAGCCCATTTCTGCCCTAAAGGTTTCCGTTATCAGCAAGCTTTCATTTTATCTGGTATCTTAGGACAGCCTTGTTGTGGCTGTATGGCTTTCTAGTCCCTAAGGACCTCATTCTCTATTTGTATTAATAAGAAGCACAGTTGGAAGGTAAAATAGGCTACTGCTTGCCTTTCCTAGAGAACTCGTTACTACAAACAGCCTCCCCCCTTGTCTACTACACATTACATTGAACACATTCCACCACTCATGGCATTGCTCCCTCCCCCCCATTTCCCCACCACTCACTCAAACACAACAGCCACTCCCTGCAGCTCCCCCTTTTGGTGCGCACAGCTTCTCCTCCCAGCACTTCCTGCCACTCACTCAGATATATCATCTGTGGCTTCCCCATTCCACCACTCAGTCATTCATTATGTGCAAAGCTTATAATTTCCCAGACCTAACAATTTCACTATTATAACTTGTCTGATTAATTTGTAATAACTGGCACGTCTTTTTTTCCATAGCCAGAGGAACTCATAATTTGCTGTTATAACCTCCGAGTTATAATGGCGAGCATGCGATGCATCCTAGTCCCCCTAGCTCACGCTGCCACTATACGCACACTCCCACAGGAAAAAACCTCTGACAGGAATCCTCTCACAGTTCGGTCACAGTAGCCAAACTGACGGTACACCAAGAAAATTCACCACAGTTTAAACAACAAAAAAACAAAATCGAACAGTTTCATGAACTTTTCCATTTGATTTCACTGTTTAACGTGGTTCCAGCTCAGATTCATTTTTTTAAAACGTTTGCTATTCATTGCTATGAACACCGAATTCAACTTTCACTTTTATCCACGGTTTGAACTCCTGACTACATCTTTCAGTTACAGGACATTTGCAAGGCAGAAAAAAAAACCCAAAGTTTAAAGTTTAAAAGTTAAAACCTATTTTTTTCTGTACTGTTACTGTTATCTTAAACTGTTCCTTCAATAAAAATTGTTGCTAGCAACCATCGCTTCCTTTGACTGTGTGGCAAAAAACGACATGTCAGCAATTACACAAAACAATACATGGGGTGACTGAATAAATGAGAAATTATGTGCACCCTCGGTATGGGATGCTCATATAAACCCCTCAGGCTTTGCCCTCGGGGTTTATGTAGCATCCCACACCTTGGGTGCACATAATTTCTCATTATGCACTCACCCCCATGCATTATTGTATATGTTAATTTCACCTTCTACATAATCTATGTACAGCAACTACATAGCAAATATAAGCAAGCAAACATTCAGCACTGACAAATGTTTGTATTAAAAAGAAACCCAGTGAAAGGGTTTCACCCTACCACATACCTCCCCTCATAAGAGGGAACTAGCTCTGAACAGCAGCTGGTTTCCGATTCCAGCACCTGTTATCCCAGTATCATGATCACTACTTCCTAGGAAAAGAGTGCAAAGGGACTCAACTTACTTTTGGGATCCATACATACATCTCTCCTCAGGGTGGTTTCTTAGTACTAGCCCCTACCATTATGCAAAGGACAAAATGTAGGTTGCTTTTAAACTATGCAACCCAGAAGAGACCAAGGCAGACAAACAATGTGCATGTTGTGTGCAAAAACATTTTTTTTTACTTACAGTTTACTGCAGTATAGTAGAGTGCATCAGACTAATGTGTCTTACTTCCAGGCAGAAATTTTCTATAACTATAAATCCCAGAATCCTCTGCAACCGACATCAGAGTAGGGCTTCAGCAATAGGAGATTCAATAGCTTACAGTGCATGTTAGAGTTTATATAAGCCCTGATCTTTTGTTTGCTGGTCCTGCTGCCCTTCCAGCACTAAATACAGTCACAAAGGACTGTACTTTGCTGTGGCAGGACAGCAGAACCAAAAACCACTGACTGGAGTTTATAAAAGCTCTAATACACACTACAGACTATTGAATCTTCCAGTACTAAAGCCCATCTCTGGTGTCAGCTGCACAGAATTCTGGGATTTGAAGTTACAGAAAAATTTTAGCCTGGGAGTAAGCAAAATCAGTGAACAGTACTGTAAGTAAAAAATTTTTTGGTATGCAAAGTTCAAATTGGGACTAGACCCCCACTTGGGTGTAGGGCAAACAAAGGTCTAATCATATTACGCCTGTCCTATGTGAAACTGCCAGTCAGATGGAGGATTATCATCTAGGTCAGATTGCTGACCTATAAGGCCCTACATGGTCAGGGACCAGTCTACCTGCAAGATCTCCTTGTGTCCTACCACCCATCCAGGGTTCTCCATTCTGCCGAGGGTTGCCTCCTCAGTGTTCCTAGGGTGAGGTTGTGGAACTCTGGCAATCAAGCCTTTTCAGTGGCTGCACCCACACTTTGGAACTCTCTTCCTCAACAACTTCAGGAGGCATCTTCGGTGGAATCTTTTAAAAAGGGATTAAAAACCTTGTTGTTTGACCAGCCATTCAGTGTTTTTTCAATTACTATGTTGTATGATAATTGGTTTTAAATGTATTTTGTCACTTATTCTGTATTGAATTCATGTATTAACTTTTATTGTGTTTTTAATTTGTATTGTAAAGTGCTCCGAGTCCCTGGAGAGGGGTGCTATATAAATAAAGTATCTATCTATTGTATCTGCATCTATCTATCTATTGTATCTGCATCTATCTATCTATCTATCTCTTTCTCTCTCTCTCTCTCTCTCTGTCTCTGTCTCTGTCTCGGTGCTGACTGTTCCCCTCTCGATTTCCCACAAGCTCTACCTAGATATGGAGAGATGGTTGTCTTTACCTTTGTCTCTGATGGGTAGGATAAACATCATCAAAATGAATGTTCTCCCCAGGGTGATGTTTCTGCTTTAAGACACTCCCAATTAAAACTGATAAAAAGCGCCCTCCCAGATGACCAGATGGCCTGCACCCATGGCACTTTGGGTACTGGCTGCAGAATTAGACGTACCCTTTACCCATCTATTTAATGACTCACTGAAGTCCAGAGTGGTGCCAGCAGACTGCAGCTCCACTGATGTAGTAGCACTCCACAAGGAGGGGAACAGGGGATTTAGATAACTACAGGCCTGTCACTCTTACCTCAATTGTAAGGAAGTTGCCGGAGGTCACAGTCAACACTTGATGGACTACTTAGAGGACAGTGGGCTGCAGGACAGCAAGCAGCTTGTTTATTTTTGTCAGGAGGGTCATGCCAGACCAACCTTATACTGTTTTTTGACTAGGTCACTCACCAAAGCAATTGACAGAGGGAAGGCAGTAGACTTGCTCTACTTCAACTTCCAGAAGGCTTTTGATTCAGTAGCACACAGGAGGCTACTGAAGTTGAAGGACTTGGGAGTAGAAAGGGGTTAAGTTAGGTGAGTAGGAAACTAGCTCGGGCGGAGGCAACAGAAGGTAATGGAGAAGGGGGCTAAAAAGATGTTCCAGGACTAGAGGGCATGGGATGGAGTTGGAGGGAGGGCAACTCAGAGGAAACGTGAGGAAGAATTTTCTTCATAGAAAGGGTGGTGGACAAGTGGAACACCCTGCGAGAGGGAGTGATGGGGGCTGAAACAATCACGGGATTTAAGAATGCATGGGAGAGATATAAGGAAATTCTGGAGGTCAGGGGTAAGGGGCAACAGCCTTCAGGAAAAATGTAAAGGGAACTTACAAGCTCAAATGGGGAGACTGGGTGGGCCATAGGTCCTTATTTGCTGACAGTGTCTACGTATCTATGTATTTAGGAGGCCATGAGTGGAGTGCTGCAGGGATCTGTCCTGGGACCTGTCCTGCAGTGGCAATCACACAAATGTTTCACATTGCCTTTAAATGCTGCAGTAAGTGAAGCATGCTGCAGCAACTCCACTGTCTTCAACAGTAGTTTGATCCTGTTACCTCGAGGTACCCATTACCTCCAATAGGGCCGTATGAAGTCTGAACCATCCATTGCTTACCTGATACAAAATGTCCGCTCAGGTGTAAATGAGTTACGGTGTACTGCAGTCGAAGGTCACCATTTCATTACTACCATTGTATTTAATATATTCATAAGTGACATAGGCGAAGTATCTGGGGGAAGTTGTGTTTCTTTGCTGATGATGCTATTCAGTGGAATAGATCACGAGGAAGGGGCGTGGGATCTCCAGAAGGACCTAGAGAACCTAAAGAGATGAGCTAAGGTCTGGCAGTTGACCGTCAATGCCAAAAAATACAAAGTAATGCACTTAGGTAGATGAATCTACACAAGAAGGGATTAGACTGGCCACTTCTACAGAGAAGAGGGATCGGGGAGTCATTATCAGCGACTCCCTTGAATAAACGAGTCAATGCAACAGGGCAAACAGCAAGGCATCAAGGATGCTGCAGTGTATAGGGAGGGGTTTGGGCAGTAGGAGAAGCAAGGTGATTCTGCCATTGTATAGATCCCTGGAGAGGCCTATCCTGGAGTACTGTGCCCAGGTCTGGAGTCCTCACCTGAAGAAAGACATTGACAGACAACAGTTGACAAAGTGAAGGGTCACCGAGGTGAACCAGGGCCAGCAGATCAGATCCTACAAGGATTGGCAGAAAGCCCTAAATTTGTATTCACTGGTGGCAAGGTGGGAGCAGGTGGACAAGACTGAAACATATAAGTTTCTCAGGGTATAAACAAGGTGAACGGTGAGGACCTATTATCACTAGGGAGCATGACTGAAGGTTGGTAGGGGTAAGTTCAGGTGAAATGTGAGGAAGTTCTACTTCACTGAGAGAGTGGTAGAAATGTTGAACAGATTGTCAGCAGAAATGGTGGGGTTAGCTGTACTAAATGGGTTTAAAGCACTAGTTAACATTAATCATGATGGAAATGTGAAAGGAAAAGTGTGACCCACTGGGACTTGAACCCAGGTCCCTGGCATACGGTGCCATTATCATTATGTCATTATTATTATTATCAGTAGTTATCATTAAAACATTTGCTATCAGATGGCATGTGTCATGTATAAAGTGTACTTTGATTATCTGCCTGTGAATGTTAAGGTCCTTTTTATGTTGTCTTGCTCAGGTGCAAGCAACATCTTGCGGTAGTATTAATACAGTGAGAGGTGTGTCAGTGTTGGCGAATGCAGGGCACGCTTTAGTAGGTGTGTCCCTCAGTCCCCAATTAGCCAGCATGCTAGCGCTGATGCAAGAATTATGTAAAGTGCCACCAACTTGAAAGAAATGTGCCACTGTAATCGGAGACTAGCTCATCATGCAGCGGCACAGGTGACATGCCTCCCGGATGTGCCTTTCCTGGTGAAATATTTCAATAAACATGGCGGTGGCAACTGCCGCCACACAATCCCCAAACACAGCTGACATCAGGGGTGCAATCCTATGTCGGCATGTCCCCCACCTCCCCACATTGTGTGGCACACTGGGAGCCCACCTCAGTGTGCCGCCACTCACAGAAATTTGACCATGTTGGCATGTTCCTCCCCCACCCTCATTGTGTGGCACACTGGGAGCCCACCCCAGTGTGGCCAACATTCCCCCCGAAAGTCATGGGAAACACTGGGAGCCCACCCTAGTGTGCCCAACATTTGTTTAATTTCATCTGTAAAGAAAGAAAACAGTTTGCGATTTCCGTTTTTTTGGTATCTGAAAAAGAAAACAGTCCTCATTGTGTATGGTGGCTCTCCCAACCTGCACCCACCCTCTGGCGCACCCAACCTCCCGCGACACCCCTCACCCCTATACTTACCTCCAGAGGTCCTGCACTGCGATCTTTTGGTGGACGGAACATGTCTGGACTCTTCAAAGCAGAAGTGCAAAATGAAGAAATGCCGGTAAGCTGTATAATGGCATCGATTGGGGGGGGGGGGGTCAACTTAAGTGGATATCTTAGCCATTATTTTGAGTTTTGGCTCCAAATTTTCAACATGGGGTTCTTGGAACCCCACCTCATGATCATATGCACTGTCATCTCATTATTTGGTCCCGAAAGGTAATTTCGCAGTCACTGAGCGGAATCACCTTTTGGGACTGATTAACAAAATGAGTGCCACTGTTCATGAGGTGGGATCCCAAAAAGCCTATGTTGCAAATTTGGTGAAAAAATTCCAAAAAATGACTGTGTTACGAGCATGCATTGCGCAGTTTCCATGCTTGCTCGTAACTTTGACAGTTTTTAACATTTTCACTTCAGATATTCAACACTGCCATTTTTTCACTCTTCCTTATGAACAGTACAGCTGTCATTGTTCATATCCTGCCTGAAACACGTTTTTGCACATCTGGCACACTATGGCATGGTCGCTGTGGGAAATCAACTTTCAGGACAGAGTAACAAAATCACAGTGCCACCGTTCATGAATGGAGGTCCCAAAATGCCTATGTTGAAAATCTGGTTAAAAAATCTTCAAAATAACTACATTATGGGCGTGCATAGTGCAGTTTCTACACACGCTCGTGACTTCACCAATTTTTCATATTTTCACTCCAGATTTTCAGCACTGCCCTTTTTTTACACCTCCTCATGAACAGTACAGCTGTCATTTTTCACATCCTGCCTGAAATGTGTTTTTGCACCTGTGGCGCCAAATGGTGCAGTCGCTGTGCAAAATCACCTTTCCGCTAACGAACTGATAGTGTCACTGTTCATGAGGTGGGGTCACAAAAAGCCCATGTTGAAATTTTTGGAGTAAAAATACCAACAAACACCTGGGGCGTTGAGGTTTCCAACAGTAACGCCCCATCCTGCAGAGACTGACAGATGTCAGGGGTGTTACTTACGATTGTCGGCTGTAATGCTCACTCCATTTCACCCCCACTCCCACCCTGCAGCCTGTCAGAGGCACTGAGGTGTGCCTTGAACTCTTCTGCCCCAAAGTTCACCCCATTCTCCTATACTGCACCCATCTCAGCATATTTCCTTATGGAATGGGGTGAGCGTAAGGCCCGAAGACCCCAAGGCACACTGCAACACTTGTCGGTGTCTGCAGGGTAGGGTGAGGTGAAATGGCATGAGCGTTATGGCCGACGACCCAAAGACAGACCCCAATGCCTGTCAGTCTCTGCAGAGTGTGGGTGGGGTTGGCATCAGTTCAATACTTCACTGCCATTCCCATTATGCATCTCTCTAACTCCTGCACTATCAATGCCAGTAAGACAACATTTGGCATTGACTTTTTTACTGTAATCATGTCACCATGGATGTTGCGGTTACTAACCATGCCATGTGGGCTCAAACAAGGTCGAGGGGCCTGGATTCTGATTTTCCTGAATGGGAGCGTGTATCCAGATATTTAAAATTTTGTGTGGCGCCTCCACTCACAGTTAAGTTTAAGTGGGCCTGGTGTCAGAGTGGTATAGCCCACTGTGATGCAGTACCTTCCCACCTCCCCACAGTGTCCCCTACACATGAAAGATCACAATGTAACCTTAAAGTCAACAAAAGTGCAATTTATGACTACTAATATGCTCACAAGATAAAGCATGAAATACCAATAAAGTATATATTGAGAAATATTCACAAGGGATGGGGAATGCAATGTAACTCTCCTTTGAATGAAATTAACTTTAAAGATACAGAGGCCAAAGGTGGGTACTTGGCTAGGCTCAGCCTCTTAACGCACTTTAAATAGCAATGGTGCCAGACCCCACCAGACAATGCAATATAGTGGCTAGGTAGATAGCGGGACAGATCAGGAGGACCTGCGAGAAGGGTAGTGTGGTGATTGTGGGGGACTTCAACATGCCAGGAGTGGACTGGAGCACCCCAACAACCAGTAACAGAAGGGAGCAGGTACTGCTGGATGCCTTCCAGGACAGCTTCCTGCTACAAATGGTCAGTGAACCAACCAGGTTAGGGAATACCCTTGACCTTGTGCTGGCAGATGGGGACTTTGTGAGAGAACTTACAGTGGAGGAACCGCTGTCAGGGAGTGACCACCACTCAGTATGGCTCACATTAGATATGGGCAAGGAAGGAGTGGAATCTGGCACAAGAGTGCTGGACTTCAGGAGGGCCGACTTTGGGAGGATGGGGGAAGTGGTAAAAGGGTACCTGGCCAGAATTCAATCAAGTATGGATACTAACCAGAGATGGGAGCTCATCAAGCTGAGGATAGTGGAGGCAACCAAAACCTGCTGCAAAGCCCAGAGCAAGAAAGCTAGGGCTAAGAAACCGAGCTGGTTGAGCAAAGAGGTCATGGAAAAGGTAAGGAGGAAAAGAGCTGCCTTTAGGAAGTACAAGAAAACAGGGAGGGGGAGGACAGAGAGGAGTACTTGACAGAATTGAAGAAGGTGACAAGGGCAGTAAGGGGAGCCAAAGCATCTACAGAACTCAGGCTGGCACAAGGCATTAAGAAGGGGGAGAAGGACTTCTTTATGTACATCAGGGAGAAAAGGAGCTGTAAGGACCACATAAAGGGATTAGGGCGAGGTTGGGTGGAAGTAGGGTATTTATAAGGCGGAAGACTAAATGAGTACTTCTGCTCAGTATTTACTAAAGAGAAGAGGGGTGACATCCAAGGTGGGAGAAATGGCAGACGCAGGAGGGATGTGGTGACAGATGGGGAAATCATGGAGGCAGAGTTCAAAGGGTTTGAAGGCACTGAGGGTGGACAAGGCACCAGGCCCAGATGGCATCCACCCTAGGGTACTGAAGGAGCTGGCAGAGGTCCTTGCAGGACCTTTGGCAGACCTATTTAATGCCTCACTACATTCGGGGTGTGCCCGACTGGAGGATGGTTTCATGGTGCCCTCCACAAGAGTGGCCCCAAGGATGAACCGGGAAACTACAGACCAGTGAGCCTCACATCCATCGTGGGTAAGCTAATGGAGACTATCCTAAAGGAGAGGCTGGTGGCCTCCTAGAGGCCAAAGGACTACAGGACAGCAGACAGCATGGCTTACACGTGGCAGATCCTGCCAAACCAACCTGGTGGAGTTCTATGACTGGGTAACTAGGCAACTGGACAGGGCCATGCAGTGGATGTCTTGTATCTGGACTTCAGTAAGGCATTCGACCTGTGCCACATGGAAGGCTGGAAGAAGTTAGTAGGCACAGGGCGGGTGCAAAGCTGGTGAGATGGGTAGGAAACTGGCTGCAGGGAAGGCAACAGAGGGTGGTGGTGGGTGGGAGCTCTCACACCCAAGGGCAGTGACGAGCGGTGTCCCACAGGGCTCGTGTTGGGACCAGTGTTG
Source organism: Neoceratodus forsteri (assembly GCA_016271365.2). Classification (NCBI taxonomy): domain Eukaryota; kingdom Metazoa; phylum Chordata; order Ceratodontiformes; family Ceratodontidae; genus Neoceratodus; species Neoceratodus forsteri. The sequence goes on along the minus strand of CM028129.1, from coordinate 1,703,876,753 downwards.
TTTGGGATATTCATTGCAGACATATCATGGGACATCAAGAGCAAGATCAGTCTGTTTGCTGATGATACCAAGGTTGGCGCGGTGGTGGATGACCTAGGGGATGGCAGGGGTTGCAGGATGATCTGGCAAAGCTTGAAACTTGGTCAGACACCTGGCAACTGGGCTTTAATGTCAAAAAGTGTAAGGTACTGCATTTTGGGATGAAGAACCCAAGGAGGACTTACCAGCTAGGGGGAGTGCAGCTAGCCCAGACAGAGGAGGAGAAGGATCTGGGTGTGCTCATTACTGGGTCAATGAACAACTCTGCACAGTGTAGGAAGGCGGCTGCAAAGGCCAACAAAATGCTAGGTTGTATTGCAAGGGGTATATCCTCGAGGAGGGAGGAGGTGATTCTGCCACTGTATAGGTCATTAGTTAGACCACACCTGGAGTACTGCGTGCAGTACTGGCGTCCGTATCTGAAGAGGGACATTAAGTTACTGGAGGGGGTGCAACGCAAGGCAACAAAGATGATCAAGGGTCTGGGGGACTTATCATACGAGAGGAGGTTGAAGGAGTTGAACATGTACTCACTGGAGGAGAGAGAGAGACAGGGTGACATGATTGAAACCTTTAAATACATGAAAGGAATAAATAAGACTGGTACAGAGGGGCTGTTCAAAGTAAGGAGGGAGGGCCACCAGGGCCATGATATGAGACTGGAGAGAAGACAGGAGGGAGATGAGGAGACACTTTTTACAGAGAGGGTGGTGGCTGGGTGGAATGCATTACCTGCAGAAGTGGTATGCAGTAGAACAGTGGACTGCTTCAAGCGAGGATGGGACAGGACAAGGGGGAAGGTTAATGAAGGGGAAGGGTGGAAGGGAGGGACAGCTGCAGAATAAGGGGTGCTAGCTGCACATTTGAGCAGACTTGATAGACCTCTGGGCCTTTATCTGCTGGCAAATTTCGTATGTTCGTATGTTTGTATATTGTGGCTTTTAATATTACCAGACCACCTGTACTGGGGACACTATCCACTTCCCACTGGTACCAGTTTTATACCCATGTAAACCCAGTGTGAGCTTCCTGTACTTCACTGTGTACCCAGCCGGAGAGAAGGTGCAGGCCCGATGGTTGTAGCTGGTTGGCTGGTAGTGGTGCACTTTAAACAGAATAACACTTTTGTCCCCAAATGCCCCAAATAATTGTATTACGAATTGTGTGTTGTACAGTTTCTACGCTCCACAACTTCTAATTTTCATATTTTCACTCCAGATTTTCAACATTGCCTTTTTTTACACTTCCTCATGAACAGTACAGATGTCATTTTTCACATTCTGCCCAAAATGTGTTTTCGCACCTGTGGCGCTAAATGGCGCAGTCACTGTGCAAAATCACCTTTCGGCTAACGAACTGATAGTGCCACTGTTCATGAGGTGGGGTCACAAAAAGCCCATGTTGAAAATTTGGAGTGAAAATAGCAACAGACGCCCAGGGTGTTAGGGTTTCCAACTGTAACGCCCCACCCTGTAGAGACTGACAGGTGTCAGGAGTGTGACTTGGGATAGTCACCTGTAATGCTCATGCCATTCCACCCCCACCCCCAACCCCACCCTGCAGCCAGTGACAGGAATCAAGGTGTGCCGTGGATTCTTTGGCCTCAAAGTTGACCCCATTCTCCTATACTGCACCCATCTCAGCATATTTCTTTGTGGAATGGGGTGAGCATAAATCCAAAGTCCCCGAGGCACACCGCTACACTTGTCGGTGTCTGCAGGGTGAGGTGAGGTGAAATGGCGTGAGCGTTATGGCTGAAGACCCAAAGGCAGACCCCAATGCCTGTCAGTCTCTGCAGGGTGGGGGTGGGGTTGTCGCCAGTTCAATACTTCACTGCCATTCCTATTATGCATCTCTCTAACTCCTGCTTTACCAATGCCAATGCCAGCAAGACAACATTCGGCATTGACAAATGCTTGGTTGTTTTTTACTGTAATCATGTCACCATGGATGTTGAGGTTCCTAACCATGCCGTGTGGGCTCAAACAAGGTTGAGGGGCCTGGGTTCTGATTTTCCTGAATGGGGGCGTGTATCCAGATATTTTAAATTTTGTGTGGCGCCTCCACTCACAGTTAAGTTTAAGTGGGCCTGGTGTCAGAGTGGTATAACCCACTGTGATGCAGTACCTTCCCACCTCTCCACAGTGTCCCCTACACATGAAAGATCACAATGTAACCTTAAAGTCAACAAAAGTGCAATTAATGACTACTAATATGCTCACAAGATGAAATATGAAATACTAATAAAATATTTATTGGGAAATAGTCACAAGGAATTGGGGAATGCAATGCAACTCTCCTTTGAATGACCTTATGAATTTTAAAGGTACAGAGGCCAAAGGTGGGTGCTCGACTAGGCTCAGCCTCTTAACACACTTTAAATAGCAGTGGTGCCAGCCCCCACCAGACAATGCAATACAGTGGCTAGGTAGATATTGTGGCTTTTAATATTACCAGACCACCTGTACTGGGGACACTATCCACTTCCCACTGGTACCAGTTTTGTACCCATATAAACCCTATGGGAGCTTCCTGTGCTTCACTGTGTACCCAGTCGGAAAGAAGGTGCAGGCCCGATGGTTGCAGGCTTGCAGCTGGTTGGCTGGTAGTGGTGCACTTTAAACAGAATAGCACTTTTGTTAAACCCAATTCCCAAAGGCCTTGCAATTACTAAAATGGCAAACCTCAACTGACGTATTTGTAGAGCCTGGATCAAGGGCCAAAGCTGTAGCTTTGGTGGCAAACTTTATACAAATCCCAACTGCAGGAGAAGCCCTAAGAGCACTCACAGCTCTGGTGTTACTGGCTTCCTGACAAATTGGGCTTCTCCTCCTCATGGAAGGTGCAGGTTCTCTCGAACAGTTGATCAGTTGTGCAGTTGAAGGGGTCAGCTTGATGATGTAGGTCTCAGGTTCCTCAGGATGTGGCTCAGGCTTTCTGCACTGGCACTCGCCTGGACCCCTCTGGTTTATTTCTCTTCCTCCTTCACAGGATAGATCAGCCAAGGGAGCAAGGACCACATGCCACACACAGACACACACACACAGACACACACAGACAGACAGACAGACACACACACACACACACCCGGGCTTCTGGTCCCTTATGTGTTACTTTAGCTCAAGCTCCTACACTTTTCTGCACCGGCTATTGCCTTTTCCATCTCCTCCCTGCTCAACCTATCATTCTCTCTTGCCTCAGTCCCAGATACCTGGAAACATGCAACTGTTATTCCCCTTCCAAAAGGGGGTGACTCCTCCTCTCCTGGAAATTTCCACCCAATCTCTCTCCTCCCAACCTAATCCAAACTTCAAGAACACATAGTTCTATCTCAACTCTCTCCTTTCCTCGACTCCTCCTCCTTTTTCATCCCCTTCCAGTCTGGCGTTCGCAAACATCACTCCACCACTTCCTCTCTCCTCAGGCTCACAGATTACATCCATTCTGGCATGGAACAAGGCCTCTTCACTGTCGCCATCTTTGTCAATCTAGTGAAAGCTTTCGACACCGTCTCCCACCTTCTTCTCCTGGACAAACTAATATCAGCAGGTCTATTTGACTCTGCAACCAGGTGTTTCAGCTATTACCTTGTAGGTAGATCTCAATCAGTGAGAACTGGAGACCCCCCCCCCCCGTCCATGCACACTGGTGTTCCCCAAGGTTCCATCCTTGGCCCTTTGCTTTTCTCCATATTCCTCAATGACCCCCCTTCAGCCTGCTCCTCTGCATCTATCCACATGTATGCAGGTGACATGGTCCTGTTTTCCTCTGGCTCTTCTCCATCAGAGTTAACATCTAGGCTTCAACTTAATTTCGACACTGTCCAGAAATGGTTTAGGGCTAATTAACCATCCCTTAATGCTAAGAAAATGGTCTCCATGTGTTTCAGCACACAACAAAGGCTTCCTAGACTCCTTTCACTCCCCACCTTCCTTACCCTCGATGCGGGAAAAATTGACAACATACCCTCATTTAAGCATCTTGGTGTCTGGCTTGTCCACCACCTAGGTTTTTCTCAGCGCACAGATGCCATGTATAGAAATCTCCACCCTAAGCTCGGTGCACTTTATAGGAACAAAAGCTGTATCCCTACAGTATATCTGTCTGCCGGGGCATCATCAGTAAAATGATGCTCCCCATTTCTGATTATGGTGACTTAGTTTATGGTGCTGCACCTAAATCCACTCTGGTCAGACTGGATCCCCTCTTCCACTTCTTATGTTGTTTTGCCTTGACCTGTCCCCCCCCAGACTCACCACTGTTCTGTGTATATTGAGCTCTCTCTCCCTTCCTTGAATGACTGCTGTCTCATCCACTGTGTCTCCTTTATTTCTAAATTCTGGTTGGCTTCGCTCTCTCCTTACCTCAGCTCTCTCCTCTCCCCATGCCTCCCTCCACGTACTCTCTCCGTAACTCAGGTTATCGTTCTCTTTTGCTCCCCTCTTGTAAATCTCTAGCTGGCCAGTCTGGTTTCTCCTTCTGCCTCCCTAATCTTTGGAACTCCCTTCCACTAACAGTTTGTTCTGCCACCTCCAAACGCTCTCTTTCCTCTCTTCTCCAAGGTCACACTGCCCCCTCCTGTAAATGCCCTTAGCCCCATTGCCCTACACTTCTCTTTATCTACTCCGACCTCTATACTTCTTGCCACCCCACCTCATCCCTCCTTTGGCTCCACCACTTCCTCTCACTCCCTTACTTCTTAGTCACTCACTCACTCACTCACATCCTCAGTAATCACCCTTTCTAACCCTTCCTAATCTTCCACACTCTATTCCCCCACCCTGCCCACCATAACCTGTTCTCTTCTCCTCTCCCTTTTACTTTCTACCACTAGTTTAGCTTTCATCCCCCTCCCAGCCTCTCTTTCTCACCCTCCTCTACTTACAGTACTCTGTCTCCTACCCTTTCCTATTTTGTGACTTTACCTTCTTGTGTGTTCCGGGTACTTCGCACTTCTGATGTTTAATCTGCATTATTATTATTTGTTCTGGTAATGTATATTATTGTACATACTGTGTACTGTTGTATTGTTATTACTGGTAATGTATATTATTGTACGTACTGTGTATTGTTGTATTGTTATTACTGGTAATGTATATTATTGTACATACTGTGTATTGTTGAATTGTTATTACTGGTAATGTATATTATTGTACATACTGTGTATTGTTGAATTGTTATTACTCTGCTTCTACTTGTTTGCACTTATCCCTCACCCCTTCCCCTGGACGGATCTGGAAACGAGCTTCGAGGCTCAGTACGTCTTTCCTGGTAAATCTCTTTAAAGAGCAGCTGACACCTTCAGGGGAACTTTATTAAAATAACATTTTTAGATGCAGTCCAGCTTCTATGTCACCTTAGTTCTATATTTCCCCTGGGTATTTCTCCTCCCCATTATTTATTACTGAGGCCATTTGCATGAAAACGAGATCTTTGCTCCTGAAGAGTTCATCTATTCCTGTTGCTTTCTCCCTACCTGAGGTCATAATGTACTGCTTGTGACATCACAGTTACTCCCATGGCAACAGGCCGTGATGTTACAACAGATGATTATGAGTTGAAGTAGGGAGAAAGCTGCAGAAGCAGATGAACTCTAAGGGATAAGTATGACGTATGCATGCAAATGTCCTCAGCAATAAATAATGGTGAGGAGAAACATATAGAATATATATGGAATGCAAGGTAAACTGTACCTAATTATTGTGTTTTTCAAAATGTTGTTTGCGGCATCAGCAGCTCTTTAAATAATAATAAATAATACATTTAGCCAGTGCTTAGCAGTAGTAGCACTAACCAGCCTTTTCCCTGACAGTCTGCAGTCTCGATGCAGGCTTCAACACACAGCAGTACTCACTCAGGTTCTGGTCATACACAGGTTAGCAGCTGTAGCACCTTGCTGTAACAACATGCTTTTGCCTCCTTTTTACAGGAGCAGTCTGTTTACCAAGAAGTGTCATTCTGACACAGTCAACAGGCAAGCAGTTCAGTCTATATTCTGGATGGCTACATTAACCTTTGAGACATTTCATTGTGGAAGCCCAGAAAGGCTTCCCTGAATTGGCTCTGGCCAGCAGGACAAGCCCTCTTCTCCTTGTGAGAGCTCACTATTAACTGTCTTGTTCTGGATCTGCTTCTCAGCATTTCTCTGGGCAAAGGCAGCATCTGATTGGCACACAGGGCTGTCAATTAATGGAATTAGTATACAGAATGTTTACTCAATGCCCTATTGGCTTAGGTGAAAGGGCATCAAACATAGTGTGCAGTCACTCTCCCAGCATCCCTCTGGGATCATATGCGGAGATCCCTGATCTCCAGTTGACTGACAGTGAGGTCAAGAGTCAGCAAGATGGTGTCTTTCTTACTGAATAGGAGTACTGGCTCCATCAAAGTACTGTATTTCTGTTTGGGCTCCTGCCTTGCTGTTACATTTCTTGCCCTCCCCCAGTTCACTAGCACACACTGTGTCCTCTTTTCTGGTCATGGTTCAGTGAGAACTGGGGCATAACCCAGTCCATTGGGATCTCCACGAGTGATTCCCTCTAGGCAGAGTGGGTCTTCTCAGAAATGTGTCTGGCAGCCACACTGAATCATAGGCACAATGGCACCAAACTCACATGTCTTCTCCCTATCCTCCTTGTGTGTCTCCATGTCCGCCAATGCCTTTTCTGGTGTCCCTGATGCTGGAGCACATGTTGGAGGTGCTTTGTGCTTGCCGCAGGTTGTGGCAGTAAGAACAGCTCTTCTAGCAGACAGGGTGCTCAGAGCCCTGTAAAGATGTATGTGAGCTGGTGGCAGCTCACACATTCAGGTAGGCAGCTCAGACATTCATACAGATAGAAGCACAAATGTCATGACCCACCGAGCAGTCGGTGGCTTGAAGACCAGCTCCTCCATTCCCCACACAGGCTGCAGTCCTGGGAGCTGTAGTGAGCGGACAATTGCTAGTAGGCAGTCCTCTTGATCGGGGACAAGGAGGTCATGTAAGTGCCACCAGTTGGAGGGGTTACACTGTAGCTCAGCCTACAATGGCCACTTATTCATCCAAAAGAATGCTGTGTGATATTCAATACATGTGTACTAATCAGGGTCAAGGATCCTTAGGTTTCTTAGTTTCATTCACCTTCAGTGAGGTTTTACTTGCCTATACATCACTCAGTGAATTTAAACATTGTCCTAAGTCTCATTTCTTAGTCAGTGAAATACGTTATTATCATGTCTAAATAATGTTGTATGCTTCTGTGTTCCTAAATGTTGTAATTTATGCCGTTTACTCTTTTGTATTTTCCTCCCTGGCTATCTATCCTTGAAAATGGGAAGCTACTTCTCATGGACTAACCCAGTCTATCAATAAAACTGAAATGAAACACGGCTGGGACAGGGCAAGGGGACTCATAATCCCCAGGTGGGGCTGCACTGGTTTGCTGGATGGGGGACTTGGAGAGGGGGGGGCAACAGTCAGGTCAGTGAGGGTGAGGTAATAGAGGAAGGATAATGTGCAAGACTCAGACCTCTATTTAGCAATAAGTACTGAAGCTCATTGTATCATGCAAAACTTTTTTTTTCATTCAGCTACAAAATTAAAAATGTGAACTGCATGGTTACAAAGCACAAAATAAGCCTTTTGAGGGAAGACCTACTGACACACCAACATTTTGCAATCACGCCACAGGTGTTTTGTCAAGGTGGGTGTGAAATGTTGGGTGTCAGTGGGTTACACTGTTAACCTTTTTAATTTTTTAACTGAATAAAAAACAGTTCTGCAAAATACACTAAGCTTCAGCATTTACTGCAAAATAACAAGGTGACTACTGAGCCTTGCACATTATTCTACTGATACCGTACTTTAGAGCACTGATCCCAAAGCCAGCGACCCTTCTTCATTTGGATCGTATAGGAAGGGCAGACTTGATGAACCTTTGGTCCTACTTCTACCCTAAATTTCTCTATTTCTATGAGATTGGACATTGCTTTGACAAAATATGGTATCGACAAAGACCTGCATTATTACCTCAAGGTGGACTTTACTCGAAGAGCTACTATATAAACTTTGCCACAAGTGCGTAAGTGTTTGACTCATTACTGTGGGTATCCTATCATTACAATCAGTGGATCATTAACAGGGCTGTTGGCTAAGTATGTCAAAGCACAGATTAAGGGGACAGTATTAAGATATTCATCATTTATAAGTGGTACCACTGACTTTTTGTCCACTAATAAAAATATACACACTGACAAGGCATGGCTACTCATGAGACTGGTTATCAGATCATTGTATACAAATATCCCTCATGAGGATGCTTTACGAGCATTGCAACAGGCCCTGCTTAGAAGTGGCAAAATGCAGGTAGCCTTAGTGGAATTCATGAGATTGATGGCTAAGGAGGTACTGAACTTTAATGTTTCCATCTTTCTCATTGAATTCGGTAGCCTGTGATGTGGGTGACTGTATGTCGGCGACTGGTTGTAAGGGCGATGGCACAACGGTGCCGACAATGTGAGCGACCTAGGATTTCCCCTCTTTCCCCGAGTTATGCCCCCCACCAGAGTAGGAATCCTAAGTAAGAGGGGTATGGGGGATGAAGCCCCACACGAGGGAGGAGGCGGGTGGAAAACCCCCCCGCATTAAACAACATACTGTTTTTCGGTCACCCTGGTGGTTTTGTGCCCTTCCACGGGTCACTGTCCTGCAGTCACACTTGTCACATAGCACCATGAATTCTACCTACAGATCAAAGGTACTACATTGAGAGTAGCTTTTTGCACCCAATTATATGAATAACTATCAGGGCCTCTGAAAGAAATCAGTAGGGACCACTTCCTGAATTTGTATGTAACCCCCATGGGGGCGCTATCCTAAGGGCTACTACCCCTGCCTGCCCTACCTGTAGCAGGGTGAGGGGCCCAGATCCATTGGTCGGTGCCTCCACCCAGAGGTCGGGGTTAGAACAGTTGAGATTGACTTGGTCACAACCCTCTGGGTTGCTGCAACCCCCCTTTCTTCCCACTAGTGGCCCACGCAGTTCAATTTCAGTGTCCTTACCATATACACTTACTCCCCGGCTCGAACCAGTCAGCTCACTCTGGGGAACCCCTGAAAAGTAAGGTACAGTTACACCACATTCACTGTGCAGTATTTCCCCATGAATACACAAACTAGCCAGTGTACTTTTGCAAAACAAGCAATCTGATTTATTTAAGGGGAGATAACAAGGACCAGGGGGAATCAGGTTGATTAACTTACCACATATAATATATGAGAATCTACCTATGGCTCTGTGCACAGGCCTAACCTATAAATTACTGTTTATGGGTACCCAAGCCCTAATGGCTAGTTCCTCTATGCAGCTGGTCGGGGCCCTGGCACAAACAAGCATTTCATTCCTGAGAAGATCGAATGGAGCCAGAAAGCTCAATTAGTACAGTCAGCAACACAACAAGATGATTTTTGCCTTTGCTTGTAACCTTTAACAGGGAGCTACCCTGATTCAGTACTCACAACTCCAACAGAGAACCACTCTTTTGCCACTTGCAGGGCTGAGCCTGAGCTTCAAAGGCCTCCTCACACATTTATATGGAAAACAAGAGAGGGGTACCATACCAGGCAGCTGCTCCTAGGACCTGACTGAACTCACAGCTATCCGGGGATCTCATGGCAGCTTCAATGTCCTGACAGACTGAGCGCGATTTAGCAGATTCTCCAGTCCTCTACAGGGTGAGCCTGGTAGGTAGCTGCGCTCCTGCACAGCCTCCTCTGACCGCTGCCCCATGGATTTAGTCCACTTCTAACAGTGACCGAGCTGCCTGAAATTGGCCTTCACCACACACACGTGCTTCCCACGCAAAGACTTAACGCCGCAGAAGCCGAGGGCTCCTTCCTCGCTCACAGCCACAGCGACTCTGCCCACTTTGGCAGTTGGGCACGTCCCTCTATTCGGGTGCCACCCAATTCCATTGGTGGGCTGCAGATGCCAGTCACTCACTATCGCCCTCACTGGTGCAAAACGGCGCCATGGCCCAGAATGCCACTTCCCAGAATCACAAGCTGTGTCCCCACTGGTCGGCTGGCTCCATCTAGAGTCCTGGTTTCTGGTTGGCTGCTTTTTTACTCCAGTTTAGATACTCTCTCACTCTTATTGGACCCCTCGAACTGTCCTGGCCCAAGATGGAGGGGCACAGCACACAGCGTCCCATCTGCAACAAAGGCAGGTTAAACAAAGCTGCATTTTCCCTATCACTCTAAATGATTTCAGGCAAATGGTTACACCTTTTGAGGGGGCTCCCTCAGCACTCCTAGTGACTACAGAAATGGATTGATCAGACAGCAGTCGCGGGTGGGATTCGAGCAGGGAAACCCCAGTCCCCCTATTTGTGCCATGAAAGCCTGTGAGCAGGCAGCCCTTCAAGAGGCAGTACTAGAAGCTTTAAAAGCACTCATAACGCCCACATTTAGCGGCCCTTATGCCGAACACCAGTCAGGCATGGAGCATTTAGACAAGCTCCGGAAGGCTTTTCAGAACCCCATTTGTAGGGAGGTTACATGTACCTTCATTATATTACTACGTACCGAAGAAATGTTGATGATATTTGTTGTTGTTGTATGGAAGAGAACCGAGTCTGAATTGTATGATTTCATTGGACACTTAGAAAGCAGTAATCCAAATCTGAATTTACTGTCACTTGTAATTGTAATAAGATCAGTTTTCTTGGAGTTCTGGTTGAAAACGGTCCTGATATGAATTTAAATACTGACCTATTTAGACAAAAGACTGATAAAAACACATTACTGTATTTTGAGAGCTGTTATCCCACTCACACTACAGTGGATATTCCAGCTAGCCAATTTTTAAGAATAAAGTGTATCTGTGACACCCCAGAAAAATTTGAAATGTGGGCATATGAATTAGCCAGAAGATTTTTTGAACGAGGTTACCCTGTACAGGTGGTAAACAAAAGGAAGATGGGTAGCCAACAGTAGGAACAGATTGGCTATGCTAGGAAATGAACAGCCACAAAAGTAAAGGAGAAGATGAACTGATCATTGTACAGGCTGATCTTGTTAACTGTATCGCCACTTTGGCTGAACAAGTCAAGGAAATGCTAGAGAAAGCATTGGGAGAATGTTCTGGCTGACCCAGTGCTGAGTCCGTTGCTCCCAAACAAGCCACACATGGTGTACAAGAGTGCTTCAAATACTGGTGACAAGTAGTACATAGCCTTCAGCCAAAACAAGTCAATGATAGACAAACTTAGGTGCCCCATTACAAAAGAGCAATAGGCAGTGTAGTCAGTCTATGTTTTGCCTGCATATGATGAATAGGAACTGTTTTTTAAATCTTGTGACCCACTAAATGTGTAAAGTAATATACCTAGCTGTGTGTGAATGTGAGGCAATGTATGTAGGAAAAACTACAAGAAAGCTGAATTGTCAGGCTGGGAAACATTTGGAAGATGTTGAGAAGGGAGAAGATACGAATGGACTAACTGTGCCTATTAACAAAAGTGGTAGTGGTCATCATTTCAAGTTTATAGGAACTCATAAAATCAAAGGTAACTGGGGGGGGTAACTTTGAGAACTTATAGGAAATTTCCGATCTAAGGAAGCCACTCACACATAGTGGTGGCTGCCCTCATCGGCCGTCATTTTATCCTGGTTGTAATAATAAAAAGTATTTAGTACCTAAGGATATGACTTATAATTTTGATTTTTAGAGTTCAGTCCTCCGCAGTTTGAATGTATGGGTTCGGCCATCACGCTCCCGCGCTCAAGCACTTAATGACGTGTGGCCAGGGAGAGCATGGGGGTGTGCCCCATTGAAATGAATGTGGCTGGATTTCTAATTCATTTTTAAAGTACAAAACAGTCACTTGGTGATTAATGAAGGACACTGCTCGACAAACATGGCCCACGTTAGTCGAGCGGTGTCCTTCATTAATTGCAAAGTGACCGATGTGTACTTTAAAAATGAATTAGAAATCCAGCCGCATTCATTTCAATGGGGCACACCCCAATGCTCTGCCTGACCACATGACATTACGTGCTTGAGTGTGGGGGCATGGCAGCCAAACCCGGACATTCAAACTGTGGAGGGTTGAACTCTAAAAATCAAAATTACGAGGTATATCCTTCAGGTAGTAAATACTTTTTATTATTACAACCAGGATAAAAATGACAGCCATTGAGGGCAGCCACCACATAGTGTGAGTGGTAGCTGCTCTCAGATAGGTCAGAAATTCACTTTAATAATGAAGGAAAAAAGGATTTTGAATGATTAAGCTCTGGGTTACCACGAAACTGCCGAGATTGAATAAGAGGGTGGGATTACTTCAATTTCTGTGTGAATATTTGTTGTTTGTTCTATTACTCCCCTCTCCAGTATCCTCCTGAATATTGCGAAGCAGGTGTAACCCCCCTGCCAGTGCAGAGAGTTACTAAACGGTGCCTTTAAGGCACCAAGTGAGTGTGTATGACTGCTGGGCATGTATGTACGCGTGTTAGGATTTTTGCACCTATCAGGTGCGAGGGGAGTGGCAGTTGACAGTCAGTCAGAGGAGAGTCGTGAAGGAGTGTGCGAGAGGGAGCTAGGCAGTTAAGTGTGTCATCAGGCAGCCCAGCATGTCGAGGCCGGCGATGCCTGTAGTAGGAGAGGATAGATAGCCCCCCTTCCCAAAGTATGGAGGAAAGAGAAGTTTCTCACCATCCATTCGGTGGGGCAGGACCAGAGTGAAGGGCAGCAATTCTGAAGAGAGTCAGGAGGAGAGAGTCATCTCCTCAGCTTGGCAAGAGTCATGGTGGTTGCCAGAAAGGGTGCAGACATTCAGGTGGCAGCTGGATCGATGGAGGGGTACAAGGGGGCAACTTTTATCCTTTTCACCCTCTTATGTCCACCAGGTAAAGGCTGTCCAAACTGTTTGTTTCTCCTGCAATGTTGCTGTATGAAAGTTAAGCCCTCCTCCCCACTGTTCTCTTTTTTGGGCCGGGAGCAGGGGAGCCTTATAGACTGTACATGTAACTGGGGTATATTTAAGAATTGGTTCCAGCTTTCCCCCAACTTAGAGATGTGCCACAATGTGAAAAAGATTACTACCCGCCCCACTGGCGGGGAAATATCCAGTTTCTTCAGTAGAAATTCCAGAAAGTGGGAGTAAGTTCCTCAGTGCTTCTCAATGGCAGGAAAACTCATATGGAAGTCAGCCAGTGTTTAAAGGAAAATAGAATTGGGAATCAGCAATGAACTGACCCCCAGCTATGGGTTAAAAGTTAGCTATGTGTATGCTGTGTTAAGCCACCAGTAACATATGTTTGGAGGTTCAAATCCCCCTTTCCTCAATAAGAAGATGTGCCACAACAAGTGTTGTAATCTGACCATTGAGCTCATAAAAAGCACACTATGTAAATATGTTACTGCGAGGAAAAGATGGCTTGAGCCTTTTTATCTAAAAATAAATGGTTTGCCAGTTTGCATCCAACAGCTGTGTGGAATTTGAATCTTTTAAAAGAACTGCATGCTTGTGGTCTCCTAACTCCATGTTTTTCAGGACTGAGGAAATCAACTGGACAGTGAGGCCTGAGGTACAGTGGGGAGCTTGTTCTGTGTTGGCAGTCTCCAGCTGCCAAACGTCAAACCCAAATCATTCACAAGGTCAGTAACCACCTAAATGCACTGCTTACAGTATTAAAGGACCCATAGGGTTGGATCCCTTCCCTCCCTCCCTCTCTGAAACTGAATTCCATCAAACCCCTAGACATGAGGGGTAGGGGTGAGGGTTTGCCTTGCTGTTCCAGTCAGGTCAATGCATGAAGTGGCGTCAGGTTTAAAAAAAACATTGCCCCCACGGACCGGAGTGCCGGCTTGTAAGTAGCCTGTATGTGGCACCATAGGCAGTTGTGAGTGGAAAATGAGGTGGTAGTGGTTACACAGGATTCCAGAGGGGAGCATATGGACATGACACTTATGATGGCCAAATAGTTGCTCAGCATTTTTAAAGTCCTGCACATACCATGCCCAAGTCTCCTGGAACCGATGACTCTTCTCTGCTTATTCGTGTAATAGTTCACTTTAGTAGTGAAATTACACAGGTAGTCTTTCTGGCATTACTATCAATAATTTGGATGACAGGAGAACTGGCTTTTTAATCTGTTTGGGTTTTGTGTGCATTTATTTAACTGTGTATGTATTAGCTTCATTATGTACAATCTGAATTATCTTTCACTTTGAACTGTAAAGGGCATACTGTTTTTTTTCTTTCATATGCTGGTTGCACTGTAAATTGCACCTCTAAGCAGTAATAGCTGCTGTAGCCATGAACAAGAGTCTAATAGCATGAAACATTGATGGGTTTTGTACGTTTCCTTCCTTTGCTGCTGAAAATTTGAAAGCGGCTCTGTTTAATGAAATGATTACAATACGCAAAATAAAATAATTCATACGCTTTGAAATTTGTAAATGTTTTCAGTTACTATCTAGTGGTAAGGTGTTTGTATCCCATATTTGTGGTCCCTATAAAATGCAGCTCTCCTTTGACCATTGTATGTATGAAATATACTCTTTTTTGAAGGTTTATATTTTTCAATGCCTTATACAGTAGTTGTTGAATTGGTTTTCGTTATAGGACTGCATAATGTGTCTGAAGTCTTTACATATGTACACGTCTGTCTTCTTCCAGATCACATTACCTAAATATCCCTCCACTGTTGTCAGATCTCAGTAGGTTCCTTCAGTGTAGTAAAGACACAGAAGCAGGAGATAATAGTTACCATGTAACAGGCGCTGGTCGGTCTCTGTCCTCATGGTGGAACGGGCCCCCATACTGCGAAAGATGACAGGGTCTCGCCCAAGGAAGTCTGCGGTCAAGCCAGAATACAGCTCTCCACCTGAGGAAAAAAAAATGATCACGTTGCACTGTCGGCTCACCACAAAGAGTGCCAGCTTATGAACCTTGCAGCTGATTTTTAACTAAAAACTTGAGAATGGCTCCAGTGACCCTAGTGCTGTGAACTCTACTGTCGGTTTATTTCCATCCCTACTACCTCCTCTCCCCCAGTTTTTGTTTTGTCTTTGTATATTCCATATTCCCATTTTGGCTGTCTTCAGCCTGGTTATCACCTAGCCCTATCCCTGAACCCAGACCCCAGAGAGCCCCATTTACCTGCCCTGTTGGGTAATCTGGGTCGCACTTGGAAACAAGCTTTGCTTCAGTGTGCCTTTCCCGGGTACCAGTTTTCAAATAAATAAAAATAAAACCTTTCATGGTAGGGTTTTGGGGTGGGGGAGGGGGATCCCCCATTGAAGTCTATGAAATCTGTGGCAGCGGTGCTCTTCCATGCTGTGTGGGCAGCACAGGGCCATGGTGTGCGGGGGTCATCCTGCTGAACCAGGAGGCTGTTCCTGTTCCTGATTCATCCCGCCCTGAGACACTGGGTCATGAATGCAGAATTAAACACTCAAAAGGCATGCGTGTACCAAGGCCACTGCATCTCCCCTCCCACTGCCATCACTGCCAGGCTTGCGCTCTCTGGGTACTCCCAGGTGGTAGTGATCAGCCTGACACCCATCTGGAGGTGGTGAGCATCCTCTGGCTGCTCAGTCCTCCTCAGGGATGCTCAGCCCTCCTCGAGGATGCTCAACCCCCATTCCCCCCTGTCTTGCCCATGTTGACTCAGGCCATTCCCAAACCTGGGTCTCCAATGTCGCAAGCGATAGCCTCCTAGTCTATAGTTAAAGAGCTAGTTTATAGCCTAGAATTAGTAGCAATTTTCAAAAGTAGTCCGCTAGCACTTGTTACATCTAAAGCATGTGTTTTTCCTTTCTGTTTTCTAATTAGATTTTCTACCTGACAGTGCTAGGTGTGATGTATGGAACAGCAATGTAGCTGGAGGCTGACATAATCAGTTCTTTTCCTCCATATACATCATCTACATTGTGACCTCACTGACTGTGACATCACTAGTTGTTACCAGTCAGGCAAGAGGGCGTGTGATGTAACAATCAGTGAGTTTACATGCTGATGATATAGTGGAAGGAACAGAATTAGATATGTCTGCCTCCAGGGAAAGCACTGCTTTTCACATCACACCCAGTGCTATAAGGTTGAAAACCATCTAATAAGTATATGGAAAAAAAAACACCTTAAAAATTAAAATGAACAGAAAAAAGCAAGCAGAAAAGTTTAGAAATTTTTAAAAGTAGTTCCTCTAGTTTTAAAAATGACTATACTGTTCTGCATGCCATTTTATGGCATTTCTAGCTTTTTAAGGATCAGCTACCTACAGTATATTAGTGTGTGTTTCTGTACATGTATAAACATAGCAATGTAGAAGAAATAGGACAGAAAAAGACTACTAGTTCATCAACTCTGCCCTGATGTCCTATGATGTATTACTCTGAATTAGTTATTTGGCTGCAACCCCCTTGAGATATATTCAGATGGCTTTGGGGGTCTTCCGTGCACGTGCACAGCAGGAGGTGGAGTTGGCATATAAATGACATGCAGTACCACTCACATTTCCAACATGCCCCAGTGCACCTGTCTCTGCATGTTTGGGACCTAGCTGGTTTAATAGAGATGTGGCCCAGGTAGTTATGGAAAGAGGACGGTGTATGGAAAATTCAGTAGGGCCCATAAGGATAGAGACAGGGAGGAATACCTGGAAAAAGCTAAAAAGGTGTGTAAGGTAGCCAGGCTAGCCAAGACCAGAAAGGAGCTGTAAATAGCAGAAGGAATCAAGAAAGCCTTTTTCCAGCATGTTGGAGGGAGGGGATGGGACACAATGGAATGCACTGTGAAACTAAAAAGGGAGGGGGAGTGGGGGGCAGAAAAGAGAAGGCAGAAGTATGAACACTTCTGCTATGTCTTTACAAAAGAAAAAGATGGCCCGGTACTGCAAGGGAGAAAGTGTATGTGTATGGGGGGGGCAGAGGGAGAAGAAAGCATCACAGAGGTCAGGGTGAAAAGAGGGCTCATGGCCCTCCAAGTTGCTAAGTCCCCAGGTCTGGATGGTATCCACCAGAGAATATTAAGGGAGTTGACACAGGATCTGTTCAGAAACTCACTGGATTCGAAGGAGGAGTCATAGAAGTGAATAACTGTGCATGTGGTGCCACTCCACAAGAGTGGGCCAGAGATGATCCAGAAAACTACAGGTTGGTCAGCCTGACCTCAACTGTTGGTAAGCTTATGGAGACAATGGTTAAGAAAAGGCTGGTAGGGTTTCTGGAGGCAAATGGTTTTCAGGACAAGAAGCAACATGAGTTCATGGAAGGAAGAGCCTGCAAAACTAACCTGATTAACTTCTTTGACTGGGTAACATGAATAACAGACAAGGGCCAAATAGTTGACATTTTGTACCTGGACTTCAGCAAGGCCTTTGACTTGGTACCACACAAAAGGTTGATCTAGAAGTTGGAGGATCTAGGGGCAGGGATGAAACTTACAAGATGGGTGGAAAACTGGTTGGAAGGAAGGACCCAGAGGGTGGTAGTGGGGGAGAAGAAACTCTCAGGATCAAGGGAAATCATCAGGGTGGTTCCATACAGGACCTTAGAGAAGATCTGGCCAGGCTAGAAAGGTGGTCAGGAATATGGTAACTTGGGTTCAATGCAAAGAAGTGCAACGTCATACACATAGGAAGTAGGAACCTGAGGATTGAGTACAGCCTGGGGGAGGGGGGTGTCTGGTCGCCAAATCAGAGGAGGAAAAGGACTCAGGGTAGTCATCACCAGTGACTTTTCGACATCTTGTAGGAAGGCAGCAGCCTAAGCCAACAAAATGCTTGACTCTGTTGCCAGGGGGATCACAAGCAGGTGGGAGGAGGTCATATTGCTGCTGTACAGCTTCTTGGTACAACAGCACCTGGACTATGGCATACAATACTGGCAACCCTCCCTGAGAAAGGATATAAACCTGATAGAGGCGGTCCAGAGGAGGGCGATGAAAATGGTTCAGGGTCAGCAGGTCAAGACACATGAGGAGAGACCAAATGATCTCAACATTTACTTGCTAGAGGAGAGGAGGGAGAGAGGGGACATGACTGAAAGCTTTAAGTACCTAAAAGGTATCAAAAAGGTGAATGAATGTTTCTTTTTTAGTCTTAGTGGGAACAGGACCACAAAGGGGCACTACTATAAGCTGTCAAGGCAGAGGTTCAAGAGGGAGCTCAGGAGACATTTCTTCACAGAAAGAGTGGTGATAGGGTGGAATGAACTGCCAGAAGAGGTTGTCTCCCTAGACATGGTGGATGAATTCAAGAGGGGGTGGGACAGGGTGAAAGTGAGAGTCAGGGTCAATGGGGCAACAAACGGATAAAGGGGAGACAGGTTTGATGGGGAGCAGAGCCCTCAGTAGTCACTGAGCGGGGGCTCTGAAATCCGAGCAGACTGTGACTAAGAATCAGGTCCCCTGATCATGTGCCTAACCACTACTGATACAAGTGGACCTCTCCCTTTGACTTTCATTCCTGGAGAATCCTGCTTCATAGTGCTGTCAAGAGTGGACACCTGGGATTTGCTTCCAATGAAGTCATCAACATATCTCATAATTAACACTCTTAGGATATCATTTTTGAACCCACTCATTGCTGGAACCCCTCAACAACTACCAGTAGGACTACCAAGTGACCATTACACAAGGACACTTCAAGCTGGGCAAAGCCCTATTCAGCCTCTTACATCTGCGATCACTAACCCTAGTAATAATGGGTAAATCACATGTACTGTAGTGTAAATGGTCACTCATTTGTAATATTATTGCTACTTGCTAATACCCACCAACAAAAGTGCTAGCAAATGGCCTGTTGGGGTCATGTGGACACTTTCCTCGTCCATCTTCCATATTCTTCATATCCACCCGAAACACATGCTGTAGGGAGAAGAATCATTGTACTGAGTTCTTGTTACGTCCCGTTCATGGGTCAATCACTTGGAGGGATGCATTCCCAATATTCTCAACTATCTGTACAACACAAAATATATCTGAGTACTACTGTACAATTAGTCATTTTACTAAATGGTATGTGGCAGTGTAACCTACGCACATGTGAATGGACTTTAAAAATGAGTGCACCCACCAACCGCACTACTCCCAGGCACTATGCACTAAATGAAAGCTATGAAATGCCACTAATCCAAGATACAGATAATTTATTCAATTCATTAGTGTAATGATAAAAACATTAGCTTCAAAAGAAAATAACAGCAGTGCAATATCAGATTTAAAAACTCATCTGTTGTGAAGCCAACATCTCTGCGACACCTCCAGTCTTCAGGGAAAGAAACTACTGTAACTTTCACTCACTTAGAGAATGGGCTTCACCACAGTGATAATTTATTCAAACTTAGGTGGCCCAGATTTCACCAGAAGAATGGATTATTTTTGCTCTTAGGTACTTAAGTTAAAAATAACCTTTTATTTTTCGCTTGGGTATGTCAAAACCCATTTAGTTTGTACTTGGGTACGTTATGTTACTTGACAGCCCTAGCAATCCAATCGCCTGCTCATTTCCTTCTATCAGCCACTCCTTTTTATCTTTTACAAATGAAAAGAAATAGTTACAACTACCATCTTGTTTATTTACTCTCAGCTATGAAAAGCACTTTACCATTTTGCTTGTTCATTTGAAAAAAATCTTTACATTTTTTATGCTTATTTTTTACTTTCCTCCTCACAAATGTTGTGTTTAGTCTTTTTAAACCTTCACAATCATGCCGCTTGAACTGCTGATGACATTACATTACATAACTTCGGCAGCCTCAGTCCGCCATCTGCCTGCCTACAACTCCATTCGAACACGCTCCCTGTAAAGCTGCACTTCCCCGCTCACCTCCACATATTCATCCTCTGTCTTCATATTTTCTTCAGAAACACTAAATTCTCAGTGGCATCATGTTGTAGAAACAGAGAAATGTAGACAATGAGAGAAGAAAAAGACCAATGGTCCCTCTAGTCTGACCGCAACGCCTTATTATACATAGAAACATAGAAACTGTTGGCAGAAGGGGATCGCTTGGCTCACTCAGTCTGCTGAGATTTTCTGTGCTTATTCTGTCTCCAAAGACCCTACCTAGTCTCTGTCAAATGTCCCTCCTCTCTGCCTATTTACAGATATTCTCTTATGCCTATCCCATGCATGTCTAAAGCCCCCCACTATTTTCACTTCTACCACCTCTGCTGGCAAACTGTTCCAGCCATCCACCACTCTTTCCAGTGAAGCAGTTCTTCCTCAAATCCCTCTTAAACATCCCCCTTCACCAAGACCTTGATTCTGTGTAGGGGTTTAACCCACTATCTCCCTATGCTCCCAGGTTTACTGCCACCACCCTGAGGAACTACAGAGCCCTGTACTCTATCTCAGAAGTGCTTGAAATCATTAATGGTACTGGTACCTGCCATATCAGCTGGAAGACTGTTCCATGGCTTAACCTACCTCTCTGTGAAATAAAACTTTCTCACATCTCTCCTGCCCCCCACCCCAAAGTTTCCACTCATTTCCCTGTGTTCATGAGTTGTTACTCCTGCTGAACCCCTCCTCACAATTCACCTTTTTCATGCCTTTCAGGAACTTGAAGGTCTTGATCTTATATCCCCTCTCCTGTCTGGCCTCCAGTGAGCACATGTTCAGTGCCCTAAGTCAATTTTCATAAGATCTGCCCTGCTGGCCTCAAATAATTTTGGTTACCCTTTGATGCACCATCTCCAGCCTGTCCTTATCTTTCCTCAGGTGAGGACTCCAGAACTGGGCATAGTACCAGTGATGTATAGAGAGGTAGTAAATGCCTCCTTTCCTCTGCTGTCAGTACCCCTCCCTATACACCCCAACACCCTGTGTGCCTTACTGTGTGTGGTTACACTGACTAGATTGTTTAAGGGAGTCACTTATGATGACTTCTAGGTCTCTTTCCTCAGTAGTGGTGCTCAACTTAACTTCTCCCATCCAGTACATTGACCTGGGTTTCTTGTTCCCTTGGTGCATCACCTTGCACTTTTTGGCATTAAATTTCAACTGCCAAACCTTAGACCACCTCTCTGGCCTCTGCAAGTCATTTAGCATTCCTTAATTCCCTCCTCACTGTCTACTCTACAACAGAGCTTAAGTGTCATTCACGAAGAGACACATATTGTCCTGAAATCCTTCACCGATGTCATTGATAAACATATTGAAAATGGCAGGACCCAGGACACTCCTTGAGGCACCTTATTTATGATCTTCCACTTCTCAGATTTGACTCTACTTGCTTCAACCTTCTACTGCTTCCTTTCCAACCAATTTCTAACCCCTAGCTCCTTCAGCAACCCTCGATGAGGCACTGAGTTGAAAGCCTTGCTCCAACTGAAGCAAATACACAGCTTGACCTTTATCCACTTTTCTCATCACCCAGCCAACCAGTACTATCAGGTTAATCTAACAAGACCTCCCTGCTACAAATCTGTGCTGTTTACTATCCAGGAGTCAATTTTTCTCCAGGTAGTCCACTGGGTCCATTTTGACTAGTGTCTTCATCAGTTTACCCACAACAGAGGTAACAGTGACAGGTCTGCAGTTACCCAATTACTCTTTGTCCCCCCTCTTGTGGAGCAGAACTATATCTGCTACCCTCCAGTCCCTCGGAACAAGTCCTGTTTGAATTTAACTATTAAATAACCCAACCAGGGGTTTGGCCAGTTCTGATGCCAAAGCCCTTTCCAGACCCTTTCACAAGTAAATACCCACTGCCTCATCTCATCACTGGGATCCCCCTTTCAACTCCCTTTATACCACTCTCTGGCAGTGGCCAACTGTCCTCCCTCATGAATACAGAACAGAAGTAGTTGTTAGGAACAGCCACTTTTTCTTGCCCTCCTCTCTTACCCTGCCTGTCTTTTTAGCCTAACTAATCCACCCCATGTCTTTCTTTTTTGCCAATATATCTGAAGAACTGTTTTCCCCTGCCTTTGACCCCCTCTGCAATACGCAGCTATGTGTTTGCATTTACATCTCTGAGTGCTCTCTTGCTTCCCTAGTTCATACTTGGTACTTCCCTCATTCTTCCTCTACCTGTTTTTCCTTGTACCTGCTGAAGGCCTTCTTTTTGGCCCTCACTGCCTCGGTGATCTT
The DNA here is from genome assembly GCA_016271365.2 of Neoceratodus forsteri. NCBI lineage: Eukaryota > Metazoa > Chordata > Ceratodontiformes > Ceratodontidae > Neoceratodus > Neoceratodus forsteri. The sequence continues at coordinate 1,703,854,627 of CM028129.1, read as the reverse complement.
TTTAGAGAACCATATTGGTCTCTTGTAACTGTTTCTTTTGGTTACTATTCTCATGCATGACTTTGTTGCCTTGAGAATAGCCCTTGTAATTTCTCACACAGTTGCAGTATGGTCACCTGGTACCTGCAGTGTAAAACAAATTACCTGGTGGGATCTGGCTCCAGACAATCTCAGGTAAACAGGCACACCAGAAATGGAGACACATAGATCTGTTCACTGGTTGAATTATTAAGCATACTTTCACAAAACTTCAGTAATCCCTCCTGCACGTCCTGGATCAATGTGTCTTGGTCCTTACCACTTCTTCAGGATCTATACATATAGAGAATAGTGGATGGGCAACTATGCACAACCAGTGTGAAGCTTGAAAGGTCCATGGGAATCAGAATCCTGAGGTGGCACAACACACTGTTTGGGCATTGAGTTGCCCATCCACAATTTTTAATAGTGTATGGTGCCCCCTAAATAAAATAAATGTGGTTTTAAGACTTTTTAATTTTTAAAATACAAGAAACAAAATGTTCGTGGCCATGTCGTATTCTGGGACTTAAGGCCAGTTGCTAGGTGTGATGTGTGGTTACTAGGGAGCAGACATATCTACATTTTTAGTGCAGACATCTATTGGCTGCAAATTGAGCATGGGAGGAATTTAAAAATAATGGCGACTGCATCTCTTACTTAGTGAGAGGATGACAGCTGTGAGGGACAGAGTTTCATTCAGTAAATTAATTTATATATCTGGTTGATCTGCTTTTCATTTTTTTATTTGCATGCACATAACTAGTTGATCTTGCATTATGTTTCCATTGATCCTGGTAGAGTTGCGGGTTCAGGTGATCATGCCGCTGCCACTGTTTATCTGGTTGATCCTGCCATTTTTATGGCTTGTGCACTTCAGCGTGCAACCTCTAGAGGTTTTTGAAATATTGTTGTACCCCATTAGGGTACAATCACGTTCCATGACCTTTTCAACTGTGGTACGACATTTTGAAAGCCACCGATTTCCATACATAACAAGCCCTCACAATACAGTCTAAGTAAATTATGCACATAAATACATATTTTGAAATCCTTTCTCAGAAAACAATTTGTCCAAAAAACATCTTATACAAAGTACATACTATCTTTCATAAATGGTCCACAGTAGTATAAAACCATCCCCAAATCCCTGCACACAGACTGTATTCACCACTTCATACAGTCAGAAAATATATATAGAATAATATTTAAATAAAAATCGTACCTAGAGGTGTTTCTTTTTTTTACTTAGATTATCCCTTTTAGGAATAAATCCAGTGAACCTGGTGTTTTAAACACTTGTCCACTGCTACAGGAGACAGTTTGGCAAAGAAGTAATATTTTAGAAATTTATTGAAACATTATATTTTCTCAGGTACCGATAGTATAAATATAAAAAGATTGATTGCTTTGAAAAATATAATTAATTGCTACCAAAAGTGTGGGATTTAAATTGGGTTTTACCTTATAATATTCCTAAAAGGGATATACTGATAGTTGAACTAATTAAGAAAAGCGCTTTTGTGATGCATGGATTGTTTATGGTCTTGAAAGGAAGTTTCTTTAAGTGATTACTCTTAGTAAAGAACAAAACACTGCTAGGTGGGATTTTTATTTAAATATAATTCTATTTATATTTTCTGGCTGTATGATTTATGTGCAGTGATTTTGTGGAGGGAAATTGTTTCCTGAAAATGTATATAAAAATAAGTACTTATGTGTGTGACACTTGGGCAGCTGGTTCTGATCACTGTATCATTTTTGTAATACAAAAATGTGTTATGGACTGTCTCTCATGAGAAATGCTGAAACAATATGTGAGTATGACACACATACACAGGTTTTAGATATAAGGTGTTACCTGGAAGGCCAAAAGCTAATTACAGAGTAGAACAGGCCTTGATCAAGGATCTCCTATTTATCTAAGTTAATTATAGCTGTAGTTGCTAAGAGGGAAATCATAAACTTTTATGGCATTTAGGGGAAGAGTGCAGGATTATGTGACACTGGTGTGAAGTCATAAATGCTTTGATGTCTGTGTGAGAGAGGATACTGCTTATAGAGAAAAGGAAGTTTATAGACGTGATTGGGGAAGTCATATGGGGAAAGGAGTTTCTGCTGATGCAACCTTAATTATCTAATTAATTCTAATATGATAAAATATCCTGGATGTTATGATTTTTCATAACCAGAGGAGGAACTAGGTGACCTCACGCAAAGAGGTGGGCAAAGCCAGCTTTTAAACAAGTATTCTGTTTTTCCTTAGAGACTTTTATCTACACTCTGACAAAGAAACATCTTTGAGCACTTTAAGCAAGTATACAGGTAGAGAGAGACAAAATCTAAGTACTGTAGTAGGAATTGCACTGTTAAAACCTTGTTCTTTTAAAAGATTTGTATGTTTTGTGATATATGGTTCTGTATTTTATGTTTTACATATTTTTTTATCTATTTTAGTAAAACTCTATTTTTAGAGCCTACTTGGTCTGTCCTTGAATTTCTTCCTTTAACAAGTGAAATATATATGGTTAAAGCAGACACTGTGCATAAGCTTGAATGTGATAGAAAACTGGGAAAAGGTAAGATTAATCTGAGATCTTTATTAGAGTTTTTAAGGGTTCACTTCTGTACACCTGGTTAGGTGCCCATAGGCAAAGATATCTGGCCCCCTAAAGCAAGAATTAGCTGAGCTTGTGCATTGGGTATGCTAGCAGGAGGTTCACAGTTTGAATCATTCCAGAACTGAGACCAAAGGTTGATTCGAACCCACAAAACAGACTTGAGGGTTACCCTGTTTCTGTTAACTGTTCACAAGACTACGCTCGGAGGTTGGCACTTTGAGAGTAGAGGGCTGACCTGCTGAGTGGGCTTGTGACAATGTGTATAATTTACTTATGTATTGACACTAAAAAATGGTAGGGACACCATTAAACATTGATCCAGGGTGTGTGCAGGAGTGATTATTGAAGTTTTGTGGAAGAATAAATACTTAATAATCCAACTGGTGAGCAGGTCTATGTGTCTCCATTTTTGGTGTAGCCCTTAATTTCTCCCCATCCTTCCTTCACTTCCCCGATGTTGAACACTCCAACTAACCTGTCTTGGACCAGTTCCTTCATCTGGTTAAGTCAGCTCTTCTGAAATCCAGAACTTCAGCCTTTGTTGAGGGCTTACAGGTCCCAAAAGACAACTCAGTCCAAATTGTGTTATGGTCCCTGGACCCTAGTGGTTCCCCAATGGGCACTCCTTCTACCAATTTTGAGTTGGTTAGCATCTCTGAGATCGGTCACCTACCTTGTGGGTTCCCTAACCAGCTTCACCAGTAGATAATCCTGCAATGTATTAAGCAGGGCCTGACTTGCAGTGCACCTGGCTGCAGGAATGTCCCAAGCTATGTGTGGTAGGTTGAGATCCACCACTACCATTGCCTCCTCCACTGCCACCCCTCTTTCTGCTACAGCACTTAGTTCCCCATCTCTCTTCCCACTCCTGGTGGTCTATAGACCACCCCCATTTGTAGTTTTTTTGCCCAAGTCTGCCATGCGCTGAATACACAGCAGTTCTACGCAGCCATTTCTGCCCATTATGGATCCATCCTCCACTGCTTCAGTTCCTTCCCTGACACAGAAGGCTACCCCTCCTCCTTTACCTTTCCCTCTATTCCACCTAAACATGATGTAGCCCCAGACTGTCAGGCCCTAGTCATTGTTCTCTGTGGCCCAAATTTCAGTAATGACTATGAGATCAATCTCTGTGTCTTCTACCATTGCCTGGAGCTCACTCATCAAACAATGTTTCTGGCATTGATTTCTCAAAAGTCCGTAACATTTGTCAACTCTGTTCTCTAAATATATAGTCCCAGGTCACATGCTGCCACCCTTCAGAGAAAAAGTACAAAATGCAGACTGGGAATTCAGATTTTCAAACAAAACCAAGCTGCATGTTGGAAGGTAAAACTTTTACCAGTCACATTCGGTAATATATCCATGCTGTAAAAATAGTAATGGGAAATCACCATAGCTACACTGACATCAACCACACGGCTAACCACTCACCAATCACAATACTAGGCTGTCATTAGAAAATAAAACACTGGCATGATACTATTACTTTCTGTAGTGGAGCACTTCAGAAATAAAAACCTTTTTTTGCAAGATTAAACTTTCACTCTTCTAGTGAGACGGTGAGGTTGGGGAAGGGTTGGAAGAGGCAGGTAACAAATTACACAAACAAAATACATAAAACGTTTTCTCTCTGTCAGACACACAACATCACTCCACCCTGCAGTCATCATTATGGACTGAGGGAGCAATCCCAACCAATAGGAGTGCTCCCTTCACCTGCGTGTGAGACTTATTCTGTGAAGAGTGTCACATGCACAGATACCCTGGAAATGGACACGTTCCTGGATGTTTTTTTTTTCATTAAATAATACCAGGCGTTCCCTCAATCTGTAATATTTTAATACATCCCCTGCCACCAGTCATTGTGGGATAAGAGTGGTTTCACTGGCGTTCTGTTCCAGCCAGAACAGTTGAGCTTCACTTCACTGTTCTCGCCGGAGTAGAACGTGCATGAAACCACAGCTATCCCACAATGAGTGGCACTAGGGGCATATTAAAATATATTATATATACATATTAAATTATTTAAAACAGCAATCAATAATGTCATTTAAAAAATGTTTAACTCTGCCACCTCTTAGTCATGGTCCTGCCCCCGACACGTGAAGATAAATTGCATATTTTGAGTTAGACCACTGCATATACCCTAGCTATCTTGTCAGTTTACCGCCACCTGTATGAATGTATATCTCATCTACATATGTCTGTCTGCATGTTTGTCTGTCTATATACTGTATATGTTGATGGATTATTTATAGTTATTCCACACTGGGTCATCACCTCATATTTCTTCTCTTCTTGTGTCACAGATTTTGAGATGTAAATGTTTTGCAAACTGGCCTTAACTTCAAAATAAGTATATGCAGAACAGACTATGTATGATAAAGAAAAAGCGGCATGCTGCACAGTTTAAAGTGCAGAACTGTGAACCCGGACGTCCACAGAAGGAATAAGTCCTGACTAGGTTTCTTTGTAGTAGATGATTGTGGCCGCATGTTTTTTTCATTCCCTTCCTTGGTTTTAGATGCAGGATTTGCATTTGGTCTCTATTTTGAAATGCCATACTATTACTGTTATCATAGCAGCCCCCTCCCTCTCTTCTCCTTTGCAAGGAGAACATATTCCATTCCCTTTGTCCACCATCATGTGATAAATGTCTGTTGTCACCTATTATTTTTGTTGATCTTCATTATATTTTTCTGATTTATTTTTCCTCTAAGGTGGCCAATCAAACTGAGCACCCAACTCAAGATGGGGACAAGCTAGTACTCTCTACAGCGACAATATTGCCTGCCTTGTCCTACCGATTATATTTTTCTTTATACATGCCAGGATTCCATTACATTTGTTGACAGTAGCATCACTTTGCTCCTTCATATTTTGTTTGCTGGCAGTTATTATCCCAATATACCTTTTTTGTTTGTTTTCCTAATCTGGCTACCATTTATGAAGTACGGTGTATTGATATTATTTTCCCCCAACTGCATTACCATGTAGTTCTCCAGATTGAATTTAAGCCTAGAATGTGTTGCCCCATTCACTGTCTCATCTAATTTCATCCTAGAATTTGGTATTATTTATAATATGTTAACATATACAGTTCCTGTGTCTCTTTTGCTTATAAGACTGGCTGTTCAAGTTCTTTCTGCGCCAGAAAGCAGTAGGGAAGGCTAGGGGGATGCTGGGGTATATTCACTAAAGCAGTAGGGAAGGCTAGGGGGATGCTGGGGTATATTCACTAAAGCAGTAGGGAAGGCTAGGGGGATGCTGGGGTGTATTAGTAGGGGTGTCATAAGTCGGAAGAGGGAGGTAATAATCCTTCTTTGCGTGCAGTACTGGAGGCTACACCTTCACAAGGACATTAACCAAATTGAGGCAGTCCAGAGAAGGGCAACCAAAATGGTGCAGGGACTGCATCAGAAAACATATGAGAACAGATTAATGGAACTCAATATGTATACCCTAGAGCAAAGGAGGGAGAGAGGTGACATGATAGAAATATTCAAACACCTTAAGGGCATTAACAAGGTGAAAGAGTCTAACATGTTTCAATATAAGAAAAATAGCAGGACAAGAGGACACAGCATGAGATTAGAGAGAGGCTGATTAAGGGGTAATGTGAGGAAGTTCTTTTTCACAGAAAGGATGGTGGATGCATGGAATGGCCTTCCTTAGGAAGTGGTGGATATGAATACAGTGCAGGGCTTCAAACAGGCATGAGATAGGCATAAGAGAGCAATACAGATGAGTATGAATAGATAGGCCATTGATAGAGCAAAGGCTGATGGCACATTTATAAGGTAGAAAAATGAAATGGGCAGACTGGATGGGTCTTGCGGTCCTTATCTGCTGTCAACTTCCATGTTTCTATAGAACTGTACAGCTTTGCTTCCCTTTGCAGAGCTGTCACTCAAAGAACTTGAGAAAATTTTTTTATAACCACAAGAGAAGCTGGAACTATTATCTGTTTTATTTATTTATTTATTGAGATCTTGGATTACAAATACCTTTGAGCTGAGAGCTCTTTTACAAAGGTTTCACGTCAAATAGAGAACAATACTTACATTGTGAGTTGAGGACACTACATGGGTAAGAAACATTTACAGGTACATTCCATAGATTTCATAGCATATTCATACAGTTTTGGAGGGCTAATTGAACAATGCAGGGATGCAATTGAGCAAATTACACAAATCACAATAAAGTAGATAGTTAAATCCAGTAGGCAACTGTGAGAATCAGCCCAGAAGGCTTTGTCCAAGGGTAAGGTGAGTGCGGGGAGGGGGAGAGGAGGTCGAGGGGAACAGGGTGTGAGGGGGAAGAGAGAAGGAGGGTGCGAGAGGTTGGGAGAGGTGGGTATTCCTGGGTTTGAGATAAAGAGTTCAGGGACAGGCAGCTTAACTGCTAGGTGCAGCAGTGGGGCAGATGGCTAAGTGCGTCGATGGGACAGTGGGGGCAGTTCTACTTGAATCTGCTAGAAGGAGCAGTCACAACTGCAGCATGCTGAGAGGTGTTCCCGTAACTTACGTTTCAAAAGTCCTAGGTTAGGTTTGGTCAGAATGTCACAGCTGAGGGAGTTGAGCCAGTTGGAGGCTTGGTATGCAAATGACCTTTGACCCTGCGAGGTGCAGCAGACGGGGACTTTGAATAGCTGACAGTTTGTTCCTCTGGTGCACTGGGGGTTGGACATAGGGCATAGGAGGTTCTGAATGCTCAAGGGGGTTAGGCCCATAGCTGTTTTTTTTTTAGCAAGTAGGCAGGTCTGGTACTTCAACCTGCCTTTCAGATGGAGCCACCTGGTTTGGGCGTATAAGTCACAAGTATGCGTGAGCCGGTGAGCTCCTGTAATTAGGCTGCAGACTTTATTTAAGGCTATTTTAATCCTTTTAAGGGTTGTGTCTGATGCTGTGCTATACATAATCAGGCCATAATCTATAATGGAGATAACAGAGCTGCTGACTACAGTCCAGAGTGCCTCAGTAGTCAGACAGTGTTTATGTCTGTGATGTAGACCTATTCTTGCACTGACGGCTCTGGCAACTTGTTCGATGTGGTTTGTGAAGGATAGGGTGCTGTCTAAGGTGACCCTAGGTATCTGAATGAGTGGACCAGATCAAGGGGGGTGTCAAGGCTATTTAGTATTGTAAGCTGATGAGATCTGTGCTTGTTGTGGGGGTTAGTGAATATCATTCCCTTAGTCTTTTTAAAGTTTATGAGCAGCTTTTGCTTCACAAATCAGTTCTCAACATTAGCAAAATTCAGCTGAAGCTGCTTTTCCAGGAGTATTGGGTCCATGTTGCTGGTACAGTTCACAGCATTGTCTGCATATAGGAGAATCATGTCAGGGCATGCAAGGGGGAGGCAGTTAAAGAATAAGCTGAAAAGTAGGGGACCCAAGATAGATCCTTGGGGGACACCAGTGCGCACTTCCCAGAGGACTCCATTCATCTTTACCTGCTGAGCTCTATTTGCAAGGTAGCTTCTGAACCAGCTCATGGTGCTTTCAGAGAGCCCAGTGTTGGATAGTTGTTCAATCGGCAATGTATGGTTAACCGTATCAAAGGCACTGGTGAGGTCGATGAATGCCACACCCACCATCTGAGCTCTGTCTAGTGCGTTATGTATAAAGCTGGTGAACTCTTTCAATACAGTGGTGGTCCTGTGTGATTTTCAAAACCCATGTTGTTGGGGGCACTGGATCTGGTATTTATTGATGTATTCAACTAGCTGATCTGACATGATGCGCTCCAATGCTTTGGAAAGAGGGGGGAGAATGGATACGGGGCAATGGTTAGTATGCGTGGTGCTGTCTCCACTTTTATGGACAGGTGTTACTACTGTGGCTTTCCACCTCTGTGGGAATTTGGCAAAGCATCACGATAAGTTCAGGATTTGTGTCAAAGCGGTGAGTATTTCATCAAGAGTGAGGGTGACAAGTTTAAGGACTAGTGTGTCTGCACTGAACCTAGATTTTCCTAGTACATCTTGCAGGTACTATTTGGCTTCCTTTTTGGTAATAATTTTTAAATAGAAGGGGGGGGCAGTGGTTGGTTATCATTTACATCATTGTTATTGTTAACTACTGTCTCAAAGTAGTCTGGGGGGAGAACACCGCTGAGGTCGGTAAATGCAGTGTTTAAAGTGTCAGCTATGACTTTTGGGTCTTGGGTGATAACCCCATTAACGTCCAACATGGACGGTGAGGTTTTGTTGGTTTTCCCAGTCAAATCCTTTAAGTTGCCCCCAAATGTTCTATCATCTCCCCAGGAGTTGGCGTGCTCATCTTTATAGTGATGACTTTTAGCAATGCGGAGGGTGCGTGTACATGCATTTCTGGCTTTTTTTATATTGCTGCATATCAGACTGTTTGCTGGAGGCTTGAGCCGGATGCCACAGATTGTCTCTGTTGGTCATAAGCTCAAGAAGGGGCAGAGTGATCCATGAATTACTTTTGCCCTTGATCTTGCATTTCCTGAGAGGGGCATATCTATCACAGGCTGCACTGACCACAGCAATGAAGTAGTTGAAAACTTGTTTGGCATCTTGTGAGGCATCAATAAGGGACCAGTCTTGTAGTCTGAGATGGGAATTTAATAGTTCAAGCTGCCCTTTTGCAAGTACTAGGCTAGTTAAGGTTTTAGTTGGGGGGGGGTTAGCGAATTTGTTGGACCAATAACATAGACTAGGGGAGTGGTCACTAATTGAGTTTGGGATGATGGAGATATTCATTATTCTCCGAGGATGGTTGGTACACAGCCAGTACAGTAGTGCACTTGAACCAGTATGATAGTTTATTCTAGTACGGGAGTCCACCATCTGTGCAACACTGATGGAGGAAATAACATCTCTGTAGGGGGCTGCATCGGGGGTCAGCCAGTTTACGTTAAAATTTTCCACCATTATTACTCCAGAGTTGTGGTTTAGGTTGTTAAAGAATTCTATGGCCTCTTTGAAACCATTAACCTACTCTGTATGGGGGATATAAATCAAGACCACGGTGAGTGTCTTGCTGTGGGCACCAAGTAATAATTTAACCACGAGCACTTGGACACTGTTTCCAGTGTTTGAATAGGGAATTGCGTGACCCTGGAGAGAGTCTTTCAGATAGATGGCACAACCCCCACCCTTCTTACTAAGCCTGTCCTGCCTGAAGAGGGTGTATCCATCAAGTCTGATTGCAGTATCAGGGATCTTTGGCATGAGCCAAGTTTCCACTATGGAGAGTACATCTGGCCTGTATTGAGCAATCCAGACTTGGAGTGTGTCGAATTTGGCTAACAAACTACAAATGTTGATAGATGCAAGTGTAAAGGTACCTTGCTTTTTATTGTGCCCCACTGTTTGCTGCATAGGGCCAGGGTTGACGTGATTGCTGCCTGACATTAAAAAAGGCATCAATGTAAGTTACATTGCAGTTACATGTCAATTTATTCTTCTCCTTCTGGCACCAGCACTTTCATTCAGTGGAAGGTGGCTGGCCATGGAGAGTGGCGGCTTGTGTCGGTCACCTGCTTCTTCTTCTTCACTGCATTCTTGAAAGATGAAAAGGGTGTGTGAGGGGAGAAGGGTAGGATGAAGGGTGCTGCCAGGTTGGAAGGAAATGTTTATTTGACAGCTAAGGAGCACTACAGACAGTGGCTGGTCATGGAGGCAGGTGGGTTGTATCAGTTGCACATCATGGGTGTTTTTTCAGTATTAAAAAATATGAACTTGTGGGTGCGGTGGGGAGTGTGGAATTGGGATTCTATAAGATGGTGAGTGGATGGGGTTTCTTATTTTGAAGGTTTGGGCTGGGGCTGGAGGGTGAGGGCTGTTTCTTTCTTATTAAAACAAACACACAAATAATGAAGAGTTGCACTGCAGTTACATGCAACTATATTGCAATTGCAATGCAGTTACAGTGTAGTTATACTATAACTACAGTGTAATTAACTGACACTTAAAGTGCAACCTGAATGTGAATAACAAATAGCCAAAAATTCAACCTGAATATTCAACATAAGTTATTCACTCAGCCCTGAAGTACAGTTCTGTTTTTTGGAGATTCTTTTCTGAGCATGCCCCCCAATCCTTATCTGGCAATCAGGGAAATCTTTGCTGCTTGTCTGCTAAGGATAAAATTAATCCTTGGTTTCTATAAGGCCTTTTGTTATGTGTGTGTTGTGTGGGAAAGTGAGCATTCAGCCAGTGTGAACATTCAACCAGCAGAATTCTGCAGAAGTTTGAATTCCTGCATTCTATGATAAACATTCCATCTATGGAATTTGTGACTAGACAGATGCTTGACGGCTGGGAAGGAACTACTTTTTACTCATACCTTTTAACAAAAGAAAATGCATGTTTTTAATAAAAAAAAGTTGGCATTTTTTAGTTTTGCTTTTAGTTTTCTCAGTTTATCCATTTTAAGTGCAATAAGATACCTCCGTGTGTGCATTATACTGATTTAACTGCACTTCCAGGGTCTAAAGATTACACCCCAGGGTGTGTGGTTAGATAAGCATGATGCACTCCCTTTTGTGTCTTTATTTATTTATTTTATTTATGTTTTTGGTAACCAGATAAGTGCACTGATCCAGTGGACCATTTTCAGTCACGACCCGGGCCACAGGGTGGTCTTACTTCCTACATATTCAGTTCGCCTCTGTCGATTATTTGTTTAACTGTACAATGTGTAAAAAAAGTACAACCACTGTTGATATTGCTATTTTATTGTAGCCAGGTACTGTGCAACAGATGCTCAGAATTCACTAGCTAGTCTCTATTTATGTTTAGGATGGTCAATTCAAATGGATTTCATGGAGCTCTGGTTCCCAGTAGCCTGCCACAGTTCCCTTCAGCTGAGAATTATTTTCTTGTTCAGTAATGCTGAAAACAATCATGAGGAAAACAATGCGGTCTGTAGAAAATCATCTCTGCAAGTTAGCTGACAGAAGGAATTTCTGCTAGAATAGTAAGGTTCGCTGCATCTCTCCACACTGTACCTGGTCTGGGAATAAGTATAAGCTACATGACGGAATCGGACCTTCCCATGCAGCTACTCTGTCCCCTTCCTCAGGACAGTCACAATGCAAAGTGGACTGTGTATTTTGATGGTGCACAAAGTGGTACCACTCTGCTATGGGCCCAGGCTCTGAGGAGAGGACAAAAATGTCTGGAAATCTGAGACCCAGCTAAGGGAGGCCTTCAGTCCCCTGAGCCACCTTTCACTGCTGTTTGGTTTTTGTGCATTTCTCTAGGCCATGCAAATACTTTCAATCCTCAGTCCCAGAGCAAGGCATCATAGGTCTGCAAATCCTTGTGCAAGTCGGGCTGACAAGGCTGTGCCAGAACAGACATCAGCCCTTTAAACAGACTTGCACATGTGAGCCAGTGTAGGCTGAGAACATTAAAGTAACAACAAGTGTTTTGACCTTCTGGGATTTCTCAGCGTATAGCAGTCATTATCTCAGCCAGGCACCATGTCAGAACCCCTAGGCAATGTTCATTTAGAACCCTCAGAGTGAGAATACTGGAGAGGCAGTTTGCAGGGAAAGCAGTATATGGAATCCATAAAAAGATGCAAGGAGATGACTACGATTGAAACAGTTTTGTTCTGTGCATCTCTCCACACCATACACATACTTTCAAGCCTGTTCCTCTATGACTCGCTCACCTTACAGCAGCGCTAAATCTGTGGGGAAGCCTATTCTGCACCTGCCCACACTGTACCAGGCCAGTGGATCAAAAGAGGGCTTCCACCTTTCATCAGTATTAAAAAATGTAAAGCTGCACTGTTTGCTAGCCTGCAAAACATTTCATTATATAGTTTATATATTGTTATCTAGTTTTTGGTTTTTCACCTTACTGCCCCCCTCTCTTGATCACTCCTTCGGGCCCTCGTAAGCCCTGTTTTCATCCCTGGAACCACCCCACCCTCACCAGCCCACATGGCAGCCTACCCCAGGTATCCCCGACATATCCCTGTGTCGAGTGGGTCCCTTACCTTCATAAGGGATCAGCCTTGCAGCAAGGAGGCGTGACCGTGGGTGCTGCAGAGGCAGTGGATGCAGGTCGAGGTGTCCAGGAGGCGAGGGGATGGAGGGGCCATCACCCGATCGGCTGAGGCGCTGTTTCCGTTTTTCTCCTTGAAGTGGTGTGCCTGTGACGTCAAGTCGTACGCCGACATCCGCCACTCCCCAAGTATCTGCTGGCCAGCTGTGCTGCTGCTCCTGGCCTCTGCCAGGGGCTGCCAGATGCTGAGCCACATCCCCACCCTCCCCCTGGAGAAGGCGAGCTGTCGTTGGACGCTCCAACCTTGCTCTCCCAGCTGGCCCTCCAGTGACCCGAGTCTGACCCCGAACCTGGGTCACCAGCGTCGCAAGTGGAAATCCAACCACTGCACCAACAGGCCGGCCGTTATATAGTTTTTATAATTATTATTTTATTTATATAGTTTTTTTGCAGCAATATATTTTTGATGCCATTAGTTTCATTGGCAGTGTGTTTTAAATTCATAGAAACATAGACTTTGACGGAAGATAAGGACTGCTTGGCCCACCTAGTCTGCCCATTTCCCTACCTACAGGATAAGCTGCAGATCCTAGTTAACCAACAGCCTATTTCTTCCTACCCCCCACAAGAATTGCCTTATGTCTGTCCCATGCATTCTTGAATTCTCTCACAGTTTTAGACCCCACAACCTCCTCAGGAAGGCTGTTCCATGCGTCTGCCACCCTCTCTGTGAAAACATACTTCCTCACATTGCCCCGAGCCGTCCCCCCTCTATCTTCAAATTGTGTCCCCTTGTTCTTGCACATCTCTTTTTCTGAAAGATGCTACCCTCTTGAACTTTGTTGATACCACTGAGGTACTTAAAAGTTTCTATCATGTCCCCCCTCTCCCTCCTTTCCTCAAGGATATACATATTAAGCTCCTTTAGTCTCTCCTCGTATGGCTTTTCTTGTAGACCCAGCACCATTTTAGTTGCCCTCCTCTGGGCTGCCTCCATCCTGTGTATGTCCTTGTGGAGATGAGGTCTCCAGAGTTGGACGCAGTACTCCCGATGGGCTCTCATTAACTGTCTGTACATAGGGATAACAACTTCCTGTTTTCTGTTGGTGATGCCTCTCTACATCCTAGTATCCCCCCCAGCCCTCCCTACTACCTTCTCACATTGCTTGCTAACCTTAAGGCCATCTGATATGATTACCCCCAGGTCTCTTTCCATTTTTGTTGTTGTTACTACCTCCCCCCCATTGTGTAATTTTCCCCTGGATTTTTGTTTCCCAGGTTCAGGTGCACTATTTTGTACTTCTTTGCACCGAATCCAAGCTGCCATATTTCGGACTATTCCTCCAACCTTGCCAGGTCCCTTCTCATCCTTTCCACGCCTCTTTGTGTATCAAACCTGTTGCAGATCTTTGTGTCATCTGCAGAGGCATACTTTTCCTTCCAGTCCCTCTGCAATGTCACTTATAAAGACATTAAAAAGGACTGGACCCAGTACTGAACCCTGCGGTACCCAACTCTTTCTTCAAAGTGGACTCCATTTACAATCACCTTCTGTGTCCTGTTGTCCAGCCAATGTTTTACCCAGGCTGCCAGCCTGGAACCCTATCCCAGGCTGGTTAATTTGATTATTAATCTTTTGTGTGGGACTGTGTCAAATGCCTTGCTAAAATCTAGGTAGGCTAGGTCCACAGCCCCTCCTAGTCTACTACATCGGTCACCCAGTCAAAGAAATCTATTAGATTCATCTGACATGACCTCCCTACTGTGAACCCATGCTGCCTTGGGTCCTGTGCCCCACTGGCCTCTAGGTACTCAACAATTCTATCCTTCAGAAGTGATTCCATCATTTTCCCTACAACTGACAGGTCTGTAGTTTCCTGCCTCTGTCTTGCTCCCACTTTTGTGAAGGGAATCACATATGTCTTCCTCCAGTCCTTAGGTACCACACCATCCTCCCATGATTTATTAAAAAGGGTAGTCAGTGTCACTAGTTCTCTCTTTAATTCTTTTAGAATTCTGGGGTGAATTCCATCAGGCCCCATTTTGCTTTGTCCACCTTCAGTTTTAGGAGTTCTTTCAGAACCTTTTCTTCTGTGAAAGGACTGGGATTGACCCCCCCCCCCATCCAGAGTGCTTCTGTAAATTGAATTAGGCACCACCCCCTCCTCCTCTTTTATGAATACTGAGCAGAAGTATTCGTTCAGCCCTGCTTTTTCACTGTCCCTCTCTGCTCCACACCGTCCTTTCTATTTAGCCTCACTATTCCTCCCTTTGTCTTTCTATGCTCCCTGATGTACCTATAAAAGGTTTTATCCCCCTTCTTAACCGAGCTGGCTATCATTTCCTCAGTTTGGGCCTTTGCTATTCTGACTTCCCTCCCTGCTTCTTTCTGCCTTAACTGGTACAGTTCTCTGTCCTGCTCCTTCTGTGTTTCCTTATACTTCCTAAATGTTATCTTAATGCAGTCACAGTAAGAAGCTAGTTTTTATAATCAAAATGTAGCCTCAATAGATGAGAGTTTTAAAAATTGACAGCGGTGGCCATCTTTATTGACTTGAGTCATTAATTACAAAATTAGTAATAGAAGCGGTTTTAAAAATATTTGAGGAATTGTGGCCTTGATGGAAGAGGGATGCCTGGATATCAAAGCAGTCATAGAAACAAGGTACACAGAGAACCATAACTAGGATGTTAATATACCAGGCTATACAACTTACAGGAGAGACAGGGAGGGTAGAAGAGGGGGAGGAGTAGCTCTCTATGTAAGGTAAGGGATAAAAGCAACAGAACAAAAGAGTATACAGGGAGGAGAGGAGGCACTGTGGGTCACCTTAGAGACTGGAAATGGCACCACAGTCCGCACAGGGGTTGTATACAGACCCCCATGTCAGGGAGAGGGAATGGACAAGGATATGATAGAAGGCATCCTTAGGATGGCAGAGAAAGGTTAGTTACTGCATTAAGATGGTGCTAGCATGTGTTTCTGATGGTAAGCAGCACAGAATAACACCAATTTATTTAATTTATTCCCTGTGGGTGTGGCAAGTGACTGGGAACTTAACGAAAGTTCAGAACCACATAGTTCAGTTCAAGAATATCTTACAAAAACATCAAGATACCCATATTTATTTTCTGTTTTGTTTTATTTCTGGACAAAGATACAGGATTTTAAAAGCTCCCACTCCTGTGCCATGCCCACCATGAAAAAAATGTAATATCTTGGTACAGTGCTGTGCTGTTTGTCATCAGAACATATGGTAACAACATCCTAATGCTTCCACAGTATGCCTGCAGTACATACATTGAACAGGTAACAGGGCTAGAGATGTTTAAAAACTCTGAGTGGCAGCCATCTTTAATTACTTGAGTCATTAATTACAAAATTAGCTATAAAAGTTGTTTTGAAACTATCAAGAACATTTAAATAACCACTGATGATAAATTTAAGGACATCTGAAATATACTTATGCTAAACAATTATATGACAACATTTTTGTTGACTTAAACATAATGCTGCTTTAAACATGAGGGAGGAAGAAATTAAAGAAAAGAGAGAGACATACAGAAAGGGAACACAGAGTAAGAAAATATGAATTAGGAGACTCGCCATGTTTCTGTTCCCCTTTAAGCCAGTGAGCCAGTACTTTCATTCCAAATGCTGGTAGTCCATTTCATTTACACATTCCCAGTCTGGACTGCAAGAGCACAATCACAACACTGTTATCTGATGTCTACCTAATGTGCATACAGTAATGTAGCCAAAACCACAAATTTCACCCTGTTCTTTCCCCCTGCAGAGCACTTATCTTGACGGGGAAGCAAGGTTTTATTTGCACCTGCCTAGATCTGATAGGCAGCATTCCCGGACTCTGACTTTATCTTGGCTCTGTGACAGACTGTATACCAAAAATACAAGCACGTCCTAGGTCAATGTGCTGTTTCATTCATTCCAAACAGACCTGTTTATTTTCTAGTTCTTTTCCTATTCCTTGATCTTCTGCCCTATCCCCACCAATGACCCATTCTTTCACTGCCCCCCAGTACTCTACTATAACTGTAATGAATGACTGCCAGCTACATAGCAGTAGGATTGCTAATTTCGCTATACTAGGCCCCTTCAGCCTCTAGTCCACTAAAATGCAGCTTCTCCTCCACCCCACTTTCCTAGTTTTCCTGAGATCTAAGGATGGGCATAGCCCCAACATATCACAACACAGCCACTGTAACTTTAGCTTGATCTAAATGCCTGCAAACCCAAATGCCTACATCTGGTTTACAGACTGCTGTGCAAATGTGCAGCATGATACCATGATATAAATTGCATCATATTTCATTTAGGAGAAATGGATACACCACTGTGTCAGGGACTCCTTGCAATGGTTTCCTCAGGATCATTTCCAGGTGTGTCCTGGGAGCACAGGATGGTTAAATGACTTGCTCAGGGTCACACAGTATGCAAGTGGAGGTTGTGGGAATCAAACCTAGGTCTTCTGGATCTAGAAAGCTTATTCACAGCGTGTTGCTCTAACCTCTAGGCTATAAATGCCTTCACTGTGACTGCATGGATGGCAGGTATTAAACACATAGTGTGATATTTTTGTCTACCATTTTCTTTCTTTTTTTTATCTAGAATGTTGTCCCCTCTTCTGTGCCTCTGTGTTTGTCTCCTTTGACAGCCCCATGGCACATTATAAATCACTAACATGATTTCAGCCAATCAGTGCACAGAGGCTTTTTACCTCCTGTTTTGTGTGTGTTCTCGTGCAGAAGCATTAGGAGGCAGCACTCCACTTCAGTGTGTGTGTGTGTGTGGGGGTTACAAAATAAAATTAAAATAAGATTCGAAACTTATTATATCACTCATGCTAAACTCGGGTGATTTATAATAAGTAAATAGTGCCTCCGACCGATGTCTCTTCTTTATTTTGTTTATTTCAAAAGTTCCACCAGAAAAGACATATTGAGCTGAAAATTAGCTCATTTCCAGATGCGTCCGGTGGGGAGAGGGGTGTAAGAACAAAATCGGGCAATAGATAATACAATAAAACATAATGCAGAGACACAAATTAAATAGTACAGAACAAAGTTCATCAGACAGGTAAAATTATAGGCTCAAATATTTACAAGAACAGGATGGGGGATCTGTTCCACAGGTTAATCAAAGTACATTTTAATGGTGTGGGTACCAGGGATAGGGATAGCGCAGACCAGTACCAGAGGAATATCCCCCAACCATCATCCCCACCAGGTGGGCTGTCCAGAAGCAGCAGAAAGGAATGTGAGTGCGAAGGGAGAGGCAGGGGAGTTCATGATATAAGCTAATAGTCCTCCAGGGGATGTCTCTTATGATACAAGATGCTCCTCTAGTGACGTTTGGGCAGACAGAACCGCCTTGCCTCTGCCACCACCACTAGCCTTCTTACTAGATGAAGACCTGCTGGGAGAGTGTATTAAGCTCTACATACCCCGCAAGTGATCCGCATTTTGAGGGTCAGACCCTGAATTTCACTGTAAAACCCGTAGACCCGCACAGCCTTGCCACAACCCACAAAATGCAGCAGCTGCCAAGCGAGTCTTTTGCGTCTGCGAAGTAGGTCCTAAAAGTAGAGCGTGCACTCGAGGTACTCATTCCTGACCTCGCACAGTGCACAGCTGCTGCCATATAGTTGCGCCTGCGTAGAATGGTCCTCTCGACTTTTGAGCAGCCACTTCAGTGAGCAGTGCAGCATTTTGAGGCAGAGTTCAGTGGTTTCATTAAAATACCCACAACCACATTGGAAAAAAAAACCCAAAGCAACCGGTACAGATGTCATCTGCAGCCTGTGAGGAGGAGGTGTTCAGTAAGTGGCCCAGGGCTGGGGTGAGAAAAGAGGAACATTTTGGGCTTTGAGTGACAGTCTGAGTAGTCGCTCACAGTTTTGGCTTTAATTATTTTCTAGTTGTGCTGCAGCTTGCTTTAAGCATCAGGTGTGCCGGATGGTCTTCATTCACCCCTGGTAGGGATCTGAACTCCTCAGAAGTATTGCATGGGTAGATTGGTTCTCCCTCCTCAAAACACTCTGGAGGAGCTGCATATTTTCTTTAAATGCAGTTGTCGGGTAGCTCCCTCTTAGCATCCAGGCTCTGCTTGCTGCATAGTTTTATTAAAATATGCAGTTGTCAGGTTTTTATCCAGGCTGAGCATAATAAAATGCAATTGTCAGGTATCCCCCCCGCTCAGCCTCCCACCTCAGCACCCCTCCTCCCTCTCAGCCACAGCTGGACTAGCAATCCAGTTGTTGAAACTTGGGAAGTCTAATATCAATGTTTAAAAGTTATCAGAACCTTACTAGAACCAGAAAAAAGGTTCAGAAAAGATTGTTTTACAAAAAATGGCATCAGTTCTAGGTGGCTCTGAACTTATTTGAACTGGTTCTTCCATCTTTACTTCACGGTCCTCTTGGCCAAATGTCATGCTCAGAGTCTGTTATACCATAAGAGACATCCCTTGGAGGACCATTAGCTTATATCATGAACTCCCCTGCCTCTCCCCCCACACTCACCCTCCTTCCTTCTGCTTCGAAATGGGGCCAATGGTTGGGTGATGTACCTCCAATAGTGGTCTGTGTCAGCTGTGGGTGGTTGACTCATGAAGCTCGGATGTACTAGGGTCCATTCTCTGCAGGCAGCGCAAGCCACTTTCCTCCCTGTTTTCTACCCCTTTCACTAGGATGCTGGCCCCATGATGCAAGTGCATGCACGCACACAAAGTGTGCAGCTGAGTGGCATCGCCCCGCATCCCTCCCCAATCAAAGGCATGATTATGTCTATAACACCAACTGTGATCACACAGGGTGGCGTTACAGCATTGTCATCGCACAGCTTCCCACCCCAGAGAGGGAGAGTAATAAGTGTCCTCTGGGAGGCTCAATCCCTCTTCCCCCTGGCCAGCTCATGACAACTAAGGTCTGCTTCTGAACCCTGGTCAATGCTGCCGGGGGCAATACTGCTACCACTGTGTTGACAGGCTGGCCTTGTCTAGCATTTTCTAAGTTCTCACCTATTTACAACTGTACAATTTGAACTGAACTCTCCTGACCCTCACAGCGGGATGCATCGCGTCAGATACAGTAAGTAACTTTTACTGGAAATACAATGATTCCAGGCTAATATGGGGCTAGGCCCAAGCAGTGTACAGTGGTAAATGCTGGTTAGGGTGAAGGATATCTGTGGGCTCTTCAGGTGGGGCAAAGAGGCTTGGGGTAGAGAGAAGGAGGCCCACTGTACTGTAAATCCTAAAATTCTATGGATATCATGTTTTAGCTTTACATTTCAAATTATGAATTTCAGACCACAATTTGTAAAATCCTAAACTGGATTAGAATCTGATGACTCTGATTCCATGACTCTGAATCTGCCTGTCTGAGCAACCCTAGTATACTGTAACTGTTAGCACTGGAGTTTTGTGCCCCTGGGAACCCACATGGAAACAAAGCTGCCCCTAAAAACAGGACAATCCTTGGAAAGTTAATCAGTAAATAAATGATTTCCACGTTGTTTAGTCTTGGCCTTTTTTTGGCTAGTACACTGAAGGAAGGCTTTGTGGCACGTCCTTATGAGTAGGACAAGTGCTCAAAACTGAACAGTCAAAAGAGCTATGTATTTAAATTCACACGTTTCTCAGGTGAAAAGTTTCAAAGCAAAAATGCTTTAGTAGACAAACAATGGCGACAGCGTAATCCCCTCAGTATCAGTCTGTTTATCCAGTTCTCATCTTCCCTTTAAACATGCCTTCTCTTTTCTTCTTTATAATCCTTTTTTTTAAACTTTCTGTAATCCTTAGTTACTTCATTCTTTCAATTCCTTAACAGCTTTCTCTCTGCTTTTCCCAGTACTCTTTTTAACAACTATTCTCTGCAGTTACCTGCAGAGTTAACACCTCCTATACCACAGGTGCTGCAGGGCAGGCACATTTTGCTGCGGGTAGGTAGTCTTTCCACGTACTTGTCCAGCGGAGCACCTGCAGTTGGATCAGTCAGGAGGATTGACTTCCCATGTTGAGTAGCATCATGTTGAGTGGAGTAAAGCACATTGGAAAATGGACTGAGAAGGTACTTAAGCATGACTGGTTCATGGCAGTCTGTATTTCCATCCTTTGTTTGTATGCCTTCGGTCCCTAGTTTGTCCCTCCTCCTCTGACAGCACCCCTGCCAGCCCCTTCACTGACCTTCTTATTGGCTTACTAGTTATGCAACACTTATCCAGCACCACAGGGGTGTGCTGGGTGGGCTGCCATGTTGGTTGTGCGTCAGCCTAGGTGGGAGTGTCAACACTGACCACTGGATGGAGAGAGGCTTTTAAACCTTGCAGAGCCATGAAATGATGTATCAGTCCAGAATTCCTATAACGTTCTAATTCTGGTGGCAGCCTAAGGGTTAATCTACTTCCTCCTGAGTGTGCTGGTGGGAAATGACGTGCAGGCATGGCATCCGGTGACAGCTTCTTCCCTTGCAGTGTGTGCTCGATAAGCTATCACTTGGCCTCCACCAGGGGGCAGTCAAGTAGAGACGCACAATTCCCTCCCCACCCTGAGGAAGGAAAGCTGTTTCATACAAGCACGATCCTCCAGCCCCCAGTCAGTCCCCAACTGGTCCAAGTTTGTTCTTGAACCTGGGTCTTCAGTGGAGTGAACAGCAGCGCTACCGGATTGGCCACTGTTTATGGCATTTTAATGCCTTGTGTTTATGAGTCCATACCCACCACCTGAAAAAAAATGAGCAGGTGCCAGCCTTCTTACACACTTATTCTATCAACGTGCACAATTACAATCTTAATTTTTTTTAATCCACCAATCTTTTTCTCAGTTACCTTGACAACTCCTCATTCAGTGACTCACCCACAGTCTCGTTCTGTTGCTCTGTCTTGCTCACTCTGTTTCACGCCCAACAAACCATGGTTTTTGGTTGAAAATAAGACGTGAATAACAGCACACAAAAAATATATTGAGAAAGAGAAGTTTAAACCATCAACTTTTTCTCACAATACTGTGTGCTCACTCACTGCTTGACGCTCCTTCACCCACACACTGCTAACTCAGCTGAGTTGCACGCTCCTTTCCAGTCGCTCACACACACTGCCTGCTACCTGCCTAGATTATGCAGTGACACAGCACCCTATACTGACAATCTGCTAGCAGAAATGAACATTTTATTTTTAAACATTTGTAAATGTTTTTTTCAAAGTGCATATTCTTGGCAGCCAAACCATTTTTTGAGGAACAAGACGACCCTTCAGGTTGTAGGGCACTGGTGGATACCCACATTTCCAGGGGATGTAAAGCCCTTTGCCTGCAGCAGTGGACCTCACTATACCGCTGGGAGTGTGGGTATTCCCCAAAACCTCACTCCCTGTCTTGCCTTATTACTTACATATTCCTACATAGAAGGATTGCTTGGATACTTTAAAATCTGAATTAGGATAGCCTGATATTAACATAATCTCTGTCTGAATCCAATATACGATCCTAACCTCAGATGCTATCGGATGTCTGATTCGGGTATCTAACATATGACTACACTAACCCCTAAAGAATATTCCTCCCACCCTGCAACTATAAAACCCATGCCCAAACCACCCCATAAGCCCCACCTCCCTTCCCTGAACTCCTTAGACTGAGAGCACATACTGAAATTGAATGACTTACTAAATAAATAACATTGAATTCTCTTACATTTATTAATCTGCACTGCAACTTCTTGTAATAAAAACCCACTCCTCACAGCAGGAGCAGGCCTCCCCCTACCCTGGCACAAGCCACCATCCTACATCCCCAGTTCAATTAAGCACCCCATCCCCACTCAACATGCCCCCTAGCCCCCACTTCTCTCATCCCCATAGCACCAAAAAGTGCAACAGTACTCCTCAGGTCAGCTGCGAAGGGA
This sequence comes from Neoceratodus forsteri, assembly GCA_016271365.2. Lineage (NCBI taxonomy): Eukaryota > Metazoa > Chordata > Ceratodontiformes > Ceratodontidae > Neoceratodus > Neoceratodus forsteri. Next base: position 1,703,832,075 of record CM028129.1, on the reverse strand, counting down.
GCTGCCTGAGTTAAATAAGGTCCCACGGAGGAGCAGCTTGCACTCATCATCAGTCCAGGTAGGTGAATAAATGATGACATCCCCCAGTAGTAACACCTCATTGGCAACATAAGTCCAATCAGGTATCACTGTAGGAGAACGTTATCCTTCATTCACTTACCTGGACCGAAGATAAGCAGAAGCTGCTCCACCGTGGGGCCACATTTGAATTAGGCACCTTTATCTGAAATCCAAAACTTTTGCTGAAATCCAAGATATCAATTTAGCAAAACAGATACCTGAGTAACCGTTCTATATAGTCAGAGGTTCTGCATGAAAGTGAAAGTGGCTAGAATGCAGTGTCTGAATCTGAACCTCAGTATCGATTCCTACTTATGACATTGCATGCGGACAAGCAGCTAGCAGAGACAGTTCCAAAGGACAGAACAAATGTGACTCCAAAAACACAGGGGGATCTGAATAAGCTCAGCGTTAATAACAAGTACAAGAAACTGTAAACACGATCTTGCTAATTGGTCCTCAACGTAATGCCCTTAGTGGCCCAGTGAGGACCAATCCATAGCTGGAATGCTGGTGGACTCTTAGCTGTTTAGCCAGTAGCAGAAGTTTGTATTAATTTTATTATTATTATCACCTGAATAAATGACTTTGAAGTGGTCAGTTGATTTCAGGTTCTTCTACAGCAGAACGAGTTTTCTTGTGCTATAAAAACGTTTTTTGCAAGACCAAATTGTGTGGTTTTATTGGTTAAGTACAGAAAATGTTTTGTCCGGCCTACTCAAAAAGCTGAATTACTCTCATTTAATAGCATCTGCTAACTGGCCCAAGAAAGAGGAAACCTGAGAGCACGTCTTTGAAAGAAAAAAAAAAAAAAGCCCTGGCCCTCTGTTTCCTGCAGAGAGCAAGGGATCATAACCTCTCACCTCTCCCCGGTGTCCCACGTAGACAAAGGAGCAGACAGGCTGGTAGGCGCCGGTGCCACAGGCCAGCAGGTGGGTCTTATTGTAGGGCTGCAGTAGTCGGACATAATTAGCACATTCGGTCTGAAAAAAAAAATCAAACACAGAATTTGGGTTAGTTTGGGGAAGCATAATATGGTAACTGCTAGTCACTAACATTTGTGTCACCAAATATATTCCTGGGAACATATCTTAATAAATAAATTACAGATTGCCAAGAAAATGTCCCCAGTACACATGGAGGGTTTTGGGATGCCAATTGTGAGACTGTTCTGAGGGAGATGCCCCCTCCCTGCCAAATTTGGAAACTGCCTTCTTTTAAATTCTGTCCTGGGAGTTGGACTCAAGAGCCCTTGTAGTAGCAAAAGGGTCTCCATCCCAGAGTATGCAGCGTGTCATGGATAATGATGTTTAACTCCATGATCTATGAAAAGAGATGCATCCCACAACAGTAGGTTAGTGAGGATCCTTCAGTGGGATTCAAACTCTGGGCCCTAGTTGTAGAACATTGTCTCTGCAGCAGCCAGTGTGACACTGGTGAAAAAGAAGAGGCATCGGCATTTATATAGCACTTTTCATACACATTGTATCCCAAAGCATTTTACATGCAACGCTAGACTGGAAGTGAAGTGACTGAACATGTAGCGACAGCCATTTCGCACATCAGCACCCATACACAGCCTTGGACAATTGCATGAACTGGTTTTATGGGAAGGGGAATGGTGGCCAGGACACCGGGTAAAGTCTTTGAGTTCTTTTACTTCCACCTGGATACACACACCAGGATAGCAACAGAGATGGGTAGAAGGAATCTGTTTAACATCTCATCCAAAGGACAGCACACTTCAACAGTACAGCACCCCCTTAGTACTGCACTCAGGTGCCAACATTAAGGTAGGATCCCAACCCCAGTGTGGGACTAGAACCCAAGACCTTCTGGCCCAGAGGTGGATGTGCTACTAACTGAGCCACTGTAGCATCTATTCATGATGAATTATTATACCAGGAATCTAACTCAGGGTCTCTGTGGTAACAGGCAGTCTCTGCAGAGTCACATTAGTCAAGTGAGTCACTGAACAAGGGTTCAATCTCCGTGCCCTTGTAATTGCTAGTAGTCTCCAGATCAGCAAACTAGGTGAGTCACTGTATCAGAATTCAAACTCAAAGGTCTTCATTCAGCAGATGGCCCTCATGCTAGATGGTGATGTGAACCATTGCACTGGGACTCAACATTCAGGGATGGTTTAGCAGTACAATAGAAGGTCTCACAGCAGCTCATTGGTGCGAAGTGTCCTACTGCTAACCAATGAACAAACAGTATTTAATATTTTTCTCCATGCTGTGTTTAAAGGACTCCCATATCTACAAGGATTCCTGTATTTTACATGGAAATGGAGCAATGTACAGGGAAAGTGTTCCTACAGACGTTCACTGGTTATATAGGAAAACAGAGCAGCTTCCACAGGAAATTGCAGGAGTCCTCCTCCCTTCACATTCTGAAAGGGTCCAGCTAACACTGGGCACAATACTAGGAAGACATCCTGGCTTTTGGCTGAAAAAGACATCATTTATTACAACAGTATTCAGCTGCCAGCTCAAACTAGGAAGCTGACACCTGCTACAAATACTGCTCCCCCCAAAAAACTGGCACAAAGGGTCAGCTAATATCTTCCTGTTACAATAACACAGGTCAGGAAATGACAGCTGAGGAGGTCAGCAATTGCTTTGTGCTTCACTTTCCTGCATGATTCCTGAGGGACATGGAACAGAGTCACATAAAGCTGTCTCTCTCTCAGTATAAATTGAGCTCAGGACAGAGTCACAATGACTGCTTACAGTATGTGACAGTGCTGACGTAATGTTCCTAACGTGAATATCAGTTAGCACATTGTAAACAGGGGAAACAGCATTACAGCATATTCTCACCTACAAGTTGATCTCGCCTACAAGTACCTTTTCCTTGTCAAGTTTAGCAAAATTAAAGACATTACTTTGCTGTCCAAATTGTATGGAACAAATCTATTTTGTGACTAACATTAAGCATGTAATCTATCTTTGTGGACAGAACTGGACACAAAATCAGGTTACACACTTGCAAATTAGTTTATCATTATAAACCCTGCAGATAGGCTGACTTCATAGATAAGTTGAGTCCTCCTTCTTGGGGGCCTAGTTTTAGCCTCAAAACTGGACATATATGTGAGTATATATAATATACTGAAACAGAAGGTGATTTACCTTATAAGCTGACGTTTAAACAGTTTTTGAAGTTGTAATCTTTATTTACACATTAAAAAGTGCAGCTTCTTTCACTGCTAACTATTGAAACTAAGGTTACTTGGAATTGGTACTGACAGCACTCAGAAGGGTTGGATTTCATTTTTTTTTCTGAATTTCAGTATTAAAGGCTAGAAATCCAAATTATGAAAAACAAAACAAACAAAAAAAACAATCGGATGTGGAATCACATTATCAAAATCTGATTCCACAGCTGAGTCTGGTAATCACTTCGACCCCAGGAACAGACAGGCAAGTCCTCATTCCTTCACAGATTACACCACCTACATCTGTGGAGTGCCTCCAGCTACAGATGAGCCCAATACCTCAACAACTTTTCATGGGCTTTCAAACTATGTCAGCCCCTGTACCTAAATGTTTCCCACATTAATCAGTAAGTCAGTAAGTAAGATTTTACTAATATCACGCTCAGTCTCAGAGGCTCTGGGCGCATTACAAGGTGGTGCAAGGACATACAACAACAATACGAATTACAATTAAATAACAGGGCCAATAATTAATTAGCAGCTAAAATCAAATAAAAAAATGTAAATCAATATACTAACTAGTTAAAAATGCTTTATTAAAAAGGTGTGCCTTAAGACCTCTTTTAAAAGCCTCTACCGATGGGGCCTCCGTCAGAGATCTGGGAAGTAGATTCCAGAGGGCCAGGCCGGCCACCTCAAATGTTCGATCTCCTGAGGTTTTCAGCCTGGCCCTCAGAACTGCTAGGAGGCCCTCAGTGGAGGAGCGGAGCAAGTTCACCAGGATGACAGGGGTCAGGAGATCACTCAGATAGCCAGGGTCCAATCCGTATAGGGCCTTATAGGTGAGCAAGCCCACCTTGAAGATGATCCTCCATCGGACAGGCAGCCAGTGCAGGTCACACAGGACTGAGGCCACATGACTAGATCTAGGAAGATCTGTCAGCAACCTGGCCACTGCGTTCTGCACCAGCTGCAGCCGATGGAGGTTCCCGCCACTGATTCCGAAATAAAGAGCATTGCAGTAGTCCAGCCTTGGCATGACAAGGTCATACACCAGTTCTAGCAGGTTGCCAGGCAGAACTAGGGGTTTAATCCAGGTGATGTTCCTTAAGTGGTAGAAACCACTCTGAATGACAGCAGACACCTGAAACTCAAGCGTCAGACCATCGTCAAGGATTTCTCATCCTAGAAGCAGCAGACAATGCAGCAAGGCCAAGGAACAACCTTGTTTCTAAACCTGTTGCAGGTACATCACACTGGCAACCAGGCTCAACCACCAGTACCTCTGTCTTGTCGGGATTCAGTCGCAGCCGGTTAGTAGACATCCAGTCTTGGATCTCGGCCAGGCATTTATTTAGCACTTCTATGGCGTTATTTGTCCCCGGGGCAAAATACATATACAGGTGGGTATCATCTGCATAGCAGTGAAAACCCAGACTGTAACATCTAATTAACTTACCCAGGGGTAGCATGTACACCACAAACAACATCAGTGACAAGATCGAGCCTTGAGGAACTCCACAGGGCAGGGGTTTTGGGCAAGAGGAGAAATTCCCCATCACTACCCGTTGCATCCTGCCTGTGAGATGGAATTCAAACCAGTTGATGACAGTACCGGTGAGTCCACAATACTCTCTAAGGCAATCAGGAAGCACAATGTGGTCCACAGTGTCAAATGCGAGGAGAGATCTAGAAGAATGATATCTGACCGGTCTCTTCCATCTCTCGCCCTAAGGAGGTCATTTTGTACCCTGACCAACACCGTTTTGGTGTTATGCTTTGCCTTAAATCCAGACTGAAATGGCTCGTAGATGTCAAAAGCTGTGAGGTGTGCCTCGAGCTGCAGAGCCAACACTTTCTCAACAACATTCCCCAAAAAAGGGAGGTTGGAGTCGGTCGATAATTCGCTAAGACATCAGGGTTGAGAGATGGTCTGTTTAGGAGTGGCTTCACCAATTTCTCCATCAAGGCATCAGGGAAGAACCCCCCTGAAAGCGAACACAAGATATTATCTTGGTGAACACTGGACCAACGGATTCGGCACATCCCACTAAGAGATGAGTCGGGCCCGGGTCCAGTTCACAAAAGGTTGGCCGCAGTGTCGAGGTTACCTCAATGACCTCTAACACCCTCACCAGCTGGAACTCTCCACAGACAATAGGATTGCCTCTGCCCACACAAGGTCCACCACTGCAGGGCTGTTCTTGCTCCACTGGGGAGATCCCAGACTGAATAGAGGAGACCCTGTGAGAGAAAAACTGAGTAAACTCCTCGCACAAACTGACTGAAAATGCTCTTTTTGGATGGAGACGGGCAGGATGAAGTAACCTGTGCACAGTCCGAAAGAGATGAGCTGGTCAGTTCCTCCCTGCAGCAATCTCTCTGGACAGGAACTCTGCCTTCTTGTGGTTGATTGCCCTTTGATATTCGCTGTAGTGAAGTCTCAAAGCCAGTTTATCCTCCTCGGACCCTGTCCACCTGCAACACTCCAACTTCCGACCCATGGTCTTCATCACCTTGAGAGCCCCATCAAACCACGGGAGCCTAAAGTGAGAAGACCTGGGTCATATATGGATTGGTGTGATGGCATTGAGTGCATTGGAAACAGCACTATTATAGGCTGTCACCGCCTTGCTCATGCCAACCGCACATGCAGTACTCACATCAGAAAAGTCCACAACTGCCAATCGCCAATAGTCTGTCTGGGGACAACCCCTTCAATAGGTGAAAGTGGACCATCTCAATGGGGGAAGGACTATCAGGGGGAGCCCCAAACGAGAACTCCACTGTGCAGTGATCTGACCACATGACTGGATCAATCCTGGGGTCAGTGATCTCATCCCTAGTGAGACTACCAAGTCCAAGGCATGGCCGTGGTGGTGAGTCACAGAAGCAACTTGTGCAAGGCCCATATATGTCATTAAGTTGCAAAGGTCTTGACCAAAATGTGAGACTTTGTCACTGACAGGGTGTTGAAGTCACCCAGAATCAACAATTTGGGCAACTCCAACACCCTGTCGGCGATGAAGTCTGCGACTTCCTGCAGGAATTCTCCCTCATGCCTGGGAGGCTAGTACACAAAGAGAATCCTGCAGCCTGCACCTGGATCCCCATGCACAACCATGCATTCAAATGACAGGCTAGAACCCACTAGGTGCACGGAGAAGTTCAAGCTGGATCTAAAACAGATGGCCCCACCCCCACCCCTACGTTCTTTCCTCAGGCAGTGCACTACAGAATACGCGGCCTGGACTGACACCTCCAGAACAGCCCTGCATTGTCAACCAGCCAGATCGACCAAAAAACTCAAGTCCACCATAATTGCAGTCTTGTTTCTCATTGATCTGGTATTGCATAGCACCGCCCGAAGGGGACATGCAGAGACTGCGAGCCCACCGGCTACCTGCCTACTCGGTCCAACAGGATCCCTGGGATGGGCACTAAACATGTCTGGCCTCTCTCCAGGCCCTGTCTCAACTCAGGGTGTCTCCTGCCCCTAACCACCCTAATGCTGCTCACTTCTGCTGTACTCCCAGTGCTCCACATTAACACAACAAATAAAATTAAAATAACACATCACGCTAATGACCCAGCAGCTGTTGGTTGCTCTAGCCAGCTCCTGTTTATAGTATATGGTTTTGCCAAATTAGAAACTTTACATTTTATTAATGCTGTGTTACAGAACAGAAAGTTTGTGGTTTTGTTTTTTTTTAAAACAAAACCACCCCATATCTGATGCTCTTAGTAGTGCCTACTCATTCCTAAAAGATATTATTTCACCATTTGTATTTTGTATGTAAATTAAATTACTGGTTGTACTTAAAAGCGTTACAAAAGTACTTCAATTTGTTTTTAAATCTTTCCTGTGGCTTGTCTGAGAACCGTTTTAGATGACTCTAACTAAGAAGGCAATGGAACAACAGAGATGAAAGCACAGCTAAATGATCGATGATGGGCTAACTTGCAACAACTGGATGCCAAGACAAACAAGATTGATATCAGAAGTGGCTTTATTATAGACTGCCTTACACTCAGGATTTACAGTAGTGTTCTTTGGAAGGCAATACCTCGAAACAAAAATAAACGCACACTAAGCCTCAGAGAGTGATTCCATCTCTGCTATAGGATGATACAGGCCTCTAAAATTCAGCCTTTTAGAAAAAGGGCATTGCTCAACTGCTTCAGACTTCAGAGGTATATGTCATAAACTACAATCAGCCACATCGCAAGCATTCATTTTGTGAACTTTATTGCACGACAACAAGTTTGTTCAGTTAGCAAGCTACTATATTAGGTAATTTACTGCTAGAAAGAACTAGACTAATAGAATCTGAAATATTTACTGCTGAACAGATAAGAGGCATGGCTATGTCAGAAGCTCGTGCTACCCTCATCCACTGGGTAGATAATTACAGTAAAATATGCTCCACTGAGGAACATAATGACTAAGGGTCCGATCCTCAAAGGGAAGCATGCCTATGGACTGGGTGTATGCTAAATGTCCTGCTCCACGCATGCAGTGACCTTCACACATCCAAAGCCCTTAATGCACTCCCCCTCTGCACCCAGTCCCAAGTCACGAGTATAACTACTACAGTTTATTAGTTGGGGGGAGGCACGGGGGTGGTTGCATGCAAGCACTTTATTCACAAAAGGAAATTGGCAGTGTGGAGGGGCAGAAGCTATGCAGCCCAATGAGCTGGTGTAGCGTTAGGGCACCCCTTCTTTCCAGGCATAGGGGGTTTCCCAAGGCCCGGACAGCATTCTCCCCACTTGCACCCAGCCATCTGAGACTGTACAGAGGGAAGGGTCTGCACCAGCACAGTCTGGTATTTCATGTAAACTGATAGTTTTCTCAATTGGGATATGACAGTCCTTGGATAATTAGTGTATCCCACCAATCCTTGTTTACTGTGGGGCACTGGATCCACTATGGGGCCAACCCAGATATCTGATTGGATGCTTAGCGTCCAGTGTGGCACCTCCCACTGACCTGCCCGTGGCCCCTCTGCATAGCTCTCCATTAGTAGCTCCTGGGGAGTTGAATGCCAGCAAGCACACTGGCATCTGAGGGTTTGGAAATAAGCAATCCAAGTATGCACAAGTCACATGCCTTTGGGCTGCCTTCGAAAATCACACTTTATTGTGCAATTTTATAAGGCAAGAAAATAGAGTTTTTATTTATTCATGGGGCCATGGAGGTTACTCGTTGACATTCTAAATTAACATAAGAAGCCTTAATATGAGAGGGAGTGCAGGTGCTGCCTGACACTTGCGCAGCCCCAGCTGGACGATGATTCCATGACATTGGCCTTGGCTGTAAAAGACAGCCACACCCCCAAACCCCAACAAGAAAAAAGTGTTGCCATGGTAGCCCAGTGCATCAGGGTGGGCAGGGCAGGGGTTCCAAGTTTGCCATTTAAAATTGATTCCGTTTTTAAAACCTCTAGCACATTAATACATACTGTACATCCAAACGTCTTCAGTGACGCAAGTGTACCATGTATGCATGTAGTACACTATGTTATTGATCTACCAAAATATAGCATTTTCATTTAACTCATACAGATTTCTAAGATTTTTCTCTCTCCACTCTCATAACTCTCTATTTCTCTCCTCCTTCTCTAGGGTACAGCAAGCTCCAGGTATCAAATTTTCAAGGCACCCTTGTGTTGGGAGTTAGCACCCAGCCCTCCCCTTTCTCAACTTAGTACCGCAATAAAGATACCTGAATGACTGCCAGGGTAACCTGTTTCCATTTGTTATTACAATATCACGAGTTCTTACTCCGTGGTTAAAACCAAGCATGGCCAGCCAGAATGCGGGCAGAATCTGAAATCACAGATGGGCACATAATGGGCAGACTAGATGGGCCAAGCGGTCCTTATCTGCTGTCAAAGTCTATGTTTCTGTGTTTCTAAAGCACAATATTACAGTGAGTTACTGGTTATCATCACATTGCAGCAGAACCACTACCTATTGGGGCAGAAGGGTATATAAAGTGGAGCGGTCTCGATCATCTGGAACTGCAGACCAACCCGTTAGTCACCACTATGCACAGAAAGCTTGCAGGAGTGTTGCTGTATGTTACATGTTTCACATGTCCCCCTCCGGAGAGGATGACTGGAAGGAGATCAGGTGTGCTGGCTGCTATCATTATTGTGTCCCCTACGAAGACAGGACTGGAAGATTAACTGTGCCTGCAATTAACTTTAAAGGTGTTCTCTTCTGGAGAGGGGGACCAGCAGGAGAACAGACACACAGGTGGCTGATGTTAGCATGTTCTCCTACAGAAAAGGGGGACTGGAGGGAGAGCAGCTGTACCGGTGACTGACTTTTAATGAATCCTCTAGAGGGACCAGTAGGAGACCAGCTGCACCAGCAGCTGATGTTAACGTGACCCCCATCCAAGAGGGGGACTGGGAGGAGACCAGTCATGCCTTACGCTAACATTAATGTGTCTCTGTCTGGAGAGGGGGAGCATGAGGAAACCAGCCATTCCATTGACTGGCTTTAACATGTCGCTCTCCAGAGATGGGGTGGGAGAGGAGACCAGCTGCACCAACAGCCATGTTAACATGCCCCTTTCTTGAGAGCCAGTCAACATAGTCAAATATGGGCACATTATGGTCAAACATGGACTGCCCAACATAGTCAAACATAAACATATTATGTTCAAATATGGACCAGGCAACAGAATGACACATGGACATATTATAGGCAAACATAGAAACATAGAAACATAGAAATTGAAGTCAGATAAGGACCGCAAGGCCTATCCAGTCTGCTCATTTCTTTTTCTACCTTATGAATGTGCCATTGGCCTTTGCTCTGTCAATGGCCTATCTATTCATACTCATCTGTATTGCTCCCTTATGCCTATCCCATGCCTGTTTGAAGCCCTGCACTGTATTCATATCCACCACTTCCTGAGGTAGGCTGTCCCATGCATCCACCACCCTTTCTGTGAAAAATAACTTCCTCACATTACCCCTTAATCGTCCTCCCTCTAATCTCATGCTGTGTCCTCTTGTCCTGCTATTTTTCTTATATTGAAACATGTTAGACTATTTTACCTTGTTAATGCCCTTAAGGTGTTTGAATGTTTCGATCATATCACCTCTCTCCCTCCTTTGCTCTAGGGTATACATATTGAGCTCCGTTAATCTGTCCTCATATGTTTTCTGATGCAGTCCCTGCACCGTTTTGGTTGTCCTTCTGTGGACTGCCTCAATTTGGTTAATGTCCGTGAAGGTGCCTCCAGTACTGCACGCAGTACTCCAGATGGGGCCTAGCCAGTGTCTTGTAAAGAGGGATTATTACCACTCTCTTCCGACTTGTGATACCCCTACTAATACACCCCAACATCTCCCTAGCCTTACCTACTGCTTTAGTGGTCTGCTTGGATGATTTCAGGTCATCAGTGATGATGATGCCCAAGTCTCTTTCTTCCCTTGTGACTGCCAGTAACTCCCCTCCCAGCCTATAGGTGGCTTCAGGGTTTCTCTTCCCTATGTGCATGATCTTGCACTTCTTTGTGTTAAACCCCAGTTGCCACTCTTCCGACCATTTTGCTAGTTTATCAAGGTCTCTTCTCATTAGCCATATTATGCCCAAACATGGACAAACCAACATGGACAAACATGGATCTATTATGGGAAACATGGACAAACTAACCTACTCAAGCATGGAAATAGTTTAGTCAATGGACTAACAAATACTGTAAACATGAACAAACCAACATAGTCAGACATACACATACTATGGTCAAACATGGATAAGATGACATAGTTAAACATGGACAAATTATCGTTCAAACATGAACCAACCAACCAGCATAGTCAACCAAGGGTGCATTATGGTCAGCATGGACATAACATGGTCCAACATGGACCATGTGCACATAAAGGTCAAACATGAGCATAATATTGTCAAATATGGACAAGCCAACATAGTAAAACATGGTCATAGTATGGTCAAACATGGACAAGACAACAAAGACAAACATGAACCAGATGAAAAGAATACCAGCACCACGTTCACCGTTTAGGATGATTTTTATTTTCAATATATTTACAAAGCCACACTCACCTGGAATGCCCAGCATTTCACCCAATGTAATACAATGTAATGTAAATGTGGTACTTGATTTTTTTTTTAAAGATATTAATTTTTGTGTACATTATCAATTTGCCTAGATCCTTGCTCCTGAGGAAGCCCATCGGGTGAAACGTTGAGCATTTCAGAGGATCATGTTTTTTGTAAAAATATTGAAAGTAAAAATCATCTGGAATGGTGAAAGTGGTGCTGGTATTTGACTTTTTTCATTTGGACTTTACTGCTTATCCAGCCCAGATACGCTTGTGAGATTGCAACATTAGAAGGGGATCCACCTATTCTCTTCTTTTTGTACAAACATGGACCAGCCAACACTGTTAGACATGGACATAGGATGGCTAATGGACCATCAGACATAGTGAAACATGGACACATTATGTACATTCATGGACTAGCCAACATGCTCAAATATGGAAATACTATGGTCAAATGTGGACCAGCTAACATTGTTTAACATAGACATATTTTGATCAAACATGGACGAGCCAACATAATCAAACATGGGAATATTATGATCAAACATGAACAAGGCAATATATTGAAATACAAACACAATATATATATTTTTTTTCAATTGTTTAACCAGGAGTGGCACACTAAGCTGAAAGCTTGTTTACAGGTGCGACCTGGGAGCACAGGGAAGTTAAGTGACTTGCTCAGGGTCACACAGTATGCAAGTGGGGCTGTGGGAATCAAACCCAGGTCTCCAGATTTGCAGCTCAGAGCCTTAAACCACTGCACTACACTGCTTCAGTATTAGCAAACATTAACCAACCAACATAGTAAAACATGGGTATATTATTGCCAAACATGGACCAGCCAACATAGAAAAACATGGACATGTTATGATCAGCATTTCCCAGGCAACACAGTCAAACCTGGAAGCTAACATACTCAAATATGGAACTACTACGGTCACACATGGACCAACCAACATTGTTAAACATGGACATATTTTGTTCAAATATGGGCAAATGGTCAAACCTTGACAACCAACACAGTCAAACATGGACATGTTATGGTCAAACATGGACACGCCAAACACTGGCATATTATGGTCAAATCTGAACCAACCAACAAGGTCAAATATGGACACACTATGGTCAAACAGGCCATTATAGTGAAACATGGACATATTATAGTCCAACCTGGACAAACCAACATAGACAAACATGGGAATATTATAGTCAAACCTGGGATGGGACCAGCCAACTTTGTTAAACAGGAGCATATTAGGGTCAAATATGGATAAGCCAACATGGTCAAATATGGACATAGTATGTTTAAACAAGGACCAGTTAATGTAGCGAAACATAGAAGTGTTATGGTCAAATATGGACTAGCCAACATTGAGAAACATGGACATATTAGGATCAAATATGGACAAGCCAACATAGTAGACATTTAATGGTCATACACTGACTAGCCAACATAGTCAAGCATTGCTATATTATGGTCAACATAAGCCTACATAGTTACAGATATGGTCAGACATGGACAAACCAACATAGTAAAACATAGACATACTTTTGTCAAAAATGGATCAGTCAACTTAGTCAAACATGGGAATACAGTCAAATATGAACAAACCAACAGAATCAAATACGGACATGTTATGGTCAAACACAGAAAAAGAAACATAGTAAAACACAGGTAGATTATAGTCAAACATGAACCAGCCAACACAGCCAAACATTGTCAAATCAACATAGTCAAATATGTACATATTTATGGTCAAACATGGACAACAGAACAAAGTCAAACATCAGCATGTTATGGTCAAAAATGAAACAGCAAACGTAGTCAAACATGGGCATATTATAGTCAAATATGAATCAGCCAACACAGCCAAACATGGTCAAACCAACATAGTCAAATATGCACATATTTATGGTCAAACATGGACAAGAGAACAAAGTCAAACATCAGCATGTTATGGTCAAAAATGAAAAGGCAAACATAGTCAAACATGACCATATTATAGTCAAACATTGACTAGCCATTATAGCCAAATATGGGAATATGGTCAAACACAGACAAAGTAGAGTCAAACATGGATATATGGTCAATCATGGACAAATCAACATAGGCAAACATGAGCATACAATATTATGGTCAAACATGGGCACATGAATATAGTCAAACATGGACACAGTATACTCAAACATGAACAAGTGAGCATAATCAAACATAGGAATATTATGGTCAAACATGAATGAGTCAACATAGTCAAACTTGGGCATATTATCGTTAAACATAGACACACAATGCACATTATAGTTAGACTTGAACTAGCCAACATAATCAGTCATGGCCATGTTATGGATGTAGGCAGGTAGCATGTTACTGTGAAACATGAAGCAGCCAACACAGTCACATGCAGACATATTATGATCAAACATAGGCAAACCAATATAGTCAAATGTGGATATATAAATAGAATAATAGACAGGTTTGTGTGGATTACAAGGCAGTAACACCATCAAGAGGTCAAGAGATTACTGACTTATGATCCACACTAACCTATTTGTTATTTTTTAAAATATATAGATCCAAGGTGAATTGACTCACCTCCATTTCATGGGTCAAGTCAGTGGGTCCATGTGTGTGTTGGCGGGGTTCCTGTGAGTATCAGTGTCAATGATCCGGTGGTGTTGGTGTGGGCTCTGTTTAGCCCCCCCTTTTTTCCCCCAACTGTGGTCCTTCTGCGGCAGTGTCCATTGGTCCACCGTAGTAAAAAGAGGAGGCAGGGGAGACCGAGGTGGATCAGCGAGCTCAGCATGGCTGAGAACAGATGGAGTAGGGAGCAAAGAAAAAAACGCAGCTTCTAGCTCCAAAGATTTATCTTGCTAAGTGAAAGACAAAGCCACCATGTTTTGGTGGTAGTTCTGCCCACCCACACAGGAAAAGCAACCAATCAGAAGACATGCTTTCGAAGACTTGGGGAGGTAGACTTGTGCTGTTCAATTTTGGTGATAATACTATAATTCATGTCCTGAACTATACTATTATGGCACCTGAACAATAGTATTATCACTCGTGAATGGTGGTATTTTTGCTCCAGAAGAGATGGCATTACCGGGAATTTTCTGTATGCTTTAGAATGGTATTATTTTGAGAATCCATATGTTAAATTATGGTAAAATATGGACAAGTGACCACAGTCAAACATTGGCATATTTCAGTCAAACATGGACATGCCATCAGAGTCAAACATAGACATATTATAGTCAAACATGAAACAGCCAAGTTAATCAAATATGCACTTATTATTGTCAAACATAGGCAAACAACATATTCTTGTAACATTTGAACCAGCCAATTTAGTTAAACATGAGAATATTATTGTCAAACATTGAACAGCCAACATTGTGAAAGAGGGGCAAATTATGGTCAAACATGGGCAAACCAACATAGTCAACCATGAACATATAATGTGGATATGCAAACATAGTCAAACATGGGTATATTATGCTCAAACATAGACAACACTGGCATATTATGGGCAAATATGAACCCACTAATATAGGCAAACGTGGGTATATTATGGTCAAACGTGGGCCGTCCAGCATAGGCAAACATGGGCATATTTTGGTTAAACATAGACAAATAACGGTCTGTTATGGTCACAAATGAAAAAGCTGATGTAATCAAGCATGGGCATAATATAGTGAACATGGACAAACCAACTTAGTCAAACATGGGCATATTATAGTCAAACGTGAACCTACCAACTTAGTCAAACTGTGGCATATTATGGTCAAATATGAACCATTTAATAAAGTAAAACATAGGCATATTATGGTTAAACACAGACAAACATGGGCACATGATGGTCAAATATAAACCACCCAACATAGTCAAACATGGGCATATTGTGGTGAAAAATAGCCAAAAGGCATATTATTGTAAAACGTGAACCAACAGCTTAATCTGGTTTAAGGTCAGTTGGCATTCATCTGTATCCCTCTCCCCCGGGTTGTGCCTGAAAATAGGCAGGATTTGTCTAGTGCACTAACCTGGTCAACAAAAACTAAATAAAATAAATTATGGGCATACTATCTTCAACCATGGACCAGCTAAAATAGTTAAATATGGGCATATTATGATAAAACATAGACAAACTAACACAGTCAAGCATAGATATATTATAGTCAAACATAGACAACCCCATCATAGTCAAACATGGGCATATTATGGTCAAACATATACAAACCAACCTAGGCAAACATGGATATATGGTCGAGCATTGACAAACAAACATATTCAAGAATGGAGATCATATGGTCAAACATGGATATGCAAACATAGTTAAACATGAACCTGCCAACATATTGATGTATTTATTTCAAAAGTTTCAGCAGAAAAGACATACTGAACTGGTAACAGCTCGCTTCCACGTGGGGAACTTCATAAAAAGTATTACAATAAATATAAGGAGAATACAGCAAATACTATTTAAATGAAGAACTATAATAACTATATACAACTCAGAAAGATATGCATAGGTAGGGGGAAGATAAATGGCCAGCACAAAGCAAGTGAGAGGGCAAAGGAAGAGGATCAAGGACTGTTGCAGGAGGGGGAAAATAGCCATGAAGAAGAGACTTTAAGGAGAAAGCCAAAGAGGCACAATGAATAGACAAAGGAAGGGAGGACAACAGTTTAGGAAATTGGTAAGAGAAAGCAAACTGACCAGCAGTGGATTTCCCTAGAGGTAATAGCAAAGGAATGAGAAACAATATTACATAAAGGATAGCAGGAAGCTTAGGGAAAGGATACAAGGGAAGTAAGGTGTGATGGAAGGGAACCAAAACCAGAATTTAGATACAAAGGAAGCACAATGGGGAAGGTGCCTAGCATCAAGAGAGGGTGAGAGAAACAGCAGAGTACAGTAAGCAGTTGTGAGTACGTGGGGAGCATTCTAGAGCAAATCAACAAAAAGAGTTGAAAAGAGGGTTAAGTCTGGCAAGGGTGTATTTGGGAGCACATAGTCAGACATGAGCATATTATGGCCAGAAATGGACTCCAACATAGTCAGACATGAGCATATTATGGTTAAATATAGGCAAAACGGAATATTATTGTGAAATGTGAACCGGGCCAACATAGTCAAATGTGGGCAGGTAATGGTCATGCAGGACTAGCAAGCATAGTCAAACATGAGCATTCACACATCAGTTTAAGGGTGCAAAATCCTTAGAATGTCAGTGAAAAGCTGGGCTTGCAAAAGCTCAGAACTTCTGGTAGTCCCGACTTTTTCTTAAACTCCGAGAGAGAGAAAGAAAAGCTTAGAAATGCCACAATGGTGTTGGCACCCAGAGGTTGTAGAAAAAGGTTACAGATTTGTAGGAAAAAGTTAGATCATTTGTAAATTTCAGTCCAAGCTTTACTAAACTATGATAGAAGCTTGTTAATAAAAAGTTAACTGCAGTTAATATTACCTCAGATTTCCTTAGACATGATGGTTTGTAGTCCAATGAAGAACTGAACCTGCAGCCTATTGGATCTGCAGACCTTTGCTTTTACGGTTTGTAACTGCACAGCTATGGCCTACATACTTCCACTGTTTTCCTCAACTTTTTCGATGAGCAGCCTCTGTTCTTCAGAAATGGTTTTGGCTAAGTTATTTCACCTATAACATCATCAGCTTTAAGCTTTTCCCTGATACAGTAAAACTAACACTGCAACACAAAATTTAAGCAGAACGTGTTATTAGTGTGAGGTAAAACACAGTGTTAAGGAACTCAGGAGAAAGGTTTAGCTTTTTTGTTGGATGCACAGCAAAATGGATGTCCAAGA
Source organism: Neoceratodus forsteri (assembly GCA_016271365.2). NCBI lineage: Eukaryota > Metazoa > Chordata > Ceratodontiformes > Ceratodontidae > Neoceratodus > Neoceratodus forsteri. Next base: position 1,703,814,932 of record CM028129.1, on the reverse strand, counting down.
AGAAGAAAAAAGAAGAAGAATCAGCATTTATATAATGCTTTTCATACACAATGTATCTCAAAGCACTTTACAAGCAATTCTAGACTGGTAGTGAAGTGACTGAATGTGTAGTGGTGGCCATCTCACACATCAACACCCACACACAGCCTGGACAATTGCATGAACCAATGGCAATGGCACCACAATCCGCACAGGGGTTGTATACAGACCCCCTTCTCAGGGGGAGGAAATGGACAAGGAAATGATAGAAAGTATACTTAGAATGGCAGAAAAAGGGGAGATATTGCTGATGGGTGATCTGAATATGCCAGATGTTAACTGGAGGGCAGTTGCAGCAGCCACTTCTAAGAGTGGGGTTATTCTAGATGCTCTACAGGGCATGCCTTAGACAACTAGTATTGGAGCCCACTGAGAGGGAGCAATCTTAGACCTGGTTCTCTCAAATGAAGATGAAGAGAGAACACAGATGTAGAAGTGGGTAGCCATCTGGGAACTAGCATACCATCGAACAGTATGGTTCACAATAAACACAGCAATAGAGTCAAGTCATACAAAGGCAAAAGTACTGGACTTTAGGAGGGCTGACTTTGCCAAAATGGGTGAGTGCCTAAGGAATGCACTAGCAAATGGGCAGGAAGGAGGTGGAAGAACAATGGGAATAATAAAACTGCCATCACATAGGTAACAAGCCTTGTGTGAAGCAAATAAACAAAATGAAACGATGTAAGAAACCACTATGGTTCTCAAAGGAAGTGGCAGTGAAGGTTCAAGAGAAAAAGAAAGCATTCAGGAAGTACAAGGAATCACAGAAGGAGCAGGACAGAGAACTGTATCAGTTAAAGCAAAAGGAAGCTGGGAAGGCAGTCAGAACAGCAAAGGCCCAAACTGAGGAAAAGATAGCCAACTCGGTTAAGAAGGGGGATAAAACCTTTTATAGATACATCAGGGAGCAAAGGAAGACCAAGAGAGAGATAGTGAGGCTTAATAAAGGGGAGGGAGGATGGGCAGAGGGTGACTGTGAAAAGGCAGAGATACTAAACAAATATTTTTGCTCAGTATTTACAAAGGAAGCGGGGGAGGTACCTAAAACAAACAGTAGAAACACTCTGGATGCAGAAGTTGATACCAGCCCATTTACAGAAGAAAGGGTTCTGAAAGAACTCTTAAAACTCAAGGTGGACAAAGCAATGGGGGCCTGATGGGATTCATCCTAGAATTCTAAAAGAACTAAGGGTAGAACTAGTGACACCACTGACTACCCTCTTTAACAAATCATGGGAGGATGGGGTGGTACCGAGGACTGGAGGAGGGCAGATGTGATTCCCTTCACAAAAGTGGGAGCAAGGCAGAAGCAGGAAACTACAGACCTGTTAGTTTAGCCTCAGTGGTAGGGAAAATGATGGAATCACTTCTGAAGGAAAAAATTGTCGATTATCTAGAGGTCAGAGGGGCACAGGACCCAAGGCAGCATGGATTCACAGTGGGAAGGTCATGCCAGACGAATCTGATAGATTTCTTAGACTGGGTGACCAAAGCAGTAGATCAGGGAAGGGCTGTGGACATGGCCTACCTAGACTTTAGCAAGGCTTTTGACACAGTCCCACACAAAAGATTAATATACAAGTTAGCCAGCCTGGGAGTGGGTCCCAAAATGACAGCCTGGGTAAAAAATTGGCTGGAGAATAGGACACAGAGAGTAATAGTAAATGGAGTCCACTCTAAAGAAAGGGGGGTTACTAGTGGGGTACCGCAAGGTTCAGTATTAGGACCGGTCCTCTTCAATGTATGGCAGCTTAGATTCAATGCTAAGAAGTGCAAGGTAATGCACCTGGGAAACAAAAACCCAGGAGAAGAGTACACAATATTGGGTGAGATACTAACAACAACAAAAATGGAAAGGGACCTGGGGGTAGTCATATCAGATGACCTAAAGGTGGGCAAGCAATGTGAGAGGGCAGCAAGAAGGGCTGGGGGGATACTGGGATGCATAGGGAGAGGCATCACCAGTAGAAAACAGGAAGTTATTATCCCTCTGTACAGACAGCTGGTCAGACCCCATCTGGAGTATGCACCAGTTCTGGAGATCCAATCTCCAAAGACAGACAGGGTGGAAGCTGTCCAGAGGAGGGCAACTAAAATGGTGCAGGGTCTGCACCGGAAGACATATGAAGAGAGACTTGAGGAGCTTAATATGTATAGCCTCGAGGAAAGGAGGGAGGGGGACATGATAGAAACTTTCAAGTACCTCAAGGGAATCAACAAAGTCCAAGAGGGTAGCATCTTTCAAAACAAGAGTGTGCAAGAACAAGGGGGCACAATTTGAAGATAGAGAGGGTCGGCTCAGAGGTAATTTAAGGAAGTATTTTTCACAGAGAGGGTTGTGGATGCATGGAGCGGCCTTCCGGAGGAGGTTGTGGAGTCAAAAACAGTGGTGGAATTCAAGCATGCATGGGACAGTCATAAGGCAATTCTAGGGGGTTGGGCAGAAAGAAGTAGGCTGCTGGTTAACTAGGATCTACAGCTTATCCATTAGGTAGGGAAATGGGCAGACTGGGTGGGCCAAGCGGTCCTTATCTGCCATCAAATTTTATGTTTCTATGATCTGGTTTTATGGGAAGGGGAATATTGGCCAGGATACTGGGGAAATCCCCTACTCTTTTTTGTGAAGAGTACCTTGGGTTCTTTTTTTTTTTTTTTTAATTGTTTAACCAGGTTCTTTTACTTCCACCTGGACACCCACCAGAACAGCAGCAGGATAGGTAGAAGGGACCTCAGTTTAACGTCTCATCCAAAAGCACACTCCAACACTACAGCACCCCTGTAATACTGCTCTCGGGTGCCAGCGTTCAGGTATGAATCCAATCCTGGTGGGGGACGAGATCCCATGACCTTCTGGCCCAGAGGCGAATGTGCTACCAACTGAGCCACTCTGACACCAAGAGGTATTACACATTAATTAATTTATGTATGCATTTGTTTGTTTGTTTATTTGAAAACTGGTAACTAGAAGAGACACACTAAGATGTAGCCCCCCTTCCAAGCACGACCTGGGGGAATGGTTATTGGAGGAAACAGAAAAACATAAATACAGTATCTTAGATTGAACAAAGCACAAAGTGCAGACACAGAGCAAAAACATAATATATCTTTAGTAAAACTTGGAAAAAATTAAAGTGCAAAAATGATGTGCAAATGCATGTGCAGGTGAAAAACTGGGAATTCAACAACAAAGCAGTAGAGAGGCAAGCAATGCAGTGTACCAAGGATCAGTGAAGGACTAGGGGATGCACAAACCTGAGCTACCAAAAATAACTAGGGGGAGCCTCCTACAGAAAACAGGTACAGGTGGGTGACGGGAAGAACTTTAGCTGGAGCCTAAAGGAGCCTTAGGAGGAGGAAAGGAGAAAGGGGGGAGCTGATTCCACAGTGTTGGTAAGTGACAGGAAATTAACAATTGCCCAGCAGAGGAATAGGGGTGAGGAGCAGAAAAGGTTCTTTGGTTCCTGTGGCGGAGTGAATATGAAGCAATGGGGACAGTAGAGAGGCAAGAGGAGAGGTAGAAATGAAGGGAGCAAAGCAGTACTTGGAGATGAAGGGAGAGCAGTGTAACTGGTGACGTGAAGGTAGGAGGAGGATGGAGAGAGATGAACAGAGGAGGCAGTGGTGTGTACATGGAGAAGAGCTTGTCACAAAGTGGAAAAAGGCATTCCAGACAGTGTCCAGTCTGGCTAGGGAGGTGGAGGAGGCTGTGCTATAGACCACATCTGCATAGTTGAAAACCGGAAGCACCATTTTAGTAACCAGCTCACTATGGACCAGCAAGGGTAGGAAGTCTTTGTTATGATACAGGGCACCTAGCTTAGGGTGCAGTTTCACATGGATAGCACTGATATGGGCTGACAAGGCAAGCTTGCTGTCAACCCACACACTGAAGTGCTTGAATAATTGAACCACTTCAAGAGGAAGCCATCCAGTGTGTTGAAGACTGGAAGTCTCGAGAGCCTGGCCAATTCTTGACTGGTTAGAAAGGTCATGGACACCATTTGTTTTGGTATTAACCATGAGAAGGATAAAATGATAAAGCATAATTCAACCACAAGCCTTCTTAAATAATATGTCATCTTTTTAAAGATCTGGTTATAAATAAGTCATCTACCCTAAACTACTTACAACAAGACTTAGATTCTTGTTATGTATGCATTGCACATACAAGACAAAGTAGAAAACAGACAGATGCAATCAGAAATGTATAGTCTAGGGCCTTGAGACAAACTGAGTGTGATAGGAAAGATGTTCTTCGCCAAACAACCAATGTCCACACTTATAAAATGTGCTTCAGAATCCTTCAGAATCTTAGCAACTTCATTAGTCAAAACGCATCATATGATTACCCACTGCTCTCTGGTATACAAACAGTTCATAATTAACTGCCCTAATATACTTAGCAACAGCCTAACTAAATGGAAAAAACATTATCTAATAAAATAAAAAAATGTTCCCACTTTTCATACACAAAACTCCACAACAGAGCATAGTTTTCTTTAAAAATGCACTTCTCAGGTTCATTCAAAGGCACTAACCCAGCCTTTGTTACCAAATTCATATATTCTACCTAGCAACAACCTAATGTAAGGGGAAATAAAATCCTTATTGCATTGAAAATTACTTTTCTATTTTATAAGTGCAATAACCTACTCCAAGGTATGAGTTTCTTGAGAATTAATACACTTTCTGGGTGTGTTGTAAGTCATTCAGCCGTTGGCATTGTGCCTTCCAATTCCATTGGGACATGAATTAGTGTTCTAGAAACACATGCCGTGTTCCAAGTTATTGCTTACTTATACCTTTCACTGTCTACGAACTGTACAAATCATTTATTCCTGTTGTTTTTTTCTCTTTTCAGCAGTCTGCAATACATTTCTCACAGGCTTATGAAGTGTAACATATTTTGTAAAACATTTCCTTGCAAACCCTACTCTTCAGTTGTCTCACATAAAAAGTCTAACAGTTTCCCAGAATAATATTTTTTCATGGACTCAACATTTCAGAAAATCTGACAGATGCAAGGATTGTCCAAGGATTGTTATGCTCTAAAAAAGTCTAAGCTTTTCTAGGAGATGTAACCTTGGATAGATTTGAGAAAACCACTGGCTTACTATGATTTCCAGCGTTGTTAAAAATAAAGCTGGGTATAACATTCTGCACTGGTAGTATGGTGGAACATGAATAAACAACATAGTCAAACATGTGCATACTATGATCAAACATAGACAAACTAACATGGTTAAACATGTGCATAATAAGGTCAAAGATAGACAACCCTACAAAGTCAAACATGGGCACATTATGGTCAAACATAGACACACCAATTTTAGTCAAAAATTGACTTACAGTCAAACAAGGACAAACCAGCACAGACAAACAAGAACATATTATCAGGGTTTTATTTAACTCTAAAAATTGATTAGCGTTTTGCGCATAAAAGTTCTAAAACATTGTGAAAATGCATAGCACTTGCCTCACTGTGTTAAATATAACACTTCTAGAAAACCTATATGAATGTTTTCTCTACAGTTAGTATTGTCCCAAGAAAAAAAAACTGCTAATCAATTATTTAAAACCCTGTATTATGGTCAAAAAAGGACAAGCAAACATAGTCAAACGTGTATATTATGGTCAAACATGAACCAGCCAACATAAGTTACACATGGGCATATTATGATCAAGCACTGGCAAGCCATGGTCAAGCATAGAAAACCTGTGGTCAAATGAAAACACACCATGGTAAAGCATGGAGAAGTGTGGTTATACATAGACGTATAGTACTTTGCTAAAGGCTGGACAAAAAGTGGTCAAACATGAACGACCTGTAGCGAAACATGAACAAACTATGGGCAAACATGTTTTCTCCTTGATAAGAGCACTGGTGCTGCAGTTTGTGGGAAAGAAGGGTTACATCTCCAGATTTAGGTCATGAGATTTGTTTTCCAATATAATCTTGTCATGCTCAAAAAGGGTTAGTCAGAAATCCCAAAGTCATGAAACTTGAGACAAAGATTGCCCCAAAAAACATTTAATTGGTTTGGGCTTAATTCCATTGTTCTGTGATTAATCCCATAAAGCCCCAATTAAAAAGGGATTCTCTGTTACAAAACTATGTTTTTTAACTTTCTATTTTCTCTTCTTATCCCCGTCTGCCTGAATCACATTTTAAATCATTACAATAGCTGGTGTAAGAGTGAGACTAAAACACTGTATGATTAAAGAAACACTGTCTTAAAGCAAACTAAATCGGCTGACAGAATGTTGCAGATAGCTTTTGAGGCCATAGATTTCTCTCCTTCAGGTGGCTAAGGGGCATGAAATAGTTTCCAACTGAAATAATTTTCATTTATTACCTGGCAACAATACCTTCATGTGAATTTTAGTTTAACCAGCCCTAATAATCACATTGCCTAATTCTTGGTTAAAACGTTTTGTTTTGTTTTGAAAATTCTGTATATTGAGTTTGTACATGCAGGGTACAAAAAACATAAATGCATGTTGCCATCAGCTATGTCAGATTAAAAATGATCAAGCATTCCTTTGGTACGTCACTGAGTACAACTTGGAACATTAAAAAATATACAAATACAAATGATATACTACACGCCTGCCATAAGGATGAGTGGATGTTACTAGGACACAGTGGAGTCCAGGGAGCACTGGGCTGTCATACAGATGACTGCTGTTTCTTTCACACCAGATTTCCCACTGGTGCCTCCCTCCTCCTCTGCTGTGGGCATAGCCTACCAGGTGTCCATAGCTACGCGCAGTGACATCCTGCCAAGGAAGCAAGTTCCCATGGCCCACTGCAGGGGTCACTTCCACAATGGAGCCCAACACCATCACTCTCCTTCAACACTGGAGCTCAACACCATCCCTCCCATTCAGCACTGGTGCCCAACACCATCAATCCCTTTTAACGTTGGAGCCAAATACCACCCCTCTCGGACCGCAGCCCACTGCCCCTTGGCAGCTGCTGCAGTCTGGTCTGCCTCATGATGCAAAATCACAAGCTCACCTCTGAACTCAGTTTGCCTGCGTGGCGTTGCTTTGTTTCACCGCTAGGCCATTGAGTGGTAATTGAAAAGGCCCGTTAGAGAGCTAATAATGTCTAATATACCAGGAAGAAATGTTGCCAATTTTTATTTCTGATGTGTTCTTCTTTTTCCATTTGCTTATTGGCAGATTTTCTACCGAATAGTATTAGGTATGCTGTGAAGTGCAGTACATTACCTGAAGACTAACATATCTGGTTTTACCGTATTCCCCTTCATACCTCATAAACATAATGGCATCACTTATTGTGGCAACACACATGACCGATCCAACAGCAGGTGACTGGCTCTTTTTGATCAGTTGTGATGTCACAGTCAGTGAGGTCAGATGAGGTATGAAAAGGAATAGAACTAGGTACATCAGCAGAGGCAATTTTAGGCACAAGTGAACCAAGCATCTGCTTGGGCACCGGCACAGAAGGGTTGCACTAAAGTAGAAAGTGTAAACAAAGATCAATATGACATGCAAAAAGTGTCAAAATAAAAAACAAAATTGCTGTTGTCAACCCTGTATTCACAGAATGTTGACCTCTCTTTGGATGTGGATTGGAGTGGAATGGAGGAACGAGGGTGGTGGGAGAGGGGATGGCAGCACCAAGTATTTCTGTTTGGGGCAACTAAAAAGAACAGTTAGGTATGAACTTACTGTAACAGTAGATCTTCGAGGGGATCTCAGTCATTGGGTCACACCAAAAGAACTTAATCATCGGTGAAGCAGGACCCACACAGAAGATTTTCCAGCAGTACAACTGGGGCCGTCCACGTCAACGTAACCTGCCGATGTCATCAATCCCATAACGGCATGAGTAGCCCCACTCCCTCCTCAGTTCTTTCCACTGGAGACTAAGGGAACAAGCTCATGCTGCAGGAGACTGAGGAGAGAGAGAGAGAGAGAGACAGAGAGAGAAGAGAGAGAGAGAGAGAGAGAGAGAGAGAGAGAGAGGGAGAGAGGTGCCCAGTCCTAAATAAAAGGCTGAATAGACCAGATAGCCAGTCTGAGCAGAGGACCTCAAATAGCGGGATGGTGGGAGGGAAGGCAGACCTGATGACTGAGATCCCCTCGAAGATTTACTGTTACAGTAAGTTCTTACATAACTGTTCTACCTTCTTCAGGGGCATTTCAGTGATCAGGTCACACCGTAGGAATGAGTCCCAAGCAGTTACATGTGCAGCAGAACAGTCTGGGAGGTAGGCAAACTGAGGTCTAAGACAAAAGGCCCTTGAGAACGCTGTGGAGGCAATGACCAGACTGTAGTGCTTGGTGAAAGCATGGATGGTGCTCCAGGTGGAAACAGTGGAGATGTCAGCTGCTGAGACCCCTTTGAAGTAAGCCACAGAGGTAGTCAAGCCCCTTGTGGAGTGGGCTTTCTCCACCCCTGGCAACTCCTTGCCATGTTTGTTGTAGCAGAACATGATACAACTGGCCAACCATTTGGACAAATCTGAATGCCCTCTCTACCTTGGGCAAAAGAAACAAAAAGCTGCTTTGACTTTCTGCCGTCCTTAGTTCGCAGCCGATAATACTTCAGAATTATATGCACATCTAATGTATGGAGCAGTGCTTCCCTTCGATAGGCAAGCACCAGGAAATACAGTCAGGAGGATAGATTGGTTCAGGGTAAACTCAGACACCACCTTGGGGAGAAACTTAGGAATCATGTGCAAAGACACCCTGTCTTTGTGAAAAAATCAAATAAGGCTCCTCACACCAGAGAGCCTGAAGCTTGGAAATCCTTCAAGCAAAAGTAATAACAACCAAAAACAATGCTTTTCAAGCAAGAAAGTGGATCTTGCAAGTCGGGGCTGGCTCAAGCGGATACAGAGTCATTTTTTCAAAACAAAATATAAATCCTAAGCTAGGACAGGGACATGGATTGGAGGTTTCAGGTGCAGGATGCCCCTGAGAAAAGTACGGGTCACATCCAGCTGAGCCACGGTATGACACTCCACACGAGCTTGTGAAAAGCAGAGACAGCCGAAAGGTGAACCTTGAGGGATGAATACTGGAGGCCCGAGTCTGACAGTGATGTCAGGTAGTCTAGAATCTGGCTTACTGAACCATAGAATCATAGCAATTGATGGCAAATAAGGACCGCTAGGCCCACCTAGTCTGCCAGCATTCCCTACCTACATCAGTGGCCACTGACACTGACCCTAAATGGTCATTGTCTTTAGCCTCTCCTTCCCTCTCCTAAGGTTCCATTATGCCTATTCCATGTATGTTATAATCCCCTACTGTGCTAGCTCCCACCATGTCCTGAGGTAGGCTATTCCATGCATCCACCATGCTTTCTGTGAAGAAAAACTTTTTCACATTCCCCCATATCCTGCCCCCCTCCAATCTCATATCATGCCCCTTATCCCTTGAACATCTCCTATATTGCAAGATGTCTTCCTCTTGCACTTTGTTTATGTCCTTTAGATACTTAAAGGTTTCCATCATATCCTCCTGTTCCCTCCTTTCTTCCAGTGTATACATATTGAGGTCACTTTTTTTTCCTGGTATGTCTTCTGGTGCAATCCCTGCACCATCGTGGTTGCCCTTCTTGGAGTGCCTCCACCCTGTCTATGTGCTTATGAAGATGCGGCCTCCAGAACTGCACTCCATACTCCAAGGGAGATCTCACCAGTGTTTTGTAAAGTGGCATCACCAACTCCCTTCTTCTGCTAGTGATACCCCTCCCTGTGCACCCCAATATGGCACTAACCCTCCCCACCACCTTTGTACACCGTTTGGCCACCTTTAGGTCATCCAAGATGATTATCCCTAAATCCCTCTCTTCCTTGCTCAATAAAAGGATTAACTGAAAAAAAAAAATCCTTCTCTTACTTGGTTACTGTCAGCAACCCCCCCCCCCATTCTGTAAAACTCCTCTGGGTTTCTGCATCCCAGGTGCATTATTTTGCACTTCTTTGCATTCAATTTGAGTTGCCACACTTTGGACCAATTTTCCAGTTTCTCTAGGTCCCTCCTTATGTTTTCGACCCCCTCTGGGGTGTCTACCCTGTTGCAGATCTTGGTGTCATCTGCAAATAGGCAAACATTCCCCTCCAGTCCTTTAGCAATGTCACTGATGAAGACATTGAAAAGGACTGGCCCTAGGACTGACCCCTGAGGCACCCCACTGGTCACCCCCTTTCCTCTGATTGGGTCCCACTTACCACCACCCTGTATTTTCTATCACTCAACCAGTTCCCAGCCTAGTTCCCAACCTTGTGGCCCACCCCTAGACTACCCAAGTTGCTAACCAGTCTTCTATGTGGAACAGTGTCAAAGGCCTTGTTGAAATCAAGCTAGGTAACATCCACTGCTCTTCCCAGATCCATCTTCTTCGTCACCCAGTCAAAGAAGTCTATAAGATTTGTTTGACATGACCTTCCCGCCGTGAATCCACTGCTGCCTCAGAGCCTGTGCTCTGCTGGATTCCAAGTGTTCCACAATCCTTTCCTTAAGCAGCCCCTCCATAATCTTACCCTCCACCGAGGTGAGGCTGACTGGCCTATAGTTTCCTACCATCTCTCTGCTTCCACTCTTGTAAAGAGGAACTACATGTGTCCTCCTCCAGTCCTCTGGAATCACTCCTGTATTGAGTGACTCACTAAACACGGCTGCCAGCAGTACTGCCAACACCATCCATAGTTCCTTTAGTATCCTAAGGTGTATACCATCTGGACCCATCGTGTTATCCACCCTTAGTTTTGTGAGCTTCTCTAGGATTCTTTTGTAAAAGGACTAGTATTCACCTCCTTCCCCCCTTCAATTCTGATGCCTAGTTGTGTTCCCTGACCCTCTTCCTCCTCCTCCGTGAATACTGAACAAAAGTATTTATTCAGCACATATGCCTTTTCTAGGTCTCCCACCACACACTTCCCTCCATTCTCTCTGAGTCTTACAATCCCAGCCCTGGCCTTCCTTCTATCACTAATGTACCTATAAATAGAGACAGTTGTCAGAAGTGGGATTTGAATTGACACCTCCAGGGCAGACTGCGACCTGAATGCAGCACCTTAGACTGCTCGACCATCCTGAAACTGCTTTACTGGACAGTTGAAGGGGTCCAGATGGTGCTTGGCAGCCCAGATGGTGAACCTCCTCCACTTCATGGCATAGGTGGCCCTAGTGGAGAGCTTTCTAGTCACCACGAGGATATCAGCCACCTTCTGGAAGACCCCAAACTGGGCAATGGCTATGTCCTCATGAGCCAGGCATGCAGACGAAGGGACTTGAGGCATGGATGGATCAAGGTCCCCTGAGCCTGTGAAAGCAGATCCCTTCAGAGAGACAGAGGCACTGGAGGTTCTGCTGCTAACTGTTGCAGTAATGGAAACCTTATCTGCCGAGGCCAGTATGGTGCAATCAGGATCATGTTGGTCCCCTCCATCTGCAGCTTGATTAACACCCTCTGAATCAGAGGAAATGGAGGGAAAGCATAAAGAAACTTCCTGCTCCAGGAGAGGGACAATGCGTCTCACCAGAAAACTCCAGGCTCTAGATCTAGCAAGCAGAAACTGGGCAAATTTGCATTAAGAATGGACACAAAAGGTCCAACTCTTGATGACCCCATCTGTCGAACAGATCTTCTGCGACAGATGACAGAAGCTCCCATTTGTGCATCCTGGACTGAGTATGGCTGAGGCTGTTTGCCAGGGTGTACAGTATGCCTGGGACATGGACTGCCATGAGTTCCAGGCCATGGTCCAGTGCCCAGTGCCAGACCCTCACTGCTTCTCTGCAAAGAGGGTACGAATGCATCCCCTCCTGTTTGTTGATGTAGTTGACCACACTGAGATTGTCTGACTGAATCAACAACTGGCCCGGAGAGATGTGGTTCTGGAAGGCCTTCATGGCATAAAGAACCACGCACATCTTGAGAATGTTTATATGGAGGGACATCTTGCTCTGGGACCAGGTATCCTGAGTCTGGAAGGGACCTAGGTGTGCCCCCCAGTTCTAGCTGGAGGCATCCATAGTGAGAATCTGCTGGGGAGACAAAATCGGAAATGGGATGCTCTTATATGATTTTGGGGATCCATCTACCACTGGAGCACCTTGCGGTCTGGAGAGAAGACCTGGACCAGCTCTTCCAGGTCATCTGTGAGTTGGTCCCACTGCACCCAGAGGGTCCACTGGAGAACCTGCATGTGCAATCTGGAAAGGGTCAGTGGCAATTGCCACAGCCATAAGGCCTAGGAGCCTCAAGTAAACCCCTTATGGAAACATAGTGGCTCTTAGTCACCAGCTGAGCTTGTGATATGAGGCACTCCGCTCTGTCTGGAGGCAGGAAGGCCATGCCCTGCACTGAGTTCAGAACCACCCCTATATCCTGCAGTCTCTGGGATGGGATCAAAACAGACTTGGGCAGGTTGACAGTGATGCCCAAGGAGTGGAACAGCTGGAGGATCCTCTTCTGAGTTTGGAGCAGCAGGTCCCTGGATGGGGCTTTGAGGAGCCAGTTGTCTGGGTAGGGAGAAGACATACATGCCAGTCTCCACAGAAGGGGTGCAGCTGCCACTGCTAAGCTATGTTGTACGCTGCACCACTGGTGAAGGCCCATGTCTGCCCCTGGTGACTGACTCGCAAAGCCCTCGAACCTCCTCAAGCACAGCGAGACCTCCGTTGTTCCACTCATGGTATCTTCATAAACACTATTGATCCCATCCAAAGAACAGCAATGGGAGCAGTTCTGGACTCAGTGCAGGTCAAGGCCTTCCTGCCTCCAGACAGAGTGGAGGGCCTCATATCACAGGCTCAGCTGGTGGCTCAGAGCCACTATGTTTCCACGAGGGTTTACTTGAGGCTCCTTTTGTCCTCTTGCCTCCTCTACCTTGCTGCCAACTCAACTCTTGTGACTGTCCTGCCCCTATAGCACTTAATGCTGCTATCCGTGTCCTGTCAGCAGCCTTTTCCTCTGTGTTTATTTTTTGTCCCCTGTACATGACACAATTGCTGTAAACTATTGTATAATAATTTGATTTTCTTCGAGCAAGTTGCTAATTGTTTCTGTACATTTATTTGGTTGGCATATGTGCCAATTTGTAAATTGCACTGTATTCATAACTGTGACTGATTTGCAATGCTGCTGTATTCCCATTTGTTATTCTCTGTATGTTATTACTCCTGTGCCACATGTCGCGGCCTGGGTTGTGCCTGAAAACTGTCCCCAGGATCAGTGCACCCAACCGGTTATCAAAGACTTAAATAAATAACCAAATAAATAAATAAATACATGAATCAATAAATAAATAAAGTAAAAACCCATGGTGCAGAGGATAAGCCAACGTGCAAAGACTTTGCCTGGAAAAAGAAACTGAAGAAATGGCCTGTGAGGTGGGCATACCGAAATATGCAGGTATGAGTCCTGCATATCGAGAGAGCACAGCCAGTTGCCCTGATTGAGCAGGGGCAATAGGCCCGGAGGAGTTACGATGTGGAACTTTTTGTATTAAATGTAAAGGCTGAGGTCTTTGAGATCTAGACTAGGACTCAGTTCTCCATTTTTCTGGAGCACTGGGAAGAACCTGGAATAGAACCCTTTGTTCTTCTGCCTCCTGGGCACTGGTTTGATTGCCCTTTCTGATAGAAGGAAGTGTGCCTTTTCTCGAAGGACCGCTGTATGGTCCAGGGGTAGGTGGAAGATACAGGAGGAGGAGTCTCTGGGGGTTGTTCCAAAAGCTCCAAAGTGTGACCCTTTCCTACAATCTGTAGAATCCAAATATCTGATTAGGGTTCTCCATTGACTGAGATGTAGGGAGAACTGAACTCCGACCACCACCTCCTGGTCAGGGACAGGAAGAGGGGGTCTGTCAAGGAGTCAGGCAGAGGCAGATTTGGTCGCTGGGGATGATCAGTCACCTCTGGGCAATTTTACAGCAGGACTAGGGGAGAATGAGGGGGTAGGCAAGGCTAAACTGACCTTCTGTTTACCCTGGAGCCAGGGGCCCGCACCTGACTTGTGGCATACCTTGTGAAAGGATAGACGCTGTCTACTCCTGAGCTTGGTATGGTAGAGTGCTTGGACACACTTAAAAGCCCTACCAGAGGCCTGTAACTCATTATTGATGTCCTGTACATCAGTTCTGAAGAGCTTTGAGCCATTGGATGGGGCATTAGGTACCTTTTGCTGGACATCTGCTGCAAAGATTGATACCCTCAGCCAGGCATGCCTGTTATGGCAAATGCCTGTGGCAGCAGCCCTGGTACTAGTGTCTGACATGTCATACAAGGCCTGGAGGAGGTGTTTGCTAATATCCTTGGTGGCCTGGAGGGATATAAGCATCTACTGTTTCTGGGAACATTATGGGAGGGCCTGAGCAGCTGCCCTGCCCTTCTTCTGGATGGTATTCTGGTACTTGACCATATAGGACAAATAATTAACAATCCATAGTCCCAGAGTGGAGGAGGCATAAACCCTCTTGTCACAAAGGTTGATCCTTCCAGATTCACTGTCAGGGGGAGGGAGCTAAGTTGTTTAGGCACCTTGGACCTGTCATGTGTGCTTTGATGACCACAGAGTCGGTCTCAGGTTAGTCAGCATAATAGGGCAGGCCCAGAGGCGCATGACAGAGCTTATCTGCCTTCTAAGGCATGGTAGGAACCAAGTCAGGGCAGTGCCATGCCACAGTGGTGGCACACGTCAGAGCTGACAAAATAGGAGGAATGACCATAGGAGGAGATTCTGGGATCTCCAGAAAGTCCACTAGGTCTCTTCTGGTGGCATTCTCTTCCTCAGTGTGGAGGCTCATAGCTGTAGACAGCATCTTCATAATGTTAAAGAAGGTAGGCTCTTCAATAGGGGACCTGGGAGGTATGCTTAACAGAGTCCTCACTCACTGAAGAAGCAGCAGATCTGTCTGAGGTAAGAGGTTCCTCCTCCTCCTCTTCCTCAGGGAGGATAAGGTCAGGGTGTTACTCCTCCTCCTCGATGTCAACCCATTTCAACTCTGAGTCTGATGAACAAGGGACTGATGGGGCCCTGAAGGGCACAGGCTGATAAGGCCGAACTGGCATCTATGATGACAGAGCATCCGGCGGCACCAGGGACACTGGTTTATGTATACCTAACTAGTACACCAGAGCAATGGACAATTGGGTTAAAATAGTATTAAGGTCAATGGCAGGTAAAGGCTGCATAGAAGGCAGAGGAGTCATCGTGACAGGTTGCAGTGAACCATCTGTCGGGTCTTGACAGCCCAAAGGCCCCAGCATCTGAAGACCCAGTCTTGATGGAAGGGCTGTAGTCAACAATCTGGGGGTCGATGACCGAGCAGCCGATGACCGAAGGGTTGACTGCTGACCTTTCTGGGAAGAAAGAGGAGGGGCTGTTGGTATGGGCCTAGTAGGAGCAGAGGCCTAGACAGCAGAGGACATTGGTGTAACCACAGTTGATGGAGTACCCCCTGAGGACAAAGAAGAACCATCAAGGAACGGGAGCACCACTGGAGGGGGCGGTCCTGGTCGTGGTCCTTCCTGTGACTTTTTCCCCGAGGACTTGTCTCCAGCCTTCAAGGCCTGGGAGCTTGATGAACCCACCAGCTACTGGGAAGGGGAGGGACCCCTGAGGACCCTTGCCCAGAACTGGCTACCTGTTGTTCCATGAGGAATTTCTTCAAAGCCTTTTTGCATTGCCTGAGGGTTGTAAGATTTAATTTTTGACAGAGCTCACAGATTGAGATGTTGTAGTCATGCCCAAGACAGCAGACACAGAAGTTGTGGTCATCTGAAGAAGCAATCTTCTTTCCACAGCAGCAGCGACAAAAGGGAGAGAGATGTGGAAGGAGTAACTCTCAACATAAATGAGGTAAAAGAATCTCTTTCTTAAAAAGAATTTCCCGAAAGTAAATACTGAAGAAAAGCATAGGCAAAAATGGCTTGAACCATGAAAGAGCTTCCACAGAGACCCATGCAAGAGGAGTTGATGGTGGGAAAGAACTGAAGAGGGAATGGGGCCATTCACGCCTTATAGGGTTGATGATGTCGGCAGGTGATGTTGGAGTGGAGGGCCCCAGCTATACTACTGGACAATGTTCCAATTGTGGATCCTGCTTCAGCAATGGTGAAGTTCCTACAGTGTAACCTGATGACCGAGATACACCTGAAGAAGATCTGTTCCTACCAGCCTCCAGAAAGTTGTTTCACACATCACAAAAATATTTAATAAAAAAAAAAAAATCTTCTAATTAGCAAAAGGGAAAATAAAAAATGACTTCAGATACAGGAAGCAATACTTGACTACTTTCAAAAGTTAACATAAATTTCAGGCACTATACTAGCTCTTAAAAGCTTTTTTTTAACCTTTTTAGTCTGCTTAACAACAGATTTGTGAATCTGTTTACATACCCACGGCGGTCTACACGTATGATAGTTATAGGTGGAACACAGTTGGATTATCAGTATCACGGATCTCATTATGGTGATTGTTTGCCCTTCTTAATTCCACTTAGACCTTGAGTGGGAAACTTTAGTTTTGGAATGTTGAAAAAAAGTGTATGGTAGGTGAAGTTCAAACAGACTCGAGCAGCTTAGATTTTGAACTGCTGCCTCTGTTAGTAGTCATATCCTTTATTATGGCATTCAGATAAACTAGGGTTGAAGATTGTGCAGAATGCACAGATTCAGAAAACTGCACAAAAACATATTACCCTTCACACTCAACAGATATGCCCCCATAAGGGTTCTGACACATAATTTTATTTATTTTTTTTATTAACTTTATTTATTTTTTATTAACTGGCAATATGTTTTTAAAGTGAAAGCATGTTCCTAGTGCACTGCAACGTCGACTTAAAGACACGCTCACAGCCTTTGCGCGCATATCAGTCAGCTTCTGGTACACTCTTTATCCTAATTAGCACTGCTATCTAATGGCAGAGGTCAGCAGTGTTAATCTGCAGAATGACAATACAAGAAGCCGGTAGCTGTGTGAGAAATGGCCGCGGACATGTCTTTAAATTGAAAGTCGTTGCACACTAGGAAAATGCTCTTAAAAGCTGTTGGCTTCCCTACTTTCATTACCAAGCACAGAGAGAGGGAAAAAAATGTAGTGGACATTCTGACTCAGTTATTTTAAGCCACCTAAATGGGCACCTTGTTCTAGGAGGTACATAAAGTGCATATTATTGGGTAACTGGTCGACCCTAGTGGGCCGTCTCTTTTTTCCTTCCTCCTGGACCTTGTTGATGACAGGATTAACTCTTTGACAATTTGATAGGATGCTTCAATATTGATTGTAAAGGGTTTCCCTTGAACTGCCCAGGGACTTTTATATGGAAAAGGGTTTGGATATCCTTTATTTAACCCAAGAAGAATTATTGTTCACTGGATTGCATCCAACTTCCCCCTTTTTTTTTTCTCTTCCTTATAAGACAGTACTGCTGTGTGTTAATTGAACGGTGCAGTATTATCTTCTGTTTTATGAATTAATGTGTTATTGTGTTATCTACTATTGAAAATCTGAATAAAATTTAATTACAAAAAAAAGCATACGGTCAGGTAATAAAATCTGAACTGCGTGGCAAAACTCGTCTTGGGCATAGCTGTTGACCAGGGAATGTAATATGTTTGTGTGTTGTTTTCCTTTAAATAATACAGTATATGGTAGCCTCAATGGCCCATCAGCAGCAGTACATCATTCCACCGTGCAGCAGGTGACCTGAGTTCAGAAGTCAGCTCAGGAAGCCACTTCTAGGGGCAGATTAGGCTTAGGTAGCTGTCACAGAGCAGGGTGCCTCAGTCAGGAAGAGCTGGCGGTGGGTTCTGGTGCCACAGTGACCCATGCAGCTGGGACAGGCAGCTTGTTCTCATTGCCGAGGTGCTGTGCATGTTCGAGGCCAATAGAGGCACTGTCCATGCCACAGGGTGGAGGGAGGGACTTGGGAGAAAACGGGGAAGGAAAAATCCCTGCTGTCTGAATGATGGCAGAATCGACTGAACATGATATATCCCTGATTGCAGAGTATATCCCTGGGACGACAGCAGGCAGAGAATGTACAAACATCTATATAGACAAAGTAATACAGTAGGTAAGTCTTTCATTTAAGGACACACTTTATGTACCCAACATACATTACCCATGACTTGCGGTTATTTATCTTTGTATGTGCCACGTGCTGTGGCCTGACATAGTCATACATGCCAACACCCATGGTTCAACTACACTATTAGGATAGGGTATTTTCAGTGTTACAGAATGTGAAAAAAAAAACATTCTGGTCATCAGCCTCCAAGGTTGATCGGAATTCAGTTCTCAGAATAGGATATAATCCAATTTTGATTATTTGGGGGGAATTTAGGATTTTTGGTATTCAAGGGCAAAAATTCTAAATCTGAAAAATGATCGGAACAGGAATCAGATTCCAACTCTGATTTTACATCTGACACCTAGTTAAACCTCCCTCCACCCAGTAAAACGCAGTAAACATGGAGAAATCATAGACCTCCCCCTTATCTCATCCTTGTTTCACCCAACCTTTACTTAAACAGGCCTTCCTATTTAGATTACTTACTGTTGCTTGCTGTACTGGACTGGTCCTCCTGGGCAATAGGGCAGAAGGGCACAAAATCTAATAATTACTACTAGGTCCAAGCCGGTTCTTATGTGGGGTACTCGTCTGGATTGGAAGACAAGATTTGGAAGTCTCTGAGGCCACCCCCCACCCCCAGCAACTTAGCCTGTTCCTGTTGTCTGCCCTGGTATGCCTTGCTCCCAATTGGCAACCACACTGCTGCCACAGTGCCACCATCTCCTTAGCTTGCAGATCCCATGCCATCATTAATCAGATTCCCACCTGAATCCCTCCTGACCTGATTCCATCCACATTTGTCCAGCTAAAATGATCAACAAACTCCTAGCCTGGCCATCACTATACCTGTATGATCTGGAAGAAAAAAAATATGTGAGGTGGTCATCCGGAATAAAACCCTGGATAAACAATTATAACATATGTTCTTCTGAGTAAGGCATCTGGGTAGTTACCCAGGGGGTTTTACTCCAGTTGGTCATATCTGCTTTTTTTACCCAGGTCCTACAGGCACAGTGATGGCCGGCAGGAGTTAGTTCACACTTTTAGCTAGATGAATGGGAATTGAATTGGGTCAGGAGGGACTCAGGGGACAATATAACTCAAGAATGATGGGAAATGACCTGGCTAAGGAAGGTGGTGGCTACTGGCTTCTGCAGTGGGATGTGGTCACCAATCCGGGGCAGGGCAGAGCAAAAAATTGGAAAAGGATCAGTTTCTGAAGAGAGGGGCCTGAAAATTTCTACATCTTGTAATCCAGTCCAGACCAGTACCCACAGACGAACTAAGTCACTCACCACAACCGAACCTAGGATTATTATTATTTTGAACCATGCAGCCTTACTGCCCCAGAGGACCAGTCCACTTCAGCAGGAAACGGTATAGTGGCTATATCCTGACCCTATAACAACAGACTCTGTGGTACCTCTACAATAACCCTATAATTACTGGGGTCACTCCCTGTTAAGGGGAGAGGGAGAGAGAGAGAGAGAGAGAGAGAGAGAGAGAGAGAGAGCGCGAGAGAGAGTGAGAGCGATTGAGAAGAGGAGGCAGAGACACCAGACAGCCCATAAGTTAGTTGGCACAACTAACTTTATATATAAAATGTTTTCTGCCTATCTGAATTACTGATCTTCCACACACTCACCCTGGGCTAGGCAGTGCTGAGCACTGTATGCACAGTTCTCCTGCAGTGTTCAGAAAATGACTTTTGTTGTCTGTCTGGGGCAACGGCCTGCCCAGAATGTTTTATTGCATGCATAAGTGTAAGCCTGGGTGGTTTTACTTTTCCCCTGGGAATGGAACTTGTTGTTATGTTGACCAGACAGAAAGGACATGCCCTGAGTTATGTACAACGAGGTAGTCATGATTTGTTGTAGAGACCATCTTGCTTGGAGTTAGGTAGGGGGCTAGGATAGTAGACACTTTCTTGCTTGGAGTTAGATAGGAGGCTGGGATATTAGAGACTGCCCAACACTGATGAGCAGTGGTGTCAGTGATGTGTGTGGTATGGTGGAAGTTGGGTATGGAGGGGTTGTGGGATAACAGATGGGCCAGACACCAAACTTCAAATTCAACACTCAATCTCTGTGTGATGTTTATTCAAAATACAGAAAACAACCTTCAACAATAGCATATTCCTTCTTCAGTACATCAGTTTGCAGCAACAGACTATATATGCCTTTTTGTTGCACTTATCCAACACCTACTGACGCTGATTTCTGATCTAACCACTTTTCAGTGAAAACCCTTCATCCCTATGTGGGCCCCGTTTGCTTGGGTAGTGGGGGCTCAAAAAGAGAAAAACAAAACAAGATAAAAATAAAGAACTTAAGTGCAGAAGCACTGAAAAAAGGGTTACCCCAAAGGGCATTGGCAACAAATCAAGTTTCAAAGAAATACAACATCATACATACTTCCATAATGCAAAGCATCAGGAGATATATGCAAATCACCATGAAATTTCAGACTTGTTCAACTTATAACAATTTACATGCATTTTAAATAGCACAACTAACTTAATTTCTATAATAGTCACCTAGTATGTTTTACCATTATCAAAAACACCTAGTGCCATGGTATTTTCAACATTTACAGGTGTCATAAACATAAGGTGTATATATATATATATATATATATATATATATATATATCAAGGTATTTTATGACATAGTGCTATTACATACTAAAACCAACAATGATAAACACAACCTGTTTTACATATGCATGGAGGTTACCACAATAACCACCCTGTATGAGGACCTGAGAAGGGAAAAGGAAAATTAAAGAGGACACTATAGCATAGTCAAGGGTGCTGGAAGATGGTAAAAGCTGAGGGGACTGAGAATCAAAAGGGCACTTATGAAGGTGCAAAGGGCACTTTTTCTACACTAGTTTTTGCCATATAGAAATAAAAAGTGGAGTGCTACACCCTTTGCCCCCGGTTCCGCACCTATGAGCATAGTCAAGCAAGGCAAGTGGGTGCCATAAGTGGTCAACCTTATGGACTAGAAATCACAAAGGATAGATTAGGCTAAGAAATAGAAGAACCGTTGCAACAGATTTAAGAAAAGGTTGGTTCTCAAGTGTGGCAGGATTTGAATGGGGCTCCCTGTCACATGGGGGAATACTGTCCTGAAATAAAATAAACTGCATTGTAGTAATAGCAACTGCCCTACATCCAGAGGTGCAGTGGATGCTTGCAGGCTGAGTATAATTTTTTGCTGGAAGTGGCGTGGATGTGGTAGTCCTGGAGTATTATTGGTAGGGACTAATTACCCTACTTGGGGGGAGTGATAGGTATAGTCCTGGGGTATTTCAGGGACTGATCGCTGAGCTACAGTAGTATGTGGGTGTTTGACGTCTAGTGGTGTAACCCCTAGATGGCGCTATCCCAGGGGCTACTACCCCTGCCTGATTTGCCACTAACAGGTTGAGGGGCCTGGATCCAATGGCGGGTGCCTCCACCCAGAGGTCAGGGTTTGCAATAGTTAAACTAACTTGGTCACAGCCTCTGGAACACTGCAACCCCCTTTCTTCCCACTAGTGGCCCACACAATATATCAGAATTACCTTCACAGTATACACTTACCCCCAGGTCTGGTTCCGCACTGGGACCTCCTAGAAATGAGATACAGTGCAACAATACAGTACAGTACTTTAACATAGACAAATACCTCAGGCAGTATAACTTTGCTGAAACAAGCAGCTCTGGTTTATTTAGGGGATATAACAAGGACGGAAATCAGGTTAATTAGCTTATCACTCTAATAATCATTTGTATGGCTCAGGCACAGTACTATCCTATCAGTTACTGTCCCTGGGTACCCAAGCCCTAGTGGCTAGTCCAAACCGGGCAGCTGGTAGGGCCCCTTTCACACAGAGAAAAGGAGAATTAAACAGTCACAGTACAGTAATTCCATTTGGATTTAATGTGGCAATTCAACAGGGAGCGACCCTGAATTAGTACTACCTAATCTCCAAATAAGATAGGGTCCTTCAATGTCAGCAGGGCTCACTTGAGGTACACAAACCTTCACACATCCATATAAAGAAAGCACTATACCAGGCAGGCTGCATCTGTATCCCGATCGCAATTACTGCACAATACCCGGAGAACACACAGCAGATTCAGTTCCTGACAGACCGAGTGCAATTTTCAGCAATTCCTCCAGTCTTCTACAGGGTGAGCCTGGTTTCTACTCTTCAGAGATCCTTTGATTCTTTTCACAGGACGGATTCAGTCCTAACAAGCTGTTACACAAGCTGCAGACCGGAACTCTGGGCCTTACACACGTTGACTAAAACTGCACACTGAAAAGCACAGGGCTCCTTCCTTCTTCACTGCCAAAGCTCAACTGAAACTCCAAACCGACAAAACCGGGCACTTCCTTTGAGTTCCTCCCAGTTCTTGACTGGATTGGCTGTCACTCACAATAGACTGCTGCTGTTGGTCCAAAAAGACACTGAAGTCTAAACTACATCTCCCAGAGTCACTGCCCTACAATCCTCTTGTGGCTGGCTCAGATTATGAGTCCAAGTTCTGATTCGTCCAAGGCACCATTTTAGAGCTAGCTTACCCCACACTGATTGGTCCAGTTCAGCAGTTCAAAACTAGAATGGGAACTAGCAGACACAGTTCTGACTGCAAAGAAAGCAGGTTAGACAAACTGTAATTTCATTATTACTCTAAATAATTTCTGGCAAACAGTTACATCTTTCAGATAGGTTCCCTTTGCACCCTAGTGACTGTAAAATGAAGTGAATTGCAGCAGCTCGAGTGGTACTCAGAGAAGCACACAGTTCCCATACAAACTAATTATGTCTGCAAGCAGACAGCTCTTAAAGAGACAGTACCAGAGGCTCTAAAAACACTCACTGATAAATGGCTTAAATGCCAAACACCATTCAGGCTTGGAACATTCAAGCAAGCTCCTGGAAGTCTTTTGGGAACCCCCATTTGCAGGGGAGTTACAGTGGTATTACAGAAATGGACTGACCTACTGTACCTTGGAGTGTTATAGAAATAACAGTATCTTAACCTCTTTTTAAACCAGTGTTTAAGTACTTCAGAAGATCTGAGTGATAAGGAGGAGGTTACAGGAGTATTAAAACCCAAGGTCTATGGAGTGACTAGGACATAAATTACCCCTCCTAGCTGACTTCAAATAGATTGTGTGGGATCCCGCTAGCACAGAAGGTGCTGAAAATGAAGTCACTGGCTCCCACTGGCCCGTTACATGATGTAGCCTCAGGGATGCTATGTAACGTTATTCACTTTTTTCTTTTTTTACATGTACAGTACATCATTTCTTTTCCCTATATATTATATTTTTGACTCTGATTCTGATTTACCCAACCCATTCTGACCTATCAGAACTGGAAAAGCAGACCCGCGGATGCCTAATAGTGACTCTATAAAGCAAGATACTGAAATGCTTAAACCGAACGGTCTAGATATTCAAAGGGTTAGGATGTGCTAACAGGATTATCACTGTGAAAACACTGAATATGTGGCCAGAAGACTGGTAGTGTGGCCATTGCAATATCCAGACACACTCCTCGTGGGCCTAATCTATTCATGCATGAGTGCTAATACCTGCCAGGCGTTCATGCAAGTGAAGGAGGCCTGCATGCATACAGTGCAAAGTGGAATATTCAATTGTTTTTTGTAAGTACAAACACGCTGCTTATACAACACTGCTTAATGCTTCCAAAACACTACTCATGTCCCCTCCAATCATTTTTTTGTGCGGTATATGTTTAAAAAAAATCAAAAAACAGTACCTGGTTCCCAACCTCCCAAACTGATCCCCATACCTAGTTCAATAACCTTTATCCCTGGTAGTCTAGTGGTCCCCCCAACCTCAACCGATCTCTGTACCCAGTATGGTGGTTCCCGATCCCTTTACCCAGTACAATAATCTCTATCCCTGGTAGTCTAGTGGTTCTCCCTCCCTCAACCAATCTCTGTACCCAGTATGGAGATTCCCGATCCCTATACCCAGTACAATAATCTCTATCCCTGGTAGTCTAGTGGTCCCCCCTTCCTCAACTGATCTCTGTACCCAGTATGGTGGTTCCCGATCCCTATACCCAGTACAATAATCTCTATCCCTGATAGTCTAGTGGTCCTCCCTCCCTCAACCGATCTCTGTACCCAGTATGGTGGTTCCTGATCCCTATACACAGTACAATAATCTATATCCCTGCTAGTGGTCCCCCCACCCTCAACTGACCTCTGTACCCAGTGTGGTGGTTCCCGATCCCTATACCCAGTACAATAATCTCTATCCCTGGTAGTCTAGTGGACCCCATCCCTTACCCAATCCCTATATCCGATGGAAAGATCTCAGTCCCTGGTAGTCTAGTAGTCCCATGTCCCTCACCTAAACCCTGTGCCCACTACAATGATCTCTATCAACAGTAAGCTTCTGGCCCTCACTCCCTTACCCAATTCTTCCACTCAGTACAATAATCTCTGTCCCTTGTAGTCTAGTGGTCCCCACTTGCCTCATCAGATCCCTTACCCATTACGATGATTTCTATCCTTGTAAGTCTAGTGGTCCACCCTCCTTCAACCAACTCCTGTACCCAGTAAAATGATCGCTATCCCTGGTAGTCTAGTGGTCCCTACTCCCTAACCAGACCCCTGAACCCAATACAGTAATCTATATCCCTGGTAGTCTGGTGGTACTCCCTCTGTTACCCGATCCCTGTACCCACTGGAACTATCTCTATCATTGTAGTCTAGTTGCACCCTCCCACACATAATCCCTATATCCAGGATAAGTACAGACATTACCTGGTATCCAGTGGCATTCCCAATGCCCCCTATACACCTACCCCAGGAGAGTGACTGGCACAACTCTCTGCTCACCACCACACCCAGCCCCCATCTGTCTCACAAGTCAGGTATATCAACAAACACTCCCGCTCATCTATTGTACATTGATATGTAGGATATACAGAATGCACTTCAGACATATTTCTGTAAGTCTGGAGTACTGTTCTGCAACAGGCAGGAAAGGGAAGGACCACGAAAACAGGCAAAACAAGTACAAATATTTAACTTTTACCCCAGCTGGTTCCTTGCATCCTTTCTGCTCCAGTACCTGCCATGTATCCACCAAACACTCCCAAACAGAACCCCAAGCTGCCCTTGAACTCCAGGGGCATCCCTAGCGACAGCCAACAACACAATTTTTCATACATAAAATGACAAACATGTTGCAGGTGATACCTTTTATTGGAAAACAAAATTGTTTTTGGGACTAGCTTTCTACAGTTAATCTCAAAGATGGTATCAAGTTAGCCTCAAAGACAATTTTGTTAGTCCAATAAAGGATATCACCTGCCACATATTTGTTTTTAATTTTCTTCAACATCATCAACTGGACTAGCATGGCTACCACATTTCCTTGCCATACATAAAAACCTGCTTACACCACATTTGTAACCACACTTGTGTAAATCTCCCAATCTGTGGCACATTTGTAATTGTAACCCTTAAGTGCTGCTATCCCAAAGGCTACTACCCCTGCCTGCTTGGCTAGTAGCAGGTTAAGGGGCCTGAGTTCTGAAATGGGTGCCCCCACCCAGGGGTCAGGGTTGGTAGTGGTCAAGCTGAACGGCACAGCTCTGGGACAATCGTAACCCCCCTCTTTCCTTACTAGTGGCCAGAACAATACACTATAATCACTTTCACAATACTCCGATATACCACACAAGTACCCACACTGTTTGCACTTACCACCAGGGCTTTCCTCTTGTTTGGCCCTGGTGACCCCCTGTAAAACAAGGTTATACACAGCAAATAACAGCAGTACAGTGCTCTTGCACAAACTGGAGCCACAGTCAGAGTAAATGCAAAAAAGAGTTAGATCTGATTTATTTAAGGGGCTTGAACAAGGGAAGGGTGTAATCAGGTTAACTTGCTTAAAGGCTTTATTAATCAAACAGTTATGCATGCACTTCAGGGTCCATAAACAGTCACACACTCTGAGTACCCAGATGGAGAATGGTGGGCTAGCCAGGAATGTTGCAGTTGGTCGGGGCCTTGTGATGGAAGAAAACAACATGCACAACACACACTATTTGTAATCCGGAGCCGGAGGGCTCATTTCATGAAAAGAAAACAACAGAAAAGAAGATAATCAGATGACACACTTTTAGATTAGGCTGTTTTTGCAGGGAGCTACTCTGATGATTACTCACGCTACCTAAGACTGGATACAGGCTGGATGAAAATCGAGACAGCAGGTGGTTGATCTGGAGTGCCAGGAGAAGCAGGGCCCACACAAATTGCAGAGGCATCGTTCCTGTTCAAGCGTGGAGCAGGGGGCTAATCCTCAGGCAGGTCTCTCGTTGATGGCTTTCTCTGTGTAGCAGGTAGTCTGGCTGGGCCAGTGTGGCAAGGCCCTGGCCAAATGGAGACAAATTTGGATACAGTCCATTTTGGGCTGGATACAGCTTCCAGTGAGCAGAACACAGTTCACACAGTGGGGAACCAAATCACGACCCACTAACAACTCACAGCACATTTACATGTAAGGAAATTCTATTGTACCAAGCAAACTGCTCCCCGGTCACGATCACAAAGTCTCTGCACAAACCAGGGATTCAAAAGCAGCTGGAAATCCTGACAGGCCAATCGCATTCAGCAAAATCTTCGGTCTTCTTCAGGTATGAGATTGGTAAAAAATCAGTGGCTTATTTCATTCTCACAAACTTGGATTTAATTCAAAATAATTTTCTTATTCTCTCCCTCTTAGGGGCAGCAGGGAGACCTGCAGGCCAAAACTCAGGCCTTTCCACAGAGACTGTATTGAGCTCTTGCTTCTTCTCACAACTGAGATCTGCCTTTAACAGCGAGCAGCTTGGGAATTTCCCCAAGATCCAAAAGGTTTGGTTGGCTGATCCTCCTGTCAGTCACAACAAAGGCTCCCCTTCAGGTGCAAAAAGGCACAAAAAGCCCAAAACTACAATTCCTACAGATTTTGACTACGGATAGTTCCTGTAGTCCGGTTCCATTTTAGGTCCCACCAGAACTGATTGGTCCTATTTGGCAGTCGAGGACTAAGGCAGTGGAGATAAACAAAACAGTCCTTGCTGCAAAGAAGGCAGGTTAGACAAACTACATTATCATTATCACCCCAAATGATTTTTAGCAAATAGTTACATCTTTCAACAGAGCTCCCTCTCAGATTACTTATGACTGCAATCCAGGCAGCTCTTAAAGAGACAGTACACAGAGGCTATACAGGCACTCTCTGGCAAACACATTTAAACTGCAAAAATGCAGGACACCAGCCTGGCAGTGAGCATTTAGGCAAGCTCAAGGAAGACTTTTCAGGTACCGACATTTGTGGGGGGGGGTTACATAATACAAAACATTATGATTTGCATTCAGGTTTGGAAAAAAATAGCAAAACGGGTTTAAGTTGTTGTAATACAGTGCTACGCAATTTTGTAAATGTAAAATCAGTGGCCCTAGGGTGGATTCCATTACAGAATGCCTACGATTGGGCATTCAGGCAGGGATATGGCACCAGAGAATTAAAACAAACTGTTAAGTGTACATAGGTGATTTTCAATAGGGCTTGAACATAACTGGTTCTACAGTAACTCCTCCTACAACAGGTGAGACCCACAGGATTGCTGTGCACAATATTTATGGAAAACATACAGTACAAACTAAAGAGAGAAAAAGTAAGTGCCTTAGCTGGGACTTGAACCCAGCCCTGGAATACCGTTCAGTTTCGCTACAGTGAGCACCAAGGCAACTGAAAACCTAGCTGTCCCTGAGCACATTACTCTTTCTCCAGTACACAGCCAGGTTGTACGTTGGAGAAAGAGTAATGTGCCCAGGGACAGCCCAGGTTCCAGTTGCCTTGGTGGGGCAGCTGGTAGCGAAACTGGAACGGTATTCCAGGGGGCCTGGGTTCAAGTCCCAGCTGAGGCACTTTCTTCTTTCTCTTATCTGTTTGTATGAGACCCACAGGACCCTAGGGAACTGAGTGAGAACTCCATACAAATGGGTAAACTAGGGACTTGCTTTGGGTCACCAACCTTATCACTCAGGCTCATCACACCTCACTTGCCATGCCTCTTAGGAGCACTGGTTGTTTTTTTCCTTGTAACTTCTGCATTTTGTTTCGGTGTAACGCCTAATATACTTTACTGCATCTAGTATGAAAGTTGTGTATTTGTACATATTTGTTATATGGGGTTATCTGGTTTTATGAATGTTTGTGCATTTGCACCCTACAAACACTATAGATTACTTTTTAACTTGTTTATTGTTCCACCCGCTGCTATTACCCCATGCCCTACCTACCGACTCACCCTCTCCCTCTGCAGGGTCTTTTTGTCTACTGTTTTCTGTGGCATCGTATTGCATTTCATTTGGCTATTTTAGCACAAATGGCACTTTATTGTACTACAAGTGCAATTTGCTGGCTCCAACTGTCACTTCTGAGTGACCTGAACTTGAGGATGCTTATTCTGTGTTATTGTATGAGGTTCATTTTTAATGTGCTATTTATTGTTACAGGACTTTGAGCCTTGGAAAGATGTCCGACCAGTAAACTTTAAAATCCAATCTAAATAGTACAAAGTCTGAAATATACCACTTAGCTGTCCTGCATTAGGAGGCAAATCCCTCATTTCACCCCTAAGAATTGCTTCATTCATATTGTAAACATGCTGCCTGCATTATAAGTTGCTGTAAACTCAGACTTCAAAGCCGAAATCCCTAATGCTGTATGAATCAAAATTAAGACTCATTCAATTAAACGCAATAGTTTTGGCAGTGTTCTGAGTTTGTATCTCTGTGTTTGATGTGTCCCTCATTATGAGGGCCTCTGTCCCTCATTTCCTCTCATTTTAAAGCAGCAGTGTAAGGAAAAAGGTTTTTCTGAAAAGTCTGTTTTACCTGCAGTTATATTAGCATGCCTGTCACTCTGCTTTTCTGGGTACCTCCTATGCTGCTCACCATGAGTTTTTATTTTCTCGATCCTAACCCTTACTAGGTCTGCAGTGTTATTTCTAAGCCAAATGTGGCAGCCATCTTTTGTCCTTGGGAGTGGGGTGGGGTCGGGGAACGTTACATTAAAACATTTGTAAAATATTTACATTTTGGTGTATATAGAAAATGTTACCACCAAAAAAAATAGGAAGATGCTTGGAATTTTTTATAGTGGAAAAAAAAGATAAGGTACATTTTTTCCCCCCAATTTCATTGCACTGCTGCTTTAAGTGTGAGTGACCTGTGTTTCAGGGCCTAAAGGTTGAAAGGCAGAGTACTGTGCCTAACAGAAACAGAAAGAGAGGGGCAGGGATATAGGCCTGGATTTTCAAAAGTCTGGATGCAGCACTTGTGTCATTTTTTCTGATGTAGGTACATCACCATAGAAGCATCAAGTTAGGTTGACAGTAAAATTGCTGACCTCCTGCACAGCGATGGCACAATATAGATGCAGGTATTGAGCCACCCAATCCCTCAGTGTTTTCTGTGGGGGGCTGTGCCCCTACACCCTCCCCCATGCAGGGGGCTCTGCCTCCTGCCCCCGGACTTTAGGATTCTCAACTCCAGGTCGGAGTTGGACCGGGAAGGGGGCAGAACACTGGGGGAAAGCGAAACACAGAAGTGGACCATTACAGCGACTGTCGCTGTAGTGGTCTTTTTCTGTGTTTAGCCATTGGGGTGTCATGCAAAAGGGGGCCACCCACCACAATAAATGCGTCAGAATGTTTGTTCCCTATTTCAAACACTTTAGTGTATTTATGACACTTTGCCTGCTATATGGTAAAAAATAAAATGATGCATGCATCAGAATGTTGATGCATGCATCATTTTTAAAGCGCAATTTGTGGCAGTTGCATCTAGAAGTTAGACAACCTTTTTTGGTCGTCTAACAGTCCTGAGACAAGTAGCGCAAAAGTGGAGGAATCATGATGCAGGGCTTTGAAAATCCAGCCAGAGAGACAGAACTAGAGTGAGAAAGTGAGAAATGCTGGGGAAGCATTTCCTTTAGTTACTGTTGTCTCTGGATGGATTTAGAATTTAGTCATAAAAAAAATACTGTACCCACAGCTATGTTGTGTAAATAAAATGCTACACTCTTTCCCAACTTTAATCATGATGCTTTGACAAACCAGAGAAATTATGCTGTTGAGAGTCACTGTGACTTGAACGTTTTTTGGATCATGCTCTGCTGCCACCCATATGTGTCTTACACCAATGGCTCAACAGGCTTCCCTTTCTGACCTGTTTACCATGAGGCCCCTTTTTTGCCCACCCTCTGGGGTATGGCTCACCTGTGTTGAGGTTGCCTAATGCTGTCCTACAAAGTCTCTCCTCTAGATGTACCAGACTTCCTGCAGTAGATGTATCTTCAGACAGCAGATACCATTGTCTTCTATATGAAATGTGGTTCCCTCACTAGCAAAATATTACAGTAAAACAATATATTTTTATTTACAGTGTTTGATTCTGTTGCATGCAGGCGCCTTAAAGAGCTACTGACAACCTCCAGGCAAGCAGGCAACAGATACAATGGAGTTGCCTGCCAAAGGTTCTATTTGAGCCATATATCACATTTTTTGGTTACTTGCAAAAAGAGTTATTTACACTATAAAGCCCGGCTCATAACTTTATTGTACGAGACGAGTGGCCAGCAAATGCTACAACCCCACCCCTAAAAACAGCACAATTATGACGTTAGGTAGAGAATGGGACTGCTGGAGCTCTATGGAGATTGTTATATAGCATATATGATAGCCTCATACATGTATACCTGCCAGCAAAGGTAACCAAATACATTTAGGCAGCCCCCATGTCCCATATCCTATCACAATCTCCATAGAGCACCTGCAGACCCCTTCCCTACCTAGGGTCATAGCTATGCTGTTTTAGCGGTGGGGCTGCAGCGCTTGGTGGCCGCTCAGCTCATACAAGGAAGTTGCAAGATGGGCTTTATGGAGAAAATAACTCTTTTTGTTAAGGAACCAAAACATTTGATATACGGCTCAAATAGCTCCTCAGGCAAGCGACTCCATTGTATGGGTTACCTGCCTGGAGCCAACAATTATCAGTTGCTCTTTAAAATAAATTCTCTGTACAGTTCAGATGTATCATTGCCCAGGGTTCAGTTTATATAGAATGTCTGTGTGTCTCTTCCAAACTCTCTAATTTGTCTGCCTTTTTACAGTTTTCAAATGGCAACCGGATCCCCCCAGCAGATTTCAAAGGGACCCTTTTATGTCTTTCTGTCCTGCTGTTCACTATTCCTAGCCATACACTGTGGGGGTTAAAAGAAAATGACACCTTACACTTGGAACATATTGACAGCAAATATCCCACATGCCGGAAGCTAAAAAAACTGAAAAGAAAACTACACCGCTTTTCAGAGGTAAAATGACTGCTGCTAATAACCGTACTGGTGCAAATGACATGCTGTGTCACAGACATGATTCTGTCACGTGTTGTCCAGGATTAAAAGAAAGAAACGTATTTTAACTCAATCCAGGTGTGAAAAAGCAAATAAATTCATGCCAAAAAAGAAATGGTATACTTAC
The DNA here is from genome assembly GCA_016271365.2 of Neoceratodus forsteri. NCBI lineage: Eukaryota > Metazoa > Chordata > Ceratodontiformes > Ceratodontidae > Neoceratodus > Neoceratodus forsteri. The sequence continues at coordinate 1,703,783,235 of CM028129.1, read as the reverse complement.
CACTAGGTCTTTTCCTTTCAGGACACACTCCTCCCTCTGACCATCTAGTGAGGGCCAGTGAATCTGGAAGGCAAGGCACAAATATTAGTTCAAACAGCATTTGTGGTATTGGTTCTCATCATGTCTCATTGGAGGGTGTAATGAATTGGGACACTAGGAATACCTCCCCTGAGGTGTAGAGTACAAAATCAAGATTCCCACCAAGCAACTTAATGGAGTGCTATAAAAATACATTACAGGATAGCTTCTCTGTTTTAAGGCCATTTACACGGCCACTTTTACCAAAGCGACTCTGGTACTTGGGTTGCTCCCCTGCAAAATCAGCCATAAGGACACTTACCAGATTGCTGTAACTTGTTTGCCGTGCTTATTCTGGAGCTGCAGCAATCCTCGGAATGTGGGTTAGAGCAAGCCGTGTAAGCAGTCATGTGGACAGACTACACCTCTCGCACCGACGTAGGAGGGTTCTTCACATCATTGCCTCCCCTAAGTCATGGCCCCACCCTGTGTGTCTTGCCTTGGTACTGAGCGGAGCCATGTGAACACATAAAGCAGGCATGTCAGAACGTCAGGGCAGCTCTGAGACATTCCACAGCAGGAGTAGTAGCAGCCATGTAAACACAGCTTGAGACCCTCTTAAGGCATCATTAAAGAGCACCTTTCCTGGGATAAGCAAGTCAAATTTACATAAAGCCTCACCTCACCCACAGTTCAAACATGCAAAAGGTAAAATTTTTACAGGCATGGTTAATGTATGGGAAGGGATCGTATATTGGCTCCGTGGAGACGGACTGCTGATCCCCTTCCACTTCCTTTTCTTCAGTGCTGCCCTCACACAAGCACATACTGTGATATTTTATGTGATGTGCGTGGGGAGGCACTCCATAGACTAATACAGGGGCTGACTTTTACAGCTTTTTTTAATAGTTCACAGTTCCAATTCTGATAAATCAAGTCCACCGCTCAACTAACAAGAGCCTTGTTAGTTGAGTGGTGGGCTTGATTGGTAACTGTGAACTATTAAAAAAAAAGATGTAAAAGTCAGCTCCTGTATTAGTCTCTGGAATGTGCCTCATGCACTTCATGTAAAATATCACAGTATGTGCTAGCGTGGGGGTGGCGCTGAAGACAAGGAAGTGGAAAGGATTGGCGGCTTGGCTCCACAGAGCCAAAATATGTTCCCTTCCCTTACATTAACCATGGCTCTAAAAATGTTACTTTTTTCTGTGGATGAACTCCCAATGAGGTAAGATTTCCTGACCTGCTATTAAAGGCTTTTGGTGGAATTGCTGGAGAAGGTTCTCTTTAAAGGAAACCTACTTAAAGGAGTAGTACAGTCAGAGTGTACAAAAAATATGCTGTGCAGAGTGTTTTGATTTGTGTGTGTAGTCCTAGCATGTCCTTCTCTTAGTCTGCTATTAGGAGTTTTTTTTCCAAATTAGCCTACTAGTTTTACAGTAGATTTATATTCTCTCTGGGGATCTCCATCTTAGCATACTTTATTGCTCTTCTTGTTCCTACGATGTCTCCTGTTCTCTGTGACAGTGATGTATCCAGGACCATGAATTCAGCAAGCACTGATTTAGAGTCAATTTACAACAGCAGAACTTTGATATTAAGTAACTTTGTTTATCCAGTCAGCACTAATGGCTACATTTACAGTTTAGAAAATGCTTGTGGGTTAATTGAGTGAGCTATTCTGTAGGAAAACAGCTAGATTCTTTACTAATTATATCACTGGTGATCTGGGGTGATTTTTATGCATTTTCTGGCAGCATGTGGTTTAATGGAATGAAACGTTTCAAAGGCAAATAATTTACTCCTGATGGCTGGACTTGACACACACACATAGGAAACAAAAATACTGAATTAAAGCTACTTAATGGTGGCCAGAACATCAGGCTCCTATCTCTAGTACTTGCTGAATCAGTGGCCTCAGATACATCACTGTCACATGAAACAAGAGGCACTGTAGGAAAAAAAAGCAATAACCCTTGCTAAGATGGAGATCTCTGAGGCCATACAACTACCATATCACTAGCAGGCTAATTTAGAAAAAAAAACTCTTAACGGTAAACAAAGGGAAGGACACACCAGGACTACACACAAATCAAAACACTCTGCACAACATATGGTTTTGCAAATTTTGACTGTACTACTCTTTTAAGGATTACTGCATAGCTGGAGCTTGAATGCTGGATCATGTGTGTTTTGGCACCATTACAGCACCTGTGTGTGAAGTGCACCATCGTAACCATTTCCAGTGTGTCCACACACAAGTGCTGTGGAGTGGTGCAAAAGCTGTGAATGTGCTACAAGCAGTCTGGCTCCCCTTCCCACCCTCCGTGGTTTATTTACGTCCCTCTGCTGGTTTCCAACACTGCAAATGCATTACTGGAGGTGGTGTGGACACACAGGAATTAAAACTCCTGCACTGTTTCAGATTCCCACCACTGCAGTTTCACAGGAGCTGAAATTGATTGGCTCACAATGCTGCTGAATGTGTCTGCACTTATCCTCTGGCAGCTGATTGGCTACTCTGCACACCTCACACAGCTAGTGAAGAATCTTAAGTGTATCAGTCCTCAAGACTCCAAAACCTGCAGTGCCACTTTGTAATTCAATGGGCTTATGCAACTTAGTGTAATGCTATGCTTATGCAACTTGTTGATAAACATTTGTGGCCATTTGCCTCTCTATTCCATGGGGAAACACCACCCTGTAGGGGTACCAAAGGCAAAGAACCATAAAGGAGGGTTCCTCCTCTAGTAGTGTCTTGGGAAGGATTCCTCTAGGCTAAAAGGTACCTTAGGAAGGAGCCCTGAGGAGAGAGGTGAGCCACTGGAGGAGGAGGAGGAGGGGAGGATGGTGGGGCAAAGAAAAAAGTGCTTCTGAGTGAAGCTAGAAGGAATGACTTATATAGCTCAGGAAGGGGGTGTGGCTGGTTGCTCCAAACCACTGAACAGCAGGCATAGACTTTCAAATTCAATGAGCTTACACAGCTTAGTGTAGTGTTATGCTTGTGCAACTTGTTAATAAACCTTTGTGGCAATCTGTCTCTCTGTTACATGGGGAAATACCACCCTGTAGGGGTGCCAAGGACAAGGAACTCTCGAGGAGGGTTCCACCCCTAAAGGTACCACAGGAAGGATTCCCTTAGGCTAAAAGTACCTTAGGAAGGAACCCCAAAAGAAGTGTTGAGCAGCAAGTGTTGATTACAAAGGCTGAGGAGTACAGTTTAACAGCAGCCATTGACAACTGGAAACAGACACAGACCAAGAACTGATAGGTATCAAAACTGAGCAGAGGGCATGACTTCCTAAGGAGAGAGGGAATGGCAAAAAGAGAGCCACCATCTAACACCATCCAACAGTGGAGCCTACACAGGTAACCTAAAGAATATACTAATAATGAACTAACTATTATGACCTTCAGCACAGAGGAGAGGAAAACTTCCTTATGAGGAGGAAACCTCTGGGGATCCAAGGCCTAGGTCGCCTTTCCTCCAGACTTGGGATTCATTTAGTGATGGCTCTGCTACTGCAATTTAGAGACCCAATTCATGGGAAAATTCAATTTGGAGGAAGGCTCTCACTCTATCCCTCTTAATAGGAATGTCGTGAGGGACTGTGAGTGAACTCTGCAGCGAAGGAAGCCTCCCGCATGGGAGGCCCTCCCCCAAGGTGGGAGGAGGAAAAGAGCAACAACTGCTGAAAGGCACTCACCCAGCCTTCATGTGGGAGGCCTAGAGAGGAAGATGAATGATTGAATGGGCAGGGAAGGGAGGTCGTGTAGACCAGGTGACCCTTAGGCGGTTGTAGAAAGAACAGCTTTCAAAGGTACCACCAAGCCTGGGAAGCACAGCTAAAGGAGCCCTCTTGGGCTTAAGGACCCCGCTCTTCAGCAGCTGAAGTCTTAAACTGCACATCAAGAGGTGCTGCCAATACATCTGAATGGCTAAAGCTCTGCCTGGAGTGAGGATATTCCCACTGGGGGCAAGGTGAGAAGGGCCCCGCCCTGAGGTTCATATCTTCAAGATGCGGACTTCATAGGCGCAGAGCTAGACTGTCGGCTGCAGGGCAAGCTCTGAGCCATTTTATAGTGTGGGCATGATTGGCATGCATGTGATGAGTAGTTGGAGGTATTACACACAGGAGACCTGCACGAAGGCTTGGGTGACAAAAGTATCAGTAGACAAGACCTGCATGTAGGTTGAAGTTTGTATACCAGGGTTTTATTTAACTCCAAAAATTGATTAGCGTTTTGCTCATAAAAGTGCTAAAACATTGTGAAAATGCATAGCACTTGCCTCACTGTGTTTAACAAGTATAACACTTCTAGAAAACCTATATAAATACTTTCAGTACAGTTAGCATTGTCCCAAGAAAAAAACTGTTAATCAATTATTTAAAACCCTGGTATACTGATACCTCCATGTTGGCATGAGCAATTAGTGTGAGGAAAAATTTGACTGGCTCATGTGCGAGACCCTCACGTAGGTCTGAGGTAAATACTGAGCTGTAATTTAGACAAAGGTTGAGGAAGGCAAAGTCCTAGAATAAATGGACTACATCTACTTTAGTGATCTCCACATACAAAGCAGGAACTATAGTTAAACACTTCTGTTGAACTGAGTTTTAATATAAACAAGTCAAACCGCCAGGAAGCAGGAGTACTGGAGACCGAAAATTAGGGAGCAGGCTGCTGGTGAAGAACAATGTAACGTAAAGGATGTAGGAGCCTAGAGAGCAGCCAGGTGTAAACTATAGGGATTGTAGTTGGAGCTGCAGAAAAATGCAGAACACAGAACAATTGGTTGCCCACCTAGGAGTCAAGTGCAGTTAGCTAACAATTTTAGTTAGACTGAGGGAATGCTAAATGTTAGGAACAGCAGTATGCAAACTTGGATAGCACAAAAGCTACTGGGACACAGGATGCTAGAAAAACTAGAAAGCCCAAAGAGAAGTAAAACAAAAGGAAACACAAGTACAAGAGCAGGAGTGAGCAGAAACAAACAAGTGAGAGAGAAACACAGGCTGCAGCCAAAGGAGAAAGCAGAATACTGACATAGAAGAGGAGGAGAAGCACACAGCAAGCAGAAAGCCAGCCCAAACAAGCAGAATTCTAGCACAAACCAAGAAGAGTCCAAAGTACAAGGGAAGAAGGAAGACAAATGCTGGAGAAAAGGGAGGGGAGAGCCAGAGTCAAACAGAGCCTCTGGCAGCAAAAAAAAAAAAAAGTGCTTCTGAGTCAAGCTTGAAGGAGTGACATATATAGCTCAGGCAGGGGACATGGCTGGTTGCTTCAGCCCATTCAACTGCAGGCATAGTTTTTCAAATAATGTCGACCTGGCAAAAACATCAACATACCCATTTTTATTTTCATTTTCTTTCAATCCCGAACTAAGATATGGGAATCTGCCTGCCATGATGGAATTAAAAATCATGGTACAGTGTTGTGCTGTTTGCCATCAGAAACATGGTAACACCATCCTAATCCATCCACATGATGAACCTAGCATGTGCTTGCAACAGGTAACCTCAGCGAAATACATTTTTAAAAATTGCGTGTGGTGACTGTCTTTAATGACTTCAGATATTAATTACAAATTTAGCTGTAAAAGCTGTAGTAGCAATGTCAGAGAAAACTAAAAATACACAGAGTATGAATTTACAGATGTCAGAAGTTCATTTTTGCTAAAAATCTATATGATGAATTATTTTGCTGACTAACAAATACTGCTGCTTTAAAAGTTTGAAGTAAGTAGTATAGGACATGGATAATTACAATATTCTGATAATTGTTAACTGACAGGATTTTTATTTTATTAAAATTTTCAGTTACTGGGTAAAAAAAGCTCTCGAGTAATATGCCAGTTTTGATGACTGACCCACAGTAAGAGGGAGACAATGATCAGATACAGAACACAACAAACATTACATATGACATATGAAGGATACAGTATGGCCAGTGGTGGAATACACTATTAATGTGAATGAGTGGAGAGTGACCTCGGATATCCTCACGAGTGGAGGAGCTTGGCAGAGCCATGACTGATGGTAGCTGAGGTCACTCTCCACTCATTCACACAAATTGTGTATTCTACCACCAGCCATAATGCATCTGATTTATACAATAAGGACTGTGTTTTGTGCTGTTTTTTTGGTTTGACAATGTCACAACTGTTGGTATAAATGGATTTATTCCACTGCAGTGAGAATACATGTTTCTATGCAATGAATTATTTGCTGACTTCTATTGTATAAATATTTCTATAGCATGGAAGGGACAAATAACATTGCTGAAAAAAAGTGTTATTCTGCTGTGGTATTCTCCTCTAGGGTGAATAACATTATTTTTCCCGCAGACTATGTTAGTTTCCATGTAGCTGTCAATCATGTTGGTTCTCCTGCTATGTCAATTTGAGGAGCACTCCACAGAATAAATAAGAAATTCCATAAGCCATGCAGGGACAAGAAGTTTTTGTTTACTTCAGAATGTTGTTAGCACTGCTGCTATGATACTCGTGGCTCCGCTTTACTCTGCCACTCGCTGCTAGACAACATTGTTGGCAACATTCCAGGGTGAATAAAAAGCTTATTTCTGGATGCCCTATGGAATATCCTCTGTTCCTACAATAGGTGCTAAAATTAACTGAGCAAGAGAAATGTGTTATCTGTGCACCTAATTTGCAAAACAACATGCTGTCTTGCAAGCTCTGTATGTACCAATAACTATCTTGAAGGTGGGGTACACAATAGATTACCGAATTGCTATACCTACTTCAGTCTGTTAACAGGAATTCATTTATATGTTGAATATGTATCCTTTCCACTCACTAACTTACTTATGCATCTTCATACTCCTGTATATGTTGTCACTGTTTATGTATCGTAATAAGTCATGTATTGCATTCCTATTGTTGTACTCTCCCAGGTCATACCTGTAATACCGATCTCAGCACATGTAACCAGCTGACAGTACAACTCTGTATAACTTGTATCATAACTGTATTTCTACATTTATCGCATTGTGATGTATCCTATGTTACGTAATTCCGGGTCGCCCCTGAAAAAGGGACCTCTGGGGCCCAGTGGGCTCACCCAGTCACCAAAATTTAATAAATATAAATAAATAAATACCCGAAACAGACAGTTACTGTCTAGTGTACCTATCTGGTTAACAAAAACTAAATAAAATAAATAAAGAACCAATCAGGGAGCAGCTTTTGCAATACCAATGACATCACAATTGCCCAGTGCAGCACTTCTTCAAACCAGAGAAAAAGGTACATTTTCACAAAACAGCTGACTTTAAAGTCATAACTAAGAAACAGATACTGTATGAAACACACGTACAACAGCCTGACATGAAATATGCAGTTTCTTATCATGATGAAGGTGGCAGGACTTTTGATAACTCACTCATGGCTCGTAGGGGATGAGAGCTCTGGAATCCTCCCCTAAACAACAACAAGAAAGTGACCAAAAGGCTTTTTGCAGATGACACCAAAATCTGTAATAGGGTGGACACCCAGGAGGGGTGGAGAAAATGCACAGGGATCTTGGGAAACGCAGAGTAGTCAAGCGCATGGCAGTTGGGCTTCCATGCCAAAAAGTGCAAAATCGTGCACCTAGGGCATAGGAACCTGGGAGCCGAGTATAGAACAGGGAAGGTACTGATTGTCATTAAGCAGGAAAGGGACCTTGAAGTTATCATACCTGATGATCTGAAAGTGGCAGGCAATGTGACAAAGCAGTGGGTAGGGCCAGTGGGATGCTGGGATGCATAGGGAAAGGTATCTCCAGCTGGAGGAAAGAGGTGGTGTTGCCTTTTTATCACTGGCTGGTGCGACCCCCACCTGGAGTAGTGTGTCCAGTTGTGGAGGTGACACCCCAGAAAGGACATAGACAGGGTGGAGGCAGGCCAGAGGAGGGCAAGCAAAATGGTGCAGGGGTTGCACCAAGACCCTATGAGGAGAGACTGAGGGATCTCAACATGTACTCCCTGGAAGAGAGAGAGCGACAGGGGACATGACAGAGACCTACAAGTACCTCACAGTGGTAAACAGGATGCAGGAGGGGTGTCTCATTCAAATGAGAAAGGGTAGTAGGACCAAATGGCACGTATGAAGCTGGAGGCGGGGAAATTTAAGAAGATGCGAGAAAGTACTACTTCACTGAAAGAGTTGTAGACTGCTGTAACAGACTGCCAGTGAAAGTGGTGATGGTGAAAACAGTAAAGGGCTTCAAGCATGCGTGTGATAGACATATGGGAATATTAGTAGAGAGACAGTGTAGAGACAGGATCACCGGCCACCAGTTAGGGTGTTTGGAGGCAGATTATGCGGGGACCATCAGTGTAGACTGGGTGAGCCAAGCGGTCCTTTTCTGCTGGAAAAGTTTATGTTTCTATACCTCTATACCTCCTGCAGACTGGGTGGGCCAAGCGGTCCTTATGTGCCAGCACAGTCTATGTTTCTATATTCTGTGTGAGTGTGCATTCAGAAGGGTATATTCTTTCATTAGCCCCTTTGCCAGTCAGCGCTGCAACATCTGTGCCACACAAGGCCAGGCACAGCCTAATCCCCTATTCCCACTCGTAGAGGCGAGATGGGCACCACAAACATAACTGGTATATCCTGGGTATCACCTTAATGTAACGGTAGCAATGGTTACAGAAAGTAGCAGACTTGAAAGAACAGAGATTTGAGCTCTAAATATGTTTTAAAGTAACTGAGTTGCTAATCTGAATCAAACTCATAGCCGGCAGGCGTTCAGGACACATACAGTAATTGTGATTACGTTGATTTGAACGGGGCCCAAAACTGGGAGCTGTGGCAGTAGTTTTCCCATGCCTCAAGCTGTGTGCACTGCTTGTGTAAATAAATGTTTGGTGTTTCTGCAAGCAATTTCTGTCTAAAAGCTTCATGCCCTGTGTCTGAGTTTTTCATGCAAAGGGTACAGTGTTAATTCCACTATGCGTGGCTAAAGCAGACCACAATGTAATTATGGGTTACAGTTTAAAATGAGTTAAGGCTTACCCCAAGCTGCCATGTGGGGGCTGTGTGTTACCAAATCTATTTTCTGACCAGGAAAGGTGACCCTGTTTACCCCATGACTAAAGGGCTTCATTAATGATGACAACAGTGAGGAAGAAGCAGAGGCAGAAGAGCAGGGCTCACGAGTCCAAACAGCACAGAGGCTGATAGACAGAGACGGTAAGTTGTCGGTACCTACAAGAGGCACAGGTAGTCAGGATGGCTGAGTAAATCTGTGATGATACACTGGGACTTCATAGCTGCACCATCTCATGCCAGGCTTCAAGAGGTGCGATCTAAGTGCCAAGCCTGAGATGTGTCCAAGGGGACAAGGGGCGGTTCTGGGTGAGACGTTCTAGCATACCCTTAAACACAGAAGTTGCCCCTAAGGTCACTGCCTGCTGCCTCCCTCACAGAAGGGACATTGTGGTGGCAGTAGGGTGTCTAGCTTCATGTGTTTATCCTGGGTTAAATATCTTAATAAATATATAGAAATATTTGGGGGAATATTGTGTAGCTGAGTTCTGCCGATGCCAAAGGGAGAGTTTTCTTATAGGAAACCAGAAAATCTCTGTAAATTGACACTCTGGCTACAGTTCTGCAGTGGCCCTACTTGAATTCATTTGGAAACCTAAGTCCAAAAGATGGTTTTGCTAGACTTCTTCAGTCCTCAGTATGTGACCATTACAACCGGGCTACTGAAGCCTGGATTCAACAAAAAAAAAAAAAAAAAGAAAGAAGAAAAGAAAAAATGAAAGTGCTGTTATTCATTTCCAACACAAAAACACGGAGTGTAATCCAATCTCTTCAGCTGGCAGGAAACTCAAATGACTTTGACATGGCTCCCCTGCCTTCAAGGAAGCAAATTTATTCCATTCTAATTGCACCAATAGTCTTATTGCTAGCATTAAATACATGATACACTGCTGGCTCACACCCAGCTGTCCATATGCCAGGGAAAGCACCTGAAAGTTAAACCTAGACTAAATCTAGTTAAAAATGTCAATTTTGTTCCTCTCATCATGCTGTGCATACTATAAGTGTGCTGTGGCATATCACCATAGCCCCAGTCCATGATCTCTTTATAGGAAACACAAATCTTTGAAAAAAAAAAAAACACCAAAGCCCTCCTCCCAATTAGGCGTTTAAGCCATTGAAATCATTTTTTTCCTAACCTGAGAGCTATATTGTTTAATCTGGTCTGTCAGCCCAAATGTAAACTGTGCCGGCGCAGCGCGGCACCTTTTCACACTCACAGCCCAGCTCTGCGCCACTAACTTGGATCACTTTATACAGCGGAGCAGCGTGTAGCCATGCTGTCAATGTGAAATGACATTGCACTGCTCTGGCGGGGTTTACATTCAGGGTGACAGACCAGATTAAATAATACAACACTCAGGTTAGAAAAAAAATATTTTAATGGCTTAAACGCCTAATTGCGGGGGTGTCTTTGAAGTGGGGAACAATGATTTGTGTTTTTCTTAAGATATGGGTCAGATATTGTTTTTTTCCTTTTTAAAGAAATCTTGAGGTTTATAGTGCTTTTGCATTCCTTTTTACAACAGCCTTTTACATAGAAACATAGACTTTGATGGCAGATAAGGACCGCTTGGCCCACCTAGTCTGCCCATTTCCCTACCTACAGGATAAGCTGCAGATCCTAGTTAACCAACAGCCTATTTCTTATTACCCCCCACAAGAATTGCCTTATGTCTGTCCCATGTATTCTTGAATTCTCCCCCAGTTTTAGACCCCACAACCTCCTCATGAAGGCTGTTCCATGTGTCCACCACCCTCTCTGTGAAAAAATACTTCCTCACATTGCCCCTGAATCACCCCCCCATCTTTAAATTGTGTCCCCTTGTTCTTGCACATCTATTTTTCTGAAAGATTTTACCCTCTTGGACTTGTTGATACCACTGAGGTACTTAAAAGTTTCTATCATGTCCCCCCTCCCTCTCCTTTCCTCAAGGGTATACATATTAAGCTCCTTTAGTCTCTCCTCGTATGGCTTCTCTTGCAGACCCCTCACCATTTTAGTTGCCCTCCTCTGGACTGCCTATATCATGTCTATGTCCCTGCAGAGATGGGAGTCTCCAGAACTGGATGCAGTACTCCAGATGGGGTCTCACCAACTGTCTGTACAGAGGGATAACAACTTCCTGTTTTCTGCTGGTGATGTCTCTCCCTATACATCCCAGTATACCCCCAGCCCCTTTTCCAAAATCTTAGAAAAAATTGTTCACAACCATAGAAACAAAGAAACATAGACTTAGATGGCAGATAAGGACTGCTTGGTCAACCTAGTCTGCCCATTTCCCTACCTGTTGGATAGGCTGCAGATCCTAGTTAACCAACAGCCTACTTCTTCCAACCTCCACCAGAGTTGATTTATGTCTGTCCCATGCATTCTTGAATTACCCCACTGTTTTTGACCCCACAACCTCCTCAGGAAGGCCGTTCCATGCGTCCACCACCCTCTCTGTGAAAACATACTTCCTCACATTGCCCCTGAGCTGTCCCTCCCCTATCTTCAAATTGTGTCCTGTTGTTTTTGCACATCTCTTTTTCTGAAAGATGCTACCATCTTGGACTTTGTTGATTCCCTTGAAGTACTTGAAAGTTTCTATCATGCCCCCCCCCCCCAAGGGTATACATAGTAAGCTCCATTAGACTCTCTTCATATGGCTTCTGTTGCAGACCCTGCACCATTTTAGTGGCCCTCCTCTGGACTGTCTCCATCCTGTCTATGTCTCTGCAGAGATGGGAGTCTCCAGAACTGGATGCAGTACTCCAGATGGGGTCTCACCAACTGTCTGTACAGAGGGATAACAACTTCCTGTTTTCTGCTGGTGATGTCTCTCCCTATACATCCCAGTATACCCCCAGCCCTCCCTACTGACTTCTCACATTGCTTGCTAACCTTAAGGTCATCTGATGTGATTACCCCCAGGTCCCTTTCCATTTTGTTGTTGTTACTACCCCCCATTGCGTAATCTTCCCTGAGTTTTTGTTTCCCAGGTGCATTATTTTGCACTTCTTTGCATTAATCAAGCTGCCATACTTCTGACCATTCCTCCAACCTTGCCAAGTCCATTCTCATCCTTTCCATGCCTCCTTGTGTATCAACCCTGTTGCAGATATTTGTGTCATCTGCAAAGGCATACTTTTCCTTCCAGTCCACATAATGTCATATAAAGACATTAAAAGGACTGGACCCAGTACTGAACCCTGTGGTACACCACTAGTAACCCCTCTTTCTTCAGAGTGAACTCCATTTACAATTACCTTCTGTGTCCTGTTGGCCAGCCAATGTTTTACCCAGGCTACCACCCTGGGACCCACTCCAAGGCTGGTTAATTTGACAATTACTCTTTTGTGTGGGACTGTGTCAAATGCCTTGTTAAAGTCTAGGTAGGCCATGTCCATAGTCCCTCCCTGGTCTACTACTCTGGTCATCCAGTCAAAGAAATCAATTAGATTCATCTGACATGACCTTCCCGCTGTGAACCCATGCTGCCTTGGGTCCCGTGCCCCACTGGCCTCTAGGTACTCAACAATTATTTCCTTCAAAAGTGATTCCATCACTTTCCTTACCACAGAGGTCAAACTGACAGGTCTGTAGTTTCCTGCCTCCGTCTTGGTCCCACTTTTGTGAAGAGGAATCACATCCGCCTTCCTCCAGTCTTCAGGTACCACACCATCCTCCCATGATTTGTTAAAAAGGGTAGTCAGTGGTTTCACTAGTTCTCCCCTTAATTCTTTTAGAATTCTGGTGTGAATTCTGTCAGGCTCCATTGCTTTGTCCACCTTCAGTTTTAGGAGTTCTTTCAGAACCCTTTCTTCTGTGAAAGGACTGGGATCGACATCCCTATCAAGAGTGCTTCCGTTAATTGGATTAGGCACCTCCCCCTCCTCCTCTTTTGTGAATACTAAGCAGAAATATTCATTCAGTATCCCTGCTTTTTCACTGTCCCTCTCTGCCCACCCACCGTCCATTCTATTCAGCCTCACAATCTCTCCCTTTGTCTTTCTACGCTCCCTGATGTACCTATAAAAGGTTTTATCCCCCTTCTTAACCGAGTTGGCTATCTTTTCCTCAGTTTGGGCCTTTGCTATTCTGACTTCCCTCCCTGCTTCCTTCTGCCTTAACTGGTACAGCTCTCTGACCTGCTCCTTCTGTGTTTCCTTATACTTCCTGAATGCTATCTCTTTCTCCCTGACTTTCCCCGCCACCTCTTTTGAGCACCATAGTGGCTTTTTCTTTCATTTTGATTTGTTTATTTGTTTCACACAAAAGCTTGTTGCTTCCGTGATGGCAGTTTTGATGTTTCCTCATTATTGCTCCACCCTCCTTCTAGCCTGTGTCCTAGTGCTTTTCTAAGGCACTCTCCCATCTTGCCAAAGTCAGCCCTCCTGAAGTCCAGTACCCTCACTTTTGTATGGCTCGACTCTGTAGCTGAGTTTATCGTGAACCACACTGTTTGAAGGTCACTTGTTCTCAGATGGCAACCCACTTCTAGATCTGAGATCCTCTCACTGTCCCCATTTGAGAGTATGAGGTCTAAGATTGCTCCCTCATGAATGGGTTCCGAAACTAGCTGTCTGAGGCATGCCACCTGTAGGGCATTGAGAATGGCCCTGCTCTTGGATGTGGCTGCAGCAAATGCAGGGTTTTAAATAACTCTAAAAATTGATTAGCGTTTTGCTCATAAAAGTTCTAAAACATTGTGAAAATGCATATCACTTGCCTCACTGTGCTTAACAAACATGACACTTCTAGAAAACCTATATAAATGCTTTCTATACAGTTAGTATTGTCCCAAGAAAAAAACTGCTAATCAATTATTTAAAACCCTGACATGTGCTCCAGTTATCATCTGGCATATTCAGGTCTCCCATCAACAGTATCTCTACTTTCTCTGCCATCCTAAGAATGCCTTCTATCATATCCTTGCCCATTCCCTCCCCCTGACATGGGGGTCTGTATACAACCCCTGTGAGGATTCTGCTTAACAGTTGAATGTCAGCAATACATCAAAGAATTTTGTCTGTGTTAGCCCTTAGTGTTGACTGTGGGTATCCAAGTCATTTTTTTTCATGCGTGAATTTCTATAGTGCTAATGAAAGTTGTGAGATTCACAGCACTGGAACCCAAAGCTGTCTTGTTTAACCCTATGAACAGAATGAGTGATCACAGTGCAAGCTTCCTTACACAACTCCACCAATGTGCCCCAACCCTGCCATGGAGGGACTGCCACGTAGATGAGAGGGTGGTTCAGACTCCATGCCCATTCAGTCCTTGGCCGCTTTATGTCAGACTGCAAGCAGGGTGCCAATTAGTACCACTCGTGTTTGTGGTTTTTGTGATGTTGACCGCTGCCCACTGGAAAGTGAACTGAGACTAGCACAACTCATTTGACGTAGGTCACTGAACAGCTCTCTGGTGAAAATGGCTGGATAGGGGTTACTAATCCACTGAGACATCCAGTTCCCAGTTATTTGTTCCTTAATGTGTGAGTGTGCTTCTCCCATAGTCTATCTGGAATGAAATTTGGGTCTAGTGAAAGGCGAAGGACTGATAGCTGTGTAGATGTAAGCCCCCCCCGGTGATCCACAGGCTGGGTAAGGACAGGGTAGGCACAGTGTAGACTTCTGCACTCTCTGATAAAGGCAGGGTATAGTGCTAATGTAAGCAAAACCCAAGACTGGGTATGTTGTTTCTGTAAGCAATAACCCTCAACAGGGCAGGGCATTATGTTTATGTAAGCAAAACCCACAACAATGCTGGCCCACCAGTGCAGCAGTAGTGCTACTGATTGTGATGCCATCAACCTGGGTTCAGGAACATGCCCGGGGAGATGGAGAGCTGGCGGGGGAGGAGGCTCGAACGTCCAGGGACCGCTCGCCTTTTCCGGGGAGGGAAGGGGGACAAGACTCGGTGCCTGACTGGCCTCTGGCGGAGGCAGAAGGCACAGCAAGCACTGCAGCCACTCTGAGGGGTTGGGGTGTGATGAATGTCAATGTTATTGCCTTGACTACTAGGCGAGAACAGTGGAAAAGGACAGCATCATGAGCACTGGGAAGACGGAGCGCCCGGTGCAGACCCCACATCTCTCTCTTTCCTGTCCTACTGAGGTGACCTGATGAAATGAGAAGCTCGGGATGTACAGGCCCCACCTCATCCCTGCCTGGGGGCTAGAACCAAGTCTCCATGGGAAACCACCCACAGTCTCCAGGTAGGTGGAGAGAAAAAGAGGCAGACACCATAGGCGACTCCTAACGATGTGGGGCTCAGGGAGCCGGGGGGAAGGAGTATAAAGCGCAACTAAAAAAAAAAAAACACAACAAGGCATATTGTGTTTATGTAAGCAAAACCCAAAACAGGGCATGTTGCTTCTGTAAGCAGTAACCCATGACGGGGATAGTGTTTATGTAAGGAATATTCACGAATGGGCATGGTGTTTATGTAAACAATAACCCAAAATGGCATGTGTTTATGTAAGCAAAACCCATGGCAGGGTATGGCGCTTATATAAGCAACTACTCACTACAGGGCATGGTGTTTATGCAAGTAGTAACCCCTGACAAGTATGGTGTTTATGTAAGCCGTAACCCACAACAGGGTGCGGTGTTTCTGTGAACTGTAACCCATGGCAGGGCATGGTGTTTATGTAAACAATAACCCACTACAGGGTATGGTTTTTATGTAAGCAGTAATCCATGACAGGGTATGGTGTTTATCTGAGCTACAACCCAAGACAGAGCATGGTGCTTATGTAAGCAGTAATCCACTACAGGGTATGGTGTTTATGTATGCAATAACCCATGACAGGGTATGGTGTTTATGTAAACAGTAACCCATGACAGGGTATGGTGTTTACGTAAGCAATAACCCATGACATGGCATGGTGTTTATGTAAGCAATAACCCATTACAGGGAATTGTGTTTATGTAAGCAATAACCCATGATATGGTATGGTGTTTATGTAACCAATAACCCATGACAGGGTATGGTATTTATGTAAACAGTAACCCATGACAGGGTATGGTGTTTATGTAAGCAATAACCCGTGATATGGCATGGTGTTTATGTAAGCAATAACCCACGACAGGGTATAGTGTTTATGTAAACAGTAACCCATGACAGGGTATGGTGTTTATGTAAGCAATAACTGACTACAGCACGGTGTTCATGTAAGCAATAACCTACAACAGGGAATGGTGATTATGCAAGCAAGAAACTATGACAGGGTATGGTGATTATGTAAGAAATAACCCACAACATGCATGGTGCTTATGCAAGCAATAACCTACAACGGGGCACAGTGATTATGTAAGTGATAAACTACGAAAGAGCACAGTGTTTATGTAAGCAATAAACCATGAAAGAGCACAATGTTTATATAAGCAATAACCTATGACAGGTCATGGTGTTTATGTAAGCAATACCCTATGACAGGACATGGTGTTTATGTAAACAATAACCCATGATAGTAGTAGAGGTTTATTTTTAAACAGGTAACAATATCAACAATATCTAGGTTCAAAGGGCCTATTTACAGACACCATCCTGTTCAAAATGCTGCCGCACACAAATACAAATATATAAACTTATACACATTTACAATAGGGGGATTGGATTTCGGAATCTTGAATCGGTTTTAAATGGACTCCGGCACAAAATTCAGAATTAAGACTGCAGGATTCTCAGACCGAAAATCCTAATTGAAAAATGCTTTTCCAGAACTGGATATCTGAAGTCAAATCAGAATTCTATGTCCTCTCACTCCCCACCTTACCTCCTTCCTTGGAAAGCCAGGCAGACCATACTGATCTCCGTTTAGATCCTGCTCCGTGCACTCCATGCCATGGTGGTTTTTCTCTCCTGAGCTGGTCTGGGTGGTAAACAGCTACAGTGAGCAGTAGTTAGAAGAAGATACTTCTCCCAGTTGGCGATCATCATCCGGTCCCTGTGTGGATGGCCCAACAATGGCCCCACTTTTCTGCTCGGCACTCTTCAGCCCCAGACTGATGATGATCCCATTCCCTACAGTCCAATCCCATTCTGGGCTGCATGCATCCCACACTGATCGCCAAGTCCCAAGACTAGTCCGACTGAGACAAGTTATGCTGGACTTCACTGTGGGTGTCTGGTATTCATTGCCTCATGGACTGGACTGCACTTGACACTCATTGAGTCAACGTGGTGTTGACCCACACCTGATCTGATTCCAGCCCCCGGGCCCACACAACATGCTCCTTTACACCCAATTTAGCTTTCTCTCTGTAACTCACTGGGCCTGGCCAGTTCATCACTGTGTCCACATTTGAATTCTGAGTAATTGAAAGTGGCTGACAGTAGCAAAACCCAGGTTAACCTAAGCCAGATGCTGTTTTGAGCGCATGGCATGCTGGCTGTTTTCTAATTGATTTTGTCCGGCTGGCCACCACTGCACACCTTCTACCCCCCTCAGCTCTCACAGGGAGTAGCTTGCTGCAGCTGGAGTTGACATTCGGACAAGGCTGTCCATGGGTTGGGTTGGGGGGAGGGAACGTCATTATAGAACCAGGATTTGGTCAGCTTGCTCTCACCCTGCCTGGCCTGCAGTCATGCAGGAGGACTCTAATCTGATGCCTTAAGGGAGTGGGTGAGGGAGACATCAGCGAGCTCACTGGAGCAGGCAGGACTCAGTTCACTGGGCTGGGGAGGAGGGGACAGAGATTAAGGTTAAAGGCAATTGAATTGGCATTGGCAAAGCTACTGGCAAGGGGGTCGGGATACTAGTACTGATGGAGTAGTACTAGTGAGCAGCGTGGTTTCCTCAGCAGCACAGTACCAGACCGGTACCTACCAGGCAAACAGAGTCCAAACCGAACTGAGGTGGAGGACTGACCAGACCGATTGAGGAAGGAAGGAAGAAGGAAGGAGAAAGTAAGAGGAGCAAACAATGGTGGGGGAAGATGGCGGTCTTTGTGTACTGTTTGATAACTGCGTGACTGTACATAATTGTACAATAATGTGTGCTCAGTGTG
This sequence comes from Neoceratodus forsteri, assembly GCA_016271365.2. Taxonomy (NCBI): domain Eukaryota; kingdom Metazoa; phylum Chordata; order Ceratodontiformes; family Ceratodontidae; genus Neoceratodus; species Neoceratodus forsteri. The sequence goes on along the minus strand of CM028129.1, from coordinate 1,703,765,159 downwards.
ATTGCAATGCTCATGCTGTGTTAATGGGTGGGAGGGAGAGGTTTAATTGTCAGATGCAGAATAGGAACACCTGATTGCAGCTCCAGTTCTGAATTCCAACAGTAAACAGAGTCAGAACCGGAATCAGATTTTCTGATAATCCGATGAATGCCAACAGAACAGATTCCACTGAATCAGATCACCCCTAATTTACATGCTATGAAAGGGAGATCAAAGTAAATTAAAAAAAAGCAAACAATATTAAATACAGTAATTACAATAGAGTAAATCCATGGTCAAATGCAATATTCGTTTGATTATATGGCATGAGTTCTAGAGAATTAAAGCATGCCCTGGGTGGACTAGAAAGCATGAGGCCAATGGCCAAGTGCCTTTCAACGCCTCCAGAAAGCACATTAATATTCAAGAAAGGCATGCTTTGGAGTGGTTTCTATGTTATTTATTTATTTTTATTTTAGTCTATGGTAACCAGGTAAGGCCCACTAGTCACAAGTGCCTGTTTTCAAGGGTGACCTGGGAGCACTGGGGAGGTTAAGTGACTTGCTTAGAGCCACACAGTATGCATGTGGAGGTTGTGGGACTCAAACCGAGGTCTGCTGGATGGGTTTCATTTTCCTGTAGTTGGGCCATTGTAGGTAGAATGTGCACGTTTGGTCACAAAGGCCTTCAAATGATTCTGGGAAGTGCCTTTATTTTGAAGAACCCTATGCCCTGTTGTGGGTTTTTGCATTTAAAAAGTGAGAAAAGCTTTATTTCAGTGGAAAAGGGTTTATTTTCTTTAGGTTAGGCTGTTGCTAGGTAGATTTGGGTAAGTTAGTTAAGAGCAGCGGTATTAGACAGTCTTTCTGCACTCTCATTGTAAAGTAAAATGTCCAGCAAGCACAATAATTCAGTCTGTGGACACAGGCCTCTTTGATGTCCACAGGGCTGGCACCCCTATCCAAATAAACCATTCCAGGCCTGCAACCAAGACGAGACAAGGTAGCGTAACTACTGTTGTTTGAATACATGGCTGAAGGTATCGCCAGATACCAACTGATTATGTGTGTCAGGTAACACCCTATACGAGCGCCTATTATTGAGTGAATCAATAATAGCACTTGGAATTAGATCGAGTGGTGAAAGAACTCGCTATATCCTGTAGAGTGAGTGTAGCAGGGAGCTACACTCGCTAGAGCAGGATATAGCATGATGGTTGGGCTAGCACTGCTGAGCTGGCCATGTAGCGTGGTGGTATATGCTATCGCCCCTGAAGCAAGCGACTCGGGTTCAGGTTTAGTGTCTGGAAAATAAATATTTTTGTTTTTTAAATCTTTGTTTTCCCCTAAGTCTGCACCCCCTGTGGAGCTGATTATCTTTATCTTGAGGGGTGCAGGGGGCATAGCCCCGCATAAAAATACATATTCTTTTTTCAGATGCAGTGACCATCATGTATTTGCGATGGTCGCCTACCGTCCATTGCTCCTTTGTCTGTTGGGCGGTTCTTGTCTCGCTTTTTGTGGTCAGTGTTCATTAGGAGTTGCCATTATCACATAAAGCCACTGTTTCACTATCTGAGCCAGCACGAGAGCGCAATTCACAAGAAGGAGGTGGGCCATTGAGGAGGGTGGGCTGTGTCAGTTGTCCATTGTGGGAGTTTTTCTATTACTATTGAAATTGTGAGTGCATGGGGGGAGAAGGGTGGGAATGGGCTTGTTGTGGAGAGTGGGCAGGAGTGGGAGTTGTTTTTACCATGATTGGGTTGGGGAGAAGGGTGGGGGGCTGTTTTATCCTTATTTCTTCTTTTTCCCAAATACGTATATGCATGAATAGTGCCACTGTTCGTTATTCGGATCCGAATAACAAATAATACATTATTCGTAGTATTCAGGAAATATTATTCATTACACACCCCTAGCACTGTGATGATGGAAAAGGACCTAGGGTTGGACCATCTTGATTGTCCCTCCTACCAAACGGCAGTAATAAGATACCTAATTTGAGTATGGATACGCATCACAACTTAACAGTCAGAACGTCACCCCTACTCATTCTGTGTAAACCTTAATGACATTCACCCTCAGGTATCTGTCTAGTTTTGGGTTATTTCTATTCAAGCTGTCCAACCCTCAATGCTATTCTCCTTGAAGGCTCTGTCTAGTCCTGTATTACCGTTATTCATGCTGTGTAACCCTCAATGCCATTCTCCCTCGGGAATCTGTCTAGATCTGTGTTACCCCCATTCTTGCTATGTAACACTTAATGCCACTGTCCCTCAGGTATCTGTCAAGTCTCATATTACCTCTACTCATGCTGTGTAACACTCATTGCCATTTGCCCTCTGGTATCTATTTGATACCGTTCCTCATACTGCATAACCCTCAATGCTAGTCTTCCCCAGGTATCTATCTAGTCTTGTGTTTTCCCTACTCATGCTGTGTAACCCTCACTGCTATTCTCCTTCAGGAATCTGTCTAGTCCAGTGTTTCTCCTACTCAAGCTGTGTAACCCTCACTGCTACTCTCCTTCAGGTATTTGTCTAGTCCTGTGTTTCTCCTACTCATGCTGTGTAACCTTCAATGCTATTCTCCTTCAGGTACAGTATCTGTCTAGTCCTGAGTTTCTCCTACTCATGCTATGTAACTCTCAATGCTACTCTCCTCCAGGAATCTGTCTAGTCTTGTCTTTCTCCTAGTCATGCTGTATAAACTTCAATGCTATTCTCCCTCAGGTATCTGTCTAGTCCTGCGTTTCTGCTACTTATGCTGTGTAACCCTCAGTGCTACTCTCCTTCAGGAACCTTAGTCCAGTCCTGTCTTTCTCCTAGTCATGCTGTGTAACCTTCAATGCTATTATCCTTCAGGTATCTGTCTAGCCATGTGTTTCTCTTATGCTGTGTAACCCTCAGTACTACTCTCCTTCAGGTATCTGTCTAGTCCTGTGTTTCTCCTAGTCATGCTGTGTAACCCTCAGAGCTACTGTCCTTCAGGTATCTGTCTAGTCCTGTGTTTCTCCTACTCGTGCTGTGTAACCCTCAGTGCTACTCCAGGTATCTGTCTAGTCCTGTATTTCTTCTAGTCATACTGTGTAACCCTCAATGCTATTCTCCCTCAAGAATCTGTCTAGTCCTGTGTTTCTCCTACTCATGCTGTGTAACCCTCAGTGCTACTCTCCTTCAGGTATCTGACTAGTCCTGTATTTCTCCTACTCATGCTGTGTAACCCTAAATGGTATTCTTCCTCATGAATCTGGCTAGCCCTGCATTGAAAGCCTGAACAGAGCTAGTTTTCAGAACCTCAGGGGACAGGCGATGCCACATGTTAACCACCCTTTGTGTGTAGTACTGCTTTCTAATGTTCCCGTTATTTTATCCACCTCAGTTTGAGAACATGCTCCCTACAGTAGTTCTTCTTGTAATCACCAGCTAAAACATCTGTGTATACTCCACCCTGTCTGTCTCCATTAGTATTCAGTGAAACACTGAAACACAGATTGGGTCAGCAGAAAAAGACCCAGAGTTCCAACCAGTCTGCCCATCTCCCCACCTAGCTGTATACCTGGCCAAATGGTGGGCTGGATTTAAAGATCTGATAGCCCTAGTGAAAGATCGTCACCCCTTTCCCCCAGGTATCCCTTCTCCTCACCTACCTGTGGGTCCCCTCTGTCAAATCCCACCTGTGAGTGAGCCGACTGCCAACCCATACTGTGCTACTGTACATAGAACTGGTCCCTACCCTAGGTAAACAACTCACAACTGCTGATGGCAGCGTTCACTGCGCATTCTTCCCTGCAAATATCACTGCACGATCCAACTGATGGATCAGGGGATTTGAATCACCTTGAAACATTTGTACAGGAGCAAACTACTCATCACAGTCCTCAGTGAGGAAAACAAGGATGCAGCACTGTGTGATATTATTAAAGGCCTCACCATCAAGAATGCAGTTTACATGTTGGCAGAGAGCAGGAGGGAGATGGCGATGGTAAACTGCAGTAAAGTGCTGGGAGAAGTCTCGGATTTTAGAAAGCACTGCTGAACCAACTGCCAATTCCCAGACCAGGAGACAGAGTTTGCAAAAGCACTGTTTGCATTTGCTGACAGCACAGACACGGATGTCAGTGAGTGGGAGCGTACCGATGAGGAAGGTTTAGGGTGAGAATTGCTGAGCGACTCCAAGATTGTGTCTGCAGTCCTCACGGCAGATATCGAATGAACTGCTGTTGAGGAGCAAGTGGATGATAGTGAACCTACAGCTGTTGTGCCAACAGATGCAGAAGCAGACAAAAGTTTTGAAAAATAAATAAAATGGCTGGAGAATGTCCCTGATGCGGACCCGCTGCAGAGCCTCTTACTCTGGCAGCTCCGTCATCAAGCAATAAGACTAAGGAATGAAAAAAATGAAGCAAACATTAGTTAATGACTACGAAACAATGAATTACTATTTGGATCTAGTGCAATACTGTATTTATAAAGTTTTAAAATGTTTTTAAGCATTTTAATCACTTGCACTGTCTGTGCTAAATAAGAATGTACTGTACTTTTTTACACGTAAACTGATTCTGCTTTTTTCCTCCCATTGAAAATAATGTAGCTCCTGATTAACCAAAACCCTATTTCATCTGAATGTTTTGATGTCCCCCAGTATAATCGGATAAACGGCACCCAGTCACAGTCTTGTCTTCAACCACCTCTTTGGATGGTCTATTCCATTCACCCACTGCCTGCTCCATAAGGAACATCCCCCCTGAATCTGCCACCCACACCAGTCTCCACCCTTGCCCTGAAGTCACTGCACCCCCATTCCTTGAAAACTGTTCCTTACAATCCACCTTGTTCATCCCTTGCAAGAACTTGTACAGTATGTTTCATTCATATCCCCATTTCCCTCCTTGCTTCCAGTGGATACATGTTAAGGTTTGCTGACCTTTCCTCATACATCTCCCCCCGGGACATCTTTGTGGCCCACCTTTGTACAGTCTCTATGCTGTCCCTATCTTTCTTGAGGTAACAACTCCAGAACTGCATGCAGTACTCTAGATGTGGCCTTACCAGGCACCTGTACAGGGGCAGTACTGGTTCACCTCCTTCCTCCTACTATCAAATCCCTTTCCTATACATCCCGGTATCCTGTTTTCCTTCCCATATGATTTATTGTACTAAGCAGTAGACTTGAGGCTGTCATTAAACCAGAAAACCATGATCATCCTCTCTCCACCTTCGGTTTTTTTTTTTATACCCCCTTCTGATATCCAGCACCGCTTTCCCTCAGGTGTACTCCTAGGCACACCTGGTAGTCCTACCTCAGTACGGTCAATCAGCTGAGTTCCAGCTTCCTCAGAGCCTTGGCTGTGCCCTCCAGGCAGGATCTGGTTTGGGGATTTACCCCTGAATCTTTTGATTTTTGTCAGGTAGCAACTCAGGCAGTGGCACAGAGCATAGATATACTTGGAGCAGTCACTGCAGTTGCTGTGGGGCCATTTTCCATGCTTTCTCGGAACTCCAAGACATCAGAACACAAGGAGCACAATGCAGAGGCATGCAAGATCATGCTCCGGTTGTGTGCTGTGCTGACGTACTACCCTCACGACTCTGCTCGACCTTCCGCTAGGTGATCTACAACTATCAGGTACAATTAGTTTCTTGTGGAACAGGCGTTTACATGACTGTTACATTCTGTTCTTACTGTTGCTTCCAGTGCTGCTGTGCTGGCCACCTACACATCACCCTGGATTGACTTGCCTTGTTTTGCCTATACTTGAGTCTAGCTTATTTTCCATTTGGCTATATTATTACAGCCGCTGCATTGCTGCTTGTGACATGCTGTCTCAGCCTGTCTGTCTTTCATTAACCTGTCATTTTCAACCTACTGGGCTTCTGATGTCAGCCCTGCGTGGCTTTATTCTCCTGTCTCACCTCTGCATACTACAAGCCTATCCTACCCCTGGGTCCTCCTGGTCTCCTAGACCATGAGGCATGATGTGCTCCTGCTGCTACTGAAGCCTGCACCTGCAGAACGGAGTTCTCTCTGAACAGGAATCCTTTTGGCTGTGCAGACTGACTCGGCAGCACCTCTTGGCATCCAATCCTCCTGCCCAGCATCTCGAGGGTAGGGTTCTTGCCACGTGGCCCCTTTTGCTATGGGAATCAACTTAGCAGCACCTTCAGGGGTTTATGGCTTCTGCCTCCTGAGGGTGAGATCCTCTTCATGAGGGTCTCTTTAGACATGCAAATCGACTTGGTCACACCTGGCAAAGTAATCCTCCACGTATTTCCCTACATGTTACCTGGTGTCTCTCTCTGTTCCCCTTACTCATAGTTTTCATTCAATGACAGGTTCTTGAAATGCTCTGGCTTGGAGACTTCTGGACAGCATATGCTACTCTCCCCAAATCATGCCTCATGGGTGGGGAGAGGGACCTTAAAGCCTTGTCCAAACACTCAGCAGCACATCATGGCATTGTCCCATAAGAGAGAGTGACAGCCCTTCTTTTCAAAATTTCCCTCTATATTGGGTGTCTAAATTTGAGTATCCAACCCACCACTAATACTGCCCTTAACTTGGAGGGATAATGACCTAGGCCTTGGTTTCCCAGTTTCTGCTGCAAGGGGGGGGGGGGTCTTCTCCTCTGTAAAATATACAGAATAACTAACCCCCAACTGTTATACAAGCTGGTATTCCACACCGAGTTAGTGTGGTGACATAACTGAGATGAGAGCAAAGCTTGAGTGCCCTAATGATGTCACCACACAAACAAGGTGTAGAATACCAGTGAATGTTTAACTGTTGCTTTTTTTTTATTGTATATAATAGCAGCCTATTTCAAAAACACAGTTTATATTAGTGTTGTTTTCTATTCATTTTTTTACGATGTAAGGCTCTGTGTGATTTATTTTTTATGACTGGGCTGGGGTGTCATTGTGAAAGCACCGGTGAGCTGAAGCAGCTGCCTTAATCAGCTCACTCTCCCAGGAGTCTCTGTGGTTGGCTGAAGTGCAACGCTGACTAGGGCAGCTGTGTGGAGAAACAAGTCACTAACATGAATTATTTCTCCGAACTTTCAAAGAGTGAATAACCGTTTTTTAGAAACACCAGTGACAGAGGCAGATTGCGTAATTATAATTTAGTTCTCTGCTGAGACCTGAAACGGGATGGTGGTTGACCATAGTTTTCAATGTTTCATTTGGCCTGCATCTCCTCTCTCCTTGGGAAGCATGTGCTCATCTGCCACTGTTGTTCTTTTGGGCTTTCCTGCCTGGGATGCCTTTGGTTTAGGTGACCTTGTTGTGCTACATCTTGAGGGATTGGAACCCTTTTTTAAGGGCTTCTACTCTTTATGGCACCCCAACAGGGTGGCAGTCCCTGTAACAGGGTCACAGAGAGAGTAAGCCAAAGTACAAGCAAGTTACACAAGCAGTCACATACTACTCAGTCCTCCTGCTCAATCTGAATCATACCTTCGTAGAAGCCTGATGACTCTTTGAATTTAAAGACTTTGCCTGCAGTTTGGAGGGACAGCATTTGACACTTACCATGCCCCACCTCTGAGCGGTATACATACCATGCATGCCCAACTTGGCTTTTTGTTGCCAAAATCCTCCCCTCCTCCTCCTGCAACACCTCTCTTTCCTTGGGGTTCAGCATTCTTGCCTAAGGTGCCTTTAGTCTCAGTGGCCTTGTCCCTGTGACACCTCAAGGGGTTGAAACCTGTTTGTAAGGGTTCCTACATTTTTATGACATCCAGATAGGATGGTAGTCCCTATAAGCAGGGACAAAAAGAGTATAAGCTGAAGTACAAAGAAGTTGCCCAAACAGTATACATACTACTACTCAATCCTCCTGTTCAGTCCTACAGTATACCTACATAGGAGCTCAATGATCCTTTGGATTTCAAGGCTTTGCCTGCAGTCTGGAGGGGCAGTGGGCAACACTCATCATGCCCTCCTCCTCTAAGGGGTATCTAAACTGTACATGCCCAAGCATCCCTCTGATGCTCAGATTTTTTGTTGCCACTATCCTCCCATTGTCCTCCTGTGGTGTCTCTCTCTCTCTCTCTCTCTCCTTGGGGTTGGGCCTTCTTCCCTAAGGTGCCTTTGGTCTGGAAGACATCCTCCTTGTGACCCCTCAAGGGGTTGAAAACCTTTCTCGAGGGTTGCCGCATCTTTATGGCACACCAGCTGGGTGGTAGCCCATGTAACAGGGACAGAGAAAACATATAAGCTAAAGTACAAAGAATCTGCACAAGCAGTCACGGACAACTTATTCAGTTCTAAACCACACCTACATAAGGAGCCTGATGAACCTAAGAAACATGTTAAAGATTAGCGGAGGCAGCATCAACCCCTGAGGTACTCCACACAGCACAGCCTTCTAATATGAATGGTAAGCATCCACCCTCACACTGACAGCCAATTTGTTATCTGCATCCAGTGCTCTTCATGCATTCCATACTCTGCTACTTTCTCCATGAGTTTTCCATGTGATCCAAAGGCCTTGCTGAATTCCAAATGGCATGCAACCACCGCCAGACCCTGTTCATCTCCGTAGTTACCCCTGCTAAGAATGCAAATTTTCATGACGCATTATCCAGATTATCCAAGACTGCCTGGGTACATTATACTTTACCCTGGTCTATCTGCCAGGACACAGATACCTGAGCTATGAGTAAGTGTTTCCAGAAGCAATTTAAGCCTTTTCTGAGTACAGTATCTCTAAGTTGAAAGATATTGGAGAGTTGGCATTCAAAGAGGAAGAGCTAAACAACTGTCATCTTTGTATATGTACAACTTTTTTACCCAGGACAGCAAGCAGTCTAATTTCCAGTGGGATCCTGCTTCTCCCCATTTCTGCAGCTGGGTGGACTAGAGCACTGAGAGTTTCAGTGACTTGCCTGAGCTCCCACAGTGAGTATTTTGTTCTAGCGGGATTTGAACTTGAGATCACCAAGGTGCCCACTCAGTGCTCTAACCACTAGTCCACACTGCTTCTGCAATAAATGTACTCGGTGGATATACTCAGAACATACATCACGACATGTTATGGTGGTTTAGAGATGGTTTCATTTCATAGAGATGGTCACTGATCCTCTACAGCTTTTATTATAAATAAAAAATGGTATCTTGTGCCTTGATTTGCAACTCTCCCTAATCCAGCTTCTATATAATAATTTAGGCTTTCAATCAAGCTGCGTGGTGATCCAGGCCAGTACACATCCCCCAGTTGTGTCCCAGTACAACTGCTTAAAATGTCACGCTAAAAGTAATCCTAGCACTGTGTTTTAAAAAAAGTCAGAGATGGATAGTAAATTGTCATGTGCCAAGCTAGAAATTAAAAAAAATTTATTGAACTGTGGCCTTGGAAAAAAGATAAAAAAACCAAAAAAGAATCTGTAATCTCTATTTTATAAGCCCACTTCACATATTTTTTCCAAAGTATGTGACTGCCTACAGCCCTTGTGGGCAATGCCTTGTGTTGCCTAGAGATAAAAGTTAACAATTAGCCTACAAAACTATTTGCATTTCTTTCAGCAGGGAACGTGATAATGTCTCATTAAACACATTCAGAGAGGTATTCATTTTCGGAAAAGGATTTAAATAGCTGAATGATGTCATACATTTTGGTATTACTGTACTTAGAAAACTGGTGTTCCATAGAAAGGAAATGTAGTCATTACCCAGTGTCCTGGTGGGACATCCTTTGCTGTTACACAACTTTATTTTTTTGACTACATGTTAAACACTCGCTGTTGAGCTTGGAAATCCCTTAATGAAAAGAAATAATATTAACTGCATTGGCCACAGTTTGATTGCCAGACTCATTTTATTTTAATTACTCTGACAGCTACTTTTGTTTTGTTTTGTTTTACAATTTATTCAACCCTGCCAGCATGAAGTACTGCCTCCCTGGTCACATTGCCCTCATACACTCCTACTACCTCTGGTACTGTTCCAGTGCAGAGCCTCCATTGACATGAGTGAGACTCTGTGGCTCACTCCCACATGGCTTGGCTCCAGTGACCAATGCACGCTGATCATCCGCTGAGGTGTTTCTTAATACGCCAATGAAGGAGGGTATGAGTGTTTCGAGGCATCCAAGGTGATATTCAGGCCTCTGTCACTGAGTTGGGATTTGGGCAGTTTTCTTCCCACTTAAGGCTCTCCCACCTCCACCAGTGTCTGCTAATGGCCACTTGTGACACTGTCCTATGGGTGAGGGACAGCTGATGATGCATAGCCACCAGCACCATCAATGCTATCCTAAAGTCCAGCAGCAGACTTGCCCAATGAGGGGACGGATCATCTCATTCTTCTGGAATCTGAATATGACATATCCGTTCACTACTGTATGGTGCCTCAGATCCTAGGAAGGTGCAAAATATGATTTTAACTTCTTGTCTTTTACATTACCATGGTGCACAGTACCACGATATACAGTACAATGTTAATGTACGCCATGACAATCCCAGTACTTCCGTAACAAGGGGTTATATGTGTGTATATATATCTATAGCTGTATCTCTATATCTATTTGTCTGTCTGTCTGTCTATGATATGACATGAGTGAGAGTGAGATAGTAGAAGTATCTTCTCACTCAGAGAATCCCCTTGCTGTTTCCCTGGGGCCAACTGCTTTCTAGGCGCAGTGCAGCTTGTCCACTACTGTGGCCAACTAGGCTGGGGAGCAAACACACAGGCCTTCAGGGATAGCGAGCCCACAGCATTTTCTCTTCTTGCTTCTGTCTGGGCTTACAGCCTTCAGTCAAAGAACCCTTCTCACAAACAAACAGTCCCTTGTATTAGCTTTTCAGCAGCCCCTTCTCATTGGCCGCCTCCCTTGTCCAACTGAGCAAATTAATATGCATTAGCCTCCTTTGACGCCTTATCGATCTTGTGATTAGGCACCACAAATTAGCCCTCCTTTTACTCCCAAAAGTCCTCTGGCAGTCCCAACAGCCCTCTGCAAAATCACTGCATTCTGGTTTGTTGGGGCAGAGGGCTAGGGTGAACATCATGGCTATTGCATTGTCAGTCCTGGCAAAAACCCCACTTCTGAATATATATTGGAACCACATCAAACATGTTTGACATTTATTTCCCTTGGGCCTAAAAGTAGCCTCTTTGCCCTCTCACTCGCATGCAGAGTTGTACATTTTTATTTAATCCTTAGCCTGTTGCTGCTGCCAAAATACTGTCCCCTAAAGACAGCAAGCTGGCTCATTAATATTCATGAACCTCATTCATATTAATGAGCGGGCAGGAGAGCTTATTGGTGCTCTTTAACTAAATACATTTTGGCCTCCTCTGGCACCTCTTCTGTGTGTCTGGTCCCCCATTTGCAGAATACATGGGTCGGGAGCACCGGAGAGGTGTCCAGTTCACCACAGCAGTGGCAAGAAAACAGATGTGCACAACCAAGCATGTATTGCGTCACTTCACATGTTCGGGCGAGATCCCAACATGGTGGGTTCATACTTGGCTCCTCTGGCCCCATTTTGCAGCAGAAAATGAGTGGGCACTGGACGGAGAGTCAGGGGCTCTAACTGAACCCGGGGAAGCGGCAATGAGAATGCAGGGACGGAAGGCAGAAGAACAAAAAACTGTGGCACACATTCACCTCAACCTCAAGAAGATCCTCTTGACAAAGTGCAGTGCACCTGTGTGAAACTTTGAGGTCTTTTTCCTGGGTTGGCAAGTTCAATGGAGTTGGTGGCAGCTGAATTTTAATAATAATAAAGGACTGAGCACCACAGTATCTGCAACTGGTGTATTTTTGGGTGTGGGTGTATGCCACAGTTTTTTGTTCTTTTCACATCTGACATTGTTTGCTCGGGGAACAGGGAGGGCATTATGGCTGACAACCCCAAGGAAGACCTGGTCACTGATTCCAGAGACCCAAAACCCTAATGTTTTTTTCCCTTTTGCTGCTTGGTGGGGGTTAGGGTTGGAGACCCTAACATCACATTTCCCCACTTCTGTGGTGTTAACTTGAACCCTGAATGGTGCATTAACACAGTTTTTGCAAAGAATTTCCTTTCTTTTTGAGATAGTGAAATCCTATCCTAATCCACACAGATGCATAGGGCCCTCTGGGCCCTGCACCAAGGGAAGGCTCTATCTGCAGACGAAAGTACAGTAACAGATGTCAAGAATTCATGGGGCTGTCCAGTGGACTGCAGAAGCACAGGGACCTCTGGGCCCTGTGCTTCCATGTGGCCACAGATGCAGACACACAGGGCAAACAGTCCATCTCTCAGCTAATGCACATGACCCTCTGAAGAAGAAGAAGAAGAATCAGCATTTATATAGCACTTTTCATAAACAGTGTAGCCCAAAGTGCTTTACCAGCAATGCTAGACTGGTAGTGAAGTGACTGAATGCATAGTGACAACCATATCACACATCAACACCCACACACAGCCTGGACAATTGCATGATCTGGTTTATGGGAAGGGGAATGTTGGCCAGGACACCGAGAATGTCCCCTACACTTTGCAAAGAGTGCCCTGGGTTCTTTTACTTCCACCTGGACACCACCAGGATGGGTAGAAGGCACCTCAATTTAATGTCTCATCCAAAGGATGGCACACCCCAGCAGTACAGCACCCCCCATAATACTGCACTTGGATGCCAGAGTTTTAGGTATGAGTCCAATCCCAGTGTAGGACAAGAACCCATGACCTTCTGGTCCAGAGGCAGATGTGCTACCAACTGAGCCACACTGACACCCTCTGCCACAGGTGCAGAAGTACATGGTCCTATATCAAGAGAAGAGTTGCCTTCACTATATCATACCTTGGTCCATGTGGTGAACCTTGCACCCTTCATTACCTGGCTGGGGGTTGTTGCATAACAGCACCATCTCCCCACCCTTGCCCCATCTAGCTGGGTCACTGAACTTGCCCATGAACTCAGCTCGCTAGCACAGGATCACAAAGCATACCCACTGTGGTCAAGACTGGCACCACACACAAAGTTTCTTAAATAATTACAATTTGTTGTTTAAATTTGACCTCACATTTTCAAGATAGTACTTTTACGACTCCGCTTATAAACATGACATGTGACATTTATAGTATATTGGCCAAAAACATCATTTTGCACCAGAAGTGTGAAAACACATCTTGGCTAGGATTTAAAAATTTACACCTGTCATGTTTATGAGGTGGTGTGAAAAAATGGCTATAATTGAAAGTTTGGAGTAAAAATGTTGAAAATTAGCAAAGTTATGAGTGAACGTTGAAATAACAGAAACATAGACTTTGACAGCAGACAAGGACCACTAGGCTATATACAACAATATGCACTCATGACTTGGTCATTTTACCATATTTGTACACCAGATTTTCAGCACAACCTTCTTAATCCCTCATCTCGCCTCATGAACCCAGTAGGTGAACATGTTCAAATCCCTGCTGAAACATCATTCTGTAACACAGGTGCGAAATAACATTTTAGCCAGGATTTGAAATATGACAGCCGTCATGCTCATGAGGTGGTACGAAAAAAATGTCTGTGTTTAAAATCTGGGGGAAAAATATTGAAAATTGCCAAAGTTATGAGTGAGAATAGACAAATATCAACTTACTCTCATAACTTTGTGTTTTTTCAGTATTCTGACCCCAAATTTTCAACATAGCCTTCTTCTGACTCCACTTCAAGAATAAGGGCAGTAAAAATGTTCAAATCCTGTTTGAAAGGTGATTTTTGCGGAGTAACCACAAAATTGCCTTTTAGGCAAGATCTGAACAATTCCATTGCTCTTGTTTGTGAATGGGGGTCCTAAAAAGGCCATGTTGAAAATCTGGTGTAAAAGTATTAAAAAATGACAACGTTATAAATGAAAGTTCAAACCCCATTAAAGTGCATTAAACCAGGCTTACCTTGTTTTCTCATATTGCAGTCACCAGTTCCAGTAGCAAGCCATGTGTTCCATTGAAGAGTGGATCTACCTAGTTGGGCATGTTCAGGTGAGTGAGGGTGTGCGTGGGTGTGTGTGGGGTGGCAGGTGTTGAGTGGGAGGTTGGGATGGGAGGGATGGGCTCCTCTTGCTAACCTGGGCACCACGGATTTCTGGGTGCCCAGAAACACTATTTCCAGGGCAATTTTCAAAAAACAAACACCAGAATCTAACTAAATGGATCTCGTTTATGCGGGTTTAGGTGTTTGTTTTTTGAAATGGCATAAGTCTTATGTATTTCCAAAGTGTTTTATGTAAAAATAAATAAAAAAAAATGACAGCTGCCACAGTCATTGTTTTTCTCACGACAAGTAAATCATGAAAATCAACACTCATGATTGGCATTTTTTTGCCTGTAGAGCTTGGTGGTTATCCAAAAAATCTTTATAACTCTGGAACCCTAAAATATTTTCTCATGAAACCATTGAAAGGCACTACCATGGTACAGGCTGCTTCTATCCTGAATGTTTTGTGGAAAAAATATGCACTGTCTAGGCTGTGCTTCAAAGAAAAACAAAAAACAAAAACGTGTTGAGTATAGGAACAAAAACCTTTTTTTTTTTTTTGCGTTTTTTGGGCATTTCATATTGTGAAAATCAAACAAGGTACCATCACAAAACTTTTCACATATTGAGACCCTGGTAGCCAGACTACACATGCCATATTTTGGGCTATTTCGTCAAATGCTGCCAAAGTTATTGAGGTTCCAAATTTGGGGTTTAACGTGAACCAGCCTACTCAACCCTAACTATAGGGGCGTGGTAGCACCCCTATAATATATATTTAGTATCTTTTCTCACTTGACAATACTCAGGGCAGGGCAGAAACCATTTAAGACACTTGACTCTGACAAGGTAAATGCCGGTTACAGAGAGACTGCGTACCGGTGCTCAGCCGGAGTTGTCAGCACCGACAGTGCAGATGCTATAGCAGTAGTCACAGTAACAGATCAGTTGTGTAGCTTGCCTACAATTTCTGAGAGCCAGCACCATGGATCCGAGCCAATATTTCACACAAACCTCGGCTAGGAGAGATGGATTCTGAATTGAACTGTGCACTAGCATTAGAAGCATCAAACATGTCACTGTCATCAAACAACTTGATTCTCTGTTACGTCATTCAGCAATACACGACTGTGGCTTATTGTCTAGTACTATTCACGACAGTCAGTCCCCACAAAACCAGCCTGCTATCCGAGCCTGGATAGTGGAGAACCCCCATCACCCCACACACACACACACAGTGCTGCATATTTTAATTATATATAACACAAATACAATCATATTCTAGTCTCTACGTGGCAATGTAATGCATCAGTGAGGTGGGTGGTCATAGGGCAGCTGAGAAAGAAGTTTCTCGTTACAACATTATTTTTCCTGGTCTGGCTGTTCGCAGGCTGCTGCATACTTTGGCTATCAAACCAAAAGAAAAAAAAACTCACACTCACCATGCCAAAAGTAGTGGCCACTATGTTTACTGTTTGCAGGTCAGGGCTACTGCATTTGGACCCACAGTCTGTGGGCTTTTTGTTCTTTTGTTTGTACTGTCTAACATCGCACCACATGACCCTGAGCTACCTTTTTTGTTTTCTGATACTTTGATTATTGTTGATCTTGAGCAGGTACAGGGGAGGCACGGGCTGGAGGGGTAGTTTTTGGTAGCCAGTTATTGGGGCTTTGCCTCGCTGTTGCAGTGCATACAATCAGAAAAACCAAGAAAAGCAATATAAGTTTCCAAAAGTCCTGTCAAATAAACATGCACTGAATTGTCACCATTAATACTTCTGACCACTCTGATAGCTAGATGCATTCATTAACATCTCATACCAAATGGAGGAAAGAATAAGACTGTTTTTTTTTCCACTTAATTTATTATGATGGAGGGGGAGGTTGGGGTAAGAAGTGTTGCTAGTCGTATGATGACAGCTACCACTGCAGGCAGGAAGGTAATATCTGCAGTGAACCAGGAACCAGACTATACAGAGTAAATCCATCAACTTGATGCTCATGTTATGTACGTTAAAAGAAAGACTTATGAACATAAAAAGAAACACAACAAATCATATAAAGTTGAATATTGAAAGCAATGATGTCTCTTGAACATGTTTTTCGAGTTCGGCTGTTGCAATTAAATCAGCAGGGTAGTGAGTATGTCTTGCAGGACTGGCAGTCAGTGTTTGCAATGAAACCAATATATACTGTATTTTTCTCATACAGTAGTCTCCGTTATGTAAATGGCATACATAGAAAAGCAGTTGTGGGCATGCCGAATTCAATATTGACTGCGTTCTGAACATTTACATACGCGGATAACATATAATTATGGATTATGACAAGGTTTTAGAAATATTTACATTACCAACCTTGCTTTTGCAATGCTGTGCAGATACTATATTATAATTCTAATCCATCAGTCAGACGCCCTAGCTTGTCTAACAGATGTCCTCTAACGTAATTGAAATGCGATTTAGCATAATGATCATTTTTTACAAGCCACATCACGTACAGTCACAATGTATATTCAGGAAAGAAGAAATCACAAATTACTGAATGAGACACACATCTAAAAAATTAATTCTACTTAGTGCATGTTTGCTATGTGTTCCTAAGTACAAGAAGGAGATTGTGAAGCATCAGACATGAGGAAGGGAATCACGTGAATCGCACTGTCCATACAGTACTTCACCTTCATAACGCACAAATTACATACAATAAAATATGAAAGCATGTAGTAATTTAATTTTGCAGCTCTAATCTATTAAAGATGGTGTAATTATGTAGTACTGTATGCAGGTCATTGAACTGTGACCCCCACACACACACACACAAATTAAACAGTGAAAGAAATTACTCTACCATGATTTTTGGTTTTTTGGCTTCAAGCAGGAGCAGATATCCTTTCATGTATTGTAAAATGCGGGGGTGGGCAAATAAACTTAATGTGTTTCCTCTATGGTATAGTCTGCCATACCCTGTGGACAATTATATTTTATCTTATCTCACTTTGCATTGTCCTGCTCCCACTGTCATCTCCTGCCACAAGCTGGGGGGTGGGCTGTGAAATGCAGAGTAGGTTGGGCACCCCCCAAGAGACTTTCTGCTCAGAAATACTGGGCACATCCCTCCTTGTCCTCTGAAGAGAGCTATATAGTCTTGCCACCCAACTCGTATTCTCTACCCACCCCAGCTTAGCACTGGGTAACCAGGGGCTCCCGTGATGTAGGACGTAAGTGCCACTTCAAGCAGCTCTCATCCAACATCCTACAAAAGGTCCTAGCTCTCATCAGACTTGCTCTCCTCAGGGAGCCCTGGCCAGCGGGCAGCCCCAGGCGTGCAGGTCACCAACACATCTCTCTGTGCAAAGCAGGTCCCCCACCATGAGCAGTTCTTTTCAGCAGCAGAGGCTGAGACTAGTTATCTACTGCCTCAGGGATGTATCCCAGTCTACCACTCGCGAACAAATTAAGAAGAATGCAGTGGAATTGTGCCTGCACGTCGCCAATGTGGGTTTCATTGTTACAGCGAGCTTCAAAATAGTCATGGCCTTAGGGTTGCCACCTTTGGATGGGGCAAAAACCGGATCTTAAGCTCCACCCCTAGCCCCACCCCCTTTCATGACTCATCATGCATTGTTCCTCCTAGAAGGCCATTTGTTATACAAATAAAAGAAACGCTTAAAGCAGCAGTTCAAAAAAATGTTAAGATACTGTACTGTACCTGTTAAAGTTACTTTCCTAGGTTCTTCCTAGTCATCCATTTACTTAAGTGTTTATTTATTGACACTGGTTTACCAATTAAACACACAGATAAAAGAAATGTTTACAGATATGATCTGGGGTCAGACAAGGGGAATACTGTAAATAGCATACAACAGTATACATGGTATATAATAATACATAATACATTGTTTCCTGTAATCTGTACTTTATATCTTTTTCTGGCTCCTTTCCCTGTTCATGTCCACAGTACTATTTCAAAGAAAAAGAACTGACCATACCATTTTCTTGAGGAAAAAATATAATTTAAAACATTTAAAAATGCCTAAATTCTGTTAGAGATGAAAATGTTTGCCAGCAAATGAAAGTGGAAGACAACTGGCTCTGTTACTGTTACAAAAGGTGGGGGTAGCTGTGCTGCAGTGGAAAAGATTAGGTTAAGTAAGTGCTAATTGTGTTAATGGTCATACTTTACACCTCCCAGGCTGACTGCTTTCACAAATTAAGGGTTATAGTGACAACAGAACTTGTTTGTAACCTGGACATGCAGCTGAAACAATGACTAATATGACAGCATTTGTTTCAAAAGTATGTGAGCACTCAAAATGGTTCAAAAACCTGACCAGCACACAGCAAAACCGGATTACCTGATAGGGACCCTGAAAACCTGATCACCAGGTAAAAAACCTGACAGGTGGCAACCCTTCATGGCCTTCATTGCAAAAGTGTACAAATGGTATAACTAGAAACAGGTAACCCAGGCCTTTTGCAAATTTTTTGTTCAAAAACTCATTCTATCTTGTGTGGCGATTTTGGGTCGGGTTAAGCAATGGATGGTTCCAATGCCATATGGTAATACTGATAAGAATGGGTTAAAGTTGTGTGTATGTATGAGACTTGGTGAACTCTGGGGAACTAGCAGCAGGAAGCAGTTATGATGTATATTTTTTAAGCCAATCATGACCTAGTTACCAAGTTACAGGGTATTTTACTACGTGGTCCTCCAAGGGGCTTTGTTGGGATTCGAACTGAGACAGTATACCAGTACTTATCCAAAGCGCTCTCTTGCTAGTTGAACTCTCTCGCTAGTAGAACTCTTTTTCATTTGGGTAATCAGGGTAGGATTCCAACAGATGGTCAGCACACCTTGTAATATGCATCTAACTTTAGGATATTTTAACATTAACAGTATCAGGATTTATTTGTCCCAGCAGAGGATGCTATTTTCTGAGGGACTACATTACCTCCGGTGACAGTCCCTTTTCATATCAATTCAGCAGACAAAGTGCTGTGCTTTCCCTGGTGCTCTGTATACTTACACCTCACTGATTAGACTTGGTGATTGCTGTGGAAGTGGTTGCTGGAAGTAGTTATGATATATATATTTTTAATCCTATCATTGCCTGGTTACCAAGTTATTATAAGCTATTTTACTATGTGGTCCCCAAGTGGCTTTGGCAGGATTCGATCTGAGGCCGTATACCACAATTAGATATCTAAAGTGCTCTCTGGCTAGTATAGCTCTGTTTCATTTTGATGATTAAGGTAGGATTCCAATAGAAGGTCAGCAGACCTGGTGGTATTTATCTAACCGTAGGCTATTTTATCATTAACAGTATCAGGATTTGTTTGTCATAACGGAGGACTTATTTTTTGAGGGACTATATTACCACCAGTGACAGTTCTGTTTCAAATCAGTTCAGAAGACTAGTTGCTATGCTTTTCCCAGTGCTTTCTGTACTTGCACCTCACTGATAAGACTTAGTGAATTATGCGGAAGTGGTTGTTGGTACTAGTTATGATGTATATTTTTAAGCCGATCATGACCTAGTTACCAAGTTACAGATTATTTGAGTACATAGTCCCCAAAGTGGTTTTGATGGGATTCAAACTTCCACAATATACCACTATGATCCTTTACTAACTTTTTGTTTTGCTTTCTCTTATCCTCCTATTCTCTCAGTCTGTCACAGTTTCCTATTTTCTCATACTTTATTTCTCTCATTGTTCCTTCCTTCCCTCTTGTAACCTGCTCCATACCTTCCCAGTTCCCCATATCTGAGATGACAGTACTGTAACATCTTCTTTCCACACTAGATTTCTTTACAGTAAACAGATCTCATTCTCAATATTTTTTTTCTTTCAATTTTTTTATTTGATAGTTTCTCTTATCTGGTGGCACAAATACTTGCACACACTTGGATTCATACATTCATGCAATTGTGCTGTCAGACAGATGGCATCTCTGTTTTATTAATTATTGTTAATATGTGTGTGAAATATACATTCCATGACATCAGAAAGTAAATGCTAACATATCCTTCACTTGTTAGGGAAACAGTATGGTCCAGTGATTGCAAAACAGATTTGTGAAACAGTGATGTCCCAAGTTTGAATCCCACCACTGCCAGTGACTACATTTTGTTTCAATGTATCTAATCTGTCTGTTTGGCTTTAATCATAGGTAGAGCTATGATTATAATGCAAATTAACATTTAGATGTATAATTCATTAAAATAATATCCAAACAAAAAAAGTTAAACATTTTGTTGGAACAGGTCACCCAGAGACAGTGGATGTGGTGGGATTTGAACTTTGGGATATCCTGATTCACACTTTCATATACTGCGATCACTGAACATCACTGTCTCCTGACTGAATAACATGACATTTTTATTTCCTCAATAATGGAAGGTGCATGGAACAGGTCAACTGCATCAGACCCAACACTATGTCAGTGGGGTCAAAACTGCCTGTCAGTTGAGTGTTTTTGGAATACGATAAAAAAAGAAAAAAGGGGAACTGCTTATATATTGAATTTTTGTTTGACTTGTAGCCAGGCAGTGGATTGTTTAAGCGTGTGAGTTATTGAAAAAGACAAAGGATCTCAGACACCAGTGACATCTCATTATCTGATTGACTTTGCGTAGAACATTTGACTGAAGCATGTGTTAGTAAAGTTTGTGTAGCTCATATTTGATTCCACCACATACTGAGAAGGAATGATGTTTTGTTTTTATTTTCATTACATCAGATGTGCTGATTCACTACAAATACAATAAGGCATCTACCATTTCAAGAATATAAGGCAGCAACTGTGTCATTCTGTGCACTTCACTTCCCCCACCACAGTTTATAAGTGAATTTGCATAACATCAGTGCAGTTGCTCACTGTACTAATTTACATAATTGAATGATATTTTCAATTGTCTTGAGTGGCTTAATTTAGTCCATTGCTTTTGTGTTAATGTAGAGCCCCCACCCCCATTAATGAACAAATATGAAGTTATCATTTACGGAAGTACTGCAGCAGCAGAGTTCATCCTGCCATGATCAATGAAGGAGGATTCCTGTCCATCCCTTCCCCCCTCCCCGCTCCTGGCTCAGTCTGCGTAAGAGTCAACTACATTGCAGAAACAGTGAGGACTACATTAAACTAAACACAATACATTTTATATATTCTGAGCTCCATCCTCCTGAGGACATGACTTACAGCATAGCCTTACACAGGCAACAGGGGAATTTAAACAGAATTCTTTCCACTCAGTAGTCTGGCAACTTGTCACCAACTTAACTTTTTGCAAACTTCTACTCACTTGGTTAGAGTGGTAGTGTTTTGAAAACAAAAAAAGTAATAAATAGTTTAAGTAATACATTGCACAAGCTTCTGTATGTGTATTCAAGTTTTTTGCATTTATTTAATTAATTTTCCTTAATATATCCGCATACCTGTCATTTTAGGATACTATGATTTCTTTACTCAAGAATTTGACCCCCTTTGTAGCATGTTTCTGGTGCTCATTCAGTTTTAAACCTCAATGATTATTTCACATACTTAGTTTTTAAATGCACTGCTACTTAGTGGAGTTATGAATGGTCACAAGTTAAATTGATGTCCTGGGCTTTCTTGGGCAGACAGTTTTCTATGAATGTAAAATCATCAACATGGAAAACCCTGGGTCAGTTATTTGCCATTCATAAAGTAACAAGTGTCACATATTGTACAGAGTGTCCCATATGATGGAGTGTGCCTTGTGGCTTTGGAGGACAGATTATGAAGATGGGAGAAGAATAACATAAGTACTGAAATACTCAATCTGTCTAACAAGAAGCAGACATAAACCTCCATCAGTTTGTGTGTAGTGGTCCAGGATAAACATTTGGAGTTGTCAAAAGGATTACTTCTCCAAACACTGGCATGTGGAATTAACAAACTTGCTATGCATTGCAAGTTACAAATATATGTTCAAGAAGCCGCATTCAATGTGACATGTAGAAATGTTTGAAATTATACCCCTTTAAGATCAGTTCATGGTGCTTTTTGCTGCATTTTAATGTAATGTCTTCTCCCCTATTTTTTATTTGGGTAATTTCACCCCCCAAACACACATAGATCACTGCTGTTGATTTCTTTCCTACTCGCTCGTGCATGGATTTCAATACTGAACCTGTATCACACTTGGGGCTCAGATCTTAGCCAGTGAAGTAGCATTTAGTAACTCCCCTCAAACAAAATTCTCACCACCAGAAACACTCCGATCAGTCCTCCTATAAACTGCTTCCCAGTAAAGAACAATATTAGTTGAATAAAAACAAATACAATTACATTTTCCTTCCATTGTGCTTGGGTACCATTTCCATATGATATGCAGACACTGCCAAAAATAATATCATATGTAGAGATACATATGAAGTTATTAGTAATACACTCAATTTGTACCTCCTAATTAACCCTTTCTTTAATTGACTTTCACCGCTAACAGTGTTTCCTTTCCTAGAAAGGATAAAATTATAAAATTTGTACTGCATGGATGAAATAAAAGGCATTCGGAGACGGTTATGACGTGGACTGATATTGTTGACTTTATTGTTGATTTTAATGTTTTTGTGATGTTTTAATACAATGTTATTTTATTGTAATGCACCTTGATTTCAGAAAGGTGCAATATAAATAAAGGTTATTATTATTATTAAATAATAGATGCAATCTGCTTTTGTACTGAATACTGTATTATATAATCTGCAATATTTATAAACCAGTACAGTGTTTTATATCCTTTTTCTTACGTGCTTACAGGAAACCACTGTTCATCATATAGTGCATGCCACTATTTCTTTTGACAGGATACATGTTACATTTTGATCATTGTTAGAAAAACCTTTGGCACCGAGGAAGAAGCAGGAGTTCTCTTTGAGCAGCGGACAAAGAGTTGTACAGGGAGAAGTTATGTAACAGTGTAATTTCTCTCTCAGCAAATTACTTTTTAAAGCTAATCTCTTACTGTGTATGCACTGGATTTGCTGTGATATATAAAACTTTAAAAATGTGAAATTCATACTGTATAACATTTATAATGTGACACGTTCCACAGTGAACACAGATTTTCTGACAGAGAAAACACAATATTTATACATGCTGTACACTGATAATGTACTGGACATTATTTAGCACAGTGCAGTACAATGTTGAACATGCTGCAATTTGTGCATATTTAGGAAATCGATGTTCATTGTAGAATAAATCCCCTTATCTGTGTTACAGTATATGTTATGACTGTTACTTTTTAGTCATAGTAATAGACTTATAATACTGTAGAACACCCATTGAATGTACAATAATACAGTACACTAGAACTAGATAAAGGATTTGCAGGAGTCTCCCTAGTATGAGTCTTTATTTATCATTATGCCTTTTTGTCTAGTACTCAACAGTCTACTACAATGCATATTACTACTATTCTTTATTATTATATGTGATCATCTCTTACTATAACTAGAGGCCAATAAAACATTCATAACCTTCTCTAAGCAGGTCATTTTGTAAAAAAACAAAACTTTGCAAGGATACGATTCAACTATCTCAAAAAGAAAGGAAATTAATTGTGAAAATATGTGTTAATGCACCAGTTAGGGTTGAACTTAATGCCTCAAAAGTAGGGAAATGTGGTATTAGGGGTTTCAAGCCTAACTGCCCTACCATCAGCAGCAAAAGGACAAGTTCACACAAGCAACTATAGACTGCCATCATCAGGTAAGGCAAATAACTTACAGCTGTTTCCAGATGACACAAATGCAGTAGCACTGATGTGCTATCTTTGTGGATTTGTATCTGCAGCTGCACAAGCATAGGCCACACAAGGGCTTGTGCTTCTGCAGCCATGCCTGTGTGTGTATGTTGTACAGTATGCATGTGTATGTGTGGCTGCAGATGTACAGGCCCCATGGGGGCCTGGCATGCACGTCTGAGACAGAATGCCTTGTGGGGCCTGTGGCTCTGCAGCCAGAGGCACTCATGCATGCCGTAAGAAACATCTCACTAGATAGCATGATCTGCTAGTGCATGGTTTTCTATATGCAGCTACATAACTGAAAAACCACTACCCGTTGATTAATTTCTAGATCTGGTGCTAAAACCATGATACCAACATTGCAACACTACTTCTGGCTATGTAACTGCAGGCCCCATAGGATCCTGCCATCCTGGAGCCAGAAGTTGGTGTGTATGTCTTACACTTATGAGGAGCAGACCCCTCAGGCGCCTGAACATCTGCAGACAGAAATACTGTTTCAATTTGGGTATCATAGATTTTGTGGCACCTGTGCTTCTGTAACCAGAGGTTGGTATGTATATCTTACAACTGTGGCTGCAGAAGCGCAGACTAGTTAAGTGTCTGCATGTCTTATGGTATGCATGAATATCTGAGCCTACAGAAATTCTGGAGCCATTGGGGCCTGCACTTCTTCAAACAAAAGAACTCTTGTAATCTGGGTATTGAGGATTTATACATGTATCTACAGGGGCCTGTGCTTCTGCACACAGAAGCATTGTTTTGATTCGAGTATCGTGGATTTCTTTCTGCAGTGACAAGTGGGTGTGTATGTCTTGCAGTGTGCATCTGGAAATAGCTGTAGGTTGTTTGTCTTACCTGATGATGGCTGTCTGTGGTTGCTTGTGTGGTCTTGTCCTTCTGCTGCTGGGGGTGGAGAGTTAGGTTTGGAAACTCTAACACAACATTTCCTTACTTTTGTAGGCATTAAGGTGAACCCTGACTGGTGCATTAACACAGGTTTTTGCCCAATAAATATATATTATACTGGCACAGTAGCACCAGTTTAGTTAGGGTTGAGTGAAGTGCTTAATGTTAAACCCTGACTTTTGCACCTTACTAGCTTTGTCAGCATTCAACAAATAGTCTAAAATTTCACATGCGCGGTCTGCTTAGCTGGGGTCTTAAGACATGAAAAGCTGCACGATAGCATCTTATCAAAACCTTCTCCAATTGATGGACTCATTGGGTCTGTCATGGGTCATTACCTCTGCAACCCATGGGGGGGGCACACATTGGACTTGCTGTTCCATCTGTGGATGGAGATATCCAGTGTGGGGGTGGAGCCAGTCGGATGGTCTGACCATCACGCCCTGAGGTTTAGATTTGTGGCCCCCCGAAATAGGTACAGTTCCGTCCTTTAAGAGGGGTTACCTCAGAAGGCCTAATGACAGAGCTGGACTTCTCGGGTTTTCCAAGGGATAGCATGGATCCAGGTCCTTTGGTCCTAGCTTATAATAGGGCTGTTGTTGAGGCCCTGGATGTCATTGCTCCAATTCATGTTCATCCCCGTACTCTTCAATTGGGGGCTTCCTGGTTTGTCGGGGAGGTCTGTGAGTTGAAGAGGAAGGGACGAAGACTGGAAAGACGGCAGAAAACTCAACTGGAAGTGGATAGACTTGAATTGTTAGAACATTATAAGCTCTACCAATCATCAATTTCCCATAAGAAGGCAGAGTTCCTGTCCAGAGAAATTGCTGCAGCAAAGAACAGACCATCCCAGCTCTTCTGGACTGTGGACAGACTGTGCAATCCAGTCTGTCTTCAGACTGGCAGAGTGTTATCACAGGTACAGTGTGAGGAGTTTGCGAAATTCTTTGCTGGCAAGGTATCCACCCATCAGGGATGAGATCCACCAGCGCCCTTCCATTGGACCTTGCACTGGTCAGTTGGGTGGTTCTAATGCCCAATTGTCCTGGTCCACCTTTAGCCTATCAGCAGTAATAGATATAGTGAGGATCATCCAGACTCTGTGACCTACGTACTGTAAGTTGGATCCAGGCCCTACTCACCTGGTGGTCGGATGTGTAGATGTTATCAGCCCAGTCCTGGCTGGGATAGTGGTGGTATCATTAGAGAGAGGGATCTTTCTGGATCCCTTAAAGGAAGCAGTAGTATGCCCCCTTTTGAAAAAGCCCTCTCTTGATCCCGACTGCCCAGCAAATTACAGACCGGTCTCTAACCTCCCTTTTGTAGGGAAGTTTATTGAGAAGGTGGTCACTCTGCAACTGGAGGATCATTTGTCCAGCCACAATATCTATGACCCTCACCAATCTGGCTTCAGGAAAAGGCATAGTACAGAGACGGCTCTGGTTCGGGTATTGAATGATCTCCTGATGGCGAGAGATTGGAGGACCCATTCCATCTTGGTTCTCCTGGATCTCTCAGCAGCATTTGACACCGTGGATCATGGGGTGCTGCTCAACCACCTGCGGTTTTTCTGTGGTCTGAGGGGAGCAGTCCACAGTTGGTTTCAATCTTTTCTGGAGGGCAGATCACAGAGAGTGCTGTCCAGAATTTACACCTCGGCCCCTCATTGGCTGCCCTGTGGGGTATCGCAGGGGTCGGTGCTGTCCCCTATGTTATTCACGGTGTATATGCTTCCATTGGGGGACATTATAAGGTGATATGGGCTGAGTTTTCATTGTTATGCTGATGGTTCTCAGCTCTACCTGTCTTTTGTGCCTGAACGGGAGTCTGATTCCATCACAGTGTTTAAAAACTGCCTCCTGGAGATTCAGGATTGGATGAGTACGAGTTGGCTTAGGTTGAACTCAGAGAAAACTGAGGTATTTTTTGTGGACCCTGGAGGGAGGACAATGGGGGCTTGGACTGGGAAACCCTTAGGTTTATATCTTGGGGGAGCCCCGCTTCTGGCCTCTGGCCAAGTGCGTAACCTAGACGTGATATTTCACTGAAAGGTCTGACTATGAAGGCGCAGGTGTCAGCCGTAGTCAAATCTGCCTTTTTCCATCTGAGGAACATTGCCCGGGTGAAACACTTGATCCCACCTGAAGATCTTCCCACCCTGGTCTACGCCTTTGTCACCAGCCGTTTTTATTACTGCAATGCCCTCTATCTAGGGCTGCCAGGGTGGATATCCACCACTTGCAGCTTGTGCAGAATGTGACAGCCAGGTTGTTGATGGGAGTTTCAAGATCTAGCCATATGACACCTGTGCTGCGTGATCTGCACTGGTTGCCAATACAGTGGCGGATCACCTTCAAGGTCACATTGCTGACCTTTAAGGCCCTACATGATTTGGGACCCCACTACCTGAAAGAGCTCTTGGTACCTTACAGTCCTACCCATTCTCTTCGCTTCTCTGACGAGGGATTGCTAGAGATACCCAGGGTACGTTTAAAGAAGTGGGGAGGTAGATCATTTGCCTTTATGGCACCGAACCTACAGAAGGTAATAGTGAATGAAACACATTCTGAAGAAAGGGGGGTTACTAGTGGAGTACCTCAGGGCTCAGTACTGGGTCCAGTCCTCTTTAACGTCTTTATAGGGGACATTGCAGAGGGTCTGGAAGGACAGGTATGCCTCTTTGCAGATGACACAAAGATCTGTAACAGAGTTGATACACAAGGGGGGGTAGAAAGGATGAGAAGGACTTGGCAAGGTTGGAGGAATGGTAAGACATATGGCAACTTGGATTCAGTGCAAAGAAGTGCAAAGTAATGCACCTGGGAAAAAAAATCCAGGAGAAGAGTACACAATAGCAGGGAGGTACTAACGACAACAATAATGGAAAGGGATCTGGGTGTAGTCATATCAGATGACCTAAAGGTGGGTAAGCAATGTGAAAGTCAGTAAGGAGAGCCAGGGGATACTGGGATGCATGGGAGGGGCATCACAAGTAGAAAAAGGGAAGTGGTTATCCCTCTATACAGACAGTTAGTGAGACCCTATCTGGAGTACTGCATGCAGTTTTGGAGACGTCATCTACGCAAGGACATAGACAGGATGGAAGCAGTCCAGAGGAGGGCAATTAAAATGGTGCAGGGTCTACATCAGAAACCATATGAAGAGAGACTGAGAGAGCTTAATATGTATACCCTTGATGAAAGGGGGGCCATGATAGAAACTTTTAAGTACCTCAAGGGAATCAACAAAGTCCAGGAGGGTAGCATCTTTCAGAAAAAGAGATGTGTAAGAACAAGGGGGCACAATTTAAAGTTAGAGGGGGGACGGCTTAGGGGTAATGTGAGGAAATTCTTTTTCACGCAGTGGTGCCCATGAAAACCGCCTTCCTGGAGAGGTTGTGGGGTCTAAAACGGGGGATCAAACATGCATGGGACAGACATATGGCAATTATAGTGGCAGGTTGCAGGAAGTAGGCTGTTGGTTAACTAGAATCTGTAGCTTATCCAATAGGTAGGGAAATGGGCAGACTGGGTGGGCCAAGTGGTCCTTATCTGCCGTCAAAGTCTGTGTTTCTATGTTTATGTTTTTGAACCTGTGGAATTCTCTACCTTGTCAGATACAAGATTGCCTGACCGTGGAAAGTTTTAAAAAACAGCTAAAGACTTTCCTTTTTACCCAAGCATTTGCTGGGACATAATAACTGGATGTTATTTATGATTGCTGTATTTATTGTTTGTGTAGTGAGTTTTAAAGTGGTTTGAATTATTTTAAAAGCGCCCTGAGCTTGGGAAGGGTGCTTGAAAGAAATACATTTTTACTTACTTACTTACTATGAAACTATCTATCTAGCTATCTAAAGCGACCAGGGTTCCCATATTTCAACTAATAATAATAATAATAATAATAATATTTCATAATATTTCAACGTTCACTCGTAACTTCACTAATTTTCAACATTTTGATTCCTAACTGTCAACATAGCCATGTTTTCACACCACCTGGTTAAAAATGACAGGTGTTGTTTCTTAAATCCTGAACAAGATTGTTTTGCACACCTATGTCAGCCCAGTGGCACTGAGGGTTGAGGCGCTGGATGCCACATCCCAAACTGTACCAGTGACCCCTGTTTGAGAACAAGCTCGGGTCATCATGGGGCTGGTAGGTGGGAGGGAGGAGCTGGATTGAGCCTCCATTAGGCAGCTGTCCACTCCGCAGGAGGGCCGGGCACTGATACGATCAGCGGATGGTGTTGGGAGGGGAATGTGCTGTTGGGTGCTTGGTGGAAGTAGTGTCTCCACATGGCTTCCAGCCTGGTCTGTGGTTCTTTGCGCCTGCACCAGCAGGGGGTTAGGGCTCTTATAGCTACTTCCATAACCATGAAAAAAAAAACACACACACTGCCATACCCTGTGATCTCCACCATAGGGGATGGAGCGTATGGTCAGTACACCGCCACTGAGCCTCACCGGCAGTCAGGCAAAAATGTCCTCATAAAAAAAAAAAAAAAAGGATTGTTTTACACATGTGGTGCGAAATGTTGTTTTGGCCAGTATTCTATATATGCCACATGTCATGTTTATAAGGCGGACTCTTAAAATGACTATCATGTTGAAAATTTTTTGGTCCAAATTTGAACAAGAATTAAGAAACGTTGTGTGTAGTGCCAGCTTTTACCCTAGCAGCTAGTTCTCTGTGATCCTGTGCCAGTGAGCAGAGTTTGGAGGTAAGCCTAGTGAGCCCGCTGGATAGGCGAGGCAGAGACGACAGCATTGTTATGCAACACCACCCACCAGCCAAGGAAAGGCAAGTGCAGGGTTGCTTGTATGAGTCCAGGTCCATATAGTGAAAAGAACTCTTCTCTTAGCATCAGGCCTGCACCTCTGCACCCAAGGGTGGCAAACAGCTCTGTGCATTGGCTTGAGAGATGGACTGTTTGCCTTATGCATCTGTATGTGCAACCACGGAGGGGCTCTGCACTTCCGCAGCCCACCAGACAAACAGCCCCATGAATTCTTGACATCTGCCACTGCACAGAGGGGGTGCTCAGGGAACAAGGTGGGCATTAGAATTGATGACCCAAAGAAAGACCCCACCACTGATTTGTCAAGACTCCAGAGACCCCAAACCCTAATTTTATTTTTTTCCTTTTGCTGCTTGTGGGGTAGGGAGTTAGGATTGGAAACCCTAATGGCACATTTCCCTACTTTTGTGCTGTTAACATGATCTTTAACTGGTGTATTAGCACAGTTTTTTTGCAAAGAATTTCTTTTCTTTTTGAGATAGTGGAACTGTAGCTTCATGATCTATGTGAACAGAACAGATGCAGAGGTGTAGGGCCCACTGGGGCTTGCACCAAGGGAAGACTCTTCCAGAGGTATGCAGCCTTAATTGGGTGAAATATAGCCTTAACTGGGTGGTATACAATTTCAGTTGGTGAGGTATACAGGGAAACACACAATAATTGTTTGCAAATGTCCCATCCATGTAACATTTATACATACAATATAGAATACATATATAACAAATGTAGAAATCCAATGCAGTTCCAAAAGTGTTGCAGGATTGACAGCACAGATGGACATCCCACAAGAGAAAGGACACACAGAAGTCATGCAGAAGGTATGGGAGCAAATTGTCACACCCAAGAGCTCAGTGTCCAGCAAACATTGCCACTTGCCATGCATGCCACAAGAGAGGCCACTATAAGAGTGTATGTTGGTCAAAGGCAACAGTGCATGATGTCCACAAAGTGCCAGAGCACGACACAGAGTATGCTTTTTTGGGATCAGTTAATGTCCAAGGGTCTAGCTGGAAAACAACAGCTCTCATCTGCAACATGCCAACAAAATGCAAGTCAGACACAGGTGCAGGCATCACAGCCATGCCAGAAACTCTTTCCCAAGGAACTGCGGGGCAAACATTGCATACCTCTGTGGGCCACAAATAAAGTTCTGATGGGGCCAGAAAGATACACCCATGATGTGTATGGACTGTTCACTGCTACTGTAACTAATGGCAAAAATGCAAGTCAAGAGGACACTTACATTGTGAAGGGCCTTCATACCCCATTGCTAGCCAGACAAGCAATCCAAAAATTATCTTCTTGCCAGACCTGACAGTGTGGAACAAAGCAGGTGGAGTGAGGAGTTCCCAACATCATTCAGTGGCCTAGGAGAACTCAAAGAAAATTACCTTCTTTAGCTAACACCAGGAGCCATACCATTTACACTAACAGCACCCAGAAGGATCCCAGTTTGCTGATGTCCAAGGTCAAAGGGGGAACTTTCCAGAACAGAGATCTGGCTGCTATCACCAAGATCGAGGGACCCACAGACTGGTGTGCCAGACTGGTAGTGATCTCCAGGCCAGATGATGCCATAAGGATCTGTGTTGATTTAACCAAGTTGAATAATTTGGTCAGATGGGAGAATTTCATCCTTCCATCAGTGGAGCAGACTCTAGGGGGTGCTGAGAGAAGCAATTCTCTTCACCAAGCTTGATGTTAATGCAGGATTTTGGCAGATTTGTCTGTCAAAGGCATCAGATTGACTGACCACATTCATTACGCATTTTGGACACTACTGTTTTCAAAAATTTCCCTCTGGCATCTTGTCTGCCCCTGAGCACTTCCAATGCAGAATGTGTTGAGTCCTAGGAAGCTTGGAGGGGGTTGTGATTCACATGGACTATAACCTTGTCATCAGCTGCACCAGACAGGAGCACAACCAGAGAGTCCATACAACCCCAAGAAAGGTCCAGAGTGCACAGCTCACAGTGAATGTTAAAAAATGTGAGTCTGGGAAAACCAAAGTTCAGTTCCTGGAACATATCATGTCAAAGGTGCACAACCTGACCCAGAGAAATTGGCCGCCATACAGAGGATGACAAGCCCCACAAATGTGTCTGAAGTTTGAGGTTTCCTGGGAATGGTCAACCAACTGGGGAAGTTCACACTCGACTTAGCAGAGAAAACAAAAGCCCTACAGGAACTTTTGTCACGAGAGAACCACTGGGTTTTGGGTCCAGCTCAAGGGCAAGGATGTACAGCTCTCAAAACACAAGTCATGGCATTGCCTACCCTAGCCTTGTTCAATCCCAACAAAAACAAATGTAGCAATAGATGCATCATCCTTTGTACTAGGAGGGATCCTGATACAAAATCATAAAAACCACTAGAAACCTGTCAGGTATGCCTCATGAGCGCTCACGCCAACCAAACAGTGCTATGCTTCAAGCAAATAAGGCACTATAATACATGGATGGGAACTTTTCCCTATTAGAAGGGCCATCATTTATTTTCCTGTATACCTGTGATTAATCTAGCAATCACATCTATATACCTGCACTAATAAAAAGTAACTACAAAATGGTCCAGGAAGAAATCCTGGTAAACCACGGGAAATGTAAATATTTAAAACTATTAGTCCTTAATTCTGCTGCCTCTTCAGATGTGTTCCTCTAGCCAAATTCTGTGATCCCCACAATTATTGGGGGGGGGGGAGAAGGGTGCAATACAAAATTCACACACGTAGACAGTTCTTCCGTATTTCAGTTGTCTGATTCTTAGTACTGTAAATCAATATCTTCCATTTTAAATTGACTGTAGTCAATATAATTTCTGTCCAGGCTCATTTTAGATTAAATTTGTGCTGCAGTGCGGACTGACATGGAAAAGTAGAAGTAGAATTGCCATTGAATGGGGCCTGTAAAAGTATTTTAAATAATGATGTGCTGGAAAACAAGAGCCTGAACAGCAATTATATTGACTACAGTCAATTTAAAGTGAAAGATATAGATTTACAGTACTAAGGATGTTTTCAAAAGGCACTTCCTGAGGATGCCAATATTTTATTGTTGAAACGTAGAGGATTTGAGCCAACATTTATAATAAAAGAATCAGACAACTGAAATACGGAAGAACTGTCTATGTGTGTGAATTTTGTATTGCGCTGTTCTCCCCCCCCCCCAATAATTGTGGGGATCACAGAATTTGGCTAATAAAAGGTACACAGCTGCACTACATTAAACACTGAGATACAACTAATAACACAACTGACACTGCATTAGGAAGCTAGCCAAGCCAATTAAAAAGGTGCAAAAGAACTGGAAAAAAGACACTTACACAAAACTCTCCCAAACCCAGAAATCTCTCAAACTCCTACCTGCACTCATTACATACCATTCTCTCCATACTGCAAGAGACCTTCTGATGTCATAATGTGATCACAACTGCAATCTCCACAACAGTACCATCCTAATGTATTATATTCAATAAATAATGAGTATGGGTGGAACCCTGGGAAATATACCCATCTCGGTGGCTAATTAGGGCAATAAAGCCACTCGCCCTTCTTGCTTGTAGCCTTTTAGCCCTAATTAGCCCCCTTGATGGGTATACGTCCTTATATACCACCCTTACCCATTATTACATTCGCTTGCGCGCATGCGCAAGGAACGTCTTGGGAGAATAGGACACTTTGGAGGTGTGACTGTCCTGTGCAATCCACTGCTCCGTTGAGCAGGCATGGCAGTCCTGCACCAATGGATGCGGGTGCTGTGTATGACAGCAGTGGTCTTCACTTCAAAGAAAACCACAGCTGCGATCAGTGCTGGCAGCACCTCTGTATGAGCTGCCAAAACAAAATACGTCCAAGTCTGCATGCCACTACCCCAAAGCTTTGGTGCCACGCTGGGAGCCCACCCCAGCGTGGCAAATCTTGTTTTAGCCAGCAGGTGCCCAATCCCCGTCGGCTCCACGTCCCCCAAACAGCTTTCCCTGCTGCCAGCTGGGGGCCCACCCAGCGTGGGCGATCCCGCGTCGTCTGAATAAGAAAAAAAAAAAACTGTAAATAAAAGCGTTCCATTGCTGTCTCCCCACCCCCACAACCCGCACCCACCCACTGCGCACCCTGCCTCCCCACACCCCACCCCATACTTACCTCCGAGCTTGGCAGCGACCATCGGTGGACCAGGAACACATCTGCACTCTTCAAAGCCGACCGCGAACTGAGGAAATGCCGGTAAGCTGTATAATGGAATAGATAGGGGGTTTTCAACTTTATTGCATATCTCAGGCATTTTTGGGAATTTTTGCACCAAATTTTCAACTTGGGGTTTTTGGGACCCCTTCTCATGAATGCTGTCACTGTCATGGCGTTATTCGGGCCCGAAGGGTGATTTCGCAGTGACTGTGTGAAATCACCTTTCCGGAATGATTAACAAAACGACACTGCCAGTGTTCATAAGGTGGACTCTCAAAAAGCCTATTTTGAAAATTTGGTGGGAAAATTCCTAAAAATGACCGTTTTACGAGCGTGCATTATGCAGTTCCTACGCATGCTCGTAAGTTCACGAATTTTCAATATTTTCACTCCAGATTTTCAACATTGCCATTTTACCATATTATCTTATGAGCAGTACAACTGTCATTTTTCACATCCTGCCCAAAATGTGTTTCCACCCATGTAGCGCACAATGGCGCAGTCGGTGTGCGAAATCAATGTATGGGACACATTAAGAAAATCACAGTGACACTGTTCATTAGCAGAGGTCTTAAAATGGCTATGTTGAAAATTTGATAACATTCCTAAAAATGACTGTTTCACGGCCATTGCGCAGTTCCTATATACTGCCTTCGTAGGTTCTTTTCAATATTTCCACTCCAGATTTTCAACATTGCCATTTTACCACACCTCCTTATGAGCAGTACAGCTGTCATTTTTCACATCCTGCCCAAAATGTGTTTCCGCCCATGTAGCGCACAATGGCGCAGTCGGTGTGCAAACTCAATGTATGGGACACATGAAGAAAATCACAGTGACACTGTTCATGAGCAGAGGTCTTAAAATGGCTATGTTGAAAATTTGGTGAAAAAATTCCTAAAAATGACTGTTTCTGACGTGCGTTGCGCAGTTCCTACGCATGCTCGTAAGTTCGCGAATTTTCAATATTTGCACTCCAATGACTTCCAAATACCTAAACAGCACATAGAAGCAAGCAACATTTGGCATTGACAAATGCTTGTTTATTTTTGCATTCGCTTGCATGCATGTGCAAGGAACGTTTTGGGACAGTACGACTTTTTGAAGGTGTGTGACCCTCCTGTCCAATGCAGTGCTCAGTGTAACGTAGTAACCCTTACTGCACCATGGATGCATGAGCTGTCTATGACAGCAGTTTGGCTGCAGTGGTCTTCAGTTAAAAAGCACCACTGCAATCAGCGGTGGTAACGTATGTGTATTTAGCATATTGATGTCACCCTTTTCCCTCTGGCTGCTAATAAAATCCCTCCCACTTCCTCCCTCTGCTGCCATCTACCCTGCTCCCTTGTTATTGCCCCCACCAAACATATTGTATGTGCAGATGGAGTGCCCAGTCCCCATTGTCTCCAGGCCCCTCCAACAAACACCCAGGTGGCATGCTGGGAGCCCACCCCAGCACGCCCATTGTCCCTGTAAATGGGAAAACTGTCCCGCAACATCTTTTGTTTTTTTAAAACCTGTGAAAACAGAAAAACGTCCCTCGCTGTGTCTTGTGCCCCCTTCCCGAACCCACACCCACCCTCTGCATATCCCACCTCCCCCTCACCCCATACTTACAGTACCTCCGGAGCCTGGCGCAATGATCTTCAGTGGAGTGGGAACACGTCTGCACTCTTGAAAGCCGAACGCAAACTGAAGAAATGACGGTAAGCTGTATAATGGCATAAATGTGTTTTTTTTTCAACTTAGGTGGCTATTTCTGCCATTTTTGCAAATTTTGGCACCACATTTTCAACAGGGGGTTCTTGGGACCCCACCTCATGAATTCAGTTACTGTCATGTGAGTTATTCGGTCCCCAAAGGTGATTTCATGGTCACTGCACAAAATCACCTTTTGGGATTGATTAACTAAACAACAGTGTCACTGTTAATGAGGTGGGCTCCCAAAAGCCTATGTTGCAAATTTGGTGAAAATATGTCAAAAAATGACTGTGTTACGAGCGTGCATTGCGTAATTTCCACGCACACTCGTAACTTCCAGAATTTGAAATATTTTCACTCCAGATTTTCAACACTGGCATTTTTCACACCTCCTTATGAACAGTACAGCTGACATTTTTCACATCCTGGCTGAAATGTGTTTTGCACATCCAGCGTACATATGGTGTGGTCACAGTGAGAAATCAATGCTCAGGACAGATTATGAAAATCACAGTGACACTGTTCATGAGCAGAGGTCCCAAAATGCCTACGTTGAAAATTTGGTGACAAAAGTCCACAAAATGACTGTGTCATGAGCATTCATTGCGCAGTTTCCATGTCACGTCAGAAGTTCGAAATTGTTGTATTTTCACTCCAGATGTTCAACATTGCTATCCTTCACACCTCCCTTATGAATGCTACAGCTGTCATTTTTCACATCCTGCCCGAACTGTGTTTTTGCACATGTGGAGCAGAATGGTGTGGTCGCTGTGGGAAATCAACGTTCAGGACAGATTAACAAAATAACAGTGGTACTGTTCATAAGCAGAGGTCTCAAATGCTTTGATGAGGTGGGGGTAACAAAAAGATCATGCTGAAAATTTGTAGTGCAAATGCCAGCAATCACACAGGGCATTAGGGTAAAGCACCATATGTGCCAAACACCACTGCAAATACCTGCAAGCAAACGTCCGGCATTGACAAATGCTTGCTTATTCTATATACTGTAAAATAACTTGGTTTCACTTTTTCCCATAGGAAAACCCATTGCATAAATTGCCATTGTAAAGGAATATTTATTCTGCCAATTACGCACTGGGTTTCCCTCGCTTTGCGCATGCGCCAGCCAGAGCTCTTCTGTTCCTGACTGCTGGCTGCCTTGCCTTGCTGCATGAAACTGCACCACCACTTGGACTCAGCGGTAAGTTATTTTAAAAAAAATCACTGCTCTACAACATTTTAAAGAAAGCAACTACCAAAAAAAAGGTAACTTTCTACAGGTGACTGTGGACTGTGCTAAAACCCAACCGGACCATGCCTGCACTGGAACGTCTGTCATTTTATATAATTGCTTTGGCAAAAAATTGAAACCCAACATATATATAAAATAAAATATGGGGTAGTGCAGAAACTTGAATTTTGCACACACCCCATGCCTAGATAAACCCCTTGAGCATTGCTCTTGGGGTTTATGTGGCATCCAACACCTCAGGTGTGTGTAAAATTCTTGTTACACACACCACCCCATATATTATTCTGCATGTATTCTTTCATTCTTAGGACCCCCATCATGATCTAAAGAAGGTTGCTTGACTCTAGCTAAGCTGTTTTATGCTGCACAGTTGCCTCTCTCAAACTCTCAGCTGTACTTTACCTACCAAGATTAGATCCCAGAAGGCTAGATGGTGAGTGCAGGTATTGGATGAGTGCCTTGAATGTACAACTAAATAGTGATGACTGGAAAAACATTTGGAGTGACATTTATAAATACTTGAAACAGGATAGGCTGCACTTGCAATGATTCCAGATACTGCAGAATTTGTATTTCATGCCCAGCAAACTCTATTAACCCATTATACACTGGGTGGCCAATTTGTATCAGGTTAATTAATGGATGGTTCGGACTTCACATGGAGCTAATGCAAAAAAATGAGAATGGTTTGTGTACCAGGTGCAGCCTTGAGGAAGGTACACTGCTGCATATCTTTTGGCAGTGTAATAAATCCAAGCCCCTATGGGAGGACATCAGGAAGCACTTAGACCCCCACCTGGGCCTCCAGAACACATTTTACACCTGAAATGTTCAACTCTATGATGCCGGTTCGACAACTAATTCATCAACCGGCATCACAGCGCCAGGCTCCATGCTGACTACGATTTGCAGTCGGCAAGGAGCTGCGCACATTGGACTGTGTTTTTTCTTCAGGGGCTTTGTCCCCCCATCCCCCATACTTATGGATTCCCACTCCGAGTCAGAGTTGGTTCGGGGAGGAGGAGCAGGATGGGGGGAAAGTGTTGCTGGGTTTCAGGCAAACTTCTACAGTGACATGTCGAAATCAATGTATGTCACGGTAGAAGTGTCGCTGTACCGGGGCATACCGAAATTTTCATACTGGAGTTATATCAAGACCGAGACTTTGGACCCAGATGGGGGTATATAGCCCTGATTGCTGCAATTTTCAAATTATTCTCTGGCATTGGTTGGATACAGAGGTTCCCTATAGGGTGGAATGGCACTGGGAGATCCTCTTTGCACTAAATGCTGAAAAAACAATTGTCAGCATCACCCATCATTATAAGATATATAGGGAGAGGTGGGAAACCTTGCACACTCTGTTACTCATTATGTAAAATGGAAACTAGCACTGAATAATGTTGGTTTGTCTTTCCAGGGAGGAGTACCCCGATGGGGGGGGCACTAGGAATATAACCCTTTCAACGCATACTGATGGGTACCTACTGTATGTAATTGCTATTGCTATCTGTGAGACTGTATGCTACAATTGCTGCTATTTGGTACCTCTGATTGGACACTGCGGGGGGGGGATGGGTTGTTGTTCCTCTATTGCTCCTGTGATTGTTCTGTTATGTATTGTCTTTGGAGAATCTAATAAGGTACATTAAAATAAAAACAACAACAAAAAGAATAGCGCTATGCACAAATTGAAAAAGAGACACTTGCCTTGGTGTAGGCATGTGAACACTGTAGTTGTTACTTTGTGGGAGCACACTTCATTCTAGAGACAGATTACAAGCCTCTGGTAAGTCTGTTGGGCACCATAAGCCTAGATGACCTCCCTCCAAGGATACAGAGGTTCCACGTGTGGTTAGTGAGACATGCAGACACCACCGTTCATGTTCCTTACCCACTGATCCCCGTCAAGAATGCCTCTCAAAGCACAACTTGCAGAAGGAGATGCAAACCTCATGGAAGAAACAAATATCTATCTCGCTCAAATACAAGACACCATTCCTGCATCAGACAACTATCTTGGGGAAATCAGACAATGGGCTCGATTCTCAAAGCTCCCGGCATGGCACGAGGGGCTTGCGCCACAAAGAATGGCGCAAAGTGCCCCTTGCACCAAAAGATGCACCGGGAGTGATTCTCAATGGCAGCCTGTGTCAACCACAGGTTGCCTGCCCCAAATGGGGCTTGCACTGCCTATACACCCAAAAATGGGCTGCAGCATGGTGCTATCGGGCTTGCGGCAGACACAGGCTGCCTATCCCCAATGCGGGAGTCTCAGAACTCTTACAGAGCTGGTCTAAGGGTGCTTAGAAGATTCTCCTCTGGGAGGGTTGACCTATTTGTGGCAATGTGCTGTGGCCCCCTCCCCAACCCCGATGTTGCCATATTCATATTTAATAAAAATACCCGGTCCTGGTAGTCTACTGCCCCCCCTCCCCAATCCTTGATGTCGCCTGTTATAATATTACTAAATACGCCTTCCTTGGTGGTCTAGTGGACCCCCGATGTCACCTGTTATAGTATTTGGCCCCCTCCCCATCCCTGATGTCACCAGTTATAATATTATCATTAAATACATCCCGCTTCCCTGGTGGTCTAGTGGCCCCCACCCCCACCACAGCAGGTAGTACCACACCCTACTCCCCCATCCTGAAGTAGAGCCGCGACTTGCACTGCCCTCCTCTCACCTCCACCGCCAGCCGCCAACTGAACTGTCATGGAGCACTTACTGTAAAGTGTATGTGCTCATTGATGTCAATCAACGAGCACGTACACTATATAGTACGGAACCAGAACTGTGATTCCTCAATCTCTGCAGGATGATAGCCCAAAACTACTCCACAAAGAACACCAGGGTATGGCGGCCCAGTGGTGAAGAAGGTTGAGGCACCTGATGCATCTTACCTTTTCCCACGACAGCCACCCACCCAGGTTCAGGAATGAGCTAAGGTCACCGGGGATTGGTTGGGAAGGGAGAGGATTAAACATTTGATGGACAGCTCTCCTCTCCTGGGCTGGGGAATTCCTACCATCTCACTCCTTGGCTGCCACCTGGTGGAGAGTGGGTGGCAGCATCAAAGTATGAGTGACGTGGAAGGGAGGGGCAGCGGCTCCATAGAGTGTTACACCTCCATGTACAGATGCTTACATGCCACTGTGGCTGGTGACAAGGGAGAAAAAGGAAAAGGGTTGATGCCGGCTTAATGAAGCCATTGCCTTCCTGCCCCTGTTCCTGCATTACCTCCAGACCACCAACCCCCAGTTCTGGATGTGAGTCATTAGGTGGGGGAAGGACAGCCTTCCACTTCCTGACCCCACCATGAGGGGTAATCCGTGGGTACAACTATGGGGCCAGGTGAGTCGGGATGGTTGATGCTGGGTGGGGGAGGCAGGGACTGGGCTGAATAGCCTGCCAGATGCCAGCCCAAGGGAGAAAAAGCTCTGTGGAAAAAAAAGACAAATGTTGCAGGAGAGCACAGTGGACTATATGGTGGCTGGGACTTGGTGCACGACTGACAACCCTGATAAACAAGTGTGAAGTCTGTACCAAACTCTGCAGCAATCCAGTAGAATCATTGATTCCATCTAAATTATAGACAGACCATGGCAAAAAACTGTTACTAGGGGTCTCTGAATACATTTTTCTGAAAATTTGGACAAATACTCGGTATTCAGCAGCCAAATATTCAGATATTCGAGTATTCAGCAGGAGCAAAAAAACACAAACAAAAAAAAAAACAGACTCTACCCTCCTCTCTCCAGCCCAAAACACAGTAAAATGTAATCTCTCCAGTCTCCCTAACCTCTATCAGCAGTCCAGTCCCACCCTCCACCCCCCGTGCCCACAATTCTATTATACTGTATATAATTTATTTAAAATAAAATCTCCCTATAGGTGACTGGCACAACCTGTCTGCCTCCATGTCTGGCTGCCATCCTTAAAGTAATATAACACCCATTTGCACTTTAGAAAATATTCAATGTCCTTCCACCCCCAACACGTGGCAGCAACCTACTTCACCCTTCTCTCCCTCCCCAGCTCCCAATTCTCATTACGAGAGCGTGACCGGGCGCAGCCTGCCCTCCTTAGCGACCAGCCGGCGTTCTCATGAATGAAAGCACTCATGCACTTGAATAGTAAAACCAGCTGATCATGTGATCAGTTGGTTTTACTATTCAATCTGTACTTTCATTCGTGACACAGTGGCTGGCCGTGGAGGAGAGCAGGTTTTGGCTGCTCACCTTGTCATAATGAGAATTGGGTACTGCTGTGGAA
Organism: Neoceratodus forsteri; assembly: GCA_016271365.2. Taxonomy (NCBI): domain Eukaryota; kingdom Metazoa; phylum Chordata; order Ceratodontiformes; family Ceratodontidae; genus Neoceratodus; species Neoceratodus forsteri. The sequence continues at coordinate 1,703,724,323 of CM028129.1, read as the reverse complement.
GGAGGGTGGAGTTGAGTGCTGCCAGGGTGGGGGTGGGTGGGAGGATATTTGAATATTTTTAAAGTGCAAATGGGTACATTTTTGAAGATAGCCATGCAGTGGAGGGGTGGGTTTTGGCCGGGTCATGTATTAGGGGATTTTATTTTAAGTAATAAATTATATATAACAAATTGTGGCTGCTGGAGGGGAGGATGGTGGGACTGAGCTGCTGATAGAGAGTGGAGGAACAGGGGTTGTATTTTACTGCATTTTGGACTTGGGAGGAAGTTGGGGGCTGTTTCTTTTTTTTTTTTCACCTGTTACCCTAATTCTGAATACCTGAATAGTCACCTATTCGGAAAGCACTCTCAAATATTAAGAAGCCCTACTAATCATGTGTAACCCCCATGCCATTTGCAGGGGTTTATTAGTTTAGATGCTGTGCAGCATCGGGTATGTGTGTGTACCACAGAGTGTGTGTGCAAACGTGTGGGAGAAAAAGCACCAACTGGCACGTGGGAGAAAGCCGTTAGTGAGAGTGAGTGTGAGGGGAGAAGAGTCGAGAGAGAGCAGCATGGTGGGAGTGCCGGCGGGCAGGCCCAATAGTCAGGGCAGTGAGGCCCAGGGCTGGGGGTGAGTGATTGCACCCTGGCCCCAAGTATTGCAGAATGAGTGTACCCACTGATCCATCAGTGGGGCAGCCCCATGAGGAAGTGGCAGCATGAATGTTTGACGAGGTGGTTAATCTCCTTAGAGGAGAGAAGTTCACGGTGGCTGCCATAGAGGTCCCAGGACTCTGAGTGGCAGTAAGGGTCCTGGAGGGGAGTGTGAGGTGGCAGATACTTCCCCTATCATGTTCCGTGTCCACTGAGGTTTAGCTGCTAAATGTTGGTACAGGACTGCTAAGTACAGGAAGAAAGACAGACCCCCCTATTCCTCTTATTTGGTTCAGTGGAGGTGGGCGGCCTCTTGGATGGGACAGTTATTGCCTAATGTAAGAAATGTTGTCAGCATAGCCCCCAAGGAAGAAATAGTGCCACAGGGAAGCAAACCATTTTACCCACCCCCATGGCATGGAAGAAAGCAAAGTAGCAAAGCCAGGGACCCATTGGAAACAAGTCCGACTTGGACCCCAATCGGGTCACAGTTACAATAGAGGAGCCCCTGGCTCTGAAGTGAGGGAAGCCAGTAACAGGTCTGTGTTCAATTCCTGGGTCCACCAACAAAGCAATGTGTGCCATGGCTGAGGGCCGTCATGTTTCAGAAAGTACTAAAGTGCACTTATGAACTGTATATATATATATATATATATATATATATATATATATATATATACACACACCTCGGAGGTTAACTGTGGCTTGAGCCTTCTTATCAAAAAAGTTGAAAATAAATATGCTTATTGCATTATTCCGGTTTGGAACTGGGTTCTTTGAAATGAACTGCCTGCCTTGCTTGCCATGTTTTAAAAGTATTTTTCAGGACTGTACAGTAGCTGCAGAGGGTCTCTCCAAGGGCTGGGAATGCTGTGAACCACCCGTGTGACTGGCGGCCTCCAGCTGCTGAGAAGGAATCCTACTACAACAAAATCAGGTACAGTGAACTGCCTGCTAAAGTTAAAGTAATTAAAGCTGTTCGGCAAGGTCTTTCTGGAACCCCTCCCTCCTTCCCTGAGACTGTTCCATCAAATACCCCAAGATGTGGGGTGTGGGGGTTGGGCTTAGCAAAGTAGGGTCACCTTGTAATCGACAGCCTGTACCCAGCCTGGCCTAACTGTAAAAGACAGCGCTCAAGGCAGGTTGACTGGAGTTTAACAGAAATAGTTGTACAGCAACATAATGGTCAGATAAGCCGGGCAGAGGGGTTACACATGGTATTCAGAAAGTAATATTTGGTCCCAGCACAATCCTACTTGCTACAGATCTGTCCAATCTGAAAAGACAGAAATTTCCCACAGTTGTGGACTTTCAGTCAAGGTACATTGCGGTTGTTCATCTAAACTTTACCACTGCAAGTAATGTTATCGGACACTTGAAAGCAGTTTTCACTCACCGAGGGGTGCCTGAGACTCTATCGGACAGCGATCTACAGTTCAATTGTTCAGTCTTTCTCGATTTTGCAACAGACTATGGTTTTGTACATCTCACAGGCAGTCCAAGACATCCACAATGTAATGGAGAAGCCGAAAGGGCAGTACAAACAGTAACGAGGCTTCTCAAGAAAGCTAAAGATCCATTCAAAGCTTTACTTGCCTACCAAGCCACACCACTTGCCAATGGCTATAGTCCAGCAGAATTGATGATTGGCCAAAACTAAGAACAACCTTACCTATTTTGCCATCTCTTTTGAATCCAAAACTTTGAAAAATCCAAGACCCCGAGCAGTTTTCAAGTTTCAAATGCAAGCAATCAAATGACTTAAGACACAAGGCTCACATACGAACATACGAAATTTGCCAGCAGATAAAGGCCTAGAGGTCTATCAAGTCTGCTTGAATGTGCAGCTAGCACCCCTTATTCTGCAGCTGCCCCTTCCTTCCACCCTTGCCCTTCATTAACCCTCCCCCTTGTCCTGTCCCATCCTTGTTTGAAGCAGTCCACTGTTCTACTGCATACCACTTCAGCAGGTAATGCATTCCACCCAGCCACCACCTCTCTGTAAAAAGTATCTCCTCATCTCCCTCCTGAACCTTCCTCGCTCCAGTCTCATATCATGGCCCCTGGTGGCCCTCCCTCCTTACTTTGAACAGCCCCTCTGTACCCATCTTGTTTATTCCTTTCATGTATTTAAAGGTTTCAATCATGTCACCCCATCTCTCCTCTCCTCCAGTGAGTACATGTTCAACTCCTTCAACCTCCTCTCATATGATAAGTCCCCCAGCCCCTTGATCATCTTTGTCGCCCTGCGCTGCACCCCCTCCAGTAACTTAATGTCCCTCTTCAGATATGGACGCCAGTACTGCACGCAGTACTCCAGGTGTGGTCTAACTAATGACCTATACAGTGGCAGAATCACCTCCTCCCTCCTTGAGGATATACCCCTTGCAATACAACCCAGAATTTTGTTGGCCTTTGCAGCTGCCTTCCTACATTGTGTCGAGTTGTTCATTGACCCTGTAATGAGCACACCCAGATCCTTCTCCTCCTCCTCTGTCTGGGCTAGCTGCACTCCCCCTAGCTGGTAACTCCTCCTTAGGTTCTTCATCCCAAAATGCAGCACCTTGCACTTTTTGGCATTAAAGCCCAGTTGCCAGGTGTCTGACCAGGATTCAAGCTTTGCCAGATCATCCTGCAACCCCTGCCATCTCACTAAGTCATCCACCACTGCACCTACCTTGGTATCATCAGCAAACAGACTGATCTTGCTCTTGATGTCCCATGATATGTCTGCAATGAATATCCCAAACACTGGCCCCAACACTGAGCCCTGTGGAACACCGCCCGTCACTGCCCTTGGGTGTGAGAGCTCCCCACCCACCACCACCCTCTGTTGCCTTCCCTGCAGCCAGTTTCCTACCCATCTTACCAGCTTTGCACCCGCCCCTGTGCTTACTAACTTCCTTCCCAGCCTTCCATGTGGCACTGAGTCGAATGCCTTACTGAAGTCCAGATACAGGACAGCCACTGCATGGCCCCTGTCCAGTTGCCTAGTTACCCAGTCATAGAACTCGACCAGGTTGGTTTGGCAGGATCTGCCACGTATGAAGCCATGCTGTCTGCTGTCTGCTGTCCTGTCACACTTTGCAACAGTTACAGCCTGGAGAATGGGCATGTATTCCAGACATGAAGATTTTGGCGCAGGTCAAAGAACAGCTGTCACCTCATTCCTATTTTCTGCAGAGTCTGCAGGGACAGTTGCAATGCAACAGGCGCCACTTTGTTCACCTTCACTCCAGAGAGGAAGAAGGTCAGGGATCAGAAGATGGATGGTCAATGCCTCCAGGGGATCCACCAGATGATCCACCAGATGATCCACCAGAAGACAAACCAGAAGATCAACAAGAAGGGGTACAACTGGTACCACTAGAAAATCCTGTACCATTACTGAGACCACAGGAGGGGCTATTAAAGGACAGACCAGTCATAGAATAATCAGCCATGAGACGCAGTACTGTGACCCAGTCAGGGTGTGTGTCTGTCCAATCTGAAAGACTGGACTTGTGAATGAAAAGGACTGAATGGATCAAAATAATTTCATGGTCAGTGACCTGGAGGCAGAATGATCCTCCCACCAAGCTGGAAGTGTTCAGGCAGTCTACCCTGAATCTTCATTACCAGTCAATGATAACAGAAAAGCTTAAACACTGTTTAAAGAGCTGCTGACACCTTCAGGAGAACTTTACCAAAACATAGTATTTAGATACAGTCCAGCTTGTATTTCACAGTAGCTCCGTGTTCCTCACCCCCATTATTTATTACTGAGGTCATTTGCATGAAAACAGGCTCTTTGCTCCTGAAGAGTTCATCTATTCCTCTTGCTGTCTCCCTACCTGAGGTCATAATGCAGGCCTTATGACATTGCAGGTACTCCCATGGCAACAGACTGTGATGTCACAACAGAGGATTCTGACTTGAAGTAGGGAGTCCGCTATAGAGGCAGATAAACTTTGAGGGATAAAGATCATGCATTCATTCAAATGTCCTTAGTAATAAATATGGGGGAGGAGGAATCGCTAGAACATATATGGAATGGAAACTGAATTGTACCTAATTATTATGTTTTTCAAAGTGTTTTTTTTAAGGCGTCAGCAGCTCTTTAAAAGTTAAAGTACATGCAATAGTAATTTGCAGTATAGGACTGCTTGAACTGCTCTAGAATGGTGTATTTGTCCCAAAAGGGGACATGTGCTGATAGGTGGCACAGTGGCTTAGCCAGCCTATCTAGTTTACTATGTGACCTTTGGAGGAACTACCCAGAAGAACTTGCCATCTTACCTTCAACCTGTGTGCAGCACAGTTCTTTTTTTATTGTATTTTTTCCATCTTCCATGGAGCTGGCAGGTGGCTTCAGCCCTCCCTAGGAGGGCTTGTCCTTCAAGCCTGGCTGCCCTGCTTCAGTCCTGCCCTCGTAGGTTCCCCATGGATTACTCCCCATGGCAGGCTCAGAGTGAGAAGCATCGACTTTCTCCCCCCCCAACCCCTGGAGCACAATCCAGAATCCGAGGAGGCTGGTGTGGAGCGCATCTGGGTCATCGTAGAGCCTGCCAGCTCCAGTTTTCACATTTTCTCCCTCTCCCGTCACTGCCAGGAGACACGCACACTGCCACCTGCAGTGACCACCCTTGGTGTCCCTCCCCCATCCCACACTGCTCCTCAGGCCTCCACCTGGGGACAGTCATTCAGCGGGGAGTGGCAACCCTCCTACCCAGTTGAGGAGAGCAGTCCCTCAGACACTCAATCCATCACCCCCCTGACCAACCCCCCAGCACCCTGCATTCACTTCCGAACACGGGTCGCCAGTGTGGAGTGAGGTGTGGCATCCTGCACCTCAACCCTTAGCGCCACAGGGCCAGCCATGCAGCATGGTTCTTACCTGCACACGCTGCATGTCAACCCTCAGCACCATCGGGCCAGCCATGCAGCATGGTTCTTACCTGCACACGGTGCACCTCAACCCTCAGCACCACTGGGCCAGCCATGCAGCATGGTTCTTTCCTGCACACGCTGCACCTCAACCCTCAGCGCCCCTGGGCCAGCCATGCAGCATGGTTCTTACCTGCACACGCTGCACGTCAACCCTCAGCACCACCGGGGCAGCCATGCAGCATGGTTCTTAACTGCACACGCTGCACCTCAACCCTCAGCGCCACTGGGCCAGCCATGCAGCATGGTTCTTAACTGCACACGCTGCACCTCAACCCTCAGCACCACTGGGCCAGCCATGCAGCATGGTTCTTAACTGCACACAACACTCTTCTGCTTTACTGCATGCCCCCTGGTCCTGGCGCTCTTTCTATATTGTTAACTGAGTGGGGGCTTTGATTTGTTTCCAATCGGTCATTTAAAATACATAAATAACATTTAAAAAAAGTCCCCATAGTAGTCTATGGAGCATACCCCAAGACTCTACAGATTATCACATCACAAGATGTGTGAGTGCGTGGGTGTGGCTTAGTATTGGGAACTGCAAAGGACTGGACTCTCAGCTGCATGGAACCCAAAAACTGATCCCTTTCTTCCCTAAAACCATGGAATTAAAAATGATAATTTCCCTATCCAGGAACTCCAGGGAAGGAAAGGGTTCATGTTGTGTTTTTGGGGGGCATTTTAGAAAAGGGCATGAAAGGCGCTCTTTAATTTAACTATACTCCACATGGAATTTATTATAATTACCTAAATATTTCTTGTGAAAGGAATTACCAAATCTACTAGTGTAATTCTGTGAAAATCATAAAATTGATTATATTGTTTTTCTATAATATCTCACTATATACTATACTTTTTATAAGTGGAAACATTACCTCTTCTACTTGCGTATTTGTTTGGTCCAGCGCCAGTGAGTATAAGACATCTTTCCCACCAATAAAGAGTCGGTCATGATATTCATCTACAAACATGGCACAGAAATCCAGGAACCCATGGTGACCAACAAAGAGACTTGTCCTGTTAGTGGTCAAGAGATCTGAAAAAAAAAAAAGAATGGTTGAAGAGTTAAAAATAGAAAAATAATACTCAAGTGGATCTCTTTGCATATACATAGGCAATATGCAATGGCTTGATTTAAAGTATGAAATTTATCTTCAGGTGTGAGGGGGAAGAACCATAACTCTTGAGCAGTAGACCAAAGAAAATAACACTCAGGTGGATCCCTACACACATAATGTACATATATAGGAAATGCAATGGCCTGACTCAAACTATACAATGTATCTTCAAGTGTAACGGGGCAGAAACATAACTCATGAGTGGTGGAGCCATGAGTGCGTTATCAAAGTCTGGCACCCTCACAAGTGATATAACTGCATATTCTGAGTCGGACCACTTCACACTTGGTTTATGCAACATCAGTTTAATAGTTATAACTTTTAAATCATGTCTGTTTAATGATTTAATTGATTCTTTTTGATTTCTGCTGCTGGCTTCAGAACTGTGCACTATGTAGATGTGATGTCATTAGCACTCGGAAAGCTGCTAATTTTTTTTTTATTTACTTATTTAAAAGTTGTTAACAAGGTAAAACCCTAGGACATACATTTCCATTTTCTAGAGTCCCCAGAATCATACAAACATTCACATATAACAAATTATGCAATACAATAAACAACAAAATATACAACACCCACAACAGACTGGTTCGATGTTCCATCATGATGTTACTAACCTTATGATATACAGTAGGCTGTGACAATAGTAGCAGCAAGGTACTTTTTCATAACATAGAAACATAGACTTTGACGGCAGATAAGGACCGCTAGGCCCATCTAGTCTGCCCATTTCCCTACCTACAGGATAGGCCGCAGATCCTAGTTAACCAACAGCCTATTTCTTCCTACCCCCCCCCACAAGAATTGCCTTATGTCTGTCCCATGCATTCTTGAAATCTCCCACAGTTTTAGACCCCACAACCTCCTCAGGAAGGCTGTTCCATGCATCCACTACCCTCTCTGTGAAATAATACTTCCTCACATTGCCCCTGAACCGCCCTCCTTCTATCTTTAAATTGTGTCCCCTTGTTGTTGTAAGTCTCTTTTTCTGAAAGATGCTACCCTCTTGGACTTTGTTGATTCCACTGAGGTACTTAAAAGTTTCTATCATGTCCCCCCTCTCCCTTCTTTCCTCAAGGGTATACATATTAAGCTCCTTTAGTCTCTTCTCATCGGCTTCTCTTGCAGACCCTACACCATTTTAGTTGCCCTCCTCTGGACTACCTCTATCCTGTCTATGTCCTTGCGAGATGAGGTCTCCAGAACTGGACACAAATACTCAGATGGGGTCTCACCAACTGTCTGTACAGAGGGATAACAACTTCCTGTTTTCTACTGCTGATGCCTCTCCCTATACATCCCAGTATACCCCCAGCCCTCCCTACTGCCTTCTCACATTGATTGCTAACCTTAAGGTTGTCTGATATGATTACCCCCAGGTCCCTTTCCTTTTTGTTATTGTTACTACCTCCCCACCCATTGTGTATTCTTCCCCTGGGTTCTTGTTTCCCAGGTGCATTATTTTGCACTTCTTTGCATTGAATCCTAGCTGCCATACTTCTGACCATTCCTCCAACCTTGCCAAGTCCCTTTTTATCCTTTCCACGCCTCCTTGTGTATCAACCCTGTTGCAGATCTTTGTGTCATCTGCAAAAAGGCATACTTTTCCTTCCAGTCCCTCTGCAATGTCACTGATGAAGACATTAAAAAGGACTGGACCCAATACTGAACCCTGCGGTACCCCACTAGTAACCCCTCTTTCTTCAGAGTGGACTCCATTTACAATTACCTTCTGTGTCCTGTTGTGCAGCCAATGTTTTACCAGGCTACCACCCTGGGACCCTCCCTAGTTAATTTGACTATTAATCTTTTGTGTGGGACTGTGTCAAATGCCTTGCTAAAGTCTGGGTAGGCCATGTCCACAGCCCCTCCCTGATCTACTACTTTGGTCACCAAGTCAAAGAAATCTATTAGATTCATCTGACAAGACCTTCCCGCTGTGAACCCATGCTGCCTTGGGTCCTATGCCCCACTGGCCTCTAGGTACTCAACTATTCTTTCCTTCAGAATAACTTACAGTTAGTGATGCTATCACTTTTATCTTGTCATTTTTACCCCCACTCCTGTAAGCCCAGGTGTAGATGGAGGTGGGATGTCACTTGAGAGCTAAATGAATGCTGATGGTTGTTTAATGTAAGAGATATACCCAAAATTCATGTTCTGTCTGTTGATCACATGACTGCTGGGGCAAACTGGTAGTTTGCATCATTTTTGTTCTGACACCTTGACACATTTTTCGATTTTCAGCTCCACGTATTTAATGCAGATTCTTGGGCCATTACTTCGAGAGTAAGTGAAATATACATTCAAATGTGGTCTCAATGAATAGGCAGGAGTTAGAGCTTTAAAATGCATACCCATACGTTACCTCAAAAGATTAATGTTAAAAGTTATAGGGTTAAATACCAACCGTCATTCCTGAATTTCTTGCGAAATTTCAAAATATTCTTATATTTAATCTTGTCAGACAAAATTTATTGTACTTTATAACATACTTTTATGTTGTCTAAAAGGGTAAGAATTCTGCCTTGAAATGCATATGTGGTTGTGCAGTTGTAAGGTAATATAAGATGATAAAATGATAAAAGAGAAGACACCATTAATAGACGAAATTTTAGCAAGTTTATACTTTTGAGTTCTTCACACCATATCTTCTATGTTTATATATGTGTGGTCTATGTGTGTATGTATGTGTAAGTGTATATGTATATATATATATATATATATATATACACACACACATATATTAACATTGCATTTCTTTTTATTTCAGACTCTTCGAGGATGTCTCTAAACTTGTCTAAACATGTTGTGTGGAATTTCCCTGATCAGTTCCACAATGTCATAATTCATTTGGGAGATTTCTACCTATTCCTGCAAAACGTTGGCATTATAGGACAGTTAGTTGGTGGCAGCAGCTTTGAGTATTTCAGGCTGGTGTTTGTGCCTCTGGCAGCATAAGGGGAGTTTTGCATGGGAAGTGTTACAATCAGGCATGGACTGTACATGAACATTTTGCAGATGCCTTAGAGCGATTGCTTCAGGTCAGATTTCTAGAGTATTCAAGAGAATTGAATACTACCCCTGCAGTATTGCTTGCCCCAATCAGGTCTTCACCTCAACCCACAGACTTCCATAAACTGCTTCAGGAAGATGAGATTGTTACTTTCTAGATGAAGTATGAGGCCTTCAGACAACGGATTTACTGCAGTGAGCTGGGGAAAACCCCACAGCTCCGGATGACATATCTGGATATAGTGGATTGACAGCATTTGCTCTGCACAGCAATAAAAGAAAACAACATTGATCTACTGTGTTGGTAATATTCATTGCCTCTGTTCTTCACCTTCAACAAGCAAAATTATGCTCGATATGGGGCTCACTATGTGCACACACTTGAAACTCTTGAAGCTTCTTATCCAGGGTCTAGGACATTAATTGAAAATCAAGGGCTTTCAGTTCAATGGGCCATCACAAAGCTTCTAGGGTATCAGTTGATCAAGCTTGTGAGCAGACATATAACTGAAGTGCCAAAATTCCAGGTGGAATAAAACACTTTGCTGCAAATCAAATGGCCTACGATAAATGAGTGTTAAATTGCTCACATCTAACAAAATTCAGAGAGGCACTTTTGGAGATGACTGGCCTACACAGTTCAACCAGTAATCCGCAGAAAGAATGCAGGCCATCTGAAATCATCAATTCAGAACAACGTGTCAAAGCCCTATGGACGCTTCTTGATCAAGAGTTTATCAACCCATTCAGTGCTACTTTAGATGCCAAAAGATTGTACAATTTGCCCTCGGGAACACCTGCTATGCCTGCAATTGAAGAGAACCTCATCAGGATCATTAAACGAGGTACAGAAATGCATGGACAGTTTGTCAAAGAAAGACTGGAAAGTGGTAAAAAGAAATATTCTGATACAATTTCAAAAGCCCCAGTGAAAACCTTCAATTATGCAAACAAAAAAGTGCAAGTTACTACCAAAGGAAAAGTTACAGAACTTAAATTTGAAAGAGGTATATTGGGAAAACATTTGGCCCCTTCAAACAAGCACAACTTCCCTGTAGATATAAACAAGTTATTAACATATTGCCTGGGTCCAGTCTGGCTTTGTCTAGCCAATGCAGATGGAACTAGACAGACAACACCAAAGAGCAAGTTACTTGAGGTGCTAGCAGAATACTGTACAGTGCTAGACACTTTAGAGCGTCCCCCTAGGAAAGGTGTTGCAGTATACCTAGTTGAACTAATGGCAACAGTTTTTTTGATGTTACAACACTCCTGCTTGCTAGACCTGATGCACAGAGAAAACAAAAATAGTGAATTAGAGCTATTTACTGGCTGTTGTCTTACAGAAACCCCAGTTAGCTTGCTCTCAGGTATCTGCTAAACTAACTGTTGCCATTTGTGCTCCCTGGATAAGAAGTTACAAGGCTCTGCTGTTGCTAAACTAATTTTAAAGCAATACACATGCTAAATCTAAGGGCATGGCTACATCACTGTCACATGAGACAGGGAGCATCCTGGGAGAAAAAGCCAATAAAACTATTTGTTATGGAGATTCCCAGGGGTTGTAAAACTACCATACAGCTAGCAGACAATTTAGGAAAAACTCCAAATAGCAGACAGAGGGAAGGACACACTAGGATTTAACATACATATCAAAACACTCTACATGGCGTATGTTTTTTGCACATTCTGGGTGGACTACTCCTTTAATCTGGTTCAGTTTCAGTTGCTTACCATCTGTATCCCCCCTCCCCCCAGTCGCTCCTGAAAAAGGGACTTCTAGGCCCAGTGGGCTTACCGGGTCAACAAAAATTCAACATGGTTATAGTGAATTAATGCAAGCCCTGGGTGAGTTGTGAGGCATGAGGTTGAAGGCTGAGTGTCCTCCTGCACACAGAAAGTGCATTAATTTACCATAACTCCAAGCCCTGGAGTGGACTATTGCACTTATAAAATGGGTTACATGTTAAAACCAAAAGAATTAGAACAAAGTAATTATTAAGTATAAAACTTAAGGAATCTATTGTGTATTGATCCACCAAGTAAAGAAGTTTACTTAAACTAACAGTCAAAACATGTGCTGTGAACATGAAAACAGTGTAAATGTTTATAAACTTTTACAACAAAATATGTGCTATGAACAAGAAAACTCTGTAAACATTTATAAACTGTTACATGGCTCAAAAATATGTAGTGATGTTGTTTTCGTTATGTGACTTCTAAACAAAGATGGCAAGGAGTTCAGTTGCCTAACTGTGGATTAAATAGGAGTTTTAATCAATGGTTAGGTGTTGATATGTGACGCATTAAGTTTTAAGTTTTTTACTACCCATTTTATAATTAAGCAATAAGGCATAACAGGGGGTGTGTTACGGTGGGATTATGGACCACAGCGGGTGGGTTGAAGCACAAGGCGAAGCTGAGTGCTTCCACCACCCAAGAAGGGCCAGTAGCCCACCATAACGCACCCCCTTGAGTGCCTCATTGTGATTATGAAATAATCTTTTTTAGTTAATTGAGTGTATTTTTTAAACATAGTTTTGTTCAGCTACTTTCGGCGAAACTGTCATGCTTGGATAACATCCCGGCGGAAAGCAACTCTTGGTGAATAATGAGCCAGCATTCTTTCTACCGATTTCAAAATATTCAATATGAGACACCCTTTAGTACCCATATAAACATGTTCTAACATTACTAAAGTTGGTTAGAGTGATCTGTAAGTTATTCTTTTTTTTTTTAATTTTAAAATCAAGTGTAATGTCACTCCTCTCCAGGCGAAATGATGTGCTCTCCTAATGTTTTCTTAAGAGAAGACCGTTATATATAGGTAGCCAAGGTGCCATGTGCCAGTGGGCTACTACCCCTGCCTGCTGACTACTACACAGGTTAAGGGGCCTGGGTTCTGATTAAATGGCAATCGGGGGTTCCTTCCCAAGAGAGAAATAAAATAGTGCAGTGCCTCCACCCAGAATAAAATAATAGTGGGCCAGGTGTTCGAGCAGTACAACCCCCTGGGATGCTGTACCTCCCCACCTCCCCATTCAGTCACCCCACACAGAGAGAACCACTTTGTTTTGCAATACTGTACAACACGTATAATTAAAGGCTATAACTAATGATATGCTCATGACCAACTTTAACAGTAATAACCATAAAACTTTTATTTAGGGAAAGCAGAATGAGAAGCAGAACATTTGTAGCAAGTGGCAGATAAAAGAAACAGTTATAAGCAACAATGCCCACCCCTAGAGGCACATTCAACTCCCTCCCCCCACTGGTACCAGTGCCCAGTACAGTCTTTCAGGATACCCTGAAAAGGTGCAGGCCTATATGGTGCCATGGGTTGGTCAGGATTGGGGCCCTTGCAAAACACTTTAAGATAGACTTTAAACTTTGCACTTGTACGCAACTTTATTCTAGTCCCATTGGTCAGGATAAGCCCTGGATTACTCACGGTTCGGTGGACACGGGATCTCAGGTTCTGCTCAGTGGGCTTGAGGGAGAAGATCAATGTCACTATGGGGAAGCAGAGAAAATGGACAACAGGAAAAGCTGGTTACAGTAGCAGTATCTGGTACCGTTTCACTTGTTATCTTGCTTGCAGAGTTTGGCCCGCTTGTCTCCTTCGGCCTGCTAGGCAGGCTGGAGAATAGGAGCACAGACGCAAGGCTTCTTAGGCCACAAGTGTATCCAGACCCAGGAGTGACCCCATGGTCCAGATCCCTTAAATGGGTCTAGAGTACCCTAGCACTCAGGCACATGCCTGTGGCTCCCCACAGCCCAGTCCACTCCACTCGATAAGGGTTAGCAGTTCCCCTACCTGGTCCCAAGTTGCAGCTGTGCAGATTGCAGGTTTTGTCTTTTGCTTGATCAGGCACTACCAGCTCTGGTAAGCAGTAATGGGTCCTCTGACTTCCACCTTACCAGTGGCTATTGGCTAGCAGCATACAGTCTCTAGGGTAGCACACCACCTTTCCACTGCTGGATCTCAGCAATATAGGCAGGTTCTTGAGCACTTGACATCTGCAGACCTTTTCCAAGATTTTCCTTCAGCTTCAGACCAAGCTGCCAACTTCAGAAACTGGTAGACACAGTTCCAAAACCCTTTTTCCAAAGTTCAGAGTTCCTCACACTGATGCAGGGTCGCTGCAACCACTGGTTCTCCAAACACAGAAGAAACCCTCTTTCCAAATTCCTCAGGCATTGACAGCCCCTTAGGCCAATTTCCAAAACTCTTTTTCAGCACAGAAATGAGCCCTCTTGACTCGATGAGAGCCCAAGCCAGACTGCCCCAAACTGCAGAAGTTCCTGGGGATTCACACAACAAATCCCAGCTTCCAGTTGATTAAATCCTTCTGTCCTTCACAAATATTAATAAACATTAACCTAGTTCGACGATTGATTGGTGATCAGTTCTTGGCACCTAGAATAAAGTTCACACCTCTCCCAAAATGCATTTCACCAGTCTTTGGTCACCTAAGCTATTGATTGGCTGGCACTGGGGGTCAAATTAGCAAAGATGGCTGCTTATTACACAGTTCCATACAGTTTCAACAGCAGTACTATCTTTAAAGTGTTTCTGCAGCCAAAATATATAGTTTTTAAGCACAATTGCCACATGGTCCTGTAATGGCCTTTGTCGACTATTAAGCAACCCTCGATAGATGAAATCAAAAACATAGAGCCAGCCTGGTGGCACGGAGGGTTGAGGCACTGGATGCCACACCTTGCATCATGCTGATGACCCAGGTTCAGGTATGAGTTTGGGATGCTGGGATTATCTGAGGGGGAGGGTGAGGAGCAGATTGAGCAGCTGGCAGGCAGCTCTCCTTCTTGGGGAAGGACGTGGGCTTTCCTCAGTGCTTGGCTGCCACCCAGTGAAGGCTATGTGGCAGTGCCACACCAGAGGGGGCCCCTGGCAATAGGCCGGGAGGGCAGACGGGGCCACCACCGGGGCTGCAGTGCACATGTGAGCCTCCATGCGCTGGGGCAACCATGTTCTGGAGCCTTGGGTAATAGGGGAGAAAAACGGAGGAAAAATCAGGGGCAATGGCTGGATGAAGCTCCCAGGCTGGCTATGGTGGTCCATTGGGGCTCTAGAAGGGAGGGTGCTTCAAATGACCATGGAGTCCAATACGGTCAGCTGACAAGGGACCACCACCTGCCTTGGAGGATAAACATTGGATGGGAAAAAAAATCAAATACATTGTTGCTGGTGTCAAAGTGCTGAGTGCTGTTTATTGCAATATCCACAAAGGCCTCCTGAGAAAGAATCAGTAGGATCTGAAGCGTCTGGGAGTTATTTTGTTCTAGTACTGCCCTTGGGTTTCTGGATATTGCAGTAAACAGCACTCAGCAGTTTGACATCGACAACTGTGTTTTTGATTTCATCTATTGAGTTTTACGCATACTTTGTTTGGGATTTATTTTGTCTTTGAATTGTTTGCTGCACCCTCGTTTTTCAGCCGTTAGCGCCAACAATCTTTGGAACTAGGGTCAACTATTAAGCAACTGCTCAATTATATTGCCAAACAGTTCAGTTCACCTATCACTGACTCGGTTATGTACAGTCCCCCCCCAATCAGTCAGGCAACTCATTAATATTCAGGTTCAGCTCATAAATATATGAATATGCCCCCATTACTAGCGCTTATAGGCAATGTTAAAATAAGCCCTTTGGCCACTTTTGAGCTGCCTCTTCCGTGTGGCCAACCCCTGATTAACTTATTTTGGGGATCAAGACCACTGGAGAGGCATTAAATTAGTCGCCGCGGCGACAAGAAAATGGCTCAGCACTACTGCGCATGTGTGGCCTCCGTTTTCACTCCTCCAGCCCCTTTAAGACTGAAAACCATCATGGGGGCCGGATGGAGACTTAAGGGGACAGCAGGACCCAAGACTGGCAATGAGAGGCTGCAGGGAGGAATGGGCAGTGCCCCAGGACAACAGATAAGCCCCAACTTGTGTGTGGGGGGTTACGTATATGTAATGGCGCCTATGTACCAGTGTGGGTCCGATATGCATGAGTGGCACATATCCGGCCCATGCAGCCCCATACCCATGGACAGATGCATGGAGCATGGCATTCATCATAGCCAGCTACTGCAGGGTGCCCATCCATGGTCATGTCCCTCGGCACATTGGTGTTCAGAGGGTGGATCAGCAGACACAGGTGCACATCCAGTTGGATGCCCATCCTGGTCTGCAATTGTATCCCCTGCTCTGTACAGAGCAGTGGATTGTGGGACACCTTTGATCCCAGAAAAAGTAATAAAAAGGGTGACTGCTACAACAGCTGTCCCCAGCCTTTTCTGCTGAACCAGACAGTTGAGGCAGTATGACAAGGGGAGGTTCTGGCAGGTGATTATTGTGGGGGCATGTAGGGGCTTCAGTAGGGTCCTGGCCTGCATAGCCTGCACCCTCCCTTGCCCAGTACTCCGTACCTTAGTGCATGGCATGGAGTTTTGGCACACTCCCTGGCCACTCTCCCAGACCATCTACATGCGTAGCTGCATGAATGGCTGGAGGAACCAAGTGCAGAAAGGCTATGCACCCCTTTGGTCATGCTACAGGGGTCCTCGGGACCTCCAATGCGTGGTTCTTTGCCTTAGAGTTGCCTAAGCACTGTAGATACATAGTGTATAGGCATTTAATTTATTCATGCGTAGGGACCATTAAAAGCTCCTGCAGTTCTGAGCTCTGAATGGGTGAAATCACAAAAGTGACTTATAATGCCATTTATCTTTACATGTAAGCAGGCAGGACAGTAACTCACGAGCAGTATAGTCACTTGAAGTGAGTTATGCAAATCCTGCCCACTCACAAATGATGATAAATGACTTATTCTGAGTTAAGCCATTATGTGTCCAGTTTATACACTGTATTAAAGATTGTATGACACTTTTAAAGAGCAGCTGACGCCTTCTGGAGAACTTTACCAAAACATAATATTTAGACACAGTCCAGCTTGTAGTTCCCATTAGTGCTGTATTCCTCCTCCCCATTATTTATTACTGAGGTCATCTACATGAAAACAGAATCTTTGCTTCTGAAGACTTCATCTATTTCTATTGTTGTCTCCCTAGCTGAGGTCACAATGCAGTGCTTGTGACATCACAGTTACTCCTATGGCAACAGGCTGTGATGTCACAACAGAGGTTTATGACTTGAAGTTGGGAGTCAGCTATAGAGGCAGATGAACCCTGAGGGATTAAGATCATGTATTCTTGCAAACGTTCTTAGTAATAAATACTGGGGAGGAGGAATCTTTAGAATATGTATGGAATGAAAAGCTGAATTGTACCTAATTATTATGTTTTTCTTTGTTTTTTTTGTAAGGCGTCAGCAGCTCTTTCAATTATTTTCTTTGGATTTGACAGTTTCTGTTTGATTTCATTGCTCCGTTTTGACTGCAGCGGAGGCCGTTGTGATGTCATCAGGTATTGTTCAAGTTGCTCTCCCATTGGTTTAGGGTTCCTTTGTGACCTGTCTTAAGTGAGGATAAACAATTTTATAATGTGGGAAGGACGAATTGGTTATTCTGCCCTGTTATTTCCCTTCCTGGGTCTAACATGTTATTCTCCCTTGGAACTTGTTTGCTCTACCTTAACTTCACTTGTGCTGCTGCACCTTTTCAAACCGTGGCAGTTACGCACATCTAGCAAACTCCCTCACTGCTAGTAAAAAGGAATTATTGCATGAATGATACATCACCAATAGGATGCAATCACAGCAACCCTTTTGTAAAACTTTTCACCAGCTGTGCATTTAATCAACAATCAGGAGTAAAAACCACACAGGGATTTGGACATCAGGCACCCAACAGTCAAACAGTATTTAAATCATCTCATAGCATATGCAGAGATAAGCTTTTTACTCACTCTGGTATGATACCAATAATGCCAGCCTAGCACTGTGGTCTGCTCTCCTTGTTGCGTGGCAGCCTTTTTGGCAACATTCCAGAGTAATGTACAATATACAAGCAATAATACCTAACAGGTTGGGCAATATTGGGCTATACTTGACCACCCAGAGGCATAACAAGGCCTGACGCCACAGGCCGAGGGCTTTATATCCCTGGAAGGTTTGTTATAGCCCATACTGCCCACCCTGAAGGGTATTATTGCACTTAGAAAATAAGTTATAGGGGACATTTTTGCAAACTATATAAAAAATTAAAACAACTAAAGCAACTTTTCTGGTAAAGTAGTCCCTCTGCTGGTAAAATCACCAGTAGAGGGCACTGCTGTTTCCATCACTGTTTTTACACTATTAAGCAGTTCCCCCACCCAAGAGCCTATCCTAATACTTGCTTGCTTCTTTGTTCTCTCCCCCACTGTCCACAGTGGTGAGCTATTTATTTTATTTAAGAGTGTCTAGTATGCATGGTGAGCATTAGGGGCAGCAAAATGTACTGTAATGAGTGGGCCATATTCCCAACCCCTTCCCCAGTTACCAGGCCCCTGTGGGTGGGCAAGTCCCTGAGTGGAGCCACCGTCATTTGCAGTCGCAGTGTGAACTAAGGTCACTTTTTTTTTTTAACAGCCATTTTCAAATGTGGCACAAGTCTCAGACAGTGGAGTCAGTCAGAAAGTAAGGACAGCACTAGTAGTCGGTTGGGAGGACTTACACTGGGTGTTCTGTTTCAGGTAAGGTGACCGAGCTAGCGAGGTGGGAGGCACAGAATAAGAAAAAAAAATGTTGAGACGTAACATAAATCATCAGAGTGGGACGGGAAGGATGAGTTGCGCTCACTAATTCACTCGCTCACTGGCTAAGCGAGTGCAGAATCATGGCAGAAAATTCATTTTTGAAAATTGTATATGGGGCAGTGGTGTGGTTAAAAGGAAAGCAGGCACGGGGACTAGGTATTTACTGGTCTCTGTTCCTTGATACCTGCCAGGGAAGTGAGTGCTTTTTGCAAACTGGGTTTCAACAATCCTTTTTCTAATAGGCAAATAAATCATGATATTTTGATAAAAATCTTTATTTTCACTTAGAACACGTTATTTCACTTAGAACATGTTATTTCACTTAGAACACACATGTTATTGAACTTAACTATTTCCACTTAGAACACGGGAATGCTATACTCAGCTCAGTATATCTTTCCTGGTGAAACTTTTGAAAGAAGGAAAGAAAGAAAGAAGGAAGGAAGGAAGGAAGGAGAGAAAGAAAGAAAGAAAGAAAGAAAGAAAGAAAGAAAGAAAGAAAGAAAGAAATACTTCAACTTCAGCAAGATGTTTGACTCTGTGCCGACCAGAAGGTTGATGAAAAAGGAAAACATTAGAGAATCTGGGATCAGTGAAGCTTCTAGTTAGATGGGTGGGAAGCTGGCTGGTAGGGGACACAGTACAGGGCGTTGGTAAACAGGGTCACGTAAGAGAAGAGGGAGGTCAAAAGTGGGGTGCCACAGGGTTTAGTCCTGGGCCCGTTCCTCTTCAATATATTCAGCACTGACACTGAAGAAGGAATCCAAGGCAAGATGCTTCTCTTCACAGATGACACTAAGCTCTGTGTCAGGGTACTGCGAGGAAGGGTTTACAGTGCTGCAGAAGGACCTGCAATGATTGGAGAGGTGGTATTAAGTTTGGCAGTTGAGATTCAATGCCAAAATGTGCAAGGTGATGCATATAGGGAATGAGCCGAACTGTGTCTAAATGTTATATTTTCTGAAGTTTTCCCAAAGGCCTCAGTGGCTCTTTAGTGTAGCCAAATGCAAGGTGCTATACTTCCAGAAGAAAAACCAAGGTAGGACCTACACACTGCATGGAGCTTCTCTTGCTACAGTGGAAGAGGAGAATGACCCGGGAGTCATAATAAACAAGGGGTTGAAGCAAGACAGGCAAAGTGTGGCTGCTGTCAAGAGGGACAGCACAATGCTGAAGTGCATTAAAGGAGGGGGGGGAGAGTGACCAGCAGGGCGGGGGAAGAAATCCTCCTACTTTACAAGGTCCTGGTTGGACTCCACCTGGAGTACTGTATGCAATTCTAGGCCCCTCACTACTAAAGGGACATTGATGTGGTCGAGACGGTGCAGTGCAGTATCAGCAAAATAACCAGGGGCTCAGGGCACAAGAGATACGACTGGTGACCCTTAACATGATCACACGGGGGGAAAAGGAGGCTAAAAGGGAGAATGAGCTCAATCATTTGCATATCATTTGCATACTCAAGGGTATACACTGTATTAAACAGACACAGATGTTTATTCTGGTGTCCTGTAGCAGAAAGTGGGAACATGCCTTGAAGCACCGAGGCAGTAATTTCAGAGGCAAGATTAGGAGGCACAGCTTCTCCCAGAGGGTGGTGAACCTATGTAACAACCTTCCAATGGAGACAGTTGACATGAAGACAGTAAAGGCCTTTTAGATAGGGGTGCATAAATTCCTGCTTCCCAAGGGAGTCTCAGGGTACCCTGGGTAGTAGACTTGGTAGGGGGAGCCTTATAAATGGATACACATGTGTACAGTATACTTGTTCATCCCTGCTTATGGGGGGGGGTGGGTTTGGGGGGCAGATTTGATGCACCTATAGTCTGTTCTGACTCAGCTTCCTATGTTACTACTGTATGTTTCTGTGTGTTCCGAATCATATAGCAGGCAGTACAGGGCTGTGGTTTACGGCACTGAGCTGCAAACCTGGAGACCTGGGTTTGAATCCCACAGCCCTCTCTTGCATACTGTGTGACCCGGAGCAAGTCACTTAATTTCCTTGTGCTCCCAGGTCACACCTGAAAACAAGCTTTGGCTTAGTGTGCTTTTCCTGGTTAAAAGATGTTACCTTCCCCTTCCCTTCCATCGGTCCTCTTTCAGGCTGAGTGTTGTTATGTGTTTGACTTTGCCCATTACACCACAGCCCTTGGAATGGTAACAGATTGGTTTGCACCATAACAATTTGAAACTGGAAGACTGTTGTTCTTGTCCAGAAAAATTCCTGATTCACCTCGTAAGCATGTTAACAGATTTCTGACTCTAAGGGAGTTAACCATTACACCATCCCAAATGACAGCTATTCTCCTCCTTATAAAAAAACTGAATGCAGCACCAACCCGTATTAATCATACAATCTAGGGTTTACTGCACTTTCGGGTTTCATCTCATATGCTGCAGTGGCAAGACAGTAATACCCTGATCTTGCAAGATAGAGGTGATGGGATCAATCCGCACTATTTCCACCAAGTGGGCGAAGCAGCTGATAGACAAAGATAGACCCATGTCTGTTCTGTGGTTTTTTTTTTTTTTTTTGGTGGGGGGCATATAGCAACCAGCCATGAAGAAGCCCCTATCAGCTGCAGCTGCAGTCTCTTTTGACACATAATGCAGTGTGGTGGTGTGAGAATCTGTGAAAACTAGAAACAGTTGAGTGCCAATCTGAATAATTTTCTCTGAGACTCAAGTATCTAGTAACACTTTTGACAAGGGGCTGTCTTTGCTTCGTTTAGGAAAAACTCATATGTGAGTCAGCTGGCTAAGAGCAAGGCTGCAGAAACATCAGTTTGTTTTCCTTCTGCTATTGTAAGCCTTGTCTTTTAAATCCATTCATGAGGGGCTGCAGATTGTGGCGCTGTCATAACTGCCATTGTTGCCCATCAAAACATAACTACAATGTCAGGATGTCGGGAGGGCTTATTATTAGCTCACTGCAAACAAGGATCTGGAAGTGTGTTGACACATCACTACCTGCAGCCATCCAAGATCACGGGCTTCACCACAGGTATTACATTTCGCTAATCCCTGACTTCCTGTGGTCACGACCAGGCTTACATCTGACAAACCAAATTACACCTGAGGCACAAATGATTTCAGTTATAGCATTGTTTCCTGAGGGTGGTTACTGCCACAGCGGGATAGGCCTGTGAAGTGAGAAAATGGATTTTACACACTCTGACACCCTGGCAGTAGCAGCAATCTCTTTATCTTCACACTCTAGCCATGGACTCAGGGCTCTATTTCGTGCCCCCTCCCAGGTGGGGGCGTGGTTTTGGAGAGGTACCGTAGTTTAGCATTGTTGGCATACTTTAGTCCCAAATCCTGTCTCAGATCTTGGTGTTTAGCAGAAGGGGGACTGGGCTGCCAGCCCAATCGCACTAGCTGGTAATGCACTGTGCTACCACACGGAGAGACCTGGGATCAAATCTTAATCCAGACTCCCTCACTTTGTGCCCATAGAGATTGGGGCATGCTATGGAGGCAGCCTGCACAGACCCCAGGATGGGAGAGTTGACACCACTCACTCTGCAGCACCTCCTGTGGACCACAAGGTGCCTTGATGTCACAGATGATCAAGCAGTTTGAACTTCACCCACAGGCTGGCATGAGAAGGAGGCAGATGCAAGCATCACAGGGAAGTGGGCAAGTCAAACTATGGAGTAAGTTCCTTGCCAAACTGTAAATGAGGGCCATCCCCCCGCGCTGTGCACAAGTCCCTGCTGCATGCTTCCCTCAGGTGCCAGTGGGTGTATGTTCCCCCAAGACAGGCCCAGACATGGGGGCTCCTGTCAAAAGGAATAAGCTTTGTGACTGCCTTGTGAGAAGTCTGGTTAGGTAGGTGGCAGAGTTGGTCAGAGGACTAGTGGAGCTCTGAGGGCAGGTGCGACCAGATCAAGCCAGCTGGCTGGCCGGGCTAGCTAGTTTAGAAGATTTAACACTCACAGGTCGCACCTGTAAACAAGCTTCAGCTTAGTGTCTCTCTCCTGGTTAAATAACAAAAACAACAAAAAAAATAACAGAAGGAAGGCCTTTTATACTCAGGGCTTATGAATCCATGGGACAGATTACCTTTGGAAGTGGTTATTAGTAAGGATAAACAGGAATTTAAATGTAAACTAGATTCATATATATTACAGGTGAAATGAAAGGAGCCATCATGGGCTTACCGCCTTTCTTTGCTCCTACATACCTTAGTATGCACCTAGTAAATTAAAAAAAATGAAAAAAAAAAACAAGGGGAAATGGGAGGAATTCTAGGTCTATATATCGTTCATTGTCTCAGTGCAGGGAGTTACTGGGGTCCGAGGTAGTGCTGGCTATGACAATGACCTGTCAATTATCATGACCTATCAGTAGCATATGTCCAGCCAGAATGGTGCAATTCAGTGCTCCCACTGTAAAAAGGAGTGACTTTACCAGCCGCCAGCAAACATTAGCACTACCATTTGTGATACTGGCAACTCAGGTTTCAGGAATAAGCCTGAAATGTCAGGTGGCAGCTGGGGATAGATAGATCGAGAGTCTCAGCAGATGCTGTCCTTCTCCAGGAAGGGAGGGTTGTCTCTCCACTACCACGCCACCACCTGGGTGACTGGAAATGATATTGCAGCTGGAGAGTGATGTGGGGAGGAATGTAGCCTGGCACGGGTGAGCAGTTCTGCAAGCACATGCAAACGTGCACCTTGGCGCCCTTGCCAGAACCGATGGGACACATCATCAAATGTTTGGAAATATAAGCTCAGAACGCTGAGAAGATGAGGGATTTCATTTGTGCAAAGTTTAATCTTGATTCATAGATCATTGCACATTTCTGTTTTAATGTCTGGGTTCACAGTGTGACAAAGTGCCTTTTTCTATGTGGGATGAAGTAACTGTGACTACGAAAAGGGTGAGAAATGTTCCTCTTAATGTGGGACAGTCGAGTGATATAGACAGAGGGTGTTCAGAGCGGTATGAGACATGGACCTCCTATTGAAGAACACTTGATACTGTAGGTGCAGGCAGAGGGATTCTGAGGGGTAAAATGAGCGATGTCTCAATGTAGGACAGTTGAGAGGTACAGAGAGAGAACTTATAAGGGTAAAATGAGGGACCTCTCCTAGTCAGAGTCATTTGAGAGAGACAGGCAGAGGAGTTCTCAGGGTACATGTAGGGACATCTCTCCAAATGTGGGACAGTTGAGAGGTACAAACAGAGGGGTTCTGAGTGGTAAAATGAAGGATGTCCTTTCCAATGTGGGACAGTTCAGTCATATGGACAGGGGGATTCTGAGAGGTAAAATGAAAGGCATCCCTCCTAATGTGGGGCAGATGAGAGGTATGGAAAGATTTTGAGTGATAACATGAGAGATGTCTCTTCTAGAGGTGGCCAAATACCTTCATTTGAATTTTTGGCTGAATATTTGTATTCAGAGCCCAAAATAATTGGAAATTACATCTTTGGCTTCGTTATTCATGTACCTGATATGATCAGCTATCTCATAATGCGAGCAAATGTGGGAGCACCATTCACAAGAAGGTAGCCGGCCGTGGAAGAGGGTGAGTTGTGCTGGTCACCTTCTTGCATCTTGGGGGGGGGACTTGCTTTCTAAACTTAAGAAATGTGGGTTCTGGGGGGAGGAGGTGGAGAGTTGGGTGCTGCTGCCAGGTTGGGGGGATGCTTTATTTAACCAAATAATGACAAGAGGAGATGGCAGCAAGATGTGGAGGCAGGCAGTTTGTGATGAGAGTTTTCTGTTAATATTGAAATTATGAGTCAAGGGGGATGGGAGGGCATGTTGCAGAGGGTGGGGGATGGGGTTGTTTTTACTGTGATTCTATTGGGGAGGTGGATGGGAGGGCCAATTTTTCCTTTTTTCTGGTTACTATTTTCTGAATACGAATAGGCAGGAGTAGTGCTATTGTTCATTATTCGGATCCGAATAACAAACAATGCATTATTCGTGGTGTTCAGGAAATATTATTCAGTACTCACACACCCCTAGTCCCTCCTAATGTGGGACAGCTGAGAAGTATGGTTGAGAGGTGCATACAGAGGGATTCTGAGTGTTAAAAAGAAGCACTTTCTCCTAATGCAGGACTGTTGAGAAGTTTGAACAAGGGTTCCGAGTGGTAAAAAGGGGGATGTTCATTTTAATGTAGCACAGATAAGCGGTATAGACAGGGATTCTAAGTGGTAACATGAGGGACATCCCTCCTAATGAGGGACAATTGAGAGGTATAGACAGAGGAGTTCTGAGCCGTAAAATAAGGAACATTCTTCCTGAGGAGGGACAGTTGATAGGTACTGTTGAGAGGTACTGCACAGACAGAGGATTTCTATGGGGTAAAATGAGGAACAGAAACATAGACAATGATGGCAGAAAAAGACCAATGTCTATCCAGTCTGCTCGAGTTCCCTATTTAGTCCTGGGACTTACTGTCCCTCTGGAGTCCTAGCCCTCCCCATCCTTCCCTTTATTCTCCTCCCAGTTTCTGCCACTGTGAGCTCACACTATACCCCTCATTCGGTCCTAACTGTGCTTGAAACCATCAATAGTTTTATATCACCTACCACTTTGGCTGGAAGACTGTTCCATGACTCCACCACCCTTTCTGTAAAATAATACTTCCTGAAGTCCCTTAAGAACCTGCCACCTGTCAGTTTTGACTCATGTCCATGTGACTGCGAACTAGTATTCAAGCTAAATAATTCCCTACAGGTCACCTTGTTAATTCCCTTTAGGAACTTGAAGGACTCTATCCTATCTCTCTCTCCCTTCTTATCTCTAGTGAGTACATGTTCAGTGCCTTGCTACATGTTCAGTGCCGCAATGTGCTCCTCATAGGATTTGCCCTGTTGGCCCTGAAACATTTTTGTTATCCAGTGTCACCAGCCCACTCCCGTGGGGCAGGATTTCTCTCTGTATCACAGCAAATCCCTGCAGTATGGGGTGGTCAGGGATACCCTTTCTCCATCCTTCTAGAATGCTCACTGTTTCACAACTGAACATGCATCAGAGAATCTCAGGGCACCCTCTCTTTGTGTGAAGGGATACAACAGTCTTGAGTCTGTATACCTGGGGTAGAACCCTTTCAGCCACTGCACCACAAACTAGAAAGCCACAGGTGTGTATAGGCTTTTTGGGGGGGCTATACACCCTATTGTGTGTGTTTCCCCCAAAATGCAGAGCTCAGTTCAACCTTCCACAGGCTTCTCTTTCAGACTTTTCATATTTCCTCCCCTCTTTTCGTCACATAGTCCCTAGTGGTACTTCACTTTTGGTAGTGTTTAGCCTTAGAACAGTCACACAGGCATGGTATCATTTGAACAACTTTTACCAAGGCAGCACATACACAAACAACATAGGCAGAATTGTTTTAAAATAAGCCAAGGGCTTTACTAATTAAATTATTAAGAAAACAGTAACTAACATAAAGACAAATAATTTTAGACATTGGTTACAGGACATTAAAAATTAAAAGAAAAGTATGCATAAAAGCCTACACTTTAAAATTCTGAGATTAAAGTTCTACCTTGAGTCCTTAGTTGTTGAAGTTTGAAAACGCAAAGTGTCCTTAGATGTGTGGTAGTTGAAGTTTTGGCTCTGGTGATCCAGGCGAATGTTCTTAAAAAGAAAATTGTCTCTTCTCTCTCATCAAACAGGTAGAGAGGGTCCCAAAATGCAACAATTGCAAATGGCTTCAAGCCAAGAAGTAAAGGCTAAAATGCTCAGATACCCCTCTGCATCCTAGTTTTAAAGGGTTTCAAAAGGGCAAGTCCAGTGGATAGTGGCTGGCCCTGTGACTGGCTAGCATTCTGTTTCTATGGTTGCCCAACCAATCAGAGTTTAATATTTTATTACAATATCACAGATATGAGGTTCTGAATATAAAAAGAAAAAAAATGAGGTCAGCCAGCTCAAACCAGATTTCTGGGGGGACATTGCAGCCTCCCTGCTGGGAGAAAGCTGTAGTTAAACTGCACTCTGTACAATCGTTTACTTAAATGGTAGCCCATTTCAGTTGGTAACAAGCTTAAATCACTGTAGCCTTGCAGATGCAACAGGAAGCCAGACATTCTGTCTTCTGGGGATGCTGTGGTCCATTCATACACAAATGGACCTGCCTGCATGCCAGCTCTGCTTAACTACTGTATTTCTTCTGTCTCCTTTTAAATAATTTAATTAAGTCTAGCCATGGCTAGTAGTAAACAGTTTTCCTGCCCAGAAACAAGAAACTCACTTCATTTTACAGGGCCCATGTGCTTATACCCATGATCCCTTGCACTTACACCGGTCACTATGGGCATCTCTGATGCATTACGTACATAAAATTATATAAAACATAACCAAAACAATAAGATGTGGCCTAATCTTGCCACACCCAGCACTGCACTGTCTCTAGCCTATCCCTATCCTTCTTGAGGTGAGGGCTCCTGAAATGGGCACAGTACTCCAGGTGTGGCCTCACCAAGGTTCTAAATAGGGGAAGTATTACCTCATCCTTTCTGCTATCAATACCCCTCCCAATACAACCTAGCATCCCACTCACTTTGTTGTATTCCTTGTTGCACTGACTCAGTTGTTTGAGGTAGTCACTGACGATGACTCCAGGTTCCCATTCCGCAACTGTAGTGCTGTCTCACCCTACCAATGCAATGCTCTGTCCTGGGGCTCTTGTTCCCTGGGTGCATTACCTTGTACTTTCTGGTATTGAATTTTAACTGCTAAACCTTAGACCACCCCTGTAACTTTCATGTCACTCTGCATTTTTCTGATTCCATCATTGCTAGCCACCCTCCCACAGAACTTAGTGTCATCTGCAAAGAGGTATAGTCTGCCTCTCCAATATCACTGATGAACATATTGAAGAGGACTGGAACCAGGACAGTTCCCCGTGTACCCCACTTGTGACTGCCCTCTCTTCTGATTTAACCCCACCAACCACAACCCTCTGCTGACTCCCCTTTTGCCAGTTACCTGCCCAGTTTACTATGACTTTAGCTGCACTCAGATCCTCCATCTTCTTTAGCAAGTGTCTGTGAGGCATCGAATCGAAAGCCTTGCTGAATTCGAAGTAGAGCAAATCTACAGCGCGATCCCTAGCCAGTTCCCTCATCCCCTGTCAGAGAAAACTATCAGGTTAGTCTGACAGGACCTCCCTGCCACGAATCTGTGCTGTTTACTATCCTGGAGACCATTGTTCTCCAAGTAGTCCATGAGGTCCTCTTTGACCAGTGACTCTATCAGCTTCCCTACAATAGAGGTATTACTGACAGGTCTGTAGTTCCCTGCTTGTTCCTTGTCCCTCACCTTATGGAATGGAACAACATCAGCCATCCTCCAATCCTTTGGAACAACCCCCATCCTTGGACAGCTGTTGAACAGACCTACCAGGAATTCAGTCAGTACCACTGCCAGCTCCCAGAGTAACCTCGGATTCAACCCATCTGGTCCCGGGACCTTTTCTATCTTTAGGGATGCCAGTCCCTTCTGGACCTTTTTGCTTGTAAATATT
Organism: Neoceratodus forsteri; assembly: GCA_016271365.2. Classification (NCBI taxonomy): domain Eukaryota; kingdom Metazoa; phylum Chordata; order Ceratodontiformes; family Ceratodontidae; genus Neoceratodus; species Neoceratodus forsteri. The sequence continues at coordinate 1,703,696,418 of CM028129.1, read as the reverse complement.
GGCTGCCTCAGGACTTCTGGCGACGTCACCAGACTGATGACTGCCTAGAAAAAGAGCTCTCACTCAATAAAAATAGAATACCCCTTGAGAACATTGAAGCAAGAGAAAAAAAATCAGAAAAACAACTAACAAAGGGGAGAAACTGCCTGATGGTGAAAGATTTATCATTCAAACATCTACAACTATTATCAGATTCTGGTGGATCTGGGATTGACTCAGAAGCTGACTCCACACTGGACCTAATGAGGCAGAAAACACAAATGGAAGGAAACATTAAAGTGGGGAGAAAAATTACAGGCAAAGCAAAACTTGACACTAATCTTACAGAACTACAAGCCTTCCATCTTGCGGTCAAAGACTCTTTTAAAGAAGTTTGCTTGGACAGCAGCAATTTACAAATACGAGTTACTGAAGCTGACCAACAGCTCTTGGAGCAAGCAGTGAAAATTGAGCATCTGGAAGCGGCCTTACACACCATAGCTGAATCTCAGCTCCGAATCACAAATAGACAAGAAGATGTGGAAAATCAATCAAGAAAAAAGAACCTTAGAGTGTATGGAATACCCAAAGGCTTAGAAGGAAGAAACTTACTGGAATTTTTAGGTTGATTTGCTCCGTTCTGCCCTAGACCTTGATGCAGCTTTTCCAAATGACATTGAGAGGGTTCACAGGGCTTTGGGCCCAAAACCCACAGCAATGGATTCGCATCCAGATCCATAATTTTGTGTTTCCTGAACCATGCAATCAAAGACAAAATACTCCAACTAGCGTGGCAAAAAAAAGTCTTCTATGGATTATATCGTGTTTTCGTTGATAATGATTATGCTCCTCAAACCCAGAGACTCAGTCAGAGGTATACATCTCTCTTTGCTGTCCTCTGCAACATAAACTTGAAATTTGAAACACCATATCCAGCGAGACTTCTGTTTCAATTCCCAAATGGACAGCAAACATATGAATCAATCAGAAGCAAGGATGGAGTTCTGTAAGAGGGGCCTTCTTACGGATGAAGGGAATTCTGGTTCAGCAATTCTGCCACCACCTCTCACAGCCCCAAAGATGGCAGATAAGAGCTTCAAGCAAGAAACAGCAGCAAGCAACAGCATCACTGGAGCATGTGGCAGCCCAGCTGCAGCAATACCGAAACCAGTCTGAGAAATAATAACACTGCTTCCCCAGAACAATGATGAAATAATCTTCTGAACTTGTACCGGTTAGTGGACAGTTGGTTGGGGGGGGGTTGGGGGTAGTACTCACGCATAGGGCTGCATCGGGATGTCCAGAGAGATAACAGTATGGTTTTGTGTTAGCTACCACTTGGTCATCTTATAATTTTGACTGGTTTAGCCACAGTCTTGATGGAGCCCTAGAAAGGTATTTTGTTGGCCCAAGACTTTATTTGTTTATTTAGTGATTCAGAAAAGACCTTAGAATGCAAGCTCTCTTACAAAGGTTCCATGTCATAGATTGCAAAACAGAGTACAATAGGAGAAAGCAAAGGTACATCACAATGAACGATACAGCTTGGATTCAGAACTTACAGAATAACTGAAAACATAGGTACAAGTTAAATAACAAGAAAAACACTTTATGAGGGTGGGAGGGGGGATAAGCAGCCACAAAGTGCCTTGTCAGTAGTTTAGAGGGACGGGGATAGCTAACAGTGGGTGAAGAAAGGAGGTACGAGAGAGAGAGAGGTATGTACTGCAGTAGAGGTGAAGGGTGGGGGAAGAAGTGCGATAAGGTGTAGGGAGAAATAGTTGGGTGAGGGGAAGCTGAGCAGAGAAGACAGGCTACAGTAAATGGTGGAGTGTGAGGGGGGCATGGTCAGGCAGCCTGCATTAGTAGTGACTGCAAGAGAAACTCACGGGACTGTGAGCTGGGGGAAGGTGGAGTGGCAGGTGCCGAAAGAGCACGATGCAAACTGATTGCTAAGGCAATTTTACCTTGGACATTATGGGGCCTCTTGTCTCACCCAGGCGTGGTCCCATGCTGTGGGCTCCAATTGATCCTTCACTTCTCTTGCCCCTGGGGATGATCAGCCGTTGATGGCCTGAGGACAAATGGCTTGCCTAATAAAATACACTGGCACAATGCTGTGAACAGGTAGCGGTAACAGGCAAGTCATAGACCAATTTGATGTCTCCTTTTTTTTTTGGTTTTGCGCTCTCTCTCTCTCTCTCCCTTCCCTTTTCCCCATGTGATATTTATCCCAACCTGAGTGGGGGGCGGTGGGGGATGATTTTGGCTGCATGAATTATTCTGAGGTCATGCAAGGGAACCCCACGAGCCGCCGAAACAAAATGGTGATTCCACAATTGCTGTCAAATGTGCAAGAGTCAGAATTTGTACGCTGTGGTAAAGTTCTGGCTGGAGGCGGGGTTGGTAGTCTCTGAAAGGGAAAAAAAAAAAGAACTCATTCTTGAGTACCTAAAACGCTTCAGAGCTACCCTCCACCTCTCTCCCGTCCAGGGCTGATTTACACACAATTGCTACTGCTATGAAAAGCTAATGCAAGTTAAAAAAAAATAAAAAAAAGGTTTACTGACAAACCAAGGGAATTTAGAGGATCTTGGTTCGGAAATTACAGCAGGGATGTGTGGAGGAGAGATTTCTTTTTTTTTTTTCTTTTCTCTATGGTCATAATGAAGTTGTTCAATAGCCCTTCCCCCTCCCTCAAAGATCTTGGTCTACACAATTAGAGTTCAAGAGGGACACGAAGGAGGAGGGGGGGAGGGAGGAAGGAAGGGAATTCACAGGAAGTAATAAAGGGACCTTTAAAGATAAAAGTGGGCAAGAAACAAGAAACAGGAAATTAAAATGATTGAGAGGTCAAAGGGAGAGCAGTACATAAACAGATGAGATAAGGGCCTAACAACTTTTTTGCCAGGGCCCTAGAAGAAAAGACAAAGCAGTAGGTACACAAGGGCACCAGTTTCAATATCTTCCTGAAGGAGGTGGTGGTGGTGGGGGGCAGAAATATTAGATCGGCCTCCATTGGGATTAGTGGGGGGGGGATTAAAGGAGAACTAGGAAAATCAGGTGGAACAGGAACTAATAAGGAAAAGAAAAAAGGGGGAAATGGAAGGTGTATAATATTATCACCAAAGTAGATACCTAAAACAAGGGGGTTCTCTTACGTGGGCAGCCAGAGATAGGTAAGAAGTCACCAATGCTTGGTTTTTCTTCCACACCCTATAGGGTGTCATTTAACTCTTTCCGCTATATAACACAAGTATTACTTGTGACTATCCTCCTAGTGCTACACGGATGGTGGGGTAAGAAATTTATGTCTCAAAGCTGCAAGTTTCTGACTCTCTACGGAGATTCCTTAGTTAATAAATTTACTCGGAGTAGGCATAGGTGGGAAAGGAAACCATCTGGTAACCCTAGCAATGAGGTAGAAGAGGAACCTATGGGTCAGAGACCCTTTTCTTGTATGACAGCAATATTAATTTATTGGGACAGAACGGTCCTACATGAGGCCCGATCCAGCAGTAGACTAGGCATAACCTCCTGCTCAGGGTTAGATAGCAATTGCTGATACTTTCCATCTGAGCAAAATAGGTGGAAATTGCTATCCACCTGGAAAATGGAAGTCACTATCTGCATAGCTATAGTAAATTTCAACCAGGGTGGTTGATTTCCTGGTTTATTCTAGTTTACAATTGTTTTGGTACAGTTATCACACAGGGAATTCATTTTCCTAAGTTTGGTTATTTTTATTGGAATGTTAAAAGGTTAAATCTGAAGGCAAACCATGACAACTTTAATAAAGTATGTGAAGTTATTATAGTGATAAAAAAAATAGACAATCATAGAAAGGTGCCGTTAACTAAAGGGGACATTTTAATGTTTATTGTACAGTGGATAAGGAAACAAGTGAGAAAAGACAAACCATAAAGCGAATAAGTACTGCAGACTTGTCTTACTGCAGCAGTTCCTCAGGGATGTCTGGACTCACAGAGCAGATATATTAAGACTTTCCTATTTCAGTATAAATGTTCATGAGCACGGAATTCAGCCTTTCACACTTGGAAGGTCGTTTCCCCATTTAGTAAGATGACGGCATCTGCACCAGTGAAAATATTCTCACAGAATATCAATGGATTGAATAATCCTATTAAACATTCAAGGTCCCTGCAATATTTTAGGAAAAATCCAGCTGATTTGTATTTTATTCAAGAGACACACCTGTCATAAACGGAACACAAAAAATTGAAATGAGGAAACCATTATAAAATACTGTATATGCAACCTCCCATCCAAGTGGAAAAAAGAGAGGTGCGGTCATACTTATTGTATACCATTCACTACCCAGTTGGAAGTGCAAATGTGTCATACTGATGCCCAAGGGACGTATGTAATATTAAAGGGTCATCTTTACTCCCAAGAGGTAACTCTGGTTAACATATATCTCCCCCCAGATGCTACCATTCTTGTAGTTCGGACCGTTGTAGGTAAAATATTGGAATTACTAGTTGGTATATCATTGAGTGGTACACAAAATTCCAAGGGCTCTTACTCCCTCAGTTACTTCAAACATTTAATGAAGCGGCAGGGGACACCCCTTCCCCATCATGGGTCTATGCAGTCATAGCTGCCCTACCTAAACCAGGGAAAGACCCCACTGACCCAGCAGCCTATCGACCCATTTCAATTCTAAATGTAGATCACAAGCTATATATGGCAATATAGGCACAAAGGGTGGAGTCAGTCCTTCCTAGTTTAGTACATCCAGATCAGGCAGGGTTTAGAAGGCAGAGACACACTATGGATAACATATGTCACACTCTGCTGCTGTTAGAGCATACCCGTAATAGGGAGATTTCAGCGACTGTAATTAGTCTTGATGCTGAAAAGACATTTGATAAGGTGTTTTGGGAATTTGTATGGGATACTTTGATAACCTTTGACTTTCCAATCCAGTTTCTGGATTGGCTGAAACATATTTATCAAATCCAAAGGCTTATGTGAGGGTAAATGGGTAACTATCCTCTCTGATACCTCTAACTAGAGGTACATGACTGGGGCATTCATTGTCACCACTGTTATTTTGCACTATACATGGAACCCCTGGCAGTGGCTCTCTGGAACTCATTGCAGATGGAGGGTATCCCCTTGGGACAAACTACATATAAGGTAACCCTGTATGCAGATGATGTCCTCTTGACAGTATTGGACCCAGAAAAATCTGGTAACCTGTGAGGTGGGCACATGAGAATGGGCGCCGTCCGTAACGGCGACTCCTTCCCAGTGCAATCCCTCATGGCGATGGGAGGGTAGGGCGACCGGATGAGGCTGTGGGCGAACTGAGCGACAGGATATTGCTATGCATACGTGCGTGGGTGGGGTGGGAGTGAGCATGGTGAGTGTGGGCTGGGAGGGGGTGGAGAGGCTGTAGGGGTGGTGCTGCGGTAGCTGGCCAAGCTGCATCTTGGCATTGGGGGTTGGTTAGTGGTTGGGGTGGGTGAGGTACTGGGTTCAGGTCTAGGCACTGGTTCGATTTCATTGCACCTGTCCTGAACCTTTATTTTTTTTACTGCTTTCACCCCCCCGTCTGACATGCACCCCCCTGGAGTTGAGAATCCTTAAGTTGGGGTGCGGAGCGATGCCCCATGAGAGGTGTGGTGCCCCAGAGAAACAGTAAAAAACTGTCCTGGCACGCCATTGTCCTGATCTGCTATGTTGTCAGAGTGCCAAAATGTTTTTGCACTCTGACTGAGCGATAACGGTGATCACCTTTAGGCGTTCGCTGTTATCACATAGATCCGAACAATCTGTACCTACCACTTGGACTGTTCTACAAGAATTTAACAGAGTAGCAGGATTTCGACTAAATAACAGTAATACAGAGGTCCTAATGTTAAATTACATCCCATCTGATAGGCTTAAGCAATCTGTCAGAATAAAATGGCATAGTACACGTTTGAAATACTTAGAAATTTACATCCTCTCCTACTTCAACAATTTAGAAATACAAAATTACGAACCTTTAACAAAAACAATTCTGGAAGACCTAAGTATATGGGGAAAACTATCCCTTACATTCCTACAGTGAGTTGAAACAATTAGAATGAATAACCTGCCACTCTTGTTATATTTGTTCCAGACAATTCCTATTTACCCTGCCAAATACTATTTCAACTCCTGGACAAAAGTGATATCAAACTTCCTATGGAAAGGCTTAAAACCCTGGGTAAGACTGTCAGTGTTGCAATTACTCTTCTCAAAAGGAGGTGTTAATCTCCCTAATCTGGAATTATATGCAAAAGCAGCCTTCCTTCGTATAGTAATATGGTGGCTCATACCACAATATCTACCACTGCTGTGGAAACCTATTGAATTTGTTCTTAATGATCTACATGACAGAGTTTAGTTTATTTGCTTCACCGACCTCAACGCCTCCATTGCACCACTTCAATAAATTTATGGCTCACATACTAAAAATGTATTTTCAAATGAGATATCATACCAAACTAGCACATACATTCTTTTTCTGTAGAATGCTATCTGCAGATGAAAAATTTTTACCAGCACAAACAAACTTATCCCTTAAATGATGGCACCAGCTTGGACTGGTGCAGTATATGTTTACCAATTTTTAGACAATTATGGGGTGATCTTTTTTGAGCAGTTACAGAATATATATGGCCTCACTGATAGAGAACATTACAGATATCTACAGCTACGTTCCCATATCCTACAAAAGCAATTTACCAAGCTACCAGACCATCTCCCACTACTATTAAAATTGATTCTAGATGCACAAAAAAATCAGTTATGGGACATTTGGTAGGCAATATGTATAGGGCCCTTCGATAATATTTAGGAGATAGTACCCACACAATAATGGAAGTCTGGAACAGGGACCTGAATTTGGAGATTCGTTTTGAAACTTGGTTAAAATATGCAATATCAGTAGTTAAAATCACCACCTCCAATTCATGGAGATAATTTACATGGAAATGTAGAACTCGCTTTTTCCATACTCCAGCATTTTTAATAAAATACTTTCCACAGACATAAGGGAGCTGGGGAGAGGATGCGGGTTTAATCCAGTTGATCATGGGCATATTTTCTGGTCATGCCCCATCATCAGTCCACACTGGGAAGACATTTTGGAGTAGTTAGATATCTTAATGGGTGAACCTGTACAGCTAACTACAGAGCTGGTTTTGTTATCTATCCCCGATAGAAGAAATCACAGTAGACCAAATTCTATGCTTTTACTATATTTATTAGCAGCAAAAGAAGCAGTAACACATCTACAGATGACAGCTAAAATACCAACGGTACCAGAGTGGCATAGCATAGTAAATGGAATTTATGCAATGGAAAAACTAACTGCAGAAATGCTTGATAGGGATGAGCCCTTCCAAATGAAATGGCAACGTTGGATATTATATATGGCCCAGAAGGATGCAAATTTTGTCCCCTGAGAGGCAATGGTAATTCAAGGTGCTGTGGAGTTGGATTTGGAGAGAAGAGGGGGGACCCTCCCCAAAAAAAAAACACTTTCAGTCCAAGTCTTAATTCTAACTGATGAATCTATGAGAGTGTTTTCTCTGTATAGAAAAAAGGTACAAGAATAAATTACTAAAATGAGAATACAATAATGTTTGTTGAATTTAGTGTTAATCCTAAAAACACCTCAGAGGTGGAATGTATGAAAGTTACTACTGATCATTCTCAGGAAATGTATGATAAGAAATGTCTGCTCCTTATGTTATTTTATCTGTCAATGTATGCATTTTATTTATGTTTCTGTCAATAAAAAGTTAAATAAAAAAAAAAAATAAAAAAAAATAAGTACTGTGAATATTGGCAGCTTCATCTCCAGAACACCCTTTGTGGTTGCTTTGACGTCACTCTCTGACAAGGATCCACTGTCTTTAGTGAAAATTGAGCAAAAATAATCATTAAGGATGGCAACCTTTTGCCCCTCCTCCTCTATCAACCTTCCACCTTCATCTGGCCTTACAATTCCCCCTGCTTTCTTCATTTTTTCCTTAATATATCAGAAGTGTTTTTCCTCGATTCTTGACTGTCCTCCACAATATATGGCTCTGTTTCTGCTTTTGCCCCCCTAACTGCCCTCTTTACTTACCTACATTTTAGTATGTGTTCTCCCCATTTTTCCTCTCCCTACTTTTTTTTGTACTTGTAGAACACCTTTTTCTTTTCTCTGACTCTTACCGAGAACCATAACCATAACCATAACCGTCTCTTACACTTGCTCTTTTTGGTTACCATTCTCATGCATAACTTAAGATGCCACAAGAATGGTTCCCTTAACTGGCCCCCATATCTCTTCCACACACCCTCCATTGTCCACCCTGACTAACTTTTCCCTGACCAGCTCCCTCAGCCTGTTGAAGCCTGCCCTTCCAAAATCAAGGACTTCAGCTTTTGATTGGGGTTTTCCAGATCCAAGGGCCAGTTAGAACCAAATAGAATCATGGTTGCTGTTCCCCAATGGCTCCCCTATTCTCACAGCCTACTATCTTCACTTGGTGAGTACCACATTGAGGAGTGCAAACTTCCTAGTGTGGTTCCTTAACTAGCTGTACTAATACACAGTCCTGGAAGATGTTCAGCAAGGCCTGACGTCTAGTGCTCCTGGCCGCTGGAACATCCCACTCGATGTCTGGCAGGTTCAGATCACCCACTGCCACTACTTCTCCCTTTGCCACACCTGTTTCAAGTTCTTCCCTGAGCTCTTTGTCCCTCTCTTCCCCTTGTCTTGGAGATCTATAGATCACACCCAAGTGCAGTTTCTTGCCGAGGCTGCAGTAAACTGCATGCACAGCAACTCTGTCTTCCCATTACTATGCCAATGCACCCATCTTTCACCATCTGGATGCCATCCTTGACAAAAAGGGCTACTCTTCCCCCAAACCTGTTCCTCTGTCCCTCCTGAACATTGAGTATCCATGGACGTCGATATTTTTCCAAAGCCCACGTTTCTGTGACAGCCACAAGGTCCACCTCGGTGTCTGCCATCAAGGCTTGGAGCTCACTGATTTTGTTACACAGACTTTTTACATTAAGGCATACACCCTTCCATCTGACCCCTGATCCTGCTTTTCTACTACCATTGTACTTTCTTGCCCTCCCATCCTCTTGTTTTTCTTGGTGTTTGCACACTTGGCATTCCCCCTCTCAAACGACCCCTCAGCTGGTCTTGTTAGGGCCACAACTCTCTTTGTATCCTCTGTACTGCTACAAACCCCCAGATATGAGGGAGTACTAGCTAGACTCTCCTTTGTCTCACCTGCCACCATGATTCCCCTAGTCCCAGTCTCTTCCCACAGTCAGTTTAAACGTTTGATATAGATGTCAAACCTTTGCCCCAGTGTGCAGGCCCCCTCTCTTGTAAGGTGAAGTCCATTACCCTTGAAGAGTCTTGTGTCCAAGAAATCCCCCCCCAATCCACCATAAAGTTGTACCCTTCTCCTGTTACCATCTCTTAAGCCATCTGTTAAACTCATTTATTACATCATTCCTTATCCTAACCTGCTTTCCCTTCCTGCCCCACAGAGGGAGGACTTTGGAAAAGGCCGTGGAGGCTGAGTGTGCCGGCTATCTGTCCCTCAGTCTGCAGAAGTTCACTTCACCAGCTCCACCAACTGGTTGACCAGATCATTGGTACCCAGGTGCACAGGTACCCCAGGCTCCTCCTGCTCCCTCTTTGCCATCCTCCCTATTCTGTCTAAAACCCAGATCACCAATGCACCAGTAAGGAACTGGGCCATCCCCTTCAAGTCCAACTCCCCCTCCACCACCCTCTGTACCCCTCTAATCATCAAGTCCCTGACTATTAAAGCTCTCTGGTAGACCTGCTCCTCTTGGGTGCCATCATGTTGTCCTGCCCTCTCCCACTGACTGACTCAGAGTCCCTCCCAGGGGAGTCAGTTACCTCAGCCTCATCTAGGGGTGCAAAGCTGTTTTCCACCTGGATGGTGCTGAGTTGGACAACCTCATTATGGCTACTCCTGCCCCCATCCTCATCCCCCATGCATCACAAGTCCTATGAAGACAGGTTGAAGGAACTGAACATGTACTCCCTGGAGGAGAGGAGGGAGAGAGGGGATATGATAGAGACATACAAGTATCTTACAGGGAGGAACAGGGTGCAGGAAAACACTATTTTTAAGCTGAAAAGATGTTTCAGGACTAGAGGGCATGGGATGAAGTTGGAGGGAGGACGATTCAGAGGAAACATGAGAAAGAATTTCTTCACAGAACGGGTGGTGGACAAGTGAACACCCTGCCAGAGGAAGTGGTGGGGCTGAAACAATCACGGATTTAAGAATGCATGGGATAGACATAAAGGAATTCTAGAGGTCAGGGGTAAGGGGAAATAGACTTCTAGGAAAACAAACTGAACTTACAAGCTCAAATGGGCAGACTAGGTGGGCCATAGGCCCTTATCTGCCGACACTGTCTATGTATCTATGTATCTATGTATCTATGTGTCTATGTATCTCTATGTATCTATGTGTCTATGTGTCTATGTGTCTATGTGTCTATGTGTCTATGTATCTATGTGTCTATGTGTCTATGTATCTATGTATCTATGTATCCATGTAACCCCCTTCCCTCCAATCTCTACCTCCCATCTAGCAACTGAAACCTACATTAGCAATAAGCGCAACTGGTGCCTTCTAAGAAGGTACAGTCTCCCAACATATAACTGTGGCAGGGTAGCTTGTAACCATGTATCCTAGGCTATTCGGAAACATTGAAAATGGTGAGTTAGATGGGTTTCAAAGTTCAAACATCTAAGTTCTTAATTTTGCATTTGCTTAACAGTTCCAAATTAAGTGGTTTCTTTTTTCAGTTTTGAATTTAAAAAAAATCTCATCCGTAATTTCACTTTTTGGTTCAGCAGGAATTAACTGCCTCTCCCTGATCTTATCTGGCCAATGCCTCTGCTAAATTAAGGTTCTCTTACTCAGGATGTTTTTTTCATTATCCTTTCAGGTTACTACCTCTGGGACCCCCATGACGCCTGTCCTGAACTGGTTCTCTGTCTCTATCTCTCTTCTCTCTCACAGCTTTATCTTTTCTGGTTACCAACTCTAGGGCCCAGATTCAGCTTATGCTTAATTGGATCTCTCATTCAGAGTTTACTGTATCTTTTCCTCTGACTCTAGGGCCCCAATTCTGCATATACCACACTGATTCACTCTCCGAGGGCTTTCTTTCTCTTTCACGGCCACTAACTGTAGGGCCTCAATTCAACCTCTACTGAATCAGTTCTCTCTGTCTCAGGGTTTTCTTTGGCTCTTCCTATTTCATAGCAGGCCTCCAGACAGACGACACTGCCTGTTGCTGGCTTGCCAGGTTCACCTATCCCTACACATTCAACCACAATTTATTTCGGAGCACCACTTTACTTCTGTGTTCTGCAGGGTTTAACTCTCCCTCTCCGCAGATTCCAGCCAGCCCCTGTGATGAATTCTGCTCTTTTAATTCACTTGCCTTAGCCTGCAGCTGCCCCAACTATCCAATGTATGGCTTACTGCAAGTCTGCAGGTCACCCAGCACTGTAATCATAAAGACCAACCTCTAAATGGCATATGTTGAAAAATCCTAGTTTGACTCCCAACAGCGCCCCTGAGAAAAAACCCTCGGGTCCTGAAAAAGTGACGGGGAAGGCAAAGGGCAGACCTACCCTGTCACTAGGAGAGTCAAGAGGTATGGACAGGGATTCTGAGTGATGCAATGAAGGGCGTACCTCCTAATGAGAGGCAGTTGAGTGGTACAGACAAAGGACTTCCAAGGGTAACATGAGGAGCAGAGAGGTATGCCTGCCTGGGGGTGAAAGGTCCAAGGTCACTCCCAAGTACGGGTCTCCTAGAATGCACTGTGATGAGCTCCCACCAAGCCTCTGGGTTGATTCTGTGCCTGGCTACCTGGTGAAAGATGTAACTGACTCATAGCTCACTTTAACGGTGGGGCCCACTGACAGGAGGAGTTCTTGGAACTGCACCACTAATTAAAGTGTGAGTGTACCAGATCGTGGTAGATGATTGACTGATTTTTATTAATTAAAGAAGACCTATGGGCAAGAATGTTTGTTTACATAGGCATCCATCATCCACAGATGCAAACATAAAAGCATTATAGTGTTCAGTGTCAATAATAAGAGAATCCAGAACATTTTGTTAGTAAGAACAGCATGCATTGCCCATATTCAGAATAGTGGCATTACATATCGGCTAACAAAATGGATCTCGTTCCAAAAACGACTGTAATCAGTCAAGTGTATCAAACTCTCAGGAGCCAAGTTCCACATTGTAGAGACACAAAAAGAGAAGCTGGCCAGCCAACATTCAATTTTCTAAAAGTAGGTACAACTCTAAGACTGCTTTGTGATCTTGTAATGTAAGTAGTGTTGATATTCCCAGACCCTTTAAATACCTCGGTCAGTGCAGATGGTACAGCACCAAAGAAAACATTTTTTCCAAACCCAAGTAAACAGTGAAAACTACTGCCTATGCTCAAGCCTCATCCAATTTATTATTTTAACAGTGCACAGGTGAGAGTCATTTTAGTTAAATTAATGGGTAAATCTACATGCTAAATTAAAATTCATGTTATTTGATGTTCACTCTGGCAAGCACCTGAATAGATAACCATTGCATAGTCACTTACAACTCATTACGTGTTCCTAAAAAACAAAAAACAAAAAAAGCACCAAAGAGAGCATCAACAGCTTTGCCCACGTACTGTAGGACAGAACCAATGTTATCAAGTGCAGCAATATCCAATTTGAGTTGTGTAGACAAGAGGCTGTTGGTACTAAAAGCATGGATTCTTTCTTAAGCATCATTCTCTGTTTAAGAAACCACTTCCGTACAGTATCAAAATCAGTTTGCAGATGCTCTCTACTTGTAACCTGCATTTCAGAATTACAATGAAAAAACCACAGCATCAGCTGTCCCAGTGGTGCAGTGGGCTAAGGCGCTAGAAGTCTTATCTGCTGCCATGCTGGTGACCATGGTTCAGATGTTGACTTGGGTTAGCAGTGGGGATGGAGAGGATCGAACATTCAAAGGACTGCTCTCCTCTCCTGGGGTAGGGAGGCTCGCTTACTTGCCTCTTAATGCCACCAGGTGGAGGCCTGGAGGTAGTGCAGGCTCAGGCAGCAGGTAGGGAGGGGCTACGATTTTGTGATGCATGCATGCCTTCCCAAGCATGCATTCACGTCTGGCTGGGGCAAATGGAAACCAGAAGAAAACAGGAATATTGGTAGATGGGGCTTAATTAAGCCCTGCACATCTGGCCCTGGACCCGTGTTGTGGTCTGGGACCTCCTGGTCCATGTTGGATATTGGTCAGGGGAGGGGGAAGGATGACAGCCCTCCCTTCTCCAGTCCTGCCAACAAGGGGGGAATCTGTGGGACACTTCAAGGCCAGGTATGTCCCTGGAGGGGTGGGGCAGGTGCTGTTTTGGGAGGATGGAGGACAGGGCTAATCAGCACTGGGGTAGAAACACCTCTATGGGGAAAAAAGCATCCTCTGCATAAAGTACTGCACAGCAGTTTATATTCACACCCGTTATATTTAGCACTCCAAGCACACCCCGATATGTTCACTTCCTCTTATTTTCACCGGTGGAACACTGGTGCTGCTATATATGGTAAGCTACCTAATATTCACTATCTTTTTTATTTTAACACTCATATGGAACCAGCAAAAATAGTGAAAATAAAAAGAAAGTGAGTATTTCCTGTTATAAATTATATATTGAAAGTTATAACATACATGTAGAATAATGCTTCGGAACAAGCTAAACATGAGGGGACCTGGGACTGAACCTTGAGGTTGACTCATATTCACTTCCAAAGGCACAGATATAGTGGCCAATAGTCCCAACCTTTACTCTTTTATTCTTTTGTAGCCAGTTTTGTGAATCCTGGCCTCCACCTATGCCTGATAACAGGTGTTCTCCAGCCTTACAATCCCATCCACCACTCCCTCTGCTATCACACCAACTGGGATCCACATGTGTGGGACCTGAGAGTACCAGTGCCATCACACATGGCAGCCGGTGCACATAGGTTTTTCTGCATTTGCTCCCCTACCCCCTCCCTTGTGGCACCAGACAGCACCTCAGCAGGCCACGCCAGCATATAGTATGCCCCTGTAGAAGTGCTGTTAGTACTACAGAACCTGGCACCTTCACCTCCTTCCTGGGATCACCACCCCACAGCAGCACCTCTCCAGCCCCCTTGAACCACCTGGCCGGCTCCAAAGTCCACCTATGAATTTGGGTTGGCAGCCTAGAAGCACAATGCACTACCCTCTTGACCAATAGGCAGCCCTCAACTTTTACTCTTTGCTATCTGTTCAAGAAATAGTTTGAAAATTAAGAGATAACTGGGTCAGAAAAACCCTAGTTCCTAAAAATGCAGCAAAAGCAACCTGTGACTAAAAAGTTGAATAGTTTCTTAAGATCAGTATAGACCACCCCAGCCCAGTTTCCACTGTCCAAGGCCATATGAAGCAAGTCAATATATTATATTCAATTAAGGAAGTCTCTGTATGGGCCACCAGATAGCTCAGGGGAAGCACCTTACATTTCCATGCTGCTGACATGAGTTTGGAAGCAAGCCTGGGACAACTAGGATCACTGCGACCAGAGTGAGGAGTTCTCCCGAAGGGAGCATGACCCAGCCCAGGGAGGGAGACATCCACACTCCAGCAAGGCAGCAGACCCTTGCAGTGAACTGGAGATCCTGCTCCCTTGCGAGGGTGGCATCATTCTAGCATGCACTGTTGTGACAGAGGCCACAGAAGGTGCCACCAACATCGATGGAGGTGGAAGGGACTGGGGAAGGGACAGACACTAGATAAAAGTATGTGCCGTTAGCCATCCGAATGATGAATGTTGGTTCCTGGGGATTCACATTGTGTAGATTCCCACGGGCATGATGGTGGGGGGAGGGGGAGGAGACTGGGCTGGGGACCAGTAGGGGCCCAAAACAGGAGTGGGTGACAGTAGTAGTATTAATTTTATTTCTTGAGTGACCTTCTGGGGGTTCAGGGTGCTTTACACAGGTGAAATTCATAAAATAATTATAAATACATATTAAAAAATTAAATAAAAATAAATAGCAGCAGTATATGAAACAAATTAAAACAGTGGCACCAGATATTGGAGGCAGACTAACATGAACCAAAGGCCTCCCTAACAGATGGGTCTTTGGGCTCCTATTAAAGGCCTCCACTGAGGGGACTCCCTCAAGAATCCTGTCAATGTCTGTGAGGTGTGTCTTATGCTGCAGAGCCACCATCTTCTCAATAACCTTTTCCAAAAAGGGAAGTTTAGAGACTGGTCAATAATTTTTTTCAGGAGGGTCCTCATTGGTGCATTTTTCAATGTGCTTGGAAAGAACCCCTCCAAAAGGGAGCACTGGACTATCTTAGATATGAACACTGGACCCAAAGTCCCCACACACCTTACTATAAGGTGTGTTGGGCCAGGGTCCAGTTCAAAAAAAGGTGGCCCACAGCTCTGAGATCACCCCACATACCTCTTCCACTGAAACTGCCCTAAACTCTCCCCAGACAGGAGTGCACCTGTTGACAACCAACTCGTCTCTGCCGAGCCACAACAGCCTGACTGGGGAGATCCTGGCCTGAATGAATGCCACCCTGTCAGAGAAGAACTAAGTGAATTCTTTACTCTTGGTGCATAAAAATGTTCTAACCCATTGTAGAAATGCAAGATGATGTAGCCTATCCACTGTCTGGAAGAGCTGTGCCAGTCTGTTCTTACCCTGCAGCAATCTCCCTAGACATGAAAACTGCCTTTTTATGGGAGACTGCCCTTTGACACTCACTGTAGTGAGTTCTCAAAGCTGGTGAGTCATCCTTAGACCTAGATCTCCTCCAACAATGCTGTAACCTCCAAAACAAAGACTTCATCTCGCTGAGTTCCCGTCGAACAACAGGGATCTTTGCTGTAAAGTTCAGGGTCATACATGAACCAATGCAACAGAGTCAAAGGCTAAGGTAATGGTCCTGTTATAGGCCCCCACTGCCTCCTCTGACCCTGTCCCACAAGTAGCCATTACACTCGAAAGGCCCAAGACCACCTGGAGTTCTTCTGGGGACAGCCCCCTTAAAGGCCGGTAATAGAACATCTCCACTGGGGGTGGACTACAAGGTGGGGGGGGGGGCCCGAACAAAACCTCACTGCGTAATGGTCCAACCAACTGACTGGATCAATCTCAAAGTTTTTAATGTCGAGCACCAATGAGAAGACTAAGTCCAAGGCATGTCCATGTTGGTGGGTCGCAGAAGTAATTACTTGTGCCAGGCCCAGTAAATGCATTAGCTGGAAGAAATTTTAACCAAAGTGCGAGAGTTCATCATTGACCTGGGTGTTAAAGTCACCCAGAAGTAACCCTGCGGGTGACTCCAACACTTTCTCAGCAATGAAGTCCATGATTTTCCGCTGGAAATTCCTCTCGTGCCCTGGCATGCGGTACATGAGAAGGACCATTCAGCCTGCATCTGGACCCCCATGCAAGGACACACATTGAATCGATGAAGTCTTCCCAACTGAGTTAACAGTAAAGTTCAACTTGGATCTAAAACAGATGGCCACAGCCACTCCATGATCCCTCTGTGGGCAGTAAACCACGAAGAATCTGGCTGGGATCAGCACTTCCAAAACTGGACCAGTGCCAACACTCAGGTGTGTCTCCATGATGCAAGCCAGATCGACTGAGGAAATGAAGTCCGCGTATCATTGCAGTCTTGTTCCTGATCAATCTAGCATTGCATAACACTGCCCAAAGGGGACGAGTGAAGACTACTGGCCTCAAGGCTACCTGCCCACTCAGTTTGGTGGGAGACCTAAGTACAGGAGCCAGCCACATCAGACTCCTCTTTTGGTCCTATTTTTCCCCAGGGTGCCTCCTAGTCCTCTCTCCCCAAGTGGTGCACCCCCGTTAGCACTCCCTACCCCACGCTGCCAATCATCCCACCTCTTTACAATGCGTATCTCCCTGCAGCGCCTGTATGCAACACTGGCAGGGAGTAATCAAAAGGGCGGCCAAGCAGTTGTGATGGGGACTAGTTCAGCTTCTGGGCTCCGAACACTATGATACATACTACCACTTAATCCCAAAAACCCACGCCCCCACCCAAAAAAAATATCAGCTCCCAGCACAACTCACAAATACCCCCTCAAGCAATCTAAGCCATAGGCCCACAGCCACCCAAATACTAATACATAAAAATCCCTAATCACACACCCCTTTCACTCCTGAAGTGCCAAGCATACAAACACACTCCTATTTCAATGAAATTCCAAAACACTTTAAAATAAACTGAAAAAAAGAAAAGAAGAATCCACATAGAGGCCGATTCATGGTGCAACAAGTTTAAAACAGGAGAAAACACCGGCCTGGTGGTGCTGAGGGTTGAGGCGCTGGACACCAAACCTCGTGCCACGCTGGCGACCCAGGTTCGGGAATGAGCCCGAGCTCAACCCGTCAGGGTTAGCAGGGGAGAGAGATGATTGAGCGTCCGGAGGACAGCTCTCCTCTCTTAGGGGAGGGATCCAGGGATAGCCCGGCACCGCAGTGGCCTCTGGTGGAAGTCAGAGGCACTGCCACGCTACAGGGCCTTGAAGAGGGGTAGGGCTGAGCCATGGCAGATGTCGATAGGACATCATTGCATGTCCAGGCTCAGAAGGAAGGGAGGGAGAGGGCAGAACATCATGAAAAAAAAACCTTCTCCAGCGACAGGCAATGGCGCCTTCTACCCCCCTCCGTCCACACTCCCAATGTTGGACTTGCCTCTCTGCTGTGCCCTACCCCCTGGCCCGGAGCTCAGCACTCTAGATAGAATGCCCTGGGCAGATAGGGCGGCCCTTCCCCAGATGTTTCAGACCCGGGGTATATGTCAGGCCGGGGTTGCAAGGAAGGCATAAAGCCACGACGGGAGGTAGAGATAGGGGAGGATATAGGAGGTTGCCGGAGAGAGTTTGCTGGATCCAGGAGGAGATAAAAAGATTCCAACCCCCCCAAAAAAAACAAAAAATTAAAAACAGGAGAAAACGGCACATAGTCCGGAGTCCAACACAGAGTTCAGCGATGAAAGAACCCTCTGCTCCCACTAGAGGAAGTTAGAAACTAATATGTAAATGTCACACAGAAGACAATGTTCAGAAAGCACTTTCACTACTATCTAGGCTCCACAAAGTCAACAAACAGGACTTTGCAAACAAGGAAAATAGATCCTAGGGTCCTCTCACCACCCTTGCCCAGTCACAGACTTCTCCAGGAAGATTTACCACAGTTCCTTCTTTTACTAGCACTGCCCAGTCCATGATGGTCCTTGGGGCAGACAGGACCCTGAGACAGTACCGATACTGCCGGTTCAGGTGAGACTAAGCACATTGCTGGCTAACTAAATGCACAGACCACCCCATGTTTCTTAGAAGCAAATGTTCCCTCTTTTTCCTCCTGTATTTGTCCCCCCCTTTTTTTTTTATATATGACGAGGATCCTTTGTAAAGGAGCTTTTAGCTCAAAGATTGTAATTCTGATTTCTCAAAATAAAAAAATTAAATGGGTCTGCTCTCCAGTCTAGCTCTGGGCAGTCTGAGTACGTGCTGAAAGATTCCTCAGTCTAGCAGTCAGCAGACAGCTTCTTGGCTGGCCAGGTTCTTTTATCAGTCACTTGGAAGAGTCTGTCTAGATCTTTCTGAACAGCTGCTTGGCTGTCCTTCTCCCAGGCCAATCAATGAAGTCCTCCAGCATCCCTCAAGCCTGCTCTCAGGCCAATTAATAAAGTCCTCCAGTGTCCCTATAGCCCTTGGATTTCCAGGTCAGGCTTCTAGAGCCTGACTGGCAAATTTGATGTCCTCTGAACCAGTTGCCATATTGAGAGGGGTTAGAGGGTAAGAAGATGGCTGCCTTTCTATAGTCCAAGGGCATGCAGACCATTCTGCTCACTTCTGTAACCCAGTTGTCACTGATGTCCCCCGAAGCATGGGAACTTACCTGGCTTACTGCCCTAAAACAATATTTGTGCTCCCGGAGTGTTGTTCATGGTTGCACTCCAGAGTCCATTCAGGGCAACTGGCTGAGAAAGTCCCAGATTTTGTTGGGTGCACAGATGTGCTACGCTTCTTCAGTGGCAGGTACTGTATCTGACTTTTTAAGTGCAGCTGGAGTTGCACAAATGAATGGCACAGTCTGTGAAGAAGATCCTCCTTTGCCTGCTCCTGCTCTGGTCCCCGCTGCAGCAGGCTAAGTACTTGGAATGGTGGGGGAGACATTCTGGCAGCAGGATAGCAACAGGGCCCCGCAGAGCCAGGTAAGTCCCCATGTTGGGGGGGATTACATCACTGACAACTGGGTTACAGAAGTGAGCAGAAAGCATAATGAACAAATCCCGGGATGGGATCAGCACCACAGGCAGGGAATGAGCAGTTCACTATGCAAAACCTGGGTTTAAGAGTCTGACTCCAGTCACCAATTCAATCACTTGGAGTGACTGTGAATCCAGTCTCGTGGCACTGCAACCCATAGTGGGGAGGTGGCAAACAAATATGAAATTTACGTGCTCACAATATTGTGATGCAGAAAGATACATACGCTGTCAGAAAAGATAGCTAAATGCCTCATTTGCTGAAAAGCATGGGATCTGCTTGCAATAACTGAGATGAAATGGACATTTTTGTTTTCCATAACATTTTATCTCCCGATCTCCCCTGGCTGCCCCTTCAGACTGCCCCCCCACCCCATCACCCGAGCATCCCCGGGACTTACCTTCAACCTATGCCCTCTGCCACAGGGCTGTGGCAATGCCCAGCCGCTGGGTGCGGAGCCTCCGGTACTTCAGTCGTCACCTGTGGCCAGGGGTATTTTTCTCCATTTTTCTCCCATCCGTTTCCCACAGCTGGGGCGCACACACCAGACATGCATGCGTGGAGGTGCACTCACACCTACAGAACTCCTACAGCACCCTCCCTTCTCTGGTGCCCTACAGACCTGCACTCCTCTCTGGCCTCCACCTGCAGGAAGTCGTTTGGTGCGAGTGCCAGTCCTTCCTCCCTCCCTGGAAGAGGAGAGCAGTTTTCTGGAGGCTCAGTCCTCTCCCTTCCGAGCCAACCACCGGTGGTCCACTTGCACCATGAACACAGGTAGCTGGTGTGGCAGGAGGTAAGACACAGATGCCTCAGCCCTCCACACCACTGGGCCACCTTGAAATGGACATTTTGATCCAGATGGGCTCTTTGGGTTTTTGCTTTCAGTGTACAAAAGAAAAAAAAATATGCACAATAGCACTGATAACAGAAATATCACTGATAACAGAATACAAGCAATGTGTGGTTCAGATGCTCACATGGACAGCTGACTGGCAGAAAGAGCAGCTGGTGCCCAAGGAGCAGGGACTGGGTTTTTCTGCCAAGGGTATCAGATCATTTTGAATGTGCACTGCATTACTGTGATCAGCCCTATAGCTAAAAGTATGATGGTAAACTATAACAATTGTGTTGCGCTAGGCTGATTCAGTACTAAGTTGCACCTTGAAAACCCTTGACTGTTATAGGTGCTTTTACATGGCACTTGCCGGTACCACTCGTTTCGTGGCCGACTTTGTTCCGCTTGATCTGTTGTGGAGCAGATGGCCTTTACACTGTGGTAATCTGTATCGTAATGAGCGGTACAGATTAACTGAAATTTTACCTACTTGTGCCATGTACAGGCGATCCATTCCACAACAGTCAGGAGAGCATGGGATTCCCTTTGTAATGGGACAGAACTATGTGGAAGGGCGCTTGTACACGGCCATGCAGAATAGAATGAAACTCCTCAAACATAGCAAAGCAGGGAACACGGAATAGGTGAACGTTCGTTTGTCTTGCAAAACACATTGTCTGTACATGGCAGAAACATATCGCTACAGTTGATCTGTATTGCTTGTTGAGATATAGATCACTGCGTGTAAAGGTGCCTATAGACACAATGACAGTATCCTGGTTCAAACCTCTACATTTTGGCAGTGTGGTTTATTTCTTACTACAATGTAAGACTTTGGTTCAAAGTTCATCACCCAGGCACAGTGGCCACGTGGTCAGAGTAAATGACCATAAGGGCTGTGCATCAGGTGATCTCAGTTTAAAAGGAAAGCAAAATGATGCAATACAGTATTTTCAGTTCATATTTGCATTTGCATGTATGGAATTTTCAAATTCCTTTTCCACCAGAATTCGGCACAATTTCAGAAATCCTGACTACTTCCTCAAAAGAGGAGGGAAACAAAGATGGTGCATGGATTGCATCACAAGTCCTATGAGGACAGGTTGAAGGAACTGAATATGTACTCCCTGGAGGAGAGGAGGGAGAGAGGGGATATGATAGAGACATACAAGTATCTTACAGGGAGGAACAGGGTGCAGGAATACTCTATTTTTAAGCGAAAAAGATGTTCCAGGACTAGAGAGCATGGGATGAAGTTGGAGGGAGGACGATTCAGAGGAAACGTGAGGAAGAATTTCTTCACAGAACGGGTGGTGGACAAGTGGAACACCCTGCCAGAGGAAGTGGTGGGGGCTGAAACAATCACGGGATTTAAGAATGCATGGGATAGACATAAAGGAATTCTGGAGGTCAGGGATAAGGGGCAACAGACTTCTAGGAAAACATAAACTGAACTTACAAACTCAAATGGGCAGACTGGGTGGGCCATAGGTCCTTATCTGCCGACACTGTCTATGTATCTAGGTACAAAAATGCACAAAGTAAGAGAGAACAGTATTGGATTTTGTGGTTAGGAGCTTTAGAGATACCAGGACTGACTAGAAAATTTGAAGTTGCCCCATTCTTGAAGAAATAAAATGATGCTGGAAAGGATGTGCATATCTCTGTGCTCTAAGACAGTGATCTAAAATGACAAAGTACCTAACAATGGGAATGCATTTTGCAATTTATAATCTTCAGCTGTAGAACACTGTAGGGCAGCAGTAGTGATCCAAGAAAAGGTTTCTTACACAACTATCTACTTGTCTCAGAGATCACTACTCCTACTGCTCCATACAGTGTATTTAGACCTTTGAAGTAAAACTGGATTTTTATGGGATATTACTTTCATTTATTTATTTTTTTATCAGGGTGTTTATGCTTCTGGCAGGTTGGGCATCATTAAGCCAGCTCCACCCCCCCCCTCCATCCTGCACCATCTCCCCGACTTACCTGATGGCAGTATACCCCCAAGGATCCCACCCCCCATGGCGGGGTCAGGAGAAGTAGGGCCATCCCTCCTGAAGCACAAACCAGCATTCGCCGCAGGTGGCAGTGATGGGGCGGATAGAGGTGAGGTGAACGGGTGTCATGTTCCCCTGCCATGCCGCCATTTGCCACCTGCTTTTTTTTCTCCCTGACTCAAGATTGTGGCTATGGAGGGCGCATGTGTGTAGAGGCAGACATGCACTCTGGCCGTTTCCTGTCCCCCCCCAATGTAACGTCAGACTCCAGCCATCCGTATTCTGACACCTAGCCTCTACTAGGTGTCAGCCAAGACTGGGATGACTTGGAACTCTCCCCTGGAGATGACAGCTGCCATACAGCATGCTCAGTCCTGCTCCCCCCCATGGCCAGTCCCCAGCAACTCAGGCTCATTTGAACATGGGTCACCAGTGTGGTGCAAGGTAAGGTGATGTAACAACACCTCAGCACCACCGGGCTGGCTTAATGTAATATTACTTACAGTAAATCATACACTAAATTAGCAGGGGATAACAATATCATGCACTGGTGAACAAAAAGAAATATTTTAAAGGAGCTGTATGACCATTTGCATGAAAACCTGATCCCACTATCCAGTTTGCACAGCTTTAAATGTAGGGACTGCTGATTGTGCTACATCTCTCTCCTTGGGTGCTACTATGTTTTCGGGAAGGTACAATCAAACTGATATTATGAAGCAATTTATGTTTGGAAGTTGCAATTCACAGTGTGATTTGCATGTTGATTAGAAATGAAAAGTGCTTTTGTACTTGAT
Source organism: Neoceratodus forsteri (assembly GCA_016271365.2). Taxonomy (NCBI): domain Eukaryota; kingdom Metazoa; phylum Chordata; order Ceratodontiformes; family Ceratodontidae; genus Neoceratodus; species Neoceratodus forsteri. The sequence continues at coordinate 1,703,673,376 of CM028129.1, read as the reverse complement.
TTTAACCTTGGTAGTTTGCAAGGCATGTGCATTTTAGTTCACTGGGTAAAAGTATACAGTGTGAGCTTGTGTGAGATAATGTTTGTGATAATGTGACCAGCTAAACACTGGACTAGGATTGACGCATGAACCTATGATGAAGCTCCTGGTATGTACAGTAGGAGCAAAACTTTAGGTCAGCCGATGCATGTGGTGCCTCATTGCTTCAACCTGCACCACTGTTTAGCACTGATTTCCATCACTTTATGTATAATATAAAATGAGGCTGAAATGGAATCCATCGAGTGTTACGATCTGTTCCACGAGGGAATGAGTGCTGATTTTGCTTTATGCTGAATATTCTAGGATGTAGAGCAAGGCACCACCGCCTCTTGAGCGAGCCATTCTCCCACATATTATCTCACACTTCACAAGCTCACCTTCATTGTATAATTTGTAATCTTTCCATTCTCCAATCCCTGGCAGGGCCACAACAGAAATAGAACGCAAACTAATCGACCTGAATGACCTCCCTGGATGTATACACCACTTCAAGAAAAAATGCAGACGACACAGTCCTCATTGCGACAGTCATAGATTTCTCCCAAATAGAGGAAGAAAACTCCAGTCAGACTTTGATACCCTTCTAAAGTGGTTTGCCTCCGCAAAGATGGTGCTAAGTGGGAAAAAGACCCAGTCTATGGCCTTCCACAAAAAAGGATTTTAAAAAAAAGAAAACAGAGACACCAGGGAGCTAAAAAATCTAGCACTGAGATGGCTCTAACATCAAAGAAACCAAAGAATACAAATACTTGGGAGTGAAACTCAACAACACCCTATGCTTTGAAAACCATATTAAGTCAACGGTTAAAAAAGTGAATACCAGGCTGGGAGCACTCTGCTGTAATACTTAGCCACATCCCCTAAAAAGCAGATTGACTCTTGTAACCCAGCCGCTTACTACCAATTCTAGAGTATGAAAGCATAGTCTACCAGTATGCAAACAACTAATTACTAGAAAGACTGGATGTATCTAACCATAAGATGGCAAGATTTGTCCTCAGATGTCCCTATAGCTTGCACCGCTGTGAAATGCTCAATAGACTAAACTGGAATCTCTCAAAACCAGAAGGGAAAAATCCAAGGCAATCATGGCTTACAAAACAGTTAAGGACCAGGTAACCAGTACCAAAACTTAGTAAGCAGCTCTTCAAAAAAACACGTACGCTATGTGAGAGATCAAAAATAGGGGTCTCCATATCCCCAGTGGCTGAACCATGTATGTGAGAGAACACCCCTCGAGTACATGAGGGTGACGGATGGAGAAATCACAGTGGAGAGGGTGCTGGAGGGGTTAAGGGCATTAAGGGTAGACAAGGCTCTGGAACCAGATGGAGTACATCTGAGAGTGCTGAAGGAGCTGGCAGAGGTCCTGGCAGGACCCTTGGCAGACCTATTTAATTCATCTCTAGACACAGGATGCATACCACAGGACTGGAGATTGGCTCACGTGGTTCCCCTCCACAAGAGTGGACCCAAGGACGAACCGGGGAACTATAGGCCAGTAAGTCTAACATCCATTGTGGGGAAGCTAATGGAGACCATCCTAAAGGATAGGCTAGTGGCACTATTGGAGGTGAATGGGGTGTGGGACGGGAGGCAGCATGGCTTCATCAAGGGCAGGTCATGCCAGACCAACCTGGTGGAATACTATAACTGGGTGAATAGGCAAATTGACAGGGGCCATGTGGTGGATGTCCTGTACCTAGACTTCAGTAAGGCCTTTGATTTATTACCACATGGGAGACTTGGAATCAAGCTACAGGGCATAGGGACGGGAACAAAATTGGTGGGGTGGGTGGGTAGAGAACTGGCTAAAAGATAGGCAGCAGAGGGTGGTGATAGGTGGGGACTACTCATCCCCTAAGCCTGTGATAAGTGGAGTTCCACAGGGTTTGGTGTTGGGCCCAGTGCTGTTTGGCATATTTATTGCAGACATCTCGGAGGGCATCAGCAGCAAAATCAGCCTATTTGCGGATGACACCAAGATGGGAGCGGTGGTGGATGACCAAGGGGGTTGGTGGCGGCTAAAGGAGGATCTGACAAGGCTGGAGGCATGGTCTGATAGATGGAAGCTGGGGTTCAACACAAAAAAATGCAAGATGCTCCACTTCGGAACCAAAAATCCTAGGAGAAGCTACCATCTAGGGGGAGTGCAGCTGGAGTTAACAGAAGAGTAGAAGGACCTGGAGGTGCTCATCATGGGAGCAGTGAACAATTCCACACAGTGCAGAAAGGCAGCAGCAATGGCCAACAAAATGCTGGTGTGCATTGCAAAGGGAATTACCTTGAGAAGAAGGGAGGTTATTCTACCGTTGTACAGATCATTGGTTAGCCCCCACCTGGAATACTGTGTGCAGTCCTGACGCCCGTACCTACAATAGGACATTAGGCTGCTAGAGGGGGTGCAGCGTAGGGCAATGAAGATGATTCATATGAGGTCAGACTAAGTGAGTTAAAGATGTACACACTGGAGGAGAGGAGGGACAGAGGGGATCGGACTGAGACCTTCAAATACATGAAAGGGATAATCAAAATGGACACAGAGGGTCTATTCAGGAGGAGAGTGGGGAGAGACACTATGGGCCATGATATGAGATTGGAGGGGGAGCAGATTTAGGAGGGAGGTGATGAGGCATTTCTTTATGGTTAGGGTGGTAGCAAAGTGGAACTCACTACCACCTGAAGTGGTGGCATGTACCACAGTGGAATACTTTAAGAAGGGGAAGGACAAGGCAAAGGGGAGAGTAAAGGGAGGTAGAGGGAGGTAGAGGGAGGGGTGGGACAGGGCAAAGGGGAAGGTAAAGGGAGGTAGGGGAGGGGGTGGGGCAGCTGCTGAAGAGAGCGCTAGCTGCACTCACGAGCAGCCAAGATAGACCATGATAGACCATGATGGCCTTTTGCGGCTGGCAATTTTCATATGTTCGTATGTTCATACGTTATCTCAAAAACTTGGAACTCCTTGTCTCCTGCATCACGTACGAGCAAAACTCTATCCAAATTTAAAACCACACTACGAACAGAATGCACCAACTTACTAAATTGAAATTGGCTGTCTGAGTGATCCTTAAACAGCGTAAGAACCTTCCCTGGATCAACATTTGCTGTCTTTGGCTACACATTGCATTTGCACTCCTATCTGTCGATGCTGATACTAATGTAATGAGTTTGCCCTCCTATCTGTAAACATCAAAGCCACTGTACTTAATCACAGGACAGTTTTGAAAATAGGCCAGTGGTGATCCCAACATTTCACATTGGGATCTATTCACCAAAGCCTACAGTATGTGTTGCATATGTGTAGTGCATAGGCATGCTTACAACTGAATGCCACACAGCGGGGTCAATTGGACCCCTGGTGGCATTCACTACAGGTGTGCTAGTGCCTTGCACACCAGATCCCCTGGCCACCCATGCAGCTATGTGCTACTTGTGGTCCAGGGGTGTGCCCATACTCCACATCATTCACTAAGGCATGGAGCACCAGGCTGGGGGGCACAAGTTATGCAATGGGGAACCTTGCCATAACTCTTATGCACCCCCAAATGGACACCTGCTGGCAGCATCGAGAATGGGACTCCACCATACTGCTGCCTCAGCCCACTGGGCTGCCAGGGAGGGCTGGGGCAGCCATTCAGGCAGTCACCCATTGGATTGTTGCTTAGTGTTGGAAGGTCTCCCTCAGTTCCCTTTTATTTATGTTTAAGGGTACTGTAACTGGGGAGTGTCCCAAAAGAACAGAAAGACAGAATTTATTGAAAGAAGGACACTCAAACCCTAAATTCAGTCACTCATTGGACTCTATATCCCGAGGTCCGCACCTCCCCTGGATCCCCTGCATACTTGCATTAGGGGTTCCACTTTGGGACTCAGGATGGACATCTGATTGGATCCCCGCCTGGGTCCCATGATCTGGCCCTTGTGCAGCCATGACCACACCCACATGGCTGCACACCAGGGGGCCGGGGGGGGGTTGGACAGGCAGCTGGCAATGGTGAATACTAACTAGTGCATGCCTGTCCAGGGTTGCAGGGCTGCACGGGCTCTGTATGCACGAACTGTACATACATCCTACACATTTGCGAATAGGGCCCATTGTAGTCCAAAAATGAATATTTCTACCTATCAAATAAATATTTCTAGCTATCAAACCAAAATATCTTGTGTGGTACACTTCTGAAAGCACTCATAGTTGGCGTCTAGCAAGTTTTGTGTGTTGTCAGTCCCTTTCAAAGAATGATGTCCACATTACTGGGTTTTGTGCAGAGGTAACATGCTTTGTGCCATTACGTAGGAAAGTAAGAACAGATACAGACACAAGCTGGGATTTTCAAACACCTGCGTCTGTTTTTTGAATGCGGGTGCACGAAATCTTCCCAAACTGTTACTGCTGAACACAACTGCTGCTACTTGCACTTTGAAAATGAGGCATGTGTCGAACCTCTGACGTATATCATTTTTTTTTGGGGTGAAGTGTCACAAGTGTGTCAGAATGTTTTAAAGCACTCTGCAAATATCCTGATTCATTTACCTGGACACAGCTTGCGTCGTAACTATGGACGCAAATGCCGTGCCCAGTGCTTTAAAAATCCCAACCACAGAGTCCATCCAGTCTGCTCTGGAAGTCATTTAGCAGAAATACATTGCCTCACAATTGCTTCATGAATCACAGAGCATGATAATTACATACTGTAATGTCAGCGGAGGGAGCCACCTGCATTCAGGAAGTGGGCTACATAGTGATGCGATGCATGCTTGTTGTATGTCTTGCACAAAGCATGCACTTTTGTTTGGCTCAGTAAAAAGACAGTCACAATATGAAAACAGCCGTGTAGACGGCATTTTTTGAAGGGGTGTGTTTTTGCACAAGGCTTATCAGGTCCTAACCGGGAGTGTGGTTACCAGGTGAGTTGTATGGGTTATCTACATGATCTATACAGTATTTCATCCAGTCTAGGCCTCTTATTATTTATTTTATATTAATGGCTCCCTATAGTCTTCCTTTCCTCTTATAGAATGATTTCTGCAGGTGTTAGTTATTCTGTTAGCCAATAAAAACATATCAACTTCAAAAAAAAAAAATCACATTCCAACTTGGATAAGGTATGTACTGTAACTGGTTACTTGAAAAAATAAACAGCTGGACATAGGGTCCAAAATAAAATTCACATTTTTCTTGTTCAAAACCCACAACCCTTGTTCACACTATTTAACTTCATTTAGCAAATCCCTTGGCGTCTTTCTTAAAGCGGTGCTTGTTTTAGATAACTTGGCTCGATTATAGCTTCCTATCTATTAGTCAGCACACATATGGCTCAGCTGCATCAAAGATATGTCACAGAGGGGATGGATTGCAAAAAAAGACAGAAACTTGACAATTAAATATTACATGCAGCAAATTTCATGTGTCATATTACAAGGCTCCAGTAAAACAAATTCAATGTTATTGTCAGTTCCAACACATCATCTAAAAAGTTAGCCACATTGTATTACAGGGCTTCTAGATTTTCCTTAAATGCTCCCAGATCCCACACACATAGCTGCTGGTCTGTTTTTTATATAAGTTTTTCTAACAGGGAGCAGTCAGTACCTAATGCCTCACATCCAAGTGTGCTGCTGTTCCCAGTTTGCACTTTGTATGCAAAAACAGTTTTTTTTTTACTTACTGTTTACTACAGTGTTACAGCGTATGGGGATAAACATCAGACGAGGCAAATTTACAGGTTTAAAACACACCTTGGTGTGATATTTAGTTTTTAAAAGTTAGAAAAATAATAAATGAAAACAAAAAAATTGCAAAGAAAATCACTACTTAACATCAGTAGTTTCTCATGTAATACAGTTCTGGATCTTAGAGCTCCTAAGACCCTTCTCATCTGCATTCAACAGCTTGTCTGCCTCTCTCCCCCCACAGGGCTGAGCCCCACTGGGCTGAACCGAAGTGAACTCGGTGAAGAGGTATTTATATCTTTTTGGAGGGATCACCTGACTGAGCCCTCTTCTAGTTACAAGTCTGTACATGTTGCTTCATGTCTGAACATGTTGTTTCAAAACCAAGAGGGAGGGGTTATTTCAGGGAACTTCCTGGTTCAGTTAAAGGTACAGTGTATATTTCCACATATATTGACTTTCTGTATCTCTAATCGACAGTGACTAAGTTGTTTTATACATAGAACCTTGTACAGTAACAAGTTTATAATGTGAATTTATGAAACTACCTTTAGGATTTCTTATAACTGTACTAACTATGACATTATTATTGTTTTATATGACTTCTAAATACTTTTTCTTTAAAAATGCTTTATTAACGTATTCATTCCTGCTATCTAAAATACCCTTCATATTTATTTTACACAAAAGACACTTTTGCACTTTACACAACACCTCTCTGGGTGTTTGGCATCATTCCAGGGACTGGATGGATGGAAATGGAAAAATAATTAAAAGAGAGAACTACTAGGAAGTTTAGTAGAGATAATAAAGAGCTATGCTAGGTGGCCAACCTAGGGTAGGGGGAAAAAGAAGAAAACCAAAGAGAAAAGCATTGACTGTTGTTAGGAAATGAGAGAGAAAAGTGGCCCATCAGTCACATCTGAGGGTGTAGCCTAACTCTGCCACATGCAGTGTACTAGATTTTATCAGACTGAGTCTGCTGACTTGCAAGCTGACATTTTCTGTAACTACAAATCCCAGAATTCCCTGCAGCTGACATCAAAGCAGGGCTGCAGCAATGGAAGATTCAATATCATGCAGTGCATGTTCAAGCTATTATAAGCTCTGATCAGATGTTTGCCAGTACTGCTTTTCTCCTGGGGTTAAGTACAGTCCTCCTTTGTGACTGTACATAGCCCATGGAGGACAGTGGGGCCAACAAACCTAAGAACAGAGCTTATAAAAACTCTAACATGCAATGTAGCTATTAAATCTCCCACTGCTGCATTCCAGCTCTGACACCAGTTGTAGGGGATCCTGGGATCTGTAGTTACAGAAAATGTCACCTTGCAGATAAGAGGAAACTGATACAATCTACTATACTGCAATAAATAGTAAGTAACAGAAAATATTTTTGCACACAAAGTGTAAATTGGGACCAGGCTAACACTTCGGGTGTGGGTCTCTCAGTGCTAACTATTCCCTGTCATTTTTACTTTTTTTCTTCTAGTCCTGCTCCCCACCTGCCCCAGGCAACCACTTATCACTGTCCTCCCAACTGTGGTTCTCCCTTTCCAGCACCCAGAGCTTACCCCCCCCCCCAAGGATAGGGTTGGTGCCAGGCTGGTACTAATTACCCTGTCACAGACATACCAGAAGGTTGTGAGAGGTACAGTGGGAAACACAGGGCCTGAGTGTGTCAGTCATTGTGCTGCAGGCCAAGACATTTTCTATCCCCTTTTTGTCCCTCCCCTGCTGAAGCATGTGTGCTCAGGTTAAAATGTGTGCATGTGCACACAGCTGCATATAGCCACATAGAGCCATCAGGTGTCAGACCTTCTCCAGCACCAACTGCACATCCTCCTGGGATCACCCACGTAACAGTGCTGCAGGATATCCTGGCTTTGACCCTTCCCAGATAGGTAAGAATTCTCTTGGATGCTTGGTCCTTCTCCCCCCTGCTGGCCCTCCAGAGATCCAGGCTTGGGGGTCTGAACCTGGTTCACCAGTGTTGGCAGCAACAACTCTGCCACTGTGCTGATGGGCCGAGCCACACATTGCTGCCTTAAATTATGGATTAAATTGGCTCCTCCAGACCTAGGATGCTGTCTGCATACATTAGGTACCTTTTCAAGAGCAATGTTGGATCATCTGCAGATTATTTAAATAAGATGGTATCGACGCCTGCCCATCAGTGCAGAGGTAGCACTACCACTGGCCATGCTGGTGACCTGAGTTTGGGAGCAATCTTGGGTCGTCAGACGGCAGGCCAAAGAGTAGAAAGTAGAGCATCCCACTGAATGCTTCCTTCCTTCAGGTAGGGAGGATGAGTAGTCCCACTGCCATACCACCCCCTTGGTGTCCACAGGGACAGGGGTAGCCAGGACCTCTATTTGGGAGGGGAGGAAACTGCTGACAACAACATCCTTGTACTTTCTGCATTCTCATGGTATGACAACCTCATGCTGTGGCAACCTCAGGGGTTGGGGAAACTGAAAATGTAAATCCCTCGCCCAAAGCAGAATGATGGTCCTCATTCACACCAGCAGGCTCCACACCTGCTAACTGAGGCAGCCTTCCCATTGACAACTGGAGTGTAAAGTTGCCTTCAGGGACATTGGGCACCCCAATAGATCTACCTACCACTGGGGGGGCAAGCCATGGCATTCTGTCAGAAGGAGGTAATCCCTGGGAGAAAGTAGGGTGACAGAGCTGGGTGAGGAGATTCAAGGACAAGCAGGGTTAGACAGGAGTAGGAGCAAAAAAAAAAAAAAAAAAATTACAAAAATATATACAGTACATAAAACTGTATCTCCAGTCTTGTCCTCTCTCTAAAGTTTTGCCACAATTCCTTTAAAATCCCTGGACCACAACAATACTTGACTATAGGGTCCAGATACACAGTTGCAGGTATGTGCACAATTTCAAAGTGCAAAGAGGCATCCCACTCCATTCCCCATCCCCTGAAGTGGCCACACCAAGCCTACAGTAAGCCATAGGAAGAGGAAGCTCCCCAGCAGTGACAGTAAGTCACACTACAAATGATGGCCACCAGATGTTTGTGGTCTAAAATGGTGTCCGAGGTCATGATTGAAGTGCCACTACCTCAACTGGCCCTCCGGGCTCATGAATCAGACCTTTAGGCCTGCTTGTCTGCCACTGACTTTATTCATTTTTGTGTCCCTCACTGGTCATCCCTGGTGGTCAACTGGTCCCCCAAAATGGCCCTGTGTCCTTTAACTATTGCTGATGTCAAGTGGAACCTCTCTCCCTAGCCCAGTTTTTGGATAAGGACAGACTGCACCTCTCTAGAAGTGCTCACACAAGAACTGATGAGACTTCATGCACTTCATGCATGTCACAAATCAACATGTCACATGCACAACGCACAACGCAGTGGTCTGAATGAATCTCTGAGGATTTACCATATGAGTTGAGCACGGTATTTTAAATTATGAAATTATATAAACAGAATTTTAAATAATCACAATGATCTGAGTAGTGGTGTGTATTGGTTTCAGGAGGTTGATGTGCAGGGGATGAAGCCTCCCAATTTTTTAATCTTTGAATTGTAACACTATCATCTTTTTTATTTTAAGACTAAACATTTATTGGTTTTGACTTTATCTCCTGTGTGGTGATGTCATTGGCTTTTTAATGGCACGTCATGAATGATGCGAGACACTGCAGTGAGATTTCTACATGAAATCGTGGCTGTCATTTTAGGAGAGGTGTGTTATGCACTACTTCCCCTCATTTCCCTTGCATGCATATGTTTCAGTCACCATCCATTGCTGATCTTTGTCCCAAGTCAAGACCTCAGACAGCCACCGCATACCTGTGCCACCCCCTGAAGTACTGCTTACACAATTCTGCAAGAGTTGGTGGGTGGCACTGTGGTGTGTGGGCAACTGTGTGGGGACCACACATAGCCTAGCACCTCATTTACACGTTGTCCAACCCCTTTTCAATTTATCATTGTAATGATCATTGCAACAGCAAACAGAGAGGCTTACAACCCCTTTGTGTTTGACACAAAGGGCTGCAGTTAAGAACACTGGTACAAAGTGATCATGTTGACCACAGAGCACCACTAAGTTTGATTTTGTATGGGGTGGGCTCCAAAGCTATTGCCTCCTCTTGCCCATCAGCTTAGAGGGCTCTACAGCCCAGCACTAGACACATCTTGAGCTTCTGGATACTGTTTTTTCCAAACTCTTTTATTTATTGGCGATTAGTAAAACAACAAGCTGCTCACTAAAAGCACAGACAAAGCAGTACAGTTCACCCATGCCACAGTGACAATCATGTTGCCGATGCTGATTGTGGTGCAAGCAACATGCCGCCTGGTGTTACAGAGCCAGGCATTATGTCTCCCAGGAGTTACAATGCCAGAGTGCCCTACTGAGAAACAGTCAGCTTTTGTGGGGGGGGGGGGCTTCGCCCACCGTATCCTCGAAAACTAAATATAATCTCCTTTGGGGTGGGCATGCCCTGGAGGGGGCAGAAATTGTGTGGGAGCCAAGGGCGACATGAGTGAGGGGCAGTCTAAAATCAAGATTGCCCCTTTCACTGTTGCCCTTGTTGTGGCACCCTAATTGCGGCAGCAAAATGTACTCAGCAACTTGATGGGATACGAAGCATTACAGAAATTTATCAGGTTAAGGACGCTGTGCATGCATGTTACAGTGAAACATTCGCCCTATTCTTTGTATTCCATTTGCTATTGCCCCTTACCGTCTGTCTTGTATGACACCCTTTTTTCTGCATTTTGAACTACCTTTAGCACCTTTGTTTTACATTTGAAATAATAAAAGGATCACTTATTGGAAGAGTTAGGGAATAAAAAAAAAAACTCATACATACAAATCAAAAGAAAAAAATATTTAATGCATATCAATGAACACAGGCATTTAACAAAAAATGCATAAAAGGATTTACAAGGAAAATAGGAAGGGGTGAGTGCATCAAAGGTACAGAAATTGTGCAAAATCAAACTAATTACATCAGTTTTTACCATCAAATGCAATAAAAACATATTTATATTTTGACCCAGAAAAATAAAGATACAACAACAATGACATTGGGAAAAATGACAATTATTGGAGTCGTATGTACTCCAAAACCATATACGTCAAGGTCAGGTTCATCCTTTATTCTCTACAGTTTAATAATATCCATTTACAATTAACTAACAGTTTCTGAAAAAGAGGAAAGGGTGGTTTATTGTGCTCTGTATTATACACCTTAGCAAACCCCTAGTGCCATATTGAATTATCTCTTGAGGAGTGCTTGTTTTATGAGGCATTGTAAAGACACACCGTGCCTGTCACAGTTAGTATTTACATGTTACGAATAGAATATGTAGGGTTCTATGATGAAATTTACTCCATGGATCTGAATATAAACCCAAAGCTACAACTTCATATGATACAGTCTGAACTTGTGGCATATTCCGAAATGTGGCTAAAGCAATCCAGAACTGTATTACAACTGGGCAATGTAATAAGAAATGCCCCACAGTCTCTAGAATATTAGTGCATGATGGATATGAGCAACTTCTTTCCTCAAGGCTCTTATGTTTAATGGAGTTTTTCACTTCCAATTCACCATGGCAACAAAGCCATACAGTGTCCCACATCTGGGATAGGAGCCCATTGTCCATAAGCTGTTGGAATGCTGTACATTCTTGTCACTGAGGACACTGTGGGAGACTTATTGATGGGAAGCATACTGATGTGATTAATAATTTCTACAACTGATTCCCTGTCTTGGAAGACACCTGCAAAGGTGCGATCTTCCACTGATCGATTTTTGTCAATAGGGTCAGGCAAATCCAGTAAGTAAGGAGTATTTTGAGTGTGACGGAGATTCAGACATCCCCGTGACCATTTATTCAAAAGGAGGCATAACTGTTTTGACACCAGGGGAATGCATTGTCTGTCCAAATGGTTTAAGTGCAGGGCAAATGGTGCTACAGAAAAAAAGTAGTACAAAAAACTATGGGGTTTATCATATTTACACCCCCTAGTTTGAACTCTTGGTTAAGTTCAATCCCTTTTCATTGGGTTGAGATATTGCCCCCCAAAACCTTAAAAAAACATGCTATACTGATTGGCATCCAAGGCCAAAGGAGGGGGAAAAATATGGCTAAGATGCAGAAATAAAGGCATTAAAAGAGACTTTGTTAAAAACACTCCTTTCTTTTAGACAAAACTCTGTCTTTCGAAATAGCTAGCTTGAATGCAACTAAATTTAGAGCACAATCCCAGTTTTTTTGTACTGGTTCAGAACCACCGAAAAAGAATGCCCAGTATTTTCAAAGGCTCATTAATAATAGGAATGCCAGCTATGTTACATACTTTAAAAGACTGAACATCTTTGTCAAGGCATATACCACACCTTTTAGAACAATTCAGTTTGGCCCCAGCCAGAATGGCATAGTTATCAAAAATTTGTCTAAGTGCTGTGGATGATGTGGTATTCTTCAGAAAGACCCAAATGTCATCAGTGTATGCCAACAGTTTGAGTGGGGGACCAGGACATAAAGAATCAATATCTCGAATATCTGGGAATGATCGGATTTTGTGAAGAGCTTAGTCAAGGGTGAAAATATGCAAAGGGTTGAATGGGCAGCTTTGTAGTATCCTTGTATGTAGTAATACCTTTTTCTACCCAGCCATTCACAAAGGATAAAAGCTTAATCTGTCTATACAAACTGGCAATCCAACCCACATACAGTTTAGGTGCACAATGTCTCGGAAAATACAGTATATTAAGTACTCATGCACCACTCTGATCTATACTTTTTTATGGTCTAATGATAGAAATCATTAATCACACTTGCAGAACCTCTGTCCACCAGTTCACGTATAACAATTAGGTTATCAAAAATTGATCTCTGTGGAACAGCACAGGCCTAAGATGGAGCAATTACTAAAGCAGCATTTTTTTTTGCAACTTTCTATGACAAAATTCAGAAAATAATTTTCTGATCATTATTAAATAATGTTAACTTATGCCAATTTTCAAGTTTTGTTTTATCTTCTTTTTTGTGGAGGGATGAATAAAGATTTGATTGATTGATTGAATATTAGAAGTGTCTGAGTAATGGAATCCAGTAACTATCCAAATGATAAAGTTTCATTATAAAGAGTGACCAATTTCAGACCAAAGAAATCCCTAAGAAGTTTTGTAAAATTCAGGGGTAAGACCATCAGTGCCTGGGATCATGTTGTTACTTATATTTTTAACCATATTAGAAATATCTTCCAGTGTGATGGGGGAGATAATTTCTTTTAGCATGCTCTCAGGAAGGGGGGGGGATGACACTGTCCAAAAGGAAAGAATTATCCCACAAAACGGGTTCGTGCAACCCAAAAACGGATCTTGTGTGCATACCAATTATGGCCACAATATCTGAGGAACTTATGTGTATAGTACCATCTACCTGGGAAACAAGGCCAGTGATGGATCACTTTGATACTCTATTAGAGCATTCTTTGAACATGTACAAAAGTGGAGCTTTCCCTTGCGTTCCAAACTTCAATTCTTGTTTTAGGGATAGTGCCCTATCATACTCCAGTTTGAACATTTCAGGATTATTATTAGAAATTTGGTCAGTTACATTGATGTTATGTTTATGCATATTGAATATATATTTATGAAGGTGTGATCTTATGTTAAGATAGTGCTGCAGAGATCTGCTTTCTTTCAAATGCTTTGCTTGGGCTAAAAATAACTGTTTAAAATCCTTTTTGGAGGGGGTCTTCCCACCTTTCCATAATGGTGTCATAAGCATAGTGAACACACAGATGTGCTTTGAAAAGTTCTAACCAACATGGAGGAATAATTTCATCTCCCAGAAGGATACTTTTGTAGTTAATCTTTTTATTAAAATTTTTTTCACAAACAAAAATTACATGCATCAGACGGTAAAGAGATACAAATGGGAGAGGGTTACCATCCAGTTACCAGCATTACAGAACAGCAGTTGAACCAACATATGCAGATCTGATCTAAAGTTACAGTGCCTGTGTTGGCCAAAGTGATACAGCTTGTTTGATGCTCTTCTTATGTCGGGGGATATGGGGGAGTCCCTCCTTCCCAGGATACCATAATAAATACGAGTACAGTCAGAGAAGTACGAACAGACAGTAACAACAAATTAATTATCATAATAAACATGAGTACAGTCAGAGAACTATGTAACAACAAATTAATCATAATAAACATGAGTACAGTCAGATACCTATGTACAGACAGTAACAACAAATTATAATAAACATGAGTACAGTCAGAGACCTATGTACAGACAGTAACAACAAATTATCATAATAAACATGAGTACAGTTAAAGAATTATGTACAGATAGAAACAACAAATTAATATATGCCTTGAATTGGTTATGCCTATAAGACAGCCACAGTGGGGATTCATACTGACAAAAGAAAGGAGGCACACCTGTGCAGGTATTCTATGGTTTCTGACAGGTTAATACAGGACAGGCTGGGAGTGCCTCAAAAAGGGTATTTTTTTATCCTTCAGGAGCTAATGGTTTGCTGACTCGTCTGGGTATTGGTAGAACTCTTACAGGCTACTGCGATATGATCAGATGGTTCAACACCAATAGTTGATGCTTCAAGGATTTTAAGACTCTGAGAAAAGGAAAAAAATCACTAGGGGTGGCCAGGGTACCTTTAGTATAGGTTTTCCTCCCAGAAACATACAGTACTTTATAACCATCTTGCAAATTTGCAGTTTTCACAATGGTGTTCAACAGATCACAATCACTATATAGTTTTGTTTATTTTGTGTTCCTCCACTGTCTTCAAGGGCTAGGCTGCAATTAGAATCTCCTCCCAACACCATTGACTTGCAGGTGTGTAAACAGGACCTAACCAAGTGGAATAAATCTACCTGTGCAGCATGGTTTGGGTGCATATATTTTTATTAAACAATATCTGTGTCCTAAAAAATTCATATCCAGTAATAATACTCTGCCAGAAGAGATGTCAACAAGTCTCTGGAGAGAAAATTCAACACTTTTCAACAAGATCACCATGCCATCACACACATCTGCACCTTGTGAATAAAAGGAAATACCAGCCATCCAGGAATTTTTAACCCGAGCTACATAGAGTTTTAATCTTAGTGTCTTGGAGGAAAAAACATAGTCCCAGGCAAAGTTTATAATACAGAGAAGGTTGTTATTCTCTTCTGATAATTCTTAATAGACTGCCTATAGGTTAGAGGAATGAGGTGTGAACGAGCTTGGTACATCCAACAGATCAGACCTGAGTTTGATTCTCACAACCTTCACTTGCATACTATGTGACTCTGAGCAAGTCACTTAACCGCCCAGTGCTCCCCGGTCACCCCTGAAAACAGGCACTTGTGCTTAGTGGGCAATGCTCGGTTACCAAAGACTAAAATAAAATAAAAAATAAATAAACATTAAGAGTTATAAGTTGTAGGGTGGGTCCACAGCACATAGGAGGCAACTGAAATACTATCATCAGGACTTAAGTCTAGGTCTACCTTTCACCCTTTTAGACATGGAAACTTCTGACTGTAAATCCCCCTGATCTGAGGACAGATCTTTCATGGAGGAAGCTATGGAGTAAGCCTCAGACTCCTCACCATCCTCCTCCTCTGCTGTGATGCACCATTGCTTCCTTCTACTTAGGGCTGAGTATCTATTATGCCCGGTAATCGGGTGATAAAGGCTTATCTTGTTGTGTTTTTTTTTTTTTTTACTTTGCAGCATCTGCCTCTCTTTCTCCAAGGGACTGTAAACATATCCTGATCCCCTATTGTAGGTGGAGGAAAGGGGACATGTCTTCCCTTTTTCCCTCATTCCCAGCTCAAGTTCCCTCAGAACTTGAGGGATAATCTGAAGCTAACTGGGGCAAGTTACATACTTGCTGAGGGATAAGGTTATCTGATGTGACACTCGGGATAGGCTCTGATGTAGGTGGTTCATCCCTGGAACCTATCAAGAGTGGGCTCCAACGATACTTCCTGTGGCACAAGAACAGACTCAGGTGGAGATGCATTCTGCTCTGGTGCTCTTGCCTCATTGGTGACCAGGTTCAAAGGCACTAATTTTGGAAAAGGGGCATGTTGAGATCAGGGTTCAAATAACATTTAGGACCGGTGGGAAGTATTTAATGGTGACTTCATAAGCTAGGTAGAATTGCAGTCTAAATGGTAATAATGCCATCTGCAGGTCAGTGTTGAAACCAACCCCCTCTCCCTCTCTAAACCAAGCTTAATACTCACTTGGCACCTGAAGCCACTGGCTATCTGGCTGTCTTTGCTTACGACTGCTGTGAGATCCAAGTTGCTTCCCCACTGCTATATAGTGCTATAACATTTTTTTTTATTTTATTGAGTTATTACAAGTTTTTTTCTGGCCAAAAAGTGGGCAGCTCCTGGCACTGTCTCCTGCACTGTCAAGGGCTAGCTTTGGCTTTCTATTTGTCTGTGCCACTATCTTCATCCAATTGTTTTGCTTTTGTGCCATATTGTATGCAGAACTTATTTTAATCAACATTTGATAGCACCAAACTGTTTCAAAAATTGACATTTAAGAAAAAATATCTTTCTGAGCTCCAATGGTGAGTGGCAGAGCTACTTCTGATTGTACAAAACCAATACTAATGCTCTTTGCTCTGTCCTCAACGCCTACTGCTTACACTCCGTTAATGTATGGATCCATGCCTACTAGCAGGTTCCATGTCATAACAGCAAAAATATATGGGCGACTCACAAAACAGCGAGTACACCCTACCGAAAGCAATTCAGCACCTCACAGCAAACGCCGAACATCAAGTCGGCACACATATAAAATAATCTTTGATGTGGGGGGAAGCTATGCCCCCACACCTCCCCCTTTGTGGGGGCAAGCCCCCCACCCCCCCATAGTTTTATAATCATCTCCGGAGGGGGACACTGGAGGAAAGAAGAGAGACTGAGAACAGCAATACTAAAAAAACACAAACACTCGCAAAACAAAAATTGTACTTGTATACAGTTCCAAACCCGGGACCACCAGCATTGCAGTAGGTGTCCCTACCTGCTGCGCTAGGCAGGTAGCTCAGTGGCATCCTTCGCCATGACCCCATTCAGTCCATCCCTCTTCCTTCCCCCTCCCATCGCTGTTCCTTCCCATCTCCTTTCTTCCCATTCTCACTCGCTAAACCTTCCTCTTGCTATTCATTACTCATTGCCAATCCCGACAGTGACCAAACTGAAGTGCTCATTTCTGAGTCACTCAGTTTGGTTCGCCATCATGATGTGATACCCTGCTAGCATCCCATGGTGCTGACAGTTTTGTGCTTGTGTACCAAATATTCTTGAAATGTGCAGGGTGGAAAAGAAATTCTAAAAATCAGAAAGTCATAGTAAATCAAACAAACATGGTAGTAAAATACTTATTTACTCCCCTAATCTGTTCCCTGGCTAAGTTACAGCCTCTGAGTGACTAGTCTTGATAAGCTCTGTCCAGTTTAATGTGTGCAGCCTGTGGACACTGCTTGTCGGAATGGTCAGTATCTTCACACAAATTCAAATATAAGAGATTTGAACATTGTAGACTTGTGAGCCCATATTCCAAACATAAGTTGCAACAGGGCTTATCACATATGGAGCTTAGATGGGGTTTTGCTCCACATTTATGACAGGTACGTTACAGGCCTGGGTGGAAATATAGACCCCTGTCCCTACCTATACAGAAACTACCAGGCAGGTAGCACACCCCAGTATTAGCTTCTTTCAGTTTAACCTCTATTTTCCAACCCCCCTCCCACGACCACCACCAAATTACTGTATAGAATGGGGCTAGGGCAAACAAAAATCTCTCACAAAGCTGTCAAAGGCAGTATAAAATGGCAGTTCTCTTTACAGAGTCATTGTGAAACAAAACTGACATTGTTTTCTGCCCAGAATTTTTCCAGTGCCACAACATTCTTAAAGCTTAGATCAAAAATGGATTTGCCCGAAACGTGAGTGAGTACCTGTAAATAAACAGCTATAAAACCCATGCACACCTTTAAAATGATTCTAATCTCATAGGACCTTTCTAGAGGTGTAGAAAAGCCTTCTTTAAATTACATGTAAGACGAGCTGCATTTCTTTGTTGGGCTGGCATGCCATGTGCTGCGCAAAGGCTGGCCATACAAAAGTGTCCTGAAGCTCGTTCTGATGTGCTGGAGCCCTCTCCTTTTGTCTCCAGTGGAGGGGTGCTTGTGTGTTGAGTGTTAGTTCCACCAATCACCCCCCACATGATCTGTCCCTGAAGTGGAAGCTTTATGTCCAGACATGCCCTCCCCTGCACCACCTGGAATTTGTAGTTCCTGGCTGTCCTGTGCAGTATTATGCACTTTGCCCCGAGTATCAGTTGTGGTGTTAGCATTAGGAGCCAGCAGTGGTGGTGGTGGAGACAGCTGTAATGAAGTGTTATAAGACAGTACTTCCTCATTTTGGGAGGCTGGGACTCGAACAGCTGACTGCGGGGTATCAGATGTTTGCACCACATGAACAGGGGTAAGCACTTCTTTTGGAGCCAGGAGCACCTCTTTGCTTAGTCTGGGCATGTCATATGTGAGTGTATCTTATGTAATAGGAATTGCCACATCTCTGTTCTGGACTGTGGCTATGTGATGACTGGTGGTAGGCTGGGCAGGTACTGAACTAGAACTGGAAGGAGAGCTTACCTGCCATGCTGCCACTCCGGCTTCTTGTGCGATGTCATCCTGGAAGCCATGTGCAGCTATTTGCTCTTTTCTTCCATCCTGCAGCCAGTGTGGCTGGTCCTGGTCTCCTGGCTGGATTTACTTTTCCAGGTGGTGTTGGTGATGGCTGGCCACATCTCAGGCCAAACCTCTCACTAGCCGCAGCATGCTGCTGACAGGCAGCTCATTTTGATCCCAGTGCCGTCAGCTGGCTAGCTGACAGTGATACTGTTGCCATGTCAGAGTCCATACAAAGGTTTGGCCAGAGGTGTCTTCAGCTTGTCTCGTGCAATCCTCTCTTCCTCTTCAGCAAGGAGGTGTTACTGGATGAGCCTTTTGTTCTGACATACCCTGACAGAGTACATCTCCCAGGTCTCAGTCCTTCACAACAGACTCCACATAAAAAGACATGACATCTGCCTCCTGTACCATAGGATCCAGTTCAACCACAGCATCTTCAGTGGCACCTGTAGCAATAACACAGATATCCATATCCTTCTCCTCCTTTTGGCTCCGAGAAGAAGCATTCACACTGGTACATTTTTTATTAGTCTGTAATATAAGAGGCAGTAAGACATGGTTCCCTGCATAGCAGCCATCATCATCATCACCACCAGGGTCAGGCATCTTGCTGACCAGCAAGATGGCCATCAGTGCCCCCCTCCCCCGAAGAGTAAGGGAGTTTCCCCAGTGTTCTGGCCAAATTTCCCCCATTCACTAAAAGAAATACCATCAACAGCTTAATCTGGTTCAATTTCAATTGGTTTGCATCAGTATCCCCCCCACCACAAACCCGTTGGAAAGAGGCTGAAAACAGGCAGTATTGTTTAGCTCTCCTTTTCTAGTCAACAAAAACAACATTAACATCCTAGAGGATGGGCTACGTGGACCTGTTTTATTAACAGGGAAAATGTTGGCTAGGGCACCAGCAAAAATCTCATACTCCTAGGATAAGTGCTTTTGGATCTTTTGGATAAACAAAAATAAATCAGTTCACCAACAGTAATCCAAGAGAGTCGGCTGTACTGTATGCTTCACCTGTCAGGCATCATCAAATCTCTGTATCTGCTTGGATCCAAAGCTGGCCCTGCTCCTAGCCTAGCATTACAATCCAAGGATGTGATTTTGCAACTTTTCAGACAGACATCACAATAAAAGTCTCTCATACAATGTTTGTTTTGCTGTGAAATCATTAAGGCAGCCCTCATAGGTGAGGGGTACAGGTTGAGAAACACTCAGGCCCTGTTCACACTATGCCCCTGTAACATTACAGTGTGCAAACCATTACCGCAATGGTTTGCATTTACACCTGTAACATTACAGAAGGCGTTTTCGTAACCGTTGTTGAAACCACATGTGAGGTGGTTTCAGCAATGGTTATGAAACCGTTTATGCCTCGGTAATGTTACCAGGCAAAGTGTGGATGCGTGGTAACAGTCCCCTGCAGGGCCCATAGCGCAGCGCGAGCTGCATCCTGGGAACGGTGCGCCCGTAGCTTCGCCCGGCACCCTAGTGTGGACTGGCGGTACTGGTCCCATAACAGACACCGCCACAATGTGGGACATATCAGAATGGCCTCGCCATAATTGATTGCATCCATCGGGCCGGAGTGGTGTAGTGTGGACAGGGCCCTCAGATGCCACCCAACAGCTTCACCTGGATCAATTTCAGAGGCTTGCATGTGTACCTCCCCCTCCCCCTTCCCCCAGGATGAGGTTAAAAATAGGCAGTACTGTTTACCTCCATTCCCAGTCAATAAAAACTGTTTCTTACCCCCACTGTAATATGTGCAGGTAAAATACACACAGATCCTCCCATCTCACTTGAGAAACCCTTGGTGCTGCACAGGACCTACATGGGCTAAAGGTGCTATGAGACTAAACAATAGGAGAACTGTACACATCTTAAGAGGCAGTAAGAAGGAAGATGTAATGGGGATTAACATTAGCCATAGCAAACTATCATCTGTCACTGTCAAATGGGGACATTAAAAGATACTGGTGCATTCCCGAACAACCTCTACTAAGAAAGCAATTTCTGAGGAGAAAAAAAACTGACTTTTCTTCCCACTGAAATCAAACTTTTCTGTCTTCAGAATCCCAGTAAAACTGCTGCATGTTCTGTGAGACCCATGCCAGCGTCACACTGGCGTGCATCCACATTGAGTACACGTTATACAGCTGGAGGGCCTAAGGGAAAAACATTAAATCAACTGTGAGCTGCCAAATTAGTTTTGCTGTTAGTCACAGAAAAAAACATACAAAAAACATTACTTGTTTTAAAAAATGCAGCTGTTTTATTCTTTCATAAGTCAAAAGATATATATATACAGTATATATATAGAGAGAGAGAGAGACAGACAGACAGAACTACATCTTTAAACCATTGCTACTTCTCAGCCACTTTAATACAGACTGCAAGTTTTGTCACCTAGTTAAAGAGACACAGACTACCCTCAGGAACTGACATTTTCAATGGTCCACGTCATTTGGCCAGTATTGGACATTTGGTAAAAGAAACACAAGCACATCTGTTTACCCCTTAAAATGCCTAACACTAGATCACTTGCTGAATGCTGAAGTTTATTTGGGGTCACAAAAGAGTGAACAAGAATGAAATAAGCAGTGTGTGTAGGAAGGCATGTTTTTTAGATGGGCATCCTATTGTTTTATATTACATATAATTACAATTTGGTATTTTATTTAGTAAGAATATAGAGTGGGAATATAGGGTTATGGGTGAAGAATGATACCAAATATTCTTATGAATTATGGTTTGTGATATCTTTTATTTTTGTTGCCTGCTTAATCTAATACAAGTGATTTGTTTATCTGTGTCATTTATTGCTCCTTCTCCAGTGTATTGGACTCAACTAATTTCTGTACTTATGGTGTTTGTGGCGAATAGCCGTATTCCTATTATGTCAATATATGTTTTTAAAAAAGCAATAAATACTATACTTATAAAAATATAATGCTGAATTCTCATTCGGACTTAAAAGGAAAAGAAACCTTGCATCATATGTTTCCGTTTCAATATAATGAGATGTTTGGCCATGTCTGTAGCCTCCCTAATCTCCTTAATGTGCTGTTTCTTTGATGGTTTTGGCATAATATTGTTTTTTCCCCCTTTTTAAGTATCTGTTTTTAATGCTGCCTTTTTCAATCATGATATTTATTTGTATAATTAAAGAGCAGTTCTCTACCATAATAACATGTTTAACACCACTAGATTTACACCAGTTGTGTTTTGTCTTTATTAATTTTTCATGGGTGTTAGCATGGCTCAGTTGGTAGCACATCCGCCTCTGGATCAGAAGGTTGTGGGTTCTCATCCCACACTAGGATTGAACTTGCACCTAAAAATGCTGGCATCTGAGTGCAGTATTGGGGGGTGCTATACTGTTGAGGGTGCTGTCCTTTGGATGAGATGTTAAACTAAGGTCCCTTCTACCCATCCTGGTGTTGTCTTGTTGGGTGTCCAGGTGGAAGTAAAAGAACCCAGGACACTCTTCACAAAAAGTAGGGGACATTCCTGGTGTCCTGGCCAACATTCCCCTTCTCATAAAACCGGTTCATGCAGTTGTCCAGGCTGTGTGTGGGTGTTGATGTGCAATATGGCCGCCACTACACATTCAGTCACTTCACTACCAGTCTAGCATTGCTTGTAAAGTGCTTTGGAATGCACTGTGTATGAAAAGCACTATATAAATACTGATTCTTCTTCTTCTTCATGTTGTTGGTCTACTAAATATAGCAGATAATGCAGTACTTATTTCACTGAGTCTTTCATAATGTATTTGACTATCCCCTGCTAGACACACAATTGCTGTTTGTGATATCATAGTCTGTTGTCATGATGAGCACTATGATGTCATAAACAAGGCACTATAAAAGGTGGGCCAGCCTGCCGGCGCAGTGATGGCGCTACGCTTTCTGTAATACCGACGACCGAGTTCGGAAGTGAGCTTGGGAGTGGAAGGGCCAGCCAAGGGGAGGAGGCTTGAGCATCCAAAGATGGCTCTCCTCCTCTGGGGAGGAGTGAGACCAGTGCCCAGCACTCGCCTGGCCTCTGCTGGGGATTGGACTGCTAGGACCACATGGATGGCAGCAGAGGCAGGGCAGATAGCTGGCGTGCTGCATATGGAAGTGCGTGCGGCTCAGGCATTGGCATGTTTGCATGCCACCTCCTCTGAACCAGGTGATGGGGGGGCAGAGAAAATGGCGATGACCTGTAGGATGACACCAGGCCTTGCACCCAGCTATCGGGTGACATTCATGTGAACCAGATCCTGTTTTTGGTGAGGTTTGAGGACCCCACCTACCCCACTGAAGGGGCAAGCCCTTGGGGAACAGCTGGACAAGGTAAGTCCTGAGGATGCCAGGGTGACAGGGCTGAGGAGACTGGTGGATGGGGGGCCGGTCAGTGCGGGAGAAAAACAGAATAATAATGAAAAAAAAAGCATTATTAGGTTAACTGGAGAGAGGTAAATGCTTTTTATACAAACTTTTTGGATAGACTACTACCAAGATGTGCTGTAAACCTTGGAAGGGACATTAAAAATGGAAAAAAATGTATTCTCTAGTAAACTGTAATAACTGAAACATCATATTTATACAAGTACCTGCTAAAGTGCAGGGCGGCTCTTTAAGGATCAGTCAGCAACCAGATCTATTACTTGCATTCTGGCCCTGTATTGAAACTTGTACTGTGAGCTTTCACTCACCTGATGTCAGCAGGTTCTAGAATGGATCAGTATTTGTAACAATTAGTATTGAGCAGGAAAATGACAGCATCAACAAGGGGCCCTTAAAAAGGGAAAAAGCAACAATATGTCAAAGCAAACAAATGTCAAAGCACTGTAAGGAGATTAAGGAGCTGAACACAACATGCGGCCAAATGTCAGATTATACTGAAAAAGAAGAAACGAGGTTATGCTCCCTTTCACAGTTAAGTAAGTCATAAGCCATGACAGGGTGTGCATTATAGGATTAGAATGACTGGGTGTCTATTTTTCCCATAGGGGAACCGTGGCATTATTTGCCGTAATAAAGGAGTGTTTATTATGGCAAACACGCACACGGTCTCCCCGACTTAGCGCATTCGCCTGCTGCAGTTTTCTGTAATTCTGACTGCCCTGGCCGACTGCTCTCTGCATGCCTTCATGTTCTCACTGAAAGAAACTGCCAGCCAGTGCAACTTGGCGGTAAGTTTATTTCTTCAAAACGAAAATGACTTATTTTCAGGGAAAAGGGATGTTAAAAAACCGCACGTCAAACCAGCTGAAAATGAAACTGCAGACAGCACGGCCACATCGGGACAGCATGCGGTCACTGGAATCCCTATTTTATATAATTGCTGTGGCAAAAAATAGAAACCCAGCAATTATGTAAAATAAAATATGGGGTGGCGTGTGAAAAACTCAATTTTACGCACACCCTCGTTGTGGGATGCTTTTCACAAACCCCTCAGGCTTCGCCCTCGTGGTTTATGTAGCATCCCACAACTCAGGTGTGTGTAAAATCTCATTACACACTCCACCCCATATGTTATTCTCTATTTAATGCATGCCTCAGGGGTGTAGTAAGGCAAGAGGCTGAAAGCCGAGTGTCCTTACACCCCTGGGAAGTGTATTAAAATCTTATGATGCACACCTTGGAGGTGCTTATTACACATAAAATGGCTCTAAGTAGGTTATTTGAGGAGGAAAATGAGATTCAGCTTCTGACAGTGCATTTATAGGGATGTAATGCACAGTCAGGTGATGTCTCTCGACCAATGAAATTTCTAGATTTTTTCTTACCATTTTATAAATGCATTTAAAATACTGCAACAAAGGACCTGAATAAAGATTCTTAGAACAATGGTACTGTCACAAAAGGATACAGTGACATTTTTCCCCTAACTAAAAAAGTTTTGCTCCTTTACATAACAGCACCAAGGGCCTCACACTCGAGTGTGGGACTGGTCCCAATGAGCACTTTGTGTACAAAACCATTTTGGTTTACTTACTGTTTACTATTGTATAGTAGATTGCATGAGACTAATTTAGCTTAGTTCTAGGCTGACATCTTCTGTTATTGCAGTTCCAGAAGCCCCTGAAGCTGACATCTGAGCAGTAGGCAGTAGTGGGAGATTCAACAGCCAATAAACTATTGAATCTTTCTCCTTCTGCTGCCTACTGCTCAAGGAGTCAGTTGCAGGGGATTCTGAGATTTGCACTAACAGATGATGTCAGCCTAGAACTGAGCTAAATTAGTCTCATACAATCTACTATACTACAGTAAACAATAAGTAAGCCAAAATGTTTTTGCACACAAAGTTCAGAATGGAACCAGTCCCACATTTGAGTGCGAGGCCCTTGGTGCTGACTGTTTCCATTTAAACACAGATTTGTCTGTAATACCAGCTGCTGGTGGACCCCGGGGAGGGTTGTGTGTGCCTCCTGGATACATAGCAGGGTATGCAAGTGGTACCATACCAAATTAGGAGACTCTGACATTGTGTAAGGTTCAGACTTAATTTTCGGGGGAAATCTGAGTAGCACAGTGAATGGCATGGGTGGGATATTCGGGGTTAAAGGACAGGGTGAATCCCATTCTTTAAAAAGTACAAGTGTTAGATCAGTTATTAGGTTCTATCTTCCAGCATCTGACTGCTGGGAGCCTTTCTTGTCTAAAGCCCTTTGTTTCTTACTTCGGGAAGCTACTTGTGGCCTACTATCAGTCATCTGCTTATTGTGACTGTCTATAATCACCCACTTACTGTGCCAACTACCAATCATCCACTTACTGTGGCTATGTACCAGTTATCCATGTACTGTGGACAACTACCAATCATCCATTTACAGTGACCAGCTACCAACCATCCACTTACAGTGACCAGCTACTGATCATCCACTTACAGTAACCAGCTACCAACCATCCACTTACAGTGGTCACCTACTAACCATCCACTTACAGTGGTCACCTACCAACCATCCACGTACAGTGACCAGCTACCAACCATCCACTTTCAGTAACCAGCTACCAACCATCCACTTTCAGTAGCCAACTACCAACCATCCACTTACAGTGGTCACCTGCCAACCATCCACTTACAGTAACCAGCTACCAACCATCCACTTACAGTGACCAGCTACCAACCATCCACTTTCAGTAACCAGCTACCAACCATCCACTTTCAGTAATCAGCTACCAACCATCCACTTACAGTGACCAGCTACCAACCATCCACTTACACTGGTCACCTACCAACCATCCACTTACAGTGACCAGCTACCAACCATCCACTTTCAGTAACCAGCTACCAACCATCCACTTTCAGTAATCAGCTACCAACCATCCACTTACAGTGACCAGCTACCAACCATCCACTTACACTGGTCACCTACCAACCATCCACTTACAGTGACCAGCTACCAACCATCCACTTACACTGGTCACCTACCAACCATCCACTTACAGTGACCAGCTACCAACCAGCCACTCACAGTGGTCACCTACCAACCATCCACTTACAGTGACCAGCTACCAACCAGCCACTCACAGTGGTCACCTACCAACCATCCACTTACAGTGACCAGCTACCAACCAGCCACTCACAGTGGTCACCTACCAACCATCCACTTACAGTGACCAGCTACCAACCAGCCACTCACAGTGGTCACCTACCAACCATCCACTTACAGTGACCAGCTACCAACCAGCCACTCACAGTGGTCACCTATCAACCATCCACTTACAGTGACCAGCTACCAACCAGCCACTTTCAGTGGTCACCTACCAACCATCCACTTACAGTGACCAGCTACCAACCATCCACTCACAGTGGTCACCTACCAACCATCCACTTACAGTGACCAGCTACCAACCATCCACTCACAGTGGTCACCTACCAACCATCCACTTACAGTGACCAGCTACCAACCATCCACTCACAGTGGCCAGCTACCAACCATCCACTTACAGTGCTCACCTACCAACCATCCACTCACAGTGGTCAGCTATCAACCATCCACTTACAGTGCTCACCTACCAACCATCCACTTACAGTGGCCAGCTACCAACCATCCACTTACAGTGCTCACCTACCAACCATCCACTTACAGTGGCCAGCTACCAACCATCCACTTACAGTGCTCACCTACCAACCATCCACTTACAGTGACCAGCTACCAACCATCCACTTACAGTGACCAGCTACCAACCAACCATCCACTTACAGTGACCAGCTACCAACCATCCACTTACAGTGCTCACCTACCAACCATCCACTTACAGTGACCAGCTACCAACCATCCACTTACAGTGCTCACCTACCAACCATCCACTTACAGTGACCAGCTACCAACCATCCACTTACAGTGCTCACCTACCAACCATCCACTTACAGTGCTCACCTACCAACCATCCACTTACAGTGACCACCTACCAACCATCCACTTACAGTGACCACCTACCAACCATCCACTTACAGTGCTCACCTACCAACCATCTACTTACAGTGACCACCTACCAACCATCCACTTACAGTGCTCACCTACCAACCATCCACTTACAGTGACCACCTACCAACCATCCACTTACAGTGCTCACCTACCAACCATCCACTTACAGTGACCACCTACCAACCATCCACTTACAGTGCTCACCTACCAACATCCACTTACAGTGACCACCTACCAACCATCCACTTACAGTGCTCACCTACCAACATCCACTTACAGTGACCACCTACCAACATCCACTTACAGTGACCACCTATCAATCATCCACTTACAGTGACCAGCTAACAACCATCCACTTACAGTGCTCACCTACCAACCATCCACTTACAGTGACCAGCTAACAACCATCCACTTACAGTGCTCACCTACCAACCATCCACTTACAGTGACCAGCTAACAACCATCCACTTACAGTGCTCACCTACCAACCATCCACTTACAGTGACCAGCTATCAACCATCCACTTACAGTGCTCACCTACCAACCATCCACTTACAGTGACCAGCTACCAACCATCCACTTACAGTGACCAGCTACTAACCATCCACTTACAGTGGTCACCTACCAACCATCCACTTACAGTGACCAGCTACCAACCATCCACTTACAGTGACCAGCTACCAACCATCCACTTACAGTGACCAGCTACCAACCATCCACTTACAGTGCTCACCTACCAACCATCCACTTACAGTGACCAGCTATCAACCATCCACTTACAGTGCTCACCTACCAACCATCCACTTACAGTGGTCACCTACCAACCATCCACTTACAGTGCTCACCTACCAACCATCCACTTACAGTGGTCATCTACCAACCATCCACTTACAGTGCTCACCTACCAATCATCCACTTACAGTGACCAGCTACCAACCATCCACTTACAGTGACCAGCTACCAACCATCCACTTACAGTGACCAGCTACCAACCATCCACTTACAGTGCTCACCTACCAACCATCCACTTACAGTGACCAGCTATCAACCATCCACTTACAGTGCTCACCTACCAACCATCCACTTACAGTGGTCACCTACCAACCATCCACTTACAGTGCTCACCTACCAACCATCCACTTACAGTGGTCATCTACCAACCATCCACTTACAGTGCTCACCTACCAATCATCCACTTACAGTGACCAGCTACCAGCCAGCCACTTTCAGTGACCAGCTACCAGCCAGCCACTCATAGTGGTCACCTACCAATCATCCACTTACAGTGACCAGCTACCAGCCAGCCACTTTCAGTGGTCACCTACCAACCATCCACTTACAGTGACCAGCTACCAACCATCCACTTACAGTGCTCACCTACCAACCATCCACTTACAGTGACCAGCTACCAACCATCCACTTACAGTGCTCACCTACCAACCATCCACTTACAGTGGTCACCTGTAAGTGAATGATTATACCCATTTTCAAAGGTGGGAATGCTAATGATCCATCTAACTACAGGCCCATTGCACTGTTATCTGTAATAGCAAAGCTGTTAGAAACAATTGGTTTCAATCAACTCTACTCATACTTAGATCAATGTCAGAAGTGTACCCAACATCAACATGGGTTTAGATCCGGATACTCGACTGGCACTGTGCTCGTGGACTTCGTAGGTAGAGTGGCACAAGCATTGGATGCCGGGGAGTCCATGGGCGTGGTGTTCATCGACTTATCTAAGGCTTTTGATTCAGTTAATCATGACATTTCACTTACGAGAATGGAACAAATTGGGTTGGCCTCTGGCCCTTTGAAGTGGTTTAAATCTTATTTAAACAAAAGAATCCAAAAGGTGGTAATAAAAGAGTATTCATCAGATCTGGGGCACCTTACAAAGGGCATTCCCCAAGGCTCAATTTTAGGCCCATTGCTATTTTTGATTTATGTTAATGACGTGCCCAAATGTAAAACAACATGTCATATTGAATTATATGCTGATGACTCAGTGCTGCTGGTATCCAACAGTTCCCTGGACCTAATGCAAAACAAACTGCAAAAGGACTTTGACTCCCTTCAGGAATGGATTAGAGAATCACAATTAGTGATGAGCACTAAAACAAGCATTTGTCAATCCCAAATGCTTGCTTGCTGGCATTGGTATTGGTAGTGTAGGAGATAGAGAGATGCATAATAGGAATGGCAATGAAGTATTGAACTGAAGCCAACCCCACCACCACCCTGCAGAAAAAGTGAAGTCACGAGCATGCGTAGAAACTGCACAACGCACACCCATAATGTAATTAGTTTGGGGGATATTTTACAGCAGATTGTCAGCACAGGCATTTGGGGACTTCCACTCATGAATAGTGTCACTGTGATTTTCTTAATCTGTCCCGAACACTGATTTCCCACAGG
The DNA here is from genome assembly GCA_016271365.2 of Neoceratodus forsteri. NCBI lineage: Eukaryota > Metazoa > Chordata > Ceratodontiformes > Ceratodontidae > Neoceratodus > Neoceratodus forsteri. The sequence continues at coordinate 1,703,644,081 of CM028129.1, read as the reverse complement.
GACCACGCATTTCTGTGCTTGAAGTGCGAAAACACATTTTGGCCAGGGTGTGAAAAATGACAGCTGTATTGTCCATAAGGAGGTGTGGAAAAATGCCAGACCAAGATCATGCACCTGGGTCACAGGAATCCAAGGGTGGAGTACAGGATGGGGGGGGGGGGGATTCTGGCCACCACAAGGCAGGACAGAGACCTGGGGTTTATCATATCTGATGACCTGAAGATGACCAAACAGTGTGAAAAGGCGGTGGGGAGAGCAAACAGAATGTTGGGGTGCATAGGGAGGGGCATAATAAGCCGGAGGAAAGAGGTGGTGATGTCACTATATAGATCACCAGCGAGGCCTCAGCTGGAGTACTGAGTCCAGTTATGGAGACCACATATCCAGAGGACATTGACAAAATGGATACAGTCCAGAGAAGGTCAATGAAGATGGTACATGGACTGCACCAGAAGCCCTATGAGGAAAGACTTAAGGACCTTAATATCTATTCACTGGAGGAAAGGAGGGAGAAGGGAGATATGATAAAGACTTTCAAATATCTTACAGGAATAAACAGAGAACAGGTGGAAAGTATATTTCAGAAAAAACTCTGCACAAGAACAAGGGGGCATGATATGAGGCTGAAGGGTGGAAGGCTCAGGGGCAATGTTAGAAAGTACTTTTTCACTGAAAGTGTGGTGTAGCCGTGAAACAACCTTCCAGCAGAAGTGGTGGGTGTAAAAACAATACGGGGGGTTCAGGAGTGCATGGGATAGACATAAGGGTACCCTGGAGATGTGCAGAGCAGGAGAGCTGCAGATCGAATAGGATCTGGGGCTGCAGCAGTGAGTAGGGAAATGGGCAGACCAGGTGGGCAATATGGTCTTTATCTGCCGACAGATTCTGTTTCTATATATTGCACTAGTTCCAGGTAATGCACTAGTTCCACATATTGTGCAAGTTCCACACAATACTCTATATCTACATATTGCACTGGTTTCACATATGGTTTAGTTCCACATAATGCACTAGTTCCACATATTGCACTTGTTCTGCATATTGTGCTAGTTCCACATAATGCATTAGTTTCACATACTGTGCTAAAGTAGTTTCACCTATTGCACTAGTTTCACATATGCACGTCAGCTTGCAAGTCAGTACTCTCTTCTCCTTGCTCCCGAGTGGGTAGATGTGTGTGTGTGTGTGTGTGTGTGTGTGTGTGTGTGTGTGTCTGTGTGCATGCAGGGGGTGGGTTCCCACATTTCAGGAAGGTAGCAGCAGGAGTTTATTAAGGACTGTAAACAGTTATTTTATATGTAGTAACACCAAGATGGTGGAAGGTTTTTTCACTTTTATTAAAGTGGAACAGTTAGCACTAACAGCCTCACACCCCAGTGTGGGACTAGTCCCAAATTCTTCAAAAAAATATATTTTTTACTTACTGGTCACTGCAGTATAGTAGATTGTATCAGATTTGGTTCTGTTGACTTGCAAGCTGACACGTTTTGCAACTATAAATCCCCAAATTGTCTGCAGATAACATCAGAGCTCAGATCCAGCAGTGGCAGTTTTAATAGCTCGCAGCCTTGCAGTGCATGTTTGAGCATTTATAAGCTCTTACCTTTTTGTTTGCTGGTCCTGCTGTTCTCTCTGGGCAACATACAGTCCCAGAGGACTGTACTTAGCCACTGGAGAACAGCGGGACCAGCAAGCATCTTACTGCAGCTTTCAAAAGCTCTAACATGCACTGCAGGCTACTGAATCTCCCACTGCTACATCCCTCCTTTGATGTCAGCTGCAAGGGATTCTGGGATTTGTAGTTACAAATAATTTCAGCTTGGAAGTCAGCAGAATGAGTGTGACACAATCTTGTATACTGCAGTAAAAAGTAACTAAAAAAACAACTGTGTTTGCACATACAAAGTGCAAATTGGGATCAGTCCTATCTTGGGTATGGGGCTCTTCGTGTTGACTTAGGTAAAAGGAGGCTGACATAAATCAACCAGCTACAGCAACAAATTCTACAGGAGGGGATCATTCAAAGCCAGCTGCATGGGCTGAGCAGTAGGTGATTGCCCTGGCTTGCTGCCACCAACCCTGGTGCACACCCTGAGCCAAAGATGTCAGGGGTGGATCCCGTGCAGGGACGGTGCAGAGCACCCATGCAGTTTTCTTCTCCAGGGGCTGGGTTCTGTCCTGCAGCACTCATAGGGCAGCAAGTGTGGGGGTTTAGTGAAGATGCCATTGGCAGTGATCACATGTTGCATGGCATCTCTTCTCCTGGAAATATCATAGGCATGCACATTTATGCTTGGGAGGAGGGTGGTATGGAAAATGGGGGAGAAAAACATCCACTGGACACACGGTGACATTAGGCCTGACATCGCTCACGTCTGAATCCCAAATGGATGGCTCTCCCTTGCTGACTGCGGCACGGTGATCCGGAACCTCTCTGGGAGCCCATTGTAAGAAGGCAGCTGGAAATACAAACCTTGGCCTTTGGGGGGCAAGCCTGTGGGCTTGAGTCATAACCAGTAGGGAAAACAGAATAAATTGGAAACATGCACAGGAGCTGGAGGAAGGCTCCCAGCAGAAGCACAGCATCACTGACAATAAAGCAATTACAGCAACAAACAAGAAAAAGAAGGTGAGCAATCATACATTTATATATTTGAAATTTGTTCACCGGTACAGGCACACTGAGCCAAGACTCATGTCCATGTGTTAATGTGCTTTTCCAGCGAGGAACACACTGATACTGGGAGGGGTTGACAGTGCCCCTTTTACTGTGGTCGTAGTTTCCCCCCAAAAATGTTAAACTGAGCTGGCCCATTGTTACAGTGGTCGGACTGCCACTTGCAATACCGGCAACATGAATTTGGGAACGAGCCTAGGGGGGTTGAATGGCTGACTGGGAGAGCTGGATAGAGCATCCCAGATGACTGGAAAAGGTAAGGAAGAAAAAAGCCGCCTTTAAGAGGTACAAAAAAACAGAGAGGGGGAGGACAGGGAGGAATTTCTGAAGGAACTGAAGGAGGTGACAAGGGAAGTCAGGGCAGCCAAGGTGTCCAGGGAACTTAGGCTGGCACAGGGCATTAAGGAGGGAAAGAAGGACTTCTTCAGGTACATCAGGGAGAAGAAGAGTTGTAAGGACCAAATTGTAAGGATTAAGAGGGATGGGAGGTGGAAACAGGGGCAGAAAAGGTAGAAGCTTTAAATGAATGCTTCGCTCAGTATTTACTAAAGAGAAAGGAGGGCTGTACCCAAGTGGGGGTGGGAGGGTAGGCAAGGGTGGAGGGGAGGAGATGACAGATGGGGAAATCTCAGTGAGGAGAATACTGGAGGACTTGAGGGTGGACAGGCTCCAGGGCCAGGTGGCATACACCTCAGGGTGCTGAAGGTGCTGGCAGAAGTCCTGGCAGAACCCTTGGCAGTCCTGTTCAATGGCTCCCTGGACTCGGAGAGTGTACCTCAGGACTGAAGGATGGCACACATGGTACCCCTCCTCAAGAGTGGTTCCAAGGATGAGCCAAGGAACTACAAACTGGTAAGACTCAAATCCATCATGGGAAAGCTGATGGAGACAATCCTGAAGGAGAGGCTGGTCTCCCTCCTCGAAGGCTAATGGGCTGCAGAACAGCAGACAGCATGGGTTTGTCTCAGGCAGATCCTGTCAGACTAACCTAGTGGAATACTATGACTGGGTAACCAGGCAATTAGACAGGGGCCATGCAGTGCATGTCCTGTATCTGGACTTCAGTAAGGCATTTGATTTGGTGCCATATGGGAGGCTAGGAAGTAAACTGGAAGGCACAGGGGTGGGGTCAAAGATGATGGGATGGGTAGTGAACTGGCTGCAGAGGAGACAGCAGAGAGTGGTGGTGGGAGAAAACTCTCATCTCCAAGGGTGGTGACAAGTGAGGTACCACAGGGCTCTGTACTGGGGCCAGTGTTGTTTGGAATCTTCATAGCAGACATCTCAGTAGGCATCAAGAGCACGATCAGTCTGTTTGCAGATGACACCAAGATGGGACTTAGGAGGGTGGCAGGGGTTGCAAAATGATCTGGCAAAACTGGAGGCCTGGTCAGACACTGGCAGCTGGGGTTCAATGCTGAGAAGTGCAAAGTGCTACATTTCGGTGCAAAAAACCCAAAGAAGAGCTACCAGCTAGAGGGGATTCAACTAGCCAAGACAGAGGAGGAGGAGGAGAAGGATCTGGGGGTGATCATAATGGGTGCAATGAATAACCCAGCACAGTGTCAAAAGGCAGCTGCAAAGGCCAACAGGATGCTGTGTTGTATTGCCAGGGTCATACCCTCCAGGAGGGGGGAGGTGCTCCTGCCATTATATAGGTCACTGGTTAGGCCACACCTGGAGTACTGAGTGCAGTACTGGCGACCATACCTGAAGAAGGACATTAGGTTATTGGAGGGGATGTAGCACAGGGCAACTAAGATGTTCCAGGGGCTAGGGGACGTACCCTATAAGAGCAGATTGAGGGAGTTGAACATGTACTCCCTGGAGGAGAGATGGGATGGGAGGACATGACAGAAACCTTCAAGTACATGAAAGGAATAAATAAGATGAGCAAGGAGGGGCTTTTCAGATTGGGGGGAGGGACACTCGAGGGCATGATCTGAGATTGGAAGGGGGAAGGTTCAGGAGGGAAATAAGGAGACACTTTTTTACGGAGAGGATGGTGACTGGGTGGAATGCATTGCCAGAGGAAGTGGTATCCTGTAGAACAGTGGGCTACTTCAAAAGGGGATGGGACAGGGTAAGGGGGAGGGTTATGGGAGGGGGGAGGTAAGGGAAGGGCAGCTGCAGTATAAGGGCTGCTAGCTGCACAATCAAGCAGACTTGATAGACCATGAGGCCTTTATCTGCTGGCAATTTCATATGACACTGCCCTTCTCAGGGAGGGTGGGTTATAGACTCTGCTGCAACACTTCCACCTATGTGGCCACAGGTGGCAGTGCACGCCAGTGCTCTACAGAGCATAGGGGGGATGCCAACTGTCTCTGATGGGCACAGTGATGCACATTAGGATGCACGTGCATCATTAAGCTGCTGTTAGTGTTCCTGGGGACAGGAAGAACAAAGAAATACCTCTCAGGTGCATAGGATAAAAGTAACAGCACTCTCGGGTGCTGATGTGCAAACCTCTCACTGCCTCCTAGAACCATGTAGTTTAGGAGGAAGTCTGAGCAGCTCCCCACTGACACCACACCAGAGGAGAAAGTCTGGGCTAAGAGGAAGGCACGGTAAGAGGTGGCGAAGGCAAAGATGGTGCTGGTGGTCAACCGAAAAAGAGGCTAGGGTCTGATGTGGAAATGGGAGGAAAAATAGAATAAAAAAAATAATGTAAAACTGATCCTTTTAACACTTAGGTTAGGCTAAACAGTGAAACTGACTAGTTCAAGGCTTTTGACAGTTCAACATTCCATATTCAGAGTCACTTGTGGAGAAACCCTATGCCCATCTGCCCTCCCTGTTTTCAGGTATGCTGCGTCACAAAGTCGCCTTAGTGTTGAGGGTTTCTGTTTATTTTTGTATATATTTAATACCTTCCTGTTGAAGTTTATTTTATAAGCCCTGGGGCCAGTGACATATAAATCGTAGCGCAAGAATCATAGGGAGGTACAAACTACTCTGACATGTGATTGAATGTCTGATTATATAAAATCTGATGGTATGACAAACGAAAGAAAAATAAACCCCATAAAAGATTATATTCTTTCTTGCTGCAAAAGTTAATGAGCTAAATGTTGTTCGTATGATTCATTTACCAATCGTCATTGGGAAAAATGAGAGAAAGGTACTGAATGTAACCTAAGCCTACTGCTTCTGGCTTTGACCATTGAAAAATGGAATTAAGTACAATTTTAGTCCTTCAGAAAAATGATAAGATGTCTTAAAGGCCATTTATTCAGTCTGGCCTGCATGTGTTCTGTAAGACGATCTCTTTCCTGGCTATTATGAAAGAGTTTGAACAAAGGAAACAGAAACTGTGGGTTTCTTAAACCTCCATTCTGGAAATATTCACTGCTAATCCTGAGAAGTTTATCAAATGCTGCCAGACTAGCAGGCTAGGCAGTCTGTGCATGGGCTGAGGAATCAAAGGTAGCCTTGACTCAGCTCTGGTGCTGTGAATGTGGCCGTGGCCCTCTTTCCAGTCAGTTTGGGAATATAAAGCATGGCATGGTTACTTTGGGTGTAAAACCTACTTGGATACTTTACAAGAGCCCAATCTTTGTAATATTTTAATCAGATACAAGTTTAAACAATTCCCCAGCAAAGTTTTACAACAAAGGTATGATAAAAATTCTCAAATCACATATAATTGCGATCTTTTACAAGGAGGGGGAGACGATCTAATGCATGTGCTACGGAATTGCACATGGTATTGTAAAGAAAGAATATACTGGCTTGGACCATTCTGTAATCAAATCTATCAGACTGACCAAACTACCATAACAAATATTATGTTTCATACAGAAGATGAATGGAGTATTGAGAAGCTAGCTAAATATCTTTTTGTCATTAATAAAGTAAAGAATACAATCTTACGTAACTTAGCGCAGTTAGGACATGAAGGATAAGTACTGCTGGAACATTGATATATGTAACATTGAAAGTGTGCAATATTTCCTTTGAAGTGCAATATTTATGCTTTATGTACTTTTTAGAGATTTAATGTATATTGATTATGTCTGTCTGTATGTAAATTGTAATGGCTTTTTAGCTACACGATAAAATTTGATTTGAGATTTTGAGCATGGCATGAGTTTCTGGGCCATGGTATGCTTGTTACAGGAAAAATGGCAAAAGTAAGTAATGGCTATAAGCATCCGTATGCTGGTGATACTGCCACAGCCAATATCTGACACGGAACCCATCTGAGTGATCAATTAAAATCCTTCTGGGAGACTACTAGATATTTTATCTAAATCTACCTCTCAAGTTGGAAAAAAGTATCTGCTATTTTATTTAGCATTGATCACTAGAAAATCATACCCACACAAAAAAACAAACTAATCGATTTAGGCCTTATCACCAGAAAAAATAATAATAATAAAAAAAAAAAAAACCTGCATACTCCTCAAATGGAAAGATTCCACACCAGGATTAAGATATGCATTCAGTTTATGCTGGATGTACTCAAAATTGAAAACGTGCACTCACTATTCCCTCTCAAAGAATATAGATACATTTGATAAAATATAGCTACCCTTCAATAACATAATTGAAAAGGGACTTATGTAACGTTTCTAGTAGTAGCAACACTGTGCTAATAGAATTTTCAGATAATATAATCTAATTTTGTACAACGCCACTTGAACTTCATTTCTGAATCACAGTGATCTCCCTCAATACATTTATACGTTTTTTTATATTTGAGTCTCAATTAATAGTGTTTGTGCTGATCTATGTCGTGATCTAATGAATGCAAACTTATACTCTGCTTTCAGAATTTGAGAAACGCTTTTTAAGAAAAAAAGCAATCCAGCTGAGTCCTAATGCTGATTTATTCAGTTTTTTTAGGAGTCAAGCAAGCTCCACCCATAGTCCTGTTACATTGCCTTAAGCAGAGGTTAACAACATAAGGTTGACATTGACTTGGATACAAAAGGTGGCAAAATGTGATCAGCCTCATTACTGTACTGTGATCTGCACTGGCTTCGGGTCTGATGGCATATCACCTTCAAGATTTGCTTTGATGGTTTTTAAGGCTATGAACAACCTGGGTCCTGGCTATAGTAAAGACTTCCTGTACCCCTATGCTCCATGTCACCCTCTCCGCTCCACTGCAGAACATTTTCTGGAGGCTCCACAGGCATGCTTGGGATCAGCCAGGTACTGAGCACTTGTGGTCATGGACTTCCAGCTGTTGGGCTCCCTTCCTTCCTACCTTCCACACATCTCCTCAGTGGAGACCTTTAAAAAGGCTTTAAAAACAAATTGGTTCTCCTTGGCTTTTCATGAACTGAATTAAAAGCTTTATTCCTCCTAATGTGTTTTGTTTCATGTGTTTTATGCTTTTGTATTTATCAATCGAAACGTTACCTGTTCAAATGTCTTTTATGTTTTTTATGTACAACACCCAGAGTCTCAGGGATATGGTGTCTTACAAATAAAATGTGATTGATTACTCTGACAAAAAAAGCAAAAAATACACATAAGGGTTTAATGGTTCCATGACCCTACCTAAAATAAGCATGAGTAGAAAAGCACAGTAAGTCTTACATACAGGTGAGATGGCTTCATGTTCTCTAATGGCTTCAACATTGAAGACTGGAAGAAGCATGAGCTCTCACTACGTAACAGGAACTAATGCAGATTACCTTCTGTTTCCACAATGGAATCTCATCTCCTCATTAGTATGCTCTTCTTCTCTGCCTGGCTGTGCACACCATCCCCCTCCCCTTCCTCCTATCAAATCAACTTTATTTATATGATCAGTTGGTTTTATGATACAGAAACTGCAAGTGCGCAAGCGCTTTTATTTTATGAGAAGATGTTCAGTCATGAAGGATGGTCGGTTGTGCCAGCTGCCTTCTCATCTGAGAACTGGGTGCTGCGGAGAGGAGGATGGAATAGGGTGCTGCAAGGGTGGGGGGTGACGGAACATCAAATATATATTTTTAAGCACAAACAAGCACTAGTATTAACATCAAGAAGATGATGGATAGTCATGTAGGCAGGCAGGTTGTGGCAGTCACCCATCCTATGATTTCACGTACAAATTCATGTAAATAAAACAAATTATGGGCACTGAAGGGAGAAGGGTGGGGGCTGCTGATAGAGAGTGGGACTGGGAGTACATGATTTTACTGGGTTTTGGGATGGGGAGGAGGGTGGGGGGCTTCTTTTTCTTTCCTTTTATTTTAAATGGTCTGAATACCCAAATATCCTAAAATCTGGCTGCTGAATACTGAATATTTAAAAAAAAGGTATTGTCACAGTGTTACTTTCTTTATGATTCAAAGGTTGGGGCACTTTTTTCTGTTTTCTGTGCCACCTCTGCAGCTAAGTGAATGCTACTGACTAGGCAAAATACTTAACATAGCAGTGGTAAGTATTAGTGACTGAAGAACAAGTCTATCATCAGCTAATGTAGATCTGACAAAGCAGAAACATTTTTTTTTACTTCCATTGTATGTACTAATAGAACAGACAAATGATGGAGAGGAGGAGACAGGCACAGGCAGTCATTATGCTGATAATAACTCCAATTTACATAGGTGTGCAAAGAGTGTCATTGTAAACTGAAACCTGAGCTCTGCTTTGGACTAGCTAGCGTCAGCATCTCAACCATGAAGAAATTCCCCTTTGTGACATAGGTCTGTCAGTTATAGATGTAGGTGCGGACAGAGCATGAGTCATATCCCTAACAGCAGAAACCTCACTACTTAGTTCAGCTAGTTAAAGCTGTGGACGCAGCATGGGTCAGGCCCGATGGACCAAGGAACTCTACAATTAAGGTTGGTCAGTTAGAACTGTGATTGCAGCATGTCAGATCCCTATCATTAAGGAACTGTACCACTTCAAGACCATAATACAAGTAATTACACTTCTTTGTATCAGAATAGGTAAAAAAAAACAATGCACATGTTGTAGATGATACCTTTCATAGGACTAACAACATTTTCTTGAGGCGAGCATTCGAGAGTTGAACTCCCTTCGGCACATCAATGGCCACTGACCTGATGAAGGGAGTTTAATTCCTGAAAGCTAGTCTCAAAAACAATTTTAATAGTTCAATAAAAAGTATCTCCTGTAATATACAGTATTTGTTGTTTTTTCCCTTCTACATCATAGACTGAACTAACATGGCTGTCACATTTCTCCAGCACAATAGACCAAACTGTTTTGCTCTGCTCATTAAGATACTGATGCCGAAGTAACACATTCACTTGGATTCACCTTGTTACACTTGACGTCTTCTGCAGAAGTTGGTGGTGGTGGCAGAGGGGCAAAGGAAGGATAAAAGTAAATGCAATTGTTTTGTTGGAAAGTACAGTTCAGTACCTGCTTCTTAACAGAAGTAGAGAAACTCCAGTTTAATGGATTCCACCAAGCTGCACCAACAACTTCATTGTTGAAGTGCGGCACAATGAAATCCAAATGTGGAGCAGGCAAAATTTAGCATCAGACACTGGCTATTTGTTTTGGGGCTTCAGTCCAGAAACCCACCACCCGATCTCTAAATATCAAACTCTGAGTCAGAGTTGACTCAGAGTGGGGGCGAACCATGGTGAAAGTGCGGAATTTCGCTATCGGGACCATTACAGCGACAATTTTGAATTTCATCAAAATTGTCGCTGCGTTGACTTTTGTTGTTGCAATTTTGCTGTTCCAATGTGATATGGTTTAATATATTGCAAAACTTCATAATTCATGATACCTCATGAACCTTGCTTTTATACTAAGAGCTACTGAAGTTTGCACATGGTAACACTGAGTAAGTGGCTCTGGTGGGATTTGAACATGAACCTGTTGGTACCCAAGCCTGTGATCTAAGCACTACACCATACAATCCCTCTGTCACACTTTTAAGGCTACTTTGCAAAGCTCACAGCAAACAATAGTGGAAATGTGAAGGTACCTGGAAACTCAGTTCCTGGAGAAAAACTAAAAGGCGGACTCAGTCCCAGGAGTAAAATGAAGAAGAGCTGCTTCTATGTAAAATACACACCCGACGGCATAAAACTAACTAAATAAAGTGTACAGATGCAACGTATAATGAAACACACATATCCCCAGACCCCTGTCAGATATGTTCAATACTAAACATCAAAGATGATGGAGTCTCTCAGTGAAATCGTTCCATTTCCAACACTGAAGCAGGTTTCACGTTAACAGTCTGCTGGGCATGACCCAAACCAGAAAAGGTGAACTTTGCTACTTTAACCTCTCGGAAGGAAAAGGCCAGCAGGGTGCTGACCACAATACAGCTGTAATGGAGTGCAACAGATTGTGTAGGAATCTATAATGTTGCATACCAACCGCTCCCCCCCCCATTTCAAGTAGTTCCTGAAGGGTAGCTGAATCCATGTCCCATAAACATTTTCTCTGTTGTCCAGGAAACGTTGTGATTTTACATCACAATAAAACAAGTAAATTATAGCTAAGCTACGCATTATTCTTTATCCTTTATCAGGCTAATGCATTAGCAGCCATATTGACTCTGACCGGAACTTGCTAAAATTGCAGAGGCAGAACACTGCCAAACAGGATAAAGACTTGAACCACGACCTGTTCTCAGCTCTTTCTCAGATGTAAGGGCTCTGCACACAGCTCTTCATCTGCACGGTGAGGGCTGGCAGGTAGTGGTGTGGTGGGGCAGGGATGTACAGTATGTGGTCTGACCTTGATACATAACAGCTTTTCTTTGGACAGAAGCTTTGTTTTAGCCGTTATCCTTTAGTGTAAACATCTGTCTCTAGAGCCCCCCAAGCGTGCATGTGCAAAGTGTACTGGGGCCCAGCAGTGCCATTCTTTCACAGACTGCCATGAATAGAAGGTTTGCATCTACAAACAAAAAAAACTTCCAGACAAAAGTCGGGCCTCCTGCAGCACTCTGCCTACAGGAATGTACCTGTCAGAGGGGTTTACTTAATGAACACCTGCACAAATACATTGAGTTTTCTCACACACCACAGCTCCTTATCATAAAACTGTTGGGTATCGTAGACAACAAAGCAATGAGAAGTAGGCAATAACCTAACTGGGAAACCTTTAGGGGGCAAATGATGGGACCTTCAGTGCTCCAAACTATTAAAGCATTTATTTGTGATTTTTGCACTGGAAATGCCCATTGGTCTATGAAAACTTATCTCCAGAGATATCCTGGGGATTGGTTACATAGATTTTTTTTTTCAACCAGGAGAGAGACACACTAAGCTGAAGTTCGTTTCCAGGTGTGACATGGGATCACAAAGAAGTTAAGTAACTTGCTCAGGGTCACACACTATCCAAGTGGGGGCTGTGGGATTCCAACCCAGGTCTCTAGGTTTGCAACTCAGAGCCTTAAACCACTGCACTATACTGCCTCCTAGATATGTTTTATTGATGGTGGGAGGGGGGAATTTTTGTCAGGATACTAAGGACTATTCCCATCTCTTATGATACGTTTCAAGGGATCTAACTTCCATTTGGACACTACAGCCTCCAGAGATGGGAAAAATGGACATTAGTTTAGCATTTCATCTGCATTTCATGTGAAGGATGAAACCTCAACAGTGCCAGTGTTGGGTGTTAAAATAAGTTACTGGTAGTGGTATGGGACTAGAACCTGTGACCTTGTGATCTTCCAACCCCAAAATTGATTATGTACAAATAGAATAATAGACAGGTTACAGTGAATTACAAGGCTGTAATTCCATTGAGAGGTTCTGGGGACATAGATAAACTCGAGAGTGAAGCTTGAGAGGTTTCTATGTCCCCAGAACCTTGAGAAGGAATTTCAGCTGAGTAAGTCACTGTAACCTATTTTTAATTTTTTGTAATGTATGGATGAGAGAAGATGGCGACACCTTACCTGGTGGAGCGTTGTGAAGGTTGAGTGCAGGCTGATATCTTGAATGAGGAATCAGGAAGTTGTCCATTTATTTTCTGAAGAGGTGATTAGGAAAGTGTGGGAAACAGTTCCTTGTAACAGTAACAGCCAAAATGTTGTAAAACTTGAACCGAACATGTAATTTTGTAATTGTTTTTGTTTTGAAAAAAAAAAATAACCAATGATTGCAGCTAACAAACGAGGAACTGAATGGAGTGAAATATGCCACCAAAACTTTACGTAGCGCTCGGTTACCATGGAGTTGGATTTTAAATCCTTCATACTGATGGTTGAAGAAGCTGGCTCGCGGTCAGTGCAAAGATGCAGGCTGCGCTTGCGCTTTTGTGTGGGAGTGATAATACTATCATTCCAGCATCAGAACGATGGTATTATTGGGAGTAGACTGTAGTATTATTGGAAAGCTGGTGTGTATTACAAGATTTTTTTTTTTGCATGGTTTTCAATGCTATTACTTTAGCGATCCATATATTACAATAGCCTGCTACATCACTGATGCTGCAGCAAAAAGAGCACATGCTGTTACTAATGAAAACTAGATCTGTATCACTGGTTATAAACTGGGCCATGAAAATCCTTTAAGCACACTGATGGCAACACATCACAAGATCGGATTTTCTTAGAACCACAAACCTCACCTGAACCACATATTTTATAATAATGGCCCATCATATAAGTGGGATAAAACGCTCCAGGGTGTGGAGTCATAAGGAAATAATACATGCTCAGCTACACCGCGAGCCTAACAACCACTCTAGGTGTGCATTACTGTATTCTGTTATAACCCCTGCTCAGAAGACATGATAGGGATACATTAATAGAGAGTGCAGCCAGTCGGGGTCAAAAAGTTCAATATTCTTATTTTTTCTACACCTCCCATGCCCTTGGCTGGCCACTCCTTTAGGCGGCCAATGGACCCCTCTGTCCCACCATATCTTCTCTCAATGCTATCCACCATCTCCCCATGTCATGCTCTGGTTGACCTGTCATATCCCTTCGAAAAGGGGCCCCATCCCCTAGGGAGATAATATCCAAATCCGTAATGGGTACACGATGGGGTATCGGCTCTGGAGGCTACTCCCAGGGTTTCATGGCATGAGTGGATCTTGGCAACTGTCATCCGGTCGACTGAGCAGCAATTTTCAATTTTCTCCCCATCCCATCAACTTCCCACAGTCTGGTCTGGCCGCAGTGGCATCCTGGGGGTTGGGCGTTCTGTAGCATGTCAAGGCTCAAACTGCCCAGAATGTCTTACTGCAAGCCACCACCAGGAGCCGCCTAGCAAGTGGTCCGGTACCATCCCAGCACCGCGGGAGGGAAGTATCCAAAGGACGCTCTAAACTCCCTTCCCGCCATTCTCTGCTCCTGATGTCCAGGTTTGGGGCACGATCCCAGGTCATCAGTGTGTCAAACGAACTCCAATCACTCAGCGCCATAGAGCCAGCCAAGGTCAATATTCTAGTTACATATCCTCAGGATCAAAAAGGTCACAATGCAAATCAAACAGCACAGCAACATCAAAAACAAATTATGCAAATTAAAAAACACATGAGCCCCCTCCACAGAAACACTGCTCAAAATTCACACGCTGTAAAGTAAATCCATCCAACTTTGAAAAAAAACATACTTCCAACTCAAAAATCCAAAAAACAAAAGCATCAGTGCTGCTCAAAAAGAAAAACATTTTAAACACCTAGTAGAAACAGAAAATGTATTTCAAAAATGTGAGTCTATAAAACAAACAGAAATGTGTACATATATCACTAAACCATCAGCAAAACTTCTACAAACATTGCTCTATAAGCTAATAAAATATCCACTTACCTATCTGGCATGTAGAAAAAACAAACACTGGACAGCTCACACTCCCTGTTTGAACCTAATCAACTGAAATACAGTGCACCTGTGTGAGGTCGCATGACATCCATTCAACAGCCTAGGCTTCCAGGTCAGGCTCGGATCACATGGAAAGTACAGGAAGCACAGCCTAGCCTTCCATCTTAGCCTCACAAATCACATGGAACATACAGGAAGTTAAAAGTCAGGAATACATATTTCATGCAACAGGACCGACATAACCATGCAAAAATAACCCGTAGTGCAACTGCACCCAACTAGTGCAGTTTACCAACTACAACCTAATCCCTGCTGCATATGTGATTTATGCTAATGCCCTAAAGCCAACCATTTAAAGCTTTAGCACCAAATAACAACACTACTACACTGCTAAAAAATTAACATTACTAAACATTTCATAAGTGGAATAAGGTCATTCTGTTGGGGGAATTATGCTATGTCAATGGGTTCGCCAACTTTGGTGCGACAGTAAGAGGGTGACCATCATTAAGGTGACAGCACAATGCTGATGGCAGTCATGCCACCTGGCAATTGTGCTGCCCAATGTCCGATGTGCCCAATACAGCATGGGAACTGACAGCTGTTTGTGGGGGGCTTTGCCCCCTGTACCCCCCCGTGGAGGGCTTCACCCCCAGCATCCCCTGAAATTGACAATAATCATCACTACGGTGGAGGTGTATCAGGGAGGAGGTGCAACACCCATGTGGCGGTCTCCCTGCAGGGTGTCCTGACAAACAGTTCACCACTGTGACAGGCGAACTGATTGCAGTGCCCTCATTGTATTGCCCTTATTGCATCGCTCTGCTGACAGGGTACCATGTCAATGTACCTTGTTGTGGTTGAAGTCACTCACCCTTTGGGCTTGGGACTGCTCAGAGAGCTGGAACTTCATTTTTTGGAGCTTTAAGCACTTCTCACTGTGGCCACCCAATGGCCCACCATGCTCCCATGCTGGTGACCTAGGTTCAGTAATGGACTTGGGTGCTGGCTAGGTGGCCAGTGCAGGGGGCTGGGGAACAGCTGCAGCACTGCAGTACTCACAATCAGGGAGGGTTGGCACTAGGTTCAATTAACCCAGGGACCCGAGTGGTGGGCCAAGGAACCTACCTCCTTTGTAAAGGGACATAGCTTGTCTGTGCAGCCTGTGAGGGAAATGTCTGGTGCCATGTTGTGGGGGTAGCAGGACCAGGCAAAGTAGAAGAAAGCCAGAAAACCTGATGCACAGCAAACCATGAGTAGGATGGTTGCTGGCATTCTCAGGATGTACCCCATATGGATCCTTATTGGTTGGGCAGGGAAGCAGCAAACATGACCGGGCATTCGCCTTTTAGCAGTAAAGGCTTAGGAGCCCTTGACAGAGTAGAAAACAGCTACTCCCAGCAGTTAACCCTTGCAGGGCCGCAGACTGATATATCAGTCCAAAATTCCTATACATTCCAATTCTGTTGGCAGCCTAAGGGTTAAATTAACTAGAATACTGTGATGGCAGTGAAAGAAATATATATTGAGATCCTGAGAGGGTGTGGTAATGCTGCTTTATTACTAAGATATCTTCCAGGAACCTACTGTTTTAGCCAATCAAAGGATAACCTATTTTCAGCAACAACTGCTATCCTGAAAATAAGCACTGATCATGTGACATGTTTCTACCAATGAGATTACTGGATTTTCATGGCCCATTTTATAATGAATAAAATTGTGCAGACAAAATGGGGGGGGTGGAAGAATCAAGAATTATAAGCAAAATCAAAAAGAGAAAGATGTAAGTAATTTTGCATTGATACTAACTAACGAGAGTACTTTTCTCAAACCTTGGCAAGAATTGCCAAGGCTATTTAATTATTTATTTGCTTTTGTTTGCCAGGTAAGCACACTAGACAACCAAGTACCTATTTTCAGGTGCGACCCAGGAGATTACAAGGTACAGTCAAGAACATCAAGCCAAAAAGGGCAATACAAGAACAACAGGAGTCTACATTGCAAGCAGGAGGTAGATAACAGCATGGTTCAAGCATGAAAGGCTATAAACATGAACTTCTAAGAATAAGGTTACCCCCCCGTCATGGTTATTTATCATTGGCTCATATGGAATGGCTTGACACGGAGTATTGAATGTACTATTTTCATGCTTCTTTAGTTGGCACATCTTCTCCTGGCATCTCTTGTTTCATTTATCAAAAAAGCATGGGAATGTAGTTACATTTTCAAATGGTGGAGAGAAACTTCCAATTTTTCATCTGTCTCCATGGGTTTGGAGCTCCCATTATATACAAGTGTTATGATTTTTAATGATTTCTCTGGCCAAGCATTAAAAGAACACCCAAGACCTCCTAGAGAACTTTATAGAACATACAGTAATATTTAGACACAACTCTGCTTAAATTTCACATTAGTTCTTTATTTCTCCTCCCCATGATTTATTACTCAGGTCATTTGCATGAAAAACAGATCTTTGCTCATTCAGAGTTCATCTGATCCACCTGCTTATCCCACATCTGATGTCATAACATGCTATTTGTGACATCACAGTTATTCTCATGGCTACAGACTGACATCACAATAGATACATGGTGATTGAGTAAGGAACCAGCTGCTGAAACAGATGAACCCTGTTTTCTTTTTTTGCAAATGTCCTCAGTAATAAAAAATTGGGAGGATACATCGATTGACAATATAATAAATACAAGCTGAACTGTGTCTCTTATGTTTTTCAGAGTTTTCCCAGCAGTGTCAGCAGCTCTTAACCAAATGTCCAATCCAAAATAAAGGCCTCGGTCACTATGGCTGCAAAATATTGATTTTTAAAAATCAATCAGAGTAATGATAAATTGCCAGCTTTTAAGAAGCAGGAATGGCTACATATCTTCAAAGATACTATGGTTTTTGAACATCTTAAGGATTA
Organism: Neoceratodus forsteri; assembly: GCA_016271365.2. Taxonomy (NCBI): domain Eukaryota; kingdom Metazoa; phylum Chordata; order Ceratodontiformes; family Ceratodontidae; genus Neoceratodus; species Neoceratodus forsteri. Next base: position 1,703,626,759 of record CM028129.1, on the reverse strand, counting down.
CGTACAAAACTTTGAAACTATCATGGACTGCTCATGGTGAGATGTTATGGAAACCCTACCTCCTGTAATACAGATATAGGATTAGATGGAGCAAGGATTAACAGTAGCTGCCTCACTAGGCCTTAGCCATTTTACCTGAATAAGTAGTTCCTACTTTCTCTTGCTTATCTTAAGTTATTATGATGACTATAACTCTTATAAAAGCTGAGCATGTTGGGCAAAAATTGACTTACTGAATACATCATATTTTGTTAGCAAATAAGGACGAGCGGACTAATAAACTAAGGTTTAAAGTTGCTATCTTGCATAAAAAGGATATACAGAGACAATAATTTAGACATTTTCTTTTATTGCTGTAGTAGATTAACCAAATAAGCACAGCGCTGGATCTATTAATAAACAATGTAGAAGAAATATCACATGCTGTTTTTTGTACGTCTTTTCATTTTGTTTTCTTTCTTTTTCTTTCCTCTTTGTATTGGATTAGAATGTTGCATGTTTCTGCTCATTATATGTAGTGAATGGATTCTGATTGTCAATAAGAAACTAAAATAAAGGTGTATTGTAAGAAAACTTATAAAATGGGTTTTTATTTGTTAAGAAACTATACAGTTCAGGTGAAGCACATGGTTGATAAAAAGAAATCAACAATTGTGACGAGTTTCAATGAATAAGATCACTAGATTTTCAAGGCCATTTTTTCATAACGAAGAAAAGTTGTGCATGTGGAGACAGACAATATGACGGCTGGAGGAATCCAGAATTGCAAACAAAATCAAAAAGAGGAAGATGTAAGTAATTTGTTATTGATACTAACAGAGTACTTTTCTCAACCCTCAGCAAGAATTTCCAAGGCTGTGAATATGGACTTTACAAAGTAAGGTCCCCTTACCCTGGTCACAGTCGACTATCCCCAGCTCATGCAGTGGTGGATCCAGGATGTTACAATGGGGGATGATGGGGTGGTGTGCATACGTGATATGCAATTTTTTTTACATTTGCATTAATCCTTTATGTTATCTACTATTATCGTTTTCTGTGCATTTTTGACACAAAATACAAATGTAATCTACAGTTTTTGAAAATGAACCTTTGTACAAGTTATAAACCAGACTTCTTAAACAAAAGTGAAATGCAGCAGCAAGCAAGTATGTTACAACGGGGGAGTGGCCGCACCCATTGCCACCCCCTAGATCCACCACTGAGCTCACGCAGAAGGGCTTAACATGGAGTATTGAATGTACTATTTTCATGCCTCTTTAGCTGGCACCCCTTCTCCTGGTGTATCTTGTTTCATTAAAAAAAGCATTGCGGTACACATTAGAGGTGGATCAGGTGTGCTAAACATTGAGCTGTGGGAACCAGGTTTGCCATACTGGTCAGGTTAAATTGTTCTTGCCCCTCCTCACACCCAAACCCCCTACATTTTAGATTATCGACTCCGAGTCAGAGTGGTTTCGGGGAGGGGGTGAAATCACAGAAGACAGCAGTGTCAGCAATACCATGGACCATTACAGCGAACTGCTGCTTTTGTCGCTGTAATGGTCTTCATGGTATTTCCATCTCTGTGTGAACGTATACAGTCTGGTGCCAATTGTCAGTTCGGTGCTCCATGTAGTCTGTCCGTCACACAAAAAAATACACATGCAGACATCTTCACTGTGAATTGTCTTTGCTCAAAGAGGGCTAGGATCAAGTAAATGTAATACAGTTACTTAGTAACATAGTATTGCATGGCATAAAATAAGCAGGTTCGCATCAGGGGTCTCTGGCACTAGGATTTGGCACCAGGTGTTGCAAACTAAAAAAAGAGCCATTTATTTTCCATTTGTGATTGACTTAGAAGTCGACTGATTGACTTAGGAGTCAATCATGAATGAAAAAAAAATGTTTGTGGTCAGTCCAGGGTTCCAGTCGTGGATTGGGGACAAAACGTGACAATGTTGGTTTCTTTCACTCATACCCAACATGGAAGTCGTCATAAACGAAAAACAGAAAATGTGGTTTTTCATATGCTTTTTTTCATTTGCATATGCATGGCCATTAGTATTTTTAAAACCTTTATAACTTTAAAATTTTGATTATTTTCATCTCAGGAGGTCCTATTGTGGTCCAATATCTAATAAACATGACAGATTCAAATTTTAAATTGCTGTATTTTTTCATTACCTGAGCATAACAAAATCTTAAAATGGGTGAATTTTATTTAATTAGTACAACCTGTAACTTACAAACAACAAAACTGATTGTTTTGCAAATTGGCATGCACTTAGCCACTAGGACTGAGAGGGTGAATGGTGATTTCTGGTCATCTTGGTCCTAAGATGGCCGAGTTACCATCTGTAAAATAGTTCTTTTTGCACAAACAATAACAGCCCTAACATACTGGCACTACTAGTTCATCAATAGTTCAGCTGTCAGGGTTAGAGATGCAGTGAAGTTAAATTGCATCACAAAGTTGATGCGAAGTTACAAATCTTCAACTACACGAAGCTTCGTGAAGTTCCTATTGGCATCACAAACTTCAACTTTGCCAACTTCACAATGTTTTTTTCATGTGAAGTGGCACTTTTCAGAAAAGTAACAACTTTGCAAGTGAAGTTTGGTTACTTTGTGGAAAAAAATGCCACAAAGTCGACATTTTGCGAAGTTCTGTCGAAGTGATGTTTTCTCAGATTTGAACATCTCTACTCGGGGTCAATATTCTCCCACTATATCCCTCAATGCCAGTCTGAATGTATAAAATAATTGCCACCTGAGAGTGTTATGCATAGAGTGATAAGTATTGCATGTTGTAATTTATTTATTTGTTTCAAAAGTTTCACCAGGAAAGAGATATTAAGCTGATAGCAGCTCATTTCCAGATGCATCCTGGTGGGAAGGGAGAAGAAGATGGAAACAATACAGTAAAAAAAACAATCAATATATAACAAGTAAAAGCAAAACTTCATAGAACTAAGATTACAATCAATAAGCGAATATGCAGTTGAACAGTTTGTGCAAGGATAAAGAGGGGACAGCAGTCCGGTGGGTAGCAAAGAGGTACAAATAAAGTGCACAGTGCAATAAATATGAGAAAGGGATTTCAAGGAAGTTTTGAGGCAGTACAAGTCGGTGATAGCAGAAGGAGCTAGAGGTTGATTGCTAAAGAGGAGAAGAAAAGTGGTTGAACAAAAGTATAGCAAGAATAGGTGTCACGTGCAGTTGCAGGTGTGAGAAGTGAAGTCGTGGAGAAAAAGAGAAGAGTGAGAGTAGGGAAGAAGCAGAGCAAATGTTTAGGGGGAGAGAATTCTATAGTTTGGGGAAGCGGCAAGAGAAAGCAGCTTAGCCAACTAGGGATTTCCTTGGTAGGAGTGCAAGGGAATGATAGCCAGAGCTACAAAGGGTGTAGGAGGAAGGTAGGGGAGGGGAGAGAAGAGACGTAAGGTAGGAGGGGAAAGAGCTGCACCAGTATTAAGATAAAAAGGAGGTACAGTGAGCGAGGTGTCTGGCATTGAGGAAGGGAAGGGAAGGGAGCGGGAGGAATACAGGGAGTAATGGTGGGTGCGGGGTGGATTGTAACGACTACTGTTGCATTGCACTGGTCCAAGGTTGGGATGATCTGGTGGGGAGGTACTGCATCCCAGAGGAGGTTGTATCCAGTGCTCCAGATAACATTGGCATTTGAGGGTAATGTATGCGTCATTTTTGACATTAGGCAAGTAAAATATGATTCTGATGTGTAAAAGTACTTGAAACTTGGAGAAACTGTCTCTTTTGAAATACATATTGAGCATTTCCACAGGTTAGGATGGTATCAGTACTCATCCGAAACAAATTTTAAAGAGTATTCCTTAAAAGATTGTGAGTAAAACAGACAAGCACTCACCTTATCTAGAGCACTGGTTGTACCATGCCATACCACTAGGCCCACTATGTCTTTCTTTGGGTGGAGGCACTGCACTATTTAATTTAAATCTTGGATATGACTCCCCCATCAGGAGTTTAATAACCCAGGCCCCTCCACCATCTTTTTTTCTCCATCAGGTTGTTTCTACCCCTGGTCTCCAACCTGCCCCATTCTGCTCCAAGTCTCCCCAGCCCAGTCACCCACCTTCTCTAGGACTTACCTCTCTGCAAAGTCCCCCAGGCATTACCCCCCATGGCGGGCTGGCTTATCCCCTTCAGGGCACAATCCAGACATGGAGGAGGCCTAGCAGTTATGTGGGGCATATGGACATTCAGCTGTGGTCAGTGTTCTTCCGCTGTAGTTTCACCTTGAGGGCCATCAGCATGCAATAGTGCACATGCATTTGTGCCGTGACACACACGCATGTATCAGCACCAAGGGTGAATGCGTCTCCATGGTACTACCATCCAGCAGGATACATGATCCCCTTCCCCGAGGGAGGAGAGCTGTCCTTGGAATTCTCGATTCTCCCTCCATCTGACTGGCCAGCCCTGAGCAACCCAGTTCCACTCCTGAACAAAGGTCACCAGCATAGTGAACAGTAGTGCTACTGCTGCATTATCAGCCAGCCCTCCTCTCAACCCTGTTGAACCCACAAGTCGGGGTAGTAACTGTTAACATTCATGGTGACCCGGTTACATGTGTGCCTAAATATTTTCATATTATGTTTCACATGTAGTCTTGATACGTAGATCCCTAGCTGGTATAAAAAAGGAAAAGACTATATGTCAATCCCGTCTGCGCTGATGTTTCTATCTAGAATTCCCAAATCCTTATAGAGCTCTTAGAGCCCCCTGGGTACTCTAATCACTGCAAAAGCAATGCCTAATGAAATGATCTGCGCAACATTACAATGGAGCCAGCCAAGATGTGACGCAGTGTCACAGAGTCCTACATGACAAAAGGGATTAACTGCCTTTGAAAATGGCACTGCCTCCTACATGAACCGCAGAATTCTGCAGTATTGCATTGCATCCTGGTAGGCTCCATTGGGTATCAGTTAGAACAGTGGTTCTCAAGTCCGAGAGCCCAGTAGTCTAAAAGGCATCGATGTGCAGCTACCAGAATTTACTGGTGACCTCACTCCTTATTTCATTCACTTCAACCCCCTGATATAACCCAAACCCTATGATTTTCTTTTCACATAGTATATAATAAATCAAGTTCCTGATGCATTTTCACTTGAAATGTATCTCCTGTGTTTATTCAAAATGTAAGAAATTGTCTATTTCATTATCTTGATAATTGACGGCAGAAAATGTGCTGTTGGACGCAAGTCGCCATGGTGTCCTCTTTGAGAAATAGAATATCTGTCACTGACAGTGATCGCCTTGCATTATGATCAGCTGAGGTCAGGCACATTCAGACTGGTATGGTCACAGGCGACTGTCTTGTATGCATGTTATCGTAAGCTTTACAGATTCTGCATTTGTTTCCATACAGTCCGCACACTGTTTGTATTCAGTTCAGTCAGAGTTGTCAACACCCAGAAAGTCCGGGGTTGGGGGCAGGGACACAACTGTCATTTAAGTACTGCATTTTGTGCAAAGAAAGGGACTTAAAAGTACAAATTCATGCCCTAACTTATAGCATAATATCCCTGAGTGAAATGCTTTGTAAAGGACTTTTTGATTCTTTACATATGAGAGGTGCTATTAGAAATAAAATTCTGTTATGTAATCTATTCTGTTTTATTAGCTGACAGCAGTAGATTAACACTGTAGGCCTGCCAGGTTACAGTGTATTACAGTAATCTAACTTTGGAGTAACAAAAATTAGTGTGTGCACCGGGGTCATAAGGTCATCAGGAAGAAATAAGGGGGAGGGTCATCTGATTTTCTGTTTTCAAAAAGGACCAATTCCATTCCTCCCAAGGGCAAATTTATTTATATATTTATTTCAGATCTCGGATTAACCATTTGCACTCAGAGCTCTTTACATAGGTTCCACGTTAGTACATTTAGAACAAGTAGGAGATTATACAGAGGATTGAGACAAACAAGGCAATAGAATTAGAATGAGAACATTTAGGTACATTTGGTCTTTAAATAAAGGAATGCAAAAATACAGCGAAAACTAAAACTGGAATAAGTAAACACAGTTAGATACATACAGGAACAGACTAAATAACTATGCCCAACAGGGAGCCTGTTAGTTGTCAGCAACAGGTGGGAGTTAGCTCACAGAAGTGCTGGAGACACGGGGTAGAGGGTTGAGCCCCAAGTGCAGGATGACCGAGAGACAGAGAGCGAGATCTGTTTGGCAGAAGGCAGATGGTAGGAGATGCCTTTGCTAGGTGCTAGCAATGGCAGACACATTGAGATTCCTGTATTAAATGGTTCTTTAGGTTCTTTTTGAAGGTCCACAGAGTGGACAGGCTAATAATGTTCTCATGGAGGGAGCTGAACCACAATGGTGCCCGATAGGCAAAGGACCTTTGTCCTTGAGATGTCCGACATTTTGGAGTCAGGAAGGACTGCAGTTCCGAATTTTGGGTAGGCCAGGGATTAGTGCTGGGAACTAGGAGTTGTTGGACCTCAGTTGGGAGCTGACCAAGGCAGATCTTTTTGGCCAGGAGGCAAGAGTGATATTTTAAGTGACCAAAGAGCGTTAGCCAGTGAGCCTTTGCATAGAGATCGCAGGTGTGGGTTAGTCGGTGTGCCCCTAAGGTGAGCCTGCAGGCATTGTTAAGGACAGTTTTTATACATCGGAGGGCAGTATCTGTGGCAGAGCCATATATTGGCAGTCTATAGTCCACTAGGGAACCCACTGAACTGTGGACCACTATGCTGAGGGCTTTAGGGGTCAGGCTCTGCCTATGGCGATAAAGTAGCCCTAAGCATTTGTTGATTGCTTTAGCTATGATGTCTATGTGGAGGGCGTAAGAGAGCGAGCTGTCAAGAGTGATTTCGAGATATTTGAAGTGATGAACACATTCAAGAGGAACACCAACCCTATCACATATTGACAGTGAGTAGTTTTTGTGCTTGTTCTTAAGGCTGGTGAACAACATGGTTTTTGTTTTTTTGTAGTTCATTATCAATTTATGATTTTTGAACCATGACTCAATGCTGGTGAAGTCACGTTGTAGCTGTTGCTCAAGAGCAGTGGGGTCAGAGCCATTAGAAAAGATAACTGCATCATCCACATAGACGAGGATACGGCACTGACTGGCTAGGGGGAGGCAATTCAGAAATAGGTGAAAGAGGAGGGGGCCCAATATTGACCCCTGTGGAATACCTGAGCACACAGGCTTGGTGTCAGAGAGAAAGGTATCTATCCTGACTTGCTGTGAACGGCAGTGTAGGTAGCTGCGGAACCATGCAGCCGCTTCAGGGGCAAGGCCTATGGCAGTGAGTTGGTCAATTAGGAGGGCATGGTTGACCATGTCAAAGGCCTTTGTTAGGTCAGTATCGATAGCCCCGATGAGCTGGCCAAGATCGAGGGATTTGTGGATGAAGCCTGTGTATTCCAGGAGGGCTGTAGTGGTGCTATGCCCAACCCTAAAGCCATGTTGCTCTGCGCATAGGAGCATGTGCTTGTTCAGATAGTCTACAAGTTGGTCGGCAACGATTCATTCAAAGGCCTTCGAGAGTGGCAGTAGTATAGAGATGGGTCTATAGTTCCTGGGGAGGGAATGATCCCCACTCTTGTACACAGGGGTGACTACTGCAGCTTTCCATTTTGGGGGAATATTGCGAGATGGAGTGAGACGTTAAGGATATGGGGGAGAGGGGACAGGATTTCTTCAAGTGAGAGTGAGATTAGTTTCAGGTCGAGGTTATCCCCACTGAATCTCACCTTCCCAAGCACTTTGTGCAGATATTTCCTGGTTTCTCCGAAGGTAATAGAATAGTCTTGAAGCAAAAGGGGGGATGTGATAGGGATTGCATGGGTGCAGCAGGGATGGTGGGGGAGAAGCAGTCGTTGGGGAGAACATGCTGCAAGTTGGTGAAGGCATTGTTAAAGGCGTTGGCAATAGATTTAGGGTCAATGATGGGGGAGCCATCAACGCAGAACATGGTAGGGGCCGTTTTGGGTTCTCGCCCGGTGACCTCATTTAGGTTAGCCTAGAATTTGCGTCCGTCATTCCAGTTCTTGGTTAGGCATCTTTATAGTATATGTTTTTGGCTAATTGGATGGTCCTGTTACAGCTGTTCCTCGCACGTTTGTAGTTCAGGATATCAGACTGCTTGCCAGTGGCCCTAGCTATATGCCAGTGGTGGTCTCTATTTTTCATTAGTTCAAGGGTATCAGGGCTCATCCAGAGGTTAAAGTAGCCTTTGATCTTCTGCTTTTTTGTTGGAGCATGGGTGTCACAGATCGTATTGAAGAGGAGGATAAAATGGTCGAGCACGTCGTCAATGTCGGAAGCCTCAAAAACCGGGGACCAGTTAGCATTAAGGAGATCCATTTTGAAGCGGTCAGCATGACCAGGTTTGAGGACACTGCTGGTGATTGTTCTAGGCGGTGGCTTGGAGAAATTATTAGCCCAACTGAACATGACAGGGGAGTGGTCACTGATGTTGTCTGGGAGGACGGAGGCATTAGAGGCATGCTCAGGTCAGTTGGTGAGCACCCAGTCAATCAAAGTACCAGTGCACGTCCTGTAGTTAGTCCAAGTGGGTGTTTCAATGAGCTGGGTAAAGTGGATAGCCTGAATTGCATCCTTGAATTGGTTAGCTTCAGGGGCAAGTCAATTAATATTGAAATCGACTAAGAGTATAACCTCAGAGCTTAGGGTTAGGCTTCCAAGACAGTCTATGATGGCATGGAGACCTTGGGCTGAGTTCTTTGGGGGAATGTAGACAGCCAGAATTGTGACAGTTTTGAAGTGTGCCCCAAGAAGAACCTTAATGGCAAGGGCCTGGGCGAACGACCCTAGGCTGGGTAAATTCAGGACTATGCCCTGAAGGTTGTCCTTAAGGTAGATTGCACAGCCACCACCTCTTTCAGATTTATGATCTTGCCTAAAGATCGAATAGCCTGGCAGATTGATGGCTCCATCGGGGATCTTGGGAGTGAGCCATGTCTCTACCACAGACAGTATGTCTGGATTATGTAGGGCTAACCAGGCTTGAAGGTTGTCAGACTTTGCTGTCAGGCTGCGGATGTTTAGTGACGCAAAGGTTAAGGTGCCTGGTGTCAGTGCACTCAACCACTGCTATAGAGGGAGGCTGGGATTAGGGTGGATGTTGTCTGAGAGAAGTAGTAGCAGGAGTACCAATCTGACCAGGTAACTTTTAAAGTGTTTAAGGTTAGCTTTGTGCTGTCTTTGTGGATTCATTTGAGCTGCATGCTTATCAGAGAGAATGGCCAGTTTAGACAGGACTGTGGGAGGGGGAAGCCCTGGCTGAGTTGGATGCATTCTGGGCCAGGTAGGCCGGGGTGTGTTGTTAGGCATGCAGTTGGCACGTGGGCCACAACTATGTACAGATGTTATAGTGCTGTAGATGTTGCCATAGGGGTGCTCCGTGATAAGAGGGTCAGCTGATTTAGGGTCATTCAGCAGCTGCAAACAGAGAGTGGGCAGGAGTATAAGAATTAGCATTAGTCTGGTTGCCATGTCCAAGATTGGAAAACAGTGGTGGCACAGCAAGAAGGGACTTGGGAGGGGGAGGAAAGTAAAAGAGATTAAGATGTGATGGAGCTAGGAGGGTGTCCTGGCCTTATAGGCTGCTGTGTACCCTTACAGTTTGGCGGTGACCTAAAAAGGAAGATGTCTTTTAGGGGAGGACAGGACAAGTGTTAGGCCTAATAGCTGCACTCTGTATCTTTAAGTGGAGTTGCAATATTAGCGAGAAGGAAGGTTGAAGATTGTCTGGGATGGTGCAGAGGAAGGAAGGGTGAGTATTTAATAAAGCTGCAAGGAGACAGTAGAAGAGAAAGTGAAGCAGAAATTGGATTATTTGCAGGGCAAAGCTTACAACAAAGAGAGCTGTAATACTTTAAAATCTACAAACCTGCAGCCTAAAAGAACTTGCACTTCAAACTACCCTTGGAGTGCAAAATTGCTGTAAACAGGCTTAGGTTCATGTTTAAATTAGGATTCACAGGACAATTTAGAGAGGCTTAAACAGTACCACAACCAGTATGTAATATTAGCTTAAAGTCCAGAAGGAGACGGAGTAGTAAAGAAAATTAAAGAACTGTAGCAGCCTGTCAGCAAGCAGAGATGATGGATTCTGGCCAGTCAAGTTTCAGCAGCATACGATCAGTCTGGTGATCAGCAGACAGTACAGCAAGGAAGGCAGCCGGTGGACAGAAGATGCCCACCCAGCTGCTTGCAGCAGCAGAGGCACCCGTGTCAAGGGTGAAGTTTTGGTCTGGTGATCGGCAGGCAGTACAGCGAGGAAGGCAGCCAGCGGACAGAAGAGGCCCGCCCGGCTGCTTGCAACAGCAGAGGCACCTGCATCAAGGGTGAAGCTTTGGTCTGGTGATCGACAGGCAGTGCAGCAAGGAAGGCAGCCAGCAGACAGAAGAGGCCCACCCAGCTGCTTGCAGCAGCAGAGGCACCAGTGTCAAGGGTGAAGCTAAGTTAGCATGTTTTACACAAAAAGTTGGATCCAAATGAGGGAATTTGCACAAAAAGTGTGTGTGAAGTGGGGTTGTTTACATGATAAAGTAGTGCAAATAGTTATTTTTTGCATGAGAAAATAACTCCCATGTGCTGGTTTAAAAATATTAAATTACATTTTTGGGGAGGGTCATTTTCCTTGAAAACAAGTGGCCCTAGATATGAGGCAAAAGGGCCAGATTCCTCAGGTAGTTAATCAAGACTTGAATGCTGCAGTCTTTTACCTTTCACCAATGCTCAGTTCTAGGTAGTGTGTGGTAGCCTGCACATAGCCAGCCAGCACTTGACCCAGCATGTGCAGGAACATTGGGCTTCATCTCCAGTACTGTGAATCCCTTGCCTTTCACTGGGGCCACAAATAGGCTGTGGAAAACCAGAAGACTGATCCATAGCCAACTGAGCACAGATGAAGGCTTTCATTCACGTAGCATGTCCGGTACTAAATTGCTACCTGCTCTGACAAGCCCTCTGACTGAATTTCAGCACACTGGGGATCTCCTTTTTTCCTAACAATGCCTCTGTGCCTGTCCCATTTTTTTACGACTTTGGGCAGAGCCAACAGGAATATTGCATGTACAAAAGGAGTGATGTCACATTTTCTGTCCGTGGAACTGACTGAAGGTGTAAACAGTCTCCTCCACCTTACCCTCCTCCAAGAAATGTTTTCCGCCCTCAAATAAATATGTTTTCATGTTAGTCAATGGTTGCAGGGTACTATTTTCTTTCTTAAATGGGTGGTACAAGAACTGGAACCTGAGTAGTGGGAGGCAGCATTGTTTTTTGGGGGAAGTAAGATCCAACCCACCTCCACCCAAGAAGCTCCTAAAGATCCACCCCACCTTTTTTTGCATTCACGTGGGAGGGGCATGAAGTGGATCTATCATGTTGAAAGAAGACTCACTAGTTTGGATCTGGACCAAGGAACAGAACAAGTCTGTGGAGACCCTGCATTTTTTTAAGGACTAGAAGAACAGATAATACTTAATGCCTTCAAACTGACTTAAAAACCCTTGGAACAAATGATCATCAGAGTTACCTGGTGTCTCAAAAGGAAAGACTAAGAAGTGTCTGAAAACTATAGCTTCGAAGGATTCAGCTTCCAAGGAAAATAGATAACTTTCAGGTATTTCTTAAACATTTATATACTAAAAACAAAGTTCAGCTTTGGGAATTAACAATATTTGTTTACTATATTCTATCTATCTATGTATATATAGTTTGTCTTTTTAGTTGTTTCAAAACCTTGAAAGCATTGGTGTTAGTAATGCATTTAGAAATACAGTTTTTATTTGTCTTTACAGATAAATCGTGCAGGTTCACGTGAGGGCACATTTTTTGGGGGAGGGGGTTCAAATTATTTTAATCATGGGTACAGTACTTGGTAAACACAGTCTGTGATGAACTGTATTTTTCTTTTTAAGTTTGAGAAGTGGAGTTGACTTGCACATGTTAAAAATACCAGCTGCAATTAACAACTACTTGTAAAAACAAAATGCTGCTTTTTTTCCCTTCTTACTTTTTTCCTGGCTCAGTTTATATCAGTGAAAAGAAAGACTGGAACACCTATCCCATAGGCACTTCACAGCACCTCATTAAGCCATTTGAAACCACCATCCTAAGAGCAGTCAGTGTGCTACTTTGCAGGACATTGCATAGCTAGAGACCCAGCCTTGCCTTTTTCAAAATAATATACCTACTTCATTCTCAGGCAGGCAGTTCTGGGCTACTGTTTATATTCTACTGAATCTTCTTAACTTGCAGTTTGTAACTAAAGGTGTTTACAACCGAATGATAATAACCACATGTGCTTCACTTGCAAATAGGTAGACATTTGTGTGTCTAATTTCTGTTTGACTTACTGTAGGTTACACATAGAATCTGAAAAATTCATAACATGCTGTATTGTGATTCAATGAACTGATAAATGGTGTTTCTTTTACATATTCATTTCTCCTGATCATGGATATATTACAACAATAATTTCTCAACAACATTTTTACAAATAAGGAGTTTAGCAGTAATGTAGTTGATATGGTGTAAAGAGCTGCTCCCTGGAAAATTACCTGGTTTTGGGGGTGGGGGGGTTGCCACAAGTGGAATGGGACTTCATGGATGGGGGAGCTCATAACAGCAGAAGTGGCATATTGGCATTAAAAGCTTAGTGGTATGGATGTAGAAGCATCGGTATTTAAGCATGACTTTGGTAGAGGACTAATTGTGATGGGGGGAGTGAGTCTTGGTATTTTAAACATAATGATTTTCTAAAACTTCAGCCTTCAACGGGTTAGACTTTGTAGCCATCTGTACAGTATATCACTAAGCCACATGCAGTGGGGTATGGGTAAAACCCAGATCACCAGACCCAGGCCAGAGCTGTAAAATCTGGACTGGGCACAGCTTGTGCAAATATTGCTGATCCGGTGGAACAGCAATAAAAGATAAACTATGCAATACCCTCAATAACAAACCTACCCCAGTTTACATTTACCCGATGCCCATTTTTAGGTCTTATATAGTCATATCTTCCTTCAAGAGAACAGCTTGTAATGAAATATGTTGAATTTACATTGGCATTTGGGCATATGCACTTTTATATTATATGAATTTTGTGTGTGAACTGTATATCAGTCTCTAAAAAAAACAATTAAACACAACAAATGTCTTCAAAAACTTGTCTCAACATTGTGTTTGTCTTCCACCTTGTCACAACATACAGTTGTCTCAGCAGTATTTTCAGTTAGGGTACAGTACCTTCATGTATATGATGACCTGGTTCTGTTGAGTTGATTGCTATAACAGTGCATAGAATAAAATGCAAAACATATAGGTAACTGTAATACTGATGGTGGCATTATTTTTAATTATACAATGGCAAGGAAAAATGTAAGATGCTGATTGGCTGCTGACCCATTGAAACAGTGATGTTATTACACAATAACATCACCGTAGCTTTGGATTTGGATCATTCCTTGCATTTTCTGTTAAGAAATATTTTTCCACACTAACAAAAACATCCTTTAAAATATATTTTTTATTCTGTATATAACAACAAGCCATTGTATAATTGCAATAAGGCACTCCAGGGTGTGTGTTATTGTGCAACAACATCACTCCAGGTGTAACGTTATTACTTGATAACACACACCCTGTCGTGCCTTATTGCTTAAATATGCCCTTTCTCAATTTACTGTACTTTGATTCACTTAGTGTATGCAACAGCCTTCATGTGAACACTCTGGGCTTCTCTTTGACTTCTGATATCTATTTGCTTTAGCTGTTGTATATTGTTTAAACTGCTTTGGTCTTCTTGATGTGGTGCCTGTGTGCCTAAACTATGTAATTTGTTTATCTACTGCTACCCGTGTATCTCCAGTGAATGCTTGTTATAACTGTCTGCTCTCGAAGCCATTGTTTTTTGAGTTGTTAACTGTGCTGTCTTTGTATTAGTTTCAATGAGGTGCCTTTGTAAATGAGTCTCTGACTCAAAGGTTTGTAAATCTGATATTTTTTAAATAAATAAATAAATAAATGTTTATGTTCAAGCCCATGAAACACCCTTATCTAATTAATGCATTCACAGTTGTAGTGGCTCTGCCAGATCTTGTTTAAACCAGAGATGGGATCCACATTCAGTACCCTCTCCAGAAGCCTGTTGCATCTATCCACTACCTGCTCAGTTAAGCACTTTGCACACCCCCTTTTTGAGCACTCCTATCTCAAGTTGTGATCCTGTTAACCTGAACCATAATCTGAATAACTTACTCATATGCACCATCACAAAATGCCTCTCAAATGCAATGAATTTCACAAAGCACAAGGATTTTTACACTCAGATTTACCCTTGCTTGAGCTGGCCCAGTTGTGCTGAGGGTTGAGGCACTGGACGCCACACCTCATGCCACGCTGGAGATCCTGGTTCAGGAATAAGCCTGGGTCATCGGGGGTTAGCAGGGGAGGACTAGGATTGAGTGTACACAGACTGCTCTCCTAGTTCTAGGGAGGGATGGGGGAGCCTCTGGGGATGCCCAGTGGTACTACCAGTGCTGGTGCATATGGGGGGGGGAGCATGGCAGACACTGTCACACTGTGCCTAGGCATCAATGCACGTCCATGCTCCCATGGGTAATACAGTGGAAAAAAGGCTGGGCATGACCACGAAGCTTGATGGCTGCACTCCCGCCAACCTGGAGGCCTGTCATGGAATTGCTTTGGTGGGGTCTGGGCCAGCCCAGGACAGAGAGGTGAGGGGAGACCCTTCCTTGAGCTGGAATGGCTGTACCAGACCCCCTCACATATCAAGTGAGCCTGCTGTCCTCTGGGTCGGTGGGGGCCGGTGGCTGGATGCCCCCGTCGGTGTGCTGCAGAAGGCACAAAAGTAGATAGAATAAAAAAAATTAACATTTGCTCCATAAAAATGTACTCATATTCCTCACAATTTTAGACCAGTTTCTGAACACACAAAGTATTAAACACTGTACTACCTTGGTAGAATAATTTCTTTAACACTAAATATCTTGGGCACAGTACTATTAGACAGATTATTACAGGGTCGGACTTGGGTACAGGGGGCCTACCTAGAAAGTGGATACAGGGATCACCTGGAAAATCAATATGGGTGGACCCAGATGGACACACTCATATCAGTGTGCCACTTAAATAGGACAGACTAGCTTTATGCTTGCATCTTACATTTACCTATGGTGCCCCAAATACCCCATGTGATTAGAAAAATAAAAGATGATAAATGCAAAAATTTTCAGAGTTCAGGAAGTAGGCAGGTACCCAACCAAGGAGGGTCCACCTGGAAATTTCCAGGTATCCTGGTGGACCAGTCTGACTCTGGATTATTCTTTAATACGAGAAAGTGCTACACATTCTGCCTATTTGCTCTGAATTTTGGAGGCCAGTACTATAAATCTTAATGCTGAAGCACCCTGTTGAATATTTATATCTCTCTGTCATGGTCCCTTTCACTTCTGTCCTCAAGTACATGTGGAGGTTCTGCAACATTCCCTGTAGCTATTTCCCTGTTAGCTCCTGTTCTAGCATTATTGTTCTACACTGTATCATCTCTAACTTATCCCTGTCCTTCTTAAAATAGGGGTTCCAGAACTGCTCTCAGTAGTCCAGGCTTAGCTAGACCAGCAACTGGTATAGTGGCAAGATAACTATCTCACAATGACTAGACCTGGGGAGAATATACTGTATATATAGTCCTCTTCTGCTAGATTTCCATGGAATTTCAGAAATTCTGCCTAATTCCATGAATTTCCATTGAAGCAGAATTCCAACATTTTGAAAGCACCATGTTTTTATTTTTCAAACTGCAGATTAGTAATCCGTACTTTATATTCTGCAGTTAAACCATGGATTCATTTTCCACTAAACAGGAAATAATATTCCACAGATTACATAATCCACAGAATATTACTCTGGGGTTTACAGAGAAAATGCTTTTCAGAAATCTGCAGAATTAAAACAGAAATTCCAAAAAGTATTCCAGAAGCAGAACTGCCATTCTGCACAAATGTTGCCCATGGAGTTAGATATTCCTCATAGCTCTGAGTATGACTTGAGACCCCCACCGATGCATCCTGGTATCCTATTTGCCATTCCACAAGTTTTCTCATATTGACTGGATGGCCTTATACCTGTTTGTATTATTAGTCCCAAGTCTGTTTCCTCTTTAGTGGCTTTAGTGGCTCCACTCATAACCCATCAATGATATAGACCACCTGGGATTTTTGTCTATCTGCATTATCTTTCACATCTTGGCAGTGCATGTTTGTTGCCTGATGACTGGCCACTGTTTGACCCTTTCTATATCTCTTTTTATGCTTTCCACTGCCTCTGCTGAGTCCATCTTACTTAGGGTTACCACCTTTCAAGAAGTCCAAAGTGGGACATTTCTTACTGAAACATGATTTTTCGCAGGACAGTACGTAACCTCGACCAATGCAACAGACTTCTTTTCACTATATAATCAGAATTAAGGCTAAGTATTGTAGTTTCTTAGTTGCTTATATTGTTTCTTATAATTTTAAGGTATTTTAGTTAAGGTATTTTAGTTTTCTGCAACATTTAGTGGAAAGTTAGAAAATAGTTTTTCTTCTATAAAGTCAGGACATTTAGTATTTTTCACGTTTTTTTTGCAGGACGCAGCTGCCCAAATCAGGACTGTCCTGCGAAAATCAGGACAGGTGGTAACCCTAATCTTACTGTACAGCTCTGTGATATCAGCAAATAGGCTAATTTTGTGGTTTTGTCCTTCTCCACATCACAACTAAAGAATATTGGAAATTAGGACTTATTCATCAAATAAAACATTGAAATAATCCTTTTTTGAGTTTATTTTAAATTACATGAATATCCTATGATCTTCCCAAAATGCCATCATTTCTCTGGTTAACAGCTTCATCAGGGTGTGAAAGATCCAACAATGCCTGCGTGGCCTCTCTCATCTTAAAGTTCCCCTGGCATTCCATTCAGGAATCACATCTTGCTTATGATTCAGGTCATTCTCATAGGTTTGGGTCACATAAGCGATGCTGGCTCTTTCCAGCCCTGATGATGTGGTTACCCAGCGAAATGATGGCATCTGGGGAAGATCACGGGAAGATCTTATCATTTAGGATAAACTAAAATGAGATTTTTTTAAATGTGTTCAGTGAGTGATTTCTCATTTCCACTATTTGGTTGTGTAGAAAGGCTGTAGTGTAATGGACTCCTCAAGCTGTTTTCCATTTATCTGTGGGTTGGATGCCACACTAGGAATTCTATGTCTCCTTCCCTTGATCGCTGAGATACGCATTGACTCCTGTAGGACATGGTTAGCGACTTTTCCCATCTGTGGATTTGCCATTCTAGATGACCCTTTTGACTACACTTTGAATTTTACACCTGTAAGCCAGTTGCCTGTCAATGTTAATGTTCTCCCTGAGCCCTGTTTGGTCTATTTCCTATTGTTTATTGTTTGTTTATTGTGAAATATTCAGAAAGACCTTTGAGTCAGAGACTCATTTACAAAGGGTCCACGTCATACATCAAGGGACAGTACAAACAATTGATAAGACAGAGATGACAGTACAGGATAATTAAATAACAAAGGAAATGCATTACAATTCATAACATGAGATACAGGGTAGATCAGGAGGGGCTTAGGTCAGTATAATAGAGGGGTCATAGGCAATCACATAGGTTAGAGGCTTGTAGGAGTTCCCTCAGTCTAGTTTTGAAGAGACCTAGCCTTGTTTCATTTGTTGTTTGGATAGGGAGGGAGTTAATCAGATTAGGGGCTTGGTAGCTGAAAGTCCTTTGAAGTTGGGAGGTATGAGGACGAGGAACCCATAGCAGCTGCCAGTTCGAGTTTCTTGTGGATCTGGCAGTGTCAGCTGGGTGGATAATGGAGGAGAGAGAGGGAGGGAGGGGCAAGTCCAAGGAGGATCTTCTTAGTTATTAGGCATGTATGATACCGGATTCTGCTATCGAGGTTTAGCCATTTAGAGGAGTTGTAGAGTTTGCAGGTGTGGGTGCGGTGATCACAGCCTAGAATGAGCTGGCAGGCTTTGTTGAGAACAAGGTGGAGACTGTTTAGGGCAGAGTTGGGGGCAGCACAGTATATGGTAATACCATAGTCAAGGACGGCAAGGATGGAGAAGTTGACCGTAGGCCGTAGGGCTTCCAGGGTGAGGCAATGTTTGTGTCTATAAAGCACACCTAATCTCGAGTTTAGGGCTGAGGCAAGGAGGAGAATGTGCTGTTTATAGTTGAGGCTGGGTCGAGAGTGATCCCAAGGTATTTAAAGTAGTTAACTTGCTCGAGGGGGGCGTGGTTGATAGTGAGAAAAGGGGGATAGCGGTTCTTGCGAGGGTTCTGCGGGTGGCAGAAGATCGTGACTTTAGTTTTCTTGTAGTTGATAGTTAGCCACTGGTTGGAGAACCAATGTTCTGCTTCATGGAAGCTATGTTGGAGTGTTTGGTGGAGGCTAAGTGGGTGGAGTCAGAGGAGAAGAGTACTGCGTCATCCGCATAGAGGAGCAGGTTTCCGGGGACGGCCAACAGAAGGGAGTTTAGGAATAGGCTGAAAAGTAAAGGGCCAAAAATTGAGCCCTGCAGTACTCTAGAGCAGACCAGGAGGCAAGGGGACAGGACAATGCCTACCTTTATCTGTTGTGTTCTATCCAACAGGTAGCTGGCAAACCATTTTAAAGTATCGGAGAAGCCGCTGAAGGAGAGAGTGTTTAGGAGAAGGGCAGTTTGGTCTATTTCCTATCTGAATCTTCTGTATGGGATGGAGTCAAAGGCTTTACTAAAATCCAAGCAAAGAATGTTTCATGCCAGCCGGGCCTTTATCCATTTGTTTAAGGTGCCAAACATGATAGTTTCATATGTCTCTTGTGTCACTTCCCAAGGCATGCCATTATCCCACAATGACACATACCCCATCATGCCTTATTGTTTAAAGAATAGAAGCCTCAGTAGAAAAATCTACAAAAAGGAAGAGGACAACAAAATCAAGAGCCCTACTAGGTGGAAGAACTATTTTAGGATAAATTCAGCCCAAATTTATATTTTTTATTATGTAAATCTTTCTTTTTTATTTTCTACATACAAATAAACTCACAAACCTCCATTTCATAAGCACAATAACAAACTCCAGTATATGCATTATGCTAGATCACCGCACTTCCTAAATGGTTGAAAGCACTTGTGGTCTTATACCTCACAATACACCCTGGAGGGAGGAGAGAGCATAATGCACACTCTGGATTGTGCATTGATGACAGCTGTTTACAGGGCAAAGGGATAGTCTCTGTTGGCTTTAAGCATGTCACCACTTGTCTCATTAAGATGCCAGAACTGCTCACCTTTGGTTTGTGGTCTTTTCACCTTTATAACATGTGAGGAGACACTTTTATAGTCCAAAGGTTTGCCCCTGTGCAGTAGAAACATACACGTTCCATGCTGATCACCCAATTGGCATTCCAAACTCAGCAAATCTTTTTTTCATAAAAAACATTAATTTTAGTTAGGAATGATTGAAAAAGCCTCTTCCAACTATAGAAACAAAGAATCTGTTGGCAGAAAAAGGTCCGTTGGTCCAGCAGGTCTGCCATTTCACAACTAGCTATTGTGGAATGAGAGAGTAGTAGATCTTTATACTTCTTGACCCTCTCCAAAGGGACACCCAAAGTAGCAGACGTGTGCTACAGAAGGGTGGCAAATGAGGTTGACTCACCTTGAAAAGATTCACAGTCCAACGAATCGAGGTCCCCTCAACCACTAGTGAAGAATACCAGGGAAGACCCCCCCTCTGAATCAATATGTTGGTCACCAAACAAGGGCCAA
This sequence comes from Neoceratodus forsteri, assembly GCA_016271365.2. NCBI lineage: Eukaryota > Metazoa > Chordata > Ceratodontiformes > Ceratodontidae > Neoceratodus > Neoceratodus forsteri. Next base: position 1,703,606,886 of record CM028129.1, on the reverse strand, counting down.
GACCACTTCTCAAAGGTGGAAAACGCCAAGCTATCTGGGATCACCACCACTGACAGTATCCCAGGAAACCTGTATCCAGACTAAGAATCGTAATCTGGAGCCCCTTCCCACAGTTGTGGGAGTGGGGGCTTCACCTCAATTGGCTGAAGAGGATTAACTGCAGGCAGTGGGACCCCCCCGCAGGGGTTGGAGGCATCATCACCCAAGATGCAGCCAAATGGGAAGACACCATAGGACTTCCCTGCCCATGGCCTGTAAAGACCAAATGCTTTTGGAGGAAGTCCTCATATTTCCTCCTCAGTCAGTATCATCAATGGTCTCCAAGGAAGACATCAAGCTTGATTGGTGTCAGTCACAGTGTCAAGTGGAGTGGGATGGAGATAGAAAAAGGGACCTTGATCTCAACCTCTATTATTGACCTCCCCTAGGTCAACAAGGGTCCATCTGCAGGGCTATATAGGCCACCTGCCAAGGTAGTGTAACCCTGATGGGAGGAACCATGGAAGGCATCTGTGGTAGGACCACTGGTTGAGGATCCACCGAGGTGGGTTTGACTGGGGTCACTGGTGGATTATCTCCCTAGCCAGAGAAAGCCATGACAAAATCAGGGTCTTGGAGACAGACAAAGCCACATCCATCTCTTATTCCTTGCCATTTGGGTCAAGAAAAATCTCAGCTGCCTCTTTAACCTGAGAGTCAAGCAGTGAACATTGATTTTTCCATTGTTGGGGACACTGTGGAAGAATTGACAAGCTTGTCCAAGGTCAGTCTGTCAGGCAAACTGGATGATCAAGAGAAGCAGGAATGCTCCCTCTACCACAGTGAAAACAGTGGCATTTTTTAATGCTTACTTTGATAAGGGGGGCTGTCACTGAACATCTGAAGGGTGGGGCACATGTCCCTGATCTCTGGGCAGTCCTTGAAATGAATACCTGGGGTCAGCCCCACTGGGACCAAGGCCATAGCCACCAAAGTCCCTGCTGTCACCTCCTCTTCCATTGCCAGCATCAGGGCCACCAATCCCACAGTCACTGAGGCCTGCTTTTACTCTGAAGGCCTTCTGAGGAGGAGGCATGCCTTTTGGACATTGAGCAACATGTGGTGCATGGCCTGATAATGCCTGCACTATCTGATGTTGTGATCAGCCTCCAGAGAGTACAGGCATGTGCCATGGCCGTTCATGACTAACATATTCATCCAACAGGTTATGCACCTTTTAAAACCTGGCTTTGTGCATTTCCTGGCTCTAATGTTTGATAGAATGGTAACTGGAAGATGAGTTTACACTGCACAGGCTAAATCAAAAGAATTGATGATAGTATATTTGTTTCACCAAGAAATTAATGCTTGAAAACTGGAATCCCTTTTACTGCAGAAGCTGGGAAGGAGGATACCTGTCCTTTCTGGTGGAAAGAAAGATCTGCTATCAGATGGGGCAGGGCTGGAGGTCCACACCACAGGTGGTGGGAGAACTCTAGCTTGAAAACATCTGGTGATGTGAGCTATGCCCAGCAACTGCCCAAGTGTGAATAGTGGACTGAATCTAAGTTGGTAGAATCTCCATTATCTATGTACATGTGTAATGGCAGGGGGGTGTAATGGAGAGCTACACATACAGGTTTTAAGTTGTAACCATACCCAAATCCGTAATTACAATATAATAAAAAATTATTCACAAAACTCAGAAAGGTGGATAGTGTGCACTGAAAAAAAAGACACAATATGGTGTTTTAGAAGTATACATCCTCTACCTAAACAGTTTCCTAGCACCATACTAAAATGTTCCACACCCCATAGAATACACAAGTGCGAAGGCGAAGGGCTTGCGGTCTCCACTGTTGAGATGGCACTGCTTGCTTTCCTATCTGGAAGTCATGATGGCTGATTGGGTTTCAGTGGCGGTTACAAGCCGATTTTGTGAAAAATGAAGATGGGAAAGGAAAGAGTTGGCTTTTAATGAACAGACTGTGTGTATTTTTAGAACCTAAGGATTTTCCCATCTGTCTTCAGTAGAGTTTTAAGAAAACTATTTGGGAAAAAATCAGGCAGTAGCTCCCTCTGATATAAAATATCTGTTTAACATCTTCTGTTTTGTATTTTCATAAAACAGGTAGGGGAAATACTGTAGTCTGACTAGTCTACAGCCACGTATGGCCCAGAGGGAGCTGAGATTAGCGCAGAGAATTAACGGGGGTGGACTTTTTCAGATACATTGGGGAGAAAAGGAAGTGTAAGGAGACAATAGTGAGGATAAAAGGGGTGGGAAGTGGACGGAAAAGGGGGAGGAGCAGGCAGAGGCACTGAATGAATACTTTTGCTCAGTGTTCATGGATGAAAAAGGGGAGGACTGCGACCATCATGGGCTGAGAGGGTGGGGACGGGGGAGAGGAGGCGAGAGATGGAAGAACTGAGGCAAGTAGAGTCCTAGAGGGACTGAAGGTACTGAAGGTAGACTAGGCAACAGGGCTGGATGGTATTCACCCCAGGGTGCTGAGGGAGATGGCAGAGGGATTGGTGGAGCCATTGGTGGATCTGTACAGCACCTCATTGGAGTCAGGATGTGTGCCACTGGACTGGAGGATGGCACATGTAGTACCATTAAACAAGAGCGGACCGAGGGATGAACTGGGTAATTATTGTCTGGTGAGTCTCACCTCCATAGTGTGCAAACTCATGGAAACGATTCTAAAGGAAAGACTGGTGTTATACCTGAAGGACAATGGCCTCCAGGATGTGAGGCAGCATGGGTTCATTTCAGGGAAATTTTGTCAAACCAACCTGATACAATATTATGACTGGGTGACAGGTGAGCTGGATAAGGGTCATGCGGTGGATGTTCTTTACTTGGATTTCAGCAATGCCTTCGATTTAGTGCCTCATGGGTGGTTTGGGGGGAAGCTAACTGGTGTAGGGGTAGGGGCAAAAATGATGAACTGGATTACAAGCTGGCTGAGTGGAAGGCTGCAACGGGAGGGACACCATGGGGCATGGGCTAAGAATAGAGGGGGGGGGAGATTTAGGAGGGAAATGATGAGACACTATTTCACAGACAGGGTGGTAGCAAAATGGAATGCACTACCAGAATGGGTGGTATCATGTAAATCTGTGAACAGATTTAAAAGGGCATTGGACAGGAAACAGGGGAGCGTGAGGGTGGGGGAGACGGAGGTGGCAGTGGGATGACAAAGGGGAAGGGGTGGGGCAGCTGCAAACCAGGGGTGCTAGCTGCACTCTCCAGCAGACTTAGATAGACCGGGTGGTCTGTTTCTGCTGACACATTCATATGTTCGTATACATGTATGGTGAGATCACTTCAAAACTGCACAAAGCAAAGGCTGCCCACTTGTCACAGCGCATGTAAAATCAATATGCCAGCAACCATTTAGAATGTTAAGGTTTTATTTATTTATGTATTTTAATCTATTGTTTTTCCCCCTCCCATCTGTCCTTCGTGAATATATCCTGTTCAGGCTCTATGAACCTTTATGGTGATGGCTGGGAGTGTTTTGTTTTTCCTGCTTTTTCTCCCGAGTCTACTCACCACCCTAGTGATGTGGGCAGTGCCTCTGTCAGCATCAATGTCACTGCATCCCTACGGTGAGAGGAAAGCCCCCTGGCAAAGCTGTAGGAGTCACTGTGGCACCGGAACCCACTGTCACCCCTCCCCAGCTGAGGTGCACTCCTGAGCAGCAGGTACCTCAGCTGGGCCCTTCCCCCCCGAAACGGCAACCCATCTCCACTCCCCAATGCAGGTCGCCAGTGGGGCAGAACAATGTACAGCTGCTGGGGCACTGGGCCAGCCCCTACTGGTCAGCTTTTAAACAACAATCATTTTTTTCCTACAAACAACTAGCACATTAACTGTAATCCTCCCAGCTCCCCCTAGAGTCTTCCAATGGCGGATGAACTATTTTGCATTAAAATTTAAATGTAACATATTGTTACTTTTTTAATTTGTTCTAAACAGTATAATTACTTGTTGTATTTTTATTGACAAAGTTACTAATTTCATAAGTGCAATAAGACACTCCAGGGTATTGGTGGTTGTGCCACAACCACATAACCTGAGGCAAAACGCACTCAGCCTAAGGCCAGAGGGAATTTATTTATTTTTTCAAAAAATGGTACAGGGATCTAACTGGTTGGAGGGAGTGAGTGGATTTTTAAAAATTATATATTGTTTTTCTTACGATACGCCATGTACTGGAATAGGTTATAAGCGTCACTCAAACTGAAGTTGCTGTTTAGCCTCCATGCTTTCAAAGTGCTGCTAGAAATACACTACACCGATACATGTACTTGCCACTAGATTCTTTTAGATAGTATTGTACCTTGGTTGCTATAACCCTTGTTTGTAATACATTGATCTTTTAATATATTGGACTTCCCACTTTTTTCTATTGTGTAACACACCCATTCTAGTGTATTTTACTTATTTATTTTATTTGAAAAAAACGTTTGGCCTAGGAAAGGCACACTATGATGTTATTGCTTGTTTCCAGGTATATCCTGGATGGTGGGTAATGGTTGTATTTTATTTGCAGGGGGTATATTGGCCAAGACACCGGGGAAACTCCCCTCCCAAGTGTGCATGGTTTTAGATGTATATTCTGAAACACGGACGAATTACTACAGTAGTACCTTGAGGGAACTATGTGGTATAATTAAACAATAAGGCACGACAGGGTGTGATATATCATGGGATATTGTCAAGCCTCAGGTGGTTGGGCACGAGGCCGCAGGCTGAGTGCATCCAATGACCCAAGAAGTGACGATATCCCATGACATACCACACCCTGGAGTGACTTATTGCTATTATGAACCGAGTTTGAAGTTTTATGAATACAAAAAATTAAAAAACAGGTTTTAAAACGTTTTATGAATGAGTTTTTGGGTGGTGTAGGAGTACATTTTGAAAAAATAGTTCTCAGACAGTAGAGAGCGAGGAGGCTGGTGGTGCCAGAACTTTTTTGAAGCCGTGATGATGTAGACCGATATCATCATGGCTTCAAAGAGCTCTTGGCCAATCAGATTCCTCTATTTACGATCCTCAGTTCATAATAAAGTATTATGTCTGCAGGTCAGGTGTCACTGGGTGCCGCAACAACTGTGCTGGTCTCAACAAGAGCTCTATATGTACATTCAAAGACAGATCCAATGTTTGCATTATCAAGAGCAAAAGATCTTATCATGTAATACATTTTTCCATGTATGGAAGTATTGTACAGGGTGGATGTGGTAGCCTGTTGATATACCTTTCTTTGTAAATCACTGAGTTGTGTTACTGATTTTTCATTGTATTACTTGTACCTAATATATGATGACCTCATATGAAGTCTGATTTTTTTTCTTCAACAAAACTTGCCCTCCCAAGTGTTGGAAAAATAATCTCTTTCTGCTACCACCTATTAAAATCTAATTTACTGTCCTTTTTCAAAGGATTGGTCCCGTTGGGACTGTAGCACACTGTGTGTTGCTATCGGATGCATTAAAATGGTGGATTTGACAAGCAAGGTGCCCCTATATATTCTGGCAAACAACTCTGCCTTTACATCTGCTGTCAGAGAACATTGCTAATAAAGTAAGAGCCATTTATACTCAGGGATGCGAAGCATTACCTAGACCACAGTGGATCCAGAAGCAAATGATTTGATACCTTTTAATGGACCAACATACTGTAGATGTAACAAGAAAAGTTAGTTGGTCGATTAACCAGTTCTCTTCAGAAGCTCAACAACTTGAGCTTCTGAAGAAGGACTGGTTGGTCCGAAAGCTAGAGCACTTTGTTCTTGTTGTTACATCTATGTTGGTCCATTAAAAGGTATCAAATCATTTGCTTCTGGATCTATTCTTGCAAGGACCAATACGGTAACTACTAAATCTAGATTTCTAGACCACAGTGGGAAGCTGAGTTGAAGAATGTTACATGGTTATGACTAGGATGTATTTATGTTCCTTCTTTCTGCTTCTTTTTTTTTTTGATTGGCTTATTTTCTTCTGTGTTTAGATATTTCTGACTTGAGAGGTGTCTCAGGATGGTAGCAGCCACTGTTTCATACTGTACTATAATGCCTTTAGGGGTAGTTGGAGGTTGGGATTTAGCTTGTTTTCTTGTTTTCTTTCCTTTTAAGTTTTCTTTTTCTGTTGGCTTGCACTGTATTGATGGTTAACTGTTTATAACTATTTATTCATATTTTTATTAATAAAAAAATCCTAACTAGAGGAGCACAAAGTGTCATCCTGGAACAGATGGCCTATGTCCAAAGTAAAACGGGTCTTTATGGCCAAAACATTCTTGATACCTATGTTTCTTTACATTAGTTTCATTTTCACTCTGCCCAAGAATTTGAAGGCAAAAATTCGTAATGTCATTTTCTGACTTTTATGGGGCAGCTGCCTTAATCCAGTAAAACAAGCCCACACATAACAGGAAATCAAAAAAATTTGCAATTTAAACATGACTAACCCTTTTTTTTCCACTATTTTTTTTAGTAATTTTCTTAAACCTATTTTGGTACAGACTTCCAAATGATGGGCTTGTTTTGGACAAGCATGGTTTTCTTTGGTGTTCTCCACATGGAGAAGAGGGAGTTTTTCCCTTCTAGGGTGAGTATCACCACTTCTTTTTTCCTTTTAGTAAAAAAACATAGCATTTGACAGCAGAAAAGGACTGTTTAGCCCACCTAATCTGCCCAGATGCTCCCTTCTCTGTCTTTGCAGACCTTATCTGGTCTCAAGCGACCTTCCAATCTCACTGCATCCTGTCTAATAGCCCTCATTTTTCTCCCATGCATGCTTGAAGCCCCCTACCCACTGTGCTAGCCTCTACCACTTCCTCTGGCAAACTATTCCAGGTATCCACTACTCTTTCAGGGAAGAAATATTTCTTCACATCACTCTTGAACCATGCCCCCCAACCCCACCTCCAGCCTCACTGCATTCCCTCTGGCATTGGAGCTTGTTCGCATTTTAAAGAGACTTTCCACTGGTACCTTTATTCACCACTTTGAGGTACCTTTAGAGCTCTCATATCCCCTCTCCCTCCTTCCAGAGTGTACATGTTGAGATCTCGCAATATCTCTTGTAGGATTTCTTGCACAAACCGTGCACCATTTTAGTTGCCCCCCCCGACTGCCACTACTTCATGTCCTTTCTGAGGTGAGATCTAAAAAATTGAACACATAATCAGGTGTGGCCGCACCAGCGAGTGATAAAATGGTAGCATCACCTCCCTCATCCTGCTGAAGATACCTCGCCCTATGCAACCCAGCATTTAACTGGCACTGTGTACTGCCTTGTTATACTGCCCTGCTGCCCCGAGGTGCCGAGATATAACACTGAGCTTCCTTTCCTGTCTAGTGACAGTACCTCCAATCCCATTCACAGCACCAGTGTTTCTATATTCTAGGTGCATTATTTAGCACTTTTTGGCACTGAACTCAAACTGCCATGTTTTTGACCTTTCCTTGAGTTTCTCCAAGATCCCTGAGCAATTTTTCTATCCCTTCCTGACTGTCCACTCTATCGCAGATTTTAGTGTTATCTGCAAAAAAGGATGTTTGGTTTAATTCATTTACCTTCTAACCCTGTCTTGAACTGTGGTCAAATAAACAGAAAACAGAGAAAGCAGGATAAGATTAGAACTATTTGATGTGATTTTAGGTACCAGCTGATTGAGCTGGCAACATTTTTAATAGTTCACCTTAAAAAAAATCACTTGAGTGCTTTCAGTCTTGCAGATGTCTTTGTTGTAAAAAAAAACTGCAGTGCATGCAAGCATAAGAACTTTTAATAAACACAAGGTTCTATGCTGTTGTGCCACAGCGTTGACATGGCTACTGTGGTATAATGGCATTCCGACTTGACTACTGTGATACAGCAGCATCTGGAAGTGTAGAGATTTCAATACACAACACTAAACAATATACTTTATAAAAAGGATTGGACATTTCCCATTTCCTGACAGGCAAAACAAGTTCTGAGACCATATCTAAATTCTCCACAACTGTGCTAGTTTGAACAAGTTGAGGCAGTGGATTCAGAATATGGGCAACTTATACAGAATTCGTGAGCCGCTTAACCCATTCGCTGATTTCCACCACAAACATAGCTGCCACCTTTATTGATAAAAGCCTTCAACTAGGTCTTAAAATAAAATGCCATTAATTAAAAAAAGTAAATTGAATGTTCTTTATACTGGTGAGCCCGTTCCTGCAAACAAATTTAAAAATTGAGTACTTTTCAGAGTTTCCATTTCTACTGGTTCTCTGATGACAAATAAAAATATCCTTGCTATGCATACCAGTTTGCCAAGACCTGCTTGAAAACAGTACAACGCTGGAGAATATCCTTAATGCAGATGTCTACCGTAACCAGGAAAAACTGCATGACTGCTGTAACCTCCTATTTTACAGAACCTATTTATGTAAAGGCCTGGAGTATCCCACCTGATGTACTGACAAAGCAGCCCATAGACCCAGGAATACTAGACAAAAATGGGAGATTTAGTTTGGATTTGTTCCCACGAGAAATTGCAGGTTCAGAGTAACCATAAACATAACAGTGCTTTGGAAAGGTTTGGTTTTTGGGATTCTTGTCTCTAGGAACTAAAGACTATGGTCCATCCATTCTTCCCCTGCTCATGTATTACAGACCTTTAGAAGGAACTGGGTAGGTCCTGGGGTACTCCTGAATTTTCTTCCCACTCTTATGACAATTCGATTTTATATTTTTTTCAGGTAACTGGAGAACCTGGGATTGTGTAATCATTGCGTGCCTGAAATGGTCCATTTGGCTGGCTCGCTGTATGTTTACTTTTCAGTAGAAGTTAGTCCCTATACCATTATTGACACGCATGGTTACTAATGAATTATACACTGTTTACGCTTTTGAATGAAAAGCTCTTCCTAAACAATCATTTCTCACCAGGTGGAGGGAAGAAACCTGGTTGAGATAAGCAGGTGTTCCATTACTGCAGGGTTGATTTATTTTTTTTTTGTATCTGCTTTTGGGGTGTTTCTGTTGTATGGAGGAGTCTAAGGAGAGAGATGTGCTCTTTTGTCTTCAGGATGTTGCTTCTTGTGTGTGGATTTTTTGCTTGTTTTTGAATTTGTACTGGGGTGATATCGGTGGATTTCTTTGTATCTGTTCTGACCTATGTAAATGATCCTGTATATATTTTAGCAATAAAAACACCCCTACTCTTCTTCAATAAGTGCCATGGGATCTTTAACCTTCACCTGGACAGTGACCAGAGTGGGGCAGATGGGACATCGGCTTAATGCCTCCTCCGGACAGCACCTCAAGATTGCAGGACCCCCTTTGTGCTGCACTACAGTGTCAGTTATGGGTATTACAACTATAGCTGGTATGGGACTAGAACCCTGTTAACTTCTCAGACACTGACATCATACAGTCTACTGGGTAAGCTCCAGGTTAAACTTTGTATTGCTTGTTCTACAATGCTGTTAATTTTTTTATACTCTTACTTGCCCTAACCAGGACCTCCTTGCAAATAAGTACTGCTCAATAGAGCTTTTGCCTGGTAAACCAAATAAAATTAAAAATGAAATAACTAGGTTTTGGGGGGGTTTACTCTCATGTGTAGACATGCTGGGTCACAGGAGGGTCTACTCTCATGAGCGGGTGTGCTGACAATGCTCTGACGTTGGCTGCAGTGCTGCACTCCGTGCACATGAACTGCGCCACTGCCACAGTGTAGCATGGGTGTAAATATACTTACAATAAGCCACCGACTGTTGTAAGAGTGGAACCTGTGATAAATAATTTCAATACATAAGAAAATAACTGTTCTGTTTCACTGTTCAGTGCTGGAACTGTGAGATTCCCCCCTTTGTTTCCTCCAGTTTATGTGCACAAATTATCACTGAATGGGATACAACTACAGTAGTTGTACTTTGAGACAGGAAGAACTAAAACAAACCTTGTGTAGGCAGCTGGGGTACATCAAATGCTATTTTGTGTGGCTGTCAGCTGACATAAAGATGAAAACTCCTATCAGCCCACCCAAAGCAAGTTAATACACAACTAATTATATAAAAGAAAGAACTCGACAATAGACATTAAGAAAAAAAAAAAAGATCCATTCTGTCAGCTTTGCTGACAGATAGTACCTTTTAATTTTTTTTGTGATGGGTGAGGGGAAACAAAAGGACTCCAGGTGGCTTCTACTCAGCCAGAACATACCAGTACTGATTGTTTTTTGGAGGGGGGTATGGAGGGGTTAATTCATTCTTCATATTTATGATCCTCCCAGGTCTTGCTTAACAGAAAGCTGTCGGCTAAGATAAACTGTGGGTGATGATTCTGTATTAGATGCTCAGCATCTGTTCTGCACACACAGTCAGAGATTTCTAAAGTGCAAACACCAAGTTATTTGAGGAACAGAAAATGAGATTGTTAAGGTCAATGGGGTAGCACATCAAGTTAGTGAGTCAATAACAGCGAGTGAATTTTAACAAAGACAATAACAGCGACTGTAGCAATATAGTGAATATACATTTTCAGCATGCCATCGATCCTCCAGAGTCAATGAGTGACTCGGAGGATGTTATTTTAGAAACAGGGGAGTTGGGGGGGTGTAGGGGGCATAGTCCCCTGGAATAACAAGCAGTAACCTTAACAGGAGCCTTTGAGAAAGCACACCTGAGTGTGTGTGACTCACACTAGGACCAGTAGCAGCTGCTCCCAATGCAATTTGGAGCGTCTTGCTGTTTTTGTTTGCACATTGCTTCTGTGTTCTGCACCTTAGTAAAGGACTGGAACCAGTTACATGTATTGGTGAGTGCATATTTTCCTTATTGCTGTGAGACAGGGCAGAGCAGCTGGATGAGTGCCAATCATAATTTTCAGCTGCAGAGCTGAATATAGTCACTGTAGCTTGCCATCGCTAAAGTTGCCAGTCGCTGAATTTTGTGTTGCTATTAAAAACTTGCTGAAATGACATGGAGCTGATTAACGGTATTATATCCTCTGCATGTCCAGTAGGACATGGTGTCCCTCAAGGGTCTATACTGGGCTTCTTGTTGTTTAATTTATTCACAAAATGTCTACCCCTGATTTGTGAGAATGTCAGTGTGGTTTATACGCTGATGACACAGTTATTTACACTGTGGCAAGGGATGTGACATAATTGAATGAAAAACTGGAATATGAATTCAAAAAAACTATTACACAGTTTAGTGACAGATCATCTGGTTTTAAATAAGAAAAAAAAACATGCCATTCAGTACCACACATAAATGCAAAAATAACACAGGATCCTTTAAAACAAACATGAAGGATTGTACCCCTCTGGATTGTGTAGAGGAATTTAGATATTTGGGAGTCGTCCTGGATCCCCACTTGGTATACGAGAAACATATTACTTGGGTGACTGTCAATTTACATAAAAGACTGTGGTCCTTATACAGGATAAAAGACCTCATAACTGATGAGACCTGAAAGGTGAGTGCCCAGAGCAGTCTACTTCCCATTGCGGATTATGGGTGTAGTTTGGGGAGCAGCCTCTGCCGAACTGAGCTCAAAACAAAATACACTTTACCATGCTTCCTTTACAAGAGAAAGATAAACTTAGCCTAAGAAAGTTAATTTGTAAAAGTATCAAAAAGGGGAAAGATAGTCCTGTTAACGAACTGCTGCAAATACAGAACAAGCATTTGTCAATGCCGAATGTTTGCTTGCTGGCATTAGCAGTGGAAGTGCAGGAGTTAGACAGATGCAGTATAGGAATGGCAGTGAAGTATTGAACTGACACCACCTCCACCCCCCACCCTGCAGAGATGGACAGGCATTGGGGTGTGCCTTTGGGTCATCACCCATAACGGTCACAACATTTCACCTCACCCTACCCTGCCGACACTGACAAGTGTCGAGGTGTGCCTTAGGGCGTTCGGGCTTTACACTCACCTCATTCCATAAGGAAATATGCTGAAATGAGTGCAGTATAGGAGAATGGTGTGAACTCTGGAGCCAAAGAGTCCAAGGTGCACCTCGATGCCTGTCACTGGCTGCAGGGTGGGGGTGTGGGTGGAATGGCATGAGCATTACTGTCGACAATCCAAGTCACACCCCTGACACCTGTCAGTCCCTAAAGGGTAGGGCGGATGCCTGTCAGACCCTACAGGGTAGGGCGTTATGGTTGGAAACCCTAAGACCCTGGGCATTTCTTGGTATTTTTTAAGTTTTCAACATGGGCTTTTTGTGACCACACCGCATGAACAGTGACACTATCAGTTTGTTAGCTGAAAGGTGATTTTGCACAGTGACTGCGCCATTTGGCGCCACAGGTGTGAAAATACATTTCAAACATGATGTGAAAAATGACAGCTGTACTGTTCATGAGGAGGTGTAAAAAATGGTAATACTGAAAACCTGGAGTGAAAATATTAAAAAACTGGTGGTCATGAGCGTGCATAGAAACTGTGCAATTCACACCTGTAATGCAATTATCTGGGGGATTTTTTGCACCAGATTTTCAATGAAGGCATTTTAGGACCTCTGCTCATGAACAGTGTTATTGTGATTTTCTTAATCTGGCCCAAACACTGATTTCCCACGGTGACTGCAATATTCTCTGCCCGAAGTGCGAAAACATATTTCGGCCAGGATGTGAAAAATGACAGCTGTACTGCTCATAAGGATGTGTGGAAAAATGCCAATGTTGAAAATCTGGAGTGAAAATATTACAAATTTGTGAAGTTAGGAGGGTGCATAGAAACTGCCCAATACATGCTCGTAACACAGTCACTTTATGGACTTTTGTGACCAGATTTTCAACATAGGCATTTTAGGACCTCTGCTCATGAACAGTGTCACTGTGATTTTCTTAATCTGTCCCGAACACTGATTTCCCACAGTGACCGTGCTATTCTGCGTTGGAAGTGCAAAAACACATTTTGGCCAGGATGTGAAAAATGACAGCTGTACTGTTCATAAGGAGGTGTGAAAAAATGCCATGTTGAAAATCTGGAGTGAAAATATTACAGATTCAATGAATTTGCGGTGTGGTGGAAACTGCATGGCCGTGACGCCGTAACACAGTGCTTTGGGAATTTTTTCACCAAATTTGCAACATAGGCTTTTGAGAGCCCACCTCATGAACAGTGACACTGTCATTTCATTAATCGGCCCGAAAGGTGATTCCGTGCAGTGACTGCAAAATCACCTTTCGGGACCGAATAACCAAATGACAGTCACTGAATTCATGAGGTGGGGTCCCAATAACCCCATATTGAGAATTTGGTGCAAAAATTCAAAACAATGACTGAGTTATGCACCAACGTTGAAAAAACCCTATTTATGACATTATACAGCTTACCAGCATTTCTTCAATTCGTGGTCGGCTTTGAAGAGTGCAGACGTGTTCCCACTCCAACCGAAGATCATCGCACTAGCCTCGGAGGTAAGTAGGAGGGGGTGTGGAGAGGGGTACGTAGAGGGTGGGCGTGGGTTGGGGAGGGGAAAGAGAGTCAACGAGGACCCTTTTTCTTTGTTACAGGTTTTTATTTTACAAAGATGACGTGTGACTTTTGCCACACTGGGGTGGGCTCCCAGCATGGCACCTGGAAGTTTGTTTGGGGGGGCACTGGAGCCAATGGTGGATTGGGCACCCCTGTTGGCCATACAGTGTGGGGTGGGGGGAACACATGAGGACGCTGGAATTTTGACACGCTGGGGTTGGCCCCCCTTGCGTGGCACCTGGAAGTTTTTTTTTTTTTTTGATGGGGGCACTGGAGCTGATGGGGATTGGGCACCCCCGTCGGACATACAGTGTGCTTGGGGAGGGTTGTGCATGAGTCAAGGGGGATTGGGCACCCCCTCGGCACACAACAAATGTGGGGAGGCAATACACAACAACCACTACAGTCAGCGGTGGAGACGTAGTCAATTTGCATACTGCTGACGGCACAGCAGTATGCAAATTGCCTACACGTTACCACCGATGATTGTAGTGGTCATTTGCTTTCAGCTGTATGCCACTGCATCTGAGCTGCTGTCATAGATAGCTGGGACATTCACTGGTGCAGTGTGGCCGCGCCTGCAAAAAGGCTCAGGTCATTGGAAGCAGGGGTGCCAACCTACGAAAACTCGAATGGTGGCACTATGTTTCTTGCACATGCGTGCAAGCAAACATAAAAATGACAGTGCTTTAAGATGAAATGAAACCTTGTCATTAGTTCTTCCCTTGTACAAGTTGAAAACTGAACAGAAAGCATTTGCTTACCAAGCACCCTATGCGTGGAATCACCTATAATCTAACATTAGGTGCTCTGGTACAATTAGCAAGTTTAAGGAATATCTTAAATGCTATTTGTCTGATTCAGGGGCTTGCACTTGCTTCTAAATAACGTTTAGACTGTATATTTTTATTGGATTTTGTACATATGATTATCTTATGCCTGTATTTGTACATACTGGGTTGTATGTTTCCAGGTCATGCATGCAAATGGGCCACGTGGCCCAGTGGCCCCCCCCCGGTGATCAAATAATACTGAACTGAAAAGTCATTGTTCACAATAATGACTTTATGAATGTTGTCATGCATGCTGTGGCATAACTAATGTGAATAATGAATTTCTTAGGATGTTTGTATTATGCCCACATGCTACCATTTTGCATGTTTCAGATGATGCTTGTTGAGTCTCTCACAGATGCTCCCATACCTTGTACAAAACCTAGTGACACCGTCGCTGCCGAAACAACTGAAAGACTAACTCAGCAAATATTAGCTGCTGGCTGCCACATGCAAGTAAAAAAAAACAACAAGAAACAACATTCTAAATAAAACACACACACACACACTTTTGAATAACTAGACTATTAGCACACCCCAAGTTATTTCTGGTAACAGCTAGGATCACTTGAGCTTCTGTCTCGCAGTTCCATGATGTTACCAGAAACCCTTTGTGTGCTAGTAGATTCATTATCCACAACTGCCCATTTCTTACTCTAAGAGTAATTTGCATTAGGCTGAATTACTAAAGAACAGAAATTGTACCAAGACCCTCAAACTTACTCTATGTGGGATCTTGTCATTTTGATCCAAGGCTATCAATGGAAGGGGCTAGTACCATAACAATTGGGGCACCCAGTCCTCTTACTGCTGGTTTCCAAAATGTGTGTGTCTTCTTTTTTCCTTTCTTTGTGTCCTTCATTTTCTCATATTTCAGTCTTGTTTGTTGGGTGGATGGGGGTAAGGGGGAACATCTTGTGCCCCCTCTGCACTGCTGTTCTTTCTCAGGCCCCTTAACTTTATTGGAAGAACATGAACCCTCCCTTCTGTCTCCAGCCCTGAACTCACAGCACCTGAATGTTGTTATTTTAAAAATAAAATAAACTTCAGAGTTAATGACAGGCTGAGTGATGCATTCCCCTCCTCCCCCCTCCTCCACCCATGAGTTCACTCTTTCTTTCTTGCACTCTCCTTTTGAATTGGCTCCATTTGTTTTTCTTAGACATTTGTTTATTTCACTTTGTCTGAGCTTTACACAGGACTTTTCTCTGCTCTCTAATTGTTTCTTGGCGGGAGGGCATTACATTAATGGGTAAGCCAGCTTTCACAGCATGCTAGTGATTTATGGGAAGGGAAATGAGACAACATAAGCCAATTACCTCCATTTGCCACATCCCAAGACTGAGCAGCTGCAATCTCCAAGAGCGTGAAAAGGATAATGTGGTTCTAGCACACCGTTATCTGAAAGGTTGGGAACTGTGTCCCTACTACAGTTAAATGTAAAAGTCCCAGGGCAGTGGAAAGTAGATTTTGCATCCTGCTCTAGTTCTAAATGTTTCCTTGGGACTTTCTCAGCAGGCTGTAGCCCAGGTAATGACAACATTGCTACATACTGTACAACTCAGCTGGGTTGTCAAAAGTGGCCTCTCTCCCCTGCAGTTCTGAATAAATCCTGCCCTGAGAATGGGTGGTAGTGCTAGTAAGCCTCTGGACCAAAAACATACATCCCATATAGAGAATGCTTGCTCAAGGGAGAGAGTAGCTTAAAGGGCAGGCAGTTCTAAACAATGTGTGGCCCAGCACAACTTATCCTGCCCAGAGACATGTGATCCTGAATACAGTGTGACCCAAAATGACATATCATTTTGGGGAGGGTGAGGATAAAATGATATATCCTATTCAGAGATGTGTGGTTGTGAAGAACATGTGGAAATCATAATATATCCTGCATGTGAGGGGGGAGGGGTACATAGAAAATGTCTGCAGAAAAAGAACACTGGTCTGCCCAGTCTGTCCTGTGTTAGGATCATTGCCCTCACCTCCCCCTTACAAACTGCCCTACTTCTTTCCCCGTGTAACTATTAAGCCTTTCACTTGGTCCCAGACGTATCTGAAACTATTAATGGTTCTTGCACCCACCACTTCTGCCTTTACGCTGTTCCATGGCTCAACCACTCTCTGCAAAGTAAAACTTTCTTAAGTCCCTCTTGAATCTCTCCCCTGCTGACTTCCACTCATGTTCCAGTGTTTTCGACTCCTCTTGGTTTGGAGGAGGGTGTGGACAGGATGATATATCCTCCGCAGAGATGGTGTCCTGAGAAAGGTGTGAATGGAGTGCTGTCCAGAGAAGGGTGGTTCTGGGGAGGGTGTGGATGGAATAATATATTATGTCCAGAAATGGGTTGCTCTGGGGAGAGTGCTGACAGGACCATGATAGGGTCACTTGTAACCAGGCTGCCTTGACTTTTAAGATAACACAGATGAGACAGACATTCAATTTAAAGCTCCACAACAAATAGAAACATAGAATTTGACAGCAGATAAGGATGACTTGGCCCACCTAGTCTGCCCCTTTTCCTTACCTACTGTAATATCACAGACCCTATTGATTTCCAGCTTTTACCCTCCCTTGTTTTTTATCGTGTAGCTACATTTCAAAATATCAGTGGCTTTTCTTTCACACAGTCACATAAACAGTACTGACTTCAGCCACTCTATTCTCTTTGGCTTTGGAGGTTCACATCAGCCCCTCTTTCACACACTGTTTTCAGCAATGTAGAGTTGGGACGTTCAAATATAGCACCTTACCAACTCAACCTACAGCCACACCCAGTTGGCCTTCACTTCCAGAATGTACAGCAACATAACAGCCTGTACGCTGCTTCTACTATACATGACAGCATGTTCATGCAGAACCCTGCTTATGGCTCTAGCTAAGTGCGTGAGCTGAAAACATACTCTGAAATCCCATTAAAGGTGGCTACAGGGCAGGCCAAGGTCCCAGAATGGCACACTCCCACATGAGTGAGTGTCTGCTGAGGCTGGACAGACTTGGGCACTTTCACTTATCAATTGTGGTATGGGGTGAGAGAGAAAATCCCAACTCCACTGTCTCAGTTCTACCAAATAACATAGATTACATACATGAGCTCCAACAGATGTCACTCAGGCAAGACCACCCAACACTTGACCTAATAGGTCTGTTTTGAAGCCTTTTCTTCTAAACTCATCCACACGTTGCTAGCACATTAGCAGCAACTGCTTGGTGCACATGTCCTCATGTCATAATGGAGACCAGCTTGGACACATAAATACGCACAAAAACAGAGGCACCAAGCAACACCATCTTATATGCAGAACTGCGTCTACAGGTATCCATCTTGACTCAAGCAACTGATCTTCCCATTTTTGGGCTGTCAGAGGAGCAAGCACCTCCTGTATATACATTGAGAAAAATATTCTATGCCCAGTCTCTACTCAGTGCTTCATCATATGAATGGAGGAATAGCACAGAGGAATTTTCTGTTATGGGGCACATGCTGAATACCTCTAGTCTATATGTCACCATATGTCTACAGTTGCATCCTTATATGAACCTGATGGGATGTTTATCAAATACTTACCTGGTCATGGGACAGCACTGATCCCCTTACACGTAGTCTTCCGATAACCCAGCCCAGGCATGAGTGAGATGTTTGTGTGGCATAAGTGAACAAGCTAAATATAGGACAGAGCAAGATAGTGGAAGGGAGAGAACAAGGCTCCAGATGAGGATCCTTTCAGGTATCTGGCACATTGACACCCCCAAGCATACCAATACAGAACTGCAAATACACAGATAAGCATCTGGGAAGATAAAGCCATATATGTGATGCCTTTTCTTTCATCGCCTTCTGAGAAGAATTGAAGGACTTGTGGAGTCCTCGACTCTGGGGTGCACAATCAACAGTTATATAGATGCAAATTCAGTATGCAACTCATATACCCTTGAAGACCAATGCATCTCAAAGAACACAGATGACCATTATTAGGTGCTGGGCCAACTCGTTAAAGGCCACCCACATGGCACTTTTCCCCTACGGAAGGTGACTGAGCACAGGAACTTAATAGACACAGGTTTTTTACTTTATCTGGTGTCTGCCCAGGAAGGCATGATGCTGGGAATAGTACATGCATTTGCACTAAGGGCGTCAACACCGCTACATGGTAATTAGGCAATAGAACCACCCATGTGCTACACAGAACACTTGGACAGCAAGAAGAAGGCCTGGCACACTCAGATGGTGAAACAAGCCTCAATAGCATATTTAGGCAGAAGTCCAGAAAGGCAGTTTGCAATCACTTAAGGACACAGAAGGGTATGGCATCACCAGATGCTTCCATGGCCAACTGGATTAAACAAATAAAACAATCTAGGAGTCACACAACATGCCAAAATGATACTTCCTAAAGGCACCATTTCACACTTCACCAGACCACTCATCACCTCACGGGCAGATTGAAACCAAACTTCAGCCACAGGAATCTGCACAACAGACACCTGTGCTGGCATTCATTCTTTCAAGACACTATAGAATGGGCACCTCAGTATCCCAAAGAGCTGGCCTGGGGAGCAGGGTACTGTTTCTCATTAACACTGCAAGTCTCAAACACAGTCACTGTTCCCCACCCTAACCACGAGTATTGTTTATTACTTAAACTAGTCTGTAATGAATCAGAACACCATGGAGATATACAAAACACAATGGTAATTTACTCACCTGGTAAAGGTGATTGTGTTAGTATATATTCATGGCACTCCAGGGGCCCACCCAGATGAAAGAGTGACATGTCCAGGTCTGAGGAAGAACATTTCATAGCTCAGGGTGCCTTACGGGCAGGTTCTGAGGGTGCCTTGTACATCAGTAAAATTTTCAAATGAGAATCCATATGTAGCTACCACTTTATTCTGGGCACAAGAATTTTTTTTTTTAATATATTTTTATTAAGATTTTTCTTTAAATTAATGAGACACTTTGCAATCATTGACATTCTGTTAAATACTTCCGTTTGACATTTCTTTTGACATCATTTGGTTAATGTAGAATAGAGACATTTATATTTATTTCATTCATGTCTTAGTAAGTCTAAATGGCTATTAAGGACATACACATATCTCTTCCCAAAACCTCTCTCCTTCTCCCTCCCCTCCGGGTCTCCCTGTGGGCAAAGTCAGGATCTACTGCCACCTGATGTATTGCTCATCTCTGCCATTGTCTAGTAAAAGTCAGAGACTGGTTATTTATTTTAGCTGTTATACTTTCCATCTAGTATATTGATATCATAATTCGTCTCCAGTCATGTATGGTGGGGATGTCTTGGGTCATCCATTTTTTTGTAAGTGACTTTTTAGTAGCTAATAAAAAGATAGGCAGTAGGGATTTTGTCCGGGGGGGAGGGGTCCGGGTAAATGGCTAACAGAAACATCTCGGCAAGGCATCAAAAATAGACATTACCACATAATATGTGCAATATTGGCCATTCTACAGCCACACCCCCTCCAACAAATCCCATATTCAACTGGAAGATATTTTGTCAACCGTGCCAGTGACCTAAAAAACCTGGACCTACACTTCCATGAGTATTCTCTCCAGATATATGATTGGGTAATTTTGACTGCTCTGAGAGTTGCGGAAGACCAAACTTCTATTGATATATTAAGATCAAGGTCTTTATTTCAACTTGTCAGTATTGAATTAGTTGATTCTTTAGTTAGGTCTCGTATAATTTTGTTTAGGTTTCCAATTAGGTGATTTCAATGGTTTCCCAAGGAATGATTGGAAAACAGTTTTAAAAGGGGGGTTGGGGATTGGATGAGTCAATTTTACCTGGATGGTACAATTTCGTAATATATGGTTTCTAATTTGAAAGTATCTAAAATGATCAACATTTGTTAAATAAAATTTCCACTTTAGGTCTTCGGACGGTAATACCCCTTTGGGACCTAGGAACCGAAATACCTGTTCCAATCCCAATCTTCTCCACCGGGAGAAGGTCAAGTCAATATGAGATGGAATAAAGAGCTCATCTTCTGAAATCACTTTGCAGTATTTGTAGATTGGTTGAAATGGTTCTTTTTTCCGAAATTGGAACCAAATCCTAAGAACCTGCGATGTGATTTCTGTAAAATCTTTTAAAGGAGGGGTTTTCCCAGGGGAGGAAAACAGGATCTTTTTAATGTTGTGTAGATCATTCAGATGAAACTCCAGTTTCTTCCAGGGGGATTTGAATCTGTCAGAAAGCCAAAGGAGCAGTATACGGAGAAATGCTGCCTCTGCATAGCGTTTAAGGTCTGGGAGATTAGTTCCACCCTGGGCTAGGGACAACTTTAATATTGAAAGTCAGACTCATGTTTTTCTTTTGTTCCAATCCAATGAAGATATCGTGTTGCATTCTGGTCGCAAGTATTGTCACTAGGTACCTGTCTGACAAGGCTTGCCCCTCAGGTATTACAATTGCATTCAAACAGCTTGGGAAGAAATCTATCTGAGGATTTTGGGATCAGTGAGCCTAGTTGGGGTTGAAATGTGATCTGAAGTTATATTTGTATCCTTAGGCTAACAGGTGAACATAACCCAGTCAGTAAGGAATTGGAGTGCCATGAACATATACTGAAACAATTACATTTACCAGGTGAGTGAACTACCATTATGAGAGCTCACATCAGTTATCCCCCCTGCTCTCAGCAGGAGTACTGGTTTCTCCCTCTGTGACTTCTCTGCCATGTATTTTCTCTACACTGCAAATTTACTTAGCATCTCTTTCTCTCAGACCCAGAGCTCACATCAGCCCCACTGCAGGTCTCTTCCCTGGCATGATGCATGTAAGCATTAAACAACAACACAGCATGGTTCTACTGTGGAATTAATCCATGGTTGGGGTGGGGGGTGGGGTTGGGGCACAAGGCTGCAGGCCGAGTCCGTCTGTCCAATAATTCAATTAAGGGATGACTGCCTCTGGCCAATCCTTACTCTGCCTTGCTCAACAAGTCCACTGCAGTAACCTTAAGGGTCCTAATCCAAAATAAGGACTGAATGACCACATCCTGGTTTGACTCCCTCCGAAGCCCCTGAAAAAAAAACCCTTGGGGTCTTGTAAAATGACAGGGAGGGCAAAGGTAAACTGAAAAAGACTTAACATATGTTGGACCCTTTAAAAAAAACTCTATGCTGAGGTTCAGAGTATTTTAATCTGGCTATTTTCAGCCACTTGATTTAAAAGATATATAGTATATTTCACCATTATACCAATACAGGATGTTGGGAGATTTATCCAGGGATAGTTTGTTCTTATTTTGGTATCTGGGTAAGTGCACTGGAAATGAAATTCCTTTTTCAGGCATGACCTGGTGTATGCAGTACAACAAGAATCCAAACAAAATACAGAGTACATAATGCGACAGATACATGGGATGAACATATATTATAAAAAGTGAAACAAAATATGTGTAAATATCAGAGTCAAGAAGATACTTTTTCAAGGCTGTAGAAAAGGCGTCAGTGTGTGGAAGCATCCTAATTGTTACTATTAATTTACGTCTGAGTGATATCTAAAAGATTGTTGACCCATATTTGTGCACATCAAGGGCAACTGCAAAAAATAATTTCTCATTGAATGCGAGTTAAAACTACTTTTGTTAAATGTTAACTGATCTAATAAAAACTGAGGTTTATTGCTATGCAACCATCTGAAGGCATAGTTAGAGATCATAAATTTAGCCCTAGATTCAAAGGAAAGCCAGTTTAATATTGAATTAAATTCAATTAAATTCAGTTTTATGCAGGATAAAAAAAAACATTAAGCAGAGCTTATTTACAATGGTGTAGTAATAGCTTGGCAGAAGACACTAGGAGAAAGGACTGATGTGTGACTGGACTTCTCTGCTGGGACTAAAGTAGAAGAACTTTTGTACTTGGACCTTTAATTTAGGGTAAAAAAAACTAACATACAAAACAAAAAAAAAGTGTGTGCTTGTCTGGGTTAACTGAACTGAATGGGTATCTGAACAATTATCTAGGTGTAAATCTCAGGTGATTGAAAGGACTTAACTGCTGTGAGGTTTAAATTACTTGTAGAAAGATCTAGTAAGTAGGGGGAGTGGCTTAGCTAGAAGGAAGCTACATTTAAAGACTGCCTTAGAAAGATTCTGCTAATAGCTTGGCAGAAGACACCAGGAGAAAGGACTGCTGTGTGACTGAACTTCTCTACTGGGACTATATTGCCCTCCTTCACTCCCCTCGACCCAAAGCTAGTTCTACTTTTATAGGCACAGGATTTGACTGACAACAGGAACTTCCTGTTTGGGAGCAGAAAGTGAGTGATCACCGAACCACCAAAGACCCACCATCCTAGAAGGACAAGAGTAGCTCTCCTGCCCCCTCTAGCTGCTGGAGGTCTGCCTCTGAGCAAGTAAGTGGTCTACTGAGAAATATAGGATATTTTTGTCTCAGAACAGGACAATCAGGAGCTTAAAGGGCACACAGGCAGAAAGTAAGGAGAGAGAGAAAAAAAACAGAGGAAAGAGTAAGGATTGCAAACAGTTAAGGGGCCAGAAATAAGACATGATTGGAGTGGTGCAGTACAGTGGCTGTGGAGCAGCAGTTTTCCGGGAGATGTTCTGGAGGATGCGGTGTTGTCCCATCTGCAGGCACCTCTCTGGGCTGAGGGAGGAGGTTGCTCATCTCCAGGCTGAGTTGGCCAGGATTTGTGGGACCTCCTCTTCCATCCAGGGACCACCAGTGCCACTGCTGTTGCCTCAGAGGTTGCCAAGAAAGAGGAGTGGTTGGACCACAGTGGGCTCAGGGAGGGTGAGGGTGGTGGAACAGAGGCGCATCCCCGCCAGTTGTACCTCTCCCACAATTCCTATGCCATTCTGGCAAAGTGTGGTTCCCCATGGAGGCACCTGCAGTGGAGACCAAGGAGGATGCTGGAACCTCCACAAAGGAGACCCACAGGAGGGTGGCAGGGGACCCTGCAGGGAAAGGAAACAACTCCTGGTGGGGGACTCCATTGTTAGGAAGGTAGAACTGGGGGAGGAAGGGGAGAGGGAGGTAAGGTGCCTGCCTGGCGCATGGCTTGGAGGGACAGGGAGCAAATCCTCAGGATTGCTGGAGCAGCTGCACAGGGGAGGGAACTGGATGTCATTGTCCACCTAGGGACAAATGACCTGGCTAAGAAAGGGATTAGAGAAGTGCAGGAAGAGTTTGTGGAATTGGGGAAGGGTCTTAGTCAAGTAGCATGCACGGTAACCTTCTCGGAGGTGCTGCCCATCTATGGCATAGGAGAGGCTAGGGTGTTCCATACCATGGGATTCAATCAGTGGTTGAAAAACTGGTGTAGAGCTCAGGGATTTGGCTTCATTGGGGACTGGGGGTCCACCTGGAGTGATGCAAGCCTATACTGGCATGATGGGCTGCATCTGTCCAGGAGGGGAACCAGGATCCTAGGTGATAGGTTTAAATGCTTCATTGGCAAGCTTTTAAACTAGCCAAGGGGGGAGGCACTGGAAAGGAGCAGGGAAATCCTAGCCCCCAAATAATCATGGTAGTAAGTGTGGCAAACACCAACAGAGAGGTGTCGATAGGGAGAAGGGCAGGGGTTAATGGAGAAAGTGACAAAGGCAAGAAGGACAGAGATGGGGCAAAAGGGAGTGAGGTCATCAGGAAATGGAGGGTAATGAGTACCAATGCCCGTAGTCTGGGCAACAAGCTCCCTGAGCTGGTAGCCTTGATGGAAGAGGGATGCCTGGATATCGTGCAGTCACAGAAACATGGTACACAGAGAACCATGACTGGGATGTTAACATACCAGGGTACATAACCTACAGGAGAGACAGGCAGGGAGAAGAGGGGAGAGTAGCTCTCTATGTAAAAGAAGGGATAAAAGCAACTGAACAAAAGAGTAAACAGGGAGGAGAGAGGCACTGGGTCACCTTGGAGACTGGAAAGGGCAGCACAATCCACACAGGGTTGTGTACAGACCCCATGTCAGGGGAGGGAATGGACAAGGATATGATAGAAGGCATTCTTAGAATGGCAAAGAAAGGGAGATACTGTTGATGGAGACCCGAATATGCCAGATGTTAACTGGAGCACATTTGCTGCAGCCACATCCAAGAGCAGGACCATTCTTGATGCCCTACAGGTGGCAGGCATTAGACAGCTAGTTTCGGAACCCACTCGTGAGGGAGCAATCTTAGACCTCGTACTCTCAAATGGGGCAGTGAGAGGATCTCAGGTCTAGAAGTGGGTTGCCATCTGGGGACAAGTGACCATCAAACAGTGTGGTTCACGTTAAACTCAGCTACAGAGTCTAGCCATACAAAAGTGAGGGTACTGGACTTTAGGAGGGCTGACTTTGGCAAGATGGGAGAGCGCCTCCTAAAACACTAGCAAACAGGCTAGAAGGAGGTGTGGCGCAACAATGGGGAATCATCAAAACTGCCATCACAGAGGCAACAAGCCTTTGTGTGAAGCAAATAACAAATCAAAACGAAAGAAAAAGCCACTATGGTTCTCAAAAGAGGTGGCTGTGAAAGTCAGGAAGAAAAAGATAGCATTCTGTAAGTATAAGGAAACACTGAAGGAGCAGGACAGAGAGCTGTACCAGTTAAGGCAGAAGGAAGCAGGGAGGGAAGTCAGAATAGCAAAGGCCCAAACTGAGGAAAAGATAGCCAACTCAGTTAAGAAGGGGGATAAAACCTTTTATAGGTACATCAGCGAGCTTAGAAAGACAAAGGGAGGGATAGTGAGGCTGAATAGAATGAACGGTGGGTGGGCAGAGGGGGACAGTGAAAAAGCAGGGATACTGAACGAATATTTCTGCTCAGTATTCACAAAAGAGGAGGGGAAGTCCCTAATCCAATTAACAGAAGCACTCTTGATAGGGGGTCGATCCCAGTCCTTTCACAGAAGAAAGGGTTCTGCAAGAACTCCTAAAACTGAAGATGGACAAAGCAATGGGTCCTGATGGAATTCACCCCAGAATTCTAAAAGAATTAAGGGAGGAACTAGTGAAACCACTGGCTACTCTTTTTAATAAATCATGGGAGGATGGTGTGGTACCCGAGGACTGGAGGAAGGCAGATGTGATTCCCCTTCACAAAAGTGGGACCAAGACAGAGGAAGGAAGCTACAGACCTGTCAGTTTGACCTCTGTGGTAGGGAAAGTGATGGAGTCACTTCTGAAGGAAAGAATAGTTGAGTACCTAGAGGCCAGTGGAGCACAGGACCCAAGGCAGCATGGGTTCACAGCGGGAAGGTCATGTCAGACGAATCTAATAGATTTCTTTGACTGGGTGACCAAAGTAGTAGACCAGGGAGGGGCTGTGGACATGGCCTACCTAGACTTTAGCAAGGCATTTGACACAGTCCCACACAAAAGATTAATAGTCAAATTAACCAACCTGGGAGTGGAACCCAGGGTGGTAGCCTGGGCAAAACATTGGCTGCACAACAGGACACAGAAGGTAATTGTAAATGGAGTCCACTCTGAAGAAAGAGGGGTTACTAGTGGGGTACCACAGTGTTCAGTATTGGTCCAGCCCTTTGTCTTCATCAGTGACATTGCAGAGGGACTGGAAGGAAAAGTATGACTTTTTGCAGATGACACAAAGATCTGCAACAGGGTTGATACACAAGGAGGCGTGGAAAGGATGAAAAGGGACTTGGCAAGGTTGGAGGAATGGTCAGAAGTATGGCAGCTAGGATTCAATGCAAAGAAGTGAAAATAATGCACCTGGAAACAAGAACCCAGGGGAAGAATACACAATGGGTGGGGAGCTAGTAACAACAACAAAAAAGGAAAGGGACCTGGGGGTAATCATATCAGATGACCTTAAGGTTAGCAAGCAATGTGAGAAGGCAGTAGGAAGGGCTGAGGGTGTACTGGGATGTATAGGGAGAGGCATCAGCAGCAGAAAACAGGAAGTTGTTATCACTCTGTACAGACAGTTGGTGAGACCCCATCTGGAGTACTGTGTCCAGTTCTGGAGACCCCATCTCCACAAGGACGTAGACAGGATAGAGGTAGTCCAGAGGAGGGCAACTAAAATGGTGCAGGGTCTGCAAGAGAAGCTGTATGAGGAGAGAACAGGAGCTTAATATGTATACCCTTGAGGAAAGAAGGGAGAGGGGACATGATAGAAACTTTTGGCACCTCAGTGGAATCAACAAAGTCCAAGAGGGTAGCATCTTTCAGAAAAAGAGACTTGCAAGAACAAGGGGACACAATTTAAAGATAGAAGGAGGGAAGTTCAGGGGCAATGTGAGGAAGTATTATTTCACAGAGAGGGTAGTGGATGCATGGAACAGCCTTCCTGAGGAGGTTGTGGGGTCTAAAACTGTGGGAGAATTCAAGAATGCATGGGACAGACATAAGGCAATTCTTGTGGGGGTTAGGAGGAAATAGGCTGTTGGCTAACTAGGATCTGCGGCCTATCCTGTAGGTAGGGAAATGGGCAGACTAGATGGGCCAAGTGGTCCTTATCTGCCGTCAAAGTCTATGTTTCTATGGTGTCCTGTTAAGACAAAACTTCTGATGAAAAGCGAACATGTTACAGACATAATTAGCATTAGATACAGTGTGCAGCTTACAAGGTATTGTATGTTTACGTAAGTATAACAAAGTATCTCGTACAAGGTAAAGCCCAGTGCAGAGTGTGTAGGATGGAAGTTCACAGTTGATGCTACCTATACTGTGCCCCTGGAATGATGGCAGCAAAGTTTATGCTTGGAGGAGACTGAAAAGAACAATTCTGTGACCTTTGCACTGAAGGGCAAGGGGTGGTTTACTAGGCATAAGGATGTTGGCAGAGAGTGCCACACAGTCAGGCATCTGTGACTAAAGGTGAGGGACCCATGAGTCATATGTGTAGCACCATCAGCTTGACTGATCCAGTGGCGTGAAAGGATTTAGGACAGGACCTGTGGATAAGCCCTTAAAGCAAATAAGAGGGGACAATTCCTTTGATGCACTTCAGGTAGAACAGGATGAAGTGCAATTCTGTTCTGTCACTCAGGGACAGACAGTTTAATGCACTGTGGGGTTTATATTGGTGAGTGACATAAGGGAAGTCTAGTATCCACCTGGTTAACCTGTTGTAAAGAATATCTAATCTGGCCAATCGGCTTTGAGGCGGTACCAAGGAGGAGGATGTCCATGTAGTCAAAAGAAGGGAGTATCACAGATTGGATTATTCTCTTTCTGCGGTCCTGGGGCAGCAAGGATTTGTTTTTGAACACAAAGTCAGTCTTTGGGCCTAGGCTTTGATGAGTTTGTCAACATAAATGTTCCCTGTCGGGAGTGAGCTGACCCAGAAATACAAATATTTGTATCACTAACCACCTCCAGGGTGATATGTCTGTGGTAAGAATGAGCAGAGGTGCAGAGCTAGCATAGCTCTTCAGTCGTGAGCAAGACTCAAATACCATAGCTTTGGCCCTTCCCACATTTAAAGGCCATTTTGAGACAAGAAGAAAGCCTTGCAGGTCATGAAATCCCTTTTGGAGAGTGGTCTGCACAGCTGTTATGTTGGTTCCAGAGGCATAAAGCACAGTATCACCCACATAGAGCTGCTAGTCCACACTTCTGACCTGTTGACCCAGGTCTTTTACATATAAAGAGAATAGCAAGGGGCCAAGTACTGAGCCTTGTGGTACACCTTTAATGACTTGGAGGGGGTTGGACTCAGTGCCATGTATCCTGATGCTCTGTTTGTGGTTAGTTAGATAACTGCCAAACAAGCTGGCTACGTCTGAGCACATGCACAGCTCAGCTTATGGTCACTAGTATTCTGTGGTCCACTGTGTCAATGTGTCAATAAGCTGATAAAGATGGCACCAGCATATTATCCTCTATCTATGGTACAATAGATGTCCTGGAGTAGTAGGCCCCCTGATGAACAGAGTTATCTCGAAGAGCTGGGGCCTAGTGATTGGCAGCATTGTCTGTGTCTGCATTTGTTGTTTTAGGCCAATAAAAGCCTTATTTTAGCATTTGGCAAAGAAATGTGTAGGTGTCTTCTGTGAGTGCAGAGTTGCTTTTGGATATTGAGTTTAGCACTTCAGGCTGGCCACCTGTTTAACTCTGCACCAGCTCAGTTGTGTTGTTCACAGTCTTCATCGTGGAACTGATCTGATGTCCCTGAGTACTCTGGTCACAGCTATTCTAAAATCTGACTGGTATCCATGGTGCAGTGAGGTTTTGTTTAGGAATTCGATGACCAGTATGCCCTCTAGTACTCTGGAGACCAGAGGCAGGAGGGAGGGAGATAGGTCTGAAGTTCTTTAGGTTGCCCAGGTCACCTCATTTATGGATGGCACCATGCTGGCAGTTTTCCAGCAAGAAGAAACATGAGACAGCTCTGTGGAGCAAATGAAAAAATCAGTCAGAGGTCTAAAAACTTTAGGAGCAGTACGTTTCAGCAGTTTAGTGTCCAGACTGTCTGAACCACCACTTTTCCTGTCTTTTAAGTGGAGCAGTTGGTCCAGGACTTTGGAGGGCTCAGTTTTACAGAACAAAAAGGTGAGTCCTATGGTTGCTAGGGCAGCTCAGGCAGAAGGAGCTGGTGAAGTGGTATGGTTGTCCCAGTTATCAGGTGGTGCTCCTTTGGCATTTAGGACGTCCACATTAAGAGCATTGGCAACAGTGATAAAGTGGATGTTTAAGCTATTGGCCATGTCCTGGAGTGGGTGGCAGCCGGGTGAATCAGAAGACAGATTCTCAGGAGTGCTGCAAATGTTGGGGCCCTTCAAACCAGGGACAATTTTCCAGAAATTCTTTGTATTGTTGGTGTTGCTGGAGAGTGCACTACAATAAAGGATCTCTTGGTTCCTCTGACAAGGTTCACATATCTGTTTTTGGTCTTCCTGTATAGTTTCCAGTGAGGCTGACTGTGTGTGCACTGAGTTTTACCCAGGCTTTGTCCCAAGACTTCTTGAGCCTGTATAGGTAGGGAAACCCAGTGTGCAGGGTTTATATGTACTCAGATTAGAACAGTGATATGTTTGTTCCTTTGTTTGTGCAAATTTTGCAATTTTTTTCCCCATACAAAATTCTCTTTTTTTCATGAACGGTTTTAGGTGCAGTATCAATCA
The DNA here is from genome assembly GCA_016271365.2 of Neoceratodus forsteri. NCBI lineage: Eukaryota > Metazoa > Chordata > Ceratodontiformes > Ceratodontidae > Neoceratodus > Neoceratodus forsteri. The sequence goes on along the minus strand of CM028129.1, from coordinate 1,703,577,498 downwards.
CAACAGCTCCATTATCAACCAAAAGAAGGAGAATGTGTTGTGCAATTAATAATCTGGCTTCATTTTTTTCTAGCATTTACTAACTCTATAAAAAGATCCCAATTTTTTAACAATTGATGCCATGTGTTTCAAATGAACCGCATAGGTCAAGCCTAAATCCACAATTGCATGGGTAGAGTTTAACTGAATATGCTTTTTCTTTTGTATCTTAATCCCCTTCTTAGAAGCCACCTGGAAACATTTAACTCCTGGGAGGAGTCTAGGAGGCACTGCATTAGCAGGTAATATTTGGAATAACACATCTGTGAGTTTTTTGTTGCATTGAGCATAACGGTCTTGGTCAGCGGGAGCTTGGTCTCAGCTGCTGAAGTCACCTTGACATGGTGCTGAGTTTAGCCATTTGGTTCATCTTGATTTCATGGGACCGAAGACTCCTGAAATGATTTTTAGATTTGCTTTTGTTGGAAGAACTATTTATCTTACTTTTTAACTGTTGTCTATGGAATGTGCCAAAAGGTGCTTTCCAAGGGTGATGTCATGGATTTTCATGCCATAATCTCTAGCACTGCCAGTTCTATAGGGCTGCGCTGCTATGCAAATAAACATGGAATTCCCCCTGTTGGGCTGGCTTGTTTGTTTTGCTGTGATGGAACACGCACAAGTTCATGGGACTCTGAAAGAAGAATGTCTCAATGAAACAAGACGGTCACTGACCATCAGACCATTCGAAGAGGATGGTGGAAGTGAAATTTAATCTACCTGCCCCGGTCTGAAATTCTGAGTCCCACTAGCCAGCTCTAAACAGAGGCCTTGATCTTGACTTTCACATAGCTTTGAGCAAGAGCTATGCTAAAACATTTTTTGCCTTTATGTGGTTTCAAACTAGTTAGGAAAACAACACTTTTAAAAAAACTTTAACAGGGCCCCATTTCAACAGCACTAAGATACTTTTGAGATTTTTTTTTTATCATGAGCTGAGGTCATGACTTCAAGGGCAACACTCACGTTCCATGGCCCACATACTGTGAATGTCCAGGGAAAGTTCTTTTCAACTATGCACTGGGCTTACCAGTAGCTGGTACAGTAGCAGTCCAGAGCTACAGCTGACTAAGTCTGCCACATGCTGTAGCAACACTACACTACATCAAATATGGGAACATCTTACCTTTCGGGCTAAAATCTGTGGGAGGTGGGTAGCTGTGCTGCCGGCCTTGGGGATGCATTTGTAACATTTGAGGGACAATGGGAAGCTAGAGGGAGTGGTGGGATCAGGTTAAAAAGATCTAAAGTCACATGTGCATCATCAGCATATCAGGAGAGCAGAATCCAATCTGTATGGAGCAGCGGCCACTGTAAAGAGATGTGATATACAATGATTCTGCACTGCCACCATTTTATGAAAATTTGTGATGTTATGGAAGAACAAGCCGTGCATGTAGTCACGCACAACTTGTTCCTCCACGACATCACAAGGTTCCATAAAATGATAGCCATGTAATATTTTGATGAGGATTAATATAGCCGTTGGTCTCGGCACTATATATTTAAATTGTTGCTGTATGCCCTGACTCATAAGTTGTTTTGCCTGTACACTAATTCTCACGTACCCCGGCGAATACTGTGTCCATATTCTAAATGCACCTTGCCTTGATTTGTTATTTCTGTTTATTCTGACTCTGTACATTCTGTAATTATTATGCGTAATTAAACCCCGGTCACCCCTGAAAAACAGGCTCTTTGTTCCAGTGGACCTACCCGGTTAACAAATTGCAACAAATAAATAAATTAAAATAAATAACTACATTTATAAATTTTGTGGTGTATTGCCAGTGTTTATTCCGTATTTGTTTTTGCTTGTTTGTACAGTGCCTTGTCAAAGTAAGTCAAGTAAACTACCTCTTTTAAAATAACTTTCTATGGGCTTCTTTACTGCGTGAGCCACTCTATAGGAATTTTCCCATTTGATGCTTAATTATTTTATTGATCTTGATAAGCAAAGGAGAGAGGCCCATGTTATGACAAACTTATGTGTAAATTATTTCCAGGCCTGAGTCTTCATGTCCTGCAGAATTCATCAGGCCCCACTGAGTCACGGCTAATCCTAGAGGTCTCCAGTATCACGCACCACTGGGTCCCACAGTGGACATAAAACTAAAATCTAACAGGTGTGGCAAATCAGTTTTCTACTTCCTTCATCTGCTCAGTAATTGAAAACCCAGTGGCCATCTTTCGCAGTGAATCAATTATCACAACCTGCTACTGGAATGGCGGAGCATGCTACACAAGGTGTTGCCTCTACAGGAAATGGAGTGATCGGTCAGCACATGAACAGCACAGCATGCCCAAAATTCCCATGATGCACCTTTCAATGAGCATTTGGACAAAGGGTATGGAACATCTCAAGTTTTCTGAAACAGAATACATATTTGGAGCAAAATGCATATTCTGAGATTCACCCTGAGCTGTGACAGTTTGTTTCTAGATTAGTCCTGGGGGCTGGGTTACATAGACCTGCCTTGCTTGTTTATTTATTAGCACTGTGAGCTGTAACAGATGTTTCCAGGAGCACTGGGGGGGGTATACTGACCTGTTTTAATTTATTTATTTATGACCAGCAAAGCACACTAAGCTGTGACGGGATGTGTGGGGGGGTGGTACTTGGGCCAGTTTTGTAATTTTGATTTTTGACCAGAAGAGGAAACCAGAGGTGTGACAGCTTGTTTCCATGTGTGTCCAGGAACGGGGGTGAGGGTGGGAGGGTTGTTACATGAATCTGTTATTTTGACACGGAGAATGTTGACCATGAAACCAGGAACAATCCCTAACTCATATGTAGAGTGTGATGGGATCTTTAACTCCTACCTGGATGGCCCCCAGAGATGAACAGAAGTTCTTTCTACAGTACGTGCATGCTCAGTCCCTGTCATTCAGATGGTGGGCAGGCATTGCTGTGAAAGTAGGGATCAGCTGGCTCTTAGGGTTCACTGGGTACTAGGTGGGGGTGGAGGGTTACTTAGCATTTCTGTGGAGACTGGGTGGGAATGGGGTATCACTGAATTAACAGGGACATTAACAAATATATCTTGGGGATCAGATGAGGGTGGGGGGCAGTAAACAACTAGGTACTTTTAACAGGCATATCTTGGGGATCGGGTTGAGGTGGGGGGACCACTGGATTAAAAGGCATTTACCTTCATGCCAACAAGTGTCTAGTGAGAGAGGGAAGATTTCTTTTTGCTTCACAAGTACCAGTACTGCTGAGGGTGGTGTTCAGGCACCACTGTGCACAGTGATTGGAGTAGGGTTTTAAAAGCAGTTACTTCTTAGAATGGGCGGCACATATAACTTTACCAGTGGTGTCTCCTGACGACACACAGAATCATGGGGTTGCCCACCTACTCTATCCCTGCCTGGGGGGTAACCAAAGACTCTGTGGAGGGCATGGGGGCCAGCTGGCATGGGGTGTTGAGACATGGAAATATGCCTTGGGAGCACCTGATGAAGGATTTTGTTGAATTATAAAATGGGTAGGAAAAATCCTGGATACTGATTGGTTGTTACCTGTGCATTACATCTGTCTAATGCACAAGTAAAAACAAGTACTGCCAACATTGATGGAGCATCTATCAAAATTATTGTGCCGACATGTAGAATGTTCAATTTTTAAATTAACTGCCATCTTGTTTTCTCAAGCAGAGGGCAGAAGGATTCCAGAAGCCAGAGTAAACTTCTTAACAGACTCTAATGTTCCTTGCATCTAAGGTTTATTTTTCATTTTATTTATGCTGTTTATTTTTGTATTCCAGCATCATTTCTACAGTGTACTCGCTCACTTGTCTCACCCCAACTCTCTTGCTCCCCTGCTAAAGTATACTGCAAACTGCTCCTCCCCCTCCTGGTTAGTTCTGTAGTGACACTCGGTAACCTGCCAGTGATTACCGATAGTTCAGAGTCTCATATCCAGGTATTTCCTGTATTCCTGTGTTTCACACACGTAAAAGACCTCAGGACTGTTTAAATAAAATAAAACTGTTGTTGAGCTTACGCTTGAGCCCTGTCCTGAATCATCTCCTTCCCCACAGTCCTGAAATGCAATCCTCTGTCTCACTTTGTAGGGGAACCCAAGTCACAAAATGTTAAATCAACTGTAAAAAATACTAAATTAACTTGTCATGTTGCCAATGCTGCAACTTCCGTTTTCGCTCGCCCTCCTGGTTACCTGACCATTGCAGCTGTTAGGTCTTCTGTTTGTGTCCCAATCAAAAACAATATTAAAAAAAAGAAAAAAAAGATGCTGAAAACTCAGTTTTTACAGCCAACATGGAGTAAAAAAACTTAGAGGTGTGTGTGTGTGTATGTGTGTGTTGGGTGGGGGTGGGATTAAAATTTACAGAGTGATTTTCATTAACAAAAAACTACAACTATGGAGTCACCAGTAGGATAGAAGACCAAAGCCACCCAAAAAAAACCCTCAGGTTCATGTAGGTAGAAGGACTATTTTATCAAAAACTAAGATAAGCTTTTTAATATTTATATCTTTAAACACATATTTTTTTAAGTTTTGAGGACATCTAAAAAAAACCACCAATTTTACAAGCACAATAGGATGCATGGCCAGGGGCTGAAGGCATTCAATACATTCTTGGCCGTGCATTAGAACTGTCTAATACACACCCCAGCATGCCTGATTGCTGACATAATGCCCGAGGCATAAACAGTAAGTAAAAGGAAGACAATTTAGTGGTACAGTTCAACATTATTTTGTAACACAAAGAATATATACTGTATATTTTTTTATAAATACCGCTCAGCACTGGAAACAGCAAAAAGTGCATTTTATAGTGCCGTGATCTTTAACGGACAGTTTTACTGAACCTGCAAGACATTTTCTCCAACTGAATCTTATTTTTAAATACTGATTCCAGTTCTCTCACTTTTCCATCTCTGAGGCCTTTTTATCTTAGTAGGAGTTTCTGGTTTACACACTGGTAGTAAGTACCATTTTAGAACTGCATGATGTAATTTATGTCCTTGCTCAGGTCTTCCACCATTGTTACAGTGCACCCATCTACTATAAAACTCTCTAGCTCAGAAGGGCATAAATTACATCACACAGTTCTAAAATGGTATTTAACACCAGAGTGTAAATCTGAAATACCCACTAGTTACTAATAGACCTGTATAGAAGGAATAATGCCAGAATTAGAACCAGTATTTAGTATTTACAGACAAATAAAACAAAACAAAAAAAAGCAGCTTCCACTGGGAAAAATGAATTACAGGTTCAGCACAGTTATCCTTTAAAGAGGAACTGTCTATCATAATAAAAAACTGAAAAACACTAGAGCTGCTCCAAATATGTTTTAACTTTACTGTGTTCTAGTAGTTTTCTTTTTTACTTCCCCTGCTGTTGGCCTACTAAATAGTGTAGCTAATACAGCAATTATTCCACCGAGTCTTTCAAAATGTAACTGGCTGTCCCCAACTAACCACACAATTGCTGTTTGTGATATCACAGGCTGTTGTCATGGTGAGCATTATGATGTCATAAACAAAGGCACGGTGAGGTGAACAGAACATATACAAATGTTTTCAAGTGTTTTCTATACAGACTTTTTAGATGGACTACCAAAATGGGCTGTAAATCTTAGAAAGGAACATCTAAAATAAAAAAAAAATTATTCTCTAGTAAACTGTAAAAGCTGAAACGTTTATGAAAACACATGCTGAAGTGCAGAGTTGATCTTTAAGGTAAAAAAAATAAATATCTACCACATATCAATATCTAAATATTTAATTTAAACAGTGTACAAAGATGCACTGCATTACTATTTACAGAGGCAATTATTTTTAAAGTATTTTTTAATGTTCTAATATGGTATCTCACATTTTCCTCCCAGTTGCTGTCTCTAAGCTTCTGTACTATTATATGTCACGCTTTAATGAAGACAAGCTGCTGGTAAGGATTCAACTAAGTTTCATGAGCTTTGGATGCTGTGTAATCTGAGGAGACGATGCAAGTGGATATTTTATGTAGCACTACATTGTTGATCAATTAGACCAGTATACAAACATTTTAAGAACTACTTTCACGGGTGCCATCAATGGGAGAAAAGTGCCGCAGCCTTACTTTAAACCTTGACATGGCCCAGCATGCAGTGCTTTCTTAAATGGAGTGTGAGGCAGACAGTCAACTAGCAATCCACTTTCTGTTGGGAACCTGGTTGGGTCTCTTGAGAAAACAGATTTTTGCCCTCCTTTCTGAAAATCCAGGATTAGAACTAGGATAAATTCCAAGGACTCGCTGTAAATGTGGAAAATCCGCTTTTTGATGGTCGAACATTATTACATTTTTGGAATACCAGACCCAGAAATCATATCTCGTACTTTCCCCCAGGGACGTACACCCCTCTGCAACTGAATTACCTAGTTATCGAAACTGCATGCATTCTTTGCTCTATTCTCAAGAAACGCATTTGCTTGCTAGTCTATTAGCTACTGCTAGGATGTTAAAAATATCTTGCCAGTCGTCCTTCTGACGGCCCAAAGGAGCCTCAATGTGCTTCCATTCTGGTGACCCTGGGTCAAGAGCAGAGTTGGAGATTCAGAAATGTGGTGGCCAAGCCTGAGGAGTGCTGCTGATAGCATACGCCTGGTGCCACTGTGGCCTCTTGCAGTGGACTGGGGATCCTGTTCCCATACAAGAGGTGGTGCAGGCACCCAAAGCACACTGTGGCATCTGAGGCCACTGGACGGCTGGCCCAAGTCACAGGGTGGAGGGAGGGAAGCAAGGAAAACCAAGGAGAAGAACTTCAGCTGCTGTCCAAATTATGGCTACAATGCCCTTAACAAGCTATATTTCTGAACACAGTGTACCGTATATCTCTAATTTATTTATTTATTTATTTATTTAAGAGATTTACCAGGAAGGCATACTGAGCAGAGTACCGCTCGATTCCAGATGCGCCCTGGGGAGAGGGGTTACATAGTGCAGCACAAAACATACAAAAATAAATCAGTACATACAATTTAATAGGTAACAACACTGGCCCAGATTTATCACATGTGTAATTAGCAGACAACAATAAGGTAATCCGGAAGGATGCATCAGAAGCTGGGATGCATATGGTCGGTACAAGGGAAAAAAAAAAGGATGAGGAGTATGATAGGCGATGTACTGGGATGGAAAAAAAAATCATCGTGTAGGTAGGTTACATGCTATTCGGGTAGGCCAGCGAATCTAACAGCAGCAGTAGAGAGGAGTCAGCAGCAAAAAGGTGCTGAATTAAGAAATGGGGCCAGAAGTTGCAGGGGAATTTAGCGATGGGGAAAGCATGTGCAGTTGATGGCAAAGTGCTCTTTGAGGAGAGCATTACGTTGGGGAGTGCTTGTAGCGAGTCTGATGTCGGCTGCCAGGGAGTTCCATAATTTGGGCAGTCTGAAACTAAAAGCTACCTGACCTGATCGGGTGGATCTGTGGGGAATGAGAAGGAGCCTGGCGTCAGTGTTCCTGAGATCATAGGTAGGTGGGGGTGTGGCGGTTAGAGATGTTGATAGGTAGGAGGGCAGAGAGACCAGAATTTAGCAGTAATTCTAACACAGTGCAGCAATCACCAATTTTGGAGTGTGGAGGTCAAGGGCCTGGTAGAGGTTGCAGTGATGGGTATTGGGAGGGAGGTCCAAAGCGAACCGGCAGAAGGAGTTGAAAATGGGGTTTAGCCTGGCTAAGGATGTAGGGGGGGCAGCACCGTAAATGACGTCGCCGTAGTCAAAGATTGGGAGGATCATTTTTTGCACCATTTCTTTCCTGGTTGGTAGGGGGATACAATGTTTGTTGCGATGGAGAGCTCCCAGCATGGGATGTAGTTTTTTTTGCAGTGCGTCTACATGTGCTGAGAAGTCCAGGTGCTGATCCAGCCAGACGCCGAGGTAGCGATATGTGGAGCAGGCCTCAAGTGGAGACCTATCCAAGGTATAGAATGTGGGCACATCGGTCAGCCTATATCTCTAATGATCACAGCTGGCTGGGCAATAAAATATAAACTAAAAAAAAATACCTTTACATTAAGACATTTTGGTAGCATATTGAAACCTGATGTAAACTCAGGCACATAGGTCTGTTTGCACATGTAAATGAGGGAGCGAACAAATAGAATGTACAGTGTAAGAAGTGTGCTGTAAGGGTTGGGTTGAACATAAGCTGTATGAGAGCAGCGCAAAGCACAAACCTGAGTACAAGTGCAAAGCACACGTGACCACACTCGGAAACCACCTGATGGGGGCTTATAAGTGAGTAAGCTAGGCTGTTTGTGAGGCACTGACCCTGTATGGTTGCTGGCCAAAGGCTATTTTGATACAAATAACACCTTTGACACCACTCCACATGCAAGGCAAGCACTAACTCCAACCTAACATCTCACTTACTGAAAATTACATATCAAACAGATGCATTCCACATCACAGTGGCTGCAGGTGCACTCCACAGAGTGGAAGCAGGGCACTGCAGCTACAGGGATTCTTCCCACTCTGAGTGGACAAGGGGTGAAGACTCCTTCTAGGAAACCAGGTCATCACAGCTTTAAATGCCACTACAGTCCACATACTCATTGAGTGAGCTTGTGCACATCACTTTACCTTCAGTGTTAAACTCATTCCAGATACAGACACAGGTAGACGCTGGACCCAAATGAAAACTAGATGTTACCTAACATCATTTTTTGAAAGAGCAAGATTATATGAAATTGAGGCTAAGTTAAATCAGTGGCTCAATACAACTTTCTTTTATTGTCAGTATACATCTCTTACTGCTGCCCTTCCTGCAGGTCTGCAGTGTTTGTGCAGTGCTCTTGTGGACACCTGATGCAGGTTTCTACAAGACAGGCTTACTGGAAACCAAACATTTTCAGCTGAACAGTTGACTAAATAGTTGGTTACATCAAAACATAGAATGTTGAGGAAAGAAAAGACCCAAGGCTAATACCGTCTCTCCTGATACCTACCTAGTGACCCAAGCACTGAGTTTCCCAGAACCACCCAACACTCCCTTGAATCTATCCCACCCTGCAAGTAGGTGGCAAGAAGGGTATGGTCATGGAGCAATGGTAAAGCTTCAGGCCTCTTGTGTGAGTATTAAATGGAAAGGTAGGCACTCTTCTCAAAATTTATTGTGAATTCTGAAATGAATAGAAAAACTGCTAGTGGTAGTCAGAGTGTGCCCTGCCGATCCAAACACCCTCGGATGGAAAGCCACCTATGCATCCACTGTGTCCGGCCTCCATCAGACCAAGCCTGTATGTCAGATCCACAATCTGATTTTGGGGATCCCAGGTCAGGTGGGGTCAGATCTTTGGACACAACCCTGGGATAGTTGTGATCTGACTGTTGGATCCCTCAGAGCCTATGACTCCAATTGGATCCATTTTTAGGATCTGAGGAGATCGGATCCATGTTCAGATGCCATCAATATGTGATGGCATTTTATATATGGTAAAAACTGAGGCATCCACTGGGGAACTAGGTCAAAACCACTAAACAAGAATAGAGTGGTCGAAAAGAGTGCACGCAAAAGAGCACTGGGAAAGACAGCAGCGGGGAAAAAAGAGATCCAAACATGCAGCAGTCAGCTGGGGGGAACAATGGAAGTCACCTACGAACTATGTCACAATTGTATGTGGGGGACTATGCCCACCTGCAACTCCCTTAAAATATATAATCAACTCTGGGGAGGGGGGGAAACTTGGAATGGGGGAGAAAGTTGGGATGGGGGTGGATTTTGTCTTGGATAGCAAAGTTGGCGGGGGACCAGCAAGGGCTGGGAGCAACATCCAAAACAAACATAAAACACATGCAGATATCCAAAACAAGAAAAAAACAATGCAAATGCAGGGCTCAGACTCAAAAATAGAAAAACCCAAACAAATACAAACTGCAGGGCTCAGACTCGAAATGATGTCAGCTTGACATGCACTGCCTTGCAGATTCTGTCACGCTAATCTCTGAGCCATGAGGGCAGTGCAGTTCACCATCAGACAGCCATGAACTAACAGTGGTCAACGAGCGTGATGTGGATTTCACTGCGTTATTATTCACATGCAGTATTGATCGGCTACCATCCACTGGTATCTGACCCTGTAGATACTATCTGAGCACCACTAAAAAATGCTGAAAAGCTGATTGGTGCAGATGTTATCCCAGCACAACCTCACAGGAGAAACTAGTGCCCACAAAACAGGCTAATTACACCCATAAACACATAACTGGATCAATTTTATAATCACAATAAGGTAATTAGGGCATGTGTTGTTGGGATAACATCACTTCTTGGGTGGTTGAAGGCACTCAGCCTGTGATCGCTTGCCTCACAACACACATGAGGAGGGATGTTGTCCTAGCGTGACATACCCTGGCATGTCTTACTGCTTAATTTTAGTACTACTATTGCAACTTGAGGTAAGTAAGGCTACTGACAGCTGAGTTAAGAAATGGGCATTTTTATAGCTCTGTACTATAACTTGAATACTAACGCTGTTTAGTTGCTTTCCGTATTCTGTCATAGTGAAAGACTGATCAAAAATGATATATTAGGTCTTTGTTCAGTTCTGAATGGTCTCTTGATCTAAAATGAGGTAGTGTTACTCCCCGGTTCTATTTCACGGCAGCCCAAACATGAAACAACATCATGGTGCTTCCTGTATCTGCTTCAAATGATGCCATGTAACTCCCAGTATTTGGTTCTGTGGTGCCCTCATATGAAATGACTCCATATCTGCCCTCTATATTTGGTTACTATGATGCCTCAATCTGAAATGAACTTCTGTTACATTCTATATTTGGTTCTAATTGAGCGATACCCCTCCTCTTAACAGTGGTATAGTATTGCATAGAGGATAATGTATGAACGACAGTGTGTAACAAGCTTTTTTTAACACACCTGAGGTGTGTGATACCACATAAACCAAAGGGCCACATGTTGAGTGGTTTATTTGGGAATCACATACCATGGGCGTTTAAAGTAAATGAGTTCTAAGCCGGCCTGTCGACCTGGATTTGGGAATGAGCCTGAGCCATGGGAGGGTGGGCCGGGGGAGGACTGAGTGCCCCAGAGGATGATCGCCTCCTTCTCGGTGACCACGGGTGGTGGTGCAAACCGGAGCTGAAGCACAGTGAGGGATGCCAACAGGGCTGTGACATTCATCAACATGCACCTTCATGTGTGCGCATCAGGCCCATATATGGATATTCTATGGGGATGGAAGAAACATGTGCGGAATACCCAGCGGCCACGGCAGTTTGATGCCAACCCCACTCCACAGACTCTGCATCGGTGACCAAGGCACCCACCTCTGCAATGAACATGCCATCTGGTGGGGACCCTGCCCACTCTGATGACACCAATGTGGGGGACGAGCCAGTGAGGAACAGGAAGCGGGGAAATCCAGAAGAATGTGAGGAACGAGGCTGGGTATGATGGCATGGCTTAGAAGGGCAGACAGGGTGACGGGTCAAAAAATTAAATTAAAAAATGAATGAAAAAATAGAGAGTTTTAGCTATCACCAATACTTTATTTTATAAAATTACCAGTTGAAACTACTAGGATCAGCAGGCAGTATAGTAGCACAGTGGATCTGACCAAAAATAGAAGTGCAATTTGCCTGCAGCTGTCGTATCTTGTGCTTGGTGCTGTGTGTGACAGTGAGGCAATTCTCAGTTAAACACACACCTGTGTAACATAGGGTGTATAACGAGAATTTCAGGTACTGGTTTGGGGTTGCAATGAACCTCAACCAATTATTATAGTATTATTACTGGTGCTGCAGTAGAGAAAACGAAGAACTGACCAGCAGAACCTTATACATACTTGTTGTTGTCAATGGCTCCAGTGTTGGACTTTTGCTGTACAGTATATAAACACAGTGGCCAATTAGTTAACTTTCATTCTAGACAGGAAACTATGATGTTAATCCAAGTACTTCTCTTCTTTTGTTTTATTTATAATACATATATTAGAAATGTAAACAGATACATGCTCATGCATGCATACACACTCACTTGTATAAACAGATCTGCCAGCTCTTGTTTCTTAGCCATGAGACCTGCTCAGTTTTGGCCTCGATTTAAGGACACTTTAAGCTCTCTCATGACCTGAGTAAATTGCTTTTCAATATTTTGCAACAGAATATTTATAATATTTACAATCTCACTCACACATTTCTCAAAACTCACTCATTTTGATGTATTCATTGTCCCAGTCTTCAGAACAGGGCCTCACAGAAAACGAGGTGACATCATACATACATACAAGCTACTAAATGCCCTGAGAATCAAAATGAAATAACTACAAATTAAACCTTTCGCCATAGTTGCAAACTGTGAAAAAATCCTTTATATGGCAAAGCTGCAATCTGTACTTTTGTAATTGTAACAATCATCCTTCTTTGGCCCCCTTTACCTGCAATAACCATTGCCTCAGAGAGGGGGTGGGTGTGTCCATAGCCCAGGAGTCATTCCCATGCCTAGGTGTATCTCGATGGTGACATTTCACCAGGAGGCACTCCTTGAAAAAAGTTCCAGATCTGGTTGTCTTGCTGTCACTTACGTAACCACCAGGTACCACCTATAAATGTCACTGCACCACCCTGGGGGAACTGCTCTCATTTCATACTTATGTATCTCATGGAGAGACCCTTGTTAGGGTCTTAGCTGTGTCCTCCATCATCACCTATGAATCAGAGCCCACACCGTAGATGAAGACTTCCAGTATGACATGGTGGGAGTAACCATTCAACACAGCACAGTAACCCCGGCTCCTCTGAGCTGCCTTTTGTAGGTCAAAAGATCAATATCATTTACACCTGCAATATATAGAGCCCGGCAAGGCAACACTGGGAGACTGGCAATTTCTTTAACTTTAAAAGAGGAAAAGTCAGCGATAAGAGCCCCAAGTGTGGCGCTGGTCCCATTTTACACTTTTTGGGCAAAAACATATTTTTTGCTTAATGTAAATAATAATGATTTGTCAAACCTTTAATACAGAGTTGCCCCCCACTGCCACAGTGCATGATTGTCCAGTCAATATGGAAACATGCACTGAGTGTTCACTGAACCAGATATCTCAACTGCCACACCGGAATGGGAGGAAGAAGGAAGAGGAGAGTGAAGAACTTCTAAGGTTCAGTCATTCAACATTAGTTAGGAATATGCAGAAACAATAGGCCAACGGGCCTTTTTCTGCCAACTTGGGCTAGGTGAAATTATCAAATTCTGATTCTGTAGAATTTTCACAAAATCCCGTGAAATGTTGCAAAATTTTGTGGAATTTTCTGAAATGCTTTAATAGGTCATATCTGTGTCAGTGTTACAGTTAGATATCTGAACTTTGGCACACAGATTGTTTGGAGGGGGTCCTAAACGGATGCCAAGTTACGTAACATTTGAATGAGGGTCAGGGAAGGTATAGGGGCTCAAATTCTGGCAATTTACTATTCATGTGAAATTTTCTGATAACATTTCTATACTTACAACTTAGCCACCTTTTGAGCTAGAGGTTCCGTGTCGTTACGATGATCGCGGAAAGACGATCGCCGTTAGGGCAAGTGTACATTGCTGAAAATCGGTTTTGGCGATGTACACTCCCAGCACACAGCAAAAGAGTGCTGGAGACATGGATTTTTTTTTATGTGGGAGCTGCACTCCCCGCACCTGCCCCCGCAGGGGCTTCACCCCCCCCCGTGCCGCCTACTAAAGGATTCTCAACTCCAGAGAGGTGCATGTTGGGTGGGAGTGCAAAAGCCAAAAACCAAAATCCTGGACCGGTGGAAAAAACAAGCGCGCACCCAGAATTGAACCCAGCACCCTCCCAACCCTAGCCTGCCACCAACCCACCTTGCCACATGGCCAGCTCAGCAGCCCACTGCTGCACTACACCCCTCAAACCCTCCCTCTCCTTCCGCCTGTTGCACAGCATGGTCCCTCCTCCCCATGCATGTTTATATATAGCAACATCCTGTCGCTATATTCACTGACCCCCCCAATCCGGTCACCCTCCCTGCCTGGTAGCCCTGTGCACAGGCGCTGTGACTGAGTCGACCTTTTTGAAAGCGCCAGTTGCGGTCACCATCATCACAGGCTACCGAGCTAGACAACTGAATATTTATATGAATACTTTTTTGTAAGAGTCATAGAAACTGCTAAATAGAGAAGTAACTGGCTGTATAAATCATAAGTTGCAGGAGTTCAAAATGTCACAATTTAATTATTTGTTAAATTGCGTGAAAATGTTCAAAATATTTGCATGTTTATAGCTCCACTGCTATTGCAGGTATGCACTCAAGAATTGGCAAGCATACCAAAGTAAATATGTCCTGGAACCTTTTTTTTTAAAATTCAATATACTTTATTCAAGGTCAGAACATTACAAGGAGAATATATAGCCAATGCAGTAACAATTAGGGAGCAGAACATAACATGATGCCGAGGGGTTACATCGGCCAAGCATATTTTCTATTCCACTAAACCCCATGCCCTCCTCAACATACACCCCCCCATCCTCCCCCCTCACTCAGAAGACAGGACCATTCAGGACCAGTATGTTGTGGGCCTCTACTGCTAAATGTGGCTAAAGACATCACAGGTCACCTTATTGTACAAAGGGGTAGGAGCCTGCATAATTTGTAACGTAAAAGGTAGGGTTCCTCGAATGACCAGATATATCTTCTCCTTACTGAATAGTCGAAGTTAGGGCATATATTTTGTCCCATTTTTTTATCAAAGCTGGTGGGGATATGTCTCAGACTTGCTAGCATTTTCTCTAGGTGTAAATTACATAAGAATTTGTTTGGCCATTCTGGGTAGGAAATCAGAACATAATCCTTCCAGTGTTTTAGTACTAGTTTTTTGACCGAGTGAGAGATAAGGGACATGGCATTCCTTCTTTCTTGGACTGGAATATAGGAGTATTCCCCTGGCACACAGATCTCCGGTGTAAAGAGTGAATCCAGTCCCAAGAGGGGGTCCAATTTAGCCTGTATGGTTTGCCATAGAGGCCTGATGGAGAGGCAATCCCAAAACATGTGCAATAGGGAACCTACACCTTTGTCACACCGGTTGCACTTTGGGTCCTGCAACTTGCCCATTCATACCAATTTAGCCGGTGTAAAGTAGATGTTCTGCAATATATAAAACTGCATAATACAGAGTTTGTCATTGGAGGTATAGCAGTAAACCCATTGCCAGATTTTGTCCTAGCATAACTCACTGTTAGGAAAATGAGCTGCCCAATATGGTAAATTTACCTGGGTGGCAGGGAAAAATACTGGGTATAGTGTTGCTGTGATTTGAGACACCACATGCAGATTCTAGGCCATGTTGCTTAGCTAGGTAAGGAGGTCTGACTGGTTAACATTCCCAGAGGCCTGCCTCCAGCTTACTAAGTAATAAGTGTCTAATTTGGAAGCCTCTGAATACTTGGTTGGGCGGGAGTTGCAGGGAGGGTAAGAGTGCTGGGGTGGTCTTAATTCTACCCTGGTCCACTAGGTCAGAGACCCTCATGTCTCTAGAAGGGGGATCTGCAGGAGGTTTTGGGTAATGGCCATCTGACATGAAATTGAGATTAAGGTACAGCGACTGTGTGATATCCTTGCTGTTGTCGTACTTAAGGGCCTTGCAAAGTTGAGCACGCACCTTCATGGACATGTAAATCAATTCGTTCCATAGTATAGATAGACAAGATTTTTGGGGGGACATACAGTAGGCTAGCGGGGGAAATGCTGCTCTGCTGGATCATTTGGCGTTCAGTTTGAAGCCAGGTTGGTATATATGTTATACCGGGTTGTGTAGAGGCCGGAGGGTAGCAACAGAGATATTTAGCTAAGTGGCTGGCTAGGTAGTAGTGGAAAAAATTAGGCAGCCCGAGTCCCCCTTGTTGCTTAGAGGCACCAAGCCATTCATAGGACCTTCAAGGGGGTTTTGACTTCCAGAGGAACTTGGATATTATTTGATATAATTTATGAAACCAAGCTTGGGGGAAGATAGAAATTAAGCATGTTTAATGGATAGAACACTCTGGGGAGAATGTTCACTTTGATGACACTGATTTTACCCTATAGTGATAGATATAAGGGGACCCGTCTGTCTAGATCTTGTTTAATGGTTCCTAGCAGGGTGTCCAGGTTGGCCTTCTTGACCTGTGCCATGTTGGGAGATATTGAGGCCAAGGTACGTAAGTTGGGACGACCACTCCATTTGTAGACCTGCTATCTGTGCTTTGTAGGTATGGAGATTTAATGGCATTAATGTTGATTTTCCAACATTCAGTTTGTAGCTAGACAAAGCCCTGTATGAGGCTATGATACCTAGGGCTGCTGGCGATGAGGATGCTGGGTCTGTAATATGCAGCAAGATGTCATCAGCATATTCTGATAGGCACAAGGTCTGTTCTCCGACCTGGATACCCCTGATCAGGGGGGAATACTGAAGCTGGAATAGGAGCCGTTCAAGGTACAAATTAAAAAGCAGTGGGGAGAGAAGACAGCCCTGACAGGTTCCTAGGTAAAGGGGAAATAAAATGGGAGAAAAGTCTGTTGCAGTAGACCTTGGCAGCTGTGGGGCATGAATAAAGGACTTGTATCCATTGTACAAACTATGACTCAAAGGATTGTAATTCTGATTATCTTCAATAAATAAATAAATATTCAAATATTTTTTCCCCAAATTTTCAATGTGGCCTTTTTGGGACCCCATCTCATGAACAATGGCAGTGAAATTATATAAATCCATCCCAAAAGATGATTTCATGGTCACTGCATGAAATGACCTTTCGGGCAGGATTTTAAAATTCTCTCCATGGTTGTTCATGAGGTGGGGTCATAAGAAGGCTATTTTGGAAATTTGGGGCAAAAATATTAAATAACAACAAAGTTGCCAGCATACACTGAAATTTTTCAATGCACACTTATAACTTCAGTAATTTTCAGTATACTGACTCCAAATTTTCAACATAGCCATTTTTTCACATCACCTCATAAATGTGACAGTTTCCAGTTTTTCAAATCCTGGCCAAGATGTGTTTTCACACTTGTGGCTTGAAATACCTTTCAGGCAGAATTTGAACATATTCTCCACCCTTGTTCATGAGATGGGGTCATAAGAAGGCTATGTGGGATCATATGGGATCATAAAAAGGCTATCTTGAAAATTTGGGGTTCAAAATATTAAAAAAAACAAGAAAGTTATGAGTGTACATTGAAACTTTTCAAAGCACATTCATAACTTTGGTAATTTTCAATATTTTAACCCCAATTTTTCAACATATGCATTTTTCACATCACTTCATGAATGTGACAGCTGTCATTTTTCAAATCCTGTCCAAAATGTGTGTTTCACACTTGTGGTGTGATATCACCTTTTGTGCAGGATTTGAACATTTTCTCCAACCTTGTTCATGAGATGGGGTCGTAAGAAGAGTATGTTGAAAATGTGGGGTAAAATATTAAAAAACAACAAAGTTATGAGTTTATGTTGATATTTTTCAACACTCACTCACCATTTTGGTAATTTTCAGCACTTTGACCTCAAATTTTCAAAATATTCATTTTTTACACCACCCCACGAATGTGACAGTTGTCATTTTTCAGATCCTGGCCAAAATTTGTTTTCACACTTGTGGCATCAAATCTCCTTCCCAGCAGGATCTGAAAATGTTCTGTGCCCTTGTTCATGAGGTGAGGTCATAAGAAGGCTATGCTGAAAATTTGGGGTTAAAATATTTAAAAAACAAAGTTATGAGTGTACATCAAACTTTTTTTTTTAATTTTCAATATTTTCACCCCCAAATTTTCAATATGGTTATTTTTCATACCACCTCAGAACATGACAGCTGTCATCTTTCACATCCAGGCCTAAATGAGTTTTCACACTTGTGGCACAAAATAATGTTTCAGCCACTGTTTTATTAATGACACCTGTCATTTTCAGAAGGTGTGAGCATAAAAAGACTATGCTGAAAATTGTATGTCTAATTCAATGTAACATCATTAATTACATGCAACAGGGTAATTACGCTGTAGTTGCATCTTTGTTGCATGCAACTATATTACAACTGCAATGCAGTTACAGTGTAGTTACACTAACTACAGTGGGGTTAACAGAAACCTAGAGTGTAACCAAAATTTGGGGTCAAAATTTGAAAAAATACATAAGTTGTGAAGAAATGTTGGATTGTTCCAGCGTTTGCTCATAATTTAATTTTTGCAGATTTTGGCCCCTAATGTTCAACATATCCCTGGTATTATCCTACCTCCTGAACATGACAGGTGTCATTTTCCAAATCCCCTCCAAAACTTGTTTTCACAGTCACACTGCAAAATCACCCTATAGATGGGATTACAAAAACTGCACCTGTCTTGATCATAATGTCAGATTATAAAAAGACTATTGGAAATTTGGGGTAAAATGTGGGAGATCACTGAAATTTAGATATTGCAGCTGGCCCGGTGGTGCTGAGGGTTGAGGCGCTGGATGCCACACCTCGCACCATGCCGGAGACCCGGGTTCGGGAGCAGACTCAGGTCGCCTGGCTGGCCGGGGAGAAAGGCTGAGTATCCGACGACAGCTCGTCTTCTCCAGGGGGAGGGTGGGGATCCAACCCGGCGAGTGGTGACCCCTGGTGGAGGCTGGGGGCATGACAGCATGTCGGCACCTTGGGGGTTTGATTGGTCATGGGCGGAGGCCTGTGGACCAATCACCTCTAGGGGCTGCACCATCGAGGGGTGGGACATTGTGGACGTCGGCGCTTGTGCCTTGATGTCAAGAGCTAGCAACGTCCCCATAGAAAAAAGTGAAAAACACCCTCCAGAGCCGGGTAGATGGAGCGCTGAGCCCAGTCCTGACATGCCACCGACTGCCGCTGTCTAAGGGACTGACAAAGATATAAGGTACAGGGTGCCGCCCACCCAACCCGCCTGGGTAATCCACGGTAGGATGGAGGGACCCAAGTAGCAGGTAAGTCGGTGGCAGGGGATGGGTTTCATTTTCAACTCTTGAAGGGGTAGCTCTGGCAGGGACATAGGTGGAGAGAAAAATAAATTAAAAAAAAAAAAAGCAAATTAGATATTGCCTCTCAGCTGGCCTATCCTGGGTTAAAACAATCTAAACATGTGTATGAAAATGTGATATTGCTTCTCTTATGGTGTATCCTGGGTAAATATATAGTAAAAATGTGTACAAGCAAGACCCAGTACAACAGCAGTGCAGGTGGAGAACATCATCATTGACAAATGCTTGCTCTCAGTAGAAACTGTTCTTTTTTTGTTTTGTTTTGTTTTATTACTGTTTCCAATTCTGTTAGTGTTCCATCTATTCAGGCTATTATTAACCTTAGTGGCCATTTCTGATTTATACTCTGGTGTTAAGCGACACTTTAAAATTGTTATGATATAGTTTATGTCCCTTTCAACCACCAAGTTCTATAGTAAAACATGGATGCATTGTGCCAACAATGGAAGAGCTGAGCAAGGGACAAAAACTACATCATACAGTTCTAAAATGATATTTACTAACTGTGTGTAAATCAGAAACAGCCACCATGATAACTAAAGAGTCCATAGAGATGAAACAGTAACAGAATTGGAACTAATATTTAAAAAATCTGCTTCTACATGGGAAAATGACTTTCAGATTCAGTGCAGATCTCCATTAAGGTTCCTTTTAGACTCTACATACTGGATTCACACTTAGGATGTATTGGCTAGGTGCTAGCACATATTTCAGATGGTAAACAGCACAGCACCACACAAAAATATTAAATGTATTTACAGTGGACGTGGACAGAGAACAGGATGTTCAAAAACTTTTAAACCCTGTATCTCAGTTCAGGTGTCAGATATAATGAAAAAGTAATATATTGGTGATTTTGACAGAAATACATCATTAATAAAAAAAAAATGATATGGAGAAAGGTGTTTTTTTCTGCTAACAAATGCTGCAAATACTTATGCTCTTCCCAGCGCTCCAGTCCTCCCAACCGTGGACATGGGTAGAAGGAGGACTCCCACTGAAATGGAGAGGTTGCATCTCAGCTCAGCTCTCCTGGGTAAATAAAACATAAATCAGATAATATGTACTGACAAGCATTCATGAGCAAATTACACTCTCTAGTCTTGTTTAGTATTACATCTCAAAATACAAACAATCACTTAGACAAACAGAAATTCTATTTTTTTGTGAATGGGGGGGGGGGTGGTTGCTGAAACCAGATACATTGCCTTAAGTTCATGAGCACTACAGTACATCCAACAGTAACACCACTTTACAGGTACTTTGCAAAAATGACTAACCCAATTCAGCAACATACGGTACCACTGTACAATGTGGAAGATCGCTGAACTGGGTTAATGAGTAAAGTGGTGTTAATGTTGATGGTAATGTTCTTGACCAGTGGTGGAGTTAAGCACAAGGGAACCAAGCGGCTGTCTGGGACACCAGTACAAATGAGGCCCATGTAAGTAGAAAGTAGAAAGCATAAGCAAAGATTAGCTTGAAATACAAGAAATATTAATATAACAAAGTTATTGTTGTCACTCCTGTATCCATAGATATATGCCACTTTTTTTGGATGAGATGTAGGTGTGGCAGAAGGGAGGGGAGTGGGCAGTGGGAGTGGTGAAGTGGGCACCACAAGTGTTTCTGCGTGGGGTGCTATTAGGTCTAAAGGCGCTTTTACACACAGATCTACATAACAGAATAACTGTTATGGAAACAGTATTCTGTTACAGCCCTTGTGTGTAAAAAGCATTTGTTTCGTTCCCTTGGTGAACGTTCGTCCAAACCGCAATCTCTGCTTCTTGCGGTTTGCATGAACGTGTTTCATTTGATCTGGCTGTGTAAAACAGTCATTCCGGTACCACTGCAGAAACTGCCATTAGAGCAGCAAACTCTGGGGGAGCTGAAACAAATGGAGGCGGGATTAGCCGGAATACTCACAGGGGTGTAAAAGGAAACCCAAACGCAACAGAATACATTGGCGCCACACAGGTAGCGTTTATTTCGTTTTACAAACCTGTGTGTAAAAGTGCCTTAAAACTGGTCTTGTTCCAGAATATACAGTAGGACACCGCCTCTTTAAAAGTCTGATAACATCTGTTTGATGTGCCATGGGTCAAACTCAGTATGTTCACTTTGTAATTAATTAGGTATTATTAAATAGATTCTCCACTTGTCACTAGCCCATCGCTCTCATATTCCCTTCAAGTCCATCTGTATTGTGTTGTTTCACATTATCCCATCTCCTCAGTGTTTTGGAAAGTCAGCAGGAATTCCAACTGTGTAAACATCGGCTATTTTCTCAAATAACAAATCTTACAGCAGCAAACAAGCCTCTGCTGGCAGGGCAGCTCCAGGAGCTGTCAGGTTTGCTGACGACAGCTACTTAGGAAAAAGACTCTGCTGGCACAACTATGCAGAAGTCTGACTGATTCACATTTTCAGACTTTATGTTGACTTGTTTAGACTACTCTGCCACTTTCAGCAATCTCATTCCAACTTGATCAATCATATGACAGATAAGTTGAAGCAGCAGTGCACGATCGTGGAGAACATTTTGACCCTACTGTATTCTTTTATTCTATTCTAGACCGCCCCTTGTCTACTGACTTGCATAATAACCCCTTTTTGCCCCATTTTGAGTCTGTAGCACTTTGTTTCACATTTGAAATAATAAAAGGAGTGTCATTTTTAATACGGCTAGGACCAGGTTTTCATCAGAATTCTTTGCTGTTTTTGAACACCCCACCTTTCTTTTGATTTTAATGAGTCAGCATGCAGCAGATACTGCTCCCTGGCCTTCTGGGACAACAGTTGTCCAAAAACAGCTGAGATTTGATGAAAAACTGGTGTGAGCCATATTAAAAGGTGCACTCCTTTTATTATTTCAAATATGAAAAGACTGCTATAGCAGACTTAAAATTGGGAAAGAAGGGTATCATACAAGACAGGCGATAAGGCTCAATTTAAAATGGAATATAAAGGTCAGGATTTTTACTGGTATCATGTACTGCGGCTTTAAATTTAAAGGGTAATACAAAGTGCTGAGGTTTGTGGTACAATACCTATGAGGTTAATGCACACCTTTGGGGTTTTGTAGCCCCATATCAGTGAGGTGTGTGCACAGCACTGGGGGTCTTTGGCCCCATATCAGGTAGCATACTATCCAGTGCTGAGGTTTTGTGGCCTCGTATCAGGGAGGTAAGTGTGCAGCTCTGTGGATTTGTGCCCTCAGATCAGTAAGGTTACTGAACTGCTATGGAATTTATTACCCCCCATCAGTGAGGTTACTGCAGAGCTCTGGGGTCTGTGACCCATTATCAATGAGATTATTGCCAAACTCTAAGGTTTGTTACCCAATGTCAGTGACGTTACTGCACAGCTCTGGATTCTGTATCCATGTCAGTGAGGTTAATGCACAGTGCAGGGGTTTGTGGCCCCATGTCAGTGAGGTTACCCTACAGCTCTGATGTTTAGTGGCTCCATATCAGTGAGCTCTGGGGGGTTCTGGCCCTGTATCAGTGAGGTTGTAGTACAACTCTGGAGTTTGTAGCCCCATGCCAGTGAGATTACTGCAGAGCACTTGGGCTCTGTGGCCTCATACAGGGGCCAAAACTTAAATTTTGCAACTACTAGGCAGCAGGGCTAGTGACTGAGCAAATCCACAGGCCCAACAGTCAAATCCACTAGCCCAGTTGGTCAACATAATGAAATATTACCCTCTTCAGTATGTACCAGCAGGGCTAGTTGAAGTAATTTTTACAAGCCTGATACTAAATCTAGTAGCATCTGGCTAGTGAGCTGGTTCTAATTTCAACCCCTACCAATATCAGTGAAATTCCACACCTCTGGAGTTTGTGGCCCCCTATCTGTGAGATTACTGCACAACTCTGGGGCTTGTGTCTCCATATCAGTGAGGTTACTGCACAACACTGGGGTTTGTGTTTCTCTACCTGTGAGGTTACTTCACAGCTCTGGGGCTTGTGTCTTCATACCACTAAGGTTACCACAAAACTTTGAGGCTTGATGTCTCCAAATTAGCAAGGTTTCTGCACAACTCTGGGGTGTGCGGCCCCATATCGGTGAGGTTACAGCATAACTCTGGTGTCTGTGTCTCCATATCAGCTCAGTTACTGCACAACTCTAAGGGCTGTGTCCACATGTTGGTGAGGTTACTGCACATGTCTGGGGTTTGTACCTTGATATCTCTGAGGTTACATTACAGCTCTGGGGTTTTGTGGCCCCATATCTATGAGATCACTGCACAACTCCCTGATTTGTGTATTCATATCTTGGAGGTCACTGCACAACTCTGGGGACTGCATCTCCATATCTGTGAGGCTACTGCACAACTCTGGGGATTTGTTGCCCCATATCAGTGAGGTACTGCACAGCTGTGTTTGAGTTATGTCTCCATATTAGTGAAGTTACTGCACAACTCTTTGTTTGGTTTGTACCTCCATTTCTGTGAGACTATTGCACAGTTCTTGGGGTTGTGGCCCCATATAAGTGAGGTTACTGCATAGCTCTGGAGTTTATATCTATATAATTACTGGGGTTCCCTTTTTCCCATAGGGAACCCATTGTGTAATTTGCCATTATAAAGGAGTGTTTATAACGAAAACACACATCAGTCCTCTGCTCTGCAACACGTACAACCACAGCTGTTATG
Source organism: Neoceratodus forsteri (assembly GCA_016271365.2). Classification (NCBI taxonomy): domain Eukaryota; kingdom Metazoa; phylum Chordata; order Ceratodontiformes; family Ceratodontidae; genus Neoceratodus; species Neoceratodus forsteri. The sequence goes on along the minus strand of CM028129.1, from coordinate 1,703,553,790 downwards.
TTCGGACCACGGGTCATCTGGCCTGCCTTACAGAAACTGAACCACTTCTTTGGACTTCGCACCTCAGTGGTAAGTGATTTTGGGAGGAAATATAAACTAAGCTATGGGGGAAAACTGAACTTTTGGCAGGTGGCAAAATAAATACAAAAACCAAAAAAACATTTACGTGAAACTGGCTTTAGCAGACCACACTGGAAACCCTAACGGCACATGGCATACGCATCTCTTATTTTATGTAATTGCTGTGGTGAAAAAGAGAAACCTAGCAATTATATAAATAAATATGGTAAGTGTGTGAACTCGAGTTACATATATTCTCAGTATACCCAGATAAACCCCATGAGCTTTGATCTCAGAGTTTATGTGGTATCCAACACCTCGGGTGTGTGTAAAATTCTTGTTATACACACCGCCCCATATATTATTCTATATACAGATTAGTGAGGTTACTGCACACATCTAGGGTTTGTCTCCATATTTGTGAGATTACTGCACAGCTCTGGGGATTCGTGACCCCATATCAGTGAAGTTACTGCACAACTCCGAGGTCTGTGGCTTCCTACAAGTGCGGTTACTGCACAGCCAATCGATATTGAACCAACTTAATCTGTTGGTGGTTGTAGTGTATGGGGTGCATTTAGCCAGAACACCAAGGAAATTCCCTTACTCTTGTTCAGAAGTGCCTCATCCACCTGAACAACCACCAGAACACGTAGCTAGGACCTGGGTTCAGTGCCCATCTGAAACACAGTGTATTATTCTAGTCCTTCATTATTACTGCAGTATTGTCTATTGCCTATTTTAGTGTTAGTTGGTTTGTAAGTTCCGTTTTGATGACAGGGTAGAAACTCAAAGGCAAAAATGGCCATTTTCTTGGGCAACCTGGAGATACATATAATCCCAAATTATAAAAAGGGTCTCAGAAATGCTGCAATCTGATTGGCTGTTGGGATTCCAACAGCCTTATATTAATCCCTGTTATACTGTCATGTACAGCCTGATCACCAAGGCACATGAATTCTTTCTGTCAGCATTCCATCCTCTAGCACTGCTGAATGACTGGAATGATGCACTCTGGTTTTGAGCCAGCATTCTTAAACTGTTAGTGGAAGAACTGTTGTATTAAAATCTTCCTCTAAATGAGCAAAACATTCAAAAAGTATACATTTAACACTTTTCTTTTGGAATCATTTTTTTTTATAATAGCAATAAGGCACTCCAAGGAGTTAGATTAACAGTCAACAGTTAATCACCTCCTAAGGGTAATATGGCACTCGGCTGCACCTCATGCCACATTACACTCTTGGGGGTGATTAACAGACTGTTAATCTAACCCCTTGTCATGTCTTATTCCAAAATTGTAACATACATCAACTCACTATGACAACAGAAGCACATGTAGCAAGTACATCAAAAACTGCAATACTGCTCATCCAAAAGATACGATTACATATTTTGTCCAAAGGGATAGTAATTACCACAATGTAAAATATTTAGGGGAATAGAGTTCCAAAATTTTGTTGCCTGGACGCAAAAAGACCATTGTTCAAATATTGTCTTTTTAAGAGGAGGTTTTAAGTGATTTGGAGTTACTAGACTGGGTACAATGATTTGAGTGCAAAACTAAAAACAAATTATTTAACGTCCCTGAATTTTAAAATTTTCCATAAATTATAACCGATGTACTTCTTACCCTGTTTACATTGTTTTTTTCTTTCTCTTGAATTTATTATTCTAGGCTGTCAGTATAGCCTAGAGGGAGGAGCTGCAAATGGACTTGGTACATCCAGCAGACCTGAATTTAATTCCCACAACCTCCATTTGTATACTGTGTGACCCTGGGCAAGGCACTTAACCTCCCTGTACTTCAAAGACACACATGGAAATGAGTTTTAGGTCAATGTACCTTTCCTGGTCAAAAAGTGTAGATTACTTTTAATTGTACTTTGTTTTTATTGTTCACATATGTGCATGCACCCATTGTCGTCACTTTTATTTGCTATTGGTGTTTCAGTCCCTGCTGTGCACTCTCACTCAGGTCACATGTGGAAACAAGTTCTGGCTCGGTGTACCTGTCCTGGTCACCAGATTTTGAAAGGGAGGAAGGAAGGAAGAAAGGAAGCAAGTAAGTAAGTATGTAAGTAAGTTACTTTATCCATTGACCACTGTGCACGCTACATCTGTGCCAGCGTTTGGCACCACATTTTAAAACAATTCTTTACCCTATTTTTTTGGAAATTAAACTTTATTGGCATATTACCACAAACAATACAGAGCCAGCAATGAGAGATAAGTAGTCCCGCAATACAAAGGACAAGCCAAATTCTAAACAAATAATAATAATGCCCGAGCCCACAACCCAAATACATCCTCTTATTCCTAAGCTAAATACAAAAAAAAAAAAATACAATAAAACAAATTCCAACACCCACCAACAATAAACCTTTCATCCCCATAACACAGAGAGAGATGGAATCTAGGGACCACCCCATAGGACGATCCCTAATATAAGAATAAAATGACAAAAAGCCCAGACAAGGAAACTAGAAACTTCTATAACAATGTTGAAATTTCAACTGTCGCCAGCCAGGATCTCCATGACAGCAATCCCCCCTCTCTCTCGGCAAGAAAATGAAAGAAAGGCAGCCATCTACTATGAAAATGCTCAGTCTGCAACCTAAGCCGAGCCGTCACCCACTCCATAACTAAGATTCCCTGAAAATTCCAGAGCCACGCTTCCTCTGATGGTATTATTGGGGTAAGTCACAATAGTGTAAGAGTCTTTATGGCCACAGCCACCAAGAAATAATATAAATATTTGGCTCCTTTACCCCACACCTCCCAGTGAGGAACCCCAGCACCCATACCTGAAACTTAAGCAGAACATCTATAACCAACATTTGACGCACTACCCCAGCAACTTTCCCCCAGTATGACGGAAGTCGGGGGAAATCCCCAAATATATGCAAGTGATTTCCAATCATCCTGCATCCCCCGCCAACATAAATCAGAACAAAAATGCCCGTAATGCTTAACTATGACTAGGGTGTGGAAAAACCTAACTGCTACCCACCAATGAAATGCTCTCCAGGAAGGAGAAGCTGTGGTACCATAAATATCCTGCCAGACCTGAGCCCACTCTGTCCCAGAAAACAAGACCGACACCTCCCTCTCCCATTAATTCTTAACAGTAATAAGATAGTCTGGTTTCAAATCCCTGATCTGTTTATACAGTTTGGAAATGAGACCCACTATTTTCGGTTGTGTGCTCAGAGAAAATAAAAAGGCTTGTAAAGGGTTAACCCCTTACCTGAGAGTCTCTAGCCATGAAGGATCCATTAATTAATGTTGAAATTGTACGTAATGAAAACAATTCTTGGGTGGTAAACCAAATTCTTCTTTAAGTTGGGCAAAAGATTTAAAAACCTCCCCATCAAAAAATTGTGCCACTTGGCTAAAACCTAGATGAGCTCAATGCCAGACATCGGGGTCAAAACAAGAGAAGGAAAAGTCCAAACAAGAACAAAGCTGGATCTCATTACATATGTCCAAATTTAGCTGGAAAACCTTAAAAGTTTCCCATCAGATTTGAACCATGAGAGCTGTCCATGGATTGGTAACCATCAAAGAAGAAACATTCACAACATCCATTTTAAAATCTCAGAAAATTTTTTGGGGAGTAGGGAGGCAGATCCTAAGGTCACCCATCCAAGAGACTCCAGAGGTGACATATGCATAACAAAGTATCAGAGCTGAGTTGCCCAATAAGTCAGAAAATCAGGGACCACCAAACCCCCTTTAGGCTTCGACACCATCAAAACAGATCACTTAATTCTGGGACGTTTCCCTCACCATACAAATTTAGATAGCATACATTTTAAAGAGTGCAAGAAAGCAGCAGGAACTGGCAAAGGAAGAGCCAAAAAAAGGAACAAAAAAATGGGAGAATATTCATCTGAATTGTTTCCATTCTACCAGCCACAGATAATGGTAATTCCTTCCAAAGAAGACAGTCACCTTGAACATCTTTCAGTAACTTAATACAATTAGTGGATGAAAAGAGTGGGAAAGTCCTGAGGAATCCATGTAACAAAGTATCTCTATCCCAGAGTCACCTGTTTAAACCTATAAATGTCATAAGTGGAACCTGCCAAGGAAGCCTCAGACTTTGCCTCATTAATTTAAAACTCCGAAACCCGCCCGTATTGAAATATCATATTCTTGACTACCGGAACGGTATGAGGAGGATCTCCTAGATACAATGAAGTATCATCTGCATACAGGGAGACTCTCAAATCTTCACCTGCTAAAGAAATGCCCTGGTATTCCTTTTACCCTACTGTCTTACTTTACGTTCTTCATAAATACTCTTTGAGTTCAGCCTCCCGGATTTCATTCCAAGTTCCGAGAAGCAGATCAAAATATGGTGATAAGTTATTGGCTGTAGCAGTCCACAGAACGTCCGACAAAATACATAAGCAATTGAGAGTACAAGCACTATTACCTATGGAGCGTTTCAGAGCTTCATTAGCTAGTCTACATAACAAACATTGTAACTGTTATGGATAAACACCAATGTTTTGACTACTTGCTGATGATTATTTTAATACTACTGTATTTTATATCTGTATGTGTATTTGTATGAGCGTACAAAATTGTTTGTTACGTAGTGTTATTTTACATCAGGTAGTACTATAGTTTTGTACCATGGTTGGATGCATTTGTAAACGAGATTATTCATCTCAGTTTGATAGCCAATAAACCTGAATTGAACGAATGAATGAATTGGTTGCATGTGATAATACGCGACTGCCAAATTCTCTCAACTCGGGGGTGCATGTAGGGGGGCAAAGCAAACAAAAAGCAGTTTTGGGCGGGTGCAACAAATTGCACTAGCGCCTGGACCCAGACCAACCCAGTACCTCCTCAAGACCAAAACTGGAGGCCAACCCTGATGCCATGGCACAGTCAGCAGCCAATGGTCGTGGCCACCCCTACATCCCCCACACCCTCCCAGCCCACGCTTGCCGTGGCTCACCCCCCAAGATTTGTACATGCAGCAGACATCCTGTCGCTGCAGTTGCCCACTCCACCACATCCAGTCACCCTACCCACCCCACCGCCATTTGGGCTTTCGCTCCCAATGCGTTGCCATTTCGGACGGCGACTTACTTCAGGCGCCAACATCGCGTGCTACCAATGAATTTAGCCAGACCATAATAGTTGTAATGGCTCTATAACATCCTCTATCTTCCCCCCATAGAGGACAATGAAATAAACCCCCTAGAACAACCAGCACTACCTTCTGACAATTTCCAAAACTAATCTTTTATAATATTTTATAATGCTCAAAATTATGTTTTGAAAGCAGCAACTTTTAAAGTGTTAATTGTATCAAGTTAAGTTTGCTTAGAGTCAGATGAACATATATATATATATATTTATATATTCATGGCAAAAAAATCAGTTTAATGCATCAGTTAGGGTTGTGCCACTCCTTGCACCCCACGCCCACCTTGCCCCCACCAACAGGCATTGGGGTGTGCATTGACGTCATTGGGCCTAACTCTTACTCCAGTCCATGTGTAAATAAGTTGGGGTGGTGCAGTATAGGGTGAGCGTTAGGGCTGACAACCCCAATACCACCCCAATCCCTTTTCATCTGTAGAGAGTGGGAGTGGGGTGTTATGGTTGGAAACCCTAACGTCGAATTTCCCAAGGTTTAACGCTTTAATAAAAACCCTAACTAATCCGTTAATGTAATTTTTTGCAATTTATTTCTTACTTTTGAGATAGTATAGAGTATCTGTATTTACAGGAGCACAGGGTTCTTTGGACCCTGCGCTCCCATCCTTCCACAGATGTGCATATGTATCAAGTTGAGAAAATGCAGGGACCTTCAGCCCCTGCGCTTCCATGCACAATGTTATGAGTAGGCGTAGCAAAATTGCAATAAATAGTCATAACTGTGCCATTTAAAATAATTTTCACCCCAAACGTTCAACATAACCTTCTTATCGCCTCATTGCATGTACCCAGTACAGGAAATGTTCAAATTCCCACAAAAACATGATTCTGCACAACTGCAGCACCATTGTACGCCACAGGTGTGAAACCACATTTTAGCTAGGATTTGAAAACACAGCTGTGGCATTCATGATGTGGGGTACTAAGAAGATTATATTGAAAATATGGGGTGCAAATATTGGAAATTTACAATGTTACAAGCGGCGTCACAAGATTGCTATGAATGCCCATAACACAGCCATTTTTGGAAATTTTGACCCCACATTTTCAACATGCTCTTGTTGGGACCCCACCTCAAGAACACTGATACTGTCATTTTGTTACTTGGTCCCAAAAGGTGATTTTGTGCAGCAACTGTGCCATTCCATGCCACAGGTGCAAAAGCACATTTCAGTCAGGGTGTCTGAAAGGACTGCTGTACTGTTCATGAGGTGGTGGGAAAAAATGGAAACATTGAAAATTTGGAGTGAAAATATTAAAAATAGCTGCACTTACGAGCGTGCATAGAAAAATTCAACAACCTCTTATAACTCAAATTGTTTTGGGGCATTTTTGCAAATTTCAACAGGCTTTTGGGACCCTGCACATGAACACTGGCACTGTTGTTTTGTCAATTGGTCCAGAAAGGTGATTCCGAGCAGCGACCGTGAAATCAGCTTTCAGGACTGAGTAATGAAATAACAGTGCCAGTGTTCATTAGGTGGGGTCCCAAAAAGCCCATGTTGACAATGTGGTAAAAAAATGGCCGAGATATCAACATAAGTTCAAAACGCCATTGACTGCCATTATACGGCACTTACCTTGATTTCTCAGTTTGCGGTTCAGCTTTGAAGAGTGCAGACGTGTCCTGGTCCACAGAAAATGGCGGACACCGACCTGTGGAGGTAAGTATAGAGTACGGGGGGGGGTGTGTGGGGAGGTGGGCACACAGAGAGAAGGTCATGATGGGGGAGGGGCGGGGGAGATGACGAGGGACCATTTTCTTTTTTTCACAGGAAAAAACAAAAAAGACATCGGGGGACTGTTTTATTTTTTAACAGGAACCATATGTAAATCATATTTCAGGACACTGGGGGTGGGCTCCCCAGTGTCGCATAGTAAAGGTGGGTATGACATAACTGGGGACAATGGGAGTGGGTTACCCAGTGTCCCACACTGTCAGGGGGATGGTGGCTACTGCCAACATGGGGATTGGGCACCCCGCTGTCAGCATCTGTTAGGAAAGAGGGCACACTGCTGAGGGGAGAACATACTGGGGACACTGGGAGTGGGCTCACCAGTGTCCCACACTGGCAAGTGGAGAGTGGTAATATGCTGCTGACACAGGGATTGGGCACCCCAATGTCAGCAGATATTTCAATATTTGATATTAATATTTCTCAGCACTCTTCCCCATAGAAGAAGAAAAAGGGGAAAATCAAACATTTATTAGGTAAATGCTTGGTGTTTATCTAATCGGGGGCAGATAAATCCAATTCTGGGGTCTGTTTGCCCCAAAAATTAACAGGGGCGATTATCCCCCCCAGTTCTATCGTCAGAAAAATTTTATCAGGATTCTGCCGCACTACCACCCAAAAAAAAAAATTGCACACTAATGCCAGAATCGTTTTCCTCGAGCCCCAATTAAGTAAACATAACTGTTAGTGTTTACCTAGGGGCAGTATTTTTAAAAATATTTTACTTTATAATCCTTGCTAACTGAAAACAAGATGGCGGAATCTGCAATCAAGAGTTCAACTGCGAACAGTAAAGTGCGAACGGTACCTCAGGAGATCATAGAGTCAATTAGTTTTGATTCCTTTAAGTCCAAGCTTAACATGTGGCTAGAAGTATATTAATTCAATTCAGCATTGCCCCACAGTTGTGGGAGGACAATCTCAATGGGTCTTGTGCCTATGTTTGTCCTACATGATCCAGTAAATCCACTAAATGGTTATTTACTGTTCTAACAGTAAAGTTCTAACAGCAAAATTCGAACAGTAAATGCTATTTACTATTCGTGCTTTACTGTTCGAACGGTAAATGTTATTTACCATTCGAGCAGCCTGTACTGCATCTATCACAAAAATCATTATAATTCAATTTTGGTAATATATTTTTTCACCAAACCATCTAAAGGCACACCCTTGGCACACACACCAACATCCCTGAAAATATCAGAGAAAAACTTCATTCTGTGTGTGCTGTAGAATTGATCAAAAAAATCCCATGTTATCCTACAGGGAAAAAACATACATTTGTATCTTTCTGACCACTTTATATCTCAAAAACCATAAAAGCTGTCATCACCAAACTTTCCACATCTTGTGACACTGGCAATATTCCAAATGTTTGGGCAATTTTTGTTGAAAAATGCCAAAGTTATTAAGGTGCAAAAATTCAGATTTAACATTGAAATTCTGTACTAACGCTAACTATAAGGGCACTATCGCGGTCTTATAATATATATATGTAACCCTTAGGTGGAGCTATCCCAAGGGCTCCTACCCCTGCCTGCATGGCTAGTTGCAGGTTAAGGGGCCTGGGTACTGAAACGGGGTGCCTCCACCTGGAGGACAGGGTGGTTAGTAACAAGGCTAACCTGGGTACATCCCTCCAGGACATAGTAACTCCCCTCTTTCCCCTCTAGTGGCCTAGACAATATGCAACAAACACTTTCACAGTAACCCCTATTCAGTATACAAATCCCCACACTGTTTGCACTTACCACTAGGGCTGGTGCCACCAGTTCGACCCTGGATACCCCCTGTAAAACAAGGTTAGGCACAGCAAATAACAACAGTACAGTGCTTTTGGTACAAACTAGAACCACAGTCAAATTAGATGCAAAAAGAGTTAGATCTGATTTATTCAGGGGACTTGAACAAGGGAGGGGCGTAATCAGGTTCATTGATTCTATAACTGATCTAGTCAGGCAATTATGCATGCACTTTTTAGTCCCTCAACACAGTTGCACCCATGCTGGGTACCCAGTTGGTGAGATAGGTTAGCCTGATGCGTTGTCTGGGGTAGGCCAGAATTGCAGCTGGTTGGGGTCCTGTGATGAAAAGAAAAGGCATGTACAACCACACACAATTTGTAATCCGGAGCCAGGAGGCTCAGTTTGTGATGATTTGACAAAACAATTAAATCGGATGACACACTTTGATTGAGCTGTTGTTGCAGGGAGCTACCCTGGTGTTTACTCACGCTACCCAGTACAGGACACAGGATGGATGAAATGGAGACTGCAGGATGACATGCTGGTTTGCCAGGAGAAGCAGGGCCCATACGATTCACCATGGTGTCATTCCTGTTCGTGATGTTGAGCAGGGGGCTGATCCCCAAGCAGGTCTCTCGTTGATGGTCTTCTATGTCATGAGTAGCTGGCTGGGCCAAAGTGTGGAGGCCCAGACCAATTGGAGAAGAATACAGATTCAGTCCGGTAGATGCTGGATGCAGCTTCCAGCATGCAAGGCACAATTAAGCAGTGGGGAACCAAATCTTGACTCACTAGTAGGTTACAGTACATTTATAGTAAAGCAATCACCATACCTCCAAATGGATAGCAATCCTGTTGCAATATCAGTGTCTCTGAGCAAAACCAGGAGTTCTATGGTGAATGGATGTCCTGACAGGCCGATCGCATACAGCAAATCTTAAGTCTTCTTCAGATTTGAATCTGGTCACTCTTCAGTGGCTTTATCACACTCCAATTTGGATATAGTCTGATTACTAAGCCTTTCAAAGGATTCCCTCTCAAGGGATAGCAGGCAGGCAGGCCAAACTCAGCCTTTTCACCAATCCCCCGCGCGAACTACGCAGGAGCTGCTGCTCAAATCACTCAAGCTGTTTACTCTCCAAACTCTAACTCCAGACTGACACACTGCAGTAGGCAGCTTGGGAATTTCCCTTCGGTCCAAAAGGTTCTGGTTGGTTGATCCATTAGTCTGTCAAAGCAAGGGCTCCCCCTCCAGGTATATTTAGGCGCCAAAGTCTCAAAACTACAATTTCTACAGAAATTCACTCCCACAAGACCCCTGGGGACAGACTCCATTTGAGGGTCCCCAAAGGTACTGATTGGCCCATTCTGGCAGTCCAGGACCAAGATGGTGGTGATAAACAGAACTGTCCATGAAGCAAAGAAGGCAGTTTAGACAAACTACAATATCATTACTATTCTAATAGATAATCAGCAAATAAGTATAGCTTCTAATAGAGCTCCCTCTGCTCAAATAGCGATGGCAGAATGGAGCAATTATCTGGCAGCCCGAGCGGGACTCGAGCATAGAAACACTCAGCCCCCTCCCAGATTAAATAAGCACCATGTTATGAGCAGCTCTTAAAAAGACAGAGCACAGAGGCATTAAGGCACTCTCATACAACACTTTTAAAATGCTAAGACACAGGATACCAGCCTGGCAGTGGGCATTTAGGCAAGCCCAAGGAAGACTTTCAGGAACCCCATTTGTATATATATTGTGTGTATATATATATATATATATATATATATAGTATATATATTTAGAGAGGAGAGAGAGATTATTTATAGAGGTGGTAGATTAAAATTTGTCTCCGCAGAGTGATTCGTGGAGTAATGCGAATCTGTGAAGCACTCCACAACACAAGGGAGGACTTAGTATCATAGTGGGGAATGCTAAGTCCATTGAAACCAATAACTTTGCATTATTCCCTTCCCAAACCACTTCTCCACCAATTTTAAGGCGAAGTACATTGAAATCAATGTACTTCGCATCACTCTGTCTTGTTATTGAGCTCCAAGGCGAATTTGCAGTGCTTCATGGGATTGCAGGTCACATATGCTCTAGATCGTTCTTCACAGCCAATGTTCTGTGTAGTGTGTGTGTGTGTATAGTGGAAGATGGAGACAGCTTCCTCTCAGAGCTCTGCGATTCAAATCCTCTAAAAGTTGTTAAAAAAGCCTTTTTGAGCCATTTATTTTTACTCAAAATTTAGTGCATCAATTGTAGGAAATCCTCCTATGCTTATATCATCAAGTGTTTATTGCTTGTGTGTGGATTTTGAATGTTAATTTAGAATAGTCAGTCTGTGTACTGTGAAGTGTGCTTTGGGGGAGGGGCGTATCTGTGGTATAGGTAGATTAACTGGGAGAAAAAGGCAGTCTTTCTGTTTTGGCTATATTTTTCTTGTATGACTGTGTTAATGTACACAGTAAAATTTTTAATTAATTCTTGACATTTTTTTGCTGTTTGTAGTGGTGCAGCAGTGTATAATTTCAGTTTGTTTAAAAGATTTGGTTATATTTGCTAAAGGTTTTTGATTTGCTATGCAATACTTGTGTGTGTGTTTGTGTGTGTGTGTGTGTGTGTGTGTGTGTGTGTATGTGCGCGTGAGCGATGCATACCATTAAATCAGACAACTTTTATTGTGCTAGAGTAATTGCAGAAGTGTGAACCTGCTATCCACCGCACCTGCATGAATTTTTTTATACTGCTTTGTGGTATCTTTACTGGTAATGGACTGTTACTGCCATACACTACCCCCCAACCAGCGAAAGGTATTCTTTTCCTGATTTGGATTTGTGACTTGTGAGCACTGGTTAGGTGTTGTTGTGCCTTTGCATCTGACTCTGCATCTCTTGAGTGTGCAGTGACATCTTAATCTGTCTGTGCATTTGCACTTTGCATTTCTTGTTATGCTCTCATTTCACTTTGTCAACACTGGGGAATTTTCTGGACACAAGACAGCAGCATTTTGGTGATGCAAATTAATTCTGGTAACTGTGTGTGGCCACTGCTCGCATGACAGAGTGCACCATTAATTCTGGGAGACTTCACATTTCTTGTTATGCTCTAATTTCACTTCGTCAGCACTGGGGAATTTTCTGAACACAAGACAGTAGCATTTTGGGTATGCAGATTAATTCTGGTGTCTGTGTGTGATGTGACCATGTCCACTGCATGCATGACTGAGTGTGCCATTAATTCTGGGAGACTTTACATTTCTTGTTATGCTCTCATTTCACTTCGTCAGCACTGGGGAGTTTTCTGGATCCAAGACAGTAGCATTCTGGGTATGCAGATTACTTCTGGTGTCTGTGTGTGATGTGACCATGTCCACTGCACGCATGACTGAGTGTGCCATTAATTCTGGGAGACTTTGCATTTCTTGTTATGCTCTCATGTCACTTCATCAGCACTGCGGAGTTTTCTGGACCTAAGACAGTAGCATTTTGGGGATGCACATTAATTCTGGTGACTGTGTGTGTGTGTGGGGGAACGGGGGGCCACCAATATTGTTACCACTCCACCTTACTTCGAGTAAAGGTGGAACAATAATGCGAAGTAATAATTACAAGGCGAAGTGAGCTTTTCCTATTGGACACTCCGAGTAACAGAGTGAAAACGCAAGGGGCCACTTTGCATTCACTTTGCCAGTGGAATTTAATTTTGCTGCATCTCTAATTATTTATCTATAGATTCTAATGATACTGTTCTCCTGTGTCACTGTATGTTTATACATGTCACTGTACTATGTTGTTAATGGATCTTTAAAAATTTAATTAACCATTTTATGTTTTTTTTTATTGATATTCAGTTGCTGGTGCAATACCTTAACAATACAGCGACATGGCTGTATCCAAGCTTTCATTTTTTTGATTAGTTAAGTTTCTAGCCCTAATGGTTCCAGAAGTATCCCATTTTAGAGAAATTGTATTTTGAAAGCTCTAACTTTGGCACTGTTGGGGCTAAAAACATAATTTGCTTTGAATGAAAGCTTGGAGTCCATCCATTAAGAATTAATTCTGTTAGTATTGTTTTATGTGCCCATACTATTCTGTATGTATCAATACTATTTGAGGATTTTTTCTTACATTACTGACATGTTAGGTAGTTGTGACACAACCCAAAAAATGTCAAATACTTAGTGTCGATACTATTTTTTTGTAGCTATAGAATGTATTGATACTATTTTTTTTTTGTATTGATACATAAAATTACATGACAGTTTAAATTAAATTTAATAAAACACATTTTTCAATTTCTTCTGAATTTTGGTATTACTATGTTATTTAATTAGTAACAGTGTAGTTTTAAACTTAATTTTTATTGCTCGTCTGACCTTAATTAATTGGCTGACAGTATATCCTAGAGGTCAGGGTTAATGAGCTGTGAATAAACTTGGTATATCCAACAGACCAGGGTTTGATTCCCACAAGCTCCACTTGCATACTGTGTGACTCAGCAAATCATGTAACCACCTCGATGGTCCTAGGTCATCCCTGAAAATAGGCACTTGAGCCTTGTGGGCCCTACCTGGTTAACAAAGAATTAAATAAATAAAAATGAATCACACTGTGAACATGTCAATCTCTTTCCTCTAGCAGCACCAGTTCTTTGTCTCTTTTGCAGGCTTTGCCCACGGATGTATCAGAGGATAATAATCAGTTCAAGACTGCTTGTTAAATGTACAATTATGTGGCAATAGATTTTTATTTTTATTCATTCTTATTTTGCCTTTTTTTTTACCAGTAACAACGCATCTAGCTGACTCTTATTTCTAGGTGCATCCTGGGAGCACAGGAAGGTTAAGTGACTTGCTTAGGATCACACAGTACGCAAGTGGAGGTTGTAGAAATCAAACCCAGGTCTGCTGGATGTACCAGAAAAATCAAAGCTCTGCACTAATGGACCCAAATGGATGGAATATCCAGATGATAAAGGTATTAGAGGGAGTGTTTTATTGTGGCACCAAATGTAAAAGAACAGTCCAACTAGGATCCTAAGCCCCTCATGGGGCTTAGGGTCCTAGTTGACCTATTCTTCTACTTCTGATGCCACAATAAAAACCCTTCTACTAATATCTTTTTCATCTGGACATTCCATCCATTTAGATCCATGAGTGCAGAGCTTTGATTTTTCTGCTTGGAATTAACGGGCTGTCTGCTTTGCTCAGACCACCTAGATTCCCAGAGCACAACATTTTTCTCTTTGTGTCAATGCTGGTTGTACCAAATTCATTTCCAGTTCCTTGCTCTAACCACTAGGCTGTAATGCCAGTAGCTAGAACCCACCCTAGGGAGCATAGTATGGTGTACAGCACAGTAATGAAGGAAAATATTCCAGAGCAGGACAAAACAGGACCAAATTGTTCATTAGAAAATAATAAGGTTCTTCTGGGAGTCCCAGGTTCCCGGTTGCCTTGGTGGTGCAGCTAGTAGCTCAATGAAATGATATTTAAGGCAGTCTGGGTTCAAATCCCAGCTAAGGCACTTATTTTTTTCTCTCTTTTCTGTTTATTTTTGTTCCATGTGCCACATATGCATGCCACACCCTTGTGAACAAAAAGCAAATTTAGATAAGAAGGATACTGCTATTTAATACATCAAGTGTTAGTAAGATCAACACTATGCCCCTGTAGATCGTTACTTAGGTTATATAGCTTCTGTATGATGTATGCAAGTATAGAACAAAGGAATTGCATGTTTTTAAATATGTGCATAAATGGAATGAATTGTGAGCAACTTGAAGAAAAACGTTAAGCATAAAAAAAGATTAAACATATCTCTTTACTCATAATTCAAGATTCAAGATGTTTATTTTAAAATAGGAGAAAGGTGACAATCAGTTGAGTAATAGCTCATTTACAATTTTTTTTCTGAAGTACAACAAAATAAATACGTTTTTGGTATACATATAATACACAATAAATATACACAAAGGATTAAGGCTTCAGACAGACAGACAATCTGATCACAAAACAGAAGCCCTGCACCCCAGACATGCTGTACTAGTATATTTAAGCAATAAGGCATGACAAGGTGTGTGTTATCATGTAATCACCCTGGGTGGTTGAAGCACGAGGTGAGCCGAGTGCTTCCACCACCCCAGGAGTGACGTTATTACACGATAACACATACCTTGGAGTGCCTTATTGCAATTATACAATGGCTCGATGTTATAGAAAACAAAAACAAAAATAAAAATGTTTTTAGTAGATTTTAGTGAGGCAGTATATCTTTGTTTCTGAAAAAAAATCCATATCATCCAAAAAATCAACACAGTGCTGTTATTGTGTAATATTATCACTGTCTCAGGCACACACTGACCAATCAGAGTCCAGGAAATTTCTTTGCCATTGTATAATAACTGCTAAACCAAGACCCAGCCCTGTAGCACTTCCACTTGCTATGCTGGAGACCTGGCTTTGGAATAGACTCGGGTCACTCAGGGGCCATCTGGGGGAGGGAGGCTTGAGCGTCCCAGGGACAGCTCTCCTCCCTGGAGGTGGGGTGGGGAATAAGACATCCTGCTTGTAGACTGCCACCCGGTGGTGGCCAGGAGGTAGCTCAGTGGGCATGTACAGAAACAAGGGAACGTCAGTCACTAGATGCTGGCACGCATGCGTGTGTATCATTGCACATCAGGGCCCTCTGAGAAGAAAACCAAGAGGAGGAAAATCTACAGTCTGCCAAGGTTGACATCGGCATCTCCCCACAGGCTCTTGCATGACCCACAGGTCAGGCCATCCACCACAATATGGTCTTGGGTAAGTGGTGGGACAGTAAGTCACTGAGAAGGTCTGTGACGGCGATGGAGGCAGTGGCGCAAGAAGTTGGCAGAACGAAGGCCAAGAAACAGATGATGAAAATAAAAGGCACAGGTCAGCTTAAAGACAATAAAAATATACTAGAAGCTTCTTTAATTGAACTAATAGTTCAGTTTTTATTTACCAAAAAGAAATCTTATATAGTGACCATAGCTACCAAAACATACAAAGTACTGGTCTGAATGTCGAGAAAATAGAGGTTTTTATAAACAGTAATGTTCATTACCATCAGATTACATCCTTTTCATTTTTTTCACCTATCCACCCTAATGGTCAGAACACATCACATGACTGTTGCTTATTTTCTTACAACAGTGCACCTCACCTGAACTACATATAGTTTTTAACAAATAAATGGTTTTTTGTTATGTTCCATAGTTACACTTTAACTCAGTTTTTTCCTGTTGTGTTGCTATGTCAGATATTTACATAACAACAAAATGGAAGACAGTAAACAGCATGAAGTAGCTCCAAGCGATAGGACAGTTTTCTGATCTCCTCACTAAGTTGCGTTTCTGTGCTTTCACCTTTCTGTATCAGACTCCTCTGACAATGTGTCACTATTTTAGCACCTTAGAAGTTTATTCTTGGTGAATTCTACAATATTCTGCAACCATCCCAGAGAAGGGAGGTCACGCTTATTGCGCCAGGTGGTACAGGGATAGGCCAGCCCCTAAACCACAAAGTATATAGTGATGCAACCTGCCATTAATCAGAAGGTGGATAACTCCCTGATGGACCACCTTTTCAAACAAAGTGCTGGGAACTTTGGGGCAAATCCAGCCCTGTATTCCATCTTCTGATTACTGGCAGGTTAGTAGCACATTATATTTTGATACAGTACGTGCATTTTAAAGTTTATACAAAGGAAGTTTTTTTTGTCTGCTGTACTCAATTTCAAATACAATAACTGTCCAATTTTGCATGAATATCCTGCTTCAGTATAGTCCTTTGGGTGCAGCAACTTTGTCGTTTGTTTATAGCGTTCTGTGTCAGTGAGAACATATTTTTTGTGTTTTTTTTTTCTGTGCCATGCAAAAACAAACGGAAAACTGTCATGAGTGATTCTCCCTGGGACCTCCGTGAAAATGAGACATGACATCTCATGGCATTAACTCAAATGGATCAATTTTCAAATAAATAAAAACATTTTAATAGTTTGCCCACTGCTGCTCCAACCTGGTGACCCACTTAGCCAGATGCATCGTACGGGATCAGGTGTGGAGGGGCACAAGTCCCTGGAGTGTCCTGATGGTGCAAATAGTGCAGGAAAGGGCCACTCAGCCACTTTTCCCTGGCCTCTGCACATGCTGAAGGACTGGTAGCCTTCTGAAGATTAGGCCCTTAGTCAGTCAGGCAGCCAGTTTGTGCATTAATACAATCTCTGGACTGACCTTAACAAAGCATAGCATGGATTAATAAAGGCAATCATAAATAAAAAAATGCTGATAATAAAATATACATCACATTTAGTTCTTAGTCATGATTACAGAAGACAGACTGGAAAAACATTAATAAAGATAGCTCATCTGTAACTGAAAAGAGGAATACACAATCAGGAATCTATGTTTCTTGCAGGGAGGAACAGGGTGCAGGAAACACTATTTTTAAGCGAAAAAGATGTTCCAGGACAAGAGGGCATGGGATGAAGTTGGAGGGAGGACGATTCAGAGGAAACATGAGAAAGAATTTCTTCACAGAACGGGTGGTGGACAAGTGGAACACCCTGCCAGAGGAAGTGGTGGGGGCTGAAACAATCACGGGATTTAAGAATGCATGGGATAGACATAAAGGAATTCTGGAGGTCAAGGGCAACAGACTTCTAGGAAAACAAACTGAACTTACAAGCTCAAATGGGCAGACTGGGTGCGCCATAGGCCCTTATCTGCCGACACTGTCTATGTATCTATGTCACATGGTAAACAATACACGATATCCCTTCACATCAGTATCATACAACTCTCTAGATAACATTTTTCACATTTATTTATTTATTTATTTTTTATTGTCCAGGACAGGAGAGCTAGGCAATTCTGTCTATTTTCTGGTTCATCTGGGGTGGGTGGGTGGGGTAGGGAGAGATACGGTATTTTAGAACACCGCAATATTATCAAAACATGTGCCTAGCAGATACGGTGAATGCTGGAGGAGCTGTGGATCAACCTCCGCTGACCAGGCCCATGTTCTATAGTCTTGCCTGAAATTACAAACCGTTTGGGAACAAATATTACTACAAATAGAGATATTAGAGGGAGCCCGTTTGAACCCAACACCACAACTAGCTTTGATTTAGATCCCTCCGAGAGGACTTCGACTATCACCCCATTTCCCCATTTGTCTCTATTTACTAGTGGCGAAAAAAGCAATAACAAAAAACTGGATGAAGATAGACCCTCCCACCTTGGAGAAAAACTATGAATTAAGTATATTTTATGGAAAGATTCATGGCTGGGATTTGGGACAGAGAGGATCAGTTTAGAAATAAATGGCAAAGTGGATACTCTATGTCTCGGATTTCTGCCCTGATTTTATACCCTAAGGAGATAAAAACAAAAAAAAAGATATACCTAGAGGGAGGAGGTCAACCAAAATTAAATAGGGCAGGGACTGTTACAAGGGGGACCCTAGCAGGCCATTGACTGGGGCATAACAAAAACAAAATTACAGATAAAGACATACGAATCAGAGAAGACAATGAATGACTTTCATGAACAGGGAACTTGTGTGGTGTGTGGGGATGGTGCCTTGGGTTCCCCCACTGGGGGAGGGGACTCCTCACCTTGACTAGTTTGGGCCGGGGGGGCCAACCCCTCAGGAAATAGGTCCAGTTTACCATTAAGGCCCAATATAGAAATGTATAGAAAGCATAACTAGAATTGTAGAACACCCATGAGGAGTAAGAACCAGAAATGATGAATGATCAGTGATGAAATGAGAGAATTGCTGTATAAAATGACCATAAGAAACAAACTGTAACCATGTGATGATTGTATGTAAACTTCCAATGAATTGTCTCAATAAAAAATTAAATACAATAAAACAAAAGAAACTTACATGAGTGCTCATGTTGCTCAGTCCTAATTACAACCTGTGAGTGGATTACGCGAGCAATAAGGCAGGACAAGGTGGGCTTTATGCTGAGATAACCATCTACCCAGGGGAGTAGTGAGGGCTGATACTGCAGTACATATGTCCTTTGAGAGAGGGGAGGAACACAGAGGGAATTTTGTATCAATATTTAACCCCTGTGCACATACGTAACAAGACGTTGTGAAGAAACACTGGCACATGTTGCAGATGGACACCAGTTTGTGGGAGTATGTAGCTGAATCCCATAGGGGGGTATTCAGCAAGGGCAGAAAACTCAGGAACAAATTAGTCCATCCAATGCAACCATCTCTGCAGCACAATAATACCACTTGGGTTCCTCCATTAACAGATGGTTGCCAAACACATGGTCACCGCGGATTTTGCAGAGTGGTTTGTTAAACACCAACCTTTACCAAACCAATAGAAACATAGACAATGATGGCAGAAAAAAACTGACGGTCCATCCAGTCTGCCCAAATTCTCTAGTTAGCCCTGGGACCTACTGTCCCTCTAGGATCTTAGCCCTCCCCTTCCTTTCCCCCTTCCCCTCCCAGCTTCTTCCACCCCCAGCAACCCCTATACCCTTCATTCTATCTCAGCCTTGCTGGAACCCACCAACAGTTGTAGCACCCACCATGGTTCCATCACCCTTTCTGTAAAATAATACTTTCTCGCGTGCCTTCTGAGCCTCCCTCATGTCAGTATCCACTCATGGCCACGTGTTTGTGAACTAGTGCTCAAGCTAAACATTTCCTTACAGTTCATCTTATTAACTCATTTTAGGAACTTGAAGGTCTCTATCACATCTCCCCTCTCCCTTCTGATCTCCAGTGAGTACATGCTCAGTGCCTTGAAGCATTCCTCATAGGACCTGCCCTGTTGGCTCTGAATCATTTTTGTTACCCTGTGTTGCACTGTCTCCAGCCTATCCCTATCCTTCCTGAGGAGAAGACTCCAGAACTGGGTGCAGTACTACAGGTGTGGCCTCACTAAGGATCTACATAGGGGAAGTACTACCTTTTTCCTTCCGTAGCAATGCCCCTCCCGATACACCCCAGCATCCTATTTGCTTTGCTCTATGCCTTGCTGCACTGACTTAATTGTTTGATGGAGCCACTGATGATAACTCCAAGGTCCTGTTCCTCAACCGTAGTGCTAAGTCTCACCCCACCCATCCAGTACCCTGTCCTGGGTTTCTTGTTCCTTAGGTGCATCACTTTGCACTTTTTGGCATTGAATTTTAACTGCCAAACCTTAGACTACCCTTCTAACTTTTGTACATCACTCTGCATTTCCCTGATTCACTCTTCACTATCCACCCTCCCACTGAGCTTAGTGCCATCTGCGAAGGGACACAGGCTGCCACGGTTACCCTCACTAATGTCATTAATAAACCTATTGAAGAGGATCAGTCCCAGGAGAGATTCCTGTGATACCCTGCTCGTGATCTCCCTTCTCTGCTAACTTGACCCCATTGACTACCACCCTCTACTGACTCCTCTTTAGCAGTTACCTACCCAGTTTACTGTGACCTTAGCTGCACCCAGAGCCTCCATCTTCTTCAGCAAGTGTCTGTGAGGCACCGAGTGGAAAGCCTTGCTGAAGTCAAAGTAGAGCAAATCCACAGCACGGCCCTTATCCAGTTCCCTCATCACCCAGTCAAATAAAGCTATCAGGTTAGTCTGACATGACCTCCCTGCAATGAATCCATGCTGTTTGCAATCCTGGAGCCCACTTCTCTCCAAGTAGTCCACAAGGTTCTCTTTGACCAGTGACTCCATCAGCTTCCCTATAACAGAGGTAAGACTGACAGGTCTGTAGTACCTCACATGTTCCTTGCATCCCTCCTTATGCAGCATAACTATGTCTGCCACCCTCCAATCCTTTAGAACTACCCCTTGTGCTTAGACAGCTGTTGAATAGATCTGCTACGGGTTCAGCCAGTTTTGCTCCCAGCTCCGAGTAACCTCACATGCAAGCCATCTGGTCCCGGGCCTTAATCTATTTTAAGTGCTGCCAGGCCTTTCAGGATCCTTTTGTTTGCAAATGTTGGGTGCCTAATCTCCATGACCCCCTTAGTCACCACTTTGATGCCACTCTCTGGCAAGGGTGCACCATTCTTCTTAGTCAAAACTGAGTTAAAGTAGTCATTAAGGATGTCAGCCTTTTGTCCATCCTCCTCTGTCACCCCATCACCCTCTGCTAACCTTATGATCCTCCCTCATTTCTTCCTGTTTACTCTAATATATCTTAAGAACTGTTTTTCTTCACTCTTGACCCTCTCCGCAATACACAGCTCTGTATCTGCTTTTGCCTCCCTAACTGCTCTCTTTGCCTCACAGTTTGTCAGGATGCTTCCTCCCCATTCTTCCTACCTCTGCTTTTCTTTATACTTGTTGAAGGCCTTTTTCTTTGCCCTCACTGCTTCCTGGACTCCTGTCGAGAACCGTATTGGTCTCTTGATTCAGTTCTTTTTGTTTACCATTCTCATACATAACTTAGATGCCTCGAGAATTGCTCCCTTAAGGGACAAAGTGGGGAACTTCAGGCCCATTTCCATCCTCTGCCCCCTTGAGATAGTACAGGACAGACTGGTCCATAACCAGCTGCATGACTACCTAGAGCTTCACTCTCTCCTAGCTGACATACAACACGGCTTCAGGAAAGGCCACGGCACAGACACGGCCCTCATTCGGCTCGCAACTGATGTCCTTGATGCCATGGACCAAGGCTCCCAGACTGGGGCACTATTTCTCGACCTATCCAAGGCTTTTGACTTAGTCAACCATAGCCTTCTGCTCACCAGACTTCGCCTCCTTGAACTGGACGGGCTCTCCCTCTCCTTTTTCGAGAGCTATCTGCTAAACCAAAGCCAATTAGTCCACTGGAGGGGAATGCAGTCCAGTGCCAGAGCAGTTGCCTTGGGGTATCCCAGGGCTCAGTCCTGGGCCCCCTGCTCTTCACTTTCTTTGTCAATGACATAGAGAGGGCTTGCTGGCTCAGCAATCTCATCCTCTATGCAGGTGACACCGTTGTCTACTGCAGTTACCTGTTACCCAGTGTCATCACTGCTAAACTGCAACATAGTCTCACAACACTAGAAGCCTGGTTCTCCACCGACTCTCTAGTATTAAACGAGCAGAAAACAAAGGCTGTCCTGTTTGGACCCAGGTGCCTTGGACCAGATAGGAGTGGCCTTCTCCAGCTCAAACTGGACCAGGGGAAATGGATTGAGGTCGTGGACAGGATCAAATAACTTGGGATACTCCTTGACCAGGAACTGTCCTACAAACCCCACATCAACTCATTAACCAAGTCCATCCACCAGAGACTTGGACTCCTCTATTGGTTGGGAAACTCCCTTACTGACAAGGCGTGACGTGCTATCTCCAACTGCACCCTTCTCCCCCACCTCCTTTACGGGGCCCCCAGCTACAGTTTCTACGAGAAAGGGAACTCAAAAAACTCACAGTGCTCTACCATAGAGTGGCACGCTTTGCCACTAACTCTCCCCCCAGGAGATACCACTGTGAGGTCCTTGCAGACCTCCACTGGCCCACCATACGCCTTAAACTGGCCTACTCCACCTTCTGCCTGACTCATAAATTCACCACCGTTAGCCCTCCTCCTCACCTGCATGGACTGCTTAACCCCAGAGTACAATGCAGAGGTATGAGGTCCTTGTGCCAGTCAGCCCTAGTCATCCCCCAAGGTAATGCATTTTTCCAACCCAGGTAAGCACTCTTTCTCATATGCTGCCCCGCACTTGTGGAATACGCTCCCAGCTACTCTGGTCAATAGGCCTTCTATCCAAGGATTCAAGGCTGGTCTTAAAGCATACTTGCTGGAACTCAGCCTGCGTGGCTGCACTTGCTAGCCCTCCTTTTTCCCTACCAGACAAATTGTGACCTCTCATGCCCTGTTGATGAATATGTCGAATTGTGACCCCTATAAATTCTGTAATGTTAGAACTGCATGCACTGGATTCTCTACCTGTAATCACTGTCTCTCCAGTCGATACTCTAACCTTGTAGTTCTGATTACTGTATGTAAAATTGCTGTATTGCATCTACTGTTTGTAACTTCTGTCTACTGTATATAAAAGTGCTGTTATGTACCTAATCCCGGGTCACCCCTGAAAAAGGGACCTTTGGTCTCAGTGGGTTTACCAGGTCACCAACATCTAAATAAATAAAATAAATAAATAATTGCCCCCATTTCTCTCCCCCTACCACGCTGTCCACCCCATCTAAATTTCTCCTGACCAACTTCCTCAGCCTGCTGAAGTCTGCCCTTCTAAAATCCAGGACTTCAACTCTCGATTGTGGCGTTCTGGACCCAAGGGCAAGTTGAAACTAAATGGAGTTATGATCGCTGTTCCCCAGTGGCTCCCCTATTCTCACTGCTCCAACCACCTCCGAGTTGGTGAGCACCACATTGAGAAATGCAGTCTGCCTGGTGGGTTCCCTAACTAGCTGTACCAGCAGACAGTTCTGGAAGGCATCCAGCAAGGCCTCACATCCGGCGCTCCTGACCCCTGGAACATCCCAATCGATGTCTGGCAGGTTCAAATCACCCACCACCACTACTTACCCCCTTTGCCAACCTCTTTCAAGTTCTTCCCTCAGCTCTCTGCCTCTTTCTCTTGCCCCAGAGGTCTATAGATCACCCCCAAGCATAGTTTCTTGCCTGAGGCTACTGTGAGTTGCACCCACAGTGACTGAGTCTCTCCATTACTACCCTTGATGCACCCATCTTCTGCCACCTCGATGCCTTCCTTGACAAAAAGGGCTACTCCTCCCCTATACTTGATCAGCTATCCTGCCTAAACAATGAGTACCCAGGGACTATCGGGTCCCAGTCAATATTTTCCCATGTTTCTGTGATGGCCACTAGGTTCACCTCAGTGTCCACCATCAGTGCTTGGAACTCGCTGATTTTGTTACCAAGGCTACTGACATTAAAACATACCTCCTTCCATGTGACTATGATCCTCCATTGCTACTACCGTTGTGCTTTCCTTGTCCGCTCATCTTTTTGTTTTTTTGGTATTTGCACACTTTACATTACCACTTTGTAATGTCTCCTCACCTAGTCCAGTTGGAGTCACAATCTGCTTTGCACCTGCTGTGTTGCTACAAACATCTAGATATGAGGAGAATTAGCTAGGATCCCTTTCCTCTCACCTGCCACCATGATTCCCCTAGTTCCAGTCTCCCCTGCAGTCAGTACCCAGGTTGGGTACTCTTTTCCCTATAAAGGGTTTTATATCCTGTACCACAGAAGGGATGGTATGTTTAGCTACATATCAGTGTGGCAATAAATGTACATGGGCTTTGCGGCAGGCGAAAGCTCTCTACTACCAACACACCCTAACCTCTACCTGGGGTGATGGGAAAAAATTTTGGGACAACATAAAGGAGCTCAGTGGCAAATCTCGCTCCCCCACCCCCACGCAACTCACTATTAATGGTGAGGTCACTCATGATCATCCCACTATCGCTGAAGCCCTTAACTCGCCTTCTCTGATCTTCTCCCATCCTCCTCCTCACTCCCCCCAACTCGAGTTCTACCAATACCCCCTTCCGCTTCGGTCATCACCTACCACTAGGCAAAATGCTATATTACCAGGGCTATCTCACCCCGCAGCAGCAATGACTCCCTTGATCTTAAACTCCTGAGGCTCTCCCTTGATGCCACGCTACCGCACCTCACTAAAATTCTTAACCTCTCGCTCTGCCTTGGCCAGTTCCCCTCTACCTGGAAGAGAGCCATAATCACTCCCATCCTGAAGGGCGGTGACCCCACTAACACCAGCAACTACAGACCCATCTCTATACTTCCACCTCTCTCCAAAGCCCTAGAAAGAATAGTCTCTGACCAGTTAACCGAACACCTAACTAAGCATATGCTCCTCAGCCAGGAGCAGCATGGTTTCCGCTCAGATCATAGTACCATCACCGCTCTCACAGAGCTCACCTCGTTCCTACCAAGCCCCGACCATGGCTCCTATTGCCGGGGCCTATAACGTGGACCTAACCAAGGCCTTCGACACGGTCAGTCACGAGCTTCTGCTTCAGGTCCTCCCTAAACTAAATGTGGTCCCTAGACATTGACCTGGTTCAAGGATTACCTCTCAGGCCGCTCGCAACAAGTCAGGATATGCTCCACCCTCTCCACCCTAAAACAGTTTCTCTGGGGTCCCTCAGGGTCTCATCCTGGCCCACTGCTGTTCACCCTCTTCCTAAACTCCTCCCTAAGGCCTGAGCGGTCAGTTGCTCCTCTATGCCGATGATGCGTGTTCTGTTCTGAAACACGCCCACCCTACCGCCTCCAGCAGACCCTTCCTTCAAAGGCAATTCCGGAACTAGAGACCTGGTTCTCTGAACACCGCCTAATTATCAACTATAATAAAACTAAGTCCATGATTTTTGCCCACCGCCAAAGTCCTTATAGTCAGTCTGCTCTCCTCATCAAGAATGCGCTAGGTGCCCCTCTGGAACAAGTTTCCAATTTCAAATACCTAGGTGTCACTTTAGACACCTCCCTCTCCTACCAGAGGCATACCCAAATTCTCTCCTCCTCTATCAGCTCTAGGGTAGGCATCCTGTACCGGCTCAAGCACTGCTTACCCCCCAAGGCTCTGCAGCTCGCAGTCACCTCCTCCATCCTCTCCCTGGTAGACTCCGGGATCACCATAATGGCTCTGCTGAACCCACCTCCCTGAAATAGGATAAACATTGTCCTGAATAAAGCCTGCTGCCTAGTCACTGGTTGTGATAGGCTAACCCACACCTGTGATCTCTATGGCTATCTGGTTGGTTAAACTTCCAACATCGATTACAGTTCCACACCTGCATCCTCAAAAAAAATACACCTTCACTCAGCTCCCGTCGGACTTTTCCCCTTAATCAGTTCTGCACTCACAGATGCAATACAAGACTTCCGAAGCTCCCTTTCCTTGTACCTCAATGTAGAACCTCTCTAGGGCAAAGATCCTTCCGACACGAGCCCCTCTCTGGCCCAATGCGCTACTCACACTCACTTTCACAGACCCACAGCATCTCTCAATTTAAAACAGGCTCAAAGCTCACCTCCTTGAAAGAGCCATATGTGACTGCGGCTAACTCTGCTCACCCAGATGACCGCCTCCCTCCCCCTCTTGACTCAGGGTCTCACAAGGCCCCACAGTATCTCACCAAAATCCCTACCTGGGTAACCCAAGATTGAGGCCTAACTTCCTTACCAGTCATTAAGTTTTGCCTGGACTGCTCCTTGATTTTTGTTATGTATATTCTGTCTGTTTCAAGTATGTTCTCTACTGTATCTGTCTACCCTCCACCCTTTGTAACCGACGTGGAGCCTTTGCAAAAGAGTCTGTGACTCAAAGGTTTGTAATTCCGATTGTTTCCAATAAATAAATAAAATAAAATAACTTTTATGTGGGTAAAACCCTTAGACCAAGGAAGGTGATACTAGGGGAGCATTTACCCTCCACTGAACATGGGGATAAGGAGAACACTTAAGTCAATCATGTGAGAAAGGAATACAAGTAGTCACATATTTCTTTTTGTGGGAATTGAGAATGTGGAGACAAGTAAAAGGGGAAGGAACTTTGATAATTTCTTGATGAGATGTGGGAATTTGGGGATTTTTGAATTGGGAGCCATTGATTGGCCTGGTTTAAATGACAAAGTAGAGCTGGTCCCATGTATTGAAAAATAACTTCACGCGTACCTTTTGGTGTGTTTGGGGGGTTGCTAATTTTTTATGTATTTTGGGGATGATTTTAATCATGACACAAGATGTGAACTACATATCATAAAATTGTTTCTGATTTTTCAAACATTCCCTTGTCTCTATAGGATGGTTAGCCCCAAGTAGTGGTGTTTGGGTAGTACTTTTGTGCATCCAATTACCTTCCATCAGACTGTGCTGGTATCTGCCTCCAGATCCAACAGTAATCTAATCAATGTCAGATTTTGGACACAGAGTCAGATTGTTGTGTATATTCAAGTGCAGATCCAGGTATCCGCAGTAGAATCCATCGGAGCCAACCTCGGATAGTTGGATCCAATGGTCAGATATCTGGATCTGATGGTTGGATCCTTGGCCGGATATATATGTACTCTCTGAGGCCATCCAACATCTGGATACTACCTAAGAAACACCAGCCCCAAAAAAAGGAATTCAAATGTAAGGCAAAATGACCTTATTGCCATACTTTCTGGCTGTTTTCATCGCTAGTTGATTTTATTCTCACAATTTGCACATGCTATTGTTGCACACATTATTTTATACTTGTTTATGTTTTTTTCAATAATCTGTAAGGCTCTGTGTAAATCTATTTATTTATTTAAAAGTTTCACCAGGAAAGGCATACTGAGCTGGCAGCTCGAGTCCAGAAATATCCTGGGGGAAGGGAAACTGTACGTGGGGCTTTGGCAGCACAGACGTACAAATACATAGCAAGTTGGAGCCTTTCAAACAGCAGAGTAGTCTAGCACACAATACAAATACATTGGGAATAGTACCATACAAAATGAGGACTTGAATAACAGGGAACAGTCAACAATGCAAATACAGCGCAGTCAGAAACTGCCAGAATTAAATACTACATATGTTGGCAATCAGTTTCAGAGCAGCTGGTGCAATTCAAGTAAATAATAATTTTGAGGTGATGTAAAGTGCATAATACTACAGTCAAACACAAGTACTTAAAATACAGTTGTTACCTACATTGTGAAACAAAGCATAGGAGAGCAGGAGGGGAATTAGGAGCAGTTGTGGTGGGGCGACTTCTGAGGTGGTTTGAGAGGACCGAGGGGGAAGGGGCTTGGCAAAAGCCTAGGGGGAGGGAGTTCCAGATTTTAGGGATGTGGTGGCTGAATGTGGCCTTGCCAATGGTTGTGGAGACCAGAGGGACTGCTAGGGTTCAAGCATTAGAGCTTTGGAGGGTATGGCAGTGGTGGGAAGTGCGGGACAGGGGGGACGAGAGGTAGGAGAGTAGAGAACCAAACCAGAATTTACCCACAAAGTTTGCACAGTGGGCATGATGCCTGTCCACGAGGGAAGGAAAGGAGAGAGATTTATACATAGAACAGTAATGGGTGCAAGAGGGACAGTCAAGAGCGTAGTGACAGAAGGAGCTGAAAAGGGTGTCCAGTCTGGCAAGAGTTGTGACTGTGGCAGCGCTGTAGACAACATCTCCATAGTCAAAGATTGGGAGGATCATTATCTGGATGATAGCATGGCATGCTGGAAGTGGGATATAGTCATGGTTGCTGAAAAGAGCATCTAACTTGGGGTACAGCTTTTTGACTATAGCATCCACGTGGACAGAGAAGTTTAGACGATGGTATAGCCAGATACCAAGCTATCTAAAGGTGGTAATATCCTCCAGAAGGGAGCCATCCAGGGTGCGGAAAGTTGGAAGGGAAGTGAGCCTAGAGAATCTCTGCCTTGTGCCAAAGGACATGGAGATTGTCTTCTTGGCATTGAGAAAAAGCTGGTTTGTGCACAGCCAGAGCTGAACTTTATCGAATTTGAGCTGGAGTCTGGGCCTGTTGTGTAGAGAACCGTGTCATCCACATACATGTGAATGGTTGTGGATGAGCATACTGAGGGGAGAGCATTAAGGAAGAAGCATAAAAAGTAGAGGGCCTAGCACAGATCCTTGTGGGACACCAGTGGATATAGGCAGAGGAAGGGAGCGGGCATCACTGATTTTGATTGCCTGTGATCTACCCATGAGGTAGAAGTGGAACCAGCCAATGGCTGAGTCAGACAGGCCTGCAGCCTGGTGTTTGGCTAATAACAGAGGGTGGGAGACAGTATCGAAAGCCTTGGCTAGATTGACGGAGGTGAATAGGCCGCGATCCATATCTTTGTGGATGGATTCGGTGAGTCTGAGTAGGGAGGTGGTGGTGGAGTGGTTCTTGTGGAAGCCAGACTGGTAGGAGGTGAAGAAGGAAGAGGAGTCAAGAAATGAAGAGAGCTGTGATAAAACAATTCGTTCTTGTATTTTGGAGAGGATAGGGAGGAGAGAGATGGGCTGATAGTTGTTAGGTCACCACCTTTTGGTAGAGGAATAACAGTGGCAATCTTCCATTCAGCAGGGTCAGAGGAACAGGAGAAAGAAAGGCTTAGGAGGACAGCCAGAGGGGAGGAGATTGCAGGAGCTGAGAGACAGAGGAACTTACTATCCAGACCATCTGGACTCTTGCCGTTAGAAGGGTTAAAGGCAAGAAGGGCATCTGTGATGGAGGACAGAGTTGTAGGAGAGAAGGAAAAAAGGGGGACAGAAGGAGATGACTGCCCTGCTTACTTATTTGTAACCATAGTTCTACTACTGGTATTCAGTTCACATTCACAGTCTTCCACTGAGCATGCTCTGTCACTGGAGCAGTCTTCAAGTTTGACTCTGCCTGCCACCCAACCTCATGGTTCTCTGGATTCTCCCCCTTTGCACTCAGATCTGCATGCTGGAATGAGACTCTGAAGCAAGCACTGGCAGGAGAAGTTGGGTGCGTCATGTGGATGTGAACTGAATACTTATAGTAGAACTATGGTTATAGGAAAGTAATGGTTCAAGTAACAGTTCAAATGACTGGAGCATAATTAACTAACAAACTCACTACATTACTGACAGACTGTTCTGCTGTGGATAGGGATGTTTATCTATATTAGTTTGCATTTAAAATTATTCATGCTGGAACGTATCTTGCTTCTTGTTTACAAAGAGCTTAGATTTATGCATGCCGTAGAAGAATGGGGGGAAGGAGGCAGGACTGTTCTTATGCCTGAGGCACTAAGGAGAGACACTTCTGGTGCTTACTTCACCACTTCCACTGCCCCCTCTTTCCCCGTCTGCCTCACCCCACATCCAAAATTGGATAAAATGCTTCTTAGCACAACAGTGATGACAACAAGTGATTATTTTTATATTAACACTTTTTGCATTTCAAGCTGATCTCTGTTTCTACTTTAGTGTGCCCCAACTGTGCTGTTGCACCAAGTGGCCACCAGATGTGTTTGTGCCTAACACTGTCTCGGGGGTTGGGGAGGGGTATATTCAGAAGTGTAGCTTTTTTTTAATTCTTTGTTAACTGGGTTAGGCCCACTAGGCACAAGTGCCTCTTTTCAGGGGTAACCCAGGGGCTTTGGGGGTGGTTAATGACTTGCTCAGAGTCACACAGTGTGCAAGTGGAGGCTGTGGAATCAAACCGAGGTCTGTTGGAGGTATCAGCCCATTGCTTCTTGGGGGATGAGCTGGCTAGGGCACTGGTGTTTAATGCCCCTACTCCTCTTCACATGCCATGAAATCTTTAACTTTTACAAATCAGAAGGGTCCTTGTTTTAACATATTATCCTTTTCCTGCTCTAACTGACTTTAATAGCCACCTATGGAATTTCTGGCTTTGAACCCTCCCCCCAGGTTTGCCACAAGCTGCAATGAGTGGTGCCCTTCTGCACCTCACAGAGGAACTGACTGTCAGCAGTAATGGTGCCACCAGAGATCCAATCTGTTAAATCCATCGTGTTTGCCCACAGGGGCTTGCAAACCCTCCTGTCTCAGACAGTAAGCAGCCACAGCAGTTTTAATGACAGCGAGCCAGAAACATGGCAAGTTTATACATTGTTATGCCTCTCTTTCTTTGATCCGATGGGAGTAGGAACGGATTCTGCATTTGTTATTTTAGAACAAACTGTAAACTATACTGAAGTCCCTCTAGGGTTGCTCCTTGATTCCAGTAGAAAGGAAAATAAATCAGACCTCCCAAATGTAAGCAACTTCATCAAACCTTCATCACAGTGTTCCGCTGGGGCAATAGTTTTTTTTTTTTAGTGTTAGTGGAAGCACCCTGCCAGCACCTCCGCCGGTGTAACTCTGATATGTAAATAGCTTTTTGCCATTTTGGAAATTCAGCACTTTAATAAAACTGCAGAGCATGTTGGCGACACACTGTATGCTTTGTGCACATGCTTCACGTACGTTAGATGTTAGACTTCACTGTTTGCAGGTGGCACTCTGCTGCTTGGAAGTGGCCCTCTGTGTTTGTTAACTTGGTCATAAAATGGTCAGAAGAGTCAAAGACTGGACTGGACAAATTGATGGATGGTGGCGCCCGAGGTTTTGGAAGACACATGAAAAAGATCTGCAATGCTTGCAGACTTTCTGCAGGTTACAGACTAGATATAGGGAAAAACGACTTAAGTCCACAACTTGAGAAACAAAATTCCACACAGAACCGACTGATGAGAACAGAATTCCACAAGTGACTAGATGAAATATGTATATTTGTCAAAGTACCAGAGTTGCATAAGCATATTTACGCGCGTCCTCAATGGAAGAGAGGAGAGCGAGAGGTGACATGATAGAGGCCTACAATTACCTCACGGGGTGGACAGGGTGCAGGGGGAATCTCTTTCAAATTAGAAAGAGCAACAGGACCAGGGAGCATGCAGTGAAGCTGGGGTGGGGGGAGAGTTCAAGAAAGATGTAAGGAAATACTTATTCACTGAAAGGGTGGTAGATGCCTAGAACAGATTGTCAGCAGACGTGGTGGAGGCTAAATCATTGAGGGGCTTCAAGCATGCATCGGACAGGCATTGGTGTATATTAGAAAAGAGGCACAGAGCCAGGAGGGTCGCTGAAGAGAAGATGGGGTCTGCCAAGATAGATTAGGGAGGGAACATCTAGGAAGAATTGGTGGCCCAAATGGTCCTTTTCTGCTGACAAATTCTATGTTTCTATGTTCCTTACCCTAATGGGAAATAAGGCATAAAAATGACAACCCTCCCAAAAACCCAAGGAATCTCCATACTTTTGCAAATGTCAGCACTGATATTCAGCAGGTATTCTCTTGCAGATTTTTAAATTGTTCTGTTTATTTGCCTGTGCCAATGTCCCTGTCCTTTTAGATTCACCCACCTCTAGTCACAGTGCACTTTCCATACTACTTTCTTACTGGCCATTCTGACTGTTCATTCCTCATCAGTAGCCCTTTCTTTCTGGTCATGACAGAGATTAGAACTGATCCCCCTAATGGGAGTACGTGCTATGTTAAGTATGGCATACAGATCTGCATAAATAATTTGCATATTTCTAAAAGCATGGTTTATGGACCAAAACAATGGTAATTTCTATGTTTAAAATAATTTTACCTTGACAGGATTAGTTTACAAACTGTAAGAAAAAGTTCTGAACACAAACCAGGTATTTGTAGGAACTTACCACTACCACAATAGGAACCACTAAATTGAGCTATATAAACCAATTTGATAGTGTTGCCGAGATAGGATCCTGGTAGTTATGATACCAACAAATACCTGCCATTTGGCAGGATAATGGATCTGTCCCCCAATCCAGGTCAGATCCTGCATTATCCCTGGATCCAACTTCGGATAACGTGGGATCTGACCTGGGATCCATTCTCAGAATTCGGCCAGATCCCAGGTCAGATCCTGCTTGGATAGTGCCGCTATTTGATGGATCACAGTCAGATCCTTGGAGGCAGTATCCGAGCAACACTGCAATTTGAGCCTTTATAACACAAGCAAGAAGGGAAATAAAAGAAAAGTACAATTTAAAGCAATGTGTTTGTATAAACAATGTATCATAATGATTCCAATACAGATATCTAAATGGGAGACTAAATAAATTCTATACGTACAGATACAATCATTTTTTATTTATTTATTGCCGTGATCTTGACTGTGGGCAATCATGAGAAATCATGATAATGTACAGTTTGATCATTATTTCCTGGTGTTTTTAGAAAGTTGTTCTCAATGTCAAAACATTAAGAACTTTTTGCAGGTGCTTTTGATTAGGTTTTGAAATTGTTCTAAACTATGAACGCTAATCAGGGGTGTGTGACTGACCAGCGAATACGGTGGATCCCTAGCGGCTTAGCTGTCTCATCGATGCTCACTATCCTCTGAAAATCAGTGGCATCCTGATGCCAAAAGCCAAGAAAAAGTAACAGAAGCATACCTTGTGATGGCTACGAGTTTCAAAGCACGGAAAGAGCAGATTCAAATGCAATGTGGCAACACAGGCAAACTCGAAATCTGCCCAAGACCCGGGTGCACACTGGTAGCATGGCAAACAAGAGGGAGGAGATGGCTGAGGAGGCAGGAGACCGGGTAAACTCTCTGTGGGCTCTTATCAACTCCACGCACTCTGAAATGACAGCGAGCTTTACCAACATGAATGCTCAAATGTCTCACAGGCAAGCGAGAGCCTAAGTGAGACATCAGCGACCCACTCCTTGAGGCTGACTGAAATCGAGGGCAGAGTGAGTACTGCTGAAGATTGGCTAGCCAAACTGATCAAGGAGTGGGACAGCTTAAAAGATGTGGTGAACAAGTTAGAAATGAAGGTGGAAGATCAAGAAAACAGGGCCCACAGGAAAAACATTAGAATAATACAGTTGTCTGAAGAACTGGAGGGATATAATCCAGACTCATTTATCACCAAGTGGCTCATCAACAAACTGGACTTAAACACCGAGGGCTGTTCATTTGAAGTGGAAAGGGTGCACACTGCACATCCAGAGGAAGACTCAAGGCAGGGGAGAAATAAGGCCCTTCCTCGCTAAATTTTACCAGTTCCAGGAGAAAGAAGCAGTGCTCCAGGCAGCCGGATGAAGAGACCAATTAATGTAGAGAATGGGAGAGTGCTGATTTTCCCCAGCTTCAGCTGGGACCTACAAAAAGGGTGCTAGAAATTTAGTAAGGCTAAGGTGAAGCTCCGGCAACTGGGATGATCCCACCAGCAGCTCTATCCCTCAAAGTTGTGCATCTCGAGACTGAATCAGCCATCAAGGATTTTTGCAAGTGCCACTGAGGCTGAGGACTACTTGAAGAAGGAGGAAGTGCTGCTCTTGTGTTTGAGCCACTGCACCAGCCAAGTGAAGGAGTCGATATTGGCTGGGTGGCCATGAATAAGGTTGTGTCTCTTTTTTGGTGACGTAGGGTAGGCATCCCCCAGGGCCTTTTTTCTTCTTCCCTCTCTTTCCCCAGCACTTGGGCACATACAGGCTGTGCTCACCATGTGGCATGAGCAGAGGTGGCAGGGACGAAACTGAAGCTAGCAGCTGCAGACATTCACCGACTGTCTAGTAGCTACTAATGCCACTGAACTGTGGCTCCCCAATATGTAGCCAATGAACAAAGGGTCAAATGAAGGCCCCAATGATACTAACTGCTGACTGCATAACTCTTTATTTATTTATTTATACATCAGTTTACAACCTTTGAGCCAGCGGCTCGTTTCCAAAGGTACCTCGTCACAAAGAGGACAAAACACAGTACAACATTTCGTTACATCATTGTAGGTAACATCATTTTTTTTTTTTTACATCATAGCAGGCAACAGTTAGGCAGATATATGCTGTAATTACTTTGTTTACAATAACAGTGTAACAGGTTAGGTATTGACAGGTTATAACAGTGATTCGATAAGATTGAGAGGTAAGCATACATTGGTTAAGCAGACAAATTAGTCTTGAGTAGGGACTGCTAGGTTAATAAAAACAGGTGGCTTTGGGACAGGGTAGGTGATAGGTAGGGGGGTGAGCCACTCTGGGAGTTTTGTCAGTTGTTGATTGAAGCTACTCAGAGAGTTTTGTCGGGTACAATGAGCTTGAACACCTACGGCCGGGAGATGCAACAGCTACGCATGTTAAATAGCTGACTTCGAAGTGCGGTTTTGAAACTGGAGATTGAACGGGTATCGGTGATGGAGCTGGGGAGAGTATTGTACCAGGTGGGGGCTCTGTAATAGAAGGACCGTTGACCATGTATGGTCCTGGATCTTGGGATAGACAGGGTGGCCTTGGAGGAGCTACGAGTTTGGACTAAGGGGTTGAGCTAGGTGGATAGAGGCTGTCAGACCGGAGGGATAGTCCAAGGAGTGTTTTTTCGTTAGGAGGCAGGTTTGGTATCTGAGCGTCTCATCCAGGTTGAGCAGCTTAGTGAAGTCATATAGCTGGCAGGTATGGGTTAATCTGGTGGCTCCCGTGATTAACCTACAGGCCTTGTTCAAGGTGTGTCAAATTTTATTGAGGGCGGTCGTATCCGCGGCACCATAGACAGGCAGGCCATAGTCTACAAGGGACAAGATTGAGGAGGTGACTGCTAGTCGGAGGGCCTCGGGGAGAGGCAGTGCTTAGAAGATAAAGGATACCTAGCCGTATTTGCAGTTGAGGCTAGAGTATCAATGTGGTCGTGGTAAGTGAGGGCAGAGTCAAAGAGACCCTAAGGTACTTGTACAGGCGGACTTGCTCGAGAGGAAGTTTAGAGCCAGGAGGATACATGAGGGAAATTATTGAGTTTGTTTTGGGGATGGGCAAAGAGCATGGATTTGTTTTTTTTAGATTAACTACAAGTCTGTGCTTTTGAACCAGGCTTCAGCATCATTGAAGGCTAGTTGCAAGGTATCTTGAAGGAGATGGGTTTCAGTGGGTGGCAAAGATGACGGCATCATCTGCGACAGCAGGATTTTTCTCGCAAGCTCTGGGCATGGTATTGAGGTATAGTGAGAAGAGAAGTGGGCTAGGATGGAACCCTGGGACTCCAGATCGGATGGGACATGTATTGAGAGGGTCCCATTAATTCTAACACGCTGAGAGCGGTCCGACAAGTAGCTGGAGCACCAGGAGACTGGGCCATGGCAAAGCCGATGCGATAGAGGGCATCCAACAATAGGGGGTGGGAGACAGTGTCGAATGCCTTTGAGAGGTCAATAAACACTGCCCCTGCTAGTGAGCCCGAGTCAAGGGAGGAATGCAGAAAATTTGAGAACTCAATAAGGGCAGTGCTGGTACTGTGACCTGCACGGAATCCCTGCTGTTCATGGCAGAGGATGTTGTATTTGGTCAGGTAATCTGTGATTTGGGTTGCCACCAGTTTTTCAAGGGCTTTGGAGAGGGGTGGAAGGATGGAGATAGGCCGGTAGTTCCTGGCTGAGGACCTGTCACCTCCTTTGTGTATGGGCAAGACTGAGGCTGTTTTCCAGCCTGAGGGGAATTGACCCAGGCAGAGGGACTTGTTGAGCAGGGTAGTTAGAGGGGCCAGGACCTGATCCAGGACCCGGCGGAGGATACTGGGGTCCAGGGAGTCGCTGCCAATATTATTGCTCTTAAGAGCTTGAAGCAGGTGTGGCCTAGCTTCCTGGGGAGTCACCCTGCGTAAGTGGAAGCTAGGATATTGAAAGTCAGGGGCGGGTAGGGTTGAAGGAGGGTCAAAGAAGTCTCTGGGGAGGACCGAACTAAGGTCTGTGAATGATGTGTTGAGGAAGTTGGCTATGTGGGCAGGGTCAGTGGAGACAGAGCCTTCGATGGTGATCTGGGAGGGGGGAGGAGAGCGCGTGCTCCCATTTAGTTGCTTAATGTTGTCCCAAAACTTTCTGCCATTCCCCCAGGAGGAGGTAAGCGCCGCCTGATAGTGATCAGCTTTTGCTTTCCTGATGGCCCATGTGCATTTGTTTCTAGCGGCATTGTAGGCCTGTCTGTCTGCAGCACGGCCTGTTTCAGTGGCCAGGTGTCACAGGTTATCCCTGTGTTTGAGTAGTTGCAGCAGGGACGGGGTAATCCAGGGGGCATTGCAAACTTTGGTCCGGACTGCTGTCATGGGAGCGAAACGTACAGGCATTGTTGAAGGTTTGGGTGAAGAAGGTAAGGGCGGAGTCAACATCAGGGCATGGTGTATGGGAGACCAGTTAATTTGGGCAAGATGTAGCTTAGTCTTTTTTAGCCCACCTGGTCTGAGGCACCGACGAAGAGTGGGATGAGCCGTGGGTTTGGGAGTGGGGGTGGCCCAGTGGAAAATGATAGGAGAGTGGTCATTAACAGAGTCCAGAAGGACCTGGGTATCATGGATTTGTAGAGGGCGGTTTGTGATGACCACATTTAGCAGTGTGCTTGTACCTTTCTTTGTGTTAAATCTGGTGGGTTGGGAGACTAGTTGGGACATGTCAATGGCTGCGAAAGAGTCACGGGTGGTGTTGATGGATGAGCTGAGCCAGTTAACATTCAGGTCACCTACAAGGACTTGGTCAGCTGTGTGAGGTAGGGTTGAAAGATAATCAGTTAGCGAGCCAGTGCCACAGTTTGGTTTTGGGGAATGTAAGCAACAGTGAGATGGGGGACCCCTGGAGGGATCGGGGAGTCAGTTGAGGTTAAGGCCTGCGCCCATGGGGCGAACAGGGGCAGGAGTGTCAGTCCAGTGAGAGAATCCTGGTGTATATCGCACAACCCCCCTTCTACCTACATGATCCTCCCTGTAGAGGGAGTACCCAGGAATAGTGACAAATGAGTCTGGTGTGGATTTTGATAGCCAGATTTCCACCACCGCGATGACATCTGGCCTATGTGAGGTGATCCAGCATTGGAGGGAATCTAATTTTTTCATCAGGCTGCATATATTCATAGACACAATGCAGAGCCCGGGTGACCCTGTAGGGGGGTTTGAGGGAGCTGGGCCAGGGTTTGGATGAATATTGCCTGTCAGTAGTAATAGTATAACCACAGCCCTGGCCAGGGGATGGTAGAGGGTGAGCTTTCGATATGTAGGTTGTGTGGAGGGGGGGTGCTTTTGGGCACATGGGGTGGGCAGGGTTTCCCAGGCTGTGAACGTGAGGAGGATAAGTCTCAAGTGGGCGCCTGAGGAAGTAGTAGTAGGAAGAGGACTGGGGGGAGGGTGTTGATGACTGGGGCAGACGATGAGAGTAGGGTGGCAGGGCTAGCCCAGAAAAATAGTAGGATAGGTGCCATTGTGCCGGGGTATTAGGTTGAGAGACAATGGTGCCAGGGTGAGGATGAAAGGGAGGCATTGTATAAGAGGGCTAACATATTGCTTGTGGTTGCAGCTGGGTGGTAGGTTGAAGTTGTTTTAAGTCCACGCAGCAAGTGTGGATGCCACTTTGGAATAGTGGTAGTGACACGGACTCTGGTGGCCAGGGTACCAGGTTCAAGACCAACTCAGGGCAGTTGGACACAGGACCTAGGTAAGAGCCGTGCTCGACGTTCTGGGGCCAGGACACAGGGTAGGTTTGGGACCAAAAAGGGGTGCTTAATAGTGACTCCTAGTGGCCACTTGAGAAAAGGCACAGCTGTAATGGCAGGAGGTCCAGGCAGGATTTAGTACAGCATCAGGTGTGGGAGTGAACAGAGCCTCTGTGGTCAGGAAGATAGGAAGAGGGATAGGTTGTTGGAGAAATCCAGGATAGGTGGTTAAACCAGGATGGGCTAGGGGGTGGAAGGGAAGGGGTCCAGGAATAGGCTAGTATTGGATCAGGTGTGGAGGTAGAGAGGGCTGGGAGAGAAGGGAAAAGGACAGGCAGTAAGAGGGTCCAAGGATAACAGGGGGGAGGCTTTTGAAACTAGAAGAGCTAGAGGCAGTAACAGAGGGTCCCTCTAGTGGCTTGCAGGTATAACCTGCAAAGGGAAAAAAGGGGACTTAGTATTTCAAGCCACAGGAAGTGATGTCATCAGGTAGGGACTATAAACAAAGGGACAACCCTGGGTGGGAGGGTGGGGCAGTTGACGGTGTGGCGCGTCGACGGGCTAACCCCCTTCACAGGTGCTAGTAGAGGTTGTTTAAATTACCTCTAGAAGCACCACCACTGTGACTTTTGGCTCCAGGAGGGAGCTCCGATCCTTTGGGCAGACAGCGGGCAGCTTCCTAGCCAGTTTGTACTTTATAGAGTACCAGTGTTCTGGTTGAGGGGCGGGTGCAGGGAGAGTAGCTCTAGCTGTGAGGAGGAGGATCACTACAACCGATGCCCAAAGAGGACTGTGCCAGGAGTCACCTACCATGGGCCCAACCAGAGAGCTTTTTCCTAAGGGCCAGTTCATGGTCATATAGTGGGATTTGTACTATTCATCAGGTCACCCTCTCAGAACTTAGTACAGCCACGAGTGGGGACTAGTGTGGAGGCATCTGTGTAACGAGAGGTGACAGTAAATGTTTACAACATTTGCAAGTTTACTAGTTGGATGTTTGTGTTTCTATATTGAGCTGTTCTAAAGTAAGATTTTTGTTTATAATATGGCATTTGGTGGGGGTGGGTGGGGTCTCAGGGAGGTCGGGCTGACCGGACTTTGTGCTGCAGGGGCCTATAGAAATGGGTTAGGTGGTGGAATAATGGCTGTCCAAACTAGGAGGGCTGCACTATTGTCTTACACAGGGGCAATTAGGTCTGATTGCTTAGACAGGCAGGAGTGGGGATGGTGGTGCCCCAGGGACCCAGCCAACCCCCCCAGTACACACCACAGTAAGTGTGGGGTCCCTAGCCTGCACTCATGATTGGGGCTGATCCACAGGACAAGGAGAAGAGGACAAGTGCATGTTGTCTCATTGGAGACGTAACTTGGGTGGGCCAAATTGTACATGTTGGGGGGGTGTCCACCATGTCCATGGACTCTGTCCACCATGAATGGGGAGAACAGGAGACCTAATTTAGGAAGCATCCTGTGGGGGCTGGGAGAAGGAGTTCAGAAGAAGGGGAGGGGGAACAGATGAGGCTTCCAAGTTGGGGGAAAGCTCAGCCTCATACAGCAGGCTTCAGTAACAAACTCAAAGTGTTACAGGCTATCTATCAGCAGAGGGATTTCAATCAGGCAATTAGCTCACCTCGTACATGTTTCACTAATGCAGGGTTAATAAATGTTTACTTATGTACCTATGGCTAATCCAATAAAAGTGTTATTCTGGATTATAAAATGGCAGGGTAAAATCATGTAATCTGATTGTCTCTTATTTATGTGTAAAATATGGTTTACACATGGTTAAGAAAAGGACTGCTCAGCAGTGAAGAGTCTGGAACCCTGATCAATGGGCATCTGGAACACAGGCATTTCGGTTAGCCCCCTACAGCCAGAACTGATTTTCCACCACAAACATGGCTGCTACCTTTACACTGTAAGAAAAACTTCAGCTGGGCCCTATAAATAAAACTATTTTAAATTAAAAATAAAATAATTAAATGTTGTTTCCTTGATTATCACACTCTCCTTACATACATAAACAAATTCATTAAAAATACCACCAACAGCTTAACCTGGTTCAATGTCAATTGGCATCCATCTGTAGCCCCCTCCCCGGGAAAAGGCTGAAAATAGGAAGAATAGTCTAGTCCTACTTTCCCGGTCAATAAAAACTAAATAAATAAATAAATTAGAAACAATAAGTATTGTTTATAGTTTTCACTACAACTGTTTCTTTGCTGACAGTGAACAATTCCCCTTAAATCTTTACCTGCTCATCAGGGAACTCCCTTTTTCTTGCCCTGACAGTGACATAATTGAGTCTCTGGCTGTAACAAAGGCCTTTGTTGTCTGTGTGTACAGTGTGTTAGGAGAGAAACATTCTGCCAGTAGAACTGAACAGAATTTTGAAACCATGTATTCCAAGGTTAGCATTCCATGACAAACATTCCATATCTTGAATGTGGGGAAAAACAGGAAAAAAAAAACAGGAAGAAGCAGTAGGCAATACAATGACGTAATCAACGACATTTGTAGTGAGCAGAAGGACTACTTTATCATAAATGCACACAAGTAAATCTATTGTTTCTATATATAAACATGCTTTTCCCAACTGTAAAAAAGTTTTAAAAAAGGAACCCATTTTATAAGCACAGTAAGGCATCCTGGGATG
The DNA here is from genome assembly GCA_016271365.2 of Neoceratodus forsteri. NCBI lineage: Eukaryota > Metazoa > Chordata > Ceratodontiformes > Ceratodontidae > Neoceratodus > Neoceratodus forsteri. The sequence goes on along the minus strand of CM028129.1, from coordinate 1,703,513,434 downwards.
TGCGTGGAACACATTTTAACGCAAGGCCAGCAGCTAAAGTCACTTGGCCTGCAGCCTCATGCCTTATTATGCCCCTGGCCGTGCGGTAAAATGTGTTCCATGCACACCCCATCATGCCTTATTGCTTACATGTCAAGACCCTGAAAACACACATCAAGAGGAAAAAGGTTTTGGGTGTAATTAAGAAAGGCAAACCCAAACTACAGTTCTTGCAGGAGACCCACACTACTCCATTGGAACGGCAGCACCTGAAGAATAAATGGGGAGGTATTTGGACTGGTTCCCTGTTTAACTCAAAAGACAGGGGTATAGCTATATGAGTATGCCCTCATTTCCAGGTCAGTGTGCTGCAAGCAATTCAAGACCCACGTGGGTGGTTCTCGCTCATGCAGTTACAAATGGCTATGGGCCAGGAATATTCCATGTGCTCATTTTATGGGCCCAACTTTGGTACAGCAGAGTTTTTTATTTATCAGATTAGTAGGGGAAACATCACAGCTTCAAGGGGAGTGGATCTTGGGGGGGGCCGGGATGCTAACTGCATACTGGATGGGGTTTTGGATCAGTCCTCCATGTAGCCATACACCAACAGCTCTGGGGCACTATGAGCCCTCATGGAGTCACACAGACTAGCAGATATGTGGAGGATTATAAACACATCTGTAAGGTTCCATGCATTCTACTCACACACCCACAGCACGTATGTTAGGATGGACCTAATGTTAGCCAGCCAGGGGGTACTACGGGGAGGAGAAATGATCAACCATGGTCAGACAGTTGTTTCCAACCATGTACTTACTGTTATGCCTATGGGGGGACCACTGAGAGAAGGCACACAAAAATAAGGGAGGTTAGATCCCACCTTGTTGCAAGATGCAGGGTTCAGGGTTAAGGTGGTCTAAACAGTCGAGGAGTTTCTGCAGAATAACAGGAAGTGGGAAACCTCTGACTTGATCAGGTGGGAAGCCATAAAAGCCACCATCAGAGGTTAAATTACGTCACACTCCCACAATCAGAATAAAATCAGCAGAGGGAGGTTAGCTGAACTGGAAAAGCCTTTCTCCACCCACGAGGCAGCCCACAAGCAAAACTCCACAACCACTCTCTACAGGACCCTGCAAAAAGCAAAAATCTAAGCATAACCTACTAAGTACCAAGGTTCAAATTTTAAAATCAAGGGTGGGTGCATATTTTGAGTTAGACAGGGTGGGGAAGCAGCTGGTGTAGCAACTAAAGACCAGCACAGGAGCTGTTTTTGTCACCCAGATACAAAAGGAAGAAGGGGATCAACTGCTTTATCCTGCAATATTGAAAGTGCATTTCTCAGCTTCTGTCAGAAGCTCTTCTCCTTGAAATGTAAAGGAGAAGAAATAGAAGTGGAGGCTTTCCTCAGTAAGGCTTCTGTTAAAAAACTGTGCCAGGAGCAGAGACAGGTTTTGGATGCTCCAGTGGAATGGGGGGAAGTGAGGACAGCAACTGCAGGTCTGGCATGAGGAAAGGCACCATAGAAACATAGAATTTGATAGCAGATAAGGACCGCTTTGCCCACCTAGTCTGCCCATTTTCCTACCTAACAGATAAGCTGCAGATCCTAGTTAACCAACAGCTTACTTCCTCCTACCCCCCCACTAGGACTGCCTTATGTCTGTCCCATGCATTCTTGAATTCTCCTACTGTTCTTTACTCCATGACCTCCCCAAGGAGGCTGTTCCATGCATCCACAACCCTCTCCGTGATAAAATACTTCCTCATATTACCTCTGAGCCATCCCCCCTCTGTCTTCAAATTGTGCCCCCTTGTTCTTGCACATCTCTTTTTCTGAAAGATGCTACCATCTTGGACTTTGTTGATTCCCTTGAGGTACTTGAAAGTTTCTATCATGTCCCCTCTCTCCCTTCTTTCCTCAAGGGTATACATATTAAGTTCCTTTAGTCTTTCTTCATTTGTCTTCTGGTGCAGACCCTGCACCATTTTGGTTGCCCTCCTCTGGATAGCCTCCATTCTGTCTATGTCTTTGTGGAGATGGGGTCTCCAGAACTGCACACAGTACTCTAGATGGGGTCTCACCAACAGTCTGTACAGAGGGATAACAACTTCCTGTTTCTACTATTGATGTCTCTCCCTATGCATCCCAGTATCCCTCCAGCCATCCTTACTGCCTTCTCACATTGCTTGCCCACCTTTAGGTCATCTCATATAATTACCCCCAGGTCCCTATCTGATTTTACTGTTGTCAGTATCTCATCCCCCATTGTGTACTCTTCCCCTGGGTTTTTGTTTCCCCAGGTGCATTACCTTGTACTTATTTGCACTGAATCTGAGCTGCCATACATTTGACCATTCCTCCAACCTTGTCAAGTCCCTTCTCATGCTTTCCACTCCATCTTGTGTATCAACCCTGTTGCAGATCTTTGTGTCGTCTGCAAAGAGACATACTTTTCCTTCCAATTCCTCTGCAATGTAACTTATAAAAACATTAAAAAGGACCGGTCCCAGTACTGAACCCTGCGGTACCCCACTAATAACCCTCCTTTTTTCACTGTGGACTCCGTTTACTACTACTACATTTTGTGTCCTGTTGTCTAGCCAATTATTTATCCAGGCTACCACCTTGGGACCCACTCCAAGGCTGACTAACTTGTATATTAATCTTTTGTGTGGGACTGTATCAAATGCCTTGCTAAAATATAGGTAGGCCATGTCCACAGCCCCTTCCTGGTCTACTACTTTGGTCACCCAGTCAAAGAAATCTATTAGATTCATCTGACACAACCTTCCCATCTTTCCATCCCACCAGGGCTGGATGGGCTGCCTATAGACTTTTACTAAGTATTTAGTGGGACTATTAATAGGAATGTTAATGGAGAGTCTCAGGCTGAGAGTCCTCCCCCCCACACGGTTGGCCACCTTTGTGGTTTTACCAAAACTGGGGAAGGACCCCCTCCCTGTGTTCCTCATATTGCTCCATCCCCCTCCTAACTGCAGACCCCAAAATAATGGAAAAGTGGTGCCTTCCTGGCTGAGTTAGATCCATGTAGACCAATCGGGTTTTGTGAAAGGGAGGCAGGGGAAGAGGAACATTCACAGGGCCCTTAATGTACTTTGGAGATGCAGGAGGGTTGGGGGGGACAGTGGGGGTACTCACCTTGGACACTGTGAAGGTGTTTGACTGTGTGGAGTGGGAGCACCTCCACCAAATGCTAGAGCACTTCAGGGTTGGAGTCAACTTCAGGCATTGGGTTCAAACGCTGTGTAACACCTCAACTGCACAGGTGCTAGTTCATGGGAATCCCAGGCAGCCCTTCCAACTACATAGGGTGACCAGTCAAGGTTGCCCCCTCTACCCACTGCTGTACATGCTCTCACTAGAGCCCCTGGCAGTGGCTATAATGAGTGATTCAGAAATAGTGGGGATGCAGGCATGGGCCTCAGAGCACATAGTGTCCCTGTTTGCGGATGTCTTCTTTCTATATTTGAGGCACCTGAAGGAAGCTCTTGCTAGTCTGGCAAAACTACTTGGAGAACCCGGCAGCATATCAGACCACAAAATAAACTGGGGAAGAGCAAACTTATGTATGTTGGAAAGGGCAAAAGTGATGGGGGGATAGGCTGGCCAAACTGGAAGTTGAGACCCTGAAGTAGTTGGGTATTCAGATCCCCAAAAGAATAAATAAACAATATGAAACTAATTTTCCCCCGCTCCTCGGTAGGGTGAAGGAGGACCTGGAGAGGTGGGAGGGGCTGCATCTGTCCCTAATTGGTAGGGTCAATACTCTGAAGATGCATGTTTCCCCTGCATATAATACCTGCTACAGGCCATACCAGGTTGAAAGAGTGAAGTCAGAATAGCACAGTCAAAACCATGCTGTAAGAACAGTGAAAACTAATACAGCTACAGGGATAGAATAGTGCAGGTCAGGTTAGCGGTATCCCTGTAGCTGTAATGCTGCTAGGAAAAGAGGAGAAAAAGATGTAGCCTGTGCTGGGAGGGGTTCCACCAAGCTGTTGCTGTGGCACAGAAAGTAGCGCCACAGGCAGCAGAGGGTGGCAGAACTCTGGTGGACTGGAATTTGATTCCTAGTCCCACGATGTGTGCTTACTGTTTTTATTTCTCTTGGAACTGTTTCTTTTTGTGTTTCTCCCCCCTCCCCACTTTTGTGGATACTGTGTCTGTGCCCCCACACACCAGTTATCCTGTGCCATTCCCTTCCCCTCCTCAATGATCCCCTCCTCGAGGTTTCCCCTCTCTCCCTAGTTGTCTCCCCCCGGATGGGGGGGTTCAGGGGCAAAGCCCCCACATACAGTAACTGTGGCTGAGTTGTGTTGGTGGTCACTGTTGTGGCGGTTGGTGTTTTTACCGACCGCTGTTTTGTCCATCACTGTTTTGAATGCGTGGTTGTTTAGTGTGCTGTTTTGGTGTTCGCTATCATGACCTAGTGCCACTACAAACCCTGCATGCCTCAAAAATTCTTCAGGCATGTGAATAGTCTGCTTCACAAATTTCCTTGTAGGGAAAAGCCAGCGAGGATAAGAACTGATACAGTATAAAGACTGTTTGGGGAGGGAGGTTTGGCTCTTTCGCTTATGCAACACTACTACAGGGCTTCTTAGCTGTCCTTCCTAGACTCTGAAGAGAGGGAGAGTGAGCCCCCATGGAGGCAGCTCAAAGAGCAGGACTTGAGAGGGGTTTCCTCGGTGGAGCATGTACTGAGCCCTACCCAGGGATGGTATTACCAGAACAGATTGAAACCCCCCTACACAGAGTTAACATGAAATGCATGGCTGGTGACCCACCGGTTTATAAAGCACAGGGCTGGGGGGATATCCCTGGGGGGCTGCCCTGACTGCAGCCTTCAAGGGCTGGATGGGTTACACAATCTTTGTGAACCAAAGGCTATTGAAATGGGAGAGGATGTGCCTCAGAAGGGTTCAGTATCTCTACAGAAAGGATGGTATGTTGCCATCCTTCGGAGATCTGAGGGGCAGTATACCATTCCTGCAAGCTCCTTCTTCATTTATCTGAGTGTCAGGGGCTTGCTAAAGATGATCAGGGAGATATAGTAACACCAATGATCTCCCCAGAACAGAACATAGTTTTCACCCACAGCCACTCTCTTTCTTCTACAAACTAATACACACTAGCATACCCCCATCCAATAACGACTACAGGGCAATGTGGAGCACAGACCTAGATGTGGAGTTAACATTAGACAGGTGGAGAAGAGCTGTGATCTATGCAAGACCATGTGTCAGAGCAAACAGCTTTCATCAAATTCAGTACAATTCTTTGCACAGAACATATTTATCCCCAGCCAAGCTCCACAAGCTTAAGCCCAGCATCAATGAGAACTGCCAAAAATGTGAAGGAGCAGTGGCGACATAGATATATATATATATATATATATATATACATATATATATATCCTTGCTGGAATGACTCCTGGGGCTGAGTTTAAAAGGGGAGAGTTAGCACACTGTCCCTTATGGAATCTGGTTTTGGTGACAGCTAGAAAAACCTTAAAGCAGTATTGGGGGAAGGTGGACCCACCCTCTGTCACTCATCAGTTATATAATTTACTGGACAGCATGAAACTGGCAAAAGCTCACATGTATGCCTTGGGGGAAGAGGATAAATTTGAGGCAGTGTGGCAACTAATTGTCAGAGGTCTAGAGGAGGGGACACTCATGGGCTAGCTGGGGATGGGGGGAGAGAGACCACCCAAGGAAGAAGTCATCAGGAAAATGGTAAATGCTGTGGGGGTGGTGGCTCTGTTACCCCCAGCAACTAAAGGTATTATTAACCAATAGTCATTGACATTGCTGTAACTTTGGTTCATAGTATGGATCAAATATGTAATGCAATGACTGATAATCAATTTCCATCCCTCATTAAATATGTATATGTGAAAGTTTCAACTATATACATATCTGAGTGATTGTTCATGCCATTAATTGTCTTGAACTGTAATGTGTGCAAAAAGTTGAAAATAAAGTATAAAAACAAAACTTTGAATGCTAATCTGTAGGACCTATGAGTGAAGTGGAATACTCATCACAAGCAGCACCTGTGAGCGGGAGCAGCTCGTCCTTCACTAAAACCCTAAATGTCAATTGATATTCCATGTAGACTGAATAAGAATATCTCATCTAGATGTTTTACAGCTTGAATATGTTTCAGCAGCTGTGGCTCAACTAAAAGAATCGAAGTCAGTGTGAAGAACAAGATGTTCCTCACACACTTATGGACAGTGCCATCACCGAACAGTTCAGCTTCACTCTCGTGCTTCACGACATCATTGTCCCTCCTCGGTATTGGAACCAGCTTGTTCTTCACACTCAGGGCCGAATTATTCTCTATGGCATAAGATCACCATTAATCAGAATCAACATTTCAATAACGTTATGGTTTTCGATTGGTAGCCACTTAATCTTTATGGTAAATCATTGTTAGTCATGATCACAATGATGGTTTTTGAAGATTGAACGTGATCTTTGAACATAGCTGAAATAATGATCATTTATGATACATTATTGTAAAATCATCGTCTTTTCAACTGGGTGAGGAGGCCAAATGGCCTCTCTTTCTGGATTACAAATAGGGGTCCATTTCTTCAGCACTGTAAAAGTTATTGCTTTCAACACATTTGAGTTTTGCAACAGTTTGCCTGTAACAATATACTCCTGCTATACTATATATTGTGTTAAAGGGAAACTGCAGCTAAAGGGACCTCCCAGGATAATACATTACAGATCAAAAAAATCATTTGACTACATAAATCTAATGGCAGACTTGGACAGACAGAACTGGGAAAGAATGCATTTAATATCTGATTTAAATGACCCCTAGGATTACCTTGTCTCTTAATTGAGTGCAATCTGTAATAAACATTACCCCTTAAAATCCAGAAAAAGGAAAAAGATCTCAGCAGTGTGGTTTAATAGTCAACTGACACAGTTAAAACGAGAAAAAAATAAACTATAGGAGCTGGCTAGCAAAGTGAGTAGCCCAGAAAACTGGCTTAAATACAGGGCAGCAAGAAACAAATGTGTGAAAGAAGTTGGGGCTGCAAAATTAAAACAATGGAGCTGGCTGATAACCCCCAAAAAATGCTGGGACACAATCAAAGCCTTAAATGGAAAAAAACAAGATAGGTGGAGAAATTAGAATAACTAATGATGATAACATTTTCATCAAAGAGACAGATTTACCAGATAAGTTTAATGAGTTTTTTGTTAATATGGGAGTTCTGGAGGGTATGGCAGTTCAGAGGGAGAACAGGGTCATAAAACATGGTACCAGCGAAGATGGTAGACAGTTTGCTTTGGAAGAGATACCAGCAGGGGAAGTTTGAGAATACTTGCTGGAATTAAAGAGTAGCAAATGCTCTGGGCAGGACAACTCCATACCTAGATTTCTGAAACATGCAGCATTGCAGATTTCAGGACCGTAAGCATATCTACTTAATTGGTCCGTAACATCAGGAGAATTGTCGTTAGGGTGAAAATGGGCTACAGCTGTCCCTATTTTTAAAGGGGGCAGCCATGATCTAATTGCAAACTATAGACTAATCTCTTTACTCCCAGTGGTGGCAACACTAGAAAAGCTACTGGATAAGATAGTGGTAAAATAGTTGCGGACCATTCTGGAAGAGAAGAGTAAACATGACAGATTTCAGCCTGGTTTCCAAAGAAACAGTAGTACAGTATCCTCCATGTCAAAGGCCTTGGATGATGTTAACAAGGCCTCATAGCTGGGGCTATTTTTGTTGACCTCTCCAATGCCTTTGACACAGTGGACCACAAGACATTATTTGGGAAGTTGAGGGTGATCGGCTTGGGAGATAGGGCCCTGACTTGGATTGGCAGTTATGTTACTGGTAGAACACAGAAGGCTAGAGTGAAAGGGAGACAATCAGAGCTGCTCGTGAAAAGGGGGTATGTATGCCACCTTAACAGTTTATTTCACTGGCGACATGCGTCGGCTATCGACTACAGCACTACGTGCCACTGTAGAAGTGCTGATGAAGAGGCAACCACTTTCCTAACTTGCACCCCCCCCCGAATTAATCTGACTTGGAGTTAGAATCTTTAGTTCGGGGGTGGGGTTAGGGCAAAGCCGATGTAAAAATAGACAAGAGCTTAGTGTGGCTCCATGCTGACTGCAACTTGTGGTCAACATGGAGCCTGTCGCTGAAATGCCGGTCATGATCTTTTTTGTCATGCGCCAGCATGGTAGAGCCTGAAAAGGAGAGTCCCTCAGGGGTCGGTATTAAGCCTGTTATTATTTACACTGTACTTGAGGGACCTAGGGGAAAGCATAAAGACAGATCATGCAGACTGCATAAAATGCTATTTTCACTAAACTGCTTACAGTGCATAGTCCCAGACTACTTAATAGAGAGACTGGTACTCAGGGAAAAGCAGGCATCTTTGAAAAGTGCAGGTCTCTTGGAACTAGCAACCCTTCAGATGGTTACTGCAAGAGCCAGGCACCTCTTTAGCTACTGGGGTCCTCAAGTATGGAATTCTCTTACTGAGACATCAAGATTTAAGTGAAAAAAAAGGCAAGACTGCTAAACAAATAAAAACCTGGTTTCTGTCACTACTCCAAATGTGTGTCAAATGTAGGGAAGGTATAACATAACTTCAGTACCCCCAGATGTATATTGAATGTTCCACCAAACATTTCCGAACAGTTATATGACTGACTGATTGAGGTACTATTTTTTTTTAACTTTTTCTTTATACTCCCCCCTACCCGCAGCGCCCCCACTCTTCGGGAGATACATATGGCCTTATCAGTCCACGCCCTCTTACCTGGTGCCTGGCACGGTCCACCCCCATGTAGCCTTAGCTATGCCCCCCCAGGCGGGGTATGAGGTGGGGGCCCTTATGCCTTGAGGTCCTTCCTGTTCTCATCTGGATGCCATCACCAGGGTAGGTAGGGGCACTGGGGATCAGGGCTGTGGTGCTACGTCTACCGGGAGCACTGCAGGATGTTTTTCCATGTTTCTTGGCATGCCGTGTGCCCTGACGTCAAGGCGCTGAGTGCTAACATCCAGCATGCCACCCTTCTCGCTGGCTTGGGCTTGCTGTACTGTGGGTCTCCACCCGAGGTCAAACATGTGCCGAGCCCTGGATCCCCGGTGAAGGCGAGCTGTCCTTGGGATGCTCAGGCCTCCTCCCCCGGCTGGACCTCCAGCTTCCAGGGTTGTTCCGAACCCGGGTCGCTGGCGTTGCAAGTGGAAATCCAACCGCTGTGGTGGCGGGCCGGCCTTTGAAGTACTATTTTTAAAAGTGTTTCTTTTGTGTACTGTACTTAAATCTTTTTATGATGTAATAGTGGTGTGTACGTATAAAGGGATGTAATTACAAATGAGCATTGGCTCATTGATTTATCCCCAAATAAACTTGAACCTAAACCTGAAACTTAGAAGGCCACACCTGGTTCAGGTAAACCTCCTGAAAGACATTGCATGTGCCAGGACCCTTAAGGCTGCTTCACTTTTGCCCATGCCCGTGTGGAATTGATATTTTGTGGCATCCAGGGCTGATCTGGCTGTAGTTAACCAGTCCTGAGCCACCTCCTTGTGTCCTTTTTTTTTGCTCACTGACCACACTGCATTCCGCAGTGCTTTAGGGATCAAGCTGTGTATGCCAAGTAGATGCCTGCTAGAGGAGCAGGGTAGCTGTGTTGTGTACTTTTCTTATCATTGCATCTAGTTTATTGGAATCCTTCTCAGTGGTTGGGTAGAGAAGGGTATCGTAGCTTTTTCACATGCAGCAGCCTGTACCACTCCCTTCTGATCAGAGTGGGCATGCAGGTATCTGTCTGAGCACCTGATATTTTCTTTCAGCTTTTTGTCACTGCCAGCAACTGAGGTGGATGCTGACATCATTTTTTGTAACTGTTTTTTAGAGGGATTTGTTTTTTTATTTATTTAGTTGTTTAACCAGAAGTAGCACACTAAGCTGAAAGCTTTTTTACAGGAGCGACCTGGGAGCACAGGGAAGTTAAGTGACTTGCTCAGGGTCACACAGTATGCAAGTGGAAGCTGTGGGATTCAAACCCAGTTCTGGTCTACTGGATGTCACCAGATTTGCAGCTCAGAGCCTTAAACCACTGTGCTATACTGCCTCCCAAATGTGGATGGGGAGTAGCACTCTCTTGGTAGGTGCCAGACCCATCGTATTCACAAAGTCTGCTTCCTCTTCATCTTCCTCTGGTACATGTGAGGAGATGTTGAGTGTGTTTAGTATTTGCCTTACAAAAGAGGAATATGATGCATAATCCTCTGAAGGTTTGTGAGAGGAGTTAAACTCTTAAGCTGGAGAACCCTTTGATTCCAGAGGGTTTACCTTTCTCCTCCTCCTCCTCCTCAGCACTGTAATAAACACCCTTCTCTACAGGCAACTGGTGGGGACCTGGAGCCTGGGGGAGGGAAGGTACATTCATAAATTTTCCCATATCCTAGAAGGCCTGGACATGTTGCTATACTTTTTTCATGTCCTCTACTGAGGACATTTTTATTTTGCCAACTGCCTGTTCCTTTTTCCTTCTTCAGCAGCAGTGGCAGAGACATGTTTTCTTTTGTGTTTTTTAAGGCTGCCTGACTACTGTTCACTCATCTATGGAATCTGGAAGAGGCATTTTACCCATGTTACTTCCACAGTTACTGTGCGAGGACAACTTTTGTGCCTCATCATAGTAACTGTAGTATTAACATGCAGGTAGTACTTCCCCAGCCATCTCATCCACATTGCCATACATAGAGACACCCCCCCCCCCCACCAAAAATCCACAGTCTGTAGCTTCTCCAGCGTCCCCCTTGGGAGAAGGAGACAGTGACCATATTTCAGCAAAATGTAGTCTGTGCTTACAAATCTCTATGAGCACGGTTAACATCATATCCTCCCCCCCCCACACACACACACATGACGGGGGGGGGGCACTGTAAAGAAACCCATGCCTCGGTGGCATGATCAGCACCAGCTCCTCCTGTCAGATCTCAACAGTTCATGATCGCTGGCTGCTCCTCCTGTAGCCCTTGGTAGAGGGCCACAAGACTGCTAGACATTATCAGCGGCTCAGTCATGAAGACCAACCTGGAAAATCCAGTTCTTTGGAAGAATAATCAAAATCATGCTTAGTAATAGTAAGGATGTGAATAAGTGAGTGAAATGATAGAGTTCTGCTAATTACATAATGGAACCCTGTGAACATGAGTGACCGGCGAGGGGGTGACTTGGCTGATAGATCCAATGCATGGGACTTTGATTGGAGAAATGAGACTTCCGAGGTACATGAGAAGGAAACCAGAACAGACCAAACTCACCAAAGCATGTTATTTGTTCTTTCTAAACTTGTTTTTGGGAGGCAGACTCGACCCTTCTCCCCTTTTGTCTTTTAGTTGCAGTGATCCTAGTGTTCTAAAGCTGTCCCTCTGTAGAGTCTGATTAGGAGTTCTGGTTAATGCTCCCCCCCAAAGAAAAAAAAAACAGGCTAACAACTTACCAGTTTTGTTTTTGTCAGGCTGTGGTGGCCGTAATTTTACTTCTGAACCCATTGGTCACTGCCCTGTACTGTGTCCTGGGATACTTTTAGAAGAATGCTTCTCTACCCTGAACCAGGCTCTGTTATGCCTTGTTTTTGGGCACTGAATATGCTCTAATTCTTCAAACCTAAAGCACTGCCTGCTTCTCCACCCTCTTAGAGAATGTCAGCTAGCATGTGTTCCTATACAGCTGTAGTGGTTGGAGTGCACATGTGAGAGGGCACAGATGCCTGGAAGGGAACATAAACAATGTTGTTCCCATTTTGAAATTTATAAGTGTAAATTAGGGCATATGTGAAGTCTGTGTTATTATTCCAGTGTATTGTAACATATTTGAACTGCAATTGATGTTGAAACCTGTGTCAGACCCTACATTTGTTAGATGGCAGCCTGTGTTATATATGGAGCTAAAAACAATAGTGTATGTTGTGGTGACAACTTTTTTTAAATCAAGCCTTTTCCTTGTGCCCCATCTCACCCCATGGCACCCCATGTCCCATCACTGATTTCTCATAGACTTATAGCAGTTAACACATCTTGTAACTTAGTTTTGTTGGGTGCTGTCTGTATTTTTATTTTATGCTGATGACTGAACCTTTCTTTACCTGTAGCAAAATATTTGTTTGAACTCTCTCCTTGTTCCCCTTCCTTGGCTAAAGTGGATGAACAATTCTGGCAAAGAAAACAGTGCCCACAGTTACTTTTATTTATTTTTTTTCAGCTGTTCTACTAGTCCTTAGGTCTAGTAGGTAATTATCTTTCATTTTCTAAGTCAGAATAATAGCAGGATCTGGATCTCACAGAGGGATTGCTTGACCCCAGTACTGTGTAAACTTATTCTGGCTTACTAGTTACACACAATTTATAACTGAGCTGTCTTACGTGGTGCTGGCTAACATACAGTGTTTCTCTTCCAGGAAATAACCACTGGGTTCCAGTAAACATCAGATAGAATGTGTTGTCCAATATATCCTTACTGTTCTGGAGGAAATATTTTGACATTAGACAGTAAAGAAAACATTTCCAGATCTGTATATAGGGGGGAATGCATTCTGGTACATTGAATTAGCAGTGGATTGTTCAGATTAAGAGAGAAAACACAGATGAAATGTCATAAAATCATGTCAAAACTGCTGTCTCATAATATAGGCTGATGTAGGACCTCACTGAAGTGATGAATGCGACCCTCTGCCCGTTGCTTATGATTATTGTATGATATTGGTATTACAAAATGTTCAACTAGTTTTTTTGTTTTTATAGTGATATAAAATGTTTACAGTGGGTATACTGGAGTATTTATCACAGTCATGTGATGTGTTTTGACCAATGAGGTTACAGGATTTTCATACCCCTTTGTATAATGAATGATATTGGTATTATAAATACATGGTCTGTGTATGACATTTCATTGTGTGAGGAATTTGGCCTGTAACTTCAAGGTGTCAGTGATTGAGAACTACAGGATGTAATTAAAAAAGACCAGAAGGAAAACAATTAATTGAGACGTCCTTCCAGAGACAGTTTATTGCCTGCTGCTGCCTTTGATGTTGGAAACTAAATATGAGTTTTATGATATCAGGGGAAGGACGTCATTAGGCTGATTTCCGTTGGCTTTTAACACCTTGGTGCCAGTGTGGGATTGCTAAGTTCAAAGAGAAAATGTTTAATTATAGGATGCCATATTTAGGACATGTTTTTTTTCTTCTTATATTGCCATTAATTTTAAAATACCTCCTGGAAGGAAATTATGTTTGTAAGAATTAATTCTAAAAGGAGGAACTAGATGACTCACCAATAGGGGTGGGGAAATAGAGTTGAAAATGTATCAGTGTGTCTGAAATGCATGATATCATCTTGGGCTCTGAAAACAGCAACATCTAACTTAAAATGCACTTACAGAGATAATACCTTGGATAGCAAATATCTAAAGTGTTGTGGTAGGAGTTTTGTTCTGTAATTTTCCCATTTTCTTTTGTGACTGTGAGCTCATGCTATTTGCTCTGTATTTTATTGTACTTATTTTACAATTTTTAGTAAATAATCATTTTCTTGAAATACTGCCTGGGTGACTTTTCAGTTTCTTTTTTGCATGTGAAGTACCTGAATTTTAAATCTGACAACTGTTTAAAAGGCATGATGGTGTTACTAAACTTGGAAAAGGTAAGAATATACCTAAGGTCTCTTGTAGAGTTTTAAAGGTTCATGTTGGCGACCTGGCTAGGTGCCCCTGGTGAAGGATTGTACCGCAATCCCCAAAGAGGGTGCATATCTGATCCTGTACATTGGGTATGCTAACATAAGGTTCACAGTTTGAATCCCCCTAGAACTTGAGGCTAACAGGTGATTCGGACCCAAAGCAGATAGGAGGGTTACCCTGTCTGTTACCTGTTCACACTATTGCACTCTGAGGTTGGCACTGTGGGAGCAGAGGGCCTAACCTGTGGAGTGCGTTTGTGACAATGAGGTTAATGCTTGCAGGCATCACATGACCCATTCGTCCTTTTTAGAGAACCAAAATGACATCTGATAGCTTGTCCACTTGTCAAACTGTATTTGTTTCTTACACTTTAGCAGAAAATTGAAGACTTTCAAGGAGTTGTCCGAAGATGATATGCTGCTGACACTACAGTATGCAACACTACAGAGCTTACGTGTTGATATCACTTGCATGCTATATCACTGGGGCTGGTAGTACAGCCTAGAGGTTAGCGTAATGAGCTATGAATGAGCTTGCTACTTCCAATGGACCGGGGTTTGATTCCCACATTTTCCGCTTGTATACCATGTGACTTTTAGCAAGTCACTCAACCTACCCAGTGCTCCCGGGTTACCTATGAAAAACAGACATTGTGCCTATTGGGTCTTACCTCATTATGAAAGAATAAAATAAATAAAACAGAGTTTATGTGACTGTATGTGCCACAAAATGACAACTAGATATTTTAGAAAACCCATAAAAAGTGATTTTAGTTCATACATTTGCTCATGCCAATGCAGATTTTCTTGTAGAATGGCATTTGATTTTTTTAAGTATATATTACTGTTCTTTAGAAAAATATCAATCCTGGTTATCACTGAATTTCAACAACATCTAAACTGCATCGATAAACACTCATTTTTATGTTGTCAACATTCACTGATGACTACAATTAAAGTTTTTCCTTAAAAAATTAAAAAAATTTAAATTATTATTTTTACTTGGGGAAAAAAAACCTGTATTAATATGGACATAAAGCAGGAAGTGAAGCTAGCTTTTGCAGCTTTTACATTTGCTCTGTACATTTTGTGACAGTTGTATGTAAACTCTAGTGTAGCATGGTATACAGTAGTGTCACCTGCTGTAAATGTAATTATTCTCATTGTTGCCATTAGTTTTTACATGATGTTAGATAGGATGATGAGGTTAGAAAACTGGAATTTTTTTTTGCAGGCTACCTGTAGTTTTTTTTTTATTCAACCCCAAAGTCAAACTGGAAGGTTTCCCTTATAGTATACGATACTCCTCTCATGCGATTTGGGCAGACAGAACCACTCAACTTCACTTTGTGGTCCTCTTGTCCAGATCTCATGTTTGGAGTCTCTTATACCATAAGAGACACCCCCTCAGAGGCCCTGTCAGCTTATAGTACCATGTGACAAAAATAATGTAAGTTTTTTTCCTGTCACTTGACAGCATGTACCCCCGTAAATATACTGTCTATTTGTTTTGATCAATCGGTGGTGCTGTGTTGGGGTCTGGAGGGAAAGCAAAAGGAATGAAAGGAAGGAGGGACAAGGTGGAATAAAAAAAAAACAGCTGGAGAAAAAACAATGTGGAATACCACATTTGCAGTAGGGTTCTGCTTCCTGTACAACTGGGAGGACTGAAGCACTGAAAGGCTATGTGAGTTGTTCAGAGTAACACCTCTGAAAGTGGTTCTGGTGGGATTTTAACCTGGATTTCCTGGGCTCCATTGTCGTGCAGTTGAAACATACAGTAGAAATATGAAAAATATGTGGAAACAGTGGTGCTCATAGCATGTCCTTCCACCAAGTTGTGGTGCCCCGACATCAAGGTCCTGTGCCCCTGTTTAGGAAACTATCTGGATCTGCGTCAAGTCAGAAATGTCATAGTATACCAAAATATCAGAAGCCATGTTACTGATACCATGGATAGTTTCTGATACAGTATTATGATAACCAAGGTCCATGGTATACTATAGTTTTTGGGCTGCTCAGGTCTGTATTTTGTTTTCAGGAGAGTGAAAAGTGCCCTTTTCACTCTGGCTTCCCCTTACCACAAGAGGTTGAGGAGATGTCCTCAAGCTGCCTGAGACTCAATCCCGATAAGACTGAAATACTGGTGCTTCCGCCAGAAAAGAAAATGGGAACTTACTGTCAGAGGAGATATTGAATCTTTGGCTCAGTACCTCCCGCCTTGACACTGCCCAACAGGTGAAGGATCTAGGCAGCATTCTGGATGAAGGACTGACATTTGAGGTTCAGTTGTTGGCAGTCGTACGGAATGGTTTCTAACGTCTTAGACATTTAAGTGGGATTTGTTCCCTTGTGTCCCCTGATAATCTGCCTTCACTGGTGCACACTTTTGTGACATTTCGTCTCAACTACTGCAATGCCCTCCATGTAAGGGTCAGTGGCGGTGCGCCGCGATGCCTGCAGCTGGTGCAGAACATGGCCGTGAGACTACTGACAGGCCTTCCTAGATCGAGTCTCATTACTCTGGTGCTACGGGAACTGCACTGGTTGCCAGTTAAATGGCACATCTCCTACAAGATTGGTTTGTTAACCTGTAAGACCCTGCATGAGCTGGGTCCATACTACCTGTGTGATCTCCTACATCCATATCATCTTGTTTGGTTTCTCTGTTCTTCTGACAATGGCCTCCTAGTGGTCCCCAAGACCAGACTAAAAACATTTGGGGATAGAGCCTTCAGTGTGGCAGGACCAGTAATATGGAATTCAGTGTTGAGGGCTCTGAGGGAGGCCCCTTCGGTCAAAGCATTCAAAAAAGGCCTTAAAACCTACCTATTTGCTCAGGTGTTCAGTTCCACTGTGGATTTTATCTAATTTTATTTAATTAATTATATTTATGATTTTTGAGTTTTTATTGCCATGTTTATGATGGTCATTGGTATTAGTGTTGGTTGATTGTGCTGTTGTGTTATATTGTAATTGCACCCTGGGCCTCCAGGGAAGGATGTCAAAAACAAATAAAATTACTGTACTAATACTGCTACTTTTTTGTACAAAAATGATTGCTTTCAAAACAACTGCTGTATTCATGACAACTATGGTATTATGCAAACCTTGTAAGCCTGCCTTGCACAAGGATCTACATACCCATTATGTCAGTCACAGAACTGCAAGTCTTGATTATCATACTGTAAAAATTTCATACCACTACATCCTTACACCCAGACCTCCCAGACAGCTGCCCCCAAAAAAAAGCTTGCAGTATAGCCTAGCAGTTAGAGTAATGAACTGTGAATGATCTTAGTACATCCAGCAGACAGATCTGGGTTTGATTCCTACAACCTCCACCTGTATACTGTGTGATGCTCCCAGGTTGCCCCTGAAAAAAGGCACTTGTGCCTAGTGGGCCCTACCCAGTTACCAAAAGAATAAAATAAAATTAAAAAAAAGTTGCTCGGCACCATCAGGGGTCAAGTTAAGGATGCAAGCAAATGTAGACGATGCTGACCAGGGCTGGGGGGCAACTTTTTAAACATGTAAGTTTTGACTACTTTCTAGTGCTGTACTGATGTTGGATTAATTTTTGGTGCCCGTCCTCGTGAACAGACATTTAGACAGCTGCCTCTAGACAATGCTCCCAGTAGGGAGGGAAGGACCTATCATGGCACAAGGATCACAGTAAGAGAATTATGCAGTACCCCACGTTCTCCCTCTGTAAAGGAGATGTAGCATCTCAGTTTTACTTGCATGGAGGTACCATGGCTGCGGATGGTATGCATGCGATGTGTGCTGTGCCACTGCCTGCTGATCAAACATGTTGTGTATGAGGGTGAGGTAGGCCTTCATGCAGAGTCACAGAAAGCACAGACAGGTTGCAGTGTGATTGTGGCCTGCATGTATTTTCTATAATTCCAGCAGAGAGCCCTGCCCAATCAATGCAAGTTTAACTTTTTTAAAGGGAACATAAACAATTTCATTAACATTTTTTAATAAAATTGCAACTGTGGGCATGTGTGAAGTCTGTTTAATTACCCCAGTGTACTGTGTTGTCTGTTTTGAAATAGGTATATTTTTCCTTATTTTGGGGCCTCATATTAATGCAGCATTTTCCCTGCAAAATATTAATTTCTTAATTACTCAGTAGTTCCAGAACTCAGTGACAGCAGTTGAGCTGAGCACTACAATGAAACACTTCACTGTAGTCCTTAGCTCAATGTTACACGTCTTTGTAGTCTTCATCTCTGCTGATATTGCCGGATTCTGGAACTGCTGAGCACATAAAAAATGAATAGTGTGTGTGTGGAAATAGCTGCATTAATATGAGGCTTAAATGGGGGATGGGAAAAGGGGAAATTGTTTAACCAGGAAAGGAACACTAAGCAAGAGCCTGTTTCCAGATGTGACCTGGGAGCACAAAGCAGTAGCGTAGCTAATTCCCAGAGGGCCTGGGTGCAAGTTAATGTTACAGGGCCCCTTTCCAGTTTTGAGTAAACATCACAATTATGATGTTGGCCCCTCAAACCTCATGGGCCGGGGTGCCACTGCACCCCCTGCACCCTTGTAGCAATGCCCCTAGCACAAAGAAGTAAGTGACTTGCTCAGGTTCACACAGTATGCAAGTGTGATCTGATGGAATTCAAACCCAGGTCTCCAGCTCAGTGCTCTTAAACAGTACACTGTACTGCCTCCTTAAAGTCTGATGCTGAGCTATCCAGGCCCTGTTAACAGGACTTTTTTGAAACAAACACAAAGCAATACACTGGGGTGATTACATAGACTTCACTCATGCCTAAGTTTACAAATATATATATTGAAAAATGTTAATAACATAGCAGCATTGTTTACATTCCCTCCAAGGCTGCTTGACACAGTCAGGATAGACTTCTTGGATTAGTACAACATGTTTACTGGAACTGAATGAAGCAGTTTATACATGCTGCTACCACAGTTACTGTGCGGATTACTTGCTGTAATCTTCTTAATAATAGTGGTACAGTAGTAACATATGCATATATCCACTTCGGGGTCATCACCAACAGCACAATAATGTGACCCCAAATGGGCCATTCAATAATGCACTATCCAGAGATGGCTCCTGAAGTGGACTCAAGAGTGGATAGTGCTAGAGCGCTATCTGCAATTTTCAAAGGCACCCATGCAAATGAGTCAATTGGGCATGCAAGGCGCTAAGGTGCAATTTGCATGCCCATTATGGGCTCATTTGTATAGGCAGCAGAGGCAGGTTAGCGCAGTGAAGTCCCCCCTTTCCCTGGTCCAAGACAATTATAGATATCCCTGGTGCCTTGTGATCCCCCCACCCATTGATCACTGGCCTGTAATAGAAAAATAAACCCTGGTGCTAGTTGGCCCCCCCAATCACCAGCTCTTACTAAAAATTAACTTCCTGGTGTTAGTGGTGCCCCCCGCCATGACTGTCAGCCCACAGTATAACTCAACCTCCCTCTGGCATCTAGTGGTCCCTCCCAGCACCAATCCATAGTACCTCTGATTGCAAGTCCATAATCCCTGGCATCCAGCATCCTGCCCCATCATGACACACAGGCACCACCCCCTAGTCACCTTACCCCTATCCTGGAGTGCACGGGTACTCATATGGTGACTGCACAGCCCTTCTCACCCCTCCATTGCCGGCCACCATATGGCCAGGCAGGGAGTGCACATCTTATTTATAGGACAGAGTGAAGTGCCCTGCCCTATAAATAAGATGCGTGCTCCTTGCCTGGACATATGGCAGCTGGCCGAGAAGGTGTGAGGAGGGCTGTGCCAGTCACCGTATGCGGACCCGCAGCAGTGAAGATACTGGTAAAGTGACTGAGGGGGATGGGTGCTTGCTGCCATAGTGGAGGAGGGGGCTGCTAGATGCCAGGGACTATGAACTTGCGACCAGCAGTACTGTGGATTGGTGCTGGGGGGAACCACTAGATACCAGGGGGGAGGTTAAGTTATACTATGGGCTGGCAATTGGGGTGGGACCACTAGCACCAAGGAATTTATTTTTAGTAAGGACTGGTGATCAGGCGGGGGGAGGATCACCAGGACCTGGGATTTTTTTTTTAGTAAGGGCTGAAGCTTGGAGGGAGGGGGGACCACTTGCACCAGGGAGTTTATTTTTAGTAAGGGCTGGTGGCTGGAGGAGGGGGAACCACGAGCACCAGGGAGGTTTTTTTAGTAAGAGCTGGCAATTGGGGGGGGGGCCACTAGCACCAGGGAGCTTTTCTTTTAACTATGGGGTGGCGATCGGAAAAGGGTCAGAAGTGGGGGTGCCACAGACCACAGGGGTGGGTATGCTCTCCCAGTGGCCAACTGGTTAGCTGGCTACATTATTTCTGGCATCTGCTAGGGTTGTGGAGAGTAAGAGGTGGTTTTGTTTGGTGGAATTTATGCTGTGCAAAAGGACCATGCTATGCCCTTTTGTGTGGCGCAAATCTGCTGAATATTGGCTTGCACCAATATTCCTGTTCCTGTCCCCCCATTTGCATACCCCCCCATTTTGGTTTGCATGGGTGCTAACCCTTTTTGCCAGTGCAGCCAGCCTTTTTGAATGTTGGGCTCCAGTAAAACCCGGTTTGCACGTTCAAACACTGGTTAGCGCCATGCAAACATTTGAATGTTGAGCCCCATATCTCCACCCTCACATGGTGCCGTCTATGTCCCTTCCTCCCTCCCTCCCTCCAAAACGTCTGTCTGTAGCCAGGTGTGCCCCACTGCTCACTTCCTGTGCTGGCTGTCGGGCTGCCCCCAGGACTTCTATCACTATACATGATTGTCCCTAGTCTTCTGTTGTTGCATGTCTATAAGAATGCAGTGAAAGATTTGTTTTTTTTTTCCATCCTTTGTTTCGCTCTTGCCATCCCCTGTCCCGGTGACACTACCCCAGCCCCTTCACCAACTTTCTCACGGACTTACTGGTTAACCACCATTTACACAGGCCCTTGCAGGTGTGCTGTCTGCTACATTGGTCACGTGGTATCTATAGAGGGTGCTGGATGCTGGAGGGTGTATGGGGCATTTTCATCCCTAGGTTTCCTCCCTGTGCATCCTTGTCCAGTGACATGCATGTGTCTGTGTGCCAGCATCGGACAACAACCCTGCCTCATGTTGCTGCTGTCAGGTTATACCAATCTGACCTCCACCAGGTGATGAAAAGCAGGATCCCCCACCTGCAGGGAGGAGAGCTGTCCGAGGACCAATTAATCGTCCCTCCCTCCCTTCCTGGCTGCCCTGATGAACTGTGCTTGTTCTCAAAAACTGGTTGATGGGGTCATGAGTCCGAGTAGTAGCTCAACCTCTGCACCGATGGGCTGACTGAACTGTTTTTTAATTTATTTTATCAGAAACATCACATGGCCAACTCTAACTGTTGCAACTTAGATTCCATGCGGAAGGTATGTATGTATGTATTTATTTATTCTTAGTTCTTTATTTTGTTTTGTACAACTCTTTAAAACTCAATTAAAATTCAGTTGAGATAAAATGCAGCTTCTGTACTAACTAAATGTGCAATATTGTACTAGTTGTACTGTTGTGATGTAAGTGTGGGAGGGAAATCTTGAAAAGTGCGAGACAGCATTACTGCTACTTATGATGATCGCATTACCTCGCAGTTCTCTAGAGCATATGGTGCTTGCATCGCAAAAATACAGCAAAATAAATGTAACTTTGTATATCAAAACAATTCTAAGGCAATCCCTGTTGGCTCTAGCCAGCGTTTGTCTTCTTGGCAGGCACTGTTTCCAGTGTCTGCTCTGAGGCTCTTTTTTGTTTGCTGTCATTGGAAACAGGACACCCTCCTTTGGACACCCTGATTACTGATCCACCTGTGCTACACCTGTCTGATGGCTGAGCAGCTCTTACCTTTTTTACCTGTCTCTTATGATAGGGGCTGCTGCTTTTTTAACAGGAGTCGAACCCGTGCATGCTTTCCACCATCATTAGGAGCACTCTCTGAGCCTTCATTGTGCCTTAGTGACTGAGAGGCAGACTGAGAAGCCTTAAAAACTTCCCTTATTTTTTAACCCTCTTTTAGGGTAAAAATTAATTACAAAATTCCCAGTTTATAAAATAATATTCTGGACCCAGGTAATTTAATACTGCTGTTGGCAGCCTACCCTTGCCTGGAGCTAAAACAGTTTTACAAATTAAATCCTGGAGGTCATGTCATTTTTAAGTGGTGTATCAGTTATGCCAAACAGTGATAAACCTTAAAAATTTCCTGCTTCCCAATTTCTTTTAAATGTTTTTTGTAAAATATGAATCACGGAATTCTTTTTACTCCAAACCAGTATTACTTAGCTAACTGCCCCGCTGACAGCCTTATTCAACAGCTCCCTGGAAACAGGAGTAGTTCTGGAGGACTGGAAGAGAGCAGACATGTTCCCGCTACACAACAGCAGCAGCAGCAGGGAAGGGGTTAGCAACTACAGGCTAGTCAGATTCACCTCAGTTGTGGGGAAATCAATGGAAACCCCGTTAGAGGAAAGGTTGGGAAAGCAAGACCACAAGCAGCATAGATTCATGGTGGGTTCATGCTAGATGAATCTGGTTGATTTCTTTGACTGCATGACCAGGGAAATAGATCAGGGGAGGACAGTGGACGTGGCCTTTCTGGACTTTAGCAAGTTCCTCAACACGGTTCCACACAGGAGACTGATAGAGAAATTGAGTACCTAGGGGTGGGAACCAAAGTGGTGAATTGGGCGAGTAACTGGTTAGCGGATAGAAAACAGGGTGATGGTTAAGGTGGATGAGTGACCAGCAGGGTACTGCAGGGCTCAGTACTGGGACCTGGACCGGTCCTCTTCAGTGTCTTCATAAGCAACACTGCAGAAGAACTGGAAGGGAAGGTATGTCTTTTTGCAGATGACACCAACATCTGTAACAGGGTAGACACTCAAGAGAAGACTGAGAAAATGCATAAGGATCTTGGTAAACTCAAGGAGCGGTCAAGAGCTTGGCAGTTGGGGGTTCAATGCCATAAAGTGCAAAATTATCCACTTAGGGCATAGAAACCAAGGAGCTGTGAATAGGATGGGGGGTATGGGGAGGTAATGACAGTCATTCAGCAGGAACGGAACCTTGGTGTTATCATATCTGATGACCTCAAAGTGGCAGGGCCATGTGACAAAGCAATGGGTAGGGTGGCAGATGTATCTCCAGCAGGAGGTGGAAGGTGGTGTTGCCACTGTAACGCATGCTAGTAAGATGCAACCTGGACTGTTGTCTCCAGTTCTGGAAGCCGCACCTCTGAAAGAACATAAAAAGGGAGAAGGCAGTCTAGAGGAGAGTGACAAAAATGGTGTGGGGGTTGCACAAAAAGTCCTATGAGGAGAGATGGTGGGATCTCAAAATGTATACCTGGAAGAGAGAAGAGCGAGAGGGGGAATGATAGAGACCTACAAGTATCTCAGAGGGGTAAACTGGGTGCAGGACGGGAGTCTTTTTCAAATGAGGAACAGCACCAGGACCAGAGGGCATGTGATGAAGCTAGGGAAGGGTGAGTTAAGAGAGATCTGAGGAAGTACTACTTCAATGAAAGATTTGTAGACACCTGGGACAGGCTGTCACCAGAAATGGTGGAGGTGAAAACAGTGGGCTTCGAGCAGTGGAGGTGAAAACAGTGGGCTTCAAGCAAGCGTGGAATAGACATAGGTGAAATATAATAAATAGGCAGGGAGGAGAGAGGGTTGCTGGAGACCAGTTAGGGTCTGTGGAGACAGACTGGGCAGGGATCATCTGAGCAGACTGGGTGGGCCAAATATTCTTTTCTACTGACAAAATTCTATGTTTCTCTTGTAATAGGTGTGGCTGCATCTTTCATAAGTGAGAAGTTTCTGCCCATCAGCCAGCGAAACAACGCAGCAGTAGCCTTGTCAGAACTGGGTGTTGATTTACACACCTTTGTAGGATCAGCTGTGTTGGTTACTACAGTACACACCTCCCTAGCTCCTGCACAAATAGAGCTGCACTAATATGTTTTGCTTGCCCTTGTGCACAAGCAAACATAAGAAGATACAACCTAGAGGTTAGACAGTGGAGAAACTGTGAGCTTTCCCATAGCCCATAATCCTGACCTAAGCCACAACTTAAAAGACTCCTGTTGGGAGAGACTGGAACTGAAGTAACTGCATAGTCAAGGGTGTAGGTCTGAATGCCGCGGTGCTCAATTCAATTTTCTGATGAGCAACAAAAGGGGATATTATAACATAATGTAATTTCATATCATATGACTTGTTTGCTCTGTTTAAAATAAACACAGAGCTAATGTAGGTCATTTAATATTTCTGTGATTTTCATTCTATTATGGTGCAGATAAGACTGGAGAAAAATAAAGATGTATACAACATGGGAGGGAGAAATGTATGCAATGGCACAGGGGCGGAAAACACAAGCTTATATCATAAAGATCTGCATTCCTAGATACACTCTTGATTCAATATTTGCTTGCATTTTTTTGTCTAGGATAACCCAGTTGAGATGCAGTATCTTGTTTTAAGTGGGGTCTTGCTTGCATGCATTCCCATAACTGGGTGAGATACAGCACTAACACAGCTAAATGATTTACCAAAGGTCACAGAGAGAGAGAGAGAGAGAGAGAGAGAGAGAGAAACAGCTTATTTGGCTCTAGTGGGATTTGTACCTGTGATCACCTGGTTCCCTCTCTAGCAGGTTTTCTAACCACTGGATCTCATTGTGCTCATACAGTAAACCACTGACTACTGTATTTCAAGCTGGAAGATGCTGGGATTGTAGTTGCTATTATTCTTTCAGAAACTCCCCTCCACCGCCAGTCCAGTGGTGCTGGGGGTCGAGGTGCTGGTCGCTACACCTCGTGCCACGCCGGCAACCCAGGTTTGAGAATGAGCACGGGCCACTGGGGGTCGGCAGGGGGGGAGAGAGGATTGAGCATCCGGAAGACTGTTTTCCTCTCTTGGGGGAAGGGTGCCATGTTGTCCCACTGGCTGATTGCCCTCTGGTGGTGGCTGGAAGGCAATGCAGGTCGGGAGGCATGCTCCGATGTAACCACGTCAGTAGGGAGAGGGGACAGGAGAAAAGGAGGAAAACAGGAGCCTGGCAGGGCTCCATGATGGTCTAGGGCTGACCCTGACCTCTGGATTGGGTCTCTGGGGAAGGGGCTCCACCTCCCTGGCCCCATCATGGGGGGGGGGCAACACATGGGGGAATCATCGGGTTGGCAAGTGCAGGAGCGGTGGAACTCGAGAGAGAATCCTCCTCTAGAGGGCCGAAGCCTCTGCCAGGGCTCGGAGGGAGAAAAAATTCTGAATAAAAAAAAAAACTCCCCTCCACCCTACAGGGACTCCTGCCAAGAGAGGCTGGAACTGGAGAAACTGTAGGTTCCACCACTTCCACTGCTCCAGCGTCATAATCACATGGCTTCTACTGGTAAAGGCTGGTGGTAGATTAACTGTGAACTGAATCATAACCAGTGCACTTACACCAGTGCCTGCAGTGACTCTCACAAGGAATGGCTGGGACTGGAGTTCCTGAGTTCTCCCCTTACAGCTGATGCCCCACAGAGTGGCCTTGGGGAAAGGCTGGGAATATGACAACGCAACCCAGCCCACTATGACCCGTGACTGATGCCTGCCAACAAATGCTTCTGATCCAGCAGTAAGCAGCCCGCTGTGATGCTGCTTTGAGAAGGAGGGGCAGAGTGCAGCCCTTAGTTTGTAGAAGGCTCTGCATCTGTGCGACACCAAGAACACAGTCAGGGGTTAAAGGGTCACTGCCGTCCCAACCGGGCATCGCCATATGAGAGACTTTGATTTTTGTAACAATAAAGATTGGCATCTTTGTTTAGCTGAAAGACCACTATTCACACAGTGGCTGACATTTCATAGTGAGTGCAAGCCGAAATGTGCCCTTGTGGAAACTGCTGTAACACGAGCACGGAAACAAATAAATGGAGCTTTTTATATGGACACCCCAGGGTATGGCTTTGATAATGGGGAGAGGAAAGCCACAGTGAAGATGCATCTTCCAA
This sequence comes from Neoceratodus forsteri, assembly GCA_016271365.2. Classification (NCBI taxonomy): domain Eukaryota; kingdom Metazoa; phylum Chordata; order Ceratodontiformes; family Ceratodontidae; genus Neoceratodus; species Neoceratodus forsteri. The sequence goes on along the minus strand of CM028129.1, from coordinate 1,703,487,664 downwards.
ACTGGCACATAGTGCAAGTTTCAACAAATTGCAAGGTCACGTTCCAAGACGTTTATCAAAGAATACTGAAAGTCAATGAATTGCTGCTACACTGTGCTGTTGTTACTTGGCTCCGATGAATGTGTTAGGTTTACTGGTGGTGTGTTGATCCATAAGGAAAATCTGCGGAAGCTGTAATAGGAGATCTGGACTCAGTAATGAAGAGTACAGTAGTTATATCCATAGAGAAATTGTTAATGTATTTTATTGATGTCGTAGCTGACAAATCCAGGACAAAACACATTTCAGCTCAGCTGTTCTCAGGTATCCTGAATTTGTCAATTCTGTCTTCAACAATTTAACTTACTGTAAGATTAAACATACATATTATATATATATATATATATATATATATATATATATACACATATATATGTGTACAATGTATGTTATGCATGTATATAAGGATGCTTGCTTTTTTTTGCATCTCTCTATGTTTTCCAGTCTCATTCCTAGAGCAAGGCATCATGGATATGCGAATCCTTGTGGAAACGAATTTCCATACTATGTCCAAATGGATATGTGTGTATATGTGGATGTATGCATGTACATGCATGTAGTAAAATGCAAACAACAGAGACCAATAGAAGAGCACTTTATTTCAGAGCTATATCTCAGGGTTCTATGTGATAACGGCGATCGCCTATGGCAAATGTACATTGGCGAAAATCAGTTTTGCCGATGTACACCCCGGTGCACGGCAAAAGGGCTCTGAGGACTTACATTGTTTATGTTTATGTGGGGAGCTTTGTCCCCCGCGCCCCCTACTAAAGGATTCTCAACTTCGGGGGGGGGTGCAAATTCAAAACAAAATAACATTCTGGCCGAGCGCAACAAAATGTATGTGCGCCCGGACCCAAACCCGGCACCCTCGCAGCTGAACCCTACGACCCACCCACCAAGCCACGGGGCAGCTCAGCAGTCCATCACCACAACATGCCACACAAACCCTCCCTCCCCTTCCGCCGTGCTTGCCCCCCCACCCGCATGCACGTGTATATATAGCAACAGAATGTCGCTATACCTGCAGTCGCCCGCCCCATTCAATAGCCCTCTGATAAGGCACTGCTATTGAGTTGCCCTTTTTGTGGTGTGTGCTCAGTAGCGAACACCCTTATCACTGGATACCATATTGGGGTCCTAAAGAAAAGGGTAAACATAGTCAGACTGGAAAATGTAGCAGTGAAATAATAGACCCATCTATTGTTAGCCTACTATGGCATTATAGTACTGAATGATACTAATAGTACTTACTAACGTAAGTAGTATGAACACTACAGTAGTGCTGGCCCACTGGTGCAGTAATAGTGCTATGACTCACAGCATGGAAGACCTAAGTTCAGCAGCGATCTTGAGAGTCAGAGGGTCAGCTGGAGGAAGGAAAATTCATCATCCACTGAACTGCTCTCCTCCATCAGGGTGGGGGAGGCAGCGCAGTGCTCAGCTCTTGACTGGACTCTAGTGGTGGCTGGGTGGGGGGGAGCAGCAAGCCAAGATAACAAGTGTGCAGGTCATCGGAGTGGCAGATATCAGGCATACTTCGCATGGGAGCACGTAGTGCATTGCCATTGGCATCATTGCACACCAGCTCCTCCATGATGGATGGGCAAGAAAATGGGAAAAAGAGGAATCCAGGTTCTTCCAACAGAAATCCATGAGATTAGGTGAAACTTCCAAAATTCAATGGTGTCAGGCAGAAGTGAAATTCTAATACACCATAAGCGGAATTGTTTCAAACTGCAGCCTAAATGTCCATTGTGACTTATGATGTTTTTCTTATTTTTCTTACTCACCAGGTATGTGACACTGGTATTCAACTGGAATGGGGACTTTAGACATCTGGGCAGTGGGCCCTGGGTTGTTGGTATAGATTTGGGTATGCCACAAAGGACATAGAGGAGGTGTCACCATCCAGAGAGCCCCCTGACTTACCAGGACAGCAGTCAAGATGAAACCCCCTTCCCAGGAAAATACTACCCCGGCCCCTGGCAGACCAACCCCCACCAAACCCACTCTAGCAGTATAACAATAACAGTATAAACACAATATATAATAATGCAGATACTATTGTTTGGATAGTATCCAGCAGAATTAAATACCATCAGATACTACTGATTTTCTCGGATACCAGATAGCATCAGATACTGTTGGCATCTGACTACTGCATCCTATCACCTAGGATCAAGTAGGATACCAACTATCTGATCTGACTATCCAGGATCCAAGGGTTCCAAGGCAGACTTCTGACCTCTGATCCCCCTATCCAACGTAAAATCCCTCTCTCTAACTTCAGATCCCACTATCTGATCTTAGATCTGTGGGATCTGAGGCAGACAACTGATGTCAGATCCCACTATCCAGTCTTGGATCGGAAATCTGAATGGGGTTGGAGAGGACCTCGGAGCCAGAGTTGGATAGACGAGCTATCCATTAGAACCTATTAGGATAGTCAAAAGCACTATCTAAGCATCAGTAAATACAACAGAACACAAGTAAATACAATAAAACAGGACAGAGTTTATTAAGGGGAAAGGCAGGAACAGGGATCTTGGAAGATAAGGGTTAATCAATATGGTAAAGCAGTAAATCAAGAAAATAATATGTGCACAGGTCAAACTCTAATAATCCCCAATGACCTCCTGCCAGTAGCAGTCCAATACCAAGTCACTGAGCTAAACGGGTGCACCAGGACTAATACATTCTAACATCCAGGGATCTCACTTAAATGATACCTAAATCCCCCTCCACACATGGGGGGATAGGTCTCCAAAAAACGAAAACCACAGTGTGACAGAGGGGAACCTTCTGATAAAAATTCTGTAGATACTTACAGTTCTTTGTGAAGATTTATTATAGTTTCATCAAGATTTAAAAAATGTGAACAAACTCTGTTTTTGAGCAAGGCACTCCTGAACGACCTCAAGATGGCCGCAACACCAGCATGCAGTGATGTCATTCAAGCAAAACAGCCAACTCTTGGCTATTATACCCTATAGGACCGTGACAATATCATAAGCTGACTTTGCTTCCCCAACGAATTAACATACAAAACTATACTTAGCTTAGAAGGCAGTGGACAAACTATGGGAGGTATAGTTTTGTCTGCTAATTCACTAGGGAAGGCAAATAAACTTACAATGGTTAAAAGGTGCCTTATGGCACAATAACAATGCATGTGCTGTCCAGCATGAATAAAACATGGAAACGTAGCAAGTGACAGCAGAAGGGGACTGCAAGGTCCACCTAGTCTGCCCAAGAACCTACCTGGTGCTATTCCCTCTCCCCTCCTTTGCCCTTCCATATGCTACCTTTATGTCTATGCCATGCATTCTTGAACTCGCTTACTGTTTTGGCTCCCAATACCTCGAGTAGGCTATTCCATGGGTCCACCACCCTCTCTGTAAAGAACAACTTTCTTGTATTACTCCTGAACCTCCCTCCCTTCAGCCTCATGTCATGCCTTCTCATTCTCCCGCTCTCTTTCAATTGGAAAAGCTCCTGAATGTTAGCCTTATTTATACCCCTCATATATTTAAAAGTCTCAATCATGTCGTCCCTCTCCCTCCTCTGTTCCAAGGAGTACATGTTGAGTTCCCTCAGCCTGTCCTGGTATGCCATATGGTGCAGTCCTTGAATCATTTTCGTGGCCCTCCTCTGCACCGTCTTGATTCTTTCTAGGTCCCTTTTGAGGTGCGGTCTCCAGTACTGTATGCAGTACACAAAGTGGGGGCACACCAGCACCCTGTAGAGTGGTAACACCACCTCCCTCCTGCCTGTAACTCGTGAATCCCCTCCTGATTCAGCCCAGTATGCCACTGGCCTTCAGTGCTGCCTTTTCATACTATTTACCCACTTTCAAGTTTTCTGGTATAATGACCCCAGGTCCCTCTCCTGGCTGGTCGAGGCTAGCTTCTCTGCTCCCAGGTAGTAATCCTCTTTGGGATTGTTTCTGCCTAAGTGCATGACTTTGCACTTTTTGGCGTTGAATTTCAGCTGCCATGTTTCCAACCATTCCTCCAGTTTCCTCAAATCTGAAGTCATACTCCTCACACCCTCAGGGGAGTCCACTCTATTGCAAATCTTGGTGTCATCAGCAAATAGACACACTTTACCTTCCAGCTGATTTGGAATGTCTGCTATGAACACATTGAACAGTAGGGGACCCAGTACTGAACCTTGTGGTGCCCTGCTGGTCACCGCCCTCTCAGCTGAAAATGCCTGGTTTACCTGAACCATCTGTGTTCTTGCTCTCAGCTAGCTACTCACCCACTCAGCCACCTCCCTGCCCACCCCCATGTGGTCCAGCTTCTGTACCAGCCTTCTGTGTGGAACAGAGTTGAAGGCTAAGTCCAGATAGACAACATTTGCCGCCACTCCCTGATCTGCTATCCTTGTAAACCAGCCGAAGAAGTTGACCAGGTTAGTTTGGCAAGACCTACCTGCCTTGAACATGCTGTTTTAGGTTCTGCTGCATACTGGATTCCAAATTTGTTATGATTCTCTATATGAGTAGTGTCTCCATCAACTTCCCTACCACCGATGTGAGGCTTACTGGACAGTAATTGCCAGCTTCCTCCCTGCATCCTGCTTTGTGGAGCGGGACCACTGTTCTCTTTTTCAGTCCTCTGGTAGAGTCCCACTCTCTAGTGATTTGGTGAATAGTTCTGCTAGGGGTGCTGCTAGTACACTCCCCAGCTAACTGAGAACTCTAGGGTGAATCCCATCCAGTCCCATGGCCTTGTCCACCTTTAGTTTATTTAAAGCTTCCAAGACTTTAGCCTCTGTAAAAGAGGCTTGTGTCAACCCCCAGTCCCTGGGTGTTGCTGCTCTGCTGGCTTGGCCCATCCCCTGCATTCTCTTTAGTGAACATGGAAGTACTGGGTTAAGACTTCTGCTTTCTCATAGTCTTTTTCTACCAGTTTCCCTCTAGTATCTGTTAGTCTAACTATCCCTCCCTTGATTTTCCTCTTTTCCCTTACGTACCTAAAGAAGGCTTCATCTCCCTCCTTTACCCCTGCACAATCCTCAGTTCAGTCAGGGCATTAACCTTCCTTATTGCCCTACCAGCTTCCTTCTGTGCTAACTTAGAGGTTTCCTTATCCTCATCTTTCATTGATACCCTAACCTTTGTGTACACATTCTTTCTCTCCCTTACTATTGCAGCCCCCTTCCTGGAGAACCAGAGGGGTTTCCTTTTCTTATTTGCCTTGCTCACTCTTCTGATGCACTGTTCAGTTACCTCTGTGATAGCTCCCTTGAGATACTCCCACATTACATCTACTCCTTTCTCTTCACTGTATCTAAGACTATCTGCCAGAATGATGTCATTATGTGCCAGCATCACAGTCCTCTTAAGGACATTCGGGAATTCCACATTGAAAAAAATGAGTTTCATTTTTAAATCTTTACTATTCGAGCGAAGGTGGCTACTACACGGTAGTACGTGGTAAAGGCTGGTGCCACAGCAAAAACTGCACAGTACTGCATAACTTAGCCTGTATACAGCTCATGTTTTTGTTTTGTTTTTTGTGTGTGGAGACAGGATAGCCGAGCTGTTCTTCTTGAGTTGTATTTTTAAATCTTGAGAAAACTGTAGTAAGTCTTCAACAAAAAAAATGTAAATAGTTAAAGGATTCTTACTGGAAGGCTCCCCTTCTTCGCCCCATGTTTTTAATTCTTAAATATGTCACCCCTAACTTGGGTGTTGGTGGTACGACATAAACTCATTTTAATGCATTACGTGCACCTGATGCAGGGTAGATGGAATGCAGTGGTCACCGGAGTGGGTGTAGTTGCATTTTAATCAGTTTTCCTCTTGCCTTCTTTTCATTTAGGACCCCCAACACACACTTCACCTGTCTCTCTCTTCTCTCAAACATCATCCCAAACTTCTTTTTGCTCCTTCTTGCTGGTGTTCTGGCTTTAGCTAGTCTGCCCTGTGCCCTTATACTTTCCTAATTTACTCCTGCTGCCTTCTTCTCTGACCTAGTATGTGTCATTCCTGTTCCTCCCCTCATTTCTCATGCTTTTGCCTCTTCCTGTTAGTATTTTTTTTTTATTTAAACCCAACATCACCCCCTATTCTCCAGCTATTCACACTATCAATTGTTTTATTGCTTAATTTTAGTTGTGTAAATTCCTAATTGAATCATTAATTCCCTTTGATATAGCTTCTTTACTGCTGTTTAATAATCCTGGTAATTCACAGGTGCCTGTATACTGCTTTATTAACATTGACTGCAGTTTACCTTTGATTGTACTTTGTGCTTCCAACCCACCCCCAACCCGGCTGCACCTGAAATGAGATTTGGCTCAGTGTCCCATTCCTGGTTATCACACTGCAATACATTAATATAAATAAGTAAAAAAATTAATGAGTTGTTACCTGCCTGAGTATTTTAAAGAAATGATTCTTCAGTCACTAATCTTATTTCATCCACAACCATGCTTCCAAGTACAGCCCAAGCCACCAAGCACCACACTGCAGCCTGTTTACATAACCAGTGTTTCGGTGATGCAAAGTGGGGAAGGGGCTGCAAGGTAATCAATAAGCACAATGCTATTGGGGGCAGCGCCAGCCTTTACATACCATTGTTGTATTTGGCAGGAAATTACAAACATATGAAATTTGCCAGCAGATAAAGGCCTAGAGGTCTATCAAGTCTGCTCGAATGTGCAGCTAGCACCCCTTATTCTGCAGCTGCCCTTCCCTTCCACCCTTCCCCTTCATTAACCCTCCCCCTTGTCCTGTCCCATCCTCTTTTAAAGCAGTCCACTGTTCTACTGGATACCACTTCTGCAGGTAACACATTCCACCCAGCCACCACCCTCTCTGTAGAAAAGTGTCTCCTCATCTCCCTCCTGAACCTTCCTCCCTCCAGTCTCATATCATGGCCCCTGGTAGCCCTCCCCTCCCTTACTTTGAACAGCCCCTCTGTACCTGTACATGGACATGTTAAGGGGGTAGTACTGTATGTATATGCCCGATTTAACATGTACATACTCTGCAAAGTAAAATGATATTATCTAAAGGCTAATGCTGTCCCTAATGCAGTCTATGCTTATTAATATAGCATACAACCCCTTCCCTACTTCATGTCATCAAAACGCAGGATTTTGAGAATGGGACTGCGGAGGTGCTCAGCAGTTTGGGAAAACACTAGGAAGTATGATCATGGATGAACTGACGCTAACGTAGATGTAGGAGATGAATCTCAGTAACTGAGGTTTAAAGAGCCTTTCAATATGAAATAGTTGGGGGAACATTGTTTCCTTTCTTATGGCCCAAATTTGTTCAATAACTTCTCTAGTGATGTTTCACCCGAGCAAAGTATGAGAACAATTTACGTCACCCTGCATCTGATTCTATTTGCAGACGTTTTACGTTATAATTTGACTGTCTCTTATTTTATTTTGTTTTGTGTATCTGCCTTCATTATTGGTATCAAACAGAACATGTTTGTGAATGGATCTTTGAGCCAGTTCTCTTTCTGGATGAAAAAAGAAAATAAATAGCTGTATAATGCTTGCTCTAAAAATTTTAGAACAGTAGTGCAGTTAATTTTTTTTCCAAAAAAGCTAGTTTCATTTACAGTTAATAAAAATAGTAGCATGCCAGTCAATTCTAATTTGCTAGCTAACTTCTATGGTGTGTTCCATAAGTTTTTTTGGCACTCCTAACCATACCTCTCAACTGTCCCTGATTTTCAGGGATGTCCCTGATTTTGCCTCAGAAATTTCTTCTGTCCCTCCTAAGTTTGGCACTGCTGTCACTGAAGATTAGGGATCTGAGTCACAAAATAATGCCAGCCATTGATGTTACAGTCTAGTTCTCATTAAGAAAATGCTATTCATACTAAGAAGCATGTTGTACACAGCTTCTGGAACTAATATTACTATTTTTTCAGATGTGTCCCTTATTTTGGTCATTTGCCCCTGACCATTTTAAGCCTTGTCCCTGATTTGTGTTGAGGGAGGTTGAGAGGTATGCTCCTAACCTTTACCAGTTCTATAATGGTATTTGTAAGCTAAACGTGGCTGCCACCTTTGTCTCGAGTAAAGACTAAATTAAAGCATTTATCAAATTTTGGTGGAACTAGAACATAACACTACTAATTAAAACTGGTAGACACCTAGAATATTTTAAGGTGAAAAAAGGTAGGGTCAAGGGTTTTGCCCACTATCGCTGCACTGCTGCTTTAAATTCTGGCTAACTTAGCCGGCCCCCTGCCCGCCAGGCAGCCCCTTGCCATGAGTTGCCTGTTCTGAAGAATTACTGGTGTAAGCTGGTTTTTAAGGGAGCCAATACGAAGACCAATGAAGGGGGTGTTACACTCAGACATCCCAAAATACATTAGTTTAGCATATTTTAAAATACGGTGATTCAAACCCCTGAACACTGTAAACTGCAGACAATTTTATTTGTACTTGAAAGCTTCCTCCCCTACTCAAGTATAGTTCAGACCTGTTTGAGAAACTCCTCTGGGAGCATGGACATTGGTTCAAATCTTTTACAGCTCAAACTCTGCTGCATTTTCTGACCCACATTTAACTCTTTTTTTTAATTTATTTATTCCAGCTCTATTTCCCATTGCTCAATACTTTTCCTTTTTTTGCTGCAGAATGCCCCAGTAACTGCACTTCTGTGAGCTCATGAAAGTTCATCTAATCAACTCTGTATCTACAGTAGCTTAGCAAAACAGTGAAACCCACTTAGCAGAGCTCCAAACTGCCCCTTATGTTCAAGCCTGCATTTTCTTACACTGCAGAATACATCTGGGTGAAGGTGGGATGGGAGTAGGGGGGCGTTGACGCAGAACTAATCTAGAAGCTTCCAGTATCATGCAGTACAAGATCCCACAGTGGGCATGACACTGACACATAACCATGTGTGGAAAATCAGTTTTCTGCTTCCTTCATCTGCTCTGTGATTGAAATTTCAGGGGTAATCTTTCACAGTGGAACTGCGTAATTGAATCGCATGGCCTCTGATGGGATGGGCAGGTCTGTGCATTCCATAGGAGATGCTGCCTGTATTAGAAATGAAGCTGTTGTTCAGCACATGCTAGGGAGGTCATATAAATTCCCATACTGCACCTTTCAGTGAGCTGTAGGACAGAGAGAGCAGACAAATATCCTAGCCCTTGTTTGACCAAAGAATGTACAGGGTGCCTTTTCTTCAGTCATTTTCCTCAGTCAGAGATTTCTAGTCCAGAAATTCCTTACCTTACTGTAAAAGTACTTGAATATATTATTCTTCCTGGGTTAGTGGTACTTATATATACTGTATATTTATTTATGAATATCTGTTTATTATCATTGCACTTGTCATCAGGTTGTGCCTTGCTCCAGCTCCCATCCAGGGTCTCCTCCTTGTCAATGCAGTGCTCCCATTGACCACAGCACCTTGCCCCACTGGCTTAAACCTCCCAAAGGCAGGGTATAATTTCCAGCCTCTTCCCCTTACGGCATATTCAGGGCACAACATGGGTGCCAGAACATGGGGAAAAGTGGGGGTGCTGCAGCTCCCTCAAGCCCATAAGTTCTGGCACATATGACACCTACAGATCACTGCAATGTGGTTCCCAGAAACCCGTCCTTTCGGACTGCCCAGTGGATGTGGGTGTGGCGGTCCTGCTGGTCATCTAGCCATCAGTGGTCTTTTTTCAATTTTTCTTCCTGCCCATCTTCCTCTAGGTGAGCAAGCATGCTTGAGACAGTCCTTGTGGGGGTGGTGGAAGCAACTTGTGGTCACCCATGCTGCCAATGGTGTCTCCATCCAGCCTCCATCAGGTGTCGCTCTGCGAGTGGTGCTGCACTGAGCCCTCACAGTCTGGAGGGCAACATCAGAGCAGATACTCTAAATCCTCCCCACCAGCCCCCGCTCCTGATGATGTCTTGGGGTGCAAACCCAGGTCACCATTGAACCAGAGATGTCCTTCACCCCTCAGCAACACAGAACCGCCTAATGGCACTTATTTTGTAGCTACAGCTGGACTTAAACAATAAGGCATGACTAGGGGTTGGATTAACAGTCTGTTAATTACCCCCAAGGGCATAATGTGGCATGAGGCACAGCTAAGTAAATTTAACTCCTGGGAGTGCCTTATTGGTAAAAAAAAAATCACTCCAGTAATTTTGTATGCTGTAGTAACTGATTTCTTTGTGTAAAGCTTAGTTTTTCATCATAAATTGAAAAAAAAAATGTTAGATTGTGATTAGTTATATGAGTTTAAAGTGTTAAAGTGTACATTCTGATAGATAAATTAATTATTCAAGTGTGGCTACTATCCCACATTTTTTATGACCACGGACAAATCACAGTCAAACATGGATGAACCATGGTTAACCATGGTGTGACCAGAACATTCAGAAAACATATGGGAAAGGCTGTTTTATAGATGAAATAAACAAATCAGAAAATTTTAGGCCAGGTTCTTCATTTTAAATCTAGCAAAATATTAAAACAAATTTGTTCAGTCAGTTAGACATAAGGATGCAGAATGGTTATGGTCAATCGTGGTCAGTAATGGTTAAAAATGACCATGGTTGACCATACTCTGAAATACAAAAATAAGCAACGTGTCCAGGAAAACAGGTGCTGCAGTAAGAGGCTACCAGCCCCAACACTTAATATCCAACAAGAAACCATACTCAGGAGACACAGAAACACTCAGAAAAAAATGTTTGAAGTTAACACAGCACTTTTATTTTGAATAGAGAGTAGCCCGGTAGGGGGTAATAGCCCTCCAGGCTGTTCTCTGTTCAAAATAAAAGTGCTGTGTTAACTTCAAACATTTTCTCGGAGGGTTTTCATGGCTCCTGTGTGCAGTTTCTTGCTGGACATTGACCATACTCTGACCAAGCCAGACTGACAATATTTTTTTAACACTTGTCATCAACCACCATCAAAGCATAGTCAGAGCATAGTCAACCATTTTCAGCCATGGCTGAATATGGTACTGTGGTCATATCCTTACCAGGGTGGAGTGCAATCAGAAGACCACTGGAACAGATCAATGTATACCCTCCCATGATATCTATAACCCAGCTACTTCTGCAATTGATGAACACAGGCTTTCTATCTATAGGAGCTATCTCTATGTCTGTCTGTCTGTGACAAGTACATGCATCTTGGTGGCCTAGGCAGACCTTTAAGTGAACACTCACAGACTGGAGTCTACGTTTGCCTTTCAAGGTTCAAACATAAAATGGCTTTCAGTCAGCAGCTCTCAGAGTTTAAAACACCAGTGGCTCTTCTTCTATATTACTAGCACCTATTAGAACTGAGACTCACTCACTGCATATAGTACTTAATAAAATACATTGTGTCAAATAGTGTTTTGAAATAAATGGGTAACATATAGTGCTTTTAATGTGGTGAAAATCAGTTTTTCTACTTGGAGCGGGCATTACTAGTGAATTAATGCCGTCTCCAAGTTTGATCAGGTGTTGCTTTTTGTCTAATCATTACTGGTATTTAGGTATATTCCATTATTGCCATGTTACAAATTGCATTTGCCATGTCAATATACAGTGGACTACAGTACTACAAATGAGGAAACACGTGAAGCCAATGTTACAAGGCATAGACCTCTTCATTAGGCAAGTAGATGCTATCCTATTGCACTGCTTGTTCTAGTCCCCTTGTAAAGGAGATGGATATAAATATTATTTCCCAGTTTCACAAGCCTTTTTGCTATACCATTTAACTTCTTAAATCCCAGCCTACACAATTGTGTGATCGTCCTGCTTGCCAAACAGGTATATTTGTAGTACTGTAGCCCAGTTTATGTTGACACGGTGAATACAATCTAATTTACCAAGTGCTGTATGGAAGGAGTGAGTGTCATTTCCAATAGGTGTTAGTGCTGTCTAAGGGCTTTATTGGAACAGACTCCTCTTGGTTCTTTCTCTCTCTCTCTCTCTCTCTCTCTGCAGATGGCAGCGGCAGTCATCCTGGACTCTGGTAGATTTTGTTCTGTATATTAATATATATAGTTGGGGGGGGTTCCTACAACATAAAAATGTTATCTTGTGCTATTCGGGTGAGGGAACAATAAAGCAAAGCTGGGCTGTTTTGTTAGCCCAAGCAGCATAAGGTAGTCTCCTTCAGCTATTAAAAATACACCATCATCTATACACATTAATATATTATGAATCAGTCTAACTTTTTTAATAAAGGAAATACACTTTGAGAGGTGATGTAAATTTTTATTTTTTCTACCCTCCCCCAGTTACACTGCCATATGTTATGGTCCACAGATTCAAGGAAGTGAAAACACCACAGATGCACTCTGAAGGCACATTAAAGGTGGCTGTTGCTGGACTAGGGACAGTTTTTCTTTTAAAAGTATATTAATTAACAGTGCCACAAAAAAAAAATTAAAAGATTGCTTTATTTCTTTTGCATGTAGCAGCAGTGGTTTCTGAGAGATGTGACAGCTTCTCACAGATGACAACGGGAGTCAGAATGGCAGGAATCAGCTGAGCGGTCAGTGCAAGACGTTGTCTGTATGCTACATAAGAAGCACTGAGATTCTGAATGTTCACTGGTCAAAAAAGTTAGACTGCTTTATAATATGTTAACAAATAAACAATGCTTACTTCAGCCTCAAACTCTGCCCTTTTTGGCATGGGGAGTTCACTTAAGCCCCTTTTTCACAGCTTGCTTCTCACTTGCTGACCCTTCTTCACAAGAACTTACACCAGTTCTCCCCACTGCTACCCACCACATGTACAGGTTTCTCTTTTTGTCATTTCCCTATAGTGTCTTCTTTCTACAATGCAGATTCAGCCAGCTTCTCTCTGTCCCTCAGACCCCAAGCTCATGTCAGCCTGGTTACAGGTCTCTTGCCCTGCGCTGAGGCTCCCCCACTTTTCCTCTGATCATCGGCCTATAATACTGAGTACAGTTCCCCAGTGGCCCAGTGTTTCTGCCCCCACCCGATTGCCCACCCATATTAATGAGTACAGTTCCCTGGTGTTCAGTGGGTCCCCTCTACCTAATGATCATCCTCCTGTATTAAGGTTTAATGTTCCTGGTGATCCAGCAGTATCCCCCCACCCTGCCAACTGTAGACCTCACCCTGTCCCACCTGCTTAGGCCCCTCAACCCTCACCCACTGACTACCCACTCACTGTAGCAACCCCAGCTTATAGTCCCACCCATGGACGACTGGCATAACCTCTTTCCTCACCACCCCAGCCAGCCACTATCTGAATGACAGGGTGTGATCATGCACATACTGTAGAAACAGCTGTTTCTATAGTGGGCACATGATCGTACCCCAATATTCAGATGGTGTCAGACCTAGGTGATGAGTGGAGAAGATTTGATGGTCGCTGTTGGAGGGTTAGGTCTGCTATGGTGAGTTAGGGAGATAAGGGGGATGTGGGTGGAGTTGCCTGAGCAGGCAGGACAGGGTTGAGGATCTGCAGTTGTCAGTGGGTAGGTGGACTGCTGGACCACCACAGTCATTAAACCTAAACACGCGAGAGCGATCGGGGGGGTTCAATTGGCTCTGTGGAACTGTACTCATTAATATGGGTGGGTGATCGGGGGCAGGGGACTACTGAGAAACTAAGGAACTATACTCAGTATTACTGAGGAGTAATCGGGGGGAGGACACTGGACTACTAGGAAACTACTCAGTATTATAGACAGCCGATTGTGGGGGGAACTGGACCACCAGAGATGGGTACAGGCAGCCCTGACAAACTCTGTTTGCTCCAGGCCTGTAATGAGACAGCAATTGGATAAAAATGACTCCACAGCACCTTGCTATCACTATGTGGTCATTTGCATATAAAGGTAAGAAAAAAGACAGATTGCACCAGAGAAGAAATCGCTCTTTGCCGGCCCTAACAGCCCGATTACTCCTGCAAACTTCATAGCACTCTATTGGCCACATGCCTCCTGTGGCCATTAGGGGACTGGGGACTGTGGGTGCAGTCGGGATAGTACCTGACCAATATATTAAAACATACCTTTAGTGCTTGCACTGTACCTCAACATGTTCCAATATACCTCTGGTTATCTCCAGGCCCTTGCTCCTGGAGAAACACTGAGCAGGCCCAGTCCAGGATCTTTGAATAACCAAGCCCATACATATAATTTATTCAGTTGAATCCCCCCAAGGTTTACGCCACTCTAATTTTCATTTCACATATATGTCCAGCCAAAGACAAATTTGCACTATAGCTTAATCCCAAAGATAAGAAGTTTTTAACCACCTCCAACTTTTCCCCACACGAGTTATATCTAGAAACCAGTTTGTTAGAGCCGAAAATCATGACTATGCTTTTGAGTATTTATACATAACTTTTAATTGTAACCATTTTGTTCAAGTGTAATTTCATTTTAAGACCTTTTATTTTAATTCTTCCGTAACCGGGTAAGGACCACTAGGCCAAAGGCTTGTTTTGAGGGGTGACTTGGGAGCACTGGGGAGGTTACATGATTTGCTCAGGGTCACACAGTATGCTCATGGAGGTTGTGAGAATCTACCCTAGGTCTGCTGGATGTATCATGCTTATTACAGCTTGTTACTCTAACCTCGAGGCTACTCTTCCAGACCATCTGAAGATAAAGAGCATAAGGCCTAATTGTCCACATAAGCAGGTGCTGGACAAATTGTATTTAACATTTTTGAGGCGTCAGCATCAGGGGTATTCAAAAAACCAAACCCTGTCTTATACCCAACTAAGTGAGACATTTCTCGGTCCATTCTCCACGCAGACCATATCTGATTTTAACCCATGTGTCAACTATGAAGATGTCCAGTACTGTGATATTAACCATATTATACATAATCATATCATAACCATATGAGGTTCAATGCCAAAAAGTGCAAAAAAAAAAATGTACCTAGGGCATAGAAATCCCAGTGCTTAGTATAGGACAGGGGGAGTACTAACAGTCAGTAAGCAAGAAAGGGTCCTAAGGGTTATCATATCTGAGGACCTCAATGTGGCAGGGCAGTGTAGCAAGTGGGTAAGGCTGGTGGAATGCTCGGTTGCATAGTGAGGGAGGGGTATCTCCAGTAGCAGGAGAGTTTTGCCATTACATCGCTTACTGGTGTGGTCAAGCCTACAGTGCTGTATTCAGTTTTGGAGACCACACCTCAGGAGGGACATAGTTGAGTAGCGCGGCAGTCCAGAGGAGGGTAACTAAAATGGTGCATGGTTTGCACGAGAAGCCCTACAAACAGAGATTGAAGTATCTCAACTTGTACACCATGGAAGAAAGGAGAGAGACTCGGGATATGATGGAGACCTACAAGTACCTCAAAAGGATCAACAGGGTACAGGTGGGAGTCTCTTTCTAATGAGAACGAGCACCAGGATGAAAGGACATGCAATGAAGCTAGAGGAGAGAAATTCAAGAGTGACGTGAGGACATATTTCTTCACTGAAAGGGTAGTGGATGCATGGAACAGATTGCCAGTGGAAGTGGTGGAGACTAGAATAGTGGGGGGGGGGCTTCAAGCATGCATGGGATAGACATAGGAGTATATTATGGTTTGGCTGGCAGTATAGCCTAGAGGTTAGAGTAACAAGCTGTGAATGAGCTTGGTACATCTCACAGACATGGGTTTGATTCCCACACAACCTTCCCTTGCATAGTGTGTGACCCTGGGCAAATCACTTAACCTCCCCAGTGCTCCCAGGTCACCCCTGAAAACAGGCACTTGTGCCTAGTGGGCTTTACCTGGTTACCAAAGAATTAAAAAAAAAGGATGCTGAGAGGTGGGAGGGTTGACAGAGACCAGATAGGGTCTATGGAGACAGAAAAGGTAGGGAGCATCTACACAAGTGATGTTTGATCTCGGGTAACTTCATGAGTGGCATAAGGTGGTGTAAAGTGGCATGAGGTGTTCAAGATCAAACAGCACAAGTGTAGATAAATCATTTATCTGACAGCTCACCATTGTATATTTCATTTATGCAATAGAGATGCCTCTTATCAGTGCAGGAACATTTAGTTTTGACTGTTAATCTTTTTTTTTTTTTTAATGATAATTTTTGGGACTTTCGGTTAACTTTCCTAGTGCATGTCCACCTAGCATGGTGGTTGCTACTAAATGAAACTCCACTCATTTTGTAGACAACTTCTTGCTAAACAAATGTCATGGTCACAGTACCATGCTACATTTTTTGTTTTAAAGTTACTCATTTGTTTGTCGAAATAGTGAAACAAAATCAGATTTTATGCTGTTTTTTGCTAATTATAAATAAACTAAAAGGTATCTATGAATGAAACACCATTCATTTTGTAGATATTTTTGTCCTGAACATTTTTTGTGCTCACAGTACTCTGCTATCATTTTTCATTTTAGAGTTATTCACATTTGTTTGTCAAAAAAGTGAACAAAAAAGCTTTGATTGACAGTTTGCATTTATCCCACATATGTGGGATAAATCTAGTGTGGTTAGATTTATCCCACATATGTGGAGATAAATGGATTTATGCAATGGATTTTGGCTCCACGTCTATTGCATAAATAAATAAATATCTATATGTCTCTCTATAAGGGATATGTGATGGGGAGCTGTGTGATAAATCATTTATCTGCACAAGGGCAGCTTGATCTCGGGTAACCTGATGAGTGATGTAAGCCACGAGTGTTCTGCTCGGGGGTCAACTGCCTGAGTGCAGATAAATGATGTATCACACACGCTCCCCATCACATATTTCATTTTTGCAATAGGGAACTTTTAGGGTAGTATAGGCAGATTTATTAAAAAGTGTTTCATTTTTTTAATAATGGAACTTTCAAAGGACTTTTTGGTGGTTTGCCATGTGTAGGTCCGCTTTTTAGCGTGGTTGATAAGCAGTTGCTAGAGGCGTGCAACATCCCACTGTCCCTGATAGTACAATGTGTGTTTTGATTGGTTAATAGGCATTGCTTTGCATAATCAAGGCAGAAAAATGGTGGTGTGTCTAAGCAAGGGTGGAGGAATGCAATGATTTCAGCAGCAGTTTGTGATGTGTTTATTTTCTTTTGCTGTCTTTTTTTTGACATTATTTATAGAAAAAACTTTTATTTAGTTTACTGTCTCTGGGCAGTTTTCACCAGACAGAGGCGATCATTGTGCACTTGTAACAGCCCCCCTTGACTCACCTTGGCTGTTCCGGGACCCTCGGATCCACCCTGCACATTCTTCCAAGGGGGCTGACCTGGGTTCACAAGTGGACAACAATATACTGGAGTTGAATGGCACAGTGCCTCCAACTGGGGTAGTGACATGGGATACCTGTGGGATAAATTCCAGGTTATCACCCCCTAGGAAATTATAATAACTGCCCCACAGTTGTCTTCTCAGGTAGTAACCATGCAACCTTTGCAATAATAAAAAAAACAACATATAACAGAAACCCAATTGCAGTTTTATTATAGGGAGGGGGAAGTGAGGGGAGGAAATAGCACAGCAATAATAAATGCCAGCAACGACTATGCCCCCCACTGTCTCCTGTATCTCCCACCTGTGGGTGCACCTGGCTTTCCCCGCAAATGGCCATTAGAAATAGTCAGTATGCTGTGGTGGGTACCTCACTGGAGTTGCTCCAAAAGGCAGGGATGCAGTGGGGATAAACAGTCTTGATAACTGAGCAAAGAATATTTTCATTGGGGCCCAATAATTTTCAAACACAGACAACTTTCTTTAACTTTTTTGCCTGTGCTCATCTTGAAGTCTGGTGCAGTCCTGCCCAGGACTTAACCCTCTTGTCCTAACTAGCAAGCTAGCTAAATAAGAACTCCTCTGAGCTGCAGCCCAGAAGTACTTATAATTTGTAGATTCAAAGGGAGGTTTGCAGAAACTTATTTCAAACAGTACTGTGCTGGTATCAGGAGTTGGTGGTGCCCCACAGCAGCAGTTTACAGGAAAGCAGCAGCTGGCTGAAGGATTGAAGAACACTGGACTTCACCTGTCAGGCTTTTCCAAACTTCGCCTCTAAGGCCTTTATATACAGCATTCACTTGACAGGCCTTTCAACTTCTTTCTCTCCAGTGATCTCTTCAGTGGTCTAGGGGACTGGGCAGGCTGGAAGTCCCCAAGACTTTCTGCTTGGCACACAGCATCAGAACGTATACCTGCAGTGGGGCTCTGGCTCAGCCTCTAGCCCCAGCACTCACACTGTCTCTGGCTAGAAGCAATCAAGCAGGTTCACACACTAGTCCCTCCAAGGGGAAACACAGTGGCGCAGTCTCTCTGTCTTCTGCTGAGAAATCTCTTTACTCTGCTGCAAAATCTTTTTCTCACTGCTGCAAAAGTATTTGTCTCTCTGCTATGTAACCTCTGGCTCTCTGCTGCAAAATCTCTTAATTCTCTGATGCAGATTCAAAATCTCTAGCAACAGGCCGCAGAGTCTCAGCTCTACAAGCTGCTAATCAACACTCGCAAACTCACGGTAGCAGCTTCAAATCTAGCTGGGGAACTGTTTGCAGTTCAGTTCTCCTCCCTGCTAGCACTCGCTTTGTCAAGTACTCTGCCTCTGTCTCCAACTCTGGGGCGAGAGAGGCCACTGGGCAGGGACAGCAGACCTTTGGGCTACACAGCCAATAACAGCCTCTCTTTATCTCCTCTCTCTCTGGAATCCCTCAGGAATTTCCCCTTTTGGTGGGCTACCAGTCCCTTTTATAGTTTTTCCAAAGTCCCTCCCTGATTGGCTGCAATTCTTTTGGGCTTTCTGGTGCCCTCTGATACTGTCCCAGTGGCCTCCTTTCTGCCAGAAACTTATGGGGGCCACCAGTATCATTTACAGTTTATGTCCAAAACATTTCAGCCCTCATATTTAATAACTGTGACCCCACAGGGGCAAACCCAGAAACTCAGCACCTGGAGGCACTTCAACACTAATCCTCGGCTCCATTGCCTGCGCAGGAGCCAGAGATAATTTGAAATAGAGGTCGCACAGCCAAGTATGCTTTTGGAGCCACAGCTCCTTTAACTCTGGAGGGGGAGCATGTGCAGGAGGCACAGTGCAACCATATTTGTTTATGTGTTGCAGTCCATTTCTCTGCTTCCAATGGGACCACTACACCATTCTCCTAGTGCGTGGAGGTGCAGAAGCACAATTGGAGCTCCACCCCCTTCAAACTATGGGTTCAAGACACTCAGCATCAGTGGCCACAGCTGCAGGGATGACATGGGGTACCATGGTCCGAATCTCACCCGGGTCCACTGATGGCAGGACCCCCATGGAGCAACAACAGGGCTAGAGCCCTTTAAGGTAAGCCCTATGGGGTTGGGAGCTTACACACTTTTGTGTCCTGTTAAAGGGATCAGGATTAGGTGCTGTTTCCTGTTAAAGGAAAAAAGTGAATCACTGGTGCTGCAGACTTATATTTATTTATTTAGAAAGTTACTCCTGCTGTGCTGTGGCACAGCATATCAGGAGATGGTGGCACTGTATGGAGACAGCAGAAAGGAGACTGACAGCAGGGCCAATGCTGGGGCAGGATAAAAACAGCAAGAAACAGAGAGGTACTTGAAAAAACATGAAGATGCCAAGCAATGTTTTCCTGGTAAAGGAAATGGGTGTGGGGGCTGTTTTAGTCACTTTGTTGATTTGTGGGAGCGGATAGAAGATTGAGATTGAATAATCTTAACAATGAAAGTGATTCCGGCAGCTGGAAAAAGTGCAAGCTAGGGTGTGGGGGTGTGTGTGTGTGTGTGTGTGTGTGTGTGAGAGAGTAATGACATAGTAGCTATGCTAATAAATCAGTGATGGCAAACATACTGTACTAATAAATCTGGGATCCACCATGCCGCAGCGACATGGAGCACAGCAACTGTCAGTACAGTGACGCCCCAACACCACCAATTGGTGGTGTGTCATCGCTGGATTATACTGTTTTTTTGAGGAGGGCTTTGTCCCCCACATCCCCCATGTGGGGGGCTCTGCCCCCCCCCGTATCCTCTGTACTTAAAATAACCAACTCTGAGTTGGAGTTGGTTCAGGGAGGGGCCAAACACCCTGGAGGCAGCAGTGTTGGGAACCCAGCGAACCATCACAGCGAACTGTTGGAAATGTCGCTGAGAGGGTCTTCGCTGTATTCCTGTCACTGTTACGATGTGATGCCATAAATCTGTGGTCACCAGTTTATTAGTATAGTTGCTTTGATAAATAGGTTTATCAGGAGCCTTTTGAGTCTACACCTTATATATATATATATAAATATAAATATATATTATGGTAGCATGGTAGTGCTACCATAGTTAGGGTTGAGGAGCCATTTACATGTTAAACCCCAAATTTTGCACCTTAATAACTTTGCAACCATTAGACGGATTTGCCTGAAATTTGGAATACATGATCAAGACCCAAATGCCTTGGGATGTGCCAAGTTTTGTACTGGTTGGATACACAGCTGTGGAGTTATTAAGCATGATCTGCGCATGCATTTACGCTTTTTCTGGAATTCTACGGTCGTGCCTACAGGTCGCACGGTTTCCGCGACCGACCCAAAATCTTCAGGGAACATGTGGCTGGGGTCCCCAATGTGCCTTTCAAAGATTTTGTGAAAAATATTAAACTGTTCAAAATTTATGGCAGTCCGAACTTCTGTTTTTTTCCCATAGGATAACATTACGGCATTTGCTGTGCTTTTGAGGACCCGTATCTTGAAAACGATGCGAGATACGGAGTTTTTGTCAAAAAATTACAGCCCCACATATAAAACTTGCCAGGAAAGTGATAATACATATGACTTTTACATTTTTTTCTATGTCGTACGGTTACTGAGATATAAGCAATTTACTATTACAACTACTGATTTTTGTGTTCCGAGAGTCATTATTTTGCATACATTCTTTCTACTCACTGTCTTTCTCTATACAGCTATTGGGGAAAACCAGCCTGTGCACTTACATTACTCTTACCATTACCATTTCTGCTTGCGGTTCCGTACCCGTTTCACTTACCGTTCACGTTTACGCCACCATGTGCGTTACCATTTGCGTTTTCATTTGTGGTTGCATTTCCGTTGTTTTTAACATTTCTGTCTACAGTACTGTTCCTCTTTCTATTTCACTTTGCGTCACCATGTGCATTTTGATTTGAGTTTGCAGACACAATGTTACAATGCGACAAGACATCACCCCCGCGCTCCCGTCGCTGCATTGCATTCACTATTTCTCATTATCATTCTCAAAAAGAAGGGAAATTAGAGGCAAAAAACTCTGTTTAATGCATCAGTTAGGGTTGTTCCACAGTGGCAAAAGTGAGGAAATTCGATGTTAGGGTTGAAACCCCCTTTACACCCCTCCAGCCCACCCCAACTGGAATCGGGGTGTGCATTGGGGTCATCGGTCCTGTCACCCCATTCTCCTATTCCTCAGCTTCTTTCCACATGTGATGGTGACACTTAGGCCGATGACCCCAATGTGCACCCTGATTCCAGTTGAGGGGTGGGCTGAGGGGCAAAGGGGTTTCAACCTCTAACATTGAATTTCCTTTGCTTTTGTCACTGTGGAACAACCTAACTGATGCATTAAACTGAGTTTTTTGCCTCTATATATATATATATATATATATATATATATATATATATATATGTATATATGCATGTATACAGCTAGATAGAGATATGTTTACAGCCATATTATGTTTCTCATGCTGTTGCCACACCTGGCAGATCAGTGCATTAACTCACAAACTGGTCAACAGCCAAAAGTGAGCTCTGTAATGTTGTTTAGTCATGGCTGGGCTAAAACCCAAATGCCTGACTTTCTCTATCATTCTATTCCAGTGTTAATTGAAAGTAGATGCAAAGAATATGGTCTAGATATGTCCAAAACTGATGACTTTTTAAAAATGCTTTTTTTAAAAACGTTATATTCTTTTTACAAACAGACTTGGAATACAGCTGCTGTAATTACTGAGTGACAGACAGGCACTGGTGACTTGTAAGGCTGCAGTTCATTAACAGGGTTGTGATTCCATTTTTTATCGACTGGTTGATTGGTGTTGTTGCTTACCTGGGAAGGTATGCTGACACAAAGTCCTATTTTCAGCTATGTCTCCAGTAAGACAAACAATAGCAGCAACAGCGGTAAAATCTGACACCATATTTTGCAACAAAAATCACAGTGCAGTTTACTAGGACATTATTTACATAAATTTGAATATACATAGATTTTATGCATGAATGAGATTCAGCTTTATATGCTGCAGTACACGGCATGTAAAGCCAATTTCTGCACATCCTGGGTGTCCACTGGACATCCAAGCATGTACTAATACCTCTCCACAGCCATGTTGCTGCCAATGACCCAGCTGCACGTGAACCTGCTCAGCTGCAGAGCCAGTCAGAGCTGGTGCAAGAAGTGGGCATGTCAGCGATGGGCTGGCAGAATGTGGCATGCATTATGTCATTTGTGTTCTGCCAACCCAGTGTCAGGGAAGAGGGAATGTGTTATGCTAGCCAGAGGACTGCTGTAATAGGACCCCAATAGCATCGTGGTGGACTTGTTTGAGATTACTTCTGTTCTAGTCCACACATCTCTGTAACAAAAAGAAGGCAGATATCATCACTCAGTGTCACACAACGGTCTCCTTCCTGCCTCCTCACAGGTTTTGTGGCAAGCACCAAATAAAAATAAAAAGCTAATTATTAAAACATTTCAACCTCTGCCTTAACACTTGTCTCCTGCCTGATCTGATACATTCCCATGGCCTCAGTTAGTATTTTCAAACTGTAGGTTTATGTGGATTCAATGCTCAGTTTTGCAGAAGAAGTAGCCATAACCCTTGGTCAGGAAATGCCCTATCAGACCATATATCTATCTCAAAATATTTGTTTTCTCTGTATTAGGATAGTATAGCACTGACTGATACAGAAATCAAGTGACATTTTGGTTCTTGATTCTCATGCACGCTCTCAAACTCATAGGTACTGGAGTGCACACTCCTACATTTTCATAAAACTGAATCAACTCTTAAGTGTGCATGACATACGGAGATAGACGCTACATGCTACTTGTTAGTTTTTTACTAAAAAGTACACTTATACAAAAAGAGGCATTAGGGATCTTTGCAGTATTAAATCCTGCTGTCCGAAATGCTGCTAGAGGGAGAATATTTTTTTACATGTTCAGTGTAAACACTGACCGTGTCCCTTCAAGTGCTTTCATTCTACCAAGCAAATTTTATTACTCCTCTTCAACATTGTGAGGTAAACAATGGCTTAATTCACATAACATTGTACTAACAGGAAAACACATTTAGTCATCTGTGACAAACTCAAACAGTGATTGTTCTAGCATTCTGCTTTGCTTTGCTCTCATAGTTCGTTATGAGAATAGAAACCCTCCATGGAATACAGGCGCTAATATTTGTTTTATAAAGCTGCAAGTAAAGAATGGTAGTTTTTTTCATACAGTAAGTCCATGTCAAATCTGGTTAAGCTATACCAATATTTTTTTTTTTCTTACAGGTGGCTTGATGATTTGCCTTTCAATTGACTAAGTTTTTTTTTCTTAACAGAGCTAACTAGTCTGGTGTGAAGGTGGAAAAAAACAGGGAGGCTCTAGTTCTTGTTTTGCCAGATTGTTGGATTAAAGCCAGCCTCCCTCCCCAACACCATTTTTAAGAATACTGTCCCCTCACTAAACCCCCATATCAAAGGTCACCCCCCCAACTCTCCCATAGTATATCTGGCTGCCTGTTAAACACCCTCCCATCCTACCCAGCACAGTTAGTAACAGTTCCTCTCTCTAATGCCGCCCCATAGGAAAAGGAAAGTATCTGTTTTACAGCACTTTTCAAACACGCTATATCCCAAGGTGCTTTACAAAGAAATGAGTTGCGTACTGGTAGTATAGAGACCATTTAATACCATGCAGTTTCATTTTATAAAGTGCATTTCACTCAAACTCTGTTCCCAAACACTTTACAATCCTGGAGAAGTTAAAGGGAAGAATAAGGCTGTCAATAGGTGTACAAAATTCTAATGGTAGATTATAGAGAGGTTAAGCAAAGGGCAGTTGAGCGAGTTGCTCCAGGTCACACAGTAAGTGGCAGTGGTGGGATTCAAATCTGGGTCTCTAGGTTCATATCAATTGACCAAACTGCCTTAGGCTTTACTGGGCAATCTCCCTCCACAGTTTGTCTTTACTGGTAACCCCCTTCTCCCAACTAAGATGTATGACTGGCTTCCTGCCAGTCTTCCCTCCCACCAGACACGTTTAGATCCCCTCTCCCTCCCACCATTCTGCCTGCACCTTTGAAAGTAACGGACCCTGAAACATCCCCCACCTCCTCAAGTGCCAACAGTTGATTGGGGGAGGGCTAGACGGGCAGCAAGCACAGTAGTCCGTTACCTTTTTTTCTTACTGATGAAGAGATTGATTAGCTCTCATTGTGTATTACTGTCTGCAGCAATGCATGCATACAGTGCAGAACTCCTCAGCGCTCCTCTCAGCTGCTGACGTGGTGGCACAGTGCATGGGAAAGTGTTGTGAAAGGGGGGGCGTTATATGTTTTATTTATTTTTTTGGTAACTGGGTAAGGCACACTAGGCACAAGTGCCTGTTTTCAGGAGTGACCCAGGAGCTTTGGGCTGGTTAAGTGACTTGCTCAGAGTCACACAGTATGCAAGTAGAGGTTGTAGGAATCCAACCCAGGTCTGCTGGATGTACCAGGCTCATTCACAGCTCATTACTCTAACCTCTAGGCTATACTACCAGTCTCAGTTATGCCAACCAGAGGGATGCCGTGACAGGAGTGCTACCCCTCAGCAGCTGTCAGGTACTCCAGTTATAGTCCATACATTTCACTGTACCCCAGATAAAGCAGACAGCCTCATTCAAAGGCAGAAAAGGCCTGACCTATGGGGTTTGCCCCCCCCGCCCAAGAAAACTGCAACAATGTACAAATTCTGATCAGAGGTAAATTAAGATCTGTAGCTGCTGGCTTGTATCTGTCCCCAAACACATGTACTTGTTGCTGCATAGCCTTTGACTTGTCTGAATTCTGCCTGTTCATAAACTCACTGTTGTAAATGCACCATTGTTTGCTAAGTCTGCAAATATTGTGTATAATGTTTGTATTGTTCCTTGACTTCCTGTGTTATTTTGCAAAGTCTTTAGTCTCAGTGGGCCCACTAGGTCAACAAAATGTGATAAATAAAAAGATAAAGTACAGAGTATGTTATTGAATCCACTTCCCACCCACCCCACTCCATGCTAAACACAATCCAAGTAGACGTGTGCAGCTGTACAAGAATCAGGCCAGATGAGAATGTGATTATAATTTAAGGACATAACAACATGTGTTGTGAATAATGCCTCTCTTGGTTGTTTCAGTAAAATGATAAATCATGACATAATGTTAGTCAATCAGGACAGTGCATTTCAAAACATTCCGTACACTCTTATAACCATAAGATCCCTCATAAAAACAGTCCTAAAATCCCAAAGTTTTAGGTTCAGATATAATCCGTTTCCCACACAAGGGTTTCTCTTATTTTCTATAAAGTAAAACAGTTTGATTTTATATTCAAGATCCATTTGATAAAAACAGAATTCTTTAACATCATTAATAATACGAGTACAGTTACGGCGTCACATATGCTTCATCAAGTCATTGGTGTGCCAGAGCTGTTAAGCTTCCCTTCACATTTCTCTCACCCAAATAACTCAAGAGGGCACTTATCTCCATATGAGATGTTGGAACTGTAAATAGAAATACGCAGAAGATTGACCTTGGTGGGTATTTTATTGTATTGAAACACCTCCTCCAACTGACTCTAAGGTCAATACGCCCTTCAGGAATGCAGAGGCCATCATTGCCATTTTCACTGTATTTGCATTTGCAGGTTATAATAAATAGGCAGGAAAAAAACAACTGGGCAGACTGAATGGACCCTGAGTCTTTTTCTGCTGTCATTATCTCTGTCTTGATAATTTACTGACTTTAAGGCAGCAGGCCAGTGCATGTTGTGGGGAAAATTGTGATCTGTACCTTTAGAGGACCTTCACCAGTCCTTTTGACTTTTATGCATGAATTAGCCCTTCTTGTATTGATTCCGGAATTGTATTTCATTACTGTCTGCTGCAGTTAGTTTTTGCATTCTGAGCTGCTAAAAACTGCGGGGTGTACCAGAGCTTCTATAGCAAGCCTGGTGTTGCTGTGGGCCCAGGGTTATACTGCTGACATCATTGTAGGGCAAAGTCAATTTCACAAAACAAAAAACATACTGACAAGGCATTTGGATTTTGGCATAATGCATTGCTAACAGGGTGTCCTGGGGGAAGGGGAACACAGTATGTATACTGAGTACTGGTAGGTTTCCCTTACAACATTGTTGCAACTACATGGTACCGCGCAGTGTGAGCCACTCCCCTATCCTACATTGATGTCATCAGGAGCTAGCTAGCCCAGCAATGGCAAGTGCAGCAGGGCTCAAAAACAAATCCAAATTATGGAAGACAGAGTAAATCTTGGCCAGAAATAACAAATGCACACACCTTTTCAGGTCTAGTACTGCATACAATGACTACAAGCTGTAACTTTTTAGACTATCACTGAAGTTCCTCTTTAAGAATGCCCTAGATTGCCTGCCTTCAAATAAGCCAGTTTTTCTTTGGCTTTAGTCCATGGGTGTTGGCAGGCATACTCGGTGTACTCTCCTGGGTACAGTAAAATCTGGAAGATCCAGGGCAACATGAGCCTCAAGCCAGGGAAACAAACTTAACAGAGCCTGATGTACTACCTGAAGAACTGTTTTTCCCCTTCTTAGATGCTTTAGTGTGAGTCAGTGAATGGTCGTTGGAAGATGTGTGAGTGCTACAGTTAGAGGCCATGCTTGTATGAGTGACTCAGTCAAGTAAGTATGCATGTGTGCTGGTATGAATTGACTTCTGTAAGGCTTGCTACCTTGATGTGGCACAGAGGCTTATCACAATGCATCCTAACCACTGTGACTAAATGCCAGCCAACTTCTATCTGATTGCGAGCGTGTGTTAGATAAAATAAAATGTTGTGACTCTATTATGATCATTGGCTTACTGCTTATTGTGGAATGAAATGGGGGTGGAGCAATGTCTGTGTGGTGGGGCAACACATATTTTGGTTTGTTTTTACAGGTGGGGGCACAGGGGCAACAGTTCAGTCATCTCTCATCTGGGGTACAAGATTAAAATTCCTGGCTACACCCCTGCTTTCTACTTCACTACTTTTTTTTAACATTTGAGATATAAAGAAATGCTCTTTTTTTCAATATAGCTATCTCCAGGTTTATTCATCACCATTTTTGTGTGCATTCATTGTCTCATATGGTAAGTGAGTGATGCCTGTTGCATTGTGGGTCATCTCAGTCTCGAGAAAAATGGTGTTGAATGAAGTGTGTTAAACAACAGCAGAGAAAATAAGGATGAAAGGGGTACTCTTTATAATAATTTTAATTGGCAGAAAATGGTAAAGCAGACATAAAATGAGGAAAAACAGCAGTCTACAAGACAGGAGAACAGGGGCACTCTAAACATAATTAAAAGGTGTAGATCGAAATGTTTCTCTGCAATGTGCACTGCTGTTTTAACAGTCCTTAACTTCTAATATGGCATGTTTTTATTGCATCTAAAACATGTGTTCTTGCTTGCTGTGTATTAAAGCTTATAAATTAATGTGTTTTGTTACTTTTACTGTAGCATTGCACCTTTTCGTACCAATCAAACTGCAATAAGGAACATACTACTAAACACAAGCAACATATAAGGGGTGATCACTTTGTTCCCTTATCAGTCTGGGATGGGTGGGGGGGGTATTCCTATTAAATTTTAGAAAAACCTTTCAGTAGTAAAGACATTTATTAGACCAACAGACATTGGCGAAAACAGGTTTCTGTGCCCTGCACAGGAGGACCCTTTCCCTAAAAAAGCACAACCAACATAGGTCTCCATTCATTGCACAGTGCAATGATCAAAATGACACATATATGTGTTTCCAAAAAAGGTTCCCAAACCCAGTCATTGTAATGACACACTCAATATCTTCTCAAGCTTTAAACTTAAAAAAGGAGCTAACAAAAAAATATAAAACAAAAAAACAAACAAAAAATAACACTAATTAAGCAATCAAGTATCACTAGGGTCCAGAAAAAATCAGATCCCATAAACTTACTACAGATGTTGCCCTCCACAGATGTGTACAACCTCGAATAAAAGGCACATCCTTATTATTAGTACAGTATTACTTTGAATAAATATTAATTAACTGTTAAAATATGACATAATATAATATGGCAAGGCAATTTAGTTATATTGCACCCTATCCAGTAGGTTGATGGCCTTTACAGAATTTAACAGTAAACAATTTGAATACAAATAAGGATAAATAAATTACAGTACTGCATAAATATAAAGTGGGATAGTATTTTAAAACATAACCTCACACACACACACACACACACACACACACACACACACACACACACACACACACACACACCATTACTTGGGTAAGTGATGCTGTCCAGCATACCTCTCAACTGTCCCTGATTTTCAGGGGTGTCCCCCAATTTGCCTCACAAATTTCCTCCCTCCCTCCTAAATGTGACATTTCTTTCCTGGAAGAGTGGGGATTTAGAGCATAAAATACTGACTCAATTAGCGTAACAATGTAGCTCTCCGTCAGACAATGTTTTCTTCATTAAACCACTTACTGTAACAGGATTTTTGAGCTGATACTAACATTTTTTAAAGATGTGTCCCTGATTTTGGGTAATTTGCCCCTGATTTTTCCTAAGCCCTTTCCCTAATTTGAAAGGCAGGGGGCGAGAAGTATGCTGGCCATGACTCCTTCTCCAGGGATTTTCTAAAAGCCTTGGCTATTGGGATCTTTTAACTTTCACTTGGACATCATCGGAGGCGGGCAGGGGTAAGGTTGAACACTTCGGTGTCACTAGTACCTAAAACTGAGATTAACTGAGCAAACTGGGACCTGAATGCGCCCCTTTGTAGGAGAGACAGAACATGG
Organism: Neoceratodus forsteri; assembly: GCA_016271365.2. Taxonomy (NCBI): domain Eukaryota; kingdom Metazoa; phylum Chordata; order Ceratodontiformes; family Ceratodontidae; genus Neoceratodus; species Neoceratodus forsteri. The sequence continues at coordinate 1,703,458,641 of CM028129.1, read as the reverse complement.
CAAAAGAATGCCAAGAATGAAACCAGTGGTTTGGAGTTATAACAAACCACGTCAGCGCCACCGAGTGTTCCAAATGGACTTTGTACTCAGTTTGTGGGGTTTTATTCCTTTTAGAGTCATAATCTCAAAATCCAAAATACCAAAAAGGAAGAATGGCTAAAAAGTACAATTTCTCTCTTCAGCCACGGAAGAGCGAGCAGCATCCTTTGGCAAGGGCAGCTGCTCCCACAGTAAGGACCGGTCCTTAACATTCTGTGATCTACTGAGAAACTTGTAAGCTACATCCCATGCAGGGACAAATGCATGACCATCGCAAAGAATAATTTGTGCAGTTTCCTGAATTACTGCTTAGGAAACATGATTTCCTTTCCAAAATGAAACTACAGCAGAAGATGTACCATTTACCAGTCGCACACCTGCGGGGGAGATGGGCACCTCCGCAGCCAAAGCGGTCTGAATTCGAATCCATGCAAAGATGACACTTTTCAAACGTTTTCCACCTTCACAACCATTTTCACCTTCACAACAACAAAGCTCATCTAAAGCAAAATAAGTAAGGAGGTCCCACGTGTGACCTACGACTTTTCCACATCCCCAGGGCAAAGGCCTGCTGGACTCTTACTCTCAAAATCCAGCCACCTCAAGTCACCGCCAGACAACTTTTAATATGCAGATCTACATCTGAGCAAAAAGCAGCTTGGCAACCCAGGATCACTACTGCCCACCTAGTTAAAAGAGCTCAGGTAAAGGCTCCCAGTGCAGAAGCTTCATTTATTGGTGAAATCACTAGTTTGCCAAGAAAGAATTAAACATTTTAAAAGGCATCTTCACGTTATTGCAGAAGCCCCCACAACCATTCAGTCGATTGCGCTCAGGTACCCACGCCCGCTGCATCCTCCTGCAGCGCCCCCACCCCAATCCCTCATCTCACACTTGCTCGGCAGCAGCATCTTCTATTGTGGGACAGGCGGGATGGATCAGAGAGCCTGTCTGAAGCCTGGGCTGAGGGTGTGACACATAGCCCACTACCACTTACACCCCCAGTAACTTACCTCCATATGACAGTCGTAGCCTGGGCACTAGGTTCCCTCGGGAAGCGCTGCCGCTGCCCCCCAGAATGCGCAAGAAGAGCAGCGCTAGAGTGCAAAGCTGCCGCCACCAAGTGGAGAAAAAACCCTTCATATTTTCCGACGCTAATCGCCACTTCTTGGCTTTATGTCCGTGGTGACAGGGGGTTGCTTTTTTGTTCAGCTGCCTGCGTTGCACGTTTTAGACTGAGCCAGGTTGCGCTGCGCGGGCAGGTGGAGCTGCGACGGGCTCACAGGCTGCGCCTCGGGCTGCTGCTGGGCTGTAAGTCTGCACTGTAGCCAGGAACTGAGGGAGGGAGCGCGACTGCCACACGCGAGGGAGCACCTTTGGGTTTTGGGATGGCTGAATCCGCGATTTTTCTTTCCAAAGCTGAGCTCCTCCTCCCCACCCTGGCTAGCTCCTTCCTTTCCAGCGCTGACTCCCAGCTCAGGGACCCGCCTACGAGGCTTTCCCAAGGCCGTGCCAGAGATGAGGAGCGGTGTCGGGGAGGACACTCAGGCTACTTGTTGCCAAACCCCACCCAAGGCTGCCAAACCATAACCTTTGGCACAGACCCAATAGGCGGCTTTGTGCTCTTTCCATCCCGGCGTAGCATCACCACACAGAGAGCATACAGCACTGTTTAAAGAGTTGTTTTTTCCCCCGTAGGTAAGGGAAAATAAGTTTCCTATAGATATAGAGAAAGAATACGTTTTTGAAATGTAGTACTGTACTAGGTATGGGGGAAAATAACTCAACTTGTAGATGTTTGTTTCTGTATTTCTTTTCCATTGTCCTGAATTACTGAATGCATTGCATGAAAATATTAGGTTGTCACCCCGACTTCTGCCTGTCCTGCCCATCTCCCCACTAAAGCCATAATTCTCAGGTCGTGACATCAGGATCTTATGCTGTGACAATGTTGTAAGTGATAGGCCAGGACAGGGAGTGTGTCAGCCGGGATAACATGATGCATTGGGCGGGTGTGAGGCAGGAGGCACAGTGGAATGCCTTCAACCACAGATGTAATCCCACCATAACACATGCCCTGGAGTGCCTTACTGCAATTATAAAACGAATCATGTAGATTGTTTTAAAAAGGCATGTACAGTAAACAGGGTTGTTCTTTAAATTGGTTTAAGATCGTGCTAGCCTGATGGAGCAGTGGTGATGCTACTGCTCCTGACACTGGTGACCTGGGTTTGGAAACCAGCCTAGGATGTTAGAGGTCCATCTAGGGGAGAAGTCTTGAGCATCCTAGTTATGCAATAATGACTATGGGATTAAGGACTGGTTGAGGGAGACAGGTGGTCCGAAGTGCAATCAAGGGACACATCCCTCATGATGGCCCTTAATCCAAGGAAATCATTGACTTTGAGGTTGTTACTGCAATTAACCACAATAACAGCTTTTAGTTTTACAGTTGTTTTTAATTACTTTTTATTTTTAGTGGTTCCACATGAGCCTTGTGCGCAAGTATGACTTTCATTTAAGAAAGTGTGTGCCACACAGCATCAATTGGTAGCTGGATTGGTCATTTCTAAGGCATAAATGACTGATCCAGTAGCCAATCAGGAGCTAATTAAGAGCCAATCAAGAGCCTCGTTGGGCTTAGACTTTTAATGAATATTCTCTTTCTCTGGGGCAGGTGGGTGGCGGATGCCATTATGTTAGCACCCGCAGGGTGACCACAGATGGAGCTGCAGGCAGCACTGCTGGGGGGGGGGGCATCAGCTGGTGCTGTGCATGAGCACGCTTGCTTGCATTTGTACCCTTGCTGCAGACATCCCAGGGACACAGGAAGAACACTGGATGAAGCTGACCTCCCACAGCTCCCACACCAACAGCCCTGGAACCCCTCTATGGGATTCAGTGCCCAAAGGGGCTTGGGGAATGTCAATGACTCTACAATGGGGTAAACCATTGGGGACAGAAGAAGGGGTTAGTCCGGAAGAAGCAGGGTGATGGAACTGTGAAGACCAGCAGAAGGGGCAGGTTGAAGACAAAGGGGCACAAATATAAATTCATTTAAAAAAAAAAAAGATTGATTATAGACCTTCGTATTGTACTGATATAACATCATTGCTGGAACTGGCTTTAGACCAATCAGCATTCACATTTTTTTTCAGTGTTATAATATGGTCTCACAAACAGCGGCTTACGACTTCAGCAGGTGAAAGTGGAAGCAGGAGAGTGAGATGAAGACTGAGACACAAAGATACTGTTGTTATGTTAATGTCCTATTTAGTAAAGCATGAGGGGAAGTAAATATAGAAAATTAGCTGGCCTAGTAGCATGGTAGTGCTATCGTGCACTCTGCTAGTGAAGTGAGCTCATGTTGTCGGGGGCTGACAATAGGAAGGAAGTTAGGGCAGCTTTCCTTTGGGAAGGGTGGAGTGAGTGGCCCATCATCTGACTGCCAGCTAGAGAAGGCTGGATGGCAACTTGGCTAGGGTCAACAGACTGAGAAAGGGTAGGGGCATGGCTGATGGTAGCACTGACCACACACGCACATGAAGACACACATCACAGCATGGCTGGATCCTAAGGGGCAACCACAGTGGGGATAAAAGGCTACCAGCTGGGCAGATGACTTGCTGCCTGCCACCCCACTTCCAGTGTTAGGCTCACACTCTTCAGGCTAGCTCCCATGCTTTGCCTCTGTTTTTGACAACTGGATGTGGGAGATGAAGCTGCCACAGGAGCTGAAAGGAGGCTGCACCATGAGGGCTCAGTCTGAGGGGGCATTGCAGTGGTGTGTTGAGGGTAGGTGTGGAGTCTCTGGGTGACCAGGCGACAGGAGCCTCAATGGAAGGGAGGTGGCACTGGCAACGAGCCAAAGGTGGGCCTGGCAGGGAGGCAAACATAGAACTGAGGGGAAAAAATACAGTAATGAATAAAATATAAGATGGATTGTGTCTGAATCTTATATTTAAAAAAAAAGTTTTCCCTGATGCAGTTAAAATGTTTTAACCTTTTGCAGGGGCAAACTGACCCTGGGTGTTAGGGACGTGATGGTCATAGTGAAGTCATTTGTATGTAATTTCCTGCGTGTGGGGGTAGGGCATCTGATGTGTGGGCACATCCCAGCTATGCATGTCACGGGACTAGAGATGTTGCGAAGTTATGCTTCACCAATGAAGTTCCGACAAAGTTGCAAACTTCGCCTTTGTGAAAAATGTTGTGAAGTTGCCACTTGCCTCCTTGCATTTTGCTGGAAAAGTGGCACTTTTTGAGGAAGAAGTCAAGCGAAACTACAACTTAGCTGGTGAACTTGCATGACTTAGAATGAAAAAAAGTGCCATTTCACCTGCCGAAAACATCACAAAGTCTGCCGGCAAATTTGGCAAACTCTGCAAATTAATTGGGAAGTGAAGTTTGATAATTTCACACATCTCTACCTGGGACTTAATTGGGGAGAGGAGGAGCAGCAGCAGTCCTACAAGTAGATGCAGTGGCACATGGCGGGTAAGCACTGACAAATTCCAGTGGGCAGCAGCAAGAAAGGGAGTCCCACAGGCTACCTAAAATTGCAGTTTGTCACGCAGCACAAGAAGCAACACCCAAAGTCCACAGAAATGGCATGGAGCAAGAAGTAGTACTGCAGGGCCAGCTGCCAGCTGGGGTGCACAGTATGAGATTCAGTAGACTGTCACACCACGATACCATCATCGTCAAACTGCAGGTCTGAGGCCTGGGAAAGCGGAAACATTGAAAGCAATGCCCGTCCTCGCAGGGAGAGAGAGAGAGAAACAAAATGAATGTATTGGAAAATCTGAGACTGAATTTTTCAATTAGGAGAATTAAACCGTTTGGACTACTAATCAGCATCCAGACCTAGAGTGCAGAGGCAGGTTTGAATTCAACTGCTGACTGCCACTTACACGCTATGTGACCCTAACATGTCACTAACCTCCCCGTGCATAACGGTACTCTTTCTCTATATGGGGTGGTTAAAACGGGGAAGTGGAGACCAGCACGGGGGCAGAAAAGATAGGGGAACCAGCACTCGGGTGTTAAAGATGAGAGGAATAATAGTCACCCTGAAATAAATGGGTGGAGACCAGCAATGGGACGGTAAAGATGAGGGAACAAGGACTATGGTAGTAACGCTTGTGTCCAAACAGGTTGTAGCTGCACTCAAAACATAAACGTCCTTCGATGTGAGCAAAACAGGAGTCCGGCAAAGATGAGTACTGAAGGAATGACATATTTATTGCTTCCCAGTTGTAGATGAAAAATGCAACAAGTAACAACATGCCGATCAACCTAGTGAGGATAAAATGGTTCCCTGTCGTAACGGCTATCGTCAAATCGCGATTGCTTTTAGAGCAAGTGTACATCGTCTTAAAGCAAAACGGCGATGTACACTCCCAGCAAGGAGCACAACAACATGAGCGAATGTCATCAAGTATACTTATGCAGGGGGATGCATCCCTGCACCTCCCCTCATGAGGGAATTCTCCCCTCCGAACCCCACTTACTTTCCATTGTCAACTAGGGGTGTGTGTGCATGTCAGGGAGGGGGAGACACTCCTACAAAAAAAAAATCCTGCTCATGAAACACACAAAATGTATACCCCAGCCCCAAACCCTTAACCTACTGTACCTCACTGTAGCCAGCCACCCTCACCACCACACCACAGGGCCAGCTTGGCAACACCAAGTCGCACTACCTCCCACATACTTTCTCCTTGTTCCTACCCTTCCAGTGGACGTCCTATATCCTTACTTTTCTTCCCTCCCTACCCCATATCCTCGCTCTTCTTCCATCGCTACCTTCCAGGGTAGCTCACATAATGGGCACTGAAATTGAGTTGCTCATATCTGATTCACTCAATTTCAGTCACCCATATCACAGAATACCATCTGAAGCTAACATCACCTCATTCCAGGTAACCCAGTGCTTCGGTTTCTGGAGGTTACAGCTTCCTTATGTATCTGAGCTTGTCACAGAATGTCACAATCAAATAAGGCTGCCATTTTAAAAGGTATAGTGCTGTTCAAGGTACAGGGGCACATATAATGTTTCCCACAATGATTTAAATCCAACAGTGAATAACAAAATATAAGAAAAAGTAAAACCAAGAAACAAATAAATATCTGACTGATTATGGGAAAGATGAACCACAGGCTGAACTTGACCATATGGGTCTGTTTAATCAAATCTTCAAAAAGCCCATAGCAATTTATTTTATTCAGTGTTCTATTTTACTGGTCTTTACAGCCTTGCTGAATTGATAAAAAGATAGAATTAGCCGAATGGACTTGGTCAGCAGGAATCTGTACTCTCCCCTATAGAATTGTGTCCTTTATTGAAGTGGTGGGGGACATACCTCTCAACCGCCTGCCTCACAAATCAGGGACAAGGCTTAAAAAAATCAGGGACAAAGGACCAAAATCAGGGACACATCTTCAAAATTGGTGATATTCACTCAGGAAGCTGGTAGAATAAGGGGCTTAGTGTAAAGTGCATTTTCTAAGGAAAAACAAGTCTGTAACTTTAATGTTTGGCATTATTTTGTGCGTACAACCCCCACCGTTTGGTAATGGAAACACAATTTTTACAAGCGACACAGTAAAATTCTGAGGCAAAATGAGGGACAGTTGAGAGGTATGGTGGGGGATCAGACTGCTTGTTGGATTCCAGGTAACCTTTGAAAGATATGAATAGTAAAAAAACAAAACAAAAAAAAAAGAGTTGGATTTTCACATGTTCCCTTGAATCCAACAAGGGGGCTGATCCTCCCACACTGCAACGCAGGCACACGATTCTACAGGTGAGATTGCAGCTTCCTGTTGATCATTCAGCTAATTCTGTTTATCAAGTCTACAAACCTATATTGACCAGTAAAATAGAACACTGAATTTAAGTTAATTGCTATGGGCTTTTTGAAGATTTGATTAACTAGGCCCATATAGTCATGTTTAGTCTATGTTTCATCTTCCCCCTTGTCAGGTCATATGTTTATTTGTTTCTAATTTTTTATATATTTTGTTTTTCCCTACTGGATTTAAATCACTGTGGTAAACATTGTTCTGTGCCCTGTGCCTTGAACAATATCATTCCTTTAAGTGTTAAATGATAACCTCATTTGATTGGGCTGTTCTCTGGGTAGTTTAGGTACATAAGAGTGCTGTAACCTCCAGTAACTCGCCCCCTGGCGAGGCTCCAATTGAGTGAAGCGCAGGGCACTTGGAGTGAGGTGGTGTTAGTTTTGTCCTCACTATTTTGCTAGGTATGTTGTTACTTTTTGCACTTTGCATCTACAACTGGTAAGCAGTAAATCTGTGTTTGCTTCCATATTCATTTTTGTCTGACTGCTATTTTGCCCACACAGGAGGATATCTTTGTTAGAAGCACTGCTACAACATGTTTTAATTTGACTACAACAGGGGTTTAGCATACCCTGTAGCTTCACCTGGGTCTGATTCTGCTTGGTGCGCACTTTCCTTGTTTTCGGTTTCTTGTAAAGATTGTGGATGGAGAACAGCATTGAGACAGTAAAGATGCAATCGGGGACTAGGGCAATAGGTGGTGGGCCTGATAGAGATGGGGAATACTCTGGGACAATTCTAAACTTAACTCACAACCTGGAGTGCTGTGTTTTACTATTAATATAAGCCCCAACACACTACACAGTTTGTAAAACCTCAAATCTTATATAGGGTCTAGGCAGTACCAACATCTCCAGCCTTTACTTAAACCATTTTTCATGTGTATTGTGCACAGCACAAGCTATATTGCAAAACATCAGGTGACCCTAGAAGTGGCCCATGTTGTATCCTGCCAAGGTAGCAACCCGGCCTCCGACTCAGCAAGTCCACCCCTAACCATTTGTTACTAAAATGTGGAGCACTGTGATACTCAGTATCTGAGGAAATTGGCCCTCAAAATGTGGGATATGCCATCAAACATGGCTAAGGACTCCCAGATCCATAGGATTTCCTGCATGTTATTGGGAGTTAAGGAGGCCTACAGGGTAATGGTTACCATAGTCAGGTGTTGCTTACACAGGAATACTAATCAGTTCCGGTTCCATAGGAAATGGCATTGCAAATACAGGAATAGCACCCTGGAGTTACCGAAAAAATGGCAAATGGATCAGGGAGCCCCAAATCAGTGTCAGTGGCTCAGCAGGTTGCACACCCGCCTCTGAGGCTAGAAGATTAGAAGGTTGTGGGTTCTTGTCCCAAACCAAAAACTTGGATTAAGTATCAGTTCTGACACTGTAGTGCAGCATAAAGGGGTGCTGCACTCCTTAGGTACTTCTGGTGGCTGTTCAGGTAGATGTTAAAGATCTTGTGGCACTTCTCCAAAAAGTAGGGGAGTTTCTCCGTGTGTCCTGGCCTAATTTCCCCCTTCACTAAAATATCATCAACAGCTTACTCTGGTTCAATATGCTGGTTTCCATCCCCCCATAGGCAGGATTTGCTAGCCTTCCTTTCCTGGTGCAAAAAACAAGAATAAATAAATTGTGGAAGATGCAAAGATACTGACAAAAGTAAAAACATGGGAGTCAAAATCAATTAAAAATACAAAAAATATATCACAAACATGCATGTTGGCAAAAGTGCATAAAGGTGTCAAAACATGTCTCGTGTTTTTTTTTCTGTCTGGTGAATCACAATACAGCATTCTGTTTTAATTTGGTAGCCATGCACAAGTATTAGTGTGTGATGTGCTTATATTTTTCATGATGAGTACTTACCGCATTTCTTCTCTCTACCGTTTTCCCCACCCTTTTCCCCTGATTATTAGATTGTACAGTAACTTTTTCAATACTTTTTTTGGGCAGTTATGTACTCAGTATAGGCCAGCTGAGATGCTGCATCTTGTTTCCAGTGGGGTTCTGCTTCTATTCATTTTTTACTTCTGGATAGCCTGGAGCACTGAGAGGTAAGTGACAAGGTCGCAAAATACATATTTGGTCTAGTGGGATTTGAACCTGCGATTTCCTAGTTTCCAAGCCGGCAGTGATGGAGTAAGAATTTTTTCAAAGGGATAGCACTTTTGTTAAGGGGCGGCACTTTCATGTAAAAAAAATAATAAAATGTGTCTTTTCAAGCTCATATTAGGCAAAAACAGCTACAATGTGGCTTGTTGGCCTAAGGGGTTCGAGGGTGCTGCTCTGCTGCATACCTGCATCTGCTAATACAAGCCAATGCTCTTAGCACTACATCATGCTGCCTCTTGTCTTTAAAAATGGGAAGGGAGGGTGCTGCAGTCTGATTGGCTACTGGCCATTTTAGATTACAAAGAGTATTACCAACATCTAAAAATATGTCCCACTGTGCCATCTAAAACTTCCACTTTCAAAATTGACATACTGAACTGTGTGCTCCACAAAAACAAAATAAAAACGTTAGACATTCTACCAGTTTCATTTGAGTAGTTCACAGATGTTACTTGAATCAATTTTTGAACCCAGCGGAAGAAATAACTGAAAAAAAAACTATTGATTTCAGAACCAGAACAGTTTCTTCTTTATAGTTATTTTTCACTATGCTAAGCCCAGTTTATAAGCACAATAGGACACTCCAGGTTGTTGGTTGTTGTGCCCTGAATGGACTTCCAGAGGCTGAAGGCACTCAGCCTGCCACCTTGGACCTTACTATGCCTTTCGGTGTGCACTGATGGCACTACTGTCAGCATCTTGTCATGTCTTACTGGCCATTTCCACACAGATCTAGGTGGTTTGGAGATCCACATCAGTATACATCTGTGAGTGTAAACTACAGGCATCAAACCAGTATGACTCTTTGTCCTCCTCTTCCAGACAGAGGAACTGAACTGGAGTGGTTGTTTTCAGACGTATTTACATGGCTGCTCCATTTAACTTCTGGGACAGCTCCTCAGCTACCCCAACCTCCCGTTTCAATCCTGCTGCATGTTTACATGGCTCCTCTCAGAGCTAATGCAAGCCGTGCTGGACAGGGACTGTGAGTCCAGAGGCCAGGTGGGAGGATGCCTCTGTAGCACACAGGAGCCTACACTGTGTGCTGGAGAGAGAGAGAGAGTGAAACAGCCTGTCCATAAGATTGCTTATGCTGCTTGCTGTGGAATGCAATCCCTGGATTACAATAGCATGGGAAGCGGTTTAGTGTATGACTTAATGCTATTGGGTAAGTGTCCACACAGCGCTATTTACACCACAACAACCCAAGTGATCGGGTTGCTGCAGTGCAAATGTGGCCATGTAAACTGACCTTTCATTTGCAGTGTAATCAGTAGCCACTCTGTATCGACAGTTGGTGAGACCCCATCTGGAGTACTGTGTGCAGTTTTGGAGACCTCATCTATGCAAGGACACAGACAGGATGGAAGCATTCCAGAAGAGGGCAACTAAAATGGTGCAGGGTCTACATCAGAAACCATATGAAGAGAGACTGAGAGAGCTTAATATGTATGCCCTTGATGAAAGGAGGGACGGGGGGACATGATAGAAACTTTTAAGTACCTCAAGGGAATCAACAAAGTCCAGGAAGGTAGCATCTTTCAGAAAAAGAGATGTGTAAGAACAAGGGGGCACAATTTAAAGATAGAGGAGGGACGGCTCAGGGGTAATGTGAGGAAATTCTTTTTCACAGAGAGATAGTGGTGGACGCATGGAAGCGCCTTCCTGGAGAGGTTGTGGGGTCTAAAACAGTGGAGGAATTCAAACATGCATGGGACAGACATAAGTCAATTATAGTCGGGGGTTGCAGGAAGTAGGCTGTTGGTTAACTAGGATCTGCAACCTATCCAATAGGTAGGGAAATGGGCAGACTGGGTGGGCCAAGTGGTCCTTATCTGCTGTCAAAGTCTATGTTTCTATGTTTCACTCAACATATCACTGCCTGAGAGTAATTTAGCGCTACAATGTACCACAGCACTTCTTGCAGGATGGGCCCAGTAATGCAGTTCACAATGCCGGTGTGACACTGCTGTGGAAGTCGATGTCCTTAAGTGATGCAAACCACTGACTTCTAAAATGACCAGGTTTAGACTGACAATAGTGTGAACCATACCAGCGTGTAATAGCTCGATCAGTGTAAATGGGACTTAGGGTACAATGAACATCAGGAGAGAGAGAGACACATTGTTATGATAAAGTAGCTCCCCCTATGTTTTGCCCCCAGGACAGTGTACGTGAGTGTCTGCCCCCAGGGCAGTATACACACTTGCTTTTCCCTCAGTCAGCACTTCTACCTGAAGAACCACCCCAACATAATATTTATTTATTTAGTTTTTGTTAACCGGGTAGGTGCATTAGCTATGAAATTACTATTTTCAGGCACGACCCGGGAAGAGTACAACAATCAAAGACAGGAACATAGCATGAGTACAATGAAATTACAATAACAGTCAGTAGTAATGAATCCATGCAGCCAGGACAATAATAATCAATGAAATTCGTATACAGTCTTTAGGCATAAAACACCTACACAGTCTAGGAGGAGATACCGCAACATAGCAGCAAAGAAATATTGTTCAAATTAGTCACAACAATGAAGTTTCAAATAGGCAGCGAAACAAGGCAAGGGCAAACTCCTGACTGGGCAGGATGCATTATCATGGCCTCTGAGACAAAACTCAGGTGTGGGTGACTGGGGGGGAGAGGGAGTAGATTAACCCTCAGGAGATAGTAAGGGTAAGAAGTGCTATGAGGTAGGGAGGTGAAAGTTAGGCCAGGAAGCATCTGGCGGGTGAGTGGATTGAGCATTAAAACAAGTGCAGAGATCAGCAAGGGATAGATGTAGGTGCAGCTCCTTTTTGAAGCTGGTATGGGTTCTGGATATTCGAAGTGCTTAGGGGAGAGAGTTTCAAAGCTTAGGAGCAGAGTAACCAAAGGCAGCAGAGCCTTTTGATATTTTAGATCTGGGTACATTCAGCAGGGATTTATCTATCGAGTGCGGCCTATAGGAGGAGGTTTGAGGTACGAACAATGTTGCGAGTGCTGGGTCTGGTTTCTGAATATAGAGTCAATCAGGGAGCCAAGAGAGTATTGATGGCAAGTTGAGGGGGATAACCAGCCCAGGTTCCTGTACGGTTGGCAGTGGTGCTTAAGCCGTGGTGACGAGGAGGCGTATCGACAGATATTGTTATAAGTGACATCCCACTTATGAAGGATGGTTTTGTGTGTGGCAGCAAATGTCAGCATGCTGTAGGTGAGGGCAGGGAGTAATATGCCTCTGTCAATAGCAAGTTTAGCAGAGAGAGTTAGCATGAAACTGTACTTGCAAGCGACCCCCAGTTTAGCATTCACTGCCTTGCAGGCAGATTGTATATGTAGACTGAAGTCCAGGGATTGGTCCAGAGGAATTCCCAGGTACTTAAAATATGTAATGCATTCTGTTTGTGTACCACTGCAGTCTTGCACCAACAGGGGAGTTTGACATGTCCTACATTTAGGGGCAGATTCAAGTAACATTGCTTGGGTTTTCTTATCATTAAGTACAAGCTTATGTGCAGAAAGTCAATTTTGTACATTTGTGAAATCTGAAGAAAGGGATGCATTTATGCTGGTGACCTTATCAGAGCTTGAATAGAGTACAAGATCATCTGCATAGAGAATAGATGAGCATGAAAGAAAAACCTTATCTATGTTATTGATAAAAAGTGAGAAAAGAAGACATCCCAGAATAGAGCCCTGGGGAACCACAATATTGATGGTAGCACCATCAGACAAAGAGGAGTTGAATTTCACAATTTGAGTTCTAGTTGATAGGTAGCTTTCATACCAAGTGACAACTGGGGGTGAAAAGCTCAGATTGCAAAGAGTGGACAGGAGCAGGGGGTGATCAACAAGATCAAAGGCCTTTGTAAGGTCTATAAAAACAGCCCCTGTCAGCTGGCTGGCGTCCATACTGGTAAGCACATCGATAGTGAATTTGAGAAGTGCTGTAAAGGTACTGTGACCTTTATGGAAGTCATGTTGGGTGTCAGAGAGAAGGCTGTAGTTTGTGAGGTAGTCAATGGTTTTATTTGCGACAAGTTTTTCCTTAATTTTACTTAAAACCTATAGGATGGCTATAATCCTGTAGTTAGTAATCTCCTTGGGATCACCTTTTTTAAAGACAGGCATTACACAAGCAATCTTCCAGAGGTCAGGAACATGGCTATTAGAGAGAGACAACATGAAAATTCTATCCAGAGGGGAGGCTACGTATGGTGCTGCTAGTTTCAGAAGCCGAGGCTCAAGTGTATCTGATCCAGAGCTAATGTTGTCAGAGACAGTCTGTAATAGTTTTAACACCTCAGTCCTAGAGATTGCCTTGAAGCAGAATGGGGGATTTTTAGACAATTGTCAGGAAGGATAGCAGGGGGTAGTGGACTGTGTTGATGTTGAAAGCAGACAGGCTGCCTGAGGAGATGGAAAGGCAGAGGTATACTGAGACAGGTCCAAGAACATTTGATTGAAGGATTTAGCAATGGTGTTGGAGTCATTGCAATGTACTCCATTTAATGCCATGTCACTAGGGGTAGTTGACTGCACCGAGAAAGGTCTTGACATGGGCCCAGAATTTCCTAGGGTCCGCAGCAGAGCCTAGCAGCAATTCTTTACAATGGGCATTCTTAGCTGTTCTGACCTGTTTTTTTACAGAAGTTATGTAGGGTACTGTAGGCAGCGTAGTCAGCTTGTAGCCCCGGGGCTTTGTATGTTTTCCAACATTTGTCCCTAGAGCGTAGATTTTTCAGCAAGTTTTTGTGAAGCCATCTCATTTGTTTACCCGTCACCCTCCATGTCACCTTGGGGGCATGCTTGTTCTGGATGGCCAGGATTTCATTAAGGAAGATACTTAGTGCAGACTCAACATTATGGGAAAAGTATATACCAGATCAGTTAATCCTCAAGACATCACGAAGAAAAGCTTCAATATCCAGGTTGGCGAAATTTGTAAAGGTGACATTGCGTGGTAGAGGGGATGGAGCAGCCTCAGGACTCCAGATGCAGAAGACAGGGAAATGATCAGTAAGTGAATCTGCCAAAATGCCTGCTTGGTGTACATGATCCAGCCAGTTTACCAGTACCCAGTCAATAAGGGAAGAGAATTTTAGTGAAGGAGTAACTCTGATAGGTTCAATTAACAGCTGGTGAAGGTTATAATTTTGTACCAGAGAGAGCAGTGCACTATGGGAAGTCCCTAGCCAATTTTGGTTAAGGTCACCCAATATAATAGCCTCATTATGTTTGGAGTGCAAAAAGGTCTGATCAAATAATTTCTGCAGTCCTACAGTGCCCGCATTTGGGGGATTGTAGGCACAGACAATGTGGAGTTTCTTGGCTCCCAGTGTGAGAGTAGCATGAAGAGACTCACAGGTGGAGGATGCTGAGGACAAGGTGGCTGTGATGTTTAGATGATCTTTATAGAACATGGCAACCCCTCCTCCATGCTTTGAGGAGAGCCTATCCCTGTGGATAAGGGAGTAGTTGATCAGGGAGCATACCGAGTCAGGGATAGTTGGCTTTAGCCACGTTTCAGACAAACAGAGTATGTCAGGCTTGTAGACACCGACCCAAGCCTCAAGATCAGTGAAATTTCCGGAGAGACTTCTGATGTTCATATGGGCAATGAAGAGCCCTTTGTCAGAAATTGCGGAGATGTCAGCCGGGGAGAAGAGGGCAGGTGGACCTGGGTTCATTTCAACATGCTCTGCAAGAAGGATGGCTAAGATGGTGAGGAACCATAGTTTTCAATAGCAAAACAGTAAAGAAACTGCGTGACTCAGCAGGCGTTTTTTAAGTGTGGTCAAACTGGTCACCGCATAAAAGGTACAGCCCTTAGTGAATATAAGGTGCTTAAAAGCAAGCATAGGTTGAGATGCAGTAATTAGGTTAGAGAAACTGAAATTGGCATGCAGGGTGTTCAAAGAACTTGAGGGATAGGATCCTGGAAAAGTTATAACAACCCGGTTAAGGCATAGCAGGAGTAGAAGTAGTAGGAGCATCTCGAACATGTAACAAAGAGCCATGTTTATACAGGTAAGTGTAATTATCATACAGAGGGCTAGGCAGAGGGGAAAAGGCAGCCAAAGAGGAATTATGATATAGATATAGAAATTTAGGTAGAGAGCTGAAACACAAGTGCCAGCCAATCCCAGAGAGTCACTGGAAGCCTAGACCAATCAGCAATCAGGTGCCAGAAGTTCAAAATCCTTTGTTGGCTGAGAGGCGGTTTTGGTGCTGGATGTACTTGTGGAACAACGCTTTGCAGCTGAACCAGTGAGGTGGTTCAAGGCTGCTATCTGGGGTGGCAAGCTTGGTCTGCAGCTTTTGTTTCTGTTTCTGGCCCTGCTCCACCAGCATGGAAGGGGAGTGGGAGGAAGTGTTCAAGTCTTGTGGCCTTAGTGGGTGAGCATGGTTTGGCCTGAGAAACAGGTGGAAACACTTCAGGGATGGTCCTCAGAAAGAGAGGTGTCCCAGGTCCACTGGAGCAGAAGAGGAAGAAGCAAATATAAGCTGTTGCCCCTTTAACAGGAGAGACAGCTGTTGTAGCCCTCTAGTGGTTTTGTAGTATAATTTGCAAATGGGAATGCAGACATTGGTCTAATAAACCTAAAACTCTACAGGTTTACACACACAATTAATAATAAATAGGATTAGACTGTAGTTTTAGAATATTAGGGAGTGCGTTTAAAGGTCAACTTAAAACTTCTTCAGTTTTTCACAGAGAATTAATTCTAAAGAGGGCTGTAATCACTGTGCATTCAGAGCAGGTAAATCACTTTAAACAATGGCAGTGTAACAACACTAAATGGTCTAAACTGGATTGATAGATAAGCTTTCTAGCTTTACAAAAAGAAAAAAGAATCGCTTGTTTTACAAAAAGAAGAGAGAATTTCTTGCTTTACAAAAAAAGATTGACCCAGGGTGAGCAGCGCTGATAAGCATCTCTAACGAAGAAAGGTAAAATGGAGACCAGCAGGAAGGAAGTCAGTGAGACTGAGATCATCTAATCAGAGTGCTGGTGCTGAAAATTCAGAATGCCCAAAGGCGCCAAATACCAATGTACCTGAGGGGGTATATGGCTTTTGGTTGTTTTTGTAGATTTCTGGGCCCCGCAAAGAACCAGCGTTTGGAGTATTCGAGGAGGCAGTTTCAGCAGAGGAAAAAAGCCTCAAGGTCTGTCAATGTGCAATAGCAGAACCATGGGTCACTTCTCAGGGTAGGCTTGTAGCTTTTCCTCTGGTGGTGAGGTCCATTCCCCAGTCAGGCACAGCACACCTGAAGGGGTATATGGCTTTTGGCTGTTTCTGTAGATTCCTGGGCCCCTGCAATGAACCAGAGTTTGGAGGATCCCAGGCGGCAGTTTCGGCAGAGGAAAAAAGCCTCAGGGTCTGCCGATGTGCAGTAGCAGAACCGTGGGTCACTTCCCAGGGCAGGCTTGTAGCTTTTCCTCTGGTAGTGGGTCCAAGACCCAGTTGGGCATGGCACACCTGAAGGGGTATATGGCTTTTGGCTGTTTCTGTAGATTTCTAGGCCCTACAACGAACCAGAGTTTGGAGGATCCCAGGCGGCAGTTTCAGCAGGGGGAAAAAAGCCTCAGAGTCTGCCAATGTGCAGTAGCAGAACTGTGGGTCACTTCCCAGGGCAGGCTTGTAGCTTTTCCTTTGGTGGTGAGGTCCAAGCCCCAGTTGGGCATGGCACACCTCAGGGGTTATACGGCTTTTGGCTGTTTCTGTAGATTTCTGGGCCCTGCAATGAACCGGAGTTTGGAGGATCCCAGGTGGCAGTTTCGGCAGGGGAAAAAAGCCTCAAAGTCTGCCAATGTGAGTAGCAGAACTGTGGGTCACTTCCCAGGGCAGGCTTGTAGCTTTTCCTCTGGTGGCAAGGTCCAAGCCCCAGTTGGGCATGGCACACCTCAGGGGGGACTACGGCGTTAGGCTGGTTCTGTAGATTTCTGGGCCCTGCAATGAACCGGAGTTTGGAGGATCTCAGGCGGCAGTTTCGGCAGGGGAAAAATGCCTCAGGGTCTGCCAATGTGCAGTAGCAGAACTGTGGGTCACTTCTCAGGGCAAGCTTGTAGCTTTTCTAATAACATCAATCGAAAGTACTTTATCAGAAAAAATAGAAATGTGATTAATATTATATGAACAATAATGCAAAGGATGGTGTGCATTATGTATGCAATAAAGCACAGCAAGGATATGTGATTATGAGTTAATAATCACATGCCTCTCGAGAGTGTTGTTAAGCATGGGGTGCTTGTACTGGGTGCCTTGAAACACCCGAGACAGAAGTGTGGTTATTGACCAGAATGACACATCCCTGAAGTGCCTTATTGCACTTAAAATATGTGTACAAAAATGTGAAATACATAATTAAAAAACATAGCATAGCACTATTTACATCCCAAACATGTTGTAGTCCCTGTCCTCCAAGGAGCACGCAGTGTGACACGATACAAGGGGTGGGAATGTCACTTCTCACTTGTGCCTCACTGTTTCATTCCAGGAAACTGCAGCCGTGTCACTGATATAAAACGAGCACTAGCTAGGCAATGAGTCCTCAGGAGTCCAGGACTAGCCAGGCTGTGCTGGCAGATGCTTCCAATAACACAGCGTCAGCAATCAGCCTTTTTATTTCTACTTTTTCACAGCAATACATGTATGAGCAGTAGTGCATTGATCTACTCTTTCTGTAGTGAGGCTTATTGGAATGAAAGTAGTTCAGGCATATAATTATGGATCGGTTCCACATCAGTACAATAACAATGATGTTGTTGAACCCCCTGACATTGACAGGAACAATGCCGACTGTTGGCAGTGTTCCCGTCGGGGAAAAAGTTGTTTTTTTGTGGGGTCTTCACCCCCACACCCCCCATGCAGGGGACTGTGAACCCCGCACCCCCCATCTCTAATTAACCAACTCAGAGTTGAAGTTAGTTCAGGGTTGGGGTGAAACACCGGGAGTCGCGGTGTCGGCATACAGCAGACCACCACAGTGACCTGGCAAGATTTGTTGCTGTGGTGGTGTTCACTATAGAATTGTCACTGACACTGCACATGATACATTATGGATCAATAATTACATGGCTCTGAGCTACATTCAGCCAGTGAAACACTGCAGTTGTTGTATGCAAAAGAGAATTTAATACACACTGGAGGTGTGTGATGTTACAAAAACCCAGAGAGCAAGCTCCAGGGGTTTATTCAAGCATCAGAAACCAAGAGTTGTAATTTGATTAGAAAATGGGCTTAAAAATGTAAATATTTTGACTGGCTGACAGTCATGCCAGGGGATGCATTAATTACCAGTTAGAGCCCTCAAAAAAACAAGGGCCAACTGTACCAACTCCATAACTGGTATCCTGTGCCAGTGCACATTTTCAAACACAGAAGCTGCCATTTATTTCCCACTTGGTACATAAGAGGAAACACAGAAAGATGGAATCAGTCCCACCATGCACACACACACACAGACACACACACACACGCACAACCCTCAGGCAATAAAGTGCCCTGGTACCCACACAGATGCATTGTAAATAAAGCAATCCACATGCAAGATTATTTCTTTTAAACAGAACCACTATGCCAGAATACACTTGGTGGTTTATTTCACATTTCCCAACAAACGGCACCACCCCACCCCAATCCGTCCCACAATGGATTTACCCCAGTCTGTTGCCACACGCAAAGCACAACAACTTCATTGCCCTTGGGCATTGGCTCTAGTGGCAAAGCTCTTTTGAGAGGGCCCTCCTTGGGGCCAGGCACAGGCCTTGCGATGTCAGGCCACTAGCTTACTGGTGACTCTCCTTAGGTTCTCTGGCAACCGGCACTCAGTCTGGAAATGTCCATCTTCCCCACAATGGTAACAGAACTTAGTATCGCAGGGGTCTTTGGTGGAAGGGAGATATCTCACCTGACAGGATACTTCAGGGGCTCTACATGGCTCTTCCTGACCAGGTCGTTTGCTCGGAGATAACTCAGGCTCCTCAATTTTAGGGGGGTTGGCAGCAGTCTGTTTCAACTCTCTCACCATCTCCCGTAAATCTCTAATCTCGGCCCTCCGATTACTCTCCACTTAGGGATCAGAAGAAACAGCATGTACTCCCACTCCACCGTGGGTCTCAGGGGACGCTTGGAACAAGTCTGACTCCTGATAAGTCTCTGTCATCCCCTTGATCAATCCTCTCAATGGATGGGTCTCATCTGGTTCACTAGGTTCAGAAGTCTGGCACAGATTCACGACCCCTGCATAGGGTTCCCACCCCTCTTCATCAGTTTCAACTTCACTAATTTCTCTCATCAATTGACAATGCTCGGGAGGGGCAGCCCGTCGGTTGTGCAATTTGAGTTTCAGCAATATCACACTGGAAAACCTGGCTGACTTCAATATATGGTCTAGGTGGACCTGATTCAATGCTTGGGCAGCTATCTCCCCTTTTCGGTGAGCCTTTTGCAGGGCCCTTTCCATTCTGGTAACAAAAGCAGACAATTTCTCATTTCTCCACTGTTTAGCTGACTTGAACTTCCATAACAGGTCTTCCCCTGTTTCTGTACTACCAAACACCCCCTCTAAGGCAGAAAGGTACTCTTCTGCAGTGGTCTCGGGACTAGTAGCCCACAGGAACCGAATGGCTTCCAAAGCTGGACCCCTCAGGCTCTCCATCAGTCTCTTTCATTTCTCTCCCTCAGAGCACTGCCACTCTTGTACTAGGGGGGGTAGTATAGTCCATCCAAGTCTCCAAATCATCTTCCCCCGAGGGCACAGGCACAGTACCAGAAAAGAGTTTCAATCTCCAATAGGAGTCTAACTGTATGGGAGGGACAACTATAGGAGGTGAAGCCAGGATGGAGCTCTTGGATGACCCAGGAGATGTACCTGGGGATGGCAGGAGGGTGGAATCACTTGAGAGGTCTAACACCTGTAGCAATTCCTGAGTAGTCCTCCCTTCTGCAGCCAACAGTTTAAGTAACTTATCTTTAAAACTATTAGTTTTAGGGGATCCCCCTTGGGTGACCAAACCACTTCGGGCATGAATGGCCCTCCATCCCTTTTGAGCACCTTCAGGGAAAATCACTGGGGGCACCCTCTCGGGGTCTATTGTAACACTGCATAAGAGCAGCACCTGCAGAGTTTGATCGAGCAGGTCAGCCATTCGCCTCCTTTACCTCTATCTTGCCCAAACATTTAACACGGTCAACCGCAGAAACAAGGTCAGCGGTTTTTATTCCCAGAGGGACATCCAACAGTAATACAGTTTTCTGGGAGTCCAGTTCTTCAGATTCACCCCACCCCATCAGTTTATGCACCATCATCCTAACAGAGTCTAGTTTGAGTTTGGACGTGATATCCCCCTCCAGTTTTTCCTTTAGTTTTGCCATGATGGCGTACTTCATCTATTTAGCCACTAGAGGACGCTAATCCCAGTGGTGCCTCCAAGATGTAACCCCCAGGTGGCGCTATCCCTAGGGCTACTACCCCTGCCTGTGTAACTGCTGACAGGTTGAGAGGCCTGGGTCCAATGGCGGGTGCCTCCACCCAGAGGTCGAGGTTAGAACAGTCAGGTATGACATGGTCACAACCCTCTGGGTAACTGCAACCCCCCTTTCTTCCCACTAGTGGCCCACAAACATTACCAACATCACCTTTACAATATACACTTACCCCCAGGATTGATCAGCTTGACTCTGAGGACCCCCTGTGAAATAAGATGCAGTAACACAATAACCCCTGTACAGTATGTTTGCACAAACACGCAGTTCAGACAGTATGCTTTGCAAAACAACCAAATCTGATTTATTTAGGGAGGAAATAACAAGGGCAGGGGAAAATCTAGTTAATTAGCTTAACACTCTACTATTTCAGAGCACTGTGCACAGGCTAACTTCCCTATAAGTCACTGTCACTGGGTACCCAGGCAATAAGGGGCTAGCCTATTCGATGCAGCTGGTTGGGGCCCTGAAGATGAAGACAACTGTTCAATACCCAGATTTGTAATCTGGAGCCAGCAGGCTCAGTTCATGTGGCCAGTGAGGCAAACAAACCAAACTTGCACTAAATAGAACATCTGACAGGGAGCTACCCTCATTTAGTACTCACGACTCTTGTAGCAGGATCCCTCTCACACCACCCCAGGACACAGACCTGTGATCCGAACACTTCTCCACACACTTATATGTGAGACAGAGAGGTACCATACCAGTCATCTGCTTTAAATCCTGATCACCTTCACTGCTTGACCAGAGAGTTGCAACACAGCTTCACTTTTCCTGACAGACCGAGTGCGATGAAGCAGATTCTCCAGTCCTCTACAGGGTGAGCCTGGTAGGTAGCTACAACATATACAGCCTCCTCTGCCTGCACACCACAGTGGATTCAGTCTGACTACTGTGGTGGTACAGCTGCCTGACTTTTTGGCCTTCCACACGCTCTTCCCACGCAAAGACTCTACAGTGCAGGAGCCCGGAGCTCCTTCCTGTCTCATGGCCACAACGACTCTGCCCTCTCGGCCGTTAAGCAGAGAGTCACAATTCGGGTGCCACCCGACTCTATTGGAGGGCTTCAGATGCCAATCCCCTCTGCCTCCTTCTATTAGCGCAAAAAAGGCGCCACCTTCTGGACTTCAGTTCCCAGACTCACAGGCCATACCTTTCATTGCTAGCCGGCTCCCGAGTGAGTTTCATCCCTACTTGGCTGCTCAATACTCCATTTTAAGCACCCCTCCCTCCTGATTGGACCCAAAAGGCAGTTCTGGTCCAAAATGGAGGGGAGAAACACACAAAGTCCCAGCTGCAAGGAAAAACAGGTTAGATAAACTACATTTTTCAATACTCAGTCAACATATAGTACATCAATAATACAGCCCAAGAAGGTGCCCGCTTTGCTTGCCTAGTAATGGCAACAATAGGGCACATAACCAGCGGCTCGAGTGGGACTTGAGCAGGAGAACCCACAGTCCCCTCCCTTTTTAACAAACTAAATGGGTCAGCACGCTGGCAGCTCTTAAAAAGACAGACTAGAGCCAGTTTAGTAAACCCCCATTTGTAAGGGGGTTACATGTATATGGCTCTGCAGACATGTGAGGCATGGGTGGGGAGTTACTGTGGGTATCATTCAGCAGTCTGTCCATGAGAGCGAGACAAGAAAGAGAATGGAGCGTGCAAAGTCAAAAAAAGAAAAAGTGAATGCTAAAGTCGTCCCCCAAGAAGAACCTACAGAGGTTTAAAGTGCCGGGGGATTTATGCTGTGCAGATTTTGCATCAGTAAACCCCACTTTTTTCACTTTCTTTTCTTTCTGATTCTGCATGCTCCATTTTGTTCCATGTCTGATTTATGTCCTATTTTTCAAATGCTGCTCCAGTGTGTCTTACCTATCCTTTTGGCTTTGCTGTCCATGGGAGTACTCTGCCTCACATGGGGCCTGTCATTTTCCCGTTTGTGACTTTTTTGCTCCTATTATTGAGTATGGTAAGCCTGAGTCTGGCAGTAATTCCAGCCAAGTTAACAGCCTAGGGAGTGTGTTCTTTCCTTTCTGCCAAAGGTAGTCTCTGTTCCTTCACTTTCCTTTCCGAGCATTCAAGACTTGGCAACTCCTCAGTCAAAAGAATGAGGTAGATATTTGGAGTCTCATTAGCGGAGCATGAGTACTGATCTGCATCCTTAAAACCAGTACGTCTGATTGGGGGGCGGGGGTTAAAACCAAATGGTGTCTGCCCTTCCATTGGCACAGATCTAGTTCTATGATGGAACAGCTGCTCTGTGCATGTGACTTTCAAACACTTACTGATATGACGATATAATCAAAGTGTGAGTTGATACCATAATGGTAAGAAAGAGAAATGTATGAGATGACATGCTGGGTTTAATATAGCAGCCAATTTTCATAAAGGGTTGGGAGTAATTTACATCTAGAGAATAAAGTGAAATTATTGGGATGTCATGACAGAGAGCTCATAATAGTGGGGGTGGCCTGCGTGGCTGCAGAGAATGAACACAGAACGTGGAAAGTCACAGACCACAGCCTCTGGCCAGGAGCCTTGGCATTTTGCTCTCTGGAGCATCCACGAGAGGCCAGCCCTTTTCAGTGTGGGTCAACATTTGTGGAATGAATAGGTTGTTTACTGATTTGTCAAACTGTGAGCTTGATGCATTTCATTGCTAATATCGAGTGCCGGTGACATTTGAGATTGTTGCAGGCCTGCGGTCTGCAGCTTCTGATTTTTTCTTTTGCTTGGCTGTTTCTTTTTCCATTGTTTACTCTTGTTTGGTGTGTTTGATTATTGGGCACACTGGTCTGGCTACCCAGCTAACTAGTTAAAAGCGGCAGTGCATGATAGCAGTGAGATTGCCCCTTTCTCCTTCCTCTTGACCCTTATCTCCTTTCCCTAGTCTGACCTGGTTTAAGTACTTTTTTCACATTTGAAATAATAAAAAGGAGCTCTCCTTTTAATATGATTCGAATCAGGTTTTTCGTCAGTATTCTCAGTTCTTTTTGTACACTTGTTTTCCCGTAAGGCCTGGGAGTTGTGTCTGCTGCATGTTAGTTCATTATGTCACAAGGAAAGTGATGCTAAATAGTGGGTGCCCAAAAACAACAGAGAATACCGATGAAAACATTGGGTGATCCATATTAAAAGAACTACTCCTATTTCAACTGCAAAAAAAGGGGGTATCATCCAAGTTGGGAGAAAATATACAATCTAAGTAGAATAAAACACTACAGGCCAAAATTATCACTGCTGTCATGAGCTGCTGCTATAAGAGTGAGTGTCAATTCTTAAAGCAGCATGTGACTTTGGATTATTTGGTGTTGAGGTGGGGGTTATGCTATAGCCATACCCAAGCACCATTTAGCCCACTATACCCTTTTTATGTTGGCGTGCTTGTGCAGCCAAAATCTTGCGGCAGTGGGGATTTGGAGGTGCGGTTGCTGTTGGGCGAATGCAGGTCACGCATCAGTAGGTGCATCCCGTATTCCCCAATCAACCTGCATGCTGGTGCTACACCATGCATACATAATGTGGTGAGCACATCTAAGAAAAGGTCCACTGCAATGCGAGCATGGCTCATCAGATGTACTGGGCCTTCCCTTGATGTGCTCACCACATTATGAACATGGTGGCACAGTGGCCGCCAAATTACCGACTTGAGGATGCCCAATCCTAGCAGTTACCCTGCCCTCTGTATGTGCCAAAGGGGGAGTCCACTCCCTGTCGGCATAAATAACCCCTCCTTTGTTAAATGCTGAGGGGGGGTCTAATCCCCCTCAGCTCGGCCCCCCTGCTTTCTTTGTGTGCAGATGGCAGATGGGGGTGCCCAATCCCCATCAGCATAACATCCCCACCATGTTGTGTGCCGACGAGGGTGCCCAATCCCTGTCAGCTACAGGGCCCCCCCAACAGTTAGGTGGCATACTGGAAGCCCACCCAAGCGTACCAAATCCCCTTAAAAACCTGTCCCACGCTGTCTAATTTTTTTTTACCTGTAAAACGAATACGGTCCCTCATATTCCCTTGTGCCCCCCACCTGCACCCACCATCTGTGCACCCTGCCTCCCCACACCCCACCTCACCCCATACTTACCTCCAGAGTCTGGCATGACGATCTTTTGTGGACCGGGAATACATCTGCACTCTTCAAAGCCGACCGTGAACTGAAGAAATGCTGGTAAGCTGTATAATGGAATAAATAGGGTGTTTTCAACTTTGCTGCATAGCTCAGGCATTTTTAGGAATTTTGGCCCCAAATTTTCAACATGGAGTTTTTGGGATCCCTCCTCATGAATTCTTGCACTATCATGGCATTATTTGGTCCACAAAGGTGATTTCACAGTCACTGTATGGAATCACCTTTCAGGGCTGAGTAACAAAATTAAAGTGCCACTGTTCATGAGGGGGGCTCTCAAAAAAGCCTATGTTACAAATTTGGTGGGAAAAATCCAAAAAATGACTGTTTTACGAGTGTGCATTGCACAGTTGCTACACATTCTCATAAGTTAGTGAATTTGCAATATTTTCACACCAAATTCTCAACATTGGCATTTTGCCATACCTTCTTGTGAACCGTACAGCTGTCATTTTTCACATCCTGGCTGAAATGTGTTTTCACACTTTCAGTGCAGAATAGCGCGGTAGCTGTGAGAAATCAGTATTCAGTGCACATTACAAAAACGACAGTGACACTGTTCATTGAGCAGAGGTCCTAAAATGCCTGTGTTGAAAATTTGGTGACAATACTCCATAAAATGACTGTCTTACGAGCGTGCATTGCGCAATTTTCACACATGCTCGTAAGGTTGCAAACTTATATTTTCACTCCAGATTTTCAACAGTGCCATTGTTCTGTACCTCCTAGTGAACAGTATAGCTGTCATTTTTCACATCCTCACCAAAATCTGTATTCGCAGTTCTGGCGCAGAATAGCGCAGTCGAGGTGGAAAATCCATGTTTGAGGCTCATTATGAAAATGGCAGTGACACTGTTCATCAGCAGATGTCCTAAAATGCCTATGTTGAAAATTTGGTCATGAAAGTCAATAAAATGAGTGTTTTATGAGCGTGCGATGCACAGTTTGCATTCACGCTCGTGACTTTGTGAATTTGTAATAGTTTCACTCCAGCTGTTCATCATTGGCATTTTTCCGTACCTCCTTATGAACAGTACAGCTGCCTGAAATGTGTTTTTGCATGTCCGGCACAGAATTGCAAGGTTGCTGTGCGAAATCAGTTTTCAGGACAGTTTTCGGAAATGACGGTAACACTATTCATGAGCAGAGGTCCTAAAATGCCTATGTTGAAAATTTGGTGTCAAAAGTCCATATAATGACTGTGTTGCAATTGTGCATTGCGCAGTTTCCACGCACCCTTGTAACTTTGTTAATCTGCAATATTTTCATGCCACATTTTCTCCACTGGCATTTGTGCACACCTCCTTATCAACAGTCCAGCTGCCATTTTTCACAGCCTGGCCAAAATGCGTTTCCGCAGCTGTGGCACTCAATGGCATGCTCACTGTGCAAAATCACCTTTTGCAACACATTAACAAAATTAAAGCACCATGCATCTCTAGTTCCGTCACTGCCAATGCCAGCTCGACAACATTCGGCATTGACAAATGCTTGTTGTTAGTGTGATAGTTGTAGTTTTCTAGCCTCCCTGACTGTTGAAAGTTACAGTGTCACTTGTCACAGATGTGGGCTGTTGTGTTTGGAAGCAGGGCAGGTGTGACTGTACATGAGCGTCTTTGGGAGATGGGTTTACTGTAAATGTCTGCTTGGAGTAAATATGGTGAGGATATTTGGTATCTCCAGTAGGGTCCTTCTGAGTGCATGATATGGCCTGCATCTTTCTCAGTCTTTGGTGTGTGGGTATGTGTATCTGGGGTGTGTGGTGTTTATCTGGGATGTGAGGTGGGTGTGCTTTAGAGGCCATAGTGGCCTGATTAAGTGTGAATGGACCTCTGTAAGGCTGGCTACACTACCTTGATGTGGTAACTAAAACCCAGCCAACTTCTGACTATATGTGTTAGATAAAATAAAATGTCATAAATCTATTAGGATTAGCTTACTGCATATTTAACAAAAAGGAGCGGGGTATATTTGTGTGGCGTGCCACTACACCTTTTGTTTTTTGTTTATGTGAGGGGGCAATGAGGGGGGAGGAGGAGGCAACAATCCTGTCCACTTGAGCACAAGTTTAATGTGTCTGACTACACCCCTGGACACCATCTCATGACCAAGGGCAACATAATTATGCAAATCTGGCCCAAAAAGGCTATTCCATGATTGGTCTACAAAATCACCTTTTGGGTGGGAATTGCAATATTTCAGTGCCCTTTTTCATGATGTGGGATCATAAGAAGGATTTGTTGAAAATCTGGGGTAAAAATATTCCAAAACAACAAACAACAAAGTTAAGAACGTACATTGAAAATGTTCTACGCTCGCTCATAACTGTGGTTATTTTCAATATTTTGACCCCAAATTTCCAACGTACCCATTTTTTTACACCACCACATGAATGAGAGAGCTGTTGCTTTTCAGCTTAGATGGCAGCCCCGCAGGATGAAGTATGACTGGCATGGTGGGCCCACCCATCCAATGGGTGCTGAGAAAAGTGGAGGACAATGGGTAAGTCTATGAGGATGTCAGTGATGAGACTGGAAGGGATGCCATCAAGCACAGCCAGAGGGGAGAAAAACTACTGATTAAAGAAAAAGAATTTAGACAAATACATGACATATAAATACACTGAATGACACAGCCACTGAGAAGTGGGAGATGGTTCTTAACTGGTTGAATACATTGGATTAGTAAATTATAAGAGACATTTAGTTAAGAATAATAATTTGTGAAGGTAAATTTCCTGATGGGATTAGATCTCCAATCGCTTGTTTAACAGGTTGTGACATAAGCTCTATATCATAGGAATTGCATCTCTCTTAAATACTGAATGTGTGTTTGCTTAGTAAGCAAAGGATCAGTATTTCAGATCCTAGCACCAAAATAAACTTTTTTTTGTAAGATAGAAATACACTTGAGTGGCAATTCATGGTGGTGTGGAATTGAATTAGTAAATTATAGGAGAAGTAAATTTATCTAAGAACAAGAAGTTATGAAGGTAAATAGTTTGCTAGGATTAGATCCTCAGTTACCTGTTTTGCAGGTTGCGAAATAACCTCTACACCATAGGAAATGCAATTCACTTCCCTGCAGCTCAATGGCACACTGGGTGTGTGTTACTTAACAGGAAAAAAGTGAGTGTTTTAAATTCAGGTAGACATAGTTTGAATCCTGACAGGGACTTAAACATGTTTTTCAACTTTTTCTGTAAGAGGGAAACTCAGAAAGTCAAATGATGGCTGATATGTCGCCTCCTGATGATGCTGTTCCTAGCAAAACTGGTCAAGGTATTGTGGACCTGAGCTGTTTATGGCCTGATTTATTTATTAATAAAGCCTTTTGCACTTGTATGGATGGTGCCATCATTTGACTTTCTGGATACCACTTTTTTATGTTTAGCACATCCCCAGTAGCTTGAGCAGAATTGTGTGTCGAGAAGATGGAAACTCAGTTGAGTAGCAATTCATGGTGGTGTGGAGTGGAATAGTAAATTATATGAGAAGTAAATTTAGTTAAGAACAACAATTTGTGAAGGTAAATCACATGCTGGGATTAGATCCCTAGTCTCCTACTTTGCTGAAGTGACATAACCTTTACATCATAGGGACTGCAGGTCACTTACCTGCAGTTCAGTGGCACAGTGAATGTGTATTTGCTTAGCAGCCAAAGGTCAGTGGTTCAAATCTTTGCAGCAACATAAGCATTTTTTAAAATAGAAACTAAATACTAGTAGTGATTTATGGTACTGTAGAGTGGAATAATAAATGATATGAGACTGAAATTTAGCCAAGAACAACAATTTGTGATGGTAAATCATCTGCTGGGATTAGATTCCAGTTTGCCTGTTTTGCAGATGGTAACGTAACATCTAAACCATAGGAACTGCAATGCTCTTACCTCCATTTTAGTGGCACACTGAATGTGTGTTTGCCTAGGAAAGAAAGAATCAGTGGTTTAAACATAAGTAGACAGTTCAAATCTGGGCAAGGACTTACATACTTTTTCATATTGCTTTTCTAAGATGGAAACTCACTTGAGTGGTGATTCACAGTGGTGTGGGGTTGGAATAGTAAATTACATGAGAAGTACATTTAGCTGAGAACAACAATTTGTGTAGGTAAATTGCCTGCTGAATTTAGATCACCAGTTGCCTGTTTTGCAGGTTGTGACTTAACTTCTACACCGTAGGAACTGCAACCTGCTTACTTGCAGCTCAGTGGCACATTGAGTGGGTGTCTGCTTGGCAGGCAAATAATCAGCAGTTCAAATTCTAGCAGGGATGTAAATATTTGTTTCAGTGGTTATTTGGTTGGTGGTGTAACTCTGTGCTGTCTTTAATTGCTGCAAATTTTATCTTGGCTTGTCTGACTGCCCTGTAGTTGGGTGAAGGGTGTTAATTGTCTGGCCTCTGACCTCAGCTACGTGATAACTGGAGGTGGGGCTTAGTCAGAGTTAAAGTAGCAAGCAGAGGTTTATTTTCTCAGAAGAAGCCAGAAGGGGAAGGAAGGAAACATATTCAATTCAGTGCTTTAGAGTAACTGGTAATTGCTATTTTTCTTTTAAACTTAGATTGTGGGCCTTTAGTGACACTATACTTTCTTTGTTGTCTTTACTTATAATTGTTTTTGGGCTGTTGAAAATTTAAAACATAGTGGTGGTGTAATTCTGTGCTGTCTTTAATTGCTGCAATTTTCACCCCCCACCCTCCTTGCCCCAACTCTTAATTATATGCTCTGATAATTCTGATTGACAGGAGCTAAACACAGAGTATAATAGGGGTGTGAAGTAGGAGTGGCATAAGGGGGAAGAAGCCCACCCTCAGCAAGACAAGTGTTTTGACTTATTTATTTATTGGTTTCTTTTTCTTTAAAAAAAAATTATCTGAGGATCAGTGACAGGATTTCTAGTACAGTAAATTAATAAAAAGGGAACTAGGAGAGCTTCAGTAGCAGACAAGTAGTGGAATTGAGCATAATGTGGGGAGTGGTGCAATGCAGTGGCTGTGGGGCAGCCATATTTAGGCAGACCTTCTGGACACTGAGGTGCTGCCCTATCTGCATGCATCTCTCTGGACTGAGGGATGAGGTAGCCAGACTCAGAGCTGAAGTAAACTGGGTCAGGAGTACCATCACCCCTATCCAGGGACCACCCAGTCCAATGCAACTGCCTCAAAGGATGCCGAGAACGAGGAGCACTTGGATGACAGTGGGCTCAGGGAGGGTTAGAGCAGTCAGGCAGAGGCACATCCCAGATCCTATTCCACTCAAGAACTCATATGCCACACTGGCAAATGAGGACAACCAAATAGAGGTACCCAGAGAAGTGGAAGGAAAGGATGTGGAGGTTAGCCAAGGAGGTGACCTCAGCGGGGAAAGCAGTGGACCCAGAGGAGGAGGAAGCCAATCCTGGTGGGGGACTCCATCATAAGAGGGATCCAGCTAGGAACACAGGAGGGGGAGGACAGGGAGGTGATGTGCCTACCAGGTGCCACGGCATGGAGGGATGGAAGGAAGATCCTGGAGATCACTGGGAAGGCAAGACAGGAGGGTGAGATGGATGTCATTATCCACCTAGGTACTAATGACCTGGTAAATGGGGAGCCAAAGGAAGTTCAGGAAGAGTTTAGGAAACTGGGGAAGGGTCTCAAGCAAGTAGCTACTTCTATCACTTTCTCAGAAGTACTACCTGTGAGAGGCAAGGGAGAGCATAGGAGTTCATGTACCAGGAACTTTAACTCATGGTTGAAGAACTGGTGCTGTGAGGAAGGGTTTGGATTCATTGGTGACTGGGGACCCACCTGGAGGGATGGAGGTTTGTTCAAGCCTGACGGCCTGCATCCATCCTGGAGGGAATCCAAGACTCAATGATAAGTTTAAATGCTACATTGACAAGCATTTAAACTAGCAAAGGGGTAGGAGGCCAGCAAGGAGGGTACCTACTTGCTCACCCCCACAGCTAGCAGTGGAACCAGTGAACCAGAGGAGGGCTATATCTGCAAAGCAGTGTGCAAAAGATGGAGATTAGTGCCCAAGAGGTGGATAAGCAGAAAAGGGCACAATTCAGCAGAAGGGCAGATAGCAAGGAGAACCAGAGATAAATGACAACCAAGGAAGGGGCTGGGTAGAACAGTGAAGCAGTCTAGGAGGTCAAATCATGGAAAGCCATGTGTGCAAATGCCAGGAGCCTTAGCAACAAGATGGAAGATCTGAGGCTGTCATGGTACAGTCAGACCTGGACATTGTAGCCATCACTGAAACCTGGTGTAATGATAACCATGACTGGGAGATAGCCATACCTGGCTACAACATATTCAGAAGAGACAGAGCAGGCAGGAAGGGAGGAGGAGTGGCACTGTATGTGAAAAATGACATAAGGGCCACAGAGATCCAGGAGGAACAAAATGGGGGAGAGATACTGTGGGTTAAGCTGAAAAGGAAAATGGGGACAGCCATCTGCACAGGTGTGGTCTATAGACCACCAGCCCAGGAGGAAGAAACAGATAGGGAGCTGATGCTAGCCATCAAAAGGATGGCAGACAAGGGTGAGGTAGTACTAGTTGGAGACTTCAATATTCCAGACGTGGACTGGAGCATCCCAGCAGCAGCATCAACTAGGAGCAGATTTATCCTGGACTCCCTTCAGAGTGCCTTCCTCAAGCAACTGGTCATGGAACCAACTCGGCAGAAGGCAATACTGGACCTTGTGCTCACAAACAGGAGACAGTGTGATGGGGTAACAGTGGGGAGCACCTGAGAAACAGTGACCACCAGTCATTGTGGTTTGAAATCACAGAAAGAGCAGAACCAAACCACACAAAACACGATCCTGGATTTTAGGGGGCAGACTTTGGGAAAATGGGGAGATACTTGAAAGAGGCATTAAGGGAATGGGACAGGAATCAGGGTTGAGGAACAGTGGACAGTATTTAAAATGGGGATTACAAGAACAACATAATTATGCATTAAGCAGGTTAGCAAGAGGAAAAGGAAGAGGAGACCATTATGGTTTTCCAAAGAGGTATCAAAGAAAGTGAAAGCCAAAAGATTGCATTCAAGCAATACAAAAGACACAGGCAGAAGGGGATGGGGAGAAGTACCAGGAGAAGCAAAGGAGGCAGGAGGTCAGTAAGGAAGCCAAAGCTCAGACAGAAGAACACATTGCAAAATCAGTGGGTAGAGTGACAAAACCTTTACAGGTACATAAGTGAAAAAAGAAAGACAAAGGGAGGGATAGTGAGACTGAAGGGGGAGGATGGGAGCCACGTGGAAGATGACAACAGTAAAGCTGACATATTGAACAGGTATTTCTGCTCAGTCTTTACTGAGGAAGAGGAGGGTAATGGGTCTGAAGGGAGTACAAGGGGTGAGAATGGTGCAGAAATGGACACAAGTCCTTTTACGAAAGGTCTGAAGGAACTGGAAGTAATAAGGTTGATAAAGCAATGGAGACCCAGGCAGAGTTGCACCCAGGGTCCTTAAAGAACTAAGAGAGGTGGTGGCTGAACCTCTGGCTATCCTGTTTAGCCAATCACTGGGAACAGGGAGGCAAGCAAAGACTGGAGGACAGCAGATGTAGTCCCCTTGTACAAAGTGGAACAAAGAGGAAGCAGGGAACAAAGAGGAAGCAGGGAACTACAGACCAGTCAGCCTCACCTTGGTAGTGGGGAAGATCATGGAAGCACTACTGAAGGAGAGATTGGTGGAACATCTGGTTATCAATGGACTACAGGACCCAAGGCAGCATGGTTTCACCAGGGGGAGGTCATGTCAGACCAACCTCATTGAATTTTTTGACTGGGTGACTAGGGAGGTGGATCAGGGGAGGGCAGTGGACATGGCCTATCTGGACTTCAGCAAGGCCTTTGACACTGTGCCACATAGAAGACTATTACACAAATGGGGAATATGGGTGTGGGCAGGACAGTAGTGTGGTGGGTAGGTAACTGGCTGGGTGGCAGGACACAGAGGGTGGTGGTAAATGGCTGTCACTCCACAGAGGGAAGAGTGACCAGTGGGGTACCACAGGGATCAGTGCTGGGACCGGTCCTATTCAACATCTTCATCAGTGACATTAGAGGATCTAGAAGGCAGAATTTCACTGTTCGCTGATGACACAAAGCTCTGTAACAGAGTAGACACACCAGAGGGTGTAGACAGAATGAGAAGTGACCTGCAGAAACTTGAAGAATGGTCAGGGGTTTGGCAGTTGAAATTCAGTGCAAAGAAGTGCAAGATAATGCATATGGGGCACAAAAACCTTGGCACAATATATCAGTTGGGGGGGTGAGGATATAGCATGCACCAAGCAGGAAAGGCATCTTGGGGTTGTCATCTCTGATGACCTCAAGGTAGGGAAACAGTGTGACAAGGCAGCAGGTAAAGCAAATAGGATGCTGGGATGTATAGGCAGGGGGCATCACCAGTAGGAAAAGGAAGGTCATAATTCCGCTATACAAGACACTAGTGAGGCCCCACCTGGGTCACGATGTGGACAGTTCTGGAGACCATACCTCGTAAGGACATAGACAGGGTAGAGAAGGTTCAGAGGAGGGCAACAAAGATGGTGCATGGATTGCATCACAAGTCCTATGAAGACAGGTTGAAGGAACTGAACATGTACTCCTGGAGGAGAGGAGGGAGAGAGGGGATATGATAGAGACATACAAGTATCTTACAGGGAGGAACAGGGTGCAGGAAAACACTATTTTTAAGCGAAAAAGATGTTCCAGGACTAGAGGGCCTGGGATGAAGTTGGAGGGAGGACGATTCAGAGGAAACATGAGAAAGAATTTCTTCACAGAACGGGTGATGGACAAGTGGAACACCCTGCCAGAAGAAGTGGTGGGGGCTGAAACAATCACGGGATTTAAGAATGCATGGGATAGATATAAAGGAATTCTAGAGGTCAGGGGTAAGGGGCAACAGACTTCTAGGAAAACAAACTGAACTTACAAGCTCAAAGGGGCAGACTGGGCGGGCCATAGGCCCTTTTCTGCCGACACTGTCTATGTATCCACGTATTTATAAAATGGAAACTCACTTGAGTGGTTATTCATGGTGGTGTGGATTTGGAGTAATAAATTAAATGAGAAGTACATTTAGCTAAAGGCAGCAAACTGTGACTCTATATTGCCTGCTGGGATTAGTTTCCCAGTCTCCTGTTTTGCAGGTTGTGACATACCTCTACACCATAGGAACTACAGTTCACTTCCCTGCAGCTTAGTGGCACGCTGAATGTGTGTTTGCTTAGCAGCCAAAGGATCAGCAGTTCAAATCCTGACAGGGACTTAAACATTTTTTGAAATTATTTGTCAGATGGAAACTCGCTTTAGTGGTGCTTCTTAATAGTGTGGAGTGGAATAGTAAATTACATGCAATATAAACTTAGCTAGGAATAACAATTTGTGAAGGTAAATTGCTTGCTATAATTAGATTGCCATTTGCCTGTTTTACAGATTGTGACTTAACAGCTACACCACAGGAACATCAAGTCCCTTACCTTCATGTCAGTGACTTACTAAATGTGTGTTTGCTAAGCAGGCAGAGGAACAGTGGTTCAAATCCAGGTACAGTATCTTGAATTTTAATGCATAATTATTTCACACTTTATAGACCTTATTTTCAACCATTAGTACCATTGGTAGTTTGATTGATATTGTTCCACATTGTCTGTGTTTCATTACCAATGTTTGTATTTACTAACCATTTCATAAGTTCAGCCCTGATGCCATTATAATCACCTTTATGATAATTATATGCTGTTTTGTTCTCTAAAGGTTTCCTAATATTCCGTAGTATTCTAAATTGTACCATCTTATGCTCTCTTTTTCTCGGTTCTTCCCTCACTGTTACATTCACAATTCTATTTGGGTCATTAGTGAGAATTATATCCAGGGTGTTATGTGCTCTTGTCAGCTCCACAACATTTTGTGTTAGACTAGGTTTTAATGTGGTTTCTAGAAATCTGTCTGTGATTGACCCTTCTGCTGAGTCATTTTCCCAGTTTATGTATGGGAAATTAAGATCTCCCATGATTATTGTGTCTCCTTTATTTGATTCCAATGTGATTTCCTGAATTAGGACCTCAACAGCTGTTTCTGTGTTATTACGCAGTCTGTAGCATATCCCAAAAGTAAATTTGCTCTGGTCTGTATCATTTTACTGACCCATACACTTTCTGTATGTGTGTTATTTATTTCTGGGTGTGTAATTTCTATAGTTTCTAGATCAGATTTCATATGTAGAGCCACTTTACCACCTTACTTCCTCTCTCTGTCTAGCTTGAACAATTTGTAGCCATTCATTTTATATGTATGGATGTTTGAGCAATTTCACCATGTTTCCATTATAACTGCCAAATCTTTGTGTATAATACACTCTAGTTTGATTCTTTTTCCATGTTCACATTTCTTGCATTAATGAACAAACAGTTAAAATTATTTTTTGTTCCCATAGCTCTTATTTTAGTTTGGTTTTATTTGTTCAATCTTAAAAAACTGATTATCACAAAATACAAAATCTTTTATGACATCAACACACATACAGACAAAAACAGTGTCACAAAACAAAAATATACAATAAAACACAGCAACTAATACAAAAATGACCAGAAGTACAAGTAACTACAAAATGTACAGTTTGTGTGCTAAAAAGCAGCAGGGGATCAAGTGGATGAATCCAGGGTGCAACACTGTGAGGAACCAAGGTACCACTAGTCCGCTAAGGATGAGCCCTTAAGAGCAGTCACATTCCTTCTCCTAATTTTCCTTGTTAGGAATGCACATTTCCCTACGGAATATAAGATAGGTTGATCCTCAGAGGAAAGAAAAACCTTAATGAGCTCTGTGTCACTGGATGTTACTATTCTGGAGATCAATGGAAATAGCCACTTGTGCCTAATTTTAGTGTACCAGCGGCACCTCAGGAAAACATGGGCCAGATCCTCCCTTTTTACCTGATCACAGCCACAGAGGGTATCCTCGGAATTACCAGAGTTCTTATATAAGGTGTTTCTGACATTAGATTCAAACAGTTCAAGCCTGAATCTTGTATATGTTTTATGAATATCTGGATTTTCCAATGCATCAAGATAAAATCTTTATGCATGATTGTCAATACTGTTTTATTTATTTATTTATTTAGATCTCGGATTACAAATACCTTTGAGCTTAGAGCTCTTTCACAAAGGTTCCACATCAGCAGCATAATACAACAGGTTAACAGAACAAAAAGTATGGCAAAACAGTATACATAGAGAAAGGAGATCAACAGGTTTACAGACTAAACAGGGTATGGTAAAATAATTGTAAATAAGAAAAGAAGCAATAGTTGACATTCACAGTGAATTAAAAAATAGAAACGAGTAACACTAAGCAGTTTCATGCACAGGAATGCATACAGTAAACTGAAAATCAGCCAAAACAAGCTTTATCAGTTACTGGAAAAATCATAAGGTAAGTTGAGATCAGCCAACAGGCCTTGTCAGGACGTATGGGGGGGCATTAGCTAGAGGGGAGGAAAGGTGAAGGGGTAGGGTAGCAGGGGGAGGGGATGTCAGAGATGGTGCTAAGGAGATTTAACAGTAATCAAGTGCTAGAATTTTAGATTGCCAAAAAGGGTTTAGCGGAAATAGTCACAGGAGCGAGTGGCAGAGAGTAGCTGCTGTAGCTTGGATTTGAAAGGGCCCAATTTGGATTTGGAGGAGATGTCACAGTTGAGGGCATTCATCCAAAGAGGGGCTTTGTAGGTGAATGATCTTTGTCCCTGGGAGATACAGCAGCAAGGAACCAGAAAGAGTTCGGATTCAGAGCCATGGGTGTGGTGGGTATTAAGAGAGGGGCTGAGAAGACCTTGCCAGGTGGTAGAAGGCCTAGGGTTATTTTCTTGGCCATCAGGCATGTTTGATATTTGATGTGATCTTTTGGGCATAGAGGTCACAAGAGTGGGTGAGATGGTGGGCTCCTGAGATGAGGTGACATGCCTTGTTTAGAACAGTGGAAATGTGCCGGAGGGCAGTTTCAGTGGCAGAGCCATAGATTATCAATCCATAGTCAATAATGGAGGTAACACAGCTCTGTATGGCCAACCTTAAGGCTTCTGGTATAAGGGAGTTCCTGTGTCTGTAGAGGAGGCCGATGTGAGTAATGACTGCTTTGGCAATGTTGTCAATATGCACCCCATGGGATAAGTTGCTGTCGATGGTGATGCCGAGATACTTAAAATATTGTACCTACTCAAGAGCGGTCCCAAGGTGGTTAGAGACAGTCAGGGGGTGATGCCTGTGTTTACTGTGGGAGCTGCTGAAAAGCATGAGCTTAGTTTTTTTTTTATAGTTTAGCACCAGTTTGTGATCACTGAACCATTTCTCTACTAATGCAAATCCGAGTTGCAGCTGGTTTTCAAGAGGCGTGGGGTCTGTATGACTTGCGTAGATAACAGCATCGTCCATGTATAGTAGGATTTATTCAGGGCAGGATCTTGGGAGATTGTTTAAGAAGAGACTAAATAGTAGAGGGCCCAGGATGGACCCTTGTGGGACACTTGAGCGAACTGGTTTAGAGTCCAAGATGACATTGGCAATTTTGACTTGTTGAATGCAGTTCTCCAGATAGCTTTTAAACCAGGCATTAAAGTCGGTGGAAATTCCAGCATTGCTGTGGGAGAACCATTTAGAATATTTTGAATATTTTGAGGCAGCAATACGTGCCAAATCCAACTCTCTATGGAATTGTATCATTTTGTTTTTTACATAAACTTTATATTTCTCACTGATACACACTGGTGTCTATATTTCAGCAAAAAAGACAACACATATTTATCAAGGGAATTATACAGGTAGGAAAGCCAGATTGGCTGCTTATGTTGGCATTGTGCCCAGACCTATTTCTCCATTAAATGTAACTTAGCCCATCTTTCCTTAGACAATCTTAAAAGCCTGATCCATAAATTAATTAATCTAGAATCAGCCAATGCCTGTAAATTGGGAATATCCCATTCCACTCTTAGAAAATAGGCTGGAGAGGATCTTCGACAACCAGTAACTTTCCTCAAACATTTGTTGGCTGGTATTTCTAAATGGAATAATAGTTTTAACCCCAAAATTTCTACCCCATACAGGGATTGTGCATTATACTTTGCTTGTAAGGTAGATAAAAGAGGTCTAAGTGAATATCCACCGTAGGCATGGTTAAATTTAGCCAAACCCCCTACTGTTTTATTAGTTTTAGAAAGTATATGATCATGATGTCTACACCAAGATCCATTATTGGAATATAATAAACCCATGTATATATATGATGAAACTATTTCCAAATAATCATCCACCAATTTCCACCTGTATCTATTGTTTCTGGCACCAAACACCATTACTTTTGTTTTACTGAGACTAATTTTCAAAGATAGGGACTCAGACACAGTTGACAAGAGATCTAGCTTCTTCTGAAGCCCTGAATCTGAAAGAGAACACAGTACAAAGTCGTCAGCATAAGCAAGTGCAGAACAGACATTTGTACCAATTTTAGGAGACTCTGATTGCAATGACTGTAATTGAATTAATAAGTCATCCAACTAAATAGAAAAAAGCGTGGGTGCCAAAATGCATCCCTGTCTGACACCTTTGTTTGTTTTTATTCTGCCCGATAATAAACTCTCAGAATTAATCTGAGCCTACATGTGAGAATAAAGGCTTCTAATACTATTAACCAATACTGGGGAAATACCACGTGTTAACATTATTTCCCATAATGTTGATCTATTAATTGTATCAAATGTTGAACTGTAGTCCGCAAAGACTACTTATAGTTTTTGTTTCCTTATGTTTGCATATTTTTCAATCAGATGTGAAAGAATGAAGCAATTATCAAGTGTTGAATACCCTTCATGAAATCCCGCTTGAGCTGGGGCAAACCCCAGTAACGATTCTATTCATCCCTAAATCTAATCAGTAATAATTTGGCAACAATTTGCCTAATATATCCAATAGGCTTATGAGATGGTACATCGCAGGATCATCCTTTGGGCCTTTTTTACGACTCAGAAGCATGATAGCACCTACCCATGACTCGGGGATGAAATTGCTGCAGATACATTGGTTAAAAAAAAGGAACCAAATAGTTTTCCCAGACTTCAGGTAAGCACAAGAAGACTTCCCCCAGTATCCTATCAGTGCCCGATGACTTATTGGGTTTAATGTTCCAAATTGCCTCAATCACCTCTGTTTTTGAGAATGGAACAAATTGATTTGTAATAATGTTTATATCCATTGAATCCCATACAGATGCCATATTTGAATCTAGCAATATGTTACCATAAAACTTGAGCCATCTATTTGGTTCAATGTGTTGCTCTAACACATTAGACCACCCCTTACAGCCCTTGGCAACTAGAGACCAAAAATATTTAATATCATTGCCCATAACTGCTATATACATCCTACCCCATTGTTGTTCACTAAAGGATTTCTTTTTTTGCTTCACAAAATTTCTATAATTTTTTTTTGCCATTTTAAGGTTGGTAGCACTAACCTGATCAGGAATAACCTTGGCTTTTCTAGATATTTTACGCAACTGCCTTTTATATGACTTACATTCTGAATCAAACCATCCTAAAGTTACTTGAGAACTTGGCTTAATTATGGTTTTATATAAATAGGGCTCGAGAGTATTAAAGAGGAGCTTCAAATTTTCATAAATCAATGATGGATCTGTAATAGAGTTATCCCAAATAATAAAAAACAAAGTTATTAAAGATGACACGCCATGTTGCAAATCCCAGGACCATTCAATTTTTCTAGAGTAGCGAATTATGATCGGCGTAGGAGAGGGACAAATCGCATTCTTTAGATGGATCGTTTTATGCAAAGTGATTGAAAAATGATCACTTTCCACTCTATTTGCTACTGCCATGTCCTTCCAATAATTGGGGGACCCTGCCAGAGGGCTAGATCAACTACTAAAAAACCAAATTTTGTAAAATAAGAGGGCAAGCCTAAATTGTCTCCCTGTGTTCTACCATTCAGGGGGTATACCAAATTATCCTTCATAAATTGTATTAATTTGAGGCCAATGTAATTATATTTCATATCAGATGAGATTCTCTTTACTTTAGGGGTATCCGGAAACATGTAGCCCAGAACTGAATTGTCACTTAGTCCATCAAAATTACCAATTCTGGCATTAAAGTCTCCTGTTAATAGTAGAAAAGCATTGGGGTATTCCATTTGATATGTTTGTACTGAATCAATTAATCTACCCCAAATCTCATTTGAATACTTTCTATCCTCTACAGGAGAAATACAGCAATTAAACAGAAGAAGCAAAGTTTTGTTAATAGAAAATATGATCCCAACAAAATTCTGATCCAGTGTCAATTGTCTGACCCCCTTGAAAATCCCTATTTTAATATAAGTTAAAATACCACCAATTAGACAACCGATCTTTCCAGACTTAAAGCCAGGAGAAGGAATCAATGTGTAACCATTAATATCTAAGATGTCCACTTGCTTATGGCAAGATTCTTGCAAACAAATTATATAAAAAGAGCAAATGTAATCCAGCCCGTCTCTATCTTGAAGCTTTGATCTGAAACCAGCTATATTCTATGAAATAAAAAAAAATACTTTCCCTTCCATGGAAATGGAGGACACATTTCCTGATGAGGACCTCAAACTGAGAAAAACCTTGGATTCATCTACCCAAGCCCCCAGATCAAGAGGGACAGACCCCGATATAGGGCCAGGAAGTCAGTCCTCATATCCTGCAATAGCCATTGATCTATTTGAGATTAGAACTGTGTATATGCTTCTCAAATCAGAATGGGATATATTTTCTTTAAATACAAGGCTGGAACTGGAAGAAAAAGTCAGAATTCCATCTCCTATGGCAAGATCAACCAAATGAAGGCCAAGTGCGTCAAGCATTACTGCCACATTTCAAACCCTACTGGCTATCACAGGATTTTTAAAGATTATGTCAATTTGTTCTCATTTGACAGGGTTGGATGCCTAAATACTCCTAATACACCTTTGTGACCTAATCTAATATTTAAAAAATTTGCAAATAAATTACATAAGACTCTTGCCAATTTGTCATTAGTTTCCTCAACAGTTTCCTATGTCCAAAAAGGCTTAGAGTGACTGCTGCAAAATCATAATCAGCAGTTTCACTGATCATCCCGTTGTTGCCTCCTAGTGGTCCCTCCCTATATTGATTAATAGAATCAATCACAAAATCTTTATTCAATAACACTGCATTAAGATTGAATCTTTGAACACCCAAGAAATTTCTCCAGCCATAGTGTGTCAATCTTTCAGAAACCAGAACTACATCCATGCTATCTGTGGAGAAGTTCTCATTGGCATCCACATTTCTTCTAACTGTGGAAAAATCATTAGGAGCGATATCCAGTTTCAAGTCATCATTGAGCAGTTTGCGGCCCAAATCCTGTAAAGCATCTTTCCTCACGCTTCTAAGTCCATAGATTCTAATCCAAGGTGTAGTCAATGGTGTAAATAATAAATGATAGATGTGGTTAATATTACTCAGATTTTCCTTATTTTATGATGGATTAATAGATAAGCTCTTATATTAGACAAAGAGAGATTACTGTCTCTTCTGAAGATTTTTCCTTTAAAATTTCTGAATTTTTAGGTTTTTCTGCTCCCTGTTTTTTTTTTCCTTCCTTGTCCACTACAGGACTCTAAACCTTTTACTTTCCCACTTGCCACCTTCTTTTTACTGTCTGTATGATTTTTGCTTTTATCTTTGCCTTTTTTTTGTTTCTTTCCAGCCAAGAAATCAAGTTTAGAAACTATCTCTAGATCATTAAAGGGGGTCAGTTTCCTTAACTTGGACTGTCCTGCCTATTGCTTTCCTCTTATCTACTAATATGTCATCAGGAAAATCAATTGATGAAACATCTGGTCTAATGGCTACTGGGCTATTTACCATAGAGGCATCAACATTGATGCTCCCACATTCCATAGGTATTGAGGAGGACTCTCTTGGGGGATATATTTCTTTTAAAATCCTGATAACATCATCCATCCTTGCACCATTCACTGCTATACGTCCCTTCAGTGATCCAATTTTGGTTATATTTATAATCAACTGTTCACAGAGCATAAGATTGGCAACATACTGGTTTTTAAGGACCTTAATTATATCTTCACTCAAAATTGAGGGAGTATAAACCAGATCCGAACCACTGACATTTCTATTTGATATTGACTGACTGGGTAACTCAAAATCATGCAAATGTTTAATTATGCTGTCATTATCCAAGGAACTCTTTGTTCTTGAATTTTGGGTCTCATCTACAGGAGAACGGATAGGATGAGTAGAAGAAAAATTATTCTTTTGTACTGTGTCCATTTGTTTGAGCCCCTCGATAGTGACTTCCAATTTGCTTAAAACTTTGTTCAAAACTGATTTACCCACTTGAGATGTTTCCTGACTAGGGTTAACCACCCTACTGAGCTCCTTAATTCCAGGCAGTGCCGTCCCATTATTAGCACGTGGTCCCGGATGCAGCTTATTCCTTGCATTCTGCACATTCTGCATCTCATAATTGGGTAAACTGCCTTTATCAACTACTTTCCCAGTCACAGAAGTTACTAAAACTTGTCTCTTAACTTGTTGCTCATTGTATGTGGACCTGTTATGAATACCATTACAGGTACCATATGTGCTAATAGGGTGTTTCAAAACTGGAAATAAAACATCTGAACTTATATTTATGTTATTAGAAGCAACAAAAAGTGATTTATGTGGACTAAACATACATGACTTTAAAGACTGTAGGGTTAGAGGTAAAATTCAGAGGAGGCGAAGATAAGAAGTCATTGCCTTCCTTATTCAAATTAACTGTGTCTTTAAAAAGTACTTAATTCAAAGTCTGTTTAAGTTTTGAAGGAACATTCCTTGTTCCCGTCAGTTTAGCCTTTGGAGCTGATAAGACAGGATTCTTAACAAGCTGATTAACACACTGTTTAGCTCTTCCTCTCTTATCCTTAGGTTTAGCACCAGTTAATGCACTATCTGTGGGTAAAAGACCACCAATAATGCCAGTAGTGCCCATAACTGGAACTGAAACACAAGCGGTGCCAGAAATTGGTTCAGTAAGATCTATACTACCCATGGCAGTTGAATCAGGATTACCATTAGTTAAAGTAAATTGTCTCCTAGTAAACACCATTTTCATCACCTTAACACCTTTACACTCTAACACCTTTATTTATGACAAATTAACAGATTAATGTTAAAATTTGCCACTGATAAAGAAAGAATGAAAAAGAATATACATAAGAAAAACCGACTCCCACCCCCAAAAAAAGGTCTCTTTAAATATCAAAAGAGACTTAAAATACACACTAAAAAAACCAAGTTTTCACTGTGGGTTGCTTCCTCCATGACTATATTAATATTATTATTGATAGTCCAGTAGATAATATAGTAATTCAGTGTCTTGATGTTCTCAAAGGTAAAATAAAGTCAGAGGAACCCAAACCAGTACTTATC
Organism: Neoceratodus forsteri; assembly: GCA_016271365.2. NCBI lineage: Eukaryota > Metazoa > Chordata > Ceratodontiformes > Ceratodontidae > Neoceratodus > Neoceratodus forsteri. The sequence goes on along the minus strand of CM028129.1, from coordinate 1,703,415,504 downwards.
AATCTGTTATTCGTCAGATGTTTGGATGTTCATGGAGGTCCTAAAATGTAAATGCAATGCTTTCTGATGGAACAGCTTAATTGATTCCTTCACAGCAGTTAACTCCTTCGCAGCAAGTCAATACATGTTATCCAATCCCGAACTTGAACCCAATGAAGAAAAAACCGCAAATGGGGCAACCAAAGCAGCCAAAAAATATTTTTTCCTTGAGTCGATTGTGCTCTAGGGAAGAAAAAGAGAAAACCTAATGTAATATGGAATATAAAATTCAAATGTATAAAACCTTTTTTTTAAATGATAAAAATAGCCATCTAATAAAACCTAAAATATTCTACCATCAACTACATCGAGTACATCAGTTACAACCTGCTGTAGCCCGAATCCCGGATGCTTGCTGCATTTACAACAGTAAGATGCACTGAGGAAAAAACTATTTTAAATGGTTACAACTTTATAGAGGATTCATTAAACTACACTCATTTTTTGAAATTTTCATATGAATGAAACTCTCCATTCTTCAAGAAAATCAGGAAACAGAAGGTTCAAAATAAACGTCCGAGTCAACGGAAAGGCACAGTAAATAAGGAGGCAGAGAAAACAGCCGAACTGCCAAAGTGCCAGACTGGTGCGACTACCGTAGCCCAGTCGCATCAGTCAAAAGAGAAATTAACTTCAAAATAACTGGTTGAGCAAGGGACATAAGAAGGAGAACGGAACTTGTGAATTAAAAAACAGAGCTGCCTAAAAGTTTAAAAGTGACCTATAAACACCACAATATTCAACTGCGTGCACCGGGCACCAAGCACCTGTGTCCATCTTCTTTTTCCCTTCTTCCTCTCACAGCTGGTGTCTGATGTCAGTGTTCAGATGTGGAGACTGTGCCTTAAATTACCACAAGTCCTGTGATGAAAACATGCAGATTTGGTGCAAAAATTCAAAAGATATAATAAAATAAAAAATATAACCAAGTCAAACTGGACTAAACTAAAGCAAACTATAGCAACTATAGTAACTATAGCCCAAAAATTCTCAGTGCTCGACTCACTATCTGAGAGAAACCAGATACTTACAATGAAAAATAACACTATAAACACTGATAACTCTGATAAGCACTGAATGCAGCAGCTTTATAACTTAAAAAAACTTGTAGCTCACACAAACACAAACCCCAAAACAGAAATATGTTTCAGCACCAACTTCCCTTTAATATTTCCGTCATTCCTAAGTTAGGAGAAGTTTGTTATAGATCGAGGGATCCCTCACTGAGCAATCTTTATTCTGCAGTGTTTTTCTCCACGGTGTTCTCAATCAGCTGCCCGACTGGCTTGTCTCACCTGACACAGCTCCATCACTCGCCCATCTGCACTGGGATTTCTTCCTGGGGAGGTAAAATAGAAAACGCCAGACAGGGGATCCAAATGGTTGCACAATAAGATCAACTGGTAAGGCTACACTCTCAGGCAACAGATGGCTTACCAAGTATAAAATTAAACTTGCTGTGCAGCCCTGCTATCTGTGCCTACTCCTCAAACACATACGCACATAGCACCAACTGTTCATTCAGTTTCTCCTCTGGCAATCTACTAGATCAGTAGGCCCAATCTCCAACACAAGACTAGCATATTCCTGAGATGGAACAGCTTTGAGGGTAGCTCAGCATGACTAAGGGAAGGGACTGGGGGGGGGTAGCTGTTATTGTCAATATCCAGTGTGTTACTATCTGTCCTTTTTCTACTGTCTGTACTCTTCCTGTTATCCTGAGCACCCCATGTGCTCAAGTTTAAAAGTATTTATGCAGCCTCTGCTATTTTGTTGCCCAAGACTCTACTGCCTTTACTAATAAGGTGTAAACCATCCTGACTAAACAAGCCGTTTTGCCTTGGAATGTGTCCCAGTTATGAATGAAGGTAATTCCTTAGCTGCTGGACTGTTTGCTGTCTCCTGAAGTTCTCTCTAGACACAGGTAGAATTTCAAATATTGCTTTATTTCCTACCATGCCTTCACGTTTTATTCTTAGTATTTCAAAGTCTCTTTGCATTTCTTTGCCTTCCTGTCAGCATCATTTGTTCCTGCATGCAGGATGACAATTGGTTTGTCACCTGCATTTAATAGTGTTTTCTATCATGTGTTCAATGTACTTAACTTCAGCTCAGAAAAGGAACCCACTGTCCTACTTTCTTTGCCTTTTCTACATTTTATATGAATATATGTTTATTGAACATTTTAAAATGGTGTCTTTTAAGACAGAATTCACAAGAACCAAAGGTTATTTTGTGTGTGTGTGTTTGTTTAAATCCCTTCAGTTGCACCTCCATAGGAATTTCATGGGTTGGGTCAGTGTCCTGTTTGTTGCTACTGTTGCTGTCTAGGGGACAAGTAGGCATTAATCACCAACAGAGGAGGGCTTTACCGGTGGATTAATACCCGCTGAGGGGGATTGGTGCATGAGGGCGAAGCCCGAGGGTTCCAACCTCATGGGCATTAATCACCAGTAGAGCCCTGACTCTGTAGGTGATTAATGCACTTGTAACATAGGCTCGTTGTGGTGGCGATGAGCCTATGTTGCTGATGTGTGCACCTCTCTGCCGGCGACCCTAGGGGCACAGGAACAGTTTGCTGCCCGAGACGGTGTATGACACCCCCAGTGACAGCAGTCACCAGAACCGGCCACAGGGCTCAGCCCAGCATGCGTCGGCGATCGCGGTGTGGGGGGCAGGGGAATAGGAGCGATCACAGCAGGGCAGCTGAAGGCTGTGTAGCCACACATTAGCCGCACTTCCACCTGTCTGGTGTCTGCCAAGCACATTTGTTCGTGGTGGGGGGGCGTGCAGCTGTGCATCACTCTGGTGAGCATGACAACATCTGCCATTCCTTGCGGGGCCGGGTGTCCTGCGGTGGGTGGGAGACCGGTGCCGGCATGTGCTCTACCAGGCTGCGGCTCGCGAGCGCCGTGGGTGGCGTGAGGGGGTGGTGATGGAGCGGGCGGCTACCCTCTGGTGCCTCCATGGTGACAGCTGGTACTGACCAAGCAGGCGTTACCTGTGGGTTAATACCCACTCGGTTTCAGTCAGCTGTGCCACTTCGGCGAATCCGGAGGCTCCATTCTGCTGGTCTGCAGTGAGCCGTGTTACAATAAGAGTTTAAGTTCTGCAGTACAAATTCTTCTCCTCCTTCTGTCCTTCCTTTATTTTTTTTCACTTCCCTTGCAATAGTCCAGTCAATGTTACTTTCACCTTGTATCTTCCTCTGTGTTTATTCTGCATGTTTCTGTGATTTACTGCCCATTCTGATTCACTGTGTAATGTATTTATGTTTGGGATTCAATGCTCGTTAAGTTCATTTGGGGTACATTTTTGTTTATTCATGGTTGTTCCCTGAAACTCTAGTTCCCTTAGTATTTTTTATGTTATTTCCTTTTCTAGAGAAGTTATTTTCATGTTCTCTTATTTTGTCACATTGTCTACATGTACATTTCACCAATTCTGATGGTGTGTCTGTGCTGTAGTTTCCTTAGTTCCCATAGTGCGTTGCTAGCACCCTATTTCTAAGAATTAGTGACCCCCTCATTTATGTTATTTACAGCGTTTACTGATTGCATCTCTCTCAGTTCTACCATAGTTTCTAGCCTCTGCTACTGGCTTCTCTGCCTTCCACACAGTGCCCACTGATGTTAGCACAGGCACCAACATTTGTACTGTGCGAACCAGAAATAGTGAACAGTGCATTGCGATTTCACAAAGGTTGTCATATGTTATATTTGGGGTTGTATAAGCCTGAAAAGGTTCCCTTCTTATATATTTGCTTCTTAGCACTAGATTTGTGCTTAGTAGCTCTCATAAGGGCTACTCAGTGACCACTAGTTCTTGGTCCTTCAATATCCCACAATGCAATGTACTGGCCCAGAATAGAGAAAGGATCTCATCAAAGTGGGTGTTTTCAATTTGGAGGGGCATTTTGGTCCAGTATGTGGCAGAGTGATGCTACTAGCTGTGCTGAAAATGGTAAGATATCTGTTGCCAAAGACTGAACTGTTGAAACAGGTAAGAGATGGGCCTATTATTCATATGGGGAATCCAGTGCTGGTGTGGATGTTGGAGATGTTGCCTCTGGCAGAGGCTGGAGAGATTGCCAGCGAGTGCCTAAGGGCAGGCTGAGGTAGATGCCTGCACATTGGTGCTTAGCAGACTGTCTAGTGAGAGTTAAGACCTTGCTGATGTGAGGTGCCCAGATCCAAACAGGTCATTAACCAGGAGAGCCAAAGTGATTGTCCCTGCGGTGGTGCTGCCTCCTGCAAACCAGCTTAACTGATGCTGCATTGTCACTGTAGTATATGAGACATGAGTGAACCGCAGTGTAGAGCAAGGTGGGAGATCTGGTAAAATCAGAAGGCAGAGTAGTAAAGGTTCCGTCCTGAGGCAAAACTTCACCCAGTGGTTAATTCAAGGCATAAGAGGAGTCATTGGGCTCTTGTACGAGATGTATAAAAAGTACAACCTTTTTTAAGGGACCTTAAGGTTCTGATTTATGTCCATGGTCAGAATTGAGCCTGTGTTGCAGTTTTGACAAGAAGAGTGATTTGGAGAGGCCATGTTCCCATGTGTGTAACTGTAAAAATGTTGGTAAACATGACAACAACCCAACATGTAGCAGAATGATTTATTTCTGCTATGACAGAAAGGGCACTGAGCAAAGCCCATCAAGGAGTCAGTGAAAAAAACTCATTATAGTGAATGGAAAGGAAATGAACTCTAAACAGCTAGAGGCAGAGTGTATTTGAAACAGTGGAGGACTCTGGTGAGCAGTTACCACCCAACCTAAAGTCTCTGCCTGATGCCAAGAGAGGGTTATTTTATGGTATCAGCCCCCAACGGAAAGCACAGTGACAGCAGCCGCAGCTGAGTGCGGTTCTTGGACTGCACACCACCTAATAAGGGAAGTGAGGGGACCAGAAGGAGAGCTGGAGTAAAACAAGCATTTGTCATTATAAAATGGGTTTTAGAAATCATTAAACCTGATTGGCTGAGGGCCATCTTTACCAGTGTTGTTATCTTAACACAACAGAACTGGAAAAGATCCAGTAACCACATCACTCTAAAGTCAACACAACCACAGATCCCTGATGGCCATCACAAACATAGCTGTCATCTTTACTCACTAAAAACCTTTAACTTTGACATAAAGACCAAACTGCTTTAATTTTTAAAAATAATAATTAAATGTTATTTGTCCTCATAATTCTCTTCTTACACACACATACACGAATTAAAAAAATGAAGTAATACAGTACTTACAATTTAAATTTCTGGTGTTTCTTTGCTGACCATGAAAAATTCCCCTCCTATCCTTGCCTGCTTGCCAGGAAATCTCTGCTGTTTAACCAGCTACAGATAAAACAACATATGAACATATGGAATAGTGTATGGGCAACCATACACAACAAGGCTGTGTTTCCATTGAGGGGTTGAGATGACATCACAGGGACCTCGAAGCGAGCTCGAGAGGTCCGATAATATCTTAACTGATCAGAAAACACTATCCTATTTCTATTATGTTTTCATATGCTGTTGATATAGTATATGGTTCCAAAGACTACAGGACACAATGGGTTGCCAGCTTGTCTTTCCCCACCCACTCATCTACCTGCCTCTCACTTGTCTCCCCCACCTGCCTGCTCATTCATTCACCTTTCTCCACCCACATGTTCAGGAACTGCAACAACTGGAGCACATTTAAAAAAATATACAGTATATATTTCAAACATTAAATAAAGCATTTTTTTTTCTTTTAGAGAGCTTCAGTGTGGCTTTTACCAGCATCTCACGACTGCTTCTACGAAACTATTGCCAGCCCAATCCACTGAGACACACTCATTGTACTAAAAAGAAATGGTGAAAAAAAAATCAGATTCAGTTTTTTGCTACTGCTCTGAGGGTAAAGGATAGGATTTGATGGTGGGTGGTTGCATTACCCCAAGTGGTGCACCTCAAAGCCAACTCCGGAACTGTAATGATGAACGGGGTGGTTCAAAGGTCAGAAAAAGTTGTTGTACTATCGATGTGATGTCAGAACAATAGTACAACAACTTTTTTGACCTTTGAATTGACCTACAACAAGATTTTGAAAGCCTCTGAATTCTGTTCACAATAAGCTTTAACCATATACTATATAGAGAACACTGGATTGGAAACTATGCACAACCAGTGTGTTCTGACACAGAGGGGTTCTGATTCCTTCTGACCTCGTGAACGAAGCTTAAGAGGTCCATGCAAATCAGAACGCTAGTATGACAGATACACACTGAGTTATGCATAAAGTTGCTCATCCTGTATTTTTATAAGCGTAGTAATTCGTGAAATGTGTGCATTGTGTTTTTTTTCTCTTTCGCAATGAAACTGGCTTGTGCAGTCTCTAGAGGTTCTAGAATGCTGTTCTGCCACAGAAGGGAACAAACACATTCCATGACCTTTGAACTATGGTACAACAGCATTTTGAAAAGGATGGATTTCTATACAGAACAATGCTCTACTATACATTATAAAATGGGGAGAGAAAAATCCTGCATTTTGATTGTTTTTTACCTGTGCATCAAGTCCGTTTGATGCACAGGTAAAACAAGTTCTCAAAAGCAGGACCGTATTGAAAAAAAAATTAACGAGCCCTTGGAATGTTTGATTTTGAAATGCTGCCATTTTTTAACCACTCGCTAAAGCTAATCATCCCAGACTTGCATGATCAGGGAAAATCTGGTGCTGATGCCACTCGTTCTTCACTTTTTTCCCCCTCTTAAAAAAAAAAAAAAAAGACAAGTGTTTTAAAAAAGCCATCCCTGCAGTTTTTTGAATTCTGCTGTAATACCAGGCGGAGCGAGTGGAACAGGGAGCGTATGGCAGCAGAGGGAGTGAGAGTACAATGAGTGGGAGCAGCAGTAAGAGAAGAGCTGTTATAGAATGGAGAAAAAATTAGAAAGGTATTCTGGCAAATCTGCTTCTGTCTTCTGAGCAAGACATGGTCTTCGGGGCAGAAGTATTTCCTGTCTGTCAGTGTTGGCTCGGACACAGGAAGAAGCAGCAGCACTCATTAGTACCTTGTGTAGGGTATAAAAAAAACAACCACTCATGAAAACCCCCTTTCTCCTGTCATAGTGCTGCCATTTCTCTGAGTCTCCGCCCGCTCGTGCTGCAGTTCCTGCCCACTCCTGTAGTGCTGCCTTCTGACGTGGTTCATTCCACTGGGGGGGAAGACACTGCTCTTTCTGTATGTGGTAGGGAAGGCAAGATATGGAGGCAGGGTGTGGGGTACAAATGTAATAGAGTGTCAGTAGAACTTGGAATCCACCATATGTGTCTCCAGTGCTGTCAATATAAGAGTGTGACTGCTGGCAGATCAACTAAAAATCAAAAGTGGTGCATACGGGGGGAAGGGACAGAATTAAACAAAAATGATACACTTTGTGGCTAGAAGTGGAAGTAGTCAAGTGGCAACAGTTGTGTGATTCCCAAAGAATGAATGTACTGAAGGAAAAAATAATGTCTGGTTCAAAACTTAAACTCAAAATTACATAATTATCTAGTAGGCAGAAGGACTATTTTATCATAAAGTTCATATAAGAAAATCTATATATTCTGCATAAAACTTTTTCTGACTTGTAAAAGTAAAAAAAAAAAAGGTAACCATTTTATAAACACAATAAGACACTCCAGGTGTGCGTTGAACAGATATTACTGCACTTCCAGGGGCCGAAGGCACTTGGCTTGTGGCCCTGTGCCTCACTACACCCCTGGGTGTGTGGTAATATCTGTTCAACGCACACTCCGTCATGTCTTATTGCTTACCTATAACCCTGGTTCCATCTGAGGCCTTCTGTTGTAGGAGTGTGGGGGTGAACAGTCTGCCAGTAGAACTGAGCAGAGATTTGAGTTCTTGTATTCCTTCCCCAGTAAACATTCCACCCCTTGAATGTAGGAAAGACAGAAAAGAAACAAGGTGGGGAAAAGGAGGGAATATAAAAAGAAGAAAGGAAGGAGAGAAAATAAGTCAATGGGGGTAGGTTGGGGGAAAATAGTTTAAAAGCTAAATAAAATAAATGTATCTTGCTGTGCATAATATTTTAGCCTGAGATGGTACATCAGTGCTGGGATATGCAGGGACTATTTTACTGGGGTGGATGAATGTTTTTAAAAAAAGTCCTAAAAATGTTTCCTTTTTTATTTTTGTGCATTTATTTACCCCCCAAATAAAAATCTTGGACCCATTTTATAATCACAGTAGGACACTCAGGGTGTGCTTTGTGGTAGGATAGTGGCACTTCTTGGGTGGTTGAAGGCATGCAGCGACACCTCGTGCCTCACAACACACCTGAGATATGCCATTATCCCAACGCAATGCACACCCTAATATGTCTTACTGCTTAATTATAAAAAGGTTCTCATAAATGCTTCAATCTGATTGGCTGTTAGCATTCCAAAATCCTTACATAAATCTGTGTTACACTGTGATGTACAACCTGATCACCATGGCGCATGAATTCTTACTGTCAGCATTCTGTCCTCTAGCACTGCTGAATGACTAGAATGATGCATTCTGTTTCAGAACCAGCTGTCTTAAACAGTAGGTGAATGAAGGTTTTATAATACACAGAGAACAGCAAGGGCCACTCAGCAGATGTGGTGCATCACGGTAAGCACTCTGCAAACACATAGCGAATACTGGATGGGCAACTATGCAGAACCAGTGTGTTCTGCCACAGAGGTATTCTGATTCCCTCTGACCTTGACAGCAAAGCTCAAGAGGTCCATGGGAATCAGAATCCCGAGGTGGCAAAACACACTGGTTGTGCATAGAGTTGCTCATCCTGTATTTTTTATAGTGTATAGTACTGTGTGAAAAATGTGTTTTGTGAGTTCTTTTGCTTTCAAAATGAAACTGACTCATGCAGTCTCTAGAGGTTCTAGAATGCTGTTCTACCACAGAAGGGTAGAACAGCATTCCATGACCTCGGAACTGTGGTAGAATAGTATTTTGAAAGGGATGGAATTCTATACAGAACAACATTCCACCATACACTATAAAAGAAAAAACAAGCAACTCACTGCAAACTTTACATCGGATAAACAACTCAGGATACAGGAGTTGTAAATACTAGTGAATAATTTATTCATCCAGGTGAACAAGTACAGTGAAAAAGAATGTCTTGTTTGCTGTATCTGTTCACCTGGCCGAATAAATTCTTTACTAGCATTTACAACTCCAGTGTCCTGAGTTGTTTCTCCAGTGTGAACTGTGCCATGAGTTACTCAATATTTCTTTTGTATTATATAATACACTTTATAAAATGGGTAAGAAAATCCCTCAAACTCCATTGGTCAAAACCAGTCAGCTGACCCAGCATTGATTCAGCATAACACATGATCATCTTGGCATTTAGCCGCTTCACATATCATTATGTTATCACAGAATGTTGTCAAAATACTGTAACAGGAACTATTCACTGTCATTTTATTTTCACTATGTTCGCTGGTTCATACCTCTCAAGTGTCCCTCACTATGAGGGACATCCCTCATTTTAACCCTCAAAATTGCACTGTGCCTCATTCGTCCCTCATAGAAAAGGTGCTGCACACACAGAGAATGTGCTGTGCATTCAGACTTTAAAGTAGAAATTAATTATATTCTAAGGTGCTAAATAAAATATAAACTTTGTACAAATGAAGGCAATGGTTTCCACAGTGTTCTGAGCTTGTATCTCCATGTTTGAGGATGTGTCCCTCATTATGAGAGTTAGTATCCCTCACTGACCCTTATTTTGAGCATCCGTGTCCCTCATTTCAGTGACAAAAGGTTGAGATATATGCGTTGGTTCCATACTGGAATGGTAATAAAAAGACAGTGAATATTAGTTAGATCACTATTTATATAGCAGCACTAGTGTTCCACCAGTGAAAATAAGAGCATGTGAATATGTGGGTGTGTGCTTAGAGCACTACATATAAAGGATGTGAATATAAACTGCTATGCAGTATCTGGAAGCAATCTTTTTACCCACGCTGAAACAGTCCTACACCCCACAACAGAGACAATGATATAGTGTGGCTGTTTTCCACACCCCTCCCTTCCCATTTGGTCATAAATATCAATTAAAACATAAGAATTCGCCTGTTTTGGTTACCGCTTGCCAGCTTTTACATGGAGTCATACGTGCTGTTAGCAATCTCCAGCCCTAGCCTCTACCATCAGTATCGGCATTTGGCACACGTGAAGCATGTGGCCGCTTGGGGCACCAGCTTAGCTGGGGTGCAGGAGGCTGACTGCACAAGGCCACAGAACTAGTGAAAGCGTCACCGGATTCCAGGTGCGGATTTACTCTGAGAGCTACGGAGGCAGCAGCCCCTCCATTAGCTTGTGGCTGCTGCCTGTGCTGGCAGGTTATTTTTATTAATTATTTTATTGTTTTTTTTTTATGCAGAGCTGTATAGCACAGCAGAAGAATACTGGAAGTGAGCATGTCACTCTGCAGCTGCCGTAGTGAGGGCATTGTACTGCAGTTTAACTTACAGTGTGTGCTGCAGTGTGAGTAGGCGGGTTGGCGAGCTAATGCTTTCTGTCACTTATTTCACGCACCCCACTTGCTCTAAATTTTTATTTTAAATGGTGGCAGCCTGCCAGGCACTGTGGAGTACTATCGAGGGAGGGGGAGAGCAAGGACTGCAGAGACCACGGGGAATGATCACCAGGAAGAAACAACAGTGTTCAAAGGAGGATGGGGCAAATGGCAGCTTTCAGATCACTGCTGTGTAAGGCAGTCTCTTTCTCTTGCCAGAGCTGGAGGGATAGAACACTAGACTGAGGCGGATCTGTGCTTAACAGGAGAGCAAATTCTTAGCATCTATGGTCATGTAAGAACTCATCTGTTTGCAGGTTCTTTTGCAGTCAGAAGTGACAGGTGATTCCAGCACAGAAAAAGTGGACTCTAACTTAGGAGAGAGAGAAAGAGAGAGAGAGCACACAGCTGTTCTTCCAAGGGTTTGTGTAAGAATTTGAAGTCAGTTCAGTTAATGTTTTCCCTGCAATATTTTCTATCTTTAAATGTTTCTGTGACTGCAGGGTTTAATGAGTAAAAGTAATATATTTTATCTACTCAACTGATCTGCATCTTAAAGCATTTCCTACTTAAAGAGCTGCTGACACCTCAAAGAAAACTTTGAAAAACATGACATTTAGGTGCAATTCAGCTTGTATTCCATATATATTCTATAGATTTCTCCTCCTCATTATTTATTACTGAGGAAATTTGCATTAATACATGATCTTATAGCTTAGAGTTCATCTGCCTCTCTATCTTACTCACTATGTCAAGTCAGAATCCTGTGTTGTGGCATCACAATCTGTTGCCATGGGAGTAAACAAGCAGTGTATCATGACCTCAGGTAGCAAGCAAGCAGCAGGAAAAGACAAAACTCTTCAGGTGCAAAGATCCTGTTTTCATGGATATTGCACCAGTAATAAATAATGGGGAGGAGGAATACAGAACTAATGTGAAACACAAGCTGAACTGTGTCTAAATATTATGTTTTGTTAAAATTCTCCTGAAGCCGTCAGCTGCTCTTTAATAAGTAAACCTAATTCTGATACAGAAAAGGGGCGAAGTGTTTCTGGAGTAACTAAGGGGGTTACTATGTCCAAGATTCTTTATACTGTGTGAGCAGTAGCTTGGGGTGGGATGACATGGAAGTAGCACTGAGGTAGTCATGACTAGGCTGGTAGCAGCACTGATAAAGTAAGCAAGCCTGACAGTCAACCACCCTGGCCTAAAAAATGGAGAGCAGACCCTGAAGCTACAGATGATGTGGTGGGGGAGGGCTAAGGATTCTATTGAGGGGAGCTAGGGTGCAGCTTGCTGCACTTGGGCAGAGCTGGGGGCCATGCACTGGAGCAGGTGGCTAGGCTATGGGGAGGGTGGTTTGGCTACAGGCAGGGGATGTTTGTTTTCTGGTTTGTGCAGGAACATTTGCATCTCTTTTTAATACTGCACTACTATGCCACCCTTGCAAACCCGGTTTACACACTGCATTTGTAAAGCTAGCACCCCAAAGTGAAAGGAGGCAGAGCAGAGTGTTTAGAATTCACTATTTTCCAAACAGGAAAGGACAAAACGGAGTTTGCGGTGGGCACTGACCTGTGTAGGATAAAATGTGGGGTGATGCAGTGTGTTACCAAAATGTGTGCTTTCTTAACAGTTCTTATGGCTGTCCGACTCTGTCCCCAACCCCATCCCAAATGTAGACAGTGGGAAGGTGTGTGAGAGTGAGAGGACATATGACATTCTGCAGTAATTTTTGCTTGGGTACCTGCTACTACAACAAAGTTTTGCTTGGGTTCTGTTTCGAAAATTTCTGGATCTGCTGCCTGCCCCTCCCTCCCCCACTGGAGACACAATTACTAAGACCAAAAAGTGATGGGATTCAGTTCAGTGATGGTATTTAATCAACCTGGCATTTTGGAGTGCAAGTTGTATGTGTAGTAGTGTTGTAATTATTTATTTTTATTGAAGGCAAGAGAGTGAGGGAGCAAGCCACAACAGGTAAGTAGGCCAGGGTCGGGTAGTGCTGCCCCTGCTCAAAACTATGAATAGAATATGGCTAAGTAAATGAATTCCTGGTGTTTGTGTGTGTGTATATATATATACATGCAAATACAGATTTCTATTGCTCAGAAATCTTGGTCTCTCCATGTCTGTCAGTCTGGAGGAGATGTCTGGGAACCAATGCCTCTCTGCAACAGGGAGAGAGTTGCATGTGTCCGTATCAATCAAAAGTGGCAAGGCAGTTCTGGGTGATCAGTGCAAAGAACAGCAATTCAGCCCAGTAGGAGTAAGAAGAGAATGGCACTGGCAATAAAAATGGGAGCAGACTCTGAGGCTATGGATAATGTGGAGGGGGAGGGGTGAGGATTCTAGGGAGGGGAGATAGGGTGCAGCTTGCTGTGCTTAGGGAGGGCTTGGGCCATGCACTGGAGCAGGTGGCTAGGCTATGGGGAGGGTGGTAAAGGCAATATAAAGGACTGTGGGGTGTCTGGGGAAAGAGCTAGGGTGTAACTTACTGGGCATGGGGAGGGGGTAACAGGGTAGAAAATTCTGTTTTAAATGAACCCCAAATGACCACCAAATGTACCAGAATGCATCAAATTTAAAACATTTTCTGTGGGTCTAGGTGGCCCCCAGACCCCCGGCCTATAGCTTACATTTTCAATCCTTTTATGCCCCCCCCATCTACATCACTACTGGAGGCACCACAGGTTTGTTCACTTGGGGTGCCATCAAGTCTAACACCATCCTGCCTGCCATCCTCAAAGTCACTCCTCTTTTGTTCTGCAAACATAACAGTACCTGAACCTCAATATGTGCCCCTCATATGGTCACACCTCCTCATCCAGTTACAGCTGACAGTTTTGATTGTAAATCACCGAAAACAAACAGAGGTGATAATTGTGGAGCAGGAGTGGGGGTGGGCTGACCTGGTGGCTGGCACTCTTCAAGACTCCCTGCTCTGGTTCCCCAATAAAAAAACAACTTCATATACAGTCCTAGGTACAGCAGTCATCTCTATGCATGGATTCAACATGACGGCTTCATGCCACCCTCACTACTCATTTTTACTCTGCTGCTTTTATGGTTCCATTTTCATCCCCAACAATCAGCTACCTGTATCACCCAGAGCAGTCATCTCTCATCCGAACACTTGCGGCCATCACTCTATGACTGTCTTTATCCTATAATCACAAACAAATTACCTAAACAATTGAAAAAAAATAACATCTTTTTGTTGTTGGTGGTGGTGGTGTGGGGGGGGGGATGGCAGCCACACAGTATACAAAAACAACAGCTACAGTAACCTCATTGGGTCAAAATAATGAAAACAATGTAATAAATGCAAGCAGAAGCCAGCAGGTGGAAGAACTACTTTACCAAACATTGAGACACGTAATTGTATTTTTAATATATAAACCGCTTTATGTAAAATTAACACATTTAAAATTAATAATCCCATTTTATAAGCACAGTAAGACACATGAGGGGTGTGCATTGTGCTGAGATAACTGCACTTCTTGGGGCTGAATACACTCAGGCAATGATCTTGTGCCTCACTACACCCCTGGTAGTGCGGTTATTGCAGCGTAATGCACACTCTGTCATATCTTATTGCTTACCTAAGCCTGTTTTACCCATGGATTTCAAATCTTGTTTTTCACATTTCAGAATTTAGAACCTATTGTTCTTACCAATCAAAACAGAGCTGCACTATCCAGAGTCACATAAAACTGAGCTGAACTTTCCCCAACTGCAGAAAGCATTGCGCACCAGTTCAAAATCAACAGTTTTAAGGGACACTGTCAACCTTTTTTGCATCATAATATTTCTAGTTAAAAACCTGCATTTTATTATTGTTTACCTTCTCTAAAGTTCATTGATGTTGCTGTTTGTTTTGTCTATCTCCTTGTTTAGTAGAACTGAAATGCATGCTAATGCATATTTATAAACAACCTTGTTTTGTTTACAATCCTGGATCTGTTGTTACTGCATACTTCCTGAGCATTAGAAACACACCCAGACAGTGCAGTCACTCATGAGGTAGTAGCATCCTAAACTCCCACTGCATCATGAGGGGCTAGACTAAGTTGTGGGTGTTCCCAAGTCCAGGAAAGATGCAGTTGGAGCAGATCAAGGAATGTAAACAAACCTTTGTTTGTGTGGTAACACCAGTATGGTGAGTAGTCGGTTTTTCACTTTTTAAATGAAAAAAGAATCAGAATCAAACTACTAGCTACATCAGCAATCTTTACAGAATGTTGTCAATCACAAAATGTATTTTTTAAACTAGGGACACTTTGATGCCTAATTGGGTTGGCAGTGTCCCTTTAAATCAGTCCCTCTAATCCTTTGAAACTGAGCATAGTGTTTTGTAAACACTGTAAAATAGTCATAGATTGTATTATAAATGGTAACAAACCCCACTTTGTTCAGAACTTGCAGTTTTTAACAGCTTGTTAGATTGGTGACATCACAAAGGCACTCAAGCACTGCTCTCTTGCCGCTGATGTCACCGATTAAACTCTGTGTTGAGAATCTGCTCATTCAAAGAAGGGAAGGGTTAATTTTTCTAAATATTAAAAATCTATCTCTCAATGAGGAAAACAATTCAAAGGGTACACTTCTAATACATTTATTTTGGAATTTTTTTTTATAATAGCAATAAGGGGCAATATGACAGTTAGCTGTACCTGAGGCCTCATTAGGCCCCTAGGAGGTTAATTAACAAATTGTTAGAAAATGGGTAGGGGAAATCTGGTTACCTAGACTGAGAACAGCACCACAGATCAAGTGCTAAGGCTTTATTTATTTATTTTTATTTTAATTCCCCGGCCTAATTGAACTCTTCCTAACAGGCACCCCTCCTCTGACTGTCGTCAGTCCCACCCATCCTCCACATCAGTCCATCACCATTCACCCCCATAGCTTGCCCTCCATGGTGGGATGGTGGGGAGCCCCCAAATCCCCACCAGGACAGGATCCAGCTTTCAGTGATGCCCTCGGAGGTGGTGCACTCTTGACGGACAGTCATCAAACTGCTTGACTGGTGCTGCCATTCTGTTTTCCTCCAGAGGCTGAGCATGCAATGCCAGTGCTGGGAATGCCATGCATGCATCCACATGCAGCACATCTGCCGGCTGCTCCGCCCCCCATGCCCCCAATGTACTGGGCCAGGTGTGCCAACACCTAGCCTCTGCTAGGTGTCAGGCAATTGCTGGCCTCTGTTCCCCACCCTCCTTGGGAGAGGAGAGCTATCCTCCGGCTGCTCAATCCATTCCCACCCCAGCTGGCCCTCGACACCCCACTTGCACCGTGAACATGGGTCGTCGGTGTGGCAGGAGGAAAGGCATCGCTGCTTTAGCCCTCTGCACCACTGGGCAGGTTTGTGCTAAGGTTTTATTAACGTGAATAACAAACCGCCATGTAGCTCAGGCCAGGGTCATCGACCGGTTTTGCACAGTTAGTGCGTCATCAGGAGGTTGCCATTCCTGGTTACCACTGCATTTTAAGGGTACAAGTTAAAGTAACAGGGCTTCAAACTTTTAGAAAAATCACTACATAACCACGTCGTATCATAATAAACAGTACTTGTTGGGTGGGGGGCAGTTCTGCCATGTAAGACCGCAAGGAATCAATGGGGATTTGAAAGTTAAAACCATTAAAACCTACTGGTTTCAATGATCATGTGGAGTGGCAACCCTTCATTCATTAATATTTCCTGCATTGTGAGATATTTGAAAAGGTTTTTTTACAAAGTAAAATGCAGAAACATAGCAATGACTGATTAATGTTTATTGTATACACAAGTCAGTGTGTCGTTTTACAGTATCTTGATCCCTCATGTGTATGAATGAAAGATAATTAATTTATAAGTTCATGGGGATATGAATTAAAAAATGTCAGTCAGTGTTGCTGAAATGCCCATCATTTTTAGAAATGTGTTTCACATGTTTTAAAAACACTACACATTCCTGAATTGCTACTTCTACAAAATGAGTGAGCACTGGGACATGATGCATGGAAGCACAAATTGAAGTTTGCAAAAAAGTTTCCAGCACACATAAGCTCAACAGGATAATATATAAAAAAACAGGCTAAAATCGAACTCAGTTGCTTACATAATTTATTATAACTCAGTATAGCCTGACACGTTTTGGATTTTTCAAAGGATCTAGGGAGATCCAAAACATGTCAGGCTATACTGAGTTATAATAATTATGTAAGCAATGGAGTTCCATTTTAGCCTGTTTTTTATATATTGTCCTGTCGAGCTTATGTGTGCTGGAAACTTTTTTACAAACATTCCTGAATTGACAGATCTCATCCATGTCAGCAGTTCTGTTTATCAAACAAATAAATCCAGAATCAAATGGTTTGATAGCTTTTATTGGACCAACATAGATGCAACAAAAAGAAAACAGTGCCTAACTTTTGAGGCCAACCAAGTCCTTCCTTGGAAACTTGTGCCCAAGAAATAGGAAATTATTCAGGTAAATAATCAAGAATTAAAATAAGTAAATAAGTAAGGAATCAAATTTTAATAACAGTTCCTTATGATTAGATTATAGCAGAATGAGGAGTTGAGTAGAGATCTGTAGGATCGCATACTAAAAGTGTTCGATGGTATTGTCTGAAATTGTTTTACATGGTGATGTGTTCATTTTTTGTGAACACCTGAAACTAAAGGTATAAAAATGGATGGGGGATATTGGTAGCCACACCTCCTGATGAAGGAGTAGTGCACCTCGAAGTGCTGGGGCTGTTTTTTGTGTGTGGGAGCCTCTGTGTGATTTTTATCACCTTCTTTGTAGTGCAACTATGAATTTTGTAAGTATTACAATGGCAAAAAGGCTATAAACACTACTGACGCCTGGAGTGCTGTTTTTTTTCATACTTCATTTTCAGTGTGGTCCTACTTTTAAACAGTTATACAATGTATACTGTCTACCCAAGATAGGCCAGCTGAGAGGCAATATCTAATTTTCAGTGGGTTCTGACATTTTGACTCCAAATTTCCAACATAGCCTTTTTGTAACCTCATGTTATGATCAAAGGGAGAGGGGAAATTGTTTAACCAGGAAAGGCACACTAAGCTGGAGCCTGTTTCCAGGTGCGACCTGGGAGCACAAGGAAGTTAAGTGACTTGCTCAGGTCACTCAGTATGCAGGTGGGAGATGATGGGATTCAACCCCAGGTCTTCAAATTTGCAGTTCAATGCCCTTTACCACTATGCTATACTGCCTCCCAAGGAAGGTGGATTATTCCATTTGAAAGGTGATTTGAGGGTATTTTACAAGTAAACATTGGAAAAATTCAATGTTTTTTATAACTCTGTTTTTTTTTACATTTTGATCCCAAATGTTCAACACAGTCTTTTTATGACCCATATAGAAACAGAAAGTCAAGCACTCACCACCTGTTGAAAATGACAGATACCACCCATGACTTCAGTGTATAAATACATACATCTTTATTAAGAAATGCCAAAAGAAACAGACACCACAAACACCTGATACATTTTGGATCCTTAGAAGAGCCTTTATGACCCCACCTTATGATCCAAAAGATGGAATTTTTTAAATCGCATCTGAAAGGTGATTTTGTGGAACAAATGCAAAAGTAGTTTTGGTGAAGATTTGAAAAATTTCAGCTACCTTGTTCATGAGGTGGGGTCCCAAAAAGACTTTTAAAATTTTGATGTAAAAATGTTAAAATGACAAAGTTCTGAGCAGAAGCTCAAAATGCATTAAAAAGTCATTAACCAAACCTACCTTGTTTCAGTAAGTTGCTGGTTGACACTGGAGCAGCAAGATTTGCCAGTCAGAGAAAGAGGACAGGACAGGTAAGTGAGGGGTCTTGGGGGTATGGGGTGCTGGGTGCTGAGAGAGGAGTTGGGGTGGATGTAAAGGGGCTGGACAATGGGGGTGCAGATGTCAAGGGACCATGTTCTTTTCTACAGGAAAAAGAAAATATGAAGAGGGAAAGAGGACAACGAGGGACCGTTTCCTTCTTTTGAGGCACTTGTTTGGTTGGCAGCACCAGGGGTGGGCATCCTGGCATCACATCCTGTTTGGGGGTTAGCCAGCACTGAGGCTGGGAAGCCAGTGTCAGACTGTTGGGGAGGGGGGACAAACAATGGCATCAGACTGTGAGATGGACAAACGCCAGGTTGGGTGGGAGGGGGAATACTGGCAGTGGGGTTGAACACTCACTGTCAGTAATGTTTACTAGGTCAGGCTGGAGGGGGTACCTGAGGCAAGGATTAATGAGCACCTACTTCCAGTTATAGTTTAAAAGCTGGATCAGGAGGTGGGGAGATACTGGATGCAGGACTGAATGAGCACCCACTACCAGTCATGGTTTAAAACTTGGTGTGGGTGGGTGGGAGGGGATACCACTGGTGACAGAGGGTTGAGGAGCCACCATCAGTCATGTTAGAAAAGCTGGGTCTGGTGGGAGGGAAGATGGGAGGGGAGGAGGCTGCTGTGCTGGCTGAAACCACATGAAAGGATGGAGCTACACTGTGATTGGTATAGCTGCATCCTTTTAAATGTGAGAGGTTTATGCCAATTAGTCAGCTCAGTAACATCATAGAAACATATAAAATGATGGCAGATAAATACCGCTTGGCCCACGTAGTCTATGCATTTTCCCTATTTACTGTAATACTGCAAACCCTACTTGATTTCCAGCTTTATCCCCCCTTTCTATTCACCAAGGTTCCCTTATGCCTGCCTATCCCATGTATTTTTGAATTCCGTTACCATTTTTGGCCCCATCACCTCCACTGGGTGGCTGTTCCATGCATCCACCACCCTTACAGTGAAGAATTACTTTTTCATGTTTCTCCTGAGTCTACCCCCTTCCAGCTTCATATCATGACCCCTCGTTCCTAAACATCTTTTTCTCTGAAAAATATTTCCCTCCTGTACCTTATTTATACCCTTGAGGTATTTGAAAGTCTCTATCATATCCCCCATCTCCCTACTTTCCTCCAGGGTGTACATATTGAGGTCCTTCAGCCTCTCCTCACAGGGCTTTTGGTGCAGACTCTGCACAATTTTGGTTGCCCTCCTCTGGACTGCCTCTACACTGTCTATGTCCTTCTAGTGATGTGGCCTCTAGAACTGGACACAGTACTCTAGATGAGGTCTCACCAATGATTTATACAATGGTATCACCACCTTCTTTCTGCTGGTGATACCTCTTCCTGTGCACCCCAACATCACACTGGCTCTCCCCACTGCCTTGTCACACTGCTTGGCCACCTTTAGGTCATCAGATATGATTACCCTCAGGTTCCTTTCCTCTTTGATGGTCGCTAGTACTATGCCCCCCATCTTGTACTTCGCCTTTCGGTTTCTATACCCTAAGTGCATGATTTTACACTTTATTGCATTGAATCTTAGTTGCCACACTCTTGACCACTCCTCAAGCTTACTTAGACCTCTCTTCATTTTTTCCACCACCCCCCTTGAGTGTCAGCCCTGGTAGAAATCTTTGTGTCATCTGCAAAAAGGCATACCTTCCCTTCTAACCCCTCTGCAATGTCACTAATAAAGGCATTAAAGAGGATCAGCCCCAGGACTGATCCCTGTGGTGCCCCACTGGTCACTCTCCCCTCCTCACAGTGAACTCCATTTACCAACACCCTCTGTCGTCTATTCCTCAACCAATTTCCTACCCATTTTACCACCTCAGGGCCCATTCTGAGGCTGGCCAGCTTGTGTATGAATCTCCTTTGTGGAACAGTGTCGAAGGCCTTACTGAAATCTAGGTATGCCACATCCACCCCTCCACCCTGCTCTATTTCCCTGGTCACCCAGTCAAAGAACAGCAGCGATTCCATTAGTTTTTCCACCACCAAAGTCAGGCTGACTGGCCTGTAGTTCCCAGCCTCCTCCCTTCTCCCACTTTTGTGAAGTGGGACTACATCTGCCTTCCTTCAGTCCGCCGGAACTACTCCATCTCCAGCGAGTGGTTGAATAAGACTGTCAGTAGTGCTGCCCATGCCTCCCTAAACTCTCTCAAAATCCTTGGATGTATCCCATCTGGCCCCATTGCCTCATCCACTTTCAGTTTTGCGAGTTCCTTCAGGACTCTGTCCTCCGTAAATGAACTGGTGCCTGCCTTCTTTCCATTGATGCTCCCATCGCTCATCTGTGGTTCCTCTCCTTCCCTTTCATCTGTGACTATTGGGCAAAAAATTTCTTTTTAGGATGTTTGCTTTGTCCTGGTCTTTCTCCATACACTCCCCTCCTTCCCTCTTTAGTCTTATGATTCCTCCCTTGTTTTTTCTCCTTTCATTTACATACCTGAAGAATGCCCTGTCCCCTTTCTTTGCTGCCTGGGCTGTTTTCTCCTCTGTTTGGGCCTTTGTACACCTGACTGCTTTCACTGCCTCACTCTGCTTCACCTGATACACTTCCCTGTCCTCCTCCATCTGAGTCTCCTTATATCTCCTGAATGCTAACATTTTTGCCCTTACTTTCCCCACCACCTCCTTTGAAAACCACAGTGGTCTTTATTTCCTCTTGCTTTTGCTGACTTATCTAACACAGAGGTTCGTTGCCTTCACTATAGCTTCTTTCATTTTCTCCCACTGTTCCTCAACTCCTCCTAAATCCCCCACCCCTCACCAGGGCATCCCTGAGGCATTCCCCCATCTTTGTAAAGTCAGCCCTCCTGAAGTCCAGGACCCTTGCCTTTGTGCGGTTCAACTCAGCCACTGTTCTTATATTGGACCACACCATTCGGTGATCACTGATCCCCAGGTGGCCACCCACTGTGATGTCTGCAATGATTCTATGTGATAATGGTGAAAGCCTAAAGGTGATCGCCGTTATCGCGAAGTCTCACCAGTGCACAGGACAATGGGCCGGGGACTTAGTTTCTAATGTTTTCTCGGGGGGGACTGTGCCCCCCACCTACCCCACGTAGGGGGCTTCACCCCCCACAATGCCCTATTAAAGGATTCTCAACTCCAGGGGCTGCATGTGTGTGTGTGTGTGTGTGGGGGGGTGGTGAAAACATAAAAAAAAGGCTCAGGCCAGGTGCAACAAAGGCACTACACCCAGATCTGATCCCAGTACCCCCAAGCACTGACGCCAGTAATAGCCCACCAAATAGGGTTGACTAGGCAACCCTGTCTTTCACCCTCATCCTCCTGCCCCTTGCTGTGCATGCCCACCCCCGTGCGCATACTTATAGCAACATCCTGTTACTATATTGCCCACCCCCTATCGGCGTCCCTACCAGACCATGGCCATCCCTGTAATGAGCTGGGGAAGGGTTGCCATTATTGTAAGTGCCCTTTCCCCAGCGCCATTATCACGGGCTACTGTCTGCAACACTGTCCCCATTGGTGAGTACTAGGTCCAATATTGCTCCCTCATGAGTGGGTTCTCTTACTAATTGGCTGAGGAATGCCCCCTGCAGGGAGTCCAGGATACCCTGCTCCTGGCTGAAGCTGCAGCTGGGATACTCTAATCAATATCTGGCAGACTGAAATCTCCCACCAGCAGCACCTCCCCTTAGAGGCCATCTTATGGATGGCTTCCACTAGATCCCTGTCCATCTTCTCCCCCTGTGCTGGAGGTCTGTAGATCACCCTAGTGTCAATAGTGGCACCATTTCCTGGCTCTAGGGTGAACCATAGTGCCTCCACCCCTCCCTGTATTCCCTGTATTTCAGTTGCTTTTATGCCATCCTTCACATAATGAGCCACTCCTCCCCCTTCTTACTCCCTCTGTCCTTCCTAGACAAAGTGTAGCCTGGTATGGCTATATCCCAGTCATGGTTCTCATTGCACCATAACTCAGTAATAGTGACAATGTCCAGGTCAGCCTCTGCCATTATGGCCACTAGGTCTGGGATTTTATTTCCCAGACTATGAGAGTTTGCACACATAGCCTTCCAAATTCTGCTACCACCCCTCCTGTCAACCCTACTTTTTCCCGACTGCCTATTTTCCTTACCTCTGCCTTCAGCAGAGGGAGTAAAGTGGGCAGAGGGAAAATCAACAGTAGACTTGTCAGGATTGAGTTACACACACACACACACACACACACACACACACATGCACACACACACACCCACACACATGCACACACGCACACACACACACACACGCACACACACGTACACACACACACACACCACACACACACACACACACACACACACACACACACACGCACACTCACACACACCACCTGCAAGCTCAGCTGCATTGGTTGTTTACAGCACACACCTCCCATGCCCTACTCTTCTGAGAGTTCCCAAATGTTTGCTTTGCTCATGCATGCAAACAAACAGAAAAAGAGGGTTTACACATACATTTTGAGAATTGTCTCACAGCACGTTTATTTTAAAAACAGTTGCAACATGTATATATATTTTAGAAACCATCACAGAGGATTTCTGTGTGAACATTTTGTCAAATCGATCATACAGGACGTAGATTTGGAAAGCAATTGTGCAGCACTTAGATTTTGAAAAAAAACACTGTGGAGCATTCAGGTTTTGAAAACTGTAATGCAGAATGAAGATTTTGGAAACCATAAAATAGATGTTCAAAATATTCAGGCAGTATGTAGATTTTCAGAAAACTAGTGAAGAATTCCTGTGCAAATGTTTTGATTTTTAAAGTAAAGATGATTGCTAATTATTTTTTTAACACACACACACATACATTGGCCCCCATATTCAGTCACATTCATCTGCACCATGCCAACCAAACGCTGCACTAAAGATAGCATTTGGCGGCAAGGGAGCAATATTCAGACAGAGAGCATGCTCTCTCTGCCCTGCTATGCCCATCGCAATATTGGGTATTTTATTCACAAGTAAGCAAATTTTATTTGATATAGCACCTCATCACAAGGGCTTGAAGCACTGTACATGCAGTTTCATTTAATCGACTAACACATTTAAAACATTTATAAAATCAAATAGCAAGTATAGTGGAATCTCTCCCATTCATAACAATTTAACTTGAGTCCTCAAAGACCAGGGAGAAAAGATAGGTGTTAAAGAGCTGCTGACGCCTCAAAGAAAACTTTGAAAAACATAATATTTAGGTACAATTTACCTTGCATTCCATATTTATTTGATAGATTTCTCCTCCCTATTACTCATTATTGAGAAATTTGCAAGGAAACATGCTCTATAGCCCTTAGAGTTCATCTGCCTCTTTAGCTTACTCCCTACTTCATGCCATAGTCCTGTGTTGTGACATCACAATCTGTTGCCATGGGAGTTATTGTGATGTAACAAGTAGAGCATTATGACCTCAGGTAGGGTGAAAGCAGCAGGGATAGAGGAGCTCTTCAGGAGCAAATATTCAATTTTCATGCAAATGGCATCAGTAATAAATAATGGGGAGGAGAAATATTGAACTAATGTGAAATACAAGCTGAACTGTGTCTAGATATTTTTATTTGGTAAAGTTGTCCAAATGGCATCAACTGCTCTTTAAGAGCCCTTTTAAGACATCAACAGAGGAGATCTGACAAAGCTGATTTGGTAAGGTATTCCATACATGTGGGGGCAGCCACAGAAAAGGCCCTTTCACTGAGGATTTTAGACAGACGTGGGAAACTACCTACCAGCAGATTCTCCCCTGCTGAGCAGAGCAGCCCAACTGGAATATATGGGAGCAGGAGTTTTTTATGCAGTCGGGACCAAACCACTACAATATTCATGCATAGTGCATTATGTGCACCTGTACTACAGCCCTTTACTGGTAACAGGCTCCCAGAAAAAAAGGGAGATAGTGTATCTGAAATGGGATGGTGCAATCACTTCTGAGAGCCACATTCTGCACTGCTGAGGAGCCAATTACATGTCATTATGGGACCATTAGCTGCTCTGCCGAGTGCATCTATACACAAATGAGGGTGGCATGTTGAGGAGCCTTGGTCACCTGCCACATGGGAGTCTACCCACCTATGCCATCCCTGACAGTCTAGCACACCACCCTCCCTCACACGATCGCTGTTGGCACTGTGTAACAATACCAAAACCCTTCCCTGGCTGTTTAGTAGACCCCCTACCTCACCTTACCCCCGATGGTGCTGTGGAACTGTACTTAATCCCTTCCTTGGCAGTCTAGTGGACTCCCTACCTCATCTGTCTGTTGAAGAAACATACTGATGCCCATGACTGGCAGTTTAGTGTTACCCATTCAACAGATCACCATCAAGGTAACTCTCCCCAACTGACCCACTGAGCAAGCTCCCCCGTTAACCCCTAACTCACCCATCCATAAATAAATGAGTTCTGATTAAGTCTTCAGACACACTGACTGGAATAGACCCCCTGCTCACCACCTCGGCTGCTTGCTATATGACTGACAGGGATTAGGCAACTACATACTGCAGAAATAGTTGTTTCTACAGTGCATATGCATTCACTACTTGTAAAATACTAAGATTTGGCAGACAGAGGGGAATGCAGCACAGAGGCAGGGCCAGGATTTTGCTCAACATTTCCTAACAGGAGAAGTAAAAAGACAATGACTACCTTATGTGAAAAGCCAGTGTTCTACTACTGAGACTAAGACTGAAGGACTGGAAAAAATGTCTTTATTCTTAGATCAGCCAGTGGTATCTTCTGACCATTTCCAATAATGATCTTTTATGATGTTTTATAATTGTAACCCCCACCCAGGGGGCTTACCTTGATTGCCCTCAGGTCCCATTTCTTCTCCTGCTGTAGCTTGCATCCCTTTGTTCCCTGCTTCACACCCGGATTTCCCTGGTGTTCCCCTGGTGCCCCAAAGCTCCTCCGTTGGCCTCCCCAAGTAGCCCTTTAATTCAGTTTAGCCCAGTTCAGGCTTAGACAGCTAATCACGAGCTGCTGGCCTTTTTTGGAGGCTGCTGTCACTAGCGTATGCGCAATTAGAGCCTTTTATATTCTGACCACTGATGCGGTCAATTAAATAATGTTACTATGGTCTCGGCGTCTCTTCTCAGTTCCGTGAGGGTTGGTGACCAGAAAGCTGTGGCTTAAATGCTGCTTGGGGGAAAAAATAAAGAGTTTATTTAGGGGCTATTAGCGGGGGCTCATTAATATGCTTGAGCCCCATATAAATAACATGAAGTTGTTGCTGCCACCTAGGAATCTATGTTACAGTGGCAGTGACTAAAAAACTACAGGGGTTATAAGCACAAATATGGACTTATTTGAAAGAAAATTGTTGGGGCTAATGTGTGGGTGTTTAAAATAAATAAAGTATTGCTCCTGGCTGCACCAGACTAACAAACCTGTGGAACTGCATGATTGGGACAGTGTATTTTTTACCAGACACCATTTTGGGAGTGTAACAGCCAATCACTAGCCAGGATTTCAGCCAAGGGCTTATGGGACAAAACTAGTGTCTTGTGAGAGAGAAACAGGGACAAATCCCTGGCACCAAATATACATTCAATTAAAGTGCTCAGACTGTAATTAACAGCTTGCTCAGCCAGCTGGATCTCTGGAACCCTGCTTTTTGTCTTAAGAGGGATTGTTTAAAGTGAATCAGTTGGTAGTTCAGCTCGAGACCATCAAGGAGAAGGGAACCGGTGTGGCTTTGTGCTGCCTTTTTACAGGGAAGGCCCTGTGAGTAATTCTCCAGTCCAAGGGAGGCTCGGAGCACTGGAACTGCCTGCCAGCAGACCAGAAAGAAGTATTACCTGGTCTAAAGTCATTGAATGTACTGCAAAGCATATTGAAAGTGCATGTTGGTATTGTTGAAACTGTCTTTTGCAGGGGGTTACAGGGCACGAGACAGAGATCTAGACCCTGTTGGTAAGTGAACTGACCATGAGCATATCATTAATGGTCAAACTGTTTGGTATTTCAGTTGTTGAACACTGCAACTATTCAGGGTTTTGTAAAAGGTCACTAGGTGGGATTGTGGGTGGTATTAGCTTCTTGGAGGGCTGCACTTACTGTGATAGTTACCCACATAGTTTCTCTGGGTGGAGGCACCATAAGTATAGCACTACTACTGGTAGGGATCCCCCACCCATACTAGGTACTCATGAACCCAGGCCCCTCAGCCTGTTATTAAGGATACAGGCAGGGGTAGTTGCCCTTGGTATAATGGCACCAGGGTTACATAATGCTTGAAAATATATTTTGAAAGCTGTAACATTTTAACTGTTAGGTGTAGAAACAGAAGGTATTTTTTAGATGAAAGCTAAGAGTCCGATCAACAGGAATAAGTTTTGATTGACTGATTTCAAACATTTCACCAGGAAAGACATACTGAGCTGGTAACATCTAATTTTCAGATCGTCCGAG
The DNA here is from genome assembly GCA_016271365.2 of Neoceratodus forsteri. Lineage (NCBI taxonomy): Eukaryota > Metazoa > Chordata > Ceratodontiformes > Ceratodontidae > Neoceratodus > Neoceratodus forsteri. Next base: position 1,703,388,628 of record CM028129.1, on the reverse strand, counting down.
GAGGGAGGGAGGGAGGGAGGGAGGATAGTGGACAATGAGGTGCATTAAGTACAATGAATTAATAGATGTGTGTAACCTCCAGCCACTTTTTAACTAGGTAGCACCCCCCCATTACAATCTGGAACAATGGTACCCGCATATTGGCATACCATTTATTTTACAAAAGATTGGTGCCACTCTTGGCATTAGGATGTATGCCTGGCTCATTTTCTAGAGGAAGAGAGGGGTTGGGGTACAAGAACAAAATAACATGAACCTTGTGTAAACATTACAACCTAGGTCCTGGGTGGAGGCTGCTAGGCATATGCTAGATCTAACCTGCTGAGGGTGCCCCACTAAATCCACACAACCAGAAGCAATAATCAGAATGTCCAGAACAGTAACTGGGACTGTGCATTATGGCTTTATTCAACAGATGGAAATTTAAAGCAGAATTGGACCCCCAAGAGTCGGTCTAGGCAGGACAGGTGTATTTTACAAACTTTCCTTGCTTGCAGTACAGTTCATGAACTCACAAAAGAACATCTTCTTCTCAATTTCCCAGTGGTGCATATGGTGGACACCTGGCCAGCACCTGAACATTTTCCTCCCATGAGTTTCATTTAGTGAATCTAAGCCACACACTCAGAACTCTTCTACGAACATAGGTGCCATTAAGTGAAACTCTGCCACACACCTAAAGCTGCAGCTTGACCCTTGCTCAGGTATAACCAGTGCCATTTACAAACCAGGAAGCCCTACCTTGTAAGTTTTCAGATGGCGTTCCTCCCACCCTTCACCCCAACTGACAGTCTCTGCCATTCTTCAGGGCTACACCATTGAAACCCTCATTTCCCACTGAAATGCTAGAGGTCCCATACTTTAAATCTGTCAGACACTGGGATGACCAAAGAATAAACTGTACTCTCCTGGGTAAACAGTTTAACAGAACATTCACTTTCTTGGGTGAACTGGGGCATTGACAGGTGTGATCCAGCCTTATCTATGGGCACACACACACACAGGTATATGCTTCCCCTAAAGTATGTGGAGATCTTGTTTCCTAGAACAGTACTCACAACTGGTTGTCCCATCCACTGGGCATGGAACAACAAAAGAAAGAAAAAAAGCATTCTCAGGGTAGAAGATCAAACAGTTTCTCAAGTCCATTCCAAGCCAGCTGAAACACACACAGAACCTTCAGGGGATTGCCTCTTGAGTCCACTGAGAAAAAACAGTTCCTTCCACTTCACTGGGAACAGAAATCAGGAAATCTTGCTGTAGCTTTGGTCTCCACCACTTCACTGGAAGCTGGAAATGAAACTCCACTAGAGTGAGAAATGCTGGGCCCTCACCTCAGAGCCCAACTGGCAGTCCTTTTGCCACTCACACCTCCTCACTGAGCAACTAACTACAGACTGAACATTCTAAGCTCCTCAGAGCAGTTGTCCACACCGTGTGGCTTATGCTGCTGCGAGAGTTCTGAGATGACCTAATCATTCTTCCCTCAGGCTAGCTGAGTAAATAATGATATCTCATTATATAAGAAGCCCTAATGAGCTCCCCTATCAGCTGCCTGCCACCTTACTAACAATAATACTGATAGGAGTCTAGCAACCCCTAAGAGGACTGGGTGCTGGCATGTGCAAACAACAAATATTTGGTGAAATGCAATATACAGAAGCATAGAATTTGTCAGCCAAAAGGACCACTTGGCCCACCCCATCTGTCCAGATGGTCCATGCCTAGTTTGTCTCCACAGACCATAACTGGTCTTCATCAACCCTCTCTCCCTGCCCATTTACTAATATGTCCCTGTGTCCATCCCATGCGTGCTTATGACCCACAACTGTTTTTGCCTCCCACTTCTGCTGGCACTCAGTTCCAGGTGTCCACCACTCTTTCAATGAAGCATTACTTCCTTAAATCCCCTAAATACAGTTTAACAAAGAGGAGTGCCACCAAACTGGGGAGGAAAGGCAGGGAGAAAGAATAAACAGTGCAGCAGCTGGGCTATAGCAAGCCGAGGCTGGTAGGGGGTGGGTGGCTACTTAGGAGTTATGGTCAGGAACATTTGCAGGCATGAGTTGTAAAGCCATGAAGGAGATACTTAAGAGAGGAAAGGGAAGAGGCAGATCTGATGGATGGGGTGGAAGAAACAAAGCCTAGGTTAGTGATAGGAGAAGGCAGATCAGCCACTGCCAGCAGTAAATTTCCTGGGGAGGGAAAGGAATGAAGAGGTATGGAGGGAGAGAGGATGGGGAGGGAAATGAAAGGAGAGAGGAAAGGTAGTGAGGAGCCAAGCCAGAATTTTGATATGAAAGCGGCACAGTGGGTGAGGAACCTGTCATCAAGGGTGGGGTGGGAGAGGAAGGAGTAAAGGGAGCAGTGGTGAGTGCAAGGGAGACAGTCCAGATGGCAGAAAGAGTGAAAGAAAGAGTTCAGTCTGGCAAAGGTGGACTTGGGAGTGGAGCTGTAAATGATATCCCCATAGTCAAATACAGGGAGGATCAGTTTCAAGATGATCTCATGGCAGGCAAGAAGTGGAATACTCACTTTGTTCCTACACAGTGCACCAACTTTGGGGGGAATTCTAGCAGAAGGGAGGTGCTGGCAGTATAGCCTAGAGGTTAAAGTAATGAGCTGTGAACGAGCTTGGTACATCCAGCAGACCTGAATTTGATTCCCACAACCTCTACTTGCATACTGTGTGACTCTGAGCAAGTCACTTAATGCCCAGTGCTCCCAGGTCACCCCTGTAAACAGGCACTTGTGCCTAGTGAGCCTTACCTGGTTACCAAAAAGAGAATAAAGGTGGTGTTGCCTCTATATCACTCACTTGTGAGACTCCACTGGTGTCTGGATCTGGAGGCCACACCTTTGCAGGATCAACAGGGTGGAAACAGTCTAGAGGAAGGCTACTTAAATGGTGTGTGGAATGCATGAGAAGCCATATGAGGAGAGATTTTGGGAGCTCAACATGAATTCCCTTGAGAAGAGGAGAGCAAGAGGGGATATGATTGAGACCTATAAGTAACTCACGTGGGTGAACAAGGTGCAGGAGGAGAGTCTCTATCACAGAAGGAGGAACACCAGAACACAGGAGTATGCTATGAAGCTTGAGGGTGGAGTTTAATAGGGATGTGAGGAAACTCTTCTTCGTAGAAATGGTAGTGGACACCTGGAACAGCCTTCCATGACAGGTGGTGGGGCAAAGACAGTGGGGAACTTTAAACATGTGAGATGGGCACGAGGTACAATAAATAGGGAGGAGGAGGAAGGACATGTGGCAAAATAGAGTCCAAGGTGTAGTGTAGGCAGGGAAAATAAGGCAGACTAGATGGGCCTATAGGTCCTTTTCTGTTGACACATTCTATGTTTCTATGTAAGGGACAGAGGAGCCAGAGACAAAGTACCGTATCATTTTCGTACATATGATGGACAGAACGATAAGCTCACCAAAGGAGATAGCAGACAGGTTTAATACATATTTTACAATAATATACTCCACAATGATTAAGACAACTGAGCGAAAATAAAAAGCAAAAGTTAACACATCTGAAATAAACTGGGTTACAATCACTGCGATTTTCATGAAAAGATCTAGAGCAGAAATGACGATTAACAGACCAACCAGTCTCACCTCCATTCCAGGAAAAACTCTTGAAATTATCCTTACAGATGAAATAATGGCTCCCAAAGAATATATATCACATAAAGGTAGCCACCAGCATGAGTTCTAGAAAGGCAGGTCATGTTTGACAAACCTGCTCTGCTTTTGCGAGATTGCAGGTAGGAAACTGAGTAATAACAACTTTATAGATGTAATTTTCTTAGATTTCAGAAAGGCTTTCAACCTTGTCCCTCACTGGGCAGTAACAGCAAAATGAGAAGCCCTGGGTTTAACACCAGTTATAAAAAGACTCATTTGCATCTTGATTAATTATTATATACAAAAGGTAAAATTAAATGATTACTTATCTGCAATGGGAGTGGTGTCAAGTGGGGTACTGCAGGGATCTGTCTTTGGCCCAATGTTATTTGATATATTTATGTCAGATCTGGATAACAACATAAATGGCTGGTGTGACAAAAATGTGGATGACACCAAGTTTGGTGGTGGTGGTGTGTGCAACCACAAGTCTAGCTGAGATCATACTGTCAGATCTGTATAAGGTTGGAGAATGAAGGCAGAATGGGGCATAGGTTTTAGCATGAACAAATGTGCTACAGCATATTGGTAAAAGGAATTGAAACCATTTATGTCAACTACAAGGTAAAGCATTAAAGATTTTGAAAGCAAAAACATTCTTGGTGTAATAGTCAACAGCAAGTTTAACTTTAGCAAACAATGTAACAGTGTGGTCTCTAAGGCAAACAAAGTTTGATGGAACATTAAGGGCTCAGTCCACAAATGGTATGGAGCTGCAACATGCCCGCATAGCCACTGCACGTGTGGCAATATATGTGTTCTGCACAGCCCTCTTGGATATGCAGATCCACAGTGGTCCACAGGATGGTAACATAGTGGTTCACGGGGCTGCAGCATGACAATGAGGTGGGGCATGCCCTACGCCCATGGCAGGATACTGCAGCCTATCTACAGTCCCAGTCCTAGAAGCCTCAAACTGTGGATAGTGTGTGGCACCCAGACCTACATGGGCAGGAGGGCTGCTGTAGTGGAAACCTACATGCAGTGCAGGGTGCGGAAGCACATGGCATGGTGAACAGGCAGCTGTGGGCTGTAACAGCTCCGGACCCTGTGGACACATGGGCGTGCTGACTTCCCCCTTACATCCCCCAACAGCCCCAGAACAAACACCTTGCATAAACTCAACTGACCACATCCCAATTCACAACCCCTTACCCAAACACCACCCTAAAAAGAACCCTCTCTGCCCTTCCACCCCCCTGGCAGGCACCTGCACCTGCAAGAAGGGCATTGCTCAGCAACACGCATGACACGGTATGATTAGTACACCAAGAGGCATTTACTAACTATAGTGGGTACTGTAAATTACAACACTGTGCATTCAACAAAGTGGGCCCATTGCCAGCAGTCAGTCCCTGCAAAGGTCAGTAGCCATGCCTTCCTGTCAGGTATGGCTGGTAAGCCCATGCACCAGGTGTTACCCCACACCCCAGTGGAAACAGTGGCTGCCCGTTCAGTCACAGTGGCAGCGTAAAATAATGTGTGGGCCAGACAGACTCTCAGCACCTTGAAGCTAGCCTGTAAACCTGCTGTAATAACTGCAGACCATAGTCCAGCTGGTCCTTCTGTGGGATAGGTGGTGCAGCGGCCATGGCCCCCTCATTATCACTCTCGTCCATAGGTGGCCAGTCATCCATGTCCTGGTGCAGGCAGGGGTTGTACACTGGGGGATTATCTCATGGCCTACACAGCTGGCCCCACCACAGCATCAGTGTGATGATGGGTGTGGTGGTTCCCTAAAGTGACACAGAAGGTGGATTTCATCATCACAGCTGACATGGTGACAGCAATGTACAGTACAGTGGTAACCATGTCAGCTCCACAGTCCTCCAGTGGGACCCATCCTGGGTGTGTAGCTGTTCCCATCTAGGTGAGTATCCTGGGTATGAATGCCTCAAGAGGCACAGGCTCTGCTACCTTCTTAGCCTCTTTCTTCTTAGTACGAGGCATGGTACCCATTCATGATACTCCATTCTGTACTGGCCTGCAGGCTTGGAATGTCACACCGGTACCTGCATGATGTGACACAGTCATGTCATTGGGATGACACACCCAGAAGCCACACCCTTCCCTGGCTAGCTATTAAAGGGCCCTGCCAGCATGCAAGGTGGTTCTTTGCATGAATGGGGGCAGTGACACTGGGACAGGACTGTGCAGCAAAATGCTCATGCATAGTGATAGACATGGTACTACCGCAGTTACATGATGGGAAGCTCTGCAGGGAACTTGAGAGCTGCTCGCATATCTACTGTCCAAGGGCAGATATGGTGACACTCACCCAGTGTGCACTGGCAGATACTGACTGGATGTGGACACCATAGTGGAACAATGTCAGCTACAGGAACCACAACTCTGGACACGCACATGCCATAGCCATAACTTGTGGTGCACACCAGGGTGCTTATGGCCCTAGCCTACTATGGTATAGGCACCTTCAAATGGATGGCAGAGGCCATGGTTGGTATCAATCAGTCCTCTGTGAGCAGGTGCCACTGGCAGGTGACAGATGCTCTGTTCACACACCTAGGTCATCACATCTCATTTCCAAGGATACTGCCTTCTGTGCCATGGCCAGCATGCCCAATAGAACTGTGGCACTTGATTGTACACATGTGGTGCTTATTACCCCTCCCAGGCAAAGTAGGCATACAGGAACTGCAAGGCATACCACAGTATATACATGCAGGTTGTGTGTGATACCGCTCGATTCATTAAGCATGTCTGTCTGAAATTCTCAGACTCCGCACATGACGCTTACATATTGGAGACCTCAGACCTGTGAGTGATGCTGCACACCATACCTGTCAAGCACAGGTAATTTGTAGGCATGTGTACATAGTACAGGTAGAAGGGAGTACATGTGTGGCATGCAGTTATGGTCTCCTCCTCATGGATGACAGTGAATATCTATTGCGCACCTTCCTGATGACACTGTTCCAGCAGCTCCAATCCAAGGCTGAAGCGAGGCACAACAAAGCATAATTGGCTGACACAGGGCATCATCAAGAGGGTATTTGGCCTGCAGAAGGTGTGTTTCAGGTGTCTCGACAGGATGGGTGGCACCCTGCAGCTTACGCCTTGAAAGGTGCGCAGGCTGTTTGCCATATGCTAGAAAGTACCTACCTGTGCCTGAGGACATCATGGCACCACCCAGTGACATGCCCAGTGATGTGGAGGGACAGTTGCCTGATGGATATGGATGTGTCACTGGGCAGGACCCTGTGTACCATGCAGGGCACATGTAGTGCAGCACTACTTCATTAGTGCAGATGATGTGGGGACCTGGTTGGTACAAGTGAGGAATATGGCAGTATGCATCCCCTATCCAAAATAATGCAGTCATTGGTGTGTGCCTAGTGTGCCATGTTTGCCTCAAGGATACCTGTTGCGGTGTCCCTGCATGGTGATCGACTCCTTCCTGCCATGCGCTTTTACACTGTCATGCACTGTGCCTCCTGCCTCCTGAGAGTTTGCTGTTCTCTTACTGGGTGGCTGAGGAAGGCATGTTTTCTGCATCCGAAGGTGCCAGTTCTGTATCTGGGGCCCATTCCATGGCTGGGCAAGGTGCCGTACATTCTGTGGGGACAGGGTCAGGGGCTGTGGAGCCTATAGGAGAGGTAACCTATTGACTGGGTCTGGCACTCACTGCCCATGTGAGGTCAGCAAGACCCCAACCCAGGATCTGTGGGATTCGATCAAGGCTGGTTTTACAGAGGTCCCTGAGCTCCACCTGCATGCTCCTGACCTCTGTGCACAGGCTGCCCACACTGTGGGCCATGCCCTACAGGGGGTCATGACCTGACCATGCCTGGTGGATTCACTGGTGCTCAAGGTCATGCACCTCAGTGCATGTGCCATGAAGGGATTACCTCTGTGATCAATGGGCAGGCAATGCCTTCCCTGATGGTCCCTCCATGGGGTCCGCGTCCATGGCCAGCCACCCCTGCTGCCCCCATGTACACTGTTCAATGTCCTGTGGTGTGGGCGATGATGCAGTGAGTGTGGGCTCTGCCGAGGAGGTGTGGGATGACACCTGTGTACCCTGACCAGTGACCTTGTCCTGTGTACTCTGGGCTTTGCATCACCAGAGTCCTCCTTCAGATCCTGGGTGTTCTGAATGTCGTGGGTCTCCTGGATGTCCTGTGTCTCCCAGGCCTCAAGGGTCTCTTGGATCTACAGGGTGTCCAACAACTCACTGGGCACTGGATCTGTTGGGGGAAAGTGAAAGATTACCCAAATTGAATAATGGATCTAGGGGGGTTACTCTGCCAGATAAAGTGGGAGCATACTTTATCCCAGGCCCAAAAGTAAATTTTATCAGGCATAAGTGGAAGTGTTTGGAAGAAATATAAGATCTGAGGAAGGATATTTTGGCGTATTACCTCTATGCGGTTGAAGAACCTAAGGGAAAGATTTGTTCAAAGGGAGAGGTCATCAGTAATTTGCTGGGTTAAGGGCTTATAACTGAGTAATTCTAAATGCACCAGACTTTTGATAATTTTAACTCCGAGGTATTGAATGGCCATTTTATGCCATTTGAATGGAAAGTTATGTTTTAACTGCATAGGGTGTGAGTAATTATGGAGAAGCACCTCTGTCTTAAGGGTGTTTAATTTATACCCTGCTAACATGCGCAATTTGTGGAGAAGTTCCCAGACCACTGGGACGGAATCCTCTGAGGAGGTTAAAGTTACCAGCACATCTTTTGCAAACAGCGAGATGTTGTACTGTCTATCCCCAGGAGAAATCCCTTCACCCCGGGATTGCCTCGAATGGCCACTGCCAATGGTTCTTAGTAGAGAGCAAAAAGGAGCGGAGACAATGGACAACCTCTGGTTAAGGGAAATAATTGTGATAAGGAGCCATCTAACTTAAGGTAGACTGACCTGGATGGAGTCATGCAGTATGTGGCTTGCAGGGTCTGTACAAACTCATCCGGAATTCCAAAGTGAGACAGGGTGGCCCAGAGATAAGGTCAGGCCATCCTGCTGAATGCCTTTTTGGCATTGAGACTTAACACTGTAAGGGGAATTTGGCATGTGACTGTATAGTCTATTAATTAGAGGTTGCGTCTGGCACTGTCATGTGCCTGCCATTGCTTAATAAAGCCAGCTTGGTTGGGTTCTATTGAAGCTGTACTTTTCAACTTGATTTTCATTTATCTTATGACTTTAATCACATTGTGAAGATTTCATTCTCCCCTCTAGCAGTACCTAATCTTCCTTGTGTTTGCTGGCTTTGCTTGCAAAAGTATTTGAAGATAATAAATGGAACAGAAATCCAGAAAATATATCAAATATAAGCTGAATTGTGTCTAAATAGTATGTCTGTCAAAGTTTCCAGAAAGTAACAAAAGATCACTTTAAAGGACTTTCCATAACTGATTTAGTTCCAGATTTGAAGAAAAAGGGTTCATTCACGTCTGTGTGAAATTGACCCTTTACGTCCTCCCACAGTTACGCAATATAATGTAGTCTGGCATAATTTCAATATTTTACATGATTGGGGAAAACATAATGGGACAACCAGACAGAAAACATATGTGTGGCTAAAGTTGTGACCCTAGGCTGGCACATCAGTGCAGTGCTAGTGGGATGTGGCAATGTGGGAGGTGCTAAACTCTGGACGCAATATCAAACTGAGGTACTGTAACTTCTGTTCATTTTCAGCCTGTTGCTGGTGGTTATCCTGGCTGGTGGGTCATATGGCACTTTTTAAAAGGAGTACAGGGGTTTCCAGAGTATCCAGACCACCATCCACGCTCTGGGCATTATTGGTATTACAAAGCAATGGTTGAAAATGGAACATTCTGATTGGCTGGCACCATTCTAAAAGGATTAGGCTGAGGATGATTTCTCTTTGGTACAAAGATAGTTAATCAAAACTAAATTGGTCCTGAATGTCACTAAAACCTAATTTATGTTTTTTGGGCCTGCCACTAAAAGGACAGCTACTGATGGTAGGGGACCTAAACCTCCCAGATGTAGACTGGGAAATCCCGGATGCAGCATCGTCAAGGAGCAGGGAGATACTAGCTGCCCTTCAGGGGGTATTCCTTCAACAGCTATTCAGGGAGCTGACAAGGGGTAACAACCTGCTGGATGTGGTCCTGACAAATCAGAAGAGCATGGATGAGGTGCAGGTGGGAGAAGCCTTGGGCAACAGCGACCACAGCACGGTAATGTTCAGAGTCAGGGCAGGGAGGGAGACAAGTAAAACCAGTACTACAGTCATGGACTTCAGACGCACAGACTTTGATAAGATGAGAATGATAGTAAGGGAGACAATGAAGGGTACAGAGAATATAGGGGCAGTGGAGGAGTTATGGCAAGCTATCAAGGGAGGGGTACTGGAAGCTGCAGAAATGTGCATAGAAAGGTTAGGAAGAGCAAAAGGGGGAGGAGACTGCTTTGGTTTACAAAGGAGGTTGCGGGGGCAGTCAAGGAAAGGAGGAGAACTTTCATAAAATTTAAGAGGACACTCAGCGAGGAAGATGAGGAAGAGCATAGGGAAGAGAGGAGTATGGCAGGGAAGAAGATCAGAAGGGCAAAAGAAGATACTGAGGAGTAAATAGCGAAAAAGGCCAAAAGGGGTGATAAGACCTTTTTCAGAAATGTGAGGGAGAGGAGAAGGGCAAGGCAGGGGATTACTAGGCTGAGGAGGGAGGGAGAAATAAAATTGGAAAGGGACTGTGAAAAAGCATAGGAGTATTGGGTTCAGTTCTGGAGGCCACATCTCCACAAGCATATAGATGTGTTGGAGAGGGTTCAGAGAAGGGCAACCAAGATGGTGCAGGGTATGCAGGGAAAGTCATAAGAGAAGAGGTGTAAGGAGCTGGATCTGTACATGCTGGAGACAAGGAGGGAAAGGGAAAACATGATTGAAACTTTTAAATATGTAAAGGGGCTCAATAAAGTGGGAGAAGAGGATTTACTTAAGAGGAAGGATAGGGTCAAACTAGAGGACACAGGCTCAGACTGCAAGGAAAAAGATACAGGGGCAATGTGAGAGGGCATTTCTTCACAGAGAGGGTGGTGGAGCCCTGGAACAGACCACCAGACAGAGTGGTGGAGACTAAACTGGTGGAAGAATTCAAGAGGGCATGGGAAAGCATATGGGGCAGAGTATCGGGAGGGCAGGGCTGGCAGGGAGGGGAGGTGTAGGGAGAAAAAAAAGGGTAGACTAGATGGGCCGGTATGGTCTTTTTCTGCTGTCAAGCTTCTATGATTCTATGATTCATCAACCTTCATAGTCCATGACATTTATAAGATGGCAATAGAGAGGGTTGATACATTTAAATACTTTGGACTCATGTTTGATAGTTCCTTGTCATTTAATCATCGTATCGACCTCTTGATTAGGAATGTTCACATGAGATTGGGTCTATTGTATAAAGTCCGAAATTGTCTAGACTCTCATTCACCAAGGTTCTAGTCCAATCTACAGTATGTTGTTATCTCTTATAGATTTTGGCTTCCCAATCTATTCCATGGCTAGTAAAACTATGTAAAGAAAGGTTGAAGTCCTTTATAACCAAGTCTGCCACTTTGTCATTTTAAGTCCACGTTGTACTGATCACTGTGAGCTATATTCAAAATCCAAGTGGCCTACCTTTGAGGCACAATATTTCTATCTCAGACTACTTACACTTTGAAGATTTTATAGAGGCCGTATTGTGTTCCATTTTAAGAATTCCTTAAATCCCTACTCTTCAGGGTATGCTATATGCTTATCTGAAAGTGGGAACATTAACCACCCCTCCGTTATCGAACAGTTGCAGGTCAATATCGTTTTTTCATATAAGTCAGTTGTAGACTGGAATTCTTTACCTGAAGAATTTTATCAAATTGTAACTTATTCTAGGTTTAAATCTGAACTGAAAGCACATTCCATGAATATGTCCAAATGTCTGTGTTTTACTTAAGCAATAAACCACGACAGGGTGTGGGTTATGCTGGGATTTACCCACACCTGGTGTGTTTCAGTCACAAGGCCACAGGCCAAGTGACCAAATCCACACCAGAAGTGGGTAAATTCCAGCATAACCCACATCCTGGAGTGGTTTATTGCAATTATACAACGCCTCCCTTCACTTTTTGGTATAAATCAATAAAGAAAAATAATTTTTTGTCCTTTTAAATAATTTTCATTTAATTTATCCTTATGTCAGAAAAAATAGTCCAGTTCTCCTACTGTTAGCTTTGTCTAGTCTTCATTTTAAATTGCCCACCCTCACTGTTGAGAGTCATCTCCCTCTCCAGCACACCCCTCACCACATACACAAACGTATTATTATTAATATTAACTTTTTCCCCTTAAGCAAGAGCCTGGTGCAAGTTCTGCTGATTAAGTGTAAAGGAGACAATGTGGCTGTTAGTGCTGTGGGACTGTGGCTGTTCAATCTGGGGTTCTAGGGCGAAGGCAGCATTTGCATTCAGGAGGAAGTGACTGACCTTTTTTGTTTTTGTTTGGGTGTTTACATCAAATTGGAGATTTTCTATTTAAGGTGCAGGGCATGGGAACATTTATTGTGAAGGTGAGCGTACATAATGTGAACTGCCAACCGGTGCTGCACTTGGGGAAGAGGGTGAGGTCATAATGTATTATTTATTTCAAAAGGTTTACAAGGAAAGACATCTGAGTTGCTAAGTTTTTTCATTTGCTGTTCTGAGTGTCCTGACCGGTTGCATGACGTTTTTTTGTTTGTTTCAGTAATGCCTGTGTCACTGGGCTACATTTGTCGGGCTGCTATTGGGGTTCTTAGGAGTGAAGTATGGGCAGGCAGTTTGTGATATGTGGGGCAGACTGGGAAGAGAGACGCAGTTTAACTATGGCCTGCATTCTTGAGTGAGCACCAGGTATTGTGGCATTGTGAAGTTTTGTTTTGTTGTCCTTGCAAGGCGAGTCATTAGCAGGAAGAATTAATTACAGACTGTTGCCTATTGTATATATTTTAGGACAGTCCAGGACTCTAGGAAAATTAGAAACGTCATGGCTGTTTCAAACCTTGCGGTTCTGTAGCACTTTAGCAGTAAACAGTATGGTGGTTTTGATTTGATTTTCAGGGGTCGGTGTCATTTGAAAAGGTCTGCATTCTAGATGCAGCTGACTGGCACCTTTTGTATGGGTAATGCCAGGATTTACCATGGCACAAAGGTGCCAGTCAGCCAAACAGAGATTCTGTCTCTTGGACCCCATTGTATAACTGTTTGTATATATTGTGAATCTGTACATTATCTTGTTTTTACTTTATACGATTTGTTACTGTACACTGTACTCGGGTCTCCCATGAAAATGGGCATTTGATGCCCTTGGGGGTCTTACCTGGTTAACAAATCTAATAAATAAATACATTAGGCTAACAGCTGGAAACCCTCATGCGCAATATGAAAACTGTAACTACACCAATAAAAATAATAAAAATAGTCATTTTAATTATTGAAAATATTTTAGATTATTATAGCATTAAGGCGCTCCAGCAGTTGGGTTTCTTTGGTTATACTCTAGGGACATAGGCCCTCAGCTACACCTTGTACCTCATGGCCCCCCAAGTAAGATTAGGTAAGCAATAACACTCAACAAGGTGTGTATTACATAGAGGATAATGAATGTTCATCTATCGGTAACCAGTTTGTTAACCACTGAGAGGTTGCCATGGCGACCGTTTAACCCTCAAGAACAAAGCTTGAGAACTTTAAGTCGACTTGGCAACCTCAAGATGGTTACACAACTGGCAATAGATGAACCATACATTATCTTTTATAGTGTATGGTGCCCTTTCTTCCAGGCATGTAGTCAGAAAATTCTCACGCTATCATCGCCCCTCTCTGAGGTACTTCTTGATCACCTCCACCGCTGTTTTGGATTTGCATTCACAGACGGCACGTGCACAAACACTGTACAGACCACAGGACGCACGTGCACAAATATAGTCAATATTGTTACACCATTGATGTGACGTACTCACGATGACATAACAACATCGTGATGTCACATGGATAGTATAACGACACTGCAAATTAATTGTCCAATTTCCATGAATAATAACGTTCTACCATACATTATAGTATTATAATAGCTGCCCATCAATATTTTCAATAGAGTTGGCCAAGTTATTATTTGCCATAATAACTGCATGGTTGTTATGTCATCTATGTGCACAGTCAATGCTGCGAGTGGGTGTGAGACTTTGTTGTGTGTCTCTCTGACTCCCCCCCCCCATAGCATCTGCTGAGAACACAGAAAAAATTGACTCTCAACTATACCAGCTATTAAAGTTCTATAAGTTAAGTTTGTCAGGTAACTAGTATTTTTTACCTGTTTCAAGCCACATCTTCAATTTCCCATTCTCTCCTTGTTCTCTCATGATTCCTTTTATCCTGTCCTGCTATGTTGTATTGTATTGTGTTCACTTGTGTTGTGTTGTATTATGTTCCACTGTGTTGTGTTCTATTCTATTCTATTCTATTCTGTGCTGTTCTGTTGTATTCTATTCTATTCTGTTCTAATTAGCCAGGTTGCTAAAGGTCACACAACTGCATTGGGATCTGAGCTGGTATTTTCTGGTGTATTACTCTGTGCTTTGAGCCTCGGACAGCACAGACTTCTCATCCGAACCTAAGCCTTGACAGTACTAGTACACTTGGCTGGAAATATTTCAGCAGTCCCACTCTGCTACATTCAGTGTAATGGGGTCTAAACATATGATTTTGTAAAACCACAAAAAAAATTATTTTCTCGTACAGGAATGATTGCCAAGTGTTTCCCTTTTGTGACAGGTCCCTGCACTACATGCAGTTACTGCAGCTATGTAAGTCCTTTTAAGGGGCCTGGGACCCAAGAGGAAAACTTTTGAATAAGCCACAAGTTAAATAACGGGCAGGCATTTCAAAGTGCCAGAGGCAGAAGCAAGTGCCTTCATCTGTGCCAGAAGTAGGGATCCATGCTTTCAAAGGTCACAACGTTTTGCAACAGATTTGCTGCAGCTTGTGGCGGAAGAGTGATGCATGTGTCACTTTCGGGTGCAAATCACGTCTGCAGATGCTGTTAATCCACCAGTTAGGGGTCTAGCAGCGCCCACACTTCAGATGAGTTTGTGAAACAGGCCTTTTACAAATCCACCCCAGCGTGGCTTGCATTTCAGATGTTGTATAATCCCCCCTTCTGGTTTTGGGAGGGCTGAAAGCCTGAGGTTCAGTGTGGGGGAATAGCTCCTCTCACATCCCATTCATAAGCTCTCATCTCAACGTAGCTCATTGCTTATTATCAGGAACTCACCCACCATCCACCCCATCCTCCTCCTCCTCCTCCTCCGGCACTCTACTCACCGTTGATGCGGGGCCTTCTATTCTCTACTGCTACCCAGCTCAAACTGCCAAGGGTGGGATAAGAGAAAAGCCACGTTAATAAAATATTTACCAAGTTCATAAATATCCATGAACACCACATATTCACCAAACATTGAAACTAAGGTAGAAACACAGGTTCTCTCTGCTTTGTTTCTTCTGCTTCAGTTTGTCTTCAGCTGATGTCATCATTATTGGTATGTGAAGCTGCAACCACTTGCTTTGTGAATTAATTCACAAATCTGATGCAATTCACAAGTTAATCTGTCTTGCAAAATGCCAGTTCACAGTACAGGAATAACCCAAATTGCAAATTTAATAACTTTGCTAGTGAAGTTGGGCCCACAGGCAATGTTCGCTGTGTACTATGGGATTAGAGGTCACATGGTATTGAAATGAGCTATGTGGCTTGCGGAGACTGTGTTACGTGCAGTATTCTGAGGAGAGAGACAGAGAGAGTTGGAGAGAAGTCTGTGCCTGCTTGTCTGAGCAGAAAAACCTTTAAAGTCAATCCAAAACTGAGTATTCTGAGACAAAATGGCTCACAAAATGGCCTTGTACAGCTAGATTAATGTTGTCTGTTTATGGTTTTGCTGATTTATGTAGTTTAAAGTAGTGGTTTAATTTTGTCTAGTGATGCACTGCTGTGTGGTGGAGGGGAGATGTTTTGGCTAGCAAGGCAGCCCAGAAAGATCAGTGACTTTCAACATTTTTTACTGTGAGCACTAGTCGTAATCCCCAATTTGTTTTACTTAAGTCTTAAATAATTTTTTTGTCTGTGGTCTGCAATTTCTTATTTTATTTCTGTAGTACAATTTTACAAAGTTAATCAAGTACTGTGTCAGCCTTTTTCTATGTTAATTGTAGTTATTTCTTTTAGCTTTTAAAAAGACAATGTTGTTTACAGTAACTTGTTAATTACCCCGTTATGTGTGTGGTTTGTCAATTCCCTTCATGCTAAAAATGAAAAATAAAAATAAAAAAACCTTTTCTGTGTGATTTTACTGAAGCTGCTAATAGCTCAATAAGTTGTTCTGTTCAGATCACACTACTAATCTCTAGAGGGAGGTGTCTGCTGCAGCTAATGCACTGCAGAGGTTCTTTAAATTGTTTCTCCTCACAATATTATAAATCTAAATACATAAAATGAGTGTGAGAGATACACAACGAAAGGGAGATGTGCTGGGGAGGGCAGCAAAGAAGTACATGCATTCTGTGAGGGCGAAAGGGTGTTGCAGCTAAAAAAAGCTGTATCTGCAGTAGCATCATCTATAGGCTCTGGAGCCAGTAGTAGTAAAGGAGTAGTCGGCAGCGGTGGCATTAGTGTGGCCAATTTTTTCTCTGTCACATTTGTGGAATCCATGCTGGTTGGGGGGGAGGAGCAGTGACAAGAGAAGCAGTTCAAGAAGCAGAAGTCTGGCTCAAGCGCAGTAGTCAAGGAAGAGGTTGTTCATGTCCCAGTGACTCCTAGTGTTGGTGGCGCAGAGCCTGATCTTGATGAAAGTTGTCCATTCCTGAATGAGAGTGTGGAGACTGACTGTGAGTCATAGCCTGAGGAGGGAGATCTGACTGTTGCACAGTCAGAAAAGACTATGTAGTGCCCCAAACTCGGGGGCACAACAGAAATAAATAAATAAATGAAGTGCCCCTTATAGCGCAGTAAGGGCAGCAATGGGGTAGTGTGCAAGGGCCTTGGTCAGTGTCTCTCTTCTCCACAACAGCAGCAGAAATGTTGTTTTTTTCTTTAAAAAAAGAAAAGTTTTTGTTTTGCTGTCCCCTGGCCATCTGCACTGCATTCTGGACCCCCAACCCTCAGGAAAGCAGCATGAGCCAGGGGAGCATTTTTTTAAAGTCCAGCCCATGTTGTGCTGTTGGAGGGCAGCCAGCGTTGCCAGGGATGTGGCATCCCGCATGCTGGCTGCTCAGCAGTTGAGTGGTGGGCAGAGAAGTGGTCAGTACATCACTGCCATCCTGTGGCAGAGAAAAGCCCCTGGGGAGTGCTCTCAGGCTCCTCTGAAGAAAAAGATGTCCGTCCTTGTTAGAAAGAGGGAGAGAGGGGACACAGGTTAGTAAAGTGTCTTTAGGGCTTACCTGTGGTCCGTCTCTCATCCCTCCTAAAGCATGTCCGGTCCCAAGTTGTGGTGCGGCGGTCCTGAAGTGTGCGGTGGTCGAGTCTGTTCTCGTTCCACAGTGTGGACTCTGTTCAGTCTCATTTTTTATTTTTACTAAAAAGTAAAGTTCTAAGATCCCACGTCGGTGGTGAGAGAAGAGCCATATCTTCAGTTAGAGGAAGAAGAATGTTGGCTTTGGGAAACCTCACAAAGCCCCCTCAAACATCTGCTGTACTGCCTGCCTGCCTGCTGGAAGTCCCTTCCTCTGCAGCAGCACCTCCTGCCTCCTGAAGCAGCTTCTTTAACCCTGGGCTGGGGTGGTGAGTTGGCGGCAGCACTAAAGGTAAAGTGCTGGCTGCCAAAAAGTTTAAAATATATATTTTTTTAAGTTGTGAAAGGCGCTAGCCACGAAGACTCAGCTGATGGCCGAGAGGAGGGGAGGGTCAAAGAAAGACACCAAATTTAAATATTAATAAGAGCGCTCCAAGAGGTGGCACTAAAGAGGGGCTACAGCATAGAAGCCCATAGTACAAGCTATAAATATTTATGAAGCAGTGGGGCAAGCGAGGAACTGAAGACATTAGACTCTTCTAAGCCTGAAATAATTGTTTAAAGGGACAACACCTGGGGAGGGTGTTAAAAGGGCCAGACAGTCCCTGCCTAGTCTAAATAAAGAATTAAAAGGGTCCCAGCAAAGAGGCCCAGCTAGATCAGTCCCACTGTGTAATTAAAGGGACAACTGGGCCATATAATCTAGAGGGGCCCAGCCAAACAGGCCCAGCAGTATTTAAAGGGGCATCACAGGCCCAAGATATTTAAAGGGGCTAGTCCATGCCCAAAGCTATTTAAAAGGGCTGAGTGATGGAAGAGGCCCAGCAGAAAAGCCCTACAGTAAAGAAGGGACCCAGCAGAGTAGGCCCACCAATTTAAAAGGGGCAAGGCAAGCCCAGTAATTTTAGAGGGGACCAGCAAGCAAAACATTGTAGTTTAAGAAGGGCCTAACAAAGCAAAGTAAGAGGGCTAGCAAGCCCAAGTGCCCTCATTCTGTTACACCCTGGTCCCTGACACACAGTTGGGGTTTTTGTAGCCCAAAGTTAAAGTAACTGTTCCTAGGAACCCCTGATCTATGGCTAGTGTGTTGGGACAATGGCTACAGTCGCATAGGTTGGGAAGGGGTTTTTAAATATTTCCCACCTTCTGACCACCCCAAAAGGATGGCTGAGGCAGGAGTTGGCTAGCAGCTCCTTAAATGAGCTAGTATCTCTTGTGGCAGTAAGGCAATTGAATTAAAAGGGTAATTGGACATCCAGTGTGGCAATGAACCTGCAACCACTTAAGCTGTCTAATTTATTGCTTACTGAATGCAAGTATCTGAACTGTTCTACCGATTGCAAAGTACCAAGTCTATTTTATTGTTTGCCCATTTTTTGGACTGCCTTACTGTTTATTGCCCCCGCATTGAACAATTGCCCCGAAAGGTGTTTATCTGCCCTCTGCAGCTGACAATTGCCTCTGCAACTGGCAATTGCCTGTATCTGTTATTTGCCTGCAACCGCCTGAGCTGTGGTTGCTCTGCAATGTGTTCTGACCTGGTAGCAGTGGTTCCAGAATTAGTCAATGACAGTGCCAGGAAGGTTTACAACTGGTGTTTCCACATCTTCGAGTCCCCACCTAAAGAGTGAGATCCTGCTGTAAGGTTTCTTTGAAGAGCCCTGTCAATTTCCCCTTGTCGTTTGCCGCTAGTCGTAATTCGTCGGAACTCAGTGTGAGCCACGGCTGCCGTTTTCTTGTTTTTCCTTGGTTCTTGGTTCGGATGCTTCAAGGTTGGCCATCTTCAGAGTGGGATTGCCCTTGAAGAACCCTGTCTGTTATTCCTGATTGTTCACCGTTAGTCATAGTTGATGAAGCCCAGTGTGATTCACAGCCGCCAGTTTTTTATTTTCCTTTTCTCTGTTCTGGACACATCAAGATCTTCAATCTTCACCCTGCTTCCTACTCCTTCCTGCTTGCACAAACCTTTCTTCAGAAGTTCAACTCGTGCTTGGTGATCCTCCAGTGAGTCCTGTACCGAAGAGTCTAAAGCAAGTCCTTTGTCCTTGGCAGCCTATCCAAGTGGGTTTGTGCTGGGGAAGCTTCAGCAGTTCCTTTTGTCCTTGGCAGCCCTATACGTGGGTTTGTGCTGGAGAAGATCCAGTGGTTTCTTCATGCTTGGCAGCCTGTTCGAGTGGATTCTATGCTAAGGCCTTGTTTCCACTGTGTCCAGTTGCTCCAGCAACCTAAGAGAGTGGGTTGAATCTATGGTCTGTTTACAAATCTCTCATATCCCCCAATAGCCTCTCCTAGGCTTGCACTATGGTGCCGCTGTCATGTCAAGCAGGACTTCCTTTCTGCACTTCCCTGTTGCTTTCTCTAGTTTCCATCAGCTGTGCGCATGAAGACTTCCGATCAAATTGGACTTTTGAGTCATTCATAGACTTTTATGGTGATCACTTACATTGTACAAAGCTTATATTGCCAGAACCTCTATGAGGGTCCATAACTGTTCTAGGGCACTGTATTAAAGTACTAAGAGTAGAGCTCAATCCCTAGAAGTCTTAGGCCAAGGTGCATCTGTTAGAGATTACAGTATGTTTGTTTTAGAATTTATGTTAGATATTGGTGTTATTGTCTAGATAACAATGCTGTCCATACTCCCTGCCATTTTTACCATTGGTGTTTTCCTTTATGACCGTGTCCTCCTTCCCCTCCTGCCTAATAAACATCTTTGTTTCGTCAGTCCTCTGTGTACAACTCCTGCCTCTCCTTGTCGGGTGCCTGCATCCACCCACTTAGGAACCTATAGTGTCACCCCACCACAACACCTGCTGGGGAGTGACAGTGGTGCTGATAGTAAGACAGTTTCAGCCACATCTTGGAGTGAAGAACCAAGAGGTCTACCAGAGCAGCACCACTACAACTACATTGAAAAATGTGTCTCTGACCAAAGATGAGAGGGAGAGAGAGAGAGAGAGAGAGTCTGGAGAAAGTGAAGATGAGGAGGATATCAGCAGTGGTAGGGATCATTATTTGGATCCCTGTGGAACTGGAAAAGAAAAAAAAGGATGATGCTGTTTGGAGGCTTAGCATAAGTATGTCATAGAACTTCCAGAGTCCACCCCATACTACAATACTTGTTCCACTTAGTAGTGTTGAGTTTATTACACCGTATGAGTCACCCAGTGTGGAAGTACATAAATTATCCCCCCAAAAACACCCATTTCCACCTCTTTTCCCCTTGTTACTCTCCCATTACCATGTAAAATCATGTGGTACAAAATCCTAGTTTTGGATTTATATATACTAGACCCAGCTGACAAAACCAATTGCTGTCACTTGTGTGAAGTGTGGAGTCAGTTGGGGAAAAAAGAGCAGCCACCTAGGTACTGGTGAACAACATATGCGCCCCTAAAGTCCAGGCACCTGTCATGCTGGACTGAGCACCAAATGGAAACCAGTGCAGGGTGTCCTTTTCTGTTATCATCTTCATTTCCCAAGGTATCCAGAAGTAGCAGGGAAATAGTCCCAGTGGAGGGAGGGTTGACTAAGGAGGACTACTACAGAGATTAGAAGGAGTCTATACAACTGCCTTATAGTGGCCATAGCAGCAATGGTGAGTTCAGCACTAGCACCCAGAGGCACCAAGGCACAGCAACCCCAGTGCAGAAAACACCCCAAATTACTGCTTTCATTCGAGCAGCACCTGTGGATCACCAGGAGTCAAATACTACCCCACCAGCCATGCCCCCATGCCTAGTCCAGCTGTCTTTTAGCCCAGCATCCATAAGTGTCCAGCCTATGCTACATAACATGTTTGGATGTCATGCCAAATACCCACCCAGTCATGCTATTGCACATAAACTGAATGCAGCAACAGCTGAAATGCTGGCAGTTGATCAGTTGCCATTCACTTTTGTCTAGAACAAGGGATTTAGAAGTTGGATGGCATGTGTCTGTCCCAAATTGCAGATTCCCTCAGGAACTTTCTTCTCCACATGTCATTGCTGAACTTTATGGGATGGTGTCAGGCATGATAATCCATGCCATGCTGCATTCAGCATCCACATACATACATCTCAGTAGTGATATGTGGACCAGTGATCAAATAGCTAGTTGCTCCTATCTGTGCATTCCAGCACGTTGCACACAGGTACCTGGGGCAGTATTCGACTCTGGCTGGGGGAAAAATTGTACTAAGCCCAACTACAGTGGAAGCAACACTCTGGGTATTCACCAGCATGTTATTTTGGAAGCAAAGAGTGTATCTGGATCACAGGTAGATCAGAGAAGGCTAGAATTGCCCCTGTCTGAGAGTATGAATGGCTGCATGCCCATTCACTGAAAGCAAGTTTCATTATGCGTGATAATGGCTCAAATGTAGTGAAATGCATCAGCTATGGGGGGGGGGGGGGTCTCAGGTTGCCATGCCTGGCACACTGTCTTAATTTCATTGTGCAGGAGTTTTTAGAATATCCTGATTTCAAGTCCATGCTGATTGTGTCTCATTGTATCGGTACCCACTTTGCCCATTCTAGAAAGGACCATGACCATATGAGGCACTCGCAGATCCAGCAGTAACCACCTCAGCACTGTATGAATCTGGAAGTCATCACCAGATAGAACTCAACACTGTACATGATCAAGTGCTTGTCCAAGCAGTGCAACGCAACCTCTGAATATCTGCTGCTGCATACAACCATGACAGTGCCAGAGTATCCATGTCAGCATAAATGCCATTGCCAGGCAGACCTCCAGCCAGTCAGCCCATCAAGGCAGCAAGATATGAAGTCCAAGAAGGCTCAGCCTTGTCTGCTGTGATGGTAAGTTATTTTCACTGCTGTTCACACTCCTTATCCTCACTGTTCATGGTGACTCTGTCCTTGAGCAGGAGCCCTCCTTCCCTCCCTCCCCTCCCTCCCTCCTTCCTTCCTTCCTTCCTTCCTTCCTTCCTTCCTTCCTTCCTTCCTTCTCTTCCTTCCTTCCTTCCTTCCGCTCATTCACAGGGACAACTGGCAGGCCAGTGACATGACCAAACTGCCCACAAGGCACAGACTTAACTTGCCTCCTTCTCCACCACCCCCCCTCTCTGTGGCACCATAGTGCCAGTACACAGCAATACCCTCACTAATTTGACAGTAAGTATGATTACATTATTTTCTTCTTTCTATATGTTTTCCTTTCACAGGTACACAGTGACATAGTAGTCAAGTGAGGCTAAATGATTTCTCTTTTTTCTTCACAGGTGACAGGTATAGTAAGACTGTGAGTGGACAACAGATATACCATCTGTGCAGTCACCCACAGTAGCTAATTGAGTATAGTCTAGCTAATTTTCTCTAGTCTTTCCAGGTCTTCTGTCCTGCTGCCTTTGCATCCAACAAGCAAGACATCTGCTCCTCTGCCTCCTCTGTCTGGGGCACCTTCATGCCATGTCAAGGCATGGCCATCACCATTGTGATGGTAAAAATCTATTCCAAAAGTAATTTTTTTCTTTAGAATTTTTGTTTCCTTTCACAGGCGCCCCAAAATAAAGAGTGTACTATAGTCTAAATAATTACTACCTTGTACTCACAGGTCTATTTTGATTCTGTCATGAGTGCCTTCTCCTCCAGCAAGCAATCCATCATCAACTTATTCACCAGATCGATGGTGTGATCAGTGTTGCAGACTCACGCTCATACCTCCTCCTCCTCATCCAGCTTATCCACCACTGTGTGTGCTCTTATTAAAGTCAACCCATCCTCTGTATCCAGTGTGAATACCAGTCATCAGCCTGATGCTACTGCCCAGTTCTACATTGTCACACAGCTGAAAATACCTTAAACAAGAGAAACAGGAGCAAGACACCTAGAGTGAAATACGAATAACATTTAAGAATTTAAAAACAAAATATGTGAAAAAAGTGAACACTTACCTTCCTTGGTAGGAAACAGTGCTAAATTAAATAACCAGATCCAGGTCAAATCCACACAGCAACAGAAGTTTATCAACCTCATGATAAATACCGGAAAAGAGAGAAACAGGAACAAAAGATGGTTAGAAAGATACTGTCTCTACATCCCCACCCACAGCCAAAATGAATAAAGGAAAAAATAAATGCTTACTTTTGCTGGTAGAATACACAGCGATACTCGAAGATCATCATCCAGATCTGCACCACAAACAGACATTGTCATTTCGTGAAAAAATACCCAGGATTTTTGGTAGCTACAGTACAGTTCATCGGGACAGGTGCTGTGCTGTGGTGGGAGATTTACACAGCAAAGAAGCAACATATTAATTCAAGAAGACCATCTTGTTTGGCTTCCTGGTGCAAACATTTCCAGATTGGGGAATTTATTAGACTGAGAATTTCTGGGCACTAAAATTCATCATCTGAAGTACTTTACAAGAATTGTGTTGGTGGGACTGACACACAGATTGGTACCGTGTAGCAGCATGCAGCAGTCTGATGTATTTTTTCTGGTAGTTGAGGAAAAATTCTGGCAGTACAGAATTTATATGTTATGCTTTTCTCACAATTTCCCCTTAAGTACATTACAAGAACTGTGGTGGGAGACTGACACACAGTGCAACACCTTATAGCAGCATGCAGCAGCCTGACATACTTATTCTGGTAGCTGAGAAAATTCTAGAAGGACAGAATTTTCATATGTTGTGCTTTTCTCACAATTTCCCCTGAAGTGAATAACAAGAACAGTGGCAGGGGGACTGACACACACAGGACAGCACCTTGTAGCAACATGTAGCAGCCTGATGTATTTATTGTGCTAGCAGAGAAACATTCTGTGAGTACAGGATTTATGCACTGTATGTTGTGCTTGTCTCATTATTTCCCCTAAATTGTACTATAAGAACTGCTGTGGGGGGACTGATATACAGCACAGCACCATGTAGCAGCATGTAGCAGCCTAATGCATTTTTTCTGGTAACTGAGAAAAACTCTGGGCATACAGAATTTATGTATGTTGTACTATTCTCACAAATTCCCCTAAAGTGCATCACAAAAACTGTAGCAGGGGACTGACACATAGCACTGCACCTTATAGCAGAATGCAGCAGCCTGACATATTTATTCTGGTAGTTGAGAAAAATTCTGGGAGTACAGAATTCACATTATGCTGTGCCTTTTAACAATTTCCCCTATAGTACATAAAAAAAATTGTGGTAGGAGGACTGACCCACAGTTTAGCACCATGTAGCATCATGTAGCAGCCTGACTTATTTATTCTGGCAGTTGAGAAAATTTCTGGGAGTACAGAATTTATGCATCTTGTGCTTTTCTCACAGTTTCCTCTAAAGTGTGTTACAAGAACTGTGATGGGGGACTGACACGAAGGGCAGCACCTTGTAGCAGCATGATATATTTATTCTGGTAGTTGAGAAACATAATGAGAGCAGAAGATGGTGATAGTGTAAGGACTGCACATTTAAACAAAAAGAACAACATAGAGAGGAAATCCAAATTTTTTCTTTTGTTCAGCTGGCTGATGATAGCTGATAGCAAAATTTAGATAGATAGAATGAAGTAGTATCAGAAATTAGGACCGAGAGAAAAATGAAGCTGTACACATTTTTTCTTCTTTCAGCTTTTAACTTTTTTTTTATAACATGTAAAGAATAAAGGAGACAGTAAGACCGACAGGAAATGATGATGATGAGTCTTTCCTTGTAACAATGAGTGTAGATAGTATAGGACTGTAGCCTGGGGATAGAGGGTGCACGGCCAGGATGGAGTTCTGCTAGCACTTTAAGAATGCTCAATTGGTTTGGAACAACAGCTCCAAAGACTGTTTCATAGTTCCAGCTTAATGGGAGAGCTTCCCTCTCTCCCCTAGCAGTTCTGTCACTTCATTATGGATGGAATTAGAAGGAGGATCTGAGACCAGTCTCTCAGGTGATCCCCACAGCACCTGAGTCCAGCTGTAGCTCTCTGTCCCCTAGTCCCTTTCATCCCTACCATGTCCCCCTCCAGGACCTGTGCCCCATGTGATGGTCCACCACATTGCCACTTCTTGAACTGCCCACCTTGTGGCACAGAAGGTGGACTTAGGGTGCCACTGCCTTCACCACTCTCAGTTGTTTCATTCTGTCTCCTCCTGACACACCCTTCTCACTCTTGGCAGTGCCTCACCTTAAAGGGGACCAGAAATTAGTGTAGCAGTGAATAATGTTTTCATTAACAGAAACAAAAGTTATACACTGAAATGATCCATAGTTAACTGTACCTTTTTTCCCCCAATACTTTATTAATTTTCCAGTATATTCAAACATGTTCCATCATTAGGGTGCAGGTATGGACCACATCACACGAATCAATGCGTATCTTATCACATAATAAATTACATAATAAATAGCATGATAAATAAGAGGGGTTCTACATTGTGCAAATGGATTAATTACAAAGGTTTGCTGACGATCTAAGATAAGGTTAATTTAGACTCATAACATTACACCAAGAAATCTTTTGACTTCCAAAGATCTACTTCTTTATTGTATAAATTCCACACTGGCTGAACATTAAAAAATGGCCGTAATTATAAAGTGCTGTTAAGAACAGCTGCCTCCATTCGTATTTGGGAAAAGACCAATCTATGACATCCTGTTTCCAGTATTTTAGAATAAGCCTCTTGCCTGCCATGATAGTTGCCTGAAGAAAAAAACTTCTCATTTCCCTTTAAACCTTTTGTATTGTATATTTCCAATATTGTAATTTTTAGGTCATCTCAGTGTGGGATATTAATACCAATAAGATTCAATATCTCAGAAGTTTTTCTCCACCAGATCTTGAAAGCCCTACAGTTCCAAAAGGTATGTGTCATATCAGCATTTAACTCCCTACAGTGCCAACAAGAGTCATCGTGTAACAACTTCATCCTATAGAGTCGATGAGGTGTAAAGTAAGCTCTGTTCAAAATGTTGTACTGGATGACTCCGGCTCTTGTCAATTTATAGTGAGAAATAGTGTAACAGGCTAGGTCCCATTGTATTTCTGTATAAGTGTATAAGCTCTTTTTCTGTATAAGCTCTTTTTCCCATTTTTGAATGGTTGATTTATAGATCTGAAGATATGATTTTTGTAGATTATCCGTCAGCCATGCAAAAAATGTACTATACCTATTTGTTTTTATTTTAACTAACGTTAATTCCAATTCTTTGTTATTCGGGGCCCTTTCCCATCTGGAATAATCTTTCTTGTATAAACTTATATATTGATTGAAAAGCATACAATAGTTTGATCCTAACTGAAATTTATTCTTGAAGATATCCCAGGATAAAAGCCTACACTTCTCAAAAAAAAAAAAAAAAATTCAATTTTTTTATTCCCTTACCTTCCCATATTTTATTGTGTAAAGTTTTGTCTCCTATTTTGAAATTGAGATTTTTCCAAATTCTATTTTCCGGAGAGAGATGTAAATCCCATTTTATTTTATTTGTATATTTTATTATCCCATCGGCCATATAACTCACTATAAGGCTCTTGGAATTTTTCAAATGTCTAGCAGTGAAGACAATTTGGGACAAATCCATGTGCTCTGACTAGGAGGTGAAGATTATATCATTCAAAAGGGACAAACTGGGCCTATCATATTTCTCATCTAAGGCCCATTTGAAGACCATTTTCATTAAATATGATAAATGATATTTTTCCAAATCAGAGCAAACTACCCCCCCCCCCCCGGTTCACTGGGAGACAAAGCTTTTCCCATGAAATCCTAGGGTGTTTCTTATTCCAGATAAAGCTTTTAAGATGCTTATTTATTTGTTTAAACCAAGATCCAGGAATGGGTATCATTAATGTTTGTAATCTGTATGAAAGAAAAGGGACTATCACCATTTTTAAAACAGATTTTTTTCCCCATAGGGATAAGGGAATCTTATTCCAACACTGTATTTTGTCCCTGACCAAATCCACAAGTTCTTTAAAGTTTAATTTAAACAAGGTTTCAATCTGACTGTGTATATAAATTCCCAGGTATCTCATGTCGTGTTCTTTTACAGTGGCCTATATATGTTGTTGGATTAGACCTGGATCTTGAACATGAAAATTAATCATCTCAGTTTTCCACTCATTTATTTTATAACCTGCCACTTTTAAGAATCTTTTTATAACCAGATTCAATTCTTGTACACTGTTCCCTGGGTCCCAAAGTATTAAGAGAACATCATCGGCAAAAGTGTTCAGTTTTACGTCTTCTGACTCTATTTTAATGCCTTGAATATCCCTGTTTGCTCTAATTTCACTCAGGAATGGTTGTAACCCTAACACAAAAAAGGAGGGTGACAATGGGCAACCCTGGCAGACCCCCCCTATGGAGCACAGTGATTTCAGAAAGATTTCCATTTGCTTTATTTTGAGCCATTGGTTTTGAATACAAAGTCTGAATAATAAAAATGAAATCAGGGTGAAAACCGAAGGCCCTTAGGGTGTTGAATAAATAAGGCCATTCTAACATGTCGAAAGCCTTAGTTGCATCTAAGGCCATGAATATTGCTGGGGAGTCTGATTTTTGTAAATATTCAATTAACAATTGTATTTTTAGTAAACTTGCTTGTATTGTTCTGGTAGGAATAAAACCAGTCTGATTACTATGAATTAACTTGGTAAGGGGGGGGGGTGTTCTATTATTCACTATTTTTGCCAATATTTTTAATTTATATTCAATATTGCAATAGGTCTGTAATTTTCTACTTGTTTACTGGATTTTCCCTGATTCAGTAATACTAAATGCATGCTTGTGAGAATAACTGTGGCATTTTCCCAGTCTTAACGATCTGGTTGAATAATACTTGTAGATAATGAACTACTGTGTTTTCTAATGCAATATCACATTCTAAAGAGAAACCATCTATTCCTGGAGTTTTTGATTTAGCCATTTGATGCATGGTGTCCCTGATCGCGGCTTCAGAAATTTCACTCATTAAAATCTCTGCCTCTGTATCATTTAATTTAGATCCTATAAATTGTTCAAAATATTCTATTTCCTCATTTGAAGGGGAACATTCTGAGGTATAAAGTTTTGTATAAAACTTAGCAAATTCACCCAATATTTCTATTTGCTCAGAAACTGTTCCATCTTCCATTGATAATGAAACAATTTCAGATTTTTGTCTTTCTAAGGCCTGTACTCTATTTGCTAAGGTTTTCCCTATTACCTCACTATTATTCTTCCAATTTTTATTATGCAACACCCAACTTCTTTTTACATGAAAATATTCTGTAGACTCAATTAATCTCCTAAGATTTTTAAGTTATTCATTTTTTGTTGAGTCCCCCAATTTCATAGCCCTTTCCAGCAATAGTAGTTTTCCCTCTACCTCTTTTTGTTGTTCCATCTTTTGCTTATTCCTCTATAAGGATTCTGAAATCACCACCCCCTCGTATTGTAGCCTTGAGGACATCCCAACAGTCTATTATATTTGCATCAGACACTTTATTTTCAGTCATAAAATACTCTATAGCCTGTTTCATTTACCCCAAGAACAGATTATCTTGCAAAAGACTATTGTTTAAATGTCACAATTTGTTGACCCTATTTCCTCATCTCCTAACAAAAGATTGTAAGAAACTGGACTGTGATCTGAGATTAGTTTGATTTCTATTTGATTTGAACTGCATTTTAAATGAAGAAATAGATAAAACTTCTAAGGGTTTGAGCTGGGACAGGTACAAAGCAAAATTGTTGAGAAATTGTTTGGATCTGAACAACTTGGTCGATATCCGGAGGGAAATAAATGGAGGATCAAAGAACTATACATATTTTTCCTCTAAGCATGAGGTACACTCCAGACTGGACTTTGTTTTTATGTCTAGAGAATTGTTGCTAGAAACTATGACAGTGTCATATTTAACTGTACCTTAATAAACACTTAAGAGAAAAACTGTATTTCAATTGTTTTTTCTTTGATGGACAACATAGTTTCATAGTTTCATAGTTATTTTACAAGTTCAATAGGCCGAGGCCCATAGTGAACTCACCACCAAATTAATGGTGGTATTTGTATTTTGTTTCCCTCATATGGTCATCAAGTGAAGATTTAAAAATATGGACTGTATCACTATTAACAACGTTAGTAGGTAATGAATTCCATATTGGTGGTGCCCTCTTTGTAAAGAATTTCTGTCTTCATTGGGTTTTACTAACTTTACATTTGATTTTATCTTTGTGCGATCCAGTTTTACTTACACTCCCATGTTTTTCAAGACATATGATGTCAAGTGTGTCACTATTATGTAAGGCATTATATATGTGTATAAGGTCACCTCTTAGTAACCTATACTGATGTGAGTATAAATTCAAGGACTTTAGCCTATCCTCATATGGTAGATGTTCAAGCTGTTTCACTCTTTTAGTAGCTCTTCTTTGGACTTTCTCCATCATTCTCAGAGAACCTAAAGAAGTAGGTGCACAAAATGGGGCACAATATTCCATATGGGGCCCGACAAGACTTGTATACAGAGGCATCAGGACCTTAGCCTTCCTACTTTTTATATGCCGATGTATGCATCCTAGTATAGAATAAAATTTTTTGACTGTTCTCTTTGTATGAACATCGAAATTCAAATCATTAGTTATAACTATACCCAGATCTCTTTCCTCTATTGTTGATTATTTTATCCTTAATTATGTAATTTGCCCTCTTATTGTTTGTTCCAAAATGCATCACTTTACATTTTAATTTATTAAATGTTATTTTGTTCTCGTCCGCCCAATTACAGATATTGTCTAAGCTTTCCTGAAGTTTAGAAACAGCTACTGAAGTGTTTACTATAGTAACAATTTTGCAATCGTCTGCATACTTTCCCAGCCAGACACTATTGCTCACTTTCATTGTGGATATAAGTGTATTAAATAACAAGGGGCCAAGGACAGAACCCTGAGGGACTCCGCTAGTCACAGGACCCCAGTCAGATTCATGTCCACGTATCACCACTCATTGTACTCTATTATTGAGCCATAAATTAATCCACCTAATGATGTTTCCATGGAATTTTAATTTATACAGGGTATTTAACAAGATTCTGTGAGACACAGTATCAAACGCTTTAGCGTAATCCAAAAAAACAACATTCATGGGCAGGCCCTCATCAAGAGCTTCACTAACTGGCTCAAAGAAACTGATTAAATTGGTCAAGCAAGATCTACCAGGAGTAAAACCGTGTTGTGAAATATCACAAGCTGCAGTTTTATACAAATGAACAGTCATCCTGGTTTGAATTATTCACTCCATTATCTTGCCGATCACAGAGGTCAAGCTAATGGGCCTATAATTTTCAACAAATTATTTACTGCCACTTTTGTGTATAGGCACAACATTTACACATCTCCACTCCCTTAATGTGATCCCACTAGTTAATGAAGTATTATACAATACTGCCAATGGTCCTGCCAGCTCGTTTACCAATTTTTTTTAGAAATTCTGGGGCAATACCATCTGGGCCAGGTGCTGATCTTCTTTCAACCTTTTTATGTTATCCATTGCTTTTTTTCAGTGATACTTTCCATTATTCCTTCATTGTGTGTTAGTTTTAATTCAGTATGTTCCTTAGGGATGAATACAATATGAAAATAATTGTTTAGTTCATTAGCCATATCAGAATCTTTGGACACTACTGCTTCTTGTACTTTTAGCAGCCCTATAGAAGTTTGGCTACCCCTAAGTGATCCAATATAGTTGAAAAAAAACTCTTTTTATTATTTTTACTTTTTGAATCAGTAGCTAAATGAAGTTCAAGTTTTTGTTTCCTTTTTTAATTGTTTTTTGTGAGAGTTTTATATTTTAGAAAATGAGATATGTTTTGAGACTTCTTATATTTTCAATATCTTATGTTTTATTTTTTATAACTTTTTTATTTCATTTGCCCACCATAACAGAATTATTTTTGAGCTTTTGTCATATTTTATTCTCAAAGGGACCCATGTATTGATGCAATGTGTAATCTTAATATAGATTATATCCCATTGGTCTTTTAAATTTAAATTTTCTGTTAGTTCCAAAGCCCAATTCCAATTACTTAGGTCATTTTTTATAGATCCATAATCACCTTTATTAAAGTCTCTAATTTTAGTTATTCCATTATTACATTCTTTGTTGATTATATTTAATTTAAATTGTAATATGTTATGATCACTATCAAAGAAGGGTGGCAGTACTATTGGTTTAATATTGATATTATTAGAATTAGTTAAAATAAGATCAAGTATCTTGGATTCCCTAGTGGGTTCTGGGACAAGTTGTTCAAGATTATTCTGTAAGGCAAATTCTAGAAATATTTTTTCCATAGTTCCTCTTGCTTCAAGTGTAATCCAATTAATATTTGGCATATTAAAGTCTCCCATAAGGATATACTCATTAGGCACCTCCATACTTTCAATGGTACTAAGGAGAGCCCCATTGCTGTGGGTGTCTAAACTGAGGGATCTATAAACCAAACCAAGAGTAATTTTCTTATTATTCAAGTAAAGATTGACCCAAAGTGCCTCTATATCATTGTCATGGAGTTTCTTAACTTCAGATTTTATACTTTCATTTACATAGAGGGCAATACCTCTCCCTTTTTTATTTTTCCTGCTTTTGATGAATTTATTGTATCCTGGGATATCAATGTCCCAATCAACCGTAGTAAACCAGGTTTCACACACAGAACATACATCAACTTCCTTGCTGATTAGTGTATATCTCAACACTTCCATTTTATTATGCAGGCTTCTTGCATTAAGTGATTGGATTATTATGTTTTTTTATTTCAAATGTGTGTCATGTATCTTATTTTTCTTTGTTCTTTTTAAATTCACATTAGTTCTTCCTACAGCCTGATCCGTGTGATACTGCTCACCCCCGTGTATTTTATTTGTCTTTATCTTGTTTAAGTTTTCTTTAGTTTTTCCATTAGCCTGATCTATGTTATACCTCCCTCCTCCCCTTGACAGTTTAAATAATTTCTTATGTATTTTCCCATGTGTGAGCCTAATTTATATTTATCTTTATTATTTAAATGAAGCCCATCTTTGCAATAGTATGCGTTGTTTATACTATAATCTTCCCAATGAAAAATGTATCCAGTTCCTTGTTTCAGAGTCCAAGAGCGCAACCAATTGTTCACCCTTTGCAGTTTTAAAGTCTGTTCATAAGTAGCCTTAGATATTGGCAATATTTCTGAAAATGCAAAATCGCATCCAGAATTCTCTAGTTTATTAGTCATAGCTACAAATTCTTGCTTAATTTGCTGTTCACTCTGTGTAAATATGTTATTAGGTCCTGCATGAATTATAACTAGGGAATTCATCGCTTCCAATTTCAAATTATCATTAACCATTTTATTTATATTACTAATTTTTGCACCTCTGAAACATGATAATGTTCTTGAGGCCTTATTCTCATTACATACAGTTTGATCAAGCTCTTTCACTAGGGAATCTCCCAGAACAAATATTTGTTTTCTACCTGGTAACTGCACACTATCTCCATATTCTTATCACAGATAGGCCCATCTGTGCTCACTGTTTTCGAGTTTAAGTCCCCAGTTTGTACATCATTGCTCTCCCGGATGGGCTGTAAAGATACCAATGCTGCACAGTTACTAATTTTTTCCTGACCAATCCCACTAGATTTAATGTAATCAATGCCATCCTCAGTGCCCGGAGTGCCATCATTAGTAGCAGATTGTAGGGCAAGAGGATTAGAGGAATTGAAGGGAGAAGGGCTCTAAAGATACTAATGTAGCACAGTTACTGTCTATATCTTGACTAATACCACTGGATTTAAAGCTGTTAAAACCATCCTCAGTATCAGGAGTACAATCATAAGTTGCAGAGTGTGAGGCAAGAGGATCAAAGGAATTTTGAAGTGAGCTATTAAAGGTACCCATATTTTTCCCTTTCCTTCTTTTAGTTATTTTTGTACTTTGTACCTGGAACCATTCTTCCTCTATATTGGTAAATAGTTCTTCTTCCCTGGTTCTTTTTTTTGTTACCGATTTTTGTGTAAGTGTTTTGCTTATATTCTCCTTTTGATTCTGATTTAAGTCCGCTTGGGACAACAGTATCATTGCCTATATTTTGTTCATGGAATCTATGAGACATATCTTTCTTGCTTTTCTCTAGTTCACTTAATCTTATATTGAATTAATTTATCATCAGCATTAATTCTGCATTTTCCCAACATTTTGTACATGTACAGTATTTTGTTCAGGTAGAAACACTGAGGAATCCAAGCTGTATATATGGCAAGATTTGCCCTTAGTTTCAATTGTCCAGTCTTTAGTTATAGTACTGTTTTCCATGATTTGTACAATCCTTTACCACTCTGTAATTTCTGTAGTGAAGTATATTGTTTTGTTATTTAGCTACCCAACTGTAGAAGTCGTTATACAAATAAGCTCCTTATGTCTCTCAATAATACAATGCAGTACTGTGATACTACGATTGTAGTTGTCTTTATGAAGGCTTTCTCTTTTATATGAGTTACAAGTTGTATCCACTATCCCGGCTAGTTACTATATCATACAGGATTGTTCAGAGTAATGTTCATGTACTCTGCAAAACCCAGACTGTTAAATACTTGTAACTTATAGAACTAGCCTGTAGTAACCAGTGAGATATTTCTATTTTTAGGCCCTTACCCCTGTTCCCCATCTGATGCCATCAGAGGCCACTAACCTCTGCCATGTCACCTCCACTCCACACTCGGCTCCACTTGATAGAGCTGAGCAAGATATAGTGTGCCCAGCTGTGATGTCACCCTGTTGCCAGGAGATGCCTGCTCACTAAAATACCTCCCTGTGTGTCTTGGCAATGTACATAGACTGCCTTTAAAAAGGCAGTCTAGTCAACACAAGAACACCCTGAAAATGCCGGTTCAAAGCACCGTAGTGCCTGCCCCAGTGACAATCACAGGTACAATACCTCTTCAATAGTTAAAAACACTCGCTCCTCTGTGCATCCCTTGGACAGACCTAAAATGAAATGCCACAATAGAATACAGGCTCGCTAGAGCTGAGCAAGATATAGTGCACCCAGCTGCGACATCACCCTGTTGCCATGTTACCAGGAAATGCTCTCTAACTGAAATACCTCCCTGTGTGTCTTGGCAATGTACATAGACTGCCTTTAAAAAGGCAGTCTAGTCAACACAAGAACAGGCTGAAAATGCCGGTTCAAGGCACCATAGTGCCTGCCCCAGTGACATTCACAGGTACAATACCTCTTCAATAGTTAAAAACACTTGCTCCTCTGTGCATCCCTTGCACAGACCTAAAATGAAATGCCACAATAGGATTCTGCATAGCTCTCTTCCTGGAACCAGTTATTTTGAGTTCTTATTATACATCATGGTCTGTGTACAGAATGTTAAGCGCAAGCTGTTAACCTATCAGAACCATGCTTGGAGGTCTGTGCACAAACCATGACAGAGTTAAAACTCCAGATCACTTATTCCATGAAGAGAACTGTATCAAAATGCTGACCATGAAAACAAAACAATCTAAAAATACAGTTTTTCACATCACTGTTTATTCGGGTACAGTTACATATGGATTATTTAAGGATATGAGCATCATTTCTGAAAATAGGAACACTGTAAACAGGTTCAAATTAGAAATAATTTCCTGTTCTCTTCAAGGTGGATGTGCTGGCCACCTCTTCCCAAATTGCTGCCCTGTTTTCGATGCTGAACAATGGTGTGACACAAGGTGCATGTCACCACACTGTTGTCGGCAGGGTCAATCACAAAAATGTCCAAAAACAAGGGTCTTTTGCAGCTGACAAGGGAAGGAGCCAGATGGTCCCAGTTGGGACTCCTTCTCCTCACTAGGCTCAAGTGGCAGCACACCAACAGTGGGGTGCAGGGACAGCTGTTGCAGCAGGTACTAGCATTCTGGACTACCTGTGGTCCCTTTCCCAGCAGGGGCTTTGGTTGATGACCCTCAAGGTGCACCTGGCAGCCATCTCTGCTTACCAGGTGTGGGCTGGTAAGCAGTCGGTAATGCAGGAGAAGGTTGTCTGGCACTTTTCAAGGGCCTAGATCACATATCCCCTCCGGTGCATGAACCACCACCTCCGTGGGCTTACTGCTGGTATTGGCCAAGCTCATGGGCAAGCCATTCAAACCAATGCACAGGTGTGACATCTCTCATCTGTCATGGAAGACCACCTTCTTGGTGGCTATCATGTCAGCCAGAAGGATTAGGGAGCCCCATGCACTTTCCATCGAAGCTCCATCGAAGATCCCTACCTGGTCTTCCACAGGGACAAGGTTGTCCTGTGCTCCCACATGAAGTTTCTCCCGAAGGTGGTGTCAGACTTTCACCCGAACCAGGTGTTGACTCTGCCAGCGTTCTACCCCAATCACACCTTGGAGGCTGAGTACAGGCTCCATACTTTGGACCTGAGAAGAGCGCTCACTTACTACAAAGAGCATATGGCAATGGTTCAGGGAGAGGTTCACTAGCTGTTTGTCATCTACACTGAAGCCACACCTGGCAGGCCTGCAGCAAAGTGGATGATTGGCAGGTGGATCACTTCCTGCATTGATCTCTGCTATAGGTTGGTGGGTAGGGAGCCTCCTGTAGGGCTTAGGGCTCATTCCACCCATCATACTGCTGTCTCGGTGGCTGCTTCTAGGGACAATCCCATCCAGGAAATCTGCAGGGCTGCTACCTGGAAGTTATCACACACCTTCATTTCCCATTATCACATTGACCTTGATTCACACCGGGATGCTGGTTTTGGAACCTCAGTTCTCCAGTCCCTGTTCCCTAAGTAGAGGGTGTGCACCTTGCCTCCCTCCTCCCAGAGAACTGCTAGGAGTCTGCCTGACAGTGTCGGTAGAACAACATATCCACACCCCTAGAAATACAGGTTACTCACCTGTAACAGGAGTTCTAAGAGTGGTATATGTTGTTCATCCAAACGGACCCACCCGACCTCCCCGGCTTTGGCACACAACCTGGCTTCCAGTGGCCTAGATCTGGCGTCATGGGACGGAGCCAAGAGTTTCATCACCTGGGTGGGTGGGAGGAGCCACCTTGAAGATTTTCCGGGCCATCTTAACGCAGCAAGGTACCTGCCAAACAGTGTGGATGAACAACATATACCACTCCTAGAACTCCTGTTATAGGTGAGTAACCTGTATTTTCGATA
This sequence comes from Neoceratodus forsteri, assembly GCA_016271365.2. Taxonomy (NCBI): domain Eukaryota; kingdom Metazoa; phylum Chordata; order Ceratodontiformes; family Ceratodontidae; genus Neoceratodus; species Neoceratodus forsteri. The sequence continues at coordinate 1,703,352,303 of CM028129.1, read as the reverse complement.
GTCTGATTTCCAGTAACATGGAGAAGGATGATTTTATTTTCTAAATACTTTCTCCTACTACTTGTTCTTTCTTTACCAATGACAGACTACCATCTGAAAGAAAGGAGGAAAAGTGCCATTTAGGGGTGTGTGAAAAAAATTCCGTTGGCGGAATTTCCGGAAAAGAATCGAAATTCCTCTGCGAAAGTGTGGAAATCATTTTTGCAACTTTTGCAGAAATTCAGCCTTTGAACTGTGGAATAAATATACAGACTGTGGGTTAATTTATTAAATTGCTGGGAAAAAATCTGCAGAACGGATCACTGCCAGTGGTCAGTTCTGAGGCTTTTTTAACCACAGTTTAATTCATTAATCCACCCTCTGTTAATCAGGGGTCCCAGTAAATAAATAAATAAATACAAATCCAATCCCTCCCTTGGACCCTTCTGGTGTCTAGTGGCCCCCCCCGCCCACCGATCTTGGGTCCCAAGTAAAAAATCCCTGATCCCTGCTGTCTAGTGGTCCCCCCACCCAGGGATCATGGCCTGTGGGTCCCAGTAAAGAAGAAACAAAAACTTCTATCCCTCTCTAGTGTCTAGTGGCCCCCCATCCACCAATCATGGCCCCCAAAAATATTTTATTTCTCTGGTGTCTAGCGGACCCCCTCCCTATCCTGGATTCCCTTAATCCACAAAACAAAAACAGCCATCAGTTCACCAACTCATCCCCCTCTATTCCCAGCATTCCCTGGTGTCTAGTGGACCCCCATCCCCTATCCCTTATAAAAAAAAATAATCCCAATAACCTGGTGTCTAGTGGACCCCCCACTCTGGTGTCTAGTGGCCTCCCACCCTGACAGTTCATCTGCCACCACCCCTTCCCTCCCCCACCCTGCCTCTGAGCAGGCCACCAGCACAGCCCTCCTCTCTCCTCCACTACCAGTGGCCCACTGAACTGTTAGTGAATGACCCTGTGGTTGTACAATCATGCGCTCATTCATTGACAGTTCATTAAACTGTGGATAGAATAAATTCTGTAGTTTATATGCATTTTTCCACAGTTCACAAAAAAGTCCTCAGAACACGGTGAAAATCGATGGAAAATCCCAGTTTTGCCAATGGCGAAAGTTCCGAAATTTCTGTGAAATTTTGCAAAAAAATGTTTTAGGTGCCGTATTGGTCCTTTCAAGAACAGATTCAGAAACAAATGATTTGATGCCTTTTATTGGACCAACGTGGATGTTACAGAAAAGAACAAAGTGCTCTAGCTTTTGAACCTACCTGGTCCTTCTTCAGAAGCTTTATGGCAGTTATTTTGAAAATCCCATACTATTAACACCAGATTATGTTGAAAAAGCAGAAATAATTCTCATTGGTTTAACTATACATTTAAAACCTAACAGAAGATTATGTCAGAGAAGCTAACTAATATACTCATTTTTAATAGCTTTCTGACGAATCTTCTGTTATGTTTTAAATGTATATGCTAAACTAATGAGAATTATTTATGTTTTTTCAACATACTCTGGTGTTAATAGTATGGAATTTTCAAAATAACTGCCATAAAGCTTCTGAAGAAGGACCGGGTAGGTTCGAAAGCTAGAGCACTTTGTTCTTTACTGTAACATCCATGTTGGTCCAATAAAATGTATCAAATCATTTGTTTCTGGATCTGTGAAATTTTGGAAATTTCGCAAAAGTTCCGAGAGAGCAGAATTCGCAACTTTCGTTCACCACCAGCGCTGCTGCCGTAGCCGATTGCGCTTTTCATCTGAAACTGACAAAAGAATGTGGTGAGTGAAAAATAGAGAGAACGAAGCGAGGGATCAGCTGTGCATGCTGTGGGTTAGATTAGAACTTCTGATTGTGGTTTGCATTCGATGTTGCTGTACCCTAGTAGTGACGTACCCAAGATGGTACAACAACAGTTTGACATCACTACTAGGGTACAACAACACTGGGGATTCACTGAATGCCATTAACAATAGCGCTCTCCCATACACTATAATAGAATAAATAAAGAACAATTTCATGTACTGCAACTAAAACAAAGTGCAGTAAACTTTAGTAGTGCATAGAATCATGAGAAAACACACTGAGACTAAAATAAAGACTTCAAGGTTAGCCTTGAACAAAAGGAACTCATGTATAAGACATGGGGAGTAACACAGCAGGACATGCGGAAATAAACAATATGAAGTCACCATTATGCCTTGGTGTATTAAGCACTGGGGACAATAACCATTTCTGTTATTGATATTAACAGGTAGTAGTCCAAAGACTATTAAAGGACTTCATGTTTCCCTCTGTCAGTATTTTAAAGGAGTAGCAGTCAACAGGGTCTACGGTAATATTAAATTACCATGCTTCTCTGGGGGCTATGAGACCCGAGGCACAGCCGAGTGTTTTCAACCACCTGGGAACTGCAGTAACTGAAGGCATTACCCAACACTCAGGAGAAGAAGCCAGAAGGTGAAGGAAGGAAACATATTCAATTCAGTGCTTCAGAGTAACTGGTAACTGGTATTTTTCTTTCAAACTTAGATTGTAGGCTTGTAGTGACACTATACTTTCTTTCTGTGTTGTCTTTACTTATAATTGTTTTTGGGCTGTTGAAAATTTAAAAAATAGTGGTGGTGTAATTCTGTGCTGTCTTTAATTGCTGCAAATTTTATCTTGGCTTGTCTGACTGTCCTGTAGCTGGGTGAAGGGTGTTAATTGTCTGGCCTCTGACCTCAGCTACGTGATAACTGGAGGTGGGGCTTAGTCACAGTTAAAGCAGCAAACAGAAGTTCATCTTCTCAGAAGAAGCCAGAAGGTGAAGGAAGGAAACATATTCAATTCAGTGCTTCAGAGTAACTGGTAACTGGTATTTTTCTTTTAAACTTAGATTGTAGGCTTGTAGTGACACTATACTTTCTTTCTGTGTTGTCTTTACTTATAATTGTTTTTGGGCTGTTGAAAATTTAAAAAATAGTGGTGGTGTAATTCTGTGCTGTCTTTAATTGCTGCAAATTTTGCCCTGATAAAACTGATTGACAGGAGCTAAACACAGGGTATAGTAAGAGGTGTGAAGTAGGAGGGGCATAAGGGGGAAGAAGACCACCCTCAGCACGACAAGTGTTTTGACTCATTTATTTATTTATTGGTTTCTTTTTCCTTAAAAAAATATATATCTGAGGATCAGTTACAGGTTTTTAATACTGTAAATAAATAAAAGAGAACTAAGAGAGCTTCAGTAGCAGATAAGTAGTTGAATTCGTATAATGTGGGAGTGGTGCAATGCAGTGGCTGTGGGGCAGCCATATTCAGCAGACCTTTCTGACACTGGAGGTGCTGCCTCATCTGCATGCATCTCTCGGGACTGAGGGATGAGGTAGCCAGACTCAGGAGCGAAGTAAACTGGGTCAGGAGTACCATCACCCCTGTCCAGGAACCACCCAGTCCAATGCAGCTGCCTCAAAGGATGCCGAGCGAGAACACTTGGATGACAGTGGGCTCAGGGAGGGTTAGAGCAGTCAGGCAGAGGCACATCCCAGATCCTATTCTCTCAAGAACTCATATGCCACACTGGCAAATGAGGACAACCAAATAGAGGTACCCAGGGAAGTGGAAGGAAAGGATGTGGAGGTTAGGCAAGGAAGGTGACCTCCAGTGGGGAAAGCAGTGGACCCCAGAGGAGGAGGAGGAGGAGGCGAATCCTGGTGGGGACTCCATCATAAGAGGGATCCAGCTAGGAACACAGGAGGGAGGACAGGAGGTGAGGTGCCTACCAGGTGCCACGGCATGGAGGGATGGAAGGAAGATACTGGGGATCACTGGGAAGGCAAGACAGGAGGGTGAGCTGGATGTCAATATCCACCTAGGTACTAATGACTTGGCAAATGGGGAGCCAAAGGAAGTTCAGGGAAGAGTTTAGGAAACTGGGGAGGGCTCACAAGTAGCTACTTCTGTCACTTTCTGTAAAATACTACCTGTGAGAGGCAAGGGAGAGATAGGAGTGCATGCACCAGGAACTTTAACTCATGGTTGAAGAACTGGTGCTGTGGAGGAAGGGTTTGGATTCATTGGTGACTGGGGACCCATCTGGAGGGATGGAGGTTTGTTCAAGCCTGACGGCCATCCATCCTGGAGGGAATCCAAGCACTCAATGATAAGTTTAAATGCTACATTGACAAGCATTTAAACTAGCAAAGGGGTGGCAGGCCAGCAAGGATGGTACCTACTTGCTCACCCCCACAGCTAGTAATGGAACCAGTGAACCAGAGGAGTGGCTATCTCTGCAAAACAGTGTGCAAAAGTTGGAGATTAGTGTCCAAAAGGTGGATAAGCAGAAAGGGCAAAATTCAGCAGAAGGGCAGACAGCAAGGAGAACCAGGGATAAATGACAGACAAGGAAGGGGCTGAGTAGAACAGTGAAGCGTCTAGGGAGGTCAAATCATGGAAAGCCATGTGCAAATGCCAGGAGCCTTAGCAACAAGATGGAAGATCTGGAGGCTATCATGGTACAGTCAGACCTGGACATTGTGGCCATCACTGAAACCTGGTGTAATGATAACCATGACTGGGAGATGGCCATACCTGGCTACAACATATTCAGAAGAGACAGAGCAGGCAGGAAGGAGGAGGAGGAGGTGGCACTGTATGTGAAAATGACATAAGGGCCACAGAGATCCAGGAGGAACAAAATGGGGAGAGATACTGTGGGTTAAGCTGGAAAGGAAAATGGGCCAGCCATCCACAGGTGTGGTCTATAGACCACCAGCCCAGGAAGGAAGAAACAGATAGGAGTGATAGCCATCCAAAGGATGGCTGACAAAAGGGTGAGGTAGTACTGGTTGGAGACTCTAATATACCAGATGTGGACTGGAGCATCCCAGCAGCAGCATCAACTAGGAGCAGATTTATCCTGGACTCCTTCAGGGTGCCTTCCTCAAGCAACTGGTCATGGAACCAACTCCGCAGAAGGCAATACTGGACCTTGTGCTCACAAACAGGGACAGTGTGATGGGGGTAACAGTGGGGAGCACCTGGTAACAGTGACCACCAGTCATTGTGGTTTGAAATCACAGAAGAGCAGAACCAAACCACACAAAAACACGTATTCTGGATTTTAGGGGCAGACTTTGGGAAAAATGGGGAGATGCTTGAAAGAGGCATTAAGGGAATGGGACAGGAATCAGGGATTGAGGAACAGTGGGCAGTATTTAAAATGGGGATTATAAGAACAACAGAATTATGCATTAAGCAGGTTAGCAAGAGGAAAAGAAAGAGGAGACCATTATGGTTTTCCAAAGAGGTAGCAAAGAAAGTGAAAGCCAAAAAGACTGCATTCAGGCAATACAAAAGACACAGGCAGAAGGGATGGGAGAAGTACCAGGAGAAACAAAGGAGGCAGGGAAGTCAGTAAGGGAAGCCAAAGCTCAGACAGAAGAACACATTGCAAAATCAGTGGTTAAAGGGGACAAAACCTTTACAGGTACATAAGTGAAAAAAGAAGGACAAAGGAGGGATAGTTAGACTGAAGGGGAGGATGGGAGCCGCTGAGGATGACAACAGTAAAGCTGACATATTGAACAGGTATTTATGCTCAGTCTTTACTAAGAAGAGAGAGGGTAATGGGTCTGAAGGGGTACAGGGTGAGAATGGTGCAGAATGGACACAAGTCCCTTTACACAGAAAGGGTCCCGAAGGAACTGGAAGTAATAAGGACAAAGCATGGGGCCAGATGGGTGCACCCCAGGGTCCTAAAGAACTAAGAGAGGTGGTGGCTGAACTCTCTGGCTATCCTGTTCAGCCAATCACTGGAAACAGGGAGGTACCCAAAGACTGGAGGACAGCAGATGTAGTCCCTTTATACAAAAATGGGAACAAAGAGGAAGCAGGGAACTACAGACCAGTCAGGTCTCACCTCAGTAGTGGGAAGAATCATGGAAGCACTACTGAAGGAGAGATTGGTGGAACATCTGGTTGTCAATGGACCACAGGACCCAAGCAGCATGGTTTCACCCGGAGAGGTCAGTGTCAGACCAACCTCATTGAATTTTGACTGGGTGACTAGGAGGTGGATCAGGAGGGCAGTGGACATGGCCTATCTGGACTTCAGCAAGGCCTTTGACACTGTGCCACATAGAAGACTATTACACAAACTAGGGAATAGTGGGTGTGGGCAGGACAGTAGTGTGGTGGGTAGGTAACTGGCTGGGTGGCAGGACACAGAGGTGTGGTGGTAAATGGCTGTCACTCCACAGAGGAAAGAGTGACCAGTGGGGTACCACAGGGATCAGTGCTGGGACCGGTCCTATTCAACATCTTCATCAGTGACATTGCACAGGATATAGAAGGCAGAATTTCACTGTTCGCTGATGACACAAAGCTCTGTAACAGAGTAGACACACCAGAGGGTGTAGACAGAATGAGAAGGGACCTGCAGAAACTTGAAGAATGGTCAAGGGTTTGGCAGTTGAAATTCAATGCAAAGAAGTGCAAGATAATGCATATGGGGCACAAAAACCCTGGCACAATATATCAGTTGGGGGGTGAGGATATAGCATGCACCAAGCAGGAAAGGGATCTTGGGGTTGTCATCTCTGATGACCTCAAGGTAGGAAACAGTGTGACAAGGCATCAGGTAAAGCAAATAGGATGCTGGGATGTATAGGCAGGCATCACCAGCAGGAAAAGGAGTCATAATTCCCTATACAAGACACTAGTGAGGCCCCACCTGAGTACAGTGTACAGTTCTGGAGACCATACCTACGTAAGGACATAGACAGGGTAGAGAAGGTGCAGAGGAGGGCAACACAGATGGTGCATGGGTTGCATCACAAATCCTATGAAGACAGGTTGAAGGAACTGAATATGTACTCCCTGGAGGAGAGGAGGAGAGAGGGATATGATAGAGACATACAAGTATCTTAGGGAGGAACAGGTGCAGGAAAACACTATTTTTAAGTGAAAAGATGTTTCAGGACTAGAGGGCATGGGATGAAGTTGGAGGAGGACGATTCAGAGGAAACATGAGAAAGAATTTCTTCACAGAACAGGTGGTGGACAAGTGGAACACCCTGCCAGAGGAAGTGGTGGGGCTGAAACAATCACGGATTTAAGAATGCATGGGATAGACATAAAGGAATTCTAGAGGTCAGGGGTAAGGGGAAATAGACTTCTAGGAAAACAAACTGAACTTACAAGCTCAAATGGGCAGACTAGGTGGGCCATAGGCCCTTATCTGCTGACACTATCTATGTATCTATGTATCTATGTGCTTATAAAATGGTTTTAAATGTGGAAAAAAAAATCACAAAAAATAAAAATCTGAACTACGTGGTAATGGAAATTAATATAGGGTCACGTGACTAGTTCTGGCCAAGCAGACTGCTGTTTTGATATAAGGCATTTTACAAGTTGCTTTATGCTACTTCTAAATGTAACATGTATGAACTCCTTCCATTTTTCAGTTTGTGCAAATGAATCAAATAAATCTATAGTGATTCTAATGTTGTGATGATAGGACACTTTAAAACTGCAGGGGAAGTCAATAAAAGTCCCAGGCTTCAAGATAGCCAGGATTCTGGAAACATCTTGGCTGACGTTGCTATGTGGGTCCCAGTTTAGAACATACTAGCTTCTCAGAGAGATGCTTTGAAATGGGGACTTATTAGGCCAGAGAGCAATTTTACTAGGCATAGGAATATGGCACGGGGCTCCATCCATCTGGGTTTGCAGATGTCAACAAGTCTTGTCTGGCTCCATCCCATATGGAAAAGAAAATGAATTTCAGTATGTGTGCTATACACCAGAAGAGTTATTTTGCCATGAAACTAAATGTTTTCTGAATTCATTTCTGTCTTTTTTTTGTTTGTTTACTTAAATTTTTTCCATAATCCTTTGAAGCTGCTGAGGCCTCATTTAGAGAACTGTGTATAGTTCTGGAATCCAGAACTCACTTGAGGAAAGATTGTGACTGACTGCAGGCAGTACAGAGGACGGCTACCAAGATGATCCAGAGGCAAAAGGGGAGAGGACTTATGAGGAATGCCTGGAGCAGCTGAACATGTATACTCTGGAGGACAGGAAGAAAAGTGAGGACACGAGAGAGATGTTCAAATTCCTCCACAGAATCAGAAGTGCAGACATCAGCGACTTGTTCACAATATGTAATAAAACTCCCACCAGAGGGAACTCTATGAAACTGTCCAGGGCAGGGTTAACAAAGATATCATAAGGTACTTTAGTACCAAAAGGTTGGGGAAAGACTGGAACACACTTCCGGATGAAGTCATACATACTGAGATGGTGGATGGGTGGGTGTAAGTGTGGATGGGACAGACATAGGGAAAAGTGTGGTTGGGTGTATTAGGGGGACAGGGGAGGACAGCTGGATTAACAGGGGCTCAGTTGGCTAGATCGGCAGGAAAGAGCAGACTGGACGGGCTCTTTAGGCTTTTTCTGCTGACATTTTCTCTGTTCACATGCCCTACTTCAACCAACCATAAGATCCTAGTCCAAGCCTCTCAAGGGAGTGCCAGTTGGTCCCTACAATACTTCAGATCCCTAAACCAGGAAAAGCCCATCCTTTACATGGCAGATGGATCTCTCCCAGGAGCCGCTCAAAGGAGAAACAAATGTGGGGCAGAGCCCATGGGGACAAGACATTCCAACTGGGCACTGCGGCAGGTGTGTCATCCTCCTTTTTCCTGACTTTTGACCCCTTCACTACTGCTGCTGGCTGCATTTGTTCTAGAATGTCACTTCCTGATGTCAGGATGACCTGATGACCTTACAAACCTGCACATTGTGCCCCTGCCTCATGCTGACACATCAGCCCTTGGCCACTAGGGGTAGTCAGTTGACATGATCTAGAGTCCATTCTCCCTAGAGGAACAAAGGGTTAGAACCTGTGCCTCACACTACTAGTCATTTACTGATCTCTCTGTTCATGATGTGAACCCAAGGAATTAGCATGCCAACCAACCAACCACCTGTTGCCTGGCACCATAGAAGCAACTTATTTCTTTCTATTTTTTTTTTTATTTTAGTTTTTGTTGACTGGGTAAGTGCACTAGATAAATTCTGCTTATTTTCAGGCACGACCCAGGGGAGGGGGATACAGATGAATTCCAACTGACCTTGAACCAGATTAGCTTTTGGTGGTATTTTTAGTGAATGAGGGAAATTTGGCCAGACACCGGGAAATTCTTCTACTGTTTTCGAGAAGTGCCATGGGATCTTTAACATCCACCTGAACTACCACCAATCCAGGCAGATGGGGCCTCGGTTTAACATCTCATCTGAAAGATGGCATCTCAGAATTGCAGCACCCCTCTCATGCTGCACTACTGTGTCAGTACTGGGATATTAACCCAAGTGCCAGATATGGTAACTGAACCCACAGCCCTCTGATCTCCCGGCCTCAGAGCCGAGTGTGCTACCTACGATTCAGATGTAATGTGAATTTTGGCTTTATTTCCTATTCTGTACTTATCTTCTGTCCACCAGACCAGCCAGTCATCTGATATCTCTAGGAGCTACCCCCTTTGTCTCACTGAAGCTCTTCCACCATGGGAGGAGCCTTGCCTCCTCACCTCCAGAGTCAGGACCATGGTGAGGGGAGACAGGAGCCATGGTTGGTGGAACAGGCCCTGTGGGTGGTGTGGCCTTCATCCTGTTGCAGTTTGTTTTCTTCTGCATTTTCTCCCTAGATCCCCATGGTGGCACAGAATTGCATATGGGGGAAATGTCTCAGCTGCCTGCAGTGCACCTCTGCCAGGAAAGCAAGCTTCCTGCACACCAGCTGTGGCCATTGCCATACTGGAGCATACTGCCTTCCTACTCTCTACTAGGACATGCTTTGCATTGCCAGCGCTTATTCCTAGCCTTACTACCCAAGTACTAGCTCCTGAGTTTGGTCCTGATCCTGCATTGCTTATGTTGAAGTGCTCTGTACTTCCATTAAGCCATTGGCTGTCCCTATGTAATCTGCATTCTGACTTTTTTCAATGACATGAAGAAATGTGAAATGGTCTTTAAAGGGGAATATCCACATAGTATTGCGTAACACACACACACACACACACACACACATATATATATATATATAATACATAGTCTATGCAAAAAACTGCATTAATGCATCATTTAGGGTTAAAACACAAAAAGTCAGGAAATGAAAAATCTTTAGGGTTGCCCCCCCCCCACTTTGTGGACACGCCAGTCATCCAAAGATTGACAGATGATGAGGTGTGTCATTAGGGTTGTGAGGCCTAAATGTTGTGCTCAAAGTGCCACACTAATATTTTTTGTTTTTAAGTTATTTGCATTTGTTTGATGAAAAAGTGCACAAAAATGGAATTTTCTGCTGTTTTTTGCCAATTCTGAAACAACTAAAAGATATCTATAAACGAAACACCACTCATTGTGTAGATATTTTTGAGCTGAATAAACTTTGTGCTCACAGTACCATGCTATCGCTTTTCATTTTAAAGTTATTTACATTTGTTTGCGGACAAAATGAAAAGAAATATGAATTTTCTGCTGTGTTTTTGCTAATTATCAAAAAATCTAAAAGGTATCAATAAATAAAATACCACTCATTTTGTAGATATTTCCGTGCTGAACAACATTCTTGCTCACAGTACCACGCTATCATTTTTCGTTTTAAAGTTATTTGCATTTGAATATGGCTAATACTATTACTGAGGCCGGACATTCTAAATGACATAAGCACTGGATAGATAAATGGCTGATAACATAAGCACTGTGTGGATAAACGGCTGATGACATATGCAGTGTATACATAAATGAAATTTATGCAGTGGGGTAGAGATAAACAGAGTGTGATAAGTAAGCAATAATAGCCAACAGGGTGGGTGGTATTAGATATCTGGACCGCCCAGGGCGTAATGAGGCCCGACACACGCGAGATGGAGGGCCTATAGCCTCGAAGGTCCGGTATAGCCCAATACCGCCCACCCTGGAGGGTATTATTGAGCTTAGAAAATGGGCACTTTTAAAAAAAATTAAAAAAAATTTAAAAATTGTTAATGAATATTTAGTTTAATATCTGTTTTGTAATAAAATAGTTCCTCCGCCTGCATTGAAATATGGAGTTTAGTACTACTGAAGACTCCATACTTTAAAGTTGAAATCAAAATAGTTAAATGCAGTTACACCTCTCTGTGGTCATCTGTTTATACCCCCCAATCACTGTTGTCATGCAGTGTGTGTTTCATTGAGTTGGTTTCTAATTTTATCTTTTTCACTCTCCCCCTAGCCTCTACAGAAAACGCACATCATTCTTAAAATTTAAACAAGATCTTTTTACTAACCTTTACTGTCATTTACAAAAACAGTTATGGAACTGTATCGCTACACTCTGCCTCCTTGCATATCAGAACCAAATCTTTTGGCGCCATATTAATGACGTACTATATATTATTTCCACTAGGCAGCGACCTTCGGCATTACTGTCTACCTCTTAAACTGATCAAAGGGAAACTTAAAGCAAAATACATGTAAATGGTGCTCTCTACCATCCCCAGCAGTATTGGTTGCAACGTAGACAGCAACTGCTGCAATTGCTGGCAGAAGTGGTGGAGTTTCTATGTGAAAATGGTTCTATTCTCATAAGTTCATACAGTACTGACTGTAGTACCAGCAGATTGTGGCTCCTTCGTACATATTCTCTGACTGATGTTTTACTTGTTATGGAGGAAGGACTCTGTGAATCAAGCTCATTTCTGGGTCACTGCTACCACAGGGAGGAGCACTTTAATCCCTTGCCAAAAAAAAGTTGCTGAACTGCACTCTAGAAATGCTTTAACGAAAGGATAATATCACGTCTGCAATGACAAATGTGCTTGAAAGCATTACTTTTATTAAGTCCAAGGGGGAAAAACGTTTTAAATAAAAAGCAATGTTGGCGTCCAAAAGGTACCGCGGACCAGCTCCCCCCCCCATGATAAAGTTTGGCGTTATTATTTTGTTTCATTTTAATGCTTTACATTTTACTGCCTGTAATGCGTGGTGGTTTCAGTTAGGCAGCGCGTTACACCAGGCGCCAATACTGCAGCATGAGAGGGCCGGTATTTTCTTGAATTTCCATACCGCAGATGGACGTCCATCTGCGGTATGAGAAATCAAGAAAATGCCGCTTCTCACACTTGATTGCAGTGCTACTGAAAACATCCTGCTACAGGTGTCACTGTCTGCAGTTTGGGGATCGGTAAGTTGCTGTGGATGGACAATGGTTTATCTGCCCAAATAAGGCATGTTTTGTTTGGTTTTGGGTCGGGGAGCATGATGGCCTGCGCACTATTTTTCGGGCTATCTTGGTGAGCAGGGAAAATGGTGGAATCGTTTTCTTAATGTTTGGGATGCCCAAGGATTTATTTAGAAATGGGGCACCCCCAGTGGGCTCTTTTTTTAAAGCGGGCTGTATTGGAAAATAAATGAATGTCTCATCAGATGTTTAAACCAATGAGATTCATTTATTTTCCGATCCCATTTTCTAAATCTGTTTATCTGAGTAACTGTGTACATACATTTTATTTATGTATACAGTGCTTATGTCATCATCTGTTTATCCACACAGTACTTATGTCATCAGCCATTTATCTATACAGTGCTTATGTCATTTTGAATGTTCGGTCTCAGTAGCAGTATTAACCATATTCAAATGTGGGGATGTGAGGTGGTGGGTGCTGAATGAGAGGTTGGGGTGGCATGGGTGGGGGTATGTGGGGGGTCAGATCATCAAGGGACCATGTTCTTTTTTTACAGGTAAAAAAAGGGACTTTTTATTGCAGGGAGAAATTATGACACTGAGAATTGGGGTATCCCACTGTCGGGCTAGTGTTTGGCAGCACAGGGGGTAGGCACCCTGGTGTCAACATGCATATAAAGATGAAGGGGGTGAGTGATCTGGAGGGAATGGAGTGAAGTGAAATGGTACCTGGGGGCACCCAATCTGTTTATTAAAATAATAAAATACAGGGGAGGAGCCAATGACCTGGAGGGGAAAGGGGAGAAGGAAGCGGTACTGGAGGTGGGCACCTCGGTCTGATAGATAGAAAGATAGATAGATAGGCAGACAGGCAGGCAGGCAGACAGGAACAGAGACAGAGAGAGCAGGGAATTATTGAGCCACTGCTACAACTGAAGCTGGCAACATGATCCAGTTGTGGCATCAGAATTCAAGAAAGTTCTGCTGTTCTCACACTGAGAAGGTGGGTGAATGACTCATTTCGCTAAGCTAGGCACCCAGGAACTTTGGATGAATAGAAGCATTATTTACAGGGCAATTTTCCAAAAACAAACTCCAGAGTTTGGGTAAATGGGTCCCATTTACCAAGGTGCAGGTGTTTGTTTTTTGAAAATATATCATTATAATGTATGGGAAGCCCCTATTAACCACTATAATCAGCAGTAACACAGCCTTGTTATGCCACTGTTCAGAATGTTAAAAGCTGTTAACCACACTTCAGAACTTCCAAGCAGTGGCATAACAAAAAGGAACCATGAATGTTGGAAGATTCCAGCCGCCATTCTCGGAAAACAATTCAACAACACATTCCATTACTGGCAGTCGATTGAAACGGAAACAATACACATAAAAATTAATGACTTCTGTGACCTGCAGGCACTTCATAGATGTCTTGGATCGTGACCTGCAGTATGTGAAATTTAACCCGTATGCTCGTTTGTCTGGGCCACAGAACAAGATGCAACGTCGCATCCCATAAACCACATGACCACCAGCGACCAACCAGATTTGTTTATTTGTTTTAAAAATGTAACCCTTGAACCTGGCATAGAAATGGATTGTCTCCATTTTAAAAATGTCTACAGCAATAATACTACAACTATTTAAATTGTGTTTCTCCAGTAGCATATGTTACAAATAAATATTTGTAACCGCAATAAATGTTGCTGTGGCAAACTGTCTTAAAGGCGTCAATCGTTGATCGATGGTAAAAGCAAATAGAGTCAAATGCCTTTCTTATTGTGTTTTCAGTGTTTTTACCATACACTATAAAAAGTAATGGCTAGAAAATCAGGTGGACCACGCATAAAATCACCTCTCGTGGTTGCTAAGGGCAACAGTTAGTCCTCTTGAGCTGTGCTCCTCGAGGTTTACTAAGTTGCCCTAGCAACCACTCGAGGTGGTTACAGCGTGGTTATCACCTGATTCCCAGCCATTATCCTCTATTTTATGTATTTTCAATGTTTATGAGTTAAAAAAAAAACTAAGATGGTGACCGTCATGATCGAGATTTTTTCCCCACATGATCAGTATTTTGTGGCACACTATAGGTATTTTTTCCACACAACAAGTAAATCATGAAAATAAGCACTCACAAGTTTTTTTTTTTAATTTTTGCATTACAGTATTTGTCGGTTATCCCCAAAAATCCTTATAATGCCAGCACTGTATAATATTTTTTCCCAAAACCTTCGAAAGGCACACCCTTGTCATAGCTCCTTCAACCCTGAATAATGAAAAAATTCCACACTGTGTAGGCTGTAGGTGGGAGCAAAAAAATATGCTACATTAAGTATAGGTTATTTTCCATTTTCTGGTGCACTGTGTCTCGAAAACTGGGCAATATGCTATCACAAAAATGTTCACATTTTGAGACTCTGACAGCTTGACCATGCATGCCAAATTCTGTGCTGTTTTATCAAACAATGCCAATGTTATTAAAGCGCAAACATTGGGGTTTATCATGAAATTGCCTACTCAACCCTAACTATAGGGCACTACCGTACCCTTATAGTATAGAGCTACTGTGTGGATAAATTATTTTATGTACACAGTAGACTCGTCATCAGCATTTCTGTACACAGTAGACATGTCACCATGCCTTTATGTGCATAGTAGACATGTTACCCCCCCCCCCCCGGACTGGCCAGCACTGTTTCCTACACTTTCACTTTCCCCTTACACAGTGCAATTCAACATCAATCAACTGAAACAAATACCCATGGATAAAGACAAAAATATATCCCAGTGGGGGTCACACTTTTCCTTTCTCATATCCATCATGATTTAAACTTGCCTCACAGTGGCTTTACAGCACTGAGAAGTTATCTGGTGTCATTTACAAACACTGTCCTTTATAACCACGTATAGCAGTACCACACCAAAAAACATTTTAATAATTCTACCAGATTTATTTTTATGCCACGTTTTCCATCAGCACTCCAGACTCCTATCTGTACTACTGAAGAGTTCTAGAATGCTAGCAACAGAGTGGATGTGCCTATGTGGAGCTCCTTAGAAAAGTGAACATTTTCTATATTTCTTTTTAGTTTTTAAATATTTTTATGTACAGTTTGTGGACTGAGAAGGAGGGTATTGTTGTTGCCTACATGAAGGTGTGGGATGGGTGTATTTCAGGTTAGTTGGGAATAGTATAGTTAGCATGTTTATTCAGTTTGTTCTGTGGTGAATCATATCTTGTGTAGGTTTCATTTTGTACAGTAGACAGGCAGTTTGAGATTATTGTGAGGTTGTCCTTGTCACCAGGATTAGCTGGCTTGTTGCTGGGTGGTGGCAAGTTGTTTAAGGTGGTACTGTGACTTACTTTGTCAATGTTTCATGGGATTTCTGGGCTGATGATTTAAAAGGCATTTATTAAAAATATTGTTTTTAGCTACAATCAGGTGGTTGCTAAGAAACAGCTTCTTTGGCATAGTGTTCTAGTATTGATAGAACACTGGAAGTAGCAGCCTACTGAGTTCTAGATTATTGAGATTGTTGTTAACATTTTGATGGTGAAGTAAGATATGGCATGGTCGTTAAATGGTACATGCACTGTTCTGTATAGTGTATAGTGGAACGTCGTTGCCTCAAAAAAAAAATGACTACATCTTTCTTTTTAAAATAAGACTAACTGTCAGATTGCTGCTAGAGGACACCATGTGTGACATCCGCACTGCAGCAGAACGAAAAGTCATTCTGCTGTCCTGCAGACGTCTTTTTGGTTCTGCTGCACTGCGGACATCACTAGTGCAGCAGAACAACATTTTGGGAGTGCTAGATTTCAGTGAACAATGACGTTCCACTATACACTATATAGTGTATAGTGGAGTGTTGTTCTGTATAGAACTCCATCCCTTTCAAAATGCTGTTCTACCACAGTTCCAAGGTCATGGAATGCTGTTCTACCCTACTGTGGCAGAACAGCATTCTAGAACCTCTAGAGACTGCATGAGTCAGTTTCATTTTGAAAGCAAAAGAACTCACAAAACACATTTTTCACACAGTACTATACACTATAAATAAATATTTGTCAATGCCGAATGTTTGCTTGCTGGCACTGGCATTGGTAGTGTAGGAGTGTGAAAGATGCATAATAGGAATGGCAGTGAAGTATTTAACTGAAGCAAACCCCACCACCATCAGGCAAAACGGCCATGCCATTTCACCACACTCTACCCTGCAGACACCGACAAGTGTCACGGTGTGCCTTGGGGTCTTTGGGCTTTGTGCTCACCCCATTCCATCAGGAAATACAGTGAGATGGGTGCAGTATAGGAGAATAGGGTGAACTTTGGGACTGAAGAGTCCAAGGCACACCTCGATGCCTTTCACTGGCTGCAGGGTGTGGGTGGGGGTGGAATGGTATGAGCATTACAGGCAACAATCCCAAGTCACACCCCTGATGCCTGTCAGTCTCTACAGGGTGGGGTGTTATGTTCAGAAATCCTAACACCTCAGGCGTTCATTGGTATTTTCACTTCAAATTTTCAACATGGGTTTTTTGTGACCCCCCCCCCCTTGTGAACAGTGGCAATATCAGTTCATTGGCAAGCTGATTTTCACAGCTGACTACGCCATTTGGCACCACAGTGCAAACACATTTAGAACCAGATGTGAAAATGACAGCTGTACTGTTCATAGGGAGGTGTAAAAATGCCAATGTTGAAAATGGAGTTAAAATATAAAAAAACTGGTGAGAAATAGCAGCGATCGTAGAAACTGCATAGCACACCGTAATGTACTTAGTTTGGGGATTTTTACAGCAGATTCTCAGAAGGCATTTTGGGACCACCGCTCATGAACAGTGTCACTGTGTTTTCTTAATCTGTCCGAACACTGATTTCCCAGCGACCATGCATTTTTTTCGCGGAAGTGCAAAAACACATTTCAACCATGGGGTGAAAAATGACAGCTGTACTGTTCATAAGGAGGTGTGGAAAAATGCCAGTGTTGAAAATCTGGACTGAAAATATTACAAAGTCATGAATGTACGAGGGTGCATGGAAACTGCGCAATGCTCGCTCGTAACACAGTCATTTTATGGACTTTTATCACCAAATTTTCAACATAGCCATTTTAAGACCTCTGCTCATGAACAGTGTCACTGTGATTTTCTTAATCTGTCTCAAACATTGATTTTGCATACCAACTGCGCCACTGTGTGCTACATGTGCGAAAACACATTTTGGGTGAGATGTGAAAAATGACAGCTGTACTGCTCATAAGAAGGTGTGGTAAAATGGCAATGTTGAAAATCTGGAGTGAAAACATTAAAAATTTGCGAACTTATGAGCGTGTGTAGGAACTGCACTATGCACACTCATAACAGACATTTTTGGGAATTTTTTCATCAAATTTTCAACTTAGGGTTTTGGGGGCCTACTTCATGAACTGTGACACTGTCATTTCGTTACTCAGCCCCGGAAGGTGGTTCCACGCAGTAACCACAAAATAACCTTTTTGGACCAAATTGCAAAATGACAGTGACTGAGTTCATGAGGTGGGGCCCCAAGAACCCCATGTTGAAAATCTGGTGAAAAATTCTCCAAAATGGCCGAGGTATGCACCAAAGTTGAAAAAAAACATTTATGCCATTATACAGCTTACCGGCACTTCTTCAGTTCGCAGTTGGCATTGAAGAGTGCAGATGTGTTCCTGGTCCACCGAAGATCGTCATGCTGGGCTCGGAGGCAAGTATGGGGGTGGGCAGGTGGGTGCACAGAAGGTGGGTGCGGTTGGGGGGGGGGCCAGACAGTCAACGAGGGACCTTTTTTTTTTTACAGGTTTTTTTTTCTACTGCAGGAAGACAACACTGGACTTTTGCCATGCTGGGGTGGACTCCCAGCTTGGGAGCTGAAAGGGTATTTTTGGGGGGTTGCAGTGGAGCCGACAGGGGATTGGGTACCCCCGACGGCCATACCGACTTTTGCCTCACTGGGGTGAGCTACTAGCGTGGCATCTTCTACAGGAAGATGATGCGGGACTTTTGCCATGCTGGAGTGGGTTCCCAGCGTGGCAGCTGAAATGTTATTTTGGGGGGGGCAGCAGTAGAGCTGATGGGGGATTGGGCATAGTGTAAAAAAGCTCTATGATGCTGGTTCGACAACTAAGTTGTCAACCGCCATCACAGCAACAGATTTATGTTGACTGCAACTTGCGGTTGACATAAATCCAACTCGAGACCCGGGTCGTTTTTTTATCGGGGGCTTTTCACCCTGAACGCCCCAATCACTAGGATTCTAACTCAGAGTTGGAGTTGGATCGAGGAGGGGTGCAGGACCGGGGTCTTGGGCGGTCTATTACAGCGAAAACGTCAATGTTGTCGGAATTTATGTTTTCACTGTAATAGTGTCGCTGTCCTGGGCACATACCATGTAAAACATATCACTGATATTTGCCACTTTTATCCTCACAGGTATGGCATCTATCTATCTATCTATCTATCTATCTATCTATCTATCTATTTTATTTTTATTTTATTTAAACAGCAGTTTGGAAAACCTTTGAGCCATAGGCTCATTTACAAAGGTACCTTGTCACAGTAAGACAAGCGAAAATACACAGTATAGCAGTACAACACATAAGTATAACAGTAACTTAAGACATAGATACAAACAAGCTGGTACAGGTAGGATTGATGCAAACAATACCAGAGTTATGTTGTCTTTAGCAGCTTGGTAGTAAGCTTTGTCATAAGTATTGAGTACGGCTTTGACTAATGGCAATTACAGCATCGGGTGTTAATAAGGTGGTTACGTAAGGAAGTTTTGAAGCACGATATAGCTGGAGCTTCGGAGATGGAGGGGGGCAGTGTGTTGAACCAGGAGGGGGCCCTAAAGCTGAAGGCTCTTTGGCCGTGAGAGGTCCTAGCTCTAGGGATAACAAGAGAAGTTTTCCCAGAGGTCTGAGTATGAACTAGTGGGACAGAGCGGCATATGGTGGTGGTCAATCCTGGCGGGGATAGCCCAAGGAGGGTCTTTTTTGTAAGGGTACAGGTCAGATATTTGAGGCACTCGTCAAGATCAAGTACCAGTGTTTTAGCATACAGTAGACAGGTGTGTGTCAGCCCTTATTCAGAGTAGTGCGAATTTTATGGAGTGCGGTCTGATCAGCAGCACCATACACCGGCAGTCCATAGTCCACTAGGGACAGGATAGAGGAGGTGACTGCGATTAGAAGAGCCTCCGGGGGGAGGCAGTGTTTATACCGATGTAAGATCTATCTATCTATCTATCTATCTATCTTATCTATCTATCTATCTATCTATCTATCTATCTATCTGTCTGTCTATTTATCTGTCTGTCCATCTAGAGACATACATATCTGTGAGACCTCAAGTTTAACATCTCATCCCAAAAAAATGGCACCTCAATAGTACAATGGCCCTCTTGTTCTACACTACAGTGTCAGTTATGCATATTACCACAAGTAACTGGTGTGGGGCTAGAACCCACAATCTTCTGCTCTTCTGGCCACAGAGGTTAGCATGCAACCTACTGAGAAACTAACACAGATAATTACATAGTTACATCCCACTGTCTCTGCTGCAGCTGCTCAAAGGCAGTGACATCAGCCATAGGATAGTGGAATGCAAAGCCAAGTGGCTTTGTTTAATTTTCAAGGATTGATGGGATTGCAAGATCAACCAGATTTTACATAAACCTTCTTTGTTTTTTTTGCACTAAAAGTCAAATCGGGGCAGCTTCGCACAATGCATGTGGACCTGCTGCATGGATTTTCCTCTTTAAATCAGAGTTGTAGAAACTTTACAAGAGTTTTCTGGTAAAGTTAAAATCACTTGGGAATAACACTGAACTGGCTCAACACATAACGTCAGTGCTATGGGTGTGATTTCTGAATGTTTTGTATGTTGCTGCCAGACTACCAGAACTTCAGGACCATGTGTGCAGACTTGAGTGTCAGCCAGTGAGTCTGCAGCAAGACACACAGATAAATAAGCATTTGTGAGTTATCTTAAAGAAAGTGACACTTGTGTGTGAACTGATGGTGAGTGACTGTTGAAACTGAGCTTGTGAGGGGTGAATGTGAGAGATGATGTAACAAAGGGGAAAAGCTGAATAATTTAACTCGGAGCCAGCACATTGACCTAGTGTCAGGGCTGCAGTTCGTGATGCCAGTGACCCGGGTTCGCACTCTGAGCATGGATCATTAGAGGGCCAGTGGGGCAGAAGGACTAGGCTCCATCACAATAGTGCCACCTGCGTGTTCACTGGTGGAAGTGCAGGTGGAGATGGAGGGGAGCTCAGATGCCTGACAGCTCTGTGTGGCAATACATGGCTGTGTGTACGCACATGCATTGGAACCCAAGTGTGCAGATGTCCTCAGAGGAGGGACAAAAGGAATACATTTCCTTGGCCTGTGGAATGATGTCTGGTACCCTGGTACAGTTGGGATCCATGAAGCCCAGTGTAGCCCTCATTACCCCTAGGTGTTCCGGTGAGGGAGGAGAACTATCCAGTCCAGCCCTTGCCTCCGGGTAAGACAGCATGCTACAGAGTAAGGATCATAGTTGGGGGCAACAAAGTTGGGTGGTTACCTGGGTAAGATGGGGAGGGGAGCAGGACTAGAATGGAAAAGGACAAATTAAATAAAATTATAATCAAATACTCAGGGAAGATGATTCATTGTAACTTTAAGGGACCAAGCAATGTAATTTGCAAGATAGTTAGGGATTAAGCATGTAGCTGAGGGCTGGCCTGTCGACGCAGCGGTAGCCCTATCCCTTAAGATGCCGATGACCTGAGGTTAGGAGTGATCTCAGATCATGGTGGGGGGTGGTGGGAGAGTGGAAGCTTGACACTCTTCTCCTTCGGGAGGGAGGGAAGTGATACTGCTGCTGTGTTTGCTCCAGCTCGGTGATCACAGGTGATAGTGCAGACTGATGCAGCAGTTGGGTGGGGGGAGATGCTGACTGGCTGGCAGTGTGTGTGGCCATGCACCATGCCCACGTTTAGCCCCACCTGGTGTCTCCCAATAGGTGGGGTCAAACGTGTGGAAATAGGACCCAGAGCATGGCAGGATGTAGCATCGTCAGCCTCTCTGGCCCTGACTCACCAACTGTCCATCTGCTTAATAGAACTGTGTAGTCAGTGGGGAGTCTGAGCAACTCCTCACCACCCCACCTCTGAGGAATAAGTCCATGGATAGGAGGGGGCAGGGTAAGAGACAGAGATGACAAGGATGAGGAGCTGGGACAGCATGCAGATAGGGGCAGCTGTGCAATTTGATTTGATTTGATAACATTTATTTTTAAACAGGAGGCAATTTGTCAGGAGATATGTCCCATTTTCAACAAATTCCTGTATTACAGCATAAGAAACAAAAAACATAATAACATAGACATGACAAGCATCGAACAAGACAAACTTCACAATAAAAATCTTTAGGTAAAAGATGTACAGGCGGTCCTCAGATATTCAAATAATTAGTCTTAAAAATAGTCAAGCTGATAATAATCTTCAATTCATGGGGTAACTTATTCCAATTGCTTGCTATGCTATTTTGTAGTGTTGATTCACCCATCTTGTTAAAAGATCTAAGCATTGGAATTCTTTTAGTGGATGATCTTGTTGTTACTCTTTGTCCACAAGGGGGTTCACACATCACAAGGTGAAACAGGGGATGTTTATTTCTGCAATAAAGTGTCTTGTGGCATGTTGTAAGCCGTATATATTTTCTTTGTTCTTCTGGATGAAGCCAGCTCAATTTACTATACATTTCACAATGGTGGGTCTTGTGTCTGCTTCTGGTGATAAATTTACCTAGTCTGTAAGAGGTTTGATTTAGCTTTTTTAATGCTTTCTGGGTAGAATTCATACATAAGATGGAACTGTATTCCAATACTGGAATAACTAGTTGCCTAACCAACTTCTCCCTGACTTCTGGGGATAAACAACCAGCTACCCTTCTAAGTGCCCCCAATCTTTGACTTACTTTCCTAGTTTGTGTAAAAATGCACTCAGCATATGTCAACCCAGAGTCCACCTGAACCCCTAAATAACTATAACTAGCTACATTTTTAATAAAGGTTCCATCTTGAAGTTGGAGCCGCAGCACGGGCCTGCTCCTCGTAGCATGTCCCCCCGTAAATACCATGCATTGGGTTTTTGTGGCATTGAGGAGCAAACTTGGGCTGCCCATCCACTTTTCCATCTGCACTAAATCTGATTGCAACTACTGTTTCATTTTCTCCAGATTTTCAGCAGATGCCACCAGTATGGTGTCATCAGTGAGCAATCTTATTCCACTGTATTTTATTAACTGTGCGAGACTGTTGACGTATACATTAAACATCAGCGGACCTAAAATTAAGCACTGAGGAACACCACTGTTTACTTCCTCAAGACTTGATACTGAGGCTCCGTATGCAACACATTGTTTTCCATTAGCTAGATAAGACCTGATCCACTGTAGTGGCCCTTCCTGAACCCCCACCTCTCCAAGTGTCTCCAATAGTCCCCTGTGTTGGACCAAGTCGAATGCCTTGCTAAGGTGCATGAAGTGCAAGATAATGCACCTGGGAAACAAAAACCCAGGGGAAGAGTACACAATGGGGGGTGAGATACTAACAACAACAAAAATGGAAGGGACCTGGGGGTAGTCATATCAGGTGACCTAAAGGTGGGCAAGCAATGTGAGAAGGCAACAAGGAGGGTTGGGGATACTGGGATGCATAGGAGAGGCATCACCAGTAGAAAACAGGAAGTTATTATCCTCTGTACAGACAGCTGGTGAGACCCCATCTGGAGTACTGTGTGCAGTTCTGGAGACCCAATCTCTGCAAAGACATAGACAGGATGGAAGCTGTCCAGAGGAGGCAACTAAAATGGTGCAGGGTCTGCACCGGAGGACATATGAAGAGAGACTTAAGGAGCTTAATATGTATAGCCTCAAGGAAAGGAGGGAGAGGGGACATGATAGAAACTTTCAAGTACCTCAAGGAATCAACAAAGTCCAAGAGGTAGCATCTTTCAAAAAGAGGTGTGCAAGAACAAGAGGGCACAATTTGAAGATGGGGGCGGCTCAGAGGTAATTTAAGGAGTATTTTTCACAGAGAGGGTTGTGGATGCATGGAATGGCCTTCCGGAGGAGGTTGTGGTGTCAAAATCAGTGGTGGAATTCAAGCATGCATGGGATAGTCATAAGGCAATTCTGGGGGGTGGGGGTAGGAAGAAGTAGGCTGCTGGTTAACTAGGATCTGCAGCTTATCCAGTAGGTAGGGAAATGGGCAGACTGGGTGGGCCAAGCAGTCCTTATCTGCCATCAAATTCTATGTTTCTATGTTTCTATGAACACTGCCCTCGTACTCCTTCTCTGGTTTAAAGATGACACCACCAGGTTATTAAAATCCATCAGGGCGGTGTTCATGGACCTTCCTGTTCTAAAGCTGTGCTGGTTTTCAGTTAACACTCCATTTGTTTCTAGGTACTGACTAAGTTGGAATGGTGAAAATAAAAAAGAAAGCATGCAGCTAAAAGCGTTATGATCCTGATACAGAGTGAGTAGGTGGAGAATGGGTCTCGGTGGTGAATGGGCACATGGCATGGTCAGGTTGTCTTTGAGGGGGTCTCCTGACTGCCTTTGCATTTAACTAATAAACTTGATTTTGTATCTTGGACCAGCCCATGATCTATATTTCTCAGACAGCATTGTGCCCATTTTTTTGTTTTATCATAGATGAGTGTTACACTGTATGTACTGCATGTCCTGGAGTGGCCTTTGTTGCTATT
The DNA here is from genome assembly GCA_016271365.2 of Neoceratodus forsteri. Classification (NCBI taxonomy): domain Eukaryota; kingdom Metazoa; phylum Chordata; order Ceratodontiformes; family Ceratodontidae; genus Neoceratodus; species Neoceratodus forsteri. Next base: position 1,703,328,307 of record CM028129.1, on the reverse strand, counting down.
TTACGAGGAGAATACTAAACCACTAAGTGGGAGTGGGCTAGCGACTTACTGCTTGTTATCAACAAATCTCAGTGGGAAGTTTTGGTGTCCAGGATCATGGGAGCACACCTAGTGCTTTGCAAGGGTTGTGAAATGTAAGATTCGTGGCTCTGTGGCCATCAGTTATTCTGCAGCCACTGCAAGCTGACTGCAGGGGTTATGGAATGCATGTATTTATGGCTGTGGCCACTGAGGGGGAATACTGCAGCCACTGCCAGCTGATTGCAGAGGTTGCTAGATGCATACATTCATGGCCGTGGCAATTGATGGGCTATTCATAACTATCATAAGTCAGGTTCGAGACAATAGCTTTCAGCAAAGAGTCTCATTGACTATAAGATCTTCCTAATAATCAGCTAAAGTTTTCCTGCGATACTATAGTGGGCATCCAGTTTGTTCTTACAACTGATCATTGTGTCACTATTAACTGTATCAGTAGGGAGTCTGTTCCAAGGGACACTACTCCCTGGTTAACCCAGGCACCCCACTTGTTGGATTTGTAAAGCTCGCCCTTTAGTTGATAGTCATGACTTCTAGTAACTTTAATAGGATCTTTCCATTGTAATCCCACACTCTCCCATAGGTCCCTATTCCAAAACGCAGAGTATACCAAACATAGGTCCCTCCTAAATCTACGATGCTCCAGAGTATAGGTCCAACTTTCTCAATCTCTCCTCATGTGGGAGGGACATGGATTCTTTTAATTGCTGTCCTCTGCACTCTCTTGAGGTTCCTTACATCTGACTTGTGGCGAGGGCTCCAGAACTGCACGCTATACTCCATTAGCAGCCTCACCAGTGCAGTATACAAAGGCAGCAGTACAGTTCTATCCCTACTTCTTATATTGTGTGGGATACAATGCAGCATTCTGTTAGCCTCATTAATCACTCTGGTGGTATGTTGCTTGAATGCTAGTTCATTTGTAACCAGGATGCCTAAGTCCCTCTCACATTCTACACTTGTTAGAGTGTGGCCACATAAATTATATGTCTCATGAATGTTGTTATGACCAAAGTGCATTACACTACATTTGGCAAAATTAAACTTCATCTTGTATGCTTCAGTCCAGGCACCTATTGAGTCTAGTTCAGTTTGTAATTTCTGTGCATCCACCTCTGTTTCTACAACAGCTCCAATGTTGCTATCATCTGCAAATTTAGACATCCATGCAGTAGTTGACATCTTGAGGGAGGACATGAAGATGTTAAAAAGTATTGGCCCAACACTGAGCCTGGGGTACCCCACTCGTGATCTCCCCCAATCTGATAGCTATCCCCTGATAGTAACTCTCTGCCTCCTGTGGCTCAACCAAGCCTTGATCCGTTGTATAATTTGTGGTTCAACTCCAGTTTCTTGTAGACTACCAAGTAGGCCATCATGGGGAACTAAATCAAAGGTCTTTGAGAAGTCCAAATACACTACATCCACTGGTAAACTGTCTTCCAGGGCTCTGCTCACTGTCTTAAAGAAACTCAGTAAATTAGTCTGGCATGACCTCCCCTGTGTGAATCCGTGCTGTGTAATGTCTGAATATCCATTGACCTGTATATGATATTCTAGGTGATCTTTTATATATTCCTCCATTATCTTAGACAAACCACACATCAGGCTAATAAGCCTGTTTATTTATTGAAATGTATCACCAGGAAGGCACACTGAGTGACAAGTCACTTGTCTCCCGGTGCAACCTGGGGGGAAGGGGTACAGTAGGAATGAGACATTAAACATTCAAGTTACAAGATCAACATTAACATACAGTTGTAAGGCAGGTGTTACAAACAGAGTTACATCAGCATTAGCATAATATGTGAAAAGAGTAGACAATAATAAGTGCTGGGTTGATAAGTAAATTAGTGCTTATGTGAAAGAAAAGGGAAGGGAGGGAGGGGTGAGGTGGGGGAGAGGGGGAAAAGTCATGTCACTGGAGACCCCCTTAGGATGCGAGGAACCCTGCAAGGAGACTGGGGGCACCAGAGAGGAGGGGATAAGACAGTGTTCCAGAAAGACCCCTTTAGGATGGCGGGGGAAGGGAGTAGATGAGAGATACAAGCTCCTTGGGGGGGTAGGAGAGGGACCCATGGAGAGCATTCGTGGTCCTTTACATTCTGTGAGAGATCAAGGGAGGTCAGTAAGGGGGAGCAATTTGAGGGAAGGTGAGGAGAGCTAGAAATTTGGAGGTTGGTGTACACAGGGTAAAAGGAAGATGATGGTAGAGGGGTAGGGTTTGTCCAGAGCTTAGAGGAGGGAAAAAAGTGAACTCTAGTGGCCCATACAGGGATCAAACCCATGACCTTGGCATTATTAGCCCCATGCTCTAACCAACTGAGTTAACCAGCCTGTAGTCAGCAACATCTGATTTTAACCCACTCTTGTATATGGGTATCACATTAGCCGTACTCAAGTCGTCCGGAGTTACCCCATGTCTCATTGATGCCTCAAACAAGAACCCTACTGTGCCAGCCAGTTTGTCCGCTAGTTCCCTGAGTATACGTGGGTGCAACCCATCTGTTCCTGGTGACTTGTTGGTCTTTAGGTTTACCAGTTTGGCCCTTAATGAAGAATAAAATCTATAACATTTGGTGTATATTATGTACAACATTATTAACTAACTCCTTGCTGTTTGCAACTTGAAACACACTGAGGAAATGTTTATTGAAAGTATCAGCCATTACTCTTTCATCTTTAATTGTTACCCTATCAATTTTTATAGGTCCTATCTTTGTAGCTATATTTCTTTGATTATTAATGTAATTGAAGAATGTTTATTTTTATTAATCAGCTATTAAATTAGCTACCCTTTCTTTCTCATTTGCTTTAGCTGTTTTTATTGCTTTTTTGCTTTGTTTAGCTATGTTTTTATATTTAAACCACCTAGGAGTTGAGGGAATTTTTTGGTATTTCTGAAACACTCTTTTCTTTTTTTTAATACGCCTTTTTAGTGATCAGTTAAGCTAAGTGGGGATCTTACCCTGGGAGTTATATTTTATTTTTTCGGGTCCCTGGTGAGTAATGCATTGTGTTACCTTTGTTTTGATGATATCCCAAATGTGTTGTACACTTAACCCGTCAAGTTCTTCTTTCCAGTCCCAGTCAATTAAATAGTTCCTCAAGTCTTTGTAATTTGCCCTATCCCAACATTTAATCTTTGTTTTCCCATTGTTTATTATTGTGTTCCCTGAAATTCTAAATTCGACCATGTTATGGTCACTTTGGCCCAGCAGTTCTCTAACAGTACAGTCTTTGATGTCATCACCCATATTGCTCAAAACTAGGTCCAGGATAGTTGACCCTCATGTGCCTTGTTCCACATGTTGTTTTAACCCATTAGCACAGATTATATCCAGAAATCGTCTCTCTACTGTATTTGTCCCAGTATATGTTGTCCAATCAATATTGGGAAGGTTAAAGTCTCCCAGTATTAGTGCCCTATCATTTAATTCCATGGTTTGGATAAAGTCCAGGAACCGGGCATTTTGCTCAATGCTTATCCCAAGGGCTCTGTAGCAGACCCCTATTTTCTTTTTTCCTGATTGGATTAAGTTAATCCACACTTGTTCCACATCTTTATAGGTATCCAGTGTGGGCCTAACTTCATAGACTTCGTATGTGTCTAAGGTTACCACCTACTCGGTTTTTGACCGAATGATTCGGTTTTCTGGGTCCAGATTCGGTCCTCCTGTTTTCACCATTGCAAATTCGGTTTTCATGGTGGGTCAAGCAGCACCTGTGAGATTCCCCACTGACTGTTTCATTTTCTTCTCATCTGAATGTAAGCAAGTGTCTGACATTTCAGTGTGTTTGCTTGCTTGCTTGCAGTGCATGCCAATCAGGAAGTGCCTTCAAGTGCAGGCACTTAAAGAGCCAAATGAGTCCTTTCTGCTCAGTTGTCACCTCTAACTTCACACCAGCAAATTGGAAAAATTATTCATGGGAAGGGTAAATACCACGCTAATTAACTCCTTCATTTTCTGAAACCTTAGACATTCAGACAGGTACCACATTGGGTAGCCTCTTGTCCAGTGTGGACTGTACAATGTGTTTCAGAAACTTTACCTGCTAATCCAGTTTTATTCAGAGGTAGTACTTTTTCAGTCATTTTGAATCATGCTTACTTGTAAAACAGATTCTGTTAAATCCTTCACCATTTTACTTGCATGTTCATACTACAAACAAATTCTGATGTCATGTAAACCTTTATTTGTATACCAGTAAATCTGAGAGGTGTAAAGTAGGGCTATTAAGACCATTAGCAACAAATCAACCTAATCCTCTCAAGGCTGCATTGTGAGTATGGTGTTTGACTGCTGTGATAAGGAATACTTTTATACCTTTACATGCTCAACATTTTTTCTTTTTAAGGTCTGTCTTATATTTTAATATTTGTTACCCCATTTGTTGTTAAATTAATAATCTAGTATTTTATTTAATTTCTAGCAGTACTTCACCTCTCTGTCTCTTCTCAGTAGTTATTGTTGTCAATTTTCATACTGCCTGGATATTCCAGGAAGACCATTCCAGGCATCTCAGATGAACAGCACAGAATAGTATGTCTAATGTTATGCTAAGGCACAGAAATGAGAAAAGGAAGGGAGAGAGAGAGAGAGAGAGAGAGAGAGAGAGAGAGAGAGAGCACTAGCTGGTGAGGAGAAAGGAACACAATCTAGATTTGATGGTACTGCAAATTTAGGTAATTTATCACACATCACATATCATGCTATCTGGCATGTATGACTGATATGGAAATAAAATAAGGTATTTAACAGCATAGAATAGTTCTTAGCACTTTTAAAAACGTCTATGACATTACAAATAGCTTTAAAGTAGGAGCAATGGGAGGGACAGTAGCACATCTTAAAATGGCAGATATTTGTAATTACAGCTCGTCCACCATTACTGGTGTAGTTTATTTATTGAAAGAGTTTTACCAGAAAAGACCACCTGTTCCAAAATAGCCAGTTGTCAGAGGTGTCCTTGTAGTCACTCGATGTGTCAGCTAAGCTGTGTACACAGGATGGAAAGTCCCCTGAACCCCATCTCTAACCTCACCAAATGTTAACACACACTGAAATTTAAAATATTTAAATCTAAATCAGACAAACCAAAAATAATAATCATGATGTACTTTAAAGAAGTTGTACAAAATGTTATATCAGCAGCAATTCTGAATAAATCAAGCGAATCAGAGTCCAAGCGATGCCCTCATAAGTCATAAAAGGGGCGGAGTTACGGGTGGAGTTTGGGGGTGTGGTTTAATATTCGGTTTTCATCTCATCCAAAGGTGGCAACCCTATATGTGTCTCTAGTAGATAGTGTGACACCCTCTCCTCTCTCCCCTGCTCTAGCTGTCATAAACACTTTGTACCCTGAGATATTTTTCCCCCACTGTTCTTCCTGCCACCAGTTCTCAGTAATTGCGCAGAGCTGTACATTTTCCTCTCCTAGCAGTAGGTTCAGTTCCTCTGTTTTATTGGTCAGACGTCTCGCATTGATTAGTATTGTCTTCATATAAATTGATTCCCTAGTCTTGGATATTCATATTGTACTGTTAGTGTTCTGTGGTATATTAGATTGAGTAACTGCTTTCAAACTGACATATGGGAAACTGTCTCCTTGTATAGGTTTGAGCCCTCCTCCCTCTCTTTCAGTATAAATTAGCCACTGCAATAGCATCATTGATAAGTTTACAAAAATGTAGCCCTCTTAAGCTAAGGTGCAGTCCATCAAATGCCTATTATAGATCGTAACGCCATTCAAACGACTCCCATGATTTAATACATTTGATGTTTCTTGCAGGCACCATCTCCTAAGATTATTGTTAATATTTCTAAGCTTTCTTGTCGTTTATGTCCTGCCTTAGGCACTGGCATGATTTCAAAGATGATTAATTCAGCCTGCGAATTATCTGCCATCTGTTTAAAATCCTTAAATTCCTGCAGCACCTCATTCACTGTTTGTTTTCTTGTATTGTTAGTCCCAGTGTGTAATACTACCAGGGGTTTGTCCCTGGCTGGTTTTAATATGTTAGGCAGCATATTCAATGTATCTTTAATTTTTGCTCCAGAGAAGCTACAATTAGCTATTTGCTCCTTGTTACCCTGTTATGTGTCTGTCCACATATTTTATCATTGAATCAAGGTTTGCCTCTCCATCCCATCCCCTTGGCTCCCCGGGCTGCTGTCGTCTTATCCCCAGGTAGTTTTTTTTTTTTTTTTTTACATCATGCATTAATTTGCACTGGCCACTTATCCTTAGTAAATAATTGCATAATAATTATTGCTTATCATGATGTACTGATTGTTTTTTCAGCCTCTCAATTTTATTTTCCTATGTCACTTTCTTTGTTCACCAATGATGTCTGTATATCTACATGTCTTGTACTTTGCATAACTTGTCACTACCTCTGTAACTGCCACCTGTGTGGCCCATGTCATGCCTGAAAACAGTCCCCTGGATCAATGCACTTGCCCGGTTACCAAAGGCTTAAATAAATAAATAAATAATATATTTTCTTCTGAAACTATGTTAGATATTGTTTCTTCCTGTACCTCCATCCCCTTTTCACTATCGGTGACAGTGGCTATATTTATGAGTGCGTCAGCCTGACTCTCAGTATGTTCCTTAAGATTAATTAAGGGTTTATATCTATTTTGGGTTTCTATACAGACTGCTCCCCCCTTCTCTCCTTTCTTTTCTTTTTATAAGCTTTGTTGCTTTCAATGAGGCACCGCTCCTGGATTTCATCTCCCTCTCTTCTTTGTTTGTTTGAGTTATCACTTTCATCTCTCTGACTTGATATGTGACCCTGTTGTTTCTCCCCTACCAGGTCTACATCTATAAATTGTTTTAGGCATTTTCTCTCCAGTTCCAGGCCACACATTTTGGATTTCAACTCCTTAATCTCCTTGCATTGGAGACATACATGTGGGCCTAGGTCCTGATTGGTCCTAAGGTGTATTTACTGCAGTTAGTGCACTTCATACCCAGTTTTCCATCATTCATAGTGACAAAGGTGCCCTCCCTTTTATTAATACTGGAGTGAGATGAAGATAACAATATTAGCACAGTTGCTGCTTATGCCAGTAACTCAGACAGTAATAAAGGAATGGTAATAGGGTGACTTACTTTAACTCTTGTCCCTGCTGCCCCTGTAGACACCTGCAGACATGTGCAGATGCACTGTGCGTGTCTTAGTGCATGTCTTCAGGCGCGGCATCTGCACATTTGCCTCACTCACACCGGGGCTATATTTATATGGACAAGAATGTGGAAGTAAGCAGGTCATGTGATTGCTTACTCCACTGCCCAAGCCATGTTACTTAAAATTATTAGCCAAATGTGCTTAAAAGAGTCTTTGGTGGACAAATAGAGGTCCTAAAATTAGCCCCAGCCCTCCCCAAAAAGAAGAACTGTAGCTGCCAAATGCGACAGGTGTCCGGGTCTGTAGTCCCTCTATTAGAGCATGAACTACAATCCCCATTGTCCTCTGCTCACTGACAGTCTGCCCACACTGAAGCTTTCAGCACAGACACACACAGTGTCTCAAAGAAACTCTGTTAAAAACAGCCAGAAAGTGAAAATGACGGCTTCACTCCTCTTATGCGAGGAGGCTCTCAAGTGCATTATTCTGTAGCCACCGCCAGCTGACTGTAATGGTTGTGGGATGCAATGCACTCGTGGCAATGGCCATTGAAGGGATATCCTCCAGGGGTTTTGGAAGGCACGTGTCAATAGTTTTGACCATCGGTTCATTATTCTACAGCCACAACTAGCTGATTGCAGTGGTTGTGGAATGTATGCATTCATAGCTGTGGTCATCGATGGTTTATTGAGCAACCACTGCCAGCTTACTGTAGGGGTTCTGGAATTCATGTGTACATGCCTGTGGCGATTGATGGGTTATTCTGCTTCCACTGACAGCTGATTGCAGGGGTTGTTAAATGTATGCATTCGTGGCTGTGGCTATCAATGAGTTATTCTGCAGCCACTGCCAGCTTATTGCAGGGGTTATGGAATGGAATGTTCATGGATGTAGCCTGTAGCCATCAATGGGTTGTTCTGCAGCCACTGCCAGCTGATTGCAGGAAACTTGGAATGCATGTGTTCGTGGTGATGGTCATTGATGGGTTATCCTGAAGCCACTTTCAGCTGATTGCTGAGGTTGTGGGATGCATGCACTAATGACTAAGGCCATCACTGTGTTTTTCTGCAGCCACTACCAGCTGCTTGCAGGGGTTCTGGAATATATGCATTCATGGCTACCTCCATCAGTCAGTTATTCTGCAGCAGTTGCCAGCTTATTGCATAATTAAATGAATGGCAAGGAATTGTTCCGACTGAGTGGAAACACAAACACCATGGGCAACTCCATGAAGAGAACTTGTGCCCAGTTTCAGAGAGATACCAGGAAGTAATTTTTCAGTGAGAGGGTGGTGGAAGGGTGCAATAGACTGCCGGAGGAGGTGGTCTGTATAAAATCAGTGGGAGAATTCAAAGGAGGATGGCACAGATATAAGCGCTTGGTAAGAATCACACCAGAAAGGGAGGGGGAAGGTGTGTGTGGAGCATATAGGGCTCTCTAATCCAGCAGTTAGGCAGAAATGGGCAAACACAATGGGTCAACAGGACTTTTTCTTCTGACAGAGTCTGTGTTTCAAGTCTCACTAGTGAGCCAAACAAAGGTTAAATCCCATCCCTCCTTCTGCTAGTAATCTCTCTAGCTATGCACCCCACCATTCTGTTAGCCATCCTGTATACCCCATTGGCCGAGGAGCCTTCTTTAGGCTACTGCTAATCATCACCCTTTGGTCTCTCTCTCTTCCTCTGTGTTCTTTACCTGCATCCCATCAATACAGTATACTGTTTCCAGACTTCTCCCCTAATGTGCATTATCTTGCACTCTTTTCAATTCCAGCTGCCAAATACTGGACCATTTCTCTAGTCTCATCATGCTAATCTCTTCTTCACTTCTGACCCTCCCACAGAGCTTAGTATCAGCTGCAAACAGGTTCACTTTGCCCTGGATACCCTTTTCTATGTATGGTATCTAGGTATAGAATGTATTCTTTCAAAACAACTGCCATTAGTTTCTGATGAAGGACTTGATGTAGTCTGAAAGCTAAAGCACCTGTTTTCTTTTGTGACATCTATGTTGGTCCAATAAAAGGTATCAAAGCATCTCTTTTTTTCTGGATCTTTCCTATGTACATTACAGATAAATTATATATAAAAACAGAGGGCCCAGGACTGACTGCCACAGTACACCACCTGTTATTACTCTTTCATCAAAATTTACTAGTGAGGACCTCCCCGCTCCGGCTCTACAAGTCAGCCAGTTTTTGATCCAACCAGAAACCAATCCTTAGAAATAACAGCAAAAAATAATTTTATTTACATCTGTAGGGAAGAATCAGTTACTGCAGATAATCTATATGTGTTACATTTTAAACTGTAAAACTCTGAAGTAGTTTTTTTTTGTTTTAGAAACTATATAAAAAAGTACATTCCATCCAGGACCTTGATTCAAGTGCATGCATTTATTATGGCTGCTCAGCAGTGCCCCCTGTGGTTTTAATTTTTCATGAGTTAAGGATCATTCTGTAGTGCAGAGCTGTGGGAAGCTCCTTCATAAAGAGGTAGAATACCAGATGCTCAAGGATGGAGCCCTGAGGAACACTGGTTTTAAATCTGAGCTCATGTTGGATGTGGTCACTTTGTGAGTGCTGCCCCACTGACAACTTGTAAACCTGTTTATTAAACAGTTTTATTAGGAAAATTGGTGGTTTACCAAGTCAAAAGGTTAATAAAAATTACTGCGGTGTTAGTATAACAACCTCCCTTCTTCCAGTCCCAGTATGGGGGCAGGGGGGAGTTGATGACAAGAAATGCCCATGCTGAAATTTGCACTTGAACTACAGTGTTGCAAGGATTAAAGTAGAGGCAAAGTTTAGACAGGGAGATCAGATATATTAGAGGGGTGAGAGGGAATGATTTGCAGACTTGAAGTTTCTAATTTGGGACTGACAGACTAGGGATCTGTAATGTTGGGCTTTAGAGAGAAGGAGGAGAAAGAGAGACAAAAGGAAACAGGCCTTAGGGGGATGAGGTGGGCCCCCTGCTGGGTTTTGGCCAATCTAGTTGGGACCACCAGAAGTATATGGGAACCACTTGGGGTTTTCCTCTCGAACGGAGCACCCTGATGGCCTGCCAGCCTGGATTCAGTTCCCCCTGAAGACCTTAGAGACCCTGACATTTGGGATTGAACTTGGGTGTGTGCCAGCCTTATGTAAAATACCAGAAGGACAGAGAAAAGAGTGAACCTTTGTAAGACAATGTAAAGATGTGAAGCTGTAAGGCAGGGAAATCCAGTCTCCAGACAGAAGGGCCCTTGGCATGGGTCATGCTGTGCCGGTGCTTGGGAATGGCTTAGCAGGAACTGTTCTGATAAGCCTCTACATTTATAAATGTATCCCTGTGTGAATAAAGTGCACAGTAATATAAAGCCTTTCAAGTGCCAGCCTGGTAGCGCTGAGAGTTGAGGTGCTGGACACCACACCTCACGCCACGCTGCTGATCCGGGTTCGGACACGAGCCTGGGCCACCAGGGGTCAGCAGGGGAGGGATAGGATTAGCATCCAGAGGAGGGATCGGAGGGATCTAGGGTTTCACTGCTCTGTAGTGGCCCCTGGTGATGACCAGGGGCACTACCAGAGTGGTGACAGCATGGGACAGAGCACGGCGGAAGTTGGCACGCTGTGTCTGGACATCAGTGCTGTCTGCACTCTGAGGGAAAAACATTAATGGAGGAAAAAATGGAGGGGGGGACAATCTCCGCAGCTCATGGCCATGCCCTGCACTCTCTGAACTGAGAGGTGCCTGTTCAAGGGAATGGCGTGATGTTGGCCCGTCCCTGGTTCTGTGGGTTCGTGTGGCCCTAGTGCACGACCGGGTCAGGGGGTGCAGGCGACTGTGGCCGGAGATTGCAAGGGTCAGCTCCACCGAGGGCAGAAAAAGTGTTAAATGATAAAAAAAAATAAAGCCATTCAAGGATTTGGGAAGGGCGTTGTTGTGACCAAACATGTAGAATCTGCATGCTGAAAGCTTCAATGTGTGTGCCTGGATTCCACGGCAATTAAGACTTGCAAGGATGTCACTGTGTTATTGCAGACCTCTGCAGTCTGAATTACCAGCATGGAAACAAAGATACTGTCTGGGAGTCAGTGGTCAAGTGACATTGCTGATAAGCGTGTGAAGTGTAGGCACAGATGGGCTAGGGCTGCTGTACAATTGAGCCCATCTTATTTTACCCAGGAGACCCCTCCATAATAAATGTGTGGATGAGGAAGTAAAGCTACTATATAATCACCATCATATTTCATATTCAAGGAAGTAGAGTTGGTATATAGATGCCTTCATATTTTAAACAAAGAAACAGAGTCACTGTAAAACAGCCATGCTCGTATTTCGTATCCAAGGGAGTAGAACCATTACAGTCACCCTTGCATATTGTAAGTGGGGAATAGAGCTGTTATATAGTGATCCTCATATTCTGCATCCATTTGAGTAAAGCTGCTATAGTCACCTTTGCATATTGTACTTGAGTGGTTAAAGCTGTTATATAGTCATCCTTAGATTTTGTATCCAAGGAAGAGCTACAAACTCAGATACTTCCAAGCCTGTGGCTTAGCTCTGCTTATCAGCGTTGCTGGGGTGTCACAGGAACTTTCATTATTTTTTTTTTTTTAGTTTGGTCTTTGGTAACCAGGTAAGGCCCACCAGGCACAAGTGCCTGTTTTCAGGGGGAGAACTGGGAGCACTGGGCAGTTAAGTGACTTGCTCAGAGTCACAAAGTATGCAAGTGGAGGTTGTGAGAATCAAACTCAGGTCTAGTCTGCTGGATGTATGAAACCCATTCACACCTCATTCTGCTAACCTCTAGGCTGTACTGCCAGCCTGAATTATGTCCCCAGACATGGAGTCACCCCTCGGTTAGGGACCCCCACAACAAGCTGTGCTCCAGGATAGATGGACTGGATGTGGAGTCAGCAGAGGAGGGGGATATTGTCACATGGAACTGACATGTCCATATGGAGGACAGCAAGACCGAGCATTGAACCTCTGGACCTAACTGTAATTGCAATATGAACTTGAACAGTTTAAGTTAAGTGAGACACATGCTGGACTGCTATCTTCAGTGTCATTTGAGTCTCGAGATGTCAACATTTATCCCCACAGTTTAAAGTCAGGATCCAGGAACTAATTACAATTACTAGTGGAAAGGAATACCTTCCACTGAGCACAATCCCAAGACAGGTAGGATTCCAGTTCATCACACAAGGACTAACGCAGTGCCGCACCAACCACCTGTAGTTGCTCTTGTCTGGGTAGCCTGAGGCCCTTAGGTCACAGGTGTTAAGAGTTACATTTGTTGTAGTGTATGCAAGTTATATAGGTGTGAATGTGAGCCAGTATGCACATAAGCGTGAGTCAGTGTGTGTGTGTGCATTTGCATACATGTTAGCATGCATATAATTTGTTAGTAAGAGCTCCACTCAGTAGTTAGCAGTCCCCTCCCCACCAACTCCCAAGTTAGTACTTACGTTTTACAGCTGCCAGACCTCAACTCTGCAGTCTGTTAAAGCCTTAACTTCCAGTTTTTGGAGAACAGACGGTGTGTGTGTGTGGGTGTGTTGGGGGGTGGGTACCTTAAAATTGACAAAGCAATTAGTTTAATAAAGATCTCAGCACAAGATTATCCACTTGAGAACTCCAAGGGCAAAAAAAAAAATGCAATAAAGATAAGAAATTATTATGTGTACTAGGCTGGCCTGGGTCACCCTTGCAAATGGGCACATTCTGTCCAAGGGCCTTCTTGTACATAAATACATTAATTAAAAACAAACAGTATTTTGCTGTTACTTACATCTTGCTGTGAGGAAATAGAACCCTTCTTCTAAGGACTAGCTTTTGCCACTGGAATGAACAGGACAAGTATGGGCTTTACATCTGATTGTTTTGTACGTGGTATGTAATCATATGATGTGTTACCTCAGTCTGCCCCACATCATTTTTATAGTGCTGTAGATATCAGAGCAAAGTTGGGTTTAAATGAGCAATGGACATGTTCAAATTATTTTGTGTTATTTATAGTGCTGAAGCATATCTCTAATGTTGTATTCCATATTTTTAAAAATAATGATGAAGCATGGCACTAAATTGTGTTTTTGTCCCTGCTGCCTCTGCCCCAAGTTCTCAGAGTAACAACATTATGTGGGAAATACCATAATGTGATTCTTGTCTCAGAACAGTTTTCCTTTTGCTACAAGCAGGTAAATTGAACCTCTTGGTACATAAAAAATGAATCCTGTCACTATAAATGTGTATGTTATTTTTTGAGGCAGTATAGCACAGTGGTTTAAGGCTCTGAGCTGCAGATCTGGAGACCTGGGTTTGAATCCCACAGCCCCCACTTGCATACTGTGTGACCCTGAGCATGACACTTAATTTCCCTGTGCTCCCAGGCTGCACCTGTAAACAAGCTTTCAGCTTAGTATGTCTCACCTGGTTAAACAATTGGGAAAAAAAAAGAAAGCATTTCCTAACAGGCTACGATAGAAGTAATGAAAGATTAGGTCTGGCATCACATTATCGAAGTACTGTGAACCCGAGTTCGAGGAGGGAGCAGCAATGAAAATGAACACATTGGTCACCATATTCAAATGGTTAGCATGCCACTGACTGTGAATAGCACTGGCAGTTCAGGAGCGGGAACAATATTCCAAAGCCCCAGTGCACCGCACTAACACAGCAGTGCAACTGCGCAGAATATACCTCTGCATCTATGCAAATGAGAGATACCGCATGCATAAAGAGAAAAGCGGAATATTCAAAAGTTTTGGCAGAGCTAAACAGCCACCACTGCAATGCTGTTTAATGCTGCTGAAACCCCGTCCTTACCTAGGCACCATGGCCGTGCCCCGCCTGATCACCCATACTGGTCAGGAAACTGTCAGTCACTGGTGTGTAGTGGTTCCATCCTCAATCACCAGTGTTGTTAGATATCATTAGTTTCTCTGGCGTCTAGTGATTCCCACCAATTACCCATTCAACAATTCTGACAACCCTTACCAGTAGTCTAGTGGACCACCCCAACTGGTTGCAACACCCTGCCTGATCTACCCATTCTGGACCTACCACCCAGCACCCTCTCACCCTTGATGCCAGACCGTACTCAAGATAACAGTAGTGACTGGCTCAGCTGACTGCTCAGCTGCTAGGCCATTCTCATGATTGCTCAAGAATAGTGAGATGATAGCAGGCCAAGGATGTGAGCAGAGGACTGTGCAGGTCGCCATCCTTGTCTTGAGTATGGTCCAGTGTCCAGGATGGGGCGGGCAGTGGGTCCTGAGTGGGCAGGTTGGGTGTGGGCTTGGTGACCTGTTAGGGGAGTGGGGATCCACTAGACTATTGAACAGATGATTGGTGGGTTGGGGGGGGACCATTAGACACCAGGAAAAATAATGATATCTAACAATATGGGTGATGGGGGGGCCCTAGACACCTGGAAAACTAATACTATATAACAGCAAAGATGAATTGGTGGGGGTACTGCTAGACACCAGGTAAACAAATCATCTATATAACAACATGGGTGATTGTGGGATGGAGGACCAGTGGACTACCAGAGAAGGATGTCTCATGTATAGAACAGGCACTCAGGTGGTGGAGAGAGCTGGGGTTCACTAATTCTTGCCTGCCTATCCAGACACTTTGCAAAAGTGTTATAGTCAGGTGTCCAGCCACCGCGTTGTCATATTTGAATCAGAGATGGACATCTTATATCACTGCAGAGACAGGGGTCAGGAACACAAACCTGTGAAATGGAGATGCCAGACTAAAATCCCATTACAACTACTGGTTTGCTGTTGACCTGGAGTAAGTAGTATAGTATTATTAAGTGTCTGTGTGGCTCTGCTGGTAGCACATCTGCCTGTGGGCCAGAAGGTTGTGGGTTCTAGTCCCACACTGGGATTGGGCTCATCCTGTGTTGGAATTAAACTTTGGGAGCGAGGGTGGCTTATGAGGATCCTATCTGTAAACAGAGCCCCCCCTTCCCATTATAAGGCAATGGCAGTGATGTGTGAGGTACCAGGGCTCACTTCAGTGCCCTGACAAGCCCCTCTGTAATTCCAGCACTGCCACTCGTCCCACCCCAAGACTGGGCTCATACCAAAATGCTGGCACATGAGTGCAAAATTATTGGGAAGCTGTACTGTCTGGGTGTGCTGTCCTTCAGATGAGACATTAAACTGAGGTCCTGCCTGCTTCTCCTGGTGGACATTAAAGATCTCATGACACTTCTCGAGAAGAGTAGGGACATTTTTGTTTAAAGAAATTTGCTACAACAATAAAAACTTAATCAAATCCATAATACAAAGGAAAATAAAAGACAACACAAGCCCTTCATTACAAATCACCATCCTCCCCCCAAACAGTGTAAATAACCACAACAACTGCACTCGTGCTAATACAAGAACTTGATTTATAATACAGTTATGTTCCAATTATCTACATTACCCAATAAATCTCTTCCCTCCTCCCCCTGTCCCTTCCCCATTAAGCTAACTTCAAAATTATAGTTTTTTTTATGAAAGTAATATCCAAAACTGAATCCCTGTAAACAAAATCCTCCCCTAAAACCCCTCTCTTCCTTCAATTGAATCCCACAATTTCTGAAAATACCCCCCCCCCCCCCGTAACTTTAATATTTTTGTGCGATATCATCTCAGTATCCCTTTAAAGCCTTTCCATATTTGATTTACTTTAACCCTCAGGAACCTTTGTGCATCTTTATTGTAGACTCCATACATGCTGATTCACAAAGATTCCCCACTGCTATATATGTCATTCGTTGTCGTTGTAAGACATATCGACTTTTAGCTTGCCATAAATAAAATTTCATACAAGCATACACTAATCCCAATGTATTTGCATCATAGATTGCCAAATGACCCATATATTCTCCCAATACTAGTTGCTGCTAAGTCATCCTCTCTAGCTATGGTAACTGCCTCCTAGTGGCCAAAAATTGCCATAACGTTTTGGTGTGAGTGCATTCTAACATAAAATGTGTGTTTGTTTCCTCTGGGGATTGACATTCAAAATAAGAACAGGATCTTTCTTTAATTGCCTTACGGTTTTTGAATCCCTCTTACATTAATCCTTCCATACCTACTAATCCATAAATCATCCCACATTCTTTCTGGTATTCTCTGACACGTTAGCTGTCATATCATCCATTTCTGTTTCCCTGGGGTACAGAATTTAAACTCCGGTTCCGATGGGCCTATCTTTTGGAGAACTGACTCATGTAATTGTTTCCTGTGAATTGCTAGCAGTCGTGACTTGCTTATTTTTCCGATGTACAATTTTTTTGAGGTGGGTTAAAGAACTCTGGTATCTGTAGCCTAGGTATGATTTTGAAAGGCTCCTCCTGCCAGGTATCCAAATATTCTTGCAGTAGACCTTGTGTCCATTCCATCCCACTAACCTCTTGTTGTAGCACCCTTTTTATTGTCCCTGACCAAAACAGAGTATGAAAATAGGCAATGGGATTTACCATTCCCACTTCCCCTTTTAGTTTAGATAGGGAAGTAAACTTCCTTTTAATGGGGTTCTGTCTGCTCCGACAAAGCATTTGAAAAAATACACTGTACACTTTCGATTCTAAGTTCCGTGGTAAGGGATACACCCATCCCACATACAATAATATTGATATAATAAACTGTTTTACCAGGAACACTCTTTTTTGTTTCGATAGTATCCAGCTTTTCCATTTAACCACCTTCTACTCACATATTTGTATTGTTGTGAAGCAATTTTATGTACCATATCCCCTTCTCCAAAATAGATTCCTAATTTTTTAATAGGTTTTTTTGCGATTTGTGCACCTGCGATGCTATGTTGTGAGGACTGCTTACCTACTGCCATTCCTATACTCTTATCCATATTTAATTTGGCTCCCGGTATTTTAAGAAATGTAATAGGTTCTTCTTCTGTGTTCTTGTTACTCTCCTCTGTTTTTAGAAATAAACCTATGTTGTCTGCATATGCTGTCATTTATAATACTCTCTGACTTCCTGTAAGCCTCTAATTGCCCTATTCCTTATAATATGTCAGAGACAGGGATCTAAAGACAGAATATATAAGAGGGGGCTTAAGGGGCAGCCTTGCCTGACCTCTGTCTTAATTGGGATGAGGGGTATCCATATGTTCTAGTAGAGGGACTACTTTCGCCTGCTTATAGAGCATTTTATCCAATTCACTACCCTCCCAGGTATACTATAGTGTTGTAATACTTGAAATAAATACCCATGTGACACCCTGTCAAAGACTTTGCTCTGATCCAGTGGTATCTGGAATCTCTCTACTCCTTGTCTTTTACAATATTCATAACAGTCTGCAAGTAATATTAAATTGTCCTGTATTTTTTCTCAGGGACTCCGCACATTTGTGCCTGATTCAATAGGCTATCCAAATTCCACTGTAATCTTTTATGTATAAGTAGCCCCAAAATTTTCCAGTCTGAATTCAACAAGTAAATTGGTTTCCAGTTCTGCAATAATGTTTTATCACCTGATTTATAGCGAAATCTTAATAACCCTTTTGAAAAAGCCGTCTGCAATGATATGTTTTTCAGTTATTTCTTGGAATACCACCACCAGCATCTCCAGCAATTTGTCCTGAAATGCTAGATAAAATTCTGTAGGCAGACCTTCCCAGCCTGGTCACACCTTTTTTCTGAGACCTTTCAGGACTTCAGCTATTTCTTCTTTAGTAATCATAAGTATCAAGTTATTTCTATCTGTCTCCAGTAGTTCCACTTTGATAGATGCTAAATACTTTGTAATATTGTATATCCCATCCCTTCTTGATCATTGACTCTATATAATTTTTTATGATTTTCCCTAATTCTTGAGGTGTTTGTTTTAGTTTCCCAATCCGTATCCATCAAGTCTGATAAAGCGGCATTATCCAGCTGTGTTTTACATGCGGGACAGGGATCCCCAGTCAGACTTTTTACTGTCCCATTAGTTAACTCTGCCATTAGTGTGGTTGTTCATTCATATTGATACTTCTTCATTTGCGTTCTTAAATTAGTTATCTGAGCTGTAGAGTCATATTGCTGCTTATTAACTAAGGAATATAGGTATTGCAACTGTTGTCTTAATTTTAAATATTTTATACATTTTTCATTTTGTGTTCTTGCCCCGTGTTTCTTAAACCATGTTTGAATACATTATTTTGTCTTTCCCTCACTCCCCTGCCATCTCATATATACACAACAAACAGATTTACTAGCTTTTAGTAACTCTGCAATACCTCTTTTTACCATACTATCAATCAGTACTGCAGTGTTCAACCTCCATCTACTAGCCTTTAACTGAGGAGTGGGGTTCATATCTACCACTAATTTGATCATTAAGTGGTCTGAAAATTCAGTTGGAACCGTCTCAACATCTCTTGCTTTAACATTCAGGGATAAAAACCAAAAATCTATTTTTGTCGTTAGTCTTCCTCTGATATATGTAGATTACGGTACCTATTTCAAAATAGTATGGGCATCTCATATATCTGCCATTTTTAAGCAATTATTTAAGGTGTAAGAGTCACACTAAAGTTTTTTTTTCCTTCACGGGCCTTTTTATCTAAATTTAAAGAGCAGTTAAAATCACCCCCTAAGAAAACCTGCCTAGTAGTTGCCAAATTGGATTTTCCTAAATAATTTCACCCTTTCTGACTTGATTTGGGATGCATATACAAAGAGAAACCTGCACTGTTGCCCTGCAAAGACCCCATCCAAGATTAGCAAGCATCCCGTAATCACATCTATTAATTTCTGTAGGGAGACTCTGGTTCCTTTAAATAAGATCCCCACCCCATCTGCTTTTTCCAACCCAAACATCTAATAAGAAGGTCCCCAAACCCATGTATTTCTACACTGTGATATTGTATTGGAATCTGTCTTCCAGGATTTCTGCAGAAATATAACCTCTAAATCTAGTTGTTACATCAGGGAAAATGTGGCTTTCCTTTTTACCCCATTTTGAATGATACACATGTTAAGAGTGGCAAACTGTAACTATTTCAGGAAGGTAAGTTAAAAATCAAAATCCAAAATATCCTGTTCTCAGCCTTCATCCCCCTCTGAGTGTTTTTTTCTTCTGCTTCTTCTTTCTTCCATCCTTCTTCTCTAGAACTGGTAAGGATTATGAAGAAGCAACTGAGTCTGTCCCTTCCGTATCCATTCCTTCCCCATATTTTTGCTGGCCAACACATCAGACTGGTTTTCCAGTGTAATGTCTGACCTTTGGGTAGATTTCAGTCTTGCACTTCTCCTAGTGAACGGGGTTTTCCATACTTTGGGTGAGGTGGGGGCATGTTTTGAGCATCTTGCATTTCCTCTCTTGGAGTTGTCTGCCTGTCCTCATCTTGAGGGGGGGGGGTTGTGTCTCAGTTATCCCAACTCCATCATCTGTTTCTCTTATCGACCCTTGTCGTACATCTGGTTGTGCATTTTGATCTTCATGCTTTCGTGAGTTGCGTACACTCTCAGTTGACTGAGTTGACTCCCCTACATTTCCTTTGTTATTCTCAGAGTTCTCAGTCCTTCTCGCCATGTTTGCTTGACTATAAGTCTCTCTAGGATCTTTTTTTGTCTTTTGTTGAGCTTCTCTAATGAAGTCATCCTGATCCACTCTGTTCTGATGATTATGGTCTGCCATGGGGCATTTCTGAACCACATGAACACAGCCATCACACAGGTTGAATCTAGACACATGTGTACATGCAGTACTCATATGATCATATTCTCCGCAGAGAATATATCTCAGTATCCCGTAAGAACTAGCAAGGTGTGTCCTGTTGCCACATTTGTGGCAAGCCTTCAGCTGACCTGCATAGAAGCACACTCATCTGTCTTTTATCAATACCAAACCTGTTCAGAAGATGTACAATCCCAGACACAGTTTATCTCAGTTTTATCTGAAAAAGCCATCTTTCTGTCCAAAAGGACTCAGAATTGATTATAGGTTCTGGGGTACTCAATACTTCACATCTCTTCTGTAACCAGTGATGTATATCCCCCACATTAATTCCTTCAATGTGAAACATAATGGTTATTCTTTTTACAGCAGGCTTTGAGAGTGGGATTACTAAGAAGGGAGTCCACAAAGGCAAAAATTTACATTGACTATATTTCATCCAGAAATGTTCTAGCCCTTGAGAAGTATTAAAACTAATATTGAGGTTATCGTCCCCCGATATGTGACTTAAGGCATGCACCTCTGCTGGTACAAAGTTCAAGGATTCTTTAATCATTTTTTTCCCCACATATTCTCTGTCTGGATGCATTTCCAGACCTTCTTTATACCGTATTCTGACTGTATGTCTCCTGGGGACTGGAGTAGTACTGTTAAACAAGTCAGAAAATCCAGATGCTTGTCTCTGTACTTGTGGCCCAGTGCCCCCAGTGTGTGTTTCATGTGTACTTTCATCTCCCCTGAATCCTTCCTCCGGTCTCTCATTCGATCATGCATCATTGAAGGCCCTTCATCTGAGCTATGCCCCTCACTGTTATCTCTGGCAGCATTTGCCATTTGTATCATGGCCCCCACTGTGCTTCTCTGCTGTCTGTCACTCAACAGTCCACTGTACTTACTGCCCTGAAGCTCTGTATCTTACGGAACCTCTATGTTGCCCCTTTCATCTGTGCCACATTACTTTTGTCTGAGTGTCCCTCCATTTTGTTTTCTTCTGCAGTCCCATGAGGTAAGATTTTCTTCTACTAATAAACTCTCCATATTGGTTTTTGTATTAGTCTTCATATAACCAAGCATTATTTCCACATTGCTACCCGTGCTCTTACCTTGCACTTCAGAGTCCTTCCCATTGTTCTGCAACACTGGCATTATTATCAGCCTGTCCAGTAAAGAAAAACTTTCCCCACAAGTTACTGCCTGTATTCAATTGCTAAGACTATAAAAATCAGGCTCCGGGATCCACTTACCAGCAATGTCTTGCATACATCCAGCCTGTCAGAGAGCCTGCTCCGGTGTCCATTCTTTCTGTTGTGGTTTGGGATTCTATGCCAAACGTTTCTTTCAGGTATTCTCTTGCCATTTGTCTGATGGAAGCCCCTCCTTACAATTTTCTGCCACTGCCAGAAAATAACATTTCCTTAATTTTCAAACATCGCTCCAGTCTCCGTCATCTGCCCTCCTTCACTTTCAAGTCTGATTTCCTCAGAGACATCACATATTTTATGCCATCCAGTTTTATTAGTCCAGTTATCTCTGTGGCCATCTCTTCATTCACCAAATGAAATTCATCCTGTGTTGTTTCCATGTCAGAATCCTCAGATGCCAAGCTCTCTGCTTGGCTTGCTGTCTCCATATTGTCCTCAGTTGTCTCCTTTCCTATAGCCATACTACTTTCATCCATATTATCGGTGTTCTCCTGAAGTTGAATGGCTGGGAGGGAAAATTACTCTCCAGCCTGCTCCACAGCCTCCTCTTCTGCCACTTCTGGAGCCTCCATCTTGGAGAAGAGTAGGGGAATGCTTTACTAAGAAATTATAAACAACACATGTGCATCACAGGCTGAGAAATACCAAAATTAATACAGAAGAAAAAAAAAACGACCACAAAGTAATTACCCCCAATATATAACCTAATCACAGATATTTGTAAGGAGAATAGAAAAAAAGGGGAGGGGAGAATAACGAACCACACTCATTAGTATTACTACATACCAAGAACAGTGAACCCCTATTGTTTATATTTTTGAAAATATGTTAAACCCCTCCACCAAATCACTACTTTAGATTTTGGATGAATTTGCCATCCGTTAAGACAAATTTCCTGCAAATCTCACTGACAAAGTATACTCAAAGTACAAAAAGACATTTTCTGTTGTTGAATTATTTCCAGGTTGCTACTCGTGCTTTTACCTTGCACAGTGCTTCCCAATGTCCCGCAACACTGGCATTATTATCAGCCTGTCCACTAACGAAAAACTCTCCCTGCAAGTTACTGCCTGTGTGCCACAAACTGTACTCTAGCATGCCATAAGTAATATTTAAAAATGGCAGAAATGACCCCCAAAGTGCTTTTTCCATATCGTATGACCAGCCTACCAAAATCACTCAGGATCAGCTGTTCATAGATCAAATGTGTCAACCAAGATAGGTCCCATTTATTAGCTGCATACGCCCAAAATTGAGGTGCTTAACTACAAAAAAAGAAACAATTTTCCATTGTTTCAGGCAGTAAACCGCACTCTGGGTGAGGGTACATTCGTTGTTCTACTGCCTTGTGTTTATGATTCCCTTTAATCTAAAGCTTCCCATGAGAACATAACCATTGTATATCCCACATACATGTCGGAATTCTCTTATTTAACAGCCGTCTACACACTAGGTGTTGCATGGAAGGCCTACATCCTGTAAAGTCAGCTTGTGTCAGCCCCTCTCTGTCCAAAACCATGGACTATAATAATTTCCTAGGAAACTTTTTCAGTTCTTGTCTTTGTACCTGCTATTTTGCTAGTTTCTTTAAAGAAGGCTTGAATATCTCTGGGACATCTATATATATTATTACTTTTGGGAGGGGGGGTCCCATTTTACTGAATAAGGTTCTAAAACATTCCTTGTCCAGGTTGCCGCCAGGGATACCACTCTCTTAACTGCTGCTTTAAAAGATCCTGACTTAAAAAGGGAATGGAAAAAAAAATATGGGATTTATCATGCCCACCCCTCCTTTTGGGATAGGTAGCTATGTGAACACTCTCTTAACTGGGTTCAGCCGGCTACCTCCCAACAGCTGGAAAAAACCTCAGTAACCTAGTCTCATATATGGGGAGGGGGGGGGCGGTTCCAACATAAAGCACCATCAGTATTAAAAACTGTTTAATAAGGTGCACTCTTTTCAGTTTGGAAAATCTCCACTCCTTCCACCTCTGTACCTTCCTGTCACACTGCCTTAGGTCTTCCTCCCAATTCAATTGATTATTGTCCCTGTGCTCAAACTGGAGCCCCAGAATTGTCAATGGGCATGCCTCTATTTGTAAGCCTGCAACTCTCTGTGGCTGAGGATTGGCAATTCCTAAAGCTACACTGTTACTTTTATGCATATATAACAAAGCCCCTGACATCGCGGTACATCTGTCCATCTCGTGTAATGTTTCTGTCACACTAGATTCATCCTGAACAAACAGACAGAGGTCATCAGCGTATGCTACCAGTTTCATATCCTCTATGAAAAAGGTCCTTTTATGGATGGGTTGTTACGTATATTCCTGATAAAAGGGTCTAATGCAAAAATATATAAAAGAGGGCTAAGGAGGCACCCTTGTCAAACCCCTATCCAAACTGGGATGATGTGTCCTTCCTGTCCCCTAACTAAAGGGGGTAATTAATGCATTATGATACAATTTTTTTATCCAAGAAACAAATTTGGGTGGGATCCCATAATGTTCTAGCACCTGAAATAAGAAAGTATGACTCACTTTATCAAACGTCTTGCTTTGGTCAAGGGATAGCAAAAAACTGTGTGTGTGTCTGTCTGTCTGTCTTCTTACAATATTCCATAATATCTCTAATAACTGCTAAATTGTCTTGTATTTGATGTCCCAGCAAAGAACAGGTTTGCACCAGGTGTATCAAAGTCACCGCTGCTATTCTTAATCTTTTCTGGAGGACTGTGGTCAGAATTTTGAAATCAGGATTTAGGAGACAAATTGGTCTCCAGTTCTGCAACTGTCTCCAATCTTCAGATTTAAATAAAAAACTAATAAGGCCTTTTGAAAACGAGATTGGAATCCCATCCTTATGGAGCAAGAAGGAGTTATAGTCTTTTACCAAAAGGGGGCAAGATACTTGGAGTATTCTTTATAAAATTAATTTGGGATACCATCCCATCCCAGTGATACTCCATTTTTTAGCCCACCAATAACTATTATAACCTCCTGTTCCCGGATAGGATTGAGCAGTGAATGTGTGGTCTGTCTGTCAGGGGTTGGAACTTGAACCCTTGTCAAAAACTGATCAACATCTGTTAAATAAACTTTATGTTCCTGGCTAAAAACCTGTAAATAGTTTTCCATTTTACCTTGAATCTCCTTTGGAGATGTCAGGAGAGTACCATCCAGGAGGACTAGTGCCTGAATTTGGGAATTCTGTCTCCTATTCTTATATGCTTCACAAGGATCCAGGAATGGGGTTTTTTGAGTCCCAAATGTCATGGCTGCTTGCAAGCATGCTGACCTATCATATTAATAGCTTTTCATCTTCATTTTAATACCAGCAATCTGGACTAATAAATCTGTACCTACTAGATAAGTCTCCGAATACAATTGGTAGAGTTACAATTGGTAGAGTTGTGTACGTAGTTGTTGGTACTGAAAAAATTGATGTTATACCTTGGCCTTCCCATACTGTGTCATCCAAGTCTTAACATCATTTTTAATTTCCTCCCACCAAAGCCCAATATTGTCATATAGGGAAAGAACCAACACCTGTGCAATTAACGCTGTTAGTTTATTTAATTCTACTGTTGGTTCCTTTAAAATGGTGGTGTTCATTCTCCACCTTGTCACAGGCTTTAGATAGTGCTCCTGGATGCTAAGAACAGATTGAACCAGTAAATGATCCAAAATCCCATTGCCATGGATGATGTCTGATGAATCACCACCGTTTTAGACACAAAAATATAATCTATCTTTGTACTAAACACATTTCTTACATAGGTGAACTTAACGGGGGTTGCCTGCTGTAAAGTCTTTCAACTCTGCCATAGCAATAAACTTTTTAAAGGCATGTGAATCGCAATATATATTTTTTCCTTTTTCCTGTCTTTCCCCAACATCCACCATGCAATTAAAGTCTCCCCCCAGATACACATTCTTGACTATCATTAGAAAAGGTTGGAGCTGAGAATAAAGAGCTACCCTTTCTGCTTTTAGCTGTGGGCCATATACCGTAATGAATCGGCTGGGGATATTGTTCCATAACCCATCCACTATAAGAACCCTCCCTGGTATCGGATCTGCTAGTTTTTGAAAAACAAAATTAGACCCAGCAAATGATAGACCCAGTCCATCTGCCTTGTCAGGGCCAAAAGCCCAGTAACAAGGTCCCCAAACCCAATTATTCCTGGTAGCATGCATTAAAGTCATGGAATCCATCCATGTTTCCTATAGAAAGATAACCTCAAACTTATAATCATGTAGCATGAAAAAACACCACCCTTTCTGATTATTTTTCAGGCTGCAGACATTAAAAGCGACTAAGGAAAACAAGTGCATTTAAGGAAGGAAAAAACAACATACAAGAACCCTAACAAGTCCTTTGATTTTTTTTTTTTTCCTTTTTTTCCCAACCATTTTGGCTGTGTCTTGTGACACATCTTCCAAGTCTTGCATCCCAGCAGTGGAGGAAGTATCTGATACCATGTCCTTGGTATCTGTAGACTCATCCGGTTGAGAGCTTAGGGCCTCAGACTTATTTTCTGTATTCAGGACCTCAGTCAGCATGGTTGATTTTAGGATCCTGGAACTCCAGTGTCTGGTCAGGGAGCAGACCAGGCTGCAGGAGGTGGCATTGTCTCTTGCTACTCTGGAGCTGTAGCACTCTGTATCTCCTCTGAAACAGATGGGTCAACAATGGGTAAGAACACAGGAACATCCATCGAGGCAATAGGAGATCTCACCACCATGGAGTCGACTGGATGATCTTAATTCTCCCTAGTACCGCTTGTGTCTGGGTGAGGCCTCTGTGAGCGAGGAATCACAGGTGGAGGGGGACCTTCTTCCTTCTTTTGGGCTTTTCTAATCAAACCATCAGGATTCACTATGCGCTGTCTAGTATGCGCTGCCCAGGGACAATCCTGATAAACATGCCCATACTCTTCGCACAAATTACACCTGGCATGCTTTGCACATTGCATGCTTATGTGGTCAAACTCACCACATATTCTACACCTCAGATGATAACACACATTTGACAGGTGTGTTTTTGCCCTGCACTTGTATCAGACCTTTGGTTGGCCTGCATAACAACAGACTCCCCCTATCCCTATCCAGGAAAAAGCTGTTAGGAATGTGTAGCAGCCCTTCAGGGATTTGTTGGAGTTGCACTTTATGCCTCCAATCCCCATCCACAAATGTTCTGAGTCTATGATGGCTTCAGGTGATTCCAGCACATCACATTTCTGCTGAAGCCAGTGCGTGATGTCTCCAACATGCATGTTCTCGTTCTGAAACATCACAGTTACAGTTTTGATGAGAGGCTTAGATAGGCATATACAGTGGCGTCCCCAGGATGAAACCCAATTCTGCAGCATTTTGCAGCACTCTGCAGAATGCTGCTGCAGATCTATTGAATGATGCAATGTAATTTCAATAGCAATTCATCCCTTTTGTCATTCAGGAAAATGTGACACTGCCAGGATGAAGTGAATGCCACAGTTTCTTGCATGACACAAGGGACTAATTGCCATTGAAATTACATTGCTTTATTCAGTAGGTCTGCTGCAGCATACTGCAGAGTGCTTTAAAAGTGGGCTTCATCTTGGGGGACGCCACTGTAGCAATGAATGGCATCCACAGAGGTACAAATTTGACCTGGTTGTAGAGGGACCAAAACATGTTCAAGCTATGGGGGTGCCTGAAGCTAATGTCAAAATTATCTTCGCCTGATATATGGATCAGGGGCATATATCTCAGAACCAGTAAGTTTCTTATTGTCTTTCAGCAATTGTTTTCCCACAAACAAAATGATCAGGGTGAATCTCCATGCCCCCTTTGTAGTGTAAATGCACAGTGTTTCACCATGGTAAGGGCACTGTTCTGTGGAATAGCTCAGAGTAAGTTGGTTGGTGTGGAGGGGGGTTGAAAGGGGGTTGGGGCCTTCATGGGAGGCAGCAGTGGCCTGCAGAGAGCCAGCTGATCTTGAACTTCCTGAAGCCCTTGAATGTCCTGGGTTGCTAACCCCATCCAATATGTCTGTATGGTCCCTTTGATGAGGTGCTGCCTCTATGGAGTGCACAGGTCCCTCCTGTTGTATTGCTAGTTTTGTCTCCTGCTGTTAGGGAAGAAGGGGAACTCTGATGTCCCTGGTAACTCTTGTTCCCTTGAGGGATCCACTGCTGTGCGAGGTTCACTATCTAAACCATCTCTTGACCCAGAGACCCGCACAGTACGTTAGTTTGCAACGTCAGTGTCCTTTAATGGTGCCCCTGCCAGCAAGTCCCCCTGAGTCACACCCAAACTGCCTTGCCCCATTTCTGCGTATTGCTTTCCCATCATGTTAGTAGTAGTTGCAGACAGTACCTGAGACTGATTTCCCTGTTGTGAAGAGCGAGCACCATCTCTCTCTCCTCAAGCCTCCCCTGCAGGTTCTTCTCTTGACCATCTGTCGGTTGACACACTTCACACCGGGTCAGGAACCCAGTTCCTTGATTTCTCCCTCATCCATCCAGCACCACTCAGGGTGGCCTCAGGTGACTAGCTCTCTGTATTTGTTTCAGACGTCCGAATATTAAATGCCTCCTTGATTCATTCAATGATTGTCTGTGGCATTGCAGAGGGCTTCTCCCTCATGTCATCTCTTTTCAACATCCGTGTATTCTTGCTCCATCCTGTAAGGGGACTGCTCTACTTCATCAGCTGAATCGCAGGCGATCAGGTCAGTGTCTCTAATGAAAGTTTTTCTGGCATCCTGAGGGGATGCAATGTGCAAGCGTTTTCTCAATGCCAATTTCTTCATCCTATAAGCCTCTTCATCTTCTTTCAGCATTGCCAGGAGAGTTTTTCAGCGTTCCTTGATTTCTTTATCCAGTCGGGCTGATTCATCAGCCATCTCTGCCATTAACTTCCAATTCCAAGCTTTGTGAGAAATGAAACACAGTTTATTTTGAATTTCCTTTGTTGATCTGGTTGTTCAGCTAAGCCCCCCCATGGACTACTCCAAACAACAATGCAAAATGGAGTGGGGGGTTAAGCCCTTTCACAGTCTTCACAAAGACAGCATACACCTGCTGGTTATTCTGTTCACTTTTTATTCACTTCCCCCTACGTTTCCTTCCTTTTCTGGAGCTTGTTCACGGGGTTTTTTCTCTTTTGTAACTCAGTTTCAACTCTGCAATAAATATAGACATAATTAGTCAACTGGCATGGTTTTTAAATCCTTATATACTTAATGGATAATTTTCAGTCAGTCTTTGTTCACTCCAAAAGTTTACAGCAGCCTACCTATATAATTTACTTGTGTTTCCAATATTATTTTCTATTAGGTAATCTAATCTGCATTGTATTCTTATAAACACAAAAAATTCGATTTGAACGTTCTGTTCGTTATGGTGCACTACTATCTCACTATCCCCAATCATATGGGGTATATCCCCTTTATAACAGCAGCAATACCAGCATACCTAAATCAACAAATGTGTCATGTTTCTTTCAGGGCTCTGTTGAAAGGTGCCCTTTTTGTAAAACATAATAAATTGGGTGTTTTAGCTTTTTAGTTACTTCAACTTCAATAGATACGCATGCCTCTTATTTACTTATCAAGATACCCTGCAAGTCAGTTTTACCTCTGTCAGATGCTCCCAACTCTGCTTTTTTGCCCTCTAACTTAGCATTCTGCTGTAATGGTGGACATGCTGGATGCTGGATGCCTCTTGAGCTTCCTCAGAAGAGTGCTCATAAAGTGGCGCCATGACATCACTATAGCGTGTCCGCACATGTGCACATGCATGGCTGACATAAGCGCATGCTCACGGACTTTGCCAAAGATTGAAAGTGGCAAGCATCATCTGGGAGCTCATATGGTGCATCATAAACTGAACAGGCAGTTTCTTACAATATTTCAACTATTTCACATGACTATTACTCTCTCTCCTTCTTTATCCTAGATCAATTACTTGCATATTTATCCATATCAAACTGTCAAAAACAGATACCTAAGAAAACATAAAACATGGAGGAAGGGGGAAAGGGGAGGGCAGGGAGGAAGTGGAAAGTGGGAAAGGCTGGAGAAAACATCTATTGCTTTTTTACTCTTATTTTATATTTTTTATACTAGCAATTAA
Organism: Neoceratodus forsteri; assembly: GCA_016271365.2. Classification (NCBI taxonomy): domain Eukaryota; kingdom Metazoa; phylum Chordata; order Ceratodontiformes; family Ceratodontidae; genus Neoceratodus; species Neoceratodus forsteri. Next base: position 1,703,299,124 of record CM028129.1, on the reverse strand, counting down.
TGCTACACAATTTCAAATGAACTTTTAAATGCAAATAATATCCTCATTTTCCATCAAATGTAACACACTGAATCTAAAAAATACATTATAATTTTCTACCATTATTAACACACTTGCCAATTAATTTCTGTATTCATTCCAATATTATTTTCCAATGTATGGAGTTTAAAAATCTACCCTATTTCAGATTGTTTATCTCTGAAGTTCCCACCTCTAGGGGATGGTAAAACATTTTCCAGACCCCAAAAATGGAATGAAGCGCCATTATGGTTGCTACTATTAAAATGCATTGCCACTGGGGAATTTATAACCCCATTTCTGATGTCTTCTTTATGTTCGAATATTTTAGTTTTCAATGTTCAACTTGTCTGTCCCACATACAGTAAATTGCAAGGACAGTGTATAACATATTTAACACCTTCTGAGACACAGGTTATATGTTGTAATATTTTGTGATGTTCCCCTGTGTGTGGATTTATAAAAATCTTGTTTTTCAAAGTAGTATTCCATACTGCACATCTTCTACACTGGTGCATTCCTGGGCTAAGGGGTCCTAATAAAAGCTGTTCCCCTGGAACTATTGGAAATTTAAACTGGGACTTAACAACCCTATCTTTGATACTCCTCACTTTTTTGGCTGCTACAATGGGTGGATTTTGTAGTTCCCTGATATGTTGATTGTCATATTTTATTAAATACCAGTGCCTGTGTATGATCCTTCTAATATCAGACATTCTGTGATTGTATTTAATAGACATAACTAATGTAGGTTCTTGAAGTTTTTTTGAAGTCTGGTTAAGTATCTCATTTTTATCCTGATGTTTTATTCTCTCTTCTGCTGCCTTTATGGTACCCCACTGGTATCCCCTGTCTCTGAATCTCTCTATCATCAAGGCTATTTCTCTATCTGCGTCTTCTTGTTTACTGCAATTTCTTTTGTATCTAGTCAGTTGAGCATGTGGGATGGTCTTCTTCATATGGGGCTCATGGAAACTTTTATTGTGTAACAGTGTTTTTCTGTCAGTATCTTTTCTATATAAGCTTGTATAAATATATGAGTTTTTCAAATGTTTGTTTAAATCCAGGAACAGCACCGTACCTTTATCATAATGCATAATAAATTTTAGATTACTGTCTTTTAAGTTTAATTCTGTATAAATGTCCCTTAAGTCTTGTTCACTTCCCTTCCAAATTATAAATATATCATCTATACATCTGAGACAAATAAATATGTTGATATTTATGAAATTTCCTACGTCTGTGAATATGTGCCGATGTTCAAAACTATCCATGTATGCATTGGCATATGCAGGTGCCATTGCTGAACCCATTGCAGTACCTCTAATTTGTTGAAAGAACTGGTCATCAAATTCAAAATAATTATGTTGTAAAATGAACTCTGCTAACTCTTGTAAAATTCTAGTTTTGGGGTGTGCACCACTTCCCCTTTTATCCAACAGCATACCTATGCATTCAACTCCCTCACTATGTGGTATGGACGTGTACAGATCTGCAATATCTAGTGTTACTAAGAACACATTTTCTGGTATACCTTGCTCAGATATGCTATTGAGCTTAAGTATCATGTCCATGGAGTCTTTTACATATGCACATGTTTTTATAACCAATGGTTGCAAATGAAAATCAATGAACCTAGAAACAGGCTCAAAAACAGAGCTGATTCCAAAGCCTATTGGTCTGCCAGAGGAGTCCAAAACACTTTTATGGATCTTGGGAATTGCATAAAATGTAGGTATTCTTGGATGTTCATTTATTAATATGTTAGCTTCCCATGTGTACAACCAGTTCATAACTGTATACTCCTATAATACACTTTTAAGTTGTATTAATATGCCAAAAGAGGATCTGCTGGTAATAGAATATAGTTTTCCAAGTTACATATTAACTTAAGGCACATGTTTTGATATTGATCTCTATCTTGTATAACTATAGTCCCACCTTTATCTGCCCCTTTAATAACAATATTAGCATCACCACTTAATTCTTCCACTGCTTGTTGTTCTCTTTTAGATAGGTTGCAATGTGGGGCAAGAATGGCCCCTTTGTTTTTAAAAAGATCCATAATTTCTTTATCAACAATTTTAATTAATGACTCAATTCCATGATTCTTTCCCACATGGGGATTATGTTTAGATTTAACTTGTATCTTTTGTTTCAAATCCCTTTGGTAATAGTTTGTGTTTAAATTCTCTTGTGATCCATGAAGGTTTTTCAACCTCAGAGTTCTAAAAAAAGGCTGCAAATCAACTTCTAAATTAAATAAGTCCACAGGCTGAGATAGCGCAAAAGACAGTCCCAAGCTGAGAACCTTCACTTCATCTGTAGTAAGTGGCCTTTTACTTAAATTGAAAATTGGAATGAGATCAGGTCTCACATTGCTCTCCTTCTGTTGGCATTGCCTTGCCCTGTTTGCCTTCCACCTAGCCCTCCTCCCTTTGTTGTTCCTCCCCCCACCCACAGTATCCTTCCCCGATGGGGTATATTCCTATGCATGGCTTGTTGGTGTAACTCATAACTTGGAAACTGCTCTGAAGTGCTTGAGTGTTGCTCTTCAGATGTTGATTCATTTGAAGGTGTCTTATTGCTATCCCTTGTGTAGCTGTTATCACTGTCTGAACTATAAGTGTCCTGGGGAGTTTTCCAAAACTGGTTCCTTATAAAATATTTAACAGAAGTATAAACATTTCCATCTCAGTAGTCATTGTTGTCCCTTATAAATTTTTTAACCTTTTGTTGTTTTAACCTCTCTTCATACTGCTGAAGCTTGTTTTTAATTTCTTCTAAATTCTTTTCAAATTGTTCTTCCTGTATTTTTAACTTCACTGATTCTTGTACCCCTTTGATATCTACTTCTAAATTCTGTCTTTCATTTATAATGGCCTCAATTAACATACTAAAATGCCAGCAGAATAGGCCTAATGGTCTTTCACGTCTGTTCGTTTAGTCAGCCCCCACCTTGGGAGCTGACCTTGCTGCCCACCTTCACCTTCTCTGGCTTCTCCCTTCCCAGTTCTTGATATTCTCGCTGCATTGGATTTTGCTTCCAGAACCCTTCCCCTGTACCTGTCCCACCCCCTCTTGAACTCCTCCACTGTCTCTGCCTCCACCAGCCCCCTAGGCAGCGCATTCCATGGCTCCACCACCCTCTCAGTGAAGTAGCACCTCCTCCTTTTTCCCCTGAATCTTCCCCCCTTCAGCTTCCACCCATGCCCTCTAGTGGCCCCCTCCTCCTTCCTTCAAACCACCCTGACTGTTCCTCCTCTATTTACCCCCTTCATGTACCTGAAGACCTCTATCATGTCCCCCCAGTCCCTTCTCTCTTCCAATGTGTACATATTTAGCTCTTCGAGCCTCTCCTCATAGGTCCTGTCCCCCAAGCCCCAAATCATTTTGGTTACCCTCCTCTGGACCCTCTCCAGGAGTCTAATGTCCCTCTTTAAGTGTGGCCTCCAAAACTGCATGCAGTACTCGAGGTGCAGCCTCACCAAGCAGTTATACAGAGGGAGTATCTCTTCCCTCATTCTGGAGGTGATCCCCCTAGCGATGCATCCCGGCATCCCATTGGCCTTGGCTGCTGCCCTCCTACAAGTCTCTGAGTTGTTCATCTTGACATCCACCACTACCCCCAGGTCCCTCTCAGCCATCGAGACTTGTAGCATTCCCCCCCCCAGGGTGTACACTTGGCCCAGGTTTCTGGCTCCCAGATGCAGTACCTTGCATTTCTCTGCATTGAATCTCAGCTTCCACTTTCTAGACCATCTTTCCAGAGCCTCCAGGTCCCCCTACATAAAGTCGCAACTAGCTCTATTTCTAATCACATCCCACTTATACTCCAGTTTGGCAGACTTTATCCCTATATTCGGTTCTACACTAATTCTCAAGCCCCTAGGTATTCTATTATCAATCAATCAATCAAATCTTTATTTATCCAGGTGAACACCATTGAGCAAGCTCATTTACAAGGTGGACCTGCATCAAAAAAAGGTCAAGGAAACAATGCATTTATGTACAGGCAAGAAGACAAACATGTCTGTACATAATAAAATCAAGCTAGGTGTAACGGTGTAGTATTTGAATACATGGTATAATATTTCTAAATGTGTACATATCATATTCAGGGAAAAAGGAGGTGGTGGGAAGGGAGCTACATAAAGAGAAGAAGTTGCAATATTAAATTAACAAAACCTCACACAAAGTGCAGAGATTAGACACTTCAAGGAGGGGTTGATTAACAGGCTTGGTAGTTGCAAGGAGGGGCAGGGTAGAAAGGAGGAATTAAGGTACAGGGTTCCTAAGTGGTAGTGTTCAATATGGGCACAGTGAAGGATAGGGGTTGATAATAAGCAGACAAGGAACGAGCTAGAGACGATGGAAGCAATGGTATATACTATTATGCTGGAGATATTGGGTAAGGGTCAAACCATGCCACTCCAGTCTACAGTGTTTTTGTTGTAAGTTCTCTATTTTGTGTAACAAATTTTTAGGGGCCTCCCCCATCTGCGTGGAGAGTCTCCAAAGTCATTCCCAAAATCAGAGTGCTTAAAGCTGTGTACCACATTGAACTCGTCTGCTTTTCAAATCAGTTTGCTAACTCGTGACCAATGCAACCACTTCTTCATGTTGGCAGTACATCTTGAACTGAGATTTGCAAGATCACACAATGTGTCAAAGCAGAACACCACTGAAAATGAGATATAGCATCTCATCGGGTTTATCCTGGGTAAATACGTAATTAAAATGTGTACACGCCAAGCAGTACCAGCGTCGAATGTTTGGCATTGAGACTTGCTTGTTCGTTTTGTTTTCTTTTATTTCTAAACTAAAATATGGGATTTTGAAGGTTATTAAAACATCCCTGCTCCCGAGCCATGCACACTATGAAAAATGGACTATCCTGGTACATTACTGTGCATTTTGCCATCGAAAACATGCGGTAAGACTATTCTAATGTATCCACAATATGAATCTAGTACGTATATTCAACATACAATCCCAATAAGAGATTTTTAAAATATTTTAAAAATGTAGCCATCTTTAATGACTTGAGTCACTAATTACAAAATCAGCTATAAATGCCATTCTAAAAATATCACAGAACACTAAAAATACACTGAGGATGAATTTAAGGATGTCAGTAATACATTTTTTTAAAAAAAAAAAACTATGTGATGAAAGTTTTGTCCAATTAACAAATGCTCTTACTTTAAATCTGTATAGACACTGAGACAAGGGTCAAGATGAGGTGATTCTCCACAGAGCCCTCAGTCCTCAGCATTGACCAGATCCCTGAAAAGTTGGATCCTGTACTGTGGAAGCCCTGCTTTCATTGGCAGTATCACCCAGTACAACAAATGTGACAAACGCCAGTTTTACATATGTTTCCTGCCTAATCTCCACATTGGGCAATGAGCCTGACTTCTGCTTGGTATCTGCCTCCTAATCAAATCTGTTGACTATAACTGATCTCCAGAGGGCATTAAGTAATTGTTTCCAGGACCTCCGCCATTCATTATTGAGTCACATGATATTTGGGATGGCTGAGACAGTGCCATGGTTATTCATGGGGAATGCAGCCCTGTTTTAATATGCTTACTCAGGGCAGTGATTTCCCTTTTCTGAACATTTATAGTCTGTTCTGGGCTGCTTCTGGCTGGCAGTCTTGACTTCTGACCTTTAAAATGGCTGGCTTTGCTGTAATCATTGGTCTACAGTGCAAACATACAAGGAACAACCAGTCAAAATGCAGCCCTTGCTCGGTGAAGCATTATGAAGTGTGAGTTGAGGTTTGGAACTTGCTGTACATAGTAGTTCTGTAAAACTAGCCATTGGGAATAATATACAAGAAACCATCAGTAACATGGGGCTATAATGTATCTATTATGCAAATATGGGTTCAAATTATTAAGATTCCTTGTATTTACTCTCCTGAACACATTATCAGTTTGTTTTGCTTATCTGGACCCATCATCCAGTAGTTCTGCTCTTCTGGGCACATCTCTTACGGTACGGGCTACCAATACCAACAAAAAAAATGTGCTTTTCTGTTTTCTTGAGTGGCAACAGGGTATGCAGTGCTGGCCATCTGACTTGACTCCCCTCCAGCTTCCCCCTCTGAAAAAATACACATTATAAAATGCAATCACTGTTAAAACATGCAGACTGGTTAGGGTAATTCATTGTCAGTTCTTCTATGATGTCATAGTCTTCAAGAGTGATTATGGATGTATTAGAAGAAACTCAAATGAATTACAGCCCCATTCTGCATGTTTCCATAGAGATTATCAGTTATCATCTGTGTAATTCCATTGAGAGAGTCCGGTGACATCATAAACAAAAGCAAAGCTCACGTGGCTTGTGATGTCACCAGACTTTTAGGACAGCAAAAGATTCCAGACTAAACCTATCACTTGCAGGCCTTGTTACTTATGCAATAATGCATGACCAGCAGTTAGATTAACAGTCCCATAATCACTCCGGGGCATAATGTGGCACAAGGCACAGCCAGGTGCTATATTGCCCCTAAGGAGTGATTAACACTGTTAGTTGAACTCCTGGGAGTGCCGCATTGCTATTATAAAAACCTAATTCAAAAAAAAAGTATTAAAAGTGTACCTTTTGAATGTTTTTTTATTAAAAGGGAGATTTTTAATAAAAAAGTTCACCGACCAACTGTTTAAGAATGCTGGTTCAGAATTACAATATAATACACTTTGAACCTGTTTTTCTAGTGCTTTCAAAACCTTGTTCTTTTAGGGTTGCCACCTGTCAGGTTTGTTACCTGGTGATCAGGTTTTCAGGGTCCATATCAGGTAATCCGGTTTTGCTCTGTGCTGGTCAGGTTTTTGAGCCATTTTGATTGCTTACATACTTTTGAAACAAATTTTGTCATATCACTCATTGTTTCAGCTACATGTCCAGGTTACAAACAAGTTCTGTTGTCAGTGTAGCCTTTGTTTGTGAATGCAGTCATCCTGGAAGGTGTAAAGTATGGCTATTAACACTATTAGCACTTACTTAACCTAATCTTTCCACTGCATCTTAAAGTGGCATAGCAGCAAAGCTGCCTCACCTTTTGTAACAGTAACAGAGCCAGATGTCCTCCACTTTTATTTGCTGGTAAATATTTTCATCTCTAATAGAATTTAGGCATTTTTACATGTTGTAAATTATTTTTCCCCACAAGAAAAAAGTATAGTCACTTCTTTGGCTTTGAAATAGTACTGTGGACAAGAACAGGAAATGGAGACAGAAAAAGATATAAAATATGTACACTGCTATGTGCTATTTATAGTATTTCCCTTGTCTCCCCCAGATCATATCTGTAAATGAGATTTATTTTATCTCTGTATGTTTACCTCGTTAACCAATGTCAATAAATAAATAAATTCATAAGTAAATAATTAGGAAGAACCTGGGAAAGTAACTTTAACAGGCACAGTACAGTATCTTAACACTTTTAATTAACTGCTGCTTTAAGTGTTGTCTTTTATTGGAGGAACAGTGCATGATGAGTCATGAAAAGGGGTGGGGTTGAGGCGGAGCTTAGGATCCGGTTTTTGCCTAATCCAAAGGTGGCAACCCTATGTTCTTTACATTCTGAAATGTACAGCCTGCTGTTCTTAACATTTTGGAATGCAAAGAGCAAGGTTTCTCCTAGACCATTTGCAGCTGTGATCTCCCCCACTGCAATGATAGTGTGAGCTAAGCTGCGAAAAGTGAATTGCATGCACATTCAAAAATCAGCAGTTCAAAAGTTGTAAAAAGATTCCAGACTAAACGTATCACTTGCAGTGGTCATTATTTTAAAAAGGGGCAACTTTTGATATCCTTCCCCTAGGCCCCTGCCCTGGCTGCAACCTAGTCACTACCTCCCACAGCCATACCTCTCAACCTGCTGTCACTGAAATGAGGGACAAGGACATTTTTCGACACACAAAATGAGGGACAATGAGGGACACAGACCCTCAGAATGAGGGACACATCCTCAAACATTGAGATACAAGCGCAGAACACTGTGAAAACCATAGTGTTTACTTGTACAAAGTTTATTTTGGATTTAGTATTTTAGAATATTGAGTTTCTGCTTTAAAGTCTGAATTTACAGCACATTATTTGTATGGGCAGCACCTTTTCCATGAGGGACGGATGAGGGACAGAGCAATTTTAAGGAGCAAAAATGAGGGCTGTCCCTCATAATGAGGGAATCTTGAGAGGTATGCCCACAGCACCTCTGCTACCTCCTGCCTCCCCCTGCCCCCCTGCTCCTGGACATTACACTGCCAGACTTTCTATTCTACTTTACCTTGACCTCTTGTTATTTTTCACTCTAATTCCCCCCTTCCCCTCCTCTCCTCTCTGCCTGCTCCACTATTCCCCCACCCCCATCACTTTTCCTTCTCCGTAGCACTTTCCCCCTCTGGCCTCTGGGTAAATGTGTATTCTCACATACTCTTCCTTAGCACCTAGACAATGGATCTGAATCCTCAATCATTTCCTGCTAGTTGTTGTGCCCCTGGCTTGATTTTTTAGATATATTTCTTTGTTTTTTGATTTATATTTTGGTAAAAGTGTTCCTACTACAAGCGTATGTAATTCTCACTCATATTGTGACTTCTGTAATTGTTACTGAAACTGTTCTTTGTAAGATCTCCGATTGTGTATTATGATGTGGAACCTCTGTAAATGAGCCGCTGGCTCAAAGGTGTATTCTGAATAACTCATATAAAAATGGAACTGTACACTCCACAATTTGAGCAAATTGCTTCACAATAATTAACAGTAGGTCATCAAAGAAGTTGTGCAAGGGACAGTATGACTTTTACTCAGACTCTGAGTCCAAGCAAATCAGCGTTGCAAGATCGGCATAACTTTGAACATAGTTAACAAATAAAATTGGGTTTTGTGTGTTTTGTCTAAGCATTTGATTATTTTAACTGCACCTAACAGTGGGAGGAACTACAGAAATCTAGCAAGGCCAGAATTCTTCCCATGCTGAAAAACAGACTCAAATTGCATTATTCAAAATAATGTAACCACCCTCTTCATCGAGAACTCATCAGATTCTCAATGCCTTATTAGTTCGGTGACATCAAGAAGGCACAGGAGCTTCGCTGTCGTGCCCTTGATGCCACCAAACTAACGAGGCATTGAGAATCTGCTTGTTCTCAAGAAAGGTTTTTTTTTTGTAAAATCTTTTTATCAAGTATAACATAAACAGTAACATTAAAGTAACGTGATTGGGATGTACATATACTCATCTCCAGCTACATACAGTACATACAAAAACATCAGGTTATTGGATATCTTAAATTGAGGATTACATTAGTCATCTGTAGTTTGCTTACTCTGAACATGGCACATTCAAGGTAACCTGAGATGTGGGCACATGAGGAAGGGCGTCGTTCGTTATGGCGACTCCTTCCCAGCGCTGTCCCTCACGGCGATGGGGAGGATTGGGTAACTGGATGAGGCTGTGGGTGAATTGGGCGACAGGATGTCACTATGTGTACGCGTGCGGGGGGGTGGGAGCAAGCATGGTGAGCATGGGCTGGGAGGGGGTGGAGAGGCTGTGGGGGTGGTGCTGTGGTGGCTGGCCAAGCTGTGTCATGGTGTTGGGGGTTGGCGAGTGGATGTGGCAGTAGAAGTACTGGGTTCGGGTCTGGGCGCTGGTGCAATTGTATTGCGCCTGCCCCAAACCTTTTTTTTTTCCTGCTTTCACCCCCCCTCGACATGCACCCCTTGGAGTTGAGAATCCTTAAGTAGGGGGGTGCAGGGGTGAACCCCCCCATGAGCGGGGTGTGGGGCGGTGCAGTCCCCCCAACAGAAAGCAGTAAAATAGTGTCCTGGTGCCATTGTCCTGAGGCGCCAGGGGTGTCAGAGTGTCGAAAATGTTTTTGGCACTTTGACTGAGTGATAATGGTAATCGCCTTTAGGCATTCACCGTTATCACATAGACCCCACATTCAAGCATTTAGGCAGTGTTACAAATGTCTGAGTTTGAAAACAAATCCAAGACGTGCTGATTCCTTGTTTACAGCTTCAGGGTTTGCTTCCACTGGCTGCACCCTTACCTCGAAGGTAGGTGTTTGAGGTAAGATTTAAGCCAAAATTTAAACTAGAACTGGTGGTTAACCTCTTTTGAGGATCCCTATATGGGGAAATCACCCTCTGTGAACGCAGTTACCTGAAGGACCTTCTTACACCTGCTGTCTCGGTCCGCTTCCTTGGCTCCTCCACTAGGGGCCTTCTCCCGATTCCCAGGACGAGGCTAAAAACAACAGGTGACAGAGCATTTCATGTCACCTCCCCTGTGGAATTCACTTTCTCCAGCTGTTAGAGAGGCCCCTTTTGTTGAGGTATTCAAAGCCCACCTCAAGGCCTTCTTGTATAATCAGGTCTTCCCAGACTGTGTTCTATAACTTATCCTGATTCCTGAATTTTATGTTTTAACTGGTCCTTGGCTATTTTTGAGTTTAGCAGCTGTTACTGAGGGTAGTATTTATAAATGTTATATTAACTGCTGTAATTCACTTCCCCCGCAGGTTAAAAACTCTACCTCTCACCTCTCTTTTAAGCATTTACTGTTCTGCCACCTTTATGCCCTAGGTAACTGTAACTGCTCATAAGTGGAATCTCTCCACACTGAATAATTTGTGTGCCTCATTAAGCTTGGCTTAGGACTGACCAGAGTGTACTCCTTCTTCTGCCAAACTCTCAATTTTTGAGTGTGGATGACTGGTCTTCATTATCAAATACCTGATGTAGTCTCAACCTATACTATTATGAGTTTACCTTGTACTTGTATTTTTTATTGCTTATGTGAATGTCATTTAAACTGCTCATATCTGTATTCTCATTGTTGTAATCTCCCGGGTCGTGCCTGAAAATATATGAGATAGTGTATGGTTACCCATACACTGCAAGGCTATTCTTCCACCAAGTGGATACAATGCCGACTGATGACCTCGAGAGCAAAGCTTGAGAGGTCTCCAAGTCGGCATTATATCTACGAGGTGAAAGAATAGCCTTGTAGTGCATGGGTAACCATAAACTGTTCTTTATAGTGTATAGTGCCTGAGAAAAAGGCAAAAAGAGACTCAGTTTTCCATAATTTTGCTAGGTTCCGCCTAGGCCGTCGATTCACAACTGCCACTGCCCAGCACACTCACGCGCCCCTCTCACACAGCAAGGGATGAATCAGGACGTCTGCTGTAGCCCCTTGTATTATGACATCCTCACTAATGCAGAACGAAAAGTCATTCTGCGTTAGTGAGGACGTCACTACTGCAGCAGAACAACTTTTTGCGGTGTATGGATTTCCATACACAGCCGCATTCCACAATACACTGTAGGCAGGATTGTTGCCTAGTGCACCTAACCGGTTACCAAAAGCTAATAAATAATATAAATAAATATTGTATATTTATGACTAATAGTGTGATGTCTATGTATTTATAATGAGTTTGAGTTTTGTATGACATTTTAAAATGTTCAACACCCAAAGCCTCTGGGATGAGCATCTTTTTAAATAAAATTTGTCTTGCCTTGCCTTTCAGGAGAGGATCCCACAGAGTCACAAATCTCTCACTTTCCCCGTTTGCTCTGTATTGGATCTTCTCTAGTTTCAAACAGTACAACATATTGTTGCCCATTGCTGCATTGATGGGGCATTTACTGATAGCCAAGACTGCACTATTGTTTTATTTTTTTGCATTGATCAAGGCTAGTGACCATAGTTGTCTGCTTGGGCCCCTCTGCATTGGGTCTGGGTCAGCCCCAAACAACAGTTCTATGGGAGACCTGGGCATCCCGCACCCCAGCACTCCACCTGGGAGTCCTGACAGCTCAAGGGCTCTGGTCTGCACAGGAGTCTCTCCTTCATATCAATCTCCTGGAACTCAGGGCAGTTTTCCTAGCCCTGCAGAGCTTCTCAGATTTAGTCAAGGGCAAGGTAGTCCAAGTCAGAATGGACAACACCACCACAATGTGGTACATCAACAAGCAGGGAGGCACTCAGTCCTTGGCCTTGTGCACAGAAGCCATGAAGCTGTGGTCTCTGGCCTATTTTCTTCAGACTTCTCTGGTAGCAGTTCACGTTCCAGGGAAGGACAACGTACTAGCAGATGCTCTGAGCAGAATTTCATGGGGACACCACGAATGGCCCCTGGATCCTCACATACTGAAGGACTTCTTCTCCAGGTGGGGCACTCCCGAGATAGATCTCTTTGCAGCACCGGGCAATCATCAACTTCCACTGTTTTGTTGCAGACTTGTTGCTCTCTTTTTGGACTGGAAGGGCAGGTTTCTCTATGCCTTCCCTCCCTTCCCTCTGCTGTTCAGAGTTCTGATCCAGATCAGGACTCAAACCTGCACAATGATACTGGTGGCTCCAGATTGGGCCAGACAGCCTTGGTATCCTCTACTGCTGTCCTTGTCAGTGTCACGTCCCCTGTCTCTGCCCAGGACATATAATCTTCTGTCCTTCTCCCAGGGGCAGATCTGGTACTCCAATCTCTAGTCTCTCCATCTCAAGGCCTGGTTCTTGAAGAGTTAGAATATGCAGCTCTACATCTTTCCCAGGGAGTTCTGGATATTCTGAAGGTCTCTAGGAAACCTTCCACTAGAAAAACTTACTACTCCAAATGGAAAAGGTTCAGTATTTGGTGCTCTCAGAAAGGCATCCTGCCTGATTCTGCAGACATTTCCATAACCTTAGACTATCTAGTTCATCTCAATGGTTTAGGGCTTAGGCCTGCCACTCTGAAGGTTTATCTATCAGCTGTCCCTGCATTCCTCTCAGCAGGGAAGGGCTCTTCCCTGGTATCTCATCCTGTATTCAGAAAGTTTTTCAAAGGTCTGGTTCACATTAACCCTCCCTTTAGGGAACCTTTTCCACCTTGGGATCTTAATGTCTGCATAGCTCAGCTAATGCAGCCACCCTTTGAACCTCTGGCTTCGGCTAAATTGAAGTACTTGACCTGGAAAACTGTGTTCCTGGTAGCTATTACTTCTGCCAGGCGGATTAGTGAGTTATAGGCTCTGTCAGTGGCACCTGACTTCATCTCCTTCCATAGGGACAAAGTAGTCCTCAGAACCAATAGGAGGTTATTGCCCAAAGTGGTTTCAGATTTTCATCTGAACCAGTCTGTATCTCTCCCTGTGTTTTTCACTGACCATTCTTCTTCAGGTGGAAGAAGGTTAAACAGTTTGGATGTTAAGAGGGCCCTTAGCTACTACATTGAGCATACTAAGTCACATAGAAATGACTGTCTTCAATTGTTTCTCACTTATGGTGAAGTGGGAAAGGGTAAGCCTGCCACTAAGAGAACTATTGCCAGGTGGATTGTTTCTTGTGTACAATTTTGTTATGACAAGTTGGGTAGGATGCCCCCTTCTGGCCTGAGGGCTCACTCAACCAGGGGTACAGCTGCTTCTCTAGCTGCGGCCAGAGATATACCTTTGTTAGAGATCTGTAAAGCAGCCACCTGGAAAACAGTACATACTTTCACCAAGCATTACTCCCTGAACATCCAGGCTAGGAGTGATGCTAGGTTTGGAACAGCAGTACTGCACAGCCTTTTCCCAAAGTAGGTTCTGCATTCTCTCCTCCATAGGGAACTGTTTGGTAGTCTGCATTATGTCTGAATACAGCAAGAATTCATGTTGTTTGAAGAAAAAATTACCATAGTAATGTTGTTTCTTCTAATGGAGTCTTGCTGTATTCAGACCTCCTCCCTGCCTCCCCTCTCAGAACCTGGTTTTGGGAAGTGGGCTGACAGATACAGTATTGCACCTCAGGGGTGTACCTTGCACCCTCCCTCTTGGGTGGGGTAGATGTTGTTATTATTATTATTTTTCCGGTGTTTTACAAAATATTGTCACTACCTTTCCTTCTTGGGTTCTCGACTTGATTCCTTTGGGGCCCATGAAGATATATTTTGCCCTTTGGCTATATTTTGAACAATTTCCATACTTTAGTTGCTAGTTAGTTAGCTCGTAAGAATCTGACGGTTACACTGGGAAGTACCATAGACAGAGGTTTGAAAACCAAGCTCAAGCTCAATGTTCTGTGCTTCTGCATAGAGCTAACTCTTTCCTCTCGGGGGCAGTTCAAGTGCTGGGACTAACTGCATTATGTCTGAATACAGCAAGACTCCATTAGAAGAAACAACATTACTATAGTGAGTAATATTTTTCTTCCCTGCCACCTCTGAATCTGGTTGCTGCAGGTGGAGTTTGAACTGGATTCACCATGACAGAAGCACCCACATTGGTGTCCTCCTCTTGGCACTTGGCAGGAGACTTCTCTCTTGGAAGCTGGATTCACCAGGGCAGAAGCACCCATGTTGGTCTCCCCTTCTCGGTGCTTGGCAGAGACTTTCTCCACAGGAGCTTGATTCACCAGACAGAAGCACCTCTTTTGGTGTGGCTATCTTTCAAGCTGGCAAAATGCTAGAGTAATTGCACTCAAAAGTAGCATCACTCAGGATGAGGGCCTTAAAATACTGTCCTGTCTGAACGGACAAGTCTTTTTTTGTGGACTGTTTCTTTTCCAGTTTTTTCAATTACTCAGACAGAATCTAGGTAAAGGATGCAACCAACCTTCCAAAACTTCAGTCTGTCATGGCACAGTTTGAGTCCCACAAATTTACACACATTGGGTTTAATGGTGGCTCTGGCTTCTTCCCACAATGACTCCTCAGTATGGTTCTCAATAGCTTCCCACATCCATCTCTTAAAATATGGATATTTTAGTCTATACTCTGCCTCAGCCCTGCATCTGAGCAGAGGTTCCTCTTTGCTGCTTTTGGGCAGACTCAACCCAACAGCCCAACTTGGGGATGGCCAGACCTGGTCAAGCCAGCTTTGGATGATCACAACAAGGGAAAAGCAGTCCATCCCTGTGCTTTCTACAACTTCTCTTGAGCCCTGTACAGTCTCTTGTGGCTAACATGCAGTTAGAGCCACTGGCAGCCCAGTCTCACTACCATTTGCCTTACTAACTTAATCCAGTTCTGCTTGCTCCACATGTTCTGCACAGGAGCTGACAGCTGCTTCATCCCCCAGCACAGTCCACTCCTCGCTATGTTGCGAGGCAGTTGCCTCCCAGCACATGGTATCTTCTATCTAATCTTCTTCAATTAGGCTTGGACTTGGGCCTGATGCCCATGGATCTACCGACTCAGTCTCTGGCAGGTCCCCTTCAACCTTTTCTGGGGTTGAAAAGGACATTTTTGTCTGCCACTGCAAGTCACTCTGGGTCACACTCTCAAAAAATTATTTTACAAGCTCCTCCAGTTCTTTCTGCCTGTACACAGTTTATCTTGGTAAGGCACAGGTTGGGCCCTCACGCAGACTCCATGTTGAAGCCAGACTTATTGCTTTGGCTTTGGCTTGCACAGCGCCAGCGTCTGCACACATCCCATACTGCTTCCTGCATTCTTTAAAGTGTGGTATCATTAGAACAGCTCTCCCAGTTCTCATGCAGATCACACAAACATTTACTGGAAAGTTAGGTAGCGCAACATTTGCTGGTGCACCTTCACAATTGTACAGTCTCTCATACTGAGCTAATTCTGTTTCTTGATGGGTTATCCATATCTGGGTATGAAGGGGATATCCTGTCTTTCTGCTAGCCATTTTACCCTGTGAAAAACTACACATAAGTCCAAGTTACTGATCTGCCCTGTTAACATTTAGCACACTGGTTCTGACTGTTTAAACTGTAAATGTCTCTTTCTTTCTGCACTTTGCTGAAACTACTGCCTGAACGCACTTTGTTTCAAACTTTTTGTGTAGTCTTTGATTGTTTTCTACCATTAGACCCTGCCACAACATACACCCCACTGTTTATTTATATTTGCTTGAAACAATGCCCCAAATGGCCACTGAAACTTTTGCATCATACACTGATTCTGGCTGCATTTGATTTCTTTGTCATAGCAGTTCACTTGTACCATGCACAAACTTGCAAACTTGACTTTTAGAGAAAAATCAGCACAATCTTTAAATCCTGCACACACTTTTCATCGACATTGCTTAGTACTGCCCAGTAAACACATAGCTTGTTTGCTTGCTACCAGCCACAGTCACTACAGCTCAGTCCTTTTGCCCTCATACTACATGCTTTGCTCAATTGCTTGCTGACTCTCACACTAGATCTTTACTCTGTACATTGCACACAGTCTTTGCTTTTGTGGTCATTCTTGTACTTACAGAAAGTAGCTGGTTCCCTCCAATGGTATTTGCGGCCTTCCTGCCGAATTGAAGATTGTTGGGGTCGGTTGGGCTGTCCAGCCCAATGGCTTACACCACGCACACCTGCAGTTGCTCACCACTGTGATGTCTTAATGGGAGAAGCCCGATTTGCAAAGTTTTAAAGTCTTTTTTAATAAAACAAAGTTCTCCTTCACGATGGTTCAATCTGCTGCTGCTAGCTCTGAACTGCTCACATGCTCCTCGCTCTCTCCTCGTCGAACACTCCTCCAGCACTGAGACTCCAGGCAATGGGCAGGACTTAGTGGTGTGGACCAGTCACACAATGCCATGCAAATGAGCTCTCTCTCTCCTGCTTCCTGCTCACTCTTGTTCATGACTATCGTTGAGCAGGCAAATTTAAATTGCAAAACTGAACTTTTTTTCCCGCGGCTTGAAATTTCACTGACTGAAGTGCTCTCAGACAATTTTGCACAGTTTTTTGTGTAATTCCTCTAGCAACTCTACCCCAGTTCAATTCACAAACACTTGAAACTTTCTGTACACTTGGGCACAAATGTTCTCTTGGTCCACAATTACTTTTAACTTTACAATCTTTACTTTTAACAGTCTTTTAAGCACTTTTACTGACAGGGCACACATTCTTAGCACAGCAGTACTTGGCATCACAGTTTCCACTCGCACTACAGACAGCACATTTGTTCCTCAGAACCACAGGCAGCAGATCTTTGGATGGCACTTCTCCGGACACAACTTTACTTTTCCCCTGAACGATTTCTGTTGTGGTGTACCACCACCAGACAGAAAGATCCTAGACATACCCTCAGCATTTGCACTGGCGTGGCAGCCTTTTCCTCTCCCCCAAGGTCCTGGATGAGCCCCCAGTTTTGTAACCCTTACCCCAGCCAAGAGCAGCATCTTGAAACCAGGACCCCCTAACTTATACACAGACAAGGCAACAAAGCACAAGTTGACATAAAACAGGCATCACTCCTGGTGCTGGGGAAAATACCTGGCTTGGCATCTAAGAGGGTGGGGGGGTAAGGTGAAAAATAAACATTTATATTTACTCATAGTTCTGGGAGAGAGGTGCCAGGGCTATGCTAGGTCTAACTTCTGAGGGGGCCCATAAACAAGTTCATACAGGCAAGCACAGATGGAATGTCCACTACTAGAATTGGGATTGTACAGTATGGCTTTATTCTGATAGATGAAAAAAAAACAGTATGGGGTGGTCCCCCAGGTTTGAAACTGTACATTGCAGTATCACACAAGTACCCTTCTTTTCCAGAACAACACAATTTTGGGCTTTGCACATTTACTATGACCATCCCTCTGTACATGAGATCTACCAGGACATCCTTTTCCCAGAAGTGTCTATTACGTGGGGTTTGCCACACACTTCACATTCAACAGTTCTTTTTTCTCTCTCCAAGTGTCTATTATGTGGGGTTGCCACTCACTTTAAAACATTACATCCTCCTGACCTAACATCAGCAGGGAAAATGTATTCCCTTGTGGTGACCAGTTAGCCCTGACTGGAATTTCAGGTGAGAGTCCACCCACCCTAGCCCCAGCCAGCATTTGCCATCCTTTTGGAATTACACAAATCAGATCCTCCAATCTCACCAGATTGCTAAAGGCATCCACACATTTACATCTTCACATTCAGCACATTTTTGCGGTGATACAGGGGCCCTGAGTGGTGTAATCTAGCCTTATCTCTTGGCACATACACCATCAGATGACTTCCTCTGAAGCAAGTCTCTGTTTCTGTACTCATAGTTTTATTTGTCCCTTGTTACAGAAATCAGACTGGTGGAGAAAACACACTTCTCCCTGTTGCTTTTCCACAACTTTATCTCTGACCTGGGCAGCTGGAAAATCTTCTTGTTCCTCAGGGGATTGCCCCTTGAAAACATACAGAATTTCTCAGTCCCATTCTGTCTGTAAGACTTAACCCACAGGGGCCCTGCTGGCAATGGTCTCCACCACTTCCTGTGGTACTGCTTCTATTTTCACTCACTAGGGTGAGAAAATGATCAGCAGTCCTTCACCCAACCTCAGTGCAGGCTGGCTGGCTCCTCTACACTCTGAGTTCTGCTCACTCTGATGACAGTCTCTGACTGCTACTGACACAACTACACTCATTGCAACATTCTAAACTGTCCCCAGGCAGCTGATTCCAAAGTGACTCAGGCTGCTGTGAGAGTTCTATATGACATAATCCATTCTCTCCTCAGGCTAGCTGAGTAAACAATGATGTAATCTGTAGAAAGCTTCTAATAAACCCTCTACCAGCTGCCCACTGACTTTCTATGTCTAACATTGATGGGATTCTAGTAACCCCACGGGACTGGGTAGCTACAGATGGGTTAGTACTAGAGGCAGGGTTATTAGTGGGGGGTTAACCAGGATATACTAGTCAATTTTCCCAGGCTGAGCTGCAATATCTTGTTTTCAGTAAAATGCTGTTTAGAAATACGTACAATGTATTTATCCATGAAAGCCCAGCTGAGATGCAATGTCAGTTTCAGTGCGGTCCTGCTTTTCAATGTATTTTTTCCCAGGACAGACCAGTTGAGATATAATATCTCCTTTTACCTGTGGTTCTGCTGTATTGGGGTTTGATTTTTACCCATTTTTACAATGTAGTTACCCAGGATAGGCCAAGTGAGAGAAAATATGTAATTTTCAGTGGGGTCCTTCTTTTCAATGTTTTTTCCCCAGGATAGACCAGCTGAGATGCAATAACTCCTTTCTACATTCGCTTGCTCGCTTGTGCAAGGAAGGTCTTGTGCTAGTAGCACAATTCAGAGGTTTGTCTGTGTTTACAAATGCAGGGCAGGCTATAATAGGTGCATCCCTCATTCCCCAATAAGCCAGCATGCTAGCGCTGACACACGCTGACACCAGCATTATGTAAAGTGGACACAACTTCTAACAAAAGTGCCACTGCAATCAGA
Source organism: Neoceratodus forsteri (assembly GCA_016271365.2). Lineage (NCBI taxonomy): Eukaryota > Metazoa > Chordata > Ceratodontiformes > Ceratodontidae > Neoceratodus > Neoceratodus forsteri. Next base: position 1,703,279,922 of record CM028129.1, on the reverse strand, counting down.
GACAAGCTCATGATACAGCAGCACCGATGACATGCCCCCCAACATGCCTTTTGTGGTGAAGCATATCCCCCAGACAGAATCTGCACAGTTCATCAATCTTTCAAATGTCATGTTTGTTGTAATCTAGGCATTTCACTCCCTGCTTGCGATGGTTGTGACTGAATCCATGGATTTTGGATCAGAGGACAATCATCAGTTCTCTCACTGGCTCTGGAGCCTAAACACCCACTAAGAAATGCATCACCATCAACACCTCCAGATGTTACATCTCAGGAGGTCATGACAGAGCAATTCTTCCTGGATTTAGTTGTTTGCAAGGCTTCTGTAGTGCATGTGAGGGCAATTAGTTGTCCAGACCTATCTGTGATGATTTAAAACCGTTGTTCATCTCCTTGGTTCAGTTTGGCCATCCTCTGATTTGTCCATCCCTGTCCGGTTTGTGGTTCTTCGCTATTCAATCCAAAACTATCCATTATGTGTCTCCACTCCATGTGTTTGTTAGTAATGTCGCAGTATACGGGAGACTCATCTGATGTGTGTCTTTATGATTCATAGGATTCACAGTAGATCAGAAACACATGCACTGTTATATATGAATACATTCTTTATTGAGATGCATCTTAAAAAAGCATAAAAAACAAGTAAACATCACATTGCACAACATAACAGCTCATTAAAGTGCAAAAAAGTTTTACAAATTTTGCTGCAGCATTGAATTCACTTTTAAATTTTCTGGCTTAATGCTACGCCTTGTGCCAGTCAGCATAGCTCCATAATGAGAGAAAGATCTCTCAGCACTAGTGCTGTGAAAGGGTGCTCTCAAACACCTTAGAGCAATGCAGGACAGATTTGGCTATATGTCTTTGCAGCCCACCAACCACTTTGTTCAGCGCAGGTTACACCGCTGTTTTGTCTCTCCCAGCAGTGTAGCTCTGCTTTAGACATTCTCAAATTGTGGGATGCTGTTGCAAATACAGTCTTCTGAAATTGCTGGGGTACATGCCTGAGAAGAGTAAAATATTCTAACTGCTGCTAGAAGTCTGCAGCTGACTGCTGGACTTGCCCGCTCTCAGTCATGTATACAGTTATCTTTTTTGAACATCAGAAAGGTATTTTTTGTTTGGCAATGGTCTCTCTGATTTTGCCTGGAGAAAGGCAGCGAAGTCTATCAACTCATCAAATACTTAGTCCATACATCGTCCCCCTTGTACTTCTGAGGTGCATGCACCAGGTAGGGTGCAAGCGGTTAACATGCCAACAGGGCTTTAAGTCAGCGGATAGAGGGGAAAACAGATAAAAAACACTCAATGACTGCACTTCACAACAATAAGGCTAACTTCACTGTAAACGCTACTTTTCACAGAATCCATGCAGGCCGTGCATTAATTACTGCCTTTTTCATAGCACATTGAGAAAGATTAGTCATAGTTACAGTGTCACTCTGCTCCAAGCCTGCTCCAGGGGACAGACTCAGACCTCTATTGTTTCGACTACTAGACTAACTAGATCATGTTCACATCCTGAAACAGGTCAGAACCTTGCAATCCCTTCAACGGGAAGGTTGATGACTCTAGCTCACGTAGGACTTTACACTTCAAGTGCACCAGAAGAGAGCTGAGTTTCAAACCATTAAATCTAAATTAGGGGAGCTCATATTAAACACTGCATGCTGTAACTGGCTTCTGTAGGAGTTACCTTGAATCATGGCATGCATAGATTTAACTCCACAGTTCAAGCAGCCCAGGCATTTTCCAAACTGTTCCGGAACCTGTTTGGAGATAAAGCTACAGGTTGACACTTCACAAGGTCTGCTCCCTACAACTGTTTCAAGCAATGTCGACCCCACCTGCTTACTAAAATCATCTTCAGTATGGAGAACTTGCTGAACTGCTAATATTTCTTGCTTTCTGAGTATTACGCTCCTGCTTCAATAGCAGCAACATTTTTTATATATATATATATATATATATCTCCTTTTTGTAGCTTCATTTATAGTACCATTCTTTAGACTTGTATAACCGATATAGCCATAAGCAAGCAATAATACCTGACAGGGTGGGCAGTATTGGGCAATACCTGACCGCCCAGGGGCGTAATGAGGATAACGATCCCGACACCACAGGTGGGGGGGCTTTATAGCCCCTGGAAGGTCTGGTATTGCCCATACAACCCACCCTGGAGGGTATTATTGTGCTTAGAAAATGGGCAACTGTGTTAAATTTTTGAAAACAAATATGAAAATAAAAAAAATATGTGAAATATTTATAAAAATCAACTGAAATTAAGTTGTCTGGTTAAATAGTCCCTGCATTGCTACACTTGCCACAGGTGGGCACTGCTGTTTTTCCCCCCTTTGCTATCAGTATTTCTTTCAGTTTGCTATTTTGTCCCCTCCCCCCCCGTACACACACAGAGACTGAGGCACCATAGTGCACTTCTTTTATTTTTATTCTTTTTATTTTTTGATGGGCGACTTGAAATTGAAAACATAGTGTGGTGAGATGTATATGAAGAAAGGTACCCTTTGTTTTTTATTTTAAATTGGTTTTGCGATGTGGTGCAAGTTTTGTACAGAGCTAACATGTGGTATTAAAATAAAAAATATTTTTTTCTGGGGGCTGGGTGTTGTGAAGGGAGTAGAGTTAAGTTAAAAACACAAAATGTGCCCCGAGTTTTTTAACCGTTAAATCTATTGAATATTTATCTTCCCACTTCTTACTTTCAGAGGCTTCACTCTGCCATCACTAAATTTATTTGGTGAGGCAAACATCCCAAGTGAGCCTTCTCCAAACTTAATTTACCTAAAGAAAAGGGGGGGGGGGCTCCGTCTTCCCAATTTTATGGTATACTATTGGGCCAGTCATTTATCCAAGTTGGGGAGATGGTATGATGTAAGACCTGATGATTATGTTCCCGTATGGTTACAGTTGGAAAGGAAACTGTTAGATAGATATAAACTCCATTCATACAGAGCTTTCTTTTATCCCCTCTCTGCTTTACCCCCCCAACTACAAAGCAGTACCATAGGGGTTTCTATCAAGGTGCTCTCTCTCAGTACTGGAAGTTCCTTAATATCTCAGTTAGAAGAGATATGACTCAGCCTCTTACCCACAACCCCAACATTAAGATCGGTGGCTCCCCAATTCCTTCAGACTGGCTCCCTCAGTTGCAAGAATGCGGGCTGGAAAGTCTTTTCCCAGGAATCCCTCCTCTCCTCAATAAAGATTATGACGAAGTTTAACATACCTCAGAAACTTATATTTAGGGTCTTCCAATTGCGACACCTTATGGTCTCTTCTTTTGGCACATCATTTACTCTATCCCAAATCAGGCCCATTTTGAAACAGATCAGGGAATATGCAAATAAGCCCCACAGTATATCCAGGATATATTCCTATTTACTGGATATCAAATATCCGATTCCTTTAAAAGGTTCCAAGATTTGGGACATTTACCTGCCAGACTCTCCTGGGACTTGGGACCAGATCTGGGGGAGATGTTCACAAATACCTTATTGAAGATAGACATAAGTTAACCCAATATCACATTCTAAATCATTTATATTATACACTGGTCAAACTGGCCAGATTAGGCAAACTGAACTCAAACACCTGTACCAGGTGTGGTACTGCTGAAGGTAATCTGGTACATGTTCTCTGGCACTGTGGCAAGGTGGCTCCCTTAAGGTCCTCAATTAAAACCAAGCTGGACCCTCTTCTGGGGCTTAACGATTTTTTTTTTACTATTGAAATTTGTATCTTAGGGCTGTTCAATTATATTCAGGTTTTGGAACGTAGGTTTCATAATGCTTTAATTTTGATAACAGTGAAAAGACTGGTCCTTAGGCACTGGATGGACCAATCAGTTATAACATACGAAGAGTGGATCAAAGAGATGTCTACACACTTTCAGACTGGGAAAATTATAGCAAGTACCCGGAACAATATGAAATCCTTCAACAGAAGATGGGGAAAAATGTATGCCCTTTATTTACATTAATGTTTTAAATGAATCGCCTCTGACTGCTGGATTTATGTTAGAATCCGTGAGTTGTGGACAGGGTATATTGAAGTCATCTTAGTTTACTTGTGTATAGTTTTCAATGAGGCACATCCTGGTGTGGTGAGGTGAGGGGGGGCTTGGGGTAAAATTTAGTAGAAGGGGTATAGGTTTGTTCTCACTTAGCTCATAATTACAAGACATTCCTTATTTGGAATTGGGTCTCGAGTTTGATCTTGTAAGAGTTTACGCTCAATACTTATTGTATATGTATTCTTTATGCTAAAACTCAATAAAATTTGGAATTTCAAAAAGGGTAAAAAAAAAACACAAAATGTCATTACAAGTATGTGGTTTCGGCGTTCCACTCGCTACTCACCCCCACCCATCAATTTGCATTGTACACTTGTGGAGCTTACCTCCAGGAGCTGAATTTGCGGTTTTTGTGACAGCAGACGGTGAGGAGAATAGGTGTAAGCCAGAGTATTTTGCGAGATTCGAGAATAAAATAATGCTATTTCATCGGGTGTGGAGCGAGGCAAGTCAGAAAGAAATGGCATCTTATGACTTCTCTAGTCTTCAGTGGTACTGGTCGGCTTTCCAGTGCACGCAGGTAAGACGGAAACAGGACTTTTGTCAAAATGCTTTCTGTAGTTGAAGTCATGCTGCAGGAGTAGAATCTTTGTGAGTTGGTTCATGGGCTGCATGATAGACTCCCTCCTTTTTGTATGCTTATTAGTGGCATTAGAACATTATTAGAACAGGGGAAAATGATGACGGGGAACAGCTAGAAACTTCAAGCTGGGAGTGAGACACAAGGGCTTTCACAGTGGTCAGGTAACCACAAGAGACAAATGTACAGTAAGTCGCAATGAGTTTGACAAGCAGCAGCTGGTTACTAAGTAAGCTGCTGCTGCCTACTAAGGGAGGGCACACGCGTTTCCAGAGTGTCCTATGGATTAACAAGAAAGAGAGCATAATTTTTTTATATTGTAACAAACTGAGCTCAGTGGAAGTTGATGAGTGGTTTCTCGTGGCAACTTGCAGTATTGGTAGGGCAGTATCTCTCACTAAGCGAGAGACAAAAATGGAGGCATTTTCAAATTGAATGGGGTGGTTTTAGTCAATGGGCAAGCAGGGTGGGCCCAAAGATACTTGAATGAGTTAAGGAGCACTTGTGCTGGAACTTTTTATTTACTGGGCATCTACTGAAAGTTAATGTACCCCCTAGCAGGGGTACCAGCCAATCAGAGCTCAGCAAATAAAAAGCCCATTTTCTAATCTTGATTAACGGTTTTCATAGTGTTGGACTTTTCTAGTTTGCCTTGGATCAATGTTTATAAAAACAGCTGTCACATCGCTGGCTGTAATGTTTAAGCCCCAGGTTGTACTTTGTCAGATCAGCTAGTACCAGCGTATAGGTAAGGTCCTATCCTTTCCCTTTGTCTAATAAATCCCCCTCCTATTTTTCACTGCCTGTTTTTAGTAGCGATATGATATCGTTGGAGGAGCAGATGGTTATTTTATGTATTTATGACCCCTGATAATTCTCTTTTTTTTTAATGCACAATCAATATGGCACCTCGTCAGTAACCACAGCGGCAAGTAACCGCTTTATGGTTAGGCTTCAGCTGGCTATGGGAGCGATCGCTCATTTTTCAAAAGCTGAGTAGTCATCTTTGTATCTGCAGACCTTCTTCATCCTTGATTAACCCCATTAATGAAGTGGGAACCCCCACGGTAGCTTTATTTGTCTTATTGAAAATTCATAATTACTCATTTATCAAAAGCTGAGTAGCCGTCTTTCTTTCTGCAGACCTGTTTCTTTCTTGAATAACCCCATGAATGAAGTGGGAGCCCCATAGTAACTTTATTTGTTTTATTAAAAATTCATAATTTTGACCTGTTAGTCTGTATTCCATTTTTATTGTGAGCCTTTATTAGTGCACATGCTTTCTACAACGGGACACACAGGCTCTCCTTTCTTTTTTATATTGTTTTTTTTTTTTATTATGATCTGACTCCAGCAGTACCTTTTCTGTTTTAGCACCTGAACGTGTTTTCGGTTTAATAGGAGGTTTAAGAACGCATGGCGTGTCTCTCCTGTTCGATTTGTTTTATGTGCACATATCTAGTGACTGTTTCTAATACACAGAAGTGTATTGTGTTGTGTGGCATGATGTATGAATTCCTTTCTTCCCCACAGGTCTCACTGTCCCTGATTCTGTGCCAAGGAAAGAGAATTATGAAAGCACTTGAGCACTGCTTTGAAGCTGTCCATCAAGGGACTGACCCAAGAATGTAAGAGTGGCAAAGGCAAGGAATAGAAAGCCACCATCCCCCACAGCACCAAAAGACCACCTCCCCACTATGTAGCATTACTTTACAATAATAATAATATTCTTTGTAGCCCAGCTGAGATGCAATCTTTGGTTTCCATAGCACTAAGCAAGTGACTTGCTCAGGGTCACACTCTAAACAAGGTGCTGTGGTGGCTTTTAAAGAAGAAGAAGAAACAGCATTTATATAGTGCTTTTCATACACAGTGTACCCCAAAGCGCTTTACAAGCAATGCTAGACTGGTAGTGAAGTGACAATGTGTAGTGGCAGCCATATCGCACATCAGCACCCACACATAGCCTGGGGAATGTTGGCCAGGACACCGGGAATGTCCCATACTCTTTGCGAAGAATGCCCTGGGTTCTTCTACTTCCACCAGGACAGCACCAGGATGAGTAGAAGGGTCCTCGGTTTAACATCTCATCCAAAGGTTTTAAACCTGTGTTCTAGCCACTAGATCATATTACCGCTCTGCTCAGAAGTAGCCACGCCAGTAAACACACATACTAAAGAGTAGGGTGCCTCTGGTTTTCTCACTGGTGCTACTGCTTACCGTCTGCCTGGGGTACCCAACTGGAAAATGACAATGATGCAGCTGACAGTGGCAAAAGCAAGTCTGTTAGCATTTATTAAATTAAAATGTCTGAGTGTAGTTTAGACGCAGGCTGACAAGGGACTTCTAAACTGTTGCTGTTGTAAATGCTGACACACATAGAACATGAAATTAGTCGGCAGATGAGGATTAGCCCACCCAGCAGATCACAGCAGATTATTGATCTCCACCCCCCTTCCACTAACATTTCCTTAAGGTACCTGATCCCATGCATTCTTGAACTCCACCACTGTTTTCGCTCACCCCCACTACCTCCACTGGTGCTCTCCGAGGAATTCACTACTCTTTCTATGACAAAGTACTTCACATCTCTCCTGAATCAATCCCCTCCTGCTTCATAGGATGTCCCTTTATTGTTAAGCATTTTTTTTTATGGAAAACACTTTCTTCCTGCACCTTATTTAACCCTGTGAGGTATTTAAAGGTCTCTACCATATCCCCCTCCCTTTGTTCCAGGGTGTACAGATTAAGTTCCTTTAGTCTTTCCTCATAGTGCTTCTGATGCAGATCCTGCACCATTTTTTAGTTACCCTCCTCTGGACTGCCTCCAGTCTGTTTTTGTCCTTCTGGAGATGTGAGGCTGGATGTTCAAATGTCCATGATTGCAACAAGCCCAGAGTGCACCAAAGATGTAGTGCGCTGGATCTGCAGCATTCTAAAGGGATTTTCTGTCCTTCTAGGCACTTGTCGCTTGCTAGATCATCTTTTTGTGGTCCAGCTTGTGTCAGTAACAAGGACTGTTTCCATGGAGCTTGCGCCCGAGATTTGGTACAAACTGCCGTAAAGTGGGTAAACTGTCATAACTGTGCCCAGGATTGTAAAATCGGGTGCATTTGCGGCAAATGGGAATGGCGCTGCCTCAGCAGTGAAAGGGTTTGATGCAGGGCCTGATGCAAGCTATGTGCCATCCTTTGAAAATCTGGCCTTTGGTCCCCAGAACTGGGCATGGTATTCTAGGTGAGGTCTTATCAGGGATCTATACAGAGGCAACACACCACTGAGCTCTTTCTGCTGGTGATACACCTGTCTAAACATCCCAGCATCCCATTACCCTTCCCAAAAACCTTGAACAGTCCCAAAGTGGAAGCTGCACAGCAACGTGGAGAGGGGGATGGAAGGGGGGATGCAAGCCCAAGAGACCAACAAACAGTTTCAAAAGCCAGCACTCCGAGGCAAGCTGACAACAAATTCTGTGCAAAAGTTTTATTTGGCCGTCAGTGAGTTGCACCAAAGATCCCTTAGGTAATGGTAAGGTGTGACTGCTGAAGTGCTAGGGTAGTGAGAAATGAATAAAACTTTTGCACAGTATTTGCACCTTATTTTGTTGTCAGCTGTCTTTTTCTTGCCTAGGACTGCTGGCTTTTGGAACTGTTTCCCAACAACCTTGTCACACTGCCTGGCCACCTCTAGGTTATCAGATATGATTACCTCCAGGTCTTTCTCCTGCTTCTTGTTTGTCAGTAACACTCCAGCCATTTACTATTCCACCCCTGGATTTCTGTGCCCCAAGCGCATTATTTTGCACTTTTTCACACTGGAACCGAGCTGTCAAACCCTTGATCACTCCTCGACTTTTCTCAGATCTCTGCTCATCTTTTCCACCCCCTAGGCCCATCAACTCTATTGCAGATTTTTGTGTATTCCGAACAGAGGCAGACCTTCCTCTCCAGCTCCTCCACAATGTCACTTATAAAGACATTAAAACGGGCCAGTCCCAACACTGATCTCTGAGGTCCCCCACTGGTCACCCTCCCCTCTTCTGAGTGAACTCTCTTATGCTGCCTGCTTCAGGGGATAGAACCAATTGTTAAACTGTGTCCCTCATTTTACTTCTTTGTCACTGATTTGTTGAAACCATGACCAAGTGCCAAACACCACTGCAAATACCTGCAAGTGAACATTCGGCATTGACAAATGCTTGTTAGCAGTGTTCTGCTGTAGTGGGGTCCTGCTTTTACCCATTTTTACTATCTATTTACTCAGGATAGCCCAGCTAAGAGGCAAGATCTCATTTTCAGTAGGGTCCTGCTTTTGCAGCGTATTTTCCAGGAGAGAGCAGCTTAGATGCAACATCTTTGTTTCAGTTGGGTTCTGCTGTAGTGAAGCCTGGTTTTAACACAGTTATAAAATGTATTTCCCCAAGATAGCATGGCTGAGATGCAATATCTCATTTATATTGGGGGACCTGCTTTCACGGTGCATTTATTTTCCAGGACAGTCCAGCTGAGACAAAATATCTCCTTTTTTGTGAGGTACTGCTGAAGTGTGGTCCTGCTTTTACTGATTTTCTAAATGTATTCACCCATAATGCCTCAGCTAAGAGCCAATATTTAATTTTCAGCGTGGTCCTGCATTTACTAATCATGTGGAATATACCACTGCACCTATGTAAAAGAGGATTCCCCTCGCATACAGTGCCCAATGGCATATTTGTAGGTTTTGGCAGCACTAAACAGCCTCCATTGTATCACTGTTGTATGCAAAAAAAATTACCTTTATCCCTGCACACAGTGGTGCATGCCCCCCCCCCACGCTGGCCAAGTGCCTGGTTAGTGGACAGACAACAGCAGCTGTAAGTCCCAGGTAGGAGCCCCCCCCATGGGTGGGGACCTATAAATTGAGTGAACAGCTGCTGGTGGTCAGTGTAAACCTCCCCATTGCTGGATTGTCATCGGTATTTTCACTACTTGCACTCCTGTACACTAGTATGTTGAAGCCATTGTCACCATGTGTACAAGGATCACTATAGCAGAGTACTGATTTCTTATTTACATGCCCTGGTGCAAGGATAGTGCAGTGCCAGAGCTATGGTAACAAAGCATTAGGTGGTTAAGGCTTAGATTGGTGCTTTGCTTTCAACAGTGCACGCGCGCGCGCACACACACACATGCACAAAAAGTACTGCAACCATAGAACAACAAAATGCGCCTGTGTATTTCACCATTTAGAAGCTGCTCCTGAATTAAAGCAGTGGTTGAAAAAAATTTTATTAATAGAAGCCACCCCCGTTTTGTACCCGCGGCTTCTTAAGGGTTTCTAAATGGTGAAATATCATTGTAAACGACCATCCAGCTATATTGATTGCAAATACCTGTATGCTGGAAATCTCAGTCTCTGTAATTTTTCACCTTATCACAGCTGCCACTTCCAAGAAAGGCACAGCAAACTGTGACAACTCATTTCCAGGTGCGTTACATAGACCTGGTTTATTGATGGGTGAATGTTGGCCAGGACACTGGAGAAAATATCCTACTCTTACAATAGGTGCTTTTAACTTCCACCTGGGCAGCCCCCAAAGATGAACAGAAGGGGAGTTGGTTTAGAATCTCATCTGAAGGACTCATCACGAAGCAGTCAGCCAATTCTGCTATGACGGCACGTGTGCTTCAGAGGCCTGAGCTGGTCTCCAGATGGCTGTCTGATAGTTGACAAGTTTGATGTGATGCCTTAGGGTTATCCTGAGTGGGTGGGAGCAGGTATGCCTTGACAGTACGTGTGCTGAAGAACAGGAACTATAAATTATCTTCTTTGTCACCAGAAACCCCATACAATAAACAGATCTCTCATATTTTGCTCATCAGCTTACAGCATCTGTAACCGCAGACCCTTTTCAATGTCTTCCTGTACACGATGTTAGAAAGCTTTCGTTTGGGGGTTTTCTAGATCAACTGCCTTCTTCATTCCGAGTCCTAAATGACAAACCAGAATTGTCTGTAGGTGACATCTTGGATTCCTTACTAGGGCTTGAAAAAGTCAGTGAAGTATACATATTTGAATAAGTGTGATAAAATACATAAAGCGTGGCTAAACTCTGTAATATATAAATATATATATATATGATCAAAATTTCAGCAAAGCCTTTGATTCTGTACCTCACAGAAGTACACATTCGAAGACTTTGCTGAAGTTTTGATATATATATATATATATATATATATATATATATATATATATTATTTTATAACTGGTTACCCCCCTATAATATCTGGATATGCATTACTGACAAAACACCATAAGAATCCGCTGAATTCTGTAATAACTTGATAGCGGGTTATTATGACGTTTTCTTCCTCTCACTTCACTGTATTTGTGTGAGTACGGCGGCTGCTCAGGGACACACTGTTGGAACCTTGCACCAGCTATTATAAAACAAAAAATGCCTGTGCAAAATTTGTTTCATGAGGCTTTTTCACACACCCTCAGTGTGTGCTAATCTTATAATACACAGCTGCAAATGCATTATTCTCTATTTACTGCCTGACCCCTGTCCACTGCTTTCAAAATCCAATCAGAAAAGTCACTCTGATTCACCTGGGATGACATGTCCACCACAAACCTATGTTGCCTCCTGTCCAGAAGCCCGTTGGCCTCATAAAATTCCATTATACTCTCTATAGTATATGATTAGGGTTTGTTGTAGATGGAAAACGATGGTTTTCCAAATCCTGTTGTAGGACAGTTCAAAGGTCAAAAAAGTTGTTGTACTATTGTTCTGACGTCACATCGATAGTACAACAACTTTTAAGACACATCCTGCAATTTGATTGGTGCAATCTACGCTCTCACGGAAAAAATTGAAAAAACATAGCAACACGATTTAACGAGTGCTGAGCTGCGCACTGCTGTAGTTCAGACATGGTCGGGAACCCTCGCATTTATAAAAATAAAGTAAACTTTTTTTTTGTCATAAAAAATAAATAAATAAATAAAGAGAACAGCCACAGGCGTTCATAACAGCCGTGCAACAGTTCTTCTCCCTGACATGGTCGGAGTCTCTGTAAGCCATACCGAGAGGGATAGATTAGAGAGGCTGGAGTGGGAGCTAGCATGAGTGAGAGCATCAGCAGAAAATTGCTGAAGGTAAAAAAAAAAAAGAATGGGTTTTCTCTATCTTTGAATGGGCAACCATATACTATATAAAATAATAGGTGGGTGACCATCCACAACGAAGGCAATGTTTCCATCTCAGCAGTTGATGACATGATACAGACCTCTCAAACTTTGCTCTCGAGGTCTTTATGATGTCACCAACTCCCTCGATGGAAACACAGCCTTGTTGTGAATGGTCACCCATCTACTATTTTATATTTTTTACTGGTCTCTAGTTGTTTCCGAATGTTTCAGGTTAGGCTGATTGGTCTGTAATTTCTTGGGACACCCCTATCCTCCATTCAACCAGAACTATACCCATTTCCAAGAAGCAGTTAAAGAGGTTAGCCTGTGACACTGCTAGGGACTGTGCAACCTCCTTGAGCAGCAAAAGGTGCAATCCTTCAAGGTCCGGCAACTTGTCCACTTTCAGGGACTTGAGTCCCTTTAGCACCTTCTCTGCTGTGACCAAACCCATCTACAAACCTCTCACCCTCTGTCCTTTGGACTGTAGCACACATTCTGGAAGGCAGCTGGTCTGCGCGATTGGCCATACTTGAGTGCTTGATTAACTGAGGTACATCATTTATAACAAGTATTTGTCAATACCGCATGTTGATGTGTTGAGCTCGCTCACTGCCCCTCTGTCACTCACTCAGTCTGTGTCTCCTGGTGCTGCGGCTGCTTTTTTGTACTGGGCTCCTGCCTGCATTGGCACCTTGTTCTGCCCACTAAGAAATCCACAGCTGTCCCGACACAGCTCCGTTGAGGTGGCTCACTCCTCCTCTCTCACTCACTCATTCTGGTTCTCCTGGGGCTGCAGGCTACACTTTTGTACCAGGCTCCTGCCTCTGTTGGTGGCTTTTTCTGCCCACAAAGAAATCTGCAGCAGTCCTGACACAGGTCTGTTGAGACTGCTGACTCCCCCTCTCTCGCTCGCTCATTCTGTTTCTGCCAGCGCTGCAGGCTGCCCTTTTCTATTGGGCTCCTGCCTGCATTGCCACCTTCATCTGCCCACAAAGAATTTTGCAGCAGTTACAATAGAGCTCCATCGAGCTTGCTCACTCCCCCTCTCTCACTCGCTCAGTCTGGTTTTCCCGCCACTACAGGCTGCACTTTTGTACTGGGTCCCTGAGTGCATTGCTGCCTTTTTCTGCCCACAAACAAATCTGCAGCAGTCCCAACAGATCTTCGTTGAGCTCACTCACTCACTCACTCCTCATCCATCCCTTGCTCGTTCTGTGTCTCCTGCCGCTGCAGGCTGCCCTTTTGTACTGGGCTCCTGCCTGCATTGGTGGCTTGTTCTAGCCAGAAAGAAATCTGAAGCAGCCCTGACACAGCTCCATTGAGTTCGCTTACTCCCACTCTCTCACTTGTTCATTCTGTTTCTGCCAGCGCTGCAGGCTGCCCTTTTCCATTGGGCTCCTGCCTGTGTTGCCTCCTTCGTCTGCCCACAAAGAAATATGCAGCAGTTACAATAGAGCTCTGCTTGAGCTCGCTCACTCCCCCTCTCTCACTTGCTCTTTCTGGTTTTCCTGCTGCTGCAAGCTGCACTTTTGTACTGGGTCCCTGAGTGCATTGCTGCCTTTTTCTGCCCAGAAACAAATCTGCAGCAGTCCCAACAGAGCTCCGTTGAGCTCACTCACTTCCCCTCCTTCACTCGCTTGGTCTGTGTCTCCTGCCGCTGCAGGCTGCTCTTTTGTACTGGGCTCCTGCCTGCATTGGCGGCTTGTTCTGGCCAGAAAGAAATCTGAAGCAGTCCCGACACAGCTCCATTGAGCTTGCTCACTCCCCCCTCTCTCACGCACTCATTCTGTTTCTGCTGGCACTGCAAGCTGGCCTTTTGTACTGGGCTCCTGCCTGCGTTGCCACATTTTCTGCCCACAAAGAAATCTGTAGCAGCCACAATATAGCTCAGATGAGCTCGCTCACTCCCGCTCTGTCACTCACTCATTCTGTTTCTCTTGGCGCTGCAGGCTGTGGTTGTGTACAGAGCTCCTGGCTGTGTTGGCACCTTTGTCTGTCCACAAAGAAATCCACAACTGTCTTGACAGAGGTCCATTGAGGTCACTCAGTCTCCCTCTGTCATGTGCTCATTCTGTTTGTCCTGGTGCTGCCAGCGGCCCTTTTGTACGGGGCCTCTGCCTGCATTGGCGCCTTTTTCTGCCCACAAAGAAATCTGCAACAGTCCTGATCAACCTCCGATGAGCTCACTCAGTTCTCCTGTCTCACTCACTCATACTGTTTCTCCCACCACTGCAGGCTGGCCTTTTCTACTTGTCCCCTGCCTGCTTTGACACCTTTTTCTGCCTACAAAGAAATCTGCAGCAGTTTTGACAGCGCTCCGGTGAGTTCACTCACTCCCCCTTCCTCACTCACTCTCTCGTTCTGTTTCTCCCAGTGCTGTAGGCTGCCCTTTTGTACTGGGCTCTTGTGTTGGGGCCTTTTTCTGCCCACAAATAAATCCACAGCAGTCCCGACAGACCTCAGGTGAGCTCGGTCACTCCCCCTTCTCACTTGTTCGATCTTACTCTGTCCCAAACACTGATTTCTCACAACTACCATGCTATTCTCCGTCAGGAGTGCAAAAACATATTTTAGCCAGGATGTGAAAAATGACAGCTGTACTGTTCATAAGGATGTGTGAAAAACTGCCACTGTTGAAAATGTGGTGTGAAAATGTTACAAATTTGCGAAGTTACAAGAGTGCATGGAAACAGTTCTACGCACGCTTGTAACACAGTCATGTTATGGAGTTTCGTCACCAAATTTTCAACACAGAGTTTTTAGGGCATCTGCTCATGAACAGCGCCACTGTCATTTTCTTAATCTATTCAAAACACTGATTTCCCACAGCTACCATGTTATTCTGTGCCGCAACTATGAAACCACATTTCAGTCAGGATGTGAAAAATGACTGCCGTACTGCTCATAAGGAGGTGTGAAAAAATGCCACAGTTGAAAATCTGGCATGACAATATTACAAATCTGTGAAGTTACAAGGGTGTGTGAAAAGTGTGCAATGCACACTTGTAACACAGTCATTTGATGAGCTATCATCACCAAATTTTCAACATAAGCATTTTAAGACCTCTGCTCATGAACAGTATCACTGTCATTTTCTTAATCTGTCCCAGACAGTGATTTCCCACAGCGACTGCTCTATTCTGCGCAGAAAGTGCAAAAACACATTTTGGCCAGGATGGGAAAAATGACAGCTGCACTGTTCATAAGTAGGTGTGGGAAAATGGCAATGTTGAAAATCTGGAGTGAAAATATAAATTCGTGAAGTTACGAGTGCGCGTGCAAACTGCGCAATGCATGCTCGTAACACAGTCATTTTATGGAGTATCATTACCACATTTTCAACACCGCCATTTCAGGACCTCTACTCACGAACAGTGTCACTGTCAATTTTATGTTGCTTGCACACATGTGCAAGAAACATAGTGCCATCATCCAAGTTTTCGAAGGTGTGGCAGCCCTCTTCCAATTCAGTCAATGTGTTTGCAGGCACGGCCACAGTTCTCCAAAAGCTGCTGGAGCTGTTTATGACAGGAGTCGAAAATGCAGTGGAGTGCACTTGAAAGGGGGAGCTACGCTGCAGTGAGCAGTGCACGCATGCATACTGCATGCTCGCATCCCCATACACACACTGTATAGCTGACGGGGGTGCCCAATCCCCCGTCAGCTGTGCTGCGCTCCCCCCTCCAAACAGAGTTCCACATGCCATGCTGGGTACCCACCCCGGCGTGGCTACACATCGTATAGTCAACGGGGGTGCCCAATCCCTCATCGGCTCCACTGTTCCCCCCCCCAGAGAGTACAGGGTGCCATGCTGGGAGACCACCCCAGCGTGTCAGCAAATGCTATCACCGACGGGGATGCCCAATCCTCCATCAGTTCCATGCCCCCCCAAACAGCCATCCATGTGCCACGCTGGGAGCCCACCCCAGCGTGGCAAACATCCCCCGTCGTTGTCCTTTTAAAAAAAAAAACCCTGAAACACAAAAGCGGTCCCTAGCTGTCTCTGCCCCACCGCGCCCACCCACTACACACCCCTACCTCCCCACCCACCTCACCCCATACTTACCTCCATACTCTGGCGCGACGATCTTTGGTGGACCGGGAACACGTCTGCACTCTTCAAAGCCGACCATGAACTGAGGAAATGCCGGTAAGCTGTATAATGTAATAAATAGTTTTTTTTTCAACTTTGCTGCATATCTCTGGCATTTTTTGGAAGTTTTGCAGCAAATTTTCAACATGGGGTTTTTGGGACCCCTTCTCATGAATGCTCTCACTCTCATGGCGTTAATCGAGCCTAAAGGGTGATTTCGCAGTCACTACGCGAAATCACCTTTTGGCACCAATTAATGAAATGACACTGCCAGTGTTCATAAGGTGGGCTCTCAAAAAGCCTACGTTGAAAATTTGGTGGACAAATTCCTAAAAATTACTGTTTTACGAGCGTATGTTGCACAGTTCCTACGCACGGTCGTAAGTTCGCAAATTTTCAATAGTTTCACTCCAGATTTTCAACATTGTCATTTTACCACACGTCCTTATGAGCAATATAGCTGTCATTTTTCACATCTTGCCCAAAATGTGTTTCCACCCATGTAGCGCACAATGGCGCAGTCGGTGTGCGAAATCACTATATGGGACATAGTAAGAAAATCACAGTGACATTGTTCATGAGCAGAGGTCTTAAAATGGCTATGTTGAAAATTTGGTGACAAACTTTCTAAAAATTACTGTTTTATGAGCATGCATTGCGCAGTTCCTACGCACGTTCGACGTTCATAAGTTTTCAAATTTTCAATATTTGCACTCCACTGACTTCCAAATACCTACACAGCATATACAAGCAAGCAACATTCGGCATTGACAAATGCTTGTCTTAATCTGTCCCGAACACTGATTTCCCACAACAACCATGTTATTCTGTGCTGGAAGTGCGAAAACACATTTCCACCAGGATGTGAACAATGACAGCTGTACTGTTCACAAGGAGGTGTGACAAAATGCCAGTGTTGAAAATCTGGCATGAAAATATTGCAAATTCATGAAGTTACAAGCGTGCGTAGCAACTGCGCAGTGCATGCTCGTAAAACAGTCATTTTCTTGGATTCTTTCCACCAAATTTGCAATATAGGCTTTTTGAGAGCCCACCTCATGAACACTGGCACTGTTGTTTCTTTAATCGGCCCCGAAAGGTGATTCTAAGCAGTGACCGTGAAATCACATTTTGGGGCCAATTAATGCCATGACAGTTCAAGAATTCATAAGGAGGAGTCCCAAAAACCTCATGTTGAAAATTTGGTGAAAAAATTCCCAAAAAATGCCCGAGATATGCACTAAAGTTGAAAAAACCCTATTTATTACATTATACTGCTTACCGGCATTTCCTCAGTTCGCGGTTGGCTTTGAAGAGTGCAGACGTGTTCCCGGTCCACCGAAGATAGCTGCACTGAGCTCCGGAGGTAAGTATTGGGTGAGGGCGGTGTGGGGAGGCAGGGTGCACAGTGGGTGGGTGCGGGTTGCGGGTGGGGGGCAGGGAGACTATGAGGGACCATTTCCTTTTTTCCAGGGAGAAAAAAAAAAGACGTCACAGGGCCATTTTTTCCTTTACAGGGGCATGTGGCATGCTGGGGTGGGCTCCCAGCGTGCCACCAGAGGCTTTCCTTTTGGGGGGCAGCAGTAGATGATGGGGGATTGGGCACCACTGTCGGCACACAAAGGGGAGGTATTATTATGCTGACGGGGATTGGGCACCCCGTGGGCAGGAATAAAAGCGGGGGAAGGAGATACAGAATGCAGGCAGGGGTGGGCTCCCCGTCATGCTGAAACAGAGCACTGAAGCCAATGGGGTTGGGGCCCCCATCAGCAAATAAACATGGTGGGGGTTTATATTGTTTGTGAACACGGCTGCAACCGCTGCCATGTTCACAAACAATATCAGGGCTTCTATATCACGCCTTGCCATGATGGGTCGCTCCCTAATTGCAGCGGATGGCTGACGCTGCAATGAAGAGGTGGTCCCTGATTGCAGTGGTGAAATTATCACAAGTTGGTGCCAAGGTTCCAAACTTGTGTCAGCAGCAGTGTGCAATGGTATCGGGGGAAGCGGGACAAGCCTTTGCAGGTTGTGGGGGCATTGGCCACAATAGTGCCACGCCTCCACAACCTGCTTCTGAGAAAGCTGCCGCAATATGTTTTTTGCACTGCGCACAATCAACATAAAAATAATAAACTAAAGGGGCCCTAAACTGGATCTCTGCAGGACTCCCTTACCCACCAATAGTAAATCTGAAATCTTGCCATCTGCAATGACCAACTGCTTTTTCTTTTTGAGGTATGAAGGGAATCACGCTCTTGCAGTCTTCCCCAGTTACTTCAGTCCTACATTTCTAAACAGCAGAGATTGGTGAACAGTGTTGATAGCTTTAGTGAAGTCAGTGTACACTGCATCTATGCTTTCTTATTTTTTGATGGCTTGAGCCACAATGTTCATAAAATCCAATAGTGCTGTGGTTGTAGAGTGCTGTGCTGAAGCTAGACTGCCAATTAAACAAAAACTTAAGATGTTGACAAACAGGAATATGTTTAGTTATGAACTTCCATCTCTAAAGTCTTTGAAATGATAGGGAGCAAGGATATGTGTCTGTAATGCTGTTCTTAATGTAAGCCTCCCTGAAATCTGGCACTTGCCTTGCATTCTACTATGTCAGTTCAATCGTCACCCTCCGGGCACCCAGGACTGCCGAAGGGGGGACAGTTAGGGCAATTGTGGAAATATTCTGGAGCCCTGGTGGAATACAAACCATGGCTTCATGTCAAGGTTGATGCAGCTGGAGCTGCATATCCCCTTGGTCCGCTGTCCCCTCCAGTTTTTCCTGTGGCTGAGGCAGGTGGATGGAATTAAGATTATGGAGCAGAAGGAGTGTAGCAGCAATATTGGGCTTCCATACATGAGCAGTGTGCACATAACAGAGCCAGAACTCCATGGCTGAAACTGGGCAGCAGCTCTACTACAAAATAGGATCCTGGCTCCAGGGCAAGAAGTAGAGCTGGGTCCCAGAGCTGCAGCACCATTGGGTGCATCCTAGAGGTGTCCCTGAGTTGGCAGTGGGACCTGGAAGGAGGACTGAACTCTGTGCGCATGTGCACCGGGCAGAAGAGCAGCACTGATGGCTGCCCCCCAAACCACAGCTCCTGACACAGAAACAGGCTGTGTGCTCAGTGTAATGAACATATCCCTGGCCCTAGAACAGTCAGCAGGGATAGGGCAGTTATAAATCAACATGGGGGAACTCTTAAAAGAGCAGCAGCAAGCTGCCAAAGTTGGAAGCAGCACTGTAAAAAAAAACAGATGGCGACTCCATGATTGTACAGACTGCCTACCACCATGGTCTGGGGTCCTAACTCGGGACAGACTTTCCCCATGAATTTCAGCCAAGTAGGAGCCAGCTCATTCCAGAGACAGTTTACTGGGAACAAGCTTAACCAATCAGTCATCAAGTTTCATCCTTGACAAAAGGGATTGTTTGCAATGATCGTGG
The DNA here is from genome assembly GCA_016271365.2 of Neoceratodus forsteri. Taxonomy (NCBI): domain Eukaryota; kingdom Metazoa; phylum Chordata; order Ceratodontiformes; family Ceratodontidae; genus Neoceratodus; species Neoceratodus forsteri. The sequence goes on along the minus strand of CM028129.1, from coordinate 1,703,260,536 downwards.
CCAGTTCAGTCAGACAGCCCAGAGACTGACTAACTGTCAAGGTGTGGGATCGTGTGCCATAGTCTGTCCAGGCACTGAAGGCCTGGCAGACTGAAAGTGTCTGGGATCCCAAGTAAAGCGTCTGTGTGATAAAAATATTTTTTTCAACAAAACTAGTCTTAAAGTCCCAATATCAACAGACTCAGGATACAAATCATCCACATTTCTATTTCAAGGCAGTTACTGAAAGGGATGCCCAAAAATATCTCCTCAAGGTGCTTGGAAAATCCAGATCAAGTGGGGACACACTTGACTTGAAGCTCATCGCCCTCACCCTTGACGATGTCCTGTACCCTCTTACCAAGATTATTAACTGATCCCTCATGCTCTCCCAGTTTCCGCTCAAGTGGAAGTCTGCCCTGGTGACCCCAAAACACAAGTCTGGGGATAGGACTTTACACTGTAACTACAGGCCCATCTCCATCCTACCCCCTTTATCCAAAGTTCTTGAAAAAAGTTTTGCAGACCAATTGGTAGAGTACTTGGAGAAATACAACTAGCAATGCCCACAGCAATACGGCTTTCGCAAAGGACATAGCACCACCTCTGCTCTTCTTGAATTTACAGACCACATTCATCTAGCACTAGACCAAGGACAACTTACTAGTGCCACCTTTATAGACCATTGGAAGGCCTTCAATACAGTCAACCATCCATTACTACTGGAACTTGGCAACTTAGTGCTTTCTCATGACACTTTACAATGGTTCAACAGTTATCTCTCCAACTGGTCACAACGAGTTAAGATTGGTGACTCCCTCTCCTCCAAACTACCTGTCCGGGCTGGTGTTCCCCAAGGGTCAGTATTGGGACCCCTTCTTTTCAGCATCTTCCTGAACAATCTCCCTTCTGCCTGTGATGAAAACATTATTCTGTATGCTGATGATGCAGTGATTTTCTCTAAGACTTCTGACCCCTCCCTCTTGGAGAAACAACTGCAGGACAGTTTCAAGCAAGTTGAGGCCGGGTTTGTCTCACAGAAACTAGTGCTAAATTACAAGAAAACAAAGACTATGCTGTTCCATGGTACACATAACAAACATAAACACCAACAGTTGGCAATCAAAAACAGCTCGGGTGTGACCGTGGACCAGAAACAGACTTTCAAATACCTTGGTATAACCCTGGATCCTACTCTGTCCTTCTCCAGCCATATCGATTCAGTTGCGAAATCTGTAAATATCCATACAGGCCTTCTCTATAAACACAGACACTGCCTGACACCTGATGCCCTTAAGCTAGCAATACACAGCTCTGTTGTCTCCATCACTGATTATGGGCTTGTTATCTATAGAGCAGCCACAGCTACAGTACTACGGTGAATTCTTACAGTGCTGAATAGGGCCTGCAGGCTGCTTACTGGTGCTGCACACCACACGCATACCTGCAACCTCTACAAACAGTCAAACTGGCTACAACTTCAGGGAAGGATTACTTTCCAAAGTGCCTACTAGCAAAAAAATCATTGATGGGACTCATGCCCCCGGGGGTTCAGTCTCTCTTAAGCCCAGCCAACCACCCTGTTACACAAGAAGCTCTGACAATTATTCTCTGACTGTTCCCCATTGTTGCACCGCCCAAGACCAGCAGTCTTGTGCAGGTAGAGCCCCTAAAATGTTTAACTCACTGGGCAGCGAACTCACCAACTTAGGCACCCTCTGCTCATTCAAACACAAGCTACATCAAATGTTTATGCCTAGACCCACCTGTGACTGTATCTCCTAACCTCCCAGGTAGTCACTTCTGTTCTTCACACCTTTCTACTATCACCACCTCTGCCTGCCACCACCCTTCCCCCTCCCCATATCTGCCCCTGCCTCTCTCCCTAGCCCAGGTCCGCCACCTTCCTCTCTTACCCTCCTTCAACTCCCTTCCTCTCTCCCTTTTCTAATCTGCTCCCCCCACCCAATGTTGCACTTGTTCCCCGATCCTTGCCTCCTACGCACCTCTCCTTCTACCCCCCTCCCAGTTACCCCTCTACACACACTCTCTTTTCCACTTTTCTGTGCTACCTGGCACAATTGGCAGCAACTCAGTTTTTTCCACTCTACCTTTCCCTTTGACAATGCCCTTCTGGCAGCTTTAATTCATGCAAATATTTTGTTGTGATTCATCATTCTTAAATGTATGCCTGATTATGTTGTCCTAACTGTTATTTATATCACCTGTAGCTTTAGACCATGCATACCCTGTACTGAATTTTGTATTCAGACTGCTTGCCTGCTAATCTCACACAAACTGTACTTCTATTCTTTGTATCCTGACGTGGAACTTTTGTAATAGAGCCATTGGCTCAAACGTATTTATCCGAAATTCTAATAAATAAATAAAGGCAAGTTGGAGCTGGGGTTTTCCTGACCCTCCACAGGCTTTGGCACCAGGTCAATATGTCGCTACCCGAACAGTGCAGCTGATACCACACTGCAGAAAGTGCTAAACCATGTACAGTGACAGGGGTATTACTGTGTTCAGGAATTACCGCTACTCCAGTTGCAGCACACTCAGATGGGGGAGTGTTGAACTAGCTGCAGGTGTGGTGCCTGGTTGAGCAGCTCCCGTGGAGGAGTGACTAAGGCACTGGCACCTGGAGTGTAGGAGCACTGGAGATCAGGGTTTAGTTCCCCATCTCCTAGTGTTGGAGCTGGTATTTATTTATTTGTTAAAGATATTTCCCCCCTCCTGCATTTCTCCCTGTCCCCGAGGTCCACACTGCCTCGGAGTTGATTATAATAAGTCCAGGGGATGTGGGTCTCAAAGACCCCCACATTGGGGGGGGGTGCAGGGACAGAGCCCCCCGCAAAAACAGTTTGTGTTTTATCCTGTTCATTTCTATTGTGTGAGCGCATTTGGTTACGGTCGGTGTTTTTACCGACCTTATATGAGAGGATGGCATTTTGCTTGTGGCATTTTTTGCCGTGCTGTTTTTCTTTGTGGGTTTGACCCCATGCCCAGGCTTCTCCACTGTCGGTGATGAGCTTATACAGTGTCTCTAGTCCAAGAACAGATCCAGAAACAAATGGTTTGATACCTTTTATTGGACCAACATAGATTTAACAAAAGGAAAGTGTCTAGTCCTAGAAGGCACCTGTCTTGTTCCAGGTCCAGAGAGACAGCAAGAGAAAGAGAAGCTAAGCAGAGAAGAAGACACACCGTGTGGGGAGGCCTGTATCCCAGCTGGGAGCAACCGCATCCAGTCAGCCTGTCCTAGCATCTTGAACTAGAGGCATTGCTTGAGGCATGAAAACCATGAGCAAACTCCAGGATTTGACCCTGCAACTGAGAAGAAAGTTAATAGTGCCAGAAACTGAGTGAGGCATCCTGGGCAGGACTGTGCCAGTGTTAGAGGCCCAGGGAGCAGACCTATGGAGGTCAGCTGCCACACATCCCAGTAGATTACAAACAGGGGCCCCTTTTCACTTGTTTTACCAGTTTAAAATTTGTGTTCAGCTACAGTTGTGTTTTAAACAGTATTACCTACAATGGTTTAAGTGCACCACCGAGCACCACCCTGCTAGCAGCATCACCATCCCCAGTGTGGTAACCACAGCAACATAAAAGAGAGCCCTCACCCATGGCTTTGGGGGGAAATTAAGCTGGGTGCACCCACATTAGGGTTTAAGGACTGCTGGGTGTGGGCATATTCTGTGGGGCAAAGTGTTCATCTGTGTATTGTCTAAGTATTTCTATTTTGACTGCTTAGAGAATAGAATTACTGCTACCCCATTTGCTCCCATTTTACCCTGTTGCCACCTTATTCCTTCCTTACCCTCCATTTTAAAGAAATTATTTGTTTCAATTGCATTTTATGGTTTAGGGATCATCATTCCTTATTGTGTCACTTGTTTAGGGGGCAGAACGTTGAGGACAATTCATGCAGTGTTTTCAAGGGGGTGATAGCCTTGTATTTCAGCATCTAGGTACCCCATATTTTCACTGCAGGTGGAGGACCTGTACCATGTTAGGCCAGAGTACCCAGTGTAACACACCCTTAGGTAACACAGGCTGGTCTCCTTGGCTGGGGTGGAAAGGTGAGCCCTGAGGGCCCTGGACGGTCAGCTGCCATATCAACAAATGAGAGAGCAACGTTGACAATGCATGATGGCATCTCAGAGGCTCTGCTGCTTTCAAAGTTATCCACAGCTGAACTCAACAGTTAAACCTTCATAAAAGTTCATTTATAAACTATACCTTTCAAAATGTTGCTGTATAAACAGCATACACATTGAGCTACACTACAATAATTATGCCATATTAATGTGCCACACTTCATAACAGACTGATTAAGCTGCACCAGATATTAATCTTATTAATCTTTAAAGATGCACCATATGTTTTTCTGTAGAAAGGGCTGGTGCACTCTAGCTATAACTGCTGTTTTAATGATCCTTTTGCTGCAACATGCACAGGTGGAATAATGGGACAGAATAAAATGGATTTCACTTTCCAGAATTTTCAGTGCATTATTGATTACAATTTATGCATGTTGAGTAAGCCCTACAGAAATGCAACATCTGGCTTTAAGATGGACTGATATGATAGACCAAGGGTCTTTTTCTGCTGACAGTTTCTCTGTCCTGCTTCATGTTACTGGTGATTACATACATACATACATGCATACAAACATGCTAGCAGATATGCAGTTCCCAAGGTATTTATAGAGAGAACTGCATCCTCTCCCTAGTTCTGTCTTGACCTCCCACGACTACCCCTCTCCACTCACCCCACCACCTGAGACTTTCCCCTTCACCCTGTCCCATCCCCTCTTGAACCTGTCCACTGTTATTTGGAATACCACTTCCTCTGGCAGCTCATTCCACTTGGCCACTACCCTCTCGGTGAAAAGGTGACTCATCTCCCTCCTGACTCTGCGTCTTTCCAGTTTTAGTTTGTGCCCCTAGTGCTGTAGTTCCTATTAAGGCTGAAGAGTCCCTCAGTGCTCACCCTGTTTATACCTTTAAGGTACCTGATGGTCTCAGTGATGCTCCCCTTCTCCGTTGTTTCCTTGCAAGAATACATGTTGAGCCCCCTGAGCCGCTCTTCATAGGTGTTGCCCTGCTGACCCTGGGTCATTTTGGTTGCCCTGCTCTAGAGCATTTCCAGCAAGCTGATATAATTCTTAAGATAAGGGCACCTATATCTGCACACTGTACTCAAGATGTGGTCTAACCAGAGACCTGTACAGTGGCAGAATGACCTCTGCCTTCCTACTGGTAATTCCCCTGGCAAGCAGCTCATCATCTGATTTGCTTTGGCTGCTGCTCTCCTACAGCATGGAAAGTGTTTCAGGTCACTCGTGAAGATTATTCCCAGGTCCTTTTCTTTCTCTGACCTGGTAACCTGTACAGCACCCATCCAGTATTTGGTCTTTGGATTCTTTGCCCCCAGCCGCATAACTTTACAGTTTTTAGTGCTGAACCCCAATTGCCAAATGCCAGACCACTCTAGCCTAGCTAGGTCTCCACTGAGTTCCTGCCTCCTTACTACATTTCGACCTTCCCACAGAGCTTTGTGTCATTTATGAGCAAGCAGATTTTACCCTTGATTCCATCTGCTATGTCACCTATGAAGATGTTAAACAACACAAGACAAAGCACTGAGCCCTGTGGGACCACACTGATCACAAGCCTCACTTCTGAGAATTCCCCACCAACTACCACCTTTTGGTTTCTGTTGTGAAACCAGCTGCTGGCCCATTCCACAAGCTTAGCCCCTACCCCCAGGTCTTCCAGCTTCCTAACCAGTCTTCTATGAGGCACTGAATCGAAGGCCTTGCTTAAATCAGGATACAAGAACTGCTCTGCCCTTGTCCACTGTCTCAGTGACCCAGTCAAAGAAGTCAATTAGGTCAGTTTGGCAGAACCTCCCTGACATAAACCCAAGCTGCCTCATGACCTAAAGCCCATTTTCCTCCAAAAAGTCCACCAATCTCTCTTTCATGATGGTCTCCATCAGCTTGTACATTAATGAGGTCAGGCTGACCAATCTGTAGTTCCATGATTCATCCCCTGGCCCACTTTTATGGAGCGGTGCCACATGTTCAGTTCTCAAGTCCTGGGAAAAGCTATGTGACTTCAGAGAGGTGTTAATAGGTCAGCCAGGCCCCCCCCCACCAGAACCTCTACCAGTTCTGTTAGGACTCTTGGGCACATGCCATCTGGCCCTATGGAATTGTCTACCTTAGGGGCTCTTAGGCCCTTAAGTACACCGTCAGCTTATATTACACCATCCATGACTTCCCTCCCTCTCTCCCCGCTTTTGTCACTGGTCCAGCCTACTCCCTGGTGAAGACTGAACAGAAGTACTTGTTAAGTACCTCTGCTTTTTCTTTACTACCCTCTTCCCAACCCCCTTCTTTTTTAATCCGATAATCTTGTCCTTTAGGTTACATTTCTCCCTTATATACTGGAAAAAGGTCTTCTCACCTGCTTTTACCCGTTGGGCTAGCTATACTTCTCTTGTAGCCTTTGCCGCTCTCACCACTCTGCTTGCATCCCTAGATTTGCAGGGTAATCCTCCCTATCTTCTTCCCTCTGAACGTGTTTGTATTTATGTAAGGCTGCCCTCTGGTGTACAACCAATTTCACCACCTCTTTGCTGAACCAGCTGGACTTTTTGACCTTAGTTTTCTTACGTTGATTTTGGCACACTCACCAGTGGCCACCATCAGTCTCATCTTTATTATGGCCCATTTCTGTTCTACATCCATACCCATTCTGATTCCAGCAAGGTGTCCTATCAGAACATCTTTCATCCTACCAAAGTCAGCCCTCCTAAAGTCCAAGACCCTCACCTTGGTCCTGACCATCCTTCTACCCATGTCCAGGTGGACTCGCACTGTGGATGGCCACTACCTGCAAGCAGTACTTCCTCCTTCACATCCTGATCATGTGCACAGTTGAACAGGATGTGGCTGAATACGACATGCACTTCTGAGCTACTTGCAGCATTGAATATAGTATGGGGAGGTGATAGTGGGAAGCACTACTGAGGAAAATGACACGGGAGTAATAATTTCAGACAGTCTGAACACGTCAGTACAATGTAATAGGGTGATTGGCAGGGTGAGCATGATGTTGGAGTGCATAAGGAGGGGGATTTGCAGTAGGATGGGAGACGTGCTGCTGCCACTATATAGGTCATTGGTGCATCCACACCAGTACCGTGTGCAGTTCTGAAGTCTAGATCTGAAGATGGGCATGGATGGAGTGGAGACAGTGCAGAAGAGGGGAACCAAAATGCTGCAGGGTCAGCAGGAAAGGACATACTCTATGAGGAGAGGTCGACAGATTTGAGCATGAACACCCTTGTGGCGAGAAGGAGACACAAACACCAGGGGCAACTCCATGCTATTTTTAATTCCTGCAGATATGTTTACAACAGTTTTTCTAGCTGATTTTTTTTGTAATTAATCACACAGGTCATTAAAGGTAGTTGCCATTCGCAATTAAAAAAAAACAAACTTCTGAGGTTACCTTTTGAATGTGCATACAGCACTAGATTCATACTGTGGCTACACTAGTATGGTCATACCACATGCTTCTCATGGTATCTGTAGCACCACACCAAGACATTTAATTTTTATGTTGCTTGCACGCATGTGCAAGAAACATAGTGCCATCATTGGAGATTTCGGAGGTGTGTCACCTCCTCCTCCAATTCAGTCAGTGTGCTGGCAGGCGCGGCCCCTGTAAGCCAATGCATTCTGGAGCTGTCTATGACACGCTCCAAAATGCAGTGACATACAGTTGAAAGGGGGAGCTATGCTTCAGTGAGCACCGATAAGATATCGGCTGCTCACGCGCAGCTCTCCCCCCACAGACACCCACGCAGGCGCAAGCGCTACCACCCCTCAAGACGCACTGTATAGCCGACAGGTGCCCAATCCCCATCGGGCTGAGTTGCGCCCCCTGTAGTAGTGCCACGCTGGGAGCCCACCCCAGCATGGCAAGCAATCCCTGACGGCGGGGTGCCCAATCCCCGTCGTGCAAACGGCCCCGTCCTTGTGCCATGCTGAGCCCACTAGCGGCGGCAACAAATACCATAGCGTGACGGGTGCCCATTCCCGTCAGCTGAATGCCCACCCCAACGCCCTTGTGCCATGCTGGGAGCCCACCCCAGCGGCCAAGCGTCCACGTAGTCAATTTTTTTTAAAATACCTGTAAAACAAAAAGCGGTCCCGGTGCGTCTCCCAACCCTCCACAACCTGCACCCACCCACTGCGCACCAGCCTCCCCACACCCCCACCCATACTTACCTCCGGACTCTGGCGCGGCGATCTTGATGGACCGGGAACACGTCTCCACTCTTCAAAGCCGACCCTGAACTGAGGAAATGCCGGTAAGCTGTATAATAGGCTAGATAGGGGGTTTCAGCATACCATTGCATATCAGGCATTTTGGGAATTTTGCCAAATTTTCAACATGGGGTTTTGGGACCCCTTCTCATGAATGATGTCACTGTCATGGCATTATTCGGGCCCGAAGGGTGATTTCGCAGTGACTGTGCAAAATCACCCTTTGAGCTGGATGCCCATGACGTGACGGTTGACATCGAACTAAAACCCATATTAAATAAAATCAAAATGACTGTTTCTGGCGTCGTTGCGCAGTTCCTCGCAGGCTCGTGAGGTCATTAATTTCAATATTTTCACTCCAGATTTTCAACATTGCCATTTACCACTTCTTATGGGTAGTACAGCTGTCATTTTTCACATCTCACCCAAAATGTGTTTCCGCCCATGTAGCTACAATGGCGCGATCGGTACCAGGAAATCAAGTATCGGATAAATTAAGAAAATCACAGTTACACTGTTCATGAGCAAAGGTCTTAAAATGACTATGTTGAAAATTTAATTAAAAAAATTCAACAAATGACTCCTGTTTTACGAGGCGTGCATTGTACAGTTCCTCACGCTTGCTTCGTAAGTTCGCAATTTTCAATATTTTCACTCCAGATTTTCAACATTGCCATTTTACCACACTTTCTTATGAGTAGTACAGCTGTCATTTTCACATCTCACCCAAAATGTGTTTCCACCCATGTAGCGCACAATGGCAGTCGGTGTGAGAAATCAATGTACTGGGACAATTGAAAATCACAGTGACACTGTTCATGAGCAAAGGTCTTAAAATGGCTATGTTGAAAATTTGGTGAAAAATTCCTTCAGATGTTCTGCAATATTACTAATGAAGACATTGAACAGAACTGCCCCAGGACCGATCCCTGCAGCACCCCACTGGTCGCCCCTCCCTAGACTGCATACCATTTACTACCACTCTCTTCCTCCTGTCTGTTAGCCAGTTTCTAACCCAGTTTACCACCCTTTCCCCATGTCCAGCCTACCCAGCTAGTTTATCAGCCTCCTATATGGGATGGTGTCAAAGGCTTTGATGAAATCAAGGTAAGCGTTGTCCACTGCCCCACCCTGATTCACTTCCTTTGTCACCCAGTCAAATAAATCAACCAGATTTATCTGACATGATGTCCCGCTGTGAATCCATGTTGTCTATGGTCCTGGGTTCCGATGGCATCTAGATGCCCCACTATCCTTTCTTTAAGCAATGTCTCCATGATCTTCCCCACTACTGAGGTGAGGCTGAATGGCCTATTGTTCCCTGCCTTCTCCCTGCTGCCGGACTTGTGTAGAGGGACCACATGTGCCCTTCTCCAATTCACTCATGTTGAATGACTCAGTGAACATGGCTGCCAGAGGTACTGCTATCTCCCTTCGCAGTTCTGTTAATATCCTTGGGTGTATGCCATCTGGTTCCATCGCTTTGTCTACCTTCAATTTAGTGAGCTCCTGCAGGACTCTTTTGCCTTTGAATGGACTATTGTCCACCTCTTCACCCCCTTGGCAACTGCTGTACTGCTGTGGCCCTTGCCCCTCCCACTCTTCTGTGAATACTGAACGGAAAGACACAGTGGATGTCTTGGGAGGAAGGCATGAAACTGTCACTTCCAAATACCTAAACAGCACATACAAGCAAACAACACTCGGCATTGACAAATGCTTGTTTATGGCAGGCCTGGTACTGAAGCAGGACTTTTTAAAAACTTCAGAATCATGTATCTCAGCTCAGCTATGAAAGACAATGGAAAGAAAAATGGGCATGTTCATGTTTTCGCCAGGGAAAAAAAAACAGAATTGCTGAAAAAAGACCCTACATATTAACTAACAAACACTGCTACAGGACTAGCCATACAGTGGAGCAACAAAGCGCTCCGCTATGGAGCACAGCAAGGGAAAGAATTATTCAAATAAGGTTATGAATAACCACAAGTTACAGCACCCCATTCTGCCAACAGACTGCACTTAAAGACAGTGGACTAGATTCACAAAGGGAGCTCAAATATCTGCACATGCAGAAAAATGGCTTGCAAAACTGCAGAAACGCAAGTGTGGTATATTCATAGTCAAAAACTCCGCAGGTGCGGAAAATCGCAAAACAGGTGAGTTACGAAATTCCGCAAGTGCGGAAAATGCACAACATTTTTTCCTGCAGCTGTGGGGATATTATAAAAGGCCCAGGAGACAGAGCTACAGCAGGTGATCCATATTAAGTGGAGCAGGAGATTGCAAAAAGTCGCAGCAGAACCAGCACTTCTAGCGAGGCAAGCAGCCAGACCCACAACTAGGACCATAGAAGCACCACCTGTACCAGCAAGACCTTGCACCCAGTGACAGTTTACAACCATTGGTTGTGTCTCTCTCTGAGGTGTTTCTGTCTCCTGCGTCTGTAGCACACATGTCTGGCTATTACCACTTCTGCCTCTGCTGCCTGTGGAGTTCCATTGTGGGCTACACTAGATCATGTGGTTGTGGTTTGTTGTCTTTTAATGGACCTGTGTGCTCTTTTTGTTGTAATGACTGACACTACTTTACAGCCTACAGGTTTGCTGTTGCTTGGTACCTGAACCCCCACTATGATTGTTTCCTAATTGTTAGTACACTACGTTTTGCTCAGGGTGAGTTACGCCTCACTCTTCTTGGTGCAGCATGTGCACAACATTTTTTCCGCAAATGCAGGAAAACAGTGGCTGAGAATAGCCTTTAAGGAGATATGCCATACTTTTCAATGGCATTTTTTTCCCCAGAAATTTCTGCAACTGCGTTTTTTCCCCACAATCTGCAGTGTATTTTTTCAGCAGCCGCAGATGCTTTGCATATACGACGCAGAGTAATTATCCCTTTTTTCCCCACAACTGCCCAAATTTCAGGAACCAGCACATTTTTCACCTTCAAAGTGTTTTGTGAATCTTGCCCAGTGCATGTGCCTACTTGAACTCTGTAAATAAAATGCTGTCTATTTAAATGGCGCCATAATGAGGACTGTCTAGTTGTTTAATTATGTGGTGCTCTGCACAGATTGATGAATTACCCACTCACCCTATCGAGAGACCAAACTTCTCCTTATTTATCTGATTATCTGGTAATACCCGATCACAGTTATGTCTTATGAGATAATCAGCATCCCTCTTGTCAGTTACCTAAATTTGTTTTGTATTATGATAGAGTCAGTTTTTCCTTTATTGCCCCTTCTGCTTGGAATAGTTTAGCCCCCCCCAGTCAGAAATTACACCAGCATTAAGACTTCTAAGAATGCTGCAAAATTGTTTACGATAAATGCCTAATCTTGTTGTAATTGTTTTTTTTACTTGATCACGTTTTGATAATAGCTTATGTTGTGTAGTACATTGTTTGTATTGTATTCGAACTTGGGACTTTCTGTGAACGAGACTCGTATCTCATAGAACTCATCCTACAAATCATAAACTAAAAAAAAATATATATTTTTTAATTTATTTCTTTATTGAAATGTTCCACCAGGAAGGCACACTGAACAACAAGTTGTTCGTCTCCCGGTGTGACCTGGGGGTTAATATACAAACTGCCCAACTGTGTGGTACACTGTATAGACTGAGTACTGCCCACCTGCCTGTTGATAGAATGCTTGTTTGGTGGTGAAATTAAATGACTGTCTTGTGCCCAGCGCCTATCTACAGTAAGGACTGCTTGTTCTTTGCATTGACTCATATGCTACTTTTAAAAGTTACTGTATCCAATCCGACGGCACCTTTCTGAACTGTTTACTTGAACCCCAGCCAAGAGTGCAAGGTGCCCAAGTGTAACAAAGACATTGATCCAAAGGAACTGTGCACATTTATTTAAAAGAAAGCACCACAACACTGTTTGAGAGCTTTTTGTTACCCCAGCTGAGTGTTCCTCATGGACTGCTGTCTTCCAGAAATTCACCTGCAAACCAAACATTTCATCATCCCCTGGGGTAGTAAACTGAGGCTATGTGCACTCAGAGTGCAGAATAGATTAGGCTGGCAGTATAGCGCAGTGGTCTAAGGCTCTGAGCTGCAAATTTGGTGACATCCAGCAGACCAGACCTGGGTTTGAATCCCACAGCTTCTACTTGCATACTGTGTGACCCTGAGCAAGTCACTTAACCTCCTTGTGCTCCCAGGTCGCTCCTGTAAAAAAGCTTTCAGCTTAGTGTGCTATACCTGGTTAAACAACTAAAAAAAAAAAAAAAAAGAATGGTAGTCAGTCTTCTAGTACATGTCCTGTGGTGTCTCCTTTCAACTTCTGACTGTTCACAGCATGCTTCAGTCTTCAGCCACCCAGCACCCATCAGCTAACGGGGTGCACATCAAACCTAGTAGGGCCTGTCATCCTTTGCGATACAGAGATAGTCTTCTATGGTGGAATGCAACTTTCAAATCCTCTCCCAGTGTGCTTCAACCCTAAAAGTTACCTAGGAAATGCAGGACTGGCCCTGGCTCACAAGATAAGGGTTCTGTTTCTACCGTGGGTCAGGGTTCTGCACTCCTGTTATTTTTCTTTTCTTTTTAAGGACCATATTTTCAGGACCAACTTCTTTGAACCATTTTTTTTCAGGATCATACATTTCCATTCCAGTGTCTTCAACCCAATGGCCTATTAGAGGTCCACACAGCCAGTGCTAATGTTTCTACTTTCTTCAGCCAGTGTCTTCAGTCCTACTAACCTATTGGAGGTTCACAGACTTCATGCCAATGATCCCACTTTCCTCTGCCAGTGTTTGCAGCTGGTGCCAGTGATCCTGTTTTCTTCTGTTCCCAGAAGCACCTGTTCCATTGACCAGTTTGAGGTCCACACTGCTAACGACAATGATCCTTCTTTCCTCTGCCAGTGTCTTCAGTCCCAGTGATGTACTGGAGGTCCACACAGCCAATGCCAATGACCCTGTTTTCCTCTGCCAGTGTCTTCAGTCCCAGTGATTTATTGGAGGCCCACACAGCCAACACCAATGATCTTACTTTCCTCTTCTTCTATTCCCAGCACCACCTGCCCTATTGACCTATTGAGGTCCACACAGGCAATGCCAATGACCCTGTTTTCCTCTGCCAGTGTCTTCAGTCCCAGTAATTTATTAGAGGCCCACACAGCCAACACCAATGACCTTACTTTCCTCCTCTTCTATTCCCAGCACCACCTGTCCTATTGACCTACTGAGGTCCACACAGGCAATGCCAAGGATCCCGCTTTTCCTGTTCTTCTGTTTCTAGCAGCACCTGTGCTGTTGAGATCCACACATGCTGGTGCCAATGATTCCACTTTCCTATTCTTCAGATCACAGCAGTTGTCCTGGTGACCTATTGGATGTCCATACAGCTGAAGCCAATGGTCTATTGGAGCTGTTTGTTTTCCCTTCTGCATCACTCCTTCCTGCAATCCATTTAGAGTTTATTCTGCTGATGATTTAATGGTCTGGGCCAACCATCATTTGTAAGGATGTAAGTTTGTCATGGATGAGGTTTTAATAACTCATTGGTTGTTCATGAAATCATTAGTAAACAATAAACTTTCTGGCACTGTCATCATTGCTATGTTTTGATGACAATAGTGAAAGTCATGGAAGTCCTGAATAAAGACTAAACTTCATAGAATCCATGATGTGTATGACTGCCATGACAAATTTACATCCTTAATATTTGTACTCCCTTTGGATCCCTATTTTGTCTTAGTGGATTGTGGGGGTCCTTGCTTCCAAAGATTCAACCTCTACCAGGCCCCAAATTCTGAGCCCTTTACTGAAAGCCACTGGTGGACTAAAACTTGACACAAAGAGAACACCCGACAGTGACTACAAACTAACCATTGTGTTAAGTGTACATTGCTTAGAGGGTTTATACTTGCTTAGAGTTTTTAAATTGCTAAGAGTGTTTATAAGATTTATACAATATAAGCAATCCTGATTTGGTTTGGCCAAACACACTTAAAGTATTAGTTACTTAAGCAATAAGCCACGAAGGGATGTGGGTTATTGGAGGATTTATCACGGCTGGAGTGGTTTGCCCATGAGGCACAGCTGAGTGGGTAAATCGTCGCCAGCCATGGTAAATCCCCCAATAACCCACATCCTCCGAGTGACTTATTGCGATTATACCAAAGTTAATTTTTTACTATAATAAAATACAACTTTTAAAGAGGTTGCTTTGTTTTTTTATTTTTATTGCAGTTATTGCTGTGCTGCAGATGATTAGGATGCAGATTACCCTTTCTGTTACCATTTGTTCAACAGGCAGTGGTTATCAGAGGATTTACACTGGTGGTAAACTGCCAGTCTGACCATTTCATTGGCCGTTCACTTATGTCCATGGTATAATTGACATTGCTTAAGCTCCAGCATCCTGTGTGGCCACTGTGAGTACTATGAAAAGGCATCAGCATCTTGTTCCTCCTGCCTCTCTTTGTACGAGATCAAAGAAGGTCATATTAAAATGAGCCACCAGCACCAGTAGTCATTCTGGGTGTCACACAAGCTGAATTCGACCACCAAACAAACATCAGGGTCAGCACCATGAAGCTGGCACTGGGCTAATTTAAGAAAGACACCAGGAAGTACTTCTTCACAGAGAGGGTGTTGGAGGGGAAGAATACGCTGCCATAGGAGGTGGTCTGTGTGAAATAAGTGTAGGATTCGAACAAGGGTGGGACAGATAGAAGGGCTTGGTAATGACCCCACTTGAGAGGGAACGTGGAAGGGTACAGTGAAGAGCCACCACGGCTCTCTCATGTAGTATTAGTTAGGTACGAATGGGTGGACACAGTAGGTCAATGGGACTTTTTATTTATTTAATTTTTACTGACCAGGTAAGCACACTAGACAAATACAGGCCTACTTTCAGGAGCAAGCTGGGAGGTTACAAAACAGAGAATGACAGAGCAACTTCACCATTTACAGTAGTATTGAAATATTGTGTCAATTACATGGCAGACCGACAGTTTATATGTTTCTGTTTGCTGTAAGTCTCTCGTGCCTCAGTGACTGCTGTGCACCTGTGTCCAAAGAGCAGCAGCAGATGATACAGAATGCATCACAAAACAGTGTATTACCAACACTTATGGCTCATAAAAATGGTGCTAACTCAATGCATAAAATGTTGCGGCATCGTGATCGTGCTGACTGTTTGAGTCACACACTGTGCTGCACAACAAATTTAACTGGCATCCTGTTCTGTGAGTGGCATTTTGGGTGTGTGATTTCTTCCTGCTTTGATGTTTCTTCCAGCTGGCACACCTACTGTACTCCTTACTTGAGTGACCTTCTCTCTCTCTCTCTCTCTCTCTCTCTCTCTCTCTCACTTGCAATTTTCTGAGGTTTGCCTGAGCCTATGCCAACATTTCCCTGCATATACAGGAAACCTAGCAGCACGAATGCAGTTCTTGGTCCACCTGTAGCAACGGCCAGCATGAGTTTGTCTTCATCTGACACTGTCTTAATAAAACCCAGTTTCGGAGATTTAATGACTGCAACCCTGACACCAAAACAAGAACCAGTCACTGTCACTATCGGTAAGCCTTTGAACGTAAAAGAATTGCTCATACAATATGAAAAGGTGACTTTCAAAATACATCTCCTTGTCTGGCAACAGGTTATGTTAGAAAAGTATTTGCAGGTGGGGAGGGTCCAGTGGGGCTTCAGACTAACTTACTAATTGCCAGCAGATTAGGTCTTACGGTCTATCGAGTCTTCTCAAACCTCAGATCCCTAGTTGGATGCTAAGGCCCTCCCCTCCCTAGTGTTCCAGAAACCCATATCATCCATCCCCACCCCCCTGGGCCAGGCCATCACCTGGTACATCCACTTTCTGTGTCTGTCCCACCCTCTCTTGAAGCCCTCCACTGTGGATCTCTGAACCAGCTCTCCAGGCAGCACATTCCAAGGGTCCATCACCCTCTCAGGGAAAAACCTCCTCCTCTTTTCCCCCCCTCACCCTTCCAGTTTCGGCTGTGACAGACACAGGTCTTTTCAGCCTTGGAAAGAGGAGGTACCTGGCTCATCCATAAGGCTTATAAAGTTGATCTTAATGGATTCAGCAACAGTTCAAGAGAGATTGTTAGTGGACGTAAAGGAGAAAGAGGAAACTCTGATTCAGTTTGTCACTTCAGCAGAATTTGAACAGTTAAAGTAAGAGCTTAATAAAACCACTACAGCCTTTGACAAGAAGTCCCAGGCTTTCAACACAATACATTTCTCAGAAATGAACATGAGTACCAGAACAACTGTGTGTTTAACTGGAAGCAATTTCAAAAGCAATGAAATTTACCCCATTCTATCCTAAACAAATCAAGCCAATAGTAAGTTTTCTGGAAACACCAGACAACAGGCTGGCAGTGAGTCTGGTGCAGCTTCCTAATTTTTTTAGAGGACTTCCTGCCCTCTGAAGTTTCCACACCGCAGTCCACGAATCTCCTTCCAGCAACAAGATGAACTAGGAAGGGTAAACGGAGGGAAAGGAGGTCAGGTCAAAGTGGCAAGGGCAAGTGGCTGAGCAAGCAATGCAAACAGTACCAGCCCAACAGGAGAGGGCAGAGACTGGAGTTGCTTCAGTGAACAACGTTATCAACATCTCCCCACAGCAACTCACTACAACAGAGATTGCTGTCCTTAATAAAGGATTAAAGTTTGTTCCTGCAACCAGTCTAAACCATTACACCATGGTGACTGGTCTTTACAAATCTGCAAGAAACTTGAATCTCCAGTGTTTGCATTTGCAAGAATACACATGCCAACAGCCCTCTCAAATTATCACTCAGGGGGAGGGTCAGGAAATGCTGAGTTTCTGGCTGGCTGGCACTGATTCTGCTAACTTGGACTGCCATGCTTTTCAAGTTGACCTAAGTCAACATATATAACCCCCATGAATAACAAAGTAAGCATGTTTACCAAAGCCTGTGAGTAGGACTTGGAGGACTATCGAAGCCTATAAGTAGGACTTGGAGGACTTGTATAAATAGCAGCACTAGCCTAATTTTGTGAATATAAGCAAGCCGGAGTTTGAAGCCCTGGATAACCCTAGGTAAGAATGCCCTAATTACCATCAAAGCAGCTGACAAGGGGAAAGCACAGTGGCAATATACACAGAGAAGTATATAGCTGAAGACAGAAGACAACTGGACAACTAAACGTTCTACAGACATATTCCACCTGATCCAACCATGACTTTTAAAATAAGCATCAATGCCTTTATCAGAGAGGCCTTTAGTCAGGGTTGGCTTGACCAATAAATGAAGGACTTTCTAATTACAGCTTACCCTATGTTTCCTACCATCTATGTGCTACTTAACATGCATAAAAATCTGCAAGCCCCTCCTGGCTGCCCCATTATTTCTGGGGTTAATTCTTCAACATTGTCTAAATTTGAAGACTCCCACATTGAGTCCTTTGTGGGTGACATAAGATCTTTTCTTAAGGACACCAGGGAGGTTCTTGGTTTGGTGGATGACATCTACATCGTGGGTTCCAATCTTTTAGTAACCCTTGATGTGGAATCGTTGTACACAAACATTCCCCACGGGGGAGGCCTGTATGCCCTACGTACCTATCTTGACAGAAGGGCACAGTATGCCACCTGCTGTGCTACTGGTCAAACTAAGTTCATTTTGGAATGTGATTGTTTCACTTTTTTGAGGGGAAGCTACTGTACCTTCAGGTCGATGGAATGGCAACAGGGGCTACACTTGCCCTCAATTATGCCAACCTGTACCTGGGGCTGTGAGAAGAACATGTCATCCATAATATTATCACGAGCCCTTTAATTCCTTGTATTTCCTTACCCAGCAATCTGAACTTGAGATTCACTGTTTCTACTGGCAGAGAAAAAAATGTATTTTGGACATCACTATCTCAAAAAATGCTGCAAGTGGGGTGGACTCTGACCTATATGGTAAGTCCACTGACTTCAGCACCCTCCTCTTTGCTAGCTCCTGCCATCCCTGCCACACCGTTAACAATACACTGACTAGCCAGCATTTAAGGGTTTAGAAGAACTTCAGCTCACTGATTTATTTTGAGAAAAATGGCAGTATTCTAAGTGAAAAATTCAGTGAAAGTGGTTATGCCACAGCAGCAATCAACATTGCCTACCTTAGGGCCAAGGAAACTGATAGACCCTCCTGTATTCAATAGTTAGGAATAGAAATGGGAACAGTAGGTGTAACTTTGTCACCACCTTCAGTACACAGGCATCAGTGTGGAAGCAATTCTTAGGAAAAACTGAAGGATTCTGCAAACTGAGCCCAACCTTCAGGAATGTGCTATGCTGTACCAAAGGATGGTCTATAAAAGACCAAAACATCTTGGGGATAGACTTACTTATAGTCTTCAACCATTAGTACATCCCACCACATGGCTAGCATCATTGCCACCTGGCTGTCAAAGATGTGGCTGGTGCAAGCTTTCCTCTGTCACCGCCATGGCTAATGAGTTTGCCAACCATTGTAAGGGTGAGATTCATCAGACCCAGAAATTCATTAATTGGGACACCATCAATGTACTTGGCAACTTGTGCTTGTTCCCATTTTTGTGTGGAATGTACAAAATAAAGACTAGAAGTATGAGTTGGGGATCATGTAAAGGCAATAACTAATGGCAACCTAGATTATGCCACTGTTGCCCATATAAAACATTCACAGGATCCCACAACACACAGTTAGTCCTTCTTAGGTACTGAAAAGGTCATGGTGGGTCCAAGGGGTGATGATCTGGTGAATGCCCTCTCCAGGAGATAAGGGTATTCGATCTTTAAGCATAAGGCAACTGTAGTTACTGTATAATTCTTGAGTGTCCTTGACAAGACAGTGCACATGTGCCCTCGTCTTGAATCAGACCCCTGACCCTTTGCTTGTAAAGCCAAGACACTTCCAGTGTGGCACCATCTTTGACTCTGACCATAAGAAAGGGGCTCAACGATAAAACTGAGTTAACACCATTTTCATGAGCCATAGGTGTTAGCAAAATACTGTTTTACAAAGCATCCTGTATCTTACGTTGTTTTAAGTCTAACGTTTTTTCCATTTCTCCTTTAGGCATAAGAGGGTTCGACAGATTCTGTATAGACCTAATGAGTTTCGAAATCTCTGAATTGATGTTTGACAGTGTCATTTTAAATTACTAATGTTTTAAAACACTGTTTGTATTTCAACTTTGAATCTTTACCCCCTATGTCTTTAAGAAATATGTGTAAAAAACAGTGACACAAGGGGGCAGCCTTGTCTCTTAACAAAGTGCGTCTGCGTGAAATGTGAAGGATTCCTGACTCTGCTGGCCATTTGTCTCTCACACTGTGTGCTGCACAATAAATGTCACTGGCACTTTGTCCTGTGAGTGGTGTTTTGCGTGTAAGGTTTCTCCCTATCTTGATGTTTTTTAGTACTAAGGAAATATTGGGAAAATTACGTAGTAGGCTGACAAATTCAATGTTTCTGTTGGCTGTAAGCCTCTCGTGCCTCAGTGACTGCTGTGCACCTGTGCCCAAAGAGCAGCAGCAGATGATACACAATAGCCATATCCTCTGAAACTGGAATCTACCATTGGGAGGCTTTCCAGAAGCCTGTGAGGTCTACATACCATAAGTAATTGAACAGGGCCTTGGCTCCGTGACACCTTTCAGTCAGCTAAATAACTAGGGCTGTTAAGGCATCAGAAGCCTCAGGCTACAACTCTTTGCATTTTAAACCCGACCAGAAGACTAGCAGTGGGTCACTTGGGCCTGTATTTAAATAACACCTAATGAGCACTTAAACAATCAACACAGTTACTTCACATGCAATTTTCCATGTTTACGTCCAGCATTGGGCCAGCATTGATTCTGCAGCTGGGAGCTCAATAACTGTTGCTGTCGAGCTCCTTAGGGATAAGGGGGAATGTAAAGTGCTCACAGATAGCCTGAGACTGCATGGGAATGCTGGGTGGGGGGAAGGGGGTGCAGTCAACATATTGCTGAGGTGACTGCATAATGACATGTTTGTTTCCCTTAACCCTTCCCTTTCTTCTCTCAAAGCCTTGGTGCTGCCTTCCTTAATACATAAATCATTTGTTTACATATCACTTCCTGCATATTACTGTTCACTGTCTGTTTGGTTATTGCATTCATGAATTGTGGGGTGGGACTGTGTGGGATTGCTTGATATATTGTCCCTTAAAGGTGTCATTCCTCAGTGCCAACTGGTACATCAGGGGGCTCCCCCATATGGTGGCACAGCATCATAATTTAATTTCCCATCCCATAACACCTGATTCCAGGACCCCCCACCCCAAATGTTAAAAGGACGAAGAATGCCTCATCATACTCATCGGAGGTGGGGGGGAGGGACCAAAGGAGGAGGATGACTTACTGTACATTTATATGGTTGCCAAAGTGTCTGTTAACGCCTATAAAAGTGTCTCATCTCACATTCTTAGGGTGAGAGAACCACAAAATGAAGTGTAGTAGTTCTGACATTATAAGGACACAAGAGGTGAACCTCTTAAAGGCCTAAGACACACACTTCTGGTGCCATACATATGTTTGATGATAAATCTTCAAATTAAAGTTGATGATTTATTATAAAAAAAATGGTTAAAAAATAATTTTTCATTATTCTATTTATACCCCCTTTCATCTGTGGCTTTGGGCTCCCTCAGGAGCACCCAAGGTGTACCTTATCCCTCTATACCAGCTACCTGAATGCCTGGCCTCCACAGGGCCTTGGTTATGTCCCCCAGGTGGGGTAGTGGGATGGTATGTACACCTGATTCATATGTCAGGTGGCATCCAGGTGCCAGCGTGGGGCCTGAGTATACTGGGGTTCATTGTCCCTGAAGCCAGGACCATTTTCTCAGTTTTCCCCTCCCCTCCCCTCAGCCATCTCATGCACTGACATCAACAGCATGCACATACAAGACGTGCCTGTGCACCAACATCGGCACTGGTTCCATCCTCTCTCGGCCCTCAGCCGCACTACCACCTTTAGTCCCCCAGGTGGTAGTATCATGGCAGAGGACACTATCTACCCTCCCCGGAGGAGAACAGCATCCTCTGGGATATTAAATCCTCCTTCCCCAGGCTGGCTGCAGATGACCTTGGCTCATTCCTGAACCCACAACAGAAAACCCCTAAAAGCTGCACTGCTCGTCCAAGGTGCAGTCTCACATAAATAACAAACCGAGACAGAAAACAGACTTGCACACAGAAGCGTCTTGCTAGTTTAACTAGCCAACAGCTAAAACATATTCGCACTAGAAACAAAAAGTGCAGAAAGTATGAAACAGGCCTAAATATCCCTCCTTAGTCTGGTGCATCCATGGATTCCTTGCCCACTACAGCTCCTCTAAAATGCTGATATCAAGGAAACGGCAACGCTCAAGAAGCCACCAACTCCTTCTGAACCACATTACCCACCTACTACTGCTACTACTATTACTATTGGGTAATGTATACCCCAGCCCTGGCCCTCCTCGCTCTCAGAATAGCCCACAAGGAAAATCTGCAGGACTCACCCTTGCTGCCTTAAACATCTGCAGTATGCTGCCAAAATTGGGCAACCTAAAAATATGAGTTACCAAACACAACCCTGATTTCCTCTTGATCATGGAAACGTGGTTATCACCCAAGGTACCGGATGCTGCCATCATGCTGCCTGGATACACCCTTTTTAGGCAGGACCGAACCTCCAAGAAAGGAGGGGGTTGCATAGCCTATGTAAAGGACACACTTCAGGGACTTATCCTTCCCCTCCCCAACAGAAGCACCAATCTGCAAATCCTAACCATCAAAATCAATCCTACTGGGCGTTCACAACAAGGCGCTTACGATCCTCACAGTCTATATCCCTCCTAAAACAACAATTCCTGGCGCTAGTGACCTCATGAACTTTATTGACACCCTGCACCTTAAGTCCGAGATCATTCTTCTCAGGGATTTCAACATCAATTGGCCCTCTCCCGCAGCTACCACAGTGACAGACACTCTAGCGACTATCCACTTTTCCCAGATGGTGACAACCCCAACAAGGGTCAACTACAAAACTGGTACTAGCACACTGCTGGACTGGATCCTCTCAAACCAACCAGCCCACATCACCAACACCACTGTCCTCCCTGACTCACTGAGTGATCATTCACCCGTTACCTGCACCTGGCAAAACAACTTCAGCAAGCCCCTGCCCAGGACCATAACCAGCCGTGTACTCCTCAAAGGGCACCTACCACACCTCAAAGCAGACCTTCAAGGCCTAGACTGGTCTGACCTACATGAAACAAATGACGCAGACATCGCACTCAGATGATTCATCACAAAATTGAATGCCAGTTACGATAAACATGCCCCCTTGAAAACAAGAAAATCTAAAGCTCCCTGCAACTCCTGCATAATGCCAGAACTCCTGCTACAACTTAATGCTCAGGACCAACTCTGGATAAAGGCATGTGCACATGGTGCAGCTGCCAATATCCAGCTGTATAAAAAAGCTAGAAATGACTGTACAAAGGTTATCCACCTAGCAAAATGTTCCTACTTTAAGGAAGCTCTCTCCAACTCCTGGAACTGCAGCAAACACTTCAGAGCCAACCTCAGTGATATTACTGGTACCTGGTCAATGATGTACCCACAGCGGATCCACTCCAAATAGCAAATGCCCTAAATACTGCCTTCACGGACCTAAGTGTAGTGCTCCCAGCAGACTTCGACCCTCCAGTCCAGAAGCACCCAGTAGGTGATCAGTCCCCTATGGGGAACCGTCTGCTTTTTTACTTTAAAGAAATTAGCACTACCGAGTCTAGAAAGTACCTTGAGAAGGTGCTGGGCAAATCGAGGCACCAAGGAGACACTTTGGACCTTAAATTGGCCGCTATATGGTACTTCTATGAAGTACTAAGCCCCGATCACCATCTTCAACCTATCCCTCTGCCACTCTCAGTTCCCCCAGCTCTGGAAGTCGGCTTCTGTAACACCAGTTCACAAAAGTGGAGATCGGGCACTACAGAACAACTACAGACCAATCTCCCTACTCCCGCCACACTTTAAAGCTCTTGAACGGATAGCAGTGGATCAGCTTGTGGAATACCTGAACATGCACTAGCTCCTATGCCCGGAACAACATGGGTTCTGAGCAGGACACAGCACTATCATGGCCCTGTTGGAATTCACTGGTTATATCTACCAAGCCCTGGATCAAGGGTAGCTAGTGGGGGCTACCTTCATTGACCTATCAAAAGCTTTTGATACGGTTCACCACACACTTCTCCTTGAACAGCTAGCTGACACTGGTCTCTCTTCTGATACAATTCTGTGGTTTAGCAGCTATCTCAGCAATTGCCCATAGTAGGTCAAGATTGGGGACATTGTCTCAGATAGCAAACATGTCCACTCGGGGGTTCCCCAGGGATCAATACTGGGGCCCCTCCTCTTCAGTATCTTCTTAAATAAACTTCTAGGCTCTTGCACCAGTCAAATGCTATTGTATGCTGATGATGCCGTCATTTCCACCTTCAGCCCCAACCCCGAACTTCTTCAAAATGACCTCCAACTAGGATTTACTGCTGCCAAGACATGATTTATGGAGCATTGACTAATCCTCAACTATAAGAAAACTAAAACTGTAATCTACTCCATCACCCACAGCAAACACAAGACCTTCCCACTATCCATCCTGAACAACAGTGGTGACATGCTGGACCTCGTGCAGCACTTTAAGTACCTGAGTATCACCCTTGACTGCACCCTGTCCTATGCACAGCATATAGACAATACAGCCAAGGTCTTCAATTCCAGAATCAGGATACTCCATCGTCATAAGCACAGCCTTACATATGAAGCACTTAACATGGCCATCACCAGCTCAATTGTTACCCTCGTTGACTATGGCCTGGCGGTTTATGGTTCTGCACTGGACTCAGCCCTCCATGGCCCTTAATAAGGCCTGCCGACTCCTCACAGGTGCTGCAAGGCTTACACACACACCTGTGAGCTCTATTCATGGGCAGGGTGGCTCCAGCTGAAGAGCAGAGTTAAGTACCATACCTGTCTACTGGCCAAAAAAAATCGCACTAAAACTGATGCCACCAGGAGTCCAGAATCTTCTCATGCACCATGTAAGTGCCAGGCTGACCAGAAACACCCACAGCCAAATTTTCAGTGAAGCTAGATGCTGCACTGCACAGGGTCAATGTGCATTCTACTACTGTGCACCACACTGGACAAACACCCTTCCTTACTTCAGCCATCTCCGATACCACAACCATTGGTGCTGTCAAGCGTAAGCTCAGGCAGCACCTTGTCACAGATGACAACTGTGACTGTGTTGGCCATTCATGATGACCAAAACAACTTTCCTACATTTGGACCACCATAAAGCAGTACCACTTAATGTTCCACCTAATCCTAGGGGCACCTACCTTCACAGCACTTCATTGTCCCAACCCCCCGTCTACCCCCCTCCCCACTGGGCACCCATTCCCCTCTCTGTCCCTGCCCTCATGCCCCCCATCTGCTGCTGTCCTAGCCCCTTTGTTTCCAACCTTCCTTAAGTCTGTTCTTAACCCCCTTACACAGGTATACACTTCACTATGCCACAGCTGTGTCTGTTCTCCACTCTGTTTCTCCCCCACAAGTATGCTTAACTCTCTGACACAGGCAGCTTCTCACTAATGCTGTAGCAGTGTCTAAATATTATACCTTAAGCTAAATGCTATCCCAATCTTGTAATTCACACCAATTTATTATCTACCTAGCTTGTAATGTATTGTTTTGTACCAGTGCGATTTTGTACTTGCTTGTAATGTAATGCCTTGTAATGTAATGCTATGTACCTGTTCAGTTTTTTCTTGTAACTGACATGGAACCTACAAATGAGCATCCGCTCACAGGTGTTCTCCAAGATATCACTAAAATAAATAAAAATTAAAAACTCGTGAAAACAGTTCTCCAGGCACTTTCAGAGCACACCTACAGTAGCTCCTTCGTCAGGGGGTGCAGTCCAAAGTGAATGCTGTGAATTAAATACATCAATCCAACTGATGAAACATCACACATTTAAATATACATTAAATATTCATTAAATGCATTCATATTTAACCTTTAAAGAGACATACCCAAACTGATGTAATAACCTTATCTTAGAAATGAAACAGAATGTATGAGTAAGTATAGACAGCAATAGGAGAAGATATTTTATTTATAATAAAAATCACATATCCATTCTCTAAAGGAAAAGGGGGGTATGAATTAAACAATCAATGTTAGTTCCCCTTAAGGCTAAATGTACGTAACCATAGACCCCATAATAACACCAGCACCAAAGCCATTTGGCAGAGAGGGATAAAGACTAAAATACAGACCGTAATTCAAAATGAAAATTTCAGAGAGAGGTGATCCCATGAATCTGTGCAAAATATATATGAGGAGACAAACTTATTCATATAAATATGCATGCATACTATTAATACACAAAAAGGGGGGGGTGGGATAGGTGCCAGGTCCAATGTATCATTAAGTCCTATGGAAAATAAATTGCAATACATACTATTGGTTCACAAACAAGGTTTCAGGTCCAAAATATCATTAAGTCCTATAGGAGATAGATTGTTTTAATGAAATATCCACCAGGATTCTCTTTGTAATAACCTTCATAGGCTATCCCCTCCTCTCTCTAGTTTAGGTATATACTGTATTTTAGACCAACAAAGTTAAAGCCTTCAGGATTCTGTTGATGGAATGCCTTATACTGTAATGTGATACATACTAACATATGAAGAAGCCTGCAGAAGAATGCCATTTGGTCTATCAAGTCTGTTCTTATTGCAAGGTCCACAGCTTGAGCTACTGTCCCTGCCCTCCCTCCCCACTCCTCCCATCCTCCCTACGCATGAACCTTACCTTCCCCCTATGCCTATCCCAGCCTCTCTTAAAGCTGCCTACTGTCTTCAATGAGACAACCTCTTCTGACAGCGCATTCCAAGTGTCCACCACTGTCTCTGTGAAGAAGTGCTTCCTGACCTCCCTCCTAAACCTCCCACCCTCCAGCTGAAGACTGTGCCCCCTCATGTTATGGTTGCCACTCAGCTTAAAGAGACTCTCCTTATCAACCTTATTTATCCCTTTCAAGTACTTGAAGGTCCCAGTCATGTCCCCTCTCTCTCTCTCCTGTTTTCCAGGGAAAACATGTTCAGTGCCTTCAACCTCTCCTCGTATGCCTTACTCTGCTGACCCGCTATCATCTTTGTAGCCCCCCGGACCTTCTCCAGCAGGTTAATGTCCTTTTTGAGGTGTGGGCACTAGTAGTGAACTCCATACTCTAGATGCGGCCTTACCAGTGACCTGTACAAGGGCAGTATAATCTCCTCACTCCTACTACTGATCCCCCTAGATATGCATCCCAGCATCTTGTTTGCCTTTGCTGCTGCTTTCTTGCACTGCGTGGAGTGCTTCAGGTCACTAGTGATCATCACCCTCAGGTCCTTCTCCTCCTCTGATGCAGATACGTGGACTCCACCCAGGTAGTACTCTGTCCTGGGATTCCTGACTCCAATCTGCATAACTTAGCATTTCTTGGCATTGAAGCCAAGCTGCCAGATCCTGGACCACCTCCCCAGCTTTTACAGATCTTCCTGTTGGTCCTGTATCCCTTCACCTGTGTCCAGTCTCCCGCAGAGCTTGCTGTCATCCATGAATAGACACATTTTGCCCTTATTGCCATCCCCAGTGTCATTGATGAAGACATGGAACAACACCAGTCCCAGCCCTGAGCCTTGTGGGACCCTACTGGTTACCTCTCTAGTGCCAGACAACTCTTCCCCCACAACCACCCTCTAGGTTCTGTCCCTCAGCCAGTTTTACACCCATCTGGCCATCTTTTCCCCAACCCAAGATCCACCAACTTCCTGATTAACCTTTTTGTGGGGCACAGAGTCAAAGGCCTTACTGAAATCAAGATAGAGGATGTCTACCACTTGGCCCCTATCTACTGTCTTAGTGACACAGTCAAAGAAGTCAATCAGATTCGTTTGATACGATCTCCCTCCATGAACCCATGCTGCCTCACATCCAATTGCATTCTTCTCCAAGCCATTTTTTATTGCCTCTATATGCTCAAGCATTCTGACCTTCAGTTGTCTAGTGGTCCTACTTACATACAAGGACACCATGCAGCATATACTACATATTCAGAAAAATAATTTATGAACTGGCAAACCTCAACTAATTTACTGTAGTATTATTTCCTATTTGTATCTGTTTATCATCTATGCATAGTTACATGCCGAACGCCTTTTACAAGAAAAATAACCTGAAGTTCTTCTACTCTGCCAATTATCTATTTTAGGTTCAATATAATGTCTTCTGGTGAGAATATCACCCAGGTTTGAACCCCTTTAAAAAAGAAACCCTAGGTTTGGGCCCTACAGTGTTAACCAAATTAGTATCTGAAAGCAAAACTATTCAATGTTTTAAAATAATCACTTTAATTTTACTTACCAGAGGCGTGTATCTGGCAAAAAAATTAAATTTAGGGATTTTCTACCTCCTCAATTTCCTAGGGGGTCATGAAGGAATCCCCTGGAGTATTTTAGCCCTATTATAGGTCTTGTTGATAATCTGATTTGAATGACCTCTGTTTTTTATCTACATGTCAAATCCAGACTTTGCTTCTCATAACTCTCTTCTCTGGAGCAGTTTCTTCTCACTCTAAGAAACTGCCCCACCGGGATGCTGTGAATCAGTTTACATGGATGATCACTCTCTGCCCGCAATAAGGCATTCCCTGCTGATGCCTTATGGAAAATATCACTCTGTATCACGCCCGATTCATCTACATAAAACTTAACATCCAGATATTCAATATTTGTGATACCACCAGTATATGTAAACTGATAAAGTTATTCCTATTTAACCATGAAACAAACTTTTCAACTTCTTCAACTGAACTGGATCACACAAGTTTAATGTCATCAATAAAGCGCTGCCATCTGACTATCCCTCCCCAGGTATGGATTGTGTTTAGCGCTGAAAACTACCTGTTCCTCCCATCAGGACAGAAACAAATTTGTATATGACACAGCCATAGTGGCTCCCATCACCATGCCCTGGACTTGGAGGAAGAACTGGCCAGCACTGCAAGTGATGGCCCTACTGTTGTGATGAATGGCTGTAAAAAATGGCACCCGTATGGAGAGCAGACAATGGTTATAAGAGGTTCTTGCATATAAGGAAATCCTTAGCACTTATTGGTCAAATCAGTGCTGATGCTTTATAATGTGGCATAAAGGCCTTACTAACACTGTTCTCCACATAAAGAGAAATATCATTTGAAAAGGGAAAAAGAAAACACTTGGGCAGTTCCCAGCCCCTCTCCATAACAGAGGACTGGGATGGGGCTGAGGCAATCCTTTTTGTTTTGTTCTTTTGTTTGTTTTTGCTTCAGTTTTTTACAGAAAACTCAGTATCTTAAGGAATAAGGGCGTACAGCTGCCCTAGCTGGCAGATTGCTACATCCCACAGTCAGTTGTCAGTGAAAGAGCCCGCAGAAACCAAGCAAGATATTTTATACAATGCCATTGTTTGCAGAAAGGTGGGTGGTCTTTCCTTACTGTCTTAAAGCAATCCAGATTAGTAATATCACAGTAAAAGGAAGGAGTCTGAAGAGAAGAGAGCCTCCAGTGTTCACTCAGATTGGTACTGTATAAAGCTAGAGTGATCTCTGGAGTAGTAGGAAAACACTCTCGTTTATTGGCAACTCTACACATTACCCTGTATGGCACATTCTTTGTTGTGTAACATGGCAAAAAGCAGAAGTCAGTATTTTCTATCTTTAAATTAGCATCATCAAGGTTTTACAATTTTTGGTGAAATGTGTCGAGAAATAAAATGTTATGCTCCAGCTCATCCATGATTGTTCCATAACTGTTTGCTTACATGTGGGGACCATTTTTACCAGATTATAATTTTTGAGATGCATTAAAACTTAAAATGCTCCAGGATCCGTCCATCCATCCATCTATCTATCTATCTATCTATCTATCTATCTATCTATCTATCTATCTATCTATCTATCTATCTATCTATCTATCTATCTCTCTATCTATCTATCCATCCACCCAGTCACCTATCAATTCATCCATCCATCCATTCATCCAGCCATCCAAATCATGTTGTTCCAGTGACCAGCATTGCCTGAACTGGTGAGATACCTGCTCTTTCAATAGTGTTAAGGCAACCAGAAAGAAGTAGGAAAATTCCTAAAATATGGCTTCTGTTCAAAGTGTGTTGGTACTGTTTTTCCACAAACAAAGCTCAGCAGACTGACATTGGAAAATTCAGATATGAAGAAGTATCTGAAAATATTCAGAAGGTGCACATTCTGTATTTCTAGCTCTATTTCCTTCATGCTTCCTACTTACCAGGCTCGCATGCAAGAGCCCCATTAACTGTAGTCATAGTCCTGCACAGTAGTGCCATCATATCTGAGACATCTGACCAGAGGAACATAGGAGCTGGAGATAGAAGCAGGCTATGTTAGCCCACTGGGACCAAATGAACTGCCTGGACAAGGCATCAGGTTAACAGAACCAAGGATTGTCAATAGCATGTGCCATAACTGAAGGGTTTCATCAGCAGACACAGAGTGGTCTCTCCATTTTACTCCAAAAGTTAAAGACAAGCCCCAACATTATAAAAATGGAAAAACATATAGTTTTATAAAGCAGTTGACAATGTAGAGGTGATTGGCTTGGTCAAGGCATAAAATAAGTGGGTTTGTATCTCAATTTGTGAATGAAAAATCAGCAATTATACAATGGCAAGAAAGAATCCTGGACACTGATTGGTCAGTCTTGGGCTGGACCCGTGCTGTTATCCCAGTACAACATCACAGGTCTAGTCTCATCCTCACAGTGAAGCTGTTGATGATTGTTTGCTATTATAGCTTCTTGATATCCTTTTGCATCTTCTCTTAAGAAACAAAAATATTTTTACACACTAAAACATTTTTAAAAAATATATTTTTTATTCTGTATAAGAATGAGCCATTGTATAATAGCAATAATGCCCTCCAGGGTGTGTGTTGTGCTGGTATAATGTCACACCTAAGGTATTGGTTGCACTCAGCCTGCGGACTCATGCCCAACCACCTGAGGTGTGACATTAGCCCAGCACAACACACACCCTGTCGGGCATTATTGCTTAATTACAAATCAGTTTTGGGTTTGATCTGCTGAAATTGCTAATACCATTCTAGTTTGGGTTGTGTTATAAGTAAATCAACTTTATTTTTTTCATGCTCAGCTGTTGATGGCCCCCCCCCAACTAACTCAGCAGCTGTTGTTGGCCCCCCTGCCATCAGTCACAGACTGAATGTGTGCTGCTAAAACCTCACTCCAATGAAGTAGAGTAGCCAATGTGGTCTCATACATACAGTGGACCCACCTAGTGTGTGCAAGGCACAGACAGATGCAAGATTGAGGACAAAGACTGCACAGCAAAAAGTTGGAGCCAACCAGGAGCTGTGAGTGCAAACAGTGTGGAAGATCTACCAGCCAAGAAAACTATCAGGTCCAAACCTGACTGACTTAGAAGTTGTGCTGCATAGTCCAGCTAGCTGAAAGAGACTCTTTTATGTGCAGATTCACGTCGTCACTGGCAGAAAATAAAAAGCCCTGTCCTTGTGGTCAGTATTCAACTGCTGCACCATGAGCCAATGTTAACTTCAAGGCTTGTTGAAGTAAGTGACGCACTTATGTCTTGTCATGGAAAACGATCTTTTCTGCTTGTTAGAGTAGGTCAGAGAAGGTTTGGGTTGCGTAGCGTCAGGCAATAAAGGTGCTGTGATTTTTCAAGACGTGACTTCCACTAGTGAGCTGCGTCGGTAGGAAATGTGCATCCCATCATTATCAGTGGGAAAAGACTGCTGCAGATTAACATTTGTCGTTCCAGCTCTCATGGGATTAAGTCTCTGAAATGCTGGAAAACAGCCAGGTGGGTTACACTGAGGGAGTCTGCCTTAACTTGGAGTCTGGCCTGCAGGTTTTGTAAAGAGTGGAAGCGGGTACACTGGGTATACTGAGATTAGAAACAGGAGCTCAAAGACTGGAATTTAGGAGGAAGTAAGCTGTTGGTTAACTAGGATCTGCAGCTTATCTGTTAGGTAGGAAAATGGGCAGACTAGGTGGGCCAAGCGGTCCTTATCTGCCATCAAATTCTACGTTTCTAAAAAAAAAAAATGCCTTATAAAACTGCAGTGTTGGATTTTGTGCCATTAAAAGCATAACAAAACTTTTCTCTTTTCTGTGCCTATATTGCTGACTCTTCCTGCCAAGAAACTTGCCATAACATACCGTGCCCAGGTTTAAAATCTGCCTTAAACGTTTTGGACCGAATAGGCAGGGAAAAAAAAATGACACAGAGCTTTTTCCCATGTGCTTATTTTATCGATTCATAAAACCAAACGTGTTTATATGCTATATTGAAAAAGAAATGTTTTTAGAAATTGCTCCTCAAGCTGAGCAATCTTTAATCCAAGTTCTTTTGGCTAGCAATTGCTGATAATCAGAATCCTGAATCTAATGTATGCCTTGCTTTCTCTGGTTTGAGATCAGCCCTTAACAACCTCTACGAATAGTCATCGGCGCTGACTGGGTTTGACTGTGGAAGATCAGCCTGATTCCCATAAATCAAACCCATGAAACCATAACATTTCATGGACTGCCAAGCTGAGACCACAAAGAGACTTGATCATGTGACTACCTCTGACTGGGCATCTGGGCAGGCAGCATGTTAAATCACAGCTCAGTGGTTCGAATGTACAGCATATGCTAGCCTAGTTCATTGATTTGTGCAAGCTGAACTAGTCAAACTACAAAGTTTGAGCAGGGCCCAGAACATTTGCCGTGGTCCATGAGATTTCTTACCAGCAGGGACAAAGTGAAAAGCTAAACTTGCAGCTCTAGTAACTATGGTGGTAGTTACTCGATACTGTATTCTGTATACTGTAACTCTGCTTTTTTCTCTCCCCCTTCCAGTCCACTCCTTTTCTTTCCTACTGTTTTTACCTCATCCTTCTCCCTCAACTCCTTCCTCTTTGCAATCACCACCTCCCTCCCACCCCCTCATGTTTCCCTCCCTTTTTACTTCTTTTGGTTATCCTGTATATGCAAATGACTCCAAACACTTTTGTAAATTATGTCCTGTAAATAATTATTTTACCTTGCACATTCATTCTCTCATGCCTGTAAATAAGTATCTGTTTATAATATATTACCTCAGCCTTCATGTATGATGTATACTGTAAATTGTTTCTGTGTATCTTTGTAATTTTATGTACAACAGAACATATGTGAAAATGGGCATTTTTGCTCACATACTCACCCATGTAAAATAAAATTGACTGATTGATTGATTACATTGCCAGTACCATCACCAAGGAAACATAGAATCTGTTGGCAGAAAAAGAACGCTTGCCCCTTCTAGTTTTCCCAGGTGGTTCCTGCCTAGTCTGCCTCCACAGAACCCACAGTAACTGGTTTCCAGCAACCACCCTTCCTCCCTGCTTATTCACTAATATTCCCCTATGTCTATCCCATGCATGCTTGACTCTCTCCTATTGCTTTCTCCTCTGCCACATCCACTGGTAATCTATTTCAGGCATCTACCACTTCTTCAGTGAAGTAGTACTTCCTCACCCCCCTCTTTAACTCCCCCAACCAGCCTCATCGCATGCCCACTGGACCTGGTGCACTTCCATCTTTGAAAGAGACTCCCTCATGAAGCCTGTTCACCACTGAGAGGTACCCATAGGTCTCTATCATATACCTTCTCACTCTTCTGCCTTTCAAGGTGTACATGTTAAGCTCTCTCAGTCTCTAGTTGTGGGGCTTTTGATGTAGACTCTGCACCATTTTAGTTGCCCTCCTCTGGACTGCCTCCACCCTATGTCCTTTCTGAGGTGTGGCCTCCTGTACCTGACACATTACAACAGGTGGGGGAGTCTCACCAGTAAGCTATACAGTGGCAACACCACCTCCTTCCTCCTGCTGAAGATACCTCTCCCAGTGTATCCCAGCATCGCACTGCCCCACCCACTGCTTTGTCACACTGCCCTGCCACTTTGAGGTAATCAGATATGATAACCGCAAGGTCCCTTTTCTGCTTAGTGACTGACATTACCTCCCCTCATCCTATACTCAGTTCCTGGGTTCCTATGCCCTAGGTGCATCATTTTACACTTATAGGTTTAGAAAGCCCTCTCCTGTTCTGGTGTCCCCTCAGTGAGTCAGATTGGTATGACTAATTCACACAAAAAAAGATGGTAAAAAACAAGAAGGGACAGTTTACAACTACGTGTTGGTACTGTCATAGTAGTGAGGTGCCTCTCCATGCAATCAGCCGAGCGATCTGAGTGAGAGGAAGAGCTAAATATTTAATCGTAGCAAATGAAATCATATCAGTCAGGAACACCACCGTTTCATCCATATAAATTAAGCACACTTGTGATGAGAGGAGGTTCCCATATGTGTCCTGCTGATGACCTATGGGGGGGGAAGGGAACGAGGACACATTTGCATGACTCTAAAAAAAAAAAGAAAACATAATTTCTGCCAGATGTCTATAGACATCCACTTATATGCTAGCTGACAAGTTAATCCAACAAAAATCATAGCATATAGTTGTGACCTTTACGAAGTCTAAACTTTGCTTCTGAGCATGCGCAGTACAAACTAGGGATGGGCGAACCAGTTCGTCCAAAATACAAACTGGCCCAAACATGCTGACATGTTCATAATCAAACAGCTTCTGAATATTTGAGGCTGTTTGAATCGGTTTGGACAGCCATCACATTATGGGAAATGAAGTGCGAGAAGCACCAGAGCAGGAAGAACCCACAGGAGGGACTAGAGACAAGACTCTGGTTCCTCATTGGATGGCTGAGCTGTCCATCTCTCTAAGGTGGCACCTGATTGGGTTGCTGCTCTAGCAATCCATGTGGTTCATCTTAGAGCTACGTAGAGGAATCAGGACAGAGAAGGAGCAGCAGCTTCTGCAGGCTGCTCCATGCATCATCAGATTCCGTGTGCATGTCTTGTGCTGCTTGCATTTTTTTTGGCCCTTGGGCAACAAAAGAAGAAGTCAACTCTAAAAAAATGAAAGAATAATTTTTTTTATGTATAGATAAAACACTTAACTAAAAAAAAACCCCAAAAAAACAAGTGGCCGGCCAAGTGGCACTGAGGGTTGAGGTGCTGGATGCCACACCTTGCACCACACCAGTGACCTGGGTTTGGGAGTGGACTTGGGCTGCCAGGGGTTGGCAGGGGAGAGGATGGATTGACCATCCAAAGGACTGCTGTCCTCCATCTGGGGTGGGTTTGTGGGACACATTGCACTTGAGCAGCCCTTGGTGATGACAGGGTGCAGCACAGGTGCAGCGTGGCATTGGGGGGGAGCTCAGCAGATGCCTGCATCAATGCACTGTGTGTCACTGCACTGTCTGCTCCAAGGGGCTACTGGAGGAAAAATGTCTGGGCGCAACAAAGCAGCTTGATGGTCGCGCTCCTGCTGACCTGGAGGCCTGATGAGGAGTCGCATCGGAGGGGTCTGGGCTAGTTCCAGAGTGGAGAGGTAAGGGTAGACCCTCCACTGGGCTGGCATGGCTGTACTGGACCCCTCACATATTGAGTGAGCCCAGACATTCTCCGGGTCAGTGGGGGCCGATGGCTGGATACCCCCACTGGTGCGCCGCAGTGGGGCACACAAATAAGAAGAATATAAAAAAAAACAAGTGAAGAGAAGTTGGGGGTGGGGAGTAGGGGACTGGGTGTGGGAGCCAGGGATTGGGTGGGGAGGGAAGTAGTTATTGTAGGGAGAGGAGACTTGGGGAAGGGAAGAGGAACTTGGAGGAGACTGGAGGCAACTTGCTGTGAGAAAGAACTTGAAGACAGAGTGCTGCAGACAAGAAAGAATAAAACAAGAGATTGAAGAGAGACTTCACTATTAAGTGCCAGAGTCAGACTGCCTGTTTTTTTTGGGGGTAGCAGTCTAGCGGGGGGGGTGTAGTCTGCTGAACTGTGCTAGTGTGCCGCACAATACCACACCACTCCCAGTTAGTCTTCTTGCTGTTTGCCCGATTGCCCCCCAACAACAACACGCCAGTTGTCTCAGTACTCCTGCCTGTGCTCAGTCACTTCAGTGGGGATTTCTTTTATTGTTTATAGTATACAATCTGTGTGTGTGTGTGTGTGTGTGTGTAATAAAAAATCTGCCAGGCCAGCCAGTCATCACCATCAGTGCACCAGTGTCACTTCTTGCATACCGTGTGAGCACCCCCAAGAAGTCAGCCACCTGTCATCTTCCTCCTTGTGCTCGCTCATTTGGTATAAGCTTTGGCTCAGTGGGCAGGGCATGCCATCAAGGTAGCATGTCTATTCAGCTACTCAATTACAGTGAAGCAAAATCGGTGACTACAATTACAGTGACTGCAGCATTACAGCAACTGTGACATTTCAGCATTCCTCCAATGTCAATGAGTGACTCGAAGGATGTTAATTTAGAAATAGGGGGGTTTGGGGGTGCAGCCCCTCATGGAGGGTGCAGAAGGGCGTAGCCCCCCTGCAATAACTAGCAGCAACAATAAGACGTAGTCAAATTGCCTATCTTTTGCAGGTGTACAGGGTTGTTTTTTCTATTTTGGGCAAGCAATCTGGATGCACATACGGCAGTGACCAGCTATGCATACAAGGTATGTGCATGTTGTCTACTGTGCTGTCAGTGTTTGAATGCTGCTTTCATTTGCATTTGTCCCTTGGGTGGTCTATGTGCAGGCATTTGAGGAACTGCTGCAGATCTGAATATATTCGCTGAAAAGTCCCTCGCTCAAGTTGCCGGTCGCTGAAATGTGCGTCGCTATAACTGCAACACTGAAATTGCACTCGCTGTTTTTTCAGTAGCTTAAATGACATGGAACTGCCTTCACATCACATGGAATAAATAAGAAAATATCCTTGAAGGGAAAAAGTACTGTGTCATAGAGGGTTACACCAGGCAGGGTTCCTGAATCTGTGTGGGTAGCAGCAGTGCCTTCAGAATTGCCCTTAGCATAGGTGGTATGTGAAATAAACTGTGTGTGTATGTGAAATAAAATCTGCCAGCCAGTCATCAGTGCACCAGTGCCACTTTTTGCATACTGTGTGACCCCCAGAAGTCAGTCATCTGTCATCTTCATCCCTATGTTTTCTCAGTGGGGTATAAGCTTTGGCTCAGCGGGCAGGGCATTCCATCACATTATTTGGAATAAATTTAAAAAATCCTTGAAGACTAAAAGTACTGTGTCAGAGAGGGTCAGCCCAGGCAGGGTCCCTGAATCTGTGTGGGTAGCAGCAGTGCCTGCAGAATTACCCTTAGCATAGGTGGTGTGTGAAATAAATTCTGTGTGTGTGAAATAAAATCTGCCAGCCAGTCATCAGTGCACCAGTGCCACTTTTTGCATACTGTGTGACCCCCCAAAAGAAGTCAGTCATCTGTGTGATTGCTCAGTGGAGTATAAGCTTTGGCTCAGTGGGCAGGGCATTCCATCACATCATTTGGAATAAATTTAAAAAATCCTTGAAGACTAAAAGTAGGGGAGGTACCCAAAGACTGGAGGACAGCAGATGTAGTCCCCTTATACAAAAGTGGGAACAAAGAGGAAGCAGGGAACTACAGACCAGTCAGCCTCACCTCAGTAGTGGGGAAGATCATGGAAGCACTACTGAAGGAGAGATTGGTGGAACATCTGGTTGTCAATGGACTACAGGACCCAAGGCAGCATGGTTTCACCAGCGGGAGGTCATGTCAGACCAACCTCATTGAATTTTTAACTGGTGACTAGGGAGGTGGATCAGGGGAGGGCAGTGGACATGGCCTATCTGGACTTCAGCAAGGCCTTTGACACTGTGCCACAAGAAGACTATTACACAAACTGGAGAATATGGGTGTGGGCAGGACAGTAGTGTGGTGGGTAGGTAACTGGCTGGGTGGCAGGACACAGAGGGTGGTGGTAAATGGCTGTCACTCCACAGAGGAAGAGTGACCAGTGGGGTACCACAGAGATCAGTGCTGGGACGGTCCTATTCAACATCTTCATCAGTGACATTGCGCAGGACCTAGAAGGCAGAATTTCACTGTTGCTGATGACACAAAGCTCTGTAACAGAGTAGACACACCAGAGGGTGTAGACAGAATGAGAAGCGACCTGCAGAAACTTGAAGAGAATGGTCAGGGGTTTGGCAGTTGAAATTCAATGCAAGAGTAGCAAGACAATGCATATGGGGCACAAAAACCCTAGCACAATATATCAGTTGGGGGTGAGGATATAGCATGCACCAAGCAGGAAAGAGATCTTGGGGTTGTCATCTCTGATGACCTCAAGGTAGGGAAACAGTGTGACAAGGCAGCAGGTAAAGCAAATAGGATGCTGGGATGTATAGGCAGGGGCATCACCAGCAGGAAAAGGGAGGTCATAATTCCGCTATACAAGACACTAGTGAGGCCCCACCTGGAGTACAGTGTACAGTTCTGGAGACCATACCTACGTAAGGACATAGACAGGGTAGAGAAGGTTCAGAGGAGGGCAACAAAGATGGTGCATGGATTGCATCACAAGTCCTATGAAGACAGGTTGAAGGAACTGAACATGTACTCCCTGGAGGAGAGGAGGGAGAGAGGGGATATGATAGAGACATACAAGTATCTTACAGGGAGGAACAGGGTGCAGGAAAACACTATTTTTAAGCGAAAATATGTTCCAGGACTAGAGGGCATGGGATGAAGTTGGAGGAGGGACGATTCAGAGGAAACATGAGAAAGAATTTCTTCACAGAATGGGTGGTGGACAAGTGGAACACCCTGCCAGAGGAAGTGGTGGGGCTGAAACAATCACGGGATTTAAGAATGCATGGGATAGACATAAAGGAATTCTGGAGGTCAGGGGTAAGGGGCAACAGACTTCTAGGAAAACAAACTGAACTTACAAGCTCAAATGGGAAGACTGGGTGGGCCATAGGCCCTTATCTGCCGACACTGTCTATGTATCTATGTATCTATGTAAAAGTACTGTGTCAGAGAGGGTCAGCCCAGGCAGGGTCCCTGAATCTGTGTGGGTAGCAGCAGTGCCTGCAGAATTACCCTTAGCATAGGTGGTGTGTGAAATAAATTCTGTGTGTGTGAAATAAAATCTGCCAGCCAGTTGTCAGTGCACCAGTGCCACTTTTTGCATACTGTGTGACCCCCCCCAAAAGAAGTCAGTCATCTGTGTGATTGCTCAGTGGGGTATAAGCTTTGGCTCAGTGGGCAGGGCATTCCATCACATCATGTGGAATAACTTAAAAATAAATAAAATCCTTGAAGGGAAAAAGTACTGTGTCAGAGAGGAATA
The DNA here is from genome assembly GCA_016271365.2 of Neoceratodus forsteri. Lineage (NCBI taxonomy): Eukaryota > Metazoa > Chordata > Ceratodontiformes > Ceratodontidae > Neoceratodus > Neoceratodus forsteri. Next base: position 1,703,221,784 of record CM028129.1, on the reverse strand, counting down.
GACCAGACAGGGTCCCTGAATCTGTGTGGATAGCAGCAGTGTCTGCAGCATCGCCCTTAGCGTAGGTGGTGTGTGAAATAATTGTGTGTATATGCGTGTGTGTGTGCGTGAAATATAAAATCTGCCAGTCAGTCATCAGTGCAGCAGTGCCACTTCTTGCATACTGTGTTACCCCCCCCAAAAAGTCAGTCATCTGTCATCTTCCTCCCTGTGCTTGCTCAGTGGGGTATAAGCTTTGGCTTAGTGGGCTGGTCATTCCGTCACATCATGTGCAATAAATAAAAAAAATAAAATCCTTGAAGGGAAAGTAGTGTGTCAGAGAGGGTTGGGCCAGGCAGAGATCCTGAATCTCTGTGGGCAGGGGTGTAGCCAGGAATTTTAAACTTGTACTCGAGAGTTGAAAGAACTGTTGCCCCCATCTCCCATAAACACAAACCAAAAGATGTGTTGCCCTGCCACACAAACATTGACCCACCCTCATTTCGTTTAACAATATCAAGTAAGCCAATGATTCTAATAGAGACACAACATTTTATTTTATCTAACACACATGCTACCAATCAGACAGCAGTTGGCTGGTTTAAATTAAAATGTTTAGGATACATTGTGGTAAGCCTCTGTACCACCTTAAGGTAGCCAGCCTTATGGAACTCCATTCACACCAGCACTCTTGCATATATACTCGATCGGGTCACTCATACAATCATGCCATCTAAGTTTAGCACCCACACATCTTCCAAAGATCATTCACAAACTCACACTAAAGTATCCAAGGAGGGGAAAAAGTTCTTCAGGAACATCAGGCTCTGCTTATGTTTGCTGTCCTAATCTGAGGCTCATGTTGCCCCTGGATTTTCCAGATCTCACTGTATTCAACAAAGTACACTGAGTATGCCTGCCAACACCCATGTCTGTGGGTAGCAGCAGTGCCTGCAGTATCACCCTTAGTGTAGGTGGTGGGTGAAAATTTTTTTTTTGATAAACAATCTGCCAGAAAGTTATCAGTGCACCAATGCCACTTTTTGCATACTGTGTCCCCCCAAGTAGTCAGTCATCTGTCATCAGGGAAGTACAACCGAGGTATTTCAACATTTTCAATCGCAACTGTTTGTGGAAGCTCAGTTCCATCCAGTTTCTGGTGCTCTGAGAAGCACTGCCAGTGCCAAGTTCATGACTCACGTCATGTCATGAGACTCATGACAAATCACATGGAGGTGCAGCCAGAGCTCGGGTGGCCAACCACAGGTGGCAGCTGCCGTGTTGCGCCCTGCAATACGGCAGTTCACCTGTGGGTGGGCCGCCATTGCTCCTTTTTCTTTTTGGAGCATCTTTATGCGGTACAAGTAGGGGTCACGCATGCATGGCTCAGCACATCCCTGGCTGAATATCGGGATGTGCAGAGTATGCATGGACACGCCTCCCCCACCTGCGCCTGCATACATTACTGATGCACTCTGGCGCATCGGGATTTGTGCCAGGTGCAATTCCCATTTGAATATCATGCCAGGGAGCGTCAGTGGGTTGTGAATGGTGCAACACTGTTGTGCCATGCGCAGCCCTTTTGGATATCTGGGCCTCTTTATACATCTTCACTTGATCCCTTATATCCATTTTTCTGGCACTTGTTGGGTTACTTATATATTTATTTCTTACAGGATTTCAGGGAGTCACTCTGCAGGGTGGCTTGGGGGGGGGAAGGTAGGATGTTGTTTTATTATCCTGACTTTATGGTATGTTCTGGTAGGTCATGGTTGTCATTATTATATCTTAATAAAGTTTACTGAATTTCAAAAAATATATATATTGACAATTTTTTTAATGATTTGTTTGATTGAAAAGTACCTGTTTGTCGCAGTCTGTTTTCACTGACTTCTGACCAGCTGGAGGCTGAAATCTTGTGAGCGGTTTGGAACCATCTGATTGTTGATTGTCCTGTGTGGAGCATGACTGGTGGCCAACACTAGCTGTGTATAGCCATGGTGTTCTTGCAGGGTTAATTTTGCTCTTTCAAGTACCTGGTTATTGGACCTCTCCGTCTCCCATTTTGCATGAGTTTTGTTGGTATTTTTGCTCGTTGTTTTGCTGATCATTATCTGGTACTTGCTGAAGCTTACATTCCTCTCTACTGCTGTCATCTAACTAGAGAGCGTCACTTCTTGGAAATCATTTTTTGTCTGATTTCTGCTTTGCATTTGTTTAAATCTTATGACATCAGGTCATAGCAACCAGTTGCTTACAATAAGAAAAGAGAAGTCAGACAGAATCTGGAATCTTCTGAGAAGCTAAGTATTTCTAAACTTTCCTTCTATTACATTTATTTATTTATTTAGATTCTGATGACCTGGGTAAACCCACTGAGACCACTGATCCCTTTTTCAGGGGCGACCCGGGGTTAAATTACATACACCAATATTACATACATCAGACAGTAGTACAAGGAGTAGAAGCGAGACAGCATCAACTCTGTGAGACAGTAATTACAGGTGCATAATAGAACATGATAGGGCTTTACTGTAGATGGATTTTGATTGGGCCTAGAAAATTGCTGTAAGTCAGGTCAAAGGTAAAAAAAAGTTGTAGTACAGTAGCTATGTCACTACTATACTACAACTATGTGCTTGCACTCTGTCTGTTGTGCAGCACTGTCACTAATGCAGCTCTCAAGGCAAGGCAAGGCTGACTTACCACCGCATCCGGTCACCATTACCAGCTCAGTCTGGAATCTGTCTACAAGTTTATATCTTGGACCTACTGTTTCTCCACCATCATTGACTCTCCCACAGCTTACATTTACCAAACTTCTCACTGTTATGGCTCAGGCATTTTTTTTAAAGTCAGAAATTAAAAAAAAAAATCATGTACTATAAAAAAATAATAAATAGGTAAGTGTGCACAGACAAGTGTGTGCTTCCAATTTAGGAGTGATGACATCACTGGGACTTCTTGTGCTTCGCAGTCATGGTCTATGATGTTGTCATCCCCTAGATGGAAACAGCCTTGTTGTGCACATTTAGCTATTGTTCTGTATGTTTACTGTTATTATATACTGGAATTGCTGACAGAGTGGAGAGTAAGTACCCAGCTTTAACAAATGCAGTGGATTAGGGAGAGCAGATGGGTAGAGTCAGCTAAAGCTTATAAGGTTGGTTTAGCAGGGAGCAAGTCAGTTGCAGGAAAGGTGGTGTGCTCTTCACCAAGGTTACATTCTGAAGGAGGGATCAGTGCTCCTTCTGCAGGATCCTTGCAGAGCAACATGGTTATCTGGTCACAGTGAGGGAAGAGATATCTTTCCTGTGGCACCAGCTTAGTTGGAGCCCACAGAGGCAACATCTCCTCTCCCCAAAAGCCCCACTGATCCATGGGAGCAGAGAATGGTGAGGAGAGGGAAGGGTGGTAGGGATAGCAACAAGGAGGTCATGTAACCACAAGAGATACTTTTCTAAGAAAAGTGTCTCTTGCAAAGTATGTGAGGAAGTTCTATTTTATGTAAAGGGTGTCAACAGAGGTGGTTGGTGCCAAGACTGCAAATGGTTTCGAGAATGGCTAGGACAGTCTGAAATGTTTGATCATTGATTACATCAGTAGCATTAAGGAGAGGAGCATGGTGCAGTGTTAGAATTACAGCAGGGCTTGCCAAAGCTCAGTCCTCCCAACTCTGAAGTGAGCCCTGGTAGCTCACGCATCACTGCCTTTAACTTATAATGGAAAGGGGGGCTCAGTTTAAAGATATGATCCTTATGGGCCCCCCTTGCTCTAAAGTTTAATCCCTACACTGAGCAGGTGTGGTGTGGACTAGGAGGGATAAAACCCCATAGGAACAGTAGATCCTGGGGCAGATGGAGAACTCCATGTAGACTAGATGGAACTTTGGTCTTTTTCTGCCATCATTGTCTATGTCTCTGTATTATACAGTTGTTCATGTATATTAGGGTTGAGTAAGCACTTTAAATATTACATTCTGAAATTTGCATCTTAAATAACTCTGCTCCCACTCAACTGATTTGCTGGAATTTAGCAAGCATAGAGTCTGGGCCAGGATCTCTGAATCCTGATAATTTTGTGTCAATTGATTTTTTTGGGGGGATTACAGAGATGCAGAAATGCTAAAATTCACCTAAAACAATTTTTTTGCTTATTTGTAGCTTAAAAACTGTTTTTGCTTAACCTGAAATTTACAGGTTTTTGAACTATAAGTTAACAACTGTGCCATTTTCTGAGCATGCTCAGTTAAAATAATTAACGTTCTAAGAATAGCTGGATTTCAAAAGTTACTTCATTCACACTGCTTTCATCAGCTGCAGAAGGAAATCACATTTGATCACATTGCTTCAGAACCTGGCTTCTTTAGGACCTCTCCCTCCAGACCCACCTTTACATGAAACTAGATGGAAAGTGTCCAACCCCACCACCACTATCCCCCTTCCTCCGCACATTGCTGTACAGACTGTAATCAGGAAGCAGGTACCCAATCTTGCTGCCAGTATCTTCCCTCCCTCCCAAGCCAAGTTTAAATTTCAAAGGATGGTGGGTGCCCAATCTTGCCACCATTATCTGATCAGATTATTCGTTTTCATTTACTGACACTAGGGTGCCCAACACCTGGTGTCAGTTAACATGCCCCCCAAATTGTGATTAGAGACACTGGGGAGCCCAACCCTAGTGCTACTGCACATGTAGAATACCCTGAACTGGTCTCCATGATGTTTACCCCCCATTCCGAGTGACACCAATGTGTTCGATCCCAGTGCAGCTAACAGTCCACCCACAACAGAGTGCCAATCCCAGTGTTGTTATTCATGTTAAGAAAGAAAACTGACCATTGAAGTAGATTCTGTTGTTTTTACATATAAATTGAAAGGAAGAAAATGGTCCCTCACCAGTGTCTTGAAATTTTTCAACGTTCACTCATAACATTGTTAAGTTTCAATATTTGGACTCCAGAGTTTCAACATAGCCATTTTTTCACACCACCTTATGAATGTGGCAGGTGTCATTGCCCAAAACATGTTTTTGTACTTGTGTTGCAAAATGACATTTCAGCCAGTATTTCATAAGTGACACCTGACATGCTCAGAAGGGGTGTGTGTGTGTCATAAAACAACTATGCTGAAAATTTGAGGTCAAAATGCAAAATAAATAAATAAATAGATAAATAATGAAAAAACTTTGTGTGCAGGGCTGGCTGTTAGCCCAGCAGGTAGTGCACTGCGATCCTGTGCCAGGTAGCTGAGTTCAGAGCAAACTTAGTGAGATAACTGGATGGACTAAGGCTGGGGGATGGCACCACCATGTGGCATCACTCCAAACCTGGGGAGGGATGTGCAGTGTTGCACACACGGGCAACAAGTAAACAATATAGTGAAGAGAACTCTTCTCTTTGAAAAGGGCCCAGAGAGCCCTGTGCCTCTGTATTCATAGCTGCATGGAAGCACAGCACTTCTACAGCCAGATGGACACTTGGCCCTGTGTGTCTGCATTTGTACCCATATAAAAGAGCAGAACCCAGGAATTCTGCACTACCATAGCCTCCCAGATAGTCCCACAGATTCTTTACATTCATAGCTGCATTGACTTGCAGGACCCGGAGAGCGCTACTCGTTTGCAGGCAGATGGACTCTTTTAGTTCCTGTATGTCAGCATTTGTTCACACAGATCCCAAAGGGACCGGTGTGAACAAGAATATGATTCCTGTATCACTAAAAGGAAGCAAATTCATTGTGAAAAACTATATTAATGCTGGCATTAGGGTTGAAGAATGCAAAGCAGACAAAGTCAGGAAATGTTAGACATTAGGGTTTGGAGTCTTGCGAGTCTTGGCGAATCGGTGGTGTGGTGTTTCTTGGGGTTGTCAACCCCCTCCTCTGAGTAAAAAAAACAAACATAATCTCTTACTTCACACAGGGCCTACAGGGCCCTGCATGAAGAAAACTATGACTGATACGGTTAGCCACATGTAGTGAGACATTCCCTACCTCCAAAGAATATTTGCCTATGAGGCGCTGGCGTTGGGCTGTATCTTGTGCTTCAGATAGGAAGGCTACAGGTTAGGGGGAGGGCATTATGGTTCACATCCCCAAGGAACACTACACCACTGATTAATTAAGAGTCCTGAAACTCAAAACTGTAATGTTTTTCATTTCCTGATGAAAAAAATGAAACAAAAAAGGATCCCTTCAAACAAAAAAAGAACCACAAAAACTACATCCAAAATATTTTTCCATATGAAGGGATCCTTTCTTGTTTAAACAAAAGTATAATACGAAAAAGGATCTCCTCAAATGAAAAAAGAAATGGAAAAAGACTAAGCCCAAAATCTTGTTTGCATGAAGGGATCCTTTTTCGTATGAATGAAAAAGGCCATACAAAAAAAGTGGAAACAAGTCACAAAAATGGATTAAATATGTAAAAACAACAACAAAAAAAACACACATTTTGGGGGTCATTTTTCCAACAGTTAAGTGCAGAATCCACCTAATGGGGTCCCGATGAGCCAAACAGATGTGTTGATCTCTTTGCAGGATGTCATTTTTGTGGCTTTTGAATTTTTTTTAAAACAGAAACAAGATGGTGGTAAATGAAAAATATTTTTTCCTCACAAAAAAGGATTGGCCCCATATGGAAAAGGCCAAATTCTTTTTTCGTTCCAAACATCTGTCCAGAAGTGCTTACTGAGCATGCTCAGAACCTAGAATTGAAACATTAATAACAGATTAATATTTTTTCACGAAACCAGTGAAAGGCATTAATGAGGGCCAGGTCCTTTCTACCCTGAAAATTTCAGACCAAAGATTCAAATCATCTGAGCGCTAGGGGCTGACAAAAAAAAAAACCACCTGCCCCCCCAAAAAAAATTCACTTATTTTGCTATCCAGATCTCAGAATTTGCATATCCAACAGGAACAAAACTTGAAACATCGAGAGATCTACCTCACAAGACTACACATGCAAACGTTTGTGCAAATCCATTGAACGGGTTGTGAAGTTATTAAAGTGCAAAAGTGGGGGCTTAACATTAAACTGCCTACTCAACCCTAAATAGTGGCGTGACCACATGACTATAATATCTACAATTGGATAGTGACATACAAATGGGATTAATGAGGTAGCTAGCAGGAAGTTGTTCACACGGACTGGAAACACAGGCGTAAGGGGGAACTCAGGGATTTAGGAAAGGTATAAAGAAATATTTCTTCACAGAAAGAGTGGTAGATAGGTGAAAAGAAACCACCAAAGGAAGTCTTCTGTGCAAAATCAGTGGGGGGGGGATGTTCAAACATGGGTAGGATAGATATGGGACTGGTAGGGACATCAGGAAATGGGAAGAGGGAAAGAGGAGTAAGTAGGGCTAGGCAGACTGAACAGGCCGCAAGGCCTTTTTATGATGCCGATGTCTTTGTTTTCTATGCTTTGATATTAAAAGTAATCTGCAAGCGCAGATCTCATCACAGCATGGCCCATCCCTACCTCCCAGCTTTGTAAGGATGCCCCAGTCTGAACCCACCCCAACGGCACGGGGTCATAATGTTATGACTAAAAACAGCGCAGCAAATAATGCAGCAGTCAAAATGTCTTGCTCCGACATAACGTTGGGCACAACAGCGACCACACAAGGAGCATGCACACAGCATTGAAAACAATGGGACTTTTTCTTTTTTGTGGGGCGCTTTGCCCCCACACCCCCTGATGTGGGGGGCTTCACCCCCACACTCGCTGAAGTTTAAATAATCAAGTCCATGGGATGTGTAGCCTTTTGGGATGGGGAGAGACTTGGGAGGGTGGAAAATGTGATTTTTTATAAAAACAAAAAAAAAACTGTAACACCAGGAGACCTGAGAGAACCGAACCCGGGTCCCAGGTCTCCCTCGCTGCTGTGTCCAGGTGCCTTAGCCATTCCACCACGGGAGCGACTCCACCAGGCACAGCAACACAGGCTTCTTCACGGTCAGCGACAGGGGTACTAGTAATTCCCTACTGCTCTTATATCTCTTTCGCTGTAAATGCTTTCGTGCTTCACACAGTGTGGTTCTTGCCATGCTGTTTGTGAAGTGCTATATTGAGCCCGGTACCCACCCCACCCATGGAGCTAAACTGGTTTCTGTTTCTTAGGCAGAATGGAAATCCACGGCATGCCAAAAGCAAGTTATAACTGGAGTCTGGCATTCAGAAGGCACTTTACTGTAGGTCACACGCAAGAGTACCCAGCTCTAACTACTGTTATTCCTCTGCCACAGTCCAGAAGATGATGGGAATGGAAGCACTGTTCAGCCACACAAACACTGTCCTCCGTTCTCTTCCATGTCACAGAGGGTGTGGTGGGGCAGCAGGCCCCAGTGTAATCTTGTCTTTTGTCTAGTCTTATTACTGATGATTTTTCCTTCTTGTTCTTGCCATGCAAAGCATTTTGTAACATGCTGCATGGAGACACTGTATTGTATTGCATTTTTTTGTATTCAGACATCAGCACTGCATGGGGATCTAGCAGTCCTAGCCATAGACTGCCAAATACCATAACCCCCTGCTCCACACGAAGGGATGCAGTCTAGACCTGAAGGGAAGGGAAAGGGAAAGGGAACATTGTTTAACAAGGAGTAGCACAATAAACTGAAGCTTGTTTCCAGATGCGACCTGGGAGCACAAGGAAGTTAAGTGACTTGCTCAGGATCACACAGTATGCACCTAGGCGGCTGTGGGATTCAAACCCAGGTCTCCAGATCTGCAGCTCAGAGCCCTAACCCACTGTGCTATACTGCATCCTAACCAGGACCCAGGATTCCAAATGGAAAGCCCACTTTTAGCATAGCTCTGCTCCCCCCAGCCATCCCCTTCTTTCATGCAAAAGCCCAGTGGGGTGGCCAAGGTCCATTAATGATGCCCACGGGCCCAGCTAATTGAGTGCAGGCTGGCTACAATTGAAATTCGGTGCAAGGTAATGAACATAAGGGCAAAAAACTAAAAGCAAAAAACAGGATGGGGTAGAGGTAGAGAGGATGACTAAGTAGAGGGTCTTGGGATGATAATATCAGACAATTTGAAAACTTTAGCACAGCACATTTGGGCAGTGGAGATGATTTTGCCACTGTATAGATCCCTACTGCATACTCACCAGGAGCACTGTGTGCAGTTCTGTAGCCCACACTTGAGGAAGGACAGGGACAGAGTGGAAGCAGTGCAGAGAAGCGTAAGCAGAATTATTCAGGGACAGCAGAGAAAGGCTTTCATAGAGAGGCTGGAGGATCTCAACATTTACACACTGGAGGCAAGAATGGAGGGGAAGGGCATGACTGAAATGTACAAATACGTCCATAGGATAAATAAACTAAATCAGCAGAAAGGTAATTATGATTTATGGGAACACAAGTACCAGGGGGCTCAATGAAGTTGGTGCAGGGAGATGTAGGAGGGACATCAGAGAATATTTCTTCATAGGGTGGTAGTTGTGTGGAACAGACTGCCAAGGGATATGGTTAATGCAAAATCTGTGGGGGAATACAAACATGGCCGCGACAGACCAACTGGACTTATGGAGACATCAGCACAAGAGAACTGTGGACCTTACATGCAAAAGAGATACAGCAGGGCAGACTGGATGGACCACAGGGCCTTTTTCTGCCAACAATTTATATATTTCAATGTTTCTGCATGCAAATTGCACATTCCATGATCTCATATGGGAATGAAAAACTTTGTGTGTTCAGGCGCACAAAATGTTGCTGAGAAGTCCTGGTAAGCAAACTTAAAAGGGAAACCATTCTCAGCTATCACATGCATGTTTAAACACCTGTTCCTTTATAGTGCATCACTTTGAAAATTATACATCACTGACATGGTTTTAGCCAATTAGCATTCAGAACTGCAGGGCCCGTTATTCTGCGTACAGTTGCAGTTTTATGTGGGAATGTTATTACATCACTTTAGATGAACATTGTCATCCTCTTAAGCCTCAAATTGTCTCGAGTTTAAAAAATGCATTTTATGACTGGTCACATTCTGTAGAGATTGCTGCCGTTACTGCTAGGTTAATTCTGATTTCCTTTTGCATTTTAAAAGTGAAAAACAGACTGCCCACCATACTGGGGTTACCATGCAAAGATGTGCTTGTTTATAGTTATTGATCAGCACCAATTGAATATTTTCTGGACTTGGGAACACCCCCAGTCTAGCTCCTCTTGATGCAGTTGAAGAAGACTGTTGCATAATGAGTGTTTCACTGTTTGGGGTTGTTCCTAATGTCCAGGAAGTAAGCAGTAAAAGTGGATCAAGGATTTTAAACAAAACAAGGTTGGGTATAATTACACTGTTAGCATGCATTTCAGTTCTATGAAGATAAGAAGCAGATAGAACAACCAGCAATATTAATGAATTTTAGAGAAGGTAAGCAATAATTCTATCGGCCTTTGCAACTAAGTATAGTGTCATGCTTGTGCAGCTGTCGATAACTTTGGTCATTCGCACACTCTATTCCACAGGGAATTACCATCCTGTAGGGGTACCAAAGGCAAGGAACCTTCAAAGAGGGTTCCACCCCCTAGAGGTGCTGCAGGAAGGATTCCCTTGGCTAAAGGTATCTTAGGAAGGAGCCCCAAGGAGAGAGAGGCGTGCCACTGAAGGAGGAGGGGAGGATAGTGGGGCAAAGAAAAAGTGCTTCTGAGAGAGGCTGGAAGGAGCTGTTTTATATAGCCCAGGAAGGGGGAGTGCCTAGTTGCTTCAGCCCATAGAATTACAGGCATAGCATTTCAATTCTATGGGCCTACGCAACTAAGTGTAGTGTTATGCTTGTGCAACTGTTGATAACTTTGGCTGTGCACACTCTCTATTCCATGGGCAATTACCACTCTGTAGGGGTACTGAAGGCAAGGCACCCTTGAAGAGGGTTCCACACCTAGAGATGCCATGGGAATGATTTCCTTGGCTAAAGGTACCTTAGAAAGGTGCCCCAAAAGGAGTATTGAGCAGCAAACATTGATCACGTAGCTGAGGAGCACAGATTGACAACAACCAATGGCAACTGGAAACAGAGACAGACTGAACAGCAAGCAGATAGATATTGAAACAGAGAACAGGTGCATGACTTCCTAAGGAGAGAGGAAATGGTGAGGAGGAGTTTCATCATCCCAACCTCATCCAAGAGCAGAAATCTACCTCAGTAACTAAGGGATGTACTACAATATGTATTACCTAGCTTTTATGACCTTTGGCACAGAGGAGAGGAGAGGAAAGGAAAAACCCCTTGTGAGAAGGAAACCTCTGGGGATCCAAGGCCTTGGTTGCCTTCTCTCCAGGCTTGGGATACTTTTAGTGATGGCTTGGCTGCTGCAATTTAGAGATGCTGACTTCATAGGTGTGGAGCAAGATTGTTGGCTACAGGACAAGCCCTGTGCCATATCGTGGTCGTGGGTATGATTGGCATGCATCCAAGGAGAAGTAGTTGAGGCTGAGGTGAGTCAAAGCTGCAGGCACATAAGCAACAAAACTGGAAGCTGAAGCAAAGTATTACTAGCTAAGCAGTGGGAAAGATTCCAACAGCAAGTATACATAGAGCAGTATTTGATACTATGCAGCATAGGAGGATTTGTAGCAGCATTGCAGCAGCAGTATAATGGGGAAGGAAACTGCATATGTGAGCTTGGACAACACAAACAAGCAATAGGAACACAGAACTCCAGACAAACTAAGTAATGGGGACACAAAACACTGGAAAACTAGAAAAAGCCCCCAAAAGGAGAAAAAAGAAAGCAAGCACAGGAAAAGGAATAAACTAAAACAGCAACCAAGAGAGAGAAAGATGGGTACCTATACTCACCACCTAGGCACTCGCCTACTGTTTCAGTGAGAAGCCTCTGCCTACATTTCAGCAGAGCCACAGCCCTGCCTAGGCACTCCCCTACCATTTCAGCGAGAAGCCTCTGCCTACATTTCAGTGGGGCACAGCACACTGAAAACTAAGGAGAAAGAGACTACCATGCCAACACTAACACTAACACTAACTCCAACACGAACACGAACTAACACTACACTGACACGTGCTAACACTAACTTTATTCTAACAGTAGCACAAACTAACGCTAACACTAACTGGCACTCACACTAACTAATACTAATGCTAACTAATGCTAAAACTAATACTAAGTAATACTAACTAACTAAACTGACTAAAGGGCACTAGCTAATGGTAACTAACACTGACTAAAGGGCACTGGCTAACTAGCGCTAACTAATTCTAGCACTAAGACAGAATATAGTATTAGATGCTGAGGTTTTGGCAAAGAAAGGTAGGAGGCAGCATATGTAAACATGTAACAGCAGTATCAGGAGCAACTGAAGTGGAAGGCAGAATGCAGGGAGGAGCACTGAAATTCTGAATGAGAACAGGAACAGTTAAACTGCATGACTGCATGCCAACCAGTTTGACGGAGGTTAGCGTGAGCTGCAAATGCATTGCAAATTGGTAGGCTGAGGCAGTAGAGCAACAATAAACTGCTGTACAGCCACAATACACTGCTAGAAAAGCAAGCAGTGGAATGAAAGCTGGGATGTTTAGTTGCTGTGTAAAACCAGCACAGAGTGTAGACAGATATAAACAATTAAGGATAGGTGGACACTGAGAGGCTGTAACAGGCAGAGAAACTAGCAGTGGAACTGAAAAGCACACAGATAACAAATGCAGAATACAAGAAACTAGAAACCCCCCAAAAGTAAAACTGAAGGTCCACAAGCATGGAGAACGGGATATTAGGGAAACTAGAAAGCCCCCAAAAGAAAGAAAATGCACTTTTGACGAATGTCTTACTTTTGCGGCCCATATCAATAACACTGCAAAAACAGTGCACCAACGCATTGGAATTTTGTACCGGAACCATCAATTTTTCAACCAAGCTGCCTTGAGGATTGCTGTTCAAAGCTCCATCATCTCAATCATAGACTATGGTCTAATTTTCTATGGCTCAGCTACTACCACTGCACTAAAGTGCATCTCAACAGCACTAAACAAAACCTGTCAACTTCTCACTGGAGCACAGAGACGGACCCACACTTGTGACCTCTACACGGAAACTGGTTGGTTGCATCTTTCCAATCGCCTCATGTATCTCACCTGCATGATGGCAAAAAAATCAATCTTGGGACTCAACTCCTCCGTGTATCCAGGACCTGCTCTGCCTGAACAATGGCACTCGTACCACCAGAAGATCTGACCACCAACCTTTCCTTGTCCCTAGATGCCGGACTGCTCAGGGACAAAAATCTTTTACATACCATGCCCCTACCTGGTACAATGCCCTTAACCTGCCCTCCCTATCCTCCACAACTTTGGGAGCTTTCAAATCCATACTTTACGCTCACCTCACAGCCTCCAGCTCCTGTGACTGCTTTGACTAAAGTCTCATCCCACTGAGTGCACTTACATTTTTTTCACTCAACCACCATGGTCTCCTCTTTGACAAAGACAACCTGAGTACCACTAACCTGGTTCTGTCTGCTCCTAAACTTATTTCTCCCTCTCTTCCCTCTCAAGCTCTCCAATCCTTATTCCTTGCCCTTGACACTGCCTCTGAGTTCCTTTTTCTTTTCTGTACATAAATGTTACTGTTTAAGTTGTGGTCTTGTTAAACGGCTTACAGTTAAACGGTTTGTAACACTGTCTACTATGTTTTTGTACTTAATGACGTGGAACCTTTGTAAAAGAGCCTTGGCTCAAAGGTATTAATTCCTAGAATAATAATCTTCAAACTTCAAAACAAAAAATACAAACACAGGAGAACGGGAAAACAAGGAACACAAAGAAGCGTGCAGCAGCTGGAGACAAGACAAACACTAACCAAACGCAGGAGAAACAGAATGAACAGAAGTCCAGCATAAACCAAGCAGAGCCCAAAGCACCAGTGAAGGAGGGAGGCAAATGCAAGAGAAGGGGGTTGGGGTGAGGCAAATCCCCAGAAGGCCCAAGGCAGAAGGCAGACTAACAGAACCTTCGGCCACAGCCACAAAGAAAAAGTGCGTATGAGAGAGGCTGGAAGGAATTGGTTTATGTAGCCCAGGAAGGGGGAGTGGTTAGTTGTTTCAGCCCATAGATTCACAGGCATAGCCTTTCAATGAAAAATGAGTTTTCAGCTAGAAATATTGTGATGCAAAAAGGTACACTGCTCATTTAACTCCGGCTTTCAGAATTCTGAACATTCCATTGGTTACACTTGCTGCAAAATGGGTGGAGAGAGGCAGGGGAGGAACATTACACTCTGTTTTAAAACATCAAACTTATTAAAAATTACTCTAGTTAGCCTGAATGACTTAGAATATGTTAATAGATCCTCTGAGGAGTGTCTCTTATTATATTAAATCGCTCCTGTGAGGTTTGCCAACCAAAATTGCTCAGCTTCGGGTTGTGGTCCCCTCCCCCAAACCTCAGACAAGGAGACCCCCCCCCCCCCGAGGACCTATTTACTTATAAAATAAAAAGAGTGAAGAACAAACTATTTTGATTTAGAAATGATTTTCTGGGCTGGCCCAGTGGCATGGGAGGCTGAGGTGCTGAGTGCCTTTTCTCCTACCACACTGGTAACCTGGGTTTGGAAACGGATGCGGGTCACTTGGGGGCTGGCAGGGAGAGGGAGGGAGGAATGAGCATCCATAGGACTGCTCTCCTCCTTTGTGGAGGGGGGAGTTGTGGATTGCTACTTCACCGTCACCTGGAGGAATCTGAGTGGTAGTACAGACGAGTTGCACTATAGGTGGGGAGGGACTCCACATTCAGAGCACCAGGGGCATCTCCATGGAGGTGAAGCTCGCACATCGCACCCATTGCATGTCCAAGATCCCAGGGGAGAAAATGAGATAAAATGAAGGATGGACTTTGTGAAGCCCTGCCCACTATGCTGCAGCTCGTTCTGCCGCTCCAGGTCTGGGATGGAAATGGATGTGTGTCCCATGGGGGGGGGGCCTTCTCTCCCTGGCCCCACCATGTGGAGGGGATCCCCAGGGGAGAAAGTGCCCCGATCTGAAAGGAGGTAAGGGACAGCTGTAGCAAGTGGAGACAGGGCTAAGAAAAGCTGCCTGTCCTGCCAAGAACGATAAAAGTCTATATATAAAAAAATTATTTTCTGAGTGCATATGGTTGAACTCCCCAAATGTTTATCACGTCATAGGTTTATATTCTAAACAATGCTTATTTCCCCCCCATAGCGTTAAGCTCTTTATTACAAGAACAAATATTCAGGAACATTTAAAAATGAATCATCTTGCTTGTCCGATATGCTGTCATGATGTATTATAGTTCTTTAAAATGTATATTGTTACATTACTAGCTGTCACTTTGATGCTATCAAAATATCACGGTACAGTTGTCTTCCAGCTACTTTTAAACATTCTAAGTATTGCATGATTCTAAAATATGCATTATGTAAACTTATTTCTCTCCAAACAGTGTCTTAATTATCTTCCTTCCCCTGCCTACTATAAATAAAATATCAAATGTCTTCCCTTTTTTCCTGTGGAAAAGAATCAACATTCTGTCTTTGGCCCCATATGGCATTTGAAGTGCTTTGATGTAAGAGGGGGGCAGCAGTGATGAGAAATAGTCTTCCTTTAGGGTTCGCCTAGGGAGCCATTCCGTGCCACTGCATCCCTGCCTGACCCTCTAGGATGAGAAAAGCTTGTGTTGCTGACATTTCCCCTTTAAAAAGGTGCAGGAAAATGTGTCTCAAAGCATTAACTGATTGGAAAGTATTACAGTAAACCTAGAAAGCTGATTGGCCAGCCCTTCTGGGAGGTATTACACTTCATTATATAGCAAATGGAATGTCAGCAGCCAGTAGAAATGAAGAACAGTTTAACTTCTCATCTTGTGTACAGCTGTCTTCATGTCTAAATGTTTGAATGCACTTGTTTCTGCAAGTGAAACAGTGCCACCAGTGCCTCACGTCCCTCTGATTAGTGTTCACTGTGATCTCAAAATAGTTGCTGATGAAAAGAAATCACACTGCAATAAACAAGCATTTGTCAATGCCGAATGTTGCTTGCTTGTATGTGCTGTTTAGGTATTTGGAAGTGACAGTTTCATGCCTTCCTCCCAAGACATCCACTGTGTCTTTCCATTCAGTATTCACAGAAGAGTGGGAGGGGCAAGGGCCACAGCAGTACAGCAGTTGCCAAGGGGGTGAAGAGGTGGACAATAGTCCATTCAAAGGCAAGAGAGTCCTGCAGGAGCTCACTAAATTGAAGGTGGACAAAGTGTTGGAACCAGATGGCATACGCCCAAGGATATTAACAGAACTGCGAAGGGAGATAGCAGTACCTCTGGCAGCCATGTTCACTGAGTCATTCAACATGAGTGAATTGGAGGAGGGCACATGTGGTCCCTCTACACAAGTCCGGCAGCAGGGAGGAGGCAGGGAACAATAGGCCATTCAGCCTCACCTCAGTAGTGGGGAAGATCATGGAGACATTGCTTAAAGAAAGGATAGTGGGGCATCTAGATGCCATCGGAACCCAGGACCATAGACAAAATGGATTCACAGTGGGGACATCATGTCAGATAAATCTGGTTGATTTATTTGACTGGGTGACAAAGGAAGTGAATCAGGGTGGGGCAGTGGACAACGCTTACCTTGATTTCAGCAAAGCCTTTGACACCATCCCATATAGGAGGCTGATAAACTAGCTGGGTAGGCTGGACATGGGGGAAAGGGTGGTAAACTGGGTTAGAAACTGGCAAACAGACAGGAGGCAGAGAGTGGTAGTAAATGGTATGCAGTCTAGGGAGAGGGGGCAACCAGTGGGGTGCTGCAGGGATCGGTCCTGGGGCCAGTTCTGTTCAATGTCTTCATTAGTAATATTGCAGAACATCTGAAGGGAATTTTTTCACCAAATTTTCAACATAGCCATTTTAAGACCTCTGCTCATGAACAGTGTCACTGTGATTTTCTTAATTTGTCCCGTACATTGATTTCGCACACCGACTGCGCCATTATGCGCTACATGGGTGAAACACATTTTGGGTGAGATATGAAAAATGACAGCTGTACTACTCATAAGAAAGTGTGGTAAAATGGCAATGTTGAAAATCTGGAGTGAAATACTGAAAATTCACTGAACTTTTACAGCGTCGCGTAGGGAACTGGACAACTTACGTCGTAAAAGATATTTTGAATTTTTTCACCACATTTCAACATAGTCATTTTAAGACCTTTGCTCATGAACAGTGTCACTGTGATTTTCTTAATTTATCCGTACATTGATTTATCACACTGACTGCGCCATTATCTTCTAATGGAACTCTGATTTGGGTGAGATGTGAAAAATGACAGCTGTACTATTTGTAGAAGGTGTGGCAAAATGGCAAAGTTGGAAATCTGGAGTGAAAATATTAAAAATTACGAACTTACTGAAGGCATAGGAACTGTACAACACACGCTCGTAAAACAGTCATTTTAGGAATTTTTTCACCAAATTTTCAACATAGCCATTTAAGACCTCTGCTCATGAACAGTGTCACTGTGATTTTCTTAATTTGTCCCATACATTGATTTACTTTTACCGACTGCGCCATTATGCGCTACATGAAGCGAAACACATTTTAGGTGAGATGTGAAAAATGACAGCTGTACTACTCATAAGAAGGTGTGGTAAAATGGCAATGTTGAAAATCTGGAGTGAAAATATTGAAATTTGCGAACTTACGAGCCTGCGTAGGAACTGCATAGCATAGCTCCTAAAACAGTCATTTTTGGAATTTTGGTGCCAAATTTTCAACATGGGTTTTGGGACCCTTCTCATGAATAATGTCACTGTCATGGCATTATTCAGACCTGAAAAAGTGATTTTGTGCAGTGACTGCAGAAATCTTGCCAGGGCCAGAATAATGCCATGACAGTGACATCATTATAAGAAGGTCCCAAAACCCCATGTTGAAAATTTGGTGCAAAAATTCCCAAAATGCCTGAGATATACAACAAAGTTGAAACCTCCCTATCTAGCCCATTATATAGTTTACCGCATTTCTCAGTTCGCAGTCGGCTTTGAAGAGTGCAGACGTGTTCCCGTCACCGAAGATCATCGCGCGGAGTCGGAGGTAAGTATGGGGTGGGGGGTGTGGGAGGCTGGGTGCACAGTGGGTGGTGCGGGTAGTGGAAGGGGGTTGGGAGGCGCGCGGAGACGATTTTGTTTTACAGGTTTTTTTAAAATGATTTCGTGGGGCGTTTGCCACGCTGGGGTGGGCTCCCAGCGTGGCACAAGGTGATGAGGCGTTCAACCAATGAGGATTAGGCACCCCGTCGTCATGGCATTTGTTGCCATGCTGGGGTGGGCTCCCAGCATGGCACAAGGAGCGGGGCGTTCAGCCGATGGGGGATTGGGCACCCCCGTCGGCCAAGGATCACTTGCCATGCTGGGATGGGATCCCAGCGTGGCACTTACTACTGGGGGGGCGCAGCTCAGCCCGGCCAGAGATTAGGCACCAGTCGGCTGTACAATCAGCGAGCGAGGCGAGAACACGCCGCCTGCAGGTGTCTGTGGGGGGATCTGCGCATGAGCAGCCGATATCTTATCGGTGCTCACTGAAGCGTACTCTCCCTTTCAACTGTATGCCACTGCATTTTGGGCGTGTCATAGACAGCTCCAAAATACATTGGCTCACAGGGGCTGCACCTGCCAACACACTGACTGAATTGGAGGAGGAGGTGACACACCTCCGAAATCTCCGATGATGGCACTATGTTTCTTGCACATGTGTGCAAGCAACATAAAAAGGAGTGGCCCGAATGTGTCTTCAGGCATGCTTAGGTTAAAGTTTATCTCAGCTATGTTTCTATTCTGTGTTTTTTGTTTGTTTTATTTCACAGTGTTTTCTTTTCGCCCGCCAGTACTATATAATATCTTTTGTTTAGTAAGTTGAAAACCTGGGCCAGGATTCACAAAAAAAGGCAAAGTGACGTGCAAAAATTTGCGCTGCACTTCTCGGCTGTGCTGGAGGGCAATAGAGGTATTCACAATCAGATAGCACGTTGCGCTATCTGACTGTGAATAGGGGCAGGTGGGGGCAGTACTAACCCAGGCAAACCACTAGGAAACACAATAGTGCTGCCACCACAGTCAGCCAGGAGAATGTGCCGGCAACAATAGCACACATGCGCTAGGTGGCTATTCACTAAAGTAGCCATGTAAATGAGCCCATTGGGCATGCAAGGTGCTAGTGGCCATTAGCATGCCCACTGTGGGCTCATTTGCATGGCATTAGTGTGGCATTGCATGGCCCCCCCCACCAGCTCATGCCCCATGCAGCCACATTCTCCGGTAGTCTAGTGGTGCCCTCCTGCCACCCCAATTGTGGACCTGATAGTAACAAAATATGTTTTCATAGCGTAGCGACACTCCCCAGTCACCCACCCCAAAGTGAAACGCATTTTTTACATAATGTAGTGTTCCACGCCGGTGCCTGATTTCCAACCCAATATGTTTAAATTAATTTTCCGTAATGCAGTGTTCCTCCCTGCTGCCCGATCTCCCACCCGCTATTGTTAAATCCTTATTCCATAGTGTTGTGTCCTGGTATATGGTTGAAATGTCACTGGACATTAGCCATGGACAAAATGTAGTGGACACAATGTTGCCAGGAAATAATGTTGTTGGATACGCTGTAGGCAGATGAAATGTTGCCTGGCCAAAATGTTGCTTGTTAATAAAGGTATTTCTGTGGGTTTATTTTGTTCTATGGCAAGTCAGTGTTTCTCTGTGAGCCTGGTTGCTGTGTTTGCAAGTTTTATTTTGTAGTTCACAGCCTTGTTTTGCAATCCCCGATTTCTATTTTTTTTTTTTTTTAACCGTGGTCAGAAGATGTGCACGTGCAGTCAGGCAGAGCAGCATATGTGATTGTGACCCGGAAGAAATGCCATGAAGTGGTAGTGATGAACTAACTTTTTTTATGTTGCTTCTGCGCATGAGCAAGAAACACGTTGCGGCAGCTTGCTGCAGAAGCAGGTTGTGGAGGTGCAGCACTGTTGTGGCCAATGCCCCCACTGCCTTTTGAGGCTTGGCCCGCTTTTTCCAATGGGGTGGCACGCTGCTGCTGCTGACACTAATTCAGCCAGCATGCCACCACCTTGAAACATTTTAGCCGCAGCAATCAGGGTCTGCCTCATCATTGCAGCATCAGCCATTCCACTGCAATGAGGGAGTGACCCATCATTGCAGGGCGGTACCTTGCATGCCCCCAACCCAGTTTGCTGACTGGGAGCCAAGTCCCCATCGGCATAATGTTCCCACTCCTAAGTTTATGCTGTATGCTGAGGGGGTGCCCAATCCCCCTCAGCATCATGCCCTCCTTCTTTCTTTGCTGATGGGGTGCCCAATCCCCGTCGGCTTCAGTCCCCCCTTCCCCGTTGAAGTTGCTGATGGGGGAGCCCACTCCCCATTGGCATAATGTCCCCCAGTGTTTTGTCTACTGGGGGTGCCCAATCCCTCAGCTCTCCATCCCTCGGTATGTGCCGATGGGGTGCCCAATCCTCGCGGCTACAGCCCCCTCAAACCACTCGGATGGCACACTGGGAGCCCATCCTAGAATGCCAAACGTCTCTGAAAAAAAAAACAGTCCCGCAATGCTTTTTTTTAACCCTGTAAACAAGAAAACGGTCCCTTGTTGACCATGGCCCTCCCCCCAACCCGGGGGGGGGGGATAGGGGATGGCAAAGGGGGACGGAGGAAGAACAACTAGGGAATGAAACTGACTCCAGTATCAGAGGCACTAACAGAAAAGACAGGAGAATGGAGGGGGTGCCCGAGGTGAGGGGGAGGCTTCCTGATGGGGGAGGAAGAAACCACGAGGAGTACCAGGGGAGAGAGCAGATGGCTGCAGGTAGGGAGGGACCAGGGGTGGCACGGAGGGGAACAAGTAGGAGAGGGGATCCGATAGGGGGAAGAGATACAGGAGGGGTATCAACAAGGAATAGATTCGAACCTCTGCTGTGGGAGAGAGAGGGGGAGCAGGAACATACAGAAGGGGGGAGGACAAGAGGGGCATGAGAGGGATGGCAACAGGTAGGGGAAGAGATAGTGAGGATGAAAGGATAGAAGGGGCTAGTAAGGAAGGAGGGGGTGGTGACTGGAGGAGAGAAGGCTGCGGGAAGGGGGAAGGATTGCAGGGGCATCACTATCAGGGTAGAAGGGAATGGGGGCTCTAAATCAACAACAGCGGGGATAGGAGAGGTGTTGGAAATCAGCAGAGGAGGAGGGGAGGTCGACGTGGGAAGCCCAGCAGGAAGTAGTCAGGCTGGGAAGGGGTTCAAGGGGGATGGGAGGAATAAAGCAGAGAAAAGGGTGAGGCGGAAGTAGGGGATACAGATACAGAAGTCACAGAGGGTGCAGCTGGCATGGGTAAGGGGCAGAAAAGAACAAATACTGGGGTAGTGGAAGGGGCATTAGAAGGGAAAGGGGGTAAGGAATGGGGGTACTCATCCTGGGGGATTCTATACTGAAATGGGTGAGATGGGGTGGAAAGGAGAAAGGCACAGCCATATTTGGGTTGAAGCTGTCCCCAGGTTGACTGCAGGAGGGGCAGGGCAGGCACTGCTCAAGCGTGCAGCGAGGGGGAGGAAGAAACCTCATTTACTGTTGCATGTGGGTACAAACGACTTGGCGGAGGACACTGTGGAAATAGTGAGGGGGAGATTCGAGTAGTTGGGCAGGCAGTGAGGGGTGGGGAGTCGATGGCATTCTTAGAGGTACTCCTGGTACCATGTGCAAACATGGGGAGGAAGGGTAGGCTTGAGGAGTTCAACGGGTGGCTGAGGGATTGGTGCCATACCAAACATTATGGGTTAGTGATTAACTGGGGTAGGGTCTGGGGGGAATAGTGACTTGTACGCGGGGGACAGGGTACACTGGAGCAGGAAGGGGAAGGGGAGTATTAAAGGCAGCATTACTGCCGGCCCACTGGCGCTGAGAGTTGAGGTGCTGGATGCCACACCTCGTGCCACGCAGGCGACCCGGGTTCGGACGTGAGCCTGGGCTGCCAGGGGTCAGCAGGGGAGGGATAGGATTGAGCGTCTGGAGGACTGCTCTTCTATCCCAGGGCAGGACCCAGGGACCCACTGCTCTACAGCGGCCCCTGGTGAGGACCGATGGCACTACTAGAGTGGTGTAGTAAAAGGGGAGGAGTGTGGTGGATGTTGGCTTGCTATGCCTAAGTGTCATTGCTCGCCCGCACTCTGCAAAAGGGAGAAAAGTGAAAAATGGGCTACGGGCAGGCAGCATGAGCTTCCAACCCCTGCTGCCCGCCCCAAATGGCGCCTCCTCAACCGGATCCTGCTTCAGTGGGTCGAGCTGGGAAGCTCCTCACCACCCCGCCATGGGGAGTAATCCGTGGAGGTGAGCAGGTCAGCCTGATGTCAGAGCCAGGGCTAGGGGGGTCAGTCGGGATGATCAAGCCGACTGTAGCCCAGGAGAAAATATGTACAAAAAAAAAAAGGCAGGATTAGAGGGGTCTATCTATACTAAGGTGGATTTAAACTAGTGGGGGAGTGGCCAAAAGACTGAGGTTGGTAGAAAGGGCTGGACAAGGGAGCCTAATGAGCTCACCGCCCTAGATATAGGTAAAGGCGGAGGTGTAGTAACCCTGGAAGAGAGTGGGCAGAGTGGTCTGAGTGTAATACAGAAGGCACCACCACCCGGTAAGAATAAAGAGGAGAAAGGGTGTGGACTACTGGGAGGAGGGACACAGGCCAAGGATGAGAAGAGTGAGGAGAATGAGGGGTATGGGTGGAAGGTGGTCTGACTAAATGGATAGAGAACTGGTTACAGGGGAGGGTGCAGAGGGTGGTGGTGGTGGGGTAGCTCTCGGCACCCAGAGCAGTGACAAGCAGGGTGCTGCAGGGCTCAGTGCTTGGCCCGGTGCTATTTGGGCTCTTTATCTCCAATATAGCACACGGAGTGGGGAGCAGGGTTAGCCTGTTCGCACATTATACCAAATCAAAAGCAAATAGTTACAGTAGCAAAGCCCCCACATACACACTCCATGAAAAGCTGCTTAAAAGCCTGCAATTCATTCAAATCAATTCCAGTTTCCTTAGGAAGTATAAGGAAACACAGAAGGGGCAGGAAAGAGAACTGTACCAGTTAAGGCAGAAGGAAGCAGGGAGGGTAGTCAGAATAGCAAAGGCCCGAACTGAGGAAAAGATAGCCAACTTGGTTAAGAAGGGGGATAAACCCTTTTATAGGTATATCAGGGAGCATAGAAAGACAAAGGGAGGTATAGTGAGGCTGAATAGAATGGACGGTGGGTGGGCAGAGAGTGACAGTGAAAAAACAGGGATACTGAATGAAAACTTCTGTTCAGTATTCACAAAAGAGGAGATGGGGGAGGTGCCTAATCCAATTAAAAGAAGCACTCTGGAGAGCGGGGCTGACCCCAGTCCTTTCACAGAAGAACAGGTTCTGAAAGAACTCCTAAAACTGAAGGTGGACAAAGCAGTGGGGCCAGGTGGAATTCACCCCAGAATTCTAAAAGAATTAAGCAGAGAACTAGTGACACCACTGACTACCCATTTTAACAAAGCATGGGAGGATGGTGTGGTACCTGAGGACTGGAAGAAGGCTGATGTGATTCCCCTTCACAAAAGTGGGACCAAGACAGAGGCAAGAAACTACAGACCTGTCAGTTTGACCTCTGTGGTAGGGAAAGTGATGGAATCAATTCTGAAGGAGAGATTGTTGAGTACCCAGAGGCCAGTGGGGCACAGGACCCAAGGCAGCATGGGTTCACAGTGGGAAGTTCATGTCAGACGAATCTAATTGATTTCTTTGACTGGGTGATGAAAGTAGTAGACAAGGGAAGGGCTGTGGACATGGCCTACCTAGACTTTAGCAAGTCATTTGACACAATCCCACACAAAAGATTAATAGTCAAATTAACCAGCCTGGGAGTTGGTCCCAGGGTGGTAGCCTGGGTAAAACATTGGCTGGGCAACAGGACACAGAAGGTAATTGTAAATGGAGTCCACTCTGAAGAAAGAGGGGTTACTAGTGGGGTACCTCAGGGTTCAGTACTGGGTCCAGTCCTTTTTAATGTCTTTATAAGAGACATTGCAAAGGGACTGGAAGGAAAAGTATTCTTCTTTGCAGATGACACAAAGATCTGCAACAGGGATGATACACAAGGAGGCGTGGAAAGGATGAGAAGGGACTTGGCAAGGTTGGAGGAATGGTCAGAAGTATGGCAGCTTGGATTAAATGCAAAGAAGTGCAAAATAATGCACCTGCGAAACAAAAACCCTGGGGAAGATTACACAATGGGGGGGAGGTAGTAACAACAACAAAAATGGAAAGGGACCTGGGGTGATCATATCACATGATCTTAAGGTTGGCAATCAATGTGAGAAGGTGGTAGGGAAGGCTGGGCGGATACTGGGATGTATAGGGAGAGACATTACCAGCAGAAAACAGGAAGTTGTTATCCCCCTGTACAGACAGTTGGTGAGACCCCATCTGGAGTATTGCATCCAGTTCTGGAGACCCCATCTCTGCAAGGACATAGACAGGATGAAGGCAGTTCAGAGGAGGGCAACTAAAATGGTGCAGGGTCTGCAAGAGAAGCCATACGAGGAAAGACTAAAGGAGATTAATATGTATACCCTTGAGGAAATGAGGATGGGGGACATGATAGAAACATTTAAGTACCTCAGTGGAATCAACAAAGTCCAAGAGGGTAGCATCTTTCAGAAAAAGAGATGTGCAAGAACAAGGGGACACAATTTGAAGATAGAGGGGGGGCTCAGGGGCAATGTGAGGAAGTATTTTTTTCACAGAGAGGGTGGTGGATGCATGGAACAGCCTTCCTGAGGAGGTTGTGGGGTCTAAAACTGTGGGAGAATTCAAGAATGCATGAGACAGACATAAGGCAATTTTTGTGGGGGGGGGTAGGAAGAAATAGGCTGTTGGTTTAATAGGATCTGCAGCTTATCCTCTAGGTAGGAAAATGGGCAGACTAGGTGGGCAAAGCGGTCCTTATCTGCCGTCAAAGTCTATATTTCTATGTTTCTTACTTACTTGGGGTTCAATGCCAACAAGTGTAAAATCATGTACCTAGGGCATAGGAACCCCGATGCTAAGTATAGGATGGGAGAGGTACTGATACTCACGAGGACCTCAAGGTGGCAGTACAGTGTGACAAGGCTATGGGTAGGGCAAATTGGATTCTGGGGTGCATAAGGAGTGGCATCTCCAGTAGGAGGAGGAGAGATGTTGTGCTGCCATTGTATCACTCCCTGGTATACCCCCAGCTGGAGTACTGTGTCCAGTTTTAGAGTTCGCACTTCAGAAAGGACATAAGATGGAGGTTTTCCAGAGGAAGGCAACCAAAATGAATCAGAATTTTCACAGGTATCCCTACAAGGAAAAGCTGACGAATCTCAACATGTACACTTTGGAAGAGAGGAGGGCGAAAGGGGACATAATCAAGACCTACAAAGTACCTCACAGGGGTAAAGAGGGTACAGTTGTGGAGTTTCCTTCAAATAAGGATCAGCACCCAAACTAAAGGACATACAATAAAGTGGAGGGTGTGGGGGGCATTCAGTATACATGTGAAGAAATATTTCTTTACTGAAAGGGTGGTAGATGCCTTGAACAGACTGCCAGGAGAAGTGGTGGAAGCTAAAATGGTAGGTGGCATGAAGCATGCATGGGATAAACATAGGGGTATATTAGAAAAAGAGGAAGGGGGGGGGTCAACGAAGATCAATAGGGCTATGGAAGTAGAGTAGGTTCAAGTTCATTGCAGGAAAAATCCATTAAGCAAGCTCATTCACAAGGAGATCCTGATGGATGCAGGCAGAATAAGACATGCAGTAACATATACAGGCAGATAGAGAACACTTGTGCAAACTGGGTGGGCTGAGCGGTCCCTTTCTGCTGACAAATTCTATGTTTCTATGACATCATGTGTTCATTCAGGTGCAGTGTTTATTTAAAGTTGGGCCTACCATACATCCAGATCTAAGGTACAGTAAATTACCGAATTAGATGGAGCCCACTTACAGTACAATAAACAGAACCCCAGTGCTTCAAGAAGCCTTTACCCTTCATAAGACTGCTTAAAGAGCTGGGGTTCTATTTGCTGTGTCCACACCAGTATGCTGATCTTAAAATCGATACCACATCTGAATGAGTACTTGATTCTTCCTCACTCCATTTCTTCCCCACTTTGAAAACCTGCATTAGTTCTGGGCTAGCAGCACTTCACCCGAGTTGGAAGATGACCAATCAGCAGCACTGAAAGACGTCAGACTTCACAGACTGTGAAGGCAGCTGCTCACCCACCATCTTGGCAAGAACAAGGCTGCAGCTGTGGCCACTGATGACTGTTGGGGTGTGGGGATGGGGGGACCAAAGGGGACAAATGTAAGGAGATAAAATCATAATAAAAATTGTGAGACCTTCACCAGCTTGCCAAAACACTTACCAGTAAAAGAACACTCTATGATGAAGTTTTCCAAATGGCAAGACAATCTGGTGAGCCCCCTGTCTGCCGTCTGACACCAGGCATCAACCAGCATAACATTGCCTAAAGAAGGCAGTGTGGTCATGTGGTTACTGAAATACTGGACATTACACATTTATAAGAACAAAAGAATATCACACAGAAGCTGGCACATATGCCAATAGCAGCTATGCCCTGCTTCTCAGTAGTTACATTTTTACCCTTGAGGTACTTGAATGTTTCTATCATATTCCCTCTTTCCCTCCTCTATTCCAGTGAGTACATATTGAGGTCCTTTAATTTCTCTTCATAAGTCATGTGTTGCAAGCTCTGTACCATCTCATTCGCCTTTCTCTGGACCATCTCCAGCCTGTTAATGTCCTTACGAAGGTGCGACCTCCAGAACTGCACACAGTACTCCATGTGAGGCCTGACCATGGTTTTATATAATGGCATCACTACCTCCCTTCTTATGCTGGTGATACCCCTGCCTATGCACCCCAGCATATCACTGGCCCTCCCAGCTGCCTTACCACTTTGACATTTTCAGGTCATCTGAAATAAGAACCCCCAGGTCCCTTTCCTTCCTTGTGACTGTCAGCAACTCCCCCCTTCCCCCACATCCTGTACCTTTCCCCAGGGTTTCTGTGTCCCAGGTGCATAATTTTGCACTTTTTTGAATTAAACTTCAGTTGCCAGTCCTCAGACCATTTTTCAAGCTTCCCCAGGTCCCTCCTAATTTTCTCCACCCCCTCTGGGGTATCCACTGTGTTACAGATCTTGGCGTCATCTGCAAACAGGCAGATCTTTCCCTTCAGCCCTTCTGCAATGTCGCTAATGAAGACATTGAACAGGACTGGCCCGTGGACCAATCCCTGAGGCACCACACTGGTCACCCCCTTCCCCCAGACTCCACTCCATTTACCACCACTCTCTACCTCCTCTGTTAGCCAGTTTCTAACCCACTTTACCACCCTTTCCCCCATGTCCAGCCTACTCAGCTAGTTTATCAGCCTCCTATGTGGGACTGTGTCAAAGGCTTTGCTTAAATCAAGGTTAGCATTGTCCACTGCCCCACCCTGATTTACTTCCTTTGTCACCCACTCAAAGAGATCAGCCAGATTTGTCTGACATGACCTCCCCACTGTGAATCCATGTTGCCTATGGTCCTGGGCTCCAATGGCTTCTAGATGCCCCACTATCCTTTCTTTAAGCAATGTCTCCATGATCTTTCCCACTACTGAGGTGAGGCTGACCGGCCTATAGTTCTCCACCTCCTCCCTACTGCTGGATTTGTATAGAGGACCACATGTGCCCTCCTCCAATTCTCTGGTACCACCCATGTTGAATGACTTAGTGAACATGGCTGCCAGAGGTACTGCTATCTCCCTTCAGAGTTCTTTAAATATCCTTGGGTGTATGCCATCTGGTCCCATCGCTTTGTCCACCTTCAATTTAGTCACCTCCTACAGGATTCTTCTGCCTGTGAAAGGACTGTTGTCTGCCTCTTCATGCCTTTGCAACTGCTGTACTGCTGTGCCCCCCCCATTCTGTGAATACTGAACAGAAAGACACAGTGGATGTCTTGGGGGGGCATTTCAGTTCTTAGGCATGGCACTTTCACTTCCAAGTACCTAAACAGCACATATAAGCAAGCAACATTTGGCAATGACAAATGCTTATTTATTATTATTTTTAAATTGTAAAATAGTGTAATTATTCAGGGCTTTCCCCCATAATCTCTGAATCCATGGCTCCCCCCCTCCCATCACTCAAAGCCACGGAACAAACAGAACAAGGAACTCACAGGGCTCAGGAGGATTCAAGGAAGGAACAAGTTGTGTGTGTCAGCCTGCAGCTGCTGGTGTGGGACGAAGTCTCAGTCGCTGTCTTCACTCTTTCAGCACAGCAGCAAGAGTCATCCTCTCTCTCAAGTCCTAGTCCCTCTTTCTGGCAGCGGACGGTATCGTAGCAGTGGTGGTAAGTTACTGTCTGCTATCATGCTGTTTGGGACCGGGATGGGACTTGAGGTGGGACAGGAGACTGAGAGCTGTCAGCTGTGCCTTTTGCCGTTGCTGTGGTCATGGATCAAGACTTGGGAGGGAGTCGGGCAGGGGCAGGACTGGGCTTCGCTTCAACAAAAAAAAAAAGAGGCGACATGCGACCTGCTGCATTGACAGTCTGTTAAACAGTAAAAACATAAACTCTAGTAAGTAGCACAGTATGTCAATGTTGCCCGTCAATACAGTGCAATGTTATTGATGAGTGACATTTATTTGCTGACATTGTATCTGCCAACATTTTGTCCCAGCGACATTGTGTCTGCTATATTTTGTCTGCAGCGTAATGTCCAGTGACATTTTGGCTACACATGTAGTGTCCCACCTCTTCTCAGGTCACAGATCCCCATATATAATATCCATTTGCCATAGTGTAGTGTCCCACCCTCCCTTCCCTATCACCGATCGCCATCCCCAAATGAAAAAAAACAAACAGTCCCTAGTAGTCTAGTGTCTCTCCCCCCTTCCCCGATGTCCAATCACTGTCCCCTTTTGACCACTAATCCCTGATAATCTAGTGGTCCCTCTGGTTCTCAAACCCTGTTCCTGAAATCACCCACAATCCCTGGTGGTCATCTAGTGCCCCCCACCCTGTCAGGTAAGGACCCACCCCCATCATGACTCCCCATCGACAAGCAGCTTAGCCCTCCTCTCACCTTCACGGCTGCCCACTGACTGAACTATGCATGAGTGCATACTCATAGTATGAGCTCATTCATAGCTCAGCCAAAGACCATTGCCAGTGACACAGATGTGGAGATGCATGGTGGCCACCCTCGCCAAACAGGTATGTGCTGGCACACACATCCTATAGACAAATATGAGGAAGTGTACACAGAGACAGCAGTGCACCCATTGT
Organism: Neoceratodus forsteri; assembly: GCA_016271365.2. Lineage (NCBI taxonomy): Eukaryota > Metazoa > Chordata > Ceratodontiformes > Ceratodontidae > Neoceratodus > Neoceratodus forsteri. The sequence continues at coordinate 1,703,192,407 of CM028129.1, read as the reverse complement.
AATCTGCTTATCCCCTATTCTGTCTCCACAGGAGCCCAGGCATCTGCAACCACAGAGGGGACAAGCCATGGCAGACACCGAGAAAGGACAGTCAAGTGGAGAGGTGGACCCAGTTGGACAGGTAGGTCACGTGACATGCACAGCACAGGCCACTGAGCCACAAGTACCAAAGGGAATTGCATTGATTAAATACCAACAGGGGCATGGCCCAGTGCATGCTGGTGTGTACTGCTGGTGGCGTTAGGCCCCAACAGCCATGCCAGCGAGAGGTATACAGCACCTGACCTATGGTGGCTGCAGTCGCAGGTGTGTACCTGTAGGCAGTGAGTGAGGACACACATGATGCATGGGGTCATACCCACATCATGTGTAGGGAAGGCAATGGGGATGGGAGGGATGGACCCTGTCACAGCATTGTGGGTGTGGCAAAGCCCCGGGCTAGGGTGGTGGACTGTGGCATGCAAACACTGCTCACTGAATGTATCATACAGGTCACATACAAATGCCCATACTGAGGTGACAACAGGGATGTCCAATGGGTACATGTCTGACAGTGATATACACACACTGTCATTCGCACCTATGGAACAGGGCAGCATCCATATTATTGCTGGTGTCCTAACCTGTATGCCACATATGTGTTGTCGGTAGTCAGGGAACCAGGGCATGTGGCCACCGGACGTCATAACCATGTTCCAATACAATGTGTGTCCCTATGTTGTAGTGAATCCCTACAGTATGTTGCAGCAAAACACCATTACAGCCTCTGTAGTGCACATATGTTCCTGGGAACATGGCCAAAGCAACATCTCACACACCTGCATCACATGCCACAGCCGTGTTATGTGACACTGGCACACAGGGCTACAGATGTGTCATGTTAGTATTCTGGCACGGCACTGCATGGCTCACGGATGTGGATGGGTCAGTCACAGCACATGGTGTGTTGGACGCTGTCAGACACTGTACCAGCAGTCCAAACAGCATGCCGTGATGTTCCACAGCCATGCCACAGTGTGTGCCACAGGAATAACTTTGCATAAGGGCAGATGGTGGCCAGTCAACAGTCACATGCCTAGGACACCATGTACAGAGGTGGAACATGCATGGCCAACAGTGGCAATGACAAGTAACCCATGCACAGTTCACACAGTGGCCATTGGTGCAACAGCAATGGCATACCCATGCAGCACCACCACAGATGCAACAGTCGTCTGTGCCACGTGTGACATGCTGACCACCATCACAGTGGATGTAATACACCCTACATACACACACACACACACACACACACACACACACACACACGTGGTGCAGACATCAGCCATGCTATGTGCACATTGGCTATGTAACAGTTTCACCCAACCGCCAATCTACTCAGGGCCTATGTCCCGATGATTCACCTGTGGGATCGGAACATAGAGCACACACCTTGCCACCCGCAGGACCATGTTCCCAGGTGACTCCCACCCATGTTTGTAGGGTGCAGGGTTGCCCATGGGCCATCATTAGATGCTGTAACAGGTAGTTGGCTACATGATTCCCCACAGTGCCATGCTGACTACGCCTCATGCCTGTGAATGTGCTATACAGCAGCACAGCGTATACAGCAGGACACCCACCAAACTGGCCACTGTGTGTTTGTCCACATGTGTGGCAATCTGTATTTTGAGTCCAGGGACATAGCACCATGCCCCACCTGGTCATGGCAATGGTCTGCGCCCACCAATGAGTCCAGGCCACCACACCAAATGATCCATGATGCCACATGTCCAGCACATTTGATATGGCATGCCCCACACACATTGGGCCCCACAAGGCCATGATTATAACGTTCAGGTGATGCCATACTGTGGAACATTCTGCCAGTGTTCCACATGGGCATCAGTCTTTGACCGCAGTGTCAAGGGAGCAATCCATCACATGCCCATCCACCCAGGGTTGTGCAGCCAGCACCTGTGTTGCTGCAGAGACACAGTGGGTGGGCTGCAGCAGCACACAGCATGCAAACTGTGCAGTGATGTGGACATAACAGCTGCATGGCTGTCCTGTGTCCCAGTGGCATGGTCATGTTGTGAAACAGATGGGTTGGTGCATGGGTGGTGTTTGTCACATACCAAATATGCAGTCCAGCATGTCAGGTCCCCCTTTGTGTGCACATTTACGCTGTGATCTCTGCTCCATTGCAGATGCCAATGGGACTTCTGCAAGGAGAGACCAGGCACACATGTGACGGTGGTGTGTACTGGAACAGGCCATGCAGAGGATAAAAATGAATGAGGCCTGGGCCTGTGTGGCATGCACATGCAGCAGTGCTGAGGGCATGGTGGCACAGCCTGTTGCTGGTGCAGTGGGGCAGCAGGGGGCACCACAGGACCATGATGGCCAGTAGCCACCATCCAGTGGGCCTGTACCAGATGATGGTGGCATCATTGCTGTGCCAACACAGGATGTGGAGGACATTCAGGATGGTGGTGATGGTGCTGCATGGGCACAGGACGTAGTGGACACGTGGGACATGGACATGCCTGAGGATGTGAAGATGGAGTCTGGTGAGCAAGGGCTGGTTGATCAGTCCACGTGCCCTGCCCCTGACAAGCAACAGGGGGAGACTATGGAGAGGACTGTTACCTGGGAGATGGGTCTTCAGGACTTTGCCAGGGGCCTGGGGAACACCTTCACCCAACCGTTAATCATGTGGATCAGCTGCAGGCAGCACCCACTCACTGCTGTCCTAGGTGGACTCTCACTCAGGACACTGAGGCACCAAGTGGTGATGTTACAGTTAGTGCTGTGTGGAGCCCGCCTTTGCCCAGGGCTGTACTCTGTTTTAATTGTTTGTATTGATTACTTTTTCTTGTGTTATTGCTTGAATCAAATTTCTAGCTACATCCTGTGGTACTTTTGGTGATTTGATGTTATGTAACCACTGCTTGATTTGCCTGGATTCCTGATGTGGAGAAACAAATTAATTTGTAATACATTTTTCTGCTTCAGACAGTATTCCTCTTTATATCAGTAACAATGTTTCCTATATCTGTTTTGAGTCCTTTCATCTGTGTTTTATTTTTCCTTTTGGTGCTGCTGTCAAAAGGGTTAGTCTGTAACTGTGACCCCTGAGTTCCAAATTTCTGTTCTAATTCTAAGGACTTCAGTCCGTTGTATTCATATTTGGACATTTCATGTTTTATGGCTGAAATTTGTTCTGAGTAATTATTCGTTGCCGAATTCTGCAGTGAAAACAACTGATATAATTTTTTTCCTCAGTTCTTCATATTTCAGATTATCTTGTTTGCCATTTAATTTCTCCACTAGTTTTAAAAAGTCAATGAAGTCTTGTTTACTATCTGTCCACCAGTCTCCAGGCTGCCCGAAGGAGAGGCGGACACCAGAGTTGCTAGGAGGAAGGTAAAAACATAACACAAAAAAAATAGAAATAAACTGATTTCCTTGCTTCTGTGATATTCCTGATACCTTGTAAAACCTCTTATTGAGCCACGAAATTAGTATTTAATCTCCAATAACTTTTGCTGGCTGTTGTTTCTTGAAAATTAGCTATTTTTATACTGAGTAAGTTATGATCTGAGGTTGCTGCTGGATGAACTTTAACCTTTTCTATGGGTAAATTCTGTGATACTAGGATATAATTGAGTCTTGTAGATAAACTACCTCTATGGTAAGTACATACAGTATGTGTTGGAACTTTTTCCATTTTTGCACACCTGTCAATTAAACTTAATTGTAAAATGAGTTTGTTGAAAAATACAGTATCACAAATGTATTTTTTTATTTTTTTGAGGCCAGTATCTGATCAAAATCTCCCACAATTAAAATCCCCTCCAAAGATGATGTGTTTTGAGGTGTATAAATATGGTTGGATCTGTTTCAGAAGGTTAATTCTTCCCATTTTGGTTTGGGGGTTAGTACAAATGTATCCATCTGAAATCTTTCCCTTTTAATATAGTATCTAAAAGGAATACCCTTCCTGGTACAGTATCTACTTTATGTGAAATTTAATACAGATTCTTAGAAAATGGCAACAGTCAATTCTTAAACCCGATTGGCTGAGACAGGCTGCAAGCTGGGCATTTATTTTTCAATAGATGCCCAGCTAAAAATAAGAGCCAGTCCAAGTGCCTCTTCACAGAGTAACATTCTTCAATGGGCCATTTTCTAAGCGCAATAATACCCTTCAGGGTGGGCATTATTGGGAAATACCGGACCTTCCAGGGGCTATAAGGCCCTCCGCTTGTGGCTTTGAGCCTCATTACGTCCCTGGGTGGACCGGTATTTCACAATAATGCCCATTCTGTCGGGTATTATTGCTTACTTAGTCCACTGCAAGCTTCTTCACCTATGGACCAGAATGTTATCCCCAAAACCAAGCTTTTTTTTTTCAGTCTAGATTTTTCTCCCCTTCCAGCGGGGCTGGCAGGCAGCTTTGGTCCCTCCCTCAGAGGGGCTCAGTCTCCAGTCTCCAGTCCCCTATTCCCACTCCCGACCCATCTGGTAGGTTCCCCACAGATTGCCCCCCATGTCAGAGCCGATGGCAAAGGGCATTGACCCCCCCCCGGAGACCAACATCTAGACTCCAGGGGCTGGCACGAGAGCTGCAGGGCCATCACGAAGCCTGCCAACTCCATGTTTCCACTTTTCTCCCCTTCCCTTTGCTGTGGTCACCCGAGTGCATGTGGAGGCACATGCACACAGCAATCCATGGCACCCTATCTATTCTAGCCATTCCCATCTGCACTACCCTCGGGACTCCACCCAAGGGAAGCCTAGCAGCAGTCACAACTGGGTCCCAACCCGGGAGAGAAGAGCAGCTCGGTGGCCATTCAATCCATCTCCTGTCCCCTCCCCCACCAACCTCCAATGACTGAGGTTCATTCCCAAACCCAGGTCACCAGCGTGGCATGAGGTGTGGCATCCAGCACCTCAACCCTGAGTGCCACTGGGCCAGCTCCTTGAAATGGAGAAAGAGCCTTGAGGTCAGCAGTGGGCATGAATTACTATAGCTAATGTGTGTTAAGTGTTGTTGGCATGCCGTGGCTGGGGATCGTCACAGTGCCATACACATACAACTGCTAAGCACCCCCATCGGAGCTATAAGAATTCATATTTTCCCTTGCTGACCTCAAGGCTCCCCCGTCCTTCATACCAATTACTAAGTTAGTTCCACAAAGGTTTTCAAAATAAATACCCCAAAAAATATACATCCCAAAGAAAAGTGATAGTACTACTGTACTATATAAGGACATTGTTTTGCTGACCTTATCGTCCCAAATTTGTATAGTTCCTTTTTTTATTTATAAACGTTTTTATTTTTAAGTTTTTTTAAATATTTTGCTGCCATGTACAGTAGTGCTAAGAGCTGCATGATTTCTTAGTTTCCTTGGCTGAGCTCAAGCCCCCTCCCCCACCCATAATCCTTACTTTCAAAAAAAACATTTTGTAAATATTTTGCTTTTTTGTTTGCTAACATGTAGTGCTCCTTGACAAGAGCTATAGGAATTCTTAGCTTCTTTGGCTGCACTTAAGCCACCCTGCTCATAGTCCCTCCTTCTTTTATTTTGTAAATATTTTTAACTTTTTTTTCTTTTTTGCTAACACTAGTGCTGCTAAGAGCTATAGGAATTCTTAGTTTCCTTGGCTGCACTGAAGGTCCCCCATAGACCCTACTTTTTTTAAAAAGTTTTTCAAGTATTTTTAATTTTTTGCTAACACTTACTGCTAAGACCTATAGGAATTCTTAGTTTCTTTGTCTGAGACTGAGCTCAAGCCCCCCTCCATAGTCCCTATTTTTTTTAATTTTCTGTAAATATTTGTAAGTTTTTAAATTTTTTATTTTTATTTCTTTACATTTAGTGCTAAGCTTTACTGTAACAGCTGCTGCCAGATGGAGGACTCATTTTGACGTCCTCCCAGACTACTTCCCATCCCACGCTGCCGAGGTGACCATGATTATTGTCATCCTTTGTCAGTGCTGTGCCAGTGGTTTAGGTGACATCACAGGTCTGATTTAAGTAGCACTGACTGTTTGGAACACGCGAAGCTGAGGCTGAGGTGCAGTGAGGCAGGCAGCATCTGCATCCTGCTCACATCGAGCTAGCTGGTGACGATATGGTAAAGTTGTTGTACTATCTTCTGAAGGTCTCAAGGTGTCAGGGTGTGTCCAAATCCTTTTCCTACTGGTGACCCTGCTGCTAAGCGTGGTGGTGCTGAGCCAGACTGTGGTGCTGCCAGTGCCCGTGGTAGTGCCGGGAGACTTGCCTGCAGGAGGTATTGGGTTAATTGATGACACCTGTTGGAATCTGAAATAATCAAATGTATAGGGGAAGCTGATGCATGGTAAATTCAGTTTCAGGAAGGCTAGGAATTCAGTACTGTCTGGATCTAGCCTGGAGTGATGTGGTGAGTTAATATCTCCAGTTGTGCTGAAACACCTTTTGGAAGCAACTGATGTTGGGGGAAATCCCAGAAAGTACAAAGCCACTTTAGCCAGTGCAGGCCAAATCACTTTTCTATCCTACCAGAATTTGATGGCATTAGTATTTCAGCTAGACAGGGGCTCTGCTAAATATGCCTCCATCATGTAGTCTGGTGTCATATCCGTGCCTTCATCCATAATGTCTGTGCGACATTGGTATTGTGTGTCAAACAGCTCCCATATGTCTTTCGTTGTGTCTCCTGGAATCAGATCATCTATTTCTTCCTCTTCCTCTTCCCATCTGATGTGATCATCATCATCATCACCACCACATTTATGCTGATGCCCCTGGCACTGGAAGCATTGGGAAATAGGCCTAAGAGGAGGAGGCTGAGTTGTGGCTTCTGTGCATTGTCTGTGCTGCTCAATCTGAATTGTCTGCAAGTCTTTCTGTTTGACTTAGTCAAGATGTGGAGGAGGAATGCAGATATATTTATATCTTGGATTCAGAAATGTTGCCATGCTAAATTGGGTGTCCAGTCAAATGTTTTGTAAATTGCTCTTCAAATTGTGTCAGAAACATCTCTGTTACTTCCTCAGTAAGGATTGCTTCTAGTTTCAGATGCTGCCGAGATGAACTAGTAGTGTCACTACCACCACCACCACCACCAGCATCACCATCACCTTGTCCAGCACTAGAAATCCTGATCACCACTGCTGAAGTCATTATCATCACCTCCATCACCACCGATACCACGACCACCACCACTTCTACCTGTACCACCACCACTGGCACCACTGCTGAAGTCATTATCATCACCTCCATCACCACTGATGCCACAACCACCACCACTTCTACCTGTACCACCACCACTGGCACCACTGCTGAAGTCATTATCATCACCTCCATCACCACCGATACCACGACCACCACCACGTCTACCTGCACCACCACTGGCACCACTGTGACTGGCCTTGCTTTGTTGGGTTGTTGTTCTGCTAGATATCATATAACATTGTGTGTGTTGTTCAACTAGAGTCACCATACACAGGACCATGCTAAGTGTAATGGATTCAACAGTCAGATCTTTGGCGGCCTGTTCATAAGGTCTCATAATCAGAACCAGCTTTAGCTGGGAGAGGTATCCCCCACAATGCACATCATCAAATTCCATAGCCCAGAACATAGCTTTCTGTTCCACCACTCATTCCACCATGTAAAAGACAGAGTTCCACCTTGTCACCACATCATTAATCAGACAGTGTTGTCGGTCATTGTTCTTCTGTTGGTAATCTTGGAGGAGCTCAGCATATTTGGGGGAGTGATGGAAATATCTTGTAGTGTCCCTAACAGTGTCTAGCATTTATTTTAACTGTGAGTGTTGCTCAAGTACATAATTCACCACCAGATTCAGTGTATGTGCAAAGCAAGATGCCTGGCAGAAACCCCCATCATTCATGGCCTTCAGCATGTTACTGTCATTGTCTGTCACAGACATTTACTCCTTTTGTGAGGATATATTCAGATGTCCAGCATTGATTGTAGGTAGAGGAGAATGTTCTCCCCACTGTGTTTACCCTCCATGACTGACGCATTAAATAAGACACTCCCTATATCGCTGTTCCTCTGTGCGACTGTCTGCTTTAGGATAATTCCTGCAGGAGCTGGTGGTGGCGGTGGAGGTGGGGCAGAGGTGGTGCTGCTGGCGCATGACACAACCCAATGAGCAGTGAAACTCAGAAATCTTTAGTTTGCAGTACTGCTCCAGATGTCACTAGTGAAATTCCCCCATCCCCCATGCCTGCTTCAGAAGGGTCACTATCTGCAGGCATACAGCGTCAAATGTTGCAGGGAGAACATGCGAGAAAACATTAATAATGATGGGATACTGTATTTGGGTTTCGGCTCATATAAGAATCTTCGAAAGCCGGTGTCTTCCACCATAAAGAATGGATGCAGATCAAGCGCCATCATCTCACCTAACAATTGAGTAATGCACACAGCAGCTGGATGAGTACATCGCATTTTTGTGTGGGTATGTAATGATTCCTGCAGTGTGGTTTGTTTGGTGACAATAAAATCTTGACTAGCCCTGGAGATGGTACGTCCACTGCCACTATTATCCCTGCCTAATGGTGGTGGTGGTGGTGTCGGTTAGAGTGGTGTTCTAGAAGGACCACCACTACTGTTGGTTGACTTTGACTGCTGCTGCTTTGAGGGCTGCATAACCTGAACATACCATTTGACCCTGCCGCCCATACCTGGCTGCTGCTGCTGCTGCTGAGTCTTACCTGTGTGTGGATTGTGAAGGGATGTGACTGCTTGCAAGATGACATGTTCACGCTTTAGATGATCTGCCAGAACACTGGTTCCCAGTGCCCATGTGGATTTACCCCACCCACCTGATCTTTTCATCACACATATTGCAACATGCTGTCAATGTGTCTGTGACATCATCCCTAAAATGGTACCATACTGTGGAACATCTCTTGACCTTCTTAGCTATATGACCACCAACTTGAGGGATCAGTGTGGAGGGTGGGGAGGCTTAGAAGAACTAGGGTGACCACTGCAAGACTTCTTTTTCCTGGTCATGGGGGTGGAATGATGCGGCTGCTCTATAGAGGTGAGCAAGCCAGGAATTTTTCACCTAGAGCCAAGCCAGTGCTAAGCCAGGGGTTTGGCTTGACTCTACAAGCCAAAACACGAGCCAAGCCCTGGCTACTACAGGCTGTTCTCTATATAGCAGTTGAACATTTCAGACACTATACTAGCTGCTCAGGCTGACAGAAATGCTTATTTTGAGCATAACTGGCTTGGCTTGCCCTAGGCTCTCTGTTGCTTATAGAGGCCGAGCCAGGCACTAATCTGAAGCCAGACTCGAGGCTGCTCTGACTTGCCCACCTCTACTGGACTCAAGTGTTAGGGGTGTAGACCTGGGGAAGGGAAAGGAGAGGGAAGTAAGGTGCCTGCCTGGTGCCATGGCTTGGAGGGACAGGAAGCGAATCCTCAGAATTGCAGAAGCAGCATCACAGGAGAGGAAACTAGATATCATTGTCCACCTTGGGACAATTGACCTAGCTAGGCATGAGATCAGTGCAGTGCAGGATGAATTTGTGGAGTTGGGGAGGGGCCTCAGACAGGTAGCAAGCATGGTAACCTTCTCAGAGGTGCTGCCAGTCTATGGCAGGGGTGAGACTAGGATACTGCACACCATGCAGTTTAATGAATGGTTGCAAAACTGGTGCAGAGCACGGGGCTTTGACTTCATTGGGGACTTGGGGTACACCTGGAGAAATGAAGGTCTATACTTGCATGATGGTCTGCATCTGTCCAGTAAGGGAAACACACTCCTAGGTGACAGGTTTAAAGGCTTCCTTGGCAAGTTTTTAAACTAGCCAAGGGGAGGTGCTGATAGGAAACAGGAAAGTTCAAGCCTCCCACAAAACATGGCAGGTAGTAGGGTAAACACTGAGGTACAGAACTTGACAGAGGGCAGGACAGGGCAAATGGAAAATGGATAAGGCAATAAAGAGCAAGGATGGGGTAAAAAGGATAAAGCCAACATTAAATGGAGGGCAATGAGTACCAATGCCCATAGTCTGGAAACAAGCTTCCAGAGTTAGTAGCCCTGATGGAAGAGGAACACTTGGATATTGTGGCAGTCACAGAAACAAGGTACACAGAGAACCATGACTGGGATGTCAACATACCAGGGTACACAATCTATAGAAGGGACAGGGAGGGTAAAAGAGGAGGTGGAGTAGCTCTCTACATAAGGGAAGGGATCAAAGCTACAGAACTAAAAAGTAAAGGGGGAGGACAAGAGGAACTCTGGGTCACTTTGGAGACAGGGAATGGCATCACAATCCGCACAGGGGTTGTATACAGACCCCCGTCTCAACGGGAGGAAATGGACAAGAAAATGATAGAAGGCATTCTCAAAATGGCTGAAAAAGGGGAGATACTGTTGATGGGGGACCTGAATATGCCAGATGTTAACTGGGCAACATGGACTACAGCCACTTCCAAGAGCAGGGTCATTCTCGATGCCCTACAGGGAGCATGCCTTAGACAGCTAGTGGTGGAACCCACTCGGGGGGGAGCAATATTAGACCTGGTACTCTCAAATGGAGAGAGGATCACAAACTTAGAAGTCAGTAGACATCTGGGAACAAGAGACCACTGCACAGTGTGCTTCACAATAAACACAACCATGGAGACAAGCCATACAAAGACAAGGATACTGGAATTTAGAAGGGCTGACTTTGGCATAATGGGTGAATACCTGAGGAATGCATTAGCAAATGGCCAAAAAGGAAGGGTGGAAGAACAATGGAGAAAAATCAAAACTGCCATCATGGAGGCAACAAACCTTTGTGTGAAACAAATAAAGAAAACAAAGCAGAATAAAAAAACACTATGGCTCTCAAAAGAGGTGTCAGGGAAGGTTAAGGAGAAAAAGGCTGCATTCAAAAAGCATAAGGAATCACAGACGGAGCACGACAGGGAACTGTATCAATTAAAAAAGAAAGAAGTGGGGAAGGCAGTCAGAAAAGCAAAGGCCCAAACCAAGGAAAAGATAGCCAACTCAGTTAAGAAGAGGGATAAAACCTTTTATAGGTACATTAGGGAGCATAGAAAGGTTAAGGGAGGGATAGTGAAGATCAATAAAGGAGAGGGGAGGTGTGCAGAGGGAGACAGTGAAAAGGCAGAGATACTGAATGAATACTTTTGCTCAGTATTCACAAAAGAAGAAGAGGAGGAGTTACTTAAACCAAACAGTAGAAACACTCTGGATAGTGGGGTTGACACCAGTCCATTTACAGAAGAAATAGTACTGAAAGAACTCCTAAAACTCAAGGTGGACAAAGCAATGGGGCCTGATGGGATTCATCCTAGAATCCTAAAAGAGCTAAAGCAGGACCTAGTGACACCACTAACCACACTTTTTAACTAATCATGGGAAGATGGGATGGTACCTGAGGACTGGAGGAGGGCAGATGTGATTCCCCTTCACAAAAGTGGGAGCAAGGCAGAAGCAGGAAACTACAGACCTGTTAGCTTGACCTCAGTGGTGGGGAAAATGATGGAATCACTTCTGAAAGAAAGAATTGTTGAATACCTAGAGGCCAGCGGGGCACAGGACCCAAAGCAGCATGGATTCACAGCAGGAAGGTCATGTCAGAAGAATCTAATCGATTTATTTGACTGGGTGACCAAAGTAATAGACCAGGGAGGGGCTGTGGATATGGCCTACCTAGAATTTAGCAAGGCATTTGACACAGTCCAGCACAAAAGATTAATAATCAAGTTAGCCAGCCTGGGAGTGGGTCCCAGGGTGATAGCCTGGGTAGCAAACTCGTTGCACAACAGGACATAGAAGGTAATAGTGAATGAAACACATTCTGAAGAAAGTGGGGTTACTAGTGGAGTACCTCAGGGCTCAGTACTGGGTCCAGTCCTCTTTAATGTCTTTATAGGTGACATTGTGGAGGGTCTGGAAGGAAAAGTATACCTCTTTGCGGATGACACAAAGATCTGTAACAGAGTTGATACACAAGGGGGGTAGAAAGGATGAGAAGGGACTTGGCAAGGTTGGAGGAATGGTCAGACATATGGCAACTTAGATTCAATGCAAAGAAGTGCAAAGTAATGCACCTGGGAAATAAAAATCCAGGAGAAGAGTACACAATAGCAGGGGAGGTACTAACGACAACAATAATGGAAAGGGATCTGGGTGTAGTCATATCAGATGACCTAAAGGTGGGTAAGCAATGTGAGAAGTCAGTATGGAGAGCCAGGGGGATACTGGGATGCATAGGGAGGGGCATCATAAGTAGAAAAAGGGAAGTGGTTATCCCTCTGTACAGACAGTTGGTGAGACCCCATCTTGAGTACTGATCGCAATTTTGGAGACCTCATCTACGCAAGGACATAGACAGGATGGAAGCAGTCCAGAGGAGGGCAACTAAAATGGTGCAGGGTCTACATCAGAAACCTTATGAAGAGAGGCTGAGAGAGCTTAATATGCATACCCTTGATGAAAGGAGGGACGGGGGGAACATGATAGAAACTTTTAAGTACCTCAAGGGAATCAACAAAGTCCAGGAGGGTAGCATCTTTCAGAAAAAGAGATGTGTAAGAACAAGGAGGCACAATTTAAAGTTAGAGGGGGGACAGCACAGGGGTAATGTGAGGAAATTCTTTTTCATGGAGAGAGTGGTGGACGCATGGAACCACCTTCCTGGAGAGGTTGTGGGGTCTAAAACAGTGGGGGAATTCAAACATGCATGGGACAGTCATAAGGCAATTATAGTGAGGAGTTGCAGGAAGTAGGATGTTGGTTAACTAGAATCTGCAGCTTATCCAATAGGTAGGGAAATGGGCAGACTGGGTGGGCCAAGTGGTCCTTATCTGCCGTCAAAGTCTATGTTTCTATGTTACTGCTCCATGTGTTCACTAGAAGCAGTAGTAGTAGCAGATTTATTAGGTAGGATTGGGAACTTGGCCTGGGATTTGGATTTACCTGCTTCATCAAGTTGCTTTTGTTGTTTTCTCTTCTTCATTGATTCTCTTACTTTTCCCAATCTTGCCGTCCTGTACTGGTGGTGGCCTTCACTCATCAGAATCATAGTCCTCATCAGAGAAGCTTGTTGTAACTCACAGCAGACTTTCAACCTCCACTTCCTCTTTCCTTTCTTCTGCTTCCTCCTACAGTGTTGTCTGCTTCTCCTCAGCAATTTCGTCCCCACCAGTCCCTACCTCATTCTCAACTGATGCTTCACCCCTGCCATGCCCTTTTCCTGACACCTCCTCCTTGTCCTGTGCTTCTGCTTCCCCCTTCTGAAACACCAGCACCTCTCCTTCCTCTGGCACCTCCACTTCCATATCCTGTTCCTCTGTGACAGTCTCCCCGCTCTCCTCTACTGCAACTGACTATGCTGGTGGTGGCCATGCTATTGGCTTGATTTATAAAACAGAGGGGTTGGTATACCATAAGCAGCACCTCACCCATGCACACCAATCAATTCTTCTTCCTCAGGTGACAGGCTAACAGTAATGTCAGACCCCCTCAGACCATGGGGCAGGTGTACAGGGTTGCTGAGTTGGCACTCCACCTGGCACTGACAGCTGCTGTTGTGTAGTTTGCACAAGACACACAGGTGGAGGGCTTGCCTGTGCATCTTCAGAATGGGATGGAAGATCCCTGTACATGACATCACCACCATGGGTAGTAGAGGAAAGCAATGTACTCGGAGGAGGAGAAGGAGGAGGACTACGAGCCGTGGAAGACCTGTGTGTTTCTGCTTTGCTCCGGCTGGTTTCAGCACTACAAGATGCACCACTGGACACTGACTGCGACTGTCTGAGAAAGTTCCTGCTTCAAATGGGCATACAATCAACTAACTTCTGCAGATTAACAAATCCTCATGGTTTCTTTGGATGCACTGTTACGTGACCCACCCTAGTATGCCTCTCAGTCTTGGAACCACCACCACCAGCACCAACACCACTCCCTGTCTTTGTCCTTTTCCCTCTAACATCCTCACCATGTACATCACCCCCTACCATGGGCCACATGACTACAACTGCTACTTGCAGTGGGGATGGGTACCATACTGGAACCTTTCCCTGCAGCAGCTCCTCCTCCTCTCCCAGTCCTCCCTACTTTCCTTTAGAAATGTCCTTGCCTCATCTTTATGACAGACCAGGCAAGGCACACACTGCCTGTCCTGAAGACTAAGCTGTAATTGGAAAACGTGTTTCACAAGATTTTTTTTTTTGGGGGGGGGCTTCAACTCCCACAGACAGGCCAGGCACAGCACAAACTGCCTGTCACAAAGACTAAGCTGCAATTGGTTAAACTATTTCATAAGATTTTTTTTTGGGGTGGGGGTCAGGCAAGCTGAAGCCTGATGGCACCCTGTCCCTGACCCAGTAGCACAGCCTTGAGCACCCCCACAAACAATCACCAAAACTACAATATGATAAAGTTAAGGTTTGGGGCTTAGGCACCCACCCAGTCAAAAAAAGTATCAAAAACTTTAATTTGGAAGACTTGAGTGCAATAACAGCATTGGACTACTACAGCAGGGCAGGCCCAGAACCCTTCTCCCCTCTCCCCTGCTTGCCTTCACAATGCTCTTCTTTTCCTTCCCTTTCTCTAGAAACAAAATCTATGGAACTGCAGTGGTAGCTTGCAAGCTAACTCCAAAAAACTGCTCTTCACAGATTGATGGATTTTGACAACCTTTTTCTGAGTTTCTGATGAAAAGAGTAAATGCAGCATAGAACACACAGCAAGGTCCTTCCTCTCTGACGCCAGAACTGCAATGGCATACAGAGCTCTTTAATACTCGGTTTTGCTGAGATTCTACAACCTTGATTGGTTGCTAAAGGTCAGGTGGCTACCAGAAAGCACTGCACATGCTCAGTGTATTTATAGCTGGGTCATGCCCACCAAAGAGCCAAAGTGAAGACAGCAGTCTTCAGACTGGGCTTCAGCTGGGTGGAAATCGACAAAGTTCAGTGGCTCGCCAAATGCACATTCGGCTTCTCTCTATTACTATGGCTTGAAAATACAGTAATCCGGTATGAATTCAACAAAGGTCCCACAAAACAGAACCAAATATACAGTATACATAAAGCAGCCTCATACAGTCAAAAAAAATACACACAGGTTTTTTTTTAAAAAGTATGTTGCCAGTGTACTGAGTCATGAGCTCACAGAACACCATACCCCTGGTGGCACCAAACAGGTAGAGGAACTATGCTTCTTGTTTCTTACAGCTTTTTAATGATTTTTCATATATTTCTAAATCTTTCTCTTTCTAATCTTTTTTTTGCTCCAGCAGATACCCATTTTATATAAGCACAAGACACTGGGTGTACTAGGTTCACTACACGCCCAGGGGCTGAAGGCACTCAGCCTGTGGCCTTGCGCCTTACAATTACCCTGGGCATATGGCAAACCTAGTAAATAGATGCTCCAGCATGTCTTATTGCTTACATATACCAACAGTTCACAACAAGCCTGCCTTAATCTACCTAGTAACAGTCTAATTAATTGGAAATAAAACCTTTTTCCATTAAAATAAAAACTTTTTCACTTTTTAAAGACAAAAACCCACAATAGAGCATAGGTTTCTTTAAAATAAATACACTTCCTGGGTTCATTCAAATGCACTTGGTTTTCATTATCACACTCACATATTCTACCTAGCAACAACCTAACTAAAGGGGGGAAAAACTTTTTCCATTACAAAAACTTTCTCCCTTTCATAAGCACAATAACTTTTTCCAGGGCATGCATGTCTAGAGAACTAATACACTTCTTGGGAGTGTTGAAAGTCACTCGGCCATTGGTATTGTGCCTTCCAACTCACCTAGGGTGAGCATTACTTGTCTAAAAACAGGCTTGCTGTGAGTTAATGCTTAACTTGATTAGACGACAACAGGGGATATTTTCTCTCGCAGGGAAACCCAGTTATAATTCACTGTTACAACCAACTGGTTATAATGGTGAACATGTGCCTGGTTTCCCTCGCTCCATGCATGTGCACATTGCTTCCCTTGCACACTCACTTCGAACACCTCACATTAAATGGACTTGGTGTAAGTGTTTTCATAAGCTTCTTCATAAATGTAGTTACTGTTCAGTTGTTTTATGTCTAATTTTGGGACAATCACACAAAAATGAAAACAAAAAAAAAGTAAAGGGGAACCACGCTCCAGCCTGACCACGCTACAGGAACCACTGTTTTCTGTAACTGCTTGTGCTGGGTAGTGTTTTCAAGGCCAGAAAATGCTACCCAGCAATTATATAAAACCAGACATTGGGTAGTGTGTAAAACTCAAATTTTACACACACCCTTGGTGTTGGATGCTTGTATAAACCTCCTAGAGCTTCACGCTTGTGATTTATGTAGCATCCTCACCTCGTGTGTGTGTGTGTGTGTGTGTGTGTGTGTAAAATTCTGATTATGCACACTACCCCATGTATTATTCTACATGACAGATTCCTTGAACATTCCTACTGAACTTTATAGGGTTGTCAGGTTTTGGCTCATTTGTGCTCTGCTATCATCATGTGCTTTGCAGCTCTCGCTACTTTGCACCCCTTTCTTACACTGTTTCATAAAACACAAATGGTTAAAATGACCATCTTGCCTGGCATGTACTGTTGATATATTTTTGAATGCTCACTTGAAATGCACCTGCTACCCTAAACAGCTGTGCTTTTCTTGTGAGAAGCTTCCATTTGAAAGGGGTGCTCCTTAAACATAAACATAGAAACAAAGAAGATTATGGCAGAAGGAGACCAAGGGTCCACCAAGTCTGCCCGTTGGTTCCCAAGACCTATTTGTGGTCCTGGATCCTACATTCTCTTATGGATTTTTGTCATTGTATGTTCTAGTGCCCTCTACTTAAGCCCTCACTCTACCCCACCCCCATTTGAATGCTGTCACTGCCTTTGCTCCCACCACCTCAGCAGGCATGCTGTTCCATGGATTCACAACCCACTCAGTGAACAAATCCTTCTGTAGTTCCCTCTTAAATTTCCCTCCACGGAACTTTCACTCATACCCCTTGGTATTTGAGCCGGTGATCCTGGTGAAGAGTTCAGTTTAGGGCATCACATTTATGCCTCTCATAAACCTAAAGGTTTCACTCATATCCCCGCCTCCTCCCTCCCTCCCTCCTCCTAGCTTCAGGTGAGCACATATTTAGTGACTTTAATCACTCTTCATATGAGAGACCGTGGAGAGCTTGAATCATCTTGGTTGCCCTTCTATGTACAACTTCCACCCTCTTCGTATCCTTCCTTAGGTGGATTCCTTTATTTAGTTGTTTGTTTATTCCTTTATTGTGTATTTATTTTTTTAATATATGTATTTATTTGTCTGTTTGTTTGTTAATTTAGTTTTTGTTGAATGAGAATAGAGGGCTAGACAATACTGTCTATTTTCAGAACCAGATTAAGCTGTTGATAATATTTTAGTGATCATAAGCTTAAACTGGGAAAAGATGGTATGCACAGATTGAAGAATTATTCCAAATATAATAATATTATACCAAGGATGCAAGGCTCGGTAAAATTCTACTTGAGTGTAGACTAGTGTTGGGATACCACAAATAGTTCTGAAAAGTTCCGATAAGCCATGAAAAGTTGGGATAGTTACTCAAGCCTTAACAGAACCTTGTAAAAACTGTTGTAAACATCATTTTTTCCCCAATAAGCTATTGTCAATGAGAGAAAGAAATCTAAAAATAACTTGGAGTGCTACCATGGCACGTATAATTAGTGTGTCATATACAGCAGCTGGTTAGTAACCCTTGTATAACACCACTATGAATAAATACAATCAGTACCATGTATAGTAGAGAGTCAATATCCCTTATGTTGCAATGCTGTAAATGAATATAATCAGTGTCATATCACTGTTTTGCACCTCTGGTCTAAAAGTCCTGTGAATAAATATAATTAGTGCCATATTGCTGCTTTAAACCCCTTTTACAACACCACCATGAGTACATATAATTAGTGTCATATCACTACTTTGAACCTCTGGTCTAACAGCCCTGTGAATAAATATAATTAGTGTCACGTCATTATATAATTAGTGTCATATCACTACTTTTTACCTCTTGTGTAACACCCATGAATAAATATAATTAGTGTCATATTGCTGCTTCAGAACCCTTGTACAACACCACTATAAGTAAATGTCATTAGTCTCATAATGTTACATCGTAATCCTTGTATAGCACCACAGTGATTAAACATAATTACACTGAAACAGAAACATGGAATTTGATGGCAGATACGGATGGCTTGGCCCACCCAGTCTGGCCATTTTTCCCAGCCTACATTATTACACCAGATTGTACTTGATCTACAGAGTTCTCCCTCCCCCACTTCTTTCCACTTCGATTCCCTTGCACCTATCACATGCATTCTTGAACTCCACCACTGTTTTTGCCCCCACCACCTCTGCTGGAAGGCTGTCCCAGGAATCCACCACTCTTTCTAAGAAGAAGTATATCCTCACATCTCTCCTGAATCTGCCCCCTCCAGCTTCATTGTCCCTTTGATCTTGAGCACCTTTTCTGAAATGTACTTCCCTCCTGTTCTTATTTACCCCCATGAGATATTTTTAAAGGTCTATATCATATCCCTCCCCCCCCCCATTCTTAGTTCTAGGGTGTGCATATTGAGATACTTTAGTCTCTCCTTGCAGGGCTTTTGATGCAGACCCTGCACCATTTTAGTTGCCCTCCTCTGGACTGCCTCCACTCTGCCTGTGTCCTTCTGGAGATGGAGTCTCAGGAACTGGACGCAATACTCCAGGTGGGGTCTCACCAGTGCTCCATACAGAAGCAATGCCGCCTCCCTCTTTCTGCTGGTGATACCACTCCCTCTGCATCCTAGTATCCCTCTAACCCCTCTGATTGCCTTGTTGCACTGTCTGGTCAAGTTTAGGTCATCAGATATGAATACCCCCAATCTCTTTCCTGCTTGGTAGTCGTCAACACCACTCCATCCATTTTGTACTCTGCCCAAGGGTTTCTGTGCACTAAGTGCATTATTTTGCACTTTTTCACATTGAAACATAGCGCCATACCTTTGACACCTCCTCTACTTTTCTCAGGTCTCTAGTTTTCTCAGGTCTGTGCTTATACTTTCCACCCCCCGGATGTCCATCCTATCGCAGAGTTTGGAGTCATCTGCAAAGAGGCAAGTCTTCCCTTCCAGCTCCTCTGCAGTGTCATGTATAAAGACATTAAAGATGACCAGTCCCAGCACTGATCCCTGAGGCACCCACCTGGTCATCGTCTCTTCCTCAGAGTGAACTCCATTTACCACCACCCTCTATCACCTATCCTCTAACCAATTTCTTATCCAGTTTACCACCTTCAGACCCACTCCTAAACTATTCAGCTTGATTGCTAGTTTCCTATGTGGAATGGTATTGAATGCCTTACTAAAATCTAGGTAGGCCGCCGGCCCAGTGGCGCTGAGGGCTGAGGTGCTGGCATCTTACCTTGTGCTACGCCAGTGACCCAGGTTTGGGAATGACCGCGGGTTGCCGGGGAACTGGCTCGGGGGGGAGGGTTGGAGTGGAATCGAGCCATGGCTCTCCTCTCCAAAGGGGTGGATGGCCATTCTACCATAGTCCAGCTCCCACCAGGTGGAGGTCCGGTGGGCAGTGCAGGCAATTTGAGAAGCGATGCAAGTCTGGGGAGGGGTTGAAGGGGCCACCAGATCCTGGTGTTTGTGTGCACCTCCACGCATGTACACACATGTGTATGCCATGGCCCCGGGATGGAAGGGGAGAAAACAGCAAAAAAATTAAAAATACCGAAAACTGTGAATGAAAAATCTAGGTAGGCCTTGTTTGACACGACATCACCTCTGTGAACTTATGCTGTTTTAGCTCTTGTAACCCACTGAATTCCCACCACCGATGTCAGGCCGAGTGGCCTATAATTACCAGTCTCCTCCTCACTACCACTTGTGTGTAGTGGAAGATCATCTACCTTCCTCTAGTCCTCTGGAACCACTCCTGTTTCCAGTGAGCTGTTAAAGAGGACTGTCAGAGGTGCAGACAGTACCTCTGTGATCGCCCTCAGTACCCTTGGATGCACCCAGTCTGGCCACATTTCTTTGTCCACCTTCAGATTAGCAAGTCCCTTCAGGACTCTGACCTCTGAAAATGGACTAATGTCTGCCTCTTTCCAGCAAAGCTTCTGTTACTTTCTTTTGGCCCTCCCTTCTCCTTTCTTTGTGAACACTGAACAAAAGTATTTGTTCAGGATGTCTGTCTTTTTCTGTTCTCCTCTACGCAGTCTCCCTTCCCTTTTTAACCTTACAATCCACCCCGTAGTCTTTCTGCTTTTGCTTACATACCTAAAACATGTCTTTTCCCCATTTATTACCTCCTGGGCTGTGGTCTCTTTAGTTTGCGCCTTTGTGCTCCTTACTGCTTTCCCTGCTTCCCTGTTTCCCCTGATACAGCTTCCTATTCTCCTCCCTCTGCATCTCCTTGTACCTTTTGAATGCTACGCTTTTAGCCTTTACCATTTCAGCCAACTTATTTGAGAACCACAGTGGTCTTTTTTTTCTGTTGCTTTTGCTCACCCATTTGCTACAGAGGTTTGTTGCCTTTAGTATGCACTCTTTTAGCTTCACAAATTGTTCCCCACCCCACCCAGGCCATGCCTCCTGTCAGGTTAACCCTGGGGAAGTCACCCATCTTCATAGAATCTGCCCTCTGGAAGTCCAGGACCCTCACCCTTGAGTGGTTCAATTCTGCAGCTGTCCATACATTGAATCACACTTCACAGTGATCATTGGTCCCCAGGTGGTGTCTCACCTTGATATCTGCAACATTGTTCCTGTTAGTGAGGCACCAGGTCCAGTATTGCCCCACCATGAGTGGGCTCATTGACTAGTTGCCTGAGGAATGCCCCCTGCACAAGGTCCAGGATGTCTCTTCTTCTAGCTAAAGCTGCTGCTGGGAGGCTTCACTCTACATCTGGCAGGTTGAAGTCCCCCACAAGCAGCACACCTCCCCTTTTCTCCCATCTTGCCAGTGGCTTCCACCAGTACTTTATCTAATTGCTCCCCTTATGCTAGAGGTCCGCAGATCACTGCAGTGTGAATAGTGGCTCTGTTCCCTGTCTCCAGGGTGACCCACAGTACCTCTGCCTCACCCTAAATTCTTTGTGTCTCCATTGCCTGTATGCTTTCTCTCACATAAAGTACCTCACCCTCACCCTCTCCTTCCCTTCCCACCCGGTCATTCCTGAACTGAGCATAGCCGGGTATGGCTAATGTATGTCCCAGTCATGGTTTTCAGTGCACCGTGACTCAGTAATGGACACAATATTCAGGTCAGCCTCTGCCATGGTGGCCTCTAGGTCCAGAATCTTATTTCATAGACTTCTAGCATTCACACACATGGCCTTTCATATTTTACTTCTACTCTGCTTGTTACCCCCATTAGTTATTTTTGCCCTCCCTCCCTCCTTCCCCACTCTCTTTTTAATGCTCCCCTTCCCCTTTTTCTCTAACACATGCTTCCTTTATTAATTTGCACCTGGGGGAATTCTCCCCCCTCAGGTTCTGCTTACTATCTACTTCAGCCTGTGCAGTGGGCAGTTTTCACTTCCCTGATTCCTTCAACCACCCTCTGGCTAGTTTAAATGTTCATTGACGTGACACTTAAACCATCCACTGAGGACTGTGGTTCCTCTTCTGGATGGATGCAGGCCATCACCCCTGTATAGGCCCTTATCCTCCCAGGTGGGTTTCCAGTCCCCAGTGTAGTCGGACCCTTCCTCTCTGCACCATTCTTTCAGTCATAAGTTGAAGCTCCTGGTGTGGAGACCCCTCTCCTCCCTCCTGTCATAGAACAGCAGCACCTCAGTGAAAGTCACTGAGTGAATTGCCTGTCTAAAACCACTTCCCAGCTCCCTAAACTCCCCTTGCACTATCCCAGACCTGTCCTTAGCTAGATCATTACTCCCCAGGTGGAGAATGACCTCCAGCTCTCCCTCCTGTCCGACTGCCCTAGCGATCCTCAGGATCTAATTCTCAACCTTCTGGGCCTTGCACCTAACCTGCCTCTCCTCCCTTTCCTATTCCCCAAACTATCCCATAACAATTGAGTCCTGCACCAGAAGTTGCTTCCTCTTCCTCTGGGGCCTTCTATCACCCTCCTTTGGGTCTCCACTATGGAGGGCTCCCACATCCTCCCTGGTCACTGTCACATGTGCCTCCTCCCGGCAGTCCCACCTGCCAAAGTGACACAGGTCTTACATGTCATATTGCTACTTTGCACCCACTGTGCAATACTACTGTGAGTAAATTCACTAGTTTAGTTCACTAACAAGCATTTGTCAATGCCGAATGTTTGCTTGCTGGCATTAGCAGTGGAAGTGCAGGAGTTAGACAGATGCAGTACAGAAATGGCAGTAATGTACTGAACTGATGCCAACTCCACCCCCACTGTGCAGAGATGGACAGGCACTGGGGTGTGCCTTTGGGTCGTCGCCCATAAGGGTCATGACATTTCACCTCACCCTACCCTGCAGACACTGACAAGTGTTGAGGTGTGCCTTGGGGTGTTCAGGCTTCACACTCACCTGATTCCATAAGGAAATACACTGAAATGGGTGCAGGATAGGGAATGGTGTGAACTCTGGAGCCAAAGAGTCCAAGGCTCCCCTAGATGCCTATCACTGGCTGCAGGGTGGGGGTTGGGGTAGAATGGTGTGAACATCAATTCTTGTGGGGATTTTTTATACCAGATTTTCAATATAGGCATTTTGGGATCTCCAGTCATGAACAGTGTTACTGTGATTTTCTTAATCTGACCCAAACAATGATTTCCCACAGCGAGCGTGCTATTCTGCTCCGGAAGTACTAAAACACATTTTGGCCAGGATGTGAAAAATGACAGCTGTAATGTTCATAAGGATGTGTGGAAAATTGCCAGTGTTGAAAATCTGGAGTGAAAATAGTACAAATTTGTGAAGTTATGAGGGTGCATAGAAACTGCGCAATGCATGCTCGTAACACAGTAATTGTATGGAATTTTGTCACCAACTTTTCAACATAGACATTTTAGGACCTCTGCTCATGAACAGTGTCACTGTGATTTTCTTAATCTGTCCCGAACACTGATTTCCCACAGCGACCGCGCTATTCTGGGCTGGAAATGCGAAAACACATTTTGGCTAGGATGTGAAAAATGACAGCTGTACTGTTCATAAGTGAGTGAAAAAATGGCAATGTTGAAAATCTGAGTGAAAATATTACAATCAATAATCCTTATGAGGTGGCAAACTGTGCAACGATGCTCGTAGCACAGCCATTTTTTAGAATTTTTCGCTTAATTTGCAAACATAGGTATTTTGAGAGCCCACCACACGAACAGTGACACTGTCATTTCATTACTCGGTCCCAAAAGGTGATTCCATGCAGTGACTGCGAAATCACCTTTTGGGACTGAATAACCAGATGACAGTGACTGAACTCATGAGATGGGGTCCCAAGAACCCCATGTTGAAACTTTGGTGCAAAATTCAAAAAAAATTACCGAGATATGAACCAAAGTTGAAAAAAACCCTATTTATGCCATTATACAGCTTACCTACATTTCTTCAGTTCGAGGTCAGCTTTGAAGAGTGCAGGCGTGTTCCCAGTCCACCGAAGATCGTTGCGCTGGGTTCCGGAGGTAAGTATGGGGTGAGAGGTGTGTGTGGAGAGGTGGAGTGTGCAGAGGATGGGTACGGGTTGGGGGAGGGGGGCACGAGAAACAGTGAGGGACCGTTTTCTTTTTTCACAGGTTTATTTTTTAAAAAGATGATGCAGGACTTTTGCCACGCTGGGGTGGGCTCCCAGCTTGGCACCTGGAAGTTTGGGGGGGCAGTGGAGCCAGCGGGGGATTGAGCACTCCTGTTGGCCACACAGCATGTGGGGAGCACATGAAGAAGCGGGACTTTTGCCTCACTGGTATGGGCTCCCAGCGTGGCAGTGTGAAGTTTGTTTGTTGGGGGGACACAGGAGCTGATGGGGATTGGGCACCCTGTTAGACATACAGTGTGCTGGGAGGGTGTGTGCATGGGCCGAGGGGGATTGGTCACCCCCTCAGCACACAACAAATGGGGGGGTGCATCATACAGATGCAGTGGCGTACAGTTCCACTGCTAAGGTGGTGATGCAACAGCACGCAACAGCACACAACACCACTGTGGGTATGACAACTTAATACAAATCTAGATCACTGGGTCCTCTCTCCACCTCCCCCTCCTGCCTTCTTTCTGTATCTTTTCACCACAATGAGCAGTGTGTGTTCTAGATAAAGACCTGCTGGGAGAATATATTGAGCTCCGAAATCCAAGTTTTAAAGAGTATCA
Source organism: Neoceratodus forsteri (assembly GCA_016271365.2). Lineage (NCBI taxonomy): Eukaryota > Metazoa > Chordata > Ceratodontiformes > Ceratodontidae > Neoceratodus > Neoceratodus forsteri. The sequence continues at coordinate 1,703,168,045 of CM028129.1, read as the reverse complement.
GAACCTTAAAAAAATTCTGAGAAGGTTCTTCAATGGCAAATGTTCTAGAAGGTTCTGAACTTATCTGAGCTGGTTTTCCCATTCTCACAGTACAGGGGGTAGGGGGTGGACTCCCACCCATAGATTTTCAATGGTTTCCCTAGTTTGTCCATGATTTGCATAGAATATACCATGGAAAAAATACCGGAAAACCATGAGATAGTCTAACACATTTCCCATGAATTCCGTGAAAATGATGAAGGAATTTTCAGGGTCATGGTTCCAAATTCCCATCAGCATTTTCCATGCAAGGGGATTGCAGTGCATGGAACTGCATAAAATATAAGGGAAGCATATGTCTGTTTATGCAGTGTAAGCAGTAAAACATTCCAGGGTGGGTAGCTTTGGGTTATACCCACATGACCAGATGTGAAGTGAGGCCCGATGCTGCAGGAAGAGGGTGTTACTGCTGAACCACAGGTACTGCACTCACCTTGCAGTCCTTCTTCACAAATTCAGGTGTCCACACTTGTTTTAAAGTTCTAAATCCGGTGTGTTATTACAGATGTGCAGACATCCAAATTCCAAAATGCTTAGTGCCAAATTAAAATGCAAAGTGCAATTACAAATATTAAAGGTACAGGCTAGGTAGGTCAAACTGGGAAATGCCCTTTACTGCCTGTGGAAGTGCGGGTATACTCCATCACCACCCACCCTGTAGTATGTTATTGCATTAAGAAAATGGATCCTGTTTAAAAATAAAAGGCAGGCAGATTTCCAAAAGTTTTAATAATAGCTTTAAATATTAGTTTGGTTTCATAGAATCATAGAATCATAAAAGGTTGACGGCAGAAAAGGACGTCTTGGCCCATCTAGTCTGCCCCTTTTCCCTCCCACTATTTATCCCTCCTCCTCCTTCTGAAAGCACCCATCCCACCACCCTGTAATCCCATGTGCCTGTCCCATGCTCTCTTGAAGCCTAACACTGTTTCAAACCCCACCACCTCCTCAGGAGGCTTGTTTCATGCCTCCACCACCCTCTTAGTGAAGAACCATCCTCTCACATTGCCCCTGTAGTTTCCTCCCTGCAGTCTCATCCCATGACCTCTCATTTTAGTGCCTTTCTGCCTGTGAAATAAATGCCATGAGCACACTTTATTTATCCTTTTGACATATTTAAAGGACTCTATCATGTCCCCCTCTCTCCCTTCTAGTCTCCAAAAAGACTATGTTAAAAATGTAGGGCCAAAATGTGACAAAAAAAAGAAAAAGTTATGCACAAAGGTTGAATTTTTCCAGTGTTTACTCACAACTTTGTTATTTGTGCAGATTGTGGCCCCAAATTTTCAACATAGCCCTTGTGTTACTCCACCTCATGAAACAAGACAAGTGTCATTTTTCAACACTACTCCAAAAGTTTTTACAGTCACTCTGCAAATTGCCTTTTGGATGGGATTCAAATAATTCCATGTGTCTTGATCATAATGCAACGTCATAAAAAGACTCTCTTGGAAATTTGGAGTCACAATGTGAAAAAACAATGAAGCTATGAAGAAATGTTGAATTTTTCCAGATTTTACTCATAACTTTATTTTTGCTGATTTTGGCCCCGCATTTCAACATAGCATTGCAGGTGCCATTTTTCAAATTCTTTCTGAAACATGTTTTTGCAGTTGCTTTGTGAAATCAGCTTTCAGATAACATTTTTAAAAATCCACTTGTCTTGATCATAACATGGGGGTCATAATAAGACTATGTTGAAATTTTGGGGTCAAAATGTCAAAAAACAATGAACGTATGAAGGAATGGTAAATTAAAAAAAATAGCCTTTATTCTGTTCACCATTTTTTCAGCTCTATACCCCTTCGCCCAGTGGAACCCAACGTCTACAAGACAATGGCTACTGGGGGAAGAAAGGTCTGCCATAGCCTCAAGATACTGTTGTTCTAACTTATAATACTGTACTATACAAGCATGTTGGGCACTGACAAATACTTGTATTTTTTTCAGCTTACAATGTATGCCCCCTTAAACTCTAACCCCTGCTCATTCTTGATCCCCAAGGCATACTGCCTGATTCACCTACTTCTTAACACTGTCTCGTGCCTCTCCAGGTAGGGTAGGGGGCAGAGGGATTGAGCTCTGCATCTCTAGTGTTTCATCAGTGGCTGGGGAAGTGAACACATAGGACACAAATGAACCAGGTTCTCTGCCTCAGGAGCCAGGGCAATTGTCTCACTTTTCTCCCCATGGCCATTTGTGCTACATGAGCGTGGGATAGGAATGTGCATGGTGGTGTGTCCTCAGTGCACACAACTGATGGCCTCCCTATAAGCTGCTGTACTGCCACCTGTGGTCAGCCAGGGGGCAGCACTGCAGCAGAGGCAGGAACCCTCCCTCTCCATTGGAGGAATGTGTCCTTTGGGGTGCTCAGACTTCTACCACCCTGACCTTTCCCCTATGACCTAGACTTGTTCCCAAACCTGGGTCACTGGAGTTGTGAGTGGCAGCCCTACTGCTGGGTGGGCTGACAGGCCGTCCCCAAACCCATTTAATAACATCAGATTAATTTACCATGGAAAACCTTAACAACTGAATTCTGTTTTCAAGGAAACCATGGAAATACAGCATGTGCAAAAACACCATGGCTTTCAAGCTGAGGTTCCTTAGTAAATTCCATGGAAAAGCAAGAGATGGGCATCTCAGATTAAAGAGCAGCTCTGTGCATCAGCGTTAGAGCTGTGCGGAACTGTCCACACAATTCTGTCGGAAGCAAAATTCTAAAATTCCAAAAGTACAATTTTTTTTTAAACTATCCATGGTTGGTGGTTTACATAAACCATGGAGCAGTATTCTCTACTCTACTCTAGTTTATATAAATTGCAGCTTCATTTTACACAAACTGTGGAACAATATTCTGCACATTTTGTAGTCCGCAATTTACTCTGAAATGCTTTTTGGAATTCCGACGACTTAAAATGGCATTCTGCACAGTGTGTTCAGCATGTTCTTCCATATGATAATGTTTCTGCTATTACAATTGTATAGAGAATGTATATTGTTTTCATCTTCCATTTTCCTTTCCAGGATTTATAAAACATTTTTTTAGTCTATCCAAAAAGTAGGGATGAAACTACCAGTTACGATCCAGTTCTGAGTCTGAGTCTGAATCTGATCTGTTTTCTAAAAGCTCTGATTTACTCTGGTTGGCCAAAACAGGTAGATCTTTGCAGGCTGAATCAGAACTGGGGCAGAGGCAGATCCAGACTGGGTCAAGTAACAGAATTAATTTACCCCTACTCTAGCATAATAAGTCTTTTCTTTATGTCATTTCTTGTTTAAAATAGTTATTTTATGTCTTTTTCCACCAGTTTCTCAATTTTAACAGTAATAAAGCTTCACAATCACTTATATTATCCAGACCAGGTCAGAACCAGGTTGCTGGAAGATCAGAACCATCAATACTTTGGTCTGGGTCAAATCCGATTCGAGTCACAAATGGCTCTGGTTTCCAGTCAAGCACTAGGGACCATTTCGGGGGAGTCCTGATCTGACACAGAGCTGACCTGCCATCCCTACCAAAAAGCATATATAAGGAGTATTTGAATGTCTCCAACTTACCTCATAGTTGCTTTGTAAATGACATCACGAAGCTCACCATGGCAATAGACCGTGATGTCACAAACAGCAGCTGTGAAGTCAAGGACAATCAGATACGTTGTTGCAAGCCTCATTGAAATGTGTGTAATAGACATGATGGTGTGGTGGTTGGCATTGGTTTGTGTGTGTCCAGGTGCTTAGTGAGACACACGGCACTTGGGCTTGTTTAATTTTTAGGTGTGTGTTTGGTCCTGGCATAGTTTGATGAGGTTTAAATTGTGGTAAAATGTATTTTTCAACAGAAGGCAAGTCATGGGTTTGAAGAGTTTTAAAGCACGGTTGCCAGAAATCTTTTTTTTTAAATATTTTGGGGAGGTATGGATATCTAGGCACACTGTGCTCTGGTGACAAAAGGGTTCGCAACCTGATGGTTGTCACCAGGTCAGGCATGGGGTCCGAATCCTCTTGACCAATCAGAACGCTACACATTTACTACCCATTTTATGAACTGTCTTATCTGAACTTTATTTAGTAACCCAAGAACAGGAAAAAAAGTAGAAAAAACGTAGAAAACATGAAAGGAGAATGTAATTGTAATTATTTTTTTTACATTACTGTTTCTGTGCTCCTAACTCTGACTGATACCCTCATAAATCTGTCAACTCCAGGGCTGTCCTATTCCAGTTGTCCCGTGTTGTAACCATGTGGAGAGACTGCCGGTGGGGGACCAGTTTGCCAAGTGGTGACCAAATCTGTGATCACAGCACAGCCTCATCCGTAGGTGTGGGGCCTGTGGGACGCTGGAGTCATCCTATGTCTCTGGTAATTTTTTTCCCAATTTATTTCCTCTTTCCCTGAAGTCACCTGCATGAACAAACATGTGCAAGCCCTCAATGGGTGTGCACTTGCACAGAGTCAGCTGATTCCCTCACCCACTTGTTATAGTACCTCCTGTGAGACCACAGGAGACAATCATGTTACAGTTCATGTATCCACCCTCCCCCAGGCAGGGCATCCTCACCCCCTGGCGGGCTGCATAATTGTAGTAAATCTAATATTTTTATTTTAGAAGAGAATCAGTCTTTAAATCAAACATTCTTACCCTTCTGTAGTCACAGGCTTTCTGCTGGAGCAGGTACAAAACTCTCCATTATTTGGGAAAAAGAGGCTACACATCGTCTTGTGCTGAATTTTCAAATTCGGACACAACAGAATTAAGCAGGATTTGGGAAAATTCTGCCTAATTCCCGGGAATTCCTTTAATGGCAAAATTTCAAAATTTTGAAAGCAAAATGTTTGTCGTGGGTTAGTTTACGTAAATGGTGGATTCCTTCTCTGCAATCCATGGAAAACTATTCTACAGTTTATGCAATCCAAGGAAAATTATTCTGAAGTTGAAATAGACCTGCTTGTTTGGAATTCTGAGGAATTCAAAATGAAATTCAGAAAATAATTTCAGAGGTGGAATTTCCATTCCACATAAATTCTGCATTCTGCAAAGCTCTTGCTATAAACTTTGCCCCATGAGGTGAGGGTGCTTATTCCAAGCATACCCAGGATACTATACAGGAAAGGCAGTGGTGATCTGGAGGACCAGAAGTGAGTGCTCCAAAAGAAGTGGAATCCAGAGACTTGGTTGTCCAAAGGCCTGATATGGCACATGGACTAAGTACCTGTGAACAACGTCCTCATGCAGAGAAAAATCCCCATACCTGCAAAAATGAAATTAACCTCATTTTATACACATGGGTAGCATTCTCTTTTTTTCCCATAGCTGGGCAAAAAATGCTACACCTGGTGATAACAGGCGTAGGACATTTCTGCAGCTGCACAAAAATATTCACAAGCTGTAGTAAATTCTGGCAAAAGGTTGCAATAAGACAGCCTTTTTGAAAACTGGGTGCAAATAAATTGTGCTGGAAAATAAATTGCTGTTGTACAAGGAAACCCTCCCTGGCATAACCTTTTTTCGCATGCTTGCAGTTTTTCCACTTTTGAAACTCTGGCCCCACGTTTTGAGAACGGGTCGAAGGAGAGCCAGTTGGCCCACCAGGTAAGGAGGGGAATAAAATAATCTTCCAAAACTGTAATGGCTAATTCCATACAGCAGTTTTATTATTTGGTCTGGCATTACTGCCCAGTGGAGCCAGCGGGTAGTCCATGAAAGACGATACACTCACTTCTGTTGTCAAGCTTTCTTATGAGGTTAGATGCCATTTTGTTGAAATTAATAACTTTCACCCCCTTCCATCAGAATAACTTTTAATATATGATCAGTTTCAATACAGCACCAGAACAGACAAAACTTTGAAGTAAGAACTGGAGCCTGAGGTGGAGACAGCACAGATACAATTTGCAGCCCAGTACTAGCAGACTCCAGAACTAAATTTCCAGCTGGCCGCCTTCCCGCTCAAGTGATTACATCTTTATTAAGAGGGACAGCTGCACAACCAGATAATCATTAGTGTAACACTTTGAGTAAGCTTTGGTTACCTGCCTCTCCAAAGTTACCTTGACAACTGTTAATTCGATTTCCTTTCTAATATGGCTGGGATTTCCATGGGGAGGCTTCTTGGCCCAAAGTAGATTTGTGTCAGACGCTGTGTAATGCCTTGAGTACCACTAAGGTGCAGAAAGCACTTTTCAAAGCAAAACCCTTTTCTAATCCTGAACAGTGAAGGCTTTTGATTTGTACAAGGTATTACTCTTAATCAGGGCCCTCTGAAATTTGAGCAGCCACAGGGGCTAAGTCCCCGTGGAGTTAGAGTATGGAGGGGAAGTGGCTATCATTTAGAACTGAATTTCACATTTAAAAAACCCAAAACCCATGGGAAATATAATAAAAATTGCTTTGTGACCTTATAACAAAATATTCTTTGCTTCCAAAAAATAATGTTGAAGTGTGACATTAAATTACTGTATGTTTTTGCTAGTGCTATCTCTGCCACATTCTGTGGGAAACAATGTGAAGTCATTGTCTCAGTGCAGTTTTCCACCTGCTAGAAATAGACAACTTGAACTCTTTGGTATATAACAATGAATCCTATCATTATACATTTATGTAATTACTGGTCAGTGTGTTTATTGATTTGACTTGCACTAATTTCAAATGCTGTATTAACTGGGTTCTATCCATATTACCTGACCAGTTAATATGGCAGGAATGTCAATCAAGTCAGATGCATTCCATTTCTTTTTTTTGTTTTGTTTCTGTGTTTCTTTCATACTGGTGACAATTCCAAATACATGTACCTCAGTTTATACCCAAAATGCAATGAAAATAGTGGACATAAAGAAGGTGTAAGGAAGAAATACAAACTTTGCAAGACACATTTTTTTTAAACAGCACTATTTGTTGTTGTGCTGTTTCGGCATTGTCCTCAGACGTCCATCTTAACTATAGTGCGTGACAACCCCCCCCCCCACATAAACTATACATATAAATCCCACGGTCACCTATGTGTATTGTATATGCCCTCCATCTGCTTAATATTGTACTTAATGTGAAACTATAGATTAATATGATGTTGGTATTGTCTTCTTTTTACTTGACGTGGAACCTTCATAAACGAGTCTATGACTCAAAGTTACTTCCGAGATTGTAATAAATAAATAAAAAAAAAATAAAAAAAGTTATGTAGGTCTTCATTTTGTTACCAAATGTAAAATCAGAAAGGCACAATAAATCAAAGTACCAGAGATACTAAAGGTGCCAAATAAGGTCTGCAAAGTGTGAAATAATTATTTTTATTAAAATACAATATACTGTACTTGGATTCAAACTACTGATCCTTTGCCTGCTTAGCAAACACACACATTCAGTTGCACTGAACTGATGACAAGCGAACTGCAGGACCAGTAAAGGTGCTTTTTTTTGGGGGGGGGATGGGTGTTGCATTATTAGAGGGAGCTGAATGAGGGGCAGGTCTTACACTGCCACCAGGTGAAACTGTGAGCCTGTGACTTGTTGTTTTAGGATTGATTGGTACGAGAATATCCCCTTCCTCCCTGTATATGCATAACTTTGGCCAGTGCCATAATCTAAAAGAGGAGCAAAGACAGGGAGTGAAAAAACAGTTGAGGATTTAAACAGGGATCGGAACATACGCCTTTCTGAAGTCTGCCATAAGAGACAGCAGGAGTGTGTAAAGCCACTTGCAGTGATGATCTGATGCTACTGTTCTAGTAGTCTGCAGCTTAAACTATAGGAAAACATATGTTGCTGTAAAGTGGGGAACTCAAGGGTTCTGCAGTACTATTTGATATTGAGTGTTGCAATAGTGGGGGGAGTGTTGAATGTTTTAAAGTAATGGTGAGGTACCGGTAGAGTTAAAGGCAGCCATACCAACTAAGGGCAAAATCATACTGGCAGAGGTTGCATGATTTAATCATGTCATGCGGTCATGTGTGTGCTGCGACTTCAACCATGATATTGTGCTTGGATAACATCTAGGGTGAAGCTTTCAGCTGATCAATCAAGTTTTAATATTTTGTTTTGCCATTGTATAATTTTGTTTTGCATAGCCTTGCACTCTCGGTGTGTGATACCACTGCAAACCACTCATGCTTGGCACTTGTGGTTTATGTGGTTTCACACACCTTAAGTGTATAGAAAAATATGTACAATGCCCCATGTGTTATTCTGTATACAATATGTACACCCTTGATTACAGATACACAGACAGTGACAGCAGAAAAAGACTCAGAGACCATCCAGTCTGTCCCATTTGTTAGGTATTGCTCTACAGGTCTACTGCCTGACAGAATCTAGCTATCCACCCTCCCTCTCTTGTCAGAATCACCAAGCCATTGAATCTGTCCCAGCCTACTTTAACCCTTAGGCTGCCAACAGAATTAGAACATATAGGAATTCTGGACTGATATATCAGTCCACAGCACAACAAGGGTTAAGTCCTACTACAGTCCCTGTCTCCACTGCCCACTTCAGCAGCCCATTCCACTGGTCCACTCTCTCTCTCTCTCTCTCTCTCTCTCTCTCTCTTTATGTAGAACTACACTTCCTAACATCCTTCCTGAACCTCTCACCCACCAGCCTCCAATCATGCCCCTAGTTACTGCATTTTCATTCCTAGTGAACAAATCTTCTTTATCCAATTTATTATCATTTAGAAACTTGTATTTCTCTCTTATAGCCCCCTCCCTTTTAGCCTCCAGTATGTTCATGTTAAGATCTGTCAGCATTTCCTCACAGATCCACCCTTGTCACCCCTGGACCATCCTGACAACCCTCCGCTGCACCATCTTCAGCCTCTCCCTTTCCTTCTTCAAGTGTGGATTTCAGAAATATTGCAGAGTATTCTGTCTCTCCGCTCCTCAACATATCCTCCATGTTCATCTATACTGCTCCTACTGTAGCTTTTAGCACAGATCATCCTCGCCAGAGTACAAATTATGCACAGTATTTGTTTGCACATGTTGCTCTAGCCATTGTATACCATATTTTGCACGGCGTGCTCTGCTTTTCTAATTTGTCACATAGCACGCTAGCCACTGCACATTGCATTTGGCACAGACTGTCTTATCCACTGCATTAAGTATCTATCTGGTAACCAGGTTGGTTCACTGGGCCAAGGATTTGCTGGTTTTCAGGCAAAATCCAAGCAATACAACATGGCTGGTTACAGACAAAGTAGAAGACATGTTACAGAATATTGCAAGATGGTTTTTAACAACACATAAACAAGCAGAACCCAAAATGGAGAGTACAAAATGTAAAAAGATGAACGTTCACAGCGTGGAGTAAAGGACTAGGCCCATTCAAGCAGTAAAATTACTTACATAACAGGACTACGCTGCAAATTATAGACAGGAATCATAAATAATATGTACCAATCATGAGACATAATTTCACTTATTGTGCTCCTTATCTGTACTCCCCTGTTTAATCACCCCCCGGCCGGCTGGAAATGAGCTTCGGCTCAGCCTGCCATCCTGATCACCAATTTGTAAATAAATAACAAGACGAAAAGAACGGAACAGGGTCACCTCACAATTTGTTGGATGTTGTTCACGGTTATTACCTTGTGCCTGTAGGGGTCACAAACAAGATAGAAGGGCCTGGGCTTGTTAAACTCCTCAGCTGGGGGAGTGGTTTGGGAGGGATAGGGAGATAATATGGTGCCTCTGTCCAGAAAATGAATAGTGGGCTAGGTCAAACATACAATACTGCCCCCAAGGGAGCAGTATTAACCCACCTCCCCATGGGATAGGGGACACCACCCTGGCACCAACCAGTACCCACACTTTAGTTTTGGTAAAACACACTTTTGTACCAATGGATGTAGATAATACTATGTTCACACACCAAAATTGTGGAAATAACAACAGGTCTTTATTTAATGAGAAACTGGTCCTATAATAGAGAAAGTGTGATATGCGTTTAGCAAATTAATAGTGGGGATGGAAGAACTGGTTTGGCAAAAATCCAAACTGACCTGAACAAGCTGAAATGTTTGAAAACAAACAGCTCCGAACATTTTTGACTGTTTGGATTGGTTCAGAATAGACCCCCACCCCCAGTTTTCATTTTCCCTGGTGTCTAGTGGGTCCCTCTCCCTATCCCTGATCAATCCCCTGTAAGAAAAAAAAAATACAGTCTTAAAGCTTCCTTTTCAATCTGTGGACCGGGTCCTCCCTCCCTATCCCTGATCCCTTCTGATTAAATTAAATAACTAAGTGTCCCCAAATTATTATTATTCCCTGTTGTTTAGCAGACCCCCAACCCCCACCCCGGCACGTACTGCTCCCATTCCACTCCCCCACACACCCTGACCCCAAGCAAGCAACTAGCACAGCCTTTCCTCTTTGCCATGGCTGGCTGCCCACCTGACTGAGCTGACAATGAATGAGTGTGTACTTGTACAAGCACGCGGTCATTCATTGACAGCTCTCGCTGATTCCCTGAGGTCCTCTTGGGTGCAGCAGAGATGAGCAGAGGGCAGTTCTGGTCACCGCAGGGTGGGCAGGATGGGGGAACAGCATTGTGGACTCCCACCATTCCCCCCATCCTGCCCCCCCCCACAGCAACTGAAACTGCCCTCCACTCATCTCTCAGGGAATGAGTGGGAGCTGTCAATTAATGAGCTGCTTGCACAAGCACACGCCATTCACTGGCGGCCTGGGGCCAGGCGGGCAGCCAGCCATGGCAGAGAGGAAGGGCTCTGCCGGTTGCTTGCGCGAGGTCGGGGTCGGGGGAATTGGGGTGGGAGTAGTACCTGCCAGGGTGGGGGGTTGGGGGAGTCCTCTAGTTACCAGGGAAGAATAATAATTTGGGGGCACTTATTTAATTTAATCAAAAGGGATTGGGGATAGGGAGGGTGGACCCAGTCCACAGATTCAAAAGGAAGCTTTAGGATTATATATTTTTTTTTACTTACAAGGGAGTCCACTAAACACCACGAAACAGTGGGAAAACAAAAAAAAAAGCTGCATATTATTCTAAAAGGTTTGGATAAGGATCAGATAAGCATCCAAATCTTTTTTTTCTTATCCGAGCCTTTTAGAACCTCTGAACCTTTTGAGGTTCACCCATCCCTACTTACTAGGTTGCTGTCAGTCACAATTTTATGGTACAAGCCACAAAGATATGTTCCAGTCTCTCACTGCCCCCACACACAATATCCCATTGGTCAACAGTGCCGTTGGACCCCCAACTACCCACAGTTGTCGCAGTTCTTAACAAGAATTTGACCTCCAGATACAGTTATTATGCTACATTCTGTAGTTACTCCAGGAGAATTAACTGTTTTAGGCACGATGACACTGTGTTCAGGATCTTGCACTGGAACACTTACATCATTTTAGTAAGTTTGCAGTTTACAACAACCCCACCCAAATGACTTTTGGCTAGCAGTTTTATAAAAATAAATTTGTAATCCAACAGGGAACTTGTATTTCAAGGAAATAAAACTGTAATCCAACAGGAAATGGATTTATTGTAACTGGCTGGCTAGGCCAGTATTCATGCATCTGATGACCTTGTGCAGTTTGGGCTGGAACAGGATCACAGAAATGGGTTTCAGCAGCAGGACTTGGGTGCAGGGAGGCACCGATGATTTTCAGCAGGCAGTGTTCAGATGGATAGTAGCAGGCCTTGGATTGGGCCTGGTCACTCTTGCTTTTCACTGTGACTTCTGGCTTAGCTCTCACACAGACATGATGGTGATTGATTTCCAGGCAAGGCCTAAATCAAGGTGCTTCCCACCTCACCCTCAGGTGCACATGTGATCAAGGGTACTGGAGTACCCAGAGACTAGGCTCCTGACCTCACCTTTCTCTCAGTCACACCAATGCAGTAGTGGCTATCCCCTATCTCAAAGTTCAGCAGCAGTCTAGATTCGTTTTGCATCTCTGCTTTCTCAGTTTACAATAGACAGAAACAGCTATGCTTAAGTTTGGATTGAACTTCTGCAGCTCTCCCTATCACAAATACCAATTTAGGTTTTGAGCCCAGCTAGGGTCTCTCCTTTCTCCTCCTCAGCATGCCTGACTTCTCCAAATGCCCCAGCAGGACTACTGAAATCCCTCTGAGCCGATGGGAAGGTTCCAGTACAGGACTCAGATATCCAATTCTGCTGATATTCACAATTGTTGCCTTTTCATTGTTGCAAAAATTGCACCAAGCACTCTGGCCACTGGCTCCTAGAGTGCTTCAGGATTTTTCTTTGTGACTCTCAAACCCTAGCTGGCTGGTTCTGGGGTCAGAGGTCATCAAGATGGAAATGCCCCTGTTGTTTACACAGGCCTTTACTGCTGAGTTGCTGTTTCTAACATTTCTGTACCCCAAACACCACTGCAATATCTTTACTTTTTGAAGTTAGCCTTGGTAGTACTGTACTCCGATTGGGTCAGTGACAGCGACCTTTTTTGAGTGCAGGAGGCATTCCTTTCATCGCAGGCATGGAGCATGGATTAACTTAGCTACTCTACTCTTCTCTTCTCTTCTCTTTCTCTTCTCTTCTCTTCTCTTCTCTTCTCTTCTCTTCTCTTCACCACCTGGCCTCCAACACCAGTTCTAGTCTGAGGGCACCGGCAGTACTGGTGAACCCACCATGAGCCTCCAGTGTCTCATAAGGTAAGACCCACTATGAGGGTGGGTGTTACAGGAAAATTGTGTCACAGTTACCCACAAATGTAGATTGTTGGGGTCGTCCAGAGGAATTTGGTCCCCTGGATTCAAATTAAAACCAACTGTAAAGCTCAGTCACATGTCTATGCATCTCGTGTGACTGGATCCGCGTTCAAAATTAATCAACGTTTATGCTCAGTGCGCTAACAAGACAGCTTCATGAGATGAGACCTGTCTTTAACACACCAGAAAATGTTAATAAGAATAAACATTGAACAAATAATTGAAGTGAGACTTAGATATGTTGTTGCCAGTATGCCAGTGTTGGAGTGCAACTGTGCGATCCTCCCCAGAAATTGGCCATGTGGTACTAGGGTAATTAATTCTTTGAAGCCTGCCATTTTGTAACAATGTTTCACAAAGGAATGTTCAGACTTCTAAAAGCACTAATGGAAGACGTGGGTTTTAAGAGACACCAAACGTAGCCACTGTAGAATTCTTCTTGCAAGTTGGAAAAAGCATTTGTCAATGCAGAATGTTCGCCACTTGCACTGTTGTTATACCGGGTCTTTCTTGTGCACATTTTTGCTACATATTTACCCAGGATAGACCAGATGAGATGTAATATCTCATTTGCAGTGGGGTCCTGATTTTACACAGCTCCATAGTGCATTTACCCAGGATAGTAGAGGTGGGATACAATCTCTCATTTTTAGTGTGGCCCTACTTTTATAATGTATTTTTTCTAGGATAGATAATTTTAGATGCAACATCTCCTATTCAGTGGGGTTCTGTTGTAGGGTCCTGTTTTTATACAGTTTTGCAACATATATTTCCCAAGATAACCCAAGTGAGATGCAGTATCTAATTTTCAATGGGTTACTGCTTTGACACATCTTTGTACTGTATTCACCCAGAATAGCATACTCAGGTGTTATCTTGTTTTCAGTAGGATCATGCTGTTCCCAGTATTTACTCTATATTTATCCAAGATAGCATAGCTGACATGCAATATCTAATTTTCAATGGAGTTCTTCTTTTACCCATTTTTATAATTTATTTACCCAGGATAGCCCAACTGAAAAGCAAGCTACATTTTCAGCATGGTCCGGCTTTTACTATGTATTTTTTCCAGTACAGAGCAACATAGAGGCACGATTTAGTTGGGGCTCTGTAGTACTATGGTCATGCTTTTGCACATTTTTACTAAATATTTACTCAGGATAGACCAAATGAGATGTAACACCTCATTTACAGAGGTGTTCTGTTTTTATAATTATTTTTTAGACTGCATTTACCCAGGATAGTCCAGGTAAGAGGCAATATCTACTTTTCAGTGGGCTCCCACATTTTGACCCCAGATTTCCAACAGTCTTTTTATGATCTGACATTATAATTAAGACAGTTGGGATTTTTAAAATCCCAACCGAAAGATGATTTTGGAGTGCAACTTCGAAAACATGTTTTGGTGCAGATTTGAAAAATGACACCTGTCACGTTCAGGAGGTGGGGTAACACAAGTGATATGTTGAACATTATGGGCCAAAATCTGCAAAAATAAAGTTATGAGTAAATGGTGGAACAAGTCAACGTTTCTTCATAACTTAGTTGTTTTTTCAAATTTTGACACCAAATTTTAAACTTAGTTTTTTTTATTTATGACCACTCCTTCCAAACATAACAGATGTCATTTATAAAATAGTGGCCAAAATGTCGTTTCATGCCACAAGTGTGAAAATACATTTTAGCCAGGATCTGAAAAATGACAGCTAAGTGTTCATAAGGTGGTGAGAAAAAAATGTCTATATTGTAAATTTGGGTTGAAAATATGGAAAATTACCAAAGTTACAAGAGTGCATTGAAAAATGTCTACATCCACTCATAACTTTGTTGTTTTTTAATATTTTTACCCCAAATTTTCAGTTGTGACTCCACCTCATGAACATGATGGAGAAAATTTTCAAATCCAGTCTGAAAGGTGATTTCACACAGCTACTATGAAATCACTTTTTAGGACAGATTTGAATAATTTCACTGCTCTTGTTGGTGGTGGTGGTGGTGGTGGGGGGCCCAAATGGCCATGTTGAGAATTTGAGGAAAAACTATTAAGAAATGACCAAGTTATGAGGACAAGTGCAAAATGCATTGAAATTCATTGAACTGAGTACCTGATTTCCCCAGTTCCCGGTCCAGTGTTGAAAGGTGAAGGCATGTCTCCAGTCCAGACAGGATTATAGCACTAGATCCCAGGTAGGTAAGTAAGGGGGGGGGGGTTGCTGAGTGGGAGGGTCAGGTGGGGAGGATAATGGTGACGGTGAGCCAGCAATGGCAACAAACATTAATAGACGTTTTTGGTTTTTACAGGGTGTATAAAAATAAAATAAAAAAAGACTTCTAAAAAAGACTACCAGGGATGGTTTTCTTTATTTCAGGTACTAACACTGGTGACTGGACACCCCAGTGTTGGTTTAACTTCCGAGGCATGGGAAGTGACGGGGAGGTGGGAGCGATACTTGGCAGAGGATGGGATTACAGGAATTGAAAAGAAAGACTACAAGAGATGGTTTTCTTTATTTCAAGTATCAACTCTTGGAATTGGGCACCCCAGTGTTGGTGTTATGTTTGGCGGCACTGTGGGTGGGCTCCCTGATGTTGCACAATGACAATAGGCTGGTTGGGAGGGGGGTACTAACCAGCACCAGGGACTGGGCACTCCGATGTTGGAAAATTAAGAAGGAATGGAGAAGCAAGGAGAGGGGGGAGGAATGCTTGGCAGAGGGTGAAAGGGATTGTTTTTACATTGGGGGGCCACAACAAGCTGGTCATGATACTGATCAGCTTTGCTTCCTGGGTGGCATTATGCAGTTCAAAGGCAAGAGCTGCCCTATGATTTGGGCAGCTATTTTCTTTGAAATACACAAAGTTTCCACCCAGCAAGACCAGAAGAGTGTCATGATCAGCCTGACTGATGATTGGTCTGAAACTGTTGAGTCCTTTGCAGACTGCCCTGCACTGGACTAACAGTGACACACCTCTCAAAATCCACTATCAAATCGATATGTTCGCTTTGTGCACTTGCAAGAGCAAACATAACAAGCAGTAATGATGAAATACATTGAAATTACAAAGGTATCTCATTTCAAACAGAGTGACTAAAAATACCAGAATAAAATATCCTGGACCCTGGTTAAATGGAATGTTTTGGTGACAGATTCAACTGAAAGTTAACAGCCCTTATTACCAAAACAGTAAATACAGATACAAAGAAAAAAGCAAAAAAAAAAAAGGAAATATTTATGTCCTGTATTTATCTTCCCTGACTTCTTTATTACTAAGGACATTTGCGTGAAAACAGGATTCTCTATTCACTTGATCTTCATCTACTCTGGCTGTGTGTCTACAGGTGAGATCATAATCTTACCCTTTGACATCATAATTGCATCTACAGCAACTAGTTGAGATGTCACAGAGGGCAGTGATGACATTTGTGGATCAGCAGCCAGAGCAGAAGACCAAGGGACAAAAATCTTGTTTTAATGATAAATTTACAAGTTATATACTGTAGCTAAGGAAGAGGTAAATATTTCTGATACAGGCTTAACTGTTGCATATACTTTCTGTGTAAGTTAATAGGGCCTTCGGGGGGCTGGCCCAGTGGCACAGAGGGCTGATGCACTGGATGCCTTACCTCATGCTACACCAGTGATCTAGGTTCAGGAACGACCTCGGGTCATCGGATTGCCGGCACGGGGGGGGGGGTGAGCAGGGTTGAGCATGCCGGCAGGCAGCTCTCCTCTCCTCTCCTGAGGGTGGTGAGGGTGGGCTGATGCCCCCCTCATAGTTCTGCTTCCACCGGGTGGAGGTCCAGTGGGTAGCATAGGTGGAGAGGGGGTAGCAAAGTATCAGAAGGTGGAAGGGGCTGAGCTGGCACCATGGGGTGCAAAGCGTGCCTTCACACGCTTGCACAGCTGTGTGCTGGGGCCTCGGGGGGGGGTCAGGGAAGAAAAAAATCTGAAAAATACATACGTGTCCCCATTGCCAGTTGGCGGGAGGAGGCAATGGGGACCAGAAAGCTAAATTAAAAAATAGGGCCTTTGAGTGGTGTCTCTTATGGTATAAGAGACTCTGAGCATGAGGTTTGCATGTCAGGATGGTGAAATGAAGCTAAGAGGTTTTGGCTACCCAACTCTCACAACAGGAGCCTGTTATACCACAAGAAACACCCCGTGGAGGTCCTATCATCTTCTTATACATCACTCATGTTAGCTATAGTGATTTATAATACATTTTAAGTATTTGTTTTTCTATATTAAAAGTTTCCATAGCTGTCTTCCTGTCTTTGACATGGCGGGCTCCACATCTAACATTCCTGCGTGAGAGACCACTGTGTAGAGGATAAGAGGTACAGTGGCTCCGTGTGGACATCATGTAAGTGATTTATAATAACTGGGGTCCATTTTTTTCCATGGAGAAACCCAGTTATAATTCACTGTTTTAACCAGCTGATTGTAATGGCAAACATGTGCTGGGTTTACCTATGAGAAAGCCATGCACCACACTTCACTTTGTAAAAAAGCAGTCACTCAGAATCAAAACTGCATAATTTGTTTTGCCCCAACATTGTAACCTACCAGCGGCCAGATCTCCATCAACTTATCCCACACCTTCCAGCTGGTAACAGAAACTCCACCTCCTCATCGAGGAAAAAGAAAAAAAAGTAAAAGTGCCTCAAGCTGCGTGGCAGCTCAGCCTGATCATGCTACCACTGGGCTCTGCCCTCCGCCGTCCCATTCACTCCAGCTGCCACAATTTACCACATCCACTCTCATTGGTATAGTTAAACAAGCTCTCAATAAAAGAAGGCTAGGAAAAGATATACAAAACTGGGCACACTGCAGTAGAAAACGAGGTATTAAACAGTAGCAGTGTGCACAGCAGCACCATCTAGTGGTCAAACTAGACCCTATTCAACATACAGTAATGAAATCCTCAAGGCAAAAAAAGGAACTGCAGCAATTATATACAATACAACATGGGTGTGGGTGTGGGTGTATAAAACTTGAATTCTATATATACCCTTGGTGTGGGATGCTTTTATAAGCCCCCTTGAGCTTCACTCTTAGGGTTTATGTAGCATCCCACACCATGGGTGTGTATAAAATTCTCATTATACACCCCCCAAGTATTATTCGCCATATAATGTTTATTAAAAGGGGTCCCTTTATTGTCAGAGGTTCTTTAAATGTTTCTGACATGCGATGTGCTGCTGGAATAACACAAAGTCATCTGGTTGGATTTGACCAATCCTTGTGCTGATTTATCTCACTGCATGCTGAACGTGGAGAAAGCAGACAGACGATGAGGTTTGACACATACAACTGCAAAACATTTAAATCTACAATTTCAATCAGTTAAAGAATTGTTGTTCAATGTGTAAACAGTGTTGTAACCTAGCAGATGACCATCTCACCACATAAGAGTAAGCCGTGGTACAGACCACAAGCTGAACAATCGAGCAGACATGATAAATCGACAAGGCCTTTATCTGCTGGCTTCTTACATATGTTCATATGTAATTGCTGTAAAGTACTGTACAAACCTAATATCAACCTGTTTATGTAATTGCTCTGCTGCCTTTCTGTCTGGAGCCTTGCAATCTTGTAATTGTCAAACTGACGTAATGTATTTTTCCTGTTTCCTGCAGTTCGTGGCTGAGAAAGGGACTGAGGTTGCAGTCCACATGATCCAGTTATTAATAAACAAATAAACAGAAAATTGCGGAGGCACACTGGGATTAAAAAAAAGTTCAAGGCACAAGGAGGAAAGTCAAGCAGCCAGCTGAGCAGCAGCAGCACACAAAGGAATCAGCTCCTTTCGGGTTCTACAGTTACACCAAACAGAACTGATTGAATGTATCATGGAAGCAACCCTAACCCTGAATTAAGAGATTATCATAAGCAGATGAGATACAGCATGATTTACAATATGAAATAAATATTAATTGGAAAAATGTGTGAAATAACCTTAACTGGTTGTCCAATTGTCAAATTGCATTTAACAAATATTATTGAAGCACTGAAGAGATCTGTTAGCTGGAACAAAAAAAAGTTTCTTTTTTAAAACACAGTTTTAAATGTAATTGTTTTAAATATTTTTACATGTACTTTGCTATAGTGGGTGCAATTTACAACTTGATGAAGTGGTCAGTGTAACCACAAAACATTGATGACTTTAATATGTTCCGTTGACTGTAGGATTATATATTTTAGAACAGATATTCAAACTTTACACCTGTGAATGAATTATTTTCTCCACATGGGACTGGGCGTCTGATTTAGGGCTGTGGAGCAGACCCTTTCAGGTGCGTCACTTTGCCCTTTAGATACATACTGCCACACGGCTCCTTTTTGGTGACGTTTCTGATTCATCTCGCCCTTTTTATAATCAAACAATAAGTCACTACAGGGTTTGTGTGCATCATGGGATATCATTATGTCATGGGTGATGCAGAGTGCTGAGTACCTTAAACCAGTCCTGAAGTGGCAATATCACACACCGTATACTGACGCCGCAGGAAATCCCCGACAGCGAAGACCATCACAGTGACAGGATTTGGCCAAAATCTGCCTGTCACTGTGATGGTCTCCGCACAGTCAGGGCAATGCCTCGCAAGGTGTTTCACCCCCCCCCATCCAACTCCGACTCTGAGTTAGAATCCTAGAGACCGGGGGGGGGTGTTGGTTCGGGGTGCTCAGCCCTCCAATGAAAACATGGAGGCATCCCCGACACTGCATTGCCAACACTTGGCGATGAGGCTGTCACTGTCTGGGATGTCTCCGTAGCCGCTGTCGCTGTGGCATGGTGGAACCATCACACACAGTATATACCATGGAGTGCCTTATTGAAATTAAACAATGGCACATGGTTTTAAAAAGTAAACCAAATAATTAAGAAAGGACAAAAAATGAACTCCATTTTCATGGGAAAAAAGCAGTTTCTGAAAGGTGGAACACAGATGATAATGGATGGGCAACAGTGAACAATAATCCTATAGTGTATGGTGGAACGTAATTGAGTATGGACTTCCATACACCGTTAAAAGTCATTCTGCTGTAGTAGTAGTGATACTGCTACTAATGCAGAACAACTTTTTGTTCTGCGTCAGTAGCTATGTCGCAATGCAGCCACCCCCACCAGCCCTGTTTATAGGACAGGGGGCGTTGGAGAGTCGGGTGCATGATCTGGCCAGTGGGCTGGAGGGATGTGGAGTGCGGGTCTCTGGCATCAGACACTCACTGGGAAACATAAGCGATGCTGGTGTTCTGGCACCATATACTATATAGAACAGTGTACGGCATCCCAAACAACTCAGCAACTCTTCCCCCTCGTGTTTTCTATGACGGCAGAGGGACCTCTCGAGCTTCACTCTCCAGGTTATCAGCTGTCATAGAGAACACTCGGGGAAAGAATTGCCATGTTGTGTATGGGATGCCATACACTATCCTATGTGTGCTCACTTTGAGAGGTTGTCATGACAACCTCGAGAGGTGACCTCAGCATTGTTGTTTGCTGTTGCCCATTTGTTGTCTGTTGTAGTATATGGGTACGGTGGTCAACAACTGAGCATATCTCGAGCCTATCTAAAAAAAAGTGAAACTGCCTCATGTTGAGTTCATGCTTCATGTCGACGCGATTGAGTTCATTGCTACAGTGAGACTATCTGTCCTTTCTGCCACTGCCGGTCTTTCCCTGTCTCCTAAAGCCCTTTTTAATTCCCTTGTCCCCAACAGTCATGACGTAGCCAATTAAACAAAAATTGGTGAAACTGCCTTATGTCACCCTCATGCTTCCTGCTGCTCCTGCCAAGTTTCAAGCACAGTAGCAGGAACCTTAACAGAGTGGCTTATTTTTCTGCTCTTTTCTGGCAGTCACAGCCAGCATGTATGGGGTAATCTGATGAGACTAAGCAGGGAGGAGAGACCTGCAACTGGACGGGAGAGAGAGAGGGAAATCAGAAACCTGGAACCAGATGAAGTGAGAGGGAGAGCAGAAACCTGAGACTAGACAGGACTGAGAGAGACTGGAGTCTAAGGCAAGTGTCAAATGTTCTCCAGAATACAGTAAAGGACTGTATTATGGTGTATTGTAGGTTTGGAAAAAACACTGAAGCCACCACCAATCACTTGTTTTTCTTTTTGTAACTGTCAGTAGAAACCGAAAAAAAAGAGTGATCGGAGCGGATGCCAGGGTAATGGGAGCACGAGGACATTCTAAGTTGCTGTACCATCATAGTGATGCACGCAGGATGGTACTACAACAACACTTTGACTTCACTATAGTGGTACAACAATGTTAGGAATTTAGTGAATTTCATACGTAGTAGTGCTCTCCTGTACACTACAATGCAATATTCCAAGTTGTGGCTTTGTGCTGGTATATCCTCTCACAGGTTATAATCTCAAGAGACCAATCAGATTGTAAATGAGCCCCTGTATAAGTATGCAATAAGATACACCAGGGTTGGGTGTGTAATCAGGGGTCAATAACTGAATGCTTCTAGTGGGTTCCTAGTCAAGTGGCAGTTGTGCTGCGTGTCTTTAAACACATTGAAGGAAACTGCATTATTGTCCATAATTACACATCCCTCAAGGGTCTTATTGCACTCATATAAGAGTTCTACTCAAAACATTTTTAGTTTAGTTTCTTATGGATTTTAAAAAAGGAAGTACTGATTTCTGCAATAAATATGAGAAGGAAGACAAAAACATAGTTCCTGCTGAGACATTTTAATATTGTAGCCGAACGTGATGCAGAGGCCAAATAAGTACAGGAGTGTAATTATAGCCCAATAATTGCAGTCTTCTACTTGTTTTTTTAGCCAATCAGGTGGCTAGAATATTCTTGTCCATCTTATAATGTTTCAGAAATTTTGTTTACTCTTTGGGGAAAGTGTGAATATGATGTTCTAAAGCAGAAGGTGACTGCAAGATTAGTTTTGAGAGATGTCACAACCTTCAGTCCTTGGCGCAGCAACCCACTAAAAGCAAGTAGTTGTTCATGCCAGTAATCCCACTTGACAATGACTTTTCAACAGTGAGGTCCCCTACAGCGACTACAGTGCCACGTCGCTGTAGGGAACCTGCTGGAACCCGGCACTGTCTGTTGAGGGTCCTGTACCCCCTCAAATCAGCTCCAACTCGGTGTTGATAATCCTAAGTGGGAGTGTGTGGGGGGGGGTTCAGGGGTGAAACCCCTCTGAAGAAAACACTTAGTTCTATTGGAAACTGGCAGCCAACTGCAAAATGCGGTCGACCTGCCAGTTTCGCTGTCGGGGCATTAGACAAAAATTTTGTCGAACACCCGTCGTGGATCCGCCAATGCCAAAACATGTTTGCTTGCATGCTAGTAGAACAAATGTATCTTGAGGCTACAGACAGATCTTTCTTACCCCCAGTAGCCACTATTTCGTGCACTTTGGGTTCCACAGGGCTAAGAGGTATTGGCCCTGTGTTCAGAGGCTCTGTGGCAATATTTAGACAATTAACTACCTGTTTAAATAGGGAGCCATGTTGGGTGCAGTGCATAGTGACTGGGCACTATGCTGATATGGCCCCAGGTTGAATATTGGCCACAGGGGCCTGGTGGAGATAGTACCGCTCAAGTGGGATAGCGCCATGACTCCTGTGGGCCATATTCATTCCTAACATGCTAATGAGCCCATTGAGTAAGCAAGGCCCTAAGGGCCATTTGCACGCCTATTATGCACTCATTAACATACGTGTGCAGCCCCTGTGTGCCCATCTTATAGTTGTCTTGAATATTTCTAGTGGTCTAGAGGTCCTCCAGCCTCCAATCGACCATCATGTAGCTGTCTTGAATATTCCTGGGGTCTAGTGTTCCCCATGTGAGGGCATCCAACCCTGTCTTGACCAGCCCACTCAGGACCCTCCTCTCAGCACACCCCTTGTACCAGTCACCAAGCTAAACTATGGCAAATGTGACATCGACGGGCACAGCCCTTCCCTCACCACGTCAGCTGGCTGCTATCTGGCTGAGATCATGCCAGTGTTGGTTGATGTCACTAGTGCCGTAGTTTGGCTTATGTAACTAGGGCAACAGGTATGTGAGGAGGAAGGTCCTAATCAGGCAAGTTGGCATGGGGTTGAATTACCTAATGGGGGGTACAGGTCAGGCTATCAGGTTGCTTCTGCAGTGTAGTTTTCTCAGAGTGGAGCTCTGCTGTAGTGTCCTGCTTTTACACAATTTCATTACGTATTTTTCCAGGATAGCCCAGCCGAGATATATCTTGTTTCCAGTGGGGTCCTGCTTTGACACACTTTTACACTGTATTTACTCAGGATAGCACAACAGAGATGCAATATCTAATTCTCAGTGGAGTCCTGCTTCTATCAGTCTTTATAGTGCATGTATGTATTTACTTATTCATTTGTTAACCGGGTTGGTGCAATGGTCCAAAAACCTTTTTCAGGCATGGCCCGGGCCAGAGACTGCCACAATCAGTAGTAAAATACAGTGAACAACAGCAGTGAATCATACATAAGCAAGTATATAATCACAAACAGTACAGTCAGGCAAACATACAGAGGTGGACAAATAATACAAGCCCACAGTGCAAAATACAACAAACAACATGGGCATTATACTAGAAAAACATAAATATGTAAAAACAGGGCAAGGCATCAATTAACATGTGTGCTGAGATAGTCTGGATGTCCTTGGAGACGGGGATCTTTCCAGATCCCCTGAAGGAGGCTGTGGTTCGTCCCCTTCTTAAGAAGCCCCCCTTGGACCCTGACTTCTGGCTAACTACAGGTCTGTCTCTAACCTCCCTTTGTGGGTAAGGTTATTGTGAAGGTGGTGCTATCGCAGCTGGAGGACCATCTGACCAGCCACAATGTTTATGATTCTCTCCAGTACGGATTTAGGAAAAGACATAGTACCGAGACAGCCCTTGTCCGGGTACTAAATGACCTCCTAATAGTGAGAGATCGAAAGACCCATTCCATCTTGGTCCTTCTAGATCTCTCTGCGGCATTTGACACTGTGGACCATGGTGTACTGTTGGAGCACCTGCAGTTCATCTGTGGACTTTTGAAGATGGTCCTCAGATGATTTTGATCATTCCTCAAGTGTGGGACTCAGAGGGTGGTATCTGTATTTTTCCCTCAGCTCCATTCTCCCTATCCTGTGGGGTGCTGCAGGGCTCCATCTTGGTGCCCATGTTGTTTGTGGTATATATGCTGCCATTAGGAGTGATTATTAGGTGGTATGGCTTGAGTTTTCACTGCTGTGCAGATGATGCTCAGCTGTACATGTCCTTTGTGCCTGGACAGGGTGATGCTGTCTCGGTCTTTAATAGCTGTCTAGCAGAGATCCAGGACTGAATGAATGTGAGCTGGCTGTGGTTAAACCCAGAGAAAACTGAGGTGTTGGTTGTGGACTCAGGTCGTCAAGAGGCAGGTGTGTTGGTGGGACTGCCTTCAGGGTTTATGGCTTGGAGGTGTCCAGCTAACTACTTCAGACCAGGTGCGGAACCTGAATGTTATGTTTGATGACTGCCTGACCCTAAAATTGCATGTGTCAGTGGTTGTCAAAACCTCTTTTTACCACTGGAGGAATATCACCTGGGTAAAGCACCTGGTTCCTCCCGATGATCTTCCAGCTTTGGTCCAGGCCTTCATTACCTACCACCTTGACTATTGCAATGCCCTTTACCTTGGGCTTTCGGTGGCTGATATCCGCTGCTTGCAGCTGGTGCAGAATGCGGCATCCAGGCTTTTGACTGGTACCTCTAGGAAAAGTCAAATAACACCTGCACTCTGCGGACTGCACTGGCTGCCAATACAGTGGTGGATCACTTTCAAGGTCGGTTTGCTGACCTATAAGGCCCTACACGATTAGGGACCCAGTTATCTGCAAGATCTCCTTCATCCCTACTGCCCCCCCAACCTCTCCGATCCACTGACGAGGGATTGCTAGAGATTCCCAGGATTCGTTTACAAACATCTGGAGCTAGGTCATTTAGTTTTATGGCCCCGACCTTATGGAATTCTCTACCTCGTCAGGTGTGAGATTGCCTGACAGCCCAAAGTTTTAAAACCACCCTGAAAACGTATCTTTTTAGCCTGGCATTTTTAGATTTTTAAAGCTGCTGCTGTATTTTATTATTTAATTTTATACTGTTATTTATTAATTAATTAGACTCACTGTCTGTCTTGTTTCTTATTGCATTGTATGTAATATACCATTACCTAACAATTGTCCTCGTTAGTACTTCCAGCTACTGCTACTAGACTCATTATTCACCATGAAGGAATTGAACCACTGTTTCCAAACTGTTCTCCACTTATGACTACGTTTCACTACTGTATCTCTGTACTGTATAATATTACTGAGGTGTTATGTTGTGACTGTTCTTATATCGTATATCCAGTGTTCCTGTGCTAACCAGGTCCATCTTGTAAATGAGCTATGCTCAATGGTGTTCGCCTGGATAAATAAAGATTTGATTGCTTGATTGATTGATTGATTGAATGATTGAATCTGTTTGATTGTCATTGCATAGATGCCTTGGTTTCAGAAAGGCGGCATTTGGAGACAGACAAGAACAGTGGCAATGTTCATGAGGTGGGGTCTCAAAAAGCCTATGTTGCAAATCTGGTGGAAGAAATCTAAAAAATGGCTGTTTTACGGGCGTGCATTGCGCAGTTGCTATGTACGCTCAAAACTTCACGAATCCGCAATATTTTCATGCCAGATTTTCAACATTGTCATTGTTCTACACCTCCTTGTGAACAGTATAGCTGTAATTTTTCACATCCTGGCTGAAATGTGTTTCCACTTGCTTCTGGCGCCTGTGTGTGATCGCTATACAGAAATCAGTATTTAAGGACAGATTACAAAAATGACAGTGACACTCTATTCATGAGCAGAGGTCCTAAAATGCCTATGTTGAAAATTTGGTGATGATACTCCATAAAATGACTGTGTTACGAGTGTGCGTTGCGGTTTACGCATGCCTTTCGTGGCGTCATTTTATTTTGGCTCTGGATTTTCACCATTGGCATTTTTCCATACCTCTTGATGAACAGTACAGCTGTCATTTTACATATCCTGCCTAAATGTGTTTTGCACGTCCCCAGAGAATACATAGGTACATAGACAGTGTCGGCAGATAAGGGCCTATGGCCCTCCCAGTCTGCCCATTTGAGCTTGTAAGTTCAGTTTATGTTTTCCTAGAAGTCTGTTGTCCTTACCCTGACCTCCAGAATTCCTTTATGTCTATCCCATGCATTCTTAAATCCACTGATTGTTTCAGCCTCCACCACTTCCTCTGGCAGGGTGTTCCACTTGTCCACCACCCGTTCTGTGAAGAAATTCTTCCTCACGTTTCCTCTAAATCATCCTCCCTCAAACTTCATCCCATGCCCTCTAGTCCTGGAACATCTTTTTCACTTAAAAATAGTGTATTCCTGCACCCTGTTCCTCCCTGTAAGATACTTGTATGTCTCTATCATATCCCCTCTCTCCCTCCTCTCCTCCAGGGAGTACACAGTTCCTTCAACCTGTCCTCATAGGACTTGTGATGCAATCCATGTACCATCTTTGTTGCCCTCCTCTGAACCTTCTCTACCCTGTCTATGTCCTTATGTAGGTAAGGTCTCCAGAACTGTACACTGTACTCCAGGTGGGGCCTCACTAGTGTCTTGTATAGTGGAATTATGACCTCCCTTTTACTGCTGGTGATGCCCCTGCCTATGCATCCCAGCATCCTATTTGCTTTACCTGCTGCCTTGTCACACTGCTTCTACCTTGAGGTCATCAGAGATGATAACCCCAAGATCCCTTTCCTGCTTGGAGCATGCTATATCCTCACCCCCCCCAACTGATATATTGTGCCAGGGTTTTTATGCCCCATATGCATTATCTTGCACTTCTTTGCATTGAATTTCAACTGCCAAACCCCTGACCAATCTTCAAGTTTCTGCAGGTCCCTTCTCATTCTGTCTACACCCTCTGGTGTGTCTACCTTGTTACAGAGCTTTGTGTCATCAGCGAACAGTGAAATTCTGCCTTCTAGGTCCTGCGCAATGTCACTGATGAAGATGTTGAATAGGACTGGTCCCAGCACTGATCCCTTTGGTAACCCACTGGTCACTCTTCCCTCTGTGGAGTGACAGCCATTTACCACCACCCTCTGTGTCCTGCCGCCCAGCCAGTTACCTACCCACCACACTACTGTCCTGCCCACACCCATATTCCCCAGTTTGTGTAATAGTCTTCTATGTGGCACAGTGTCAAAGGCCTTGCTGAACTCCCTAGTCACCCAGTCAAAAAATTCAACGAGTTTGGTCTGACATGACCTCTCCCTGGTGAAACCATGCTGCCTTGGGTCCTGTAGTCCATTGACAACCAGATGTTCCACCAATCTCTCCTTCAGTAGTGCTTCCATGATCTTCCCCACTACCGAGGTGAGGCTGACTGGTCTGTAGTTCTCCGCTTCCTCTTTGTTCCCACTTTTGTATAAGGGGACTACATCTGCTGTCTTCCAGTCTTTGGGTACCTCCCCTGTTTCCAGTGATCAGCTAAACAGGAGAACCAGAGGTTCAGCCACCACCTCTCTTAGTTCTTTAAGGACCCTGGGGTGCACCCCATCTGGACTCATTGCTTTATCAACTCTTATTACTTCCAGTTCCTTCAGGACCCTTTCTCATGTAAAGGGACTTGTGTCCATTTCTGCACCATTCTCACCCCTTGTACTCCATTCAGACCCATTACCCTCCTCTTCCTCAGTAAAGACTGAGCAGAAATACCTGTTCAATATGTCAGCTTTACTGTTGTCATCCTCCACACGGCCCCCATCCTCCCCCTTCAGTCTCACTATCCCTCCCCTTGCCTTTGCGCAGTCGCTGTGCGAAATCACTTTTTTGGACAGTTTGAGGACATGACAGTGGCACTGTACATGAGCAGAGGTGCTAAAATGCCTGTGTTGAAAAATTTTGTGCCAAAAGTCCATAAAATGACTGTGTTACAAGCGTGCGTTGTGCAGTTTCCACGCACCCTTGTAACTTCGCAAATTTGCAATATTTACATGCCACATTTTCAACTCTGCCATTTTTCACACCTCCTTATGAACAGTACAGCTGTCATTTTTCACATCCTGCCCAAAATGTGTTTCTGCACTGCACTACCAAAGCCAATGCCAGCGCGACAACATTCGGCATTGACAAATGCTTGTTATGTATTTACACAGGATATGCCAGCTAAGAGGCAACAGTTCAGTGGGCACCAACATTCTGTACCGAAATGTTATAGTCTTTTTCTGACCTCATGTTATGATCAAGACTGGTGGAATTTTAAAATCCCATCTGAAAGGTGATTTGCAGAGCGACTACAGAAATATGTTTTGAGAGTATTTGAAAACTGACATCTGACATGTTCATGAGGTTGGGTAACACATGGGCTACAAATTAAAATTTGGGGCCAAGATCTGCAAAGATTAAGTTATAAGTAAACATCTTAAAAAAAAATCAATGTTTCATCGTAACATAGATTTTTTTTTCTTCACACTTTGACCCCAAATTTTCAACAGAGTTTGTTTATGGACCCACCTTATTATTAGGACAGGTGCAATTTTTTTTAAATCCCATCTGAAAGGTGATTTTGTGGTGTGACAGTGAAAATACATTTTAGAGGGAACTTGGAAAAATGGCACCTGTCACGGTCATGAGGTGAGGTGAGGTAACAAAAGGGCTATGATGAAATTCTGGGGCCAAAATATAAAAAATTGACAATGTTATGAATAAAATAGAGCTGGGCAAAATCATCAAATTCTGATTTTGTGTAATTTTTGTGAAATTTTGCAAATCTTTGTGAAATTGTATGAATTTTTTGGGAATGTTCCACAATTCTTTAATTTGTTATACCTCAGTCTGTTTTACAACTAGAGATCTGGGGCCAGATATTCAAAGCCTTGCGCTGGGTGCAAACCATTTGCACCAAAATTGCACCGCATTTGCACCGGGCTGCAATATTCAAAAGTGCAGATACCACTGGTACAACATGATAGCACCAGCGCTAGAAATTAATGTATGCAGGGGACCGATAGAAGGGTGGGGCCATGAATATCGGCGCACTGGGCTATTCAAAATTATAGTGCCGTGCTACAGCCGTTAGCACAACCTGTAGTGCGGTGCTAAATACCACCATTGAAAAACATGCAGTAACACTGGGCAATCATGGACAAGTGCCCCCCCCATCCCAGAGACATGGAAACATACTGTACACCTTCCCTGATGCTATAGTGGCCCCCCATCCACGATCCCCGATCAACCATACATATCCTGGAATCAAATAGCAAATTCCCTGGTGGTCTAGTGGCCCCCTCCTCGATGCCTGGTGTCCCCCGATCATAAATCAGTATAAAACTCCCTGTTCATTAATGGTTCAGGGTTTCCCCTCCCCGCACCCCGATGTCCCCGATCGTAAATCTGTTTAAAATCCCCATTCATTAGTGGTTTAGGGTTCCCTCCTCCCTGCACCCTGATGTCTCAGACTGTAAATCTGTATAAAAATCCCCATTCATTAGTGGTTCAGGGTTCCCTCCTCCCTGCACCCTGATGTCCCAGACTGTAAATCTGTATAAA
Organism: Neoceratodus forsteri; assembly: GCA_016271365.2. NCBI lineage: Eukaryota > Metazoa > Chordata > Ceratodontiformes > Ceratodontidae > Neoceratodus > Neoceratodus forsteri. The sequence continues at coordinate 1,703,138,711 of CM028129.1, read as the reverse complement.
AATCCCCATTCATTGGTGGTTCAGGGTTCCCTCCTCCCTGCACACTGATGTCCCAGATTGTAAATCTGTATAAAAATCCCCATTCATTGGTGGTTCAGGGTTCCCTTCTCCCTGCACCCTGATGTCCCAGATTGTAAATCTGTATAAAGATCCCTGTTAGTAGTGGTTCAGGGTTCCCTCCTCCCTGCACCCTGATGTCCCAGATTGTAAATCTGTATAAAATCCCCGTTCAGTAGTGGTCCAGGGTTCTCCCCTCCCTGAACCCTGACGTTCTCATTGCCAATGCAGAAGAGCATGCCACTGTCATTGGTGGCCAAGTGTCCCCCACCCCAGCAGGTTGTTCCCATCCCACCACCCTACACCCCCATACCAAAACAGGGCTGGGGGGGAACACTGAATCACTACTTAACGGGGAATTTTATACAGATTTACCTGCTGCCTTCCAGGGTGCATGAGAGGGGAACTGTGAACCACTACTGAATGGGGAGTTTTATACAGATTTACAAGCGGGGACTCTGGGGTGTGGAGAGGGGGGAACCTTGAACCACCACGGTGATTTATATACAGATTTCATAATCAGGGACTTTGAGATGGGAGGGGGGAACACTGGACCACTAATGATGGGGAATATATTTTCCAATTTCACAAATGGGGACATCGGGGTTTGGGGGTTCTGTTCCAGCAATGACTTTGGGGCATGTCTGTATGTGTTCAACGGTGACATCGGGGTTTGAGGGGCCATTGGAATACCATGGACACATACCACGGACACAGACCATTTATAATATACTGTATATATATATATATATATATATATATATATATATATATATATCCACAACATGTATGGAGGATTGGCATGTGGGGCACTGGATCACCTTCCATTCACACCAGCATCAGTGCATGCCGACTAAGTCAGATCACACATGCAGTCATGGCCTCTAAGTGCAGCGCCCACACATCCTCCAGAGACCATCTACGACCTCACTCCAAAGCATCCAAGGAGGGGAAAACAGTTCAAATACTCCTGACTCTGTGTTTGTTTCCATGGCCTGAGGCTCATGTTGCCCCTGGATTTTCCAGCTGTTCCTGTTCTCATCAGGGTACACTGGGTCATACCCCTCCACTGTCCCTGATTATGAGGGAAGTCCCTCATTTTACCCCTCAGAATAGTTCTGTCCCTCATTCATCCCTCGGGGAAAAGGTACCATTCACACAGCGAATGTGCTGTACATTCATACTTCACAGTATATATTTGTAATATTCTGTGATTCTAACTCAATAATAAACTTTCTACAGGTAAACATATTGTCTTCCACTGTGTTCTGGGCTTGTAGCTCCCTGTTTGCATATGTGTCTCTCATTCTGTTGAACAGTGCCCCTCATTGTATCTCATTTGGAGTGTCTGTATCCCCCATGTCAGTGATGGACAATTGAGAGGTATGCACTAAGTATGCCTGCTGACACCTGTGGCCTGTAGCTACCAAACCGTTGCTCAGTCTGGCATACAGGTGGAGCTGTGTGCACACCCCAGCATCCAGTTTCTGACCTGTAGTTCCAGTCTGACATACAGGTGGAGCTGTGTGCACCATGCAATAGCGCCGGTCAGACTGCAGAGTAATGTATGCAAAGTAGGCCAAGATGAGATGCTAACAAGGCTGTTTGCGCAGAAATTGTTTAGGTAGGCTCATTTGCATAGGAGCTATGAATATAGCAAACGTTAACCCTGTGCTAATGTGTTAGCCTGGGGCAAACGTGATAGCATTGGGCTAATGTGTTTGCACTGGGCTAACCTGTCAGAACCATAGCACAGTTCTGTTGTGTTTGGCATGCAATGTTGTTTGCAGTTGTTGTGCACCACTCCATTGCTATCACACACACTGGCTGCCTACTGTAACACTGCCTTACTCCACCTCTGTGTGCACTTGGCTGCTGCTGCAGTTTGGCCTTCCCGGTTGCTATATTCAGAGCTGTCTTATTTGCCGGGCTATTTTTGCACTGCACTCTCAGCCGTGTTTGCACGCTATATTCAACTGATTTAGCCCCAGGGCTATTCCATCAAATATAGCATGCAGATGGATCTGGGCTAATTTTGCACGCTGGGCAGTGCTAATTTAACCCTGAGGCTGAGTTTTGAATACTGGGCTCCTGATGTGTGTCACACATATGGGATTGTAGAGGCCATAAAATGCCATCAAGTTTCATGACATTTGCTTGAATGGAGGGGGAGTTATATGGGTTCAGAGTTCCAGCATTTAATTATTCATGTGAACATTTCAGAAAACATTTCTATGCTTATGACTTAGCCACGTTTGGAGCAAGATATATGAAAATTTGAATTCATACTTTCTTGAAAAAATCACAGAACCTGCTAAATGGAGAGGTAATTGATTATATAAATTGCAAGTTGGAGGCATTCAGAATTTCACCCTTCATTTGTTTAATTGTGTGAACTTTTCAGAATATCTGGATGTTTATAGCCCCACTGCTATTGCAGGTATACACTCAAGATTTGGCACGTATACCAAAGCAAATATGTCCTCGAATATAATTAAGGTGGATAAACGTGGTGTAGAAGGTGAACATTTATTGTTGATACTTCAGAAATTACTAATGGGCAAAATTTGCCAGAAAATTCATGGATGCATAATAGGTAAAGCCACTAGAATTTCAGCTGTGGAATTTAACTTCCACTAAGCACGTATCACCACTGAATCACCATCTCTGCACTGGCACCATGGCCCTGCAGTACACCTCCAACACTCCTGCAACAGTGATGCCAAGCATTATGCCCCATCATGGCTATAGATAGCCAGATACTTGTGTCACAATGGCCTAAGTCGCAACTAGTTATAAGGCTTGACATCACCTTGGTGGCACTATTTTCAAATAGTAAAAATATACATTGCTATCAACAGGGTTGTTAAAGAGTCAGCAGGTGGGATTTACAGAAGCAATGCTGCACATGCATGTGCTTCCACAAGCCATTAAGTCAGTGAGCTCTAGTGGTTATCTGGCATATTGCAGGGTTTCAGGGAAGTGCACTGTGATGTCCATGGCTACCCTGTTCACATGGATATATCCTGATCGGACTGAACAAAGCCGTCATTCAGTTGGCTACCAGGTTTTTCTCCAGCATTTTTTTCCCCTCCCATTTCCCCTAGTGGGCCGATGCCTTTGTCAGCCTCACACAGCCACAGTTTTCCTCGTGGCATAGGCTGGAGAACGCTTCCTGGCCTAGCCACAGTGGTCACTGTGTTAGTAGAACCCACTTGCCAACCCTCCCCAACCGAGATGCACTGCCAAGCAACAGCTGTGTCAGCCATGGCCTGCCTCCTGATGTGACTGCCTGGGCTTGCTTCCAAGCCCGGGTCATAAGCACGGCAGCATGACACTGTGTTGCTAGGCTATGGGTATGTCTAAAAACCTAGTAATTAGGGTAAATGAAGCTAACAAAATTGTTGATATTCTATTCTCTAGTTTTAAAGTTATAGGGCTTAAAATTCTGCAGTTTACATAATGGTGGAATTTAATTTTAAAATGTCCAAATGTTTGAAGGCTTATAACTCAGCTACCTTTAAAGACAGAGATTTGAAACTTGATACACATATGTGTGGGCCCTGTTAAACCCAACATAATAAGTGTGGTGCAATGTGGATTAATGCTTTAGAAATTCTGCAGTTTACATTATTGTAAAACATAATTTAAAAATTTCTAAAAGATATAGAAGGCTTATAACTCAGTCACCTTTACAGACAGAAATCGGAAACTTAGTAGGAACCCATATGGCCTTGGTAGATCCAGTACACCAGATTTGGTGCAATTTGGACCAATTACTTTTAGCATTAGACATAAATAACTGAAATCACAATTTTGGAGAAATTTTGTGAAATTTCAAAGAAGAGAACTAAACATTTTACCAGAATTTCACTAGCAGAACAAACATTTTGCCCAGACCAAGAGTCTTTTTTTTTTCCCCTTCAATTGTTTAACCAGGAGTGGCAGGTGTGACCTGGGAGCACCGGGAAGTTAAGTGACTTGCTTAGGGTCACACAGTATGCAAGTGAGGGCTGTGGGATTCAAACCCAGGTCTCCAGACCAGTAAGTAGACCGATGCTTCCAAGGTATAGTTGTATGAATGGATAGTGCTTAAGTACTTGGAGATGGACATGAATAAGTCAGTGATTATAGTTCATGATGAACTGACAGTAAGATAGTGCTGATACTGGAACAAATGAGTTAAACGGTATAAGTTGATGGTGTGGCTTTACTCTGTATCCCATCACAGGAAGGAAGGTTAGTTGTTTAGGATGTGACACCCCCCCAAAAGAATTATGATATCCACGATTAAGTCCTCCAACTCCGGAGAGTATGGCCGGCAGCACGCAGGAGAGGGAAAAAAAACCCTTAGGGGGAAACCTCTGAGGACCCATGGCTGCCAACCCACCCATCCTTCTGGGCATACTAAAAGAACATAATCCTAACTAAGTAATTTATTGGCTAGTCCACATTGCAGGTTAAAGATGATCCAGCTTAATGTTCGTGGTAAGAAATGAAGGTCAAAACAGGCTTCCAAGTCTTGCGTGAGCGCTACAGGTATTGTAGGAACATGTAAAGCATCTAGATAATGGCACTGAGCTTAGCATTGCTGGCATATGTCCAACAGATTCAGGAAATGGTTATGATGAGGAGCTCCTAGGGCTAACACAAGACAATTAGAATTTGTAGAGTACTTTTCCAGGCTCTGACGCTTGTGGGCTGGGGGCAGGATATATTGGAGTAGTTCAGCCTCCTGGCTTCTGCTGATGGAAGGCAGAAGAATCCATGGAATGGTAGAATGGCTTAAGATGAAGCTGATGACTGATGAACTCAGTTCAGTTGATAGGATGAAGATAGTAGGATATGCTTAGGTTATGATATAGAAGGCATATGGCAGTAAAGCTGAGCTGGAATCCTGGTAGGAGTTGAGGGTAGTAAATCCAAAGCACTGGTGCGAAGTTGGGAAGCATCCAAAGAAGTATGACAGGGTGAGCTCAATAGGTGAGGATGTGTGGCTGGATCGTGTAAATTAGAAGATGAGGTGGTAAATAGTGAGTAAATGGACAGGTTGGTCAGTCGATAAGTAGTAGAACGTGGCAGCTAGTCCTTTGGCTGAGATGCGCAGCTTGACCTGCAGCTGGAGAGGCAAGTGGAGTGGCGACTAGCTCATGTAAACATGTAAGTGCAGCCAGACCCTCGTAGGTCCACTGTTTAAGGAAGTAGAGTGACAGCTAGCTTTCGTATGCTAGTGTGCGCAGTTGGTCCACACGTAGGTTAGATGATTAACACGAAATGAATTGCGAGGGTGGTCAATTGTTAAGTAGTTGAAACGTGGCAACTAGTCCCTTGGCTGAAATGCGCAGCTTAATCTGTCAGCTGGTGAGGCAAGTAGAGGTGACTAGCTCCAGGTAACATGTAAACGCAGCTAGACCTTCGTAAGTTTGCTGGTAAATGAACCTCTAGGTCCTAAAGGCAAAGCAGGTACGAGGTAGAAATATATGAACCTCCGGCCCAGACTGGGTGTGGCAGGTAGACAGAAATAAATACCTCCAGGCCCTATATTGGTGAGGCAGGCATGGTGAAAGAATAGTCGAATCTCCAGGCTGCTGGGCGGCAAGGCAGGTGGCGTAAGAGAACAACTTTGAAAGCAATGGCATGATAGGTCACGTCCATTAGGTAAGTATGTGTGGTGGACCACATAAGTTTAGGAAATGAGGGAGTAAGTAGCAAGTAGATGGACCAAGTTGGTCAGCTGATAAGTAATAGGATGTGGCAGCTAGTTCCTCAATGAGATGCACAGCTTAACCATCAGATGGTGAGGTAAGTAGAGAGGCAACTAGCTCCAGGTAACATAAAATGTGGCCAGACCTTCATAGGTCTGCTGGTAGTAATTGAATGTGGCAGGTAGTCTCGGTGAGATGTGCAGTTTAACCATCAGCTGGTGAGGTAAATAGAGAGGCGGCTAGTTCCAGTAACATCAAAGTGCAGCTAGGCCTTCGTAGGTCTGCTGGTAAGTAAATAGAGTGGCAAGTTAATAAGTAGTAGAGTTGGCAGTTAGTCCCATGGTTAAGATGCACAGCTGGACCTTTGTAGGTCAGCTGGCATAGTACGAAGAGTGGTGACAAGCTCCATGACATTACGTTGCGCAGCCAGACCTTACTGGTCTGCTGGTCAGTCGGTACAGTGGCAGCTAACCTTCCTAAGCTAGTGTGCACAGTTGGTCCCTACCTGGGTTAGCTGATTAGTGTGAATGAATTGAGGGTATAGAGCATATCCTGGGTGACTGCTATGAGAGACAGTGAGATCCACAGGGGAACATATGTGATCCACTAAGGCGGAGTCATACTTGTCAAGTAAGTCTAGATAAGGAAGTCTTCCGAAGAGGAGAGGAGCTTGAATGAATAACTAAAATCCAGTGCAGAATTTGAGCTTGGAATCAATGCAGAGTAAGGTAGAAGCCAGGTAGGAGTTAGGAATATATGAACGATCCAGGCCCAGACTGGGCATGGCAGGCTGAGTAGTATGAACCTCCCAGCCGGGTGCAGCACAGGCAGGCATAGTGTACAAATAGACAAACCTCCAGGCCTGAAGGCGAGGTAGGTATGAGGTAGAAGTATACGAACTTCCAGGCCCAGATAGGGCGTAGCAGGTTGACAGAATTCAGGAATCTCCAGGCCTGATGCTGGGCGAGGCAGGTGGAATAAGTGGGCATCCTTGGAAGCTGCTGAATGAGCACTGAGCTGATCTGAGAGCGTTTGAGTGTGAAGACCTGCAAGTTTAGTATAGTTAGGAGATTACAGGCAGCTAGGGAAGAGCAGGAGTCAGGAATGCAAATTGCACATGCCATAGGTAACAAATTGCAAGCTCCGACCCTCACGTAGGTCAGTAGTAAGTAGTAGCAGTAGTGGTGGAGTGCATAAATGTAGGCAAAGTAGCATGGAGTAGTATTGAAAAATGCAAGGTACATGGTGGGGACCGATGAGTATGGAATTTGCAGGTAATTGGTCTGACCCTCCTAACATTTGTGGTGATAGGTGACCAAGCAGCAATACAGAAGGCTATAATGCGCAGCACGTCCTTATTTATGAAACAAAACAAGTCCACAGTAGAAGGCCCCATGTACAGTAGCTACTGTAGTGATAGGAAATGTAACTAGCAACTGAGTTCTCCGATTGTAGAATTGGAGTATCCAGAGGAAGAGGTAGCAGTATGAGAAGCATCAGGAAATATGCAGAGCAGGGGTCAAATGACTGAAGTCAGAGCTCTAAGGCAGGTCATGGCAGATGAAAAGCATGGGACGGCTTTAAATGAAATGCTATCATAGAGCCAGCGTCGGATAAAGGGCAGTAGTAGTAGAGAGAGTGTGCGAATGGAGATGAATACCATGGGTTGAGCTCCAGTTCATGTCCCATCTTCCTGTAGTCAATTGGAAAGAAAAACTAGTATTGGCTAGCTGGTAGCTGAACCAGTGAAATCCTAGAGCGGGTCATGACCGTTTAAGGTAGATTCAGCAATTGCCGAATTGTTAGCAACTGAAATAGCATAATGTGCAAAACACACGCTGGAGGTGCTTAAAGTATCTGGAGCAAGTGGCGAGTAGCCAGGAAGTGCAAGCAACGGGCGCAGCCATGATTGTACATGAAGGGACCTTGCACTTAGCAAGAGTAATGTTGTTTGGTTGGAAGGCGTGCTATTCTGGTGCTTGCACCTGGATCTGATAGACGAGGCAAAGGCTCAGGACAGATAAACTGGCTAGGAGGTAGAAATCTGGAATGCTAACTTTAGGTCCTGCATGGTAATGTATAACATGGTTCGCTATCCGGTGAGCGTGGAGCAGGTTGAAGAGAAAGCGGGCTGAGGAAGGTACTAAGGCGCAGTAGCAAGAGTGCCGGAGCCAGCATGTATGGCGCTGAATGGAGACTGAACGCGGAGGATGCAGCGGCTGGAAGAGAAGGCAGCAGCAGCATGGAGTAGCAGGTTAATCCAAGCGGGTGTCCAGTAGAATGCAGATGGCAGTGATGCAGGTGAAAGCTCTCTGAGTGGAGCGCTGAAGAAGGGAGGCAGCAGTAGGTGAGCAGGAGCAGCAGCGGACAAACTAGGCATGGCCGGCAAAGAGAGAGAGCCCCAAAAAAAAAACACCAAAACAAGCTTGGAACAGCACAGGAGGGACAGAACGGGGAGGGCAACACAGAAGGAGCAGCAAGCAGACAGAATGGGAAAGTGGAGGGCAAAACAAGCGTGAGGCAGGTAAGGGAAGGGGGGGGCCAGCTGCGCCACCAGAAAGCTAGTGCGCCTCGCCCTAAGCAGAGCAGCAGGCTCTGCTTGCTTAAGTAGGATATGGGGGAGGAGCTCTTCCCCCATATAACTACAGGCAGAGCCTTTCAAATATAAAAAAGATGACGAGGGGCCATTTTATTATTGCAAGAGTAGGAAGAGGGATACAAGTGGCAGTTTTGGGCATCCGCTGCCAGTTAAGGTGCAGGTGAGGCTTCTTATCTGGATAGGGGAATTGGGGACATGATTGTGAGGAGGGTGGGATGCATGGCAACAGCAGGTGGGACGTCTTGTTGGGACAGAGGCACTAGTGACATGGTCAGGAGGAGGAGGGAACAGTTATCAGCAGCAGTGGGTGGGTCTTCTCGTTAAACCAGGGGCAGGAGGGACACAAGAGAATGGCAAAATGCCTAGTAGCACAGCGTTGAATTTCTTACTGGGACAGGGCATGCTGCATCAGCTGAGGCCATATGAAGGGATGCAGCTACAGCTGCACTGTGATTGGTGCGACTGCATACTTTCATATGCAAAATGTTTACACCCATCAGCCAGCAAACCAGCATCAGTGGCAGCCTTGCCAGGGTAGGGTGTACACATGCACCTCTCCTGCAGACTCAGCTGCATTGGCTGGGAACAGAACCTACTTCCCTGGCCCCTACTCTTTCTGAGCAATGCCAAAATGTTTGCTTTGCAAATGCACCCAAACAAACCTAAAACAACGAATTTATGCATTTTTTCATTCCAGTTTTATTTTCTCCTGCCTCACCTGCTGCCTTCTGGTCAGCTCCCCTGGCACTATCACTCATCATCCCTGGGAAAATACCCCACCCTCCATGTTTCTGTATGATGGGGTCCCCAGGGAGGGGGCTGGCACTCCCCCAGTTAGGTCTAGATCTGGCCAGGTTAGTTGGTAGAGTGGAAATAGTGAGGAGCAGCCCAGTATCCTGCAAGTCAATTCATTTTCTCCTCATAGTGCATGATAGCATAGAATTCACTTGGTATCCAGTGGCCCACTTCAAGTGTGCATCTGCTGCATGGCCAACCAGCCACCACTGGATGGCAGGCAAACAGCAGAGAATGTTGACCAGCTCCCCCCATCCCTGAGGGAGGAGCGCTGACTCGGGTAGTGCTCATTGCTCCTTCTCTGGTCGGCCTCTAGCAACCCAAATTCTTTCTCGAACCCAGGTCATTGGGGTAGCAAGAGGAAATACAGGTACTTCTGCTACACTACCTGACTGGCCCTTAGATTTCTACATTTTAATCAGCAGTCCACTTTATTTCTCTTTTGATGAACTAACACTATTGAAAATCAATTTTAAAACAATTAGAATATCTGTGCTTGACTCTATGTTGTTCTCTGCGGAAGTAGATATGCAGCAAAATCATGGTGCTTCAGTAGAGGGGAGCAAGCCACATAGATTTCTTAAGTGTTAGGGACCTTAAAGTAACAGCCCGTCACAGCTAGGTGTAGTGTTCACCTTGCTTTACTGTTTTGCCAGTGAAATATGAACTCACTGTCCTTCTCTCTCTGTTATCTGATGTTAATATGTATTAACATTAATCATAGTTGATAAGAGCAAGCTGTTTCAAGTCCAAGTTTATTCTAAAGTTTGCAATCAGGTGTAGGGGGTACAAAATGTTGACCTTTTTACATTTTACATGCATGCACAATCAGATGAAATAAAAAGAAAAGCAAAAGATACCCAAAACAAAACAGATGACATGAAATAACAAATACAACGCTATACAGTAGGTATCACAAACACACCACTGTATGCACATTGCTCAAGACCAAATCCTTGGCCCTCTGCTCTTCTCCAGTTTTGTTAATGATCTCCCCAAGCACAGTGGAAGGTGTCATCTACTTGCAGTATGGATGCTGAAGACACCATCCTGTACTACAGTGGAACGGCAATGTCCTAAGTTAATATAGTGCTCCAGTCTGAGTTCAAATATAGGATCCCTGCGGGGTGGGCATCTTCCTCAGTTAACATAGGGGCAAGGCATCACTACCTTACACTGCCACTGGGTTACCGTAGAAGTTTACAGTGGCTCCTGGGTGCTTTTGTCACTCAGCAGTTTGGCGGGGGGGGGGTGCACCTAAAAAGAAGGAAATAAGCAGTGCCTCTACCCAGAGAAAGATTTAAGAGGGCCTAATGATTAGTTAGTACAATTCCCTGTGATGCTGTACCTAGCCACCATCCCAATGTGGTCATTTCACCCACAGACCCCACACAAAGGCAACAGTTCTCCCAGTCAGCATGCACATTATGGTGGAGTCGATCATGAGAGCTGGCTTAACAGTAATGCAAATTTATTTTTAGGAGCTAGCCTGAAAAGGAAAATAAGGGTTAAGTAACCAATTCCCCAACCATGGGGTAATACTTTATGTGGCTTCCTTAGGTACCCTACTGGGGAGAGGGGTTCATTTACCACACTTCTTCACGTGGCCTTAATTAGTTACCCTTCCAGGTGCATCCCAAACTCAGCTCTCACCCACACCACAATGCAGTAAAGTATTCAGATGGTTCTCCTGTACTGGAGGCTGCTAACCTTTCCCACCTTGTATCAGAGATATATCTTAAGTATTAAATGGGAGCTCCTTAAACAGAGTTCCTAGGTATGCAGGGTAGAGTCAGTGCAGGTCTGTGGATGTTGCTGTAAGGTGGCCAGCGTTGGTGCACTTTCACTATAACAGTAGCACATGTTCAATATTAACCCCTCTGAAATGTCATGAAGTTGCTTAAATGGCACTGAACCTCAAACAAGATATTTGTAGATCCTTGCATGATGGCCAAATACAAGCAAGCACTCTCCAAACAAAAGTGACCTAGATGGAGCAAGGCAACCCTTGATGTTCCTGATATTCCCCAGTTGGCCTGCTCCTTCCTCACCCTGCAGGCCTGGGGACTGCTGCTCTCCCATGGTACCTCTTGATCAGCTATAGGCTCCCTCTCCGGTCACACTCCACAAGCTCTCAGGTGCTGTCTTCTCTGGTTCATCCCTAATGTCCAGCTGGCTCTTTCTCTTAGCTTGGCTTCTGCTGTTCCATAGTGACACACACGTCATAGCTTCTGATATCTCTGGGCAGTTGCAGCCTGACATCTCACTGCAGTGACTGCTAACAGAACCCTCACAACAGCCTGGCTTTGGCTTCTCCATTCTGTTTTCCTTGCTCCGCACTGGTAGTCTCAGTGTTGCCTACTTGAGCTGGATAGCACATGAATGCCACTTTTTCCCGCCCCAGGAACAAGCAGCTCTGACTTCTTTAGAGATGCACAGTCTGTTATTGCTCAGCTTAAACTCTCCTTTTTTTTAACATTATGTAGGCCACCAAACTGGACACTATTCTGGAGGAAAGTGCTATAGCAACACATGCTCGCACTTCCCTCTACTGTTCTGAAACTGCCGACTCGCTCGCTGTGGTCTGTGTGTGGTCAGCAGCTTCTTTTTGAACAAATAACAGTCAGCTGTGCATAAAGTACAACGTTTTCTATCTTTTACAACTCAGGGTGCCTCTACAGAATGTCTGAAACCATACCATTCATCATCTACATGTATCAGGACTATTCGTTGTGATTTACTTAATAGTTTTGTATATTTATTATCAGAAGAAGGTCTGTTATGCCTGTACTAACTAATGGCTTGATACCCTTGACTGAGGGCAAACATGGGGGCTCTTATACAGCCTGTGTGTAAAATGCTCTTTTTTTGCTTACCTTTCTTGTTTTTATAGGGATTTTGCTCAGTAAGTATGTCTAGACTTAAGTTTTCAAGGGGGTCGGGTGCTGGGTGAGGCCGGCTGAGGTGCCAAGGGGTCCAGAGTTTTGCCCAAGTGGCTTTTCCACTGGGAGAGATGTTGGGGATTTTGTGGACCTTACACAGACATTGACTTCCTATACCCCACCTGACTGCATACTGACTGAGCAGTCAGACAAGGATTACTGCCAGTGTGTAATCCAACACCCTCTAATTTTCTAACTTTCACACCATAAAGGGTGCCTTGGGGGCAGTCACCTTGAAGTGGTTCATCTGTAATATAGTTCTTTTCTCTCACTTTCCCCAGAACGGGGGCTGTTGGGGGAATCTTAACATTAATATAAAAAAATTTTTTAACATTAATGTTAAAAGAAAAGAATTTACAGCTTGTTCTTATTTAACAGTAGAGTTGTTTTGTGGAATAATGATGCAATGTTTGGCAATTAGGTTGGTTTGCAGTTTATGTTTTTTCATGTTACAGGACTAGTTTTGTTCAGAAGTGTCAAAGAGCAGGGGTACTGGACCGAACAAGAAACTTGCTACCTATACAATATGGCTAATCTACGAATAGCTACGTATAATGTGAAGGGTATAAATAACCCATCAAATGGGTTAGATTATTACAGGAATTGCAAAAACTAAAAACAGATGTGGCTCTATTACAAGAGATGCACCTAAATGCAGTGGAGCACTGTAAAGGGGTGCAGGACTCCCGAGACCCCTCAAAAAGTCTGTTGCAACAGAACTCCACTTCTATTTTCTTCTCTACCTAAACTGTATTTATTTCATTTTCCCTACAGACAGGTAGGCCACCTGTCTTATGTTCTAACGATCCCTTTTTCTATAAAATCCTCTTTTGTTTCTATTTTCAGGTCTCTGGGAACTCCAAACCCCCCCTTCCCCTTCTTGCTATTGCTCTGTAAGCAAATTAGCGGTCCTGCTTGAATGTACACATTAATTCCTATACATAATCATGCGCACACTCACCTTCACAAAAGTGTGAGTGTTTGCTGGTGAGTCTACTGTAATTAAAATGGGAAACTGCACCTAAAATAAGAAAAGGCACTGGCGCATTCCTAAAAACATGGGGTACAGTTGTTTTGTCCTCTTTTGTTACTCTTCTGGTGTTTCCTCCTTTGTGGGCTGTATTTTTAAACAAAACTGCTTCCTTATGTAAAAAGCAAGGGAGTTGTTATCACAAAGCTGACTAGGGTGTTTCCCTCACCCCACGCATCCAGATGCAATGTTTATTTCCTTCATCTCTCAATATAGAAGTGTACCTGGAGCTGCTACAAAGCAAAACAAGCTTAAATTAAGAGAGGGAAGTATGCTACAGCTTAGGGTAGCATTGTTTACTTCAGAACTGTTTAGCGCTGCAGTTCTGAGCTACTCCCTAGCTCTGGCATAACAGTCTGCTAAGGCAAAATAGGTAAAAATGCCTCAAAACCTAATGAAATATTGTAAATGATGTTTAAGGGTGGAAATGGTATTGTTTTAAAACAGTTTTCTTTTATTAGGGCTTACCTAAAAAGCTCTTAAACGTTTGCTTTGGGTTCAGGTTGCTAAGGACCAGTCTGGTGCTCATTCTTCTACGGGCAGGTTCTCCTCAAGTCTCTGACCTACTCCCATAGTGCTGGCCGGCCTAATCCTTGCTCTTAATACAGGACAGAGGACTTGTAGGAGGAGCCTGTCCCTGAGATAATGCCCAGAATACAGTTTAATATTGCAAAGGCTCAAGGAAAATTATGTTATGTAACTTGTGCTGTTTACTTTTGTTCTTAAAATCAAAATGATGATTTGGAAATTTATTTTAAAGCCAGAATTAAGTAATTTTCTTTGTTTTATCCAAAAGTGGGTGGAGCTTAGCCTCATTCTGACTGTTTTCTCGGTATATAAAGAGCTTCTATCTGTATGTCATTCAGTGAGCTGTTGGGCTCAGCTGGGAGCTGACCCAATCGAGACTCTAATTTCTTCTAGTGGTAAAATTTAAGAAAGTATTGTTTCGGATTTTTGCCTTCTTTTATTTCTTTTGTCATTTCCAGTTCATTTATTCACTATTTGGATTTGCCTGCTGAATAAAAGCTATATTTTTGTTTACTGAAACTGTGGGGTCTGCCTCTTGAATCCCACACCTGTGTACAAGCATGCTAAGCTGAAAAGGTCTGGTGGGGGGGGAGGTTTATGCATCTCACTATCATCAACATCCACATAAAAGAGGGGTGGAAATTTTGGTGAGGAAAAACCTCCCACTGCAGGTTTCAGAAGTTCAGTCTGATCCTGAGGGCCATTTTATCTTGGTAAACAACTAACCTTCCTTCCTATGGTGGGATACAGAGTAAAGCCACACCATCAACTTATACCGTTTAACTAATTTGTTCCAGTATCAGCACTATCTTACTGTCAGTTCATCATGAACTATAATCACTGACTTATTCATGTTCATCTTGGTAAAGGGGGAACTCTAAGCACAGCAATGCTCCATCCATCTACCTCGGGGTTAGTAATTATAGGAGGGGACTTCAATACTACATTCTCACTACAGCTGGATAAATCTGGGTCACACCTGGGGAGGCAGTCCAGGGCTTCCACTGCCATAACTAAAGTTGCATTAGAATTTGGTCTCCTAGATATTTGGAGGGATTTACACCCATCTACATGGGATTACACATACGTTTCCCTAAGATATAATGTCTATTTTAGATTTCTTTTTGCTCCTGACCAATTAGGTGTGGGTGGCAGAGTCTGTAAACATAGGCCCAGATACTCTTTCTGACCATGCCCCAGTGACCCTGAGGGTGATACTGGGCACCCCCTGCTGCAACCCGACATGTCGCCTGAATGTAAGCCTTTTGAATAAGGATGAATTTAAATCTTTAGTTAAAGAAGAAATAAAGTATTTTCAGCAAATTAATCACCAGGAAGATACATTTTCTATTATATATTGGGATACTCTCAAGGCCTTTCTAAGAGGGAAAATCATAGCATTTGCTACTAAAGTAAATAAGGAAAAGCTGCAACAGCAGCACGCATTAGAGGGAGTCATTTTGGAGTTAGAGGGTCAGCATAAATCAAAATTATCAATTACACTTAGACAGAAGCTTGAGCAAGCAAGACATGCCCTCACAAGGTTATTACATTTTAAAATAGAGGGGGCCTTGAAATATGCCAAACACAGGTTTTATGAACCGGGCAATCAAGCTTGAAAATTGCTAGCAACCCAATTACGCAAAGAGGTGGCCAACAGGGAAGCCCTTAAAATAAAACATATGGACACAGGACAGCTCCTAACAACACCTGGGGAAATCTCCCGCAGCTTTGCAGATTTTTATAAACTTCTATACAGCACAGATCAGGGAACACATCATGAGCATAGGGTCCAGGAGTACCTAGATAATATACCCCTTCTGTCTTTGATCAAGATACAGGCAGATTTCCTGGGCTCCCTAATTACAACCCAAGAACTTAGGAAGCAAATCCACCATTTAATGAATATGAAGGCCCCACTCCCTGATGGATACCTGTCGGAGTTCTACAAAGCCTTCCAGGAAGACCTGCTACCTTTGCTGCTTAATGCAATAAACTCAATTTTGTGGGGTGGGGACCCTGTTCCCCCCCTCGTGAAACCAAGTCCAAATTTCAATATTGTTGAAGCCAGGCAAGAACCCACAGGAATGTGATTCCTGTCATCAAATTTCATTATTAAATACAGACTTAAAATTATTTATGGGAATATTGGCTAATAGACTACAACAAGTCATCCAACACATAGTTCATCATAACCAAACTGGCTTTATTAAAGGAAGACTCTTGCAGGATAATATTAGACATTTTTTAAACATAATATCTGTCTAAAGGGGCCAGAAATCTTTCCAAATGACCATAAGAATCAACACAGAGAAAGCATTCAACAGAGTCGATTGGCATTTCTTTTTTTACGATTCTGTTTGTCTCCCCCAGCACCAGAAGTCTCTCAGACCTCTCCACTGGCTGGTGCCACTCTACCACCCACTGTGAACCCCGCCATCCTCAAGGTCATTACTTTCTCCCCGAGCCCACAGGAGGGACATAGGATCTGAAGAGATCAAAGGGGAGGTGGCAGAGCTCCAGTGTTGGGCATGTGGTGGCACAGCTCAGGGAAGGATGTCACCTATCCAGGCCAGAGGGATTTTTCCATGATGTTTACACCTCCAACATGGGACCTGCAATGCCGCCCAGCCCACGATGTGGGTGCTCCCATCCATGTCTGGAAGGCAGCTGCCTATCGTCTTCCCCTTGCTTGTGAGACCCAGTGCGAAGCAGTGCCACTGGTCTCCACTGGGGGCTGCTGCCCCACCGGGCTACGCCAGATCCCTCCCCGAGAGAGGAGAGCAGTTCTTTGGATGCTCGATCCTCTCTCTCCCCTGCCAACTCCCATGGTCCAAGCTCATTCCCAAACCCAGGTCGCCGGTGTGGATTGGTGTTTCTTAACAAGGTCTCTAGCTAAATTTAACTTAGGGTGACAACTTCATCAACGCAATTCAGGCACTCTATTCCCACCCTGAAGCCACAATAAGACTGAATGGATGTGCCTTGGACAGATTCTCTCTTGATAGAGGGGCATGTCAAGGTTGTCCTCTCTTGCTCCTGTTGTTTGCCCTTTCACTTGAACCACTGGCAGTTCAAATTAGACAACATCCAGACATCATAAGGGTTACAGTGGGATAGCAAGAACACAAAATTGCCCTCTATGCTGATGATACCCTTCTCTTTTTGGGAGACCTAGAATGATTCCTGATGCCTCTCCTGAACACCTTGCAACAAATCCAGGATTTGGACTTGGAGACTATGGTTCTAAGTGGATACATACCACCAGACTTTCATACTACATTCCCTTTTGCCTGGGCAGTTCGTAATACCTTTTGCTACTTGGGAATCCAAATTTCAGCAGATATCTCCAGGCTTTTTCCAGACAATTACCAAAAAATACTGCAAGCCATAAAGAAAGACACTGTGAGATGGCAGGTTTTGCCCTTAACATTATATGGAAGGGTCCACACAATTAAAATAAATATACTACCTAGACTGTTGTTTTTATTCCAGATCCTTCCAATATCTCTCCCTAAACTATTTTGGAGAGATCTCAATGTTACCCTGACCAAGTTTATTTGGCAAGGTAAAAGGCCTAGAATTGCGCAGTCGATCCTCAGCTTACCCAGGCAGAGGGGAGGTCTTGGCCTCCAAGACCTGCACAAGTACTATTGGGCTGCCCAGGGCACCTGGTTATATTCATGGTTGAAGCAGCAGACTGAGGCAGGCTGGTACATAATGGAGCTGAATCAGCTTCCTGAGTGCCCAACATGGACTTTACGTACGGGACATGTCCCACCCCCTGGACTAGACACACCATATATACTCTGCTTCAGCTCCTCAAATTTATAGGCACTCCAAATGATCTGAGTCCCTTATCCCTAATAAGATACCATGAACCCTTTATCCTTCTGAAGCTAGACCCCGGTTATAAATTCTGGGAGACTCAGGGTCTCATCAGATTCACCCATTTTCTTCATAACGGAACTTGCATGACATTCCACACTCTACAGCAAAAAGATCATCTCAGGAAGGAAGACCACTTATGATTCTTACATGTTTTATTTATTTATTTATTTTTTGTTGACCAGGTAAGTGCACTAGACAAATTCTGCTTATTTTCAGGCACGACCCGGGGGAAGTTGATATAGATGAATGCCAGCTGACTTAGAACCAGATTAAGCTGTTTGTGGTATTTTAATGAATGGGGGGAAATTCGGCCAGGACACTGGGGAAATTCCCCTACTCTGCCAGCAGGGGGCTTGACTTCCTGCAGAGTGGAGGAGCTCAGTTTGGAGCAGGACAGCAAAAGAGGAGGAAGTGCTGATGTGGCAGTGGTGTGGACTTGTGAGAGTAAGGAGCTGGAGGCTGAGGAGTGGGTCTTCTCCTCGGCCTTTATGAAGCCAGAGACTGAGAATATGGGTGATCAGAGCAAGCGAGATGTGAATGACAAAATGGACTGAACCCAAAGCAACATACTCGAGGTCTGGAAATGCGATGGAGAATTGTGAAACTGCAGCTTCCTCTGTGGAGACAGTGGAAGGAAGTAAGCAGAATGCTGAGGAACAAAATAGCAAGCAAGAAATTGTGACAGAACAGGCTGTGGAAAAAAAAGGATGGATCTAAAAGCAAAGCGAGTAAAGTGAGTGACAGAAAGGTGGAGGTCTGTCAAGATCAAAGCCTTCAGGATGACGTGGCAAAATCAAGCCCATCAGATGAGACAGATGATGACGATGCAGCAAGTGAAAGTAAGCAGACCCTGAACGGGAAAGCAAGTGGGAGTTGGAAACAGCTTGGCTTGAGAAGGGTCTGAGAAAAACGCAACGGGAAAAGTTACAGGGTTAATATCCCAGTACTGACACTGTAGTGCAGCATGAGAGGGGTGCTGCATTTCTGAGGTGCTGTCTTTCGGATGAGACGTTAAAACGAGGTCCCATCTGCCTGGATTGGTGGTAGTTCAGGTGGATGTTAAAGATCCCATGGCACTTATCGAAAAGAGTAGGGGAAAGTTTTATTGAGACAGAAAATCGTGTGACATACACTAGTACAGCACAAAATATGCAAACAACAGGAAGAAAAATACAAAGGTAATACAGCAGTTAGCAAATTTCAAACCGAAAAGAAAAACAATACGAATATATAATAAAGGAACATCCATCAAGTCACAGCAGAGTCCGAATCAGTTATCCAAGGAAGTGCAATCCATAAAGCAACCAGTCTCGACTCTGTGTACATTTTCTGTTCAAGTTCATAGATGGCTTTCAAATCTTTCACAATTTTCTGTTCGAGTTCCAAATATGTGCAGTCTTTTTGCTGTAAGGTAAACTGACATCTAGCCATCCAAATATTCCATTTAATCACAACTAGAACAAGATTTAAAGTGTCCGTATGCCAGGAGGGCCATTGAGGGGAAAAAACACCATACATAATCGTCTGAAAGGTTACAGACTGGAATATCGGAGTAGCCCACCTTTGTGCCGAAAAGGCCCACCATTTTCGAATAAATGTACATTCAAAAAATAGATGAGAGATCGTTTCCAGTGCAGCATTGCATAATGGTCTAGAACATAACCTATCCTGAAGCTGTTTATGTTTGTGGTTGGCTTTAACATTTATCCATTCATGGCAAGATAGCCAATGAAAATCCCACATGTGTGCAGGTATTCTTTTACACCGCAACAAAGATAAAAGGGAAGAAAGATGCTGGACCGGACATTTATCAAAAGGGGATTGTGTCATACAGACAGAGGAAAGAAGTGTCTTATAAAGGGTCTTATGCGAATGAGCAATGAGCAGCTGAGGTGATACCTTCCATTGCTTCAAGCGTAAAAACATATGTTTCACATACAATGGCATGCCTTCAGAGTGTCGTAACACACGTAAGGAGTTATGTTCCCACTGGTGGAACCAAACTCCACAGGAATCATGAAACCACATTTCCCACCATCCCCTCTGAGAGTTAATCAGAAGTGGCCTCAGATTGGCTGTGAAAAATATGCTAGAAAAAAACAACAAAGGATTTATCATACCTACACCACCCTCCGTAAAGGACAAATAAGTGATATTCCTCTTGATCGGGTTCAGCCTGCTCCCCCACAACACCTGAAAGAACAGGCTGAAAACCATCATTTCCAGTTGTTTCGGAATAGGAAAAACATAACTTAAATATAGAAACAATGGTATCAAAAAGGTCTATCAAATAAACCCTCTTCTTTTTCTCAATTGAACCTCTATTCCAAGAGGCGACTTTTATTTTACCCTGTCGTAGTTTATTATCCCAATTAAAAAAAATCTGAGTCTCTGGTTCCAAAATAAACCCCTAGGATACAAATGGGGCCCTCCACCAGACATAGTGGGCCAATATGGGTCATCGGGGCCATGACGGATCCTAACCTAATACCCACACTTTTGTCAAAGTTCAGACGGGCTCCTGAAAAATTTCCAAACAAGAACATTCTTGTAGAGAGGCCATCACCGAGGACGTATCAGCTACTAAGAAACAAATATTGTCTGCATATGCAGTAGCTTTATATGGTGCAAGCATAGCAGAACAGGAGATGGCATGGATCTGAGGGTGAACATTCAGACGCCGGAGCAGGACATCTAAAAGCAGGACATATAATACAGGACTTACAGGACAGCCTTGATGGACTCCTCTTTTAACAGGAATCATAGGTCCTACCCACCCATTTACCACAGGAACAACTGTGGCCGTCCTGTAGAACTTTTGTAGCCATCGTATCATGTCATCTGGTACATGCAGAAAATGTAATGCCTTCCACAAAAAATCGTGGTTAACCGAATCGAATGCCGCCTTCTGATCCACTGAAACAATGATGCCAGAGGCCAGGCCCACAAAGCCATGGGCAAACAGTTCCCGTAGGAGAATCAGGTGATCCAAGATTCGCCTGGTAGGTATTAAGCAAGACTGGGCAGGATGCAAGACCTCGGCTGCAATACCTGTCAGACGTTTTGCAATAATTTTCATTAATATTTTAAAATCAGTATTTAGCATGCAGAGAGGGCGCCAATTCTCAAGAAGGTGTATGTCGCCCTTCTGTTTGTAAACATATATCAAAGCACCTTTCGTAAAGTCTAATGGTATAGTCTCGCTACGCAACAGGGCATTAAATACAGAGGTCAGTTCAGTGGCTAAGTGGACATTTAACACTTTATACAAATCAGCTGGGAGACCATCCGGACCAGGAGTTTTCCACAAGGGCAACGAAGAAATTGTGGAAGACAGCTCCTGCACCATCAAGGCAGCACAAGCCACATCCACAATCTGTTTTGAAGGGAGTGGGATCTCAAGATCCATGTACAAGGTGGCAATGTCATCCATTGCAGCTGGGAGGGGTGAGAATAAAGCGTTTGTGTGATCTGTCACAATCTGCTGAATTTCAGAAAGTGTTGAACACAATGTTCCCACAGAATTTGCTAGGCACAGCATGGATTTCTGGGAAACTAGTTGTGAATTAGACTTAAAAAGGGCAAACTACGTCCCGTGGTCCAGACATGTGAAATTTGTGTTGATGGTAAAATTGTTGGGATTGTCTGGACTGAAAACATAGCATATCCCTCCGTATCGATTGCAGTTGAAGAGATAGGTTCTGACCTGTCATATGTGCTATGGAAAGCAGCGACTGTAGATGAGCTCTCTTCTGCAAATAATCCAAATAATCTCTCCTACATTTTTGTCGACTGTAACTTTTCAGACAAACAATCAAGGCATGTTTCGTATCTAACCACCAACGTATCGGATCATCATAGCAAATAAACACAGATTTACGAGCAGAAAGAAAAGATAGAAGAAATCTTTGAAACATCAGATCTTGCAATAGGGAAGTGTTAAATTTCCGAAATCCCGGCCCTTTGCTAAAAGGGGCGACTGAACCTATACCAACTGATAAGAGTTTGTGATCAGAAGCTGCATACCTGTACCTGATACGAGCCTATTAGCGACGTGCAGACAAAAAGAACAAAATCAATCCGTGTTGCCAATTTGCCCTTTTGAAATGTGAGGGTATGTTTGGTCGTGAAAGAAAGGTAAGCATCGGTCAAGTGTGCAGTACGAATCAGTTTATCCAATTCATGGGAGTCACAAAAAATTTTTTTGGTGGTGGCAAATGAACTTTTGTCTTGAAGACTCAAGCCACAGTTAAAATCGCCAGAAAAAATTACTTGGAAGGACGTGTGTAAATAGGGGTGAATTAAAGAAAGCAAGGCAATGCGAGCCAACTTAATTTGAGGGGCATAAATGTTTATTACTCGGTACGGGCAGTAACCCAAAACAAAATCCAAAACGAGGACTCTACCAGGAGCTAAATCAAACAATTTAAGTAACCGAAAGTTCAGAACATTAAGTAATATGCCTAGACCCGAACAGGGGTCCTGGCCTATAGACCAAAATGACGGGCCCAAAAGCCAGTCTTGTTTAGCTTGCCTAATCTCCTGCACCGTGTGGAGTCTTGTATCCTGCAATAAAAAGATACCCAACGGCAAAAGTCTTAAAAAGGAGAACACTAACCTATGTTTCTCCATACGTTTCATACTGTTAACATTGATAGTATGGCAAACAAAGTGCGCCATGTCACAAAATATAGGGTGTCAAGTAACATCAAGACTTTCTCTTCCCAGCCACATTCTTCCCTTTGAACCTAACTTTAGCTTTATGTTTTGTGACAGACCGGAACCCAGCTGGAGTTCCGAATCAGTAGTGCCATCAGGGAGAGAAACGCAATGGAGGAAGTGTCAGACTCACCCCTACGTCTCAGTAGATAGCTGAAGCACCTCGAAAGGTGTTAGACAGAGGTATGGGTTGGTTAGTAATGGCTTCATAGGAGGCGGCGGTCACGAGACCAGTCCTCATTGACCTCTGACGCATGACAGTAAAGGGTTCACGGGGGGGGTGGCATAGTACTAGGACCCGGGACTTGATCTAAGTCAGACTCAGCAGACCGGACATGTGTTAGTGGGGGGGTTCCACTGCTAACGGGGGTTCCACAGTAGCAGCCTTCTGAGGAGCAACAGCCTGGGGAGACACAAGCACGGGGGTCTTCAGAGCAGGGATCACCATCGCCGCAGAGGGTGCGGCCACAGTGGTATGAAGCCGAGCCTTTTGTGCCTGTGTAATCACAAAGCGTTGATCAACTCCACCATCATGATTCGCCTGAGTGTGGGCAGACCAGTGGCAAGTTTGAAACGTATGGCCTAGTTCTTCACAAAGGTTACATCTGCTAATATTCTGGCAATGAATCCCCACATGTCCCAACTCACCACAATTATTACAGTTTATTTTATCACATACAGTACTCAGGTGCAAGGGATCCCCACACCTGTAACAGGCTTTAGGCTGACCCGGGTAGAACAGGACCCCCCCCATTTCGACCTAGGAAAAAGGAATTAGGTAAATGGACTGGGCCAGAGTCATTGGTGTGTAACAGAACCTTAAACTTCCAACCTCCCGTCCAGATATTTTCCGTGTCCAGGATAGCTTCAGGCTGGCCCTGTACCTTACAGCGTTGTTTCAACCAGTAAACAATATCAGACACATCCACACCCTCATTCCCGAAACATCACTGTAATGGTCTTAAAGGCAGGTTTCAAGAGGGGGACAGCCTGAAAAGAAGTCCATAAGGCAGTATTCCTTGAAGCGTGGTATCTAGTCCAAAAACAGTCTAGTCCACGAGACGTCTGAAAACTCACATCAAATGTGGATTCGCCTGATACATGAATCAGAGCGTAGATCTCATGGGCAAAAAATTTTAACGAGTCTTTCAGCAGAGTTCTGGCCACATACATGCGGTCAGGAGGGTCTGGTAGTCCACCTCTATAAATAAGCCTAACAGTGTTATGCCTTTTTGCAGCTAGAACTGGATGTTGAAATAAAGAGGAAAAAAGAACGAGTCTGTCCCACCTGTGTAGGAGGCGTCTTACCCGTAGCAACAGAATCCAAGACTTTTACTGCCTTGCCATCAGAGAGAGGAAAGACTGCCGAAGTAGACTCCTGCAAGAGGGCTAAAACAGGATTCTGAGTGAGATTTAATTCCATCGGCATGCTCAAGGGGTCAGGAGAACTCTGTGTATCTGGCATCCTCTGTTGCACATCCAGGAAGTCCTCAGGATGGGGGGAACAAATAGGGGATGGACCGGAGACCCACTGTCCAAGTCCGGGTTCCTGGATCCACCCACCCCCACACAACACTATTTCCACCGACCAGGTAGGCTCTATACGAGTATTATCATTCTGTGGTGGGAATTGCAAATGAGGTTGTACATCAGGGGGTGGCTCAGGGAGCATAGCAGGTTTCTCAGTATAACGTCCCGTCAGCATCTGTAAAGTTGGCCCAGCCTCAGTAGTAGTGTCCAAGAGCATCAAACTCTCCGATGCAGGCGGTAGTACAGAGGGCATCCCAGATAGCTCTGTGATACCACCAGAAAGAGCAGAGGAGCAATCGCTGCCTGTAGCAGCACTCCGGACTCTTGTCAGCTCTTTGTGCAAAGTCGGGGTATGTAGCGCCGAATGGCAGTCTGTCTCAGCCAAGCACTCTCCAACATCGAGGTCCTGTATATCCATATTATCAAGATCCAAAAGCATTTTGTCCACCATAGAAACAGCAAGGGAGGTATTACTGTCCACTTTAGTGAGGTCTGGGAGAGATACAGTCCTAGCAGTAGATGCAGCCAGGGATGTGCTGTCTGACAAAACAGTCTCCTTCTCAAGCTTAAAAGTTTCAGTCAAGGTCTCCAAACAGCCAGAGACAGTAGCTGAGACCAAGTCTCCTGTCTCTCCATCCACCTCTGCAACAGACAAAGGAGGTTCCGCCATCTTGGACAGAGTATTCCCCTCTGTCGAGTAGGGGAATTTCCCTGGTGTCCTGGCCAAATTTCCCTCATTCACTAAAAATACCACCAACAGCTTAATCTGGTTCAAGACAGTTGGCATTCATCTGTATCCCTCCCCAGGTCGTGCCTGAAAATAGGCAGGATCTGTCTAGTGCACTTACCCGGTCAACAAAAAAAAAAAATAAATAAATAAATAAAACATGTGGCAATGTAAAGCTGAGCACTCCAAAAAAAAAAAAAAAAAAAAAGCATTTGTCAATGCCAAATGTTGCTTGCTTGTATGTGCTGTTTAGGTATTTGGAAGTGATAGTTCCATGCCTTCCACCCAAGACATGCACTGTGTCTTTCCGTTCAGTATTCACAGAAGAGTGGGAAGGGCAAGAGCCACAGCAGTACAGCAGTTGCCAAGGGGGTGAAGAGGTGGACAATAGTCCATTCAAAGGCAAAAGAGTCCTGCAGGAGCTCACTAAATTGAAGATGGACAAAGCGAAGGAACCAGATGGCATACGCCCAAGGATATTAAGAGAACTGCGAAGGGAGATAGCAGTACCTCTGGCAGCCATGTTCACTGAGTCATTCAACATGAGTGAATTGGAGGAGGGCACATGAGTCCTCTACACAAGTCCGGCAGCAGGGAGGAGGCAGGGAACAATAGGCCATTCAGCCTCACCTCAGTAGTGGGGAAGATCATGGAGACATTGCTTAAAGAAAGGATAGTGGGGCATCTAGAAGCCATTGGAGCCCAGGACCACAGACAACATGGATTCACAGTGGGGACATCATGTGAGACAAATCTGGTTGATTTCTTTGACTGGGTGACAAAGGAAATGAATCAGGGTGGGGCAGTGGACAACGCTTACCTTTGATTTCAGCAAAGCCTTTGACACCATCCCATATAGGAGGCTGATAAAGTAGCTGAGTAGGCTGGGCATGGGGGAAAGGGTGGTAAACTGGGTTAGAAACTGGCTAACAGACAGGAGGCAGAGAGTGGTGGTAAATGGGGTGCAGTCAAGGGAGAGGGGGTGACCAGTGTGGTGCTACAGGGATTGGTCCTGGGGCCAGTCCTGTTCAATGTCTTTATTAGTAACATTGCAGAACGTCTGAAGGGAATTTTTTCACCAAATTTTCAACATAGCCATTTTAAGACCTCTGCTCATGAACAGTGTCACTGTGATTTTCTTAATCTGTCCCAAACATTGATTGCACACACCGAATGCGCCATTGTGCGCTACATGCATGGAAACACATTTTGAGCGACATGTGAAAAATGACAGCTGTACTGCTCATAAGGAGGTGTGGTAAAATGGCAATGTTGAAAATCTGGAGTGCAAATATGAAAAATTTGCAAACTTGTGAGCATGCGTAGGAACTGTGCAACGCACGCTCAAAAAACAGTCATTTTTAGGAATTCTTTCACCAAATTTTCAAAGTAGCCATTTTAAGACCTCTGCTCATGAACAGTGTAACTGTGATTTTCTTAATGTGTCCCATACATTGATTTCACACACCAACTGCGCCATTGTGTGCTATATGGGTGGAAACCTGTTTTCAGTGAGATGTGAAAAATTACAGCTGTATGCTCATAAGGAGGTGTGGTAAAATGGCAATGTTGAAAATCTGAAGTGAAAATATTGAAAATTTGGTAACTTATGAGCATGCGTAAGATCAGCGCAACAAATGCTTGTAAAACAGTAATTTTGGGGAATTTTTTCACCAAATTTTCAACATGGCCATTTTAAGACCTCTGCTCATGAACAGTGTCACTGTGGTTTTCTTAATGTGTCCCATACATTGATTTTGCACACCGACTGCGCCATTGTGCGCTACATGCACGGAAACACATTTTGGGTGTGATGTGAAAAATGACAGCTGTACTGCTCATAGAGTGTGGTAAAATGGCAATGTTGAAATCCGGAGTGAAAATATTAAAAATTTGCGAACTTACGGCGGCGTGAGGAACTGCGCAACGCGCGTTCATAAATAGTCATTTTTTGAATTTTTCACTAAATATGCAACATAGGCTTTTGAGAGCCCACCCTCATGAACACTGGCACTGTCTTCGTTAATCAGTCCCGAAAGGTGATTTCATGCAGTGACTGAGAAATCACCCTTTGGGCCCGATTAACGCCATGACAGTGATAGAATTCAAGAAGAGGGGTCCCAAAAACCCCATGTTGAAAATTTGGTGCCAAAATTCCAAAAAATGCCTGAGATATGCAGCAAAGTTGAAAAAACCCTATCTATCCCATTATACAGCTTACCGGCATTTCCTCAGTTCAGGGTCGGCTTTGAAGAGTGCAGACGTGTTCCGTCCACTGAAGATCATCGCGCCAAGGTCCGGAGGCATGGGTGAGGGGGGTGTGGGGGAGGCAGGGTGCGCAGGGGTGGGTGCGGGTTGTGGGAGGGGACAGGGAGAAGTGCCGAGGGACAGTTTTATTTGCAGGTTTATTTTTTACTAAGACGATGAGGACATTTGCCACTGGATAGGCTCAGTGTGGCAGCTGAAAGGCTGTTTGGGGTCTGAGCCGACGGGGATTGGGCAGCCCTGTCAGCAGGTACACATTTTGCCACGCTGGGTGGGCTCCCAGCGTGGCACCTGGATGCTTGGGGGCATGGAGCTGATTTGGGGATTGGGCACCCCTGTTGGCTATAATAAGCTCTGCATACCTGGAAAGCTCTTGGGGGGGTGTGCAGCCATGGAGCCCATGGGGGATTGGGCACCCCCATTGGCTATGACAGTTTTTGCCATGCTGGGGTGGGCTCCCAGCATGGCACCTGGACAGATTTTGTGGGGGGGGAGGCGTGGAGCCGATGGCATATTGAGAACCCCATCGGCTGTACAGTGTGTGCGTGGGGGGATGAGGGAGCGCATCAGCACGCAATATGCATGCTTGCGTGTGTGTGGGGGGGAGAGCTCTGCTCACTGAAGCGGAGCTCTCCCTTTCAAGTGTATGCCACTGCATTTTCAACTGCTGTCATAGACAGCTGCAGCAGTGATTGGGGAACTGGGATCGCACCTGCAAACACACTGACTGAATTGGAAGACGGGTGCCACACCTCTAAAAACTCAGATGATCGCACTATGTTTCTTGCACATGCGTGCAAGCAACATAATGACCAAGTAAAAGCATGCTAAGAGTAAGGGAGGAAAAGAGGAAGAAAGTAATGACACAGGGGATGAAACAGTGGAGTTTCCTAACACCCCTGAATGGATTGCAGAAGCCCTTATGAGTGCAGGCTGGAAGAGAACCCCTGATAGTAAGGGATGGGATCCCAATAGAGAGTAAACAGTTGAAATACATCAGCAAAATGAAGAAGAAGCAAAGGACGGGGTAGAAGAGGAGCAAGAAGGGAAGAATGTTTTAGGAGTGGGAAACACAGAAAAGGAAAGCGAAATAGAAGAAGTAATGGCAGAAGAGGGGTCCCAGAATATTGTGGAAACAGAACTGGAAGCTTCTATTGAGCTAGAAGATAAAACATTACAAGCAGATAAAGAGGCAAATGAGCAGGAAGATGAACCAGGCAATAATGTCTAGGGAGGAAATGTGAGGGAAAGGCTGTCTCCAGAAGGGATGAATAGACTGAATGAGCCTGCCCAAAGATGAAATGCTGTGCCTTTGAAATTCAAACGAATGGTGGCGGATGCTCCTGATAAGCTATTTGTGGGACGGCAACTGATTAAGAATAGTATGAGATTTTATGACTATGAGATCTAGATGCGCTAATCCACTTTCCAGGTGATCTTATGTACGACATCAGTTTAAAGCATCCAATTGGCCTAGAAAGGTTTTGGAAGTTGTACCACCAGTTAAAAACACTACCCTGTGGAAAAACTTTGCAGCAATCCCTCTGACAAAACCAGCATTTAAAGTAGTAACTGTTTTGTTTAGAAATGAGTGGGTAAATGTTGCAGATATTTCCTTCTGGCTGAGACAAAAATGCAAACTAAAAGGGCCCGCAGAGCCAATTCTGGATGAAGAGAACTTATGGACTGGAGGCTGGAGGTTTAAAGTGGTCTTAAGACAACAAAATGGAGACTTTTTTCATTTACCCAATTGTTATTTTTTAGGAAGGGACAGAGGGGTTGTATTTTATGCAGGTCAACCTAGGGCGTAATATAGGTGTGGGGATAGGAGGCAACTTAGCAATGCCTGTGAGAAAATTAAGTGTGGCCTGTGTGGCCAGCTGGGTCATTATGGAGCGGCATGTAAGAATGACATTAGATGCAGTTTATGTGAGGAATCTGGTCACTCCTTCCATAATTGTCCCTGGGCAACCCATAACATTCCTGATCCTGGGGAACAAGGGGAGCAAGATGTGTATTTAGCCTTAGCAAAGAAAGAGAAAATGAGGCAAGAGAAGCTGGTGGAGGAGGCATAAAAAAGAGATGAAGAAGAAAGAGACATAGAAAAGGAGATCTCCAGCCAAGAACCTGCAATGAGTGAATTCAGAGTAGATCAAACTGAAACAAGTACAGTGAAAGTGGAATAAAGCAAAGTGCAAACTGTGGAAGGGAGGGCAGATATAGTGGAGGGGAAAAAAGGAAGAATTTACCATAGTTACAAGATCTAGGACCAAAGGGCCAAGTCAACCAGGGAAAGAAAAGATGGACTTTCATCTAAATTGTTAAATTAAAAAATAACTTTGAGGTTCTTCAAGGGGAAAGGGAGGGGAGCTGAATCGAGTGATTCTCTATCAGAATGGGGGGAAGGGAGGAGGAGGAGGAGGATGGCCCCTCTGACTGTGACTCAATGGATACTCAAGCTTCCAAAAAAGGAAGAAAAATAAGATAGGGTGATAATGGGTGGAAATAATCTTTTATGGCACAAATAAACTGTACTTCCTGTAATGTTAACAGCATTGGGAATAAAAGTAGGAGGTTAGTGACTTTTGAAATTTTAGGTGGGCTAAAAGGAGATGTGGTACTATTGCAAGATACTCATTTATATGCAACTGAGGACATAGAAGTTGCTAAAAAAGATTGGAGATGGGGTCCTCAGTTTGGTCAGTAGGGTTAGAGAGATGTTCTGGTTTCAGAATAAGATTTAATACACATGAAGTCCGAGTTCTAAAACCGATAGCTATCTCACCAGGGAGAGCATTAATGGTAGATGTAATTATTAAAGGGAAAGAAATAAGAATAATAAATATTTATAATCCTCAGACAAAAAATGCAAAGACTCTCTCATGAAGCAGGTAGAACCCTTTTTACATACAGCTAAATTAGTTCTATGGGGGGGGGATTTTAATTGTGGAATTAGTAGTGCAGATTTGGGAAGGAAAATAAAAAAAATATTTTGTGACTCCCAGAACTTTAAAAATATCCTAATAAAAGCCAGATTAGAAGATGTGTATAAGATCGTAGGGAAGAAGGTAGAACATACCTTTTTTAAAGGTAGAATATCCTCTAGGATAGATTTTTGGTTTGTCCCTCAAAATAATGCAATTGCTAGTGCATACATAACACCGATAGAAACTTCAGATCATGCAGCAGTGAGTATACAGATAAACGTAGGAGCTACTACGATATGTGGGAAAGGATATTGGAAAATAAATGTGGAACTGCTAGATGAAGAAGAAATTCAGAATGAGTTTATGGATAGTTTAGTAACAAGGGTAACAGTGTGTGATTTGTATGACAATTTAATGGAATGGCGGGATGACACTAAAAAAGATATTAAAGAGGTTATGAAAAAAGCAGCTCAGAAAAAAGAAAGGACTAAGTATCGCAAATATTTAGGGTACAGAGCAAAATTATATAAAGAATTAACACAGCAGCACAGTGATGGAAAGGATCACGGGGGAAGAATAGAAGAGCTGAGCTAACTAATGTGGAGATACCAGTATGACAGAACTAGATCACTGGTAATGGAACAGAAATGTGGGACTCAGGGCACAAAAGATCAGATGAATCCCTTGGATGACAATAGTGATAGGATAGATAAGAGGGTAATGCATAACTTAGCTGATAAGGATGGTAAGAAAATGGCAAATATAGGTAATATGATGGTGATAGTGCAAGAGCACTTAAAACAGAAATTCCAAACCCCTAAAGAAAGAGGAAGGAGCACATTCTTTTTAGAAACAATAAAACTGCCACAAATTTTGGATTTGGACAGACAACAGATAAAAGAACCTATTGCAGAAAGAGAAGTTAAAGAAGCAATACATACTTTAACAAATAACACGGCCCAAGGTTTGGATGACATTCCTAATTCCTTCTACAAAAAGTTTGAAAAGGAAATAACCCCATTTCTAACATCACTGTATAATAATATAATGAGTACTGGTGTAATATCAGAGTCAATGAAACAAAGTGCAACAGTCTTTATTTTTGTAAAAAAGGAGAAAAGAGTGAGATAGCAGATTATAAAATTTTAGCAAAAATCATCCTTAGATGAATGACAGAATATGCAGCAGAATTAATAATGGAAACTCAGACATGTGCAGTAAGGGGAAGAAATATTAGGCAAAACTTTATTTTCTTAAGAGAAATAATAGAGAAAGGGAGAAGAGGGGAGATAGAAGGTTTTTTGTATATATTGGATCAGCAGACAACTTTTGATTCCATCAAGCATGAATATATGTGAGAGGTATTAAAAAAGTATAACATGCCAGAAGATGTTTTGAAATTAATAAAGGCTTTATATTTTGAAATGTAGACATGTCTGTTGGTGAATGGGCACCTAGGTATACCTATGTATGTACACAATGGGGTACGGCAGGGATGCCCATTGAGCCCTCTACTTTATGTAATGTATCTGGACCCCTTATTAAGACAAATAGAAACAGAGCAGCAGATAGCCCCGATTAAGTGGGGAAAGCAGTGTATTCCCAAAACATGTGCCTATGCAGATGATTGTGTAATTTTAGTGCAGAATCAGGTAGAAGGAGAACAAGTAGTACAGATGTTAGATACACAAAATACATATATGGGTATTGGAATTAATAAAGAAAAGAGTAGGATATTTCCTCTAAGGGTAGGAGGGAGTAAACAGCAAAGTAGCATTACGTTAATAGAAGAGAAAGTGGAAATTTTAGGAATTATGTTTGGTGTTGAGAGTCCTACGAGAGAAAACTTGATGCGGAAATTACAAATTGCAGAAAAGAAAGTACATAAATGGAAAGGTTGAACTATGACAAAAGAGAAAAGAATTTATATGATTAAAACTTTTGTAATACCGTTATTTTTTACATATTGCCTATAAGTTCCCAATACCTTAGGATATGCAAACTAAGATTTTAAGTGTACGTTTTACTATGTTGTGGGGTAGCAGGTTAAATCCTGTCAAGAGAGCACATACTTATAGGCCAGTGAAGGAAGGGGGCTTGAACATGCTAAACCCAGTTTTGTTTTTTATGTTAATATTTATATATGCATATATAAGGCCTATATTGCAAGCAGAACAAAGTCTATGGCATTTTCTAACAGAAGACTGGGTAGAAGCTTTCATGCATAATTGGGGTAAAAAGGGAAAGGTAGGTGAACAAGATAAGCTCCCAGGATATATGAATCTGTGTAGGAAATATTTAGAACATGGGAGGTGTCCAAAGAGGAAATACAGATAAAGAAAAGGAAAGGCATCTATAAGATTATTATGGAAAGGAAATATTATGATGAACCTGTATTTAAGGTTGGGGAGAATCTGAAGCTTGATAAAGTATTAGAATCTATGCTGGAACACAGAATACCAAAAAAAATGAAAAAGGTGATTTGGCTATTTAGTCATGAGAAAATAAATGTCGAAGGGAATTTGAAACACAAAGGGGTTGAGGAAAGAGTTTGTCTAGAAAATAATTGCCAGGGCTTAGAGGAAACAATTAGTCACATGTTGTTTGACTGTGAATTTATAAACTCATTTTGGGATCTTATAGCCAGAGCATGGGGTATGGGAATGTTTAACAACATGATGTATGACATTCTGGTTTACGGACAGCTAACAGAAGAATGGGGGAGCTTGGTAAGCAGTATAGTATATGTAGTGTTGGCCATAATAAAATGGGCAATATGGTAAGTAAGGGGTCAGAGATTTTTGCAAACTCAAGATGTAACAATTAATGATTTGCTGTTTAAAATACAAATGGAAGTGGACAGATGTTTTCAAAATGAATGTATTAAATATGGGGAAGATAAAGGGAAACCGTTGTGGAAGAATTTTAAATGTGTGGGATAACATAATAGAAGTGCTGTTGAGAAGATAAGCTATTTAGTTGGGGGCAATAGGGAATTATGGAAGATAAGGATGTTAGATTAAAACTGGAAGAAAAAGTATTGTGTACATAGAGAAAGGGGAGATTACTTACTTGAAGGGAAAGAAGAATAAAATGAATTAAGAAGTATTTGGAAGCAGGGTAAAGGATGAACTGTAGCAGAAAAGATGATCTATGTCTTTAAAATTGTTTATGTTGGTTTTTGGTCTTGAATAAAAACTTCCCCTACTCTTTTCAAGAAGTGCCATGGGATCTTTAACATCCACCTGAACTACCACCAGAACAGACAGATGGGACCTCGGTTTAACGTCTTATCCGAAAGACAGCAACTCAGGAGTGCAGCACCCCCTTCATGCTGCACTGCAGTGTCAGTATTCGGATATTAACCCAAGTGTCTGGCGTGGAGATAGAACCCAGAGCCTTCTGATCTCCCAGCCTCAGAAGTGAGTGTGCTATCTGCTGAGCCACTGACACTGCAAATGCAAGGTTAGACAGTTTATTCAGGAACCCACACACCAGCAGTAGTTACAGAGGTCCCAGACAGCCTTAGAAGAACTGTTTTATGGCTGGATTGTACGCAGTGTTTGACTAAGACCACTCTCACAGCTCTATCAGCTTTTGACAGTGCAGCCCTCACCAGATACAAATTGTATCCATCTTAGGTGGGAACAGGAGTCCCTCTTTCCCATTGCCGAGGCAGATTGGGGGGGCCACCTTTGGTTCGGGATGGAAGATAACATCCACCTCAACCTGGGGTGAGTTCTTTTGGAAGGTCTTGGTGCAGTTTTTCAGTACCCCAGCAGTCACAAGACATCAGACTACACAAAAGGAGATCAGATGTTCCTCCTACACAAGCAGACTGGACAACAGCAATGCTTAAACTGGCAAAATATGAGAAAGTGTCCCACAATGCCAGGAATAATCTTGCTAGATTTGAAAAAAGTTTGAGGGTCTTTTATACATCATGCAGACCCACCACCTACTTAAACTCACTAAAACCCCAGTGTAGTCTAGAGGTTAGAGTCATGAGGTGTGAACGAGCTTGGTACATCCAGTAAACCAGACCTAGGTTTGATTCTCACAACCTCCACTTGCATACTGTGTAACTCTGAGCAAGTCACTTAACCGCCCAGTGCTCCCAGGTCACCGCTGAAAACAGGCAGTTTTGCCTAGTGGGCCTTACCCGGTTACCAGACTAAAATACAAATAAAATAAATATACTATATATGGTGTGGCGGTATGGCCACTGTGGTCATATCACTGTCATATTTCATGTAATTTTCTTTATGTTTAATGCCCAAAAAGGCCAGGACATCAGGTTTGTCAGGAAAGATGGCCATTGTACTGCAAGGATACTTGAGAAGATTTGATGTGTATTTCAGTGGCTGACATCTCCCCATGCCTAGGGCAAAGGCTTGCTTAGAGGTAAACAGGAGTTAAATTTCAATAGGGGATGGGAATTTCCTGGTAGCTGATCAAAGGAGAAGATTCTGTAAATGACAGGTGATGGAAGGGCCAATTCCTCTGTTTATAACACTCTGAATTTCAAAGAGAAATGGCTTTAAAACAGGGTTCTGCAGACGTCCAATCTAGGAAGCTATTGTTAAATTCTCTACCAACTGCCACAGTCTATTTCCATTTTAATAGTGTCAGAAAGGTAGTGTAGATCAAAAGCCAGCCAGTGAGGTGGAGCTGTGTGAAATCAAAATATTGATAATTTTGGTTCAACTTTAGGAAAGGGCAAGAGAGACCTCTGCTGGCCTAGAGATGAACAGTTAGATTGGGAAATATTAAGGACACTAGCCAATCACAGGCCAGTTTTGCAGACTGCAGAAATGGCTATATAAGCCCTCTTAAACAGAGACTCTGGGCAGAAGCCAAATTTTCTGACACACTGAAAACTGTCAGACACACTGAAAACCACTGCAAGAAAAGCTGGGACTCTGAGACACAGCAGAGAGAAAGAGACTTTGCAAAAGTCACTTATTTTCGGGACTCTGACTCTCTACAGAAAAGGTAGCAATTATCCATTTAATTAACTAGTTCATTTTGGATGTATTTTCCAACTTTTTTGTAGTTATCCTGTAACCAAATATCTAAATCATTTGTCTGTATGTTTGTATGGTAATTATTTAAGTTATCAGTAAAAGCTCTTGTTTTTATTTTAAAGTACTATTGCCTGGGAGTGATTTTTTTTGTGTGTGTGAGGGTTTTGGAAAGGATTATTCAATCTGTATCACGCTTGTTTAGCACTAAGAACTAAGTGGTGCTAAGAAGTGCAAGGTAATGCACCTGGGAAACAAAAACCCAGGGGAAGAGTACACAATGGGAGGTGAGATACTAACAACAACAAAAATGGAAAGGGACCTGGGGGTAGTCATATCAGATGACCTAAAGGTGGGCAAGCAATGTGAGAGGGCAGCAAGGAGGACTGGGGGGATACTGGGATGCATAGGGAGAGGCATCACCAGTAGAAAACAAGAAGTTATTATCCCTCTGTACAGACAGCTGATGAGACCCCATCTGAGTACTGCGTGCAGTTCTGGAGACCCAATCTCCTAAAGACATAGACAGGATGGAAGCTGTCCAGAGGAGGGCAACTAAAATGGTGCAGGGTCTGCACCGGAAGACATATGAAGAGAGACTTAAGGAGCTTAATATGTATAGCCTCGAGGAAAGGAGGGAGAGGGGACATGATAGAAACGTTCAAGTACCTCAAGAGAATCAACAAAGTCCAAGAGGGTAGCATCTTTCAAAAAAAGAGGTGTGCAAGAACAAGGGGCACAATTTGAAGATAGAAGGGGGAGGCTCAGAGGTAATTTAAGGAAGTATTTTTTCACAGAGAGGGTTGTGGATGTATGGAACGGCCTTCCAGAGGAGGTTGTGGAGTCAAAAACAGTGGTGGAATTCAAGCATGCATGGGACAGTCATAAGGCCATTCTAGGGGGTGGGGGTAGGAAGAAGTAGGCTGCTGGTTAAATAGGATCTGCAGCTTATCCATCAGGTAGGGAAATGGGCAGACTGGGTGGGCCAAGCGGTCCTTATCTGCCATCAAATTATATGTTTCTATGTTTCTAAGGTGACACATGCTACCGAAACTAGAATCCTGGAAGGGAATCTAGGGCCCTACAGTAGGGTAAAAGCACACAAGGAGGAGATATGAGGGGTTTGAATCAGATTCCTGCACCCCCATGGGAGAAGACACAATCATGGTTATGACAGCAGCCCTGAAGGTCTCATAACACCTGGGTATTCTCCCAAGTGCAGCAACCAAAGAGGGTTCTCACCTGGCTACAGACTCGAGACTGTATTTTACCTTACCCAGAGAGAGGAAGCCCTGGGCCCTTGTGGTGAGTGTTCAGTTGTGAAAACAGCGAGCACTCTAAAAGAACACAAGGAGGGTAGTTCCTGACCCCCCCTGTCATGGGTTGCACTTTGGGGATGGCACTGTGAACTCTGTGGACCCGGTCCCCCAGGAGTAGGTTTGTGACATATGGGATCTCCCCACCCCAGCCCTCCCTATCCTCTTCTGGTAAAGTTAAAGGGGGAACAGGCAGCACAAAAGGTCCCACACTTAAGTGTGGGCTGGTCCCAATGTGCACTTTGTGTGCAAAAGTGGGCCAACCTAATGGAACTAACTGGAAAAAAATTAAAGTCCCACCCACTATGGTCCACCTAAATGGCCACATCATCACAGATCAAGTCACCGTGGCAAATGTCTTTAATGCAGCATTTACCAACTGTTGCCATGTTTTACTGCCAACTTTCTTTGATCCCCCTCTAGATACCATTAACTCAGTCAAAGTCAGAAATTTGGAGGGAAATCCGCCATTCTACTTCAAAGCCGTCTCCAAGGACATCACAAAAAAGTACCTCCTTTGAGTACTTGGAAAGTCTAGCTCAAGCAGTGACTCCCTCTACTTGAAACTCCTCGCTCATACCCTCGATGAAGTCCTGACCCACCTTCACCAAAATCCTTAACAAATCTCTCATGCTCTCACAGTTCCCCCCAAAATGGAAATCAGTGATGGTGACACCAGTCCACAAAAGTGATGATAAATCTGTTACAAGCAATGATAGATCAATCTCCATTCTCCCCCCTCTCTCAAAAGCACTGGAGAGAATAGCTGCTGACTAACTGTTAGAATACCTTACTAAGTATAACCTGCTATGTCAAGAACAACACAGATTTCGCAAGGGCCACAGCATGACTACAGCACTCCAAGAGCTTACCTCCTACATCCACAATGCCCTGGACCAAGGAGATCTTGTTGGCGCCACCTTCATTGACCTAACTAAGGCATTTGACACCGTCAACCATTCACTACTGCTTCAACAACTATCTCTAATATATCTGTCTCCAGACATGAATCTTTGGTTTCAAAGCTACCTCAGTGACCAAACACAGCAGGTAAAAATTGGCGAATCCCTCTCAACACCCCTCTTGGTCTGATCAGGAGTTCCACAAGGATTCATCCTGGGTCCTATGCGTTTCAGCATTTTCCTAAACAGCCTCCCTTCATCTTGCTCAGAAAAAAATCGTACTCTATGCCAACGATGCTGTCATCTTCACCTCCCACTCTGACCCCTCCTCTCTTCAGTTGCTACTACACAAAAGCTTCACTGATGTAGAGGCATGGTTTAAATCCCACAAGCTTATTCTTAATTACAGCAAAACCAGATCAATGCTGTTCCATGGTACCCACAGAAACTTAAAAACAGAGACCTCCCTATGTCAAACAGCAAAGAGGCCACCCTTGAACAAGTACATCTATTTAAATATCTTGGGGTGATTCTTGACCCAACACTTGGATCCTCTGAACATATCAACTACGTAGCAAAAACTGTGAATACCCACATAGGTCTGCTCTATAGACATAAGAACTGCCTCATGATGAAGCCGTAAGCTCTGCCATTCACAGTTCAGTAATCTCTATAATAGACTATGGGCTTGTGATCCATGGGTCTGCCACTGACACAGCTCTCCGAAGCATCGCCACAGCACTAAACAAGGCATGTCGTCTCAAAACATCTGCAAACCGCCTTACATACACCTGCGAGATCTACGAACACACAAACTGGCTCCAGCTATCGGGCAGCATTAAATATCAAACCTGCATCCTAGCAAAAAAGCAAACATGGGACCTACTACCCCCTGGATCACAGGCATTGCTGAGACCATATAGCGGCCCACGACAAACCAGGAATTCAAACAACCTCTCCTTCACTGTTCCCCTTTGCAGGACTACCCAAGGCCAACGATCCTTCTTTTTCAGAGCCTCCTCCTGGTTCAATACCCTGCCAGCAGAAGTTACCAGCAAACCAACCCAGGGTGCCTTTAAGCTCAGCCTGCATCAATACCTCATCTCCTGTGCCTCCTGCGACTGCTACACCTAAATGGTTTATCCCCCCACACACCCCATACCCCACCCTTCCCTCCTACTCCTTCCCTCCTCCTCTACTCCCACCACACACCTCCTCGCTGACCCTGCTCTGACCCACCCCCCACTCCCTCTCTTTCTCCCTCTTTACACCAGCCTCTGGCCTCACCTCCCTCTGTCGGATGGCTACCTATACGAATCTATATTGCTTAAATTGTTGTAGAAGTGATTTTCACAATTGTGATGTTTTGGTAATTGACAAAGCCCTCTGGCTGCTATGTTTATTTCTCTTTTGCACAAAACCACTGCCTGTCCTAATGTTTCAAGTAACCTGACGTGGAACCTTTGTAAAAGAGCCCCTGGCTCAAAGGTGTATCTGATTCCCTTAAATAAATAAAATAAAATATTTTGGTTTACTTACTGTTTACTGTGGTATAATAGAGTCTATCAGACTAATTTTGTTTAGTTTTAGGCTGACATCTTTTGTTATTACAAATCCCAGAATCCCTTTCAGTCGACATCAGAGCAGTAGGCAGCAGTGAGTGATTCGATAGCCTGCAGTATGTTAGAGCTTTTATAATCTCCGATCAGATGTGTTCTGGGTCTACTTTTCCACAGGGACTAAGTACAGTTCTCTGTGAGTGTACATAGCCCATGGAGGGCAGCGGGACCAGCAAACAACAGATCAGAGATTATATAAACACTAACATGCACTACAGGCTATTGAATCTCCCATTGCTGTCTACTGCTCTGATATCAGCTGAAGGGGATGCTGAGACTTGTAGTAACTGAAGATGCTGTCATCTTTACCTCCCACTCTGACCCCTCCTTTCTTCAGTTGCTACTACAAGAAAGCTTCACTGATGTAGAGGTATGGTTTAAATCCCACAAGCTTATTCTTAACTACAGCAAAACCAGATCAAGCCTAAAACTAAGCAAAATTAGTGTCATACAATGTACTATACTACAGTAACAGTAAGTAAACCAACATGTTTTTGGACACATAAAGTGAGCATTGAGACCAGCCCTACTGTTGAGTGTGGGTCCCTTAGTGCTTACTGTTCTCCTTTAATAATACCACTATAGATCTCTTGGATAATGTAACTGGTGGTTCAAACTATACTTGTAAAAGTTACTTGTTATACACTACTTATCCTCCATAGCTGTAACTGTTTCTTAATTATGTAAGTATCTATAATTGTGACTCTGAGTACTATGCATTTAAATGTTTGGTTATTGTTATATGCTTACCTGAGTTTTATGTTTCTGATGTTTTATTATTGTACAATAATTGAAAATCTTTAGTAAAATATATTAAATAAAAAATACTGCATGGGCCAAGTGGTCATTGCTACATAGCTAGCATATGCTTAGTGGTCATTGCTATACAGCTAGCAAGAACTGAGGGGTCATCGCTTGGAAAAGCTTGCATGAGCCAAATAGTCACTACTTTGTAGAGCCAGCATGAGCTGAGGGTCATTGCTTTGTAAAACTAGCATGAGCTGTTTGGTAATTACTTTGCAGAGCTAGCATGAGCTGAGTGGTCATTGTTTTGCAGGACTAGCATGAACTGAGTGGTCACTGCATTGTAGAACTTGCATGTCAAGTGGTGTACTGATATAGCTAGCACTGCTTCTGTAAATGGTACACTCTCAGAAAACAAGCTCCAAATTGTGGTGTCCTCACAAAATAATTACACTGCTTGCGACTGGTCTAAAAAATCATATTCCAAGAATGTTCTTTTTCATTTTGTAAAATAAAATAATGCTAAATATTGTTGAACACCAGAGTACACAGACCAGATCCTGGCATGCTGTTCACACAGTTGGCACATTACTGTGATGAGGATTGTTACTGAACCAATCACAATGTAAAATTTTGTGTTCAGTGTGCCTTGAGAGTTTTGATATGATGGATTACCATTTCTATGATATATTTAATTAAGTCTCTAAAAATCTCGTTGGCCAAGCAAATCATCTGGATGGTGGCTGACAAGGGAGTGCAGGAGAGAAACAAAAATAAGGAAACATACAGTTCTATAGGACACGTGTGTATTTCACGAAAATACGTTCTTTACAGGGCATAACCTTCTTCAAAGTGCTACATTGCCATACAAACCGCCACCTCAACAGAACTGTCCCCAGTTGCTGTCAGTCAGTTTGACAGGAAATCTTATCCCATGCAAAATGCTTTCATGCCTAACTGTGTGTCAAAATCTAAGTCTTACTAATATCCTGGATTAACAGGACTTCCTTCTCCTCAGAGACTTGTGAACATTAGAATTGTGTGCCATCTAATAGTATCTGTACAGCTGGGAATCATTTGGGATAGCTGCTCATAATCTCAGATGTGAAAAAAATTAAATTGAAAAGCAGAGAGATTAGGATAAGGTGATTGTTTGCCCAGCTTAGTCACACTTCACATCAGAGTGTCTTGCTGTGCTAGTCTAAATATGAAGGTTTCAGTTTCCTAGCTGAGATTTCCTAGGATGACCTGTTGACCTCCAAAGAATGCAGTTGGCAGTGGCCGCAAGCTATTTCCTAGCTTTGCTCTCTGTTTTTAATGTACGCTGCTTTTCAGGTGAACAAAAGATCATTCAGAGTGGGCTGTGATTCCAACTGGGGTAACCCTTAGTGCAGTCATCCTCCCCCACTCCTCCACCCACAGCTGCTAACCAGCAAAGCTATAATGATTCTGGACCAATAGCTACACAATTTAGCAAGTCACTTGTATGCTGCATCGCAGTTGAGATGGGTCAGCTGAAATGAGAAAATAAAGCTCTTTG
The DNA here is from genome assembly GCA_016271365.2 of Neoceratodus forsteri. Classification (NCBI taxonomy): domain Eukaryota; kingdom Metazoa; phylum Chordata; order Ceratodontiformes; family Ceratodontidae; genus Neoceratodus; species Neoceratodus forsteri. Next base: position 1,703,097,851 of record CM028129.1, on the reverse strand, counting down.
GACTAGGAATAGGTGAACTGGTCCAGCCCATCATCACAGCGGTAGTGCTACCACTCACAATACTGGTGGTGACCCTAGTTTGAGCTCAGTTGTGCATGCATGAGCATTGAGTTCCTGGTATGCCAAGGTACAAGGGGCTGGGAATGAAACAAGAAAATATCCCTGTCTTAGCAAGGTGATCCCAGGTGCACTCGCACCCTGAATCCTGCTGCTGTCCTCTCCTCTCCCCACCCCATGAACTCCTGCCTCCTTTCTCAGGAGGAGGCATGAGGTTGGATCCAGCTCAGCCAGGTCCCACCACAAGGGGCAATCCTGTGGGGTTTAAAAAGGAAAGAAGGTAAGCAGCAGGGATACAGGGTGGGTGTGGGGCTGGGTCCAACCGAGGGAAGGAGCCCGAGACAGAGACAGGGAAGAAGAGTGTCAATTATTCACTTCCAATCTAAATTCTTGGCTGTATGGGATCGTTATGCACCCCTTCATAGAACCAGAGTATGGGGCTCGCATCTTTCCTGGATATCAGCTGAGGTACTTACTTGTCTCCATTCCAGAGACCTTGCCTGGAGTTCTTTTAAAATCACTGGCTCCCAATCTTCATTGGCCCACTACAGAAGCCTTTGTAATGCCTGTACCAAAGCTGTCAGACTTGCGAAGTCTGAGTATTTTGGTTCCACACTCCAAAATAACATAAATATCCCCTCTAATTTTTGGAAGGTTATCCACTCCCTCTTCTCCCCTCAGACCCAGTCTCTCCCTCCTACTCTAAAAATTGGTGACTCCCTTATCTCTGACCCTTCTGCTATTTCTAAGTCTTTTAATTCCTACTTTACAAGCTATGCCCATTCTCTTATCCTTTCCTCTAACACCCCTCTTCCCTTTCCCTGCCTTCTTCTCCTCCTTCATTTTCTTTCTCTCCTATCATTCCTGCTGTCTCCCTAAAGGCTGTGATTTCCCTAGATCCACTAAAGGGAGGTAGTTCTGATGGCCTTGATCATAAACTGCTCCTTCACTCGGCACCTGCCATTGCTGTACCTCTACCTTACTTCCTAAATCTCTACTTCTCCTCTGCTACTATTCCTGATGTCTGGAAGCAAGCTATTGTCATTTGTATTCACAAAGGTGGTGATCCCACTTCTCCTGGTAACTTGCATCCAATCCCTCTGCTTCCTACCTTGGCTATGTTGCAGGAATGCATTGTTCTTTCTCAGATTATGTCCTTTCTTGACAACTCCTTTTTCACTTCCTTCTAGTCTGGATTTGGGAAATCCCACTCCACTGCTACCTCTCTCTTTCGGCTCACTGATTCCACACTTACAGGTATGAATAAAGAACCGATGACTTCTGCCATTTTTGTTGATCTTGATAAAGATTTCAACACTGTAACACATCCCCTCCTACTAGACAAACTTTAAAGCTGCAGGCCTATCTGACTCTTTAGTCACTTGGTTTTGTTCCTACCTTAAAGGCAGGTCTCAAGCTGTCCAGATAGGAAAATCCATTTCAACTCCTTTTTATGTTGCTTGCACACATGTGCAAGAAACATAGTGCCATCATCCGAGTTTTCGGAGGTGTGTCAGCCCGTCTTCCAATGCAGTCAGTGTGTTTGCAGGTGCGACCCCAGTTCCCCAATCACTGCTGCAGCTGTCTATGACAAGCTGAAAATGCAGTGGCATACAGTTGAAAGGGAGAGCTCCGCTTGAGTGAGCAGAGCTCCCCCCCACACACACACGCGCGCGCATGCACGCACATTGCATGCTCATGTGCTTTCCCCCTCACTGTATGGCCGACGGGGGTGCCCAATCCCCCGTCAGCTCCACGCTCCCCCCAAAGCATCCAGGTGCCATGCTGGGAGCCCACCCCAGCATGGCAAAATCATGTTATGGCTGACGGGGTGCCCAGTTCCCCGTCGGCTCCACTGTCCCCCGATACTGTCACCGATGGGGGTGCCCAATCCCCCGTCGGCTCCACTGTCTCCCCCCCAGTACAGGCTGCCATGCTGGGAGCCCACCCCAGCGTGGCAACAGATGCCATGGCTGACTGGGGTGCCCAATCCCCCATCGGCTCCACGCCCCTCCCACAGCCATCCTTCTGCCACGCTGGGAGCCCACCCCAGCGTGGCAAACGTCCCGTGTTGTCATTTTAAAAAAAAAACCCTGTAAAGAAAAAAACAGTCCCACGGTCTCCTGCCTCCCCCACAACCCACACCCACCATGCACACCCGCCTCCCCACCCCCCACCCACTTGCCTCTGGACTCCAGCACGACGATCTTTGGTGGACTGGGAACATGTCTGCACTCTTCAAAGCGACGCGGCGAACTGAGGAAATGCGGTAAGCTGTATAATGGGACAGATAGGGTTTTCAACTTTGTTGCATATCTCAGGCATTTTTTGGAATTTTTGCAAAATTTTCAACATGGGGTTTTGGGACCCCTCCATGAATTCTTGCACTGTCCTTGGCGTTACTCAGGCGGAAGGGTGATTTGGCAGCCACTGCGTGAAATCACCTTTCGGAATGATTAACAAACGACTGCCAGTGTTCATAAGGTGGGCTCTCAAAAGCCTATTTTGAAAATTTGGTGGAAATCTTAAAATGACTGTTTACAGTGTCTTGGAGTTCCTCACGACGCTCAGTAAGTTCAAGAAATTTTCAATATTTTCACTCCAGATTTTCAAATTGCTATTTTACCACACCTTCCTATGAGCAGTACAGCTTTCATTTTCACATCTCACCCAAAATGTGTTTCCGACCATGTAGCAGCAATGGCACAGTCGGTGTCTTAAATCAATGTATGGGATACATTAAGAAAATCACAGTGACACTGTTCATGAGCAGAGGTCTTAAAATGGCTATGTTGAAAATTTGGTGAAAGAATTCCTAAAAATGACTGTTTTACGAGCGTGCATTGCGCAGTTCCTACGCATGCTCGTAAGTTCACGAATTTTCAATATTTGTACTCCAATGACTTCCAAATTCCTAAACAGCACATAGAAGCAAGCAACATTCGGCAATAACAAATGCTTGTTACATTAGCTCCGGAGTTCCTCAAGGGTCTCTCCTTGGTCCTATTCTCTTTTCAATATTCCTAAACGACCTACCCACTGCCTGTTCCTCTGCATCCATTCATATGTACGCTGATGACACAATTCTTTTTGCATCTGGCTCCTCTCCCCATGACCTTACCTCCCGACTACAGTTGGATTTTGACAACATTCAGAACTGGTTCAAGGATAACTGACTGTATCTTAATGCCAAAAAAAACAGTCTCAATGACTTTTGGTACCCCTCAAAGGCTTGTCAAACTTACCTCTCCCCCACTATTTAATAACCTTGATGGGGGTTCCATGTGATATGAGCGAAGATATTATAGCGAAAGTAGAATAAGTGAGTGCACATCACTGATTACTAAAATGGCAGCATGCACTACAGCAGAACCATAAACAGCGAGGTTCTGCAACAGTCTTCTGGGGCAGTCTGTATAATGAATTTTTATGTGGAAGGCTTCACCCCCCACAACTCCCATTAGTTATATAATCAACTCCAAGGGGGCTATTTTTTTGGGGGGCATGAAACCGTGACCGGGGAGCCAACTGCACAAATATTGGGAAGAGGAATGAGATAAAAAAAAAAGTCGCAACACTACAAAACAAAACACTATTACCTCCAACCGAGCTCTGAACCCGAGTTGCCCAGACCGGAGGCATTTCTCGTGCCTCACCATCAAATGGCCAGCTGGGGACTGCCTGGCCAAACATCCATCCATGTCCTCCTTCATAGTACCTCCCTAGCCCGGTCATTTATTCTTCCTGTCACCATTTTCACCACTTGACCTCACTATAACTGTTCCTTGCTATCCTGTGATGGTCGTTGTAATCAGAGGCACTCAATTTGAGTCACCTATATCACTCGATACCTCTTGATGGTACTAAAATTGAAGATGTCTCCTCTATTAAGTACCTTGGGGGTCTACCTTGATCAGCATCTTGATATCTCTGAACTCATTGATCATTGATGCAATTCACCCTAAGCTTGGTACTTTGTACAGGAACAAAGCGAGTATACCGCTCCCTGCCCACTGAGAAATCATACTAAAAATTGTCCTTTCAATCTTTGACTATGGCGATTTAGTCTACAGTAGTGCCCAAAAATCCTCTCTTGCCAGGCTGGAACCCTTTTTTCATTATTTCTACCATTTTGCTTTAGATTGCCCTTCTCGTACTCACCACTGCTTTCTTTACTCTGCTTTTTCTCTCCCTTCTCTCAATGCTAGGTGCCTTTCCCATTATGTCGCTTCTTTTATCCAAGTTCTGATTCAGCACCCTTCCCACCTATCTCACATCTCTTCTTTCCTCTCCTCCTTCCTCTTCCTACCCTCTTTGCAACAACACTTTCCATTCTCTCACTATTCCTCCTAGAAAGTCTGTCATTGGCCAATCTGCTTTCTCTTAACCACTTTCCTAAACTCTGATCCTCTCTTCCCTTTTATGTGCATTCTGCCTCTTCTCCCTCCTCCCTAAAGACTCTTCTTTCTGACTTTTGTCATCCTACCTGCAATTACCTTTGACCCTTTCTTTCTGTATATATTACAGTGTTTTATATTCTAATTGCCTTTATTTACTATTCTGCCTACAATATTAATGATTCTGTTTGTATTTATTATAGTATTATATTTTACTTTGCTTTCTTTTATAGTTCGATATTTCCTTCTCCCCTCTCCCCCAGGACACTTCTGGAAATTAACAGTTTTCAGCTCAGTATGTATTTCCTGGTTAAACTTTTAAATACTAACATACTAAAATGCCAGCAGAATAGGCCTAACGGTCTTTCGTGTCTGCTCGTTTGGTCAGCCCCCACCCTGGGTGCTGACCTTGCTGCCCCCCTCGCCTTCTCTGGCTTCTCCCTTCCCAGTTCTGGATATTCTTGCTGCATTGGATTTTGCTTCCAGAACCCTTCCCCTGTACCTGTCCCACCCCCTCTTGAACCCCTCCACTGTCTCTGCCTCCACCAGCCCCTAGGCAGCTCATTCCATGGCTCCCACCACCCTATCAGTGAGTAGCACCTCCTCCTTTCTCCCCTGAATCTCCCCCTCCAGCTTCCACCCATGCCGCTAGTGGCCCCTCCTCCTCCTTCCTTCAAGCACCCTGACTGTTCCTCCTATTTACCCTCTTCATGTACCTGAAGACCTCTATCATGTCCCCGGTCCCTTCTCTCTTCCAATGTGTACATATTTAGCTCTTGAGCCTCTCCTCATAGGGCCTGTCCCCAAGCCCCAAATCATTTGGTTGCCCTCCTCTGGACCCTCTCCAGGAGGTTAATGTCCCTCTTTAAGTGCGACCTCAAAACTGCATGCAGTACTCAAGTCACGGCCTCACCAAGCAATTATCAGAGGGAGTATCACTTCCCTCCTTCTGGAGATGATCCCCTAGCGATGCATCCCAGCATCCTGTTGGCCTTGGCTGCTGCCCTCTACAAGTCTCAGGGTTGTTCACCTTGACATCCACCACCACCCCAGGTCCCGCTCAGCCATGAGACTGTAGCATTTCCCCCAAGGGTGTACACTTGGCCTGGGTTTCTGCCCCCAGGTGGAGTACCTTGCATTTCCCAGCATTGAACCTCAGCTTCCACTTTCTAGACCATCTTTCCAGAGCCTCCAGGTCCCCTGTAGGGCCACCCTCCCTCCTCCCCATCCACCACGCGTCCCCAGTTCCGAGTCATCCGCAAAGGGACTCATCTCTCCTGATTCCTGTCCTTATGTCAGAGACGTAGGCATTGAACAGGAAGGGCCCAAGGACTGATCCCTGTGGGACCCCACTAATGACCCTCCTTGGGGATGAGACTATCCCGCCAACTACGACCCTCTGGGTCCGGTCCTGGAGCCAATTGCCTATCCATCTGATCATCTGGTTCCCCACCCCCATTTCTCCCAGCTTATCCAACAGGCCCACGTGAGGAACAGAGTCAAATGCCTTGCTGAAGTCTAGAAAGCGGACGTCCACTGGTTTACCCAGGTCCAAGGCACTCGTCACCCAGTCATAGAACTCCACCAGGTTTGTCTGACATGATTTCCCCGGGATGAATCCATGCTGTCTATCGTCCAGGCACCCTGACTTATCCAGGTCGCCCCTAGCCTCTCCTTGACAATGCCTCCATCACCTTGCCCACCACTGATATCAGGCTGACAGGCCTGTAGTTCCCTACCTCCTTGATCCCCCTTGAGGATAGGCACTATATGCACCACCTTCCAGTCCTGGGGCACCCACCCTGTCCTCAGAGAGATGGTGAAAAACTCCGTAGAAGTTTTGCCAGGGCATCCATAGTTCCTTCAGCACTCTGGGATGCTAATTTATCGGCCCGGTGCTTTCTCCGACTTAAAGGGAGCTGAGGGCTTCCCTCCTCTCTCTGCTGTGATTTCCACTTCGGTGCCTCTTCTCCCTGTAGCCCTCCCCTCACTGCCAGTGATGCCTCCCCTCCCCAGACCCGCCGATCGGTAAGGGTCCCCCCTTCCTCAGTATCTCTGTCTCCTCCCATGTATGATGCAGCACCCCCATTTTCCTTGGTGAAAACTGAGGTGAAGTACTCATTTAGTACCTCAGCCTGCTCCCCCAGGTCTTGTGCCCATCTCTCCCCTGATTTAATCCTGCTAATCTGCCCCATCACCCTTCGTTTTCCCCAATGTATCTAAAGAACCCCTTGTTCTCTCTCTCTCCTAATTTCCCTGGCCAGGTTCTGCTCCTTCCTTGCCCTATCCGCCCTCACCACCCTAGTGGCCCTTCTAGCCATCAGCTCGTACTCCCCTTGATCCCTTTCACTCCTTGAGCACTTGAATTGCTTATAGGCTGCCTTCTTTCCCCGCACCACCTCCTGGACCTCCCTGGTCTCACCAGCAGGATTTTGGGCCCTACCATATTTAGTCTTACTCTTGCACAGGTGCTGGTAGCATCCTGCACCCCTCTCCTGATGATTTCCCACCTACTATCAGCGTCCATGTCTGACACAATCCCATCCAAATGCTCCTTAAGGATCCTTCCCATTTCCTTAAAATCTGCCCCCCTGAAATAAATAAACACATTACAAAACAAGCAGTTATCAATGCTGAATGTTTGCTCACCCCTGCTGTTGTTGGGATAGTGTTGAAAAATATAATATTTAGACACAATTTAGTAGATATTTCACATGTTTTCTGTAATTGCCACCCTTACTTCTTTATTGCTAAGGACATTTGCATGAAAATAAGCTCTCTCCCTATTTGTTCTGTCGGGTCTAGTACGATTTCCCGTCACTCATCTGACCGACGTTTACATTCCCGAGTATAGCTTCCCGTAAACCAGCTTCCCGATCTGCTATTTTTACCGATGAGACTCTCCCCCGGCATACCATTTCCCTGTTTGTCATCTACCCGCCGTAACTTACATAGATGATAAGCTGTGCACTGATGAATATGCAAAGTTTTTACCAGCCGAAATTATACCGATCAGGAAAATCTGAGCTGGGGTAACAACTACCCTTGGATCACAGCTGATGGTTGGTGAAATGCAGTCCCTTTGTAAAGCCTCACAGACATATATGAGCACTAACAATGATTGAGCGAGACTGAGAACTGTACTAGCAGTGCTGTAACAAATGTGTCAGTTCAGTGAGAATTCAAATCAATACAATTTTCAGTTCTATTGAACAGCAAGCACATACAACCATAAATGCTGGTACAGGTCAGTAATGCTGTGCACTGATGAATATGCAAAGATTTTACCAGCCGAAAGTATACGCTCCTGTGTTGTCACATGTACTTAATTCATTCAGCAACCTTAAATTTATGCACTGTGTCCTAACTCAGACTCAGAGCTAGGAGAGGGTAATCAGAACTTGATGATCTCTTAATTTCAGTTGTACGACTGTAAAGCTTATATCCAAACACTCAGAAATTGACAGCAATAATCATTAATGTGACAACTGTAATGTACCAGTCGGGACATACTGTACCTTCTGTATGCAGTGGTATTGGAGTCTGCAAATGAGTTTGCCAGCATTGGAGGTTACTTTAGGAGCCTTACATGAAGAGCAGGAATCGTTCATTGACAGCGAGTTCGCATTAATGTTAATTTAATTTAGCAGGTACTTTTGGGAGGTACAGGAGGGTGAGGCTTCCTTTTCGCATGCAAGTCAGCTGTAAAGCAATCCCAGTGCAAGTGTGTGCTATCAATTAAATTCTGTTCCTGGATCAAGGAGTGGCTCTAATTAGGCTATTATATCCAGAGACATTTACACTTGTACTTGCGCTTAGAAGGTTTTATAGAGAGCTATGGTGACACCGGTTACCCCAACTGTTTGCGACGTTGTGAAATCACAGCGAGGGTAATGCAAAGCTCAGCATTAGTGGCTACCTATATGTTAAAGAGCGGAATCATGCAGACTTATTTTATTGGTGCTGTCAACACAGAAAATATACAGGATGTCATGGCCGTGCATCCACGGTGCTTGTAGGTGACCAAAATCAATTGCGTGGAACAACTGAACATAACCATGCACCAGATGCAAATGATGCTCCTGTGGCAATTTCAATAGCCTCCCCTGAAACACCGTGCATTGACAACTCACGACACACTTGCACAACTTATTCAAAATGAGCTTGCCCAGGTACATCCAGAAGTACGACATAACATGCCAGGCAAGCATTCCCTGTTGCAGGTTGTTAAACGTGCAAGAAAACAACATAGCATGCCTGAACCTAAAACATTAGACTGTGTGTGCATCCCACAAGAATTCTCAGTTGTGAATAGTCACTCTTTCCTGGCCCGAGATTCAACATGTGGTAATGAAAAAATATTCCTTTTCACAACAAAAGCAAACATTGAGAAGCTTAGTACTGCAAACTTTTGGATTATGGATGGTACCTTCCACACAGTCCCTAACCTATTTAGGCAGTTATATTCTATACATGCCCCAGTAGGAACAGGTGAGACCTGCAGAATCCTCCCTTTGGTATACGCTTTGATGTCGAGTAAATAGCAGGAGTGTTATGTACGCATGCTACAGGATTTGCAGGACGTTGCAGACGAATATCACAGTTGTCTGTCACCAAAATTTGTCCTGACAGATTTTGAGCAGGCAGCCATCAACGCCTACAAGTCTGAATTCCCCAACGTTATCAACAAGGGTTGTCTATTTCACCTAGGACAAATTATCTGGCGCAAAATACAAGGATGTGGGCTAGCACACAAATATGGAACTGAATTTAGCCTTAAACTTAGACAACTTGTTGCCCTTGCTTTTTTAGGTCCAGAAAAAATTCCTGATGTTTTTGAAGATGTAAAGAATGACATGCCAGCAGAGGCTGCATGCATAGTGGAGTGGTTTGAGGAAACATATGTTCTGGGAAGGGTGTGGAGGAAAATGAGAAATAATGCCACTGTTAGAACACCACCTCTGTTTCCTCCTCAGTTTTGGTCTGTTCATGACCAAATGCTTCAGGGTGTACCCAGAACACAAAACAAAGTGTAGGCATGGCACCGACGCCTAGGTACCTTGATTGGAGCGTCACACGTAGGGATATACCGGTTTGTTGAAGAGCTACATAAAGAACAACTTGTCACCAAGAGCATGATAGAAAAAATTAACTGAGGGTTGCCAAAGTCACCAATTAAAAAGAAATATGCTCAGAAAGCGGAAAAGATAACAAATACTGTTTCCGACATGGAACAGCGCTCTGTTATGGATTTTATTCAAGGAGTGGCACACAATATGGTTATTTAAGTAGATCTCAAATTTTAAACTTTGGAAATAAATTAAGTTACTTTTTCATTCGAGTTTTAATAATGGAACTTATGTGAGATCTGCATTTGCTTTTAATTAATTAAACTTCTATGAGTCAGCGCATCAGAGGTTCATCAGAGGCACAGGTAAAGGTAAGCCTCATCTCATTGTCTGCTGTGTTTGCTAAAGTGTTATTTTTCCCGATCCTCTAGCTCGAATGAAGTTAAGCTGCCTGCACACTGAGTAAGCTGCTTAGTTTTAAGAGATCATGCAGTGTGAACTTCAGTGTGAACATCAGTTAAATTTAAGCTGAGTAAGCTCCTAGCTCTGAGTCTGAGTCTGAATGAAGTTAAACTGTCTGCAGTGTGAGCTTAAACTTTAATAGAAGTTTGTCAAGTTCTGGCAGTGCTGACATTTTCTTTGAGTTTTCAACCAATCATCACATATTGCAGTTTGGATTTTGAGCCTACATAAAGGTACCTGTACTTCATTCAGTAAGCTGTCTGCAGTGTGAGCTTAAAGACCGAGACTGAGAACTTTAATAGAAGTTCGTCAAGTTTATCGCATATTGCAGTTTGGGTTTTCGTTTTGGGATCGCCACCAAATGTAAGCATACATAAAGGTACCTGTACTTCATTCAGTAAGCTTAATAGAAGTTGCAGTTTGGGTTTTGAGCCAATCGCATCAAATGTAAGCATGTCGGGGGTTTAGGAGATGGTGTTTAATTATTGGCGGGCAAACAATGGATGGGATGAGCATTGATGGGATGCGGCATCTGTAGGGAAGTTGGTTGCGGGCAGTCAGTCGTCGGGGTAGTATGAGTCGGGAAATCGTACGGATCCCTCTGAGGGTCTTACATAAAGGTACCTGTATTTCATTCAGTAAGCTTAATAGAAGTTGCAGTTTGGGTTTTGAGCCGATCGCCATCAAATGTAAGCATGTCGGGGGTTTAAGAGACAGGGTTTAATTATTGGCAGGCAAACAATGGACGGGATTAGCATTGATGGGATGCGGCATCTGTAGGGAAGTTGGTTGTGGGCAGTCAGTCGTCGGGGCAGTATGAGTCGGGAAATCGTACAGATCCCGTTCTGTCTGATCATCTACTTCTGCAGCCACAGGGCTGATGAGTTTGTCAACCCAATCTGCTGCTGTGGAGATAATTATGATGTCATAAACAGGGCATTATGATGTCATGTGTAGACAAGCAGCCAAAGCAAATAAAGTCCACGGAACAGTAATCTTGTTTTTATGTCACTTCCCTCAGTAATAAGGAAAAAGGGGAAAGAACTGCAAAAATATAGTTCTGGCTGAATTTTACAAAAGGGTAAAAGCACAGAACTGTGAAACAATGGGTTGCAAGTTCAGTTCCCCATAAGGCCACAATCAATGCTGTGTAAGGAACTCTGAGCTACAATAAACATGGTGCCGGCCCCATGTTGTGGAGGTCCGAAGTACTGAATGCCTCACGTCACACTATACCAGTGACCTGGGTGCAGGAACAGATCACAGTTGCTCGGGGGCTGGAGGGGGAAGGAGGACTGAGTGTCCGCTGATGGTTCTCCTCCATCAGGGTTGGGGGGACACTGATTACAGCTGTTTGGCTGCCAAATAGTGGAGGCTTGTTGGCACAGTGGCAGTCACAAGAATTGAAATCCGGAGGTAGGCATTGAGAGTATGTACTGTCTTCATGGTCTTTGTGCACACAATTGCATGCCACTGGCTCTGACTCAAGGGAGAAATGGGTGGAAAAGAACCTCTGTCTGCAGGATGAAGCTGCAACTCTGCAGGTACTGTATCTGCACCATCCATGGCACCCACTCACACAGCACAGAAAGAAGTAGATGGGGTAAGTCCTGGAGGAGGGTAATGCATTTTGGGCATCAACAGCAGAAGGGGGTCAATGAGAAGGGGCAGGAGCAGGAGGACAAAGTTAATATGAGGAAAAAAAGAATTACAAAAACATACGAACTATAAACTGAATTGTGTCTAAATCTCACATTTTTCAAAGTTATCCAGCTGGTATCATAGGATGGGAGAAGCAGGAAGGGCCGTTACTAAGTACTGAGTGCTCTTGGTGAAAACTCAATGCAGCAAAACAATGTGTGTGTCTAATAAAGCACAGGGGCACAAAAGGATCGCTTGAGAAAGCACATTTAAGTGTGAACTGCTGAAGCTGTCTGCCCTGCCTGCAATCCTAGTTTGTGCCTATGTTGTATTTGCTCTGGCAATAATATAGTTATTTTGCAACCTCTGTTTGCATTTGCAGCATCAGTTCGTTCCTGGCAGAGTGAATGCTCAGTTCATTGTTTTACTGCTGGTATCAGGGGATCTTTAAAGGAAACAGAATACATAATTTAAATCAACTATTTCTGGTGTTTTCTGTTCATCATTGACATGCTGTTAAAATATATGTTTTTCCAACTCTGTTTAGTGCTTTCAAAGAGACGTTCTCCAAACTTCTGTCTGTAACTAGTGGAAACCATTAAAAGTTAAAAACAAACACACACACATACATGCGCACATACACATACACATATATATACACACACACACACACACACACACACACACACACACACACACACACAAAATGTGAGGCTTGATGTTCATTACCTTCAATGACTGATGATGATGATGTCTGTTAGCTGGCTGATGGGCATAAAACCAGTGTAATTGGTGGGGCTACGTCCTTTGAACCACACAAAGTTCACACTCATTAGCCACCTGAACACCATCATCATCAATCTTCTCAGCATTGGCTTTTGAGCACCAAACCTCCTGCATTTTTACTTCCACTGTCTTTTATGGCACACACCTGCACAATCCCCTACACTGCCCAATCATCACCAATATGCTCACTTCGTGCATGCATGCAAGTAAACATGAAAAAAAATGAAAGGATGAACTTGCCCGGACTTACATCTTTATCAGCAAGGATTTTTAGAGTAATTCTGGTGAAGTGATCCAGTCTACAATCCAAGGTGGGCAACAGAAACTTTGCCTTTATTCAATTAAATGTAATTTTATATAGGATAAAAACCATTGAGTAGAGTTCGTTTACAATAATGTCCTGTTAAGGCAAAACTTGAGATGGTGAGCGAATATGTTGCAGACATAAAAAGTACAACTTTCAAGGCATTGTTTGTTTACATAGACATACCAAAGTTTCAAGTGAAAGGTAAGGCCCAGTGCAGGGGATGCAGTGACAGAGGTTCACAGTTCTTGCTACCTATGTTATTCCCCTGGAGTGATGACAGCATAGTTGATATCCAGAACAGACCGAAAAGAACCATTCTGTGATTTTTGTACAGGAAGGCATTCATTTCATTCATTTCATTTCAATTTCATTTATTAAAAGCAATAAACAGGATGATGTTATGTCATATGAGCTGTCATACTTGTTTACATTGACATCCTATGCCTGTCTCACATAGCCACGATAATAAACATTCAATAAATACTAAACATACAAAATACAAACATTTCATATGGTTAAAATACTGCAAAAATTATAATGTAACAAATGAAATCTACAATGTTAAAAGAAGCTATCCCAGTTACAGCACACCAAACTAGCAATACCCTTTATCTATCTCCCACAGCCACAGTTTTCTTGTTCTGTGTCAACCACTGCAAAATATCATTTAATCCAGTCTCCATAATAGGGACGCAAAAAGAAAGGGATCGAGTTCTAAAAAGATGGGGCACTAACCAGAAAAGTTGTCCTTCCCTTAATGTCAAGGGTGTATGGTACCATAAATGTAATACCTTCCGCAGCTCTCAGACCTAATTTAATTGGCCTCCCTTGCAGGAGGTCTGAAAAATAGTTTGGTACTTTATATTTCAAAGATATGTGCAAACATTTAAAGGGCAAGAAGAGTGTACCAAGTATAGGGATTGTGGCTGGGAATTCCACACAGTCAGGCATCTGTGACTGAAGGCAAGGGACCTGCAAGTCAGAGCTGTGGTTGGACCATACGCTCGAGTGATCCAGTAGAGCCCAGGGATCTAGGATAAGACTTGTGGGTATTCTGAGTGCAATTAAGAGGGGACAATGCCTTTGACCACTTCAGGGAGAACACTGATGGACAGTTAAACTGACTGAAGGGAAGGCTCAGATTAAGGGAATCACTGAGAAGGGAGAACAAGTGGGGAACCTAGTTAGGGCTCCCCAGAACTGGGAGTAGGAACACTTGAGATAGAAGGAAAAAGCTAGGAGTTCTGATGGTGTGGGGAGGGTTCAGTAAGCTGGCAAAAAGAAAAAAAAAAACAACAGGAAAACAGGAAATTAAGGAGGGTAGGAAAGGATGAGGGGAGGAGATCTGAAAAAAAAACAGGAAGAGTTTAGGCACAAGATGTAAGATTGTCTGTTTTAGTACCAGGAGCCTGGGAAACAAAATTAATGAGCTACAGGTGATGGTAGCAGATGAAGAATTAGATCCCATAGCCATTACAGAAACTTGGATCACCTTGGTATTATGACTGGGACCTGGAGGGTCCCAGGCTAAATGATGTATAGGTAGATGGGGGGAAGATAAAGGAAGAGGTGTGTCCTTCCTTGTCATGGAAGACATTGAGGCAAAGTAGGATGGGTCCATCAGGCAAGGAAATAGGGAAATAGAATTGCTGTGGTTTAAGTTCACAGTGACACCAGGTAAGAAATTATACATGAGAGGGAGGGTCTACAGACCCCTGGGATAAGGGATATAAGCAAGGCAAATTTTATTCATCAGGCTCCAAATCCTGGAGGCTCTAGGCCCCACATAACAACAAATTCATCATAAATTATGAAAATATAAAATTTCCAATCTACAGATTATTACATATATATTAAAATCAGTAGAACCAAAGAAGAATAAAGGGAGGGAAGGAAGGATCCTGCTCAACTTGGTCTGGGGGGGGGTCAGGAAAAGCATGGCAAAACAGGTAAGCCTTGAGGTGGGTCTTAAAAGTCTCCACAGAAGGGGCCTCCTGTATAGCTGGTGGAAGTGAATTTCACAGGATGAGGCCGGCAACGCTAAATACCCTGTCACTGGCCATTTTCAACCTCATCCTGGGAATTGCTAGGAGGCCCCTCGAGGAGGATCGGAGGGAGCAGGTCAATGCAGCAGGTGACAGGAAGCCAGACAGATAGCAAGGGCTGAACCCATGTAGGGCCTTAAAGGTGAGTAACCTCACCTTCAAGAGGATCCTCCATCTGACGGCAGCCAGTGCAGTTCACGCAGCACTGGGGTGATGTGGCAGAATTCAGACTGTCCCACATATGGATGATAGGGAATTAGGGACAGAAACAGAGTGGTTACAAAGGAAGAGGTAGTGTATGGGGGATATCAACCTGCCAAACACAAATGAAAACATTTCAGCAGCTAAGATCACCAGGAGTCAGGCCCTGCTAGATACACTGCATGGCTGCTTAATGGTCTAGCTGGTCAAGGAACCCACAAGGTAGGCTGCCATTTTCAATGTGGTGTTGACCAAGTTCAAAATGGTGGGCAGAATGCAGTTTGTGGAACAACTGTGGTCCAATGAACATAACACAATATGGTTCAAGCTGGCCATAGGTGTAAGTATGTCCTTGTCAAAGGCTGAAGTTCCAGCAGACTATAAATAGATGAGGGAATTTTTCCAGAACAGGTTAGATGGAATGGAGGAAAGAGAAAGTGGAATAAAATGGGACATTCTTGAGGCAACAAAGTCATGCTTGAGAATGGTTACCAATAGTTACAGGTTCAAGAGACCAGTCTGGTTCTCAAAAATGTCAGGGAGGCAGTGAGCGACAAAAAGAAGGGCTTCATCAGGTACAAAGAGAAGCAGGGGGATGAAGAATAGAAGGAGTACCAAATACAAACTTGGGAGGCTAAAAGGGCAGTCAGGGATGCAACGCAGACTGCATACTGTGGAGGGGATCAAGGGCAGAGAAAAACAGTTTTCAGACACATTAGGGAGAGAAGAAAGATGGGAGGGGCAATTGTTAGGCTGACAGAGAAGGGTAGGGAAACAGAGGAGGACAAATAGAAGGCTGCCATTCTAAATGACAACTTCTGCTTAGTATTTACAAGAGAAGATAGCAGATCTTTGCAGGAGAGTGGCATAAAGGCTATTAAAATGGGAACCCTGAATTAAGGCAGAAGGTATTTACAAGTGATAGGGTCAGGTAAGGGCTTGCACCCCTGAAGATAGATAAGGCCCCAGGGGTCAGATGGGTTGCATCCAAGGGTGCTTAGGGAACTGGCATCAAAATGAGCTGAACCCCTGACAGGGCTATTCAGTAGCTCAATTCAGTGAGAAGTGGTTCTGAGAGACTAAAGTGTAGCAGACATGGTTCTGCCCCCAAAGTGTACTCCACTCCCCATTGTAGGTAAACTGTTAGAGACACTAGTCAAAGAGGACCTTGTGGAGTTCCTGGAGAACAATTATCTTCAGGACAGCACATGTTCATGGCAGAGAGGTCTTGTTAGACCAATGTGATAGCATTCTTTGGCTGAATTACTAGGGTAATGAGTACGGGGTATGCAGTGGAATTGCACTACTTTGACTTCAGCAAGGCATTCAACTCAATGCCACACAGAAGGTTGCTGAAGAAGTTAGAGGATCTATGTGCAGCAAAATACATAGTTAGATGGGTGGGAAGCTGATTCGAGGGGAGACAGTAGGGGGTAGCAGTAAACACAGTCATGTCTGGGGAGACGGAGTTCACCAGTGAGATGCCACAGGGATCAGTCATTGGTTCAGTCATTTTCAATATGTTCATCAGTGACATAGGAGAAGAATTCAGACAAAGATGGGTCTCTTCACAGATAGCACCAAACTCCGTGGTAGGGTAGACAAAAAGGTGGGGGAAAGAGAGTTGCAGAGGGATCTGCAATGATTGGAGAGGTGGTCCAATGTTTGGCAGTTGAAATTCAGCACCAAAAAGAGCAAGGTGATGCACACAGAGAACAAGGACCTCAGGTTGGAGTATTATATGGGAGGGGTTAAGCTGGACACTACTTCTGAGGAAAGGATCCTAGGAGTCATTATAAGTGACTCTTTTAAACAATCTAGCCAACATAACAAGGCCTACATAAGGCAACCAAATTGTTGTGGTGTGTTGGGAGGGGTTTTGATAGCAGGAGGAAAGAAGTATTACTACCTCTCTATAGATCTCTAGTATGGCCACATTTGGAGTATAGTGCCCCATTCTGGAATCTTCACCTAAGAAAAGACAAAAATAGTCTGGAAACAGTACAGCATAGGGTAACCAGAATGATTTAGTTCCAGCAGGACAGATCCTGTGAGAACCGTCCTAGGGCACAGAACAGGTACTCGTTGAAGGCCTTACAAGAAGGAGGTGCTACGGTTGAGATCTTCAAGTTCCTGATAGGAATGAGCTGGGTAAATAGTGAGGAACTACAATTTTCAACAAGAGTAATGAATCTAGTACACAGGAATGAGTGGAAGTTGGTGTGTGTCTGTGTGCGTGCGTGTGTGTGTGTGTGTGTTTGGAGGGGATTCAGGAGAAATGTGAGGAAGTTTTATTTCACAAAGAGAGTAGCTGAGCTGTGAAACAGTCTGCTGGCTAAAGTGGGTGCCAAAACCATTTATGGTTTCTAGCATGGCTGGGACAGAAGAAAGGTTTAGTACAGTATTTATTCAGGTGGGTAGCAGTAAGGCAGGGAACATTGGGTGGGTAGTGTGGACAGAAACACCATATAGGCAACAGGTCTCATGGTAAGACAGGGTATTACAAGCAGATGTCATGGATCGATGGTCTTTTCCTGCAGTAATTTTCTATGTTTCTAACAGTGTGACACCAATCCCATTTTTTTAATCTATTTTTTCTATAAAATATTTTAATTGATGTGGAAGGTATGCAGGGACTGGCATTGCATTTTCTTTTCTTTATGCCACCCTAGGACTGAGAGCAAACATTCCTTTGCATTCAAAGAATAGTTCTATTCACACTGAAAGTGGCTTTTTTTTAATATGTCAACAAATGGCCAGGCAGGCTAGATATCCCCTGCAGAGCAGTGGTCCATGTGAACAAAAGAGGAAAGAACCAAATCCACATAACCAGCTCAGACCAGTTTTGTCTTGGATGTGTCCTCAGAGATCAAAGAAATGTCCAGAGTGTGATATAAGAGAAGCATGGCAGATGCTGCGGGTGAAGGGGGCTGGCTTGACCTGGATATTTCTGTTTCTATATTCCTTTGTGAAATTCAGTCATATCTTGGGAATTGAGGCCACAGCTTTGCTGTCAGTTTGGCTATGACACCAGAGATCCCAGTTGGGGGTAAGATTAAATTATCTACTTAGGATCTAGTTAGACCTTAGATGGGATATTCTGTGTGCATTTTTCTTGTTCAAAAGTGTTCTTTCTCCTTTCTGTAGTTTACTATATACCTGTTAGAGTGTGTATAAATCCTGTACTGCATGTAAATATTATGGAGTATTACATGTTATGTTTAAATACTTCCTGCTCCCCATTACGTTATTTTTAAGGGTGTGGATAACCTGCTGTAACTTGCAAGTCCTTGATCCATTTTTAAAGAGACTGGTTACTAAGCTGTCCAAAGCATAGCTCACCTAGAACAAAGTAGGTGTAAGAATGTTCCCAGCTGTGACAATAGTGGTGGGTCGTTTGCCCTTTGTAAAGGGTATTGTACTGTGTGATCAGTGGCTGGTGATGGGATTCAAACATAAAGATATCCTGCATGAGAGTCAAACTGGGTGGTGGCAGTATATCGAGTTGACCCATTCAGGTGTCTGAAGCATTGGGAAAACTGGTTCTGCAGTGCTGACTGAGTTCTGGGAGGAGCAGTCTGTGACAAACCAGTTGGCAGCGGTGGGATCATAAATGAATTGTCAACAAAAAGGTTTTCTGTCCAGTCACGGAACAGAATACACAGAAGGGGGTACTGTATGTATTACTATTTTATTTTGTTGTAAGGAAGAGTAGATAGTTAGAAAATACTATGTCGGGACCATATGACAGAAGTACACTGTCACAACTTAAGGAGCTGTGCAAAAGGAGAGGGGCTGCCTTTAAGGAATACCAGACATGGGCAGTCCTCATAGACATCCTTGATAAAATGATCTGGAAAGCAGTGCAAAGTGGTCACTGCTTGCCAAAGTTATGAGATGGAGGCTGGGGAGAGGGCAAATGAGCCAGACCCTATAACTGGGCCAGCTACTCATGCAGACTGGATAGAACTGATTCAGCTTTAGCATGACCTGGTTAAGGTTAAGGCAAATGCTGAGTGGCAAAAGGTGGAGACTAAGTAGCAAAAGGTAGACTCCCAGCAGCAGAGTGTGAAAGTGGAGGCAGAGCAGCACAAAACAAAGCTGGGAGCTGAGAAATGAGAAAGGCAGCCCCTGCATGATATGCAGATGAGAGAGGAGTGAGAGCCTGAGCATGAATATGAGAGGGACGTGGAGATTCTGCTCCAAAATGCACTGCCATAAAGCATGCTGGAATCAGAGGTTGACTCAAAAAAGCTAAAATTAGTCTCAAAATGATTTCTAAGCATGAGGAGGGGGAGGCTCTTGATTTGTTTTTAAAACCCTGTGAAATAATTTATGGGAAATTTAAGTTGGACAGGGCTTCTTGGGCAAGTCACCTTTTGCCACCCATTATGGGCTGGGTACTGGAAGCCTTCAATAGGATGGACAATGAGAACTCTATGGACAGCTGAGAGAGTTGATAAGTTAGTGTCCAGCTAACCATACAGTTAGTTAAGAAATAATGGGGGAGGGACATCAGTTGGTTTCAAGAGAACCATGGGAGGTGCATTCTAAGGGAAGTCAGCCTACGCTCCAACCAAAACGGAAGCCCAATTGTTATAAAATTAAGGAGACAGAGGCACACAGGTGCTATATCTGCCCAAAATTGGGACACCTGTTGTAGAACTGTCTGAGAAATATAGCCAATGGGGTGAGTACAGGTGGAGAGTGTAACTCTGGAAGCACAAGCAGCTAGTGGCCTGTACCTAGAGTGCAGTTCCCACTAACTCCCCTGCACACATTCAGCTTGTGTTAGTTAAAGGGAAAGTTCTGGCTCTGGCCCTAGCCCATGATATACCCTTTTCTAGACACTAAGGAGTTATCTGTGCAAAAAGGTGTCTGACTAACAATTTTACTTGCCCAGTATCTTTAGAGACATGGTTTGCTGAACTTGTCCGTAGTGCTAGGGGGTTGGAATGGTTAGGGACAAGGCTCAGGCAACTTTGAGTCCCCTGCCTATAATCAAAGAGCCATTTTGGTGAGTGGATACAGACATTGTGGGGGTCACTCAGCACCCCAAGTTACTCAGACATGAGGTACATTCTGGCGGCTGTGGACTATGCTACTAAGTACCTGGAGACTGTGGCTATATCCTCCATTGAGGTGGAAAATGTGGCTAACAAATTTCTGGGGATATTCAGCCAGGAGGGGTTTCCCCAGGAGATTCTGTTGGACCAGAGCACTAGATGTATGTTTACCTTAATGACTAGACTATCAGAGAAGTCTGGAGGGCAGCAGCTCAGGACCTCCCCATTCCACCTCGAGTGTAGCAGTCTGGTTGAGCATTTCAATGCGTCTCTTTAAACCATGTTAAGGACATTCACCAACCAGTATGTGAGAGAGTGTGACAAGTACTTACCCCATCTCTTATTTGCTCATTGGGAAGTCATCCAGGAGTTCACAGGCTTCTCACCCTTTGAGCTCCTGTTTGGCCATGATAGGATAAGAGGTTTGCTAGATTTGGTAAGGGTTGAATGGAATGGTGAGCTTGGGTTCTCCACCAAAAGGAATCTGTGTGGATTAAATCTTGAATTTTAGGTCACAGCTCATGGGGCTCACCCAGGAGCACCTAGTCAAAAGACAACAGAGGCAGAAGACATGGTACAATGGTGGGACCAGAGTCTGGGAGTATGAAGTCAGGCAAAGAGTGATGGTACTCATCCTCATCTGACATAATGAATTACAGGCAGCTTGGAAGGTCCTTACTCAGAGGCCAGGAGGGTAAATGATGTTAATTATGTGGTGGAGCTAAGCAACAGGAGACACAAACTACAAATTTACCATGTAAATATGATGAAGTCCTACCATGTCCTGGAGGAGATGATGCTGGTGGTGTGTAGCTACCTGGAGGAGGAGGCAGAAGCAGATCCACTTGTGGATCTCCTTGGAGTAGGGCTGGCTGAAATTTATCCTCTGCTGACAAAATTTCGTGATACTATGATTTTGTTTCCACATAATTTTGTGAAATTTCTGTGAAAAGTTTGCAGAATTTTGTTAGAATTGTAATTTCAGTTTTTCCATCCAACGTACAAAGTATTCATCCAGATTACAGTACACCAAATTAGGTATGATGCATTTACCAGTACCCATGGAGAAGTGTACTACGTTTCATATGACCAAGTTAAAAAACTCCAACCATTTTGATTTTTTAAATTACACGTCAAAAGTGTATAAACTGCAGAATTTTAAGCCCCTACACCCTTGAAACTAGAGAACAAAATATCACCAATTTTGTTAACGTCATTGATACTAGAAATGGGACTGTGTGTGTGTGTCAGCTCTCTAATCTCTTGATCTAAAAGATGGCAAACTTATAAGCAGCCAAAGACTGCAAAATAGCATCAGTAATTAAAGTTGAATTTCAAGAGCTTGTGTGAACATTTTTGCCAAGCCATACACATGAGCTGCCATTGTGGAGAAAGAAAAAGGCTAGGCAGAGTGGCAATGAGGTGGCATTCATAGGAGGCTCCATAGTAAAAGTACTCTGGTTCCAAGCATCAGGTTTGTATCTTGAGTGAAGAACCATGAGGAATAGCTATGGATATCATTGTGCACTAGCCTGTCTTCTTGCAATATGCCAGCTAACAACTACAGTTTGCTGACTAAAGGACTTGAGGAAGCACATGCATGCACAGCATTGCTTCTGTACAGTGCCACCTGCTGACTCTTTAATAACCCTGTAGATAACAAGGTATATTTTTAGCATCTGGAAACAGTGGTGCCCAATAACACCAAGCATTACAACTAGTTGTGACTGTGGCCATTGTGACTGAAGTATCTGGCTATCATTAGTCATAATGGAGCATGATGCTGGGCATCACTGCCAAAGGAGTGTTGGAGGGGCATTGCAGGGACATGATGCGTGTGCAGGTTAGGTTAATTTGCCTGCCTGCTTGCAGCACCAGTCAAATGAATTTGATCAGTAGCCAACCTAAGATGGACTGAAGTTCTGCAGAGAGGGAGGGTGTATGGTCATGTCCGTGGAAGGGGACGTCAGGGGGATTTGAAATATAGGATAGGGCAGGCAGCTAGTGCAGAGGCCACCAGTGGCAGGAGTTAGATGCATGAATTCACAAAGGAAAGGGCAGATGGGCTAAGTAGCAAAAGAAAAGTAGACTGCCAGTTGGCACAAGAAAGCATACAGGGACAATTCTTACTTGAAACCATGACATATCTGTATGAGAATTACACCCCTCAAAACTGACTGATCTGAACACCAAATTCACTTGGAAGTCTAGAACTTAGAGGAACCCACAGAGACATGGTGGGAGAAGAAAATGACTGGGGAACCCACAAGAAGAAATTCTGGCTACCCCAAAGTGATAGGTCCTAGAGGAAAATGAGTAGGTGACTATATTTTCAAGAGCACTTGTCTGTGAAAAACAAGGAGAAAATCAGCATGACAAGAGGATCCAGAGAGTCCATCTGATCAAACTCAAAGGAGACAAAATATTCACCAAAAAAGGAACTACAGGAAAGCAAACAGCTCAGCGCAGCTATATGGATTCAGTGGAGATAAGTGCTTTGTGAAAGTTAAATTCCACAAGTTGAATTCCAGAAGCCTTACCTATTATTTATCCATGAATGTTTTAGCAAATGTTTCCAATTAGTAAATTCTGAAATTTCCACATGTAAATATTAACCTACTAAACCAAATGTATCCAACTTTATTGGATTCCAGTGCCAATTTACATTGGGTATGCATGCCAAATATTAGGTGTATACCTGAAATAGCAGTGCAGCTACAAACATCCAAATATTTTGAACATTTCCACATAGTTTTATCCCCCTCTCCCTTACCGACCCCCTTCTGCTTGGTGATCCCCATCCTCTCACCCACCAAGCCCAGGACTTACCCCATCTGCTGCTTCCTACCACCATGTGTGAGCGGGTGCCTCAGGAGGTGGTGCAGGGCCTGGAGAGATGCTGGCATCATCCTGTCAGCATCAATGTTTTTTTCTTTCTTTTTCTCACCAAACCAGGGTGGAATGCATCCTATGGTGTGCATGTACGTACACCTCTGTGCCTGCTCCCAGTCAACTAGGTATATGACTGCTGCTGCTCCACCTAACCTCTGCAAGGTGTAAACCAAGCAGTAGTACATACTGTGCCTCATCCCTGAAGGAGGACAGCCATAAACAGAGACTCAATTCTCCTTCCCCGGCTGCCCCTGAGAGACCCTGGTTTGTTCCTGAACCTGAGTCACTGGCATGGAAAAAGGTAAGACATCCAGCACCTTAGCTCTTCTCATCATCATGCTGGTGCAATTATAGCACAGTTTAACAAATAATTAAATTGTGAAATTGTGAACTCTTGTAAATTACAATTCACTTAACCAACTACTTCCCTATTTAGCAGTTTCTAAGACTCTTCCAGGAAAATATGCATATACAATTTCAATTACCTAACTCCAAAGGTGACTAAGTTGTAAGCAGAGCAATATTTTCAGCAATGTTCAGAAAAATAAAAAAAATTGCCAAACTTTGAGCCACTGTAAGTTCCATGTTCCTCATCCAAATGCCATATAACTTGGCATCCCTTTATACCTCCTTACACAAAATGTGAATGCCACATTTCAGGTTGCTATCTGTAAGAATGACCGAGGTATGACCAATTAAAAAATTTCAAGGACT
Source organism: Neoceratodus forsteri (assembly GCA_016271365.2). Classification (NCBI taxonomy): domain Eukaryota; kingdom Metazoa; phylum Chordata; order Ceratodontiformes; family Ceratodontidae; genus Neoceratodus; species Neoceratodus forsteri. The sequence goes on along the minus strand of CM028129.1, from coordinate 1,703,074,214 downwards.
TTCATGAACATTTGGTGAAAGCAGAATTTGCTAAATTCACCCAGCTTTACCTTGGAGACATTAAGGGGGAATGCTTGGTGGATGCTGTCCCCCTCTCGGACCGGCTGACACCAGTCCAAGCTGCCAAAATCTGCGGGGTGCTGCAGACATTTGGGGAAACATTCATGGGAAAGTCAAGGAATACTGCGCCGGTGGAGCTCCACATGGATACAGGATCCTAGGCCTTACTGAGGCAGCCATCCTATAGGGTCCCTGAAGGAGTGAAACATGTCATTGAGTGGAAGATCAAGGAAATGCCGGTTCTTGGGGTAATCCAAGACTCCATTAGTCCCTGTGCCTCCCCATTAGTTCTCATCTATAAAATGCATGTGGATGCGGATGTGGTCCACAAGGCTTTGCACTAGTTCTGCATGCTCAACAGCTGTATGGCATTAAATGCATTCCACATGCCCAGGACAGATGAGGTCTTAGAGAGGTTAGGGAGAGCCATGTAACTTACCACCATAGACCTGGCAAATGGCTATTAAGAAGTACTTGACCCCTGAAGCCTGAGAGTGATTGGCCTCCATCACTCTGTTTGGCCTGTTCAAATTTCCAGTAATGCCACTCAGGATGAAGAATGTACCAGCAACCTTTTACTGATTGTGGATTGAGTTCTGTCTGGGGCAGGAGACTTTGGTCTGGTGTACGGGAACAACATCGTCATCTACAGCCAGACATGGGAGAATCACATCAGGCAAGTGACAGATGGGATCCACTGATAAAAGGCTGCAAGGGATTCAGTCAAGGTAGAAAAGTGCCAAATAGGGATGGAAGAGGTGTCATAGCTTGGTCACAGGGTAGGAAGTGGGTACATCTGGCCTGAGCCGGTAAAAACTGAGACTATACAGGGATGGCCCATGCCTACCACAGAAAGAAGGTATGGAAACTCCTAGGATGGCAGGGTACTACCAAAAGTTTGTGCCAAACTTTGGCAGCATGGCCAAACCCCTATCAGATCTCCCTAGAAAGAAAATGCCAGAAAAAGTTCAGTAGCCAGATCACTGCAAGACAACTGTCTGTCAACTGAAGGAGGTGTGTTGGGCTTCTTTGCTCACAAACCCTGACTTATCTCTTAAGCTCATTGTGCATTGTGAATACCTCTAATAATGCACTAGGGCCGGTTCTGAGTCAGATCATTCACACTGGGGAGAAACATCCGGTCATTCACCTGCACAGGAAACTGCTGTCTATACAGAAGGCCTATGCCAAAATTATAAAAGAGTGTCTGGCGATAGTCTAGACTCTGCAGAAGCTGCAACCATATTTGCATAGGAAGGCATTCACACTGGTCACCTGTATATGTTACTGCATGGTTCACATGGCTCTTCAGGACCAGTGGGTACATCTCCAGATTGTTAAGCTGAAGCCTGGTGCTGCAGTTCTATAGCATGGACATTAGGCACTGCTGTGTGTCACTGCATGACAATGGCAGTGGTTTGTCCAGGCAATCACCATTGGCTCAAAGGGGGTGTCTTACAAATTAAATAAATAACTAAACAAGTGATAGTGAGAGAATGGAGGCACAGGAGATAAAGCCTACTTATTAAGAAGTAGACATTTTTTTTGGTTGCCAAGATACACTTACATTTTTTCTGAGGGATGGACATGTGACACCAATGCAATCTTTCTTTTTATCATTTATTTTTTTGTGTGAAAAATGTTAGTTGATGTGGGAAATGTGTTGGGGACTGGTGTAACACTTTCTTCAGGGGTAGATCCAGCAGTGAGGTGGATGGGGGGTGCTGAAGTTGGATTGAAAATGTAAACTATAGGCTGGGAATTTTGTGTATTCTGGTGCATTTTGGAGGCCATTCCCAGTAAGTTACACCCTTGCCCTCTCCCCAGAGTCCCCACAGTCCAGTTGTTGAACCACTCTCCCCATAAAAAATTACAATAAAACAAGCATTTGTCAATGCCGAATGTTGATTGCTTATATGTGCTGTTTAGGTATTTGGAAGTGAAAGTACCATGCCTAAGAACTGTCATGTACCCCCACCCCAACCAAAACATCCACTGTGTGTTTCAATTCTATTCACAGAAGAGGGGGAAGAGCAAGGGCCACAGCAGTACAGCAGTTGCAAAGGCTATAGGCTGGTCAGCCTCACTTCAGTAGTGGGGAAGATCATGGAGACATTGGTTAACGGAAGGATAGTGGGGCATGTAGAAGCCATCAGAGCCCAGGACCATAGGCAACATGGATTCACAGTGAGGAGGTCATGTCAGACAAATCTGGTTGATCTCTTTGACTGGGTGACAAAGGACGTAAATCAGGGTGGGGCAGTGGACAACACTTACCTTGATGTAAGCAAAGGCTTTCACACCGTTTGACATAGAAGGGTAATAAACTAGCAGTGTAGGCTGGGCATGGGGAAAGGGTGGTAAACTGGGTTAGAAACTTGGTAACAGACAGGAGGCAGAGAGTGGTGGTAAATGGGGCTCATTCTGGGGAGAGGGGGTGACCAGTGGGGTGCCGCAGGGATTAGTTCTGGGGCTAGTCCTGTTCAGTGTCTTCATTAGTGACATTGCAGAAGGGCTGATGGGAAAGGTGTGCCTGTTTGCAGATGACACCAAGCTCTGTAAGACAGTGGATACCCCAGAGGGGATGGAGAAAATGAGGAGGGACCTGGGGAAGCTTGAGAAATGGTCTGAGGACTGGCAACTGAAGTTTAATTCACAAAAGTGCAAAATTATGTACCTGTGACACAGAAACCCTGGGAAAGGTACAGGATAGAGGGGAAGGAGTTGCTGACAGTTACAAAGAAGGAAAGGGACCTGGAGGGTTGTTATTTCAGATGACCTGAAAATGTCAAAGTGGTAAGGCAGCTGGGAGGGTAAGTGACATGCTGGGGTGCATAGGCAGGGGTATCACCAGCATAAGGATGGAAGTAGTGTTGCCATTATATAAAACCATGGCCAGACTTCACATGGAGTATGTGTGCAGTTCTAGAGGTCGCGCCTTCGTTACGATATTAACAGGCTGGAGATGGTCCAAAGAAGGGCGAATGAGATGGTACAGAGTTTGCAACACAAGACGTATGAGGAGAAATTAAGGGACCTCAATATGTTCTGAGTGGAAGAGAGGAGGGAAAAGAGGGGATAGGATAGAAACATTCAAGTACCTCAAGGGTATAAATATAACTACTGAGAAGCAGGAGATGGCTGGGACAGCTGCTATAGGCATATGTGTTAGCTTCTGTGTGATATTCTTTTGTTCTTCTAAATCTGTAATCTTCAGTATTTCAGTAACCACCTTCTGTAGGCAGTTTTATGCTGGTTGATGCCTGGTGTCAGATGGCAGACAGAGGGATCACCAGATTGTGTTGCCATTTGAACAACTTCATGGAGTGTTCTTTAGCTGGTAAGCATTTTGGAAAGCTGGTGAAGGTCTCACAATTTTTATTATGATTGTATCTCCTTATGTCTGTCTCCTTTGGTACTCCCATCCCCACACCCCAACAGTCATCAGTGGCCACAGCTGCAGCCTTCTTCTTGCCAAGATGGTGGGTGAAAAACACAGAAACATAGAATTTGACAGCACATAAGGACCGCTTGGTCCCCCATTTCACTACCTGATGGATAAGCTGCAGATTCTAGTTAAACAGCTTACTTCCTCCAGGTAGGAGGAAGAACTGCAGTAGAACTGCCTTATGTCTGTCAGTGAGCAATTGCCTTCAGAGTCTGTGAAGTCTGATGTCTTTCAGTGCCACTTATTAGTCATCTACCAACACAGTCGAGGCACTGGCAGCTGAAAAGTAATTCAGGACAAGCAGGTTTCAAAGTGGGGAAGAAATGGAGTGAGCAAGAATGAAGTACTCATTCAGATGCGAGTGTCGATTTTAAGATCAGCATACTGGTGTGGACACTGCAAATAGAACCCCAGCTCTTTAAGCAGCCTTATGAAGAGCAAAGGCTACCTAAAGCACTGGGGTTGTGTTTATTGTACTGTAAGTGGGCTGTGTCTAATTCAGTAATTTACTGTATCTTACATCTGGATGTATGGTAAGCCCAACTTTGAATAAACACTGCACTTGAATTAACACGTGATGCCACAGAAACATAGAATTTGTCAGCAGAAAAGGACCGCTTAGCCCACCCAGTCTGCTCAAGTGTTCTCTACCTACTTGTAGCTCCTGCCTGTATATGTTACTGCATGTCTTATTCTGCCTGCGTCCATCAGGACCTCCGTGTGAATGAGCTTGCTTAATGGATTTTTCCTGCAATGAACTTGAACCTACTCCACTTCCATAGCCCTATTGATCTCCATTGCCCCCCTCCTTCCCCTTTTTCTAATATACCCCTATGTTTATCCCATGCATGCTTCATGTGCCCTACCATTTTAGGTTCCACCACTTCTCCTGGCAATCTGGTTAAGGCATCTATTCTGAATGTCCCCCCCAGCTTCATTGTATGTCCCTTGGTTTGGGTGCTCATCCTCATTTGAAGGAAACTCCCCAACTGTACCCTTTTTACCCATGTGAGGTACTTTGTAGATCTTGATCATGTCACCTCTCGCTTTTTCTCTCCCAAAAGAGTGTAGATGTTGAGATTCTTCAGCCTTTCCTTGTAGGGATTTCTGTGAAAATTCTGAACCATTTTAGTTGCCCTCCTGTGTGAAAGCCTCCACTTTATGTCCTTTCTGAAGTGTGGACTCTAAAACTGGACACAGTACTGCAGCTGGGGGTATAACACAGAATGAGACAATGGCAGCATAACATCCCTCCTCCTCCTCTTACTGGAGATGCCACTCCTTATGCACTCCAGGTTCCAATTTGCCCTGCCCATAGCCTTGTGATACTGTACTGCCATCTTGAGGTTCTCTCATATAATAACCTCAAGGACCCTTTCATGTCTAGTGAGTATCAGTACCTCCTCCCATCCGATACCCAGCATTGGGTTTCCTATGCCCTAGGTCCATGATTTTACATTTGTTGGCATTGAACCCCAAGTACGTAAGAAAATGGAATTGATTTGAATGAATTGCAGGCTTTTAAGCAGCTTTTCTGGGAGTGTGTATGTGTGTGTGTGTGGGGGAGCTCTGCTACTATAAGTATTTGCTTTGATTTGGTATAATGTGTGAACAAACTAACCCTGTTTCCCACTCCATGTGCTATATCAGAGATAAAGAGCCCAAATAGCATTGGGTCAAGCATTGAGTCCTGCGGCACCCCACTTGTCACTGCTCTGGGTGCCGAGAGCTACCCCACCACCACCACCCTCTGCACCATCCCCTGTAACCAGTTCTCTATCCACTTAGTCAGACCACCTTCCACCCATACCCCTCCTTCTCCTCCTCTCCTCACTCTTCCTCTCCTTGGCCTGTATCCCTTCTCCCGGTAGTCCTCCCCTTCTCCTTCTAATTCTTACCAGGTGATGGTACCTTCTGTATTACACTCAAACCAGTCTGCCTGCCCCTTCCAGGGTTCTACACCACCACCTTTACCTATATCTAGGGTGGTGAGCTCATCAAACTCCCCTGTCTGGACCTTTCTACCAACCTCAGTCTTTGACCCCCATTTGTTTTAATCCACCTTAGTGATATACCCCTCTTATCCTGGCTTTTTTTATTTTTTTTTACATATTTTCTCACAGGGCTACGGCTGGCTTGGTCATCCCGACTGACCCCCCTAGCCCTGCCCCTGACATCAGGTCGACCTGCTCACCCCCATGGATTACTCCTGTGCTGGGGTGGTAAGGAACTTCCCAGGTCGACCCACTGGAGCAGGATCCGGTTGAGGAGGCACCACTCAGGATGGACGGGGGGGTCGGAAGCTCATGCTGCCTGACCGTAGCCCATTTTCCACTTATCTCCCCTTTTAGAAGTGTGGGTGTGCATTGACGCTTAGGCATGACAACATCTGCCACACTCCACCACCCTTTACTATACCTCTGTAGTAGCATCCACGGTCATCACCAGGGACTGCTACAGAGCAGTGGGTCCCTGGATCCTGCCCCGGGATGGAGAGTAGTCTTCTGGATGCTCAATCCTATCCCTCCCTTGCCAACCCCTGGTGGCCAGGGCTTGAGTCCGAACCTGGGTCACCAGCATGGCGTGAGGTGTGGTGTCCAGCACCTCAACCATCAGTGCCAGTAGCCTGGCAGCAGTGCTGCCTTTAATACTGCCCTCCCTTCCTGCTCCAGTGTAGCCTGTCCCCCACGTACAAGTCACTATTCCCCCCGTCCCTACCCCAGTTAGTCACTAACCCATAATGTTTCATGTGGCACCAATCCCTTAGCCACTCAAACTCCTCAAGCCTAACCTTCCTCCCCATGCTTGCACATGGTACTGGCAGTACCTCCAAGAATGCCACCAACTTCCCCCCCTCACACTGTCTGCCCAAGTACTCAAACCTCCCCCTCACTATGTCACAGTGTCCCCGAAGTCATTTGTACCCACATGCAACAGTAAATGAGGTTTCTTCCTCCCCCTGCTGCAGCATGAGCAGTGCCTGCCCTACCTCGCCCTCCTGCAGTAAACCTGGGGACAGCTTCAACCCAAATATGGCTGTGCCTTTCCCATGTCCACCCCATCTCACCCATTTCAGTATAGAATCCCCAAGGTGAGTACCCCCCTACCCTCCCCCTTTCTCTTCTAATGCCTTCCACCACCCCAGTATTCGTTCTTCCTGTCCCTTACCCCCACCAACTGCACCCTCTGTGACACCTGTAGTGTCTGTCACGCCCTACTTCAAGCCACACCCCTTTCTCTGCCTTATTCCTCCCAGCCCCCTTGAACCCTTTTCCAGCCTGACTACTTCCCAGTGGGCTTCACACTCGACCTCCTCCTCCTGCTGATTTCCCCAACCTCTCCTGTCCCCACTGTTGTCGATTTAGAGGCCCCATTCCTTTCTACCCTGATAGTGATGCCTCTCTCATCTTCCCTTCCTGTAGCCTTCTCCTTCAGTCACCACCCCTCCTTCCTTATCCCCTTCTACCCTTTGTCTTAGCTATCTCTTCTCCAACCTGTTGCCTTCCCTGTCTTGCTTGCCGCATCCATCCCCTTCAGTATGTTCCTGCTCCCCGCTCTGTCCGATGCAGAGTTTTCAGTCTATTCCTAGTCAATACCTGTCCTACATCTCTTCCCCTATCAGTTACCCCCTCCTAGTTGTTCCCTCCATGCCACCCCGGTCCCTCCCTACCTGTAGCCATCTGCTCTCTCCCTGGTACTCCTTGTGGTCTCTTCTTCACCCCCAGGAAGCCCACCCCTCACCTCAGGCACCCCTTCCTTCTCCTCTCTTTTTGCTAGTGCCTCTGATACTGGGGTCAGTTTCAGTCCCTAGTTATTCTTCCTCCATCACCGTTTGCCATCCCCTATTCATCCTCAGGATGCCTACCATACTCATCTGCCCTGCCACTTAGACTCCTCCCTAACCTCCACAGTTCCTCTCTCAAACTAGCCAGTCATCTATGGACCATACACCTCCCCCCATCCTCCAAGCCCAGTCCAGGATCATGGTGGACCCACACGCTGTACACCCTCCACCCTTCCAGATGCCCACCCTATTGACATGTGGCACCTGCCCCATTTTGGCCCCCATCTTATGTTAGGGGCTCTTACTCCCAGGTTCTGTACCCTACTACAACTGTTAGGCCCCAATTTACTCAAATTCCTGTCCCCCCCACAGTAGTCCCCCTACTGACCCCTTGCCGACCGGGGTAATTCGGTCTCAAATCTCATCCATTACATACTATATTACTGTAGCGATCCTAAAGCCTCCTTGTCCATTTTTCACCCCTCAGCTACTATACTTTTGGTTCTCGGCTCTCATATAGTTTCACTTAGCCCAGTTAGAAATCCTATTGCTCTCCAAGTATTACTCAGCTCAGTCAGAGAAATAAACAGAATAAATATGTATTATTACAGCAATCATAACAGTATAGCTCAGTACTTGGTCATTTAGAAATAAACAGAACAACTTAATCTGTATTATTACAGCAATCCTAAGGTATCCAGTCATTGCTTTGTCTCTACTCCAGAGACCCTGCTGTAATATAATACAACAGAGGACCATGGGCGGGGGGTGGGCGACTGTAAAAGTCCAGCAGAGCTCCACTGAGCTCGCTCCTCCCCTCTGTCACTTGCTTGTTCTGTTTCTCCCAATGCTGCAGGCTGCCCTTTTTGTACTTAGGTCCTGCTTGCATTGGCAACTTTTCTTCACACAAAGAAATCTGCAGCAGTCCTGACACAGGCTCCATTGAGCCTGCTCACCCCTGTCTCTCACTTGCTCATTCTATTTTCTCCTGGAACTGCAGGCTGCCCTTTTGTACTGGGCTCCTGACAGCGCTGGTACCTTTTTCTGCCCACAATGAAATCTGCAGCTGTCCTGTCAGAGCTCCATTGAGGTGCTCGCTCTCCCCTGTCTCACTTGCTCATTTTGTTTCTCCCAGTGCTGCAGGCTGCCCTTTTGCACTGGGCTCTCTGCCTACATAGGTGCCTTTTTCTGTCCACAAAGAAACCTGTGGGATTCACTGATACAGCTCGTTGAGCTTGCTCCTCCCCTTCTTCACTCGCTCATTCTGTTTCTCCCACTGCTGCAGGATGCCCTTTTGTACTGGGCCCCTGCCTGCATTGTTGCCTTTTCTGCCCACAGCGAATGTGCAGCAGTCCCAACAGATCTCTGTTGAGCTCACTCCTCCCCTTCCTCACTCATTTCTGTTTCTCCGGCACTGCAGGCTGCCCTTTGTGACTGGGCTCCTCCTGCATTTGAGCCTTTTTCTGCCCACAAAGAAATTTGCAGCAGTCCTGACAGAGCTCACTTGAGCTTGGTCACTCCCCCTCTCTCACTCGCTCGATCCTAATCTGTCTCAGACACTGATTTCTGAAGGCGAGTGTGCTATTCTGTACCAGAAGTGTGAAAACAACTGTCCATAAGGAGTTGTGAAAAAATGCCAGTGTTGAAAATCTGGAGTGAAAATATTACTCATTTGTAAAGTTACAAGGGTGCGTTGAAACTGCACAATGCACGCTCATAGCACCGTCATTTTATGGAGTTTCATCACAATAATTTTCAATATTAGCATTTTAGGACCTCTGCTCATGAACAGTGTCACTGTAATTTTCCTTATCTGTCCCGAACACTGATTTCCCACAGCAACCGTGCTATTCCGTGCCGGAAGTGTAAAAACACATTTCAGCCAGGATGTGAAAAATGACAGCTGTACTGTTCATAAGGAGGTGTGGAAAAATGGCAACGCTGAAAATCTGGAGTGAAAATATTGCAAATTTGCGAAGTTACGAGCTTGCATGGAACTTGCGCAACACACGCTCATAACACACTCATTTTATGGACTTTTGTCACAAAATTTTCAACATAGGCATTTTAGGACCTCTGCTCATGAACAGAGTCAATGCAGTTTTTGTAATGTGTCCTGAACACTGATTTCTCACAGTGACCGCGCTATTCTGTGCTGGAACTACGAAAACACATTTTGGCAAGGATGTGAAAATGACAGCTATACTGTTCATAGGGAAGTGTGTAAAAATGGCAAAGTTTAAAATCTGGAGTGAGAATATTGCAAAATGTCGAAAGTTACAAGTGTGCATAGCATGTGCACACACACACAGCTCATAAAACAGTCATTTTTTGGCTTTTCCCCACCAAATTTGCAAAATAGACTTTTTGAGAGCCTACCTCATGAACACTGGTATTGTTGTTTCATTAATTGGTCCTGAAAGGTGATTCCACGCAGTGACCATGAAATCACCTTTCAGGACCAATTAATGCCATGACAGTGGCTGAATTCATGAGGAGGGGGCCAGTAACCCCATGTTGAAAATTTGGTGCCAAAATTCCAAAAGATGCCTGAGATATGCAAAGAAGTTGAAAAAGTCCTATTTATGCCATTATATAGCTTACCGGCATTTCCTCAGTTTGTGGTCGTCTTTGAAGAGTGCAGACGTGTTCCCGGTCCACCGAAGATCGTCGCGCTGGACTCCGGCAGTAAGTATGGGGTGGGGGTGTGTGGGGAGGCAGGGTGCACAGTGGGTGGGCGAGGGTTTTAGGAGAGGGCAGGGAGACCACGAGGGTCGGTTTTCTTTTTTACAGGTTTTAAAAAAAACATTACAGGATGTTTTTTTCTTAACAGGGGCATTGGGCATGCTGGGGTGGGCTCCCAGCATGCCACCTGAATGTTTGGGTGGGCTGTAGCTGACAGGGGATTGGGAACCCCTGTCGGGACACATGGAGTGTGGGGGGGACAAGAGCCATGTGGGACTGGGCACCCCCTCGGCATAAATTGAATGTTTTGGAGGGTGGGGGGGACCATTATGCCGACGGGGATAAGCTACCCTGTCGGCAACCTGAACTCGCATGGGGACTGAAGCCGACTGTTGTGTGGGGGGGCACATGCCGCTGAGGGGGATTGGGCACCTTCCCGGCACTAGGGGCTCAGTCATATTGTTTGTGAACATGGCAGCAGACACGCCATGATGCAAAATAATACAATGTAGCATTCACCCAGTAATGATGGGTCGGCTCCCTTATTGCAGTGGAATGGCTGGTGCTGCAATGATGAGGTGGACCCTGATTGCAGTGGCAGGAACATTTCAAGGTTGTGGCACAATGGCCAAACTAGTGTCAGCAGCAGTGTGCCACCCCATTGGGGAACACGGGCCAAGCCTCAAAAGGCAGTGGGGGCATTGGCCACAACAGTGCCGTGCCTCCACAACCTGCTTCTGCAGTAAGTTGCCACAATATGTTTCTTGCACATGCATGCAATCAACATAAAAAGGTGGGTACTTAGGCTTTCACTTTGGAAATAAAACAGACTGTGATAGGCTGCCTGATTCACACTTTATTACAAAGATTCCATGCTGGCAACAACACATCCCAAACACGTTTTATTGCCAGTGCTGTTCCAAGGTAAAATAATTTTGTCTGAGGCATTTTTTAGGGTCACTAATCAGGCTTACCACACTCCTCCTGCCCCGACCCCCACCCTTTTCCTCCCCTACCACCAACTTGCAAGCATCTAGCTTATATGCCTACATGCTCATTTGATCTAAAATCATCTGACACTGATTGTGAGCCTTTATCTGTATTTAATGGTATTATTACTGTGTAACAAGTGTGTCCTGTTTCCTGCATTGTATTTACCTTATTACTGTTTTGTACCATTAACGTCACGTGGAACCTTTGTAAATGAGTCTCTGACTCAAAGGTGTTTTCAATTCTGAATATATAAAATAAATAAATAGTGCACATTGCTTCCAGTTATCTTGTTTGGAAACATAAAAACTTTTAAGTACAAATTAAATTTGAAATTGGTAATGCTACATTACATTACTACAGTCTGACTGTGCAGTCCATGCAGTCATCAGTCATCAATAATCTGTAGTTCTAACATTCTATCAGCATCAGTATTCAAAATGTCAGGCAGTTTAAGCCTTCTTTGATGCCTTATGGCAAATTCTTCTACAATCCTGGAAGGTGGGTGAATTCTGTGTGTGTGTGTGTGTGTGTGTGTGTGTGTGCATACATTAAAGCTAAACCTGTTAGTCTCTCTTCTGTCATAGTTGATCTTGTGTAGGTCTTGATAAGGCACAATCAGCTGATTGCTATTTCGCATTCACAGCAGGTGATGGGAATGTTGCACATATTCTTAACACTGTGTGAACATTTGGAAAAAGCAGTGGATCACAATAGTCTTTAAGGCATCAACAAGGTTATTTTGAAGTCTGTCATGGTCCTTCCACCTAATAAACCATGTGTGCAATTTTGCATGCAGCATATCAGGTTGTGGCAGATCATCCGTGAAGTAGCTTACCTCTAATGACTGCACACTGCAGTCCATGCAGTCATCAGTCATCAATCATCTGCAGTTCTAACATTCCGTCAGCATCAGTATTCAAAATGTCAGGCAGTTCAAGCCTTCTTGGATGCCTTCTGGCAAATTATTCTACAATCCTGGAAGGTGGATGAATTCTCTGTGTGTGTGCATACATTAAAGCTAAACATGTTAGTCTCTCTTCTGTCATAGGTGATCTTGTGTAGGTCTTAATAAGGCACAATCAGGTGATTACTCTTTCACATTCACGCCGGTGATGGGGAATGTTGCACATATTCTTAACACTGTGTGAACATTTGGAAAAAGCAGTGGATCACAATAGTCTTTAAGGCATCAACAAGGTTATTTTGAAGTCTGTCATGGTCCTTCCACCTAATAAACCATGTGTGCAATTTTGCAGGCAGTGTGTGGCAGATCATCCATGAAGCAGCTTACCTCTAATGACTGCACACTGCAGTTATCCTGCTCTTCTTCCATGGAGATAAGCTGTAGGGCAAGGGCAGCTCTCTGATGCAGCTAGGAAAATATGCTGTCCGTCTCTGCAAAGAGGTGGTCCAGGAAGGAAACTGTTCTGTGGTAATACACTTCAGGGTTCTCTGCATCCACATTTTCTCTGTGCCTTTGTTGTGCAGTTGTTTGTCGACACTTGACTCTTTTAACAGATTCAACAATTGTTACAGCTTCTTGGTACCATCTAGTGATTTTCCTCTATGTTGTCCTGACATCTCTCAGAGCTGCCTAGATGATTCACAATACCCTCATGACTTTCATCACAGCTTATGTGGAGCCTTGAAGAGCAACATTTAGTTAACTCCATTGTGAAAATGTTGATTGCTATAGTGTAATCCCTTATGCACTTTATTGTAAACTTTGTATTGGCTGAATAATGTCTTGATTTGCTGTAAGTGTATGTCCTAGTTCTCTGCAAGTAGAGAAGCATCACTTCATTTGTCATAAACTTGTTTTTATGTCCTTAACCCCTATTGTTAAGATATTTTATTTTTATTTGGTATTTGTTAACCGGGTAGGTACACTAGCCAAAAGACTATTTTCAGACACGACCCAGAAGAGTGCAATCACAAACTTCAAAGAACAACAAAATACATGGTACAAGTTACATAACAGCAACAATGTGACAAAGAATTGAGGTAGTTAGACCAAGATTTACATTTAAGTTAACATAAGGCGAATACAAGAAGGTCAGAATTGGGAAATTGTGGTAGTGAGACCAAAACAGCAGTAAAAATTACATAAGGCAAAAACAGCATTAATAACTACATAAGGCAATACAAGCAGGTCAAATAAGTGACAGACAGCTGTGCAGGCAGGAGATGAGTGAGGTGCGAGAGAAGCGATAGCCTTCAAGCAGAGGTAGATAAAGGAGAGGCTGGGAGTGGGTGGAGAAGATGGATAGGATCACCTGGAAAGGAAAGAAGACAGTGGAATAATAAAGTATAAAGCAGAAGGAAATGAAATAAAGAGGTAGTGTTTCGACATTGGGGTGGACCCTAAGCTCCTAGATGATGACAAGAGGAGAGTGGAGTTAGAGAGCAAAGACTAGGGTGGTTTGAAGCAAGAGCATATGGGAGGAGAAGAGATAGTGTTGAAGTTCTTTCTGAAAGGAAATGTGGATGCAGATTGGCATAAGGTTAGAGGAAGTGAGTTCCAGTAATAGGGTGCATGACAGGCAAAGCCACGACCACCTTTATTTGTACTGGTGTCTCCGAATAAGGACAGGGCCATTTGCCGCACAGTGCAAAGCATAGGTGGTTTTCTGATAGAGAAAGAGACAGGCCAGTGATTTTGGAGTACAGGATCTAATAATGTTATCGTAATGGATCCAAGCATGTAGGACCTTAGCTCCAGTGGAGGAAGCCATCCTAGATCTGAGTAGAAACAATGATGTTTCAACCATGGGGAGCAGGATGCAAAGCGACAGATGTTTTGTAGGTAACATCCCACTTATGAAGACTCAAGATTCCAGCTGAAACATCGTTGCAACCCCACAAGTGAGAAAGGGTATTAATATCCCATGGGCAATGACGAGTCTGGCAGGAGGAGTGAGCGCATAACTGTTGGTAGGCAATACCAAGTTTGAGTTTACCTGCTTACAGATAGCATGGATGTAGAGGTCAAAACTCAGGGATGGGTCAAGAGTGACCGCCAGATATTTGAATGAGTTAACCACTCCAACAGATGTGCCATCTAGGGAGGAGACATTGACTTGAGTTTGGGAGTGTTTGAGTTTGAGGCTGGAGCCAAATAACATAGCTTGTGTCTTTGATTTATTTAGGACAAGTTTGTGATTTATAAGCCACTGTTGTATAAGCTGATACTCACAGGACAGCCTGGCATTAATGTCATCAGTGCTGTTAGAACTGTAGTACAGAACAATGTCGTCCACATATAGTAGGGAGGATGTTATGAGAAGACTTGTGGTGATGCTGTTAATGAAAATAGAGAAGAGCAAAGGACCTAAAATAGACCCTTGCAGTACACCAATGTTGATGGTAGCCTTGTCAGAGAGGGTGGAGTTAAATTTCACATATTGGGACCTGTCTGTTAGATAGCTATGAAGCCAGTTAACAACATTTGGGGTGAGGCCTAGAGAGTTTAGGGTTGCAATGAGAATGGGGTAGTCAACAAAGTCAAATGCCTTGGTCATATCGATAAAAATGGCCTTCGTGAGCCTGCTAGAGTCCACAGCCACTAGGGTGTCAAACGTGAGTTTGAGTAGGGCGGTAGTGGTACTATGACCCTTGCGGAAGCCATGTTGGGTGCCTGTTAAGAGGTCATGCTTCAGTAGAAAATCAGTGGTTTGGGTGGAAAGTATTTTCTCTAGTATTTTACTGGGGACAGATAGGATGGCAATAGAACGGTAATTCAATGGGTCAAATGGGTCGCCATTTTTAAGTACAGGGGTAATTCTGGACATCTTCCAGATATCTGGGACAGTGCTTTGACACAGAGAGTGGGAAAAGATTTTAGCAAGGGGGGCAGCTATGTGGGTACAGCTAGCTTTAGGAGCTTGGGTTCCAGGTTATCCGACCAACAGCAGCATGCTCTGAGATGTTTCTTAAGTGTCTGAGAACCTCACTAGTTAGGACGGACTTGAAATGGAAAGTGGGCCAGGAAGAGTTAGTAGGTGAGATAGGGTTTGACAGAGTAGGGAAAGTGGAAGTATATTGGGTAAGGTCAGCAAATTACCTATTAAAGAAGTTAGCAATAGTGAGGGATTGTTACAAAGGATGCCATTTATAGACATGTCATTTGGAATGGATGACTGGTTCGATCCCAAGAATGACTTTATATGGGACCAACATTTTTGGGTCACCCTGGGAGTCAATAAGGAGGGCATTGCAGTACAAGCTTTTGCTTTTTGATTTCTTTCTTACCAGTATTTCTCAGGGCTCGTGAAGCATGACAGTATGCAAGAAGGCTTGATTTTTATAACGAGACCAGATTTTGTCCCTGTGCGCAATTTAGATAACAGGTCAGAGTTTAGCCAGCGAGTCTGCCTATTTCTAACCCACCTGGTAGAAAGTTGACAGTGGTTGTCTTGTAGTTCTAGGAATTTAGTCAGAAAGATAGTGAGGGCAGTTTGAACATCTGGTGTGCTAAAGAGAGGGGACCAGTCTGTGCAAGCTACATCAAACAAGAAGGCTCAAAGTTTGCGTAATTACAGAAGGTAATGATGCGGGGCTTCATAGGTTCAGGCCTACCTCTACCCCAGACAGAGAAAGTGGGGGAGTGGTCAGTGATGGCATCAGACAGAATACCAGCATCAACAACATTCTCAGGGCGATTAGTCATGATCCAGTCCAACAGGGTACTGGTATTTGAGTGGGGAGCGGTTCTAGTGGGTAGAGGGATAAGCTGATGTAGGTTAACACTCTGTAGATTAGTCAGGGCAGTCATGTGTTTATTTCTCAACCAGTTAATATTAATGTCTCCTAGGTTAAGAACTTCATTATTTCCTGAGTGGGCAGCGGTTTGGTTGAGTAGCTCTTCTAGTCCTTTTAAGCCATGGGTAGGGGGATTGTAGGCACAGACAATATGCAACTTCTTTGTGCCAAGGGTGAAGAGGGCATGAAGAGCCTCACAGTGGTTCATAGGGGACGAGCTGATTACAGAGAGCTGGAGGTGTGATTTGTAGAAAATAGCTGTGCCTCCTCCCCTTTTGGGGGTGGATCTATAGTTTCTTAGAAGATTATAGAATGGTAGGGAGCAACGTGAGGAAGAGGTGGATGGCTTCAGCCGGATTTCAGTAAGGCACAGTATATCTGGTTTATAAAGTGCGGTCCAAGATTCCAGTTCCACAAGGTTCCACTCAAGGCTCCTAATGTTATGGTGTGTTATAAGTAGGCCTTTGGCATTTGAAGTTAGAGTGGCTGTCGAGGCAAAGGGTCCAGGGTTGGGCTGTATATCTCCAGAGAGCAGAATGGCCAGAAGGAGGAGGTACCAGAGCTTCCGATGCAGAAAAGGTGAGAGTGTACAGTTTATTGGGGACCTGGAATTGAGGGCATGAGTAACCAGACGGATCCAGACCTTGTTTAGAAGTAAAGGTGTGAGTCACAGCATACTGGGACCAATAAGTAGATTTGAAAATGTGAAATCATAGGGTTGATAGTGTGGGGAGGGTTTTGGCATGTGGGACCACAAGAATTGATAGGTGTACCAGAAATGTAGTTGATAGGAATAGCAATTGCAGCATCTGCTTATACATTTCAGCACTAATACTGGGAGTAAAAGTAGGAGAGGATTAAGTAAAAGTGAGGGGAGAGATAGTCTATTACAGGACAGTTTACTGAGGCAATATTAAAATAAGAGGGTGAGTGTGTTTGAGAGGGTAAGAACTAGGGAACTGGATAGTCCAGGCAGATAGGTGAGGTAAGGTTTGCAGCAGAAATGGGGTAGAAATGAGGGTGGCGGGCAGAAATATAACACAACTGAGTTATAATAGGCAGTGGACTGGAGGCTCAGTTTAAAAGACAGTGTGGGCTAAAGTCAGGTATTGAGAAGGCGAGATATAAGTTATTGGGCTACTCAGGAAAAAGGTTAGGAAGGGCCAGAAAATGAGGTATACAGAACCAGTGCAGTGCAGCTAATTGGACCAGAAATTTTAATGTGGCAGTGGGGAGGAGAAGCGGTCTGCGAGCAAGTAGGATTAGAGTATGCCATTGGAGGAGAGGACAGATAGAGTATTTAATAGGAGGCCTGGGTGGGGGTGGAGGGGGCGGGAGAAAAATACCAGTTTTAAATGTTCAGACCCAGAGCCGGGAACAGAAATTAGCTGCAGGAAAAAACAGTTAAGAGAGCTGGCTTGCTGGCACACCAATCAGGAGCCTTGGAGTTTTCCCTCAGCCAATCTGAGGTAAGATATCAAAAGGCGTACCAATCGGAGTGCCGCCACAAGTGTACAGACTCCAGAAGAAACAGCAGCTATACCTTGCTTGAGAGTCCGAGGAGCAGGACCAGGAGGGTGGTAGAGGAGCCAGTGGATTCATCGGCGATGGGGGCGGCCAAGGAAAATGGCTGGAGGCACCGCCGCTTACCACAAGCGCCACTTGGTGCAACGCTGGGGGTGTCTAGGATTAAAAGAGGAGAAACAGAGTGTTTATAGTGAGCTGAAACAAAAGAGGAGACAAAGGATGTAAGAAACCACTGTGGTTCTCAAAGGAGGTGGCAGTGAAGGTTCAAGAGGAAAAAGAAAGCATTCAGGAAGTACAAGGAATCACAGAAGGAGCAGGATAGAGAATTGTATCAGTTAAAGCAAAAGGAAGCTAGGAAGGCAGTCAAAACAGCAAAGGCCCGAACTGAGGAAAAGATAGCCAACTCAGTTAAGAAGGGGATAAAACCTTTTAGGTAAATCAGGGAGTGAAGGAAGACCAAGTGAGGATAGTGAGGCTTAATAAGGGGAGGGAGGGTGGGCAGAGGTGGCGGTGAAAAGGCAGAGATACTAAACAAATATTTTTGCTCAGTATTTACAAATGAAGAGGAGGTACCTAAAACAAACAATAGAAACACTCTGGATACAGAAGTTGATACCAGCCCATTTACAGAAGAAAGGGTTCTGAAAGAACTCTTAAAACTGAAGTGGACAAGCAATGGGGCCTGCTGGGATTCATCCCAGAATTCTAAAGAACTAAGGGTAGAACTAGTGACATCTGACTACCTCTTTAACAAATCATGGGAGGATGGGGTGGTACCTGAGGATTGGAGGAGGGCAGATGTGTTCCCTTCACAAAAGTGGGAGCAGGACAGAAGCAGGAAACTACAGACCTGTTAGTTTAACCTCAGTGATAGGGAAAATGATGGAATCACTTCTGAAAGACAGAATTGTTGAGTACCTAGAGGTCAGAGGGCTGGGACCCAAGGCAGCATGGATTCACAGCAGGAAGGTCATGCCAGACGAATCTAATAGATTTATTTGACTGGGTGACTAAGTAGTAGATTAGGGAGGGGTTGTGGACATGACCTACCTAAACTTTAGCAAGGTATTTGACACAGTCCCACACAAAAGATTAATATACAAGTTAGCCAGCCTGGGAGTGGGTCTCAAGATGATAGCCTTGGTAAAGAATTGGCTGGAGAATAGGCCACAGAGGGTAATAGTAAATGGAGTCCTCTGAATAAAGGGGTTACTAGTAGGGTGCCACATAGGGTTCAGTATTAGGACCGGTCCCTCTTCAGTGTCTTTTGCGACATTGCAGAGGGACTAGAAGGAAAAGTATGTCTCTTTGCAGATGACAAAAGATCTGCAACACAGCTGATGCACAAGGTGGGGTGGAAAGGATGAGAAGAGACTTGGCAAGGTTAGAGGAATGGTCAAATGTATGGCAGCTTAGATTCAGTGCTAAGAAGTGCAAGGTAATTCACCTGGGAAACAAAAACCCAGGGGAAGAGTACACAATGGGGGGTGAGATACTAACAACAACAAAAATGGAAAGGGACCTGAGGGTAGTCATATCAAGATGACTTAAATGTGGGCAATGTGTGAGAGGGCAGTAAGGATGGCTGGGGATACTGGGATGCATAGAGAGGCATCACAGTAGAAAACAGAGAGTTGTTATCCTCTGTAAAGCCAGCTGGTGAGACCCCATCTGGAGTACTGTGTGCAGTTCTGGAGACCCAGTCTCCACAGGACATAGACAGGATGGAAGCTGTCAGGAGGGCAACTAAAATGGTGCAGGGTCTGCACGAAAGACATATGAAGGGAGACTAAGGAGCTTAATATGTATAGCCTTGAGGAAAGGAGGAGAGGGTGACATGATAGAAACTTTCAAGTACCTCAGGGAATCAACAAAGTCCAAGAGGGTAGCATGTTCCAAAAGAGGTGTGCAAGAACAAGGTGGCACAATTTGAAGATGGAGGGCTCAGAGGTAATGTAAGGAAGTATTTTTCAGAGAGAGGTTGTGGATGCATAAACGGCCTTCTGGAGGAGGTTTGTGGAGTCAAAAACAGTGGTTGAATTCAAGCATGCATGGGACAGTCATAAGGCAATTCTAGGGTCGGGGTAGAAAGAAGTAGGCTGCTGGTTAACTAGGATCTGCTGCTTATCCAGTAGGTAGGAAATGGGCAGGCTGGGTGGGCCAAGCGGTCCTTATCTGCTGTCAAATTCTATGTTTCTATGTTTAAGGGCTGAAGAACTCATGCAGACCTTGACAGCGGGTGGGGTGCTAAGTTTGAAACAAAGAATAGAATTAGCAATTCAGAGTAAGGTAGGGAGAGGTCACAGGGGGACAAAGGTAGAAGATGAGATCAGCACGATTAAGTGTTATGGCTCAGGTAGGGGATAGGGCAGGAGTTGGGCAAGTTAGCAGAAATGCTACAGGGAGAGTGGAAGAACAGGTGAGAGCAAAGGGTAGGCAGAGAAGAGGTGTTAGCAGGGAGGGCAAGTGGAGGGGTTTGGCTAGAGTAGTTAGGTTAGGCAGGTAAAAGGCAATACAGTTTAGTAATAACAATTAGATACAGCAAGAAACTATCAATCAGGTTATAGTACTATTATTACTATGGAATTCAGCCTCTAAGTGTCGTAGCAGCTGATTATTACATTTAAACAGTGATAATTAAACTTCCAGCATATATAACAAGGCACAAAAGGAGCTAACAGTCACTGGGAGCTGTTTTAAGTACCACAAAATTAACACAGCAGAAATACTGGTTTGAAATGTTCAGACCCGGAGCCGGGAACAGAAATTAGCTGCAGGGAAAAGCAGTTAAGAGAGCTAGCTTGCTGGTGCACTAGTCAGGAGCCTTTGAGTTCCTCCTCAGCCAATCCAAGGTAAGATATCAAAAGGCACACCAATCGGAGTGCTGCCACAAGTGTACAGACTCCAGAAGAAACAGCGGCTATACCTTGCTTGAGAGTCCAAAAAGCAGGACCAGGAGGGTGGTAGAGGAGCCAGTGGATTCGTTGGCGATGGCAGCGGCCAAGGAAAACATCTGTAGGCATTGCCGCTTACCACGAGCACCACTCAGGGCAACACTAGGGGTGTCTTGCTTGAGAGTCTGAGGAGTGGGACCAGGAGGGCGGTAGAGGAGACAGTGGGTTAGTCGGCAACGGTGGTGGCCAAGGAAAATGGCCGGAGGTGCCACCGCTTACCACGAGTGCTGCTCGGGGCAACACTGGGAGTGTCTTGCTAGAGATTCCGAGGAGCGGGACCAGGAGAGCAGTAGAGGAGCCAGTGGATTGGTCGGCGATGGTGGTGCCAAGGAAAACAGCTGGAGGCACTGCCGCTTACCGTGAGCGCCACTCGGGGCAGCACTGGGGGTGTCGTTTATGTATCACTGTTTCTGATACCACTGTACTCACTGTTCTATATGTACCTATTGCACTATAACTTATACCTATTGTGTGTGCCACTGTACAGCCTGGGTCGCAACTGAAAATGGTCCTTTGTATCAGTTTGCTCACCCAGTTACCAAAAACATAAATAAATACATACATACATAAACAATGCACACAAGTACTGGAGGCATTTTGCTGTTACAATAAGGGCCACCAAAAACTCGAAGCTGGACACACACTTCAGGAGACTAGATGTCTGTGCTATGTCTTCACATCTTGTATATCACTGGCTTATCTCTTCTAAGGCATTGACCATGACTGGGTACAAGGAGATCAGCACTTCAGTGGCATCATGCCGTTCAATCCATCTTGTATGACAGAAGTGCAGCAGCTAACTTTCTTTCTATCCAGCTTTGCAATCTCCTCCCGAAGAACAGTCTCTCTTTTGCTGGATATTCAGAAAACTTCACAGCCTCATCTGCAGTTTCCATCATCTTGTGGATGATCTGATTTTCAAGCTCTGACAATACACCTGTTGAGCTGATGAGACCCACACCAAAACTACAAGGCTTTAGGATGCTGGCTTTCAATTCTAGGTCCTGCTACTTTGTGCTTTCCATCCATGTTACCAGCTCCATCAGAGCACTGGATCCTCATTTTGCTGGCTTCAAGACAACTTATCAAGTTGGGTGAGGATCTCTTCAGAAATCCATGATCCAGAGGTGTCACTGCTGACATCAATGTAGCTCACAAAGTCCTCATGCATCTCACACATTTCATCTGCATAACGAAGGGTGAAAACCAGCAGCTCCTTGTTGCTGACATCGCGCGCCTCATCTACCAGCATGCTGAACCATCCGCCACCCTTCTTGATCTCAGTGACTATGTCCCTCTGGATGAGATCTCCAATGACCAAAGTCATTTCATTCTGGATTGTCTCAGAGCGGTATGTAGTATTTCTGTTTGCGATTCAAAATTCTGTTTCAAGTTTCATCCCTACTGTTGATGCAAAAGTCAAGCAGAGCCTGAAAATTTCCACAGTTCATTGTCTTGTCATCCAGGTATTTGGAGTCATCTCTGTGTCCTCTGAGGGATAAATTTTGTGTTCCAGATAATGGTGCTTGCTATTGATATAAGCACTTTCAAGTTCTTGCTTCTTCTTCAAGCCCCTTATTACATCTTACAACAACATTGTTGTCATTGTTCATCATGACTTCTTTAGAAATGTCTGCTCGACCAGCACAGGAAGCATACGTTTCATGACCCGTTCCTCCATCTTTAGAATTGGCACCATGCACTTTGTTTAAAAAATGAGCATCAAAGTCTGATGTAGCCTTTCTCCAGTTTCTGTAACCACGTGTTACCAATGCACCTCTCTTCCTGTTGGTAGCAGCAGAGTTGTCAAAATGCACACAGGGTAGACAGAATGCAGCATCACGAGAAGCACTATAAACTGGGTATGCATCTACCCATGAAGGTTGAAAGTAGTGCCTCTGCTTTCCAAAAGTAGTAGCAGGTAGCTTATCAGAATTGCTGATATGATAGTCAGCAGTCAGTAATTTCAGTTTCTCTTAATCATTCAATTTGCAGTTTAAATATTTGGCAATGTCATACACACTACAAGGACTAGGTGCAGACAAGATCAAAGTCTTATGTGGCTGTTCACCCTCTTCTGTACTTGTTGGCTCCTCTGGTTGACATCTGACAAAAAAAAAAGGAACGACAAAATGCGAGTGTGCTAAAATATGAGCAAGTAGATAAAAACTGAGGTTCTGTACCTGACTAGCATTACTTCATACCAGATACTTTTTGATCAGTGACAATCCATATGACTGAGAGAGAAATCTCCAGTCCCACAGTCAATTATTTATTATTCAGATGAAGCAGCAAAAGCAGCACAGAAAGAAGCACAGAGTGAGAGAGGCTTCATATTAAGTCACAGGCACAGCAAAGTGCCCCCACAGAGTGAGGGAGGGGAGCACTGATGCTGCCTTTCAACGTGCTGTGAGAGATTGCTTGAGAAACTGTACCCTGGCAGCTTCAGAAGGGCTCTTTTCATGAGCCCCATAGACTGCCGTGACAGAGTCCAGAGCCATGAGCACAATTTGTGGCTGGCTGGGTTTGGGGACAGAAACATAGAGGATGACAGATGCAGGGGCAAAAGGCAGTGCTGAAATCAAGGAGAGATCACAAGAGTTTTGGGGGGTGATGTGTCCCAGAATAGCAGGGAGTTAGACAGATAGGTCAACAAACAGATACTGTTGCAATTCATTCATAGCAGGAAAATTGCTGAATACACCCCAGGTCAGTAAGGAGGCAGCATGCCCAAACAGAATCCTAGGTTCACAATCACATACATATGAATGGCTCCCTGACATTCTGATGTCTCTGCCAGGATTCCTGCTGGCTGGCAATCACATTTTATGTCAGACAATGGATTTACAATCAGATTACAGAGACAGCAGGGCTAAGCAAATGTATCCTTTTTATTTCTTCAGAAAATTGTTATGAAGTTATGTGCTGGGCTCCTGAGATGTTAAAGACTTGTAGTGTCAGTTTCACACAACTTGGGAGTCAGCACCAGAGATTTAATTGTAATTCATTGCAAAATTGAAAGTTTGGAGAACCAAAAAAAAAAAAAACCCTTCATTTCATAGGGTTACTTTTTAGCCACTCAGTTAAAAAAAAAAACTCAGACTCTTCCCTTGCCAC
Source organism: Neoceratodus forsteri (assembly GCA_016271365.2). Taxonomy (NCBI): domain Eukaryota; kingdom Metazoa; phylum Chordata; order Ceratodontiformes; family Ceratodontidae; genus Neoceratodus; species Neoceratodus forsteri. The sequence goes on along the minus strand of CM028129.1, from coordinate 1,703,050,885 downwards.
CGTGCTTATTTAGTTGTAAAACAAATGAAATGCAGAAAGAATGAAAAGTGTCACTGAAAAGTTTTATATTCTGTTTTGCCTAAATTGTCATACCAGAGTCGCTTGACACCCACTGTTTTCTTGAGGCACTTATAGTAAGAGGTTGTGCAGCACTGGTGCAGTCTGTCCTAGCTTACTTACCACCCTTCCTTCACTTGAGGCCACCTGACACTTCTCACGTGGTTTCCCCTTCCTGGCCAGAATAGATAATGGCTGGATACTCTGTTTCCTCCTAGCTTTCCCCTCTTATTACTGCCTCTGTTCTATCCTCCACTTCCTCCTTCTGCTCATCTTATGCTCTGTCTTTTCACTTCCTCCATTGTAAAAATCTGCAGTAAGCCAGTCTGCTTTCTCTGTCTGTGGCCTCTGTCTCCCTATCAATTCATCCTCTCTTCCCTGTAATTACACTTCTAAAACATTTGTCAATGCCGAATGTCGTCTTGCTGACGTTGCCATTGGTAGTGCAGGAGTTAGAGAGATGCATAAGAGGAATGACAGTGAAGTATGGAACCGATGCCAACCCCACCACCACCCTGCAGAAACTGAAAGGCATCGAGGTGTGCCTTTGGGTTTTCGGCCATAACGCTCATGCCATTTCACCTCACCCTACCCTGCAGTCTCTGACAAGCGTTGCGTTGTGCCTTGGGGTCATCGGGCCTTATGCTCACCCCATTCAATGCCCCAAATTTTTGCTTAACTACTTTATCAAGATTATCAAAATGCAGACTGCGACTCTGATTACTATCCAGGAAGGGGCCAAGATAATGGTATGGAATGACCTCATCCAGAATAGCAGCAGCAGTAGCATTAGTGAGTAATGGTGAAGTGATCGTGGAACATATTTTCATGCAAAAAGCAATGACATTTTTTTTTAACATTCTATTAAAGCCTGTTGTCTCTAAACTAATTTTGTACAACATCAAAGCCATTCTGAAGTTGACTGTTCAAAAGATCACAGTTCTTGTTACTCGTAAAAATAACAGCATCATCAGCATACTGTACATGTGAGTCAATTTTATAACTGAAGGCAAATTGTTTCAAAATAGGCTAAAACGTGAAGACCCTAAAATCGAACCTTGTAGTACACCAAATGTACTGAAAGGATAGATGAGATTTTGTCATTTATTTTTACCTGCTGTACTTGACTATTGAGATAGTTATAGAATCAACCTAGAACTGGATTAGAGAAACCAAGACAACCCAAGTTGTCCATCAACAAAGTGTGGTTCATGGGCTGGCCCACTGGTGCAGGTGCAAGTTGCCTACCTGTGATGCTGGTGACTCGGGATCGGGAATAGATCCAGGACATCAGAGGCAGGCTGGGGGAGAAAGGATTGAGCATCCAACTGCTCTCCTTCTCCGGGGGAGGGAGTATTTGGTGTAACACGGACACCTAGTGGAGGCTGGGTGTACCAAACATGCTGATGCCAGTTGTTCAGGGGGTGGGCGGCACTGGTCATCATTGTATGTCCCTGCCCCATACATTGGAAAAAATGCTGCCAGCCACCCTAGATGAAGCCCACCCTTGGCTTCAATCAGCTCTCAAGCCGGCTCCTCAACCTATCCCATCATTTGCTGCACTATAGGGTCAGTGCCACAACCCTGCCCTGGGGGTTAAGCCAGGGGGTATTGAGGAGCTGTGGCCAAATATGTGAGTGGAAGCGGTGGGGGGGGGTCCATGACCAGGCTGAGGTGCCGGGTGGCCGTCAGCAGAAAAAAGTGTAATAAAAAAAAATAAGTGTGGTTCACAATGTCAAAAGCCTTGGCGAGATCGATATACAGAGCTCCAACTAGTTGTTCCCAATTTTCCAATGCCTCAGGGATGAAATTGGTATAGTCTGCAAAAGCAGTAATGGTGATGTGGTGCTGCCTGAAACCACACTGTGTAGGATACTGAATACTGAATTTCTAAATGTAGTTATATAAAAAGAGATTTTAGCTGTATTGGTCCTTGGAAAACAGGAGTCACTGGATAGAGTAATGTCTTTTATTGGACCAGAGTATATGTTTTGCACAAAAATGACAAGGTACACAAGCTTTCAGGGTCCAAAAGGTCCCATCTTCAGGTGCAATAGCAAACTAAGCAAAAGAAATGAAGTTATACACACTGAAATGCATTGTTTCAAAATAATGTATGACTGGATAGTGAGAAGACTTAAAAGGACTTAAAAGGAACGGTGGGTGGGCAATGAATATAAACAGGTCTATAGCTTTGAGGGGATACACAAACCTGGAAACCGAGGTCAACCCATCATCTGTTAAATTGGCATGCTCACTGAGAACATTTCAGTATTCAATGGAAACCATTCTAAAACATCTAGTGCTGCTACCAGCAGTTTCATCCAGGACACCACAGGTTTTTCTCAGGAAACTGCAGCATTTTGGAACATTTCCACCCTGTCCAGCACTGCCCTAGCCACAGTGGATGCCAGTGCCCTCCACACTAATATTCCACATGAAGATGGTATATCAGTGTATCAAAGATTTTACAGGACAACATATCCACATGAGACATTCCAGAAACCACCAACAGCACCTTAATAAAATTCATTCTGACACACAACTTCACTTATAATGGCAGGCACCTTCTACAGATCATAGGGACCACAAATGGCACCACAATATGCCGATTTTTTCATGGCCAGTCAAGAAGAAATGTTTTTAAACATCACCCCTATAAACTATTAGTCTACCTCTGATATTTAGATGGTATATTCCTCATTAGGACAGAAGGCGAACACTCCCTTAAAAAGTTCCATCAGCATTTCAACAACTTTCACTCCTCTATAAAACTCACAACTGAATACTCCACCACTAGCATAAATTACTTGGATGACACAGTCAGAATCACTAATGATGAACATATACAAATTGCTGTTTACAAAACCAGTAACGAACATCGATACCTGCACAATTCCAGCTTCCACCCAAGACACACAAAAAATCTATGACCTACAGTTAGGCAATTCGACACCATTAAATCTGCTCAGATGAGATAACAAGAAAAAGACAGCTCACCTCACTTCATAATTCCTTTATCCAGGAGGGCCACTCCCCAAGACAGGCTGACAGAGAACAGGAACATGCTATACAAATACTACAAGAAAACACACTGGAATACAGGCAAAGAAAATACATAGAAATGATCACACATCTGCTTATTACATATAGCCCCATGCTAATACTCCTTCAGCAAAAGATAAAAGAACTACAGCCATGCTGAGTAAAGATGAAAGACTTAGAGACATTTTCCTTGACCAACCTGTCATTTCCTACAAGCAGCCTCCTAACCTAACATAATAATTCATAGCAAACTCCCAGCAGACCAAAATAACCATGACATGAGAGGAACAATACCATGCAGCAACACAAGATGCAAGACCTGTACCCACATATTTCAAAGACCAACACTGAAACAGGATTGAGGAACAGGATAGAGCAACAATATACAAACAAGCATTTGTCAATGCCGAATGTTGCTTGCTTCTATGTGCTGTTTAGGTATTTGGAAGTCATTGGAGTGCAAATATTGAAAATTTGCGAACTTACGAGAGTGCGTAGGAACTGCGCAACGCACGCTCGTTAAACAGTCATTTTTAGGAAGTTTTCACCAAATTTTCAACATTGCCATTTTAAGACCTCTGCTTATGAACAGTGTCACTGTGATTTTGTTAATGTGTCCCATACATTGAGTTTGCACACCGACTCGCCATTGTGCGCTACATGGTGGGAAACATTTTGGGCAGGATGTGAAAATGACAGCTGTACTGCTCATAAGGAGGTGTGGTAAAATGGCAATGTTGAAAATCTGGGTGAAAATATTGAAATTCTTAGAACTACGAGCCTGTGTATGAACTCGCAACACACGTACGTAAAACAGTCATTTTTAGGAATTTGTTCACCAAATTTTCAACATAGCCATTTAAAGACCTCTGCTCATGAACAGTGTCACTGTGATTTTCATAATTTGTCCTGTACATTGATTTCGCACACCGACTGAGCCATTCTGCGCTAGTTGGGTGGAAACACATTTTGGGTGAGATGTGAAAAATGACAACCATACTACTCATAAGAAGGTGTGATAAAATGGCAATGTTGAAAATCTGGAGTGAAAATATTGAAATTTCACGAACTTACGAGCCTGCGCAGGAACTGCGCAACGCACGCTCGTAAAACAGTCATTTTTGAGAATTTTTGCACCAAATTTTCAACATGGGGTTTTGGGACCCCTTCTCATGAATGATTCACTGTCATGGCAGTATTTGGGCCCAAAGGGTGATTTACGCGTCACTGCGGCAAATCACCGCCGAACCCGAATAACGTGATGACAGTCACATCATCTGAGAGAGATCGCCATGTTAAATGATCTCATCTAAACTCCTGAGATATGCAACAAAGTTGAAACCCCTATCTAGGCCATTGTACAGCTTACGGCATTTCCTCAGTTCAGCGTCGGCTTTGAAGAATGCAGGCGTGTTCCCGGTCCACGTAGATCGTCGCGCGGATGCGGAGGTAAGTATGGGGTGGGGGTAGGGAGGCTGAGTGCGCAGTGGGTGGAGTGCGGGTTGTGGGAGGGGGTGGGAGGCGGCTCACGAGACGTTTTGTTTTCAGGTTAAAATAAAAAGACATTGTGGGACTGTTTGCCATGCTGGGGTGGGCTCCCAGCGCCGCTACAAAACGATGAGGGGGTGTTCAGCCGACGGGAGTTGGGCACCCCGTCGGCTATGGACTGATTGCCACGCTGGGTGGGCTCCCAGCGTGGCACCTAACTGGGGGAGGAGCACAGCTCAGCCGGCGGGGATTGGACACCCATCGGCTACCAGTAGGTGCAGGCGGCGCCGCGGCTGCACCCATGTGAGGGAAACTATGCTTCTTATCTGCTCACTGAGCGTAGCTCCCCTTTCAACTGTATGCCACTGCATTTTGGGCGTGTCATAAACAGCTCCAAAGTGCATTGGCTTACAGGGCAGCGCCTGCCAGCTCTACTGACTGAATTGAGGAGGAGTGACATACCTCGAAATCGCCGATGATGGCATTATGTTTCTTGCACATGCGTGCAAGCAACATAATAAATGGAACCTACCGTCAATCAAGGAATGTGGATTACTAATTCAGTGCAAAAGTGCACAAATGGAGCTATATAGGAAACAAGGCAACACTGCACACCAGGATGAGCCACAACTAGAACATTATATTAAACAAGATTGGCAGCACACCAGTAGAACAGCATTTTTCCATCTGGCTCATTCCCTTGATGACCTGTCTGCCCTAATTATTAAAGACAAGCAACTTCAAAAATACACCAGAGAGAGGACATGGGAATTAAAATATACCAAACAATTTAACCTGAGCTGTAATGGGCTCAATTGGGACATTGGATGTATGACACACTATGGAAAACTTTAATACTGTATGTTACTTTATAATTATATGATTTTTTTTATTTCTGTGATCCGCCCCCACAAACACACACACACTTGGACTTTGTGTATCTCAGGTGATTGCTATCCAGTATTGCTGTCAGGATACCTTTGAATTAACACTTCAAAACATCCATTTAGCCTCTCTTATGAATATCATAGCACTTCCTGCTAAACAACCCCTCACAAGCAATAGGCCTGTTTCTAGTCATTGGTCAGACACACTTCCTCTTAAGTCCTTCTAACCCTTCCTTTTAAGTCCTTTAAGTGTTCTCACTATCCTGTCATAAATTATTTTGCAACAATGTATCACAGTGTATGTATATATATATATAATGTCAGCTTCTTTTGCTTAGTTTGCTATTGCACCTGAAGAAGGACCTGTTAGATCCTGAAAGCTTGTGCACTATGCCATCTTCGTACAAGACATACGTTGGGCCAATAAAAGATATCAAACTATCCAGTGACTGAATGTTGTCAATTACTTGATCATGGTTTTCTCTATTCCTATCAGCCTCTTACATCTGTCGCTCCCCTTTTTAAAGCCTTCCTGTTTTCGTCTCTACTACTTCCAAAGGCAAATATGTTTGTTTTAACCATCTCACCATTAGCTTGTGCCTATGCCCCCTTGTGGTAGAACTCTAGTTGCATCTGAACAGCTGTTGGCTGGTCCCCTGGCCCCTCCCAAATGTGAGGTTTTGATCGTGCTCCCCCTTGAGTTCCAGAGAATATATCTTTAGGCTATACAGCAGCACCTCCTACAACATCCCCTGCTGCCATTGTATCCTCTTAATCATCCTTTGCTGCATGGCATTGAGTCTCTATCCTTTTGCAGGTGCCAGTTCCAGAACTGTGCACATTACTCCAAAGTATGGCTGCACCACAGACTGGTACAGGGACAAGAGCACCTTCTCATCCCTACTAGAGAATACCATCATACTGTACCCAGCATTTTTTTTTTATATTTAGTATGCTTTTTTCCAGAGTATGTCTTGGCCATCAATATCTGCCCTGGTCAAGGACTCCTGCACTACCACTTCCACCTATGCCTGTGCTCTCCCAGGCACCCCTGGCTTTTCTCCCCCAGAGGGTGGGGCTCAGCGCCGTCTCCTACCAGCGCGCAGTACTAGTATCTGGTCGGGATAGCCAGCTGCCAACAGTACATGAGCCCGAGGGCAGGGCTTCATGGGAGACAGCAAGGCACACACTGTTTTTCTCCCTGTAGGCAGGGGTGGGGATGTGCAATGATGACCAGAGTCTGCCCCACCCCTGAGTTCTTGAAGTCATCAATCCTGTGTGATGAACCCAGCCTCTGCTGGGTGATGCTGCTGCACCGGACACACACCCCATCCTCCCCCCGGAGAAGGAGAGCAGTCCAGGGATGCTCAATCCTTCTCCCCCCGCCTGGCCCTCCGACGACCCAGGTCCGTTCCTGAACCCGGGTCACCGACTTTCTTAGTCCCTATTTTATTGTAGGTATGTTTTGCTTCACTCTCCCCCAAAAGGAATTGGCAACAACATTGTATAGTGTTTTTATAGGCTGTTTTGGGGCAGTTGCCTCAACCCAGTCAAGAGGGTGCATACATATAGAGATTTAAAGGAAGGTGGGCTTAGGATGATATATCTAGTTTTTTTTTTATCATATCTCTTTTCACTCATTTTTAAAACTGGTTTTAGTTAGATCAAAGAAGATTTGGGTATCTTTTGGACGGGCTTGGTGTTTGACCCTTTTAAGCGTATGGGAAAAGGGGGATGGTAAGTTTGTTAGCCAACCCCCTGCCTATTTCCTTGTTTTCTGGGATCTCGTTTTCAAAGAATTAAAATGTGGAATCTCTCTTTTTTCAAATCTTTTCTTCTTCAAGGGAGAAGTTTATGACTACATTATTAAAGAGCAGCTGACACCTTCAGGACAACTTTAACAAAACATAATATTTAGACACAGCTCAGTTTGTTTGTCACAATAGTTCTGTATTCCTCCTCCACATTATTTACTACTGAGGTCATCTGCATTAAAACAAAATCTTTGTTCCTGAAGAGTGCAGCTATTCCTATTGCTTTCTCCCTACCTGAGGTCATCATAAGCTGCTTGTGACATCACAGTTACTCTCATGCTAACAGACTGTGATGTCACAACAGAGCATGTATAATAGGAGTAAGCTATAGGCAGATGAACTGTAAGGGGAACTCAAAAGGATAAAGATCACATATTCATGCAAATGTTCTCAGTAATATATAATGGGGAAGAGAATATATAGCATATGTATGGAATGCAAGCTGAATTGTATCTAATTGTTATATTTTCCAGAGTTTTCTTTGACATGTCAGTAGCTCGTGAAGGAACAGGTTATGGAACCAATTTTTGTTATGGCTGGGGACATTATCCCTCTGATAATTACAAAACAGTTGATTGACACCAGAATTCTGAATGGAATAAAAGACTAAATTTGGATATGTGCCCATTACAAATTATAAGTCAGAAAAATCACATACACAAAAGCTCTGCAGAACATTTTGCCCTCAGGACTCTTGCAGTCAAGAGACAGAAACCATGGAACATTTATTGTTTACATGCCCACATATAGAAGACTTCTGGCCACTCCTGGGAGATACCTGGAAAACTTTAACCTTCATGACACCATCTTATCATGAGCTCGTTCCTTTTCAGTGGAGTGGTCTAGCTGGAATTACACTACACTGTGTGTAATCATGAGTTGTGTAAAATGGTGCATATGGCAGGCCAGATGTTTTATTTTTCACTGCCAATTCTGGTGAAGAATATCGCTAAAGAAATTGGAGCTGTTCATTGCAATTAATATAATAACAATGCTTCAACACTGCTTGACTAAGTTTTGGAAAAATGCAACATGGGTACAATAATTGCATCTGCTTACTCAGTATTTAATTGTCTCTGTAGTATAATATCCATTTGACAGATGTCAGTAGTAGGTTTTGGCTTTGGGTTATAGTGTAATGAATTATCTTTTATTATTTACACTTCAAGTCACTCATGCTGGAATGCATGAACTATGGTGTTAATTTCTTTCTTGTCTGTATTTATAAAATTGTTGTTTTTTGTGCTGGACCCCTGTAGGCTCAGCCTGCACTCAAGTCCTCATTCAGCCACCTGGAATTATCTCATGTTGCGATCCTCTTGGCTTAACCCCAGGGTGGAGCCACTGAGCAGGCGTATCCCCAATGGAACTGTGAACTAGGTCCTAGGAACTATTGTCTTCACTGTGGGTCCATCTGTAAACTGGGACCCTCACCCAAGCATATAAACAGTTACTGAGGGCTGAAATGAAAATAATTGTACCCTTCCATGTAGGCAATAATACACATGATACCTCAACTCTGTGTACATGAAGGTTGTAAATACTGCATTAATGTTATGTAACACAAGTAGCACCTCTGTGAACAATTGGAATGCATATATTGCATTTAACATGTTGCTGTACGATTGTTTGTTTTGTATCCTGATTCTCATTTTGTATCCTGTGCCTTATTGTATGTATGTATATTTGTCCTTGACCACTGCAGATCCACCTTATAAATGAGCTTGCTCAATGGTGATCGCCTGGATAAATAAAGATTTGATTGATTGCTTGATTGATTGATTGATAGGTTTACCCCATTACTGGGATGGCTCCTTAGTCTGCCATCCAGGGTGGGCCTGTGGGATCGAGTCACCCAACAGAACACTAACCTTGGTCACCAGCTGAGTGCCATGGGCAGGCAGAGTGGGGCTGGTGGAGTGGGGTGTCATTCATGGGGCTAGCATTTTTTACATGCTTAACCCCTATGGGAGGTATTGTATGCCATGACTTGATGTCGCTGATGGGCCAATGTCTGGCACACCTCCTTGCTACTTTGACTCTGGCAGCTGCTCCCTCTGGCCTCCACCAAAAATCAGTCATGTGCCAGGCACTCACTCACCCTCACCCCCGGAGGAGGAGAACAGTCTATCCGATGCTTGATCCTTTTCCCCCGCTGGCCCTCCAACTCCTTGGATTCATTCCTGAACCTGAGACATTGGAGTTGCAAGCGGAGACCCTACTGCTGTGCTGGTGGGCTGGCTCATTTGTACATAATATCTTTACTAATAAAACACCCCTACTCTGGTCTCATCCACCTGACACACAATGTGATGACTCCTTTCTGCCAGAAGTTTAAATTTCCCCATTGCCTGACCTGATGAAAACAAACTTGGTACAGCACTTTATAGGGGATGAAGTTCTACAGGCCATGAATGTTTTGGGTAGCAATTCCTCACCTGGGGATGATGGTTTAGTGGCAAAAATTTATAATACATTTGGTGAACTCTTAAGACCTGTTCTAGCAGACATCTTTTAATGAAATGTTGCAGGCTGGGTCCATCCCTCAGAAAATGCCTACAGCAATTACACTTTTTTTTTTATTCAATAAGGTTAATAAGTCTCTTTTATTAAACAAGAGACTGATTAGTCTGTTGAACACAGGCATTAAAATTTTAGCTTGGCTTCTGACACACAGACTAGTTAAAGTGGCAGAGGTGCTCATCTCTCCATTTCAGACGTGTGCTGTGCCTCAGAGGTCCCTTTTTGATAACCTTATTTTCATTAGGGAGCTTTTGGAAAAAGGTGGGTTTACTAATTGTCTGTTTTTTTGTTATTAATGGACCAAGTGAAAACTTACAACAGGGTCTGTCTTAATTACATCTTTAAAGTGTCAGAACACTTTGGATAGCTGGCCCGGTGGCACTGAATGTTGAGGTGCTAGATGCCACACCTCATGCCACACTGGTGACCTGGGATCGGGAATGGACTTGGGATGCTGGGGGCCGGCAGGGGAAAGAGAGGATTGAGCATCTGGAGGACTGTTCTCCTCTCCTGGGGTGGGTTGTAGGGGTTGTCTTGCTCTGTAGCAGCCCCCGGTGGAGATCAGAAGCACTACAAGAGTGGCACTGTAAGATAGGGAAGGAAAAATGTTAAAAATGGCACCAATGCTGGCCGGATGATGGTGGCTCCACCTGTCCATGCCACAAAGCTGGAAAGCCCATAAAGCTGCATACCCTCACCCAGCATAGAAGCAGAGAAGTGCTTCGTAGCACCCTGGTCTCCTCTTCCGATAGCCCCTGGTAGTAGTGCCCTCCTCGGTGAAGGACTACATCCAGATCAACCGGGCGATGGGGAGGAGCAGGATGGCAGAATGGGAGAGGCTGTGGTGGACGAAGGCTGGCTAGGTGCCTTATATAAGAATGCATACATCATTTCTGCTGTTAATGGCTGGAATGGTCACAGCATCCAGGCTTTGCAAAGGTGTGAAATGGGGTGTCCATTGAGCCCCCTTTTGTATATTTTTTTGTTAGACCCTTTGATCAGGTGAACCTAGGACTGCCCTGATAGTCAAGGAATTCTAGCTTACTCTGACAGATCTCCTATAAACATTTTAGCCTACAGGGACAATGTGTGCCTTTGTCTGAAAGATAGATAATTCAAACTAGCCATTACCCATGTGATGACACATTTATGGAGAGTCTCTGGTGCTAAACTGAACTTGGGGAAAAGCCAGGGATTGCTCATAGATCCAATAACTTCTGATAACCTTATGACTCAGACTGCTCAGACTGCTAGTGACACTAGTCCTTTGAAAATTCTAGGGGTAATTTGGGACCCCCAGTTATGCTCTATATAATTGGGAACAGGTATTATCGTCAGCTACTACTACTACTACTACACCTACACCACTAATTTGGAAGCATAATATTCTTTCCACAAAGAAAATGATTACCTTCTTAAGACCCTTTTTCCCATGTGGCCCTTCTTTAGAGCGAGACATAAAGTTATACAACCCTTTTTTGCAAAGTCTAAGGGGAAGTAGACACTTCTCCATAAAAAGGGAACACACTTATCTGGACTATAGTAAAGGTGGAGTGAGAATGCTGAATCCCATTTTTTTGCCCCACACCTTGTGTTTTTGTTTTTAATTTGTGTCCAGTCTAACTTGGAAAAGCTAAGTTCTGGGTCCCTCTTATAGAAGATTGGTTATCTCTATTTAAAGACAAATGGGAAAGGGGATGTTTATAGCTTCCACACAGCCTGGCTGGCCCTACAATACATAAGGGAATCGCGTCATCTTTAGTTAAAATAAGGTACTGGCACATGCTGGAATCACATGTTATGTTCCAAACAAGAAAACAGGTCTATGCCATGGTGATAAATAATAAATTATTCAGCTTCTGTTTCATTCTTTGGAGCAGGAGCACTGAATTTCTCAGATTTTGATAAGAGAATTCCACTATCTATGTGGGATGTCAATTTGCTCTTGTGTCACAGTAAACTGGGAGCCAAAAATTCCTTAAAATAATCAGACCCCACTTTGGAAGCTCACTAAAGGAAGGTCATGTGACCCAACACTCGCGGAAGCTTCAGGCAGGAAAGCCAGATGTCTGTGCAGCTGCAGAAAAATAATCTACCTTCATTGACTTGTCAAAACTAGAAAAAATCAGAAATCTTTACATTTTTTGTTCCCTCACTAAATTCCAAGCTAGAGAGGTTTGGATTTTGACACTGTATGGTGAAAATTAGGCTTTTAAGAATGGGAAAATACTAGGGTTGTTTAGTGTTTGCTGAGAGAGAGAGAGAAAGGCGGGCAGGCAGGCAGGCTACAACAGTACAAACACATGAGAACTTGTTTAGTCAGGCTTGACTATTAGTTAACAGTGAGACTTGTCAGTTTAGCAGTGCTGCTGTGACTTAGTGACTTGATTTCATAATAATACAATTTAAATTTAATATCAGAAATCTTCCTGTGAGGAACCCAGACATGGGTTCCCACATGGCCATTAAGTAAGTGCGAGTGCACCATAGCTGGTAGGGTGGGACTAATCAGCTGACTCCCAATGCTTCAGTTAGCTTCTTTTCTGTTCTGTGTGTGCATTGTTGCAAGCTCAAGACATTTTTCTAAGCTTGTGACTGTGTTCCAAGATGAGATTAAGAAAAATATTTTTCTGATAAAATCATACAACAATTATTAGTTTACAGTGAGACTTGTCAGCTCAGCATTACTGCAGTGACTTCATAGTTTCATAGTATTTTTACAAGCCTATTAGTGTTAGCCTTAGTTACTTGCACATTTCAGTGGAACTGTGCAATTTGATCAATTCCATATAGATGTCGAGCTCCCTTTTGAACAGATTCAATGTGCTGTTTAGTACTACTGAAGCAGGTAAGGCATTCCAGACACTTATGACCCTCTGACTATACTCAGCCTCTCCTCTTTGTTCTTACTGTATCACCTTTAAGCTGCAATACATGTGACCTAGTCAGTCTACCAGTCTCACTCCTACATAGTCCAGATGCTAGCCATATTTGTCAATTTCTGAAGGCTTTGTATACATAGCATAGGTCTACTTGCATCTGTCTGTATTCTATAGAATAGAGCCCCAAGGCTTCTAGTCTTTCTTTAGAAAATTCTCTTTAGAATTTTTGAACTTTGGAAAGTCTCTTTGGAATTCTCCACCATGCCGGTTACGGGAGTGCACCTCCGTGGAGATATTTAAGAAGGATTTGAAATCACATTTATGGGAAATGGCCTTCTTGGACCACTAAGTTAATTTTAGTATGATTGGAATTTTATTATAATTTATTATGCTATTATGGTATATTTTTATACATGTTTTGAAGATTTGTATCTGGAATCTGAATTTATGATTTTAAAATGTTCAGCGCCTTGACACATTGAAAGGCGCTATATAAATAAAATTATTATAGTTATTATTTTTCTGTAGTTTTTAGTTTTAACTGTTTTTATTCTTTTTGTCAATTTTTTTGCATCCTTTCCATTAGTGTCATGTTCCCTTTGTTTTGTACTGTGACAAAGGGTGCGCAGTATTCCATGTGGGGCCTAACCAGTGTAGTATACAATGGAATGATCACCTCTCTCTTCCTACTTTTAATGTTTCTCATGATGCATCCAATGATCTTGTTGCATTTTTTGACCGTTTCCCTGATATGATAATCAAAAGTCAGTTTGTTATTTACATAAATGCCCAGATCTGTTTCCATTTCTGTTGTTCCTAACAACTTGTTATTTACAGTATACTGAGCCATGATATTATTGAGTTCCAAATGCATTGCTTTGCATTTATTGACATTATACTCTAATCTGTGGTCCCTGGCCCAATCTCCTAGCTTATCCATGTCTTTTTGCAATCTTAATATAGATTCTACTTGATTTCATAATAAATATAATTTATGTTTACTTGGTATTACTTGGATGAAAAAGGTGGAAGAAGGATGAAGCCCATCGAGATCACCTTCCCCGCACCTGCGGGGTGAATATTATTTCCCATAGCCAAGTAAGAAACTATCCAGGGTTTTTAAAATTGTCCAAAAGAATTTATATTTACTAAATGTGATTGTAATGCATTCCAAATCTTAGTGACCCTAACTGTAAAGAAGTTATCTCTTTTATTAGTTCTTATTTCGGGTACCTTAAGCTGTTTGTTATGACGTCTAAGCCCATCAGGTTTATTTAACCATTCTATGTTACAATCCTTTTGAAGGTTTGGGTCTTTAAAAATGTTGAACAACATAAGCAAGTCCCCTCTGATTCTACGAGTCTCAAGGTTGTAAAGATTTAATGCATTCAGCCTTTGGAGATAAGGGAGTGGTTTGCAAGCTGCTATTAATTTAGTGCCCTTTCTTTGTGCTGATTCAACTAGTTTGATATCCTATATTAAATAGGGAGACCAAAAGGAGGCAGCATAATCCACATGGGGTCTAACGTACATTGTATAGAGAGGGAGGATACAGGCTCTACTTCCATTGGCAAAAGCTTTTTGGATCGATTTCAGGATGCTGTTTGCTCTAAGGGTTACCTTTCTACACTGGTCAACGTGTGTAAAGTCTTTATTAATAATTATTCCCAGATCACTTTCAGATTCAGCTGTTTTAACCATTTCTGTACTGAGCATATATGTGTGTGTGTGTGTGTGTGTGTAGACATATATATATATATATATAGTATTTGGGGTTTTCTTTCCAAAATACACAGTAGAACATTTGTCCATATTAAACTCCATTTTATTGGCTTTAGCCCATTGATCTATTCTTGTGGGATCTTGTTGAAATAAATCTATTTTAACGTTGGTGTCAACTTCTGAACAGACTTTGGTATCATCTGCAAATTTATAAACCTTACACTCCAATCCTTCATCTAAATCTCTATAAAAATTCCAAGCAAGATGGGGCCAGTACAGATCCCTGGAGGATGCGGTAGTTACCTGAGTCTCACTAGATGGGTAACCTGATATTTATACCTGTTGTTGTGATCTGTTAGCCAGCCATTCTGCAACCCATCTGACTATGAATTGATTTAATTCTACCTTAGCCATTTTGGATACAAGCTGTGCATTTGGGACCTTGTCAAAGCTTTCCCGAAGTCAAGGAGAGCCACATCAACTGGAATGCCCCTGTCCAGACTGTCACTAATTCCATCATAGAATGAGATCAGGTTGGTGGCATAGGATTTCCCCTTGGTGAAACCATGTTGGGTTGTATCAGCTAGCTTTATGTCCCATAGTTCTTTTTCCAGCCTAGCTTTTAATATCTTTTCCGAGCATTTGCAAATGATGGAAGTCAGGCTTATAGGTCTATACTTGCAAGCCGTATTTCTGTTTCCGGTTTTGTTAATTGGGAGAACTGAGGCTCTCTTCCAATCAAGTGACATTTGTCCAAATTATAACAATTTCTTAAATAAATATCAGAAATCGTTGTGTGATGAGCTCGAGCATGGGTCCCTCTCTAGCCACTTAAGCTAATGCGAATGCACCGTAGCTGGTAGGCTGGGACTTGTCAGCTCACTCCCACTGCTTCAGTTAGCTGATTCTCTATTATGTGTGTGCATGGCTGTGCACTCAAGAAATTATTCTAAGTCTGTCACTGTGTGCCCTAGAAGAGATTTCAGAAACGTTTTTTATTCTGAGAAAAATCAGGCTTGGTTACTATCAGTTGATAGATGGGATTTGTCAACTCAGCATTGCTGCAGTGACTTGAGTGACTATTTCTTAACAACATAATTTAAATTTGATACATCTTCCTGTGTGGAATGCAGCCATGGCAGACAGAGATTGTAGTACGAGAAAATGTAGTTGATCCAGCAGCCCAGCAAAGCTGCAGCAGGTGTGGAGCAGCAAGCAGCAGGAAGGGGTGAGCAGCAGCATACTGTAGAGTGACACTCGGGCCGTATTTAGGTCCAGAACCTTGAGACTTGTGGGGGAATAAAAAATAAATGTGGGTCCCCAAATGTCCCCTAAAATAGGTACTTTCAGGTGCTTTACCCTTTAATTGGTATGCATCCTTTGGCCCCGCTTTAGAGGGCTTGCAGTATAGCCTAGAGGTTAGAGGAACGAGGTGTGAACAAGCTTGGTACATCCAGCAGACCAGACCTGAGTTTGATTCTCACAACCTCTACTTGCATACTGTGTTACTCTGAGCAAGTCACTTAACTGCCCAGTGCTCCCAGGTTGCCCCTGAAAACAGGCATTTGTGCCTAGTGGGCCTTACCCAGTTACTAAAGACTAAAATAAAAAAAAAATACATTGAATGAGGGCATGGGAATCACAATATACCTTCTTTCTTGCATTTAATCTGTCTGTTATAGCAATAGAACAATTAACCCCCCAAAAAAACACTATTGTAGCAGTAGTCAGATAGGGTTGGAGTTGTTCTAATAGGTCTACCTGTCTGCCTTCACCTGGGAGTGTATACAGTGATAAACTGGCAAGGTCTTGTATCCCATAACCCATCCAAAATAAGAACCCATCCTGAAAGCAAATCAATCAATCTGTGAAGTTTGAAGGCATGACCTGTAAACAAAATTCTTACCCCATCAGCCTTATCTGCTGCTGCTACCACTTTATCACCCTCGACACCAAAGAGTCCTCCATGTACCTCAAGGACTCCACCAAGCACCAGTACCCTGCTTTATGCACGCCATCTGGTAAGCATGGAACTTCCCATCCATGATCAGTGCCAATAAAGGAAGTGTTCCAGGCCAGAACTAAATACCTGTCATCCTATCCAACAGCTCACCACATCACACAGCTCATAGGTAAAATGATGGCACTGGATCTGCAAACCTTTTCACTTGTGGAAGATACTAGCTTTTGTAGACTTTTGTAGCACTTGCAGTCACAGTTTAAGCTCCCATTATATACCATATGTTCTCGCACTGTGGGGCCAATGATGTATGAGGGTGTCAGGCAATTGTTACACTACTCTCTGAGGCTGTGGCTGGAGTTTTCCACTGCACCTCAGACATCTGGAGTAGTAAAAATTCCATGCATGCATATCTCTCCTTGACTTCACACTGGTGTGTGCAAAACCCCATGTTTCATGTTGTGAAGTCTTCCTTCTCGCACTGCATCACTGGCTCTCTCTTCATCCTCTCACAACCTGGCAGTAACTTTAGGTCTTCTTTTCTAAATGTTGGGCTAATGGAGAAAGACCATACATCACTGAACATCCTGGCATTCTTTCAGGATATGCTGCAGTCATGGACAGTTGGCACCAATCTATATGTTGGCGTTCCTCTCACTGATAATGGGGCAAATATGGTGAAAACAGTTGTTAATGGAAATTGTATCAGCATTCCCTGCTTTGCCCATACCCTGAATCTAGTAGGTGCTGCCACCCACTAACCTCAGTGATGTGATGTCAATTAAACCCACAAGGATAATGCTCTGGTTCTTTAGCTGTATATTACTCGAGGTTTCAAGAACATGGACTGGTGCAGGCATAAAATCATTTGTCTACTCTGTCCTTTATCTGTGGAATGCTCTGCCTGTACCCATTCAAAATTGTTCCTTGCTTGGTGGTTTTCAAAAAAGACTTAAGAATTTTCTCCTTGAGCGCAATCCCTGTGCTTGTGTTTGCTGATATGCACCTGCTTGTTGAATCTGCTACTTTGTAAACATGTTTGTGTGCTCGCACTTGATTGTGTTTATACAATGTCGATAACTCTGTAACCCTGTGATCTCATTGTTATTGTTAGATTGTACTTCTCATTTGTACACAGCTTTACTGCATTATGTTTCATGTAATTAATTCTGAGTCATCCCTGAAAAAGGGACATTTAGTCTCAGTGGGCTTACCTCTCAACAAAATTCAATGAATAAATAAATACAGCTGTGTTACATCACAGTACTGGGGCTAGCAAGGCTGTCTCCACAGCATGTTCCATCTGTGCTCATTTTCATCACTCAGTAAAGGTGACTAACCAACTAAGGGAAGTGCAACGATGCCGTTGTTTGTCTCAGCATCACTTAATACAGGATATTAGTACAGTCATTTCCAGTTGTGTGCCATTCGATGCATGCCTTTTCTGTTTGTACGCCATTTTTTGCTGGGCCCTGATTTTGTTCCTATCTGCTCAATGCATTTACATTCCGATATATGCCTGTGAAATTCTGGTTGTGTGCCTTTTTTTCCTAAGACATCTGGCTGATGAGGATGCTTAAAATCCTGCCCTGTCAGCTTGTTAGCACCTTGTTTAAGCACAGTAGGTACGGACAGTAGGTGTTAATGTGTTGTAAGTTAAAAAGTCGCTCTAGCCCCTGCAGGAAGCTCTGTGCTTGTAGAATCACTCTTAAGTGTGGGCACTAAGCAGCTCTCCATTACTGGCTGGATTCACTCAAACTGCTTCCACAGTGAGACTGAGTGAGAGACTTTATAGTACAGACATTAAAGTTTTAATTTTTAAACTCACTATTATACTTTTTATAAAGTTTTTTAAACATTTTAAACATTAAAGTGCTGTGTTATATATAATAAAACCTCTTTTGCACACTAAACGGCTTAGGCATTATTTAATGTAGTTCAGTATGCTCTGAACCAGCCAAGGATAGTCGTTCCGGCTTGTATACCATTCCGGCTGTATACGGTAATTTCTTTGGCCCTGAGCTTGTGCATACAACCAGAACTAACTGTACCACATGGAATTTGTCATACCTGATGCTGTCTAGACTGCTAGAATAGAAGCGTGCACTTCATGACATGGCAATCAAGGGTGACATTGGGGGACTCCTAGGCCACCCATGAGTGGTCACTGGTTGATGCCACGGTGAGAGTACTTGGGCGATTTGAGAGCAGCACCCACAATCTAAGTGTGTCTGCTGCCTCTCTGAATCAGATGATTCTAGCAATGCATATACTGAAAGCATCAATGGAAAGATATGTACAGGAAAACAGGGAGATTCCAGATGGGGCATCTGAGCTCATTAAGCAGCTGCAAGCTGAAATGGATGCACGGTTTGTGAAAGTGCTGGATAGTTGAAGCAACAATTTTGCAGCCATGATGGATCCCCCATTCAAATATGAGATCCTTCACATGGCTATGGATAGCCACAGAGTGATTCATTTTCGACAACAGCTGTGTGATGAGCTGACTGGTTGTATGAGGGGACTGCTGACACCATCAGCTGATGCAGAAGTTATGTGACACAGGGAATTCCATCTGGCAGGTCTGGTTCCACGGGTGGAAATGGGGAAGGAATAATCTGGTGCTGAAAGTAGTGCTGATGGGAGTGAGTGGTCACTGCTCAACACGTCCTTACATCAAGAGCAACAGAAGAGAACACAGTCAAAGCCCTTTTCTGCAGAAAATATCCTGAATGGCTTTTTGTAAAGTCTTCTATAAAATGGTAAGGGAAAATACTGAAATCTGATTGGCTGTTGTCCATGTGGCAATTATGTTCCATGCATGGAAAATAAAAAGTGCTGCCAAATGTGCACTGATCACCACTGGAATCCTTATGCTAATGGAATGTTAAGAATTCGACTGGCAGCCATTATTTTTTGCCCCATAACTGTAAGCATCACATTTACTTGCACTGGGCCCTAAAAATAAAACTACCTTAAATACAAAATAACAGATTAATTGAATGTTGTTTCCCTGATCATCACATTCTGCTTACACACATAAACAAATTAGAAACATTAAGTATTGTTTATAGTTTTCATTGCAATTATTTCTTTGCTGACAATAAAAAATCCCTCTTCTAGCTTTACCTGCTCATCATGGAAATCTCTTCTCCTTGCCCTGACTGTGAGATAATTGAGTCTCTGGTTGTAACAGAGGCCTTTGTTGCGTGTGTGTAGAGTATGCTAGGAGAGTAACATTCTACCAATGGAACTGAGTAGAATTTTGAATCCATGTATTCCATGGTAAACATTCCATGACAAACATTCCATGTCTTGAATGTGAGGAAAATCAGAGAAAAAAACAGGAAGAAGAAAGTAGGCAACAATACAATTACATCATCAATGACATCATTTGTAGTGGGCGGAAGTACTATTTTATCATAAATGCACACAAGTAAAGCTATTGTTTCTACATATAAACATGCTTTTCCCAACAGTTAAAAGTTTTAAAAAAGGAGCACATTTGATAAGCACAATAAGGCACTCTAGATGTGCATGAAACACATTTTACTACTTGTGTGCTTCTAATGGCAGCCTTGACCTCGATGTCATTACTTCCCTGGCTGTGCAGTAAAATGTGTTCCATGCACACCCCATCATGTCTTATTGTTTATTTGAGCCACTTCAGGTTGATCCATTATGCTGCTTGGCACAGCAGATGCATTCATCTCCTCACTTGACACAACTTGCTATGAGATACATCAGTTGCCCCCCTATTAGTGTGCCAACCGAGAGGATGTTTAGTACAGCTTGTGATGTTATTGAGCCTCATCATTCACACTAGACCCTGAACACATCCAATAGACCCCCACAAACAGTCAACATAGCCTCTTTTGTTTAGTTAGCTATGATAGCGATTGCTGTTTTTACCGAGTGCTACCTTCGCTTTTGCTGCTTTTCCTTTGCTATTTTTGGTGGAGACCAACATGGCATTTTAGAAAAAATGTTCTGTGAGGCCTTGCCCTTGGACTCTCCTTGAAAATGAAATAAAAGGGCCAGTCTGGTGGTGCTGAGGGTTGAGGCGCTGGACGCCACACCATGCTCTATACTGGTAACCCTGGTTTGGAAGGGAGCCTGGGTCATTGGGGGTTGGCCAGGGGAGAGGGAGGGAGGGAGCAGTATTGAGCAGCTAAAAGGCAGCTGTCCTCCCCCAGGGAGGGACTTTGTCACCCCCACAGTACAACTGTCCCCATGCAGTGGCTTGTGGGTAGCGCAGGTGGGTGATGGCACGAATAGGGAGAGTGCTGTGGAATCACAGCATGCATTGCCTCTGCATGTGTATGCATGGCCATGGCACTGGTGGGGAGAAAATGGAGCTGGTGGGTGCCATGACATCCCGGTGGCATTCCCAGTGATAGGGACATCAGCCAGGGATGGGGTGGAACCCTGCCTGCCAGCTCCTTGAAAAAGAGGCGCAAAAAATGTGCATTCAAAAAAAAGAACATAAGAACATGATATGAAAGGATGTGAAAAAAAGCTATAAAAGCAGGCAGCCTTATTTGTGTGCTAAATGAATTATTACAAGTAAGAAAGGGATAGCAAAATAATGATAACAGTAAAAACAGTCCCTGAAGTGTGTCCTATTGGAGAAACACTGAGGTTAATATGTGTGTTTTTTATGGAAAAAATGTGACAACTTGATACTTGAAATGTTCTCTATTTTTTGGCTTTGCACAATTTGGAACTGCTGACCGAGTGATTGTTCTCTTATAAGTCCTATTAGCCAGAATGTGACTGAATGTTTTTGCTTGCAGAGAAGACAAAAGGCCCAGTAATTAGGGGAAAAAACACTACTATCAGTTCTCCCGAGAATCACTTAAAATTATTTATCACACAAAAGTGTAATAAAAATTACTTTTTTTTTAGCTTAGGATTTAGAGAGGGGAATAAAAATGTCAAGATGTCTGATTTTTGTTTTTTAGTTTAAACAAGTGGATGGAAGAAGATTCTTTCTCTGCAGCAGGTCAGGTCATCTGTCTCTCCTGGCTGAAGCTTCTGTGAGTGCTGGGTCACATGACCTGCCTTCAGTGAGCTTCCAAAATGGGGTCTGATTAGACAAGAAATCTCAGGAGATCTTGTAGTCTCACAGCCGTTCCAGCAGCCAAATAACAAAGCACTAATAAATAATTGGGATCCCCTAATACAAATGCTTGGTGAATATTCAAAATAATGTATTTGCATACCCCAGTAAACAAACCCAGCTGCTCAGATAATGGTAAATGAGGGACTCACCAAGCCATTCACACTGCAGAGGGGTACCTGGCAGAGGTGCCCGCTATCACTGCTGCTCTATGTGTTATCTCAGGAACCACTGGTGGCTTCACTGAGGAGAGAGGGATGTCTGAAGAGCCATGGGGTGGGAAAGGAACAAGTGGAAGTATTGCTTTTTGTAGTCATCCTGTTACTGTACCTGAGGAAACCCATGGAGGGGCTGCCCCACCAGAGGTCAGTCCTAGAGGAATATGGAGGCCCTACCAGGCCATAAAATAAATTGGGGAAAGAGTGAGTTGCTGCTGGTGCTGGGAAGGAAAAATGTGGACCCATCCATGGCAGGGTTATCCATTAAAAGTCAAAACTTTGAAATATTTTGCATTACAAATCATGGTTCTATGTCATAATGCCAATCACTGAACCGTGTTCCCCATTATGGCGAGTGTACATCGCCAAAAATCAACATGGAAATGTACACTACAAGCGAGAAGCAAAACGACATGGGCAAAAATCATAACGTTTATTTATGCGGAGGCGAATCTCCCCTCATGGGGGTCTTTGCCCCCTGCACCCTCCCTTACTATAGATTGTTAACTCCAGGGGGTTGCATTTTAGGGAGGGGGAGACACTTGTAAAAAAAAAAAAAACCCTGCCTATGAAACACACAAAATGTGTACCTGTCCCTGAACCCTGCACCTACTGCACTGTAACTAGCCACCCTCACCACTACACCACATGGCCAGCTTGCAGTCCCACACCACACTACCTCTTGCATACTTGCTTCCTTATCCCTCCTTCTGGCCACCATCCTATATAGAACGCTGTTCTCCCTTGCTACCCTATATCCTTCCCTTCTTCCATCGCTACCCTTTCAGGTAGCTCACATAATGGGCACTGAAACTGAGTCGCTCACATCTGAGTCGTTCAATTTCAGTCACCCATATCACTGGATACCACAAATCTTGGGGAAACTAGCTAAACTGTATGAATGTAACTTTCCTCTGTTACTGCAGAAAATTAGAGAGGACCTGTAGAAATGAACCAAGATGCCCCTTACAGTGCTGGGTAGGGTTAACACCGTAAAGATGTGTATCTAGGGTGGGATATTCAGACTGCACCAAAAGATCGCAATGAGGGAGCAGGCACATGTCCAGTGTGCCAGTGGCACAATAGCACGATTTTCAAACCATGCACAAGACAAGGTGCGCCTGTGCAACGTGGCTGAATATCACACCCGATGCACCATAACGCAATGAGGGATGCGCAATGGAGCAGGGTCAATGTGCAATAGCACCCCTAGGAATGTGCAGGAACAAAGACAGGAAGCAGCTGAGCAGCAGCCATGGATGTGCCATGCACCGAGGGGGCATGCACCAGGACAGATAGACCCACCCCCCAGGCCCCCCCCAGGGCAAGGCCCCCATGAGCTGCACAACCAGATGGGTGCAGGATGGACCACTGGCCCATGTCTCCTGGTGCTGAACCAACAGCAGATGTGACCCAGCAGAGCAGTCCCCACCCAGTGGGCAAGGTGCCCCTGCACCGTCCCCAGCCAACAGAGACCAAAACACAAGGATGGTCAGGCCCCACCCATGCCACGGCACCACACCAGTGCTGACCACCCCCAGCACGGTGAGCCCGAGACACCAAGCCCAGAAGCATGACCAAACAGTGCATGGCACCAAAGACATACCCCACCACTGTGCCAAGGCAACCAGTCGCCCCGGGGCGCAATGCATATGTACTACATCCCCACCATGACCACCCACTGCATGCTGTGACACCATCCACCGATGCCACCACAAACCACACAAGGCCCTCCAGCATGGCCCCCACAGAGGCACAGCAAGGTGGGTGACCCAGTACCAGTATCCGAGGGACCCTGCATGTGAGAAGGGCTGCCACGGATACTGCCACCAGCAGGAAGGCACTATGAACACAGGACCTGAGCATGTTCTGCCACCCATGTCCCTGTACTGGCCCCACCAGACACCACAGCACCCTCCTGTGTCACATGGAGGCATGTGCCACACAGGAGGCAACACAGGGCACACACAATGCCCCCCATCCCACTCCCATGGGAACCCCGGCCAACTGCCACACAAAGCAGTGCATCAGACACTGCCATCATGAAGCCCATGGTGCTGTGTACCTGCGGCCTGCCCACCACCATGATGCTGGTGAGACTGCCATGTGACGGTCGACCCAAATGCCTGGCCATCCTGATGGCAGGTGTGGAGTGCCTGTGACCAGGCCACCGTCCGCATGCAGCAGGACCCCATGTGACAGCCACCAGATGAAAGGCACCACCCAAGTCACCATGGTTTGCATGGAGGGGCAGACAAAAGCACCACCCACAGTGGCAACAGGGACAGACATGCAGTAGTCCAGGGCCAGGACACCAGCTGCAAGTGCGCCATGCCTGGCAGGTGGCAGGTATGGACTGTCCCTGAAGGCACGCCAGCAGCCAAGCATGCGGTGGTGGGGTTGGCACAACCATGTGTACCACAGTCACGCATGGCGGCAGTGTAGCTGCATTGGTCACAGCCGCACAGGCATGGCACACACCGACAGGGGCAGCTGGGACATGGCACATGCACCCCAGCCTGCTGCACACAGGCAAACAGTGCACAAGGCACACCACACAGTCCCGGACAGAGCCCATGGCCCCCACCGCACCAGTGGGCCGCCAGACACACCCTGGCTGGGCCAGCACCACCCCACAATGAACATGCACACCACTGCAGCAAGACTCCATGCGCCCGCTGCAGTCAGAGACTGACATGGACATAGTTATTAAAGTAGATATTATTAACAACACAACAGCAACAAAAACTATGTACAGATATTTACAATGGGTGAGGGGATGTGCAAGGACACAACAAGGGGGAGGGAAAGGCAGGGGACAATGGGAAAGGCAAAGGCAGGGGACATGGGATGTGGGGTACAGTCCGGGAGGGATGGAGTGTAATCAAGCACTGCAGGCCCTACTGGTGGCCCTGGTCCTCTCTCTCCTCCCTGTGGCACCTGTGGTGCCACGGCAGTCACCCTGTCCATCCGCTCCAGCAGCTCCAGCGTGGCTCGGGTGACCTGCAGGATCTCCTGGAGGTTTGCTCCATGGCCACCCATGCGGTCCACCTGGGACAATGGGGCAGAAACAGTATGTTGGCTGGCCTGGCGTACGGCCCATAGCATTACGTGCGGGTGCATCAGTAGCCTGCACCCCTAGGATGGCGTGTCCACCCACAGTGAGTGCGCTCACATGATCCACCTACCTGGGCACCCGCAGCTATGAAAACCGCTGCACACCATCACTGCCCATGCACCGCACAGCACTATCCTGGCCATCCAGCACCATGGCAATGCAGTGGGAAGGCAGTGGCACAGCCAGGCGCCGAGTGCACCCACAGCCCACCTGCAATACCCACTCACATGTGCAGTCTCACAGGATGGTGCAGAGGGCACCGCGGGATGTGCATGGCTGGAGGGGCCATGTGCAGAGGGTCCATGCCTCACCACCACCCTTGCAACCCACCATGCACAGGTGTATAGGGAATCATGGCAC
Organism: Neoceratodus forsteri; assembly: GCA_016271365.2. NCBI lineage: Eukaryota > Metazoa > Chordata > Ceratodontiformes > Ceratodontidae > Neoceratodus > Neoceratodus forsteri. Next base: position 1,703,025,689 of record CM028129.1, on the reverse strand, counting down.
TCACCTGCATCCCAGTCAGCAGGGCGCTGCTGACCCCAGAACCACCACTGTGCCCTGCCTGCATGGCCACACCTCTGGTGTTGTCCTGTCCACAATGCTCCTGGGCCATCTGGGCCCCTGATTGCTCCTCTGGGCCTAGGGGAAATATGGAAGAGCACATCAGTACCGTCTGACCCATAGGCCCCCCACCAGTGCCTGTGCCCACACAGCCTGTCTGGGCCACAGTGGCTCAGGGTGGACATGATGCACCCCACAACCGACAACACAGGTGCTATCCCCCAGTGGCATGGCCTGCCAAACCCTGTGCCCCAAGGACAGTCGGATAGTGACTAGTGATGGTGAAGGCGCACCTACCTGGCTGTGGCATGGCTCCCGCATGGCATGCGCCTGCAGTCACCCAGGCAGTCGGGGTCATGCAATGGAGTCCCCATAGTGGTGCCGACACTGCTGCCAGTTCAACTGCTCCCAGTGGCATCCTCAAGGCCTTGATGACCTCCTGCCACACCTCAGTCGCGAGGCCTCAGGAGGGCATCTGCCCAAACAAACACCTGATGGGGCTCCACAAAACCACCAGGTTCATGAGCTCAATCGCATTCCACTCAGGAGTTCTGGTGCGAGGGCATCATACAGTGTCTGCTGAGCTAAAAATGGTGCCAGTAGCACATGTGTCCCACGTGGAGGCAAGCACGGTACTGCACTGCCAATCACAATCGCACTGGCACCAGACTGTGCAATGAAGAGGCAGCCATGCAGCCGCATGGTGCTTGAGGGAAAAGGGCAGCCACAGGGTCAAGGGTCTGTCCATGCACAGAGTGCCACTGCACTATTGGGAGGCCCCTGTATGGTGCGTGGTAGGGTGCATGTGTGTGCTGACATGCAGTGGCCTACTGCGCAGAGGTGCCATGGCACCCAAGGCTCACCATGGCACGTGTGCCCATTGGACATACTGCGCACAAGCATCACAGGCACAGTAGTGACTGTGCACTGTACTGCCTCCTGCGCATGGAGCGTATGCTGTGCCACTAGCATACATGTCAGTACCGGGCGCATGCATGGTGTGGGGCCGATTGCGCATGTCACCCAGTAGTCGCCACAACCTGAGCATGCTCAACACCACTGCGCAAGGCGGAGCCGCGATATTCAGCCAGGATATGCAGATCAGCTCATGAGCCATTCCACAGTGCATCCCTGCATTTGCATCCCATTACAGTTGCGCATGCCCTCATTTGCATCACGATGCACTATAAAGAGACATGAAAATGCAGGCCATGGATGGGGTGTTGCAGCCCTTTGGAGTGGAAGGTGCCATGCTGTGGAACATGGGACAGTGGTCTGGGAAGGCTATATGGGTCTGCACAGTCCATGGTAACACCTGTCCATCTCCCAGGCACAAGCATGACCAAGCGTGAGGAGGATGAGTAGCAGGGGATGGTGCGAGGCGGAGGCCCAACTTCACCAGGGCAGAATCAGATGCCCTGTTTGAGACCTACCTCAACAGGAGCCACTGCTCAATGGACAGAGGGCACACCACAGGCCTGTGCTGCGGCATGGGGAGGTGGCAAGTGAGGTCAACCAGCAGGGCAGCCACCAGTGTTCCATGCAGGAGCACAAGAAAAAGGTTGGCATGGACAGGTGGAGGATTAAGGACAAGGTGGCTGCCATCAGGCAGCGCGTGCAGCCACTGGTGGGGGCCAGCAGGACATGCCTTGCCTGACGCTACTGGAGGAGCAGGTGGCTGGCAGCATGTGGCATTGTGCATAGAGGGTGTTCGGCAGAGGCTTTCAGATGGGCGACGGCCCATCACTACATAGTGGGACCCGAACTAGCAGTGTGTCGGAGGTGGGGGCAGGTTCCTGGGCCAGGCAGAACCACTAACAGTACTGTGTTCTTTACAGCTCCTGAGTATCTGCATGGGGCAGTGGTGGTGGGTCCACCAAGGGGCAGCCCTGGAACTGGTGAGCACCTATCCACCTCCACAGGTGTCTGAGGACTGATCACCTGCAGCCCTGCACAGCTGTCCAGACTGATGCCTGTGGTGCGGGTGCAGATGAGGTCCTGGCTGTGTTCCACTGTGATGCCAGTCACGGTGTCCTGTATGCTGAGACACAGATCGGGGCCAACTCCAGTACCAATGATGATGTGATGCACATCCCGGAAAGTGATGTCAGTGGGTCACAGGGGGATCCCATGAATGGCATCTGCCTAGACAGTAGTGCAGGCAGCACTGGTGTGGTCGCCCACCCAACAGCCCTTGTCCTGGCCATGTCTGTGGCATCCAGTGGGGCAGCACTGGTGTGCGGATGTGGTAGTGGGGTTACTGGTGCTGCTGCAGCCATGCTGGTGGTGCCCGCGATCAGCGGCCGGAGGGCAGCGGCAGCAGCTGGACTGTGTTGATGGGATGGGGGCAGGGGATGGCAGCAGTGCACTGCGTGACCATGTACCCCAGGATGGCACTGCCATGTGGCGCCCACCATCACAGGTTGCTGTGCTGCAGGGCCAGGAACATCAAGGGGGCCTGCATGCTGGCCATGCGGATGACCCCTTGGATGACCACAGCCATCTACTGCAGGCCTCTGTGGATCAGCAAGTGCGGCTCATGGATGCGGTGGATGCACTCCATATGGAGCTGCACCAGGCAGAGGAGTGGCGCAGCAGGGACCATGGCCTGCTCCTGGCAGAGTTGGCCCAACAGCGGGTGGATATGACCACAGCCATCAATAGGCACACCACTGTGATGGCAACTTCCATGGCTACACTGGCCAACCGGCTGTGTGCCTGGCCACCGCACACCCACAAAGTGCAATGTCCACCCCCATTCTGGTGTTGGGTGACCCCTGCCATATCGACCCCTGGTTCGGCTGTGGGCATACCAAGAATGCCTAATGCGGCATGTTTGGTGGCCTGCAGACATCTGCGTGGACAGGGTCACGTTCATGCAGTGTCACCTCTGGGGACCATCAGTGTCACCCATGAGGCCACTGGTCAGCCTGTTATGGCTGACAGGTCTCAGCAGGGCTGCCCACGCATCTGTGGTGGCCGTGCTACTGTGCTGCATGACTGACCCTTCCCCTCAATGACCGCTGTCTGCCACTGCCAGTGTGCACTGTGGTGTTCTGTCTGCACTTGGGTGTGGTGCCCTGTCCTGCACTCACCGTTCCTTGTGCACACCCTCCCAGCTGCTGAACACTGTCGCATGTGCATGGCCGATGCCAGCATAGCACTGTCTGCCACTGTGCAATGGTGCTCAGCATCTGAGGTACGCACAGTGCCAGCCACTGGGTGTGGTTGTGTTGGGTCCTGTGTGGGTGTGGGAGGGGGCCTGTGGTGTGTGTGTGTGTGTGTGTGTGTGTGTGTGTGTGTGGCCCTGTGGGCATGGGTTGAGGTGTGTGTACTTGTGTGTGCGTGCCATGTTCAGCTCTGCTGTTCCCTGCCTTTGTGTGTGGGCCCTGCCTTGACTGTCCCTGGTGTCCGCCCCTGCCTGGCTGTTGGCTGTGCCCTTGCTCCTGGTGCCTGCACATGGCCCAGTTGACCTACCTATGCAGTCCAAAGTGCTCCTCTGCAATTGTGCCCCAGTGCTGCTGGGCCATCTGGGCCAGCCAGAGATCCCTTCGCCCAGGGGGTGGCTGCCCAACACCAGCTGGCCCGACGTCCTCATCGTCCCCACCACTGTCTCTCTCCTTGACCTTAACAGCTATCCCACAGTTGGTGGCCATGTTGTGCAGGATGCAGCAGGCCAGGAATAGCCCACAGGCCTTTGAGGGGCTGTACTCTAGGGCACTGCCTGACATGTGCAGGCAACAGAACTGTGCCTTCAGCAGCCCAAACACCCACTCAATGATATTCCATGTTGTGACATGTACCTCATTGTACTGTTGCTGCACTGGGGTCGAGGGGCACCGGTATGGTGTGAGCAGCCAGGGCTTCAGCGGGTACCCACTGTCACCTGCGTGCGCATGGCCCAACTGCTCTGGAGAGAGTTATCATTAGCATGGTGGTCTGTGACACTGTGCCACTGGCCTTCTAGGTCATTCCCCTTGGCACTCCTGCCCATGCCCCACCCTCATCTGCACCCTTCGTCCGGCGTGTACTATTACTAACCTACCAGATGGCCAGTGGGATGTCCCCACTCTTGAACCTATGGCACAGTGCAGACTGGTGTCAGATGAAGGCATCGTGTGCTCCCCAGGATGCCTGGCACAGACGTGACTATGCACCCCCTGACACACACCACCTGGCAGTTGACACTAGGTTATCCTCATGGTTGATGTATGCCACCTCTTAGACCAGGTGTTAAAAGTAATCCTAACATGGGTGCAGTCTATGGCCCCAAGTATGCCAGGCAACCGTGCTACCCTGTAGAACTCCTGCATGTTTGCTGTGCGCTCCGCCTGTGTGCTGGGGAAATGGATATACTCTGCAGCATGTGGTAGCAGTGCACTGAGGAATTGTGAGAGTAAGCATGACATGTCCCCTGTTGATCTCTGGAAAGTGCCCGTGGCGAGCAGGCATATGACAGCTGTGATCTTTGTCTCCACGGACAGCGCATAGCTCTGTCATGTGGGTGTCTGCATCTCCTCACTGAACAGCTCACAGAGCCGCCTCAGAATAGCCTGGTTCAGTCAGTACCAGCCCACAATCTCAATGTCACTGTACAGCTCGAAGTTGATGTGGGCACAGTACAGCCTGTTCTGGGCATACCGCCGCTGGGCCCTTCCATGGCCACGCCTCCCTGCTGCCTGCCTCCTCACACCCCTCATTTCTGCCTCCATCTGGAAGGTGACACTGGCCATGTTCCTAGTTTGTGTTCCCCCCTGGGCAGCTGTCTACTTGGTCCCCCCCCTGCTGTGTGCTGTTGGAATTGCCTCTGCACCGGGTGCACCCCTGCATGTTACCACCGTGTGCCCTGCCTCTGCCCCACTGCTCTCCTTCCTCTGTGGCATGCTCAGGCCCTCACGCACAATGCCCACTCACACTCACTCACTCACTCACTCATTCACTCACACTCACTCCTCGCATACTCCAGTAGCCCTCCAGTAGCCCCTCCACCTCTTGGCCACACCTTCCCCTGCTTCTTGTGTAGATCCCCGCCACTCTGTCTCCACACTCCCCCACTATGGCTCCTCTGTGGTGCAATCATCCTCCCCTCACTTGCTCCCTTTTCTATTTGCTCATATCTGCTTTCACCCAACCTCCACTTGCTCCACTATTGTGCACAGCGCCTGCAGTTGAATATCGCACTGCGCACATTATTTCTGGTACCACCCCCTGCACTTGTGCATGCATTCATTATTGTTACGCTATGGCACATTGGGGTTTGCACTGCGCATCTGATGCCACTGAATATCGCACTTTGGCGCATGTCTGCCATTGTGTGGGTGCATCCCTATTGCGCATGGCCCAACTGCTCTGAATATCCCACCAACAGGCTCTTCCTAGCAGAATGCTGCAGAAATTCTTTAAATCTGTTCAGAACCTCTTTCATCAAATTCTTTTGATGGGTATACCAGCATAAATTAAAATGCAACCTCCAGGAGTCATCAAGATATGGGGTCTGTTACTCCCTCAAGTGCAACATTATTACTGGGCTGCACAGTTGCCCCATCTGGCAGAGGGAAGGAGAGCAACCTTTCCTATGTAGAGGAAAGTAGAAGAGAGACAACTGGGATCGGTAGACCTGTTGAGTTCCCTTCTTAGCCCAGTGCTGGGGGGAATTCTGGGGTTCCACTGAGGAACCCCTTCACTAGGCACACCCTGGAAATATGCAGCAAAGTTCATAGATATAAAAAGCACCTACTTGGGCTCTCACCTCTGGCAGATATCATTAGGGTGTTCAAAGACCACAAGGGTTATATGGTCTTTATTCATCAAGGCTAATTAAAATGGCATAAACTAGAGGTTAAATTAGTAAAATATCTATATTCTGTGGGACTGATAAAAGTCATTCACAGACTTAAAATGAGAATTTCATCTACCCACCAATTCCTTTTATGTTCACCTGTGCCTAAGTGTAATGCTACAGGAACCCCAGGGGGAGGGAGGGAGGTGACAGACACTGGGTACATCACCGGTGGAAAACATCTTGGCAAAGTCACATCCAGGTACCAAACCCCTGTCAGCACTCTACAAACTGATCAAGGGGGAGCACTTACCTTGCCAGATATGCACAGATTAGCCTGGGAAAATGACCTGAGGGTGGAGATGCCCACACAGGTATGGTTTGGGGTGATCAAACATGCCTGTGCCTCCTCGGTCTTGATTAGACTTCACTAGGCACAGTACAATTACTTGTACATGATGTAAGTTACCTCCTCAAGGTTACATAAATATAAGGAGACGGTAAGCAGCAATGCCCAAAATGTAAGACTGTGGAGGGCACCTTCTGCACATATGGTCTGAGGAGATCCAAAAATACAAGGTTATTGGAGAGGAGTTCATTCAGTAATGGTGAAGGTGTGGGGACCACCACAGGCTATACCCCAAGAACCTCTGGTGCAGGCAGAATCAGGGTAGGGCACCCAGAAAAATCACTCGCTATGGCAATTGGCTCTGTTTAATGCAAGGAAATTGTTTGCATAATACTGGGCAAAAGAAGAGGCTTCATCCATAGCCCACTGTTAGAGAACCTCAAAGAGTGTATGAAGCTAGAGAAAGCCCTAACATCAGCTAATGGGAAAAAAGACACATTCGAACAAATATGGGTGCCCTTCCATGAAGCTATAGCACAGGAGGAGATAAAGATCTGGACATAATAAAGGAAAGGCCTGAAGAACATCTCTGCAATGTAAGATCATTGTCATTACTGATGTGGTTCAACCAGTGACATAACTGATATGGACACGCTAGCCATTTCTATGTACTGTTTATACTCTCACCTTGGGGGAGGGAACACTTGGGGTAATGTCTGTGTAGCCTTTGAGATTATGTTTTGTACAATATACTTCAGGTTTGTACAATGTTATGATATACTTGAAAATTTTAAATATTATTTTTTAAAAAGGTGATAGACTAGATATTAAAAATTTGAGGTCCTTAACCCTTTTGAAGACTAATATTAAACTTTTAGCCAACATTTTAAGCAAATGCCTCACTGCAGCTGCATTTATGATATTGGGTCTCAGATTTGCACTGTACATAGATGACGAATCTAGGATAAATTAACACTGTTAAAGACAATATTTGATAGTGGTCGGGGGGGAGAGGACTGAAGGTCATCTTCTGGTACTGGACCAGGAGGAGGAGGTTCAGCATGAGTTTATGTTGGGAACATGACAATTCACTCCTATCAAGTTGCTCCCGACATTTTTGCTCCAGACAATACACTCCCACATCAACTCGTCCCTGCACATTCCACTCTCATAAATTTGTTCCCACTGTAATACAAGTATGTGTGGACATATTTGTCCCCTTCTTCCCTGAGAGCATCGGAAAAACATGTACCTGCACCAGCATTTCTTTTGTTCATCGTTTTTCTAATTAACAAATTATGTAAACTGCAGAGTAATAATTTATGGTACTCTATGGTAAACAACCAAAAAAATTCTCTATATCAGTTTAATATCTTTCAATTTTTTTCCTTCTTTCCCTCCCCTCTCCCCTCCCCTCCCTTCATATACACATCCTTCAATGTTTTGCATACAGTTTGTTCAATAATACCTGTAAAAGAGGTTAGAATTAAAGAGAGATAGAGAGAGAGTAGGAGAGAGAGAGACAGCGAGAGAGAAAAATAAAACATAAAAACACACACACAAAAAAACCCACACTAACATTGGTTTGATATCCATAAATTCAAGTATTCTGGTAATGATGGAAGGTTTGATACCTTTTATTCGACCAACAAGTGTCTTGTAGAAAGATGAAATTATACACAATTTAAACAATCTGGCCCAGATATTCAAACTGCGCTCAAAACTGGCGCAACAGCAGGAGCAAGCACAAACCAGTTGCGCACATGCGCAACAGGTGCGATATTCAAACATGGAGCAGAGCAAATTGCGCAAGCAACCAACGTCTGAATATCGCACATACTGCACCATCGCGCAACCAGGAAGGAGAAGTGAGCCAAAATGCTGCGCTTATGGCGTAAACCATGGAAGCTCAGCTGAGCAGTGCGAGAGCTGCCAGCGCCAAGCACAGCCCCCCAGAGCAATGGAACTGCAATCCAGGGAGGCAGGCTGGGGCCCACCGCCAGCCATGCCACACATGGGCACAGGAACTCACTGCAGAACCCACACCACACTGGCACCCCAAGCACAGCATCACTGGGGTGGGACGGCTGATCCACGTGCCCATGGGGACAAGCCAACTAAAGCATAGCAGAGCCATGACGCCCAGCACAACCACTGGCAGGCAGAGAGTGCCACACCCAGGGGTTGACAACCACCGCTGCACATCAGTCCCCCTGTACGCACAGCACAGCGTGCACGCCCCCAAGACACGCTCATGTGCAGTGACAGACACTGCAGGAAACACCATGCACCCCCGTGCCACATCGCCAACCCCATGCTGCAGAGAAGCAGACCACCCAGACCCACCCCTGCACCCAGCAGTGGGTGGCAGCAGATGGCGAGAGCAACAGAAAGGCAATGCTATGCTGGTGATACCTCCCATGGACACACACACACACACACACACACACACATATATCCAGGACCATAGTAGCCCAGATGGCATGTACACCCCTGCAATGGAGCACCCAGAGCCAGTTGCAAAGCAGACACCAACACAGCAGTTGTACCAAAATAGAATTTTATATTCAAACAAAAAGAGGTAACAAAACAGCTAAAACTATGTACAAGTTGGGGGGACGGGTAAAAGGCAGGGGTGTGCAAGGGGGAGGGAAAACAACTTGGAGAGGGAAGTCAGGGTGAAAGGGATGGGGGAAGGGCAAATAAAAGGTGGGCTACGGCCCAGCAGGCTCCTGCTCCTCCCCCTGCCGTCTTCCCCTCCTGTGTCTGTGCCGCCGTTCCCCCTGTTGCTGTAGGGCTTGCAGGAGCTCTCTGTTGTCGCCGGCCAGCTGTGTCAGGCGCCAGACATCGTGCGCCATGCGCTGAAGCACACCGAGGCCTAGGAAAATGGGAACACAGTCAATGGCTGAGACTGACCACAACCCTGAACACCACCCAACCTGCAACCCAGCTAACCCAATGTGCTGCACATGTGATGGCATGCACCCACCCACAGTGAACATGCACATGGCCATCACAAACAGGCGGCACCAGCCATGCGCACCACCGCCCACACACACTGCCCACGTCAATCACAGTACAAACTAGGCTGTCATGTGATGTTGCAACGTGGTGCGATGCCAGTCACACAGCTATGTGCCCAGTGCATGCCTGGACCACCTGTGATGCATACACAGACGTGTTGTGATGCTGCACTGTGATGCAGGTCACCTGTGTCACGCCTACATACATGGATACATAGACAGTGTCGGCAGATAGGGGCCTATGGGACGCCTAGTCTGGCCATTTGGCCTTGTACGATCACTCTCATGTCCTATAAGTCCATTCCCCCTCACCCCTGACCTCCAGAAGTCCCTCATGGCGAGCCCACACATACAGATCTCCCGTGACCAAGTCAGCCCCCACCACATCCTCTGGCAGGGTGTTCCACTCGTCCACCACCCATGATGTGAGGAAACACATTCGCATGTTTCCCTTAAACGAGCCCCCTCCAACTGCATCCCATGCCCTCTACACCTGGAACATCCTCACGCTGACAAATATTGGTTCCTGCACACTGTTCCCCCTGTACAATACTCGTATGACCCCATCATATCCCACACCTCCTCCCTCCAGGGAGTACATGTTCAGTTCCGCCAACCTGTCTGCATAGGACATGTGATGCAATCCATGCACCATCCATGTCGCCTCCTGTGAACGCCTCCACCCAGTCCCCGTCCATACGCAGCTATGTGTTCCGGAACTGTACACTGTACTCCAGTGTGGGGACTCACTAGTGTTACGTATAGTGGAACTACTACCACCCATCTGGTTGTGTCCATCATGGTTGGTGGTCCTGCCCCCCCAGCATGCAATAGCATCCATGACGTAATGATACTCACACTCCTCCAGCAGCTCAGTCTGCCGCTGCTGCTGCTGCTGTTGATGCTGCTGCTGCCACTGCGGGCCGACGGCCTGTGGGACTGGGGCCCTGGCATGGCCCACATCAGCCGCGTCCGGCGCCGTCACCATCCGGCCTGTGGGAGACATATGGTGAGACAAACATCAGTGTGACTCAAAAGCAGAGTGCCCCCTGCCCCAGTAAGACTGCCTGCCCACAGCCATAACCATCCATCGCACAGCTGCAACACTGACACACCGATGCACAGCCACCCAGGCACACACACACCCCTACAGAGAATATAGGTGAATAGATGGTACACTCACGTGGCTCAGGCACCAGGCCCCGCCTGGCATGGAACGCAGCCACGCTAACAGCTCCGGGGCCCTCCGCGAGATCACTGACCCGTGCCGCACTGCCCGCAGACCGCCCCGCCAGTGACCCCCATCAGTTCAGTGGCCACCTGCTGCCACACATGGGTCCTGGTCCGGTGAGGGGGGCCTCGCCATACAGGTGGTCATAGTGGGGCTCCACTAGGGCCACCAGGTTGGCCACCTCAACTTGGCTCCACGGCACCGCCCTCCTCCTAGCCATGGCACCGACTTTACAGCAGGCAATATGGCACCCAGCTGCGCTGTGACCCCACGTGGAGTTGTTGCGCAATAGACCAGCACAGGCACCTATCGCGCTGTTCGCACAGCGCCGTCACTTTACATGGCGCTGTAGCCAGACAGCGCAATAGGGACATACACATGGCATGCACTCAGCGCCAGGGGTCAGAGGGCATACCAAGGTCACGGCAATGACCGCGAGGCTCACGCACAGCGCTATAGGATGCGCCGTTATCCCTGCGCGACTACAGCTTACAAGCACCAGTGCCACAGGGGACTCTCCAACAGAAAGTGCACAACAGCGCCATACAGGTGCCCAGTGCTGCAGCGTCACTGGCACAATGGTGGCGCATCCAGAAATAGCCTATCGCTCAGCAGTTCTGCAGCGCGATCGGCCATAACGTAACCGTCACAGGCTTCACGCAATGCGATGTAGCACACAACCACAAACATCGCCATCGGCTCAGCGGACCTTCCCTATTGCGCTAAAGCGCATTTCACGCACATTCAGCTGCACATATGCAAAGCAGGCGATCAGCCATTCAAAGCGCAGTGGCGCCGATTAGCTTATGTCATTAAAGTTGCCCACATCATTGCATGTGTTGCGCTATAAATACGAGCACTGGGTTGTGGCGGCCAGATTTCAGGTATGTTGCAGCGCTGGGGTGAGTTACATGCTGTGTGATGCTCAGGACAATGCACATGGGCAGGGGTGCTGGAGGTGTCGCAGGATGAGGGGCTGAGCATGATGAGGGCACTTAGAAGGGCAGAGGGCACTTGCTTCCATCCAGTATCTGCCAGGCAGCGAGAAGGGGCTTCTGCCCCCGACCCTGCAGCTATGCTCATGGGGAAATGCTGTGGACTGCAGGTGACAGGTGTCCACTTCCACCCATACAGATCAGCATGACTGACGAGAAACCAGGCCGGGGTGTGGACGGCGGGCAGGAGGAGGCCGAACTCTCACCACAGCAGAGACCGAGGCCTCTTCCAGGCCTACCTGGAGGATGAGCCGCTTTTGAGTGGGCGGAGGGCACCTCAGTGGCGTGCAGCTGCATGGGAGGGGTAGCTCTGGCCGTCAACCGGAAGCCACCAGCGCTCCGTGCAGGAGTGCCAAGAGATGGGGACTGACCGCAGGAGGCTGAAGGAGAAGGTGGCAGCCTTCAGGGTGGCGCGATGCTGCCACTGGTGGGGACCACCAGTGGTGTTGCAGCTGACCCCGACCGAGGAGACACTGGTCACGGCCATGCAGCAGAGTGCCATTCTTGAGGTGTTCCTGGCGGAGGATTCCAGACAGGTGGAAGCCCATCATACCTGGTATGTCATGGTGATGTTGTGGGGCGGCTGTTGTTCACATGCACTCACATACTCTCTTTCTGTTTCAGATCCTGTTCGTCTGCAGGAGACGGTGGTGGTGGGTGCTGACAGTGAGGCAGACCTGCTGGACCAGGAGGAGGACCTTCCACCTCCGCCAGCAGCCTCGCAGCACTGCTGCAAGCAGGCCGGCTGGGCTGACAACTCAGCCGGCAGTGATGCAGGGTGAGGGGTGCACAGCCTGTGTCACAGCAGTCTGGCATGCAGGTGTGCCAGCATGCTGTGCCTATGGCAGTGCGCGCACGGCACTATTGGGGATGGCAGGCCTGCAATGGCCAGTGAGAAGTGTGTGTCCCACGAGGGACACCGGCAGGCCAACACGTGCCCGGGCCGTCAGCTCACACCTGTGTACCAGCATGCTGGCACAGTCACAGGCTGGGCCTGTCAGCACGGTGGGAAGGCGCACCGGTGGCTGAGCAGGTGTCTGGCACTGTTGACAGCACAGGGGTGGAACAGGTGGACCTGGGGGCTCAGCAGTTGGAGGGGCAGCAGCAGCGGTTGCACACCAGGCCTGGGGACAGCATCAGGCAGTGGCACTTGTCCACCACCTTGGATCAGCCCACACTGGTCCCTGGCCGAACAGCGCCACCCTCAGGGGTGCTGTGCACCAGGACCATCCCACCTGGGGTCACGATGCCATTGGGGCACAGTACCCTCTGGACGTGCACACCGCCTGCTGCAGGAGTTGGTACAGCTGCAGGGGTGGGTTGCGAGGTCCGTGGAGGCACTGACTGTGTCCGTGGAGTGGCATAGCAGGGGTATTGCAAGGACCGGGCAGAGATGGTCCATATCTGAGACGGATGTGACCGCTGCCATCGACAGGCTGATCAGGCAGTGGTCTCTGTGGCGACCGCGTTGACCACACTGTCTGGTGACCCTGTACCACGCACCCCACACAGTCGCCTCCTCCCCATTCCGTCGCTGCAACACCAGGCCTGTCGGCGCGGGTTCTGCTGTGGGCATCCGGGCACCCCTGGTGCAAGTTTCTTTCGCGGGATGTAGACCCCTGTGCGGGCAAGGTCACGGTCACGCACTGGGACCCCTGGTGGTGCAGTAGTGCCACCCGATGTGGCCCCTGCGCAGCCTGCCAGTGCTGCTAGGTCACGGCGGGGCCACCCACGCATCTGTGGTGGCCGTGGGACAGTGCTCCCTGACTGAGCTGTCTCCCAATGCAGGCCCTGTCTGGTGCTGCCCTGTGTGCAATGTGTGTCATGGTGGGCAGTGCACTGCTGGGTGCTCTGCTCACCATACTGACACACGGACCACCTGCACTCTCCCAACTGCTGTCCACAGGTGCGTGTGGATGATGATGCCTGCATTGCACTGTACACTAGGTGCAAGGTTGCCCAGGTCCTGACACCACGTCGTGGACAGTCCAGGTGATGAGGGTGGTTGGTGGTGCTGTGTGATAGCGTGTAATTTCCGCATTGCGTGCTGCTGCCCCTGTATGCTGCCTGGTGTGTGTGTGTGTGTTTATTGAGTGCTCACCCTCTCTGCTAATGTGTTGGTATCGTAGACCCTTCAACTCCCCTGACCTTCATGCCGCGTGTGTTCCCCTGTGTGCCTGTGGTTTGCGCATAGACAGTGTTGCCTGACATGTCCCTTGACTTACCTGTGTTGTGCGTAGTGCTCTTCTGCAATGGTGTCCCGGTGCAGCTGGGCCCTGCAGGTCAGTCGGGGTCCCTCCGTCCTAGGGGTGGCTCATCACCCATATCACGGCGCCACTGGCGTCCCCATCGCTGTCCCCCTCTTGACCTGTACGGCTATCCATGGTCTTGGCCATGTTGTGCAGGATGCAACAGGCCAGGAATATCCCACAGGCCTTTGGGGTTGTACTGTAGGCTCCACCGAGGTGTCCAGGCATCGAAGCGTGTCTTGAGTATCCCGAACACCCGCTCTATGATGTTCCGTGTTGCAGTGTGCCTCATTGAAACCATGCTGCGCTGGGGTGGTGGGGTGCCAGTATGGTGTGAGCAACCAGGGACAGGAGGGTATCCACAGTCACCTGTGTGGAGATAGTGGAGATCAGTGTTAGGTCAGGTCCATATTGCCCATATCCTTGTGTGCCACTACCATGGCACCTGTGTCATTCCCACCCTTGCACAGAGTTTGCATTCCATACATGTGTACTCACCCACTAGATGACTCGTGGGGATGTTTCCACTCTCGAATCGATGGCACAGTGCAGATTGGTGCCATATGAAGGCATCATGTGCTCCGCCAGGTGTGTGGCACAGACATTGATGAGCGCCTAGTGCATCACACACCACCTGGCAGTTGACATCGAGTAGCCCCTTCGGTTCCGGATATGCTTGACTGTCGGGGCCAGGTGGCGTGTGAATGGCCGCATGGTGCAGTCTATGGCACCCAGCATGCCAGGCATTTGTGCTACCCTGTGGAACTCCTCCATGTTGCTGTACGCCTCCGCGGTGCTGGGGAAATGGATGTACTCGCAGCATGAGGCAGCAGTGCGCTGAGGAATTGGGTGAGGATGCGTGGCGTGGCTGACTGCGTGATGCCTGTGGTGTCCCTGTCAGCCTCTGGAAGGTGCCCGTGGCGAGCAGGCACATGCAGGCTGTCAGTTGGTCTCCACGGACAGAGCGTGACTCCGTCATGAGGGTGCCTGCATCACATCACTGCACAGCTCACTGAGCCGCTCTCAGTATTGCCCTGTTCAGGCGGTACCGGCCACGATCTCAACATCACTGTACAGCTAGTAGCTGATGCGGCACGATACCGCTTGTCGGGGCATACCGCTGACGGGCCCTCCACGGCCATGTCCCCTGCAGTATGCTGTCTCACCTCTCATTACAGCTTCCACGTGGAAGCTGACACTGTCCATCTCCTGGCTTCTGCCCCCAGCTGCTGTTCCTGTGTTACCCCACTGCCCCCACTGCTACTTCCACTGCACGGGCACCCCCACTGGCCTCTCTGTCCTCCAGGACCCACTGTCCCTCTCTGTCCTTCCTGCTCCTGTCTCTGTCTCTGTCTCTCTCTCTCTCTCTGTCTCTCTCCCCGGTTTCGGCCTGCTCGAGTTCTTGCCGCTCCCGCGAGGCCATTTATTTTGGCTCAAATCCGGTGCTCTTGCCAACTTCCGGCTGAGCCACTCTTGCGCATGCGCCAAGTGTTCAAATCTCGCATTCGCACTTTATGCATGGACCACCCTTGGGTTGCGCGTACGCTTCATTTCCATTAGCGCTGTGGCTCAGCGTGCTGGTGGTGCAACTGGCCCCTTC
Organism: Neoceratodus forsteri; assembly: GCA_016271365.2. Lineage (NCBI taxonomy): Eukaryota > Metazoa > Chordata > Ceratodontiformes > Ceratodontidae > Neoceratodus > Neoceratodus forsteri. Next base: position 1,703,010,406 of record CM028129.1, on the reverse strand, counting down.
TTCAATATCGCAGAATGGCGCATTTTTGAGTTACGACACGTTAACCCTGCTGGCGCATGGCGCAACCCTTTTGAATATCTGGGCCTCTGTCTCTGAGCTCATTTGCTGTAATGTCTGTCTGTATACAATCTATGTGACGTGGAACCTTTGTAAATAAGTCTGTGATTCAAAGGTACTCTCCGAATAAGTAATAAAACAAAACAAAAACACAAACTTTTAGGGTTTCACAGGTCCCTTCTTCAGGTGAATAGCAAAACTGAGAAACATAAGCAGTATTTATATCCACTGTGGAGCAATTTAAAAAAATAGCAGGAAGTGAAGTAGGAAAGTAATAAAAGGGGACTAGAGATAAAAAGTCTAATTACGATGCAAAGTAAAAAAAAAAATAAGTGTGGGAAGAAACAGGGGAGGGGGACTAAGTAAGGAACAGTTCAGTAGGAGATGAAAGGAAGATAGAAAGGAAAACAAAGGACCAAACAGGAACACAGATAAGAAAGATCTGAGATCAGAGGTTGGCTGTAAGGGTAGAATAGACAGGAGATGCCTAAGAAATGCATGGAAGTTAAGACATTAGAAGAAATAAAAGAGCAAAGGTCCATATATACAAAGTATGAGGTAATAAAAACAGTAGGTGTGAAAACAATGAGGGAGTGGGCAGGACTGAGCCGAAGAGTTTGTAGGAGAGGCAGGGAGGAAGTAAGGTACAGGTAAAAAAAGCAGATAGAAACATAGAAACATAGAATTTGGTGGCAGATAAGGACCGCTTGGCCCACCTAGTCTGCCCATTTTCCTACCTAACAGATAAGCTGCAGATCCTAGTTAACCAACAACTTACTTCCTCTTACCCGCCACTAGGACTGCCTTATGCCTGTCCCATGCATTCTTGAAGTCCCCACTGTTCTTGACTCCACGACCTCCTCAGGGAGGCTGTTCCATGCGTCCACAAACCTGTCAGTGAAAAAATACTTCCTCACATTACCCCTGAGACATCCCCTCTATCTTCAAATTAGCCCCTTGTTCTTGCACATCTCTTTTTCTGGAAGATGCTACCCTCTTGGACTTTGTTAATTCCCTTGAGGTACTTGAAAGTTTCTATCATGTCCCCTCTCTCCTTCTTTCCTCAAGGTATACATATTAAGCTCCTTTAGTCTTTCTTCGTATGTCTTCTGGGTACAGACCCTGCACCATTTTGGTTGCCTCCTCTGGACAGCCTCCACTCTGCCTATGTCTTTGCGGAGATGGGGTCTCCAGAACTGCACACAGTACTCCAGATGGGGTCTCACCAACTGTCTGCAGAGGATAACAACTTCCTGTTTTCTACTATTGATGCCTCTTCCTATGCATCCCAGTATCCCCAGCCTTCCTTACTGCCTTCTCCATTGCTTGCCCACCTTTAGGTCATCTGGTATAATTACCCCAGGTCCCTTTCTATTTTTACTGTTGTCTAGATTAGACAGGAACTCAGAAAAAAAAACAATAACAAGAGAAATACAGACCCAAAGTGTGATAAATAACGTCATGATTTAGTCCACAATAAAAAGAGAATTACAGTTTACCATAGTGTGTCATGAATATAATGTCCTGATTCAGTTTAGAAATGTTAGATTTAAATTGTTTAATATATTTCAATTCCCATGTCCTTCTGTCCTGTGTGTTTTTGAAATTGCCTCTTAGTATCAAAACAGATAAATCCAAGAGGGAGTGATCTGTTTGTGAAAAATGGTTTCCTATTGGTGTGTTGCTAACCTGGTTTACTATTGTGTGATGGTGGTGATTCATCCTGGTTTTCAGTGGTTTACTAGTTCCCCTAATATAGCTTCCATTTGTGCACTTCTTGCACTGAATTAGGTAAACAACATTGCTGGATTGACATGTGTAGGATCCATTAATTTGTATTATGTTGTTCAGGTTTGTCTTGATGGTGGCCTGTGTGCATATGTGGGTGCAGGTCTTATATCTTGCCACGTTGCATGGTGTTGTCCCTCTTGCTTCTCGGTTATTATGATCTGTTGTGAGTCTGTTACAAATTATTATGTTTGAGAAGCTGGGGGGCTGCTTATAGGCAATGACAGGTGGTTAAGGGAAGATGTCCTTCAGTGTTTCATCTTCTCTCAATATGGGTTGCAGTTCTTTAATAATTTGCTGAAGGAATTTTAGCATGGGGCTATAAGTGACCACTAGGGGTGTGCGGTCAGTTTGATGTTTTTTCCTGTATTCCAGCAGATTGTCTCATGGTATTTGTATGGCCCATTCAAATTCTCTATCAATTTGTCTTGGAGAGCAGCCGTGCTGAACTAGGGAACTCTGAAGTGTGAAGAGCTGTCTGTCTCTTGTTCTCTCATCAGAGCAGATTCAATGGTATTGAATTGCCTGACTGTAGATTACAGATTTTTTTGTACAGTATGTTTTGGGTAGAAGCTGGAATTATGTAGGTAGCGATGTTTGTCAGTGGGTTTTCTGTAAAGAGCAGTTTGTATTTGTCCATTTTTATTAATACTGACTGTGCTGTCAAGAAAATGTATGCTGGTGGTGGAGTATTCAGTAGTGAAAATTGTTAAATCTCAGTAGTGAGATTTAACAACTTTCATCACTCTATAAATCTCACTACTGAGATTTAACAACTTTAATCACTCTATAAATCTCATTACTCTATAAATCTCAGTAGTGAGATTTATAGAGTGATGAAAGTTATTAAAATCATGAGGGAATTTTTTGAGAGTCTTCACCTTCTGTCCAAATCAGGAATATGTCATCAATATATTGGAGGCAGACAGATGGTTTATAGGGGTAGTATTTAAAAAAATCCTCCTCTAAATAGGCCATGAAGAGATAAACATATTGTGATGCCATTTTAGTGCCCATGGCTGTCCCCATGATCTGTAAAAAGTGCTTGCCATTAAAGGCGAAGTTGCTGTGTGTCAAAATGAATTTTATTAGGGTGCTGATGGTGGTTCCTGGAATGTCTCCTGAGGACATGTTTTCCTTTAAAAATTTCTGACATGCTGCTATGCCATCTTCATGTGGGATATTAGTGTACAGGGCAGTGACATCCATAGTGGCTAGGATAGTGTTCAGTGGCAGTTGTCCAATTTGTTTCAGTTTCCTGAGGAAATCAGTGGTGTCCTGAATAAAACTGCTAGTAGCTCTTACTAGTGGTTTTAAAATGGATTCAATGAGTCCTGAAATGTTTTCAGTGAGTGTGCCAATGCCAGAGATGATGGGTCGTCCTGGATTCCCTGGTTTGTGTATCTTGGGTAGCATATAGAATGTCCCTGGAGTAGGTTTGTTTGGAATTAGTATTTTTAACTGTTCTTGGCTGTTGTTTGGTAGAGACATGAAGATTTACAATTTGTTTAAATTCACCTGTAGGGAGAGAGAAAGAAAATTTGTTCATTCATCTCTTCCTCACTAAAAATATTTTTAATGCCTCAATTGTTCATAGTTGTTGTGATAAATAGTATTTGTTTCCTGATTCCTTTTCCTTTGGTCCTTCTTAATTCTTGAGCATTTATAGATAACGCATTTTCAGATATTTTCTGCTTCTTCAAATGAGTTATAAGTCCTTTGATTGTCATTAATAAATACCTTCAGTTTATGTGGTGGGTAAAAAGCAGATCTATAGCCTTTCTTCCAAATTAATGATCTTAAAAAGGCATATTTTTTTCCTTTCAGCTATCACTTCGATGGGCAAATCCTGAAAAATGTTTATGGTTGCTCCTTTCATACTTATTTTCCCTGAAAACTGCAGACATCGGCTTATTTTTTTCCTCTTATTTCATGAATGTTACTATTAGTGCTCTGGGTGGTTGATCATCTTTGAGTCTCTGACGGAGTGCTCTATAGATCCTGTCATATTCCGTCTTCATTGCTACTTTTGTTATGTCCAGAAAGTTGGCAATTATTTCATCCATTGTCTGAGATAGTGGAGTGTGTTGATCCCACATTTCTGGGCCCCCCAATACTCTCATATTCTTACTTCTCGCTCTCAACTCTGCATCTATAATCTTTTCCTGCATTTGTTTAATTATCTGGTATGTTGCATTAATTGGCATTTAAGTAATGATATTTCATCCTCATTGCTAGCTACGCATTTAGTCACTGATTGTTTTATTTCTGTATCCATACTTAGTAACGTAGTTTTAACTGTATCCACGTCTGTTACCAATTTTTTCCAATGTTACCATCTTTTTTTTTATTTCCGTTATCTCCTTCAGAAACGTTTTTGCCCATGATGGTGGCTCTTGTTCTTGTGTTTCATTAGCATTAAAACTGGCATGTTTGCTAATTACTTTATCTTCCTGGTTCTTATGAAAAATCATTATTACCACTTCTGATTGTGCTGCATGCACTGATTCTGTTTGTGAGGTGAACTCAGATTGCAGTGACATTTCTCCTTGGAAAGTGACCCAGTTAACATTTTGTATTGTCTGTTGATGTTGTTTCTTTTACCCCCTCTTCTCTCTATATTTACTGCTTTACCTATTATCTTAGCCAGTGTGGTAATAGATGAGATATGCATCTGCAATGCTGCAGAGGAAGATAGGAAAAAGAACGGTATCTTTGATTTTTTCACTAAATCTGTTGGGACTGTCAGTTTTACACTTTCAAGACTCTGCCTAGTTTTAATTATTTTATGTGTTTTATCAGGTTTGATTTTCCTTCTTCTATTGTGTCACTTTTCTGGGCTCGAGTCAGAGTCTTTATTAAGCTGTGATTGAGTGCCTCTACTTCTGGTATTCATTTGTAGAAAAGGTATACTACATTATAATGCCTTCCCCCTTTTATGCTTTCAGTGGGCTGTTTTCATTAATCCCCAACCATTCACCTCCACTGGTATCTTGTTTCCTTTTCTCTCCTCCCTCCTCTTCCCCTCCTCCTCTCTCCTCACTCTTCTGCCAGTTTCCTTTCAAACCCAGTATCATTCAATGCTTTGACTTTTATTCTCATACTTAATTAATTGGCTGTGACTGTCAGTTTACTGAATCAATTAATTTATTGAGTGGTTTTGTTTGTTCAACCTCTTGCTTTCTTGAAGTGTGATGAGCAGCTGGTGTAACCCTATCTCATTTTACTAGACATCATGCATACTTTTACTAAAGCAGTACATTTAAATAATTTGACATTAGGTTTTGTAGCTGTTTCTACAAATGGTTTCCCTTGTTCCTTCAATGTCCTTTACGGTTGGGGTGTTTATTTCCTTCCCTGTTCCGTAATTTCAATGAAATATCCCATTCATTCCACTCTGGCTTGAGCATTTTCTTACTGTCAGAGTTTCAAAATGATCTTACTACAGTATTTGCCTTTAATTGCTTAATCGTGTCATGGTGCAAAAGACAAGGAAATACCGAGTCTACTACATTGAACTCTGGTCCTGACTTCAAGGTTCCTGTGTTATCTCTGTTTGTACATACAGTACATTCATTAGTTCAGACATGTAAAATAAACTGTCTTTATCAGGTGACAGAATCAAAGTCCTTTAAAATTTGACCACGGTAGTTTTACAACCAGCACTGGACCTCCAACCATTACTGCTGTTACAGATATGATTCCGTTCTGTGGATCTTTAACTTTGTATGGTTTCATTGTCCTCATTTTAATTCAATGGGGTGTCCATCTTTTTATCAGCTGGCATAAGAACACAGTTTTAAGAGCTGCACATTTACTACCATAGGCGTTTAACGTCTCTTCTCCTTTTTTTTGCCAGATGGGAAAATATCTTCAGGACTTCAGTAATTGTCTGCAAGTTAAAGGCTCAGTCTTTTTCCATTCATTCTCACAAACAGCTCCATGCTATGCTGATAGAGATGATTCTCAGCACTTCTCACCACACTCAGCTGCAGGCAATCCTTGAATGGCGTCACTCCTCCTCCTTACCCAGCATCCTTCTCGTTGTTTCCAAGCTGAGCAATAGCTTGAGTGCATTGTCACTTGGCACCATGTCTCACCTCAAATGGCTCTGCTGGCAATACTAGCACAAACATGTAAACAGTGGTAGTGAGAGAAAGAATTATGGTTCTCAGTACTGAACAGTGTGATGGAGTAGGTAATTCACTAAACGACCCCTGTATTTCAATTCTCCCACCTGACTGACATAAATCCAGGAGAGTGTTAATATGGATGTCTCTGCCCTGGTACATCTAAGAATCAAATGCACCTATGCACCACAAACCACAGTCATATGTTCTGCATTATTTCAAGAAATCCAGCCATATACCCACACATCACAAATATTAATATGAAGTGGGGATTTCAATTGTGGTTTATTTCAAGTTGACAAGAGGACCACAGACTGAAGACTACAAAAATGTTTTGCGACTTCAATACCTTAAACCAAATAATTGTCACAACAAGCCTTAAAAACTCATACTGGTAATACTGTAAATAAAACAGGTGATAATACTCATTTCAGAGGATCTCATCCCGCCAGAATTTATCACATTTTTGCTTCCTAAAATGTTGAAATGACATTGCAAAAACATGGGAAGTGGAAGTTTTAGGTCATGTAGTCCTGCAATGTTCCATATGTTGGGCAAGCACCCCAGTGATAAAGAAAAATACATGGAAACTGAACTGTAACTCATTACAGAATCTTGCCCTGCAAAATAAATGGCTCAATCTGTGGACAGCCCAAGTATCTGTACTATGCATGTATGAAAACATTGCAGAGTGGTGGGAGATGTTCTAAAGCTCTTTCAAAATTTTAATAAATAATATTTTAAATATTTAGACCTCAATGCCCAGGTACAGAAATTAACAGAAACACAACATACTGACTACAGTGTAGATTATGGCTGTGAAAACAAAATGAAATGATTACAATAATCATTGACTTGTGCTTAACCTACTTGGTTCATGTAGATGTGCTATCTAAAGTGGCCAACTCCAAATTCAGCCTGGTCTATACTCACAGAAATGTCTTCCTCCCTGAAATTATGCAACAGCTTGTCAGATGCTACATCCTCAGCCTCATAGATTATGGCCTTGTGATCTATTGTGCTGTCTGTGACAGAGTGCTCGACAGGGTCAGAGGTCTGAGGAATAGGGCCTGCCGCTATGCACTCAACCTGAAATGGGACTCTCATAAGAGCACCCTGCATAACAATCTAGACTGACTTATCCTTGATTCTTGACTGCATTATATTACCCTCATTACTGGTAAAAAAAAGCCTTGCTTGGATTACTATCCCCAGTGGTCCTGTTTCTGCTGAGTTCTGTGGCCTCCAGGTACCCAATCAGAGGTGTACAACATAACTCGGTGGTGCTTCCATGTAGGAAAACCTCTCTGGGTCAGACCTGCTTCTCATTCAGTTTCCCAAAACTATGGAAGTCCCTCACTCCGTCACACAAAGTCACTGGCTCTCTAACCAACTTTAAGTCCCAGCTTCTAGCCTCTCTCACCCCTGCAAACCCATGTGGCTGCTATTGCTGACTTGTCTACTACATCCCTGAAACTCCCCTGACCCCTGTGCTTTGTTCCTTCTCCAACTGGACTCTGTTACTACCCATTTCTGTCTTGTGCACCTATGTTAGTCTTGCCTCTTTTAATCGCAGTTCATTATAGTTCATCTCAATGTACCCGAGTTATTTCCTGTTGTATTGTGTACACTGTACTTCTGTCAATTTCAGCTGTAAATATGTAATATACTCTTATCGATGCTAAGCTGTTTTATATGACCCTAGACCCTTCGAAAATAGGCCCTGCCTAAAGGATCTTGTGTGTAATCAATAAATAAAAATATAACAGAGCCCAATACCTTCGCCAAGAAATGTGGCTTGGAATTTAAAATAAGAAACACATTTTTAATCCTTTGAAAGATTGCCAGAATATGGTGGCACACAGAACTATGCAGGTGTTAAGAACTCAAAATGGTACTATAGTACCCCCCCCCCATTTAGTACAAGCAGCATTGGATTTTGTGTCTATTGTGACTGGCACCCCAGCAGTCATAACTCTGGACTATTCCTTTGAACAATTAAATCTATTTGAATCATCAGACAATGACAAATTAGGCCTAATTAAAATCTGTTGTTGTAGAAGAAGTCAAAAGAGCAATAAAATGTTTAAGGAATAATACAACACCAGGTCTGGATGGTCTAGTACCAGAATTTAAGGTTTTCAGTCACCATTTAGCATCAGTCTTGTTACATTTATTAAATAATGTTTTTGGAACTAAAAGTGCTGCCTGACTCTATAGCCTACAGCTATTTAGATTTTTTTTAGTAAAGGGGTTTGAAGAATGACTTAAGCAACTGGACACTTTTAAGCTTACTTAATTCAGACTTCAAGATTCTGGCAAAATATTGGTCAACAGGTTGTCTATAGTAGCGAACATTTAATCAACCCAGGCAAACATCATCTAGTACCAACAGACAAGTTCAAGCTGTAAGCAATAATACCCGACAGGAGTGGGCGCTATTGGGGATCACCAGACTGCCTAGGGGCATAATGAGACCTAACGCTGCTTATGGAGGGCCTTATAGCCCCTGCAAGGTCCAGTATTTCCCAATACCACCCACCCTGGAGGGCATTATTGCACTTAGAAAATGGCACTGTAAAAAAATAAGTTTCTATAAAAATTGTTAATAAAAATGTTTAATATAGGCTTTATAATAAAATAGTTCCTCTACCTGCACCTAGAAAAACATGCTGGATGAAAGCAGTTAACCCCATCCAATAAACACCATGCACCACCTTTTTTCTTTGTTGTTACATTGGTTGTTTTGTTTACTGCCACGCCCCACCACCCTGCCCCGCCACTGGCAACAGAAGTTTGCTTGTTTTCTTGTTTTTAAAAACTGGTAGCTGTTGCTATAGGGTTTAGGACATGAAGAAAGAAAGACAGAGCATGAGCACAGTCAGCAGTGCAGTGTACTTCATTTCACCAGACCAGTTCATGAGAGAGTAGATTTTTTTTTTTGGTGGCCATTTTGACGTTGGGGCTAGCAGCTGTTGCTGAAGTTACTGCAGAAGATAACGCAATCTGCAGTGATGTCTGCTGTTGGGTGGAGGTGAGACTGGAAAAGTTTATTCTGGTGTGTAGCAAAAGGAAGTATGTTGCTCGGTCTGGTGAAATGTATGGGCACAGGAGATTTGTGTGTATGTATAGTCGGAGGCGGTACTAAAAAAATGGGTCAGTACACCAGTGGCATAACATGATGATAGTAGCATGGACTATAGAGTGGAGGTGGCAGCTGTTAAGTTTGGCTGCCCAAGCATACACACCTGCTGTCGGCTTGCTCTGACTACTGCCACAGCCGGCTTTTAAGGGACCAGGAGCCAGGAGTAACTGTATCCATTTAAGAAAGTCTGTTGTGGTGTGGAAACACTTATTTTATTTTAAGAAAAATCTTTTAATTGTTGGTTTGGCTTCACGGGGTTGTGGTGGATGTGATTTCTCTTGGGTGGGGGGGGGCTTGGTCAGTCACCAACTCAGTCAGCAACTCTCACTAAGTGAGAGGAAAAAAATGTCATCTGGTCAGTATGCAAATTCAGGGTGCCCAAAGATATTCTAATTAATGGGGCACACGAATTGACACTATTTTTAAGCGGGCTTTATTGAAAAATACCCACACACTTAGATGGGTGTCCTAGCCAATAGGAAGGCTAGGATTCTCTTGCCCATTTTCTAAAATCTTATATTACACAGGGAGAGCTTTGTAAGGAGGAACTCATGATGTTTAAATGGATTTGTGCTCAGTTTGGATCAGGAAAAGACTTTGATGGCTGTCCCATGAATACATGCTTTAGCTTTAAGAACCTATGGTTTACTTGAGCCTTTTGTCCAGTGGTTGGAAGCATTCTATAAAACAGCGGTGGTTATGCCAAATATAAGTGGTTGGTTGAGAGCACCAGTCTAGGTCTGAAAGAGTGTTAGACAGGGCAGCCTTTTAAGCCCGTTATTATATGTATTTATCTTAGACCCCTTACTAAAATGTACAGAACTAGATCCTAGTGTAAGAGGCTTATCCATACATTCTACTCTCTTACAGACAATGACTTTAGTATACACAGATGGCATGGCACTGTTTGTGTCTGATGAATCTTCTGGCAGTGCAGTGGCAGATAATCTATCTCATATTTCTGTTGTAGCCAGATCTCATATAAATGATCAGAGAAGAATAGGCTGTGTACTGGGTAGTAACACAACCACTCCAGTAGATAGTTTAGCACACATCCTGATAAAAAACACTGATATATATATCCTGAGCCTGGGATGACAGGAGTGGAGGCCGGCAGGGAAGGAGTTAAGAGAATCCTTTGGACTCATCTCTTCCGGCAAGTGGGTTGCTGTGCACCACTGCAATAGTGGCTCCTTATCGTAGCTTAGCAGAGGCGTTATTGATGGCATGGGTGACCACACACTGCTGAATGCCCCTGCCCCCAGGACACCACTGTGGCTGTGTGAAAGAGGAAGGTTGGTGGAGCCCCAGAAAAGCAGACAAATGGCTGCCCACAGCACCAGATGATGGCCTCCGGTAGGCATCTCTATGCTGCCAAGACACACAGCACACCATTTTTGCCCTCCCCACCTGATGAACCCAGGTAGTCAGTAGTTCAGGGGTGTGCCTGATGGGTCAGTAGCTTGAGTGAGCCCTGATGGGTAATATACAGCAGCAGGTCACCTGGTGGTACAGGAGGCAGGCATGAGAGCCTGAAGGGGGGAGGCTGGGTAAAAGCCCCGAAGGAGAAACAAACAAACAAACAAAAATATATATATATATATATATATATATATATATATATATATATATATGTATGTATATATATATATATATATATATATATATATATATATATATACGTATATATATTTGGTCTAATGTTCGGGCAAGGAGACCTAGCCTCAAAAATGTCCTAAGTATGCTTTAATATGCAACAAATAAAATGTAAGCTTGGAAGAATAAACAGATCTTGAAACTGAAGTGAGTTTTTCTGATGAAATCTCTTTTGATCCCATGCTGTCTCTATCTGAGTTATATTTCTCCAACTCCCCCCACGCCCTTGGCATCTGAGGCACGACTAGGTACAGTAGTATCTTTTTCCAGGCCCTGTGGGGGAGTGATATCACAGACCCACTGCTGTTGTTTGGTGGGGGAGGTCTAAGGGCAGGGAATTTGTTTTGTAAACCAAAAGCAGTCTGTCATACCACTGTGGGGCAATCGATTGTCCTGGAAGGGGGCAATCATAATGTTTCTTTTCCACACTGTGAAACCTGCAGTGTGAGAGCAACCGGGATGACTTGCATGTTATACTGGCTGGGTGACAGACTGGGATGGAGGTTGAGTGCAGCCAATAAACGATGGGGTGTGGGGCTAAGATGGAGAGCAAGCAGAGCCAGGTACAGATGGGGTGTGAGACCAAGACAGAGACTAGGTGGTGCCTAGAGAAGATGGGGTGAGGGGTGCAGACAGAGAGCAGGCAGTGCCACCGGGCTGAGGAGAGTTGGGGGGAGCCACTGGGCTGAGAGGGGGAGCTGGCTGAGTTGGGTGGTGATGGTGTCAGTAACAGATTCCCAGGGGAGGACTAACTTCCCTTACACAGCTGACCCTGAGTGAGCCACTGGGGCATTTGAAGGAGGCACTGCAGGAGGCAGGCAGTATTGGTCTGACAGTTCCAGAGATGGCTTTGTTAAGTAATGGTCTCCCACTGCACAGGACAGAAAAAGTGTCCTTTATAATGAGTAAGGTGTGCAGTGGAGGGTTGGTGGGTGGAAGAGCTCACAGAGGGTGGGGAACCCATGAGAACCAGGAAGTGAAGGTTTGTAGCTGGGAACTCCACACAGCTAACAGAAGAAAAAAAAAAGTGCCAGAAAGAGGGATGGGATGGAGGGACATATACAGAGACAGACAGACAGACAGAGGAAGCACAGGGACCTCATGCATACCAATGATGTGATGGAACGCCATTACCGGCATTTTTCGGCTGTTCTCGTTCTCTTTCTCACTCTCTCTCTCGCTACAAACCTGGAGACCTGGGTTTGAATCCCACAGCCCCCACTTGCATACTGTGTGACCCTGAGCAAGTCACTTAACTTCCTTGTGCTCCCAGATTGTACCTGTAAACAAGCTTTCAGCTTAGTGTGTCTTTCCTAGTGTAAAAAAAAAAGCTCTGCTGTGCAGCTGTAAAAATGCAATTTTCAATTTTTCCCATAATGTTCCTCTGTTTAAATATTTCACAGAGAAACAAAACAAAAGAAAAAGCATTGTATTTTTGTCACAGCCACATAAACAGATGCAACTTCTGAAAACAGCAGCAGGGCTGCCTGTATGCAAACTGGAGGATGCAGACGTAAGCTTAACATGCATTTTTGTCTGTGTCCAGCCCTTTTGAAACCCCCCTTAGAATCTGTCAGAAGGCAAAGGTCCATTGGCCCAGTGTGTCTACGGTATCTTGTTGAAAAGGGTGACTGAAATTGGAAGCAATTCAGATATAGAGACTCAATTTCCGCACCTATTATGCGAGCTACACTGAAAGGGTAGCGAGGGGAGAACAGCAAGGCAAATGGAAGAACAGCAGGGAGAATGGAATAGCAGGGATGATAGGGAAGGCATGTGGGAGGTAGTGCGGCACAAGGCTGCCAAGCTGGCCATGTGGTGGTGAGGGTGGCTGGCTACAGTGGGAAAGGTGCAGGGTTGGGACTGGGGCTGGGTAGTTTTTTGTGATTTACATGTGGGAGAAAGTTTTGTTTTTTACAAGTTTCTCCCTCTTCCTAACATGCACCCCCCTGGAGTTGATAATCTATAGTAAGGGTGGTGTGGGGTTAAAGTCCCTCATGGGGGGGTGCATGGGGCGCAGTTCCCAGCATAAATACATTTGTTTTTGCTGGTTTTGCCTCACTGGAAGTGCACATCGCCATTTTGGGGTTTTGGCAATGTACAGTCGCTGTAACAGTGATCACTATTTGGCGACTGCCGTTATAACATGGAACCCATGTATGCCCATTCCTACCTAACCAATTATCAATGTGAGAGCTCTAGAGGTTCTTTACTCTCTCCTTCCACTCTCCCTTTTTGGCATGTTTGTTATCAAGCCCTTATATCTGTTACACACTCTTTTGAGTCATTCCACTGATTTCACAAAGACCATCTTCTCTGGCAGCCTATTTCACCCTTCCCCCTTTATGTGCAAAAGTGCTTAAAAAGTGCTTCCGGGTATCTTTCTTTAACTTGACCCCTACCATCTTCATGTACAGTAGTTGCCCTGGTTTTTGTGTTCCCACTCAATCTGAACAATTCCCCGCCATCTCCTTTATTTAACCTTAGGATGTATTTGTTTCAGTCTAGGAATAGTATGTCCACTGCTTGTCCCTTGTCTATGTTCTTCATCACCCAACTGAAGAAAGAAATCAGGTTTGTCTGACAACCCCCCATGACCCATAATGTCTCTTGTCCCACAGTCCATTCACTTTCAATAAAATTACTATCCTTTTCTGTATTATGGTCTTTAGCAGTTTACCCATGATAGAGGTTAGGCTGACAGTTCAGTAGTTCCCTGGGTCATCCCTGATCCCTCTCTTGTACAGGCAAACTACATTTGCCATCCTCTGAAGCCTATTCTTGTCTGCAGTGAGCTACTGAATGGCTTAGCTAGTAGTTTACCTAGGACCTGCACCCTTCCTTAAACACATGTGGATGTATCCGATCTAGCCTCAGGAACTTATCCACTTCAACTGCACTTAAGCTCTCTAATACTCATTTCACCAGCATGCGATCCATATTGACCCCTACCTCGTTCCCCTTCACCCTGATGGTACAGTCAAACATTGGTCCCTCGTTATCCACTGTAAACACTGAGTAGTAATATATGTTCTGAATGTTTGCATTTCCTTTATCTTCCTCATCCCAATTCTTTCCTTGCTTCAGCCTATCCATTCCTTCCTTTACTTTCCTATTTTCCTTTATCTAATAAAAGAAGGTCTTACAGTCCCATGTCAGCCTTAGCTTTCCTCACTATCCATATAGATACATAGATACATAGACAGTGTCGGCAGATAAGGGCCTATGGCCCACCTAGTCTGCCCATTTGAGCTTGTAAGTTCAGTTTGTTTTCCTAGAAGTCTGTTTCCCCTTACCCCTGCCCTCTAGAATTCCTTTATGTCTATCCCATGCATTATTAAATCCCGCGATTGTTTCAGCCCCCACCACTTCCTCTGGCAGGGTGTTCCACTTATCCACCACCCGTTCTGTGAAGAAATTCTTTCTCATGTTTCCTCTGAATCGTCCTCCCTCCAACTTCATCCATGCCTCTAGTCCTGAAACATCTTTTTCGCTAAAAATAGTGTTTTCCTGCACCCTGTTCCTCCCTGTAAGATACTTGTATGTCTCTATCATATCCTCTCTCCCTCCTCTCCTCCAGGAGTACATGTTCAGTTCCTTCAACCTGTCTTCATAGGACTTGTGATGCAACCCATGCACCATCTTTGTTGCCCTCCTCTGAACCTTCTCTACCCTGTCTATGTCCCTACGTAGGTATGGTCTCCAGAACTGTACACTGTACTCCAGGTGGGGCCTCACTAGTGTCTTGTATAGCGGAATTATGACCTCCCTTTTCCTGCTGGTGATGCCCCTGCCTATACATCCCAGCATCCTATTTGCTTTACCTGATGCCTTGTCACACTGTTTCTACCTTGAGGTCATCAGAGATGACAACCCCAAGATCCCTTTCCTGCTTGGTGCATGCTATATCCTCACCCCCAACTGATATATTGTGCCAGGGTTTTGTGCCCCATATGCATTATCTTGCACTTCTTTGCATTGAATTTCAACTGCCAAACCCTTGACCATTCTTCAAGTTTCTGCAGGTCCTTCTCATTCTGTCTACACCCTCTGGTGTGTCTACTCTGTTACAGAGCTTTGTGTCATCAGAGAACAGTGAAATTCTGCCTTCTAGATCCTGTGCAATGTCACTGATGAAGATGTTGAATAGGACCGGTCCCAGCACTGATCCCTGTGGTACCCCACTGTCACTCTTCCCTCTGTGGAGTGACAGCCATTTACCACCACCCTCTGTGTCCTGCCACCCAGCCAGTTACCTACCCACCACACTACTGTCCTGCCCACACCCATATTCCCAGTTTGTAATAGTCTTCTATGTGGCACAGTGTCAAGGCCTTGCTGAAGTCCAGATAGGCCATGTCCACTGCCTCCCTGATCCACCTCCCTAGTCACCCAGTCAAAAATTCAATGAGGTTGGTCTGACATGACCTCCCCTGGTGAAACCATGCTGCCTTGGGTCCTGTAGTCCATTGACAACCAGATGTTCCACCAATCTTCCTTCAGTAGTGCTTCCATGATCTTTCCACTACCGAGGTGAGGCTGACTGGTCTGTAGTTCCCTGCTTCCTCTTTTGTTCCCACTTTTGTATAAGGGACTACATCTGCTGTCCTCCAGTCTTTGGGTACCTCCTGTTTCCAGTGATTGGCTGAACAGGATAGCCAGAGGTTCAGCCACCACCTCTTAGTTCTTTAAGGACCCTGGGTGCACCCCATCTGGCCCCATTGCTTTATCAGCTCTTATTACTTCCAGTTCCTTCAGGACCTTTCTCGTGTAAAGGGACATGTCCATTTCTGCACCATTCTCACCCCTTGTACTCTTCAGACCCATTACCCCCTCTTCCTTAGTAAAGACTGAGCAGAAATACCTGTTCAATATGTCAGCTTTATTGTTGTCATCCTCCACGCTGCTCCCATCCTCCCCTTCAGTCTCACTATCCCTCCTTTGTCTTTCTTTTTCACTTATGTACCTGTAAAGGTTTTGTCCCTTACCCACTGATTTTGCAATGTGTTCTTCTGTCTGAGCTTTGGCTTCCCTTACTGACTTCCCTGCCTCCCTTTGTTTCTCCTGGTACTTCTCCCTATCCCCTTCTGCCTGTGTCTTTTTGTATTGCCTGAATGCAATCTTTTTGGCTTTCACTTTCTTTGCTACCTCTTTGGAAAACCATAATGGTCTCCTCTTCCTTTTCCTCTTGCTAACCTGCTTGTCCTGTTGGCCTCCTTCATCATACTGTAAAACTTTGTCCTGCTTCACTTGTTCTGTATTTTTTTAATTCCCTTTTATTATCCCTCAACCCCCCAACTTCCCCCATGAACCATAATGCTTTTTTTATTCCCCTTTTCCTTGCCAATGACCCTGACACAGAGATCTGTAACCTCTGTTATCCATTTTTTATCAATGCCCAATTTGGTTCCATATCCTCTCTCTTACCCCTCTAGTTTCTCCTGCAGTAGCTCTCTCATTCTTCCAAAATCACTCCTCCTAAATTCCAGGACTTTAGCCAGAGACTGTTTTTTCTTCCTCCGGTTTGATGCTGAACCAGTTTGATGATCACTAGTTTCCACAGGTTCAGCACCCTCCTCTCTCCATACTATCCCTATTGGCAACCATTCGTCTAAGATGGCTGACTCCTAGTAAGCTCTTCAACTCTCTGTAGTAGGAATGCACCCTGATATACTCCTACCAGCCATTGGCTTCTTACATTTGCACCTTCTGGGATCTCAGAACTTAGTTTTATTTTTAAATAAAAGTAAATGTAAGATACTTGAGCTGGAAAATAACTCATGAAAACAGCCACTGTGTTTGAATCATTTCCACACACATGAGCAGTGTTACAAAATTCAGACTTTATTTAGAACAAGATCACAAAAATGAGGGCAGTTCCAATAGCTTATATTTGGTGTGTATTTTATGTTCATGAAAGGATTCACTTCTTGTAATATCTAATGGAGAAGTTAGCTAGCCTTCCTGTCTGTAGCTATCCTACTGATTAGGCTTTGCTGTATTGAATATTTTTGGTTACCTAATAATTCTTATGTTCTTCTTAATAGAAGCATGTTGTAACTGGTGGTCAAAAATGCTACTGCCACCACCTCAGGGTTAGAACTATGCTTCAGCCACTCCCTTTATGCAAATTTGTGCTGCAGGCTAATGGCCTATGGTAGCTCAAAGTTGCAAAGAATGAATGCCACACTCAAGCTCTTGTCCACAAGATGGTGGTGGAACCAGTCTGGACTACTAGCTGATACAAGTTTCTATAAAGTTGAAAGTAAGAAACAATAATTAATTAATAATTTCTAGCATTTTAAAGGAAAACCACAAGTTATTTAGCCCTCCCCAGGTATTAGCTCCACTTCATAAGTAGGCTTTTGCTGTAAAGAAAGTACTTAAGTGTTTAGATTTTTTTTTCCATTTTAAAAATAATAAAATGAAAATAAACTTAAATATCTAAATCATTTCTTACAGCAAAGGGTTAATTTCCAACAGAAGATTATGCTTTGGGAAGGCTTAATAAATTAGGATCTCCTTTCAAAGTAATATAAATTATTATTAAAGTAATTCGTTGTTGGGGAAAGTAATGGCCGACTATAGTTACAGACAGGGAGTGCCACTGCGCATTTGTTAAAGAGATGTTATTTACAGCTATTACTGTACTTGAATATTTTGTAGCCAGAAACTTTAACTTTCTCTGAATTCCAAACTTGTGTTTGATCAGTCACTGCTTCGCAGAGAAAGTTGAGCGTGGCCTTGTGTGGAAACTGAATGTCTTGGCTTTCAAACAATACCAGACTTGTTCTTTTCTACAAAGCAGTTCAGGGAAACACCAGAGGCAGGATTTATGTTTTAGTTTTACGTATTTGCATTGGTAATTACTACGTGGTGCAGGATTAACCACTGCTATGCAATTAGCATTGAATTCCTCATTGTATATAAAAGACGGATGGTAAATGTAAAAGGCCATACAGAAAACACAAAGGTGTCCCATCATCCATGATCCTCTGGTAGACTGACCTACTTAGTCAATAGTCCTTCTTAAATCATTCTAAATATATCAGCATTATACAAAAGAGAGAAATTCATCACTCCAAAATGTTTCAAAGCAGCAGTATTCATTAGCGGAAAAAGATTTCATCATGCAGTGGTTTTTTTTTTAGTAATAATGTATTTCTGGAAAAAAAATCAATATATCTTTTTTTTTGTGCTTTTACTCCAGAACCAAGATATTAGGTTTTACAGGTTTAAAATGCCCCTGCTCTCTGGCTACACCCACAGTGAACAAATCAAGCATTTTGGTGCGGTGTTGTGCTGTTTATAATCAGAAATGTGTGCTAGGCAGCCTCCTAATACATCCGTAGCACAAATCCAGTATGTAAAGTGAAAAAGTACCCTCAAAGAAGGGATTTTTAAAAATTGCTAGTGGCAGCCATCTTGAATGACTTGGGTCATTAATAGAAAAATAGTAATAAAAGCGGTTTAAAAAACATCTCAGATAAAGAAAATATACTGATAACAAATCCAGTTATGTCAGAAATATATTAATGCTACAGAACTGTATGATGACAATTTCTGCTGACTAAAAAATGCTGCTGCTTTAATAGTCCATCATAAAAGGTATTTAAAGCAACTCCATTTCCACTGCAAAATGGAAGCAAGTGCCCAAGCTGAATGAACAAAAAAGCAAACAACTAACCTGCTCACAAACGATTAGAAAGACTAGCAGTGCAACCATTTCATATAGCCAGTGTAATTAAAAACATCAAGCATGTTGGCCCAGTGGCATGGAGGGCTGAAACACCTCACCTCTTGTTACGCTCACAACCTGAGATTGGAAATGGATGCAGGTCATTCGGGGGGGGGGCTGGCGGCTGGCCAAGTGAGGAAGGGTTGAGCATCCACAGGACTGCTCTCCTACCTTGGGAAAGTGAGGTGCTGTGCCTCGTGTTGACTGTCCTGCACAGAGAGAGACTTGGAGGGATGTGATAGTGGAGCAGGGACTGACAATGGGCATGCAAGAGATGCCTGGCCTGCCACTAGACTGTATTCCCTACCATCATAAAATCTGAAAATTTATGAAATATAAGATGATCCTGTCTAAAAGTGTTTTTTACTAATAAGTTTCTAGAGATGACAATAGCTTCTTAAGCCTGTGGTTGGAAATGTTTCTCTTCACTCCAGAAAAATGGCCAGAAATAGTTAAGAATCAACATACCACATTTCATTGCATAGAAGTTCCCCTAGACTAAAGATGCCCTCAAATGCAAGCTGCATGTCATAGTGAATAATTCTAATAAAAGCCACCCTCAAATATTAGCTGCAGCTTCTAGTCAGAGTCAAAATCATATCAGATAAAGCACTTTGAGGACTTCTATCTCTGTACATATGATCATTATTGAATTTCCCAATAAACCCATGATCAAAGTTGATTTGATGCTTATTTTGCTGTTAAGTAGACCAGTAGCAATATATCTAACATATCTCAGGTATGTAATATTTTATTTATAGTACAGATAAATTAGATTTGCAATCTGATCTGAAAGTGCAGCGACAGAGCTACTGCTTGCTATGCTGGCGATCTGGGTTCTGGAATGGACTCGGGTCACTCAGGTGTTGGCTGGGTGGGTGTCACATCGAAAGAGTGACTCAATTTGAGTGAATCAGTTATAGAGACCCATTATAGGGACTGAGAATAAACAGTGCAGGGTTCATATCAGTGATTGTGGAAGATTTTGAATGATTGTGGAGGGTGTGCATCCTGGAGTTAGTTATATTAATTAGGTGGTGTTCGGGGGTGAAGCCCCCTCATGTGGGGGTTTGGAGAGTGTAGCCCCTAACAGGGGTGCAGGGGGCAGAGCCTCCTACACTGAAATGCTTTTTGTGAAACTGTTGTAAAGTTATTAGCTTTAAAATGTTGTTCCTGTAAAGACATTTGCAGCCTTTATCTTTATATTGTTTATCCTGTGAAGAGGTTTGCAGTGTTGATCTTTAAAGTGTTTTCTTATGTGGAGATGTGCCTTTATTTGGACCTGTTGCTATAGAGTTGTTTGTTGTGTGATGTGTGTTTTTGTGGTAATTTGTACTTCTTTGTTTCGGGTGCTGATCGTCCTTCTATTATGCCATAGTTGATAGAGTAGGGTGCTAGGTAGGTAGGTAGTCGTTTTGAAGTTCTGAGTTACTTTGTGTCCTGGGTTCGATTCCAGGTTTGTTCATCTGTGTAGTTTGATGGTTCCTTGTGGTTGTACTGTAGTGAGGAACTGTTATGTAGTTTTTGATCCGGTTTAGCGATTAATCAGGTGTTGGTCATTTGCTTAGTTCTGTTATTTTAGGCATGGGCAGTCTTAATTTGTAGTTGTTTGTTCTTGACTTTGGAGCACTGAAGCTGTGTGCTTTTTTGTTTATGTTTTTTTGGGAGTTGTGTAGTCACTGTTTTTTTTTTAATTTTTTTATGTAATGCTTTTTGCCACCTGCTGCGGCACACTACCGGCTTGGGGCATCCAGCCACCGGCTCCACCTGCCCAGAGAACTGGGTAGCTCAGACTGTACCCAGAAGGATCCGGGATGGCCATCTTGCCATTCCACTGGAGGGCTCCCCCTCTGCCTCAGCCAGCCGGGACAGACCCAGACCCACCCCGACAGGATTCTGCCAAAGTCCTCCAGGCAGCTTAGAGCACGGCCATCAAGCTGCACGGTCGCACCCAGCCATTTTCCTCTGATTGGTCCCTGGAACACAGACGTGCAATGACATCCAGGCACAGCGTGGCCGACGTCCACTGTTCCCCCCTCCAGATTGCCAGCGCTTGTAGTGCCCTGAGCATCCCCAGGAGCCGCTACAGTGTGGCGAGATTCCCCAAACCCACCCCAGGACTGGGATAGCAGTCTACAGACACTCAATCCCAGTCCTCCCATGCCAACCCCAGATGGCCCAGGCTCGTTCCTGTACCCAGGTCACCGGCATGGCCCAAGGTGTGGAGTCTAGCACCTCAACCCTCAGTGCCACCGGGCTGGCTGTGTAGTCACTGTTTTGATGTTCAGTGTTATGTGTAGTCACTGTTTGGGGCAGCTCTATTGTATCTTCACTTATATGGTCAGTGCTGTTTTTGTTTTCATCGTTATGATATGGAACTGACTGGGGGAGGTAAAACACTTCTCTCTTGGGGAGGGGCACAACAGTATTCCACTGTTTGTCTGCCACCTGGCAGATGCCAGGAGATAACACAGTTGGATCACAGCAAAGGGAGGGACATTGGACACCAACAACCACATGTGCCACCTCAACTGTGTGTGAATGTCATTACATGTTGACAACTTTGGGGAGAAAACCAAGGACTGAAGGAAAAAGCACTGGCCTTTGATTGCACTGTTTTTACAATATGAACTCAGAGCAAAGAGCAAGGGCTAGATTTTCAGCACTCCTGAAAGTCATGTAGCTGTGGGAAAAAACTGATGCAAGTGGGTCACCACTTGCACAGTTACAGTTTTTCCCGCAGCTGTCATATTTTCAAAAGTGGAGCCAGATTACAACCAGCTCCATAATTTATGGCAGCTTGTGGACTGCTATTGGAGCAGCTATGCCAAAGTACTGCACCTGGTGGGGCCAGGGTGTAACATCCCCTGCAGTTGCGACTGCTGAAAAAAACAATCTCTACAACCAGAGAGAGTGAGGGAAGCCTTCAGCTCCCTTAAGACGGAGAAAGCACCGGGGCCGGATAAATTACATCCCAGAGTGCTGAAGGAACTTTGGATGTCCTGGCGAAACCCTGGCGGAGCTTTTCACCATCTGTCTGAGGACAGGGTGGGTGCCCAAAGACTGGAAGGTGGCGCATATAGTGCCCTATCCACAAGGGGGATCAAGGAGGTGGCAGGAACTACAGGCCTGTCAGCCTGACATTGGTGGTGGGCAAGGTGATGGAGGGCATTGTCAAGGAGAGGCTAGGGGGGGACCTGGATAAGTCAGGGTGCCTGGACGATAGACAGCATGGATTCATCCTGGGAAATCGTGTCAGACAAACCTGGTGGAGTTCTATGACTGGGTGACTGGTGCCTTGGACCTGGGTAGACCAGTGGACGTCCTCTTTCTAGACTTCAGCAAGGCATTTGACTCTGTTCCTCACGTGGGCCTGTTGGATAAGCTGGGAGAAATGGGGGTGGGGAACCAGATGATCAGATGGATAGGCAATTGGCTCCAGGACTGGACCCAGAGGGTCATAGTTGGCGGGATAGTCTCATCCCCAAGGAGGGTCATTAGTGGGGTCCCACAGGGATCAGTCCTTGGGCCCCTTCTGTTCAACGCCTACGTCTCTGACATAAGGACAGGAATCAGGAGTGAGATGAGTCTCTTTGTGGATGACTCGAAACTGGGGGCAGTGGTGGATGGGGAGGAGGGGAGGGTGGCCCTACAGGGGGACCTGGAGGCTCTGGAAAGATGGTCTAGAAAGTGGAAGCTGAGGTTCAATGCAGGGAAATGCAAGGTACTCCACCTGGGGGCCAGAAACCCAGGCCAAGTGTACACCCTGGGGAAATGCTACAAGTCTCGATGGCTGAGAGGGACCTGGGGGTGGTGGTGGATGTCAAGATGAACAACTCTGAGACTTGTAGGAGGGCAGCAGCCAAGGCCAACAGGATGCTGGTATGCATCGCTAGGGGGATCACCTCAGAAGGAGGAAGTGATACTCCTCTGTATAACTGCTTGGTGAGGCGCACCTTGAGTACTGCATGCAGTTTTGAGGCCACACTTAAAGAGGGACATTAACCTCCTGGAGAGGGTCCAGAGGAGAAACCAAAATGATTTGGGGCTTGGGGACAGGACCTATGAGGAGAGGCTCGGAAGAGCTAAATATGTACACATTGGAAGAGAGAAGGGACCGGGGGGACATGATAGAGGTCTTCAGGTACATGAAGAGGGTAAATAGGGGAGGAACAGTCAGGGTGCTTCGAAGGAAGGAGGAGGGGGGCCACTAGAGGGCAGGGGTGGAAGCTGGAGGGAAGATTCAGGGAGAAAGGAGGAGGTGCTACTTCACTGAGAGGGTGGTGGAGCCATGGAATGCACTGCCTAGGGGCTGGTGGAGGCAGAGACAGTGGAGGGTTCAAGAGGGGTGGGACAGGTACAGGAAGGGTTCTGAAGCAAAACCAATGCAGCAAGAATATCCAGAACTGGGAAGGAGAAGCCAGAGAAGGTGAGGGGACAGCAGGTCAGCACCCAGGGTGGGGCTGACCAAACGAGCAGACACGAAGACCGTTAGGGCCTATTCTGCTGGCATTTTAGTATGTTAGTATGTAACCTTTGTCCACTTGTTTGACAGTTATGGTATAGTCCCTGATTTTCTGTGAGCTTTTTAAATTCCTTTTCACAGGCCTTTTCAAATATACTGATTGCTGAGCTGTAAGGTTGGCAAAATCAGTCATTGAATGCATATTCAATCTCGCTGCAGGTGTGGGAGAAGCACCAAAGGTGCTGCAAAAACACAGTTCTTTATCAAATAGGTGGACAAAGTTGGCTCAGTGGAACTTATGGAGATATATATATATTGATATATAGATATACATACATATATATATATATATATATATATATATATATATATATATATACACACATATGTAACCCCCTGTCACCCGGGGTTACAAGAATCTCACTTAGATCTAGTGGCAGGCAGGGAAGGCAGCGTGAAACACCAGTTAAATGGGTTTCACACTGTCTCACTCTGTCCTCAGTATCAGCTGAGCTGGAAGGATGACATCAAATAGAATTCTCACAGCAGCATGAGCCACAGTGGAATGTTGCAGCTGGGAGTTAGGTTAGAATGTTGGGGGTTTCAAAGTTAGTCTAGTGGGAGACTCAGTGGAGGGAGGAGGTGTGCTGTAGTTGGCAGTCCCTCAGAGCCCTCAGCTCTGTTCAGAGCTACCTTTGTAGTGGGTGTGTGTTCTTGCCCTAGAGAAGGACACAGAAGAAACCTTTTTGAAGTGGTTGAGATCGTCCCCCAGTTGTTCCAGTGCCCCATCCCTGAGAGGGATGGAGGGAACAAGACCAGCTCTTGAGGGGCAACTCCCTTGGCCCTGCTGGAGGAAGAAAATCTGCCTGTGAAGAAGATTTGTGCTGAGGCACCGAGAAGTACATTTTGTTTTTCCAGAGAGAAGCCTGTGGGCACCTGCAAACCAGGGTGAGTCTGCTCTGCCAGAGAGCCTATGTTTCACCGAGACTGTTGTGTTAAGTATCTGCTACTGTGGGTCAGGAAAGGACAGCCAAGTACAGCACTTAAGTTTGTGTATGACTTGAAATGCATCCAATCAGTGGGGGTCTACAGGGATGGACATAGCCACTTAAAGAACGTTACAAGTCCGGACACCAGTTACCAGAGACTGTAGATTGTTAAATGTGACATACATTTTGAGATAGCATTCTACAAACAGAGAGATTCACAAGGATAGGTGTTGATTCCAAATGAATGGCTGGGTATGAATTTGGGGACAAAAGGTGGGAGACCCCTCATCTGGAGAATCCAGATTTACCTCTATGGATTCACTTTGAGCACCTATAGCTTTCTCCTGGGCACTTGGCCAGTGTTCGCAGAAAGTACCCGGACGTGAGATTAAGATATGTGTTTTCCCTTAGAGCTTGGAAGTGCTTATGGGTGGTAGAGGGAGCTACCAGCAGAAATGTTCCATGCCATATGGAAAGTGTGTGCCAGTGCTGGCTGAGGGCCATGGCAGGGAATCCAGGAGAGAGAGAGTACCAGCTTGGGCTGAGAGCCCAGGGTAAAAGTTGTGATGATGGAGAAGATGTGTTCTGACCTCTATAGCTCTGTACAACCAGTGAGTGTAGCCCTGTGGGATCCATTCTGCTTTGTATTCCTATGTGTAAGTGAATAAAAGCCCCACTTTAGAATCCCACTCTTGGTCTGGACATTCACAGTTCTTGCTTCCTGTGTCTGGAGTTAATTGGGTGCCCTGTCCAGAAGTACAAACCTAGCCCTGATGCCGAGTGAATGTTTTTCCCGAACTCAGGCTAGCCAGGTAATGGGTTACAAAATGGAGGCACCGGGGCTAATAAATAAAATAACATCAACCCAGGACCCTGGTTACATATATATATATATATATATATATATTTATGTAATAGATAACCCACTCTTAGGTGTGCGGTCACACTTTGATATACACCGTCTTGGTGTGTGTCAACCACCCAAGGTGTGCATATATCAGAGTGTGACCACACATCGTAGAGTGGGTTATCTATCTTATAAAATGTAAAATTGTTTTGGGGGGTAGAGTGCAGGTGTGCAGTGGTGATCTGATATATGCAGGTCATGTGATGTGTTTTACCCAATTAGCGATGTCATTATTGATTGATTTTTACTACCCGTTATATATATATATATATATATATCAAATAAAATCAAATCAAACTTTATTTATAAAAAGCGCCTTTCGAAACCAAGGCACTTGTACATAACATAACAAAATAAATCAATAAATAAAACAGTTTTAAAACCATAAATAAATAAAATTCATGACAGCTGCATTAAAAGTCATTATATGCTAAGATAAAAAAATGCTTTAATGCTACTTTAAAGCTTTGGATGGTCAGGCAAACACGCACCTGACAGGTGAAAATTCCACAGGGTTGGGGCCATAAAACTAAAAGACCTGGCTCCAGATGTCTTTAAACGAACCCAGGAAATCTCTAGCAATCTCTCATCAGTGGATCGGAGAGAGTAGGAAGAATAGTAGGGATGAAGGAGATCTTTCAGGTAGCCAGGTCCCTGATCGTGTTGAGCCTTATAGGTCAGCAAACTGACCCTGAAGGTGATCCGCCAGCATATTGGCAGCCAGTGCAGTCCATGGAGCACAGGCGTTATATGACTGGTCCTAGACAAACCAGTCAATAACCTGGCTGCCGCATTCTGCACAAGCTGCAAGAGGCAGATATCAACCCCTGGTAACCCAAGGTAAAGGGTGTTGCAGTAGTCAAGATGGGAGGTAACTAAGGCGTGGACTAAAGTTGGAAGATCTTCAGAAGGAACCAGGTGCTTCACCCGGGCAATATTCCTCAGATGGTAAAAAGAGGCTTTGACAACGCCTAATACCGAGATTTAAGGCCAAACAGTCATCAAACACAACGCCCAGCTTCTGCACCTGGTCTGAGGTAGTTAGCTGAACACCCCCAAGCAATAAACCTGAAGGTGATCCTGCCAACAAACCCACCTCCCAGTGACCTGGATCGACAACCAACACCTCAGTTTTTTCTGGGTTTAACCGCAGACAACTCACATTCGTCCAATCCTGGATTTTGGCTAGACAGTTGTTAAAGACCGAAACGGCAGCATCTTGGCCAGGCACAAATGACATGTACCGCTGAGTATCATCTGCATAGCGGTGAAAACTCAAGCCGTACCACCAACAATCACTCCCAATGGCAGCAAGTACACCGCAAACAACATAGGCACTAAAATGGAGCCCTGTGGCACCCCCGGGATGGGGAGTGATGCCAAGGAAAAATCCCAGACATCACCCTCTGAGTTCTACCCTCAAGGAAAGATCAAAACCAACTGAGGACTGTACCAGACAGCCCACAGATGAACCGCTAGCATTCAATAGCACACCATGGTCCAAGGTGTCAAATGCTGCAGAGAGATCAAGAAGGACCAAAATGGAACGGTCCTCGATCTTTCGCTATTAGGAGGTCATTAGTACCCAGACAAGAGCTATCTCGGTACTATGTCTCTTCCTAAATCTGGACTGGAGGAATCATAGACATTGTGGCTGGTCAATGATCATCCAGCTATGATGCGACCACCTTTCTCAATAACCTTACCCACAAAGGGCAGGTTAGAGACAGGCCTGTAGTTAGCCAGATAATCCGGGTCCAAGGAGGACTTCTTAAGAAGGGGCTGAACCACAGCCTCCTTCAGAGGATCAGGAAAGATCCCCCTCTCCAAAGACCTCCAGACTATCTCAGCAAGGACTGGACTGATTTTATCCACACAGCCCACTAGGAAACATATTTGGCCCAGGTCCAAACTACAGTTGGTCGGACGCAATGACTGGATGATCATCACAGTGTCATTGATTGTGGGAAGGCTGAAGTCAAACCACACAAACTGGGTGTCCAACATCTCCTGCTGACCACCACAGCTCCCATTAGGAAGAGTCAATTGGATTCCAGACCTGATAGTGGCAACCTTATCTGAAAAGAATTGAGCAAATGCCTCACACCGTTCTTGAGAAAAAGCACTTCCAGGCTGAAGACAGATTGGATTGCACAATCTGTCCACAGTCCGGAAAAACTGAGCTGGTCGATTCTGTGCAGCAGCAATCTCTCTGGACAGGAATACTGCCTTCTTATGGGTGATTGCTGATTGATAGACCACGTAATGGTCCATCAAACTAAGTTTGTCACAATCCAGGCCCGACTTCCGCCAGCGTCTCTCTAGCCTTCGTCCAACTCTCCTCAACTCCCTCAGAGTTAGATATATGTATGCAGTATATATAATATATATCTGCAAGTTCAGTTTGACCTTAATACCGAAAAGGTCGAACCCCAGCTGGTCGCATTGGTCAGAACACCAACACATCTTTGCCATTTTGTACACACTTTGGTTCACTCAGTCTATTTAAAATAAATTTCCAAGTTTTTTTTTTAAATCTGTTTAGGCCTCTCAGGCATAGCCCATTACCTTATGGTAGCATTAGTACATTTGTAGGAAAAATAGATTTTAAAAGTTATCCTTTTGGGGGAGGGGAATCATAACTGGAGCCAAACCTGTGGACTGCCTATCCTTTCACTTCCCAGTCATTTGGCCCTGCACTCAGTGTTTGTGACATCTAAGCAGGAGAGTGCAGGGGAGCATCTATACAAGTCTATGGGACATTTTTCAGTGTATATTTATGCATGTTTAAGCAACCTTGATGAAAAATGAATGCCACCACTCAACTAATGCTTAAATATACATAAATACAGAGCAGTTTTTAGATATGCAGTCTAGGAGACCAGGTGGATAGTGGTGTCCAACTACCAGAAAGAGGGTGGAGAACTGGAATTGGCTACTGGATCTGCCTTAGGGCATTTGCAAATGTGAAAATTGTGTTCAGTGTACCCACATTAGCACTTGCAAAACTTTTAAAGTTCCCATAATACTAAAACTTTTCAGATTAGCTACTTTGGGGCAGATATTCAAAACGTTGCGTTAGGCGCAAACTGGTTTACAGGTTTACCACGGGATTAGTGTGGGTCACTATATTCAAAAGGCCAAATACTGTAGTACATGCAAACTGTATTAGCATTGAGCAAAATCATAATGCATGCAAGGGGCAAACTGAGGGGGCGTGTACATGAATACAGGTGCAATGCTATATTCAGTGTCTAGCGCTGCGCAACGTGGTTTTGTGCAACTTAATGTGACACTTTGCACAGTACAAATTACCACCCAGGAAAAGATAGTCTTAACCCTGGGAAATCCAGTTTTGCGTGACATTGTGGCTTTGCGAGGTATTTGTACGGCTTTTGCGTGGCTTTGCGTCACCCTAACAAATAAGTATGACACATAGAAAAAGCAAGACAGAGAGGAAACATGTGGCTCACTGTTAGCATCACAATGATGCCATCATCTGCCACCAGTCCCAGCCATGCCAGGCAGTGAGTGGTGACCCGGCCCCCAGTGGACACCATGGCAGTGTGGCCATACAGCACACACCTGCAGACCACCCTTCTGTGGACACCAACAGATGCCAGCACACACATGCAGCACTGTGGGCATGGAGGGTGTTGAGGGTAGGGTGTACAGGTGGCCAGGCTGCGCCACAGACTGGGTGCAGCCACAAGGCTGGGACACATCACGAGTGCACATGAGCCAGTATGGGAACACCCCAAGACCAGTGTGCCTGTCTGATCGTACATGCCCCCAGCCACATACCGCAAGCTGTACAAACACCACAGCACACAGCCTACCATGTATATATCACTGTGAGCACCCATGCCAGAGATGCAGCATCTGTGGGTCACACAACAGTGTAACAGTAATGTCCACTGTCAGTAAACACCTGCAAGTTAGGCCTGTCACTGTGTACACGTCAATGGTCATCACTGCCCCACACACCATAGGCATTGTTGTGTCCCTACACCACTGGCCCCTTGCTACTGTAGTGTCTGCTGTGCACTGTAGCATGACCTACAATGTGACAGTTGTGTGCAGCACCACCCCCACCTGTGCCTATGCTGTGTTGTCCCCTGGGGCACAATATGCTATGCTGTACTGTATACATATAGCCTGCAGCTACCATCATGCACTGCCAGACTGACCTACAGGTGGAGCTGCTGGCAGACCCGGCCAGCCCCTATACTTCCAGATTGACCTACAGGTGGAACTGTGGGATCCTGCAGTAATGCTGGGCAAACTGCATGCAAATCAGGGCATAATGAGATGCTAATCTGGATGTTTGCCCAGAGACTACCTAAGTAGACTCCTTTGCATGTCACTTTTGAATATGGCAAAGTTTAGCCCCGGGCAAATGTGTTTGTACTGGGCAAATGGCTTAGCTCTGTGCTAAACCCGTGCAAACGTGTTAGCGCCACGCAAACGGTTCTGGGAATATTATACAGTTTTGCACGCTGTACTTTCACATGCACTGCTGCCTGCAGTTGTACTGGGTCCACGCATTTTCTGGCAAACACATTGGCCACATAGTTCACCTCTACCTACCTTCATGACGCTGTGCACTGTGTTGCTGTTGTGGTTTGCACTTCCTGGTTGCTATATTCAGAGCTGTCTTATTCCAGGGCTAAGTTTGCCCTGCACTCCCAGCCCAGTTTCCCCGGCTTCATTTGCATGCTATATTGAGAAGCTATTTGCCCCAGGCTATTCCTTTTGAATATAGCAGGCTTTTGTGTCCATGCTAAGTTTGCCGGCCGGGCAGGGCTAATTTTGCCCCGGGGCAAAGTTTTTAATATCTGGCCTGTTATATCATGTACAACAGAAAATGTCATTTACCTGGTTCAATGTAATTACCACTGTTGTTATGTGGGAAAAAATGCCTGAAAATTGAAGGTTAGAGTGGGTGAACATATTAGTGAGATCAGTGGAGAGGTGGAAGAAAATGTGTTGGCATGTTATATTTTGGAAAAAGGCAGGAGTCATGTTTTTACCTTCCTAGGGATTGGAAAGATTCAACTAGGCCCCAGATAAGGGCATTTGGTGAATTTGCTGTTGAGAAGCGATGTGAATTTTCAGTTTCAAAGCTTATAATGGTCAGGGATTTAATGGTAGAGTGGAATTGGCCTCTTTCCTACAGAAATATTGGTATAAGCCTGCTATGTACTGATAGCCATCCTGAATGAAGTACATTTTAGTGGACTAGCTGTGCAAAATACAATGGATTAAGTTCCACTCCATTGTCGGAAAAAGACTGGCAAACTAGATAGATATTTATTTTGGCCTAAATGAATGAAATGGTTTTCTACTGTGTTAACTTGTTTTAAAATGTTTTTGTATAGCACTGGTGTTGTTACGACAGGGAATTTCTTTGACTGCCCAAACATTTTATCCCATAAGATTTGGTATATACATAACATTTGTTCTAAATTTTGCATCTATGGGCTAATGGGATATCTGTTTAGGCTGCTAGAATTTTGGGGAGTTCTTGGTAATGAACTTGGTTAGTAATTGTTAGTAGTCACAGCAGTGTCTTTTTTTCTGCTGCAAAACAAAAAAATCTGATGTATAATCACATTTCAAGCTGCAAAACCAGTTTTCTGCTGTGGAACAAAAAGTCATGACGTACAATCAAATTTCATGCCGAGAAACCAATTTACTGCTGCAAAATGAAAAATTCTGATGTGCAATCAAATTTCATGTCGAGAACCCAATTTTCTGCTGTGAAACAAAAAGCCACGGAGGCGGATTTTCAAAGATCAGAGAAGGATGTAGGGTGTTTATGTCAAAAATAACTGACACAAGGAGCAGGATGCATCAAAACTTGTGTCAATTCTGATTTTCAAATGGTGCTTACATCAAAAACAGGTCGGCTTGCACCATGCTTGCTCTGTTTGCAAGCTTTTATTGATCAGTCGTGTTTACCTTTTCAGTAGCAAAAAATATCTCAGTACAAAGTATTACACAGCTTTAAAATACAACAGAATTACATACGTATAAATATACAAGTAATTAAGATTTAAAAATACTTCATTCAGCTAACAGTGATACAGTATATGGAAGTATAGGCAGAATAAATGAACCCCAACAAGATATGTAGATTAATCAATCAAATCATTGTGACATGATTTTGGATACAAGACAAGTCACATGCTTGTATAGGACCTGAAGTGCTATTTATTCTAGCTGGTATTTTTAAACCTTCTATGGATTCTGATGCTTGCACTGAAAAACTGCACCATGTCGGAAGGGATACCTGCATCACTGAAATGATGCACCATCTCCTTATTTGGGATTTTAAAGGATTGTGTGTGTCCTGTCCTTGTGGCTAAGATGCATGTCATTGTTAGACCAGCCAGAGCTGGCCTAACATACACTAAACTACATAAACATGCCCATAACAGGGGGGCAGACCTGATTATGATACTATTAAGGGCCATTATAACATGGCCAGGAAAAATGGACTGCTCCCATTCATCAGCAGCCATCAGTGGGCCGTGGATTAATTCTCAATTAATCCACGGTTGCTCCCTTCAGAGCTGAGACCCAGCGCTAGTAGTCGCGGGGCACCTCCTTGAGGTGCAGAGCTACTGTTTTCCCATGCAATGTTATTTTTTTCCTCTGACCTATGCAAAGTCGTTGTTTTCCCTGGGCATATTATAAGATAAAGTAGCATAAATTGGAACAAATGCTTCTGTAAACTAGTCATCTGTATTACTCAATGGAACTCGATTCCACCAAGCCGTATCGACAACGAAGTTGTCAACATGTGGCTCGATGATATACCCAATGTCAACAGGTGAAATTTCACCTGTCAGACATTGTGGGTTTTTCCTATATGGGGATTGCACCCCCTCACCCCCCATTTCTATATAACAAACTCCAAGTTGGAGTTTGTTGGAAATGGGGGGAATCACTGGTGAAACTGCAACATTTGCTGGCGGTCCATCACAACGACCATCTCGAAATCTGTCGAGATTGTCACTGTGATGGGTTTCACTGTAAAAATGTCACCGTTTCACTGGCATACCATGGAACTCAGCTAACACAGTGTGACAGACTGCTACTGGAACCAAAACACTATCAGTAGTATAGTGTCCTATAATGAGGGAGACTTGGGTTCCTGAATCATGCCAACTGTGCCAGGCAAGTGAAGTTGTGGGGCTGCTGCTGAGGCATCATACTTGAGATCTGCAGGAAGGGAGGCTCCAGCTGTAGCAGCAGTGAGTTTGGCACTTAGTCTGGTGACAGAATTGTGACTGTTTCTCTTGCCATCAGGTGTAACACCTGGCTCCCTGTACCCTCCCTTTTGAGAGTCCCTGTACCCTCTGTTGTGACTTGTACCTCCCACCCTCCACTGCGCTATGCCTGAGTCTTGGTACAGTGGCTCCATGTGTCATGCCAACTAGTGAGAAGCCTCGGTCCTTCGGTAATCAAGTGGCTACGTGTGTCATGCCAAATAGTAAGAACCCTTGCCCCTTTGGTAATTCAGTGGTGTTACCCTCCATCTTCAGTCCTCCCTCCTCATCTCCTGAGCCATCCATGCATCTGTGCCTGAATCCAGCTACCCGTCCCTCCTTGCTCTTGGTTCCTGATACCGATGCTCAAAAATGCCACCACTGCAACCTCCCTGAATGCACTTCTCTTGGCGTCCAGTCCCCACATTCTCTGTTTTCCATTGCTGTGCAGGTAGTTTTCCTGGCCACAAGTTTCAGTGTAACATGACCAGAGAAATAGCATTGTGTTTGATCATCTTTTCATCTGTAATTGCACAGTCTCCATTTTACCTGACCATGTTATATGTGAATTAACCCACTCCAGAGTGTGGGTTACATGGGAAATTAATCCACTTCTGCTGGTTGTCGGCACTTGGCCTGTGGTCTCATTCACCAACGCCCCTCCCCCCCAGCATGGATTAATTCCCCAGTAACCCACACTCTGTCATGGGTTAATCCTTACATATTCCCCTGCTGGACTAGTTTAGAATCTTTTTGGATGCTTAGTCTTGGTCATTACATCTGTTATAATTTTTGACTCAGCTTGTGTCATTCTCATCCTTTGCATCATTTTTTTTTTACACAACTTGCACCATTTTTTTGACTCAACCTGTCTCATTCTTGTTTCTCAAGTAATTTCTTTGACTCAAGTTGCATCATTTTTTTTTTACATAGCTTGCATCACTCTCATCCCTTGTGTCATTTGTTTGACACAGTGGACCTCTTGCGTCAGTTTGGGGGACTTTGCCACAGAGAACACTTTTCTTGCAAAATATGGCACACAGTATTTGGTGCATCTAGATCTGATGCAAGGTGGTTATTTGATGCACCCTGTGTTGATATAAGGGCCCTTTGAAAATCCAGTCCATGTTGTGCAATCAAATTTCTTGTTGAGACATCAATTTCCTGCTGCAAAATGAAAAATTCTGGGGCCAGATTCACAAAACTTTGCCCCAGTGCAAACCCAGTTTGTGCCAACCTGGTATTCACAAAAACCTGATTTGAGCACTCAAACCAGGTTTATTCTGGGGCAAAGTGTGGCAAGGTCCGCAATGCAAATGAGGGGGAGTAGACATAAATTTATTTATTTATTTCATTTTTGTTGACCGGGTAAGTGCAGTAGACAAATCCTACCTATTTTCAGGCATGACACAGGGAAGGGGGATACAGATGAATGCCAACTGACCTTGAACCAGATTAAGCTGTTGGTGGTATTTTTAGTGAATGAGGGAAATTTGGCCAGGACACCGGGGGAATTTCCCTAGTCTCCTGTAGGTGGCCAGGCCATCTTGCTGTGAGATGGCCACTGTGGGAGAGGTGCTGGAGGAGAAGAATGCTAGTTTAGTAGTGGGGGAGGCCTCACTGCTAGCTGAGCAACAAACTATGGATAATTCGAGCAGTATTCAGGAAATTGATGGTGAAGAAATATTTCACGAGGCCAGTTCTATGCCAGATATTTTTTTATCAACTGAAAATGTTTCCACTACGAAGTACACCAAAGTTATTGATGGAATGAGTACCTTTACAGCTGATAAGCAAGCGAAGGGTTATTCAACTCCTGAGGGAATGTCATGCTTAAACCAGAGTGCTGAGTTAATTGGGGTGGCAATTCATTCACCTGACAGGCTGAGCAAGCAAACTGACAGCAAGAATGAGGAAGTGGTTAAAACAAAACTTCTCCAGCCTGAGGGTGAGTGTGCATTTACAAACATTGATTCTACCTCTAATATTGACTGTGTTAGGCTGGTAGCTCTTTCGCTAAGTTTAGCAAGTGCCGAAAGCCTGTTGTAATGCTGAGAAATGGCAAGGGCAGTGACAAGAAAGATTCTCCCCGACTAGCGCAGTGTAATGACAACCTAGCTTCCAGCCATCACTTGCAGAGTTTACCTTTTGCGGGGCAGGTGCACCTGTCTAAAGAAGCAGGGTTTGTTTTCCATCCTCTGATAAAGCGAGGATCTGAATCGGATGAGTCCACCCAGATCAAATATCAAACGGAAGCAAATATTCAAGAGGGTGTGACAGAATTCAGTTTTCGGAGGCTGCTGGCTCCAGAAGCGCTACCTGTAATTACAGTTGCTTTCAAAACTACTGCACGAAAGCGGCAAGCAACAAATAAAAATATTGCAACATTTCAAGCAGTGTCTACTGCTAGAATACAGGCCCCAGTAATCGCAGGGGAGTATGACGAGAACTGGTCGACTCAGAAGGCGCTTCAAGAAGCAAGCTGGGAGAAATCTGCCTCAGGGGTTTGGACTCCTGACTCTGCATGGGATGCTTCTTTTAATTTTCAAACATACTCCACTGAGTGGCATCCTAGACTTATTCAATACCAGTCAATGGGGAAAAATGAGGCTGGGCCAACCTCGGTTGAAAAGAAAGCACACCTTGTTGTAAATGCACCTGTACAGCCTATCAAAGTACAACCAGACATGCAAGCAAAATCTGTCACTACTCCTCAGAACAACGCAAGCAAGCAAGGATGAGGAACGTTCTTCAGTCAATCCAAACAAACCCATATTGTCTGAACTCTTTTCCCATGCAAGACGTGAAGCAGCACCTCGGCGAAATGCTGTTCATCTTCACTACAAGGGAGGTCTAGAGGAGAGGTCTGTTAGACATTTTGTAGAGAAATATCTTATAAAAGAGCCATTACATTTTTCTCCTAGAGACGTGTTTGCTTTCATTAATATCTCTGGGGAAGACAACTTCGACATAAGTTTTTGGACAGCTTATGCTTTAGACCTTTTTTTGGGAGAGATATGGGCAAGTTAAATTTTCTCCCACATGGACCCCCTTTTTGGTAATTCCGCTCACTAAACCTTTAATAAAAAACTTTACTGTGATGTTTAGGAATGAGGGGTCCATGCGGAAGACATACCATACTGGTTGTCCCAGAAGTGTGAAATTCAAAGTGATCCTGAACCCATTTTGGATTCAGAACAATTCTGGACAGGGGTTGGAAGTATAAGGTTAAATTAAGACAAACCGACACAGGGATTGAGCATATCCCTAATGCTTTCCTGTTGGGTAGAGATCAAGGGGTACTTTTCTACAGTGGCCAACCTAGAGCTTGTTACAAATGCAGGATAAAAACACATCTTTCTAGCATTTGTGACCAACCCAGGTGTGATAACTGTGGGGAAGTAGGTCATGTGACCATGCAATGTGCCAACCACACCAAATGTGACCTATGTGATGAATTTGGGCACGTTTTTAAAGAGTGTCCTTGGGCAGCAAGAAATAAAGCCTCTTGTGGGAGCACTGATTTAATAATTCAGCAAGCCCAAGATGCCATGGCTAAACATGTGAACACGGCATTAGATAAGCCCACACCTTCCCCTCCTCAAGATTCAGACGTGGTAGCCCCCCTCCAGGTCCCCCCCCTTCACAAGCAGAACTCGTAGAATTAGTCAAAATAGGAAAAGGGGATACAAAGCAGTTTGAGCCAGTATGTTACAAAGACCCAGAGGACACAGATGGTTTAGGAATGAGAGTACCTCAGTGCCCCCTTACCCCCTAGAAGGTCTAGTAGACACCTTAAAACAACTGCTGCACCTTACACTGAGTCAATAGAATCTCCAAGTTCTTACGCTGCTTTATTCACCTCTTGCGGTGACTTAGAAATGGAGGTAGGAGATTCAGATTCTCAAAAATCTGTTCAGGAAAACATAGGTGCTCCAATACAGGATTATAAAGAAAAGAAAAAAAAAAGGAGGAAAAAATAACATAAACCCAACACGCATCGAATGTAATGGCAG
The DNA here is from genome assembly GCA_016271365.2 of Neoceratodus forsteri. NCBI lineage: Eukaryota > Metazoa > Chordata > Ceratodontiformes > Ceratodontidae > Neoceratodus > Neoceratodus forsteri. Next base: position 1,702,974,238 of record CM028129.1, on the reverse strand, counting down.
TAAAAATATGGGGTACATTGAACACACACATAGTATATTAAATAATGTAAAGAGACAAGCGGTCTTTCAGTTCCTTCATGACAATAACATTGCAGTTAGTTTCATGCAGGAAACATGGATGTTTACAATGGAGCAAATAGCCTCTTTTCAAAGGGACTGGCCATGGGGGCCATCTTATTGGTCATTCGGTAGAGATTGGGATATTATTCAATTCTTTTCATTTTGTATTAAACAAATTAATAGATTTAATATCTGGCAAAGTCCTAATAATAGATGGAATTTGGCATTCCATGAATTGTAGATTCATTAACATTTATAATCCACAGACCAAGGCTCTTAGAACTGAATATATGAAAGCAATTCAACCCTATTTGGTATCCTCGCTCAATAATTTTTGGGGCGGAGATTTTAACTGCAGTCTAAATACAAAGGGCAGGTTGAATAAGAAAATTTATTGTGATTCAAACTGTTTGGAATCTATCATAAAAATAGGAGATTTATCTAACTGTAATCGATTAGCGACCTCTGGTCCTAGTTGTACCTTTTTTAAAGGGAAAGTAGGTTCAACAATTGATTATTTATTTACATCAAAAGCAGTCACAATAGGTAAGTTTAAAACTGTTCCAGTTGAATTTTCTGATCATCTGCTTGTTCATATCGAAATTGGGGTTTCACCCTTTAAGCTTTACAAGGAAACTAGATGGAAATTGAACATTCTATTCTTAGAGAAGCACTTGTAAAAAATTCAGTCTTACTTTTTCTAAAAGCTAGATTGTCAGTGACATTTCTATACCCAGACCTAGGAACCTGGTGGATGGAAACTACAAATGACTGTTGTAATTGTTTTAAAAAATATGGAATTTGACAGAGGAATTAGAACTTCCTTTCTTATTTAAAACTTAGAAATCAATTACAGCATCTTATTTCAATAGCAAATTCTTCTAGATTAGACTTTACAGCTCAAATTGACAATATTAAAAATCAGATAAAAGTCTTCCAATACAATAGAGCCAGAACCCTTCAAGCAATTTTAACTAATCATTCAATGTTGTTGGAGACCCATTTGAATTATGTAAAAAAATTAAAGAGTCCTCAGCCTTGGAATACCTAGATTGTAATAAAACTAGAGTGGAGGGTGAAACTGCTATTAACTCTATTATAGAAACCCATTTTAATAATTTACAACTGGAAAATTATCCTTCTGCTATAGAAGTAAGAGAATATCTGGGCCCCCCACCCTCACACCTAGGTTTTCAGGGTATTAAAGAAATGATTGTTCCTTTTTCTTGTAAAGAAATAGAAACGGTCATTCAGAAGTTAAAAGACAATATTACTCCAGGTTTGGATGGCCTATCTAACTTATTTTATAAAACCTTCAAGTCAGAAATAACTTCTTGTCTAAATTTAGTATTTCAGTATTTTATGTCAGGTAAATTTATTTCGGCTGCATTTGCAGAAGGCCTTATGATACATATTTTTAAATCAGGATACCTGGGTGACATCAGAAACTGGAGACCCATACAATTTTAAACTCGGATTATAAAATTTTTACTACTTTATTAAATAATAGATTAAAAAAACACGGCAAATAAGGTGATTTCATCTCTACAATATCGCGGCCTTCCAGATTGGCGGATACAATTGGCCTTAACAATTATAAGAGACTTAATTGAGTCCTTATCTTTAGAAGGTAGATCAGGTTGTTTACTTTCGATAGATTTAGAGAAAGCGTTTGATAGGGTAAATCACTCGTATTTGTTTTTGGTAATGGAATTTTTTGGTATTCCTGATTCATTAATAAAGATCATAAAATCATTATATGAGTCTACTAAAGTTTACGCAGTAATAAACGGAAAAATAACAAAAGGTATTGAAATCAGAACAGGGGTACGTCAAGTCTGTCCTCTTAGTCCCTTGTTATATATTTTTTCACTTGAACCCTTATTAAAAGCATTAGCTATTTCTCTGAAATGGGAAGGGTTGAAAATGCCACAGTACAATACTCAGTTGAGAGTGCAGGCTTATGCAGATGATGTTTGCCTTTTTTTTAACAAACATGAGCATGTGGAAGACTATTTTAAAGAATTTGAATTATTTTCATTCATCTCCAATGCCAAATTAAATAAATCAAAATCTAGAGGGTTAATGATCGGGATCAGAAATCATTCAGTTATTAATTATAAGAACATTAGGCTATTAGAAGAGACTCTTCCCATTCTGGATATTCAGTTTGGGCCTCAAAATCTTCCAGAAGAAAATTGGGATCGTGTGTTGAAAAATGTTGAATTAAAAGTGGCTAGATGGAAACAGTTGACATTTTCAAAACAAAAACCAATTCAAATTCTCAAACAATTCATAATGCCTTGTTTACAATATGTAGCACTTATCTTCCCTTTACCTATTCAATATGCGAGCAGGCTATATAGTTGTTGTTTCCAAATGTTATGGGGAAATAGATTAAACCCGGTAAGGAGATGCTTCACTTACTTAGCAAAAGAGAAGGGTGGGTTAGGAATGATATCATTTTCTGTCATGTTCTGTTTTTTACTCATACAATCAAATGAAGCTTACTATATCCAGAGAGTCATGATGGATTATGGATTGGGAACACTTTAGGGTGATATATGAAAGCTTGACTAATTAGTGCTCTAAAAATTAACCCACATATTCACATACCATTATATCTCAGACCAGCAGCACAGAAGCTATATAAATGGCAAGTCACAAAACTGCAAATTAGTGCCAATTCCACAAAATCTCTTTATAAATCCATCATGTCCCAAACCTATCCCACTATTCCTAGTTTTAAGAATTTCCCCACAGCTATGAATAGTAGGATACTAGATAAACTTAATCCCAGTCTTACAGAACATACGTGGGAAACACATTGGCTTACTATGTATGGACGGTTAAATATGAGGTACAGTGAAATATAAAGCAAAGGAAGAAAGAACTGTCCATATCTAGAGTATATAAATTAGGAGGAATCTATGGAACATTTCTTTCTATACTGTTCTTTTGTTAAACCTTTATGGATTTATGCAGCAAAAAATGGAATTTGCAATGGTTATCGGAGATAAATTATGACATTTTAGTTATCGGTATAGAACCACCTAGTTTAAATGCTTATAATTATAGAAATTGCTGGGTTTTTTGCATGTTTATGGTTTTGCTTATGACAGGTGAGATGCCAATGGGTAATTTATCAAAAGAAAGTCACGCATGAAGGGTTTTGTCAATATGTAATGAATAAATTACAGAAAGTATATTTAAAAGATAAGCAACTTTATAATGTAGACAAAGTTAAAATATGGTGGAAGGGTTACTCTCATATGATTAAACATAAATAGATAATTTTGTAAGGGAGGTAGGTAATCCCTTTGTATTAAGAATTTCTTGTTTGGATTACTTTGTTTTCCTTTTTCCTTTAACTAGATTGTATGTTCTTTTATTCTGTTTTTTGTATTCTATTATTTATGCATTATTGTAAATAAAAACACCCCTACTCTTTTTGATAAGTGCCATGGGATCTTTAACATCCACCTGAACTACCACCAATCCAAGCAGATGGGACCTTGGTTTAACGTCTCATCCGAAAGACAGCACCTCAGAAGTGCAGCACCCCTCTCATGCTGCACTACAGTGTCAGTACTGGGATATTAACCCAAGTGCCAGATGTGGGAACTGAATCCACAGCCCTCTGATCTCCCGGCCTCAGAGGCGAGTGTACCTACTGAGCCACTGACACTATAGTGTGTATATATATATATATATATATATATATATATATAAATAATATCGGCATTGTCTGATTCACAAAGCATTTGCTCTGTAGAAGGACCTCTTGAGGGGTCCCTTGTGCAGAGCAAATACCGACTCATGACCTTGCCTGAAACCTGCAGCAAACCTAGTGGCTGGTGGAGGTACAATGGCAGCACCCCCCCATTGACCGATGACCCTATATAAAGAAAGACATTCCCTGGTGGTTTAGTGGTCCCTCTTTGCCAATTACTGACCCAATATAAAGAAAGATATGCCTGGTGATCTAGTGGTCTCCCTCAGGGATCACTGGCCCGATATAAAGAAAGATATTCCCTGGTGGTCTAGTGGTCTCCCTCTCATTGATTGCCAGCCCAATATAAAGAAAGATATTACTTGGTAGTCTAGTTTTCCCCTTCCTTGTCGATCACTAGCCTGATATAAAGAAAGGTATTCCTTTGAAGTCTAGTGGTCCCCCCTCACTGATCGCTGGCCCAGTATACAGTAAATATAGAGATTCCCTGGCAGTCTAGTTGTCCCCCTGTCTAGTCACTGATTGCTGCCTGATATAAAAAAATATAAGATTTCCCTGGGGTCCAGTGGTTCTCCCCACCCAAAGCCCTGCCTAAAATAGAAATAAGATTCTTTGGTGGCTAGCGGTCTACCCCCCCCACCCAATCAGTCACCTGATATATAACAAGCATTTGTCAATGCTGAACGTTCGCTTGCAGGTATTTGCAGTGGTATTTGGCACTTGGACATGGCTTAAAAAAATCAGTGACAAAGAAGTACAAGCATTTGTCAATGCCGAATGTTGCTTGCTTCTATGTGCTGTTTAGGTATTTGGAAGTCATTGGAGTGCAAATATTGAAAATTCGCGAACTTATGAGCGTGCATAGGAACTGCGCAACGCACGCTCATAAAACAGTCATTTTTAGGAATTTTTTCACCAAATTTTCAACATAGCCATTTTAGGACCTCTGCTCATGAACAGTGTCACTGTGATTTTCTTAATGTGTCCCATACATTGATTTTGCACACCGAGTGGGCCATTGTGCGCTACATGGGCAGAAACATGTTTTGGGTGAGATGTGAAAAATGACAACTGTACTACTCATAAGAAGGTGTGGTAAAATGGCAATGTTGAAAATCTGGAGTGAAAATATTGAAAATTCACGAACTTACGAGCCTGCATAGGAACTGTGCAACATACGCTCGTAAAACAGTCATTTTTTGGAATTTTGCCAAATTTTCAACATGGGGTTTTTGGGACCCTTCTCATGAATGATGTCACTGTCTTGGCATTATTCGGGCCAAAGGTGATTTCGTGCAGTGACTGCGAAATCACGCCGAACCTGAATAAAGCCATGACAGTGACATCATTCATAGAAGCGGGTCCCAAAAACCCTATGTTGAAAATTTGGTGCAAAAATTCTGAAAATGCCTGAGATATCAATAAAGTTGAAAACCCCTATCTAGCCCATTATACAGCTTACTGGCATTTCCTCAGTTCACGGTCGGCTTTGAAGAGTGCAGACATGTTCCTGGTCCACCGAAGATTGTCGGGCCGAGCTCCTGAGGTAAGTATGGGGTGAGGGGGGATGTGGAGAGGCAGGGTGCGCAGTGGGTGGGTGCGGGTTGTGGGAGGGGTGCCTGGGAGAAGCGCCATGGGACCGTTTTCGATTTACAGGTTTAAAAAATTAACGACGACGTGGGACATTTGCCACACTGGGGTGGGCTCCCAGCGTGGCACAAGGATGGCTGGGGGGGCCGTGGAGCCGATGGGGGATTGGGCACCCCCATCAGCAGAGGATGCGGGACTGGATGTTTGCCACGCTGGGGTGGGCTCCCAGCGTGGCAGAAGGATGGCTGGGGGGGCCCTGGAGCTGACGGGAGATTGGGCACCCCCATCGGCAAACGACGCGGGATGTTGGCCACGCTGGAGTGAGCTCCCAGCATGGCTGCAAAGATTTGGGGGGCATGATGCAGAGGCGGTGTGCGGGTGGTGATGACAGGCGGTGGTTTCGTTGAGGACAGCATCATCGTCATACACAGCACCACGCCCTGATTGGTGCAGGACTGCCATGCCTGCTCTATGGAGCAGGGCATTGCAGGAGAGGGCACACCTCCAAAGTGTCCCATTCTCCCAAGACGTTCCTTGCGCATGAGCGCAAGAGAAAGTAAAAAAGATGTCCCTGGTGGCTAGCAGTCCCTCCCCCACCCCGTCACCCACCTAACATTAACATTGTATTATTCCTTGGTGTCCAGTGTAACCCCACATCTAGTTCCCCTGTATAGTCAATAGAAACATTTCCCTGATGGTCTAGTGAACTCCCCTATTCCCAATCTCCAGTAAGTGAATTTACATCTATTCCTTGGTGGTCTAGTGCACCCCCACCCCTCCCACCCTGGCAGGTAGTATCCAACCACCCTGCTCCCCATCCTGAACCCAAGCCATCAACTGGGACAACCCTCCTCTTTCCACTATGACCAGCCACTAACTGAGCTTACTGGTATGTACTGTATACAGTACATGCTCAGTGATTGCTCTCTGAGAGCTGTCAATCACTGAGTGCATATCTATACAGTATCGTTCAGTGACAGCTCAGTTAGTGGCACACCACTGGGGAGGCGGGTGCAATATGATGCCAGGGTGGGTCCACTAGACACCAAGGAGTTGGGGATTTAATGAATTATTGTTTTTTTTTTTAAACACAAGGTCAAATTCGGGAGGACACACAGTCAGGATGGAGGGAAATTACTCAGTGTAACTCAGGGGGGAAGGGAAAGGAGAAATTGTTTAACCAGGAAAGGCACACTAAATATCTTTCTTTATAGCATGCAAGTGATTGGCGAGGGGGGGCACTAGACAGGAGGGATAACCTTTTTGATGGTGTCGGGATGACAATTGGTGGAGCAGGATACGCTAATCTTCATTGTGACCCATGTAAATGGGCCCATAATGGGTGTGCAAATAGTCACATAGTGCCTTGCATACCTAGTTGGCTCATTTACATAGTTGCTTTTGTGAATTCTGAATAACGCACCTACCCTATTTATTGTAGGGCCATTCTCTGGAATGAATGTCAGGGCAGCCGTAGTGGGCTTAAAGGTAGCAGTACGGGGGTTAGCACTGCCTTCACATTGTCCTATTCACAGTTGGATAGTGCTGTGTGCTATCCAACTGTGAATAACAACCTTTAAACACTATGAACATATGAAATTTGCCAGCAGATAAAGGCCTAGAGGTCTTTCAAGTCTGCTTAAATGTGCAGCTAGCACCCCTTATTCTGCAGCTGCCCCTCCCTTCCACCCTTCCCCTTCATTGATCCTTCTCCATGTCCTGTCCCATCCCCTTTTGAAGCAGTCCACTGTTCTACTGGATACCACTTCTGCAGGTAATGCATTCCTCCCAGCCACCACCCTCTCTGTAAAAAAGTGTCTCCTCATCTCCCTCCTGAACCTTCCTCCCTCCAGTCTCATATCATGGCCCCTGGTGTCCCTCCTCTCCTTTACTTTGAACAGCCCCTCTGTACCTGTCTTCTTTATTCCTTTCATGTACTTAAAGGTTTCAATCATGTCCCCCGTCCCTCCTCTCCTCCAGAGAGTACATGTTCAACTCCCTCAGCCTCCTCTTGTATGATAAGTCCCCCAGCCCTTTGATCATCTTTGTTGCCCTGCGCTGCACCCCCTCCAGTAACTTAATGTCCCTCTTCAGATATGGGTGCCAGTACTGCATGCAGTATTCCAGGTGCGGTCTAACTAATGACCTATACAGAGGCAGAATCACCTCCTCCCTCCTCGAGGATATACCACTTGCAATACAACCCAGCATTTTGTTGGCCTTTGTAGCTGCCTTCCTACATTGTGCCGAGTTGTTCATTGACCCTGTAATAAGCACCCCCAGATCCTTCTCCTCCTCTGTCTGGGCTAGCTGCACTCCCCCCAGCTGGTAACTCCTCCTTGAGTTCTTCATTCCAAAATGCAGCACCTTGCACTTTTTGACATTAAACCCCAGTTGCCAGGTGTCTGACCAGATTTCAAGCTTTGGCAGATCATTCTGCACCCCCTGCCATCCCCCTAGGTCATCCACCACCGCTCCTATCTTGGTATCATCAGCAAACAGACTGATCTTGCTCTTGATGTCCAATGATATGTCTGCAATGAATATCCCAAACAACACTGGTCCCAACACCGAGCCCTGTGGAACACCGCTCGTCACTACCCTTGGGTGTGAGAGCTCCCCACCCACCACCACCCTCTGTTGCCTTCCCTGAAGCCAGTTCCCTACCCATCTCAACAGCTTTGCACCCGCCCCATGCCTTCTAACTTACTTCCCAGTCTTCCATGCGGCACCGAGTCGAATGCCTTACTGAAGTCCAGATACACGACATCCACTGCATGGCCCCTGTCCATTTGCCAAATTACCCAGTCATAAACTCCACCAGATTGGTTTGGCAGGATCTGCCATGTATGAAGCCATGCTGTCTGCTGTCCTGTAGTCCTTTGGTCTCTAGGAGGGTCACCAGCCTCTCCTTCAGGATAGTCTCCATTAGCTTACCCACAATGGATGTGAGGCTCACTGGTCTGTAATTTCCCGGTTCATCTTTGGGGCCACTCTTGTGGAGGTGCACCACATGAGCCATCCTCCAGTTCTGAGGTACACACCCTGAATGTAGTGAGGCATTAAATAGGTCTGCCAAAGGTCCCACAATGACCTCTGCCAGCTCCTTCAGTACCCCGGGGTGGATGCCATCTGGGCCTGGCACCTTTTCCACCCTCAGTGCCTTCAAACCCTCCTGAACTCTGACCTCCATGATTTTCCCATCTGTCACCCCTCCCCCCTGTTTCTGCCATTCCTCCCCCTTGGATGTCACCCTCTCTCGTCTCCTTAGTAAATACCAAGCAGAAGTAATCATTTAGTGCTTCTGCCTTATCACACCCTGCTTTCACCCAACCCCCCTCCTTCCTAATCCTTACTATGTGGTCCTTACAGCTCCTTTTCTCCCTGATGTACCTAAAGAAGTCCTTCTCCCCCTTCTTAATGCCTTGTGCCAGACTGAGTTCCATAGATGCCTTGGCTCCCCTTACCTCCCTTGTCACCTCCTTCGATTCCATCAAGTACTCCTCCATGTCCTTCCCCCCTCCCTGTTTTCTTGCACCTCCTAAAGGCAGCTCTTTTCCTTGTTACCTTTTCCATGACCTCCTTGCTCAACCAGCTCAGTTTCCTAGCCCTAGCTTTCTTGCTGTGGGCCTTGCAGCAGGTTTTGGTTGCCTCCACTATCCCCAGCTTTATGAGCTCCCACCTCTGGTTTGTGTCCATACTAGATTGAATTCTGGCCTTTTACCATTTCCCCCATCCTCCCAAAGTTGGCCCTCCTAAAGTCCAGCACTCTTGTGCCAGATTCCTCTCCTTTCTTGCCCATATCCAATGTGAGCCATACTGAGTGGTGGTCATTCCCTGACAGTGGTTCCCCCACTGTAAGTTCTCTCACAGAGTCCCCATTTGCCAGCACAAGGTCACGGGTATTCCCTAACCTATTTGGTTCACTGACCATTTGTATCAGGAAGCTGTTCTGGAAGGCATCCAGCAGTACCTGCTCCCTTCTGTTCCTGGTTGTTGGGGTACTCCAGTCCACTCCTGGCATGTTGAAGTCCCCCACAATCACCACACTACCGTTCTTGCAGGTTCTCCTGTTCTGTCCCGCTAGTTCCCTGTCTAACTCCTCCATCTGAGATGGTGGCCTGTACACCAATCCCATTCTGAGAATCCTATTCTTGGAATCTTGGATTTGCATCCAAAATGACTCCGTACTACCCTCCTCCCCTTCCTCCCTTACACACTTCAGTCCTTCCTTCACATATAGTGCCACACCCCCTCCTTTCCCAATCGCCCTGTCCCTATGAAATAATCTGTACCCTGGAACAGACAGATCCCAGTCATTGTATTGGGTGGCCCATGTTTCTGTGATGGCTGCAATGTCCACCTCTCCCTCTGCCATGAGCACCTGAAACTCTGCAGTTTTCCTTCCAAGGCTCCTAGCATTAAGGGTAACCACCTTCCACCCTCCCCCCCCTCCTGCCCTCCTTTACTAGCATCACCAATAGTACTTGCCATTTGTCCTTTGTCACTGTTATGTGGGGGAAGCGCATATGGTTTCCCAACCTGCGATCTCTGCATGTCTCTTGTCCAATTGCCACCCCCCGCTCCTAGTTTCAATTCCCAGCTTCCTCTATGTACTCCTCCATCCTCTGTTTCAGCACTTTCTTTCCTTCTCACTCAAGTGTAGTCTGTCCTTGTCATAGAGACTATTGTCCTCCCAGGTCCCTCCCCACCCCCCCAACAGCCCATACCCTTTAGCACAACACCAGGTTCTTAGCCGTCCATTAAATTCCTCTATTCTCAGCTTTCTTGTTGTGCTTGCCTTGGGCACTGGAAGTATCTCTGAAAAAGTTACTGATCTTTCTTCCCCCTCACATAATTGTCCTAGTTCCTCAAACCTCCTCTGGACTATATCTACTGTCTTGTCAGCCAGGTCATTCGTCCCAAGATGTATAATTAAATGAGGCTTGTCCCTACCCCATCTGGCATATTTCAGAACAGATTGTCCACCCTTTCTGCTGTCATTCCTGGTATGGCTTCTACCCAAATGTGACTATGCCTCTCCCCCTTGCTACCCCACCTGACTCCTCTTACTGTAGTATTGAGTTCCCCAGCAGTAAGATTCCACCCCCTTACTCCCTGCTTGCTTCCATTCATCTCCCTTTCTCATTTCCAGCTCCTCTTCTTCCTTCTGCACATTATTTCCCTCTTTTGCCCCTGTTGCAATTCTCCCAGCAGAACTTCTCCCCACTCCAGTTTGGTCTAGGTTTTTAACAATTACTCCTCTAATTTCATCATCTCCCTCTTCCTCCTTCTTCCTCTCTAGCAGTGCAAAACTATTTTCTGAAGACCCTTCACAAATGCCCGCTCCCTCTCTCTTCATAGTAACCTGTTCTCTCCTTTCCACTTTATGACTTTTGTCACTTCTTCACCGGCCCTCACAAGTCCCTATCTCCTCCTTCCATTTGTCTTTTGTCTCCTGACCTGGTTTTCCCGGCAATCGTTCTTCCTGGCCTGGGCCCCTTTGTCTCTGCTTTCCTTCTTCTGACCCTCTCCTCACCACTGTTGGCTCAAATCAACCTCCCTCATCTCCCCTTCCTCCTTCCTCCCTCCCTCCAGTACTGGGCTAAACCCACCCCCAGTCTGCCTTGCCTGTCTTAGTTCCTCCTGCAGACCCTCAATCTCCTTTCTAAGTTTTTCTATGTGGTAGCACACTAAACATCCTCCCACACTCCAGGCAACTTTCAGAAAGATTGGTGCACTGCAGTCGTTGCAGCCTACCACCCTACCCATTGCTGTCATTGCCCACCAGCGACCCCCCCACCCTTCCAGATGCAGGATACCAAACACTCCCCCATGTCTCCCCTCTCCCCCCTCTATCAGCACAAAACATTCTTTTATTTCCCTTACCTCCTTTGTTGTACACGTTTAGATAGATTGAGCAACTGCTTTTTATATTCCTATCCTTCCTATCCACACCCAAAAAGAGATTTTAAGTAGCTATTGCACAACCTTCTTCAAACTCCTACTCCTCCTTTCCACAATGCAATAGCAATGCAAAGAAGTAACAATGAAAACTCCTAGATTTGCAGTTACTTCCATTCCACTGAGATGGCAGTCACCTCTTCACTCGCTGCTGTTCCTTTCCTGGATTTCTGCTTCTGCTATGACAGGTGCATATCCTTTGCCCATTTGAGGAAGTGATGTCAGAACCCCTGGTATGAAGAAAATCATGGACTGGGGCAGGTGGGGTTCGGGGTTCGGAGTGGGACCAGCCCAAGTCTTCCAGAAACAATCAGGTAGCTGAGGCCCCGGTCAGACCATTAGCACCCTTCCCCCACTATGCACTAAACTGTGCAGCCAGTGAAGCCAGCAAAAATGAATCACAATTCTACTCAAAAAATAAGAGACAGGGCAGTCCATACATGTATTGCCATATCCCATAATCCTCTACTGTACCCTATCAGTTTTGGAAAAAAATGTGCTTTCTGTCAGGTGATCATTGTCGGGGATGGGACAGGGAACAAGCAATGATGGAACATGTGCTATGAGTTTGTCACAGACTAATTCTCTCCCAGAACCCAGTCTGCACTGCTACCAGGCTTCACAACCCTTACAATGTCTGAATGGTCACCTTGTCAGTGAATGGCCAGGTGTCAGTGTGGCTCAGTTGGCAGCACATCCGCCTCTGGACCAGAAGGTCATGGGTTCTCATCGCACACCAGGATTGGACTCATACTTAAAATGTTGTCATCTGAGTGCCATATCTGGGGGTGCTGTACTGCTGGGATGTGCCGTCCTTCAGATGAGATGTTAAACTGAGGTCCCTTCTACCCATCCTGGTGCTGTCCTGGTTGATGTCCAGGTGGAAGTAAAAGAACTCAGGGCACTCTTTGCAAAGAGTAAGGGACATTCCGTGTCCTGGCCAACATTCCACTTCCCATAAACCAGATCATGCAATTGTCCAGGCTGTGTGTGGGTGCTGATGTGCGATAGGGCCGCTGTCACAAACCCAATCAGCAGGTCAAGCCCTTTACTACCAAAGTGCCAACCTCCGAGCACAGTCTTGTGAACAGTTTAACAGAACAAGGTAACCCTCTTGTCTGTTTTGTGAGCTTGGATCAACCTTTGGTCTCAAGTCTTGGAGGGATTCAAACTGTGAACCTCTTGCTAGTGTACCCAATGCACAGGCTCATATATTTCTGTCTTCGGGGGGCCAGATATCTTTGCCTATGGGTACCTAACCAGGTATACAGAGAGGAACCCTTAAAAACTTTAAAAAAGACCTCAAATTTAAAACATTTCTCTTTCTAGTTTGGTACCACCATTTAAGCTATGCCTAGTGTCTGCCATAACCATATATACTTGTCTTACAAATGAAAAGAAATCAAAGACAGACCAAATATGCTCCTAAAAGAGTTTTACTAAAATAGATAAAAATATGTAAAACACAAAATACAGAACTCTTATATCACAAGACATACAAATCTTTTAAAAGAACAATGTTTAAACAGTGCAAATTTGCTACAGTAATATTTAGATTTGTGTCTCTCTTTCTAAATACCTGTTTAAAGTGCTCACAGATGTTTCATTATCATAGTCTAGATAAAATTGTGTCAGTGAAGTAAAACAGAATATTCCTTAAAGCAAACTGTATTTGCCAACCCCTAGCTCCTTCTCTGTCAGAATATATAAAAAAAAAATATTAAAAAAAAAAGATTTCTTTTTCATGAATTAAATTCTGCAGTCCTCAGCATTACTCATATGTTCTTCAAATGACATCTCTTTGGATCTTATGATAAGCTTCCCTCTTCCAGGACATGAAAGCATCTTTATGATTTTGCACTAATACATCACAACCTGCTTTTCTTCCTCTGGAAGCATCATAAAATGGATATGCTCAACTCAAGTTTCTTCCACCCTGTAATTAGCTTCAGGTCTTCCACGTAACACCTGGTATCTAAAACCGGCGTGTGTGTGTGTGTGTGTGTGTGTGTGTGTGTGTGTGTGTATCTCACATGCTGTTTCAGCATTTTCTCATGGCTTTCATCTTTCAGCTGAAACCTGGTGGGGGGGAGAGAAGTCACTCCTAAAGCACCAGATTTTCAGCAGAGACAGTCAGTAATACATTTTATATAAAAAAAAAAAGATACAGCACTCAGAACTGGCTGTCCACGTCACAGCCACCACTACACATTCAGTCACTTCACTACCAGTCTAGCATTGCTTGCAAAGTGCTTTGGGATACACTGTGTATGAAAAGCACTATATAAATGCTGATTATAAATTTCATTAATTATTAGTGGGCTGAACTAGCTCACTGATTGGCTACTGTGCCGGTCTGAAATCTCTTAGAAATAACCAGCATGGGAGCAGCACTAGGCTCATGTGCTGTATGCCGACAGCAGTGGCGCATAAACAAAACTGTTTTTAGCTTTCAAACGCTGAAAGAAAAAAAATCATTATTGTGATTAGACTTATTATCACAATAATGACCTCAGAGCTGGTCATTTCCTTTCAATTAATGACTGACTGGGTGGGGATGGCTCGAGGCACCCCTTCCCCCCAGCTGATCATTAATCTCTAAGAAATGACCGGCTCTTCTGTCATTATTGCTTAATAATTCTTCTTCTTCTTCTTTAGTATACTGCCACCACTCAGCCTGATTCTCACTTGGGGTATCTCTAGATCCAGATTCCACTCACACTGTATAATGCTGTTTCTCAAATGGCAAACAGACCACCTCTTTTGTCACAGATGAGAACACGTTTACTTCAGATATGGTAGTTTGTAGCCTGTCTTTTCAGAAATGGAACACAGACATGCCAGTTTACCCTTGGTTATCTATACCTTAAATGACTTAGTCACAGAAAGCAGGAAATACATAATTAACATTTGATACTGCATGATATTTACATATATTACAGGATTATACACACTAAAGACTATGGGGAATGCAGTATTCTACAGGGATGAAAAATTAAAGCTAGAGATGACATAGAAAAATATTGAAACATAGACAATGATGACAGAAAAAAGACACGGTTTATCCAGTCTGCCCACATTACTCTATCATACTGCAGGATCTATTGTCTCTGTAAAGGATTCACTTACACTAGTCCTCCCTTTTTTAGCCATGTTTCTGCCTCCACCTCCTGCTGAGTAGCTAATATCCCCATAACTCTATTTTAGCAGAGTTTGACAACCTTTATGGTTTTGGCACCCACCCCCTCTGATGGCACCCCATTCCATGGCTCAACCACTCTTTCTTTAAAATAATACTTCCTCACCTCCTTTTCAAACCTTCCCCATTAACCTCCAGCCATGACTCCTTGTTCTATATTCTCTGTTCCTGGTAAGTAACTCCTCACACTCAATTCCTTTCATGAACCTAAAGGTCTCTATCATATCCCCCCTTTCTCTTTTGTTTTAGAATGGCAGCATGTTCAGGGCCTTTAGCCGATCTTCAGAGGATCTGCTGTCCTGGCCCTGAATCATCTTGATCATCATATGTTGTATCTTCTGTAGAGTGTCCCTGTCCTTTTTTAGGTGAGGACTCCAGAACTGGGCACAGTTTTCCAAGTGTTGTGTTGTCTAACCCTCTCCGGATGCACCCCAGCTTCCTGTTAGCCTTGCTGAAGGCCTCTTTACATTAGCTGGTTAGTTTAATGGAGCCACTAATGATTACTCCAACGTCCCTTTCCTCTAAGATTGTGTTCAGCTTAACACTCCCCCATCCAATACTCCGTTCTGAGTTTTTTCCCTTCAAGTGCATAACTTTTTAGTTTTTTTGTTCAACTTCAGCTGCCAGACATTTGATCAATTTTCCAGTCTTTGCAGGTCTCTCTGCAACTCCCTTCTCCCCTCCACATTTTCAACCCTACCACAGAGTTTAGTGTCATCCGCAAATGGACACAATCTTCCCTAGATTTCTTCACCTGTGTTGACGATGAACATACTGAATAGGACTGATGCCAGAACAGACCTTTGTGTTACTCCACTAGTGACTTCTCTTACCTCTGTTCTGATCCCATTTATCACAAATCTCTGCTGCCTCACCTCCAACCAACTGCCTACCTACCTTACTATTTTATTAGCTGTTCCCCAGATCCCCCATCTTCTTCAGGAGCCTTTGATGTGGCACTGAGTGAAATGACTTGCTGAAGTTGAAGTAGAGTAAATCTACAGCATGGCCCTTATATAGTACCTTGGTTATACAGTCAAAGAATACTATCAGGTTGGGCTGACAAGACCTCCTGTAATGAATTTGTGCTACTTATTATCCTGAAGTCCATTTTTCTCCAGCTAGATTTTCTTTGACTGGTGCCTTCATCAGTTTCCCTACCATGGAGGTAAGGCTGACAGGTCTGTAGTTTCCTAGCTGCTCCTTGTCCACTCTCTTGTGCAGCAGAACCATGTCCACCATCCTTCTGTCTCTGGAAGCCTCTCCTTGCTGCATAGTCTATTAAATAGCCCTGCCAGGGTTTCAGTTAACATCAATGCCAGTTCCCATGGTACCCTCAGATGCTGCCCATCCAGCCCAAGGGCCTTGTTTACCTTAATGGCTACTAGTCCATTTTCTACTCTTTTGCCAGTAAATTTCTATAGTTTCATTTTTGGGAGCGCTCTATCAGCTGTGTTTATGCCACTCTCTGACAAGGGTCCACTATTCTCCCCAATGAATACTGAGCAGAAGTAGTCATTTAACACAGCTGCCTTCTGCCAGTCTTCCTCTATTACCCATCCCCCCACTGGCCTGACAATTCCCCCTCCCATCTTTCTTTTTTCTCTTATATATCTAAAAAATGATTTCCCCCCTCTTGACCCCTTTACTATAAGCAGCTCTGTGTCTGCCTTTATGATCTTGATGGCCCCATTGCTTCTCAAAATTTCACCTGGTACTCATTCCATTCTTCACCCCCTGCTTTTCTCTGTATCTTATAAAGGCTCTCTTTTTAGCTTTCACTGCCTCCCTAACCCTTTCGAAGAACCAAAATGGTCTCTTATACTTTCTTTTGGTAACTGTTCTCATGCATATTTTTGTTGCTTTGAAAACAGCCCCTTTTATGATGGTATGCCGTCCGAATAGTGACAATTGGAAATCGAATGACATTACAGCGACAGTTCACTGTTGCCGCTGTAATGTCACCGTGGGACCTGGCACTATTTTCTGAGGGTCTTGCACCCCTCCCTGAATCAACTCCAACTCGGAGTTGATTATCTATATCATGGGGGGTGCAGGGGGCAGAACCCTCCACATGGCAGGTTCGGTGGGGCAAAGCACCCCAAAAGAAAACTAACTTTCTTTGGACTAGTTTATGCTGACCACAATTGTGGTCAACATACAGTAAATCCATTTCTGTAATGTCAGTTGACAACTTTGTTGCCGCACCAGCATCATGGATCCTTTTATGATCCCCCATTTTTCCTCCACTCCTCTGATGCTGTGTACTCCAGCTAATCTGCCTTGCTCATATGGTTGAAATCTGCTCTCCTGAAGTTTCGCATGTCAACCTTAGATGATGGCTTACAGTACATGTGCCCAGGGCCTCCTCTAACCTCGTAGTAGTGTGATTGCTGAACCCCAGTAGTTCCTGACCTGTACTCCACCTACCTTTTCCAAGTTGGTAAGTAACACATCTAGAATGGCTGACTGTCTGGTGGGATCCCTGAATGTTGTGTCAGCATGCAGTCTTTCAAGACATCAAGCAGGACCTGACTTCTGGAGCTCCTGGCCACTGGGATGTTCCAGTCAATGTCTGGCAGGTTGAGCTCTCCAACTATTATAACCCCCCCCTTTGCCGCCGCCTCCCTACTTCAGCACTCAGTTCCTTATCTCTCTTCTTCCTGCCTTGGTGGTCTGTAAACCACCCCATGCAAGTCTTCCTACCAGACAACTCTGGAGTTGAACCTACAGTGATTCTACCTCCTCTTCCTCCCAATGGTAGCATCTTCTACTGCCTAAATCCCTTATCTGATTTAGATGGCCCCATTCCACCTCTACCTATCCCTCTATCGTGCCTATATAAGATGTAGCCTGGGATTACTATGTCCCAATTAGTGCTGTGCAGAATTTTCAAATTCCAGTGGCATGAAATTTCATCGAATCTTCGAAATTCTGCTGAAATACCATCGAATTTCACTGGAAATGGAATGGCGGAATTCCTCAGCACAAAAATGTGGAATGCGTTTTTCTGCAACATTTCCATGGAGTTTTGTTCAGTGGATCTCAATTTTCAGCTGAAATGATTGTGGATGATTTTCCATGGAAAACAATGCTGTTCCATGGAATATTATTCTGTAGCTCTAAATATTTTCCATGGAAATGGTTGCAGAATGATTTTCCAATGAAAATGCTGTTCTGCAGAATATTATTCTTCAGATCACACCAGGCAGAATTTTGCAGATGAACCAACAAGATTCTGGCAAGAAATTCCACTGGCAGAATGGTCATTTTGCGCTAATTTTGCCAGTGGAATTCTACATTCTGCACAGCAATAGTGCCAGTCATTGTTCACACATTGGCCACAGTTTCTGTAACGACCACTAGATCTAGTCCAGAGTCTGCCATCAATGCCTGAAGCTCACTAATCTTATTACCTAGATGCACTGAGGCATACCACCTTCTGACATGTGCCTGCACCTTCATTGATTCTCACTTACCCTTCCTATCACCCTTACTTAATAACTTTGGTGTTTCCCCTTTCTTTCATGTTTACTGTGTCTACTCTCCCCATCCCCTGGACTCTTTCCTCCCATCTATTATTTCTTAAACACCTTACCCCCGTCCCCAGGGGAGTCCTGTACAGGTTCTGTGCTGTTCCTTCCTCCGCAGTGGAATCACCAGCCCCTTTCTCCCCTGCAGCTAGTTTAACCATCTGCCAATGTAGATATCAAACTTCTGCCCTAATACTCTAGTCCCCACTCCTGTCAGGTGAAGGCCATCACCGTTGAAGAGCCTTCTGTCCCAGAAGCCTCCCAGTTTCCTATAAAGTGATGCCTCTGTTCCCGACACCACCCCTTCAACAACCTGTTGAACCCCTTGATCTACACTTCACTTACTATATTTTGCTCATTCTCCCCACCCCAGGCAGGAAGGACTGTAGAAAAGGCTAGGGAAGCTGAGCGCTTCCTCAATCTGTCCCCCAACCTCTGAAAGTCCCTCTTCACCATGTCTACTGGCTGATTCGCCAGATTATTGGTACCAAGGTGCACCAGTACCCCCTGTTTCCCCCTCCTCCACTATGCTTTCTACATTATCCCAGTCTTGGATGGCTAATGCTCCAGGCAGGCCTCTGACCACCCCATTCCCCTTATGTTTCTTACCTACCACCCTCTCTATCTTTCTCAAAATACAGTTTCCTAGCACTAGAATCCTCTTGATAACTTCTGCCCTCCCTTGTCCCGGGGGTTATCAAGTCTTCCTTGCCATCAGCACCAATTGACCCATGGTCACCCCTGCCCAAGTCAGTCATCTGTGCCAAGGTGGGTAAAATGGTTTGCCATTGGTACCTCCTAGGATGAGCTGACTGTTGTGTGATTGTCCCTGCCACCTGATCTTCCCCTCCCTACCATCCATCCCCATGCCAGTTGGCCTCTAAGGAAGTGGGGGTGTGGGGGGGGTGGTCACAAGCTTAGTTGGAGTCACAGCTGGAATATTTCCTCCCAAGCTACTGCCAACTGAACATGGAGCTGCCTGATGTTCCTGAAAATATGGCATTGTCCACTTATCCTAAGCATAACCTTGGAGATGAGTGCTCCGACATTCCTACAGCTAACTACCTCTCCATTCACCCAATATTCCATTCCAGTCAGTTAAATGTCCTTGCTATTTGCCTAAGATTAAGTTACTTAGTAGTATTTGATACTAGGCTAAGAGGTCTTCACAGGCTGCAGTCTCTTATATTGATTCCTATGACAAAGAAAATAATACATTCTTTATAATAATTCCACAAATGCAATCTCCAAAAATATATAATAGAAAGAAAGTTTAAAAATACTTAGCTTCTCAGAAGATTCCAAATTCTAAAAACCTAACTCAGAGTTAACTAAAGTTCTAATTAGAATAGAAGAAGTTTACCCCAACTGGGAACTCATGAATTATGGCAGATTCAAACTCATGATGTTGCCAGTCCAAAATCCCAAATATAACTGAACTCTCAGAGCAACACAAGATACAAGTTCATTTTGCAGGCTGGTTCTGTTTACCCACATCATTGAACATGCCTCTCTGACCTCACACCTTGGGCCTTCCTTTGATCTCGGAGGACCTTTCTGCATCAGAACTGGTCCAAACTGGTTTTGTGTATTGGAGCTTGGTTGCTTTGTTATCCTGGCTGACTACTCGGCAGGGGCTGGCTCGTCTGGGTGCACCAGCCATGTGTTTATGGTCAAAACATTTCTACGAAAGGGACTCTGTCATCCCAAAACAAAAGGCTTTAAATCAAAAGACTTCTGCTAACCCACACTCACTTGTTCTCTCAGGGACAGCAGATTTAAAAGACAGTAGTCTTGGTTCCTACCCACCTTCCACACGACTCAACATATTTTACAGACAACATAATTAGTAAAATAAAAAGAAAGGCCTTGGTTGTTTTATCTGTTACATCTCCCTTAACAATATCTTTCATATTAGTAGGGTTGCTCTACATGCTATGCATCCAGTTTTCTCTCTGGTTTAAGGAGTCATTAATACTTTAAGGCACTTCCCTTTCTTTACTGGGCCACTGGTTATAGCCTAGACAAATCATCTGCACTGTCATGCTGTGACACACACACACTACGGTGCCTAACGTCCATATTATAGGACTGAAACATCAGACTCTAGCTTAACAATTCGAGGTTTCGCCCACTGGTGCCATGCAGCCATGTGTGGTCAGTGACCAGTGTGAATGCTATCCCATACAAATATGGTTGCAGCTTCTGCGGAGCCCAAACTGTACCCAGACACTCCTTATCAATTGAGTAGTGGAGTAGGCCCTCTCTGGGTAGCAGCTTACTGCTCAGGTACACGCCTGGGTGTTCCTCCACCGTGTGGGGAACCTGACTCATAACCACTCTTAGTCCATGATCGAATGCATCCATGTTCACAATAAACATCAGAGAATAGTCAGGGCTCACAAGCACAAGTGCCCAACACACTACATCCTCCGCTTGGCCGAACGCTGTCTCACAGTGATCCATCCATTGACATTTTTCTGGTGTCTTCTTTGTTGTGAGATCAGACAGGGGCTTGGCCATACTTCTGAAGTTTGACGTAAACTTCTGATAGTATCCAGTCATTCTTAGGAATGCTCCTGCTTTTCTCATTGTTGTGGGCATGGTCTGTCCCTGTATTGCCGCAGTTTTTGCTGGCTAAGGCTAAATGTACCCAATCCCTTCCCTGTGCCAAATGTACAACATCTCTGCTATCCCTATTTGGAACGTCTCCTTGACTGTCAGCCCTGCAACCTTCAGTCAGTGGAGTACCTCAGTCACATGCCTGGTATGATCCTCCCATGTCTGGCTGTAAATGGCAATGATGTCCATGTATGCCAGACCAAAATCTCCTGCCCTAAACATAATGCAGTCCACAAGCAGTTGAAAGGTGGCTGGTGCATTCTTCATCCCAAATGGCATTACTCAAAACTCGAATAGGCCAAATGAAGTGACAAAGTCAAATCTATAACTGGCTTCAGAGGTCAGGGATGCCTTGCAATATCCCTTTATCAGGTCTACAGTTGTCAGGTACATGGCTCGCCCGACCTCACTAGGACCTTATCTGTCCTGAGCATGGGGTATGCGTCTGACACTGTACAGCTGTTGAACTTGCAGTAGTTGAAGCAGAACCTCATGGTCCCAACCTTCTTTGGGAACAGTACCACCAGGGAGGCCCTACTATCTATCTACTATCTACTAGACTGCTGGATTATGTTAATTGCCAGCATTTCCTTAATCTTCCCCTCAATGGTATGTTTCACTCCCTCAGTGGCTGACTCAGCAGGGTCTGGGAGCTTGTATCCACATGGTGCCCCTCTAGCGCCCCCCCACAAGAGCCAATGACCTCCTAAGTTTTAGTATCAAACCTGCTGAGGACCCCTGCCCCACACACTCCACCCCAGTCAACACCTACGGTGCAATCATAGCAGATCAGCAGCTGACAAAGCCCTTTGCTCACCTCCTTGGCTGGCTACCATTTGACAGTCACATAACATTATCACATACTCTTGACTGCGTTCTGTGGCTTTCAGATGGTGGCCGGCTGAGGAGGTGAGTGGTGGGCTTTGCTGGCCAGCAATCTTCTACAATCATACCGTGAATGTTGACCAGGGTGAGGAGGTGCAGGGGTCTTCAGCAAGTGGGCAGATGACACTTGCATGGGGGGGGTAATTGAAGCTTGGTATCAGGATGCTAGCCCACCAGGGAGTTTGCATATACATGGGACCTGCAGCAATTGGGGAGGGGGTCCACAGGAACACCAGGGACCATTCAGTATTAACAGTACAGGGGGCAATCAGGTGGTCCACTAGACTACCGGGGATATGTTACCACTCAGCGCTAGGGGACTGCTGCGCTAATGCAAATGGGATCATTATGGGCATGCAGATGGTCCCTGAGGGCCGTGCATGCCCAGTGAGCCCATGTGCATGCTTAAGCTGAATATGGACCACAAGAGCCATGGCACTATCCTGTTAAAGGCAGTGATCTCCTGTGGGTCATATGGAGCCTTAGCCCATATCTGCACAGTGCATATCCACTTAGTGCTGTGCCAGCCTGGCCTGATATTCAGTCAGATAGCATGCTCTGTCAGTGCACGCTAACTGGCTGAATGTTACTCAGAGCAGGCCATGCGCTATTTTTACTGCAGTGCAACAGGCTATGCTTGCAACTGGCTCTGAATATGGGGGCTATAATGAGAACATGTTTAATTAAACAATGCGTCATGGGCATAAGTAAAAATGGCCAAAAATGTAACAATTTCCACTGGAGTTTTCTAGGTGTCACTATGTTTTTCTGCCTATTACAGCTTTACCAGTCACAAATTGTAGTGAGAAAGAAATAATGTGAACTACTTTACCAGTGTGTGTGTCCAAACGCATTCTCCTTTATAACTTACAGTTTCTACATGCTCTTAGCTTTATCACTAATTCTGAATCTGTGATAATTACTGTTCCTGACAATAACCCCACTTCATGAACCTTTGCCACGGGATCATGTAGGTTCCTATCCACACATGGTCCTGCTTTACTTTCATTAGGACAGAGCTGTGGAAATGAACCTCCAGCACCAGAAAAGCTAACATTTTGACAGAGATGTACAAATCTGGAAGCAATTTCATTCACAGCACATAAAGGAAACCATGTGTGTGGGGAAATGCCGCTTGATGGCCATTTTTCATTTATATGATAAATGGGTCACTAAACAGCATGAAATCATCCCAAGTGGTGCTTCAGAGCAAACAGTGCAGCATTCAGAAATGAATTATCGTCAGCACAGCCCTTGGACAATCCTTATAACAATAGTTGCAAAAGGCACATTTTGAGACATGAAATTTATATAATACATTGTCATAACATTTTTATAAGACAGGCAGCATTTCAACACGTGAACCAGTAGCTCTAAGATGTCCGGTGACAACATTGCTGCGATGCCGGCTTTAAGTTCTTGCTCTCCCAACCTAGCCTTTAAATCCCCCTACAGAACTAGTTTTTCAAAGCAAAATCACTTTTCATCAACAGCAGAGGGGAAGTGGGGATCACAGTGAAGCCCCCCAAACTGAAAATTAGCTCTCCAGTACTGGATGAAGAAGGACTAAGAGAGGGTCTATCCTACTCTGAATACTTGCTGGGCTCCAACGCACCTCCAGCCTATGCAGACAGCCCAACAAAATGAAGCAAAATGCCCCACAAAGGAAAGAGACTGGAGGTTATCCTAAAGGAACTACAGCCTTCATAGCTGGCATAAAAGACGAAATGAGATCCATGACAGGGGACATTAATGAACTGGACCATCCAGACAGAGTGGCAACTAACAAAGACTGATGCCTGGGTGGACAAGCTGAAGATTGCAGTGGCACACCTCACTGAAATGCAAACACACATAATGGAGAGTCAAGAGGGTGCTGAAAATTGAGCAGAGAGGAAAACATTCATTTATGTGACATTTCAGAGAACTCTGAAGGCTCAAACATTTTCAACTTTATAGACTGTATTCTCCATCCTGCCCTAGAGTTCAATGTTGACTACAAACAGGATACAGAATGCACCCATCGAGCTCCAGGCCCTAAGCCTTTCTTATTGAATGCCCAACCCAGATCCCTTACCATCCACTTTCTTTAGTATGCGGTCAAGGGTGATATTGTACAATGAACCTGGAAGCAGAAAACAGTAATTTAGGGTACCACCTGGGTGTACTTTGGCAATGATTTCTCACCCAAAATCATGCAAATGGGTAGGAGGGAATGGAACAGATACCACTCCTACAAACCCCATGAAACAGCAGTACAATTTTAAAACCCCTCTATGGGGCTAAACACATTGAGCAGTTCCCCAACGGCCAAATCATGTATCATTCAGCAGGTGAAGCAGAGGTGGAAATGGTAGGAAGAGAGCTCCCAGTCCAAGATCACTGGTCTCATCAATCAGCTGAGCAGGTTCCAGACATCTCACGGCAGATGGCAGGAACTTCTTGTCATAGGTGGTAACACACAGTGGAAATCATTGCTGGAATTGTGATGTAATGGAAAGAACTTTGCAAGTATACCCTGGCCACCTGAAAGCTTTTGTCTGGATGCCTGTAACCTCACTGTGGCTTGAGATAGGTGCTGGGATTGATATACTTGTGGGGATGGGGGCGGGACTAGGGAATGAGCAGTAGAGGCAGTGCTATACAAAACAACCTGGTGGTCCTCTCTTCACACTCCCCACTCAGTGGGGTTAGGAACTCCAGTTCTAGAGGAGAACAGCAAACTGTTTGTATCAGGCACAAGTTCCATATTCCAGTGTCTGGGGAAGGAAGCTGATACATCAGTTGGGCCTCTTCTCCTATGTAGAACAGGTCTGAGTGCTCATGAAGAACTATCTAGACCTCACAAAAAGTTGTTGTCCTATCCTATATACCTGGAACAGTGTATGTCCCTCTCATACTACAATTACACTGGTACAGTCGGCAGGTAGGGATACAGAGAGTATCCTAACCAGTCACCAACCTAATCAGTTTTTGGCACTTAGAGATGAGGCTATTTCTGATTCAGTGGCAGCCCCCCCTTATTATGGCCTGTTTTCTTGCCTGGCTCTTGCCCACCTGCCTCACCAGGAACCCTCCGGGAAGATTGTCAACACCAGCATAAACTCTGGCACTGGCCAGACTGGAAGACCCTACTTTACAGTTAAAACATTCTTTCCCTGATCTTTACCTGTGACAACGCTTGCTGTAGAGGGCAATTTGTTGTCTGCCCCTTGCTGCACTGTAAGACTAAAGACATCAATGTGACTTACTCATACTACCGTGTTATAAGTAAGCCATAAGACACCACGGGGAGTGCATTACACTGTGATAACTACACTCCCAGGGGCATTGTCTGCCCCAAGGAGTGTGGTTATCACAGTGCAGTGCATGACCCCGAGTGTCGTATTGCACTTATAAAATGGCATTCTATTTTTAAAGTATGTTTTATTAACAGAATAAAAGTTTTTAATGTTTAAAAGCTGAAATGAATGTATGTTTGTAAGCTAAAATAGTCCTTCTGCCTACTAGAACTACATTGCATTTACTGGTTTCTTGAAGTCTTTTGACCTAATATAGCTCCTGTAGTTGTAGCTTTTTTTGAACACCTGTAGTGTCCTGTAGTTCTGCCCAACTGAGTCTTCTGTAAAGAGATGCTTCATTAAAGAGACGTACTGTGTAGGTATTTTTCTATTAGTTGTGCCCTCGTCATCCCCCGCTAGGTCTTTCCTACTGCTTTCTCACTGCCAACACCCATGTCCACACCAACACCACCATTGATCTCTGACAGCTGATTGCCATCTGACTGTTCACTCACTTGCTTGACTGCCTGCCCAATCTCTCATTAGCTACAGCATGATAAACACTGTCTCAACTCTCAGTGGTAAGAATAAACTTTATTTTCATGGTTTGTAACTGCAGAAAATCGCTAAGTTTAAAAAATACAGCATTACAATCAGGAATGGGTGTTTTAGCTTGTGTGCCATAGGGCCCTTGTCTCACCCTGGAGCTTGCCTGGTGATGTTGCCACCAGCACGCTACCATCTGCAGCAGTTAACTGAGAAAAGTACCAGTGCTCTCTGTGGCAGGCGAGGAAACACATGGCTGTGTCACTGACATTCCGTGCAGCACAATCGGCATAAGAGGCACTGTTGGACGAAAGCAGTAATGTAACGGCCGCTGGGGAAGTTATAAGTGTTTTACTAATGTTTAAAAAGTTGATTGTGTTAGTTTTGACACAGCCAAGAGGGGGGTGGGGTGTGTGAATAAGATGGCAGAGAACAATGATGGGATGAAAACCTTAGTGGGATAAAAAAATAGCGACTTCAGAATACTGTAAGACTCTAAATAGAATGCCTTAAAAATTAATCACCGAGTCATCACAGTCTGTGCTCCGGCTGTTTTACTGAGTCTAGTTGTTTATAGTACATTGTAGTCCTATGGTGCACTAGAAATAACCAATCAGATTACTCCATTGTTCTCTGCCATTTTATAAGACAGTAATTTACAAACGGTCCTCCTGGGTTATAAGGCAGTGACTCTGGATCCTTTGGGACTGTGGACTGTGCAGTAGGACTGCTCTAACAGGACATCAAGAGATCTGCCACAGATTTGTCTTATCCCCTATTGTGTAATTCTCGCTCTCTGTTTTTAATATATAGACAATTCCTATCTGGAACTTTGGTCTGCACAACAATGAGACTAATATGAACAGCATGGAAATAGTGGAGATTTATTTTTCATATGGTTACAACCTTTCCTTACCAATTACATACTGGTAGACTTTGTCAGGGTTTGTAATATGACTTTGGGGGCTGGACAAGTTTTGAGGTGGTTTTATAATATACTGTAATACTGCCTCATGCTCAGGGGTATTATACAAGGACTGGGGCCTGCTAATGGATTGGGTACTACCACCCATTATTAAGTTCAAGTTTATTGCACGAGTATCTCCATTGAGCAAGCACATTCACAAGGAGGTCCTGAGGAACATATATCAGGAACATATACAAAGAAACAATACAAGGAAACAAGCAGTCCTGGTACAAGTAATAACATTGGTCAAATAATAACAATAAGGTAACGAGGAACATATATCAGGAACTTATTCAGAAAGACGACACAAGTATACAAGTTTAGACCAATGACAGCATGGCTAGGACTATGGGTTGGTAGATGCCCGACATTGGGAAGTCATGAACTCAGCATGCCATATTTTACTTTCATGACCTATTTTAAATTTTTGCTTTTTCCCTCTAATTTGGGGGCAGCAAGACCTCCAGGAGTTCCTGCAGTTCAGGACACACTGTGCTATGACTGTATTGTTCTCCTTGCCCCATAGGGTGGGCTTACATGCTCACCCCTCTTTTGGAAGTCTGTTCACTTTTATTAAGAGGGAGGGAGGGAGGGAGCCCCACCTTACGTGGAGGACCGCTCACTGCATAGATGTCAGTAGCCTTGTTGGCACCGACACCTATTGGTTTCGTAGTGAGAGCATCAGGGTATGCCCACTTCAGCAGTTCAGAGATAAAAGCTGCCCAGTTGGCACTATATCGTAGCCTCACACCACTTGTTCCATACTAGTTGCATTATTTTTTGTGCATTTTTTTTAAACAGTAGGTTCCACTTAAAATCTTTCAATTCATGTATGATACTGTTTTCTTGGTGGCGGTAGTCAGACCAGACATGGTAAGGGGTGCAGGGAATAGAGGACAACAAACTCGAGGGGTGTCAGCTCAAGCCTATTTGTTAGTTTTAATAAGGGTGCACATGATCCCTTTCAAGTTGTATCTCAAAATATAAATGGACTCAGCACCTCAGTAAAGCACCCTAAAATAAAATGAGCTCTTGAGCACCATAAGGCGCAGTAGATCCTATTGCAAGAAACCCACCTAACTGCTTCAAGACAATCTAAATTACAGGAATATATGATTGACCAGGTGATCAATACAGCCTACTCTAATGGCTGGCACCAAAGCACGGTTATACAGGTACTGAAACATTCTTCTTTCCATGTTCACAACACATATGCTGACAGGGAGGGAAGACTTGTGCTACCAGGCAGTACCATTCATGGTCATGCACTTATAGTGGGTAGTCTTAATCTCACTCCTGGGACAGATGCATCCACGCTGCGGAGGATCTGTGATAAAATCTTGGAGTTAAATACAGAGTTCTGTTGCTAGGGGGAGATTTTAATTTACTGATAGACCAATATAAAAACAATATGAATCCACAACCCCTCCATGTCAGCCTCTGGCCAGAAACATGGTAGGAGGTTCATTAAGGAGCTGTGTCATGTGGATATCTGTGACACACTCGACACATTTTTTGTGCAACCTTGCAATACTCTCAGATTGACTACTTGATAAAGATTGCAGAAAGTATAGGTTGGGCTGCCTCTGCTGATACAGACCCATTTCTATTATCTCAGCATGCCCCTATCTCAATCATGCTTCAACTCAGTCAGTCCAAGGAGCAGCAACAGTGGTGGTTTAATGTTACACTTCTTCGGGACCCTGCATTTCAAGAGTAAATCAAAGAATTCCATCCTAGAATCATTCAAGAAGGTGATTCTTCAGACATGGCTCATTATGTTTTATGTGACCTGCTAAAAGTATTGGCAGGAGAAAATCTAAACTATGTTACCTGTAAGAAACAAGAACTTTCTAGGGCCAACAACATGCCTGCCTTTAATTTACCTTGATGTAAAAATTTGTAATCGTTGTGTAACTGATAAGACATATAGAGAATAATCTTCTAAAATCATTATCAAAGAAATAGCCAGGGACCATGAATGCCTAGCAATAAAGCTTTTGACAGAGCGAGAGCACAAACCTCTTGTCATCCTGTCTGTGCATATCCCACCAAGTAAACAAAATCCAGCCACAGAGCCACTTACTGACTACTTCATGCAACTCAGTCAGAACTGGGAATACGTTGTTACTGGTGACTTTAACATCAGTTGGAATGCTAAGTCCAGCACAGGTCATAAGGATAAGATGTCCAGCCTGTTTCTCACACAAATGGTCACTGAGCACACCAGGACAATTATAAAACAGGCACCATGACGCTACTTGAGTGGGTACTAGTTACACACCAAGATATGGTTACATTTGTTAGAGTTCTGCCAGATATCCTAAGTGATCACTTTCTAGTGCAATGTCTATGGATGGTTAAACAGAGACGGTCACCCCCTCCCCCCAGATCACAGACAGCCAGGTCCTTAACAAAAAGAAGGGGCCTGAATCCAAATCTTACTTGGCCCAAATTATTTGGAGCTTCTTAGATGTCATTCTCGATATTGACTCAGCCCTAGAATTCTTTGTCTCTGAGCTCACACATGCCTGAGATAAATTAGCACCCTTTAAAAAATGCAAGGCAAGAGGAACACCATCAGGTTGGAAATCCCCTGAACTCCTTGCCTACGTGAGGGATAGGGACAATCTGTGAGCATTGGCCAGTGAAACAGAGTCCTCTGTCCACCTGCAAAGGTGAAATGAAGTCTGCAGTAAGTGCACCAGTATGATTAGGAAGGGAAAATCTGATCTCCATAAGGATCAGCAGACCAAGAACTGCAGCAATGGCAGAAAATTCTAGGACAACATCTCGGCATTTTTTAGTAAGGGAGTTAAAATTACTCCTCAAGTGCTCATGGTAGAGAGTCGAGAGGTCTTTGATCTGACTGAAATTGCCAGTTACTTTAACACATCCTTTACTGATCTTAGTTCCATTATCTCCACCGGGCCTGCCCATACCCCTTGCAGGAACCTGGTCCTGAGGGCTCCCAGATGGGGGGATCTGAATGAGGGTACCCTAAATTCTAATTTAAAGTGGCTTCAGTCAAAGACACCTGAAAAACCATCAGTAGGGTACTTGGCAAAACTAGGTGTGGGAGTGATTTGGTTGGTATTTAATTTCTTGACCTGGTGGTAGAGGAACTTTCCTACGCCATCTTTAGAATGTTTAACTTTTCCCTTTGCTACTCACAGTTCCCTGAGAAGTGGAAATCCACACTGGTCACAACATTTTTATTTCGTAGAACTGTTTGCTCCTCTGTTACCACCTACGCCTTCCAACAGACCCTTGCTCCAGTTGCCCCAAGTCCTGTCTGCTGCTCCTCCCCTGTCTCCCCTGTCTAACTGGTGGAGATCTGCATGTTGCAGGACCTGAGAGTGCCAAGGGTGGTCATGCTTGATGATGGAGAGCAGTGCATTTTTTTCCCTCATTTTTCTCCCTGCCTATCCTCTGGAGCCATGACAGACATGGAAGTGCATGTACATGAAGGCAAACATGTGGTCCAGATCCAGCAACCCCACTCCACCCTTTCAGCCTATCAGCAGTCCCCCAAGTTTCAATGCTACCACTGGACCTCCATCTGGTGGCAGCCAAGAGCTGAGGAAACTCACCTCCCCAATCCAAGAGAGGAGAGTTGCCAAGCAGCCACTTGGTCCTCTCCCATCCCCCCCTGCTGACCCCTGGTGACCCGAGCTCATTCCTGAACTCAAGTAACTAACGTGGAAGAGATGAGGCACCTAAGTGCCTCAGCCTTCTGTGCCACTGGATCAGCTTACACCATTATTCGAATGCAGTGACTGCACTAGCCTTGCCAATTACAGACCATTTCTATTCTCTCCCCCTCCCCCACTCCATCCAAGGCCCTTGAGAGAATAGTCTCTAACCCACTTGTCACATACCTCTAAAAATGCAGTGTCCAGTGTGTACAACAGTATGGCTTCTGGAAGCTACACAGTAACAACACGGTGCTGTTGGAATTCAACAGCTATATTCATGAGACCCTTGACAATGGTGACCTTGTTGGACATATATATATATATATATATATATATATATATATATATATATACTGTATATGTATATATATATATGTATGTATATGTATATCGACCTTACTAAAGCCTTCAGCCTGGGTAACCACAAGCTCCTACTTAACAAACTCCCTGGCCCGAGTTTGTCACAGAACACAGTTGGCTGGTTTTGTTGTTATCTCACCAACCGCTCCCTGGGTGTGAAGATCGACATTGTCTGACATTAGGGAAGTATCTATTGGTGTCCCCATGGCTCTATCTTGGACCCACTTCTATTTTGAATCTTCATAAATCAACTGCCTGATGCCTGTCAGACAGCCAACTTACTCTTCTATGCCGATGATGCTGTCATCAACTCCAAAAACCTTGGCCAGGACTAGGGGTGTAAGTTTGTCATGGCAGTCATACACATCATTGATTCCATGACGTTTGATCTTTTTTTAATCCATCTTTATTCGCTTTTTTCAAGAAAAAATAGACACTCATACATAAACCTGGTAAAGACCAGGGTACATGGCCTTAAACTGACCGTGTGAACTATGTACAGCCCAATCATGTACATCCACAGCAGGTATCCACCCGTAAAACAATCCGGGTCTCATATATCATCCATACACTATCACATTAAATCTGCAAATCAACTCATTTTACCCATCATACCCTAACACCCTTACCACCATAACCCTTTATCAGCATTGAGTCCCACTTGGTATCCCAAATCTTCCCCTCAAGGGTGGCACCCTTCTGTGTCCCCTGGAAAGAGAGAGAGTCCCCCATGCCCCCCTGAAGCTAACAGACCCTTACCATCCTAAATCTACCCTCAACTGTATATCCTACTCACCACCACAACACGCAAAATATTACCAAAAATAACACTTCCAAGCTCCCGAATGGTTCTCATCTGCTAATCCCCCTCCGACAGACAGCCTGTGTTTACCCACTTGTGATCTGGAGAGTATATACTGCATCAAGCATTGCCCATCTCTTAGCATATAATCTCCCTCTCCCTCTCATATAAAAATATCTCCTTATTTTAACCAACATCCCCATTAAATCTTTTACCCATTGGTTCTAAGTGTAAACATGGTCATCTTTCCAGTGCTTTAATAGAAACGCTTTAACTACCGCAGTCATCAAGGAGAGATGATACCTAGGTATAGCACCCAAGATTTGGTAAAAATCACCCAAAATACATATCTCTGGCATTATAAATTCTGAATAATCCAACACTGGATCCATACATCTTTTGATTTCCCCCCCAAAGGGGTGCTATTTTAGTACATCCCCAGATCACATGTAGAAGATCACCTACTCCCCCCTCACATCTGAAACACAGGTCTGTCTGTCTCAAGTTTCTATTACATAGTTTCACAGGGGTAAAGTACAAATTGGAAACAATAAAAAATTGCATACTTTTATATTTAGGTATAATATTGTATTTGCTGCTTTCCTAAATATTGTCCCAATCTAAATTCCACGGAACCATCACTTT
Organism: Neoceratodus forsteri; assembly: GCA_016271365.2. Classification (NCBI taxonomy): domain Eukaryota; kingdom Metazoa; phylum Chordata; order Ceratodontiformes; family Ceratodontidae; genus Neoceratodus; species Neoceratodus forsteri. Next base: position 1,702,942,353 of record CM028129.1, on the reverse strand, counting down.
GTCCCAGTATCCGACTCTCCTAGTAGAGCTTGGGCTAAGAAAATCTAACATTACTTTATATATTTGTGATAACAGATGAGCTCTTGCATCAACCTCCTCAAGCATCCCCCAAGAAAGAGACTTGTCTGTAATACCCCCCAACTTCCTCATCACACCCTCTACCATATGTTTGATTTGTAGCTTTTGGAAAAAAGGCATTCCGACACATCTTGGTGGTAAGACCACTCTGGTACCTTGAGCAATTTCCCTTAACCTCATACCCAGCATCTGATTAGCCCACTGTGGGTTAACTACCCGATTCCCAACCATAAAATTTGGGTTACCCAACACTGGCTGAACTCCAGCCCTCATTTGTCCCTTTCTCTGCGCAGGGGTAAGGAAAGACCACCAAGTGCCTGCTGTTTTCACAACTGGGTTCCCATACCCTCTTTTGAAGATTTTCCCAATATTAGCATACAAAATTGCTTCTGGGGTGAGACCCACGTCTTTTAACATTTGCCTTTCCAATGGGAGCCAGATTGGGTTATAACTCTCCCCCCTCAAGCTCTTTAACCCACTGGCTCATCAGACCCAACTGGCCTGCCATATAATACATATGGAGATCGGGTAGTAAAATCCCACCCCTTTTATATGATAATTACAAAATATTATACTTTAGCCTAGGCAGCCTATCATTCCATAGAAATCCCGAGATTAGTTTCCTAATAGTACTGAACCACTTTTGAGGAATACTATATGGGGCTAAATATACCAGGTATAACAAACGGGGTAATATATTCATTTTGATAAGACCCAATTGGGTCATATAGTTTAAGGGAAATTTATTCCACGTTATTATATCCCCTATAAGTTCTGATATAATTTCCCCTATGTTAGTTTCTGCCCCCCTCTCCAAATCCGCGGTAATCCAAATACCTAAGTATTTAATTTTATCTGTCCTCCATTGAATTTGCAGTGGTATAAAATCAGCCTTTGTAACTCACTGCATCAAGCGGAGAATTTGGGTCTTATCCAAATTCAGCTCATAGTTGGAGACCCTAGAAAAATGCTCTATTACTTCAGTTGCCCTCTTAAAACTAGATGCTGGATCCTCCAAATGCAGCAATATATTATCTGCAAAGATTGAAAGTTTCAACTCTCTCCCCTCTATCTTAATCCCTTTAATATGGACATCCCTATTGATAGCTCTCAAAAGGGGCTCCAAGTATATATTAAAAAGTATCGGTGAAAGAAGGCATCCTTGACGGGTCCCGTTCTCTAGCCGTATTTCACACGATAGATAGCCGTTACATAATACTCTAGCCATTGGCGCCGCATATAAATTCCTAATACCCCTAAGAAGACCCTCAGGGAATCCCATCCTCTCCATCATAGCGAAAAGGAAAGGATAGGAGACCCTATCCAAAGCCTTCTCTGCATCCAACGATATCAGCGCTAAAGGTAACTGGGAGTCGGGTGCGTAATTTAGTATATGGTGCAACTTCCTAAGAGCATCATGGGCTCCCCTTCCGGGCATAAAGCCCACCTGTTCTTGACTAATAAGACTAGGGGCAATATGCAGAATTCTGTTTGCTATAATTCTTGTGAGGATCTTAATATCTTGATTCATTAAGGCTATAGGTCTGTAGTTCCCCGGGACATCCCTGGGTTTATCTGGCTTGAGAATCAAAGTGATATACGCCTGGTACATCGGAGGATGGGGTACCCCTTCCTGCATTGTAGCACTGAAAAAATCTTGGAGCATAGGGAGTGCAGTTTGTATATGTACCTGGTAGAATTTGGCGGAGAGGCCATCTGGCTCTGGGGTTTTACCAGTAGGTAACGCTTGCACTACCCCAATAATCTCCGAGGCCATTATTGGAGCCACCAACTCCCTTGCCTGTATTGGGTCCAGTACTGGAAGGGAGAGCTCCCCTTAAAAACTCTCAATTTCTACCTCCCCAGCTAAGTCCTCCACCTGATATATTTCTTCAAAGTATGATGCAAAGGCCTCCGGCATCTCTTGTGGATCAGTTAGGAGTTTCCTCCCCATTGTATGGAAGAGACCGTTCTGCTTACTTCCCATTCTCTAACTCTAGTTGCCAACAGTCACACTGGGACATCACCCTGCATCAAATACTTAGCATTAATCTTTTCCAACCAGAATTCTATTTTACTATTATCAATATCCCCCTGGTCCTCCCGCAAGCTTTTGAGTTCAGCATCAATCTCCCCCCAAGGACCCTTCCAATGGTGCTAGCGAATCAATTGCCCCCAAAATAAATTCCTCTTTCACCCTTCTCTCTCTACTTTTTGTACAGCAATACCCTGGGCCACCCCTGCATATAAAACCTTGCAAGTGGGCCACACCAAATTTTTATTTTGAAGTGTAGGAATTTGCTGCTGTATGATTTCCAACAATGCCTCCTGTAACCTATCCGGCACCTGCCGCTCCGCCAGCAAGAAATCATTCAGCTTCTATCTATACGACCTGGGAGGGGTGGGTCTGGGTTCCCACAATATTTGAATGGGTGAATGGTCCGAATATATTCTAACCCCCGTGGTCACTTCCTTAATTTCCCCAATCACCTCTCTATTTACCAGAAAAAAATCAGTTCGAGACTGGCTCCTGTGGGCTGCTGAGTAGAAAGTCATAGACATACTCCCCTTCGAGTACAGTTTAATTGGGTTTACCAATGCCGTCACATCAGGTAATCTGTTCAAAGCAATCTGGGCCTTTGACAAAGGCGCTTTAGATGATGGGATTCTATCTTCATAATTACTAAGGCAGGTATTCCAGTCTCCCACCAATATTAATAAAGGCGATAGAAGATCCGCTAAGTCACTTTCAATAGAGGCAAAGAACCCAGGATCTGGGGGTGTTGAGCCATAAATAGAAGCCACCGAAATTGCCTTGCCCAGCAAGGTGCCCAAGAGATTTATCCCTCTACTATCCTCCCTGGCCTTAACTTGCACCACCTCATATGGGCAAGATTTCTTTATTAGTATCACCACCCCTCCTGAAGCTCTTTCCCTACCTGTCCCGTATGCCTGCCCCACCCATCGTCTCTTAAGCCCCTTCAATTCCTCTGTCAGTAGGTGTGTCTCCTGTAAGGCAGCAATATGTGCCCCCATTAGCTCTATATGCCTTAAGATCAGCATTCTCTTACATCTACCCCTGAGTCCTTTAATATTCCAAGAGATTATTTTAATGCCTGACATTTACCAAAACGTCAATATACTTTGATTAAGCCAGCTCTCTTCTTTTGCTCCAGGTCTGCTTTCACCTTACTTCCAATGTTGGACTCTCTCTCTTTCCTGCCCTCCCCAGCCCCCCATCAATCCTCGATCCATATATCATCCTCCTACCAAATATCGAGTCATGGATGAACCCGTTCCTGTGCTACTCCCCACCCCACCCATGTCCAGGTAACTCCAAGACCATACCCAAAACCCACCAAACTATTAATGCATAGTATTATACCTTTCCCTGCTATATTTGATTCCTCATATCTTCTGCAGCCCCCTCCCCTACAGTGCACCTTGTTCCCACTTGTAAGAACTGCCTCTCGTCCCTACCTACAATATAGGTAGGGATCCCCCAATCTCAATTTTCTAGTAAACTAACAGACCTAGAGGACACTCCCTTTCCCATGTCCCTTAATCTATTAATAGTCCCTCTCGTACCTTAGGGAGAACCATTAATAGGCTCTAGGTCCCAAGTTACTCCCTCTATATTATCCCTATAGCACTGCCCCAACAATTATACCACAAAGTGCCATTTACGTTATTTTACCTAAAGATGCAGTGTTACACCACCCCATTTAGGTTCAGTTACCTCCAACAGCACTAAGAGCTCTGCCCCCTTAGAGGTTGGTAAATTAGCTGTCCACCCCTTCTACTAATGTAGGGCACCCCATCTCAAAGAGGCTATATTTGTTTAATAAACATCGCTGCTATAACAGCGCTTGGCCACCTTTCTGCTAAGTCCCACTCTGCGAGAGCATACCAAGACTTGTCTGTCTCACCTTCCTACTCTTCCCCCTGCCCACCATCCAAACCTTCTCACCATTTAACTGTCTCACCCCTTAGTATTGACTCCTCTGTCTTTGTAGGCCACGTTTTCTAACCCCCTTCCCCCCCTCAGCATCCGTGTTGCGTTTTCCCCATCTTGCCCCCACAGGGTAGTTTCCTTTCAATTACCCACCCCAGATTGGACCCTTCAACTCTTCCATCTCCCTGTCATTAATGCACAACCCCAGCTCCTTGAACCACTAGTGCACCTTCATTTTAATAACGCAGAGTCTAACACCTACTTTCCTTTTTCCCAAGGAGGGCTCTGGCACCCCCCCACACCCCTATAAATCCTTTAAATCCAGGACTAATAACAATAATCCAATAACCCAGTATAACATACAAACTGTTTAAAATGTTAAACATCAATATTGTTGCCATTTCCCCAGTCCCAGTCCTAGTACTTATCACTATGTCCTGCTCTTCAGACACACATTCAAGTTGCTGACTTGAATAAATCTGGAAGCTCAAATCGCAACCTGTCAAGAGCTTCTTTTGTGGTCAGAAACCTCTTCTCCCCTGATTGTAGCTGCACAACTAGAGTTGCTGGATATTGCAGACGAAACTTTATCCCAGCCAAATAAAGCTTTTTCTTAACTTCAATATATTGCTTCTGTTTCTCTTGAACCACCAGCGTTTGATCCTGGAAGAGCCAGAGCGAGGCACCATTCCACTGCAGGGTCTTCTTCTGCCTAGCAGTAAGCAACACATAGGATTTCTCCTTAAAATTGAGAAAGTGCATAATTATCACTCGGGGTCTAGCTCCAGGTGGTGGCATCTCCCGTAATGCCCGGTGGGCTCTCTCTAAATTATACACCTCACCAAATGGGGAAGGGCTCAGCAGCTTAAGTAGGAGATCCTGCATAAACGTAACACAGTTCTGCCCTTTAGCCCTCTCTGATAATCCTGCAATGTTCAGATTATTCCTCCTACTTCTTGACTCTTGCTCTTCTATTCTTTCTTGCAGCTTTTTAACTTGCCTTCTGACCCCCACTAAATCCTATTCCATCACAGACATTTTCCTCTCTTGTGAAGAGATCCGAGCTTCCACATCACCTAATCTTTGGGCAAGTGAATGCAACACTGGCTTCATTGCTGCAAAATCTGTCACTAGCCCCTGTAGCATTACTTTGATATCTTGAATATCCACATTATTCGAACATGAACCCCCCCTTCCCTAAATCGTCCTCTTGGTCATTCGGAGTAGGGGACTGGGACTTTGGTCATTTGGTAGCAGGGGTTCTTGCCGCTAAACACTTGCCAGCTTCAACCTCCATCCTAGTGCTTACAGCCAGCCTGCTACTGCAACCAGACGTTCACTGTTGGGGAGAATACTTTGCTTCCTTTTCACCTGAAATTTACACTGAGTCCCCCTAAAATAAGACTGCGGAGCTTCTCAACTCTACTATGACTATTTCAGTTTAAAATGGACTGATCTTGGAGGTTTTTAAGCTTATTCTTTATTTTAGGGCCTCGGAGCAGCACAGGAGACATCCGAACAGATTCAACTCATCATGTGATCTCCATGACGTTTGATCTTTATTCAGGGCGTCCATGACTTTCACTGGTGTCATCAGAATGTATCAATGATGACAGTGCCACAACATTTACTACTGTTTACTAATGATTTCATGAACAAACATTACCGGGTTCATGAGTTGTGGTAATAAGGCTATGCTGACAATCTTCTTCCTGTTTTACTACAAATGCAAGCACAGGGTCCAGAGGACTCTGGGCTTCCGCATCAACATATGTGTACACATCTAAGGAAGGATGAGAGTGCAGGGCCTTCTGGGCCCAGCACTGCCAGAGACCAATGAGGGTACAATTATACTATCTCAGAAAGTAAGGAAATTATTTACAAAAACTTTATTAATGCACTAGTTAGGGTTAAAGTGACAAAAGTAGAGAAACCTGGCATTAGGGGTTCCAACCCTATCACTCCACCCCCAACCACCACACAGCAACAGAAAAAAACATTACAGTTTCACTTCTTCTGTGTCTTAACTAAGCAGGCATGGGGTGTGCCTTGGGGTTCTCAGCCCTAACGCTCACCCCATTCTCATATACTCTACACATCCCAGCTTCCTTCATGATCGAATGGTGTGAGTGTTAGGGCTAACATCCCCAAGGCACATTCCATGCCTGATTAGTGAAGATGCAAGAGAGGTGAAACTGTAATGATTATTCCTGTTACTGTGTGGTGGGTGAGGGTGGAGTATTAGTGTTAGGGTTAGAAACCCTAACACCAGAATTCCTTACTTTTGTCACTTTAACCTTAACTAGTGAATTAATGGAGATTGTTGCAAAGAATTTTATATACTGATGGGACTGAAACCATCACAGAGAGGTACTGTATATGAGTGTTAGACATGCAGCCAATTTAAACTTCATCAGTAAAGTTGCCACCAAGTTACGAAACTTTGACTAAATGAAGCTTCACAAAGTTCCTGTAGCATCACCAACTTCGAACTCTGCCATTTTGATGAAGTTTTCTGCGTGAAATGGCATTTTGTTCTGGCAAGTGGCTACTTTGTGAGAGGAGTTTGATCACTTTGCTGAAAAAAGTGTCACTTTGCCTGGCAAAAACATTGTAAAGTCGGCCCTATGAACTTCCTGATGTTCTGGTGAAATGAAGTTTAATCAACTTCTCACATCTCTAATGCGTGTAGCTTTTCATGACCATAGGCATGAGAACCGGAAAGTGAAAAGAGGCAGTTATGGCACCCTACAAACATGAAAAGGGAGGCAAGATGCTGATTTATCAGAGAAACAGAATAACACAATCCCAAATACAGTCAGTATTAGAATTGTTTTGACACTTTTAAGGGGAATACGATGTAAGGCCCAGTCAACACCCTGTGTCTAAGGATATTAAGTGGCATACCTCATCTGCCTTTTGCTATGAAAATCTATACCTTCCTTTACATTGCTACTATGGGTCAGGTTGAATAGGACCAGGGGACAACCAGTGCATACATAAGAACACCATTAATGAGACACACTTCACAAACCAAGGTCCACTCTGGGAGCTGAGATCAAGCTGGATGTATTTATTAAGCTGTTATAGTGGTACACAGCTTCACAGGGCCCCACTCTATCCCCTATCCTGTGGCTGCTGAGGTCCATATGTGTAGAACGCCTGGCTCACCATGTGGCTGTAGTGGCAGCAGCAGTCCTGAGTCTCAGCTTCTTCAAATTTTCTTCCTTCCTGATGTTAAATGATCATGACCCCACCGTCCCTGGCATCCCTCTATTCTGAAATCCTGTCTATGCCCCTGCCTGGCCCGGAGTGGATTGCAATATAAAGTTTAATTTATTTGTGTCAATTTACATGGAGGGAAGGGATCGTATTCCCCTCTGTGGAGCCCACAGGCAAAATACTTGCACTTCCTTATTGTGAGGCACACTCCCATGCTGGCATGTTTTGTGATGTCAGTAAATGAAGAGTGTAGGGGCGTGCTCCATAGAGTATTATAGGGACATTTTTCCACAGCTTTTTATTAGACTTTAGGTTTCTGATAATAACAAATGAAGACCACCACCAATATTGATAAATGAAGGCCACTGCTTAATTAACAAGGTCTTTGTCAGTTGAGCAGTGGCCTTCAGAGGGAAATATGACACATTCCCTCTGTGCATAATGACATAAATAAATTAAACTTTATATTGCAACCCCCTCCAGGCAAGGTAATCTGTGTTATATGTTTGGGGGGGGATCCGAAGTATGAAGCTCCTCTTTAAATTACAGCTTCTGGGTCACCTACTGAGTGCATGAGTGCAACTATACAGCATAAGATACAGTACTAGCTACTGCCTGCTCAGTTTGTATGTGCGAAGTTAGCATTGTTTTTGCTCACTATGCTATATTAGAACTAGTATAGCATTCTTACAAAATACAGTTTAACTCATATTTTGTGCCATTTTATTGAAACTTCATGCACTTTTTTTACTTTGCTTTCATCTGTACTTTCAGTTAATCTTGAAAACGTATTTCAGATCTTGTTTGTAACTGTGTTTCCCTCAACTCCACCCTTTTCTTTGCCTACCTAGGCTTCGGTCATTCCTGAGAAAGGTCCCTTGGGCCAGTGTACTTCTCCAGCCAATACATACATTAATAAAGAAATCAAACACATTCCATCAAAAGGGCCTGGTGACATAATAACCACAACAGTGAATAACCCTGAGAATGAAACTCAAAATGGAATTATAGCTGAGTAAAACACTGATATTTTTTAATATATGGTTCAGTTAGTGCTATATCTGCCTCTTATTTATGGTCCTTAGCACACTGTGGAATGCTTTATACATTAGACACAGTGTGAGCCAGCGGTGAACGGCCACAGGGCAAACAGTGCTGGCTAACTGGAAGAGTGCCAGGGGGATAACAGCTCTTTCTAGCAGCATACATTGCCAGACAGGATGGTAACACACTCGGAGCTCTGCCAAGGCTACATAATTTACGCTGTCCTGCTTGCAGAGGGTGTGGTGGGGGGTACCTCTACAACTGTTGCAGCTGGTTCCTGCCTAGGAGTGACTTGTCCCACTCGCCAGTTTGAAATGGCAACAGTCTGCACTGTAAGTGCACAAGGAGAAGGACTGACAGGTTGGGAACTGTGAGAGATGTAACGTGGGAGGGGCTGGCATCTAGGACACAGGGATGGAAGCACAGCAGGTGCACTGCCAGGCTGTGCAATGCACACCATTGTGCCGATGGAGGGCAGGATGAGGGTTAATAAATATATGGACACTGTGGGGTTGTCAGTACTCTCCAAAGGTTCAATGGCAACCTTGAGCAATAGTTGGAGGTGCAATAGGGATGCAGAGAGATGAGCAGGCGGCTGAAACAAATAGCCTTAGAAAAACTGAAAATAAACTTTTTTATGCATAAATCAGTAGTTGCATTCTAGATGCTAGCAGTACTGTGGTGCCATGTTTAGTTATGTGATGTGATGTTAGATTATTTCATTAATTAGTTTAGTTGTTTATTTCAAAAGTTTCACCAGGAAAGACATACTGAGCTGATGTCAGCTTGCTTCCAGATGAGTCCTGGGGAGAGGATAAAGTAATATAGTACAGGAGAAGAAAACTATACATAGTACTAACAGCACTACAAAATATAAGTTATGTTTACTGTATTTATTTATTTAAAAGAGCTTCACCAGGAAAGATATACTGAGCTTACGAATAGCTCATTTCCAGATGCTTCCTGGGGGGGAGGCGGAGGGGGAGAGGCATAAATATGGAGACTGAATTGTATATACAGTATTTACAATAAAATGGTACAGAGATTAAATTGCACATACAATAAGACAATAAAGCAGTAGTTACACAATGCTTTGCAATAGTACAAAATATACATAATTTATAGATAAGATGCATGGTCATAAGGGAGTAGTACTGACAGTGCACAATTGCGTTATGGGCTGCAGGAGTATCAGGCTCACTTAGGTTGTTAATAATAGTTAACTGGGGCCAGGGCATAGGAGGGTGGTTGGGGGGACAAGCATGGGGGAGTAGGGGTAGAGGATTTGGTGAGGCAGAAGTAGGTGGAAGTGTGAAGAGAAGGGTTAGGTAAGGAGGTGAGGTGATTAACCAGTGGCAGTCAATGGAGGGGGGAGGCTGGGGGGAGAAGGCAGGGGTGGTGAGAGTCCTAAAGTAGGTGGAGAAGGGAAGCGAGGAAGAGTTGGGTGAGAGGGAGGGTCAAGTTAACTAGGATATTTACAGGATGGAGCAGTGTGGTTTTGGAGTAGAGAGGCTAGAGAGTGTTTTAAGGAAGCAGAGCAAATGGTTAGGTGGAGTGAATTCTAGAGTTTAGGAAAGCTGAAGGAGAAAGATGCCTGATGAGCCGGCCCTGTGGAGCAGAGGGCTGAGGCCCTGGATGTCTCAACTAGCAGCATGCTGGTGACCCGGGTTCGGGAGTGAGCCTAGGTCATCGGAGGTCGGCATGGGGGGGCGGGCAGAGATGGATGGCGTGGCCATCAGGCAGCTCTCCTCTCCAGGGAGGTGGGGTGGCATCCCTCGCTCATGGCTACCCCCTGGTGGAGGCAGAGGGGCTGCACAAGCAGGGTGCTGGTGACAGGCCAATGGGGCTGGCAGAGGAGGGCCATTACTGGGGCTGTAAGGCACATGCTTGCTTCCACACACATGCGTCCTTCTCCTGGGGTCCTCCGGAAAAATGGGGAGGAAAAAAAACAGGAAAAACTGATGGCAGGATGACAACCAACTCTCCACAGGCACTGCTCCAGGACCAGGTGTAAGGTAAGCCCTGGTAATTCTGGGAGATGGAGCTGGGGGAGCCGGTCAGATGAGGGCTGTATGGGGAGGAGATTAAAATAGAAATACTATAAAAAAAGAAAGATGCCTGACCAACAAGGGATTTACAAGAGGGGATCAGGAGGAAGCAATAGCCTGGATTATGGAGAAAGAAAGAGGAGGCAGAGTGTAGGCAAGAGGAAGGAGTTCAAAAGGGGGGAGGGAAGCCAGCCAGAACTTAGAAATAAAAGAGGCGCGAGCCGGCCCGGTGGCACTGAGGCTTGAGGCGCTGGATGCCACACCTCATGCTACGTTGGTGACCCAAGTTCAGGAATGAGCCTGGGTTGTTGGGGTCAGCTGTGGGGGGAGAGTGGGAGCTGGACTGAGTCACTGTATGGCAGCTCTCCTCTCCCAGGGAGGGTTCAGGCACCTCTCCGCTGGGATGCGGTATGGGGAGAGGAGGATGCCATTTGGCACTTGGCTGCAGCCATGTCCTCAGCATGACTGCATGTCTAGACCATGGTCCTTTGCACCAGCATCCTCAGGGTGGGGATATGGAATCACGTAGCTACTCCAGCAACCATGAAAATCCTGCCCCCCCATTGCCATGCCATATGATCCCCGTGAGAGGGGATGGAGACTGGATGGCCAGGATGCTGCCATGGAGTCCTTGCTGGCAGATGGGGACAAAAATATGCCATAAAAAAAATAAATAAATAAAAGAGGAACAGTGAGTTAGGCAGTGATTGTCCAGGGAAGCGAGGGAGGGAGGGATAGGGCAGCATACAGAAGAACAGTGGTGGGTGCGGGGGGAACAGTTCAAGGCAAAATGGCAGAAGGAGTGGAAGAGGGGTCCAGTCTGGCCAGGGTAAACCTTGGGGCAGCACCATAGACTATGTTACCATAATCAAAGATGGGGAGGATCATCTTAGTAATGATATCAGGGCGGGAGGATATTGGGATGCAGCTTTTGTTCTTAAAGAGGGCACCAAGCTTAGGGTGGAGTTTTTTGTGAATGGAGTCTATGTGCTGTGAGAAGTCAAGATGCCAGTCAAGCCAGACACCAAGGTACTTGAATGAGGGCACATCGCCAATTGCGCTCCCCACCCAGGGTGTGGAAGGAAGGGAGGGATGGGAGCTTTGAAAGCCTCGGCTTAGTGTCAAAGCACATAGAGTCTGTCTTTTTAGTATTTGGGGATAGCTGATTGGACCTGAACCATTTCTGAATGGCATCAAAATCAAGTTGAAGCTTGGATTTTAACTCAGCTGGAGAAAACCCAGAGGCAAACAGGACATGTTATCGATGTACATGTGGTTGGATGCAGATGGGGAGGCAGATGGGAGGTCAATGAAAAAAATAGAAAAAAGTAGAGAGCCAAGGACAGAACCTTGGGGGACACCAGTGTGAATGGGCAGGGGAGGTGATAGGGAATCACCATTTGCAATCTACCTATCGGGTAGGAGCAGAAGCATTTTGTTGAAGAGTCTGAGATCTGCTGACTTCAATTTGAAAAGCAGAAGAGGGTGAGAGACAGTATCAAAAGCTTTCGCTAAGCTGAAAAAAATGGTGGCACTGAGGAAACCCTGGTCCAACCCCATGTGGATGGCATCAGTGAGCATGAGGAGCGAGGTAGAGGTGGAGTGATATTTGTGAAAGCCAGACTGGAAGGGTGTGAAAAAGAGGAGAGTCAAAGAGGGGGAGAATTGGGACAGAACTTTGTGCTCTTGTAGTTTGGATAAGTCTTGAAGGAGTGAGACAGTTGCCGGGAGAGGAGGAGTCACCTCCTTTAGGCAGGGGTATGACTGTTGCATGCTTCCAGATGTCTGAGATGGAGGCAAGAGAGAAGGAGATGTTGAGAAGAGAGGAGATGGGAAAGGCAATGGCAGGGGCAGAGATGTGGAGGAGTTTAGGATCTAGTCCATCAAGGCTACTGCCTTTCTGGGGGTTGAGAGCCAGGAGGGCTTTCAGAGGAGTAGCTTGGGTAGGAGGTGAGAAGGTGAGTGGAGGTGCAGGAGTGCCCGGGGGAAAGGGGGTGGGAGGGGTTTAGTGGAGGGGGGGAGGAGTGAGGAGGCACAGGTGATAAAGTAGGAGTTGAAAGTTGAGGCTACAGAAGGAGGGTCAGACATGATGGAATTTCCTACATTGAGGACTGAAGGGGTGGACTGGGTAGGGAGGGAGAAGAGGGCATGGATGATTTTCCAGAACTTGATGGGGTAGTTAAAGTTTTTCCAGAAGGAAGAGGAAAAGAAGTGAGCCTTCACTAGCCTGGTGGCGCTAGTACAAGTATTCTGCAAGGCCCAGTACTTGTTAAGATCTGCTGGCATGCCAGAGAATTTGTACATCTTCCATGCCAGATCACGCATCTAGAGGCAAACCAGAAGGTCAGCTGAGATCCAGGGGAGGTGAGAACCTCTGACCCTGACTTTCTGTAGGGGAGCACGTTGATCCCAGATTGATAAAAATCTGGAAAGGAAGTAACAGAAGGCTTGGTTTATGTTGCTGGCTGCTGGGGATGGGGGACCAGTCGGTGGTTAGCAGATCCACATGCAGTGAGGATAGGTCCGTCAACTGGAAGGACATGATGTGGATAATTTTCAGGGGGACTTTGGTTCAGTGAATTTTGTGCATGCAGTAAACCATATGGTGGTCACTGAGCATGTCAGGGAGGGTGCTGGCATCAATGATGCAGTGCGGGTGATTTGTAAGTATCCAGTCCAGGAGTAAGTGGTTTTGGGATTTGGAATTGTGGTGGTTAGTGATTGAGATGAGCTGCATAAGGTGTAGGGACTTAATGTTTTGACAGAGTTTAGAGGTAGAATGGGAAAGCCAGTTAAAGCTGAAGTCTCCCAGGATGAGAAGTTTGCCATGGGGGGGGGCGCTTGAGAGGAGATAGTAGTTAGGAGTTCTGAGACAGAAGGGATAGATAGCCCTGGGCAACAGTAGATGCCTGCCATGAAAATGGGAAGGGAGAAAGGGAGGGAAAGTTTGAGGATGAGGAGTTTGCAGGCTCCAGGCAGAACTGTAGTAAACTGAAGAGAGGAAGAGAGGTAGATGGCGACTCCAGCACCCTTCATAGTGCAGTCTTGGTGGGTGAGGGTATAGCCAGGGATGGTAATAGCAGAGTCGGAAATCTTGAGGGAGAGCCAAGATTCAAATACTTTGAAGACATCAGGTGGAGAGAAATCATGAGGGGCTGGAGCTGATCAATTCTGGGCAGGAGACTGCAGATGTTGATGTGGGTCATATGTAGTCCTTTGCAGAGGTCAGTGGGAAGTGAACGAGCAGGACCGGGTTAGGCTCAACATCACCATCTATGAGGAGTAGTAGAGGAAGATTAGCTTGGTGGAGACTGGAAATGATAGCGATGCAGAGGAGATGATGGGAAGGGGGAGGGCAGGGGATGGAGGTTCTAAAGGGATACCTGATGGACCCAGGAGGAGATGGATGGGAGGAGGGAGCTGCCCGGAAGCCAGGGGGAGTGGAGAGGGGAAGGGAGGCAGGAGAAGGAGAGGGTAGAGAAAGACAAGGAGGGGTGGGGGTGTGAGAGGAGGCAGAAGAGGTGAGGGGGAAGCAGGGAGGCTGGCAGGGGAGAGAGATTGTGGGACACAAAAAAGGGAAGGCGGGAGAGGATGGTTAGAAGTATACTAGGAAAGGGCATGATCAGGAGAGAGGGGTGGTAGCTAGGAGGAGACAAGGACTGGGTAGGTAGGTATGAGGAGTCACAGGAGTAAGTAAGAGCTAAGAGAAAAGGGGGGTGCAGGCAGATTATCAGAAATAGGCAGCCTGGTGAGATACAAAAATATGGTAAGAACAGCAATACAGCAGTGGAAGCAGTGTAGGCTCAGGTGCTAGAGGTAAGTTAAATAGGAGAGAGGCAGTTAAATATGAGGCTAGGAGAAAGTGGTAATACAGGGTAGCATGGGAACACCACAGTGGTTAGTGGTACTTTTGAATAGACAGGCAGAAAACAGGCTGATACACCTGCTAAGAGGTTTTACAGTCTAGCAGGAATAGAGGGCAGTGGTAGAAGGTGAAGGGCATGCAACTGCAGAGGGTGTAAGTTTAGCAGCTAATGGGGCAGTGAGGGGGCAGGAGCAATGGGTAAATGGTTACTGTTTCAGGGAATATATTATTATATATTGCTTATTTATTTATTTTTGTTATGTATATTGTAGATGGCTTGAGGGAATAAAGAATAGATAGCAGGGAAGGGTAGAAGCAACAAGTACTAAAGGGGGACTTGGCCCGAGTTGCTGGCAGCTTGGCTAATATACAGTAAGTGGATAGGCAGGATAACAGTGCACCAGTCCGTAATTGTAGCAGGGAGGGTGAGGCTATAAGTAGGCTGGGATCTAGTCTGAGGGGAGAGTTAGTAGGAAGTAGGAGGCAGGTGGGGAGAGGGGACAGGTACAGGCCCTTAGACCTAATTCATGTGGGTATAAATTATGGATACCAGCTATGGGTGGGAGGGGAGTGGATGGGTGGGTTAGTACTCTGTGGCACCACACTAGTGGCACTGGGAACATGCCAAAGTAGCATGTGCTGCTGCTGTACCTGGGTTCCTGAAGTCACACTCCATGGTGAGGGCTGTGGAAAGAGGTGCCTTCATGACCCAGTGATGTCCTAGTGAGTAGCTGCAAATGCTGAGGAGGGGAGAAGGGTTACTAGGCAGTACAGTAAAAGTGTAGAACAAAAGGACTGGGAGGTGACTAGAGAGCCCAGCCAATCAGAGGTTGGTGAAAACTCTGAGTCGCTAAGAGGAGAACAAATTATCTGCAAGGCTAATAGAGGAAAATACATACTACTAAACATTGCTAGATTGAATGGAAAGAAGCAGCTACAGAGCACTATATTTAGGCACAGCTGGTTTTACAAAAACAGTCTGTATCAGTCTGCCGATAAAAGAGTGAGACAGATGGTTGAAGGAAAATAGAGGGATTGCAGTACAAAATCTGGGCAGGAAAAAGCAGGTAGATGATGTTTAAATTGGCACTGCATGCTGAAGTAGCGTGTGCTACTGCTGTACCTGGACTCCTGAAGTTGCACTCTGTGATGTCCTGGCAGGTAGCCACAAATGCTGGGCTCCAAAAGTTGTGCTCTGTGGGGAGGACTGAGGAAGGAAGCCCCCTCATGACCCGGTGATGTCCTGGTGAGTAGCCGCAAATGCTGAGCTCTTGAAGTCACGGTCTGTGGGAAGAGCTGAGAAAGGAAACACCCTCATGACCTAGTGATGTCCTGGAGAGTAGCCACAAATGCTGGGATGCTGAAGCAGCACTCCAAGGGGAGGGCTGAGGAAGGAGGCTCCCTCACAACCTGGTGACATCCTGTTGAGTATCCACAAATACTAAGCTCCTGAAGTTGCACTCTGTGGGGATGACTGAAGAAGGAGGTACCCTCATGACCTAGTGATGTCCTGGTGAGTAGCCACAAATACTGTGCTCCTGAAGTCACACTCCGTAGGGAGGGCTGAGGAAGGAGGCACCCTCACGACCCTGTGATGTCCGGGCAAACAGCCGCAAATGCTGGGCTCCTGAAGTCATGCTCTGTGGGCAGGGCTGTGGAAAGAGAAGCCCTCATGACCCAGTGATGTCCTGGCGAGTATCCACAAATGCTGGACTATATCAGAGGAGCATATAGTAACACTGAAGGCAAATAAGTGCAACAGCTACATGCAGTAGATTAAAAATGGCTTTAAAAAGTACGGGAAAATACCTCAAAAATGTATAGCGGGGGGGGGGGGGAGACAGAGCAAAATGGCCAGGACAATATAAGTGTGTGGGGGGATGGGATCAAGTGGAAAAGGGCCAAGGACAGTTGCAGGTGTGAGTAGAAATGTCACAAACAAGAGACTTAAAAGAGAATGCAGACGCTGAGCAGACTGACAGGGAAAGAGTGGACCAGAGTTCAGGAAAGCAATATGAGAAAGCAGTTTGACCAACAGTAGATTTCCTAGATGAAACAGCAAGGGAATGGAAATACTGCTGTGGAGAGGGTAAAAGGAAGGAAGGAGGGGCAGAAGATAGTAGGGAGGTAAGGCAAGAAGGAAGGGGCTGAGGTTTTGTATCAGTAATATTGGCGTGCATCACACAGATCCTACATAGTAGTGACTGAGCATTTTGTCATTTTAAATACCCCAAATGACCCTGATACAGCTTAATCTGGTTCAAGATCAGTTGGCATTCATCTGCATCCCCCTCCCCCGGGTCGTGCCTGAAAATAGGCAGGATTTGTCTAGTGCACTTACTCGGTCAACAAAAGCTAAATAAATAAATAATATTTTTGCTTGTCATGGAGCTACAGTGAGATATTCTTGCTCTAGCTAGATTACAAAGCAAATATTCTCATGGTAAGTCCTTTAGAATGCATACCTAACATCATTTCATTCTGGGTTTTGTTTGTAATCTAAAAGTTCTACTTCCAGAACTTTAACTTTGGCAGCATAGCATAGTGGGTTAAAATAACGAGCCATGCATAAGCTTGGTATATCCAACAGATCTGTTTTTTTGTCTCACAACCTCCACCTGCATACTTTATGACCCTGAGCTAGCCACTATCCCCCCCCCCACCCATGAAAACAGGCCTTGGGCCTAGTGGGCCTTACCTGGTTACCAAGGAAGCCACGCCCCCTGGGTCTGTGTGGTGGCTGCTTGTGTTTGTCTGTGTCTATAGCTTAGTTTTTGTGGATTTACATGTTTTTCTGCTTGTGGTAACTATACCATTCTTGCTCACTACATCCGTGAAAGTCTCCTGGACTGGATTTCTGCAAAAATCATCATCAGGTATCTTTATTTTCATTTTAAAATCAACTTTTGGAAGCTATCCCAAGCAAAACACAAGTGAAGCAACTACATCTGACAAACTTGGTGACTCTGGGTCCTGCTGGAATCCACATTTTCGCCTGACCTGCTCCATGATCTGTATGTGGGCTTTTCAGCAACCTGTTTGAATGACAAAGCATACAGACAAAGGATTTCACATCCTGCATATGTGCAGGCAAAGTTAATCACCTTCAGGAATTTTAACATTTCAGTGACTCTGGACCTCAGCTGTTGATCATTCTTTTGGCTTTTGACTTAACCACAGGTACCTATCTGCAAGCAACTGGGTGCAACAGACAAGCTACAACAAGGATAAATGGGCATATCATCTTCTATTACTAACAATCTCCTTGCTCTGGGTCCCTAGACGCCTGCACTGGTCCAAGCCACATAAGCCTCATAAGTGTAATTCAATTGACTACAAAGTACAGCAACTGTCTCTTAAACTCCTACTCTTGATATCAGGAAGTGTCCACTCAGATCCTGGCCCTGTCTCCTACAGTACAACAAAGCCTGCCAAAATGGAGGGGGGGCTCAAAATTGCTACCTTAAACATCTGCAGTCTCCTCCCAAAACTGGCCTCCCCTTCAAATCTTTGCCAGCCAACACAACCCGGATATCCTTGCCATCATCGAAACTTGGCTGACACCTAATACTACGGATCATGCCATCTCTATACACGGCTACAAGATATTCAGGCTGGATAGGACCTCAAAAAGGGGTGGTGGGTGTGCAATCTACATAAAGGACTACCTCACCTGTCTCCCTGGTTTTTATCCCACCGAAGAAACCTCAGTGCAACTCCTCCCTATTAAGATACTACTTGGTGCCCAAAACAAAGTCCTCACGATTGCTGCTGTCTATATCCCACCAAAAGATCCTGATTCCGGCCTACAGGCTGTCCTCGAGTTCGTAAGTACACAACCTTCTGACATCGAACTCCTTCTCCTTGGGACTTTAATATAAATTGGCTTGCTCCTGATGCAGGTCAAACAAGATGCCATCCTAGCAGCAAATTTAACACAAGTGGTAAACTCCCTACCAGGAAAAACTACAAATCAGGACCAGCACCTCATTGACTGGATCCTTACCAGCCATCCTACCCATTATAACCAATGTAAGTGTTCTCCCTGACTGCTCAGTGATCACTCTCCAATAATATGTACCTGGACAAATAAGTTTCGTAAGCCGCCTCCAAATACCATCTATAACTGAGTCCTACCTTATGGCAACCTTACTCATCTCAAGACCCATCTTAGGCAGATAGACTGGTCCTTGATTTACAAAACTCAAGATGTTGACCTAGCCCTTGATTACTTTATTACTACTTTCAACACTGCCTGTGACACCTATGCACCAGTAAAAAAGGGCAAAATCAAAGCACTCACAAATCCCTGGCTCACAGCAAAGCTATTGGCACAGCTCAAAAGCAGGGATCACCTCTGGGCCACTGCAAGAGCTACTGGCACACTGTCGGACATTCAAAACTATAAACAGGCTCGCAACCACTGTACTAAACAGATCCGCTTGATGAAGAGCTCCTACTTCAAGAATGCCCTCTCCAACTCCTGGGGCGAAGGGAAATCCTTCTGGGACAACATAAAGAATATCATGGGTCAGCAGTCCAAATCCTCTCCTACAATAATGAATGTGGATGGAACCACTACATTAGACCCAGAGATCATTGCAAACACCCTAAATGATACCTTCACGGACCTTAGTGGTGTCCTCTCATCTGATTTCTTTACTGATGCTGAACCTCCAATTTCTACTTCTACTACTGCCTCTCCAACCAAACCACCCTTCCATTTCAAACTAGTAATGGCACATGAAGTCTATAAATATGTAAAGAAGGCCATTTCTAAGTCCCGAGCAAGCAGAGACACTATTGACCTTAAACTTCTGTCCCTCACTCTGGAGGAAGTACTGCTCCCCCTCACAAAAATTTTCAGTCTCTCCCTCTGCTACAGCCAATTCCCTAGGAAATGGAAGGCTGCAGTTGTCACTCCGGTGCACAAAAGTGGTGATAAGTCACTGCCTGGTAACTATCGCCCAATATCAATACTATCACCTCTCTCTAAGGCCCTTGAATGCTTGGTGGCGGACCAACTTTCAGACTACCTGGAAAAGCACAACATCCTATGCACTCAGCAGCATGGATTTAGGAAAGGGCACAGCACATCGACTGCCCTACTTGAATTCTCAGGAGCAATCCACAATGCCATGGACAAAGGAAACCTAACTGGAGCAGTCTACATTGACTTAACCAAGGCATTTGATACAGTTCACCATGGCCTACTTATCAAACAACTTCTATCCCTAGGACTCTCGAAGGGTCCTGGTGACTGGGTAAAAAATTACCTTGCTCAGCGCTCTCAATCTGTAAAAGTAGCTGGAGTTCTCTCAGACTCAAAACTGGTTCACTCAGGAGTTCCCCAGGGATCCATCCTGGGCCCCCTCCTTTTCAGCCTTTTCCTAAACTCCCTCCCCAAATCCTGCCCTGAACAATTAATCCTCTATGCTGATGATGCCGTGATTCTTGCCACTCATAAAGATCCGAACCTCTTACGCCTCAACCTTCAGCATGCTTTTTCCAAAGTTGAGATGTGGTTCCTTGAACATAAGCTGGTTCTAAACCACAAAAAACTAAATCCATGCTCTTCTCTAACCCATAAAACAAGAAACAGCAAGTCCCACTCACCATTACTACATACCTGGAAATACCCTTGAACAAGTGCCAATTTTCAAATATCTTGGAATCAACTTTGATCAAGGCCTAACCTTGCAACTCACATTGATAGTACAGCAAAAACTATTAATCAGCTTAATTGGGATTCTGTATCGGAACCGACAGCTTCTTACCCATTCTGCACTGGGGATTGCCATCCAATCTTCTATCATCTCAGTCGTTGACTATGGCTGAGTTATATATGGATCTGCCACTACTACAGCACTTAGTCGCATTACAACATCCCTAAATAAGGCCTGTCGCTACTCACTGGTGCACATCGACTACCCACATGTGAACTCTATGCTGACTCAGGTTGGTTGCAACTCTCAAACCGGATAAAGTACCTTACCTGCCTGATGGCAAAAAAATCCACTCTGGGCCTCACTCCCACCCTGTGTCAAGACCTGTTATGCCCGGCGCTACCCATTTTACCAGAAGATCAGAACACCAGCCTCTCCAAGTCCCCGATGCGGACTTCCCAGGGACAAAGATCATTTGCCTGTCGTGCGCCCAGCTGGCTAAATGCTGCCTCAGCACTCATATTTACTGCCCACCTCTCTAGGTATTTTCAAATCAAGGCTTTCTCACCTTGCCACCTCCAGCTCCTGTGACTGCCCTGATTAAACCTCCTATTTTCTCACTACCCACCCTGTTCCGTTATTTGACAAAGACATGTTTGGGAAACCTTTTCTCCTGCTATTGTCTGCTCCCCACACCTTTCACTTAACCTCTGTTCTGGACTTTTTCCCTATTTGTTTCTCCTAATCTGGCATGACCTCTTTCTTGTAATAATAATATGATTATTGATATCTCATGTCCTTTTGCACAAGTGATTTGATATGTATTTGTATATGTTTTCTTGCTCTTGACACAACACATATTGTTGTGTTATCTATGTAACCTTTTGTACTGTACCTAATTGACGTGGAACCTTTGTAAAAGAGCCTCTGGCTCAAAGGTAGTAATTCCTAGAACAATAAACTAAAAAAAAAAAAAAGGAATGAAAAAAAACTTCCTAGAGGCACCTGCTCATTCAATAGTTTTTTTTATTAGATATGCTTTATTGAAATACAAAAAAGAACAATTAGAACCATACGAAAATGAACAGACCAACAAATACAAACTGACACAACCAATAAAAACAAAAAAGAAAATCCTAAGACCTGTCTCTTCCCCACCCACCTCTCCAGGAGCAACCATTGAGAGAATACAATACAAAGGGGTTTAGACTGGAATGCAGTAAAAACAGCAAAAAGACAATTCTACAACATTGGTCACAAGAATTACAAGTAAAGGGTAGAGTAAAGAAACACATTTGGGGACTCACTCAGGCGTACATAAATTCCCATCTGGTACGACATGAGTCATAGCTATTCCAAATAGTGGCAATCTACTTTTCGATAAACAGGGCCTGGAGGACTTCCTTATAGCATTCCCTAAGGGAAGGAACAGTATCATCCAGCCAGTGCTGAATGATAACCAACTTGGCCGTAATGGCTATTAGTGCCTTATAAAATGCATCTAGGATTTTGAGAAATCTGATTGGCTATTAGCTGTGCATTAGAAGTATCTAATTCATGCCTAATAACAAGACCAGCAGCAGGTGCCTATAACATCTGGAAGGCATCTTGAATCAGTTCTTTCTGGCTCAGAATTTTCCATGAGAATTTTCAGTTTTTAAAACCAGCCATCCCCCCTCCCGTTACACAACAGCTCCATTTTCCAACACAGTACATTCAGCTCAAAATGATCCAACAAGTCAAAACAAACACATTTATTTACATAAAATCAGCAGTTATTGACTTTTTTCTATGAATTATCTTTATTTAATACAGTATGTTTTTATAACACAAAGCACCAACCGGGAGGTGGCAGGCCGCTCCAAACAGCTGCCCTCTTGCTCGCTGCCACACAAAATAAGTGCAAACTGTCCATACCTCTCAATCTTTCATCACTCAAATGTGTGACAGTACGTGTGACAAACAGGCAAAATGTGTGACTCATCATAAAAAATGACAATGCAAGCTCAGAACACAATCTAAATCTGTGCACTTACGGTATTAATGTTTGCTGACAACTGAGCATCATAGTTTATTATGAATTTCTGCATTAAAGTTTCAGTGGGCAATGTGGAATGTCACACGTGCCATGTGAGATGGAGGGATTCTGAGAGATAAAATGAATGAACCTTTTTTATATGTTTTGCCCGTGACCCTGTACTTGTGAAAACTATACCTGAATATGCATATGAGTCAGCATTATCTAAGCGCTGACCCCCTAATCTCCATCTGGTCTTTTCCTTACTTTTTCCAAAAGTCATACACTCAAGTTTAGAAAAATTGACTTTGAGTTTAACACTGTTATATAGGATAGTGCATGGGGAATGGTTGACAACAGGGCTATTCTTTCACCGAGTTGGCACTATGATGACAGATTACCTCGAGAGCGCAGCTCGAGAGGTAATCCGTTGTCATAGTGCCAACGAGGTGAAAGATGCCCTGTTGTCAACTGTTCCCCATGCACTTTTCTTTATAGTGTATGGTGGAACGTCGTTTTTTGGGGAAAAAAAAAACAGTTACTAGAAGGAAAAAAGAATTTACATTGTGAACGTTTTCACACTAACCATTAATACTGCCCCCGATATTGCTGCTTTCGCCATGTGTCCTGTCTATGGAGTGAGCCCTAACTGTCAAATGCTGCGTGAGGACACAGTGTGACGTTCGCAGTACAGTAGAAAACATCATTCTGTTGTACTGCGAAAGTCACTAGTGTGTGACTACAAGGTTTTGAAAACGATCGATTTCGGTGGAGAATGACGTTCCACCATACACTATAATGGCATTATATAGTCATCAAAGTTTTCTTTGTAAACCTATTTTAGTCAAGGACAAAATAACAAAGTCACCTGCATATGCGAGTATTGATACTTTCATATCCAGAACCTTTGGGGAATCACCTTGATCCTTATCTGTTTTAATACTGTATCTATATATATAAGTTAAATAGCATTGGGGCTAAGATACAGCCTTGTCTGACTCTCTTAGTTGTATCAAAGGGAGGTATAGCATGTCCTTCCTGATCTAGCCTTGCCTTCACTCAGGTATCTGTATATAAGTTAGCGATAATATTTTATTAAAGTTGGATCTATGCCCCTATTCCTCATGGTAGTCAACAGAATTTCGCTTGAGATTGAGTCAAATGCTAGTGAGAAATCTCAAAAAGAGCAGGGGAATTTTCCCTGTGCCCTGGCCAAATTCCTCCATTCACAAAAAATACTACCAACGGCTTAATCTGGTTCAAGGTCAGTTGGCATTCATCTGTATCTCCCTCCCCCGGGTCGTGCCTGAAAATAGGCAGGATTTGTCTAGTGCACTTACCCGGTCAACAAAAACTAAATTAAATAAAATAAATAAATACATTATGACTGCAGTACACTGAGAGTCCCTAAGAGGACGAAAAACATGTCTGTACTTTGTCATTCTCAGCCTAAGCTGGATCAGGCACAGAAGTCTATTCGAAAGGCAACGTCTGGTGGTGTCTTGTCAGCCCGAAGTGCACAGTATTTGCATACCCATGATGCCATGCTCTGTGAATGAGACTTATAGGTATAGCCATGGTTTAGGCAATGCACAATAACCAGACAATATTGATATTTCCTCTCTCCTATCATTCTTTTATGGATGCAATATGCTGCTTTCCCTCAAAACTACCTCTCTAGTATGCTCACTCTAAGTGTTCTAAACTGAGATAGCAAAAAAGCAGGTTTAGAGTTAAAACCTGAAACTTTCTGGTTAGAAATTGGCCTAAGGCTATTTCTTCACTATGTGGTTTATCTGAGAAATGTGCTGATTTTAAATTAATAAAATAAGATTACATTTTGCACCTGTGCAGTTCCTTTTTTTTTTTCAAAAACAGGGAGGTGTTCATGTTTTCGTGACTAAATAGCTGTTTTCATTTTACCATAACAATGGAGCTTTCCAGTTAGGAAACAGACCCTCTCCCACTCAGTTTCAACATAAAATTCTTCCCTGGTAGTCTAGTGGTACCATCTCCTCATCCCAGTGCAAGGGTGCCGCTAGATAAGCCATAAGGGGGAGGGGGTTCTACAACATTTTTAGTGGGGTAATGAGAGAAGGACTTGATAATTTTGTAAATATGGAAATGAACAATGGGGAGTCATCTCCCGTATCCTACCATGGATCCACCTCTGGAAGTTGCACCACTATCACAGTACCTAGTAGTCTAGTAGACTCCTCTACAGCTAATCTCACTCACCCCTACCCCGGGTGACAACCACCACCCAAGCCTCCACTCCCCTCCACAGCTGGCATCCATCAGTGCCTCAAAACCTGTTACATCAATAATACGCTTACTCACGTAGTGTATCTCAATATAGGGCTTACGGATAGCCATCCCGTCTGCATCAATATACAGTACTTACTGCACATGAGTGTATTAGTGATAAAATGAGACCTGTGTGGTAGATGGTAACCAGCAGTGGAGGTGAACAGAGGGTTTACCGAGCATCACGGGGTTAGTGGTTGGGCGTTGGGTGGTTTGGGATGGACATGGGAGGAGTGATGGTACCACTGCACACCTGAGCATATAATTATAATAACAGTGGGACTGGGATTGAAGGGAGGGGCTATCACTACACAACCAGGGATTTTTTTAAAAATACAGTAAAATGATGACTACAGTAGAAGTAGCGAGGGGGGAGGACCACTATCAGGTACTGTATTATTGGCATCATTTGTATAGACTAGACTGAACACCACTAGACTACAAGATAAACAGTCTTGGGGCATTGTGAAAGGCCATATGCTTCATTCATAAGGCAAGGTATAGGTGCAGGGTAATGTTTGCTGGATCATCACCCTAGCAAGTGACATGCAGGGCCAATTATAAAGCATAATATAGGCCTAGGGCACTATGTAGTGCAGCCCATTTGCAAAGCACGCTATTGCCCAGGATAATGTGAGGGGTTATGTGCTTTAACCAAATATGAATCTGTGGAGTTATGTTTCTCAGGTTTTTAATGATCAAATGATGGCATGGAATCATAACAGCAACTTCAAAAACAGCGCATCAATAAATGCCACAGGCAAAACAGCAGATCTCGAAACAAGGTCAGAAAAACACTGACTGGAACAAAACAGTGCACCCCATTGAAAACAATGGGATTGTCTTTTTTTCCAGGGGCTTTGCCCCCGAATCTCTCAATGTGCAGGGCTTTGCCTTTCACACCCCATGGACTTTAAATAACAAACTCCAAGGAGGTATGGACTTCGGGGATGGGGCAGATGTCGAGGAGGGGGAAAATGTAACTTAAAAAAAAATACAACCAAAAAGCTGCAACACCGGGAGACCTGGGGGGACCTGAACCGTGGACCCAGGTCTCCAACCCTGCTGTATGCTGGTGCCTTAGCTACTCCACCATGGCAATGCCTTGACTAGGTACCACACACACGGCAACTTGATCCCTCACTTGTAAGAGCACAGAGCAACATGGGTAGCAGTAATTCCCTATTGCTGTTATACCCCTGTTACTCCAAATGCAGGTGCTCTTTACACAGCGTGGTTATTGCCGCACGGTTTTTTGATTAGCGGTATTGACCTGGTACCCATATGATGAGGCATTGGTGCTGTCTTACCGTTGCAGCCTTTTCTGCAAGCAATCGTATGTAACTGTTCTTCTTGCTTATATGGACAGTGGCAAAGTTAGAAAAATACTAATGCCGCATCGTATGACCATTCCAACCCACAGAAACATGACTCCACAGATTCTCCATGGCTCAGGGGACTGTGTATCCTTATGTCACATTTTCTTATTTTTGTCAGTTTGTGCATGAACCCTAACTGATGTATAAAAGTAGTTCTGTCTGTCTGCCTACTATCTATCTATCTATTGTAAAAAAAGCACGTTAATGCAATGTTAGGGTCCGTAACCACAAAAAAGGGAAATTGCCATTACGTACACTCCCAACAACAATGACCCGCAATATTTCTCAACCTTTTTTGTAAGCCTAGCACAGTTTCCAGGGTAATATGGATTGGATAGATCAAAGTCAAATATAGATCTTCAGATGTCACACCATTAAGACTACAATAACTATTGAAGTACCTGAACATGATAACTAACAGCAACAACAGAAATTAGACCCCATACTAATTCAATGCATTTGGGCTGGGCTTCTTGCAGGAATTAGATGAAAAGAATCACCCTCTCAAATGTGCAGCTCAACAACTCTTACAGTTAAAATATATAGCATAGCGTATGGCCTCCCATACACAACAAGGCAATTCTTCACCTGAGTGTTTTCTATGATGGCTGATGACCTTGACAGTGAAGTTTGTGAGGTCTCTCTGCCATCATAGAAAACACGAGGAGGAAGAGTTACCAAGTTGTTTGGGAGGCCATACATTGTTCTGTATTGTGTTTGGTGCCCCAAAACAGGATCACTTACATTTTCTTGCCAGTGTCTGCTGCCCATTGGCCAGCTCACACATGTGACTTGCCAACCACCCCCTGTCCTATGAATGGCACTGGTGGGGGCAGCTGCATTGTGACATCCTCACTAATGCAGAACGAAAAGTCATTCTGCATTAGTAATGACATCATTACTGAAGCAGAATGACTTTTTGCAGTGTGTGGATTTCCCTGCACAACCGCATTCCACCATGCATTATATGCCATTAAATTCATGCCCTAATCAAATGGCCTAATAATATCTGAATCAACACCCACACAGCTAATAATTTAAGTTTCCCTACATCTAGAGTTAGTATAAACTTTATTAGCTGGAATATAAGAGGTATCCACTCCCTGAAGCAACGGTATTATGAAAACATATTCTGCTCTTATAAACAGCTGTCCTAAAAATGTAACTTACCATCACAACAGTTTTTTTACATATTTCAAATTCACAATTATATACAAGATAAAAATGGTTATCTCCAGGTTCCAATGGATTTACTAATTGAACAGGTTTTAGGAAAACATGAGAAAGAAACAAAATTAATATCACGTACATACTGCATGACCTGATAATAAACCATGCCCAAAAATTGATGAATGAACTAAGAGCAATCTGGCCAGCAGAATGTGAAACTGTCTAAGCATACAGCGCTCTCTCTCTCTCTCTCTCTCTCTCTCTCTCTGCTGCTGACTACCCCTCCTAAAGCACTGTTCATTCACATTCACATGGCCCCTCTCAGCAGTAATGTTAGATGTGCTGGGATGGGGCCATTGTGGAGTCTATCCGGTTGATGTCAAGGGTGACACTCACTTACCGCTGACCAGTGCAAGCAGAGCAAAAGACTCATGAAACAATCACCTCATTTACATGCAGTTTTAGCTGGGAAATTGGAATTTTTCTGAGTGCAGCCCAGTAATAAAACTTGCTTGTGTTACTGGGAAAGGGGTATCCTGGTAATGTGAGTACTGGCTAACTGTGTGCATGTAAATGTGGTGACTGACCTCTGATGCTGTGATGCTGTGGATTTATTAGCTTTTATTTCTTATTTTTATTTTCTAAAGCCTTCAGGATAAGCTGACTCTTCGCACCATCACTTGCTGGTTAGCGCATTCTTATGCATCAGGAATCACCGGAACAGGATGGGTTACCTTAGAGCAAACAGAGCAGACAGCCCACTTGGCTGCTTAAGCCACTCAGCATCCCCAGCCTGGCAGAGAATCTGGGAGCAACACAATGAGTGACTTACCCTGATCAGGTGAGTGTTTACATGGAACCCTTTGCACCAGAGCAACACAAGTGCTCAGCTTGCTCCAGTGCAAAGGTGATCATGTAAACCAGCCTTTAGATATGCAATGGCTCAATATTTTAGGGTGGAAAATAGAGATGCAGTGGGACCTCAGCACACACTGGCATGTTAAAATTAAAAGTGTAGGCACCTAACCTTTGAAGGGGGTCATCTTGCCATCAGTGGTCAGGCTAATCCCCTTTAAAATGATGCAATGAATATAAAGTGAATACTAAAATGGAATAACTTTAATTATACAATGTCAAGACAATTGCCTGTCCTGTGATTGGTCAGTGTGTGCCCGGGACAGTGAAGTTATCCAAGCATAACATCTCTGTATCACATCCAGGCACACACATCACCACAGCAACATAAACATGAAATCACTCCCTCCCCCACATACAGGGACCCATCATCAAGTTTACACTCCCAGCTCCAATAGTAATCTAGCTGTCACCAGCTTTACAATCCCCAACTCACAAAAACACAACAAACCTGCAAAAAACAAACAAAAAAAGAAATGAAAGCTCTCTTTGTATTTTATAAAAGCTGTCATTGGTACCACTAGTGACGGTGAGACACAGCAAGTCTCCATTTCAAATAGAAAAGAGCATGCACCACTTACTGATCAGATTCCCTGCCTTCCCCCACTGCAGCGATAAACATGTTCGTTTAAAAAATACAGACTGGACAGAATTTTTTATAGAGCTGTGGGAGGCTTCTTCTCTAAAATTATTTTTTCTTACATTTAAAAAAGACGTGCTCAAGGGGAAAGGACTTTTCACATGGCACCTAAGATCACCGTCACACTTGACCTGGTCCCAGTCATAACTGCTGCTTCCAGTCCTGCTCACAACTGCTACTGCAAAAAACAAAAGAAAAAAAATGAACTGAGAGAATTTCCAACCAGGAATGAAAGACAGAAGAAAGCTGCACAGACCGTCGAGGGTCTGTGTGTGTGTGTGGGGGGGGGGGGGCTGAGGACAGACACCATCCAGTTACTAACAGTGCCACATAGCAACAGCACTATCTTCTGGACAAATGGAAATAGTGGACTTTTTTTTCAATCCATATACCTCCACATAGAAACCAGCACTTGTCAGAGGCAACACAGCTGCAAATGTATTAATGTGACAAGTGATATAGAATTAATGTAGCTGTAAAAATGAATAATTTCAAATGAAACTCGTGCATCTCCATATTCCACACTCCCTTCAATGGTAATACAAAGATAATTAAAAGTGGAATGCTTCTTCTGTGGTGGTGACTTCCTCTGGACTGAAATACAAACATAATCCAAGGTAGTAAGCATAAAGTTGTCTGCTTATTCAGTCATATAGGCAGAAAAGTGAAACTTTCACAAATTGCTTCTTGTATTACTTGCACATCCCGAGGATTGAAGGAGACATGACTCAAAATTAACGGCTCTTCTCCTTAACCGCTCAGCAAATGCAATACAAATGACAGCTGTACATTTCAAACCCAAAGTAAGCTGGCCCTCCAGCAGTAGTGCTCCCACTTGCGACACCAACAATCTGGGTTTGGAAGTGAGCCTGGGCACTGGATGGCCAGCCAGGGAGAAGGAGGATTGAGCATGCTTTGGACTGCTCTCCTCCTCCGAAGGGGGGGAGCTGCCGGTGCCTGTATGATCCCCAGCGGAGGCTGGGGGATCTAGCAAGCCACAGCTCACTGTGCTGAGAGGTCTGACAGATGCATGGTGTTCACCATGCCCCGGGGCATCGCACATCATGCCTCTTCTAGTACTACCAGCATTACAAAATGCCGAACGTGCACAATGCCACCTGCCTCAGCCCAGTTCCACTCCAGCCAACCGTGGCACCTCCCTGGACACTGAAAGGTATCCAAGGGGGTTAGTGGAAAGCCCCCCTGAGGCTCTGCCCTGGGGGGGTTAAGCCAGGGAGGAGCACTAAGGAGGGTCAGCCCGAGTCTGATGGAGTATGGGCGAGGGTAGGGCTCAAAAGAGGAAGCTGTTCCCAGCACAAAAAAAAAAAAGAAGTCATATTTTCTGTCACCTTACCACTGCTAAACTAAGAAGAAGACTAAATCTAGACCCTCAAAGTTACTGCCAGCTCTTGTATGCAGAAGGTTGCCAGCTTCTGCTGCTAGTCGCTCTGCTGCACTCAGTTTCCACTGACTGAAAGATGCCATGCTATTGTGCCAGCCGAGTTGGTGGAAACTCCCCACAATTAAACCTGGGGCTTGTGGCTCATTACAAACTCTCTGAGCTCCCTGACACAATAACTATAAGTCCCACGGCATCTAGTACTAGTAGTTTAGTATCTAGTACCAACAGCACAGCATCTTTCGTCAGTGGGAACTGAGTGCAGCCAAATAACTGGCAGTAGAAACTGGCAGCATGTTGCAAACATGAAATGTCAGTAAGTTTGAGGATCCAGAATTTTTCAGGTAACAGAACATATGGCTTTACCTTTGAAATGTACAGCTGTCATTTGTGTTGCATTTGTTGCACAGTTAAGGACTAGAGCTGTTAATTTACAATCATGTCTCCTTTAATCCTGGGGGATGTGCAAATAATATGAAAGGCAATTTGGGAAAGTCTCACTTTTGCACCTATATGACTGAATAAGTGGATAACTTTATGGTTACTACCTACTGGATTATTATTTAGTATATCAGATACAACACGTTTGAGCTTGAGAAGCTCTTTTACAAAGGCTTCTCGTCAATAGGTAATACAATATGTACAAATTGAGATTCACAGAATATAGAAGTTTTCACAAGATAATTACATGATTTATATAAGATGCAGCAACTGGGAGCAGTGCACATACGTGGCATTGTCAGAGAGCAGTTAGATAAGAAAACTAGAGACCGTAGCTGAGTGTGAGGGGTTTGGGATATTGGGGGAGGTACTTTCAGGAGAAATGCCAGTGCTAGGTGGAGGTGAGGCAATATGTAGTGGGTGGTGTTGTCTCAATAGCAGTTACAGTTGGTACTGGAGGTGAGTAATTGAGTTTTCTTGAATTGTTCTAGACTAGGAATATTTAGTATAGACTCTGGTAGCTCATTTACCCATTTTGGTGCACAAATGGCAAAAGTGTGAGGCTTGGGTTGTCCTGTGACGTGGAACAGCTAAGGCATTTCTGGTCACGTTCCTAGTGGAGTGATTGGGAGTGGGCAGAGGAGGTCCTGGATTCCAGCCTGACTGAGTCCCAAAATGCTTTTTTGCCAGGAAGGCATGTTTGGAATTGTATTCTGTCCTGAAGAGTGAGCCATTTTGTGTGGACTTATTGGGAACAAGTGTGGGTTAGTCTATCAGCACTGAGAATGAACCAACAGATAGAGATGCAACTAAATTTAATTTCGCCAGCAAAATTCTGGCACAATCATGAATTTCGCAATGCAAAATGTTTTGCTAAATCGGCACATTCCGTGAAATATTTTGTGAGTGTGAAATGCAGAATTTCGACAGTAAAATGTGGAATTTCACCTGCAAATAGTAGAATTTTGCCCACTAGAGGCGAAATTCCACTGTTCGAGGGTGAAATTCCACATTTTGCAGGTGAAATTCTGCATTTCGCTAGTGAAATTTCACATTTCACACCAGCAAAATATTTCTTGAATGTGCGAGTTTCACTAAATATTTTGCAGAATGAAATGTGCAGATTTTGCCCATCTTTGCTGACAGGCCTTATTTAAGGCTATTTTGTCCCTGCTGAGGACGGTGCCGGAGGCTGCACCATACATTGTGATTCCAAAGTCAATAATGGGGAGGATCAAGCTGGACATAGCAATATATATGGCCTCCTGGGTGAGGTTGTGCATTGCATATGCCTGTATAATGCCCCAAGTTTTCCATTATCTGCACTTACTAGGATGTCCACATGGGGCGTGAATGATAGGGCATCGTCCATAGTGATGCCCAAGTATTTGAAGGTACTGACCTGTTCTAGAGTAGCACTATTCTCATTGAGGATTTTTAGGGGATGAGCTTTTCTCTTTATCTGTGGTCCAGTAAATAACATTGTTTTTATCTTCTTGTAGTTTAAGACTACTTTATTTTATTTAAACCAGTGCTCGAGTGAGTGGAACTTGTGCTGCAGGTTTCCTAGTGGGGATGTCCTGGCTTGGGCTGCTGCTTGCTATATATATATATATATATATATATATATATATATATATATATATATATATGTCTTTCAACCCAGAGGAAGTCACCAGCACAGAGGAAACATTCTAGTTTTAATTATCTTTGTAGGACCATTGAACGGAGTGTGGAACATGGAGACATATGAGTTTCATGTGAAGAGGAAGAAAATTCAGAGACTGTGTTCAAAGACATGTGCAGAGCAGATCTTTGTAAAGGAAACCCAGCTTCTATCAAAAACTATGTAGCAATCACTAACATTTTCTCTTGTGGACAATGTTTTTTTTAATTCGTGTAATGCAACGAAGGTGAATGCCAACTCCCAGTTCTGGTCAGTGGCCATATGCTGGATCTCGGCGGTGGCAATCTCTGGACCCTATTTATTCCAGAAGAGATCACAGAGCTCTGAAGATTGACTGTTTCTAGTCGGCTTGGGCATGGTATATCACCAGAACTGGAGCACCCCAAAGATTAAAGTAAGTGACACTGACTGTTCTGTTTGTAGTTTTAAGTGCCCATTTCATACTGAATGCCCTGGCCCTCTATTAAGAAGAATCCATTTAATAGCTGTTGCAAGATGGAAACATCTTCTCAAAGCATTCCTGCCCCTGCCCTCTATATGTTGTGTTTCTCAGTAAAATGTTTTAACTTCAAATTGTGTATTGATATCTGACTCTGAGATTGCTGCCTACTTTGATCTGATATCACTGTGAATGGGACAGTTCCATTCCAGGCTCAGCTGAGCATGGAACATTGTGTTCCATTTACAATGATATTAGACCAAAGCAAGCAGCGGAATCATGAGCAAGAAAATAGTGCTACAGGGCAGGGAGGTAAAAGCTGCACTATACTGAATGGTGAGTATGTGGAGAGATATGCTTCAACTCCACTCAGTGGAATAGCACTACATCATGCATAGCTCTCGCTATGCAGCCATAAAAAGATCATGGGTCCATCTCTTTGTAATTGGAAGAAAGACCTTTCATCCATACCATCCACCCACCAAAAACAGGTATAACAGATGGTTTAACATTTCACCTTAAAGACTACACATCCAAGTACAAGACAACTCCATCTACACAGTGTTACCAGCATTTGGATGACTAGGTATGAGCCCAAGTTTGTGGTGTACGAACTGAATACTCAGCCTTCTGACATACAATAAAGAGCTACCAGCTAAGCCGCACTGGCACATTTATATAACTGCATGGCCATACAGAGGCATTACAGAATCACTCAAATTGCAGATAATAATTACTAGCCTGTAAAATTATTTTAATGTCAGTAGAAACATGCAAAGGAGTTCTAGGCTATAAAATATACTTGACAGCATAATCCAACCAATTGATGCATATCAAGCATTATGCAGAGACCTAGCCGACAGGCAAGTGGTGTGCCTGTGTGCATTTAACAGATCAAAGCTGGAAACTCTAATATGCTGGAAACTCAAAAGATTTGCTGAATAAGCTGTTTGGAAACACCCACTCATAGTATACAAATGACACATGCATTTCATTTATTGGGTTTGCTCAAAACTAGACATTGGCCTCAATATTTGGTGTTTGTGTGTGTGTGGGGGGGGGGGGAGGATTCCCAAGCATATATTTACATTTGTTCAGAATAAATGTTACTAAGAAACAGCTGCAACTCAGCTCCTCTGCAACACTGCTGGGTCCCGGGTAAGACCCAACACACCAAAAGCTGTTAAAGAGGATGTGAACATAATTTAGTATTAGTATTAGTCTCTCTGAACTCCCTCCATGATCTTGTGGCAGACACACATCACTGGCACGTACCTGTTCCTTGGTTGCCACAGAGTGGATGGAGAGCTGCAGCAGTTCACTGGCATTTCTGAGACTGAACTGCTATCCTCTTCTCAACTTGGGATCTCTGCAGCAGCAATAATAACAATAATAGTAACAGCAAGCAACTGCCACTGTCCCTGTCACTACCATCAGCCCTCGTGTCCAGCCCCATTTCTGTGCTCAGTATTTATAGCTCAGATTTGAACTGTCAGGGACTCCCACCAGCCCTTTTCCTGTAGCTGCAGTTGTTCTGTCTTTGGGATGACAACATGACCTCAGTGCCAGAAGTCTGTGGATAGCAGCATTTGCTGTTACTTTGGGCCATGGACATAAGGTACTCTTGAAAGAACTCCAAGCCGCTCTGTACCCCCATCACATTCAGACCAGCATCTGTCAGAAGCCTATCATATGCCTCCCTCTAGTGAGGCTGCTACTGCTGTTGGGGACGCCCCTCCCACACACACACACACATACCCCTGGAGATAGGCTAAAATTGTGTATTGATGTTTGACTTTGAGCCCCCTGTTAGCTTCGATCTAATATCGCTGTAAATGGGAAAGCTCCATTCCATGCTCAGTTGAATATGGAATGGAGCTTTCCTATTTACAGTTATATTAGATCAAACCAGGCAACAGGGTTGGGAGCAAGAAAATAGTGTGGCGGGGGGTAGGGAGAAAGCAGCTGCACTGTACTGAAATGGAGAGGATGAGGAGAGATAGGCTTCAAGTGCACTCAGTGGAAGGAGACAACTGTGGTGCATTCATTGTCATGTGCATCCAAAGCTCCATTCTCAATGTAACAGCACTATGTCATGCATAGCTCTCGCTATGCAGCTGTAAAATTGAATTAAAAATGTAAAAAAAAATCCTACTTTTCTTTCTTTCATTTAATTTATTTTTTTTATAGAAATTTGTTAACTGGGTGAGCCCACTGAGCCACAGTGTCCCCTTTTCATGGGCAACCCAGAGTTAATTACATTCGATAACAACATTTTACATAGCGAAACAAGTTAATAGCCACAGTTTACACACTGAGACAGATAAGAACCACTGTTTGCATACAGAGGCAAGTTAAAAACCACAGTGCACATATTGAGATGAATGAGACATACATCTGTAAGATGGACACCAACTTAAGAAATAATTGGACTGAAGTAAGAACACATTACACTCATATGCTGTATAATGACCAAGTGCAAACAACCCCATTTCTGAGATAACATCACAGGTGAGAAGTACTGGATGTAGGCTCACTAGTTTCAATATTTCTAACAAGATTAAGAATTCATAACAGTAGAACCTGTTAATTAAATTAGGCAGAGAAATAGCGAGTAAGTGCTAGGAAACACATCTGTGTCATCTGTTGCAGCAGCACCTATTTACCACTAGTGGGTGAGATTTCAAGGCCCCTTTGAATGCATCTAAAGAAGTACAATTTGACATTTCAGGTGGCTGGTTGTTCCAAAGGATGGGGCAGAAATAGCAAAGGACCTATCACCAGCATGGGTTCTAGACCATGGGACCTTCAAGGTGGAGCAAGGAGATGATCTAAGCACCGGATTATGGGTTTTGTATTGAAGTAGCCCATTAAGGCTGGAAGGTGCAGGTGTTTTGATTATTTTAAAGGCAAGGCAGAGGGTAGGGTATGCTAGTCTTGTCTCCAGTGAGGGCCAACTTGGTGAAGCGAGTATACTGCAGTGGTGATCTCAGGGATGAGCAGCAGCTACAAAGTGAGTAACTTTGTGGTAAAGCACTCTCAGTTTACCTAACTCGGCACCTTGGAGAGGCTGTAGAAGAGGAGCACTATGTAGTAGAACTGGTAGTAAAGTTCCTGTGATGGTGTTCAAATGAGCTTCATTACTAAGATATCCTCCAAGTCTATATAGGAACCCAATTTTCTGGTGAAGAGACTTCATTATTGCCTCTATATGAGATTTCAGTGTCAGCTCCTGGTCCAGATGTACCCCAAGGTACTTTACGGAGTCATAGATTTCCAGCCTGATACCATTAGTTGACGATCAATGGAGAAGGTTAGTTCTTTCGGTACGCAGGTGTCTAGGTGCAAAGAGCATGGCTTTAGTTTTCTTTAGGTTGAGGACTAGTTTGTTATCTGTGAGCCATTACTCAAGAGTCCTGAAGTCTGCATTTGGCCCAAGGTTTGTCCGGTTAATATTCTTGAACTCCAATATATAACAGTGTCATCTGTGTAGAGTTGGATCTTTCGCCCACCCCCACCAATGTTTAGCCACATTCATTTATAAACAATAATAATAGCAGAGGTTCAAGTATGGAGTCTTGGGGGACACACTGATTAACATTTTTTAAGTCAGACGCAGTACCCTTCCACTTTACCAGTTGTTTTCTCTCTCGTAAATAGTGTTGAAACCAGTTGCTAGCTAGAGTATCCATTTCAAGATGGCCATGTTTGGTAAGAAGGAGATCATGATTCACAAGATCAAATGCTTTTGTAAAGTCTACAAATAGGGCACCAGTTGCCAGACCATCATTGCACCGAGTACATCAGTAGTGAACTGGACATGGGCTGTGTCCATACCATAATTTTTCCTAAATCCATGTTGCACATTGGAAAGTTGGTGGTGGAGCCCCATATGATCCTGGCCCTGTCTGCATACCAGCTTCTCCAATACTTTCACAAGTGACTGAGAACTGATATGGATCTGTAGATCTTCACCAGGTCTTTAGCACCACCTTTGTGGATAGGGACAACCATCACTGTTTTCTGCTTGGTGGGAAACTGACCAAGAAGCAGGGACTAGTTAAATAGATTTTTGAGTGGCGCGGCTATAATTGGGGCCGCTATTTTCAGGAATTTAGGTGCCAGCTTATTGAAACCTGGGGAACCATCATGTTTAAGCGGTTTCAGTAGAGTAAATACTTCTTTCTGGGTGATAAGCTGGAAACGAAATTGGGGGGAGGGTTGTATATCGGAGACAGAGATGCTGATGTTCCCAGGTCTAGGGTCTATGTATTTATCCAGATTGGTGAAGAAGTGTCAAAGGCATTAGCTAAGGCAGCGGGTTCAGATATCGAGTGACCGTTGACTGTAATACTCTGAGTAGTGTCAGCTGCACACCGTTTTAGAAGGTAATTGATCTGCTTCTAGACGTTTTTTGGGTCAGATAGGCTTGTTGCTTGGAGATGCCTGATGTAAATCCTTTTGGCATTTTTTAGTTCCTTCTTATTGAACTTCCTCAAGGTCCTGTATCTGAGCCAATCTGAGTGCTTACTGGAGTGTTTAAATTGACCCCATGCCTTATCTCTGAGTTTCATGTTTCCTTAGATCTCGATCCAGCCAGTACGAGCATTTGCCTCAGACCCTACATTGTTTCAGGGGGTCATGTATGTTGAAGACACTAAGGAAGTTATAGATGAATAAGTCCAAAGCTTGGTCAATGTCAGCGAGGTAGTTTTAATTCCAGTGTGTATCTCTCCTAGGTTGTTAAGGAAGGCATCTTTATCAAACTTGGAGAGGCCCATGCCATCAAGATCTTTGGGGGACGGTTGTAGGTTTCTGTTTCTGTTTTTACAAATCAGCCATTTTGTTATAGCAATAATGCATGACAGGGTGTGTGTCATATGTGAATAATGTCACTTCTTGGGTGTTGGATTCACTCAGCCTATAGCTTTGTGCCCAACCACCAGAAGCATGGCATTATCCAAGCACAACACACAGCCTCACCCTGTCATGCATTATTGTTTAAATGATTCATCAGCTCTTTTGAGCAGCATTGATGGTGGAGGACACTAGTACTATAACCTTTTGATTCTGATGTTAGCCATGCACTAGTAGCACTCCAACAAAATTTAAGAAAAATGTATTAAAACAGTGATTAAATCTCAGTGAATTAGCCAGGGTTGAGCTTCTTATGCCCTTAATGACTCCATGAACAGTAAAAGTGTGGCCTTTTCCTATTTAGGAAGATCCCACTGCCCACTTGTGAGCCTGTTATGGGCCAGCACACAGTAAAAACACGCATTTGTCAAGGCCTAACATGTTTGCTTGTATGCTGTTACAAGTTAGAAAAAATATACCTTGAGGGTAGGGGCAGAGTGTTTTTACTCACAGTACCCATTGTCCTGTAGGGTTTATGTTCCACCTGGATAAGGGGTTAAGGCCCCATATTCAGAGTCCCCCATGTACCCTGCATTGACAGAAGCACTGTGCAGTAACTAGCTAATGGCTGGCTCAGTGGTAATATTCAGATGGCACACCATGGGCAGACTGAGCTAACTATCAGAATATGGGGCCATATCAGGGCAGTGGATAGTAACTATACAGTGTGCTGACACCACCTCAGACTAAATGTGGGCCACAGGAGCCCAATGGTAATAGTGTGGACCAAACTGGATAGCAGCAGGACTCCTGTGGGCCATATTTGGCCCTAACATGCTAAGGTGATTTGGCATGCAAGGTGCTATGTGCCATTTGAATATCCATCAAGAGCTCATAAGCATGCATCCCCCCCACCTTAGTGCCCGTCCTGTAGCTCTCCTGAATATTCTTGGTAGTGTAGTGGTTCCTGCCCCATATAGGCATCCAACCTCCTCATGATTTGTCTGCTCAGGATTCTTTTCCATGCACCCACCTCATGCTTCAATCACCTAAGCTGAATTATGACAAAAGTGACAGTGACTGGCACAGCCCTCTGCTCTCCATCTCAGCCATCTTCCATCTGACTATCATTTAGCGATTGTAAGTACTGTAAAAAGCTATCTGATGTTAGTCAGTAATTGTAAGTACTGTAGAAACAGCAGTTTCTAAAATAGTCCTAATTGCTCACAGAAAGTCAAATGGCAGCTGGTTGAGGTGCTAAGCAGAGAGTTGCACAGGTTGTCATCACCATAGCTGTAGTACAGCTTAAGTGACCTGGATGAGGGTGTGTGTGGGAAGGAGAGTCCTGAGCAGGTGTGTTGGGAAGGGACCAGATGCCCATACAGTGGAGGGTGGGGGGGCAGGAGAAAAGACCAGTAGACTATCACAAATATTTAAGCCAGCTAGAGAACAGGAAATATGAGGGTAGAGGGACCACTAGACCACCAGAAATAATAAAGACGGCTTTAGATTGGGTTATCAGGGGCTGGGAGGACCACTAGACCACCAGGAATATTCAAAACAGCTACAAGACAGGCAAGAGAGATGGAGGACTACAAGATCACCAGGAATATGCAAGACAGCTACAGAATGGGTGATCAGGTGGGACCATGCATGGGGATAAGGTCAGTGTTTTGACAGCAGTAAACAGCATTGTGACAAAGGCTGTTTAGCTCTGCCAAAACTGCTGAAAATACTGCAGCCACTATGCATGGGAGATCTCTAATTTTCATGGGGACATCAGTAAATTCTGCAGAGTCATGCTGTTGTGTCAGTGCAGCACACTGGGAGTCTTTGAATTTGTGCCCCACCCTGTCAGCAGGCACTATTCATAATTAGCAATTAGCATGGTACTAACCCAGTTGGTGCTATGCTAAGTGCTTGAATATGGGGTCCTTAGAGCTGAAAAAAAAATGGCGAATAGAATAAAGAATGTCTGTCTTTATAAGTTCACAGTTTCTACAGAACTTTGTTGCTTTTTTCACATCTTGACTCCAAATTTTAAACATAGTCTATATATGGCCCCACCTTGTGAACTTGGCTGATGGAATTTTTTTTTAATCCAGTATAAATGGTGATTTGGCGGAGAGACTGCAAAAACATGTTCTGAAGAGGATTTGAAAAATGACATCTGTCATGTTCATGAGGTAGGGTAACACAAGGGCTATGCTGAATATTCTGGCCCCAAATCTGCCAAAATAACTAAGTTATGAGTAACACTGGAAAGAATTCAACAATTTTGTATGACTTTGTTTTATGACAGTTTGACCCCAAATTTTCAATATATTCCTTTTATGATTCCGCTTTGTGATTAAGACTGGTGGAAGTTTTAGAATCCCATCCAAAAGGTGATTCCACACAGCAACATCGAAAACATGTTTTGGAATGGACTTGAAAAATTACGCCTGTCAGCTGGCCTGCTAGCACAGTGGTAGAGCTACCCCTTTCCATCATGATGACCCAGGTTCATGTCCCAAGTCAGGGACATCTGGTGCCAACCCATCAGGTGGGATTCAGGTGTCTGTCTGGATACATCCTACCTCAGTGAGGTAGGGCACCTTCTTCCACTACACAGCTACTCCTTGGTGGTCCAGGGGAAGGTGTGTCATACAGGAAGAAACAAATAGTCCCTCCGAAGTGGCCTTATGTCAGCATGCATCTGCTCACCTGGTGAGTGATGCAGATGTATCACACACCCAGAGTGGGGGAGGTAGGGGAGTTATGGAGGTAGGACAGAGCTCTCCTGCTCTGCCCTTCCAATGGCCCTGATAGGTTCTATGTTGGGTCACTACTCAGGACTATGCCCTGGGGGGAGGATAAGAGAGAACTTAGCAGGGGAAAATACTCCAGCAGCAGAAGGCAGATGAAGCTGCCTCGCCCCCCACGCCCATGCCACAGGAGGGTCCTTCTGACTACTCCCATGCCTCGCTGACTCCTCCTCCCAAGCTTCACTGGTTCCTCCTCCTGGGCCTCAACCATCAAGTAAAGTATCCTCCTCCTCCCAGCTTGGGAACTGGGGGGTGGTCCCACCTGCAGGGGACAAGCTGTGGGTTATGGTCAGGTTGTCCAGACAGGATGTTGAATAAAGGTTGGTGGTGGGTTACAATATTGTAGAACTCATATGGTGGGCAGAAGGGCTTAGGCAGTTGGAAGGAGGACATGGCAGCTGGCAATGAGAAACTGGGGCAAAAACAGAAAGTAAAAAAAAAAAAGATGACCAGGGACTTTTTTTCATTTTGATGATTAACACTGGGATCTGGACAATGCAGTGTCAGTGGTATGTATCATTTATCATCAGAGGGGGTAGCCACCCCAGTGTTACATGCTGTGGTGGGGGGAGTACTGTCCCACTATGGGCTTGGCCACCTGACCACCAGACTGGGTTTAGGGAGAAAGAGGGGGTAATTACTGTCCAGCAGTGGGGTTGGCCACCCGACAGCCGACTGCATTTGAGGTGGCGAGACTGTTTTCTGGATGCGTGGTTGGGCACCTCACTGCCAGACAGTTTGAAATCTGGGTCATGCACGTGGGGGATATTGATGGTGGCACCGAGCACCTGCCATTAGTGATACTGACAAACTAGGGAGGGGGAAACTGGCTCATGGGCAGAAACCTATGAAAGGATGTAGCTGCACTTCGATAGGTGTGGCTATATCCTTTCAAATGTGAGAAGTTTCCACTCATCAGCCAGCAAATAGCTTCAGCAGCATGCTTGTCAGGATTGGTTCCGTACATGCACACCTTCTGCAGGATCAGTTGCACTGGGTTCTGCAACACGTATCTCCCCAGTCCCTACTCTGTTCAAACAGACCCAATATGTTTGCTTTACACACGTGTGCAAGCAAACATAAACACATCTGGTCAGAGCTGATACGGCTGCTCAGCATGGCAAGAGTGAGTAAAGGAATACTCGGAGTCTGCCTTTTCTAAGATGGCAGCACCAACAGAACTGTGCATGCGCAAGTCACTAGATCCAGATTTTGTTTCCTTGAAATGCATGAACAGAAAGGCATGCCATCAAGTGATGTACTGTTTTGTTAACCTCAGAAATAAAGCTTGTCCACTCCTGATGATTTGGTTTTCAAGGTCATTACATCATCGTATGATATCTCAGTCATTTCCACAGCACAGATTAGACTATCAAATCCCTCCAAGACAGGCAGGACACTTCTATGTAAGAGTTTTTTTTTTTTTTTAAGGCAAACCCATCGGCACAGTGGTGGAGCTACTAAGATTCATACTAGGATTGTGTTAGGAGCTAGAGAGCGGTGAGGCTCATAATTGCTCCTCTATTAATAATAGTTTAAGATTGGATGTGACATAATAAATTTGTCTAACCGATTCTTAAAGGTCATTTTAGAGCTGCTGACAATAACATCAATTGGGAGAGCATTTTAAGTCTTAACGACACGCAGAGTGAAAAAATACTTCCTTGCTAAATGTTTGTAACATCTTTGCTGAATCTGTAAAGGATGTCCTCTAAGGTTATAGGTATTCTCTTTAAAGGAAAACCCAAGGTTATCTAATAATTGAGGATCATTAATAACATCGTACATTAAGAGGAGATCCCCTTTTAATCTTCTAGTAAATAATGACATTAGGTTGAGAGATTGCAATCTATGTTCATATGACACATCTTTAAGACCATTTATCAGTTTAGTAAATCTCCTCTGAATTTTTTCAAGTTTAACAATATCTTGTTTCTTATAGGGACACTAAAATTGTGACAAGAAGTCCAAGTGAGGACGAACATATGCTCTATAAAGTGGCATAAGTACTTCTTTCTCCTTGGATTTAATATTCCGCTTACCACTTGCAGTGCTGGCAGCGTGGGTTCGTGAATGAACCTGGGCAATGGGGAAAGAGGATTGAGCACCCCTACAAATGCTCTTCTCCAGGGAGGAAGAGTAACAGCTGCTACCATGACAGCACCACCTAGGTGACCACAGGTGGGCTTGCAGGCAGCCTTGCTAGGAGGGGAGAAGTCGGCTGGTGCCATATGGTGCCATGCTTGTGTAAGTTCAGATGTGAGCTCTTGCAACCAATGTCCCTTGGGAGTGGGGAAAAAATGAAAAAATAACCTTTTTTCAAATTTAATATGCTTTATTCATATATGCAGTAATGCAAAGTTACAGACATAACATCAAGCACAACTAGAATTGAAACATAATCCAGTTATGTGAAAAGCTCATAATAAAGTCAATCAAAAGACAAAGGAATATGTCAATGTGATATCTCTGCAGTTTAAGTGAATACTA
The DNA here is from genome assembly GCA_016271365.2 of Neoceratodus forsteri. Lineage (NCBI taxonomy): Eukaryota > Metazoa > Chordata > Ceratodontiformes > Ceratodontidae > Neoceratodus > Neoceratodus forsteri. The sequence goes on along the minus strand of CM028129.1, from coordinate 1,702,899,927 downwards.
GCAACATTTTTATAATATGACTATATCCACCCACCCTCACTCCCTCCCCCAGCCACCGGAGAGTATGTGAGATTACCTACAGGAACTACCCTAACCTAGTAAATTCACAACTGTATATATGGAAATGTACTATACATAACATGGGTAATACAAGGAGAAAGAAAAAACAAGAAGGTGCCATATCCTTATATAGTCAATAAAGTTTGCAGAGGCTCCCAGACCCTTTTGTATCTAGATAAGCCTCCTGAGATGTTTGCTAACAAGCATTCAGCCTGCAGAACAAGCAGAATTTCCCTATACTTTTCTAAAATATATGGGATGTCTTGGTCTAACCAAAGATGAAGGATAACCTTCTTTGCACATGCCGTTATCAGAGTCATATAAGCTTTCTGGTTACCAATAAGGGAGCCTGAGAAAACTCCCACTATACAGACTTCAGGAGTAAATGCATCCGAAAGATCCAACAGGGAGTCCATACGGTCATGAATTGAATTCAAGAAAGGAGTAATCTTCTGACAAGTCCAAAGAATATGTTATAAGGATCCAGGGTCCTGGCCACATCTGCAACAAAGGTCACTAGGAAGGTGACCAATCCTATGTAGCCTCACAGGAGTATAATAGAGATTATGAATGATTTGAAATTGCATAAGATGGTAGCGATTCCATCTTATATACTGATAGAGATGTTTCCAGATGTGAGACTAATTCCTAGAGGATATGGTCGGAAGGAGACTCTGATCCCAGCTGTATATTCTAGGGCCCTCATTAGCAGCCAGAAATGTTTGCAGTGAGTGATAGTAGTATGATACCAAATCGAAGGAAGGGGCTGAAGAAGTTAGAGGTAATACCACAGAACCAAGAGGGCTTTGCCACAGGCCTATCTCAAACAATTCTCTAAGCATGTGTGATATCTGAAAATATTTAAAGCATGAGAGGGGGGCCACTGGTGTAGATCTCTTACCATATGAAAGGGAAGCAATATGCCATTCAAGGTTAGATCTTGCATTGTCTCTACTCCCATACCAGGCCAAAAACACCTGGACAACATTTGACCGGCTATGCGTAAGTTGGGATTTCCTATAAGTGGCTGAAGGAAGTCTTTATTTGGGCAAATTTTCAGGAAAGAGCAAAACTGTGAATGAGTCTGTAAAGCCACTCCAAGGGGAGTATCTCATGGGGAGAGGTAACTTCTTCCAGCATAAAAAGGGGAGTGCCCTGAGATTTATGCCCTAAGCAGTGGGAGCATTCAATATCTACCCATGGTGGGATGTAGTTTTGAGCGTCCAGTGGATGTAGCCAATAGGAGAGTCTGTTAAGATGTAAGGCCAAATAATACATATACAAATTGGGGACCTGTAAACCACCATCCTGTTTAGTCCTCATTAATTTCGAAAAAGCCTGGCGAGCGGCTTTACTCTGCCATAAAAGGAGGCCAGAAGTCTATGTACTAAAGTAAACAACAGTGTGAAGAGACCAGTTATACATCTGTGGGCAAGTGCTAGCAGCTGTAAAGTGAGAAATTATCTGTAATGCTGGCGCAGAGTAAGAGAAGCCTGTGAGGTGAGGTGGAGGAGACTATCATCTGCATAAACAGAAAGCTTGTATTCTAAGTTATGAATAGAGAGAGATACTGGTGACCTGAGGTGAAGAGTTAAGTTTCCGGATGAGAGGTTCCAGAAATAAATTGAACAAAAGGGGAGATAGGGGGCATCCTTGCCTAGTGCCCTGATATAGGGGAAAGGACTGGGATAGCCTGCCATTACACAGAACCTGGGCTGTGCGGGAGGAATATAAAACTTTGACCCATTGTATGAGTTCACCAGAAATGCCAAATTTGGGTAGAAGGTTAAACAAATAATCCCAGGAAACTCTATCAAAAGCCTTCTCAGCATCCTGGAATATCAAAGCAGCAGGAATAGAAAGATCCCTGGATGCTGAGAAAAGATACAAGATTTTCCGGAGATGTTCAACAGAAAGCCTCCCTTTGACAAACCCAACCTGTTCCCAACTAATTAGCGAATCCCAGACAAGACCTAATCTACCAGCCAGTATTTTAGAGAGTATTTTAAGATCTACATTAATAAGTGAAACTGGTCTATAGTCAGTAAGCAGCAAAGGATCCCGGTCCAGTTTGGGACTAACCACAATGGAGGCGGTAGTTAGTGAAGGATCGGATATGCTCTTTTTAAAAATGTAATTATATGTGCTTAAGAGGATGGGGGCCAGCTTTACTGCTTTGCAAAAATTTGTGGTAAAACCATCCGGGCCAGGAGCCTTATCTGTAGCAAGAGCATCAATTCCCTGGGAAACTTCTAAAAGGGTCAAGGGAGCTTTTAAAATCGCTTGTTGAGGATCCATCAATTTGGGAAGCGAGAGGCCCTGGAGGAAGGAGTTGAACTTTACCTGATTAAAGGTGAAGGGGAGAGAGGGGCATATAACTGTTGGTAAAATCCTCTAAAAGCCTCTACTATATCTCAGGGGGATGTCAAGAGCTGATCAGAATCATTACATATTAAGGGGACAATTTTTATTCGCAGCCTGTGATTTAAGGCGAAGGGCCAACAATTTTCCTACCTTTTCCCCCTGGCCAAAGTACTTTACTTTCAAACATAGAATCATGTGCTGGGACCGTTCTCCTAACATGTTATTGTACTGAAATTTGAGTTGCTCTAGGAGTTCCCAGTCAGACTGGGGAGAGGAAACCGAGATACGTTCTTCTAGGAGCTCAATTCAAGAAAACAGAGAGGTGAGCAAGGCCAATGTCTGGCACTTGCATCTCGCTGATAGTTGAAGAATTTCACCCCAAAGAGCACATTTTAAAGCTCCCCACAAAATGTCCGGTTTGGACATCGTGGGAGAATTAAATGTTATAAAATCTGCAATAAACAATTGAATGTGCTTTACTGTCTCCTTAGCCTTGAGCAACTGATTGTTCATAGTCCATGTCTTATCTCTGGAAAGAGAAGGGGTCAAGTTCAACTGGAGGAAAACAGGATGGTGGTCAGAAATAACTATAGCTGAGTAGTGGCATACAGATACTTCAGAAAGATAATTAGATCCCAATAGAAAGTAATCAATTCTCAAGAACGTGTTGTTTGGGAGTGAATGGAAAGAATATTGTTGACTGGATGGGTTAAGAGCTCACCAAGGATCCACTAAGCCAGCTGACCTCATAAATTCCAAAAGGGCCATCTGGGCAGGTGATAGGACTTGACGAGAATGTCCAGATTTATCTAGATTGTTACATTGGACCAGATTCCAGTCTCCCCCAAGAATCATGGGTAGGGAACACCAGGAAGACAGGGCCGACATAAGGGTAGTAAAAAACCTAGGTCTGTCTGCATTAGGGCTGTATATTCACGCCTAAGAACACTTCCAAGTGACCAAGGAGTGCTCTTATGAGAATAAATCGCCAGTTAGGGTCTGATATTTCTTGGAGAAGGTGAAAGGGCAGCCTTTGAGTGACTAAGATGGCAACTGCTCCACTACGAGTATCAGGGCCTACCCCAAACATTTGCCCCACTCAGAGCCTCCTGAGAAGAAGGACCTAGGAAGAGGGCAAATGGGTCTCCTGCAAGAAAGCAATATCCACTTGAAGCTTATTTAAATGCAAAAGAACCTTAGCGCGTTTAGTGGGAGATTGTGTACCTTTCACATTCCAGGAACAAAAGTTATAAACTGCCATGATGAAAAAATACATAAGGCAGAGATATATTTGTCAGTGTATAATGAGGGTAATACAGGTTAGGGACCATATATAAACAAATAAAAATCCCTACCAGTGGTACCCCCTTCCCAGAACTATAAGTTCCAAGAAAAAAAACTTCCCTCCCACACAGTGAGTAGAATCCCATTCCCCCATCCCAAAGTCTAAACACGTTAAACAGAACCTATGCCAGGAGAACATTTGCTTCCCCAGCAATTGACCTAACCTACAACACCCCCTTCCCTTAACAAGTTGGCACATGAAGCTCATAACCCACATAGTTTAACGCCCTTACCTCCGGCCACCCCCCCGCAATATCATAACATTGAAGATACCCAAAAAACAAAAATAACTAGCTTATAAACCTTCTATATTATATAGCCTACACATGAATTCAACATGTCACCAGAACAAACTTACCTAATACATAACTACAGTCTGATTATTATCATACTATAATCACTGGTGCCCCCCCACTTCCCTTTCTATCCCTTAAACATCAGGTAAGCCCAGTCCAAGTCTTTGCCAAACAGATAATGAGGCTGATGGGCTGCTACATCCATGTCCCAGTCAAATAAAAAGTCAGAATCAGGGCTTAGGGCCAGGAGCAGTGTAAGTGAAGCCCACGGTGGAATGTTGTCCCTTTAAGGCTCCAAAATATGTCATCTGGTTCACTGATCAAGGGTAACATCCCCACCTGTTGAATACAGTCCATGTCTCTCCCAAACCAGTTCTGTACTAACCTATAGGAGCAAACCTGGGTTCAAAGACCTTTATTAAAAAAAACAAAGGGACTTGCCTTAGAAAGTCAATTAGTAGAAGTCAAATGAGGTCCCATCATGCTGAGGAAGGTGCGGTGAAACGAAGCAAGTAACATGAAAGCAGATGATCATAATCCGAACAAAGAGCCACACTTACAAGAGAGTTCAAACCTCAACCAGTAAAAGGCAGGTAGGCATTCAGGTGTCCCTAAACAGATCAGGCAGACATTTCTAAAGATCCCTCGTAGCAGTTTTGACAGTGTCATATGAGTGCCACTGATCCTGGAGATATGTCTGGAGTCAAGCAGGATATTGCGTCCTGAACCGAATCCCCAAAGCTATAATCTTCATGACCACTGAGTGGAAGGCAGCTCACTTCTGTCGGGTCCACAAAGGCAAATCTTGTGTCAGGTGCAGTGTATTGCACTCCCATAAAATGTTCTTCAGATCCCTGTTTTTCTGCAGAATATATTGTTTGTCCAGGAAATTTAAAGGTTGTAACATGAATGGACGAGGAGGAGAGCCAATGTGGGGCTTGGGACGTAAGGATCAGTGGGTCCATTCAATTATATAGGTAGGGCCATTAGGGGATGGTCCAGCAAATTCATTCTAGAAATCTTTGTGCAAACTGAGTTGGTGTAGACCCTTCCTCTCCTTCAGGCATCATGAAAATAATCAAGTTATTTCTACAGCTGCAGCCCTCCAAATCTTCCAGTTACTCCTTCAGTTTAGATAGTTTTAAATGCATTGCTGAGGCATCCGATTCCATCCTGTCTTTCCAGGATTTGAGAGAGAAGGTCTGGGCTTCCACATCCCCTACTAGTCTGCCCAAGTCCCCTAGATCAGACTGGACAGTCTTAATCTCTGTTGTGAGCACCTGAATTGCGGCAGTTAAGGGTGCTAGCGCCTGCAGAAGACAGTCTTCAGTTAGAGGAGAAGGTGCCGCTGTAGCAGTAGAAGAGTGACCTGAGCCCGCTGCCTGGGCCTTAAGGTGTTTAGCTTGCTTATCGGGTGTCTGAGGCGGGGTGTGCTTTGCTGCAGCCAGTCGGATCTCCACGTCAGACATGATGCCAGTTTACAAAGCTGCAGTTCTCCGGTAAGTTTCAGAGGTTCCTCCAGTCAATGTAGATTTAGATGAAATAAAGGATGTTTTAAAGATTTAAAGATGTTATTTTAAAGCGGGGAGCAGAAGCACCGGAGGAGAGTTGCTGCACAGTCTAGAGCTCATGTGACTCCCCATGAAAAAATAACTTGATAAATGCATAATGAAGATGGTCTTCAACAGGCAGCACACCAGTGGACTTGGCACTTCCACAGGGATTGGAAAATACCCAAGTCTGACACCAGGGATTTAGACAAAACACAGTCTAATTTGTTTTCTTTCCATGCTGTAAGTCAAACAGACTTAGCTGTTTTCACCCACCAAGTGTGCACAGGGAATGGAATGGTGGCATGAGGCACCTTAAAGGCCCCAAGTCATCAGTACATACATGGAAGATGGACAGTGGCACCATCACTGAGCCTGGAGTAAGGAATGGAGGAAGGTTCTGTCCGCACTGAATCCTGGGCATTGTGCCCACATTATAGGATCATTGACATCATGTGACTTAACAGGAGGAAGAAGAAAGGTTTGTTATTTTCCAGAACCAGTAGATCTTCTAGAGGATTTCCATGGAGCCGTAATACATTGGACTGTAAGCCATCAACCTTGAAGGCCTCACAGGAAGCTATTGCAAGACAGGGACTTGCATGTCATCTGTGCATGACATCACCTATGGAATGTGGGTGACCACCTCAAGTACTTCAGTTTCCTGCCATTGGTCAATGGAGTTCAAAAGCATCTAATAACATCATATCTGTTTTCTTGTTTATGTCATACTTGATGTGGAACCTATGAAAGAGCTTTCTGCTCAAAAGTGTTACTCCAAGATAGATAGAAAGAAGGAAGGAAGGAAGGAAGGAAGGAAAGAAAGAAAGAAAGAAAGAAAGAAAGAAAGAAAGAAAGAAAGAAAGAAAGAAAGAAAGAAAAAGAAAGAAAGAAAGAAAACAAACTGGGGCAGTCTCCTACATGGAGATGTAGGGGGAGCGAAGAAAACACTGCCCATTACCCAGCAAGTGTTAGCACATGATAAAAGTGATAGATTGACAATGCAGTGTCATACCAAGAAGCTGAAAAAGAAGAGTCTGCCATACCAGGGGTATGGTAGATGGGAAAGGTATGGCTCTGTGAACAGCCTCTGCAAGATCTACTGTTTCTGATTGTTGGATTTTCTTTCTGTTGAGACCATGGCTGTTAGCCAACCATAATTTTCAAAAGAAGACTTCTGAAAGTAGCAGGTCTTCTATGAAATTAAGCCCGCTGACATTCTGTTCCTAGCTCTGGTGTGCGTCCAGCATGTACTCATGTGCAGTTGCAGCTGGCAGCATCCTGCTACAGCTCAGGGTATCATAATGATGTTTTTCAGGATAACCATGACACTTTTCACAGGCAATACAGATACTGCACCTGTACAATACCCCGTTTCAGGATATATCAGCAATAAATTGTTTCAGTCCACTGCCTCATTGTCAACCCCACCCTATTTTGGGTGCTCAGTGCCGCTCCCATAAAACTTAATCCAGGCAATATAATGACATGATTTTGCTATAAATGTGGACATTTTTTCAAGGCTATCACACTGTGAAAATGTTCGTATCATGACATCCCTGCCTCTAGCACATCTTAATCAGATCAGTTTGGCTTGCTAAAGAGTATTTTGCCATTAGAAAGAAGTAATAGGATACATGACTTGCTCAAAATCACACACCAAGTGTTGATTTTGGTGGGGTTTGAACCTGTGAGCTTTTGGATTCCAAGCTGATGCTCTAACTACTAGACACACTACCTCCTTTCAGCTTCCCAAGCTTTCCTCAACCTCCCTCCATCTAGGGCTGTCACAGTTGCTGCAGAATGGCAATTTCATTTCCGAAATGCTCTGCAAAATTTATTTTTAAGTTCCATGGAATTTTGAAAAGCATTTATTTGCAAACTGAAATAATTTTTGTCTAGTGCACTTACCAGGTAAACAAAAACAAAATAAATAAATACATTTTCCATAGATCATTGAAACCGCTTAATAATTTTCAGTAGATTGCAAAAAAATAATTCACAGTTTATGTGAACTGTGGATTATTGATCCGCAAAAACAATATTACTCATGTAAAGTTGAAATTTTGCAGCTGGTGGAAATCAACAGAATTTTCTAAAATTTTGCAAAGTTCTGTTCCATCAGAAAATCAACATTCCGCACAGCACTACCTCCATGTGATTGTCTGATGGTTTCTGAAAATGCTCATGGCCAGTAAAGCAGATTGGAATATAGTTTGTATGAACAATGCTAAATAAAATCATGTTCTTTGTTCATGTGTCAGCCAGCTGATTCAGAAACAAAAATAACTTTAGACAAATGACCAAATAATTGAAAAAGTTCTGAGCAATGTGTAATTTTTCACCAATATATTTCGTGGTTAAGCGTTCCTTAAATACCACTTCCAGCTTCTGTCTTTAAAGCATGTGGCCACAATTTAATCATAAAATGCACCAGCTTGTCAGCACCCTCAAATTGTCAGCAAATCTAACCAGTTTACTGCACAGTTTTCACAGTCTGCCTAGAGTTTCCATGCACTTAGTCAGTTTCTACAGTCCAGAGCCAACAGGGGTCAGCACATCTAAGGGACGGCACGGGCCAAATGGTACTGAACCTCAGCAGCTGAATGGCTATGGAACGTCACCTGCTTCCCCCGCCAACCCTTCTAGATGAAGGACAAACTACTATTCTACCAGTCCTGAAATGACTTATGATCCACAGCACAGAATTGCAAACTATCGGGGCTGGCAGTATAGCCTAGTGGTTAGAGTAACGAGCTGTGAATAACCTTGATACATCCAGCATACCTGGGTTTGATTCTCACAACCTCTACTTGCATACTGTGTGACTCTGAGCAAGTCACTTAAACTCCTCAGTGCTCCCAGGACACCCCAAAACAGACACTTGTGCCCAGTGAGCCTTACCTGGTTACCAAAAAATTAAAAAAAAGTGTATGTTAGTTAAATGGAAAGATTCACAGCCACCAGGGTGTCAAATGTGGATTAAGTTAATGGAGGACATAATTAAGCTAGAGAATGTACATTACTGTCTACATAGAGGTTATTAAGCCTTTGACAATATTTGGTTAGATCAGTAATTGTTCCAGATGAGCTATGGTTAGATATGCATACTGAGCCCTGCTTTTGTATTCCAGCTCCTCCCCCAGACCTGTGAGGTTATTGCCCTGGACCTGTACTTTGGCCTTAAGTCACAAGGGTAGTAACTGGGGAAGGGGGTGGGTGCTGGTTTTGAAAAAAAAAAAACCTAACACAACATTTCTTCCTTTTGTAGCTTTATAACAAGACCGTATGCAGTTTTTTTTGTTTGCAATGAGTATGTATTATGCAGGTGCAGTAGTGCCTATATGTCAGAGTAGAGTCAGTGTTTGTGCCAAAAGTAGTTTTTTTTGACAGCTTATATCTCAATGATCTCAGTCCCTAGGAGTTGGCATTCACAGTGTCACTCCAAGGGGCTGTTTGGCAAGTTTGATGACAAATCAATCCAGCAGTCCAATAGTTATTAATTTGTGAGAGTACATAAAGAAAATGTACAAATTAAGGTTTTAATTTTATCACAAACAGTGACAAAGTTCTGAAACTTACAAAGTTTATTGGAACTTGGACCAATGTTTTATCTTTTTGTGGTTTTCTAACTAAATTTCTTTTTTGTTTTTAAATTATAAGGTTTTAAAGTTTAAAAATCTCACACAAGCATGTCACTTGAAAAAATAGCTGAAAAATTGTGAAGCTTTTTTCTTCCTAGTTAAGACTGGGCAGGAACAAAAACTTAAAAAGCTGAAAGCATGAAAATACGTCATTCTAAATGTTGACAGTTATGTGGTTAGTCTGAAACAGTCTAATGAGAAGTCTGAGATCTGACTATCAAAAAAAAGACTAATTTAATTGGACAAAAAGTCTGCGATTGTGTCAAAAAATCGAGATGTACTTTAATGAACTCAGCAGGTGCATAAAAGATCGCACTGCACTTGGTGAGACACAGCAAAAATAAACACAGAGGTAAAAATAGTCATAAACACAACCTAAAGATAGAAAGCATGTTGGTAATACTTGGGGAATTGTAAAAACTGCTGCAAAGAAATCAAATGAGTGCTACACAAAAAATGTTTAAAGCCATGAAACACAAAAATTCAAAAAACTCAACCTGACTGAAAAAAAAACAAAACAAGAAAAACAGTGCATGAATTTTGTACTACAATTAAAGTCACACACAAACAAAATATTAGGGTAATGTCTTGGTGTATGCCCAAAGCACGGATGGGATAGCAACTTGAAAAAGAAACTCCTCTCATCCTCTCTCCTGTTTAATAATTTGATAAAAATCATCAGTATCAATGCTCAAACCCATTTACATCTAGAGATCAAAAAAAGCAGCTCTATTGAATTCTGGAACTTCCTTTACCTTGGACCTCCACTTGGAAAGAAATCAACAAAAACAGCCGTCAATTAGTCAGTGTCATTGCAGCTCTTGCTGTGGCGTCAGTTCCTGCTCAATCTGTTCTCTGAAAAATAGCTGACATCAAGGGACTCCCACAAATGATCCTGAAATAAATCAACACCTTTAGAAGTTCTGTAACAGCCCTGGAGGGGAAAATGCAACCACTAGCTAACTAACCTTAGGACACTGAAACGTTCTTATCCTATGTAGACAATAAAGAGTCAAGTTAGGAAAGTAGAATACAGGAACTTGAACAAATGGTCAGCCTACTGTGGCATCAGGCAGGGGACACAGAAAATCAGAATGAGAGGAGCAACCTCCAATTCATTGGCTTCCTTAAAGGAGCTGAAAAGAAGGATGTAGCTGGCTTTCTCTGGATAGTGAAAGGGGCCCATAGATCTCTTCCCCCTCCCAAAACAGGGAGGACATACAAGGCCTATCACTGTGAAATTCTTCCAATACACTGAGAAGGAACTCATCCTGTCGCTGGCCAGAGACAGAGATCCATTAACATGGGAGAGACACAGAACTTATATTTTCAATGACTTTTCTAGAAAATTGGCTCAGAGGAGGAAAGGATTTACAAAAGTCAAACAGCAGTTTCAAGCCCTGGTGACACCCCACCAATTACAATATCCATTCACTCCATGAATTGTTTGAAATGAGAACCCCAACTTTTTTTGAACTCCTGAATAAGCTTTCCACTACATTCAGAAAAACTGTCCAAAGAGGGTGAAACATCTGACATGGACTGATCAAATGACCAACAGAAAAAAATATCCCCTCTACCAGACCTTGTCAGGGACTGGCTAACTTCACCACAGCACATCATATAGACTTGCAGGCCCAAGCAATGGACTGACTGCTAATAGAAGTGGAAGGCACCGACATTACAACAATCAGACCCACCCAGAACTGAGATCATTGAACAGAGAATAGAGCAGAGAATCAGGAGGGTCAGCTAACACTGACTCCACCTTAAAACCAGGCCCGAAGTGCCTGGAACAGAGACCACCCTCCCCAACCAAACCTGAGGTGAACTTGACTACACAGTTGCACAACTCCACAAGCCCAATTTTACAAAACCGTAAAACAAAATGCACTCACATCGTGGGCTGATAGTGTGGGAGAGGTTCCTTTGTGTGACCCAAACAATGAACCTGGTGTGGCTCCCCCCCCTCAGTCAACAAGAGATTTATGAAACACAAACTTTGAAGCATACAGAGCTCTTCTTCATGCATAGCAGCTTTTTCAGTTTTGCCTGAAGAACAGCTCTGTGTAGCTTGAAAGCTTGTGTTTTGCAAATCTCTTGTTGGTCCACTAAAAGGTTTCAAATCACCCACGTTGTTCATCTTTTTGCACAAGGATCAATATGGCTACAAATGATGCTCAAAAAATAAAAAAAATTGTTGCAAAAAACTACATTAATTCATACAACAGGGTTACAAAACAACAAAAAGGAGGGAAATGTGGTGTTAGGGTTATTTCTTTTTTTATACAGATTTTATACTCAAACCAGCCACCCGCCTTGCAGGGATACAGTTTACCCCAGATTAGGGATATACCCTGCATCAGGCCAAAGCTGTAATTCATGTCATGGCTGTCTATTTTCTCCCCATGTTTTTCCTTGTTCCCCCTCCGCCCCATAGCGTAAGCAAGAGTCATTTTGGCACTGTGTGTTCACAGCACATTGTGGGGGGAGCAAGCTCCCTGGCTGTCCAGCTGGTGTTGCTGTGGGTCTGGAACCTACTGCCAAGTACCAACCCTCATAGGGTGTAGCACAGTGTTGTGCAGCAGCTGCTCCAGCCAGTTGCCTCTCTCTGACATGGCTCCCTGAGACCATTCACTAAACCAGGCCACTTGCACAGTAGAATGATCCACTTACACTGGACCATTGGTGGGCCCCATGCTAGATTTTTTTCCAACCCTAATGCTCACACCCACAGCCCCTGCTTTCATGACCCAAGGCCAAGATACTGGAATGGGTCCTTGCCATATATGTCTGCTGCTTTAAGTTACAGGTCTGGGGCCCTATACAAAGAAAGTTATGACTCACCTCATGCTTTGTGCAGGGCCTGTAGAGCTCCACATAAAGGAAGCTATGACTGACCTTGTGCTTCGAGCAGAGCCCATAGGGTACCAAACCATGAAAGTTATTACTGATCCTGTGAGCCCTATGTGACGCAACAGACTTGTGGGGCATGGCTCCAGACCTGTAGCTTTGCCTTTGTTCATAAGGGTAAGGGCTGAGGAGTGGGGGAGGGCAATGATACATTTCCCTCCTTTTGTGGCTTTGTGACCTTGACATATATGCATTAATTCACTTGTTTTGCAATAATACCATTCAGGGGCTGAAGAGCTCATAAACCATAAGGCTGAAGGTGGAGTAGCTTTATGAACTCTTCAGCCCCTCTACTGAGATGGTAATATTTCACATGCACACAGCTCTTTTCTACTACTTATTTAATATAATGCATTAGGTTTGCTGAAATTGGCTTGATTTTAATTGTTTTAAGTATATGATATGGCAAAATAACATATAGCTTTTATATTGGGGGAAGACCTAAACATGTCTGTCTTCACTGCAGGAAACTATGTTAAGGCATACTTTAGGGTTGCAAAGTCGCAAAAGGAGGAAAATGTAGAGTTAGGGATTTCAAAACTAAAACCCACATTTCAAAACTAAAACCCACCTGTCATGGAGGCACAGATCGGGAAGCACAGGAAAACCAGGAGCAGTTTCAAAATTCACAAATAGTGTTTTATTAATAACAGAAAAACAAAAAAAATAAAAATTGTTTAGGATAACTATTTACAGTGGCAGTACAAACATAGAAAAGAGAGTCCTTCTGAGTTTTTTCTTCTCAATTTCAAATCTCAGTCTCTGTCTCTCTCTTGCACAAGCATTGCTGCTCTTCTTGTAAGTCTGTGCCTGGGAAACTTGTTAGGAAAACAACATGCTTCTCAAACAATGTTCTTGTTAAGTTTCCAATGTTCTTGCAGGTGCAGCAAAAAGAACATAATGCCCAGAACTGACCTCCTGTAGCCAGCTCTGCAGAGATTTTGCATCCAGCAATCTCAGGTTAACCCTTGAGTTCCAAATAGCTTTGCAATCATTTCAACATTATAACTATATACAGTTTTAAACAAAGGGATCCCAGTATCAATGACATTTCCACATAATGATGCACACATATTTTTATACCCGCAGATATGCAAGTGGGAGGAAGACATACATAGCAAGGGAAGGCAGAGAGATAGCAAACGGGGAGAATTGCGAAACCATCAGAGTGATCAGTTCTTAGGTCTCACAAGAAAATTTGGTTGCACAACTAGACAGATGAGACAGAAAAGAAGACGATAGAACAGATCCTTGCATTTAACTCTTTCTGCATAACAAATGGGACACAGCCTTATTCAACCCTGTCACACCACATCTTCTCCATCTTCTACAGTCATGAACCCAGGCTAAAATACAAGTTTGGGTCTGTGCCACACAAGTGCCACATTGGTGTTCTATTTGATGTAGGGCTATACACGGAGAAGTAGACTTGTTGGAAACTGCCTCAGACCTGAACCTTGCTTCGTTGCAATAAAGAAGTAGAATGTGGAGCATGGTAGGAAACCTGCAGGTCATAAGCAAAGCAGTCAACATATGGGACAAAGTACCTGAGCTGTAGCTTACTTCATGCAGGCCTTGTGGGCCCTACTTGAGGCAGGATACCTGTTACCTGTGGGACACAGTCCTAGATGTGTGCCTTGGTTTGCACAGGACCCTGTGGGCCCTACAGAAAGAAGACTCATGGGGCACTGCCCCGTACCTGTATCTTGCTTCATGCTGGATCCTATTGGTCCAATGTGAAACAGCACACCTATGGTGCATGGCCCAGGGCATGTAGCATGCTTTGCCCAATGCCCTGTTGGCCCTATGTAAAGCAGTAGACCCATGGGGCATGGCCTTGGACTTGTAAATAGAAGAAGCATTCCCACAGGGTACTACCTCGCACCTGTAAAGTACTCCTATGGTAAACAGCTCCAAACATGAGCTGCACAGCCCCAGACCTATAACTTTTAGCAGAAAACCCATAGGCCATGCCCACAAACCTGCAGTTCATCCTTGTGTTACAAGGGTGGAGGATGATGGAGGGGTAGGTGTTAAGGCTGAAAACCTTAATAATACATTTGCCTGTTTTTGTGGCTTTGTAACCCTAATGTATGCATTATTATAGTTTTTGCATTGAATAGATAGATAGATGGATGAATGGATAGACAGATGGACGGATAGATGGATGGATGAATGGCTGGACAGATAGATGGACAGTGTACAGCTGAAAAGTTGAGCACTCCCCACCTGTATTAATACACTCCAGGCTCTTATATAATATATACATTACACTTATTTACAACATGTGAAAATAAAAAGTCAGGCAGCACTCATCTGATGTGTTTCAGAACTCCTGGTTCCTTTATCAAAGACCTTTGATAAAGGAACCAGGAGTTCTGAAACTAGTCAGGTGAGTGCTGCCTGATTTTTTATTTGTTCACGTCTTAAATAAATGTATTTATTATATAAGAGCGTGGAGCATATTAATACAGGTGGTGAGAGCTTGCTTTTTCAGCTGTACATATTTATTGTCTTGAAGCACTACCGTCCCAGAGTGACCCTTTGCAGTAACTGAGTTCCAGATAAATAGACAGATAGATAGACAGACAGACAGATAACATTATACAGGCTCAGTAGCACCTGTATATTAGGGTTGAGTAGGCACTTTCATGCTTAACCTCGATTTTTGCACCTTAATACTCAGCCCCCGTTCAATCAATTTGTGTGACATTTGTATGCACAGAGCTAGTGCAGGATCTCTGGATCCTGTAAATTTCATGCTGGCCGGTTCAGTTATAGAAGAGCAAAAACACATAAATTCACCAAAATTAAGAGTTTTTTTTTTTTTTTTTGCTCACCTGTAACTGAAAAACGGTCTGGATTTGAAACCTGAAATTTTCATGTTTTTTACAGTTTGGTGAACACTTTTGTAATCTTTATATTTGTAAGTTAAGAAGTTTTGGAATTATTAGTTAAATAATGTTCCTTTTTTTGCACATGTTAAGTAGCAAAAACAAACATTTTAAGGACAGCTGTATTTTGACAAAATCAGTTTGAATGAAAGTGTTTTTTTCACACTGCTTTCATTTTACAAGTAGGATGAGCATAGAGAGTATGGTCAGTCACATCAGCACATCCATAAGTGCCCATAACAAAACTGCAGGGGGTGCTCAGTCCTGCTGCCAGTACTCTCCCCTCCTTCCAGGCTCAGTTTTTTAAAGAAAACTGGTAGCTGGTGCTCAGTCCTACTGCTGGTATTCCCCCCTCATGCCCAACTCAGCATTAAGAGAAAACTGGTGGCCAGCCCAGTGGCATAGAGGGCTGAGGCACTGTACGGCTTATTTCTCACCTTGCCAGTGACCCGTGTTTGGGGACAAGCACTGGATGCTGAGAGTTGGCTGGGGGTGGTCGGTTGAGGATCGAGCACCACTGGCAGCTCTTCTCTCCTCACCCAGGTAGGGAAGGTCATCTCTCCCAGCCTTTGACTGCCACCAAGTGGAAGCATGATGGTGGTGCAGGAAGGGTATGAAGATGGGCACTAGGCTAGGGGTGGGCGGAGCAGAGTTGATCCGGGCCAAGGCATGTGTGCGCACCTCCACGCACATGCCGACCTTGTCTGGGGGCTGCAGGGAGCACAGGAAGAAAACATGGAAAAATCGGGAGCCACAGCTGAATGAAGTCCCCCGCATCAACTCTGGTGGTTCCACTGGGCAGCAGAGGAGGTGCCCGAATGACTGCAGAAGTTCGGTTTTGGATGACTGACAGAAGCCACCACCTGCCACCGAGGATAAAAGCTAGATGGGAAAAAAAAGAGAGAGAAAACTGGTGGCAAGTACTCAATCTCACCACTACTATTACATCTCCCTTCAGTCTCCAATACAGGGTTGTCCAACCCTCAGTGCCAGCTAACACCCCTCCCCGATAGTATACAACACCACGGTGCCCACCCCCAGTGCTGCCAAAGAACACAGCAACACTGGGGTACAAAATTCCCAGTATCCAGATTCTCCTCATAGTATTTAACACCAGAGTGCCCATATCCGGGGGCTGCCAAATAACACACCCACACTGTAGTGCCCAATCCTCAGTGTTGGGAACTATAATAAAGAAAACCATCTCTTGTCATTCACTTTTGTTGTTAAAAAAAGAAAATGCTCTAGTGATGTCTTCTGCTTCCCATACCTGTGAAACCCACACCCCTGTACTGCAACTTCCCATCAGCACCATCCACCCCAACACACCCACCCTTTACTTTCTTATGCACAGTTCACCAAAGTAATACTGGCTATGACCAAAGAATGTCCTGCTGCTACCTATACTGATAGTGGGCTGATTAAAACATGGTAAGTACAGTTAATGGCTTTTTAATGTGCTTTGAACTTTTACTCATAACTTTCTGACTTTTAACATTTTGCACTGAATTTTCAACATAGCCTTTAGTTTTTCCCCTCCTCATTCACAAGATTGGGTAAATTTTTCAAATCCTGTCTGAAACAAGTTTTTGCACTCGCTCCCTGAAATCACCTATTGGACAATATTTTGAAATATTCACCTATCTTTATCATAAGGTGGGGTTATAGAAAGACTATGTTGAAAATTTGGGGTCAAGATCTCAATAAAAAGCAAAGTTATGAAGAAACATTGTAATTTGTATACATTTATTCATAGCTGTGTTATTTCTGAAGATTTTGACCCCAAATTTTCAACACAGACCTTTTTTTTTTTTTTTAATTTAGTTGTTTAACCAGGTATAGCACACTAAGCTGGAAGCTTTTTTTATAGGAGCAACCTGGGAGCACAAGTGACTTGCTCAGGGCCACACAGTATGCAAGTGGAAGCTGTGGGATTCAAACCCAAATCTGGTCTGCTGGATGTCACCAGATTTGCAGCTCAGAGCCTTAGACCACTGCGTTATACTGCCTCCTGCCTTTTTATACCCCACCTCATGCATATGACAAGTGTAATTTTTCCAAGTCTCTCCCAAAACGTCTTTTCATGCTTTGCCATAAAATGACATTTTGGCCAGGATTTCATAAATGACATTTGTTGTTTATGAGGTGGGGTCATCAAAAGGCGATGTTGAAAATTTGGGGTTAAAATCTCCAAAAACAACAAAGTTATGAAGAAATGTTGTGTTCAGCGAAGCCTGTTGGCCTAGGGGGTGGTTTGTTGCATTCCTGTGCAACCAAGCTAAATTTAGAGATGAGCTCAGGGAACTGGCTTGGTGGCCCAAGGCTGGGGGTGACAGTGCCACCCAGCACCAGTCCCAGCCTAGGGATGGATGGCACAGTGTTCTGCTGCAGAGGCAACACCTTACTGAGGGCTAGGGAGCCTTCCTTCAGAAAGGTCAACATGTATGTCAAAGGCTGATGGGGCTACATACTGTGTCAGGGTGGATGGGTGGGCACACAAAATGGAGAAAAAGGCAGCCAACAGGATGAAGCTCCAGGCACTGCAGGCCTCACACCACCGACAGGCCCCCATTCTGCTAGCAGCCACCCATCTAATCACTCACAATCCCAGAGACTTAACTTAGACCTTCAGTACCCCCACAGATCCCCCCGGTAGGGGCAGGAAGATGACAGCCGTCCTCCCCCAAGGGAGTCTCATCCACTTTGGTGGTCCAACACCCTGTTGGTGGTACAGGGCTTGCAACAGCTAGTGGCATCATCCTGCCCTGGTAACAGGTTTTTCCTACATAATCTTCCACACCCCTGCTGAATGTCACACATGGGCAAATGAGAATGTGCACAGGATATGGAGGTGCTAAGCAAGCTGCCAGTTAGCTATAATATAAGAGACAAAACACTCAGCCCTCGAGGAACAAGGTTAATCCAGTTGCTTACGCAAATTTATTTTGGCAAGACTTGCCTGAACAATTACCACTGCAGCTAGCGGCTTAACACTTCTCTGGGTCTTACACAAGGGGCGGACCAGCCCCTGTAGGAGCAGAGAAGAGATTAAGTGCTGGGGCTGTAAATGATGTTCAGAGCAAGTTAACACAATAAATGTGCACTAAGCAACTGGATTAACCTTGCCCCACGAGTGCTGAGCATTTTTCGAACATCACACATGACATTGAAACTGTTCACGTGGAGGCATGTTTGCGCAAACATCACATGACACACAACCCCTGTGAGTTGCTTATGCTGCGTCACAACCAGGCCTCCACCAATTGGCTGTCAATGAGAGGAGAAACATGGGCTCCTCCCCAGGACAGTAGAGTGCTCTCCGGGACTTTCAATCGTCACCCCCACCAGTCCCAGAACAACCAGAGTTCTTACCTGAACCCTGAACCTGGGTTTCTGGCATGTTGGTGGTATTGTCACAGCAGTGCCACTGGGTAAGCAGTTCAAAAGCTTTAAAAGATTACCGGCATGCTTGTTCTGCTTTTTTCTGTCTCTACAGGCATCAGTTTCCCTCCTCCCACCCAACCCACTTATTTAAAAAATTAAAGTCCCTCTGCAAGCCCATCCTGTCTGACATACAGTAGCTAATGGGTATTTTATTCCTCATACTAACTAAGTTTTTCCTTTTATTTTTACAGGTCTGACAGGATACTAACCACACTGAGACAGGATAACAACCCCAGTGTGGCAGGGCACTAACACCCTGTTTCATTTTGTACTGTTTTATGTTTAGCTTACTGTACCTTGTTTGTGCTATTTAACTTGTAAAGAGCTGCAAATCCTTTGTGACCCCACTGCTATTCTTATTTTGCAGGTACAACTGGTAATCCCTCATGGCCATGCCCCGTCCCAGGTTCCCTAGGACACAGGTAAGAGAGCGCGTACTTCTTATCTATGCCAGGATGGTAATCTGTAATAGTGCAACCCCAAGTATTAAGACAGTGTTAGCTTTCACTTATTAGGTGGTTGGTGATTCAGAGCTTGAGATACAGTATGTCATGTATTCAGCATATTCCATTTTGGGACCTGCGTGAATAAGGACATGCTTCAACTATCACAAAAGGAAGAGAAATTAATTGCAAAACACCTACAATAACACACACATTAGGGCTGAAGAACACAACACACACACAAAGTAAGGAAATTAAAACATTAGGCAGGGGTTGAACTCAAGAAAATAATCTGCTATTTTTAAATGCCAAAAAAAACATCTCTATGACTTTTGGAACCAGGCAGCGCCTCGCTAGGCTAACTTAATTACTCACTTTGCACACCATGGATAGGACTGTACTGGAGGACTCCCCCCATTCAGGTATCTTGGTGTCTGGTTAGATAGACACCTAAACTTCTCAACACACATTGAGGCTATGCAGAAAAAACTTAAGCCTAAGCTTGGTACCCTATACAAAAATAGCAGCTGTATCCCTCTCGCAGCCAGGCATGAGCTAGTACTGAAAATGATCTTGCCTATATTCCACTGCTGTGACATAGTCTATGGTGCTGCCCCGCAGTCCTCCCTAGCAAAACTGGATTCTCTTTTTAACTCCTTCTGCCGCATTGCTCTAGAGGCCCCCTACCTCACTCATCACTGCGACCTCTACTGGTCCCTAAACTTACTCACACTCCAAAATCGCTGTATGCTACATAGTGCTAAATTCATCTCAAAATTCTGGCTTGGTTTGCTCCCCTTCTACCTCTCCTCCTCACTTATTACCCCCCTCCCAACCATTACTCTCTGCTATCTGACAACCTCCGCACCTTCTCGATCCCCAACAGACATACGTCCTCTGGCCCAAAAGCTTTCTCGCACCATCTTCCTAAACTGTGGAATGCTCTCCCCCCTCAAATACACCACTCCTCATCACTGAACTCCCTCACTTCAGCACTACTCAACTAGCCGATCCCCAACTGTTCTTGCTCCTGACCTCCTCCTCACCTACTGCTTTCCCCTCCCACCCCTCCTCTCCCACCCTCCACCTATTGCTCTTAATTACCTAGCACTTACTCTATTTGTCTTGTTACTCATGCTTCCCTCCTTTGTTGTATTTGTCATCATAAATTCCCTGTATGATTGCACTGTGTCACTTGTATGCATTGATTATCATGTATTATATGCTCCTGACTCTGTACTGTTCTATGCTTTGTTGTTGTTCACTTAAATATGTTGTAAATCCCCCTCCCCCTCCCCCCAGGACGTGCCATGAGATGAGCATTAAGTTGCTCAGTGTAGCCTTCCTGGTGAAACATTTCAATAAATAAATAAATAAATAAATAACTATTGGAGGTGGAATTCCAGTATTCCAAATTTGGCATTCCATCTCAAGGTCCAGTATTCTGCCTATCCAAAAGATCAGTGCTGTAGATTAAACTGCAGGGTGGTGGCATGGAGGAGTGATATTCCAGTTGGAATACCATTGTGGTGAAAATGGTATTACACCTTGAAAACTGGTATGCAAAACTGGGCAAAATACCATTCATTTCTAGCCCTGTTAGGGTTTGGAGTCTCAGGAGTCTTGGCACATAAGTGGTGTGGTGTTCCTTGGGGTTTTCAACCCTTATACTCACCCCCGAGCGAAGCAAGTTATACATGGTCTCATGCTTTGCACTGGGCCCAGTACAAAGAAAGTTCTGAATGATTTTGCTTTCTCTCTTCATTATACATGGAACACATTCCGAAAAAAGGGGGGTTACTAGTGGAGTACCTCAGGGCTCTGTACTGGGTCCAGTCCTTTTTAACATCTTTATAGGTGACATTGCAGAGGGTCTGGAGGGAAAGGTATGCCTCTTTGCAAATGACACAAAGATCTGTAACAGAGTTGATACACAAGGGGGGGTAGAAAAGATGAGAAGGGACTTGGCAAGGTTGGAGGAATGGTCAGACATGTGGCAACTTAGATTCAATACAAAGAAGTGCAGAGTAATGCACCTGGGAAACAAAAACCCAGGAGAAGAGTACACAATAGCAGGGGAGGTACTAACAACAACAAAAATGGAAAGGGACCTGGGGGTAGTCATATCAGATGACCTAAAGGTAGGTAAGCAATGTGAAAAGTCGGTAAGGAGAGCCAGGGGGATACTGGGATGCATAGGAAGGGGCATCACAAGTAGAAAAGGAAGTTGTTATCCCTCTCTACAGACAGTTAGTGAGACCCCAACTGGAGTACTGCGTGCAGTTTTGGAGAACTCATCTACGCAAGGACATAGAAAGGATGGAAGCAGTCCAAAGGAGGGCAACTAAAATGGTGCAGGGTCTGCAGCAGAAACCATATGAAGAGAGACTGAGAGAGCTTAATATGTATACTCTTGATGAAAGGAGGGACGGGGGGACATGATAGAAATGTTCAAGTACCTCAAGAGGATCAACAAAGTCCAGGAGGGTAGCATCTTTCAGAAAAAGAGATGTGTAAGAACAAGGGGGCACAATTTAAAGATAGAGGGGCTCAGGGTAATGTGAGCAAATTTTTTCACAGAGAGAGTGGTGGATACATGGAACAGCCTTCCTGAGGAGGTTGTTGGGTCCTAAAACAGTGGGGAATTCAAACATGCATGGGACAGACACAAGGCAATAATAGTTGGGGGTTGCAGGAAGTAGGCTGTTGGTTAACTAGAATCTGCAGCTTAACCAGTAGGTAGGGAAATGGGCAGACTGGGTGGGCCAAGTGGTCCTTATCTGCCGTCAAAGTCAATGTTTCAATGATCTCTCACAGGCACTGTGTGAAGAAAGTTATGACCAATTCTATTGACCATATGTGGTGAGTCACACTTCTCTACTTCCAAACACCATATGCGGGATGGGCTTGGATCTGAACCTTGTGCTTCAGGCAGGAGGCTAGGGACTGGGGTGGGGGGTAAGTGCTTAAGGAAGAGCAAACAAAATATCAGAGCTTATAAAAATCTCTAAATACACTGCAGGGTCAAGAATCTCCAACTGCTGCTGCCATGCTCTGATGTCAGCTGCACTGGATTCTGGGATTTGTAGTTAAAGAAAATGTCAGCTTGGAAGTCAACAGTACCAGTCTGATACAATCTATTATGCTGCAGTAAACAGTAAGTGAAAAAAAAAGTTGTTGCATACAAAGTGAAAATCATGACCAGCCCCACACTTGGGTGTGGGGCTTTCAGTGCTTACTGTGTTCCTTTAAATTTTGGAAAACGAACACCAGAGTTGGAAATGCAATATTGTATGAGTGGACACATATGATAGTGGCAAGCACAGGGATTGAACTGGGACACAAATGAAGACTGTGAGAAGCGACTGATTAATAAATAGGTTTTTGACAGCCATGGTCTCTCTGCTTATTTCTGTAACCATACTTACAAAGTCTCACAGTTTCCAAGGCTGGCTAAATTCAAAAGGTCAAAGTAATAAAAGGTCAAAGTAATAAAAGGTCAACGCAATAAAAAGAAAGCTACTGAATAAGACATAATGGGTAGCAGCTAGCAGAATCAAAGAAATAAGGTTTCAACCACCAAATAATAAAACGAGGTCATTGCAGCATCCCCACGGCCACACAGTCAGGCTTTATTAACCAGTAATAGTCTAGCAGCTATCAATCAATCAATTTTAAAAGAAAAGGCCCTTTGGATAAATTAAAGTTACTCTGCTTGTGGTTGATAACCAGTAGTAATCAAATAGTAAGTAAAATAAGAAAGGTCCTGAACTGGCATTTTAGTCTAGGGTTCTTAAAGTTAAGGCCCAGTATAAAACATAATGAAAGCAAAGCTCCTGCAGTGGTGTCTAGGTCACAGTATCAAAAATTGCTGGTCAACACAACCTAGGACATTTAAACTTAACACAACACAGCCAGGCCAAACCAACCAAACCACATAAGCTGAAGTAAATAGGCCTCCTTTGCACTGTTATATCTGACAGAGAGATGAGTTCTTATTTACAGTAAAATAATAATAATAATCATAATTTTATTTATTTGGCGCCTTATCTATTGCAAAGGCGCCTAACAATAAAACAAAAAACAAAATCATACAAATATCAAACATCAATTCAAATTCAGTTAAAATCACATATCAATAAATCAGTAGCAAACTTTTCAAAAAGTAACGTGGAAATAAAACTCACTTTCCCATTTTTAATTAATTTTTTTATTTTTATTTTTTCTGTGTGTGAAATTCATGCTTGCTAAAAATGCTGGCCCAGACTGACAGCACTGAAAACTGAAACCCTCTATTTATCCACCAGACAGACACGGCACGGGCTACAACAGTGAAAACTTCCCCCCACTGCCACATCCCAAATGTGCCTCAACCCTATCACAGAGGGACCACCATGTAGTTGAGAGGTTAGGCCAGATTCCATGCCCATTCAGTAACTGGCCTCTCATGTGAGAATGCCAACGAGGGTGTCAATAAGTGCCAACTGGATTGGTGGTTTTGTTATGTGCACATCTGCCACTGGGAACTGGACTAAGATCACCACAACTTATTGCATAGGCCACTGAACAGCCCTCAGGTGATAATGTGTTTCAGCTTCTACTGCCCTGGACTGGATTTAAACCAGTGACCTAGAGGTGAAAGGCTCCTTAACCTGATATAGATCCACTGAGCCATCCAGTATGCTTTCCTTTTTTTAAAATTGGAATTAGATAAGTCTGTTTCAGATGTTGTTGGTAACACTTACGTTAGGTAAGAGTGATCACAATTCAAAATAGGGGAGACAAAATGTGCAAGTTGAAGGTTCAGGTCAGTGATATAAATGAGGTTATGGATGACAGGGGAAGAGGTAAAAGAATAATGCTACACTCTTAAGGCAAGTGCAAAACAAGGCACGTTTATTTTGAAATGCCCTTTCCAGAGGCTCAGGGCACCATACAGAGATACAAAAATAACACAAAATAAACTAATAATCTACAAATAGATATAAATGAATGGCTACAATAAATACATAGTATTTTATACTACTAAGGTTCATACTGAGGTGTAAGGAGCTGAGGAGGCAGTTTGCCCATGACAGCTCCTATCCAATTATACATAATAGGACAGAACATTCCCATCCAATATATAGGAGTCTAATCTATTTTAGAACTGTTTTTTATCCTTGCTGGTTATGATCTCCTGTGTTAATGTATTCCATGGGTTAATTATTCTTTGTGTATAGTATGCTTTTCTTTTATTTGTATAAAACATTTTGGTCTTAGCTGTAGCGAGTGCTCCCTAGTTCCTTCCTGATCATTTTTAAATTCCATATTTGGTTCACTAAACAAGTAATCATCTTGTATTATATTGTAGCATAGTAGTAAATCGCCACATATTCTTCTAGTCGCTAGGGACATTAGATTCAGTTTCCTTAGCCTTTCATGATAGGGAATTGTTTTCATGTTATATATCATTTTGGTGGCCTGCCCCTGCATTTGTTCGATCCTGTCATCTGCTCCCATGGAGATGGGGCTCCGTACTGGGCTCCTGTAGTCTAAAACTGGCTGAATGTATGTCCTGTACAATGGCATTATCACAGTCTCACTTCTGCTCCTGAACTTTCTTTTAATAGTCCAGATTAACCCTTTTTGCTTTTGTTATCTGTGCCTCACAGTGAAACGAACTTGACAAGTTCTGATTTATTATTACTCCCAGGTCCTTTTCTTCTAGTGATTCTCTAAGAAGTGATCCATCCAGGAAGTACATGGTCTTTTGGGGCTGGTTCCCTAGATGAATGACACAACACTTGTCCTGATTGAAACTCACATCCCATGTTTTTGTCCATGATAAGATATCATTTAGGCTGATTTGTAACTCTGTCTTGTCCATCTCAGTAATGACATAATTAGCTGAGGCTTATGCTTGCTGAAATAAATGGAATTATAAGGCTCCCTTGAAGGCCTCTACTGAACTAGGTGAACAAATGTAAAATGGCCGAAAGTTCTGCAGAGCAGGAGCAGTCACCACAAATGTCCCATCCTGGACAGCTTTAACCTGGACCAGGAAACTGACAACAAGCCAGTCTCAGTGGAGTGGAGAGAGTAGACAGAGGTAAGTGGAGTCAGGAAATATTTCAGGTAAGCAGGACTCATACCATGCAGGGCCTTGTATACAATGAGATATTAATGAACACCTGGCATCATCAGTACAAAAAATTGCCGCCATTCAACACAAAATAGCCTTGTTGGAAGAGTGGTGGTTGCATTTGGAACAAACACCCATCTGAAATATAAAAAAGGGTACCTGAAAAATTCTCCCATTATCTTCTA
The DNA here is from genome assembly GCA_016271365.2 of Neoceratodus forsteri. Lineage (NCBI taxonomy): Eukaryota > Metazoa > Chordata > Ceratodontiformes > Ceratodontidae > Neoceratodus > Neoceratodus forsteri. Next base: position 1,702,874,666 of record CM028129.1, on the reverse strand, counting down.
TGGAACCATTCTCATGTTCTCAGAAATATTGTCTCACAAAGCATCGGAAAGCAGCAGTGAAGCCGGCTCACAGGGAAGTGGAAGGGACTGGGTGATCAGCTCAAGAGAGCCAACATTATCATCCCTTCCCTTCCAAAAATGTGGGCCTTAAAAATGATCTGTATGGACTTAAAACTCGGGCTGTATGGAATGGATGCATTCCAGTTATGTGGAATTTCTGTGAAATTTCATGAAAGGCATGTAGTTTCATAAATGTGTTTATTTAGTCATTACTCAGCCATCTGTTGAGCTACAGACCTGAGAACTGGCATGATTACCTGCTGGTACTGTACGTTTCCTAAGGGCATAACAAATATCATGATATTAGGTTGAGTAGACTTGAACTTCTAAGGACTCAAAATCTGACTTTTTTTCCTTCTGTGAAATTTCGGAAAAATATTTCTCTGCATATTATTCAGGCATGTGTGGAGCCGGATACCTGTAAAGCAGCATTAATAACTTTCTTGGAAGGGTGATAGAAACTGCTTATTATAGAGAGATTTTGTTCAATTATTTTTAAGTTATAAGGGTAATAATTTCGCTAATTATTTGTAAAAATTTGTAAAGATTTCTAAAAATGTGGATGTTTGTAACTTTAGTACTATTACAGGTATAGACCTGAAATTTTGCTTGCTTGTCCAATGTCTAAGGATACTATAATCTAATGAAGCTGGAGTAATTTGGGTTATTTGTTTTAAATATACTGTGGAAGTACAATAAAATACTAACTGGCAACATGTTCTCATCATTTTACGGCAGTGTAATAGGAAAAGCCATCAGAATACCAGTTGAGGAACTTAACTTTCACAAACCACTTTCACCCCTTTATCTGATAAGCTGAGCTTACCTTTTTGCAGACCTGTAGTTCTGTCCTGGGTGACTATTTTGCCCTACCTTTTTATGTTTGCTTGCACATGCTGAGCAAACATCTTGCTACAATAATGGGATTTCAGAGGTGTCTCGCTGTCAGGTCCAATGCAGCTCAGGCTGCAGTGGTCTTGACAGTGACAGCCCAATGATCACTGAGGTTGATTATGACACTGTTCTGTGCTTGCAGGGTGGAAATGTCTTGTAGTTGAAAGGAGCGAGACACTCCTATTAGACAGCAGCTTGATCCTTTCATTTGTATGACACTGCGCAGCAAGTAGCTGAGTAGTGTCACAATCAGCCTGCTCCTTTTGTTTAGACCAACTTCAAACTGGTAAACTTTCTCTTTGCATAGGACAGTTTTGGATATTTATCTGGTGCGAGGGGCTGTTGTGGAAGTTGTGCTTAATTAGTTTGGTTAAAGGGCTGCATGTTAATCTTTGTATACAGTTTAAAATGACCACAGTTACCTGCTGTTGGGAATACAGCAAAGTGACAATGGTGTAGAGTCAGAAGGGTTGTGTCTTCAGAATTAACAACTCCCTTTACAACATGCAGTGGCAAGTCCAGCAACAGGCGATGGTGGTTGTCCAAGAAACACTTTAGGTAGTTATTAGAGGAAGTCATCTCCCCCCCCCCAAGCTGAGCTCTCCTGACACACCCAGTCTTTCCTGCAATAATCTGCCTGATTTTTGAGTGCACACTACAGTCGGAGAGATGAACTGTAGCGAATCAGAAAGTTATGGATTCAGAGGGAGATTGTGAGTATGTAAAGTTTTTGCAAAAGTCCTGAACTGTATGGGAAAACTTTGCCTTCTAGGCTTTTCTCTTTTGCAGAACACTGTTACCTGTTACTCGGTGCCGGGTGTTGGGAGGGGGTTTTGGTTACTCATTTGGACCACAGAGCTGGTGCCACTCGCTGTTCAAAATGTTTAAATGGCCACAGTTGCTTGCTTTTGGAAACAACGTAAAATGAAGGTGATGTGGAGCAAGACAGGTTGTGCTTTTATCTGTCTCAGCATGCATTATACAAACATATGAATCTGCCAGCAGAAACAGGCCTTATGGTCTATCAAATTAGTCTCCTCGAATGCACAGCTAGCACCCTTATAATGCAGCTGCCCCACCTCCTCTACCCCCTCACCTTTACCTCTCCTCCACCCTGTCCCATGCACTTTTAAAAATGCCCACTGTGCTACAGGACACTACCTCCTTGGGTAGAGTGCTCCATTTCTCCACCACCCTCTCTGTGAAAAAATACCTCCTCATCTCTCTCCGATATCTTCCACCCTCCAACCTGAGACCATGCCCTCTGGTGTCCCTTCCTCTCCTCAGCTTCAATATCTCTTCTGTGCCCATTTTGTTAATCCCCTTCAAATATTTGAAGGTCTCAATCATATTCTCCCCCCCGATTCCTCCTCTCCTCCAGGGTGTACATTTTCAACTCAGTCATGTAACAGTTATGTAACAGCCAGTCTGGTGGCAGATACTAGAAGTGGCCCTTGATCTTTTTCTATGTAGCATCATTTTGAAGAGAGGTGCATCCCTCCCTTACCCCCCACCACTCAGTTCTCATTACGTGCAGTTCATCATGATAAAATAGTTATGTTTAGATACTGGAGTCAGAAATTATTTTCAAGTCATGTATTGTAATATATGCATATTTTTCCCCCTTGACCTCATAGTTTTTGAGTTAACAGATGCATATATCTAGTCATTGTATTATAATATGGGGGACTGTGCAACCCTTAGAGTTGTTCGTAATATTAACGTGCAGTGGCCAGTCCAGCAGCAGGTGATGGTGGTGGTCCAAACAAGCTTTTTAGGTAATCAACAGAGGAAGTCACCCTCCCCAAGTCACAAGCTGAGCTCTCCTCATACACAGTCATTCCTGTCATAACCTGCTCGGTTTTGAGTGCACACTACTGTCAGAGAGATGAATTACTGAGAATTAGAAAGTTTGGGATTTGGAGTGAAGGTGTGATTATGTCAAGTTTTTGCCAAAGCCCTGAACTTTATGGGAAAATCTCAGACTAATAGGCTTTTTCTCTTTTGCAGGACATAGTTACCTATTTCTAAGTGCCAGGGGCTGGGAGGGGTTTTGGTTCCTCGACTAGACCAAAGGGCTGATGTTACTCAGTATTCAAAATGTTTAAATATGCACAGTTGCTTGCTCTTGAAAACAGCATAAAGTTATGGTGATACAGAGTCAAGAGAAGTTGCCCCTTCAGCTGTTGCAGCGTGCATCATACTTATGCAGTGACCAGTCCGGTGGAAAGTAATGGTTGAGGCCCATCATCTTTTTCTTTGTAGCATGATTTTTCTAAAGAGCTGCATCCCCACCATGGTCAGTTTTCATTGCATGCAGTTCTTAATGCTAATAATGGGGGCTATGCTCAAATTTGCTCAATGTATGTGCGATTAACATGTAACTCACCTGCATACCTACATGGCCCTGGACAGGCACAGGGTGCACAGATTCACATCCACAAGCACCCACAGGGCACCTGTGTGTGGCCTTGCCCCCCTCCAGTGTGCAGGAACATGGGTGCAAATGAGGGCAGAGCAGTGGACCCAGGCAGGCAGCCATTCGGATGCCCACCCAGGTCAAGAAGTGGATCCCCTACACAACAGGAGCAGGAAAATGTGGGTAGGTGCAGGTCCAGAATGTTGAAATATATGGGCACATGCTCAAATGGCTGTTCCTAGCCCTCCCCATCTACCCAGTGGGCCGGGGCATCACGAAGGGGCAAATCACAGTCCAGCTGCAGTTGGCAGATGACATCAGTGGATGCACGTAATGGGTTATGGCAAGGTCCCCTGGATGTAGCTCATGTACCCAGGTGCATGGCACTCTGTGTCTTTGTGCATCGTGTGGAGTGGTGGAGTGTGGGCACACTACTGACACACATCCCAGCCCAACCCAGATATGGAGTGGCATAAGCGGCTGGAGGATCCAGTAAGCAACTGGCAGGCACACCATTGACGCATGCTACCAGACCCCAGTTGCTCAGGACTCATATGCAGGGCTGCCTATGCACAACAGATATGTGGTGCATAGGCACTATGCACATTTGCTCAATATTGTGTGTGTGTGTGTGTGTGTGTGTGTTTTCACAGTGTATTTGCAAAGTTCTCACTGTGGCAGCATACTTTCATTTAGATACTGGGGTCAGACATTATTTCCAAACACATGGTGTTGTACTGCTGTACATATGTATTTTTCCTGCTTGACCTCATAGCTGTTGAGTTCATACTGTAGATGCATGTATCCAGTTATTATATTACAATATGGGCATCTGTGCAGCCCTTAGAGTTGTGCATAGTATTAAGTAACTGGAGTTTTGTATATTAATTTTATTTGATTTCTTAGCCCATCTGGGACACAGAAATCCTATACCAGGGGCTTTAATTTCACTGCCACCACTGTGGTTTTTACCAACAGGAACCAGGAAACCTGTTTTTTTACCTCCTCCTTGGTCAAGGTCAGGAAGGTCAAAACAATAACTGTGGGTAGAATGCCCCTTCAGAGAAGGACTACAAACAGAGTCCAGCAGAAATAGTAGAACTATCCTTTTAAATAAAACTAGCAGTCACTGTGTATATAAAGTAGAATTTTTATTAAAAGACTACAAGTATTTACAACAGGATTTATGTATAGTCAGGCAAAAGGACTACAGTTTATTAGAAATTAAAATAAATGGCTGTTATACAAGACAGGTTGCAGGCAGAAGAATTCTGAGCTATTCTCACTTTAAAACCTATTCCTTTACTTGCTACTGTCAGAAGAAAACACTGTTCCCTAAGCCGTCTTTCTACCAGGCCTCTAGCTGCAGGGCTATGGAGTTACAGATGTCTCAAGTCCAACAGGAGGTGCTTACTTCCAACATCACAATATATTCCTCACTCCATGTGGGAAAGGGTCTCACTCACTTTGAGTAACAGTTCCATGTTGTCCCAGCCCTCTTTGAGAGAGAGAGAGAGAGAGAGAGTGTGTGTGTGTGTGTGTGTGTGTGTGTGTGTGTGTGTGTGTGCGTGTGTCCCACCCACCCTTCATCACCTCCTTGCTAACATTATGATATGCACCTGGGTCATTTGTCCAACATGGGAACATCTCTAAGAAGGACTCCCCTCTGGGGTTATTGCTTTATTGCCTCCTCCCTAGCTTTCCTGTTAACTTTCCCATGAGAACATCAGACCCTCCACCCTGGCTAACATAAGCTGTTCTATACTACTTGATCATGTGGCCTGTTAGCCATCTTGTACCTGAAGTAGATGCATATTCAGAAAGAATAAATGAATTAAAAGAATACATGGTTCTGGTCCCCTTTCCCAGCATACCATGGATAGCAAACAGCTTTATTGAGAAAAATGTTTGATTTGTATCATGGGCTCTCCCATCAGTGGTGGTCCTATATTTTCTTCTTAGGAGGTTTCAAATGAGTCAACCAACTATATTTCATTAATTATATGATGATTTAATATGTGCTTTTGCTTTCTTGACAATCATTTTGTGCGTCTTGCATAAATAAAAAGTCAAAAAAATCTGATATCCCTTTTGTCCATCTCTGGTGTCTTCCCAGGCAGACATTAAGAATCCCTTTAACACCCCCTTCCCCAACACACACACACACACAAATACCTAGCACCACAGTCCCAGGATTGTGGCATAATAGCAAGCACAGTCTGAGGTTTTCTGTCTGCATAGTGAGTGTGAGTGTTGGGGGTGGGGGCAAAGGATGCAGCAATTCTGGCTGCAGGTCTGTAAATGCAAGCTTTGCCCAGTCATGTGAAGGGAGGACTGTCAGGGTCTTCAGCTTCCTCCCAGTTGTATAACTGAGTAAAAAGCAGAACTCTACTGAAAATGATCTATTGCACTTCGCTTGGGCTATCCTGGGTAAAAACAGTAAAACAAACAAAATAACTAGAATGAGATAATTAACAATGTTACTAAGGATTTCTTTTTTAAATTTTGTGACAAAAAGCAGTGACAGCATGGTTCATGCTACTGTCACACTGTACATGGGTGCAGTATATCTAGAAGTCTGACAATAGCCACTGAAATGGCACTATGGAAGGTATATCCCAGCTGGCAGCATGTCATTACTGATGAAATAGATGGTGATTTCATGGACCTGTTGTTGCTATTTACATTTTCTTGAAGGGCTTGTAGTGGGATGAAATTAAACACATTGCTTAGTACAACCTTATATAGCAACAAAAAGGCACAGGTACACTTACACTTGAAAAAGGTCATATGATGAACAAAGCAAGCAGACTCCAGGAATGTTGTCAATCACAGATGTTAGTTGTAAGAGACTGCAGGAATTAATCAATAACAGATGTATGAAACCACAGTCTATTTTATCACTTATTGGACTCTACTAGCTGAGATGTGCTTTCTGTAGTGCTTTTTCAGCGGATACTGATTGAGTGCCATGTCAATAATCCATGTCAGGGTGTGGGTTGCTGTCGGATTTATCCACATCTGGTGTGGTGTGTCACAAGGCCACAGGCCAAGTAATGAAAACTACACCAGAAGTGGGAAAATCACACCACAACCCACACCCTGGAGCAGATTTGGACCTTAGAAACAATGAAAGAATAAATAACAAAAGTTTATGTCATTTTTTATGTTACTTTTAGCAGTTTTTTTTTTTAATATCATTCCTCTTCAGAAAATGGCACCCCTTCCGCTTTAGTAGAAGGCAAGGAAACTCTGCTGACGAATGCTGGGATGCTTGCTGTTTTTTTTTTCCTGGAGAGAGAGACTCGATGTAAAGTGGTCTAGTGCCTGATATTACAGTTATGACTAGGAGTGAGAGGCACTGTTAAATTACAGCAAGACAGCTCACTGCAATGCAAGTGAGCTCAATGAGTAAGTGCTGTTCGCTGGTTTGAGTAAGCATGTGGTGGAGGAGTGAGTTAGTCAGGAAGCTGCAATGTACGTTCTGTTAATGGCATTTGTCACTGATTCTTTTTCAGAATTGATCTCAGTTTTGAGGAGTGAGAATGGATGAAGTCAAGTGCAGGTGGGAGAGAGCAGACATGGAGCCGAGTGTGAACAGCAGAGATTTGAGGTTAGTGTGAGCAATAGTGAAGTTATTCCAAAGCATAAAATGTGTGGAGTGTTTTTTGAATGGTAAAATTGCTCAGTATTCACAAAAGAAGATGAGGGAGAGGTACCAAAACCAAACAATAGAAGCACTCTGGATAGGGGGTTCCATACCAGTCCATTCACAGAATAAAGGGTCCTGAAAGAACTCCTAAAACTGAAGGTGGACAAAGCAATGGGGCTTGATGGGATTCACCCCGGAATTGTAAGAGAACTAAGGGGAGAACTAGTGACACCACTGACTACCCTTTTTAACAAATCATGGGAGGATAGTGTGGTACCTGAGGAGTGGAGAAGGGTGGATGTGATTCCCCTTCACAAAAGTGGGAGCAAGGCGGAAGCAGAAAACTACAGACCTGTCAGTTTGACCTCAGTGGTAGGGAAGATGATGGAATCACTTCTGAAAGAAAGAATTGTTGAGTGCCTAGAGGCCAGCGGGGCACAGGACCCAGGGCAACATGGATTCACAGCAGGAAGGTCATGTCAGATGAATCTAATAGATTTCATTGACTGGGTGACCAAAGTAGTAGATCAGGGAGGGGCTGTGGATGTGGCCTACCTAGACTTTAGCAAAGCATTTGACACTGTCCCACACAAAAGATTAGTAAACAAGTAAGACAGCCTGGGAGTGGGTCCCAGGGTGGCAACCTGGGTAAAAAATTGACTGGACAACAGGACGCAGAGGGTAATAGTAAACGGAGTCCATTCTGAAGAAAGGGGGGTTACTAGTGGGGTACCGCAAGGTTCTGTACTGGGTCCGGTCCTCTTTAATGTCTTTATAGGTGACATTGCAGAGGGACTAGAAGGAAAAGTATGCCTCTTTGCAGATGACACAAAAATCTGCAACAGAGTTGATATACAAAGGGGGGTGGAAAGGATGAGAAGGGACTTAGCAAGGTTGGAGGAATGGTCAAGTGTCTGGCAGCTTAGATTCAATGCAAAGAAGTGCAAAGAATGCACCTGGGAAACAAAAACTCAGGGGCAGAGTACACAATGGAGGGGGAGGTACTAACAACAACAAAAATGGAAAGGAACCTGGGGGTGGTCATATCAGATGACCTAAAGGTAAGCAAGCAATGTGAGAAGGCAGTAAGGAGGGCTGGGGGGATACTGGGATGCATAGGGAGAGGCATCACCAGTAAAATACAAGATGTTGTTATCCCTCTGTACAGACAGTCAGTGAGATCCCATCTGGAGTATTGCGAGGACATAGACAGGACAGAGGCAGTCCAGAGGAGGGCATCTAAAAAAGTGCAGGGTCTGCACCAGAAGCCATATGAAGAGAGACTGGAGGAGCTTAATATGTATACCCTCGAGGAAAGGAGGGGAGGGGGGACATGATAGAAACTTTCAGGTACCTCAAAGGAATCAATAAAGTCCAAGAGGGTAGCATCATTCAGAGAAAGAGATGTGCAAGATCAAGGCAGCACGATTTGAAGATACAGGGGGAACGGATCTGGGGCAATATGAGGAAGTATTTGTTTCATGGAGAGGGTGGTGAACACATGGAATAGCCTGTCAGAGGGGGTTGTGGGGTCAAAGACAGTGGGGAAATTCAAGAATGTATGGGACAAACATAAGGCACTTCTAGAGGGGGAGTAGACAGAAGTAGGCTGTTGGCTAACTAGGATCTGCAGCTTATCCAATAGGTAGGGAAATGGGCAGACTAGGTGGGCCAAGCGGTCCTTATCTGCCATCAAAGTCTATGCTTCTATGTTTCTTCCTTACTCTATCATACCCATTCCCATTATTCTACACAGTGATGTTCTCAGAAAAGGCAAGGGAAGCCAAGTTCCCCTTCAGTCTGTCCCCCAGACTTTTAAAGTTACGCTTCATTGCCCAAGTGTACCAGCAACCCCAGATCTCACACGTCCTCCTCCTCCTTCTCCACCATCCTTCCTAGTCGATCTATATCCCTGATGGCTGATGCACCAGGAAGGCACCTCACCATTTCACTCCCTTTCCCTTCCCCACTCACCACCCCGTCTACTCCCCTAATCAATGAGTCCCCAATCAGTATGACCTGCCTTATTGACCTCCTCTTGCTAACCCCCTCAGGTGCCACCTAGTCATCCTGCCCATTTCACTTAACAAAGTTAGAGACCCTTCCCCTTGATGGTGTCAGGTACCTGAGCCTTCTCCAGGGCTGCAAGGCAATTTGTTGTCTGAATGATGTGAGATTAGTCAAGCATCTTGTGGCTGCCCCTGGCACCCTTCTCCCTGCCCTCCCCCACCAACCTCCATCCTCCAGGGCCAGTGAGCTTCTGGGGGAGTGGGGGTGTCATGGGTGGACCCAGCTGAGTCAGTGTCACAGCTATGAAGGGTAATAAGGCCTATTGAAGATGATAATGGGAATTTGATCATAGAGACCAAATTGATGACACAGAAATTCAATGCTTACTTTAGTTCAGTTTTTAGTAACGTGAATGATGGGCAAATCTTGATTTCTGAGTCAGATATTAGGAAAAGATTTAAGGACATAAATTCAAATAAATCCCCTGATCCAGATGGAGTTCCTCCGAGGGTTATTAAAGAGGCTGTGGATGAAATAGCTGGATCATTGTCTAGTATTTTTCAGAAATAATAGCGACACTGTTGTCAGTCCTTAGAGGGAGGCAATTGTTATTCCTTTTTTCAAACAAAGACCTAGGAGTGATGTTAAAAACTACAGATCAGTAAGCCTGACGTCTGTGCTGGAAAAGATCTTAGAAGGTATAGTCAAAGACATGATTGAGGATTTCATTATGAGTAGGGGTCTAGTACAGCTAATCCAATATGGATTTGTAAAAGGGAAATCATGTCTAACTAATTTATTTGAATTCTATAACAATGTAAGTAAAGCACTTGACGAAGGGGAATCAGCTGACATTATATTTTTGGATTTGAGTAAGGCATTTGATAAAGTCCCTCATGACAAATTAATCCAAACAATAACCAGTCTAGGTTTAAATGACAGGATAGTGATATGGGTTGTGTCCTGGCTAGATGGTAGAAGGCAAACTGTTAGTGTTCATGGGTATGTTTTTAAGTGGGCCCATGCTACCAGTTGGGTACTGCAGGGCTCTGTTTTGGGTCCCTGCTTATTTAAGATTTATGTGTCTACAATAATTGGTTTTGAGGAGGTATGGTTATCAAAATTTGCAGATGACCCTAAATTGGGTACAGTTGTAAGATCAAGGGAAGAAGTCAGTACGTTACAAGCAGCATTAAATAAAATAGGAAGATGAACACATGAAAACAAATTAGAGTTGAATATAAATAAATGTGGAGTTCTGCATTTGTGAAACAACAATGCTAAGTATACATTCTTCTTAAATGGTAAGGATTTGAGAGTTACTGAAGAAGAGAAGGATCTTGGAAAATATATATAACTAGTAGCTTTGAGTTCAAAAAACCAGCACAGTTCTGTAGTAAGGAGGGTCAATGCAATATTGACCAGTATCTGAAAACATATTCATTGTCTTAATGAGGAGGTTCTTCTGCGGTATAAATTTTTGGTGAGAATGCATTTCGAGTATTGGGCTCAGCTTTGGTCATCAGGTGGAAAAATGGAAATTAATCTCGTGGAAAAAGTATGACATAGAGCTACCAGAATAATAAGGACCATCTGAGACTTCAGTTACTCAGACAGACTTGAAACTCTGGGACTATACTCTAGAGTATAGAAGACTCTGTCGTGACCTTTATATGGTTTTCAGAGCCTTTTTAAACCATGATATGTGGGAATGTCTGGGGATGGAAGGGAGGGACACGATTTATAAGATCACACTGCTTACAACTTAAAGGAAAGTCATGCAGGACTAAGAAAAGGGTTACCTGGTTTAGTCAACGAGTGATCAGAAGTAGGAATGACTCAGTACAAAGAATCCTGAAAGATGCCAGTGTACCCATTCTGCATCTTCAGGGGTGCATAGTCTCTGCCACACAGAAAGCTGCCATAATGGTTATGTACCCCCAGGCAGTCAGTGTAGAATTGTCTGGTCTGGCCAGTGATCAGCTCCCCCTTTCCCCATGACTCCATACTGGGGTCTGGGAGGCATTCGGTTACAAAGAGGGCCATCACAGCACAGTGCCAATTCTTGAGATGATAAATACAACTCATAGTGCCTATTTATTGTCAAAAGCTTCCTTCTGCAGTCTCAAAGATCATGGTGGCTTCTACGTATGATACATTTTATTTGACACGCATCACCACTCCTTCTATATAAAATGGCTTTTTGACCGCCTACTAGTGATAGTATTTTTTGCAGCAATGACCGGAATTGAAAATTGATACTTCTTTGGATTTTTGTCAGTTAATGTTGTTGACAGCAACCTGGCAAATGATTATCTGACAAATAAGTGTTTGGAACTCTCTCCCACTTGAATTGTAGGAAGTACTTGTATGAACATGTTTAAAAATAATTTTGGATGAATTTTGCTCAAGGAACAATATCCGCAGTTATTCATTTTAGGCATGGCGAGCTCTTTTGGGATTTTCCCACTTGGCTCGTAATTAACCTATGAAACCTATGAGATATCTCGTTTCTTGCTGCTACCATCTGAGCATCAAGTTCCACAAAGGTCCTGTAGATGGGTCAGTGCCCCCTCCTCCAGAACATAACCTTCATGAAGAGCTCCCCACAGCCCCCACAACTGACTTTCTTCCCGCTGCACCTCATTTCCATACTGATCCAATGATAAGGGACTTTTAGTCTCATTGAGCCTACGCAGTTAACAAAATCCAAATAAATAAACATAGAAACATACAGATGTGTCAAGCCAGGATGAAGCATAGAAATGATTCAGAATATCACAGAATACTGCAATTTACTGCAGGGGCCATTGTAAGTTAATGGCAATTAAGCCCTTTTGTCATGCAGGATTTTTTGACATGTCTTTACTGCAAGCTACTGCACTTCATCGTGGCTGACAAATCTGTATGTCAGCAGACACAGACCCCTTTGGCCCATTCAGTCTGCCTATTTTCCCTGACTACTGTGCCTCCACAGCCCTTGTACAATCTCCTGTCGCCCCCACCCTTGTGTTCCATCCAAGGTCCCCTTGTATCTGTCCCACGCATGCTTGAATCCTGTGACCATTTTGGCACCTACCACCTCTGCTGGAAGTCCATTCCAGGCTTGAACCACCTTCTCTATGAAGAAATATTTCCTCACATCCCCTCTGAGTCTCCTCCCTCCAGCTTCATAGCATAATCCCTTGTCCTCGAGTCTACCTTTTTGCAGAAAATGCTACCTTCCTGTATCTTATTAATTCCTGTTATATATTTAAATGTTTCTGTCATATTCCCCCTTTCCCTTCTTTCCTCCAGCAGGTACATATTCGGTTCTCTTAGCTGCTCCTCACAGGGCTTTTGACGTAGTGCCTGCACCATTTTGGTTGCCCACCTCTGTACTGCCTCCACCCTATTCCTGTCCTTCTGGAGGTGGGGCCTCCAGTACTGGACATAGCACTCGAGGTGTGGTCTTACCAATGATCTGTACATGTGCAATACTACCTCCTTCTTCCTACTGGTGATATCCCTTCCTATGCACCCCAGCATTCTACTAGCCTTTCCCACTGCCTTTTCACTCTGCTTGGCTACCTTCTGGTCATCAGAAATGATTAACCCCTGGTCCCTTTCCTGTTTGGTGGTTGCCAGTACCTCCTCTGCAAATTGATACGTAGCCCCCCTGGTTTCTGTGCCCCAAGTGCATGATTTTGCTCTTTTTAGCATTGAAACCCAGCTGCCAAAACACATGACCATTCTTCTAACTTCGTAAATCATTCCTCATTTTTTCCAACCTCCCTTGGTGTGTCCACCCTGTTGCAAATAAGTAAATAAATGATACAAAAAGGCCTACCTTATATATGGAGTCATATTATATTTGGGGTACTTTCTACTCTTCCCTTACTTAATCCTTAAACACTTGGTTAATTACAATTATTTATTTGTAATTGTATAATAATATACATAAATATAAGAATTCAAAAATATAAATTTCTATTTCACTTCTGTCATCCCTTCTCATTGTTTCCATGTTTCAATCTGCTCCAGAAGATCAAAGGTGGTGTGGGTGGGTAGAGTTGAATGCCACCTTATTTTAGTTAGGTGGTTACCAGTGTGACTATTACTAACTTGTGATAAACAGATACATGGAAGGTGACGGCAGATAAGGGCTATGTGGCCCACCTAGTCTTCCCCTTTTCCCCACCAAATGCATTACCGCAGACCCTAGCTGATCTGCGGCTTACCCTCTCTTTCCTATTGTGAGAGTACTCGTATCTATCCCATGCATTCTTGAATTCCCCTACCATTTTTGCCCCCACCACCTCTGCAGGGAGGCTGTTCCAGGCATCCACTACTTTTCTGTGAAAAAGTACTTCCTTACATTGCCCCTGAGCCTACCTTCCTCTAGCCTCATATCATCCCCCCTTGTTTTTGTACACCTTCTTTTCTGAAAGATGCTACCCTCCTGAACCTTCTTTATATCCTGATGTACTTGAGTGTCTCTATCATATCCCCCTCTCTGTCCTCTCCTCTTTTCTCCTCCAAGGAATATATATTGAGGTCCTCTAGTCTTTCCTCATATGATTTTTGGTGCAGTCCTTGCACCATTTTTGTTGCCCTTCTCTGGACTGCCTTTATTTTGCATATATCCTTCTGGAGATGTGGCCTCTAGAACTGGACACAATATTCCAGATGAAGTCTCACTAGTGATCTGTACAGTAGCATAACCACCTCCTTTTTTCTGTTGGTGATACCTCTCCCTATGCACCCTAGCATCCCACTGGCTCTCCCCATATCCTTCTCACATTGTTTGGTTACCTTTAGGTCATCAGATATGATTACCTCCAGGTCCCTTTCTTGATTGGTGACCGTCAGTACCTCTCCCCCTATCTTGTACTCCTCCCTTGGATTTCTGTGCCAAAAATGCATGATTTTGCACTTCTTTGCATTGAATCTTAGCTGCCACACTCTTTATCACTCCTCAAGCATGTTTAGGTCCTTTCACATTTTTTCCATCCCCCTGGAGTTCAACCCTGTTGCAGATCTTAGTGTTATCTGCAGAGTGGCATATCTTTCCTTCTAGACCCTCTGCAGTGTCACTTATGAAGACTATAAAGAGGACTGGCCCCAGCTTGGATCCCTATGGCGACCCACTGGTCAATCCCCTCTCCTTGGATTGAATGCCATTTACCACCACCCTCTGTGTCCTGTCACTCAACCAGTTTCTGACCCAGTTTACCACCTTGGGGCCCACTCCCAGGCTGCCCAACATATTTATCAACCTCCTGTGTGGGACGATGTTGAAGGCCTTGCTGAAATCTAAATAGGCCACATCCACCGACCCTCCCTGATCTGCCACACTGGTAACCCAGTCAAAGAAATCTAGCAGATTTGTTTGACAAGACCTTCCCGCTGTGAAACCTTGCTGCCTTGGATCATGTGCTCCACTAGATTCAAGAAATATCATAATCCTTTCCTTTAGCACAGTGACTCCATTAATTTCCCCACAACTGAGGTCAGGCTGACTGGCCTGTAGTTGCCAGCATCCTCCCTGTTCCCACTTTTGTGGAGAGGGACTCCATTCACCCTCCTCCAGTCCCCTTGAATCACCCCTGTCTCTATTGATTTGTTGAATAAGGCTGTAAGTGGTGCTGCCAATACCTCACTAAGTTCTTTTCATATTCTTGGATGTAACCCATCTGGCCCCAAAGCCTTGTCCCCTTTCAGATTCTCAAGTTCCTTTAGGATTCTTTCCTCTGTAAATGGGCTGGTGTCAACCTCTCTCCCACTGGTGCTCTTATCACCCAATAGTTCTTCTCCTTCTCTTTCTTCTTGGAATACTGAACAAAAATATTTGTTCGAGATAGTTGCTTTTTCTAGGTCCCCCTCTGCGCATACCCCTTCCTCCCCTTTTAACCTCACAATCCCACGTCTGGTCTTCTTTCTTTCACTAATGTATGTGAAAAAAGGCTTGTTTCCTTTCTTAATTGCCTGGGCTATTTTTTGCTCTGTTTGCGCCTTTGCACTCCTGATTGCTTTCCCCGCCTCCCTCTGCTTTTCCAGATACAGTTTCCTGTCCCCCCCGTGTTTCCTTGTACCTCCTGAAAGCTAGTCTTTTCTCTCTTACCTTCCTGGCCATGTTCTTTGAGAACCATAGTGTTTTTTTCTTTCTCTTTGTTTTGCTTAGTTGCCTAACACAAAGGCTTGTTGCCTCTGCTATGGCTCCCTTAAGGTTATCCCATTGTTTCCTCTACATTCCCCCCTTCTTCTTCTCCTGTTAGGGCTACTCCGAGACATACCCCCGGTTTTGCAAAGTCAACCCGTCTGAAATCCAGGACCTTTGCTTTCGTGTGGTTTGACTCATGGAAATCTGACAGCAGAAAAGGACTCAATCGTCCTATTGAGTCTGTCCATGGACCCTCCCCTTTCCCCATCTTACCAACCCCATATGTCTGTCCCACGCACTCTTGAATCCTTCCACTATTTCAGCCCCCAACACCTCCTCTGATAGTTTGTTCCAGGCCTCCACCACCCTCTCCATGAAGAACCGCCCCCTCACATTGCCTCCATATCTTCCTCCCTCCAATCTTAGGCTATGCCCTCTAGTTTTAGTCACCTCCTTCCTTTTAAAGGAAAACTCTCATAATCCTAATCCTCCCACCCCTGAAAGCTGTAACCCCTGATTAAGCTTTTCCCATGGTAAAAAAATGTTTTTTTATGGTTTACTTACTTTATTGTTATTTTGTAAACTCCCCGATCACCAAACATGGTGGATGCTGCACCGTTTCATTTCAGATACTGGTGTGGCACTGCGCTTCTCGCCCCAATACAAAATGTATTGGGATGAACAGTGCAGCACCGCACAATTACCTGAAATGGAACTGCACAGCATCCGCCATATTTGGTGATCAGGGAGTTAAATAGACTACCAAGATCTGCTGAAAATCTTGGAAAGGAACATTGAAAATGAAAAGAAAATGTCTTCTCTATTGAATTGTAACAACTGAAACACCTTATGAAAGGACATGTGGAAGTGCAGACAGAGTTCCTCTTCAAGCCCTGATCTGGGGACACCTAGGTTAATTACAGGCAGAGAAAAATGCCTTCCATGTTCATAGTACACATTACAGGTAGTAAACAAAATCTTGCATATTCACATATTGTACCTTCACAGATAGCGAACAGAACCTTCCATATTCACATGGGATCAAATCCAGTGAACAAAACCTTCAATAGTCACATAACATCACTGGTGGTGAACAAAACCTTCCATAATCGCATAACATTACAGATAGTAAACAAAACCTACCATATTCACGTAACTTCACATCACCGGCAGTGAACAAAACCTTCTATATTCACACAACTTCACAGGCAGTGACCAAAACCTCCCTTGGTGTTAACATCAGAGTGAACAAAACTGTCCATGTTCATATAACGTCACAGGCAATGAACAAAACCTTCCGAAGTCAAATAACATCACAAGCAGTCACCACAACCTTCCACATTCACACAACTTATAAAATGTGGAGAGAAAATCTTGCTTCCTGATTGGTTATGACCTGTGCATGAAATCTGTTCCATGCACAGGTAATAAGTTCCTAAAAGCGGAGCCACATTAAAAAGAAAAAATCACTGTGCCTTTAGAACTTTAAATTTTTAAATGCAGCCATTTTTTTTCTCCATCAGTGAGTAAAAACAAAGGTAATCACAAAAGCCCACATCAAACAGTGTTACAGCTAACAGGAGTATGCGTTTTGAAAATTAAATTAAAAAAATATATGTACCTTATATTTTATTACTGAAAGGCACTGATGTATCCTGTGTCTCTGTGTGCAGACAATTATCCCACTACCCTCCCCCAGCTTGCCTCCTTTCAATGCGTCCGGTAGAAATTGTTCTCCTGCCCCAGCAGTTCCTAAACCTAAATTGGGTTCTTTAACCTGTAATATGTTTCTTTTTTTTATTTATTTTTTTGTAATTCTCAAGCTGACTTGTGGTAGGCAAGGCAATGGGAGAAGGGGAAGAAGTAATTCCATTCATTCACTCATCCCCTGAAAATGATGTCTCCTCCATCTGCTTGTTGTGGTCATACTTGTTAACAGAAATACATACATACATAAATAAATAAATAAACCCTAAAGACCAGTTTCCCATCCCACAGTCACAAAACAAAAATGAGTCTCCTGCACTCCAATAGACAGCAGGGGAAGGGCCGAGGAATGGGTTCCTTGCTGCAACAGTGTGTAAGTCAAGTAAAGGACAGATGGTATTGTAGTATGCAGAAAAAAATGATGTAATAGACTAGGTGGCGAAAGGACTGTTTTATGTCAAACTGTGATAATAATGCCTTTTTTATATACATTTAAATTCAGTTGTACTTATATTACAAAGAAAAAAGAAAGTATCCCATTTTATAAGTGCAGTAAGACAGTCTGGGGATGTGTATGGAACAGATGTTACCACTCTTCCAAGTTCTGAAAGCACTCAGCCTGCAGCCGCCTGCCTCATTATGTCCCTGGTCATATGGTAAAATCTGTTCCATGCACACCCCATCATGTCTTATTGCCTTATTCACAGGCAGTGAACAAAACCTTCCATGCTGAAATAACTTCACGGGCAGTGTTGGATAATGAAGAGTTCCATAGTCACATGACATCACGGGCAGTATCCAGGCAGTGAACTACACCTTCCATATTCACATCACTTCACATCACATCACATCACATCACATCACATCACATCACATCACATCACATCACAGGCAGTGAATAAAATCTTTCATATTCTCAGAACATCACAGACAGTGAACAAATGTTCTATATTCACATAATACATCACAGACCATGAAGAAAACCTTTCATGTTCACATAACTTCACAGACAGTGAGGACAACCTTCCACATTCATATAGGATAACAAGAAATAAAGAAAACCTTCCATATTCGCATCCCATCTCAGGCAGTGAACTAAACCTTCCAAATTCATATAACTTCACAGGCACTGAGCAAAACATTTCATATTCACATTATTCATCTCAGGCAGTGAACAAAATCTTCCATGTTTACTTAGAATCACAGACAGTGAACAACATCTTCCATATTTACATCACAGCACAGGCAGTGAACAAAACCTTCCATATACTGTATAACATCCAAGGCAGCGAATAAATCTTCCAAATTCACTTGACATCACAGGCAGTAAACAAAACCTTCCATATTCATATTACATCACAGGCAGTGAACAAACATTCTATATTTACATAACATCACAGGTCGTGAATAAAACCTTTCATACTGACATAATGTCACATGCAGTGAACACGACCCTTCATATTTACAAAGTTTCATAGGCAGTGATCACAAATGTCTGTATTCACAGAACATCACAGGCCATAAACAAAACCTTCCATATTCAGATAATATCACAGACAGCAAACGCAACCTTTCATCTTTACACATCACAGGCAGTGAACAAAACCTATTCACATAAAATCACAGACAGTGAAAGCAACCTTATATACAACTTCAGAGCCAGTGAGCAAAACCTTCCCTAGTCACATAACATCACAGACTGTGAATACAACGCAACCTTCCATATTTACTTAACTTCGCAGACAGTGAACAAAACTTTCAATATTCATATAACTTTACAGGCAGTGAACAAAACATTCCATATTCACACTATACATCACAGGCACTGAAAAAAGTTACATTAACATTTATAACATAGACCACGGGCAGAGAACAAAAATCCTTCCATAGTCACATGACTTCACAGGCAGTGTTGTGTAACACCTTCTGTTGTTGTATTGAAAAACAGCATAACATTACTTCATGCTGAATACAGAATTGCAGTTCTGTAGAATCTTTTTAAAATATGTATTTCACTGATGATTATCACTCAAAGTGGAATAAAATTGATTTTGTTTTCATAAATAGTGAGCTTGTAGTGGTAGACATGCATCAAATACTAATTCTCAAATACCATGAATGATGAGTTATTTTAATTTGAAACAGAATATGAATAGTATTTACTATTTGTGGTATTACTACTCTGGCTGGTAAAAGTAAATAAAAAAAAATCTTTAACCCTTCCCAGGTGGTCAGGGCCTGTTCCTTGGCAATTTCCTCCCCATCCTAGAATTTTCCTATCCACTTTCCCCTTCCCAATTGATCTGCACTTGTTTAAAAGCCAAAAAGTCCCATATGACAGCTCCAGGCACAATGCTGATGTCTTCTTCCTTGTACCCCCTACCTTGCCCAACCCTTCGGACCCTTAGATTTCATTCACATGGCATGCTCCCTTAACCCTTGACTGATGCTCCCCTTTTTAGGGATGAGGCAGTAGTCACTCAAATCCAGCTAGCCTAGCTGGCCCCCCTTCCAGTACGCATCCATTCCAAGTAGGGATTGTTAGATACATTGAAGTAAGTGGGCCCATGACTGTGAGGATGGGGGTAGAGCAGTTACAACACTGTTGATGCTTAGAAGACTAGCTGGTCTTACACTGGAGTTTGATGTGTCAAACAGCTGTATGCAACTGCAGAAGTTACTTGATTGCTGTGAATTGTTGGGTGTTTCTTGTACTTGCCTATGACTGGATGTGGCTGTTTGAGAAACAACCACTGATAATTTTGCTTAAAATCAACATGCTGGTACCAGTCTGGCATTGGAGGCTCTGCTTTATTAAACTGTTATCTGTGAGTGGGGCTTAGCACTGTGTCATCTCTCCTGAATGTTTCTAGGTTTGTTTAATTTAATTGTGAATATTGAATAAATAATATCAGTATTAAATATGGCATTGAATTGCCATATGGTCATTCATGCAGAGTTGCTGACTTGAATTGCATTTGCTTTCCTGGCCCCTCTTCCTCATCCCATTGCGGCAGTAATAGTCGTTATGACCTAGAATTAGAGAATGCTGGTTGGACATGCCACCGAGGGGTGAGGGGGGTTCTGAGTACATCACATCTTGAGAATGAAGCTTGAGAAGTCTGTTGTAATCAGAATCCTGAGGTGGTAGCACAGACTGGTTGGGCTTTTTGTTGCTGAACCAGTATTTTTGATAGTGTATAGAGAAAAAAAGGTGAAAAAATATAAACACATCTTTGAGAAAACCGCTGTGACCATCCCTTGCACTTCACTTTCAGTTAGCCTTCGATGTGCCTGTGGTGGTTTTCACAGCTGATTTTAAAAGCATCTTATGGAGTTTCTAATCTGCTGGAATGCTGTTGTACCACAGAAGGTTACAGCAATGTTCCATGGCCTTTGAACTGTAGTACAACAGCGTTTCAGCCGGTATAAAAATCTATGCTGTACAACCACTCTATAGAGTATATGATTGTAGAACTACATTACTATGTTCCCACTCAAAGTACTACACAGTACTATCCATCATCAACTGGGCTATTTTCATCCAGGTATTTTGCTTACGCTACAGATGTAGCATCAGAGAAGAGCGATGTAGTAGATTGCCTTCAAGAACAGCAGGTTAATGGAGTAGGTGATGTAATAGGCGGAACATTCAAAAATGCCAGATGGTGGTGGAAATCCCAGGGGGCAACATCTGTTTGGAGCTATTCCTATCCAACGTCCTATAAATCCATTTCTAGTACCAGATTGCCATCAAAGAATCAGCCCCTTCCATCATAATCTTATACAGAAAAAAATAATTATCAAAGGCAACCCTGGTGATGAGAACAATAAGGAAATAGATTTCACAGCTGCTCCTTTATCACATATGCTATCACCCCAGATGTTTCTGAATTACAGGCAAAACAAAGAGAAACTTGTTTGGCAGTTCGGACCTACGTTTCCTGATTGCTCATTATGGATGAAGTAGACGGCATGGAAAGTAGACCACATGTATAGTGAAAGCACAATGGACACAGTGCATGGATAGGGTAATGCTGGAAACATCACGGACTGAAAGAACTGCATGACCAGGCTTGTTACATTCATGAAATGGAAACAAAGATGTTTAAGCACCATACTGTTGATATTTCAGAGTCAGATTTTAAACCCAGATTCAAGATGAGTCTGCTCCTTGATCCTAGCTTAACATTTGAGTTCTATCTCATATCACCAGAGTTATTCATGGGAAAATAGATGTACTCAGCACATTAAAAAGTCAATTATACAGAATTCTGAGAATTCTGCAACCTGATTGGCTGACTGGCACCTTTAAGCCGTGGTAAATCCTCACATGACCCAAGCAAAAGGTGCCAGTCAGAAGCATTAGAATTTTAAAAACAAATCAGTCTAATACCCTATATCAAAACATGACAATCACCATGTTGGAACCCTTGCAAATCTCTCACTGCAAGTGTTACCATTTCAGCTGCTACCCTACTAATATTAAAACCCTCTGAAAGCTGTATAAACTAAATAACTCAAATCTGCTAGTAAGTCCTATTAAAAAAAATCACTTTCACCTTAACAGTTGCTGACTCCTCAGTGCCACACACTCACTCCCCACTAAACAGCCACACAAAAATGCTAGTTGGAAATGGACTGCATTTTTACCTCACAGACCCCAACAGAATACACTTCGAGGACCACAAAACCTATTTTTTTTTTTAAATGTAACTCCCATAAAAAGTTGACTGGAGCACATGTCTCACCTCTCCACAAGTTTCCCATAGGTTCTGTGTCCCATTCCCCACAACATCGACAGCTTGCACCTGCAGAATCCATTAATAAATTTCCCAATCTGATTAACTACAGCATTAAAACCATCAGTCAAGTGAAAAACCATGACACCCTCCCCAAATGCAAAATCCAAACTAAAACCTGAACTGCTAAACCCCAAAGCAAACCTGGAAGTTCATAAGGGCAAGCTTCCCACTCACATCACTTAAACATACAGTAGAAACTGCCAGGCTTACTGTTTAAAACAAACTCTAGCCAGAGCCAATATGGCTGCAAAACGATATTATTTATGGTACTGAAAAATGTGTAAGAAAGAGGATATCATAAGAAACATATACTATATGTGTTTTTGAGCAGCACAAGCATTTGGAAATTAATCAAAAGTTTATATCCAATAGACTCTAGTTCCTCCATCCAGATTGTATCCTCCCTTCACAAACTAGTGGTATTATAAAGTGATGTGATTTTCATCATGTGATTGATTTGCACATTTCAACCTCTTTTTTCCTTTTTTATATATGTACATGGGGGGGTCATCCCCTTCCCCCAGTGCAACAATCCAGGTGGGCTCTGGACCTGAGGACACCTCAGGATGGAACATGGTAGGAGCATGATGGGGCCTGCATCTGCTTTCAGTTTTCCATTTTCTGTCACCATCCCTGCACTGGGGCATGCAAGCTGTACGTGTGTATGTGGAGGCATGCACATGCCTGCAGTTTCCTCCTTTCCCTGCCATCCTCAGACCCATATTACCACCACACCTCCACCTGGTGGAAGTCATTTAGCAGGAGAGACAGTCCTCCCTCCCTGGGAAAGGAGAGCAGTCCAGCGGATGCTCAATCCTTTCCCTTCCCGGCCAACTCCCAGCACTCCAGGCTCATTCCTGAACCAGGATCGCTGGCATGACAAGAGGTAAGGCATCCAGTGTCTCAGACCTGTACACCACTGTGCCAGCTGTTAAAGTTATTTCTTTGCTGAACTGTAATTTAATTATATCAACAGTAATGAGCACATAAGCAAATGCAATGGACTAGATAGGTTTATTTATTGAATTTTATTGACCTAGTAAGCCCACTGGGCCTAGAAGTCCCTTTTTCAGGGGTGACCGGGAGGAGGGGGGGAGATACAGATGGTAAGCAACTGAAATCGAACCAGATTAAGCTGCCGGTGGTATTTTTAGTGAATGGGAGAAATGTGGCCAGGACACTGGGGAAATTCCCCTACTCTTGCTTGCTGTGAGCAGGGTGGACCCTTTTTCCTGCGGGACCAAGATGGCGGATGACAGTCCTGGAGTGCAGGAGTTTGCTATGGAAGTGGGAGAATCTGCTTCTACCTGTTCTGCTTTCTCACATTCTTTGACTTTGGAAAATTCTACTGTGGATGTCTCAACTGAGAAAGTTTCATTTATACCTAGCCCTGCTTGATTGAAGTGGGGAGATTCTATTGCAAGCAATTTGGAACAGAAGCCTAATGACTTTATGGTTTCTAAACCTGCTTCTGAAATTTCTGAGTTGCCTATTCATTTGGATTCCCCTCCTGCTGCTTAAGGAGAGGAGTTGGAACTGCTCCGTTTAATTGAGACCAAGGAACGGTCTTTTTGCTCCAAGAAATCAGCCCTGCTGCAGAGGATTCGGCGGCTGAAGGTTGACAGTGCATCTAGCCCTGTCAACTCATCTCAGCTGAAGCCTGGACCTGCTCCTGCTTCTACGTTGCTGTCTGCTGGGGAACCTGCTGTTTCAGTGAGTGTACCTGCTATTTCTTTACCTCAGATTCCTCCTGCTTTGTTGCCTGAAGTTTCTATACCTGGACCTGAACCCTGGTCGGTTGACCAAGCACTCTGTGATGCTGGCTGGGACAAGAACCCTTCTATGGGTCAGTGGAGCTCTGGTTCATCCCCCATTTATATGCCTGCACCTCCTGTTCTGCCCGCTCGTATGGTGGTTAGCGCTGCAACTTCTCCGGTCCTTGTTTCAAAACTGGCTGGTGCACATTCTAACCCTCTGGCTCTCCGTGACGGCTTGCAGTTAATGCAGAACCCTGTTCTTGCTTTTCCTGATCTACCTTCCACTTTTAAGGCCATGCCTTCAGGCCCCAGCCTTGTGCAAGCTCCTCTGAACCCTTTGCCTGACAGGCAGAAGAAAACATTTTCCTCCCTGTTTCGTCTGCCAGTTTTGCTGGCTAAGAGACACAGTGCTGTTCGTCTGTGTCCTATCTGGGGGGCATGCAGGAGCCTCTGGACCATTTCTTTGTGGCCAGAACTTTACTGAAAGACTCAATGAAGTTTTTTGCTCATGAACTCTACATCCTAATCCACATTTCAGGTGTGACCACCTTTGATGTTAGTTTCCAGACTTTCAAAGGCTTGGACAGGTTCTGATCTAAATACCATACTTTGAAACTGTCTGCTTTGTGGTCTCCCTTTCTTGCCATTCCCTTGACCAAACCTGCTTATAAGACTGTTTTTATTTTATTCCAAAATGAGGGGGTTGACCTGGGAGATGTACTTCATTGGCTGAAACTCCGATGTACTGTTCTTGGGGACCCTGAGGCTATTTTGGATTCTGAAAATATCTGGACTGGTGCTTGGAAAGTGAAAGTTTTACTTAAAACTGATGATTCTGGTATTGTTCATCTCACAAATTCTATTTTTTTGAGTAGGGGTAGGGGGTTTTGTTTTAACCGGGTCAGCCCTAGGCCTGTTATAGGTGTGGGAATCCCTCACATTTAAGCAGTGTTTGTGATACTGTCAAATGTAATCTTTGTGGGGATTTGGGTCATTTAAGCTCTTCCTGTCTCAATGAATGCTGCTGTAATCTCTGTGACGAGCTTGGCCACACCTTCCAGAATTGCGCGTGGGCGGCTCATAATCAGGAACATGATGATGGTGGAGCTGATCGGCACTTTCTGATTACTCAGGCTCAGAAGGCCAAACTCCACAGTAGGCCCAGTTCTTCTCATGACCTTGTTGGACCTCCCTCAACCATTGCACCACCTTCTGTCCAGGAGGCTGTATTACCTATTGGTGACCATGTGGTGCTGGCGCCCCCACCTGTGTTGCCGGCACCAGTTGTTCTGTACCCCAAGGATCAGACTCTGGTCCCCATTGTCTCGGAGGTTATGTCTCCCCCTCCAGAACCCATGCAGGTTGTTTGCCGATGTTCTACCCATTCTAAAGTGCAGGCTGTGCCTCCTCTCTCTAAAACTGTCTGGACAGTCCTGGTTACCCTGTCTAATCCTTATAAGGTCTTGCAAGGGACTTATGCTGACTCTTGTGAGGATTCTGATTCCTCCTCTGTTCTTTCTTTCCATCCTGAGGGCACTATGGACTCAGAAGTCCCTTCTGTGGGCAGGGGGGCACAAATGCGGAAAGCAAGGTCCAAATTGAAAGTGACCAGTGGGAAAGATAAAAAGAAATGATGTTGATTACTTGTCTACTCTGTCTTTCTCGTGTCTTCCCACACCTTTGCTGTTTATTCCCTAAATGTTAACAGTATCAAGAGGCTGGATAAACGTAACACTGTTTTTGCTTTCCTAACTGCTTTACAGGGTGGTGTTATCTTCCTGCAGCATGTTAGGTTCCATGTGCTGCATGAGCTGAAACAAGCCCAAAGATACTGGCTTTTGGGTCTTTCTACTGGTCGATGGGCTCAGATCATTGCTCTGGTGTGGGGATTTTGATACATTCTGTTGCTTTTGCGCTCTTGAAATTGTATGATGTGGTCCCTAGTCATGTTTTGATACTCGATGTTTTATTTTTCCAGGTCCCATATCGCCTTATTTGTTTATATGCTCCCCAAACTAAAACTGCTTGTATTGATATTTTTTCCCTGATTCAACCATTTCTGCATACTTCCAAACATGTCATTTTTGCGGGTGATTTTAACTGTGGCCTTAGTCTACTGGATAAAAGTTCACGTGCCACCACTAGGAAGTTGTATTGTGACTCCTGCTCCTTGAATTCTATTATTCGCACTGCTAACCTTCGGGATGCTGTTTTAGATTTTCTGAAAAGCCAGCCCCCAATGTTTCATAAGGGTACTCTAGCTACCAGGATTGATTACCTTTTTTTGACCCCTTTTCTCACTGTTTCCATGGCCCGGACTGATCCAGTAGAATTTTCGGATCATTGTCTGATTTCACTCTCTTTCGATGGTAACCCCTCCCTTTCTGAAGGCCCAGGTATTTGGAAATGTAATGTCTCCTTGCTTGCAGATGAGGTTTTCCTTGACTCCTTGAGTCAATTTTTGGCAGCCAGGAAGTCTGTTCCACTCTGCTATGAGAATTCTGTTCAATGATGGGAGGATTCGAAACGTGATCTTTCCAGGCTTCTTCGGAGGTATGGTAAAGCTCACAGCACATCTGCATATTTATCCTACTTGCAAGATTGTCAGCACCTACAGTCTCTGTTGTCCCTTGCTCATACCACAGGACAAGATTTAAGAGTCCAAATTCAATCTATCCAGCAGACTATGTTGTGTTACTCTAAACAGAAGGCAGCACATCTGTTCTGGCAGCATAAGTTTGGTACCCAGGGTACGGCCCATGTAACCTGTCCCTTTACTCATAATAAGACACAGGTTGATAAAAAGGGTATCACTGGGCTCCTGGATGACTCAGGTGTTCTGTGTACCTCCCCACATGATATTATGCGACTTGTGTCTGATTTTTCCTAAAAGTTGTTTTCGGACCTCCCTTCTGATGTTGGGAAGATTAGGGCCTATGTGCATGACATTCCAGTACCTGAGATTGCTCTCCAGGTTCTTGCTAGTCTAAGCTGCCCTATTACTGTGGGTGAGGTGCTGGATGTTGTTCTGCATTTAAAAGACACATGTCACCCCTGGTCCAGATGGTCTCCCGAATGAGCTTTATCGGCTTATGGGTGAGACCCTGGGATCTGAATTGTCCATGGTGTTTAATGCTCTATTAATGAGTGGGGATATTCCTCTAAACTTTAACAAAGGGGCCTTGATTTTTCTGCATAAGAAAGGGGACAAATCTGGCCTACGTAACTGGAGACCTATCTGCATGCTTAACACTGATCGTAAAATTTTGTCGAAAATTCTGACCAACAGACTGTTGCTTATGGCTGATCTTATCTCCTCTGAGCAAGCTTGTGCTATTCCTTAACGGAGGATTCAAGATCACCTCATTCGTGTGTGAGAAATTTTTATCTCTGGGTATTCTGGTTGGTGTTCTGGGTTTGTGGTTTCCTTAGATCAGAAGTCTGCCTTTAACTGTTTTTGTCATGATTTTTATTTTTTTTTTTTATTCAAAGTTTATTTGAATTTTAACACTTAATACATCATTATCACATAATACAAAGAATATTGATACATACCTTTGGCAAAATCATAAACATAAACCTAATTCCTTTCTCCCCCACCCCTCCCCAATCCACTATATCTAAAAGGAAAAGAAACCACTCCCCTAAGAAAACCTCTCCACCCCTCCACCCTCCCCCGGTTTGTTTCTCCAGAATTGTGACTCATTTTTATCCTTGCCCTCGTGGTTCCATTACATTAACTTGTCTGGAGAGAATAGAGAGCTAATAGTGGGGCCTAGATTTTGTTAAACTTACCCATTTTATTCAACAAACTAGCTATCATTTTTTCCACTCCAAGATTGGCCAGGAGCTCCTTCAACCATTCAACATATAATATTTCTTCGCTATCTTTCCAATGCCTTAATACTAACTTCTTAACCGACACAGATATTAATGCCATGTGATATTTACGGATAGTTATTGGGATTCCAGAATAATCTCCTAAAAGGCAAATTCTTTCTGTAAACAAATCCTTGAGCCCTAGCAGGGGGTCTACTTTTTGTTGAATTTGCGTCCATAGGGAGGCTACCTTGGGACAGAGCCAGAAAATATGCAATAGATTGCCCTTCCCATGAGCACACCTTGTACAACTGGCAGAAGAAGCAATACCAAATTTAGTCATTTTTTGGGGAGTATAATATAGATTGTGTAAAATTTGGAACTGCATAAGTCGGAGTCTGTCCTGTGCGATAAATTTATGACACCCTTGCCAAAGTACCTCCCAATTAATGGGTATCTCAGGAAGGAGCTCCGCCCAATAGTCTGACGGTCCAAAGGGTCTGGGGTAGATCCAATCGTATAAAGCATTGTAAATCTTTGATACAGCATGTGGGAGGCCCACTACCTGCACTAGAGTTACCCCAAAATTAGGACTCTTGGGAGGTTGACCCTTCGTCCCTATGGCTTTCACAAGGATGTGTTGCAGTTGGAAGACTTTAAAAATGTTAAGGGCCGAAACGCCCAACTTGTCTAAAATTTCTGGTGGCGAGAGCCATTCCCCTCTGGCCTCATTCCAAAAGCATGTAAGCTTGACCTCCCTAGCCTGTAGGAGCCACTTTGGAGAAAGAACCCTCCCCTCTATTTTAATATTGGGGTTGCCTATCAACGGCTGTTCCAGATCTACACAGTGGTTGTACTTCATGAAGTTACAAAGCTGGGAGTGCACCCTCACAGACGTTGCAATAGGCATCGAGCTAAGCTGTTTTGGGAGGCTCTTAGGTTTCATGAAGAGCAGTGCCTCAGGAGAAATATAATATCGGATTAGGGCTAGCTCTAATTTTATCCAAAGGGGTTTGTACTCATGAGGCTCTTCTAGATCTTTTATTTTAATCCACCTCAGGTATTTACTGATATGGCTGGCCCAATAGTAAAGGCCTACATGTGGCACTCGAAGGCCACCTCTGAGTTTTGGGGCTGCTAATTTGTGGAATGCCAAACGGGGGCACCTTCCCGCCCATATAAAATTAATGACAATATATGCACCTTCTGAACCATGACTGAGGTAGCCATATATTCAAGAGACTCAGTGGATAATACAGACCGAGGAAGACATTCATTTTAATGAGGTTGATTCTACCCCAAATAGTTAATGGGAGAAGGACCACCTATTTAAATCTTGGGCGATGACTTGCAATAGGAGATCCAGATTGTTCTTTTGCAATTGTGTAACATTTCTTGTGAGGGCAATGCCTAGATATTTCATTGATTTCTTTTCCCAGAACGGACCTAATGAATTAACTTCATGCTTCATCACCTTCTGATTGAGAGGGAAAACCACAGTCTTATCCACGTTCAATTTATAATTAGAAAACCGTCTATACTCTTTAATAATTTCTAATAAATGCGGAATAGATTTCCCGGGATGAGAGACTTGAAGTAAAAGATCGTCGGCATAGGCCGAAACTTTGACTTCAGTACCTTGTATGACAATACCTTGGACCTCAAGGCTAGCAATCAATCTTCGGATGAGTGGTTCTAAATACAGATTGAAGAGCAGCGGGGATAAGGGACAACCTTGCCTGGTGCCCGAGCCCAAAAGAAATAGTTCAGAGACACATCCATTGCAAATAACCCTGGCTGTGGGGGCTTTGTAAAGCATTCGTATCCAGTTCTGGAACTCTGAGGGAAAACCGAAAGCATGTAATACCCTGAAAAGGAAATTCCAGTTTACTCTATCAAATGCCTTCTCGGCATCCAGGGATACCAAAGCCGCCAGATATTCAGCATCCCTGGACACCGAGAAGACATGGGCCAGGGTACTTAAATGGTCACTGGCCAATCTCCCCTTCATGAAGCCCACCTGTTCTGCTCCTATTAAATCAGGGAGGACCTCGTTGAGGTGATCTGCTAACAGCTTGCTCAGAATTTTAACATCCTGATTAAGTAAAGATATGGGCCTATAATTGGCCATATATACCTGAGCCTTTCCAGGTTTTGGCAGCAGAGTTATCAAAGCCTCGAATAGTGTATCATCTGTACTATTGCCTGAAAGAATCTGTTGGAACAAAGAGAGAAGTAAAGGGGCTAGCTGCTTTGCAAATTTTTTTAAAAATTAGACGAAAACCCATCTGGTCTGGGGGACTTACCTAGGGGAAGGCTATCTATTGCTTTTAGGATCTCCACTTCTGTTATGGGGTTACATAATGCCACTCGTATTTCTGAGATAGAGGGCAGATGAGATTCGGCTAAATAAAGGTCCACTTCATTAAGCGGAGGGAAGTCAGTCTTCAGGCTATACAACAATCAGAAGAATTTTTGGAACTCTGCAGTAATTTCTTTCTGAGTACTTATCAGCACCTCATCGGAAGACCAGATTGAGGCAATAAATCTAGCAGACTCCTGTTGTTTAACTTGGGTAGCTAGAAGGTGACCTGCCTTTTCCCCTTGATCAATGTAGGTAGCCTTCGATTTCAAAATCTGAAATTCTGCCCTCTCCCTCAGAAGGTCTGAATAAGAATCCTTCAATTTTATAAGTTCCAGCTGAGTTTGCTCCGAGGTATGAGGGGACATGTTATTTTCTATAGTTCTAATCTGATTAAGGAGTTGTGTTAATTGCTGTTCTCTCATTCTTTTCCTCTTTGACGCAACCCCGATTAAGACTCCTCTCAGATAGGCCTTTAAGGCACCCCATTCCATATTGGGCTTCCCGGTGGTATTGAGGTTAGCAGACATGAATTGTGAGATGTGGTTACTAATATATTTCACTGTATTTGAGTCCTTTAAAATGTGGTTATTGATTTTCCAATGCCCTTCTACTTTTGAAACAGTGGCTAGGCAGAGCTGAAAAGTAACAAGAGAGTGGTCCGATGGAGGTCCCGGCTGTATGGTCGATTCTACTACCCCCGTGAGTAGCTGCTGGGAAATCATAATGTAATCAATTCTGGAAGACGTTTTATGAACTGACGAAGTGAATGTATAGCATCTATCTGAGGGGTGTAGAGTACGCCACACATCACACAGCCCTACCCTGTCCCACATGTCCCTTAATGCCCTTTGGGCCAGTGAGAGACCTCTGAATCTATTACCTGTACGATCCATATTAGGGTCAAACACTAGATTTAAATCTCCACCCAAAATCATAGGTACTACCAAAAAGGGGGTTAAAATATTGATTAACTCCATGTAAAAACCAGAGGAATCAGTATTTGGCCCATATATACTACCCAATAATACTTCTGTAGTATACATTCTCCCTTGAACTAATATGTATTTCCCACGGGCATCTCTGATAATGTTAGTTGGTGTGAATGGAACTTTGCGCTTTATCAAAATCATCACTCCACATCTTTGTGTAGTGCCCTCAGCTGCAAACACTTGCCCTATTTGCTGTTTTCTCATTTTAGATTCTTCTGAAATCATCAGATGGTATTCTTGGATGAAAGTAATATCCGACCTTAACAACTGTAGGTGCTTTCGAACTTGGTATTGCTTCACCTTCCGCCTAACTCCTTTAGCATTCCATGTGGAAAAAACTAAGAAACTGATCATAGACTATATATATATATCTGTGTACATCTCTGGGCACTTTTTCAGCAAACCTTAATCCTATCTGAGCATTAGAGGGTACACCCGAGCAAACCCAGCCCTCCCCCAAACCTCCCCCATCTCTCCAAAACCCAACTGCTCCTGGGTATGTATAGTCCAGTGCTTGCGTTAGACTATTCTCCTCGCCCTCCCTCCCACCCTCCTGGCTACGATCTATGGTCAACAGTGCACCTTACTAAGTCCACCATCCCCCAGCCCCCGACCCAACCAATATCCCATCCACATCTTCAGCCATTTATACCATATGTAACTAAGGTGGCATCGAGAAGTTTAAGCCGAGCTGTTCTCATTGACCTCTCTTTTATTATTAGATCATCTTTCTATTATATCTATCCTAAACTGCTATCTTAAAAATCTAACATTTCAATCTTTATTAACACCATTAGCTCTAAATCCAGTAAAACATTAATGGGTAACCCGATCCCTGTTCTACACTTCTTCGCCCCTGTTGTTCTTTTTAAGATTTAGAGTAGCCCTGTCTGATCATCAGTGCCCCGGGCTTAATTGCTCGGAGTAAAATAAGGAGATAGAGACAGGAAGTAACTGGCAATCTCCCACAAGTTTGCCAATCTTTAATAAAGACAACATTAGAAAGCTTGCCCTTATATACACTCCTAACCCAAAGAAGACATCCTCCTCATTACAATCATTCTGTTGGCCCCTTTTCTAGGGTCGATGTCCCTTTTGCATTACTTTTCTATAGCAGTGCCTCCAATACCTAAGAACGAACTTAGGGGTCCATTTGTCTTATACCCTAAGTTCTTTACTTGATAATGTTATTCTTTAGGAAAAAAAACAAAAAAAAACCCTTTTTCTTTTCAAGCAGTGTTCTGGGGCTTTGGCTATTTGCCATTATCAATGCCAGAGTCGAAGTTTGCTTGGGCATCAATCATCTGCATGCCTCTCTGTCATTCTGCAGTCATGCTCCCAGCACCGCTAACATCAGCAAAACAACTTAAATCCTGTCAGCCTTGGCGTTTCAGTCATTGCTGAGCTTCGAGAGCCCTCTAGCGGTAACCATTCCTAAATCATACCAGGCATTAAGGCTACTTCTCTACTAAACATATTCTGCTAGCGGGCATCTCCAGGGCATAAAAAGGCAAAAACAAGGTATACTTCCCCACACATAAGAGGGACGAAGCTCCCCACTGATCGCGGGTCACTCAAACCTTCATATTTTGCATGAGTCCCCTTTCCAGTATTAGGACGTTTCTTAGGGAGTCTCCTAAATAAATCTGCTCTCAGGGAAAAAGAAACCACATTTTATCTGGTGGCCATTCGTGCTGTCAACTTTGCATGCTGGATACCACTTATGTTCTCTGCTACTGGTATGCGGTAGAACAAACTTCAACTTTATGTTAGGAACAGCTTTGATGTCTCTTTCCTCCTTTCAGCAACCGGTACCCTTTTATGCTGGCTTCTCATTCATCTTTGAATAGATTAGGGAAGGCAGCCTTGAGCCCTTTGGTGGCAGCATCTGGCTCTTCATAAGACAGCCATGTTCCGGATATCATTACCCCTAATTTTGCGGGGTATCCCATCCGGAATTTTATGCTGGCTGCAATTAACTTAGATACTAATGGGTGAAACAAAGCCCTTTTTTGCCGAACAGATGCTGGTAAGTCTTTCGCAACCCTAATTTTAGTGCCTTCCCATCGCACTTCATGCAGCTCTGATTTTAGTAAAGAAATGCTGCCGTTCCAAGTAATTTAAAAATTTGAAAATTAAAGGGCGAGGGGGTACTCCAGCCAGTGGCTTTGGGCGAAGAGACCTGTGCGCCCGCTCTATGATGTATTGCTGCCCAAAAGGCGATGGGCCCGCTAATTTTTGCACCAGTTTTCATATGAATAGTACCACATCAGCTCCTTCTTCATTTTTGGGAAGACCTATGAGAACCGCATTATTTCTATGACTGCAGCCCTCTAGGTCTTCAATCTTAGCCTCTATTCATGTTAGCTTTTGACGGATGGCTATAATCTCGGGCTCCGCCTTCTCGATTCTTTTTTCAACTGAACAAATTTGGGCTTCGTTATCCATTGTCTGCTGATGTAAATCTTCCAGCATTTGTGTTATATTTTTAATTTCAGCTTTTATCTCACTGACGTTATCTTTAAACGGGGCGAATTCCTGCAAAAACCGCTGCAGAGTAAGGAGTTGCTGTTGTTCCTCCTCCATAACTTCAGAGGCCATTCCTTCCGCACTACTTGAGACCCTGGATTTTTTTGAGGCCTTTTCAGGCATTGCAGACAGAGTATATTTGGACGTATTTCTTCTCATGGTTACCTCCATATGTATTCTCAGCCCTTCTCTTTTGTTTTGACTCTTTCTCCGATATCGCAGAGGATGGTTTAGCAAGCTTCTTAGAGCTATTAGTTGTAAAATATAAGATTGATTGAGTTGGGAGGCTGGAGCTGCACCGGAGAGCTGCTATCTGGTGGACTGCATCATGTGACTCCCTTGTCATGATTTTTATGGGAAGCTCTGTTACATTATTACATCCCTCCCATATTTGTCTCTTGGATACAGTCTCTTTATAGGACTGCTACTGTTGTGCCACTGATCAATGGTTGGCTAGGCCCCTTGGTCCCTATTAAATGAGGTGTGAGACAAGGGTGCCCCCTAAGCCTCCTTTTATATGTTTTTTTATAGATCCCCTGTTACGTAAATTGAATACCTCCCTGACCATTCTTCCGATTTACAGCCCCATGGTTCAAGACATGCCTTCCTCATTGGCCTACGCTGATGATTTGTGTTTGTTGACTTCAACTGCTTCCTCGGTCCAGGAAGCCCTTTCTGAGTGCTCCTCTTTTGGCTCTCTTTCGGGGGCAGCTTTGAATTTGGATAAATGCCATGCTTTGGCAGTGGGTCCTTCACCACAGCCTACTGCCTTTATTGGCCCAGTCTGTCTCTCTCCCTCTTTTATCACCATTTTAGGTATAAAATTTGGCCTCCCTGATGTTTATGTTTTGAACTGGGAAGAAAAACTTGCAGTTGGCAGGTCTATAGTTTCCCAGTGGAACCATGGTAAACTTGGGAAAAAGAAACGGGTGTTTCTGATTAAGACTTTTTTACTTCCCATTTTTATATTTAAGTTATATATTTCCTATTCTGAAATCACTTGAAAGTCCTATTTTGAGTTTGTTTTTTTCAAGCAGTTTGGGGCAGTCGCCTTAACCCCATTAAACGTGAGGTTTTGTACCTACCTATTTTGGAGGGGGGGCTCGATATGGTAAACCCAATTCTTTTTTTTACAAGTGTGTTTTTGATGTCAAATTTTAGACCTCTTTTGGTTAATATGCAGAGAGTATGGGAAGGTTGGCTTTATGAAAATTGTGGCTCTTGGTTTCCTTCCTGGGAAAGACATTCCATTACAGTTTTGAGGGGAACGGTACCGCTTCAGTAATTGAAAGATACTTTCCTCCATTTAAAACAATGGAAGGTTACTCCTCATCAGCTTTTGACGGCCTCGTCTCATAAAGTCTTGTATAAGACTTTGATGGCTTCTGTTTGCCCTACTTTGGACCCCTTTCCTAAATGTGATGCTTTGTACAGAGTTTCCCCTGACCATGTTGTTAAGAAATCCTAGGATCCCAGTGCATCTGTGGGACTTCCATTGGCTCTCAAACCTTGAGAAAATTAATGTCAAAAGTAACCATAAACATAAACAGCTGTCTGATAGATTCTGTAGTAGGCCCCAATGTACTTATTCCCTTGAAACGATTGCTCATTTGTTCTTTTACTGCTCCTTTATTAAAGATTTTTGGGGATTCCTTTCTGACCCCTTTTCTACTGTTTCATATGTTAACCTGTTGTATGGTCATGTCTCCTCTTCCTGGAGCAACTGGAATATTGCTACTTTAAGTGTTTTATTTTCCATTATTAAGTGGAATATTTGGATGGCTCCCTGTTTGTTTACTTTACAGCAACAGCACTGTACTCATGCTGAATTCAGTCACAAAATTGTAGCTGACACTCGTGCTGTTTATTTGTCTGACAAGTCACATCTTTCTAATCTGGACATTCTTGAATTATGGAAGCAATTGCCCTGGATTACAGATACAGATGCGACTGTCACTTGAACCAGCTGAGACTGTTATTTTTCTCCTCTATTTTGGACTAGTACCATTCATTTTTGGATTGTAATTTTTTCCTTTTTTTCTTTTTGTATCTCTGCCTGATTGTATTTTTTTTGTATTTTGTATTATAATTTTGGACATGTACCGATTCTTTTTCTAATAAAACTTTCCCCTACTCTTTTTCCATAAGTGCCATGGGATCTTTAGCATCCACCTGAACTACCACCAATCCAGGCAGATGGGACCTCAGTTTAATGTCTCATCTGAAAGACGGCACCTCAGAAGTGCAGCACCTCCCCCTCATGCTGCAATACAGTGTCAGTATTGGGATATTAACCCAAGTGCCAGATATGGGAACTGAACCCACAGCCCTCTGATCTCCCGGCCTCAGAGGCGAGTGTGCTACCTACTGAGCCACTGACACTGTTGGGCAGTGAATATAATTAATCATGCTTTACTGTGTCTCTTTACATGTTCTCTCGCTGTTCCTTACCACTACAATTTATAAGGCTGTGTGTTAATTTGAGCTGTGTTATTCATTAGCTCACAGTGGGAGGTCATGGAGGTCAGAGGGGGACTGGTATGCTCATGTATTTTTTTTTTTTAAACTTCTCATTTGATAGAATTATCATCCGGGAATTTTAGCAACCCCAGTTACACTATACAATTTACATCTGTACCAATATTAACCACCAAATGAGATATTTGCAGAAGTAGCGCAAGAAAGAACTATGTCACACATTTCCATTCCACGCCATGCATGTACACTCATCCCATGACAGAATGTTCTATAATTTTTCAAAAAATATTTTCTGAATCCATTTCATGGAACTTCACTAAGAGGCAAAGTGACTGCACTGTCTATCATAAACTAGTAAGAGTGCAAAAGTTCTCCTTTAAGAAATGCACTAACAGGGTCCACAGAACCTAATTAAAAAGGGGGAGGGAGGGATAATGCAACAAGGACATGGAGTCAAATTATTAATATATTGGGTATTGTGGTTTTGTAAAAATAGTTTAAAAAAGAAGGTACTAACAAGTGTGGACAGTGATCCTGTTAGTGCAGTTCTTGAAGGAAAACCTTTGTGCTCTTTATTTGTTAATGGTTGCCAAT
The DNA here is from genome assembly GCA_016271365.2 of Neoceratodus forsteri. Taxonomy (NCBI): domain Eukaryota; kingdom Metazoa; phylum Chordata; order Ceratodontiformes; family Ceratodontidae; genus Neoceratodus; species Neoceratodus forsteri. Next base: position 1,702,838,446 of record CM028129.1, on the reverse strand, counting down.
GATGTCACCTTGCCCCCTAGCGTTCACTGAAATGGATTTAGAAAACAGTTTTTAAACAAGCAATAATACCTGACAGGGTGGGCGGTATTGGGCTATACCTGCTCACCCGAGGGCGTAATGAGGCCCGATGCCACAGGCGTAGGGCCTCACAGCCCCTGGAAGGGTGGGTATAGCCCATACAGTCCACTCTGGAGGGTATTATTGTGCTTAGAAAATGGGCTGCATGTGTAATTTTTTTATAGGATTGCAAAAAAAAAAACAAAGTAATTCTGTAAAAAAATAATGTTTGAATTCTTTGCCTTGCTTTAGTAAAGTATTCCCTCTACTGTTGACGTAGTAGAGGGTGCAGTTTGCATAATTACCAGTAGATAGCAGCTGAGGATTTGAGTTGCTGCTTGTCTGTAGCTTTGTGTACCTACACTGGACTTTTGTTTGTATCACTCTGTTTTCTGTTGCTGTTAAGAGGGACTGTGTTGGGGCTTTAAGACTCGTGAAACTATGAGAGTGGTGGCACAGTAGGAAGACTGGCGCTGTTGAAGGAAGCCATTGGGGTGTTGCTGTGTGGCATTGCAAAGATGCAGGTGGCTCAGGATCCCATGTCATGGACAGGCAGCCATGAGAAAACAGACATACACTATGGCAGGAACATTTACTGGCACTGGTGATCACTGTAAGTGCTGACGATGCTGTGAAAAAATGTTCAAAGTGCTAGTGTATGAATGACTGGAGGGAGGAGGGAGTGGGCCAGGTGTGGAGTCGAGCATGAGCAGTGGGGCTCAAAAGTATGAGAAAGGTCCGATTTCGAACAAAATGTTCACTTGAAGCAGCAGTTTTTTGGGGAAAAGTGCATTTTGTATGAAAATGGCTACATTTTTTTATACTGGAATTTATGTTGTTTTTTTTTTAAGTCGTGATAAATTTACTTCCCTTCCTGTCAGCCACGTTGTCTCTCGCCCGCTAAGCGAGATGAAAAAATGTTGGTTTTGCAGTTTCGTTTTGTAGGTGGCACAAGAATTTCAGTGAGTAATGGGACAGCTGGCAGAGGGACTTGTTTTGGGTGAGCATTGTTGTCTCATAAATGCCCACCTAGACAAGTCTGTCAGCCGGTCAGTAGCCTCCTACTGTTCCACCCATTTTCTAAACAATTATAGAAGATTCTGTCTTTGGGCGAGTGTAATTGCATGGCATGGAATGGAAATGTGTGCTATATTGTAATTATTTCTTGTGCTACTTTTGTAAATATCTCATTTTGTGGTTAATATCAATACAGATATAAACTGTATAGTATAATTATAGTTACTTAAATTGCTGGATGGTAATTTTATCAAGTGAGAATTTTTTTTTCTAAAACACATGAGCATATCTGTCTCTCTGACATCCATGACTTCACAGTGTGAGGGGACTTTGAGGTTGTGAATTATGCAACTCAAATTAACACACAGCACTACAAGCTGTAGTGGCAGAGATCACAGAGAGTGATAAATGTAAAACGAAACAGTAAAACATGATCAGTCACATTCACTGCCCAACTTATCTAGTCCATTGCAATTGCTTACGTGCTCTTGTTTATTGATGTATTTAAATTACAATTCATTAAAGAAATAAGATTAGTGCCATGAGGGGGGAATACAATCCCTAAATAAATATACAGATTGTGGTTATGATGCAAGGGCAATATATATATATATATATATATATACACACATATACAGGGAGGTTGGAATGTGTGGATCGATCACATGACAAAAATCTAATTTCATTATACTACCACCAGCCCTCATGAAATGTAACAAATAAAGACATTGAAGAGGACTGGGTTCATCATAAAAATCATAACGTTAGATATCTCCATAATGTGGCAATGCCATAATGTGTGATTTCCCTCTGCTGTCTGATGGTTCATTGCAATCTTTTGTCTTGCAGGTGCGAATGCAGAAACTGTGGCCCAATGAAAACAGCATGGGAGAATAGATGCTGTCACTACTACACTGCAGTGACCGTTCAGTTTGAAGATTTTCCACACCTGGAGTGCATAACCGATCATCCTGGATTTCAGTCTAATAGCCAGGATAAATATGTCCTGAGATCATCGCTGCATGTGTGCATACACTATAAAGGTCCAGTAGGAGATGAGACTCCCCAAGAAGAATTAGCTCAGAATAAAACAGTGCAATACATGTCACTGTTTTACACAGCTGGTCACTTTTCATTACAGGCAATTTATGTGCATAACGTCCAGTATTCAAAAATGCATAATTGGGGGTGTCTACAAATTTGCGCTCCACAATGTGATGACATGGGTGCCCTAAGATGCAATGCTCTGTTTAATAGTGCAATGGCACTATTCAACTGGATATAGGGGCATGTTGGAACAGTGCTAAACCATACTGCGCAGACTGCATATGGCTCTCAAGCTATGCCACCACAATGTCTTGCACCAAAGCTCAGTTTTCAATATGAAAATGAACCCATGCACATGAGCCCACTGGGCATGCAAATAACTAAGTTTTCATTTGCATGCCCAGTATGTGCTCATTTGCATGTGTGGCTAAGCAATTGAGCACAGTGCAGTATCACCAAATTGCCAATTCAAGGACCCAGCCAATCCCTGGTGTTAGGGGTCCTAGTACACCCCATCCCTCACCAGATAAATGTACACAATGTCCCTGGTGTCCAGTGCTCCCTCCCCACCACTAGCATCCATGCCCCATGTACACAGCTAAGTTCCCTGGCATCCACTGGTACCTCCCAACTGCAGATCCCATGCGTGATGTTTGAAACCCATTTAACTGCAACTCAGTGGTCCACCCCACCCCAATACCATAACCGATGTGTGAATTATGTTTTCCTTGTGTGCAGCAGTGCCTTCCCCTGCATGATCTCATGCCTGTTACTGAAACTCATCACATACAATAATTCCTGCACCCATTTTAGCATCTCCTACCAGTTTCCTGGTAACAGGCGCAGTGACACACACTGGAGTATTCAGATACCACTCAAAAGAAATCCCACCCCATGTACTGCAGGTTGCAGTACAGGTCCTTGACATCTACTGGCAACCACACATACCCCACCTCTGAGGCATCAAACATCCAACCCCTCTGGCCCCACCCACTCCTGTCCACCCCAGCATCGTAGCTGAGGTAATTGGACATGGAACAGCACAGCATTCATCACACCATGCATTGGCCACCCACCACATGGCGTAACATAAGACAGCATGCTGCTTATTTATAAGTCACAACGTCCCTATCACAGTGTCCTATAAATAAACATCATGCGTACTGCTTCTGCAAGATGGTAGTGTGTGGATGTTTGTGTCACTCACCCTCCACTGACCACGTAACTGGTGCTTGTGGGATGGGAATGAGTGGTGGTAGAGGTGTTGGATGTTTGGTGTTGGGGGAGACCAACAGATGCCAAAGACCTGGACCTAGAACAGCAGAACAAGGGAGGGTGGATGTTTTCTGATTGGTAACTGACTATTCCTTTGGGTGGCACTACACCAGTCATCAGTCAGGATTTATTTCGTACATCTGCTGCAAATGATGGAGATCAGACAAATAGCATCTCAATCATTTATGACACAGTGACGATGTTGAAAACTGTTGTTTTTCTCATTCAGCATATGTACTGCATCTGTACTGTCCTGTAGATATCAGAAGTAGAGATATCGCTTGAAATTTTTTGTGAAATTGCGGCGAAATGGTGAAATTTTGCCCTCCCCCCTCTGCAAAGGGTCATTCGTATTTTCCTGGTGTCTAGTGCCCCCCCCATGGCCACTCACTGGCCCTATGTTTTTAAAAATGATCTCTCCCTGGTGTCTAGTGGTCCCCCCACCACGGCTGATCACTGGCCAAAATTGAATAAAGTTCCTCCCCCTGTTATCCTCATGCTATTCTGCCCAAAAAGTCCCCACTCCCTGGTGTCTAATGGACCCCCACCCTCTTATCATTCATACAGTGCCCACCCTGGCCCACCCTAGTACCTGATCGGGCCACTGGCACAGCTCTCCACTCACCTTTACAGCCGGCAGCCTGACTAAGTGCTCAATGAATGAGCGTGTGCCTGTACAAGTACGTGTGCTCATTTATTGAAACACTCAGTAGCCTTTTATGAATGAACGTGTGCTTGTACAAGCATCCACTCATTCATTTAAGTGCTCAAATGGGATGCTGGCCATGGAGGTGAGTGGAGGGCTGTGCTGGTCCCAATTGGGGTACTGTGGGGAGTGGGGTAGGTGCTGTGTGAGTGATAAGAGGGTGGGGGTCCACTAGGACACCAAGAAGTGGGGATTTTATTGCAGAATAGCATGAGAGTAACTGGGGGCTTTATCCATTCTGGCCTGTGATCGGCCGGGGGGGGACCACTAGACTCCAGGGAGAAATTTTTTTTTTTAATCGGGCCAGTGAGCGGTGGGGGGAGGGGACCACTAGACACTTTGGAGTTTCTAAATGAAGCAAATAGCAAAATTTCACCCACGGGTGATGAAATTTCACCCACGAGGAGCAAATTTCGCTAGCTTAAGTGCAAAATTTTGCTCACTCCATGGGCAAAATTTTGTATCTCGCCCAGCAAAATATTTCACAAAATGCATGAATTCCACAAAATATTTCGCTGGGCGTAATTTTTCAATTTCGCACAACACTATTCAGAAGAAGAACTAACTTTGTTCATTTTTTTTGTGTTCCTTACAGGCTTTTTATGCATATGGCTTACAGAAGATTCACCCACTGGATTTGGCAGAAGTTGGGATGGAGGAACAGATACATACTTCCAGCTTGTGTGGTTCAGAAAATCTGGGAAAAGTTCCTGTCTGATCAATAAACTGGCTACCAAGACGCTGAATAATTTGTGATGACAGCCTTATGCACAGCATTTTCTACCTCCAAACATGAACCATTATATTGACCCTGGCCTCTTCCCCTGTTACCCTTTCCTTCATAACTTCCCCACGGCCCATGGGTTCCCTTTATGTGTATCCCATCTTCTTCACCGAGACCTGCTTGTATACACACTAGGAATGAACTATCACCAGTATGTTACCCTATTGAGTACCTTAGATGGTATTCAAGCAATGAGAGAAAGTCAATGTAAGGAATCGTTCCATTTGTAGTCAGAATAAAGAAATGTGTCAATTGTTGTTCCCATTTTCAAGCATTGTCTGATGGCACGAATATGCTAAGTTATCTGTTGTTATTGTATTAGTGGGACCTTGTGCTTAGTCCATTATTAAAAACAACTCAATCTTGTCAACACATAGGTTCAGAAAAACAAAATTCATTGTTTTTACTATGCTGTCTTGTCATGCTTTCCTTACTTACATTGTCAAGGACAGGAGAGGCACACTAAGCTGAAGCTTGTTTCCAGGTGTGACCTGGGAGCACAAGGAAGTTAAGTAACATGCTCGGGGTCACACAGTATGCAAGTGGGGGTCTGTGGGATTCAAACCCAGGTCTCCAGGTTTGCATCTCAGCACCTTAAACCACTGTGCTATATTGCCTCCCGGACACACGTGTTGACTATTACTTGTGATGTATGACAAATGGTATATGTCATGTCTACTGACAGAAATGGATCAACAGTGACATAACCATAGTACGCTACCATTATCTTTCAATTGCCTGACCTTTTCATAGTGGTATGGTAGTGTCACCCTGGTACCTCACCTACTGATTGCCCAGTTTGGCCCCTCATCCAAATTTCCATGTGTGACCTCTGACCATAATCCAACCCCTGCATCACCCTTTAATTTAGTAATGGTTGCTATATTCAGATATGTACAACGTTATTCAACCTGGTTCCACACCCATATACAATCACTCGGTGTCCTCCAGACGCACTGTTGGGACAATGAACTTATACACTGGATGTGTTTATCAGAGGTTCACATCAATCCTCACCTGCCAAGTGCAATGGCGAGCCACGGCTGTAATATCCCGTTCTGAGGTAGTGGAAGTGCGCCATGTGCTGTGGCCATGAATATTGCATTGTTGGATGGCATTGCCACATCGGGGTGTGGCAGTTAACAGGTGGGCAATTTTGTCCTCAGGCCAAGATCACATCAACAGACCCAGTGTCAGCCGTAATAAGCTGGCTGTATTCCTGTCACATAACCCCTGGGGGCCCACCTGCCATGCATGAAGTCCCGCATCAAGCTCGGGATGAGATTCACATGACAAACCATGCTGCACCTGGTGCAGTGCCATGTACCAGTCATGCACACCTCAATGTATGCTGGTATATTGTTGCTTACAAAATTGCAGACATCTGGTGTGTATTGAGTTTTGTCTGTGTATGGCTTTTCTCATACAGCTTACCAGTACGGCACCAAGACTTTAGAAATGTCACGCGTCCTTTTGTACCAAGCATTTGAAAGATCACAACAGTTATGTCAGGTTCAAGATTTACTGTTTTTACTGAAGAAACTGTATTGTTTCCTTACACATCACAAAAAGAATAACAGCAGTTAACATCAGCTATCACGGATAAACTGTACTGAGTTGTATTGACAAGCACACAATGTGTGACCCACGGTCCCCTGGGTCCAATGAATCTTACTGAGACAATTATGTTAATATTTAAAGGTGTGCAATCGAATTCTTATGAAAATGAACTCTTTCCTGTTGCCTCACTGCAATGTCTATATTGCACAGTTCAGTTTCTAGCTTTATGAAAAAGTATTTTTTTCCACAACACAGATCAACAGTGAAACAGTACATCAGAGGCCAATGGTAAAAGTTGGTTCAGTTTGATGCTTTTTCCAGGTCCTCTTCCACACACTCCCCTTTTTGCCCTTTAAGACTTACAATCCCTCCTCTGGTTTTCTTCTTTTCACTAATGTACCTATAAAAAGTCTTGTCCCATTTTTTACCTCCTGTGCTATTTTATCCTCCATTTGCACCTTTGTGCTCCTAATTTCCCTGCCTTCCTCTCTTTATCCAGGTACACTACCCTGTCCTTCTCCTTTTGTGCTTCCTTGTATTTCCTAAAAGCCATCTTTTTTGTCCTTATCTTCCCGGCCACTTCCTTTGAGAACCATAGTGGTTTTCTCTTTCTCTTTCTCTTGCCTTTGTTTACTTGCCCAATGCAAACGTTTGTTGCCTCCACTATGGCTCCTTTCAGATGGGCTCTCTGCTCCTCAGTTCCCACACCCCCATTAGTTCCTCCCTGCAAGTGTATTCTTGAGACATATCTCCATCTTAGTAAAGTCTGCCCTTCTGAAATTCAGGACCCTAGCCTTTGTGTGGCTTGACTCTGCTACTGTAATCATACTGAACCATACTGTATGATGACCACTGGACCCCAGGTGTCCGCCCACCCACACTTCTGCAATTATGTCCCCACTGGTGAGTACCAGGTCCAAAATTGCACCCTCCTGGGTGGGCTCTAGCACTAGCTGCCTGAGGCATGCTCCTAGCACGGCATACAGGACGTCCCTGCTCCTGACTGAGGCAGCCACTAGGATGCTCCAATGAACTTCTGGCAGACAGAAATCACCTACCAGCAGCATCTTCCCCTTAACTGCCATTGTGTGGATGAATTCCACAAGAACCCTGTCAACCTTCTCCCCCTGTGCTGGAGGTCTGTATATCCTACCTGCCCCCGTGCGAATAGCTGTGCCATTGCCAGTCTCAAGGGTGACCCACAGTACCCCTGGCCCCCCCGCATTCCCTGTATCTCAGTCACTTTAATACGCTCCCTGATGTAGAGACACCCGCCCTCCCTATTTACCTTCCCTGCCCCTCCCAAATGGAGTGTACCCTGTTATTACTACGTCCCAGTCATGGTTTCCAGCATACCACATCTCAGTAATAGCTACAATGTCCAGGTCAGCCTCTGTCATCAAGGCCTCCAGGTCTGGGATTTTATTTCCTAGGCTGCGGGCATTGGTATACATGGCCTTCAAGGTTTTGCCATTTCTCCTATTATCATCCCCCCTTTTTCCATTTTGCCTCCTCCGTTTGTCCTTCCTGTTTTTAACCCCCTTACTCTTGTCCTCCACTGTTCCCCCCTTTATGAGTTTAGCTATCTCTGGTGATATCATAACTTTATGGTCCTCCATGTTGACTACACTATCCTGTGGGGGTGGGCAGTTTAATTCTCCTGGCTTCCTACCACCACCACCCCGCCCGTGTGCCACTTACTGCGCATTTCATCCACTTTAAATCTGTATGTGTCAGCTATGGTGCACTTCCACATTTGGCATTAAATTATCAGTACCAGTAATGATGTTCTACTGGTCCCCACCATCTGTTAGAAGTACCACCGCTGATGGAGCTGTACTTTCATGTCACGTGTGTATGAGTACACTAACGGTACACTGACAGTGCATAGTGCAGAGTGATAGTAAGTAACTGTTCACACTGTATGCAAGATCATAAATAATGCGCATGAAAGCACACGGTCGACATGAACCAACATTGTGCATTTATGGGTGACTGTCAGAAAGTGGTACTTACAACAAGTGTGGTGATCTTGCCAAATTGATTTTTCCATCCCTTTAGTTGCATATGCATATGTGTCACCCAGAAATGAGAAAGACACAGTTGGCAGCAGTACTTATCATAAAGAACAAAATATAGAAACATAGAAAGTGACGGCAGAAGGGGACTGCAAGGTCCATCTAGTCTGCCCAAGAACTTACCTGGTGCTATTCCCCCTTCCCGCCTTTGCCCTTCCATATGCTACCTTTATGTCTATCCCATGCATTCTTGAACTCACTTGCAAGTTTGGCCCCCACTACCTCCTTGGGTAGGCTATTCCATGGGTCTACCACCCTCTCTGTAAAGAAGAACTTCCTTGTATTACTCTTGAACCTCCCTCCCTTCAGCCTCATATCATGCCCTCTCATTCTACTGCTCTCTTTCAATTGGAAAAGCTGCTGAACATTAACCTTATTTGTACCCCTCATATATTTAAAAGTCTCAATCATGTCACCCCTCTCCCTCCTCTGTTTCAGGGAGTACATGTTGTGTTCCCTCAGCCTGTCCTGGTATGCTATATGGTGCAGTCCCTGAATCATTTTCATGGCTCTCCTCTGCACCGTCTCAATTCTGTCTGTGTCCCTTTTGAGGTGTGGTCTCCAGTACTGTATGCAGTACTCCAAGTGGGGGCACACCAGTGCCCTGTAGAGGCACCACCACCTCCCTCTTGCAACTCATGATTCCCCCTCCCGATGCAGCCCAGCATGCCACTTGCCTTTAGTGCCGCCTTTTGGCACTGTTTACCTGCTTTCCAGTTTTCTGATATAATGACCCCTAGGTCCCTGTCCTGGCTGGTGGAGGCTAGCTTCTCTCCTCCCAGGCAGTAATCCTCTTTGGGACTGTTTCTGCCTAAGTGTATGACTTTGCACTTTTTGGCAATGAATTTCAGCTGCTATGTTTCTGACCATTCCTCCAGTTTCTTCAAGTCTAAAGTCATATTCCTCACACCCTCAGTGAAGTCCACTTTGTTGCAAATCTTGGTGTCATCGGCCACACTTTACCTTCCAGCCCATTTCCAATGTCTACTATGAACACATTGAAGAGTAGGCGACCCAGTACCAAACCCTGTTGTAGCCCACTGGTCACCTCCCTCTCAGCTGAAAATGCCCCATTTACCTGAAACCTCTGTGTTCTTCCTCTCAGCCAGCTACTCACCCTCTCAACCACCTCCCAGCCCACCTTCCTGCCCACCCCCATATGGTCCAGCTTCCTTACCAGCCTTCTGTGTGAAACAGAGTCGAAGGCTTTGCTAAAGTCCAGATAGATGACATCTACCACTGCTCCCTGATCTACTATCCTTGTAGTCCAGTCGAAGAAGTCACCCAGATTAGTTTGGCAAGACCTACCTGCCATGAACCCATGCTGTTTTGGGTCTTGTTGTCCACTGGATTCCAGAAACATTATGATTCTTTGTTTGAATTGTGTCTCCATAAACTTCCCTACCACCAACGTGAGGCTTACTGGATGATAATTGCCAACCTCCTCCCTGCTCCCTGCTTTGCGGAGCGGAACCACTGATGAACTTTTCCAGTCCTCCAGTACAGTCCCACTCTTGAGGGGTTTGGTGAATAGTTCTGCTAGGGGTGCTGCTAGTAAACTCCCCAGCTCCCTGAGGACTCTAGGGTGAATCCTATCTGGTCTCATGGCCTTGTCCACCTTTAGTTTCTTTAAAGCTTCCAAGACTTGAGCCCCTGTGAAGGGGCTTGTGTCAACCCTTGGTCCCCGGATGTTGCTGCTGTGCAGGCTTGGCCCATCCCCTGCGTTCTCTTTGGTGAACATAGAACAGAAGTAGTGGTTTAAGACTTCTGCTTTCTCATGATCTTTTTCTATCAGTTTCCCTCTAGTATCTGCTAGTCTTACTGTCCCTTCCTTGGGTTTCTTCTTTTCCCTTACACACCTAAAGAAAGCTTTATCTCCCTCCTTTATCCCCCGTGCAATCCTCAGTTCAGTCAGGGCGTTAGCCTTCCTTAGTGCCTTACCAGCTTCCCTCTGTGCTACCTTACAGGTTTCCTTATCCTCATCTTTCATTGACACCCTAAACTTTGCGTATGCCTTCTTTCTCTCCCTTTCTATTGCAGCTACCTCCCTGGAGAACCAGAGGGGTTTCCTTTTTTTTTTATTTGCCTTGCTCACCCTTCTGACGCACTGTTCAGTTATCTCTGTGATAGCTCCTTTGAGATACTCCCACATTTTGTCTACTCCTTTCTCTTCCCTGTATGTAAGACTCTCTGCCAAGTTCTCTCTCATCTTCCTTTTCTGCTTTTCTGAAATCTAAAACCCTGATCTTGGAATGGCTAATGTTTTCAGTAGTGTTTACTTTCAATCCCACCATGCGGCGGTCACTATTTCCTAAGTGGCACCCCATCTCTACCTCCTTTACCCTGTTGCTGTTAGTTAAGACCAAGTCCAGGACAGCTTCACCTCTGATAGGAGTTTCCACAAGCTGCCTCAGCCCTGCACCCTGCAGGGCCATTACAAAGTCCCTTCCTCTCGATGAAGTTGCTGTACAAGATTTCCAGTTTATGTCTGGCAAGTTAAAATCTCCTGCTGTTATTTTCTTACCCTTGTCTATCATTTTGTGGAATGTCTCCATCATTTCCTTGTCCCCAATATCCCCTTGCAATGCGGGCCAGAGAATGACTCCTACCCTAATGGCATCCCCGATCCAGTCTCAGCTGTTACCCATAGTGCTTCTGACTCATCCAGGATCCCCTGAATCTCTGTAGCCTTGATTTCCTCCCAGACATATAACGCCACCCTACGCCAATTGTGTGTGTGCTTCATAGCTTCAGCGTTTAACGTAAGACATCTACATGGCACGTTGCCTAGCTGCAGAGTATAACGTAAGATGTCTGCAGGGCGCGTTGCCTAGCTACAGAGTGCAAGTTATGGGAGGTTTAAAGTGACAGTATAATGCTGAAGAAAATAACTGAAGAGGAAAAAGAGGGAGGGGAGGAGAGGAAAGAAAAAAGGGGGAAGAAGGAAAAGTGGAAAGGAGAAAGGAAAAACTTTAGTTTTACTCTTTTGTTATTAATTTATCTTATGGAATGTTTAGGCTCACATCAGTGGAATATTTTTATTATGTACAGGTATAATCCAGATTTAATTATCTTATGTTAGTTTGCAGCTAAGCACTGAGCTCTGCAACTGTATGTCGGCTCCTTAAAGCGTTGTTAATAATCTCCTCCTGCATCTGCTTTTTAGTAATGGTGGAAAATGCAGTTTTTCACTATAGGAAAGTTCTATAGCTATAAATTGCTTAAGAGGGTCTTATCTAATTTTTAGACTGCACAACAACTTTATTGTTGATCTGCACTTTATTGATAAAACATTCACTTATTCGTACGTATGTAAGTACGTTTAGTGAAGGGGAATCAATAATAATTTTTTACATAACCATTTGTTTATTTTTCAAACACCTTTTTTTACTCATTATATTCATCTGTATGTGGGTTATATATATGTTTGTTATTTATGTATTATATACCGTTTTGCACATGCTCAATGTTCTGCCTCTAGTGGGTGGCACTGTATGCACTTTATAAAAACATTTTATGCACCAGTCACTTGTTACTCAGCCTTTTATAAAGACACAGTACCAGATGCCGCCCCATGCTTTGAGACAGCACAGTCACACACAAAATGTTTGGCAGTGGGGAGGGGTATCTGTGAACTCTCCTGATGGAGTTTATGAATAAAAAACCTTTTGGATTAACCTCTCGCATCGTTTGCAAGGATTTATCTTCTGTAAGCAGTGACGCGGAGCTGAGTTCCTTGACCTTCTGTTGTGAGTGATTTTAATTGGCTCAGTCTTTATTGCTTTAGCCACCTGTTTCACACAGCGATATCTATGATCTTGACCGTCGATTGTCACAGTCACAATGCCTGTCCTGTGCATTCACAAAAGGAAAGCATTCCCCGAACATAACTGAAGCTGTACTTGTGCATGCATGCACAAGTTATGAAATTTCAGTGCCCCCTGATATTTTGATATATTTTGAAGCGAAGCATAATTCTAAGTTTATAGATGCTACTGAATCTGAAAATGAGTCTTGCAACCCTTAAAAAGAAGGAAGGGTAAGAAACTGCTGAATTCTTGGCTTCTGGCATGCACATGCTCACAGACAAGAATTCAGCAGTTTCTTCTTTTTTTTTTCACAAGGTTAAAAGGCTCATTTTCAGATTCCACTAGCATCTATAAAATCAGAATTATTCTTTGTTTAAAAATATATAAAAATATCATGGAGCACAGAAATTTCATAACTCGTGCATGCATGAATACAGTACAGCGTCGGTTCGGGGGCATCCTTTCTCTTCGGGAATGTGCAGAGTCATTCGGACAGTGACAATCAGGAGCTGACCTCACAGATAATGAGCGTGGGCTTCTGGAATTCTGTTTTTCCAAAATAAATGACAAATAGAGACTGGATTAGGCAGACTAGTAATGTACACATGAAATCAGGCTCACATTCTGTGGTTAAGCATTTTTTATCAGTTGCTTATTGTGTGAACTTCTCATTCCACCGCACTGATCAAAGTTTCCAGAGAGCTGCAAAGTAAGCTGAAACTAAAAATCAGCTAGAGACAAACAATTAGGACACTTCTATTAATGCAGCATAATCAGCAGTGCGCACGTTAAGCAACCCACTGAAATATGCTAAACCACTGAGTTGGAGGAATACTTTAACATGATTTGTACTTTACTGCACCTTTCTTGCCCTGTCCTAAACATGCTTATGGAAATCACTACCCCCTGCACTGCACTGTGCTTGCCCTGTCCCAAACATGCTTATGTCTGGCACTGTTCCCTTGTGCTGCACCATTCTTGTCTGTCCCAGACATGCTTATGTATGGCACTGTTCCCTTGTACTGCACCATTCTTGCCTGTCCCAGACATGCTTATGTATGGCACTGTTCCCTTGTACTGCACCATTCTTGCCCTGTCCCAGACATGCTTATGTATGGCTCTGTTCCCCTGTACTGCACCATTCTTGCCCTGTCTCAAGCATGCTTACATATGGCACTGTTCCCTTGTACTGCACCAATCTTGCCCTGTCTCAAACATGCTTACGTTTGGCACTGTTCCCTTGTACTGCACCATTCTTGCCCTGTCCCATACATGCTTATGTATGGCACTGTCCCTTGTACTGCACCATTCTTGCCCTGTCCCAGACATGCTTATGTATGGCACTGTCCCTTGTACTGCACCACCCTTGCCCTGTCCCAGACATGCTTATGTATGGCACTGTTCCCTTGTACTGCACCATTCCTGCCCTGTTGCCCTGTTCCAAACATGCTTACATATGGCACTGTTCCCTTGTACTGCACCATTCTTGCCCTGTCCCAGACATGCTTACATATGGCACTGTTCCCTTGTACTGCACCATTCTTGCCCTGTCCCAGACATGCTTACGTTTGGCACTGTTCCCTTGTACTGCACCATTCTTGCCCTGTCCCAGACATGCTTACGTATGGCACTGTTCCCTTGTACTGCACCATTCTTGCCCTGTCCCAGACATGCTTACGTATGGCACTGTTCCCTTGTACTGCGCCATTCTTGCCCTGTCCCAAACATGCTTACATATGGCACTGTTCCCTTATACTGCACAATTCTTGCCCTGTCCCAATCATGCTTACGTATGGCACTGTTCCCTTGTACTGCACCACTCTTGCCCTGTTCCAGACATGCTTATGTATAGCACTGTTCCCCTGTACTGCACCATTCTTGCCCTGTCCCAGACATGCTTATGTATGGCACTGGCCCTTGTACTGCACCTTTCCTGCCCAGTCCCAAACATGCTTATGTAACCCTGGTGCCGTTATACCAAGGGCTACTACCACAGCCTTATTGGCCACTAACAAGGTTGAGGGGCCTATGTTCTTTCCCAAGATAACATAAAATACACAGTGCCTCCACCCAGAGTATACTTTTAAGTGGGCAAGCATAATATCTGGTACAATCTTCTGGGATGCTGTACCCACCCACAACACCATAGTGCCACCCCAAGCATGACACACCATTGGAACCCCACATTTTAGACAGTAATTATTGACTCTCTCCAATAATATGCTCAAGAGACAGATATATGCAAAACAACAACAATTTATTTACTACGTGTTGAGGGTTAGGAAAGGGTGAATTGGAGTAGAGGTCAAGCTATTTACAATTACAGTAATTAGAATCGGTTTAGATTGGCATTTAGAATTGGCATCAGATAATCATTCTGCATTTTAAACTCAGACAATGTTCACAGTGACACCCACCAACCTCCGATGTATTCAGTTTCTTTTTGGCTAACTTGCTGGCTGCCCTTAGACATTTAGATAACCTATGCCCTCTGCCCACACTGGTACCAGTCCCCGACAATGCATAGGCCCCGCAATCCCAAACCTTTATCTTGGTATACAGTACTATGAGTTGTAAAGGTGCAGGCCTGTTGTACAGTGCAGCTGTTGTTGGCCAGCTGTTGGGGACATTAAAAGAAGAAAGCAGAGTATTTTTATTGTTAAACCTTAAATGTATTGTCTTTACTGTAGATTGCTGAACTTAGACCTTTTTAATTTAGAAGGCTTAGCATTAACTTCAGAACTTGGCAACACTTTAAACTATTTACATGTGTCTCCAATTAACAGGGCTGGACCCTGTGTACTCGCTGTTTAGAAATCATCACTGGCAAGTCACAATCAGGCTGTACGAGGCAGACTTGGATAATTGCAGCAGGTGGGCTCTGACTCCAGAGGATGAGATGCGGAACAAATGCTTACAGCCAGGGTGCAAAACTGGCTGCAGGATCTTGTAGCTTTTGCAGATGGAAAAACACCTTTAGCTTCATTTGTAGCACCCCTCTCTGGGCTGAAATCACTTTCTGGACAAACCATGCCAAAAGCGGGGCCGGCATGCTTCAGACCCCACATCTAGGCTATGCCCCTCAGGGGAAGCACATGTGGTAGTGCCCTAGGCAGCACACTAGCAGTATGTCTCCCAGGCTGATCTGAAGTTGCTTTGTTGCATTCAGCACACTAATGTTAGCACAGTTACCTTTACTTTAAATGGTCACAGTCACTTCAATCATGCACCAGCATGGCCACCATGGTCCTCTTAGCTTTTAGGTACAGACTTCCACAAGATGGGTACTTGCTCTCTAAGGCTAGGGTGACCCACATTTGCACAGTCCATGCAAGACAAATCTTTTTCCTGAATGTACTTAAACACAGACGGAGCTTGAGGCATGGCTCCCCACAATTCAACATACTTGGCTTGGTAGTTTAAGTAGTCACTGTAGCTTCTCACAAGCTTAAAACACAAATCTCAGTCCCTTATGGCTTGGCCGGCATTAACAGCTCCAACTTGGACATTTAAGGTGCATAACAAAAAGTCCCTCTTGGCTACACTGGCGTTAGTAGGGCCATCTTGGAAATTTAGACATTCTCTGGCATCCCAGGCACTGTTAGAAAAAGCTCCACGTGGTCAGAGAGCTCCCATTCCAGTCCTGTAGCACTGTACACAGTCACAAAACAGCATTTCACAAATTACTGGACCATCTGTGGTCACTTAATCAGTAGGCATCCATCCTATCCAGGCGCTGATCAGATGCAAGGTGCAGACAGTCACAAATCATTGCTTCCTGGGCTTCTTTGCCCACACAGATTTCTCAAGAACTTGTACTTGTAAGTAGATGTTTACTCACTCAGGCTGATTCAACACTTTCCTTTTCTGGAAGTTACAGATTTCTTCAGCACTCTCACTGCTGAGGCAGAAGCGTTTTATGAAGCTCTTTCACAACTGCAGGTGGATGCTGGCTTCTTTTCCATGTTTTCCCAATGTGGCAAGGAACTGCTAGTCCTGTAGGACAATCTCTGGCAACCTCCAGGCTAATAACTTCTGTTACTGGCCGATTATAACATGGGGCAGAGAACACAGTGACTGTTTGCTACCCCATGTTATAAGCTCAGTGTGTTCCCACCCACCCGCTGGATCTCATAGTTTTTTCCCGCACTAGCACTGAATTTCCCCTTCCCTCTGTAACACTGAGCAAGACAGCGAGCGGGTTTCAGAAGTTTCTGTCCCTGCAGTGCATGTGTCACCTGGTACGCTACCTGACTACCCACCCTCCCGCAGATGTCCTGCTATTCCCCACCCAGCTGTTTTCCACGCAGCATGAACTACTGACTGCTGCCCAGCCACAGGACCACGGTAAATGTCCTCATAGCGGTACAGGATTTTCCTGCCATCCGCTCTCTTATTGTGTGCTGCAGTGACAGCAACGGCTAGAGCAGCATTTTCTCTCCCGATGCACTACCTAAGTGCCCAGCCAACCACCCACCCAATGGATCTCTTACTGCTCCGTGCACAGCTGTGTTCCCCATACATTTGACAGCTCCCCACCCTGCACACCCATGGATGTCTGCTGTCCCCTGCAAAGCCATTACATTGCCCCAGTAACACCCAGTTGAGAGAGGAGCAGGAGTGTATCTGCATGAGTTAGTGTACCGGATCACCATCTCAGTCTCCCCTAAGTCCCACACACAGTGTCATGCTGCATACCAGACAGTATCAGGGAACAATATAGGTGCAGAGTGGTAGCCTGAGCATTCCGCATAGGAGCCATACTTCTCTCTTGCACTGTCTTGCGTTTGGTGCTGTACAGCTAGTCATGGCTCCCAGCACACTGCACGCAGGGAGACAGACAATGAGACAGCAGACGTGAGCGCTGTTATGAGCAATCGGGGAACACTGAATGTGGCTGCAGTTTGGGGCAGTCGGGGCCGGGGACACGGACTACTACAAGATGTTATTTGCACTGCAGGAACATGCAGGGATCACGAGCTTACGCTCTTTCATGAAGCCATGCGATGGTGAGTGTGTGTGTGTTGGGAGGTGGCATGCAGTGCTCACTACAGGAACACAGTGCTGCCCACAGACACACACAGCTAGACAGAGAGAACAGAGCACACACGATCACTGACAGCTTCCGATGTAACAGTATTTCACTGCCCTCAGTACTGTCGCATCATGCTCCCACTCTGTCCCTCTCTTCCTTTGTATCTCTCTCTCTCTCTCTCTCTGCAGCGATCACTAACAGCTTGCTACGTTATGTGCGGCCGTTGAGCGTGCTGAGCAACAATATCAAGGGATGCTGAGGAATGGAGTGGCTTGCAGTTCCTGACACTTGCCTTTGCAGTTGCGGTAAAATCCTCTATTGGGGGGGGCAAGTACAGGTGATACCAGGGCACAAGGCATTTGCACACACAAGAAATGTCATGTACAGCAATGCAGGATGCATTATTTGTTAAGGACTACCCATCCCAGCACAAACCTGCAAGTGAACATTCGGCATTGACAAATGCTTGTTTAAAGATTACGAAAGATTACAAATTCACAACTTGCTTTGTTTGCCAAAAAGTAAGCACTTGACATTTTTTAACATGTATGCATAGTAGATTTGTTTCTTTTTGTAGTCTGTTGGCCATTACGCTGCTGCATGTGTGAAGCCTGGACTCTGGCAGTGTGCGTTTGTTCTTGTTTTATCATCATCATCTATGGCACTGCCCCATTCTTGCGCCGCATATCCTTATGTACTGTATGGCACTGCCATTTATACTGCATATCCTTATGTACTGTATGGCACTGCCATTTATACTGCACGTTCTTATGTATTATATGGCACTGCCCATTATATTGTATTGTATGGTACTGTCCTTAGATGGCATGTGATATCCCCACCATGCTGTTCATGACCTGTCTGGAATATATACTGTAGGGTCTATGTTTAGTACTGTGCACCCCTCCTATACTGGTACTATATACAGCCCATTGGCAGGCCATTTTTGGAAAAGTGATTACCATCATTAATCTGCAGATGTTATTTTTACAGTCCATTTAGCTGACTTAAAGTCTTTAAGTTGTTTTGCACAAACCCATCAAGTTATACTGTTGTACGTATCCCAGCTGTACTCCTTTTATCTGAACCATGTGTAAGGCTTCCAGCTGCCTGATTACTCTCAAGGGGAAGGGGTTGAGAGGGGTTATCACAACAAAGAGGTGATAAGCTGTAACTATTATACCCACTCAGTGGATAACCTCATGTCTTCACCTCTCAGCAGGCACATCTGTACTGAGGTCTCAGGAAAACCGTTTCAGTCTCAACCTTTTGACCCAGCTGATAATGATTCCAAATGGAGCCCTAATACGATACCACCAGAATTCAGCTAGATGAAGGGCAAAGACTTGTATCTTACAGGGAAATGCACATTGACAGTACTACTGGTAGAGATATTGGAATCCAGACAATGACAGCCAGGGAAGATTTAATGGGGAAAGAAAATTGGCTATGCTCTCAAACTGTGAAAGCCCATGAAAAGATCTTTCAAATTATGTATTGGGCGCATACCTCTCAAGTGTCCCTGATTATGAGGGACACACCTCATTATATTTTTCTCCCTCATCCATCCCTCATGGGAAAGATGCTGCAAATGCATAGCATGTGCAGTAAATTGAGACTTTAAAGCAGATATTCATAATATTCTAAGATGCTAAATCACAAGCAAACTTTATACAAATCAACACAATTGGCCCGATTCCAGGACATGTTACGCATGGCGCAAGGTGACTTACGCAAAACCCCATGGTGCAAATCACACCTTGCACCATGCAGTACAGAAGCTGCTATTCTGAGTCGCAGCTTGCGCCATGCTGTATGTGGGTTGCGCCAATGATGGGCTATGCCACCCACTATTCCCAAAACCCGCTGTGACATTTGTGCAAGAGTGGATTATGGCAGCACCTACACTCTATTCCAAAAGAGCGGCTGCCATAACCCAGATGCGCCATTCCAAGTCCTGCAATGGCGCTGTGGGTTAGACCAGCATGGAGGTGGTCTTAGGGGCATCCATCCTGGCAAAAGGAAAGATGCCCCCTTCAGTGCTACAGAATGCACATTGCCATGCCCCATGGACCCCCCCAGCACAGTGTTTTTCTCCCCACCCAACCGGATCTCAGGGTGCCACCTAGGTCTGTTATGCGTCATGCCCCCCTTTGTGCCTGTGCCACCCAGCCTACCCCTCCAAGGCCCCAAGAGGATTGTGGGCATGTTACAGGGCGAAGGGTCTCCAGGGGGCAGTTACATGCGGTCTGCGACTTGCAGCACCAAGGCCCATTACGCCATTCCCGTGGCCTATGGCTGCTGCAAGTCGTGAGTCATAGGTGCCGGGAACCCTGCCTGTCCTGGAATAGGGCACAAGGTCCCCGGCATAGCGGTGCATGGTGCAACTCTCATATGCCCGTGAGTTACAACATGCATTCTGGAATCGGGCCCAATGGTTTCAACCATGTTCTGAGCTTATATCTCCAAGTCTGAAAATGTGTCCCTCTTTATGGGGGGCAGTGCTCCTCAGCAGTGTCCCTCATTTTGAATGTGTGTGTCCCTCATTTCAGAGCCAAAATGCTGAGAGATATGATTGGGCTTTTCTATAGTGTCAGGAGTCCTGAGATATCAAGGCAGCAGTTATTTCAGGGACTCTTGAGAAAGAGAGTGATGTCACTGAGGGGTTCCTCCATGACATCACTTTCTTTCTCCGGATTATGCGACATGACTGCTCCCTTGATTTAAGTTACAAATAACTTGGATATTTAATTTATAGATCATTTAGATATTTATATCCCAGGACTGTTGTCTTCTTCAGGTGCAGTAATTAACATAGAAACAAAGAACATAGAATCATAGACTTTGATGGCAGATAAGAACCGCTTGGCCTACCTAGTCTGCCCATTTTCTTACCTAATGGATAAGCTGCAGATCCTAGTTAACCAACAACCTACTTCCTCCTACCCCCCCACTAGAATTGCCATATGTCTGTCCCATGCATTCTTGAATTTCCCCACTGTTTCTGACTCCACGACCTCCTCAGGAAGGCTGTTCCATGCATCCACAACCCTCTCCATGAAAAAATACTTCCTCACATTACCTCTTAGCCATCCCCCTCTACTTCAAATTGTGCCCCCTTGTTCTTGCACATCTCTTTTTTTGAAAGATGCTGCCCTCTTGGACTTTGTTGATTCCCTTGAGGTACTTGAAAGTTTCTATCATGTCCCCGGTCTCCCTCCTTTCCACAAGGGTTTATATATTAAGCTCTTCTAGTCTCTTTTCATATGTTTTCTTGTGTAGACCCTGCACCACTTTAGTTGTCCTCCTCTGGACAGCCTCCTCTCTGTCTATGTCTTTGCGGAGATGGGGTCTCCAGAACTGCACGCACTACTCCAGATGAGGTCTCACCAACTGTCTGTACAGAGGGATAACAACTTTCTGTTTTCTACTGGTGATGCCTCTCCCTGTGCATCCCAGTATCCCCCAGCCCTCCTTACTGCCTTCTCACATTGCTTGCCCACCTTTAGGTCATCTGATATAACTACCCCCAGGTCCCTTTCCATTTTTGTTGTTGTCAGTATCTCACCCCCCATTGTGTACTCTTCGCTTGGGTTTTTGTTTCCCAGGTGCATTACTTTGTACTTCTTTGCGTTGACTCTAAGCTGCCATACATTTGACCATTCCTCCAACCTTGCCAAGTCCCTTCTTATCTTTTCCACCCCACCTTGTGTATCAACCCTGTTGCAGATCTTTGTGTCATCTGCAAAGAGACATACTTTTCCTTCCAGTCCCTCTGCAATGTCACTTATAAAGACATTAAAAAGGACTGGATCCAGTCCTGAACCCTGCAGTACCCCACTAGTAACCCCCCTTTCCTTCACTGTGGACTTCGTTTATTATTACCCTCTGCATCCTGTTGTCCAGCCAATGTTTTACCCAGGCTACCACCATGGGACCCACTCCCAGGCTGGCTAATTTGTTTATTAATCTTTTGTGTGGGACTGTGTCAAATGCCTTGCTAAAGTCTAGGTAGGCCATGTCCACAGCCCCTCCCTGGTCTACTACTTTAGTCACCCAGTCAAATAAATTGATTATATTCATCTGACATGACCTTCCTGCTGTGAATCCATGCTGCCTTGGGTCCTGTGGCCCACTGGCCTCTAGGTACTCAACAATTCTTTCCATCAGAAGTGATTCCATCATTTTCCCTACCACTGAGGTCAAACTACCTGGTCTGTAGTTTCCTGCCTCTGTCCTGCTCCCACTTTTGTGAAGGGGAATCACATCCACCCTCCTCCAGTCCTCAGGCACCACACCATCCTCCCATCATTTGTTAAAAAGGGTGGCCAGTGGTGTTACTAGTTCTCCCCTTAGTTATTTTAGAATTCTGGGGCGAATACCATCAGGCCCCATTGCTTTGTCTACCTTCAGTTTTAGGAGTTTTTTTCAGAGCCCTTTCTTCTGTGAAAGGACTGATATCGACCCCCCCTATCCAGAGTGCTTCTATTGACTGGATTAGGTACCTTCCCCTCCAATTCCTTTGTGAATACTGAACAAAAGTATTCATTTAGTGTCTCTGCTTTTTCACTGTCCCTCTCTGCCCACCCACCCTCCTATTTATTTAGCCTCAGTATCCCTCCCTTTGTCTTTCTTCGCTCCTAATGTACCTATAAAAGGTTTTATCCCCTTTCTTAACTGAGTTGGCTATCTTTTCTTCTGTTTGGGCCTTTGCTATTCTTTGTTATCTTTCCCCTCTAACCTTCCCCATCACCTCTTTTGAGAACCATAGTGGTTTTTATGCTTGCTTGCACGCACGTGCAAGAAACGTAGTGCCATCATACGAATTTTCGTAGGTGTGCCAACCTGCTTCCAATGCCCTGCTCCGTGTTGCAGGCGCGGTCTCACCGCACCAATAGATGTCCGAGCTGTCTATGACAATAGTTCAGATGCAGTAGTGTACACTTGAAAGCCAAAGACACTACAATCAGCAGTGGTAACATGTAGGCAATTTGCATACTGCCGTTGGCAGACAATTTACATACTGCCGTCCTCAGTATGCAAAGTGCCTACACTCAGCACTGCATGTGAAAAACTGTCATAGACAGCTCTGTTTTTCTACTCCCCAGCAGACACCCAGGTAGCACTGACCAGAGCCCACCCCAGCGTGCTCATATGCTCACCCCCCCCGACACCTTATGGCTGACGGGGTGCCCAATCCCCATTGGCTCCACTGCCACCACAAACAGACTTCCAGGTTCCACGCTGGGAGCCCACCCCAGCATGACAAAAGTCCATATGGCTGACAGGGGTGCCCAATCCCCTGTCAGCTCCACTGTACCCCCCCCAAAAAAACAGACTTCTAAGTGCCACACTGGGAACCCACCCCAGCGTGGCAAAAGTCTGTATGGCTGACGAGGGTGCCCAATCACCTGTCAGCTCCACTGCCCCCACAAAAAACCTTCCAGCTGCCATGCTGGGAACCCACCGCAGCATGGCAAAAGTCTCCCGTCGTCTTCCTGAAAAAGAAAAAAAAACACCTGTTAAAAATAACAGACCCTCGTTGACTGTCTTGCCCCCCTTCCCCAACCTGCGCCCACCCTCTGCACACCAAACTCTCCAACTCTCCAACCCCATACTTACCTCCGGAGACCAGTGCGATGATCTTCGGTGGACCAGGAACACGTCTGCACTCTTCAAAGCTGACCGCGAACTGAAGAAATGCGGTAAGCTGTATAATGCATAAATGGGGTTTTATCAACTTTAGTGCATATCTCAGCCATTTTTGGAATTTTTCACCAAATGTTCAACTGGGGTTCGTGAGACCTCATGAACTCATTCACTGTCATTTTGTTATTCGGTCCTGAAAGGTGATTTTGCAGTCACTGCGCGGAACCACCTTTTGGGACTGAGTAACAAAATGACAGTATCACTATTCATGAGGTAGGCCCCCAAAACCCTATGTTGAAAATTTGATAAAAATATTCCCCAAAATGACTGTTTTTTATTTATTTATTTTATCTTTTGTTGACTGGGTAAGTGCACTAGATAAATCCTGCCTATTTTCAGGCACGACCCGGGGGGAGGGGGATACAGATGAATGCCAATTGACCTTGAACCAGATTAAGCTGTTGATGGTATTTTTAGTGGAAGGGAAATTTGGCCAGGACACCGAGGAAATTCCCCTACTCTTTTCGATAAGTGCCATGGGATCTTTAACATCCACCTGAACTACCACCAATCTGGCAGATGGGACCTCGGTTTAACGTCTCATCTGAAAGACGGCAACTCAGAAGTGCAGCACCCCTCTCATGCTGCACTACAGTGTCAGTACTGGGATATTAACCCAAGTGCCAGATGTGGGAACTGAACCCACAGCCCTCTGATCTCCTGGCCTCAGAGGCGAGTGTGCTACCTACTGAGCCACTGACACTGCAATTTTTACAATTTTACGATTGTGTGTTGCGCAGTTCCTACGCACAATTGTAAGTTTGCAAATTTTTTATATTTTCAGTCCAGATTTTCAACATTGCCATTTTAACACACCTCCTTATGAGCAGTACAGCTGTAATTTTTCACATCTCACCCAAAATGTGTTTTCGTGCATCTAGCACACAATGGCACAGTTGGTGTGCAAAATCAATGTTTGGGGCAGATTAAGAAAATCACAGTGACACTGTTCATGAGCAGAGATCTTAAAATGGCTATGTTGAAATTTTGGTAACAAAAGTCCATAAAATGACTGTCTTACAAGTGTACATTGAGCAGTTTCCACGCACCCTCATAAGTTCATGAATTTGTAATATTTTCCGTCCAGATTTTCAACACTGGCATTTTTCCACACCTCGTTATGAGCAGTACAGCTGTCATTTTTCTCACCCTGGCTGAAATGTGTTTTTGCACTTCCGGCGCAGAATAATGGGGTCGCTGTAGGAAATTAGTGTTCGGGACAGATTACAAAAATCACAGTGACACTGTTCATGAGCAGAGGTCCCAAAATGCCTATGTTCAAAATCTACTGTAAAAAATCCCCAAACTAATTACATTATGGGTGTACGTTGTGCAGTTTCTAAGCACGCCAGTGACTTCACCAGTTTTTGCATATTTTCACTCCAGATTTTCAACAATGCCATTTTTTACACCTCCTCATGAACAGTACACCTGTCACTTTTCACATCCTGTTCGAAATGTGTTTTCGCACCTGTGGCACCAAATGGTGCAGTCGTGTGCAAAATTACCTTTCACCTAATGAACTGGTAGTGTCACTGTTCATACGGTGGGGTCACAAAAAGCCCATGTGGAAAACTTGGAGTAAAAGTACCTAGAAACGCCCAGGGTATTAGGGTTTTTGACCATAACACCCTACCCTGTAGGGACTGACAGGCATAAGGACTTGGAATTGTCAACAGTAATGTTCATGCCATTCCACCTCCACCCCCACCCTGCAGCCAGTGACAGGCATTGAGGTGTGCCTTGGACCCTTTGCCCCCAGAGTTCACCCCGTTCTCCTATACTGCACCCATTTCAGCGTATTTCCTTATGGAATGAGGTGAATGTAAAGGCCAAACACCCCAAGGCACACCTCGACACTTGTCAGTGTCTGAAGAGTAGGGTGAGGCGAAATGTCGTGACCTTCATGGGCGATGACCCAAAGGCACACCCCAATGCCTGTCCAGCTCTGCAGAGTAAGGATGGAGTTGGCACCACTTCAAAACTATTCCTATATTGCATCTGTCTAACTCCTGCACTTCCACTGCTAATGTCAGCAAGCAAACATTCAGCATTGACAAATGCTTGTTTCTTTCATTTTGATTTGTTTATTTGCTTCACACAAAGGCTTGTTGCCTCTGTGATGGCAGTTTTAATATTTCTCCATTGTTGCTCGACCCCTTCTTCTTGCCTGTTTGCTAGTGCTTTTCTGAGGCACTCTCCCAATTTAACAAAATCAGCCCTCCTGAAGTCCAGTACTTTCACTTTTGCATGGCTTGAGTCTACAGTTGAGTTTATCGAGAACCACAGTTTGGTGGTCACTTGTTCCCAGATGGCTACCCACTTCTAGATCTGAGATCCTCTCTCCATCCCTATTTGAGAGTACCAGGTCTAAGACTGCTCCCTCCTGAGTGGGTTCCAACACTAGTTCTCTGAGGCATGCCCTGTGTAGGGCATTGAGAATGGCACTGCTCTTGGATGTGGCTGCAGCAAAGGTGCTCCAGTTAACATCTGGCATATTCAGGTCCCCCATCAGCAATATCTCCCCTTTCTCTGCCATCCTAAGGATGCCTTCTATCATTTCCTTGTCCATTTCCTCACCCTGAGATGAGGGTCTGTAAATAACACCCGTGCAGATCGTAGTGCCATTTCCAGTCTCCAGGGTGACCCACAGTGCCTTCTCTCCTCCCTGTTTGCCCTTTAGTTCCATTGATTTGATCCCTTTCCTTACATAGAGCACTACTCCTCCTCTTCTACTCTCTCTCTGCCCCTCCTCTATATTGTGTACCCTGGTATGTTGACATCCCAGTGATGGCTCTCTGTGTACCATGTTTCTGTGACTGCCACGATATCCAGGCATCCCTCTTCCATCAAAGTCACCAGTTCAGGGAGCTTGTTATTTAGACTATGGGCATTGGTACTCATTAGCCTCCATTTTTTGATGGCCTTACCCTTTTTGCCCCATCTTTTCCTTACTGCTTTTGTATTTTTCTCCATTTACCCCTGCCCTTCTCCCTATCGACTTCTCTATCTTGGTTTTTGCCTCCCTAACTACCCTGATTTTTTGGGTGTGGCTAGGATTTCCCTTCTCCTTTTCAATGCCTCCCCCCTTGGTTAGTTTAAATGCTTGCCAGGAACCTAGGATCTTGGTTTCCCCTTGGACAGATGCAGACCATCGCATCAGATCCCTATCCGCCTGCATCCCTCCAGGTGGACTCCCAGTCCCCAATAAAGCCAAAATCCTGTGCTCTACATGAGTTTTTCAACCATTGATTGAAGCTCATGGTGCAGAGCACCCTAGCCTCACCCATGCCATAGACAGGCAGCACCTCTGAGAAGGTTACTGTGTGTGCTACTTGTCTAAGGCCCCTCCCCAACTTCACAAACTCCTCCTCCACTTTTCTGATCCCTTTCCCAGCCAGGTCATTTGTCCATAGGTTGACAATGACATCCAGCTCCTTCCCCGTGCAGCTGCTCCCATGATTCTGAGGATTCAGTCCTGGTCCCTGTTCCTCCAAGCCATGGTGCCAGGCAGGCACCTTATCTCCCCTCTCCCCTCCCTCTCCCAGTTCTATCCTCCTAACAATGGAGTCCCCCACCAGGAGTTGTTTCCTTCCCCTGTGGGGTCCCAGGCCACCCTCCTGTGGGTCTCCTTTGTGGAGGTTCCCAGTATCCTCCTTGGTCTCACTGCAGGTGCCTCCATAGAGGAACCACACTCTGCCAGAATGGCATATGAATTGTGGAGCTGTACAACTGGAGGGATACACCTCTGTTCCACCACCCTCACCCTCCCTGAGCCCACTGTGGTCCAACGGCTCCTCTTTCTTGGCAACCTCTGAGGCAGCTGCAGTGGCCCTGCTGGTCCCTGGGCAGGAAAGGAGCTCCCCCAAATCCTGGCCAACTCAGCCTGGAAATGAGCAACCTCCTCCTTCAGCCCAGAGAGGTGTCTGCAGATGGGACAATGCCACATCCTCCAGAACGTCTCCCAGAGGACTGCTGCTCCACAGCCACTGCACTGCACCACTCCCATCATGTCTTATTTGTGGCCCCTTAGCTGTTGTTTTGTATACCTTCTCTTTCCTCTCTCTGTTTATTATTATTTTTTTTTATATATAGATAATTTCTTTTCTCACTACTTTCCTACTGCCTCTGTGCCCTTAAAGCTCCTGATCTTCTTGTTCTGGGACAGGAGGTGCCTATATTCCTCAGTAGTCTCCTTCTTACTTGCTCAGAGTCAGACCTCCAGCGGCTAGGGGGGATGGAGAGATACTCTTTTCCTTCTAGGATGGTGAGTCTTTTGTGCCTCCGTGATCACTCCCTTCCTGCTCCCAAACAGGAAGTTCCTGTTGTCAGTCAAATTCTGTGCCTATTAAAGTGGAACCAGCTAAGGATTGGGGGGATGGAGGGCAATATAGTAGGTTTATGTGATTAGGGCAACTCCATTTAAGCGAGTCCCCAATGGGCAAACGCAGGAGGCAGAATGCATAAGGAGTGATAGGGGAATATGGCGAGCAGCAGAGAGCGTGCAGGCAGGAGGCAGTGGCTGCAAAGACATGTGACACCTTGCAAGTATGCTATGGGGTGACTTGCAATGGGCTAACCCTCCGTGGTGACAGAAACAGAGCCTGTGCACCACTGTTCTGGGACGAGAGCACCCCATGGTGGGTGAAGGTATGGGGTGAGCGGAACATGGCACCATGCAGTAGGCAACGGCAGATGGTGGGGGGATGACTAGCACACAATGGATGGTTGTGTGGGTGCAGACAGTGTGCACGGTGCCCCTTCCCACCCTGCCCCCTATTTGTGACAGTGTCTGGACTTGTTCCCCCAATGTCTCAGCAGCCGTCACAGCTGCATCCCGGCAGGGTTTCGCCTGTCCTGCTGCTGCACCCAGTTATCGCTTCCATGCAGCATGGGCTTGGCGCACTCACAGGATGGACTGTAGCCACTCCAGGTTTTGTTCTTACGGAGCTGCAGCTACAGTCACTATTGTACTGCCATTCTGTTTCTTTGGGCGTTCACTGTTTTGGTAGCTACTCTTTCAGGATCGCCCACCTCAACCACGCTGATGTTTTAGCTCTCTTCCTGGGTGCTGCCCAATATAGTTCTAACAGCAGCTCCTTCCTCTTGCTGTTCTCTGCCAAAAGGTATCTAGGTCAGTTTTTAAATGCAAACACCTGGCTTCCTTCTACCTAAACCACTCCCCCTAATTCACAGTTTCTTTCTTCACCTAGCTAACTGCACAGATAGCAATTCCTTCACCCAACTCAGACAAACACACTGACTCTTTTTTGTTTGTTTTTTTGATTGTTTTTACCCTAAACTGAAGTTCCCAGTAGTAGAGTTCTAGTTCTTTAGTCCAGTAGAGTAGTAAAGTTCTAATAGCAGCTCCTTCCTCTTGCTGTTCTCTAGCAAAAGCTATCTAGGTCAGTTTTAAATGCAACCCCTTCCCCCCAACCTGTATCCTCCTGTCCGAAGCACAAGTTACAGCTTCATGCCAGTGCCTCATAGTAGTACACTCTTCAGAGGCAGAGAAGTATGACTTGCACATGGTGCCAACAGCATGTGTCATAGTTTTCTTCACACACAGCCCTGCAGGCTATGCATGAAAAAAAGAGATCACGCCTGACCTTGTTTGCTCAGGGGAGAGGGTAGGCATTAGGGCTGTCAACCCCAAAGATGACTCCACCACTGAATCACCAAGATTCCGGAGACCCAAACTCCTAAAGTTTTTCATTTCCCAGATTCATGTGCTTTCCTTTTTTTCAACCCTAATGGCTGCATTAACATAGATTTTTGCAATGAATGTCCCATCTTCTTCTGTTAATGGAATTGTATCCTCATACACACAGGTCCTCTCATGACCTCTGTAAATGAAATAAACAGAATCGTGGAGATAGTCCTGGCACAGTGCATGGGATCAACATGCCTCAACATGCATGTCAACCCCCTATGAGGAGAGGCTCCCCGACCCACCTCAAGGTATCACCTGTGCGCCAGAACACTGCTCTGTCCCTCCCCAGGCTGAGGCCTGTGCCACATGATGCAGCATCTTCCCCTCAACCTCAGCTCAATCAGCTACAGTAACTCACTGAACTTGCACCCAAATTGAGGTCTCTGGCATGGACAGGCAGTGTGGTTCCCATTGGGCCAAAGGCCATCCCTGCAACCAATGTCACTTCATGAATTTTTTTGTGATGTTTTGAAGCCAAATTTCTTTTTATGCCCCCCTCCCCCCCCCGAGCATGACAGATGTCATCTTTAAAACATTGGCTAAAACATCATTTCGAGCCACAAGGGCAAAAACACATTTTGGCCAGGTTTTGAAAAATTACACTTGTCACGTTCATGAAGTAATGTAAACAAATGGCTATGTTGAAAATTTGCTGTCAAAATACTGAAAATGAACAACGTTATGAGTGAGAGCTGAAAAATTACAACACACAATCATAACTTTGTTGTTTTTTAATATTTTGACCCCAAATTTTCAACATAGTCTTGCTTTTGACCCTCATGAACCTACAGGTGAAAACTTTCGAATTCCTCCTGAAAGGTGGTTTTGCAGAGTAACTGTGAAAATAACCTTTCAGATTTGAAAAAAAATCACCTGCCTTGTTCATGAGGTAGGGTCCCAGAAAGGTCATGTTGAAAGTCTGGGAGAAAAATATTAAAAAACTACCAAGTTATGAGTAAAAGTTCAATGGAAATACATTAACTAGACTTACCTTATTTCCTCATTTTGCAATTGTGGTTCCATGAGGACATCTTTTTGCTCAGAGACTGGATCTACAATGATGGACCAAATTTAGATGAGTGAGGGGTGTTGGGCAGGTATGAGATGGTGGGTGCTAAGTGGGGGGTGGGGTGGGGTGGCAGAATGGTGGTACAACAGATAATGATGGACCATTTTCTTTATTACAGGTTTAAAAACGAAGAAAAAAACATTGAGGTACTTTTTTTTTATTGCAGATACCAACACTAAGGATTGGGTACCCCGGTGTCGAAATTTTGGAGTGGTGGGTGTTGGGGAACATAATGGGATGAAGACTGAACCAGCACTGGGGGTAGACACCCAGATGTTGGAATAACTTAATTTAGCTGGCACTGGGGATTGTGCACCCCAGTGTCTAGTTCAAAGAAATTAGGCCACTAATGTGGCTAATGGCTGCTGAAGGGCCAGTTGAGAAATCATGCAGAGCTCTGTTCAGCAGGGGCGGGGCTATGCTCACTGACACATAGTCTCACCCCTGCTAAACAAACACTACAGAAAGAGATTTGGATGCTGTTTGCAGCATCTGGATAGCAGTGTCCCCTGAAATATGACAGCATTCTCATTAAATGACCACATTAAGATGTCATAACCATTCAGTTATCCTTAAAACGCTTATCTTTTTAACAGTGCATGCTTAGAAATGGAACTGTTTTTCTTAAATAGTTCAAAAACTACTCATGCTTGGGAGATAAAAACCACAAAAGCACGCATCTTGGGGCAAACTCTATCAAACCTTCAAGTTTCAGGTTTGAAATATTCTTATTTTTTAGTTATAGATGAGCAAGAAGAGGTCTTAATTCTAGTCATTTGTTTACATTTTTTGCACCTCTGTCACTTCACCCTCGGTGAACCAGTTGCCACAAAAATGTCAGGAGCCCGAGATCCTGGCACCAACTATGTGTCTACCAAACTTCGTCAATTGGTCAAATAGGGCAGAGTTATTACGGTGCAAAAACTGGGGTTTAACATTACATTGCTTACTCAGCCCTAATATACAGGCACTACTGCCCCTGTAAAATATATTATACTTGCACAGTAGCGCAAGTTTGATTAGGGTTGAGCACAGTATTCAATGTTAAATCCCTATATTTACACCTTAATAACTTTGGCAGTGTTTGGCAAAATTGCCCCAAATTTGGCATGCGTTACCCATATGGCAAATCTTTTTTTTTGTTCCTGTTCCTCGTCCTAGTCAGCTTTCAGTATAGTGCAGTGGGTTAAGACTCTGAGCTGCAGATCTGGAGACCTGAGTTTGAATCCCACAGGCACCTAGGTGCATGCTGTGTGATCCTGAGCAAGACACTTAACTTCCTTGTACTCCCAGGTTGCATCTGGAAACAAGCATTGGCTTAGTGTGCTACTCTTGGTTAAACAATGTTCCCTTTCTCTTACCCCCTTCCCACTGGTTCTCCCAGCACCATCACCCTCACTTCCCCAGGGCTTACCTTTCCTATAGTTTCCCACAGCTTGCTCTCTGTGGCAGGGTGTCAGGGAGTCCCTCTACCCAGCAGAACCGGATCCAGATTCCAAGAGGCACCTGAGTCATTGGGTGCAGGGCTTGCAGAGGCTGGTGATCATCCAGCGTGATGGGGAGATTTTCTGTTTTCTCCCCTGGGAGATGTGACACGTGCTGATGTCAAGGTGCATGCATCAATGTCTGCCACATCTCCCCCACCTCTTGTAGCACAGGCTGCCTCTTCCCTGGCTTCTGCAAGGGGCCAGTTGAGCACCAAGCTCTTCCCTTCCCTCCCCCTGAGGAAGAGAGCAGTCAGACAGGTGCTCAATTCTCCTTCCATCAGCTGGCCCTCCAACGCCTTGGGCTTGCCTCTGAACCAGGTTCGTCGGCATCACAAGTGGTAGCACTACCAATGCTCTGGCAGGCCAGGTACATGGCAAATCTTGAGACGAGAAAAGTTTTGTGATGGGTGCGTATCTTGTTTCTGAGATAAGGATGTGTTACAAATACAGGAAAAGCAACTCTTTCTGCTGTTTTTTTTGCCATTTTTATGCTCTCACCTACAGCCTATATGGTATGAAATTTTATTTCAAAACTTTAAGGACTTAATGACCTTGTGCCAAGGGTGTGCTTTTTCAAGGTTTCATGAAAAAATATTAATTGGTTCCAGAGTGATAAGGTTTTGAAATTTGGCTTCTGAGCATGCTTGGTAGGGTTTTAGGATAACCCTCTGATTCAACATCCAAAATTTTCTTCCATGAGTGCTTTCCTTTTGTGAAATTGGTCTTTTCATGTCATGAGAGAAACATTTCAGGTCATGATGGCCACCATCTTGATTATTGTAGTTTTTTCAAAACAAACAAGCATTTGTCAATGCTGAATGTTGCTTGCTTCTATGTGCTGTTTAGGTATTTGGAAGTTGGAGTGCAAATACTGAAAATTCATGGAACTTCTGACAGTGCGTGGGAAACTGCGCAACGCTACGTCAAAACAGTCATTTTAGAATTTTTCACCAAATTTTCAACATAGGCTTTTTAAGACCTCTGCTAATGAACAGTGTCACTGTGATTTTCTTAATGTGTCCCATACATTGATTTTGCACACCAACTGCGCTATTGTGCGCTACATGGGTGAAAACACATTTTGGGCAGGATGTGAAAAATGACAGCTGTACTGCTCATAAGGAAGTGTGGTAAAATGGCAATGTTGAAAATCTGGAGTGAAAATATTGAAAATTTTCGAACTTATGAGCATGCATAGGAACTGCGCAACGCACACTCTTAAAACAGTCATTTTAGGAATTTTTTCACCAAATTTTCAACATAGGCTTTTTGAGAGCCCACCTTATAAACACTGGCAGTGTCATTTCCTTAATCAGTCCTGAAAGGTTATTTGGCGCAGTGACCACAAAATCACCCTTCTGGCCCAATTAACGCCATGACAGTGTAGGAATTCATGAGGAGGGGTCCCAAAAACCCCATGTTGAAAATTTGGGGCCAAAATTCCCACAAATGCCTGAGATATGCAACAAAGTTGAAAAAACCCTATCTATCCCATTATACAGCTTACTGGCATTTCCTCAGTTCCCGGTCGGCTTTGAAGAGTGCAGACGTGTTCCCGGTCCACCGATGATCATCACGCCGAGTCCCGGAGGTAAGTATGGGGTGAGGGGAGGCAGAGTGCACAGTGGATGGGTGCAGGTTGTGGGAGGGGGCAGGGAGATTACGAGGGACCATTTTTCTATTCACGGGTTGTTGTTTTTTTAAGAAGACGACGCGGGACATTTGCCACGCTGGGGTGGGCTCCCAGCATGGCAGCAGGAAAAGCTGTTTGGGGGGACATGGAGCCGATGGGGGATTGGGCATTCCCGTCGGCCAAAACAAGATTTGCCACACTGGGGTGGGCTCCCAGCGTGGCACGGAAAGCTTTTGGGGGGGGCGTGCAGCCTTGGAGCCGACGGGGGATTAGGCACCCCTGTCAGCTATAACAGGTTTTGCCACACTAGGGTGGGCTCCCAGCGTAGCACCTGGACAGCTGTTGGGAGGGTGTGGAGCCGATGGGGGATTGGGCACCCCCGTTGGCCATACAGTGTGTGCGTGGGGGGGAGCACATCTCAGCACGTGACAGTGCTTGCTCGTGTGTGTGATGGGAGGAGCTCTGCTCACCAGCGGAGCTCTCCTTCAACTGTATGCCACTGCATTTTGGAGCTGTCATAGACAGCTGCAGCACTCATTGGGGAACTGGGGCCGTGCCTGCAAACACACTGACTGCATTGGAAGACGGGCTGACACACTTCCGAAAACTCGGATGATGGCACTATGTTTCTTGCACATGCATGCAAGCAACATAAAAATGTGGAAGATGTATAAAAATTATTTTCAAACAAGCAGTTGAACCTATGGAAGTGATAAAAAATCAAAGCACTGCCGCATTCCCTTAAAGGTGCTGCTGTTACTGGAATATCATGAAAAACAAAATGCCAATCTGAAGAAGAATTCCCCCTGACACAGCCTTTTCGCTAGGCAGTACATAGGAGCAGTGTGGCTCAGGGCTCTTCTTCAGAATGGGACCATAAATAAATAACAATATACTGTATATTATATTACAGCCTTGGTGTGTAGCACCATTTGTCTGTTTTACCTGAACATAGGTAAACAGGGCCCAGTTAGTTAAATTCTGGTGTCTATTTCTTGAAAAACGACCCAGAAATACCTTTTCTGAGCACCCCCAAAAAATCCTGTGACCAGCATAGCAGGGCGAGGGGGATTTTCCAGGTCATGAGTGGAGAATTTACCCCCATATATATAGCTGGTGACACTGGGATGCCTTCTCCAGCTACTGCCGAAGAGTATGCCAGCAATGTGGGTGCCCAATCCCCAGTTTCAGTCCGGTCCCCCTACAAAAAAGAAAACTGTCTATTGTGAGATTTTATTTTTATACTTTAGAAGTGAACGTGCCCCCTTCCACAGATAGCTGGTGTCACCGGGGTGTCTACCCCCCCCCGGTGTCGGTGAACAGTATGGCTATACTTGGGGTGACCAGTCCTCAGTGTCAGTCAGTCACCTGTAAAAAAGAAAACTCAGATATTATAGAAACATAGATTTTGACAGCAGATAAGGACCGTTTGGCCCACCCAGTCTGCCCGTTTCCCTACTTAATGGATAAGCTGCAGATCCTAGTTAACCAGCAGCCTACTTCTTCCTACCCCCAACCCCTAGAATTGCCTTATGACTGTCCCATGCATGCTTGAATTCCACCACTGTTTTTGACTCCACAACCTCCTCCAGAAGGCCGTTCCATGCATCCACAACCCTCTCTGTGAAAAAATACTTCCTTAAGTTACCTCTGAGCCACCCCCTTCTATCTTCTATATTGTTTTTAAACACCTGAAACCAAGAAAATGGTTCCTCATTGATCTCTGACTCCCCACTCACCACCCACAACTATACACCCCACGCACACCATCACACACCTACAGAGGATATCTCAGCATAAATTTACTTTCACTGAAAAAGATGTTTTCCTCCTTGAAATGTGACCATGAAGAAACAAGGTGAGTGCCGACAATGTATTTCCAATGCATTTTGAACTTTTACTCCTAGCTGTCATTTTTCATAGTTTTCCACCAATTTTCAACAAGGCATTTCTGGGACCACATCTCATGAACAAGGTTGGTAAAATTTTTAAAATCCAGGCAGAAAGCTGATTTTGCAGTCACTCTGCATGTCCTCTTTCTGGACTTCAGCAAGGCATTTGACTCGGTGCCACATCCTGGGCTTCTAGAGAAGTTGAGGGGCATGGGGAGGCAGTATAGCACAGGGGTTTAAGGCTCTGAGCTACACATCTGGAGATCTGGGTTTGAATCCCATAGCCCCCACTTGCGTACTGTGTGACCCTGAGCAAGTCACTTAACTTCCCTGTACTCCCAGATCACACCTGTAAGCAAGCTTTCAGCTTAGTGTGTCTCTCCTGGTTAAACAATTGCAAAAAAAAAATTGGGTTGGGCAGCAGATGGTCAAGTGGATCAGAAACTGGCTAGGGGGGCATTTCCAGAAGGTAGTGGTCAGGGGGAGGTTTCATCTTTCAGGATGGTCATTAGCAGGGTCCCGAGGAATCAGTGCTGGGGTCTCTCCTGTTTAACGCTTATATCTCAGATATCAGAGACAGTATTGTGAGTGAGATGAGCCTCTTTGCTGATGACTCCAAGCTGGGATGTGGTGGTGGTGGTGGTGGTGGTGGTGGTGGTGGTGGATGAGGAGGAGGGTAGATTAGCCCTACAAGGGGACCTGGAGACTCTGGAAGGGTGGACATGCACCTGGAAGCTGAGATTTAATACTGAGAAGTGCAGGGTCCTCCACCTGGGGATCAGGAACCCAACTCATGTGTATACCTTGGGAGGGGTGACACTGCAGGCTTCAAATGGGGAACGGGATCTCAAGGTGGTAGTGGATGCCAGAATGAAAAACTCAGAGCAGTGTAGAAGAGCTGAGGCAAAAATGAACAAAATGCTGGGGTGCATAGCCAAGGGGATAACCTTGAGAAGCCGGGAGGTGATCCTGCCACTTTACAACTTTCTGATTAGACAGCACCTTGAATACTGGTCCAGTTTTGGCATCTGTACTTAAAAAGTGATATTGCACTCCTGGAAAGGGTCCAGAGCAGGACAACCAGGATGATACAGGGTCTGGGGGAAAAGGCTTCAGGGGAGAGACTCGAGGAGCTCAACCTGTACTCCCTGGTGGAGAGGAGGGACAGAGGTGACATGATTGAGGTTTTCGAATGTCTTAAGGGGATCAATAGGAAAGGCCAGGATAGGGTGCTCCAGTTGGAAGAGGAGGGGGTCACCAGGGGCACCCTATGAGGCTGGTAGGTGGGAGACTCAGGGGGAGATGAGGTGGTGCTACTTCACTGAAAGGGTGGTGGAGCCTTGGAATGCACTACTGGTAGAACTGGTGGCTGTAGATACTGTGGAGGAGTTCAAGAGAGGCTGGGACAGGTATATGGGAAGGATGCATCTTAATGAGGTCAGCATTGGGGGGGCCGCCCAGTCAGGGGAAGGGTGTGGGGGACCTCAAGGAGAAGGAGGGGCAGAAAACAGTGCCCTAAATGGGCACAGATCCTTGAGCAGACTTGATAGACTATGGGGCCTACTCTACTGGCTTATTAGTATGTTAATATATGTTGTAGCACTAATGTGTTACCTTTGTGGATTTGTATCTCTGGCTACAGAAGCACAGGCCCCAAAGGGGCCCCATAGAACTGCATGTGTGTGTGTATGTCTTAAAGCATGCATGTGTACCTGTGGCTGTAAAAGTGTTGGCTCCATGGGGATCTGTTCTACAGACAGAAGTACTGTTGCAATCTGGGTATCACGTATTTCAATATGCAGCTGTAGAAGTGCAGACCCCACAGGGTCCTGTGCTTCTGCAACCAGAAGTTGGTGAGTATGTCTTATACCTGTTGCTGCAGAAACACAGGCCCCTCGGGGGCTTCTGCAGCCAAAAGTATGTACATATCTTACAATTTGCATGAGTACTTGTGGCTGCAGATGTGATGGCTCCATAGGCCTACAGAAGTAGTGCTGCAAATTATCTATTGTGGATTCTACAGCAACAGGTCAGTTTGCATGTCTTACTCTTACAGCTGCAGCTATAGAGGCACAGCCCCTCAGGGCCTGTGCTTCTGCAGCCAGAAATGCATGTATACCTTACAGTGAGCAATTTATTTATGTAAGTACTTTCTGACCTCAGGTAACCTCACAAGTGGTGTATGATTATTTATTTAAAAGTTTGGTAATCAGGAAAGACTCAATGAGCCGAGTCTCGTTTACTGGTGCAACCTGGGGGGTAGGGGAATAGGTAAGCAAGCAGTTACAAATATAAGAAGCGCAATAACAGCAGTTACAAATGTGAAAGCTTAGTTGGTAACAATTTAAAACAGTGGCTATACACAGGTTGCTCTCATTGTACATGGGTAGGGAAGACAAGATATACTAGATGACTTAGGGTGAGATCATCCCTCCCGTGAGAGCAGGCTGAGTGCCAGGAGTATGGGGACACTAAGAAAATAGGAGTCTTTGACAAGATGGGAGATTGGAAGCAGTGGAGGGAAAGGGACCAGAGGAGCCACTGTAAAAGATGTATGGTTGTATTTTGTAATTGTTTATTGTTTGTTATAATTGTTTTATGTCAGGCATAGCTGAAAAAGGGCTATGCCCAGTCCACCGCCTGGTTAAAAATAAAAACAAAACAAAAAAAAAAGGGTACATAGCGAGGGCAGAGTGAGCCTTAGTAGGTGTTTTAGTGATAATGGAGAAGGGCTAGATGAAGAGGAGAGGGAAGTAGGTTCCAGAGGGAGGCGAGCCAGTAAGAGAAAGCAGCTTAACCGGTGCATGAGTGTAAGTGAGGACTAGGGAAGGTGGGGTGTCCACCGAGCACAGAGAGTAAGGGGGGAGGGAGGGAGAGAGGAGAGGAGAGAAGATAGGTAGGCGCGAAAGGAGTCAAACCAGTATTTGGCAATGAAGGTGGAGCAGTGGGACTGGGAATGTAAGTGTAGGGAGGAGATGGAAAGGGAGGAATTGAGGGATCAAAGGCAGGTGCAGGGAGGAGAGCTGCATACATACGTATTGTACAGATAGATAGATAGAGAGGTAGATAGGTAGACAGATAGACAGATAGACAGATAGATAGACAGAAAGACAGATAGACAGATAGATAGATAGATAGATAGATAGATAGATAGATAGATAGATAGATAGATAGATAGATAGATAGACAGACAGACAGACAGGCAAATGTATACGGATATACAGTATAGATAAACAAAGCATGCCTAGAATAATTGCCTAATATTAAATCAAAACATCATGTTACAATTCAGTACTTGTTTCCTTTTTATGTTAGCTTGCGCTACCGCGCCAGCCAACATATTGCAGTAGTAGAAGATTTGGAGGTGTGGTCACTGTGGATGAATGCAGGGCATGCATCAGTAGGTGTGTCCCTCATTCCCCAATAAGCCAGCTGCAGGCGCTGACACCCGCAATATGTAAAGTGGACACCAGATCTAAGAAAAGTGCTGCTGCAATGAGAGCCAAGCTCGTCACGCAGTGGCACAATAACAAGCCTCCTGACGTGCCTTTCCTGGTGAAGCACTTCACTAAACATGGTGGCACTGACTGCCGCCGCCACTTCATTTGCCAATGGGGGAGTCCTCTCCCCATCAGCATGATGCTCCCCCCTCCCATTCCAAGTGTGTGCCGAGGAGGTGCCCAATCCTGCTCGGCATCATGCGTCCCCTCAACAGTCTTTCCTTGCTGATGGGGGGCCCAATCCTCGTCAGCTTCAGTCCTCCCGCCTAGTTTAGTTTGACAACAGGGGAGCCCACTCCCCATCAGTATAATGTCCCCAGCACCTGATGTGTGCTGTGTGCCGAGGGGGTGCCCAAGTCCCCTCGGCATCATGCGCACCCCCACCCTTTTCTGTGGCAATGGGGGGCCCAATCCCTGTCGGCTATGGCCCCACTCCCCATTATGCAGGTGGTACACAGGGAGCCCACCCCAGTGTACCAAACAAACACCTGCAAAAAAAGGAAACCGACCCTTGTTGTCTTTTTTTTTTTTTTACCTGTAAAAGAAGAAAACGGTCCCTTGTGGTCTCTCCTGCCCCCTCCTCCAACCTGCACCCACCCTTTGTGTACCCTGTCTCCCCACACACACGTCCCTCACCCCATACTTACCTCTAGAGTCCAGTGCAATTATCTTCTGTGGACAGGTAACACATCTGCACTCTTCAAAGCCGACCATGAACTGAAGAAATGCCGGTAAGCTGTATAATGGCATAAATAGTTTTTTTTTCAACTTTGGTGCATATCTCGGGCATTTTGGGGAATTTTTGCACCGAATTTTCAACATGGGGTTATTGGGACCCCTCCTCATGAATTCAGTAACTATCACAGCATTATTTGGTCCCAAAAGGTAATTTCACAGTCACTGCGTAGAATCACCTTTCAGGACCGATTAACGAAATGACAGTGCCACTGTTCATGAGGTGGGCTCTCAAAAACCCTATGTTGCAAGTTTGGTGAAAAAAATCCAAAAAATTACTGTTTTACGAGTGTGCGCTGCGCAGTTTCCATGTATGCTTGTAACTTTGTGAATTTGTAATATTTTCACTCCAGATTTTCAACACTGCCATTTTGCCACACCTCTTTATTAACAGTACAGCTGTCATTTTACATATCCTGGCCAAAATGTGTTTTCACACTTCCAGTGCAGAACAGCATGGTCGCTGTGGGAGATCACTTTTAGAGACAGATTAAAAAAAGGACAGTGGCACTGTTCATGAGCAGAGGTCCTAAAATGCCTATGTTGAAAATTTGGTGATGGAAGTCCATAAAATGACTGTTACAAACATGAGTTGCACAGTCTCCACGCATCCTTGTAACTCTGCAAATCTGCAATATTTTCATGCCAGATTTTCAACAGTGGCATTTTTTTCACACCTCTTTATGAACAGTATAGCTATCATTTTTCACATCTTGCACAAAATGTGTTTTCGCACCGGTGGTACACAATGGCGTGGTCGCAGTGGGAAATCAATTTTTGGGACACATTAACAAAATCACAGTGCCACAGTTTATGACGAGAGGTTCCAAAATGCCTATGTTGAAAAAGTGGCAAAAAAAATCCCAAAAATAATTGGGTTACGGACATGTGTTGCACAGTTTCTATGTCTGCTCATGACGTCACTAATTTTGAATATTTTCACTCCAGATTTTCAACGTTGCCATTTTTTTATGCCTCCTCATGAACAATACAGTTGTCATTTTTCACACCCTGCCCAAAATGTGTTTGCATGCCTGTGCTGCCAAATGGCATAATCGCTGTACAAAACCACATTTTGGCTAACAAACTGATAGTGCCGCTCTTCATGAGGTAGGGTCACAAAAATCCCATGTTGAAAATTTGGAGTGAAAATACCAACAGACGCCCGCATCATTAGAGTTTCCAACTGTAACACCCTACCTTGTAGAGACTGACAGGCATCAGGGGTGTGACTTGGGATCATTGGCTGTAATGCTCACGCCATTCCACCTCCACCCCCACCTCCACCCTGCAGCCAGTCACTGGCATCAAGGTGTACCTTGGAGTCTTTGGCCCTAAAGTACACCCCATTCTTCTATACTGCACCCATCTCAGCGTATTTCCTTATGGAACGGGGTAAGTATAATGCCCTAAGACCCCAAAGAACACCACAACACTTGTCAGTGTCTACAGGGTAGGATGAGGTTAAATGGCATGAGCATTATAGCTGATGACCCAAGGTACACCCCAACACCTATCAGTCTCTGCAGGGTGGGGGTTGGGTCGGCGTCAGCTCAATACTTCACTGCCATTCCTATTATGCACCTCTAACTCCTGCACTACCAATGTCAGCGAGACAACATTCAGCATTGACAAATTCTTGTTATTTTTATGATAACTTTGAAGTTAATATGTTAATGCTTCTGCTGTGTATTGATTCTCTCCCTTACCTCAACATGTTATGTCAGGTATGGTTAGAGTGTGTTGCAGACAGAATTCAAGCATTCAAGTACTGCTGGACTGCTGTTGTATCATCAAACATCATGAGGTTGTTTTGCTGTACCATCAATCTGATGTTAGAATAATGGTACAGCAGCATTCCTTTGTCAGAATCTTGTGGAGAAATCAAAAGATTTGTTGACTGACTTCTTCTCTTTACCTACCTGATACATAAAATTACTTCTTTTCAGTGGAAAACCCCTCCTGGCACAAAGCTGATCAACATCCCACCCTCACACTGCCACAAACAAGACAGGTAAGGTTTTTCTCATTTTTCCTCAGTTACTTGTAAACGTCACTTGTAAAAAAATGTCTAGTGCTTCTTGATGACTTCTCACTAGGCACTTTCATATGGCGCCCTTGTGCAGCAAAATGATTTTGTTGCACTCACTCCCACTGTGTGCTACTCTGTAGGGTGTGCTTTTACACACCAGGGTTGGAATTGATTCATGGAGAGAGTCTCCTGTGATTCTGGAATCTCCATTGCTTGACAATGCTGCTCTTCTCTATGGGGAGTCCAGAAGCTCATGCAAGCAGTATTGTGCCCAGCTACATATATTTTCTGATACTAGAAAGAAAGCTAAACTCAGGCAAGTAGGCAGTTTTTAGAAATGGGGGCTAAAAATGCTTTAAAATAACTCAGAAAGTGGGGCAATGTTACTGGGCATGCACGTATGCATATTCATATTACTTGAGATATAAATATGTATGAATGCCTGACCAGTATCACAGAACCACTTTCTGAGTGATTTTAAAGCATTTTTTTAGCCCCCGTTTCTAAAAACTGCTTACTTGCATGAGTTCAGCTTTCTTTCTAGTATCTGAAACTGTATGTAGCTGAACTCGGGCACAATACTGCTTGCACAAGCCTCGTGACACAGCATTAGAAAGTATAGTACTGGTAATCAACAGGGGATCCTGGAGGGTCTTGCAAGACACTCTCCAGGATTGCTGTGAAGGCAATAATGCTTATTCACAGTGGCACTCAGCAGTGAAATGGAATGGCGAACCCAGGAAAACAGGGAACGCCAGGCAAGCGAATGTTCACTTGTTTTGTTTTTTTATTTATTTCAGATTCGGATTAATACCTTTGAGCCAAGGGCTTGCTTACAAAGGTTCCAAGTCAGGCAAAAAACAATACAATACAATACAATACAATACAACACAATACAATACAATACAGTACAACACAATACAATACAATACCATACAACACAATTCAA
The DNA here is from genome assembly GCA_016271365.2 of Neoceratodus forsteri. Taxonomy (NCBI): domain Eukaryota; kingdom Metazoa; phylum Chordata; order Ceratodontiformes; family Ceratodontidae; genus Neoceratodus; species Neoceratodus forsteri. Next base: position 1,702,796,359 of record CM028129.1, on the reverse strand, counting down.
TACATTACGGGCGAGACACAAGAATGCATGGTTTCAAAGCTTTTACAGTAGAGTGTAGAATCATTATAACAGCAAGGAAATGCTCAAAAACATATCAACACTACTAGAGTATGATGCATTGCTTAGATAAGTGCACAAACAGTCCACAGTTCAAGAAACAGGCTATGTGGAGTAAGGGGAAAAGCAGCTGAATTTGGCCTTGTCAGTCGTGTAGAAGAGAGCAGAGTGAGGCAGTAGTAAGTGATGGATGAGTAGTCAAGGGAGGAGAAGGAAGAGATAAGGTCAGGGCTAAGAGGTGGGAGTGGGTCAGCTGGGGCTGGGCAGGAATGGTAGGAGATGATGGAGTCACGTGATGCAGAACACCAGATAGCAGCTTCCACTGAAAGTGCCAGCCGCCCGACCATCTAATTTCAATTAAAACAGAACTTTGCCTTTGATTTGTGGACCTGCACTGATAGAATTTAGTTACAAGACCTGCCTCAATCTTCTTACGGGGTCTATGGAGGTGGAAATGAAAAAAGATATGCCGAATCATATCCCACCGCCTACTCCAGAGAAGGCTCCGGAAAAACCTTAGGCCTCTTCAGCTGCACATGCCCAAGGCAGGGTCACTCCCAGCCTGGATCAAGAGCCTCTTATGCTGGTGAGATTTCTAGAGGAGTTTAAGCCCTTTAAGGAAGAAATAAAGCAGATCGCTGGGGAACTTAAATCATTTTCTCAAGCTCTGGAAGATATCACCAAGCAAACCTCAGATAACGGGGCTCGCATCTACTCCATAGAACGCAAACAAGCGAAGCTTGAGCCCGAGCTGGTAGTCGCTCACCAGTGCATATCTAAGTTGGAAAGCAAGGTTGAGGACCTGGAAGGCCACAGCCACCACAACAATGCGGTGCTGATAGGCTTACCGGAAAAAGAAGAGGGACTGGACCTGATTGTATTTGCACAGAAATTTGTTGAGAAAATTGCTGGACCATCTCCTTTTGGGCCCAAATATACAATTGAAAGAGCCCATTGGGTGCTCCATCCGACACCAGCACAGGCGCACCACCACGTACCTTCATATTTAGATTCCTGAATTATCAAGAACGGCTTCATTTTTTAATGAAGGTATGGGATATTCAAGAACTGAAATGGGAAGGGGCAAAAGTCAGGGTAGCCCAAGACCTCCCGCTATCTGTACGGCAAAGACGGGCCTCCTTTCATCAGCTCATTACCAAGCTAATTACAGCTGGGCTCAAGTTTAAGATGGGGTATCCAGCTCTGCTACAGGTCCTTCTCTCCCACTCTTGGGTCGCTTATGACAAAGTGGATACAGCGACTGCCAGCCTCAAAGCAGCACTCCTGGATCTTTTCCAAGACCCCTGAATACATTGTTTTCAACATCGGGGTTCCAGCTATCTGCATATACCAATGATAAAAATATACTTACAATACTACAGATCTCTACCTTTGCAAGGGTAGGAGTTGTGCACGTTTGGGCTTCTGGGTCTGGAGCCTGCTATATTTGGGTCACTCCGATGGGGTTAACTCTCTTGAATGACCGATCACTGTGGTGAATACTTTGGAAAGCCTACTTAGGCGAAGTGCCAGGCCTTCAGATGTTTTGCAGATTGTAGAAACTCTCTCCAGTTCCTGTAGAACCATCAGTCAGTTTACCATTCACAAGTTCGTGATGCAGCTGTAGTTATCTCGACTCGAGCTTCATGCGTGACGTCTTCCACCACTAGAAGGAGCCAAAGACAGCATTTTGCTCCCTGCTCCATATTAAGATTCTCATTTCTTGTACTGTTGTCCAGAGAAGATCACCTCAAGGGATGTCGCAACCCGTTTTTGTGTTTCTAGGTTACCTTCCCTTTTACTGGAACAGGTGCAAGCTTTTCCTGGACAGTATCTAGCAGCTTAAGCAACAGCCTTATCCTGGACTTCCCCATGTTGCAGGACTACCAGCAACGTTTGTTCCCCCTGGGGATGGAATTTCTTTTTTGTGCTTTTTGTTATCTTATAATATATTACATCTCCAGATATTCCTTATTGGCCTCCGAAAGCTGAGATTAGCTAACAATATTTTTCAGAAGTGCCTGGAGATTTATTTTGTTAATAGCAGATTGATTATATTTGTTAGGTAGTCATATAAATGTTGCGTTCCAATGGAGTTTAAGGATAAAACTCTGAGTGTTGGATTTGGATTAACCTGTTCATAGATAAGTGTGCTATTCTACTAGAGCTTAATAGGTATCAGCAGGGGTAGGGCGGCTGGGGTGGAGGGTGTAAACTTATGTGGGCTGTTTATCACAGACCATATGAAGGAGGGCAGGGGTTGGGTGGGGACTATTTGGATTTTGAGCTTAGTTTTTGTAGTGATAGGTTTTGGGGACTGGTTGAATGGTTTGGGGTTGGTGGGGGGGTGGGATGCACAGAGCTCACATGGATAGCAGTACGTAAGACAAGCAAGTTCTCTAAGGAATTAAAAGGTATCTTTCTAGCTGTAATAACGATTAATGTGGCTAGGGACCTAAGGATGATTACCTGGAACATTAAAGGGGTCAGGCTAAAGAATAAGCAGCATAAAATTTTTAAACACCTAAGTCTTATGAAAACTGATATTATGTTCATACAAGAGTCCCACTCACTTAACTCAGAAGCGGTTAAAATGAGGAGGCAGCAGGTAGGGCAGTTTTTTTCTGCAGAGGGGAACACTCAGAGTCATGGAGTGATGATCTTAATAAGTAGATCTGTCCTGTTCTCGCCACTCCAAACCATTAGTGACCCGCTGGGCAGATTTCTTCTAGTTAAAGGTAAATTACATACATCGGACATTTTATTGGTTAGTGTGTATGGTCCAAATGTTGATGCCCCCGGATTCTTTGTGCAGTTAATCAACGCTTTAGCTCCCTTTCTGACTATTCCAAAAGTTATTGGAGGGGATCTGAACATTACTTATGACCCGGCTATTGACCGGTCCGGCAACTCCCACAAAGGCCTTTCTCTGGCTCAATGAGCATTCAGAGAATTGATAGATCAGACTGGTCTGTGTGACATTTGGAGAGTCCTCCACCTCACTGAGAGGGAGTATACATTCACCTCACAAGTACACGGGACTTCCTCCCATATTGATTACTTGCTCATCTCTCAATCTCTCATCCCTGGTGTGCTGGACTCCACCATTTGCTCAGGACCTCCCTCAGACCACTCATTGGTTACCTGCCAGATTTCTTTTTCAACTCTTCCTAAACAAGGAGGCAGATGGAAAATTAACAATCAACTCTTAAAGGACCCGGGGGTGGTTAAATACATCTCGGACCAAATTACACATTTTATCTCAACTAATTGTAACTCCATAGGTAAACCCGATGTACAGTGGTGTGCACTTAAAGCATACCTAAGAGGGATTCCGATTGGCTTGGCCTCCCACAGGGGGAACACACGATTGAAACAATTATTGTCTCTCCTTTCTCAAATTTGGGACAGAGAATCCAAGCTTACTCCTCACTCCTCTGGACAGTATAGGCAGGAACTAGTGATGTTGAAAGACTCCTATTTAGACCTTCTAAGAGATCAGGCAGAGTTCGCAATCCTGAAAGTCAAGGCGGCATACACTGATCGGGTGAGAAAGCGGGCCGCATGCTTGCCCTAAGTGTCAAACAGCAGGAAACGTCCAGATTAATTGCTGCTGTCTGCTTCATGGTGGACAGCTCCTTAAAGACCTCCCCAGCTGACATTGTTGCAGAATTCAGTTGCTAATATAAGCAGCTATATGGTCCCATGGCAAATCCCCCATCTGAGCAAGCTTTGGACAAGTACTTATCAGAGTCCCATTTGCCTTCTCTTTCAGAATTGGAGCAACTTTCTCTAATAATTGTTATCTCTCAGGTTGAGTTAGCTAGAATAATTAAAGACCTTCCCACAGATAAGACCCCCGGACCAGATGGCTTCTCCTCTAATTTTTATAAAGTGTTTGCCAAACAATTAATCCCTGCCCTCTTGCCACTTTATCACATATCCTTTCCGGCACTGAGTCTGACAAATCTCTGTTTGAAGCATTGATTGTTCTTTTACCCAAACCCAATAAGCATCCAGAGTTAGTGACAAGTTATAGGCCAAAATCACTTCTTAACCAGGGTATTAAAATCCTGACAAAACTCTTGGCAGATCATGTGAACAAGGTTCTCCCAAATCTTATAGGACTGGAACAAGTGGGTTTTATGAAAGGAAGGTCCTCAGTAGATCATCTGCGTACCCCCGCTCATATCTTCTCGGCCTCCAGGGATGCCAAGTTTCCAGCGGTTCTGGTCTCCCTGGATGCTGAGAAGGCATTTGACAGGGTTAACTGAAGCTACTTATTGAGTACCCTGAAGGCATTTGGCTTCCCCTCAGAATTTCTGAAATGGATCAGTTCCCTTTACAAGTCTCCGACTGCATGGATATCTAGTTATGAGGTGATTTCTGACTTATTTCTGTTATATTCAGGTACGAGGCAAGGTTTCCCCTTATCCTCACTTCTCTTCAATATTTACCTAGAACCTCTCATATGCAGGTTGATGGATTGCCAGGAGATCCAAGGCATACTTCTCTATAGTTAGGTAGTTAAAGTCTCTGTTTACGCAGATAATCTTCTCCTCCAACTGTCTCAACCAGCAGTATCTATCCCACCAATGTTGAAAGCCATCGAGGGGTTTAGTAAAGTCTCTAATTATAAACTAAACATTGAAAAAACAGTGGTTTTCCCTCTTAACCATAGGGTACAGAAACATCAAATCTCTGCCATGAGGCTTTCTTGGAAATCTGACTGTCTGCGATATCTTGGAATCGAACTTACGAGGAATTTAACTCACCTTCAACAGCCCAATTTAGATTCACTTGTTCACACAATTAGCCAAGACCTGAAAAGGTGGTCCCTTCTCCCCATATCCCTTTGGGGAAGGATTAATCTGATTAAAATTGATATGTTTCCCCTGACTCTTTCATCCTCTCAATCTTCCGAACATCTGGCTTCCCTTGAACAGGTTTAAAAAAATTCATAGCCTCCTCACAGACTTTATCTAGGTGGGTAAAAAGCTTAGGATGGCATTTCATAGGTTGGCTGCACCCAAAGCTATGGGTGGGTTGCGGTTGCCACACGTCAGGCTTTACTACTGGGCCAGTCATGCCAATAAGTATTTTAGATGGATAACTATGAAGGATCCCCAATCTCATCTCTCCTTTTTTCTGGTTTGACTTAAGGTAGAATTAGCTCTAATAAAAGACCAGGGTCTCTCCCCGTCAGCAATGCTATACACAAAATTGCACTCCCTTCCTCCACAACTACGGGCTCCTCCTATAGCAACCTCCATTAGGGTTCATTCCCAGCTTTGTTCTTTCCTAAAGTATAATCACATTACGGATCTATCTCAAACATTGAGAGACAATCCTAATCTTCAGATAGACTGTAAAACTCTCCTGCCTAGATGGCTGCTGCAGCTAGGAGACTGCCAACTCAAATACTTTGTTAAAGAAGATGGGAGATGGCTCTCCTCTCCAGAAATTATGAGCAAATCCAATATTCCGAATACCAACATTTTTAGAGTTTTCCAATTACGCCGCCTCCTGATAAAAGTCATAGGGGTCATACCCCTGCACCTGCAAACCTATCTTTCCAGTCAGAACTAAGCTCCTTTGTGGGCTTCCCACAAGCAGTTTCCAAAATTTATGGTATTCTCTATAACTGGATCTGTCCCAACAGTTTTGGTCCTACAGCTTTTTGGCCCTCTCTTTTCCCGGATAAAACCATAAATTGGCATCTCCTATGGCAAAATTGTCACAGATTCCTCACTCAAGATAGACTCCGGCTTATGCAATTTAAAATATTGCATAATCTTTATTACTACCCTCAAAAACTAGCTAGGCTAGGTATTGCACTTTCCCCCATTTGTACTTGGCGTATGCAGGAGGAAGGAAATCTGCTTCACATGTTCTGGACTTGTTTAAAAGTGGCCCCCTTATAGGCCATTATTAAACAGAGGGAAGACCCCTTTTAGGTTTGTCTGACCTATTTTCAGCAGAAATACTCCTATTGGGGGATTTTTCATCTATTCCAGTCCTTAACAGAAAATATCACATGTCGTTAATATCATTGTCTGTTAAAAAGGTGGTCCTGAGGCACTGGAAAGATAGCATAGAAATTACTTATACAGAGTAGTCACAAGAGCTTTTGGCAAATCTTAGAACTGAGTGAACCATTCCTAGTCTTCAGAATAGGTCCAAAAGGTTTAACAGAATTTAGGGCCCCCTGCAATCCCTGTATTCCTTACAACTTGTCAGAAATAGTACCTCCACCTCTAACTGATGTGGTGTTAAAATGTAGCTCTGTGCTGGGTACATACGGGAGAGTAGATCCTTTATGTATCTGAATAAATGTTGATTAAGCCATGTATACTGTGGACCTATTCTCTGTATTGTAAAATCTTAATAAACTTTGAATGGAAAAAAAAGGAGTGGTAGGAGATGGCAAGGTGGATCAAGGAATGGTGGGAACTACATAGTGCAGCCACAGATATCTTCGCATGCAAGAAGGGAAAGCAGTCCGGTTTTGAAATGTCATAGCTTGCTACACTTAAAAAGGGAGGTTGGTAGTTCATTGAACCATTTGGGTCCTTGGATGGAGAGGGATCTCTGGGCTAGTGATGTGCATTTAAAAGGTACCTGGAGCCCCCTTTAGTAGCACTTCTTTTGCTGATGTTAGGCAGCACGGTCTTGAATAGGCTTGAGGTTGAGTTAGGTGTAAGCCCTAATACAGATTTTTTTACTGGCAGGTAGGTCTGGTATTGCACCCTGAGGTGAAGGGGAAGCCACCCTGTCTCATTGTAGAGGAGACAAGTATGGGTCAGGTGGTCTGCCCCAAGGACCAAGCGGCAGGCCTTGTTGAGTAGGGTTTTGACCCTTTTTATGGTGGTGTCAGAGCCAGCCCCATATATCACCAAGCCATAATCGATGGTAGGTAGGATCGAGCAACTTGTGACTAGTTTTAAGGTTTCAGGAGTCATGGAGTTTCAGTGATGGTAGAGGACACCCAGTTTTATATTTGCATTCCTGACAAGGTGGTCGATGTGTGTGGAGAAGGAGCGGGAGTCATCCAGGTGCACATCTATGTATTTGAACGTAAAGACCTGCTCCAAAGTATCTCCTTTGTGACTCTGTATCATAAGTGGACCAAAGTTCTTTCTGTTCTGCAGGACTGTGAAGATCATACTTTTGGTTTTCTTGTAGTTAAGCATTAGTTTATTCTGTGTGAAACATGATTCGATCGTAGTGAAGTTGGCTTGCAGTTCTGTGGTGATAGAGGACTGTCTTTTTCCAGTTACTGAAATGACAGCATCATCAGCATAGAGTACAATATGTGCTGGGAATGAGGAGGGTAAGAAATTAATGAAGAGACTGAATAAGAGTGGTCCGAGAACTGAGCCTTGAGGAACTCCGAGGCTCACCTCCCTAGGTTCAGAGAGATCACTGTTGATTTTGACACACTGTGTCCTGCGGAAAAGGTAGCTGTCAAACCAGGCTATGGTGTCATTGGACAGGCCTGTAGATGATAGACAGTTCAGGAGTAGTTGATGGCTCACAGTGTCAAATGCCTTTATGAGGTCCATAAAAAGATAGACCCCACTGCTAGGCCATTATCTAAAGCATTGTATAGTTTGGAAGTGATTTCAACTAAAGTGGTAAGGGTGGAGTGATTCTTCTGGAATCCATGTTGCTGTGCGCCGAGTAGGTTGTTCTTTTCCAGGTACTCTGTGAGTTGATCGGACACCACTCTTTCCAAGGCTTTGGAGAGGGGTGGTAGAATTGAGATGGGCCTAAAGTTAGATAGGATAGTTCTATCACCGGATTTAAAGATGGGGGTGACTAGAGCTGTCTTCCATCTGTCAGGGAACACACCTGTTTGAAGAAAGGCATTAAAAACTTTTGTGAGTGGATCTGCAAGGTCATTTAGAGTGAGGGCAATCGGCTTTATGTCGACTAGGTCACTCCTCATCCTAGTCTTCCCAAGTACCTGTCGGATTTATTTTTTGTTCTCGGTGCTGGTAATCTGTCTGAAGTAAAAAGGCGGTATGTTTCTGCTAAGTGGGGAGGGCGGATTCTCATTGGACAGTTGACCAGCAGGTGGGGGGGTGAGGTATTCATTGGGTAGCACAGCACTGAGGTTGGTGAATGCTGCGTTGAAGGCATTTGCAATGTCCTTGAGCTCCTGGAGTGTCCCGGTAGCTGTTTGAATCAGGTCAGGTGGTGCTCTGGAAGCCTTTTCTGTGAGTGATTTCACCGAGTTCCAAAACTCCCTACCATGACCCCAGTTCTTGTGTAGAAGATCAGTATAGTATGACGCTTTGGCTAATTGAATAAGTTTTGTGCATTTATTTCTGGCTGCCTTATATGCAGTGAGGTCAGCCTGAGTCCCATATGCCTTGGCCTTGTGCCACAGATTGTCTCTGTCATGCATGAGCTCCAGGAGGGATCCAGAGAGCCATGAGTTGGTGGACCCTCTAAGTGTTTTGGTCGTATACAGGGCAAATATGTCACATGCCTTTGTGAATGTCATAATGAAGTAGTCAAGGGCTTGGTTCCCATCCAGGTCATTTTTGAGGGGGGACCAGTCCAATAGCCACAGATTTTGTTTGAAGGCCTCTAATTACCCAGTTATTAGTGACCTGCTTCTACAGACCTGGGGGGTGCACTTGGTGACTCTATTTGCCCAGATACACATTACCGGAGAATGATCACAGAGGTAGTCTGGTAAGATGGCTACCTCAGTGATGTGTTCTGGGCGGGTAAAGAGGAGCCAGTCAACAAGGGTGCTGGTGCCCATCCAGTAGTTGTGCCTGGTGGCCTGTGTCACCATATGCGTGAGCTAGTGGTTTGATATCTGGTTTTTGACTGTTGATGCATCCTGGGATTGCCAGTTAATGTTGAGGTCTCCAACAATAATCTGCTCCCAGTTAGGTCTGGTCTGCCCTAGGTTGCTTAGGAATTGCTCAAGGCGAATGTGAGGGGTATATATATACAGCTGAGAACAGTAGAGTTTTGTTCTGAAGGCCTATGGTAAGCTTTAGAGTTAGGATTTGTGCCTCCTTGGTTTGCAGACTGTATGGCAGTAATTGACCTTTTATAGTGCTTCTGAAGTAGACCAAACAGTCACCCTCTCGCTTGGAGAGTCAGTCTTGGTGGAACGTGGTATAGCCATCCAGGTCTACAGTCACATCATTAGTCTTGGGGGAGAGCCAGGTTTCGGTGAGTGAGATGATATCAGGTTTGTGTAGCTTGTCCCAGGCCTGGAACTGCGATAGCTTGGGTAGGAGGCTACCTATATTTAGTGAGATGACCTTGAGGTGTCCCAGTCCCAAGGGGGCACTTGCATTGGGTGGTCCTGGGTTAGGGTGCACGTTTCTGGATAGTAGGAGCATTAGCAAGATAAGTTTTTTGAGGAAGAGCGATAAGTGCACCCAGGTAGAGCCAGCAAACTTAGCCTTGGTGAGTTTAAGGCTGTTAGCTATGAGGGTGCGATAGTATGGCAGGGCCACTAAGGGGAGTCTGGGAGGTTCTGGAGGCATGTAATATTGTGGTGGTAGTTTGAAGGCATATGGCCGGTAGGGGTCCGGACATGTGCTGTGAGAACATGATTCATGCTTGGGGGTGCCAGAGAAGGTAGAGTGGTCCAGTCTTGGTGCTCCATTCTCTCTACCTATTTCAACCACAGAACAAGTGATGAGAAAAAGTAGGGATACCAACTTAGTGGGTGCCTGCATTCTGAGTAAAGTGGTGAATATCAACTAATTACTGCAGCTGAAGCTAAAGCAACATGGAGTTGTCGTGGCCCACTTTATTGGATATAGAGTGTAGTTGGAACAGGGGACCCAGCATGAAAGTGGTGGTGCAGTGTCCAAGAGAAGTTAGTTCTGCTGGTGGAAATTGCCTTATTGTACAGTAAACTGTGAAGCAGAGTTATCCTAAGTAACTGTAAGGTTGCTGCTTGCCTCTACATGACAAAAATGTAATGTATCAGTTGCTCTGTTCTGCTCATTGCGGTACAGAGCCTGTCGTGTAAAGGGCCCTACTGATTCCTGGTTTCAGCCTGACTGAGCATTGGTGGTTTACTATGGCAACACTCAAGCTGAGCAGAAATTGCTGATCAAAGGAGGGTATATCTCAGGGGTTTAAAGGCCAATGGGTCATTTTCAAGATGGTAATTACAGTAGGAACAAACAGAAGGCAGGGAGGAGGGGGCTGTGAAGCTCCAAAACAGCAGAGAAAAACAACATAAAAACATCAGGGCCAACTCGATGAGCACATTAGGCTAGACTTTCAGCTGTTCATCATGAACCTATTACAGGATCATGCCGACATCCCTGATGTTTGCAACAGTAAGAAGAAGAAGCATTTGTATATTGCTTTCTTATACATGTTGTATCTCAAAGCACATTACAAGTAAGAGAGGCCAGTAGTGAAGTGACTGTGAACGGTATACTGATGCTGCAGCGACTCCCCGAATGCGAAGACCATCACAGCGACAGGATTTAGACAAAATCCTCACGTCGCTGTGATGGACTCTGCAAGTCCCCAAGACTGTCTTGCAGGATGTATTGCCTACCTTCCAGTCCAACTGTGACTCGGAGTTAGAATCCTGGAGACTGGGGGGTGTGGGGGGCAGAGCCCCTCACATGGGAGGTTCAGGGGGGCACATCCCCTGATAAAAAAATGGCGGCATCCCTGACACTGTGTTGCCGACACTTGGCACTGTGGCTGTTGCTGTTGGGGATGTCTCCGTGGGAGATGTCGTGGCGGCATGGTAAAACCTCTGTGAACATGTAGCAGCAGCCATTTCACACATCAACATACACACACAGTCTTGGACAATTGCATGAACTGATTTTATGGGAAAGGGAATGTTGGCCAGGAGTGGATGCAGGAAAATTCCCTACTCTTGAGAAAAGTGCCTTGAGTTCTTTTAATTCCACCTGAATACCCACCAAGACAGCAGCAGTGATGGGCAGAAGGGACCTTGGTTTACAGCAGAACAGCACTGAATCTGGAAGTAACTTTTTTCCAGTCATAGCTGTTTACATTAAATACTGGTTCCAGTTCTGTTACTGTTCCATTTTTACTGGCCTATTAGTAACCTCAGTGGATGTTTCTGATTTACAGTCTTGTGTTCAGTACCATTTCAGAACTGTAAGATGCACTTTATATCCCTCTCAACCATTAGTTCTATAGAAGAACAAGGATGCATTGTACCAGCAATGTAAGAGCTGAGCATGGGAGATAAACTACATCATACAGTCCCGCACCAACTACAAAACTGGGTATGAATCCACGCTCAATTGGAGTATAATCTCTAACCCAAACCAAGTTATTGCATCAGGCATCCTTCCTGAATCCATCAGCGACCACAGCACAGTTTACTGCTCCTGGTCAGCTAAAGAACTTAACACCGAACCCATAGCCATCCACAACAGACATCTCAAGAAATGCAACAAATCAGAATTTGAGACTGCCATCTTAAACACTGACTGGTCCTTCATCCACAGCATTGACTGCATAGATAATGCTCTTGACACTTTCAGTACCACCTTTCTCTCCATTTCTGACTGTCTTGTTCCCTCAAAAAATGTCAGGGTAAAAAACCAAAAATCTGAATCAGTCTCTCCAGCTCTCTTACACCTCATGCTAAAGAGGGATAAGGCTTGGTCAAATTACAGGAAAAACAAACTCCCCAACCTACTGCAACAATACAAGAATCTGTGCAATGCCTGAAAATCAGCTGTCTATGCAGCCAAAATCAAATTCCTAAAAGGAAAACACAACAGACCCAGGGGTTACCCTAAACTCACCTGGAACATGATCAATGCACTCATAGGCAGAACAAAAAAAGGATGGGCAAATTACCCTTTCCAGGGAAGGTTGTCTCATCAAGGGTCCAAAGGAGGTCACCAGCATCTTCAACATCTACTTTGGGGACCTAGAGAAATACAAGCCCTCCTTCCTTCAACACAATAATCCCAGCACAGGACCCCCCCCCCGCACCCAATGACACCCTGCCCCACTTTCCATTTCTGCCATCTTAATCCCTCTCAAGTAACAAACTACGTAAGAAAGAATGACCCAAGACCCAGCCTTGGTGCCAACTCAGTTGATTACCGCATCTTCAAAATCGTATGCAAACACATGGCTATTTCCCTCACAAACATCCTTAATCATTCTTTCTACACAGGGTCTTTCCCCCCATAAATGGAAAATCACCACAGTCAAACTCCTCTGAAAAACTGGCTCCAAAATTAAAGTCAGCAACTTCAGACCTATCTCCCTGTTAGCTCCCCTCTTCAAAATCCTTGAAAATATTGTGCTTGATCAAAGTCTGGAATTCTTAGAACAATATCATCTCCTAACAGACTCGCAACATGGTTTCAGGCCAGGCCACAGCACTGAGACCTCCCCCATAAAACTCACCAGCTACATTGACAAGGCCATCGACAAAGGTCTCTACACCGTCACTGTCTTTGTAGACCTCACCAAGGCCTTCGATCTTGTTGCTCACCACACACTCCTCCAAACTCTCTCCCAACTCCACTTCTCACAGGAAGTCATAAAGTGGTTCCAGAACTACCTCTGTGATAGACCCCATTCCACCATAACTGATGGTCAATACTCCAGCATCCATCATATCAAATATTGCATTCCCCAGGGCTCCATTCTCAGTCCTCTGCTTTTCTCCCTAGCCATTAATTCCCTCCCCTCCATATGTGCTCACACCACACTAATACTTTACATTGACAAAGCAGCTGTGTTCTGTAAAGATACAGTAGGTGCTCCACCTCCCTCCTCAACAAACTACAGCACACTTTCAGCCACCTGTGCTCTGTAACCAATAATACTTGACAGGGTGGGCGGTATTGTGCTATACCGCACCGCCCAGGGGCATAATGAGACCCGACACTGCAGGCGGAGGGGCTTATAGCCCCTGGAAGGTCCGGTATAGCACAATACCCCCCACCCTGGAGGGTATTATTGCATTTAGAAAATGGGCACTGTAAAAATATAAGTTCAATAAAAAGAAAATTAATAAAAAATGAGTTTAAAGTAATTCTGTAAAAAAAATAGTTCCTCCGCCTGCATTAGAATGATGTTTCTTTTTTTGAGTTAGGGACTTTTGTCCTAGTGGAGACTCTTAAGTTTAAAAAAGAAAAGTCTCTCCTGGGGAGCTGTATAGTGCAGCAGGTCACCCATCAGCAATTGTTTTTTTTTTGTGTGTGTTTGTTTGCTTTTAAACTACAGAAAGGGCCAAAGGCAGCAGCAGTCTGTGTCTATAATTTGCAAAAGCAATAGGCTTAAAAATATTAACTAAAATGCTATTAACTTTAGTTCCCAGCAGCTTCTAAACAAAAAATTACACAGGCACACTATCAAATGTTGATCTCTTCCTCAATTCAGCCAAAAGTAACATTTCAGCAGGCACACTGATTCACCATTCCTAGTCCCATCTCTTGCTCTCACTAGTGTCTTATTCCAAGACTCATCATTTGCTTACCTCTTATCATAGCTGCACCTGCCCCTTGCACCTGTCTGGGGGGGGGTGTTGGGATTTTGAAGTAACTCCTTTGATTTTGAGAAGACCTTCAATTATATACCTTCCTAGCTATTCACTCTGCCCTGTATCTGGAAGTACAGGTATTCTATCAACCTCACAACCACTCCACTAGTGTTTTAAAAATATTGTTTAAACTGCAACTGCTTGCCTCATTGTAAAATAGCATGTTTTCATAGGTTGTGGGGTACAGATTTCTGCTGAGTGGTCTGCTTCTCCTCGGGATGGCTCTAAGAAAGTCTCGACAGGTGAAAGGTTGGGGGGCAGTTCTGCTGGGCGTCAGTGTGTTATTAGATCCAGTGTGGACCAGGCGCTGCCAGCGATCGACTTTACTTGGTTTATTCTCCAGTGGCACGTCCCATCACGTTGCTTTTGGCAGGAGAAAGCAGATCTGCAGTGTGTTTGGTATTACGTTGAGGAGGGAGGGAGGGCTACTTGTAAATTTCAGCACTGAGGCCAAATGAGTTGAGGAAGAGAGAAAGAGCGCTAGCTTCGGTAGCACTATTGTGTGTGAGAGGAGTGGTACTTTCTTAGTTTTCCATACCATAGATTGATGTTCATCTGCGGTATGGAAAATTAAGAAAGTACAGCTGCTGTCACACAGTAGCGCTACCGGAGTTAGCGCTCTGTCACTGAACAAGAAGCTGATCGGACTGACTCCTTTTTTGTTTTCTTTCATTTTTTTTTATGTGTGCTTGCCTACTAATAATTTGTTTACCTAAAAATAAGATCTTGTGCCGAAGGCGGTGCCAGCTTGCTAGATAAGCAGGGACAAAATGGTGGTGGGTCAAATCTGAAAATTCTAACTGGCCTCACAATTTCAGTGATCAGGTCAGTTGGGATTGACACTTGTTCTAACCAGGGCTCTGTTGTCTGATACCTGCCCACCTTGCCAGGGGTATCAGCCAATCAGAGCTCGGGAATTTCTAAGCCCATTTTCTAATGGTTCTTTTCTCACGGACTAGTTCCAAATGCCAAAAAGACAAAATCCATGGTTTTCTCTGACCCCAGAAAAACCTCTGATTTTACTCTCTTACAAATACCACATCTACTAACTTATCAATAAAATCCACCAAAGACTGAGTATACTCTATAGAATTAAGCAATTACTCCTCCCCGAAACTCGAGCACTTGTAGTCAACAGTTTCCTCCTCCCTCTTCTCAACTATGGTTCTGTCATCTACTCCTGTACTTCATCCCTTAAGATTCACAGCAAACTAAACACCACCTACCATTGCATCATCAGGTTCATCACTGGACTTCCAAAAAGCACCCATCACTGCCACCTCTACCAGGCTGCTAACCGACTCTCCCTCGAGGATAGAATAAACTCCAAAATCCTGATTTTCTTCTATAAAGTTCTCCATCGCCTGCTTACGGACAGCATCAGCTCCTGCTTTCAGAAGCCAACCGGGACCCGTACCACAAGATCCTCCCCCCATCTGTCCTTCTGTGTTCCATTCTATCAAACCACCCATGGACTTCACTCCCTCTTCTACAGAGGGACCAGACTCTTCGACTCCATCCCATCCTCACTCACGCATTATACCTCACTTGGAGCCTTCAAACGTAACATCTAGCACTACCTCCTCGGAAAGTCTAACTCTACCTGTCTCTGACTCTCCTCCTCTCACCCTTCATACATCCCCTATTAATTACTTCTCTGTTAAAGTTTGTGTAAAGTATCTACTTACAACATTATTTAGTACTTGTACTCTATTATACCTCCTGACTTATGTATGTATCTCCACCAACTGGACACTTGTGTGAAAACGGCCAGTACTGCTCACATGCCTTCCAGTATTAAAAATAAAAATTAAATGAAACCAGTCTGCATCAATGACTTAATTACAGGGAAGTTAAAATAAATTACGTATTCTAGTAGCCATTTTCATAATGGGCAAACTGCATTAAAAATAGCATACAGAGGTAGCATTAAAAATGCATGTTTCAAAAATCTGCTGTTGAAGCAGGAGGTGCTGAAAAAATACAAAAAAGTTTATTAAAAAAATTAAACAGATTGAAACCAAAGTAGAAAGAGCAGAAATAAGGAAAGCAGTTAAAGGATAAACATGTAGAAGTAAAAAAAAAAACTATCCAAAATTAATATAGCAATAATTGTTAATAATAATTACAATGGCAATAAAATAATTAGGAAAAGAGGAACAGATGGAGGAGAATGCTAAAATGCTGGCGAACTGAGATCAGAAATCAATGCAGGGAGCTGCAAGTGGCCAAGCAGAACTGGTTACTTAGTACTGACGAAGACAATGTGACCCAACCCGGGAGGGTAGTGAGATTTCATCTCTCTCAATGTAGTGATGAACTGTAGAGTCTGCTCCTTTATGAGGAGGGAGAGGTATGACCCCTCACAGTGGGCCAAGGGAGACTGTCCCCTTGCAAGTAAGAGGACATGCGCCCCTCTCATAGTGGGTCAGGAAGCACAAACCCTTAAGATGGGCCAGAGGAACCTGCTCACTCACAAGGAGCAGAGCATGACCCCTCATGGTGGGCTGGGGAGCCTTCTACCTTGTGAGGAAGAGGATGTGCAACCTCTTTACAGTGGGCCAGGAGAGCCTGCTCCCTCACAAGGAAAAGGACATACAAACCCTCACTTTGGGCTGGGGAATGCTTCTCAATCATAAGGAGCGAAATGTGAGACCCCTCATGGTGGGTTGTAAGCCTGCCTCCCTGTGAGTAGAGGACATGCCCCCCCTCATGGTGGGCCCAGGGAACCTGCTTCCTCATGAGGAGGGGGATGCACAACCTTGCACAGAAGTCAGTTAAGTGGAACCTCCACATGGTGGACCGGGGAAGCCTGATTCCTTGCAAGGAGGGGGATGCTCAACCCTCAAGTTAGGCCAGGGAGTCAGCTCCCTCAGGAGAAGGACACACCAATCCTTATAGTGGGCTGGATGAGCATGCTTCCATATATGGAAGGGATGTACCACCTCTCATGGTGAGCCATGGAATATCTTCTCTCCTGAGGTAGGGGACATGTCACCTGGCATGGTGGGCAAGGGAGCCTGCTCCAGCATGAGGAGGGGGACCCATGACCCCTTCACAGTTGTCAGAAAGCCTGCTCCCTCATGAGGAGGGAGCCACGTGCCCCCTTTCAGTGGGCCAGAGGACACATGCATACTAACAGATCTACCTTTGTGCGAGACTGCCACAATGCTGGCCTAAAATCAGGGGGTGGTGTAAAAAACATCATTGGAAATCCAGAAAATAGCTGCCCAGTGCACTTGGAAACCTCACCATGTAGCCCACCACCTGAGCAGAACCCACCATCTGACCATGTAGCTCACCTCCTTCCTAGCCCACCACCTGACCAGAACCCATCACCTGACCATGTACTGTAGCTCACCACCTTCCAAGCCCACCACTTGACCGGAGCCTACCACCTGATCAGAGGCCATCACCTGCCCATGTAGCCCCCCACCTTCCAAACTCAGCATCTGAGTTGAGCCCAACACTTGTCCAGAGCCCATCACCTGACCATGTAGCCTACCACCTTCCAAAACCACCATCTCACCAGAGACCATCATCTGACCATGTAACCCACCACCTTCTAAGCTCACCTTCTGACCAGAACCCACCACCTGGGCATAGACCACTACCTGAGCAGAAGCCATCACCTGACCATGTAGCCCACCACCTTTCAATCCCACCACTTGAGTAGAGCCCACCATCTGCCAAGCCCACCACCTGAACAGAGCACACTATCTGACCAGGGCCCACCACCTGACTATATAGCCTACCACCTGACCAGAGCCCAATCACTTAACCATGTAGCCCACAATCTGGCTGGAGCCCGACACCTGTCCAGATAATTTACGCAGACAGCTTTCCTTCTGGGGCCCTGCTCCAGGGAGCAAATTGCAGAGGATCAGCTGCATAGAGGTTAGGAGAGGCTGAGGCTGGGCAGTTGCCTGGGATGGATCTGAAAGTGGGGCCCTATTGGCCCATCACACAGCACTAGGGCTACTGCTCACACTGCTGGTGACCTGGGTTCAGGAATGAACTGGGGTTTTAGAGTGGGGTTGAGGAGGACTGAGCTTCTCCAAGGACACTCTCCTCCTATGGAGATGGTAGCACAGTGACCACAAGTGACAGTGAAGATGGAGCAGCTCATGGGAAGGATGATGCCAGCTGTTGCCATGCTACACATGCTCACATGCATGTGCCAACAAACCCTCAATGCTGACATCCTGAGGGAGCGGAAAAGGAACACTGAAAACTACCCAACTGGCAGGATAAAATTGGCCTCCTGCTGGCCTTACACTGACAACCTAGGTACCTCTTCCTACTGGATCCGAACTGTGAAGATGTCTGGGGAACCTCAGCATCTCTGCTGGTGGGGGGGGGGGTAAACCATGGCGGACAGGAGCAGGATAAATGGTGGAATGGAGCTGTGGATCCGGTAGAAAGGAGCTCAGCTGGAGACAACAGCTGAAAAGGAGAAACAAGAAAGTGAGGGCTTGACATGCAGATGTCCAGGGATAAAAATCTATGCAGAAAAAATAATCTGTGTACGTATGTAGTTTCAATGAAATGCATGGTGTTGAAATGCACATGAAATGTTTACCTTTCCTGGAAACTGTAATAAATCCAGGATCAAGCAATTACAGTTTGTTGAATTACACAACTATTTTCTGTTTAATGGCAAATGCTATTTAAAAGTGAGCACTGTGGTTATGGGGCAGCCCTTGCTCCCTCATACGCCTATATCTTCTTTGGCTGGTGGGAGTCGAACATACTGTTCCAGGATCATAAGCCCCACCTCAGACACATAGCTAAATGGTTTTGATTTATTGATGATATACTGTGTATCTGTGGTGGGGGACTGGAAAACATAACATAATTCATTAACGCGTATAACCTCCACTGTACTTTTAATATTCATCCAACATAAATCCAAAATTAGGATAATAAGTTATTTGTATCAGATGACAACAGTGTACTCAGTGCACCATACAGGAAGCTAACAGTTGGCAACACACTGCTCAGTGTAGAGAGTGCCCAAACCTGCTCCCCAGTTGACAGCATCTGGTATAGTCAATTCATCAGGTTCTGCAGAAATTGTTCAGCAGAAGAAACATTTAAACAAGAATTTGAGATGCTGCCAACCAGGTTCAGAAAAAGGGGTTACAAAAATATAGTGATGGAAAATGCCTAGAGAAAGGCATGTATGACAGATAGGAAAGATCTCCTGGTTCTGAAATGCAAAACTAATGAAGCCCCCCCATGACTTTTATTGCAGATTTTTACACAAAAGCCATGAAATCAAGATACATCATCAAAAACAGAGAGAGTAAACTGAGATCTGACCCTGAGATTGTACCACTGGTGGGGGCACTCCAAGAGTAACTTTTTGTAGGGGTACCAGTGCAGGCGACTATGTCACAAATAGTCACTTTGTGCCAAAGACAGTAAATAGGCCACTAATACCTGATTTTCAGAAATGCAGGAGATGCTATGTCTCCAGTCTTGATTCAGTGGGAAAGATTTTATTTGATCCCATGACAGGAGAAAAGTATGGTTTGAGACAATAGATACGTAGCAGAACAGAATTCAGATGACGTGGGATGGTGTAGTTGTGGCCTTTTATGTATCGGTAGGACTATGCACCCCTTGAAGTGCTGCATCCAAGAACATACTCAGGCAATCATCAAGCGTCCAATGGTAAATACCCTGGGTGTGCATTACAATGGGGTGCACAGTTCTAATCCCACCACATTTCAATTCAGAGCACTTGCACACAGTCCAGAAAAACAAAGTGGGGGAGATAGCTAAAAAAATCTTCTTCAGAGTAAAATAAAATGGACAATGAGATTGAAGGACTCAATCAGGTTGATTTTAAATCTTTTTTATGAGGGATAGAAATTATATGGTTTGAAATTTGAATGTTCATATCTTCTATGGTTGATCAAATGTTTGCCTAATTTACCCTGTACTTGTTCCTTTCATGTAGAGAGGTACCAGTAATACTTTGTTAGATATACAGCAGCATTATTTTTTGGTACTTTTTTTTATAGCTGTTTGGTCCCCATCGCTTCCTCCTGCCAACTGGCGATGGGGACACATAGGTATTTTTTCAGGTTTTCTCCCCTGTCCCCCCGGAGGCCCCAGCACATGGCAGTATGAGCATGTGGAGGCATGTTATGCACCCCATGGCACCAGCATAGCCCCTTCCACCTCCCATAACTGTTTTCCACCCCCTCTCTGCCTATGCTACCCATCAGACTTCCACCCGGTGGGAACGGAACTACGGGGGTGCGCCAACCCACACTCACCACTGCCCATCGACATGCTCAATCCTGCTCTGTCCCCCCCCCACGTCGGCAGCCTGATGACCCAAGGTCATTCCCGAATCCAGGTTGCTGGTGTAGCATTAGGTGTGGCATCCAGCACCTCATCACTCAGCATCACCAGGCCTGCAAATTTGTTGGTACATTTTACCCTGCTGTCTTTTCCCCTTATTTCTCGCCTGTTTTTTTTTGCCCCCATCTGTTTTCTTCATGATCTTTTTGCTTATGGATTTGTTTAAACATAGCATCCACAAAATAATTAGTAATTGAAACTGAGAAACAGTGGATAGCACATGATTGCCTCCGTGTTTGCCTTATGGTTATAGACAGCCCACTGTCAATTTAAGCCTGTAGTCAATGGGTTTATACCATCTGGTTCGTAGGGATTACTTTGTGTGAAGTGGTGGCCTAAACTGGGCATAAGTTAACTACAAACAAAAATTTAATTAATTTACAAGTCAGAGCTTCTTATCAGTGTAACAATTGTTAAATGTTTTTAATGGATTATTTATGAATGGTAACTGCAGCAGGACTTTCAGTACGATGCTTCTGTCTCTCTAAGTGTTTCAGCTTTGTTTAGTTTAATCATCATGGTTACCACGATGGTGTCTTGCCAGTTCTGACTCCTCATCAGTCAGAACCCTATCACATGATACTGTGTTAATCCAGCATATACTCCTGCTCAGAAGACATGATAGGAGTATGTTAATTGAGAGACTGACCAGTTAGGGTCAAAAAGGTCAATATACTAATTACATATCTCAGGGTCAAAAGGTCAAAATGCAAATCAAACAACACAGCAACATCCAAAAGAAATCATGCAAATAAAAAAATCATGACACTGCCCCCACCCACAGCAACATTGCTCAAGAATCACAAACTGTAAAGGAAATCCATCCAACAACTTCAAAAAACAAACAACACTTCCTACTTACAAATCCAAACCCAAACAGCCTCAGTGCTGCTCACACAAAAAAAAATATTTTAAACACCTAGTAAAACACAAAATATATTTCAAAACTATGATTCTACACAACAGAAACATGCATACATAAATCACTAAACCATCAGCAAAACTTCTACAAACATTGTTCTAAAAAGAAGTAAAATATCTACATAAGTTACAGTCACATCCCTATATTTAGGGTTCTACAGGCGCTTCAATGTTAAACCCAAAATGTGTACTTTAATAACTTTGCAACCATTCGATGGGTGTACATGAAAGTTTGAATGCACAGTCTTGAGGGCCAGATCTTTTGACATGCCAAGTTTCGTTATGGTCAGATGTGTGGATTCTGAGATACAGATAGTGCAAAAAGTTAATTTTTCAGAATTTTTTCCCATTGGTTAGAATGGGTCTTCTGTCAGCTTGGCTAGTGTCCTGACATTTTGGAATTTTGACTGGAAATTTTCAGGGTAGAAAGGAACTAGCCCACAGACGTGCCTTTTGCTTGTTTGATGAAAAAAATATTGATCCATTCCAAAGTTATTTCATTTTGAAACGTGAATACTTGGTTCTGAGCATGCTGAATGAGCACCAAAAAATAGCTGCATGAAACAAAAAAATAATTATTTTTTCATATGGACATCATCCTTTTTCGTGAGGGGAAAATCATTTTTTTATTTGGCCACCATCTTGTTCTCTTTTTTCATGCCCTGACCCTCATGTTGTTTTGTTTTATGTCAACTAGGCTAGTGCCCAGACTGTTTGTTATTGTGGTCAGAAAATTTCATGGTAAAAAGGGGTTGTGGCACAGATGTGTCTTTTGGTCATTTGGTGAAAAAATATTAATCCCTTCCAAACTTTTTTATTTTTTTAAAGTTTATGAATATTTTTTGTGACTTGTGATATGAAAAAGATTATTTTTCGTATGATGAGTCACACAAAAAAAAGGTTATTTTTTTCATATGAAAATATGCTTTTTGGTGACCCTACAGCTTTTCCCTACTTGTCTAGTGCCACCACCATGGTGTATCTCATTCTCACTAATAAAATTATTATTATATCCTGTATATACAAATGACATAGAAAGGTTTAACTATATGGTGTCCCACTTTACAGTTATAAATACACACTTCAGGGTGGGGCCCGATGTTGTTATTAATAGAGATGACTGAACCATCTGTTAAGCCTTACACTTCACCCTGCACTAGGATGATCAAGAATCCAAAAATCAAACTCAGTTATTGAATGACTGTCTTCAAAGGCTTTCAAGTATCTCAGTGGATTAGGTGGGCACCACAATTGTTCAGTTTAAGTGCTAAATAAATATTTCCATTATGGTGTGTTCTAAGGCAATAACAACTCATGAAAGACCTTGCACAATTTGTTGAATAAACTTCTTCAAGTCACAGTTGAAACTCCATGGATTACATCTGACAGACCAGAAGGTGGAAAACAAAATAATTGCTTAATAAGTTTGCAGTTTTAGTTCCCTGGTGTCTAGTAGCAGCCCCCCACCCTACAATCACCATCCCCATAAGAATTTCATAGTCAATGAGCTGATCGTAAACAATCCATTCTAGGATTTTAGAAATTGGGGGTAGTATGGAAATGGGCTGGTAGTTAGCATGTGTTGTCCTTTCCTCACTTTTGTAAACTGGGGTAACGACAGTGGCTTTCTAGAATTTGGGGAATTTTCCAGTTATGAAGGAAAGGTTTAATATTCTGGTTAGGGGTGCCAGGAGTACATCAAGGGTTAGTGAGATTAGCTTTAGGTCAAAACTGTTCCCACTATGTCTGGTTTTGCCTAGCACTTGCAGAAGGCATTTTTTTGCCTCGGATTTTGAGATAACCTTACGGTAGAATGGTGGGGCAGGGCTTGAGGGTGAGGTATCTGTTGTATTGTGTATGTCCCGATGTATTGGCTTAATGAAGTTGGATATATTTATCAAAATTTGTTTTAAAGTTTTCTTTAGAGATACATGAGATAACTTCAAGGGGAAGTCTATTCCAAAGGAATGGTGTTCATAGTGTGTGAAAGTATTTTCTTTTTTTGGTTTTGAATCTCTCAAGCTTAATCTATAGTGGGTGACCCCTGATATTAAGCTGATCATTGCTATATTCAATATCAAAATCCACCATCAATAAAGGGTTATTTAATATATCAAAGAAGAATAGGATATCCCCTCTCTGTCTACTGACCTCCAAACTATGGAGTCCTGAATTATCCAGTCTTTCTATGTAAGAATATTGTTTTAGTGAAGCTATTGATTTAGTGTATCTTCTTTGTACCTTCTCTAGTTTGTTGATTTTCATTTTTTTGTATGGGGACCATATTTGGGTTTCATAATCTAAGATAGGCCTCACATATGAAGGATACAATGGCATTAGTACCTCTGCTTCTCCACTCCTAATATTTCTTTTGCTCACCATTATTACTCTACTTGCTTTGGCAATGACAGCACTTAGTTGTTTTTTTTTAAATTTTATTTATTATTGATTAATATTCCTAAATCTTTTTCAGTGGTTTTATTTTGGAGAGGTAACCCATCTAGATAATAAGTATTATGTGAGTTGTGTTGACCAATATGCAGTACACAACATTTATCAGTGTTGAGTTGCATCCCCCATTTATTTACCCATATGCTTCATGGATGGATATTGTTTTGTATGGTCTCAGTTTGTTCAATGCTGTTGCAGGGGCTGCAGATTTTTGTGTCATCTGCATACTTCATAATAATATAACTTACACTATCATTCATATCCGCCATAAATATCTGGAAGATTAAGGGTCCGATTACTGATCTCTGTGGTACTTCACTTGTCACCTGGCTTTCAGTGGACAGATGACCTTGTACTGATACTATCTGAGATCTATCCTGAAGCCAGTCATCTATCTACCTTATGATATAATTATCAGTTTTATACTTTTGCAGTTTTTGATGTACTGCCCAGTGTGGGACTCAGTCAAAAGTTTTGCTCAAATCAAACAATAATACATCTACAGGGGTACCGCTGTCCATGATCATGTTAACATGATTGTAGAAACTAACCGTATTGGTAACACAAGAGCATCCTTTTTTGAAACCATGCTGGTTTTGATCAAACAATGGATCAGTATTAATCTGTTGGTTAATTTTGTTTTTTAGTAATGTTTCTAATATTTTGCACGGAATTGACGTGAGGCTTATGGGCCTATAATTAGAGACAGAGGTTTTACATCCACTTTTATGAATCGGCATGACTCTAGATTTTGTCCATTCTTTGCGTATGATACCAGTGTTGATTGATTTTTCATAAAGTAATTTTAATGGTAGCCAGATGTTATTCTTCATAAGTTTAAGCATGGTAGAAGTTATGTTGTCCAATCTTGGGGCACTGTGATCTTTGATGCGTTCATTCCCTTTATAATTTCTTCTTTAGAGAAGTTATGATTCCCTTCAACAGTCAGGAGCTCAGTTTGAATATTTTGTACAGTTTGTTCAGAATATACAGAACAAAAATAATAATTAAATACATTTGCAATTTCAACTGGTTCTGTAATGGATTTATCATTATCTATAATCATGGTTAGTTCTCCCTTACTCTTGTTCAGAGAACTGATGTAGTTAAAAAACTGCTTACCATTAGACTTTGATGCAGTTTTTGCTAAATATAGTTTGTATCCTTTTTTTGCTTTGTTTATTTTATTTTTGCTTTTTTTTTGAATTTCTTTGAATTTGGACCAATTAGGTGTTGTTTTATTTTGATATATTGTCCATATTTTTTGTTTTTCTTCTTTATTAAGTTTGTGAGGCTTTTATTTAACCATTTGGGTTTCCTTCCATGCTTATTATATTTATTGACTTGTTTGACATGAGCATTCATAGTGTTTTGTATTGTAGTTTTAATATATGCCCAAAACTCATCCATAGTTTCCCCTTTTAATTCTTCCACCCAATCTATCTTACTTAAGTCTCTGTGTATTCCATCTATATTTGCAGTTTTGTCTAAAATGATCTTAGTACAGCCACTGATTGGTGGATTTTCATACTCTAAAGCAAATATGGTTGAGGAATGGTCACTACCAACTATGGGTGATGTAGTTTCACATTTTGTTATATTGATGTCATCAGTTGTGAATACTAGACCTAGTATATTATTTACTCTAGTTGATTCTTTTACAAACTGGGTTAAGTTGTTTTTATTACAGAAATCTAGGAATTGTTTACTCTGGTTATTCACAGTGCTTTGTTTTTCCCAGTTAATGTCAGGAAAATTAAAGTCACCTCCAAGACTACCTGCCCGAACTCAAAGGCTTTGTTAATTTTATCCATAATCTTTAATGTATTGGTCAGATTAGTATTTGGTGGTCTATAGCATAGACCCAGTATGAATTCAGGTGTATTTCCTTTAAACATTCTTATCCATAGTGTTTCTATGTCATCACTTTCACTCCAAATTTTGTCTGCAATAGCTACATACTTTAAACTTGTTGACAGATAAACAGCAATTCCACCACCCTTTTTCCCCTTTCTATCTTTCCTTATTGCATTATAACCACATATATTATTGGTCCAATTATTGTTATCATCAAGCCAGGTTTCTGTAACCATAGCCACATCAATATTTTCTGTCTGTAGTACTACTTGCAATTCGTTAACTTTCTTGTGCATGCTTCTCGCATTACTAAGCAGACACTTGATTTCATGTTTTTTTTAGATGGTTTGATGTTGATGCTAGACCAGTAGGTATTACTTGATTCCAGCTCCCCCTATCAATTAGTTTAAACCTACTGACTCCATTTTTGTTTTAATGATTGAGCCCAGAAGATTTGCACTTTCGTTATTTAAGTGCAGCCCATCTTTACTATATAAATTTTGCCTACCCAAGAAGTTAGTCCATAAGTTTATAAAACATATACCTTCATTTTGACACCAGTTTTATAATCTGATATTGACTCATGCTATGGTTTTATTTTTTTCATCAGGTGCTCTAGGAACTGATAATATACCCAGTATAATCACATGTGCCCCCAGGTTTTTAATTTGATTTGCAGTCTCTGTTAAGTCCATGCATATGTCCTTCTCAT
The DNA here is from genome assembly GCA_016271365.2 of Neoceratodus forsteri. Taxonomy (NCBI): domain Eukaryota; kingdom Metazoa; phylum Chordata; order Ceratodontiformes; family Ceratodontidae; genus Neoceratodus; species Neoceratodus forsteri. Next base: position 1,702,770,428 of record CM028129.1, on the reverse strand, counting down.
GACAGTGCCCCACATCATTAACTTCAACATGAATAGTAACTACTGTATAGCAGTTTGAATTTGTGCCTGATATATTTCACAGATGCTCTGTTACCGCATCTATTTGCTCCTGCTAGTATTCACGCTTCGGTCACCTGACAAAATACTGTGCATAACGGGTAATCATGCTCCAGTTCCCTTAATTGATCCCCTAATTGATCACTGCATTCTTAAAACACTCCCCTTACGCACCCTGTATTGCTTACTTCTCGGTTGCCGTTCAGTTGCTGCGCAGTGTCCGTTCAGTGTCCAGACTCTCTGTTGTTGCACAGCATGTCCTTACTAAAATGGATAAACTCCTCTCAGCCTGCAAAACACAAGTACCCAGTGGATGCAAGCATCGTTTCAGGTTCTGATCTGGCAGAGAGTTCAGGGGTTGAGCTCAGAGTAGCAGCAGCTGTTGTGAAAGAACTTGCAGCAGCATCCCCACCACCGTGAAAGAAGAGCAGACCCTCTTCTTATGTTAATTACACACCCGGTATTAGATTTCAAATGGGGAAGTGTGCGGCTGAACAGGGGGTGATGGCTGCTGTTCGCCATTACATGAGTACCATAGGCAACCAGATCAATGAAAGTACTGTCCATAGTTTCAAGTGCCATTACATAAAACTACAGAAAGAAGCACTTTCCCTGCCTGACGAGCAAAAGGCTCTCATCATCTTAGATCTGTATAGAGCCCATTCCACAGATGTAGTCCTTAAACAGTTGGAAGTGAATGGCATCATACAAAATATTTATACTGGCATCTTGCACAGATGCACTCCAACCCCTTGATGTTTCTGTTAACAAAATCTTCAAGGACTACCTTAAGAAACAGTTCACCACATGGTATGTGGGAATCATTTCAGACTGACTGGTAGCGGGCAATGGGGACAATATGGGAGCAGACCTCAGGCTAAAAATCCTAAAAGAGCACCATACTCGCTGGATCCAGAACAGCTACGAACAACTAGCTGCAAGACAGGATGACATTGCCCATGGATTTCGGCAGTCAGGAAGTGCATACAAACTGCCTCACTCAGGTAAGCCTGTGACAGTAAGCCTGTGACATCATGCTTTTTCTTCTACTACATACGGGCTTAGGGCAGTCAGTAAAACATTCATCTTTCTTTTTTAGGGTTTGGTGGCATATGCAGCACAGAAGTAGACAAACGCAGATGGACACAGCAATGATTGATCTGATCTATTTTTCTTTGTTTTTCTTTGTTTGTTTGAACCCCCCACCTTAAGTAATTAAAATAAAGTATTTGATTTTTAAACACAATGTGTGGGACTGTGTCAAATGCCTGGGCACAGTGCAACTGTAATGCCTTGCTAAAGTCTAGGTAGGCCATGTCCACAGTGACTCCCTGGTCTACTACTTTGGTCTCTCAGTCAAAGAACTCTACTAGATTTGACTGACAGGAGCTTCCCTCTGTGAATCCATGCTGCCTTGGGACCTGTGCCTCGCTGGCCACCAGGTACTCAGCAGTTCTTTCTTTTAGAAGTGATTCCATCATTTTTCTTACCACTTAGGTCAAACTAACATGTCTGTAGTTTCCTGCTACTGCCTTGCTCCCAGTTTCGTGAAGGGGAATCACATCCACCCTCCTTCAGTCCTCAGGTACCACACCATCCTCCCATGATTTGTTAAAAAGGGTAGTCAGTAGTGTCCCTAATTCTTCCCTTAGTTCTTTTAGAATTCTGGGGTGAATCCCATCAGGCCCCATTGCTTTGTACATCTTCAGTTTAGGAGTTCTTTCAGGGCCCTTTCTTCTGTGAATGGACTGGTATCGACCCCCATCCAGAGTGCTTCTATTGTTTGGTTTAGGTACCTCCCCCTGCTCTTCTTTTGTGAATACTGAGCAGAAGTATTCATCCAGTATCCCTGCATTTTCACTGTCACCTTCTGCCTTCCCTTTTATTAAGCTTCACTGTTCCTCCCTTGGTCTTTCTTCGCTCCCTAATGTACCTATACAAAGTTTTATCCTCCTTCTTAACTGAGTTGGCTATCCTTTCCTCAGTTTGGGCCTTTGCTATTCTGACTGCTTTCCCCACTTCCTTCTGCTTTAACTGGTACAGTTCTCTGTCCTGCTCCTTCTGTGGTGTTTCCTTATACTTCCTGAATGCTTTTTCTCCCTAAACTTCCCTGCCACCTCTTTTGATAACCATAATGTTTTTCTTCCTTCTTTTTGGTTTATTTGCTTCACACAAAGGCTTGTTGCCTCCGTGATGGCAGTTTTGATTTTTCCCCATTGTTCCACCACCCCTCCTTAGTTGCTAGTGCTTTTCTGAGGCACTCTTTCAGTTTGACAAAGTCAGCCCTCCTAAAGTCCAGTACCCTCACTTTTCTAAGGCTTGACTCTATGGCTGTGTTATCGTGAACCATACTGTTTGGTGGTCGCTTGTTCCTGGATGGCTACCCACTTCTAAATCTGAGATCCTCTCTCTCTGTCCCCATTTGAGAGTACTAGGTCTAAGATTGCTCCCTGCCAATTGGGTTCCAACACTGTCTGTCCAAGGCATGCCCACTGTAGAGCATTGAGAATGACCCTGCTCTTGGATGTGGCTGCAGTAATGGTGCTCCAGTTAACATCTGGCATATTCAGATCCCCCATCAACAATATCTCCCCTTTTTCTGCCATTCTAAGGATGCCTTCAATAATTTCCTTGTCCATTGCTTTCCCCTGAGACTGGGGTCTATATACAACCCCCATGCAAATTGTGGTGCTATTTCCTGACTCTATGGTGACCCACAATTCCTCCTCTCCTCCCTGTTTACCCTTTTGTTCCACTGCTTTGATCCCTTCCCTTAAGTAGAGATATACTTTTCCTCCTCTTTTACCCTCCCTGTCCCTTCTGTAGATTGCATATCCTGGTATGTTGACATCTCAGTCATGGTTCTCTGTCTACCATGTTTCTGTGATTGCCACAATATCCAGGCATCCCTCTTCTATCAAGGCCACTAATTCAGGGAGCTTGTTACTCAGACTATGGGCATTGGTGTGCATCACCCTCCATTTTTTGATGTCCTAGCCCCTTTTAGTCCCATCCCTGTCCTTTCTGATTTTGCCTTTTTCTCCATTTACCTCTGTCCTGCTCCCTATTGACTCCTCTACCTTGGTGTTTACCTTGCTTACTATCCTGTTTTGTGGGGGGGGGGCTGGGATTTCCCTGTTCCTTTTCTGTGCTTCCCCCGTTGGCTAGTTCTGCATACAGTGGTGATGGGAAGGATGTGGTCCCCGGTGCAAACGTGGAACCTAGCAAAGGCTGGGGGCAAGACAACCAGAGACTATCATGCAGGGGAAAGGAGTTAGGGCTGCTGGCATCCCATGCAGGGGAGTGTGCACATGGCCATCTTGGGGAGCACTGCATGTCCATTCTTCCTAGGGAGAAAACCAGGAGGGAAACCAGCTCTCCAGCCAGCTAGATGACTCCAGCATCTTGCAGACCCTGCACCTGATTGCATTCAGGCCATGCTGTGGATATGCAGCCTTAAGTCCTGGAGGAAAGTTGGGGTGATGGGGCTGGGTGGCTGGAGTGAAGAGAAGGCTGGGCATAAAGAAATTAAGAAAAAAAATAATAATCATTGGTTGAAGTGACTGTCTCCTCCCACCATTGTAAAGGTATGACAGGGTACTTTGTTTGTTATAAACTACGATATCCTTTATTTGATATTACTAGCTTGGTATTAATTCCATTACAATGTATAGAGTGATGGGGAGATTCCTTGTTTTGCACACATATATATGTAATAGATAAACCACTCTGAGGTGTGCAGTCACGCTCTGATATACACACGCCTTGGTGTGCGTTGTTATGCATGAGGCCACAGGCCGAGTGCGTCATCCACCAAAGGCGTGCATTATATCAGGCATGTTTCACGTACACCTCAGAGTGGACTATCTAATCTTATAAAATGTAGAAATTTTTTTGGAGGGAGTAAAAGTGCAGCTGTGCGGTCATGCTCTGATATACATGCGGTCATGTGATGCTGTTCAGCTAATGATATTGCTGCAATTTCCCTACCCATTTTATATATATATATATATATATATATATATATCAAACATATTAAAAGTCATGAGCCTGAGGTTATAGAGCCCCTCTATACCAGCCTGGTTAGAACAAATCTAGAGTACTGTGCCCTCTCATGGTCCCCTACATCTATAATTGATAAAACAACTCACGAGTCAGTACAACGTAAGATGACCAAAAATATTAAAAATCAAGGACATTTAGAATACGAGGAAAGACTGAGAAATCTAGATCTGTTCTCCTTGGAATATAGAACTATAAGAGACAAACTTTGCTGGACCCACAAGGCTTTTAGGGTTGAAGTACTTTTTGGCCCAGATATTCAAAAGGGTTGCACCTGGCGCAACAGAGTTGCGCTGGCAAAACCCCACATTGCGCCCCTGAGGGATACTGAAAAGGCTGCTCGGTGCAGCGCATCTCCCGATGCACCAGGGTACAATATAATGATATGCAGCGCAGATGCATATGCGGCACATCCCAATATTCAGCCCACACTGACCCAGCCACCACCCCCCCGTAGTTGCGATCGTGTTGCAGATGTATAATACAAAATCCCTGGTAGTCTAGTGGTCAACCAGTCCCTGTTTCCCTGATACATATCATATATGACCATCTCTGGTGGTCTAGTGGAACCCCCCCTTGCAAGGGGTCCTGTGTGGATGGGAGGGGTGGGGGGTGCCACTGGATCACCACGGACATTTGTGTGGGCATTGAACTGTGATCAGGGACTCGGGAGGGAGGAGGGTCCACTAGACTAACAGAGATTGATGTAATTTACATTTACCACGATCATGGCAACAGGCGGGGGGTCCACTAGACCACCAGGGATGGTCATGTATATTATTCATTGGGTATCGGGGACTTGGGAGGGCCACTAGACTACCAAGGAGTTTTTTGTATACATCTACTGCATAATCACAGCTACGGGGTGGGGGATGCCCTGGGATCCCCACAGCTCATGTCATGCTGTATGGGGCACCAGGCTCAAGTCGCCGGGATGCCCTGCGTAAGGCATGCAAATGGGGCCATAATGACATGCAAATGGCCCCATTTGCACCTTGCATATATTATGGCCTCATTTGCATGCCCCCCTGCTGAATATCACTGGTGATGTGCCTAGCACAACTGCACTTGCGCTGGCTCATCCCCATGCTCCCTATCTGTGACTTGCGCCAGCGCAGTGCCACTGAGCCATGTGCAGTATGTGTGTTGCCCCTGTCATATTCAACAGTGCTGTGTCATGGCACATCCCCATTGAATATCACCTAGACCTGGCCCCAGCGCATCACAGTTGCGCTGCGCCCAGGCTTGTGCCACAGCCTGGCGCAGTCTGAATATCTGGGCCTTGAATCAAACTGCTAATTAGACAAACACCCATTGACTGCACAAGATCTCATAAACTAAGATTACATGCAGAAACATGTAAAACTCTACACAGGAAAAACTTCATAACACAGAGAGTACCACAGTTATTGAACTCACTGCCTGTGGAAGTTGTAACCAGTGGCAACATAGGACAATTTAAAAGCAAACTTGATCAATACATGGGTGACAAGAAATTACTCTACCGTCGTTAGTTAAATGGTGGCAAGTTCATTTTAGGCCTGCCCTCAAACTCGTACAACCTATGAACCTATATACTCACAGCTAAATTTTTTTTATTTGTAACACTGATTGTATCGTACTATACTGTATGTACTCTAAAATCTATATGTATCTGCAAATACTTAACTGTCTAGAACCTCTATACAGTATTTTGTATCTAAGACAGATTTATAATACTGCAATAGGATGTTAAAATGAAATAAAAAGTTTATTACATACATACATATATAAATAAATAGATAGCTAAGTAAATAAATACATACATATATACATATCATACATACATACATATACATACATATATACATACATACATACATACATCTCACACATACATATATACATATCATACATACATATATACATATCATACATACATACATATATACATATACATACATATATACATACATACACATCATGCATACATACATATATACATATCATACATACATATATACATATCATACATACATATACACATACTTACATACATACACATCATGCATACATACATACATGCATATCATACATACATACACATCATGCATACATACATAGATACATAAATGCATACATACATATCATACATATATACATATCATACATACATACATACATATCAAACATACATTCATATATACATATCATCATAATGGGATGGGTCACTCATCAAGCCCAACTGAAAACAAGGTTCCACTAAGCTCACTCGGAGACAAACTGTGCTTTTTTTCTGCAACAAGTAGAGCAGCTGAGAGTTAAGGGGATCCTCACTTATCCAGGGAACTTGAAACCCCATGGGGAGCCATTAACTGTTCTTTGTTTATTATAAGTTGGCGTTGATTGGAATAAATCAGGATTGAAAGACTGGATGGAAGACATCCAAGACTTCTGGTGGGAATTATTCACAGTAGACATGAATCTTTTCCTAAGGTTCGCACTGCTGATTAATCAGATCCTTACAGATGTTTCTTTCACTGACCTTCCTATGGGAACAAGGCAGTCTGCCTCTGTAAGTGCCATCTGAAAGGACCAACTGTTTAAAAATGACCTCTGTTATAGGTTTATATGTACAGTTTTGGTGTCTCTCTTGGCTATAAGAATGCATTGTCTTCCAACAACCCACCAGTGCAGTGGTAGCACTACTGCTTGTGGCCCCAACAACCTGAGTTCAGGAGCACACTTAGAGGGTCAGGCAGGGGGAAGGGGACTGAGCATCCAGGAGACTGTTCTCCTCCTTTGGGAATGGCGTGGTGCAGTGCCTTTCACATGCCTGGCCACTAGTGGCACAATGTGTGGGCAGGAGAGTTGTGGACATCAGGTACACTGTGTGCGGAAGCTTCCACAGTGTCACCCTTGATGTCATTGTACACATGCTCCTCTGGGAGGGAAGAAAAGCAGAAATCATCCAGCAGAATGACCACTGACCCTTCACAGGCCCTACACCTGTGACCCAGGCACTGCTTGAGCTGGATCTGTGTCCATCGGGTCAAGGAGGACTCCCGGTCACCCCACCATGGGAGCCAAGCTGTGGGGGTATTAGATTGGGTAGGTCCTGGAAGGAGCCAGGTGATACAGCTGGGGGTTTGGTGAGAGTGTGTCCAGCCATGATGGGGGCATAAAAAGATAAATAATTAGAGTGCATTTTCTTTTTTAAAAACGTGTATTTTATTGAATTTTTTTAATAATTATACAAAACATGGATGCATCACCAGTATAATACAATGTAGTTGGCACACATGGAATGGAAATTGATATTTACTACCATATCAGTTCATTACTTTCTTCACATCGCTCACATTATATTTGCCTCCCAACATGGACATAAAGAAGTATCATGCAAACAATTAAGGGAAGAAAGAAAAACAAGAATCAACAGGATAACACTAGTGAAACATTATTACACTGCATTCATGCTTCGAAATTATTATAGGACCCTGAGTTTGTGTTGTACCTTGTGTGCCTTGATGGGTTGTGAGGTTTAGCCTTCACCTTCTTGTTGTATTAGGGGATTTGGTGCCCGGTTTAAGCCATCCTGGTTCTTCATGCCCCCCATGCTAATCGCCCAGTTGTATAAAGGCCAAGTTGATATCAAGTGCTTGCTCACCTTCCCTGTCCTCCAGGTATGAGAGAAACAGTAGCCATCTGGGGTTGTACATTTCCACCTGCAGTCACTGGTGATGGGTCAGTTTTTCCATGTTTCTGATTCATTTGCATTGTTGTATCCAGTCTTGAAGAATGGGGGGTGTGGCTGTCAACCACCTGCGTGTGATGGGCTTTGCAAATGGATCTCCATGAATATTCTAAAGAGGTCCAGATGTAAGTGCTGGACTCACAGGGCTGCCCCAATTTTCATAGTACCTTGTATTGTGGAAGATACCTGTTTCATGTATGTTTGAAGTACTGTGTACCCCCAGAATACAAGGTAATGATTAGCTCTCTAGTCACATAACCTCCAGCATCTCTCAGAGTTACTTTGTTTAAAGTGCTGGGTGGCCACCAGAGTGCAGAAGTACCTTGATATAGTCTTCCATTTGAATTCTCTCCATTAATTGCTTGCCATGGTGTTGCTCACATCCTCCCAAATTGTTTTCCATTCTGGCTTTCTCTGGGAGGTCCGTATCTCCTCCTTACAAGCACTGAGCACATAGTTCTGTGGTCCATCCTATGATGCCCCTAGCAGTTGGGTCACTATCTGCATGATCACTCTGCATGGATTTTCCTGTGTGGCCAATTCAGCTATTGTTGTCAACAGGGGATCAGGGGGCTTCAAAATTAGATCCGAAGGGGGGACCTGAGTATTCTGTCTCATAGCTGAAGAAATCTAAAGAAATCCTCACTCAGTAACTGAAATTCATCCTGCAGGGAATTGAAGTCCCTCACCCTCCCATCCCTGAAGAGTTGTCCCACCATCCTCAGACCTTGTGCCGACCACCTTGTTTTGCTGGCGGGAAGTCTGGGTAGGCCAGAATCAGGATGGATGCTGTGTATGAAATTCTGGTGCCCATCTGGATCAAGTATTCTCTCCAGACTTTTATTGTGAGCCTTGGCCAGGGGTTTCTCAGTGTTCCAATCTCCTTAGGCGTCAGTTCCAGAGATGAATGTGTCCCAAGGAGCCACTGCTGTGAATCCCATTCATCTATTATCTTTTTATTTTTTATTTGTTAAGTTCTTGGATTACAATACCTATGATTCAGAGATTCTTTTATATAGGTTCCATGTTGTCAAGGAATGGGCACCCCCAGCATACATGGTACATTAGTGTCCACCCTGGTTCCTCTTCACTTGTGAAAAAGGGTAGGCCAAATTAGAAATCTGCACAGCTTTATAGTACATTTGTAGGTCTGGTACCCCCATCCTCCCACCCTCCTGTTTGCTGTGACCACCCACCCCCTGAGCCTCAATTACCTTCCCATAGAAATTTCCATAATAGACATTGCACTTCAAGGAAGAAGCTCTTCTTTATTTGGATAGGTAGCATAAGAAGCAAAAATAAGAAACTGGGTAGGATGTTAATTTTTTTTTAATTTTTACTTTTTCCAGACCCCATCTGTCCCACAACTTCCCCCTCTCTCAGGAGTCCTCAAGGTGACTCACCTGGGCAGCGACGACCTGCCAAGCCTCCTCTCAGCACCTACCTTCATGCTGCCTTGGCTTACCTCCCCCAGCGGCGTGGGAGGGAGCACTCCCCTTCACTCCCCCCCCCACCTTCACATAACTCTCATCAGGCAGCCTCTCCAACATCGCTCGAAGCTGAACCCTGCCATCCTGTGACACCGGAGTCCATCATCGCGGAAGCCGGGGGGGGATTCCTTGTTTCCATCGCTCACCCCCTGAGGAGCAGACACTCATGGAGGACCATGAAGCGTGTGTGGACCCAGTCTCCAGAACTCAGTTGGTATCCTCCCCTCCTATAGCTAACCCGACTACACCTCCACCTGTGGTCACCTAGGCGGCAGTATTTCAGAGGACACGGCAATCCCTCCCCCCCCAGAGGAGGGGAACATCTTCTGGGATGCTTCATCTGCCTCCCACCTAGCCGGCCCTCCATCAGCCTAAACCCGCTTCCGAACTCGGGTAGCTGATGCCGCAAGCAATAGTGCTGCACCAGGGCGGGCCAGTAGGATGTTCATTTTAATTGCATCAGCCCAAGTCAAGAGTGACAGAGGTAGGTGGTCTCAGTGAGCAATATCTTGTTTGACCAGTAGTAACAGGGTCACTATGTTATCTTTGAATAACACTGCTCGATCGAATCTAACCTGTATCCCTAGATACCTTGATGGGCCTTTTGGCCTCTCGAGTGGTATCTAATTTTTGATTTCAGGGCTGAGTTTTCTATTATGCCAAGTTACTGCAGACTTGGATTTATTAATGTTAAATCCTGCTACCCTCCCGTATCTCAGTAGGTGATCATCTAGGTGTGCGTAAGTTCTTAGGGGGTCACTGAGGTAAATCAGCATGTTGTCAGTGTACAGTGAGACTTTGTGAGAAGTGCTGCTAACCCTTGCCCCCTCCACCCACTGCTCCATTCTGATGGCCTCTAAAAGGGACTCAGTATTCAGCATGAAGAGGAGGGGAGAGAGCCGGCAGCCCGGCCTAGTCCTCCTATGTATTTTGAACTCTTCAGACAGAATCCTGTTTACGTCCCCTTGCGTAACGATATCCTATATAGTTCCCCCACCCAAATGCAAAACTGTGGTCCAAACCTCATGTTAGTGAGGGTGGCCTACAGATAGGCCCAGTTTAGCCTGTCAATGGCCTTCTTGGTATTCATCACAATCAAAACTTCTGAAATATCCCCCCCTCCCCCCGTTTTTCCTTTTTCTTTTCTTTTTCTGTCCTCTTTTTGCACCATTATTTCTGTGTCCATTTGGATTATGATATTTTTAGAACAAGTTTTTCATGCATTATGTATGAAATATAGTCATTTTAAATTAAATTTGTGTAATAAAAGAGTGATATATCCTAACCTATTAGAGAATGGTATACTTTGAGGTGTTTTGATCACATGGTTCGTTTTGTGCCATATATAAATGGAGTTGTTGGTTTGAATATTCAGCTTTTGAAAAAGGACCTCTGGTCCGAAACATGTCAAGCTGTACACTGGAGCGGGTGTTTTCATTTTAAATAAATGTGATTTTTGCACTTAAAATCCTTCTGGTGCAGCGCCTCTCTTTTTCAGGTTAGTGTGTGCAGGGAACTTTTTGGTTTTATATTCATCACAATCACCATCTGTTGCCCTGGTATCCTTCTGGTGGCGGTGATGATGTTGAGCAGTCTTCACACATTATCTCTAATATTCCTATGGGGGCTGAACACAGTTTGGTACTCATGCACCAATTTACAGATAATCCGCTGGAACCTTGTAGCTAATATTTTTGCAAATAATTTGGCATTTTGTTTTAAATTGGCTATAGTTCTATAGCTTGGTTTTACTATAGCGCTTCGACAGTGCTAGCACTGACATCCCCCACAGCGACAGCTACCATGCCGACTATTGGCACTGTAGCTTCAGGGATGTCGGTGCTTTCTACTGGGGGGCTGTGCCCCCCGAAACCCCACTCTCCCGGTCTCTAGGATTCTAACTCCAAGTCAGAATTGGACCGGGGGGACACTACACCGGGAAATGCACCACCAGTATCTTCTGCGTACCAGCACAGTGACTCACCGCAGACAGGTGATTACATAGAAACATAGAATTTGACGGCAGATAAGGACCGCTTGGCCCACCTAGTCTGCCCATTTTCCTACCTAACAGATAAGCTGCAGATCCTAGTTAACCAACAGCTTACTTCCTCTTACCCACCCCTAGGACCTCCTTATGCCTGTCCCATGCATTCTTGAAGTCCCCCACTCTTCTTGACCTTACGATCTCCTCAGGGAGGCTGTTCCATGCATCCACAACCCTCTCAGTGAAAAAAAACTTCCTCACATTACCCCTGAGCCGTCCCCCCTCTATCTTCAAATTGTGCCCCCTTGTTCTTGCACATCTCTTTTTCTGAAAGATGCTACCCTCTTGGACTTTGTTAATTCCCTTGAGGTGCTTGAAGTTTCTATCATGTCCCTCTCTCCTTCTTTCCTCAAGAGTATACATATTAAGCTCCTTTAGTCTTTCTTATATATTTTCTGGTGCAGACCCTGCACCATTTATTGCCCTCCTTTGGACAGCCTCCACTCTGTCTATGTCTTTGCTGAGATGGGGTCTCCAGAACTGCACACAGTACTCCAGATGGGGTCTGACCAACTGTCTGTACAGAGGGATAACAACTTCCTGTTTTCTACTATTGATGCCTCTTCCTGGCATCCCAGTATCCCCAGCCTTCCTTACTGCCTTCTCACATTGCTTGCCCACCTTTAGGTCATCTGATATAATTACCTCCAGGTCCTTTCTATTTTACTGTTGTCAGTATCTCACCCCCCATTGTGTGCACTTCCCTGGGTTTTGTTTCCCATGTGCATTACACTGCTTCTTTGCATGAATCTGAGCTGCCATACATTTGACCATTCCTCCAACCTTGCCAAGTCCTTCTCATCCTTTCCACTCCATCTTGTGTATCAACCCTGTTGCAGATCTTTGTGTCATCTGCAAAGAGACATGCTTTTCCTTCCAGTTCCTCTGCAATGTCACTTATAAAGACATTAAAAAGGACCGGTCCCAGTACTGAACCCTGCGGTATCCCACTAGTAACCCTCCTTTCTTCACTGTGTACTCCATTTACTACTACCCTTTGCGTCCTGTTGTCTAGCCAATTTTTTATCCAGGCTACCACCTTGGGACCCATTCCAAGGCTGGCTATCTTGTGTATTAATCTTGTGTGTGGGACTGTATCAAATGCCTTGCTAAAATCTAGGTAGGCCATGTCCACAGCCCCTCCCTGGTCAACTACTTTGGTCACCCAGTCAAAGAAATCTATTAGATTCATCTGACACGACCTTCCCATCATGAATCCATGCTGCCTTGGGTCCTGTGCCCCACTGGCCTCTAGGTACTCAACAATTCTTTCCTTCAGAAGTGATTGCATCATTTTCCCTACCACTGAGGTCAAACTAACTGGTCTGTAGTTTCCTGCCTCTGTCCTGCTTCCACTTTTGTGAAGAGGAATCACATCTGCCCTCCTCCAGTCCTCGGGTACCACCCCATCCTCTCATGATTTGTTAAAGAGAGCAGTCAGCGATGTCACTAGTTCTACCCTTAGTTCTTTTAGAATTCTTGGGTTAATCCCATCAGGCCCCATTGCTTTGTCCACCTTCAATTTTATTAGTTCTTTCAGAACCCTTTCTTCTGTAAATGGACTGATATTGACCCCCGTCTTCAGAGTGTTTCTCTTGTTTGGTTTAGGTAACTCCCCCTCCTCTTCCTTTGTGAATACTGAGCAGAAATATTCATTCAGTATCCCTGCTTTTTCACTGTCACCCTCTACCCACATTCCCTTCCCTTTATGAAGCTTCAGTATCCCTCCTTTGGTCTTTCTTTGCTCCCTAATGTACCTATAAAAGGTCTTATCCCCCTTCTTAACAGAATTGGCTATCCTTTGCTCGGTTTGAGCCTTTGCTATTCTGACTGCCTTCCCAGCCTCTTTATGCTTTAACTGATAAAGTTCTCTGTCCTGCTCCTTCTGTGTTTCCTTATATTTCCTGAATGCTGTCCTTTTCTCCTTAACCTTCCCTGCCACCTCTTTTGTGAACCATAGCAGTTTTTTCCTTCATTGTGTTTTATTGATTTGCTTTACACAAAGGCTTGTTGCCTCTGTTTTGGCTGTTTTGATCACTCCCCATTGTTCCTCCACCCCTCCTTCTTGCCTGTTTGCTAGTGCTTTTCTGAGGCACTCTCTCATTTTCCCAAAGTCAGCTCTCCTAAAGTCTAGTACTCTTGCTTTTGTATGGCTTGATTGTATGGCTGTGTTTATCGTGAACCACACTGTTTGGTGATCGCTTGTTCCCAGATGGCTACCCACTTCTAAATCTCAGATTCTTTCTCCATCCCCATTTGAAAGTACCAGGTCTAAGATTGCTCCCTCCCGAGTGGGTTCCGATACTAGCTGTCTGAGGCATGTTTCTGTTGCTGTGCTGGTGTTCGCTGTGGTGGTGTCGACCTTGTGTCGGCACACCCTATAGCTCTCATAGTTGGCTGGGTCCTTCCCTTCCTTATGTATCACCAAGATGTGGGCCTCCTTCCAGCTGTCAGACATGTTCAAGTGTTCCAGTGTTAGTGTTATGGGAGGGAAGAAGAAGTTGTATCAAGGCCCCTTCAAATATTTTATGAAATTCTCCTATGTACCCATTCTGGCCCGGTGCTTTCCCTATGCTGAGCCCCATAATTGCCACTGTTACCTCCACCCTGACACTTGGTGTTTCAGTTCATTGGCCTCTTCTACTTACAGAGTCATTAGACTGACTTTTGTCAGAAATATTTGAAAGTCCTCTGTCGAGCCCACCTCTGGCTCATTCGTATATAGCTGTGTGCAGAATTTTTGAAAGGCCATTGCTATCTGGGATGGGGTTCAGCATGTCAAATGTTGCCCTCTTGTGTCTTTGATCTCCTTCACTAGTCTAGCAGCTGCTTGTTTCCTGAAGCGGAGAGCTAGTAGGTGGTCTGCTCGGATCCCAGGTTCATAGTATTTCTGCCCTAAGTAGTGCAGTTGTCCTTCTATTTGTTGCACTAATATGTCAGCATATTCTGCCCTTGCTTGTTCTAGATTTTGCAGGGTTCTCCAACATCCCCAGGCTTTGTTCTCAACATCAAGTGCTGCTATTTTTTCTTTAAGTTACAATACATTGGATTCTGTTTCTTCTTGTAAGGATCATATGCGATAATTTCTCCTTGTTAGGATTGCCTTTAGGACATCCTGTTTATATGTATTAACCACCTCTGTTCCTGCATTATTTCTGATGTAATCTTGTATTACTTCCTTAATTTTGGAGATGAAAATTGCATCATTACGTTAGCAGGCATTTATTCTCCATTTCCTCTTCTTTGGTTCATTTGTAGTTTGAAAGATAAGGGCAACTGGAGCATAATCTGAAATGGATGTAGGGTATATTTTACTCTCCAGGATCTTGCAACTCAGTTTGGAGGGCACATAAAGCCAGTCAATTTTTGAATAGGATTGACATGGGTAAGAGAAGAAGGTATAATTACACTCACCTTTGCGCTGGGTGTGCCAAATGTCCACTAATCCCAATTCTTTAGTGACCTGATTAAAATGGCTCTAGCTGCTGTAGTGTTGGAATTTATATTGCCCAACTACTGGTCTAGTAAAGGGGAGGGGACACAATTAAAATCTCCCCCTATAATAATTGATTCTAGGTTCTGGTTTGACACCTGTCTTGCTAATCCTCTAGCAAAAGTGGTCAAATTTTCATTGGGAATGTATGCACTCATTACCTGAAATTGTGAGACTAGATGTGACAGTGAGACTTGAGACAAAGTGATCTTCACCATCTTCTGAACTGTGGGTTATTTCTACTGGGAGACCCCTTTTCATTAAGATGGCTATTCCAGCTTTTAGCAGATGGATGAGAACAGCAGTAAACTTGGCCCACCCACTCCCTATGCAGTTTCATGTGTTTTGATGGCGAGAGGCGGGTCTCTTGAAGAGGGCTATGTCCGTGCCCACCTTTTTAGTTCTGTTAGAATTTTTGCTCTCTTTTTTGGGGTATTGAGGCCCTTCATGCTATATGATACAATTTTAAGTGATACCATGGGGAGGGGAAGATGACCAGCTTTCTTGCAATTTCCTTAGTATAGATGTAGTCGTCACTGTCCCTCCCCACACCACCAGTGGACACCATAGAAACAACTCTGCAAGGGCTGTGAGCAGAACACATATTCCCTGGTAGTCTAGGGGAACCCCTCTCCCTGCCTGTATCCCCTGTAATAAAATAAAAGGATTGACTTAATCCCTGGCAGTCTAGTGGAACCCCCTCCTGCCCATGCCCAGTGTCAAAGAAAAGGATTGGCATAATCTCTGGTAGTTTAGTGGACAAAGTTGTGAATAACAGCTTACGTAGACACTGCAAGCCCATTGGTCGACAGGGTCTACCAGTGGGCTTCAGGAATACAGCTAGCTGTTGTTCATTGACAGCTCAGTCGGTGGGCAGCTGTAGCAGTTTGCAGGTGGGTTGAGCTGCCCACCGACATTCAGCACAAGCTGGGATGGGGGAGTGGGATGGGGCGGGGATGCCTGAGTGGGTGGGGGGTCCACTGGACCACCAGGGAGACTTTGGAATGTCATATGGTGATGCAATCAGGTCAGGGCAGGGAGGAGGGTACCACTGTGCTGCCAGGGATAATTGGTCAAATATTTTTATTACCAGGGCTATGGGCAGGGAGGGGGGTTCCACTAGACTACCAGGGCTGCTAATGGGATATTTTATTTGACATTGAGGATTTGGGCAGGGAGGGGACCACTGAACTGCCAGGGTAGGCAGGCTGCCATGCTGCTGTCTGCAGTACTGCAGCCTGCCTGTAGGCGAACATCCACTTAGGTCTACTTTTTGTATATGTAATGTTTGGAGGCTCATCTTCAGACATGCTCTGTAGATGCGCCTCCAAGGTGGGTTCTGGATGCGCCCCATATGCATGGGCATGCCCCCTCCAGATGCACCAAATATCATTATAGGTGGCGTTCGACACATCTCTGCCCTTTGTGAATTGCACATGGGCACATCTCTGAGGTGTGCTGGTGCATCTCAGATGTGTTGGGCACATCTCTTTTGTGAATCCCACCCCATAAGCCTATGAGAAGGACATAAAGATGGATATCGAGAAGACCATGACATCCTCCTGTGTAGTGAAGCATTACTGATATTTGTTGCAGCAGGATGGATATCAAGTTCAGAATTTCCTCAAGTTTTCCCCACTCAACTGTTGTCCTAGTTGTATACTCTTGGGCCCTATTGAAAAAAGAATCATACAAGAAACAGAAATGGCTGAGAATACAATACTGATGGATAGGCATAGGACACCTATACACTTATGCTGTGACTGCTTGGTTCAGATACACTTTATGGTGACTCTAAGTATGTGAAAGCTTCCCAATAGAGTGGCTATTGCCTCTCTGGCTTTCTTGGGCAGTGTTGAAATGTCCACCTCTGGTCCAGATGCTTTTTGGACCATGGCAAACCTTTTTCTGACCCTTTGTACCATCTCACCCGCAGAAAGAGCCTTATGGCTGAGTCAGGGGCCAGATGTTCTGCTCCTCAGGACACAATTTCCAGTCTACCAGTGTTAGATATGGGACACAGGCAGGTTCCTCTGTCCCTCCCTCTTTACAGTGTCAGAGTTCCTGCTATTTTGCTGACATTTTCAGGATGGTTACTATCATATATCTTTCCTTATTGGTCATCCACTGCCTCTGTCCCGCCCCTCCATTAGGGCCCCCTCTCAGAGGATACCTCAAGTTTGTGTCACCTATAAGAGAATCTTGCCCACATTTCATACAGTAGCCCCTCACTATAACGTACCCCATTACAGTGAATGCTCGGCTATAATGAATAAATTGGCTCCCGACCACATGGCAAGTGCTTGGCACTATAAGTGCTGTATGTGTTACTTGACACACAGCATACATGACCTTACTACCTGTCATCATGAAGCATTCAGACTACTCTGTTGAGATGAAGCTGTATATCCTGGATCGTCTCTGAGCTGGGGAAAGCCTAGGCTTTTGGGAGACTTGGCTGTGGCAGACACAGGCACCCAGGTTATGGACTACATCAAGTCCTTAAACTTAAAAACAATGGCCGATTTGTCTCAGAGAGCATGATTGCACACTGCTGGGGTGCTACCTTAGATCAATGTTTCATGACCAACATAACAGCAGAGGAGGAAATGGATCAAGAGGATACCCAAGACATTGCACAAATGGCTACTGACCTGAATCTCATTGATGGACCTGACCCACAAACGGCTATTGCTGAGTGGCTGACTGCTGCTGTTTGCGCTGATACACATGAGACTCTGTCAGACAGAGCTATCTTTGCAGCAGTTCTCGATGATAGTACTACAGAGGAGGAGGATGTAGGAAAAGAAGAGGATGAGGATGACAGTGAGGTGCCACCAACTCACACAGAGGCTATCAGGGGGTTGCAAACAGGGCTTGAATGGCTATCCAGTCAAGAGGTCGACCCGATTAAAATAATACAACTTTGCCAGCTGGCGTCTTTCGCAAAGGATGTGGCTGCAGGTAAGCACTCTAAGCAGTTGAAGATGACAGATTTCTTCAACACTAACACTGATCGGCAGTGAGCATTACAGCTGTTCAGCTGATAACAGGACTTGAATCACTTGTGCACAGAGCATAGCAAAAAAAAATGTCACCAAGCACGACCCTGTATCACTAAGCAGAATGAACCCCACCACCACCAAAATAATAAGTTAATACTGTACTGCAATCATAAAAAAAGCATACTAAAAGTTCATGAAGGTGATCAGAAACACATAGTTAGCATCTAACCTCACAATACAGCAACCGTGCTTCATTACTCCTTCAGCAAAATAGCGTCCCTCGCTTTAACAAACAGGATACTATATGGACAGTTTGATTGGCTCCCGTCGCATTCGTTATAGTGAGGGGTTACTGCATTTTATAGTTAAGTGTGTATAGATGGAGGAAGAGGGGGTAGGAGGGTAACTGAGGCTAGAAATTTTGTATATTTCTCCTTCCCTGGGAAATGGGTCTGAAGTGCCATCAATCTTCCCCTGCTTCTATGAGATGCTCTTTGCCACCTGTCTCAACAAGGTAATCACCTTTATCCTCTGGGTCGGGCGGGTGACAGTAGATTCCTGGGGACCGTCCCTTTTATTTTCTGTATTTTGCCACCATGATCAGTGTTGGTAGAGACTAGGGTGTGCTGGTCCCTCCATCAGAGTCTCTCCATGGGTGCTGAGCTGGTAGATTCTGGAAATACCTGGAATTCTCACATACAGCGAGATACAACTGGGATCATGTCCCTTTTCACTCTGCCTGCAGAGCTTAGTGCCACCATTTCTTTTGTCCTTTGACTCTAAGTTGGGAGATGGAGGGGGATCATGACTGCTGCCAGGCATTACCCGCCCCCTCCCATTCAAATGCAATTTTTCATTGTGCTGCCTCACAATAGTATATTCAGGGTGACTCTGATGTAGTTAGCAGGCGAGAAGCAGTCCCCCTTTCCCAGTCATGATCCCTTTGTTAGAGATGGCCCTTCTGTACCCCCCGACCACATCAACCCCATCCCCCATCATCATCAGTCCTCTTGGCTGATTCATATTGCTGGCTTTATTCCACTTCTCTGGGGGGTGGTCTTATTTTACAGCATGGTGGTCACTGTGCTTGTGACTTGCCAGGGTCTCTAAAGAGTTGAGAAAGTATATGTATCATCAGGATTTTAGTGCCTCTACTCTCCCTTTTGCATCACCATTTTCTTACTACATGGGGGTGGGGGATGCGATGGGTGAAGGTCAGGCCATACATCTAACACTCTGCTTTTTGAACTTCTTGATAAAGGTCATTGTTACGAGAAAAACACCCACTTTTAAAAAACACACACACAAAAAAACACACTTATCTGATCAGCACTGAAAAAAAAAGTTTGCTAGTCTAACTACTGAGTCCTGATTTGAATCTCTTTGCACAGCCTGTGGTCTGCGAGTACATCTTCTCACTACTGTCTCTTTGGTGCTTTAGGAGGGGATCCATGTATATTCACCTGGTCTTTGTCTTGTTAAAGTCCCTTGTTTTCTTTAGATAGTCCCAGGATGGTTGTACAAAGGCTCCTTACATCTCTCATGCATCTGTTTTGGCTAGAGTGCATGCTCTGGTTGCATCCTCTTTTCCCCGGTGCCATCTGCCATGCTATTCTGAGCAGTTCTTCTCTAAAGCAGTCGCAGGGGAAATTTCTACAGTCCTGAATTCCTTGATTGTAGCTGCTGCTGCACTGAGATCTGGAAACTCTTTTTTCCTACATCTGTTTCTACTGGGATCTGGGCTAGGTACAACAGCTGCACTGCTATCCTCTTCTCCTTTAATGGTCATAGTGGGCCCACGTTTCCCTTCTTAACTGTTGAGCCTTAGTGGTGTAGTCCTGGTCCAAGGTTATCCTGTGTCCTTCAAGTTTCAAGTCTTTGTCTTCAAGTTGCTTTGAGGACAGCTTCCTTTGGATTGAAATGGGATCATTTGGGCCACCATCGATCTGGGTGGCTGTTAGGATCTTTTGATCTGGGACCCAGAGCTCTGTGGCTGAGGCTCATCATTAGATCAAGACTAGGAAAATGAGCAAGTCCTTGGTCAAGTGCTGCAAAAATTTAATCATCAGTCTGTGCTTGGATTCTGCTCCTTCCGGAATGCCATGCACTCTAAAGTTCCTTCTCCTTCCTTGGGCCTCCAGATTGTCTAGTTTAAATGCTGTTTCCTGGTCACATTTGAGGGTGTAGAGATGCAATCTGCCCTTAGCTGCCAACTCATGCATGAGGGTTCCGACTTGCGTTTCGATCACCGATGTGCCCTTCTCCACCTCAGCCACATCTTTCTAAATTCAGGAAAGCTTGCCACTGATTTTTAAAGGTGTTACAGGGACTTTTTTGGATTCTGTGAGAAGGTTCAGGTGGATTTGCATGGCTTCACATCCAAGTCCCAGTCCTGGAAGTAGGCTGGAGATGAGTATTCAGGCCTTGGGGGGGGGGTTCTTCAGTATCCTGTCTGTGATGCAGAACTGCTTCAGTTTCCTCCCCGATACAGGTGCCCCTTTGGGTCTGGATGTCACTGTGGTGAGTAGTTTTTTTTCTTTTGTCTTGTTTGTTAGCAGGATGCTGATTGATTTATAGGTAGGCTGGGATAGAGCAGTAACTTCAGGCTGCTATTATCTCCATGACATCACTGGAAGTCCTCCAGAGTGCATTTTCAAGATCTTTGAGCCAGAGAAGTGTGAAGTGTAGTTGAGCAGTTCTGGCACACAAAGGACTTGAGAAGAAACATTTATAGCCATAAGAAAGACAGGGAAATTGTGTTTAGAATATTAATGTACATTATAAAAAGGGTCTGAGAAATACAGCTTTCTGATTGGCTATAAGTATTCTATCAGCCTTACGTTAATCTTTTATGACCATATATGAAGAGACTAATCATATGTTTAACAAGGTTAAACACTGATTAAAAAACCTTTTTATTATAATAGCAATAAGGCATTCCTAGGGGTTACTGCTATGCCTCATGCAACATTACACTCCTAGAGGGTGATTAACAGACCTTTAACATAACCCCCAGTCATGCCTTACTGCTTAAGTATAAATCATGTTAAGGACTTTACATATTTTAAATGAAATTTTTATTTAAATATCAAATTGTCTTACTTTGTATAAAACTAGAGAAACCCTTGTGTGGATGGAAAAGATTCGGGAGGCAAATGGTGGTGACAGCACGAGGGGGGCATCGAGAATGAACACGATCCCATGATAGGGACATCCACAGGGTGCTTCAGCTAGTTTGGGCGTGCCATAGCTATTAGGTACAGTCATGAGGTAGAATGGATGGATACCAAGTCTTTTTTTCCTGTACCATAAATGACAATATTTTTATATGGGAAATGGACTTGGCCAACTGAACGTAGTACTTCAGAATGCTACAACGATTAGCATGAGATGCCCTTGCATAGTTATGGGTACCATGAATGTTTAGAACTAAGCAATCCAGACTGGCTAAGAATGACGTCATAATAACCAATATGCTAATGTCTATATCACATGTAGGGTAGTAGGTTTCATAGCAGAGCCATATAGCTATAGAAATATTTTCATCATAACATGTTGTGACAATTCAACATTGTAGGTCTCCAGTTACTGTACAACAATATTGTTCTGGAACTCATGTTACTACAAAATTATGTTTCTAGATTGTCATTATAAAGATAGGTAATTTTAGAATTATTAGTGTTACATGATGTGGTACTGGAACTCATTAAAACATGGAAACTGTAAGAATTAAAGAGGAGTAAAACTTCAACATGTAGTAAATGATATTTTCATTTCATGTTTTCTAGGATTTGACATTTTATGGATGCTTTAAAGAGCATGTGACTAGTAAGGATGTACTGTAAATATTTCATAATGAAAGTCTTTGGCCTTTAATGCCTTGGTAATAATTTTTATAATTATTTTTACTTCCCTTTTTTATCATTTTCTGTTAATTTTATCAATGTCCAGTAATAAAAAATCTATCTGAATCTTTGTATTATGAAGTCAGAAAATCATAACTGGTAATGCAGGGGTATTTCAATAGGAAACTACAAATCTGTTTGCAGCTTTTTTTAATGAAATAGTGTTCTTCACCTAAAATGTTATAGATTTCATACAAATATGTACTTTTTGATCATCTGTGAGTTTCTGGCATGATTTTACAGGAGATAGTTTCTTTCTAACCAGATTTTACTTGAGAAGAAGAAACAGATGCTATTTACATAAACACTGCTCAATGCCGAATGTCTGCCTGCTTGTATTTGCTGCGTGGTTGTTGGGCACAGATATTACTGCAATTACAATTAAATTAATAACACGGATTATAATAGTGAGATTGTTATGACTGGAAAAGGTTCACATGTAACGTTATTGTTTTCTTAGAATGTGATCTTAAATTTTCAAGATAGCAATATTTATTACCCCAGCATATGAACATGACAGGTGGCATTTATCAAATGCCACTCAAAACCTGATTTTGCTGAGTGGTTGCAGACACGGGTTTTGGAGGGGCTTTGAAAATGACACCTGTCATGTTCATTCAATGGGGTTAAAAACATGACTGTGTTGAAAATGTGGGTTCAGAAAGTAAAAAAAATAAAATAAAAACTGCAACATTGTGGGTAAATGAAACATGTCAATGTTTGTTCATAACCTTTTTGTTTTTTTGACACTTTGACCTCAAATATTCAACACAGTGTTTTTATGACATCACCATGGAAAAGACAGGTGTCCTTTATGAAATCTGGGGCAAAATGGCATTTTGTGGCATGAATATGAAAAGATAATTTGGGCAGAGTTTAAAACAGGCATCTATCATGTTCATGCGGTTGGGTACAAAAATGGCTATGTTGAAAATGTGGTAGCCTGTGAAGATAGCGAGTGAGGAACAGCACAGAACCACAGTGCTAACACATTTTGCAATCCTGGTTCCCCCCATCTCTGAGTTGCGCCTCCTGGAGTAGTAATCTTTAGCAAGAGGGGTGTGGGGGGCAAAGCCCCCTGCAAGAAAATACTTTTTAAAAACTAGTTGCGATGTGTGTTTGGGGCTGTTATCACTCGTCACCATTCCTCACTCGCTATTATGACAGAGAACCAAAAATTTAAGGACAACATTTGGCAAAATAGAAAAGATATGAATAAATGCTGATGAACTTCACTGTGTCTTCAAAACTTTGTTGATTTTTGAGATTCTGCCAAATTTTCAACATGCCATAGTCTTTTTATGACCCCACCTTATGAACATAATAGGTATCTTTTATGAAATCCTGGCCATAATGCAATTTTAGGGCATGAATATGAAAAGCATTTGTGGTGGGATTTGAAAAATGACACTTGACATATTCATGAGGTGGGGAAACAAAAGGGCTATGTTGAAAATGTGAGGACAAACTGTGCAAAAATAACAAAAGGTACAAGTACACATTACAAAAATTAAATATCTTTTCATAACTTCATTGTTTTTTTCACATTTTTGACCCCAAATTTTCATTATAGTCTTTTTGTGAATGCACCTTATGATCAGTACAGATGGAATTTTTTAAATCCCATCCAAAAGGTGATTTCATTGAGTGAATGTGGAAACATGTTACAGCAGGGATTTGAAAAATAACATTTGTCGTGTTTATGAGGTTGGGTGACAAAAGAGCTATGCTAAAAAGTTGTGGCCAAAATCTGCAAAAATAACAAACTTTTGAATTAACATTGAAAAGAGCAATGTTTCTTCATAACCTCATTGTTTTATGAAATTTTGATACAGAATTTAACATAGTTGTAACCCTCACCCCAGCCAAGAGCAGCATCTTGCAATGAGGTTCCCCCTACTTGTCACACAAACAAGGCAACAAACCACAAGTTGGCAGAAAATAAGTATCACCCCTGGCATTAGGGTAAATACTTGGCTTGAGCATCTGAGAGGCCGTGGGGTTACAGCACAAAATAACATTTATATTTACTCTGAATCTGGGAGAGGGGGGTGTCAGGGCTATGCTGTGTCTCCTATCTGAGGGGGCCCCATAACATTTCACTCGGACTCACAGATGGATTGTCCACAGTCTTTTTTTGGTCTGGAATTGTTTTGTATCATTTTTTTTGAAATTGTATTTTATCCTCCTCCCATCTTTCCAGCCCCTGCATCTTTGGGAGCCCCAGTGGAGTCATCCCCTGCTTCTGCCACCTACCTTAGCCTCTCAGATTCTCCCACGGAGCTGCGGTTCTACCCCCTCTGGGCAGAGATGAGGTGGGGCTCCTACACACTGAACACTTTGTTTCATCAGGATCCGGGATTGGCCAGGCAGGTGTGAACCATGAGAGGTTGCTCTGGAGCTCTGTCTTCCCAGAGCCTGGAGAGTGTTTTTCCCCTGTTCTTACAGACATGACATGTGCCCTGACATCAATGCATGGCTGCTTATGTCTGTCATGTCTTCCCCCTGGATCTGACTCAGTGCTTGCTGTACCCCAAGCCTCTGTCTGGGGCCAGTCAAGCCACTGTTCCCCCTCCCTCCCAGACAAGATGAGCAGTCCTTGGGATTCTCAGTCTTCTCCCCCTGGCCAGCCCTCTGACTCCCCGGGCTCCTTTCTGAACCCAGGTCATCAGCATCACAAGCAGTAACACTACAGCTGCACCAGCAGAACGACGTATTATATGGCTTTATTTCTAACAAGATGTTAAAGCAGAACTAGGGTGGTCCCCCAAGTTTGTACTGTTCAGGACAGATGACACAACCTTTGCAGTAGAATAACCTTTTTCCACACAGAAACATGAACTATCAACCCCTTTGCTTACGGATTTCTGATAAGTGTCAATTAGTGGGAATAACCATACACTTAAACTGGGACAATCCTTATGAGATGGACCAATGTTAACATCTTCAGCCAACTGTGCCTATCTGGTAAACAGCTAGCTCTGAACTTTGACTATGAGTGAGGTTCTGCTCACCCTAGCCCCAGTCAGACTCTGCCATAACTTTAGGACACACCAAACTGGATCCTTCAACCTCCCTGTATTGCTAAAGGCACCTTTTTCTTCAGTATACTTTACAACAGCACTTATTTGTGGTGAACAGGGTCCTGAGTGAATGTATTCTAGCCAGCAAAGAGCACATACATCACCAGACAACTCCAAAAGTCTTTATTCAAATTATCATTGTACTCACAGTTTTGTCTCTCCTTATTACATGCATTTGACAACACACTTGAGAAAACATTCCTTTCTCAAAGTCCATAGCTTTAACAGAAACTCTCTCAGTCTCTTTTCTCTGGGCAGCTATGATAATCTTTCAGTCCATCAGGGAGTTGCCCCTTAGAATCATTGATTTCTCAGTCCCTTTCCACTTTTGAAAGAACTTGAACCCACTGGGGCTCCACTGACACAGGTCTACACCACTTCTTAGGCAACACTTGTTGTTTCCCACACTAGGGTGAGAAAAAATGTTGAACAGGGGTACTTCACCCAGCCAAGGGAGGCTGGCAGACACCTTCAGCCCTCTGCAGTACTGAGAGCTCCTTTTCCTTCACTCTCCAAACTGGAACTCATCAAGATTCTAAACTGCTTCCCTTCAGCTGAGCTAAAAGGGCTTATGCTGCTATGATAGTTCTAAATGACATCACTCATTCCCTGCCTAGCCTAACTAGGTAAACAATGAGGTAATGTGGTAGAGAGTTTCTAAAAACCCCTCTACTGCTGCCCAGAGACCTACCTGGTCTAATACTGGTAGGATTCTAGTAACCCCAGGGGACTGGCTGGTTACATAGTCTTTTTATGACTCACAATGTATGATCAAGACAGGTGGAATCAAAATAACTGTTGTTTTCCTAAACTCCCCACCACCAAAGCCTTACCCCTGATTAAGGTTTTCACAAGTAAAGAAAATTTTTTAAGGAGTGCCACTTACTTTATTTTAAGTTCAAAAACACCACGAGCAGGGAACTTGGTGAGTGCTGCAAAGTGCCATTGCAGGTTATGGTCTGGCTCCACACTGCTCACCTGTATTCTTTTCAATACAAGCGAGAGGTGCAGAGCTGCGCCATAACCTGTGCCAGTGTCAGTGGCTCAGTAGGTAGCACACTCACCTCTGAGGCCGGGAGATCAGAGGGCTGTGGGTTGAGTTCCCATATCTGGCACTTGGGTTAATATCCCAGCACTGACACTGTAGTGCAGCATGAGAGGGGTGCTGCACTTCTGAGGTGCTATCTTTCAGATGAGACGTTAAACCAAGGTCCCATCTGCCTGGATTGGTGGTAGTTCAGGTGGATGTTAAAGATCCCATGGCACTTATCGAAAAGAGTAGGGGAATTTCCCCGGTGTCCTGGCCAAATTTCCCTCATTCACTAAAATTACCACCAACAGCTTAATCTGGTTCAAGGTCAGTTGGCATTCATCTGTATCTCCCTCCCCCGGGTCGTGCCTGAAAATAGGCAAGATTTGTCTAGTGCACTTACCCGGTCAACAAAAAACAAAATAAATAAAAAATAAACCTGAGATGGCACCACACAGCACCCACCGTGTTCCCTGCATGCAGTGTTTATGTTCTTAAAATAAAGTAAGTGGCACTGTTTTAAAAAAAAAATGTCTTTACTTTGAAAACTTATGAGAGAGGTGGGGTTTGGGGGTGGGGAGTTTAGGAAAATGACAGTTTTCCTTTAAGTTCTGTCTGAAAGGTGATTTCATGGAGCAACTATGAATTCTTTAGAGAGAACTTGAAAAATTATACTTTTCTTGATCATGAGTTGGGGGTTAAAAAGGCTATATTGAAAATTTGAGACAAAAATGTTAAGAAATGACAGTTATGATTAAATGTTCAAAATGCATTAAAAAAACATTAACCAGACATACATTGTTTCAGTCTATTCGCAGTCAGCCTTGGTAGGAGCAGGACATTTTGTGACTGAGAGAGGATTACAGTAGTGGACCACTGAGAGGTAAGTGAGGGTGTGGGGAGGTGTGTGCTGAGAGGGGGTCAGGGTGTGGGTCAGAGGGAGGGGAGTAGGAAAACACATTGTTGAACTGTTTTTTTCAGGTTTTATAAAAAAGTATCGAGGACAACAAGGATTTTTTTTTTAATTTCAGGGATGGACACTGGGCACCCCAATGTCAGTGTGTTGTTTGGTGGCATCGGGTGAGGGTGGACACCCCAGTGTCACAGCCTGCTGGGGAAGGCTAGTCAGCACATGGAAGGGTGATAGCTGGGTTGGGTGAGGGGGGATACCGGTGGCTGGGTTAAGCACCC
Organism: Neoceratodus forsteri; assembly: GCA_016271365.2. Lineage (NCBI taxonomy): Eukaryota > Metazoa > Chordata > Ceratodontiformes > Ceratodontidae > Neoceratodus > Neoceratodus forsteri. Next base: position 1,702,743,329 of record CM028129.1, on the reverse strand, counting down.
ACCACCAGTCCTGGCCAAAATGTGCTTTTACAGTCGTGGCTGGAAATAATGTTTCAGCCACTGTTTTATAAATCACGCCTGTCATTTTGAGAAGGAGTGGTCATAAAAAGACTTGAAAATTTAGGGTCAAAATATGAAAAAACAACTAAGTTATGAAGAAATGTTGAATTGTTCTAATGTTTACTCATAACTTTATTTTTTTTTTCCACATTTTGGCCCCTAATGTTCAACATATTCCTTATGTTACCTCACCTGCTGAACATGACAGGTGTCATTTTTCAAATCCCCTCCAAAACTTGTTTTCACAGTGACACTGCAAATCACATTTCATGGATAGGATTTAAAACATTCCACCTGTCTTGATCATAATGTCAGGTCATGAAAAGGCTATTGGAAATTTGGGTCAAAATGCAGGAGCCCAATGAAAATTAAATATTGCCTTTCAGTCGGCCAGTCCTGCATAAATACAATTTAAAAATGTGTAAAAGCGGACACCACTAAAAATGAGATACTGCACCTCATCTGCTCTATCCTGGGTAAATCTATAGTAACAAGCATTTATCAATGCCCGATGTTGTCATGCTGGCATTGGCATTGGCAGTGATGGAGCTAGAGACACATAATAGGAATGGCAGTGAAGTATTGAAGTGACGCCAACCCCACCCACCACCCTGTAGACAGCGACAGGCATTGGGGTGTGCCTTTGGGTCGTCAGATATAATGCTCATGCCATAGTGCCTCACCCTACCCTGTAGACACTGATAAGTGTCATGGTGTGCTTTGGGGTCTTTGAGCATTATACTGACCCCATTCCATAAGGAAATATGCTGACGTGGGTGCAGTATAGGAGCGTGGGGTGAAGTTTGTGGCCGAACAGTGCAAGACACACCACGATGCCTGTCAGTGGCTGTAGGGTGGGCATGGGGGGTGGAATGGCGTGAGCATTACATCCAATGATCCCAAGTCACAGCTCTGACGTCTGTCAGTCGTACCGGGTGGGGTGCTACAGTTGGAAACCCTAACACCATAGGTGTGTATTGGTAGTTTCCCTCCACATTTTCAATATGGGCTGCTTGTCAGGCCACCTCATGAAAAGCTGCACAATCTCTTTGTTAGCTGAAACGTGGTTTTGCACAGCGGCTGTGCCATTTAGTGACAGAGGGATGAAAACACAGTTTTAGGCAGGATGTGGAGAATGACAATTGTATTGTTCATGAGGAGGCGTAAAAAATGACAACATTGAAAAGTTGGAGTGGCAATATGAAATATTGGTGAAGCAATGAACATGCATACAAACTGCACAACAGACGTCCGCAACCCAATTATTTGTGGGAATTTTTTAGGCACATTTTCAACATAGGTATTTTGGGACCTCCCCTCATGAATATTGGCACTGTGATTTTGTTAATGTGTCCCAAAAGGTGATTTTCCACAGCGAGCATGCCATTGTGCGCCACAGCTGTGGAAACGCGTTTTGGACAGGCTATGAAAAATGGCAGCTGTACTGTTGAGAAGGACGTGTGCACAAATGCCAGTAGTGAAAATTATTTTTTTTTTTTTGCAGTTAATCTTTTTATTAAGAGATTTCAGATTATTACATATGTAGAACGATTAGACCAAATGGCTGACAAAGTGGTTACAAACATGCCACTTAATACAAACAGCCAAGGCACCATACAACCAACCATATCATGCTGGTGTACATGTATTACAACTGGCTTAATGAAGTATTAACTGTGAAGCATCATTAAACCTGGAAAATCCTACCATGGGTATACTAAGAAAATCCAGAGAAAGGTATTTACTCACTTTAAAAAGGCGGGCTCAAGAATGACACAGCATCTTCACATAAGGTGTGGAAACTTTCTTTGGGGGGGACCTGTATGACCATCTGGAGGTGGGACACTCAAGATAGCTATAAAGAAAAGACATTGCAATCTTTTAATAGTTAATCAACCATTACTACTAGGGTGATCATGGCGGTTTCAGTTTGTCCTTTGAATATCTGGAGGGCAAGGCATGGTTACTGTGGTCAACATAGGTTAAATAAGGGGCCCAAAGTACTTCGAACTTGTTAGAACACTGTTTTTTAATGCAAGAAATCCTGGTCAGGGTGACCAACCTTTCTATGACATTGAGCCACTCTACCAGGGATGAAACCTCTAGGGATCTCCAGCGACTTAAAAGATGTTTACATTCTTCCGAGGCCTGTATGAGCCACAGTGTAGAGGCCTTTGGGAGAGTGAGAACCTTGGGCATAAGGCCTAATAGCCAAAGACCAGGATCTGCTGGAAGGGATGTCTTTAGGATAAGGGAACAATGTAGGATTACTGCCTCCCAATAGGACTTCAAAGGAGTACATGGCCACAGGATGTGAAGCAGATCCACGTCTGGGCCCTCACATCTCCAGCAGCAGTCGGAGGAGAGAAGACCCATTTTGTTTAGTTGGGACAGAGTATAATACCAGAGGTGCAGTATTTTATTCTGTAAAAGAGGGCTTTGGAGGATGCAGCAGGCCTGGCGAGTTCTCAACAAGCACCGTCGCCATTGTGGATCAGTAATGGTGATCTTTAATGCAGTGGCCCACTTGGTTTTGGCTGGCAGAGAGGGGTTAGGAGCACTATCTCTTTGAAATCTCTGTATAAGACCAGCCCTACCTTTGGAATGCATAATCCAGTCATCTATAGGAAGAGAGGGTTTAACAACTTTACATTTTATACAAGTGACACAGGTGCATCTTTTCTTAACCCAAGACTGGTATAGACTTCTCATCTGAAGGTATTTCCAAAAATCACTGTGGGGGAGGCCATACCTGTTTGCAAACCCTGGAACAAGTCCATGTCTGAGTGTTCTGGGGATCTCAAGCCCCCAATGTAAAGTATTCCTTTATAGGCCCAGTCCACCCAGTTCATGGGAGATTTAATTAATAGAGGCTGGGGTTATTCCAGAGAGGGGTGTATGATTTCCCAAGCCAAGGCATCGAGAGGTTTTGAGCCCCAATTTTTGCCAGGCTTGATGTGCATGATGGATGGAGAGTCAGCCCTTGTGTGTCTTTGGAAGGGGGTGAGGTACCAGCGTGGAAACCGAAGGGCCCTGCAAGAGATCGCTTTCAATTTGGGACCATGCCAGAGAGTGAAGGGATTGACAGGGACCCTTTCCTTTAAGGTCTTTGCTACTATAAATGCTATGGAGTACTGAGAGAAGTCAGGTAGGTTTCAGCCTCCCCTCAGGTTTTGAGCCCTCAATTTAGCTCTACTAAATCTAGGTCTGTGTGATCCCCATAAAAAGGAGCTGATCAGAGTGTTCAGCTTTTGATTCCATGCATCGGGAAGAAGAAAGGGAATATGGGATAGTAGGTGGTATACTCTAGGGGCAAGCAGCATTTTGATTGAGGCAATCTTGCCTGCCAGGGAGAGATGCAAATGAGCCCATCTGTTCATGGCAGATTGGAGTTTGGTCACTAGGGGTTTAAAGTTTATGTCCATTAAGGATGACAGTTTGGAAGTAAGCTGGATGCCGAGGTATGTTATTTCGGATCTTGCCCAGGTCAGACCTTGGGAATCCACAACGGCCGATGTAGTAAGAGCATTGAGAGGGAGGATTTCAGACTTTGCTAGATTGATGTTCAAGCCTGAGATTTTACCAAATGTTTGTAATGTAGAAAGGATGTGTGGTAGGCTGTGTGGTATGTCAAGGGGCAGGATCAGGCAGTCATCGGCATACAACTTAGTGATATAACATTTGTCCTTAACCTGAAGTCCATGTATATGAGGGTGATTTCTGAGGACTGCCGCAAGGGATTCAATAGCTAAAGCAAAAAGTAGGGGGGATAATGGGCATCCTTGTCTGGTCCCTCTCTGTAGACAAAATGGTTCAGAGAGGACATTATTGGTAAGGTCCCTGGCGGTAGGGCAGGCATAAAGAGTCTTTATCCAAGTGGTAAAGTACGGGCCAAAGTTAAAAGTATTCATGACTATGAATAAATATTCCCAACCTACTGTGTCAAAGGCCTTCTTGAAGTCAATTGTAACAGCTGCCACTGGGGTGGGGAGAGGCCGCTATTTGTACTAAAGGTACTAGGGCCCGGATATGATCTGAGCTGATTTGACCCTTAACAAACCCCACCTGGGAAGGGTGAATAATCTCTGGAAGGAATTCCTCCAATCTAGTGGCCAAAACCTTGGCCAGGATCTTGGCATCAGTATTGATCAAAGAAATAGGCCTGTAACTGGAGGGTAGGGAGAGATCTTTACTCTCTTTTGGTAGTAAGGTAATTATGGCCTCGGATAGGGAAGGAGGGAGCTGCCCACACGAGTACGCCTCATTCAACATGTTTGCCAGGGGGGCTGTAATCAAGGGCTGAACTAGTTTATAAAAATCCACTGAAAAACCATCCCCCCAGATGCTTTATGAGAAGCCATCTTAGTAATGGCTCTGCCAATTTCTGCCTCTGTTATGGGAAGGTCTAGTGTGGATTTCTGTGAGTCAGAAAGCTTAGCGAGGGGCAAGGGCTCAATAAATTGAGTGTAAGACTCACCATCCCAACAACCATGGGAAGAGTAAAGAATTTTATGGAACTCGGTCACAGTGTTATTAATAGAAGTGGGGTTCATGGAGAGCTTCCCTGACCTATCCCTTAGGCTGGTGATAGCTCTTTCAGCTTGTCTTTGTTTCACCCTGTAGGCCAGCAACTTGCTTGCCTTTTCACCCTCAGCTTGGTAATGGTGCTGGGTTCTGTGAATATAGAGCTCAGCCTTCCTGCTGACCGGCGTATTCATTTTTAAATGGATGGCAGCAGGAGCTGTTAATACTGTCATTGTCTGAAGCAGTGTGGGCTTCGCTTTATACTTAGCCTCCATATCTTTTAAAGTATTCTGTAGCAGGAGAACTTCCTGGTCCCTCATCTTCCACCTATATGAGGCAAAGCTAATGATTCCTCCCCTAATAGTAGCCTTGTAGGCCTCCCAAGTGCTTGCAGCTAAGGCAGAAGAACGGGGTTGTGAAGGATAAAATCTTCAGTAGCCACCTGAAGCCACTGGGTGAAGTCCTTATCATACAGCAGGAGGGGATCCAACCTCCACAGTAGTGATTTGGAGATTTTTAGCGTGAGTACGAAGGTAAGGGAGATGGGGCATGATCGGAGAAATATATTTGGGAAATAACTACCCCAGAGGTGGCCTTAGAGATGTTAGGAGAAGTGAGCCAGTAATCCAATCTACTAGCCATTTGGCAGGGAGCAGAGAAAAAGGAAAAATCAATCTTTTATTGAAGGATTCAATACCCTCCACACATTTGACAGCGGATATAGAGAAATAAGGTCTTGCAGTGCCTGCTGCACTCTGCGATGGGGCTCCGATCTGGCATTGGATCTATCCAGAAGGCTGTCCATTACCAGATTAAAGTCACCTCTCATGAGCTACTCAGGATTGTCATACGATATATCCATGAGTTTTTGTGAAATAGAGTAAAAAAATTCCAGAGAATCCTTATTGGGACCAGATATATTTGCAAGAATCAGGGGGCCAGAGGGTGTAGAGACCTTCAGAATGATCCACCCACCATTTCCCCCTCTGTAAACCTCTTTAGCCTGCCTTTGCAGTGATTTATGTAACAAAATGGATACACCCCGTTTGGCCGATTTTGCTGTGCAATGAGCTTCTGCACCTACCCAATCCCTCACCAACTTCACAGTTTCTTTGGAACTTAATTTAGTCTCTTGTAAAAAAAGTGATTTGGGTGCCCAATTTTTTTAGCTGGGACAGTACCGCTTTTCTCTTTATGGGAGAATTCAAACCCCTGACATTCCAAGTAGTGGTTGTAATATCTGAAAACTTAGTCATTGTCAAGATGTTTCCATTTTGCGTGCCAACAACTATAAACAAACACTGACGCTAAGTAGAGCGTTAGCTGAAAGCTAATATGAATATTCCAATAACTAAATAAGGGTTGCCACCCTAACCTAAGCAGCCCAACAGGCCTAAACAGGGCCATAACATGTTGTCTGCAGGTCCTAATAAACACTGAAATCACTTTTATAACTATCGGTAAACCTGATAGGACAATGAATAAAATAAGAAACCTATATACCACCCTGGAGTGTCCCGGATGCTTCCAGAACACCAACGCAATCCAGGGGGTTAGGTTAGGTAAGTTAAAGAGCAGCACCTCAGCTGAATGGTAGGTCAGCATGCTGAATAGATGCTGATATGCCTCACCAAGGGCAGAGTGAGGGGTGTAGTCTGTTTTCGACCAGGGAGGAGGAAACGCACCATCGACTCCCAATGGCCCAAGACTGTCCCTGGGGGTGGGGGGAGTGTGAATAACCTGTGGGATTAGGGTCGCACAAGGTGGACAGCACCATACGTGCATCTCTAGCCATCAAAAACATCATAAAGGGGGTGCCAGTTCTCCATATCCTGGAACAAATACACCCACACCATCCCTAGACCAGCTTTCGCCAATGGGTAGAAAGAGCAGGGAGAGACAGAATGTATTGAGAATTACAATGACATTAAGATTCTTTCAGCTTTATTCATAAAGAAATGAAAATAAGTACCTGTACGGAATGGTAGGTGCAATTAACTATACATTGCAGTGTCACAAATACTGTCACCATGGTGATATCATTGCTATATCAGGGCCCCTAGGGTGTAAGAATGAGAGGGACATTCATAATCCATACACCCTTTGAAATATAGTGGCCACTAACACTAGTGGGCTTGTGCCTGGAAATAACTCCATAGCAAACCTTCTGAAGCCATATTAGCTCCCAATAAGTCTCAGGCTTTAAACATATTCCATAGGGCAACATTCTACAGACAGCCCACGTTCTATAGATTCTTACTCTACTCTGCATGAGAGCGATCCCCTGAGTGCCAGAGCACCTTATGTGTACAAGGCAGCAGCCCCAATCTGCGGGAAAAGCCTCAGGGATTAAAATTCCAGAAAAGTTACAGGGTATCATGTCAGGGTTTTGTAATATGGAGCTAAATCTAAACCCCTCACCTGAAATCATGCAGGAACCTACTGGCAATTAAAAACCAAATAGAACAAAGGGGTGACAACCACTGATGCTACATACTGTAGTAGCAGGGCTACCCCATAAAGCATGCAACAACAATAACTCATCAATGGAGGAGATTAACATATAACTTGGAGCCCAACTACTGACATTTTAATCACATATCAGGCTAGACTGTACACGGCACATTTAATCCAGGACCTGAACGTTATTTGCGAGTCGCAGAGAGCGAGCGGTGTGGCTGCAGAAGGAATGGAGAAAAGGGGCTGGGGCTTATAGTAATGGGGACTCAGCACACATCGCACAAGGCGGAAGTTACGGCCTGGCCCTAGGAAAGGAGGCATTACACCGAGGACAAGCTAGGGAAGCCCTGGATTTCCAGCCGCCCTGTGTACCACAGCAAAACATTTGACAAAATTACATAACCCTGGGACCTTTACCCATCTTGCAGCTTCTCCAATAAAGACGTGGTGCTCCTGTCCTCCCGTGGACTCCAAGGTTCAGCTGCCCAGTCTTTCTCGAAGGGAGCCCATTCAGCCAGCCCCTCGGTATTGTCCAGGCGGAGTACATCTTCGTGGCTGGTGCTTCTGTCAGGCATAACCAGGGCTGCTGGCAACACATCTCTGAGCGGCTTGTATCTGCTGGGCAGCTTCACGAGTGTGGAGTAGGTGGAGGAGCCATTGCTCCCTGAAGTCAGAGGGACCCGTTTTTGACTCCTTAAGTGATTCCTTCACAGCTTCTCAGTAGGAGGCAGAGAGGGCTTCCCCGACTTGCCAGGCGCTTTCTTTCATTATCTACCCATATGCTGCATCTGCCACTTCGGTCTTCAGGCTGATGCTGGGGGAGGCATAGAGTTTTGGCCCTGAGAGCCTTCAGGAGGAGCAGAGGTATCCATGAACAACGTGGCATCACCACCAGGCAGAGGAGTGGACTTTCATTGCGGTCCAGCTTCACCACCGATGTCCTCCAAGAAGAGTGCCACCTCAGCTGGGGAGTTAAAGGTAAGCTGCTCACACTTATACAGTACACGCAGTTGCAAAGGGTATCTTAGAGAGGTCAGAAGGTTTAACTTGTAAAGGGCCTGCTTTACCGGACCATAGGCTCTATGTCTCCGAGACTGATCATATGAATAGTCCTGGAATATCTGAACGGGAGCACCATTCCAACGCAGCATTCTGAGGTCTCTAGCAGCTTTCAGACATAGTTCTTTAACCGGGTATCTGGCAAATTTACACAGTATTGAGTGAGGTTGGTCCCCAGGCTGAGGCTTTGGGGCTAGTGACCTGTGGGCCCTCTCTAGCTCCAAGGGGGGGGTTGTTCAGTTTAAGCATTATTGGAAGAGAAGTTTGCAAAAAGGAGATCATATCTGGGCCCTCAGTCCCCTCTGGGACCCTCACAATCTGAATGTTTTTCCTTCTCCCACGATTTTCAAGGTCATCAACCTTGGCCAGTAGACACTGTATCTGGTTATGATGGTCCCTAGTTGGAGAAATTGGTCATGTTGGATTTGGTCTTGTTTAATTTGAAGTTCAGTAGCCACCACTCTGGAGGTTAATTTCTCAATGTCCTTTTTAGTGTTAGAGGTGGTGGAAATGAGTGCCGCTGTATCCAATAATACTTTCTTTAGCAAAGAGGTAATATTACCCAGTTGTTGGTCCACTGTCTGAGTAAGGGTGATCTGAGGTTGATTAGAGTGGGCCATCTCCTCTCTTGGGGCTGCTTCCCTGCTGGAGCCTGGTGGTTTGCAAATGTCTTACAGGCCTGAGGTAGCAATGAGAAAATCTTCAACAGACAATAAAATAGCAATCCCTTGTCCGATTTACTCACTTTAGGTAGATTTAGTTTCAGCTCAATGTACAGAGTGCAAATCCGGAGAAATATCCTGGGGATATGTGTGTTGAGAATTCGGATGTAACAGGTTGGATAAGAGTGGAATTGCAGCAGCTTAGTTACACAGCTTCCATCTTCGCTGGTTAGCTCCACCCCTTGCCAGTGGTGAAAATCTGGCATAAAAATATTGCAAATTTACGAAGTTACAAGGCTGCGAGGAAACTGCGCAATGCACGCTTGCAGCACAGTCATTTTATGGACTTTCAGCACCAAATTTTCAACATAGGCATTTTAGGACCACTGCTCATGAACAGTGTCATTGTCATTTCCTCAAACTGCCCCAAAAACTGATTTTGCACAGTACCCATGCAATTCTGTGCCGGATGCGCAAAAACACATTTCAGCCAGGATATGTAAAATGACAGCTGTACTGTTCATAAGGAGGTGTGGAAAAATGCCAATTTTGCACATCTGGAGTGAAAATATTACAAATGCATGAAGTCACGAGCTTGCGTGCAAACTGCGCGACGCATGCTCGAAAAACACTAATTTTATGGACTTTCTGCCCCAAATTTTCAACATAGGCATTTCATGAGCTCTGCTAATGAACAGTGTCACTGTCAGTTTTATAATATGTCTTGAACATGGACTTTCCACAGCGACCGCGCTATTCTGCGTCGGAATTGCAAAAACACATTTTGGTCAGGATGTGAAAACTGACAGCTGTACTGTTCATAAGGAGGTGCAGAACAATGGCAATGTTGAAAATCTGGAGTGAAAATATTATAAATTTGTGAACTTACGAGCGTGCATGCAAACTGTGCAACGCAAGCTCATAACACAGTCATGTTATGGAGTATTGTCACCAAATTTTCAACATAGGGATTTTAGGACCTCTGCTCATGAACAGTGTAACTGTCATTTTCATAATTTGTCCCAAACACTGATTTCCCACACTGACTGAGCTATTCTGCGCCGGAAGTGCGAAAACACATTTCGGGCAGGATGTGAAAAATGACAGCTGTACGGTTCACAAGAAGGTGTGAAAAAATGCCAATTCTGAACATATGGTGTGAGAATATTGCAAATTCACTACGTTACAAGTGTGCATAGCAACTGCATAACGCACGTTCGTAAAACAGTCATTTTTTTATTTTTTCCACCAAATTTGCAACATAGGCTTTTTGAGAGCCCCCCCTCATGAACACTGGCACTGTCATTTCGTTCCTCACTCCCAAAAGTTGATTCTGCACAGAGACTGTGAAATCATCTTTCGGGACCAAATAACGCCATGACAGTGCAAGAATTCATGAGGAGTGGTCCCAAAAACCCCATGTTGAAAATTTGGTGCCAAAATTCCAAAAAATGCCTGAGATATGCATCAAAGTTGAAAAAACCCTATTTATTCCATCATACAGCTTACCGGCATTTCCTCAGTTCATAGTCAGTTTGAAGTGTGCAGACGTGTTCCCGGTCCGCTGAAGATCATTGTGCCAGACTCCGCAGGTAAGTATGGGGTGAGGAGGGGGTGTGGGGAGGCAGGGTGTGCAGAGGGTGGGTGCGGGTTGTGGGAAAGGAGCAGGGAGACTACGAGGGACCGTTTTTGTGTTACAGGGTTAAAAAACAAAACATAGTGGGATGTTTTCTCTGAGGATTTGTACGCTGGGGTGGGTTCCCAGCATGCCACCTAACTGTTTGCGGGGGTTCTGTAGCCAAGGGGATTGGGCACCCTTGTCGGCACACAACAAAAGGGGTTAATTTATGCCTCACGGGGATTGGGTACTGCTATACACAAGGAAAGTGGGGGCAAGAGCCAAGGGGATTGGGTGATCCCTCGGCATATAACAAATGGGGGGGAGCGGTTTATGCTAACGGTGAGTGGGCTCCCCCATTGGCACATGCATTGGGACCACGGTAAGCTGGTAGGGGAACTGAGCACCTTCTAAGTTAGTAGTTGAGCGGCCGCCATGTTTACATGTGGCCGAGCACGTCGGGAGGTCCGCTGTTCTGACGAGCTTTGCTCAGATTGCAGCAGACCTTTCCTTAGTCATGCTCACCACATTAGTGTGCATGGTGTGGCACCGGCATGCAGGCTGATTGGGGAATGAGGGATGCACCTACTGATGCATGCCCTGCATTCGTCCAACAGTGACCGCGCCTCCAAATCTGCACTACCCCAAGATGTTGGCTGCGCAAGCGGGCTAACATAAAAATGTGTGCAAGCAAGACCTGGTGTAACAGCAATGCAAGTGGTGAACACCTGACATTGACAAATGTTGGTTTTCTACAATTGAGGTTTTAGATGTCCAATACTGGGTCAAAATGGCTGTGGGGGGAGGGATGACATGAATGCTTCCGTTGAGACATGACCAACCAGAAAAGTGAGCAATTTTTTAAGAAATAACTGTTTTTAGAAAAGTGAGGCTTTCTAGTTGCATTTCACTTCACCCTGATTGCTATTGTGATCATATTGCTATGATTTTGTGTGAAAAGTGGAGTGGTTGAGAGAGTGAACAAGTCACCGGGGGTGGGGGTGGAGATGGAGAACAGATTGTAGCGGCCAGATAGAAATGGATAAACCAAACAAAAAAAAAAACTGTTTAACATGTACTATTGAAAAGAAAGAAGGCTGTTGTTTATTTTGACTTTGTTCTGATTCTTTAGTTTACTCTCTTCACTACCGTCTGATAGGGAGCCAGGCTATGGTCTTGGTACAGTAAGGAAACAAAACAGATTTTTTTTTACATTCTAAACATTTGCTCAAGGAATTGTTTATTGTGCTGTGACCTAGTTTGCAGAACTAGACAGATCTAATGCATGGATAATGGCCAATCAGGATGCAGGATTTCCCTTACACAATGTATATGGTATGTAAGTTTATATGAACTGCTAGGATATCTCCTGTGGCATTAGAGTGTCTTCACATGCGCTGTTAGGGTGAAAGGACTGTGAACTGAGGGTGCAAGTGCAGACTCTCATAGCTCTAAGAGACAGCTATATCATCCTTATAAAATTATTATTATTTTTTATTTTACAACCTAATTACCCAAGAATAAAGAAAGACAAGCTGAGATGCCACATCTCATGTCAGGTGGGGTCCTGCTTCTCCTCATTTCCACAGTTGGGTGGCCTGGAGCATACGGAGATAGCAGTTTGTCCAGGGTCACACAATGAGTATTTGGCTGTAGTGTTTTTTCCATGCATATTTTTCCCAGCTAATTGAAATGGGAAGGCTTCTCAGTCCTGTCCCTGTTCCCCTCCACCCAGTAACCACTTCAAACCAGTACTCATCCTGACCCAGAGATGACCCCCCCAGACTTCCCCCTGTACAGGGGGCAGGAACAGGAGGGCCATCCTCCTCCCACCTGGAGGGACACAGACGGTGATGGGTCTGGTGGTCCGGGCAGCAGTGCAGAATGGGCAGGCAGAACTTCCTGGAGGCCACGGTGACCAGTTTTCAGTTTTGTCCCTAGACATTACCCAGCCGTGGCAGCACATTGAGTGTGTGTGCACATGGAGGTGTGCATATGTCATGGAATCACAGCCCCCCCCCCCACAGTATTCTGTATTGAACGTGGTGCTACCTGCAGGCCTCCACCTGGTGGCTGCCAACGGCCGAGCTGGCAGGTTTCCCAGTCTGGGAGAGGTGCGCAGTCTGTGGGATGCACAATCTTCTTCCCCTGGCAAACTACGCTCACTTCCCAACATAGGTCACTAGCAGGTAGGAGGCTGTAGTGGGGTTTGAACTTGCAATCTCCCAGTTCCCAAGCTTTGCTTTATCTACAAGACTGCACTATGTTTGATGACTTATAATCTTTTTAAGCGTAAAAAATATATTTTTTATCTAATGAGATGGACACCCCTGTATGAAAAGTGGAAAAAGTGGATGAATCAGCACTGCTTATTCAAAATAAAATTCTCATCTCCTGCTAGTTTTCATTTTTAATCTTTAACACACATACAGGGATTGGGTTACTCTGGGTTAATCTCACGATGAGGGTCACGAAACACAAGGGGAAGCTGAGTTCTTTTTTCATTTAAGGGTAGATTGATGAAGGTAATCCGACTTCTAGAGTGCCTTAAAGCTATTAATTAAAATGGACAGGAAATTTGTGCTAATTGGCAGCAGTTAGTAATGTTTCTAGTGACAGAGATGAAACTTATACCTCTGAATGATCCAAGTTTAACTGCAGCTGAATAAACACTCTAGTGCAAACTGTTTTCCATTCATGGAACCAGTAATTTGGATCTTTTACAATTTATTTAAATTCTTTGGCAACTGGGTAAGGCCCGCTGGACACATGGCCCATAGGGGTGACCCAGGAGGGAGCACATGTAGGTTAAGCAACTCGCTCTGCATCACACAGTATCATCATGACCATCATCATCATCAAATGTTATTTTTACCAGGTACATACAAGTAGGATATGCAAATCCTATTTGAAACAGTAGGCCTGCATTTGGTCGTATAAAACAGTTAATGGAACAATAGAACACACAGATTCTAGATAAGATACAAAGGCCAACATACAAATAGAATAATAGATAGGTTACAGTGAATTACAAGGCTGTAATTCCATCGAGAGGTTCTGGGGACATAGATAACCTCGAGAGCAAAGCTCGAGAGGTTTCTATATCCCAAGACTCAGATGTAAGAATAGCAGCAATAATTACTGTAACCTATTATTATTTTTGTAATATATGGATCCGATTCCAAAATGTGCTGCTTTTAAAATTCTGTGAACTGGGCTGGCTGCCTGTTGCACTGAAGAAGTGCTCGCTCTCGGCCATGCACAGACAGTATTGAAGTTGTGCCCGGATTTGTGAGGAAAGCTTTTACTTTAATTTGGTAATCCTACCGTTTATTTTCTTTGTTCATCTGGCAGGTAATCCACTTTTCTGAGAAATAAATATAAAAAAACAAACTGGACATAACTAGAGTTGCTCTCGCTAAGCGCAAGTAAACGTCCGCCATGTTTTCGCGTTTGGTTTGCCCACCTACTCAGAAAGTGTGCCAATGGCATTGCACGTTTACATTGGGTGCACAGACTGGAACGTGGCACCATGGCAACCACGTTTGTGTGGCAGGCAAACTGGCGCATGCGCTGTGGGATTTCAGTGATAATACTATCGTTCAGAGCTGAAACGATAGTATTATCAGCAGTGAACGATAGTATTATCAACAACAACCAATAGTATTATCGCTTGAGGAAGGGTAGAATTATCAGAAAGGGAGTAGTGTATTATAGGGATATTTTTGTATGACTTTTGATAGTATTATTTTAACAATCCATATATTACAATACAATACATTGTTTATTTTACAGAAAAATATTAATTCTTTACAGTTATAAGTATGGATTAACAATTTAGAAAGTGCTGTTTGAAATTTGTGAATGCAGATGGAGGTTTTGGGAATCAAACTCAGATCTGCTGGATGTGCCAAGGGCATTGCTCTGACCTCTGGACTATATTGTACTACCATCCTTATTTTACCAGGTCATAGTTTACATACATGATGCTATGCATAAACTGGTGACCATGCTCAGAGTTCTGCTCACACATTATGACTTAAAGCTGAAGTTAATCTAGATCATTGGATCCATGAACAGAACTGTAACACAGTGCTGCCCGTTAAAACAAAACAATGCAATTACTTCACTTGTTATGTAGGTACAGTTAAATATGGATATATTATGGATATGAAAATGATTCCTGAATATGGAAGTATTATAAACAGCTGCCAATTAGAAATATTCCCCTTTCATTTTTAAATTAATTGCAACCAGCCTCTCTCTTCACCTAAGCTCAGTGCAGGTTATGAGGAAGCACTCTAAGGGTTAAGTTGGTCCCTGAGAGTTGTTTCCTGCTGGGCCATAGCTGGAGGCAGAGGGTCAGATTTTCAAAGGTTGAAAAATTGCACACACATCAAAAAAAAAAAAAGAAAAAGTTACACAAGAGAGGGTTTCCTGGCACAACCACAATTTTTTCTGCATGCATGCAATTTTTAAAAAGGTTGTCTTTTTGCAAACTTTTCCACAATATACAGTAGCTTGCATACATTTTTTGCTGCAGCTATAGAAAAAATATATGTCTGGTATAACTAGGAGTGGCATTTTTTCACAGTTGTAGATGAAAGGGAAAATGCCACCTGTGCATATAAAAAGGCTGAAAATAACATTATCGCAGGTGCAGGAATTTTTCCCTGCACAAGGGAGTTACGCACAAGGACTTAGTCTCTCAGCCATGTAAAAGACTTTGAAAAGTTGGCTCAGAGTGTCTGGGTGTTTGTGTCCTCATGCCCTCTGGTTTACCAGGTGGGCTAGGGTATAAATGCCCTTCTCCCTTTTGTCTAAAAGGAAGGAGGCTAGCTAGGCATAGTGGCCTTCAACTGCTGGTTAGCAGTTGTGCATTTTGTCAGTTTAAGATCTGGATAAGTAACGAGAACCCATGGAAAGTCTTCTTCCCCTCCCAGGGGTAGGGAGAGGCTACAGCAGCTGATACCAAGTAAGATCCTGTAGCTTTGCCATGAAAGAAAGGCATGCCAACAGATCCCTACCAGAATGTCACTCACTAGGGTGCAGTGGTGGGCCTTCCCTCAATGGAGGTCACTGGGGTCCTTGCAGACCTACTTCCAGATCAGAAGCAAAGGGCAACGTAACAGTCCACCTCCATGGAATGCACAGGCAACAATAGGTAACAATGGACAGGCAGTGTACCTCCAGTAGGGTCATGCAGTCATTAATGTAGTGGATAATCAGTAGGGCATAGGTGTCTAGAAGGAGTTGGGTTCAGTCAAGTCCCACTTAGGTTGGGCTGGGTGAAGGATCCTGTTTTGAAGGTCACTTCTGGAGATGGGGTCTCCAGAACTGGATGCAGTACTCCAGATGGGGTCTCACCAACTGTCTGTACAGAGGGATGACTTCCTGTTTTCTGCTGGTGATGCCTGTCCCTATACATCCCAGTATCCCCTCAGCCCTCCCTACTGTCTTCTCACATTGCTTGCCAACTTTAAGGTCATCTGATACGATTACCCCCAGGTCCCTTTCTATTTTTGTTGTTGTTACTATCTTCCCCCATTGTCTACTCTTCCCCTGGGTTTGTGTTTCCCAGGTGCATTATTTTGTACTTCTTCACATTGAATCCAAGCTGCCATACTTTTGACTATTCCTCCAACCTTGCCAAGTCCCTTCTCATCCTTTCCATGCCTCCTTGTGTATCAACCCTGTTGCAGATCTTTGTGTCATCTGAAAAGAGGCATACTTTTCCTTCCAGTCCCTCTGCAATATCACTTATAAAGACCGGACCCAGTACTGAACCCTGTGGTACCCCACTAGTAACCCCCCTTTCTTCAGAGTGGACTCCGTTTACTATTACCTTCTGTGTCCTGTTGTCCAGCCAATGTTTTACCCAGGCTACCACCCTGGGACCCACTCCCAGGCAGGCTACTTTGTTTATTAATCTTTTGTGTGGGACTGTGTCAATTGCCTTGCTAAAGTCTAGGTAGGCCATGTCCACAGCCCCTCCCTGGTCTACTACCTTGGTCACCCAGTCAAAGAAATCAATTAGATTCATCTGACATGACCTTCCCACTATGAACCCATGCTGCATTGGGTCCTGTGCCCCACTGGCCTCTAGGTACTCAACAATTCTTTCCTTCGGAAGTGATTCCATCACTTTCCTGTGTCACTACCATAACTAAATAAATAAATAAAATGAAATAAAATATTGCCTGCAATTATCCGTTTCATTACATATTTAACAGAAAATATAAATGTAACTTATAGTTTTGAATATAAAGTTTTGCGCAATCAATGTCTTCAACAAAGTGAAATGCAGTAGCAGCAAGCATGTAAGTTACACGGGGGTGGTATGGCTGCGCCCTTCGCCACCCCCTAGATCTGCCACTGGTTGTTCAGACTGCGTTAATTAGTACCTCCTCTCTGAGCACATACATTATCCTTCTTGTCATCACAGTGTGGGGTGGGGGGCTAGGCTAAACAACCCAAGGTATTTTTCAGTGTATAAGTACAAAGAAGGCAGCAATTTAAACATAAAAACCAGAGCTCCTGACGGAAAAATGTAGTATGAAGGAAAAAAGTCTGGCATCATGGTTACCTGAACAGATGATCTCAAATGATAGGTACTGATAAAATCTGGTTCAGTACATGAAAACAAGTGACAACACAGACAACAACATAGCAGTACCCCCTCCAAAACAAACCACCATTGTTTCATGTAATTTGTATGCTTTTTTTAAAGCTTGGCTTACAGGTAAAGGTACACCCACTTTAAACTACCTGCTCAAAGATGTATGCCCTTGATTTTTTACCTGATAGTGCATTATACACATATCCCACACCATGAATAACAGTATAAAAATATATTATAAAAAGCCTCTGCTGGACACATTAAATCACAAAGAAAATACTTCTGCCTCCAGACATCAGCCACTTCTGTGCATCTGAAGAACCCCCACATGAAGATAAACTCTCATTCATATTTTTGGAACATGGTTCAATTTAACCTGACACTTGTGAATTTACTTTCCTCAATGTTCCCCCTCCACCCGACCCTCCCTCTCAGCACCCACCACCCCACACTCCCCCCATAAATGTAACACTGACACTGGGGGTGCCACATCACCCAGTGTCATCACTTAAAATATAGAAAACTGTCCCTTGTCATTTTTTTTTGAACCCTGTAAAACAGAAAACTGTCCATCGTTGTCTGTTGTGCCATTAGTCCCCCCACTCGACCCTCTCACTCAGCACCCACCATCCCACTCCCAAGCCCCTACTTACCCAGTGGGGGTCTGAAGCTGTGATCTTCTCCAGACCATAGAGATGTCTTCACTCTTTAACACGGACCACAAACTGAGGAAATCAGGTAATTATGGTTGAGGAAAAGAGGTAATTAAGTACTGTGAGGCAGGCATTGTTAAATTGGAGCAAGAAACAGATAATCATTTCTACCATAATATCAGTAAAGTTGAAGCTGAAGCCTAGAGAAACTGAGGCAGAATAAAGACGAAACTAACAAATTGGCTGACAGAAGGGTGCAATAATAATAATGAATAGCACAGACTATGAGCAAAAAGTATGAGGACAATTGGGGGATTTGAACTTTTATGAGAAAGTCAAGAGTGACCTAACTAAGGTTTTAAAGAGTGAAATCAATAGATACTTAAATTTTGCTCTCGACAGTAGTTTGCTACCAGAACCCACTGTTTACCAACTCAGTACTTGGAAATCAGGTATGCAGTTCAATGTATTTCAATGGGGTTTTCAACTTAGTGACACAACTTGGACATTTTCAATATTTTTGCCCCACAATTTCAACGTACCTTTTTTGGGACACCGCCTCAAGTGCAAGTGACGTTAGGTAAATCTGTCCCAGAAGGTGATTTTATGGTCGCTGCACAAAAATCATCTTTCAGGCAGTAGCTGAAAATTTTCTCCACCATTGTTCATGAGGTGGGGTCATAAGAAGAGTATGCTGAAAATCTGGCATAAAAATATTAAAAACCAACAAAGTTATGAGCCTACATTGAAGTTTGTAAACGCAGGCTCATAACTTTGGTCATTTTCAATATTTTGACCCCAATTTTGCCACATTTTCCTACTTCTGTGATGTTCTCTTAAGGCTAACTGGTGCACTAACACAGACTTTGCAAAGAATATATTTATAGCTATATATATATATATATATATATATATATATATATACACTGTATAGGTATGAGGTCATTACATCATGTCTGACTGTGCAAAACAATAATGCTGCATGCAAAATTTCATGTGGCAAAATAAGTTTGGGAGAAAATATTGACTGGAACACCACAGCACATGCCATTGGCAACAATGCCAAAATCTTTGTTTATGCAGGGGGCTCATCCCTCAGCACCCCCAACATGGTGGGGGCTTTGCCCCCCACACCTCCCCAACTAAAGTAACCAAGGGGAACAAGGGGGAAAAAGGGAAAATCAGGAGCGGGGAACTTAGTCTTTAAAAAAAAAAACAGCTCGGAAGATGGGGAATCAAACCACAATCGCTGGGTCTTTACTGGACCAGGTGCTTGTGCCTTAGTCCCTCCACCTCGGGAGCAGCTTGACCAGGCACGGCACTTCTCATGTCTTCATTCCTTCCTCCAGTTCGTAGTGTGTGACAGGGGTAGCTGTAGTTTTCTACTGCTATTATACTCCTGTCACTGTACTTCATTCTGCACTTTAGACTGTGTTGTCATTCATGCACTGCTTCAGCAGCACTATATTGTCCTGGTACCATATATTGATATATGTATCCTTCCCTCAGCCTGTAGCCTCCTGTCCCAAGCAAAAGGTACAGCTCCAAGCCAGGGCCTCATGGTGATACTCCCTTCATAGGTAGAGAAATATGTCACCAGATGTTGCCAACACAATTTGTTGTACCTTTCTTCATGAAGGGCCCTGTGGGCCCAGCACGAAGAAAGGAGATCATGGGTGACATTGTTTGTTCAGGAAACAGGGTGGGCATTAGGGTTGAAAATACCAAGGAAGACCCCATCATTGGTTCGCCAACACTCCGGAGACCCAAAACCCTAATTTTTTTTTACTTTTGCTGCTTGGAGGGGTGGGGTGGAGAGTTAGGGTAGGAAACCCTAACACCACATTTTCCAACTTTTGTGGTGTTAACTTGAACACTAACTAGTGTATTAATGAGTTTTTTGCAGAGACTTTCTTTTCTTTTCTTTTTGAGATCATAGAATTGTATCTTTACACATGCAGATCCCTTAGTGACTTGCAGGAACAGATGCAGATGCACAGGCTCTTGGATCCTGCAGCAAGGGAAGACTCTGTCCACCTACAGAAGTGCAGTGATAGATGTCAATAATTCATGGGGCTGTCTGGTGGGATATGGAAATGTAGGGCCCTCTGTTCCCTTCACTTCCAAGTAGCCACAGATACAGATGCACAGGACAAAAATTATATCTGTCAGTCAATGCACCAGGCCCTCTGTTACCCACAGGTGCAGAGGTGCACAGTCCTATGCCAAAAAGACAATTGTCTTCACTATATGGTACAAGGGCCTGTGCCGACAACCCTGCAGCTTTCATTCCCTAGCTGTGGGGGATTGTTACATAACAACGTCATCCCCTCAACCCTTACCCCATTCAGCTGGGTAACTGAGCTCACCCCCAAACTCAGCTCACTAGCACAGGATCACAAAACATATCTGCTTAGGTGAATGCTGGCACTTCACCAAAGTGTCTTAACAATTATGTATATATATTTGTAATTTTAACACCAAATTTTCAAGATAGCCATTTTATGACTCCCCTTATAAACATGACATGTAAGATTTATAGTATATTGGCCAAATGTCATTTCACACCAGAAGTGCAAAAACACATCTCATCCATGATTTAAAAATGACACCTGTCATATTTGAGAGGTGGTGTGGAAATATGGATATGTTGAATGTCTAGAGTCAAAATATTGAAAATTAGCAAAGTTGTGAGTGAACATAGTGCAATGCTCACTCATAACCTGGGTATTTTACTGTATTTGTAGAGCAACATTTCAAAGTAGCCTTCTTATCACTCCACCTCATGAACCCGGTAGGTGAACATTTTCAAATCCCTGCCAAAAACATAGTTCTGTGCCACAGGTGCAAAAACACATTTTGACCAGATTTGAAAAATGACAGTTGTCACGTTTGTGAAGTGGTTAGAAAAAATTACTTGAAAATTTGGGGTTAAAATATTTAAAATTACCAAAATGACAAACAAGTGTAGAAAAATGTCAACATATGTTCATAACTTTGCCATTTTACATGTTTTAATCCTAATTTTTCAACATGGCCTTCTTATGGCCCCACCTCATGAACAAGGCTGCTGAAAATATTGAAACCTCACCTGGAAGGTGATCTTGCAAAATGGCCACAAAATTGCCTTTTGGGCCAGATTTGCATACTGTAGGTCCATCACCATTGGTCATGAGTTGGGGTCCCAAAAAGGCCATGTTGAAAATGTGAGGTCAAAATGTGCAAAAATGACAAAGTTATGATTCAAAGTTCAAAATGCCACTGAAACACACTGAACTATAAGTACCTTAGTTTCTCATATTGCAGTCACTGGTTCCAGCAACAAGATGTGTCTTTGATCAGAGAGTGGATCTTTACCATGGGACATGTTCAGGTGAGTGAGGGGGTGTGGGAGTAATAGAAGCTGAGTGGGAGATCAGTGTGGGGGTCTGATTGGCAAGGAACCATTTTCTTTTTGTGCAGGTAACATAAAAAAAGAGGGATGGTTTTCTTTTTTTCCGGGGATTGTGACACTCCAACACTGGGGACTGGGCACTACAGTGTCAGGCTACTTGACAGCACCAGGGGTGGGCATCCCAGTGCCACCATGTATTTAATGGAAGGGGGGAGGGAATGATCTGGAGGAGAAGGGGGTCACAAGAAGTGGTACCAGGGATGGGCACCCATGTCTGCTTATGTATTACTAAAAACATATATAAACATTGGAAATGGCAGATGGGTGACCTGGGGGAGGGAAAAAGAAGCGGTACAGGGTGGGCACCCCTGGTCCACTTAATAAATAAAGGGATGGATAGATAGATAGATAGATAGTTAGATAGATAGATAGATAGATAGATAGATAGATAGATACTGCAGAACTGAAAATTATTGCACTCGCTAAATTTCACGGTTTGGGTTGAAGTTACTTGTTAGTTGCAGTTTAATTTTGTGGTTTTTGTGTCAGCAGTCATGATACCTGAGCAAGCACTGAAGTGCATCACTAATTACATGCAATGCCAGGCAATTCCACACACTGTAACACCTTCTGCACATAATCCCCAGAACCCATTCAGAGGCACTTAAGTGATCCCACTGTAAGCAGTTGCCATTACCAAGTGATTAAAAGTGAGTCATTCACTGTAATTGTAACTGCCTACTTCCCTGTATCTGCTGTTGCGCTTTGCGGTTTGAGTGTGCAGTGCAACCAGTTGCTACTATAATATTCTTCGTCCAGTGGCTGCAGAGATGTAAGAGCATCAAGCGGAAGTTTTCCTTGATGCAAGAGATTACCCCTGGAGCTCTCAGTGATTCAGCGGGGGTGTCTTTAAAGACTGCTGATAGTGTGGAGCAGGATCTACATCGAGCTTCCTCACCTCCCAGAAAAAGATGAATTGAGTACTGCCGTTACAGCCCTGAGCTCAGGTATGAACTTGGGCATTATGCAGCAACACGGGGTGTAATGAATGCAGTTCATCACTACCACAGCAAGTATGGGAAAACCATCAATGAAAGCTCAGTGAGAAAATTTAAGGCTGATTACCTGGACAAGATAGAAAGTTCAGGCGATCCAGCCGTAGTTGAACACAGTCTGCCTACAAAGCCATGGGGTCGTCCGTCTTTACTGCTCAATGATGTTGAATTAGAAATGACAAAATCATCAAGAGTCTTCAAGCCAACGGCACAGTAGTAAATGCTCATGTGGTGGCTGCTGTAGCAGTCAGAGTGGTCAAATCTACCAAGCACAAGCTGCTGGCAGAATATGGGGGGGGTCTATCACCATAACCAGGCAATGGGCCTGGCATTTCTTAAATCGCATGGGTTATGTCAAAAGAAAGGGTATGAAGGCCGGACAAAAGACATCAAGTGACTATGAGTCACTGAAAGAAAACTTTCTGGCCCATATAAGTAAAGTCTGCAGACAAGAGCTAGTGCCGCCTGAGCTCATTATAAACATTGATGAGACAGGGGTTAACCTTCCCTCCCCGATGTATTCTGGTTAATTTCACCATCCCCGTAATTATCTTCCTTATCAGGTACTCTCCAGTGAACTTGCCAGCTACATCCACTTTTCAAGCCAATCCATTGAAAAGGCCACTCTGCTCATATTAATGTACATATCTTGATTATATGTATACATCATGCTATCCTGTACATATGTGTATTTTTTACTTCTCTGTTTGACACTGCATCTTGTTTTACCATGTTACTGTAATACAATTTTTGTTATGACAAGGTCCATCTTGCAAATGAGCCTTGCTCAATGGTGCCCGCCTGGATAAATAAAGATTTGATTGATTAATTGATTGATTGATTGAACCTTGTCCCCTATGGCCAATGGACTATGGAGGAGCCTGGGATATGGCAAGTAGATGTGACAGGGCTTGGGGACAAGAGACCAGTTTTCCTACTAATGGAGTGCACTCTGTCTAGTGATTTTCTCCCCCCCAGGTTATCTATCGGGGGAAGACTGATGCCAGCCAGCCAAACTAACACTTCCCAGCAGAGTGGTGCATCACGCAAAGTGAAAATCACTGGGCTAATTCGGTTCATGGACTAATAGTCACGGTATATTTTGATTAGGTCAAGTGGGAGCAGTGAAAATGTAGCAGGGACCATTAGTCACCAGCATAGTTGTTGCGGTCATGTAGTTACCATGACAGTTCTGAGCATATGATTCTGAGTAAATGAAACCAAGGGCACATAGAAAGAATGCTGAAACTCAACAAATAAAAATCAATTGCATGCCTGGCATTACCGCTCTGGGACAAGCACTCATTCCATTCGTTCCTGGGCTCCATCCTCTCCCACAGGTCCTACTCTCTCCCTGGTGACACCCACAGCTGACACTGGCTACTATGCTCAAATACTGTGAATCGGTTAATGACAATTTCAGTGTGCAGGGGTGCATTATGTGAAATGGAGACCGCCATCACCACCCTGGCATGAATGGACTTTTCCTCAGACCTGCTTTCTTAGCTATTCCTTATGTGTTATGGGCTACGTTTGTTGTGGGTCTATTGTGCTGCAGCTACTTTCCTAAAGCACTGTGCTGCGACGAGTAATACTGCTACAGTTTATCCCCGCGATGATTACTGTAACCCCAAACTGTTCTGGTGACCTTTTGTCCACAAATAAGACTCCACAATGTTTTGTCCGGGGACCAAATGGCTGTATGCAGGCTAATTCACACACAATGTTGTCCTATATTGATATCATCCTGAAACCTTACATTGCCAGTGTCATTACAAAACTACAACTGCCCTGTGAGTAGTGAACCCTGTTGATTATGGATTTATACAGGGTGCACAGCACTGCAGATATTCTGGAGAAGCTGGAGAGCGAGGCTATAGTGCCAATATTTGTACCAACATCATGTACTAATCTTTTCAATCCCTAGACATGTTGCTAAACAACATTTTCAAAGACTTCCTGAAAACTGAATTAATGGACTGGTATGCTGGGCTAATTACAGACCAGATTAAGTCAGGATCTCAGCCAGATGCAATCAAAGTGTATTAAAAAATTTTGTGCATTAAATCTAAACATGCTGGATGGTTGGTGGACACCTTTAACAAGCTGAAGGAGAGGTGAGAGGACTGTATCCGTGGGTTCACACAAGCTGGGGTCTCTGAGGCTTACTATGACTGTCTAAACAAGGTACTGTAGGACACTCCTGCAATAAGTGAAACCTTTTAATAAATTATAGTACTGTAACTGATTGATGCTCTTGTTTCCTTATAGAGTGATATCCCTACTATGACTGTGAGTAGTGAAAAATAATCTGCAACTGGAACTAGCCACTTAAAAAGGTAACAAATGACACTGCAAAGCTTTAAGTGTTATGAACAGGCTCAGTGTAGCACTGTAGTGAGACGAACTTGGTTTTCTTTTGTTTTTCAGGCTGAGCAACTGATGGCTGCTGTACTGCTGTTACCCTCTTGCTGAAACTGAATTTTAAACACTTTTTTTGTAGATGAATGAAATAAAGATTTAGTACTGAAATTAATGTTTGCTGTTTGTTTAATTTGGTGCCCCCTACAGTCCTGTGAAAATAGCAAGAATTTTTTAACAGTGAATATTTTCAATTCTACAGTAGATAGGTAGATAGACAAGCAGATAGACAGACAGGCAGACAGAGGGACAGACAGTGAAAAAGAGAGACAGAAACAATCAAACATAACAGGGGATCAGCAGCTCACTTCTATTACTGCAAACCACAACATGACTTTAAGCTGCATCTGTGGAACTCAAGAAAGTCCCACTGTTCTCATACAGAGAACACAGGTGAACAATTTATCTTGCTAAGCTGGGCACCCTGGATTTTGGGTGCCCAGAAAAGGTATTTCTGGCCATTACTTTAAAAAAACAGATATCAGAATTTAGCTAAACAGGTCCAATTTACTTAGGTTCAGGATTTTTTTTAATTACACCATTGTATGTATTTTCCATGTTTTATATTTCTGGGGGAAAAAACAAGATGGCGGGTCTCAGACCACAAAAAATTTTTTTTTGTGCTGTGAGAAGCAAATGGTGAGAAACCAAAAATGGTTCACAACACAGAATGTTTGGTGTTGTATCAGAGCATTATCCTAGAAACCCTACGGAGCATTCTCTGAACAGAAAAAAAATAATATTTAAATCTTTATATCTCTGGAACCATTTAATATTTTTTCACAAAACCTTCCAAAGACATTACTGTGGCACAGCATATTTCTACCCTGAAAGTTTCATAAAAAAATATTCAATTCCATGTAGGTTGTAGGTGAGAGCAAACCCACATCCCATGTTAAGTATGGGGGAAAAATTAGACATCTACAGAAAAATGACACATGCAGATCTCAGGAACTGCGCAATCTGCCATCACAGAACTTTCCATAGGTGTCAGAGTGGCTCAGTTAGTAGCACATCTGCCTCTGGGTCAGAAGGTTGTGGATTCTAGTCCCACACTGGAATTGGGCTCATGCCTAAACGCTGGCACCCAGGTGCAGTATTACAGGGGGGTGCTGTACTGTTGGGGTGTGCTGTCCTTTGGGTGAGACGTTAAACCAAGGTCCCTTCTACCCATCCTGGTGCTGTCCTGGTGGGTGTCCAGGTGGAAGTAAAAGAACCCAAGGCACTTTTCACAAACAGTAGGAGAATTTTATTGTCAGAACATAGCAAACAAAATAGTAGCATTACAGTGTAAGTGTTATAAGACAGACAGTAATAATAAAAAAAAGAGCAGCATGGAAACTGGACCACAGCTTACGAAATCTTGAAGGATAAAGAATCTGCTTATCCTTCCAATAAAGTTTTTAAGACAATTATGAGCCATATTAACAACAATAGCAGGAGGAATATATTTTTGCCGAATCGTAAAAGCACTCCGTGCCTGCCACAAATAATACTTAAAAGAGCAAAACACACTTGTAGAATTTGCAAAGAAAAACAATTCCATTCTGGAGGGGAAATACTTAAAACAACAATCTCATAGGTAACTGTAGAAAAGGCAGGCCAGTGTCAGTTGAAGCTTACTTGTTTCCATTAAGCACTACTAATTGGACATTCAAAAAGGAAATGGCTTTGAGTTTCAGTTATACTACTACTACTACAGGAGCGTTGTGGACACATTCTGTCCACAAGGGCAGTATGTTTTAGGGAGTCCCTAACTGATACATTTCCATGGAGACTGAGCCATAGTATGTCCACCATGTAACATGGAATCCTCTTAATAAGTTGTGAAAGTACCATTTCCACCTTATCTGAAGGACAAAACTTGAGATCAACTTTGGGGTGAGAAATTAATTTCATGCATAGAAAAATATAATTCTTTCCTCTGCAATCTGGCACAGTCATCAGAGGATAGGTTCCATAAAAACAATTTTTTTAACAGCAGTTAAAACATACTCTGGGAGAACGTGGTCATATGCTAGATCCAAAGCCTTAGGTCAACTGGTAAACTTAAAGGCTAGAAAAGGTAATAGCCAGTCTGCTACCAAAGGGATCCAAGAACCAGGGGCCTCTAGCATAACCAGAGTAAAATTACTGACAAATACTAATGTGAAATACAATAGGGTTCATCATGCAGAGACCCCCTCTGGCCAGGGTCCGATAAGTAACATTCCCTTTAACCAGATTCAATAGAGACCCTCAGAGGCCTTCAAAAAAAAAGGCTCAGTAGTCTTGTCTCCAGGGAAGGAGGAGGTGGAAAAACATAGCTAAGATAAATAAAACAAGGAAGCAATAATGTCTTAATTAGACAGACATGTTTTAGTTTAGCCAAAGTTCTATGTTTCCAAAGAAGGAGTTTTTTCTCTGCCTGCAAGAGGCATCGTTCCCAATTAAAGTGTACTACATCACAGTGATTAAAATAAATACCCTGGAGTTTCACAGGATCATGACAAATGGAAATCTCAGCAGCTGCTGGGGAAAGAGGCTGTGGAGGATTGCAATTGGTACGGCCACACTTTTTGTGTAATTGATTGTGGAACCAAACATACAGGAACAATTCTACAATAGAAACGGTACTGTGTCACCGTATACCGAATCCCTTATTATGACATAAGTCATCAGCAATAAGCTAGAACCCTGAGTTCAGGGATATCAGGAACAATTTTAATGCCCACGATAGGCACTCTGCTTTGGAGTAAATGAAGTAATGGATCTATAGAGAAGACATATAATAAAGGGCTTAAGGGGTAATCCTGTCACACTCCACGTTTATGAGGAATGGGTAAACCTAAACAGGAGTTAACATATGGGAGTAGGTGAGCTTCTGAATAAAATAACTGAACCCAAGATACAAAAAGGGGAGGAAGACCATACTGCCATAATACCTCAAAGAGGTATAGGTGATCAACATGGTCAGATGCCTACTCCTGGTCTACGGAGAGCACATATCCTTAACAATGACCCTGATTACCCCTTTTGGAAAGTTCTCTGAGTAAAAGTAAATTGTTCATAATTCTACAAGCTGAAATCGCACAACACTGCGATGTGGAAATAAGAAATTCTGCCTCTGGGGATAATCAACTGGCCCATAATTTAGCCAAAAATGTGTAGTCAATGTTTAAGAGGCACAGAGGACTCCAACTGTGTAGTAGATTTCTGTAGCCCTTTTTATACAAGATGAGCAATGCTTGTTGCAAAGAAAGGGGTAGACTGTTTCGTAACTTCATACAGCTGGTGGACCATGATGATGTGTTGTGTTCAGAGAGCTGTATGTTTGTCTTAGCTGATGATGGCTGTCTCTGCTTAGTTGTGTTGCTTTACCCCCTCTGCTGCTTTTGTGGGGGAGGGAGGAATGAGAAGTTATGGTTGGAAACCCCAACACTGCATTTTCATACGTTTGTTGCTTTAATAAGATCACTAACTGATGCAGTAACAGTTGTTTGCCATGAATACATAATATATATATATATATATATACATGTATATTATATTTATTTATTTGCTTTTGGTATATATATATATTTATATATATATATAGTGGTAAACTCAGATACTGGAGGAGAGGGGGTTTCCCTTAGTAAGACAGGTCAGGGTACAGCTGCAGCTAATTTGGCTGATTAGCTGCAGCTGCACAGACAGGAGAGCTTTAAAAACAGGAAGGAAAAGCAAGCAGGCAGTTGCTGCAGGGGTAGAGGGCTGACAAGCTGCTTGGATGTATTCCAGAACAGGAGTCCCTTAAGCAACCCTCAGGAGATTGGTCTCCTGAATTAGGCCAAAAAGAAAAAAGTTATTTCCATTGTGAGTTTTCCGTTTTACTGTTTGTGTTCTTCCAGAAGGTCTAGCCTTCTGGAAAAGGGGGATTTCTAGTTAGGGTCGGGGATTGTTTAGTCAGTGCTCCCACCCAGAGCTAGGCCCCTTTATTTCTGTTTTTGTTTCATTTTCCTCGGTGGGGCTTAAAAAGGAAAAGGGCAGAAACCCAAAGTTCTGTGTCACCAACAATATTAAGAAAATAAAAATATACCTGGTTGGTTTGATGTTAACAAACTGGTCTTCCTGAGACTCCTTAAACACCGCAAAGCTGATCCTGAATCCCGTGGCGAAGTTGCGCCTTGTCTCTCTCCCTCCCTCTCTCTCTCTCTCTCTATATATATATATATACACATATACATAGTTCTGTGAGTACAGTTTGACTGCGTGCTTCTGCTTCGTCTTTAGCTTGCTAAAGCTAGAAAGAGTAGGGACTGCAAGAGAAGAGAGTGAAATGTCCACAATGCAATTAAAGGCACAAAATAAATGGAAATTAAGTCATAAGCTGTAAAGATTTTAATTAAATAATAGGCACTATTACCAATAATCAGAAAAAGTAAACAAAAAATCTTCATAGAATTTTTATTTCTTAAAACCTATCATGTAATTTATAGTATCAATATATATATACAAATAGTGAAGCAACTGTTGATGGCTGGACTCCAAGCTTTCATCTAAAAGTGTTCTAGACCCAATGTGTCTAGACCCAACAGCTCCAAAGTTAGGCAATTCAAAAGATGATTTAAAACAGAATAACGTTAGACCCATTAGAGCTAGACATTTATTGTTTTAATTAAAACTTGGACTCAGGTAAGTTGAGACATTGAAATAAGATGCTGCTTCAGCTATCATGTATTTATACATAAAACCATACAATGTTTCACTAAATTTTAATTATTTTTAACATATTATATGAACATGTATAGACATGTAGAGACACATGAGAACTGTATTGTTAGGATCTGTTCATGTTGATCAGACTCCAGGCTGTATTGTTATAGTCATGTTGAGTGGACTTCAAGCCTTCATTTAACAAAATCTTACATTTCTACACCTAACAATTTAAATGTAGTAGCTTTTGAAATATAATTTCAAGCTTTATAAAACATCATAAAAATTATTTCTGGAAATGAGAGATACTAGTGGTTATTCTGTCAAAGAATAAACTTATTATTTTCTTGTTTTATTCATTGTGAGGTTACAATCTTTCTGACAGGCTATGTGATTAGAGTGGTATATAATCGGCTCATCACTATAATATTGCACATGAGGGTGGGAAGTTGTAAGTTTCCATTTTATACTTTTCAAGCGTTATTAGATATTATTTATCAAGTATAACATTCTGTTATTTCTTTTCATTTCTGATGGTACAGTATTCTTTAGCTGTATCATACCACATAAGGAATTAGGTTCTTTTCCCCAAAAAATGTATTCAGAGAATGTTATTTTTTTCTTACTCATGGACTTAATAGCCATATTGTGGGCTGTCAGAGCAAAGGACAATATTTTACAATTTTTTCTATTGCAGCACAGTGTTCATGGTCCTGCTGCTCTTTAGTTCCATGAATTATAATTAAATTACAGCTTTAATTAAGGTTCTCTGTGTTTCCTTCAAGGAGTAATAAAGGAAGACAACACAAAATGGTAATACCAAATGCATGCTGAAAATAGAAAATAGAGTAAGAATCGACGTTCTGACCATAGATCTTCTATAGGAATTATCTAAAAAACCAAAAAGAAAAGTTTTTAAGAGATCTAAGAGTGATAAAGGATATATATGTCAGGAAAGAAAATGGAGAGGATCTAGGAGAAAAAGTGGTATATAGACAACGTAAAAATAGAACCTGGAAAAGAAAAAGGTGATGATGGGTATGAACCTTTGGTTCTGAGTGTTTGGGTAGGGTTGCTTGAAATCACAGAATCAGAATTGGATTCATCAGATTCTGAGCTTTTTTTTTTGATTTTGGAATTTCAGTGTTTGGGGCCAAAAATCCAAATTCCATGACAGCTGTGCCAGATGCGGAATCAGAATCTGATTCCACATACAAAGACCCACACCATTTACATACAACTTCTCCTAGCTCCCTCCCTGCTCCCTCTACCTTGATTTAGCAGCCACACAGCTGCTATGCTGGCTGGGGTCCATGGAATCTCAGGTGACTGTAGGTAGGGGTGGCATAGGGTCATCTGTTACAAACATCTGCCAGACAGTCCCAGAGGTAGTCCAAACAAACAGTAAAGCAAAAGGAGGGCCCCTAGGATGAAGGGATTTGCTGCTATGGCTGAGTATCTCAGGAGAATAACTGGAAATGAGGCTCACTCACACAAATCCATAAATCACATTTTCTCTTTTTATTTTCAACTGTCAATTTAAGACCAACTTTTCGTGTACACACATTTCATCAGGGTGTACTGTACACAGTATATTTTCACTGTAGAAATATATGAAAATAAGCAATATTCAGTTTTTCATTTTTAAAGTGCAATTTATAACCCAGTTAAAATTATTTTTAATTATATATATTTTAATATGAACAGACTAAACTAATGTACTATGAACCAGTTCCTCTATAAATATGCTTTCTAAATCCTTTTAAACAGTTAACTAGTTTTTAAAAAAATATGCAGTGTCACAGTACTTCTTTAAGAACACAAAATGTAATTTAATACGTTTAAGTTTTTATCAAGTGTCAATAAATGTTTTTGTCGCTGTTCCCTCAAGCCTGCCAGATCCAGAAGAACTAGAAGAAGTAGTTATATCAATGGAAACTGTTCACTCACAAGTACTGACTAATTTCTATGAGGTGTACCAGCGTACTTAAATTGACAGTGACAGTGTCATTACATTAAAAAAAAAAAGCTGGTTCCATGCCACTGGGCGATAGGGGATCGCCCTGCATGCTGGTGTCCCAGGTTTGCGCCATGAGCCCAGAAAGTCAGGAGCGGAGACCAGCAGTAGGGTTTAGGGCATCCTAGGGACGCTTTCCTCCCGAGGGGGTTGGCGCAGGTCCACACTGCCTAGAGCGACTCCTGGCAACGACGCACGATGCGGCATGGGTGACCACACACCACTGGGGAGTCATGCTAGGAGGTCGCTGTGCATGCAATTGCTGTGGTTGGGAGGAGGAGAGAAAAGCAGAAAGGCTGCCGCCCAACCGACCAGATGACAGCCCCCGGGTCCCCTCGTGCCACAAAGCCCTGGCGTGTTGCCAGATCTAATCCCCCACCAAGTGCCCAGACCAGTAATGGAGCTGCTTCCCTTTCTGTGGGCCCGGGAGGGTGGGAGGTGCCCCCAGCTAAGGGATACATCCGGGGTGACCAGAACACGGTGGATGGCTGCTGGGCAGACCTATTGGTGGAGGAGGGCCTTGGCAGCCTGAAGGAGTGGCTGGTCGGGGGCCTAAAGAGGAACAAAAAAATATATAATGATTGCATGTCTGATAAATAAAAACCGAGAGGATTTTAAATGTTTTTATCCTTTGCATTGAACTTCTCATTCATTTTAGTATTAATGCCTTTTAAACTTGGTTTAGAAGTACCACTTAGTACTGACTGGACACACATTTCAAAGTTCAAAAATTATAGCTGTAATTAATCAAGCAGGTGAAGTTAACAAACACCCTTGAAAACTGTAAGTTTCTAATTATCTGTGTTCAAGTACGAGCATCCTCAAAGGTGCTGTTAAAAAAGAAAGAGAAGTCACAGTTTTAGCTTTAAATGGTATTATATTAAGTAACACGCTACTTTAGGGAAAGCATTCCTAGTTTCAAAGCTTATCTGTGTCCTGAGTAATCTGTAGCTTTGTGATAACCAAAAGGACAAGCCACTCAGAGAGAGAACTGTTTTACTCTAAAGCTCTTGGACCAGAACTACCACATTAGTGTGATGACATCACACGCTGGGCGATGCATGATGACATCTCACACACTGCTGGTTTCTACAGATGGCAAAACCCCTTAAAGTGCTCAAGATCTTTTTTCCAGGGGAGACTGGAACAATGGAGAATTTTGTTTTTACTGAATAACACGTATACACTTATGTATTAGACATACATCAAATGTGCCTATGTTTAAAAATATTTTTTTTAAATGTAAAGACACAGTCATTATTAGTTTAAGTAAGCTCAGCATCAGGAGGATAGTGGCGGTACCCCCCATACCCCGCCCTGACCTCGGGAGATGACACCTGGTTCCATTCCATTTCCCATGATCCTGCATCTTGCTGATGGTGACAAGTTTGTTACACAAATTGAAAAATCTGTTCCTTCAGTTGTACTATGGCACTTGTGCTGTTGCGTAGAGTCCCAGTATGAACATTTCCCCCATAATACCTAGAAGCCCTGAGTGACCTAGGAGACAAAGTGGCCATCCTAAACAAAGTCCTGAGGTTAGCTTAACCACCACCAGATGAGGCATGGTGGCGAGGCTAAGTTAACCCTTGGGCTGTCTTCAGGTTGGCTTCTTTGACTCCCTGGTCACTCTGGGCTTCTGGATAGTGTGGAGGAGCAGTTTGGAATGGGACTTTGTGCAGTGGCATAAGTGTGTAACCAGCATAAAGAAAAATGAATGCTTTTATTTACTTTATCAAACATGCTGTCATTACCGTTCACCGCCATTAGCCAGCTGCAGGATGGGAGGGGCCAGGTCTCCTCTCTCAGGGTCTCATCTCTCATGGTCAGTTGGGTCAGACTAGGGTTGCGGTATGTTGGTACCACATTTAGTCAGAGGACTTGGGGGGCCAGGGTAGTAAAAGAAGGCTTACTGTGGGTGGTGGTGTGGGGTGTGGTCATACACTAATAGTTAGATGGTGTGGGACTCAATGTACATGGAGTAGTCACAGAATTTATTTGGCAGTGCAGCATTTTGGACTGCCAGACCAGAGGACCCTCTGCCACTTCTATGTACAGCCACCTGAGCTTCCAAGGACTCCAGCCTGCATCTAAGGTAGGGTGAGGTGATGGAAGCAAGGGTGGGGTAGGGCTGTGGGGAGAGTTTTTTTAGAGCTTACTGGGTTGGGGAATGCTTTGCAGTTTAGGAAAGTGGAGCCAGATGCAAAATCAGAACTTCTGATTACATTCTTCTGCCTTAATCGGAGGTAGAATGGAACTGGACTCAGACCTGGAATTTCTGAAATTCTGACTAGGTACGAATGGAAAAGATTCCATAGAATCTAAGCAACCATAGTTTTGGTCATCTTTTCTCCCAATGAGCACTGCATATAGCACACATGCCCTAAGTGCCCCTTGGACCCTTGTTTCGTTGCTACTGCCATCCACCCCTTTTCCTCCATTAGCTCACCTGTCTCCATCTGGGCATCTTCTCCAAGGTATCTTCAGCCAAGGAACCTTGTTCCCGCAGTACTTCTATGGGTAGAACCCTCCTCAAGAGGGTTCTGTACCATGTGAACTTCAAAAGGGTGGTAGTTCCTCTGGAACAGAAAGCGTGAAAGGTCACACGCATATCCAGCCTGGTACATCCAGTCATGGTAGTGCAAACACTGCCATGCTGATAAGCATCTTACGCATTTAGTCATCCAATGGAACACTGAGTCTATTTACCCACAGCTAGGCATGCAGTATGAGAAACATATTTGAAATTATATGTAAACCACCTGAGTGTCACATCTGGCCCTCCTCCGAACTTCATGGGATTTGCGCAGTGAGGTTCTTTACTTGTTTTCACACTGTGGGTTATAAGAAATAAGAGTGCAGCACACTCTGAGGAACACACAGCCCCACCAAAATAATTGAAATGTCCACACACTGAACTGCAGGGAAATTCATCCATATTCACTCACTTCATGAAAAATAGCAGGTCACCACAAAAGAGTTGATCTGAATTCAAAGCGCTTGGCTCTCTATTTACAAAGCACACCAGATTAGAAATGTACCTCATATAGCCCCTTCTAAAGTAGTTTACAATACTACTGAAAATACCTTTCAGATATAAGGTTTACCTCTACATCCTGCCACCAGAAATTCTGTTCCATTTGAACACATGGCTCTTTGCTATTCTCCTTATCTTACCATTCATCCTTATGTCTTGGCTCGCACTCAGGCCTGCAAGCATATGTCTCTCTCATAGTTACATAGATTACAGCTCTCATTGACGCAGTCACTACTCTAGGGCATTGAATAGTGCTGGATGAAATTAAATGAATCCAGTTCACTCGCTTTTTGTGAAATCACACATTTTGTGTAATTTTGCAATATAGTGAACTAGAACAGTTTTTAAAATCAACAATTCTTAGTAAAATTGTATCTTTTTTAAATTACATGTTTTAAATTTGCAGTTTGGGGGAAAAAATAGTGCCAGCTGCATAAACAGTGCATTTTTAAGAACTCACATTTTTAAAAATGTGCAATATGGGGTAAAATTGTGCTTTTTGAATGAAAATGGGTTGGCGGAAGTATACCAGGTTTTTGCACAATTTCATGAAAATTATGTGAATGTGAAACTTGCAATTTTACACATATAATGAAAATGTTGCTCAGCACCAGTATTGGGTAACCCACCCCACTTAACAGTCTTGTTCAGTGTTGTGCCTTCTGATGAGGTACGAATTACTGGCTACCTATCCTGCTACCACACATTCAGTCACTTCACTACCAGTCTAGCATTGCTTGTAAAGCGCTTTGGGATACTGTGTATGAAAAGCACTATATAAATGCTGATTCTTCTTCTTCTTCTTCTTCTTCTTCTTCTTCTTCTTCTTCTGCTGCATCTCACCCTTTCATATCTTGGTGTTGGTCTTCTTTACCTTACAGGGTTTCTCTCTTCTACAAAAGCTCTGGGCCTCTGACTCTCACTGCATCAGTTGGGATCTTTTGCTCACAAACTACCCACGGGGAGTGACTGCGATCAGACCTCCGCCATTTTGCTGAAGCCTCTTTTGGTCTCTGTCACCCCAACATGAAATGCAGGCCCTCAGAATGTGTCCCCAGAGGGGGTACCACCCTCAGCCAACACTGTTTCTTATGTCTTTTGTCCAAATTTCCTTCTAGAACCTTGGGTTTCTCTGTTATACTGTACGTACACACACTGCCCAACTTTCTTCTAGCTCTGTCCAGGCCAGCAGGCTATGCAGGTTTAACTCTATCCTGACTGTCTCTACTCTTCTGTACTGTAGATTGGGATGTGCTTTTAGCAATCTGTGTGTGTGCATGTTGGGGGGGGTCATAACATATATCTAGGGTAAGAATGCTTGCTTTTTGAGATTTAAAGTGTTTAGCTTTCTGCCAAGATTAGTGCTGTGTGCACTGTAACATTTTCAACTGAGAACTGTGGGAAAATTCCACATAATTTCATTAGTAGTGAAATTCCAGAATTTTGAAAGTGGAATGTTTTTCATGGATGGAAACCTGTGGTTTGCATACAGTACAGATTCCTTTTCAGCAGAAAATTATTCCGCAGTTTACATAGAAATAGTTTTTCAAACTCTGCTGAATTTCAAAAAGAAGTTCCAGAAAGCATTTCAGATGCAGAATTGCCATTCTGCACAAATTCTGCAGGTGGAATTATGAATTCCATATAGGTCTACTAAAGACATTGGCTGGCCTTGGCAAAACTCACATCTGTTTACATACAGAATGTTTCCTTGCAGGCCGTTGGCCTAGTGATTATTTCACCATTAAATGGGTGATAAGGTTTGAATATGACACCGGGTGATGGAACCCACCACCAACCCTTCCTGACTGAGATGCACTGCTGAGTGGCAGCTGTCTCAGCCTTGGCCTGCCTCCTGACACAGCAGGCTTGCTTCTCAATAGAATTCAGGTCTTTGGCACAGGAGTGCAACATACTGCCGCTGGGCCACTGGGAAGGCCCAATACCAGACAGTTTAAACAACTTCTTTGGTTGTATGGGTTTGGTTATGGGATTGTTGGGCTTCACATTACTGGTCCTTTAATATTAATTGAAAAACTATGAAAGTCTTTGCTTTGAGCATTGATGCCTGTATGAAGCTTTAACTGTGCCTGCCCTGCTGGCCAGAACACGGTTCAGAGTTAGCATATTGCAAACCATGCAGCTGGACAGAGTTTGCAGCATGGACTTGGATTAATTGCCCCTGTAGGTCAGGAGTGGAAGTGCTGTGCTTGTTACTCTGGGGAGGGGTAGGAGTCAAATGATGCCACACTTAGGCAGTAACCTCTGCTGCAGGGCCAGGAGGTACCTAGGCATATCATGAATCAGATCATGCATCATCAGGGGAGCTACCAGTAATCGCTTCTCGGCCTTTTGGCTAAGATCAAGTGTAGATATTATCCAGTTAAGGAAGTGATACAAGATATGCACACAGAACTGATGGGCCTGAGCCCATCAGCACCATGGGTGGAGAGGTGCGTCTGAAAATTGGAAAAATGTCATTATACAATGCTGTGTGAAAATCCTGTAACCTCATTGGTCAAAACATGTCATATGACCGTGGGTAAATCCTGCATTACCCACGGCTGAGGAATTGCATTTATAAAATACATAATTAAACACATTTTACATTTATTTTACACATGGGTCCATTGTATAATCGCAATAAGGCACTCCAGGGTGTGAGTTAATGGAGATTTACCCACTTCTTGTGTGGTTAAGTCACTTGGCTGCACCTTGTGACACACCACACAAGGCGTGGGTAAACCCCCAATAACCCACACCCTGTTCTGCCTTATTGCTTAAGTAACACTAATGTGGCTGTTTGGGCAAGCCTTGACTCTTATTCTGGCTTTCTTGATATGTGTCCTACCTCACAAAAGTGGGGTGGGGCAGCCAAGAAGGTAATTTATGGATGGAGCACGTCCTGGTGCTGGCACTGGACTCAGAGAGAGATGAGCAGATGGAAGTTATGTTTGATGCTTGGATTGCTGACTGGCTGGCAGAAAGAAAATGTATATTTACAAGGATGTGGTGTGCATATATATTCACACGACACCCATGTAAATATAAATGTGATTATCTATGCAGCACAAAGTTGTGCATTAGATAAAGACTAATGTGTTTCTGGGAGTCCCAGGTTTCCAGTTGCCTTGGCAGTGCAGCTGACAGTGCATGTGGAACATAATTCTGGGTAGCTTGGGTTCAAATCCCAGCTAATGCACTGATTTCTTTCACAGTTCTGAAGGAACATGTATGCCAGGCAGTTTGATCCCTTCCCCAATCTTGTACACATCCCTGCTGCAATTCATCTAGCTTCCATCATTCTGGGACCCATGAAGCCCAAAACACCTGTAGTTATTATTTTTTTTTATTACTCCCTTTTCTGTTGCTTTTTCCCATTTCTTCAGCTTCCATCCTGCCTGCCTATTTTCTGCTGCCAACCTGCCAAGTGCTGTGTTGTCTCATTGCATGAAATGTCCCCTTGACTTGCTTTGTGTGGCAGGGCCCCACCAGATAGCCTGAAGTCAGCAAGGAAAAGATTCAATACCAGCAATTGGGGAAGGCAGATGGCAGAGACACTGCACATGCATAGCGCAGGATGATGTGCTGGCCACTTAAGACAATCGTCTTGTAGTTCTGATTATGTGGCTGCACTACCTCTGAGCCACCTATGTAGATGATCATGCAGTGCCGATGCTATCATCCATCTCCACAGGCTGTGGTTATCCTCCTAGTGGACAGTCTGTGCAATTGCCCTGCTGCTTTGCTATGACTAAGTAGGCTGTACCTCCCATAGTAACACATAGTAAAACTTGCAGAGTAGCCCCTTTAATGTCACCCTGTTTCTGTGGATTCAGGAGAACAATAAAAACTTGTGTGTTATTTATAAATAAAGACTTTTTTACAGGACCATCACTGCAGAAGAAAAGAAGTTTGGGAATCTTTCAAAAGCAGTGTGAGTGTGGGGGATACACTGGATAATGGATAAAGCATGGGGTGGAAGATACATGATTTTTATAGGATCCACTGTGGCAACATCCAGCTGTGAATTATGTATTAAAAATAAGTCTTTTAATCCTTTAATAAGGTAGTTTATTGTTTTAAGTGTCATTTATTTAATTAAAGGTTACTTGCTCCAGACAAGATACCGGTATAAAATTATCTAAACTTCTCCCCGTCTTGTGCTGTGTATGGCTAATCCATTGCTGGAATTATATAATGATAATTCATATGTTCGTATAAAACATACTTCTCTTTACAGAGTTCGTTTTTCTTTAAAAGCCTACCTCAAGCATTCTGTTTCTTGGATTGTATGACACATTGGGCTCAAATTATATACATGTGGTTTGAGTTTGAGAATTTGGTTGAACCCCAGGACTCTTTTCTATGTGCAACAAAATTCGTGTAGACAGACAGCTAGAGATACTTTTCATGAATGAGAACAATCAAAATTGCAAACATTCAAATTTAGGTTGCCCAGATACAGCCCAGTGGCATGGAGGAGAGAGGCATCCGTGCCTTACCTACTGCTATGCCAGCAACCCGTGTTTGCGGTGATAGTGGGTCATCAGGGGTCAGCCAGGGAGGAAGAGGATCAAGCATCCATAGGACAGCTCTCCATCCCTGAGAGGGGGGGACACAGGCTTGGTGCTTCCCTGATGCCTAGCAGAGGCTGGGTGGCAGCGCGCCATGAGCCTGTCACCAGTGAGGGGGTGGAGCAATCAGCTTTCTGCCCACAGCATGTCCATTGCCAATTTTGCATGCTGTACCCAGGGAGCAAACAAAGAACAAGGAAAATGAAGTCCCAGGTCAAGCAGGATGAAGGCAGTCACCTGCCGTAGGCCCTAACCCTGAATAGCGCTATCTGGATCCTAGTTGAGGTGAGTTGAGTGAGGGAGGATCCTCACTGCCCTGCCATGGAGGATAAACAATGGAGGAAGAAGGGACTAGCTGCCTGATGTCAGGATATGGGCTGGATGGGTGGCTGTATGATAGACTCCGACTGGTGGGGACCTGAAGGAGAAACAAATAAATTAAGAAAAAAAAAAGTTGCTCAGATATCTGTTTTTATAAATGGATACCTCAAATTTAGCCCCAACATTAGAATTTAGGAGTTTTGGACATAGTTCAATGTGGGGTTACCAGTTGTGTAAGTACTTGTGCAAAAGAATTTGATGAGGTACTTTGGCTTGATTCTTTCCTCTGGCTCTCAGCCCTCAGTAGAAATGTCAGAAGTTTCTTTAAGTTAAAGATCCAGAAGCAAATGATTTGATACCTTTTAATGGACCAACATAGATGTAACAACAAGAACAAAGTGCTCTAGCTTTCGGACTAACCAATCCTTCTTCAGAAGCTCATGGCAGTTGTTTAGAAAATACAATACTTATAACAGCTAGATAATGCAGAGAAAAACAGAAAAAAAACCCATTGGTTTAAAATACTCATTTAAAAAAAAAAGTTAAAGTTTGAAGTTAAAGGAAATTGAAAGCTAAAACAGCCACACTACAGGCAGAGTGCCAGAGAAAAGGGTGGTGTGGGAAGGTCAGTGTAAGACAGTAGACAAGGGAGGTGTGTGGGTGTCTCTTATGTAGAGCATGGGATGGAGATTGGCAATCCCTTATTGAACCACAGGTTACTCTTTCAATTCAATGTGTGACTGCCAGTTGTGTAAGTGCTTGTGCAATGGAACTTGGGGAGGTACTTTGGCTTGGCTGTTCCCTCTGGATTTCCACTCTCATTAGTGATGCCAGGATAAGTTTCTCAAGGCTAAAGGAAACTGAAAGCTAAAAGAGCCAAATAACCAAAATGAGATGTAATACAACCCACCTTGTCACACTCACAGAACAAACCTAATAACAGGGAAGGGAAGAAAACTCCCCCTGTAGGGGAATCTCTTGGGAACCAGCCTTCCCTCCTGACTTCTAAAACCTATGAGGCTAGTTCTAGATGAGCTTGGAAAAGTTTGGAAATTGGCTCTGTTCAAAGCAGGATGAAGTCCAGCAACCCATGTCCTTGATTATGTGTGCCCAAATATTCTGTCTGGAAGCCAACATGGCTGTTCCAGTTCTGAATCAATGGCCAGAGAAAGATGGAGCATTGAGTCCCAGATGAGATAGCAACACTCTAACATGAATGATGAACCTGGAAGTAGTCATGGTAGAAGAGTTCTTAGTACACAGAAGAGGATGAGTAGAATCAGGACATATGTCCATGCATTGCATTTGATTGAGGACTTGAATGGGACACAAGGCCAAAATTTGTTGTGAAATAAGATATGTGGACCATATTACTTGTGTAGGTTTTTGATCTTGATAAAGTAGGGATACAGTGATGTGATGCAGCTTTCTTGATGCTTCTGCTTGTTAGGTGGATTGCACTATTAAAAACAGAAGAGGAAGAGGTGACTTCCCCAGGTCTCAGGAGTCCTAAGAAAGGTAAGATCATGCCTGCTTATAATTTAAGATCAGTGACGATTGTTAAGTGAGTCTTCAATTGAGAATATAGGTTATAATCTTTAGTCCTCCTTCTGGGAGGATCGTGAGAATTTTCTCAAACTGTGGAGAAAAGCCTTGATTGCTGGACAAGATAAGTAAGAACAAGTAGAACTAGAATGGATGGACATCATAGTAAACTGAGTACCTCTGAAATATTGTTTGTACAGGTTGCATTGGAACAGGAAGGGTTACATATAACCATTGGCAACAAATTGCCCTGGGTGGAGATATCCAGACTAGATCAGATTACTATAAGTACTGCTGCCTGCAATTTTCAAAAACACAAAACACATTTTCTGGAGCTGGAAGGACACTACTTTCTTCAACTGTGAGCTGCGTGAGAAATTCTGTATTGCACTTGATATCTGCAACAAACGTGCACTTTTGCTTAATTCTGTGGGAGGTGAAACTAACCACCCTTGGTAATTGCTTTTTATTCACATTTATTTAGTGTTTAACCAAGAAGGGGCTTGTAAACTCTGTTTATCTTGTTAGTAACTTCAGAAGGATTTAAATACTGCATTCTGGTCCTTGGAGGTAGCTAGATTGCCTACTAGGATTTGCTGACAGTTAAACTATTTTTAAATGAATTACAGTTGGCTGAGGAGTTGAAAAAGAAACTTGCAAACTCTGCTTATCTTGGAAGTAACCTCATAAGTGTTTGAATACTGCATTCTGGTTGTCCCTTGGGGGTAGCTGGATTGACTACTAGGATTTTGGGATAGAAACTATTTTTAAATAATTTACTGGTGCGTAGGAGTTTGTGATAGTTAAACTCTTTTTAACAGAGTTACTGGGGTTAAGGAGTGGTCACAGAAAAACCTGCAGTGTGAAACAGGAAAAGACAGTCTTTCAAGCAACAGAGGGTGGTGGATCTAGGTTTACATTTGTTTGTTAAAATTCTTAAGATTTTCAGTGCAGGAAGAGTTTAAAGCACAGCCAGCTTATTTTGGGGCTGACAGCTCGGAGCACAAACCACCAGGCCTGTTTTGGGGCTGGGAAGGTTTACCTGTGTCTGACTTGGATGTGTGGATTTTCTCTGTTTGATTAGCAGGGTATTTCTCTATCAAATTGTTGTGTAGGGCATCTTGCTGACAGGAAGGCACTCATTGCAGCAGTGGGTCAGAGCTTTTAGCTGATTGTTTTCTGAGGCACAGTTTAGCCCAACCCCTTCCCACCCTCACCCCACCCACCCTGGAAATAGTTCCTTTATACCTGGGGTTCTGACATCATTTCCTCAAGAGTGCAAGGTGCATGTCACTGTCATATCCTCTCTAGCACACTGCACTGACAATATAAGTATACACATTGTATATTATAAATATATATTTCTATACTACAAACCAATCACACACAAAAAAAAAAACAAATGTGGGGAGTAGTGCAATGTAATGGCTGTGGGGCAGCAGTCTTCCGGGAGTCTTTCTGGAGGCTGAGATGCTGCCCTATTTGCAGACAACTCTCTGCCCTGAGGGAGGAAGTTGCCCGTCTTCAGGCCACACTGGACAGTAGTACGGGGACCTTCCCCCAGGCCACACTGGACAGTAGGAAGGGAACCTCCCCCATCCATGGAGCACCACAGCCACCACCACACCTCAGAGATTGCAAAGAAAACACAGCAGTTGGACCACAGTGGGCTCAGGAAGGGTGAGGATGGTGGAACGGAGGCACACCCAGTCAGTTGTTCCACTCCATAATCCATACACCATTCTGGGGGAGCATAGCTCCCCTATGGATGCACCCACAGAGGAGACTAAGGAGGCTGAGGACAGCTGTCACAAGGGAGGCCCACAGGAAGGAGGCAGGGACACCACAAGGAAAGGAAGCAGCTCCTGGTGGGGGACTCAATTATTAGGGGGATAGAACTGGGAGGAGCTGGGAAAACTGAAGTAAGGTGCCTGCCTGGTGCCATGGCTTGGAGGGACAGGAAGCGCATCCTCAGGATCACGACAACAGCTGCAAGGGATTCTGAGCTGGACGTAATTGTCCACCTAGGGACAAATGACTTGGCTCATCATGAGGTTAGAGCAGTGCAGGAGGACATTGCAGAGTTGGGGAGGGGCCTAAGACAAGTAGCACACACAGTATCCTTCTCAGAGGTGCTGCCTGTCAAAGGCATGGGTGAGGCGAGGGTAATTGGCACCATGCAGTTTAATGAATGGTTGGAAAAATGTGCGAGCACAGGGTTTGGCTTCATTGGGGACTGGGGTTCCACCTGGAGGACAACAGCCTATACTGGCAGGATGGTCTGCATCTGTCCAGGAAGGAACAAGTCTTTTGAGCAATCAGTTTAAAGCGTCATTGGCAAGCTTTTAAACTAGTCAAAGGGAGGCACTGACAAGAAGCAGAAAAATCCCAGCCTCTCCCTACAAAATAGGGTACTAAATGAGAAAAAGACCAAGGTAGAACGGTTAGTGGGGGATGCTGCAACAGAAGGTAAAGCCATCAAAAAATGGAGAGCAATGAGTACCAATGCCCGTAGTCTAGATAACAAGCTCCTGAATTAGTGGCCTTGATGGAGGAGGAACATCTGGATATTGTGGCAGTCACAGAAACATGGTACACACAAAACCATGACTGGGACATAAACATACCAGGATACACTATCTACAGGAGGGACAGGGAGGGTAAAAGAGGAGGAGGAGTAGTTCTTTATATAAAGGAAGGAATAAAAGCAACAGAACAAAAGGGTAAACAGGGAGGAGAAGAAGCACTGTGGGTAAATTTGGAGACAGGCAATGGCACCACAATCCGCACAGGGATTGTATACAGACCCACTTCTCAAGGGGAGGAAATGGAAAAGGAAATGATAGAAAGTATACTTAGAATGGCAGAAAAAGGGGAGATACTGCTGATGGGTGATCTGAATATGCCAGATGTTAACTGGAGTGCAGTTGCAGCTGCCACTTCCAAGAGTGCAGTTATTCTAGATGCCCTACAGGGGGCATGCCTTAGACAACTAGTACTGGAGCCCACTCGAGAGGGAGCAATATTAGACTTGATACTCTCAAATGGAGCTGGAGAGAGGATCACAGATGCAGAGTGGGTAGCCATCTGGGAACTAGCGACCATCGAACAGTATGGTTCTAATAAACACAGTAATAGAGTCAAGCCATACAAAGACAAAAGTACTGGACTTTAGGAGGGCTGACTTTGCCATAATGGGTGAGTGCCTAAGGAATGCACTAGCAAATGGGCAGGAAGGAGGGGTGGAAGAACAATGGGGAATAATAAAAACTGCCATCACAGAGGTAACAAGCCTTTGTGTGAAGCAAATAAACAAAACAAGACGATGTAAGAAACCACTATGGTTCTCAAAGGAAGTAGCAGTGAAGGTTCAAGAGAAAAAGAAAGCATTCAGGAAGTACAAGGAAT
Organism: Neoceratodus forsteri; assembly: GCA_016271365.2. NCBI lineage: Eukaryota > Metazoa > Chordata > Ceratodontiformes > Ceratodontidae > Neoceratodus > Neoceratodus forsteri. Next base: position 1,702,699,222 of record CM028129.1, on the reverse strand, counting down.
CGCAGAAGGAGCAGGACAGAGAACTGTATCAGTTAAAGCAAAAGGAGGCTGGGAAGGCAGTCAGAACAGCAAAGGCCCAAACCGAGGAAAAGATAGCCAACTCAGTTAAGAAGGGGGATAAAACCTTTTATAGGTACATCAGGGAACAAAGGAAGACCAAGGGAGGGAGCAGTGAGGCTTAATAAAGGGAGGGAGGGTGGGCAGAGGGAGACTGTGAAAGGCAGAGATACTAAACAAATATTTTGCTCAGTATTTACGAAGGAAGAGGGAGATACATAAAACAAACAGTAGTAACACTCTGGATACAGAAGTTGATACCGCCCATTTACAGAAGAAAGGGTTCTGAAAGAACTCTTAAAACTGAAGTGCACAAAGCAAGGGGCCTGATGGGATTCATCCCAGAATTCTAAAAGAACTAAGGGTAGAACTAGTGACACCACTGACTACCCTTTTAACAAAATCATGGGAGGATGGGGTGGTACCCGAGGACTGGAGGAGGCAGATGTGATCCCCTTCACAAAGGTGGGAGCAAGGCAGAAGCAGGAAACTATAGACCTGTTAGTTTAACCTCAGTGATAGGGAAAATGATGGAATCACTTCTAAAGGAAAGAATTGTCAAGTATTTAGAGGCCAGAGGGGCACAGGACCCTAGGCAGCATGGATTCACAGCGGGAAGCTCATGCCAGATGAATCTGATAGATTTCTTTGACTGGGTGACCAAAGTAGTAGATTAGGGAGGGGCTGTGGACATGGCCTACCTAGACTTTAGCAAGGCATTTGACACAGTCCACACAAAAGATTAATATACAAGTTAGCCAGCCTGGGAGTGGGTCCCAAGATGACAGCCTGGGTAAAAGAATGGCTGGAGAATAGGACACAGAGAGTTATAGTAAATGGAGTCCACTCAGAAGAAAGGAGGGTTACTAGTGGGGTACTGCAGGGTTCAGTATTAGGACCGGTCCTCTTCAATGTCTTTATAAGCGACATTGCAGAAGGACTGGAAGGAAAAATATGTCTCTTTGCAGATGACACTAAGATCTGCAACAGAGTTGATGCACAGGGTGGGGTGGAAAGGATGAGAAGGGACTTGGCAAGGTTAGAGAAATGGTCAAATGTATGGCAGCTTAGATTCAATGCTAAGAAGTGCAAGGTAATGCACCTGGGAAACAAAAACCCAGGGGAAGAGTACACAATGGGGGGTGAGATACTAACAACAACAAGAATGGAAAGTTACCTGGGGGTAGTCATATCAGATGACCTAAAGATGGGAAAGCAATGTGAGAGGGCAGCAAGGAGGGATGGGGGGATACTGGGATGCATAGGGAGAGGCATCACCAGTAGAAAACAGGAAGTTATTATCCCTCTGTACAGACAGCTGGTGAGACCCCATCTGGAGTACTGTGTGCAGTTCTGGAGACCCAATCTCCGCAAAGACATAGACAGGATGGAAGCTGTCCAGAGGAGGGCAACTAAAATGGTGCAGGGTCTGCACTGGAAGTCATATGAAGAGAGACTTAAGGAGCTTAATATGTATAGCCTCAAGGAAAGGAGGGAGAGGGGGGACATGATAGAAACTTTCAAGTACCTCAAGGGAATCAACAAAGTCCAAGAGGGTAGCATCTTTCACAAGAGGTGCAAGAACAAGAGGGCACAATTTGAAGATAGAGGGCGGCTCAGAGGTAATTTAAGGAAGTATTTCTTCACAGAGGGTTGTGGATGCATGGAGCGGCCTTCGGAGGAAGGTTGTGGAGTCAAAATCAGTGGGGGAATTCAAGCATGCATGGGATAGTCATAAGGCAATTCTGGGGTGGGGGCAGGAAGAAGTAGGCTGCTGGTTAACTAGGATCTGCAGCTTATCCAGTAGGTAGGGAAATGGGCAGACTGGGTGGGCCAAGTGGTCCTTATCTGCCGCCAAATTCTATGTTTCTATGTTTCTATGTTTGCTGAGGCAGTCAAGCCAAATGTTTGGGAGCAGTAGGGTGTACATGCCAGAGCGTGAAGAATGGAATAATGCAGAGGGTCGATGTTTTGCAGGATGCAGAAGTTAGTAAATTTCTTTCATCACACTCAGTTGTCAGACTGTGCTGATGCAGTTAGAAAATTTGAAATGATAACTGAAGCATCATTGACATATGCAGCTAAGTCATCTGCAGCTCTTAAAATGGTGGAGGAACAATCACCCCTTTGTCAGCCTGAGGGCAGGTACTTGTAAAATGTTTAAAATAAAATTGGGAAAGACAATCAATGAGAAAGTCAGATGGACTGGGAATGTACAGGAAGTGAGTCATGTAAAGTTAAGCTTGTTAATTATTTAAAAATCAAGAGGGTCTTAAGGAGTGCACACTCTAGTAGTACATTTCTAGTAAATTTTTGTTTCTGAAGATCTCTAGCCCCAAACGACTTCAAAATTTTCTATTTAAGGTCAAGATGTATATAGTAATTTTTATACATTGTGAACATTGGATGCATTGTTTCCTTTCAATATTTTAGCAGGTGCCTGTGATAAGGTCTGCTGAAATTGATCTCACAGGGAATTAAGTAATTTTAAATCTGTCTAAAGACTTTTCTACCTGAGAGTGTGTTACGCATACTACACTGTTATTGATATGAAGCCATCTGGAATAATAAACTCAGGATGAGTCCCAAAGTTTTCAAATTTATTTTAAATTCTATTAAGTTTTAATCATGATGGTAAAGGGATTTATATGGGCAGGGATACTCATTATTACATGGTTATAGACTATCGAGCCACGGGTGGGCAAACTTAAGAAACAGTAATCATAAAATGGGAACTGGTCCACAGTAAAATCAGGAACCTCTTCATTCTCGAATACTAAGACCACTATTTGGCAAGGGATAATTTTTCAAGGACTATTAAGAACAGCCAGAGAGAATGACATTGTGACATATGCAACATGTTTATTTTATGCTATTAATTGCTCAGAAAAGCAGCAAGGCTTTTTTTAAGATCGCCATTGGCTTGTTTCTAAAAATGTTAGGTGGGAGACAATTAAACAATGGCTTGTGTAACATCTTCAAAATCATGTTGATTCCATTCCTACTACTATGTGGGGATGCTGATCTGAACATGGGGCCAAATGGAAGACCCTCAATAAATGCTGAAATATTATATAATGGGAAATTCAGTGTTATTCACGTGAGCGCCCAAAGTATTTTGAACAAAATAGAACAAATTAAGGAATGGATTATTTATTATAAACCAGATATAGTTGTACTCACACAATCATGACTCTGCAGTAAAATTATGGATCCTCAAATTGAAATCAAAAGTTACCAAATCCTACAAAAAGGCAGGATCAAAAAGGGAGGGGGGGGGGTTAATCTATAGTAAAACAGAATTGGCAGTAACTGTGAAAGAGGTCAAAAAACTACTTGATGGTCTACTGTTGGGTATCTACCATCCTCCTCAGGTAAATCCCAAAACTTTTGAATAATTTAGAGGATTTCTTGTCTGAGTATAGGAGCAGCCATGAGCTATTAATGCTAGGAGACTTTAATGTTAACTGGCACATGCTAGACAGAGATCACAGCGTAGATATTGGGGAGACCCTGGGAACAACCCAGTCAAGTCAAATAATATACTAGAATTAACCCTAAAGACCTTAAATCCTCAACTCTCCTGGGCCTTATTTTTATAAATTGTCCACAAACATATAAGACAAGTGACATTGTCTCAAATGTCCCTTTGGACCATCAAGTAATTTTTGTTTTGCATGACAAACAACTTAGTCTGAATAAAGAGAGAATAATTAAATGGCGGTGCTTTGAACACTTCAATTGTGTCACTTTTTTGATTGATATCGAAGGCAATGTTTGGGAGAGAAATTAATTCCCACAGCCACTGATGCATGGGCTTTCTTCTTTCAGAAGTTTAAGGGAGGGAGTTAGTGATAGGCGTGTGCTTGTTAAGTCAGAAAAAGTTAAAAATTCTAATACTACTGGATATAAAACCAACTTGAACATTTTTAAACACAGGCAAAGCTTGGGCAATGGCTAAAAGAAATAACTTACAATCTGATTGCAATAAATACAAACAGTCCCAAAATTGATGCACTAAGGAAATGAAACTAGTAAAATATCAATATTATAAATACGTTTTTGTTTTTTTTTGTTATTTTAATATTTATGCCTCCCCACGGCTCTGGTCTTCCTCGGGAGCACATGGAGTCATCCCCCTATGGCACACACCCTACCTGGTCATCCTCCGTCACACATGTAGCCTCGGTTGTACCCCCAGGCGGGAACGGGGCAGACCCCAACGCCCCAACACTGCAGTAACGTCAGTCGGGAGAATGCCAGGTGGGTGGCCATAAATGAGGGGCAAGCTCCTGGTGCTTCATCTCCACCAGAGTCGAGAGGCATTTTCTCTGTTTTCTCCCTGGGGAGTGGCTGGTGCCCTGACGTCAAGGCATAACTGACGTCCGCCACTCCCCCACTCCTTCTCTCTCTACTTCTCAGTGCCTGCTGTATCTCCAGCCTCTGCCAGAGATCAGCAGAGCACCAAACAGGGACCCCTGTCCCTCCCCGGGAGAGGAGAGCTGTCCTCCAGATGCTCAATCTTCTCCCTTCCCTGCCAACCCCCAGCAACCGGGCTCATTCCCGAACCCAGGTCGCCGGTGTGGCGCGAGGTGTGGCGTCCAGTGCTTCAACCCTCAGTGCCACTGGGCTTGTGGTTAACATGTTTGATGGCAATATTAAACACAACCTAAAAGATTTCTGGAAAACTATGTCTGTGTTATTAGGATACAAAAACAATGGAACCTCAACTACCTTCTTAATAGATGGGCAGGTATTTCCCCCTGGTAAGAAGGCAGTTGAAAAATGAAATGGTTATTTTGTGACGATAGGTACTGAAACACTGGGAAAGAAAATGTATGGACCTATTCTGTGCACTAACAGTGATGTCCAGAACAGACATTATGACAATTAAGGCCAACTACCATCACAGAAACAATTTGTTTTCCAATATCATAATCAAAGATGTGCTGGATGAAAAATTGAAACTTAACATTTCTAAGGCCATAGGGTTGGACGATATTCCCTCAAAGCTACTAACTTATGCAGCCCTGAAGATAGTATACCCTTTAACACAAATTTTCAATTTTTCATGTAAAACAGGTGACTTCATGGAAGCATGGAAATGTGCAAAGATCATACCAGTTTTCAAAGCTGGTTCTAAAGTGGAAATAGAAAATGACTGTGTAATTTCACTGCTTCCTCAAGTATCCAAGATATATGAAAAACTTGTTAGCAAACAGTTGAAGACATATTTTGAAACTCATAAACAAATAAACAAGTACCAATCAGGATTCAGACCTAGGCACAGCAGATCAGCTCTAATATAGAAAATACTGGCTGGACAACTATGCACAGCCAGTGAGTTCTACCACAGAGGGGTTCTGATTCCCTCTGACCTTGAGGGCAAAGCTCGAGAGTGCCATGGGAACTAGAACCTCAAGGTGGCAGAACGTATTGGTTGTGCATAAAGCTGCCCATCTTATATATATATATATATTTTTTACAGTGTATTGTGTTATGTGAAATGGGCATTTCTTTCACTTTTAGAACAAAACATAGTTGTACAGTCTCTAGAGGTTTCAGAATGCTGTTGTACTACAGAAGAGTACAATGCATGACCTTTGAATTGTGGTAAACAGCATTTTGAAAGCGATGGAATTCTATACAGAACAATGCTCTACTATACACTATAAAGGTAGTGTGTGATATCCAGTTCAAACTGAACAGGAGGCTATCTGTTGGTGTCATATTTGTTGACTTATCAAAAGCACTTGATACTCTGGATCACAATATCCTCCTATCCAAGCTGACTTCAGTAGGGTTAGACGGGAATAGCACTGAATCGTTTGGGTCCTCTGTGAAAGGTTGCAGACCGATTGTATTTCTGGGACAACAGAAATCAAATTTTGTCCCAAATAGCAACTGATGTCTGCCAGAATTCAATATGAGAGCTTTTAGTTATGTAGTTCTGACCCTGTGGAATTCTCTACCTCATCGGATTAGAGAGTGCCTGACCCTGGAGAGCTTCAAGATGGCATTAAATACATATTTATTTAACCTTGCTGTCGATGATTAATATTTTATGATTCACTGTCGTATTTTATTGTTTTATCTAAGTTTTATTTACGTACAGTACTTTGATACATGTTGAATTGTGCTTTAGAAATACTTATTATTATAATTATTATTTAAAGGGACATTGTCAGCTTTTGTGCCCATTTTTAAAGTGTCTGTAGTGAATGTGTCTGGAAGAAGTACTAACAACATAGAAAACACTGATGGCAAAAGACTAATGTGCATGGTCAGAGTCACGGCTTCAACTTTGATACACAAAATAAAATGGCTTAGCATGCTCATTTTTCAAGGGAAATATATTTGCAGGGATCAGTAGCATGAACAGTAGGAGCTGCAACATTTTACTAATATATGACCCAAAATAACTAGATTGTTCATGAACGAGTTTGCCTGAGGCTCAGTGACATTCCACCTCATGGACGTGTGCCATGGGCATTTTGGACTGGATGACCTGAATATAATTTTTGCAAATATAAGAAATAGCTTGCTCTTGTTTGTAAATCTCTTACCATCAATGTTTTCTACATTGATAGTGCTTCCTCCAGACACATTTAGTATGGACACTATAAAAATGGGAACAAAAGCTGACAGTGTCCCTTTAATATCCATATGAATCATTTGTGTATGAGCATCCATCTATTAAATATCATCTTTATGCTGATAATACTATTATTTACATAGTAGTCAGTACACCTGAGCAAATAGTAATAATAAAAAAGAAAACTATAGAGAGTTTTTGAACATATTCAGCATTTTTTATAAAGCATAAATTAGTGCTTAACGCTAAAAATACAGTTTTTTTCACTAGGAGTAGGAATATTTCAATAAATGAAATTTTAAAAACTGAGACTATAAGAGGTGTTGTACTACAGCAGGTTAAATGTTACAAATACCTTGGGATGTGGGTAAGAAGCAGCACTGGTAGACAGCTTGACATGATGTAGTGACTGAAGTTATGTGTGTCAAAGGTAATGATGTTGAGAAGTATTATTCTGCAGCAAAGTTACGGCAAAGTCATGAAACTGTCTCCAGATAATTTTGTGAAGTTTTTCTGCTTAATAGGAATTTTGCCTATGTTGACATCACCTTTAAACTCCACCTTATAACTTTGGCTTTGCATTTCATAGGCAAAATTTACTGGAAAAGGTTGTTTGTTACATGGGAGAGCTTCTACGGGTCACATGGTGCATTTCCAGGGCAGGAAGTGTGTGACTTGCTTTCAGTTTCTCATTTATATTGAAGACAGAGTGTGAGCTAGCAGCCTATTGAGACTTACAAAATGAACACAATTTTAAATGTTCAAAAATGCTTTTTTGTCAATAGTTTTGTGTTTTCCATGCTGTACTTTAATTTGGGAACTTTTCTTAATGATTTAATCATTATTTTGTTTTTGGATCTGTTTTTAGCCTTTACAGTTTTCTGTCTGACTGTTTCTCTCCTCTCTTTCTCTCCTCTCTTTCACTGTTTTTATTTTAAGTGTCTCAGTTTTAATTGAAAAAAAATGCAGTGTGGACCTGGCATTCATGGTGTATGGACACGCAGTGGTGGAGTCATCTCTCTCAATTGGGCTCAGTTTTTTGGTGAGCATCAGAAGCAGCAGCAGCAGTAGGGCCAGCCTGAGCCTTAATAAATGGAGGAGATTGAAGAACCCTTTGTGGCACCCCCCTCCTGTGGCTGTAGCACCACTGCAACCATCTCACCCCTGCAGTGGAGCGTGATCCAGCAGCAGCACCCCACCACCAGTGCTGCCCATAGCCAAGGTCCTCTCTTGTTTGGGCATTTTATACAGCAGACCCAAATGACCACAATGCATTCACTTGCAATTTATGTGGGAGGTGGTTCCGCCAGGGAAACAAGGGGGCCCATGTGGATACTGGGAGCCAAAGAACCCACTTAATAGTCCACCACTGGGTATTGGGGGAGGAAAAGGTTCATGAAGCAGCAATTGGGGGTGGTAATGGTGGCTCATCTGGGTGTACATAGCTGGACATTGGCCAGTGTGGACAAATACAAGTTCCACACCACAGTGGGACAGTGGACAGAACCAGAAAAAGCAGTACCCCATGTTGGTGTTCCAGCTCCTCATCCTTTAGAACCAGCAGCAGCACCTACACCACCACCAGCAGCAATAGCACCTGAGCTTACCTCAGTAATGAAGGAAGTGGGGGACCTCTGCCAGCACCTTAATGAGGTCAAGAAGGACATAAAACTAATGACAGCAAATCAGGAGTCACTGGCAGTCATGGTGTGGATGGTAATGTTGGGCTGGTCTGATCTGTTTGTTTCATTCATTCATTTATTCCATCTTGTTTGTATTCCTGTTCAAGTATGCCCAGTCCTCTTCCTAGCCTTTCCAAGTTTTATACTACTTTGGGTTACATCATGTCCTATTGACAGAAAATCTGTTGAAGTCCATTACAGCGGTGGCACAATGCCAACATTTGACATTGTGCCATCAGAAGAACCCTGCACCCCCTGCATTTTAATATAATCCACTCCAGATTGGAGTTGTTTTGGGGAAGGGGCGCAACACCGGGAGAAGCGGTGTCTATGTACAGCAAGATCATTACAGCGAATTGCTGATTTTGTTGCTGTAATGGTCTTCCGTGGTTCTAGTGTTGCTGTTCTGTGGGTCATCACTCCTTTGTCCCCTCAAAAAAAGGAAAACACCAAAAAAAAAGTTTAACTATAAAAAAAAGTCCTATCCTCTTTATACTCTTTCCAAGTTTTATACTCCTCTGTAACCTGCCCCAAGAAGAAAAATACAAAAAAAGTTTAAAAATACCAACAAAAATATTATCTTAACAAATTGTCCGTGTTGTTCTAGTTATTGTTTCTTTTCATTATATCTGTTTCATTCTGTACTGCATGTCTTAAAACAAAGTTATATTTCCTAAATTCCTACCTGTATGTCTTGTCTAACTTTTCATGTCTGTATTTGCTTATCTCTTTCCTTAATTTTTCTCAATTACCAGAATAAATATGTCACAGTCTGCTACAGGCACTGCTATATGGTACTGTACTGTGTTTTTGTAGAGTGCCCCAACACTGTTGTTGTGCTACTCAGTTAGTGTGAAGTGTGCCAGAATCACAATTTACGTAAATTCTCTCCTCTCTGAATTGTTCTCAAGTGTGGTAAAAAACTGGGTAGGCTGCTATGTTGTGCTGTCTCACCATAGTTCATACTGTGTAACTGGAAACACTAAATGTTTTGGTGCTGGTAGGTGCTGCTGCTGTCAGTGTGCTGTGTGACTGCCAACAACTGAGAACTTGCGCATGGCAAGTGCCCAAGAAAGAAAAGTTCATTGTCTTGTCTTGGAAGATTCTCCTGATGCTAAGAGATGAGAAGAGCTCCTGCTGCCACATGTCCAAAATGCATTGCTGCTGCTAGTGTGCTGTGCAGCTGCCAACAACTGTCAAGAACATACACTTGGCAAGTACCCAAGAAAGAAAAGTTTATATCTTATCTTTTTTTTTTCTTTTTGTTTTTCATTGTTATGTCAAGGTACATAGAAGTAGCAGTACCATTCTTGTATTGTACAACACCATATCATTGCTCACATAACACAATATATTTTCTTATATTAAACATTTACGTAATTGTATTATTTAATATACTTCTAATAAACTTCACATATGTATCACATTATGCTTCTTAATGCCTGAAATATGCAAGTATGATGGGGTTAATATAGAGAATCTTAGCCTTAAGTGTTAATTTCATTATATTGATATTACAATCATAATATTATTCAAATGTTAAATTTTAGCTTAAGACTTCAACTACCTGTAGGATATTTACAACATGTCCAAACCTCAACCAAATTTTATCAGATTTCTTATAATTGTTTGTCAAAACTTATTGAACTTTTTCTATCTTATGTATTGATATCATAAAATTCATCCATGTACAAAAATCCAGAGGCTGGGTATCTTTCCATTTCATAAGAATGCATTTGACTGTGTTGATGATTCCTAATGTTAACAAGGTACAATTATCTGAGGTGTAGGTGTAATATACCATTATACATGCTGTCGTCTTGTCTAAGTGGATTCCCATAGTCAGGCTTAATGTCCTTATTATTTTTTCCCAAAATGTTTCTAACATTGACATAATAACAACGTGTGTTCCAATGTGCCCTGAACAGTTTTGCATCTTGGGCAAAAACTTCTTACTTCTGGGTTCATAAGGTTCAAATGATGAGGGGTATAATAGTTTATGTGAATTATGCTGAAATACATCTGCTGTAATTTTGTAGAGAGAATTCCCCTTTTAGTATAACCTAAAATTTTCCACCAGTCCTGATTTTTATATTTGCTTCATTCTGCCATTTAACTTTCAATTCAGGGAAAGTATGTTATGAGCTAATAGCTATTAACTCATAAACTCTGGATAGGATCTTAAAAGGTACCAAGCAGGTTAAAATCTGTTATAGTGGATTCTGTTTCAAAACTTGTAAACTGCCTCTACTTTGCATATAATTTCTAACTTGAAGATATCTAAAATAAATCCATTTGTGGGAATGAGTAAAATTCTTTCAGGGTTTGAAAGTCCCTTAATCCAGCATTATCTAATAAGTTGTTTAATTCAGTCATCCCCTTGTTTTTTCATATCTAAAAGTGTTTATCCAAAGCAGATGGCCCAAAAAAGCCATTTAAATAAATTGGTGAGAACATAGATATATTTTGTGAAATTTTAACGATATGTAAAATATTATCCCATGCATAGCAAGCCACTAAAGTGCTTTGGCAAAGAGATGAAATATGTTTTCAATAGGGCCCCACAAACAGTATATGTTTAATATCTGTAAGTGTAACCCCCCCATGGGTGGGGACTACCCTTGTTCTGCCTCTGGGGAGCTCTGTTTCTGCTCCTGTACCTCCTGCTTCCTTGTCCACTGCCAGTCCTGGGTGGCTCAGTAGGGCCTCCGCCCGGCCCTTGTAGTATTTTTAGCCATTTGAGGGTCGGGGGAATCAACCGTGGGACCACTGCACTAAGCTGGTACTTTAAAAGTGCCTGCATGCTAGCATGCCAGTGTTTTCTCGCTACTGTAACAGCTAACAAAATGCCTCTCTGGTGCTCTTGACTCCCTGTGTGGGCTAATCAGTGGTCAGACACTTGGCGGAGGTGACTTAAAGCTGGACAGGAGGTTTATTTATAGAGCATCTATGAACACTTAGTAAGGGGGCATATATTAATAATAATGAGGACTGCATACATAATTAATGAGCCAAACGCTGCTGCAGGGGGACTGTACAGATCGGAACCAGTGACAGGAAAACTGTAGGAACTTCATTCTTAAGTTTGCAGTTGCTTAGCAGGGGGCAAAGACTGCTACAAGACCTTTGGGCAGAATAAGGCTAAGACTGTATGTTTTGGCTGCAGGAGCTCTTTAAAGTGGGGACTACTGTTTAAGCTGTGCTAGACTGTGTATCAAACAGCCATCTTTTCCACTTTGACCCCCTGTGTCAGTCAATCAATAACTTAGGCACCAGAAAGACTGTGAAATGACTTATAGGAGAGATGTGAACTTCATTCCAGGTGCCAAAACCCATTTGCCAATCAATAATCAAACCAGGTTGATGTTTATTAGTATTTGTGTATGGCAGCAGGATCTAGCCAATCAGAAGCTGGGATTTTTGTGTGAAACCTCAGGAACTTTTGGCAGTTTGGGCAGTCTGGTCTGTGCTCTGATTAAGTCAAGAGGGGCTCATACTGTGTGTTGGGAAAGGTAGGAGACCTTTCCAGGACTTATTGGACTCACTCTCTCTTCTTCCCTCTTCTTCTCCTCCTACCTCCCTTCTCACTATAAACAATAGTATTACCTCTGACCATTTGGGTGTCGCCTCTGAATTTAATTGTTTTTCACCTCCTGTGCCTCTGCCCTTCTATCCTCTGTACCATCTTCTCAGTCTAATCCTCCCCCTAACTCACCACATATGTATCCCCAGCCCCTTCCTTTCTCATTCACTAGCATAACACCCTCTGAGACTCTGGATGCCTTGCTTACCCTAAACCCTTCTAAAGGCAGTTTGCCTGATGAGCTGGACCCCAAGCTGTTTTACCTTTCTGCTATGGCTATCTCTGCCCTACTGACGGAGCTATTCAACCTCTCACTCACATTGGAAGCTATCCCCTCTGCCTAGAAACATGCCATTGTTCTTCCCCTCCCTAAGGGCAGTGACCCATCCTTCCCTGGGAACTATCGCCCAATATCCCTACTTCCCACCCTCAATAAGCTGCAAGAACACCTAGTTCTTACCTCTCTGCCTATCTTTCTCACTCTAACTTTTTCACCCCTTTCCAATCTGGCTTTCATAAAAACCACTCGACCACCACCTCCCTGATTAGGCTCACTGACTCCATCCTCACTGGGATGGACAGTGATCAAATCATGTTTGCCATCTTTGTCGACTTAGCCAAGGCTTTCAACACTGTCTCCCACTCTGTCTTATTACACTCTCTCTGTTACAAGCGTGTTGGCTGCTGCCACAAACTGGTTCTGTGCCTACCTGGTAGGTCAAACTCAGTTAAAATAGCAGATTCTATATCTTCACCCCTTCCTATCGAAAGAGGGGTCCCTCAGGGATCAGTGTTGGCCCCCATACTCTTCTCCATCTTTCTCAATGACTTACTATCTGTCTGCACATCTACCTCTACTCATATGTATGTAGATGACATGGTCCTTTACACCTCTGGCCACTTCCACACCGATGCTGCAACTTGACTTCAGAACGATTTCAACAACATTCAGCACTGGTTTTACTCACATCAGCTTTTCCTAAATGCCAAGAAGACTGTCTCCATGACCTTTGGCACTAGGCAGAGACTTTCAAGGCTCCCCTCCCTACCCACTTTCCACATCCTCAATAGGATGGCCCTCGAGGACACTTCCTCATTCAGATATCTGGGAGTTTGACTTGACCAACACCTCACCTTCTCTGGTTACATGGATGCCATTGTTAAAAAGCTGTGCCCCAAATTAGGCACACTATTTAGGAACTGGAACTGCCTCCCTGTCCTGGCTAGGTGTGAACTTGTTCAGAAGATGATCCTCCCCATCTTTGACTACTGGGATGTAGTCTACAGTGCCACACCTAAGACCTCCCTAGCCAGATTGGACACCCTCTTTAACTCCTACTGCTGCTTCACACTCAACGCTCCTACCCTCATTCATCACTGTCAACTTTACCACACTTTGGCTTTCCCATCTCTTGATAACAGATGTCTCCTCCAATGTGCTAAATCAGTCTCCAAATATTGGTTTGGCTCCCTCCCTACTTATCTGTACTCTTCCCTAACAATCCCGCCACCATCCACCCATTCACTTAGGTTCTCAGTTTCCTGTACTTTAGGTGTCCCATGTCGTATGACTACTGTCGGCCAGACAGCCTTCTCATACTGCTTCCCTAAACTGTGGAATCCGCCCCCCCCCCCAGATTCTCCTTTCTTCTCTCTCATCCTCTGTCTCCTCAGCCTTACACAATTACCTATCTATAAACTGTAACTGCAACTGAGCAGACCATGTTGCTTCTAAATGGGCTGTAATAGTTATCCTATTACCGCACTTGCAGGCCTTCTGTTTACTATGATATAATGAAATACACATACCAACTGTAATTTCTTGCTGCTTGTTACTGTTTGTTAATTGTCCTCTACTTGGTAACGTACCCTATGCACAATTGGCACTATATACTGTTTTGTTGTTGTTGTTTGCCTATGACTTATTTGTATGTCTTCCAATTCTCATATATTGGGAATGTATACTGTTGTGTTGATTAAATATTTATTGCATGCCTTCCAACTCCCCCAACCCCCAGGATGCACTGTGAGATGAACAACTTGTTGTTCAGTGTGCCCTTTCTGGTGAAACTCTTAAACAAATAAATAAATTGGTCAAATGGTCAATTATCTGAGGATTGGAAAAAGGGATTTATCCTGCCTGAAGGAACTGTGATGTTGCAACTGAACGTTCAATGTATTTGGTGAAAGCTCCTGGTTGTGTTGGAAGTCCTCAGTTTGCAGTGAGCCTGCAGCAGTGTAGTAAACCCTGGACCTGTAAAACAGGGTTATTGGGAGCTGTGTGTGACATAGCTAAAGTTGGCACTTGGTCTGAAACTGAGGACATTTGAGGAAAAGGTTTGCAGGTATCTAGAGCTGAGGAACCTGTTGGTCTTGTTGAAATCCAGCTGTGGGAAGGTGGAGGTCCATTCCACAGACTGTATGTTACTAGCCAAAAGACGCTGGCAAGGTGGATGTCAGAGAACTTGTTGCTGCTCACTATGGAGAAATTTATCTGAAAAACACCCTATAAAAAATGACATAAGATCTCTTTAAATCCTTATGATAATGGTTCAGTGTATAAATACAGAACTAAAAGACTGCAAACAATTTTGGAAACTGTATCCCAGGGTGGGGAGTGAACCGCTGCAGTGTATGCCCCTGACTCAGGTTCTTCGCATTGCTACCTGTCCGACTGAGCCACTGGGGACCACACTGAGCTATCAGGCTGACAGTTAACAGCACCAATGGGGTGCGGAGCCTGCGTGACATCACAAGTAATGTCGGTAGCTCCCCCTACCTCCCACAGCCCGAGATTTAAACACATGAATTGACTTCGCTACCTGCTCCCAATGTTCGGGATGGCAGTCCCGTGGTACAGCTCAATTAGAAAGTAAGTAGACTAAGCTTGTGTTGAGAGAAGTGAGTGATTTGCTTTAAATAGAAAGGAATCTGATAGCAAGTGATTTGTCTCTAAAAGAAAAGTGATCTGAAAGCAAATGGTTTTCTTGTAGAAATCTGGGACAGCCTACTGAATAATTCTACAAGAACAGTAAGCCAGGCAACAGGGAGCATGAAAACATTTGGAAATCTGTTAAAGGTAAAACTCCCTTGATTAACGGGCATAACTAGAAAAAGAGAATTAAAATATGGAGAACAATTAAGAAAACATTAAAAATAAATGTTTTTATTTGATTAGGTGGCAGAAACCTACTAAAATCTATACACATAATGAGATGAAATCGAGTAATGAAATGGCGAGCATAGGAACTATAATTGTTTGGATATCTTGCAAAGAATGGCTGTAAACCTATAAGTAAGAATTACTTTTATGTGTTTAACAGAGAGGACATCCCCACACGGGGCAAATGGGATAGACTGAAACAAAGGAATAAGATGATGATATAGGGGTGAGGCATTTATATATGACGCAACAGTTAATCAAAATACAGAAAATGTATGAGCTTAAAGAGACAAGCACGCCTTTTTGGTTGCTATGGCTGCCCTAAGATTTCGCTGAGGAGGGATCATTAGGAAGAATGAGATCAATGTAGAATGAAGGGAAAATATATCTGGGTATCATGGTGCACAGTATAATATTAAGAGGTTTTCTGGTGTGGGATCACAAGTGGTGAATGTTAAAAATGATCAGAAAGAAAAAAAAGTGGGGCTGGATGAAGTGGCAGAGCCACAAAACTGTTGTCCCTCTTTTGATATGTGTTCAAGGAAAGACAGAAACTGATTGGAGACAAAGTGTTTCAGTGGAGTTCATCCTTCTTTAGATACTTTTTGATCACGTTCTGGTGCCAATAGGATGACCCAAAACTGAACTTTTATATATACAAATAGGACAACCTGATAACTTTTCTGTGAAAACTGTAATCTTCACTGCTGCAACTTGGAGCCAGGTAGGGAAACTGTAAAGCCCTACTGGGTAAGACAGAATGGGCTGCAGAGGGCCACAGGCACACACCTCAGTACTAGGGCACTCTGGACCCATTTGGAGAGCCAGACCATGGGGTCACTCCTGGGCCTGGGCTCCCTTGTGGCCTTGTAGGCCTTATGTTTGTGCTCTGTAATCTGGTCTGCCTGTTGGGCTGAAGGTGGCAAGCTGCTAGGATCTTCAAGCAAGTCCAAGGTTGACCAGCTGTCATTCATTGCTTCATCACCAAACCAGTAGTCACTGCCCATGTGCTTTCTGCCCCTTAGAGCAGTTGTTCCTGGCTTGCTCAAACCCACTGTACCTGTATCCAAATCTCAGTGTCTGCAGAACCGTGAGTAACCCTGGGCTTGCCCTGCCAAGGGAGAGTAACTTAGAACTGTTAACGCTGTCGGTAAAATTTACTCCAAGGGCCCCAATGCCAGCCAACCTGCAGCAACTAGCTAGCCTGTGTTAAATTTGGGTACCCAGTCACGACAGAAAAAGGGGTGTTTGCACTGGTACCAGTGGGGTGGACTCTGTTAGATGTGTTGGCCTATGGGCCTTTCAAATTCAACCAAAACCTTTTTATTCCTAAGAGCAACCCCTTGTCCAGGTACCCCTTTCCTAGCCCCCTAACAATAAAGCTGTGTTTTGTCCATGCAAATCCTGTGTTGTGAGCATATTATTAGTTATAGCCATTAAGTATATGCAATTTCCTGTACTTGTAAATAATGTGATATTCAGTATATGGGGTGACTGTAAGGGTCGGTGGGTAGGTACTGCATCCCAGGGGGTTGTACTATTTAAAAACCTGGCCCATGTGCTTCTAAAGGCTCAGCCAGTGGCCAAGTGTGGTGGTGTGAGGAGGGCTGTACTAGTCACTGATTGGGGTGGAGGAGCGGAGTAGTGGGTCACACTGGATGGGTAGGAGATGGGGTAGGGACCCTAGACTACTAGGGCATTGGGTGTTGGAATTTGGGGATGGCACTCAGTGACCAGGGAGGGGTAAGGAACACTACACTGTGGAAAAGGGGGGTTTCAATATTGGGTGGGAGATTGGGGACCGGGGAGGGACACTATACTATGGAAAATGGATTTTCCTATAATGGGTAGGAGATAGGGGACCAGGCATGGACACTACACTATGGAAAAAAGGGGTTTTCATTTCTGGTGGGAGATAGGGGACTGGGGAGGGACACTACACTATGGAAAATGGATTTTACTATATCAGGTGGGAGATTGGGGACCATGGAGGGATACTACACTATGGAAAGTTAATTAAACATGTCAGGTTGGCAACTGGGGTGGGGAAGGGCACCACTAGACTATCAGGGAATGTGGCTGTGTGGGCCTTGGGCTGGTGGGGAGGTGCACTACACCACACTAATGCCATGCAAATGAGCCCATGCTTATGGCCACTAGCACCTTGCATGCCCAATGGGCTCATTTGCATGACTACTTTTGTGAATGCTCACAGACAAAGGTGTGCACAGCAGACTCAACCTGGTGCTACACTCTGGTTACCAACTTCAATGGTTGTAAATGCCATTCCAAAGTGGCAAAGCACTCATAGTGCTTTAGCACTTTGTTACTACTTTTGTGAGTAGCACTTTAGCATGTGAGCGCTAATGGCTATGGGGCCATTCTCCTGGCTGACTGTGTGGGCAGCACTACTAGGTATCCCACTGCTTTACCTGGGTTAGGGCTGCTCCCACTGGCCCCTATTCACAATGGGATAAATAGTGCACCACACTATTTGACTGTGAATAGCCCGATTGACCTTCAGCACAACCACAAGGTGCCGTGCAAACATTTGCACAGCACTTTGCATTTTTTAGTGAATCCTGCCTAATGTGTCTTAATATCATGACATTTGGTACAAAAGTGGTGCACCTGTCAACAAGTAATAATGCCAAATGCCAGATTTCTAGCTCAATGGATGGCTGAATTATGACCAAATTAATAAATTTCAAAAATGTGCATAGAATTTTGCCAAATTTTAAATTATAGTCATTTTGGTCAAATTTTCAAAGTGCAGTATATAGCCACATGATACCAAATTTGGCTGGTATACAAGTACTAATGTCTTTCATAAGTGTACAAAACTTCAGAGTCCTAGATTGAAAGGGGTCTGAGGTATGGGTGACCAAACATGCAATCACAATTTCATTTTCAGTTATTTCCATCTCATTTAAAAAATTTGTATCAAAATTTCTCTGTATTTTCAGGATTTAAAGAAATGTGCAACATGGGTATGTGCACCAAGTTTTAAGTCGCAAGCTTTAAAGGGGCTGTGCTATATGTAGCCAAACATTTTGCCAAAACTTAAATGTTAGTTATTTTAGTATAATTTTGAAAGCATTCATCAAAACGTTATAACATTTTCAGGCATATGGATTATTACTACATTTATATATGTACCTATTTTCAGCTTTCTAGTTCCAAAGGTGCCTGAGTTATATACAGATAAAAATATTCATGAAATTTCCCACAGAGAATGAAATGACAGAATTTGAGCACCTATAATTTTGAGACTGTGTATTCTAATGTCATGAAGATTGGCATAATATTAGCGCTCCTATCAGTAAGTAATCCTGCAAACATTTCAGCTCTCTAGCGTAATAGACAGCTATGTTATGTTCAAATTAATACATTTCAAAAATTCCATGAAATTTATGGAATTTCACAGAATTCCATCAGAATTCCATTAATTCAGAATTTTCTCATTCTGAACAGCTCTAGGAGGAGGAATTGTTTTATATGTGAAGGAGGGAGTTAAGACCATGGAGGTACAGGGGGCACCAAGAGGAAAAGAAGCGGTTGGAAGTGCTTTGGTTCTCTTTGAGACAGGCTTTGTGACCGCTGTCCATACTGGCATTATGGACGGGTTGTTGTTGTCTGCCTAACTATGAAATGTTTTGGCCATGATAAAAATGTTTGCCCCCCACAATATAAGTAAGTATGTTTTTTTTTAAATGAAACTAAGCTTTTTGTATGTTTGGACTTGATGCTGTGTGGTTGTACTCAGATAACCTCACTGTAATAAGCACACACTGACCAATCAGAGTCCAGGAGATGTTCTTGCTATTATATAATTGCACAATGGCAAGACAATTTCCTGAACTTTGATTGGGCAGTGTGTGCTTGTTAGTGAGGTTATCTGAGCACAGCATTAAAGATCAAATGCAAATATTTCATAAAAAGCTCGAATTCACATCTCTGTATCGTGATCAATGTTTCCTGAAAATATCATGCTGTTTGGTTTGTGGTTTTCTTTAAATCAGCATCTGTTAATATGCTCTGCGGTAACTAAAAAACAGTGAAGATGTTTCTGTCCCTGTCAGTGAGCAATGACATCATACTTGTCCAGCCTGCTGCTTCACCAATTAAGCCCCTGATTGACTGAATAAGCTGTCATCATTCCTAGTTAGAGCAGTCTGTAC
Source organism: Neoceratodus forsteri (assembly GCA_016271365.2). Classification (NCBI taxonomy): domain Eukaryota; kingdom Metazoa; phylum Chordata; order Ceratodontiformes; family Ceratodontidae; genus Neoceratodus; species Neoceratodus forsteri. Next base: position 1,702,679,961 of record CM028129.1, on the reverse strand, counting down.
AGCTAATTGTTTTTACTCATAGTTTCTTAATAACTCATCTGCCTTGTGTTTAGAGAGATATGCTTAAAATCTATATTTCTGTTCTCATAAAAAGTTGATCATTTTGGGTGCAGCACTGAATTTTAGTGGCATGAATGAATGACTGTGAGAAATTACCTTGTCTGTATCACATACAGATGACTGCATGCCAGACTTTCACATGGGGAGTGTTCCTACACATAAAAGGGATGTTCCAACACTTGCTGTCTGCCTAATAGCCATCTGCATGTGCTCATTTGTGTCCCCACAATATAAATAAATAACAGCCATTGTATAATAGCAATAATGTAATCCAGGGTATGGGTTGTATTGGGATAACCTCACTTCTGGGGTGTTGGATGCACTCGGCCATCGGCATCATGCCCAGCCATCCCAGGTGTGAGGTTATCACAGAACAACCCACGTCCTGTTGTACATCATTGTTTAAATATCCCCTCCCTGTTGCTGTAGTGGACCCTACCTCCACGCAGCAGTAGTGTCTTACCACCCTACTTCCTCATCCCAAAACATAGTTGATTGACACATAGCCCACCATTCATCACTTCCATGGCTGGTTATTGCTGACTGAACTGTCACTGAGCACATACTATATTGTGTACGTGCTCATTGAGTGACTGTCAGTCAATGAACGCATACACTATGCAGTATGTGCTCAGTGTCAGTTCAGTTTCCGGCCAGCTGCAGAGGTGAGAGGTGAGGTGTGCTAGCTGCCGGCTGTGTTTTGGGATAGGTGGAGCAGGGTGGTGGGCACTACCTGCTGGGTTGGGGTCCACTAGACCACCAGGGAAGGGGTATTTATAATTAATGTTGCTGGTGACATCAAGGATTGGTGGGGTCCACTATACCACTAGGTATAGGTATATATATATATATATATATATATAGTATTAACATTACTGGTGACATTGGGGATTGGGGTTCACTATACTACCAGGGAAGGGGATATAGATTATTAACATTACCAGCAACATCAGGGATCGGGGAAGGGGATCCACTACACCACCAGAGAAGGGAAAATATATTATTAACATTATGGTTGACATTGGGGATAGGGAAGTGGGGTCCACTACATCACTAGGGACGTGCTGGAAAGGGGCACAACTGCCCCACAGCTTTGCAGCAAACCCTCTGGATGTGTCGCCTATTTGGTGTACAGCCAGGGTTGCTACAAGTTGTGGGACTCTGATACTGGGACCCTGCCCAACATAGATTAGAGCGCAGGGTCCCTGGTTCACTGGGCATTGACACAAGCTGCCTTTTGCCTCAATTTGCATCCATCTAAGGGCTTTTTGAGAATCAGGTCTGATCTCTCTAGCCTTTGTGTATCCCTCTGCATCTGCATTTCATGCTTGGCTAGTAACATTTCCCTTAAACTAGTCCTACTGGCTCGTATTGGAGGGGAACATTTTCAATAAGTACACCAGCTGGGCCACTGATATGTTTATGAGGGCAGTAAATTTTCCCCTGTCATGAATCCTGCTAGACAGTAGTTGCAAAGGTTAATTTCAACCCCTGTGTTATGAGGATTATGGTTAGAAAGGCTATGAACTAGGGGGCATGAGGGAGTGAAACAAATATGGGAGATAATTTATTAAAATGTACTGATCTCATATTCTGGGCCAACATATATGCAATTTAGAAGGACCAGTATCACAGTTATTATGGCAACATGAAAGGGACTCTCATTGCCATTCTATTCTTGGCAAAGTCTATTCTTCAGGAAATCTGTTTGTGTTTTGTTTTTTGAGAATGCAGCAGCTGAAAAGCTGAAATTGGATTGTACTGAGTGATGGCGGATACCAGCAAATGGAGACAGTGGTGTAGAAAGCAGGACAGAGAATAACAAGACAGACTTAGGAACACCCAACTCACTAGGGAATTCAGTATAAATAGACCCCAGTCCCTAGCTTCAGTCAATCAACAATCTGATTGTAAAATCCATCAACAAGAGGGTGGGGGAAGGAGACTAGAGGAACTGCGACTGCAAAAGAAAGAAAAACCTGAGATGGATAGAGTTATTGAGATGTGCTTGTTTGTTTCAGCATCTGTTCACCACTTGACTGTGCCCTGCATTTTTTTTAATCCAGTAAGGCAGACCACTAACTAGACTACAGTTAAACAATAGGCACAACAGGGCATGTGTTATGTGGGGATAACACCATGCTTTGGGTGCTTTGTGAGGAACAGTACAAAGCCAAGTGCCTTCAATTACCCACAAAATTACACCAGTGAGCATAACATATGCCCTAGAGTTCCTTAATGTGATCATAAACTGGACTATTTAGAATTAAAATAAAAAAGGCTTTCATGTATGTTTTTCTACAACCTAGGATGGTATACTGAGACAACATTAACTGCCTCTAGACCAACCAGCTCTCAGGATTTTTCTATCCATTTTATAATCTGTTTTCTCTTTGTAAATTTGACAGCATTTAACATTAAATTATTCCCATGCATTCACAAATTAGGTTACTTGATATAGTACCATTTGGTCAGTATGTGCCTTACTTGAAAGTTTCCAAGATAGACATCAGCGATACACTTATTAGAGAACTGCGCTGAACCTGTCATTCATTTTTACCAATGGGAACTGTTTTTTGAAGGGACACTGTCGACCACTTTTGTATCATATTATTTCTGATTGAAAACCCACATTTTATTTATTTATTTATTTGTTTATTTATTTTTGTTGACCCAGTAGGCCCACTAAGACTAGAAGTCCCTTTTTCAGGGGCGACCGGGGGGGGAGGGGGGATGCAGATGGTAACCAACTGAAATTGAACCAGATTAAGCTGTTGGTGATATTTTTAGTGAATGGGGGAAATTTGGCCAGGACACTGGGGAAATTCCCCTACTTGTCAGTAGGGGGATCCATGTCGGACTGACTGCTGGACGTCAGTTGGAGCCTGGAGATTGGAGGATTGAGACATGTGGGAGATAAGGGAGAAGGCCTCCTCCCCTGTCTTGGACACCTTGAGAGACAGGGACCATTTTGGTCACTCTTATGGATCAGGGAGGTCGGAGTACGGAGCCCGAGGAGGCTCGAAGACCAATTAACCTAGCTGAGAATCACCTGGACGAAGGTGGCCAGAAAGTTTCAGCACCCTTTCCTCTGATGGAAATGGAGGATGTTTTAACAACAGAACACAGCGCTAAGGAAAATGATAAATCCCAGGTGCAGGAGGAGGATACAGAATTACAGAAAGCTGAACAGAATTTAACGGACTGTATTTATAAACAGAAACAAGCACTTTTGGCACATATTTCAGCACTGGAAACAAACTATAATATAGAAAAACAACAGATTGAAGAAATAACGTGAGAAAGGCTTATGGGACATTCATCCAACATGGAAAATACTCCGAAAGTGTTTATTTTTGGTCCTGAGTCAGAATTTTCGGCTGGTAGTTCACAACAAACTGTAACTGATACAGTAGGAACAAACAATCAGGAATGGTCCCCGGGTGCAGCACTCTCTAAAGCCGGCTGGATTCCAACAGGAATGGGAGGTTGGACACTGGACACTGAGATTCCACTTCCAGGACAACAACTAGCTCCAGAGGTAGCGACAGCGAATCTACAAAATCCCGAGGTGCAAGACAAAACTTCAGACCTATTGACACCAAAGGCTGTAGGAGTTCAGGAGCCAATTTCAGCAAATACCTCGACAGGTATTGTTCCAATTTTAGATGATACTGGGCCTGAAATTTTTTTCGAGGCTTTAACTGAAGTAACTGAGTTAACGCCTGTGGTAATTTAACAGCCACCAAAAGACTCTGAAGCTCCAATAGTTACGTATGCTAGCTTATTAAAAAAACCCTTGGAGCAAGCAAAAAGACACTACACAGTTAGACTGCAGTATATGGGTGGGTTAGAGTACCCTCCTGATAGATTTTTTGTGGGAAAGCTATTATTAAAACAATACCTGGCTTTACGCCCTCAGAAGTATATGCTTTAATCCATGCACCTGGAGAGTCCACGTTTGATATCAGTTTTAGGACTGCTAAGCTGTTGGATAGATTCTGGGCTTTATATACGGCCCAGAAAAAAACCTCTTTGTGGACCCCTTTTCAAGCAATCCCCCTTACTAAACCAACCTTTAAAATGGTAACCATTTTATTTAGGAATGAAGGGATTGACATAACGGATGTGATGTTTTGGTTAGAAAAGAAATGTGAAATACAGGGTACAACAGACCCCACAGTAAATGAAGAAGGGTTCTGAACAGGGGGTTGGAGAGTGAAAGTTAAATTAAGGCAAGATGATGCAGGCATTTCCCATCTTCCTAACTGCTTTTACTTGGGGAAAGACAAAGGTATTCTTTTTTTATCAAGGGCAACCTCATTCATGTTACAAGTGTGGGTCCCATAGGCATATTAATAATTCTTGCGAGGTGACTAAATGCCTACAATGTGGTGAAATAGGCCACACAGGAGCACACTGCATCTCGAATCCTGTATGTCACCTCTGTGAAGACACTGGTCATTCCTTTTTTTCTTGTCCATGGTCCTCCCATAATACAGATAATGCAAATTTTGCTGAACAGGATTTTTATATTAACAGAGCCACAAAACAAGGGATGAGTCCTAGAGGAACACCAGAGCCCCTTTTTCAGAAGCAAGGGACAGAAAATACTCTTGAAGTAGAGAGGTTTGTCATTGAGAAAACTACCCCCCCTTTTGAAGAAAGCTCAAGTAGTACTGCAATGCTACCCCCTTCCCCACCCCCACCCTTGATATCAGAAGAACAAGGCTTTCAAACAGTAGGGCCTAAAAAAGGTAAAGTAACAGAAATTCCCCCTACAGCTGGGACTGCAGAAGGTATTCCTTAGCAAAATAAATATACTGTTTTATCATGGGGAGATACGGAAATGGAAGAGCATTCTGATGTTCTATCGGAACAATTTTCACAAGAAAATGGGATGTCAGATGTGGAAGAACATCTCCCCACAACTGAAGAAACAGCAAAGAAGAAAAAGAGGGCAATGGGGAATAGATATAGTTTGAGGGGAAAAAAGACCACAGATTAATATGAATGGCAACTGACATTTTTTTGGCCTCTATTAACACCAATAGTTTGAAATCGGAGAGGAAAAGGAAATCTACGTTTGCCTATTTTAATAATCAGAAATATGACTTTGTTCTCTTTCAAGATACACACATTACTACTTCTGCTGAAATTCAAAAGTGTAAGGCAGATTGGATTTGGGGAGACACCTACTGGTCTGTCGGGGAAGACACCTGTAGTGGTTTAGGGATTTGTATTAATAATCCTCTAGTTAAAGTGACTAGGGTTCTAGATATATGGCCAGGCCGAGCTTTTCTTCTAGATATAACCCTAGAAAAACAAGATTTTAGAATCATTAATGTGTATGCACCCCAAGATAAAGCTAAGAGAGTGCAACTATTTAGTCTCATACACCCATACCTTCTAACAGCAAAAGCGGTTCTTTTAGGTGGAGATTTTAATTGCAGCAGGTATAAAAAAGATAGAGGGTCTAGATCTGAGAAAACCTATTGTGATGCAGGATTCCTCAATAAAATGCTAACATTAACCAAGTTAAAAGATGTTTTTTTTAGATAATTCCTCAGAAACCCAGTTCACATATTTCAAAGGGATTTTAAAAACTAGGATAGATTATTGGTTTATTTCTCCATTTTTACCAGTAACTTATTCTAAAGTGATTCCAGTAGCCACCTCTGATCATTCTATGTTAGAAATTAAGATTTCATATTCTCCAGAAGTTACAATAAATAGGTAAAGGATATTGGAGATTAAAAACTACCCTATTAGACAAAAAGGAGATTTGGCAGGATATTTTAGGTATTACAGCAGCAGCACAAAAGTTTGTCTTTTTTCTTTATGATTCTCCTATAGAATGGTGGGAAAACAGTAAACAAGATTATACAGACTTTTAAAAAAAGCAGGAAAAATCACAGGGAACTTACTGAGTACAAAATATGAAGATTTATGTAAACAATTATTTTATCTTCCTCTCTACAGGTTAATTCTGATCAAGATTATTCCGCACAGATTAAAATTATTAAAACTGAACTGGCCTCTTATCAATATGACAGAAGCCGCTCATTAGAGTTTGAGCAAAGATTTAATACCAAAGGGTCTCAGATACATGTTAATCCCTATGAGTCCTGTATTTCCAGTGCAAACAATAAAATGATTTCTTCTTTAAAAATTGGGAATCAGATTATTCAAGGCAATTCAAATATTATGGCTGCAGTAGGGAATTATACTAGTTCCCTATTCAGGAAAACTCATAAAAGTTCAGTAGAACCCATTGCGTGGCTGCAAAAGGGACTTTTACCAAAACTCTCCCTAGAAGATAATTTATCACTTCAGTAGTCTATTTCTGAGGAAGAACTTGAAACTGTAATATCACAGTTTACAGTGGGCACATCACCAGGACCAGATGGATTACTGCATGTCTTTTATAAAAATCTTTTTCCTCTTTTACGTAAGGAATTTACTTCCCTTTATAATTTTATGATAACGCATGATGTATTACCAAATAATACATATTCTGGGCTTATGATCCTTATTCATAAATCAGGAGATGAAGAATCCTTAACTAATTAGAGACCAATTTCCTTATTAAATTCCAATTTTAAGATCTTAACTAAATTATTAAACAATAGGATACTTGCAGTGATACCCCATATAATACATCATTCACAGACATGCTCTATACCAGGTCAGAAAATATCAGATATTTTGATAATGATAAGGGGACTTTTAGAAAAAGGAGATAATGGGGAACTGATGGGATACCTTTTAAATATAGACCAATCAAAGGCTTTAGATAGGGTCTCACATGTGTATCTTTGGACATGTTTGGCTGAGTATGGATTCCCGGGAAAATTTATTAATTGGCTACAATTATGTTATAAAAAAGCTACCTTATCCCCTTATGTAAATGGAAGAATAGGATCCCCATGTAGAATCAATATAGGGGTAAGTCAGGGATGCCGCTTAAGCCCTATTCTATATCTTTTACCCTTGGATCCACTTATTAGACAAATTAATTCTCATCCAAGAATATGAGGTCTTTCCTTTTCTAGTCAAGATACTGAAATTAAGACCCTTGCATATGCAGATGATTTATGTATTTTTATTGCTGATCAAATATCAGCACCTTATGTAGCCTGTATTTTTCAGGAATTCTCTGTGGTCTCAGGATCTCAAATCAATTTTAAAGAAAGTAAATGTATTCCCATCGGACAGATATCGGTGAATAAAGACCAGATTATTGATATCCCTATTACTTCTATGGGGACAAAAGTTCTGGGGATTTTTTTTTTGGTTATCCAAACTCAGCACAATTTAATTGGGATTATACCAAAAATATTGCATTAGATAGGATTACATGGTGGAACCAGTAGAGAATGAGTGAAAAGAAAAGGATATACATGATTCATACCTTCTTATTGTAGATGTTTTTGTATCTCAGTTATGTATATCCTCCTCCTAAAAACCTGGAAACTAGACTCCTCAGCTGTTTTTTTCAAAGCATCTGGGGAAGTCATTTGAATCCAATAAAAAGAGGTGTATAATATTTAGAAATTTCTTTAGGCGGTTTAAAAATGATTAACCCTGTAGTCTTTTATCATAGTATTTTTCTATATGCAAATATTAAGCCCATTCTAATGGGGAATTTGGCCTTCTGGTGCCCGTGGATGGCAGATCACTGCAGACCCTTAGTGCAAATATGGAAAGCAGCAGGATTTCTACCTAAACAAACTAAGCTGGCAGCTTATCCAGTTTATGTACAAGATTGTTTCTATGAAATCAAAAATTGGAAAATCACACTATCAGCCCTTGCATTACAGGACAAAAAAACAATTTTATTCATCTATACAACAGCAATTGTTTTCTAGTTTTACCCCCATATTTAGAGAGACCTAGGAGGGAAACAAAAGAGATCTCAGATCAATTTTTGGATAAACGTATCTCCCCTTTGATGTGGGACACAGTATGGCTTTGTGCCCACGGGAAATTACCAGTTAAAGATAACAGGAAGTGCAAAGGGATGTCAGAAAGATTATGTCCCAAACTAACATGTATGACACAACCAGAAACTATGAATCATCTCTTTTTTGAATGCCCATTTGTTATAGATTTTTGGGACTTATTATATAAGAAATGGCCTTTGATACCCAGTTATTTTAAGACACCAGAGACATTGTTTCTAGGGATATTTCCCAGGGGAAGGGTTTTCTGTAGCAAAAGTACTTTGAGGATTGTGTTAGCTTGTTTTAAATATTGCATCTGGCAAGCCAGATGTAAATTTACTTTACAACAAATTACTTGGTCACCTGAGCAACTCTTCCAGACAATTTCAGATAATATATGGGTTATTAAACAGCAAGAAGGCAGGAATAGGTCCTCTCTAAAGGATTGGGTGGGTTTGGATTGGTTGGGGAATTAGAGGATAGGTTATTTAATATTCAGATAATTATTCTTGGAAATTTCCAATTACACTGAATGTTGTAATTCATTTACATTTGGAACAGCATTTATGATATTTAAAATGAAATTGATTTAGTACTAAAAATTCTAGTTGATTCTTATAAAGTCTGGGATATATGTATTGAATAAGCTTTTCTATGAATATATTGATCTCCTTTTCATTATTAATTATGTCAGTAAATAATGATTTTCCTTTTAGAATCAATCTTCACATAATTCATACTGATCTGTATGTGTTTTATGGAATTATGTATACTGCAATGAACGCTGGTTGATTTATATAAGGAAAGGTGGAGTACGTTTTCTAAATACTCAGTAATTGAGAAAGAGATTACTATCTTAAGATTTCCTTTCTGTGCTTCTTATGAATATTAATTTATATGTATTCATATACTTATGAGATAACTCTAAAGTAAATATTTTTTCTATAACTGATTAAGTATTGAGAAGAAGGATGTATTATCTATGTTTATAACTGGTTTCTTAATTTTTCTTTTCACTTTGGGACATCTGTTAATAAAATTCCCCTACTGCTTTGTTGCCAGTAGGGGGAAGTGCTGGCATTTGTCTGCAGGATGGTAGACGTTGCACAACCTTTCATGCAGCAGGATGTGCTGCTGTTAGCTTCAGAGGAGACTTCTATGGAAGTAATGATTTCTACTGAGATTGCTATGCCTTGCATTCAGGAGATACAGGTACCCTTGATTATTGTCCCAGATTCATATCGTCAGGAGATTGCTGGTATACCACCAGTTCGGGAGAAGGCGTCCAAAATTGTTTCAACTACTTCAGTGCAAGTACTACCTTCTGATTCTGTGGAACCGCAACATTTTTCTCCCGATTCTATGTTGATTGAATCTCCTAAGGACCTAACCTCTCAAATGGGACTTCCAGGTATCATGCTGGAACAACATAGTGCTGGAGAATCTGCTTCCTCTATTACTGCGAATTGCTCCATGTCGCAAATGGTGTGATAGCAATTTGGTCTTTCAACTGACTCTGAGTTTTTTTTGCAAGATTGGTCAACTGATGAGGCACTTCAGAAATCGGGTTGGAAGCGTATGGCTTCGGCACAATGGACTCCGGATCCTGATTGGGGTGATATTCAGTCTTCTACTTCATCAAAGCATGCCACCGTGACTACAACTCTAAGCTCAGGTACCTGACAGAACCTTTTTCCTGAGGCCTCACCTACTGATGGGCATCTATTAGGGGATCATGCTGCAGCCTTGTCTAGACCGAGCACATCCTTGGGTAAGGGTGGGGATGATTACCGAGGGGAAGCGGGTTCTGAGATGGGCTCTGAAAAGGGTAATTCTGGAAAATCTCATTGTGTTCCTATGGCAGACTTATTTAAAAATAAGCTTGAGCAAGCACCCAGACAGAATGCTGTTAAGACTACGATATGGAGATGGGGGGCTTTCTAAACACCCAGATAGATATTATGCTGCTAATCAACTCTTGAAGGGCTCTATGCATTTTTTTTCCTTCCAATATCTATGCTTTGATTCATATTTCAGGGGAAGATTCTTTTGATGTCAGTTTTAAACATAACAACAGCTTGGAAACATTTTGGGAAAAATATTCTATTCTTAAAGCTACCCCTCTATGGATCCCCTTTTTTGCAATCCCTCTTACAAGGCCACAGATCAGATATGTTACTATAATGTTTCACAATGAAGGTGTTAATGTCAGTGATATTTATCGTTGGTTACAAAATCGTTGCGACATCTTTGGCCCTCCTGAAGCTCTCCTTGATTTAGAAGGCATTTGGACCAGGGGATGGAAATTTAAAGTGAAATTATTTCAGGTTAATTCAGTATTATTCATTTGCCAAATAGTTTTTTTTTCTGGGAAAGGATAGAGGGGTTTGTTTTTATAGTGGACAACTGAGGGCTTGCTATAAGTGTGGGTCTAAAACTCATATTAGCAGCTCTTGTGACATGTTAAAGTGTTCCTTATGTATAGGCTATGGTCATTCAGTTGATTTATGTGAAAACATTTTTCAGTGTAACCTCTACGATGAGAAAGGGCATGCATTTCATCAGTGTCCTTGGGTCAAGTTCAATAGAACTGAAGGATGGGACCAGGATGATTTAGTCAACAAGGCCCAGGAAAGGAAAAGGGATTCTAGTTTTTCTACTTACTCTATTCCACCAGAGGAGACGGTTCCTTCTGTGGAATCCTTCCTTCCCCAGAATACTGAAGCTACACCTCCTGAACATGGGCCTCCCCTACCACCAAGACAGATTCAGAATACTGCTCTTTTTACTGATACTGTTTCAGTAGATCCTCCCTCTATGCAGGGACAACCTGCTGGTACTTCCATGCATCCTCCCTTATTAGAGACTGTCAGAAATCGCTGGTTTACTTGATCCTCACTTAGACACAATACCCCATGCCCTATACCTACGGAGGATCTCTTTTCTCCCCTGCAAGATGATGTGGGTGATTCTGATCTGGAATCTGATGCTTCTCATAGGTCTGAGCTGGTAGCGGAGGATGAAGATAGTAAATCCACAAAAATATCCAAAGGAAAAAAGATTAAAAAAAAGGAAAAAATGGAAAGCTAGTAATAGTTCAAAAGGAGGGCCTTAACTTTCTTTATTTTCACCTTAGATGGCTACATTAAGGATTGGGTCTTATAATGCTTGTAGCTTGAAAGCTTATAAAAAACAAGTTTCTGTATTTTCATTTTTTGACTCCCTTGATGTAGACATCGTTTTTTTTTACAACAAACTAGGTTATCCTCTCTTTATGATATTGAGCAAGTAAAGAGAAGATAGCATTGGGGTCCTTCTTTTTGGACTTTTGGATTGGATTCTGCTGATGGTATTGGCATATTATTTAAGTCCACTAAGTTTCATATTTCCAGACTCATAGACATATGACCTGGCCGAGCTTTGATTCTTGACTGCACCCTTGGGGATTTTTCCTTCCTTCTTATTAATTTGTATGCTCCACAAATTAAGACTGCTAGAATCAAATTATTTGAAGACATAAAACCCTTTTTACATACAAGAATGCATGTTGTTTGGGGAGGTGACTTTAATTGTGACATTGACATTAAATTTTCAGGTGATGCACAGAAAAAAATGTATTGTGACTCTCATGCCTTAAAACATATTACTTCTGAAGCTAGTTTATGGGATGCTTACAGAATTATACATAAGACTGATAGTGGGGCTACATACCATAGGCACATTTATGCTACCCGTATTGACATGTTTTTTGTTTCTAAACATCTTACACCTATTTTTTGTATATCCAAACCTACAGAATTTTCAGACCATGAGCTTTTATTCTGTACTTTGAATTTATCCGCTGTTCCTACAAAAAAATGTTCTGCTCTTTAACAATGTCATTTACATATGTTGCTTCTGAATTCCCCTGATTGTGCCCTTAAAATAGAGATTTTTTTTGAGGCTCGGAATTCTACTATGTGTTTTTATGACAATCATTTTGATTGGTGGATTGATACAAAATTAGAATTAAAACATCTTTTACTTGGCTTTGGTAAACAAAAAGCAAATTCTAATTATTTACACTATTTACTGCTCAGGAATCAATTATATAAATTAATATCCTTTCCTCCATGTGAAATTTCAAAATTCAAGTCCTATATTTCTGAAATCAAAAAACAAATGAAAGACTATGAGTATGATAGGGCCAAATAGTTGGAAATGGAATTTAGATATGGGATGAAGAAAACACCAGCATCTGATCCATATGCAGCATGTAAACAACGACTGGATAAAACTTTGATGACCAGCCTTTTTAAACCAGATGGTACTCTGGTGTCCACTGATTTGGAAATGCTGTCTGTGGTACAACAATTTATTTGTACTACTTTTAGTTCCCCCTCTGATTCTACTACTGCCCTTTTAGATGGGTTCTCTACATCCTTTTCTCAAATGGCAAACTCTATGACACACTGTTTATTGCAGCCTATTTCTTCACAAGAAGTAGAAGTGGTAATAAAACAACTTACTACAGGTACATCTCCCAGATGGACTTGATGGTATCCCTAATGATTTTTATAAAAAATTCCTTCCCTATATGTGTTATTTTTTTGCTCTTAGTTTTCAACTTTATGTTAACCTCACATTCACCATTTTTAGGGTTTAATACCTGTCTTCTTCATGTCTTGTATAAATCTGGAGATAAAAATCTAATTTCTATGTAACCCCCTTGTTGCCCGGGGTTACTAGAATCCCAGTAAGGCCTAGTGGTAGGCAGGGAAGGCAGCTTGTGAAACTCCAGTTAGATGGGTTTCACACTGTCTCACTCTGTTCTCAGTCTCAGCTGAGACTGAGGGATGACATCACCAATAGAACTTTCACAGCTGCATAAGCCACTTTGGAATCTGCAGCAAAGGGAGTTAGATAGAACGTTGGGAGTTTTCAAAGGAGAGTCTGCAGTTTGGCTTGAAGGAGTGAAGTTTGTACTCAAGTGGTGGAGACCGCTGATTTCGGGTCTCAGTGCCCCTTCCTCTGGGGGGGGGATGTAAAGATTCCTAGCAGATTCCTGGGGCAATCCCCTTAATTCTGCTAAGTGGAGGAAAAGCTGCCTGTTTAGTCCAGGATTTATTTTGGAAGATGGAAGATTTGTGAGTCGCCTGTGGGGCATCTGCAACTTAAGGGTGAGTGTCTGCTCTGGCTAAAAGGGCATATGTTTTCTTCACCCTGGGACTTGTGTGAAAATCTAGGGATTGAACTTCATATTGGGAAGCCTAGAGAAATGGGCCAAGCAAGAAAAAGTAGTGTCAAATCCCAGAGTTGTACGAGATGATAATAATATGTAGAGGAGATGTGACAGACGTCTACCCTTAATCTACATTTAGAAGTTCAGCAAATTAATTGCTCAGTTTTTCCAGAGAAATGTCTGGGTATGGGTTGTGCGAGCTGGAGGTGGGTGGCCCCCCATCTTTAGTGACCAGGTCCACCTCTACAGGTTTCTTCTATGGTTTCTACTTTGCCTCAGGCACTTGGCCAGTGATGGGGGAAGTACCCAGACATGGGATTGTAAGGAAAATTCTCTCTAGGAGTCATAGACTCTAGTGTGGTGTGGGGAGCCACGACAGGATAATTGGTTCATTCTTCCAATGGACCATGAATGGGATAATTTGTTCATTCCTCAAATGGACTGTGTATCAAGTGGCCAGCAGGGGAGCCAGGCCAGTGGGGAAAACCCAAGTGTGTACAAGTCGGGCTGTGTACCCAAAGCTGCGTGCAAGTCCGGGCTGTGTGCCTGGTTGGTTCAGAGCCTGAGGACTGGAAATGGTGATAAAGTGTTCTGTAGTCTCTAATCTGCATTATCAGGAAATGTAGCTCTGTGGGGGTCCGTCTATGCTTTGTTTGTTCAGCTAGTATGTGAATAAAAGCCACACTGAAGAATCTCATTCCTGGTTCTGGACACTACAGTTATTGCTTCCTGTGTTCGGATTTACTTGGGTGCCTCTGTGCAGAGTAGCCAAACCTAGGTCCCCCTGTGCTGAGTAACCTCATCCTCCCCGAACCCAGGTCCCCACCAGGTACTGCTGTCAGCTTCAACAGCATGCCACCTGTCATTTTGGCAAAAAGGCAGGGGTGAGGGGTTACATCTAATTGAAGACCTCTCAATCTCCTGAACAGTGATGATAAAATTTTGGACAAAATTATTGATAATCGACTGTTAACGGTTGCTGATTCCCTTATTCATCCAGCCCAGACCTGTGCAATTCCCAGTCAAAAAATTCAGCATAATTTATATCTTCTAAGAGGACTTTTTGAGGCAAGTAACCTGAACAATGTTTCCGGTTATATGGTAGCTTTGGAAAAGACCAAAGCTTTTGATCGGGTTCGACATCAGTATATCTTTCCTTTATTATTGCATTATGGTAGTCCCAGACAATTTGTAAACTGGATTATTATGTTATATACCGATGCCACCATCACCCCTTCGGTTAATGGGTTTTTTGGGACTGATGTTCCACTTACTATGGGAGTCAGACAGGGATGTCCTTTAAGCCCTCTTTTGTATACTTTTGCTCTTGATCCTGTTATTAGACAAATACAATGGGAACAGAGTATTATCAGTATAGCTCCTTCCCCCATGTTACCACTTGAAAAGATCACAGCTTATGCTGATGACGTTACATTGTTTGTCCAAGATGTTTCTTCATTGAAACAGGCTTTAGATGTTTTTTCACGTTATGGTCTATTTCCTGGGGTGATCTTAATACAGGAAAGAGTCTTATTTTTTCTTTAGACAATACACAGACTGACTCTTTGGATAGTTCGGGAATTCCTTTCATTTCTACCCCTCACAAAATACTGGGTGTTTGGTTTGGACCAGGTGATTTGGCTACATATAATTAGGAATGACAGTTACAGATTGATGAAACCAAAATTAATATGTGGAAACATTGGAAGCTTGGGAAGAGAAAATGTGTTATGATAGTGAAGACATTTTTGTTACCTGTCTTTCTTTACTTAGGTTATTTATACCCCCCTCCAGTTCATTTAGAACCAGAACTTTTAGTTTATTTTTACAAGTGATATGGGGTAATAGACTAAACCCCGTAAAATGGGAAATTACTTATTTGCCTGTTAAAAAAGGTGGTTTAAATATGATTAACCCTATTGTTTTTTATCACTCCCTTTATTTTTTTAATTCTTTTAGTTATCTCTGGACCTCTGCCACTATGTCGTGGCAATTCTGGTCTCAATTCTTTTGGTCTCGTTATTTTATAAAATGGATTCTTTTGCCTCCTAAAGTATTGTCTTCTGATTCTCTTCCAGTTTATGGGATATCTTCTATTAAAAAAATGCAACAATAGAAAATTTCCTTTCACAAATTATTATCTCTTGATAGGAACTCCTTTTATTCTTATATTGTTTATGATGTTCAGCAAATCTATCTTTTTTTCCTGATTGTGTTCCTACCAAAATGCTAGTTGCCCTATGCAAACTAACTGATTTTAGGCTCCCTGTTCATATATGGGATATTGTATGGCTCTCTGTTCAAGGGAGGTTGGGAGTTAGGGGAAATCTGAAATATAAACCTCAAGCAGATAGGTATTGCCCCAGACTCACATGTTCTAATGTAGAAGAAAGTATGCTTCATTTCTTTATTGACTGTCCTCATAGACAGCTATTTTGGCATGATGCTGCACTCCATTGGAATATACCTTTTCTGTCTCTTATTTCTTATCATACTTTAATTTGGGGTGATTATACAGGAATATGGATGACTTATCATAAGAGCACATTGAATGTATTCTTTGCCTATGTTCAGTATTTTTTATGGCAGGCACGCTGTCAGTATGTTTTACAACAACAACATATATTGAATGCTACTATTATTTCTCAAATTGAAGCAGGATTATTAAGTGTCAAAGAGAATGATTTTTGTAGATTCCCACGAGATAGACTGGATGATTTGTGGAAAAGTTGTTTTTTTATTTGATCTTTTACCATGTGTCTGTTTTATTCTTTTGTTATGTTTTGTAAAGATTACCTGGTTTCTTTTGTATATTTTGTATAATTTTATGTATCTTGATTTTTCTGTGATGTTATGTTTCTTTTATTAATAAACTTCCCCTACTCTACTGTGGGGGTGCTGATGCTATGGAGGCAGATGTGATGGAAGTTCATTCTGCTGGTGAACCTGTGGGTGAGAAGGTCTCCCAGCCCGCAAGTCCTGTTCAGGAGACCACATCTATTATGAATGCATTGATGGAATATGAGAATTCTGACGTTACTAAGGCACAGGATATAGTTAATGCTTCTCAGGGACTTTTTGCATCGAATGAAGTATGGCTTGACCACATATTTGAGCAAAACAAATCATTGCAGTATGGAAATTCTGATAAAGCTACTAAAGAAATGTGTAAAGATGCATTTCATGAATTTGATACATTACAGCCTGAATCAATAGACCCTGATACTATGAAAGATGTTGTGCAAGTCATGCAGGCTGTACTAGCAGAAGAAAACACCGGTACAATTGAAGCTGAGAGTCGGGTGACTCAGTCCCGTGACGTGCAAGCATCAAAAACATTCCATCGGCCTGGGTCACTTTCAGCAGAGGAGTTGCTGACAGTTGCAATGAGGCCTTTACTGCCAGATGAATCAGCAACTGTATGTGTTGAAACAGCAGAAACTGTGAGTACTGTGTCAAATACTGAGCAGCAAAACCACTGTGCTTCTGTTTATGATCTTGCGCTACAGAAGGGAAGAGAAGGGAAAACTGTTAATATCCCAAAGCGCGGGAAATCCCCGACTTCATTAGAGAGATCTTTGCTTAACGCTGGTTGTAAAGGGGGAGTCAATGGTATTTGGATCCCGGATTCAGAACATAGCCTGATTCTAGGGTACTCTTTCCTGATTGTAGATGAACAGTCCTGTCCTACAGTGATAACTAGCATACAGCAGCCTAATGGATCCAATCAACAGTCTGTTGCTAGTGCAGCAAGGTGGCTTAGTGAACACCTTGTCACTGCTCTCAAGAGTAATAGTACGGGCAGTGACACCCTGGATCCGTGTATCCTACGGCTGGTCTTAGACACAGTCCTTACCCCAATCACATGCCTCATCAACCACTCTCTTTGCCTGGGGAAGGTTCCAACTGCCTGGAAAGTCGCCACTGTCACCCCTATCTTTAAAGGTGGTGATAGGACTGTGGCTGGAAACTATCGACCGATCTCCATTCTCTCTCCTCTCCAAGGCCTTGGAAAAGTGGTGGCCTCTCAAACTCTGACTACCTCTCCACCTACAATGTCCTTTGTCCTGAGCAGCATGGCTTCCGAGTGGGCCACAGCACCAACACAGCCCTCCTAGAGTTCTCCAACTTTCTCCACTCCTCCTTAGACACTGGTTCTCTGGCTGGTGCTGTCTTCATTGACCTCTCGAAAGCTTTCGCACTGTCTCCCACCCCTCCTTCTTGATGCCCTTAGTCTCTCTGGTTTTGCTGCTGGGCCTATCTCCTGTGCACCAGTTATCTGTCTGACCACTCACAGTATAAAATTAATGGGACCTGCTCAGACATCTGTCCCATCTTTTCTGGGTTTCCCAGGGCTCCATTCTGGGCCCCTTACTATTCTCCTTTACCTTAACACCCTTCCACACTCTTGCTCGGGAACATTCTATTGTACGCTGATGATGCAGTCATCTTTGCCTCAAGTTGTAACCCTATTGCCCTCCAGGACTGCTGCAGAAGTCCTTCACTGAAGCCGAGGGCTGGTTCAAGGAACATAGATTGGTGATAAATCTTAAAAAACAAAACTATGTTCTTCTCTCATCCCCAAAACAAGTCCTGCAACTTCAAACTCCTCATTCACTCTGGGTCCTCATTCCCACTCGAACAAGTTTGCTCCTATAAATACCTAAGGATCCATTTTGACCCCTCCCTCTCCTTCCATGGACACATCGCTGCCCTAGCCACTGCCACTAATATCCGATTGGGCATCTTACATCGGTATAAACACTGCCTCCCCCCGGAGGCTCTTCGACTCGCAGTCACCTCCTCTATCCTGTCCCTAGTGGACTATGGACTGCCGGTGTATGGTGCTGCTGATCAGACCGCACTCCATAAAATTCGCACTACTCTGAATAAGGCCTGCAGGTTAATTACTGGAGCACCTAGGATGATACACACCTGTTACTGTATGCTAAAGCACTGGTACTTGATCTTGACGAGGCGCCTCAAATATCTTACCTGTACCCTTACAAAAAGACCCTCCTTGGGCTTTCCCACCAGGATTGACCACCACCATCGCCGCTCTGTCCCACTAGTTCATACTGGACCTCTGGGAAAACCTCTCTTGTTATCCCTAGAGCTAGGACCTCTCACGGCCAAAGAGTCTTCCAGCTTTAGGCCCCTCCTGGTTCAACACACTGCCCCCTCCATCTCCAAGCTCCAACTATATCGTGCTTCAAAACTTCCTTACGTAACCACCTTATTAACACCCGATGCTGTAACTGCCCGCTAGTCAAAGCCGTACTCAATACTTTATGACAAAGCTTATATTAAGCTGCTAAGGACAACATAACTCTGGTATTGTTTGCATCCATCCTACCTGTACCAGCTTGTTTGTATCTATGTCTTAATTTACTGTTATACCTATGTGTTGTACTGCTATACTGTGTATTTTGGTTTGTCTTACTGTGACAAGGTACTTTTGTAAATGAGCCTATGGCTCAAAGGTTTTCCAAACTGCTGTTTAAATAAAATAAAAAAAATAAAATAAAAAACAAAACACCTCAGTGTACGGAGTCGTGCTGCTCAGAGATGGAGGGTGAAATCACAAAACCTGCTAACTGGGGAGATACTGGGGAGGAAGAGAGTGAACAACCTGGTGAAAAGTTTACTTTCAAGAGCGTTCAAAATCAGCATGGTAATCATTCAGGAAGAAGGATCCTTTTTCAGGCCCCCCCCTTGCAGAGACGCAATGCAGTCCAATTAGAGTATCTAGGTGGCTTAGATATAGCCCCAGATCGCATATATGTTGGACACAGTTTACTGAAGGGGTCATTAGGCTTCTTTTCCACAGAAATTCATGCCTTTATTCATGTTTCAGGGACTGCATTATATGACATCAGTTTTTCTTCTCCACAGGGACTGGATCGTTTTTGGTCAAAATATGACTCTTTAAAATTTACTGAATTGTGGTTACCTTTTAAAGCTATTCCTTTAACTAAACCTTCTATTAGAAATGTGACGGTCTTATTTCAGAATGAATCAGTGTCAATCCATGATATTATTTATTGGTTGCAAAAGAAATGTGATGTGCTTGATGCTCCACAGTCCATATTTGATGAAGAATGTATTTGGAATGGGGGTTGGAAATTCAAAGTCCATTTAAGGAATAACAGTCTAGGCCCTGTACACCTCCCCAACAGTTTGTTTTTAGGCAGTGAGAGGGGTCATTGTTTTTACCCAGGACAGCCACGGGCCTGCTTTAAATGTGGGGCCTATACACACTTAGGCTCAGCCTGTGATTACTTGGTGCAATCTTCGTTTAGCCTTTGGACACCATAGTTCAGATTGCAAGGAAAAGTTAAGGTGCAACTTATGTGAAGAGACTGGCCATACCTATAAGTCCTGTCCCTGGGCTACTCCTAATCACACAGACCACAGAAATCAAGATACAATAATTCAGTAGGCTTAAAAGAAAGAACGAGCAAAAAGGAGAACTTTTTCTGATAGACCTCCCCCTGATAAAACAAATACCCCACCCCCACCCTCCTCACCCAGGACAGAGAACACAGTTATTGTTACAGATGAAACTCCTTTACAAACCCCTGAACCAACCATTTATTCAGAGCCTAAAACACTGTTACTTGAGACAAAAAAAATTCCAGTGACAGAAGTAGTGGTAGTTGAAATGCCCCCCCTCCCAAGATGGCGAAGAGTATAGCAAAAAAGAGGGGCATGAAACAAACTAGGCCTTGGGCCTAAAGCAGCAAAAGCTTGTGTTCTCGAGGAGGAAGAGATATCTTTGACAAATAAATTTACTGTGTTAGCGAACACTACATTGGATTCGGAACACGGAGGTGATTCAGAAGCCTCTTCCATAGTCTCACCATCTTCAGATTCTGAAGGGGAACAGCAAGAGTGTAGAGAAGTTAAGGACAGGAAAAAATGGATAGAAGCTAGGGTTTGGAGGAGTTCCAGGTGGCAGAAACCCCCTTAAATCACCCTTACCCTTCTTCATCACGTTTAAGTATTGCTACTATAAATGTTATTATACAATGGCAAGAAAGAATCCTGGTTTCTGATTGGTCAGTTGGCTATCACAGCAGGGATGTTATCCTGGCATAACATCCCTGCTGATTGTTTGCATGATTTCGATCCCCATCACCTCCATGATCATCTCCTCTTTCTCTTAAGAAACAAAAATATGTTTACACACTAACAAAAACATTCTTTAAAATTATTTTTTTATTATAAAACAACAAGCCATTTGTATAATAGGAATAATGCCCTCCAGGGTGGGAGTTATGCTGGGATAACATCCCTTCTCGGGTGTTGGACGCCCTCGGCCGGTGGCCTCGGGCCCAACCACCCGAGGTGGGATGTTATCCCAGCATAACTCCCACCCTGTCAGGCATTATTCCTTTAATAGCATCAATAATTCAAAACAGAGACTGTTAACATTTACAGCTTTAAAAGATTTGGGAAGTGATATTTGCTTGTTGCAAGACACTAGGTTAAACACTATGTCATTGGTAAGAGCAGCATGACAATTATGGTGTTGGGGTCATTCTTTTTCCTTCGGCATTTTGTGAAAGAGTAGGTATTTTATTTAATGGGGATGGGTTTAGAGTGAAGAAGTTGAAAGATATATGTTTGGGCAGGGCATTAATGTTGGATTTTATGTATGGGGGAAGGATGGAGATTGATAAATATTTACACCCCTCTTACAAAAAAAGATAACATTTTATTATATCAGGAAGTCAAACCTTATTTAAGTACAACAAAGAAAGTTCTTTGGGGAAGGGATTTTAACTGTGTGGTAGACAGGAGGCATAGAGATGCTAATACTAGGAAAATGTACTGTGATTTGAACTGTCTTAATGATATTATTAAACAGGGTGGTCTGCAGGATACATTTTGGACTGTACATAAGGAGGGAGGATATACATATTTTAGGGGAGCTCTATCTACCAGAATAGATGTCCTCTTTTCAAAGAAAAATGTTAATATTTATAACGCAGAAACGATTCCTTTAGAAACCTTGGATCATGTCATACTACATATCACGCTAGGGGGTATGGTAGGGCCTCAATATGGAAGGGGATATTGGAAACTGAATACTGCAGTATTACAAGAAGCAAAAGTAAAAGTGATTGACTTTCTTAATGCTAGAATGTCAGTGGCAGTACTGGCTGACAACATCAGCACTTGGTGGGAGGGGAGGAAACAGGGGTTGAAAGTGCTGTTTAAGCATTCAACAATAACTAGACAGAATAAGTATAAAGACTATCTCAAACTATGATTGCAATTGAGCATACTTTATTCAGTAATTAACATGCAGCATGTTAGTTTGACACCTCAAATATTAAAGCTTAAAAAAGCTATGTCAGAACTATAGTATTCTAGAGCTACGGCTATGTTGCACGAACACAGGATTTGTTCACCGGGAAAAACTGGGTTTGGGGATGACTTCAAATGTTGTTCTCAGAGGGCATCAGATAGGTTCATGGAATCAGTCACCGATGACGCTGGTATTACAGTAACTGCTAGGTCTCATATCTTGAACACAGTAACACATTACTTGTCAGATATGTATAAGACTTCACCTATTGATGAGATGGTAGTAACTGAGTTCTTGTCTTCAATTGATGTACCCAGAATACCTTCTGTCCTTCTCAAAAATTTAATGAAGCCTGTTACAATGATGGAAATTGAGTGGGTTATCAAGAAGCTTAAAAAGAATACTGCCCTGGGTATTGATGGTTTACCATCGGAATTTTATGTTTCCTTTTGTGAGTCAGTTAAATATGTTTTGATGGTGGTGTTTAATTGGGTGTTAGGTAATTTGAAGGTAGACATGCATTTCTGTATTGCTATTCAAATATTAGTATTTAAACATGAGGATAGGTCCGACCTTGATAATTGGAGATCATTAAGCTTATTAAATACTGATTACAACATTTTAATGACAATTTTGCATAATCGTTTAATCAGTATAGCTACGGTGCTTATTTCATCAGCTCAAACCTGTACAGTACCAGAACGATCGATAAAACATTATTTTTTATTACTTTGAGAAATTGTGGAACAGGGTAAAGAGGGGGAGTTACAGGGTTATATTATGTCTTTAGATCAAGAAAAGGCTTTTGATCGGGTACCACATAAATTTATTTCCTGTATATTGTCTCATTATGGAATACCATCCTTTTTTGTGAACTGGATTACATTAATAGATGAGAATGCAATGGCAATTCCTTTAGTAAATGGATATTTAGGAACTTAGATAAAGATTTCCCGGAGAGTCAGGCAAGGGTGTCCACTAAGCCCATTGCTTTATGTGTTTTGCCATGGCCCCCTATTACAGTTATTACAACAGGATATTGGTATAAGAGGCATTGCACCAATAGGAGGTGGTGTGGAGGCAAGAGTTACAGCTTATAGAGATGATGTATGTCTTATAGTTGCAGATCAAAAGTCGGGAGAACGGGTACTAGACCTCATTGAGAAATATTCTACACCAACAGGGGCTCACCTCAATAAAGGGAAAAGTTTTATTTATCCTCTATGTGATACTGAAACCCCACAAGAAACATGGCGAGGTATAAAGATATCCACAGACCCGTTTCAATATTTAGGTGCATGGTTTGGGAGAGGTGATAATTGTATTTTGAACTGGAAAACTAAACTAGATGTAGCCTCCACTAAAGTTGCTGTTTGGAAGACTTGGAATCAGACAAAAAAGAAGAAGAAGGCAGTAGTTAGAAAGTTCCTAATTTCAATATTTTTATTTATCAGTGCAGTCTATCCTTTGCCTAGGACTTTAGAATCATCACTTTTAAGTTTAGTTTTTCAGATAATGTGGGGAAATCATTTGAATCCCATTCAGAGGGAGGTTTTATATTTACCTGTGGAAAAAGGAGGTTTGAATCTTATAAACCCAGTAGTTTTTTTTTGTAGTACTTTTTTTTATACTAATTTGATAGGTAATGCTAAACCAAGCTTAGCTCTTTGGACCCTCTACGCAAGCCACTCATTACAGCCCCTTTATCATATATGGGAGATTCAGGGTTTTTTTAAGGCCTAGGTTAAGACCAACTGTGTGTTTTTTAGACCAGCACTTAGGAAATTAAAACAATGGAAATTACAGCTGAATGTGCTGAATTTGACCACAAATAAAGTAGTTTATACTGCTATATGTCTTCACATTAGTCAGCCAGTGGTGCAATTTAAGGATACAGATCCACAATTTTATGTTGAAATTTTGGAATCCATACGAGATCCTTGTATTCCACCAAGGATCTGGGATATCACCTGGTTAAGTGCCCATGGCCGTCTATTTGTAAAGGGTAATGCCAAGCACAAAAAACTTGAAGAACGTATGTGTCCTAGGATGTGTTGTATAGGTCAAGTGGAAACCATGTCTCAATTTTTTATTGATTGTCCTTTCGTGAGAGAACTGTGGGAGATACTGGCACAAACCTGGCATAATCCTTATTGGACACGATTGACGTATACAGAAGTGGTAGGGGATTTAGTGTGGGAGATCTTGGTTTAACTAAGGAGATGGTGCATTTGATTCTTTCATTTATTAAATTTACACTATGGCAAGCGAGATGTAAATTTGTCTTGCAACAATTTTACCAAGATCCAGAGAAGCTAGTTACTATTGTGGAAAAGGAACTTTGTAAACAATGCATGTATGAAAAGAAGTATATGTTTTCCAGTAAATGGGCTCAACGTTGGAATGATGTACCGTTCATGAAAGATAACATTGGATGATTTCTATTATTTTTCCTTTTACAGTTTAAATATTTTGTTATGTTATGTCACAGTGATTTGTATGCTGCATTATTGTTATGTTTTGTTCAGTTTTCTTCAATAAAATGTTCCCCTACTCACAGGTAGGGGAACCTCTGCCATCCTGGCTACTGGCCAAGATGGCGATGGATGCACGGCAGGAGAAGGTGGTGGACAAGGAGGTGGGTTAGCCGAGTCTGGCTACCACTGAGATTCTGAATGATGTTACCACTTTTGGATTGAAGCAGGATGTGGCAGTACCTGTGAAGACACTGGACAGGACAGTCTGGACCTGGGAACTACTCCCGCTGCTGTCAGGGAGTTGGTGGAGGAGACTTGCGAGATGCTGTCTAGCGACGACCATGAGAAGGACCTATTTTCTTCTGTACCTGAAGGAGGCTCTCCGGTATCGCTGGAATTGAGAAAACAGTTGGAACTTGAGGAGCGTAAGTTCGCACTGACTAAATTGAGACTGCAGCGAGAGATAGTGCGACTCCACACTGACAGTTCACCTGATGCTGTCATGGCCACACACAGCCTGGCTACTGCAGGTTCTTTGCAGCAACTGCTGACTGTTGCGACTAAGAGGCTACCATTGGAACTTGTAACTTCTGGATCTAATACACTTCCTACTGTGAGTACTGACTTGGTTTCTGGTACTCCAGAACCACCAGTTATTGTTACCTTTGCTACTGCCTGATACAATTTCGGAGCCTGATTCCGCTCCTGGAGACTGGTGCTTGGAAACTGCCTTACGGGAGGCTGGTTGGGAACAGCAGACTCCTGCGGGTGTGTGGGTGTCGGGAATGTCACTGATATGAATGTCCACCCTGAACGATGTCTCGGGTTCCCCAAGACATTCTTATGGCTGACTGGCAGTGCCAAAAGTCTGTGTGGCTGCAGACTTACCCTTTCAGCATACCCCTGACCCATTGCAGACAGCTCTGGGGTTGGGTGCATCTATGTCAGTTGCTCCCGAGTTACACCAGCCTACCATGGCTTCTGGGTCACAACAAGGAGCATTACATGGACAGAAATGTGCTTTTTCTTCCTTATTCAAACTGCCTGTGTTACCAGCTAAACGCCATAATGCGGTCCGTTTGTCTTACCTGGGAGGCCTCCCTGATCCCCCGGATTGTTTTTTTGTGGCCCATGCATTACTTATGGATTCGATTAAATTTTTTGCACACAAAATATATGCATTAATTCATATCTCGAGGAGACCCCTTTTGACGTCAGTTTCCAGACTGTCTGGGGCCTTGAGAGGTTTTGGGCTAAATATCAAACTCTGAAGACTACAGCATTATGGACTCCCTTTCTGGCAGTCCCACTGACTAAACCAGCATATAAAACTATTAATGTGTTGTCCCGAAATGAAGGGGTGGAGGCTGAGGATGTTTTATATTGGCTGAAACAAAAATGTATGGTATTGGGGCAACCTGAGGCGATTTCAGATTCTGAAAACATTTAGATGGGAGGGTGGAAGGTGAAGGTCTTACCAACAGCTTTGGAATCTGGGATACAACACCTCCCTAGCTCCTTTTTTCTGGGTCAAGATAGGGGGTTTCTGTTTAACTCCAGCTGGCCCAAGGAAGCTATCAATGTGGAGATTCATCACACTTGAGTAATGTGTGTGACAAGAGCAAAGGTAACATTTGTGGGGAACTGGGGCATGTGTGGGGACCCCTTGTGTTAATGAATGTGTTTGTAAACTGTGTGATGTATGAGGCCATGCCTTTCAGAATTGTAGTTGGGCAGCGCACAATCAGGAGCATTATGGGGAAGGTACAGACCACAGATTTTTGATCACTCAACCTCAGAAAGCTAGAATCTGTAGTAGGCCAGTGAGACCACACTCCACCCCAACTGATGTTGAAACCCTTGACCAGCAGTCTGAGAAGATTGTTGATCCTGCAGTGTACCGTATGGGACCCATGCAGTTGACACAGGCTCTGGCCCAAGCTCAGGCCAATGTTACTCCTGGACCAAGTGCTTCTCCCCCCTCTCGACTGATGTGGGGGTTATGCCACCCCCCAAGTGATCAGACGTTTAGTCTACGGAGATGCTCAACAAGGAGCCATGCACTTGTTTCCTCCCCTCCCGTGAAGGCCCCTAAACCCTCCCCGGTGGAGCTCACAAATCAGTTTGAGCTCTTACAGAATTCTTCAGATGATACTGGAGAAGAGACATATTTTTCCTCAGTTGCCTCTTCCCACCCAGAAGGAACGACTGATACTGAAGTGGTGGGGCAGGCTGGGGTTCCAAAAAAATGAAAGGCTAAAATAAAACTGAAGGGAAAGGTTATTACAGGTCATAAGAAATGATTATGCTTATGTTTGTAGTTTTGTTTCTGTTCCAATTTCTCCATTTTCTCATGCAGCTGGGGTTTAACTGTTACACTGTTAATGTAAATAATGTAAAGCGTCTTCCCAAGCGTCAAACAGTATTCACTTATTTCTCTGGCCTCTCCCCGGGCATTGTGTTTCTGCAAGGCACTAGATTTCACACCACACATGAGATTAGATAAGCACAGCGAGATTGGCTCTTGGGTCCCTCCTGCTGGTCCATTGGGCAAGAACCAGTTTCAGGTATTGGTATTATGTTCTCAATTCCGAACCTTCATGTGTTGAAATTATATGATATTTCACCAGGGAGGGCCCTGGTCCTTGATGTAGTCCTGAATCAACTGCCCTTTAGATTGATCAATCAGTATGCACCGCAGACAAAGACAGCTTGAATTGAGCTGTTGTGACTTATAAGACCTTTCTTACACACTTCCAAACATATTATTTTTTCTGGGGATTTCAATTGTGGGCTCAGTCTATTGGACAGAAGTGTTCATGCTTGTACACAAAAGCTTTACTGCGATTCAAATGAGGTCATAGTTATTGTTCGTACACCGCGTTTAAGGGATGCTTATCTTGAATTTACGAGACAACATACCCCAACATTTCAAAAAGGCTGTTTGGCCACGAGAATTGACTTTGTTATTCTTTCCCAATATTTGCACATTTCCGCTGCCGAGGTGCAGGCAGTGGCATTCTCTGATCATAAGGTGGTGTTGGTGTCTATTGGCTCCCAATCCCCATGCCCTAAAGGCCCGGGGTTGTGGAAATTTAATACCTCCCTGATGCAAAATTCTCTTTTCATGCAATCCCTAGATCATTTTTATTAGCCAGAAAATCAGTATTCATCTGCTTTGAGGACCCAATTTCCTGGTGGGAAGACACAAAGTGAAAGTTGGTGGTCTTTCTAAAGTAATGTAGTCTTAGGAAATGTAATATAGATTACCTACCTCGTTGGCTCAAAAGAAGGCCTTCAATTCCATTAGGCACGAATTCCTGTGGGAGGTTTTGCATTTTTATCATGCACCAGAATTGATGATTTCTTGGTTTCAGGCATTGTATCGAACAGCGATGGTGGTCCGAATTACTAATGGACGGGTAGGCTCCTATATTCCGATTAAGAGGGGTAGCTGACAGGGCTGCCCTCTTAGTCCACTATTATATGTATTTTTTATTGATGGATTATTGAGAGCTATTAACTGCCATCCCCAGATATATGCTATCCAGAGTGCGGACATCGTGTCACGGTATACTGCCATTGCTTATGCCAATGATATTTGTCTCTGGTAGCTATGGAAGATTCAGTATTACAGGCACTGGATCTCTGTACCTCTTTTGGTGTGCTCTCCGGCACCTCTCTTAACTCTGAGAAATGTATTGGTATGGCACTTGAACCTTCTCAGTCATGATCAGATAGAATTGGCCCCATGCCAATGCAGCAAGGCCCTATTACCATTTTGGGGATAAACCTGGTTCTGTCAACATAAACTGCTACTAAACCATAAAAAAAACAAAAGTATGCTGTTCTCAGTCCCACACAACAAAAGGAATTTCAGCCCCCTTCGAATTCTGAACCAAAAGGGCGTTACACTTGAACAAGACTCCTCGTTTAAATATCTGGGTGTTTACCTTGATGACACTCTCAATTTCTCCCACCACACTCATCAAGTTGTGAAATCCATCAACATGAAACTGGGCATCATCTACAGAAACAAGCACTCAATGACACCTGTGGCCCTCAAATTAGTCACAGGTAGCACAGTATTATCATCTGTTGATTATGACTTACCAATATACATCGCAGGATCAGACACTGCCCTAAACAAGATACAAAAACTCATGAATAGGGCTTGTCATCTGGCACTTGGGGCAGATCGATGGACTCACACCTGTGCACTCTACTCTGAGACGGACTGGCTCCCACTGTACCTAAGAGCCCAATACCAAACATGCCTGATCATAAAAAAAGCGCAACTAGGCCTCATGCCGGAATCCATAAGCAGTTTGTTTAAGAAGGCTGTGCACACTAAACAAACAAGAAATGTGACAAAAGGAGGACTACAAGTCCCTTTCAAGCGCACATCACTGGCCCAAAAATCCTTTACTCTTAAGGGCCCCAAATAGTTTAATGAGCTGCCTGAAATGCTGATAGGAAACACAAAGCTGAGTCTGTTCAAAAGGGGGTGACGGTCCCACCTTAAGAATGTAACCACCTGTAACTGTGCAAGAAAATCATTCGAACTTATTCCTCCTGCCTTATCCCCTCCTCATCTCTTCCCCTTCCCACATCTCCCTCCTCGACTTACAACCCTCCTACACCACCTTTCCCCTTTACTCCTGTCCCACACCACCTCTAGCTACTTTGACAACACCATTCTGGCTGCTTACCTTTTCCCCCATGATCCCGATAACTTAACACGGACCTATTATTGACATGTCTCATTCCCAGTGTATCCCTACCCTGCAACAACTTGATGTAATGTAATTTACTCTACTTTTAAGATGTACCTGAAACTAGCAAGCCTTGTGCCTCATGTGTCATTTTAATGATGTTCATGATGCCTACCATGTTTTTCTTTTTTCACTGTTATCTTAATTTGTACTTATTGTATTGTACTGCATTTGTATTGCTCTGTTTCATCCCTGACTTGGAACCTTTGAAAATGAGTCTTTGACTCAAAGGTATTAATCCCAATCGAAATAAATAAATAAAAAAAATTAATAAATAAAAGTTTGGTACCCCAGATGCAGACATCCTAAATTGGACAGAGAAACTGGCCAGTGGGAACCTGAAAGTGGCACACTGGAACAGGGGACAAATTGGGAAGAAAAAGAGGGTTTTTCTTATACAAACCTTCTTGATCCCCCTTTTTCTTTATCTCAGCTATGTTTTTCCAATCCTGAAAACTTTAGAAACTGGTATTTTTAGCCTTTTTTCCAAGCCTTGCGGGGGAGTAGGCTGAACCCAATTAAACAGCTTGTTGCGTATTTGCCAGTAAAAGTTGATGGGTTGCAGATGATAAACCCCTTATTGTTTTTCACTAGTATATTTTTTCCTTGACTCTACGGTCTTTGTTAGTTAACACACTTATTGGGTGAGAACCATGGTTGCATGCATCATGCAGCCAGTGGTTTCAAAATTGGGAAATTAATTATTTGCGAACTATCAGACAGAGTCGACCCCTTTATATTTAAAACATACTTTCTTAAGGTTAAAGCAATGGCCGGTGACAATGCAAATGATACTTTCTTCTACTTATAGACAATTATACACTCATCTTCTTTTGACAATCTGTGCTGTCCCTGAGCCCTTTCCTAAATGTCCTAGCCCTTTCTTAGCAAATCTTAGACTCTTTTTACGTAACGCAAGAATCCCACCTCATATTTGGATTTTCACTGGCTTTCATGTCATGAGAGAATCAATATGAAAGTCAATCAGAAACATAAACAGGTGCAAAAAAGGTTTTGTTCCTGACCTCAGTGTATAGTACAGTTGGAGACCATTTCACACTTATTTTTTGACTGCTCCTTTATTAAACACTTTTGGAACCACCTAGCCCAGCGATGGGGAATGCCACTTCTTACAGGTGTGTCTTACCCTAACTTGATGTATGGGTTCTTCCCCCATAGTGGAACCGATGGTGTACCCAAACATTGAACCTTATGTTTACAGTTACTAAATAGAACATTTGGATGGCCCGATGTTTGTTTATGCTGCAACAAAAAGACTGTTCAAATGAGGAATTGGAAAGGAAAATTGTTACAGATTTACAGAAGATATATGTTTTTGACAGTAATTGCCTGTCTGGAACTATTGTTTTGGAACTGTGGAAAGCCCTTCCATGGATTACTGATACTGATGCTGCTATTACATGATTTTTGTAGAACGTGGGCTTGAATTTTTCTTTTTCCCCTGACTTTGTATTGTTGTTGTTGTTTTTTCTGATTTTTGTGTCAATAAAAAACTTCCCCCTACTCTTTTCGAGAAGTGCCATGGGATCTTTAACATCCACCTGAACAGGCAGAAAGAACCTCGGTTTAATGTCTCATCCGAAAGATGGCAACTCAGGAGTGCAGCATCCCCCTCATGCTGCACTGCAGTGTCAGTATTGGGATAGTAACCCAACTGCCTGGTGTGGGGATAGAACCCATAGCCATCTGATCTCCTGGCCTCAGAGGCAAGTGTGCAACCGGCTGAGCCACTGACACTGACATGTTCATGACAGGCTCAGATAACCTCATTGTCCGAGGTACACACTGACCAATCCAAGTCTAGAACATTTTCTTGCCATAAGAACATAAGAATTTGCCAGCAGAAGGAGACCATGTGGTCCATCTAGTCTGCCTGGGTTTTCTACCCCCCACAATCACTTTGTCTTGCAAAGGTGACTATACTGTCTAGCTCATGCCTGTTTGAATTCAATGACCATTTTAGCTGCTACTACCTCCAGTGGCAGGCTGTTCCAAGGGTCCACCACCCTCTCCATGAAAAAATACTTCCTAAAATTTGTTTTGAATTTACCTCCCACCAGGCGCATGTTGTGTCCTCTAGCACATGCAGCCCTGTTTTCCCGGAATAGGTTGCTGGTTTGTACTCTGTTTATCCCTTTAACAAATTCAAATGTCTCAATCATGTCTCCTTTGTTCCTTCTCTGCTTGAGGGAGAATAAATTTAGCTGGCTGAGCCTAGCTTCGTATGTTTCATGGTGCAGTCCTTGCACCATTTTGGTGGCACTTCTCTGCATGGTTTCCAGATGGTGTATGTCCTTTTTTAGGTGAGGTCTCCAGAACTGCATACAGCACTCCAAGTGAGGTCTCACCAGGGACATGTACAGTGGGAGGATTACATCACACTTCCTAGATCATGTTTCAGTTTTGTTTCTTCTAGTAGCTGCCCCTCCAGAACATACTTCATGCATGGGTTCCTTCTACCCAAGTGCATGACTTTACATTTGTTGGCATTGAATCTCAACTGCCAGTTCCTGGACCATTCCTCTAGTATCCTGAAATCTGCCTCCATTTCTGTGATCCCTTCCTGTGTGTCCACACTGTTGCAGATCTTCGTATCATCTGCAGAGAGGAAGACTTTCCCTTTCAGTTCTTCAGCGATGTCACCGATGAATATGTTGAAAAGGATGGGGCCTAATACTGACCCCTGCAGCACTCCACTTGACACCTTCCCCTCTTTGGACAAGGTGCCATTTACCATAACCCCCTGTATCCTGCCTTGCAGCCAGCCAGCTTGAGATCCATTTAACTACTTTGTGACCGATGCCAGCTTGCTCCAGTTTGTTGGCTAGCCTTCTGTGTGGGACTGTATCAAAGGCTTTACTAAAGTCCAGATATACCACATCCACTCCTGGTCTACTTCTCTTGTAACCCAGTCGAAGAATTCTATCAAATTTGTTTGACATGAGCATCCTGATATGAAGCCATGCTGCTTAGGGTCATGTTGCCCACTTACTTTCAGGTAGTTCATTACCCTTTCCTTAAGCAATGTCTCCATTATTTTACCCATCACTGAGGTCAGACTTACTGGATGGTAGTTTCCTGCTACCTCCCTGCTACCACTCTTGTGCAATGACACAACCATAGCCCTTTTCCAGTCCTGTGGTACTATTCCCTGTTCCAGTGAACTGTTAAACAGTTCAGCAAGTGGGGCAGCAAGTTCATCCCTAAGGTCTTATAAAACTCTTGGGTGTATTCCATCAGGACTCATTGCCTTGTCCACCCTTATTTTAGACAACTCCTCAAGGACCTTTTCTTTCATAAAGGGGGATATGTCAGCTCCTCTGGCATGGGGAAGTGTCCTGGCTGGTGCTGGACCATTGCCAATGTCTTCCTGTGTGAAGACCGAGCAGAAGAATTCATTTGAGAACTTCTGCCTTGTCTTTGTTGTTTTCCACCAGGTGTCCTTCCTTGTTTGCCAGCCGTGTTGTTCCTTCTTTGCTCTTTCCTTTTTCTCGAATGTATCAATAAAATGTTTTGTCCCCCTTTTTCACTTCTTGAGCCAGTTTTTCTTTGGTCTGGGCCTTTGCCACCCTAATAGCTTTCCTGGCTTCATTGAGTTTCTCTCTGTAGGCTTCTTTATCCTTTTCAGACTTGGTCTCCTTGTACTTCCGAAAAGCTTTTCTCTTTTCCCTAACTATAGTAGCTACCTCTTTGGAGAATCAGAGGGGGTTCCTTGCCCTTTTGGACTTGCTGATTTGTTTAGTGCATAGCACTGTGACTGATGCTATAGCATCTTTCAGCTTTGTCCATTTGTCCTCCACATTCCATGTGGTATCTGTTGCCAGAAGAGGCTTGATCCTTTCCCTCATTTTCAGGAAATCTGCTTTCCTGAAATCCAGCACCCTGATTCTTAAGTGGCAGAGGTCCTTAGTCTTGCTAATCGAGAACCAGATTGACCTGTGGTCACTGTTACCCAGATTGATCCCCACTTGTACGTCTGATACCCTGGCACTGTTAGTGAGTTCAGGTCTAGGATAGCTGATTCTCTGGTGGGAGGAACCACCATTTGATTCAGTCCTGCTCCCCTCAAAGCCAGTGAGGAAGTCTCTTCTCCTCTCTGAGGAGGCTGTGAAGGTGGACCATTCTACATCTGGTAGATTGAAATCCTCGACTAGCAATAGCTTGCCTTTGTTGGCCATCCTCATTATTTCTTATAGGAGAACCTTGTCCTTTCCAATCTCCTGGTTTGGGGGTCTATAGATAACTACAACCCTGATAGGGTTCCTGTTTCCACCCCCCAGAGTGATCCATAGGGCCGCTGTCTCTCCTTGTGTTCCCTGGCACTCAGTAGCATTTATCCCTTCCCTGATATAAACAGCGCCCCCCCCTCCTTTCTTACCTATGCAGTCTCTCCTGAAGAGAGTGTAACCAGGGATGGCGATGTCCCAGGTATGGTCCTCTGTGAACCAAGTCTCTGTGACAGCAGCCCAGTAGATTGCCATCGTATAAAGAGAGAATAATGAATATCTCACAGGGTATTACCGATGATCAAGGCCACTGTTTTTAAGTTTTTACCGGAAAATCTTGTAAAATTCTGGAATTAGGGCTGCCTGAAGACTGGTAAAAACAAAGATTTCATGGAATCTGGCATTTTATATCAGATCAGTAAATATACAAAACTTGTGTTTTTCTTTTAATTACTTCCTGTACTATTTTCAATTTGCTTTATTTAATGTTCTGTATATTAAGCCTTCTTTAATTCTAATTATTTATACACATAATGAAAGAATGATAGCAGAATCCCGGTAAAATTCGGAAATTAGAGTAACAATCACCGGTGCAATTCCGGAATCTAATGTCTTGAAAATGGAATTTCATTGTTTTAATCATCGTAAATCAGTGGCCTTGCCGATGAGTAATACCATTGAGAGGTTTTGGGTACGTAGGAACCTCAACAGCTTAGCTTGAGAGGTTCCAGTGTCCAGAACCTTGAGATGGTATCTCACCGGTAATACCCTGTGAGATATCCATTATTTTTTTTTAATATTTGGATGTGAGTATTTTTTGTTGCTTTGTTTTTCTTACTGCCCAGGCAGTCGTCTCTTTTACAAAGAAGTGTCCGAGTCTTAGGCAATGCCATACTTTCTGTGAGACCCTCGCCATGCCTGTGTTCCTGCCACCCCACCGCTCACACACACACACCCATGGTACCGGAAAGTTTTGTTTCACTCCTACCTTTTGGTTTCTTGGGGGGTGAGCACAGGATCAGACAGCTAAATCCTCAGTGTGGTACGAGTTAAAAAAAAAAAGAAACAGAGAAATCACTACAGATGCTTTACGCTCTCGCTAAGCAAGAGATTGCCGTCATGTTTTTTAAACTGTTTTGGATGCCCACAGAGAGAAACCATCCAATGATGAGCCACGCTGTAAATATCCACTCTTGATTGATGTTTGCCAGCTTTACCAGTTTTTTTAATTGTGCGCTTGCGCTCTTGAGCTGCAGTGATAATACTATCGTTCAGATCCCGAACTATACTATTACAGGACCTGAACAATAGTATTATCACTCTCAAAGTGTGGTATTATCACTTTGGGAGTGATAGTATTACCGAAAAAAAAATTGTATGCTTTACTATACTATTAAATTGATGATCCATATATTAATTATACTTAACATTGTTTTGTTTCAAATCCTTGATATACTGTATTCTTATTGCTTACTTTCTGAACATTGGGAACACCCTCAAACAGTGCAGCCACTCATGATGTGATGGTCTTCTTTCCTACCACTGCATTAGGAGTGACTAGACTGTGTTGGGGTTTTCCCAACTCTAGGAAAGATGCAGGGAATGTACACAAACACATTTCTGTGTGGTAACCCAGTATGGTAGGCAGACTGTTTTTTTACTTTTAAATGAAAGAAGGAATCAGAGTCAAACTACCAGCTACATCAGCAACCTCTACCAAATGTGTCTAATCATAAAATGTGTGTTTATGTTTGCCTGCACGCATGTGCAATGCAAACATATTGGAGGCATGCAGCACTGTATGGCTTTTGAAGGTGTGACCATGTTGTAGACAATGGAGTTGAGTGTTGCAGAGTCTGGGCTGTGAGCAGCATATTGGGAGCAGGCTGGTGATGACGCTGCTCTGCTTGCTAATGGACAGAAACTTCTTACATATGAAATGACGAAGCCACCTCTATTATAAGAAGTTTTACCCATTAGCATGCCAACAGGGTGTGTGATCATCTCAGGTATCACTAGAGATCCATGTTTTTCTTAAATAAGAAATAACAAGAAACAACAAGAAATTCAAGATATAAAAAGAAATAAAACGGAACAAACACATGAAACAAGTTAAAAAAATTGCTTTTTTGGCAAAAACTAAATAAATGCTTGCAACAGTTGTTGTTTAGGCTTTGTTGTTACCACAGAGATGGTCCGAAAGGAAGAAGCAGCAGAATTGTCTGATTCAGAAAACCTTTCAAGACCATAACATAATGCTGCTTAATGTAATGTATGATACTAGGTATGTGATTCCTATTGTGTATAAGGTCATTTTCAAGTATTTTATGAATGGAAATGAGATACCAAGAAATAAAATTACATTTTTCATGAATGAAAAGAAATAACACGAAATTACAAAAAAATAAAAAGGAAAATTACAAAAAAATTAAAAGATTTTCACAGGGATCAAGGTATCCCCCTACATTCTAACCTTAACCTACCTTCTGCTGCTAGTTCCACCACTGGTATCCCTCTTTCTGTTCAATCCAACTTTTAATATATAACCAGCGGTGGGGGCTTATTCAACCCAGCCACTACCTGTCTTCTCTCGTCCTGCTCATCACACTTTGAAAGCACTTCTGGCAGAAGGTATTCATTTAACTTTGCCACCAGTATCCCCCTCCTGCCTGACCTGCTCATTAAACATCTCTGGGAATGTGTGCCCAACCCCGCTTCTGGTATTTACCCCCCCCACTGATCTACTCTTTAAACATCACCTGCAGCAGGTGCCCAACCATGCTACCGTATCTCTCCCCCACCCAATTCAACATTTTTCCATACCCACAGTCTGACACTGGATATCCACCCTTGGTGCCAGCTAACCCCCCAAAATAAAATGTGACACCGGGGTGCCCACCCCAGCTACCGCCAAACAAATACTGTACCTGAAAAGAAAGAAACCATCCCTTGTCATCATCTGTCTTGCTTTTAATTTTCCTGTTAAGAAAAAGGTCCCTTAGCCAGCCCAGTGGCATGGAAAGCTGAGGGGCTGGTGCCTCACTTGCCACCACACTGGCGACCCGGGTTCAGGACTAAACCAGTGTTGTTCAGGAGTAATGGGAAGGAGGATTGAGTATCCCATGGACAGCTCTCCTTCCTCGGGGTGGGAGGTAGTGCATCTGGCTGCACTGTCACCACCTAGCAGAGGCTGAGTGGTACACCAGGTGAGTGCTACAGGAAGGGGACCTGACACAGATGCCTGTAATGTGCATGTGTGTCAGCATGTGCATGCGTGTCATTGCAGGTGACTCAGCCTGGGGGAAACTGGAGGAAGAAAAGAGGAGAAAAACAATATGTGCACTGGCTTCCAAGGATGATGGTGCTGATGTCCTGGATCTGACCCCATGTGGATCCCCATTGGTGAAATGGTGTGACTGTGACGGATAGGACTGGGGGTGCCAAGCAACATGCTTGAAACAGGCAAAGACAGCATCCAAGGTCCAAACAGCTATATGAAATAAAAAAGAACAAAAAACCAAAGCTCCCTAGATACTGTCTGGTTCCCTCCTATGACCCTCCAGCCCCCCCCCCACACACACACACCAATATTCCTCTCTAGCGATGACCAGCATGTTTTGCCAATGCTGAACGGGAAATGAGTGAAACATGGCTTCTTAATGCATTTTGAACCTTTACTTATACTGAAACTTTGTCATTTGTTAATATTTTTTTACACCAGATTTTCAGCATAGCCTTTTTGAGACCCCACCTCATGACCAAGGTACGTGAAATTTTTCAAATCCCCCAGAAACATGTTCTCACAATTGCGCCCCCAAATCACCTTTTGGACAGAATTTAAAAAAACTTCACCTGCCATGTTTGTATGGTGGGGTCATATAAAGACTTTGTTGAACATTCTGGGTCAGAATATCAAAACACAAATAAGTTATGAAGAAATGTAAAGATTTTTTTAATGTGTACTCATAACTTTATTAGTTTTGCAGATTGTGGCCCCAAATTTTCAACATAGCCCTATTTTTACCCCACCTCATGAACATGACAGGTGTGATTTTTCAAATCCTCTCTGAAACATGTTTTTGCAGTTCCTCCATTTAGTAAAACCAGCTGATCACATGATCAGCTGGTTTTAGTATGCAAGAAAGCATGCAAGCAATTTTATTAATTAGAAGATGACCAGCTGTGAAGGAGGGCAGATAACTCAGTTACCTTCTTTGTTCTTTTGTCATCAGCTGGCCTCTGCAAAATTGGGTGTTGGGGGGGGGAGGCTTGGGGAAGGAGGGTGCTACTGCTGCCAGGGTGCCAGACATATTTGTTTTCCTTAAAACAAGCACTAAATGTATGTTAATGAAAATATCAAAGCTACAGAAATTCAGAATACACATAAGGAGCCAGAAGAACTGTGGGTCACCCTGGAAACAGGAAATTGGACAGCCATAAGAACTGGGGTTGTCTACAGGCCCCCAGACCAGAGGGAGGACATAGATACATTACTGTTAGAAGATATACAAAACATGACAGCTAAAGGGAGGTTCTGATAATGGGAGACTTAACATGCCAGATACAGATTGGTCAATACCAGCAGGAACATCTGCCAGAACTAGACTCATAGTGGATTCCCTGCAGGGGAGGGCCTCAAACAACTGGTACAGCAACCCACAAGAGACAGGGCTATCCTAGATCTAGTACTGACTAACAAAGAAGGGATCACAGATCTCCAGGTAGAAGGTCACCTGGGGCCAGTGACCATCACATGGTATGGTTCAGTTTGGCTACTACATCTAAATCATCCCATTCCAAGGCAAAATATGGGACTTCAGAGGAGCTGACTTTGATAAGATGGCCTACAGAGTTAAGCTAGCCCTGGCAAAAGAAACACAGGTGAGGGGTACAGGCAAAGTGGACAAGCATTAAGGATGCAATACTTGAAGCAACATCCCATTGTGTTAGACAGAAAAGAAAGTGCAAAAGAAGAAGGAAACCACTTTGGTTCTCAAATACAGTAGCAGAAAAGGTCAGAGCCAAAAGGCTGGCCTTCAGGAAATATAAGGAACACAGCGGATGAAGATAGGAGGCATACCAAACTGCCCTAAGGGAAGCAGGTAAGGCAGTAAGGCAGGCAAAGTCCCAAACTGAGGAAACACTAGCACGTAACAGTAAAAGAAGGTGACAAGACTTCTATAGATACATTAGTGAAAGGAGAAGGTCCAGAGGGGTATTGCTGTTTAATGGAGAAAAGAGAGCATGTGGAGGAGGAGGACCTGTAAAGGCATCTATCCTAAATAGATACTTTGCTCAGTATTTACTGAAGAGAAGGTAGGACAGGGCCCACAGCTCAGCATCATGGACACAGGGGGGAGGGAGGTGAGCACTACTCCCTTCACAAAAGAAAGGGTCCTACAAGAGCTTGCTAAGCTCAGAGTGGATAAGGCAATGGGACCTGATGGCATACATCCCAGGGTACTTAAGGAGCTAGAGGAGGAACTAGCAGAGCCATTAGCAGAATTGTTTAGTGAGTCTCTGAGCACAGGAGAGGTCCCAGAAGACTGGAGAAGGGCTCATGTGATCCCGCTCCACAAAAGTGGTAGCAGGGAGAGGCAGGAACTACAGACGGTCAGTCTTACCTCAGTAGTGGGCAAGATTATGGAGGCACTCCTTAAGGAAAGGATAGTGCAACACCTGGAATCCATAGGGGCACAGGATCCAAGACAGCATGGGTTTACAAAAGGAAGGTCCTGTCAAACTAATCTCATAGATTTCTTTGACTGGGTAACCAGAGTGGTGGACCAAGGGGGAACAAGTTGATGTCGCCTACCTTGACTTCAGCAAAGCTTTTGACACTGTTCCACATAGAAGATTGATAAATAAGCTGGGTAGGCTCGGGTGGGTCAGAAGTTGGTCAACTGGGTGGCAAACTGGTTGACGGGCAGAAAACAGGGAGTGGTGGTAAATGGTATACAGTCAGAAGAGATGCAAGTCACAAGTGGGGGTACCTCAGGGATCAGTCCTGGGGCCAGTCCTCTTCAACATCTTCATTAGTGACCTTGTAGATGGACTAGAGGGTAAGGCTTGTCTGTTTGCAGATGACACCAAGATCTGCAACAGAGTAGATGATCCAGATGGGGTGGGCAGAATGAGAAGAGATCTGGATAAACTAGCAGAATGGTCAGAAGAGTGGCAACTGGATTTAATGCAAAGAAGTGCAAAATCATGCACATAGGGAAGAGAAACCCTGAAGCCACCTATAGGCTGGGAGGAGTTGCTAGCAGTCACAAAGGAAGAAAGAGACTTGGGCATCATCATCACTGATGACCTAAAATCATCCAAGCAGACCCCTAGCAGTAGGTCAGGTGTATTAGGGGTGTATTAGGGGTATCACAAGTCGTCAAGAGGAGGTAATAATCCTCTATACAAGACACTGGTTGGGCCCCCATCTGGAGTACTGCGGCAGTATTGGAGGCCACACCTTCACAAGGACATTAACCAAATTGAGGCAGTCCAGAGAAGGGCAACCAAAATGGTGCAGGGACTGCATCAGAAGACATATGAGGACAGATTAACGGAGCTCAATATGTATACCCTTGAGCAAAGGAGGGAGAGAGGTGATATGATCGAGGCATTAAAACACCTTAAGGGCATAAACAAGGTGAAAGAGTCTAACATGTTTAAATATAAGGAAAATAGCAGGACAAGAGGACACAGCATGACATTAGAGGGAGGCCGATTAAGGGGGAATGTGGCAAAATTCTTTTTCTCAGAAAGGGTGGTGGATGCATGGAATGGCTTACCACAAGAAGTGGTGGCTATGAATACAGTGCAGGGCTTCAAACAGGCATGGGATAGGCATAAGGGAGCAATACAAATGACTATGAATAGATAGGTCACTGACAGAGCAAAGGCCGAAGGCACATTTATAAGGTAGAAAAAGAAATGGGCAGACTGGATGGGCCTTGCGGTCCTTATCTGCCGTCAACTTCTATGTTCTATGTAAATAATGGTGGCCGGAGGTGGAGTCAAGCAAGTTGCGTCGGTCACCCATCATTGGAGGGTTTTCACAAAAAGTATACTTTTTATCAAATTATGGCTTCTAGGGGGAAATGGTGGGCTAGAGGTTTTAACTGAGAGTGGGGATGGGGGCTTGACTATCTTAAGGGATCTGGGCTCAGGGGGAAGGGGGGAGTATTTTTGTATTTATTTATTTTTTTTTAAAAAAGTATTTCCCTGAATAGGAATAAGGGATGAATATTGCCACTATCTCTTATTCAGATATGACTAACAAATAATGCATTATTTGTGGTATTCACAAAATACTATTTGTTACTCGCACACCCCTAGTTACAAAATCTGAGGCAGCATAGATTCATGGGGAGGAGGTCATGTCAGATGAACCTGATCAATTTCTTTGATTGGGTAACCAGGGAACTAGATCAGGGTGGGGGGTATATGTGACTTACTTAGACTTCAGCAAGGCTTTCAACACCATACCACATAGGAGGCTTATAAGGAAACTTGACAATTTAGGGGTGGGACCCAAGGTGGTAAACTGGGTAAGGAACTACATGATGGATAGGTGACAAAGGGTGGTGGTAAATAGCATTTACTCTAACGAGGGGAATGACCAGCAATGGGTACCTCAGGTCTCTGTGTTGGGATCAGTCCTCTTCAATGTCTTCATAAGTGATATTGCAGATGAGCTGGAAGGGAAGGTATGCCTCTTTCCAGATGACACCAAAGTCTGCAATAGGGTACATAGTCCACAGCAGGTGGAGAGAATGAGTAGAGACCTGAGAAAACTCCAGGAGTGGTCGGGGGTATGGCAACTAGGTTTCAATGCAAAAAAGTGCAAAATCATGCACCTAGGGACAGAACCAGGGCAGTGCATAAAATGGGGGGGGGGTATTGATGGTCACAAAGCAGGAAAGAGACCAAGGGGGTTATCATAATGATAACATCAAGGTGGGGGGGCACTGTGACAAGGCAGTGGTAAGGCCAGTGGGATGCATAGGGAAGGGGAAGAGAGAGGTGATTTTGCCTTTGTATTGATCACTGGTGAGACCCCACCTGGAGTACTGTGTCCAGTTCTGGAGGCCACATCTCAGGAAGGACATAGATAGGGTGGAGGCTGTCCACAGGAGGGCAACTAAAATGGTGTAACAGCTGCATCAAAAACCCAATGAAGAGAGACTGAACAATCTCAATATGTACATCCTGGAACAAAAGAGGGAGAGGGGGGACATGATAAAGACTTATAAG
This sequence comes from Neoceratodus forsteri, assembly GCA_016271365.2. NCBI lineage: Eukaryota > Metazoa > Chordata > Ceratodontiformes > Ceratodontidae > Neoceratodus > Neoceratodus forsteri. The sequence continues at coordinate 1,702,638,665 of CM028129.1, read as the reverse complement.
TACCTCACTGGGGTGAACAAGGTACAGGAGGTGAGTATTTTTAAGAGGAGAAGGTGTACCAGGACAAGAGGGCATGCAACAAAGCTGGAAGAGGGGGAAGTTTAGGAGGGATGCGAGGAAGTACTTCTTCACTGAAAGAGTGGTGTATGCCTGGGACAGTCTTTTAGGGGTGGATACTCTGGAGGGGGTGAAGAGAATGAGTAGAGACCTGAGAAAACTCTAGGCGTGGTTGAGGATATGGCAGCTAGGTTTCGATGCAAAAAAGTGAAATGTCATGCACCTAGAACACAGAAATCCAGGGGCAGTGCATAAAATGGGGGCAGGGTATTGATGGTTACAGAGCAGGAAAGAGACCTAGGAGTTATCTTATCTGATGACATCAAGGTGGGGAGGGGGCAGTGTGACAAGGCAGTAGGCAGGGCCAGTGGGATGCTGAGGTGCATAGGGAGGGGAATCACCAGCAGAAGGAGAGAGGTGGTGTTGCCACTGTATTGATCATTGTTGAGATCGCACCTGGAGTACTGTGTCCAGTTCTGGAGACCACATCTAAGGAAGGACATAGGCATGGTGGAGGCTGTCCAGAGGAGGGCAACTATAATGATGCAATGGTTGCATCAAAAACCCAATGAGGAGAGAGACTAAAGGATCACAGTATATACATCCTGGAAGAGAGGATGGAGAGGGAGCACATGATAGAGATCTACAAGTATCTCTGGGGGGTGAACAAGGTACAGGAGGTAAGTTTTTTTTTCAGAGGAGAAGGTGCAGCAGGACAAGAGGGAATGCAATGAAACTGAAAGGGGGAAGTTTAGGAGGGATGGGAGGAAGTATTTCTTCACTGAAAGAGTGGTGGATGCTTGGAACAGTCTATCAGCAGAAGTGGTGGGAGTGAAAACAGTGGTGGGCTTCAAGCATGCACTGGATAGGCACAAAGGTATCCTAGTAAAAAAGGTGGTGGGAGGAATGGCTGGAGATCAGGTATGGTCTGCAGTGACAGTATAGGCTGGGACAAACTGGACAGACTAGTTGGGCCAAGTCGTCCTTTTCTGCTGAGAAATTCTACATTTCTATGAGAACAAAAAGCAGCTTGCATCTAAAGTTCTCTTAGAACCTATACAAATGTAGAGTAAATTAATATTAGATAGTTTATTGGCCCAGTAGCTCCAGGAAACAACTATAAACGCAAGTAGTAACTACAGCAGACAATTCAGAGACAGACATGAAGAGAAAGCTAATGATGACTGGAAAAGAAAAAAAAAGTACAATAAACAAAAGACCATGAAGTGCAAACTAATAAAGTACTGAATTACAGTACTACAAAATACAGTTCAGAACAGATAGAGGGCCAGGATAATTAGAAGAAAAGGGTAATGCTCCAGCCGTCATTCAGACCTCGGAGTTCAAGCGCCCACATATTGTAAATGAGGCAATTTTTCATCTGAAGAAGGGTTTTTAATCTGTCAGCACCCCTTTAATGCATGGGTATGTGAACAATGCCCATAACATGGACAATGTTCAGATCAGAATTAGGCGCAGTGGGCACTAATAGGGGTGTCACATTTACTATTCGTGATAGAGCGAATGTGCTCTTGTATCATCTCTCTCATTGGCCTGATAATGTACAGTGTGGCCAGTGTAAGAAAACAGTTATACCGCAGAGCATAAATGATGAATAAAGTCTTACAATTGATAAAATGACAGATCTCATAGGTTTTTCCATTTGTGGGACTGATGAAAGCTTTACCAGATGTGACATGACAGCCTACATTACAATTCCCATAATGGTGCATTCCAACTGGTCGGGGGAAAAATGTGTGCTGGTTATTATTAATGGGTGCAAAATGACTTCTTACCACCAGATCATGAATACTGGACCCTTTTTGGTACACAACCCTCGGACAATCACCGCCAACATCTCATAATTCAAGGTCAGGTTTGAGCACATGCCAATAACGTTTCATCACTCCAGAAATCTTTAGGCTGATCAAGTTCTAGTCAGTGATAAAATTAATTTTACCATCATTGAAAGAGGGATGTGGTTTGGGTAGAAAATGCAAAGAGGTAAATTTCCTACCAAGAGGCCTCTATATTGACAAGGCCCCTGCTGGCAGCTTCCTAAAGGAGTGTTACTTAAAACTCTGGGAAGCAACACTAGGCCTATGTTCATTTTCACTGACTGACATATTGCTTGACCAGGACAAGGAAATGCACAGTCAAGTGGTTCAAGAAACTGAAGATTTTAAAGAGGAGCTACTTCAACAACACTCTTTAGTAGACTTTGATGAACTGTATAAGAGACCAAAAAACAAAATGAATATCCATGAGAAGCAAACCTTAACTAAAAAACTAAACAGGCTCACAAAGGACACTACTGATTATACCATGAGTTCTCAGACCTTGTGATAGTGAGCCTCCCCCAAGCCATGGAAAAGATCTTGAGCCTCCCCCAGATATTTAAATAATCTCAGACCTCCCCATGGAAAAATTGCATATCTTGCACAGTACATTGGGAATAAAGTGAAACTCATTTAAGCAGTTTTCTCTCATATTGTTCAGCTTATTGTAACACACCCCTCTCCAGGTCAGCCTACTTACTCTGCTATTTTGATTTCTAACCATTGTTACCCTTGTTGCAGTAACTTGATGGGTCAGACTGCATTCCTGTTTTCCTCTATCTAATGTATAATAACCTTCCACCCACCTCTGCCTCTCTACCCCACCCTGCTCTTAAGCAATTTCTGAGGAATCATTTTGCTACCTCCTGCTCTTGCTGCTAGAACCTTACTGCTGAGCCCTTGTATTTGGGCAGTTCGGCCACTAGCCTAATTGGTTCATTATTAGCCTCTTTAGTTGTTCACTGTTTCAGTTTGCTTTGCACTACTATTTTGTGTTACTTGACTGTTCTGCAGTATCTTCTGAATTGTATGCACTCCCTACTCTTCTCCGGGTACACCTGAAATGAGCATTGGCTCAGTGTACTTTCCTGGTGACTGATGTGTAAATAAATACATCATTCATCTACTATTTGCCTCATCTCTTCACACAAAATATCTTAAACTCAAAATGTAAATAAAGCACTTTTTCAGACTTGCTTGAGCCTCCCCTAGAACAGGTTTGGGCCTCCCCAGGGAGGCTGGCCTCACCATTTGAGAAACCCTGGATTATACCAACAATTGGGTACAGCATTAAGACAAGCAAAGTGTTGATACACATCGAGGCAGATCAAGGAACCTTAATTACAGATCAGACAGTTATATCAGAAATCATGCTCTGACCAGGGGTGACACCAATCGAGCAAAATTATACAATGGCAAAGAAAACTCCTGGACTCTAATTGGTCACTCTAGGACTGGACCTGTGATGTTATCCCAGCACAACATCATGGGTCTAGTCCCAGCACTCAAATGACCGCATGTACCACTAACAAAATCACTGAACCTGCTCCTGTGATCCCTGCTCTGTGCCCGCTTTTGAACCACACACAGAAGCTGAATAAACAGTGAAGCCACCAGTGTTATCCCCCCCCCTCCACCTCCAAACACCAGTGTTGTTTCCTGCTGTAAGAAAGTTCATGTAAAAAAGAAAAAAAGGATTTTGTATTGGCCCTCACATTTTACACCATACCCATAATACACAAGAGCATCGAGAGACTGCAAGGTAGACTCACCGAGTCTAGCACTGGCTCCCTTACTGAAAACCTTGCTAGATTTGTTGATTCTTTCCTCCAAACTATGGTAGTCCATCTACCGTCCTATCTATGTGATAAGATGGTGGTCCTCGAGGCTCTTGAACATCACAAATTTGATGCAGACTGCATGTGGCTCACTATTGATGCAATGTCACTATACATCTGCATCAGACATCATCTGGAACTTAATGCTGTCCATTTCTTTATGGATATCTTTGAGATAGAAAGTGTGACACCATCTGGATTCATCATTGGGGCCCTGGATCTGATCCTGCATTGTAATTACTTTTCTTTCAATTCTGATTTCTTTTTACAACCCTGTGGCATTGAGATGGGGCCATCGATACCCCCTCCTACACAACCTTTTTTTGGGGTTGGTGGAAGGAGTTGGCTATCTATGACCCCAATCATAATCTATACTGCAGCAGAATCAGATACTAGGGCTGATTTATAGACAACATTGTCTGTGTCTGTAATTTCTCCACTGATGAATTGCATGATTTCATGACCTTAATCAGTAATACGATAGGAACTTGAAGATCACTAGCACTGTATATCCCACCACTGTCATGTTTCTTGTAAGACTTTGTTCATCATTTATGCTCTGTGGTGTGATTGTCTGTTTCTCAACACTGGCCGCACTATCAGGCTGATGAGAAAGAGGATAAAAGAGCACATTTTTCTATCAAGCACAAGAAATGTGACACCCCAATGGTGCTCATTAACAGCAGTTCTGACATAAGTTGCCTTGACTGGAGCTGGGCTACTCCTCTAATTACCTTTTTGTTTATTTTGGCTAACTGGGCTGGACTCAATACATCATTAACAGCAGTGCCATAATTTTGATCTGAACACAGTGCATGTTATGGCCATTGACCAAATACCCATACATCAAAGGAGCAGTGACAGATAAAAGCCATCTCATTTACAATATGGAGGTGTTTGTACACTGGGATTTGAATGACAGCTGGGATGTTACCCCTTTCTTATAGTTGTCCTGGCCCTTTGTGTGTTCTTTAGTGTATTTTATAGATTGTTACTCCAGCCTGTACTTTATTTGTTTGCACCTTGTAGTCTTTTATTTATTGCAGTTTATTTTTCTCTCATTTTTCAGAGCCATCATTAGCATTTTCTTCATGCCTGCCTCTGAACTGTCTGCTATAGTTACTATTTGCATCTATAGTTGTTTCCTGGATTTACTGAGCCAGCCAAAAAAATATCTATTATTAATTTATTCTATATTTGTATAGGTTCTAAGAGCACTTTAGATACAAACTGCTCTTTGTTCTCCTTTTTACCTTTTTACTATTTAAATATATTTTTTTTATTTATTTATTGAAATGTTTCACCAGGAGGGCACACCGAACAACAAGTTGCTCATCTCATGGTGTGACCTGAGGGGAAGGGGTTACATAGGGTTGTGAAGGATGATCAGTTACAATAGTATGTGGGTAGTGCAAACAATACAACATTGTAAGATTATGCAACAGTTAGAACATAAGGCATTGTACAATAAACAGTAGTGGAACATTGGGCAAAGTACAATACATGTCCAAAATCATACAAAAGAACATATAAATGCACAAAACAGTAATGTGACAAAACCATTTATAGTGCATGAGTGTACCAGGAGCAGGCTCAAGGCAGTATGCAAGTGCTGTTGGAGTAAAAAGGATGTTAAAGTAAATAATAATACATGAGTTTAGTTTTTGTTTAACTTCACTATTTTCCATGATGTCTATGCCACAGAATTAGGGCACTGTTATTAAAAGACCTTGTCATAATCACTGTACATTGAGAAATGTGTACTATAGTTTTAAATCACTCATATTTAAATGAGATCTCTAACCCTTGAGCCTGCCACCCTGATGAAGAACTTGCATGGGTTTGAAGCGCTGGGGATTTGTGCTGGAGCTCTTTTTTAGCTCAATAAACCTTTTGCACCATTTACTTTTTAAACTCATCTTATTTTGCTGCATCTGGCTGTTTCTTTCCTTTTTTTTCCTAGAGCAGCATGTCCAACAGGGGACTAGGTTTGAGACCACCCTTGACCTTGTTCTAAGCAGTGGGACTGGGTCATCTCTAGGGTGACTGTCCAAGCACCAGTGTGAAGCAGTAACCACAACCAGGGAACTTTCTCCCTGGAAACAGGGAATATAAGCCGGGCCTCACCCAGCAGGACCCAAAAGCTGGGAGATCAGAAGGCTGTGGGTTCTAGCCCCACACGAGGCACTTTGGTTAATATCCCAATACTGACACTGCAGTGCAGCATGAGGGGGGTGCTGCACTCCTGAGGTGCCATCTTTCAGATGAGACATTAAACCAAGGTCCCATCTGCCTGTTCTGGTGGTAGTTCAGGTGGATGTTAAAGATCCCATGGCACTTCTCAAAAAGAGTAGGGCAATTTTGTTGGAGGGAAAAAAGGGTAATAATTCAGTTCTCAAATCTAAACTTGTCACTTCATTTCACTTCCATTCCATTTCCTTCTCTGTTTTATTCCCTCGCCTACTGTAACATCATTTCACATGATTTCTATAAAACTTGAAGCTGCCTTTTAGAGACCTTCTTTGCATCTGCTTCAAGCACTTGTTGAATCAAGATACCTACATTTTTCAACACAATGTCATGTGGTACATAATTCTGCTGTAGGACCCATTTGCAACGTGCCTGCCAGATGTAATATTTTAAAATTGCAAAGTGTCTCTTTATGAAACTGTTGCCATTTAATGGACTGTTCTACGTATATCAATTCCATGTAGGTTATTGACTAAAATTGCTGCAGTTCCCATTTCTCTGCTACTGTACCCCAAAATTGTCGAACATAATCACAGTTTAGGAATAAATGTTCTTGCGTTTCTAGTATTTGTTGATAACTTGTTCTTAAACAATATCGTTCCTGTACTGATTTGTATTTATTGTTACCTTTAACATTCAGCTTCCCATGTGTTGTTAACCATAGCACATCCCATGCAAATATCAGAACCCTTTTATTTAACAGTTGTCTGAACATTTCTGTACTCTGGCCTTGCCTACAATGAGGCAATACTATCTCCTCTACACATTGTGCTCGTAGAATTTCTTCGTAGATACTTTGTTTACTTTGGTATCCCAATGCGCTGCACTGTACTTTACATGTAATCAATTGTTGAAACAGTCCTTTCACCTCATCTGGTATAATTTGTGTCCTTCCCAATAATCTGCTTTTCCCTTGTTCCCAAGCAGATACACATAGCTTTGTCCATTCCGATAGAATGATCTTCCAAGTTTTATCTGGGTTCTTTAATGGATTAATTACAGTATAGAACAAGAAGATACTGTAATAAAAGGCAATAGGTTGTATCATGTTTAAACCTCCTTCCTGTATGCTTCGGTACATTATGTTCCCTTTCACCGGGTTTAATCGGCTCCCCCATGATGCTCTAAAAAATACACTATAGAGTCTTGTTACTAGTTGCTTGGGGGTGGGGGTTGGAATATAGCTGATATATAAAAAAACTGGGACCAATAAAGTTTTTATCAAAAACACTCTCTTCTGTTTTGACAGTGTTCCATATGCCCATCTTGCTGTCACTTGCTCAGCTTTCTGGGGTTTTTTTTTGGACTAATTTAAAGTAGCTAGATCTCCATCGCCATATTTTATTCCCAATATTGTGATTGGTTCTGTCACTATCCGTATATCTGCAAAAGACACTTTTTGATGTGCATCATTACCTAGTCAGTATCCAGTACGTTTTTCCACGTTAATACATGATCCTGAAGCCAAAGAGTAATCCTTTAATTGCTTCTTTAGTACTTTCTATTCTGTAGATTCCTGTATCATTATCACCACGTCATCCGCATAAGACATTACTTTTAGAGGGGGTTTACTAGCATTAACTGTGTTCCCAGTACATTAATATCATTTATTAATGAACGTAGTAATTGGTCTATCCCAAAAACCTATAGCAGTGGGCTTATTGGGCACCCTTGCCTGACTCCTCTCTTTACCTGGCTTGTTTCTCCTCTCCACCCATTTACTCTCAGGATAACCATGGCCCTCTTGTATAAGGCCTTTATCCAATCCACGAAGACCCGTGGAATACCGTATCTTTATAAGACTAGGAACAAGTATTTCTGTGAAAGGGAATCAAAGGCTTTCTGTTGATCAATACTTAACATATATCCCTTTTCAATTCCTTTTTGACTTCTCTGAAATACTTCTCTAAGTATTATTAAGTTCTCCTGAATGCCTCTCTGTGCTACAGAACACACTTGTACTTCACTGATAAGTTCCTCAACACAATTTGCCAGCCTGCTTGCCAACACTTTGCTTAAAATTTTAAGGTCAGTATTTAATTGCCAAATTGGCCTCCAGTTCTTTAGCTTTGCTTTCTCCCATTTCTTGAATAGGAGAATCAATTCTGCTTCTGCCATTGCCTTGGGTACTTCTTTTTTTTGTAACATTTCATTATAAACCTTAGTTAGCTCCGGCACTGCCCACTTTGCAAAAACTTTATAAAACTCTGATGGTAATCCATCTAGTCCTGGTACCTTGTTATTCTGTAGTGACTTTATCATATTTCATACCTCCTCCTTCTCCTTTATTGTGGTTACCAAACTTTGTGCTTGTAGTTTTGAGAGGCATTTTCTTTCTAGTTTGTTTACATATTTTTCCTGATTCCGTATTTCAGGTGCTAAGCCAAAGGTCTCTACTGCATATTTATCTACTGTTTCCCTTTACATATCCCACCCTGTTCATCTTCTAGCTCCCAGATCCTTTTATTTTCAATCCTTTTCTTATTGTCTTTATACGTGTCAAATGTCTGCTTCTTACTCTCTGTTACAAACCTCTGTTTCTGCTGCAAGGTATTTGCCCTATTATACTGATACTTGTACATTTCTTTTTTTATTGTATTTATCTGTTGACTATAATCTTTTTTAATTACTTCCATCAGGAATATTAGCCTATGTAGTTGTTTCCTCAGGGTTAAATATTGCAAATATAAATCTCAAGCTTCATAACCTGCCTCTTTCTGAAAAAAATGTTTAAACTCTTTCTTTGTTTCCTCCCACCATTCACTTAAAGAATCATACATGCATTGTACCGATATCCTTGCCTCCCACAGCCTTGCACTTTTTTTGATCCATTTTTTGTTGTTCCAAAACAGACACATTTAATTTCCATGGGTTTTTACCACCACCCATCCCATTATCCCCTTGGCAATCCAGTACTACTGCCAAATGGTCCGAAGAGGCAAAATCTCTCACTTCTGATTTTGTATGTCCACTGTTTAGGATACAAAAAGAAAGTCAATTCTAGTCTGTAAGGGGCCCCTGTGATAGGTAAATCCCTCCGTTGGATGTACTGACCTGTACCCATCTATCAAATGTGCTGAAGTAACTATTTCTTTTAAAGCATTCGAGTCTCAACATATTTTTGCTGTTTGGAAGTGCCTATCCATTCAATGCAGGCCACAATTAAAGTCACCTTCCCAAAAAATCTGTCTAGCAGTACATAAAAAAGGCTATATTCTTTTAAACAGATCTACCCACAATGCCTTGGACTGTGGGGCATACATATTAATAATTCTCATCCTAAGAGTACCATAGGTTACATCTAAAATGAGAGTTCTCCCTGGCTCCAGGTCAACTAATCTTGTCACTTTTAAAGCTGGGTTAGTGAATAAAATTCCCACCCCTTCACGCTTTTCCTGCCCTTGTGACCAAAAAGTTACTCCTTTGGTCTAAATTCTGTTGCTCTCAGCAATTTCCTGCAAGATTTTGATTCTTGTGTCTTGTACCAACACAATCTCAGCTTTTTGCCTCATTAGTTCTGTCATAATTGCTGACCTTCTGACCCCATTCTTAATGCTATTGACGTTTATTGTAAGGATTCGAAAAGGAGTCATCTGCAGGGAAATGTAATTCTAGCTTTACTTTTACTGTTTAAATCTTGTGGACCATTTCTTTTTCTCCAAGCCACCATCATCTAGTCCAGATGATGCTTCTCTTGTCGGGGAAGCCATCAAGGACGAATCAAAGTCCGTCCCTTCTTCCTCCTCTGAATCCTTCATTGATCTTTCTATTGGTAACGCTGTGTATCTGTTAGTTTGAGCTTTCTGTTTTCCCTTTAATACTCTTCTTTCCTTCCGTTTAGGTCCTGCAGGCTTGCATGTTCTCTCCCTTTTCCGTTTTTTGTAAGTCACCCTTGTATAATCTTCCTCTGCTTGTAACTTCGGGGGGGGGGGCATTTTTTTTTAAATTTTGTATCTCCTTATGCATTTCTTCCTTTTGCTGCAAGGTTGAAAGTTCTTCAATTGTCTCTTCTTCTTGCCCCAGCACCATTGCTTCTACCAAGGGCTCCCAAAGGTTTTCTTCATTTGACCCCTCTTTTCTTTCATTTGAGGTTGTCTGCATTGTTATCAGGTTCTTCTCTAAACTGTGGTTACCTTGTTCATTTCCTATACTTTCCACAGTTTGTGTCTCCCTTCCTCGTTCTTTCTCTTTCCCTCTTTCTTTTTCTTTTTCCTTTTCTTTAAAGATGTGCTGCATTCTCTTTTCCGATGCCTGAGCACACCCCTTTTTTTGCACCTGCATTACCAAGGCCTTGTGTGACGCGATCCATCTTCTGAATTATGTGAGGTCCATGGACATTTGATGTATAAATGGCCTTTTTCTTCACATGAGTTGCATCGAAACTGGTTGCTACAAGTGGCTGCGAAATGGCCTGTATCTAAACAATGTGTACATTTTGGGGTATCACATGCGTTGCTTAAATGTAAATGTGAACCACACTTATGGCATGATTTTGGTTGCTCTGGGTAGAACAGTGTGCCTCTATCCTTTCCTAGAAAGAAACAGCTTGGAAGATGGACAATCGCACTGTTAGCCATAAACAATTAACATTTTACCTTCCATCCTCCCGTCCAAAGCTGCTCTGTATCCATTATTGGTGTTGGGCGCTCCAGCACTTCACAACACTTTTTCAGCCAGTACAAAATGTCTGCAATGTCTACCCCTTCAATCTTGAAAATAATTGTTAATGTCCTGACTGCTGGCTTAGTGATGGGGATGGCAAGAAAGGGGGACCATAAGACCGAATCCTTTAATTTGTTATATTTCACCCAAAATCTAGCCAAGGCTTCCACAGTTTTAAAGCTCACATCAAAATTATGATAATCTGTGTGTATAAGCGTAAACACCTCTGACGCATAGAATTCTAGAGAGTCTTTTAACAACTTTCGACCAATATAAACTCTGTCCGGGGGTGTATCCAGACCTCCCTTGTATAATAAATGTATGGCATTCCTCTTAGGGGCTGGTTCTCTGGTGCTATGTTTGAATAAGTCCGCCATCCTTAACATAGGTTTGTAAAACTTTTGTTTAGGTAAATCTTGCAAATTTCCCACTCCTAGGCTCACAGGTAAACTCTGCTACAGATCCCACTCCAGTTGTGATGCAACCTTCTGTACTCCACTAAACACATTCCTATGTTTAGTTCCAGCCCCCTTCCCTCCAACATTGCTGCTTGTGCTAGCTGTATCATTATTGCATATAGCATATGTTTGTAAATTTATACTCACAGGTACTGAAATTTCACCAGCTTCATCTTGGCCCAAAATTTCAGTCTGGCTTCTGTTTTGCTGTCCTTCATTTTGCTGGTTTTCAATATACAATTCTGGGGCTTTATGCTGAATGGAGGGCACTATTTTGACAGTCGCTGTAATCTGCACATCCTTATACTGCTCCATTTTCGGGTCTTCAGGGTCTGGTAGCCATGCACCATTTTCCAATTGCACCCATCCAGCACTTTTTAGTGCATCACCAGGTGCCCAGTCCTGCATTTCCTGCACATTTACACAACCACACCTTGTTGTGTTTTGTCTCTGCACCATGCCCAGAACTTTCCGTGCTGGCATCCTGCTACCCGTACCTCTGCCTCAGCACCATTGGAGCTTTGCACATGCTGCAGGGCTTGTCATCCCAGATTAATCCCTGTGGCAGCAAAATCTTTTCATGTGTTTTTTCCCATGCATCTTGGGTTTTCTTCCTTCCCCAGTTCACAATTCAGCTCACCCGTCTCCTCTGGTCATTCTGTATTCATTACTGACTTTTTCTCCACTTTCCTCTCCAACTCTGGAGTTTGCTTGAGCTGTGTTAAGCTCTCGCTGTCTTGCACACCTTCCACCTCCACTCCAACTTCCATACCGATTGGTAAGTCCTCATCGTGTAATATTGTGGCTGAAACATTTTCTCCAGACATAATTGGAGAGAAATTCACATCACTCACATCTTGGGAGTCTAGAACTACTCTGGTTGGGGAGGAGACCTGCTCCCCTTCCCTGCACACTTCCTCACTCACCGGGTTACAAGACACAGTGGCCATTGAAGCAGTATCCAGTGTATCCATGTGTACAGGGGAGGGGACCAGCTCCCCTGCCACATCAGCACTTCCTCCTCTCCTGCTATCCGGCTCCAAACTGTGCTCCTCCACTCTGATCTCAGGAAGTTAAGCCCCTTACTGGCAGAGTAGGGGAATTTCCCTGGTGCACTGGTCAAATTTCCTCCCATTCACTAAAATACCACCAACAGCTTACTCTGGTTCAAAGTCAGTTGGCATTCATCTGTATCCCCTTCCCCCCCAGTTCCTGCCTGGAAATAGGCAGAATTTGTCTAGTGTGCTTACCCAGTCAACAAAAACTAAATAAATAAATAAATAAATAAAACTTCAGAAAGGTTAACTGTGCCAAGATTAAAGACCTGATATAAACTGGTCTGGAGTAGCTCCATGAGGTTGGTAATGAAGAACACATGTGGGGTTCAATGAAGAAGGTGCCTGAACAAGCAGCAGCAGTGGCCTGTATCCCTGTAAGCAATCAGTGAGAAAAATTTCCAAGAAGTAGCCTGCCCCCAGCTCAACAGGGACCTAAGGCAACTGATCCTGAACAAAAAGAAGTTCTATGACCACTGGAGTGAGAAAGTTTGCCTCCAGGCCAAAGAAGAGTATACAGCAACCCTAAGGGGCTGCAAGATTCAAATTATAGAAAGTCAAGGAGGGACTGGAAGGCAAGATAGCAGTAGGAGCAGCAGACAATGCCAGTGCCTTCTTCCAGTATATAAATGGAAGAAGAAAAATAAAAGAGAGGGTTGGTTCCCTGAAAAAAAGGGAAAGTGGTGACCTATGAGAGAGTCAGGGACGATGGCTGAGATGCTGAAAGAATACTACATTTCAATGTTTGCAAAAGGGATATCTGTGTGGGAGGTGGTTGTGGTGCTTATTGGGAGGACCTATGGCATCTGAGGTAGATACTACCATGCAGCCAACATACATCACACCTGCCCTGGAAGCAGACTACCTGGCATAGATCAAGGTGAGTAAGTCACAAGCAGTGGGCTGGATAAACCCCAGCATCATTGTAGAGTAAAGGGAAGAGCTGGCAGAGCTTCTTATGGTAATATCTCATGAGTCTGTCTGAAAAGGTGTGGTGATGAAGGGCTGGAAATTGGCCAGTGTCATCCCCATCATCAATGTGGGGACAAGGTCAAACCAGGGTAATGACAGGCCAGTCAGCCTGTCATCAGTGCTGGACAAGGTTCAGGAAGCCATTATCAGGGATTAAATAATAAAGCACTGAACTGAAGCCAAGGTTTTGCCCTCTTCTCATCCTGTACTTTATGAGAGGTAGATGGTGCCAGACTAGACTGATCCCCTTGTTAGAGTAGGTGACCAGGGAGGTAAACAAGCAATACCATTGAGGCAGTCTATCTGGACTTCGGCAAGACCTTAGATAATGTGGTACATGACAAGCTTCTTGGAAAAGTACATCAGTCCGAGACTTTCATAAAGCATACTCAAGGTGACTTGCTAACTGGCTTGAGGGCAGAAAGCAGAGGATTGTAGTGGATAGGCACTACTCCAAAAGGGATCAGTACTGGAGCCACTACTGTTTAGCAATTTTGTTAAACTGTTATAACTTGCATTGCAGACTACTGAATCTTCCACTACCATCTACTGCTCTGATGTCAGCTGCAGTGGATTCTGGGATTCATAGTAACAGAAGTGTCAGTCTAGAAGTGAAAATATGTCTGATACAACCTATTATTATTACAGTAAACAGTAAGTAAACCAAAATGATTTTGCACACAAAGTGCAAGCTGGGTCCAACCCTTTATGGTGACTGTTCCCCTATTAAAGTTCCTGTTCTGTAAGACCTATTTGTATTGTTGTAGCAACGAAATGCAATCTCTGTTACTCTGTATGCATAACTTACATATGTCCAAGTATTGGTTGTATTCAGTGGTGCAAGTGGTAGGCATGAAGTACAGGAACTCAGGCATTGGCAAATATGAAATGCAGAATGAAGATCCTCAATCTGAAGGATAACTGTATCGAGACATATCTATCTGTTTAGACACTAGTTGATTCAGTTAGAGATACTTAAGTATTTCTAGGAAAACAGCATTGTTGTACAAGTCAAAAGTTGTTATGGAAACCCTGATTTCAGGTTACAGGCCCAGAAACGGTTATTATGTTGCTGGTTTAAGAATTTCAGTTCCAGTGTCAGTGGGAAGAAGTACAGGAACTCCATACCTGCTGCAAAAAAAGGTACAGGAACTGAATTCCTGTGCAATCCTGTTCACTTTCATCACTGGTTGTAGTTGAGTAAATAAATAAAACTAATTAACTGAAAAAAAAGAAAATTCTGAACAGCATCATGAAGAGTGTGAATCATGACTCCTAGTTTATTAAACAAATCAGTCTTCTTTATTCTTAGAGAACATCAAATGTGTCACAAACTTGTTGGATTAATATGGACTGTGCCAAATAGATTAAGTACTACTGTACCAGAAAGTAAAAATATTCTGAAGTACTGTGTAGTGACAAGGTTCCCCCCAGATAAAGTTATTTTTGTAATTTGATCACTGGACAATTCGGACAGGATTTTTAGAGGCCCCAAAGCAGACGAAGGAGCAAGTAGCACGCCCATCAGAAAAGACCCCCTCTACTGCCAGCAGCTATTGTCAAGCACTGTAGACAGTTTGTGACAATTGCCATATTTTTCATCAAAATAATGATGCATGTATCATTATTTTGCTGGTAGACCAGTTAATGGGTAGTCTGAAGGCTGATGTGGAACTAGAACCCCAGGACCATCCACTTTTCCAGTCATCAGAGACAAGCATGCTGTGTACTGAGCCACTGATGTTAAATAGGTTAGAGGAGTTCTGTCTGAACTGCTGTATCCACCTGGTAAGAAAAAAGTGGGCCCTAGGAAAACATGAACACTATAAAAGCAAAATACAATAAGAGATGGGGAACAGCCACCACTATAAACAACAGTTGGAATACGATAAAAAAGAATGAGCCTTACACTCACCAAATAATGTAAAAAATGAAAAGTTTGTATTTGTACTACAGCTTTTCACAGGTCACTAGTTCAAGTTCATGTTTAGCTCATTATGTCATAGACTTCCACCTTAGTGAAAAAAAAAAACACATTTATACATACAAGACGATATGCCAGTGACAACTTTCAGAAATACAGTTTGTTTGAGATGTTTGACATTTAACTAGTAGTTCAATTATTTTAAAGTTCTGGGTCAAATAGGTGTTGAAAGCTAAGTCATTTAAAATATGCTTACAAGTGCAAATGTAGAACATAAGATCATGAACATCTAATCTGCTTTACTGCCCGTCTCTTAGGGCAGGGATGGGCATTCTTTAATTTACAGCCTACTACACCATGGGGGATAATGAAAGACATATGCTTTACAACTTGCTGCTTGGAGCGATGAATTCACACTGCACTTCTTCCTACTGGCTGCAATGTTTAATACTGTATTGTAATACCTGTTTTTGGTACTGTTGTCTTACAATGTCCCTGTGTTCTGGTCACTTTATATTAACTCTTCACTACTATTTGCTTGAAAAATCTGATGCTTGTAAAGTCCCTGTTGTGCTAATTCTATGTAATGTAATCCTCTACTTGTATTTGCCTGATGTTCATGTATGTACCTTGTAATCTCCCGGGTCGCACCTGAAATAAGGCACTTGGCTGTCTAGTGTGCTTACCCGGTTAACAAAAGCAAATAAATAAATAAATAAATAAATATGGTATGTCAAATATGGAGGGCACACAATGGCCTTGCTTAAATTGGCAATTGTTCTTCATGTATGAGGAGGCAAGACCATAACTCACAATTGGGGAGGCCTTAAGGGTGCTAGCTGCACATTCGAGCAGACTTGATAGACCTCTAGGCCTTTATCTGCTGGCAAATTTCGTATGTTCGTATTAAGTGAGTTATGAAAGTGGAGATAAATTGTGTATTTTGAGTCAGTCCATTGTGTATTCGAGATATACATCAGTTTAGCAGTAATGACTTTAGTATAACTTTTTAAATCAACTTTTTGTGTGACTATTTTACTGTTTTTCCATGATTTGAACTGCTGGCTTCAGTGCTGCATAGGCCTATTATGATGCCATCAGCATTGTGATTACTGCTCTCTGATTGGTTCTGTGCAGAGGTAAATGAAAGTGATTGTGACGTAACTAGCCTCTAGATAAATGTTTATCTGGAGGTTAGATAGCATGACAGACAAACTTATCAGGGAAAATTTGCCACCACTGGTGTATAAATGGTAATAAGAAAAGTTACAGCGTGTTCCACTTGTATGCTCATTCTGGTTATATGCAGAAAAATAGCATGCCCTAATCCCAATACTATGTACTTCATGATAAAACAATTTACTTGTATGCACACCAAATGTTTATTTATGTATTTGCTTTTGATAACCAGGTAAGTGCACCAGACAAAAAAACTGCCTATTTTCAGGCAGTCATTCAGTATTTTCAGTTGCATACACTTTTTCTCCAGCTGGGGCTCCACAGACCTTGATGTTTTTAATCACACCTGTTGAACAGGTGCTAACTGTGCTGTCAGTCAGTGGTAATATATACTAGTTTTAGTCAGTTTCATCTGGTCTGTTTGACAGAGCCAGCAGCCATGGAGAAAACAAATAGCTCAGAGAGTGAAATGCTTGAAAAACTGGTATGTTTAAAATGAGTCTGATTTCGGGTGTATGCAAAACAGTGGGATGCCCCAACCATGTGCATGCATCAGGAACTGACTGTACTACTATTCTATAATCCTAAGGCAACATCCTCTCCGCATTCCTTGCTGTGTTCCAGCTACTGAATACATTTTGTATAACATGCTTTAAAGAGCAGTTGACTCCATTATGCCCTTGGGTCAGGCAACTCTTGGAAAGGAAAAACACACAGATACCGGAGTGCTCGAAATGTGCGGGTGCTCAATCCAAAAAATTACAAAGCACAAAGAACACAGGCAAGCAGGAGCACTTTGAATGGATAAAGCAAAAAATAAATTGGCACACACAAATAAAGTGCGAACACTTAGAGCTCCGTGGCTGCTGCTACCCCGGCGCTTCAGGTCTACTCGTGACCCTTTCTCAAGGGGGAGTGGCCAGTGTGCTACACATGCTGTGTTTTATTCCAAACCATTAAAGTGACAGTGCAACAATTAATCAAATTCTAATATATATTTTATTTTAGTTTTTGGTAATCAGGTAAGGCCCACTAGGCACAAGTGCCTGTTTTCAGGGGCGACCTGGGAGCACTGGGCAGTTAAGTGACTTGCTCAGAGTCACACAGTATGCAAGTGGAGGTTGTGAGAATCAAACTCAGGTCTGGTATGCTGGTTGTAGCAAGCTCATTCACACCTCGTTCCTCTAACCTCTAGGCTATGCTGCCAGCCCAAACAGCAATCATGCACACATTAGTGCAGGTACAACTTAATTTCAGACAAGACAAATAATACATACTATTAAAACTAGGCTATTCAACAATTATATAGAAACAGTACTGAAAGCCAAAGAGAGAGGAAAAGAAAACATAAATTTATAAGGCAGATATGGGGGACTTAGAAAAACAATGTAATATCAAGACAGTCATTTAAACCAGTAGGGTGCAATGCTTTCATTGTATAAATCTATTTCTCCTCACATTGTGCCAACCTATTCAACCTATTTCCTCATCTAGCATTTTTTTTAATATGATCCACCCCCATAAATTTAAAGCATTATAAGCTTTTATTATGAAATTTTTCAAAATGCACACCAATAGGAGTATTGGGGTCATTTTTGGAAATTGCCCGCACATGCTCCTGCATTCTCTCCCTTAGAGTCCTTTTTGTTCTACCCACATAAATTCATGGACATGTACATTGTACAATATAAATCACAAATGTTGTGGAGCAATTAATAAAGTGAGTAATTTCTATATTTTTGTTTTCAAAGAGCGGATGCTGAAACAACAAACCCTATAAGTTGAATTTACAAACACTGCAATTACCACATTTAAAACAACCTAAAGGTTTGTTTGGGAGCCAAGTTCTGGTATTTGGAGGTTTCACATATAAAGTATGGGTCAATAAATTAGATAAATTGTTACCTCTTTTAAAAGACACTAAAGGTTTATTGCCTTTCACATCTCTCAGATCAGGATCTGCTCATAACACTCCCCAATGTTTAGTTGCAATGTTGGTTATTTGATTATTAATATGATTATATCCAGTAACAAACACAATAGGTATCTGATCTTCATTCTTTTTAGCTTTTGGTTGCAAAAGTATATTCCTATCAAGTGCCCGGGCCTTAATGTATGCTTGTTCAACCTGTGCTTCAGAATAGCCTCTTGCTAGAAATCTATCCTTGAGTAATTTACTTTCTTGCTCAAAATCATTTAAATAAGTGCAAGTTCGTCGAAGCCAGGACAAACTGTCCATATGGAACCCCCCCCTTTATGTGTGTTGATGCGTGGATGTGCACTCATGGCATGTAATAACATATTGCCAGCAGTTGGCTTCCTAAAGAGAGAAATTGAAATATTTCCTCCATCATGTCCTTCTAGCAACATATCCAAAAATGATATTCTGGAGATATGTGCATCAAAAGTAACTTTGAGCCCCACATCATTATTGTTTAGAAACTCCACAAATTTAGAAGCTGACAAAATGTCTCCCCTCCAGACTACCAGTAAATTGTTAGAAAAACTTGGAAAAATGAGAGATTTGGATAGTTCAGTTTATATTTCATTTATTCTCTTTAATTATTTACCTTTTTTCTGTATTACCGAGGACAGCTATATGAAAGAGGTTTACTGTCCCTTAGACTTTATCTGCTCTTTCTGCTATCCTACATATGACATCATAATCTGGGTTGCACCTAGAAATGAGCTGCTGGCCATGATGCTTTTCCCAGTTACCAACTTTTAAACAAATAAATAAAATAAATAAATAATCCCCTGTTTATGGCATTGAAATTATTCCCACAGCAGCAGATTGTGATGTCATAAACAGAACTGTGATGTCAGATGTAGGCAAGCAGCTAGAACAGATAGGACAGTGATCCTCTTTACATGCAAATGTCCTTAGTAATAAAGAAGAGTGAGAATACAGAAACTATATAAAATATAAGCTGACTTGAGCTAAACATTACATGTGCTCAAAGTTGTCACAACAGTGTCAGGGACTATTTAAACAACTAGTCATGGAACCAGCTTGGCAGAAGGCAGTACTGAACCTTGTGGCAGTGTGATAGGAATAGCAGTGGGGGAGCACCTGGGGAACAGTGACCACTGGTCACTGTAGTTTGAAATTACAGAAGGAGCAGAAGCAAACCACACAAAAAAAATGCATCCTGGATTTTAGGGAAGCAAATTTTGGGAAAATGGGGACATGCTTGAAAGAGGCACTAATAGGAATGGAGAGGGAATCAGGGGTGGAGAAACAGTAGGCAGTATTTAAAACAGGGATTACAAGAGCAACACAATTATGTGTTAAGCAGGTTAGCATGAGGAAAAGGAAGAGGAGGCTATTATGGTTTTCCAAGGAGGTAGCAGAGAAAGTGAAAGCCAAAAAGAATGGATTCAGGCAATGCAAAAAGACACAGGCAGAAGGGGATAGGGAGAAGTACCATGAGAAGAAAAAAGGGAGGCAGGGAGGTCAGTAAGGGAAGCCAAAGCTCAGACAGAAGAGCGCATTGCAAAATCAGTGGGTAGAGGGGACAAAACCTTTTGCAGGTACATAAGTGAAAAACGAAAGGGCAAAGGGAAGGATAGTGAGACTGAAGGAGGAGGACAGGACAGTGTGGAGGATGACAACAGTAAAGCTGACATACTGAACAGATATCTCTGCTCAGTCTTGACTGAGGAAGGGGAAGGTAATGGGCCTGAAGGGAGTACAAGGGATGGGAAGGGTACAAAAATGGACACAAGTCCTTTTTCATGGGAAATTGTCCTAAAGGAATTGGAAGGAATAAGAGTCGATAAAGCAATGGGGCTGGATGGGGTGCACCCCAGGGTCCTAAAGGAACTAAGAGATGTGGTGGTTGAACCTCTGGCAATCCCATTTAGCCAATCACTGGAAACAGAGGAGGTACCCAAAGACTGGAGAACAGCAGATGTAGTCCCCTTATACAAAACAAGCATTTGTCAATGCCGAATGTTGGCTTACTGCCATTGGCATTGGTAGTGCAGGAGTTAGAAATGCAAAATAGGAATGGCAGTGAAGTATTGAAGTAACGCCAGCACACCCCCTGCAGAGACTGAAAGGCATTGGGAGTGTGGCTTTGGGTCGGCCATAACGCTGACACCATTCCACCTCACTCCATCCTGCAGAGAGCAACAGGTGTCGGTGTGTGCATTGGGGTCTTCAGCCTTTATGCTCACCCTGTTTCATAAAGAAATAAGCTGAGATGGGTACAATATAGGAGAATGGGGTAAACGTTATGGTGATGGCACCCAAAGCGAACCTCAATGCCTATCAGTGGTTGTAGGGTGGTAGGTGGGGGTAGAATTCTGTGAACATTATGGCCAACAAACTCAAGTTATGTCCTCGACTCCTGTCAGTCTCTACAGGGTGAGTGTATGGTTGGAAACCTTAATGCCCTGAGTGTTTGTTGATATTTTCAATCCAAATTTTCAACAGTGGCTTTTTGGGACCCCACCTCATGAACAGTGGCACTATAATTTTGTTACTCAATCCTGAAAGGTGATTTCATAGAGCAACTGCACCATTGAGAGCCACAGGTGCAGAAAAACATTTCAGGCAGGATGCAAAAAATGACAGCTCTACTGTTCATGAGGAGATGTAAAAAAATGGCTTTGTTGAAAATCTGGAGAGAAAATATGAAAAATTTGCAAACTTATAAGTGTGTGTAGATACTGTGCAATGCATGCCCATAATGTGGTCATTTTTGGGGATTTTTTTAACCAGATTTTCAACATGGGCATTTTGGGACCTCTCCTCATGAACAGTGGCACTGTCATTTTCTTAATCTGTCCCGAATGTTGATTTCCCACAGCAATCATGCCATTGTGCACCACATCTGTGAAAACACATTTTGGGCAGGATGTGAAAAATGATAGCTGTACTGTTCATAAGGAGGTGTGAAAAAATGGCAATGCTGAAAATCTGGAGTGAAAATATTAAAAATTCTCGAAGTTACAAGTGTTCATGGAAACTGCACAATGCACACTTGTAACAGTCATTTTTTGGAATTTTTTTACCAAATTTGCATCATGGGCTTTTGGGGAGCCCACCTCATGAACAGCGGCGCTGTCATTTCATTCATTCCCAAAAGGTGATGCCACATAGTGACTGTGAAATCACCTTTTGGGACTGAATAATGAAATGACAATGCCTGATTTCATGAGGTGGGGTCCCAAGAATCCCATGTTGAAAATTTGGAGCCAAAAGTTGAAAAAATGGCCAAGATATCCGTCTAAGTTGAAAACCCCCCATTTAAGCCATTATGCAGCTCACAGAGTGCAGACGTGTTCCCGCTCCACCAAAGATCGTCACACCAACCTCCAGAGGTAAGTATGGAGTGGGGGGGTGTTGGGAGGTGGGGGTGCACAGATGGTGGGTGTGGGTTGGGGAGGGGGTGCCACAGACAATGAGAGACTGTTGTCTTGTTTTGCAGGGAAAAACAAACAAGAAAATTTGGGGGAAGTTTTTTGGTTTTACAGGTGACACTAAGACATTTGGGCACACCTGGGTGGGCTCCCAGTGTGCCACCTGTTTTTTTTTGGGGGGGGAGACTGAAGCCAATGGGGACTGGGCACCTTGTTGGCAAATAAAGTGTGTCTGTATTGGAGGAGCCTGATGCTGAGGGGGCTTGGGCACCCCCATCGACAGACAAATAAAACTGGGGGAGCATTATGCCGATGGGGATTGGGCACCCCCATCGGCAAACAAACTGAACTGAGGAGGGGGCATGCCGAAAGAGGGTTTGTGCATCCCTGAAGTCAGCTTTCTAGCGATTGCTGGAGGCAGACAGTGACAGCCACCACCATGTTTACCAAAATGTTTCACCAGGAATGGCACGCAATGGAGGTGCGTCAGATCTGCCGCTGCAATGATGAGCCTGTCTCTCATTGCAGCAGCGGATTTCTTTCAAGTTGGTGGCACTCTCTGAAACTGCTGTCATCGGCAGCATGCTCACTTGTTGGCGGCTGAGGGACACACCATCTAAAGCATTCCCTGGATTCGCCACAACACTGACACACCTTTGAAAGTGCTAGTACAGTGCTACTACTACAAAATGCTGCTTGCGCATATGTGCAAGCCAACATAAAAAGCAGGGAAAAAAAGGAGCTGTAAGGACCAGATTGTGAGGATCAGGAGGAAAGGGGGTGGGCTAAAAGTGGGGTGGAACAAGCAGAGGCTCTAAATGAGTACTTCTGTTCTGTGTTCATGAAGGAAAAGGGTGGGCTACTTTCAAAGGGGGTGGGGATGGTGGGCAAGGGGGGGTGAGGAGTTAGCAGATGCTGTGATTACTGATGGCAGGGTATTGGATGGTCTAAGGGCTCTGACAGTGGACAAAGCACTGGGTCTGGATGGCATACATCCGCTGGTGCTTAAAGAAATGATGGATATATAGGCTGGACCACTGATGGATCTATTCAATACTTACATGAAAATAGGGTGTGTGTGCCATAAAACTGGAGGATGGCCCACAAGGTGCCTCTCCAAAAAAGTGGTCCAAAGGATGAGCCAGGTAGTTACAGACTGGTAAGCCTAACCGCTGTTGTGGGAAAGCTGATGGAGACAATACTTAAGGAGAGGCTGGTTTCCTTCTTGGATGTCAATGGGCCCCAACATGCTCATCAGCGTGGGTTTATCTCCAGAAGATCCTGTCTGACTAACCTTGTTGAGTATCATGACTGGGTTACGAGGGAGTTGGACAAGGGTCATGCTGTGGATGTCATTTATTTGGACTTCAGCAGTATAGCACAGTATAGTGCAGTGGGTTAAGGCTTTGAGTTGCAGATCTGGAGACCTGGGTTTGAATCCCACTGCTGCCTAGGTGCATACTGTGAGATCCTGAGCAAATCACTTAACTTCCTTGTGCTCCTAGGTCACATCTGGAAACAAGCTTCGGCTTAGTGTGCTACTCCTGGTTTAACGATGTTCCCTTTCCATTCAGCAAGGCCTTTGATTCAGTTCTCCATGGCAGATTGGTGGTAAGCTGAGTAATTTGGGGGGTGGGCGCTAAATTGGTTGATTGGATTATGAACTGGCTACAAGACAGACAGTAGTGAGGGGGGAACTTTCATCTCCAAGAGCTGTGATGAGTGGGGTGCCACAGGGATCGGTGTTGGGGTCAGTGTTGTTTGGGATTTTCATTATGGACATCTCGCATGGTGTCAAGAATAAAATCAGTCTGTTTGCTGATGATACCAAGTTGGGGGTGGTGGTGGATGATATAGAAGGTTGGCAGGGGTTGCAGGATGATCTAACTAAGCTGGTGGAATGGTCAGAGGTATAGCAGTTGGGGTTTAATGTGAAAAAGTGCAGAGTATTACACTTTGATGCAAAGAATGCAAAGAATCCTAGAAAGGGTTACCAAATGGGGAGTTGTGTAGTTATGTACCACCAAAGAGGAAAATGTTCTGGGGTGGTGATAATGGCAAATATGAAAAATTCAGAGTAATGCAGGAGGGTGGCAGTGAAGGCCAACAGAATGCTGGGTTGTATAGTGAGGGGCATCTCCTCCATAAGCAGGAATGTCATTCTGCCACTTTACAAATCACTAGTCAGACCACACCTGGAATACTGTCTGTAGTTCTGGTACCCTTATCTGAAGAGAAATGTGAGATTGTTGGAGGAGGTACAATGAAGGGTGACAAAATGGATTCAGGGATTTCAGAATATGCCCTATGAGGAGAGATTAAGGGTATTGAACATGTATTTCCTGGAGGAGAGAAGGGATCTGGGGATATGACTGAGACCTTTAAGCGCCCCTGAAAAAGGGAGCATTATGTTCTCAGTGGGCCTACACAGTCACCAAAATGTTTTAAATAAATAAAGGGAATAAATAAGTCTGGTACTGAAGAGATATTCAGGCTCTGGAAGGGGGGGGGACATGAGAGGGCATAGACTTAGATTGGAAGGAGATAGGTATAGGAGGGAAATGAGGTGGCACTTTTTTACACAGAGAGTAGTGACAGTTTGGAACACTTTGCCAAAGGAGGTGGTATCCTGTGGGACAGTGGGTAGTTTCAAGAGGGGTTGGGATGGGAAGGGGGTATTTGAGAAGGTAGAGGAGGAGGAGGGAGGGGCAGCTGCAAAGTATGGGTTAGCTGCACACTGAGCAGACTAGATAGACTTAGAGGCCTAATTTCTGCTGACAATTTTTGTATGTTTGTATGTTTGTAAAAGTGGGAACAAAGAGGAAGCAGGGAACTACAGACCAGTCAGTCTGACTTCAGTAGTGGGGAAGATCATTGAAGCACTACTGAAGGAGAGATTGGTGGAACATCTGGTTGTCAACGCACTACAGAACTCAAGGCAGTATGGTTTCACTAGGGGGAGGTCATGCCAGACCAGCCTCATTTAATTTTTCGACTGGGTGACAAGGGAGGTGGATCGGGGAGGGCAGTGGACATGGCTTATCTGGACTTCAGCAAGGCTTCTGACACTGTGCCAAACAGAAGGCTATTAAACAAACTGAGGAATATGGAGTGAGCAGGACAGTAGTGTGGTGGGTGGATAATTGGCTGGGTGGCAGGACACAAAGGGTGGTAGTAAATGGCTATCACTCCACAGAGGGAAGAGTGACCTGTAGGGGTGCCACAGAGATCAGTGCTGGGACCGGTCCTATTTAACATCTTCATCTGTGATATTGCACAAAACCTTGAAGGCAGAATTTGCCTGTTCCCTAATGACATGAAGCTCTGTAACAGAGTGGACATACCAGAGGATGCAGACAGAATGAGGAGGGACCTGCAGAAGCTTTAAGAATGGTCAAGGGTTTGGCAGTTGAAATTTAATGCAAAAAAAGTGCAAAATAATGCATATGGGGCACAAAAACCCTGGAACAACATATCAGTTGGGGGGTGAGGATATAGCATGCACCAAGCAGGAAAGGAACCTTGGGTTATCATCTCTGATGACCTCAAGGTAAGGAAACAGTGTGACAAGGCAGTAGGTAAAGCAAATAGGATGCTGTGATGCATAGGCAGGGGCATAACCAGCAGGGAAATGGAGGTAAAAGTCCACTGTACAAGACACTAGTGGGGCCCCACCTGGAGTACAGTGTCCAGTTCTGGAGACCTTACCCACGTAAGGACATAGGGTGGAGAAGGTTCAGAGGAGGACAACAAAGATGATACAGGGATTGCATCACAAGTTATATGAGGACAGGCCGAAGGACTTGAATATGTATTCCCTGGAGGAGAGAAGGGAGAGAGGGTGTATGATAGAGACATACAAGTACCTTACGGGGAGGAACAGGGTGCAGGAAAACATTATCTTCCAGTGAAAAAGATTTTCCAGGACTTGAGGGCATAGGATGAAGTTGGATGGAGGGTGATTCAGAAGACATGTGAGGAAGAATTTCTTCACAGAAAGGGTGGTGGACAAGGGGAACAAACTGCCTGAGGGAAAGTTGTGGGCTGAAACAATCATGGGATTTAAGAATGCATGGGTTATACATAAGAGAATCCTGGAGGTGAGGGGTAAGGTTCAACAGACTTCTATAAAAACTTAAAGTGATCTTATGAGCTCAAATGGGCTGATTGGATAGGTCATAGGCCCTTATCTGTCAACAGTATCTATGTATCTATATTACTTTCAGTGTTGTCAAGGCTCTGTGCATCTAAAACAGCTGTTGGCAGTGTTCTTTGATGTGTCAGCGGCTCTGGAAAGCTATCTTTGACATCCTGTGCAGAAGGGCTTTGTACTCCTGAAATCAGGATATTAGGATTTGGTATCCCTTTCTCTAAATCAGTTCTTAGCCAGCAAACATTTTTAAGTGCTTTTTCTAGTGTCCATCTTTTGTCTCCAGGCAAGTTGTGATCTGTACTATTTGACTGCAGTTGTCCCTGATTGCCCCTTCTGGCACCAAATTTAAACTTCCCCATTTGCTGCTGTAGATTTTTCCCCGGTATCGTTGGTGGACTGTTGGATAATCTTTTTCATTATTTTTCCTCCTCTAGTTTCATTTCTTCACTCAAATAATTCATTTCTATTTCTGTCATTTTTTTCTTGTAAGTGTTTTTTTTATTTCTATGTAAGTCTTCCTGCATTTTACGTTCTGCAGCAGCCAGTTTGTCATCTGTCAAGTCTGGTGCATCAGGCTAGTCCTTGCTCAAAGTTGTTTCTGGGGTTTTAACTTTATCTGAAGCAGTCTTGGCAGTCATAATTATATCTGTAATCTCTGTATCCATTTGGCTTATTTCTCCCCCACCATTGTGTATTGTGCGGTGATCCTGTATTTCTCCACCGAGAGCAAACAACACCTCTTTCCGCAAAGAGTATCTATTGAAAGGAAACACTACAATGCATCTCAGTAAATATAAACAGTATTCACCATAAATTTCATTTTCAAATTACATCAATTCAACATATTAGTTATATTTACTATGAAACAGACCACAAAAATATAAGGAAATTAGGTAATATGATTGTCTGACTCTGTAATCCATGGTAGGTGTTTCCATCATTTGTCCAAAGAGTAAGGGGAATTTTTATTATAACTTGAGAGAAAAATCAAATAACAATACCATACATGTTGAAATTCATATGAAATGTACGCACATGTCCAAATCATAAGAAAGTAAAAGTGACTGTAACAGTATACTCCTTACCCACCCTCCACAAAAAAAAATACACTACATGTTAAAATTCACATGTAATATTCTGAAAATCAAAATCCCAAGAAGTCAAAATCTGTACTTACATCTTATTCCCTACCCCCCGGCCCACCCTTTTAAGAGTAGGAGAAATGCTATTAGTTCTTCAATAGCAGATATTTACAAACTTGATGGATGTACATCAAATCAATATATGAAACAAAAATAAAATTAAAACATTTAAATTCAATAAAATGATGAAGTCTAATTTGTATCCCCCTAACTCACTAAGAGAATAGAGGGAATTTGTAATTGAAACTAAAAAGGAACCATTCCTAATGTAAACAATATTCTATTTATATCTTTTAAACAGTAAAATATACTTCAGGTTAACCAATCTATGTTTTTCCAACAGGATTGGACAGTTTTAAGGGAACCCTTTGTTCTTTCATTTCTTTGCCACTGGTTAACTGCAACATGTAAATTCCAGAATAACTGTTCTAGTGAGACACATTTTTGTCTTAAAGTAAATTGGCATCTATTTTGCCATATGAAGTACTTAAAAATAATATAAATATATGCATAGTCCCTTGATCATATCTGTCCCAGGTTTTGGGGAGTATTTCTAAATACATGATGTCTGAGTTTAATATCCTAAAAGGTGAATTCTTCCAATATGTATGTAATGCTACCCAGAAGGAGGTTATATACGGACATTCCAAAAAAAAAGTGGTTCATGGTTTCATATACATTTAGACATGTTTCAGTTCTAGGACAAACTCTTTCTTTATGTTCCTTGTGTTTTAAATTATTTTTAACATATCCCACATGTGTGCTGGTGTCCTGGGGTTTGTTAGCATGGCTTTAATTTGCTTTGTTTCAGAAGCAGTCCTTTTACTAAAAGTTGGGGTGTCTATAAAGAATACTGATGTTACAAATTTGTACATTTCTTTTCTTTGTCATTTTTATAAGTGATTGTTTAGGTAATTTTCACAGTTTTAATTTCCCAACGCAGTACTGGAAATATATCGGTAGTCCTGTGAGTGATTTTTGTTTCTGTATTTGCTGTTTGTAGTTCCCATGACTGGAGCCAAGGCTCCACTTGGTCTAAAACCCATGGTAACCAAAGTTTCTACCACAGCCCTAACAAGGGTTTTAAGTTACTATATAGAAACATGCAGGAAAAAAAAGACAAGTAGACTTATCATCCCCAATCCCCCTTCCCTATTGGGTAGATAAGTAATGCTTCTTTTAATGGGATTCAGTCTGCTCCCCCCGAATTCCTTGAAATAATACACTGTAAATGGTTGTTTCTAATCATTTAAGGGGTTGGAATACTACACACAAATGTAAAAACATACTGAGTAAAAATGTTTTAATCATATGGACTTGTTTTTTTCTTTGACATATGCCAAGTATTCCACCTTGCATCGTACATTTAGTTTCTCCCAATAACTTGTTCTGGTTAAAAAAAAAAACATATCCCCTTTACCAAAATAAATTCCTAAAATGTTACTATAACCTTCTGATAAAGAAATTCCTATGAATGTGTATTTTCTAACCTGTCCAGTCCAAGTACAATACATTTACTTTTTCCTAGATTTGTTTTGGAACCCGTCCTTTTTTCAACGTCTTGTAAAATAATGCTTGTTTTGCTGGCAGAGGGAAATTCTGCCAGGAAAAGACACAAATCATCAGCAAAAGCTATTGGTTTGATTTCCATATCAGTACTAGCAATTGAGAGTCCTCTGATATGGCCATCTTCATTTATTCTCCTTATAAGGGGTTCTAATGTTAAAATATACAATAGTGAGATCAGGGGACATCCCTGTCATACCCCACATGAGACCTTACAAGTATGTCCTACCCAACCATTCACATAGGGGGGTTACGGTTGCTGACACATAGCAGGTCTGTACCCATTGAATAAATTCTTCTGGAAGTTCATATTTATTTAGACAATGCCAGATATAAGAATGAGAAACTCCGTCAAATGCTTTTGTTTGATCAAGGCTTAGTAAGAAGCCTAATAACTCTCCCCTATTTCCCTTCTCCATAATTTCCCAAATCAAAAATAAACCATCTGTTATTTTTCTTCCAGGTACTGAGCAAACTTATGAGTTGTGTAATACATCATCCAAGATTACTGATAACTTATTATTTAGTAATTTGGTAAGAATTTTGCAGTCCGAATTTAAAAGTGTAATAGGTCTCCAATTCATGGTGTCCTCTCTCCCCTTCCTTATATAACAAAATAATAAGGCCTTCATACATACTGCATGAGAGCCGATAATTCTGTAAGCAGTAATTATACATTTGGACTCATTTATTTCCTATGACTTGGAAATTTATTTTATAAATTTCATTCAGTATCCCATCTTTTCCAGGGGCTGTGCCTGTGTTTAAAGATTGAATAACCTGCCCTAGTTCTTGTTCTGTAGTTTCTGTTTTTAACATTTTTTTTATAGTCAGGTACTGCATTCAAATGGCATTGGGCTAGCAAGTCATATTCTGTTTTCCCTGTAGTATCTTTATCTTTACTAAACATTTTTAACTCATTTGCTCACGGTGACCATTTTGGGTCCATTCCAGCAATGGATGGTTCCGAAGCCATATGGCATCTATGGGAACAAATGAGTTGGAGGCAGAATAGCGCAGTGGGTTAAGGCTCTGAGCTGCAGACCTGAGGACCTAGGTTTGAATCCCATAGCCGCTAGATGCATACTGTGTGATCCTGAGCAAGTCACATAACTTCCTTGTGCTCCCAAGTCACATCTGGAAACAAGCTTCAGCTTAATGTGCTACAGTAATCCTGGTTGAACAATGTTCCCCATATTTGAAATACAATTTTCTGTTTTTATTATTATGTCTTGTCCAGCTGTAATTGTGGTATTATCTTGTGACAGGTGATATGTCATTTCTTTTTTCTTCCTTTGGTTATTACAGCTATCAAAAGGGTTAACACATGCTTGTTTCCCTTTCAGACCAACTTTTTTATTCTATTTCTAGGGTTTTCATCCTGTCATATTGTATTTTTATAATTTCTTCTTTAACCAATCAAATTTGTTCTGATACATCTATATTCCATAAGTATTGCTGAGCGTAGCTGATATATCTGTTTCCATAATGTACTGTATTTATCTTCTTAAATTTGTGCATTAATTTTTCCCATAGATTGAAAATAACCCCTAATATGTTTCTTACTGTCTTCCCCCTATTCATCCTTTGCTTCATATAGAAAAAAAAAAACAATTGTCTTGCCTCTAGCATGTTCTGGAACCTTTTGCGATAAGTGGCTTGTCTAGTAATGATAAATTAAGCTTCCAGTAACATGGATCTGTAGATGTACATTGAAAATCAGAAATTGTGACCCGTAAAAGACTGTGGCCAGATGTGGCTACAGGGATCACTTTATTATTCTTGAAAGTAAGTGTGGGTGTGATGAACCAGTAGCCAATCCTGGTGGATAACTTACATCTAAAGTACATGTTTGATGCTGTCTTGTTCTTACCTAAAAAAACATCACATAAACCTGTTTGTGTGATTAACTGGTTAAGGAAAGCTATATCACAATACATTTTGGGATTTTTTTAAGCCTTTATCCAGATTTGTTCTGGTTATATTAAAATCTCCCCCAAACAGAATATTCTTAGCTGTGTATAAATATGGTTTTATAGCTGTCAATAGTTCAATGTGTTCTGTTTTTAATTGGGGAGCATAAATATTAATTAACCTAAATTCAACAGTATTTATTCTTGTGTCCAGTAGTAAGGCTCTGCCTGGGGTTATGTCCACCATCTAAGTTAGTTTTATGTTGGTATCTGTGAAGCATATGCCTACTCCACAACAAAGGTCAGGACTCACTGACCAATAGCTGGACCACATATCGAGGCATTTGATGCTGTCTGTATATCCTCTATGGAATGTAAACGCGGGTCTTGTAAGAAGACTATATCATATTAATAGCCAGAAAATGATGAAAAAGTGGCTAGTCATTTCTTTCTCTTACAGAAAAATGTGTGCTGTGTACATGCAGAATGCATGCCACAGGCTTAATTGTGCAATGTTTGCATGTGGTTCCCATACACAAAGTGAATCTAAGTGAACCAAGTCTAAAAAAACAAATCAGGTTTTTATGCGGCAAGCTTGACATGTGTGCAGCAGGTAAGCTGGTGCAAAAGTCTTCTGAAAAATCACATCAGGTTTGTGTGTTGCATGCTTGACATGAGTGCAGCAGTTAAGCTGGTGCGAGCATCATTTAAAATTCACATCAGGTTCACGTGTTGCATGCTTGCCATGATGTGTGCAGCAACTAAGCTGGTGCAAATCTCATCTAAAAAAACACATCAGTTTCTATTTCTTATACTAGTGCTAGCAATTAGAGCCATTAAAATACCCTTTTCATTGATTTCCCATTAAAATTAGGTAAGCTCATTAGTTCTGATCCCTTTGCAAGTTGTTTAATGGCTTTTGATTTTTGTAATTAAATTGCCATTAATTTGCAAAGTATTGTTTGCTTACTGCATTAAATGCCTAGAATATAGTCAGTCAACATTCTCCATTCCAAATGTTCGAAGAGGGGCATCTGTGTTGTGAAGCTGACCTTTTTGTTCTGGGCCATGCAAATTCCCTTATGCATATTTAGTGCAACAAATGTGTTTCTCCATGACTGTTTTATCTCACTTACTTTCCCTTTGTTGTTCTGTACGGAGCATATACACTATGGCCATGCTCAGCACTCTTTGTGCTGAGTAGAGTCTTGGAAGCATGCACCATACCTCGCAGTTTGTCACTGAAATAAGGGACATGGACACTCAAAATGAGGGACAATGAGGGACACTAACCCTCATGATGATCAGGACACATCCTGAAACATGGAGATACAGTATCACAGAACACAGTGGAAACCATTGTATTTACTTGTACCGATATTAGCACCAGAGAATGAATTTCTACCACAAATCAGGGTTGCCATTTAGGTAGGGCAGAGGGGGCAGTCCCCCCCACCACATTTGTGCCTAGGTTGTTCTTATGGTGTGGCAATAATGGCATTTAATTTGGATTTAATCATTTGCACAATAAGTGCCACCCCGGCCTGTGTGCACTCATGCTGCAGGTGCACTCCTGACTCAACTGTGTCTGTATTGTGTTGTCCACTCTCTCCACCTATTAGTGGCAGTGCCATCTCATGTGACATGAAGGAGCCCCAGCCAAGCAAGCGCACATGAGTCACATGAGTGTGACACTGTCTTTTCCACCACAGAGTAGACAGGCTGCACACTACAACTTGGAGGAGTTGGTGAGCAGTGAACTCTCAATAGCAGTGTTGTGGTGGCATATTTTTGTTTATCTGCTTTTAGTGAGTCTCTGTCTCCCCTGGTGGCTGAAGGGGCAGAGGGTGAGCTAGAAGCTAACTCGAGACTAAGCTACCTACTTACTCTACTAGGCTAGCCTTGCAAAAAAAAACAGCACAGATCCCCCATAGCAGCAAGCTAGGCCTTGCAGCAGCAGTAACAGCAGTGTGAGTGGCCTTCATGGGCTTTTATCAGTGCACTGCAGCAGCAACCATGGAAGCAGCTGAGCAAGAAGCAAGCAACACAGGTTGGGTGGGTTCAGTTGGTGAGGTGACTTGGTCATGGACCACATTGGGCACATGAGATGGTCAGTTCTAGCATCCAGCTTCTGGCTGAAGGATGGATAAGGAGCATACAGAAAACTGGGCTGGTGGTACACTGGGCCAGGTTGCAGGTTCTGGTGAGGTGGTCAGGTAAGTAAAGGTAAATATTTTTTTTTTACAGGGGATTGGGGAAGGAGGAAGAACTGAAATATTGATGTGTTTTTTACTGTTTCTGTGCCTTTGGGTGGCTTCACAACCTATATGGGTTGGGTACTGATTGAAATGAAATCGGGGTGAGAAATAGAGACAACGTTTATTTGGGGGAAGGGTCAGAACGTCAGTCAGCAAAAAACTT
This sequence comes from Neoceratodus forsteri, assembly GCA_016271365.2. Taxonomy (NCBI): domain Eukaryota; kingdom Metazoa; phylum Chordata; order Ceratodontiformes; family Ceratodontidae; genus Neoceratodus; species Neoceratodus forsteri. The sequence goes on along the minus strand of CM028129.1, from coordinate 1,702,605,867 downwards.
GGTTAGTATCAGGGTGGGTTTAAGCCCAAATCTGATGCACTGCTCCAGGGTATAGACAGATGAATCTTATACATTTGAATTTTTCTGGATTTACATAGCACTTTTCAGTCACAACAAATAAGTTTACATTTTAGAGATGTTCCAGACTTTCTAGAGCTTGCCACCTAGGGGTTAACTGACACCTGGCCTCCACTGGTTGTTGGCTTCCCTCACTGAAATCTGAAATGGTGCCCCTGCCATAAAGTATAAATTTATAGGACATCCTCTGTGTGAGCACCATATATTCCTTGAGGGATGGATGAGGAACAGAGCAGTTTTCAGGGGTAACATGAGGGCTGTCTCTTGCATTCAGGGACAGTTGAGAAATATGGTATGCACAGACTATTGGAGCGCCACTTTAGTCAGGTTTTTGCCCCCTCCCCCAGTGAAGCTGACCACCAGATCCCCACGCTCAGGCACATTATGACATAGGGCAAAGGAGATTGCAGGGGCGTACACCATTGAAATGATTGGGGGTCTTTTTTTATTACTATTTTATACCTTACTGATGGAGAGTTGTTGATTAATGAAGGCCACCACTCAACTAACAAGGGCATTGTTAGTAGAACAGTGGCCTTCATTATTCTCCAAATCATCATCATAATGTATAAAATAGTAATAAAAAATAACTCCATTAATTTCAAGGTGTACCCAGCACTCACTGACCCATGGACATCATCTCTTAAGACTTCTACTTTTGGCTCCCTAGCATACAGGTAAGAGACTCTTGACTTATATCTATAGTTGGGTTGTCTGTAGCAGTATGGCTGCACCTACTACAGTGTGTGTGCATGGGGGTGGGGACTTGCCATGTGGGTGGGTGTTGAGTTATTGCTACTTTTGTGTTTGCCTACTATGGAGAGAAAATAGTACAAGCCAGACAGAAGTAATTAAGTAGTTTTGTAAGTAAGTGTGTGTATTGGGGGGTGAGAAGAACCACATGTGTTTCCATTGGTATGTGTGCTACAGTTCAGCTGTGCAGCTGAGATAAGGGGGGACAAGAAAACTAAAAAGTATAACAGCGGCTGTAGGTATGCTGCATGCGTGTAGATGTATGCAGATTTGTATTAAAGTTCAAGTGAGACATATGTGTGCAGGCAGTATAGTTTAGTGGTTATAGGCACTGAACTACAAACCAAGAGACTTGGAGACCTGAAGATCTGGATTTGAATCTCCTCAACCCCCACTTGTATATGATGTGATCCTGAGCAAATCACTTAATTTTTATGTGTGCAGTTATCAGTGACCACTTGCTTTCTACACGCATGCCACATGCACGCAGTTTGTTCCAATTTAATATAAAAGGCATGCTTTCCACACTTGCTTGCTGAACGCATGCCACATGCATGCAATCGGTTCCAATTTAACATTTAAATCACGCTTGCAGCATGCATATCACATGGGTAGTTTTATGTGCACAGCATAAAAACATTTCACATAATTATTTCTGTAAGGGTTTTCTGAGAGAATATAGCATTCAAACTTGCTATAGTGATGTCATAAAGTCCTCTTGAGGGGGATAAGGCATTAACTTGGGGGTTTTGAGGGCAGATTTAATTAAGCTTGCTCTAGTTCCCATTCTTTTTTTCTTTTTTTCTTAACAGTATTTTGTATTTCCTCAGATTGGTCAATGTCAGAAGGTGACAGCCATTTGGCAGGAGGCTAAAGATCCATCGTTAGAGTTATTTTCATCATCCAGAATATCTTTTTCTAGCACCACAAACATGTTTTCAGCTATAACAGGTATGTCAGGAGGTTCTGTCTGGCATTTTGTTTCCCTTTCGCTTGGACCAATATGAAATTTCCAGTGTCTTGGTGTGAGTGCCCCAGGGGCAGCAGGAGGAGACATCTTCCCTTGTTCTGGTGTTGTTCTATCATTTGTTGTGGCTACCATTTCTTCCCTTTGCATAGGGTTCTGTTGTTTTTCTGTTTGTAGTGGTGGAAAGTCAGATGCCCTTGGGGCTCAGCCTGTGGTCCTGCCAGGGTCTGTGATGTATGTTTTCAGCCTGCAAGTGCTGCAGTGTTTCTGGCTGCTTTGACTATATAAAAGCCTTGTATGCCAAAATCCACTTCTTCTCTATTATGAGATGCATTTGGGCAGTCTGTAAAAGTGTAGTCTTCTATGTCACGTAAGGAGCATTTGGGGGATTTTCTGTAGTAAAATACAGAATGGCTCAATTCTCCACAATAGGTGCCCTTTTATATTTCACAAGTGGTGCTTATGTGTCTTGGGAAGCCACATTTGTAGCACTTTCATGGTTGCCCTGAATAAAAAAGGAAGCCTTTGTCACGTCCAATGAAAAAGCAGTTAGGGAGATGTTGCAAATTATTGTCTTCATGGTGTAGTTTTACTTTTATCCTCCATACCCCATTTCAGAACCCTTCGGAGTCTAAGATGGGGTCTGATGTGCCTTGGACTGTGCACCCTTTGTCTAGCCAAAATAAAATATCTGTGATATTAACTCCTTCATTTATAAATAACACTGTAATTACTCTGAATGATTGCTTAGTCAGGAGAATGACTTGAAAAGGGGTCCATATGGGATTCATTTTGAGAGGCATATATTTACCCCAGAAACATTCCAAAGTTTCTGGTGTTCAGAAACTCTGATTTTGTTCACCGGGGGCATGTATTATTAGAAATGCATCCCTTGGAGACATTGCCATAGACATTTTTAATAGATACTTTCCTATGTATTGTCTCTGGGGTAGGGTATCCAGGCCCCCTAAATACCTTAGCCAAATAGCATTTTGGCATTTTGCAAAGTCAACTGGCTTTTGAAACTAGCTGGCATATGTTTGCTCTTTGCCTGTTTCTCCTCTGTCTGTTGTTGTTCCCCCCTCAGCTCTTTCTGTCCCTTCGGCCCTTGGCTATTTATCTCCCTCCCTTTGAAAAGAGGTTTGTGCATTATCCTTAGTCCTTAGGGCATCATAAAACACATCCATGAGGGGTACTAGAGGTGAATAAGAAATGTTACCTGTGTCAGATGCCTGATAAGTATTTTCAGCTAAAGGGATCTGTTCTTCTGTGTCCATTTCTTTTCCTTTGTCTGTTTCTTTTCCTGTTATCTTGGTGACAATGTTACTCTTTTCTATATAGTGAGGATCATCCAGACTTTGTGACCAACTTGCTGTAGTCTGGATCTGGGCCCAATGCACCTTCTTGTAGGGTGTGTTGAGGTCATCGGCCCGATCCTAGCTCGGATAATCAGGGCTTTATTGGAGAGAGGGATCTTTCTAGATCCCTTAAAGGAGGCAGTAGTTAGGGCCCCTGTTGAAAAAGCCCCCACTTGACCCAAACTGCCCTGCTAACTACAAACCAGTCTCTAGCCTACCTTTCACAGGGAAGGTTATTGAGAAAGTGGTCACTCTGCAGTTGGAGGATCATTTATCCATCCACAATATCTATGGCCCTCCCCAGTCTGGCTTCAGGAAAAGGCATAGCACCGAGACTGCCCTGGTTCAAGTACTTAATGGCCTCTTGGTGGTGAGAAATCAGAGAGCCTGTTCCATCTTGGTTCTCCTAGATCTCTCAGCAGCATTTGACACTGTGGACCATGGGGTGTTGCTCGAACGCCTGTGTTTTTTTTTGTGGACTGAAGGGAATAGTCCTCAATTGGTTTTGATCATTCCTTGAGGGCAGATCACAGAGGGTTGTGTCAGGAATTTATTCCTCGACCCCTCACGGCCTCCTCCGTGGGGTACCGCAGGGTTCAGTGCTTTCCCCCATGTTGTGTGCAGTGTATATGCTGCCATTGCGGGACATTATAAGACAGTACGGGTTGAGTTTTCACTGTTATGCAGATGACTCTCAACTGTACATGTCATTTGTGCCCAGCCAGGAGTTTGATATAGTCTCGATGTTCAACAACTGCTTACTGGAGATACAGAACTGGATGAGTGCCAGCTGGCTGAGGATAAACCTGGAAAACACAGAGGTGTTGGTTGTGGACCCTGATCTTAGGATAGTTGGGTCATGGGCAGGAAAACCCTCTGGTTTACAACTTGGAGGGAACCTGCTCAATGCCTCGGGCCAGGTGCAGAACCTTGGGGTGGTGTTTAACGACAGCCTGACCCTGAAGGCTCAGCTGTCAGCTGTAGTTAAATCTGCCTTTTGCCCTCTAAGAAACAGCACCAGGGTGAAGCACTTGGTTATGTCTGAGGATCTGTTTACCTTGGTCCACGCCTTTGTCACTACCTATCTTGATTACTGCAATGCCCTCTAACTAGGGCTTCTGGGAGTGGATATTCACTGATTGCAGCTGGTGCAGAATGGAACAGCCAGGTTGTTAACTGGAACCCCTAGATCCAGCCACATAACACCTGTGCTGTGCAAACTGCACTGGCTGCCTGTACTGTGGCGAATCACTTTCAAGGTTGCATTGCTGACTTATAAAGCCCTACATAATTAGAGACCCCAATAGCTGCAAGACTTCCTATCTCCCTACCGTCCCTCCCATTTGCTCTGATCCTCCAACAAAGGATTACTGGAGGTTCCCAGGGTACATCTGAAAATGTTTGGGGGAAGATCATTTGCCTTTATGGCTTCTACCCTGTGGAATTCTCTACCTCATCAGATACGAGAGACAGCCTGACTATAGATGGGTTAAAAAACTTCCTTAAGACATATCTATTTCAAAATGCTTTTGAAGGAATATAAGATTTTATGTGTTGTATCTGTAATCTATATTCAGTTGTATAATTTTATTGTGTTTTATACTTGTATTGTGTGTAAGTATGGTGTAAGGGCACCCTGAGCTATGGAAGGGTGCCTTGTATAAATAACATTTTACTTACTTACTCCGCATTCTGTCCTGAGAAGCCCAGTATTTTTGGACCTGCAGTCCAAGTTTCTTCTGCATTTTGGATCCATCCCACTCCTTGGAGCCCTTTTTCTGCTGACCAGTCACTCGGGTAGGTATCCTGAACCTTCTGTGGATTGACCTGTTGATTTGAGGCTGAGGTTCGATTTAGGTCCTGGCCACCCACTCCAAATACAAAAATATTTGACTTTGAAGTTACATAATTACCAGGGGAGGTTTCTATGTCTTTTTAATTTTCTCTCTTCATCTAGTATACTTCAGTTCTACTTGCTGTAGTCTGTTATAACTTACTGGTTGTTTGTTTTTCAAAGTGGCTTGCAGAGGTTAGATCACCTCCACATACTCATTTTTTCCATCTGTATACATTTTTCCTTCATTTGGGGCTTCCGATACAGTGTCTCCTGCACTCTTTAGAGCTCCATCCATACGTTTTGCTTGCTCACGTGCCACACCTGAACTGGACCTCACCATGCCGTCAGCTGAACAGCGCCCCTACCGAAAAGAGTAAGGGAAATTTTTATTATAATTCAAAACAAAACTGAAAACAAGTCAAAAGTACATAGAAGTCCAAAAAGAAAGTATAATACAAAAATAAAAAAGAATGTCAACAAGAGGCAAACACAAAGAAAAACAGTATTGATAGTATACATAACTAAAAAGGGAATTCTTTTTTCCTTAATTACATGCATAAGGGTTATTACAACTAAAGGTAAACTTGATAGTATCAAAACAAAAAAAAACTGTTTATCAAATCAAAAAAAAAAACTGCTGTCCCTTAGGAGAGATACCCTCCTGATCTGATACTATTAATACTCACTGATACCCATAATACAAGCTGATTCCAAGACACTTATCCTACCCACTCAATTCCTTCCCACAACTGAACACAGAGTGAATCCCCAAGTTACTCCATTCAGTTGCATAAACGTCATCCAGTTCTGCTTGTAGTTTAAACAAAATATCATTCAATGCGACCTCCTCCCTCTGTAAAACCATTTAGCATTGTGCATGCCAAATTACCCATTTCAGGCAGGCCAGTATTACAAAAACTGTGCTTTTCTTCCAGCGCAGCCATTGCCCTGATAATTGCCCATATTCTAAGACCTCATAAATCATAGTTGTAAAACAGGTCGTATTCCAAAAAGTATCTAGAAGTGACCATAGTGGTTGTATGAAGTTACATTCAAAAAATAAGTGGCGCATTGTTTCAACCTGATCCTAACATCCTGAATATAAACATACTCTTTCCCCCAGAGCTTTGTGCTTATGGTTACCCCTCACATTGAGTTTATCATACCCACAGATCCACATAGTATCGTTCATCTTTGGAGGGATCTGAGCCTCTAACACACATTCAAGCAACAGTGAACAATCAATTGAAGGACTAACCTTAAAAATGGATTCTTCAAAATAACATTTTTCTACAACAGTAGTGTAAAACTGTTTCTTATTCACACCCATAAACCAACTCAATTCGATCCTCCACATTCTGATATACTTTAAACATATTTGGGCATAGCCAATATACTACATTTTCCTTTTCCCCAAGCAGAAAAAAAGGCTTCCTCCCAAAGCTGCATGACCTTCATTCCCACCCCCTCCCTCTTACTAACGGCCGAATATTCATATCGAAAAAATTACTGAAATAAAATACCAAGGGGTGTATCGTATTTAAACCACCATTCTTCCATGGTCTATATGTATGGCTTCTCTTAACTGGATTCAGCCAGCTGCCCCATAATAACTGAAAAAATAAACCCAGCAGTTTAGAATGCATCCCAAAAGACAAGGGAAATACATGGGATGCATATAGAAACAAAGGTGCTAGAAATGCCCTTAGCAAAACAACCCGTTTTTTTCTTGTCATCTTCCAAGACTTCCATTTTTGCACCTTTATATGCGCTGCTTCATAAGTGATATCCCAGTTGAATTGTGCAGCTTTTCTCATCCCAAAATATACCCTAAGATTTTAACTCTATCCTTTACAACTGGTATTTGAAAATCAGGGGCTACAGGGGCATTCCCAAGGGCCAAAGCTCTACTCTTCTTATTAAGCTTTATACCCATGATGACTGAGTCTCCAAAACCACTTCGAGAGCATGTATCCCAAAGTCTAAATATGTCACTGTCAAGACACAGTCATCTGCATATGCAGTAACCTTTGCACAAGTGTTCCTTGATTTATGTCTGAGCGGGACAATGATCTCCTCCTTCTCCAAAGTCTGTAAAATTGGATGTAGTCCAAAAACATATAACAAAGGATTTAAAGGGCAACCTTGTCTTACCCCGTTCTTTAAATACACAGGTATTCCTATGTGCCCTTTTATCATAGGTCTCACCTGGGCCTCTTCATATAATAACTTCACCAGAGCAATGAAGTCTTCTGGTATACCATACCATGATGAAGCATCCCATAAATAGTCATTTTTAATGGCATCGAAAGCAGTTTCCTGATCTACAGTAAAAACATAACCATCTAAGTTCATGTCCAGGCCCTGCTCTACCACCTCCCGAATAAAAATGAGGTTTTGCAAAATACTCCACCCTGGTACTGTACATGTTTGGGCATCCATTATCAGTGTTTTGGCTACCCTAGCTAAATTTGCAGTTATGACTTTTGCCAGTATCTTGTAATCAGATGTCAATAAACTAAGGGGTCTCTAATTCCTAACATCTGTCCATTTCCCTGCCTTAAATAAAAAAATCATAATGCCCGCTCTCATACTGTGTCCTATTTCTCCCACCTGTGATGTGGCTAAATACTCTTCCATCAACATAGGGGTCAGCTGTTCTATGAAAGCTTTGTAAAATTCATTAGGTATGCCATCACTCCCTGGAGTAGTTCTGGGAGATAATTTGCCAATTGCATCACTGACTTCTGCCACCGTAATAGGTTCAAGCAGTCTACCTTTATCAATCTCTGAGACCTGAGGAAAATCTAATGCCTCCATAAACATGCCTCTCTCCTGCATTCCCCCATAGAAACATAGAAACATAGAAACATAGACTTTGATGGCAGATAAGGACCGCTAGGCCCATCTAGTCTGCCCATTTCCCTATCTACAGGATAGGCCGCAGATCCTAGTTAACCAACAGCCTATATCTTCCTGCCCCCCACAAGAATTGCCTTATGTCTGTCCCATGCATTCTTGAATTTTTCCCACAGTTTAGAACCCACAACTTCCTCAAGGAAGGCTGTTCATCATCCACTACCCTCTTTGTGAAATAATACTTCCTCACATTGCCCTGAACCGCCCTCCTTCTATCTTTAAATTGTGTCCCTTGTTCTTGCAAGTCTCTTTTCTGAAAGATGCTACCCTCTTGGACTTTGTTGATTCCCTTAAGGTACTTGAAAGTTTCTATCATGTCCCCCTCTCCTTCTTTCCTCAAGGGTATACATATTAAGCTCCTTTAGTCTCTCCTCATACGGCTTCTCTTGCAGACCCTGCACCATTTTAGTTGCCCTCCTCTGGACTGCCTCTATCCTGTCTATGTCCTTGCGGAGATGGGGTCTCCAGAACTGGACACAGTATTCAGATGGGGTCTCACCAACTGTCTGTACAGAGGGATAACAACTTCCTGTTTTCTGCTGCTGATGCCTCTCCTATACATCCCAGTATACCCCTGGCCCTCCCTACTGCCTTCTCACATTGCTTGCTAACCTTAAGGTCATCTGATATGATTACCCCTAGGTCCCTTTCCTGTTTTGTTGTTGTTACTACCTCCCCACCCACTGTGTATTCTTCCCTGGGTTCTTGTTTCCCAGGTGCATTATTTTGCACTTTTTTGCATTGAATCCTAGCTGCCATACGTCTGACCATTCCTAGCTGCCATACGTCTGACCCCCCACCTGAAACCTTTCAGTAGTATACTGTTGTGTTACCTGTTGCAAGGAAAATCGGTCTGACACCAAGGTGCCATCTGCACCTTTCAAGGAAGTCATTACCTTTTGCCCTACCCTATCAGCTGGACCATCGTAAGGAATAACTTGAGCTTTTATCCCGTGCACACTAAATTTATGATTCATAGCTAAAAAGTGCTCTTGCACATGGTGATAAGCATATATTTGTGTTTCTATAGTTGTTATCTGCTCTGTTAGGTCTTCCCTAGTTTCCCTCATTTGTGTCAAAAGTTTTAAAACTTTGCTCGGAGCCCCAAATACTTTATGTACTCCCTCTTCACTTCCTTGCTAGACAGTCTAATTAACAACTCCTTTATCTCCCTTTTAGTATCTTCCAACCAGTCCACCGGGTTCTCATACAGAAACCTAACCTCATGTTTAGCTTCTAATAAGGCCAGGACTTCCCTGCGGTGTGTTTCCTCCTGCAGTAGGAACGTATTCATTTTCCAATACCCCCTCCCCATGGTAGTATGTTTCCCTACCCCTAAGCAAACCTTTACTGCTAAATGGTCTGATGTTTCTATGAGTCCTCCCTACCATCCTTTCTGACAAAAAACAGTAATCAATCCTGGTTGATAATGTGCCTGTAACAAATTCATATCGCAATATACTTTCCCTTCCTTTCTACTCCAATCCCTGCAAGTCAGGCCACAGTTAAAATCCCCTACCTATAATACCTACTTGGAACTATTCAAGAAAGGTTCTACCTTCCTTGATAAGGTGGTCCTATCTGCTTTTGACGGGAGAGGGGCCAAAATATTGATTAACCTATAACCACATCCATAATCAACAGTCTTCCAGGGCAGACATCCAGCACTTTAAGAACAGTTACTGAGATTCCTGAAAACATAATTCCTAATCCTGTACATAAGTCCTCTCCTATGGACCATACAGAAGGGCCCCATCGCCAATCTTTTTGAGCCTGTACTATTTCTGGATTCATATGGAATCTCGTATCCTGTAAGAATATGATATTTCCTTGTTCCATATGCAACCTAGCAAAAGTAACCTGCCATTTGGCCACTGACTTTATACTATTCACATTTATTTATTTATTTATTCAAGCATTTAACCAGGAAGGCATGTAAGTAATGTAATATCAGGCATCAGGAAAATCAGGAAAAAGAATTAGCAGTAAATACCACAGTAGATTATACAGATAATCATTTTTTTCTTTTTCCATTTTCTAGCCTTTGGTTTATCTACCAAAGTCACCTCCCCAGCCATCTCAGGTTGGGATGATGTTACAGAATAGACTTCTGATCAACCATCCGATTCTGCCTCTTCTATGTTCATTGGCACCTCATAAGAATTATGGGTTGGTGCTATGTCCACTTCCCCTGTTTGTGACACAGGAACAGGGGTTTTTAACAAGGTCTTTGATCTGGTTACCCTCTGGAAAGAGGCACCAGCTGTGGAAGCTGGAGGGGGCATGTCCTTTCCATTAGGCAGAACTACATCCATTCCATCAACACAGCCAGATGGTGCCTCTGAATCTTCCTCAGTGTCCTGCAGATCCTATACACTTATCTGGTCCTCTGGGGCAGATGGTGGTACCACCACATCACGGACTACAGGTTTGGCATCAGTAGGGTGTACTGGGATTTTAGGGGCCTCTTGAGAGGGAATTACCTCCCTTGCTTTCCCTTCTGTTCTAGAGTTCGCCACCTTCTGATGTAGGGGGCCAGGGGAGCTTGTTTGTGCTATTATGTCAGCAAATGGCAGGCATTCTTTTTGTGCTGTGGCAACATATACATCCTGTTCTGCTCTCAGAGCTTGATCCAGGCTATTACCCGAAGCCCATGAGCATGTACGAAACGTATGCCAATGCCCTTCACATAGATTGCATTTCATAGGACGAGGACACTGAGCACTGTTGTGTCCCAACTCACCACATAGTCCACACTTCTGCTTTTCACACACATTACTCAGATGCCCCACATCCTCAAATCTATAGCAGGCACGGGGCTGACCTGTGTAAAAGATCATCCCTCTATCATGCCTCAGAAAAAAACATAGAGGTGCTTAGGCCCCCCAATTTTATGTTTGCTTGTGCACACAACTCACAAGAAACATATTGAGGTAGTAGAGCATTGCAGAGGTATGACAGTGTTGTGGCCAATCCAGTGAACGCTTTAATGGGTGCGTCCATTGGCCACCAATTAATGCTGAAGCTACTGATGACAGCAGTTTCAGAGCGAGCACCACACATGAAAGAAATCTGCCGCTGCAATCAGGGGCAGTTTCATCACTGCAATGGCAGTCCTCCCTCCCTCCCAACCAGTCACATAGCAGGACAACAAATTAGCTCCCTCCCACTGCTGCTGCCCACCCCGCGCCCTCCATTCTCCATCCCCTGCCAACATCGGCGTGCTCAATCCCCATGTCAGCATGTATCCACCCTTCCCCATTAATGTGGCACACTGGGAGCCCACCCCAGTGTGCCATAAAATACTACTTTGATGTTTCTGACACTGGGATGCCCACTCCCAGTGTTGGATGCATGGCTCCCCCCACACCCCTATGTTCTCAGCTGACCTCAGGGTGCCCAATCCCAGGGTAAGCATTGATCCCTCCCTCCAGTACTCTGGCACACTGGAAGCCCACCCCAGTGTGCTGAAATCTATTTTGTAATATTTCACCTGTTAAAAAGAAAACAGTCCCACAACATATTTTGTTTTTCAAACCTGAAAATTAAAAGAAAATGGTCCCTCATCATTCCCACCGGCCCCTCTCCCCAACCCACACACTCCCTCTGCACACCCCACCTTCCTGCACCCCCTTTCACCCATATGTTCCTCTGGAGGTCAGGAGCAGTGATCTTCTGTGGACCAGAAACACGTCTACACTCTTCAAAGACCAAGCGGGAACTCAAGAAATGATGGTAAGACCTATAATGGCAGTCAGTGGAGGGTTTTCAATTTAGGTTGATATCTCAGTCAATTTTTGGAGTTTTGGTCCCAAATTTTCAACATGGGGTTCTTGAGATCCCACTTCATGAACACTGTCACTGTCATTTCGTTTCTCCATCCCAAAAGGTAATTTTGTGGTCCCTGCATGGAATCACCTTTTGGGATCAATTAATGAAATGACAGTGCCACAGTTCATGAGGTGGGGTCCCAAAAAGCCCTTGTTGCAAATTTGGTGCAAAAACTCCAAAAAATGACTGCATTATGAGAGTCCATTGTGCAGTTTCTATGCATGCTCATAACTTCATCAATTTTTAATATTTTCACTCCAAATTTCCAACATTACCATTTTTTCACACCCCCTTATGAACAGTACAGCTTTCATTTTTTGCATCCTTCCCAAAATGTGTTTCTGCACCTGTGGCACAGAATGGCACAGTCGCTGTGCAAAATCAACTTTTGGGACAGATTAACAAAATCCCAGTGCCACTGTTCATGAGGGCAGGTCCCAAAAGGTCATGTTGAAAATCTGGTGAAACCATTCCAAAAAATGACTGCATTACGAGCGTGCGATGCACAGTTTCTACGCACACTCGTAACTTCACCACTTTTTCATATTTTCACTCCAGATTTTTGACATTGCCATTTCTTCACACATCCTCATGAACAGTACAGCTGTCATATTTCACAGCCTGCCTAAAATGTGTTTTTGCACCTGTGGTGCTGAATGGCACATTCGCTGTACGATATCACCTTTTGGGATTGAGTAACGAAATGATACTGCCACTGTTCATGAGGTGGGGTCCCAAAAAACCCATGTTGAAAATCTGGAGCAAAATTGCCAACAAACGCTTGGGGCATTAGGATTTCCAACCATAATGACCACCCTGTACAGACTGATAGGAGTTGGGGGTGTGACTTGGGGTCGTCGGTCGTAATGCTCACCCCATTCCACCCCACTCCCAACCTGCAGCCACTGACAGGCATCAAAGTGTGCCTTGAGGTCTTCGGCTCTAATGTTCACCCCATTCTCCTATACTGCACCCATCTCAGCTTATTTCCTTATGGAATGGGGTGAGCGTAAGGGCTGAAGACCTCAAGGTACACTCGTGCCTGTCCAGTGTCTGCAGGGGGGTGAGGTGGAATGGTGTGAGTGTTATGGCCGATGACCCAAAGGCACACCCCCAACGCCTGTCAGTCTCTGCAGGGTGGGGGTTGGGGTTGGTGTTACTTCAATACTTCACTGCCATTCCTATCATGCATCTCTCTAACTCCTGCACGACCAATGTCAATACCAGCAAGCAAACATTCAGCATTGACAAATGCTTGTCCTGGTTCAAGGTAACTTTGTACCACCAGCCTCCAGTCCATAAATGCTCATCATCCAGCATGGGCTCAGGGTAACCATTAACAGTGCAATGCTGGTTCAACCAGCAGGTGATATTGGCCATATTAACCACCTCATTATAAAAGAGAACAGTTATTCTTTTATAAGAGGGTTTGGTGAGAGGGATGGCCACAAACGGCTGCCATAATGCAGTATTTTTCAGTATCTGTTATTGTTTCCAAAAGCATTCAAGACCTGTCAGATGTTTAAAACTGATGTCATAGACCGTGTCCCCTGTCATATGAATAACAGCATAAATCTTGTAGGTGTAGTACTTCATACTGTTCTTGTCATGTCAGATGAATCCAATAGATTTCTTTGACTGGGTGACCAAAGTAGTTGACCAGAGAGGGGCTGTGGACATGTCCTACTTAGACTTTAGCAAGGCATTTGACACAGTCACACACAAAAGATTACTAAACAAATTAGCCAGCCTGGGGGTAGGTCTCAGGGTGGTAGCCTGGGTAAAAAATTGACTGGACAACAGGACACAGAGGGTGACAGTAAACGGAGTCCACTCCGAAGAAAGGGGGTTACTAGCAGGGTACTGCAGGGTTCACTACTGGGTCCGGTTCTTTTTAATGTCTTTATAAGTGACATTGCAGAGGGACTGGAAGGAAAAGTATGCCTTTTTGCAGACAACACAAAGATCTGCAACAGGGTTGATACACAAGAGGGGTGGAAAGGATGAGAAGGGACTTGGTAAGGTTGGAGGAATGGTCAAATTTATGGCAGCTTAGATTCAATGCAAAGAAGTGCAAAATAATGCTCATGGGAAACAAGAACCCAGGGGAAGATTACACAATGGGCCACATGCAGTCCCTCTGAACTGCACTCTCGGTAGCTGACCTGCAGTGGGCATTTTCAGCAGGAGTGAGAGGCGGATCAATCGAGACCACATCCTCACCACATTTCAGGCACCGTCGTTGGATCTACTATCAGTGCACCAGCACTGAGAAACAACAGCATGGTGCATCTCCTTAGATTTTCCACTGACAGCTAAAATTTTAGTGGTTGCTGAAGCAGGCTGATTGTCTCTGGGTGGGGGAATGCGAAGGGCCAACCCTTCCCTCAACCCACCCCTGGGCTTGTCTTTCTTTATAGGTGAGCCTGCCATGCCAAGCACCACAGATTAGGCTCCACCAATCAGCACATAAGAGCAACTTAGGCATCAATGGTACATAATACTACTAAACATAAATAAATTAAAAAACAAACAAAAATAAACAAATACAAAAAAACCCAACCAAAAAACTCTTTAAAAAGGGAAACATGGACATCATGCATTGTGTACAATGTGGATCACTCTTCTGCAGAGCATACATCTTGCATCCTAGAACCTGTCTAACTTGCCTGAAAATTGCCGACCTCAGGTCCCAGCTAAGGGAAGCCAGTGCACAGATAAACTAACTTAGAATAACACTACATCCTTACTCTCCAGTGCCATCTACACTCCCACACCACCAAGGCCATACAAAAACCCAAACTGAGCCAGGGGATGGCAGGTGGTCAGAAGGGGCAAACATGGAAAATCGCCAGGCAAATCACCAGGAAATTATAAACCAGTCACCAATCATATGGGTAGCACACCATTGGAAAATAGATACAAGGTCTTGGAGGTACACCAGAGACCTGACAGTGTTACAGGAACAAGCCAAAACCATGCCGTGTCAGACATTGCAGACAGAAATGCAAAAAACAAACAAAAAAACTAAACTAAACCAGTCATAGTTCGGGACTCCATAATTCGTGGTGTGGAACCCAATCTGGAACCCAAGGATGACACCAAAATAGTAGTCAGGTGCCTCTGCCAAAAGAGACACTAACCGAAAAACCCACATTGTCCAAAGGGAAGGCAAAAGTCTACACGTCATAATACACCTTGGGACAAATGACTTGGCTAACCAAACAAAGGAGGAGAACAAAACTCACTTCAAGTCTCTAGCACATAAACTGATCCTCTTTTGTCCTCACTAGCCTTCTTGGAAGTTCTGCCAGTCTGGAATAAGGGCAAAAGCACAGATCAAATAAGAATAGATGACATTAAGAACCTGAACACATGGCTAAAGGAATGGTGCTAGGAGAAAGGTTATCACTTTATAGGGGACTGGCAGAGCTTCTAGAAGAGGGGCCTTTTCAAATATGACAGACTCCACCTCACAAGGCAGGGAGTAGGAGCTCTTGGACAGAAACTTGACATCCATGGGGGTCATTTATACTGAAAGAAGGGGAGTTGGGAGTGACACTCATGATGGCAAACAATGTGCCACCTATCACCCCCCCATACAGCCCCAAAACCAATGAGAAATGCAGATCATTCTAACAAAAGCCTGGGAAGCTGGGGATGTCACACACTGCGGCTAACAAGCTGACACTCTCCACTTCCTCACATCGCACAGGACCAAAGGAACTACAAAACTCCTCAAAGATGCAAATCCACCATTCACAAAAAACAAAACAAGTTTGGAAGGCTATGTTTGTAAATGCAAGAAGCCTAGCCAACAAACTTCCAGACCTCATGGCCACCACGACAGAAGAAGGTTTGGACTGGGTAGCAATTACAGAAACCTGGTTCTCAGAGAACCACAGCTGGGAGACAGCAATCCCAGGCTTCAGTCTCTTCAGAAGGAACAGAAAAGGGAAAAGGGGAAGGGGGAATAAAAACACCAAAATCAAGGGACCAAAAAGCTCCATGGAGGCATTATGGGTGTCAATGTACACCAGTAATGGTACATGCATCTGAACAGGAGTGGTCTATAGACCCCCTACACAGGGCAACAGCAAGAACTAGGAACTGCTTGAGGCAATCCACAAGCTAGCTGACAAGGGCGAGACGATAACAGTAAGGGATGGATTTCAACCTACCAGATATCGAGTAGACAACTAAGTCTGTGGCAACTGCAAAAAAACAGGGACCTCTTGTTGGCCTTTCAGGGGCAGACCGCCAACAGCTTGTAGAGTTCCCAACTAGGGGAGAAGCAATCCTTGACTTTGTCCTCATAAATAGCAAGAGGGTCAAAAATGTCATGGTGGGGAGCCACCTGGGAAACAGCAATCATTGTATGAAAAATTTCCAGGTTATTACAACAAAAGAATCCTCTCACTCCAATATCAAAGTGCTAGATTTCAAGAAGGCAGACTTTAACCAAATGGGGAGCAAAATAGCAGAAATCCTACAAGGGATGAAAAGGACAGAACATGGAGGAAATGTGGAATTACATCAAAGAAGCCAACAACACAGTCACGGACAAATACACCAGAAAAATAAGCAAAGCAAAGAAACAAAGAAAGCCACTATGGTATTCTAGGGAGGTGGCAACCATTATGAAGAAAAACGGGTCAGCCTATAAGAAGGCCAGAGCAACAAACAAGGAGGAGGACATCAAAAATTACCAACTGAAATTGAAAGAAGCAGGGAAAAAAGATAAGAGGCGTCAAAGCTCAGACAGAACTGAGAATAGCAGAGGGAGTTAAAAAAAGGTGATAAGACCTTTTTTAGATATATAAAAGAAAGAAGGAAAACCAAGGGAGGATAGTACGACTAGCCAAGAAAGTGGTGTGATGGATAGAAAACTGGCTACACAATAGGACACAGAGGGTGTAGGTAAATGGGGTGTTATCCTCAGAATGAAGGGTTACCAGTGGGGTACCTCAGGGCTCCGTCTTGGGGCCTCTACTATTCAACATATTGATAACTGACATTGCCGAGGAGCTTGAGGGAAAGGTGTGTCTATTCGCAGATGACACCAAAATATGTAACAGAGTGGACTCTACAGAAGGAGTTGAGAGAATAAAATCAGACCTGAAAAAAACAGAACAATCGTCTACAGCATGGCAACTGAAATTTAATGTAAAAAAATGCAATATTATACACCTAGGAAGGAACAATCTAAAAATAGACTATTACCTGGGGTATGAAAAACTAACAAAAACAAACGAAGAATGTGATCTGGGGATCAGAATAACTGATGACCTAAAGTCGGGTAGAGAGTGCAAAAAGGCAGCACTTAAAGTGGGGGTATGCTAGGCTGCATCAGAAGAGGAATCACTAGTAGAAGAAGAGAAGTGGTCTTGCCACTGTACAGGGCAGTGGTCAGGCCCCACCTAGAGTATGGGGTACAATTCTGGAGACCTCACCTAAGAAAGAACATAGACAGGTTGGAAACAGTGCAGAGGAAAGCAACAAAGATGATTTAAGGGCTACACCAGAAGCCTTACAAGGAGAGACCGAGGGAGATAAATATGTACTTCCTGGAACAGAGGAGAGAGAGGGGAGACATGACAGAGACTTTCAAATACATCAAGGGTATAAACAAGACCCAGACAAATGAACTTTTGCTATTTAAGAAAAACAGCAGAATGTGAGAACATGTCCAGAGACTATGCAGAGGCAGGTTCAAGACAGACATCAGGAAGTTTTATTTCACAGAGAGGGTGGTGACACCTGGAATGGCCTGCCCCCTGGGGTGGTCAAGGCTAAAATTGTGGGTGGACTCAAGCGACATGGGACAAATATAAGGGCATCATTATCTGGACCAGGTAACAAGGGAGAGGGGTAGAATACAGTGAACCATGGGTAGACTAGATAGACCTTGAGGTCTCCTTCTGCAGTCACATTCTATGTATCTATGTAAGTGCAAAGTAATGTACTTGGGAAACAAAAACCCAGGGGAAGAGTTCACAATGGGGGGGGTATTATCAACAACAAAAATGGAAAGGGACCCAGGGTTAGTCATATAAGATGACCTAAAGGTAAGCAAGCAATATGAGAAGGCAGTAAGGATGGCTGGGGGGATACTGGGATGTATAGAGAGAGACATCACTGGTAGAAAACAGGAAGTTGTTATCCCTCTGTACAGACAGTTGGTGAGACCCCATCTGGAGTACTGCATGCAGTTCTGGAGATCCCATCTCCGAAAGGACATAGACAGGATGGAGGCAGTCCAGAGGAGGGCAACTAAAATGGTGCAGGGTCTGCAACAGAAGCCATAAGAAGAGAGACTAAAGGAGCTTAATATGTATACCCTTGAGGAAAGAAGGGAAAGGGGGGACATGATAGAAACTTTCAAGTACCTCAAGGGAATCAACAAAGTCCAAGAGGGTAGCATCTTTCAGAAAAAGAGATGTGCAAGAACAAGGGGACACAATTTGAAGATAGAGGGAATGGCTCAGGGGCAATGTGAGGAAGTATTTTTTTCACAGAGAGGGTGGTGGACACATGGAACAGCCTTTCTGAGGAGGTCATGGGGTCAAAAACAATGGGGGAATTCAAGAATGCATTGGACAGACTTAAGGCAATTCTGGTGGGGGAGAATATCCGAAGATCATATTTGTCTTACCTCCGAAGGGACAACCACCACCGAGCCAAGCAAAATAGCCTCCCTTTTCCAAAAATACTTTGGTGACCTCAACCAGTACAAGCCCAGCTCCACTCCTACCTCGTTTACCCCCGCACTCCTCCCAGTCTCCCACCCTAAGTGCCATTTCAGGTATCTAATCCCTGGTGAAGTGGTCAAGTTAATCAAAACAAACAAGGGCATCGGCAACATTGACTTCAGAGTTCGTAATCTTGTCTGTGACTCCCTGGTCATCTCTCTTACTAACATCCTCAACCATTCCCTCTGCACGGAGTCCTTCTTGGAAGTGTTCCATTATTAAACCTCTTCACGAATCTGGTTCCAAGGATCTAGTATCCAACTACCATCCCATTTCCCTCCTTGCCCCTCTCTCCAGAATTTTAGAGAAAGTGGTCCACAGGCAAACCTTGGAATTCTTCTCCAAATACAACCTGCTCACAGAGGCCCAGCATGGGTTCTGTGCTCGACACAATATCAAAAATGCCCTCATCAAGTTCACCCACTCCATCGAAAAAGCTAACAATGAAGTCCTCTACACCAGTGTTGCATTCATAGACCTCACCAAAGCCTTTGACCTCGTTGATCATGAAGTCCTCCTCCGTACCCTGGCTGGCCTCCATTTCTCACCTGAGGTCTGCCTCTGGTTCAAGGATTACCTAACAGGCAGATTCCATCGTACGATTATTGGTGGTGTTCTCTCTGAATCCTGCCCCATCAAATATGGTGTCCCCCCAAGGGTCCATCCTGGGGCTCTCTTCTCTTCTCTCTGGTCATTAACTCCCTGCCTGACATTTGCACCACCTCAGAACTCATTCTCTATGCTGATGATGCAGCCATTTTCTGTCAGGGCAAAAACCCCAACACTCTCATTAAGAAACTCCAATTTGATTTCAGCAGACTTCACACCTGGTTCACATCCAAAGGTCTTGTACTCAACTCCAATAAAACTAAGTTCATGGTTTTCTCCAGCCCCCGCAAACCCCTTGGCTTTGACCTCTCCCTCCTTGACAACCTTGGCAACGCCATTGAAAGAGTCAGTGAATTCAAATACCTTGGCTTACTCCTGGATAGCCACCTCAATTTCGATGCTCACACTAGCCTCACAATCAAAAAAGCCCACCAATGCCTTGGTATCCTCCACAGAACCAAGCATTACCTTAACAGGGAATCCAAATCCCTCTTAGTCTCCAGTTTTCTCCTTCCTGTCTTTGACTATGGTTCACTTGTCTCCCTCCCCCGCCTCTCCATCAAAAATTTCTCCAGACTTTGAAGGTCCCACCACAACACTATCCACTTTGCCTCTGGTCTCCCTAAACTCACACATCACTGTGACCTTTATAAGCTCACCAGTCAATCCTCCCTTGAGGCCCACCTCAGCTGCAAGAGGGCCATCTTCTTCAAACTCTCCTGTGGACTGTTCCCTGATTGCCTCACTTCTCTCTTCCAGACAGCCACCAGCACCAGGACCACTAGAATGTCCTCCACTCTCTCTTTCACTGTTCCTTTCTGCCGAACCACTCAAGGCCAGAAAACATTCTCTTTTATGGGACCCAAGCTCTTCAACTCTCTCCCTCCAAAACTACTGTAAAACTCAGTCCCTCCACAAATGCCTTCAAACACAATATCAGGAGACATTTCTCTCCCACCTGCACCTGCACACAGCCCTAATCTGGCTCCCCTTCTGCAATCTTTTCCCCTCATTCTCTGGTTATCCACCTCAGGCACTTACCCTCTCTTTCTAGCACTTGTAATATTGTTAATCCACCTACTGTAGGTTAGTTTTTAGATTGCACTTACATTTTTTGTTTCCCACTGTTATATTATATTATTGTTAATGCCTCACTGAATGCTTAATGTCACCTTGTATTTGTTAATTCACCAGGCTAGTTCATGGTTTACCCTTTAGTCTATATTATCCTAAATTTATGTACCATTTTATTAACCCTCGCTGTTAGTTAAATGTTTAAGCCTATGTCATGTCTCATGATTGTTTTATGTAACTGGACGCTTGTGTAAATGGGCAGCAATGTTCACATGCTTTTCCAGTATAACAAATAAAAATGAAATGAATGAAATGAAATGAAGAAGAAGTAGGCTGTTGGTTAACTAGGATCTGCAGTTTATTCAATAGGTAGGGAAATGGGCAGATTAGGTGGGCCAAGCGGTCTTTATTTGCCGTCAAAGCCTATGTTTCTATGTTTCTTTAAAAGTGCTCCCCCTATAAACAGGTGGTCTGGAATGTCAGTAGAGCTCCCTCTATATCTTAAATGGACAGTGTTTCTCCTAGCAGCAGGTTCTGAAGCCAGTTTTAAGGATTCAGGGAAAAGACATTCCCTAACATTAGTGCTCCAGACATTTGTCCTGCGTCCGGCTGCCAGCTCAGTAACATTACTTTGAATATTCACACTGGCCGCAACAGGTTGCTCTGCCTCTGCCACAGTGCTTTGTTCCAGCATTGGCTTGCTCATAGTAGCAGACCTGCCTTTGTCTTGCTTGGCAGCACATACCTCTCCCCCTTCCCCCTCTAATTCCATTATGTCAGTTACCATATTATGTTGGTCCATAGGAGCATGTTGTGACTCAGAACTAACTCCTGGCTGGGATGGTTGACCAGGGGTAATTTGTGAGGGAGTGTTATAACCCTCAGACATATCAGTGGTGTTTACAAGCAAGGCAGCCAGTGATTTAGTAGCCTCCCGAAAGACTTCAGCAGGTTTGCATTCCACCCTTTACCATCGAGGGTTTTCACCAACTCAGCACTTTTCAATGCATTCTGCACCCAATCAGGGGTATCAGTAGTGAGGTCAGCTGAAGGGTCCAAAAGTACAGGCTGAGACTGAGGCCTGTCCATCGGCAATGCCTCCCTTAGAAAGGATCTTCCCTTTCTGATACCTTTCACTGCCAAAACTTTTGCAGTCGCCACTTTCTTTCCTGGGTTCCCAGAGGAAACCCCAATTGTGAAAGTTATTTGTTGGGGCATAGCCACTGCAATGCCTGATTGTCCCATTACCCCAGTGGAAACTGAAAACATGCCTTGGTCCCCCTCTCCATGGTCCATACCAGTCGGCAGTGTCACAACCTCAACCCCATGTTTATCTGCATCAGCATCTTGACTGCTCCCATCCCTAACCACAGCATGTTGAGAGAAATTTACCTGTGGCTCTGGAGAGCCAGTGAGATCCATCTCTGTCTCCTGGGTGTGAATGTCCTCTGACTCCATGATTGTACTGCAGACCACGTTTCCAGCTGGTTCCATTTGCTGTTGCTCCATGCTGTCTGACGCTTGCTCCTTCCCTCTTAATTGCAACTCCCATTGGAGTCGATTCCTCCTCTGAGTAAATCTTTGTTCTTTTTCACCCATAAGACACAGTAAATCTATGGATGAGAGAGCACTAGCTGCCCCTACATTGTCTCTGACAGTCAAAACTTCCTAGTTTTCCAGTAAGCTGTTCAGTGAAACTGTCCTTTCATTTGCAGGCAACTCAAAACTCCATTCTTGATCAGTAACTTTGACTGTCTCTAAGATGACTGAGACTGAGGAGGAGATCCACTCTTCAGCCTCACCCACATCCTTCTCCAACACAGACCTGGATGGAATGGCCATCGCAGCACCAGTCACAGCGCCCCCTTTCAAAGAGTAGGGGAAAGTTTTTATTGAAAATCATAAACAAAATCATAATCCATATTCAGTCACACAATTCAAGAAAACCAGATTTTAGTCTTACAAAATGTTAAAGAAGAAATGAAAAAGAAAAAGGAAAACAAAAATTAGGATACAGCATACAAAATTATAAAATATACATGCTTTAAGTTACAGCAGACTCAGGGTCAGTTATCCAAGGCATACTTTTCCACAGTTCTAGGATTTCAGATCTGGGTTTCACTGCTAATTCTTTAAAAGTATAGAGTCTGGATAGCTTCAATATTTCCCAGAAGTTCTGGATAAGAACTGTCCTTCTGTTGTAGCGTAAAGAGATAGTGTGCTATCCATATACGATATTTGATTATTGCAAAAATAAGGCCTAGCATGTCATAATTCCATTTCTTCCAATTGTGTGAGAAATGCCCATACATCATGTTTTGATATGAGGTGGACTGAAATATTGGTTCCGACCACTGATGGGCCAAATATGACCAAAATACGGCTATAAAGGGGCATGTAAACAATAAATGTTGTATTGTTTCTTCAGTTTGGATGCATTGAGGGTCCACTGCACATCCATTCAGCCAATTGTTTGTGCTTATGGTTAACTTTAATATTTAATTTTTCATGGCAAGACAACCAATGTGTATCCCATATATGTGAAGGTATCCATTTATTTCTTAAAAGTATTTGTAAATGTGGTCAAGATGTACATGGGCATTTTTGAAAAAGGTACTGCAACAGCACATATTGAGCTTAATAAGTGGTGGTATAGTCCTTTCCTTGTCGTAGAGAGTACCATGTAGCTTGTCCGGTTCCACTGTTCCAGTCTACAAAAAGTATCTTTAACATAGGATGGTATCACTGCTGAAGAGAGAAAAGTTTTCTGGGAGTTCGTGTCCCATTGTTGAAACGATACATTGCAGGTATTGTAGAGCCAAGGCTCCCAGCCTATATTATTATTAAGTACAACTGGTTTAAAATTTGTGTTAAAAAATTGCTATTAATAAAAAGTATAGGGTTAGGCATCCCTAGGCTTCCATCTTTCAAAGGCAGGTAGGTAACATTACGCTTAATTCAATTTAAGTGGCTCCCCCAGAGGGCATGAAAAAATATACTAAACAAGGTTGTTTCTAAATTTTTTGGAGGGGGGGAAACATAACTTATATACAAAAAAAAACAGTATCAGGTGAGTTTTTATTAGGTATATTCATTTCTTTTTTCCTAATTTCCATTTACTCCAATTTGTTACCTTCTGCTTCCCTACTATTATTTTCTTTTCCTGATTTAGAATATCAATTTCTTGTGTACCATATGGTATTCCAAGTATTGAAATTGGACCTTGTTGTATTTGTATGGGCCCAATAGCAGATACTCTATGGTCCTCAGGGTTTAGTCTATATCCAGTACATTTGCCTAAATTAAGTGAGACCCCCGAAAGGGACGCAAATTCAGTACACAGTTTTAAGGATTCCATTACTGAAGGGTTGTCTGCTACTAGAAGGCACAGGTAGTCTGTGTATGCTGTTGTCTTATTTGGAATAGTATTGATAGTTTTGCGAATAGGGTGTCTGGAAGTGGATGCATTAAACTTCTGTAGTACAGGGTTGATAAAAAAAGTGTACAAGAGGAGGCTCAGTGAGCAACCTTGTCTGACTCCACATCTCATCTGTATTATAGGGCCTTTCCATCCGTTTACTATGGGCATTACAGTGGCTGTTCTATATAAGGATTTCACTCAGTTAATCATTTGATCTGGTACCCCATAGTAGTGTTGCCCAAAGGAAATCATGTGTAATAGAATCGAACGCTTTTGCTTGGTCGAGTGAGATTATATTACTTATAAGGTTCCTACTAAGT
This sequence comes from Neoceratodus forsteri, assembly GCA_016271365.2. NCBI lineage: Eukaryota > Metazoa > Chordata > Ceratodontiformes > Ceratodontidae > Neoceratodus > Neoceratodus forsteri. The sequence goes on along the minus strand of CM028129.1, from coordinate 1,702,581,948 downwards.
CCAGCCTCCATAACTTCTCTGAGAAGAATTAGATGGTCGGAAATTTTCCTTTCAGGTATTGAGTAGGACTGTGCCGTATAAATTACCTGTGTAGCATTCAAGGTTAGTCTTTCTGTTAGTAGTTTTGTAAGTATTTTAAAATTGGCATTAAGCATGCTGATTGGACACCAGTTTTGCAGGTTGGATCTGTCTCCCTTTTTGTATAAATAAATTAATATACCTATGTTCATTTCCAAAGGAATAGACTCTGTATTTAATAAGTAATTATAAACTGGAGTAAGTTCTGTTAAAAATTCTATACCTATGAACTTGTAGAGTTCATTTGATAGACCATCTGGTCCCGGCGTAGTATCTGATTGTAGTGTAGAAAGAAATTTATTTAATTCCTGTGGAGTAATAGGCAGTACTGACTGTTGTATGACTTCCGGTGAAATGCCTGGTACTATAATATCATTCAAGTATGCAAGTATTCTAGCTGTCGCTGTAGGTAAAGCTGCATACATGTTTATGGTATGTTTGGACATTAAGCGAATAATGTCATTTTTGTTTGTATAGTGTACCTCACGTTGGTCTGGCAGGTCTGTTATTTCTTTTTTATTAATTCAGTTTAAATTTTGTTCAAAGTGGCAGACAGAGTCACTAGGGCACTGGGTGCTTTACTTTTGTTTGTATAAAAATTTGTTAGCTTTTTGTGCATGGAATTGTATATTTTTTTGTTTAAGTAAACCAATCTGTTGAGTGAGCTCTTGTCCTGTATCATATGCTATGGTTAGTGAATTCTGGAGGTGGTGTTGAATTTGTAGGTATGCTAAGTATGTTTGTAAACACTTAGATTTACTGAAGTTCTTCACAAACATTTTTAATTCAATTTTGGTGTCTTCCAATCACAGAATGGATTGTCAAAAAGCATGAAGACTGATTTTCATGCTATTATCCACTGGGTCAGGGATGTCATAAAATGAGTGTTTTACAGTAATGAGGTACTGAATTTCCACAAACCCGGGCCTTTGGAAAAAGGAGCTTTTCTATCTATGAAGACGGATAGCAGGTTATGGTCAGAAAATTCTGCAGGTTGTACTTTTTCATCTCTGATTTGTATATTTTTTGAAATAAAGAAATAATTCTGGTTGCAAGTGAAGCTTTATGAAAAGTAGGAGTATGTAGATTTGTTTTATTAAGTAAGCATCTTTCAGTCCAGCAGTGTGAATGACTTTAGACAGAAAATTAGGGGCCCAGTATATTTTCTGGGTTTTAGAGTTTTTACTTCTGTCCAGTTTGGAGAGGCTACAGTTACCCCCCCCCCCCAAATACAACCATTTGTGATGTATGTAGATAGGGTTGTATCTGCTGTAACAGCTCAGTTTGTAGGGATTTAGTTTGTGGGCTGTATAGATTTATTAGCCTGTATGGGATAGCTTGGATTAGGACATCCAGTATCAGTACCCTGCCAAGGACCAAGTCATATAGCTTTAGGAGCTGTATTTCTGGCATTCTGAATAGAATCCCTACCTCCCGAACAGGTGTCTGGTCCTATGGACCAGTAACAAGGGCCTAGAATCCAATCTCTTTGAGCTTGTTTTATCTCATGGATCATATGGAGTCACACATCATGTAAAAATATGATCCCAATTTGCAAATACCTGAGAAATGAAAATATGTCATGCCTTTTTTCTAATCGCTTAGCACTGCTGACATTCACAGTGTAGAGAGTAAAAGCATCATTCATCAATAACACAGACAAAAGAAAAATTATCACACAGTTCAAATTTATCACCTCTGTCTATCCCTCCTATCAAGACATAACTTTCTATCTCCCCCTCAGGGCATATGTGGCACATGACTAAAGCCCATGTATTTTAACTCATGTTCTGTGGCAATAGCTACTTCACTGAAATGTTTGTCAATTGGGTGTGATATATCCAGTTTTTGTATGGCTCTGTGGTGCTTTTGTATTCTTTCTTTTAATTTTCTAGTTGTCAGACCCACATAAAGTTTCCCACAGGAGCACCACAGAGCGTAAACAACAAACTTGATATTACAAGTTGTAAAATGCATAATTGTCACACTTTTAGTCCCCAAAACTACTGGATTCTGCAGCTCCTTTCCCTGTACTGCCATCCTGCAGGTTTTACAATTATTACATGGGAAAAACCCAACCGGCTTATTATCAAGCCAAGTTTGTTTGGACTCTGGGTCTCTGAATTCACTTGTCAATAAATCTCTCAATCTTTTACCACATTTAAACGAAAAAAGGGGTCCATTCTGACAGACAGTAATTAAATCACTGTCTAGTCCCAGGAGGTTCCAGTGCTCTGCTATAACTTACTTTATTTCTGTTGACATTGGACCATAGGTGGATACAAAAGTAATCCTATTTGTACTTGTGTTACGAGGGCTTTACAGTAACAGATCATTCCTTTCTACTTTATCCACTTTCTCAAGTGCCTCCTGCAAGACTGATTCTTTGTAACTTCTCATTCTTAGCCCATCAAAAAGGTCATCCTTTGCTGTTAAGAAGTCAACCTGGTTTGAGCAACTACGTTTCAGGCGTATGAGTTGTCCATAAGGTAAATTGGCTAATAAATGTGCAGGATGTGCACTATGCACATGAAGGAAACTATTTCCTGCAGTGTCCTTATGATGTACCTTCATCTGAACTTCATATTCAAGGACATCCAATAAAGTAAGATCTAAAAAGTCAATTTTACTCCTATCAAAAACTACCACAAACTGTAGTCCCAGTTCATTGTTGTTAATGTCTGTTACAAAATCCAAAATTTCCTGGGCTGTGCCTTCCCAAACTATTGTTATGTCATCAATTAAGCATTTGAATTTCACTATATTTTAAAAGTAAGGGTTTGCCAGGGGATCCTGAATCCTCCCCCCCCCCACCAACCCATAAAAAGGTTTGCAAAGGAGGGGGCGACTGAGGACCCCATGACAATCCCTCATTCTTGTCTGTAAAATTCCCCATTAAAAAGGAAAGAATCAGAGTTCAAAATGTATGTAAGAGCCTGACAAATAAACTCAAAGGGATAAATTAAAGATGAATTTTCCAGCATTTGTCTTACTACCTGAATTCCAAAATGGTGCCCAATACCTGTATAGAGGGACACGGCATCAATTACCAACCACCAATAGGTTTCTTTCCAGGTTAGTGTGTCTGTTTCTTGCAAGACAGATGTGGTATCCCTCAGGTATGAATTTAGTCTAACCACCTCTTGCTGGACAAAACTGTCCACATATTGAGCAAGTGGCTCTGAAATTGAGCCACAGCCTGAAATAATCAGACGGCCAGGCGATGACTCCTTATTCGTCTGTACTTTAGGTAAATGATAAAATACAGCGATTCTTGGATAGTCACAATTTAGAAAATCAAATTCATTCTCAGAGATCCACCCTGCTTCCAAAGAGTCTGTTAGGAACAGTTCTAGATCCACTTTCACTGGAATTCAGGGGGTTACTACTTAACTTGCTATAAGTTGCGGTGCCATTTAGTTGTTGTAAAGTGTCTGCCACATAAAAAGCCTTATCGAGAATTACAATATTTCCCCCTTTGTCAGAGGGCTTTATTAGTATGTCCTTCATCATTTGCAGTTCATTTAATGCCTCTCTTTCCCCTGGTGTAAGGTTATCCCAGTGCTTTTTTGGTTTAAAATCCTTATTTTTTATTGCTATATCTTTCAAGACCACATCTTGAAACACTTTCAAATCCTCACAGCCAATGGACAGTGGCATAAAGGTCGAGGACTTCTTAATAGCCAGTGTAACAGCCTGAACACCCCCCTCCCCAGATAGTAGCCAGGTCGAAGCTGCACACTATAAGTATCAGACCCGGGACTGGATGCTCCGATTTCCCCTGCCATTGACAAAAGCTCTATTAGTTCTAAATCAGTTAGTGCATCAAGTACTGGGGTGACGTCACCCTGTTCACTTTAAGCAGTCACATCATTCTTTTCACAATTATCTGTAACATGCGTACTTGACTCATTGGTAGAAAAACATTTTTTAAGATCCAACTTTCTAAAAAGCTTAAACACATCACGGTAGATTCCAAATTCATCAACATTTCGTACAGGAACAAATGACAACCCATAGGAAAGAACCTTTAATTGTGTTACTGATAATGTTCTTGATGATAAATTAAGAACTGTGAGATTTGAAAGTTCATTGTCATCTGAAGTTAATTGGTTTATTACATTTCCCCATTGTCTTCTCCTTCCCCTTCTAAGCTTTTTTTTTCTTTTTTTGGGAATCGATTGAACCACAGACTCCTCATTCACAGATTCCGGGCTAGAGAAATGCACAGTCCTGGTGGAGGAAAGTGAAACAATATTTGACTCTGTTTTTCTATTAGTACTTCTATTTTGTCCTCATGATTTTTTTCATCCCCGAGATTGAGATCTGGAGAAGTCCTTCCATTTGTAAATATGGCCATTGAAATAATTTCTTTCATTACATTGTAATTTGATTTTCTTCCTAACGATTAACTATGTTTCCTATCGCTTCACTTTGGTAGTTACTTTACTGCCCAGTTCTTTAACTAATGGGACATCATGGTACTTTGAAAGTTGTTGGTGCAGTTCATCAATTTACTTAAGTACCTCTATCTTACTGTGTTTGTCCTCTTTTATTTGTATTTTAATCAGTTCAGTAGAACATTTATTAATGCTGTCTTCCCACTTTGTTTTGTAAAACATATTTTCCAAACCTCATTCTGGTAACTTGGAAATTCTTAATCCTCGGGGTACCCATTCCTTATCTAAATATTTCTTCAGAGACAGTATGTTATAATGCAAAGCAATTTCCTTTAGTACTGACTTTTCAAGCTTGAAAAAAAAATATTTTTGATGTTACCTTCCTTCGACATGCTCTGGGAGGCAGAGCCAGTGCCTGTGTTCAAATCTATGGAGCTTCTAGTTGTAGCCAGGCTCATGCTAGATAACGAAAAATGCCATTTTCCTCCTCCTGAAATCTTATTTTCAATGGTCAAAGACAGGTACTGAATGGTGTTTTCAAATGGTTTAAATGTGTGGCGTTCCTTTCTCCTGTTATTCGGTGTCCATAACTCACAGCAAAAGCTACGTGGAGCAGACTGTCAAAAATCCAATAAATCATAACCACAGAAGGAAGCGCTTGCAACAAGGAGTGGGTGCTGGAAAAATACAAGCCCAAAATCTCTAAGAACCAGCACTCCAGACACCAAAGGATTCAGGGAAAGTTATTTTAATATAGCAAATATCAAAGTATTCACAAGTGTATATTTAACAGTGAAAAATCACAGTGAAAATTAAAGCTCTCACACACATAGTTGTTGCCTCAGTGTCTTTTGATGTGTCAGTGGCTCTGGAAAGTTGTCATTGGCATCCTGTGCAGAAGGGCTTTGTACTCCTGAAATCAGAATATCGGGATTTGGTATCCATTTCCTTGAATTGGTTCTTAGCCAGCAAGCATTTTAAGTGGTTTTTCTGGTGTTCATCTTTTGTCTCCAGGCAAGTTGTGGTCTGTATTATTTGACTGCAGTTGTCCCTGATTGCCCGTTCTGGCACCAAATTTAAACTCCTCCATTTGTTGCTGCAGTTTTTTCCCCAGTATCATTGGTGGACTGTTGGATAACCTTTTTAATTTGTTTTCCTCCTCTAGTTTTTTTTTTTTCTCAAATAACTCATTTCTATTTCTGTCATTTCTTCTTGTAAGTGTTTTTTATTTCTATGTAAGTCTCCCTCCAGTTTATGTTCTGCAGCAGCCAGTTCATCATCTATCAAGTCCGGTGCATCAGGCTGTTCCTCACTCAAAGTTGTTTCTGGGGTTTTAACGTTATCTGAAGCAGTCTTGGCAGTCATAATTGTATCCTTAGTCTCTGTATCCATTTGGCTTGTTTCTCCCCCACCATCATCATCCATTTTGTTGTGATCCTGCATCTCTCTGCCAGAAGCAAACAATGCCCCCTCCCACAAAGAGCAGGAGAATTTATTGAAAGGAAAAACTACAATATACCTCAGTAAAATTTCAACAGTATTCACCATAAATTTCATTTTCAAATTACATCAATTCAACATATTTGTTATATTTACTACCAAATAGACCACAGAAATATAAGAAAATTAGGTAATATGATTGCCTGAGTCTGCAATCCATGTTAGGTGTTTCCATAACTTGTCCAAAGAGTAAGGGGAACATCCCTAGTGTCTTGGCCAAATTTCCCCCATTCACTAAAAAAATACCATGAACAGCTTAATCTGGTTGCATTTCAGTTAGTTACCATCTGTATCCCCCCGATCGCCCCTGAAAAAGGGACTTCTAGTCTCAGTGGGCCTACCCAGTCAACAAAATTCAGTAAAATAAATAAAATAAGTGTGTAGTGGTAGGAGGTGGGGGAGCCAGGCAGCATCAAAAAGACATTGGTGGATGGCTTTCTTCATAGCAGGTAATGTTAAAAAATTACTGTGAAGTGCTGTTTTGACTTTACAGGTACAGACACTTGGGATTAGGCATCCCAGTGTCTGCAAGGTGTTTGGGTAGCACCATAGGCCAGCAACCTGGTATCACAAGCTATATAGGTGGAGCACATTACTAATTGAAGGGGGGACTGCAGATAGAGGCAAGCGGCACTAGGGGTTGGGCACCCCAGTGTTGCCAATAGTAGTCAAAGCAAGAACATTACAGTCACTGGCACTGGGGGCTGAGCACCCCAGTGTTGGTACATAATATGATACCAGTGCCAGAATACAATATCCACTGCCAGGTATTGTTTTATGATATGTGAAAGTGCTGTGTGCAAGGGGGCAGGGATACCGGCAGCAGGATTTGGCAACTGCTGCTGGTTTCTACTAAAAAAATAAAACTAGATAAATGAACTGACAGTGGATGACTTATACTTGTGGCAAGACAGAGTGAGAACCTGCCACTGGTTTGTTTTTGGAAGGCTGTCTGCAAGTGGGCCATAAAGGCCACCATATCAGCTACAACATGCAAGGAAGCTGGGCAGTGTCAGCAAGAAAAGACATGCTGACACAGCCCCACCCCATGAGAATGGCAGTATGGTGTGCTAAATGAAAGCTTTAGCAAACCATGTTGCCTGACTGTATGAAAGCATGTTGTGATGGTCTTGCAAATGAAACCATCAGAACATGCTTTCATCTTGGCAACTAATAGAAGAAGCCTGTTTGAACGGGTGGGCCCTGTGGACCTTGCCAACAAGTAAGCTCCCAGAGTGGGTATGGACCTATACAGAGAGCCCATGGGTCAAACACTCCCTTCGTATTCTTCTCAGGCCTGTGTAAACCTACTAATACTCTGAATTGTTTGGGAACCCTATCCCTTATCTGCCACAAGGACTCCTTTTGTCCCCTTAGGTTAGATGGAGGATATACCTATTGGGAAAATCATAAGTTAACCATGTTCTTGCAGTGTACTGATGAGCTAGGATGTCTTACTTTTGCTCAGCTGCAAGCTAAATACTCCTTCCAAAGAGAACATCTCTATAGGTTCTCGCAAATCCGTTATTTCCTATCGAAGCCAGGGGTCCTCCCCCAGATGGCAGGGGAAAAAATGACTTTTGAGTCCTTCTTTTATTTTGCCATTGTTATCAAGGCCCAGTCCCTCTATCTCTTGGAGGTTATATTTAATACTATCCTGCTCTACTGACCCACCATTAGAAATTCAGAGGCAGAGATGGGAGCAAGAGGCAGGAGTTAGGATAGATCTAGAAATTTGGGCCAAAAGGTTAAAAATGGGGATGGCAGGTAACAGCAACTCCCTCATGATGGGAGTTCAACTGGAAAGTGTTGGTTAGATTTTTCTCTACCTCAGTAATAACCAAGCATTTTAATACTACATGTATGGACCAATGTTGGAGAAACTGTGGAAGTAGAGGATCTAATTTTCATATCTTTTGGGCTTGCCCCCAAATTAAGGGATTTTGGCAGATGATACATTCAGAAATTCAAAAACTAACAGGCATCAATATTCCATTTATCTTTACAGACGTGGTGTTGGGGTTCCCTGTTTTACTATCTTGTTCCAAAAATGTGGGAAGATTAGGTCACATTTTAAGGGTCACTGCCCTTAAATGCACTACTTCAAGATGGCTTTCTCCTGACCCACCCACCCTGGGTTGTTGGAGGGCTAGGGTGGTGGACCTGGAAAGAATGGAGAACATTATAAGCTGAGTTAGATCAAAGCAGGAGAGAGCAAGAGAAAAAGCTTTGAGTTATTGCACGATTCTTATGTTGATAATACAACACCGAACTGTGTAAGAGACAATATAGGCAGGGTCCTGTGAAGTGTAATGTGTTGTACAGATTGACTGTAGCTATATACTGTACCTCTGGATTTTGTTATTTGTATACATATCAATAAAATTCGATCTGAAGTTAAAAAAAGAGAGAATATGCCTTCATCAAAATCCCGTTGTCTAAAACACTTGCTGAGCAAGCTCAGACAAGCATTTGTCAATGCCGAACATTCACTTGCAGGTATTTGCAGTGGTGTTTGGCATGTATGGTGCTGCACCCTAATGCCCTGTGCGATTGCTGGTATTTGCACAATAAATTGTCAGCATGACCTTTTTGTTACCCCCATTGTGCGCTACATAGGCGGAAACACGTTTTGGGCAGGATGTGAAAAATGACAGCTGTACTGCTCATAAGGAAGTGTGGTAAAATGGCAATGTTGAAAATCTGGAGTGGAAATATTGAAAATTCGCAAAGCTAGGAGCGTGCGTGGGAACTGTGCAATGCACGCTCGTGAAACAGTCATTGTTAGGAATTTTGTCACCAAATTGTCAACATTGGCATTTTAAAACCTCTGCTAATGAACAGTGTCACTGTGATTGTCTTACTGTGTGCCATACTTGATTTTGCACACCGACTGCGCCATTGTGCACTACATGGGCGGAAACACGTTTTGGGCAGGATGTGAAAAATGACAGCTGTAGTGCTCATAAGGAGGTGTGGTAAAATGGCAATGTTGAAACTCTGGAGTGAAAATATTGAAAATTCGCAAACTTACGAGCATGCGTAGGAACTGCATAACGCACACTTGTAAAACAGTTATTTTTAGGAATTTGTTCACCAAATTTTCAACATAGCCATTTTAAGATCTCTGCTCATGAACAGTGACCGTGTGATTTTCTTAATGTGCCCCATACACTGAGTTCACACAGCGACTGTGCCATTGTGTGCTACATTGGCATTTTAAAACCTCTGCTAATGAACAGTGTCACTGTGATTGTCTTACTGTGTGCCATACTTGATTTTGCACACCGACTGCGCCATTGTGCGCTACATGGGCGGAAACACGTTTTGGGCAGGATGTGAAAAATGACAGCTGTACTGCTCATAAAGAGGTAGGGTAAAATGGCAATGTTGAAAATCTGGAGTGAAAATATTGGAAATTCGCCAAACTTATGGCGTGCGTAGGAACTGCTAGCACCGCTCAGTAACACAGTTATTTGTAGATTTTTCACCAAATTTTCAACATAGCCATTTTAAGACCTCTGCTCATGAACAGTGTCACTGTGATTTTCTTAACATGTCCCATACATTGATTTCGCACACCGACTGCGCCATTGTGCACTACATGGGCAGAAACACGTTTTGGGTAAGATGTGAAAAATGACAGCTATACTACTCATAAGAAGGTGTGGTAAATGGCAATGTTGAAAATCTGGAGTAGAAATATTGAAAATTCACAAACCTATGCGCATGCGTAGGAACTGCGCAACGCACGCTCATAAAACAGTCATTTTTTGGAATCTTTGCACCAAGTTTTCAACATGGGGTTTTTGGGACCCCTTCTCATGAATGATGTCACTGTCATGGTGCTATTCAGGCTCGAAGGGTGATTTCGCGCAGCGTCTGCGCAGTGACTGTGAAATCACCCTTTGGGTCTGAATAACGCCATGACAGACATCATCATGAAAAGATCAAAAACCCCATGTTGAATATTTGGTGCAAAAATTCCAAAAAATGCCTGAGATATGCAATAAAGTTGAAACCCTCCCATCTAGCCCATTATGCAGCTTACCGGCATTTCCTCAGTTTGCGGTCACCTTTGAAGAGTGCAGACGTGTTCCCGGTCCACTGAAGATCATCGTGCCAGAGTCCGGAGGTAAGTTTGGGGTGAGGGTGTGTGTGGGGAGGCAGGGTGCGCAGTGAGTGGGTGCAGGTTGTGGGAGGGGGAGACTGGGAGACGTGCCACGGGACCGTTTTTCCTTTACAGGTAAAAACAAAAAAAAACGCGACATGGGACATTTGCCACACTGGGGTGGCAGAAGATGGCTGGGGGTGCCGAGGAGCTGACGGGGGATTGGGCACCCCTGTTGGCAAAACAAAGTGGATGTTTGCCATGCTGGGGTGGGCTCCCAGCATGGCAGCAGGATGGCTTGGAGGGGTGCCGTGGAGCCGACAGGGGATTGGGCACCCCCGTCGGCAAACAACATTTGCCATGCTGGGGTGGGCTCCCAGCATGGCACCAAAGCTTTGAGGCATGGCGTGTGCGGGGACGTGGCCTGAGAGCAGCGTGACGCGGTGCTCAGTATGGCAGCGGTGGTTTTCTTTGAAGCAGAAGACCACCGCTGTCATGCAGAGCTCCTGCACCCATTGGTGCAGGACCACCACACCTGCTCAAGGGAGCAGTGCATTGGATGGGAGAGGCACACCTCCAAAGTGTGCTACTCTCCCAAAACGTTCCTTGTGCATGTGCGCAAGTGAACGTAAAAAACAAAGCATTTTTTCCTAAACATGTTTTTTAAAGTGGCTCAACCTAGGAGCCCAATCACAGCAAAGGAACATGCTGTGAGACAAACTCTATCAAACCTGGAAGCTTCAGGTTTGAAATCAAAGCCATTTTGGGTTTCTTTACAGGTGAGCAAAGAAAAGTCTTAAAAATGCAGACCTTTACTATTTTTGCACCTCTGTGATTCTGACCCCTCCCAAGACTGATCAGACCAACATTTACAGGATTTAGAGACCTTGGCACCAGCTCCACTTCTACCATATTGTATGCAAAGTGGTTGAATGTGGGTCAAGTTATAAAAGTGTAATCATCAGGGTTTAACATTAAAGTGTTTTTAAAGAGCAGGTATCTACTGTCTGGCACCCAGCTCCCCTCAAACATATATAATGGTAGATCTGCTCTACTGTTGAGGGGCATTACAATTTCTATGCGCTTCCTTCTGGTTAAAAAGTTATAGCACCCCAAATTTGCACCCCTATAAAAACAAAGCCTTGTCTGACATGCCTCTTTTTGCGATGTCAGAAAATGAATACTGAGGGTGCATGTCATTAACCTGTATGTATGTGATAGGCCTATAACGTTCAGTACTATTTAGAGGTGCCATGTAGACAAATCAAAGCAGCCACTGGAGGAACAGTCCCTATTTACTGGAGCGGTCACTTTCATTGTTCCAAGTGGCAACTCTAAATAGTACTAAACGTCATGGATAAATGGCACCAGTATAGATCTATGGAGCACACACAAGCAGCCTTCATTTTCTGTCATCACAAAAGGAGGCGTGTCAGCCAAGGCTTTGTTTTTATGGAGGTGCAAATATGGGGTGCTATAACTTTTTAACCAGAGGGAAGCGCATAGTAATTTTAATGCCCCTCAACAGTAGAGCAGATCTACTATTACATATGTTTGAGGGGAGCTGGGTGCCCGGCAGTAGGTAGCTGCTCTTTAAAGTGACCATGCATGTATAATATACCTGATGGGAGTGGGTAGCAGCCTTTGGTAGAGGATGTTTAACCAAAAGGACTGATTATTGAAACAGCTGGTTAAACTATGGAGTTGTACCTATTTCAGCCTAGCTGACAGCAGCTACTGCTGTCTGTTGAATCATCACAGTTCTGGTTTGCCTAAACAGCTGCTTTACTGTTTAATTACCCCACCTATATCGGGTACTATCAGGGGCTGACCAGCTGGAAATATTGCACACTTAACAAGTTTCTGTTGGAGAGGATTAGAACTGCAATAAACCTATGTTTTCTGCTAAATCAGAATTGATATTGTCTTATCATTGCTTTGTATTGCATAGCTGGGGGCAGTCACTCTGAAGTGGAGGGGGTTGGCACGGCTTCCCAGAGGGTTGTACCAACCTACCAGCTAACCCACTAAGCTAGAGTCACTAGGTGGAGGCACTGCACATAATAAGACTAGAAACCCCTACGCCCAGGGGTCTTGAATCACAGTCAACTGTCTGGTGGCAGTGTAGATAAGGCTGTACCCCAAAAATGCCCCTTACAAATGTTTGTTACCACTGTGTTCTCTTTCTTCATACAGTATAATTCTCTTGTCCATACAGAGCCTCCTCTACACCATTACATACTATAACATGTTAGAGTTAAAACTTAATTATGAACCATTTCAGTTTAGAATAAAACATGTGTTTTCATAGATAATTACTGCAGTTTGAACTATTTATTCCAAACAGTTTATTTTTAAAATAGCTAATTTATCCAGGCTAATTAGAAAAAGTCATGCAGATAAGCAAATATGTGTCTGCTCAGCTACTATAAATGCAATCAAAGAAAAAAAAAACATTTGTATAAAGTGCAAAGGCATGCCAGACTGTTTCCAGGCAATGACAGCCCAGAACTTGAAAACTGGTTTCCTTTGTTAAGAAAAAGGGACTTTTATCAATTTAGTCTGAGTTGTACTGCTTGAAAAAAAAATAGACATTGCTGTAAACCTTAATAACAGTGAGGAATTAGAGATATGTAAAAGGGAATCAACTGGAATCAGAAACACCTTCTCCAGTTTGCCTGAGGAAGTCATTTTAAGGTGGTAATGATGAATGCGTACACAGCAGGAATAAATCGTTCCACCCAACGATGTCTAGAGATATGCCATTAAGCCTCTGAAAAGATAGTAGAGTCCGAGGCCATTTGTCAGTCAGAATATAAGCAGGGAGATTAGCAGAGCCGGGATAAACATGTGACTTAGTTGGAAAGCATTGCAGTGCAATAAAAATAATTTCATCTGCTGAGCCATTTCTAACAGAAGTCTCAACTATATCCTGTAACGCTTCAAACACAAAACACATGGACCACATCTCCAGACAAGATATCAAGTCTTCCATTTACTTCTAAAAGAACCTGCTATAATCCACTAAATGGTAAAGTTTACATTTGTCCATGAAAAATAAGGAGACAGGAGAATCCTTCATTCACAACACCCAATATAGGGATTACAATAGAAACACTCTTTCAAAATCCAGAGAATATTAAAGCCCTTTTTAGCTCTCAGAAAAATCCCTAAAAATCAAATAGACTGTTCAAAACCCTTCCACATGACAAAAGGCAGAGAAAGGTGAAGGTTTTCCACCCAACATGGCTCACAAGTCTAGCCAAGCAGACTCTGAAGCCTGATTGTAGAGCAAAAAGGAGCCAATGGGCTCGCTGTCAATGTGCCTTTGAAAGTATACCTCCTTCTTTTTTGCACAGACTGCTTTTTAATAGTTAATAAACTATTGCACAGTGGAACTGTTTTATGAACTCATGAATGCTTTATCCTTGCAGGAGGCCGAGTGGCAGCTTTTGCTCTGAATTATGACCAAATGGCAGCTAGAACACATCAGGTATTCTCTGCTCTCCCTCAAAGTGCAACATTCTGTACTTGGTTTAAGCCAAAGATTTCAAAAGTGAAGCAGGGAGTTCTGCAATGGTCCAGAGAAGAAAGCGGTAACCAGAATATTAAAAACTAGGGTCTGTCCCCTAAGCAAACCTTCACTTCTGCAGTATTCTCTTAAAGAGGACATTGCATTAGTGTGAAATTGCAGCTACTAAGGATGCTAAGGATGGTTAGGAGTAGGAATAGACTTACAGTAATATGATCCTTCTAGCCTATTCCCCCAATACTCAGTGGATTGATCTGATTCTGATCCCTTGTTTACATGTTTGTCCAGCAGGGTTTTAAAGCAGTTTATATCTCTTGCATAACTATTCCATCTGGTATTTCAATCCTTAATTTCACTACTCTCTGGGTAAAATATGATCCCCTAGTGTTTGTGCTATACCTCATTCCCTGTAGTTGTAAACTATGCCTCCTGATGTTACAGGTGTAGTCCTTCTGTGTACCGGTCCCATTTCATCACAAAGATGTTTATTCCTGATTACATCGTATGGTAACAACAGATCCCCTCTTAGTCTTCTTTCTAGACTGTACAACCCTAATGAATCCAGTCTTGCTTTAGAGTCCAGCCCTTCTAATCCATGTATGCACTTGGTAACTGTTTTTGTACTTTTTCTGTTGCTAGTATTTCTGAAATTAGACCAGCAAAAGCTGGTCTAACTCAGGGCTTATGGCACATGGGATTAAGAATCCTGATTGCCAGGCAGTGAATGCCGTAAACCACATACACAATGCGTTTGGTGCATCTGGGGCTAGCAGCATTAAAGTACAATTGAGAACTGAGCCCATAGATCCAGTTCACTATCCACATCAAGCCAGAGTCCTGGCAGACCTCAGGAGGAGGGGAAAAGGCATGTACCCTAAATTAGGCCAAAAACACAGGAGGATTGAGGATGCCAAAGCAGCACTCGGATGACTGAGCAAGTCAGTGATGTAATTGAAGATGTGTATTTAACCAGGAAGTAGCCTACATATTTCAGAAAGTGAAATGCACTATAACTGGGAGCAGCAACAGAAGCAGCAGTAAGTCTGATGTAGTGAACTTTCAGCTACACTGGTGCTCCTTCCAATCTCAGCCAACTTACAATAAAGTGTGAAGGAGGACGTTATCAACTGAGCAATCATTTGTTTGGCTAGTGGTCTGGCTAGGGCAACATCAGCTAAAGTAAAACAGCTAAAAATCTCAGCACAAAATTCTGCTATACACTCCCAATGGAAGAGGAGAGAGCTGCGAATGTTTAGCATGTGTAGTGTTCGCTCCACCTCCAAAATGTGAGGCTTTAGGAAAAAAGTTGGTGGAATGAGTTCCTGATAAAGGTAAAAGTCAGAGACTAGCTCGGGCAGGAATTTTGATGTGCATGAAGGACAACCATGTCCTTGTAGGAAAACAGATATGGAGATTTCACTGATAGTGCCCGGAACTCTCTCATTCATCTGGCTGAGGTGATGATGGCCAAAAGTGCAATTTCCACAACAGATGTGAGAGATCACATTTGTCCATAGGCTCAAACAGCTTTCTCATTGGTTATGACAGCACCAGTGGTAAGTACCATGGTGGAGGTGTTTCACCCACCAGAGGAAACAGGAGGCCTAACCCTTTAAAGAAGCAACTGAGCACTCTGTCTTGTGCCAGTCACCATCTCTGCCTTTGCCTGGTATAAATGGTGGCCAAGTGCACCCTAATGTATGTGGTTTTACCTCTGCTTAAAATAGGGAACAGAGGTAGGTGAGTATGTGTGAAATGGGGCAGAAAAGGGACCAAAGTCCCTGCTCCTCTCACCAACACAAGAATCTCATCCACTTGCAAGTGTACATCTTGCAAGTTGCCTCCTTCTTAGATGCCTTCTACACCCAGAGGACATCTTCAGAAAGTCCAAGAGCCTGGCACTATAGACGATCAAAAATTGGTGGTTAGATGCAAAGACTACAGATCTGCATGCCTGTTCATCCCCTCAAACAGCATCAATGGGTCGGGTAAGGGTGAAAAGAGTCTGACACTGAGTAGATTCTGATACCAGAACTGGCATGAGCAGTCTGGGACAACCAGCATCAGAAATACCACATTCCTTCACACCTTATAGACCAAAAGAAACATTTGGAAGGCATACAAGAGGCCCTAAGCTCATGATTGAGAAAATATATCTTCCAGCAGGGTGCCCTGCTGAGAGGGATGGGCAAAAGACAGTCTCAGCATCTTGTTTTCCCAGTAAGTGAACAGATCCTCTGACAGTATTCCTTATATCAAAAACACCTGGCACGCCACTTTTGTGTGCAACAGCCAATTGTGTGATGCCTCTATCACATGACTGAGAGCATCTTCCAGCTATCCGTTTGCCCCAATTACATGGTTCGTCAGCAGGTCTACGTGCTGGGAATGAGGCAGAGTTCATGTTCGGGATATCTCCTGACACAGAAGAAGGGAGTGCATGCTGCCCTGTTTGTTTCAGTAACACATCATGGTTGTGTTGTTCTTGTTGACCTGGACTACCCAACCTGGAACCCACTGTGGAAAATCCACCAATGTCAGGTAAACTGCGTGGAGTTTCAGCAGGTTGCTGTGAAGCCAAGTGTCACTCTGTAACAAGACCCGTGCACTCTGTGATTCAATAGATATGCACCACAGTTCACTAGTGACACATCCAGAATCAATATAGCCAAACACTCTGCACAGATGAATGGTATTCCTTCTGAGAGGTTTGTGGGGGATAGCCACAATCGGATGGCATCTAGTATCAGCTGGATCACCTAAATCAGTTGACATGACTGGAACCTCTGCACCTCAAAAAGGTACCATATGAGCTGGAATTTGGACAAATTACATACAGAATTAATGAACCACTTTCACCTATTCCTGATTTCTATCACAAGACTGTCTGCCACCTTTACTGTTACACACAAATCTTCAACTAGGTCCTAAAAATAAAATTCCCTTATAAACAAACAAACAAATAAATAAATGTTCTTTCTACTCCTGATCCCTTCTTTACTCAGATAAATAAATGTAAAAAAAATCAAGCACAATTCAGAGTTTTCATTTTTGATGTTTCTTTGATGACCGTGAAGCATCTTCCTCATAGCCTAAGCAGTTTGACAGAGTAATCTATGCTGCTAACCATGTAAAAGATAAAACTAAACCTCTGGTTCCATACGAGGTCAGTGTGTGTCTGTGTGAGTGAATGCCAGTGGAATATTGCAGAATTTTGAATTTATGCATTCCATGGTAATATTCATGATGGGGGGATGACCATTCTATTAGGGGAATACTGCAGAATATTGAATTCTTACATTACATGGTAAACAAACAAGCCTTCCACTGCATGTGTACAAAGCAAATGCTGGACAGGTACAAACTATCTGTGGAGAGATTATCTGACATTTTCTAAGAAATATTTTATTATATTTTTTGTGTCTTTTTATCATTTAGAGATTGTTTTCTTAAATTTGTCCAGTCTTTTTCAAAGTGCAATAATACCCTTCAGGTGTGGGGTATTGATGGATACCAGGACTTTCAGAGTCTATAAGGCTCTTCACCTGCAGCATCAGGTCTCATCACATCCTTGGGCACAGAAACATAGACCATGATGGCAGAAAAAGATCAGAGGTCCATCCAGTCTGCCCATATTTCCTATAATCCATGGAAACTTCCCTGAAACCTATTGTTCTTCCAGGGTACTTACCCTCCCCATTCTCCTCCATAGTCTTGTCACCACTAATGACCACTATTCCCTTCATTCTGTCCCATGCCTGCTTGAATCCCCTGACTGTGTGTACCCACCACCTTGGCTGACAGACAGTTCCAAGGTATCACCACCATTTCTATTAAGACGTGCTTCTTCATGTTCCTCCTGAACCTCCTTCCTGTTAATTTCCACTTAAGAACATGTGACCTTAAGCTGGTATTCAGGGTAAACAGTTCCCCACCATTTACCATGTTAATTCCTTTTCGGAACTTGGAGGTCTCTATCATATTTCTGCTCTCCCCTCTGGTTTCCAGTGAGTACATATTTAATGCCTTGAGGTGCTCAACATAGGATTGGTCCTGCTGACCCTGAATCATTTTTGTTAATCTGCGCTGCACTGTTTCCAACCTGTCCTTGTCCTTTCTGAGGTGAGGTCTCCAGAACTGGACACAGTACTCTGTAGGTTCACAGATAATTACAAGTCCTGTAGCTGAAGAGCCACTTGATTACTTGCCACTAACAGTGGATGTATACTAACTTCTTATCCCCATGTAGATATCCAGATGTAATTTAAATGCAGTGACACTAGGTGCCAATACTCCCAAATCTGGTAATGTGTTCCATGAATCCATGACTCTCTGGCTAAACCATCTCCCTCTTTTAGATGTTCTATATATTTTGCCCTTTAACTGATAGGGATGTCTACACAAACCTCTATTTGCCAGTTCCTTTTTAGTGAGCCCTGATGTTACCCATATCAGGTCATCTTTAAATGCCTTATAAACATATATTAAGTATCCCCTCAATTTCTGTTACTCCATAGTGTAAGTTCAGTCTGTCCAGTCTATCCTTATAAGGTATCTCCTTTAGCCCTTTAACTTTTTTCGTGATTTTCTGCTGCATTCTCTCAACAGCTATGGAACATTTAATATCCTGTGGTGTACTTATAGGGGCACCATATTCTAATATAGGTCTCACCAGGGAGCAGAACAATGGTATCAGGACTTTCTCCTCTCTGCTCTTTATGTTTCTCAGGATATTTCCCATGAGTCTGTTGGCTCTTTTTACACATTCTGTATTGTGTTTACAATACCTCAAGGAACCTGTCATCCATACCCCTAGGTATTTCTTTTACTCAGTTACCTTTAATGTCATGTTATTAAATTTATAAACTGCTCTTGGATTGTTATGCCTGAGATGTATCACCTTACAATTTTCACCATTAAAAGCTAACTTGTTATCTGCTACCCAACCTTCAATCCTCTGTTAGTGTAACTGGAAATTCTTTATGGAGGCCTCGTTATTTACTATTGTTCCTATGTTGGCATCATCAGCGTACTTACTTAGCCATGCTTACTTTTGTACTTGCATTGATGAGACAAATATTCTAAACAAGACAGGACCCAAAACTGATCCCTGGGGCACACCCCTGCCCACATCCACTCCATTTGACCAATGACCATGAATGCCCATCCTCTGGCTTCGCTTAATTAGCCAGTCAGTAGTCCAATTGACTAGGCTAGGATCCATCCCTAGCTCTCTACTAGCTACTCTAGGTGAAGCCTCACCAGGGATCTGTATTGGGGAAGTATTACCTCTTTTCTTCTGTTATCAATACTCCTCCTGATACATCCCAGCATCCTCTTAGCCTTGCTATAGACCTTGTTACACTGGCTCATTTGTTTAAGGGAGTTACTGATGATAACTCCTAGATCCCATTCCTTTTCTGTAGTGCTAATTCTCACCCCACTCACCCAGTACTCTGTCTTGGGGTTCCTTTTCCCTAGGTGCATTACCTTGCACTTTTGACCACTTTTCTAGTTTTTGTATGTTCCTCTGCATATCCCTTATTCCCTTATCACTGTCCACCCTCCCACATAGTTTTGTGTCATCTGTGAAGAGACCCAGCCTGCCCAGATTCCCTCACAAATATCACCAATGGACATGTTGAAGAGGACTGGACTCAGGACAGATCCCTGTGGAACCCTCTCGTAATCTCACTTTCCTCTAATTTAATCGTGTTGACCAGCACCCTCTGCTGCCTCCCTTCTAGTCAACTACCCATCCCGTTCACTACAGTTTTTGGCTGCACCCATGTCTTCCATCTTTTTTAGCAAATTTTTGTGTGGTACCAAATCAAAAGCCTTGTTGAAGTCATAGTACAGCAGATCTGCAGTGTGGCCCTTGTCTACTTTCTTGGTCACCCAGTCAAAGAAAAAAATCAGGTTAGTCGGACAAGACTTTACCACCACAAAATTGTGTTGTTTACTATTCTGCAGCCCATTGCTCTCTAGGTAGTCCACAAAGTCCTCGTTGATGTGTGATTCCATCAACGTCCCCAAGAATGAGGTCAGACAGACAGGTCTATAGCGCCCTGGTTGCTCCCTATCCCCCCCCTTATGAAGCGGTACAACATCTGCCATTCTCCAATCCCTTGGAACTTCCCCAGACCTAAGTGAGCTGTTGAGCAACCCAGGCTGTGGTTCAGTCAGTTCTGCTGATACAGATGTAGCCACTTAATCAGGACATAGTTAATGGGGACATTCGGTTAATTGGGATGTTTCCCTGGTAACCAATTCATTCACCATTGTGCCCTATTAGTGTTCAAAGTACTTAATAGGGATGGCTGATTCAATTAATTGGGACACTTTAGGGACATTTTTGAGACTATCTAAGAAGATTTCCAGTCTTTGTCAGCAGAACTACTGAATACCTGAGCCACAATAACCGGTAAATGGAATTAATTTTCTCACTGTCAAAATAAAAAGCTAACAAACTGACAAGCCACTTGGGCTTTTACAGTAGGATTTGCTCTGAAGCCTATCAGAGCAGCATTTGGGACTTTTTTTAAAGTATTCAAAATAGTCAAAATTATTATGTAATGCCTGTGTATTTTATTAAGTGAAATGGCAGACTATAGTTCTGTACAAGGTGATTTTTTTTTTCATATTTCAGTAAGGTAATTTTTCAATACCGGTAGTTGTTGCTAATTGTTGCGGATTATAACTTTCTTTTTCATGGATGAAAAAATAAAGCATTATTTTGTTTTAAATCTATAATAAAGTTCTCCCAAATGTGATCAAAATTTCCAGCCATTTTGTTTGGAAAACAGCCTCACCTGTAATAGGGACAAATTGCTGTGCACGCAGCCATCCCTATTAAAAGGCTTCATCTGTAATTCCCTAAGTATCCTTGGATGCAACCCATCTGGTCCTGGGGCCTTATCTTTCTTAAGGGCTGCCAGCCCTTTCAGGACCCTTTTGCTAGTAAGTATTGACTGTCTCATTTCCAGGATTCCCTTAGCAACTGCTTTGATGTCGCTTCCTGGCATGGACCCACAGTCCTCCTTAGTGAATACCGAGCAAGTAGTCATTCAGGATGGTGGCCTTTTGTTCATCCTTCTCTATCACCCTACACCCCTCAACTAGCCATGCAATACCCCCATTTTCCTTTTTCATTGATATATGTAAAAAAAATGTTTTTCATTCTTTACCCCCTCCGTGATATGCAACTTCATATCTGCCCTCTGACGGTCCTCTTTGCCTTCCTATTTTTCTGTAGATAATCTTCCCTTTCTGCCTCCCCCTGCTTTTCCTTGTATTTATAGAAGGCCTTCTTGTTAGCCCTAACCACTTCCCTGACCTTAGCTGAAAACTATAATGGTTTTTTAAACCTGTTTTTTTTAGATACTGTTTTTGTGTTTGCCCTTGTTGCCTCAAGGATAGCTCCCTTTATTGCCCCATATCTCTCCTTTGCCTCTCTTATGTCCTCCATCCCTACTAACTTATCACTGACTAGTTTTCTCAACCTATCGAAGTCTTCCCTTCTAAAGATAAGGACTTTGGTTCCTGATTGTGGGTTGCTGGTCCTGAGGGTCAATTCAAACCATGCGGAGTTGTGGTTGCTGTTCCCTAGTGGCTACCTTACTCCCACAGCACCCACCATCTCTGAGTTGGTGAGCACAACATCAAGGATTGTGTTCTGCCTAGTACAGTAGGTTCCTTAACAAGCTGCACCAGTAGACAGTCTTGGAACGTGTTCAACAGTGTCTGACTCCTGGCACTCTTGGGCACCAGGACTCCTTGTCGATTATCAGGTAGGTTCAGAACACCCACCACCGCTACTTTAAAATAGTATCTGTCAATACCCCAAACTCTGGCATGTCTTATTGCCTACATAATGAATGGGCAGCCATGTACAGCAAGGTTGTATTTCTATCAAGGACTGAGATATCATAACCCTCAAGAGCAAAGTTCAAGAGGTCTCTTATGATGTCATCTCACCTTGACAGGGAAACATCAGCACTGTTGCATATGGTTGCCCATACATTATTTTGTATATAATATGTTAGGGATGGAAGGGCCAGCTGTGTCCCTGTTCTGATTGGGACTCTGATCTGTTTCCACAGGGTTCTGATTTATTCTGATTTACTCTGATTGGCCAAAACAGGTAAATATTTCCAGACTGAATCAGAACCAGGTCAGAGGCAGATCCAGACTGGGTCAAACGACACAATTAGGTTGTCCCTACTTCCTCATTATAAGCCTCTTCTTTACATCTTTTCCAATCAATTTCTCAATTATAACAGGAATAAAATTTCAAATTCACTTACTGTATCCTGGCTGGGTCAGAACCATGCTACTGGCAGATCAGAACCTGGTCAATATTCTGGACTAGATCAAATCAGAATTGAGTCACAAATGTCTCTGATTTCCAGAGTCAAGTAGAGGCATACCATTTTGTGGAAGTCTTGATCCGACACAGAGCTACCCCTCCTTTCACTAGTATAGGTCTGTGTTAATTCTTTTACAGTACTTTCTTTCTAACTCTGTCTTGAACTGTGGTCACAATAAACAGAAAACAATAAACAACAAGCTAAAATTAAAAACATTTAATGTGATTTAAATAATAGTTAACATTTCTAGTAACTCATACTTTTTAACTTTTGGGGGATTATTTTTTAAATATGCTTACATTGAAAATCGTAATGATTTATAATTATTTATAATGCATCTTCTGTATTTATCCTCCATTTAATGAAAACAGAAAAAGTACAAACAGAAAAATTAATCATGTAATGTAAGGGAATAATACTAGTCTATGTCAAGTAGGGGTTAAGCCTTCAAAAGAACAAAACAATTCATATTGGATATGGCACAGCAGCAGCAAGTTTCTGTTCTCCATCCATTGTTTTGACACAAATAACTACCATTATACAATGGCAAGAAAAAATACTGGACTCTGATTGGTCAGTCTTGAGCTGGACCCGTGATGTTATCCCAGTACAACATCACGGGTCTAGTCTCAGCCTCACTGTGAACCTGCAAATGATTTTTTGGACGATGATCTTTTTCTTTGCATCTCCTCTTAAGAAACAAAAATATTTTTCCACACTAATGAAAACATTCTTTAAAATTATTTTTTTTATTTTATATATAACAACGAGCCATTGTAGAATATCAATAATGCCCTCCAGGGTGTGGGTTGTTTGGGATAACGTCATGCCTCAGTCGTTGAACGCACTCGGCCTGCAGCCTCGTGCCCAACCACCTGAGGCGTGACATTATCCCAGCACGACACAGACCCTGTCGGGCATTATTGCTTAATTTGCAAATGCCCCAAAAACTCAAAAATCGAATGATATATTTAGCTGTATTTTTAGCCATGATTATAGGGTCAAACAAATTAAAGATTTAAAGTTCCATCTTCTCCACCAAGGTTAATATGTCTTTATCGGAGTCAGAGGGTGAACATGGAGTATCCTGTTCTGATGTAGCCAAATAATGTGTCCTTAGGAATTCTACCAACTGGTCAACCTCAAAATACATGTTTTAGCATCTTTGATAGTTTTCACCTTAGTGGGAGGCAGGAGTGAGAACTGTTTTCCAGTTTCTAGCACTTCTTACCGTTATTATGGAAATTTACATTACTGCTGTTGGGTTTTGTACAATAGTCTGGAAAGGTAAAGTACCAATGATTTTTACACTCCAGAGTTCCCTTTAGTTTGGTTAATTTGGTTGATTTAGTCAAAGATCCAGGCTGGTGTACTCTTTTTAGGAATCCTAAATGCATGCCCTAACAAAGTATCATTACTGGAGGGCAAATCAAAACTGGTGATCAGCACATCTTTTACTAGGTCATGTGTAGAATGAAAGTCCTTATCCAGCATCATTTGTAGGCCAACAAAATGCAAATTGTGATATTTAGCAGATTTTCATTCTGCTCCAATTTCCTTAAATTGCTAACGTTTTCATTCATCACTCCACACAATGTTGCCTTTAACTCAGTTTGCAGATATTCCATCTTCTTGCTCAGAACCTCAAACTGCCAATCATATCAGTCAATCCAGGATACAGTTTTATCAATAGATTTCCGTAGCAGTTCATCTTTTAACAAACAGTTAATTTGGAGTGTTTTGAATTTGGCTGATATATTCACAGTGAGGAAACTGCAGTGCAGGGAAGCATGAGGAATTTCAACAGACATGGGATTCTATGCTGTTGTACCACAGTTGTGACATTGCTACTGTATGTTTATATGTAGAGTTACTATGTCTCTCAAGGCTGTAAGAGTGCATTCTCGAATTCTTTAGGTGACAGAATTACAAAGCGAAGCTTAGCAGTTTTGGCACATAAAAGACTTGAAAAGAAACTGATAACCACTAGATACACAGGAACCATACACATGAACATATTATGTCATATTATAAACACCTTATTGAAAAAAAATATTTTAATTTAAAATCAAAATATTATTACTTTGCAGAATATAACAGAATCCCCTTTGTGGGAAATCAACTGTGCCAACTGAACTTCGAACTTCAGAATTTTAGAACTATGTGCAAGAGACACCCTCTTCTGGTTATAAGAGTATCTAGAAAGTTTCAAAATAAACAGTCCTGATTGGCCAAGAATGATGTCATGATTCATAATATGGCACAACAGTATTCTGATATCTCTAATGTGGTACAACAGCCTCTGGAAATGTATGACTTGTCATACAAAACAACACTGAGCCATATACTATGATTTCTTTGAAGAAGTACTCCCACCTTAAATCTTTTGTTTTCTATGATGAAGTCTTTCTCCAGTTATTTTGTCATCAAAAGGACCCCCCACCAAAGCTTGGCTTGTAACCTCATGGCACATGGGGACCTGAAAACTCATTTGCTATAATTTGATGTTTTCTTTGGAGACAACTGGTGTGGTCAGGATTTGAACTCTCAGCCTCTGGATAAACACATCAGGAGAAAACAGTTGTTCATGCAGGAACGTGAAGCCTTGACATGGATTTTTCACACTGTAGTCCCAATGAGCACTCTAAAGTGGCCATGAAATTGACAAGGGAATATAACCCGTTTATTTGTCCAGCAGTATGCAGTGGTACAATAACTACTGCTGTTGCCCTCTGCTCCATGTATCTACATATCTCAGTGACCTGGCCTGACCTTGCACAAGCACAGAGCCTTGTCTCATTAGTAGGGCCTCATCAACCAATGAATGTCAGACAGGGATTTAGACTGTGGGGGGTCTTGTTGGGCTCATGGCTTTCTCTGTATGAGAGCACTAGCTTCAGATCTGTCAATGGCTGTCACTAATGCGGGCCAGTAATAATATGGTACTTGATATTCAGACATACGTGTTAAAACAAATTCATATTGTGTGTAGTGTAGACTTTGTAGTTTTATAAGAATTAGGTTAAAAGGGATAAAGATGTATTGAATTACTGTTTGAGTTTTGAAATTTGTATGTGCCATTTGGTCTGAAAGAGACACTGCCCTAGGAAGTTAGCAACAGGGGTCAGAAGGTCAATGCAGGCTTACTCAGAAAGGAAGATAGACACACACACACACACACACACACACAGATCTGGGGTCCTGACTGAGCAGAGAATCTCTTACTCACCCAGTGAATCTGCTAGAAAGGCATGTAAGCAAGTGAGCTGTAGCTGGAATAAGTCTATCCTCCTGGAAACTGCCCCTATGGAAAATAACTATATGTGAATTATATCTGAATATTTATATATAGATTACATTGTTTGGACTTTTTCCCCATTATAAAAAAACTTCAGATACTTCCCCAACTCTGATGGTAATTATCACTACTTGTGAAACTACACAGTTTATTACAAAATAACCTTTTCATTGCCTATTACAGGTGTGGATACAATGTATACACATTAATACAATACTACTAACATGTGTAACAGCCACTCAAATAAGATCTATAACAATGCACCTACAATGCAACCCTGTAAGACTCTCCAATTACTGCTCCTACAGAACAGAAAAGGCCCCCCAAAGAAGAAGCATTCTGAATCGCCTACCAAACATTGTAGCTGTCCCCTTCTAATGCTGCTTATTGCAGCAGTCCTTAACAAGCATTTGACAATACCGAATGTTGTCTCGCTGGCATTGGCATTGACAGTGCAGGAGTTCGAGATGCATAATAGGAATGGCAGTGAAATATTGAACTGATGCGAACCCCACCCCCACCCTGCAGAGACTGACAGGCATTGGGGTGTGCCTTTGGGTCATCAGCTATAACGCTCATGCCATTTTACCTCACCCTACCCTGTAGACACTGACAAGTGTCATGGTGTGCTTTGGGGTCTTTGGGCCTTATACTGACCCCATTCCATAAGAAAATATGCTGAGATGGGTGCAGCATTAGAGAATGGAGTGAACTTTGGGTCTGTACAGTCCAAGGCACACCTCAATGCCTGTCACTGGCTGCAGGGTGGGGGTTGGGGTGGAATGGCGTGAGCATTAGGAGCTGATGATCCCAAGTCATACCCCTGACACCTGTCGGTCTCTACAGGGTTGGGTGTTACAGTAGGAAACCCTAATGCTGCAGGTGTTTGTTGGTATTTTCACTCCAAATTTTCAACATGGGCTTTTTGTGACCCCACCTCATGAAGAGTGGCACTGTCGGTTTGTTAGCCGAAAGATGATTTTGCACAGCGACTGCGCCATTTGACACCACAGGTTCGAAAACACATTTTGGGCAGGATGTGAAAAATGACAACTGCATTGTTCATGAGGAGGTGTAAAAAGATGGCAATGTTGAAAATCTGGACAGAAAATATGAAAAATCAGTGAAGCCATGATCATGCATGGAAGCTGCGCATTGCACGTCCATAACCCAATTATTTTGGGGATTTTTTTAACCACATTTTCAACATAGCCATGTTGGGACCTCCCCTCATGAACAGTGGCACTGTGATTTTGTTACTGTGTCCCAAACGTTGATTTCCCACAGTGACCACACCATTGTGCGCCACAGGTTCAAAAACACATTTCGGGCAGGATGTGAAAAATGACAGCTGCACTGTTCATAAGCAGGTGTGAAAAAATGGTAATGTTGAAAATCTGGAGTGAAAATATTACAAATTCGCAAAGTTATGAGTGTGCTTGGAAACTGCACAACGCACACTGATAAAACAGCCATTTTTTTGGATATTTTTCACCAAATTTGCAACATAGGCTTTTTGAGAGCCCACCTCATGAACAGAGGCACTGTCATTTCATTAATCAGTCCTGAAAGGTGATTCTCTGCAGTGACTGCAAAGTCACCTTTCGGGACCAAATAATGCCATGACAGTGACTGAATTCATGAGGAGGGGTCCCAATAACCTCATGTTGAAAATTTGGAGTCAAAACTCCAAACAATGCCTGAGATATGCACCAAAGTTGAAAAAACCCTACTTATGCCATTATACAGCTTACCAGCTTCTTCAGTTCGCAGTCGGCTTTGAAGAGTGCAGACATGTTCCCGGTCCACTGAGGTAAGTATGGGGTGAGGGCGGTGTGGGGAGACAGGGTGTGCAGAGGGTGGGTGCGGGTTTGGGGAGGGCTCAGGAAAGACCACGAGGGACTATTTTCTTGTTTTACAGAGTAAAAAAAAAGAAAATGAGGGTCGGTTTTCTTCTTTTCACAGGTGATATTTAGTACACTGGGGTGGGCTCCCAGTGTACCACCTGCATTTGTGGGGAGGGGGACAGAAGCCGATGGGGATTGGGGCCCCCATCAGCACAGAGTGGGGGGGCGCACATGATGCCAAGGGGGATAGCACAGTCCCCTCAGCAAACAGCAGAAATTGGGCGGATGGGGACATTATGCCAATGGGGAGTGGGCTCCCCCATTGGCAACTGGAACTGGGTAGGGGGGACTGAAGCTGAAGGGGATTGGGCCCCCTGTCAGCACAGAAATGTGTGGGGGCACATGATGCCAAGGGGGAGTGGGCACCTCCTCATCACACAACTGAGGGGGGCATTAAGGCAACGGGGAGTGGGCTCCCCCATCGGCAAATGAAGTGGGTCGGGGCATTCTCACAGGGGGATTGGGCACCCCTGAAGTCGGCATTGTGCATGGCGGCAGTCAGTGCTGCCATCTTTATTGAACAACTTCACCAGTAAAGGCACATCGGGAGGTGTGTTATTGTGCCACTGCATGATGAGCTTGCCTCTCATTGCAATGGCACTTTTGTTAGATGTGGTGACCACTTTACGTATTGCCGGTGTCAGTACCTGCATGTTGGCTTATTGGGGAATGAAGGACACACCTACTGATGCGTGCCCTGCATTTGCCCACAATGACTGCATCTCCAATTTGCTAATACTGCAAGATGTTAGCTGGCACACAAGCGCGAGCCAACATAAAAACACTGAAGAAAGAAATGCTGGAATCACACTTCCTTTTATAGGAAATACACTATGGAAACCTGAGAGGGCCAAAACCATGCAGTCCAGGCCTGAATGCTTTTTATTAAAGCCAAATCACCACATGTTTTTCTTAAAGCCAAACAAACTGACCTTATGTCATATATAAAACATCTAGGTAAGTCCAAGATTTTCATGAACTATCACCATCTCGGAAATTTAACAAGATCATAAAAGCCACTCTCCCTCCACTTTACGTATTGCTGGTGTCAGTACCTGCATGCTGGCTTATTGGGGAATGAAGGACACACCTACTGATGCGTGCCCTGCATTTATGGCTTGTATGGCCCTTTAATGGTGGTATTTCCTCATATCCGATACATACCTATCAGATATTACATATAGTGGTGGGCGAAGTGAGGAAATTTTGCATCACGGAGTAATCTGCAAAATTCCACGTGTTTAGCAGAGCGAAATTTCGCCCAGGGAAACAGTGAAATTTTGCCCAGTGGAATGGTAAAATTTCACCTTCTGTGGTGAAATTCCACCTTCTGTGGCAAAATTCCACCTTCTGTGGTGAAATTTCACCCGCGGAAGGTGAAATTTCGCTCTGGTGAAATTCCACCTAATGTGGAAAATTTCATAAATTACTTCACATGGTGAAATTGGCCACTTCGACGCCACTTCACCAGTGGAAATTAAATTTGCTGCATCTCTAATTACATATATACATATGCACATTAAAGGAGCTTGGTTCCCCCCTCCCATCCCCCCCATAGTTAGGGCTGACTAGCTTGTTCAATGTTAAATCCCAGATTTTGCACATTAATATCTTTGGCATCATTTGACAAAATGAGCTGAAATTTTGCATGTGTTGTCTAGTGGGCAAGGTCTTGATCTGTGGAACATTTTGTGCTGGTAACTTGTGGGGTTTCTGAGATACACATATATCATTTTCTGATAGTGTCTAACTTTTTTCCTATACTTAACGTTTTTTTTTTGTTCTCATCTACAGCCTACATGGAATGGAATTTTCTCTCCAACCTTGCAGGGCAGATGTGGGATTTCCTAAGCTAGTGCCTTTGAGGGGTCTGGTAAAAAAATAGTAAACAGTTCCAGAGTTATAAAGCTTTAAAGTTTTGTGTTCTCCATTATGATCATGCATAGTAGTGTTTCTAAGTTAACGTTCATCTGTAAAATAAAAAAATTGAGGTTGAGGAGTAGGACCCTTTTTTTTGGATTCTTAGTACTTGCTTCTTGCTTCGGGAAGCATTTTTTGGTCCATGAGACTGCCATCTTGTTTCTTCCTCGAACGAAAAAAACATGCAAAAGTATATAAAAAATAATGTCTTTTTAAAATACAGACACCTGAATCTAGCTATATGGGATCCATTTCACTTGATTCTGAAGTTTTTTTTTTTTTAAAACAATGGCAGAAATACATTCAGGTTAGCGAGAGGAGCCATTGACCCAGGTTCTCTGTATGAGAATAGCGGGACTTCCTTGACTTCTGTAACTGTAGCTGGAACTCATGCTGCACGCTGCAGTGAGAGGAGAAAGCTGCCATTTCACTGGTGTCTAGTGGTAACCCCCCCCCCTTCAATTGAGGTCCCCATAATATTTTCTTTCCCTGGTGTCTAGGGGCACCCCCATGCATCCAATCGCAGTCCCTGTAATACTCTTTCCTTTCCCTGGTGTCTAGTGGCACCCCCCGTTGTGGTCCCCATAATATTGTTTCTTTTCCTTGGCATCTAGTGGTACCCCCCATTCACAGTCCTCATAACATTGTTTCTTTTCCCTGGTGTCTAGTGGTGCTCCCCCAATGCTGTATCCATAGTACTTGTGATGGAGAAGTTTCTTTTCCCTGGTGTCTAGTGCCCCCCCCGATTGTGGTCCCCTTAATACTGTTTGCTTTTCCTGGTGTCTAGTGGCACCACCCCCCGATTGTGGTCCCATAATATTTTATTTCAGTGTTGTCTAGTGGACTCCCCCCCAATTGAGGTCCCTGTAATATTTTGTTTCCTTGGTGTCTAGTGGCAACTTCCTCCAATTGCTGGAAGCAACAAACCAATGCATCAGTTTGGTATCAAAAGACAAGATAAGGAGAATGCCACTGTGGTTCTCAATAGAGGTGGCAGATAAAGTAAGGGCTAAAAGGGCAAGTATAAGGAGACCCAAAGGGAGGAGGACAGGGAGGTGTACCTAGAGTGTCTAAGAGAAGTGGGAAGGGTGGTAAGAATAGCAAAAGCACGTACTGAGGAAGAATTAGCACTGACAGTAAAGAAAGGGGACAAGACATTCTATAGGTTCATCAGCAAAAGAAGGAAAACTGGGGAGGGGGAGTTGTTAGGCTCAAAGGGGAGGAAGGGGAGTGTAAGGAGGGAGACATGGATAAGACAGAAATACTGAATATATACTTCTGTTCAGTATTCACAGAAGAGGGGGAGGGACAGGGACCACAGCTGAGCAACAGATGCCAAATGGAGGGGGAGAGGTGGACAACAGTCTATTCATAGGATAAAGAGTCCTGCAGGAGATCATTAAATTGAAGGTGGACAGAGCGATGGGGTCAGACAGCATACACCCGAGGATATTAAGGGAGCTGCAAAAAGCTAGCAGAACCTCTGGCAGCCTTGCTTACCGAGTCACTCAACACTGGAGTGGTATCAGAGGATTGGAGGAGGGCATCTGCCTGTTCTGGTGGTAGTTCAGGTGGATGTTAAAGATCCTATGACACTAATCAAAAAGAGTAGGGGCAATTTTTATTGTAATAATCACATAAATACAATTCCACAAAAAAAAGGCATTGCTTGATAAACAGGAAATCAGCAAATAGAAATACAAAACAACAGCAATAAGCAATCACTTGAACTAGCTGTACACGTCTACCAAAAGGTTCCCTAATATGTGTCTTGACAAAAAAACATAATATACTACAAACTCCTGATAGAATAACAAATCAAAATATACAACTTTTTAAAAAAACTGAATTCCCTTTGTTTCAACTAATTATTCATCCACCCCCTCATTTATAAATACTTAGCAATCTAGTTCCCACCAACCATTAATAGCCATGACACTTTAACTATAAAAAAAACTATAAAAAACGAGGTTTAGGTGGAAAACCATTTCCCCAACCTACTATTTATATTTAATAATATGTGAAAACCCCTTCCACCATATCCTAACTTTATCCACATTATACAATTGTACGTCTGATAAAAAAACTTTACTCAAAACATTAGTCACATAACATCTAAATCCTTCTAAAGAGGGTCTCCTTTGATATAACACCCATTGACATCTTGTTTGCCAAGGCAATATCTTAAGCTTACCAAAAAATACTACTTAAAGTACCCTTCTCATATTGTTTTAAAGATGGGAAAACTCCCAATTACCAGAATATCATAATTTAACCGCTAACCATGGTAGATCCCATACTTTTGCCAAATGTTCCCACAATTTAATCGGAAAAGAGCACTGTAGAAAGAAATGTTCCATTGTTTCCTCCTGATTTATACATTCCGGATAAGGACAAGCTCTCTCTTCCTTTGCTTTATATTTCGCCGTTCCCCTAACATTTAATCTACCATACATCATGAGCCATTGACTCTCCCACATATAAACAGGCAACCTGGGATTATTCAGTTGTTCCAGTACATCCCAATTCCTTTCTATAGGGCAATTTTTGAAGCTTGGCTCAGTAATATAACTTAAAGACATAAATTCCTTATACAATGACCTCGAAGAACTCCTTATAATTTGATTTTGGTTACTTTCCATTTATATAATTTCTGTGCTGCAGGCTTAAAATATTCCGGCAATATAGTGTGGGGATAATTTAGGTGCACAATGCAACCAAGTTGTTAAATAATGCTTCATTAAATTTTTAAAGAAAAACTCTCCTGACATCCTGAAGGGCCTAAACCATATTTTAACGAAAAGGAAAAATAATGAAAACAAAAACAACAGGATCTACCATCCCCAAACCTCCTGTTTCCCATCCAAATAAGTAAACCCTCTTTTAACAGGGTTCAATCTATTCCCCCATAACAACTGGAAACAAATACTATAAAGCCTAGTCTCATACTGAGCCGGCAAGGGGTAAATTACAGCTAAATACTGTAAGCTTGGCAAAATAAATTGCTTTAAAACTTGAATCCATTTAATTTTAGTAAATTTAAACCTTTTCCATCTGTTTACTTTAGTTTCTATTTTGTCCAGAACTAATTTCCAATTATCCTCTGGGCAGTTCTGGGGCCCAAAAATTACCCCTAGAATTGATAAAGGCTCCGAAGTCATTTCTACTGAATTAAAATAAACCAGATCTTGCTGAAACATAACCAATAATAAACCTTTAGACGTCTTTAAATTAATCTTTGCATTAGATAAACTCGCATATGTGTCAAAAACTGAAAAAAAGACCTTTATTTGTGAGTATTTTGAAAAAAAAAGGCATACATCATCAGCATATGCCTGAATGGTGATACATGAATTTGTACCAGGAATGCTCACCCCCTGCCACAGCGGAGATGAGCTCACTACTCTAAGCAATGGTTCCAAAGAAAAATTATAAAGAAGGGGGCTTAAGGGGCAACCTTGTCGTACCCCACATTTCATTTTAAAACCTTTCCCCAATTCTCCTTTAATAAGTGGGAACACCTGAGCAGAATCATATAACCCTTTAATTAAATTCAGTAACCCCTCCGGGACCATAAAAAATTCTAGAGTGGCAAACAAAAAAAAATGGCTAACTCTATCAAATGCTTTTTATAAATCCAACGACACTATATAGCCTTTCTCCCCTACGTCATTCATCTGCTCAATTATATCCCTAATAAGACATAGAACTGATTGGATTCTCCTATTAGGAATACCACAGTGCTGAACTGGAGTAAACATCACTTCAGACAAAACTTTTAATTTATTGTTGATCAAAGTTGTGAGAATTTTATAATCAGAATTCAGCAAGGTTATTGGCCTCCAATTCTTAATCTCTCCCTTATCTCCTGACTTAAATATATATATCTGCAAACCCTCTGAAAGAGACCTGGGGCTTACCTCCTCCTCTAAAAAAAAATTAAAGACCAACCCCAAACAACACACAACTTCTGACTGAAACATTTTATAAAATAAATTAGAAAGTCCATCTAAACCTGGGGCAACATTGACTTTCAGAGGAATTTATAACCTCTTTAATCTCAGCGTTAGTAAAGGGTTGTCTAATACTTTTAAAAGTCTCGGATCCAGTTCCTTTGCTATAGCGGACCCAAAACTGTTTAACCTGTCTTAAAGTAGGAGTATAGTGGGACTCCATCTCCTAAAATGTTCTGTAATTTTATCCCTATAGCCTGAACTGAAACCACTTTCCCATCCCCTTGATTTAAAAAATCTAAAGAAACATGATCTTTTAAAGATTTACACAACTCAAAGGGGTCTCCAAACACAGATTTTGTCAAATGATTAGCAATTAACGCTTGTAAGGTTTTTGTCCTATCGTATTGTAATACCCTCATTTGTGCTTTAATTTCTGCAATTTGTAATGAAAAATCCTCCCCAGAGGAATTTGCCCATGTTAGTACTTGTTGTAATTGGTTTCTTAGTTTTGAATAGTCAAAAAATGCAGTTTCTGACGTCTCTTCCCATACTTTTTGAACCATGAAATACAATCCTCCTTTGTTTCCTGCCACCATTCCCCTAAATCCTGATACAAAAAGCTTACTGATAGTCTAGCTTTTAAAATCAATCTAATAGAATTCAGAACTACTTTTTCATGTAGGATGGAGGTGTTTAATTTCCACCTAGTCGCTGTCTACTATATCCCTTTATCTCCTACTTTTACCATCAAAGAGCATGATCCAAAAATTCCACTGGAATAATCTGAGGACTATCTGTTGGAATTTTTTTTGAAATGAAAAGATAATCTATTGTAAAACTTTTCCCACCTTTAAAAAAGGTACCCCTAGGCCCAGTAGTTCTGTTACCATTACAGGTTACTAAATCTGCTGTTTTAATAATATCCCTTAAGCAACATGTATCACAATATATATTTTTTCCATTCCCCCCCCCCCTTCCTGGCCCTCCTATACTACAGTTGAAATCCCCTTCCCAAAGGATAGGGATGGACGTTACCAGAAAAGGTTGAATCTCTTTTAAACAAGTTACCCTCCCTGACTTTGTTTGGGGGTTATAAATATTAATCAATCGTAAAGTATTATTATACCAATTCCCCTCTATAATCAGAATTCTACCTGAGCTTAACTCTATTAATTTGTGTAAACAAAAATCATAAGAATTAAAAAGAATCCCTACACCATCCGCCCTATCTTCTCCAAATGACCAAAAGGATGGTCCCCATGGCCAATCCTTAGTAAAAGCAGCAATCTGGTTTTTGGAAAACATCCATTTTTCTTGTAAAAAACAAACAGAAATTTGTAGATCATGAATTAACTGAAACACCGCCTGTCTCTTCTGTGCCTTCAAAAGACTATGGGTATTAAAAGTAGCCCATAACAAATCCATTACCAGTAATCAAAATATTTAGCCAATCCTAAAATTTCTGTTTATTTTTTCCTTCTTTTTTTTTCTTTCCCTTATACTCCTCCCTCTGAGGTGCCAAAGCATCTTGTATTGACACTTGAGAATCTGTATTTCTCATGTCCATCTCAAATCCCCAAAATAAAGCTGCATAAAATTTTAGTTTCCATGACCTCTGATTCTATAGGCGCAAGTGTCTTAGAAGATCTACTTGACCTTCTAGGGGCAATGGAGGTTGCAAAGGAGGACCGTAGCTACTGCTAACTCCTCATTTGGGGCTATTTAACAACAGGCTGCAAAGATCAGACACCTCCTTTGCCACTTCCTTTTCCAACGCTTTAGGCGGAGCAGTTTAGCTCCACTAACCCCTACTTTTACCTGAGGTTCTACAGTGCTCTGTGATTCCAAGGGGTCTTTATATATTTTCTACCTCCTGCTGGGATTCTCTGGCATCTTGTGCTTTCTGGATAATCATATCCGAATTCCCACAATTAGTCTTATTCTGTGCTGCCCATGGGCAGTCCCTAAATGCATGGTTCTGTTCTTCGCAGAGATCACATTTTATTGCGTTTGCACAAAACATGGTGACATGCCCCACTTCCCCACAATTATCACATTTAGGCTGATCACATGTACTAGATAAGTGTGTCCGAGCACCACATTTATAACATGCCCTGGGCTGCCCGCTATAAAAACAGACCCCCCTGTCTCTTCCCAACAAAAAAGAGTTTGGGATATGCTCAACCCCCAAGGCTGTTTGTTGCAATTTTACTTTAAATTTCCACCCTCCTGTCCAAAACTGCTCAGAATCTAAAATTGGCTCTGGATCACTCTGAACCTCACACTTCTGTGACAGCCAGAATATAATATCTTCTACGTTAACCCCCTCATTTCTAAACATTACCGTCACATACTTAATTAAAGGCTTTGATAAAGGGATAACTAAAAAAGGGGACCATAATGGGGAAAACTTTACCTGATTATACCTCTCCCAAAAGAGCTCCAATAAAGCAGGGAACGAAAACTAATATCATAATTATCCTCTCCTGAGATGTTTATGAAAGCAAAAACATCCTAGGAGAGAACTTCAAGAGACTCCTTTATTAATGTTTTGCCTACAAAGTATCTATTAGGTTTTTCCTTTAATCTGCCCCTGCTATCTGATCGTGCTGCATTCCTCTGGGAGCAGCTTCCTCTTACTCTGTGAAAATAAACTAGACATTAGGGGTTTCTCAGGCATAGGCCTTGACCCATCATTGCTATTCCCAGTACTTAGGATTGATGATGCAGCAGTTTCCCCTGTTTAACTTACTATCCACCTTTCCTTCTTTAATATTTTCTATTTCTGCTCTACTTTCCCTGAATTCATTTTAATCATTCCCCTCCAGGTTGCCATCCTGGCCCAGCTTTATCTAACTCCAAAGACTTATCCATGCTAAATCTGGAGTCCAGATCCCCTGCCCTAATTTCTTCCAGCCTGCTGCTGACAAAGCTGATTGTGGTGACCAATTTTCATCATGTTCAACAGACTGCAATGATTCAACAGGTTTTTCTTTCACTGTGCAAACATCATAAACTTCCTCAGACAGATGCACCTCTCTTTGTTTCTGTTGCTCAATATTATTATTATTTTTTTTAAAGTAAATTCAGTAACCCCCTTTTGCACTCCAGCTTTAGTTTGGTAAGTCACAGGGATATTTATTTCTACTCCCATCACACCCATATTAACGGGTTTAAACACAAACCCAGTCTCTTTGTTTATCTGGAAGGTGGGGAAGCCCTCTTTGAGAACCACAGTACTCACAGCCCCTTTTCTGAGTGTCTTTTCTTTAAACCCCGCACTCTCCAATTTTTCCTTTCTCCATTGCCTTTGGATCACCTCCTGTCCTCTTTCCGCAACCTCCTTCACTTTTCCCTTCATATCTGCCGAAACCTTTCCCCCTCACTGTTCCTCCGATAGCTCCAATGCCTTCATGCTATAAGCCGATAGACCACCTCTCTCCAGCTCAACGTGCTCCGCCTTCCCGACAACCAACAAACCTCGCCCTTGGTTTAAAAGCCTTAGCTTTAACACACTGAACACTTGCCAAGGGATCCTCCGCAAATACCTATTCAAGGAACTCCCTGCTCCTTCTGCCAGCATAACTTTCTCCTTGCCTCCGTTGAGCCAGGGTATCTGAAAATATTCTTCTCCTCCAGTTCCTCTCCGTGTCTCCTGTTAGCCTCCAAGCTCCATTTCTTTCCTGACTTCATGTCCGTCATCGATACAACCTCCTCCTCCTCCAGCAACTTAGCCACAGTGGCCATCTTTGCAACAGCAACCAAAACTCCCCTACTGGCCACTGAGTGCCAGCAGCGCAGGGGAGTTTCCCCGGTGTTCTGATCAAATTTCCCTCTTTCACTAAAAATACCACCAACAGCTTAATCTGGTTCAAGGTCAGTTGGCATTCATCTATATCGCCCTCCCCCGGGTCGTGCCTGAAAATAGACAGGATTTGTCTAGTGCACTTACCCGGTCAACAAAAACTAAATAAATAAAATAAATATGTGGTTCCTCTACACAAATATGGCAGTAGGGAGGAGGCAGAGAACTATAGGCCAGTCAGCCTCACCTCAGTAGTGAGGAAGATCATTGAGACACTGCTTAAAGAAAGGATAGTGGGACATCTGGAAGCCATCAGTGCCCAGGACCCTAGGCAGCATGGCTTCACATGGGTAGGTCATATCAGACAAATCTGATAGATTTCTTTGACTGGGTGATGAAGGAAGTAAATTGTGGGGAGTTGGTGGATGTTGCCTGTCTCAATTTCAGCAAAGGCTTCGACACCATCCCACATAAGAGGCTGGTTAACAAGATGGGTAGTCTGGGCATGGGAGACTAGGTGGTAAACTGGGTTAGAAACTGGCTTATGAACAGGAGGCAGAGGGTGGTGGCAACTGGGGTACAATCTGTGGAGATGGGGGTGACCAGTGGGGTACCTGAGGGATCTGTCCTTGGGCCAATACTGTTCAACATCTTCATCAGTAACATTGCAGAGGGTCTGGAAGGAAAGGTCTGCCTGTTTGCAGATGACACCAAGATCTGTAACAGGGTGGATATTCCAGAAGGGGTGGAGAAAATGAGGAAGGACTTGGTGAAACCTGAGAAATGGCCTGAGGAGTAGCAATTGAAGTTTAATTCAAAGAAGTGCAAAATTATGCACCTGGAGCATAGAAATCCTGGAGAGAGCTACAGGATGGGGGGGGAGTTGCTGGCAGTCACCAAAGAAGAAAGGGACCTGGGGGTTATTATTTCAGATTACCTGAAAATGTCAAAGTAGAGTACAAGGGCAGCAGGGAAGGCTACTGGCATGCTGAGGTGAATAGGCAGGGGTATCACCAGCAGAAGGCGGGAGGTAGTGATACCATTATATAAAACCCTGGTCAGGCCTCACATGGAGTACTGTGTGCAGTTCTGAAGGCCGCACCTTTGAAAGGACATTAATAGACTGGAGACGGTCCAGAGAAGGCTGACTAAGATGGTACAGGGCTTGCACCACAAAACTTATGAGGAGAGATTAAGAGGCCTCAATATGTACTTGCTGGAGGAGAGGAGGGAGAGAGGCGGCATGACAGAAACATTCAAGTACCTCAAGGGCATAAACAAGGTGCAGGAGGAGACAATCTTCCAATACAGGCGGAGTACAAGAATGAGGGGGCATGACATGAAATTGGAAGGAGGCAGACTAAGAGGGAATGTGAGGAAGTTCTTCTTCACAGAGAGGGTGGTGGACAGATGGAATGGTCTGCCACGAGAGGGGGTGGGAGCAAGCACTGTGGTTGGATTTAAAAATGCATGGGACAGGCATAGGGGAACCATAGCGGTAAAGTAGAGGGAGGGTCAGAAGCTGTAATCAAGTACAGGGCTTATGGGCAGACTAGATGGGCCTAGTGGTCCTTATCTGCTGACAATTTCTATGTTTCTATGTTTTGTATCCCCAGAACATTGTTTACTTTCCCTGGTGTCAAGTGGCACCCCCTCACCTTCTGATTGCTGTCCACATACATTTTCTTTCTTTCGCTGGTGTCTAGTGGCACCCCCTCAGTGCTGTCCTACTCTATAATAAAGAAAATGGTCCCTTGATGTCTTTTTCTACACATGTAACAAAGAAAATAGTCCCTCACTGATCTGACCCCCGCACCCCAACCTCACACTGAGAACTCACCACCCTCCACGCGCCCTCACTCACCTGAATAGGCCTGGGGTGAAGCTCCACTCTCTGATAGAAGACACGTCTTACTGTGGAAACCACCAATTGCAATCTGAGAAACAAAGGTGAATGAGGTTCAATGTATTTCAATAGGGTTTTCAACTTTGATGCATAACTTGGTCATTTTTACATACTGTATTTTGACACCAAATTTTCAACATGGTCTTTTGGGGACCCTATCTCATGAACAATGTTGGTGGAATTTCACAAATCCAATCCGAAAGGTGATTTCACAGTCGCTTGGTGAAATCACTTTTTGGGCAGGATTTGATCATTTTCACTACCTTTGTTCATGATGTGGGATCATAAGAAGGTGATGTTGGAAAATTTGAGGTCAAAATATGCTAAAATGGCACAGTTATGAACATACATTGAAATGTTACTACGCTCGCTCATAACTTTGGTAATTTTAAATATTTTGACCCCACATTTTCAACATAGCCACCACCTCATTAGTGTGACAGCTGTCATTTTTCAAATCCTAGCCAAAAAGGGTTTTCGCCCTGTGGCATAGAATGATGTTGTGGTGGCACAGAATGACATTTCAGTGGGGATTTGAACATTCTCAGCATGGCATTCATGAGATGGGGTAATAACAAGGCTATGATGACAATTCAGTTGCTGTTTTGGCTGAAATGCAAGTGCAGGGCAAAGAGGGCCCTGCGCTTCTATGGCAATATACATTTATGCATCTATGGAGGGATGGCAGTGCAGGGCCTATTCCACAGGCAAATGAGGATTTCATTATACTATCTAAAAAGTAAGTAAGTTCTTTGCAAAAAATGTGTTAATGCACCGATTAGGGTAACTTAATGCTGCAAAAGTAGGGAAATGTGGCATATGCTAGTGGGGTGGTCAAATGTGTGGCATTTACAATGCAATGCTAAAAAGTGCAAGGTAATGCACCTAGGGAAGAAAAACACGAAGACGTAGTACTGGATGGTAGGAGAGAGACTTAGCATTACAAATGAGGAACAGGATCTGGGAATTATCATTAACACCTCATTTAAGCAACTGAGTCAGTGCAACAAGGCCTATAGCAAGGCTAACAGGATGCTGGGATGTATCGGGAAGGGTACTGATTGCAGAAGAAAAGAGGTAATACTTTCCCTCTATAGATCCCTGGTGAGGCCTCATGTAGAGTACTGCATCCAGTTCTGGAATCCTCACCTCAGAAAGGCTAAGGATAGATTGGAGACAGTGCAGGGTAGAGTAAAAAAATGATTCAGGGCTAGCAGGGCAGATCCTATGATAAGCACCTCAAGGCACTAAGTGTGTACTCCCAGGAGACCAGAAGGGAGAGGAAAGGAGAGATATGATAGAGACCTTCAAGTTTCTTAAAGGAATTAACAAAGTGAACTGCCGGGAACTAATTAGCCTGAATACCAATCCATGGTCACATGGACATGAATGGAAATTAACAGGAGGTAGGTTCAGGAAGGGTGTGAGGAAGTATTACTTTGCAGAAAAGGTGGTGGAACCTTGGGGGTGAAAACAGTTATGGGAATCAAGCAGGGCTGGAACATAAAGAAGGGAATAGTGGTTACCAGGGGCAATAAAACCAAGGAGGAGAATAGTGAAATGATGGGAAGGGCTAGTACCCTGGAAGAACAGTAGGTTCAAAGGATTATAGGGAACTTGGGCAGACTGGATGGACCTCTGGTCTTTTTCTGCAGTCTTTGTCTACGTTTCTATGTTTCCTTCTTCACATAGTACCCACAGGGCCCTGCATGAAGAAAGCTGCAACAAACTGTGTTGGCAACATGTGGTGACAGATAGTCCTCTACCTTTGAAGACTCTATTACTATGAAGCACTGGCTTCCAGGTATACCTTCTGCTTTGCACAAGAGTCTATGGGCTGGGGAAGGGGTCAGCATTAGGGTTGACAACCCCAAGGAAGACCCCACCATTGATTCACCAAGACTCTGGAGACCCAAAGCCTTACTGTTCTGTCTCTGCAGGATGGGAGTGGGGTGTTAGGATTGGAAACCCTAACATTCCATTTCCCTGCTTTTGTCACTTTAGTCAGAATCCTAACTGATGCATTAATGAAGTTTTTTTGCAATTTCCTTACTTTTTCAGATAGTATAATCATATCCTTATTTGTCTGTAGTCATGGAAGCACAGGGCCCTCCAGGCCCTGCGCTTCCATTCATAGGACAACAGTGACCAAATTGTCAGCATAGCCATCTTATTACCCCACCTCATGAACCCAGCACAAAACATTCTCTAATCCACGCCAAAATGTAATTCTGCGCAACTGCGACGCCATTCTGTGCCACAGGTGTGAAAACACATTTTGGGCAGGATTTGAAAACTGACAGCTGTGACATACATGAGGTTGGGTAATAAGAAGACTATGTTGAAAATCTGGGGTGAAAATATGTAACAGTTCCGAAGTTACAACCGGGCGTACCAAAATTGCAACAAATGGTCATAACTTAAGCATTTTTTCATATTTTGACCAGAAAATTTTAAGCATAGTCTTCTTATGACCCCACCTCGTAAACCCCATAGGTAAAAATGTTCAAATCTGTGTCAAAATGCCATTCTGCGACACAGGTGCAAAAACACATTTCGGGCAGGATGTGAAAAATGACAGCTGTACCGTTCATGAGGTGGTGTGAAAAAATGGCTATGTTGAAAATTTGGAGTCAAAATATTAACAAGCATCTGTCAATGCCGAACGTTGTGTGCTTGTATTTGCTGTTTAGATGTTTGGCACTGATAGTGCAGAGGCAATAATTAAGAAATTAATAACTAGTGAAATCGCCATGACTGGGAAACTAGTACATTCATAAAAAATCACCAGCTATCGAGTGTTCATGGTACAGATAGAACTCGGAGATCACTTAACTCAATAATACAATGCTGCTGGACAATGATATGACCAGAAACAAATATTGCTGTACACAGCCATAAAATGTATAATGTGCATATTTCCACTAAATATATACATCTGCAACCAACTTAAAGTACAATGAGCAATCTTGTACTCTGTGCATGACAACGGGCCACGTGAAAGGCGAGGCCCAAAGGACTTCTCCTCTTCTGCCTGTTTCAAAATAATTTAGCAAAAAAGTTGCAAAACACAAGTATCTGGCAGCCCCTAACAGAATGTGGCATAGTAGTAAAACATACTGGTTGGGATGAATCACAGAAATGTAAGGTGCTTTTCAGGCGTGCAACTCTGCAGTTGTGCTCTGAAGGGAATGGAGAGCTGGAGCCGAGCGTGGAGGGAGAGGTCACGCCCAGAAGTGCCGTCATAGGAACAGAGGATGGCTGGCTAGAAGAAATGCCCAAAAGAACACAGGCCACTTTCAAGCCATGTTGGACCACACCCATTTTGGCCCTGTTCATTCCGCAATTAAAGAAAGAACCATGGGAGTTATTTTCTATGGCATTATGGCCCCAGACATCTTTGTTATTCTCAGTGGTTCCTGTCCCTAGTCTGGGGTATTTCCTTGACTCCTGTGTCCAGACCTGCTCTGTGGCCCCTGTCCCCGGACTAGGTTGTTTTCAGTAAATATAAGGGAACTAGGAGGGAATTTTACTGTAACTGCCTGTAAAGAAAAACAAGTCTGTATAACTTGGGAGACAGACGAGGAACTTTGTGAAAAATGAGGCACATGATTAGTCAGTTGGCATGTTGCTTGCATTACGTATTATAACATGTTCATCGGTATACCGTTACCGCAGTGACTCCGGCACAGCGAAGACCACCACAGTGGCAGGAATCAGGCAAAATACGCCCGTCGCTGTGGTGGTCTGTGTGGTGATCGGGACTGCCTCACTGGGTATTTACCCCTTCCCCGGTCCAACTCTGACTCGGAGTTAGAATCCTAGAGACCAAGGTGTGTGGAGGGCGGAGCCACCCACAAGGGGGGGTGGTTCGGGAGGCGCAGCTCCCGATTGTGTGCGCTGACATCCCAGTGGCTACAATGCCGACAGTCAGCATTGCAGCTGTTGCTGTAGGAGATGTCAGCGCTAGCACTGTCGAAGCACTATAGGTAAAACATGTTCATCATGGCCATCTGAACTGCCAGTGTGATCCTCTTAGCATCTCATCCTTATTAGACAGAAATTACTTGTAGAAAGGTTTGCATGTACAGTACCTGCAACAGCATCTTATAGGAAGGATGTTTAGTGGCCTTGGCTAACATGTCCTGAGAAGTCATGCTTAAGGCAAATAAACAAGGAGCAGCTGGAGGTGAGAATGTTCCCTTGAAACTTCACATTTCTTGAAAATATTGAACCTGTTGCTCAAACTTGTTCACCTCTCACTGTTCCCCTTCAGAATCAGACAGCAACTGGCACGTGCAGTAAAACAATTTATATAAACAGATCTCGTGACCTGCCCTTTGAAGCAGTCCTCCCCCACTGGGTTTGTAAAACGACCACAGCACAAACCCGAATGAGAGCTCTCTTTTTTTTTTTCTGTTAGAGGCTTATGTCCAGTTCCACCTCTCATGTCAACAAGCAGGAACTGTTTAAGGTGTTAACATTTTCTGTCATGTCGATTTTTGATCATGTTGGGCAAGTGGACACCTGGCAGTTACATCACTGAAGCTGCTGTCATAGTAAGACAAGCTAGATGAGCACCTCTCTGTGGTGAGCGCGGAGAGAATGATGCATCTAATGGACTAATTTCAGATCTGGGTCTTTTCAGGTTGTGGCAGTGAAACTCATTTAGTGGGTTTCTTTCTGATCACTGCCAAACCTGAATGGCCTGTATGTTCAATCCAACCCGATTCCCATCTCTAGTGTTTATCTTCACCTCAGCAGTTGATAATGTGTCCCAGTCCTAAAACTCTGGGTACAAATATTATTCATACCTGCTTTAATAACTCCAGTGGGTTCTGTCCCAGATAAAGTGCTGTCATCTCTACATTTTTCCCAACATTTTTTGGCTTCACAGATACCCTAGTCTTCCAAAGTTAACTTAAAAGTCATTGGCTGGGGGAGGAAATAG
This sequence comes from Neoceratodus forsteri, assembly GCA_016271365.2. Taxonomy (NCBI): domain Eukaryota; kingdom Metazoa; phylum Chordata; order Ceratodontiformes; family Ceratodontidae; genus Neoceratodus; species Neoceratodus forsteri. The sequence continues at coordinate 1,702,538,215 of CM028129.1, read as the reverse complement.
CAGGCTGATGACTCCATTCCAAAACAAAAATGGTTTTGCACTATGGTTTAACTAAAGAAATTGATGCATCATTCAAAATGCGTAAACTCTACAGTGATGCTCCGAAGGGACCGGAAAGCTGAAGCTGAGCATGGAGGGTGACATCACACCTGGAAGTGCCGGCATAGGAATGGAGGATAGCTGGCTAGAAGAAATGCCCAAAAGAAAACACAAGGAGATAGAGGAGGGATGACAAGGGAAAAATGAGATACGGGGAAACAAACAAGACAAAAGGTGTGGTGGGGAGAGACAGCAAGGAAAACGGAGGGATGGAGGTGAGGGTGGATAGAGAACAAACAAGGGGAGAAAAAGCTGGCAGGAAGATGGGAGAAATGGAGACCAGAGACATCGGGGAGCAGATCGAACAGCAGGGAAAGCGTCCAGCGAAACCAGCCAGGGGAATGTCATAAAGCCGATCAGCTGTTTGTTGACCTGCTTTATGCAAATGAAAGGGCTGAAGTGCTCTCTCATTGGAGTGCTCGAGTCCTTTCAACTACACAAAGTTTCCACCAAAAACTGTGAACCACTGTCATACTTAGCTTGCATGATCATTGGTCTGTCAAGGACAAGACCAACGTATCTTGACTTGCTTTGGACTACTCAGTGACACACTTCTGAAATGCTGTTCAGTGAAACAAAATGTCTCTTGTGCTTGCACAAGCAACGTAAAAATTACCAAAGTTACGCATGTGCATAGAAACATTTCAATGACTCCTCATAACTTGGACCTTTTTAGGAATTTTTTCACCAAATTTTCAACATCGGCTTTTTGGGACCCCACCTCATGAATATTGGCACTATCATTTTGTTAATCAGTCCCAAAAGGTGATTTCACACAACGACTGCAAAATCACCTCCTGGGCCCGATTAATGAAGTAACAGTGTTCATGAGGTTGGTTCCCAAAAAGCCTATGCTGAAAATTTGGTGAAAAAATACCTAAAAATGCCACAGTTATGAACATAAGTTGAAAACACCATTGAAATACATTATACAGCACTTACCTTTATTCCTTAGTTTGCAGTTTGACTTTGAAGAGTGCAGACGTGTCCCAGTCCACAGAAGATGACAGCATCTGACCTCCAGTGGTAAGTATAGGGTAAGGGTGTGTGTGTGTGTGGTGGTGGGTGCTCAGTGGGAGGGTCGGGATGGGGGGATGGGGTCAGAGGCAACGATGATGGATGGTTTTCTTTGTTTCAGGTTTTAACAAAAGTTAAAGACATTGGGGGACAGTTTTCCTTTGTTTTTCAGGTAAGCAAGAACATATTACAACTATATGGGGAGACTGTGAGTAGACTCCCCAGTGTCCCACATTACTGGGGGGGGGGTAACACATATTAACATTATTTGGGGACACTGGGAGTGGCCTCCAAAGTGTCCCATACTGGTGGGAATTATTATTCCAACAACGGGTGGGGCGGGGCATTTGACACCGGGGATGGGCATCCCGGCATTGGAGTATTATTATAAATATAGAGAAATAAAGAAGGGGGCAGTGAACGGAGGGTGGGGGTGCCACTAGACACCAGGAAGAGGGTGCCTCACATGTACAACTACAACTGGCAGCACAAGTTCCAGCTGCGGTTGCAGAAATCAAGAAAACCCTGCTGTTCTCATATGGAGAACAGGAGGGAAGCGTTCCTCACGTTGAAATAGCCACTGATGATTCTGGGTCCCAGAAAACCTCTCTGAAGCAATAATTTTAAAAAAGAAACATCAGAATGTAGCTAAATGGGTGAAGTTTACCTATGTTCTCATGTTTAGTTTTTTAAATTAATTCATTTGCTCCTGTTTTACTTCTTTTGTTTATCTCGCTAACTGGAGAAACAAAATGGCTGATACATGAAAAAGGATTTACCACTTCCGAAACAGGATCACGCATGTGCACAAAGCCATTGGACTCCTGCAACACAGGATGACCCTGTCTGTGAAAAGGGATTCCCTCCTGCAACATAGAATCCATTTTCATGCAGGACATCTATTTTTCCCATAGGAAATAATAGGAAATTCAACATTTAATAACCTTGGAACAGATTAATATTTTTTCACCAAACCTTCAAATGGCACATCTGTGAGGCAACAGCTTTCTACCCTGAAAATATCGTACCACACACTTAAAATAGCTTTTGAGATACTGGTGGACAAAAAAACATCAAAAAACACAAACGTTTCTGTTTTTTCAACACTCTGTATCCCAGAAACCACACAAGGGATTCAAACAAAATTTGTCAGATCAACAGACCCACCCCTAGCGGTCATGCATGCCAAATGTCATGCACATCTGTTAAATCATTACAAAGTTATTAAGCTGCAAAAATTGGTCTTTAACATTAAACACTCTCATTAACTCTCAGAATACCTCAACAAATACCAGCTACTATACCCTAACCAGCATGGCTTCAGACAGAACCATAGTACCACCACTGCCCTATTGGAGTATAAGGACTACACACACAAGGCAAATTGGTGAGGTCAGTGTTCATTGACCTCACCAAAGCCTTTGACACTGTTAACCATTCTCTTCTCCTGGTACAGCTGCAGAACCTGGGTGTGGCGGCCAATACCACATGCTGGTTCCAGGACTACCTGACTCTTAGAAGTCAATGTGTCAAAGTTGGGCAAACAGTGTCTAGCTCCAGAGAAGTATCATTAGGGGTCCCCCAGAGGTCGATACTGGGGCCCCTACTTTTCAGCCTTTTTTTTTAAACAATCTTCCTAAAGCATGTGATACTAAACTTATCCTATATGCCGACAATGCAGTATTTCTCAACAGCAATACATCCCATGATGCCCTCCAGCTTGAACTACAGAACTCTTTCAACACACTGGAGGACTGGTTCTGCAGACATAAACATCTGCTAAATTATAAAAAGATCAAGGCCATGCTTATATCCAGTCCCCAACACAAAAAGAGGCTCCCCTCCCTCGTCATCTCCAACACAGTCAGTGAACTGTTGGAACAAGTGCACTCATTCAAATACCTGGGGGTCACCCTAGATGACACCCTCACCTTCACCCAACACATCAACTCAGTGGTTAAGGTGGTAAACACCAAATTAGGTGTCTTCTACAGACACAGGAAATATCTCACCCCTGAGGCCCTCCACCTCTCAATCTCCAGCTCCATCCTATCAACCACTGGTTATGGCCTGGTGGCCTACAGAGTGTCAATGGATATGGCACTAAAGAGGGTTCATATTGCTCTCAATAAAGCTGCAGGCTCACATTGACTGCGGATCTTCATACGCACACTTGCTCTCTGCATGAATGGACTAACTGGCTGCCTCTAAAGGACAGGATCAAGTTCCAAACCTGCCTCCTGGGTAAGAAGGTGTTATTGGGCAAACCCCTCCACCCATGTATCCAATATCCTCTCACCAATTGCTACCCTCTATGACATCAGAGGTAGGATGAGGAGGGCCCTATTAGTACCTTTCCATCGTACTGCACTTGGACAATGCACCTTTGCCTATAAGGACCCCAAGTGGCTTAACGAAATCCCTGTGCCCATTCAGACCTCCAAATGCCTATCACACTTCAAAACTGGACTAAGACAACACCTTAAATCAATTGCAGAGTGTGACTGCCTCTGAAGGCTAGTTCCTCCCCCTCCTTAGCCTCCCTAGATGCTCATATGGCAGCCCTGCTGCACCTCGCTCCTCCGTACAGCTAGTGTCTGCTCTCCATAGTAGCCACTATTCCCCTCCTTTGGTACTCTCCCCCTCCATTAACCTACACCTTGCCCCCTGAACTGAAACTAGGCATCCACTCTGTTCCCCCATCCCCCCGGTCTCTCCTGCCTCCCTACCTCTTCTGACATGCCTAAGGCCAATCTCATGTCCCCACCCCATGTGGCTTTCAGCATGCCACCCCTGCTGTTCACTCTGAGTACATCCCTTCATCATAACTCCACCTCCGCACCACTTCCCTCCCCATTTCCCTTGTATGACCATTTAGTCAAGCACTTATCCGCTCTGGTACCACTTTCCCCATTCCCCCCTCCTTCCTGGCATCACCAGCCACTATTTCGCCCTCCTATTTTTGACAAAGCTTCAACATGAGGTTGCTTACCCTTTCTAAGTCTCCTGTCAACTCGAAAGGGGGTCTTCCCCTGCTTTCCCCACGTAGCTCACCACTGCTTTTCTATATCCTTTACTGATGCTGTACTAATTCCACGGTACTAGTGATAACACTGTAATATTGTAGCCTATGTATGTTCTATACCTACTCAATGTAATATGTCTATTGTCTGTCAACCTGATGTGGAACCTTTGTAAAAGAGCTTGTGCTCAAAGGTCTTCTCTGAATCCTTAAATAAATAAAGCCCTAACAATACTGGTGCTACCGCACCAGTATAATAATTTAGATATATATCTATATATATATATATATATATCCATTGCAAAAAACTTTGTTAATGCAACAGTTAGAGTTGAAGCAACAAAAGTAGGGAAATGAGGTGTTAGGGTTGAGACTCTAACCCCCCCCACTGTACCACCCCACCCCCACCCTCCACAGATCAACAGTCGACGGGGTGTGTCTTATGGTCATCGGCCCTAACTCTCACCCCATTCTATGTATAAGAAAGCTGACATGGTACAGAATAGGAGAATGAGGTGAGAGTTAGGCCCAATGACCCCAATGCACACCCCATTGACTGTTGGTCTGTGGAGGGTGGGGGGGTTAGGGTCTCAACTCTAATGTCTCATTCTCTACTTTTGTCACTTCAACCCTAACTGATGCATTAACAAAGTTTTTTGCAATGAATTTCCTTACTTTTTGATAAAGTGCAATCTTACTCTTATATGGTTTGGGGAGCACAGAGCCCAGAGCGCTGGGCCAGTAATGATCTGTCATCTTCCTGTGGAAGCACAGGGCCCATTCCATAACAGATGGCCTAGCAGTCCCACTACTGCTTAATGGTATCCATTTGTGGGAGCGCAGGTCTCTTTGGGCCCAGCGATCCCACCTATCTATAATTGTAGAGATGCAGCACAGGCCTAGACACATTCCAAGTAACCTTTGTGTGGCAAATGGCTCAATATCTCAGTAACTGTAGCAACCTTGGAAAAAATTCCACTGCAGTTGCAATGACGGACTGGCAACCTGCACACATGCTTAGTACACATAAAGGTGTACTAAGTTGTGCTTAGCAAAAAAATCTGTATCTCGAACCATTTTTGAGATATAGCCACAGAAAGGAGCCACATTCACCACAATGTTATCCTGTGGAAACAGCTTTGGAATGCCATAACGATGGAACTGATACCAACGTTTACACCAAACCAGCATAGGTCACATCTGTGGGACAACCCCTTTGTACCCTGCAAATTTCAAGCCAAAAGTCCTAACCATTTCTTTGCAGTGAACTGGCAAAGACACTGTAACCTTTAAAAATCCCTATTTGTGAGGTGCCAAAATCTTTGTTCGCGGGCCGAATCCTTGTTCGTGAGGTGCCAAAATCCTTGTTTGTGAGAAATCCTTGTTCGTGAGATAGGGCCATCTGGTCGTCTTCTCACGAACAAGGATTATGACACCTCACTAACAAGGATTTGACACCTCATGAACAAGGATTCTTTATTATAATCCTTGCTCATGAGGTGTCAAAATCCTTGCAGCCCAGGCCTAGACACCTTCCAAGTAACCGTTGTGCTGCAAATGGCTCAATATCTCAGCAACTGTAGCAACCTTGGAAAACATTCCACTGCAGTTCCTGGTTAAACAATTTCCCCCTTGTTCATGAGCTGAATCCTGGTTCATAAGGTGTCAAAATCCTTGTTCATGAGAAATCCCTGTTCGTGAGATAGGGCCATCTGGTCCTGATCGCATGAACAAGGATTTTAACATCTCATAAACAAGGATTGTCTCGCGAACAAGGATTTTGACACCTCACGAACAAGAATCAGAAACGAGTGGCGAACAAGGATTTTAACATTTAAAAATGGTGCTTTCTTTGACAAACCTAAAGGAAACCAAAGCCATGGGTTTGTAGAGGGCATTGCCCTGAACAAAACCCATACTTTAATGTCCACAGAAGACACCCCTGGGGCAAGTTACAAGGTTTGTTTGTCAGTAAAATTGAAAACAAGATGGCGGCTTGCGAACAAGGAATTTTTTCTCACCAACAAGGATGTTTTAAATCCTTATTCGTGAGCTGTCAAAATCCTTGTTTGTGAGGCAAATCCTTGTTCGCAAAATATACCCCTTTCCAAAAGACTGAACTGAGCATGCTCAGAACCCGAAATTTCAAAATTGAATAACTTTGGAACGGATTGATATTTTTTTCACCAAGCCAATGCTGGCTTGTTCCTTGGGGAAACCTTTTTCTACCTTGAAAATTTCAGGTCACAATTCAAAATGGTGTGGCCGCAGTGCAATGGGCACAAATCAGCAAAAACTGGCAAAAAAAAGTGAAAAACATACTTTTTTCAGTATGCGCTGCACAAAAACTACATATCCGATCTAAACAAACCATGGCATGTCAGAAGATCTACTCCACAGGACTGCAGGTACCAAATTTTGTGCACATCTGTTGAATGGTTGCAAAGTTATTAAAGTGCCAAATTTGGGATTTAACATCAAACTGCTTACACAACCCTAACTATAGTGGCGCTACCGCACCACTATATATATATATATACACACACAATAGGGGTGAGTGGTAAATAAGTGAGATAAAACAGCGTATAATCCACTGCAGTGTGATTGTTTCACCCTCTGCTCTACTGTGATGATATTAGACATTTACACACACACACAGGTCACAAAAGGTCACCGATATCATCACCCTAGGCAGCTTTCCCCTCAGCATGCAAGAAACACCTGTGCTGTTACCATGGACACAAATGCAGAACTACCTAAGAGGTCTCACTGCTGCCTACAGCTAACTCAGTGAGCACTACAAAACACACCTACCCCCCCAACTTCCAGCTCATTACTGTGATGCTCTCAACTTGATGCAGCCAGAATTCCAAACAGCACAGCTTCATAGACCAGTCTAAACTACTGCCTGCATCTAACTCAACTACCACTGAAACACACTCTCACTTGTTCCTCAAACTCTGATTCTCACCCATTACAATTACTGTGACAATCTCAACTTCACTGCAGCCAGAATCCTAAAGAGCACAATTTCACAGAACACTCTGCACTCTGCCTGCAGTTAACTTAATTACCATTGAAAACAGTATCAGCTGTTCTGACACGCTGCCTCTCAACTCATTACAATTACTGTGATGTTTTTAGCGTCACTGCAGCCAGACTGCTAAACAATACAGCTTCACAAAAGTATGTTTCTCACTCCTACCTAAAACTCCTTTAGCATTGCAAAACACACTCATGTGTCTCCCAGAGTTTATAACACTGCCAGCCCATTCAGAAAAGCTCACACACAGAATGAGCAAACACATAAATAAGAACAGAACACAAGACAGCTTAACAAAACGTCTGAAACTCTTGGCCCATTGTATATATCGAATACATGATGGGCATGAGTGTGATATGGCAAATATTGTCACTCCTGCATCGTGAGCTTGGATATCTCACTCGTGCCTTGGCACTCATGAGATATCCAGAGCTCACTCTGCAGGAGTGACAATATTTGCCATATCACACACTCATGCCATCATGTATCCCTCTATATATATATATATATATATATATATATGCAGAGAGAGAGAGAGAGAATATCTGCCAGGTAAGTTTCAGATTTGAGGGAATATCACCACTGAGGGGTCAAACAAGCCACAAAGGCATGATCCTGAAGGTCGAGTGGCCTTTATGAGATTATGTGATGCCAAGATGGTCATGTTTCATAAATATCTGGGACTTACCTATCAGATGTGTTAATATATTGCATAAGGTTGGTCTTGTTTGTTTTGTTCCCATCCCTTTCCAGGATCTCTTAGTGTACTGTAGTGTTGTGCTTGTAGTGCTTATCTGTAGTGTCATGGGGGTGCATGTGCTTAGTATAATGCTTTTCTGTAGTATTGTGGGGGCATGTGCACTTCATGTAGTGCTTTTCCACAGTGTAGTGGGAGAACATGCACTTAGTGTTGTGGTTTTCTGTAGTGTAGTGGGGGCACTTGCACTTACTGTGGTGCTTTTCTGTAGTGCAGTGGGGGCAGTTGCATGTAGTGTAGTGCTTTTCCAGTGCCAGCCTACTAGTGCACAAGTAGACTACTGCCTGTGACACCAGTCACTCAGGTTTAGGAACAAATCAGGGCTGCTGGAGGGCTGGCTGGGGGGATGATTGAGCATTCCGTGAATGCTTGCCTCCTCGAGGGAGGGACGGTTCCTTGCTCCCGCCACTCTACTGCCACATGGATGACGATAAGTGGCAGTGCCACAAAGCCAGAGTCCTTGGAGGGGAGCATCTACACTCTTACGTCTCAGCATCAGCTCTATATTGCAACACTCAGGGTGGGAAAAAAAAACACTGAAAATATCCCGACTGCACAGGATGTTGCCCACTGCTCTGCTGCAGGTCCTGCACTACTGAATGAGGCTCTCACTCCTTGTACTGGCACTTAAACTCTGTTACAGGGTAAGGGGTGGCTCCCAGACAATCCTTCCCATTGAGGATCATCCAGGGTGGCACAGAGGAGTGAGTTAAATCCCTGTGAAGGCGGGTGACAGAGCTGGGTACAACGGAGGTGCTGATAGGGGCTGGTCAGTGTTTAATATAAAAATATTTTACCTTGCTGAATATAACAGATTATACAATGGCTTAGAAAATACTAACTCCTGATTGGCTATCTGGCATGATTTACACTTTGTAAATCCTGCCATCACCCAATGGGAAAAAGTGCCAGCTATTCGCATCTCAAAAAATCCATCTGAGCCCCTGAAGTCGACAGCATAAAACTGCCATGTTGAATCCCCGTTAAAGTGCTGTGTCCCACAAGTAAACCCACAACACACAAAAGAAGGCATAGTAAGTCCACAAAATACCAACTAAACTAACAATCCTCCACAATAACTTCCCGAAACACTCTGGCAAGCAGCCTAACCCAAACAGTATTTCACAAATCGTTTTTGGGCAACTCCTTCCACGCAACTTACCTCTGAAACTTTTCCCCCCCTTGGGTTCCACTCCATTGCCACCCTGATCGCCACCTTCCCCAAACCATAAACTGCTCACTCCACTAACTCCCTCTGAGACAAAACAAAAGTTGTCTGATAACCCTGCTCATGAAAACTGATTCTTTCCTGTACTCCGCATATTGCCCTGAAGAGTGGCAGCGGTCCGTTCATACCTCCCACCATGTCCATTCAGGAAAATAAATATTTTAAGAGATGCAGTTTTTCTGAACTACAGAAACTGATTTTTAATGAAAAACGAGGGCTAAAAGTTGCAAAACTCACAACCAAAAAGTGGAGCCGTGATACTGTGCATGCAGCTATACATATCCTCTGATTTATACATATGCAATAATGCATGCCCAGTATCACGGCATGGCTTTTTGGCCATGAGTTTTACAACTTTTAGCCCTTGATTTTCATTAAACACCAGCTTCCCTAGTTCACAATACCTTAAAGTCTTAAAATATATCTTCAGCTAAGGGGCAAGGTAGGAGGCATACACGGGCCTCCCCAGCTTCAGCGCCATGTCGAACCTCCACTGGTACTGAGTTTTCCTAGTATGTGTGTGGTGTGGAGCACATGGGAGATAACAGGGCTGCCATTCCATTCAGAGGCACATAGAAATAATCAACATGAAGTTTGGGGAAAAGAGAAAGGGGTCTCAAGCCATTAGCAAGCCCGTAGAAATCAGGAAGCTAGGGAACCATTTCCATAGCAACAAGGGACTATTTTCTGGCACAGCAATACAACCAATGAAATCATTTAAAAGAATAAAAAAAATAACTTTTTCTTTTTTTCACCAAACAAAGTAGGGCATTATATAATTGCAATATGCCACTCGAGGGTGTGGGTGATGCCAGGATTTACCCACTTCTGGTGTGGTTTACTCACTCGGTCAGCAGCCTCGAGACTAAACCACACCAGGTGTGGGTAAATCCTGGCATCACCCACACCCTCTCATGGCATATTGCTTAAATCCCCTTTGTGGGAAATGGACTGTGCCACCTGAACTTAGAACTTCAGAATTTTAGAACTATGTGCATGAGACACCCTCTTAGGTTACAAGAGTACTTGTAAAGTTTCAATTGGCCAAGAATGATGTCATGATTTATAATATGGCATAACAGCAATCCGTGGTACAACAGCCTTTGTAAATGTATGACTTGCCATACAAAACAACAATGAGCCATATACTATCATTTCTTTGAAGACATACCCCGCTGTAAATCTGTTTTTTTTTCTAAGATGAAGTCATTCTCCAGCAAGTTTTTCATCAAGAGGACCCCCACCAAAGTCTGGCTTGTAACCTCATGGCATATGGGGACCTCAAAACTCATTTGCTGTAATTTGATGTTTTCTTTGGAGACAACTGATGTGGTCAAGATTTGAACTCTCAGCCTCTGGATAAACACATTAGGAGAAAACAGTTGTTCATGAAGAAACATCGTCTTGACATGGATTTTTCTCACTGTAGCTCTAATGAGCACTCTAAAGTGGCCATGAAATGGACAAGGGCGTATAACAAGTTTATTTGTCCAATAGTTTGCAATTGTACATTATACAATGGGGTTCAAGATTGGAGCATCATAAATGGCTGACTGGCACTTTTGAGCCTAAGTAAATTCTGCAACAACCCACACAAAAAGTGCCCATCAGTCAGGGTGCCAGCAGCACAACAAATTGAATCAATGCACCCACTCCCCGAAAAAATCAAAACAAACCTACAACCACTGTTTCACCAGTAAAGTCAGCTAAGAGAAACCGTAACCAGCTGCTCAGCCTCATTCCAGGAAAAATCCCTTCAGAGTTCAATGATCATAGGACTAGTGTGTCTTTTCACATACAGTTCTTTTTAAAGTAAAATCTGCTTTCCCCTTACTTCCTGCCTTACTTTCCCCCAGTGCTGCATTGTCCCTTGGCTCCTTCATGTATATGACCACAAACATGAATGTATACGACAACAAACATGAGCCCCTAGCATGCCCACAAGTACAAAAAAAAAGTTGCCCGATTAAACATTTTTATTTTTATTCCATTTTTGAGTTGCTTGCATGCATGTGCAAGAACCACATTGCATCAGCTTCCTTTAAAAGCGAGTTATGGAGGTGAGGCAGTGTTGTGTCGAATGGCAGCAGTCTGTTCTAGGGCTGTTCTCTGTGCGGTGAATAGAGGAGTATGCTGTAGATGACAGGAGTTAATGAGCATGCCACAATGCGTAAAGAAATTCGGCCACATCACTATGCAGTCAGCTGTTTTGGTGCATTATGCGGTGTCCCCATGGTGACGGCTTCTCTGTCGGCCTCTCACAGTCCCCATGAAGCTGAAGGAAAGCTGCTGCCCACCATTCGGTGTGCCTTCCTAGTGAAACATTTCAATAAATAAAAAAAAAAAGCTGATGGGGTGCACAATCCCCGTTAGCATGAACCCATCCCCAATTCATTTGCTGAAGGGGTAGCCCAATCACCATCGGCATGATGCACCTTCCCCATTTGTTGTGTGCCGAGTGGGGTGCACAATCCCCCTCTCGGATCATGCACCCCCCAGCACACTGTAAGGCTAACAGGGGTGCTCAATCCCCTGTTGGCTCCACTGCCCCCTCCAAACAAACTTCCTGGTGCCACGCTGGGAGCCCACCCCAGTATGGCAAAAGTCTGTATAGACCACGGGGTGCCCAATCCCCCATCGGCTTCAGTGCCCCTCCAAACAAACCTTCTGGTGCCATGCTGGGAGCCCACCCCAGCGTGGCAAAAGTCCCCCATCGTCTTTGTAAAAAAAACACCTAGAAGAAAAAAGTGACCCTCGTTGATTCTCTTGCCCCCCCTTCCCCAACCCACGCCCACCTTCTGCACACCCCACCTCCCCACACCCCCACCTCACCCCACACATACCTCTGGAGCCCAGCGCGAGGATCTTCGGTGGACTGGGAACATGTCTGCCCTCTTCAATGCCAACGGCGAACTGAAGACATGCCAGTAAGCTGTATAATGGCAAAAATGGTTTTTTTTCAACTTTGGTGCATATCTCAGCCATTTTTGGGAATCTTTTCACCAAATTTTCAACATGGGGTTCTTCGGACCCTGCTTCATGAACTCTGTCACTGTCATTTTGTTATTCAGTCCAGAAAGGTGATTTTGCAGTCACTGCGCGGAACCACCTTTTGGGACTGATTAACAAAATAAGTGTCACAGTTTATGAGGTAGGCCCCCAAAAACTCTATATTGAAAATTTGGTAAAAAAATTCTCAAAAATGGACTTTTATGAGCGTGCATTGTGCAGTCCCTATGCACACATGTAACTTCGAGCACTTTTAATGTTTTCACTCCAGATTTTCAACATTGCCAATTTACCACACCTTCTTATGAATGGTACAGCTGTCATTTTTCACATCTTGTCTGAAATGTGTTTTAGCACAAGTAGTGCACAATGGCGTGGTCAGTATGTGAAATCCATGTTCGGGACAGATTAAGAAAATCACAGTTACACTGTTCATGAGGTATGTTCCCAAAAACCCTATGTTAAAATTTGGTGAAAAAATTTCCAAAACTGACTGTTTTATGAGCGTGTGTTGAGCAGTTCCTATACATGCTTGTAACTTTGAGTCTTTTTAATATTTTCATTCCAGATTTTCAACATTGCCATTTTACCACACCTCCTTATGAATAGTATAGCTGTCATTTTTCACATCTCACCCAAAATGTGTTTTCACACATGTAGCGCACAGTGGCATGGTCGGTGTGCGAAATCGATGTTCTGGACAGATTAAGAAAATCACAGCAACACTATTCATGAGCAGAGATCTTAAACTATGTTGAAAATTTGGTGGAAAAAGTCCATAAAATAACTGTGTTACGAGCGTGCATTGTGCAGTTTCCACACACCCTCATAAGTTCACAAATTCGTAATAGTTTCAGTCCAGATTTTCAACATTGGCATTTTTCCACACCTCCTTATGAACAGTACAGCTGCCATTTTTCACACCCTGACCAAAATGTGTTTTTGCACTTCGTCACAGAATAGCATAGTCGCTTGGGAAATCAGTGTTTGGGACAGATTAAGAAAATCACAGTGACACTGTTCATGAGCGGAGGTCTCAAAATGCCTATGTTGAAAATCTGCTGTAAAAATTCCCAAACTAATTACATTACGGGTGTGCATTGCACAGTTTCTATGCACACTTGTGACTTCACCAGTTTTTTTATATTTTCACTCCAGATTTTCAACCATGCCATTTTTTGCACCTTCTCATGAACAGTACAGCTGTCATTTTTCACATCCTGTTTGAAATGTGTTTTCGAACCTGTGGCACCAAATGGTGCAGTTGCTGTGCAAAATCACCTTTCGGCCAACAAACTGATAGTGTCACTGTTCATGAGGTGGGATCACAAAAAGCCCATGTTGAAAACTTGGAGTAAAAATACCAAGAAATGCCCAGGGCGTTAGGGTTTTTGACTATAATGCCCTATCCTGTAGGGACTGACAGGCATCAGGGGTGTGACATGGGATTGTCAACAGTAATGCTTATGCCATTCCACCCCCACCCCCTCCCTGCAGCCAGTGACAGGCATCGAGGTGCGCCATGGACTCTTTGGCCCCAGAGTTCACCCCATTCTCCTATACTGCACCCATTTCAGCATTTTTCCTTATGGAATGAGGTAAGTAAAGCCCAAACACCCAAGGCACACCTCAACACTTGTCAGTGTCTGCAGGGTAGGGTGAGGTGAAATGTCATGATCGTTATGGGCGATGACCCAAAGGCACACCGCAATGCCTGTCCATCTCTGCAGGGTGGGGGTGGGTTTGGCATCAGTTCAATACTTCACTGCCATTCCTATACTGCATGGGCCAGATTCTCAAAGGGGCCTGCATCTGACGCAAGCTGTGGCAAACAGCAGCTTGCACCAATGCCCAGTGCACCAGGGACCCTGCACCTTATTCAGGTACAGGAGGGGTCCCAGCTGCTAAGTCCCCATACTTGTGCCAACCAGAACCCTGTGGCAAACCCCAGGTGCACCACATGGGTCTGCCACAGGCCACCAGAGACTAACACAGGACCCCGTCCTACCAGGTAATGGGCATGTGGAACCAACCTGGTGGGCCGGTGTCCCCCCACCATGTTTGGTGCAACTGGCACCTGGCCACGGAGGTGAGTGGTGGGATGTGCCAGGTGCCGGAGAGCAGTCGGGACTGGTGTACGGGGGGGTGGGCACCACCTGGTAGGGCATGGGTGGCCACTGTAGCACCATAAGTTGGTGCTGTGGTAGCACTGATGGGGCGGGCATCGGAGATTGGGGGAGCAGCTGCCAGTATGGGCAGCATCAGGATGGGGGTACCGACATGGTACATAGGTGGCATTGGGGAGCTGTGAGAGGTGCCATTGGACCACTAGGATGGAGGACACACACACGGGACCACACTCGGGGTTGTATGGTGGGTGGACACAGGCCACACACAGGCATGTCATCCAGGGGAGAATGTCTAAGTCCCTTTACGCCTGCCCTGGCTGGTCAAAGGGCACTTAGAATTTCTCCTGCTTGATGATATCTGTTAACCAACAGCCTACTTCCTCCTACCCCCCCCACTGGAATTGCTTTATGTCTGTCCCATGCATTCTTGAATTCCCCCACTGTTTTTGACCTCATGACCTCTTCAGGAAGGCCATTCCATGCATCCACCACCCTCTCCATGAAAAAATACTTCCTCACATTGCCCCTGAGCTGTCCTCCCTCGATCTTCAAATTATGCCCCCTTGTTCTTGCACAACTCTTTTTCTGAAAGATGCTACCCTCTTGGACTTTGATGATTCCCTTGAGATACTTAAAGGTTTCTGGCATGTCCACCATCCCTCCTTTCCTCGAGGGTATACATATTAAGCTCCTTTAGTCTGTCTTCGTATGGCTTCTGGTGCAGACCCTGCACCATTTTAGTTGCCCTCCTCTGGACTGCCTATATGCTGTCTATGTCCTTGCGGGGATGGGCTCTTCAGAACTGCATGCAGTATTCCAGATGGGGGTCTCGCCAATTGTCTGTACAGAGGGATAACAACTTCTTGTTTTCTACTGGTGATGCCTCTCCCTATGCATCCCAGTATACCCCCCAGCTCTCCTTACTGCCTTCTCACATTGCTTGCCTACCTTCAAGTCATCTGATATGACTACCCCAGGTCCCTTTCCATTTTTGTTGTTGTTAGTACCTCCCCCCCATATTGTGTACTAGTCCCCTGGGTTTTTGTTTCCCAGGTGCATTACTTTGCACTTCTTTGCACTGAATCTAAGCTACCATACTTTTGACTATTCCTCCTACCTTGCCAAGTCCCTTCTCATCCTTTCCACCCCCCCCGCATATCAATTATGTTGCAGATCTTTGTGTCATCTGCAAAGAGGCATACTTTCCCTTCCAGACCCTCTGCAATGTCACCTATAAAGACATTAAAGAGGACCGGTCCCAGTACTGAACCCTGTGGTACCCCACTAGTAACCCCCCTTTCTTCGGAGTGGACTCCATTTACTATTACCCTCTGCATCCTGTTGTCCAGCCAATGTTTTACACAGGCTATAACACTAAGACCCAATCCCAGACGGGCTAATTTGTTTATTAATCTTTTGTGTGGGACTGTGTCAAATGTTTTGCTAAAGTCTAGGTAGGCCATGTCCACAGCCCCTCTCTGCTCCACTACTTTGGTCACCCAGTCAAAGAAATTGATTAGCTTCATCTGACATGACCTTCCTGCTGTGAATCCATGCTGCCTTGGGTCTGTGCCCCACCAGCCTATAGGTACTCAACAATTCTTTCCTTCAGAAGTGATTCCATCATTTTCCTTACCACTGAGGTCAAACTAGCAGGTCTGTAGTTTCCTGTCTCTGCTTTGCTCCCACTTTTGTGAAGTAGAATTACATCCACCCTTCTCCAGTCCTCAGGTACCACACCATTCTCCCATGATTTGTTAAAAAGGGTAGTTAGTGGTGTCACTAGTTCTCCCCTTAGTTCTTTTAGAATTCTGGAGTGAATCCCATCAAGCCCCATTGCTTTGGTCACCTTCAGTTTTAGGAGTTCTTTACAATTTTGTAAAGATCACTGAGACCCATAGCTATAATTCAATTAATATGTTTTCTAATAAGCCTTAAATATGTCACAAGTATAACCAGGCAAATTGCTCATCTCCTTACAAGTATATATAAAAAAATGTTCGTCAACGTGGCCCCTCTTATGTCAGTGGGAAGTGCATTCCATATTAATGGTACAGCAATACCAAAGCATGATCCACGGAAGATTTTAATCTAGACTTGGGGATGTGGGCCCACATTTCAGGGACATACTGAGCAGCCAGGGGTATAGGAGATCAGGAGATCTGTCTGGTAGCTGGGACCCAGACCATGCAGGGCCTAGTAGGTCAACAACCATACCTTGAAGCTGATGTGCTACCAAATTGAAATCCATTGCAGTTTGCAGAACATGGGCATGATATGCTCAGACTGTGAGGTACCAACAATCATTTGGGCTGCAGCATTCTGCACTAACTGCAGGTGGTGCACGAGCCCTACAGATAACCCTGGGTAAAGCGAGTTGCAGTAATCCAAGCTAGATGCAATGAAGGCATGCACCAGTGTTGACAGATCAGTTGGCACAAAAAAGGGCACCTCTTCGGACTAGATTCTATAAACTTACTTTTAGGGCCTCCTTGGGACTAGGAGTCCTGGATGGCCCCCTTTCTAAGGAGCAAGGTCCCACCTCCCCCAGTTTAACCCAACTTCTGGGATCAACTTACACAAAGCTAAAGGCTGATAAGAGAGAGATGTTTGCCATCCCTGAAGCTAGACCCAGAACAAGTGTCACTATTCCCAATATAGGTGAGTCATCTTTCCTGAAATCCTCAAGAAAGGTACACAGAGAGAATGTTTATACAGACCAAATCGCCTCTGTTAAAATGACAGGTTCTCTAAACCTGTAACTGTATAAAATAAAGTATTGTGATATACTGTACAATGCCATCTGTTGTACCTAGCCCTTTTAGCTACAGAATCCCTTTATCACCATACATTCTGATAAGAGGGATAAGAAGAATTAAGTGGAATCTATACGTTTCCAGTTACAGCGGAAGTGTGTGGTAGTAGTTACCGCAAAACTATATCAGGTATCCCAGTATGTGCAAAAAGAAATGGAAATTAACTTGTATTATCCTGCAAGAGATTTCATGGCAATCTACTATAATCATGCTTAATCCTGGTGGACGACACTGTAATTGAAAAAAGGAGAATTGGATTGAAAAGAAAAGATCTTTATTAGGCTTGAAGACAGACACATCCAGTAAGTAATACTCAAGCGCTCCAGTTATCTAAAACAGCAGTGCATATTACAGAGAAACTGTTTTATTCTCTACCTGTTTATCCATGTTAGATTGCCTCTTTTCATCTGGCTTATAAGGCGCCCTTCATCCCCATCTTGAGTCGGCATTGGTATTTTTTTTTAGACTTGAAATAATAAAAGGAGTGCTCCCTCTAATTAAGCAATAAGGAGTGACCAGTGGTTATGTTACTGACATACTAACATACTAAAATGCCAGCAGAATAGGCCTAATGGTCTTTTGTGTCTGCTCGTTTGGTCAGCCCCCACCCTGGGTGCTGACCTTGCTGTCCCCCTCGCCTTCTCTGGCTTCTCCCTTCCCAGTTCCGGATATTCTTGCTGCATTGGATTTTGCTTCCTGAACCCTTCCCCTGTACCTGTCCCACCCCCGCTTGAACCCCTCCACTGTCTCTGCCTCCACCAGCCCCCTAGGTAGTGCATTCCATGGCTCTACCACCCTCTCAGTGAAGTAGCACCTCCTCCTTTCTCCCCTGAATCTTCCCCCCTCCAGCTTCCACCCATGCCCTCTAGTGGCCCCTCCTCCCTTCCTTGAAGCACCCTCACTGTTCCTCCCCTATTTACCCTCTTCATGTACCTGAAGACCTCTATCATGTCCCCGGTCCTTCTCTCTTCCAAAGTGTACATATTTAGCTCTTCGAGCCTCTCCTCATAGGTCCTGTCCCCCAAGCCCCAAATCATTTTGGTTGCCCTCCTCTGGACCCTCTCCAGGAGGTTAATGTCCCTCTTTAAGTGCGGCCTCCAAAACTGCACGCAGTACTCCAGGTGCGGCCTCACCAAGCAGTTATACAGAGGGAGTATCACTTCCCTCCTTCTGGAGGTGATCCCCCTAGCGATGCATCCCATGTTAATGTCAGTTAATCACTTTCTGCGGTGTAATGTTGCAGGAGGTATAGCTGACTGCTACAGGCCCCTAGAGGGCAATTAATGGTACAGTAACATAACCTCTGAGAGTGCCTCATTGCTACTATTATAAAATGTGACTTTTAATAGTGGCATATGCTGTTCAGCATTTAATTATGCTCTATGTGTATGTTAACCAGAGATTACCATAAGGCTGGTAAATGCTTACAGCCAGTTAGGAAGCTGTAGTTCTTAGACCCTGCTCAGAATATAGCTATCCCCAGGCTTTTGTCCGTATTCTCAGCTTTATCGGAACACACAGAGCTCAATCCTCAGTCACCGTTTTTACGGCTGTGGGCGGAACCTACAGCCACTTTGGGATTGATCGTATCTTACAAAAAACAGCCAATCATGGAACCTTCTGTTGGACTTTTGGAAGTATCCTTCCGAAAGTCCAACGGAGCTTGAAACACTCTGCCATGATCAGCTGCTATGGAATAACAGCCACAATATTTCAGCTGTTACTTTCACATTCCAGGGCAAGAACTGTGCATGCGTGACTCAAGCGCATGCACAGTTTCACTGGCTCCGCCATGCTGTGAATGGCAACATGCCATTCATCGCAACTACACATGTGAGAGTGCCACACATGCACAGTTGCATTGTCACCACCATCTTTTGGATGGCACTCCTCCCACACCCTCCCACTGCTCCAGTCCTCCCCGCTCCCTTACAGCATCAACTGCAAAGAACACCCTCCCTCACCCTTTCACTGCTGCTGTCCTCCCCGCTCCCTTCATTCCCCATCCCTGCACTGACATCAGGGTACCCAATCCCCATGTCAGCATTATGTGCCCACCAACTCATGTGGCACTCTGGGAGCCTACCCCATTGTGCCAAAATGTATGTGGTCCCTGTACTGACAATAGGGTGCTCAATCCCTGTGTTGGCATTATGTGCCCCCCACCTCATGTGGCACACTGGGAGCCCACCCCAGTATGCCCAAATGTATGCATTTTTCCCTGTAAATAAAGAAAACCATCCCCTGACATGTTTTTTTCCCTTGTAAAAAAGAAGATGGTCCCTTTTCATTGCCCCAGTCCACCCTTCCACTGAGCACTCACCTCCCCGCACCACCCCCTATGCCATACATACCTCCGGAGGTCAGTGTTGTCATCTTCTCAGAAGCGGGACACATCCGCACTCTTCACAGCCGAACCACAAACTGAAGAATCAAAGGTAAGTGTGCTATAATGGCAATAAATGGGGTTTTCAACTTGCGTTGATAAATCACCCATTTTTTTGAATTTTGGCCCCAAATTTTCAACATGGGGTTCTTGGGACCCCAACTCATGAACACTGTCACTGTTCTTTTGTTACTCAGTCCCAAAAGATGATTTCACTGTGGCTGCATGGAATCACCTTTTGGGATTGATTAACGAAACAACAGTGCCACTGTTCATGAGGTGGGGTCCCAAAAAGCCCATGTTGCAAATTTGGTGAAAACATTCCAAAAAATGGCTGATTTATCAACATAAGTTGATACAGTTTGGGCCACTACAAAAACTATGCTCACTAATAATATGCTCACCCACAAAATTATGAAAAATAACAACAGAACTTTATCAAGTGCAATAATGTCCTTTAGAAGGAAAAGATGATTAGGCAGTGGGCAATTAGTTTGACTTTTTGCAGTATGACCCCCTCAGATGGGAAACAGACCCTCCCCCATGCCACACATGGAATCTCCTCTGCTAACTATTCTTTCAACCCCATTACCTACAGTAATGGCAGTCCCATAGTGTCAGCTAATTTCCCACAAAAGGATTTTACTTTCCAGGGGCCCGATATTCAAAAGCTTGCATGGGTGCTAATAGGTGCTTGCCCACGTAAACTGGGTTTTGTGTCAAACCACTATATTCAAAGGGGCAGTTGCACAGGCAAACAGGGTTAGCATCCATGCAAAATATAAGTGGGTGGGCAAAGGGGGGGCGAGGACAGGAATGTCTGCACAACCCCATATTCAGTGGCATTGCACTGCGCAAAAGGGGTTAGTGTGATCCGTTTGTGCAGCACAAATACCGCCGTAGAAAACCCCGTCTTACTCCAGACACCTCTAGTTGCTGCCGGAGGTACTTCAGCTAACTGCCAGGTTGGCCAGTGGGGCAGCACACCCACCCCTTTGTGGTCCATGGCACCCCCCCCCGTAATCACCCACGAGGCACTCAAACAGTACACTTTCTTGCCTTGTGTTGCACCCCTTCCTGCAAACAGCAGTCTGCAACATGAATAAAGGCTCCCAGGTGCCTAGTGGTCCCCCACTTCTGATCACCGTCCTCATGCCCAATGAAGTTCTCCTTGGTATCTAGTGCCCCTCCTCCAATCACTGTCCCTGCGCCTAATGAAGTTATCCCTGGTACCTAGTGGTCCCCAACCTCCAATCACTATCGCCATGCCCAGCAAAGTTATCCCACGGTGCATAGTGGTTCCCCCCCTCCACTCATTACTGGCCAACTACACAAAGACAGACCCCCAGGTGCCCAGTGTCTCAAGTTCTCCCCATTCCATTCCATTCCCAGCCTGTTAAAGATAATAAATGTCCCTGGCATCAAGTGGTCCCCCCCTTGGTCACTGATCACTTACCCTAAAACAGACACACCCTCCATCCCTGTGTTTATGCTCTAAGTAAACTGTATGGTGCTGGGAAATAAAAAACATTAATGCTAGTTGTGTCCAGCTACCCCCCAATTTTGGGTGCCACCCGTATCAACGCAGTAATTAGTGGTGTCTAACACTTCCCCCCAATACTGAACACCAAACCAATCCCCCTTCCCCTTACCAGACTCTCCAGTGCCGCAGGAGTGCATGGAGCAACCAGCACAGCCCTCCTCACACCTCCTTGGCCAGATGTCATCTGTCCAGGCGGGGACTGTGTGTCTTATTTGTAGGACAGGGTGAGGCACACTGTCGCATAAATAGGACATGCTGTCTGTGTTTGGACATATGATGACTGACTGAGGAGGTGTGAGAATTGTTCTGCCGGTCACCGTGTGTGCCAGTAATGGGAATGCAAGTGTCCTCTTAGTGCCTTGCATGCCCAATGGGCTCATTTCCATGGATCCCTCTGAAAATTGCAAATTTCACTCTGACACTATCCATTCTGGTGGCTTTATTCCCTGCATAACAAGAATCCATGTTGGGGCAGCATTAATTGACTTACTGCTGTGCCGACATGGCACTATATTCAGTCAGATAGCATTGGTGCGCTACTGGACTAAATATTATAGCATCTTCAGACTCCTGGGCTCTTGCAAAGAGCAGTGCAAACATCTGTGCTCCGCTTTACACTTTTTTGAATATCACGCATCAGATATTTTAATTACTACATTTCTAAACAGTTAATGTGTACCTAGGCTACCACAGTGTCAATGCTGCAAGCACCAGCAAAACTGGAGCTGCAGAGATGTGGAGATACACACTCCCCACTCCCACAGCCAAAACAGAGACAGCCTCCTCTGGTAGGGATCTCTGGGTGCCCTCACTGCTCACAGCTCCTTTAACCACCATTCCTCACTGGCCCAGACATTGCTTCCAAGCTCCCAAGAAGATCTGGGATGCCCTCCCCTGACTAATCAAAGCCCCAGTCTTGGGCCAAAATAGCAACTGGATCAGCCCTCTCTCTGACCAGCCCATCTGGTACTGAAGCCCCTGTGGAGCACCATTAAATAAGCAGCTAGACCCCACTTGAAGTGGTGTGCATAAATACTTTATGTTTTACCAGTTTACCCTGTGAATGCACCACACAGGGCTTTTCAGAGGGTGGGAATTGGAGTTACTTTTGTTCTACAGTGGAGTACCAGACTGCGGTAACTGTTCTTATACTAAGCAAATTTCACCCAGGTTTATCTGTGAGTGATTCACAATTACCTCTCTTCCCTCCTCCTTCCTCCCTAACCTGAGGGGACCAGATCTTCCCTTTTTTCACCCTCTTGTGCAATTTTCTGTCGGCTGCTAGACTGGCACAAGGTTCACTGATCCACAGCTGCAACAAACTCCGGGTGAATCAGGGACCCTGCGGCCTATTCCAGAAAAAAATGGGGGTCCCAAGAGTTGCCACAGTTGCAGAGTTGCATTAAGCCTTTGGCCCCCCCGACCCGACGCAACCCTAGTGGAGTTGCAAAGGTGGGGGGGGGAGAATATGCTTGCCAGGTCAGTATTGGGGGCAAAGGGACCAAGGGTTGCCATAATGTGCAATGGGAGCACTGCAGCAGTGGCAGGGTTCAGAGGTGGCACCAAGCAGAGGTACCATGGCCTGTGTGACAGAGTCACTCAGCCCAGGTACTATGAGATAGGCATGGACAGACCCTGTCCCAAACCCCAGATGGCAATAGACCTGGCACCTGTCCCAGAGGTGACACAATCCCCAACAGTGTATTAGGGCATCAGCCTGACTCCACGTGGTGGGCTGTTTAGCAGGGGGACATCATAGTGCCCAGGGAATGTTCCTGTCCACCGACTGCACCCATAATCTGTAACCAATGCCACTCACCACATGTTGGGGACTGTGTCACCTCTGGGGCAAGTGCCAGAGCTATTACCACCTGGGGTCCAGGAAAAGGTCTGTCTGTGCCTACCTCAGTGCACCTGGTCCACACAGCTCTGTTCCACAGGCTATGGCACCTCCACCAGGTGCCACTTCTGAACCCTGCCACTGCCACCATGTCCCCTTTGCCTACTATGGCACCCCCACTGATCCCTCTGCCCCCAGTCCTGAGCTTGCAGGAACCCCTTACTCACCTCCCTCCAAGCCAATGGCACAGGGCCCTTAGACCAGTTTATGGCTGTCGTAACCTCAGCCACCTCATGCATCCACAGTGGGGCTTCTAAAATCCCAAATGAGGGGATGCTGCAGCTCCGCCATGGTGCAAGCCACCTTATGATTTGGCACACTACCTCCACTGGTGCAAGGATGGTGCAGGGGGGTTTGGCGCAAGGCATCCCAATTTTGGTGCGACCAGCAAAATTAGGATTGCCACATTTGGCGCAAGGTGTGACTTGTGTTAAATCATTTTGGCACAGGCACCTTACACCAAATTTTAGGCTTTGAAAATCGAGCCCTGGGACACCAATTGGCAGGTCTGTTTCCCACCACGTTTTACCAGTAAGAGCATCAGCAACGTTTCAACTTATTAGTTGAAAATAATGTTTTTTTCATGCCATTCTGTGCGTCAGTTTTTTTTCTCTCAAGTGTCGTAGTTCTGGAAAGAAGTACTTACTGCTCAATTGGCCACTCGAATGTTCAGAAGGGATGCTGCATAAAAGTTCAAGTAGTAAACTACAGGTCTATTCTCCAGCTCGAACATTTGTGGACACTTGGATAAGACCCTGTCAAATGACATTACCTCTTATAGTCCTGTTGCCAGCTTGGACTGTGGGACAATTGGAGCATTCCTAACAAGGGCTACCCAATATGAGTACTCAAGCTGAACTCTGGACTTAAACATGTTTGGTCATATCCATGCCTCCTCCTTCCAGAAGGAGCCCTCATAAATGTTCATGAAGGATGCTCTGCAGTGCGAACATTCAAAGACAGTCCCAAGCAGGATGCATTCACTAACTTTCTCATATGAGATTTCCCAGTCTGAACAACTGTATTAGACCTAGAAGGTCTTATCCTCCAATGTCATTGCAAGGAAAACCACCCTTACTGGGATTCGTTTGATTGTTATGGTCCCCTGCAGGCCCATGGAGAGCACCACACTGGAGCATGACACCACTCTGTCTAGTGGTACTCTAGGGCAATGTCCCACTGGGACACAAAATCTTCACTTTCCAAGGTATTAGGTGGACGGAGGCTAGTGCTCTCTTGGCCTAATCATCTGGCTGACACCTCTTCATTCGCTTGGACTCTGTGGACATTATATCCTTTTCTGTCTCGCACCAGAGTTTTATTACTCAGAGTTGGTTCAAATAGTTCTAGTTCTGGTTTGGAGGGCAAAGTGTTTATGTTACATGACTCTTTCTATCCCATATAGGCCCCACACTATTAACCAGAGGTGTGCCTACTGCTGGGACTCACACACCCCCCCCCACCATCATCAACTGAACCTTTTCCATTCAATCCTGGAGGTTGGCTTAGGGCCCCCCCCAATTTAAGGGAGTCATGCAGTCTCCCACAGACTTCATGTTGAACCATTTTTGGATACCTCTTCCTTTCTATCCATAGACAGAGGGTGGGCAGATCATCTCCTTTAAACCGGGTGATGCATTGGCATGGGGCCAGAACAGATGGATTACCCCTCACTCCTTCTCTGGTACATCTACTCCTCCACTGTCCTACCCTCTCCCCCTCCTCCCTTACCTCCTCAGCCTTCTCCCCTCCCCCCATGCCATACAACCATCCCTGAATGCCTCAGTGCAAGGACACTCGATCTGCAGCACTTAGAAACCTCTTAGTGATGGCCATACCATCCAGGCCTGTGGCAGGCCTATAGTGGATGGACCACCTGCAGCAGAGTAGACATGTAAAGTTGCAGGGCAGTGCAGCCCTCCCTCCCTCCTGCTTACCATGCTGTGGAGCACTAAGCTACTGAGGCCACACTTGAGGAGCAGGTGCATTATTATAAGTGAATCTACTGGAGAGTGACAGATTAAACTGCCCCAGTCTGTGGAGTGCCTTGTCACCCTGGACAGCCACAGAGGCACAGTACCGCTAGGCCCCTGAAGCCTTGCCTCACGAGAAAGATGCTGTAAGGAGTAGGGTGAGGAAGGAGCAGCAAGCTCTGACACAAGGTCCAAATGGCATTACATGAAAAAACCTTATTTGGACATAAGCAGAATGATACAAAGCCCACCACCTATCCCTCCCTCCTCCTCCTTCTTCTTACCCCTAGATTGGTGAACCTCTTCCTGACTGGCTCCCCACCATCCCTCATCCCTTCCCCACCTGACTGACAGAGGCTGCCTCCCCCACATCCTCCCTCCACCAGACCCCCCTAGGGGAAAGACCAGGGTACAGTCCTTGAGCTGTCAAATAATCACCAATCAATGATCCCCAGAATACCCCCTTTCTACCAATAGTCAAGACTTGTTTTACTGTAGCCCATACTGAAAAGTTGTAGTTCCTCAAGCAATCAGTCAGAGCAAGGATTCACTCTGACCTGTTACAACAAAGACCTACTATGACCACCCTGGTGATGGTATGAAGAGCATTAGGCTGCCACAGGCACCTGCCTTTTCCCATACATTTTGCACTTATCTTCACATGATCCCTTCACCAGGGCTCCTGAGGGAGCCACTGAAATCTCATCTTCTAGCCCATCAGTATCAACAGTTCATTCGTATAGCAGCCAGGCCTGTTTTGTTGTAGCCATGTTGTGGTTAAGCTTTTTTATTGAGAAAAAGAAACAAAAGAATTACAATTACAGAGCATGACACCAACAGTTTGCAAATGTGCATTTGAACAAAAACCCAGGAGGTTATGAATTGTATAAACTTAAAACATCTGCATTGCACTTGGGCTAGCCCATACACACTTGCATTAAAGGCCTAAAGCTGACAAACGAGTGTTAGCTGGAATCCAATACCATCTCTGTTGGAAGAGGGAAGACTCCTCTTCTTAGGGTGTTGAAATGCACTTAAGACATTACATAACTATATACAGGTATCTTAACATGGTAAACTGTGCTAATTATACATGCAGCCTTGAAAAAGATTCAGGTGAAGGGTCTATAATATTGTTATAAGGTAAAATGCATCGCCTCTAGTTAACAAGATCTTAGAAAGTAAACACTGCTATTCCCATTTATTCCATTATAGAGTTGAGTTCTGTGTGTGTTAGCCAATCCCAGTTCTGTGAGGTGCGGCTGTTGGTATTAGTGTTGATGGATTTGCTCCTAGGTAGGGCATGTACTATGTCCAGATTGCCTAATACTTATCAAGGGTATGAATGTTCACTTGTGACAATCTTTCAAATTTGGCTATCTGGGTCAGGTTGGTGAGTAGTTCATTAAGTGTAGGGTTCTCACTGATACACCATCGCCTCAAGTGGGAGGTGTTTTGTTTCTATCGATACATGTAAGACTCATTTCAGATTTCTTGTGTGAGAATGAGCAATTTTGGGGACATGGGTATGGGTTGGGATAAGGCTTGGGTTTGAAAAGGAGTAATTGCAGTCCAGAAGGGTTGAACTTTTCGGCACTGCCATATAATGTGAAACAAATCCCCTTCAGTGGCCCCGCATTTCCAGCATTTGGTATCTGGTGCAAGATGAGCAGCATACAGCAGAGCCAGTGTACGGTACTTTGTTTTGTATTAACTGTGCCTTAGGGATCCCTTACCACTGTGTGTGCCAGTCATCAACATACCTCCCAGTCTATATCCATGACTCTTTTACTCAAGCACTCAGGCTCTTAGCCCATTGGGTAGCACCTTTTGTGTTTGGTCAGAAAGATTTTTTTGATTCAGCGTTGGGTGAATAGTGTGTGGTGTATAGTGCTTGTGTGAATGTAACTTTGGCCTTTCCCTAGTCCCAGCCTTGGTATAACAGCTGGGCAGTGATAGGGAATTGAAAGCCCAGCACCAAGGGGAGAAACGGCACTGGAGAAGGAGGAGTGAGGAGGATGAGAGGGCATTCGAAAAAGCTCTGAGCAGTGGTTGCTGGGAGAGGCTAGCTTTTATGTGTGGAGTGGGAGGAGTCAAATTCCCCCACACTGAATCATGGGCAAAGCCCTCCTATTCAATGTTAGGTGAATATTGTATAGTGCTTGTGTGTACTTAACTTTGGCCTTTTTCTATTCCCACCCTTGGTATAGGAGCCAGGCAGTAGCAAGGAATAGAAGGGTCAAACAGTTTTACCTCCTCCCGCTCACAGACAGTGTGAACAGTAGCGTGCAGGAGAGGAAAAAAACCCTGTGGAGGAAACCTCTGAGGACCCATGGCTACTGGACTGTCCATCCTCTGGGCATACTAAGAGGCGATAAGAATAGCTGGTTTCAAGTGTTTTTATGGCTGCAGTGGGTGGAGCCTGCAGATGTTTTGCATGTACAAAAGGGCTGATCTCATGTTTTCTGTCCGTGGAACTGGCTGAAAGTGTAAATAGTCTCCTTTGCCTTACCCTCCTCCAAGAAATTCTTTCCGCCTTCAAATAAATACACTTTCATGTTAGTCAATGGTTGCAGGGCACTATTTTCTTTCTTAAATGGAAGGTACAAGAACTGGAACCTGAGTAGTGGGAGGCAGCATTAGTATTTCTTTGGGGGGGTAAGATCCACCCCCACTTCCACCTGAGAAGCTCCTAGAGATCCACCCCCACCTTTTATTTTTGGTTCATGTGGGAGGGGCATGAGGTGGATCTGTCATGTTGGAACAACTGAGTATCAGACCTGCCTGTGGCATCAGAGCTTAAGGTTCAGAAGGAAAGAAAAAGTAATTAAGGAGTGCCTGAAACTGCATCCTTATACAGCACTTGTGAAACTGCATCCTGAAATTACAGCATTTGAGGAAAGCAAGCACTTGCAACACAAGAATGACAATTAAGATATAAGCCCACAAAGGAGTAAAATATGTCACCCAAAGGAGACTATCCCATATTGGATACTAGAGTGCCTGTTTCTTAAAAGCTTTTTATACCCCTACCACCACCACATACACACACACAGCTGAAGCACCCACCCAAATAGCTAGGGGAAGCTCTACATTTTTATCTCTCTGGGACCTGAAGTTTAGCAGTAATGTATAAGAGAATAAAGTCTTGTGTTTTGTGCATTTTAATAGGTTTAGTGCTTTGAAGTTAAACGATATAAATATATATATATATATATATATATATATATATATATATATATATACACACACATAGTGTCATGGGCACCTGAAAAGGAAGGAGATACTACTAAAATAAATGTTATTCTGATGATTTATTTATCTATGTGTAAGATTTTAAGTGTAGGTCTGCCTAGGTCACAGACAAATAAGTCATAAAAAGTACATTTAAGGATGGATGTATTAGTCAAAGCTTGTAGTAGCAAAATAAAGCAAGAAAAATAATATATTGTGTATTTTTTTCTTTTAATTGTTTAACCAGGAGTGGCACACCAAGCTGAAAGCTTGTTTACAGGGGCAGCCTAGAACATGGAAGTTAAGTGACTTGCTCAGGGTCACCCAGTATGCAAGTGGGGGCTGTGGGATTCAAACCCAGATCTCCAGATTTGCAGCTCAGAGCCTTAAACCACTGTGCTATACTGCCTCCCTAGTTATGGCAGTCATCTGTTTTATGGTTCATGATGTTGGTGTAGTAAGCAGCAGTACATTGCATAGCAGGTGTAAAATGTCAATAAGTAGGTCATGCAATAGATGTGCTGAGCAGTTACTGAAGCAAGAAATGTATTTAGGATAGTAAAATATTCCTGTTAGAAAACTGATAAATGTGTGACATTTGCATCTCAATTTCAAGGAGGTCCGTATGTGGTGTCAATGTACAATATAAAGTAGTTATAGTTTTCAAGTTGTCCGGGTAATTGCTTTGTACTACCACTGTTACTAAATTTAAATTATTCTATGAAGAAAATTAAGTTTATGTAACTGTCTGTAAATGTATTAAAAGCATTTACTTGTCCTTATAATGTGATGCATTAAATGCTGTTGCTAGGTTAAGAAGTCACATAACGCCCAGGTCATTAGGGTTTCTGACCATAACACACTGCCCTGTAGGGACTGACAGGCATCAGGGGTGTGACTTGGGATTATCAACAGTAATGCTCATGCCATTCCCCCCATCCCCACCATGCAGCCTGTGACAGGTATCAAGGTGTGCCTTTGACTCTCCAGCCCCAAAGTTCACTCCATTTTCTTATACAGTACTGTACCCATTTCAGTGTATTTCCTTATGGAATGGGGTGAGTGTAAAGCTTGAACACCCCAAGGCACACCTCGACACTTGTCTGTGTCTGCAGGGTAGGGTGAGGTGAAATGGCTTGAGTGTTATGGGCAATGACTCAAAGGCACACCCAATGCCTTTCCATCTCTGAATGGTGGGGGTGGGGTTGGTGTCACTTCAATACTTCACTGCCATTCCTATTCTGCCTGTCTGTCTCTGTGTGTGTCTCTCTGCCTCTCTCTCTCTCTCTGTCTATATGTCTATGTAATTATCTCTTTTTCTATCAATTGCATGTATTGCTATTTTTACCTATTTCTAAAACAAACCTGCATATCACAGTTGCCTGCACTCTGAGCACATACTTATGAAACTGTGCATATTTGTACTCCACTTCTGCATAGACCTCATACTTTCCTAATATTCCCATTAACACTAGCATAACTACCTTACCCTTATCAAAAGCGGCCCCTCTGACAGTTACTATCACATTTTCTCTGCTAACAGTCCATCATTACACCTGACATCAAGAGGTTGCTTAAATATAACTTACATCACCTCATGGACAAAAACCCTGTTTCTCTAAAAAAAAAAAAACCTGCGTAAATAATCCCAAGGCTGAACATATGCCAGCCATTACTTTTTCAAGTACTGCCACCTTCTGTATCATCAAGGTGATTTGCATATGTTTCCCATGATGCTTTGCATTATTGGGGTATGTGCAATTGTGTTTCCTTTAAAATGTGGCTGTCCAGCCAATATCATCTGGGATAACACACACCTCAGCAGCATTTGCTCTGGGGTTCTTTTGTAAACCTATTTTGCTTCTTATTCCTTCCATTAAAATGTACACCTCCATATATTTTTCTAATAATGTGAATGCCTTCCTTAGAACAGAAACTAAAACAAATCTTACTACTTATGAATTATTGTGCTGTTTCTCCATACCTGCTTAACAATTCTACACAACTTCACTAACTTCATTATACAGCCATGGTGGATCTGACCAGATTTTGTTTTTAAAGGCAGTTGGTACGGCTTGAAGGATTCCTTCTGTCATGAGTCTTAGTAGCAGGAGCAGACATGGTTGATGATGATAATGCTTGATTTGGAGGAATGACTTGGATCACAGAAATTAGTCTGTGCCATTGTGGAATTATTTTCTATGCGTGATGAATGCGGAAGATGCTCCTGGATGATTCAGAAGCAGTCTCAAAAGTATTGTGGCATGCATGATTAATCAAAAACCTGCCAGTAGCACAGTTGAGAAGTGGATGGATTTCAGAGTTCTTAGGATCTGATAGTCCTGAATGTGGCAGTACCAGGATGAACATGATCTGTTTGTTATTGGGTGATTAATGGATCTCAGAATAAATGATGCAACTTACAAGTTGTGGAACGCTAGTTAGATACTGAAGAATCGAAAAATAGTCTCATAAAGCAGAGTAAGAGTCCATGTAGGAATTTGGTTGGAATTTGGTGGAGATGTAGCTGACTAAGCTAGGAAACTTGTACTTGGATAAATGTAATTAAAGGTCTCAAGTGATATTTTCGAAGTTCGGTAGCTGTGGACTGCAGCATATGATTGGAAGAGGCTGACTTCTAAGATCGATTGACTAGGATGGCACAATGAAGACTGTTCTGAGTGGAGTTATAAATTGTACATGGAGGTTCCATTTGCTGTAAGACTTTTAGAGTGAGATGCAGATATGTGATATGGAGGAGCTCCTCTGGATTGGTTGGATTGCACAATGAGATGACTGCATTATGACATTGACTTGGAGTAAGTGTTAGAATTTACATAGAAACATAGAAACATAACAGAAACATAGAAACATAGAATCTGATGGCAGATAAGGACCACTTGACCCACCTAGTCTGCCCATTTCCCTACCTAGTGGATAAGCTGAAGATCCTAGTTAACCAACAGCCTACTTCCTATTACCCCCACTAGAATTGCCTTATGTCTGTCCCATGCATTCTTGAATTCCCCCACTGTTTCTGACTCTACGACCTCCTCACAAAGGCTGTTCCATGCACCTACAACCCTCTCTGTGAAGAAATACTTCCTCACATCACTTCTGAGCCGTCCCCCTCTATCTTCTAATTGTGCCCCTTTGTTCTTGCACATCTCTTTTTCTGAAAGATGCTACCCTCTTGGACTTTGTTGATTCCCTTGAGGTATTTAAAAGTTTCTATCATGTCCTCCCTCTCCCTCCTTTCCTCGAGGCTATACATCTTAAGCTCTTTTAGTCTTTCTTCATATGTCTTCTTGTGCAGACCCTGCACCATTTTGGTTGCCCTCTTCTGGACAGCCTCCACCCTGTCTATGTCTTTGCGGAGATGGGGTCTCCAGAACTGTACACAGTACTCCAGATGTGGTCTTACCAACCATCTGTACAGAGGGCCAACAACTTCCTGTTTTCTACTGGTGATGCCTCTCCCTATACATCCCAATATCCCCCAGACCCTCCTTACTGCCTTCTCACATTGCTGGCCCACCTTTAGGTCATCTGATATGACTACCCACAGGTCCCTTTCCATTTTTGTTGTTGTCAGTATCTCACCACCCATTGTGTACTCTTCCCCTGGGTTTGTGTTTCCCAGGTGCATTACTTTGCACTTCTTTGCGTTGAATCTAAGCTGCCATACTTTTGACCATTCCTCTAACCTTGCCAAGTCCCTTCTCATCCTTTCCGCCCCACCTTGTGTATCAACCCTGTTGCAGATCTTTGTGTCATCTGCAAAGAGACATACTTTCCCTTCCAGTTCCTCTGCAATGTCACTTATAAATACATTAAAAAGGACTGGCCCCAGTACTGAACCCTATGGTACCCCACTAGTAACCCCCCTTTCTTCACTGTGGACTCCATTTACTATTACCCACCGTGTTCTGTTATCCAGCCAGTGTTGTACTCAGGCTGCCACCCTGAGACCCACTCCCAGACTGGCTAATGTGTTTATTAATCTTTTGTACGGGACTGTGTCAAATGCCTTGCTAAAGTCTAGGTAGGCCATGTCCACAGCTCCTCATTGGTCTACTACTTTGGTTACCCTGTCAAGGAAATCAATTAGATTTGTCTGACGTGACCTTCCCGCTGTGAATCCATGCTGCCTTGGGTCCTGTGCCCCACTGGCCTCTAGGTACTTAACAGTTCTTTCCTTCAGAAGTGGTTCCATCATTTTCCCTATCACAGAGGTCAAACTGACAGGTCTGTAGTTTTCTGCCTCTGTCTTGCTCCCACTTTTGTGAAGGGGAATCACATCCACCCTCCTCCAGTCCTCAGGTACCACACCATCCTCCCATGATTTATTAAAAAGGGTAGTCAGTGGTGTTACTAGTTCTTCCCTTAGTTCTTTTAGAATTCCAGGGTGAATTCCATCGGGCCCCATTGCTTTATCCACCTTCAGTGTTAAGAGTTCTTTCAGAACCCTTTCTTCTGTGAAAGGACAAATATCAACCTCCCTATCCAGAGTGCTTCTATTGACTGGATTAGGTATCTCCCCCTGCTTTTCCATTGTGAATACTGAGCAGAAGTATTTGTTCAGTACCCCTGCTTTTTCACTGTCAGTCTCTGCCCAACCACCTTCCTCTTTATTCAGTCTCAGTATCCCTACCTTAGTCTTTCTTTGCTCCCTAATGTACCTAAAAAAGGTTTTATCCCCCTTCTTAACCGAGTTGGCTATCTTTTCATCGGTTTGGGCCTTTGCTATTCTGACTGCCCTCCCCACTTCCTTCTGCTTTAACTGGTACTGGTAACTCTGTTCTGCTCCTTTTGTGTTTCTTTACACTCCCTGAATGCTATCTTTTTGTCCCTAACCTTCCCTGCCACTTCTTTTGAGAACCATAGTGTTTTTTTCTTTTGTTTTGATTTGTTTATTTGCTTCACACAAAGCTTTGTTGCCTTTGTGATGGCAGTTTTGATGTTGCTCCACCCCACCTTCTTGCCTGTTTGCTAGTGCTTTTCTGAGGCATGCTCCCATTTTGACAAAATCAGCCCTTCTGAAGTCCAGTACCTTCACTTTTGTATGGCTTGACTCTACAGCTAAGTTTATCATGAACCACACTGTTTGGTGGTCGCTTGTTCCCACATGGCTACCCACTTCAAGATCAGAGATCCTATCTCCATCCCCATTTGAGAGTACCAGGTCAAGATTTCTCCTTCCCGAGTGGGTTCCAAAACTAGCTGTCTGAGGCATGCCCCCATGGAGCATCGAGAATGGCCCTGCTCTTGGATGTGGCTGCAGCAAATGTACTCCAGTTAACATCTGGCATATTCTGGTACCCCATCAGAAACATCTTTCCTTTCTCTGCCATCCTAAGGATGCCTTCTAGCATCTCCTTGTCCATTTCCTCCCCTTGAGATGGGGGTCTGTATACAACCCCTGTGTGGATTGTGGTGCCATTTCCAGTCTCCAGGGTGACCCACAGTACCTCCTCTCCTCCATGTTTACCCTTTAGTTCTATTGCTTTAATCCCTTCCCTTACATAGAGAGCTACTCCTCCTCCTCCTCCTCTTCTTCCCTCCCTATCCCTCCCATAGATTGTGTACCCTGGTATGTTGACATCACAGTCATTGTTCTCTGTGTACCATGTTTCTGTGACTGCCACAGTATCCAGGCATCCCTCTTCCATTAAGGCCACCATTTCAGGGAGCTTTTTACCTAGACTACGGGCATTGGTACCCTCCATTTTTTTATGGCTTTATGTCTTTTGCCCCATTCCTGTCCTTACTGCCTTTGTCTTTTGCTCCATTTACCCCTACCCTTCTCCCTATTGACTGCTCTGTCTTGGTGTTTGCCTCACTAACTACCCTGATTTTGTGAGGGTGGGCTAGGATTTCCCTTCTCCTTTTCAGTGCCTCCCCCCTTGGCTAGTTTAAATGCTTGCCAATGAAGCATTTAAACCTATCACCTAGGATCCTGGTTCCCCTCTTGGTGATGATTGTAGTGCTAAATCAATGATTTGAAGGAAAAGCTGAGTTCAAAACTGGTATGGAGATGGATAGCTGTTTAGCTTGCTATGGCAGAAATGAATCCTGTGATGGATGGATGATAACGGCTTAGCTGTTGATAATATCCACAGGTATTTGAAGGAAGACGGAATCAAGGCAACTTACTTAGGTGCAATTTGAAGAGATGTTGATAAAGTCCAGGGAGTGAAGAGCAGAACCTGAGAATCACATGGATAGCAGTATACTTTAAGTATGTCAGGGAGCATAAGAGATAGATAGTTCTTTGAGATTTAAATGCAGGACAAAGGAAGGAAGTGAACCACATTGTTCAGGACTAAACACTTTCTGATAATGAGACAAGGTGATGCACACCAAGATAACTGCTGAAAAAAAAACAGAGGTAGGGCAGCCGATGAGCTTTGAATCATACTTATTACATGAGCTTGCAAAATCAATGAATCATCTTCAGCAGTTGGTAGAAGGATAGTAGAAAGCAACAGCAATTAGCCCAATTGAAATAAACATTCCTAGGTAGCTCAGCTCCGATAATATAAAAGCAGCTCACATGGTTGCATAAGCGCTGAGAAAGACTGATTATAGGTAAAGAATGATGTTCCTCAAGTTGAAGCTTGAATGTTGCATAGGAGTTCTGCACAACGTGCCATGGTGGGAGAAGGGACGAATTCCTATTGGACAAAATCAACCCCAAGACAGTATGAAGAGAAGTGAGTTTGAAAGGAAGCTGACTGCATGAAGGAGCAGACTTTCATGTAGATAGATGAAGTTGACACCTGGGATAACACAAGTAGATTACTGACTGAGAAGGAACAATGAGTTTGATAGCTGCTGATTGTTCAAAAGGTGCAGATGTCACCTCTGGAGATGACTCAGGTCTGATGATGAGTGGAATGCTTGCTTGAAGTTGAAATGGGAGTATGTTTGATATGATACTGTGCAGTGAAGATGCCGACTTCCGCCTCTGATGGATGAAGTCAGACACTGCCTACGCACATGACCTCCACGTAGGTATGATGTAGGGAGACAGAGTCTGATAGTACATTTTCAAGGATGGAACGCTCCAATTGCTGCACTGCAAGCTGTGAAGGGTAAAGAATACAACTTGTTGGAAGCAAGGATGAAACACTCCAGTGGGCAGTAGCTGCTTCACCTGAAGATTGAAGGGTTGAATAATTGCTCGAATGAAAATGAGAAGAAGTTACATTTGTTGCTGAGTGATTGAAGATGTAGACGCCCACCCATGGTGGATGAAGTTGGGCCCTGAGGTGAGATGCATGATGCTTGCAGATAAATCGAGTTCAGTATATGCTGAGTAAGGAAAGAAGCATGAGAAGTGGTTCACTATGTAGCTGAAGACATAAAGTGCAGACTTCCACCTCTGGAGGATAATGACAAGCTCTGAGAAGTGATGAATTGCTTGACTGCAAAATGAGAAGTGAATTCAATACTGCTGTAACACTGTGAGAAGCAGATTCCCAATCTGGGAATAATATCAAACCTTATGTAACCATGTAGGCCCTGGGGAGAACGAGTTAGTGAGTGGAATAGGGTAGGCTGCTAGTGAAAGCTGTTGCAGGCCAGAGAGGGAGCCAGTTGACAGCTCAGGAGATAAAGAGGCAGAAGCAGAGATACAGAGATGTGAGTTGTGAGGCTAAAAATGAGCAATACAGGTGAAGAACAGAACAGTTGATGGCATGTTAGAGAGCAGGAATGAGTAACTGATGTGGAGAAGACAGTTGTTGTACCAGGAGTAAAAAGTAGAGGTTGAAGCTTCAAATTGTTGATGAGTGGAGGTGAAAGGGATGTGAGAATACTGGAGAGTGAGTCATGTTTAGTGAATAGCTGGAAATGCACCAATCCCCTACATGTCCCACTATGCTTCTGGTGAAGGTTGAAGGAGAAACAGGAAAGAGCAGGCTATGAGGAAGCAGACAATAGGCTGGGCAGAATATTAAGGGCAGCATGAGAGAATGACAGCATAGTGGATACAGGTGGAACAGGGGAGGCATGAGTACACCCGTCTGGGTTTTGAGGAGTGTTATGTGAGGAGGAACAGTTAGGGGGATAAGTAAGAGGATAAACATGGAGGCAGAGTATAGAACTATGAAGCATGAAGATTTAGGGAAGAGAAGCAGAAAGAGATGAAGAAAAGGACAGAAAGGGCAGTATCTGAAATGAGAGGAACTGTGTTTGAGAGGAAAATATTAGTAATGCCATGAGGAATAGTTGTGATAGCAGTTTATGACACAGAATGGACGCTAAGCCACTGAAATGTAAATAAATGGGATGTGGACGGCTAAAGGGCAGGCTGAAATGGAGGGAAAATAAAACACACTAAGAGGGATTGTAGAGGTGCAGGCTTATGCAAAAGATTTATATCCAGTATGGGAGTGCCAGAAATAAACTGAATTTGGTAGAGGGATGGCTGAATAGGTTGTCCATAAAAGCAAGAGCCGGTAGAGCTAGCTGGGAGAGATGCCGCCATGGCGGATTAGAATGAATGGCAGAGGGGAGTGTGAAGGAATAGAGCTGGAGGGCAGAGGGCTGGCAGAGTTGTCAGCAGAGGGCTGAGCTATGCTGAGGCACACATGATGTTGCAGAGTGATTACAGATTAGCTGGATCTGTCGGCTAGCTATAATAATTTTAAACCCCATCCCAAGTGTAATGCCCCCCCATTTGGGGGTTTACCTGTTATGCCTCCGGGTGTCTCCCGCTGTCTCCCGGCGTTCGTCTGTTCTCCTGCAGCACTTTGCCATTTCCCCAGTGTTCCCCTGTGCTGGTGAGCCCTGGAGGGGCTTGAAAATCCATCAGCGAGAGGGTGGCATGTTCGCAGAGCTGCCGCTCACACGTTCATGGAGGTGCACTCGCACATCAGACCACCGTTGTAGTCAGAAAGCCTTTTGTGTGTCTCTACCCATTCCCAGTGCCCTGTTTAAGCCAAAGGAGGTACGGGGGACATTCAAATCCAGGGGGGAATGTTTTTTAAATTAAACAAATTGGCAGATGCCGTAGGCGCTGCCTCTAGGGCACCAAAGGCTAAGGGGCAAAGGTTAGGGCAAGGGATGCCCTCGTTAATATTCATGAGCTGCTGTGTATTTTCTGGGGGCAATGTGTTATGGGAGCAGTGACTCCCTAAGGGAACAACTTATTTATTTAAAAGTGGACTTGTTAGAGAGAAAACTGTTGAGGCTACAAGACAGTGGGGAATTTAAATAAATCTAATGTTGCTCCTGGCTGCACCAGAACTTTATGTGTGGGGACAGTGGAATAGATTGCTTTGGGAACTGTATGCAGCCACCATTTTAGCAGCTAATAACCAATCAGAAGCCAGGATTTAACAAAGGGGATCTTGGGACAATGCCAGAGACTTGTGGGGGATTAACTGGAACAATATCTAGGCACCAAAAAGGGAGTCAATTAACATCAGAGAACTGTTTAAGACAACATTAGCAGCCAATGGAAACTCTGGAACCCAGCCCCATATAAAAGGGGGTAACAGCTCATTTTCTTCAGATTTGGAGAGATTCGTCTAGAGTTCATTGTGAACCTCTGGGCAGCTTGCCAGCTCTCAGAGATTAGGCCTGCCAGGCCTAGACTTTTCCAGCCGTCAATCTGTGGGTCTAAATGTCCAGTTGGCCCATGTTGGGGTCACAGCAGCAGGGGATTCAAATAGCATCCAAGCTGAAAGAAAGAGGAATCAGCCTGCAAGCTAGCTGGCAGGACCAGAGAAGGACAGAGCTTTACATATAAATGTATTTAGTTTGCCAAAGTGTTTACGCGGCCAACCAGTTTGTGATGTCCACCATGCATGTTTTCAGCCAGTGTAAATTTATTTATTTATTTATTACTTTGATAACCGGGTGAGTGCACTGATCCCAGGGACCGTTTTCAGGCACGACCCGGGCCATAACACATGGGGCAGGGTGACAGTGGAGTACAAGGTAACAGTAATACACATGAAACAGATTTGATACGAGCAACAATAGTAAGCACAATATACAGGTTTGATGCATAGGTCCATTTGAGAACAGTGAAAACAAGGTTTCAATATCGGACATGAGGAGATTTGGTACAAAACAAACAAATCGTAGGCACAGTGTACAATGTGTGACTGCATCGTCCAGTGAGCAAGTAATACCCAGAATACTCGGTGAAAAATATATATATATACAATATGTACAGGCAAGGAAGTCAAATATTACTGTGAAAAATATGATATAACAGTTGTAGGCAGGGGAGTTGACTAGTGTGGGTTGGTGTCAGACTCCAGGAAGCAGCAGCAGGATAAGTTTGCCAGGAACCAGACTTTAAAGCAGGACTTGAAACTGGAGTGTGTGTCAATGGAACAGAGTTCAGCAGGTAGTTTGTTCCACTGCAAAGGGGCAGCTGCAGACCAGGCTATGCTGCCCATGTTGGTGGATACCCTAGGAACAGCTAGAGGGGGAGCACCATTAGAGTGGAGGTTGCAGAGGAGCGTTCTGGTTTTCAGAAGGACAGTTAGGTGGGATTCTGGAGCAGTGCGGATGACATTGTCTACCATGCAGCAGAGGGCTAGGTCAAAGCAACCTTGTAGCGATAGCCATCCAAGGGTATTATAGAGGGTACAGTGGCGGGTGGAGAATGGGGCCAATAAAGCAAAGCGACAGGAGCTGTTGTAGGCAGTGGAGAGTTTAGCCATGGCAGTAGCTGAGGTCCTGACATAAATAGGGGAGCAGTAGTCAAGAATAGGGAGAAGATTACCCTGGACAATGGCTAGTATGGCTTCAGGGGTAAGGTATTGCCTGAATCTATAGGCGGCACCTAACTTTTGATGGAACCTTCTGACAAGGGAATTTGCATGCTCAATGAAAGTGAGGGAAGGGTCGAGCAGTACTCCTAAGTATTTGTAGGTGTTGACATCCTCCAGGGCTGGGCCGTCTGGGGTGAGAATGTGTAAGGGGGCATGATTTTTAGTTTTAGCTTCATGAAGACCAGCATCTCGATGAGGACCATGAGGGAATTTTCCTCCTGTTTCATCAAGCCACCTGCAACAGGACTCATTTCGTCGGATCATCACTTGCTCTGGGTAGTGTGAGTACAAACAGGGTAGCTCCCTGCAACAAAACTGCAATCATTGTGTGTCATCTGATTATTTATTTGGGTTATTAAAAATGAACTGAGCCATCTGGCTCCAGATTACAAATTCTGGGGTTGAGTGCATGTTAATTGTTTTCTTTACTAAGGGCC
Source organism: Neoceratodus forsteri (assembly GCA_016271365.2). Lineage (NCBI taxonomy): Eukaryota > Metazoa > Chordata > Ceratodontiformes > Ceratodontidae > Neoceratodus > Neoceratodus forsteri. The sequence goes on along the minus strand of CM028129.1, from coordinate 1,702,498,823 downwards.
CCAACAACAGCTGCAATGCTGGCCTACCCCAGGCAACGTTTCAGGCTAGCCTATTCCAACTGGGTACCCAGAGTGTGTGACTGTGATAGAGAGACTTGTAGTGCATGCATGCCAAACCTGAACAAATCAGAACTAAATAATCATCTGCTAGATTTACTGCCCCAGTCCTGTGCAACTTCCCCAAATAAATCAGATTTTGTTCTTTCTGCAGTTAACCTGACTAATGTGTACCTTTGTGAAGGGGGGACTGTATTATTACTGAACTGTTATATTGCAGACCTCATTTTACAAGGGGGTCTCCAGGGCCTTTGCTGCTGATCCCGCCCTGGTGGTAAGTGCACAGAGTGAAGGTTCAATACTGATGTTATATGGTATATGTGAAGGTTTATCTGCTTATCTGTTCAGGCCGCTAGAGGGCTTGTGGGAGGTTATAGCATCCCGGAGGGCTATACCAACAGCAGTTACGCTACCCCAGAACCATTCCTCCTGGTGGAGGCACTCGTTCAAAGAGTTCAGGCCCCTCAACCTGTACCTAGTCATGCAGGCAGGGGTAGTAGCCCATAGGATAGTGCCACCTAGGGGTTACGCAAGTATTGCATTATTGAGTCTAGTTGTACAAATTAAGCAGAATGCATATGCTACAGCAAATGTCAGCCCCATGGTGACTACTACTTAATCTAAACAATGCTCATGATTAGATTTCAGTGACTGAAAAGTGTTCAGCAGTGCATGTTTCCTTAAACAGGAAATAACATTAGAAACTGAAGGTCTATAATTAAAAGATGCTAGTATTTTATATCTCTGGAATGAGATGTGTAATACCTTGGATTGTATATTTATATTGTTTGAGATGCTGTGCTCATGCGTTTAGTGTGGCTGGGTGATGATGTGGAAGGAACCCAGAATTGAGTGGCGGTGCTGGGAAAAAAACAGTGAAAATCCCAAAAGTGAAAGCAAACCATGACGGTGAAGTGCACGGGACAGAGACAAATGGAGACAAAGATACGGGGGGGGGGGGCAGGCAGAGAATGGGACAAAGTGGTGGGAAGGCAAATAAAGGCTGGGGCTAGTGGCTGGAATGGAGAGACAGATATGAACAGCACATGGCCATGAAAGGCAGCTGAAGAACCCACACACAGAGGACAGCAGAGATGGAGAAATGGGGACAGGAGCAAGAAAGGTTGCACTCATGGTTAAGATCAGGTGCTGGAAAATAGGTAACATAAGCAATATGAAATGAAGACCAGCACTCCAGGCATTGGTGGAAACAAATATTTCTTTTACTGTATCTTTAATGCATATTAATGCAATCGGACAAGTTCATTTAAAAAAAGTGAGGTTCACATGCCAGCAAACAGCTCAGCACTTCGAGGTGCTATACCTCTTTGTCAGGGGTGTGGCCATTACTGAAATGATATAGTGATCATTGCTAATGTTTAAAAGAGACAAAACAGTAAGGAGGTTTTATCTGCCCTATAGTAGATTAACAATAACAGAACAGAGACAATTAAAATCGACTGTAGTTGAGACCAAAAATCTGTAGAATTGACTTTGAAGTAACCAGTGTTTATTGTAATTTGTAAATGTTACATGCTCTAGATACAAAAAGAGTATTTATGTATTTATAATGAATGGAGTATTTATCTGTTGTTCTGCTTTGAATTTTGAACCCCCCCCCTTTTTCTTTTTCACTATGTGTTACATTATATTTGCACAGATTGAAATTAAGGCACTTGTCACTTTAAGCTCTGTGTAGAAATGTTCATGCCTGCCTGATGTGTGATGTGTTTAAACGGAGAAGTCCCCTTTAATTATAGTTAAGGAAAAACGGATCAGATGTATTTGGAGCTGACAGGCATGGAACAGTAAATACAGTGAGCAGTGCTAAAATGATTGATCACTTAATGAATGTTTCCATGGTGATTGTAATCAATGAAATGAATAGATTTGTACTTATAACACCCATTTTTTAAATATAAAAACACAAAGGGAAGTCTTGATGGCTACACCCCTGACGAAGAGATATGGCACCTTGAAGGGCTGGGCTGTTTGTTGGTATGTGAACCTCACTTTTTTAAATGAACTTGTCAACTTGCATAATATGCATTAAATATACAGTCTTCATTTGATATGGGGAAAAGGGGAGCTGGCTAGGGAAGAAGAGATAGCAAGGCAGAAAGGGACGAGGCAAAGGTGGGCACAGAGAAGCCAAGCAACGGCCACCAAAGGACCAGGGGAATGCAACAGAGGAAAGAAAAGGGAATGGGAGGAAAGCAGGGAGAGGTAAAAAAGGTAGAGGAGAGCACAGCCAGCAACACACAGCAGCCAGGCATTCAAAAATGCTCTGAATGGCGGTTGGTGGGAGAGGCTGGCTTTTATGTGTCAAGTGGGACAAGTCAAATTCCACCACACTGAATCACGGGCAAAGCCCTCCCAATATGTTGATAGATGTTACCTGCCTCCCCTTTGCTAAATTTAAGCCATGCCTGCAAAGGGTGTCTTGGGGTGGAACTCTCCACTTGTAGCCATGTTGAGTCACAGAGACTCCTGTCTAACTTGGACACACATTCTGTATAACTCCCTGATGACCAGAATCCTTATTAACTCTGCTGTCTAAGCTCCATTTCCTCTCCAGAAAGGCATCAGGCAGAGTTGCCCTCTTTCCCCTCTCTTTTTTTTTATCTTGGTCATACCCATAGAGCCACTAAGACTAGGCCTTAGCCCTAAGACAGCACAATGAAGTCACAGGACTCACAGTAGTACCTAAGAGTACAAACGTGTTCTATGCTGATGATCTTCTGCTATTAACAAGAGATGCCCCTGGTGCCTTACTCCCTTTCTAGATATACTAATGTGCTTCACTAAGATCTCAGGACTTAAGGTAAATCCCTCCAAAACTGAAGTCCTGCCACTGTCCTTCATGTCTTGAAGCCCCCTTCCAGGTGGCTGGTATGAAATGGACACCTGAGGGATTACCTACTTGGGCATTATGATCCTATTGGATCCTTTATAATGGGACCACACCAACCTCACTCCCTTAATCACTAAGATCAAACAAGAAATTGAGACATGGAAATTGCTTAAACTGTCAATAGCTGGTAACATTGCCACTCTCAGAATGATGTGTACACCAACACTCCTGCACTGTCTCTCCCTTCTCCCAGTTCTCATTCCAAAACCTTGGTTTGCTAAAACTTACAGCCTGTTTAGTGACTTCCTCTGGGAAGGTAATTCCCCCAGGTATAGCAGATCCAAGCTTCATAAACATTGGAGGGTTGGGGCTCACATGGCTACTACGTTACCAGTACACGTTTTTTAAGAGAAACACTGCATTGCCTGACAGCTCACTCCCCCGGGGCCCCCTCCCTCCCTCGGGGTCCCCCAGCAGAAGCAGATGGAGATGGCTTCCATCGATAATGTCCCATCCAGCGCCCTCCTATATATGAAAAATGTGCCACTCAGCAAACTCCTTCCACCCTTGCAAAGTTCCATTCGAGCCTGACGAGCACTTGCCAGGCTACTCAAATCCCTTGTACTAGACCCTTTCCTCTGCCCACTATGAGATAATCCCCAATCCAGATAGATCACAAAGGCCTGAACTAGCCCTCATGGAAGGACAGGGGTATATGGCCAGTTTAAGATCTGTTAATGTTAGGTTCCTGTCAGATTGACTCATTTCAGAACCTGCAAAATAAAGTTTTCCTGCCTAAAAGAAACTTCTTATAGTACTTACAAACCAGAAACACTATTAATTCTTTCCTTCCCAGCCCAGAGACCCACTGCTCCCTATCACCCAACTCATCCACTATGTAGACTTGGCTACATATGAAGAAAGGGAATGCTGGGGCTATCTATAAAGGGATTCTGGGGGCACTCTCAGATCAATCACACATGGCAAGATAGAAATGGGAAGTCCAGCTCTCCATGCCAATCCCAGAAGCTCAGTGGATGGACAGTTGGAGGCTCATCCATGAAGACTGCACAGAGGATATAGCCCTCCTGATCCAGAACACGATAATGCAGTGATGGTACAGGATGTGCACTCAGCTCAAATCCATGAAGCTTCTCCTCACCAACCACTGTTGTAGATATGGGAATACAGGAACTCACATACCATTGATGATCCTGTTCTCTCATTGCTGCCTTCTGGCACAAAGTCATCTCATCATGTGCCAGAATTCTGACCTGCCCCATGTCCAGTTCACCTGCACTCTGTATACTTGCCATCCCCCAGCCACCCTAACTACCCCTAAGTATCATCATTGCTGGCTCTTGGTAGCTTCAGAGGAAGCCATAAGGCTGATTCTGCAAAAGTGGCACTCCACAGACATCCTCTCAGTGGAGCAGTGGAGAGCCTTCATGGGGAAGCTAGCCAACTTTGAGAGAATGTCCCACTTTGTATGGGGCACCATACCTAAGTATGACATGGCCTGGATCCCATTCCTGTCCTCTTCGTGGGGCAGGACTACTAAAAGAGGGGTCACCAGTGCCTGTACCCATCCCTCTAGACTAAGGATTCACCCATATCCCTGATAGAGGCTCCTGTCTGACATCCACCATGGTGTTCCAAACATTCTACCCTCTTTGTAACAAGGATGACTGTCTTGCATTGATTTCACCTCTCTGTAATCTGTTTGCAGCCTTAGGGAAAGTACCAAACCATTACTATTTCCAAAGTCTGGACTCTCTTTTTATGTTCTGTGTTCAGGGTGGGATTTTATGAGGTCGCCCATCCACCTCCCGACTTAGCTTACATGAATTATATGGCATCCATATATATGCTAGCTTGTTGTACTGCTTGTTAGTTATTGTCAGGGACAATGGAAAATTGCACCCACATTTTTTTTTTTTGCTCTTCCATATAGCTTTTTCTGCTCTTCAGTCAGCACAGGTGGGCTCTGAACCCTGTCCCTGCCTCCTCCTGTCCAGCATCTTGTCTCTCCCATATCTCAGACCCAGAATCTCCCATGGATTGCCCCCCATGAGGGGGCTGGGAAGGAGAGGGCTATCCTTCTCCCCCGGACAAACCATATCAAGATTGGGCCGGAGACCAGGCAATGGCATGGGATGGAAGGGCACTAGGATGATTAGTCGCCGGCTATAATACCATGGACAAATGCTTGCGGGTTAAATGTCGCATGGGCATTTCACTGCCGGAGTAAACGTCACCGAAAATGTTGTAGAGATGTAAAGCGGCCACGTATTGACCTCTCTTTCTTTCCTATGCTTATTTATTTTTGGCTGACAGTTTGACCACTTTTTGTGTACCATGGGGGAATTTTTGTGCAGTATGAAGATAAGGAGGAGAAGGGAAGCAAGGTGGTTGGGTGGTGAGAATAGAGAAGCAAGGGGAAGGTATGGGAAATGTGTCCAGGGTATTCGGGAGGAATAGGAGTTATGGCTAGAATATAGGAAAGGGCTATGAGTGCAGGGGTAACAAGGTGAGCATGTTTTTTTTAGAATGGGGAGCGAATGGAGATGGAGTAGATAAAATTGAGAGAAGGAGAAGGAGGGGAAGTGCCGATAAATGGGCAGTCATGTTGTTTGTAAATGTGGGAGCTAATAGTATCTGAGCGTCAATGCAATAGAAAGAGGTATGGCAGTAGCGCTGTCAAAAATAAAATGAAGTGAATAGCAGGTACCTGTAGGAGATGCCAACTGTAGCCAGATGTGTGAAAACCTAAAGGAAAGCAAGTCACTCAAGAGATGTGCTGATAAGCAGAAAGCAACAGAGAAAGTGCTTTTAGAAAGCCAGAGTGATTTAGGTTGCATACACCTTTAATTTTAGGAGCCGCCTATCTGTAGTTTTTTGTGGTTTGATGTTATTACTGACAGACCGGTTGTGTCACATATAGTCGCGACATTTAGTCTGCAACTATATGTGAGACACGACTTTTAAATGCAACATTATTTTGATCACTCACCTTTTTATCCGCTCTATTATCTCTGTGACATTTTGTCCGGGGACAAATTGTCCGCTTTCGGAAGTAAGTAGTCGAGCAAGGCTTCATGTGTCCCCTGACAGCCATTTTCCATTTTCTCCCTTCCCCATTGCTGGGGCATGCATGTCAGTATGTGCATGTGGAGGCATGCGCATGCTGCAGATTCCTGCAGCACCCTCCCGTCTTTGGCGCCCCTGAACTCGCACTACCCTCAGGCCTCCACCTGGTGGCAGTCAATCGGCAGGAAAGCCAATCCACCCTCCCTGGGAGAGGAGAGCTGTCCTCCAGATGCTCGATCCTCTCCCTCCCTGGCTGACCCCCAGCAACCCGTGTTCACCACTGAAAATGGGTCGCCGGTGTGGCAGGAGGTAAGGTGCCAGCACCTAAGCTCTCCACGCTATTGGGCCATCCATTGCACACACATTCTTATTGCAAGATCTGCAGATTTCAACATTCTCCACAAAATTTCAGCAACTTCTTGCTATTATTGGAGTTCTTCTAAAATTGTGGAAACAAATTACAATTTTCAAAGAAAAACTGAAATATACATACAAAATATATTCTTAATTTAGTATCCAGACTTGGGTTTGGTCAAAACAATACAGTGTAAAGTGGGGAGGGTTTTTCTAAGGGGTTCAGTGTGATTTTGCTGCTTTCACCAGATTCACTGCCTGGTTTGGTTTCAAAATGCTCTGGCAAAGCACAGAAACACAGAAAAAGGAAGCATAGAACTTGACAGCAGATAAGGACCATTTGGCCCACCTAGTCTGCCTATTTTCCCTACTGCACCTACTGTAATACCGCAGACTCTACTTGATCTCTGACTTTAACACCCCCCTTTCCTGATCGCTATGGTTCCCTTATGCCTATCCCATGCATTTTTGAATTCCGTTACCATTTTTGACACCACCACCTCCAATGGGAGACTGTTCCATTCATCTACCACCCTTTCAGTGAAGAAGTACTTTCTCATGTTACCGCTGAGTCTACTCCCTCCAACTTCATAACACGATCCCTTGTTTTTGAACATCTTTTTCTCTGAAAAACGCTTCCCTCTTGTGACATATGTGCATTAAGCATGTAACATCTGTGTTGAACAGCCTATCTTAGTTGTCACAGGGACTAAAACAGTGGGTGGCAGTAAAAACGTAAATGTTGCCATTTACTTAATGGAGTGCTACCTACAAAATGTTTCACAGGTGGTAGGGTTTTTCTTGTGTGCATTTAATTCTAAAAGCATGATGCAAACAGCTGAGGATTTGGGATTGCCCTGCTGATTCTAAACTTGAGTGTGCCTCTGGGAGAGCTACACAGTGGCCCCTTCTTAGATATTCTGACGATCTTTACAGGAATCTACTGTACCACTTGACTGGCTCACTGCCATTGTCATGCCTATTTTTAAACAAGGGTTGCATTCCAGACTTGAGAATTACAGGCCCATTAGTCTTACCTCCATCCCTTGTAAGATGATGGAAAAAATTCTGAAATCTATCATCGAACATGAAATAGTCTTTTTAAACATTACAGACTACTCGCAGCATGGATTCAAACAAGTGTACTCCTGTACAACCAACTTATTGACCTTTTATGAACATGTCAGCAGGTTCTTAGATGGCAACATCCCTGTCGATATCATCCTACTGGATTTCAGTAAAGCATTTGATAAGGTAGCATATGCAACTCTAGTTGATAAACTTATTATTTTAGGCTTTCCTCCACTTATTACTAAGTGGGTTCACTGTTGGCTTACCGGCAGGTTCCAGAGGGTCAGGGTAAATTGAGTTCTCTCTACATCAAGGGAGGCAACTAGTGGGGTTCCCCAGGGCTCGGTTTTGGGCCCAACATTGTTTAACGTTTTCCTTAGTGATATGAAAATTAATTCCAGCAACATTTTCACAAAGTTTGCTGATGATACCAGACTGTGGGGAAGAGTTGATACTCCTGTAAACATGAACTCTCTTATACAAGATCTTGGACATATTGAATGTTGGGCAATTACAAATGGTATGTTCTTTTATGTTAACAAATGCTCAGTTGTTCATCTGGGGAAAAACAACCCCACCCAGACCTATACACTTAACAGTGTTAATATTAAAACATCCTCCTTGGAAAGGGATCTGGGCATCATGGCAAATCATAATCTTTCATCAGTTGACCATTGCAATAAAATTGCTAACATACAGTAGCTAATGCTTTAATCAGAAGGATCAACCATACATTCACATCTAAAACTGAACAATGTATAATAACATTATAGAAATCCTATATTTGGCCTTATATAGACTATGGGTCACCCTTTTGGAGCCCTTATCTGGTTCATGACATAAGGAGGACTGAATAAATACAACATAGAGTTACAAATATGATTCCTTATATGTCACAACAAGACTATGATGCTAGACTTTATCTTACTGGTCTTTATTCCCTGGAGATGAGAAGGACTAGAGGAGACCTTTTACAACTTTTTAAAATCATTCAATATTCAACTTTAATGTCCCGGTGTGGTATCTCATACGATACAAGGAAAACTTCACGCGGACAACATAATAAACAGCTTTACATTAAAAGGGCTAGGACCAACAAAAGATTAAATTTTTTCTCTATTAGAGCACCTAGGTGGTGGAACAAATTGCCCGAAGAACTTGTTGATTGTTCTAATATAGGCACCTTTAAATCCAATTTGGATAAATGTCTTGTTAATAAATACCACTGAGGGTTTATTATCCCACTGTGTGGGGGACAATCTTGATGGGCAAGTGCTGTCTTTTGTCCCAATCACCAAGTAAACCAAGTAAAGTTACATGTTCACATTATTTATTTGTTTGTTTATTTATTCATTTATTTTTGAAAATTGGTAACAGACAGAAGCATACAGAGCCGAGGCTCATTTCCCAGTGCAATCGGGGGGATAGTAAAGAGCATGTTCATATGCAAAGAATGTAATGAAAACCTTGACTAAAAAAAGTCTGTTAAAATAGGTGAAATACATTGAAATATTTTCCTTAAAACAGTTGTAAAGTATTGTGGCTGGAGTTAAACAAAAGTGCATTGCAAACAACTGTGTGATGCAATGAAACGGTGTACTGTATTTGTATTTATTTTGTGATACACATTGTACAACCAGGTACTTACTAAATATATTGCTTCTGAAATTATTTAATATTGATGAGGTGTGGATCAATAAATAAAATATAGTCAGTGCTGCATGAGGCAGATGTTTTTAGATTTTAGAAGATATGCTACATATAGTTACCGTAAATTTAAACAACACAAACCTTTCTACAATCTGGAAGCACATACTGTATGAGAAACCATAAACTGCATCTATTTAACAATATACTCTAAGTAGGTATCAATATGTGCTTCAGAAAACAACAAACTATGTATTGTGGAGCACAGGGGACAACTGGGGGTGCATAATACAACTCATGCATTTGTTTTTCAATTTTTGCAAAATATCTCTGCATTTTTGGGATTTTTTTCCTGCAATTTTCCAGTGGCCTTAGCTATTGTTAGTCTTACTCCTGTAATTACCTGAGGTATGTCTTGTGCAAACGATCAGTTACAATCTTACTTGTATCTATTGCACTTTAATGACATTGTAGTAGCTGTAATTGTGACCATGACTGTAAAGTTGGTTGTAAAGACTCTTTTTATACAACTAAAATTATGTGAAAAATTAAATTTCCTCAGTTTATATTTATTTCATTCACCAAATGTGCACTTTAAAAACTCGCTGTTTGTGCTATGTCCCAATGGCAACTGTATCACTGCCTAATGTCGTTTTACTGTTGACCGATCCTGACTGAAGATCGTGTCTCTTATGTTACCTCTAATATGGTATTGCTGAATTCCCTAGTGCTTTGATGACTTACTGTAGACTACCGCTAGTCTACACTTCTGGTATAAACTAGGTAGTTTGTGAGAGAAAAAAAAAAATTTTTAATTCCATTTTTTTATAGCAGAAACTGTTGTTTATGCTTGCTGCAGCATAGCAGTGATTCTGCATCACAGGTCTGTCTCATAAAGCTTTTTTTTTTATTTCATCAGCATTCATGAGGATGATATTAATAAACAAAGAATAATGGATATGCAACTGTGTGTTATGGATTTTTTTTACACACCCGAGGTGTGTGATGACCCATAAGCCTCGAGAGCAAAGCTCGAGAGGTTTATGAAGTCATCACAAACCGAAGATGTGTAAAAAAATCCATAAGAACAGAGTTGCACATCTATTATTTTTTTATAATTACTGGTGTAAGGAGTTAGTCCCCTTGGTCAGTCTCTCTTGTGGTGACAGTCTCTCCCCTACATACAGACACAAACGCACACACACTCTCTGTCTCTCACGCTCACTCACACACACACACACACACATATACACACACACACTCTCACTTGCTCTCACACACAGACACACACACACATAAAACACAACACACACACACACTCACTGTCTCCCTTCCTCTCTCACTCTCTCAGACAGACTTTTATTTTCTTTTAACTGTCAGCTACGGCCCATCCTGGATTGCACTCGAAGTTGGTGTCTCCTGATCCGGAGACACAAGGGGATCAACCAGACATTTCTTTCTATTTAAAAGGCAGTATCAACCAGATAAAGAATAAAAAATCTAATAAAGATTGGGAAGGTAGTAAACAATAGCGGCTCGTTGGTAAATGGAAAACCAAGCCACCATTTTTGTAATACTGTTCTGCCCACCCACACACAGAGCACAAGCCAATGAACTTGTGCAGTACAATTGAGTGACATACAAAGGATACTGAAGGTGAAGGAAAGTTTTGTGAACACAGTAATAACTTGTTTTCAGGTTATTATGGCATTTGGGAGACCCTTGCAAACAGTGTGATAAAGGGGGTCACCAGTAATTATAAATAGAATATTAGCAGCAAGATTTTGATTGATTGATTGATTGATTGAGTTAGGACAGACGACTCCGACTTTGTAGACAGTTCATCATTTGATCCTGCATGTTTAGTTAATAATATGGTTAGGAAAATCCTGCATCCTGACGGTTGTTACTTGTGCATTAGATCTGTCTAATGTTCAGGTAAAAACAAACTCATCAAAGTATGCTGCAGTACAGAAGAAATTTTTGTACTAGGTGTTAGAATTTTGACATTTCAAACAGCTGCCATTATTCATCCCCACAGCCAAAGGAAACTAAATACTTTCAAACACTCACTGTCTCCTCAGTTTAAATTTTTCTTCTTTTTTGCTATTAAACTCATGACCAGTGGACTCAGAGTAATTCACATATTTTGTGAATACTGAGACTGTTGACCGATGCTGTTAACTAGCTAGATTACATCCTTGTCCCCCACCTAGGCAACTCATCAGCCCATCTCACGCTCTCTTCTACCACAACAGTTTCACTGTAAATAAGATTTTCTGTGCTTGTTTATTTTTATTGATCACTGCTCCCACCTGCCCATGCATGTGCTTCTCTCTCTCTGTTTCTCTCTCTCTCCTCTCTGTCAGGCACTTCCAAGTTCTGTGTCAAACAGTTAACCCAGGAAGTTGCGCCGCAGATGAAAAAAAATGTCAATGACTTCCTTGAGTGTACCTGGCCCTCTACAGTCTCAGCAGCTGGCTATGCTCTAATGCATCTGAATCCCCTTTGTTTGTACTTCATACTCTGGCAGAAAGTGCCAATTCAACAGCCACGCTGTCTATTGGCCAAATAGTCTCAACTCAACATATCACTCCTTAAAAACGAAAGCCAAATTGAACTCTCACCTACAAGCTCACAGCTTCACAAACTGAATTGTAACTAACAATTTAATGACTACAATCAGTGTGGGGGATGACAACCAAAGTGTGGCCTATAACAAAACTACAACTATGGAAGCCCCTTTAGGATAAAAGTACTAAAGCAAAAAAAAAACAAAAAAGAAAAGCCATCAGGTAGAAACACCCCTTTAGGTGAAATTTAGTCAATGATTACTTATTTATGTAAAAGTTGGTAACTGGGAGAGGCAAACTGAACCGAAACTCATTTCCAGGTGTGACCTGTGGGGAAGGAATAAGAGGAGTACAATAAACACAAAAAAATTAAAGGAACAAACTGAGTAGGAGAGTTACAGGAGAGTAGTAATTGACAGATAATATTTACATATTACATATTATACTTTTTCCTATTTTAACATCTTCATTTTAGTTTTTCCATGCACGTAAAATGAACAATTTTATAAGACACTCTGGGGATGTGCATTAGACAGTTCTAACACATGGCCAATGGCTGAAGGCATAGCACCATGATGGTACATTATGTTACTGCACTTATGAGAATGAGCACTGTTATGTTATCCACTGACAACTGCACGTTTTTATACTCGACACTCTGTACCTTCTAATCTGATGTGTTAAGTCCACCCTATGTATCGTGGGAAAGTGTTGATATCTGCCATTTAAAATCACTGTAGTTTATATTGATCATTGTTAGTCTTCTGGCAACTTAATTCTGATATTTTGTACTGCTGGTTTGTATACTAATTGTCCGCCTAATCTTCTTGTTTTATTTAGTATACTGCACTCTTTGTATTTGTATGGTGTAATTCTCGTGGGTCGTGCGTGAAAATAGGCATTAAATTGTCTATTGCACCTACCCAGTCAACAAAAACTGAATAAATAAAAATAAATCCCAGCAAAACAGAAACCTTGATCTAGTGCATTGTGAGGGGTGATAATGGAAACAGAATTTGTTTTATTTGCATTTTGTGGCAGTATCCAAACGCCTCTCCATTATCTTTTTAAAGAGGTTGAATACCTTTGAAAGGCGTGTACGGCCGTTTTGTCCCCAGACATAACGGCATGGTGAAAATGTAGCAGACATAATGTCGCGGGGATGAAAAGAAACAACCGGAAATGCCGTGTGACCAATTATGCTGCAGACGAATAGTCACCACACACTTTGATATCGGGACAAAATGCTGTTCCATGCTAAATTCGGCAGACACACAAGGCTACAGCTGCTGAGAGAAACAGCAAAGGGGAGAGGTGTGGAGTCATCTATATTCTAATTTTATTAATGTGGCAAGGGGGTTGGAGTTGCCTCCAGCAATAAATCGGGGCAAATCCAGCCCCGGGACACTCTCCAGCTACAGCAGGCAGTCCAACACCCCTCCCCCACACCAGCACCAATAGTCATACAGTCAGAAGCAGTGTGTGATTCAAATCCTAGAGCCATAGAAGAGCAGCATGCCCCAGGAAGATCCACACGGGACACAGCAAGGAGGTTGGAGAGAGTTGCCAATGCCTTTGGAGTGACTGCACCCCCCCCCAATCTGGTTGCTGAATCATGGTGAATCCAGTACACCAGTAAAGTGCATTTTGGGCGCTTTTCATTTGTTTGATAATATAACATTTGGCAGGTGTGAGAGCTAACTTCAGTGGTTCTGTGTAAATGAGACTCAGCCTTCCCTATAATTCTTGCAAAGTGGCACCTCTGCGGCAGGTTTGATGGACTAACCAACGGTATAGTAGGCTTGTGCTAATTAAGTAAGAGGCTAGCCTATTTCTATTGGGGGCACCTTTCTTTGCTCTCTTTACTATCCACCACAGAAAAGCTGAAGACCTGTTTGAAGCTAGTGCATTCATGACAGAACAGAATAAAGCGTATATGGGCAGACCAGTATTGTAGTTGGAGATGTAGAGGCCAACCCCCCCCCCCCAGGGCCTTAGCAAAATTTAGTTATTTCAGTCTGTTGCATGGACATTGGCCTGCTCACAGAAGGTGGGATAGTACCTTGTTCCACTGTCACCAAGTACTGGCAGAAAGAGCCAGAGGGATGTTCTCGAAAAGATATAATGTCCTGGGTAGGGTAACCATTCACACTACCTCAACCTGATGAGTCAGACTAAGGGGTAAGGTTCCCCAGCGGGTAAAGTCGTGTGTCATTTGCTGAGAGAACTGGGAATAACTATCCTGAAACACCGAATCTGCTGTGCTTGATTAGTTAATCCCCAGGCTGAGCTTGTGCAAGTCACTAATATGAGTACACAAGCTTTTTCCTACTTTGCTCCTCTATACTGGAACTCTTTACCCCTTATCTTGTGTTCCTCACTGTCTCATTTCATCATTAAAACTGAGCTCCACAAGCACCTTCTGTCCACTGACAACTGCACATTTTTATACTCGACACTCTGTACCTTCTAATCTGATGAGTTAAGTTCACCCTATGTATCGTGGGAAAGTGTTGATATCTGCCGTTTAAAATCGCTGTAGTTTATATTGATCATTGTTAGTCTTCTGGCAACTTAATTCTGATATTTTGTACTGCTGGTTTGTATACTAATTGTCCGCCTAATCTTCTTGTTTTATTTAGTATACTGCACTCTTTGTATTTGTATGGTGTAATTCTCATGGGTCGTGCGTGAAAATAGGCATTAAATTGTCTAGTGCACCTACCCGGTCAACAAAAACTGAATAAATAAAAATAAATCCCAGCAAAACAGAAACCTTGATCTAATGTATTGTGAGGGGTGATAATGGAAACTGAGAATCTGTTTTATTTGCATTGTGGCAGTATCCAGACACCTCTCCATTATCTTTTTAAAGAGGTTGAATACCTTTGAAAGGCGTGTACAGCTGTTTTGTCCCCAGACATAACGGCATGGTGAAAATGTAGCAGACATAATGTCACGGGGACGAAAGGAAACAACCGAAAATGCCGTGTGACCAATTATGCTGCAGACGAATAGTCGCCGCACACTTTGATATCGGGACAAAATGCTGCTCCATGCTAAATTCGGCAGACACACAAGGCTACAGCTGCTGAGAGAAACAGCAAAGGGGAGAGGTGTGGAGTCATCTATATTCTAATTTTATTAATGTGGCAAGGGGGTTGGAGTTGCCTCCAGCAATAAATTGCGGCAAATCCAGCCCCAGGACACACTCCAGCTACAGCAGGCAGTCCAACACCCCCCCCCGCACCAGCACCAGTAGTCACACAGCCAGAAGCAGCATGTGATTCAAATCCCAGAGCCATAGAAGAGCAGCATGCCCCAGGAAGATCTGCACGGGACACAGCAAGGAGGTTGGAGAGAGTTGCCAATGTCTTTGGAGTGACTGCCCCCCCCAATCCGGTTGCTGAATCATGGTGAATCCAGTACACCGGTAAAGTGCGTTTTGAGCGCTTTTCATTTGTTTGACAATATAACATTTGGCAGGTGTGAGAGCTAACTTCAATGGTTCTGTGTAAATGAGACTCAGCCTTCCCTATAATTCTTGTGAAGTGGTACCTCTGCGGCAGGTTTGATGGACTAACCAACCATATAGTAGGCTTGTGCTAATTAAGTAAGAGGCTAGCCTATTTCTGGTGGTGGGGCACCTTTCTTTGCTCTCTTTACTATCCACCACAGAAAAGCTGAAGACCTGTTTGAAGCTAGTGCATTTGGTATTAAAGACTTCATGGACACGCTAAAACCTGGTCCCATTCTATTTATTTATTTTATTTTATTTATTAGCTTTTGGTAACCGGGTAAGTGCGCTAGGCAACAATTCTGCCTATTTTCAGGCACGACCCGGGAGAGCACAGGACATTGGTGTACATAGTACAGTAGTACATAATAACAAATTACAGTAGTACATAATAACAATCAGGGTAAACAATTACAGCAAGAGCATTTAACAACATAAGGTGATTAGAGCATCAACGTCAGATACAGTGTATAAAAAGACATATAGTAACAAAAATAGACTAGGGTCCGTGCCACAGACCGACAGTAGGGTGAAGCAGATTAGCATTTGCAATGACCAGGGGCGTGAAGGTGAGAGAATAGCAAGTTTTTAAATTCCCAGTGTGAGGCAGAATTTTTAACCTGAAGGGGGAGTGAGTTCCAGAACTTAGGAGCAAAGTGAGAGAATGCCTGTTCACCCATTTTAGTTGCACAAGGTCTGGTAGAGAGCATTGGGACAGAGGAGGACCTGAGGGTGTGGGTTTGGGTGGCAGGAGTCAGTAGGTTAGCCAGATAGTCAGGGCTAGGGGGTCTGGACAGTGAGTCAATAAAGCACCCCAGGGAGCAGGCCCGTAGATCCTTAGGTGACAGCCAATTTAGACCGGAGTAGAGGAGACAGTGATGAGTAAGGCGAGGGGCAGTTAAGGTGAATCTGCAGATGTTGTTATAGACGGTGTCCCATTTGCTAAGTATAAAAGAGTTGGCAGCGTAGATGGGGGAAGAGCATATTGGAGCTGGGGTAAAAGGATTCCCCTTGCTACTGATAATCTGGCAGAAGGTGTGAGGGAGTGGCAAACTCGATAAGCGCCACCAATTTTTGCATTGACAGCACGACAAACTGTGTTGACATGTAATGACAGGTCAAGGGAGGGATCAAGAGTGACCCCCAGATATTTGAAGGATGCTGTTTTGGTGATGGGGGAACCATCTAGGCAGTGAACCAAGAGCCTGGGGGCAGTGGAGGGCAGTTTTTTTGAGGAACCGAATAGCATGGCACGAGTTTTGTCCTGGTTAAGGTTTTGATGGCTGTTCGAGAGCCAGAGTTGAAGGACTTGGAAATCATTTGAGAGGGTGGAGTTGATGTCCTCTATCGATTTAGACCCTGAGTAGAAGACAAGGTCATCAGCGTACATTAGAGTGCAGCTGTGTCGGGAAAGAGCGGGAATATCATTTAGGAAGAGGGAGAAAATGAGAGGTCCGAGAGTGGACCCCTGTGGGACTCCCTGGGAGATCTTTATGGGGGAGGAAAGGGCCTTGTGAAAAGCTACTGCCTGAGTGCGATTGTTCAGATAGCTGCGGAACCAAGATAGAGTTGAGTCAGATGCTCCTACGGTTTGGAGCTTATTAAGCATGAGAGGGTGATGAACCATGTCAAAAGCTTTGGACAGGTCTATGAAGACAGCACTGGTGAGTAGGCTGTGGTCCATGTTACTTTTGATGTCGTTGGTTAGTTGTGTCAGGGCTGTAGTGGTGCTGTGTCCAGGCCTAAATCCATGTTGGCAGGGGGTTTGGAGTTTAAACTTGGCAAAGTGTTCAGCGAGCTGGCGGTGGACTATTTTTTCAAGAAGTTTACTGAGAGTGGGTAGGAGAGAGATGGGCGGTAGTTGGACATAAGTTTGGAATCACCGTTTTTGTGAATAGGGATAGTTCTGGCCATTTTCCAAGTAGATGGGACAGTGGACATACGGATCGAGAGGTTGAAAAGCCTGGTGACAGGCCTGACCAGCCATGGTGCGAACTGCTTTAGTATACCAGGATGGATGCCATGGGGCCCTAGCTTTACGTGTGAAGGTGTTAAGTAGCTTATGTACTTCCGTATATATGTTGTTGGAGCCAGCACTAGGGAGGGTGGTGTAAGGGGCAAGGAAGGGGCAAGGGGACAGTAGGCTTGGGGCATAGCCTGAGTTGCACAAGGTGGCATGGAAAATAGGGAATTGAAGGCGTTGGCATAGTACTCGGGTTGTTGCAGTGAACGCCTAGAATGTTCATGTCGGTTGGATTCTGCTGCTTGTCATTGCCTAGAATTTCCTTTATTTGGGACCAGTACTTTTGAGGGTTTTTGGATGAGGATTTCAGTAGGTTCCTGTAGTAGGTACTTTTGGCAAGGCATATTTCTCTTTTGCATTTGTTCCCCGAGGCTCGATAGGCTTTGAAGTCAGTGCGAAGATGAGATACCTTCCACACGGACCATAGTTTGTCCCTGCTTTTGAGAAGTTGAAGCAGGGGGCGCGTTAGCCACTTGGTTACCTTCCCTGCCACCCTATGTGTGGTGACTGGGATATGAAGGTTTTGTAGAGCGAGGAGGACAGAGTTGAAATAGTCGGTAGCAAAGTTGATGTCCCCGGTCAGGTAGAGAGGAGACCAGTCGACCAGGCTGAGATAATTTTTGAGAGCATCAACTCTTAGGTGGGAGAGGTTAGGAAAGGTAACAATTTTGGAAGGGAAAGATGGGGTGACGGTATCCCAGACACAGTAAACAGGATAGTGATCACTAATGGTGTCAGGAAGCACTCTAGCTGAGGTGGCATATTCCTTCCTGCTTGTGAGTATCCAGTCGAGTAGGGTGGCGCAGTCACAACCCCCCCGGGAGACCCTAGTGGGTTCCTGGATGAGCTGTGATAGGTTTGCCTTACTAACCATAGAGGATAGGTTGGCTAGCTTTTCTCAGACCAGTCGAGGTTAAAATCCCCAAGGTAGATAATGTCATTTTTGCCTGTTACTGTTGGCAGGCAATCCAGGAATTCAAGAATACCCTGTTTAGCATTTTTTGGAGGGACATAAATACAAAAAATATGGAGTTTCTTAACTCCCCCCAGAAGAAGGAAGAAATGGAGGATTTCACAATTAGGTAGTGTGGGGTCCTGCAAGAAGGTGATGTTAAGGTGAGTTTTGTAGTAGAGGGCAAGGCCACCCCCCTTTTTGCCCCGAGTCGGTCAACACGTAGCATATTGTATCCTGGAAAGGAGCACTGAGAGTCAGTGACTGTAGGCTTTAGCCAGGTTTCAGTGATGTCCGGGCCATTCACTCCCACCCAGACCTGAAGGTCAGGGAGGTTGGCCAGAAGGCTCCTAGAGTTAATGTGAGCCATAGTTAGGCCATTGGATTTTGGGAGGGAGGTGACCGGGGGGGCAAGGATTGGACGGGAACTGGAGAAGTACCTGGATTGGCCTCGATGTCCCCAGATAGCATAAGTGACAGGATGAATATCCAAAATGGTGTAGTGAAGCAGGCCCTGACTGAGGCTCTAATGGAGAGCTTCAAATTAAAGTGAAGGTATCTGGCTATAGGCCACATGTGCCTGCTGATGAGAGCAATGGGGGAAGAGGTGGGGGTGTGGCAGTAGCAAGAAGGTTGGAGAAGTAAAAGTCATCATATGAGTTAGCATTTGAATTAGCGGACGGAGCGTTAGGGCAGGATAGCTCATAGAGAATAAGAAGACAAAGTGACCCCATGAGGAGAGCCAGCAGGTGAGGGGGGGCATTCTAAATATAGGGAAGTGGAGAGAGATTGAACGAACAGAGCAGCTGAGTGCTGAGAGAAGTTTTTAAGTACCTGCTGAAATTACCAACCTGGAGTGGCAGGTTATAGATTACGTTTGATGCAGAGTGAGCAAGTTTGCTCAAAACAGATCAGGCTCCCTCTAGTGCCCAGAGGATATAAGGAGCTAATGAAGAAAAACACGAGAGCGCCAAGATCTCACAGGTTTCTTCTATATATGTAACACCAGCCAAGGGTGGAGGGTATTGGGGTGGGGGGAGCAGTCGTAGCGACTGCAGGAAGAACACAGAGCTGCTCCTTTGTTACTGGGAGCAAGGTCCTTTGGCTACCTTGGTGTTTTCGGGTGGGATCCAGTGGCTGTGGGCAGGAAGAGCCTCCAGGGAGAACAAGAAATGGCCCTCTGTTCGGCGGGAGCACGGAGCTCCTTTCTGTGGATGGGGGGAGATCCCCTATGCTTGGCTGGCCCTCGTGACCTCCTGGAGCTCAGAGCTCCATTCGGGGGGTGGGGAAGAGCCCTGGTGCTGCGCCTCAGCTTTCAGTGACTGCCTACGGAGTGAAAGGTAGGCAGGCTTTAAATAGTGTTTTGGCAAGCTGATCAGAGCAGGGATTTCAGATTTTTTGCAAACACAAGCACCATGCTCGAGACCCTATATTCCAGACTGCTGTAAAAATGTTGAACAGCAGTAGCCCAGACACCAGTCCCACAGGGATGCTGCCAAGTACCCCTCTCCACACAAAATAGTGCCCACCAAGCACAACCCTCCACTTTGTAACCCCAAGCCAGATAAAAATCCAGCTTGCATATACTGTGCTGGTGTATATTAACTAGAACTTTATCATGTGCCAGTGTCAAAGGCCCAAACAGACTACGTCTAGGTCCTTTGCTCCGCCAACCTCGCTGTGGTGTAACACAATGTGCTCCTCATAAAGTCATGCATAGTGCTATCATCCGAGTTTTTGGAGGTGTGGCAGCCCTCTTCCAATTCGGTCAGTGTGTTTGCAGGCATGGCCGCAGTTCTCCAATGGCTTCTGGAGCTGTCTATGACAGCAGTCGAAAATGCAGTGGAGTACAGTTGAAAGGGGGAGCTACATCTCAGTGAGCAGCAATAAGATATTGCCTGCTCATGTGCGCTTCCCCTACACACACACACATGCATGCATACTGCGTAGTTCACTCCCACGCACACACTGTATAGCCGATGGGGGTACCCAATCCCCCATTGGCTGTGCTGTGCTCCCCCCAAACAGAGCTCCACATGCCACGCTGGGTGCCCACCCCAGCATGGCTACACATTGTATAGCTGATGAGGGTGCCCAATCCTCTGTCGGCTCCATGCACCCCCCAAACAGCCGTCCTTGTGCCATGCTGGGAGCCCACCCCAACACTGCAAATGTCCCGCGCCATCGTCCTATTAAAAAAAAAAAAAACATGAAACACAAAAATGGTCTCTCGCAGTCTCTGCCCCCACCCGGGCTCACCCGCTGCGCACCCTGCCTCCCCACACCCCCCTCACCCCATACTTACCTCCGGACTCCAGCGCGATGATCTTCGGTGGAAAGGGATCACGTCTGCACTCTTCAAAGCCGACCACAAACTGAGGAAATGCCGGTAAGCTGTATAATGTAATAAATAGGGTTTTTTCAAATTTGCTGTATATCTCAGGCATTTTTTGGAATTTTTGCACTAAATTTTCAACATGGGGATTTTGGGACCCCCTTCTCATGAATGCTCTCACTGTCATGGCATTAATTGGCCCAAAGGGTGATTTCACAATCACTGCGTGAAATCACCTTTTGACACTGATTAACAAAACGACACTGCCAGTGTTCATAAGGTGGGCTCTCAAACAGCCTATGTTGAAAATTTGGTGGAAAAATTCCTAAAAATGACTGTTTTACAAGCGTGCGTTGCGCAGTTCCTACACACGCTCGTAAGTTTGCAAATGTTCAATATTTTCACTCCAGATTTTCAACATTGTCATTTTACCACACCTCCTTATGAGCAGTACAGCTGTCATTTTTCACATCTTGCCCAAAACTTATTTCCACTATTTGTACTCCACTGACTTCCAAATACCTACACAGCACATACAAGCAAGCAACATCCGGCATTAACAAATGCTTGTTAATATAACGTTTGTGTATTTTACAACTGTAGTTCAATACATGTCCATATTTTTAGTGACAATATATTAAATTGAATTAATTTCTCACCATTTTATGTCTTATATTATACATGTTGCTGGTCACTGTGAAAAAGGGCAGTTCTGCCTATCTGCTAACTGATTTAAAAATAAAAAATGAAATAAAATGAACTTTTTTCGACCCCCCATATTATCTGACTGCTTTCATTTGTCAGTCAGCCCACTCAGAAATGTGATTATTTCCTCCATTTCCTACTCTTTTTCACTTCCAACATTGATGTTGCAATCCAAAATTAGAGTCTTTGAGATTGTGTCTTTGTTAAGAACTATGGGGAGTTAGGATATGTTATCCAGATGACTGGGTGAATTTTAAGATTTTTTAATGTTATATCACATGCATAGTATACCACAGGACATGCCATATCAGATGATACACACACTCCTTTCTCCATCTTTAAATTAACAAACTTATTGCCTTACCATAGGTCTCAGTTGTGTGACTGGACCTGACGACATCTGATATGCTGCATGCATTTATTAAATCAGTTGTCACAAAACAGGAAACGGACCTGGGGATAATCATTTATGATTACCTGATTACCTGAATGCAGCTAAACAGTGTGGCAAGGCAGTGGAGAAGGCTAACAGGATGCTAGGATGCATAGGCAAGGGTGTCACCAGCAGAAAGAGGGAGATAATAATACCCCTGTATAGATCACTGGTGAGACCCCGCCTCGAGTACTGTGCCCAGTTCTGGAGAGGCCCCATCTCTGAAAGGACAGAAAAAGGGTAGAGGCAGTACAAAGCAGGGCAACCAAAATGATGCAAGGCCTGCATCAAAAACCCTATGAAGAAAGTCTTAAGGAATTAAATATGTACTCCCTAGAGGAAAGGAGGGAAAGGGAGAATATGACAAAAACATTCAAAGATCTCACGGGTATAAACAAAGTACAGGAAGGTAGCATCTTCCAAAGAAAAAGATGCTCGAGGGCAAGGGGCCACAATATGATGATGGAGGGTGGAAGGCTCGGAGGAAATGTGAGAAAGTACTTCTCCACAGAGAGGGTTGTGGATGCATGGAACAGCCTCCCCATAGAGGTTGTGAGGTCAAAAATGGTTACAGGATTCAAGAATGCATGGGACAGACACAAACGGATATTAGAAGTAAGGGGGGGGTAAAACCCAGAGACCAAGTAGGGTCTGCAATGATACTGCATGTAGGGAAATTAGGGCAGATTGGGAGGGCCAGGAGGTCCTTATCTGCCAACAACTTCTATGTTTCAGTTTCTAATAATTACATCAAATGTAGTTATTTCTCATACACAGTTTACACATTTATTGCTATTCTTACCATGAGTAGCCTGAGTAAGAAGCTAATGCACAGTGTAACCCACCTTTTTGTTGTTAGAGAATACTGTGGTACTCCGTCATGTAGAATCGCTTGCTTATAGCATACATTTTCATTAAAACGCATGCCAGCCAGAATATGACTGAAATGTGAACAAGTTATTAGTGCAATCATCCATGATTACTGTAATACACTACACTTGCACGTTAGTTAAATGGCATACTGCCAGCGCATCCTTATATTTGAAAAGGATGCATGTTTCAGCATGAAATATAGAATTAAACTGTGGAAAGCTTCTAGACTGGGAGTTTGAAAATTGGTACATAGCCTTTTGATTTCTTTAAAAAACATTTTGTTCATCAATATTGCCTTTAGTTTAACAGCTGCCTTTGAATCTACATAAAAAACACATACAATGCAAGTAAATGTAACATGATTATAATACAGAATAAATCATATAGCTACTTATTAAGCACAAATGCATGACCAGTTTTTATTTATTGGTGAGAGCTCTTTATGGATGCAATGTGACATTAAGTTTAGAAGTATGCCACATAACTATAGATTATGATAAACTGATACGTAACACAGATCGTGTGATTACCTTACTGATAATACAGTACAAACATTTGTCGGCTAGGATATTTATAACCATGTTGGGTGAGAGTATATGTATGTTGGCATGATCTGTGTGTGTATTTGTGATTGCACATGACTGTGTTAATCACTAGCATGTATTTCATTACACATATTGGGGGTGAATAACAGATTGTTACACTAACACCTGGTCATGTCTTAGTACATAACTGATTATTAAAAAAAATGATGACATACTGCATAAAGTCACATTTGTGATTCAGAAGCTAATAATTGGTACACTCATTATGGCGATGACTACATAAAGCTAATACGTTGTTTTGATTACTCTGTTGTGTGAGATTGCCATTTATTTCATATATGTATTACTCATAACATTTAACAATCAATCATTCTTTGTAGTGATATGATTTTTCACTGTTTTACGCATATCAAATACTGTAATAATGAGCATGTACTTGTTCCAAGCCACTGTTTGCTTCTTTCATCTCTAGTCAAATCAATGTACGTGCATTTCTCAAATAAAATGTTATGCCCTTCAGGGACATCCATAATATAGTGACAACACTTGTCCACTTTGCAGCTATTATTTCTCCACATTGGTCCACACTGGATGATGTGCTCCAATACATATAGAATAATATATGGGCAACAATATACAACAAGGCTGTGTTTCCATTGAGGGGTTGATATGAAAGCATAGGGACCCGAGAGCAAACATTTAATAGACCCTGATGTCATCTCAACCCCAAGATGGAAACACAGGCTGAGTGGTGTTTTGGTTGGCCATATAATATTTTTTATAGTATATGGGTATTATAGTATATGAGTAAATAAAATGGAGCTGGCTGTACTACTTCTGTTCTTAGTAAAAACAAGGAAAAATATTACTTTTAAAATCTAAAATGTAAAATATGAATGGTATATTTGTATTTTGGGTGATGTGCAGGGAAGCTTCATGAGGAGAGACTTCTGTGACAAACTTCAAAGGGAAAAGTTATTGTATAGTAATGATGTTGCTACTATACTACAACAAATTGCTATGACCTTTGAACTGTACTACAACAGCTTTTGGTGATCTTTGAACTGTTCTACAACAAAAAAATTGTGTCTACAGAAATCCATACACAATAGGGGCTAACCTCATACTACATATATAATTTGTAATGGAGGTTCGCCACAGCGTGACATCTCCACATTCTTTAAGCATTGCCAGATTGTTGTTTCTTTCCTCAACACCTTTAAGACAAATATTAAATTTGTATACATTATATACATCAGAGATCATGTTGTAATGTGCATCATGATGACATACCATTGATGATAAAATTAAGGTTCAAATGAATTAGGTGATCAAATCAGCTGCCATCCATCAGTGACATTTTCAGTATTCTAATTTACAATATGGCATGTTGAACATACACTATACTTCAAATACCTATATTCATATCAATGATGTAAACATATTAAATGAAACCTTTGTTTTTATTAATATATTTAATGATCATCAATTTATCAATAAGGTATGACCATTGATTAGATTGACAGACTGTAAATTACCACATGAGGACATAATGAAATTGTAGATTTGACTGCCATTTTTTCAGAACTGAAGGTTGGAAAAACAGACACATTCCAGTTTGTAAAGTTCATTCTTTCTGTACTTAGATTAATTATTGCAAGGATTTTTTGATAACTGATACCTAACTTTAGTTTTGAAAAGTCGTTAAGCATGAATATGACAAAATCAAATGGTATTTCCATGTTTAACTTTTTTGTCTCTTGCCATACTTTAAGCAACCATTCTTTAATACATGGATATCCCCACATTAAGTGATATAAATCTCCTTTCTTATTACAACTATGCCAGCATTTCATATCAGACCCATGACACATTTTGTATAATTTCACGAGGGTCATATATCTACGTGAAATAATTTTATACTGTATTGTTTTATTTTTAGCAAATTGGTGCAATTTGTTTTTGCTGTTTGGCATATTAGTGCCCAATTATATGGTTGAAAGTTTGTATTGGATTCACTGGACCACTTCACATCCAAATTTTTCCTCATTGTAAAAACTTTTGAGCCTTTCTAACACTCTCTTAGTACATTTTCTTAATCTTTGGAGGTAAAAGGATAAGTTTTTTAATTGATCCTGGATTATTGTTGTCCAATAGTCTATCCTTTGATAGCCCACATAGGCAAAACATCTCTTAAATAATGTATGTGGTACTCTATAGTCCCACAATGTGAAATTTAAGTTTATATATAAATTATTAACCTTCCGATGGGTGTATAGGCCAACCAAGTTTATGACTTGATGCCATCTAAAGACCCCTGCATGTTGCAATTTATTTATTACCTTAGTAATAGAGTGGTCCATAGATCCTACCAGTTCTGTACCAATCTCCATGTATAAATATGGAAGCATAGTATGGTGGTTCTTATATAGCAATATGATGGCATTAACAACTTCTGTACACATTAATGTTTTATTGGGTCCAATTGCTTGTGGATGAAACAACAGACTGGATAGTGTGCAGCCCTTTAATTGCTACAGCAGGATGTTTACGTTCATCTTTAAAAGCCCACTTCCATGTTACTGAAGCTTTAACTGCTGTAAAATACATTAGAGGATCTGGGCATCTATCCCTCTTTGCTGTCTTGGAATAATTAACAGTATCTTTGGGCTGCCCCCTCTCTCTCAAAAATTCCTTAAATATATTTCTAATCATAACTAATTTTAATTTCTCTATTTTCCCCAAAGTAGCTTGAAAACTATATAAGTGAAATGTGACCATCATTTCAAGGTTATCTATACTTCCACATAATGAGAGAGATAGAGATTGCCAATCTTCCAGAAGATGTCTTATATTATTCTGTAGTAAGTTGTATATCCAATTGTTTAGTAAAAAGTTCTAATTGCAGCTCCTGGGAAATTATTTTTGTGTCATCTGTTATTTGAGTTATAGAAAGTATAACAGATTTAGACATATTCAATATATAACCAGAAACTTTTTTCTTTTTTTTTTATATAGATTTTTCTCCTATCGGGGGCACCGGGCAGGTTTCGCTCCAGTCCTCTCCTTGAGAGTACTCATTCTGCCCCTTGCTCAGGACATCATCCTTCCTGTTCTAGTGCTCCCTTTTTCCTGTTTTTCTCCCCATTAACCCGGAACCTTGGTACACCAACACACATATGCATGGAGGAGCGCATGCAATACGTGGTTTTGGTGACGGCCTCTTCCTCCCACCTGACCAAGTGCCAGCCCCCCCCAGGCTTGGAGCAGCCATCAAGCCTCCACCTGGTGGCAGCTAAGAGCCAGGGAAACCCCACGTCCCTCCCTGGGAGTGGAGAGCTGCCTCACAGCAGCTCAGTCCAACTCCTTGCCCTCCCCCTGGCTGACCTCCAACAACCCATGCTTGTTCCAAATCACTGGTCACCAGCATGGGAAGAGGTTAGGTGACAGCCCCTCAGCCCTGTTCTCCACTGGGCTGGCTGTAACCTGAAACTTTTGAATTTGTTTTCAATTTCTTGCATTAAAACATAGTATGATTTAGCTGAATTTTTAATAAATATCATAAGATCATCCACATATGCCTTGATCCTTACTGATTATGTCGTATGTGTTGTAACAAACATCTTTAAAGATAGTGGGCCCTATTCACTAATGGGTGGGAAGTACACATGAAATGCACGTATCATGCCCGCTCCACTCCACACTGGTGTGCAAGTGTGCACATGCTGGAACTCACAATTGCCAGCTGCTGGACCATGCCC
Source organism: Neoceratodus forsteri (assembly GCA_016271365.2). Classification (NCBI taxonomy): domain Eukaryota; kingdom Metazoa; phylum Chordata; order Ceratodontiformes; family Ceratodontidae; genus Neoceratodus; species Neoceratodus forsteri. The sequence goes on along the minus strand of CM028129.1, from coordinate 1,702,472,033 downwards.
CAACCCCACAACACACAGCCGTGCAGTGGAGGTACATAGCAGAGTGAGGGTGGAGTGTGGGATGCTGGTGGAAATCCAATGGGATGCCCATCCCATGTCCCATAGTGGATCTCTGTCCGCACATAGGCAGAGGATCCTAGGAATGTATGCTGCCCACCAGGAATAAACAATGGGTGTTTGCCTGAATGGTCATCCCCACCCTCCCAGGCAGCCTAGTGGGCTGGGGCAGCTGTGTGCTGGGAGAACCATTGCTGCCATGCCCACCAGTAATTTGTGGGGTGGTGCATAAATAGTTACGGCAGGGTCCCCCCTCACATACAATTTTCTGCCCTGGCCCAGTTAGCAGTGCCAGTTGTGCATGTGCGCAGCTCAGGCACCCCCATCATGCCCCCAACCACCCCAGCAATGGCGCTGCATGACTGACCAGGGGATCCAGCTCACAAGGCACTAGAGCACCTGTGATGAATGCCACCAGGGGTGTGCCAGACACCGCCATGTGGCATACGGACATGCCCATGCCTACACATCTTGCCTATGTGGTGTGTAGGCATTTGTGCATAGGGCCCATTATGAACAGTACTGGGGAGAGGGGACAGCCCTGACTGACACCAGTCAACATTTCCATTGGATGTGTCTTAAGTAAGCAATAGCCCATGACAGGGTATGGGTTATAGGCATTTAATCCATGCCTGGGGTGCATTGTGAGGCATAAGGCTGCAGACTGAGTGGTCTCAAAGTGCCACAGACATGGATTAAATGCCTATAATCCCATCCCCCGGAGTGGGTTATTGTACTTATAAAATGGCTTACCCTCAGGACAGGGTATGACCCTCCCCCCCACAAAACATCTCTTCCTCTTGTTTAAATGGAAAAAAGGGACTATATCCTGCCACCTGGATAAATAGTCCCTAAGAAAATCATGCATATTGTTGCTTATGCTGTATATACAACTGTGTCAGAGAAAACCCTGACATGAGCTGTGCCTTCACTTTTGTATAGCCATCTAGGATGTGGGGATGGCAGATACTGTACATGTGCCCCGGGGATAACACATAGTGTAACACAACTTTCATCTGGGGATTACAGAACGTGTACCAGACAAACTGCAGCGGAGACAGGGAAACATGCTTTGCAGTGACTATACAGCTACACATATCGCTCACAGACATACTGCAGACACAGGAGAGTGCAGGACAACTTAATTAAATGTCCCACTGTGTCACTCTCACTCTTGTCTGTTTCTCCCTCTCTCTCTCTCTGTCTCTCACACTGTCTCTCACTCTGTGTGAACAGTACTGTGATACCTCTCTGTTTCATCTGACTGCGAGCCTTGTTCAAACATTGCTACTTTCCTGTGCCATTCACCCAACTGCAAGCCATTCTGCAACACACCCCAGGGATCACTGCAGCTGTGGCAGGGGAACAGGAAAGCACTGCCTCGGGACTGCTGCACCGCAGATTGCGCTTACTCTGAACGGATCCATCTGGACAGCAGCAACACTTCATGCAGGCAGACATGGGAATGGAGTAGCAGCACTGTTCTGGTATTGCTACTTTCCCCAATGCACCATAAGCCTCACTCAGGCTGTGGCGGAGGAAATGACAGCACTGCTTCTAGACTGCTGCATGCTCGTCTGCTTTCAACACAGGGGGAGCCCACATTCTACCAGTGGGGATGGGGGGACCAGGTTCTATGTGGGAGAAATGACAAATGGAAATACACCACTGTCTGCTCGCTGCCCAATGGTCCGCATGGGAAGAAGTGTGAACATAACTGTGACAGCTGACACAGAGGATCACTGTCAGCTCGCTGCACGTCCATGGCTGCACTGTACTATATTTTAATGTTTTTGACATGTCAGATCATGGCTTCCCCGTGAGGAAACCTCACATGTAGCCACTTGTTCACATTAAGTGAGCCAAACAATGAAAGATTTACTTCCATTACACTGTGGTGACCACTCTCTCTACTGCTTGCTAATGTGAACAACAACAATGGCTGCTGGCAAAAGTGAGATGAGCAGTAAGAGTAAATCCATCCACGGTGTGATGCAGTCTCTCACTCTGTGAAAACTAGATCAGGCACAGCAACTGTGAATTAAATAGGGAATCCACAGTCAGGTGTTGCCCTTCAACCAATCGCTCTGACTATTTTACTAAACCCATGTTATAAATGAGTTTATCCATACCAAATTTCATACTGATGGGTTGTGTTAGGCAAATTTTCATGAACCCACTTGGCTATCTGTCGATGGTGATCTGCTGTAAGTGTCCCATTTGGTTGGTTTTGTGTTTTCAAGTATTTGACAGCTTTTCTCAGCCCCTTCAACTCACACCAAGTACTGCTTTTCACGTCATTACTTTGTGAAGAGAATTAAACTGTTTTAAATAACATAAAATACACATATCTTTCACATTCTTGCAGGTCTCCGACAACATTTTCTATAAATCTGGAAATGACTAAACACCTGAATACCCACAACCAATTGCAAAATCATCTACTCTTCCCATAACCCCCAACCCTTTATTCATGACAAAGACACTCCTTTTAAACAAAAAAAAGGTAAAATTACCTCTACTTAAATATTAAAATGCTCTAGACAAAGCATTATTAAAATTGTTAATGTAGACAATGACTGTTGTGTTAGAGAGAGTGAGAGAGAGAAGTAACACTCGTGTGTGTGTGTGTGTATATATAATGAACTTCATTGCAAAATTCAAAGTTAAAGGTTCACAATGCATGGTTGTGCATATATTTGTAGTTTAGGCCACAGATGAAAATGAAAACAACATTTGCAGTTTATGAAACAGATCTACAGTCTGGGGTAAGTTACTTTTAGAAAGTAATCAGTTACAGTTACTAGTTACTTTCAAATAAATGTAATCAGTTACAGTTACTCATTACTTTTATTTAAAAAGTAACTAGTAACTGTGACTGTAACTCATATTACTTTATATTACTTTAGATAACTTGGTTATGTTTACTCATTGAACATAGCTACGTGCTCTTGAAACTCCAAGAAGTGTAAGAAAGAAATAAAACACATTCTAATCAGATTCTAAAGAAAATGAATATGTTAATTTATGCAGTACCCATCTGACTTTGCCAGCCACAATCCCTTTTCACAACTACCACTTTACACAGATCCACTCACATCACATACAACAAATCCCTCCACCACCCACCTGCCTTCCCCAACACACAGTTTAAATATTCTTTCCTACAGCTGAACCTTGACTTGCTACTGCCACTGAGACACAGTTATAATTATAACTAAGTCTGCCATGATTGTATGCCACTGCCAGTATGTCACAACTGAAATCAGAGAGTGTCACCTACAATCAAATTATCACACAACAGAACACACTTGTTGCACTCCAGTACGTACCCCCTTCAATGAATATTTATTTGACATGGATCAGGTGATGGTGATAGACCTGACAGGTGGGTGGGCGGATGGACAATCAAGCGGCCTGCTGTGGCAGTGCAGAGCATGCGGTGTTGGTGGAAATAAGCCCTGAGCCCTGCCTGCAGGTGGATTATTTGCCTTTTCTCCCTACAATGGCTAGGCTGGCCCCAATTCCCTCCATCCCTCCGGGTTCACAATGGCTACAGAACCATTGCCAGGTTTTTTCCGGGGGGAGGGGGCCTTTACAGTGGGGAGAAGGTATGTTGTACATGAAGCGTGCAAATGAATTGTACATAAAAGCCGGGGTTGGGGCTATGGCTTCCAAAAGCTCTGGGGTTTTAGATGCTCTGTGGTGCATTTTGGGGCATATATTGGCCCCTATGCATTATAGGGGTGGAGGTACGTGGAATCTGCGCGTATCCTGTCTGCGTACCTACGCACCAACAGACAGGTGTGCCACCAGCTGGTATTCACTACCAGCCACTACCTGCCCGCAGCTCTGCCCCCCCCAGAGTGCAGGACTCCGGAGGGTGACTAGGGGTGGGGACGTGGACACAGCCTGGCATCCAATCAGATGACCGGACTGGGACACAGAGTGGATCCCCTATGCGGTTGGGCACATGTCAGTAGCATGCCCTGCTGAAGACCTATGGCCAGCAGCTGTGGCAGTTAGAGGAGGCCAAAGCTGCTGGCCCTTTCACGATGCGGCCCTGGAGTGGGTCGCAGTGACTGGGTTGGGGGTCTGTTGGCAGTGCTGGGGGACACTATACCCCACCACATACCAGTGGCAACCAGTGGCAGGGGTTGGCTGGTGGTGCCATGCAGGGGGGCAGCATCAGCGGTGTGGGGGTATGGTGAGGTGGTGCCTGGCAGGGGCCATGGACCAAAGTGTGCTGGGTGGCACCGGGCAGCCATGGGGAGGTCCAGCTGCAGTGGTTCCGGTGGCAGTGGTGTCCAGTTGTGTGCACGGGGTGCATAGGAAGCTTATGGCAGGGTTCTCCCTGTTGTATCCTGCGCCCTCCTCCGGACCCTCACAGCCTGCACTACACACCATTATGCATTGCGCATAGTGCTGGCACACTCCTAGCCCACCCCGTGCAGTACAGTGTGGTCCACAGCAGTGGGGGATTGGGTGCATTGTGTCTGCATGCCCCCCCATTTGTGCATCCCATATGGGAGGGTGCAGTGGGTGCTTAGCCACTCTTCCCATTTGTGCAGAGGGGCCAATGAAAGTAAAGTGCAGTTCTCTTTGGTCTCATCCACTTCAGACTCCAGGAAAAAATATTAATCTTTGAGTGGCTTGAGTTACCTAGAGTCTGCAGCTGTGACTGGCTTGGAGCAGGCCTATTGCCAGGGAGCAGGCCTATTGCCAGGGGTAATATGTTTTTAGTGGGAAATCTGGTGTTCTTTCTCCAGAAGGTTTTAAATTCTAGGTGTTCAAATTTGCAGTTTTCTGCACTTTGAAAGGGCAAGTTTATATTTCTATTGTATATGCAACCATTATTTAAAAACCAGTGCCAGCCAGAGTTTGCTGCATTGTTTTATCTAAGCTAAATTGATGTGAACTGGTCACGTGTCTGCTAGGGTTTCTTGTAACCAGTCCTCATTGCTATAAGAGAGGTAAAACAATGAGGTAAGTACTGCCTGGGGCATGCTTCCAGGGTGGCCACATAGGCACACAACAGAGAATTCAAAATATGTGAAAACATCTAAAATAAAGATAAAAACAAATGTCAGCATCCTAGCACAAGAAAACTCATTGCTGGCCACAGGAAAAAAAAAATCACAAGAGGAAGAACGCAAAAAGGCAAAATTATAAATATAGTATAAAATACCAAAACAGAAGGTACATCCATTCACGAGCCCCGATTAAAAATTCCAGCCAGCACTAATGTCGGGTCCCTATTATCTAAGTTTTTCCAGGAAGCTGTGGCTGCCATGACTAGGGTGAGGAGTCCCCAAGTGAGATAGCAGTTCCTGAGTACCCCTCCCTCCCTTCCTGCTCAGTGCCTGCTGCCCTGTATTCTTTCTCCACTACCTGATACTGTTGTGCCTTCCTCCACTTGGGAAACTTGAGCCCCGATGTCCACAAACTTCATGCTGCCACTGTTCTGCCTCCAGACACCCAGCTGCTGGTATGTCACCCTTGCCTAAACAATAGCATGCTGCTGCTTCTCCGTTATGGTGGCAGCCTACAACATTTCGCCACACTGAACTGAACGCTACATGCCACACATAGGAACACAAAGTCCAGCCTTCCCTACTGTGCACTCTTCTCAATACTCGAGGGCTAAATACAATTTTACAGTATCGTGTGCTGCTTAATGAGGATGGGGTGGGAAGAGGGAAGAAGTTGCCCATTCCAAAGGACCATCCAGAGTGCCCGCTTCTTCCAGCCCCGTCCCATCAAAGCAATACACATTAGGCAAACCTGCTCGATTAAAAATAGAATAATGTATGGGGTGCTGTGTATTATGAATTTTTTACACACCCAAGGGTGTGTAAAAAAATGAATAACATTACACCCCATACTTGATATAGTTGCTGGTGTAAACCTGTTAAAACTGCCATTATGAGAGAGAACCAGTGGTGTGTGGCAGTGGAGATTTGAAAATACATGTGGAGAACTGAAGTTGTTTTACCAGGTAAAACGTATTGACACATGCAGATTGCACAATAAAATAACATTTTTACCATAAAAAAGAAGCACAGACTGTTTTTGTTATATTTAAAATTAATGCATACATTTAGAAACAGGATTTCATCTCAACCATAACACTATCACTCACCATATCTGTTTGCTGTCTTCCTGCTTGATTATTGTGATTAACAGTTTTTCTTCAAAGTGTTCTCTTTCATGTTACAAAAGATTTAGTGTAGTTTTTTTGAAATAGTTCACTGTTGAAAGAAATATGCGATCAGGACTTGCTGTTTTATGAGTATCAGGGTAGTGGTGGCAGCAAGACGGAAGCGGCTTTCACTTTCACTCAGTTGTATTTCAATAAATTACTGTTTCCATAATGTTTAAAAATGTTTTTGAAGGAGTTTTCTTTTTTCCTTTTTGTGGTACTGTGACAAAGTTTGAGAATGGGGGGAAGGGTGCTCTGTGGTTGAAAGATGGATGGATGGATGGTGCAGAACTGCTGAGACTGAGTCGGGAAAGAGGTAAAAAAAACAAAGTTTATCACAAAATAGGGATTTCAACACATTGGTGTGTTTCTACTTGAGGATTTCTACAAGCTACACTAACCTAGATGCTAGCTATGGATAAACTAATTGAAGAGGAATGTACCAACTGATGAGCTCTTCCCCACTCCTCTTCATCTCTGCTTCTGTATTCCACTTTGGCGATTTGTGCCAAGACTATGGGCACAACTTGTGAGTGCAGCAACCCAGCTGACTGCTCCTCCTCATAGTGCCACAGTCAGTTAAAGGGAAGAAACTGACGGTGATTTGAGCCAACCCCAGGCTCAGCCATCAAACTGGCAGCCAATTCTGACCCTGACCAAGACAACAGCCCAGTATGGTCACCCTGGCAATGGGATCAGTAAAAAAAAAGAGAGAGACCATGAAGCAGTAGTGGGTGGTGCAAGCTGCATTAGCGATGCCCATCCAAGAAGCTGGTGGGGGGAATTACGGGTGGCAGTTAGTCATGGTGGTTCCTGTATCAGACCACATTTGAAAAGTTAAAGGGGCTAAGCACATTACAGTAACATGGTAGCCTGTGATGTGGGTGCATGCACATTGGTGATGATTGAAATGGCGACGCTTTATGTGCAAAAGCCCGAATGACAATGGGGAGGGTAGGGTGGCCGGATGTGGGGGTGGGCGAATCCGGTGACAGGATGTCACTATACCAACATGCGTGCTCGGTGGGAGTGAACACGGTGAGCATGGGCAGAGGGGATGTAGGGGGTGGCACTGCGGTGGGTTGCCGAGCTGCACCACGGCATCGGGGGTTGGGCTGCGGTTAGGGTGGGTGAGGTGCGGGTTCAGATCCGGGTGCTGGTGCAATTTTATTCGCCCGGCCCCAAAACACTACTTGCATGCTTTTACCCCCGGCATGCATCCCCCTGAGTTGAGAATCTTTAAGAGGTAGGGGCATGGGGGAAGCATTAAATTGTAAGTCCCGGTGCAATTATTCCATCTTGAGGATGTCAGGCGCTTGATATTTTTTGCCGCTCTGACGTGCGTGATAACGATAGCTCACCTTTTGGCAGTCACCGTTATCACATGGAACCCAGTACCGCATTACTTATAAGAAAATGTAATCTGTAACTTCACAGTATTACATTTTCTTATAAGTAATCAGTAATTACAGTATGTTACATGGGAATGTAATTAGATTACTGCAATGCATTTCTTGTAACACCTTACTACACAACACTGCAGATCTACTTGAAAGACTTAAGGTTGACTTGTCCATGTTCTTGTCTTCTGTTCACATATCGCACAGTCCTGCTCTATATGAATGGCCATCGAACATTGTCTATAAATGTTATAGGTTGCGCTAACATGGCAAAACAAGTATCACTTGAAGAGTTCAAGTAACCCCTCTTCTGTCTCCACCCCTGATGATCTGGATGCCAGAATTCTTTATCTATCTGCCCCAGCCATTACCTCCCACCTTTCTTCGCTGCTGAACTTTTCCTTCTCTCTTGCCTCTGTTCCTGAGGCTTGGAAACATGCAACTGTCCTCCCGCTTCCCAAAGGTGGTGATTTTTCTGCTCCAGGAAATTACCACCCTACTTCTCTTCTTCCTATCCTAGCAAACCTCCAGGAACAGGTGGTGCTCTTTTAGCTCTCCTCCTACCTTGACTCCTTCAGTTTCTTCTCCCCTTTCCAGTCTGACTTCTGTAAGCAACACTCCACTACCACTTCTCTCTTCAGGCTCACCGACTCCATCCTTACTGGGATAGACAGTGGCCTCATTACCTCCACCATGTTTGTTGACCTTGCCAGGGCTTTTGTTGCTGTCTCCCACTCCTTCCTTCTTACCAAGCCCACTGCAGCTGGGCTCTCTGACTCTGCCACTAACTGGTTCTGAGTCTATCTGGCAGGAAGGACTCAGTTCGTATTGCTGATTCCTTGTCTCCCCCCCTCCCAACAAAACAGGTGTACCCCTGGGTTCTGTGCTTGGTCCCCTTCTTTTCGCTCTCTTCCTAAATGACCTTATCGCCACCTGCTCCTCTACCAATATCCACTTGTATGTAGATGATACAGTCCTGTATACATCTGGATCTTCCTTCTTTGATGTGGCAACCAGACTTCAGCAAGACTTTGAAAATGTTCAGCACTGGTTACGCTCTCACCAAGTTTTCCTGAATGTCAAGAAGACCGTCTCCTTGACCTTCAGCACAAGGCAGAGAGCCTCTCAGATCCCCTCCCTCCCCACCTTCCACGCCCTTGATGGGATGAAACTGGAGGATACTGCCTCCTTTAGGTATCTTGGTGTCTGGCTGGACTGCACCTTGACTTTTCTGAACACATGAATGCCATCATCAAAAAACTGCACCCCAAAGTAGGTGCATTGTACAGAAACTGTGATTGTATCCCATTACCTGCCCATAGGGCACTAATCCAGAAAATGATCCTTCCAGTTTTTGGCTATGGAGATGTAGTCTACAGTGCCACCCCCAAAACTTCTCTAGCTAGACTGGATACCCTCTATCACTCCTTCTGCCATTTGTCCTTGACTGCCCCCTCATACTCACCACTGCTATATCTACCAAACACGTTCTTTCCTCTCCCTTGATGACAGGCGTTGCTCGCACTGTGTTTCCATCATCTCTAAATTCTGGCTTGGCTCTCTCCCTTTCTATCTTTTTTCTTCCTTATCTCCCCAACCCCCTCCCTCACACTGCCTCTGGAGCTATGATTCTTGCACCATGAATGCCCCTCCTAGATCTACCACTGCAGGCTAATCTGCATCCTCTCATCGTTTCCCAAAACTATGGAATTCCCTCCCTCTGGCAGTCTGCCATACCAGCTCTCCCTCTGCTCTTTCTTCACTCCTTTGAAACTTTCTCTACCCCACTTATAACTGCTGTTAATGTCCCCACTCCCACTCTCTTTTAGGCAGCTCCTGCTTATTGCATTTCCATTGAAATGTCTGCTAGATGCTTAATGTTTGTATATACTGTATATATTGTACATCTTTGCTCAATTAATTACTGTCCTGTTCCTGTTCTTTAATTCTCTGCATCACTATCCAAATTCCAATCTATCTTGCATTGTATTATTGTTGCGATATGTTGCACTCCCATTTCCCCTCACCCCAGGACGCACCTGGAAACGAGCAATGTTGCTCAGTGTGCCTTTCCTGGTGAAACTGTTAAATAAACAAATAAAAAGTAAATAGCTATTAAACATTATAAATTTAATATACTGTATATAATAAAATGTAATATAATTTTAATTGGTCCTCCCATTCTCTTTCCAAATTCTGCCAAAACATTAAGTCCCTTAATCTTTCTCAACTGATCCCTGATCCCACCTGCCACAACCATAAATCCCTCAATCACACCCTACTGGACTGGGTTCTTGCCTCCCACCCCCACCGGATTATTGCTGCCAGCACCCTTCTGGATGCCCTCAGTGACCACCATCTGGTCTCCTGTGTCCGCAGATTACACTGCCCCAAGGCCCCACCCAAGCTCCTCCAGATCCAGTTTTTGAATCACTGGGCTTATCCTCCCTCCACGAGGATTTGGCAGCTACTGACTGGTCACCAACCTCCTCTGGCAGCTCCATTGTTTCTGCCCTCAATTATTTTAAGTCCAAATTTCAGTCTATCCTCAGAAAAAAACAGGGTCTGTGGTCCCACCTCCATTGGATCTCTGCCAAAATGTTGGCCTGCCTGCTTGCTTGTGAGCTTGCCTGGAAGACTCACAAGTCCTCTGGCTCCCCTGCTGATTTACTGAAGTACTATGCCCTTCACAATGCCTGTACCAAAGTCACGAGGCTTGCCAAGGTGGAGTACTTTGCCTCCACCTTCCAGAACAACATTAACCACCCCTCCAATTTCTGGAAGGTCATCCATGTCCTCCTCTTCCCCCAAAGCAGTCCTCTGCCCCAGTCCTTAAAGTAAGGGATGTCTCTATTTCCGACCCCCTCTCTGTTGTCACTGAGTTCTATGCTTTCTTCATCACCTGTGCCTCCACCCTTCTCATCCCTCCCAGCCCTCCCCTCCCACACCTACCCTCCCTGTCTCTCCTTTTCCTTCTCTCCTATATCCCTGCTGACACTCACAAGCCCCTTCTACATAGAAACATAGAATTTGATGGCAGATAAGGACCGCTCGGCCCACCCAGTCTGCCCATTTCGCTACCTAATGGATAAGCTGCAGATCCTAGCTAACCAACAGCCTGCTTCTTCCAACCTCCACCGCTAGAATTGCCTTATGCCTGTCCCACGCATTCTTGAATTCCACCACTGTTTTTGACTCCACAACCTCCTCAGGAAGGCTGTTCCATGCATCCACGACCCTCTTCGTGAAAAAATACTTCCTTACATTACCTCTGAGCTGTGTCCCCTCTAGCTTCAAATTGTGCCCCCTTGTTCTTGCACATCTTTTTTTCTGAAAGATGCTACCCTCTTGGACTTTGTTGATTCTCTTGAGGTATTTGAAAGTTTCTATCATGTCCCCCTCTCCCTCCTCTCCTCGTGGTTATACATATTAAGATCCTTAAGTCTCTCTTGATATGTCTTCTGGTGCAGACACTGCACCATTCTAGTTGCCCTCCTCTGGACAGCCTCCATCCTGTCTATGTCTTTGCAGAGATTGGGTCTCCAGAACTACACGCAGTACTCCAGATGGGGTCTCACCTGCTGTCTGTACAGAGGGATAACAACTTCCTGTTTTCTACTGGTGATGCATCTCCCTATGCATCCCAGTATTCCACCAGCCCTACTTACTGCCCTCTCACATTGCTTGCTCACCTTTAGGTCATCTGATATGACTACCCCCAGCTCCCTTTCCATTTTTGTTGTTGCTAGTATCTCACCCCCCAAAAATTACATCCTTAATGGTGAGTATTTGATTCTGGTGAGGTTTGAACCTGTGATCTCCTGATTTCCAAGCCAGCACTCTAACCATTAGGTCACATGGCCTATCAAGGGCAGAAGCTCTGATGGGCTTGACCCTAATCTCCTCCGTCTCTCTGCCCCAGCTATTGCTCTACCATTCTCCTACCCTCTAAATCTCTCCTTCTCCCTGGCCTCTGTCCCTGATGCATGGAAACGGGCTACTGTCATACCGCTTCCCAAAGGAGGCTATCCTTTCAGTCCTTGCAATTACCACCCTATCCCCCTGCTACCCACCCTTACTAAACTTCAAGAGCACCTGATACTTTCTCAGTGCTATCTCTTTCTTGATTCATCCTACTTCTTCACTCCTTTCCAGTCTGGTTTCCATAAATCCCACTCCACTTCCTCCTCCCTCCTCTGGCTTACTGGCTCCATTCTCTCAGGCATGATCAGGGTCTCACCACCTCCACCATGTTTGTTGACTTAGCCAAAGCCTTCAACACTGTAGCCCACCCCCTTCTCCTTGACAAAATTGCAGCAGTGGGACTTTACACATCTGCTGCTAACTGATTCCACTCCTAACTTGGTGGTAGGACTCAGTAGGTTAGATTGGAGATCCGTTATCCCCTCAAGGTTCTGTCCTTGGCCCGATTCTCTTTTCAGTTTCCTGAATGACCTCCTTGCTTCTTGCATCTCTGTGTCCATCCATATGTATGCAGATGATATAGTTCTTTATGCCTCTGGTTCCTCCCCTACCCCCAATCTGATGGCCAAATTCCAGCTGGACATTGAAATATCCAGCACTGGTTCTAATCAAATCAATTATCCCTCAATGTCAAAAAAGGTCTTCATGACCTTTGGCACTAGGCAGAAGCTCTCTAGACTTACTGACCACCCCCCCCTCCACACCCTTGATGGGACCACAGTCAATGATGTTCCCACTCTTAAGTACCTCTGGGTCTGGCTCAGTCAACACCTCGACTTTTCTGGGAATGTAGATGCCATCCAAAACACTACACCCTAAACTAGGTGCATTATACAGGAACTGTGGTTGCATCCCCCTACCGGCTCATAAAGCCATTGTCCTGCAAATGATTATCCTCATTTTGGACTATGGAAACATTGTCTACAGTACTGCTTCTAAGACCACCCTGACCAGACTGGATTCCCTCTTCCACTTCTTCTATCACTTTGCTTTGTACTGCTCAGCCTGTACCCACCATTGATTCCTCTGCCTGAGGAAGTGGTATCCTGTAGAACGTTGGGAGGATTTAAGAAGGGGTGGGAACAGAGTGAGGGGGGTTTTTGTGAGGAGGAGAGCATGGGACAGCTGCAAGCTAAGGGGCTAACTACACAAACATGCAGACTCAATAGACTGTGAGGCCTGTTTCTGCTGGCATTTTGTATGTTTGTATGTTCTTAATACCTCCCTCTCCCTTCCCTCCCTTGAAGTCAGGCACCTTTCTCATTGTACCTCCTTTGTCGCTAAATTCTGGCTTGGCTCTCTCCATTCTTACCTTAGCTCTCTCCTCTCCACCCTGCCGTCCCACTACACCCTTCCTAACTCTGGCTTCTGCTCCCTAGCACTTTCTGCTAGGTCATCCTCAGCTGCCCAGGCTGCCTTCTCCTATTGCTTCCCCAAACTATGTAATTCTCTGTCCCTCTATCTGCTCTGCCTCTTCCCTCTTCTCTTCTCTTCAATTTCTCTTCTCACTACTGCAACTGCATCTGACCCCTCTCTGTACCTCCCTTCCCATCCTTCCACTCCCTCCACCTCTCCCACTCCTCGTCTCCTTCCATCTCTAATGTCTAACTCCTCACCCTAGCTTCTACTGTCAACCACTGTTTCCTCTATCTTCAAATAGACTCTACTTGACTATCTACTGATTAGTTTCACTAGCACCTGCCTGCATTATCTGCACTTTGCACTTAATTTGCATCCTTCTGTTGTCCACAGGTTGCATCCTGCTATATCCATGCCAGTGTACATATTTTGCTTAAATGCCTTCATTGTTGTTTGTTACTTGATGCTTTTAGTTATGTTTTTAGTTGCTATGTAAATACCGTTCTACTTCTTATTCATGACCCTCCTCTACCTCCTCTACCCCCTTCCCCCAGGACACATCTGGAAATGAGTCGTTATCAGTTCAGTATGTCTTTCCTGGAGAAACTTTTGAAATAAATATAAATTAATAAATATTTTCTTTGTTTATATTGCTGTTCTCAGAAACTGGTGAACTGAAATGGAATATATTGTATCATGATGACATTACAAGTAGCATTTATTTTTTTGACTAAACAGACAAAATATAGCCGAATCTAGAAGTTTGCCTTTAACAAACACTATTATATTTTTAAATAAATTTAGTCCATTGAATGTTAGTAGTGCATCTCATATATCTGTTTCTATCACACAAATAGGGAAAATGCTGCATCCTGATTGGCCAGGATCTGTGTATATATATAGAGAGAGAGTACAACGCAAAGGTAAAAAAGCACCAGCAATCAGAACATAACACAATAACAACATCAATGGCTTATTTAAATTCCTGATATACATTACAGATGTTGCCACCCTTACTTACCAAAACATCGCCTAGGCCCTAAAAATTAAACTCACTCAAAGTAAAAAAAAAAACGAATTAAATGTTACATTCCTTTATATTCTCCTCTTTACACACATACACAAATTATAATGAAGTACTACTCATAGTTTTCATTTTTGTAGCTTCTTTTCTGACTATGCACACACACCTGTCTATCCTTACCTCTGGACAGGGGGGTCGATACCAGTCCATTCACAGAAGAAAGGGTCCTGAAAGAACTCCTAAAACTGAATGTGGACAAAGCAATGTGGCCTTGACAAGATTCACCTCAGAATTCTAAAAGAGCTAAGGGGAGAACTAGTGACACCACTGACTAACCTTTTTAACAAATCATGGGAGGATGGTGTGGTACCTGAGGACTGGAGGAGGGTGGATGTGATTCCCCTTCACAAAAGTGGGAGTGGGATAGAGGCAGGAAACTACAGACCTGTTAGTTTGACCTCAGTGGTAGGGAAAATGATGGAATCACTTCTGAAGGAAATAATTATTGCATACCTAGAGGCCAGCAGGGCACAGGACCCAAGGCAGCATGGATTCATAGTGGGGAGGTCATGTCAGTCAAATCTAATCAATTTCTTTGACTTGGTGACCAAAGTAGTAGACAGGAAGGGGCTGTGGACATGGTCTACCTAGACTTTTGAAAGACATTTGACACAGTCCCACACAAAAGATTAATAAACAAGTTAGCTAGCCTGGGAGTGGGTCCCAGGGTTGTAGCTTAAGTAAAACATTGGCTGGATAACAGGACATAGAGGGTTATAGTAAACGGAGTCCACTCTGAAGAAAGGGGGTTACTAGTGGGGTACCACAGGGTTCAGTACTGGGACCGGTCCTGTTTAATGTCTTTATAGGTGACATTGCAGAGGGACTGGAAGGAAAAGCATGCCTCTTTGCAGATGACACAAAGATCTACAACAGGGTTGATAGACAAGGTAGGGTGGAAAGGATGAAAAGGGACTTGGCAAGGTTGGAGGAATGGTCAAAAATATGGCAGCTTAGATTCAATGTAAAGAAGTGCAAGGTAAGTAGTAGTTATAGTAGTAAAACAACTTTATTTATACAGGCAATTTTTACCATATGGCCCAAGGGTCCTGTTTTCATGGCAATCCTGTTATTACAAAAGTCAGTTGCAGTAAAATTTACCATATAAATTACAAAATCATTTACAGCACAGGGGTAACATAGAACATTGCACAATAATTTACAAATTCATAACTTTCAACAAGACAGTCAAAAACATTAATTTCTATATGTTATTCCATTAACATCTACAGATGTGCAATTTAGGCTTACTAAGTTGCTTAAATACATTAATAGATAAAGATAGGTCCTTCCACTGTCTGGGAAAATTATTCCAAGCCCTTGCTGCTCGATATTTGAAGGACATTTCCCCAAAATTATTTTTTACCTTAGGTATCTTTAAGTGCATGCTATTATCCCTCAAAGAATAGTTATGACTTTGCCAGGTAATGCACCTGGGAAACAAAAACCCAGGGGAAGAGTACACATTGTTGGAGGGGGTACTAACAACAACAAAAATGGAAAGGGACCTGGGGGTAGTCATATCAGATGACCTAAGGTTAGGCAAGCAATGTAAGAAGACAGTAAGGAGGGCTGGGGGGATACTGGGATGCATAGGGAGAGACATCACAAATAGAAAATAGGAAGTTGTTATCTCTCTGTACAGGCAGTTGCTGAGACCCCATATGAAATACTGCATGCAATTCTGGAGACCACATCTCCACAAGGACATAGACAGGATAGAGGCAGTCTAGAGGAGGGCAGCTAAAATGGTGCAGTGTCTGCACCAGAAGCCATACAAAGAGAGACTAAAGAAGCTTAATATGTATACCCTCGAGGAAAGGAGGGAGACGGGGGACATGATAGAAACACTTAAGTACCTCAAGGAAATCAACAAAGTCCAAGAGGGCAGCATCTTTCAGAAAAAGAGATGTGAAAGAACAAGTGGGCACAATTTGAAGATGGGGGGGCGGCTCAAGGGCAATGTAAGGAAGTATTTTTTCACAGAGAGGGAGGTGGATGCATGGAACGGCCTTCCTGAGGAGGTTGTGAGATCAAAAACAGCACAGGAATTCAAGAATGCATGGGACAGACATGAAGCAATTCTTGTGGGGGTTAGGAGGAAGTAGGCTGTAGGTTAACTAGGATCTGCAGCTTATCCGATAGGTAGGGAAATGGGCAGACTGGGTGGGCCAAGCGATCCTTATCTGCCATGAAAACCTATGTTTCTATGTCTATTGGGGAAAACTTTGTTGCCTGCTCTGCCCCAGATACAATTGAATCCCTGGCTCTAATGAACCCTTCTGTTGTGTTTGCTTGTGTTTGGAGAGGTGAACATTCAGCCAGTAGAATTCTGAAGAAGTTTGAATTCCTCCATTCTGAGATAAAGAAATATTCCATCTATTGAATGTGTGGATAAACAGATGATTGATAGCTGAGGAAGGACTGTTTTTTACTACTTGATTTTCATGTGGATGTTCAAGCCCTAGTTTTCAATATCCTTAGATAAAATATCCACTGACATAGACCTCAAACCTATGCACTAACACACTATACACCACTGATGTTTGGTAAAGGCTGCCACCCTAAGTGAGACTCCAGTCCCAGACCCCACCAGTATCCCAGAAATATGTTAACCCTCCTCATTAAACAAGCCCTTCATCCAGGGTTCAGAGAAGGGCAACAAAGATGGTGCAGGGTATGAGGGGAAGAGATTCGAGCAGAGGTGTAAGGACTCAAGGAGCTGAATCTGTACACACTGGAAACAAGGAGGGAAAGGGGGGACATGATTGAAACCTTTAAAGATGTAAAGGGGCTCAGTAAAGTAGGTGAAGGGGGTCTGCTGAGGAGGAAGGAGGGAGCCAGAACTAGAAATCACAGCCTCAGATTGCAAGGAAATAGTTTTGGGGGCAATGTGAGGGGGTGTTTCTTCACTTCCCTGGAAAAGACTGCCAGACGGAGTGGTGGTGGCTGAGATGGTAGAGGAATTTAAGAGGGCATCGGACAGGCATATGGAACTGAGTATTGGGGGCAGGGTGGGGGCAGGTGGGGAGGGGGGTATGTGAAAGGGGATGGTCGTGCAGACTAGATAAACCAGAAGGGTTGTTTTCTGTCATCAAATTTCTATGGTTCTATGATTCTATGATTCACCCAGTAACTTTCTTAGCTTTGTATTTCATCACACCTCCCTTTTGCTGTCTCATCCACACACAATATGGATCTTAGTAAAGGCAATGGAGTTCTTTTATAGTTTACTTGACTTACTAAAAATATAAAAAAATTTTCTGAACACAATATTATGGATTAAACATGTAATAGATATATAACACCCAGTTCCAGGACTATCTGAAAGAAACTTACTTCATACAATGTGTGTGGAGAGAAATGACATATAATAAAACTAATATTTCTAGACCCTTTTGCAAGATATTATGATATCTTTCATTTTGGGGTATGCAACACTTGATACATGGCAAAGCTGAGTAAATCACTATGGAATACTGAACCAATCAGAGAACAGCTTGCACAATATTGATGTCATATCTATAGCCCTTTGTAGTACTAAAGGCAGAACTAGAAATAAAAAAAAGTCCATCTCTTACAAAAATGATGATTTAAAAGTTGTGTATATTAAACCAATGTTGTATAAATTATTCAACTGCCCAACTTAAAATAAGCAAATTATCATCACTTGTGAGTGGGCAGATGTTTTAAGCCGTTCCACTCGTGAGTTATGGTCACGTCCCCTCACACTTGAAGATAAACTGTATATTTTTTGCCAGGCCATTACATATCCAATATCTCAATTCTAACTTAAATCAAATAGCATCGTTGTTTTAGAAGATGCAATTAACACAATGGAAAAGTATGATTTCTTTTAAACACTATGTATTTGTTAATATTTTCTGAACAGTTTAAATACTCATGAATTAGAATGTCAAAACTTATTTTAAAATTAATGTACAAAGTGCTCCATATTCAAAGGTTAGCTCAGGTATAACTGAGTTAGCGCCCACGCTAACCTGGGTTGGTGCCCGTGATCTGTGCAGGGCCATATTAAGAGGATATAGTCCATTAAAGATGTTTGCACTCCACAGAGAAATATTTAAATGCTGGCTTTGATTAATCCCAAAGATTTATTCTCACAAAATAATCAGTACAATACCTGCCAGTGGTAAGACACACTCATTGGCCACTCTTTGCCCCAGTGCTCTGGGTCCAAGCTAGCCATTAGTCAGGGGGCGTGGCATTAGGGAGATTCAATTTAATTTATACAGTGCTCAGAATTAACTACAGGTGTAATCACAATTAAATTACAATTAAATAGTTAAAGTGCACCCAATTAAGTGATATCAATTAATAATAGAAAAACCAAAACAAAACTTTAGAAAGCACTTGTTAGGTTGAATCAACCACTGCAGACTTCCACATACACTTATGCTATACTAATAATTTATATGTCCATATACACAATTCCTTTAGGCAATTTTGAAAATCTATTTAAATTAAAGCTTATTGCTCATATTTTATCAAATCAAATGCTGTAAGGAAGATGTAATAATAATAGTAATAGTATTAGTGTTTAAAGAAGGAGAAATGTGTTGTGGTCTGGTAGTCCAGGTACATACACACACACACACACACACACACACACACACACACACACTAATATACACCATCTTAGAATATACTGAAAGGCCAGGGCAGTGAGCAGGGTGTTGAGACCTGTTACATCTGGCATAGTTACATTATCTATACCTTCATCTGCTGAGTTCAGTAAATCCCTTAAAGTATCTTCCTGTATGAAGTCTAAATTAAAGCCATCAAGGTCCTCTGTAGTCCCAGCACTGTCCTGCTCATATACAATATTGCTATCTGGGTCAGTAACAGTCTCGGAGACAAGCCCTATATCTGAATCAGTAATATTCTTTTTGTTCTCAAAGAAAAGTTTATGTCTTAATTTTCTAAAGAATTTCCTTAGGTCAACAGCTATCTGGAAACTATTGGCCATATTAAGAGGACTTTGGAGTGCTGCCCAAACTAGTCAGCATGACCAGGCTAACCATACCACAGCTCATGTGTAAATGCTGGAGTCCCTCCTGCATAACAGTGCAGTAGTACACTGAAATGGTTTTGGTGTTGTTACCACCCAGAATGATGCTATTTCCTTCTGCTGAAAACTTCATATTATCAAAGTGCTATGGCAACCCCCTGAAGTCAGATGGGGCTGTACTGCACCCATCTGCCCCGTGTCATGTGGCCCCCTCTCAGTCACTCCTATATTGCAGTATATTCCTCATCCCTGGTGTCTAGTGGCCCTCTACCCACAATTGCAGTTGGTCCCATGTAAATGTTAATCCCTGGTGGGCTATGTATTTGTCAGTGAATATTTTTAGAACAGTTAGATATTCATAAATTAGAATGTCAAACCATAATTTAAAATTAATATACAATGGGCCCCATATTCAGAATGTTAGTGCAGGTCTAACTGAGTTCATGCCTCCACTAACATGGATTAGTGCTGGTGCACTGGGCAGGACCATTTTCAGAGGCCCTGAAGTGCTGTCCAAACCGGCAACACAATCATATTAACCTTTCCTCTGTGCCTATACAAATGAGGGTGTCCCTTATGCATAATGGTGTAGCAGTTTATTGGAATGGTTTTAACTTCACTAATCAGCCTACAGGGTGGTACTATTTACTGCCACAGAAAAACCAATGTTATTGCTGCATTACAGCTGTCCCCTCGAAGGCATGGTTGCTGTACTACACCTTTCTGCCCCTGTGTCCTGTGGACCCCCTTCGCTGATCCCATCTGTGTTGCAGTATATTCCTCATCTCTGTTGTCTAATGGACCCCCTCACCCAATTGCCTCTGATCCCATGTAACTGTAAAGTCCTGATGGGCTGTGCCCCCCCCACCAAGTACAAATGACTCCCCATGTGACCAACACCACCCAGCCACGTGCTGAAGACCCCATACCCTCATCACCTCAACTAGCACTCACCAAATCTGCCAAAGTAAGATAGGCAGCTGGCAGAACTCTTCTCTCACCTCCTTGGCTGTCTGCTATCTGACTGTCTCAGAGCATGATCGCAAGTATGGGGGGGTGTCAGTTGCAGGGGGAGGTTGCACTTTGTTGGGGGGCTACTAGCCCACCAGGGATGAGGAATATACTGCAACACAGGGTGATCGGGGGAGGGAGTCCACTAGACACCAGGGATTAGGAATGTTTTGCAATACAGGGTCAATTGGGGGAGGTGATCCACTAGACTGCCAAGGATTTTCCACTGCTAATGCATTGAATTGGAGCTAGAAATCTGCTGTACCCATGCAAATGAACTCATAATGGGCATGCAAATGATCGCTTAGCATCTTGCATGCCTAATGAGCTCATTTGCATGCTCTGGTACAAAATATTTCTGGCAAGAATGGATTTACAAAGATCTTGGTGGCTATCCTTGAGTGGCAGCCCTCCACTCTCCCTGACATGCTATCTGGCCCTTGCTGTCTCTGGGATCCTTGAGGGTTTTTGGGCAACCCATCCTCCTGGTGCTTGCTGATGTTGCTCTGGAGACCAGCACAGGGACCAGTGCCACCTGGATCCAGGGACCCTGCCACCATTCCTGTCCCAACAGGCCCCTGCCAGGGTCACAGCCAGAGGTTGGACTCCTTCCTCTTGTTGTGGCTGGACCAACTGAAAACATCTTCCTTGCTTCTTGCCTCCCCTTCTTATTGACAGTCAGGGGAGTGCAGAACTATGACTATCCAATTCACAACAAAATTTCCCACTTTTGGCTGAGTCAGAACACTCTATATAGCAGACATCCAGACAGCCTGTCTCCAAGCTAACAAGGGAGCCCTCTAGAAGACAACTCTTAGGGTTAAACATAACCCTTTGAGAGCCCTTTAGAAACCCACCTCCAGCTGAGAGAAGAGAGAGGCTGGTTACACATGTGTATTATTCATTTATATTTATTTAAAAAAGTTTCACCAGGAAAGATATACTGAGCTAGTAGCAACTACAGATGCGTCCGGGGGGGGGCAAGGAAGGGGTTGAGCTAAGCTACAAGAGATAGGTTAATTAAGCAAACATGTACAATGGCATGGGATATTGTAGAAATGCATCCAGGAGGGTAGCAAGAGGGTGGTAATTGAAGTGCAGAGTGATATAAATGTAGGCAAGTGGTAGCGAAACTATCCAGCAGGTAATCAAGGAAGAGAGGGGGGAAATGGGGGATTGCAGCAGGGTTAAGGCAGGAGTTGGGGTAGACAAGAAGGGGGGGAGGAAGTCGAAGGATGGGAAGAATGGTACAGAGGCAGGGATCATGTGTAGTTGTAGGAATGAGAAGTGAGTCTGAGGAGAAGTAAGGAAAGAGAGCATAGGGAAGAGGCAGAGTATATAGAAAGGGAAGAGAATTCCAAAGTTTGAAGAAGCGGTAGAGCTCAGAGAAGACAGCTTGGCCAGCTGAGGATGTCCTAGAAAGGAGTGCCATGGAATGAAAGCCAGAGTTGCAAAGGGTGTAGACTGATAAGGGGGAGAGGTGAGATAGAAGGGGAGAAAGCATAGCCAGTATTTAGCTTCAAAGGAGGTACAATGAGCGAGAAGCCTGGCTTTGAGGGAAGAAGGGAGAGGGGGGTATAAAAGGAGCAATGGTGGGTGTGGGGCAGGCAGTCCAGAGCAAAATGACAGAAGGCATGGAAGAGGGAATTCAGTCTGGTCAGGGTGGAGTTAGGAGCAACACTGTCGACAACATCTCTATAGTCAAAAATAGGGAGAATAATTTTCTGAATAATGGCTCTGCACGCCAGCAGGGGGATGCAATTAAAATTGCTGTATAGGGTCCCTAGTTTAAGGTGCAGATTTTTGTGGATGGCATCCACATGACCAGAAAAGTCAAGGTGTCAGTTGAACCAGACCCTGAGGTACTTCAAGGAAGGAACATTGTCGATTCTTGGTCCCATCAAAGGAGTGGATGGATGGGAGGGCAGCAAGCCTAGAGAGCTTCTGCCTCAAGCCAAAGGTCAAGGAGATGGATTTTTTGGCATTGAGGGACAGTTGATTTGAATGGAACCAGTGTTGGATGCTGTTAAAGTCTGGCTGGAGTTTGACCATCAGATCAAAAACGGGAGGAACCAGAGGCAAATAGAACTGTATCATCTGCGTACATGTGGATGGACCCAGAGGTGCAGGCAGTGGGAAGGTCATTCAGGAAAGCTGGAAATAGTATAGTGCCAAGGATGGATCCTTTGGATTGTTCTTTGGGGGACACCAGTGGTGAAAGGGAGTGGAGGGGATAAGGAATCTTCAATTTTAAATGATTGAGTACTACCCTCAAGGTGTGAGTGAAACCAGTTGATAGTGGAGATGGAAAGCTTTGGTGCTGTAGGTTTGTCAAGGAGAAGAGGGTGGACTACAGTGTTGAAGGCTTTGGCTAAGTCAACAAAGATGGTGGAGGTGATAAGGTCCTGATCCATGCCCAAGAGAATGGAGTCAGTAAGCTAGAGGAGGAGGAGGAGGAGGAGGTGGACTGGGATATACAGAAACCAGATTGAAAAGGGGTGAGGAAGTAGGGTGAGTCAAGGAAGAGGAAATCTGAGAAACCACTAGGTGCTCCTGCAGTTTAGCAAGGGTGAGGAACAGGGAGATAGGGTGGTAATTGCCAGGACAGGAGGAGTCACCTCCTTTGGGAAGGGGTACGGCAGTACCATGTTTCCAAGTGACAGGGAGAGAGGAAAGGAGAAAGACAGGTTAAGAAGGGAGGTGATTAGAAGAGCTATGGCTGGGGAAGATAAATGGGAGGAGCTTAGGGTTGAGCCTGTCAGGGCTCATGCCCTTGAGAGGGTTCATAGCTAGGAGGGACTTGACAGTGTCAGCACGAGAAATAGTAGAGAAGGAGAAAGGGGGAAATGGGAGGTGGGATAGAGGGTAGGGGAATGGGGGAGAGAAGGGAGGAGGCACAGGAGATGAAGAAAGCATTGAATTCAAAGGCAAAACAGAGGGGATCAGAAATGGTGACATCTCTAACCTTGAGGATCAGAGTGGGGGACTGGACTGGAGGGTAGAAGAGGGCATGGATGATCTTCCAGAACTTGGAGGGGTGATTAATGTTGTTCTGGAAGTAGGAGGCAAGTATTCGGCCTTGGCATGCCTAGTAGCTTTGGTACAGGAATTGCGCAGGGCATGGTGTCTGAGTAGATCATCGGGGAGCCAGAGGACTTGTGGGCCTTACAGGCAACACCTTGAGCTCACTGGCAGGCCAACAGTTTGGCTGAGATCCAGGGGTGGTGGGTGTCACAGACCTTGGTTTTTCTGAGGGGGCGTGTTGATCCCAGATAGACAGAAATTTGGTCTTGAATTAATTGAAGGCAGAGTCAATGGTGTTGGCAGAGGAGATGGGTGACCAGTCAGTAGCTGCCAAATCTGCATGGAGGAAGGCTAAGTTCAGTGATTGGAAGGACCAGATCTGAAGGAGGTTGGATGGGGCCTTGGGGTGGTATAATTTTTGGACACAATAGACCATATGGTAATCACTGAGGACATCCAGAAGGGTGCCAATAATAATAATTTGGTGGGGATGGGAGGCAAAAACCCAGTCCAGTAGGGTGTGGTTGTGGGATTTATGGTTGTGGCAGGTGGGGTCAGTGATCAATTGAGAAAGATTTAGGGACTTAATGTTTTGACAGAATTTGGTCTGAGCACGGGAGAGCCAATTTATATTGAAGTCCCCAGTGATGAGTAATTCACCGGACAAGGGCTGGGTAGAGATAGCAGTGAGGAGGTCAGTGACAGAAGAGGGGGAGATGCCTGGCAGCAGTAGATGCTACCACATAAATGGGGAGAGAGAACAGGAGGGAGAGTTTGAGGAGTAATAGTTTGTAGGCGGAAGGGGAGGAGATAGAGGGTATAGAGATGGACTGGACAGGAGAGGACAGGTATATGGCAACACCACCTTCCTTATTGGTATGATCCTGGTGGGCAAGAGAATACCCTGGGATGGCAACTGCAGTATCTGGAATCTTTGGGGAATAAGATTCAGAGATAATTAACATGTCACCTTGAAGGTTAGCCATGAGTGATTGTAGAAGGTCTACCTTTGGGAGGAGGCTCCTGATATTGAGGTGAGCCACTCTCAACTCTTTGGAGAGGCAGGTAGGAGAGGAGTGAGTAGGACCAGGGTTGGACTTGAAATCCCCTGCAACTAAGAGCAGCAGAGAGATAAGAAGTTTAGCTGGGGCAGAGGTGCATCTGCATGGCAGTTGAGAGTTAAGATGGGGGAGAGTGGGAGGAGGGGGGTGGGTTGGAAGCAAGTGTCAAAGAGATTCAAGACTGAGGCAGGCGGTAGGGAGGAGTGAGGGACCAGGGAGCCAGGGGGAGTGGGTGAGAGAGGGAAGGCAGGAGGAGAGGTGGGTGAGGGAAGAGGGAGATAGAGAAGGTGGTGGGAGAAGAGAGAAAGCTAGTAGGTGGGAGGGAAGCAAAGGAAAACAGGACGGAAAAGAGAGAGAGGGTAAAGAGGAACATATTGGAGAGACAGGAGGACAGGGTATGTTGGTCATAGAGAGAGTGGATAGAGTTTGCACAGAGGAGGGGTAGGAGGAGCATTTGTGGAGAGGATGGTGGGTACAATGTACCTGGGGAGGAGGGGGGAATCATGAGGGAGGAGCAGGGCTAAACTGAGAGAGGAGGTCCTGGCTAGATAAACTACTTCAGCTAACTAAGGGGATATTATTATTAGTGGGAGATTTTAATGTAGCCCCCAACCCATCCATGGACTCCTCTAACCTTAGACCGCCTCAGCAATTGCAGGCACACAAATACTTTGGTAGATTTGTTACGGAGGTTGGCTTGGTGGACACTTGGTGAAATCTCCATGTCTGGTCTAGAAATTACACACACTATTCGGAAGTCCGCCACACGTATTCCAGGATTGATTACTACTACGCCCAAATAGAGAATATACAATGGCTGGTGGACTCCCGGCTGGGGGATATTATCCACTCAGACCACTCCCCAACGATCAATCTATGGGACCTGGGCTTACAAAACATCACACCTTTCGGAGATTAAACCTTTATTATCTGAATGCCCAACAGTTTAAGGATTTCATAAGAGACAAAAGAGAGGAAATCCATGCCAATAACCCATCGGAGGATGCCACCCCAGCAATCCATTGGGACACATTGAAAACTGTTCTGAGAGGACATATCATCTAGTATACTGCAACACAGACTAGAATGTGCATGGAAAGACAACGTCTGGGAGACACCTTGCACTTCCTCCAAATGGCTCATAAGCAGGGGGACAGCTCAGTCCTCCCATTACTGCAACAAACTAAAATCAACCTTCATAATCTAGCCAAACAACAAACCAAAATAGCCCTGACCCTCCTAAGACAAAACTTCTATGAGGTGAGGCCCAGAGCAACCCACCTACTTGCATATCAAAAATGCAAACAGAAGAAAACTCTATGATCATCCCATGCTTCCACAACTGATAGGGACAGACCAGACAGGCTTCATTCATGCCCATACTACAATGGATAATATTAAGAGGACACTCCATGTCATCTATGAGGTGGAAACCAGTCAGTCACCCTCAGCCCTAATCAGCCTAGATGCTGAAGAGGCATTTGATAGGGTTTCCTGGTCCTTCCTGTACACTGTATTAACCAAAATGGGATTCCTAAATGTAGTAATTTGTGCCTTACAGAACATCTATAACGCACCCAAAGCATGCGTAAACATTGGTGGCCATCACTCCCCATACTTTCTGTTACAGAGAGGCACTTGTCAGGGCTGCCATCTCTCGCCTTTTCTCTTCGCCATATACATGGAGCCAT
The DNA here is from genome assembly GCA_016271365.2 of Neoceratodus forsteri. NCBI lineage: Eukaryota > Metazoa > Chordata > Ceratodontiformes > Ceratodontidae > Neoceratodus > Neoceratodus forsteri. Next base: position 1,702,446,128 of record CM028129.1, on the reverse strand, counting down.
TAGCACAGAAGATCTGTGAAGCTGAGAGGCTCAGGGGAGTAGAGATAGGGGGTACTGACCACTGCATTGCACTGTATGTGGATGACGTTCTGCTGTACCTCGGTGACCGAAAGAGGTCCCTACAAATAGTCAAACAAATAGTGGAGGAGTTCAGCTGGGCATCTGGCTAAAACCTTAATACAATCAAGACAGAGACCCTTACCTTCCACTATTGCCCATCCCCGTATATCAGGCAACTACACCCATTTTGATGGGATCTAATAAATTAAAATACTTGGGGCTGTATCTTGCCCAAAACTCATCTGCAGCATTTAAGAACAATTACTCCCTATTCACAACCCAACTAAAAAATGATCTGGCCCAGTGGAACACACTACCCCTTAGTCTCTCCAGAAGAATATAATTAATCTGAAAGGTGACACTACCCAGAGCACTGTATCTATTCCAGTACGTCCCCATACTAGTACCCCAATTAGTCTTTCAGAGTTGGAACCAGGCAATCTCCAGATTTATTTGGGCTGGACAGAAACCTCAGGTACGTCTTAAAACCCTAACCCTGCCAAAGGCAAAAGGAGGACTCACCCTCCCTAACCTTCAGTTCTATTACTGGTCTGCCCAGCTTGCACATATAATAGCCAGGCAGATCACCACTGGTGCTTCCCACTGGTGGGAGATTGAACTCTCTCTGATTTCCAACCACAATTACTAGCAAGCCCTATACCATCCCTCTGCGGAGCCTGGGCATACTAAACACCACTAACTCATGGATTAGGCATTATATTACAGTGTGGACTTCCATCAGAAAATCACTACATCTTACACCCTGCCTGACCCTAATCTGCCCAACTGCCTACCTGCCAGATTTCCAGCTGGCTCTCCTGGATCATAAATTCCAGGAATGGGAATGTTACCAACTCAGATATATACCCCAGCTGGCTATCCAAGGGACACTTAAGTCATTTGACTTGTTACAGGGGGAGTTCAGAATCCCCAGGTGGGATTTCTATTGATTTCTGCAGCTTAGACACTGCTATAGCTCTCTACCCAGGGGAGCATGTATCCCCGACCTACACCCTCCCATAATAACCAAATTGATGAGTACGATATGCAACCAAAGCAGGGACCACTTAATTTCCTCCTTGTACCAACCAGTTTTGACCACACTAGAGAACCACACAAATAAGGTCCAAATGCAATGGCAGGATTAGTTGGAGACTCCTATTGAAAAGAAAGAATGGTATTTGGCTAGCCAGAATACTGCCAGAACTATTAGTTCTCACCAGTGGAGGGAATATGCATGGAAGTACCTCCTGCGCTACTTTCAAACCCCAGTAATCACCAAACACTTCTGCCGTGAAAGAGACTCCAGTAACTGTCGGCAATGCAGGGACAAACATGCATATCACACTCATGTAATGTGGACATGCACAAAATTGCAACCCTTCCTAGACCAAATCCAAACTGATCTACATGAGGTCTTTGGGAGAAAGATAAATCTGATAGGGAGTCTGTATGTTTTAATACAATACCGGAGAGAGTTTAAGGATCCGAACTCTTGATATCTCCTGAGTATTCTAATTACGGCGGCAAAAAAGGCAATTACTAAGGCTTGGCTCACTCCTTGAATACCAAGCATATAAGAGTGGTGGGCAGTTACAAACCAGATCTGTCAAATGGAGAAAAATGACACTCAAGCTCAATGACCGACAGGAGAAGTGCACCTCTAGATGGACCATCTGGATCCTCTATTACATGCTGAAGGACAATGCCTTTGTTCTATGAACACACTTCCATACATAGAGTATCTTTGTACCAACAGTGTACTCCTAAAGGGGGCCAAATACTCACTCAGTGCCTGGCATAGTGTACCATGGAGTTGAGGAAGGGGGCCCTCCTGTGCACCTATCAGGGGACCATCGACCTCCCCCTTCCCTCCCCACCTTGGATTGAGGGCCACAGAACCCCACTGTCAATTGATGTCATAGAGAATAATGTTTGAGATGTGGATATAAGTGTATGTCTACCTTTCCCCATACCCTGAGCCAAGGAGAGAGAAGAGACAGAAAAAAAACTTTATCGATTTTGTTGATGATGGGAGGTAAAATGTGTGGTTGGCCACCCTCCATTTTGAATTACCTATATAGTCAACCTGTTTAAAAATGTATAATGATGCAACAATGTGGATGATGTCAACTGTCTGTCTTAAAAACTCAATAAAAATTACAATAAAAAAAATCATTAGGTGTAACTACCCTACCCCATTGTTGTAGCATTACCTCCATTGGCTGTAGTATGTCTCTCACCCTTCCCTTGTTTGCTGCAACATTTCCTGCCCCCCCCACCGGCTGTAGCTTTACCCACCTTGGCTGTAGGATAACCCCCCTTGGCTGGAGCATTACCCCCGTTGTGCACTCACCTCTGGCCCCTATCTGTAACTCAGCAGCACCATTAGACTCCTCTAGAACACCTTTGTGTGCAGCTGGCAGCCACCTGTGTCTTCACTGCCCTCTCCAGAACTGTAATCAGGGCCTGAAAGCTCAGGAAATGCCTCAGCTCCTCAAAGTGCCCATTTAACCTAGTGAGTTGCACACAAAGTCCATTCTCCCAGTCCCCATGACATCTTCAAATTGGTGCTTGAGAAAACATCAGTATGCTACCTCATCTTTGTGGCCAGGAAAGTTGTACATTCCCTCAATACCCGGTCACCAGAAACATTCAATATCTTTGCTCCCTCTCCCCATAGAGTGCACAGCAGGGGAGGGAACACAACAGCAAAATTTTTGTGTGACCCTGAGCACCTGCAGATTTGTGTTATCATTGAGGCATCAGAAGAACTGGTGGTGCATGCTCCCAATCCCGCTGCTGGAATGTGTCTGGGGAGGATGTAGCAATACCGAGAAAAAAAGCAGCATTTTTGGGAGCCAAGAAGAGGCAGCATGCTGATGTTACCCAGGCCCCAATTTGAAGATGTCATGGGGACCGGGAGAATTGACTTTCATGTGCAGCTCACTAGATAACATGAGTGCTCTGAGGCACCGAGGCATTTCTTGAGCTCCCTGGCCCTGACTGCTGTTCTGGAGAGGGCTGGGGGAGTGAAGACACAGGTGGCTACCAGCTGCACACAAAAGGTGTTCGGGGGGAGTATAATGGTGCTGCTGGGCCACAGACAGGGGCCAGAGGTAAGTGTACAATGGCTGGGTAACACTACAGCTAAGGGGGAGGGTAATGCTACAGTAAAGAGGGGTAATGCTATGGCTAATGAGGGGAGGGTGAGGGACATGCTACAACCAATGGGGGGTAGCACTGCAGCAAGGGATAGGGTCATGATATCTAATGATAATCAAGACCTGTCTATGTTTTGAAAGGCAACCAGAGGAGGAGAGAAGAGGGGGCAGAGCTAGTCGTCAAATAATGCTGTGATTTTTTTTAGTTAGTTATTTACAGAGATGGAACAACAAGGGGGGATACTAAAAGCCACAGAGAGCTGTATAAGGAAGGTTAGGAAGAGCAGAAGATGAAGGAGGCTGCTTTGGTTCAACACAGAAGTGAGGGAGGCAATAGGGGGGAGAAAAAAGGGCATTCAAGGAATATAAGAGGATGGGGAAACTAACAAAGAGAAGCTGGGGGCTGCAGGGCAGAGGATTAGAAAGGTGAAAGCAGTAACAGAGGAGAAAATTGCTTGGCATGTCAAAAGGGGTGATAAGACATTGTTTTCAGTAAATAGGGGGAGAAGTGGAAATCAAAGCAGGGGATAGTAAAGATAAAGAGAGAGGGGGAGTAACAGTAGAAGGGGACTTTGAGAAGGCAGAGGTGCTAAATAGGTACTTTGGCTCGGTCTTCACGTTGGAGGGAGAAGGAAGGGGACCAGTGTTAGGGGAGAAGGGAAGGGTGGGTATAGGGGTGGATTATAGCCCAATCAGTGAGGATAGGGCCAGATAAGAATTAGGTAAGTTAAGGGTAGACAAGGCTGTGGGTCCGGATGCCCTGCATCCTAGGGTGCTCTGGGAGCTAAGGGAGGAGTTGGCGGCACCCCTAGCGAGATTTTTGACTTGTCCCTACATACAGGGTGGGTGCCGAAGAATGGAAGAGGGCAGATGTGGTGCCACTTCACAAAAGTGGCAATAGGGAGGAGGTGGGCAATTATCGCCCAGTCAGCTTCACATCAGTGGTGGATAAGGCGATGGAGGTGATATTGAAGGAAAGGGTGGTTAGGAACCGGGAGGATAGTAGGCTACAGGACATCCATCAGCATGGCTTCACATGAGGGAGGTCATGTCAGATGAACCTGATTGAGTTCTTCAATTGGGTGATAAGGGTGGTTGATCTGGGGGGGGAGGGGCGGTGGACGTGGCCTAGCTGCACCTCAGGAAAACCTTCAACTCTATGCCACACAGAAGACTGGTTAACAAACTGGCAAGTTTGAGGGTGGGACAAAAAATAACAAGGTGGGTGAAGAACTGGCTAACGGGTAGAAATCAGAGGGTGGTGGTAAATGGGGTGCATTCCGGGGAGGTAGGGATGACGAGTGGTGTACCTCAGGGGTCAGTGCTGGGGCCCATCCTGTTTAATATCTACATCAGCGACATAATAGAGGGGCTGCAGGGGAAGGTCTGCCTTTTTGCAGATGATATGAAGATCTGCAATAGGGTGGACACTCCAGAGGGAGTGGAGGCTAAGAGGGAGGATCTAAGGTTGCTGGAAGGGTGGTAGGAAACATGGCAGCTAAGATTCAAAGTTAAACAATGCACAGTGATGTAAATGGGGCAGAATAACCCACAAGCAAACCACACAGTGGGGGGAGGAAATGAAAGCAACTAAGCAGGAGAAGGATCTAGGAATCATAATCACAAACAACCTTAAGGTGGAGACCCAATGCAGCAAGGCGGTGGGCAAAGCGAACCGAATGCTGGTGTGCATAGGGAGAGGGATAACTAGCAGAAGGTGGGAGGTGCTGATACCACTCTACAAGTCCATGGTAAGGTCCCACCTGGAGTACGGGGTTCAGTTCTGGAGACCTCACCTTTGCAAGGACATAGAAGGCATTGAGAGAGTTCAGAGGAGGGCCACTAAAATAGTGCATGGGTTAAGTGGGAAGCCATATGGAGAGAGGTTGAGGGTGTTGGATTTGTACCCGCTGGTGACCAGAAGGGAAAGAGGGGACATGATAGAAATGTTCAAGTGTGTCAAGGGGATTAATAAAGTGGGGGGAGGGGCATGGACTGAGGGTGGAAAGGTGTAGGTTTAAGGGAAATGTGAAGGGACATTACTTCCCGGAAGGATGATGGAGCCTTGAAACAGTCTGCCGGAGGAGGTGGTGGGGGTCAGAACAGTGGTGGGATTCAAAAGGACATGGGACAAACACAAGGGTTGGCTAGGGAGTGGAGGGGGGATCTCAGAGTGGGGGGGCAAGTAAGGAGGGGGGAAATGGGCAGACTCGATGGGCCAAGATTGTCCTTTTCTGTAAACAAATATTTATGAATCTATGAATCTATGAGATGTAGTGTGGCACCAGCATTTAATGTAGTTGATAGAACCATTTAATCCAGAGCACATGTATCAGTTGCTTACAGGTATATGCTGAATCAAGAGTCAGTAATGTGATATTTCAAAGCTTGGCACGTGCTTACTCCTGATTTAACAAAAAACTGTTGAGCCAACTGGTGATTAATATTATAAGGAGCATACAAATATGTGTTTTAATTATTTACACACTCAAAAATAGCACACAGAGGCCACCATTTGGAATTTCTGATTTATTTAACAGTAAAACCATCTCAAAAATCATGTCCTATCTCCATTAACTCCTGGGCTTATACAGGAAGCCTATGTGCCACAGCCACACAGTGGGTAGGTTTCCCTAAGTTCCACTGCCAAAGACTGGGGGTGCACGGACCCCTTTAGCATTCACAGAAGGGCTGCAGGCCCCTTCCACACCTGATTCCCTGTCTGTCTGCAGATCTGCATGTGTGCCCCACACACACACATCAACACGCCAGCAGGGTCATGCACAGGCAGCAGTGTTCATGCATGGTGCACCCTGTGCACCTTTCAGTGGGCATGGACGTGTGCAGGATGGGTACTTGCCTGTTACAGTTACCCACCCACAATGTTGCATAGTCCCCAATATTCTTTAAAATAAGAAAGTGCTATTCATTCTGGCCTTCTGCTGTGAATTTTGAAGGCCAGTGCTATGCATTTTAATGCTCAGGGTTGAGAGGTATATAGAGACACACACACACACTACACATTACACACATGCGCACACTACAAATTTATGATAGCCAGTTCTCATGAAAAACCTTCTATAATGCTGAAGTGTGTGTATTTGGCATCCTCGTTGAAAGTGGTCATCCCCCAGACCAGATCACAATATTCAGTGGTGCTGGGATTGTCATAAGAATATTTCACTATTTTCTTAGTTCCAGCAGCTAGATGCCATATTAGACTTCATTTAACAAAGAAGATCCCTTGATTCTCATTTCAGGACTTTCTGCGCAGTAGGGATTCAGCAGTGATGCCTACAAGGCCCTCCCAATGTTCCTTCAGTAGGTTGATGGATAACCTCCAACACTCTCTTCACAGTTATGGAGGTGATATCTCTGTGGTGTATTCAGGACTGTCTTCCCCTCATGTGAAACATTCCTGTGGTCATTACCTCTGACCTTGGGGTTATCTGCCTTGTCTTCACACTTCACTCTTAGTGATGATTCTTCTGCAGAATGAAGTATTCTCTGTCGAAAGTAAAGTGCAATATTGCTCCCCCACATGTCTGTTTGCTTGTTATGATTAGCCTTTCTCCAACTCTGCCTAAGACTTCACCTCTCCCTCTGTATCTCTGTCTCTCTCTCTCTCTCTCACTCTGTCTGTCTGTCTGCCTGTCTCTCTCTGTCATGATCCCCCTCTTCAAAAACTTTACATTGATGGGAATATAACCATAAACCAGTGCACAGGAAGAGCCATATAAATGGATGTACCCACTCTGAAAAGCTACTGGTACAGTGGATTTTAAACTCTACTGTTCATCAAGGTAAATTTGGGTCAAGGACATGTTTATAACACAAGGAAGTGTAACCCCTAGGTGGTGCTATCCCAAGGGCTACTACCCCTGCCTGCTTGGCTAGTAACAGGTTAAGGGGCCTGAGTTCTGAAATGGGTGCCTCCACCTGGAGTTCAGAGTTGGTAGTGGTCAAGCTAACCTGGGCACAGCCCTCTGGGACACTGTAACCCCCTTATTTCCTCTCTAGTAGCCTGAACACTGTACAATAATCACTTTCACAATACCCCTGGTACACCACATAAGTACCCAGACTGTTTGCACTTACCACCAGGGCTGGTTCCTCTGGCTCAACCCTGGGGACCCCCTGTAAAACAAGGTTAAGCACAGCAAATAGCAACAGTACAGTACTTTGAGCACAAACTGGAACCACAGTCAGGTTACATGTAGAAAAAGTTAGATCTGATTTATTCAGAGGACTTGAACAAGGGAGGGGCTAAATCAGGTTAATTAGATTAAAGGTTATATCAATCAAGCAGTTATGCATGCGCTTTGAGTCCCCCCCACACAGTCCACCTCTGGGTACCCAGGTAGAGAAGAGATGGGCTAGCCAGGACAGTTGCCCGGGGTTGCAGCTGGTTGGGGCCCTATGATGGAAAACACAACATGAGCAGTTATATTTGTAATCCGGAGCCAGAGGGCTCAGTTCGTAAAGGAAATGAAACAACAAGACAATCAGATGACACACTCAGATTAAGATGTTGTTGTAGGGAGCTACCCTGGCATTTACTCATGATACCCAAGACTGAACACAGGCTGGATGAAAATCGAGACTGTAGGTGGTTGATCTGGAATGCCAGGAGAAGCAGGACCCACACAAGTCGCAGAGGCATCGTTCCTGTTCAAGTGTGGAACAGGGGGCTGAGCCCCAGGCAGGTCTCTCGTTGATGGCTTCTCTGTGCAGTGGGTAGTCTGGCTGGGCCAGTCTGCCAAAGCCCAGATCGCATGGAGACAAGTTCGGAAGCAGTCCATTTTGGGCGGGATACAGCTTCCAGCAAGCAGAACACAGTTCACACAGTGGGGAACTAACTCACAACCCACTAGCAGCTCATAGCACATTTACATGTACGGGAATTCTACTGTACCAGACAAAGCACTCCCCGGCACAATTGCAAAGTCTTTGTACACACCAGGAGCTTAGGGGTAGCTGGAACTCCTGATAGGCTGATCGCATTCAGCAAAAATATTCGGTCTTCTTTAGGTTGAGCCTGGCCCACTTCAGTAGCTTACTTTAGTCACACAGACTTGGATTTAGTCCAAAATAATTCTCTTCTCTCCCTCTCAGGAGCAGCAGGCAGACATACAGACCAAATACTCAGCCTTTTCCCAGTTCTCCCATGCGAATCCACTCAGGATTTCTGCTCAGAATTACTTCAGCTACATCTTACTCAGCTTCCAGCTTAGTTCTAACTGAAAACTGCAAGCAGCCCAGGACTTCCCCATTATCCAAAAGATTTGGTTGGCTGATTTGGCTGTCAGTCAAAGCAAGAGCTCCCCCTTCAGTTGCAAAAAAGGCACAAAAAACTCCAAACTAAAGTTCCTACAGATTTTGAATTCAGACGGCTCTTGTAGTCTGGCTACATTTTAGGTCCCACCAGTACTGTTTGGTCCAATTTGCAGTCCAGGACCACGATAGTGTAGACAAACAAAACAGTCCTTGCTACAAAGAAAGCAGGTTAGACAAACTACATTATCACTCTAAATGATTTTCAGTAACTAGTTACATCTTTCAACAGAGTTCCATCTCAGATTATTTAAACTGCAATTAGGCAGCTCTTAAAGAGACAGTACACAGAGGTTGTACAAGCTCTGGAAATCACATTTAAACTGCTGAAATGCAGGACACCAGCCTGGCAGTGAGCATTTAGGCAAGCTGAAGGAAGTCTTTTTGGGAACCCTCATTTGTAGGGGGTTACAGAAGCACTGAGCTTTAGATACCTGCTGTAAAGGTGAGCTAGCCTGCAAAACATACCCAGCGACCTCAGAACTACTTCTGAAAATGTCTGAATAAAACCCACACTGACAACACCAGATTCAAACTCATGGGTGCTCAAGTTTGGGGGATGACAAGCACAGGTGCAATCCATTGCACTACTGACCAAGACATAATTTACTGCACCCAAGAGGAAAGGGTAACCTGGGAAGCTGTGACCAACTGGAGAAATGCCTGTCTACTTTAAATAGCAACAATCTTGCTCACCTCAATCTACTTCCTTAAGTCCCTGACTGATAGCTTACCTGCTATTCATATTTTTAATATTTTCATTTCATATTCTTTGAAGAGGAAGAGATTGTAAATGAGAGCTGTGTACCTGATCCCATCTCCTTCCTGGTTCTAATTCTAGTCCAGCAACCCCTGAGCTCCAACGTTTTGTGATGAAGGAGTTTATAGGGCACGGGGGATGCTCCATTGATAGCAATTGAGAATGTAATTTAAAACATTAATTTTTATATTTTAGAAGTCCACTTAGGGCAAACAAGGCTAGAGTAGGAGAGTTTTTCCTGGTGCCATAACCCATATTTCCCTGCCAAGAAAACAGGGCCATTCGACCTACCCCCCCACGATGCACCTGGAAGCAAGCTGTCATAGTTTTGTGTACCTTTCCTCATCAAAAATTACAAATAAATAGGAATGGACCCAATCCCTGCCATCTAAACCAAGCACTGCCGGAATGCAGCAGCTTGGTTTATGCGAGACACAAACCGAACACTGCCAGCTCAGCTGATATCTTGCCATGCGTCTTTTTCTCCCCCAGCCTCCCTGCTTGTATGCCTGTCATGTGACATGCACTGGAGGCTGAGGAGAAGCTCACAATACCTGCATGCAAGCCTGTATACTCCGATGTGCACATGTGTGAAACTGGGGTATATACAGGCTCACTCATGTTGCTTGGCATCATTTTAGATGGGAGTGAGCTAGAGTGCAGAGTCAAATTGCAAAACATTTCAGAATCAGTGCTTGAACCCTGAAGACAGACTTGGCATGATGGCAGTATTTTTTGAGTGGAGGGGACGGGGACTTGGAACCAGAGTGGGTATTACAGACTACAGAGTGGGAGTCCAAAGTTAACTGAGAAACCTAGGGGGTCTAGGAGAGCTGAGTGAGTGGTGGGCTGCTGCATTGCACACGGGGCTCAAGGACTTTTCATGCTCAGCCAGATCAGACGGAGAGTAAACCATTCCTCCAATCCAGAGTCAGCAAAAGTAAAATAAAACACACAAACACGCACTCACATATCCACGCACGCATACACAAACACACAAACGGGGAACTGGGTGGGTTGTTGTGGGGGTAGGCTGGTGGTACAGAAGGGAGGGCCTTAGCTCTCCTAGTCATGGCCTGCTTCCCTCCTGTTGTTTTTTGCAGCATAAGAGTGAAAGAAAACAAGCATTTGTTAATGTCGAATGTTTGCCTGCTGGCATTGGCATTGATAGTGCAGGAGTTAGAGAGATGTATAATAGGAATGGAAGTGAAGTATTGAAGTAATGCCAACCCCCAACCCCACCTGGCAGAGACTGACAGGCATTGGGGTGTGCCTTTGGGTTGCCGGCCAAAACACTCACGCCATTCCATCTCACCCCACCCTGCAGACACCGACAGGTGTCGCAGTGTGCCTTGAGGTCTTTGGCCCTTACGCTCACCCCATTCCATAAGGAAATAAAGTGAGATGGGTACAGTATAGGAGAATGGGGTGAAAGTTAGGGCCGAAAAAAACAAGGCACACCTCAATGCCTTTCAGTAGCTGCAGGGTGGGGTGGGTGTGGAATGGCATAAGCATTACGGCCAACGACCCCCAACACCTGTCAGTTTGTACAGGGTGGGCATTATAGTTGGAAACCATAATGCTCTGAGTGTCTCTTGGTATTTTTGCTCCAAATTTTCAACATGGGCTTTTTGGGACCCCATCTCATGAGCAGTGGTAGTATCATTTTGTTACTCAATCCCAAAAGGTGATTTCACACAGCGAGTGTGCCATTCGGTGCCACAGGTGTAAAAATGCATTTCAGGCATGATGTGAAAAATGACAGCTGTACTGTTCATGAGGAGGTGTGAAGAAATGGCAATGCTGAAAATCTGAGTGAAAATATGAAAAAGTGGCAAAGTTACGAATGCGTATAGAAGCTGTGCAATGCACGCTTGTAACACAGTCATTTTTATGTTTGCTTGCACACTTGTGCAAGAAACATAGTGCCATCATCTGAGTTTTTCAGAGGTGTGTCAGCATCTTCCAATTCAGTCAGTGTGTTTGCAGGTGTGGTCACAGTTCTCCAATCACTGCTGGAGCTGTCTATGACAGCAGTTGAAAATGCAGTGCCATACAGTTGAAAGAGGGAGCTACGCTTCAGTGAGCAGCTCCTCTCTCCCCCCCCCACACACACACACAGATCAACTGCGTTGGTTACCTGATAGATTGCTGTAGTCTTGTCTATTTAGAGAGACAAGCCACACATCATTACCTTAATAAACTGTTCCCTGCCACAGCAGGACCACCAAAATGTGTGGGTGCCTAACAGTCCTTACTCACACCCGCTCTCTAAAGCACACCTTCATGGACTCCATGGGTTCTAATCCTCCAGAATAAAAATACCTCAGCATTTGATGTGAAAACTCAAACTTCATTGTATGCGTAATTCCAAGCATTTTCTCTTACTAGACTCTGTCAATGTGAACTCCCCACCGCTAAAGCCTATGCAAACGAACTTGAGCATACTGTACTACCTGCAGCTGAAGTAAAGAACAGCCAGAATGCACAAAGGAGAACATACTGCTATGCATTTCAGCAGCAGCCAGTGGGGGAGGTTTTCATGACTGAAGCACTTTAATGCACCTTTTAGTGCTGTCATATACACACCCCTGTGTGGTAATTCACTAAACTGCACACTTAGTCTGGTAATGCAGCTTCAAAATTTTTTTTTTCTCTGAATTGCCATGAGCTGGCATTTTTATGTGACTGCAGAAACAAGATGCTGTATGTCAGCCATGTGTCTGCATTCCCACACTCATCCCCCTCACAACTCTCAAACAAAGCCACAGGTGCTTACTGAATTGAGAAGAGTTACTTGGATTTCAGAAGTTGTGCCAGATACTCTGCACATTGCCTCATCCACTCTCTTTGTTTCAACCCTCCACCTCCACTTCTCTTGGGCAAAGCATGAAGGCTAGTTCACACTAGCTAGCACATTCAGATACTTAATAATTCACACTTCCTTTCAAATCAGGGAAAGGCATGTTGTTGGTCTATTACACTACGAAAACAAGCATTTGTCAATGCCGAACTTTCGCTTGCAGGTATTTGCAGTGGTATTTGGCACTTGGACATGGATTAAAAAAATCAGTGACAAAGAAGTACAAGCATTTATCAATGCTGAATGTTGCTTGCTTCTATGTGCTGTTTAGGTATTTGGAAGTCATTGGAGTGCAAATATTGAAAATTTGCGAACTTACGAGTGTGCGCAGGAACTGCGCAATGCACACTCATAAAACAGCCATTTTTAGGAATTTTTTCACCAAATTTTCAACATAGCCATTTTAAGACCTCTGCTCATGAACAGTGTTACTGTGATTTTCTTAATGTGTCTCATACATTGAGTTCGCACACTGACTGCACCATTGTCCGCTACATGGGTGGAAACACATTTTGGGCAGGATGTGAAAAATTACAGCTGTACTGCTCATAAGAAGGTGTGGTAAAATGCCAATGTTGAAAATCTGGAGTGGAAATATTGAAAATTTGCAAACTTACAAGTGTGCGTAGGAACTGCGCAATGCAGGCTTGTAACACAATCATTTTTAGGAATTTTTTCACCAAATTTTCAACATAGCCATTTTAAGACCTCTGCTCATGAACAGTGTCACTGTGATTTTCTTAATGTGTCCCATACATTGAGTTCACACACCGACTGCGCCATTGTGCGCTACATGTGCGGAAACACATTTTGGGCAGGATGTGAAAATGACAGCTATACTGCTCATCAGGAGGTGTGGTAAAATGGCAATGTTGAAAATCTGGAGTGAAAATATTAAAATTAGCAAACTTCTGACGTTCATAGGAACTCTACAGCATTAAATAAAACAGTCATTTTAGGAATTTTTTCACCACATTTTCAGCAGCCATTTTAAGACCTCTGCTCATGAACAGTGTCACTGTGATTTTCTTAATGTGTCCCATACATTGATTTTGCACACCGACTGCGCCATTGTGTGCTACATGGGTGGAAACACGTTTTGGGTGAGATGTGAAAAATGACAGCTGTACTACTCATAAGGAGGTGTAATAAAATGGCAATGTTGAAAATCTGGAGTGAAAATATTGAAAATTTGTGAACTTACGAGCCTGCGTAGGAACTGTGCAACACACACTTGTAAAACGGTCATTTTTAGAAATTTTTGCACCACATTTTCAAAATAGGCTTTTTGAGAGCCCACCTTATGAACACTGGCACTGTTGTTTCATTAATTGGGCCCAAAAGATGATTTTGCGCAGTGACTGCGAAATCACCCTTCAGGGCCTGAATAATGCCATGGCAGTGACAGAATTCATGAGAAGGGGTCCCAAAAACCGCATGTTGAAAATTTGGTGCAAAAATTCCAAAAAATGCCTAAGATATGCAACAAAGTTGAAAAAAACCCATCTAGCCCATTATACAGCTTACTGGCATTTCCTCAGTTCGCGGTCAGCTTTGAAGAGTGTAGACGTGTTCCCGGTAGAGCGAAGATTGTAGCGCCGAGCTCTGGGGGTAAGTATGGGGTGAGGGGATGGGGAGGTAGTGCAGTGGGTGGGTGCGGTTTTGGGAGGAGGGTGGGGAGACTGCTTGAGACTGTTTTAATTTACAGGTTTTCTTTTTCTATAATTGACGACGGGATGTTTGCCATGCTGAGGTGGGCTCCCAGCATGGCAGAAGGATGGCTGGGGAGCTGATGGGGGATTGGGCACCCCCGTCGGCAGACGATGTGGGATGTTTGCCACGCTGGGGTGGGCTCCCAGCATGGCAGCAGAGAAAACTGTTTAGGGGGAGGTGGAGCCAACGGGGGATTGGGCACCCCCGTTGGCAGATGATGCAGGACGTTTGCCACGCTGGGGTGGGCTCCCAGAGTGGCAGCAAAGATTTGGGGGGGCATGACATGCTACAAGCACACAGCGGTGGTTTTCTTTGAAGAGAAGACCACCGCTGTCATACACAGCACCGCAGCGATTGGTGCAGGACCGCCATGCCTGCTCAACAGAGCAGGGGATTGCACAGGGCAGGCACACCTCCAAAGTGTCCCATTCTCCCAAGACGTTCCTTGTGCATGCACGCAAGTGAACGTAAAAACCAAAAACAAATGATGGACTTTAGAGGACACAGTAACAGTGCTATCACATTGATTTTGCATTTTCCTGTAACTCTAGTGCAAATTCCCCGCATACATTTCTATTATTTCACATGAAGCAGAATTGCTCTGATGCCCCTGAAGCAAATGATTATTTACCTTTTAATGGACCAACATAGATGTAACAACAAGAACAAAGTGCTCTAGCTTTCGGACCAACCAGTCCTTCTTCAGAAGCTCATGGCAGTTGTTTAGAAAATACGGTACTTATAACAGCTAGATAATGCAGAGAAAAACAGAAAAAATCCCCATTGGTTTAAAATACTCATTTAAAAAAAAAAAACAGATAATGAAGTCAGAGAAGTTTAATAGTACTATACTGCCTTCAGCCAGAAGCAACCTTGGGTTAAACATGCTTGGTGGAACACACATACAAAGAATCCTACTGCATATAAATTTAATTGACGTAAGATAACACTGCTGAAGCAGATAACCCTAAATCAAGCTATGAGTGTCACAGTTAGTACAAGGATGTGATTACTGAAAGGCAACCCCACCCAGATTAAAGACAAACTAAGATTGTTATAGAGCTCATGAAGTTTCAATGTCTGCATTATAGACAAGAATTTACCAGTAAAGTTGTCTTAAAGACATAAGTGCACACTGTATGATGTGTAAAACCTAGCTGGACCTGTCACCCAGCTGTACTCTCCAGCTAGATATAAGGCCCAAGAAATTTCAAAAACCTCAGGACTATATAAATGATAATTTAAATATAAATTGATAATATTAGTGTCAAACAAAAATCTCTAGTCAAGGAACCTCAAGGAATTAAGACCACATAGCCTGATATGTACTGATGTCAATATACACTGAGAATGTAACAACTTGATGTACCACAAGTGTCTAAGGAATCTGAAAAAGAGATAAAAATGTAATTTCTCTCCTCCTCGTCATACAAACAATACACCCTAACCCACCCCACATCACCATAATGTGGGCGGGGGAGTTACATAGCTTTAAAGAGATGTTGTCTCTCTCTCTCTCTCACCCCCCCTTTTTTCCCTTCTTCTCTCTCTCTCTCTCTCTCTCTCTCTCCTCTCTCTCCCACAGACACACACACACACACACTCATTCTCTCCTAGTGAACCTATATTGACTTCAGTCACTGCAATTGTTCCCCAAAATAATTCAACTTGTCATGAAATCCTGAGTAAAAGGGCTTATGTCTGATGCCCCTGTAACCAATGCAAGTCAATGGGAACAATTTCCCTGTAAATGACTCCCTATAGATCTGGGAGCCCTGCTGTAATGTAGTCTGCCAGGGTCTTCAATATAATTTTATTTTAATGCAGTGCATTCAAAAGTTATACTGAAGCAAATGGTTTGTTGTCTTTTACTGAACCAACATACATGGATGTTACAGAAAGAACAAAGTGTCTAAGTGTTTGGCCCAATAAGGTCTTCTTCTGAAGCTTACATGAGTAAACCTACAAGGGATGTTCTAGCCTGTGTGACAATGGTTTCAATTATGCCACTGAATCTGAAAAAAACAGCAATTAAATAACTTAGGATAATGCAGGATATATAAATGAAATCAGAGCGCACATGTGAAGGCATTGTTGTCATGTCAAAAGACAGCAACAGTACAGCAGCTACCTGACTTCACCTGCTTTTAATTGCTGTTTTAAAAGGGGGATTTCTTTTAAATATCTTATAAATAGTTTCATAATAATTCCCTCATACCTTTTTACCAAGTATCTGCTCTACATAATTCAACGGTTGGCAGCTCCTCCACAGCACACAAATGAACAGAGACTATTTTAGTTGTCATTTTTCATATCTCGCACAAAATGTGCTTCCGCTCATGTAGTGCACAGTGGCGCAGTTGGTGTGTGAAATCAATGTTTGGGATAGATTAAGAAAATCACAGTGGCACTGTTTATGAACGGAGGTCTTAAAATGGCTATGTTAAAAATTTTGGTGACAAAAGTTCATAAAATGACTGTATTACGAGGTAGCATTGCGCAGTTTTCACGCATCTCATAAGTTCATGAATTAGTAATAATATTTTCAGTCCGATTTCCACCACTGGCATTTTTCATTCATATGAATATACAGTGTCATTTTTCACACCATGGCCAAATGTGTTTCGTACTTCAGCGAAGAAATGCGTGGTCACTGTGGAATCACTGTTTGGGACAGATTAAGAAAATCACTATGACACTGTTCATGAGTGGAGGCCCAAAATGCCTGTGTTAACAATCTGCTGTAAAAAATCCCCAAACTAATTACATTACGGGTGTGCGTTGTGCAGTTTCTATGCTCACTCATGACTTCTCCAGTTTTTCTGATTTTTTAACTCCAGATTTTCAATATTGCCATTTTTTTACACCTCCACATGAACAGTACAGCTGTCATTTTCCACATCCTGTTCGAAATGTGTTTTCACAACTGTAGCGCCAAATGGCGTAGTCACTGTACAAAATCAGCTTTCAGCTAACAAACTGATATTGCCACTGTTCAAAAGGTGGGGGTCAAAAAAAACAATGTTGAAAATTTGGAGTGAAAATACCAATGAACGCCTACGGTGTTCCCTGTAGAGACTGACAGGCCTCAAGGGTGTGACTTGGGATTGTTGCCTGTAATGCTCATACCATTCCACCGCCACCCACACCCTGCAGCCAGTGAGAGGCATCGAGTTGTGCCTTAGACTCTTCAGCCTCAAAGTTCACCCCATTCTCCTATACTGCACCCATCTCACCATATTTCCTAATAGAATGGGGTCAACATAAGGGCCAAAGACCCCAAGGCACACCGTGACACCTGTCAGTGTCTGCAGGGTAGGGTGTGTTGAAATGCCATAGCCGTTATGCCTGATGACCCAAAGGCACACCCCAATGCCTGTCAGTATCTGCAGGGTGGTGGTGGGGTTGGCTTCAGTTCAATACTTCAATGCCATTCCTATTATGCTGCTCTGTAACTCCTACACTACCAGTGCCAATGCCAGCAAGCAAACATTCAGCACTGACAAATGCTTGTTTAGAATGTTTTCACCAAATTTTTAACAAATTATTTTTGGGACCCCACCTCATGAACAGTGGTACTGTAATTTTATTAATTGGTCCCGAAAGGTGATTCCACGCAGTGACCACAAAATTATCTTTTGTGACCGAGAAACGAAAGGACAGTGCCAGTGTTCATGAGGTGGAGTCCCAAGAACCCCATGTTGAAAATTTGGGACCAATACTTCAAAAAGGCTGAGATATCAACCTATGTTGAAATCCCCACCCCCATTGACTGCTGTTATAGGGCTTACTGTCATTTCTTCAGTTCCCGGTTGGTTTTTGAAGAGTGTAGACGTGTTCCCAGTCCATAGAAGATCGCCGCTCCCACCATCCAGAGATAAGTATGGGTGAGGGGGGTACAGAGTAGTGGGATGTGCAGAGGGAAGGTGTGGGTTGGTGGAGGGGGCCATGGAATGATGAGGGGCCATTTTGTTTTTCAAGTTTAAAAAGACACTGTGGGACTATTTTCATTTTACAGGTGAAGTATTAAAAATATATTTCAGCACACCGTGTGGCTCCCTCTGTGCCAAAGTGCTGAAGGGATTAATGCTGACTCAGATTTTGGGCAACCTGAGGTCGGCTGAGAACATAGAGACATGGGGGGGCAGTGCATCTGATATCAAGAGTGGGCATCCTGGTGTCAGAAACATCAAAGAAGTATTTTTTGGCACACTGGGGTGGGTTTCTAGTGTGCCACATTAATGAGGGGAGGGGGATACATGCTGACATAGGGATTGAGCACCCCGATGTCAACAGGGGATGAGAACGGAGGGCGCGGGGTGGCAGCAGCAGTGGGAGGGATTTAACATTGTTGCTCGCTGTGTGCCTGATTGTGAGGGAGGGAGGGGGGGAATGCCACTGCAATGACAAACTGCCTCTGATTGCAGCAGCAGAGTTCTTTCAAGTGCGGTGCTTGCTCTGAAACTGCCATCATCAGCAGCTTCAGCATTAGTTGGTGGCCAAGGGATGCACCCATTAAAGCATCCACTGCACTGGCCACAACACTGCCACACCTCGGCAATGCTCTACTATCTCAATATGTTTCTTGTACACTACGTGCTCAAGCAAACATAAAAACAAGAAACAAAGCAGCCAAAGATTGCAAAGTCCACTCTGTGATGGTGTGTGTGTGTGTGTGTGTGAGATGGGGGGATTAGTGACTTCATTATGATTGGGAGGAGTTAAGGAAGGATTACCAGAGGACTCCTCATTTAAATGAAAACCTAGGGGGTCTGAGGGAGCTGAGTGGGTGGTGGGCTACTGTGGCACATATGGGGCTCAAGGACTTGTCTTCAACCAGTTCAGTGGTCAGATGGTAGCCCATTCCTCCAGATCATAAGTTAAAGCTTAAATAAATAAATAAAAATATACACACAAAAAAAAAACACTGGGGCGAATTGGGAGTGTGGTTGCAGGGTGGGCTGGTGGTGCATGAGGGCAGGCCTTAGCTCTCCTAGACCTGCTGCCCTGCTGTTGTTTTGCAGCTTAAGTGTGAAAGAAAAGAACAACAAGAAAGCAAAGACTGGAAAGTCCTTGCTGTGATTGTGTGTGTGTATGTTTGGGGGGGAGGATTAGTGACTTCATTGTGATTGAGGGAGGCAGACTTGGAGGGAAGATTACACCAGGAGGACTCCACATTGGGAATTTAAAAAAAAAATAAACACAAGGGAGTCTGGGAGACAGATGGGTGGGTGGTGAGCTGCTGGAGCACATTGGGCTTCAATCAAGGATTCTTTAGGTCAGACCATTCCTCCAGAACAAAACTTAAAAAAACTAAAACTACAAAAAAAAAACACAGGGGGAACTGAGTGGGTGGTTGTGGGGTTAGCTGGTATAGGGCTCTCCTAGCCCTGCTGCCCTCCTGTTTTGCAGCTTAAATAAAAAAGAAGAGTGAAAGAAAAGAACAAGAAAGCAAAGTCTACTCTGTGACTGTTTGTGTGTTGGGGGGGTTGACTTGAGTATTATTCCTGGGTGGGTGGTAGGCTTCTCCAGAAGAACTCGGAGAAATCAAACCAAAATGTTAAAAAACAATTTAAAAAAAGGAAAACAAAACAGAAAAAAGAATGGGGTGAACTGAGTGGGTGGTATGGGGTGGGGTGATGCAAGCCTGTCTCCTTAGCTCTGCTGCTGCCGTGTTTTCATGCTTGGTAAAAATCAATTAATCAATCAATAAATAAAGAAACAAGAAGAAAGAACAGAGTGACCCTAACAGAGTTAGAGAAGGAGAAATAAAACAGGAATGAAAGAACAATAAAGTGTAGTCAACTAGAGAACATGAGTGTGTTGGGACAGGGGGCCGGGGGACTCCAGCCTGGTACACACATGCAGTGCCCCTCAGTTCCATCATCCAGTGTCATCATACAGCTATGAATTATTTCCATTCTTGAGCACACAGTGTCCATGCCCTTTGGTAGTGGCTTGCCATCAGCTATCTGGGCTAGCCAGGGATACAGAGATGTCATCTGAGGAAGTAGCAGGGAGCAGGAGAGTTACCTAGTGTCCCAAAACACTACCTACAACTTCAAACCAAGAGCAGGAGCAAGTTTATTTATTTTATTTATTTGCTTTTGGTAATCAGGTACATGCACTGGACAACACTGCCTATTTTCAGGCATGACCTAGGAAAGTACAAGTCAAATGACAGGGAAAAACAAATATATATACATTGTGGTACAATAAGAGTTCCAACAGCTATACAGGGGTGCAAGTTACATAGCATATAAGTGCAAAGTACATATCCCATGATACGAGGGACAAAAACAGTCAATATTGGCAAATAAGGGATAACAATGTACAAACATGACAGTGCACTAGGCTAAGTCAGCTAGGAGACAGTTACTCAGGCTGAGACAGAGAAACAGAAGTGCATATCTGTAGCTCGGGAGGAGTGGGGAAGAGGAAGAGTCAGAGTAGACATGGAGATATAAGTGCAGGGCATGTTCAATTTGCACAATTCAGGAAGTTACCTAGACAAATCACTTCATTGTTTTTGGTGGCCAAGGGTAGAAATGCCAGGACATGTGCATGAGTGAAGGGAGGCAAGATAATTGGAAAGGGCTTTCTTGAAAGCAGGGTTGGATTTGGAATGTCTAATCAAGTGGGAGAGAGTTCCAAAATTTGGGGGCATAAAAGGAGAAGGCAAGTTCACCCATCCTGGTGGAGCATTTGGGAGCAGAGGGCAACGCTAAAGACAAGGACCAGAGGGAACAAGGGCAGTCTGATGGTAATACAGCAGAAATGGGCACTATACAAGTGAATGCAGCATACAGAAGCACCCTGAACATAGTTGAAGAAAACAGTCCATCATCAGTTACTAAACTGGTCTCCTTGGTGACTGTTGCGCTGCTGATTGCACTACTGGGGCTGCTCGGGACACTTGTGATCCTGATATTGCTGCTGCTTGACTAACTGCCACAGCATGGTGGATAGTGATTTGCTTTTTAAACTGCTTGAGCTAGCCACCTCTATTGATCGATACCCTTATCAATATAGTGTGTGTGTGTGTTTAACTTTGACTCACCTGGACTGTTTGCATTTCATTTTACCAGTTTTCTTGGTCATTCCCTGTTTACAAACCATGGACAAAACTAAACAAACAAGTGTAAGAAAACTGTCTGAACTGTTTAAAAGGAAAAGCAACAGGAGTGGGCAAGATGCAACCAATAGGCCTTCCAGTCCCAAAAGTGGCCCTGAACAACCCTTGTTGGAAAACAACCCAAAAGAGTCTGAGTCTGTAAGTGAGATGACAAGTGGCACATCCCCTTTCACTAACCCTTCAAATCATCCATTCCCAGGTGCTGGTGCCGGTACATCAAGTTAAGGCAGTATCAAAAAGAGAACCATGGGTGCTACTGCACCATGCGAGAGGAGTAAGGGGCATGGTAGTAAAGGCACTATTATTAAGAGAACCAAAGTACTTGGTGGATTCATCCTTCGAGGCACTGAAAGGATGAATATTTACACATTCAATGCCCCGTTGTCCCAATCATCATCTCATGAGTCAGATTCCAGCATGGGCCATAACAGCAGTGGTAGAAGCTTTGTGCCCAGTGACCATGGATCCAAGTCATCTGACTCTAGTGTTGGGTGGCAGGAAACTAGACCTTTTGGCAAAACATGACACAGAAGTTCAGGTATCACAGAAGAAAGGTTATTCCTAAAACATGTTGAAAACAGCATACCTACTGGGAGTTCAGGGAGCTCCTGAAAACTGCGATGTCGTCATGTAAAACTCAGAGAACAACCGGCTCACATGAACTATTACACCAAGAGATAAGAGAGTGTGTTACTAAGTAACAGGCTTTTGTAAAAGGCAGAAGAACAAAATACAGCAATTTTATTGGAGACTGGTGGGAAGCTCACACCTAGGACAGTTAGGTTTTGAATGTACACAGTGATAAGTGTTATGCTGACTAAGGCTCCTTTTGGGTTATAATACAATGATTCATAAAATATGCTGATCATAGCATCATGGCAAATGACTGTAGGTGGCACACGAGCACCGCAAAATAATCATGCTGAATACAGTTCCTAAGCACATCATAGCAAGTATGAATAGATACCAGTGCAACTCATTATGCAGTAGCATGAGTGTGAGCCTACATGGGGGTCCATAGGGCAAACAGATCTACATATTTTCACCCCCCTTGTTGCCTGATAAAGAGGCAATACTAAAGGGATAACAGTGTAGAGCTAAAGCCTAGCTGTGTGGGTAGCACATAGAAAGCGTAACTGTACATGGTATTGTTGAAGAGTGTGACGTAAAACAGCATAAAGTAATAATAAGAAAAACAATCAAGAAAACCTGAATAACAACAAAACCTTTAAAGGTAAGTTCTAACTAGGTGTTGGATAATGCAGTATTTAAATCACCATCATGAAATATGAAAGTTTCTATTTGGGCTGCCTCTTACACCCTTTCACCCTCTCTCCTTCCCTCTCCTTTTTTTAGATGTTAGTATCAATCGTTTTTTTTTTCCTCCTCTTTTGGTCAAAGTTTGTAACCGCCCTGAATGTAAATTTTACATTGTTTGCAACTGTCCCTCTATCATTTTGTTTTGTTCCACAATTACATTTGATGCAGATGCTTTGTAAAAGAACCTCTGGTTCAAAAGTATATGTAGTCCTAGAACTCAATAAATAAATAAAATAAATAAATAAAATGAACTAAGTCATTGAGAGAATCACCTGCTTTGGTGATATTATTACTAATATGAATGAGATGTGTGTCTTTTCTGTCTAACAAGGAGCGAAGATTCAGGGTGAGGGGATAGATATGCATATTAAACACTGGTAAATACTGTTCAACAGCATTCAGATAGTCAGGGTCACTATCGATGTAATCACATTCCAGGGTGGGAACAGGGGTGATAACTGTAAGGGCAATGATAGAGCACTCATGTGGTACAAAACAGAAGTTGGGCATGCCAACACTACAGGTGACAGGTCCATAGGAGAAAGTCTTGTAGTTGGTCACACTGCAGTATTGTCCATTGTTGTAGGTAACTGGAACTCGAGGAAGGCACCACGTGATGAGTTGGACAGAGCAGGTGATGGAGGCATTCATCATTTGGCTGGTGAGGCATTGCATGGCTTCCCGTGAGGCATGAGTGACATCTTGCTTTTGGAAAAGAGAAGTGATATTAGCAGTGTCATTGGCAAAGAGGTCATTATCAAACATATATGACCAGTCAATAGAGTTCAGAGAGTAACCACAAACAGGTGTAGTTACATCAAAGACGTCACATTTGCATAACTAGTGGTAGCCCCGTTTGGCACAACAGTCCATATGAGGGGTTACCCAGGCATCCTGTAGATGATGAAAAAACAGCAAAGGAGGAACATTGATTCATTCTCAATAGATGCTGCCCTCTAGATGACCCATGGAGTGGACTTTTGCTGGCTTGTCGAAGACTGAAGAATCCTTGTTGAAGATTGGGAGAGATACAGTGTAGACATAGTGCCCCTGAGAGTACATTGACTTGTAACATAGCAGGGTCCTTGATTCAGGTGTGTCATGACATAACCCAAGTTCCAAGCTGTGGCCAAGGAAAAGGACACAGTTCTGGCCATGCACTTACCATAGGAATCATAGGAGATTTCAAGCATCAGAAAACAGTCCTTGTAGCTTGCCAGTCCTTACATTAAAATTCAGCATTTCTATCTTTGTAATAAACATCCAATCTTGATTTAAAGGAATCCATATTAGGACTATCCACTAATATATCACGGAGCTCATTCCATGATGCTATCACGCTCTGAATAAACCAGTTTTTCCTGGTATTCAGGTTCCATCTAGGCACAAATAACTGTTTACTATGCCTTCTACTTCTACCCCAGCTGATCTTGAGTGTGAATCCCAGTTCTTCCATCAATTGTGTATCACCCATAGCTCTGAATAGCATACGCTTCAGCTCTGAACCTCCTATAATGAAGTGAATAAAGATGGAATGCTTCTAGCCTTTCTTTATAAGATTTATTTTTAAGGGTCGCAATAGTTTTGGTGGCCCATCTGTGAAACCCCTCAATTCTGAGGATATCTTCTCTTTTATACGGGGACCACACATGGACATAGTGCTCCAAATGAGGCCTAACCAAGGCATCATACAGTGGCATCGATACTTCCCTATCTCTGCTTGAGATGTGTCTCAGTATGCAGTTCAAGTTTTTGTTAGCTTTTCTTATCTAATGATTACAATGCGTACCAAATTTTAAATTATTCTTAATCTTAACTCCCAGATCTGTCTCCTCCTGTGTCACCATTAGTGGATCTGTTCCCAGTTTATAATTTAATTCCATATTATGTTTTCCCAGATGATTTATCTTGCACTTAGAAGCATTCAGTACATTCAAAGTACATGTCAGGGTCTTACAGTAGGGGCAGAACCACTTAATCATACATCTAGCATGGACTAAATCTGGAATCCTACCTGACTCCAGATCCTGGAAGAGATTGGTGATAGTGGCTGTAGCAAAACTGCCATAAGGTGAACAAAAGATTTCACTGCCTGTGTGTTGGTTTTTAGCTTCTTTATTCTAACATGCTAAATTGCCAGCAGATTAGGCCCAGTGGTCTATCGAGTCTGCTCGAGTACAGCCTACAGTTTACTCACTGCGGCTGCCCCCCCCTTTTTGTGACCTCCTTCTGACCCTTCACATACCCCACCCCCCGGACTGCACCCTTGTGTCTGTCTCACCCTCTCTTGAAGCCTCCCACTGTCTCCATCCCCACCAACTCCGATAGCAATGAGTTCCAGGGTGCCACCACCCTCTCAGTGAAGTAGTGATGCCTCATATCCCCTTTAAACCTCCTCCCCCACCAATCTCAGGTTATGCCCCTCATGAGCCCATCCTTCCTCAACTGGAGCAGACCATCAGGGCTAACCCAGTTAATCCCCTTCAAATATTTAAAGACCTCTATCATATACCCCATCCCTCCTTGCCTCCAGAGTACATGTTCAAATCCTGTAGTCTCCCCTCATAGGACAGGTTCCTCAGGCTGTGAATCATCCTTGATGCCCTCCTCTGGACCCAACATCCCTTCTTAAGTATGGATGAGAAAACTGCACACAGTACTCCAGGTGCAGGCTTACCAGGCAGTTGTACAGTGGCAGTAGGACTGCTCTCCTTTTTGACGTTACCCCTCTGGCTATGCACTCTAGCATCCTATTTGCCCTCTCAGCTGCCCTCCTACAGTGCTCAGAATTATTCATTTTGGGGTCTGTTGCCACCCCAAAATCCTTTTCTCCTCTGGAGGCTGCCAGCCTTACCCCCTCCGAGAGTGTAGTCATAACCAGGGTTCCTGGCCCCCAAGTGGAATACACTGCACTTCTTGGTGTTGAGCCTCAGCTGCCAAGTGTAAGACCATGTTTCAAGTGTTTCCAAGTTATCCTTCAGCAACCTTCTCCCCTCCTCCTTGTCCACCTCTGCTCCCAGTTTGGAATCATCTGCAAATAGACTCAGCTTGCTCCTAACTCCAATCCTGATGTCTGAGATGAACACGTTAAATAGGACTGGCCCCAACACCTATCCTTGGGGACCCCACTACTGACTCTTCTGGGAGATGGCACCTCAACCCCAACCACCACCCTCTGATACCTATCCATTAACCAATTCCCAATCCACTCTAGTAGCTTCTCTCCCAACTCCAAGCACCTCAGCTTTTCCAGCAGCCTACAGTGTGGTACCGAGTCAAAAGCCTTAGTGAAGTCCACGAACAGGCCATCCACCGGCTCCCCCGGTCCAGATCAAGTCATTGAGTTTGTTTTGGGTCTCATTAAATAAATGTGCACTATCATGCATGTTTTACACTGGGAATCTCTTCTCCTGGGAGAAACCAGTAATACCGTGTAGCATGGGCCGTACTACAACCTGACCTCATTTGCTGATGAAATATATGGCATGTCGTTGAACTTTTGCCAAATCGGCTCTGTTCCAAATTGACATTCCTGACCCAAACATACCTGCAATAGTGCCTGCTATGCCTGTCGTGTCAGAAAATCCCAAACTTCTCTTCGGGCATTTGGGTCTGAACACCCCTCGGTTTTCAGTAGTGTGTTGCCCAGCTACAGGATCATGTGCATGTGCCTTGCACACTGCCAAGAGATCCAATAACATGACAGCATAGAATTTAGAAGCATTTGTATTAGCACAAGGACTGAATTAGGCCATATTCCAGTGTATCAAATTTAAAACAACAGGAATGTGCATAAATTAAACATTGTTAATTAAAGTCACAGGAATAGAACTGAATGCCAGTCCGCTTGTTGGCCCTGGCTGCATGAGTGGACATTGTAAGGGCTCACTGGATGTGGCTGGTATGACTGTAAGGAAGACAGCAGTAGTTGCAAAGGATTGTGTTAAACAGTTCTGGTGCATGGTGGTGTTAGAAAATTGTCCACAAAAGTCGGGTCCCAACATTGTTGTGATATTGTATGGCCCTGTATGACATTGGGTGACTTGGCATATGCACAAAGTTCCATTTGGACAAATGTGTGTGTTTGGTCAACATTAGAAAGTTCCTTTAGCAAAGTGGGCCACTGATAGGCCCTGCTGAGTAAAGTTACCAGCTGTCCATCCAATTTGGATAGCAGAGTGTGGGGATACCACCATGGCATTAAAGCATTAAGATAGGCATCTCTCCCTTCAGGTACAGTCACACTGGCAGATGGTAGACAAATAGCCAGGCCCCCATCCAGAGACTTGGACACAGGGCTCCTTGTTGGTGGCAGATTAAAGAAATGTATAAGTTCCTCAAGGCTTGATGGGCCTGCATCCAGGGTACTTACAATGATAGATAGCAGGTCACATCTCCTGATGTGTTTCAGAATGAAAAATTTCTTTTTCAAAGGAGATCCTTTGAAAAAGGAATTTTTAATTCCAAAATGCATTTGACTTACTATATGTTCTTGCACTGGCACTTTAATAAAAGTAGCACTCTTTGGAGACTATGGTGAGCAGCATTATTATTTTAAGGTGGTGAGCGCAGGATTTCTGCCTTTATTGACTGCCTGATTTGTTTATCCTGGCACCCTGCCTTGTGCAGACTCTAATTGATTTTACTTACAATGATGTTCAGCAGATAATAGGTTCTGATTGGGGCTATCCTGCAAGACAAAACACAAAAAGGTAAACATACAGATCTCCCTCCCCCATCAGGGGGAAGGAGTATTATCTACCCTTGTATAGTTTCAGCTGATTGTCATGATATCATTTGTCCAAGGGTTTCTTGCAGTCCACCAATCATACTTGGTAGACAGCAGGGCTCAATTTATTGATGATGTCTTACTTGTGGAAGGATGGACTGGTGTAGCAAATTTCAGTACCATGACCTGGTCACCAACCTGCCAGTCGACTTCTTTGACATTTTTGCCAAAATTCATTTCAGACTGCTCTCAGGCCTTGCCCAGGTTGCGAGCAACAAAGAGATGAGTTTGGACTAGATTGTCCTTCAGCTGTGCGACATAAATGTTTGCCAACACTGTCTGTCTTGGGAGTGTTGAGATCTATCCACAAGTGTTCCAGCAATCTTATCTGCTGGCATGTCATCACCTCAAAGGGTGTGCACTTGGTTGCTGCAGTGGGAGAGGTCCTGAATGCCATTAGGAGTAAGGGCAACAGGGTATCCCAATGTTTGGCATTTTCATTTGTGAACTTACATGACATCAATTTGATCTGTCTATTAGCTCTCTACCTGTGCAGAAGACTGAGGGTGGTAAGCTATGGGGAATTTCTGGCTGACCCCTAACAATTCTAAGCATTTGTGCATTAACGCCTCCAAAAAGCTTATTCCTTTCTCAGACTCTACCTTGAGAGGCAGGTCCACCCGTTAAATACTTCTCCTGCCAGAATCTTGACAGTGGCTTTTGCTATATCCATTCTGCATGGAAAGGCCTCCACCCATTTCGAGAAGAGGTCAGTGATCACAAGGTTATATTTGTTGTTCCTGTTAGTATGAGGCAAAGGTCCAATGAAACTGATCTGTAGCACATTCCAGGATCCTGACTGTCTCTGTAGAAGCAGTTTGGCATTCTTCTTACCTGGAATGGGGTTATTTTGAGCACAGGTAATACAGTTATTCACATAATGCTGGACATCAGTTATTTGACCGGGCCACCATCCTACAGTTCTCAATCTCTATAGTGTTTTATCTACATCTTGGTATCCACCTGTAGGTGTATCATGAACCTAATGAATGAACTCCATTCGGAGCTCCTTGGGAATTACCTTCTCTACCCCACCTTGGTATAGGACCAACTTCTGGTCTGGAGAGAGCCGAGATTATCAGAATGTTTTTGGAAGATATTAGTCTGTGACATTTCCATCTCTGTTCCCTTAAAAAGATATTTGAACACCTCTTTCAGATAAGGATCTGCCATTTGTACTGCAGTCAGATCCAGTGGGACCACTTTGGCCCTGAAACTGGCTGCCACTGTATGTGCCTTAATAGGTTGAAGGGGTGGCATGGTCCTTACCTCCCCCCATCGAGCACCATCCTTGGCCAAGGTGTCTGCTCGATTGTTATAATCATGATACGGTATAGTCTTTGAGTGGACCTTGACCGTATGCATGTACACACCAAAGATGAACCAGACAAGATGATGTTGTCTTCCTCCTCCTTGTTATGGATTATTTTTGAAAGTACAGGCAACTACTGCCAGTTCTGTGTACTGAGAAGATTTGATGACACATTGTTTGGACACCTCTAGGGTGTCCCTGGCTGGACAGAAGACCAAGTCCCTGAATCCTGCAATTTGCACTCCTTCCTGATAGGAGAAGCTGCCTGTGAAAATATGTCAAAGTGCTGGATCTCCTAAGGTGTGCACTGCCATTTTGTCCTGTTTTGTTTCCTCCACTGGTGAGAACAAAGACTTGTTGAACTTTATTTGTCTGCACTTGCAGTCTTATTGTATGTGTGGGAGTGCCATGACTTATGGTTCTGGAGCTTTATCTTTGTCATAGAGCACCCCTAATTGTCTGGCTGTGGCTCTGCTTACCTTTTTTTAACTGTATGAAAAGTGTTTCATAGACCAGAAAGTAGCTAAGAGACTTCTCTCATACAGAGAGTACTTTTGTTCCACCAGGGATAGCACTTGGGAGGCATAGGCTATAGGCCTCAGGGTGCCAGTCACCTCCTGTGCCAGTATCACAGACGGCAGTATCAGAGGTGTCTGTTTCAAGATGGAATGGCAGTTCTAGGTTAGGGTTAACAAGAGCTGGGGATGAGATCAAAGCACAAATCAGTGATGTAATGGCAGCTATATGTTCTGGGTCTCATTGCCATGGGGCATCCTTTTTCAGTAGCTCATATAGAGACATGGTCTTTTGTGCAAAATCACAAATGAAGTCTCTCGAGAAGTTGACCATCCCCAGAAAGCACCTCAGTGTAGAGACACTGGTGGGTAGGGGAAGATTCTGGGTGCCCTGGACCTTGTTCAAGGTGGGGCTCCTGCCTTTGGCAGTAATGCATAGGCCTAAAAAGGGGACTTCAGGGAGGCGAAATTGCACTTTTGCAGGGTTGCACTTGAGGTCTGCTTTTTGTAGGAGTGTCAAAAGCTCATCTAGAAGCTGTAAGTGCTTCTTGAAGTCTGCTGTTGTCAAAAGAAGGTCATCCACATACTGCAGGAGACAGTCAGGAGAGGAGAACCCTTGTGTGGCATCCCTCATGTGGATTTGGAACAGGAAGGAGCTATTGTGGAACCCTTGTAGGAGGTAGTTCCACATGTACTGCTGTCCTTCAAATGTAAAGGCGAACTTGTATTGACTCTCAGGGGCCAATGGTAGCGACCAAAACCCATTGAAAATGTCCAGTGTGCTGAGCCACTTGTGATGTGGTTTGAGGAGCTTTAGCATGTCCAGGACAGATGCCACTGTGGGGTACAACTTGGGGTAACTTGAATGAGTCTTCGGTAGTCTATGGTCAGTCTCCAGTTATCATTGGACCACTTCACTGGCCACACAGAGGAGTTGACTATGGAGACACAAGGCCTAATGACCCCTTGTTTCATTAGGGACTCTACTGTGGCCTTTAGGGAGGGAATGGCCTTGGGCAGAAAAGGGTACTGTATCTGGTGGATTGGATCTGTACCACTGATTGTATGAGGGTGTTCATTTTGCCACAGTCATGTTTGTTCTAATTGAAGACATCTCTGTGCCTCTCCAAAATAGGCCTAAATTGAGGAATTAAGTCATGTTGCTGGAACATGAAGGTGATGTTATATTCTGCGTTGTTGGCTTTCACAGCTGCTGCAATGTGCAAATCAAAAATAAGAAGCAAATGGGTAAGGCTGGGTACCTGGAGTAGTAGCCTGTTGTCTAGGTCCACCACGTACCCATACCTAGAGAGGAAGTCTATCCCAAGGATGCTTTGGTGATGACGTAAGAACATTAGATTGAATTGGTGTTTTACTTCTAAGTTGCCAATGATGACAGGTATCAGTTTAGACCAGTAGGTGATAATGGTCCCCTCAAAGATCTGGGCAGAAGTGGTCTAACCATGGAAAAACAAGAGTTCTGTGGATCATCCTGATGCAACACAGAAACAGTGGTGCCTATGCCCAGAAGTAAATCAAGATGGTGGCTCCCAACCAATGCTTCCTTACATAGGTGTTCAGAGTCATCGGTAACTAAAGAAGTGAAAATGTGAACGGGGGCCTGACACCATCAGTCTGATGGATTTTGGTCTTGTGAGGTATCATAAAGGGTGGGGTCACCTCTCAGAGCCTCTGCACTGCTACATTATATGGAGATTCTGATCACCTGCCCCCCCTTGAATTCCTCCTCCAAGGGGGAGCAGAAGGAATGGTAGCCACAACTTTCATGGGGGGTTGGGCCATTTGGGCTGTAAGGGATTGAACCTTGGTTTGAAAATCCCAAAGTAGTGCATGTTCCTCCTTCAACTCTTTATACATGGGCCTGGACCATTGTTTTTGTCCTTCATTGCCCTTTGCGTTTTGCTGGTTTGACTTCTCTCAATATTTCTGCACATTGTATCCTCCTCAGTTCTGGTATGAGGACGTTTCTTGCTGGGAATCCTTAGGTTTCCCTTCCACCACGTACTGGATGAATGAATCTGTGATGCCCTGCACAGTAGTAATTTTGGGATTAAGGCCCAAACCAAGGTTTCTCGCACAGACCTGGTAAACATGCTCCACCTTCTCCATGATGTCACGGAAATATTCCATCCAGAAAATACGTCTGCTTCCACCTTTTCACAGAGGGACGATTAGAGTTTTTTCAAAAACAGGCATTTATATTCGATAGACTCCCTGTCTGGATGTTCACTGGCCATATCTTTGCCTGCACTGTACGCTAGCCACAAGCAGCTTTCATACTGGAATGGGGTCTGTTTGACAAGCTGTTTTACCTGAGTCTCTAGCATCATGCCAGCCATGTTAGGGTCGTGTGTCACCTACAGGTGGGCCGTGACCCTGTCAAATGGGGCTGTGGTGTCATTACATATGCCTTCTGACAACTTGGCCCACAATGTAGGGTCCATGGTCTGTTTCAAGACCTGTACCCAAAGCTCAGGTGCCAGGCTGAGCATTTCACACTGATTCTGCTCTTTTTCCAAGTGGCAACTAAGGTTGCTGCTAGGGAACATGCAGCATATTTTGTCTGCAATGTTTTGGATGGCCTGTGTGCACTGTAGGGCATTTGGGCTTCCTCCCTGACCAGTGATGGTTTTGTTGGCCACCTCAGCTGCAGTGTTAGCCACTCCCTGAAGGAGGGTCTGCTTCTCCACCTCCTTTTTCGGCGTATCACTGACTGCTTGTTTCAATGCCTTGGCCTGGGAATTGGAGATCCCAGCTTTTGTGATCACTCTCTGGATTAAGGCTTCCACCTCATCCATATCCTTTTTGTTGAAAGTGGCTACCAGAGGGTGAGACTTCAACCCTCCTGCATCCCAAGGTCCACCATCTTAAACATCTCTGTCATCACTGTCATCATCCTCTAATGATGACAGGTCGATAGGTAGGGCATTTGGCATAGCTTTCACATGACCCTTCAGGATTTCCAACTGCCGACGTATCTTCATCATCTTAATTCTACTTATAGAATGATCCACTCTACCTCCGTACTGTCCCTTACTGACGTGATCCTGCAAAACTCTGTATGTAGCATTCTCTTCATGGTCCTCCCTAAGTTCCCCATCCAGTGCATCCTAACATTTCTCAAACTCCTCCTCTAGCTCATTATACTCACTTCACAACATGTCATTCGTACTTGTAAGCAAGTCATTCAGCTGTAATATGTGCCTCTTATTCTACTGCAACCTCCCACAGTCCTCTTTCAACCTCAAAATCTCCCTATCTTTCTCCTATACCACACTCTCAAGTTTGATCTGAGTCTTGAGCCTAAGCTTTTCAATTTCTCATCCCTCTGTTGCTCACCTGCTTCCCTTGTTTTACAACCCAGCTCCTTTTTCAGACCTAGGATCTCTGTTTCCACTGCTTGCAATGCAGCATATATGGCGGCAACCATTACACCATTTTGATCATTTTTTTTAGCTTTAGACTTTGCCTCCAAGTACAGTTTACAGACATCCTGCACCAGATTAGCCTACGACTTCATGTCCAGTGCAAAATCTCCCCAACCTCTGTGGGAGGTGAGAAAGTTGAAGACATCTAATTTGAGCTCTATACTAATGGCCATTTTAGAAAAAAAACCTTCTTCCTGCACCAACCGAGAGTCCGAGGCATACCAGTTCACCTCAACCTCAACAGCTAGGCAGTCACATGTTTTTTGGTCAGAAGTCCTACTGAGTTGTGCTGCAAGTTGAATGAGGGACATAGGTTTGAGCACCTTCATTGCTCCCAATCCCATTCGGGATGCAGGAGTCCCTAGTTGCCTTCCAAAAAGAGTTGTGAACTAGGGGCATAGGTTCAAGCACCTTTGTGGTTCTCAGTCCCATTCATCTGTGTACCCTTTGGCCTATTGGTTCAGTTTCATCCAAACAGGTCCTACCATGGTTACCAGGTTTGTTAGGTGGCAGGAATCTAGACCTGTTGGCAAAACACAACACAAAAGCCCAGGTATCACAGAAAAAAGTTTATTTCCAAAACATGTAGAAAACAATGAACCTGCTGGGAATTCAGGGGGTTCCCAAACACCACGATGTCATCATGTAAAACTCAGACACAACAGGCTCACATGAACTATTGTACTAAGAGATAAGACAGTGCGTTACTACATAACAGACTTTCATAAAAGGCAGAAGAACAAAACACAGCAATTCTATTGGTGGAGACTGGTGGGCAGCTTGCACCTAGGACAGTTAGGTTTTCCACACACTGTACACAGTGATAAGCGCTATGCTGACTAAGGTTTCTTTTGGGTTACAATATAACAATTCATAAAATATGCTAATCACAGCATAATGGCAAATGACTGTAGGTAGCACATGTGCACAGCAAAATAATCATTATGAATACAGTTCGTAAGCACATCATAGCAAGTATGAATAAATACCAGTGTACCTCATGCTGCAGTAGCATGTGTGTGATCCTATATGAGGGTCCACTGGGCATGCAGGTCTAAATTAGTGACGTAGTGCAGGAGAGAATTTGAAGAAATTCTGGGGCTGGATCATCGGGTAGGGTCAACCAAAAAGGAGATAGGACAGGGAAGATCCTCCTGTCTCCTCTGCTGACACTGTTATTTTAGTGAAGGAAAACAGTAATGATGACAGGACTCATGATGTAAGCAATGCTACTAGTGCTACAGAACAGATACTAATACCTGGAGGTAAACTAAAAAGGCCACCTCTTGGGTCTGGAATTACTATTGTGCTGACTCCCAAAATATCTGTTATGCAATATACACTATTTGTGAAACTGGTGTCAGCGGGGGAGACAGGACTATCACCTTGGCACATCTACATTGATAAGACACTTAAAGAGAATGCACCCAATGGTATGCAGAAAAGATGCAATGCCACTGTGTGAGACAGAAGATGAGGAATTGGATGACAGGGGCATAGACTGTTCTTCTTCCATATCCAACACAGGTGGCATTTCAAATTATTTTTCATCGCCCCTCAGCCAAAAAAGCCAAGTATGTAATTCATCATCACCATCAAGCACTCTAACATCTGACAGTTCCCCTCCATTTTATTTGGTCCATTCTTTTTGGAGCTGAGAAGGCTCAAAATTGAAACAGTTAACCATGTAAAGAGTCAGTTCAAAGGGAGTGTAAGTAAGTATAAACCCAATCATTCAGCTGCCCAAAAATTAAACAAGTCCATAGCAGCAATGATAACACAAGACCTGCATTTTCTAGTTCATTGAGTCTGTTGGTTTTAAGCAATTAATGCAGATTGCAGTATCATATAGTATGATATCAAATACCATCAAGGAAATACTTTGCTACAGAAGCAGTACCAAATTTGTATTGTGAATGGCATCAGTACCACAAATCCATATTACAGCTGCATGGGACCAGTGACCAAACCATAGACTACATGACCATCACTGCTCATTGGGCCT
This sequence comes from Neoceratodus forsteri, assembly GCA_016271365.2. Classification (NCBI taxonomy): domain Eukaryota; kingdom Metazoa; phylum Chordata; order Ceratodontiformes; family Ceratodontidae; genus Neoceratodus; species Neoceratodus forsteri. The sequence continues at coordinate 1,702,411,709 of CM028129.1, read as the reverse complement.
CATTCCATGATTCCTCTGGCTCATCCTGTGCCTCAGATGCAGCCATGGCATTTAAGAAGTAGTCTGTCTTGTGTATTTGTAGTTTCAAGCTAAAAGGTCATACTGCAGTGAACCTCTTGCAGGAGCTAAGAAGACACTGCTGCATGACTCACTCCTCACTCCTCATGGCCATTCTCCAGGATTTGTAGTATCCGATAACAAGGTTAACATTGTACATGCTGTGAAGGATGGCAGGTACTGTATATGTACAGGCCTTGCTTCGCTCACACCCTCTTCCTTGTAATACATGATTTTCTTAGAATGTCCTTAGTGTTGTGAGCAAGATCTATGGACATTTCAGCCATTCTACCAAAGCATGCAAAAAGTTCTGGCAGCTTCAAAAGGACAATAACCTCCCACAGCATCAAATAAAGCAGGAGATAATTACCAGGTGGAATTCCACCTTTTATATGGTACAACGGCTCCTTGATCAGCGTAGAGTAATGCATCAGTACATGATGGATAACACTGTAGAGAAAGGGGACATGTGTCTCAGTTCCACCCAGTGGAACCTGATGGCACATTTATGCCAGGTTCTTCAGCCCTTTGAGGAAGCCACTAGGGAAATGAATGCAGACAATACCAGTCTAAGTCAGGTTATCCCCCTGATCTGCCTACTTAAAAAAAACTGGAAAAGCAGAAGGCAAAATTCCTGAAGGAAGGTGCTGTGGCTTTGCTTGTAGAAAACCTGAGTATGTTCTTTGATATGGACACCAGAATAGAAATGATGTTACAGTCTGAACATTATATTCTTACTGCCATGTTAGACCCTCTATTTAAAGCTACACTGGCTTCCTTCTTCCCCTCTGGCATCACAGACATCAACAAATATACAGACCCACTCACTGAAAAAGTGTCAAATGAAGTGGTGTATACTATTTCATCATGACAATCTTTTGAGCATACGGAGCTGTAAGACATTGATTAAAAACAAAACTTGTCAGCTGGCCCAGTGGCGTAGAGGGCTGAGGTGCTGGCACCTTATCTCAACCCACGCCGGTGACCCAGTTTCGGGAATGAGCCCAGGTCACCAGAGGTTGGCATGGGGGGTAGGGCAGGGCTGGATGAAGCTGCTGGCAGGCAGCTCTCCTCTCTGGGACTGGGTGATGTGGCATCCCTTGGCAATGTCTGCCCCCTGGTGGAGGCCAGGAGAAAATTCAGGCCACAAGATGCCTGGCATTAGGCCAATAGGATGGGTGGAAGGGGGTCATTACCGGGGCCGAAGGCTCATGCACGCCTCCACATGCATACACCATTCTCCCAGGGCCCTCAGAAGAAAAACGGAGACCAAAAATGCCAGTGGCAGGATGAGAACTAACTCCCCGCAGGTGCAGCACCCAGGCCAGGCAAAGGTAACCCCTGGTAATTCCAGGTGATGGGGTTGGGGGAGTCGGTTGTATGGGGGCCATGAACTGTGGCCTGGACTCCTGATTCCACCAGCCCTTGCCAGCCACCCATATTATGCCACCTCCCTGACAGAGGGTGAATGACCATGGTGGCACATAACGAGGGAGTGCACATGATGAAGAACTTACCCCAGGTACAGCCACAGGTTCTGGAAGAGTGACAGCAAGTGGGATAGGCACCACAAGTAGCAGATGCCATCCCAAGGTCTGTCTGGCAGTCAGCATGTTGGGATGTGTGCACACTGTGCGTCAACTGGCAGGGGTGACAGCATTGGGGGATCTGGGACACAATCAGTGGCAGCATATTGCTCATGGTCACTCCGTGGCTGTATGTCACTGTCTAAGGCATGCCTGCCTTGGTGCAACCAGTGTTCCTTCTCACACCCCACCATGCTGATTCCACCCAGCACTGGCACCCCCACTGATACTGCTGCACTATGCCATGCAGCCTGTCCCCCCCCAATGTGGCTTTGGCAACACCTGGAGCAAGGGCTGTTAAACCAGCTCATGACTTCATGATTGGTCTAATCTTAGCACCACGTTGTGTCCACAGCGGGGCTTCCAAAATCCCAAATATGGGGATGCTACAGCCCCACCATGATGTAAGCCCCCTTGCACTCTGCCACCCCAACACTTCTGGTGCAGGGTGGCTTTGGTACAAGACATCCCAATTTCAAAAACCAAGATTGCTGCAAACTCTGGCACAAGGTGCCACTTCCGTCATATTCTTTCGGCGCAGGAACTTTATGCCAAATTTTGGGCCTTTAAAATTAGTCACTTTCTCTTCTTTTGTATGAGTGTGGGGAAGGGGGAGCAGCCTGCTGTATATCAGACTGTCTGATGGGGGAAGGGTGTGTGGCTCTGTGGGTGGGTGGGGTGGGGCACTAGATCACCAAGGAAATTGGACTTGGGAGGGTTTGACCTTATGCCCAGGATCAGGCTTTGCAGTCCACTGGACCACCAGAGATATTGGTCTTTGAGGGGGGGTTGAACTCCATTCTACCCACAATTGGGTGTTCATTTATGTTATGCCTCCAATTAGGCCAGTCAGGGGGGTTGTTCATTTGTGTTATGCCCGTGATCGGGCCAGTCGGGGGGGTTGTTCATTTGTGTTATGCCCACAATCCAGCCAGTTGGGGAGTGAGATCTGCCCACGATTGGGCTAGTGGGTAGGGAGTGTGTTCTGCCCATGATCCGGTTATGGGGGGGTTACTATTATGCCCACGATCGGGCTGCAGGGGGGGCACAGGGAAGAAGTGGAGGGCCACCCACAGGTGGCAGCTGCTGTGTTGCACCCTGCAATGCAGCAGCTCACCTGTGGGTGGCCCTAGACTTAATCTTTTTTTTTGGCTCAAAGTTGTGCAGGTGCAGGTTGGGGGTTGCACCTGCACAACTCTGCACAGCTCTGCTGAATATCGGGCTGTGCAATTTATGCATGGTTCCTCCTCCTCCTCCAGTTGAGCATGCCTTTATTAGCATTGCGCTGTTTCTCAGCATGACTTGGGGGGCGCAACTGCCTCCTGCTGAATATTGCAGAATGGCACAATTTAGGACTTGCCCAGGTGCAACCCTATTGCGCATGGCGCAACCCTTTTGAATATCCAGCCCAATGTTTTTTTTTCAGATTCTAATTTTGCATGAAGGTATCATTTTTCATAAGGTTTTCCCATTCATATGAAAAAGGATCCGTTCATATGAACAAAGAATTTGAACCTCATTTTTTTTCCACATTTCAGCTTGAACAAGCCATAACTCCCTCAACATTTGCACTTAAGGGACACTCTATATATCAAAACAAATGCCTTCATGAATACTACAAGAATAACACATAATGCCCCCACAAATAAATTTAGGAGCCATATAAAAAAATACAAAAATCTAAATTTCCATAGGATAACATTGGACATTTAACAAGCCATACAACCAAGAAAATAAATTACTTTTAGGGAGAAATGGAAGCACAGGGCCACAGGGCCCAGGGGGCTCTGTATTTTTACACCAACATGCATGTATGAATTTATGAAAGAATGGAAGTGCAGGGCCAGAGGGCCCTGTGCTTACTTAGGCAAATAGATATGTTCTTCAGGTCGCTTTGGGACCTACATTAATGAGGATACAATTATACTATCTCAAAAAGTAAGGAAATTATTTGCAAAAAAGCTTTGTTTATGTACCTGTTAGGGTTCAGATTAAAGTGACAAAAGTAGGGAAATGTGGTGTTAGAGTTCCCAACCCTAACACCCCACTCCCAACCTACAGGTATTAAAAGGAAAAACCATGATGGTTTTACTTGTCCTGAGTCTTCACAAATCAGGCTTGGGGTGTTCCTTGGGGTTGTTAACTCTAATGTTCACCCCATTCTCATATAGTCTGCACATCTTGGCTTCTTTACTCATGTAATAGGGTGAGCGTTAGGGTTGACAAGCCCAAGGAACACCCCTGGCCTAATTTGCAAACACTCAGAAGAGGTGAAACTGGAATGTTTTTTTCTTTTGCTGCATGTAGGGTGGGGTTGTGGTGTTAGAGTTCTGAACTCTGACACCACATTTCCCTACTTTTATCACTTTAATCTGAACCCTAGCTGGTGCATTAACAATTTTTTTTGCAAATAATTCCAAAATAAGCCTCAGAAACATCTCCTTCAGCATTAACATGTCTTTCAATTAACATTTTTAGCAGCTGATACAAATCTTGCCAGAGAATACATGCGTGCAACATTATCATTATTCAATAACACAGTAATCATATTTTCCTCCTTATCTGGCCCCATTTCCCCCCAAATTGGATATAGCCATGTCCCTCTCTTATTGTATGAAGCAGAAAACAATCGAGAATTGTATGTTCATTGAATTAATGTAAAGGTAAGGGGATCACCTTGGACCAAGTGGGTGCATGGGCCAAACAATGATTACAGAGTGACAGCAAAATAGGCTCGCACACCAAATAAGTCAGTCTCAGAATATCAGTCGCAAATAAAGTGAAAAAATAGAAAAAAAAGTTATTTACATTTATACTTAAAAGATAGAGAAGCTAAAAAATATGAAAGTGTCCCACAGTCTTAGAAAAAAAACATGCAGCATTTCATGCCCTTATAAAACACTTTGTCAAGGGCAAATAGTTCATACAAATAGTTAAAATAATGTCGGGTGAAGTGTGGGACTCTTTCATATTTTCTAGCTTCTCTATCTTGTAAGTGTAAATGTGAATAAAGCTTTTGCATTTTTTTTATTTTATTTGTGATAGATATTCTGTGATTGACTTAATGTGTGTGAGCCTTGTGTGCTGTTACTTTATTGAATTAAGCAGAAAACAGTCCAGAATTATATTTTTTAACAGCTTACTTTTGTGTCAAATCACATAGGTAGACCACTGGATTCATAAAATCATTTCTGTCCCAAAAGAGAACTTGCCTAACAGAGGAAAAAAAAATCTAGTCTGCACTATATTTTTTTATATGTACATTCAGTACACAAGACAGCAAATAGAGTTCTGTACCTGGACTTAGTGTACATTGCTTATATATATGAAAAGTATTCATTGCCCCAAGTTTTGCTATGTTTGCTTGAGATTCAACATCTTTAAACCTTTGTATCGCCAGAGTAGTGTAAATCAGGATCTACATGGCGCCTGGTCTCAAAACATGTATGAAGGCCCACTCTAAATAAGGTTTTATTCATTAGTGGCAACTATATTTGAGTTCCACTGTTACCATTTTTCAGCAATTAACTATCATTTATACAGGCTTCAATGATTTTATTAGGAGGCATTTTAATAATTTTATTCCAATAATTCATAGCTATTGTTTTTGCTACAACAGATAATGGCTGCAACCCGGTTTCTAATCTTAATAGTTCACCCTGCACAAATTGTGCCAAACCTAAAAGTAATCTCATTGGTTCAAGAGTGTTTGCACAACCTTCCATTCCCCAAACCTCTATACCATACATAATATAGGATCTGACCTATGCTTAATAAACATCTAACATGCATTCAAATGAATATATTGATGTGCATCGGCAAATTCATGTAGAAATGTGGTGGGTATTCAGTTTCGGCTGCAGTTAAAGTGGAAGATGTTAAATGTGCCTTGAAAATCTTACATAATGCTGAAGTACGGGGATCTATTGAACTAGGGCTATTGGAAATCACGAGTGAAAGTTTGATGTCAAATTCTTGCATTACCAAATTTCATCTTAGCATGTGCTGTTAGAACTGAATCTGGAGAATCACTTCTGTTACCAACTTGCAAGTCAAGAATCTTTTCTTATAGGTTACAGGGTAAACTAATAGGTTGTAAAAGGTTGCCTACCCGTGCCCTTAGGGAAATGAAAAACGACAGAGGTCTTGGTTTAAATCCTGGATGGTTAAAATACCTGGTTTATGTTCTTCATGATACAAATTAATGGCACTTTGCAGAGTTGCTGGACTATGGTATTATTAACCCATCCTTCACACAGGAAGGTGGTCCTAATGAAGCTGAAGTTAATGGACCAGCAAAGTAACAATGAGTCCTTAACAAAGTATCAATTCAGTCCATGGTCCATTAGCAGTAAAAAAAAAAGTTTATAGATATGAGTCATACTTGGATCTGATTAAAGACCTCCTCTTAAAGACATTCTTTACTAAGTTTAGATTTCAGTCATTTAAGTCAAGTATTTTGAAAGCTGACTCTGGAGAGAAGTTTGGTAATCACAAACTAAGTGCGGGTGTAGGTTGGGTATTGTTGAAGATACAGTTCACTTAGTAATTTGTTGTCCGAGATGTTCAATCTTGTGGAAAAGGCGGCTTCTTTTTCTGGTTCACTGGATCCACCACTTGAACAGTTAGAGTACCTTTGTCAGAGGGAACCCTATATTGACAATGAATTGTGCACATTTTCTAGCTGCTGTTATAAATGAAAGGAAAAAATGATGCATAACATATCTTCACAAATCATTTTATTGTTGTTCTTATGATCTGATGCATTGTGATGTGCTTCTCTGGCTCATGTGACAATTTGTGGTGATATTTTATACTTATTTATTTTTTTTAAATGTTATTGTAAATATGTATATCTGTAATGGCTTATAGCCAATCAATAGCAGAATTACTACCACTATTATAAAATAATCTAGAAACAAATGTCTTTACTTTGTAATCTGTGTGTAGGTGTGCTTGCAGGTAACCTTCAGACTACCTACACCTGTGGGGCGCCAGCTGAGAAAGCCTTTGCTTATTCAAAATAAAAACACAATGTCTACCGCTTTGTCACAATAGGGCTAAGGTTGTGTGTTCACCATAGGGTCTGCCAAACGTTAATCATGCATTTGTCCCCCTTCCCAGTCTGTGGGGTGAAATTTACTTGAACTTTGCCTTGACAGAAAATATCACATTGCAAAGTGTTTTAAGCAGTTATCACTGTTTACTAAACTGTTAACTGCTTTACAGTTTGCACATACGCATGAACCTCAATTCCAAAATGCTCTTCTGGTTTGTACTGTACAAGCAGGCTTAATTATGGCTCTGGACTTGAGTCATAACATTGGGGTTCTTTTGTGTAGACTGTACCTTTCACTCACAACTCTTGGGCCTCATGATCCCTGCTATCCCTCGTAAACGCCTGTAGGTGAGGTTATACATAGGATCAAATCCTATCCTACTCTGCACTGAATTCACCAGACTCTCCCATCTTGTTCTCTCTTTCAGGGGTCAGTATCTTCTGTTACATATACTACAGTATGTGACTGCATAGTTCGTATGTCAGTGGTTGGTGCGGGAGGCACCGCCACTGGAGGGAATTCTCTCAGAACTCTCTGGCTGATGGCATACAGGGGTGCTGTAGTCCAGTGAGAGCTGTACCTTCACTCCAGCCAGTCTCCTACTGGAACCAAAGGAGCTAAATGTGAGCCACTTAAAGAAAATTCAGAAAATCCTTCATTGTTTATTGCATTTCATGTGCCACTGCACTCTGTGCCTAATGTTTCACCCAGACGGCTTTAATCAGGGGATGGTAGTCTCGTCAGTTCACACTAAATTTTGGTCTCTGAAGTGTATTTATTCTTTGACTCAAATATTTTGTGCATGCATATCAAAACCCAGAGGTATACAGCACTCATTCTCAGTTGTTAGCTTCTAGGGTTTATGAGGTTATCATGGTCCTCAGAGCTCTCTTACTTCCCACTACCATGCAGTAAGGAGAACAATCTCACAAGACATGTAAGTATCTTGGTATTGTGTGGCATCCCTTGCTGGAACATGAAGGCCATGCTTGCACAGGGCACCTCACATCAACCTAATAGCTTTCACTGGATGTTGTGCCAGGCACAATACGGCAGCTCATATTCCAGCCTATCCTCTGGCACACTGTCACCTTTCTCTCACACAGGCATTTTAAGCTCCTCCCACTGGGCTAGCTATCAAAAACTCTACCTATCAGTATGCTCCAGAGAACCAGTAGGAGAGGTTTGTTACACGTACACATTGTGAAGCTAGCTATGTTCACAAATTGCACAAATTCTTTGCAAAATTGTACAAAGTGAATTTAGAGCAACTTTTCACATCTTTAGTCAGTAGCAAAAATAAGGCAGTCTAGGCTGGACCTTTTAAATACCAAACAAACAAGGGATATGCTTCAAAATGCTGTGTATGTGTGTGGGGGGAGATAGCCTTAAACTGGCAAAAAGACAAAAATCATCAACACACTTTGAGATTAAGGTACAGTAGTACAAAACTGCACTGCATTGCTACATTCATTAAATTCCAGTTTACAGTAAAAAAAACACTGCAAAATGCAAAACAGTGCTACTTGTGAAAGACTGTACTGGCGGGTACCAGACCCAAGCACTGTGGCACTTCAAGTGTTAGCTCTTTGTCAAGGGTGTCTATTACAACTTTCCACAGTAGCAATGTTTTGCAATTTGCAAGATTTTACAGTAAGTTTAAATTTAAAGGAAAACATCCACCTGTAGTCGGGCTCCAGCACAGTGTGAGGTAGGGACCAATTAGCATTTTCACGAACTGTTTTAATTGTTTTTACTTACAGTGTGTTTAGCAATTAAGATTTTATCTGGATAATCCTGCCGTCCATCCTGCTGGCATTTTGAAATGAAGTTCCCCCTAGCAGTGCACCCACAACCTCCCATGACTGGAACAGGCTCAATACAGCCCTGCCTGCCTACTCCCATTTCTGCATCGCCACCTGGATCACCAGTCCCAGCTCTGGATGAGAGACATCGCATGTGGGAAGGATGGTCCTCCTCTTTCTGGCCCCACCATGGAGGGCAATCTGTGGGGGAAACTACAGGGCAAGGTGATCTTAGAAGAGGTGCATGTCATGGGGAAGGGAGAGAGCAGAGACAGGGCTGAGTAGCCTGCCAGAGTCAACCACATGAGAAAAAGCTGTATTGCAAAAAAATACAAAAAAGTGGAATTGCCAAAGGTAGGAGTCATTTATTTATTTTTTTTTTAATTCAAGTTTATTGAAGTAGTGTTGGCCCAAAGATGATAACCACAACATACAAATGGTAACCTGTAACCTTGCAGTGCCACTTACAATGCACCATCACAGAATAAGCAACACATTTTTAACAATATAGGCCCCCCTCTGTTTGGTTACCTTGCCTATCCTCTTACTCCCCCCACCCTCCCCTCCCTAAAACTATGAGGGTTAAAATGCATCTGCTCATCAGCGTACGTGCCAGGGTCAACTAGTCTTGCAATGGTCGACTAAGATTGGAGCAAGTAGAGTGCTTGGAAGGGACTCCATACCCGCTCAAATTTCGCAAGGCTACCCCTTCTCAAGGCCCCAAATTTTTCCATGTTTAAATTGAAAAGTACTTCTTGTAACCATTCTACATAATTGGGTGAAGTATTATCCAGCCAGTGTTTTAACACTATTTTCTTGTCCGAAGATGAGATCAAGGCCATATAATATCTTCGAGCTTTTAAAGCGATAACAGTATAATCACCAGTCAGGTAAATTTCTGGGGTTAAGTAATGCACGATGCCCAGCAGGGGATCCGCCTTGTGCTTAATTTGGTCCCACAGCTCTTTTACCAGTGGGTAATCCCAGAAAATGTGAAACAGGTCTCCATCAGCCTGCAGACAATGGAAGCATGACTGGTCAGATCTACGTCCGACTTTATGCAATTTGGAAGGAGTCCAGAACAAATTGTTTAAAAAATGGTATTGCATGATGCGTAATCTGTCCTGGGTGATATACTGGTACGTGTGTTGCCAGATAACATCCCAGTTCCTTTCTGGGTCCCCAAAATGACTCGCCCAGAATCTAGGTTTATTATCGGTGTCCGCATAAACTTGGTCAAACAGAGCCATATAGACCTTGGAAACCGCATGTGGCTCCCAGGCCGTATGAGCCAGGGATTCGAACCATTCCCCGTTAACCTTCCTTTCTCTTAAATTGTTCTTAAATTTCTCTAACAAGTGTTTGAGTTCGTATATTTTGAATATTTGGTTAGGGCCTATGTTATACTTTACTAGAATTTCTGCCACTGTGAGACACCTGTCCCCTTGCATGATATCAGCAATCTTTAACCCTTTCAAGAAGGGAAGCCAGGATTCACTTATCATTTTCCCCCCAATCCTCGGGTTGGGATTATGACATATTGGCTGGTATTTATCTGCACACGGAAAATAATGGAGGGAAGCACATAGCTGTATATGCGTGCCTAAGGAACCTTTAATTGGGGTGGCTGCTAGCCTAGAAGGGAGAGTCCTTAACAGGGAATGAAGGAGAGCTTTCGGGTCTACACCCACCTGCTTTAGCAACTCTTTTTCTAATTTGATCCAGGATGGTACATACGGCAGTAGTTCCAAGTCCCTGGGGGGCAGGAACCAACGTAAATACTTACAGAGACTACTTGCCCAGTGATATAATCCGAAGAGTGGCAACCTTAAACCAGCTGTCTCCCTGGGGGCGGCAAGTTTGTGATAAGCTCTACGGGGAGATTTCCTTCCTCAGATAAACTCAGAGATAGTTGAGTGTAGTGCTTTGTGCCATTTTAAAGGCAACCAAACGTTGAACATATTTAAGGGATAAAAAATTCTCGGCAGAACATTCATCTTGATTATATTTATCCTTCCACAGAGAGAGAGAGCGGAAGTCTGCCCCATCTGTCCAGGTCTTGTTTTATAGTTACCTTAAGGGCGCCCAAATTTAGTCTCACCATTTTGGCCTCTGATCTTGCCAAAACAATACCAAGATATCTCAGGATGAGTGGGGCCCACTGTATACCCAGTTCTGAGATATCAGACTTGAAAAGTTTCATATTAAGGGGAAATATTTGGGTTTTCCCTATGTTAATTTTGTAGTTAGATAACTTGCCATAATTCGCAATGGTTTCTAGAACCGCCGGTACTGAAACTCAAGGGTGGCTAATGTGGAGTAAGATGTCATCCACAAATGCTGAGATCTTAAATTCCTGCGCCTCAATTTTTATCCCCATAATCCTGGGGTCCTGCCTAATCTTACATAACGGCTCTAGGTATAAGTTGAACAAAAGAGGGGATAAAGGACATCCCTGTTTGGTGCCCGATAACAATGCTAAGTTTGCTGAAAATATTCCATTGCAGTATATTTTTGCGGACGGGGATCTATATAAGGCAAACACCCAATTAGTGAATAGAGGAGGGAAGCCAAATTCCTCCATAGTCAAGGACAGAAACCTCCAATCTACTCTGTCAAATGCTTTCTCAGTATCGACAGACATCAGTCCACATGGGGCTTTGCTATCCTTAGATGCTGAGAAAATGTGAGATAATTTGTGGAAATGGTCTGATGCCATTCTACCGTTCATGAACCCCACCTGGTCTCAGTGGATTAGACTAGGAAGGACCTTAGCTAAATGGGCTGCTAGGAATTTCGCCAATATCTTAACATCATAATTAATTAAGGCTATGGACCTATAGTTTGGGACCTTGTCAAGTTCTTTCCCTTCTTTAGGGATACACACAATCAAAGACTCAAAAAGGTGACTATCAACTGTTTCAGAAGTAAGAATACTATGGCATAGCCTTTTTAACCCTGGGCATAGCTGGTTCCTAAAGCATTTGTAAAAGTTCAGAGAGAAACCATCCAGCCCAGGGGCTTTATCTGCTGGAAGCATCTTTATTGCATTTAAAATTTCAGATTCTGATATAGGGGAGGAGAGCCTCTCCTTCTGGTCCTCGCTCACTAGAGGCAAATTACACGTAGAAAGATTGGCCCTCACCTCCTCGCTACTTGGCCTAATGGGCATAGGGCTATACAGGTCCCTATAATATTCCTCAAATTCTTTTGCAGTCTCATGGGGGGTGGTTTTGATGGACCCGTCTGCAAGGGAGGATGTACTTTGGATAATTCTGGATGTTTCGGTTGCTTTGAGTCGTATAGCAGGAAGGCGGCCTGCTTTCTCTCCTTGATCTAGATATAGGGCTTTAGTTTTATTCATGGCATATTCTGCTTTTTCTCTCAGAGTCTCAATATATTGGCTCCGGAGCCTAACTAACTTCTCTCGAGTTTCCGACGGAGTGTTTTTTGATAGAGCATTCTCTGTTTCTCTGATCTGGCTCAACAGTTGTCTGGCCCAACCCTCTCTCTTTTTCTTCCTTACTGCAGCGATCTTGATAAACTCCCCCCTTAACACACATTTCAGTGCACTCCATTCTATATCTTCCCAACCCATTGTGTTGCAATTTTCCTTCTCGTATTGTGCGATTCTCTGGCTTATACAATGTCTAGTCCCCGCCGAGTGGAGAAGTTGGTTGTTTAATTTCCAGATGGTTTGCTTAGGTGTGTGAGGGGCAAAGTTAAGGGTACAGCAAACCATGGAGTGGTTCCGAAATTACCCCTGGAGTAATTTTACAATCTATCAAACCAGAAAGCATGCCCTGACTCGTCAAGAAATAGTCTATGCAAGACCTGGTTTTGTGGACCTCCGATAAGAATGTGAATTTCTTTTTAGAGGGGCACAAAACCCTCCACAGGTCACATAGGCCCAGATTGTCTGATAGATCTCTAATGGCTCTTGGGGCTGGAGAGAGACCCCTACCTCGCTTACCTTCTCTATCGATTTCTGGGCCAAAAACAAGGTTCCAATCGCCACCTAACAACATAGGAAGGTGAACAAAGGGGGACAGGACTTTTAGTAGTTCCGTAAGGAACCTGGGAGAGTCCCCGTTTGGGCCATATATAGGTAGGAGTCATTTTGTGTGATGGTTGAAAAAGCATTCCGTTTATGGAACCTGACTGTTTTTATCAGCCATCACATGAAAGTATCCACTGTAAATCAACTTCCCTTGGAATCCCAACTTGTATTTCTGGGTGTATTTGGAAGATATATTGGGGAACATGAATCTGAAATGTCATGCAAAAGTAATCAAAAATGCCACAGGTATGAGCCATTTTATGTGATGGTTGAAAATGCATTCTGTCCCTGAGCCATGTCTGCTTTTTGTCAGTAATCACCTGGAAGTGCCCCGCCCCCCAGAAAACCCCCTTTCCCATGGAGTATAAACTTATTCTTCCAGGGGTGTTTAGGGACACCTTGAGGAATGTGAATCTGAAATGTCATGCTAAATTAAGCAGAAATGCCAAAGTTAGAAGTCACCCCCAAGACCATCTTCCCCTTGGAGTCCCAACTTATGGGTATTTAGGGGATATCTTGGGGAATATGAATCTGGAATTTCATGCTAAAGTAAGCAGAAATGCCAAAGTTGAGAGTCATTTTGTGTTCAGTTGAAAATGAATTCTGTTAATGAGACCTGAGTATTTTTGTCAGCCATCACATGAAAGCACCCCCTGAAAACCAACTTTCCCATTGAGTCCCAACATGTGCTTCCACTGGTACTTAGTGGACACCTTGGGGAACAGGAATCTGAAATTTCATGTGAAAGTAAGCAAAATGCTGATGTTATGATCCAGTTGATGTGATAGTTGAAAATGCATTTTGTCTATAGTATACTGTATGTCTTTTTGTGAGCCATCACACAAAATCCCCCTCCCCCCAGGATATTTAGGGGACACATTGAGAATGTGAACCTGAAATTTCATGCTAAAGTAAGGAGAAATGCCAAAGTTGGGAGCCACTTGTGTGATGGTTGAAAATGCATTCTGTCTATGGGACCTGACTGTTTTTCTCAGCCATCACATGAAAATACCCACTGAAAACCAACTTCCCCTGGAGTGTCAACTGGTGCTTCCAGTGGTATTAACTGTGTGCTACATTAATTTCACCAACACCATAAAGAAGCATGCATAACTTTTGAATTTCTTGTGGTATAAACATGACATTCACTATGCCTATTCCCCATGGTGTCCCATAGGGTATATTCTAAGCCCAGGTCTCAAAACAAAGGGAAACTTGACTTTTGAGATGTGCATCTGTATGGTATTGGTGAAGCAGAGTGCAGTCTGACAGTTTGATTTCCACCACAAATGTCTGCTGGTAGGGCCTGCTTTCACTTCAGTAGCACCATACAGAAGCATGCATAACTTCTGAATTTCTTGTGGTATAAGCATGAAATGTGGTATGCCTGTTCCCTAAGGTGTCCCCTAATGTGGATTCTAAGCCTAGGTTTCCAAACAAAGGGAAAAGTGGTTTTCTAGAGGTGCAACTATGTGGTGTTGGTGAAGTAGAGTGCAGCTTGACAGTTTGCAGAAATAGCTTTCAATTCAAAAACACTGCACGTCCCCCCCGCCAAAAAAAAAAATATAAAAGTACCTTTCCCTTGGGGTATTAAATGGCTCCTAACTTTAACTTTTCTGCTTGCTTAGCAATGCAATATACTTAATAGTACACTGTAGAGGAAAGTTGGTGGAGCACCAGAGTCAGCACATGCACATATCTGACAGTCAAAAAATGACACCCCATGACAGTGATCAGAAGTTGTACTGAAATACACTGGCACAAAAATAAACATGGGAAGTGCCGTGGAGGTGACACACACCAAGACTGCAAGAACACAATCCCAAATTGACCTGCCACAGCGTGATCATGTGGGAGAAAAGCAGCATAACGCTGAGCACAACTGTTTGTTGGCTGTTTTTATTATGTATTATTTGTGCTTTTATGTCCTGTGCCTTGAGCCCCAGGGATAGAGTGCTATATAAATAAAAAATGATTACTTAATTAATGATTGATTGATTGACTGACTGCAATTATTTGAAAATAGCTGTCAAACATTTTGATAGATTTATTTAATGTTTTTTTTTTATTTACTGTTTTTGCCACCTGGTCTGCCCCAATTGGCTCCATCTGTTCAGTATCCTGGTCCCATCACCTGGCTTTTCAGTGGCTTACCCTCTCTCCATTGTCCTCTGCCTCAGTACCCTGAAAGGTGCTCAGTCATCAGTGCAGGGCCTGTGGGTGATTGGGCTTCATCCAGCAGTCAGATTTTTCTTCTTCTTCCTGTATTTTTCTGCCTGCAGCCCACCTCATTCACAATGGACGTGATGTACATTAGCCACATTCATATAGACCCCCCCCCATGTCCTATGTGTGGGGTCCCTTTTCCTGAATGTGATCTTGCTAAGCTGACATCCAGACTCCTCCAGGTGTCAGATGAGCAACAATCACATTCAACCCCTCCCCCAAGGAGGAGAGTTATCATAGGGACACTGAGACCCTGTCCACACTACACCTCTGTAATGTTACAGAGAGCCCAAACCATTACCGCAACAGTTTGCGTTTACACCTGTAACGTTACAGAAGGCATTTTCATAACCGTTGTTGAAACCACATATGAGGTGGTTTCAACTAGGGTTATGAAACTGGTTACACCTTGGTAACGTTAATGGGCAAAGTGTGGATGCATGGTAACAGTTTCCTGCAGGCCCCATAGCGCAGCACAAGCTGCATCCTGGAAACGGGTGCCACCGTAATGTTGCCTGGCACCCCTAATGTGGACCGGCGGTACCAGTCCCATAATGGACACTGCCGCAATGTGGATGCACTGCACCACTCCCCGGCCATAATGGATTGCATCCCTTACTGGGCCAGAGCGATGTAGTGTGGACAAGGCCTGAATCTTCCCACTCTGGCCAGGTCTCAAGTGAGGTGAGGCATCCAGTGTCTCACTCCCTCCATGCCACTGGGCTGGCTACTACATTTATCTTGATGCCAACACAGAAACCGCACCTGTATCAAGACTTCTGAAAATACACCCCAAAACCTTGTTGCACAGGAAATGTATTTCTTTAACTAGTTACTCTCTAAAAAAATGGCATCTTACTGAGCTACAGTATGCATAGCCTTTTTATGTTTGCTTGCATGCATGTGCAAGAAACATAGTGCCATCATCAAAGTTTCTGGAGGTGTGGCACCCTGTCTTCCAATTCTCTCACTGTATTTGCAGGCAGGGCCACAGTTCACCAATGAATGCTGCAGCTGTCTATGACAGCAGTTGAAAATGCAGTGTGGTGCAGTTGAAAGGGAGAGAGATACTTGAGTGAGCACGATCAAATAACTAAAGTGCTCGCTCCCTTCCCCCCAACAGCCTTCCAGGTGCCACATTGGGAGCCCACAGCAGCATGGCAAAATTTCTTATGGCCCATGGGGTGCCTTTTTTTTTACAAAGTAATATCCTCCATTTGCTGCATCTGACATTTGCAATTCAACGAGCAGTATTTTGGGGACGTTTTATTACAGTCAAACTGTGTGCTCTGTAAGGCTGAATCAGCTTGCAATTCACCTCTTAATTTCTTTCTGCTGCTGGTAATACTATGATTGTGTTTATGAGTATTTTGGGGCTGAGGCTACAATGGCTGAACCAGTAAATATATAATCCAACAAAGTTTTGCAGAGTTCACATCATCATATTGTATCCATTTATATCCTCCCATAGAATGTTCACCTGTAGTTTTAAATATGCAGGTTATGAGAATTATACACCAGCAAAAAAAAAATGAATGTTAAAAGCCACAGTGTTAAAGCACCGGAAATCAAAATAAATGTGTACTATATATACAACATAAGCTCCAGCTTATATTACGTGCAAAATACGCTTAAAACATGTATCTTGCATACTCTGGGCTGAGTTACTTGAGTGTATGTTGTGTATGGCACTACTGTAGTACCATTTATAAGGGAAAGACTTACATTGCATTATACTACATAAAAGGAAGGGAATCGAAGTTGTGCGGTGCCATTATGTCAGTATACTGTACCTGTAGTTGCTGAGTTAGCTACTGTAGCAATCAAGGAACCACAGAAAAAACGTTCACCGTCCAGCATAGTCAACACACAATTCTTCCCTGAGTTACGAGGACAGTATTCCCAAGTTCATAGACTTCTAAATGCTCTGTAGATTAAAGCTTAACAGGAAAAACAGAACTCATGAAACATGCTAGCTGTGGAATGTTGAAATGCTTAAAATTCTGCAGTAGTTGACTCTGTGAAGACTGGCAGACAGACAGACAGATACAGCAGACAGATAAAAACATTGGCAAGGGCAAACTCAATTTTCATTTGACAAAATGGGTACACGTTATTTTATATAAAAAAAAAAGACTGTAACCTGTAGACTGTTCTTTTGGACTTCCACTGACCCTTCACATATAAACAAATAAGTGTGTTTATTATTATTATTTTTAATTTCTGCCAGTCACAGTGCAGTCGGCAACATCTGATAAGTGTGTGAGAGAGTGGCAAATGAGAGGACATATTGTATCCATTGTGAGGTCATAAAAATTGAAGTTTTACACTATACAGTTAATCAGATAAAAGGTGTGCGAAAATGTATAAAACCACCGATGATATATATATATATATATATATATACATTTCACAATTGACCAAAACATATATTTTAAATGAATCACCACTTCTCTATTTCTGTGACGGTACTGTTCTACCATATGCATATAGTATTCATAGATTCATGGGCACGTGTCGGCAGAAAATGACCTTCCTTGCTTGTATGATGACAGTTGACTCATTTAGTGGACCCATTCTGCAACTGCTAGCAATATTCTATAGCCTGGATGTACTTTTTTTCGAAGTTGTTTTGCACTTTTATTGCACATGTTTACAATAGTGCTCTACACTTTTCAGATTTTTTTTCCCAGAAAAAAAACACAGGTAAATCTGAGGCTATAGAGCAGCTTGTCCTCTCTGGACCATGTTGTATGCAGTATAAAGCTGTATTACTGTGTCAGTATTGCAAAAGGAATACTTGCACCGTCAATTACCACTTAGCTGTCTTATTTGAAGAATTATGTTATCACAGCGGAGCACAGCATGACGGAATAGTCCATTATATCAAATGACAAGCAGTTCAGGTGCTGATCAGTTTGGAAACAAATGCTACTGTGTACTATTATCAATAAACTGTAACATTGCTTCTCATAAAAGGAAATAACGATTTAAGTGGTAATTAATGGTAGTTAAATTCCTCTAAAAAGCCTACCAGCGCAATCAAGAATCTGCCATTCTGCACATCAAATGTTTGAAGAACATCTAGGAATTTTGTTTCTTCGCATTGTTTAAATTTGGGTGCAATGTTCTTATCACCATATATTATTTGCAACCTTACCTGCTCACCTGCAGTTGAAGTTACATTATCGACAGGGTACACCTCACCAACGAAGTCTCCTTCCCTTTTACGTTTGCTGCTGCCTCTGGAACAGCTGAGCTGCTCAGCCATTCTCATAAATTTTCACATAAGAGGAAGCTGCTCTCGATCCCCGGTCTCGATCAGTGCCTAATCTATACAGGGGGGAGTTCACGTTGGCCATTTTTCTAAGTTAGTGGCCCTTTGACATCACCACCTGACCGAGCCCAGGAGTGCTTTCCTGACCAATCCCACATCCACACAGGGGCAGAAATTGTATGCTAGCCACTGTATGTAAATGAAGTTAAAAAGTTAAAATGCTGAAATGAAATAAAAATGCACTTGTGATCACCTGAGAATCCCCTTCAGTATCTTTGTGTCCCCTCAGGATCTAATGAACCGCAACTGCAAGTCTGAGAGCCGGTTTCAGTATGTGGGTGTAAATCATCGGGAGAACTCCAAAATCACACTCGGACATTAAAAAATAATCTAGTGGCAGGCTGCCTATGGAATAACTGGGCTAAACAAATGAATTCCTTGCAAGCATAAAAATACTACTTCCCATTTTATTCCTACAGCTTTAATCAGTCTCTTTGCATTGGATTGCCTCTCAGGTGTAGGATCAATAGCACCCGTCATAATTAGAATGAGTGTGAGCCTCTGAATCTGCTGCTTAGTTTCACAACTGGAATTCATACTGGGAAAGGTGATGTTGCATTCCTTAGCCCGATTCAGTCTTGGAGCCGATTTCAGCATGTGGGCTTGTGTCACTGGAGGAACTCCAAAAGTCGCACTCTGCATAATAAACAGGTAGCGGTCTGTCTATATTGTATTTATGAAGCAGCAACTGTGGGCCTACTGTAAACCATCGGGGGAACTCAAAAACTCACACTGCATATTTAAAAAATAAACAGGTAGTGGGCTGCCTATGGAGTTAAAAAATAAACAGATATCAGGTTGCGTATATTTTATTTATAAATCTCCAAAATTGCGGCCTCAGAGCTCCCTGCAGTGCCGTACTAAACTAATTACAACCTGCATACCAAAGTGCATATGGCTACTCACACATAGAGGTAGAAATAAATCCCACTACTAGGGGACATTCATTAAATATTTTTTATTTTCACCCCACCAAAACACACCGTCAACTTTTCAAGCCCACTTGCTCTTTATCAAGACCTTGAATGTCCCCTAGTAGTGGGATTTATTTCGACCTCTATGTGCGAGTAGCTGTATGCACTTTGGTATGCAGTTGTAATTAGTTTAGTACGGCACCATGGGGAGCTCTGAGGTCGCAATTTTGGAGATTTATAAATAAAATACAAGCAACCTGATATCTGTTTATTTTGTAACTGGTATGCAGTTATATTTTATTTATGAAGCAGCAACTGTGGGCCTACTGTAACCATCGGGGAACTCCAAAACTCGCACTCTGCGTATTTAAAAACAGAAATAGGTAGCGGGCTGCCTTATGGAGGAACTGATACTCCATAAATTTATGGCAAACATAAAAACTCAGACTACCATGCCACAGCAAGTTCACCCCCCGCCAGCACACACACAACACACACACACACACACACGGACCTCACATTAGCGAAGCACGGACCCTTTGACCTGCTACAAGACCAGCACAGATTGCGGCAGAGCTAGAAACAGAAGCCACAATCCCTTGTTCAAGTTTTGCAGCTGCCACCTAATATTGACTTTCGCATTCATTCTGGGGGCTGACAAATTAATATTGGCTCAGGGGACTGTTACTGCATGCCAGCGGTCTTCCTTTTTGTGTGCGGCATCCCAGGTCCATGTTCCAATGCCCTGTACGCTGGATCCGCCCTCAGGCTTTGGCATCCATTCTTAGGGAGGGCTCCACCAAATCATAAATGCCCTCTCCACTGCTCCAAGACCAGCACTGATTGTGGCAGAGCAAAGAGCAAAAGTTGAAATTTAAATAACCTGTTTTGGTGGACTGTGCTTTCAAGTGCATCTCGTGGTGGCAGAACAAGGTGCTACATGATTTTCAGTTAATTAGAGAACTGAAACTACACCCCCATTCAAGCTGTCCTAGATAGGACTGTAAATTCTGTTTTTATTTACCAAAAATACCAGCAACAGCTTAATCTAGCTCAATTTCAGTTGGTTACCATCTGGATCCCCCGCACCCCTGAAAAAGGGACTTCTAGTCTCAGTAGGCCTATCGGATCAACAAAATACAATAAAATAATAAAAAATTATTTTATTTATTTAATTTATGATTTAATGGCTGTGGGCTTACAACACTGGAGGCAGTATAGCGCAGTGGTCTAAGGCTCTGAGCTGCAAATCTGGTGACATCCAGCAGACCAGACCTAGGTTTGAATCCCACAGCTTCCACTTGCATATTGTGTGACCCTGAGCAAGTCACTTAACCTCCTTGTGCTCCCAGGTCGCTCCTGTCAAAAAAGCTTTCAGCTTAGTGTGCTATACCTGGTTAAACAACCAAATAAAAAAAAAAAAAAAAACTGGGAGAACTCCAAAAGTCGTATTCAAGATATTAAAAAATAAACTGGTGGCGGACTGCCTACAGAGGAAAAGGGCTACATAAATTCATGGCACGTATAAAAATTCAGACTACCATGCCACAGGCAAGACCCCCCCCCACACACACACACAAACTATCTCACATTGGTGAAGCACAGCAGTCTGTAACCACCAGCAAACTCTGGCCCTAGCTTATATAAACTAGATCACTTTTTATTTTCATAAATGCTGCTTGCACTTCCCTCTGGTGTCAACACCTTTTTTGAATGCAGCCACAGAGTTGCCACAGAATCAGCAGTTGCCCTGCCGCAAAAAATATGATACCCTACTACAGAATGTAGGTCCACTTTGCCACAGTAAGCATGGGGCCTGTATGCCAGGGGATGTAGAGCCATCAAGAAAGGTGTGACTGTGTGTGTTGGGGGCTGCACTTGTTAGACCAGTTAATTCAGTAGTCCCGAACAAATGCTGACAACCTGTCTTGTGAAAACATTCCCATTTCCAAACAAACAAACCAGCAACAGCAACAATAAAAGTTAAACATTAATTGCAGACTATGAAAGCAAATCTATTTTAAAGTAATGTTGATGTTATGGCATTAAAGTAAATAATACTGTAGGTAAGATTCCCCTGCTTACAGCAAACCATTTTTAGGGACTAATTCCAGGAAAGCACTGTATTGTACCTCATAGAAACATAGAAACATAGAATTTGACGGCAGATAAGGACCGTAAGGCCCATCCAGTCTGCCCATTTCTTTTTCTACCTTATAAATGTGCCATCGGCCTTTGCTCTGTCAGTGACCTATCTATTCATAGTCATTTGTATTGCTCCCTTATGCCTATCCCATGCCTGTTTGAAGCCCTGCACTGTATTCATAGCCACCACTTCTTGTGGTAAGCTATTCCATGCATCTACCACCCTTTCTGTGAAAAAGAATTTCCTCATATTCCCCCTTAATCGGCCTCCCTCTAATCTCATGCTGTGTCCTCTTGTCCTGCTATTTTTCTTATATTTAAACATGTTAGACTCTTTCACCTTGTTTATGCCCCTAAGGTGTTTAAATGTCTCGATCATATCACCTCTCTCCCTCCTTTGCTCAAGGGTATACATATTGCTCCATATGCTACCGCCTTATTTAGATATGTGAAATATTGTGATGCAGTAAATCAACAGGTGATATGAGAGCTGACCGAGCCCCACTGCTTGCTACAGTTTTGGAGTACACAATATGCACTACATTATAAGGTTGCCTTACATTGTGTGTTTCATAGATTCATAGAAGTGTGACAGCAGAAAAGGACCGAACTAGGCCCACCAAGTCTGCCCATTTGCCCAGCTATCTGCTTGGACCTGTACCTTCCCCCCTTTAACACTCCCATGTGGTTGTCCGATGCACTTTTGAATCCCTCCACTGTTTCCTCTCCAACGACTACTTCTGGGAGTCTGTTCCACTTTTCTATGACCCTCTCTGAGTAATAGTATTTTCTAATGTTACCTCTGAACTGTCCTCCCTCCACCTGCAGGCCATGCCCCCTCGTCCTATGACTTCCTTTCATCTTGAAGATGCTCCCCCCGGCACCCTGTTTATACCCTTAAGGTACTTGAAGGTCTCGATCATGTCCCCCCTCTCCCTCCTCTGCTCCAGGGAGTACATGCTCAAATCTGTCAACCTTTCTTCATAGGATAGGTGGCTTAACCCTTTTATCATTTTTGTCGCTCTCCTCTGAACCCTCTCTATCCTCCCCACATCCTTCCTGAGGTATGGCCTCCAGAACTGGACTCCGTACTCCAAGTGTGGTCTAACTAAATGGGTGTACAAGGGTACTATGACCTCTTTATTCCTACTGGTGATCCCTCTTCTGATGCATCCCAGCATTCCACTCCCTGTGTTCGTTTTAACTGTCTGTCTACCTAGCTAGTCATTGCAAAAAAAACAAGAATGTATAGGACTACAAAGCCACTAAAGGAGGCAAATGTGACACAAGGTTGTTTTTTTCAATCTAATGCTCACCATTCTGTACCCTCATAGTCCAAAGCTAAGCTACTGGGCTGTAACCCATGGGTGTGCTGCTTCAAGCTTCCTGTCCCGAGCCACACCCCACAAGTCTACTGCATGAGGAGGGGCTGCAAGATCAGAAATAACTTTTTTTTTTTTTGCGCAGGGCTCTGTGCAAAGCAGATCGATCATAACTTAATTTGGGTAAGAGATCAGTCAGTTATAACTTTCTCTATGTGGGGAAATGAAGAAACTTCACTCATGAAATAACACCAGGAGCCCCTTGTAATACAAAAGTTTAGGCAAATTTATTTGCCCAAACTGTCAGCAGTCTGCTTTAGGGCTTAGGCTGCCCTCCAACTAATTTTCCTGCTGAAAGTCTGGACCTATAAACATGCCTAAACTTCTGCATTACAACAGACTAGTGTGATTTCTTGGGAACAGTTTCTTCCTTTCCCTTTCTGTGCTTATTAGGCTGCCCACACCCAACTGCCCCTCACACCTCTCAACTGCTATGAATTGCACATAGCGCTATGATTTTCACACATGAATGTACCCTTGCTCTGCATAGGTTTACTGATGTTCCTCAGAATGTTAGAGCTATTTCTGGACACACAAACTATTAAATCATTGAACTAAGTTGATAGAAACATTCTGTATCACTAACTATATGGGACCCACTATCTGTAGACATATTATTGCTTAAAATAGGAAAGTGTTACATAGAAATATAGAAACATAGAACATAGAAACATAGATTTTGACGGCAGATAAGGACCGCTTGGCCCACCCAGTCTGCCCATTTTCCTACCTAATGGATAAGCTGCAGATCCTAGTTAACATGTTGACCCTTTGCTATGATTTTTGAAGGCAAGTGCTATGATTTTTAATGCTGAGAGGTTGAGAGATATGCTCCCCCCCAGCTGCCTTGCAACCCCCCCTTGCTTCCTAACTTTCTCTGTGCAGGGCCCCAGCAGACCCAAAGGGTATGGTCCCAAGATGTTGGGGTCTGGGGAAGGGGGAGCAATAGGGCTGAAAAAAACTATATGCCACATTGCCCTCCATTTATGGCTTCCTAACCATAATCTAATATATGCATTACTGTCCCATAAACCTCCCCTTTGTTTTTGTTTTTTTTGCATTGAATTCCTTACTTTTTTTTTAGAAATTGAAAGTTTGCTTTGCACAGGACCCACCAGATAACTTTAATTTTTTTTTTTTGGTCATTTTCTCACCCATTCTTATGTTTGCTTGCATGCATGTGGAAGAAACATAGGGCCATCATCCAAGTTTCTGGAGGTGTGGCACCCTGTCTTCCAATTCCCTGCAATTGTGTTTATGAGTATTTTGGGGCTGAGACCACGATGGCTGAACCAGTAAATATATAATCCAACAAAGTCTTGCAGAGTTCACATCTTCATATTGTATCCATCTATATCCTCCTATAGAACGTTCACCCGTAGTTTTAAATATGCAGGTTATGAGAATTACTCACCAGCAAAAAAAGGAAAAAATGATTAAAGCCACTGTGTTTCCAAAGCCAGGATTGTGGACAGTAATGCTCATTCCATTCCACCCCCACCCCCACCCCCACCCTGCAGCCAGTGACAGGCATCAAGGTACACCCTGGACTCTTTGGCCCCAGAGTTCACACCATTCTCCTATACTGCACCCATTTCAGCATATTTCTTTATGGAATGAGATGCGTGTAAAGCCTGAACACTCCAAGGCACACCTCAACACTTGTCAGTGTCTGCAGGGTAGGGTGAGCTGAAATGTTGTGATTATTATGGGTGACAACCAAAATGCATGCCGCAATGCCTGTCCATCTCTGCAGGGTGAGGGTGGAGTTGGCATTAGTGCAATGCATCACTGCCATTCCTATACTGCATCTGTCTAACTCCTGCATTTCCACTGCTATTGCCAGCAAGCAAACATTCAGCATTGACAAATGCTTGTTTGAATTTCTTTCACATGCCTGTTCCTTTACCTGGTATTCATTAAATCAGGCTTCTGTGTATTTGCAGAACATATGAAAATACATTATGCGCACAGTGGTACTTCAATATTCATTTCACCAGTCAACTCTTTTATCAGGTATTTTAGGGGTATTATTCACTGTCTGCATTTGTGTTAGGGTTTTCAGAACCCGCTAAAGTTCTGGGTTCTGATTCTAACCTAGAAAGTTTGAAACAGTTCTAGAGTTGTAATCTTTTCTAGAACTCAAACCTTATTTTTTAAAGTGAGTTGCAAATAAAAACAATAATAGTCATCCAAAATATTTCTGGGATACCACACACTGAGTGCCATGAAGCACATGGGCAAACACTGGTTACAGTGCAGTCACAGGGAGTACAGCAGGATAGATGGCAAGTATGACAGACAGGAGTCACAGATGTTATTAAATGAATAAAGGATTTTTCTTTCCTCCCAAAATGTTTCTGGGATTTATTAAAGATACCACACACTGAGTGATAGTTTGCACACATTCACACATTGTGGTACAGTGCAGTCAAAGGGAGCACAAGACACGTGGCAAGAATGCCATGCAAGAGTCACAGATATGTTTCAATGACAAAAGGATTTTTCTGTCCTCTTGTCACCCAAATTATTTCTGAACTTAATTCGGACACCACACACTGAGTGCTGGCTGGCACACACACACACACACACACACACACACACACACACACACACACACACACACACACACACCTGGTACAGTCAGTGCAGCCCAAGGCAGAACAGCACATATGACAAGAAGTACGCCACACAAGAGTCATAGATATCTGAACATGAACAAAGGATTTTTCTCTCTGTGTCCCTTCACACCATATTTACATATTTCTGCTGTATTTCCATGTTCTTTGCAAAAAAAAAAACAACTCATTAATGCACCAGTTAGGGTAACTTAATGTTGCAAAAATAGGGAAATGTGGCATTAGGGTTTCCAGAAATAACTCCACATCCCTACCCCCCTCCCCCCAAAACAGTAAAAGAAAAAACATTGAGGTTTTGCGTCTCTGGAAACTTGGCAAATCAGTGGTGAGGTCTTCCTTGAGGTTGTCAACCATAGTGCTCATCCCATTCAGTGAGCAAACATCATCACACATAATTTCCTGCAGGCCCCATGTGAGGAAAGCTACAACAAACTGTGTTGGCAACATGTGGTGAGACACTTCTCTACCTTTGAAGAGTGTATCACTATGAGGCAGGGACTTGGAGCTGCACCTCGTGCTTCAGATTGGAGACTATAGGCTGGGTGGGGGATGAGCGTTAGGGTTGACATCCCCAAGAAAGACCCCACCACTGATTTGCCAAGACTCCAGAGTTCTAATTTAGAACTCAGACACCAGAGTTTGCTAGTAGTTTGAATCTTTGTAGAACTGGGACTAACAACCCTAGTTTGTGTTCCATGTTGCACTGATAAACAAAGAAAAAAATGAGGCGGCATCACTGGCCTAATTGTGCTGTGCAAATTCAGATCTACTTTAATGAAGCTACAATTTCTGGTTATGATTTTTCTCACGATTGGAATTCAACGAAAGCCACAGTCAATGCTAGTGAGTTAAAGAAGCAAATTTGACACACAGTCCATGTTAGTGATTTATAGACACAAATTTGACATCTATTGCAGATGTTGCTTCATGCCCTTCTTCAACAAAGGGGATTTTACAACCAAGGGCCTACGGGTAGGGGATGTGCTATATATCTAATGATTTACAGCGTTCCGCCCAGTGGAGCAGATGGGCGGATAGTGCCTAGAGGGTACATAAATGAGTCATTCACAACAGATTTAGAAATGTTTTATTGATCATGCAAAAGATGTTACAAAAATACACACATACTGTACACATAACATTTTATCACATGTGAAAATATTTGTCATATTACCACCATTGACAGAGAAGGAACAGTTTAAAAAGGCCATTAAACATAGTGGAAAGTACATCATTCTATCATAGTGTACATTTCATTCCATGATATCCTTCACAATTATACTTTACAGATAGTAACTTTTCTTTTATATGTCTGATACCGTGAACTGATAAGTAATATTTTGAAAAAATCTGTTCCAGCTATTTAAAGTAATATTTTGCTAAAATATGTTCCAGGTATTTTTACCTAGTTTTTGTTTTACCACACACATAAAATTAAGACATGCTAAATCCCCACCAAAGCCATGGTTACATAAGAAAATATCAGAGGAATTTGATCTGATTTATCATATCATTTCAAGTAGTCTGCTTGGAAAAGTATGAAATCTATACTTTTTAACTACCTTCCTCATGTCTGGATCTACCAATACTCTATGGAAGTTGATAATGTGCCAACCAGTGAAGCCATTTCCAGCCCCTCAACAGTTTCCCTGGTTCTCAGGTCAGAGTAGCAAAGACTGCTACTTTATAACCACCAGGACGTGTGCACACCAACAGCAAGCTTATTTTCTGGGAACAACTCATAGGACACATCAGTTTTCTTCAAGAAATTGTAAACTGGACAGCCCAACCTGATTTTCATGGGGCCCTTTTAATAAAGGTTTTGTGGTCGATGTTATCCATCTATTACATTGCTAAGCACCATATCAAGCTACTGATTTATTTTATTAGCTTGTAACCCTGGTTATAATGAAATGCATTATTTATTTTATTTATTTATTTATTTAACTTTTGTTTAGCAGGTAAATGCCATGAGCCAAGGCCCTTTTGCAGGCACGATCCGGGACCAAGAACAGTCAAGGTGTTACAGTAGTACAATAAGTACAAGACATTATAACAATACATTACATTACAATACAACACCACAACATCATCTGAAACAGTCACATTCATGTTTGGCTCATATAATAATGTTTCAAGTGAGATTTAAAAACAACATGGCTAATGTCTTCTAAAAGGATCATTGGTAAACTATTGCAATGTTTTGCAGCCATAGCAGAAAATGAGTAGTCCCTCATCTTAGTTTTCATTATAGGGGCCACAGACTTGAAAACTGTAGTTGATCTTAATGACCTTTCAAATGTCTGTATTTTTATTTCTTTAATTAAAATAAAATAACCAAGGGCTAAGACTGCTATATTTTTATTTTATATCTATTTAAGTCACATTTTAATGCTCCAAACTCCACCACTTGTGCATTGTTTAAGAGTTGACTCAGTGATAGGAAAGCCTAGGAATCAATAGCAGCCCTCTACAAACTTCTTCAAGCCAATGCAAGTGGCTAGAGGATCGGGGAAGTGTGACATATTGGCAGGAGAACAGGCCAGATCAAGAGACATTGCTGATATAAAGGGTTTGCTGCAGATTATGAGCTGCTCCCTGCAGATGGCTGAGCACAGAATTGATGATTTTGCAGCCTGCACGCAAAGGTTAAGCAACTGGTAATGATCTGCAATGATAACGTTACGGTCACCGAGGCCCATGCTGACAAGGTCTTAATGGTTTTTATGAGTGTGATCAGGGAGACCGCCATCCTGCCCAAGCCTCTGGAATCAGCCGAGATTGCTCTGTGGGAGAACTCCTGTGCATAGCTTCTAGTGCTCCCATTTTTGTGGATTTCATTCCAATGCTGAGTCATTTTTAGGCTGCCTCCCAAATATCCTGCCTCCCTTACATTTCTCCCAATTTTGCACTACTTGCTCAACTTAACCCAGAACATTCTGACCACATGGTGAAAGTCCAGCATCTTACATACTTTTTTTTTTAAGATCCCATTGTTTCACTTAATCTGTTTCCTTAATGTGGCAATTATGACAACATGTGCATTAGCCAAGAGACACCTTATGGTTCTGTTCAGTCTCAGGTCTGGTGCTGCAAAATAAATAATAAAGCCCGGTGCTCCACACTATTCCAACCCGGGAGTTTTACACCAATGGATGAAGTTACAACCTGCAACCCCTCTGATACCTGCCCTCTCAGTCATGAATCCGACATCTTCCTCACAGTGCTGCAAACAGCTTTTGAAGCCATGATTATCAAGTCAAATTGCCAGCTACAGGGACAGACCCCCAAACACCCTCACAGTGATGGTCTTTAGTTCTGGCTCCCTCAGAGTGCAACCAAATATATTCTTTCCTTAAGGACCTGGGTCAGTTTTCCATCAACATGATGGATCCTCTTGCCTGCTTTCCAGTGCCACTGAAACTGTCTGTTTCACCGGTGAGTGATCTGCAAACAAAGAAGTGGTTGAAAAAAACAAAAGTAAGAGCCATTCCAAATTGTCTTTGTTCTTAGGAAAGCAAGAAGCATTACTGCTGTTAGCAAACAGGCTGACCCCTGTCTCTACATATTTTATTTGACAAAATGTAATAACAGATGTAGAGAGAAAGGGACAGCCTGTTTTCTAGCAGCAGCATTGGCTCTTGGTATTATAAGCAATCTGTAATGCTAGTTGTGGAGGCTGAATGGTTGTGAGTACTGTCTGTAGCCAGTCTGAGGCATCACATTTATTTAAAGAAGAACTTTGGGGGAAGGGAGATGAGAGTCTCCTGGAAAGGGGTAATAAGAACTGGCAGATAAGGACAAAATTCTGTGGCAAACAGACAGACTTACCAATTTGATCTTCACCTCCAGGCTAGGAAATGAACACTGTACTTATGTTTTTGCAAAGGTGTTATTTTGGGTTTCGTGTCTGACAGGACCTACAACAAAGATAAGAATTGTTTTTAAGCTGTGCTACTGCATGTTGGCTCTAGCTGTGGGTGCTGGGGTGATGCTAGCAGTAACGATCATACCTTTTTTATATTTTTATTGTATTGATATTAATACATCATACATGTTTAGAATCATTAATAACTATTATAGAAATGAATAAGTGTTGTTATAAGGGTTAACTTTATCTGATAAAGTCAGTTATACATTTATACAATATCTCTAAATTTAGGTAAGGTCCACAAGTTGGAAGGGAGCAAAAATGTTTTAGTTGAAACTTGCTGTACTATGATTAGTAAATAAAGGAAAATTATATATATATATATATATATATATATATATATTATTCAGTGTTGCTTCACATTTCTAAGTGGGTAGCAGCCACAAGTTTATAGAATTATGCCTAAATAGTTTATAATTCCATGTACTTTATCACATGGCTATGGTAATAGCTTCATGTATCATTTGCAGATGTCAGTGACCACTAAAAGAAAAAAAAGAAAAATATTCATCAGTTAACGTCTTCCTGCAAGGAAGACATCTCTTCTTCCGAATCTTCTTCTAGCGAACAAGTCCGATCAGATGTTTGAATTTTTTTCTGAGTGATATAAGCTTTTAACTGTTCAGGGTAATTAAAGTGTCTCTGGAGCTACATCTGGGAAAATAAGGCAAATAATTTCTTTAAAGTGTAGAGCCCCCATTTTTCTTATTATATTAAGAATGAGGTCTTGATCCATATTAAAAGCCAAAGTGAAAATTATAGGACTCTTCAGACCTGCTGTGTATTTGAATATGTTTGCAGTACTCTGTGCTTAACCAAGAATGGCAGCAGTGAAAGTAAGTCAAAACTTAACATCTTGAATATTTGGTTTAGTTTGAATAGCAGGATTGGAGTTAAGGTTCCTAATAGGAACCTGAAAAGCCTTGGTTACAAAAGGTAGATTATTTTTGAGGAACTTTGGCACAGTGACAAACAAGTATTTTAAAAGGTTTCTTAGTGATTCATAACCCTTCTCATAAGTGTTAGGGACTCCCACCAGTCACAGATTTTTATAGCGAAGCATATTTTCCATATTCTTGTTTTACTGCTGTAATGTTATTTTGGCTTTTAAGTTTGTTGTAGAGAGAGCTTCATTTGTGAGTACTTTCTGCTGAACAACTGCAACATAATTTTGCATTATCTTCTGAGTTGTTTTGACCTTCTCAACTTCAGACTCAATCATTTCAATTTCTTGATCTAGTGTCTCAATTAATAGGTTGAGTTTCTTGTCAAATGCCACACCAGACACTTGGGTTAATATCCCAGTATTGACACTGTAGTGCAGCATGGGGGGCAGGGGGTGCTGCACTCCTGAGGTGCCGTCTTTTGGATGAGACGTTAAACCGAGGTCCCATCTGCCTGTTCCGGTGGTAGTTCAGGTGGATGTTAAAGATCCCATGGCACGTATCGAAAAAGAGTAGGGGGATTTTTTATTGATAAACATAAAAAAATCAAATACGATCAAACAGTGTTACTTAACAGAAAAAGAAAACATAAGCATATAGTACCTCATACAGTGGAAACCAAAAAAACAATGTAAAAGACTTGACCCAATAAGCATTGGGAACTGATGTACAGAAACAAAACCAGTTTTCCACTATGTGGAACAACACTATATACATTTATCTTTAAACCAATGAAAGTCCCATGATTACTGTAACCATTTTTCTACTATATTTAAAAATTTTTAAGCCACAGAAATCTTCGCCATAAACCTGAGGCCTTAGAGTTACGACTCACATTCTCTTTATCATATATATATGCCTTAAATTTTGTGCCACCTGCACTATGACTTGATGTACCCCGTAGTTCTTCTGTTGTAATATTAGGGCACACCTCGCTTGCCACAAATAAAACCTACAAAGAGAAAAAAATAGTCTCAGTGTACTAAAATTATAAACATTCAAACATGTTGGGAATTAACCTAACACAATCATGTCATAGGATGGTTGGGCAATATTCTTATCGCCCCAGACCCTTGAAATGTCAGACCAGAAGCTTTGGGAAAATGGACACGTAAGATAAAAATGTTCCTGGGTTTCTAATATCCCTGGGGCAAGACAATCTGGGACACATGCATTCTTCTAACTGTTTATGCTTGTGGGAATTCCTTACCCCTACCCTGCCATGGCAGGAAAGCCAAGTTATATCCCATACTTTAAGAGGAAGGCGCTTATCGGTTAATTGTAGGAATATACTATCTAGATGGTCCTTATAAGGTAAGAGTTTAACTGGAGTTTCAAAAAAATGTTCTACTATGATGGCAGAATAAAAGAATCTTCTGAAATTCTTAGTAAGCAGTAATGTAGAAACATTCCACGCTTTGATTTTATTACCAACTGGAGAGAAGTAACAGGGGGAGATTTAGTTTTTTTAATGATTTAGGTAAACCTAGGGGAGAAGTCCAGCTTGCTATAAAGTCCTGTAATATCAATTTGAAATTGATCAAGCATTTGGGACATGGAGTCGAACGAATAAGGACAATGTTGTGATAAACAAAAATGCAAAAAAAGAAAAGAACAGGGTGGATCATCCTGACTCCCCCTAAACTATAATCCAGATAGGTATACATCCTTTGTACAGGATTCAACCTGCTCCCCCCAAAACCCACAAAAAAAGACATTCATTACCTTTACCCCAAGTTGAGCTGGTAGTGGAAAAAATGTATGCAACATGCAAAAATAGTGGAACTACTAAGGAGTACAGTAGAGAAACATGCTTTCTTTTTGAAATGGTCTTGTTTTTCCAAGCTGCCACAGTATATTCTGATTTTTGTATGGCACAGGACCAATTTAGGGAAGCATCGTCTTGGCTTCCAAATTTCAGGCCTGGTATTTTTACTGGATTGGTAGACACTTCGATGTTTGCAAAGGAAGCTGAGGAATGGGAACCCTGAACAGCTTCATAAGGGTATAGCAGCCCCATGCTCTTGCTATAGTTTAATTTCAAACCTGGTATATTTTCAAAATCTGAAATCTCACCGATCAGTACAGACTCATCTAAATTTGGAGTAGAGCAGATACAGACATCATCTGCATATGAGCAAATGTTTGAAATGGTGCCACTGATTCTGGGAATGCCACTACAATGTAGAATTTTTCTTAAGAAAGGGTCTATTTGAAATACATATAATAGAGGACTCATGGGGCAACCTTGCCGAACTCCTTTCAGGCCTTCGGAGGCGTCGCCCTGAACCCCATTGATATATGGAGTAATGAAATAGGAGTCATACAACATTTTAATCCATGAAATAAAAGATTCTGGAATCCCATATCTTGCCAGGATTTGAAACAGATAGTAGAGATCAACTCTATGGAAAGCTTTTTTCTGATCCAAAGTGATAATAAGGTACTCTGTGTCCCCGTCCCCTTTTTTGGATATTAACTCCCTCAGAAGTGCCAAATCATGGTACATGGATCTCTTTTGTAAAGCACAAGACCACATTGGACTAATAATTGTTTCTGCGACTACTGATAATCTATTTAACAAGACGGTGACCAGCATCTTATAGTCCACATTTAAAAGACTTATGGGGCGCCAATTCCGTAAATCACTTTTAGTTACTGTTTTGTATAATAAAATTACCAAAGCCCGGGATAAGTCTTTTGGGAGAGATCATGATGACATAATATCAGTATAAACATCTGTCAATATAGGGACTAAATATTTAGAAAATGTGGCATACAATTCTATAGTTAGACCATCAGGACCTGGGGCTGTGTTTTTCTTTAACCTAGTGTTATCTCTGTGGCACTATCATTTAGTGCATTGGCTTCCTAAAATAAATGTTGGTGGTTCAAGGCCACCGAAGAACATAATTTTTAGAGACATACAAGTATCTAGAGACATACAAGTATCTTACAAGGAGGAACAGGGTGCAGGAATACACTATTTTTAAGTGAAAAAGATGTTCCAGGACTAGAGGGCATGGGATGAAGTTGGAGGGAGGACGATTCAAAGGAAACATGAGGAAGAATTTCTTCACAGAATGGGTGGTGGACAAGTGGAACACCCTGCCAGAGGAAGTGGTGGGGGCTGAAACAATCACAGGATTTAAGAATGCATGGGATAGACATAAAGGAATTCTGGAGGTCAGGGGTAAGGGGCAACAGACTTCTAGGAAAACATAAACTGAACTTACGAGCTCAAATGGGCTGATTGGGTGGGCCATAGGCCCTTATCTGCCGACACTGTCTAAGTATCTATGTATCTATGGATAAAATCCTATAAGTTTCTTCCAGGGTAATCGAGGCAGATCATTTAGATAGCAGACTTGGGTCTGGGGGGAATATTCAGATCATTCAGGTAGGTGTTATCCCATTGTGCATTAGAAGGGGTTCCAAACATGTTAAAAATGTGTTTTTGGGCCAGAGTCTGTATACCGGACCAGTCTGAAAATAATTCACCTGAGAGTGGATCTTGCACGTGGTCTAATATTGTGTGGCTAACCCTGTCCTGACAGCTCTTACATATATATCCAAGGATGGTTTAGTACCTTGCATACCAAACTGTGCTTCTTTCTTTAAAGATTCTGCCCTATTATATTGTATATTTTCCATTTTCGATTTAACGTCTTGAATATCTCAAGTTAAATCTGTGCCATACTCATAGGAGCGAGAAATGAAGGAAAAAGGTTTTCTCTTAGGCCCAGATACTGGAAATATTGTGACTTTGACGTATGTGCTGCGGTGTGAATAAAAAAATTCTTACATTCCTGTTTCATATCGATCCACCAATCTTGTATAGAATCAAATGCCTCCAAAACTGTGTATCTAGTTGTTAATAACGTGAAAAGTTATATTTGGCATAACTAGCAGTTGATTATTCAACTTCCACCTGGGGAATTTCTTCCTATGAACTTGGTCCCCGAAAGGGAGACTACAACAGATTGAGACAGCCAGGTGATCGGAAGTCTCACAAGGGATAGGGGAAGCCTGAAATATCCTAAGGTATTTTGACAAAAAAACATAATCTATTCTTGTAGCTGAGGGGCCCTTAAAAAAATGTTGTTGCCCTTACATTATGTATTTACATGTAGCTATCCTTTAAATCAGCTGTTTTTAAAATGTTGTTCAAACAGTTCGTATCCCCAAAAAGCTTTGTTGTTCGTCCCCCTTTGTCTGCTAGAGTGAGTGGGCAATTAAAATCTCCCCATAGAATAATATGTTTGTTTGTATGTAAATAAGGTTGAATGTGTCTAAAAAAGATCCAACCTTAAAGCAATGCTTTGAGGAGCATAAACATTCACGAGCCAGAAAAAAAGTGGGCCCAAACAACCATTCAACAATAAAGCTGTTCCTGGGCAGATATCCAAAACCCTGTGTATTGAAATGTCAGATCCCCTTAGGAGAATACCTACACCATCACAGGTGCCAGGGCCTTGTGTCCAAAAGGAGGAACCTACTGTATATCCAGGATTTCTTTGCTTGTTGGATTTTGTATGATGTTTTTAACCTAATGTCTTGAAGGAAAATAATTTTATTCAGGAGGTCCTTTAATATTTAAAAGGTGGGAAACTGCTTCCTATAGGTTTTAAGGCTGCAAATATTCAATGTAAGAATAGAAAGCCGTTGTCCCCTCTCCATAGTTATTTATAAAGGAGTGTTCAGGGGACATGGTACTGTTAAACTTCTCTAACATCATTTTTTTTTTAAATGGGTATTTTTAACCAATGGGGATTTTTTCCTGTTTTTCTCTGCATTATGTAGCTGTTATAAGTATTGTATTTTCTAAACTACTGCCATGAGCTTCTGAAGAAGGACTGGTTGGTCCGAAAGCTAGAGCACTTTGTTCTTGTTGTTACATCTGTGTTGGTCCATTAAAAGGTATCAAATCATTTGCTTCTGTATCTATTCTTGCAAGGACCAATACGGCAACTACTAAATTTAGTTTGTTGAGACATTGGTATTAAAGATAGTTTTCTTCATAGCTTTACTGATAACAATTTGGAATGGGTCAGAGAGTTGCTAGCATGTCTGCATACCCGCTGCCATCATCAGCACTAGCGATCATACCCCTCAACACTTTGTCACTGAAATGAGAGATATGAACACTGAAAAATGAGGGACAATGGTGGACACTGACCATCACAATGAGGGACACATTTCCAAACATGTAGGTACAAGCTCAGCACACTAGAAACAATTGTGTTTACTTGTACACAGTTTATTTTTGATTAACCATCTTAGAATATTTTGAATTTTCTCCTTTAAAACCTGAATTTAGAGTACATTCTCATGTGGGCAGCACTTTTTCATGGTAGCACATGAGGAAGGCGAATGAATATGGGTAATCGTCATAAGGTGACCCATATAATGGTGCTTTCCTCATGGGCGACCGTAGGGGGATGGCGACTGCCTATATGGTGACAGTAGCGTAGGCGATGGGAAGGAAGGGTGGGCGACAGGATGTGGTGGGATGGGGGACGGGGATGTGACTCGTGGGGAACCTGCTTCTGAGCCAGCCATGTGGTGTGGTGGGTATGGTGCATGGCTCCAAAAGAGCAGGTTCTGGGTTGAGGACTGGTGGTGGGTGTATAAATTTTGCGATTCCCACAGCTGTGGGACTTAGATTTTTTTTTGAGTCGGGATGCGCCCCCCTCCCAGCCATGCAGCTGCTGGAGTTGAGAATCTTTACTTAGAGGGTGCGGGGGGTGAAGCACCCCAGGGGGGGTGTGCGCAATCCCCTGTAGCCTTAATTTGCATATCACCAAAATTATTTTCGGCACTATTGCAGGTCGGGATAATAGCGATTGCCTTTGTGCAGTCGTTATTATCACATAGAACCCTTTTTCATGAAGGACAGGGCAATTTTGAGGGGTAAAATGAAGGACGTCCCTCAAGCACCCCCCGGTACAGACTATACTCCCCTTTCTGTCCCCACTATGCACTGGTCATATCCTCCCCATCTCACCTCCTCTCCCCTTTCTTACCCCCCAGCTACTTCTGATATGCACTATCGACAATACCTACCAATGACTGCTCCCCCCCCCATCCCCACAGTCCCCCTCACTGTTCCAGCTGGGAAACCATCCTGAGCCATTCTCCCTTGCACTTATATGTAACTTACACAACTTCCATGATGCGCTGATAGTTGTTATGTTAGACTCCTATGTATTAGTGAAACTTTAAAGTATGTGCAGTCTTATTAACTTTTTGTACCCTAATTGATGTGCAATGTTGTCTGTATCTGTATGCAACTATCTTCTGTTTGTTGACTGACTTGAAACCTTTGAAAATGTGTCCTTGACTCAAAGGCATTAATCCTAAACTGAAATAAATAAATTAAATAACCGGTTACAGTTGAGTGGCATGCTATTGATCATAGCAGAAACAAACTGACACACTAGCCCCCTATCCACTTTTAACACCCAATTCATAAGAAAACCAACTGATGTTTAGACTTTTTTGTTTTATGGGAAGCTCCTCATCATACTCCCTCATAAATCATAAATGTATTTTGTGAATTGTGACACTCCTTGCAAACATTCCAATACAGTGAACGGAGGATGACAGAGTGAAGACTGTGATATGCCAGCAGTATAGTATGGCATTCACATAATGTCCTCAGACTATGCTACTTATCTGAGTGGTGCTAATTTAATGACTGCCTTTTGTCTTGCATTACTTTAAAATGCCTCTTGGTTAAATTACATTAAGTGTGGTCCATGTGTTTTGGTAATCCTAAAATTGATACCTGCTCTCTGGATCATGCCAGAGGAGAATAATCAATGAATTTGTGTTTCACTTTCAAATTTTCATTTTCCAAGATTTGTTTTAAACTTTGCATAAAACAAAAAAGCACAGTGCAGAGTAATAGTGTCTGGACTGTCAAATTTGTTTAAACTCCTGAACGAACGCATGACCCTGGCACTTCAAGGCACACTGCCTCCTTGTTGTCTGCGCACTGTACTTTTTTGTTTTGTGGTAATCAAGTATTTAAAATATTATGGGGTCAGTGAGCTCAAAAACTGTCCAACAGCAACTGGTTGCTTATTGCTTGTAGAGATACAAGAGTTCAAAATTGTGGGTCTGAGGGTTGTGGGCTGCAGGTTCCTTGATTAGGGGGTCAGACGATGGTGGGTTCAAAGTTGTTCATCTGAAAGCTGCTGCAGCACCTTTCGGACAAACAATTTTGCCTGACCTCTATGAAATTACAAAAGCAGCCAGCATCCGTTACATTTTCTGTTTTGTAGGTGTCTGTCGGTTTGAAATAACTGTAGACCCAAGGTTACTGGCTGCCTCTGATTTTTATAGGTGTCAGGATCTTCTGAAAGAAGCTTTCAGATGAACTATTTTTAAAAAAAATCAAAGTTCATTGAAAGGTTTCATACTTCACAACAA
The DNA here is from genome assembly GCA_016271365.2 of Neoceratodus forsteri. Lineage (NCBI taxonomy): Eukaryota > Metazoa > Chordata > Ceratodontiformes > Ceratodontidae > Neoceratodus > Neoceratodus forsteri. The sequence continues at coordinate 1,702,374,186 of CM028129.1, read as the reverse complement.
AATTTACACACAAACAGTAAAAACACAAGATAATTCATCCAATATTCTTAAAAAAGAAAATGGAACAGTACTTCAAAGACAACATAAAATACAATTTTTTAAAGTAAAGACAATCAGACCCTAACAATCATGACAACAATAGGGCACCAGATAGCAGGGATGTGAAATTAGTCTGAGGCTTTCTATTAAGAGTTATGGAGTGGCAGAGTATCTCCATTAGCCACAAGTTATCTGGACCTGAATGACAACTATAATATCATTTTCAAGCTATCTCTCTCCTCATCTTAACTTCCCCAACCAGTCAATTCCTTTCACCTCCTATAAACTTGAAAGTTGATACTCCCCTGGGCAGATACCCCTGTTGTACACCATTATCTAGACGGCATTAGCCAAAGCCTTCAAAATATCAGTGCCATTCCTGTCTGCCATGAAGCTGACAAAGGGATACCAGCTGCGTCTGTGTTTCTCCTCCTTGTGGCAAAGCCATGCCACAACCTTTTCCATTTCTTGAATGGAATAACAGTTACATAACCAGTTGGTAATATCAGGGGGTGTGGCTATGAGCCACGTTGGAGTGATCATCTTCAGAGCTGCAGAAATTAGAACATTATACAGATATTTCTTTATCCCCCCTTAGATCCACTGGTGGCAAACCCAAAATTAGATGCTTAAGGGAGCGTGGTGGAGAGACTTCACATATCTTCCCAGTTATATCCCCTACCTCCTGCCAACATTCTGTAATTTCTGGGCAGGACCAAAACATACTTCAGCATCCACCTTGGGCTCCTTCAAGGTTAAACTTAAGCAACAGCTAGTTGCTGATGCCAGTTGTGACTGCTTCCAATAAGCTTCCTTCTTGTGACCAGCGCTTATTCTAACCTTATGCTATCCTGACCTTAAATATAACTGTTTTCAGCATGTAAATAACTGTTCTAAGTTGCTAATCATTCTGCTTCACAATTTCTCTTGATCCCTTCCACTCTTTCCCCCTCACCCCTCTATGTCTTTTCCCCTCCCCCCTCCCCCTGTTATATCTCCTGAGCTCCCTTGCTCACTTTAAAATGCTTTGTCCCATACCGTCTCACCTCTGACGAGGCCCCTGGGCTGATGCCATCCCTCACCTTGTTGATTATTAGATATTCGGCTGAGTCTGTTCTCATGTTTCTGTAAAGGGTCGTTTCATAAGACCCCATTCCCCTATAATATGACCCTTTGAATTCCAGGTTTTAATCAAATATGCACCATGGCATACATTGTACAATGCCACATGTATTGGAACTTCTCCAGTTATACATTCTTGTAATGTCTTGTATAATTCCTTGTTTTGTTTGTTCTCTGTCTCATACTTTCTCAGTATGTATTGTTCATCTGACGTGGAACCTATGAAATGAGCGTGTTCTCAAAGATGTTATCCGAAATTTCAAAAAATAAATAAATACATGAATATGCATATGATGTTCCAATCCTCCACATCCTCTCCAGCATCTATTGTATCAGGCCGATGATTCTCATAATGTTTAGTGATAACCAATGTTCTAAAGTACCTTATATTGATCTGTCACAGAAATTCTCTCCAATTGGCTGATGCTGTAGCAGTATGGCCCTTAGCCCATAGTGTGACCCATTCCTTATCACTAATGATGTCACCCCTTTTTCATTCCATTGCTCCTTTATACAGGATGTATGGTCCTCTTCTAACACCTTGAATGTTGTGTATGGTACAGAGATGAGTTTCTTAGGCTTCTCTAGAGCTATCATATCCTGCAAAGTATGTCTTGATTTATTTTCTTCCCTAGTCAAGGCGTCCCTTGTTGGTTCTGACATCAGGTAATGTCATTTGAAAGTATCTGAACTGGTCCTGCTGCCACAGGCCAAATTCTCCACTTAGTTGTTGGAGTGACTTAACTCCCAATTAATCCAATAACTGCCCCACCTCCTTCTGGCCCATCCTCTGGCATCTTACAAACTCAGCATTGATACGCATAGGAGGGAAGTCTAGGCAGACTATCAATGGTGTGTACCTACTAATTCCTAGGGCCAAGTTCCACCATTTACACACCTGTCCCATATCTTGGCCTAAAATTTCACCTATGGGTTAACATTCTGAGCCATCGCTAGAGGGTCATTTGCCATAAAAAGGAGGTCTGCAAATTTCAAATAACCCTTGCTGGCCTGCTTTATCTGGACCCAGTTGGGAGCCTCCTCCTCCTCACGCCCCACCCTTAAAAAATTTTGAAAATGAGCTATCCAGTAACATGTTCTCAAAATCTCAAGCCTCCCTTGCTTTTGTGGGCCACTAAGAGCTGCCAGTCCATCCCATGCCTCTTCCCTCTCCAGACATATGTGGATAAGAGTTTTTGAAGTTGTTTCCACATGGTGCAGGGGAGTGGAACAGGGAGCATTGCAAAAAGAAAATTTAACCAGAGGAAAATGTTCATTCTCACTGCCTCTATCCTGCCTCCAAGTGTTAGAGGTGGTTTCTTCCACCTCGAACAGCCCATTTGCAGTTTGGTTAGTAATTTAAGATGATTGTGTTGAAGCAGTCTGGTAGCATCCGTAGTTACCCACTCTCAAATATCAAAACCCCTTACTGCTCCACTTGAGGTGGGACCACATGCTCAGATGCACAATTTTAAACCCACCAACAGATATAAAATAACATGTGCATCCAGCCTTCATAAACGCAAAACATGTAAAATCTGCTTTTATAATTTCATATGGGTTTGGTGGGTTTGAAATTGTGAGCCCAAGAGCTACTGACTACTTTTGTAATTTTATAATGGTTGGTGGGTTTAAAATTGTTTGTCAGAAGGGATTTGAGAGGGGGTCTTACAGGGTCTCAGTGCAGGGCCCTTAATCCATGTTTGATTTCCCCTACCACGGCTTCACAAACAGGGAATAAACAAGTATTCACACAAACATATGCCAATGGCTATGCATCCCTACCCACTCTACTCTCCAGGGCACTTGGTGAGTCCCTTGGCAAGCAGCATTTGGTCCTGGTTTACCTTAAAGAGAGACTGACGCCTCAAAGAAAACTTTGAAAAACATAATAATTAGGTAAAATTCTGCTTGTATTCCATATATATTCTAGGTTTTTCCTCTACATTATTTATTACTGAGAAAATGTGCATGAATACATGATTTGTATCTCTTGCAGTTACATTAAAGTTAATCTGCCTCTATAGCTTACTCCCTACTTCAAGTTGTAATGCTCTGTTGTGACATCACAATCTGTTGCCACGAGAGTAACTGTGATGTCACAAGCAGTGCATTGTGACCTCAGGTAGGGAGAAAGCAACAGGAACAGATAAACTCTTCAGGAGCAAAAAGCCTGTTTTCATGCAAATGACCTCAGCAATAAATAATGGGGAGGAGGAATAAAGAACTAATGTAAATGCAAGCTGAACTTTATCTAAATATTATGTTTTGTTAAAGTTCTCTTGAAGGTGTCAGCTGCCCTTTAAAGGCATGTACTGCTTTCATATTCATGGTCTCCACTAGTAGGCTTTTCCAAAGAAACACATTTTTCCCTGCCTATCCTCTCCTGTCACCACAGGCACTACTTGAACTCCTCCCCCCCCCCGACTTGCCAACTAAGATACCCTTATGCCTATCTCATGCATGCTCGAGACCCACAACTGTTTTTGCCCCAATCACCTCTGCTGGAAGTCTGTTCCAGGCATACACCACTCTCAGTGAAGAAGTACTTCCTCCCATCTTTCCTAAATTTCCCCCTTCCAGCTTCATAGCATGTCCCCTTGTTTTCATGCATCTTTTCCTCTGACAAATACTCTCGTCCTGTACCTTATTTAATCCTGTGAGGTATTTATATTTTGTCTTCACAGCCCAAGCCCCTGACTGGGCGTGCTACCCTCCTGGCACTGCTTCCCAGCAGCCACCTACCAACTTGCCTCCACAGTGCAAGACAACCCACAGCCCAAGCCCAGCCCTCGACCAGGCATGCTGCCCCCTGTGGCATGGCTTCCCTGCAGCCACCTCCTGACTCACCTCCATGGCACAAAACCCGCAGCCCAAGCTCCCAACCGAGTGTGCTGCCCCCATGATGCGGCTTCCCTGCAGCTGCCTCCCATCTCGCCTCCATGGTGAAAGACAACCCGCAGGTACAACCGGGACCAGGGACACATTTTAAACCTTGGCACTCTCCTTTCTGCAGCAACCTGATTGGCCTCCATTTGCTGACTGCTCCTCCTGATTGACTTCTGATTGAGCCAATAGAATCCCAGCTATTTTCTCTCATCTAGCCTGCCCCCAACCAGGTGTGCTGCCCCCTTGGTGCACCTTCCCTGCAGCTGCCTCCAGACTCACCTCCATGACGCAAGATAACCCATAGCCCAAGCCCCCAACTGGGCATAGTGCCCCATGATGTGGCTTTCCTGCAGTCGCCTCTCGACTTGCCTCCATGGTGCAAGACAACCCGCAGATATGACCTGGACCAGGGACACAATTTAAAGTTTGGTGCTTTCCTTTCTGCAGTAACCTGATTGGCCTCCATTTGCTGACTGCTCCTCCTGATTGGCTCCTGATCAAGCTGAAAGAATCCCAACTATTTTCACTCGTCTTGCCTGCCATAAGGTTTTGTGCTGATGCCTTACACCTGCATCCACTAATTCTATTCCCTGCTCTAATTTTCAGCCAGTTTTGTAACTCCTGCTTTATTTTAAAGTAAAAAAGTTGTCAAATTTTCTACTGTATTACCTGATCACAGCTGATGAAATTTATTAGCTACATTTCAAGCTATTTTCTCAGTTAATTCATTTCTGCTGTTTAAGACTAGTGTAAGGAAACTTCTTTTCTGCATTTTAATGCCTGTTACTATTGTCCGTACTGCTAAAAATTTTCTGCATTTTGAAATCTATAGTTATCACTGTTTGCAACCCTTAATCCTATTTAAATCCTTGCACTGCTGAAAGTAACCTTATCTGCCCCCTACCCATTCTCTCTGCTTCTCCCTCAGTACCCCCCATCCTCACTCCTGAACTTGGCGCTGAATAGCCCTGCCCCCTGGTTCTTCAGACTCCTGTTACCATCTTTTGTTCCCTGCTCCTCGATTAAGATAATTCCCTCCCCAGGTGGCTCCACTCCCCTGCTGAGCTTTCACTCACTACCCCATCCCCTTCACCTGCTTCATCTAGCTAATATTTCTTTCTCTCTCCCTCTTTCTTCATAGACCAGGCCCCCAACCAGACATGCTGCCCCCATGGCGTGGCTTCCCTGCAGCCATGGTGAAAGACAACCTGCAGGTATGACCGGGACCAGGGACACATTTTAAACTTTGGTGCTTTCCTTTCTGCAGCAACCCAATTGGCCTCCATTTGCTGACTGCTACTCCTGATTGGCTCCTGATCGAGCCTAAAGAATCCCAGCTATTTTCACTTGTCTAGCCTGCCATAAGGTTTTGTGCTGTTTCCTTCCATCTGCATCCTCTAATTATTTTCCCTGCTCTAATTTTCTCCCGCCCCCACTCCCCCACCCCATCACCCTTTAAATCCACCTGCTGCATTTTTTGACTTCTCCCCACAAGAACAGTCTTGTCCAATCCCTCCACAGTTTCACATCATCCCAAGTTTTCAGTCCAACCTCTCTCTCTTTCTTCTCTCTCTCTCTTCTCTCCTCTCTCTCTCCACTACATCTCACACAGAGGCAGGCTACATTTTTTCTTCCCTGCAGTAAAATCCCTTATGCCCTACTGCTTAACACTATATCTCCTCTCAGCATCACCCTTTCTCATACCCACCTGATCTGCTGTGTCCCTCCCTCTCTCAGGACCATGTCACCCCTCTTCTCCTTACTTACCACTCTCTATCTCCTAATTATGCACCTCCCTATACCCCCATAACCCCTGTCTCCTGCCCCCCTCAGCCACCCCTGCCCATCCTCATCTCACCCACTCACCCTCTTCATACTACCACAAATGGCCACCTTACCTCCCACCTCCCCAAATGGCACCCCCCTTACCCTCCCACCTCCCTTGGCCTGTTCTACAGGCCTTCCCACTCCCCCGTTTTCCTTCTTCACCCATCACTCACCCCTTTCTGCTCCCATCCTTCCTACTAAACCTTGATGCCCTCTACCGCTGCCTAAATCTCTCTGCCCCGCCCTCTACCTGCGGGTCAGGCAGATCTAAATACCCCCAACCCTCCCTCTCTCCTTACTCCTCCTCCTCCTCCTCCTTGCAGGTGATATACAACCCAACCCTGGACCCCCTTTGCCCAAGCCACCCTCCTCCTCGACCACTACCCATCTGGTTCCATCCCTGTCTGGTGCCTCGCCCTCCCTACCCAAAGGGCTCTGCCTCTTTCACCTCAACACCAGGAGCCTACTCCCAAAAATTGATGCCCTCAATTTATGGTGTACCCAATATCACCCCGCCATACTCGGCATCTCTGAAACCTGGTTATCTGCCCAAATCCCTAACTCCTATCTCACCATTCTTGACTTCAACCACTTCTGGCAGGATAGAGGAAAGCGAGGTGGTGGAGTAGCCCTGTACATTAGGCAATCCATCACATGCACTATAATCTGTAAAGAATCAAGCCCCTCCTCCCATGAACTCATCCTGGCCCACCTATCCCTTCCATCCTCTGCCCTCCTCTATGTCGGAGTACTATACACCCCACCCAGAGCACCAGCATACTCCATCATCAAGGTCATCTCCTCAATCTCCACTCTCACCTCCAATGGAGAACTCCTGCTCCTAGGTGACTTAAATATCAATTAGCTCTCCTCTACTGTTAAGTCTATCTCCCTAACAATTGAGGCCCTCTACCTCTCCCAACTCATTCAGGAACCAACCTGACTAAACCCCCGGTCCCAAAACCACTCACTCCTCGACTGGATTCTATTCTTCCACCCCCACTGCATGAGCTTTGGGCATCCTTTCTGATGCACTCAGTGACCACTGGGTCACCTAATAAGTTCGCAAAATCCACACTACCCACTCCCCTCCCAAATTCATTTGGACCCGCCCCCTTCAATCTCTCAACGTCACCACCCTGCAGCATGATCTTCTAAACACAGACTGGTTACCAGTCTTTGGAGCCACAGATGTTGACAGTGCCTTATCCCACTTCCTACACAACTTTAACCTCACCTGGGACCATCATGCTCCCCTCAGGAAAGTCAGGGTTACCCGTCACCACCACCCCTGGATTACTTCTGATCTCATAGCCCTGTGTCATTCCAGGAACAAAGCCTGGAGACTCTATAAAGCAACAATGGCCCAAATGACCTCCTGTCTTACAAGCAACTTAGAAACAGGTGTACCAAGGCCATTCTCCTATCTAAGGCCCCCTACTTCAAATCCCAGCTTGAGCTGAACCAACACTCCCCTGCTTCCTTCTGGAAGATGATCCACAGTCTCCTGGACCCCCTTTCCCAGCAAGCATGTCTGGTCCTCAAAATTGACAGCTCCCCTGTCTCTGACCCAGCTTCTGTTGTTGATGCATTTAACAAGTTCTTTATCTCCTGTGCCCTACCCAACTTCCCTATCCCCTCTACACCAACCACCTCTCCCAGTCCTCCAAATTCTCCTCACCCTTCTGCCAGCTTCCTCTTTCCTCCCTTCACCACTCTCAAAGTTTATAATGCACTCAAGTCACTCAACCCCTCCAAGTCTAGTCCGGACGGTCTCCACAATGGAATGCTCCACCTGTCTGCACTCACTATAGTCACCCCCTTGACACATATACTAAATCTCTGTTTCACCTCTGCCACCATTCTCAATGCCTGGAAATCACCCAAAGTCCTACCTCTACACAACGGTGGTGATCCCTCATCCCCAGGAAACTATCGGTCTATCTCTGTCCCTCCCCTTCCCTCCCTTGCCAAAGACCAAGAATCCCTCATACTAGTAAAGCTCTCTGACTTTACCTCCTCTAACAACTCTCTTTCACCTGTACAATCAGGCTTTCAGAAACAACACTCCACTGTCACCTCCCTGCTGGGGCTCACCGACTCCATCCTTACTGCAATGGACCAAAGCCAAATCACAGCTGCTGTGTTTAATGATTTGGCTAAAGCCTTTGACTCCATATCCCACATACTCCATATTCAAAAACTTTCCTCTTTCAGCCTTGCAACACACACAGTTGACTGGTTCTGCTTTTACCTCCAAAATATATAACAGTCAGTGCAAATAGATGACACACTCTCTACTCATCTCCCTATCCTGTCTGGGGTCCCCAAGGCTCCATCCTTGGCCCCATCCTTTTCTCTCTTTTTTATAAATGATCTCCCCTCAGTCTGTCATTCCACTAACATGCACATGTACGCTGATGACACTGTCATTTTCTCCTCCAGTTCATCCCACAACAGCATCCTTCCCAACCTCCAAAATGACTTCAACAGAGCACAGTCCTGGTTCCAATCAAATTAGTTGATACTCAATACCAAAAAGACAGTCACTATGTGTCACTATGTTCTTTGTTTCCAGGCAGAAGCTGGCATCCCTCTCCGACCCCTCTGTGATCACCACTCTGGATGGTGCCCCCCTGAAGAGGGCCTCTGCTTTCAAACACCTGGGAGTCTGGTTGGACAGCCACCTCAGATTTCACTACACACATTGATGCCATCTGCTCCAAACTCTGGCCCAAACTTGCAGTCCTCTACCGTCAAAAATCCAGCCTTCCTCCCCCGCTAGACGTGAACTAGTAGTAAAGACAATCCTGCCCGTGCTAGACTATGCTAATGTCATCTATGGCACCTCCCCACCTCCTCCCTCTCCAAACTAGACAGTCTTATCAACTTCTTCTGCCCTTTTGCCACTGCCTCCACTCCCCTAACCCACCACTGTCTCCTTCATGCTCCCCTCTCCCTCACCCCTCTGTCTCACAGAAGAACTATCTACTGCACCTCGTTAACTGCAAAATACTGGTTCATCTCCCTTCCACCCTGTCTTCTTCATGTCTCACTCCTACTGAAGCCACAAACTACTCTCTTCGTCACAGAGACTCATGCTTCTTTTCCATCCCTCGTCCTCATTCCTCGGCAGGTCAGGAAGCCTTTTCATACCACCTCCCTCTTCCCTGGAACAATCTACTTTCCAAATTTCATCTTGCCTCCCCTCTCTCATCCTTCAAAAGACTCCTTAGACTCCTCCCCCATGCCGCCAATGCTCCTAATCGCTATATCTCTCTCCAGACCCTGTGCATCTGTCCCCCCTTAACTCCATCATGCCCGCTTTTACACCTCTCGCAATGACAACAGGTCCCTGTTGAGCTGTGCTGGTAACCCCATGCCTCCCATACTCTGTCCCAGTCTGACCCGAGTCCCTCCTAAGGGAACTAGTATTTGTCTCAGGGTGATCAGGTCAAACTTTTAGTTTTGTATTATCTTGCCTTCAATTGGTTGTGTTTCTCCTATGTAACTCAAGGACTAATCCCCCTTTTTTAACTCCCATATTTACCTATAGTTTTCTGTAATGCATACAGTAATGTAACCACATATATGTAACTCCTGCATATCTCTGTAAATTTTACATCATACAACTTATATTGTTACTTCAATTTGCCATTGTGTTACTCTCACCTGGGTTGCACCTGGAAATGAGCCTTGGCTCAACATGTCTTTCCCAGTCACCAATTTTAAATAAATAATAAATAAAAAAATATGTCTCTATCATATACCCCCTCCCTTCTCTCTTCCAGTGTGTACATATTCAAGTCCTTTAGTCTCTTCTCGGAGGGTTTCTAATGAAGCTCTGAAGGTTCACCACCCTCTGACTGAAAGAGTGCCTCCTGCACCACCCAGTGGTGGCATGCACCCCGGTGACATCTGGGGTAATGGTGCACAGGTAGCCTGGTGGTACGAGTGGCAGCCTGGCATGGGTCAAGGACTGACCTGCGGTACACAACCATGGTGGTACACCATAGGTGCACACAGGTGGGACCCACCCACTCAGGTACCTGGTCACCCTCTACACACTGCCATTCCTTGCAGTTGTCACCATGTTCCCCTCATATATGGGTTTGTGGGGCATTGCAGGTGACTGTACACTGCATATGAAGCTGGTGTATCACATACCTGTGGTATATTGATCAACTGTGTCACCCTGTGCCCTCTCTCTTTTTGCTTGTCCAAGTGGGCTCCCTGTACCCCAGTCTGAGCCTATACATGGCTATGGGCAATAGCAATGTACCCAGACCAGTGCAGCCCACCTACCCGCAAACAAACATTCCATCATACCTGCCTGCTAGGCTGCAGTACCTCCACAGTGTGGCTTATGCTGCTGTGAGAGTTCCAAATGACCTCATCATTCTTCCCTCAGGCTAGCTGAGTAAACAATGATGTCATTATGTAATGTGCCCCAATGAACTCCATGCCAGCCGCTTGCTACCTTCCTGACAATAATACTGATAGGATTCTAGTAACCCCAGGGGACCAGGTGATTACAGTTGCTCTACAGAAGTTACTATAAAAGAATCTCAGAGGCGCACTTCAGCCTAAAGCCACAATACTTTATGCTAAGCTTAGCACTCAAGAGGATCACAATTGATCGATTACTAGCCCAGAGGGCTCTTGAAGTACTGCAGAACATAACAGGGTTACAATAAATTCAGGAGTCCACTTTTGATGATGGTCTTCCTGCACACAAGCTGGAAGTGAGGTGGAAGAGTAGAAAAAGAGAGGAGAACAAAGTATCCTGATTGTAGTACAGAAACTGGCACTTCAGTGCATTCCTAGGTGAGGCCACTGGGATTTAAGAGAGGTTTGTTAACCAGGCCATGAGTTCATTAGCAAAACCCCCTTCTCTTCGGCTGTCAGGACAGAATAGAAAATGGGACAAGGTTATGGCACAAACTTGCTAGTGGGCTGCCAGAAATGGGATAACTGCAGGAAGCACTTCAGCACAATCCCTTCCAATTGGCTGCCAGGATAAGAGGAGCTGAAGAGGATATTTGACAGCAACTCACCAATGGGCTGCCAGGGATGAGATGAGCTGCTGGGCAGTCTTCGGCACAAACCCCTGCAATGGGCTACTGGGACCAGATGAGCAGAAGAGGATGTCTGGCACCAACCCACCAATGGGTTGCCAGGGATGAGATGAGCTGCTGGAGTTTCTCTGGCACGAACCCTTGCAATGGACTGCCAGGACCAGATGAGCAGAAGAGAATGAATGCTTCAAGCAGGAATGAGAATGCAATCAGGATGATACAGGTGATACCTAAAACAGAAGAAAAATCAGAAATGGGGTGTCAAAAGCTGAGAAAAGACAAAAGACCTTGAAGTATCTGGAACAAGAACCAGGAAAAATAACAAATCATTGGTCATGGATCTCACTGGGCTTAGATGAAACTGGGGACTAGTGGCAAATAACAAAAGGGACATCGATGTGGTTCTTCTAGGATGAGTATACTTGGGGTGAAGACGATTTCAACCATGATCATAGGTGCAGAAGCTGGAGGAAAGTGACACAGAATGAAGCTGTAGGATCTTTTCTCTGCTGAATGAAGACTGATTCCAAGAGGTATGCAATTGAAGTCACAAACACACAATCTTAGACAGTTCTGAGTCTGCATGTGGTACTTTTAGTTCGATACAGTGGCAAAAGGTTGGCATATTGGTGCATGGTTCTAAGGCAACTAGAGGTGGTTGGCACACTCAGAACCAGTTTCAGGGGCCAGTTGCCAAAAGCAGAGGCAAATAACCAGTTTTGGAGGCAATTGACCAATTCCAGGGTTTCGTTGCCAGAAGTAGAGACAAATAACTCATTTTGGGGCAATTGACCAAGTCCGGGGGTAATTGCCAGTAACAGAGGTAAATAACCAGCTTCAGGGCAATTGACCAATTCTGGGGGGCAATTGCCAGTAGCAGAGGCAAATAATCAGTTTTGGTGCAATTGACCAATTCCAGGGACAATTGCCAGTAGCAGGGGCAGATAACCAGTTTTGGGACAATTTATTTTATTTTATTTATTTAAAAATTTGGTAACTGGGAAAAGCACACTGAGCCAAAGCTTTTTTCCAGGTGCAACCTGGGGGAAGGTACATGCATGGATAAAGTACAATAAAAATAGGTAATGAGCAAAATAAGATAAATGCATACAATTACAGGAATTTATATATATATATTAAATTGTACATTCACAAAGGATTAAGTACAGTAAAGTGTTGCTTGGAGAGGGAGAGTAATGTAGCAATAACACACAGTGGCATAGGATGTAAAATCAAAAAGGTATAACAAAGTGCGAGAATGTCTGGAACCTAAAACAAAAAAACCAAAAAAAATTACAATACAAAGCATAAGTCAAGTAGTGGGAAACAGCAGATTGCAAACAAGAAGCAAAACAAACAGGGGGACAGAGGCAAGGGGACTGGGATGGTTTGGTAACTGCCAGAAAGAAGAAGAGGAGGTAGACTATGGGAAATGAATGAGGGGAACAGAGGATGCAGATTAACAAGAACAAGTGGTGGAAGGTAATGATTGGAGTAGAGATTTTAGAGTGGATGGGGTAGGGGAGTGGCAAATTGCACAGGTATGCTGATTCCACAGGTGCGGGAGATGGTAGGAGAATGCTGCCTGATCCAAGCACATGCGGGGATAGGGGAGGGAGAAGGTATGAGAATCCTTAGAGTGAAGCGAGTAAGTGGATCAGCTGGCTGGGGATAGGCAAGAGATGAGGTAGGAGGGAGTGTCCCAAACCAGAATTTGGCTATGAAAGAGAGGCTACAGATTTGATGCCTGGCAGGTAGTAGAGTTAAGGATAGAGAAGAGTAAAGGAGACAGTGGTAAGTAGGGTGGGGGCGAGATGGCGAAGTGGCACAATGAGTTGAGTAACGTGTCATGTCTGGCAAGGGAGGTTGCAGAAGCTAAACCATAAATAATATCAGCATAGTCAAAAATGGGTAGAATAGTTTTGGTGACCAGTTCACAGCGGGTTGGGATAGGGAGGCAGTCTTTTGATGATAGAGGGCTCTGAGCTTAGGTCAAACTTTGGCATATATGGAATTGATATGGGCAGAGAAGTCTAGGCTGCTGTCCAGCCAGATCCCTAGATATTTGAAAGAACAAGCTGTGTCTAAGGGAGAGAGCCATCCAGAGTGCTAAGTGTTGGGAAGTTCTGGGGGTTGGAAAGTCTCTTCCTGGAACCAAAGAACTAGGGATACAGTTTCTTTGGAATTTAATTTTAGCTGGTTTTGGTAAAACCAGTGCTGCACTAAAATCATGCTACAGGGCCAGCCACATCAGCAGCAGAGGGACTAGAAAGGTAAATCACAGTGTTGTCCACATACATATGGATTAAGGAGGAGAACAAACAGATTTATTTTTTCATTTTTAATTTATTTAGCTTTTGTTGACGGGTAAGTGAACTACACAAATTCACCCTATTTTCAGGCACGACCTGGAGGAGGGGATATAGATGAATGCCAACTGACCTTGAACCAGATTAAGCTGTTGCAGATAGGAAGTCATTTATCAAAAAGGAGAAGATAATAGGTCCAAGAATTGATCCTTGGGGGACACCGATTTGGACTGGGGGGTAGGGTGAAGAGACACTACCAACTTGTACAGATTGCTGTCTGTTATGAAGGTAGGATCAGAACCAGTTTACAGTGGGCTGAGCCAGGTCGAAGGAGTGAAGTCTGTAGACAAGAAGGTGATGGGCTTTTGCCAGACCAATGAAAATGGCTGCAGTGACTTGGCCTTTGTCCATGGCTGATTGGATGTGGTCAGTAACTGGAAGCAGAGTGGACACAGTGGAATGTTACTTCCTGAAACCAGATTGGAAGGGTGAGAGGAGATCTGAGACTGTTTGATGTTCCAGAAGCCTTGCATAAATTAGGGAGTCCTGGAGTTTGGCATTGGCAGGAAGAAGAGAAATAGGCCCATAGTTGCCTGGGGAAGTGGGATCACCACCTTTATGGAGGAGGAGCACCTTGGCCAATTTCCAGGCTTGTAGGACCAAGTTGGTTTGAGGGAGAGGGTGAGGAGATGGGCAAGAGGGTCTGCAAATGCGGGTGTTGATATGTGAAGGATCTTGGAGCGAAAGGCCATCCAGGCTGGCCTTGGAGGGGTTTAGTGACATAAGTGCCTGGTAGACTTCTTGTGAGGAGATGGGGGTGGAGTTGAAACCAGTGCCAGATGGAAAGTAAGGGGGGGGCTGCCAGAGTAGGACTGGGAAGGTCAGGGAGAGCAAAGGTTGTGATACAGGAGTTAAAAAAGTTGACGATTGAGGCAGGGTATGATAATGTACCGTCTACAGTGTTTAAGTCTAGAGGTGCTTGAGACAGATGGGTGTAAGAGGGAATGGATAACTTCCCAGAAAGCTGAGGGAGAGTTGGCGGTCGCCTGTAGTTGGGAATTGAAGAAATTTGATTTTGCATTTCTAATGGCCTTTGTGCAGGAATTTCTAAGGGCTTGTATAGTTGCAGATGTGAGGGCAGAAGGGACGCCTTGAAATTTGCCCATAATTTGTCCCAGGTTTTACACAGGGCGATGAGGTCCAGTGTTACCCAGGAGTGGTGGAGCCTTTTTACTCGCACCTTTTTTAGTGGCACATGGGTATTCCAGATATGGGTTAGGGTGTTTGAAAATAGCTGGATGCACATGTCTACATCAGGGGCTGAGTAAGTGGGAGACCAGTCTGCTTGGGAGTAGGTCCTGAAGGAGGGAGTAGGAGTCTAGATTACAGAGCAGGCAGTGCCATATATATTTAGGGGTGGATACGGGAATCGAGGCTTTCCTTATACAGAATGTGATGCAGTGATCACTAAGGGCATTGGGTAGTGTACCCGCAGCAGAGAAGCGGTGGAGATGGGAGGTGAGCACCCAGTTGAGTAGAGTGTGGTTGGAGGATTTAGGGTTGAGGTGAGTTGGCTCTGAGATCAGCTGGGTGAGGTTGAGTGATTATATCTTTAGGGTAGAGGACTTGGAGGAGGAAAGTCAGTCTAGGTTGAAATCTCAAGGAGGATGAGCTACCCTTAGCTGTGAGGGGAAGAGGTGGCAGATGCACTCATCAACAGAGTTTTGAGCTGCTTTATTGACCCGTTCCAGGAGGCAACTGCCAGTAGCAGAAGCCAAACAAGCAGTTTGGGGCAATAGTGGGCAATGAACACAGTTCAGGCAGTTGCAGGCAATATCACGCAGTTCAGACTGTTGCAGGCACTAAAACACAGTTCAGGCAGTTGTAGGCAATAAAACACTGTTCATGCAGTTGCAGGTTCCATCAGATCAGACACAATTTCAGCCTTATTGCAACTCTAAAATGCCCCAAATGCTCTCTTATTCCAATGCTAGCTTGATAAGGGAGCTGCTAGTCAACTCCTTTCTCAGCCGCCTCTATGGGCGGTGTGCAGGTAAGAAATAATTAAAACCTCTTCAACACCAATGTGACCCAGTCACTATTCTGATGCTCACAAAACAGGGGCGCCCATAGCTAAATACCCACCTTGTGGGATGCTAAATCCTCTCTTGTGCCCGGGAACTAGGGTGTGATAGAGACAGATAGGGTACCTGGACTTACCAGCCCTTCCCCACTTTAGCCTAACTAAGCTTCCAATATAAATGGAATTTCCTGGCAGACCACCAGCCCAGCGTCAAGGCATCTGTCTGTGGCCCGGCGTCCCAGGTTTGGGGACAGACTCGTGTGTCAGAGTGCCAGCCGGTGGCAGAAGGATTGAGTATCCTAGGAACTGCACTCCTTCTCCGGGGAGGGAAGAGTGTTCGCACAATGTGGACCTCTAGCAGAGTCTGGGAGTCACACGCAGCTGGCACCACATGTCGGGGCGGGCAGATGCTGGCATCATTGCACATCCCCAGGGAAAATAGCTGCAAAACTGCCATCCGCTAATGATGGCCCCCACTCCGCCACTGCTCCTGCTCAGACTATGATTCATGGGGGTCCTGCTCACGACCCCTGCCCTGGGGCAAGCCAGGCCAAAGACCCATATTTCTTGAAGGGGCACCTGCCTGGCAGTTCTGCCCGTGGGGGCCAGTCTGGGGATGAGGATGGGGACAGTGAGCGGAATGGAAAACCAGAACCCAAAGGGGAAAGAAACTTGCATAAAAAAAGAAAAGAAATGGGAATTGCCTTGTCCCTTTAAATAATGCCCCCAGGAGATGCCCCTTAAATATTTATTTATTCCAGTTAGGATATTTCTGCACTTAACCCTGCCCTTGCTCTATCTTAGCTCTGCCTCTGGGAGCTTTTCTCATAAATATTTAAATCTTTAGCTAAGGGCTTCCTTGCCCTAACCCCTCCCTTGGGAATCACTATGCCCAATTACTTTTAAATATTTAAACTTGAGGTCCTTTGACCCACCCCTTGGCTCTCAGCTGACCTTTCCTGGTGCCCTACGTGCTTCTTAACAATAAAAAAACTTTCTCTACACTTTAAGTTTGGGCGGACAACACTCTTCTTCTTGTGCTGCCGCTGACTCATTGTCCTGGCATGGGTTGGAGACTGGAGGGACTGTGAGGTGGGAGGCTTGCTGGCAGAGAGAGGGACCATTTCAGGTAAGAACCAGATGGCAGGGGGTCTTGCGGGACCTCACAACACTCGATGACCTCTTGTCCTCACTAGATGCAGCTCTGGTGGATAGGATTAACTTTTAAAATATAAAGTAAAACAAAAAATGGGGCTAAACAGAGCCCACACCGTGGTCCGGGGAAGTTGTCTTCTTTTCTTGCACCAACCACCACCCACTGAAGCCACCGCACTACGGAACTGGAGGATGACTGGAGACTGTTGGTCAAGGAGCAGAGGCATACAGCACAGCCCACGGGACAGCTTCAACCTGCCAGGTAAGCTAGATGGGTCCCCACCTGCTGTCCTGGTCCTCACCCTTTAGGAAGGGACATCCAGTACAAAATCATTTCAACCAGGTGACCAGGTATTACTACTATTACCCACCTCCACTCACAAATTATTGATGAAGTGGCAGGGCCCCTACAAAGTGGTCGCCAAACTGGCCCAGTGACATATGAAGTAGAAACACCTGATAAAAGGGCAGGTAAAAGATCTACCATGCCAATCTATTAAAAGGTGGCATGAGAGATCCACTCAGGGATACAGTTGATGGTAGTGCCTGAACTTCATGGATCAGAGTTGGAAACTGCATATGGGCCAGTTAGAAGGAGGACATTCCCAGCAGACATAATACGGAACTGTAAGGGGTGGGGCATATTGCCAGATTTTGTTCATCAAAAAATGTGATATAACCCATCTAGCCTTATTAAAATCTGGGTATGTGACAACTACAGTGGGAATAAAAGGACAGGAGGTGGTGGGATTGGTGTTAGAAGTGGGATCTGGTCATCCGAGAGATAGGTTGTGGAGCACAGATGATGGTGGTCATGCTGAGAGGAGCTAGTACCACTCTGTGACATTTGTTTTTTCTTCAGAAAGAGTATCTGAAGCTATTTCTTTTGGAATTTGGAGTTTATTTGCTTGTTTTCCTGAAGTTTTCTTTATTTTGTTTGCTTTGATAAAAGTCACTAATTCAATTGGTGTAGTTTCAAGAGAAAACTTGTGTCAAGTGTTGTCACTACCCACACCCGCTCACAGTTTGGTGACCAGGGAAAATGCTAATTTTTTTTAAAACGGAAGACTCGGGGTTCCAGAATCCTGAGTCCATGTCAAAAACATTGGCCTTCTTTTCAAAAATCAACACCATGCGTTGGACAGGGACAGCAGTCCCAGCACATGGGTGACCGCTGTTCATGCTGCTTGCTCAAAGGGGGAATTCTGTTAAATGGAGCAGGCAGCCAACAGTGGAAAAACTTTCTTTTGTTTTCTTTTTATTTATACTGCTCTGCGTGGAGATTAGAGGGGGAGAACACTGACAGGTGCCCCTATCTACATCCCTCTATGCTGCCCACATTACCAAGGGGGTTCATTAAAGGGCACCTATTTGTTTATTTAATTATTTCTGTGGTGCCCCCATACTTTGGGGCACTACAATTATGTTAATGAATAACAAGGATCCATGGCTAAAAACTAGTAAAAAGTGGAGTTCAGAAGCAAACCTAAATCTTTCGAATCAGCAGTGGTAAAATGCATGTATTAAGGCAAATAAACATTATACTTATGTGAAAAATAAGTCCATTCAGAAAACAATAATTGACAGAGCTTATATTACACCCCAGATCTTAGGAAAAATTGGTAACTCTGTGAATATACAACGTTGGCATCAATGTAGCGCTATTGGCAATTTAGACCACTGTTCATTGACTTGCCCACAAATACTAGAATGGTGGGAACAAACCAGCAAATTATTGGGCCAGATTTTCAAAGGAGGATGCAGGATTTATGTCAAGCCCTGCATCCAACTCTTTTTTTGGTACAGCAGCACCAAACACCGTAACTGCATCCGATTTTATTAGGTCGTGTGCCCTTGCAACAGTTGACCCAATTTATGGCAGCTTGCGCTAAATATTTAGAGCAGATCCAGTAAAAAGGGTACCTGGGATTGCCACAAGATAGACCAACAAAAAACTGGTCTAACTGGTGGCAATCAGCGCACGGGAGAAAAATCCTGATCACCAGCCAGTGAATGGCGTAAGCTCTGTGTACCATATGTTCAGCGCACCCGGGGCTTGTGGCATTTGCCAGTGTTTGAAAATCCGGCCCATTGTCTGTTATTTTGAAAACACCGATCCCGTGTGAATTCAAAGAACTGATGTTTAATGATACAAGCAACCTTAATCTTAATTAAGCTGGAAAGAAGATAGTCACCAAATGTGCAATGGCTACAAAAGACTGATTTTGAGAAATGGAATGCCCAGTCCCAAGAAAACTTTGAAAACACAGCTAGTGGTTCTTGTTGAAAGAAGCAATGGCAAATGAAAAAGTGTGGTATGATTGATCTGTACCTGAAGACTTTCTTGAACTATAATTGAAGAGAAACAGAAGCCATCCTACCACCACTATTAGCTTTATAAGTTCTTATATTGTAGAAGTTTCATTACTTATAATACTTACACAGCCAAGAATAATGTCCAAAAAAATTAAAGGGAAAGAACTGGAATTTTTAAGTGCTAATTGGATCACATTAGACTAATATAAGAAAGGGGTTGTTGAGGTAATTTAAATTATAATGTTTGTATGTGATTTGTGCTTATCTTTTCCTATATATGAACATGATTGCTAGGAGACCCTTGTAGAAGTTGTTTTAAGTGTTTTTTCAGGGACATGTTTGTACATTTCCCCATTTGTTGTACATAATTAAATGAAAATCAATAAAATATTGAAAAAAATAGCTGCCTGTTTTATAGTACTGATCTTAGTAGGCAGCTGCAACATTTTGCAAGGCCGCAAAATGTACCTTTAGTTTTTAAACATGAATTGATTTTATTTACAATTTGTGGACAGACACAGACATCCAGTAATGCAATTGAATACCAAAGGGTACAGTGCAGGAACAAAGGCTATTATGGGCTATAGACTAGGCAGAACAGGCACTACCGTGAACTACTAATAGCCCACTCCAAGACTGCAAGTAAAATGGCTGCCCAAGTGCTTCCTCAAGGGTAAATACACCCTCTGCTTCACAGTTTATTTACCCAGGACAGCTCAGCTGAGAAGCAGCATCTCATTTCCAGTGGGGGCCAGCTTTTACCCATTTCTGCAGTGGGGTGAGCTAAAACACAAAGAACTTAAAGTGACTGGCCAGGGGTCAGCCTATCAGTGCAGTGCTAGGGCTACCACTCATGACATCACTAGCACAGGTTTGGGAATGAGTTAAGGATTTTGGGGGCTGGCTGAGAGGAGGAGGATCCAGCATCCCAATGAATGCTCTCCTCCTGGGAAGGAGAAAGGCAACATCTTGCTCTGCTGTTGCTGCCTGTGAATGCACAGGTGGTGGTATGGTATCCACTTGGTGAGGAGAGGAAGATTTGGTTTGGCACTTGTCAGGGCATGTTCATGTATGTAGCAGCCTGGACATCTATCGTTGGGCCCATGTCTTCACAGGGAAGGGAAGGGAGACTAAGGGAAAAGTCCCTCCTCCATAGTAGCCCAACAGTAGGTGGTCATCTACCAGTGGAGAAGCAAAAATCAGAATAAAAAAAGAGATTTGTCAGTCCCAGCAGAAAAATTGGTGTTAGCATCAGCATAATTATATTACACAAAATTACTGTTAAGTTGAAATTTGAGGGCCGTTCCATTTTTTATTTATTTGTATATTCGAAAACAACCTTTGAGTATACACTCTTTTACAATGGTTCCACAACAGGATATAAAACAGCAGAGACATAACAAAAACTTGACAGGTAACACAAAACATAAGATTGCTATGTAATACAGAAAATAGATAAATAATATATTTGAGTAACTTAGACAACTGAAATTAAATAGTGGGAGAAGAGTCCCAATTAGCAACGTCTGACATAGCTGCCCAGGGCCCTGTCAAGGTAGAGTATCAGAAAGAGTAGGAGAAAGAAGGGGGAGAGTGAGGATGAGGAGTAGATTAGAGGAGAGAGAAAGAGAGAGAAAGAGGGATTGGGAGAAGGAGGATATTTAGGGGAGAGTGGGTGGAAAGGGAGGTGGGGAGTATGGAGGGAGGGAGGAGTTGGAGGAGCTAGAGAGGGGTGGCAAGGAATGAAAGATGGGGTCCAGGGTAGGTATAACAGGAGGAAAGCTCAGACAGACAAAGGGGTATCCCGGTTGAGGATTTTAGATTGATGAAGGCATTATCCACCACTTTTTGTTTGTGTTAAACTTTATCGCTTCAAGTTGTTTATGTCTATAGAAGTCATTATCCTCTCCGCTCATGACATAACTACCTGTTGCCAGGAATATATTCTGATGTCACAAGCAGATGATTATAACTTTGAGGTGGGAAATAGGCAGGAACACATGCTGTCTGGTGCACAAACAACCTCTTTTCATGCAGATGTCTTTCGCGACAAAGTATTGTTGGCTAGTTTGATACCTTTTATTTAATACTGTGTGGAATGTTATGGTTCTGGTGCAATAAAATTCCACAGAATTTCATAAATCTCTGCCTAATTCCATAGTATTTTGCTCATAGTGAAATTCTGAAATTTTTAAAGTGGAATGTTTTCCGTGGATTAGTAATGCACAGTTCACAGAAATTGCAGATTCCTTTTTCGCAGTCCTTGGAAAATTATTCCGCAGTTTGCAAAATCCACAGAAAGTTGTTCAGCAGTTTGAACAGAAATGTTTTTGGAATTCCACAGAATTCAAAAAGAAATCCCAAAAAGCATTTCAGAAATGGAATTGCTGTTCATATGAATTCCCTGAACAAATTCTGCATTCCACACAGCTCCGATTTAATTTACTGTTTTGTGCTAGTTTGTGTGAGATTTAAGCAATAAACCATGACAAGCTGTGGGTGATGCTGGGTTTACCCATGCCTGGCATGGTTCAGTCATGCAAGCAAGTGACCAAATCTCAGCAGGCATTGGTAAATCCCAGCATCACCCATACCCCAGAGTGGTTTATTGTGATGTCCCACTTAAAAAAATAAGAAAATTACATTTTTCCCCAATTTTAAAATTTTTTTTATAGTATTTATTCTTGCGCCACAAAAAATAGTTCCCTATTACTTGTTAGAGTAATTACCCACCCATGTCTTAGCAAAAGAGAAGAGCATGTGAAGGTTAAAGTTAGTGAGCGGTCATAGCTACTCCATATTCAGTTTCTTTTTATTTAGTGTCATCTCACTGACAGACTGACACTGCTCTGGATCCCACAGCACTGAACACTCGGGCCCTTGTGCTTGACTGCCACCATCCCAGTTCAGCTAAATACATATTTTTACACTTTGATGATTGCTGAACTGGGGAAAGTGTTTTTTCTTTTAAATATGAGTGCTTAATGTTATTGAAATCCTGGCAGCGGAGCCCTGAAACTGGACACACACTTATGAATATGCATGAGCACTGGGATATGCATAATGATAAGTGCATGCCTATTGACACGGCTCACTTTTTGTTTTGTTTTTCCTTCTTCTTCTTGAAGCAGTTGGAGTGGCACTCATCCATAAGGAGCTTACATGATGGAGGTGGGGAGATAGTGGACTTGTACTGGAGGTGACAGGTATCTGGAACAATTATCCAACTTCCTTGCACTGCTGCCTAAGTTCTGAAAGCCAGCTGCAGAAGACCGGAGTGTGGGCAGGAGGTTGGTAATACAGGCACAGCACCGAGTACAGAGAGCTACGTCCGAATCACAGTGTCAGCTGCAGCTGATTTAAAAATAAATTTGATGCTGTACTCTGCTCAGGGACTGCACTAAGGAGAGGTAGTTTGCAGGTAAAAAAAAATGCTCACAAGTCCATGTTTAAATTTACTGCTTTACCAGCGAGCCAATATGGCAGTTTCTCACTTCCTGTTTCAGTGGTTGGAGTGATTTTGAAAATGCATGACTGGTACCTCATCCCATGGGTAATGTCAAAATTTACCATGGCTGAGATGCCAGTCAGCCAGTCAGACAGTGAGGTTTTGAAAGCCATTGTATAATTTGCTTTTTACTGCATGGCAAACTGGATTACTTGCTATTGTATTACACTAAGTTCCTCCTGTATCCTCTAAGATATCCCAACGAAAACTGTGATACTGCATTTGATCCAGGTGGATTTCTTGCATGTTTTGTACAAAGATACAGACAATATGAAGGCCAGCAGACAAGGTCTATTGAGTCTGCTCGATGTGGAGCTCACGTGCGTATGCTATGCTACATGCTGCACTGCCCATAATGTTATTGTTCACAAGCTTTCCGGGCCACATAGTTCCCTTCATCAGGGGCATTGTGGCCCCAAAATCTTGTGTACTATACTATCTTTGTACAAGACACATGTTGGTCCAATAAAATGTATCAAACTATCCAGCGACTCTGTTCTATGTGATTATATAGCGACTGCATAAAAGCGATTGTTATTATTGTGACCTGCATTCTCGCCGAAAACATTTTCGGTGATATCTAGAAAAAGGCTACCAGGAATTGTGCATGCAGGGAGGCTGTGCCCCCCCCGCACCCTACTGAGGCAGGCTTCACCCCCGCACCCCCCTAAATAAAGATTCTCAACTCTACAGGGGTTCATGTTGGGGAAGGGGCACATCCCGGTTCAAAAAAAAAATCTAAGTCCCCAAAAGGAACAGCCGCCCCGAGTCCCGAACCCAGGACCTGCTCTGTCAGAGCCAACCACCCTACCCACCACATTGCACGGTTGACTCGGTGGAAGCAGGCTCACCACAGGGTCACATCCCTGTTCCCCATCCCTCACGTCCTGTTTCCCATCCTCCTTCCTGTCTACCATCCTAACCCCATGCAGTTGCAACTATTCACTGTCCCTCTATAGTCTCCACAATGATAGCACCATCATATGGGTGCGCGTTATGACAGTCGCCCATATGTGGTTGCTACATCACAGCATAGCCACCGACCTGGTTTCCGCGAACAAAGGCTGCACTCTCTCCTGTGACAAATATTAAAGCCCTGAATTTAAACATTTTGGGAATGTTATGGGATTTGAGCCTTGCTGAGTACAACATCACCATTTTCCAGGAAACTGGAAACTAACTTTAAGGTACAGTTCTTGTCCAGGATGACACAGTGAATATTTGGTCCCAGTGGGATTTGAATCTGTGATCTCTTGGTTCCCAAGCTGGTGCTATAAGCCCTAGACCACACTATAAGATAAAACAATAGGGGAAAAAGAAAAGTGTAGGTTAAGATGCATTTCTGCACTAATATCCAACGAAAAAGCCCTTGAGTGGGGTTCTCTAAAGTCATAAAATAGTAGCAACTCCTAGCTGTGTCAGGTGGGATTTCAGTCATAACATGGAGCTATTTTCAAAAGCTGGACTTATCTGCAAAATTACTAGCCATTTTGTGGCATTTTATGTTCACTCTTTGGATCACAAAATGGTAAAAATTGATGCAAATAATAGGCCAGATTACTTCAGGTCTGAAAATGGTGCCCGGGTACATACCTGAACATTGCCAATTGGACAAAACTAAGTCTGAGTTTTGAAAACTGGTCATAGCTATGTCCTAGCTTTGAAAACTGGACAGAGGGGCAATTTTGCTTCTGTCCAAAATTTTACTATAGAAAAGCATCTTGACGTAGAGTCTGAAAACCAGTCATTCCTAAGTCTAGCTTTACTCAAGTGCACTCGGCATCTGATTTACTCTACTTCAGGCAAGTCTACAGCTTAACTGCCTGTCAGCACTCTGAGGGCTTTGCTTGGCAGAGTTTCAATCAGCATATTGACTTTGCCAGTCATCACAGTACGTGGAAAAGAAAACAAAGATCTTGAAGATTGTAAAGTGCCATATCTGATGCAATATAAGATGCTTGAGGGTGGTTTTGCCGTGAGGCATAAAATAACAGTGATTCATCTCACAGTATGGTTTGAAGTGACTATTCTAAGATGGGACGATATATGCATTATGATATCTGTCAGTGCATTTACATGCCACTGAATAATCTGATCTTATCAGAAATATCAGTATTTTAAACAAAACTCCAGCCATATGTAACCCCCATGTGGTGGGAGTACTTATCATACCCTTTAAGGGATATTTTGGGCTTCATTAGTTACCCAATCTGGCCTCTTCCCAGCAGCAGGGATTCCACTGGTCAGAGGTCCCAAAGGTGCATGGGGCCATAAATTGCAGTTTTGGCACAATTAAGGAGAGCCCCACCATGGGAGTAATGTGGCGGTGAGAGTGTGGGAGCAGGGCAGTTGTCTGCCCCCACATGAAAAGATTCAGTTCTGGTTATCTGGGTGTATGCAAGGTGGCAGTCTGACATGGAGGCAGCCGTGGTTGGTGTTTCAGGATGGCACTGTTGGTGAAGCCAGGGAAACCTGCTATCCATTATGTAAAGCCAATCTTGAGCCCTGGCCAGAGTGGATTGATCGACAACTTGGAGGAGGAAGCCTTGAACCTGTGGCTATCCAAGTCAGAGTGAGGTCAGAGGAAAGATCAGAACAGTATGGAGACACAGGAGATGCAGAGGATGCTCAGCTTTGAGCATAACTGCCATCCCAATTGTGGCAGCTCCGAGGGGACTGGCGAGACAAGTCTGTGGCCAGTGCAAGAAGGAAGGAGCATTCCGTGTAGAAGAGCCTACCTGATTGTGGCCAGCGGTGAGGACGTTCCATTATTTGAAGTTAAGGAGGGAAATCGCTTGCTTGTAGTGGGAGTTTGGAGTGCTTGAGAAGGAGGAAGGGCGATGGAAGGGCCGCAAATTGAGATGGCTTCCTTAAGTCTGCCACCTGGAACAGTCATAGAGGATCAGTAAGAGTAGTGAGGAAGGAAGGAGAGAAGCAGCCCTGATCTGAGCTGGCTATTCCCCTTGCTTTTCTGGACTTGGAGAACAAGAAGTGAAAAGGGAATGTTTGGAACTTAGCGCTGCCTTGTATTTGGGGTCACCTGGCCCTCAGGATTTAAAACCTTGCTACCCAGAACAAAAGTGGCTACCCAGCCAGGGAAGAATGTGTGTTTGTGGTGGGGGGCAGCTGCATTGTAACCACCTTTACTCCAATGAGGCCCCTGGGTCCAGAGGACTGTAACTGTACACAGTGTTATGAACTTGCCCCAGTGGGATGCCATGTTTGACTTTAATTCTGTTGTGAACCTTCCATTATTTGACCTATTCTGCAGTCTAACTTGAAAATCTCCCTTGCAGTCCAGCACCAGAGACGGCTCCCTGCTAGCAACAAAGGATCCATCAACATAGCCAGATCCTGGTTAGTATTATCAAAAATGAACTGGTCCATGTTTCTGTTGCTGTGAGCAACCCTCCCGATTTCACCATTGGTCATATCCTTAGATCGTGGATGAGAGGAGTATACATCTAAATTGCAGTATTCAAATACTGAGTGAGTATTCTGAGTACTAGTACTAGTATTCTGAATAACAGAGGAATATTCCTCTTGTATTCTGAGTACTAGTAGAATACCATACTGCATAAATGCAGAATGCTCAATAGTCCAAATATGTTACAGCCTAAATGCTCTGAGCATGTGTATGACATATGAACATTCAACATAGTCAGCAGGAGAAGGCCTTTGGTCTGTCTAGTCTGGTCAATTACACAGCCCCAGATCCACAGATTACATTGTGCACTGCCCCTTCTCATTAACCCTGATCTTCCCATTCACCCCGTCTCACCCTTCTTGAACCTCCCTCTCCTACCGTCTTCTGATGACTACCTCAAATATGAAGTCATTCTACTCTAACACCACCCAC
Organism: Neoceratodus forsteri; assembly: GCA_016271365.2. Taxonomy (NCBI): domain Eukaryota; kingdom Metazoa; phylum Chordata; order Ceratodontiformes; family Ceratodontidae; genus Neoceratodus; species Neoceratodus forsteri. The sequence goes on along the minus strand of CM028129.1, from coordinate 1,702,348,001 downwards.
TCTGTAAAGAAATATCTCTTGACCTCTTTCTTGAACCAGTTTATAACAGTGCCCTCCTTGTGGTTTTGTTTTCACTAAGACAGAAAAGGTCCCTGATGTCTACCTTGCTTATACCTTTCAGGTACTTGAAGGTTTCAGTCATGTACCCCTATCCCTGCCCTCCTCCACTGAGTACATATCGAGGTCTCAGTCTGTCTTCATATGCCCTGTCCTACTGTCCCTAATCATCTTTGTCGCCCTCCTCTGAACTGCCTCAATCTGGTTGATATCCTTCTTTTGGTAGGGTCTCCAGTATTGTACACTGTACTCCATGTTCGGTCTCACCGATAACCCGAGACAGTGGCAGGGTAATCTCCTCCTTTCTGCTCATGAACCCTCTAATAATACAGCTGAGGATTCTGTTAGCCTTGGCTGCTGTCGTTCTACACTGCACAGCCTGCTTTAGCTCACTGGTAGGTAATGGCTATTCCCCAAGTCCTTTTCCTCTTCTAATACAGTGACCTTGACTGCCATGACTGTACTTAAACCTCAGATTTTTTACTCCTATGTGCATGACATTGCACCTCTTAGCATCGAATCTTAGCTGCCGTATGCCAGACCACCTCTCCAGCTTTGATAGGTTTTCTTTTAGTTTCTGCACTCCTTCCTCTGTGTCCACCCTTCCACAAAGCATGATGTCATCTGAAAAAAGTCAAATTTTGCCTTGAATGCCATCCCTAGTGTTATTAACGAACACACTGAACAACACTGGACCAAGCACTGACCCCTGCAGGACCCCACTTGTAACTTCCCTTGTACTTGAGAGATCTCCCACCATCACCAACACCACCCCCTGGGTCCTACCACTGAGTCAATTTGCAACCCACCTTGTTAATTTGCTTCCTGCCCCTAGATCCTCTAACTTCCTGATTAGCCTCTTCTGGGGCACCAAGTTGATGATCTAGCTAAGTATAGTATATCAACTGCCTTGTGTCCTTGTCTGCTGCTTTTGTTCCAGTCGAAGAAGCTGATGTTGGTTTGACAGGATCTCCCTGACATCAACCCATGTTGTCTCTCATCCTGGAGGCTGTTTGCCTCAAGGAATCCTGTTAGCCTTTCCTTCAGAATGATTTCCATTGTTTTTCTCTGACTCCATTCCATTCAATACCCATCCCCTATGGGTCTTGAAGCCACCCAAAGGTGAAGAAACGTGAAAAACACATCAATATTTCAGTCCTTCCTCCTTCCCCAATCCCCTGTAAAAATTATTTACTTTTACTTACCTGGCCATATGGCCAGAACCTGCAGACTGGCACAGTGTGCCACAGCCCAGTTTTCAGTTTGCACCCCCTTTCTCCTTCCGCCAGAAGCTGAATGCTAGAACCGACCATCCCAGGTCCCCAAAGTGGTGCGCGACCAAGTCACTTCACCAACTGAACCCACTCAAACTGGGCTGCTTGCTTGTTGCTTGGTTGCTGCTGTGGCTGCTACCACACTGCCCTGATCAAGGCCTATGAAGGCTGCCCACACTGCTGTCACCACTGCTGCTAAGCCTAGCTTGCTGCCATGGGGGTCTGTGCAGTTTTTTTTTGCAAGGCGAGCCTAGTAGAGTAAGTAGGTAGCCTAGTCTTGAGTTAGCTTCTAGCTCACCCTCTGCCCCTTTAGCCACCAGGGGAGATGGAGACTCACTAAGAGTAGACCAACAAAAATATGCTGCCACAACACAGCTATTGAGAGTTAGTGCTCACTGATTCCTCCAAGCTGTGGTGTGCAATCTGTCTGCTCTGTGGCTGGAAAGACGGTGTTGCACTTGCAAGACTCATGCACTCTTTCTTGGCTGGAGCTCATCCACATCACATGTGATGGTGCTGCCGCTAATAGGTGGAGTGGTGGACAACACAATACAGACACAGCTGAGTCTGGAGAGTACCTGCAACATGAGTACACACAGGCCAGGGGCACTTATTATGCAAAAGATTAAATCCAAATTTCATGCCATCATTGCCACAGAACAACCTAGGCACAATACGGGGGCAACTGCCCTTCTCTGCCCTACCTAAATGGCACCACTGTTTAATGGTAGAAATTCATTCTCAACTACTAATGCAATGGTTTCCACTGTGTTCTGAGTGCAGGTATCTCCATGTTTCAGGATGTGTCCTGATCATCATGTGGGTTAGTGTCCCTCACTGTCCCTCATTTGAGTGTCCATGTCCCTCATTTAAGTGACAAAATGTAGGTATGGTGCCTGCTTCCAAGACCCTACTCATATGGCCATAGTGTATATGCTCCATACAGAATGACAAAGGGAAAGTAAGTGACATGAAACAGTCATGGAGAAACACATTTGTTGCACTAAATATGCATAAGGGATTTGATTGGTCCAAAACAAAAAGGTTAGGCTTCACAACACAGAGGCCCCTCTTCATACATCTGGAATGGGGGATGTTGACTGGCTATATCCCAGGCATTTAATGCAGTAAGCAAACAATACTTTACACATCAATGGGGATTTAATGACAAAAATCAAAAGCCGTTGTTACAAAAGGATCAGAATTAATGAATCCACCTAATTTTTATGAGAATTCAAATAAAAATGTATTTTAATGACTCTAATTGCTAGTAGTATAAGAAATAGAAACGGATGTGTTTTTTATATGAGATTTGTACCAGCTTAGCTGCTGCACTCATGTCAAGCATGCAGCATGTGATGTGATGTGATGTTTAAATGATGTTCACACCAGCTTACCTGCTATGCACAAGTCATGCTTGCAGCATGTGAATCTGATTTGCTTTTTAGACCTGGTTCACTTAGGATCACTTTGTGTATGCAAACTGCATGCAAACATTGTACAATTAAGCATGTGACATGCATTCTGCATGTACAAAACTTACGTATATTTTTGTAAGGGGTGAAGCCTACTGAAAATGACATATTGTCTCTCATCTGCCCTATCCTGGGTGCATACATTGTAAAAATGTCTCAAGAGAGGATTGCCACTGAAAAGGAGATATTGAATCTCCACTGTGCTACCCTGGGTACATACAGTTTAAAATGGATATGTCCAGTTTTCCTACTCCACCCCATGACCTATTGTCCAGACAGGTTTTCATCCTCCCCATCACTCCCTGCGGTCTGCCCCTGAGAAACCATTAAGCTGTTTACTCTGTCTGAACACATTAATGGTTTTGGCACCCACCACCTCTGCCGGTAGCTTGTTCCATGGTTCAACCACTCTGTCCCTGTAAAGTCAAACTTTCTAGCATCCCTCCTGAATTTCCCCGCCATCAGCTTACATTCATGTTCCTTTGTTTTTGACCCACCGTTCCTGCTAAATAGTTCCTCATAGTTTGCCTTATTTATTCCTTTCAGGAACTTGAAGGTCCATATCATGTCCCCCCCCCTCTCCCTTCTGGCCCCCAGCAAGTTCATGTTTGTTGCCTTCAGCTGATCCTCATAGGTTCTGCACTGTTGGCCCTGAATCATTGTGGGTACTTTATGCTGCACTGTATCCAGCCTGGTCTATCTTTCCTCAGATGAGGACTCTTGAACTGGATGCAGTGCTCCAGATGGGGTCTCACCAGTTATCTATACAGAGGTAGTATTACCTCATTCACCCTACTACTGAAACCTCTTCCAATACAGCCCAACATTCTGATAAAAGCCGGAGAACATTGAAAATGAGATACTTCATCTCTGCTGGCCTATCCTGAGTCAATATATTGCAAAAGAGTGTAAAAGCAGGACTCCATTGAAAATGAGATTGCATCTCATCTGGTCCATTCTGCATAAATGGGACATCAGAACCCACTGAAATGTGCATCTGTGCTGCTCTATCCTAGGAAAAATACTGGATCCCACTGAAAATGAGAAATTGCCTCTCAGTTGGGCTATCAGTGTAGATATATTATCAAAATAGATAAAATCAGGGCCCCATCAAAAATGAGACACTGCACCGCCGATGTGCTGTCTTGGGTAAATAAAATGTACAAATGGGTAAAAGTAGGGTCCCACTGAAAACAAGACATCACATCTCATCTGGTCTGTCCTGTGTACTGTACATACTGCATATAGTAAAATGGTGTGCAAGCATGAACCCAGTAAAGTACTATATAAAGTACAGCTGTAAAGGTGAGGATAATGTCTTTAAATAAATGCAATTGTAAAGCTCACATGATAACTGCTATACTACAATACGTATACTGTACAATTGTTAAAGAAATAACAAAAAAGTCACAAAGATTAATGAAAACGACAACATAAAACAAATACCAGCCTTATTGGTACAAGCCAAATCAATCTAACTTTCTGATTCGGTCCTGGTCTCTGGAACATCCCATCAGGCTAAATGAGTCCCTCCTACCTGCCCACAGCTAATTCTCCAGCAGTGTCATAACCCCCCCCCGGAGAGGTATAGAGTGGAGAAGTCCCCCTATGAGCATTCATGTGGCATTGAAAGCATGACAGTAGGCTTTGCTGGGCCCAAGTGCACTGGAGGCCATTGTACCTACTGTCCCAGGGTATCTCCTTGTTCCTCCACACCCTGAGCATCGTCGGCCAAGAGCACCAAGGCACGTATGCGTACATATCGAAAGGTGCACTATTGCACTTGCACTAGATGACTCCTCACTTCTCATGGGTGCTTCCAGCTCACTGCCAAATTTGATCACCCAGATGGCAGTATCACAGTGGAGCACCGTCCTTCTTCTTTCCTAGATGAGAAAGCATTTCTGATATGCTCAGTCCTCTTCCCCAGATGGCCCTCAGATGTCCTGGACTAGTTCCCAACCCAGATACCCAGCATCACGAATGATAGCCCCAGCTACTACACCAATAAACCACCTTGTACACTTTAATCATGTTTGTCTTGTTCTTGTCTTTGTCTTGCTCTCCCAGGACCTTTTGAAAGTGAGCCTTGCTCAGTGGAGTGCTATCCTGGAAAAATATACACTTACAAAATAAAATATTACTTTCCATAATGTTGTGTCCTTACAGATATTATTTTTTGTTTTCTTCCTTTCTTTGCTCATATTTTCTTTTGAATAAATGTTGCAATGCTAATTCAGAGTAAACAAAATGGAATCATTCTGTTGACATTCAACACTAATGAAGGACTGGGGGATGATGTTGGAGGCGGCTGCAATATACTGAAACACATTCCTCTTCATAATGAATTCAAAAGGGCACGGAACAGAAACATTATATTCTATCCTGCAGATAGTAGAAAAAATTACTTTGCTAGAGCTCAGAGGTTCTTAAAGTTCAGACACACTTACATAGAGAACAGTGAATTATCTAATCACTAGACATAATCCTATCAATGAAACTGCTTTATTACCTCTTGAATATCACAGCTGCAGCAAGTTAAAAGCTAATAAACTGAACTGTCAACACATTTCTGTCCCTGCAAACCTTTAGCAGGGGTCCTTGGTGTAGCTTCCATGAGAAAAACACATTAAGGAACCAGAGGATTGACTGAAATTAGTAACTTTCAAAAGCAGTTAATTAAAAGTCTTTGCCCATGGTTCGGAGAGGCAGTGTGTGACACTCTCTATGCCCCCCTCCACGTAGTTAAAACTGCACATATCCAAGCATGTTGCTGCCTTCAGACATCCCTTCTGTCTTTCCTGCTTGCTTTCTGCTTGTTTTCCATGGCCATTCTTGGCCGCTGCATCTGGTCCTCTTGCTGTTTGGGCTCTTGCTGTGGTGCCTCCTGAAGGTCCTGGCAGCAGGTCCCTTCCTGCCTGCTGCTAATCATAGCTCTTGGCTTCCCTCTCAGCTGGGTGCTCCCACCTCTCAGCTTAAGCCATTTGTTCTCCAGGTAATCCTTCAACCATTTTTACCCTAGTACTGTACATACTTTAAAATATAACCCAGTGAGATGTTATTAGAACACAGAGATTGGCTGGTGCAAATCACAAACTGGGTGGCTAACCCCAAAAGAAACATGAACTCCAAAAGGTGATAGCACTCAAAGGAGTCAATAGACAAATGATTTACAATGCTTTGATGCTGAGTAAACATACAAATCCCTGCAGTGCAGCTCAAACCCCAGCCTTGACTCTCACCTGTTTTCAAAGGGAGTGAGGCTTAGGGAAGATGTGAGAGCCTCCCAGCCTGCTACCACTCATAGCTCCTGGCTTCCCCTTTCAGCTGGTGGTGTTGCCACCTCTCATCTTCAACAATTTGCTCTCCAGGTGCTCCTCCTATCATTTTTACCCTGATACTGTACATAATTTACTGGAGGCCATATTTCGTGCCTGCTTTCTGTCCGGCAACCCCTTTCTTCTCCTGGCTGCTGCCACATGGTCCTAGTGACCTGGAACAAGTGGCTCGCTCACTGCCTCAATTATACCTTAGATGTGGGGTAGTGTCCTATATTATGGGGAATTGTTCGGTTGAATAGAGTCCCACAGTACCTACAGTGGACATAATCCATCATGAGTTTGTTGAGAAACGGATAGAAGAAGAAGTGATGGTCACTACTTGTGAGAGAGCAACGGATGAAAGAAGAGTTGCAGGTTTTTTATTTAGGAGGGAGGATGGATGGCAACAGATGAAAGAAAGTGAAGGTTAGAGAGAGAGAGAAGGAGGTTGACATTTTTTTTGTTTGTTTTTGGCCCTGATGTGCCTATGTGTGGGCAGGAAGTATGGTGATATGGATGGATTATACTGGCAAGTCTTAGCTAGTGTAGATATAAAAGTAAATGTGAGGCTTAGGATAAAATAGAAATACAGGTATGGTATGTATGCCCGCTTTGTAATTAGGGAGGCAGGAAGGGGCAGGGCCAAATAGACTGTATAAAGGAGAATGACCATGGGGTTGGTGGGATTAGGGGTAGCGCATGGGCAGAACCTTTGTTTCTGCTACCTGTAAAAACAATCAGTGATGTTCTTCCTTTTAGATGTACCAAGCCCTTGTTACATCAACTGCACATAAAACCAAAGTACACAGAACTGATAGAATGGAAAGGAAACTTGTTGTTTTTATGCTAAGGGGCATGGAGTAAGTGTTCCAACAGCTCCTTATGCAGAGAGAACAGCCGCTGGCTGGGTCTGAGAAGAGCGAGTGAGGAGAGAAACCACCTCAGTGATGAAAGGAGCCCAGACTGTGAACTCCAAGGGGGATTCACCCAGGTAGAACTGCTGTCAAGGAATTCCTGCTTCTGCACCTGTCAGAGTCTCCCTTCCCTCCATGACTGGTCTCTCTCAAGTTGGTGAAGATCAGTGAAGCTCAGCAGACAGTAAGGCTAGGGCTGACCAAGTTCCTATGACAAGCCTAGGGTGCCCTTTGTGTCTGAGCTGTTGCTTCCAGCTGAGAGCTTTCTATTAGCTGACCACTATTTCAGTAGTGGCAGCAGCATATGAGTTAATTAGCACACGCACCTATGGCGCCTTGTTAATGCCGTACTAGCCTATATATATAAATCCTTATCTAGTGGGCAGTAGCCTGCGTTTTCTGCAGTTTGTTCTAAATGTTATACAGTACAGTAAACCGACCAGCTCATGCCACATTGGTGTCTGCATGATTATTGCATGGTGTCAGAATGGACCGCCTACAGCCTCCCACCACTCTCAATCTACATAGAAATGTTGCCGAAAACTGGAGTAGATTTAAGCAGCAATTTGAAATTTTCTTGGTTGCCAGTGGACTTGCTGAAAAATCCCAGAAAATCCAGGCTATGACCCTCTCGCACATGGCTTGCCCTGAAGCATTAGAGGTATTCAGTACTTTCATTTGGGAAAAAGAGGAAGAGAAGGAGCAACTGAATAAAATTATTGGACAATTTGAGAGGTATTGTAACCCAAGAAAGAATGTGACTTATGAGAGTGATTTGTTCAATACTAGGAGCCAGAATCTGGGTGAGTCCATTGATTCATATGTAACTGAACTGAGGCTAAAGGCTGTCTTGTGAAACTGGAGATTTAACTGAATCGTTGATCAGAGATAGAATTGTATGCGGTATACAGAGTGACCATGTGAAATGCAGACTGTTGAGAAGAGCGGCCTTAACATTAGATGATGCCATAGATATGTGCAGGGCCGCTGAACTGAGTGAAATGCAGATTAAACACTTAAGTGGAAATGCTCAGGATAAAAGTTCAGTGAAAGTAGCAGTTGTGCAGGAAGAAAGAATAAAAGCAAGTGCCAATGTGAGCTAAGGGAGTTATGTACTTCAAGCGAATGAAATCAAACGTGAAAAGTGTGGTCATGAGCATGAGATACACAAACGCCCAACATATGGACAGTATTGTAGATTGTGCCACAGAAAAAAATAACTTTACTAGAGTATGTCATGTGGGCAAACGCAGTGAGATCCATGTTGTTGGTGAAGATGCCCAGGAAAATGACAGTACTTTTAGTACTGACACTGTGACTACCTATAAACCCAAGATTGATTGGAGTAAATCTGAGCATAAATGGGAAAATGGTGACGCTCAAATTAGACACTGGAGCACAGTGTAATGTGATGCTCTTTCAGATGTGGTAGGTACAAGTTTATTGATCGACATATCATCTTTACAATCATAAAAACATTGGGCTCGATTCTCAAAGAGTTACGCCTGGCATAACTTGACTTACGCCAATAAAAATGGCACATGTAGCAAGTTACACCAGCAGTTGCAAATAACTGGTATTTCAAAGCAGCCTGCTGTTACGTCAGAGTTGCACCAAAGTGACCCTACGCCACCAATTACACCCAAACCCCCTGTGACATGGCGCTTAGGGTTTATGCAGCAGTTGTGCCCTATTTAGGAAGGGCAGCAACAAAGTTCCCCAGGGCACTATTCTTTAACAACCCCAGAGGACATTCACTGAAGTACAGTTATGCTATTTTAGCTGGCGTAACTGTACTTACGCTCTCTGGGAGTTGCGGCTTTGTGCCCCTGGCCCATCCCCAGAGGACATGTCACACTCCCCCACCAATGCCCTGCAGGGCTCAGCATGCCCCCCAATGCCCCTTCTCTGAGTTGTGTAAAAACAGCCTACAGGGCATAGCATGTCCCCTAATGCCCCGTACCCCAATACAGTCATTTGTAGCCTCAGAGGGCTTGGTTTGCCCCCCCAATGCCCTGATCCCTGACACAGTAATTAGTAAGCCCCAAAGGGCTTGGTATGCCCCGATCCCCGACACAGTAATTAGTAAGCCCTGAGGGGCTTCCTATGTCCCCCAAATGCCCCGATCCCCCTTATTGTCAATTGTAAGCCCTGAAGGGCATAGTATGTCTCCCTAATGCCCCGATTCCCAAAATGCATGAGAATAAGTCCCACAGAGCTGAGCATGTCCCCCCACCCCAAACCCCGATCCCCAATCCGCCAGAAATAGCAACCCATGTGCCTCGCAATACCCAACAATCCCTGGTAGTCTAGTGGCCCCCCACCCGGTAATGCCAGACCACCCTGCTATCTCCACCCCTACCCAGCTGGCGACTGGTACAACCCTCCTCTCACCTCTGCCACCAGCCACCGACTGAGCCCTGTCCATGCGCATACTACTGTACAGTACATAGTACGCGCTTAATGAATGACTGTCCTCCTGTACTCCTCCTGTACCACAGCCATGGAAGATCTGCTCCAGCATGACTTCTACAATGTTCTGTGCTAGTTCCAATCAAATGAACACCAGGTCAACACAAATAAAACTGCATCTATGACTTTTGGGACCAGCAAGAAAGTGGCCAGACTCCCAGTTCTGTCTATCTCTCCACCTTGAATGACACCACCTTAGAAGTGATTCATTCCTTTAGTACCTCAGTGTGTGGTAGTTCCCTGTTCACAACAACACCGCCTATGCCAAGCTCCACCCTAAACTTGGTGCCTTGTACCACAGTAAAGATTGTCTCTGCAGGTCCGCCATGAGCTTGTCACCAGAATGGTGCTCCCTGTTTTTTACTATGCATGCATGGTCTATGGTACCACTCCTTGAACCTCCCTGGCCAGACTAGACACCCACTGCAACTCTTTCTGCTGCTTTGTGAACAACTCTCCTTCCTATACTCATCATTACCAACTGTATTCCTCTTCAGCCATTCTCCCTCTACCTTCATGTTACTAAATATTCTGTGCCTCACTCATATCCAAATTCTAGTTTAGGTCCCTTCCCTCTATCCTCTCATCACTCTTCCCCCTCATCCCTTTTACCTCCTGCTCCCTCCACTCCAGGGATCCATGTAAAGTCGTCACTCACTGTTCTCATCACGCCTCTGCTGGACAATTAGGCTTTTCCTATCATCTCCCATCACTTTGGAATCAATTACCCTCTTCATTTCACTTCTCTGCCTCCTGGCTCCCTTGAGTATCAGCTGAAACTCCTTCCCTCCCCCCACTCCTGTTTTTCCTCTGCTTGACTGTTACTCTTGCATTTGGTTCCTACCCCAGGAGAGAGGTGGCTAAAATGCCTTATTTTGTTGTTTCTACATTGGTTGCTTACTTTGCACCTACTCCTGTATTTAATTTTTGTTCATTGACTGCTCTTTATTATAATTGCAAATTGTGTCTGTGCTACAGTATGTATTTGTATATCTTATTCCCTTCCCCCGGGTTGCACTTGGAAATGAGCCTTGGCTCAGTGTGCCTTTTCCGGTCCCCAATTTTCAAATAAATAAATAACTCTCTCACCTCTGCTGCTAAGCCATCAGGTCCAAATGTTCATTCACTCCCAGTCTGCCAACTGCATTTACTGCCAACTGCCCAACCGTAATCACATTTCCAGCTTCACTGACCAAGCACTTCTACTCACATGGGCAGAACAGGGAGCAGTGTAAAAAAAAAAAAAAAAGAACAAGGAAAGGTATGGGGGGAAAGACAGTGATAACAATGAAATGAGAGGTGGGGGGAGGACATTCAGCACAGCAGCTTCAAAAAAAGACTGCCAATCACAACAGTGCCTTCTGCTGCCAAAGGCAGCATTGGAAGGACTGCATAACATATAACCATTTTTTATTCATTTCTACTAACTTTTTTAAATTTGCTTTTCTTCTGTAAACATGTTTTTCCAAAATATAACCCAATACCAATTTTTTACATGCAAAAATACCCTCCAGAGTCAGCACTATGGGCTATATCGGACCATCCAGGGCTTATAAGGCCCTGTGCCTGAGGTGCAGGGCCTCATCAGAATAGGAGTGGCTGCCCCTTGGTGGTCCAGATTACAGCTCAACAGTGCTCACATTCTGCTGGGTATTATTGCTAGATGAATTTATTCCACTGCCTCTGATGGAGTCTTGTCAAAATGAAAGGTCATCACAGCATCATGAGGTTTGCAACAGGTTTACTACATATGATACATTATTGTGAACTGTATAAATCATTGCAATCTCTCTCTCGAATATCACTTTGGTTACAAATACTCTGTGTTTTCTGCATAAACTTATACTAGGTCTTCTGCCTGGCAGCATTATCAAACTTTTTCCTAAATTCATAAATTCCTTTGGCACCAGATCACAAAGCAAATTCACTTTTAAAATTCCTCTGTTCCATTCTACAATGGGTCACAGCTCATTCAGCTCTAGAGCAGATCACATTTTACAGTAATCTTCTACAGTCAGTAACTGCTGTAAACATATATCAGTCTTTAAAATGAGCTTCAAAAACCCTGAATATTTGGTCTGATTGTAACTGTCTAATGTTTTATCGTATTTATCTGTGCTATTTATTTTGTTCTAATAAGTGGTGACGCCTATAATGAATGGATTTCTACTCCTGATAAAACACTGTAATAACCCATTGAAATCCATAATAACTCAATAGCAGGTTGTTACGGTGTTTTCTTCCTCATGCTCTCACTTCACTGAAGCGTGAAAGAAAGCACACTGTATTTGTGTGACTATGGAGGCTGCTCAGAGACAACTGACTTAAACAAAGAATTTCTCAAAGACTTGCATCATTTGAGAGAAAAAAAGGCAGCTATATCTGGGGAACATTTGGGGAAAATGGTAACCCAAAAAGAGCAACAGCTGATTCCAACCTCAAGCAGCTACTGACTCAACAAACAGGGCCCAACAACAATGGGCTTTAGTAGACTGCAGAGGCAGATGCGGAGATGGCCATGCAAGCGGTCTTTTGAACAGTGCATGCAGTGGATCAGAAAGTTGAATCAGTCCTTAGCAGCTGCTAATGCTTTGGCCAAAATAGATGCATTACTGCTAAGGTAGGCAGCACTGCTGAGAGGGCTACCAAAGCCCAAAGCACCACTATGGAAACAGTAAAAGAAAGGACAGTCATTAATCACAGGCTGGTAAATGCTGAAAACCAGCTGTGCTACCTATTATTTATTTATTTGTTTTTGTTAACCAGGTAAGCACACTAGACAACAAGTGCCTATTTTCAGGTGCGAACCGGGAGGTTACAATACAGAAAAAAACGTGGTACATATTCAGGGTAGCATACAGACCCGCAACTACAGGTGGGCCAGAGAGAATACAGTACATTGAGACATGGTGCATAGACAGAGAACAATCTCACCCACACACATGTGGGGCCAGAGTACAGCATATAGACATAGTACAGAGTCAGAGCTAACAAACATGAGTACGACTACAAGCTCAATACGATAAGCCCACATTGTGGCAAGGGGTAAGGAGAACAACAGGTACAGGAAGCTGAGTGGGGGGCCTGAATCTGCAGACACCCCAGGTGGCGGTAGGGAAAACAGGCAAGGGGTAGAGCGAACGTTGCAGTGGACAGCATAGAGCTAGTAGGTGAGGAACCCAGCCTGGGGGGACCACCACGGCGGAGGCAGGCACGAACTGCAGGGGGAGTACTGTCCAATCCAGTGGCAGGCCCCAGTGGGCAGGTTAGAGATAGCGAGGGACTTCGGATGCAGAGGGACTAATGGAACAGGTGGATGAGGTGAATATAATACTTTAATACAAAACTGATTCACAGAACAACTCAATCATGAAACAGACCTCAATTTAAAACTTCTTACAGAATGACCCCTTAAACAAAACCAATCACCTCAAATTACTGCAGAACTGCCTTGGCAGTAGAAATGGATGAAGTCCACAAATTTTGCTCTGCAAAATATTCTGCAGGTGCGACTTGTGAAATTCTGCCAGCGAAATTCAAAATTTCACCCGTGAACTGCGAATTTCACCACTCACAAGCAAAATTCCGCTGTTTGAGAGTAAAATTCCACCATTCTCTGGCAAACTTACATTTGCAGGTGAAGTGCTGCATGTCATGGGTGAAATTTAGCATTTTGCACCAACAGAACATTTCAATCATAGGTTGCAAAATATTCCATAGGCAAATTCCTGACTTGCTGCAACTTTGCAGGTGAAATTAAACTTCGCTGCATCTCTGTGTGGCAGAAACCATGGTGACAAAAGACAACATCCTCACTGAAGCCAGAGCTAGTTTACCTCTTCAGTCAATCAATCAATCAATCAAAACTTTATTTATAAAAGCCTTTCTAAAACCAAGGCACCTGTACATCACATAATAAGACAATATTAATAAAACAATAAATTAACCACACTAATAATATATTAAAAGTCATTATATGCTTGTTTAAAAAGATATGTTTTAAGTGCTCCCTTAAAAGTTTTGACGGTCAGGCAGATTGAAGATAAACATGCCCGCAGGTTTCCTGACCTCAGTTACACTACCCTCACCCAGAGAAAGCAATTTAATGGAGAGTATAGCAACGTCTCTGTGCCCTTGGAGTGGTTCACTCTTTCTGAGTGCCAGTGTGGATCCGCATTCACTATGACGGAAAAGTATTCCAGTTTTTGGGCCCATCGATGTCTGGGAAATGGGCAGTGAAAACTGCTGGAATTCAAAAAAAAGAGTTTGACAAGGCAGATGAAGAGGATTAGAGGCAGAGACTCTGGATTATAAACTGAACTACATTATATGGTTTGTGTTTCTAATAAAGGATAGCACATGAAACGAACACTACTTGGACATGATCAGCTGCGGCTAACTTTAATCTTACAGTTTTATTTTGGGGGAGAGAGTGGATACCTGGGAAACATGCATTACTTGCGCTATTGGGATACATACAGGTACTTTGACAGATGTAACTTTTTGACTTTCAATAATTTCGCTACATAGTATGGTGTCTTCACTTGATCAAAACTCTGTTCAATGAAGATCTTCCTCGAGCCACAGCTCCCTCTAGTTATTCTGAACATGGGCTGTACACTTGTTTATAAAAGCTCGAGTTAGATCCTGTTTTTCCTCTTCCCTTATTTTAGTGCAGCTTCACTAGAATGTTAGCCATTTCGAGAACAGTGTCACAGTTAAAATAATCTGTTCAAGGCTGTTTATTTATGCATGGCACTTCTCACAGGTGGATGAGAGGTAGCAGCTTAGTTAAGTTTAACAATGTGAAGTTCTTATTGGGATGTGACAGGAATCTGCTATACCTATTACCAATCAATTGCAATGGACATTACCACCTCCCACAACTGGTTACATATATATCTGAATAATGTGGCTAACCTCCTCTACTCCATGTCCTATATGTGACAGTTTTAGGCCTGAGTGGGTAGAGGACAACAGAGGAAAGGCAGAGGCATTGAGTACTTCTGCTAAGTATTCATGAAAGAACTGTGGGAACTTTTGGGAAAATGGGTCACCTGAAAGAGCAACAGCTGATCCCAGAATGGAACCAGTTCCGCAGGGGAAAAATAGGGATATGGAGGTGCAAGGGAGGATGTGCGATGAGATGATTATAGAGGACAGAATCCTCAAGGAGCTCAGGGCCCTCAAAGTGGATAAATCCCGTGGACCAGATGGTATGCACCCCAGTGTGCTAAGAAAACTGTCGGCAGTTCTTGTAGCCCCCTTGACTGACCTGTCCTACTACTCCCTGGACACAGGCATGGGGCCAAGGAAGTGGAGGGCCACTGATGTAGTACTCCTGCACAACAGCAGGACAAGGATGAACCAGGGAACTACAGACCAGTCAGCTTGACATCAATAATTGGCAAGCTTATGGAAACTGTTCTCAAGGAACAGTTGGGTGAGTTCTTGAGATGAACAGGCTCCAGGACATCAAGCAATATGAGTTTATGTCAAGGAGGTCATGCCAAAGAAATCTGATCAATTTTTCTTTCACTGGGTTACTAAGGCAGTTGACAGGGGCCAGGCAGTAGTCATACTATGCCTTGACTTCAGGAAGGCCTTTGTCCCGGTTCCCCACAAGAGGCTGATCAAGTAATTAGAGGACCTTGGAGCAGGTAAAAAGTTGACTACGTGGGTGGCAAACTGGCTAGGGAAAAGAACTCAAAGGGTGGTGGGAGGAGCACTCAGGGATGAGGGAGGTCACCAGCAGGGTTCCACAAGGGTCAGTTCTCAGTCTGGTGCTGTTCAATATATTCATAAATTACATTGGGAGACAGTATAAAAGGCATACTCTGCCTTTTTGTGGATGACACCAAGCTCTGTGGGAGAGTAGACATCAAGGAGGGAGTCAGGGATCTGAGGGAGGACCTGGCAAAGTTAAAAAATGGTCTGGAATCTGGCAGCTGGGTTTAATGCAAAAAAGTGCAAAGTCCTGCACATAGGGAGCCATAACCCCAGGGCCAAGTACAGGCCTGGGGGTATGACTTTCATGGTGTCTGAGGAAGCAAAAACCTGTGGACTGCAATTACTGAGCAATCTGAAACCCTCTACATCATGCAACAAGGCAGCTGCAAGGGCAAATAGGATGCTGGATTGTACAACAAGGGGGTTCACCAGTAGAAGGAAACAGGTTTAACTGGCACTATAGAGATCTACAGTATATCTCCTCTCATTTGGGATTCTGTAATGATATTTTGTAAAGAGACAAATAACCTTAGCAGAAAAGGATTAAGTAAAAAGTCTTTTTAGCGTACTTTTTTATTTTGGGCTCTCCATGACCTAAATCCATAAGACTATTATAGGGCTGATTCCTCTTTTCCCAAGTTGAGATACAGATGAAGTATGCTGATGAGACCTGAGAAGGACAAACACAAGTCTGTATCTTCTGTCTCAGTCATTGCAGACTGTGACAGGCTATTTGACACCATGCACTCCTGCTTAGAGCAGAATCAGTCTAAATTTTCATGGTGATTTACATATATGTCATGTGACACTTTTTGCATTATTGGGGTATGTGTGATGCGTGATTTTGTATTTCTAGATATTTTTTCATAAATATATACACCACTACTACTCTAGTTTGCTGTTTTGAAATAAAAATGTTTACCCTGATGTTTTGTGAGCACAAGTTGTACACAAAGAGACATCTCTTAGCTGCTTTACTTCCACACAGCGATACATACACAAAAATAACATTAAAAGACATGGAAAGTATGTTTATTTACTTGTCTGCAGATTGTGAAAAAAAGATAGATCCTGTTTAGGTTATTTTTTCTTTTACTTTTATTGAAAACAGCTGGAAACTAACTGGTTTGGTATTGACACTATATTATAGAAATGGGGACTCGACTCCAAGGTTACTTAAGGAAATATCTTGTTTATTCACTTATGAATTGCCACCTACTGTAGGTGTTCTGGTTGCAGGCAACATTTTGTTGCCAGTATAACTTTTTCAAGGCTAACGGTGGTTGAATTCTCAGTTTAATTATCTCTGATCCTGGGCTGACAGCAAAGTTTGCACCCTTAATGTTTTTACAGTTTTGCCTCAATGGCTGGATAACTTGTTGCACCGTGTTACTTAAAAAAGCAGTTGAATGTAGTGCAGTAGCTCCTACATGTGCTGTTGTCATTAAGAACTGCAGTGAAGCCAGCTGGTCTCCTTAGATTTTGGAAGAGTAACTGAGCTGAGCATTTGACCACTGTTAGCCTTGCAAAAGTGGCACAGACCACAAAACCCTGGCTTCACTTTACTTCATGCAACAGGTGGAAACTCATACTTGAATAAGCAAAATATTTCCAAAACTAACATTGGAGTTGAGTCTCTACTGTATTTCACAAGGAGTTGAGAAGTGCTTCACACCAAAAGAGAACTCCTTCTTCACAAAAAACGTATTACACCTCTATAGAGGAGGGGGCAGTCAAGGACACCCCCACATGCCCCTTGGCTCTGATACTACACAGCGTTGCAGAGGAAAAGCAGAAAAGTTGTGAAATAGATGCAGAGTGTCATGTTTGACATGGAAATTGAATGCATAAGCACAGGGAGGCAATTACAGTACATTACCTAAGATCTATAGCCAAGTGTGTGTTATTTAATAAGGCGTAAAAGAGGGCAAGAAGAGTCCTATGGAGCAGTCTTTGATGCATTGTCTCCAGGGATGGGATTATGTGTTGTCTTTCTGGTTTACTCACTGTCAAGTGTAGTCTTTGAAAAAAGGGAGAAGGAATACAGCTGTGACAGCGAGATAAATCTGTGAAATTCCAGCTGTGTTTGAACAATGCAGTAGTGTTGACTCTATCCCTCTCTTCACAAAATAAACTCTGCCAACATGTTACAGGTTCCATGCCCTAACATCAGCAGGAATTAAGGTCACAATTTTTAATTCCAACTAAGGGTTCCGATGAGTGACCCTGCTGAAATGCTGACCCCTGTCATGTTAATCCATGCAGGCTCCAAGGAGTTGCCAATCCATTTCTGTACACCAGCAGGTGACAAGGTGAGTTGTGCCTGATTCCACCCCCCCTCCCCAAAGCTATGTGATCTGTGAACAGGCTTCAGTTGTTACAGTTTCCATTTAACAGAAGAACTGTGAGATCACTGAGCTCCACTTTTGGATACAAAAGAACCTCCATATACAGGAAGGGTGTTAATTGTTATGTTTAAATTTTTTTTATGTTAGAATGTTTGGCTAGGAAAGGCACACTGCGACAAAGCTTTTCTTTCAGATGCAAGCTGGTTTCTCAGGGGGGTTAAGTGTCTTGCTCATGGTCACAGTATGCAAGTGGAGGTTGTTGGATTGGAACCCAGGTCTGCTGGGCTTCCAGTTTCACAGATTGGTTGTCTGTCGTCTAGACTATACTGGCTCCTCTTGAGGTGTTACAGGAAAAGGTTTTTATTTATGGAGTTTATAAAGGGCCTTTGTGGAACCGGAGTAGAAGGTATAGCCACCCTGACCACTGTTGATTCTTACTGCATACCCAGCAGCTTGTGGCTCCTGCACAGAGCAAGACAGCATTAGAAAAATCTGTTTCACTCACTTTCCTTGAAATTGCACCAATTTCACACAATTTCATGAACTTGAAGTGTGTTTAAAATGGGGATGTTTGGTTGAAATTGCACCTTTTAATAAAGAAATCCCATTTCTAAAATGCACAGTTTGGAAAAAAAGGTGCTCTTTGCAGAAACTGGGCATTTTAGAGGCTCACATGTTTAAACATGGCCAATTTCGTGAAAATGGCACTATTTGAATTAAAAGCCTTGGTGAAATTTTGTCAGATTTTGGTGCACTTTCATGAACATTGTATAAGTTTTATAGCGCAGTGGTTTAAGGCTCTGAGCTACAATCCAAGAGACCTGGGTTTTAATCCTGCAGCCCCCACTTGCATACTGTGAGACCCTGAGCAAGTCACTTAACTTCCTTGCGCTCCCATGTCACACCTGGAAACAAGCTTCAGCTTAGTGTGCTTCTCCTGGTTAAACAATTTCCCCTTTCCCTAAGTACAAAACTGGCAATGTTGTGCAATTCCACAAGTGTAATAACAATTTCACCCAGCATTACTTCTTGCACTCCTTATGAAGCCTAACTGCTGGAGAACAGAGCCATGGGGAATATTTCTGACATGATGACTGTCAATACCAGTTGGTGGCAGCACAGATTTGGGTTGCAAATAAGCTCCCCATTTTGCTGCTATGCAGAAAAGGTGGATAGTCTTCTTGAAGGAGTACATCACCATGCAAATCACTTGGCCAGATGTTCATGGGTGTGAATGGGGTTTGCTTTGGCTCAGATGCTGACCTAGAAACTATCACTCCTCTGGCATGGCACTGCACCAACTGCTTGGTGCTAAGTCATGCCCAGAGTACATGGGGACTGGCACTACTGTCAAAGATGTCTCTTCCTGTCCAGCTCTCACCTTTAAGGTAACTTAGGCCAATGTTACAGCAAATTTTTCCAGCTCTGTCTGTTCTTCCCTAATTGTCCAGTGTCCCATCCCTCCATCACCTTCACTCCATTCCCCATCACCGTTATTGTATTTAGTCTTACGATCATCACGCCCAGTCACAGTGTTTCAACACCTCTACCTCTGCATCTAATAGTTCGACAGGCACGGAGGGTGGGGGAAGGCGTGTTGCAATTAGAGATCAAAGTTGTCAAACTTGGCTCCTGAATTAATTCATGAAGTTTGCCAGACTCACTAAGTCCCCACCTTGCAAAGTTTTCAGTAGGCAACGTGGCACTTTTTCAAGCAAAGTCATGCAAATCCACCGGTGAAGTTCTACCATTTCCATCACTTTGCCTGAGGAAAAAAAGACCACAAAATAGCAACATGGGCAGTTCAAAGAAGTTTTAGTAATGGTGAATTTTGCATGCCAAGACTTTTCTGACAAAGAAAAACTTTGCAACATTTCTGTAGCAATACTTACGACCACCTGTGCGATGGTTCCATAGCTTCATGTATGGCACTCCTGTCCCTTTCACTACGCGGTTTACAATAGCAGTAGAGGAATGACTTGCAGTGCCATGCTATGAATAATAAGGTCACTAGAGCTGTGCAGAAGGCCGAATTCTGCTTCTGAAATGCTTGTCAGAATTTCTTTTTGAATTCCACAGAATTGCTTAAAACAATTTCTATGTAAACTGCTGAATAACTTTATGCAGACTATGTCAACTGCAGAATACTTTTCTTTGTATGTTTCAGAAAGTGTGTATGGACATACATTCTGCTTTCGAAAATTCCACAGATTTCAGTTCCATAGGAATGTTAAAGCTCTATGTGGTACTAGGGGGTGACCTATGAGGGACTGTCAACTAAGTGCCCACTTTGCACACACTTAGTACTAGTTCCTTGTGACAATGTATGGGGCTCTCTAGGTTAGTGCTGGCGTAATAAGGAGACATTTTCATCAAATTTGCATCCAACTTGGGAATGATGTTACTTTTTACCATTGTTTTTGCATACTTTTTTGTTTGAAGGGAAAAAGGTTTTCACCAGTAAACCTACTTTTGCCAATCACATACAGCACAATGTCTTTCTGTAATTCAAATATTTCAGAATTATCTATAGAAGTTAAACGAATGTTGCCAATTTTAGTTTCTACAAAATGCAATGAAGAGTTTAGGTTTTGCCATTTAAATGTCATCGATTGAGCATGTGTCACAGTGCCGGTGACTTAGGAGGTTCCACAGCTCCCCTCTGGAATCAGAAGATTGGAAGGCCATGGGGTCTAGTCCCACACTTGATCTTGGGCTAACACCCAATACTGTTACTGTAAATGAGCACTAGAGGGTGCTGTCCTGCTGAGGTGCTGTCCTGTGGATGGGACATTAAACTGAGGCCTCCTGCCAATCTTTTGTTTTGTTTGTTATCTATTTTCCTCTTCCTGAGTGGCCCCTATCCTCCTGACACCCTAGCCCCATCACCCCAACCTTCACCAGGACTCACCCACTAGCTTATTCCACCACAGCATACCTTCCTGGGGGGGGGGGCTGGTGATGTTCCCCAACCTCTGCCATTAAAATGGATCTTGTTCAACTGGAAAGCCCAGTAGACAGGTGGGGAGCCTGCAGGTGTCCAATGTCATCCGACAGGCTATATTGTTTTCTCATTTTCTCCAAAGAGGTGCAGCATCAATGTTTTCATGATGCACATCAGGTGCTCCTGTACGATGTTTGTTGGAAAACTGCCCCCCCCCAATCTGGCAGTCCTGAATTGCCTTTCTCCTACCCCTTGCTAGGGGCCAAGCATTTGCTGTACTCTGCAAACCCTCCCTCCCAGAAGAGGACACCAGTCCTTAGGAAGCTCAATCCTCCTCCTCTCATGGCCTTCCCTTCAATACCCTGAGTTCACTTCTGAACCTAGGACATCAGTGCCACAAGTGGTAACATTACCGCTGCTCCAGCAGACTAGCCCCAGCTGCCCATCTCTGCTGGCTGTCAGGGTGGAAGTTCATAGCTCTCATAGCACTTACCATAAAAACCGGACAATATCCATTGTCCTGGCCAACAGTAAAGCAGGTCCATGTAACCCCTCCAGGACACACCTGGAAACAAGTTGTCACAGCTCTTTTCCAGTCCAAAATTACATATTCATAAATAAATGGGAATGTGACATTTCACACGTCTCTACAAAAAATAGCAGGAATACAGCCTGAACTCACTCTTCACCCTTTATTGGAATTTGAGGCTTATATTGAAGTTTGTACAGTATTCATGTCCACTGGCTCCTCTGGTAGGCTGTTCCACAGGCTCACCACCATCTGTTCAAGTTCAAGTTCAAGTTTATTGCAGGAAAACTCCATTGAGCAAGCTCATTCACAAGGAGGTCCTGGAGCATGTATACAGACAAAGGAATACATTAGATAGAAACAAACATCACAGTAAATACAATAAAATAAAGTTTTTCATATGGTACATAGTGTTCAAATTAAGACATAACAAGGTAGACATAAACTGCATAAACCTTGTGAGAAACATTAGTAGTCAAGAGAGTACATCCATTAGGAGAGGGTAATTACACAGGAGCAAGAGTTTGAGGGAAAAGCATAGAGGGGAGCAGGAAAAGGGCTGGAGGGAGTGAGGGGGCTAGGATATAGATGGAGAGCATAAGGGTAGGGAAGAGTTTTTGGAGAAAAATAGAGGAAAGGGGAGCAGGTGAGATAAGTGATAAAGATAAGGGTAGATGAGAGTCTTAAGAACAGCTGAAAAGAACATTATGATTGGCCACAGTAGACATTTCGGAGTAGTAGTCTGGGCACGTTCTAGAAGGATTCCAACTGGACTAGGGCTAATATCTGAGAGAAAACGTTATCCCTGAATTTTCCAGCTTTGAGCTAAACTTTAATATAATCAGAATGATCAAACCTGAGCATTTTGTACACCTATAGAAGAAATCACTATGTGCCAGTGTCTGCTGAAAAGCATATAATAATATCCTACCTTTACATGACAGCATTACATAGGAAGTTTGACTGTGAAACACAGAGGAAACCTTCTAATCAGACTGGTGTGACAATATAAACAAACTGGACTGCGTAATCAGGGAAGTTTGTATTTTTAGCATACTTTAGTACATACGGTATGCATGTGATTTTCAGTGCAATCCACAGACCTAGCACCCTCCACAATACCTCCCATCCACTGCATGGAGAATAGTGTTTTGTTCAGTCTGTTTTCCTGTTTTTATTATCCCTTGTCTGATAACGGGCACTTAAATGGCCTTTCCATGGGAAATATCTTAGGGAAACAAAACTGATATGGGCTGAGTTAGAAATTGAGGAAATCCAGCTACGTGATCAGAGGGCAGACACGCACAATACAATCATGGCACGTTAGGAAAAAAATGCATTACGTCTGCCATCAGCCGAGTCAGGGAGATAACAAACTGCACTAAGACATTGTAGTGCAGTTTCCAGCATTCCTAAAGCCTACTTGCTGTTAAGCCTAAAGCAAGAGGACTTCTTGAAATATATTCAGTAACTGCACTGAATCAACAGGCTGCCTCTCTTTGATTAACTGAATAATTTTCTCTCATCAGCCTTAAACTCTTTCTCCCAACCACAGTGGTGAAGATCTTGTTCAGCAGCTCAGAACAGCTGGAGTGGAGGCAGACAGAGGAGGCCAAAGGAGTGTCTATGCAAATGCTGTCCTCCTGGGGGACCGGGGGAGGTTTGGCAAATACTGCTCCTGGAAATGGCTCATGGTGATAGATCATGTGCTGCACCCCCTGATGCAACAGATGACATATAAGTCCACTTGGGAAGCTGATGGTGGAAAGGGAGAAGGGGAGATACAAAAAAATGATGGCCTGAGAGTTCTGCGTGATAGCTCAGAGGCATCACCAGCAGAAAACAAGAAGTTGTTATCCCCCTGTACAGACAGTTGGTGAGACTCCATCTGGAGTACTGCATGCAGTTCTGGAGACCCCATCTCCACAAGGACATAGATAGGATGGAGGCAGTCCAGAGGAGGGCAACTAAAATGGTGCAGGGTTTGTACTGGAAGCCATACAAAGAGAGACTAAAACAGCTTAATATGTATACCCTCAAGGAAGGGGGCATGACAGAAACTTTCAAGTGCCTCAAGGAATCAACAAAGTCCAAGAGGGTAGCATCTTTCAGAAAAAGAGATGCAAAACAAAGGCACATGAAGACAGAGGGAATGGCTCATGGGCAACGTGGAGGAAGTATTTTTTCAGAGAGAGAGGTGAATGCATAGAACAGGTGGTGGATGCATAGAACGGCCTTCCTGAGGAGGTCATGTGGTCAAAAACAGTGAGGAAATTCAAGAATGTATGGGACAGACATAAGGCAATTCTGGTGGGGGTAGGAAGAAGTAGGCTGTTGGTTAACTAGGATCTGCAGCATATCAGATAGGTAGGGAATGGGCAGAGTGGTGGGCCAAGCGCCCTTCCTTATCTGCCATCAAAGTCTATGTTTTATGTTTCTGTGTTTTGGTGCACCTCCACACACACAAGCATGTGCTAATTTATTGAAGCACTCAGTCGGGCTGCCAGCCATGGAGGTGAGTGGAGGGCTGTGCTGGTGGCCTGATCGGGGTACTGGGGGGAGTGTGGGGGGTGCTAGTTCATGATGACAGGGTGGGGGATCCACTAGACACCAGGGAGTGGGGGTTGAATTTTTTTTTTAGGATTGGGTGTCTGGGGAAAATAATGAGTTAACTGGGAAAGGGGGGGAGGGCTTGATTTATTCACTTTCTTTGACACTTAATGGCCTGCTGATTGGCTGGGAGAGGGAGGACCACTAGACTCCAGGGAGAATTAATTTTTTTTGACATTTTAGCTGGTGAGTGGCTGGGGGTGAGGGGTTAGACACCAGCATTTGTGGTCATGGTGGCCTGCAGGTGAAATTGTGAAATTTCACACAATTTTGTGAAACATTTCACTGGTGAAATTGCTGATTTTGCCGCAATTTTCGCTGCAAAATTTTATTTAGCTGCCTACCTAGTCACTATATCTTTAAAGGTACAAAAATCTGTACAAAGTAAGGTATTTGGTTAGCTGTCCACTATCTTTAGGGATACCACCTCATTGGCAAATCATTCCATTTAGCCACCACCCTCTCGGTGAAAAATGCCTCTTCATTTCCCTCTTGGAATTGTCCTCCCACCAACTTGAAGCAGTGCCCACTAATGGTTTTGTTATGCTAAGGCTGAAGATATCCTTCATGCTGTTCTGTAATTGGTCCCCTCATTTTGTCAAAGTCTGCTTTTTTAAAGTCCCATATGTTCGGCACAGGGCTTGAGGCAGCCGGGACCTCCCAAAAACCTGCCCCTTTGTTTTTAAATGGAGTCCATATGACCTATACAACCCAGTTGCTTAGTCTCATTGGTGACATTTGGAGGAGTAATTTTAAAGTAGTTAACAGTTTTATCATAGCAGTTAAATGTACGCTCACAGCATGCCCCATTTGTAAAGCTAGACTTCAACAGTTTTGCTGGACAATGGCAAGATGGCTGTATTCCACCGCTCTTACTTGCTGGAATAGTTGGTCTGGTGCTGCTCTGTATCATTGCTCACATCTGCAGGAATACGTTGATTTCTTTAGTGATGACACAGATGAAAGTGCTGCCATACATGAAGTAGTAGAGTTAGCAGTCAGATGAATTGAAAGGTGACCAGGAGATTATGCTTCAATTTGCTCCTAGAATAATAAAAACATTAACACGCTCACAAGGTGATTGAAGATTGGACAGATTTACCCAGTTGGGCACAGAGTCGTTCTGAACAGTGTGTGCACAGACTAGCAAAGGAAGCATTGGCTGAATGTGCAAATTAAATAAAATCATACACTGCAGAAGATAGACATTCCAGGTTCCGTCAGCCAGCAGCTTTGTTTTTTACAGCTTGTTGTATGTTTGATCCTACAAGAGCAAAGTGGTTGAATATTTCTGAAGAAACTGTGTTCGATAGCATACTATTATTTGAGGAAAACACTAAAGCAAGAATAGAATGTTGTGCATGTATAGAGATTTTGAACAGAAGTAAACTGTTACAACCTTATATTTATCTATTTATAAAAAAACTGGGGGTGGGGAGTATGTCTGACTGATTTCCTGCACTGTTTCAGATTGCATCCCTGCCTCTCAGTACCAGTAAACAGTGTGGATGCTGAACGGTTATTTTCAGCACACAGTGACGTTCTCTGGGATGACTGCAGGTGAATTCGTTGCACATATTTGTCTCTGTGCAACATGCTTTTCCAAAATACTGATAGATTTAAAAATTCTCTCAGATGTTAGCCGACGCTGAGCTTTTTTTTATTTATTTTTTGTTATTTAAAAGCTGCATAAAATAACTCACATCTAAAGAGATACACACAATTAATTGGTTGGATCAGACCGATTCCCAGTCCATCTCCATCAGGTACAAATTTTTCTGGTCGTGACTACAGTTCAAGCAGATTAGGTTGTAGTTTCTGAATTACTGATACTTCCACAAGCACTAGTGTCCCAGCAGATGCTGGTAGACCTCTGTTACCACAGGCAGTACCGTCCCAAGCATATTTGTGTGTGCTGCAACACTTTACCTTGCCCCAGACATTAGTGTCTGAGTTAAGGTGAGCGCAGCCAAGCACATGGAGTTATGCAGGACAGCAATGCCTGTGGTAACATAACTCTATCGGCATCTGCTGGGCAACTAGTGCCGGGGTGATGGAAGTGTACCAGTAACTGCTAAGACTGTAGTGTCAGTAATACAGAAACTAAAACCTACTCTGCTTTAACTGTTGTTGCAGCCAGAAAAATGTGTAACTGATGCAGATCACCTGGGAGACAACTAGGTCTGTTCCAATCAAGTAACTGCACATATTTCTTTACATGTGAGCTATTTTATGAAACTTCTTAAATAACAAAAAATAAAATAAAAAAAAAGCTCAGAGTCAACTTGCATGTGAGAGGGTTTTCAAATCTATCTTATCTTTACATTACGTGCAATGTTGTTGTCGAAAGCTGTTGTTATCTCTCGCTTTCCAAAATATTATGTGGAATACTGTGGATGTTTTTTCTTTATGCGCTTTTGCAAGACTCGGTTGCTGGTACTTTATAAATTGTTCAGCTTTGAAAATGTTAATGTAGTGTTTTCAACCAGAAAATGTAAGTTAATAACCTAATGAAAAACAAAACACTGCACCAGACTTATTTCGCCAACCTTAACATGTTAGTTTAGTGACAGCACTCTGAATACAAACATGTCTTCTCTCAAGTGCTGTGTGCATCTTAAGTTATATGTCACTCCTACAAGTGGTATTTTGCACCCTGTCTGCAGAAAGGCAGGAGACAAGACAAAGCTTTGACACCCGAATTATTGTCCTATTAAGGCCACACACCATAATTCTGGTTAACCACCAGTTCATCTCCTGATCTTGCAGTTGGCAGATCAGGAACTACATAACTCCAGGTTCTTTGACAGTCTAGTAAGAATTTCTCTGTGTCTGCATGATCTTTTCCTCCTCTGGCTTTCTGGCAGCCCAGCCGTGTCTGACCTGTCTGTAGTGCAGGTGCATCCTCATTGACTGTAGAGAAGACTTTTTACACTGGCAAGTTTGTTCACAATTACTTAGAAATTCTAGGTTGATTTGCTACTTGACGGCTGTAAAAAGCTTCAGTGTTTGCAAAGGCTGTGACTTAAAACCCTAGCGAGATTTTTCAGAAAGTTAATCTACTGGTAGTAGAAACAAAAGATAGATCCAAATTTTTTTGCATTTGCTTGCGCTGCAGCAAGGAACATCTTGAAACAGTACAACTTTTTGGAGGTGTGTGACCCTCCTAGAAAATGCAGTGCTCAGTATAGCAGGTGCAACCCTACTGGACCAATACATGCCAAGCTGTGTATGACACCATTTTGGCTGTGTTGGTCTTCATTTCAAACAAACGGTCCGCTGCAATCAGCAGTTGTATAGTGTGAAATTAGCATATTGGTGTTGACTTTTCCCTTGTGAAATCCCTCCTGCTTCCTCCATCTGCTGATGTTCTACCTGCTTCCTCATTGTTGTCCTCCCTGGCCTCCACATTTTGTGCCAAGGGGGGTGCCCAATCCCCATAAGCTGCAGCCCCCAACAAACAACCAGGTGGCATGCTGGGAGCCCACATCAGCATGCTCATGCCTCCCCCTCCATGCACACTGTATGGCTGATGGGGTGCCCAATCCCCATCAGCTCCAGTCCACCCCCAAAACACGTAGGTGGTATGCTGGAGCCCACCCCAGCTATGCCTTCCTCCTCCACGCACATTGTATAGCCAATGGGGTGTCCAATCCTGTTGGCTCCAGTCCCCCCCCCACAAACATGTAGGTGGCACACTGGGAGCCCACCCCAGTGTACCAAAAGCGTCCTGCGGTGTTTTTGTGTTTTTTTACAGTGCTATGGGTTTTTTTACAGTGCTGTGAAAGAAGAAAACAGTCCCTCAGTAAGTTGCTTACCCCTTCCCTCAACCCGCAGCCACCCTCTGCTCACCCCACATCTCCACACACCCCCACCCTACATTTACCTCTGGAGCCCGGCGTGACGATCTTTGGTGGAAAGGGAACACATCTGCACTCTTCAAAGCAGACCATGAACTGAAGAAATGCAGGTAAGCTGTATAATGGCTTAACTGGGTTTTTTTCAACTTACATAGAAACATAGAATTTGACAGCAGATAAGAACCGCTTGGCCCACCTAGTCTGCCCATCTTCCTACCTAGCAGATAAGCTGAAGATCCTAGTTAACCAACAGCTTACTTCCTCCTACCCCCCACTAGGACCGCCTTATGCCTGTCCCATGCATTCTTGAAGTCCCCCACTGTTCTTGACTCCACAACCTCCTCAGGGAGGCTGTTCCATGCATCCACAACCTCTCAGTGAAAAATACTTCCTCACATTACCCTGAGCCGTCCCCTCTATCTTCAAATTGTGCCCCTTGTTCTTGCACATCTCTTTTCTGGAAGATGCTACCCTCTTGGACTTTGTTAATTCCTTGAGGTACTTGAAAGTTTCTATCATGTCCCTCTCCTTCTTTCCTCAAGGGTATACATATTAAACTCCTTTAGTCTTTCTTCATTATGCTTCTGGTGCAGCCCCTTCACCATTTTGGTTGCCCTCCTCTGGACAGCCTCCACTCTGTCTGTCTTTGGAGATGGGGTCTCAGAACTGCACATAGTACTCAGATGGGGTCTCACCAACTGTCTGTACAGAGGGATAACAACTTCCTGTTTTCTACTACTGATGCCTCTTCCTATGCATCCCAGTATCCCCCAGCCTTCCTTACTGCCTTCTCACATTGCTTGCCCACCTTTAGGTCATCTGATATAATTACCCCCATATCCCTTTCTATTTTTACTGTTGTCAGTATCTCACCCCCCATTGTGTACGCTTCCCCTGGGTTTTTGTTTCCCATGTGCATTACCCACTTGACCACTCCTCCAACATTGCCAAGTCCCTTCTCATCCTTTCCACTCCATCTTGTGTATCAACCCTGTTGCAGATCTTTGCATCATCTGCAAAGAGACATACTTTTCCTTCCAGTTCCTCTGCAATGTCACTTATAAAGACATTAAAAAGGACCAGTCCCAGTACTGAACCCTGCGGTACCCCACTAGTAACCCTCCTTTCTTCACTGTGTACTCCATTTACTACTACCCTTTGCGTCCTGTTGTCTAGCCAATTTTTTATCCAGGCTACCACCTTGGGACCCATTCCAAGGCTGGCTATCTTGTGTATTAATCTTTTGTGTGGGACTGTATCAAATGCCTTGCTAAAATTTAGGTAAGCCATGTCCACAGCCACTCCCTGGTCTACTACTTTGGTCACCCAGTCAAAGAAATCTATTAGATTCATCTGACATGACCTTCCCATCGTGAATCCATGCTGCCTTGGGTCCTGTGCCCCACTGGCCTCTAGGTACTCAACAGTTCTTTCCTTCAGAAGTGATTCCATCATTTTCCCTACCACTGAGGTCAAACTAACTGGTCTGTAGTTTCCCTGCCTCTGTCCTGCTCCCACTTTTGTGAAGAGGAATCACATCTGCCCTCCTCCAGTCCTCGGGTACCACCCCATCCTCCCATGATTTGTTAAAGAGAGTAGTCAGCGGTGTCACTAGTTCTACCCTTAGTTCTTTTAGAATTCTTGGGTGAATCCCATCAGGCCTCATTGCTTTGTCCACCTTCAATTTTATTAGTTCTTTCAGAACCCTTTCTTCTGTAAATGGACTGGTATTGACCCCTGCCTTCAGAGTGTTTCTCTTGTTTGGTTTAGGTAACTCCTCCTCTTCCTTTGTGAATACTGAGCAGAAATATTCGTTCAGTGTCCCTGCTTTTCACTGTCACCCTCTACCCACATTCCCTCCCTTTATTAAGCTTCAGTATCCCTCCTTTGGTTTTCTTTGCTCCCAATGTACCTATAAAGGTCTTATCCCCTTCTTAACAGAATTGGCTATCCTTTCCTCAGTTTGTGTCTTTGCTATTCTGACTGCCTTCCCAGCCTCTTTCTGCTTTAACTGATAAAGTTCTCTGTCCTGCTCCTTCTGTGTTTCTTATATTTCCTGAATGCTGTCCTTTTCTCCTTAACCTTCCTGCCACCTCTTTGAGAACCATGCGTGTATTTTCCTTCAAGGTGTTTTTATTGATTTGTTTTACACAAAGGCTTGTTGCCTTTGTGATGGCTGTTTTGATCACTCCCCATTGTTCCTCCACCCCTCCTTCTTGCCTGTTTGCTAGTGCTTTTCTGAGGCACTCTTCATTTTCCCAAAGTCAGCCCTCCTAAAGTCCAGTACTCTTGCTTTGTATGGCTTGATTGTATGGCTGTGTTTATCGTGAACCACACTGTTTGGTGGTAGCTTGTTCCCAGATGGCTACCCACTTCTAAATCTGAGATTCTTTCTCTGTCCCCATTTGAAAGTACCAGGTCTAGATTGCTCCCTCAGGAGTGGGTTCTAATACTAGCTGTCTGAAGCATGCCCCTGTAGGGCATCAAGAATGACCCTGCTCTTGGATGTGCCTGCAGCAAAGGTGCTCCAGTTAACATCTGGCATATTCAGGTCCCCATCATCAATATCTCCTTTTTCTGCCATTCTAAGAAAGCCTTCTATCATTTCCTTGTCCATTCCTCCTGAGATGGGGGTCTGTATACAACCCCCATGGATTGTGGTACCATTTCCTGTCTCCAGGGTGACCCAAATTGCCTCATCTGCTCCCTGTTTACTCTTTAGCTCTGTTGCTTTGATCCCTTCCTTTACATAGAGAGCTACTCCTCCTCTTTTACCCTCCCTGTCCCTCCTGTAGATTGTGTATCCTGGTATGTTGACATCCCAGTCATGGTTCTCTGTGTACCATGTTTCTGTGACTTCCACAATATCCAGGCAACCTCTTCCATAAAGGCCACTAGTTCAGGGAGCTTGTTACACAGACTATGGGCATTGGTACTCATCACCCTCCACTTTTGATAGCCTTACCCTTTTAGCCCCATTTCTGTCCTTACTGCCTTTGCCTTTTTTACATTTAAATCTGTTCTACCCTAATAACTTCTGTACCTTGGTGTTTACCTCACTAATCACCATGTTTTGTGGGGGGAGGCTCGGATTTCCTGCTCCTTTTCAGTGCCTCCCCCCTTGGCTAATTTAAATGCTTGCCAATGAAGCATTTAAACCTCTCACCTAGATCCTGGTCCCCCCGGACAGATGCAGACCATCGCACCAGTATAGGTCTGCATCCCTCCAGGTGGCTCCCCAGTCCCCAATGAAGCCAACTTCATTTTGTGCCAACTTATGTGGATATCTCAGGCATTTTGGGGACTTTTGGCACCAAATTTTCAATATGGTGTTATTGGGAACCCTCCTCATGAACGCAGTCACTGTCATGGCGTTATTCGGTCCTGAAAGGTGATTTTGGGATCACTGTGCAGAATCACCTTTTGAGACTGAATAAAGAAATGACAGTGTCAGTGTTCATGAGGTGGGCTCTCAAAAAGCCTATGTTGTAAATTTGATGAAAAATTCAAAAATTGACTTGTTTTAATGACAGTATGCTGTACGGTTTCCACACAGATTCGTAAGTTCGTAAATTTGTAATATTTTCACCAGATTTTCAACACTGCCTTTTTCCACACCTCTTATGAACAGTACAGCTGTCATTTTTCACATCCTGGCCGAAATGTGTTTTCCCACTTCCGGCGCAGAATAACGCGGTCACTGTGGGAAATCAATGTTCAGTACAGAATAAGAAAATCACAGTGACACTGTTCATGAGCAGAAGTCCTAAAATGCCTATGTTGAAAATTTGGGGACAAAAGTCCATAAAATGACTGTGTTATGAGCGTGTGTTGCACAGTTTCCACACACCCTCGTAACTTCACAAATTTTTAACATTTGCACTCCAGATTTTCAACATTGACATCTTTTCACTGCTCCTTGCGAACAGTACAGCTGTCTTTTTTCACATCTGCCTGAATTCTGTGTTTGTGCATCTGGCACATAATGGCGCGGTCGCTGTCGGAAATTAATGTTCGGGAAAGATTATGAAAATCATACTAACAGTGTTCATGAGCAGAGATGACAAAATGCCTATGTTGAAAATTTGGTGAAATAATTCCACTAAATGACTGTGTTACGAGTGTGCATTATGCAGTTTCTACACAGGCTCGTAACCTTGAGAACGACCAGGGCGTCAGGGTTCCTAACACAGACACTTAAGAAGTATGATGCTGAAATGTAAATCAGATGCAAGAGGAGTTGCAGAGAGGTACTCTGTTGGGACATGGATGCTGAAGGGACATGGATACAATTAAGGGGGGGTGCCTGTATAAATGCTAACCACCACTGCAAATACCTGCAAATGAACGTTCAGCACTGACAAATGCTTGTTTACTCTTGCAATGCTTCCAAGTTGGAACCAGCTATGCTAGTTAAGCATATATTCACTGATATTTCAAAGTTCTTTTCAGAAAAAAAATTGTGATGTTTGAATGTTTTAACATAAATCACTGTGTGGTTAGAAAAAATGGCATTTCAGTGTTGGGCCAGATCCAGCCTTCTCAAGTGTCCCGTATTACGAGGAATAGTTCTCTCATTCATTTTATTTATTTTTTTTATTTTAGCTTTTTTGTCCCCATCACCTCCTCCTGCCAACTGGCAACAAGGACACGTATGTTTTTTTTACTGATTTTCTCCTCTAACCCCCACCCCCCGAGGCCCTGGCCCAAGGCCATGTCAGCATGTGGAGGCACGCTTCACTCTCCATGGCACCAACTCAGCCTCTTCCACCTCCCAATACTTTGCCACCTCCTTTCTGCCTACGCTACCCACCGGACCTCCACCTGGTGGGAGCAGAACTACGGGGAGGTGCCAACCCACCCTCACCATTCTCAGGAGAGGAGAGCTGCCTGCTGGCATGTTCAATCCTGCACGACAACCCATGCCAGCACCCCACTGACCCAAGGTCATTCCCGAACCCGGTCACCAGTGTAGCAGGTAAGGCTCCAGCGCCTAACCTCTGCATCACCGGCCGGCTCCTCATCCATTTTTACCTTAAACACTGTTCCACATTTGAGGTGTCCTACTGTGTATTTGCCTTTTGACCAACATTTTAAGGAACAGTGTAATCTTGGCCCTCATTTGGAGGCAACAGTTTGGGACTTTGGTCACAACTTACATTGTGGTTTGCATGTGTGATTTGCTGTAAATTCATTGAGCAATGAATGTTTAGCACTTTTATTACTTATTTACAGTTTATATATTATGAACAACACATAAAAATATGTAAAAACAACTAAATTGCTACATTAAAAGTTAAGGCAAGGTGTTTTAAAAAGTTTCCATGTTTGTGAAACAAAAAAAAAGTTTTTATTCTTCAGTTTGAAAGTGTTAAACACTAGAAAGCATAATTTGTTGCTAAATCTGTGTTATGTTTTATGTGTTCAAATGACTTTAAAAATATGTTAAGCATGTTATATGTCACTTGAAAGCGCCTGTGACTTTACCATGAAATTAACAAACTTTGCCATGACTAACCAAAGACTTATGGAAAAACTGTCCGTGACCAACCCATGAATTTTGTCACTTTTTCCCGTGACAAACTTACACCCTTATCAATTACCACTCCAGGCCCCTTTCCTCCCTCAAGTGCTCCCCCTTAAACCCACTGATGTAATATTCTGTCTATAGGTGTATTTTGCCAGTGTGCGTCACATTATATTTTTGGCCACTGCATTTAAATTGCCCAGTTCCAGACCACTGTGCCAATGTCTCTGCATTAGTGTTGTGTGGAATGTAGAATTCTGCCTGCAAAATTAGCATGGAATGACCATTCCACTGGTGAAATTTCTGCCAGAATGTCACTGGTTCTTCTGCAGAATTCCTTCTGCTGTGATCTGTGGAAATATTATACCATCCTTAGACTGGCAGTTTAGCACCATTGTAAATCCTCTGATAACCAAAGGCTGTCAATGAGTATATAATCTATAATATTTTCAGCATAGGAATAAATACAATAAAATACAAAAACAAAGCAACCTCTTTAATATTTGTATTTTATTATAGTAAAAAAAATGAACCTTGGTATCATGAATAAGCCACTTGGATGGAGTTATCAGGGGATTTACCACTGCTGGCGGATTACCCACTCGGCTCACCTCATGGGCAAACCACTCCAGCCATGGTAAACTCTGATAACCCCACACCCCTCGTGGCTTATTGCTTAAATATTCCTTGGAACAGAATTTGTTCCACAGAAAATCATTCTGCAACCATTTCCACAGACAATATTGAGATCTGTGGAATAAAATTCTTGAAAATGTTGATGAAAATGAATTCTGCAATTTCAGCAGAAGTTTGAACATTCTATGAAATTTCATTCTGCTGGAATTTGAAAATTCCAAACAGCACTACTCTGTATCCTTTTAATGTGGTTTATTTCCTCTTCACCATCAAATCTATGCAAGGGTTTTGGGTCACCTACAAACAGACTCACGTCCCTGCAACTCCATCTCAGTGTTGTTAATATAAATGTTAATAAGCATTGCCCCCAGGAAAGACCCCTGTACCCCCACTAGTGACACCACCATCTGATATCAGAGAGCTCTCCATTTAGGACCATTCTTTGAGTCCTGTCTATCAACCAATTCCCCCATCCACCTAGTTAGCTCTTCCCTAGTCCAAAGTCTTCTATTTTTTTTATAAGCCTGCCAAGCAGCAAAAAACTGAAGGCCTTCCTGAAGTCTGGGTACAAGATGTCAACTACCTGCTCACTATCCACCATGCATGCTTCTGAACTGAAAACATTAGGTCCATCTGACACGACCTGCCTCTCATGAACCATGTTGATTCCTGTCTGTTACATGTTGTCCTCTAGGAATTCAACTATCTGTTTACTGACCTACGCAGCCAGTATAGTGTTATGCTTGTGCAACTGTGTTAGTTTGGTTTTGGCTGTTCGCACTCTCTATTTGAGAGGAATTACCACCCTGTAGGGGTACAATAGAAAGGAACTCTCAGAGGGTTTCACCCTCGAGGTGCTACAGGATGATTTCCCTGGCTAAAGGTACCTTAGAATCCCCCTAAGGAGAAAGTGCTGCCACTGGAGGAGGAGGAGGAGGGAGGATGGTGGGCAAATAAAAATACTCACAGTGAGGCTTAGAGGAACTGCTTATATAGCACAGGAAGTGGGAGTGGCTGGCTGCTTGGCCACTGAACTCCAGGCACAGCCTTACATTTCACTGACCTACACAGCCAGTATAGTGTTATGCTTGTGCAACTGTGTCAGTTTGGTTTTGGCCATTCACACTCTCTATTCAAGATGAATTACCACCCTATAGGGGTACAACGGCAAGGAACTCTCGGAGAGGGTTCCACCCCTAGATGTGCCACGGGACAGCTCCCATGGCTAAAGGTACCTTAGGAATCCCCCCCAAAAATATAGCATCATCCCCAAAAAGGTGGCAACATGAAGTATAATGTAAGCAGTAACAGTGACGTAGAAGCAGTAACTGTAACGTACAGTAGTAGTAGTAGAGAAGCATAGACAGTTTGATAATGCAATGATGTGCTCAGTTGTCATAGTAACAGCCCAGGTTTGCATAGCATGATACCGATGGCTTGTTTTGAGAGAGGGGATCCCCTAAGGAGTGAGGGAACAGCAGGACATCCTCCACCTCCATCCGACAACGGAACCTACCTAAAGAAACTAGGGAAAACAACTATGCTAACTAAGTGTTATGACCTGAGGCAACGGAGGAGAGAAAAAAACCCTATGAGGAGGAAATCTCCGAGGATCCAAAGCCTAGGTCACCTTCCCTCCAGGCTTGGGAAAATGTATTTAGTGATGGCTCTGCTGCTAGTATTTGGAAAACCCAGTTAAAGGGAGGTGGAAAATATTCCAATTTAGAGGGAGGCTGTCATTCAAACCCTCTAGCGGGAACGTCGTGGAAGGTTGTGAGAAAACTCTGCAACAATACATGCATCCAAGGTGCAGGAGGAGAGCAACAACTGCCGAGGCACTCACCTGGCCTACCACCCTAAATCAAACCAGGTGAACCAGAGGCAGTTGTAGGAGAATGCAGTGAAGGTGCCTTGCTAGGGAAACCACTAAAGTCAATGGCCAACCATTATAGTGGAACACCAGAGCCAAAGGAGATCGTCATAACCACCCCTCACCGCTAGTCTTAAATTCTACACCAGGAGCTGCTGTCACATAGCAGGCAGCTAAAGCCAAGCCCGGGTGAGGACATTTCCAGCTATGGGTCAGGTGGAGAGATCCCACCCCAAGTTGGACACACTCAATGATGCAGACTAAATGCAGAGGAGACAGTTGGCTGCAGGAACCCCGCGCCAGATTAGAATGGCTGGCATGCCCCAGAAATTGATTGAGAGCTGAAGCTGGTGAGCTGAATGAGCACAGCATGCTGGAGATCATAATGAGCACGGAGTGCTGAGACCTTACAAGGTCGAATGCAGATAGAGTGCAGAACCCAGGTCGTTTCAAGGATGGCAGTATGCATGAAGCAATGGATTGCATAAGCAAAGAGTACAGCTGCATAAGCAAGTGTAGACCTGCACATAGGTCAGTAAGCAGTAGTCATGATAGGTAAACCAACATATCAAACTTGTATAGCAATTAAGCAACAGAATTGGGAGCAAGCCAGCCAGACAGTACAAAGCCAAATCAAGGTGACAGACTGAGGATTTTCAGCAGCTAACACAGATTTTTTAATAATAAGCTATATTAACAGCCTTAGCAGAAGCTAGTTGGCTGACCTCAGAGTTAAAAGTGCAATAAAACAGGGAAACAATGCTTAAAGCAGGTGTAGTCAAGCAGTGCAGGGAAGCTGCAAGTAAAATGAAAAGCACAGGTAGGGTCAGGTGAAAAGAATTGAGTATGCAACATGAAGCAGCTATGGCTGAGCTGAAACACACAGGTAATGAATGCAGTCGCATTACAGTAGTTTGAGCGTGGTGAGCACAGTGTTAAAGCACAGGCACTGGGTACAATATTAATTAAAGTAAACAGTCAACAGCAGTGGCTGTAGTTGTAGGTAACTGAAAGCAGTAGCATGAGCTCTAGGTAGCAAAATGCTAGGAGTTGCTGTGTAAGTAATTTGAGTTGTGAGTAAGGAAAAGCAAGCAGCATGAGCTCCGGAGCAGCAGTGTGCTAGAAGCTGAGAAACAAAGCCCCCCCCTCTAAAAAAAAAGGGAAGGAAGCACACACAGCCGAAGGCAAACTACTAACCAGAAGACAAGCGGGGGGTAGCCCTCAGCCAGCCAGGGAGGCCTAACCAATTCAGAGAAAACAACCAGCAGAGCTCTTGGCTGCAAAGAAAAATGTTTCACAGTGAGGCTTAGGGAACTGCTTATATAGCTCAGGAAGTGGGAGTGGCTGGCTGCTTGGCCAATGAACTCAGGCATAGCCTTACATGTCTTTTATAATTGTCTCTACTAGCTTGCCTGCTACTGATGTAAGGCTCAGAGGCCCATACCTCTCATTCTTCCTTCTTACAAGTCAGGGACAGGATTAAAAGTTCAGAGACAAGCAACCAAATTCAGTGATACATTATGGAAGGCTAAAATCTTTTGGAAGGGGTGAATGTGTCCACTGCTCATCTGCTACCTGGAGGAGTCTGTATGGCAGAACATCAAGACCAGAAAGGGAGAGAGATCCCACATGCAGGGCACCGGACAGTTTTACCATCTCACTGCGACAACCCCGATGGAGACATCCCAGACAGTGACAGCCACTGCTGGTGTGGAGTGCAGTGTAGGGATGCCTCCATGTTTCCATCTGGGGACTGCACCTCAAAGGCCCAATGGGGCTCAGGCCCCACACCTCCAGTCTCTAGGATACAACTCCAAGTTGGAGTTGTCCCAGGGGAGCGGGCAAAACACCCTGCGAGGCAGTCCCGGGGCCAGCAGAGATCATCACAGTGACGTGCGTTTTTTGCCTGATTCCTGTCGCTGTGATGGTCTTCGCAAATGGGGGCTTGCTGTAGCATCAACACACCACTGCGGACATCTCTGTTGAGGTGGAGCTCGCACATCGTGTCCACTGCATGTGTCATGGGCTTGGGTCAGAAATATGGCATAAAAATCTTTGACTGAAGGATGAAGGCTCAATCCCTTGCAAGTCCTGCACTGGTAACTGGGTGTCCCCACAGTCCTTTGGCAAAGAATGACAGATGGAATGTACTATAAGCCTCTGAGAAGCCAGGTAATGGGGCTAGAGGGACCAGCCAGAAGAGGGCAGGCGGGGTGGACAAAGGCGGCAAAAACTATAAATAAAGAGAAAAGGAAAAACAAGAGAAATGAGTAACAGCAGACTCTGACTAAATGCAACCTTAGCTGAGCTATCCCATGTAAATAAACTAACAACAATTAAGCCAATTGGGACTCTACCTTTTTACAGGGATTGAGAATTTTATTTTTATTTTATAACTGCGCTCCAACTGCCCAGCTGTTTGTCTTATGCTCACGCACAAGCCTCATGCTTTGGTGTCAGGCCTCAGCCAGTGTCTGCACACACTTGGGATGGCAGGCAAGCATATGGAAATCAATGCTTTTCAATACATTCACATCTCTTCAGAATCTGAGCTCAGTATGTGCTTTTTTTCAGAGGGTCAAGCCACCCTTTTTAGGGCTGTAGTTGGCAGAGCCCTGCAGACCTCTTACTATGAGAAAAGGACTCTGTACTCTCTGCATTCCTTGCAACTGAACAGCCTGTTGGAGTTGCACCACAGTTGTCACTGCGACCATAAAGCAGCCTGCTCGTTATCTGGCTTGGAAGTAGCACTGCACTATTTTACTGTATCCCCCTCCACACCTGACCCTCCCTCTCAGCACCCACCACCCCACACATGAAACATAAAAGTGACACTAAGGGTGCCTAATCCCCAGTGTCGTGCTCTGGACTCCTCAGCATTTCTTTTTTTAAAATAGCCCCAAACCTTCCTCTGCACCACCCCCACCCCAGAAGCAAGAGGACACTGGGGGTGCCCAACTCTGTGTGCCACACTCAGGACTCCTCAGCTTTTGTTTTCTTTTCTTTTTTAATTACCCACCACCCAACCCTCCCTCTCAGTGCCCATCACCCCACCCCCAGAAACATAAGTGTAATACTGGGGGTGCCCAATTCCCCAGTGTCAAGATCGGAAATCTTCTTTCCTTTTTTTTTTTCTCCTTGAACCTGACAAAAAATGTCCAAAGATGTCTTTTGTACTGTTGTCATCTCCCCACCTGACCCTTCCACTCAGCACCCACCACCCCGCACCCCCCAAGCCCTAACTTACCCATCAGGGGTCCACGCTGAAATTCTCTCTGGACTGTAGACATGTCTTCACTCTTCAAAGTCGGACTGCTAACTGAAGAAACAGGTATGCTGTTCAATGTATTTCACTGGGATTTTGAACTTAGTGGCATAACTTGGGCATTTTGTATATTTTTAGCCCAAATTTTCAGCATGCCTTCTTTGGGACTCTACCTCATGAACAATTGAACTATCATTATGCAGATCTCTCCCGGAAGGTGATTTCACAGTCCCTGCATGAAATCACCTTTTGGTAAGGAGCTGAACATTTTCTCTGCCCTTGGTCATGAGGTGGGGTCATAAGAAGGCTATGTTGAAAATCTGGTGCACGAATACTAAAAAGCAACAAAGTTATGATTCTATTATTGAATTTAGTAAACATAGGCTCATAACTTTGGCAATTTTCAATATTTTTAACCCACATTTACAACACAGCCATTTCTTTGTAGCACTTCATGAATGTGGCAGCTGTTATTTTTCAACTCTGGCTCAAAATGTGGCTTTGCATCCTGAAAGCTGAATTTGCAGTACCTCATAAAATCGCTTTTAAGCCAGGAGCTGAACATTTTCTCTGTCCTTCTTCATGAGGCAGGATCTTAGCAAGGCTGTGTTGAAAATTTAGTGTAAAATATCAAAGAACACATGTTCAATATTTGTATCCCAAATTCCTCAGTTTCAACCTTATTGGCTTTGGCCAAAGTTTGTTTAAAACTCAAATGGTAGGGAAAGTGGTAGGAAAATGATGGAATCACTTCTGAAGGAAAGAATTGTTGAGTACCTAGAGGCCAGTGGGGCACAGGACCCAAGGCAGCATGGATTCACGATGGGAAGGTTGTGTCAGATGAATCTAATAGATTTCTTTGACTGGGTGACCAAAGTAGTAGACCAGGGAGGGGCTGTGGACATGGCCTACCTAGATTTTAGCAAGGCATTTGATACGTCCCACACAAAAGATTAATACACAAGATAGCCAGCCTTGGAGTGGATCCCAAGGTGGTAGCCTGGATAAAAAATTGGCTAGACAACAGGACGAAAAGGGTAGTAGTAGTAAATGGAGTACACAGTGAAGAAAGGAGGGTTACTAGCGGGGTACTGCAGGGTTCAGTACTGGGACCGGTCCTTTTTAATGTCTTTATAAGTGACATTGCAGAGGAACTGGAAGGAAAAGTATGTCTCTTCGCAGATGACAAAAAGATCTGCAACAGGGTTGATACACAAGATGGAGTGGAAAGGATGAGAAGGGACTTGGCAAGGTTGGAGGAATGGTCAAATGTATGGCAGCTCAGATTCAATGCAAAGAAGTGCAAGGTAATGCACATGGAAACAAAACCAGGGAAGCTGCACAATGGGGGTGAGATACTGACAACAGTAAAAATAGAAAGGGACTTGGGGTAATTATATCAGATGACCTCAAAGGTGGGCAAGCAATGTGAGAAGGCAGTAAGGAAGGCTGGGGATACTGGGATGCATGGAAGAGGCATCAATAGTAGAAAACAGGAAGTTGTTATCCTCTATACAGACAGTTGGTGAGACCCCATCTGGAGTACTATGTGCAGTTCTGGAGACCCCATCTCCATAAAGACATAGACAGAGTGGAGGCTGTCAGAGGAGGACAGCCAAAATGATACAGGGTCTGCACCAGAAGACATAAGAAAAAAGACTAAAGGAGCTTAATATGTATACCCTGGAGGAAAGAAGGGAGAGAGGGGACATGATAGAAACTTTCAAGTACCTCAAGGAAATTAACAAAGTCCAAGAGGGTAGCATCTTCCAGTAAAAGAGATGTGCAAGAACAAGGGGACACAATTTGAAGATTGAGGGGGGATGGCTCAGAGGTAATGTGAGGAAGTATTTTTTCACCGAGAGGGTTGTGGATGCATGGAGCAGCCTTCCTGAGAGGTTGTGGAGTCAAGAACAGTGGGGGACTTCAAGAGTGCATGGGACAGGCAAGGCAGTCCTAGTGGGGGGTAGGAGAAGTAAGCTGTTGGTTAACTAGGATCTGCAGCTTATCTGTTAGGTAGGAAAATGGGCAGACTAGGTGGGCCAAGCAGTCCTCATCCTGTCAAATTCTATGTTTCTATGTTTCTTAAATGCACATATTTCAATAAAACTTGAATTCCTTGAATTCTCATCCCTGTGTCATGATTAGTGTTTCCTGAAAATATCATGCTGTGTGGTTTTGTGGTTTTCTTTAAATTAGCATCTGTTAATGTGCTCTACAGTAACTGAAAACAGTGAAAAAACAGTGAAGATGTTTCTGTCCCTGTCAGTGAGCAATGGCATCATACCTGTCCAGCCTGCTGCTTCACCAAGTAAGCCCCGATTGACTGAATAATCTGTTGCAGTTCCTAGTTAGAGCAGTCTGTAGAGCTAATTGTTTTCACTCAAAGTTTGTTACTAACCCATCTGGTTTGTGGTTAGAGAGATTAGCTTAAAATCATTCTGTTCTCATAAACGGTTGATCTTTTGAGTTTCAGTGCTGAACTGAAGTGGTATGAATGAATGTCTGTGAGAAATTACCTTGTCTGTATCACAGATGTCATGTCTCTGTCATCAAAACTATGCATTCTATTCTGGCTATATAACATAGGGTTGTTTAATGGATATAACATAAATCTACATTCCATTAATTCATAGAAGCAGAGTGTCTTTGATATAGCCCCAATAAATATGTTCATTTGAAAACAATGTTGTTTTCATGTCAGGTTGACAAACCTGTGTTTGCTACTGTGCCACACCCTGCTATTTTAGGAACATGTACTGTATGAACTCATAAAAGCCAGTTCTTTGAGGGTTTCTGTGTGAAAATACATCATATATGTGTATAACTAAAAATACTATATGGCATCCTGATGCCCCGTCTCCTGCCCGACAGTTGAGGCAGCAGTCTCTGTTTCCCCCTTTCCCCTGACCCAAAAGCCACCTGTCTCCTGCCCTCATATGAGGCTGCTGCAACCCACTGCCCACTGTCTTCTCCACATAGTCAGGGCTGCTGCACCCTGCTGCCTCCTGCACAGTTTAGGCTGCTGCACCCTGCTCCTCTCTGTCCCCCACCCTACAACACAAGATAAAACTATTGTTTGTCTTTTCTATCAGGTAGTTTTGGGCAGTGTACCAAAGGATCTGACTCTAGTGGCAGGGAGCAGCATGGAGCAACAACTCTAACTGTGGGGGCAAGAGGCTCTATGGTGCAGCAGGGCACAGTGGTGTCAGGAACAGAGGACAGCGTGATGCAGAAGCATTGACTGTGGTGCAGGACACAGTAGGGAATCAGGGTACAGCAGCCCTGACTCTGTGACAGGTGCACATGGTAGCAGCCCTACCCATTTGGGGCAATGGAAGTGGGTAACAGGGTGCAGCAAAGCCCCACCTTTGGTGGCCTGGGGCAGAGGTGCAGCAGCCCAAACTGTGAAGGCAGAGGCCCTGGGACGCTAGGGCTTAGCAGAGCACAGCAGTCCTGTCTGTGTAGATAGGAAAATGGGGCAACAGTGTGCATTGGCCTCACTATGGGGTGGGGGACAGAGGGAAGGTGCAGCAGCCTCAACTGAAAAGAAAACCACAAAACCAAACAGCATATTTTTAGGAAACACTAATCATGACACAGGGATATGAATTCAAGTGAATTCAAGCTTTTTATGAAATAAGTGTGCATTTGATCTTTAATAGGGGAATTAAATATCACAGGGGGGTCACTCAAATTGTGACTGTCAATAGAATGGTCTTTTAAATGAGGTATTGGGCTCACCTGTAGGTGTCAGGAGTTCTGAAATAGGAATTTCTAAATAATCTGTAAATTAAACTAAGGCTGCAGCCACTGCATGGACTATTAAAATAGAAAGTGATGTCACTGAGGGACTAGCTGAAATTAACAACACACAGCTTGCCTCTCTGGTGTCATTATCAATTTCAAAATTCCATGAAATGACCATTGCGCTTATTTAAAGCAGCAGTGCAACGAAAATGGGTTAAAATTTGACCTCTCCTTTTTTTCGTCCTAATTGATGTCAGGTGTCTTCCAGTTTATTTTGGTGGTGAAATTTTCAGTTTTCATTAACATTTTAGAATTTTATGAACATTTTAAGGTAATTATTTCTCAAGAAAAAATGATGGCTGCCTCATTTTGCATAGAAATAATACTGAGGACCCGAGGAGAAAAGAGTCCAGACAAAAATGCAAATGCACAGTTCACAGCATAGGAAGCATCCAGAAAACCCAAATCAACAGTTCTGCCAATATTTTTTATAACCATAGCAGAAAATTAGCTTTTTGGAATAACTTTTTTCATTGCACTGCTGCTTCAAGTTATCAGTGATTTAAATATTCATATCTCAGGACTTGTGGCATCTACAAGCAAGTCCAGTAACATGTCTGAAATATCTTTTCATGAGCTTTCACAATTTAGGTGACTCCTGGAATGTTTAATTTCTCATTAATATACTGTTTTCTCCTCCTGTCATTCAAGACTATCCCCTAGCTTTCATACCTACTTCGGCTGCCCTATGAATCCTGAGAACCCCATCACTGGCCATCCCCCATAACCTATATTCCATGGTGGGGCTGGCAGAGGGAAATCCTTTGTCCACAGTACCAGTATAGTCCCAAGGGGTATCAGGTCCTAGAGAGCTGGGGGTCATTCTGCAGCATCCAGGAGGTATTTTTATGTGCTCTTCCTTGTGGATGTATATACTCAGAGCTTCAAGTGCATATCATTATATGTCACTGTGCAGCTGTCAATGTTCTTCCCTTTTGTTAGGGCATCGCTTGGCATGGAAGGACAATGAACTATTATTTGATCTGTCTAAATAGATTATGTGTGGTTCAGATCTTCCTGTTCTGATGGGCCAGGCAAATCAGAACCATAGAAACATAAAATTTGTTGGCAGAAAAGGACGGCTACCCTGCTATCATGTTTCCCATATTTCATGTCCATTTCTTGTTTGAACATGTTTTGAACATAGTAGTTGCCTTTTGATGACCATGTTCAAAAGCTATGAAATGACGATGGTTGGTGTTTCACTATCAAACCTATCCATAACAAATTTAAAATCACTGAACATTGTTAAACATGGCAGAAACTTGGTATTTAAAACATGGTTAGACATGTTACAAATACAGTACGGTGTCTCACAACGCACTCAGGGTGTTGATGAACCCCAATAACCGCACACCTTGTCATGGATCATTGCTTACTTATTCAAAAATTTGTTGTAGAATGCAGATACATAAGGAAATCAGTAACTATAACTATGAAATGGTTCAAAAGTCATTTCATGACATAATTTTTCTGACCACAGAAACTACAACTGCCTTCTTTTTAAACATGTGATTTCATTTGGAAGGACTAGCCTCAGCATGGATTTGACCGGTTCTGTGTCATAACGGTGATTGCTGAAAGAAGCGACCTCTATTGTCATGAGAATCACCATGCCAAAAATCAATTTGAGCAGTGACTCCCCAGAGCACAGAGAAACAGCGCTGGGGACTTACATTTTTAATGTTTTTGTGTGGGTCTATGCTCCACCCTCCCCCATGGGGGTTTCACCCATCACACACCCCTACTTAAGGATTCTCAACTTCAAGGGGTGCATGTTGGGGGTGCAAAGCATTAAAAAAATTTGAGTCGGCACAACAAAAACATACCTGCACCCAGACCTGAACCCACCCACCACACCATGAGGTCAGCTCCAGCCCACCATGGCACCACCCCTTAAAACCCCTCCTGTCCCTCACTGAGCATGCTCGCTTTCACCCCTGCACGCATGCACGGTAGTGACATCCTGTCGCTACGTGTGAACTCACCCCATCTGGTCACCCTACTCATCAGTAGCCCTTATGACATGCACCATGACTGAGTCGCTGTTTTATGCTTCACTCAATCACAGTTGCGCATGTCACGGGCAGTAATACTGATTTATTTGACCAAGTACCATGTTCAACCAGACAGTGGTTGATGACCATGGTTAAAACCATTGTCTGTCTGACATGGTCAGAGTATGGTTAGCCATGGTCAGTATTAACCATGATTGACCATGCCCATTCTGAATCTATGGACTAACTTACTGAACAATTCATTTTAATCTTTGACTAAATTTAAGTTGAGGAATATTGCACATTC
Organism: Neoceratodus forsteri; assembly: GCA_016271365.2. Taxonomy (NCBI): domain Eukaryota; kingdom Metazoa; phylum Chordata; order Ceratodontiformes; family Ceratodontidae; genus Neoceratodus; species Neoceratodus forsteri. Next base: position 1,702,303,056 of record CM028129.1, on the reverse strand, counting down.
ATTTCTGATTTGTTTATTTCATCAATGTAATATAATATGGTCTTTCCCAGTATGTTTTCTGAATGTTCTGGGCAAAACATGGTCAATCATGGTCCATCCACGCATGGGATAACAATCAAATCTGCATATTTTGTCTGCATATCAGAAAGCAAAATTTTACATTTTATAATATAATCACAGTCTAACATTTTTTGCAATGTATGCACAAAAAATTAGGCTTATGCAAAGTAATTAGCTGAGCATGAAAAAATGACAATGAGAACTCACCACATCTTAAGAGTTTCACTTCATGGTGGAATAAATAGTCATGAGGCCAGTCTACCTGCTATTAATGAGGATGGGTAAGGAAATAAAAGCCATTTCCAAAAGTATGTCTGGATAATATGTATCCATTATAGTATGCTAATATTGAACAAAATGAAATAACTTGAGCACTGTGTAGAAATGGGTTTTATTATGCATTATTTTAGACTATTGCTGACCATGCCATGGTTATTTAACCCTATAAGTCTTGTTTTGACTATTGTTGACAACGGTTGATCATGGTTCAACCATGCTGTCCTTGCTGGGAAAAGCCAGAGTTCCTTTTAAAACCATTATTATTGAACCTGATATGACCATGGTAAGAACATGGGGGCCTATGCACAATCGGGCAGGAATTACGTATCCCACAAACGTAGCACCGCACCTGCGGATAGGTCACACTGGCCGGTATTCACTATTGGCCTCCAACTGTTTGTGGGCCCATCCCCCCCGAGTATGAAAGACTCCACAGGGTGGCCGGGGGAGGGGATGCAGACCCAGGTGGGCACCTAATCGAATGCACACCTGGGTCCCTGAGTGGATCCCTTGCATGGCATGGCATAGATCCTGGTGCATGAATACCACCCGCCAGCACTCATGACCAGTCGTCCTGGAATACATACCCCCTCCACCCTGACACATGTCTGAGCCCTCCCGTAGCATCATACAGTACCACCCCTGACATGTGGCTGCCAGTCCCTGGTATTGTAATGTACAACCCCCCCACTTACTGACGGTATCACATCATGTCAGAGCATGCAATTAAGCACAAGCATTTCAGTGCAAGCAGATATGCCCAAAACAATAATTCCTAATGGCACATTTCAGAGTGAATCAATTACAGAGCCTGAAATGTATTTGGTGAGGATGTAGCAGTGCAGTGTATGACTCACGCACCTTAATGTAATTTCTATTTTCATTCCTGATAAAACTGTCTGTATTTATTACAGTGTCATGTGTCTGTTTAATGTTACTGTTCTTTCCTGAATTATTACTCTGTAATCCATTTTGGAGTACTGACCACAAATGTAATTACAGCAGTTACAGCAAGAAACTGTGAGCCCCAACAAGGAGGTCTTTTTGGCTGGCAGAGTTGAAGACATGGAAGTGGCCAACAGCCTTTAGGGATTCATTGGATGCAGATGGTCTCCCACTGTAGTATGACTGCACAGCTTTAACCCTGAACCATCACTTCTATTCCCCACGGATGTCTGCACGTGCTGCCCATACCTAAACTGTGTCCGAGAAAAGCTCGCTCAGGGACACATTTTGCTATTAAAGTAACAGCTTACAGAACACTTTTTTACCAGTGCTTCTTACCTTATCAACAATTCAGCTATGTTACCATATAAATGAATTTCCCAAATCAGGAATAGAAGCAAAAGCAATAGCTTATGCCCCTGAGACATTTGATATTTGTGATGATGATTTTATGTTTACATTTACTTGCACTGGTTTTGAATGTGGCAAATGCTCATGCTTAACTATACTGTGATTAAATTTATTGTGCTCACTTGACATGGAACCCCACTGACATGCGGTGACCAGGATCTTTTACAGTAATGTACACCCTCCCATTCCCCACCATGCTGCCGACTTGGCACCAGGAGATGCAGACAGCACCACCCCCTCCCCTGTACCTGGAAGTAGGTGCCACGGCACTGGATGGCCAGTGGCACATCCCTCCTCACACCATTTCAGATGCCTGTCATTCAAGTGATGCTGGGAGCGCACTGCCTATAAATGGAGGCACGCTCCTGGCATCACTTGGACAGCTAGTGGCCAAGGAGAAGTGAGGAGAGCTATGCGTGCTGGCTGTCCAGCACTGTGGCACCCATGGGCAGGTATGGGGGAAGGGGTGGTCAGTGCCATGGGGGGATCACTGCACACTTATGAGGGGGGGGTACCAGGATCGGGGCTCAGGGGGTTCAGGATGGACTCACTGCAGTGGGACATGCATGATCAGGCCCCTGATGTGGCAGGACAAATACCGTGGGGATGGGTCAGTGCCGTTTGGGGAGGCACCGTCTCCTGGATGGACCGTGACGTGGCGGGGGTACAGCTCACAGACGGGATGGAACAGCCCAGTGCAAGCAGGGGGGCTGCCATATGGACAGAGGCATCGTGTCTGTCATGTGGAGGCTACTGTGTACTGCTGGGATGAGGGGTATTCTGGTGTGTGTGTGTGTGGGGGGGGTCTCCCATCCAGTACCAGCATAGGGCAGGTAGACTGTGTGAGACAGGTATGGCATGCAGTTCATTTACAGCAGGGTTCCCCCTGGGATAATGGCTGCCCTCCAATGCCACCGAATGTGCAGCCCTACACCCCTTGGTACATGGCGTGAAGCACTGGCACACCCTCAGCATGCACCCTTCTGCCCCCAGTATGTTGCTGTCCATGCAACGGGGGGCCCGGATGCATAGGGGATGCAAGCCTTGGTTAGCGTATCCTGCTCAGGGGGGCACGATGGGTGTGGAATGGCTATCACTCCACCCATTCATGCATAGGCCCATGGTTAGCTATACTATCTTGTTATTAAATATCATGACCAAAACATTACCAGGCCCGGGCCATGTTTACCAGTTTACCCATATTTGACCATGTTTTGGCAGAGGTGCAATATACCACATGCATTTAAAATGGTCAAACATGGTCCAGAAATATTGCCAAAACAGGGATGACCATGTTTAATGAATAAGTTTAAAATGAGTTTGAAACATGTTTGGCCATGTTTCAATCATGCTACAACTCAGCAGAGTAGGCCCACCCACCCAGTCTTCCCAAGGGTCCCCTGCCTATTGTACCTCTGCAGACCTGACTGGTCCTGTGCACCCTCCCTCCTTTTTCCATACTGTAATGCCCATGTGTCTATTCCATGCATGTTTGAAGCCTTCCACTGTTCTAGCCTTCACAACATCACTTGGCAGTCAGTTCCATGCTTCTATCACCCTTTCTATGGAGAAATATTTCCTCACATCTTTCTGAAATTCCCCTCCAGTTTTATTGCATGTCCCCTAATTCTGGAGTTTGTTTTCCTTTAGAAAGACTTCTTTCTGCTCTCTGTTCATCCCTTTGACATACTTGACGGTCTCAATCATGAAGAATCAGAACCCAAAATGGAATATATAAGGAAAATATCGATGCAACCCAAGTAAAAAAATAAAGTTACACAGCAGCTCTGAGTATGCTTCAGGTCAGAAGGCAAATAGGATACATTTTTATTTTGTTTATTGTAAAATCGGATTTACATCCTTTGAGCTAAAAGCTCATTTACAAAGGATCCTCGTTGAACAGAGGGTTGGGGAACATCAAGTACATGGACAGTGGAGAACAACAGAAACAGCTAGAAGGCATTGTCAGTTACACATCATTAAAAAGGCTAAACAGCATTACAAATAGAAGGATGGGGAGAGACGGAATACATTGCATAAGCCTTCACTTAATTACATAATACAGAGGAAAACAGTCCCATAACAGATTAGGCGAATAAAGTGCAGATTCCAACTATGTACAAAGTATGAGAATGAGAATTCCCAGAATGCAGCATAGAGCTTAGATAGGTTCCCAGAAGGAACAAGTAATGTGACCACCAACAAATACAGCCATTAAGGAGAGTAGGCTACAGGCTAGGCGGGTGAGGGGAGAGAGCACTGGGTGATAGCTTAAGGGTCAGGGGCTAAGCAAGTGTGGAGGTGGGGAAAGGGGACCAAGGAGGGTGGGGGTTAGTGGGAGATTTTAGAACCCTCTCCCTCACATGGATGTACTGTGTAGGAGAGGGTTCCTAAGAAGAAAACAAGAGGTTCTGTTACCCTTCAATGGGTCTCTAATAAGGTCCCATTTGGAGTACTGTATCTGGTTCTGAGCTTGCACCTGAAACATGACAAGGACAGTACAGAATATGTCCAGTGGCAAGTTAAGAAGATGATACAAGGTCAACAAGGTGCTGCATATGAAGAGCATCTGGCTAACCTGTTTGTGTACCCTGGAAGCCAGAAAGGACAGCGGGGACATGACATAAATCTTTAAAGAGCTAAAGATGATAAATAGGGTAGACGGTCCTGACCTTTAAGCACAGTGAGGGATCAGCAACTGCTGTAGGGGACACAGACTGGTGAGGGGCAGATTCTGAAAAGACTTAAGACAGGGCTTCTATGAAAGCATGGATGATAAATAGAATGGGTTGCCAAGGGACGGGTGAGCGCCACGACTTTTATTTATTTCATTTGTTTAAAATTCTTGAGCAGGTAGACCCAAGTGCATTAGATGCCCATTTTCAAGGGGGACCCAGACGAGATACAGTACAGTGGTACAATGAAACATACATACAATGAATCAAAGTCAGTTACCGGTCCAGTGGTATTGCACATACTGATCACATAGCATTGCACTTGCAGACAGACAAATCTAGACAGTACATTTTTAACATCAATTCAAATGTCATGAATGCAGCAATGTTTTGTATTGAGAATGACAGTTTGTTCCAACAGTTTATGACTCCGTAGATAAAAGATTGTTGACCTGATGAGACACAAAAAGGTGTCTGTATTAGAGGTGTGGGAGTAATGAAGAGTATTTCCCAAACACTACATATAATGCACTATTTCTTTTTTGGCTACAAATAATGAATATTGGCATGATTCATGCCTACTGATATTTGGGAAATACAAAAATGTAAAATGCTCTCTCCTCAGCTCCTACATCCTCATCCCCCTACCTTCTGTATTGAGCCCAATCCTCCCTCCTCCCCCTCCCCAGCACCCTCAATTTAAGGTTTTAAAAAACTCCCACAGAGGGTGACCAGCACTACCTGCCACCTCTACAGCTAGCCACCATCTCTGTCTAGTGCTTTTCCTTTAGTAAAAAAATAATCCACCCACCCTTCCATCCCAACAGCTGTACCCAACTCCCACCCTCCTTCCCAGGACCCAGATTTCTAAAGGTGACCAACACAAACCCTCCAGGGCCAGCTGCCTTCTTGTGAAAGGAAGCACTCCCATGCATGCTTGCATAGTAAGAGAGCTGACTGCATGATCAGCTGCTTTACTATGTGGGCATGCGTGGGAGTGCTTCCATTCACAAGAAGGCAGCTGGCAATGTAGGAGAGCAGGTAATATTGATCACCTTTGTTCCACCTGGGGGCTTCTCCTAGGAAATTTGGGTGGTAGGATGGAAAGGGATGGAAGTTGGATGTTGCTGCTGGGGTGGGCGCTGGGTGGATGATTTTTTTCACAAAATGAAGAGTGCTACAGGAGATGGTAGCCAGTCATGGAGGTGAGCAGGTTGTGCCAGTTGCCCATTGTGGGAATTATTTTAAAGCCTTAAATTGTGGGTGCTGGGTGGTGGAGGGTAGAACTGGGCTTGTTGCGGGGAGGGGGCAGGGGAGTTGTAGTTTAAAAAAGTGGGCAGGGGATGATGGTGGGGGTTGTTTTTAACCCCCAGTATGTTAATAACAAATAGGAATACTAAATTTCCGAGTATTAGGAGCCCCAAATATGAATATTTGGATAAATATTTAAAATAAGGTATTTGCCCACCCTTAGGATGGAAACAGTTTTTGTACAGATCTCATATTATAAAGACTATTTTTTGAGATGATGTCAGCCATAAGAAGAAATGATGAGACTTTTAAAAAAAATGCCAACGGCAAATAAGGGTAAAGTGTACAATACACAAGTCAAGAGAGGGCAAACCAATTTTTTTCAAAAAGTGCACAGTGTTACATGAGGTCCCTGCACTCTAATTGGTACTGCTACAGTTGCACCACAGACAGCTAGTATTTAGGTATGTGTTATGCTAACATATAGGGCTAAGGGCATCTACCATATAAGAGTAGATGTCAGGATATGTATGCACATTATTGTTATACACTTTACTTTCCAATATATACATGCATTATGAATTTCTGCACCAGGTGCATGACACCCCTCCTGGTGGATATCAGGGAGTGGAAAACACACTCCAAAGGCTTAAGACCACCACCTGGTGGCCTGGTGTCACCAAGGATGTCAAACAGTACATAGACAATTGCCTTGTTCATGCACAAAATAACCCCATCCCTATCAAACGAAATGCCAAGCTACTACCACACAGGCATTCTGGCCCTTAGCATGCCATACAGATTGATTTTATTGGCCCTCTGACCACCCAATGCTAGCAGAAACAAGAAATACACCCTTATGGTAACTGATCTCTTCTTTAAGTGGGTTGAAGCTTTCCCCACTAAAATGTGTACTGCTAAAACCACTGCCAAAATGCTGGTAGAACAGATTTTCTCCAGGTGGGGTCTACCTCTTAAGGTAGACTCTAACAAAGGAACCAGTTTTACAGGTGAGTTGATAAAGAAGCCATTGAACTCCTTGGAGTTCATTAGAAGTTCCACATACCTTACCATCCACAATCCTCAGGTCAAGTAGAGACAGCCAACAGATGGATTAAGCAAATGTTTTCCAAATTTATTGAGGACAATCTCAAAGATTGGGATTCCCTACTGCTGTTACTCCTTATGGCAATTAGGGCACGCCTCAGCCACCACCCAGTTGACACCCTTTGAGGTGATGACTGACAGACAGATGAGATTACCTGAACACCTGTTGTTTGATCTGCACAGCCCTACTGCAGACTGTGTCTCAGTAGATCAATATGTGGAAAAACTCAGACAAGACCTCATACACACTCATTCGTATGCTGCTAACTGCATGGGCAAGGTCCAGCAACAGTCCAATATTCAGTCTGACAAGCACGCATAAGAAGTGGATTGGCAGTTGGGGATAAGGTAATGGTTCTCAGATTTGCACTTCCCACACATTCCTTCTCCAATAAGTGGGAAGGACCCTATCCCATTGACAACAACATCAGTCCAGCAGTCTATCAGGTTAGACTCATGCAAAATAACAAACTGACTGACAAATGGTTACATGCAAACCAACTGAAACTGTATAAAGGAGTATAATTACTTTTCCTTACCCAATTGGGAGGAATAGTACTAGTTTACTAATGTTTGATTTTCCTTTTCAGATACACTGACAAGATGGCCATCTTGTTCCATTTTCTCCTCATCTCAGGAGTAATCCCCTGCATCCAAGGCACGGTAAAGCACCTCCTTCCTCACCTTGATCCACCTGCAACTGCCCCAGAGGGAGTCTTCATCAATATTCCCAACAATTTGATTACTGTCCAGGAAGGTTCTGATGCCTACCTCACTGCCTCAGTTGTTGTTCTTGATAAATCTACCCTACAAATTGAGTGGTAAGCTAAATCTCAAGGACAATACTCCCCATGGCCATGCTGTCCAAAGGAACTTTTCATGGATGGCCCAACACAAAATTATCCCCAAATGATACTTTGTCCTTGCTCCAAACTTCTCTTAGACATTCTGGTTTATATAATATCACTGCCTTAATTGACCCCTCATATTGTGATTCATTGTCTAAAGATTCTGCCAGGAAATTTTGGTTGTACACAACATGGCCTCAGCTGCCATGTATTTGTTTGTGTTACCCCTACTGAGAAACAGCTTTTGGAATGTCCAAAACAGACCCCTGGTCCTCGTGAGTGGCCTGACAGCCATTGCCTTACCTGGCTCACTTATTAACAACTTACAATTTATACATATACCTATTTTGTTTAATTTGACTTACTGGAATATGAAAGAATTTGGCATGTGTCATACTACTAACACATCATTGTTTCATAGTACTTTGTTACTTGATAGCTTAACAGCTTTTCAGATTCACAATCAAGACCCTATTGCCAGGGTACACACCACTGAGCATAGAGGCAATTTTAGGAGAAAACCTAATACTGATGATCAAAGTCATAAGCATAACACATGTTACACATCTGATGTTACTGGTGCCACAGGCACTGTCACTGGTGTTTTTGGTACAGCAATGTCCATTTGGAATAAGGCTGATATTTCTGTTATGAAATCCCATTCAGAGAAATTTCAAACTGGTCTGGTGAATGATATTATACCCTATTATTGCATGGTGTGGATGGCTTTAGTCAGGAAGAAAGATACACTGTATACAATATGCACAACATCACTAAAGATTCTAAAGATAAGATTAACACCCTTATTGCACAGAACAATAAAGAAGCAGATAAGCAATACGTTGCTTGTGAACTATTATGCTCAGCCTTTGGCTATTACATCATCACTACCATCAGCAATCTATTCCATGATCTAGAATCAGGAAGAGTCCCTGATATCATACATGATAGATGTACCTCGAAATGGTATTGTCCTCATTGCAAATCCCCTAATTGTGTTGCCATGTGTATGCTACAGTCTTTAACAATTCCTATTCCTACTGCTAGGAAGTTGGGTTTTGTGGCCAGGTACCCTAATACTGGTCCTTGTTTTACTTCTAAGAAATGCTCAATCAATGATACTATGTTTGTTTCTTTCACTGTTTCTTTACCCTGTTTTGATCCTACTACAGCTATATTTGATAAACTCGCATCTGTACACTCCATTGGGTACCTTGATGATGGTGTCTACAGAGAACACCTTGATTTGCCTCCTCTCTTGGTATTCCATCCTCTTCTGGATGCATGGGTCTTGCAGCACACTGACTGCTGTGTGAAGAAAGGATATATTTAAGTGTGTCGATGTGAGTATTTGATGTTATTAAACCTGTATGTGGCTATTCCCCAGACAGTATCGATTGGTCCTGTCAGGAGGTCTAAACCTCACTTTTAGGTTCTTGCCAATATTGGGAATGCAAGTAATCACAGACACGTTGCATAAGAGTAATAAACTTGTTTATTACTACCAAAAAGGATAAAATCACAGTTGCCCTAAGCAGTTCTTACCAATACGAACCGGAAGCCAGTGCTAAGCGTTCCCTATACCTCATGGTTTCTCTGTGTCTCTTGGAGTCTCCGAGGTACAAGACTAGTGTATCACATTATATACCTATAATAATTACTATGGTTACTGTAAGATAGAAACATTTCTAGTTACAGAGATGAGCCCTATTGGCTAAATTAGAGGTGGCTCCACGGTCTAAGATAACATTATACAATGTTGTAGTAGTCATCAGTTTATGAACAAAAGAGTTCTTATACAGAGTCTTATATAACTCAATGTAGTAGTACAAATCAACAAAAGGTGGCAATGCCGACTTACATATCATAATTACTCCAAGGACACAGGTGCCTTGGCATCTTACAAGAAATACATAGAAAATACATAGCAGAATATATGTATTAGCAAGCAAAGTGTATTACAACAATATGCATTCATGTCTTGACATCTACTCTTGTACAGTAGATGCCCTTAGCCCTATGTGTTAGTATAACATATGTCTAAACACTAGCTGTCTACGGTGTACCTCTGAGAGTACCAATTAGGGTGCAGGGACCTCATGTAACAGTCTTTTTCCATGGACGATGACATCACCACTAATGGCACAGAATACCAGGACTCAACATCTGCTCTGGATGAATCCAAATTATACCAGTCTTATCGGAAGGAGGTTCACCGCCTGTCAACACAAATTTCCAAACAGACTTATACTTTCCCAGTACAGTTGCAAAAATGGAGACTGCCTACAGTGAAAATGCAATATAACTCAAATGGTGAATATTGTGTTGTTACTAACTATAAGACTTACACTTGTGGTTCCCAACCATGTTCTATTGATGCTCTGAATTTCTGCTATGTCCCGCATCAGAAAACCATTATTGGTCGCACAGTTATTACCCCTGTTCCCCTTATAGATGCTGATATTATTGATGTTAACCCTGATTATCTGCTTACTCTTTCTGAGTATTTACTTTACTTTAATGTACACATTGATCCTCTCACTTTGACCTTAAAATCACTTTTAGACAGGAAAGACACTCATCCATACCAGCAATAATATTACCAAAGCCAATGAGGCCGTACTTGCCCTCACTAATGATGGTGATATGAATAGTGCACTTACTAACATTTGGTTAGAAATTACCTTTAAAGGTTTTGTTATTATTAAAGCATTTTTTATATTTTTTCTTATTACTATGCTTTTCTGCCTATGGCGCACATTACGCCAACACTGTGAGCAGCTGGAGTTCCTTTACAAGGCTTACGCATCATGTCTGTAAACGACCCCTGCTCCCTATCCATTAACTTATTTCACCTGTGTTACCCCTGAGAGGCAACAAGGGGGAGGATGTTACATGAGGTCCCTGCACCCTAACTGGTACCCCTACAGGTACACCACAGACAGCTAGCATTTAGGTATGTATAGGGCTAAGGGCATCTACCGCATAGGAGTAGATGTCAGGATATGTATGCACATTATTGCTATACACTTTACTTTCCAATATACACAAGTATTTCTTGCTTACAAGATGTTAGGACATCAGTGTCCTTATAATGATTATGATATATGATTCAGCATTGCCATCTTCTGATGATTTGTATTATTATACGGCTATGTACAAACTGCACCTCTTTGTTTCTACAAAGTGATGCCTACTACAAAATTGCATAATGTTATCTTGGACTGTGGAACCACCTCTAATTTAGCCAATAGGGGTCATCTCTGTAACTAGAAATGTTTCCATCTTATATTAACCATGGTAATTATCACAGGTATATAATGTAAAACACTACGTCTTCCACCTCAGAAACTCCAGGCGACACGGAGATTCCTCGAGAAATAGGGAATGCTTAGAATTGGCTCCCAGTTCCTGTTGGTAAGAACTGCTTAGAGCAACTGTGATTTTCCTTTGGTAGTAATAAACAAGCTTTATTACTCTTATGCAATGTGTCTGTGATTCCTTGCATGCCCATTATTGCCAAGAACCTGAGAGTGAGGTTTAGACCTCCTGACAACAGCAATGAGTAGATTTAGACTTGGGGCAGCAAATCTACATACTGTTTTATATAAAGCCATTATTTTCTGCATAGCAGTTCATTTTCAGTTGCATATGTAGGGAGAGCATAATCCACTAAAGACAAAAGAACGGTATGGGCCAGGACTTTCTTTGATTTGGTGGACAGGTTTTGAGTCTATAGGTGACCGGCTGGTGTGCATGGACCTAACAGGCTGGATGTACTAGTATGTTCTTGGAATGAGAGAAACTTGTCAACAATGAAACCAAGGTATTTAATGCTATTGACTGCAACAATAGTTCCAACCAATAGGTACAACTGAGTAACAGAAAAGAAGGACAACTGTTATAATGCCACCTCCTGACACAGTTTTGCACACAAATAGATATTCCATACTAAATGAGATGCAAGATGAAGATAACAGTAGTACTGCAGCTGGTGCCATACCCATGGACTCTGAGGTGTTAATAGACTTGTGAGTCAGACATGTGACTGATGTAGAATGTACCAATGCACCTCCAACAAGAAATGCTCAAGTACCGTCTCATAATATACAGTAATAACAGACAACACAATTTTATAGCAATCCGGCCTCTAGACTTTCAAACTCTCTCCCACGAGATTTAATCAACATTAATAACTTCAAAACATTCAAGTAGCATCTCGATGTCTGGTTTACAACTAACCCTAACAAAACATATAGCCCACATTGTGTGGGGAAAATCTTGTTGAGCTTCAGCCTTCTTTTTTTCCTAAACAAACTTAGTAAACTTAGTAATGATAACACTGGTACAAATAAGAGGCAGGTGATAGCAATGAGTGACTCAATATTGAGGTACACTGATGACATAATTTGTAAGCCAGAATGAGAAAATATTTAGGTCTCCTGTTTGCCCAGGGCTCAACTACATCTCATAAAACAAAATTTCAAACAACTAATAGGCTCACAGAAAAGCCCTCTGGTCATAATCCACACTGGGACAAATGATATTGGCAGAACACCAGAACCCATGACAGTGGGAGACATCACAGATATAAGGAAGACATTAAAAGAACTGAAATGTCTGACTATATTCTCAGCAATCTTACCAAAACCAGGGGCTGGAGAGTGAGTACAGAGGGTAATCTACAGACACAACAACTGGCTCCGTACTTTCTCAACCAAAGAAGGTTTTAAATTTGTAAGACATTAGAATACTTTTTATGGCTACTTCAATCTGTATGGTAGAGATGGTATACATCTTACTAGATGAGGGACAGCAGCGCTTGGTAGAAGAATCTTAACTGCCATAGTGTACAATGTAAACTAGATTTTGGGGAGTGGTATCACAAACCAGTCCAAAACAATATTGACTCAGGTACTAAACAAAATAGTTCTCATTGGAATGGTCATACTATATTAAACACCTTATTATTGAATGCAAGGAGCCTAAATAACAAGATGGATCACCTGATGGTGGAATTAATTCAACACTGCTATGATATAATCACCATAACTTGAAGCTTGGTGGAAGGACTCGGAGGACTGGGGATACCAACTGGATGGTTATAAGTTGGACCATCTAAATCAGAAAGATCGTGAGGAGGTGGTGTGGCAGAGAATGTCACCACTACACTTAGTTGCAAACCATTAATCAGCCAAGAAGAAGAAGGTGAGGATAAGTTTGAATGTTTAGGGATTGAGATAGATGGTAAACCCAGACCAGTTATCACTGGGACCTGTTATAGGCCTCCCAGTAGTGACTTAGCATACAATCCAAAGTTGCTTAATGCCATACACAATCGATGCATGACTGAAAGGGATGTTATAATTCTGGGTGATTTCAACATCAAATACTATTGACTGGGCAACTGGTACTGTATATCAACGGCCAACTAGGCTCGGCCCTAATTGACACATCATAAATGAATGTGACCTAGAACAACTGGTTTTAGCACCTACAAGAGGAATAACATATTAAACCTGGTCCTGACTAATATCAAAAACAGAGTTATCACTTGTAATGTGCTACATCCCCATGGAGGTAGTGATCACTGCATGATACATGTAGTTTTCCACCATAAGTCAAACAATACTAAAAGGTCTCAGTTGACAATTACCACATGGCTGACTTTGCATTGATAGCCAGGGAGCTTTCTACCTAGAACTGGAAAGCATCATTCGAAGGTAACACAACAACTGAAAAATGGATTTATCTAAAGAATAAGCTGTTAGAGAATGACCTAGACAGGCTAACTGGATCCCCAAAAGGAGAAGTATTCTGGATATAGGGTCAGGTCCAAATGGCTCAATATGTGCATTAAAAGATTAATAAACAATCAAAAGAGATCTTATAATAGGTTTAAAAGCAACCCAAGTAGTACAGATTGCAGCATTTGTAAAAATGATTTAAAAAAATGCAGGCCCACTATAAAGAGGAGTAAAGGTCAACTTGAAGCTGGTCTAGCTAGACATAAAACAAAATCCCAAAGCCTTTTTTGGGTATACACATTCCTTAAAAGGCAGAGAACCTGTAGTTGGCCCACTTCTCATTCAGGGGAAGTTAGCTGATGGCCCTGCAGTCATGGCAGAACAGTTAATCAACTATTTTGGATCAAACTTTAATAACAATGGTATGGAACCAGTGGACAAAAAATAGAGACATCTTGGGTAATGATTTACGAGCTATTTGTTTCTCTAATAAAATATTAAGGAATTAAATAAAATTATCCCAGTAAAGCTCCCAAATCTGATGATGTCCCCCCACTAACCATAAAGAACATAGCCCCCCTCATTTCTGAACCTTTAAGTGTCATATTTTTGTCATCCTTTAATATTGTCTTGGTTCATGAGGACTGGAAGACTGCTGCCATTATCCCTGTGTACAGAAACAGAAATAATTGCTTGAACATTATAGGCCTATCAATCTCACTTCTATCCTGGGTAAAACTACGGCGGGATTGTTAAAAAAATTTATAATAGTACATTACAATAAAGTTGGTTTCAAGGCTAGATCTCAGTGTGGTTTTACCAGAGAGCATTTATGTGTCACTAACCTGCTATCTTTTTATGAGCCTATCAGTGATCTCTCAGATCAAAATATCCCATGTGATATAATATACTTGGACTTCAATTAGGCATTTGATCTGGTACTTCATGGCAAGTTACTTATAAAACTTGATCAATTTAACATGGACAGCAGAGTCAACCTTTAGATCCTCGATTGGTTGATGGACAGAAAACAATGGATTAGAATAGGTGGTGCAGCTGCTAGCTTTATAAAAGCTACTAGGATGTACGGAAGGGGTCTGTTTTGGGCCGATTCTTTTTATTATATTCATAAGTGATCAGCATTTTGGTTTACAAGGATTTATTAACAAATATGCCAATGGTATGAAAATAGGGGAGAGTACAACACTCTGATGACACTGCTAGAATGCAGGCAGACCTAAATTTATTATTCCAGTGGTCCATAACCTGGGAGATTAATTTTTAATCCTGATAAATGTGTAGTTTCCCACTTGCGTAAAAATAACATCTTTGCATCTTATGTTTTGGGTGGCTTGTATTAAAGGCAGTAAAAGAGGAAAGAGACTCAGAGGATATTATCCAACAGAATCTATCCTTTAGATCAAACAGCTCAGTCGCCATTGCAAAGGCCAGTAAAATTATCGGTTGTATAAAAAGAAATATGATCAGTAGGCATAAAGATGTCATGGTGCCACTGTATAGAAGTTTGGTATATCCAAAAATAGATTACTGTTCACAATTCTGATCCCCACATCTAAAGAGTGATGTCATTGTGTTAGAGAAAGTGCAGAGACAATTCACCAAATCTGTTCATGGTATGGATGGACTTAACTACAAAGACAGGTTGAGGTTACTGGGACAGCACAGTTCTGAAAGAAGACAACTTAGGGGTAATCTCATCCGAGTCTTTAAGATAATAACAAACACCAAACTAATGTCTGACATGGGTCTGGAATTCAAAGAAGTAGTACACATTTCTAGGAACCATGCCAAACAAGTATGAGGCAAATTCTTTAGAACTCAAAAAGGGGTTCTTATTTCAATCAAAGAATAGTAAAATATTGGAGTCATTTGCCTCGATACATTGTTGATGCCCCTAGTCTGGACAGCTTTAACAAATACTTTGATACCCTTATGGGCTCCTGGGACAACAATTGGATAACCACAGTATAGTGGGAGAGTAGACTTGAAGCACCCATGGTTCACTTCTACTTCTAGTTTATCAAAGTATCAAAGTATTTAGATTTTTGCTTTGTTTCAATGACAGTAAGGATTTTGTTTTTGTTTTGTACCAAAATCCATATACTTTACATTACTGACATTCAATAGAAGTCCATTGTTATGTTTGCTTGCGTGCGAAGCACACAAGAAACATTTTGAGGAGAGTAGAGTATTGCAGAGGTATGGCAGTGTTTGGCCAATCCAGTCAACACATTCAGGGGCCCATCCCTCGGCCACCAATCAACAGGCAAACTGCCGATGATGGCAGCTTCAGAGCGAGCACCGGACTTGAAAGAAATCTGCTGTTCCAATCACGGACAATTTTGTCATTGCAGCAGCAGATCCCCCCCCCAGCAACCATGCAAATTCCAGCTATGTGCATTACAGTGCACAGTAATGAGCATGGTTGGACTTATAAGCTACTCATTTGCTCAGTGTGTCTTTCCTGGTGAAATAAATGAGACCTAATTGCATATAATTGGTGGCTCCTGCCACCCACCACACACTCCCCAAAGCCGACATCAAGGTGCCCAATCTCCATATTGGCATGCCCCTTCCAAGCCCAAAAATATATTTTCCCAACAATGGGGTGCCCAATCCCCATGTCGGCATGATCCTGCCCCACTACTGTGGTACACTGAGAGCCCATTCCAGTGTGCCAAAGTAATTCTTGTTTTTCTAACACTGGGATGCCCACTCCCAGTGTTGGACATGCCCCCCACCCCCTTTTTGTCAGCCAACCTTGGGGTGCCCAATCCCTAGGTCGGCACTGATTCCCCCCTCCACTAGTCTGGCACACTGGGAGCCCACCCCAATGTGCTGAAATTTGTTTTGTTTTCACCTGTAAAAAAGAAAACAGTCCCACAACGTATTTTTTTTTAAACCTGAAAAGAAAGAAAATGGTCCCTCATCGTTCCCGCTGGCCCCCCTCCCCCAAACCGCACCCTCCCTCTGAGCACCCCACCTTCCCGCACCCAACATCACCCATACTTACCTCTGGAGGTCAGGAGCAGTGATCTTCTGTGATCCGGGAACACGCCTGCACTCTTCAAAGACCAACCAGGAACTGAAAAAATGACAGTAAGCCCTATAATGGCAGTGAATGGGGAGTTTTCAATTTAGGTTGATATCTCAGCCAATTTTTGGAGTTTTGGTCCCACATTTTCAACATGGAGTTCTGGGGACCCCACCTCATGAACCCTAGCACTGTCATTTCATTTCTTAGTCCAGAAAGGTGATTTCATGGTCACTGTGTGGAATCACCTTTTGGGACCGATTAACAAAATGACAGTGCCACAGTTCATGAGGTGGTGTCCTAAAAGCCCATGTTGCAAGTTTGGTGAACAAACTCCAAAAACTTACTGCGTTATGAGCGTACGTTGAGCAGTTTGCATGCACACTTGTATCTTCATCAATTTTTAATATTTTCACTCCAAATTTCCAACATTGTCATTTTTGTATACCTCCTTATGAACAGTACAGCTGTTATTTGTTGCATCCTCCCCAAAACGTGTTTTTGCTCCTGTATCACAGAATGGCGCAGTTGCTGTGTGAAATCAACTTTTGGGACAGTGCTACTGTTCATGAGGGGAGGTCCCAAAAAGGCTGTGTTGAAACTTTGGTGAACAAATTGCAAAAAATGACTGCGTTACGAGCGTGCATTACGCAATTTCTATGCATGCTCATAATTTCGACACTTTTTCATATTTTCACTCTAGATATTCAACTTTGTCATTTTTTCACACCTCCTCATGAACAGTATAGATGTCATTTTTCACATCCTGCCCAAAATGTCTTTTTGCATTTGTTGCACTGAAAGGCACATTCGCTGTGCAAAATCACCTTTTGTGATTGAGTAACGAAATGATAGTGCCACTGTTCATGAGGTGGGGTCCCAAAAAACCCATGTTGAAAATCTGAAGTGAAAATACCAATAAATGCCAGGAGTGTTAGGGTTTCCAACCATAACGCCCCACCCTGTGCAGACTGACAGGCGGCAGGTGTGTGGCTTGGGGTCATTAGCTGTAATACTCATGCCATTCCACCCCCCTCCCCAACCTGCAGTCACTGACGGCATCGAGGTGTGCTTTGGGGTCTTCAGCCCTAACGTTCACCCCATTCTCCTATACTGCACCCATCTCAACTTATTTCCTCATAGAATGTGATGAGCGTAAGGGCCAAAGACCCTAAGGCACACTGTGACACCTGTCAGTGTCTGCAGGGTGGGGTGAGGTGGAATGGCATAAATGTTATGGCTGACTACCCAAAGGCACACCCTAATGCCTATCAGTCTCTGCAGAGTGGGGAGAGGGGTTGGTGTTAGTTCAATACTTCACTGCCACTCCTAGTATGCATCTCTCTAACTAATGCAGTACCAATGCCAATACCAGCAAGCAAACATTTGGCATTGACAAATGGTTGTTTAGTAGCCACTTCTGTATCAGAGCAAAATCTTATTTCAAGTGTCTGAAAATGTTACCTCTAAGGCCCTTTATAAAGGGCAGTATCTTCTGTGTACATGATTATAGGGGAATTTGAATCTTGCAAAATGTTGGTTAAGTCATTTAGAAAGATAGTAATTTATTTATTTATTAAAATGTTTCACCAGGAAAGCACACTGAACAACAAGTTGCTTGTCTCCCAGTGAAACCTGGGGGGAGGGGGTTACAATTGGATGAAGAATTAGACATACAGTTTACCATTTAACATATCCGAGAAAATAAACATTCAATTACATTTGTAGCAAGACATACAGTTACAAGGTAACATAAATAAGCATATAATCGCATTTGTGACATAACATACAGTTAAATATATCATACCTGTGGAATATGCATTTAAATACAAGTGGCATATTTGAGGAACATAGTAAAGAAATTTAATGTAACCTTTGAGCCAAATCCTTGCAGGAATGTATCACAGTTAAGAGGCAGACAATTTGGCAATTATTGAATGAATGAATGAATTTATTTTATTTTTATTTATTTAGTTTTTGTTGACCGGGTAAGTGCACTAGACAAATCCTGTCTATTTTCAGGCACGTCCCAGGGGAAGGGGATACAGATGAATGCCAACTGAACTTGAACCAGATTACGCTGTTGGTGGTATTTTTAGTGAATGAGGGAAATTTGGCCAAAACACCGGGGGAAATTCCCCTACTCTCCTGTAGGTGGACAGGCTGTCTGACTGCATGATGGCCACTTTGTGTGAGACTCCAGAGGAGAAAAATGTTTGCTTGGTAGGAGAGAAAGCCTCCTCTCCCACGGTACAATCTACAGAGGCTATACAGTCTGAAAGCTTGGAGATGGATTTAGAAGAAATCTTCCATGAGACCTTTAATTCTACAGACGATTTTGAAATATCAAGTGAGCATCCGGATTCTGTTGATATTTTATTTAAAGCAAAGACAGATGCTTTAATTACTGGCATCCAAGCTAGATTAAATCCTTTACATCAAAAAGAACCTGTGCAGGATTTGATCTTACTGCCTGCTAAATCATCAGTGGTTTCCTTTGACAAGCTGATGGAAAGGCCTGACAGCAGAGGAGATGACTCAGAGAAAGCCGAAAGCCTGACGACTAAGGGTGAGTCAGTGATCCAAGTATCACCCATTTTAACTGAAACGCAAAACAATGTGGAAATTCTGAAGGCTGGTAGTAAAAACGCTCTTAGAAGCGAGTGCCAAAAGCCTGAAATCACTATTGCAATGTCTGTATCTGATAACCTTGCTTTGAAACTATCAATTAACCAATGTACACCAAAAGTAGCTCAGTCGACGGAGGTTGAACCTTCTACTTCTGTCCAAAAGCTCCAAATGACTAAACTATCAGGATTTGTGTTTAAATCACCTGTAATGCTGGAAAAGCCGACTGAAAAGACAGCTCTTATAAAATTTCAAACTGAAGCCTCACGGCAAACAGGGGTTACTGAATTTAGCTTTGCACAGACTATTAAAAGTAAAAAACTCCAGTCGGAGCTCGGAAACTCTGGGGTGCAGACAAGAGAAACTCTCTCGGAGAAGATGAAGACAAACCCTGCACAAATTAAAGAGAAAGAGACATTTTTTTCATGATGAGACTTGGTCACCTCAAAAAGCTCTCCTAGGGGCTGGTTGGGAGAAGACAGCATCTGGGACTTGGACTCCAGACCCAATATGGGACACAGCCTTTAACTTGCAGCACTCTGTACCTAACTGGAAACCAAAAGAAACCAATTTTGCTGAGAGTGATAATACTCAATTACAGAAATCTCCCTTAATGACAGCTTTGTCTTCTGATAAATCAGCATCTTCTGCTGAAATAAAAAAAATGTGACGATACCCCTGAAATGAAGAAAACTCTAGCTTTGTCTATAGATCCTCCTGTAGACAGTGAGGTGTCCATCACAGAAAATAAAAAACCCTTAATGTCTGAACTTTTTCTACATCTAGGAGAGAAGCTGCTTCAAGGCGGAACGCTGTTCGAATCCACTATAAAGGAAGATTGACTGATCGTCCTGACAGATACTATGTTGGGAAATGTTTGTTGAAAGACTCTTTGCATTTCACCCCTAAAGATTTTTTCACATTTATTAGTATTTCTGGAGAAGACAATTACGATGTGGGCTTTAGAACCTCGTATGCATTATTCTGGGAACGCTATGGGCAGGTAAAGTTTTCCCCTACATGGACCCCCTTTTTGGTCATTCCACTTACAAAAGCACTAATTAAGTTTGTTACTGTGATGTTTCAGAATGAAGGGGTCCATGTAGAGGACATAAATTACTGATTATCACAAAAATGTGAAATTCTTAGTAAACCTAAACCCATTCTAGACTCAGAACAAATTTGGACTGGGAGATGGAAATATAAAGTTAAACTAAGGCAATCTGATTCGGGGACTGGACATATACCTAATTCTTTTCTGCTAGGCAGAGATAGGGGGGGCTTGTTTTTACAGGGGACAATTGAGAGCCTGTTATAAAAGTGGCTCCAAGACTCACCTCTCTAGTGTGTGTGATCAACCCAGATGCGACAACTGTGGGGAAATTGGGCATGTAACTATGCATTGTGCTAATCACACCAAATGTGATCTATGTGAAGGTTTTGGCCATGTATTTCGGGAATGTCTTTGAGTGCCTAAAACAAAGTTTCTTGTATTAGCCCTGATTTACTAATACAACAGGCACAGGAGGCTTCTTCAAAACTGCCCCCGTCCCTACTGAATCTAATATTCCCCAACAACAGAAAAGAGAGGGCTGTATCCACCTCAAACCCCACCACCCCTTCTTTGGTCCCTCTTAAAATTGAAACTACAGAGACTATTTTTGGTGAGGTTAAAGAAGAAGGCTTAGGAGTAGACCCTTCTGATTCTGCGCTCCTGGAACCTGTATGTTATTCGGATCCAGCTAGCCCAGATAAAATTTCAGTTGATGAATCTCCTTTCTCACCTTTACCTCCTAGAAGGTCCTCAAGAAACTTAAAAACTAAAACTTCTCCCATTCCTGTTTCTCTAGAAACTCAAAATTCTTATGCTGCATTATTCACGAACTGGGGGGATTCTGAAATGAATGTTGGTGACTCAGATTCCCAAACATCTATACAAGATTTGGCAGGGTTAACTGCTGAGGAGTATAAAGGCTAAAAAAAAAAAAAAAAGGAAAAAGGAAACAAGTTATTTTTTTCTCTAACTAGGAAATGGCATTGCAGAAATGGGGATCTTTGAATGTACATAGTATTTTAAATACAGTAAAAAGACAGGCTTTGTTCCAGTATATGCATGATGAACATATGTCCGTTTGCTTTATACAAGAGACTTGGATGTTTTCCATCGAGCAAGTGTCATCCTTTAAAAGGGATTGGCCTTAGGGCCCCTCTTATTGGTCCTTTGGCATGGATAGTGCTGACGGGGTGGGACTTTTGTTTAATTCCTATCAATTCTCACTTTATGAGTTAATTAATTTGATTCCAAGAAGAGTATTAATTCTTGATGGAAAATGGAATAATATAGACAGTAGATTTATCAACATTTATAATCCCCAAACAAAATCTGATAGCGTAAATAGTATGAAAGCTATACAACCCTTACTGGTAACTTCATATAGGATTTTCTTTGGGGGGGATTTTAATTGTAGTTTGTTAACTAAAGGGCAATCTAATAAAAAACTCTATTGTGATTCCAATGCTTTAGAAACAATCATTAGATTAGCAGGCCTTATCAACTGTTCTAAGTATAATTCAGGGCCCCAATGTACTTTTATAAGGGGTAAACTCCAAACCACTATTGATTACATGTTTGTATCCCCATTGGTTCTTGTTGGAGTCTTTCAGATATTACTGGTGGAGTTTCAGACCATCTTCTTTTAATCTGTTCATTCGAACAAATAACTGTGACACCCAAAAGAAAAAATAGATGGGAATTGAACACTTCCATTCTTACCGATCCACTGGTTAAAAACACTATTCTGGCCATTCTTAAAGCCCGACTATCAGTTGCTTTTGTATATTCTGATTTGGGGGAATGGTGGATGGATACAAAATCTGATTTAAGTAAGTGGTTTAAAAAATATGGAACCCAAAATAGAAACACTAATTTTTTTACATACCTAAAACTTAGGAAGCAGCTACAAAAGTTAATATCTATTGCCTATACCTCTCGGAGAGATTATTCCAAACAAATTGAAAACATAAAGGAAGAAATGAAGCAGTTTCAATATGATAGAGCTCAAACACTTCAAGCCATGTTCTCTAGCAGCACTCAAAAAACTTTGATTGGTGATCCCTTTGAGATTTGTAGAGCATTGAGAGAAACAACTAAATTGGATTATCTTGTGGCTAATGGGGAAAAAAAAAACTGTCAATACAACAGAAATAGGAGGCAGTATGGCGCAGTGGGTTAAGGCTCTGAGCTGCAAATCTGGAGACCTGGGTTTGAATCCCACAGCCCCCTAGGTGCATACTGTGTGACCCTGAGCAAGTCACTTAACTTCCTTGTGCTCCCAGGTTGCACCTGCAAACAAGTTTTCAGCTTAGTGTGTCTCACCTGGTAAAATAATTGGTTGGTTGGTTAAATAGGTGAAATTATAAAAATTCACTATGAACTTTTATATCCTAGTTCCCCCATCCTGGAAAAATATATTTATGAATATCTAGGTGCTTTTCTAGCCCCCTTCTTTGCCACTGGAGGCTACTAAGCTACTAGGGCCATTTTCCATGGATGAACTGGAATCAGTTATTCAGACTTTAAGAAATGAAGTTTCACCAGGGCTTGATGGTCTCCCAAACTTATTTTATAAAACTTTTAAAGCAGAAATAGTAAAATGTTTGTATTTAGTATATCAATTCTTCATGATAGCAAAGACTCCGCCTCCCTCCTTTTCGGAAGGATTAATAATTCATATTTTTAAACCAGGGGATATGGGTGACATTAAAAACTGGAGACCCATTACAATCTTAAATTCAGACTATAAGATTTTTACAATGCTCCTCAACAATAGGCTTAAAAAGTATGCTGCTAAAGTGATATCTCCTTATCAATACTGTGGGTTACAGGACAGATGGATTCAATCTGCCATTATGGTAGTAAGGGACACAACAGAGCATTTATCTTTAGAAGGAACAACTGGGTATTTAATTTCTGCATATTTGGAGAAAGCCTTTGATAGAGTACATCACCCTCACTTGTTTCTCGTGTTACAATACTTTGGGATCCCCTCTCAGATTATAACTATTATTCAGCCCTTATACACATCTGCCTTGGTGTTTCCTTTTATTAAAGGTACTCAAACTAAAGACATCACACTAAAAACTGGTGTTCGTCAGGGTTGCCCTTTAAGTACCTTATTATATATTTTTTCCTTAGAACCTCTTTTATGGTCATTATCAATCCTTCCTAAGTGGACAGGGATTTTTGGTCCATATTTAAGAACACAGTTACTTGTACAAGCATATGCAGATGATGTCTGCCTATTTTTTACACAAACTGAACAACTTCAAGAGTTTTTCAATGAATTCAAATTATTTTCAAGAGTGTCAAATGCAAAACTTAATATTGAAAAAACTAGAGGCCTAACTATAGGCACAGGACTTCTCAATGATTTTACTCAAAATAATATTTCAATAACTACTGAACCACTTCGTATTTTAGAATCCTTTTGGTTCACAAAACCTCCCAGAAGAAAATTGGGACATTGCATTAAAAAGTTGAAATAAAAGCATCCAGATGGAGGCAGTGGAAATTTTCTAAGTTGAAACGTATTCATGCCCTTAAACAATTTTTAGTGCCCTGCTTACAATATGTCGCCGTGATATTTCCTCTACTGACCCAGTATGAGACCCAGCTGTACAGCATTTTCTTCCAGATGTTATGGGGTAATAGATTAAATCCGGTCAAAAGATGTTTTACCTACCTGGAGAAAAAGAAAGGAGGACTCGGAATGTTAGACCCCATTTTTTTTTATTCACTTTTTTTCACGCAATCAATTAAAAGTGGGCTATTATGACTGGATAGCAGAAAGTGTATTTGTATTGGGATGGCTTTGGGACATTACTTTAAGACATGGCAACACTTGGCTCCAAAGCTTAACCTGCATACTCACATTCCTGTCTGTTTCAGACCAGCAGTTCAAAAACTATATAAATGGCAGATGACTTCAGCACACAATTCATTTATACTATAACAACTGAATAATCCTAGAATTCCGGCCTTTATGTGGCAAATCCAGTGGCTCATAATGTATGGTAAACTAAATCTTAGAGGAAATGCTAAATATAAAGCTAAAGAAGAAAGGAATTGTCCATACCCTGAAAGTATTAACCAGGAAGAAACAATGGAACATTTTTTATTACAGTGCTCCTATTCAAAAAAATGTGGGGATATGTTGCAAAAAAAGTTGAATTTTTCCTGGTTATCTAATTTAAATTGTGAAATTTAGTCAAAGGTATTTATCCTTCCAGTTTTATATCATTTGATCATAGTACTTTTTTGGGGGATGTTTATGATTCTAGTTATGGCAGTTTAGATGCCAATGGGTTATATATCAGAAAAAAATCTCTTATGAGGGTTATTGCCAAATGGTTATAAAAGAATTGCTGAAAGTATATTTAAAAGAAACACAGATGTATATATAATACAAATAAGGTCAAAAATTGGTGGAAAGGGTTTTCTCATATTATTAAGTATAAATGAATATTTAATTTATACTATAGAGCACGATTGCATTTAGCATTACATGTTAGGAACAGATTCTTCTTGTAAATTTTCTTTTGTGTTTTGTTACATGTTTATATACTTAATAAAAATTCCCCTATACTTTTTGATAAGTGCAATGGGATCTTTAACATCCACCTGAACTACCACCAATCCAGGCAGATGGGACTTCGGTTTAACGTCTCATCTGAAAGACGGCACCTCAGAAGTGCAGTACCCCTCTCATGCTGACTACAGTGTCAGTACTGGGATATTAATCCAAGTGCCATGAATGAATGAATGAATGAGGTGCAGTGAGGGGACATCAAGGAGGGCAGGGGGCGGAGAGGAGAAACCAGCTGGGGAAAGGAGAGGATAATGATGGGGATATTACCAGAGCAAAGTGAGCAAAAATAAATTAAGGGGGCAAGTTAACACAGGCTAGTGCAATATGGGAGCACCTCAGACAGAACAAAAGTGCAAGTTAGCTCAAGTGAACTAATTCCTTTGTTTAAATGCAGGGGTGTAGAGAGGGGGCAGGAGGAAGGTGGGGGTAAGGGATATGGTAGGGAAGGATGACCCTTCAGAGTGTGGAGATCGCTACCAGTGATGGAATGAGGCCAGGACTTAGAATAAGGAGCAGATGTAGGCAAGGACAAGTTGGGTAGAAACAGTAGAGGGGATGGTAAAGGGAAGGAGGAGGAGGGGTGGGAGAAAACTTGCCTAAGACTTGGCCTCTTCAGGATGCTGAGAACCCTGCCAGAGAGTAGATTCAGGCGAGGACGAGTTAAGTAGAAAGGATGAAGGAGAAAGGGGAAGGAAGGAAGAGTAATTTCCCAATGCTGGAACCCCTCCAGGATGCTGAGAACTCTGCCAAATGAAATAGATCCCAGTATAAACCCATGGGGAACTCCAATAACAGTGCTGAATAGGAGGAGATGAGATACAGTTCAGAGAAACTGACTGAAATCTATCAGAAAGATAGTTCTGAAACCACAGAATTACTAAATCAGACAAGCCAAGTACCAGGAACTTGGTAAGCAGATGACTGTGGTGTACCAGATCAAAAGCTTTAGAAAGATACAGAAAGAACACAGGCACCATGTCCCCACTGTCCAAGGCCCTCAGGAGATCATTAGAGACTTTAAGCACTGCAGGAAGCATGCTATGATTATATCTAATGCTGGCAATGAGTTAATAAATTGCCTTTATCCAGATGCTCTTTAAATTGGTCATAAACAATCCTTGCCATGATCTTGGACAATGGGGCTAGCAGAGATATTGTGCGATAGACTAAAGATGGTGACCAGTTTTAAGAGAATATGGGTCAATAAGAAAGTTGGTGAAAACTGTGCCAGGGTAGGTGGAGAGGGGGAGACATGTATGTTAGCACAGGCACAACCAAGTGTAGGTCAGTAAGACACAAGTAGGAAAATGAGCAGATGCAATGGGCTTTAAGTTTTCAGCTGACATGTTTCAATGTTCCTATGATTCTTACTTTGCTCCTCCTACTCAACATATTTGGAGCTCTCTCAGGATGGGGCTCCAAGAATCTGAGACCCACGATTAAATCCCACAACTTACTGCAAAGAGTTGCCTAGCTGAGGACCTAAATCACCTATGATTTGATTTTTTATACTGCCATTAATTAGAAATTTAATGTTCATTACCTGCAATCTCTCTTCTGTCAATACAGATAGCCACTCAGAGCCCACCACAGTCCTGCCACTAAAAACAGCATTTTGATGCGTTAGGTAGAGAAGGGTCTACAGGTCTACTAATGGGTATAGATACAGATCAGGAGCAGTGACATTGGTTAAACACAAGTATTTTACTTTGTTGGCTCTTGCACATGTTAAGAGGATAGTAATACATTTGTATACCCCCTTAACATGTGCAAGCACCTACAAACTAAAATACTTGTATGCACAGGACATAACTGCTCTCAGTCACAATCTATGCCCATTAGTAGCCCTGTAGCCCCTTCCCTACGTAATGTCATCAAACCACTGTTTTTAAGGGTGGGGGCACCGAGTGGCTAACAGAAACACAGATGAATGATTGCAATTATTGAACATTTAATTTCTTATTAATGCCTAGATAAAAAAAAAAAAAATCAGATCATAGGCAACTGGGGTCTTTGGGCATGCAACTCCTTTCCATGAGTTGCCTGACCAGAGAGTGTCAATAGCTCTTTAATTGTTTAACTTGGAAAGTGGCTTCTGTTCATGTCATTCTGGGGACGGTGTGTTCCGATGACCCCAAGTACTGCCTTGACCTGCCACTGCCTGTTGTAGCAGGGTTAACAAGACCTTGTTCTACATGATTTATAGCCCCTCCCCAGTTTCAAGGCAAACAGTCAAATGCTACTGCAAGGGTAGGGCAGCAACATCATTTAGCTGGGAAAGAGTGCTGTTACCTGGGATCTGGTCTCTCTCACATTACACCTGCTAATGTAGGATGCAGCAGGTACGGGCAGTTCTAATGCTCATCCACAGGCTCTCACAAATTCTTTCTAAAAAATTGCTGCCCAAGAAAGACACACTAAGCTGAGGCTTGTTTCTAGGTGCATCCTGGAAGTACAAGAAAGTTAAGTAACGTGTTTGTGGTCACACAGTATGTAGCTGCTGGCTGGGAGATTCAAACCCAGTTCTTCAGGTTTACAGTTCAGTGTACTTAACCACTATGCTATACTGCCTCCCCTAAAATGAAACATGAATGTGGAATCTCTTGCCAATTTAGGCAGTAGTTGGGTAGCTCTGGAACTTGGGGGACTTTCAGAAGTCATTGGCAGATTTAAGCCTGGGCTCAAACAGTATACACCTCCCCCTTTGGATGAGCACCAAAGCAAAGTTACGAGAGGGAGCTGTGGTACTGATATCAACTGTTAGAGACTGAGTGAGCATCACTGCCAGTTGATAGCAGCCCCCCCCCAAACTGGACACCAGCTTGCCTCCATAGAATTAAATAATTTTATGCTTTTCCTAAGGCTGCCCTTATCTCCATGGCAGCCTTTAGGACAGGGCCCATGACTTTACAGCACTACCCCTTCTGTGTGTGTAACAATCGGAGGCTACACACCATACAGTATACAAGAGAACATGCGGAAAGCAGAAGTAGTTGCAGGAATTCCATGGCCAGATCGGGAAAGAGGAAGATGCCATCATGGGTGAGTACTCAGGTCAGACTGGGGAAGCGGCATAGAGCTGACTGGGTCACAGAACTGACTGGATCAGAGGAGGACATCTGGAGTCTCCTACAGTCAGGGCTTGGCATCAACTGTAACCAGCTGACAGTGTGGGAGCGATGTTAAAATTACAAAATGGTTTGTTTCCCATAGCTATAAGTGAACCCCTATAGCAGTCAAAATGTAATTAACAACTCCACGCTGAACTTGCAAGTGTTCTGCCTCAGTGCCTCTTACTCGCTCCACTTGTTTGACCTGCTCGTGTAAATCACTGACCTGCTCAACTACAGAGGACCCACTATATTCATTCTATTTCTACTGAGTTATCCCTTTCCAATGCCGGTGTTTCAGGTTCAGGTGAACAAATCTGTAAGTTTTCTTTATGCTGCCAACTACCCATGCTTCTGCTTCTAGATCTCAGTAATCTGGGATGACTTCTGTTTCAAGGTGTGGTGTGAGCCAGTTTGTCTCATTTTGGTTCAAGGAACAATTTTTCTCTGGGGTTTTGCAGCCCATTTAGTTGACAGATTCAAGCTGGCAGCTGCTGCACATGAAATTGGGTGGGGAGGGCTACTTTGATCTGTCACCATTTGTACTAACTTGGATGGATGTTTGATAGATTGTACAGCTGTAGAACTGCCATGGTTTGTAGTAGTGCTGGCATGCATTGATTCAGGATTCTGGGGGCTGTTTGAAATTCTGTCAGCTGCAAAGTGTTTGTTTCCACTTACATGACTTTCAATGATGGCATAAGCAGCTTCAGAGGAATCACATTGATATGGGCCACTATTCTGCAGAATAACCAAGATGGCAGAGTATTTAATGAAATAATTAATCTCTAGTCTCTACATGTCTTTCCTGACACCAGTAAAAGCTTTCCTTTTTGCCATTAACTTAGAAGAAAAGTCTTGGATAAATATATTTTCTCTCCCCTCCATGTACAGGTCTCTCTCTCTCTCTCTCTCTCTCTCTCTCTCTCTCTCTCTCTCTCTGTCCTAATAGCAGGAAGTTTGCTATGATGATTTGGGGTTTGGCTCCTACCTGAGGGTTGGGAGAGGCAAGAAATCTACAAGCCCTCTCCACTTCAAGTGTCCACAGCCACTGGTAGTTCCAAACCTCAGGGCTAAATACTCAGAAATTGTGCAACACCCTCAATTCTCTAGCTTCAAATACTTTGACACCTCTATTTTTAGGTCACTGATTTTTTTAAAAGTAGATATTGGATTGGGGATTCCTGCCTGTGAATTCTGTCTTCTAATATAAAGACTGAAACTTCCACTATCATGATACAAAGATCCATACTGTGATAGTGGCGGGCAGCGGTGGTGGTGTGTGGAGGGATGTGCTGCTTGCCAACTGCCTGCCACTGCAGGAAGGGGGGGGGTGGGATGTGGGTTCCTACATGGGTGGGGGCGGGTCCACTAGACTTCCAGGGAGTGGGATCTTTTCATTTTCAATTGCCGATCGGGATCAGGGACGGGAGGTGCCACTAGACAACAGGAAAATAAAACATATTATTTCATGGAGTATGCTGTAATTGGATATCAGGGGTAGAGGGTAGGTGCTGCTAGACTACCAGGAAATGAAACATACTTATTTCATGGGTATGCCGCTAGGTATCAGGATTGGGAGAGGGTGCCACTAAACTACAGAGAAATGAATAATACTCCTTTTCAGGGAGTATGCTGCTATCAGGTATTGGGGTTGGGAGGGGCACTAGAGTATGGAAGGAGTTGTGCTGCTACACAGCACTGGACTGGGCTGGGGGATGCAGACCTCCTGGCCCGCATCCTGCCCAGGAGCATACCTGCTGCACATGCAAATGGGGCCATAATGACATGGAACTGGCCCCTTTGCACCTTGCAAACCTAATGGCTCCATTTACATCTTTTGGTCTGAATATCTGGAATTTGGGCATGACGCATCTGGGGATACGCCATGCATCCCCATTCCAGGTATTCAGGCTGACCAGGGGGACACGCCAGTGCATTGTCAGTGGCCCCCATTTGTGCAGCCCACTTTATTTGCTATATTCAGATGAGATGCGCATTCATGCATCTCATTTGAATATAGCAGTTATTTGTGCCGGCCCATAATTTTAGAACAGCAGAAGGCTACTAGTCCATATACGCCGTCCCCACTATTCAGTGGAGGCAACCAAAATTGTTAAC
Source organism: Neoceratodus forsteri (assembly GCA_016271365.2). NCBI lineage: Eukaryota > Metazoa > Chordata > Ceratodontiformes > Ceratodontidae > Neoceratodus > Neoceratodus forsteri. The sequence goes on along the minus strand of CM028129.1, from coordinate 1,702,273,171 downwards.
CAAAATGTATTTATCAAGTCTACTCTTAAAAATGCCAAAACTTGACATCGCTACAATATCCTGAGGCAGGTTATTCCATTCCCTAATGGTTCTCAGCTTATAACTAAACTTCCTCAAGTCTGTCCTAGATTTACAGTCAACCAACTGTAAGTTGTGTCTTCTGAAACTATAATTCTGTACTTTGCGTCTTATGTCTAATTCATCCATAAGTTCCTTTTGCTGCAAAATTTTAAAAAGTAGCAAGTCACCCCTCCTCTGTCTGACCTCCATTGGCCATAGATGGAGTATGTTCAACCTATCCTCATAGGGGACATCTTTAAGACCTTTACCTAGCTTTGTAAGTGATTGTTGGGGTTTCTCAACTAAAACCTTGTCATTCTTTAGGAATGGGCTTCAACACGTTGAACAATAGTCCATTTCTTTGGGCAGCATCTAGCTGCGCCAGAAAGCCCCATGGCTTTGAATATTGGGGCCTAAGTGTTTTGGGATGGGCTGCTTTTAGTTTGCTGATTTTACTGGTGGAGCAGGGTGGCTAATATTTCCTGTACCTACATAGATTAAACTGATCTGGTACTACTTTGACTTTTTGGATACAAGCGCTGAACTCATGGTGGCCTGAAAAAGTAATGACTACTTGTGTTGGTGGATAGCTGGCCATGAGTTGGTTAGAAGTTGGCCATGGGTGGGGAAGCTGACTGTGGTGGCTGGGGGCTTCAGGGTAGCTGGTGTATCCAGGGACAGCCAACAGTGTGAGGGGGTGGAGGACTGGTTAGGAATGGGTGGCTGACTGTGTGTGTGTGTGTGTGTCTGTGTGGGAGCTAGCCATGGCTGTGTGTGTGAGTTGGAGGTGGAACTGGTGGCATGTGTTTGTAGGGGGGCTGATGGTGTGTGTAGGTGGGGAACTGGCTATGTATTTGTGGGGCTAGCTATGGCTGTATGTGTAGGTGGGAGCTGGCTGTGTTGGGAGGGGAGAGTTGGCCATGTATGTAGTCGGGGGAGTTGGATGTGTCAGGGGTGTGACCTGGCCATGTGTGAGGGGCTGAGCTGGCCATGTGTGTAGAGGGGTGAGCTGGCTGTGTGTGTGTGGGGAGCTGGCTGTGAGTGGAGGGGAGCTGGCTGTGTGTGTAGGGGGAGCTGGCTGTGTGTGTAGGGGGAGCTTCCCGTGTGTGTAGGGGGGAGGTGGGGTACAGGGCTGGCTGTGTGTGTGGGGTGGGGGACATTGGCCATATGTTTGGGGTGGGTGCAGGTTGTGTCATGGGGCTGAGCTGGCCATGGGTGTGGGGTTGAGCTTGCTGTGGTTTTGGAAGCTGTACATATATAGGAAGTTAAAGCTTGTTGAAATGGGGAGGTAGCTGTGTTAGTGAGGAGCTGTGTTTGTGGTGGAACTGATTGTGTTGGTGGGTGGAGCTGCCTGTGTGTGTCCAGAGCTGAGCTGGGAATTCAAAGCTTGTTGGAACTGGGAGATGGCTATGTTGGTGGTGGGGAGCTGGTTGTGTTGTTGAAAGGAACTGGCAATAGGGGGCTGGATAGCTGATGTGGGAGCTAGCCATGTTGGGGGACTGGCCATTTGGGTGGGTAAGTGGGATGGCTGGGTTACCGGTGGAGTGTGCACTGGGCAGACTGCTCTATATTTTGGGACAGCAGGACAGTTTTCCTTCCATGCTGTGAGACTGCACCAATGACACACTGCATGCGCAGCCTCTCCCTACTGTTTCCCATTTCAGTGGGTCAGAAAGCCATGCCTGCAATCAGCTGGCTGGCGTGCGCTATCATATTCAGAACATGAACACATGGTAGTAGCCTGGAGAACCACTGACATGTGTCCCAATGTAGCATGAGTCCAATAGTGACACTTTACAAAGTAACTACTGTACTTACTTCTCTATTAAAAAAAAAGATGCTAAGATGACTGTCAATCTACTTATTTAACATACTACATGAGACTAAGGTTACTAAACAAAATAAATGCTTGTTTCATTTTTAAATAAATCAGTACTTGGTAAAAAACACTTTTATTACATCACTGAACATTAACAGTACTCAAAATAAAGCCTCAAAAATTGAAATGTAAATTGTTCCATATGAAAAGTGTGGGCCACTCGAAGAATTTAGAATTGAAATAACGGGCCTGGTCCATGCCATTATGTCAATTTAAATTCTCAGTAGTCACACTTAACACTAAATGAATTCTCCTTTAGGGAACTCAGTGGCAATATGATCGCCTGTGTTTTATTTCTGGAATGAACATTGGCAAGGTTTGAACAGTGAATGGGATGCCCCACTTGATTTCCTTAGAAAAACATGTTAATTTTTTTTCATGTTGATAATGGATGAAGAGGCTGCAGGGCAGCTTTTGTATGCAGGGTAAAATTTAAGATATCAGATCGCCATTCACATACAGTGCCAGATTCCACTGGGTGCAGACTAAGTGAAAAGAGGGTGTGTGTGTATGTGTATGTGTGTGTGTGTGTGTGTGTGTGTGTATATACAGTATGTGACTTTCAGTGTGTGTGTGTGTGTGTGTGTGTATATACAGTATGTGACTTTCAGTGTGTGTGTGTGTATATGTGTATGTGTGTGTGTGTGTGTCGTGTGTATATACAGTATGTGACTTTCAGTGCGTGTGTTTTTGTGAGTACAGAATGTAGGTTTCACTGTGTTTATTACTGCATGTGGCGTGAGTGTGGGTTGACTGTATGTATGTGTGTGCGGGAGGGTGATGGCTGTGGCTGTGCAAGTAGCTGGTCATGTAAAGGGAGCTCACAATGTGGGCGGGGCACCTGGTGGGAGTTGTCCATTTGTGTGGCTTTGATGAGCGAAGTCTAAAAGGGGAATTACTGACGGGGAACTGGGTTTATGCTTGGGGGGGGTTGGGCATGTGGAACAGTAACATTTTGTTGGTGTTGCTGAACAGGATGGTGTATGTGTGTTTTTGTGCTTCTGGTCATAACGCATCTTTGAATTGTCATTTGTGCTTGCTGCCATTTGGATCCTCCAGCTGACTGACTTGCCCACCCAACTCCTAAACCTGGCTCTGCCACTGTGCGCCCTATAATTCAGTATGGGGGATGGGGCACTATAAGTGAGCAGACACACCAGGACCCCATGCAATTTTCTTTGCTAAATTATTTTTTTTATCACTGCCACTGGCAACAGGTAGGAATCGGATTGGTGAAGCAGGGGTGGAGCAGGAGGCATCAGTGTGCAAATGAGTGAAGGGGCATTACCTCTGGTACTAGTTGGCTGCTATTGTGTCCAAGGAGTCCATCAGTGGGAGGTTTAAAGTGGAACACTTCTGCCACTGCTATCTGTTTATGCTGGTGGCATGGTGATGTGACAGAGTGTAGCTTGAGACTGGACCAAAATGGCAATGGACCCTGAATCCTCCTTCCAAGTGCCAAACAAAATTATTTTCCAGAGCCACCAGAGACTTGTAGTTGGTGTGCAGTGGATAATGAAGAGAAGTGCAGCAGCAGGTATTTTCACTCACTGGGCAGTGAGGCAGGAATTGGTGCAGTAGCAACCGAAATGGAGCAGCACTGACTGAGGAAGAATACCTGTCTCTCGTTCTCTCACAGACAGATGTAGATGTTTTACAGGACTGTTTTACAGTATGATATTGGACAAGTTTGCAACTTGGCTGGTGTGGCAGCAATGGGAACTTCAGTTTGGTTAAGAAACAGCAAACAAACAAAGGAACAAAAGGCAGAAGTTGCATAACAGAGGCACCTCTATCTGAAATTGAGTTATAGATTGGCCGGCCTCTATTTTTCATAGGAGTGGATCAATACAAAAGGTGTATAGTATAGGACTGAGTGGGCAGCCTCGCTTAACTCCTATGACCAAATTGTGCATGGTACCAAAACTCCCATTTACACGCAGGACTACTGGAGCTGTCATATACAGCATTTTAATCCAATTCATAAACTTGGGAGGTATCCCATAATATTGTAAAACATAATACAAAAAAATCATGCCATACCCTTTCAACAACCTTCTCCTGGTATAAAGCCAGGAGAAGACCTTAAGCCTCCCCCTCTTCCCACTATCAAAAATTTCCTTCAGTAGAAAAAGGTTGTCCTGGATTTTCTTGCCTGGTACGGCACATGTTTGGGAAATGATTATTACCATGGAAGCAGCTACAGCTAGAAGTCTACTTAATATTTTGGCTAGAATTTTGATATCAGTGTTCAGGAGAGTTAAAGGCCTCCAATTCCTTATATCTGCTAGTTCACCTTTTTACACAGAAAAACCATCCGTTTAAAAAGCTGAAGCCTTCTGGTTAACCATAACAAAGAACTCCAGACTTCAGCCAATACTCCCCAGTTCTTCAACATCTCTCTTATAAAATTCCCCAGGTAATTCATCATCTTCCAGTACCACTGCATTATTTAAGAATTTAATAGCCTCCAGTACCTCTTGTGGAGAGAGATGGGAGCATAATGTCCACATGAGTCTTCATTAGACAGCGACAGTATATGTATTCCATGGAATCATTGTTCCCTGCTTGTCGGAGTTTCTCTACTACAGCCAAACATGTTATATTCATAAGTATGAAATGGGTTAAAAGAATGCTGAATCCTGATTGGCCGAGAGCTACTTTCAGTTGGATCGTTATCCTAACACAACATCCCGGCTGAAAGTACTCCCAGACAAACAGGTTGTGCAGTCACCTTTGGAGCCATCCACCTCTGTCCTGCACAGAAATGCCCACAGCAGATATGACTGCCATGCCATATTGTGGGCTCCTTCCTATCAATACAAGTTTGGGGGAAAAAAGAAACTTAATAAATGCATGGTTTCACCTTCCTTTCATTATAACTCCTCATTTATGCCTGTTCAATTTTCTTTTTTAAACCATCTAGAGATTAACTGTCACTAATTCCACAAATCAACATGGAGACCTGACAGGGAGTGCGAACCAGTCATCCAGTTAACAGAAAACAAACAAACAATGTTGGATTTCTTGTCAACCTAGCTCTCTTTCACTGTTCCCCAGCTCTTTACATAGCAATTATAAATTGCCATTTCTTTAAATAATAGATAATAGGCTCCATAATTCCAACAAGAAAGAGCTGCATGAACACAATCCATGGCTGCCAGACCCGATAAGCTGATGTTGGTGAAAGCGCGAGTGAAGCTGCCAGACACGATGAGTTGTTGGAGAGAAAGCAACCGTGGTGGCAACCTAAAACAGTCACCATTGGCGAACATGACCTACTCTGTCCTGTTGACGCCTCACTACAATCTAAACCACTGCCTGCCCTCATAGTACCATTACATATTCTGCACAAAAGAAAAAAAAGAAAAAGCTGCCTACGTGTAGCATTGGTGCCACCTACTGGCAAGTTGACACCAATACAGCATCCAAATTGAACTACTTTTCTTTTTTTAACTTTTATTTAACATTTTTTTATCGTTTATTGCCAAGGGAATTACTAAAGAAAATGTTTTCTTAAAAATATTCGATTACTAATAGGGACCAATTTCATAATTGCAATAAGGCACTCAGGGGTGCATTATGGAGAATATGACCCGCTGCCGGATGATGGAGCACTGGCTTCACCTCATGCTTCAACCCACCGAGTGAGGCCATTATCCCAAACTCTTGCAGGAAAGGCAGAGAACTTTAGTATAACTTTTTTAAGTACAGCAATGATGGCAACTGACTACTTGGGGAGAGTTTACAACAAACTCCATCTTTTTACTGGAGGTGACTGGGGGAATGGCTCTCTGAGCTCTGTGGATGTGTGTGTCGGGGGGGGGGACAGGAGATGGAATAGCAAACAAACAGAAGGATTACTTTATTAAAAAAAAGTTGTTTTTCTACACTTTGAATTCATTTTGAAAGTGATTTCCTCAGTTATTTTATTACTTAGTTAAAATGTACACACATTGTCATTTTCTAAGCGAAATAATACCCTCCAGGGTGGGCAGTATTGGGCAGTACCAGACCTTCCAGGGACTATAAAGCCCTCTGCCTGTGGCATTGGGCTTCAGTACACTCCTGGGCAGTCTAGTACTGCCCAATACCAACCATTGCTTACTTCACATTCAGGCTCTGGCATCTAAATCCTTTAGAAAGCTTTGAGCCCACTACAGGGTGGTGGACTGTCTGTCCCAAAGTTGAAAAAAAAGTGCTTAGTTGAAGCTTTGATTCTTCCTGCAATAAGCTTTGGTGATGTGGTCTACAGCATTATTCCCCGGTACCATTTATCCAAATAAGACTCATTTCTGAAGGCCCTCTGCAGGTTCATTCTCTACTGCCCAGTACACACCCACCTCTGCACGCTTCACAAGCAGCGAAATTTGCCTTCATTGAAAGACAGATGTGTGCAGCACCTTGCTCTTTGTGACTTCAAGTTTTGGTTAAAGGAACTCTGTCAACCCCCATAGGCCTCAAAGTGTCCCCAGTTTAAAAAAAACATGTTATGATTTTTCACATTCTGTAGCAACTGCTGATGTGTCTGGTAGTTTGATTCTGATTCCTTTTTATTCTAGTGGCGTGGTAGCGCCACTACAGTTAGGGGGGCTGTGAGCTCTATTTTAAACTCGATTTGTTGTTTCCTGTTTGCAATAAGATGGTTTTACACATTTACATGAAACGTTCAGGGTTTGTTGACTACTACAGAATCTACGATCCCTGAAAGTTTCATATAAATTTGTATTAGCATTGTTAGACATATTAAAGTGTGCAAAAATATGATTTTCCCATTGATTTTAATTGCGTTGTTTTTCCGAATCTTTGCTGTCCTCTAGGTAAAAAACTATAAATCTTTAAAACATGAAATGCTGTATGCTTGTGTAAGTTGGTGAGGAAGGATTTCCTGGGGGTGGTTGATGCTTGGGAGTTTTGTAGTTTTACTTTTGAAAAATAGTGTTTTTCTGGTTTCCAAGACAGCTCCGTAATTGGTCTTGGAGACAATGTACCGCATGCGCAGAAGAGTTTCAATGCTTTTGAATGGGGATCAGAAAGTTAAAGTGAAAGCAGTTGGACTGTAGTGTCAGATAAGTCTCCCTTTTCAATGCAGCTCGCTGTCACTGAAAATTGTAGGTCCTGTCAACACACTCCCTGGTGTCTAGCGGTACACTCCCTCTCGACGATCTCCCTGTAGGAAAATAATGAAAAACAATTCCCATGTAAAAATAAATTCCCTGGTAGTCTAGTGGTCTCTACCCCCTCCCCTGTGCTCTGATCACCCTCCACCTGTATAAAAATAAATTTTGTGGTAGTCTAGTGGTCCCTCCCCCCTCCCCTGTGCTCCAATCACTGTCCCCGTATATAAACATAAATTCCCTGGTAGTCCAGTGGCTCCTCCCCCTCCACTGTACTCCAATCACCCTCCCATATATAAACATAAATTTCATAGTAGTCCAGTGGTCCCTCCCCCTCCACTGTATTCCAATCACCCTCCCGTAGTAGAAATAACATTTCCCTGGTAGCTTTTTTCAAAGAATCTTTTAAAAAGTGAAAAGTAGACTGCCCACCACACTGTTTTTTTTGTTTTGTTTTGTAACTATGGTTTATTGAGATACGTCTCGACAAACATGAACATCTCTGACAGAATACAATTAATGATACGCAGCCTTACATAAGATCTGCTACATAGAGACAGCATTGCTAGTCACATCGGTAGGCTAATAAGCAACCAGTTAATTACATACCATTTGAAACTTATCAGGAAGAAAAAAATAGTTCAAGGTCGACTTAAAACAGGGTAGTACTATTCTTATCATTGTCCTACTGTATTTATACAAAATCAGTGGTTGGGGCTGCCTTCAAGATTTTACTGAACTGGCTATGTACAGTTCAAGTGATGCAAGAGTAGTTCTGGTACTGTACCTCCCAAGGGTGGGCAAACGCTGTACAATGATTAGGTGGATGAATGTCAAATTAACAACTTAGAGCGATAAGGTATATTGGTACTAAAATGCCCTATTGAAACAGTAGGCACATAGACTACACCAGGTGATTCCTATACTGTAATTTCATTGTTTTCTATGGCATCCAGTAGAGGTTGCCAGGTCTGTGAGAAAACATGTTCTTGCCCATTTGCATTCAGTTGTAGCCATTCTAAATTCATATGCTATAATAAGTTGCTCAGCCGATGAGCTATTCTGGGTGGGGGAGAGGTGCAGTATTAATCCAGTGTTGTGCTGTTGTCTTTCTGGCATTCACCCAGGCCAAGGTCCCATAGTCTGATCCTACTCTTGCCCTGTGTGCCACTATGGTCAGCTCCCAGCATAAACTTCAAAGGTGAACTGGGTATACTTTGGTGTAACACCCTAATCATGATTTGGTGCATTTCAGCCAAGAAAGGTACTACTTTGGGATACATCAATGCCATATGTAGAAGAGTACCATCTTCAGTATGGCACTTGGGGTGTATTGGATCATTGGTGGGTTTAAACCAATGCAGCTGGGTACAGCTGAGATATGTTCTACAGAGGAAGTTAAGCTGAATTCTACATCATGTATTGGAACAAGAGCACATGTGAACATGCTGGATTGCCGCTTCCCAGGTGTGAGACCCAATTTCATCATCCAAGTCCTCACTCCAGTCTGCCTGAGCATTAATCTGAGGCATAGCTGCATCTCCTAGAAAAAGCCTGTAAAAAGCTGTTAGTGGTCTGGTGCTTGGCTGGGGCCTGATCAGGATTTCCTCCATGAATGATTGAACTATTTCTAATTTTGAGAGGCATTGTCTTATTCAGCAATAAGCAAATAAGTCACCAGGTTGGTTGCAAAACTCTCACCTCAGGTCAGTGAAGGATTTTAACGTGACTCCAGTGAATAAATCCCCAACTGGCAAAATCTTGCTCACTTCAGTATGGCATCATGGAGAGAGACATTATATCCCTGCATACTTCTGAAGGCTACCTTTATGAGAGTATTGGGTGATATCCCCTTAGTCTGACCTATGCATTTGTGGGCCCCAATCCGAACCCTAGCCATTTGTTTCATGAAAGGATTCTTGCTGAGTGGTCAGAACAGCTCTATTAATGCTGCTGATTGTTAGTTCTGGAGTAATTTATCATCTTAGTGTTCTGCCTCCCTGTACAGCCAGTTGGGGGGGGGGGGGCTAGGCCCTTTTGGCAGGAAGGTCAGTTGTGCATCCCAATAATAGAATTTCAGGTCTGGTAATGCCAGCCCCCCTGCCTAATGGGTAGTTGTAGAATGAATCTTTTTATGTCAGATGGTAAATTCTCCTACAAGGATTAACTACTGGACTGGAACCAACACCCTCATCGACTAGGTTAATTCTAACCGGCAAGAGAGGATCTCTGAGGTAACAGTACATCCCGTCTCGCTTAGGTACCACTCACCTGCCTCTGGTTGAATAAAGCCAACAAATTCACCTCAAATGTGCTAGGAATCAGATCCTAAAAATGCACTCCTTCTGCCAGCCAGGTGGCAGAGAGGGCTGAGGTGTTGGATGCCTTACCTCATGCTACGCCAGCGACCTGGGTTTAGGAACAGACTCGGGTCACTCGGGGGGCAGCCGGAGCGAGGAAGGATTGAGCATCCACTGACAGCTCTCCTTCCTTGGGGGTAGGGGGGACTCAGAACCGTGCTGTAGACTGACACCCAGCGGAGGCTGGGGGTCAGCACAGGTGTGATGCTAGGAAGGGTGGACACATGCAAGAGGCATGAGACTGCCTCTGCAGAGGTGGAGACAGTTGCCCCATCCATTGTACTTATGTGAGTCCAGAGAGAAAAACAGAAAAAAGGTTCAGAGCTGGCAGGCTCAATGATGGCGGACTGCATCCACGCCTCCCCCAGGCAATCTAGATGTTGGCTTCTAGGGGTGGGGGAGGCCAGCACCCACCACCAGCCCTGTCAGGAGGTGCAACCCATGGGGATGACCAGTTAGGCTGGGTGTGGAAAGCTTTATCTGAGAGACTGGTCCCCTCAGGGAGGGCCAGAGCCACCTGCCAGTGCTGAAGGAGGCGTAAAGTATGTGTGGAAAAAAAAGGACTCCTAGGTAAATTCAAGGCCCACCTCAAACAGCTTGACTGGTCCCCCCTTAACAATGTGAAAGATGTAGACCAAGCCCTGGACCTCTTTATAAATGCCTTCAATAGAGTCTGTGACATTTACGCTCCAAATAAAAAAGGTGAAAGCTAAAGGATCCTAACAATGGCTAGATTAGGCACTCACTCCTTTAACAGATGAAAACACGAGACCACGTATGGCATAGGGCTAAAGCCAATGGCAAGCCAGCCGAACTTCGAAGGTACAGGGCTACGAGGTATGTCTGTACCCAGGAGATCAGGCTGGTCAAAGCACAGTACTTCAAGGACTGCCTCAGCAAAACCTGGGGAGATGGGAAAAAATTTTGAAATAATCTGAAAGATCTTACTGGAAAAAGCAGTAAGGCCTCCCACCATGCTCACTGTTGATGGTAAACTCACACAAGAGCACAAGACAATTGCTGACACCTTCAGGATTGCCTTCTCTGACCTCAGTACCATTCTCCCACCTGACTACCTTGACATTACAGATGGCAGTCCGGATGAGACCCTTGCTGACCTTCGTTCACCCCCAACAGACACCCTGCCTTTTTACTTCAAACAAATCACCCTCACTTAAGGCAAAAAATACCTTCAGCGTACCCTTGGTTAAACCAGACACAGTAATGGCTCCCTGAATCTAAAAATGATTGCCCTTATGCTTAATGAAGTAGCACCCGCACTCACAGCAATACTCAATCTATCACTCAGACAGGCGCAATTCCCCATGAGATGGAAAACGACAGTGGTTACTCCAGTTCACAAAAGTGGGGATCAAGCAGCCCACTCCAACTATAGACCTATATCCATACTGCCAGCACTGTTCAAGCCCTAGAGCAAATAGTTTCAGACCAACTGGTGGAATACCTAAATAAACATGGATGTGCCATGCCACGTGGACAACTATGTTGTCGAAGTGCGGCATGACACCTCAATATTAGAAGGCAAAATTTTGTCTTTCAACATTAAATGTTTTCTTCAGGGCTTCCCCACATTTGAATACAAACTCACATTGGAGTTTGCTTGTGAGGGGCAGAATAGCAAATTTTGCCTTTGAAGTCTATTACAGCGACAACATCGAAGCTGTCACTGTAATGGACTTCATTTTTATTGGTGTCACATGCAATCGGTACACCGATAAATACAATGTCCAGTGCCCTCAGCAACACGACTTCTGGAAGGACCACAGTACCACTACTGTGTTACTTGAGTATATGGACTGCATACATAAAGCTATGGACGTCTGCCACTTAGTGGGGTCGATATATATCGACCTCACTAAGGCATTCAACACCATAAATTCTTCTTAGAAAGCTACACACTCTTGGAATATCCCCGGAAACTATCAGGTGGCTTAAGAGTTATCTCTCCCACAGAACCCAGCAGGCAAAAATAAACAATATCCTGTCTGATAGCAGGGATGTGTCCGTCGGAGTTTCTCAAGGCTCCATTTTGGGATCCCTATTGTTCAGCCTGTTCTATAACTTTCTCTCAATCATCTGCCTGGCTAAAATTCTGCTTTATGCAGACGATGCCATCATCTTCTCTAACAGCCCACATCAGAACCTGCTCAAAAATAGCCTACAGGAAAGCTTCTCAATAGTTGAGAAATGGTTTAAACACAAGTTCTTACTTAACTATAAAAAAAAAAAAATGCTTTTCACCAACTTGCAAAATAAGAGCAAATCTAGCCAACTAGCAATCCTAAATAGCAGATGTGAACTCCTAGAACAGGTATACACCTTTAAATACCTAGGTATCACCCTCAGTGCCTTTCTCTCATACACACATCACGTTGAGCAAGTGGTCAGAATGGTCAACAGTAGAACTGGCCTGCTTTACAGACACCGACACTACATGCTTACTGAAGCACTCTTTCTAGCTGTAAACAGCTCAGTTCTATCCGTCATAGAATTCAGTGTCGCTGTTAACTGTGCAGCCACTGACACTGCCTTGAAAAGGATTACAATAGCTCTGAACTGGGGGAAGGGGATCCTGAGTGGGAGATCTGGGGAGCCTGTCTTGACTACGGTGTTATTTTTTTTCTTTCTTGTTTTAAAACATAATGGCTAATGTTGGATCAGTGATATGCACTTATAATGTAAATGGTCTTACAAGTCTAGTTAAACGAAGTAAGATTTTAGCACAGCTTAGAAAGTCGACAGCAGAATTTGTGCTTCTACAGGAGACACATCTATTTGAGAGGGAGCACAGTAAATTCCTGAAGCTGGGGTTTAAGGAGATGGTGGCCTTCTCATATAAAAAGGGTAGATGTAGAGGTACTATGGTACTTATTCCACACAAGTCCCATTTTGAAAAACTGGCAGTAAAGGTGGATAGGGAGGGTAGATATGCTCTCATGAAGGGCAAACTAGAGGGGCAATTAATAACACTTGCTTCTGTGTATTTCCCTCCAGATACCCCTTATGGGGACTATAGATCGTTCTTTCTCCTTCTCCAGGAGTGGGGGGAAGGAGTCTTGATATGTGGAGGAAACCTGAATTTGACCTTGAATCCTGCCCTGGACACCACTTCCCAGATCCCGAGAAAGTCCCATCAGGTGGCAAGAAAGGTCCATAAATTAATTGGAGAATTGGGCATTTTAGATGTTTGGCGTTACCAGCGTCTGAAACAAAGGGACTATACTTATTTTTCTGCCACATACAATATGTATTCCCAATTGGACTACTTCTTGCTACCTAGAGATGAGATTTTTAGGGTGCAGGATTCCAGGATAGGGGACTTTTTCCTCTCTGATCATGCTCGGCTCTATATGAGTTTGGATCTGGGAGGATTTAGAAGAAACACATTTTGGAGACTTAATGTCTCCTTGATTAAAGATCCAGCAGTTAAGGAACAGATCATAGACACAGACCAGTGTTTTCTAACAGAAAATGAAGGACAGGAAATGCCATGTGCCACCTTATGGGACACGGCCAAGGCTGTTCTCTGAGGAAAGTTTATATAACTTGCTGTAAGGAAGAACAGAGGGGGGGGGGACAGAAGACCCTCAGTGATCAAATCCAAACATTAGAGGGAATGCAAAAACAGAAATACTCCAGAACTGTTGCACAGCAACTTAAGACTCTTAAAGGGGAATTGAGCCAAATATTAGATTATCAGGTAGAACAGAAATTGTTATTTTTAAAGCAGAAATACTATGAGGGGAGCCCAAGGTCACTTAGTTTATTAGCCAGTAGGTTGAGAGCACAAAGAGCTAGGGCCACAATCATGAGCGTGTGGCACCCCGGACACCAGAAAGTGGTATATAAAACAAATGAGATAGCTGAGACTTTTTGGGAGTTCTATGAACAGTTATATCAAAAAGGATCCCCCCCCCCCACCTGATGAGAAGACTGACTCTTTCCTACATAACCTGAAATTACCAACCCTGTCACCAGACCAGGCAAAAGTGCTGATACACCCAATATCGGCAAGAGGAACTTAAAAGCGTAGTGGGGCCCACAAGACAGAAATGCCCCGAACTGGCGGGCTCCAGGAGAATTTTTAAATGTTTCAGAGACTTGCTCCAGCCTCTTGTTTTGAGAGTATTCTCTGGGATCTTGGGGGATAGGGGCACGGCTCCACCCTCCTGGCCACAGCATTGATTTCGATGATAGCCAAACTGGGAAAGGACCCCTCCAGATGTGCTTCCTATCGCCCAATTTCCCTCTTAAATACTTATTATAAGATATTTTCTTCCATTATGACTAAAAGAATACAACAGTATCTTCTCCATCTCATACAATTAGATCAGAATGGATTTGTCCCGGGTAGGCAAGCTCAGGATAATCTGAGGCGAACCACCCACATTATTGACCATGTCAACAATTCTGCTACTTCGGCACTATTAATGAGTCTTGATGCTGAAAAAGCATTTGATAGAGTTGATTGGAGCTTTTTTGGGGCAACCCTTTCCCAATTTGGATTCCTGAGAGAATTTATACAATTAATAAGCAAATTATACCACTCCCCAACTGCCTATGTTCGTACAAATGGCCACATTTCTAGGCCTCTGAAACTCAGCAGAGGTACAAGACAGGGATGACTTTTATCACCATTGCTTTTTGCATTATATATAGAACCTCTTGCTCAGTCTATCAGGGAGAATGGGCATATAAAGGGAATAACATTGAATGGCTTTGAGCATAAGCTGGCTTTGTATGCCGATAACGTACTTATGTACCTTACAGAACCTGACTCCTCTATCTCTGCTTTGTTTTAGAAGTTGGAGGAATTTTCCTCCCTCTCTGGATACAAACTGAACTGCTCTAAAACAGAGATACTTAGTTGCAATTTTACTCCTTCCCTGGAATGAAGAATAGATATCCCATGAGGTGGGACAAAGATCAGATGAGTTACCTAGGGATTAAGATTGGGATTGGCAACCACCGCCTCTTGGAACTTAATTATCCCTCTTTGATTTACCAATTAAGGATGGATATCCAGAGATGGACTCTCCTACCCTTATCTATATATTCTAAGACACAGGCATTAAAGATGAATGCCCTGCCAAGGTTACTTTACTTATTTCAATGTGTACCCTGTCAGGTCTCTCAAAGAGAGTTAAACATATGGCAGGGCATGTTTTTCAAATTTCTTTGGGCCAAAGAACATCCTAGGATTTCTAGAGGCCTTATGTATGCCCCACGGGCCCATGGTGGGCTAGTCTTCCTAACTTACAGGGTTACTGGGCTACGGCCCAAATGCGGGTGGCTCTCCTGTGGGGCAGTCCTGGTTTTGATTCTCATTGGAAGAAAATGGATTTGGCAGTTGAGGCAGTCCCTCCCCTCCCCTCCCCTTCCAGCTAGCCTATTTCATGATGATGTTGGGGCACTTGAGTCTTGTTATACAGGGACTAGGACTGTCTTGGAAGGATGGAGGAGAGGCATAACCCATGGTCTCATAAGAAATCAATTGTGGAAATTCCGATGGTGGGCTTATGACCCCCTCTTCCCAGCTGCCACCTTGGATTCATGGTTTAAACAGTGGGCCAGGAAAGGATTTCACTCTCCTTATCAGATTTTATCAGCAGATAACCCTATTTCCTTTGAGGCAGCCAGGCAGACATTTGGGCTTCTCCTATGAGATGATCTAAGATTCTGCCAGATCAGAGACTATGTCCTTGCCCTTCAGAAGATGTATGCCTGGTTGCAGGTGGAGGTGGAGGACCCTTCTTTCTGGGGTATTTGGTTTTCAGGGGGTGGGAGAGGAGCCATATTCCTATTGTATCAAGGGTATCTAACAGGTCAGACCCTTCCTATTGAAAAACTTAAACTTAAGTGGGAAACGGACCTGGGGATTGCTCTTTCAGAGAAACAGTGGACTGCTGTGTGGCAAGCTATACGGTGGACAACAGGGGCACCCCTTTGATGGGAATATGGATGGAAGCCGAGAGCTAGATACTCCCAAGTTCCTGCACAGATGGTGCACTATGCACCAGCAGTTGGTTTGAACTGCTGGAGGGAATGTGGGATCTCCCCAGCTTCACAGGCCCACATTTTCTGAAATTGTCAGATACTTGAGGAATATTGGTCCAATATAGAACACCATCTCCAGGACATTTTCCAATTTCAGTTCCCCCTGGGCCCTGAACATTTGGTTTTAGGTCTTAGACCAAAGGAGATACGGGGAAGAAGGCAATATATTTATAGTCAGGTCTTATGATAGCTGCTTTGAAGGCCATTACTAAGAAATGGGCACAGAAAGTCCCCCCCCCCCGGTAGTAGATTGGACAGACATACTGGAAAATATTCACTTAATGGAGAGGATTACATTCAGCCTTCGCCAACAAACCCACTCATACCAAAACAGGTGGACAAGATGGCTCTTGTATGGGCCTCGTTTACATTTAGATGCCTAATTAGGCATAGCTGGGCCCCCTCTCCTTCTCTCTCTCTCTCTCTCTCTCTCTCTCTCTCATTAAGAATTTATAAAAATAAGAAAGGAAATATTTTTTTTATTATTTTATGCAGTGCATTGTACAGTTTGTTAATATCGCCATCGAGTAGTAATATGTAAGAACATCTGCAGTATTACAGTATTTGATAGATCTTTGAGAACATGTAGTTTACTTTAACTAGATCATCAAATGCTTTTATTCAGTAAAAAGCTAATGTGTAAGTATGCACTGTGATGTCATCAAGATATGTTTTATGTACCTATGTAATATATGTATGATCTATCTGTATGGACATGATCTCTCAAGCCCTTTCAGTCCTACCATAATAAAGGAAGTATAAAATAAAAAACAATAGCTCTGAACAAATCCTGTAGACTAGTCCTTGGGGCCAGAAGCAGAACACACACTTGTGACCTGTATGGGCAGACAAAATGGCTCAACCTCCAGGGGAGGATTAAAGGCAACTGACATCTGCAGGAGAACTTTAACAAAACATAGCATTTAGAAACAGTTCGGTTTGTATTTCACATTAGTTCTGTATTCCCCCGGGTGTCACGGCACAGCTCCAGCTTGCTTCCCACTCAGCCGCCACCCATACAACCTGCAAAGCCACCTTCTTGGTGCCTAGAACCAGGACCTCCCTTGCCCAAAGGTCCTTCCATTACAGAGAACCTCCTGGTATAACTCCCTCCCCATGCACATCTCAAGCACCCCTAAAATTGGCCAGTTCAAAGCTGCCCTATGCAACCACCTTCTTAGCACTCAGAAGTATACGTGCCCACGGTAGGGCCTGTCATTCCCCCCCAGGCGTGTAAGCCCACCCACTCTATTTTACGCTGACCATTGCCTGCAAGCCTGCTAGGAACTATCAATGAACTTTGATCTGTACCATGGAAATCTACCTATGTGTTAAACTATGTATAGGCCTTTGCCTGCATGACCAGCTAGGTCCTAACTATGATTTTGTCTTGTACCATCAGACACTGCCCATGTTTAGGCAATGTATAATGAATGTATCGCACCTGTTTGTCTCACCCTGTCTCACCACACTGCTGTTGTTGCCCTCCCTGCGACGAGGTGCCTTTGTAAATGAGTCTATGACTCAAAGGTTGTAAATCCGATTCATGAACTAAATAAAATAAATAAATAAAGTTCCTCCTCCTCCCCATTATTTATTACTGGTGTAATCTGCATGAAAACAGCATCTTTGCACCTGAAGAGTTCATCTACTCCTGTTGCTTTCTCCCTACCAGAGGTCACAATGCATTGCTTGTGACATCTCAGTTACTCCCATAGTGACAGATTGTGATGTCACAACGTAGGATTTCGACTTGAAGTAGGGAGTAAGCCATAGAAGCAGATAAACTCTAAGGCATAAAGATCCTGCATTCATGCACATTTCCTCAGTAATAAATAACGAAAAGGAAAAATGCAAAGAATATATATGGAATGCAAGCTGAATTGCACCTAAATATCATGAATTTTAAAGTTTTGTTTGACATGTCAGCAGCTCTTTAAGTATCAGGTCTGCCACATGCGGAAAAAAATCAGTCCTAGGCCTAACCCCAACAGATGCTCAAAACCTATTCAGACCTGCGCTAAACTCAGTTCAAACAAGAGGAAAGGCTAAGAATACTCTGCATATTCCCTTTTGCTGCACAGCACTTGCACAGAGGTTGTTTGCCTATAGGGTCCCCCTCTGGCCGAATGAACTTCCCTTCGCCATTTCCAACATCCATACGTTTGGCCCCTTTAAAAGATAACTAAAGCAATACTTGATAACACTAAATGAATGTGACTGCCCTGACTAGCTTGGCTCTCCTTCCTCCTCCTCCCATCACCCTGCCCTTCCCCTTTGCCCTTCTGTCACACACCCCCCATCTCCTGTACCCATCTCATCTCTCCCTCTCCCTCTCTATTGATAGTTCTCTGCTCACTCTTCATCTCTTCTCACCTCTGCCACCCCTCTCCTCCCCTATTCAGGCTGGGTTTCTCATTCTGTCTCCTCACACCCACCTCATCCTCTTCCCCCTTTATGCCCGCCCTCCCCATACACCCATTACCACCCCATCCCCATCCTACCTGGAGTGGGCTCCTACACCTCTATACTACATCCCCTACCTCTCCCTCTTCCACCTCTACTACCTTCTCTCCTACCTCCCCAAGCCCTGTCTCCGCTCACATAGGCTGGGTTCCTATGACTTTATTCCCTACCTTTACAGTTCTCTTTTCCCCTTCTTTTGCCCTCTCCACCCCCTGTCAACCTCAAAAAACTCACACTACTTTTCCCTATCCTTTCCCTCCTGCTAAATACTGACAAATGCCTAATTCTGGCTGCAAACAATGTTCTAAAAATTGCAACATAATGTTCAACCTACCAGACTGCATAATGTTCTGCCTGCCAGAATGTATAATTCCTGAATAATGCTCTGTAAAGAATGTGTGATTCATCTTGTTTATCTACTGTGTCTACATGCAGCTGTAAATTGTGTAATTTGTCATGTTATCTGTCTGCTGCTCCTACCACTTTGTTTGACGTGGGACCTTTGTAAATGAGCTCCAAGCTCAAAGGTTGTATCCAAGCCAGTAAATAAATAAATAAACATGAGCTGTTTTTCCAGTCCATATAATGTATGTGATACTATTCAGTTGCTTAAAGAATTTTTCAGGTACTCAGATGGGAAGGATCTGGAGCAGGTACTGACAACTGGTGACAATGCACATGTTAACCATGTTGATTCACCATATTAAACTAATAGGGAGACCCTACCATCTTTCACAGTCTTTTTTGATTGTGGCTAGAAGACTAAGATAATTCTCTGTATATAGGAGGCTGTTTTTGTTGGAAATTCGGATCCCTCGACACTTGAGCAATGAGACCAGTTCCTATTCAGGGGGTTGTTATTTAGGTGCTCATGCAAACCCTTTCCCAGGGGCAGAATTCACTCTTGATCCACTTTATTCAGTGGCTGGATATACTGGCATACTCATTAAGCAGGTGGTGTAGCTTAGGCGGACTTGAGGAGGGATCCTTCAGATAGACTAGCTGGTCATCTGCAAAGAAGAACACTTTAAAATGCTCATTGCTGTGGCAGGGTTGTGGGATAAGAGATGGACCAGACACAGAACTTAAGGTTCAGCACACAATCTCTGTGTGATGTTTAGGTTAAAACACAGGAAATAACTTTAAACAATGGCATATCCCTTATTTAATACATCAGTTTGCAGCAACAGACTATGCACGTACTTCCTCTGCACTTAGTCACACCTACAGCCCGCTGATCTACTGATTTAGCTCTTCAGTGGAAATTAATTCATTCCCTTTGTTGGTTTTGTGTGTGTGTGTGTGTGTGTGTGTGTGTGTGTGTGTGTGTGTGTGTGTAGAAATGCAGGAAGTTTAACTCTGCCAGGGAAGTTGGGGCAAAGTCATTCACTCCGCGTTGCTAAACACTATGCAAAGTCCCCATAGAATTACATTACTTCACCTTATAATGACTTTGCCCCATTATGACTTCACATTAAGGTGACTTCGTATTCACTTTGCGTCGTTTTCTGCTGAATGCGAAGTGAGTCATAATTGAAACAGCCTACAGATCATATGTGTTACAGTCTGCCAGTCACATGGCTCGGGCAGGAAGTTAGCCAGGCAAGACAGTGAAAGACTTTCACTTTTGTCTTACCTAGTGTGGGAGAAAGAGGTTTTGTGAGAGAAGAGACATCTGGCGACAGGTGGGCAGCACACCCACCATGCAAACCACCACCATGCACAGTGGGAGGCCAAGGTTGCTGAACAGGGACGGAATGCACCTGCTGTCAGGTGGCAACACAGCCTCCACCTGCATGTGGGGTCAAGCATGGTCAGGCCATGGAGCAAGTGGCTGCTCCAGAACTTGCAGGGGACACTGGCAACCCTCTAAGAATTCCTGCCACACAGGCCAATGTGGGCCTGATGTGAAGTGAGTTGGACCACCTGAACAACAGGGTTGTGAACCTGGAGCAGTGGTTGGAGTGCATCAAGGGTCACCAACACCAAATTATGGCCATGCTCTAACTGCTGCTCTCATACCATAATGTGGAGCATTAGTTTTTGTTTGTCCGTTCATCCACCACCCTCTCCACGAAGAAAATAGTTCCTTATGTTGCACCTGATCCATCCTCCCTCTATCTTCAAATGTTGCCCCCTTTACATTGTTACATTGTCACAGCAGGTTGCACTTGGGACAATACTCATGCAATCAGCAACTTCACTACTACCACCAGTGGGGACAACAGCATCTCCAACCATCACTGAAGCAACTGATTGTGCTGTGAAAAACATAGTCGAAGAAATCCCTTTACTGGCATCAGCTGTGCACTTATGCTGTGTACTACCACGCCCATGGCCACTCTTGCCAGTCACAGCAGTGCCATGCCAGAAACATCTTTGCATCCACGTCTCTTTGCAGGCATTATTTTGGATTACACAGAAAATTCACAATACATTTAGATTTCTGAACTTTGGGGTGGATGGAAAGCCAAAAAAACAACTGTGGCTTACAGATGGAGACTGGGCCCTAAACAGATGCAGACACACAGACAGATGGTGATTGCACACTCAAGAGAAGCAGCCACACTGTTACAACAACAATACCTTAACCAATAGTCACACAAATCCAAAACTGGAAAAATAATACCTTTTGTGGGTTGGGGGGGCACTGCAGTACCAGTCCACTACCTAGGTAGAACTAAGCAGTAAAAAATACTGCAGACGGATAACAGATTCAGAGTGCTGCGATTACTACGTGGCACAATAGAATGCATCTGGCGTGATGGCACGCACACACACTTACGCACTGCAGGTAAAGCGCAGAAGATTTAACAGTTCAGTACATTATATAACCAAATCCTTTAAACAGAATGAAAATATGCACTGCACCACAGCAAACAGAAAATAATTATCAAAAATTACTTCAAGTATTACTGTGTGTACATAAACACACATATACTAACACACACTACTAGTACAAAGCAGTTAGAAAGACTGCCTTTCTCATGTGAATCTCAGTCCACCACAGATATGCCCCTCCCACGAAGCACATTTCAACAGTGTCTGTCAGTAGACAGTCCGAATGTTCTATATCAACATTCAAAATGCACAGCAAAACAATCAACACTCAATGACCGACGCACAGGAGGGTTTTCTACAACCGATGTATTAAATTTGGACCAAAATAATCAGATCACAAGTGATTTTTTTAAAGCTTTTTCAATGGTTTGATTCTCAGAGCTCTGACAGCAAACTGTCTCTAGCTTTTCACTCCACATACTATGCAGAACTGAGACTCTGCAAGACAGTATAGAGCCCATGTGACCTGCCATCCCATTAATCAATGCAAAATTCACCTCAAATAGCAATATAAAGGTGAAATAAAGCGAAGTCCATTAAAATCAATGGCACTTCATGTTAAAATTAAGGGAAGGCAGTAAAACAAGGTGAAGTAGCACAAAGTCCATTGGTTTCAATGCACTTTGCGATAAAAACAAAGGCGGGGGACTTCCGGTTGATGTCATGCACTAGATGGCAGCCCAGTCTGCAACTCCGGAGGCCTGGGGCTATTAAATATTAAATCTAAGAACATCAGGCATTACTTTGTGCTTCCTCCTCGCTTCCACAACATCTTCAATCCCTGCTGCGATGGGGAAGACCAAAAAAACGGATTTGGAGACTTCAGTCAGGAGATCAGCTTCTCAATCGGGCACATAGGCTGTTAGCCCAACGACATCCCGAACCTAAGTGTTGACTGTATCCATGGATGAAGATGATGACTCTGGCTCAGAAAGTAATACCACTTTTACTAAAGCTAATGGTCACCGTATGTTAAAAATCTGACATCACATTGATTCAAAAATAACGGGCCTGCAAAATGATTTAAAAAACTAGAGTCCCAGACAAAGGCTGTTGAAACTAATCTAGATACTTTACAGTGTGAACATATGGCCTTTGGCCACTCGCTAGCATTCCTGCACCAAAGAGAGAAGGAACTTACCTTATGAGCTGAAGATGCAGAGGCGAGGGCAAGAAGAAATAATATCCATGTTTTGGTATCCTTGAGGGAGTAGAACAGGCCAACATGATAGCCTACTTAGAGTGCTAGTTAAAACAAGAACTCTCACTGGAGGAAGATGTACAACTTGAAATAGAAAGAGTGCAATAGGGCAGTAGCTCCCAAATCCAAACTGGGAGCCCCTCCGAGATCAATTCTAATTAAGTTTCTGCGGTTCCCCATGAAGGAAAAAATATTGTACCTGGCTTGGAACAAAAAAGATATAAATCTCAATGGTCAGAGTCTATTTTGATCAAGATTACCCCCTCTTAAGTTGGCAAAGAGGAAAAAAATACTTTTAGTAGTATGTGTGCTCAGGGATAAAGTGTTGAAAGCTTTCTTGAGATATCCAGCCAGGATATGGGTGCAGGATAAAGAAGGGACTCATGTCTTTGACTCACTTCTTCAAGCGATCCCAATGCTGGAGGCACTGGGTATACAGATTCCTGACACTAGTGAGGAACAAGCACAACAAGAGATAGAGGGTTTGCTTTGGGCCATTGCCCCTGGAGGTCGACGAATGCACAAAAGGAGGATTGACTCTCTTTTGCCACTTCATGCAGATATAGCCAAATGGATCACCCCAAAACAACATGCAACCTGAATCAAGATTCAAAGTTTTTCTTCTTTAATTAATGGGGAAACATCAAAACTGCCATCACAGAGGCAACAAGTCTTTGTGTGAAGCAAATAAACAAATCAAAACAAAAGGAAAAACACTATGGTTCTCAAAAGAAGTGGTGGGGAAGGTAAGGGAAAAAAGATAGCATCCAGGAAGTATAAGGAAACACAAAAGGAGCAGGACAGAGAACGTACTCGTTAAAGCAGAAGGAAGCGGTAAGACAGTCAGAATAGCAAAGGCCCAAACCGAGGAAAAGATAACCAACTTCGGTTAAGAAGGGGATAAAACCTTTTATAGGTACATTGAGAACAAGAAAAGACTAAGGCAGGGATACTGAGGCTGAACAAAGAGGAAGGTGGTTGGGCAGAGGCGACAGTGAAAAAGCAGGGATACTGAACAAATACTTCTGCTCAGTATTCACAATGGAAGCGGAAATACCTAATCTGGTCAATAGAAGCACTCTGGATAGGGGTTGATATTAGTCCTTTCACAGAAGAACGGGTTCTGAAAGAACTCTTAAAACTGAAGGTAGATAAAGCAATGGGGCCTGATGAGATTCACCCCAGAATTTTAAAAGAACTAAGGGAAGAACTAGTAACACCACTGACTACCCTTTTTTAATAAATCATGGGAGGATGGGGTGGTACCTGAGGACTGGAGGAGGGCAGATGTGATTCCCCGTCACAAATGTGGGAACAAGAAAGAGGCAAGAAACTATAGACCTGTCAGTTTGACCTCAGTGGTAGGGAAAATGATGGAATCACTTCTGAAGGAAAGAATTGTTGAGTACCTAGAGGCCAGTGGGGCATAGGACCCAAGGCAGCATGGATTCACAGTGGGAAGGTCATGTCAGACAAATCTAATTGATTTCTTTGACTGGGTGACCAAAGCAGTAGACCAGGGAGGGGCTATGGACATGGCCTACCTAGACTTTAGCAAGGCATTTGACACAGTCCCACACAAAAGATTAATAAACAAATTAGCCAGCCTGGGAGAGGGTTCTAGGGTGGTAGCCTGGGTAAATCACTGGTCGGACAACAGGACACAGCAGGTAATAGTAAATGGAGTCCACAGTGAAGAAAGGAGGGTTACTAGTCAGGTACCGCAGGGTTCAGTACTGGGGCCGGTCCTTTTTAATGTCTTTATAAGTGACATTGCAGAAGGACTGGAAGGGAAAGTATGTCTCTTTGCAGATGACACAAAGATCTGCAACAAGGTTGTTGCACAAGATAGGGTGGAAAGGATGAAAAGGGACTTGGCATGGTTGGAAGAATGGTCAAATGTAGGGCAGCTTAGATTCAATGCAAAGAAGTGCAAAGTAATGCACCTGGGAAACAAAAACCCAGGGGAAGAGTACACAATGCAGTGTGAGATACTGACAACAACAAAAATGGAAAGGGACCTGGAGGTAGTCATATCAGATGACCTAAAGGTGGGCCAGCAATGTGAGAAGGCAGTAAGGAGGGCTGGGGGGATACTGGGATGCATAGGGAGATACATCACCAGTAGAAAACAGAAAGTAGTTGGCCCTCTGTACAGACAGTTGGCAAGACCACATCTGGAGTACTGTGTACAGTTCTGGAGACCCCATCTCCACAAAGACATAGACAGGGTGGAAGTTGTCCAGAGGAGGGCAACCAAAATGGTGCAGGGTCTGCATAAGAAGACATATGAAGAAAGACTAAAGGAACTAAAGATGTATAGCCTCGAGGAAAGGAGGGAGAGGGGGGACATGATAGAAACTTTCAAATACCTCAAGGGAATCAACAAAGTCCAAGAGGGTAGCATCTTTCAGAAAAAGAGATGTGCAAAAACAAAGGGGCACAATTTGAAGATAGAGGGGGGGGACGGCTCAGAGGTAATGTGAGGAAGTATTTCTTCACAGAGAGGGTTGTG
This sequence comes from Neoceratodus forsteri, assembly GCA_016271365.2. Taxonomy (NCBI): domain Eukaryota; kingdom Metazoa; phylum Chordata; order Ceratodontiformes; family Ceratodontidae; genus Neoceratodus; species Neoceratodus forsteri. Next base: position 1,702,248,654 of record CM028129.1, on the reverse strand, counting down.
GATACATGGAACAGCCTTCCTGAGGAGATCGTAGAGTCAAAAACAGTGGGGGAATTCAAGAATGCATGGGACAGACATAAGGCAGTTCTAGTGGGGGGATAGGAGGAAATAGGCTGTTGGTTAACTAGGATCTGCAGCTTATCCGTTAGGTAGGGAAATGGGCAGACTAGGTGGGTCAAGCGGTCCTTATCTGCCACCAAATTCTATGTTTCTCTGTTTCTTTATGCCATGGTGAGGTGTGGAGTTTGTTACATGAGACTCCTTGCTGGGCCTTGTTGATGGGGGGCCGAAAGTCAAACCACGTAGGTTTGTCTGCATTCATATTTCTTCATCGCCACTAGGGGCAATATAATTTGCAAATTGGAACTCTTTTGCTTGGGGCAGTGTTTCTGCAGTACCCGAGAGGAGATCGGACTGCTCCATGGTGGGATCATCTAATCTACCCCCACCCCCCACCGTCAGCTCGAACTTCAATCCTTACCTTGAATCTTCTCCACAAGTACTGCATAAGATTACTTTTTGGTGTCCATTTCTTTATTTCAAGTGATTTGTCTGTATACCTCGTTTTACATACTGAGGGGGCTGATTTCAGGGAGTACTGTTCCCTCTTCAATCTAACCTAATTTACTTTACCCCTAGTCTGTGACTAATCATTGCAAGGAGAAAAAATACCTCTCCAGTTAGACTTAAGGAGAGTATCAAACTTTAATTGTTCTGGACTGTTATGGGGAGCAATTTAATTTCTTTTTAGGTTATAATGTTGTGATAAGTTATATCATGATGTTACCAAAGGTTACGCTTATTGGAGTGGTTTAGGAATGGGCCAAAGAATACAGCAGATATTGTTATTTTTTATTTACTCACCCCCTGGGGATAGAGGAGAGATCCGGGTGGAGGGGAAGTTTCTTATTAAGTATTGACTGCATGCTGGTCATAAGGTATACATACAGTTACCCACTTTAAAGTTTGAATTATTATCTGAAGCAGTTATACCATATATTACATTGAAGGATGTTCTTTGAATAAACTTACATTCAGCGGGCCCCAAGTTGGTGGTATGTTGCTAGGCTGCCTGTCAGACGAGATATTTTAGGAAGGGAAGGATCACACTCACAAGTGTAGACTTGTGGATTTGTCCTTTGGCACTTTAAGTACCATACCCTTCTACTACATTTCCTGGGAGGAGAATGCTGCCTCTCCTTGAGTCCACTCTTGTAGTATTAGGCTCCGTAGGGTGGGATAAGTCAACACCCTAGAGGCGAATTCCACCTTATTTTGCCTCAAACTCCCTCCTGTTGGAGGTTCTTTATATTAGTTGCATCTAGGTCCCAGGTTGGGGCCTTTACTTTGTTAGGATATGCGTTTTTTGATCTTGTTTCTGTCTCAATGTGTTCTGTCTTTATTATTTTTTCTTTTTTTTTAAACATGAGCATGCTTCATATATGGGGGGATGGGACGGGATTAATGGGATGATGAATAATGAGTATTCCAATGGCATTACTTAATTTATGTTCCCTAAATGTGAAAGGTTTGAACAATGTAGTGAAAAGAGCCAGAATGTTACAGGAATTAAAAAGGGTGAACTGTGATATTGCATGTATACAAGAGACTAAGCTGTCTAAAAGTGAACACGACAAATTAAAACGATCCTGGACGGGCTCTGTTTTTTCTGATTCCCAACCCTCTGCATCCAAATCAGGCACAGCTATTTTAATTAAAAGGGGACTTCCATTAAAAATATAAAAAGTTCAAAGAGAGGGAAATGGGTGGTGGGTTCTTCTTACAGGTGAATTTTGTGGACGAACTCTGCATATCATTTCAGTTTATGTTCCCACCCCCTCATCGGGGTCTTTTTCAGGGCATTGTTCAAACTAATAATTGACCTCCCTGCAGGTCACTTGATTCTTATGGAGGACTGGAATTGCATTGAGAGCTGTGCTCTGGACAACAGCCCACCGACTAAAAAAGGACCGGTGTCCAGCTCCAGGCTGTTGCGGACCTTAACCTCGGAGGTGGGGGTATTAGATGTTTGGAGATGGCAAAATCCCAAAGGGAAAGATTACACTTTTTACTCCCCAGCTATGAATTCCTATTCAAGAATTGATTGAATTTATACCCGGAAAACTGAGGTGCATAACTTTTCTAGTGTTATTATTCAGTCGGTCCCCTTTTCAGACCATGTTATGGTCCAGATTAGGGTTGGCTGGGATCCACATAATAGCAGAGGAGCCTGGAGAATGGACCCTGGAGTGTTATTGAATAAGACCTTTGTGGCTTCAGTGAAAGAAACCATTAAGTTATATTTCAATGAGAATAAGGTGGATAATACCCCTTTAAAATTCATCTGGGATGATCTCAAGGCTGTTTTAAGAGGCAAATTTATTAGTTATTTGGCTTACCAAAATAAGTTACATGAAGCCCAAGTAGAAGCTATTTTGAATACTATTCAGGATTTAGAAAAGTTATATAAGGTTAATAGACACCAGTCTACTTTTAAAAAACTTAAGGAAGCCAGAGCAAATTATAATGATTTAATGCAACGTCATATCCTTAATGCTATGCGATATACTGATCAAAGATATTATTGGGGGGGGAGAGCGGGTAGACTGTTGGCCCACCATCTCAGGAAGCAGGCAACAGATTGCTATATCTCCAAAATTACAGTTAAAAATTCCCCAGGACAGGTGACGTTTAAACCCCCAGAAACTGCAAAGGAGTTTGTGGCCTTTTTTAAGCAATTATAATTGCAGGAGAGGCCCCTTGAACATGCACAGAAGATAGCACAATTTCTGGGCAAAATAAATCTACCCTCACTAACGGATATTCAGGCAAAGGTGCTTGAGAGACCATTTACTGATGAGGAGATCCAAGTGGCAATCAACTCTCTTAGTTCAGGCAAAGCCCCAGACCCAGATGGCTTCATAGTAGAATTCTATAAATTATTTGCAGGGGACTTTATCCCTACCTTTACACGGGTATGTAATGTAGCACATACATTGGGGGCCACTCCGAATACCTGGGGGGATGCTACAATTTTGCTGATCCCTAAACCAGGAAATGATCCTCTTGGCTGTTCAAGTTATAGGCCTATCTCTCTTTTGAATACGGATGCAAAAATTTGTTATAAACTGGTGGGGGTGCAACTTCAAGCCCTTATTCCGGATTTAGTCCATTCTAACCAGACCGGTTTTATTCCGGAGTGTCAGATTCAAGACAATATACATCTCTTACTAAACAACCTTTCCTCTAATAAATCCCCCCCCCCCATGCACACTTAATGCAGTTGTTTCACTGGATGCTGAAAAGGCCTTTGATCACCTTGATTGATTATTTTTAGAACAAACATTGGTTAAATTTGGATTTGAAGAAACATTTAGAGATTGGATCTTAAACATGTATAGTCATCCCAGGGTCAGAGTGAAAGTTAATGGAATAATTTCAGAATTTGTAATATCCAATGGGGTATAAGACAGGGTGCCTGCTCACTCTCCTCCTCTTCGCACTGAGTATGGAGCCCTTGGCAGCTTTAATTAGACAGTTACAGATATATAAGGGAATTAAGGTGGAGAGTATTGAGCTTCACATCTCTGTGTATGCAAACGATACTTTATTATATCTTGCAGAGCTGGTTAACTCTGTTCCGATCATGGGCTCTTACCTGCGAGAATTTGGGACAGTCTCCAGATTCAAAATTAATGATACAAAAACAGAAATGCTACCCGTGGGTTCATTTACCATAGGCTCACTCACAAAAATAGGTCAGTTTAAATGGGCAAGAGAGGGATTTCGATATTTAGGAGTTTGGGTACCTGTTAAGATTAATAATTTATATCAGATGAATCACTTAAAACTATTAAAAAATGTTAAAGAAGACCTGAACAGGTGGAACCAGTTCCCTCTTTCACTCTCAGGACGTATTAAGGCTGTCAGGATGAATGTCCTTCCCTGTTTTCTTTTTTTACTTAGTGTGCCCCAGGTCAGGCCTCCTTCCCAGTTTTGGAAAAGTTTAAAGACTTCTATTTCTAAATTTTTATGGAAGCACAGAGCACCCAGGATTAAATGGCATATTTTACAAAGGACAAAGCAAGCTGGGGGTCTAGGCCTTCCAGGTTTTGTCAGATATTTTTGGGCAGCTCGGCTGCAGGCCCTGGTGACCATGAGTGATGCCATGGATCTCCCACAATGGACTACACTAGAGAAACCCTTAGTAACTGTGGCAACATTTTCAGACATGATTCTAATGGACCAGGAGGGTTTATCTAAACTTATTACCCTTATCCCGTGGTCTTTGACCACGAAAACAAATTTGGATAATGTTAACCAGTTATATGGAGATTCAGCCCAGGATCTCTGCCCAGACCACCCTTGAGGGCCTGCCCTGAATTTCTTCCCTTCCAGATGGATGGAGGTTTTCTTAGATGGATGAGATCAGAACTTCAATACATAGGCCAGTTTTATGAAGGTGGGGTCCTGAAGACTTTTAAACAACTACGTAGAGACTTTAACCTTCCTACACAAGATTTTTTTTGATTTTTGCAATTGTGTCATTTTTTGAAGGGTAAAAACTTAAATCCCCAAACTCTTGCAGGGACTAATCCTCTTCAGGAGCTTTTTCTTCTTTTGACTTCCCAGGAGAGACAGAGAAGTCAGTTTTCAAAAATTTACCACTTTCTTCTCCTCGAAGGACTCGCAGACTTTAAAGGCTGTGGAAGAGAAATGGTTTAAAGAATCGGGGCCTGAGTTGGAGGGAAAAGACTGGGAGCAGATTTGGGAGGGGGTACGATCTATGGCAATATTGTCAATATGGAGGGAGTTTAGGTGGAAAGTGACAATTCGATATTTTTGTACTCCACAAAGTACCAAACACTATAAGACCACCTCCTCTGGGTTATGCTGGAGGAAATGCAGAGAGGTGGGTGATCGTACACATGTATTTTGGGCCTGTGGGAAAGTGGATGGTTTTTGGGATCAAGAAGAGAGATTTAAGGAGCTTAATATGTATAGCCTCGAGGAAAGGAGGGAGAGGGGGGACATGATAGAAACTTTCAAGTACCTCAAGGGAATCAACAAAGTCCAAGAGGGTAGCATCTTTCAGAAAAAGAGGTGTGCAAGAACAAGGGGGCACAATTTGAAGATAGAAGGGGGGTGGCTCAGAGGTAATTTAAGGAAGTATTTTTGCAGAGAGGGTGGTGGATGTATGGAACGGCCTTCCAGAGGAGGTTGTGGAGTCACAAGCGGTGGTGGAATTCAAGCATGCATGGGACAGCCATAAGGCAGTTCTAGGGGGTTGGGGTAGGAAGAAGTAGGCTGCTGGTTAACTAGGATCTGCAGCTTATCCATCAGGTAGGGAAATGGGCAGACTGGGTGGGCCAAGCGGTCCTTATCTGCCATCAAATTCTATGTTTCTATGTTTCTATGTTTAAATAATACATAGAGTGGGGTTGATATTTCAGCTACAGTTACCTCAAGACCCAAGGATTTGGGTATGGGGTCTCCCCCCCTCACATTCGAACCTGAGCACAGAAGTATTTATTCTTTATTCTTTTCATAGCAGCACATAAAGCCATTACTACGAGTTAGCTTTTGGAGACCCCTCCCTCTCCTGATTTATGGTATTCCACATGTTTGGGTCTGCTGGAGATGGAAAAGCTAACAGTCAAACTTAGATTGACCCTAGAGAAATTTAAATCTAGATGGCTACCATTTTTCCACTATCAAGCAGAAAAGGAGAACAGAAATGTTCTAGAAATATTAGCTGACCACACCTAACACAGGATTATCTCCTTTAATACTACATGATCTCAAGGTTAATTTAAAAGGATACCTTACTTTAGATTATCATCATCATCATCATCATCAAATCTTTATTTATTCAGGCGAACATCATTGAGCAAGGCTCATTTACAAGATGGACCTGATAAGGTCAAGGTTCAATAGTTGATACACAACAGATACATCATACACTTATATAAGACAGTTATACATACAGGGGAAAATAACGTTTATAAACACAGTGATGTACAGTAAATTCACATGATAAAAAACGGTTACAGGAAAGTTAAGCTAATATTTACAGTATGTACAGTATATACATATCCCAGTGGGGGACATGGCAGACACTCAACATAATGTAATACTAGGATGGTGAAGGTATTACTGGGTGCCATAAGATGGGGTGTCTGTCTGGAAGGAATATGCCATATATGGTTTGGAAGGGAGATTTGTGAGATGACAATGCTAGCTCTAGTGGTAGCAATTGCATTTCTCTTTGAAGAAGACTGTACAATGCTGTTTAAAGGATGCAAATGGAATGATATTGGACAGTTTTAGGGATTTTTGTAGGGTGTTCCCCTATAGCTAGAGAATAGCTGATTGCTGCCCTCCCTAGCCTGGTGTTGAATTTGGGCAATTTGAGCAGGATGATGTTGTTGCTTCTTAGGGCATAGGAGCTAGGAGAGGTCTGGGTGAAGCAGTCCAGGATATAGTTTGGAAGTTTTTTTGACAACACTCTATAAATCCATAGTGCTGCATTTCTGTTCCTTCTGAGGTGAAGGGAAACCCACCCAACTGCAGCATAAAGAGAGCAATGATGAGTATTAGATGGCAGATCTGTAATGAACCTTATTGCTCTATGATATAAGGTATCCAACTTGTAATGGTAGGAGATGGGGCAGTGACTATAAAGGAAGTCTGCATAGTCAACAACTGATAGAAAAATGGCCTGGACTAACCTCATCTTTGAGTCTCTGTTTAGGAAGGGTTTTAATTTATAGAGAAGGCCAAGCCTTTAGTGACTTTTAACAGTTCTTCTAAATGATGAGTGAAGTCAAGTCTGTTGTCAATCCACACACCTAGGTATTTGAAGTTTCTACATACTCCAGATTTTCTCCATGTATAGTGCATAGCTGGGAGAATGATTGAGAGGATGTGCTGGTGGAGCTTTGATTTGTAACATCATTGCTTTAGTTTTCTTTGCATTTAACAGAAGCTTTTTCTCGAGTAGCTGATATTGTAGCAAAGAGAATTCTGTTTGTAGGATTTCACCGAGCAGCTGCGAGGAAGGGTTGCTGACATACAGAACAGTGTCATCAGCAAAGAGGGTGTACAGAGGAATTGGTAAGGGTTGAATCAATGTTATTTATATAAATGGCAAAAGGATAGGACCCAGAATAGAACCTTGGGGACTCCTCTTGACAGTGGTTTTAATGGGGATAGGTCACCTTCAGCTTTTACCTGCTGTGACCTACGGTGAGATAACATCTGAACCACTTAAGGGAGGATGGATCTAGGCCAATGGAGTACAGGGATGAAAGTAGTAGCTCGTGGTCCACAATATCGAATGCTTTGCTCAGGTCCAGGAATACTGCACAGACATTATTCTTTTATCTAATTGGATTGCCAGTCATTTGTGACCTTGGCTAGTGCAGTGATAGTGCTATGCTTGGCCCTGAATCCAGATTGAGCTGGGTTTAGGAAGTTAGCATTGTCAAGATACTCTCTTAACTGATTACTCACTAATTTCTCCAGCATCTTGGATAGCACTGGTAGAATGGAAATGGGCCTGTAATTATTAAGATCCATAGGGTCCCTGATTTTAGAAGGAACCACTTTAGCTATCTTCCACAGTGTGGGAATAGAGCCAGAGTTTGAGATAGGTTAAAGAGTGTGTTAGCGGGACTGCAAGTACATGGCATGCAATCTTTAGAAAGTAGGGTCCAGAGAGTCTACCCTGCACTTTTTGGTATCCAGTTGCCATAATAGATCCTCTACTTGTTTCAACAGTATAGATTTGAAGCTGAAGGAAGAGTCAACTCTCTGATCACCAGTGTAATGGGAGCTAATTGTTCCCTCAGCAGGTTAGCTGGAGAGGTGTCAAAGGCAAGGCCAGCCGTTGTGAAGTGGTTATTGAAGGCGTCCAGAATTTCCATTTTGCCAGTGATAGGGCCATAACTGTTGTGTAATTGAGTTGGAAGGGGGGTGTTAGCATCCTGCCCCACCATACCCTTGATGGTGCCCCAAAACCTAGCAGGATTATGGTAGGAAGAGTCGAGTTCGACCAAGTAGAAGGCAGCCTTTGCATCCCTAACTTTCTTGGTGCATCTATTCCTGGCTTTCCTAAAGATCATCCAGTCATTTGCATTCTTGGTTTTTCTTGCCATTTTCCAGGTTGTCTCTCTCCAGCAGTGCAGCTTTGAGGTCAGCTGTAAACCAACGACAGGATTTGTTTTTATTTGGATACTAGAGATTGGGGCATGGGTGTTAGGGCATTTATTATAATGTTATTTAGCACCTGCTGAAGCTTTTCAACAGAATGGGCAAGATAAAACTCTTGCCATTGTGGAGAGTAAGCTAGATCATGCAAATATCCTTCAATACTGATGTTTTTCTTGGATCTCCTCATGAGGAATTTTGCAGGGCTTGTTGTTATGCTGGTGAATCTTACCCCTGTGATGGGGCAGTGATCACTTATATCACAGAGAAGCACTCCAGCGTGTGTGAATAGATGTGGTTTATTCACTAGCATGATATCAAGTAGTGTGCTGTTATTACTATTCCTTGCATTAATTCTTGTTGGTTCATTAATTAGCTGTGTGAACCCATATGTATCACAGAATGATACCAGAGGTGCAGCTTCCTGGGTAAGCCAGTTGAAATTCAGGTCACTTGTCTTAGAATAATGACTTCTTCAGTGCTGGGTTTGAGCAGGTTCCCCAGATGGGATAAGAGCTTGTGTTCAGCAGAGGGGGGTCTGTAGCAACCAACTAGCTGAAAAGCTGCTGTATTGGGGAGAGAGACTTTTAGGGATAGGCATTCAAACTCCTTGGGCATAGATGTTGCAGCAATATAGGATACAGCTATACCAGATTTTGCATATATGGCTACTCCACCTCCCCTTGTTTGGCGATCAGCTCTGAATAGCTTGTAGTTAGGTAAGTTAACATCCCCGTCTGCTGTGGTGGGTTTGAGCCTTGTCTCAGATACCACAAGAAAGTCTGGCAAGGTATGGGCAACCCAGGCTTGTATCAGTGTGAGTTTTTTCAGCAGACTGCATACATTAATATGCAAGAAACTGAGGCCTTTAATTGAGGTTAGGTCTGATGGAGAGGTGATACATTCAGGGGTCAGGGTTGATTTCCATGTTACCAATACAGAGTAATAGAAAGAGCAGGAGTTTGTGAGGGCTGCCAGTGACAGGGAGACTGTCTTTGGTCTTCCTTCTTTTATTCTGTTGCCACTCTTTTGGGGTGCTCCCTGTGGGTTTAAGAGATTCTGTCGAGACACCAAGTAGCAGTTTGGTGGTTAGGCTTAGGGGGGATCTGTATATCCAGCAGTGGAGCCTTGGTTGAAATACATGTGTGGTGGTATGTGTCTCTTTATGGTGATCACACCACTGTAGTCGATGCAGCAATGGTATTGCATATGTGAGGGTTTGAACGTCAGCCAAAGGGGATGGTTCAGAGAGAGACTGGGCAGATGGATCACCCTAGTTTGTGTGACAGGGACATCTTCTTTGTGGAACCCCATGGCTGACAGTGAAAGGAGTATCAGAAGTAAACTCCCCATTATGAGAGAGATATTGGTAGTTGGCTATTGGGGAGTAGTGAAGTTGCTGATTGGTTGGATCAGCAAGCCTAAATGCAGCCTGCCACACAGTGAATCAAACAAATGAGCCCACTTACAGCTACCAAAACAGGTTCAAAATTCCAACAGCCCCAAACAATACCCTGCTAGCCCCTTAATAGTAAGAAGAAAATAAATAACCTTCTACCAAGTAGAATCCACAAGAAACAATGTAAAACAACAATAAGCTATTGTACTGTAGATCTGATTCTGTCCCCTTCTAGTTCCTTCTGAGAAGCCAAAGCACTGAGTTCCAAACTCTGTGATTTCCCTTGTGCTGCTTTCAAAATCAAACAGTTCCAAACTCTGTGATTTCCCTTGTGCTGCTTTCAAAATCACAGTTCCAAACTCTGTGATTTCCCTTGTGCTGCTTTCAAAAACAGACAGTTGCAAACTCTGTGACTTCCCTTGTGCTGCTTTCAAAATCAGACAGTTCCAAACTCTGTGACTTCCCTTGTGCTGCTTTCAAAATCAGACAGTTCCAAACTCTGTGACTTCCCTTGTGCTGCTTTCAAAATCAGACAGTTCCAAACTCTGTGACTTCCCTTGTGCTGCTTTCAAAACCAAACAGTTCCAAACTCTGTGACTTCCCTTGTGCTGCTTTCATAACCAGACAGTTCCAAACTCTGTGACTTCCCTTGTGCTGCTTTCAAAACCAAAACTCTGTGACTTCCCTTGTGCTGCTTTCAAAATCAAACAGTTCCAAACTCTGTGACATCCCTTGTGCTGCTTTCAAAATCAGACAGTTCCAAACTCTGTGACTTCCCTTGTGCTGCTTTCAAAATCAGACAGTTCCAAACTCTGTGACTTCCCTTGACTAATTATGACTAATTGAGAGCTGATTGATGACTCTGCTTCCCTCCTACCCTGATATTTTATAATAGATCTCCCTATTTACATAGGATTAATTCATATTTCCATCACCGGGAAGTATAGGATTATTAATTGGTTTCCAATTCATATTTAACCCCCCAGCCCACCCCCATATCTTAGAAACCAGGTCAAATTGTTCTCGCTTTGAAAATGCCTAGCTCAATTTTATACTCTCTCTTTATTTGTTTTCCTGTTTCTTATTTCTTTTTTTTGGGGGGAGGGGTTATAATTTTACCAGATGTTCTTAGCCATCTCCTTTGCTATGGACAATGTTGCCCCAAAAGGTTATACTATATACTCTAAAAGCCATAAGCTGCATATCTGAGAATTTAAGTAGCGAAATTTAAGACTTGGTAAGGGAGGGTATCTTCCCCCCTTGTTATTTGGAGAAGCAAATGAAGATTAATTTTGCAGCATTATGAAATGCTTGGAATTATACAAACATTTTGAATTAGAAGATGTAACAGCTTTATGAGCTTAGGGCTAATGTTGTTTGTATTCATTCTCTATTAATCAATTTAGCTAAGCAATTTAAGGTAATTGCTTCATGTCATATTCTGGTTTATTTATTTATAGTATTGTCTGTCTATTCTATGTATGTCTTGTTGATGTTTGTGGAAAATGAACCTTAATAAAAATTATTTCAAAAAAATAAATAAATAAAGGCAGAATAATGTGCTTCGCATTGCAGAGCACTACGCTAATTGGGGGTTAATACGTGAAATGCTCCACATAGCGAAGTGAGAGCACTTCGCCCACCTCTATTTGCATGATAGGGAGCTCAAAAAATAAAAACTCCAAAACAAGCTAAAGACAAAGAACCTCAGTGCAGAAGCACTGAAGCAAGAGTTACCCCAAGGGCATTGGCAATAAAGCCAAGTTTCAAAGAAACACAGCATTACACAGACCACCCATAATGAAAAGCATCATGGGATGTATATGTACATCACTATGACATTTTAGGCTGGTTCAGCTTAAAACAGGAATGCATGGTGCCAAAAGGCCTCTCAAACAATCTGTAATTTACTTGTATTTTAAATAACATAATGGGGGTTTTCTGATATCTCTACCAAGATAACTTAATCTTTATAATACAGTCCTCTAACAACTTTTTACCTTTACCAAAAACACCTAGTGCTGTAGTATTTTCAATATTTACAGGTTTCATACACATAAGGCATATACATTAAGGTATTTTATGACATAGTGTTATTACATACTAAATCCAACAATGAGGAACACAGTCTGTTATTTTACATCAACTCGGAGGTCACCACAATAACCTCCCTGTACGAGGACCTGAGAGGGAAAAGGAAAATTAAAGAGGACACTATAGTATAGTCAAGAAAGGGGAGGGGGTGCCCATAGGTGGCCAACCTTATGGACTAGAAATTGTAATGGATAGATCAGGCTAAGAAAGAGAAGAACTGTTGCAACAGTTTTAAGAAAAGGTCAGTCCTCAAGAGTGGCAGGAGCTCCCTGTCACAACTGCCCATTTGCAGCCACATCAGTTGCTTGTCATGCCTTAGTGCTGAAGCCAGGGGCTCCAAAGTGATCACATATAGCAAGGGGGAGAAGGGTTACCCCTGCCTGGTGCCCCTCATGAGTTGGAAGGGTTGCAGTAGATGGCCAGTCATAAGAATCTGTGCTAAAGTCTGGTTGTATAATAAAATATCCATTTTAACATATTTTTCCCCTAATCCAACCTATTAAGTGTGTCAAACATATACCTCAACTCCATGTGATCAAAGGCCTTCTCAGCATTCAGGGCAACAACCACTGTCCCCCTCAACTGATCTCCCACCCCATGAAAGACCACATTTACGGTTTTACGTACACTGTGTTTTCCCTGTCTACCCAGGAAAAACCCAGCTTGATCAGCATGTATGACTGGGCATGACTGCCTCTAGTCTACTAGCAATTACACATGCTATAATTTTATAGTCAGCAGTTAGCAGGGAGATCGGGCAGTAGGAGCCACAGAGCTGGGTCCTGGGTTTGGAAGTATGGTGATAGTAGCAGACCACATGGAGGGGGGCATTATTCCCTAGGAAAGACTCTCCATCACCATGTCAAACAAGAGTTCTTGCAGAATGGAGTGAAAAGTATTGAAGACGTTTATTGGGAACCTGTCAGGTCCCAGGACCTTCCCTCCCTTTAAGTGCTGTATTGCTTGTCTGATTTCCTCACAAGTGATAATCCTATCTAGGCTATCTGTAACACTACCTTCTAATGGTTGTATGGGAGTCTTGGTCATAAAATCACCGATGGCATCTTCAGCGGGTTATACCTCCGAGAAGTATAAATCCTTATGAAATTGCTAAAATACTCTCCTGTTTCCATATTAGTATATTTGAGCTCCTCATCACTAGTGTTTATCTGTGCCATGTTTTTGGCACATTCCCTGCAGTGCAGTTGCCAGGCTGTCTATTTCCTCCAGTGTTACCTTAAAAGTATTTTTTTGTGTGGGCTAACAAAAGTACCTTTTCTATTTTGGTACTGGTTATTTGTTTATCTTCCCACTTCATTTTCTACAGTTGTTCATAACTCACTAGAGAGGGGTGGGCTATTTTCTCCTGTTCAGCATCCTGAATCTGTTTTTTTTGATTTTATGTTTTGGTTCTCCATTTTTCTTTCTTATGGCTAGTGTAAGGGGTGATTGCCCCCTCACTGGACAGCCTTCAATGCCTCCCATTTACAGGAGGTTGATGCCCCCCCTTTTATTGCTTGACATATAGCTGCAGATGTGCTTCTTTATATATTCTAGAAAATCTGCCTGTTTCAACAGAGTGGGCTGCAATTTCCAGCTTATGCAACCCACAGGCACATCCCATCCCTGAAGGTTCAGCAATATATGTATCTATTTCAATATCTGATCTGTAATGGTTTTTGAGTCATAAGAACTGAATGTACAGGAGGGACAAGGGCTTTGGAATTCAGTATTGCATCCAGCCTGGCATACATAGAGGCACAATGTGAGTAATATGTGCATTCTCTCCCCTTTGACTGAAAATGCCTCCAAGTGTCTATCAAGGTATGGTCATTCATGAGGTTAATCAGGGCTTTAGCATTTCTATTAATGGGGAAATTATTTTCAGAGGAACAGTCTAGTACATTATCTTTAACACTATTATAGTCCCCAGATAATATCCAGGGTTCCACAAAGTCTACCATTTGAAGGGGCAGACCCTTCTTTACACTGATGATATGGTACTTTACACCAGCTCCAACAACATAGCTGCAATCAACTCGCAACTGAATGCCAATTTGTGGAGACTACAGGCCTGAATAACCCCAAATAGCCTTATCCTAAATGTCAGCCAAGACCCAGTCTGTGCTATTTGGGTCCTCGCCAAAGCTCAGGTCCTGCCCCACTGACCTTACCATCCACTGCTACAATGGCTCTCTCTCTTTCTTCTCCATCATCAACACTTTCAAATACCTTGGTATTACTTGGGACTCTGCCCTTGATTTCAACCAACACATCTCAAATGGGCAACGGTGGTACTACTTCACAAATCAGGGAGCAGGGAGGAGGCTGGCAACTACCGTCTAGTAAGCCTCACATCGGTAGTGGGTAAATTGATGGATACACTACTGAAACAGAGGATAACAACATATCTGGAATCCAGTGGACAACAAGACCCAAAACAGCACGGTTTCATGGCGGGTAGGTCTTGCCAAATGAACTTAGTCAACTTCTTCTACTGGGTCACAAAGGCAGTGGATCAGGGAGTGGCAGTGGGTGCATTGTACTTGGACTTTAGTAAGGTTTTCGACTCTGTTCCCGCACAGAAGGCTGGTAAAGAAGCTGGACCACATAGGGGTGGGAAAGGAGGTGGTTGGGTGGGTGAGCAGCTGGCTCAGTGGAAGAACATAAAGGGTGCAGGTAAACAGCGCAGTATCAGCTGAAAGGAGGAGACTAGCAGTGTGCCACAGGGGTCAGTGCTGGGATCTCTACTCTTCAATATATTCATAGCCTACATCGCAGATGGATTGAAGGGAAAGGTGTGTCTATTTGCCGAAGACACCAAGATATGTGACAAGGTGAACTCCCTGGAGAGAGTAAGGAGCATGAATTCAGACCTAATGAAACTGAAGGAGTGATCAGAGGCCTGTCAGTTGAGATTCAATGCCAAAAAGTGCAAAGTCACACACATAGGCAGAGGCAATCCCAAAGATAATTACTACCTGGGGGGGGTGAAGCTAGCTTCCGCCAGTCAGGAAAAAGACCTGGGGGTCATAATATCAGAGGACTTGAAGGTGGGGAAACAGTGTGAAAGGCAGCTGTAAAGGCCAGTGGCATGCTGGGTTGCATTGGGAGAGGAATCATGAGTTGCAGGCTGGAGGTTGTGCTGCCACTCTACAGGGCACTTGGAGTACTGTCTACCATACTGGAGGCCATACTTCAAAAGCGATGTTGACAGAATTGAGACAGTACCAATGAAATCAACAAAATGATTCAGAGGCTGCACCACATGGCATATGAGAAGAGGCTGAGGGAGTTCACATGTACTCCCTGGAACCCAGGAGGGAGAAGGGAAACATGATTGAGATCTTTAAGTATATCAGGGGTATAAACAAGGCTAGGGTTCAGGAACTATTTCAGATGAAAGAAAGTGGTGGAACTAGAGAGCATGATATGAGGCTGAAGGTTGGGAGGTTCAGGAGCAATACTAGAAAGTACTTTTTTACTGAGATGGTGGTTAACCCATGGAATAGCATACCCCAGGAGGCGGTGGGGACCAAAATGGTGAGACAGTTCAAAAAGCATGGGAAAGGCACAAGGGTATCATACTACAGAAAGACTAAGGGAGGGGGGGCTAAAATTCTACTACAGGTTTGGGGAAAAACTAGATGGATCTTGTGGTCCCCTTCTGCCATCAATTTCTATATTTCTGTGTTTCTAAATGTCTGCAACATTGTCAATACCAAACTCTGATTGGCCTACAAAATCAAATGTACATGAACTCCGGCTACCAGGCTTGCAAAATTCTAGTTCCCAGTCTCATATATGGACTCACCCCGTACAATCGGACTAGTGCTTCCAACCTGGACAAATGGAACTTGTCATACAACAATATATGCCTTTTTGCCCTTTCCACTCCCAGAATGACCCACCGCTGCTCACTGTATGCTAAGCCAGGTTGGCTGTCCCCTCCTTCCCATTAGCTACTTGCACTCAGCTGTATGATCAACAACACTGTAGGTCTTCCAAACCAGCTGCCCTCGCACCCTTGATGACCCCCTCCCCCCAGTACATTCATAGCACCTGTGCTCCTGTGACAAATCACTTCTGGCAATTCCTAGATGCTCCATCAAAAGGGGAGAGCAGGCCTTTTGTCATATTGGACCCCAAAGTCTGGAATGTCCTCCCAATCCCCTTCGAGTTGAGTAGTCCCACTTCTGTTTCAAGCAAGCACTTCACAAGTTCTTAAGCAACTCCAACGTCTGCAACTGTAGCTGACTCCCATTCTCTTTATCTTTTTGATCCCACTGTCTTTTTCTCTTCTCACAGACTTTTAACTCTTTTATCAATAAGTGTCCCCCGTCCAGATTTCTACTGGTTGTGTAATTATATCCAGTTGTCTTCTGCACTGTAGTTATCTGTACTTATTTACTCTGACTATACTCAAAATGTCATGCTTTGTACCTTTTCCTCCTGAAACTGTATTGTTCAAAAAGTAATGATTTGTAAACTGTATTGTTTTCTACTGTCTGTTGTTCTGCTTTTGTACTATAGTTCTGTAACCTCCCGGGTCATGCCTCAAAATAGGCAGTGTCTTGTCTAGTGCACTTACCCAGTCAACAAACACTAACTAACTAACTAAATAAATAAATTAAATAAAACAGGGTTTTCTAGGTTTGGCTCATAGACTGAACAAACTGCAATCTTTTCCACAGAGTTTAAAACCACTTGTATTAACATATTAATTGCAAAAACTTTGTTAATGCACCATTAGGGTTGACCTGTCAAAAGCAGGGAAATATGACTTTAGGGTTCCCAAGCCTAAGGTCCCACTCTGGCTCTGCATGAAGGAACAGGCATGAGGGGAAACTTTAAGTTCCCAACCCCTACACCCCACTCCCTCCTTCCAACCCTAATATACCACTCCCACCCTGCATGCAGAAACAGGTGTGACAGGTGTGCCTTAGTATTTTGAACCCTAATGCTCACCCCATTCCAAGGCTAAGTAAGGCAACATGGGTACAGAATAACAGAATGGGATTCAAATTGCCAAGGCGCACCTGTACCTGCATGCAAGGTGGGGGTGGGGTATTAGGTATGGAAGCTGAGGGAGGGATTGGGGTGTAGGGGTTGGGAACTTTAAGTTCTCCTAATGTCTGTTCCTGCATACAGAGTGGGAATGGGGTCTTAGGATTTGGAATCCTAAAGTCAAATATCCCTACTTTTGACAGGTCAACCCTAATGGTGCATTAACAAAGTTTTTGCAATGAATTTTCTTACTGTTTCAGATAGTTTATTTGCATAATTATTAGGGCAAGAAAAACTATTTTTAGCATGTCCTTTTTGGAACCCCATCTCAAGAACTGTAATTTTGTCCATTGGTCCCAAAAGGTGATTTTTCACTATGATGGCGCCATTCTGCACCACAGGTGCAAAAATATGTTTCAGACAGGATGTGAAGAATTACAGCTGTACCATTCATGAGGTGGAGTGAAAAAATGGCAATGTTGAAAATTTAGAGTGAAAGTATTAAAAATTGGTGAAGTTATGAGCATGAGTACAAACTGCGCAATGAACGCTCGTAATGCAGTCATTTTTTGGAATTCTTTAACCAAATTTTCAACATGGGCTTTTTGGAATGCTACCTCATGAACACTGCTACTCTCATTTTGTTCACTGGTCCCAAAAGTTGATTACACACAGTGACTGCGCCATTCTGAGCCACAAGCGCAAAAACATGTTTCAGGCAGGATGTGAGGAATGACAGCAAACTGTTCATGAGGCGGTGTGAAAAAATGGCAATGTTGAAAATTTGGAGTGAAAATATTAAAAATTGGTGAAGTTAAAGGCGTGCTTAGAAACTGTGCAACACATGCTCATAACGCAGTCATTTTTTGGAATTTTTTCAACAAATTTTCAACATGGGCTTTTTAGGACCTTATCTCATGAATACTGGCACTGTCATTTCATTAAAAATCACCTTATAGGTCAGATAAATGAGATGACAATGACAATGTTCATGAGGTGGGGTCCCAAAAAGCTCATGTTGAAAATTTGGTGCAAATATTCCATAAATACCTGATATATTAACATAAGTTCAAAACGCCTTAGACTGCCAATATACAGTGCTTAACTTGATTTCCTCAGTTTGTGGTTTGGCTTTGAAGATTGCAGATGTGCCCCACTCTACAGAAGATGACATCAGCCGACCTCCAGTGGTAAGTATGGGGTAAGGAGGAGGTGCATGAAAGTGGGTGTACAGAGGGAGTGTTGGGATTGGGGAGGGGTTGGGGAGATGACGAGGGACTGTTTTCTTCTTTACAGGTTTAATTAAAATAAAAAAGACATTAGGAGACTGTTTTCTTCTTTTACAGGGATGCAAACATTTTGGGGACACTGAGGGTGGGCTCTCCAGTGCTGGTGGGGGAGAAGAATGACTGGGACACTGGACGTGGGCTCCACAGTGTTTGACACTATGGGGGGGTCTCTGACACAGAGACTGGACACCTCGATATTGGAGAATAACAAACATTTATTTTGGGACATTGGGGATGTGCTCTCCAGTGTCCAACCCAATGGGAGGATCTTAATGGAAGTTAATTTTGGGACATCGGGAGTGGGATCCCCAGTGTCCCACACTGCTTGGGAGGGGCACATGACTTGGGACAGTAGGAGTGGGCTCCCCAGTGTCCCACCATAAGGAACCATTTTCTTTTTTTTTTTTTAAGCTGTGGGAAGTCCTTCTTTCGACAGCCATTTCTCAGAAACAACTGTTGGTTGCGGTCTGACATTTTTAGGGTTGAAAGCCTTTGCCTCACAGATGTGCCTTCTGAAGGTTTGGTGAAAAATTATTAATCTGTTCAAAAGTTATTTAGTTTTTAATTTGTCCTTAGGCTCCCTGCCACACTATGTACCCTGCCTGCGAAAACAAGCTACCTGCATTTGAAAATAAGCTTGTTCTTGCTTGGCACATCTATTTTTTCCTATAGGAAATAATGGGAAATTAAAACTTAAATAACTTTTGAATGGATAATATGTTTCCTGAAGCATCTGTGAGACAAACCTTCTGAAAATTGAACCACAAGAAAAAACCATTTCTGAGGAATGGCTGTTAAAAGAAATTGACAAAACCCATTGAAATTTGATATTTTTCACCACTCTGTATCTCAAAATCCACAAAAGGGATTCCTACTAAATCTGGCATGTCAAGAGACCTTTCCCTAGCCGCAAACCATGCCAAATTTTGTTTGCATCTGTTGTACTGTTGCAAAGTCATTAAAGTGCAAAGTTTGAGGTTTAACATGAAACTGCCTGGCCAACCCTAATATACTGGCGCTACTGTGCCAGTATAATATGTTCCTCCCCCCTTCATCGGTGACAACTCAGGTTACTGCCTCCAGGAAGTGGGGCTTTATTCATATGGCCACACCTCTGGCTTTAGTAGTAAAGTAGGAGCCATACCATTCTCCTCCTAAATTTTTCTGTATATGCAACCTTCTCATTTCTATGTTTGCTCTTGTGCTTGTGCAGGGGCGTATGTATTGATATGATAGTGGATTTTGGGAGGCGTATCAAGGCAGTGTAAAACCATTCATCAACCAAGCTAACACTGACACTCTTCTGGTGTTGCTGGGTGGAAACGTCATGAAGATCAAAAACAGAGAGCCACTCAAATCATTGGGTAGCTTCTTCTTTTGATTTTCCTAATACCACCCAGCAAGCAAAGCTGAACAGCATCATGATCAGACTGCTGTGGACCTCCCCTCAACCTAAAACCAATTCTTTTCTGACACTGGGGTGCCCAATCCCCAGTGCTGGCTAGTACCCAATATCCACCCATTTTCACTGCGCAGCATCAGGGAGATGACCCCCTATTGTGCTAAACATAACTCCAACACTGGAGTGCCCAGTCACCAGTGTCAGTACCTGAAATAAAATAAACCATCTCCCAGTCCCTCCCCCCTTCTTAATTGTCTGACACCGGGATACCCAATCAAAAGTGCCAGCTACTACCCCCAACCCACCCGTTTTCACAGTATGACTCTGAGGAACAAATCTCTGGTGCTGCCATGCATAATAGAGACACAGTGGTGCCCAGTGTCAGTACCTCAAATAAAGAAAACTATCCCTCATAGTCTTTTTTTATTTTTACACACCCTGTAAAAATGAAAAACATCCATCCAGCGTCTGGTGCTGCCACCAGGCTAACACTGCCATTACTCTCCCCTAACCCGACCCTCCCCGTCAGCACCCACCACCCCTTACTTACCTACTGGGGGTCCAATGCCATAATCTTCTGCAGACTGGAGACATGTCTTCCCTCTTTAGTGTCAGTCTAGGGACTGAGGAAATCAGGTATGCAGTTCAGTGTATTTCAATGGGTTTTGAACATGTCCTCATAGCTTGGTCATTTCTGAATATTTTTTCCCCAAATTTTCAACATGGCCTTTTTGGGACTCCACCTCATGAATGATGACAGTGAAATTATACAAATATGTCCCAAAAGGTGATTTTGCAGGATCGGAAGACCGAGCCCTGTAATAGTAGCGGTGGTTGGGAGGTCACTCACCTAGGAAAGATGATGACTTGACATGCTGCACTGACAGTGTATAACCTGTGTGTGCCTTTGGCTATCAATCCCATAGGGAAATTCCTGCGGTGACTCACATGGAGTCAGAGGGGGGAGGTCTAATTACCATTAATTCTCAAGTCATGTGTCTGGGGTCAGGTAAGGCATGAATCCAGTCCACTTACATGGTTCCACAATGCAAAACATCCAGTGTCCACAGTCTGGGCCTGCTTTTAAAAGTTTACTAAAAATTCCTGTTTCATCTTACCTTACTGTTCAGCTATTCCTTCTTTGTACAATGTGCACTTTTTAATATATTTTCAATTACATACAAAAAATGTTATGTACAACAAAATTGGAGGCATAAAATTAACAAGATAAAAGTGATATCTTGGTTGTTGTTAATAGTAACAGCAAGATATCAAAAATACATTGTGGTTACTGTTGTCAGAATAGGTATCTCGAAGGTCAGTATCATCACTGTGGAATACTGAGCCAATCAGAGAGCAGGCATCACAGCTGCCTAGTGCAGCACTGATACTGAAACAGTTATATGTTTAAACAGCAGATTTCAGAGTAAAATTAGTAACCTAGGCCAGGTTTGATGAAACTTTGCTCAGGTGCAAACATGGTTTTGCATGCGCAAACCAGGTTTTCACGAAGATGCTATTCACAGAAGCCCAGTTTGCGCGTGGGCAAAGTGTGGAGGGGGTGCAATGCAAATGAGGGGGAAGGGACCTGAATATCAGTGCAGTCCAATTCATAGAGCATTTGCTCTGAACAAGGGCCCTTTGTGCAGTCCCCTCACACGGAGCAAATACCGTCGACTGAGACCTTGCCATAATCCCATGCAACTCTAGTAGTTGGTAATGACCCTCACCACAGTAGTCCCTGGTGTCCAGTGGTCCCACCCCCCCCATCCGATCCCTTGCTCGATGTATGACTATGATTTTCCTGATGTCTTATGGTCCCCCCTCCCCGTCAAGCATCAGCCCAATATGTAATAAATGTATTTCCCTGGTACTAGTGGTCCCCCCTCATTGATCACAGCCCAATGTGATAAAATAGCATTTCATGGCATCCAGTAGTCCCTCCCCCAACCTGCACTCATGCCCAATGAGTATACATGTTTTCTCTTGTGTCTAGTGTTCTGTCCCCCCACCTGCACCCATGCCCGATAAGTATACCTGTTTTCCATGGTGTCTAGTGGTCCTTCCTCCCCCCCTACACCCATGCCCAATGAGTATACCAGTTTTCTCTCGTGTCCAGTGGTCCCTCCCCCGCCCGATCACCTGCCTGATATAAAATAAAGGTTTTCCTGGAGTGCAGTGGTTCATCCCACCACCTGATCACATGTCCAATAAAAAACAAAGGTTTCTCTGTATACTGTATACAGTACGCACTCATTGACAACTCAGTCAGTGGCCTGCTGTGGTGGAGAAGAGAGGGAAGTGCCGGTCACCAGATTGGAGTCAGGATAGGGTGGAGCAGGGTGGTGGGGCACTACCTGCCAGGGTGGGGGGTGGGAGGTCTGTTAGACTCCTGGGAATGGTTACAACTATTCTACAGGGATTGGGAATAGGGAAGGGGGTCCACTAGCCACCAGTGACTGGCTTCACTTTAAGATACAGAGGATCGGGATGGGGATGTACACTGGACACCAGAGAAACATTGTGTGTGTGTTGAGTGGGTGATTAGGTAGGGGTAGGGACCACTGGACAGCAAGGAAACCTTTATTTTATATCAGGCAGATGATCGGCTGGTGGGAGGGACCCCTGGAGGACACCAGGGAAAGTTATTTATACCAATGGACATGGATTGGTTTGGGGAAGGGACCACTGGACACCAGGGACAGTTTATTTATTTATTTATTTATTTTTACCTTTGTTTTACCAGGAGAGACACACTAAGCTGAAAGCTTGTTTACAGGTGCAGCCTGGGAGCGCAAGAAAGTTAAGTGACTTGTTCAGGGTCACACAATATGCATGTTGGGGCTATGGGATTCAAATCCAGGTCTTCAGGTTTGCAGCTCAGAGCCTTAAACCACTGCACTATACTGCCTCCTCAAAATTTATAATTATTATATTTCTGTACACTGGGCCAGTGATCGGCAAAGGGGAGACCACTAGACAACAGGGAAAGTTTATTTTTGTACATCAGGCCAGCGATTGGTGAGTCAGGGACCACTAGATACCAAGGACTGGGGCTATATCTCCAGCAGGGGCTGGGTGGGTGTGTGTGCTTTGTTTAGCATAGCCTATGCAAATAGTCCCATAATGGGCACAGAAATGGCCACTTAGCACCTTGCATTCCCCATGGGCTCATTTACATGGTTGCTTTCATGAATGGGAAATAGCGCAACCACGCTATTCATTGCAGAGACATACTCTTGGTTTCATGTTGGGGTGGCACTAGTGGGATTAACACTAGCAGTAATGGGTTTTATCAGTGACTCGATCTAGCCCTGTTCTCAGTCGGATATTGCAGGATGCTATCTGACTGAGAATAGCACCCTTGGACACCTGGACAAATGCAAAGCCAATGCAAACTTTTTGAGCTGTGCTTTGTGACTTTTTTGTGACTCTAGACCCTGGTGTTGTATATATTGAATAAAAAACTGGCCTAACTCAAAATATGCAATTTATTATTACTTTTCAGTAGGAAGGATTTTTAACTCACTCATAGATCAGCCAGTCATGAGTTATTGTCCTGCCTCCTCACATGTGAAGATAAATTGCAGATAAAGCACCCATAATTTCAGAATAGGAGGTATATACGGCTTTTAAAGGTTTAAAATATCAATAAAACAAAAGGGTAGGATGGAGTACACCTGCAAATACCCATTAATAGGGCTGGTTACTTACAATATATATTTGGTATTTTATAGAAACAAATATGATATCTGAGGCATGGAAGTCAGCTATTGTCATACCCATCCATAAGAAAGGAAGTAGATCCATTAAAGGTAATGATAAACTGGTTCATCTTATGTCATTGGTGGGCAATATGATGGACTCAGTCTTAAGGAATATCATTGAAGAACATATGAATGTAGTTAACCTGTGGGACAGGACACAGCATGGCTTTAGAAAGAGTCAGTCATATCTGGGGGGGTGAGGCCTTAGATGAATGAAGATTGGTCGATGTAGTTTATCTGGATTTTGGAAAGGCTTTTGACACTGTACCACATGCAGAGCTCATCAATTGCCTGAAACAGGTTAACAAAACTAGTAAAATCAAAGTGTGGATTAAACAATGGCTGAGTAATAGGACACACAAAGGGTGAGGGTAAATGGGAAGGACTCAACCACAGTAGAAGTAACTAGTGGTGTCCCTCAGGGATCAGTGTTAGGACTGACATTGTTCAATATTTATATGTCGAGTATGCCTATATCAAGAGGCGGATGGATATGTAAGTTTGCGAGAAGCACCGAGTTTTGTCATCAGCGACAATGCCAACCTCCCCCACAGAGATGGCACAATACCAACGCAGGTATTGTGTTGCCTATTCTACAGGTGTTTTCTGTGGGAAGCTGTGCCCCCCACACACCCCATGCAGGGGGGCTATGCTCCCCTGCACCCCCAAGACTTTAGGATTCCAACTCCAGGTCGGAGTTGGTCTGGGGAGGGGGCAGAACACTGGGGGAAGGCAAAACATGGAAAAAGCACCATTACTGTGAATGTAGCTTTAATGGTCTTTTTTCCTGTTTCGCCGTTGAGGTGTCGATGAAAAGGGTGCACCGAAGTTTGTGGATGATGCAACATTAGGCCATGTAGTTGATAACAACTGAACAGGTGGAGTCATTGCAGGCTGTACTAGAAGAGCTGTATAATTGGTCAATCAGAAATAAAATGGGGTTCAATTTAGATAAGTGTACAGACATGCACTTCAGACACAGAAACCATAGTGCAGACTTAATTACAGGTTGGAGAATGCGATACTTAAGGTCTCAAAAAGCAAAAGGGATCTGGGGTAATAGTCACCAATGACATGAAGTTTAATAAGTAGTGTAAAGAGACAGTCTCCAGGTGTAATCAAATTACGGGATACATAAAAAAAAATATCACTAGTAGAAGCAAAGAAGTAATTGTGCCAATTTATAGAGCTCTGATGAGACCACACCCAGAGTATTGTTGGCAGTTTTGGTCACTGCAAAATGTGGGAGACATTGACAAACTAGAGAAGGTACAGAGAAAATCAAAGATTATAAAGTGTCATGGAAAACCAGTCATATGAAATGAGATGTGTTTACATCTGCTGAAGATAAGAAGACTGAGGGAGATCTCACAATGGTGTCTAGATCCACAGCACCAGAGTTCTTTCACATAGAGTTGAGAAACTTAAAGAGCTACTGATCCCTCAAAGAAAACTTTGAAAAACATAATAATTAGGTAAAATTCTGCTTGTATTCCATATATATTCTAGATATCTCCTTCCCATTATTTATTACTGAGAAAATGTGCATGAATACATGATTTTTATCCCTTGCAGTTACTTGAAAGTTAATCTGCCACTAAAGCTTACTCCCTACTTCAAGTCATAATGCTCTGTGACATCACAGTCTGTTGCCATGAGAGTAACTGTGATGTCACAAGCAGTGCATTATGACCTCAGGTAGAGAGACAGCAACAGAAACAGATGAACTCTTCAGGAGCAAAAAGACTGTTTTCATGCAAATGACCTCAGCAATAAATAATGGGGAGGAGGAATAAATAACTAATGTGAAATACAAGCTGAACTTTATCTAAATATTATATTTTAACGTTCTTTTGAAGGTGTCAGCTGCTCTTTAAATAGGGATACAACAGGGCAGAAACTCCAACTGAGTGGAAAACATTTTACAGTTATCAAGCGGGGATGTTGGTTTGCTCAGGATGGTTCAGGCATGGAGCAAGTTGCCTGAATGTGTGGTGACTAGTGACAATCTAAATTCCTTTAAATCTTGATTATAAAAAATATCTAATTGAGGATGAGTTCTTTGGGCACTTTCATTGAAATAAATGTGAATATGCCAGATAAGCACCCTGTTTCCTTTGTCTGTTGACCAGATGTATGATCGTACTGTATGGATGATAATTTGAGACACGCTGCTGCACATCCCTAGTTTATATAGTTATTTTAGTAGTATCTTTACATACTGTAGATTTACACAGCTATTTGAGTTAAGTTTTTGATGCAGAAGGATTTTTTTGTTTCTAATCCTAAATGTACTGCCGTTTTGGATTCCAGTCGTGCTATTACTGGACAGCCCCTGTCTGCACTGTGAGGATAGGCAGGTGGGCTTCAGATATCTGAGGGATGAGCATTGTACTGTAAAAGTAATGAATGGCCTTTTATCGCATTCTGTGTGGGATGGGTTGCTGTTACAAGATATCCCTTTCACTATGGATCTCACACTTAAAAGAGTAAAACATTTCAGAGTCGTACTGTCAAGGAGACCAGTTTTGTTTTGGAGTTTTTTGAAAGGCTTGAATGTGATTTTTCTTTAATGATTTTTGGCAAGTTGTGAGGAAAAGCAGTCCTTCACTCAGCATATAAAGATTATTTACAGCTGCCTTCTTTGAAGTGACTTCTCCAATTCCAATTCAGATTGAGAGATTACACAGGTAGCAGACATACAGTCAGACAGGCAGACATTGCTGGTGATAGACACACACACACACACACACACACACACACACACACACACACACACACACTTCTCAACTGTCACACATTAGGAGGGACATCCCTAATTTTACTTCTAAAAGTTTCTCTCTCTCTCTCTCACATCTGTCCCACAAGAAAAAGGCACTGCCTACATATGGAAAGTGATGTCATCTGTGATATTAAAGCAGAATTTTGTAGTAATCCGTGATGCTAAATCAAAATTAAACATTGCACAAATCAATGGTTTCTATAGTGTAGTGAGCGTGTTTCTCCATGTATGATTGATGATGTGTCCCTCATTATGAAGGCCAGAGTCCCACACTGCCCCAAATTTTAGTGTCAGTGTTCCACATTTCAGTGACAAAATATTGTGAGGTATGAAAAGATAGACAGGCAGGCAGATGCTGTTGCCAGATAGATAGATAGATAGATAGATAGATAGATAGATAGATAGATAGATAGATAGATAGATAGATAGATAGATGGATGGATGGATGGATGGATAGATAGATAGATAGATAGATGGATGGATGGATAGATAGATAGATAGATAGATAGATAGATAGATAGATAGATAGATAGATAGATAGATAGATAGATAGATAGATAGATAGATAGATAGATAGATAGATAGATTGATTCATACAACACGTGTACTGATAAATAAGTGTTATGCTGACCCAACATAGGAATACAATATTCTCTTGCAAAGTAGGATAAAGCACGATTACCCAACATGGCAAGACAGTATTATCTCATAAAGTAGGACTTGTCACAATGCATACAGTATCAAAGTGTAGCCTTCACAATGCTAATGACATTAGAATAGCTAAGTGCAGTACCGAAGCCAGTAGTTGCAATCAAACTGAAACAGTTATTTCTTCATAAAAAGAGTACATTTAAAAGGTATAACTAGAAAACTGATGTATCAATTGCCCCCTCACACGTGAAGGCAGATTGTATATTTTGAGTCAGCCTATTTCAGATAGTTAGGTAACAAAGTAGACAGACAGACAGATAAATAGATACTGTGGATACTGCCTAAATGACAGACAGACAGATAAATAGATAGCTAGATAGATAGATAGATAGATAGATACTGCCTTAATGATAGATAGACAGACAGACAGATACTGCATAGATAGATAGACCGACAGACAGACAGACTTCTCCAATAGGACTGCTTCTTTTACTTTCCATTGTATTAAAAACAACTGAGTTATCCACATATTTAAGACTACTTAGGTTTTTCCTTTGTCAAATTTCACTATGATTACTTTTTGATGACTAACTAAAGCTGTGCAGAATGTCAAATTCCACCATCAGAATTCAGGCAAAACAGCAATTTTGCTTCCAAAATGCTTTACGAAGGAATTGTAAAAGTCTTTTCATTTTAAATCGCAGATTAGTTTTTAGCAGATTACATAAACCTCGGATTTGTTTTCTGTAGTTTGAGGAAACCTAATCAGCAGTTTATGTAAACCACAAATTTCTCATCTGAGGTTTATTCATTTATTTATTTTTTTTTTAATTCTGTTTTTTCCTCCAGCCAGTGGAACTCTTTCAGGCATCCTGTAGTACCCCCTGACTCTACCTCCATGCCTGAGAGGCCTCCTGAAACCTGGCACCAGCCCGGCTATCTCCCCTGGCTCTAAGCCCCCAGAGGTAGGGCTGCCCTATCCACCCAAGGCGCTCCTTCTGCAAATTCAGGCTGGGCTGGGCTTGGTCCAGGTAAGGAGTGCCCCCGGTGGTGGAGTGTGGCCCTGGTGGATACAGGTGCCGTCGCCTATCCACTTGGCTGGGTATTTTTGCTTTGTCTCCACCCCCTTCCTCGTTACTCCCTCCCTCTCCCTGATGGAGTCTGGCATGCAATGATGCCAGGGAAAGTCTTGCCATAACTCAGCAACCCTCTATTTCTGGCCCTGAGCATTGCGGTACCTCTGGTCTCCACCAGAAGTCGCCGTGGTGCCAGGCGGGGAATCCCTGGCCCCCCGAGGAAGGAGAGCTGTCCTCTGGACGCTCAATCCTTCCTCCACCCGCTGACCCTCGGTGATCTAGGCTCACTCCTGAACCCGGGTCACCAGCGTGGTGCAAGGTGTGGCGTTCAGCGCCTCAACCCCCAGCACCACCAGGCCCTCATCTGATGTTTAAATCCCCCATATGAAACTTTGAAATTGTCTAATGGAATTCTGCAGAATTAGCCAACATTTTGTGAAATTCAATGGAATTCTATACAGTCAGAATTTTGAAAGACCCTCACAGTAGGGCTGTGAGCAAAGTTGAATTTCTGATAGAATGAAATTCTGCGTAATTTTAGAAAATTCCACCAATTTCTATCAGTTGTGGAATTTTGACATTTCACATGCAAAATGTTTTTCTTGAATTAATAATCTGCACTCCACCTGAACCGCCAATTCTTTTTTGCAATCCATGAAAAATTATTCTGCAGTTTACATGATCCACGGGAAATTATTCTGCAGTATGCACAGAAATGCTTTTCAAAAGTTTGTGGAATTTAAAAAGCAATTCTGCAAAGCATTTTGGAAGTGGAATTCTCATTCCACAGCATTTCTGATGGTGTAATTTCACATCCCACACAGCCCTACCTCACAGCTTTATGGCTAATTACAGAAATAATGCATATGACTTTGTCCCAATGCACTGTGCTAAGTAAATGTGACTGAAAATGTCCCATGTAAAGAGCGAAAACGGTTCTGCTCAGCAACATCATGGAACAAAATAAAGTGGACAAAAATAAAGTGGCAAAAACAGTGTCACCATCAATACTGGCAGCACAAAATTTAGCATGCCAGAGCAATGCAGGTCACATGACATGCAGGTAGCAAATAGCATCCACTGCATGGATGCACTGCACTGGAACACACAGCAGCAGGCACCCATGCACAGGAACAGCACAGGGTTCAGGGAGATGCAACAGGGCAGGGTGCACCCCACCACTGGGGGAAGCAGGCCACTGGACACCTAGCATGGTAATGTAATGGCACAGGCACCCACATGGTGGGGTACCCCAACCCAGAATGCTGAGTGATGGAGCATGTGTAACCACTGGAGGAAAGGTGGACCATGACCACCATGTGGATGGCCATGTATAATGCCAGGGGCCAGGAGCACAAGCCAACATGTTCCCAGCAACACACACAACTCACAGGACGGGGAGATGGCATGCTGGCTTGTGCTCCTGGCCCCTGTGGATCCAGTACAGTGCCTCCATGTGGTGGACTTTGTTTGCTACCTGCGTGTCATGTGGTATACATTGCTCTGGCACACTTCATTTTGTACCGCCAATACTGATGGTGACACTGTTTTTGCCGCTTTATTTTTGTCCACTTTATTTTGTTCCGCATTGTTACTGACTGGAACCCGCGAAAACATCATAGCAGCATTCTGAATTCTTTCTGTATAATGTAATATGGTGCTGTGTATGTGAATTTCCACAACTTTCTTCCTCCTGGTGTCCCACAGGACTGTGGATATTCTGAAAGAGACATATGTGGACAGGCCAGAGTATGGTTAGTGTCATGTCTGTTTAAAGAGGGTTATAGACCCCTTCAAAAAAGAAAAACACTTTTATAAGTTATTATAAAACAGGTCTCAAAAACTGTGAAACCCGATTGACTGAGGGCCAGCTTTATCGGCACTGGTACAGTATCTTAGCATAACAGCACTGGATAAAGATCCGGCCGCCTCTTTACAATAAAATCAATACTAAGTCACATACCTTACAGCCAACACAAA
Organism: Neoceratodus forsteri; assembly: GCA_016271365.2. Lineage (NCBI taxonomy): Eukaryota > Metazoa > Chordata > Ceratodontiformes > Ceratodontidae > Neoceratodus > Neoceratodus forsteri. The sequence continues at coordinate 1,702,218,996 of CM028129.1, read as the reverse complement.
TGTGGCTGCCGTCTATACTCACTAAAATTTTTTAACTAGGCCTCAAAAATAAAATTGCCTTAAATTAAAAAGAATAATATTGTTATTTTCCCTCACAATCCTCTTCTCACTCACATATGCAGTGACCTAATTTAAACAAGCATTTGTCAATGCCGAATGTTTGCTTGCTGGTATTAGCACTGGAAATGCAGGAGTTAGACAGATGCAGAATAGGAATGGCAGTGAAGTATTGAACTTCATGCGAACCCCACCTCCATCATTTAGAGACAGACAGGATTTGGGGTAAGTGTCTGGGTCGTCGCCCATGATGGTCAAGCCATGTCACCTCACCCTATTCTTCAGACATTGACACGTGCTGAGGTGTTTGACTTTACAGTCACCCCATTCCATAAGGACATATGGTGAAATGGATGCAACATAGTAGAGTGGGGTGAAGTCTTGGGCCAAACAGTCCAAGGTACACCTCAATGCCTGTCAGTGGCTGGGGGTGGGATGGTATGAGCAGTACAGTCGTCAATCCAAAGGCACACCCCGATGCCTGTCTGTCTGTACAGGGTGGGACATTATGGTTAGAAACCCTAATGCCTCGGGCGTTTGTTGGTATTTACAGTACAAATTTTCAACATGGCCTTTTTTGTGACCCCACTTCAGGAAAGCATTTGGGACCTCTTCTCATGAAGAGTGGCAGTGTGATTTTGTCAATGTGTCCCAAAAACTGACTTCCAACAGTGACAGTGCCATTCTGCGCCACATGTACGAAAACACAGATCGGGCAGGATGTGATGAATGACAGCTGTACCATCCATAGGGAGGTATAAAGAGATGGCAATGTTGAAAATCTGTAGTGGGAATATTAAAAATGCTCGCACTTCCGAGCATACGTGGAAACTGCGTAACGCATGCGTGTAACACAGTCACTTTATGGAGTTTTGTCACCAGATTTTCAACATAGTCATTTTACGACCTGTGCTCATGAACAGTGTCACTGTGATTTTCTTAATGTATCCCGAACACTAATTTCCCACAGCAACCACGGTATTCTGCGCCAGAGCTGCAAAAACACATTTCGACCAGGATGTGAAAAAATGACAGCTGTTAATAAGGAGGTGTGGAAAAATGGCAATGTTGAAAATCTGGAGTTAAAATATTGCAAATGTGCAAAGTTATGAGCATGCGTGGAAACTGCACAATGCACGCTCTTAACACAGTCATTTTATGGACGTTCATCACCAAATTTTCAACATAGACATTTTAGGACCTCTACTAATGAACAGTGTCACTGTGATTTTTGTTATGTATCCCAAACAGTGATTTCCCACAGTGAGTGCACTATTCTGCGCCGGAAGTGCAAGAACACATTTTGGCCAGGATGCGAAAAATGACAGCTGTACTGTTCATAAGGAGGTGTGGAAAAATGGCAATGTTGAAAATATGGAGTGAAAATATTGCAAATGTGTGAAGTAACGAGTGTGCATGGAAACTGCTCAACACATGCTCAAAACACATTCATTTTATGGACTTTTGTCACCAAATTTTCAACATAGGCATTTTAGGACCTCTGCTAACGAACAGCATCAGTGTGATTTTCGTAATGTGTCCCGAACACGGATTTCCCACAGCGAGTACATGGAAGTGCAAAAAATACATTTCAGCCAGGATGTGAAAAATGACACCTATGCTGTTCATAAGGAGGTGCAGACAAATGGTAATGTCGACAATCTGGAGTGAAAATATTGCAAATGTGCAAAGTTCCGAGCGTGTGTGGAAACTGCGCAATGCACACTCGTAACACAGTCATTTTATGGACTTTTCTCACCAAATTTTCAACATAGGCATTTTAGGATGTCTGCTAATGAACAGTATCACTGTGATTTTCATAATATGTCCTGAACATGGATTTCCCACAGCGACCACGCTATTCTGCGCCGGAACCATGAAAACACATGTTGGCCAGGTTGTGAAAAATGAAAGCTGCACTGTTCATAAGGAGATGCATAAAAATACCAATGTTGAAAATCTGGAGTGAAAATTTTGCAAATTCGCAAAGTTATGAGCTTGCATAGCAACTGCGCAACGCACGCTTGTAAAACAGTCATTTTTTGGATTTTTCACACCAAATTTGCAACATAGATGTTTTGAGAGCCCACCTCATGTACACTGGCACTGTTGTTTTGTTAATCGGTCCCAAAAGGTGGATCCTCGCAGTGACCGCGAAATCACCTTTCGGGGCCAATTAACACCATGACAGTGAAAGAATTCAGGAGGAGAGATCCCAAAAACCCCATGTTGAAAATTTGCTGCCAAATTCCCAAAAATACCGAGATATGCATCAAAGTTGAAAAACCCTATTTATTCCATTATACAGCTTACCGGCATTTCCTCAGTTCGCGGTCGGCTTTGAAGAGTGCAGACGTGTTCCCGGTCCACCGAAGATCATTGCGCAGGACTCCGGAGGTAAGTATGGGGTGGGTGGGGTGTGGGGAGGCAGGGTGCACAGTGGGTGGTGCGGGTTGTGGGAGGGGCAGGGAGACTGTGTGGGACAGTTTCCTTCTTTACAGGGAAAAAAAACCCCATCGCGGGACGGTTTTTGTTTTACAGGGACATTTAACTGGACATTTGGCATGCTGATGTGGGCTCCCAGTGTGCCAAACTAGTGTTTGTTGGGGGGGCAACTGTAGCCAATGGGAAATTGGGCACCCCATCGGCATATGGGGGGGGTGCAACAGCCGAGGGGGATTGGGCACCCCCTTGGCACAAACATAGGTTTATTGTGTGTGTGTGTGTGGGGGAAATTATGCTGACAGGGAGTAGGCGCCCCAGTCAGCACATCCAAAAACTCGGAAGGAATGAAGCTGTCGGGATTGGGGTCCCCGTCGGCAAACAAAGATTCTTTGGGGGAGGCACATGCTGCTGAGGGGGATTGGGCACCCCCTCAGCACGGGGGCTGCATAATACTGTTTGTGAACATGGCAGCAAGCCGCCTGCCATGTGCACAAACAGTATTAGGCTAGCTAACATTCCGCCCCGCATTGCAGCACAATGACTGACGTTGCAATGATGAGGCGGCCCCTGATTGCTGTGGCGAAAACATTTGTACTTGGTGCACTTTTGGAGACTATTGTCACTGACACACTGTGCCTCCATTAGTCCACCACTGCCAAGCCCCCAAATGCATAGCCTCCCTTGGCTGTAACAGTGCCGCACCTCCACAACTCGCTTCTCTCCTAAGCTGTCACATAATGTTTCTTGCACATGCGGACAAGCAGACATAAAAATTACATACTGCAGTACTTCCCGTTTTAATTTCTGATGTTTCTTTGCTGACCATGAAACATCCCCCTCCTGCCCTCACCTACTTACCAGGAAAATCTCTGCTGTTTAACCTGTTACAGATAAAACAAAATCCCTGATTCCGTCTGCGGTCTTCTGTTGTGTGCTTGCTGGGGTGAACATTTTGGCAGTAGAACTGAGCAGAGGACTGGCCCATCGGCACAGTGGTAGTGCTACCACTCATGATGCCGGCGACTTGAGTTCAGGAATTAGGTCAGGTTGTCAGAGGGGAGGCCGGTGAGAGCAGGATTGAACATCCCAGGGGATGCTCTCCTCCTCCATGAAGTGAGCGTCACTGCCATGGCTGCCATACTGCCCCCTGGATGACCGCAGGTGGCAGTGCAGTTCAGGATGTTGTGGGAGGGAAGGATGCAGGCCAAGATGTGGTGCAGCAGCACATCTATGCATGTACATGCACCTTGGATTTCCATGAGTGCATGTGTCCTAGGGGGAGTGGAGAAAAATGGAAAAAGACCCCACAGCCAGTCTGACGATGGCCTCCGGTGAACCAAAGATAGACTGACCCAGAACCCTCAGATGCCAACCTGCCAATTAGCGTCCAGGTGGGGGGAGTTCTCCCTCCTTCCCCACCCAGAGGAGTCTGATTCTGAGGCAGCATGGAGATGGGATTCTGAAGGGAGCCAGAGCTTGGCTAAGCCAGGCACCTTGGGGGACTCTGAGGGATAGGATTGGCTGTGGCATAGAAGGTGGGCTTAAAAGACAGAATAAAAGAAAGAACTGAGAAGAGATCTGAATTCTTGTATTCCATCCTTAGTAAACATTTCATCCAATAAATGTAGGAAAAGCAGAAAAGAAAGAAGGTGGGAACACTGGGGAAAGTAATATAAAGAAGGAGGAGGAAAGGTGAGGAAACAGATACATGAGTTTGGGTTTTAGGGAAAATAGATGGGTTAAGGACAAAATAATTAATTTACGTATTTGAAAACTGATAACCAGGAAAGGCACACTGAGCCAAAACTCATTTCCAGGTGTGACCTGGGGGTGGAAGGGAGTACAATCATAAAGCATACACACTAGTAATGAAATAGTACAATGCAATGCGCAAACAGTGAACAATTCAACAAGGTACAAGTGCAATAACAATAAAAGTTGCCAAACGTTGGTACAACAAGCAACTCCAATGAGCAATTAAAGTGACAACAGCAGGTTGAAAAAATGGCAGTTCAGTGGTAGTTGGAGGAAAAAAGACTGATGCAGGCAGAGGTAGAAGCCAAGAGGAGGCCCAACAACTGGGGTGGAATGGGCACCAATGGGGTGGTCGGGCAGAGGGCTGTAGATCACATCCACATAATCAAAGATTGGGAGCACCATCTTGGTAACCAGCTCCCAGCAGATCAGGGGAGATAGGCACTATTTTGCTGTGTTTAAATATTTGAAACATAAGTGACATGCCAGTGCTGGGATGTGCTGGGACTATTTTGTTGGAGTGGATGAATGTTTTAGAAAATCATTCAAATATTTAACATTATTTTATTTGCGTGCATTTTTTCAAACCACCACCACCAAATAAACCTTGGACCCATTTTATAATCAAAATAAGACACTCCATGCATTTCACAAAATTTACAATGTGAACATTTACAAATTCACATAGCCCTACTGCTGACTTTGTCAAATTATTATGAGACATTTATGCTAAATATTGCTACATTGATAAAACCATGTATACAGCTGTTAATGAAAGACAAACAGAAATTGATCCCCAAAATTATAAAGAGTATTGAGCCCTGCATCACGCTTGTTTAATTTCGAGATCAAATGAGAACAACTCATGCAAAGACGGTGAGCCAGACTGTCAGAAAGGTCGGACACACAAACTATTGCATGACCCATCTATGTCTCCATCTTCCAGCTTCTGTGTGAACCTCCTTGCTGGTTTTGTCAAAACATCCATCTGTCTGCAATAATTTGTGTAAAAAAAAATGATACAATGTTTTTTTATCAGGGGACAGAGGCTGTTGATCAAGTAGTCATGCTAATGCTGATCTGATGGCGTGGTTGAGAAAATGCATTAATTTTCTTGTCAGCCTGCATTTTCACTTACTATGTTTTTAGCCCAGCTTTTACAATGGATGGATGCTAAATTGCCAAAGATGAAAAGGTAAAGGTAAAAGGGAGCAAGAAGGCTGACAGCGAGTGGTAGTGTGTTTGTTCTGCTCTACCTGAATGCTCTGAATAAATTAAGGTTCTTGCAATTTTTTTCAGCACAAACTGCACTGAAACCATCAGAATGGATCCCCTTTCACCTGAGCTTGCTAAACTGTTGAAAAAGGAGAGAGCAAATTTATAGGACAGGGACAGAAAATCAAAATGTACAGAACTAAGTACCGCACCTTCTGATCCTGTAACCCCAGACAAGAGAGAGTGCTCATGACCTATGGGCAAGCACCTAGGATGAGTATTTTTGGGCAGCTCCCGAGGAGCTAGTCCATCAGCTGCAGCTGAGACTCAGAGCCCTAGACCCATCCAAAAAGATTCTTCACATATAACCTCTGTCTGGAACCAAGCCGTACCAAGACATAACTGTTACTAAACTGAATTCATTTGGATCTATAAAAATATCCTATATAATTATTTATTTGTACATCAGTTTACAACCTTTGAGCCAGAGGCTTATTTCCAAAGGTACCTCATCACAAAGAGGACAAATACAGTACAACATTTAGTTACATTATTGCGGTTACAGCTTACATCATTGCGGTTACAGCTTTGGTAGATACAGGCAGTTATTTCTTTGTTACAATTTGTGTGTTACAGGTTTGGTATTCACAAGTTATTACAGTTATTTGGGTACAGATTGAGTGATAAAGCACACATTGGTAATGTGGATAAGAAGTCTTGAGCAGGGACTGCTAAAGGTAAATAATTCAGGGGGCTATGGGACATGGTTTGTGATTAGTTTGGGTGAGGCACCACTCAAAGAGTTTTGTCAGTTAGTTTAGGTGAGGAGCCACTCAGAGAGTTTTGTCAGGGCATATCGAACTAGATCACCTAGAGACAAGAACAGCTATGCACGTTAAATAGCTGACTCCGAAGTGAGATTTTGAAATGGGAGATTGTAGGGGTATCAGAGATGGAGGTAGAGAGAGCATTGTACCAGGAGGGAGCTCTGTAATAGAAGGACCTTTGCCCACGTGTGATCTTGGACCTTGGGATTAGCAGGGTGGCCTTGGAGGACTTATAAGTTTGGACTAAGGGTTGTGCAAGGTGGATAGAGGCTGTCAGTCTAGGCGGGGATAGTCCAAGGAAGGTTTTTTTCGTTATGAGGCAGGTTTGGTATCTGAGCCATTCATCCAAGTTAAGCAGCCTAGCCATGTCATATAGCTCGCAGGTATGTGTTAGCCTAGGGGCTCCCATAATTAACCTACAGGCCTTATTCAAGGTGAGGTGGATTTTATTGAGGGCGGTTGTATTTTGAAGGCTATTCAAAAATTGAGCACCACCAAATGGGAGTTGGTTACCTCGTGGTGTGAGGCTGCAAAATGCTGATTGTCAGACAATGAAAAAGACATTGCTCTGCTTTCCAAAGGCTAAGCTGCACTGGTCCACAAAACAGAATCAATTTCAGCCCTATTACATCTATTCTAAGAGATAATATCTCACAAACATATAAAATTGAACCTTGAAAATGCTACGAGGAGCAACAATCTAACAGTTGTCAGCTTGCCTGCTCTAGAAAGCCCTGACAAAATCATCTGGGACATAGTCTGAGAGTATATTTGAGTCATTCTAGGTTTTATATCAGAAATCATGCCAACTTTGGTTAAATTATTTTGGCTTGCTAGTGACTTTAAGCATTCACAACCTGGTTCTCACTCCTGTTACTCCAATTGCAGGCACGTCAATATCAACTTCCTCCACCTTAAAACTCCTGTAACAATTATAATACAGTTCACTCTCGGGAATTATATCATAGTCATCAGACAGGCACATTTGAAGGGTGCCTTAAGTTTTCAAAATACAAAGGTATGCCTATATCTGGACATAAGTCCACAGAAGCAAGCCAGATAATGGAGATTTCTGACTTACAGATCCAAAGCTGATGGGATAGAAGCCACATTATCTCTTTTGTACCCCTATAAATGTCAGGTGATATTGGACAAAAATAAGTATTTGTTTTTTGAGCCAGACTAACTACTGGACTTCCTTAAATCAAAGACTGTTGTGGAGAGCAAACAAGAACAATCACTTTTGACTAAAGATTCTTCAAATATCAACACTGATAGACCTGAAGCCTCTGCAGCAGTAATTACCAGTGACATGGACACATCACTGAGGAAAACTGCACTGAGGTGTGAGTAACAGCACTTTGCGACTCTGAACTGAGCCATGAGTAAACTAAGCTATGTAGCAGAAATAACTGGGATTATGACTGGACATTTGTCTGAACTCTTAACATTGCTTTATGAAATGGGTATCTCCTAAAAGTAAAATGGTACTTTTTATACATCTAAGTGTACACTGTGTAAAACAACTTTTTCTTTTTTCAATAGAGGTTTTTATCGCTCCATAGCAACCTGGGCAGCTGTATTAGCCCTATTCCATCACTTGCAGTTGTCCTGATTCTCACTCGGTCCCCAGAGGCTTGCATCACCCATGGATTGCCCTCTGTGATGGGGTCAGGAAGGGAGGGCTGTTCTCCCCCACGGGAATACAAATCCAGATATTCTCCTGAGTCAGCAAGATTGGGCAAGCCGTCATCACAAATGGGAAGGGCTTCATCTAGCCCATCGTCCATTTTTACTCCTAATTTTCTCCCTGTGGGTGTAGCTGGTCGTGCAATGCGCATAACATGTATGCTCCACCTCCATGGACCCGGCACTCCAAATGCTAGCCATTCCCCTTGTTATGGGACTCATATGCACCACCACCTGGATTCCTCCAGGTGGAAGTCAAGCAGTGAGTCATGCACTCCCCCCTCCCTGAGGGAAGAGAACCGTTCTATAGATGTTCAATCTTCTCTCTCCAGGTCAAGCCCCCAAATGACCTGGGACTGTTCCAGAACCTGGGTCTTAGGCATGCCAGCAGGGAGGCATGCATGCCTCAACCCACTGTGCCACTGGGCTAGCCTTAAAACAACGTTTTCAGTAAAATTAAGCAATAATACATGACAGGGTGTTGGTGATGCTGGGTTTGCCTATGCCTGGCGTGGTTCAGTCACGAGACCGCATGTTGCTGTCTTGAAACAATTAATAGATATACCTCTGTAGGTTTTAAATTAAAACTGTTCATAATGTAGTAGCAGTTTACAACTTTTTTTAACTGACCTTTGCGCCTGTTAGGAACATAGTACAGTAAACATGGACAGCATACTGTAGACATGCAAAGCGTTCATTAAGTTAACTTTTTTAAAACAATAAAACATTAATACTGTGTGAATAAACTTTTGAGGATGCACGACTTTCTTTTCCCACTTAACATTGGCCACAATAAAAATGTACAGTTCTGCAGTTGATGAATTTCTTTGCAGCCATGTTACAGCAGTTTGTGGCCGCATTTGATTGGCTACTTTGCTCAATTATGTCATGTGACATACTTTGGTGTTCATCTCTGTCTTCGGGCAGGATTGTAATGATGTTTTGGATATCTTCATTGCAACCATCAGTGTCACTGTCAGGATCCAAGGTACTTTTGACGATCAGCATCTTCTTTTTACAATTTTTTTGTGTTGGTATCAATGGAGTAATTGCTGGTCAGATTGTGGATAGTTTGGCTACATACTATGGTGGTTTGCATAGTTGCAGCATAACTTGTTGCAGGGGGTAACTTGCTTGTTGCCATGCTGGCTAGTAGATGTTTGGGTGAAGAAGAACATGGAGGTACATTTGTTGGCTTTCTTTTCTGTGTTTTATCTTTACCACTTTGTTGTTAGGAGGAACATCGCCTCTTATGATTGTGCCCCATTCTTTGAAATCTTCTACACTTGGCCTCTAATAACTGCACTTGGAGGACTTGCTTCAATGTCTGGTTATGGAAATAATTTGCTGAGCCTCCATGCCAGCATCGCTTAGAAGAGTCACCGCAGTGGGTCTCAGAGAATGATTTGTGAACACTTTGTCAAGTTTAGCTTCACGGCAAATCATGACCAGCATCTTTTCTAAATAGTTTATCTCTATTGGTTCATGCTTGTACCACACATCCATTTTGTCCAGTATGTCCTGCAGCATTTTTTTGGGATGGCAGAATAAGGAAGGTAGGTTGGGTGGCAGTTTTGAAACACATAGTTCATTTGTAACTGGAAATGGGGCATAAAGGGCCATTTGGATGCTGAAACATGTAACCACAGGTGCACTGTCTCATAGGGTCACTGCTTTTTTATGGCTGCTGTAGGCAGAGCCTGCAGATGTTTTTCATGTATAAAAGGAGTGATATCATGTTTTCTGTCTGTGGAACTAACTGAAGGTGTAAATAGTCTCCTCTGCCTTACTCTTCTCCAAGAAATGTTTTCTGCCCTCAAATAAATACGCTTTCATGTTAGTCAATGGTTGTAGTGAACTATTTTCTTTCTTAAGTGGGAGGTACAAGAACTGGAACCTGAGTAGTAGGAATTGTGATGCTTGGCCAGCTGGTTATGACTGCTGCATGATATTTGTAATATAAAAATACAGTATGTGAGTCTGTGCTCCATGGGTGCCCCTCCCCCCAGGTTTCAGTTACAGGAACTGACCAGAAGATCTCTGTAATGTAATTTGCTTCCTTGAGAAGTTGCATTGAATGGCCTTTTTATGACCTCCTGCCTCTGAAGTTGGGAAGCTAAATATGGATTTTATTACAGGACAGGACATAACTTAACTGATTCCTTTGGGCTATATTTGCACCTAAGTGACATGTGGCAGAGTTGTAAAAACCTTTGATGTTCCTTGGGGAAATAAGAAATCAGCCTCCAGTTCAAAGGAAAGGCTTGATTAAAGACTGTCATAATTTAGGAATTTAGTTGCTGAAGTCACATTATTTAAAATATCTCCTGGCAGGAAATCATGTTTGTATTTTTTTTGGCTCTAAAAGGAGGAGCTAGATGACTCATAGAAGGGGTGTGGAGACACAGAGTTTTTAACTGAATACTGTGTCCAAACTTTGTTGTCAGACATACCATCTTGAGACTCTAGACAGACACAGCTGTCTGGTATAATTATAAGCACTATAGAGGTAATACATTAGATAGAAAAAGTCTAAATGTATTGTGGTAGGAGTTTTTGTTTTGTACTTTTCCTTGTTTTCTTTTAAGTGATTGTATGCTCTTTGATATATTGTTCTGTGTTTACATTTTTCATATTTTTATCATCTTTAGTAAAATCTTTATTTTGAAAGACTGCCTGGGACAGCCAGTTCTTTTTTGCATGTGACATATAGAGGGTTAAGACTGACAAAAACTTTTCAGAGTTTGATGGTGTTACTAAACTGGGAAAAGGTAAGAATATACCTAAGGTCTTTTATAGAGTTTCAAAGGGTTCATTTTGGATACCTGGTCAGGTGCCCTTAAGTGAAAGATGTATTGTATCCCCCCCCAAAGAGAATATTATCTGAGCCTGTACATGTGTGTACACTTGCATAAGGTTCACAGTTTGAATCCCCCAGAACTTGGCACCAAAGGTGATTTAGACCCACAAGCAGACAGGAGGGTTACCCTGTTGGTTACCTGTTTACATTATTGTGGTCAGAGGTTGGCACTCTGGGAGCAGAGGGCCTGACCTGCAGAGTGCATTTGTGACAGGAGGCAGCATTAGTTTTTTTGGGGTGAGTAAGATCCATCCCCACCTCCACCCAAGAAGCTCATAAAGATCCACCCAACCTTTTTTTTTTTTTTAATTCATGTGGGAGGGGCATGGGGTGGATCTATCATGCTGGAACAATTGACTACCAGAGGTGCCTGGTACATCAGAGCTTAAGCTTCAGAAGAAAAGAAAAAGCCTGAAACTGCATCCTTATACAACACTTGTTTAAACAGCCTTGGCTCAGCTTACCTTCCTCTCCAGGTCACACTTTTTTACAAATACATTCCAAGAGATGGAAAGGCCCTCCTGGTGGGCATATGGTGTTTTTCAGACCTTTCCTCCAACCTTGCCCCCACCACCTTACTCAGTATTTTGTATCAGCTGAAGCACAGTGTATATTTTTACTGGGTTTGCAGTTTTAAAGGAGTAGTCCACTCAGAATTTGCAAAAACATATGTTATGCAGAGTGTTTTGATTTGTATGTTAAGTCCAAATGTGTCCTTCCTTCTGTCTGCTATTAGGAGTTTTTCCTAAATTAGCCAATTAGCAGATACCCAAGAGCTAGCTAACTGGGGTTTATGTAAGAAAACCACTACTAAATTAATGGGAAACATCCACCAACCAGCTGCTAACAGATTCTGATAGCAAGTGTCATTAACCCACGCTTGCCCCTGAAGTTGATTTCTATCACTGTAGCCAGTTTTAATGAATTTTACTCACAAACTCAAATTCTCAAGCTCCCCCCTGCCCTCAGCTGTGACATGCTGTAAAAATTAGTGCATGCACACTATACATATTCTAGAGTGTGATGTCCTTTATGGGGAAATGGGGATAAATTCAATTCCTGCAGGTGGATCATATATGCCAGTTTAGATCTTTTAGCTGTATGCCCCTTAACTCATTGAGCCAGGCCATCATTTGTGTTCATGGATCGTTTCTCAGGCACCATAAAACTTTTCAGCAATTTTGTTTATGCCTGAGAAAGAAGGACAAGGTAACAGGTATTTGCATTGTAGCTTACCGCTTATCCTATTTTCCACCTTAGACCATGGTTTTGTTTCCCATTGCTGCCTCATCACAAATTCAGTGTTGCCCCTTCTGCTACAAGTGCTACTTTCTCATGGTTGAACTGAAAGCCTAATTATGGTGTACTGCTGTGTGGTGTACTGCAGCAGTGACAGCCGGGAAAAAGGAGAGCCGTGATCTCTCTTTCCACATCATCCCTAAAGATGACAGTCAATCTTCACTGTGGAAGGCACAGATAAAATGCTAGAATCTGCCAGATACTCAGAGTCACAATTCAGTGGTCTGCTCATTACATTTTACATCTAAAAGCTACAAGCACAATTTACAGGTAAACAAAAGCACTTCTGAAAGCACCCATACAACGTGTCATGTTCTGTAGTCCTTTTCCCTGCAAGTAACAACTGTATACTGATATTGTCTTGCACACACTGATCTTCCACACAAGACTGTAATAATGCCAATTTTAGTGTAAAATGTACAGTAGTTTAAAACTGCCATGCAAGGAACAGTCGTTAATGGTCACAGTCGCTATGCAATGCTTTCCGTACCACTGCTCTAGCTATGGTCCATTACTTACTGCTGCAGGATCTTTGTAAAAAATGTACATGCTCCTACACTTGCCAACACTAGTGTGTCAGGAAGGAAAGGGATGGTACATTTACTCTGTCACACACAAACTGTGCCTTATTGCTTTGCTGCTGTTCGGTTGCCGTCAGTGTATGTTTACGGTTGCCATGGTAACCACACGCAGCTAGGTTCCATGTCCCTGTGCTCTGTCTGCTACTAAAATGTTGTGGTTTATTCTGCCTGCATTGATAAACATTGATATGATAGTGCCTATGCCTCGCTTACTGTTGCAAAATTAGCAATACCACTGTATTAACACGTTACTTTGTAAGTACACAGAATTCACATGGTGCATTTTCAGCAATCATATTTGACTACATGATTCGTTCAACTATGTACTCTTTCCTCTGTGATGCTGGCTGATGTCCCTGGTTGAATTATGTTGATCTCCACATTAATGTATACCCTTGAGGGGGGGGGCATGGTAGAAACTTTTAAGTACCTCAGTGGCATCAACAAAGTCCAAGAGGGTTGCTTCTTTCAGAAAAATAGGTGTGCAAGAACAAGTGAACACAATTTGAAGATAAATGGAGTACGGCTCAGAGGCAATGTGAGGAAGCATTTTTTCACAGAGAGGGTGGTGGACACATGGAACAGCCTTCCTGAGGAGGTTGTGGAGTCTAAAACTGTGGAAGAATTAAAGAATGCATTCGACAGCATAATGCAATTCTTGTACGGGGTAGGAAGAAATAGGCTGTTGGTTAACTAGGATCTGCAGCTTATCCTGTAGGTAGAGAAATGGGAAGACTAGGTGGGCCGAGCGATCCTTATCTGCCATCAAAGCCTATGTTTGTATGTTTTTAGGCAGTTTGTTTTAGTTTCTTTTAATGTTGCTGCATTTATTGTGTAAATATTGCCACACCACACTATTCTTGCAGTAGGGCAAAGTTCCGCATGTCACCAAAGTGCCCAATGTAGCATTATTACTGTAAAATCAGTAACTCACATCAGATACTTTATTGCCCTTTTCAAAATCACTGTGGCTTGAATAACAATTTACGCAATGATATCACTGTGACACCAGACTTTCACAATGCTTTCCTTTCTAATCTTCCCAGTGTGACACCAAATCTAGATACATTTCACACATGGAGCGCAGGAAACCTGTGTCCATCCCAGAACCTTTGAATATTGCTGGCATGCAATGACTAGCCACACTTGTCCCCCCCCCCCCCAAGTCAGCAGTAATTACTAAACTCACAGATGGGATGGTGTGAATGGGGTTCCCCGAAGCTCACTGCGTAATTCAGACTAACTGCAATCCCCAATAACAGCCTGCAAATGGAACACATTGTTGTCACATTCCTGTTGGTGCTCATAACTGCACATCATAACGAACTGCTAATCACACCATGCCATTTGGAATGCTGACTGTGATTTAGTGAATATCCCTCTGAGTTTTGTCCACTAGCTCTTTAATGGCAATCATTTCACAGCATAACACCTTGTTACATATAACTGCACCTTGTAAGGAGATACCAATCACCCAGGCCATCTGGAGTGCTGACTGAAATTTTCAGATGGCAAAGTCACCCACAGAAAAATAAATGCATATTTCGATTGTGCTCAAACCATGAGATGACAAGTCTTCAACAGCACTGTGTGTGTGTGTGTGCGTGTGTGTGTGTGTGCACATGGGAAAGATACCTCACACACACACACACACACACACACACGTGAGACCTAAAGTCTGCAATGGGGTTGATATACAAGGTGGGGTGGAAGGTATGAGAAGGGACTTTGCAATAGTGGAGGAATGGTCAAATGCATGGCAGCTTAGATTCAACGCAAAGAAGTACAAAGTAATGCATTTGAGAACTCAAAGGAATTGGAGGGGTCCAGGAGGGTGGCATCTTTCTGGGGGGGAGATGTGCAGGAGCATGGGGGGGCACAGTTTGAATATGGAGGGTGGATAGCTCAGGACAATGTGTGGAGGTGTTTTTTTGAGTGCAGGGTTGTGGATTCATGGAGCGTCCTCCTTGAAGTGGTTGTGGAGTTGGGGGCCGTGTGTTAATTCAAAAATGTCTGGGACATGCATGGGGTGGTTCTAGTGTGGTGGAGTGAGTAAGAGGAGGTGGACTGTTGGTTGGCCGGGATCTGCAGCTTATCCATTGGGGGGGGTTGATGGACTGGGTGGGCCAAGCTGTACTTGTCTGCCATTAAATTCTGTTCTTCTATGTGTGATGTGCCGTTGGTTATGCCGTGTGCTTTTTTTTTAGCATGTAGGGATGACATGCACATTCCTTGCTGTCACTTGGGGTGGAGGGGCATGCTTTTGAGTGCATGATCCATGTCAATTGCAGGTGTTGTGCAGTGCCAGAACATAATCATATATGCTCACTAAAGAGCACATGGCGATGTCAGTAAGTGCCATATTTGGCATTGTGGGGTGGGTACATCTGTCATCGCTAGTGTCTGCACATGGTACATAACAAAGGGAATGAGCTGACCATTATCTAGACATTATTGGTTCCAGCCCACCTCTTAGCATCACTGACATTGCAATGTTCCCCGTGGTCACCTGCTGTCAGTTTGCAGATCACACTGACATTATCAACAGTTTAGACAGTCAACAGTGGCTGGCTCAGCGAGTCAATTGCCAGTGTGCATAGGGAGATAGAGGTATGGATTTTGATGGCAGATGGGGACTGCTCGGCCCATCCAGTTTGCCCATTGTCCCGCCTGTTGGATTGCTTGCGGATGCTGGTCAGCCAGCAGCCTACTTCCTCCTACTCCCACTATAATTGCTTTGTGTCTGTCCCATGCATTCTTGAGTTCCCCCACTGTTTTTGACCCCGATGCCTCATCTGGAATGGCATTCCGTGTGTCCACCACCCTGTCTGTGGGGAATGCTTACTCACTTTCCCAGAGCCATCCCCCTGTCTTTGGGTTGTGCTCCCTTGTTCTGGCACCTCTACTTTTCTGGGGGCTTCCACCCTCTTGGACTGTGTTGATTACCTTGAGGTACTTAAAAGTTTCTATCATGCATCCCTTCCTTTTTTCCTTAAGGGTAAACATATTAAGTCACTCTTTATGTGGCTTCTGGTGCAGGCCCTGCACCATTTTAGTTGCTCTCCTATGGACTGCCTCCATCCTTTCTATGTCCTTGTGTACATGGGGTCTCCAGAACTGCACACAGTTTTCCAGATGGGTCTCCCCAACCGTCTGTACAGAGGGATCGTAACTTCCTGTTCTCTACTGGTGATGCCTCTACCTGTGCATCCCTGGATCCCCCTAGTCCCCCTAACTGTCTTTTCCCATTGCTTGCCCACATTTAGGTTGTCTTATATGACTACCCCCAGATCCTAATGTGTGGGTGGGTGCACCTAAGCAAGAGAAAACGGCGATCTTTCCTGCCCAACTGATGGCCGCCTGCCTACCCTAGCTGTCAAGCTGGTATGGCCACGGGTATCTCCATCACTGCACGACACAGGTGCAAGGTGCTCTCAGTGATTTTTTTGTGCCACCCCCTCCCTGAGGGGTTATGGCATGTGAAGTGTGTCTGCAGCATAGTGTGCATTGGACGACAGAATGTGGACATCATTGAAGGGTGCTGCACAGTGGGTGAGAAGTGTTGGCAGTGATGAACAGCCAAAGTCCCCCAAAATTGGCTTGCTATAGAAAGCTAAGCTGCACAATGCCATGTCTTGCTATGGAGAGAGAGAGAGGGTGTGTGTGTGTGTGTGTGTGTGTGTGTGTATGTGTGCTTGTCCACGGTGTATCACCTGTGTGCACATTCATCCATGCAGTGCTTTGTGTCATGGTTTTAGCTGTTTTTTGACACAAGCATGTCATCAGTTGACTTTGGTGCCCCTTGTCTGGGGAGGATGACATGACACAATGAAATGTCATGTGTAGCTGCGTGCCACAAAAATATATTCATGCACATGATATTAGTCTGAATGGTGATGAACAATGATTGTGGTGAAGTGCCCCACCACCACCACCCTTCATCAGGTCAATGCAAAGGTTGGTGCATGCTTCAGAGTGCATGGGAACACACAGTTTTCAATTGTACCCACCCTTTCTTCTACCTTTGGGACAGCATGCTCACTGCTACAGAGGATTTAAACAGCTGTTTTATGAATTTGAGCTCGGACACACAATAGTACCCATTATTTTTTCATTGGACTCTTACTCACTAAACCCGCTTGATCAGTGACTCGGTAGAAGTTTCTTGTACAAAAGGTGAAATGGCACAGATGGTGGGATTCAAACAAGCATTGTCTATGCCAACATGAATTACAATGCTTGTTTACAGAAGTCCAAGCCAATGGCAAACAATGGCCAGTGGCTGATTGTGCATGGAAGTACTTCGGTCATACCGGGTGGCAATATGTCCTTGTCAGACATCTTTATTTTTATATTTTAGTCTTGGTAACCTGGTAAGTCCCACTAGGCACAGGTGCCTGTTTTCAGGTGCAACCTGGGAGCACTGGGCGATACTGCAAGCCTGCATCACTTACTATGTCACTGTGTTACATGGTCATGCATGGCAAATGTCGTCCCAACACTCTAAACATAGTGGAGTGGCTGACATTATGCATTGAGCCAATGTTAATGTATATTGCTGACTACCACTTACGAGCATATGAAATAGCCATCCGTAAAAGACCGACTGGTCCCTTAAATCTGCCCGATGCTGCAGCTTTAATTTTCATATAATTTCATTTCATATCAATACTGCTGTCCCACACCCACCCAAACCTCTCCCTTCCTCCACTTTCCCGGTCCTTCTCCCCTTTGTAGTCTTGTCTGTACTAACCTGCCCTTGACTCTATCTCAAACACATGTTTTTTGAGCTGTCAGTGTTTTTCAACCTATCACCACTCTCTCTGTGAAGTAGTGCTTCCTAATTTCCCTCCTAAACCTTCCCTATTCCAGCTTCAGACTGTGGCCCCTGGTGGCCCTTCCCCACCCCAGTGGCCCTTCCGCCATTTGAGCCCAAGACTCCACCCTCCCTGACATTGTTTATGTCTTTCTCTATCATGTCCCCTCATTCCCTTCTATCTTCCATCGAGTACCACTAGAGGTCCTTCAACTGTTCCCCGGATGTAAACTGCCCTAATCCCATGATCATTTTTGTAGTCCTGTAGCCGTACACTGCACCACCTCCCATAATGCCACATCCTTTTTGATGTATGGGCACCGGTACTGTACACAGTACTCCCAGTACTCCCAGTGTGGCCTCGCCAGTGAGAGTGATCTATCTAATGGCAGAATGACCTCTCCCTTTATATGGACAATCAAAAATGCAAAAAAGTGGCTGTGATATCATCCCATGTTGAAAACACCCCACTGACCAAACATATACCGCTCATCTTGAAATCTTTAGTTTGCAGGTCAGCCGTGAAGACTGTAGACATGCCATGGTCTATAGAAGATCACTGGTTTTGACCTACGGAGGTAAGTATGGGATTAGGGGTGGCCGTGATGTGGGTTGCGCTGAGGATGGGTGTGGAGTTGGGGGGGAATGAGGGACAGGGAACATTTTATTGTTTGTTCAAGGATTAGAAAAGACTTTTGGGAACATTTTTCATTATTTTCCAGATTACAAAACAATTAAATCCATTTAGGCACACTGGAGTGGACTCACAGTGTGCCACAACAGTGGGGTGCTATAGTATGCCATGACGGGGATTGTGGACATGATGTCTGAAAGGAATATAGATTGGTTAGGTGGGTAGGACGGGGGGCATCCAACTGCAGCAGGGGGCATCACAATTATTTTGGTGCACTGGGGTTGTCTAACAGTGAGCCACATTGTTTGTTTTTGGGGGGGATCATGCCAGTGGAAATAAAAACGTATAAAAAACCAAAAATATACAGCTGTGAATCAAGAGATGTCATACTGTGTGTACGATGCTTATTTTTTTTCTCTCAGCAGGTATTTCCATCTGCTGATGACAAGGCCCGGAAGGTCGAGAAATCGAAAATGTCTTTGAGAAGGGTCAGGAGATGCAAAAAGTCTACAGTTATTTTTTTCAAAGCAGGTGTTTGTCTAATCTGGCAAATGTTCCCCATGATGGATAAATGCCCAGCACCAATGAGAACGTGCACAGTCAACACATGTGGACATATGCATACATTGTAACAGGATTCAGACAGCATGGCACACCAAGGCTTCACATTTTCCAACACATTGGGCTATTGTACAGGTGGAACATTCTAGTTTTCCGAATTGCACACTTACTCCAACCCCCAGCCAGAATAATCTAATGTGATTTGCATGCATTATTACATAGATTGATGTCCACTAACACAGTGGATGCCATGCCACTTGATCAATCTGTGCCCCTGGCAACCGATTCAGCTTTATTTGGGCATGTAACGAGGCTGCTGCTTTCCCATGTGCACTACTTGATTAGCTGCAAAGGCTTCCACTAGGTCATTGGACACAGATGTTCCAAGTGGCAATTGCACCATGTTCCTTGTGGTGCCCCCCCCCCCATTTCAATTAAAGCCAACGAGCATATTAGCACACAACACAGCAATGGCAAGTAATGTAATCACAGTGTGGCTAGCTGGATTGGCGCCAGTGTGTTTATTTATTGATTTATGACTTTGGTAACCTGGTAGGTGTGTTGATCCAAGGGACAGTTTTCAGGCACAACCCGGGCTACATACTGCCCAATCCCCAATACCATCCACACCACGACCTACGTTGACAACCCTGGTCCACCTTGTAATGAAGAGATGTTGTTCAATAAATACTTGGCATTGTCCAGTCAACCTACAGTGATTGGTGTGTGTCTAACTGTATTTTTCTGTCACAACTAACAACGTGGACAAGGATGAAGCATGCATACAAAAGAGTGCTTTTGAAGTGGTAGTTTATTTATTGTATAAATCGGATTTACAACCTTTGAGCCACAGGCTCGTTTACAAAGGTACCTTGTCACAGAGAGGACATACAGAGTCAACATACATGCAGAATACAATCATACTGAGTACCACAGTTTTATATAGTTGTTTGAACATAATGAGTAATTAAAAAACATTTCAGACATGACAGGTTGGTACCTGCAGGTACTGGTTGGGGAGGCGGAGCCCATGGGGGAGAGAGAGGAGGGGGTGAGGGGTAGTTCGGCCCAGAGGGCTATGTCAATAGTGATTGAGAGCAGCGGAGCATCTCTTAGCAACAGGTGCAGTGGCGGGTGTTGAACAATTGGTTCCTTGGGGCAGTTTTAAAGGGGGCAATTTTGGTGGTGTTGGAAATGGCTGCAGGGAGCGAGTTGAACCAGGATGGGTCTCTGTAGCTGAACGACCTCTGTGTCTGGGTGCTCCTAGTTCTGCGTACCAGAAGTGTTGACCTTGTCAGTGGTTCGGGTAGTGACTCTGGAAGGTTTGAGTTGGATGGAGGCAGAGACCCCAGGGGGTGAGAGCCCAAGTAGAATCTTCTTAGTTAATAGGCAAGTTTGGTAACAGAGGCATTCATCAATGCTAAGGAGTTCTGCCATGTCATAGGGTTGACATGTGTGGGTGAGCCTAGGGGCACTGGTCACTAGTCTGCAAGCCTTGTTTAGGGTGAGTCGAATTTTGCTGAGGGCTGTGGAGTTAGCAGCACCATAGACTGGAAGGCCGTAATCGACAAGGGACATTACTGAGGACGTTACAGCAAGTCTGAGGGCATCAGGTGGGAGGCAGTCCTTACGATGGTAGAGTATGCCAAGACGAGTGTTTGTGGCAGAAGCGAGGGCTGTAATGTGGGTATGAAAGGTGAGGGCGAGTCAAAAGTGATCCCAAGGTATTTGTAGGTGTAAGCTTGTTCAAGTGGTTGATGAGCGCTGGACAGAATTTGGAGGGGGTTGTTGCTGGCTTTGTTCTGGTGGTGGGCAAAGAGCATTGCCTTTGCTTTTTTGAGGTTAACGACTAGTCTTCTCTCCTTAAACCAGTTTTCAGCATCATTGAAGGAGCATTGGAAGGAATCTTGGAGGGAGGATGGATTTCTGTTGGCAGCATAAATAATGCCGTCATCGGCGTACAGGAGAATATTGCCAGAGCAGGCACTGGGCAGGGTGTTTAGATAGAGGCTAAAGAGTAGTGGGCCCAAGATAGAGCCCTGGGGAACCCCTGAGTGGATGGGATGGGTTTCTGAAAGTATCCCATTATTTTTGACACACTGGGAGCAGGCTGAAAGGTAACTCGCGCACCAGGCAAGCAGAGGGCCCTGTGTGGTCGAGGGCATTTAGTAGGAGGGGGTGGGAGACAGTGTCAAAGGCCTTAGAGAGGTCAATGAACACCGCTTCAGCTAGGGAACTGGAGTCCAGGGAGGAGTGCAGGAAGTTGGAGAACTCCATTAACGCTGTACTTGTGCTGAGACCAGCATGGAAGCCATGCTGTTCTGGGCAAAGAATATCATATTTTGCAAGATATTCAGTGATTTGAGTGGCCACCACTAAGGCTTTTGAAAGGGTGGGAAGGATGGAGATTGGACGATAGTTGCTGGGGGTGTATCTGTCACCTCCTTTGTGAATAGGTGTGACTATAGCTGTTTTTCAGGCTGTGGGGAATTGCCCCAGGCAGACCGGACTTCAGGAGGGCCGACTTTGTGAGGATGGGGGAAGTGGTAAAAGGGTACCTGGCCAGAATCAATCTAGTATGGACACTAACCAGAGGTGGGAGCTCATAAAGCTGGGCATAGTGGAGGCAACCAAAACCTGCTGCAAAGCCCAGGGCAAGAAGGCTAGGGCTAAGAAACTGAGCTGGTTGAGCAAGGAGGTCATGGAAAAGGTAAGGAGGAAAAGAGCTGCCTTTAGGAAGTACAAGAAAACAGGGAGAGGGGAGGACAGGGAGGAGTACATACCCGAAATCGAAGGAGGTGACAAGGGCAGTAAGGGGAGCCAAGGCATCTATGGAACTCAGGCTGGCACAAGGCATTAAGAAGGGGGAGAAGGACTTCTTCAGGTACATCAGGGAGAAAAGGAGCTGTAAGGACCACATAGTAAGGATTAGGAAAGAGGGAGGTTGGGTGGAAGCAGGGTGCGATAAGGCGGAAGCCCTAAATGAGTACTTCTGCTCAGTATTTACTAAAGAGAAGAGGGGGTGACACCCAAGGGGAGAAATGGCAGAAACGGGGGGGGGGGGTGACAGATGGGGAAATAATGGAGGGCAGAGTTCTGGAGGGTTTGAAGGCACTGAGGGTGGATAAGGCACCAGGCCCAGATTACATCCACCCCAGAGTACTGAAGGAGCTGGCAGAGATCCTTGCAGGACCTTTGGCAGACCTATTTAATGCCTCACTACATTCGGGGTGTGTACCTCAGGACTGGAGGATGGCTCATGTGGTGCCCCTCCACAAGAGTGGCCCCAAGGATGAACTGGGAAATTACACACCAGTGAGCCTCACATCCATCGTGGGTAAGCTAATGGAGACTATCCTGAAGGAGAGGCTGATGGCCCTCCTAGAGGCCAAAGGACTACAGGACAGCAGACAGCATGGCTTCATACATGGCAGATCCTGCCAAACCAACCTGGTGGAGTTCTATGACTGTGTAACTAGGCAACTGGACAGGGACCATGCAGTGGATGTCCTGTATCTGGACTTCAGTAAGGCATTCGACTTGGTGCCGCATGGAAGGCTGGGAAGTAAATTAGTAGGCACAGGGTAGGTGCAAAGCTGGTGAGATTGGTAGGGAACTGGCTTCAGGGAAGGCAACAGAGGGTGGTGGTGGGTGGAGAGCTCTCACACCCAAGAGTAGTGACGAGCAGTGTTCCACAGGGCTCGGTGTTGGAACCAGTGTTGTTTGGGATATTCATTGCAGACATATCATTGGAGATCAAGAGCAAGATCAGTCTGTTTGCTGATGATACCAAGGTAGGAGTGGTGGTAGATGACCTAGGGTGATGGCAGGGGTTGCAGGATGATCTGGCAAAGCTTGAGACCTGGTCACACACCTAGCAACTGGGGTTTAATGCCAAAAAGTGCAAGGTGCTGCATTTTGGGATGAAGAACCCAAGGAGGAGTTACCAGCTGGGGGGAGTGCAGCTAGCCCAGACAGAGGAGGAGAAGGATCTGGGCGTGCTCATTACAGGGTCAATGAACAACTCGGCACAATGTAGGAAGGCAGCTGCAAAGACCAACAAAATGCTGGGTTGTATTGCAAGGGGTATATCCTCGAGGAGGGAGGAGGTGATTCTGCCACTGTATAGGTCATTAGTTAGACCGCACCTGGAGTACTGCGTGCAGTACTGGTGCCCGTATCTGAACAGGGACATTAAGTTACTGGAGGGGGTGCAGCGCAGGGCAACAAAGATGATCAAGGGCTGGGGGACTTATCATACGAGAGGGGCTGAGGGTGTTGAACATGTACTCACTGGAGGAGAGGAGGGACCGGGGACATGATTGAAACCTTTAAGTACATGAAAGGAATAAACAAGGCAGGTACAAAGGGGCTGTTCAACGAAGGGAGGGAAGGGAGGGACACCAGGGCCATGATATGAGACTGGAGGGAGGAAGGTTCAGGAGGGAGATGAGGAGACACTTTTACAGAGAGGGTGGTGGCTGGGTGGAATGCGTTACCTGCAGAAGTGGTATCCAGTAGAACAGTGGACTGCTTCAAAAGGGGATGGGACAGGACAAGGGGGAGGGTCAATGAAAGGGAAGGGTGGAAGGGAGGGTCAGCTGCAGAATAAGGGGTGCTAGCTGCACATTTGAGCAGACTTGATAGACCTCTAGGCCTTTATCTGCTTGCAAATTTCATATGTTCGTACATAACATCTTATTTGCTAGATAGATAGATAGATACTTTACGGCGCACCCATTTCTAGATACTCTGTGTGCCGTACACTTCACAAACAAATTATAAATTATCAGATCACATATATCACATTTCCAAAGACTGAGAGCATTTCAAACTCAGTAACAATTAAATCCATAATATAATTTAGATGTACCATATGTAATGCAAAGACAACTTCAGGAACACAAAAATTATCAGGACACTTTTAAAGGTGCCCACCAAGAGGGCATCCCTTAAAAATTCCTAGCAAGGGGCAACTCGGAGCAGAGGCAAGATGTCCATCTGCAGCGCCAACATCCTGAGTTCGGGAACAGACCAGTGAGTTGGATGGCCAGCTGGGAGTAGAAGAAGTGAGCATCCTATGGACTACTCTCCTTCTCTGGGGGGCGGCATGGGGCTCGAGTGTACGGCACTGCCACTATACACCACTTAGCCACCATTTCCCACTGGAGGTCCCGCTCCTGTGGTCCCTTCATGCTGGGTAAGCTGGATCTCACCGCCATTGTCCGTCAGGAGGGGGTGCCCACCCGGTTGCCTCATTTGGACGCAGTAAGCCAGAACATGGGGGGGGGATATTAGGGCAGAGCTGGCAGAGGTCTCAGGGGTACAAGAAGATAAAAAAATACTCTTAACCATGGCTGACACCTGAGTTTCCAGCGTCAGGAAGGCTGGCATCCAGGATCACCCCCTCTACCATGCCTACAGGGATCCACCACCACCACCACCTCAGTGAAGAGGCTCACAGGGTGTGGGGAAGCCATGGTACTTGACTGAGCTTGGAACTTTGGGGGTTGCCCAGTGTGCCACCAGCTGTCGCAGCTTAGGGAGGAGGTTGAGGGGATTCAAAGGCAGCTGGGGGAGTGGTACAATAGGGAGCATGGGGTTAACTAAAAAAGTACACCAGATGCTGAAACCTCGGGCGTAGGGGGAGGAATAAATGGTGGTACTCGGGGGGGCATGGGCATCCGGGCCGGGGGAGCCCAGAAGGTGGGAGCTTCCATAAAAGCAGGCAGGCATATGGGGTTGTCCAGGGAGGGAGAGAAAATACTGGAAAAGGTTCAATTGTATCGGGGGGAGCGGAGTCCCCAGATGTGGACTCTGCAAAAAGGCACAGATGGGGGCAGCAAGGGAAAACCTGTGAAAACTGGGTAGAAACAGCAAAAAACAGGGAAATGATAAAACTGCGTGGGAACAAGCCAGGCAGAAAGCAGAGATGCAGGGGGCAGGGACTTCTTGAGGAATAGATGGGGAAATGGGGCATGGAGCAGAAATGAAGCTAGGTATACAAGGAACGGAGATGAAATCAAAGGGGGGGTGATCAAACTGAGCAAAGCATGAGGGCAGGAAGCACCATAGATGAGCCAGGAAGCCAGGCATTGGGGCAGGGAGATGAGCAGGAGGAGCAGGATGGGGAGAGGAAGTCTCAAAATCGAAACGGTCTTTTCATAAGTTCAATGCAGCTAATTTCCTTTCTGACTTAGGTAAGTTCAGATGGCAAGATCTTTACCTTGCCAAAACTGATGATGAGGCTGTCTCTGTCCTTAAGGACAACCTTGCCACTCTGGCAAATAAGCATCCCCCCTTATCAAAGTCAGGGTGCGTAGCATCTCTCACCCCTGGTTTACTTCAGATCTTAAGGCAGCACTTACAAACCGTGACAAGATCTGGGCTCAGGCTAGGCATTCCAAGAGCCCTGCAGATTGGCAGGCCTTCAGAGCAGCTAGGAATGCCTGTGTAAAAAGCATTCACTCTGCCAAAGCAAACTTCTATGTCTCCACCCTTTAACAGGCAAACGGGAATTCACACAAAATATGGAGGACACTTAAATCTATTGAAGGACAGCCCTCTGCTCCCTCCATTCCAACTAAGATACTCACCAGTGGTAGGGTGGTAGAAAGTAATTCTCAAATCCTTGAAGAACTTAACTCCCATTCTGTCACTACTGACCTAGCCTTTGACTTCTCACCTTATGCTAGCCACGTGAAGAGTCAAGCTAGCTCTTCCCCTTCAACTTGCACCTCATCTTGTCCCTTTCAGCTGTGTATGCTCAATTATAAAGAAGTTGAAGATTCACTCCTTAACCTAGATACCAGAAAAACTGCAGGGGCCGACGGACTTGAACCTTTCTTCCTAAGACTAGGCCATGCCCATCTCACTGCCCCCATTCTCCATATTTTCAATCTCTCCATCACTTCTGGCACAGTCCCGTCTTGTTGGAAATCTGCCCACATCCTCCCCTATTCAAATCGGGGGACCCGTGCGATCTAAATAACTATAGGCCCGTCTCCATCTTGCCCATCCTCTCTAAAGTTTTTGAAAAATTGATCTACAACCAATTAAAACTTCATGTCAAAACCTTTTCACTCCTTAACCTAGCACAATCCGGTTTCTGGTCAAATCACAGTATTGGTTAAAGTAACTAATGACTGGGTCTCTGCTGTGGATGCCAAGAAGATTGCTGGTGCATTCTTCTTAGATCTTAATAAAGCGTTTGACACTGTTGACCACAACCTCTTAGTTACTTGCCTTACTAACTTAGGTGCCACTCCGTCCACCGCTCAGTGGTTTACCAGTTATCTAACAGGGAGCACACAGAAAGTCAAAGCTGATGGTCTATTCTCTGCCTCCTTGCCAATTGCCAGAGGAGTCCCCCAAGGCTCCATTCTAGGCCCAATCCTTTTTCCTTTATACATCAATGATCTTGACTCTCACATAACCAATTCCAACCTACACTTCTTTGCGGACGACACAATACTGTATACCTCTGGCTCAACTATATCTGAAGTTAGGGACATGCTACAAGCTGACTTTGCTCAGCTCGAAAATAATCTAATAAAAGCCAAGCTTCTCCTTAATGCCAAGAAAACTAAAGCAATGATTTTCTCTTGTAGCACCTCCTCTGGCACCTCCTACCAAAAGATTTTGTTACCTCTCTAGGTGAACCCTTGGAAGTCGTTCCCAAATTTAAATATCTTGGTATTTGGATAGATAATATGCTCTCTTTTAATGACCATATCGAGGACTTATCCAGGAGGCTCAAAGCCAGGCTAGGATTCTTTAGAAACAGGTCTCTCTTCCCCCTTGAGATTCAAACCAGGCTCATCCAGGCCACATTCTTTCCCTTACTTGATTACAGTGACTTAATCTACACTTCCGCTGCAATCTCAAGCCTAAGCAAGCTGAATGTCCTCTATCACTGTGTGTTATGTTATTTATGTTATTTATTTATTTATTTTGTTAACCGGCTAAACATATGAGCCAAGGCCCTTTTTCATATGCGACCCGAGACTGTAAAATAGTCACAAGACATTATTCAAAAAGATAACTTTCATAACATTCATCACCAACTCCCCCTACCGAACTCACTATTGTGATCTGTACTCAGCTGTTGGCTGGACATCACTCACCACTAGATGCCTGCTCCATGCTGGTATCTGGACCCTTAAGTTAATTCTGCACAAATGTCTGAGCTACATAACATCTCTTATCTGCATTTCCCGCAGTGCATATTCTCTTAGGAAATTAGACTTCATCCTGCTTGTCGTACCTAGTACTCGTACCTCCTTTGGCATGCTCTTCCTGCTATACGGAACCAACTCCAATCCGTACTGAAATTAACTAGCATAGTCTCAGTTAACCTCTATAAAATGCTAGCTGCATCAAAAATAAAAGATATTTGTAGCTGTTATTAAGCATCTCTCCTGCCCTCATATTTGTTCCATGCTTATCATCTCTTCTGGCACTAGTCCTAGTCAGGACTGAAACCTCTTAGCTTGCAAAATGTATACTGTGGCTAAACTACATGATTTCTCTACCTGCTCTCACTACCCTCTTCCACCTTAGACTTCCTATTTATATATTACTCCCCTTTACTCTTTCTAACCCTTCTCTATCCCCCCCACTAACCCTTAACTCTGCCCTCCTAATTTATCCTCTCTCTCCTGTCATTGTACAATACATTAATCTTATTTATTGCTTCTTACCAGTGTTATGTTTATAAACCCTACCTTGTATTGCTTGAACACTATGAATCAAATGTTCCTTAACTGTTCATTACTTTACAATGATGTATCTTTCTACATAATGCCTTTCGTGAACTATGTGTGCACTTTGATACTCGTAATTAATGATGCCTTATTTTGTAATGTCTCCCTAACTGTGTACATGCTTCAGGACCTCCTTGTGAATGAGCTTGCTCAATGGAGTCTTCCTGCAATAAACTTGAATTTGAACTCAAAAAGATTCAAGAGGGGAAAAGGGCTTCACTGGGGAGCCAAGAAACCAGAAACTACCAGAAACCAGACAATAGTCTCAATGCCTCAGATAGACTGCACCTAAATGGGGAGGGGAAAGTAGTGCTCAAATGAAAGCTGGCCAATTATGTTGACAAATGCTACCATTCAAACTAAACTTGGGGAGGGCAGGGGGAGCTAATGATAGGGCAAGAGGCAGGAAAGGTTAGAAGCCTACCCACACAGGCAAGGGACACAGGGCAGAATATATAGGGTGGGTGGAAAGAGGGGAGAAGGAAAGAGGGGGGTGGAAGGTCATGTGTGCAAACGCCAGACATATGCGTAGGAAGATCCCAGATCTAACAGCAAAAATGGTTGAGGAGGGCCTTGACATTGTGGGGGTAACAGAAACATGGTGCCACCAGGAGCAGGGATAGGAAATGGAGCTACCAGGGTACAAACTGCTCAGAAAGGACAGGGTAGAACAGGGGGGAAGGGGTTGTACTGTACATAAAGGAGAGTATCAGGGCATCAGAAAAGCTGGGCAAGTGGGGGGAGGTCTAAGGACTCTGGGTCTCTTTGGTGGTGGGGAAGGGGGAGGGGGAAGTGGTGCATATGGGGGTGGTTTACAAGCCACCAGCACAGCAGGAATCAGTTGCTAGAAGCATGGCCGATGAGTCTGTGAGAATGATGGCAAGGTGGGAGGTGGTGCTGGTGGGGGACCTGAACCTACCAGATGTAGACTGGGACACCCTATCGGCTGCTTCAACCAGCAGCAGGGAAATATTGGACTTCCTGCAGATGCCCCTCCTAAAATCAACTGGTCAGGGAGCCAACTGGGGCAGAAGCTACTCTTGATATAGTCCTGACAAATGGAGATAGGGCAGGACAGGTATCGGTGGGTGAACACCTTGGTACGAGTGACCACAATAAAGTCAGATTCAGAATAAGGAACACTGCGGAGGTTCACCAGTCAAGGCTGAGGGTGCTGGAATTCAAGCGATCAGATATCAGGAAAATGGGGCAAATAGTGGAGAGGGCTTTGGAAGGGGTACAGGAGTTGACAGATGTGGAGATAATGAGGGGGAGGATAAAGGAAGCTATTGTGGAAGCCACTGACCTCTGCGCCAAGAGAGCAAGTAAAAATACGAGGAGGAGGAAACCTCTGTGGCACACTAGGGAGGCAGCAAAAAAGGTGAAGGCTAAAAGAAAAGCCTTCAGGAAGTTCAAGGAAACTCAGGTGAAGCAGACTGGGAAGATACCAGGTGAGCCAGAGAGAGAGATGGGGTAGAGAGGCACAGACAGAGGGGCACATAGTTAGAGGGCCAAAAGGGGGATGACTTTTTTTCAGTACGTCACTAAAGGAGGAAGACTAGGCAGGGAAAACTCTGGTTAAAAAGAAATGAGGAGGAGTTGCTACAAGTGGACAGAGAGAAAGCCGACCTGCTGAACAACTATTTTTGCTCCGTGTTTACTAGGGAGGAAGAAGGCGAAGGCAGCACAGCATGAAAAGCAATGGCAAGGGAGGGATAAGTGGATATGAGTTCATTCCTGGTGGTGGATATTTTGGGAGAACTAGGCAGCATGAAGGTGGACAAGACGATGGCACAGGATGGGATGGGATGCACCCAAGGGTGTTAAGGGAACTAAAGGAGATACTGGCAGTACCACTGACTGCACTCTTCAATAAGTCTCTGGAGACTGGAGTGGTAACGGAAGACTGGAGGCAGGCAAATGTGAACCTCAAACACGATGTGGGGAGTCTGCAGCGAGTTCAGAGGAGAGCAACGAAGATGGTAAAAGGGCTCAGCCACCTATCCTATGAGGAAAGGTTAAGAGATTTGAACATGTACTCCCTGGAACAGAGGAGGGGGCATGACTGAGACCTTCAAGTACCTTAAGTGTATAAACCGGGTGCCAGTGGAAAGCATCTTCCAGCTGAAGGGCAATCAGAGAATGAGGGGCATGGCCTGCAGGTGGGGGGGGCAGTTCAGGAGTAACATTCTGAAGTACTATTTCACAGAGAGGGTGGTGGGTAAGTGCAATATGCTCCTGGAGGCAGTGGTTGGAGAGGCAAAAGTGGATGGATTCAAAAAGGCATGGGACAGCCACAGGGGAGTGTTGAGAGTGGGGGGGGTGCATGTCCTAGCAGATAGCCAATCTGGAATAGCTCATAGGTAGAGGAGGTGGTGCTGGAAATCACAATTGTGTTGAAGAAGCAAAAGGTACAGTGTACAGAAGGGGCAAATAGTGTCTGTGGCATGTCAGAGAGGTATGGACAAAAGGCTGAGGTTGCACTGTATGATGGCAATTAATACAATAACATGTATGTTACCATGGTGGGTGAACGATATACAGGTGTGACCTAACAGTGTGCACCACATACTGTATGTGCTATTAAACAACAGTCACTATTGGACACACCTGTTAGCAATGGGATCTTCAAAAACATCAAGATGCACATCATGGAGGCATAAAAGAGTCACCCACAGGGTTTCTTGTAACAGGCACACATTTTTGAATCGCTCGATATGTGTCACACAGTTGAACTCTGCAGAATAAATAAGTTCAAGCAAATAAGTTCTATTGCTAGTTTAGCTGTGGACAGATGACAGATGGCTGTAAAACATAAACATTGGTAGCATAAAATGTTACAAGATAAAAACAGAAATGGTTTCATGAAAGGGCAGTTAAAGGGCAGGTGGTGGCCAGGGACTAAAGCTATGGGTTTGAGGGTAACCATGTTAGCAGGCGAGTTTGATGAAATCAGGGAACACAGAATAGTAAGAAAAAAAAAAGTTGACAGAAGGTAGCACATTTATGGCTTACCTCCACGCTTGTCATCTACGGTCTCCATCTCATGACAGCAAATACTCTCTCTATCACAGGGCATCACTTCACACTGTCCACAACAGCACCAGTATGTAGATCCAGAACGAATATCCACATGCTCATCCTCTGTATCCGAGGACGATGTGCTGCCACTGTGGTGTGCGCTATTGTAATCCGCGACAGGTCACTCTGGTTCGAACATGTAAGGTTGAATACCACCGGATGATGAAACGTATCTGAAATATTCGTCGTAGTCATATTCAGAAGACATCTGCACATTAAAGAGAGCAACGGAGAAAGTTTATGCAACGTGTACTGTGTAGTGCTACCGGTGGTGCTAGCGTAGCTGTTTGCATTCCTTACAAAAAGGAACCCAAAAATAAAATGTTGCAAAGTATTGATTTGATGCAATGAAATTAAACTGATTAGACAGTATGACACTGGTACGCTCACTACTTCCTGTGAAATCCAGTGATCATATGGCCAAATAAGGTGAACATAAGTAGCACTACTAACGTTCTGCTGTGACAGAGTTGTATCCAAGCTGGGATGCCCCAGCGCATCGGGGCACTTGCCACAGCAATCTACCCCAAGAGTCATGGACTTAGACACATTGGGTTGTCTAATAGAGCTCTGGCAGCAATATTGACCAAGTACCTCAACAAAGGGAGTCGTACCAGAGGACTGGAAGATGGCATATGTAGTGCCACCACACAACAGTCATAGCAGGTAGGAGCCAGGGAACCACAGGCCGTGCAGCCTAACATGAGTAGAGTGGACAGATACTTGCACAATTTGAATCCAGACGTGGCCATTATCCAAGAGAGCTTGGATTCACAGAGTTACACTGTGTGTCAGACTAATCCAATAGATTTAGACCGACTGGGCAATGAGTAAATCGTGGATACATGATGGACGTCATGTAGCTTGTCTGTAGCAATGCAGCAACACGACGCCCCATAAAATGGGTTGTGCGGACATGGCGCACACTGCTGTAAACTGGGTCAGACACTGGCAAATGGACAGGTGACAGAAGGTGGTGTTAATCGGGATCCTATGAGGAGAGGCAGTGGGGTGGTGGTCTGCAGGGTAAGTGAGGGCTCTGACCTTGGAGCAGGCCTGCCAAATGTGGTTATTGGTGACACTGCAGAATGGCTGGAGTGAGAGGTATGCCTGTTTATGGATGACATCACGATCTGCAAAAGTGTGGATGGGCCAGATGCAGTAGAGGCTGTCTGAAGGGTCCTGGGGAAGATGGAACTATGATACTAACATACTAGCATGCATACTATGAAGCCAGCAGATTTGGACCTATGGTCTATTGAGTTGGCTCGATGGTCAGTGCCTTCTCAGGGCATCGTTTGTAGCCCCCCCCCATCCTGACAAGGTCCTCCATTTCACAGCGGGACTCATGGATGCACCCCCCATACCTATCCCAGCCCTTGTTGAGCTCCTCCACAGTAGTAGCAGCCACCAGCTCCCTGAGCAGTGGGAGTGCATTGCAGTGCTGCACCACTCTCTCAGTGAAGTAGCACCTCCTTGCTTCACCCTCAGCCTCCACCCATCCAGCTTCATTGCATGTCCCCTGATGGCCCCCTGCCTCCCTCAGCTGAAAGACCCCCTCAAGGCTTGCCCTATACATTCCCTCGAGATACTTGATGAGCTCTATCATATCACCCCTCTTTTCTTGTCTCCTCCGAGTAAAGGTTCAGCTCCCACAGTCTATCCTCATAGGGCCTTTACCCTAGCCCCAGTACCATCCTGGTCACTGTCCTCTGCACATTCTCAAATAATGCAATGTCATTCTTTAAGTAGGTACACAAAAACTGCACGCACACGGTATTCAAGGCGGTCTAACCAGGCAATTTTACAGCGGAATGAGCACCTCGCGACTCCTTGAGGTAATCCCCTTGGTTATGCACCCCAGCATTTTATTTGCTTGTGCTGCCACCTTTCCACACTGCTTTGGGCTATTCATTTGGGCACCCACAACCACGACCCCAAGATCTTTCTCCCTCCTAGAAACTTGCAGTGTCTTCCACCACCAAGGTGTACACATGAGTCAGATGTTTGGCCCCCAAATGCAGAACCATGTATTTATCAGCATTAAACTTTACTTTCCATGCTAGGGATCATCTCCCTAGAGTCTCCATGTCTTCCTTGAGACCCATCTTTCCCTCCTTCCCATCCACCACTGTCCACAGCTTATAGCCATCCGTAAAGAGGCACACTCCAGATACCACTTCTGATCTGCCCTTAACAAAGCAATCCTGGTGATTATCTAGGTGATCCCGTGCCCTCAGAAAAGCACCCATCCTCTCCTTCGGGATGACCTCCATCACTTTGCCCACTACTGACATCAGGCTAATTGGCCTATAGTTACCCAGCTCCTCTAGCAGGCCACCCTTGTGAATAGGCATTATATGAGCTGCTCTCCAGTCATGAGGTTCCCATGCAGACTGCAGGGAGGAGTTAAAGAGGTCTGCTGGGGGAGTGGCCAGGGTATCCACCAGCTCACTGAGTACCCAGGGATGGATCCCATCTGAGCCTGGTGCCTTGTCCACTCTTAGGGTCTTCCCACTGCCTCCCTCTGGGTAATTTAACATCTATTACCCCCATTTCTTCTGCTGGTCCCCCTGCCCCCATCCTAGCCCTGCCGCCTCTCCCCCCATCCTTTTTGGTAAAGACAAGGGCAAAAAATTTATTTAGCACCTCTGTCTTCTCCCACTCCTCCACCAACCACTCCCTATCCTAAGGGGACTGATCTGCCCCTTCCATTTACTTCTTTCCCTGATATATCTAAAGAAGCTTTTTTTTGGATCCTGCTACTGTGCCTTCAAGCTTTCTTCCAGGTCTCCCATGCAGCACCAAATCAAATGCCTTACTGAAGGCCGGGTATACAATGTCCACTGCATGGCCCTTGTCTATTTGCCTACTTGCCCAGTAATAGTGTTCCACTGGATGCCACCTTGACACCCCAATTATAGCAGTATAGTGGCATGGTTTAATGCACCTAGTTTCACACCTGGAGAGCTTGGTTTGAAAATCACATACCTGCTTGCACTATGAAACATCACTAGGCCACAGACAGACACTAAGGGGACAGTGCTGGTTACAGCCATGCCTTACCCTAGACCGCCTTTTAACATGCACAGGTATTTTCTGTGGAAAACAGTATCAACAGCTATACACAGGCTGGTCACAGCCATTCTTCACCCAGAACCCCTTGTACCATGACACTATGTCATATAACACAGAGTGACACTTTATGACTCACTCTGGGGCTACACTGCCCATACGCAGGTATTCTACGTGCAGGAGTATCGATGGCCATACACAAAACACATGGCCATACAGAAACCATGACTGATCACGTCAGAGTAGTAACAACAGGCAAAGTAATGCTTTGGCTGTTTAGACAAAGCAGGTAATGTATGCTTAGCTGTATGAACACACATAAGTAATGCAATGGCTGCGGGGGGGGGCAGAAAAAAGAGAGGTAAGGCAATCATAACAGAGCAGTAAGAAGTCGCTCCACCTTGCCACTGTCCTTTACCCACACCATCTCACTTTGAATGTAACAGAAATGTATCGAAAAGTATAGAAAACTGTTGTATGCAACTGGATAGAAAGAAGCACAGCATTGATTGTACATGCAAACAGTGCTTGCTAAACGATTATGATATGAGGGTACCAGTCGGCTGACCACATATACAAATAAACTGAATAAAGTAAAATATGGGCCACAGTGGTGATTTGATGGTCTTTGGAATTCGTACTTTACACGCTACGATTCCACTCGATGACACATCATACTGGAATTGCATGTAATGCTTTTCGTCAGGGGGACACCTGCAGTCTTCTACAATGCTGCCAAAAAAATGTCTCACTGCATATAAATGAATCCTTCTCCCAATTCTGCATAAATACAGCAATGTGGGCACACAGGGCTGCCCAAATACTGTTGGGCGACAGATCTGCTTTCAGGATCCTTGGAGCTTCATAAAAATGAATGCTTGCAAAATTAAACAATCGGACTGCTATTGCGACTTTGGCAGCCATGATGCCTGATAACAGTTTTGCTACTGTCCCAGTCAGAAGTTCTACACTGTGTCACAGACTTGTGAAGCAAGTTGCTGAATGGTATCACACTATGCATCAAAACTGTGCAGGCTGTTTAAAATAATAAAAAAAAAACTTGTACAAATGACACAATAGGCATGACTGTGAGGGAAACCACAGGAACAGCCACTCACAGCACTGAACTGAACTGGCACGAGTTTTAAGTTGCTTGAGGCATGCAAGAAAGGACCGTTGTGTGAGCACAATAATCTCATGGGTTACTTATGCCGGAAGTGGTTATGCCAAACAAATAATGTTACTAACCTTCTCAGGAAATAACAGCTGCTCCGATGCAGATGTCAACACAGCTTGGATTATTTTAGTCTGAATTTATGTGGGTGGCTTCTCTGTATCACACGTCACTTTCGGGTCAGCGGGGGTCAACACAGGTCGGCAGAGGTTATGGATAGCGCAAAATGAAGGAGGGACAGAAATGAGCAAAAGTACAAAAAAATCAGGTACTCTGGACTACTTTTATATTTTGACCTTGATATTGCACTAGCGTGGCATCAGTCCAAACGATGCTGCTACTCGCTGCATGTGGACGGTTCCCTTTAAGCTCTAATTCACTATTGTTGTTTCCCATGTGTGTCAGGTCTAGCTTGCAGAAGTGTTTTAATTTTAAAACTTTTAATTTCATTAAACTATACACAACCATAAAAGCACAGAAACTGCCCAGATCATTAGTGCTATAATTAGTTAAGACTAGCTGTTTTCTTATAGAAAACCCACTCAGAATTCAAGTATTTGCTAAACTATAAATGTAGGTACCAGCATTCTATTAGGTAGAACTAGCTTTTAGTGCTAATTTTGCTTTGTGACATGATTTTCATATATTTTTTTTTTTTTCACAAATGAAGTGTATGGTATGAAGCTGCAGCCTGGAAACCGCAAAATACTTTAAAGTCACTTTTTCTCCTGTGCGTGGTATAGCATGAAAACAATAGGATGACAGTGACTATTTCAGCTACACATTTGATCCCATTTTAAAATGGTTCATTGCACTACACATTTAATGCATCCCACTTTTTCAAATAATAAAACAAATATTCTCCAAACTAAATAACTCACACATACATATTTTATACTTTATTAAAAAGATACTTCACATCTTTAACCAAAAAAAATTGAAAATCATGTCACAGAGCAAAATTAGCACTAACTGTCAGTTCTACCTATTAGAACAGAGGAGGCATTATAGTGCAATGGTCTAAGGCTCAGAACTACAAAACTGGTGTTCTGTGTTTGAATCCCACAGCCTCCATGTGCGTACTGTGTGTCCCTGAGCAAATCTCTTTTTTTTAAATTCAACTTTTTTATTGTTTTATAAGACATACATAACATATTATAAGGAATAGACATTGTGCTTAACAATTGGTACACGTGAAATACATGACACAGCATTTAACAATCCCTTACCCCTCCCCCGCAAGTCATCCCCATCCCTCCCTCCCCTGGAGCGTGCCTCTTAACTAAAGACAATCAAGATCAAAAGGGAAATTTCTAAGGAAAGTTTACAGTGGTCTATTGATGTTAACAAGGAGGAGAGTTGAAGACTGTTTGCCAAGTTAATGTAAATATAATGCATATAGTTTCCCCCATTTTTTCTCAAAGTACGCCAATCTGTTATATGAGCCAGCTATTAACCGTTCAATCCTGAAGCTTATTGAGAGCTCCGTCAGCCATTCATTATAAGATATGACCAGATGGTCCATCCAGTGCTTAAGCACCAGTCTTTTAACAATAATGGATATTAAAGCCATGTGGAACTTACGTTCTTTAACTCTGATATTGGAGTATACTCCAAGAATACAGGTTTCAGCTGTTAAAAGGTCCTCCAGTCCTAGTAAGGGATCCAATTGAGACTGAATATGTCGCCATAATGGGGCTACTTTTTCACATTGCCAGAAAATGTGTAATAGGTTCCCTTCTTGTTTGCCACATCTGGAACATGTAGGATCTGGAAGTCTGCCAATTTTAGCCAGTTTGACTGGGGTGTAGTACATATTATTTAGGATCTGGTATTGGATTAGTCTGAATCTGTCTTGACAGTGATAAATATATAGATCCCACCATATTTGTTTCCAATTAAAGGGTAAGTCCGGTAAAAGGGAGTTCCAAACTGGAGAGCCTGGAATGGGATCCAAAAATTCTATAGTTAGAAACTGGACATAGAGCAAGGAGATACAGTGTGGTTTGGAGTATAAGTCCTGCAATTGGTGTAGAAAGAGACTTATCCTAGTGGCTTGGGGTTTGACACCAAATTGTCTGCCTACCAGATGTCTCAGTTGGAAAGTCTTGAATATATGTCGTTGTTTTATCTTAAATTTCATGAAGAGTTCGGAAGAGGAAAGAATGGCATTCTGTGAATATAAGTCCATCACTGAAATGCCTTGTAATTGGGGTAGTCAAGTGAGAGTAAGCTTGATCCCATCAATCTTAATGTTGGGGTTGTGGAGAATCGGTTGAGCCATGTGGAGCTGTGGAAACATCTTATGAACTGAGAGAAAACCCTAAGTGTGGTATCAATCATTGAATGTCTCAGCTGAACAGGGACAGACTGTCTGGGGGAGTAGAAGATGGTTGTAAGATGTATGCCATGTAAATTGAGAAGGCTTCTTTCTAGCTATAACCAAATAGGAGACTATTCATTATTATTGGCATTAAACCATCTACCAGCCCATGAAAGATGACTAACTCAGTAGTATATGAGGAAATTAGAAGGCGTAGACCACCCATTCCTTTGGGGAGACTTAGTTTGAGAAAGGACCGCCTGGGATGTTTATGCAACCAGATGAAGTCTGTAATGAGATCGTGTATATGTTGGAAGAAGGAGAGAGGGAGCCAGATGTTAAGCATGTTTAGAGGATAGAAAAGGCGGGGAAGAAAGTTCATTTTTATAATGCTTATTCTACCCCATAAAGATAGGGGAAGAGATTCCC
This sequence comes from Neoceratodus forsteri, assembly GCA_016271365.2. Classification (NCBI taxonomy): domain Eukaryota; kingdom Metazoa; phylum Chordata; order Ceratodontiformes; family Ceratodontidae; genus Neoceratodus; species Neoceratodus forsteri. The sequence continues at coordinate 1,702,181,410 of CM028129.1, read as the reverse complement.
ACCTCTGCAAATCCTGTTGAATAGTGGTTACCGAGTCATCCAGATTTGACTTCTTTTCTTTGGTGAGGTCAGTAGTTAAGTATATACCCAGATACTTAAGTGAGTTAGGAGATCATTTCATCACAAAATGGTTGAAATCAGCTCTATGCATGAAGTAATTTAAAGGGAAGATCTCCGTTTTAGTGAGGTTCAGTTTATAATTTGAAAGTCTGCTATATTGCACTATGACCTCAAGGGTGTGTGCTAGGGAACATACTGGCTGTTCTAGGTGGAGCAAGATATCATCAGCATATACTGATAGAGTGAGAGAGTGGTTAAGTATTGAGATGCCTTGAATCTGAGGAGATCTTTTAATGTGACAAAGAAGCGGTTCCAGATAAAGGTTAAACAAAAAGGGTGAGAGAGGGCAACCTTGTCTGGTGCCGGTGAACAGAGGAAAATGAGAGTAGAAGACCCCGATACAATATATCTTAGCTGAGGGAGAGGAGTACACAGTTTGGATCCACTGAAGAAAATCAAGAGGAAAGCTCATCTTTCCCAGAGCCATCCAAAGGAAAGTCCAGTCCACCCTATCAAAGGCTTTTTCAGCATCTAAAGAAATCAACACCATAAGATTTTGAGAGAACTGGGCAAAGTGGAAGATGTGTTTAATAGTCCTAAGGTGGTAAGCTGGTGAATGGCCAGGGACAAAACCCACCTCTTCAGGGCTTAATAGGGGGTTCCAGATTTTCAAAATAGGCTGAGAAAGCACTTCAGTTAAAATCTTGCTGTCACAGTCAAGGAGAGAGATGGGGTGGTAAATGGCAGGGTTGGTTGGGGGTTTACCTGGCTTGAGCAGGAGGACTATCATAGCTTCTAACAAGGTTGGGTCTAAACAGGTGGCCTTAAACACGTATTGATAGAGGGTTAATAAGAGGGGGGCTAATTCTTTAGAGAAGATCTTATAGAAGTTTGAAGGGAATCCCTCTGGACCTGGCACTTTGTCCAGGGCTAAACTAGCGATTGCCTCTTCTATCTCTTTTAGAGTGATCGGGGAAGATAAGGAGTTTTGCAGAGATGTTGGCAGACAGGGAAGGCTGAGAGTATCCAAGTAATCTTGAATTTCCTGGGGGGGCGTTGGGAATTGTTTTCTCCGTAAAGAGCACAATAAAAGGATTCAAAGACCCAAGCTATGTCCTGTGGTACAGTTTTAATAGAGCCATCTTGGGCAACAATAGAGGGTATTAGTCTGGAGCGCTCTAGTTTACATAATCTTAAGGCCAGAAGCAGGCCTGCTTTTTCCCCCTGCTCAGTATATTTAGATTTTGTTTTAAAGATAGTAAATTCTTCTTTTTCCTGGAGTAATTCAGCATATTCATTTCTTACACTTAGTAACTCTTTCAGGATATTGGAGGAGGATGAGGAGGATAAAGATAATTCTAATACTCTAATTTGAGATAGGAGTGATAAAGCTTTAGCTTCCCATTGTCTTTTCGCTTGTGAGGCTAGTTTAATGAATGCACCTCTTGAGAAAACATTTTAGTGCACACCATACCAAATCTTCCCTTTGGACGATGCCTTTGTTCTGATTTATGAAGGAGTGAATAAGAGATTGGATATGAGTAACCGTGGATTTATCCTTAAGTAACTGCATGTTTAATTTCCAAACTGAATCTTTCTGGTGGTCGGGGTCAGGAGAAAGGGTCACCCAAGTGGCGGAGTGGTCTGATAGTATGATTGGTTCCATACCAGCATGACAAATGCCAGTGAGAAGGGGAAGACTGACTAGAATGTCATCTAGTCTGGACCAGGATTGATGGACAGCCAAATAAAAGGAAAAGAGGGAATGAGAGGGATTAAAGACATGCCATGGGTCGCATAGACCCAGAAGTTCCATGAAATCCTTCAGTGCAGTTTGAGAGTGAGACAGGGGTTTTATGGGTAAGTATGATCTATCAAGATCCTGTGTCGGGGGAATATTCCAATCTCCCCTGAGTACTAGAGAAGTTGGCAGAGAGGGTGCAATTTTATTGGCTAACTGCATGAGGAATGTGGCATCCCTCCCTCTGGGCCATATATAGAACCAAAGCCCACCCCTGCATTATTGAGGGATTCCTTAACCAATATGAACCTTCTGGCTGGATCTACAATTGATTATTCAGCCTGGAAAGATACCCTCCCCATAAATAAAATGGCCACTCCTCTACTTGAGGAAGAGTTCCCAGCAGCATAAAACTGAGAAATGCCTTGCCGTTTTAACCAGCTGGCTTCATTCACTAACAGGTGGGTTTCCTGAAGGAGGATAATGTCAGCATTAAGCAGTGAGCAGTGTTTAAGTACCTGATGTCTTTTCAAGGGATCTCTAACTCCCCTTACATTCCATGTTATAATTTCAATATGACTATTCATAGTTTGTATCAGGTTTACTAGTTAACCAGCATATCATAATAAAACTGTAATCATACCCATTGGACACACTCCGTCTACCCCCCCCCTTCCCTGTTCCTCCCTCAGTCCACAAATTGTCGGATGAAGGAGAGACCAATCAGATAGTTGCAACATTAGCAGGAAAATATTATGATAGACTAATTTTAACATGGCTCTATCTGTTCCTGCCTCTTTAACTTCTACCTCTTTAACTTGATCTATCCTGATACCTGGAGGTGATAGACATATATTATATCCTTAAAACTCCCCTAATCCTCCCACCCTCCCCAATTCCCCAGCAACTATTTACATAAGGCCTCTGATTAAATTTTGATTTAGGCTGTAAATCATCAGAATAGATGTCCAGAAGCCCTCCCCAATGGTTGGTCCACCCTCTACCTTTGGATGTAGAGATGCTGGCATAACATCAGGGATCACCTTGTTTGTGAAAATAATGGAACTTGATGACAATTTACATAGTTCGCAAAAGGTTGGGAGAAGATAGCAGAGTGTCCAACCAACCCCCCCATACTCAGGTACGTGGTGCAGCTTCCCCAAGCTTGCCCTTTCTAGTAGCTCCCTCCCCCCTCTCTCCCTCCACCTTTACTCCCCCATGCTAGAGAAAAGGAAAATCCTAACCTCAGAGAAATAATCAGGTCATTAGATAAAACATAATGAGACCCGTGTAAATATGGGGGAATCTTCGGAAGTCTGTCTATCCTATATTATTAGCTGCCTAATACTATAACCACTGTGCCAACAGTTTAAACCACAATTGTGAAACATGAACAGTGATATAACCAAGTACTTGTAGATAGCTTTGGCAGTCCATAATCTTGTAAAAGCGAGTCAAAGGAAATGCCTGGGCTGGGGGGGGGAGATGATTATGGGATCAGCAGAAGGTGTTTCCTCAAATGAGTCCTCCGGAACCCCTGCCCAAGCCATAGTTCCTCCCTGGTGCTGGATCCTCTGATTACCTATGACTCACAATTCAGAGGCCTAGCTACTGCAAGCTAGGCTTAAGGCCTCTCTTCACCAAGGTCCAGTCTCTTCCAGTTGTCAAAAAAAATCAGGTAACCTTAAAAGTTGACTATAGAACTATAAAGAATGGAAAAGACTGTTCCAATTTCCAGGTGAGGGGCATCATGGTTAGCAATTAAGATGATTCCTTGAGGAGATTCAGCCAGCTTTAAAGAGGTTAGGTAATTTGTTGGCTAGGTCCATAGCCGCTTGAGTTGGTGATTCAAAGGAAACCCAGGCACGATCGAGAGAGATCTGTACTTTGGCAGGGTAGAGCATCTTGATGGGGATTCCAGCCGCTATTAATTTTGTAACTGTGGGGTGAAATGCTGGTGCGTTTCATAAGGCAGGTCTTGTGAGATCCTTATTTTGTTCCCCTCCTACATGATTGATTGTAGCTGTCTTACTTTGGCCAGGACATGTTGCTTGTCGACAAAGCTGAGGAATTTTAAGATGACTGGCCGGGGGGGACCCGATTGTGGCTTCGGGCAAAGAGACCGGTGTGCTCTCTCTATTTGATACATAGAGCCTAGCGGAGATGGGCTTACCTCTTTTTGGAGGAGCTTCTGTACAAAAAGGGTAGCTTTAGATCCTTCTTCAGATTCGGGAATCCCCATGATGAGAATATTATTCCTTCTGCTTCTTCCTTCCAAGTCCTCCATTTTAAGTTGGAACTTGTGGATTTATTGGTGAAGGTGTACTATTTCAGGCTCTGTTTTTTCTTTCCAGGTTTCTAAAGAGGAGGAGCGGGCCTCCGTGTCACCGACTCCCCTTGTGAGACTAGCCAGGTCACCTCTAATACTTTTTAGCTCTGTGGAGATATTGGAGAGGGTTTCTCAGAAGGGCAAGAGCTCTTGCAGGAATCGCTCTTCCATAAGGGGGATCACTGACTGGGTCATGGATCCCATTTTTCCAGTACCTGTGGTCTGTGCCCTTGACTTTCTGGGTGATTTCTCTGGGGTAGAAGGCAGCACGTGCTTCATCGGGGCCTGCCTCATGTCAGCGTCCATCGCGGCTGTGTGCCAATTGCGATCTGAGTAAGCAGGTAATACAAGTCGCTGAAGGCAGGAGTGTGCTGAGGAACAGATTATGCAGATTTTGTCGAGAAGGCAGCTAAATTCAGGTTCTGATAGTAGATATAGAGGTCAAGAGGAAGGAGCTCCAGGCAAGTGCTGTTGCTAGGTCGCTTGCATCATGTGGTCCCTGAGCAAATCACTTAACTTCCTTGTGCTCCCAGGTCACACCTGTAAACAAGCTTTAGTGTGTCTCTCTGGTTAAAAAAAAGAATGCTGGTACCTACATTTACAGTTTAGCAAATACCTTAGAGCTAAATGAGTGAGTTTTCTGTAGGAAAACTGCTATAGTCTTTACTAATTATAGCAGTGATGATCTGGGGCAATTTCTGTGTTCTTTATTGTTGTGCATAGTTTGAGGAAATTAAATTTTAAAATGAAAACACATATTACTGCTAGCTAGACATGACACACCCAGAAAACACAAATAGTGAATTAGAGCTATTTAGTAGCTGTTTTCTTGCAGAAACCCCAGTTAGGTAGCTCTCAGGCATCTGCTAAATTGTAACTGGTGCCATTTGTACTCACTGGATAAGAACACTTATAAGGTATTCTGCTGTTGTGAACTGATTTTAAAAAGCACTGCATATGCTCAATCTATGGGCCTGGCTACATCACTGTCACATGAGGCAGGGTGCATTGTATGAGGCAGAAGACAATAAACCTATTTGTGATGGCGATCCCCAGGGGTCATAAAACTACCCTAAAGCTATCAGCCTAATTTAGGAAAAACTCCTAATAGCAGACAGAGGCAGGGGCACACTAGGACTTTACATACAAATCAAAACACTCTGTATAACATATGGCTTTGCAAATTCTGGGTGGACTACTCTTTTAACTGAGTCATCCCCAATCTGTATCCTTCTAAGAACTACTTTATATGGTGTGCATACCAGTGTAGTTATTTCACTCTTATTTACATTTACACCTTTATCAGTTTTTAATTGCAATTGTGTCTAAACACTCCACTGTGTAGCCTCCAGTCTCCCACTATACCTGCATGCATTGCAGAACTGTTTCGCTGCATGTAGGGAGGTCGGAGGCTACCAGGGCATATGCAGACGGCAGTGTGGAGTACGGATGTAGGCTGCAATACTAAGATGCCTCCATACCACAGTAACCTGACAGCTGTATGTGCATTCTCTGGGTGTACCCCTATGTCCCTACCTAACCTACTTCTCTGTCTGCACTTGCCTCCCCGAGGGCCACCTCCTGATGGTACCCATGTACTGTCCTTGATTACTCTTCTCACTTTGCTGAGTGTTGGGAGTACCTGCCTGCCCATGTGTGATGTGGCAGCAATACTACCTGCAAAGCAGTGCCAGTAGTGAGCACATACATTAGTGGAGCTCCTGAGTGCATCGTGGAGCACTGCTGTGGTGGACAATAGACATGTGGCACTGTGTAGAGTGGAGGAGTAAGGAACACTGAAAGCAGTAGTAGAGGGTCTGCCTTCAGCCATACAGCAGCAGTACATGAACATCTGTTGTGCCCAGGTGCCCTAATACTGGCAGAACTGATGCCATGTCTCCCCCTCCCTCCCCTTCCCTACCTCTCACTGACGTAGCCCTTGATTCCAAGATATGGATCTCCCTCTCCCTCGAACCTCTCTCTGTCACCTCCACAACATAGGTGTGTCTCATAACAGTGAAATATGGTTATTTACATAATATGACTGTGCCATATACACAGTATTTCATAGGACATGTAGGAGGGCATCTCAAAATGCACCTGTCATCACCGAGTGCACCATGGGATGTACACTGCTCCTTCAGGGTTGAGACCACACACACTATCATACTTAGTGTGGACAGGCTGTAATGTTTTCAAACCATTATCCACACTGTTCACTGGCAGTGTGAACACACTGTAATGTGTACTGTCTGTAACGGTTGAATCCATTTCAGCTTTTTTGAGTGTAGTGTGGACAGGACCTGCATGTCTATGTAATTATCTATCTTTCTATCAATTGCATGTATTGCTTTTTTTACCAATTTCTAAAACAAACCTGCATATCACATTTGCCTGCACTCTGAGCACATCCTTATGAAACTGTCCATATTTTTACTCCACTTCTGCATGGACCTCATACTTTTCTAATATTTCCATTATCACAAGCATAACTACCTTGCCCTTATCAAAAGCGACCCCTCTGAAAGTTACTATCACATTTTCTCTGCTAACAGTCCATCGTCATCATTACACCTGACTTCCTGACATCAGCACATTGCTTAAATATAACTTACATCATCACCTCATGGACAAAAACCCTGTTTCTCTAAAAACAACAAAACAAAAAAAAAATGCGTAAGTAATCCCAAGACTGAACATATGCCAGCCATTATTTTTCCATGTACTGCCACCTTCTGTACCATCATATGTATTTGCATATGTTTCCCATGATGCTTAGCATTATTGGGGTATGTGCAATTGTGTTTTTTTTAAATTTGGCTGTCTGGCCAATATCATCCGGGATAACACATACATCAGTGGCATTTGCTCTGGGGTTCTTTAGTAAACCTATATTGCTTAATCTTCCTTCCATTAAAATGTACACCACCATGTATCTTCCCTATAACGTGTATGCCTTCCTTAGAAAAGAAACTAAAACAAATCTTACTACTCACAAATCATTGTGTTGTTTCTCCATATCTCATTAATAATTCCACACAACTTCACTAACTTCATTATGCAGCCCTGGTGGATCTGACCAGAGTTTGTTTTTTTAATTTTGGTTTCTTTGTTAAAAGCTTTAATTAAATACTTAATCCATCTTCTGAGACTTTTATTTCAAATGAAATTTATTTTTAATGCTCTGACTCCCTCATTTCCTCATCTGGTGAAATGGAGCTGTATGTCCAGCCAGACCTTTCACACTAGATTACTGGCATTTCTGGGGGATACAGCTGGTGAGTTAGGTATGGTGCTTAATTCAGAAAGGCTTAAGGCAGGATGATGCACTGCTCGATCTTTTCCTTCCCTTCGGTATTTTTTTATAACGCCTTTTTCAAGACGATGTTTGCTGTTTTGAAATCACTGTCCAGCATTAAATTAACTGAACAGCTCAGAGGTGAGTCATTAATGTGTCTGTTTAGACCACATCGCAAGCTTACGAAACTGCTAAGAACATACTAGTGTCCAGCAGTGTTACGAACTGTGCTGTAAAATGTATGGAGAATGTTATTAAGGTCAGCCACTGGAATTGTTTTTAAATCTATTTTAATGCCTTTCTGCATATACCAATCAGCAAAAACATTCGCAGCCCACCTCATCTGTTTTTGGATGTTTCTTTGTTTTTTTACAGCTCTATTTGGTTTATTTCAGATTCTGTTAGATCCAAATGCCTCACATTTGCTGTATTTACTGCAATGTCAACATTGATTTCTCTTTCAGATTTGCATGTTGTTTGTACCTGCTCTTCCAGGTTCCTATCACCGGATACTTCAGTGCTGTCAAGTCAGCTTGAGGAGGTTGCTGCTTTCACTGTGGCTGCCTAGAGGGCTCTGCTGAGATATATTTCCAGAATTTACTGTGTCCAATTCCACTGCAGTTAGTGACATAAATATAGCATCTAACTCTTCATTCTCAATTAGATCAAAACTAGTCTCCATGTTAGCTATCAGTACAAGTGCCACCCATGGGTTTTCTTTCAGATGTAAATGGCGGTTTCACAAAATTTTCAACAGCTCGTGTCATGAGTCCCAACCCCAAGGCACGGTAGGCCCTCCTATTTGCAGAGAGGATCCCCCTTTTTAACAAAACTCATGAGCAGTTGTAGGGTTCAGAAAGAATCACCAACCTTCCTTTTCCCACTGGGAGTGTGGAAACTGTAGTTTTGAGTTCCCTTGACTCTGCACTATATTCAGTGTTTGAATCCCAACACTGCCACTGGCTACCTCTTGCCTGAGTAGTTTTGTAGGATAGCCCAGCGATCACTATCTTTGTTATCAAGGCACACAGTCTTTGCAAAACCCTTCTGTTAAAATATTAGATCACACAATCAGACCCCAGGCAGAGTTGATAGAAAATCATAAAAGTTTACCTAATAAAAGCAATATAGTAAATTCTACAATTTGGAAGAGCTTTGAACTGCAGACAATGCCAAAAATAAAAGTGGATGGTTTACAGAAAACACTAGATACTGTTGTTCTAAACTATACCTTATTCTTAAATGTCCTTGTAAGTGAAAGTTCATTTAAACAACAAAGTTTGTAGCAAGTTGTGATCATCCAAGTTAGTTCTCTGAAAAGTCTTTTTAAAAACTCCAGGTGCTTCCTTGGTGAAAAGTCTTGGTTTCCAAAAATATGACTTAAAACTCAGAATTTTATGTTCAGTATGTGAAAAGTCTAATTTCCACACACTCAGGTCTGGTTTTAGAGACTTTTTCCAGGCCTACACATATACTTTCTGGGGTAAAAGTATATACCATCTTGATCAGGCTATCTGACTGCAAACTAAAAACTGTTCAACTGCTCTGAGTTCAAAATGTGTGTCTGATAAATAAATGTTGGCCATCTTTAAGACACACCCACCATTTCTCTCTCTTCTGGGGTGGTAAACAAGTACAGATAGTGGGGTGCAACAGTTTACATTTTCCTGCAGGTGTCACTGTGGTTCCATGTCAGGTTTCATGTCAACCCCAGTAACATCTGGTCCATGCATTTGGCTTAACCCCTGACCCCTAGGTCATTACATTACATTACATTTCCTGTCATTGGAACTTACAAGTTCAGTTTTGTATGATGGTTTATGTCTTCCTGGGTCCTAAACCTGTCTCCCTTATCTGGAGAGGTACCATATCCACACTAGCCATTATATAAATTCTGGCTATATTGTATTTACTCCTAAAAGCCTTTTAAAGAGACAGTATCATACTCTAAAGTATATTACAGCACATACAATAGGAACCCAAATAATGGATATAGGCCTATCATTCGACAGCGCGTACTGATACATATTAATGAATGTTCTAACTACGGTTGTCTGGTTGGCAACTTTTGCATTGGTTATGCTGAATTTTACAATGCTGCCAAGGTGCCAGCCAGCCAATCTGGTGGTGAGATTTAAAAGCCTATAACATAATTTCTCTTCAAAACACTAACAATATGGCTTTCAAAACTTAGTTCTGAAGTTTAAAAGGAAAACTTTTTGGAATGGTACTTTCAGGTATTACTCTTTATCTAACTGTTTTTTTTTTTCATTAACTAAAATAAAATGGCTTTTCATCAGTATCCAGTGAACTATTTTCATTTAGTTTTTCTCAATATCATTTGCAAAATACATTAATGCCTTAGATCCAGAGTCTAGTTCTGTGAATAGTGTTGTGAACTGTTTCACCTATTATTTCTCATCATATGTTTGTTTAGCCTAGTTTAGCCATAGGAAGGAATATTAATGAATTGTAACCTGACCAGTAGAATGTAATTCTTAGTTCCTATCACAAACTGTATGTGTAATGTTCTGGATGCTTAATTTAATGCCATGCAGATAGCATAGGTAATATTACAGCTTTGTTATGCTTCCCTCAATGGTACTTTAAGGACCTAAACTGGACTGTGAAGTATAGCTATGGAATTGTCCACTGTGATATTGCTCTGTTAATTTATGTTCTGTATGTGAACAGTCCTGACAGAATGTATACAGCCTTTCAATATTCATTTATTGGAAAATTAAAAAATGAGAAGTTAAAAAAAAAAAAAAAAAAAAAGAAGAGCTGGACAAGAACAAGAAAATTGACGAGTTTGTGCTATGGTACCCAGGGCAGGCTCGGACTTGGTCTCACAGTGAGTCATACAAATATACAAAATTTGCCAGCATACAAAGTCCTAGAGGTCTAGCAAGTCTGCTCGAATGTACAGCTTGCACACCTTATTCTTCAACTGCCCCTCCCTTCCACCCTTCTCCTCCATTGACCCTTCCCCTTGTCCTGTCCCATTCTCTTTTGAAGCAGTCCACTGTTCTACTGGATACCACTTCTGCAGGTAATGCATTCCACCCAAATACCACCCTCTCTGTAAAAAAAGTGTTTCCTCATCTCCCTCCTGAACTTTCCTCCCTCCAGTCTCATATCATAGCCCTGGGTATCCCTCCCCTCAGATCTGGATTCCAGTGCCAGTGACTCTGAGGCACTATTTGGAGTCACTCATAACTGTTCCAAAGACACAGAGCCTCCTGCAAGATACAGAGAGCCATTTAGTAGCTGAGTCCAAGGATGGTACACAGAGAACCTTCCAAAATAAAGCAGAATAACAAGTCTGCATTTGAGGAACTGAGCACTAAATTTGATGCAGTTTCAAAAATTGTTGCAGTCATTGTAAACAATGTTGAATCAAATTCAACTAAAATTTTGAAAATGGAGAGAGATGCTGAAATGATCAACAATACAATGACCTTCTTAAGAGCTGCCAAAGATGTGCTGATAAGTGAGCAAGTTATAACGCACCACAGAATGGAGAGACTTGACAATATTTTGACAGAGTAAAATGTCTGCATTCTCAGTCTACTGGTGGACTTCAGAGCAGAAGAGCTGCTTGCCAGAGCAGAGTTTGTGCTGAAAGAAATATCAGCAAGAGAAATATGTTTGCTCAAAGCCTTCAGAGATTCTTTAAGACATAGTTCCAGTACTGGTGAGTGGTGATTGAGCAGAAAGCAAACAGATCAATGTGGAAGGTGCCAGAGGGACCTACTGTTAGGATTGTAAGGGCCCCCTCCCAGCATGTCAAGGGGCATCACAGGTGTTACAATTGCCTGGGAGGGGTCTCACATATAGCAAGCACAGCAATCCAGAACATACTTGATCACCCAAGCTGGAGTTGACCTCCGGGTGTCCAACAGCACACCAGGGACGGCTAGGCTGTGTAGTCAAAATGGGGTTAGGCAACACAGACACATAATAAACATTAATGTCCAAACCAGCCTGGTGGTGCTGACAATTGAGGTGTTGGACGTCACACCTCACATCACACTGGCAACCCGGGTTTGGGAGTGAGCTCATGTCACCAGGGCTCAGACAGGGAGGGGAGGGGAGGATTGAGCGCCTGAGGGATGACTTTCCTCTCCTGGGGGATTCAGATCTGTGATAGCAGTGGTTCCTGATGGTGGCTGGGAGTGCAACAACTGTGATCCTACTGTAAGAGGGAAGCACTGGTGGGCGTCTTCTGGGTGGGTGTGGGAGCACACTCACGGTGGGCTGGATGTCATTGCATGTCCAAGCCTCAGGGGAGGGATTGAACACAGGAAAAACCCCAGCGTACAGGAGGACGACGGTGGCCTCAAGGACTAGGCCACATGCTCATCACCTGATTTTCCCCAACCAGCTCTCCCAGACTCTCTCCCCCCCTCTCCCCAGGACCTGGCAAGTCTAGCTTCGGAGAAAGGGCACAGAGATAAGGAGCACAGGGTGGTCCTGCCCCGGGTGTGTGGAAGCCATTGGGGTCAAGCCAGGAACCATTGCATGTTGGAGCAGAATGGATCCTGTCCCCAAATTCCTGGTCTGGGGAGTCTCAGGTCAGGCGGCAGGTCCTTGTTCAGAGAGGCATGCCTGAGGGAATTCCTGTGGGCTTGTGACTGGAGGTAAAAATAACTGACAAAAAAAGCCCCATTAATGTCTAACCAAGGAATAATTGGATTCATTATTTGATGAGCTCTGACATTCCTAGAAGTTTGGTACCAGCTTGCACAGTCCATGATTTGGCTTACTGTAGAGTTAGTCCCCACTTCTACATATTTGTGGAGTTTCTGTAGCTCTCTATTTAGCTTCATGATGAAGTGCCTTTACCTGGGTTCTCTCCCACTGGACTTTTACATGGTTCCCTGTGTGGCTTCATGCTGAAGCCCTTTCAAAATGGGTCCTTTCCTCCTGAATGTTTACATATTTCCCTGTTTGGCTTTGTGCTGAAGTACATACAAACTGGATCCTTTCCTCTTGAACCTACTGGCTTTAATTGGGGCATTTGGTGCCCCCCAAATATACGTACTCAGAGTTTCTGGCTGGCAGCCCAAACCACACACTCTGGCAGCTGCTTCCCTCACCTGGAGTGCATCTTCTAGGCCAGGTCCCAACTGATCACAGACAAGGCACAGGTGAATGCCCCTCTCCAAATTGTCTCTTGGAGGCTTCACCCATAACTGGCTCCAGGGTGACTGCCAACTCATTTTGGCTTGTGCTGTGTCCCCTTCTGTGCAAGGAAGCTCCCACCCTATGGGGGGGGAGTCCCTATATCCACTGCTGCTGCCACAAGCTAGGTGTTATTCCTCTGTCCTCTTTCTCTGTCTGGCAGAAAACTTTCCGCCACTATCCAGGCAGATCCTCCTCCTGCCAAAACCCTCTCTGTCTCTCTCTCTCTCTCATATTCCAAGGATGGCTGCTCCCAGCCACAGACTGCCACTCAGACCAGCTGATTCAGTCCTCCAAGACATAGACAATGCCATAAAACAAACGTCCTAACCCTCTTAAAGGAATATGAACCCCATGGGGGGGGTTACAGGATTGTTTATTTATGTCATATTTGACTTTCTCATCTATTGCTGTTGCTGTAATGGCTCCCTAAACCTCTAGAGAAGGGCACCGATAAGTATAAATAGACCTACTACAACTGCTACCTTGAACTCTGTTGCTGGCAAGGATTTCATCCTAAACTTAATTAAGGAAAAAAGATTCTTTCAATATGACGGTTTCAAAGTTATATGTTAGCCGGACTTTTCAAGTAAAACACAACACAGACATCACCACTTGCTGAACTTGGAGCACAAGTAGATTTATTGAAACCTGCCAAAATAAGAATGTTTTTAAATGGACAAATGTATGCTTTTACAGATAAATTGGTTGTGCAGGAATTCACAAAGAGTGCGCTGGTCCTCTTTACCATTCTGAAGTGGGAGATCAGAATGAAGGAGAAGGATCAGCGCATTCGGGGAAAATGGACTACCTACTGGTGACTTCTACTAGTAATGTTACTTATGAATTAGATGTAATTTGTGCCATTGCTAGTTGATTCAAAGCAGGGTCTTATTTCCGCATTTTTACTTCCATGTAGTTGAGGTATATTGTTGCATATAATGTCATGTTGTATGTAACCTGCCTTTGAAAGGACTATTATTTGCAGGGTAATATATGTCTTTCTATTTATTAAATAAATTCCTAGTCAGTCTGTAATGCCATTTTTGAGCCAGCACAGTTACATTATTAAGTTACACATTTTCTTTTTCTATTATCAGCCATATTTTATTGATTTATTCCTTATAAGACTGACATACTTCTAACCTCTCACTGATTTACATAAGGAATAGTGTATGGGCAACCATACACAATAAGGCTGTGTTTCCATCGAGGGGTTGAGATGACATCATAGGAACCACGAGAGCAAAGCTTAAGAGGTCCCAATTTCATCTCATCCCTGAGATGAAAACACAGCCTTGTTTGTATATGGTTGCCCATATACTATTTCTTATAGTATATGGTTCCCCGAGATTCAAGAAGTTACATCTCTGAGTGTTTCAGTTTGACAACATCCCTGACCACTCTCCTACTTATATTCTCTGGTCAAACAAAAGTAAGCATCCCGTCCCCCCCAAGTACCTGTCCTTTTGCAATATCAACAATCTCAACTCCATTAACCTACTACGTGATGTTAATGCAGTGAATTGGACTGCCCTTTACTTCCTGATGGGCATCTCAGTGGCAGTGAACTTCTTCACTGAAGCCCTTCTTAGGATTCAAGATAAACGTTTCCCGATTACTACTAGAAGGGTACATGGTGGCTGCACCAGATGACTCACTAAGGAGCTCTTGGCCCTCATGAAAGAAAAGGATTTGGTATGGATCGTCTACAAATGGTAACCCACTTCTGACCTCTGGCACAATTTTAGGAGATTGCATAACAAATGCAAGCAGTCTGCTAGGGCTCAAAAATGCAATTTCTGGCAGAGACATCACACTGACAACCTTGCCAACTCTCAACAATTCTGGAACACCCTTAACTTCCTCCTTACTTCTCATTCCCATAGCCCTACAGTCCACTGAAACTCCCCCACCAGCCCACTGATGGATCCGTCAGACGTTGCATAAGTGTTTAACATAAAATTCACTGACCTCTCTGCCCACCTCTGTAAACTCCCCTCTCAGCAACCTTCTACTCCTGGAGTGGGTGCTAGTGATCCACCCTATCCAACCCCTTCCCCTGTCACCCACCTCACCTTGCCTTTCTACTTTATGACACTCACAAAAAAAGCTTACACCAAACTCCTTAGGAGTCTCCCCTCTGGTGGGAGCCCTAGCTCCGATGGATTTTACCCCTCTCTGCTCAAGCTTGCAGCCCCTGCCATCTCCCAACCTCTGACTTTCATTTTTAACCTCACTTTGGCCTTGACTACTGTGCCTGTCCCCTGGAAGGTTGCTAAAGTCATCCTTATTTTTAAAACAGGGGACCCCCTCTCCTCTGACAATTACTGACCAATCTCCACTCTCTCCCACCTTAGCAAGCTTCTAGAAAAGGTTGCCCACTGTCAACTCTCTGATCACATTGACAAGTATAAGCTCTTGTGTAATCAGCAACATGGGTTCAGAATGAACCATAGCACCACATCTGCCCTTGCTCTCTTTACTGATCATGTCCTCAGGAACATGGATTGGGGTAAAGCCACTGGGGTGGTGTTCGTGAATTTGACAAAGGCTTTGGACTTGGTCCACCACCCCCTGTTCCTTACTAAGCTCCTCCAGCTCAACTGCTCCCTCGAGACTCAGCAATGGTTCTTGAGTTACCTGACTGGTCACACCTAATCGGTGACTGTAGGTACCACCTCCTACCCCGAACTGCCCATCACTACCGGTATCTCCAGGGTGCCATCTGTATGCAGACGATTTAGTCCTCTACCACAGTGACAAATCCATCCAGAACATATCTTCTGTCCTTACCCAAAATTACAGCTCTGCCCACAATTGGTTCTTATTGAATATGCTCCTGGATAATGACAAGAAATCCAAGGCTATGCTCCTTGGATCTGAGCCCTACCTGGCTAATGCCACTAAATCTAACTCCTCCCTCCTGGTGCTCTCCCCATCTGGACCTCCCCTGCAGTTAGTCTCTGAGTTCAGATATCTGGGTGTAACCCTAGACCCATCCCTTTCCTTTACTCTGTGCACATAAACACTGTTGTACGCAGAATCAATCAAAAACTCAGTGCCACTTATCACATAATAAACTATCTTATCACTACTGCCTGACTAGTCATTGCCTGTGTGAACCTGCTCCCTGTCCTTGACTATTGTCCTCTGATTTACTCCTCCTCTCCATCCTCTACTCTTTGCCACAGACTCTACTCTGTTTATAACAGTGTTTGCTGCTTCACGCTAATGGCTCCTTTCTCCACCCACCATTGAGACTTATATCAGTCTCTTGGTTGGCCCTCACTCAAGCATCACTTTGACTATGTACTTGGTAGTAACACTGATGGCACAATGCATGGGGGTATCGAGTCCCCATATGCTTCCCTCCTCAAGGCACATACTGTCCCCAGGTGTCTGCGTGATAGATTGGCCCCCCTCAGAGGTCCCCAGAGTCTCCACCGTAATGGGGAGTAAAACTCTGTCAGTAGCCACACCTTCTCTATGGAACAGCTTCCCAGCAGCTATCAGCACAGCTGCCTCACTACACTACTTCAAATCCCAACTCAGATCCTGGCTACTCCTGGAATCCACCTGCTCCTGCTCTCCTGTTTAAACCCTCCCCCTCTGGGGTGTAGATAATTATATCCCCTGTCCCTCACTCCTGTCCCCTTTTTTCTCATTCCCCCTCATCCTTACATGCTAGCTGTCTCTCTACCCTCCCTCTCCCCAACCCTACCCCTACTAGTTACCTTGTTTTCCCGTGTCTTTACCTCCTCCTCCTCTCCCTAGATCTTTTTCCTATTCATCCTACCATTGTTCTCCTTATTTATTTATTTATTAGACTCTTGGATTACAACTATGAGTTAAAAGCTCTTTTACATAGGTTCCATATCAAAACAACAAAAATACAGGTTTTACAAGTTCAATAGAGAACATTACACGATATCAGCTACTGCAAAAATCAGACTATACAAGCAAGCAGAGTAATAGTCATTGTACATCGTATGCAAGACAATAAGTCTAGAGGAGATATACAGAAATTATTGTTACTGCCATGATGAAGTAGCAGCCAAAGTGGCTTTGTCCTGGATAAGTAGGTAACTTTTGTAAGGAAGGAGAGCAAAAAAGTAGTTGAGGGAGGGAGCGAAAAGAGGGATATAGGGGTGAGAACTGCAGAATGTGGGGCACATTAATATGGAAGTGAGTGTGGATGTGTAGCATCTAAAATAGCATTATCAGGTGGCAGCCAGTACTCATTAGGGAAGGATAAGATTAAGTGGTGAAAAGAACAAGAGATTGGCTCAGGAGAAATAGGGATGAGGGAAATAGAGGGTGGAAGATGGGGGAAGGGATGTGTAGGTGAGGGTGAGGGTGAGGGTGAGGGTAGGTAGACAGAAGAATTGAAAGGGGGAGTGTACTTAAGGATGGGTAGCTGTGGTTGTGCTAGCTGGACTGCAAGTCATAAGGAGAATCAAGGAGAATTAACTTCTTCTGTAACTACAGAGAACATTTAAAATGGTCCACAGGAGAACATGGTAATTTGGGTGGATTAACTGATGCAATCACAACTGTTATTTGCCAGAAGGTATTGGTGCAGTTTATGTTTGAAAGGGACCAACTTGGTAGCCGAGGAGACATGAGTGGGTAGCAAGTTTAGCCACAAAAAAGCTCTGCAAGCAAACAAAAGTTGTCCTTATGTTGTGCGACAGTGCAGGGCAGCAAAAAGCTGATTATCTGATCCTCGAGTATGGCAGGGGTTAGGGAGGGGGATTAAACACTTTTGGACTCCATGTGGCATGAGACCTAAATTAACTTTCTTTGCAAGCAAGCAGGTTTGGTATTTTATTTTGTCCTTTAATTGCAACCAGCCTGCCTGGGTGTAGAGATCACGTGTGTGTGTGAGGCATGCTGCCCCAGTAAGGAGTCTACCAGCTTTGTTTAGAGCAGTATCGATTCACCTAAGGGATGTAGTAGTGATAGAGCCACAGACAACCAGCCCGTAGCCAATGACAGGAATAACAGAGCTGTGACTTGCCAATCTAAGAGCTTTTACAGTAAGGCTTAGCTTGTGCCTGTAGAGCAGCTACACAATTGAATCCAGAGTGTGTCTATTAGGGGCTTTATGTCAGAGTTTTGTCCTGTGTGTAGTGGAGTGCCACAGGGGTCTGTGTTGGGTCCAATATTGTTTTCAATTTTTGTTTCTGACATGACCGAGAACATAAATAGTTTTATCACCAAATCTGCTGATGATACAAAATTAACAGCCAAAGTAAAAACCGAAGAGGACAGATCTATACTTATAAAAGATCTTATAACATTAGAAAATTGGGCTAAACAAAACCAAATGTCCTTCAATACCAACAAATGTGTTCAAATGCACTTAGGCACATGTAATAATCATTATCAATTCTCATTAAATAAACAAGCCCTTTTATCAGTCACATCACATAATGATTTGGGTACTTTAATCTCCCTTGACTTATCTTTTCACGACCACTGTAATCTTGATATTAGTAAAGCAAATAGAATTTTGGGATGCATAAAAAAGAGCTTCACCTCAAGAGATAGGGGGTGTATATTGCCTCTGTATAAAGCATGTATAAGACCACACTTGGACTATTGTTCCCCCTTGTGGAGTCCATATATGAGGAGGGATATAACTAGGTTGGAAGGGGTCCAGAGGAAAGTGACCAAAATGATTATAAATATGCATAACAAGGAATATGAAGTTAGACTCAAGGAACTAGATCTGTATTCCCTGGAACAACAAAGAATGAGAGGGGACCTCCTCCTGATGTATAAATTGTCCACTGATAACATACTTATGGCACAGTTGGGATTGAGTTGTAGCCAAAGGGAGCAAAACCTCAGAAGTCATAAGTACCAATTGTCTTTGACGTATCCTAAAACAATAAAAGACGTTTCTTCTACACACAAAGAATAATTCACTATGGAATTCCCTACCTAATACAGTAGTGTATTCCCTAAATAATACAGAGTTCAAAAACAAATTAGACCAATACTTATTAAATAAGGGCTGTGCACCGGCATGGCCGGAGATACGCACTTATGGGCTTCGGCCTTTTGTGTATCTATCTTTCATAGTATAGTATAGTCAAACATTAACTGCTTTTGTGATGTTCTCTATGTGTTGGGAATAGGAAAAGGCACTGTCAATGGTGACACAGAGGTATTTGAAATGATGAATAAGTTCCAGTGTGTGCCAGTAGTGTTTCTGATGGTCAATGGGTAGAATCTATGCTTATTTTGGGGGGGGGGGGTTTGAAGGGCATTGCTTTGTTTGTTTTTTTGCAGTTTATGATGAGTTTGTGTTTGTTAAACCAGTCCTCTACAGATATAAAGCTAAGCTTCAATGCCAAGAAGATCAAGGTACTGCATGTCAGAGCTAGAAACCAGGGGAGAAGCTATCAGCTGGGAGAGGTGCAGCTGGAAAGCACTGTGGAGGAAAATGATCTGAGGGTGCTTATAACGGGCAGCACAAACAACTCAGCTCAGTGCAGAAAGGTGGCAGCAAAAGCCAAATGGATGCTGGGGTGTATAGTAAGGAGAATCTCCTTTCAGAAACAGGGAGGTGATCCTTACCTTGTACAGATCTCTGGTCAGGCAGCACCTAGAGTACTGCATGCAGTACTGGAGCCCATTCCTGAAGAAGGACATCAAACTGTTGGAGGGGGTGCAACATAGGGCAACAAACATGATCCAGGGATTGGAGAGGCAGTCCTACGGGGATAGATTGAACGAGCTGAACATGTACTCCCTGAAGGAGGGGAAGGATGGGGGGGATATGATTGAAACCTTTAAATCAATCAATCAATCAAAATCTTTATTTATCCAGGCGGGCACCACTGAGCAAGGCTCATTTGCAAGGTGGACCTGGTCATGAATACATCAAAGTACAGTACAGAAGCAGGTATACAAAAAGCAATAATATACAAAGAAGAAAAAGTATATACAGTGTATACAGTACAGTACAAGGTTGAAATAAATAAAAAAAAAACAGCATTATTTTACAATTGAAGAAGTCAGCAGATGTACAATCAACTGTAGGCATACAGGGATTATAAGCAGAGATCTTTTGAGTGAGGCAGCCTGCAACTACATGTATAGGGGAAAGAAGCCATGTATGTGGCGGCAGGTTAGAGAGGTAAAGAAGAAGAGGTATATATTACTGACGACTGGGGGAAAAATTGGGCTAAAACCACAGAAAGTGATGGTGGCTGTCGTGTACTTGTTTGTTATGATAATGACGGAGGAGAGGTAGATAATTGGGACACTACTATGGATGGGATGGGACTTTTAGCCAGGCTGGAGCTGACAGGGAAGGGTGGGTGCAGCAGGAAGAGTTAATAGGGAGAGAGTGACAGCCAGGGGTAGAAACATGGCGAGCATCAGGATGGAAAGGGGGAGCTGCAGAATTAGTGGGTTAGTGATAAGGAAAACATTTGCAAGGTGCTGTTATGTAGCGATCGTAGAGCACCTTGAAGATATTCAGGCTAACAGGGCAGCTCAGCTTCAAGTTCCTTTGTAAACCATTCCACACTGTGGGTAAAGAGAAGCTTAGAGCAGCTTTGCCGAAATGTGTTTTGACCCTTGGAACTTGGAGGGGAATTAAGGAATAGCTCCTTAGAGGATAGGTGCCTAACACACTCTGGGGAATACAATCTAAGACATATGAGGGGAGCTTGTTGGTCACCGCTCTGAAGGCCCAAAGGGCAGCGTTTCTATTTCTTCTATAGTGAAGGGAAGTCCAGCCTAACGATGAGTACAGGGAGCAGTGGTGTGTGGAAAGTGGAAGGCCAGTAATGAACCTGATGGCTCTGTGGTAGAGGGTGTCCAATTTAGCCAGTGCAGAGACAGTGCAGTGGCTGTACAGCAGGTCCATGTAATCTATTAAAGATAGGAAGGTAGCTTGAACCAGTTGAATCTTGGCCTCCTTTGTGAGCAGGTGGTTAATTCTGTAGAACAGTCCTAATCTTTGCCTTAGTTTCTTTTGTAGTTCTTTGAGATGGTCGGCAAAGGAAAGTTTATGATCAGCCAACTCCTAGATATTTGAATTTAGCTACATACTCTAGTGTTTCTCCAAGAACAGTGGTAATTTGTGGGATAAGCTCCCCCAGCAGGAATTGCCGTATGCAAGGAGGGGGAGAAGAGCATGGCTTTTGTCTTTTTCACATTGAGCAAAAGCTTTTTGTTTATGAGCTGGTATTGTAGAAGGTTAAATTCAGCTTGGAGGTCTTCACAGGCTGCTTCCGGCATGGGACGACTCAAGTACAGTACAGTGTCATCCGCGAATAAGTGGATGTTGGCTTTTTTGATGGAGTCATTGATGTTGTTAATGTAGACTGCAAAGAGGATGGGACCAAGGATAGAGCTCTGGGGTACGCCCCTCAGCATAGGTTTTAATGGAGAAAGATCACCTTCAGCTTTAACCTGCTGTTTCCATTCTCCGAGGTAGTCTGCAAACCAGCACATAGATTTATGGTCCAGGCCTAAGGTGCTTAGGGAGGAAAGAAGCAGGCTGTGATTGACTGTGTCAAATGCCTTACTAAGATCCAAGATAACGGCACAGACATGCTTCTTGTTGTCAAGGTCTAGGAGCCAATCATTGGTCACCTTAGCTAGGGCTGTTATGGTACTGTGCTTTGCCCTGAATCCAGACTGAACCGGTTTTAATAGGTTTCTGGATTCTAAGTATACCCCTAGCTGGCCACGCACTATTTTTCCTAGTAATTTAGACAGGATAGGGAGGAGGGAGATCGGTCTGTAATTATTTAGATCGCAGGGGTCACCTGCTTTTAATAGAGGGATGACATGGGCTATTTTCCATTGAGGGGAAGGCTGCCCTGGGAGAGTGACATGTTGAATAGGTGGGTGATTGGCACCGCAAGCACATGGTAGGCACATTTCAGATAGTATGGCTCTAAGAAGTTGGAGCCTGCTCCCTTCCTGGTGTCCAGCTGCAGCAGTAGGTCTTCCACCTCTTTTAGAGAGACAGGTAGGAGGGAGAAGGCCTCCTCAGTAGAGGGAGACTCATGGGTTGCTGGGTCCTGAGCTGTGTGGAGGTCATTGGTAGGAGAAGTGTCAAATACTAGCCCTGCCATTGCAAAATGGTTATTGAGGGCTTCCAATATCACCGATCGGGTAGAGATAACGCTGCCACCGGACTTAATTTTTGCTGGAATGGAATTACCAGGTGCATGAACAGACATGTCTTTTAATGTTTTCCAGAGCTTTGAAGGATTTCTTGAGGCAATAGGATAAATAAGGCTAATACAGAAGGGATTTTCCAGCTTAGAAGAGAGAGGGATGTGAGAGGGCATCAGCTGAGATTGGAGCGGAGAAGATTCAAGAGGGAAATTAGAAGACATTTTTTCACTGAACAGGTGGTGGACAGGTGGAATGCTCTGCCTGAGGAGGTGGTATTTTGTAGAACAGTGGGCAGCTTTAAGAGGGGCTTGGCAGGGTGGGGGGGCTGTGATGAAGAGAGATGGGGAGGATGGGGCAGCTACAAGTTTGAAGGGCTAGCTGCACAATCAATAGACCACAAGGCCTGCTTCTGCTGGCATTTTCATATGTTCATATGTTCGTATGTAAGCTGGAGCTGCTGTTCAAGAAGTTTAGGATCCAAGTTATTCATGAATATTATAGCATTGTCCGCGCAGAGCAGGATCTGATCCTGACATGAACTAGGGAGTCCATTTAGGAAGATGCTGAACTGAAGGGGGCCCAGGATGGACCCCTGTGGGACACCAGAGTGGACTTTTGGTGGTCTGATAGAATGTCTGTGATCTTGTCTTGTTGGAGTCAATTGACTAGATAGCTTCTGAACCAGTTTCTGGTATCATGTGAAAGCTCTGTGTTGGCGAGTTGCTCCAGGAGGAGATTATGGTTCAAAGTGTCAAAAGCCTTTGTTAAATCTATAAAGACTGCCCCTGATAGCTGGCCTTGGTCCAGAGTATTGTGAATAAAACTGGCAAGCTCAATTAGGGCTGTGGTGGTGCTGTGGCCACTGCTCTACTACTGCACTACTCCTGCTCTACTTTCCCTCCTCCTTACCCTAGTACATAGCACCCTTGGTGTGTGCCTCCATGTCAACACTGGCACTTAGTTTCTCTGCTTTTCTCCATCTCCTCCCTAGCACCCTTGGTGTGTGCCTTTATTTACTGCCACCAGCACCTAACTTCCCTGCTTCCTCCCTATTCATCTCTATCTAGGTACTGTTGCTTGTTGAACTGTTTATTCTACTACGTTCCTATGGTACAATCTGTTTACCCTGTTTCAAATAAGTATTACTGCTTCTAACTGATTTTTTTTCACTACCCTGTGTGAATCTACTGTTGTACAGCTAGTTATTTGCTTTCATCTGGCTTGCAACTGTACAGTTGTTAAGTTACTTCACTGTACCACTGCTTATTATGCTGTGTATGTTTCCGTTGGGACATGTGTCTGTACAGCTTGTAATTTGCTGCTCTTTTTGGATTGTAAATTATTTTTAACATTTTGATTCTGTGCCATTGTTTGAGGCCCAGGTCGTTCCCGAAAATGGTCCTTGGATCAGTGCACTTACCCAGTCAACAAAGTCTTAAATAAATAAATAAAAAACAATTTCTCACACCTTGTGTTGTGCTCTCGCTTGCTGTCAGCAGTCATCTGCTGCGAAGTCCATTGATGCGGTTCCGTTCCCGTCCTGAGCCTTCACAGATTTGTGGTAGCAGTTTATTTAAGAAAAAGAAAAAAAAAATGAAATTAGTATGGTTTGGAAACAGAGAGACGACTACGGCAGTCTGTATCCAAGCCATCGCGATGAACCACTCGACAAGCAGTGCCACCATGTTTGTTTCTTTGAACAGCTCTTTTTGTTCCAATTAGGTGGCGAGGAGTGCAACATAAGGAATATTAATTATAGAGCGCACACAATAACTTGTAGAATGTGCACAACTTTAAGAATGTGCATAACAAGTTTTCAGCAGCTGCTGATATTCATGTATAATGAAGCCAAACCATATACTATAATTTATCATATGACGTACGCATAGGTCAGTCTTGTATTATAACTGATCATTTTCATCTCCCTATACTGTAATGGTATAAATCTTTAAATGTTAAGACTTTTAATAATCTTCTGATGGCCCAACTGAAGCATGTTGTGGTTTCGTCTCAGTGACCTAGATTCTGGAGAGAACTCGGGAATCACTCATGGGTGGCCAGGCTGAGGGAAGTGTGCTATTCAGCATCCCAGTGCACTAAGACTTCTCAATGCATGCCTGCAGAGCAGAGATATAATGAGCCGGTGGCATCACTTGTTTCATGTGCCAGCACTTCAAGGCCTCAGTCCCTCAGAAAACCCCCGACTGCTTCATTTGCAAGGAAATAATTATACAGTTTTATTTTTGATTATGGGGAGGGGGTCTTATGCCTCTTTAAGAGTTTTATTTTGCACTCACAAGAGCTCCCAAGTATACCAGGACCCTCAGCACCCCATCCACCAGCACTCACTTGCCTCCACATAGCCTTGGTTTGCCCCCCAAGGCAGGGAGGGGCTGGGAGATAGAGATATTGTGAATTTAACGTTTGCTTGTGAAGTCAAGAATTTTGTACATAGTACAATGAAGTTTTTCCCAGCTTCCTACAACTTTGCTCTGAAAATTTTGTTTGTTAAAAATAAACCCTGTCTCCCACCACCCACATGACACCTTTTCCTACCTTGCTCCCTCAGCCGTGCCATGATAAAATAGTTTCTCCCAATACCACCCTCTTGTACCCAAATCTACCATTTCCTCTCGTACAAGCAGGCAAAGTGACTGCAGTTGAATGACTTAATCATAGCAGTGGGCTGACCAGCATAGCTTTGTTAACAAAATCCCTTTCTGCCACCCTGTTTATGTCCTAGCTCCCCTCCTCCCCAGCCCAAACTAAAATTTCAGTTCAACACCCACCCCCATGATTCTTTAGGCATCCATACCGCCACTCAGCCATCCCATTATACTCATACTAAAAGATGTATTCTCTCAAAGTGGGTAGTTGTCTCTGTCTTCTTTCTTCCTTGGAGATCCACCACTAAATGAATGAAAAGGAGTGTGCAGACTTATAGTAATAACTGACTGGGGTATTACTATAGGTTCCTCCCCTCCATTTTATTCATTCAGTTGTGACTGGCCAAGGAGGAGGTACAGAAGAGACAGCTGCACACCATGGGATGAAAATATAACTTTTAATGTGGGCGTTGTGGTGGGTAGCATGGTTGTCTAGAGGATGGTAATGGTTAGTGTGTTGTATAGAAATGTGGGTTTGGGCTGGAGGAAGAGGGGTAGATATAACTTGATGAGAGTGGGGGGATGGGAATTTGTTGTAGCACAGCTGTTCTTCAGCCCAATATTATGATCAGCACATTCAATTGCAATCTTTTCTCCTAGGTGGTGGGGAGATGGATTTGGGTACCAGATGATGGTGGTGGTGGGGGAAGGGTGATAATTTTTTTTGGCAAGAGTGGCGGGGGAGGGGGGATGGGTGTTATGTGAGTGGGGAGAAACAGTTTTTTTTTAATTTTTTTAGCAAGAAATGTCTCACACTGTGCACTTTGAATGCAAAGTGCTGCTGTTGGAATGTTTGCTTGGCAACTTGACTACTTCCCTTGGAGAAGTTATTCACAGGTGAAGTGTCACCATGCAAAGACTTCACCTGGTGAAGTGGCCACTTTACTGGGCAAAGAACATCGGGAAGTGTTGCTTTGCACTTCATGTAGTAGGAGAACTTCAAAAATACCATCATAAACTGAAGTTCCTTGACTTTACATATCTCTAGCTGGGGGATATACCCCCCCCCCAATCAGTGGTTGTGCATCACAGGCAGCAGTGCAGCAGAGGTGTGCTGCCCCAGATATACCAGGATTTGTTATCATGAACATCCAACTATTTTCCACCAATTTGCTTCCTCGTTCCTCCGCCCCTCCCCCCATGAGATGCTGTAGGTAGAGACACCAGGCTCAGGCATGCACTTAAAGTATGCTGTCATGCAGCATCGGCCAGCATCTCCCCACTCCAATGACACACTGGCCATGCAGCTGCACTTGTTATCCACCAGATGGCACTGCTATGACAACATTGCACTGCCTTCCTTGGTGTTGGAATTACAGTTTATGAGCTAGAGGGGCCTAGGAGGGTCCTATCTTTAAATTGAGTCTCCCTTCCCATTATAAGTCAGTGGCAGTGATGCCTGAGCTACTGGGGTTCACTTTAGAGCTAGGGAGGCCAAGTGCTGGTAAGCACCCATATAATTCCAACACTGGCTTCCTCTAGGACTCTCAGTCTTCATCCTCTCAACAAAAACAAAAATGGCCACTTAGAGGGAGAGGTATTACCCCCGGTGAAGGAAGTGACCACGAAAACAAAACAAAACAAAAAAAAAGTACACATACTACACAGAATAAACTGCTGGAAGCACTGTTCTTGCTGAATAAAGTGCACTTTATTTCACCATCTCAGTTAAAGCAGCATTACATATGAAGCCATCAGGAGTGGAATTTTTTTTTTGGTTTTTTGTGGCCTCTTCCTCTCAACTGGACCCTGACAACCCAGGCTCATTGCCAAATCAAGATTGCTGGTGTCACAAGTGGTAGCCACTGACAGGCCACCGCCGCCCCAGCAGCAGTGTTTGATAGCAATGAAAAGTTTGACTTGTACTTTTTTTTTTGAAATTAGGTTGCCCTCTTCACTTAAATTGCATGGTGCCCCCTTTCCTCATTTTGAGTCTCATTTACTTCTTTTTGTTTATTTGTTTTTTTGCAGTTGAAATAATATAAGGAGTAGTCCTTTTAATATTGCTTTGACCAGGTTTTCATTAGTATTCGGTACTGTTTTGGTCCACCCATTGTTTAAGATCACTCCCATGTGACTATAGTGAGTTAGCATGCAGCAGATTGTGCTTCTCACATTACGGGACAATGGGTGTATAAGAACAGAAGAGAATACTAGTGAATGGAAGAAGCTGACCTGGATATTGTGGCATTACTGAGTTATGGTGCACTGAAACCATGACTGGGACATGGCCATACTGGGCTATACTCTGTTAAGGAAGGGCTGGGTGGGAAGGAAAGGAGGAGGAGGTGTGGTGCTTTATGTGAGGGAAAGCATGAAAGCCACGGAGATACAGGGAATACAGGGAGAGGCAGAGGTACTGTGGGCCTCCCTGGAGATGGGGAATGGAGCCACTATTCACACTGGAGTGATCTGCAGATCTCCAGCACAGAGGGAGGAATTAGATGAGGTACTGGTGGAAGCCACTGGCAAGATGGCAGAAAAGGGGGAGATGCTGTTGATGGGAGATTTCAACCTGCCAAATGTGGATTGGAGCCTCCCAGCAGCAGCTTCAGCTAAAAGCAGGGACATTCTGGACTATCTGCAGGGGGCATTCCTCAGGCAACTAGTCAGTGAACCCACTCATGATGGGGCAATACTGGACCTGCTACTCACTAACAGGAACAGTGTTGCAGACATCAAGGTGGCAGTCCACTTGGGGACCAGTGATCACCATACGGTGTATTTTAATATAAGTATGGCTGTAGAATCAAACCACACAAGAGTGAGGGTCCTGGATTTCAAGAGGGCAGATTTTTAAAAGATGGGAGAATGCCTCAGGGATGACCTAACAGGGTGGGTGACCTGGGTGGGGTGGAGGTATAGTGGATGAAGGTAAAAGGAATCATAGTAAAGGCAAAAAATCTCTGCGTCAAACGACTAAGCAAAAGCAAGAGGAAAAAGAGACTGTTATGGTTCTCAAAGGAGGTGGCTGAAAAGGGTAGCATTCAGAAGGTACAAGGAGACTCAGAGAGAGGAGGATAGGTAGGTGTATCGAGGGAAGCAGGGAAAGCAGTAAGGAGTGCAAATGTGCAAACTGAAGAGAGAATTGCCCAGGAGGTAACGGAAGGGAGCCAGACATTTTTTAGATACTTTATGTAAGTGAAAAGAGGAAAACCAGAGGTGGGATTGTAAGGTTAAAAAGGGAAAGGGGGGACTGTGTAGAGGGGGGCCAGGAAAAGGCAAACATCCTGAACAAATACTTTTGTTCAGTGTTCACAGAGGAAGGAGAAGGGGAGCGGCCACAAAAAAGTAACAAAAGCTCTGGAGGAAGGGAGATGGACACTAGTCCTTTTTTGGAAGAGGGAGTCCTGATATGACTTGCGAATCTGAAGGTGGACAAAGCAGTGGGGCCAGATGGGGTGCATCCAAGGGTATTGAGGAAGCTCAGGTACTGTAAATACAGGCTGCACCTCTGTCAGTTCTATTTAACAGTTCACTGGAAACAGGGGCGGATGTAGTCCTATTACACAAAAGTGGCAGCAGGGAGCAGGCTGGCAATTATAGGCCAGTCAGACATCAGTGGTGGCAAAGTTAATGGAATTACTGCTGAAGGAAAGGATAGAACTGTGGAATATCTTGAGGAATATCTTGAATCCATTTGGATACATGACCCAGGCAGCATAGGTTCACAAAGGGGAGGTCATGTCAAATGAATCTGATTTATTTATTTGGCTGGGTGACCAAGTAACTAGATCAGAGTGGAGTGGTGGACGTGGCCTACCTACATTTCAGTAAGGCGTTCAACACTGTTCAACATAGGAGAGTAATGAGCAAGCTTGGTAGCTTAGGAGTGGGTCCAAAGGTGGTAAAACGGATAAGAAATTGGTTAGGGGATAGGTGACGACAGAGGGTGGTGGTAAACAGATTTCACTCCAAAGAAAGGAGGGTGACCAGTGGAGTGGCTCAGTGATTAGTACTGGGACCAGTCCTCTTTAATGTCTTTTTGAGTGACATTGCAGAGAAGCAGGAAGGGAAGGTTTGCCTCTTTGCAGGGGACACCAAAATCTGCGATACAGTGTACACTCCATGGGGGGGGGGGATGAGCAGAGACCTAAGAAAGCTAGAGGAGTGGTCAAGGGTATAGCAGCTGGGTTTCCTATGCAAAAAAGTGCAGAATAATGCACTTAGGGCACAGAAACCGAGGGGCAGAGTATAATATGGGTGGAGTGGTATTGGTGGCCACCAAGCAGGAAAGAGACCTGGGGTAATCATATTGGATGGCTTAAAGGTGGCCAGGCAGTACAACAAGGCAGTAGGGAGGGCAAGTGAGATGCTAGGGTGCATATGGAAGGGCATTACCAGCATAAAGGGGGAGGTGGGGTTGCCCCTGTACAGATCACTGGTATGACTACACCTAGAATATTGTGTCCAGTTCTGCAGAGCACATCTATGGAAGGACACAGCCAGAGTGGAGGCAGTCCAGAGGAGGGCAACTAAAATGATGCAGAGTCTGCATCAAAAACCCTATGGGGAAAGACTAAAGGACCTCAGTATGTACACCTTGGAACAGAGGAGGGACAGGGAGACGGGAGATATGATAGAGACCTTTAAATACCTCACACGGGTAAATAAGGTACAGGAGGGGAGTATTCTCCAGAAGAAGAAGTGCTCAACAACAAGGGGACATGCTATGAGGCTGGAGGGGGATAGATTCAGGAGAGAAGTGAGGAAGTAGTTCTTCACAGAAAGAGTGGTGAATTCCTGGAACTGCATTCCAGCGGAGGTGGTGGGGGTAAAAACAGTGGTAGGAGGGATAAGCACAAGGGAATCGTAGTGGAAAGGAAGGGGGTGGGGAGAGCTGTAGATCAGGCATGATCTGAGGTAATAGTGTAAGAAGGGAGAAATGGGCAGACTGGATGGGCCAAGTGATCCTTATCTGTGTCAAATTCTATGTTTCTGTGTAAACCTGGTCTGTAACATAATAAAAGGAGTGCTCCTTTTTAGTATTTCAAATGTTAAAGGAAAGTCTTGAAGTAAACTTAAAATGTGGAAAGAAGAGTATCATACAGGTCAGGAGATAAGGTCAAAATTTTCACAACTATCATGCAATGCTACCTTAAGATATTCTGATGTTTTCTGCAAGTTTGCATGAATTACAGATATTCATTCTTCACTCTCCTGGGACACAGCTGTCTATGTTATTTACCAGTGCTTTATGCTGTCGGTAGAATGCTTGTCTCCACATCTTATTTTGTAAAAACTGACTCCAACTTTTTATGGAATGCACAAAATAGCTGGCACCCAGCCAACAGGCATGCATGGCCACAGAGAGCAAGCGTGTGCAGTAGTTCAGCTGGGATAGGTCGGCATTATTTGGTTCACTGACTTCATAGTTCATTAAGAACCCAATAAGTTCAACATGAGCAAATGTCTGCACATGTGATCCATACGCAGAAGATTCTGCCCCTGCTTGGTACAGTAGCATGGGGTTCAGGTTCAGAAATTCAATACCCAAATATCCCAAATTCTACTGTGGGCTACCATGCTCGAAACCACTGGCCTGTCTGGCACATTACCAGTTTGAGGTATGATTGTACCAATCAGTCATTGGACAGAAGTATGGACACCTCAAGAACCTCTTGAATCCACCATAAATATACCAGGCGGCAAAGGCTGTCATTATTTGGTCATAATTCTGTTTTCTTAATGGTCATGTGTTCAGACTTCAGTAGCTTTTCACTCCCTCACCCCATGGACATATTTGTTACCTCGTAGAATAAACACTGTTTAAAAACAAATAAATTATGTTTTGAACATAGAAAAGATAAACAATGTTCTAATCTGCTATGCTTCGAAGTAGGTTTTCAGACTTACATCTGTCTTTCCATAACACTCAAGAGACAGCTTATTTTAATTAAAAGTTGCATGCCATACCTCTCCCCCTCCCTGACTCCCAAGCAAATGTCAACATGTTAAACATGAGAGGAAACACTAACAGCTACAACTCTTAATGAGCATCTGGGGAAGGGAGAATATTACAGGAACAGTGTGACAGGTTAAGTCCCACCAGCACTAGTGCACAAGCAGCTGTCAGCTGCACAGGGGCCAGAAAGTCATGGGGCAACAGGGGAGTTGGTAGGATTTGGGAAAATGAAGGCCCAAACATTGTTCAGGGGGTAGAATGGGTTTGCTACCTCCTATGTTAAAGGGACATGGTTGTCTTAGGCCTCAATGCGGCTCTAGTTTAAAAAACAGTTTCTGATTGGTCACATTCCGTAGTTTGCCGACATAGCTGGTTTGATTCTGATTCTTTTTTCCTTTTCATCTGTTGATGGAGTATCTGGGAGCAGAACCATGATCACTAACATGAGGAAGTGTACAACCCAGACAGAAGCATGTGATCACTAGGATACTAAGTGGGTTGGGGGGACCTGAATCAGCAAAAGGCTACCATTTGTTAAATGTGAAGTGGGGACACTGAAATGGAAGTTGACAAGGCATATGTAGAGCTCTGTGACAAAGTGTACGGATGTTGTGTCCTGGCAGCCTTCGAGCTGGCCCTCTGAGTATTTAACTACCGTATCTTGATATCTTGTAATGAAATTGTAAGGCTTGAACCAACAATAAGACAAAGTTAAAAAAAAGTGAAAAACAGACTGCCCATCATACTGGTGTTACCACACAAAAACATGTTTGTTTAAGGTCTTTGATCAGCTCTCAGTGCATCTTTCATGGAACCAAGAATACCCCCTGCACAGTCTAGCCACTCATGAAATAATGGAAGGAGAGGAGACTATTGCATCCTCATTGACTGGAGTGATTGGGGTGCTCTTAATATTCAGGAAGTATGCAATAATAGTAGATCAAGGATTTGAAACAAAGGTTGGGTGTAATAACAGCATTGTCTGAGTAGGGATCTTATCCCATTTGCCTGAACAGGACAGAAATAGGCAGTGTTTTGGAAGAAATGGCCACAGCTATGTGTTCACTATAAATGACTACAACAAGTAATAGACTGATGTGTGTAGCTTGGTAGTGTAAGCAAGCATCTTTTTCAGCCATCCTACCTTCCCTGGTCTATCCATTTGCCCCCTGCGGACCCACAGGGTGAACCTGTCATCCTTTAAAAAGGGAGGTATCACCTCCGGAGGCACTATGGCCTCCAAGGCCTAAGAGGTGACTCCAGAGCTAAAAGTTGTGTGCCCCTTCCCCATCAGAGGGCACTACACGTGCAGGCCAAAGCCCAAGGATGCTAGCCCCTGACTGGCCCCTCAGGCTCCTCATCATTGGGGCCTTGCCTCCTGCCAGCCTTAAGTGGAACTCTGGTAGCCTTCCGTTGTTACCCCTTTTATACTCTACTTGTGAAACTATTATGCTGCTATGCTGACATGACTGCATAGGGGCTGGAACCTATGGGCAAGGAGGGGTGATAGTAGCCCCACTTTTGGCCATGAGTATTTAAATCGCCCCTTTAAAGCATGCTTATGGTCAGAAAGGAAGCAATCACAGTCTCTTGTGTTATTACTACAGCCCCCCCTTCACATTTCCCCATGTTCCAGCACCCATGCGTGACTGTGACATCCTGCATTATTTTCCTACCACTATCCTGTTAGAAGAGGTGAAAAACCCAGAAAAACTTCATGGGGAAAAACAGGAAAATTCTTCCTCAGCCAAGAAGGCAATCCCTCTTATTGAGGTAAGAGGCTCCCTACCTGCCCTTCAGCCCTATAATCCCTGCCTTCAGGGTGAATGGCTGGGAATATCAACTGGAGGAAGGAACAAAGAGGCCAGGTTACCATGTCAGGATCATTTTACAGTCTCTTTGCTCCTCCCCTCCAGCCTGACAGTCCCCCAACCCTGGGCAGACCTACAATCCTATCTTTACCCTCCTCTTTTCTCTTCTCCTATCCTCCCCTTCCCTACCTAACTTTGCCAGGTAACAGGGAAAGGGCCCACAGACTAATACATGTAGGCTTCAAGGGGCCCCTTTGCCTGCTTGCTATTGTTTGAGTAGGGCCCTTATCCCCTTTACCAGAAGAGAAGATACATACATAGTGTTTTGGAAGAAATGGCCACAACCATGTGTTTATTGTAAAGAGCCACAGCAAGTAACAACATCACGTGCACAGCTCAGGGTGGATCTGCTAGCCTTTAAGGGGGGGGGGCACTGCCTCTGGAGGGACTATGGCCTCCGAGACCTAAGGGGTGGCTCCGGAGCCATGTGTTGTGCACCCGTCCCCCATCAGAGGGTGCTACACCCACAGTCCAAAACCCAAGGATGTAATCCCTGACTGGCCCCTCTTACTCCCCATCATTGAGGCCTTGCTGCCTGACAGCCTTGAAAGGAACCCATCTATATCAGAGGCAGGTTCATAGATATATAGATAAATAGAATTTGACAGCAAATGAGGACCACCAGGCCCATCTAGTCTGCCAATAGTCCTTTTACTCTATCCCCCCAAGTGTCCCCTGACTACCCTTTTTATGCTGCCCTAGGGTTTCCTTATGTCTATCTCATGCATTCTTGAATGCCTTCACTGTTTGTACCCCTATCACTTCTTTGAAGAGGCTGTTCCAGACATCCACCACCCTTTCAGTGAAGACGTACTTCCTCACATTCCCCCTGATTCTACCTCCCTCCAGTCGCATATCATGCCCCCTTGTTTTGGAGCATTCTTTTCTCTGAAAGAGACCTGCCCCTGGGCCCTATTAAAACCATTGAGGCATTTAAAAGTCTCTATCATATCCCCCCTCTCCCTTCTCTTTTTCAACCAATACAAGTCTAGGTCTGCTAATCTTTCCTCATATGTCTTCTGGTGCAGCCCCTGTACCATCTTTGTAGCCCTCCTTTGTACTGCCTCCAATCTGTCTATATCCTTTCTAATGTGTGGCCTCCAGAACTGTACGCAGTATTCCAGAAGAGACCTCACCAGAGATCTGTAAAGTGGCATCATCACTTCCTGTTTTCTGCTGGATATACCCCTCCCTATGCACCTCAACATGCCGCTACCTTCTTTACCACTTTGTCTAGTTGCTTTTAGGTCATCTGTTATAATCACCCCCAAAACTCTTTCCTGCTTGGTGGTTGTCAGCATCCCCCCCCCCCATGAATATTTTCATTTATTTTATTTATTTATTCATTTGTTTACCGGGTAGGTGCACTGGTCTGAGAACTGTTTTCAGGCATGACCCTGGCCATTCAGGATGGCACAGGAATACAGCAAGTACAAAGGCGGATGAAACAAGGCACAGAGTCATCAAGTAGACAGTGGTAACAATACAGGATATATTTACATGAAGGTATATACCTATATATATGTGGCATATATATGTTATTGTTGTATGTTATTGAACTTAATGTAACATTATTGTCCTGTGGTACCATTGCTGTAATTAACCCCGGGTCGCTCCTGAAAAAGGACTATTATTGGTCTCAGCGGGCCTACCCGGTTACAAACATTTAAATAAATAAATAAATAAAGTATATATAAAGGATATGCAGGGGGAACCTGTGTGATATATGATTTATGCACATGAGTGCTGTTTGACCTGGAGTAACCTCAATAGTGGCGAAGCTAATGCAGTGAGGGCTAAGGCAAACAGCACATGTGCATAAATCATATATCACATAAGGTCCCCCTGCATATTTCATTTATGCAATAGGGAAGGATCTCATCTGTATGTGTAGTTTTAAAATAATTTTTTTAAATAAAAAAATATGGAAATGTGTGGGTTTATGTTGTGCTTTGCCAGGTTGATGCACCATCCTCTGTGGTTCGTTACAGCTGATTGGCTGATAGTATGGCTTGACAGTTTTTAAAAGAAAAAAATGGTGGCTGAGTTTAGCGAGTGCTGATGGCACGAATAGAGAAAACATTGGTTGAGTTTAGTGAGCGCTCGTTGACAGAAAAGTAGTCGCTGACATCAAGTTTTTAATTTTTTAAAGCTATTTCTGTATGAGAGGTGGAAAGTTGGACTACAGCGAGTAGCATCAGGAAGAAAAGGTGACCGAGCTGATGGACTCATACTGCCAATGTGAGCGAGCGACCGGGGGAGAAAGAAAAAAACAACTGCGGTTTTGGAGAGACAGAATTTGAATTTCATGTTAGCAGGTTAGCAGTTCTGTTGCTTGTGGGTGATGGATGCAGAGGAGAGATTTAAAAATAGCTGCGGTTTGGGTATGCGGCAGTTCTTTAGAAAGTCAGGGACTGAGGCAGTGTGGGATGCAGTCAGAAAGGAGACAGTGGCAAGAAGAGTGAGAGTGACACATGCTGCTTCATGGTGTGTGATTATTTGATATGAGGAACAAATTTAGACGGATGATGCTGAGGAGAGATTTTAAAAAAACAGAAAACAGATTTTGGAACTGGATGAGTTACTGTGGATGGGGAAAGATTTGTAGACAGCACTATTGACTGTGTGAGTGTAAGAAAGTGAAAGTGTGTTAAACTAGAAAGTAATCTGGCACTGTATGTATAAATTTATTTATACATACAGTGACTCAGATAAATGCATTTCACTGACCTACGCAGCCAGAATAGTGTTATGCTTGTGCAACTGTTAGTTTGGTTTTGGCTGTTCACACTCTCTATTCCAGAGGAATTACCACCCTGTAGGGGTACGACGGCAAGGAGCTCTCGGGGAGGGTTCCACCCCTAGAGGTGCCACGGGGCGTTCCCGTGGCTAAAGGTACCTTAGGAATCCCTAAGGAGAGAAGTGCTGCCGCTGGAGGAGGAGGGAGGATGGTGGGGCAAAGAAAAATGCTTCACAGAGAGGCTTAGAGGAACTGCTGCTTATATAGCTCAGGAAGTGGGAGTGGCTGGCTGTGGCACCGAACTTCAGGTATACATTTATCACACTGAATATATGTCCACCCTATTGCATACATATATATATATGTATATGTGTGTGTGTGTATATATAATATAGATAGATAGATAGATAGATAGATAGATAGATAGATAGATAGACAGATAGATATATATATATGTAGTTGCAGCACTATAGAGGAATACAATTCATGACAATATCAGGTAGTAGCCAAGTTGTAATAGAAATTAGGCAAGGTAGGTGATGGAGGAAGGAAAAATGGGCATCAAGGCTGTTTGGGTGCAGACCAAGAAGAGAAAGCAGGGGAAGGGAGTAAAACCATGAAAATCAGTTGGGAGGGCAGGAGCAAGTAGTAGTAGTTGTAGTAAAGTAGTAAAAACTTTATTTTAATACAGGGACAAAAAAACAAATCTTTAGGCTGGTTGGCCTAGTTTACAAGATTGTCCTGTTTTCTACAAGTTGCCTATACATTTAAAAATACTGGCCCAGATATTCAAAAGGGTGGCACATGGTGCAACAGTGTTGCACCATGCGCAACCCACTGACGCGCCCCGGTGTGATATTCAAACAGGAATTGCGCCTGGCACAAATCCCGATGCGCTGGAGCGCATCAATGTCTGGAGTGCAGGTGTGGGCGTGCCCATGCATACTCTGCACATCCCGATATTCAGCCCAGGATGTGCTGAGCCATGCATGCGCAACCCTTACCTGCGCCCGCACAAAGTTGATCAAAAAAGGAGCAACAGCTGGCCACCCACAGGTGAGCTGCCGTGTGCAGGCGCAACACAGCAGCTGCCACCTGTGGGTGGCCACCTTAGCTCCGGCTGCACCTCCGTGGTGGCACCCCCCCCCCATGCCCGATCGCAGGTATTGTTATGAATAAATTACTCCTATATCCCTGGTGGTCCAGTGGACCGCTGTCAGCCCGGTCGCAGGCCTAAGTAAAAAATAAATGATTCCCATATCCCTGGTGGTCCAGTGGACCACTGTCTGCCCGATCACAGGATTAAGTAAAGAAAATAGAAGAATCCTATATCCCTGGTGGTCCAGTGGACCGCTGTCTGCCCGATCGTGGGATTAAGTAAAAAAAAAAAAAGACTCCTATATCCCTGGTGGTCCAGTGGACCCCCCTCCCCACCGCCCACTGATCCACCGCCCGCTCCCCGGTCAGCAGCAGATGGCAGCACCCACCCGTCTGCTGCCCCGCCCGCCGACTGACACCGTAGGTAGGGCTGTCGCCCGTTGGTCCACAGCATGCAGCCCGTACCTTACTACACATTCCAGATATATGATGGATCCATTCACATATCTGGAATGTATCATCTGTCTGAGCTGCACGCCCATTGGCTCACGCCAGGACCAGGGCGACAGCCCTACCACAGTGTCAGTCGGCAGGCAGCGGAGTGGCAGGCGGGTGGGTGCTGCTGACCGTCGCTGGACGGGGGGAAGCAGGCAGTGGGGATCAGTGGGCGGGTGGGGAGGGGTCCACTGGACCACCAGGGATATGAAGTCTTTTTTTTTTTTTTTTACTTAATCCTGCGATCAGGCAGACAGCGGTCTGCTGGACCACCAGGGATATAGGATTCTTTTTTCTATTACTTAAGCCCGCGATCGGGCAGACAGCGGTCTGCTGGACCACCAGGGACATAGGATTTGTTTTGATCTTTCAAATGCCCGCGATCGGGCTGTATGGCACATTGCCGTACTGCAGGGGGCATCGGTCCCCAATGGCTGCTGCCTGTCAGGGCGCCAGGTGCAAGTCGCCGGGGATCCGTGCACCTGCATGCAAAAGGGGCCATAATGACATGCAAATGGCCCCATTTGCGCCTTTCATATATTATGGCCCCATTTGCATTTTTGAATATCGCGGTTGTTGCGCCTAGCACAATGGAACTTGCGCTAGCGCATCCCCCTGCTCCACTCTGGCCACTTGCGCTGGTGCAGTGCCACTGCGCCATGCGCACTGCGGGTGGCCAGGGTGCGATATTTAACGATGCTGAGCCATGGCGCAGCTCCATTGACTATCGCCCAGTCAACACCCCTGCACAGCCAAGCTGAGCTGCGCCCAGGCTTGCACCACAGCCTGGCGCAGTTTGAATATCTGGCCCCCAAAGTACAAAATACAAAATGGGTATTAACATTCACAATAAATATGTAAATCACTCATCATAATTCAATAACATTCTCCAGACTTCCTGTAACCCATTCTTACTAAATCATCCAAAACATTGACATGTTACAGAACTTGGTTTAGTTAATGCCTGCATAAACTGGCTGTACGGTGCAAATGTGCATGCTTGGTTGGGTAAGATATTCCAGTATTTTGCTGCTTGAGAGCGTAATGTCTTTTCCCCATATTTATTTTTAAAAGCCACAATGGAAATTTTATTTTGATAACTTGATCTCTTTAATCTTGAGTCAATTTGATAACACCCTCCGAATAAATATTTGTTTATATAGTGCTCAGGACTATCTGTATGATATTTGTAAATCAATTTTTGCCATCTTGTGGCACATCTTATGTCAAGTGGCAGTCTTTCCAGAGAGGTCAGCACGCTGCAGTGATGTGTTCTTGGACTACACCGCAAAACGTACCTTGCTATCCTACAGTGCACTCTGTCTAGATTACTTAATGGTATCTTGTTTGTGGTACGATACAAAAGATCCCCATAGGTCAGTACCAGAATAATTAGTTGTTCAGTAACCCTTTTTCTGCTATTTTCTTTTAAACACTTAGTTGTTCTTCTAAGGGCTCACATCCTTTTATTTACCCTTTGAATCAATACCCTATATGTTTTTTTTTTTTTATTTAGTATTTTTTGGTGGTAGGGCTCTCTGCCAGGTATCTGCCCTGGTCATGGCCCCCGGACTTCCACCTACTGTCACTGCTAGGTCCCCTGGTCACCCCCAGCTTTCCCTTCAGAGGGAGGGGCCGCGAAACTGGTCCCCAATCCAGTCTGCGGAACAAGTATCTGGTTGGAGGATCCTAGCAACAGTGGCTAATTGAAGCCCAGGGAGGGCTTCATAGAGGCGGAAGCCCCACCTGGATTTTTCTTGAATGGTTCCCCTGTGGAACCGGGTGCGTGCAATGGCGCAAGCCGAGGGAGAGCCCACATGTATCCGTGCATGCTCCCCTTGTAGCATCCACACCCAGCTCCCCCAATGCTCTCGCCTGGCGCCGTGCACCCCAGCTTCTGCCAGGGGGCAACGAAACGCCAATGCTGTGCTTCTCCCCTTCCCAGAGGAGGATAGCAGTCCTTCGGATGCTCCATCCTTCCCTTCTCCTGCTGACCCCTGATGGCCCACCCCTATATGTTTTGCAAAAGTCATATTCTGATCAAAAATAATACCCAAATAGGTATATTCAGTCACTTGTTCTTAAAAAACACCATTATGTACTTTTATATTTAACTGTTTGGAGGACAGAGGATGGGATCTAAGGAGGGAGTGGAAGAGTCCTGGAGAGCCAGCGCTTCTAAGCGGGGGGGCAGGTTATTCCAAAAGGAAGGGGTTGCAGATGAGAAAGCCCATTTACCCATACAGTTGGAGACTAGGGGGCACTCTAACATGGAGCCCGCAGCGAGGCGGAGCTCTCAAACGAACACCTTTGGCTGGAGGAGGTGGGAGAGCAGAGCGGTAGCTCAGTTTTGGATGGCCTTATTGACTGTGCTGGTCAGGAGATAGGTTCGCTGCATTGATGGGGGGAGCCAGCCCAGGGCCTAGTAATGTAAGCAGTGGTGAGTGGAGTGTGGGGCCAAAAGGAAAAACCGGCAGATGTTGTTGTAGGTGGTGTTTAGCCAAGCCAGGTTAGACAAGGAGGTAAGGATGAAGATGGGGCACAGTACTCAGGTAATGGCAGGAGACTGGATTGGTCGATTGCAAGTGTAACCCCTCTTTGGGGGCTTACCTTAATTGCCTACCATCTGACCGTTCCTCATCCTGGTATCCCTGTATCTCCCCAGCTTTCACCGCCACGGCCAAGACCATTCTGTGTCCCCAGGGTTCCACAAACAGCCTCCATGTCTGTGTTTAGCCCACTTGGGCTCACGGAGCAGGATCGCAAGCCACCTGCATTCCCAGATCTGGCTGGCACTTGCATAGGCGCTAGAAATGCGCATTTGTTTTCCGACCGCTGTTGTGGTCTTTTGGAGGATAATCCAGTGGTCCCAGTGCCTGTTTTACTTAAGCAGGGACCGGGGACAAGTGCAAGACCATGGAGAGGCCTATTAAAATATAAATAAGCGGATGCAAAGAAGTGCTGAATCGGAGCATAAGCACGGGGCTCATAAACAACTCATATCCCCATATGCACATTAATATGGAGCTGCTGCTTCTAGGGGCATAATGTTACGGGGCAGCGACTAGAAAATTTTCTAAATTGCCAGTAATAAATATTGCCTGTCACCTTATGTAAGTGAAAATAGTGGGTGCAGTAATTTGGTAGCCCTGGCTAGAATCTGTATGCCTCGGCTAGTTCTGGATGCCTGTTTATTCATTTAAGTAGCCTTGATGGTCCAGTGGTATTTGGGGCCATTGGTGTGCTATTAAAACAGCATGAATAATTTACATTGATGCCTTTTTTAAATACAATACAGTGCCTTTTGTAACTGAAATTCCCCAGTTGCTGTTTATTTTGTTGTACAGCGGCAGCTGTGTGGCGCCTAGGCACCAAGGAGAGGGGCAGAAAGTGAGGAGAGATGTGGAGAGCCGAGTTGCGGCTCCATAGTGTATAGCACTGTTGTGCTAAGGAGAATCTCTTTTCATGAGCTGAGGGAGCGGCTCGGCATGTACAGCGAATGCGGCTGTGGAAAACACCAAGGCCTGCCAGACCATTGGTCAGCTCGAGAGGGGAAACACGGAGAGAAGTATGCTCCTCTCGATGGCAAGAGACCAGAAATTTTAAATAAAATAATTTGTTTGGCAGGCAGTAAGCACAAGGATAATAATTTAGGACTGGCTGCCATATATTTAAAATCAAATGAAAAGGGGGCACATAATGAATTGGGGATGAGCTCCCAAATTTAAAGCACAGTCCAGACGCCGTGATGAGCAGCTAGGGAGACTGATAATGTGTGAAAAGCCAAGCACAAACGTTTAATGTAAATAAGCACTAAACTTCATTAATTAATTAAAACAATGCCACAGAGGGCTAGACTACAGTCACATGTACACATCCATATGTATCTTATGCTACATAATTGTTTAGTTTATAAAACAGAGCTGGTTAAAAGCATAGAGTTACAGTACTATGAGTCAGTATAATTTAAAAGGTAAAAAAAAAAATGCAACCTTTTTTTTCTAAAAGGCACTGCTAAGCCATTTTAAGTTGAATTAAAACCAAACTTGGCACATTTATAGGTTAAAATGTGGTCTATCACATTTATAGGTTAAAATGTGGTCTATCAGGTAAAAATATTCCCATCTGGTTAAAAGTTTAGGAAGGAGGGGGTGCTGACCTGTTAAGGTGGAGTAGTCTCGGAGGAGAAGCTGTAGCCCTGAAGCCATGCTGGCAGGCAGGAAGGGTGATAGAAGTGCCAGGAAAGGGTGCATGCTCTTGGGCAGGAGTGGTTACGGGAGCTCTTGGGACACAGCCCCTGGAAGGAATATCACTCCAGACAAAAGGGAAGGTGTTTAGTTAAAGGGAACTTGCTTAATTTAAGAGGAAATCTTATCATTGTTTAGTGTGTGAGTTAATCAACAAGCTGTTGTTTTTCCACAGGGTGGAAAACTTTAAGGGCAGGATTCACGAAGCGTTCCATTTCAAAGTCCCACTCCGCAACTGCTGATGCAGAATGTAATCGCCTGCAGCTGTGGCAGTTGCGATTCACAGCCGCAGCAGTTGTGGAAGGTGTTACGGCTGCTTCCACCAGCTGTAGCCCATTTCCGCGGCTGCGGCCATCACCCTGGTGACACCACCCGAAAGCGGCTGTAATCCATGGAGCCGGTCATAATCCGGCTCCACCTTTGTGAATACCAGCCACTTCGGGTAACCTGCGGCACTGCAAGTGGCAACCCACTTGCGCAGTGGTTTACCCGCAGCTGCGGGTCTTACACAAGCTTTGTGAATACTGCCCTAAGTCTTTAAGCGAATTAATGATCCTGTTAACCCAATTCATTAATAAATAATACAGGGGGTATAAAAGGAGCTGCACCACTCATTTTCAGGGAGATTGAGCAGGGACCTGAAGGAACCAGACCTGTCCAGAGGAAGTCCAGCCTGCTGAGGCCTACCTGCAATTAAGACCTGGGGTACTAGCCCTCAGTTAAGTATTGTAGATTATAGGGGATCACCTGCATCTCTGTGTTAGGGATAGCAGGACGGTAAAGTGAGAGCAGGGACAGAACAGATTAGCCTGCTGCTTTGAGTACCTGTTGTTTCTCAAGTGTCTTCAGCTGCATCTGGCAAGTTTGCATCTGCTTCAAGCAACCAGGTTGTCTTCGAGGATCAACAGCATCAGATCCACTACCATCTCCAGATGGTCTAAGTTGCCAACATTTTCCAGCCATTTAAGGAAAGGGTGCAATCATTTTTATTTCATTGTGGATCTAGTTCAAAAGGGACATGCACCTGCTGTATTGAATTCTGGAATATCTATTACTTTAAGGATTACTGTCCAGCAATTGAAGGATTTAATTTAGTGACTGTTGGGGGGGGGAGCATATTGTGAATGTCATAAAATAATCGTTACGTAATGCGAACTGAATGCTATTGTGAAATACTTAGAGCATAAATGAATCAAATGTATAAGCAATCTACAGTTAAGTATTTCTGTATTAGATACCAGGGAAGGGTATCTGGTGATAAGGGGTGAGTGGGCTGACTGAGGTGAGTATAGGACTAGTAGCCACTGCACACCCATAAGGCAAATAAACTGATTGTGCAGTGACTGAGATCCAAGGGGTGGCCTAGTGCTGTGTTGGTATTTAAGTAACTGGAGAGCTGCTGAGTGGTGGAATGGCCTACAGTCTCCACGGGTGCAGCACCATTCCAACTCCCTCAGCTGCCATTCCAGCCTGCTCCTGAACCCAGGTGACCAGCGCGGGAGTAAACTGTGTTACCCACTGGGCAAAAAAAAGGTCTACCATGAAAATATTTTAATACTGAAGAGCAATGCCAGATTTATTGTTTGGTTTCATATCCTGGCTAAGCTGCGACTAATAAAATAGATTTGGTCATCCCAGCTCATCCCCCCCCCACCCCAGTGTTCATTATAAAAAAAGTTGCACATCATTTAGCAAAGGCGATGGAACAGAAAGTATAAAAGAAGTGAATGAACATGGACTGGTATTCTATCTCTCTATTTGATTCTCAGTAGACATGCATGGGCAGAGCTGTTTCTGGGGAAGTCTGCTCAGATGTCTGCATCAATACTATATGAGATACAGGAACAAATTGCAGCAAATCGTACTGGTGCAGCTGTACTGTACCTGGCTGGTCAACAGACTGGGGAAATTCAGTTGTGCTGTCAATCCTTCACAATTTAAAGCATTTAATTCAATTACACGCAAAACTGGGAGGAAGGCAGCAGTTCTCAGTGCCTCTGTGTAGGAATTGCTCTCTGGGTACCTCCTGTGCAGCTGTTAAATACTTTCAGGGAAGGAATTTCCTTCCTTCCCTAGTTTAGAACAGAAGCTAAGCCCAATAAACTGGAAAAGCACTCAAGACACTTGGGGATCAGGAGTGATTTAGAGTTGTATTCTCAAAGTCTATGCTGTACTGGGGGTCTAAGCGTTAACTATTGGAATGTCTTGTGCTCTGTGTCACACTTTGGAATTCTTGATGGAAAAAAATTATCCTCCACATGTGGCCAGAAAAAGCCTAGTGCACAGAAGAAGGTGTCATTTTGGAATGAGCTTTGGGGATATTGGATTTCTGATGGAACCACATTAGAGGTATGCGTGCAATGAGAATTCATTTGAGACAGAACAACAAATATGTTCCATTATCCTGTATTCATATTCAAAAAGACTAGCCCTCCAGGTGGCCACCCCCCCGACAGTGGTATCCTACCCCCAGCCTCTCCAACATAAAGAAACAATTTAGTTGTATTTACAAGTGCAGCTGGCATAGTGGCAGCTGCCATATATATAGGCATAGATATAGATACATATACAGATACAGAGATACCTGTAGAGATATAGATATATATATATATATATAGACATAGATATAGATACAGATACATATACAGCTACAGATATACCTGTAGAGATATAGGTATAGATATATATAGACATAGATATAGATACATATATATAGACATAGATATAGATATATATGATATATATATATATATATATATATATACATATACATATACAGCTACAGATATACCTGTAGAGATATAGATATATATAGACATAGCTATAGATACATATATATAGACATAGATATATATATATATACATATACAGATACAGAGATACCAGTAGAGCTATAGATATATATAGACATAGATATAGATAAATATACATATACAGATTCAGAGATACCTGTAGAGATATAGATCTAGATATATATATATATATAGGCATAGATATAGATACATATACCGATACAGAGATACCAGTAGAGCTATAGATATATATAGACATAGATATAGATAAATATACATATACAGATTCAGAGATACCTGTAGAGATATAGATCTAGATATATATATATAGGCATAGATATAGATACATATACCGATACAGAGATACCAGTAGAGATATAGATATATATAGACATAGATATAGATACATATACATATACAGATAAAGATACAGAGATACCAGTAGAGATAAAGATATATATATATATAGACATGGATATAGATACATATATATACAGATACAGAGATACCTGTAGAGATATAGATCTAGATATATATATATATAGGCATAGATATAGATACATATACCGATACAGAGATACCAGTAGAGATATAGATATATATAGACATAGATATAGATACATATGCATATACAGATACAGAGATACCTGTAGAGATATAGATATATATATAGATATAGATACATATACAGATACAGAGATATCTGTAGAGATATAGATAGACATAGATACAGATACATACACAGATACAGAGATACTAGTAGAGATATAGATATATATAGACATAGATATAGATACACATACATATACAGATACAGAGATACCTGTAGACATATATAT
This sequence comes from Neoceratodus forsteri, assembly GCA_016271365.2. Lineage (NCBI taxonomy): Eukaryota > Metazoa > Chordata > Ceratodontiformes > Ceratodontidae > Neoceratodus > Neoceratodus forsteri. Next base: position 1,702,136,986 of record CM028129.1, on the reverse strand, counting down.
ATATATATATATATATATATATATATATATATGAGATACATGTAAAGATATAGATATGTATAGACATAGATATAGATACATATACATATACAGATACAGAGATACCTGTAGAGATATAGATATATATAGACTTAGATATAGATACATATACATAGACAGATACAGAGATACCTGTAAAGATATAGCTATATATAGACATAGATATAGATACATATACATATACAGATACAGAGATACCTGCAGAGTTTTATATATATATATATATATACTGTATATATATATAGACATAGATATAGATACATATACATATACAGAGATACCTGTAGAGATATAGATATATGTCTTTATAAAGGAAACATACACAATGCTGTTTGCATTTTTATTATAATTGTAAATGTATCCATGTATGAAGTTTGGTTTGGTTTACTACTCCAGAGTATTGTTTTGTGTTTTTGTTTTAAAATGGCCCTGTTTTTACCTTATTTAGGGCCCAATAACAATGCAGCCTTTTTTTCCCACCTGATATTCATTTTTTAAATTACTTGGCAGTTCCAAGACCCTGTGACTTCAGTTAAGCTGAAGTCTAAAATGAAGTGGAACACAATGACATAAGCTCAGAAAATGTCACTGCATTCCTTTTCTTTCTAGTCTTCACCTCAACTGATGTCTCAGATTTCTGGAACTGCAAAGTAATAAAAAAAAGAATATTGGGTGGAAAATAATCTGCATTAATATGGGGTCCTAAATAAGGAAAAAATAGGAGTATTTTAAAACAATACAGTGGGGAGGCAAAACAGACTGCACACATGCTTAACTTTATTAAAAAAATCTAAACAATATTGTTTAAGTTCTGTCTTTAGCTGGACTCCCTCTTGACTCATATGGACCATATCTGTTAAGCAGCCCTGCCAGTCCCAGATCCATGATTGGGATGCAATAGTAGGCAATATATCCAAGCTAACTCAGTGGCACCCCACCAATGGCAAACTCCCTTTTGTGTGTGTGTGTGTTTTTGTAAATATATTTTATTAAGGTACTACAAAAACAATACAAAGCATGAAGAAGTGTTACAGTACAGTAAAAAAAGCATAACATACCATACTGTGTTTGCATATCACAAAGTACATATAGCAGAGAATAATTAGGTTAAGAAATAGCAATAACCACCCAGTATAGCAATCTGTCACATGACGGCTGCGGTACTATCAGGTCCATTCTGAGAAGGAACCTAGAGTGCTTGCCCCTCACACAAATGCCACATGCCCCAGAACCCAGGAAGGTAAGTTTAGGTCAAATAATTGTAGAATCTACTACAAGTCAATATTATTATTGCTCATGGCTCTTAACTGGAGATCCCAAGTTTGATGACATAGGACCTCCCACCCAGAGGTTTTAAGTTCAAAATATTCAAGTTTCATACACAATAACAAGTTATTCAGCCAATGGGCAGCAGCTGGAGGTGAAGAGCTTAGCCAATGTTGTTCTATAATCTTCTGGGCATTAACTAAGGCTATACCCCAAAGTCTGTGATGGAACTCAGCACCTTTCCTTAGTTGCTGACCAGAGCTTACTCACAACATGAATGCCCTGGGGGACTCAAGTAAGGAACAGTGTAGTACTTTCTCCTTGTTCGGATGTACCTGGTACCAAAATGGGGTAACTCTGGGACATGTAAGGGCCATATGTAGGAAATCCCCCTCTTCTGCTTGGCACTTGGGACACATCAGGTCTTGCATTGGCTTGAATTGGTGGAGTCTTTTCGGGGTGAGGTAGGCTGTATAAAGAAAACTGAATTGTATCACTATAAGCCTATTTGATGAAGAACAATTATGGACATATCTGATAGCATAGTGCTATTCCTCATCCACTGAGACCTGGCCTAGATCTTTATCCCATTGCTCTTGCACCTTGATCCTAGGTGATAGAGGATGTCCAATAAGGAGTTTATAAATAGAGGGCAGTGGACTGGCATTTGGTTGTGGATGAAAGAGGATTTCTGCCATGGGGGAGATTATAGTTGCAGAGTAAGGGAGAAATTGTTTGACTCTAAGATAAGTGAAGAAGTCCCATTTATTGCAGCGAAAATTCCTGCCTAACAAAGCTAAAGGGTTTAAGACCCCCTGACACACACACACACACACACACATATACATATACATATAAATCAGACACCCTAGTTAGTCCACTCCTTCTCCACCTTAACAAAGCCTAATGAACAGGCACATTAGAACCTGGACAGTGTTTGATTATGGCCAATAGGCCTGCCCTTAATGATCTGCCAGGGGGTTGTTGTATTATTCTGTGTGCATCTACCCAGATTCTAACCAGTTGGTGGGTAGTGTCGGCAGCAGAAGGCCATGATGGAGGCCATCAACATTTGTCTCTCCCTCCAGGACCATCCAATCAGTCAATTTGCCCTTAGCACCCTCAACCAAGAGTGCCAGTTCGGCAGCCCAGTAATAGTATTTCATATTTGGCAGAGCAAATCCACCCTTATTTATTGGAAGCCGGAGTATAGATTTAGGAATACATGCTGGTCTGCTGCCCCAAATAAATCTGTGCAAAATACTATTCAGGGATTTTAAAAATGTGTCCAGAACTCTTAAGGGGAGATTCTGAAATAGGTAAAGGCACTGAGGTAAGATATTCATTTTTATGGTATCAATGATGCCTATTAAACTAAAGGGTAATCCCTCTTATCTCTCACAATCACAACTTAAGCAATGCTAACAACTTAGTGAAGTTGTTATGGTACAACCTTGTCCTGCTGTTACTGATGTAACGCCCCAGATATTTGAGGAAGTTAACTACTTTCATAGTTGGAGGGTTATCTTATAAAGAATGATGGGGTCCACTGCCCACTGATAGGATCTCACTTTTTGACCAGTTAATTTTATGGCTGGAAATGAGGCTATAGTCTGACAGGATTTGCTGGATCATTGGAATACCCTCTTGAGGCCTCTCTAGAAAAATCAATAAATTGTCTGCAAACAGTGACATTTTGTAATGCTGGCCTGACAACTGTAACCTGAGAACCCCAAGATCTGAATGGATAACTGCAGCCAGAGGCTCCAGGGAGAGCACATAAAAAAGAGGGGACGGGGGCAGCCCTGGTGGGTGCCACGGGATAATATGAAGGGATGAGATAACCTCCATTAACCAGAACTTGAGCCATAGGCTGCTGATACAGGGTGGCTATCCATTTCAAGATGTTATTCATCAAGCCCAATTTTTTAAGTGTGGAGAATATAAACCCCAACTCCACATGTTTAAAGGCCCTTTTGGCATCCAAACCCAGGATTGCAACTTCTTTGCTTGCTTGCCAGGTAGCCCACCTCATGAGAATATTTAGGGTTTTCCAAACATTATGCTTACCCTGGCACACCTGAACAAATCCAGCCTGGTTGGGATGAATTAACCAGGGTAGAAAAGTCTCCAGCCTACTAGCAAGTAGCCTGGAGATAATCTTGTAGTCTGCTGTAAGCAGTGAAATTGGCCTATATGAACCAAACAGTTCCAAATCCTTACTGGGTTTGGGAAGAACTGTAATGGTAGCAGACCGCATGGGGGAGGGGGAAGCACACCCATTTGCAGACTTTCTATGCTCATGTCAGCAAGTGGTTCATCACTTTGTAAAAATCTATTGGGAAACCATCCAGTTCTGGGGGGGCTTCCCACCTGTTAGAAGCTTTATTGCATTTTTTTATTTCCTTCCAATTGAAATCTTTGTCGAAGTTGTCCCTAACTGCGGTGGTGAGAGATGGAAGGGAAGCCCTTTAGATGAAAGGCTGAATTGCTGACTCAGATGCCTGAGAATATGAGGTGTGGAGAGCCTGAAAAACATCACAAAAACACTCCCCTATTCCCTCATCAGTGTGCTTGTGATCACCATTTACCTGCCGAATACAAGCAACATTCATTTTTTTAAAACTTTTTTTCAGTATATAAATTGCACAACATTCAGATCCATTATTACATTTGATACATAGTTAATTACACAGCCTGTGTCCATTGTATGTCATCCTTTATAATAACAGTAAATATACTTAAATATACTTAATCGAGATATAACGAGTAGAGGCAGTGGATATCATCTGAGATCGTTTGTAAAGTATAAAAAGATGAGAAAAAAGTTTAACTTAAGAAAATTATCTTCGCAGTAATGTTGATATTTTCATGTAATATCATGTAAACATATTATAAATAGATAAATTATGACTGGGCTAAAGCGACCTGTGTATCGTCACGGAACAAAGCCAGAACGATGCATCATTATGTGAATTATCCAGCCCGTCCATCTATTATTAAACAAATCAAGCCTATGTCACAGTTTATATGTCAACTTCTCTAACTGATAGACCTGGATCAATGTATCTCTTTTTTGCTCCAAATCAGGTGGGGTCAGCGTCAACCAAAGTTTGTTATTGCCGTTTTGGCAGTGGTCAGGAGGATGTTAATAAGATATCTTTTATGTTTATCCAAAGTTTGTTGTGGGTAATCTAATAACAAAGCAATATTAGCTGTCAAAGGAGGAAAACTCAGATTTAGATTGTATATTTCTTTATCTACATCTGACCAAAAACGTGTTAATTTTGAACATGTCCAGAATATATGTATATGGTTGACAGGCCAAACACCACGTGCTCTCCAGCAGTCAGAGATTGTGGATTTACTAAATTTGGCCATGATATCAGGTGTGTAAAAATATTATGTTACATTTTGCCATGCACATTCTTTCCAAATAGAAGAACAGGATACCTGATGTTGTTATTGAAATATTCTAATCCAGGATTCTTGGGGCAAGTTAAGCAATAAGTCTTGTTCCCATCTTTTTACGAGATGTGAGACTCACCTTCGGTAGGTTGTTAAGGATCCAGTCTGAGAGGGAAACAAAGTGAAGGGGGAGTCCCTGTATTTGTACTTTCTGAAAAAACTGTATAAGTGGATGTAATTCCTTATATACATTCGGGATCCAAGCTTTGTCATTAAAAAATGTCTGATTTGTAGATAGCGAATATGGTCTGCCCGTAATAATTGTTGTAACAGTGCAAAGGATTGTAACTGTCCCCCGTTAACAATTGGTAGTAAAAAGATAGCCCTTATCTTTTCCATTGTATAAAATGGTGATCTATCCGATTTGCTGGGAAGGATACATAGTAAGCGATAACATCCTACTGAGTTGTGGGGTATTATGAATTTACTGTCACATTATTAAAATATTTTTCCAATGAAAATTTTCCATTAATAACTCTGGTGGGATGTGTGGATTAGAAAACAAAGTTTTATGTACGTCCACATTAAAATCAGCTAGCTCCAGGCCTTTGCAATTGTGGTTGCACACAGGGTCTAACCATGCCATCAAATGTCTGAGTTGTGCTGCCTGAAAACATGTTTTTACATTTGGAAGAGCCAGGCTCCCATGATGTTTTGACAATTGTAATTTATCATAGGCAATCCTAGGGCATTTGCCACCCCAGACAAATCAGGGAAATATGTTTATCTCACTCCAGGAAAGTTGATTTGGGAGGGATCACTGGAAGCATTTGAAATAAGTAAAACAGTCTTGGAAGAATGTTCATTCAGATTACCTCTATTTTATTGTATAAAGTTAAAGGTAGTACTGTCCATCTGTCCAGGTCAGAATATAAGGTGCGTATAAGCTGTGGGTAATTTTGCTGATATAATTGAGTGGGGTCTAGTGGAATGTTAACTCCTAAATATTTGATATAAGACTGACCCTGATTAAATTTATATTCCGCCTATATATGTGGGGGGGGGGTGTCATATAATATATGTAGGGGAGCTGTTTTATCCTCATTCAATTTTTAACCCAAGAGCTTACCATAGTCCTGTAACAGTGACCATAAGTGGGACAGGGAACAAGTATGATGTGTTAAATATATTAATTAATCATCGGCATAAAATGCCAATTTATGTTCTGAGTCTAATTGGGTGATGCTTTTTTTTTAAACTTTCTTTAAGAATATTTTTGTCAGTAACATCATTACAACAATACATAAATTAACAGAACAAGACAAACTGAGACACTTAGTACAGCTAATTCATTTTACAACTTTGGAAAAGTACAAAAGAAGTTGGAAGGATAGTTCATAAAAATAAAGAGTCACAATTGCTAATCAGCGCAGGAGGCAAGGGTTAAAACATGAGGGACATCGATAACTGAAAACTCAGGTAATGCATATTAGATATATATCTCCAGCTTGTATTAGATAATTGGATGAATAGAATCTATATAAGGCTAATTTTGACTTGTGCTAAATGTACTGTCATCAGCTGACAGACACATCATGCCTGGAAGAGGAATGGGAAGCAGCAGTCTGCGAGTTCTTGAGTAATGCTAGGTGGACTGACCAATCAGTATGCCAGTCATCACTCAAGTCATGCTCAGTGATGCACAGACTGCTTCTCACCATCCTTCTCCTAGGCTGGGCACACTGCAGCTAGGGAGGGTGAATCCTCCTCTTCTGGTTTGGGACATTGCAGCTGTGAGATGGTAAAACCCTCCTCTCCTGGGCAGGGCACATTGCAACTGGGGAAGGAAAGCCCCCCTCATGGGCTGGACACACTGCAGCTGGGGAAGGGGAACCCTCCCTCTCCTGGGTAGGGTACACTGCAGCTGGGGGAGGAGGAAACCCTCATGCTTCCAGGTGGAGCACACTACATTTGTGGGAGGGGGAACCTTTCCTCTCCTGGGCTGGGTACACTGCAGTTGGAGGAGATGAAACCCCTTCCTAATCTGGCTCGGCAACTGCAGCTGGGGAAGTGGAAACCATCCCTTCCTCTCCTGGGCTGGGCACACCATAGCTGGAGGAGAGGGAAACCTTTCCTGCCTGATTGTGCACACTGCAGTTGGGGGAGGGGGTAACCTTCCATCTTCAGGGCTGGGAACACTGCTGTTAGTGGATGGGCAAAGGATTTTTTTTTAAATTAAGTGAACTTTATTAATATGAAAAATACAGCAGTACAATACAAGGAACAATGAAGCCAAGAAACCCCTCCTCCCCCCCATCATAACATACCACCCCACCCCTCCACACCACACCCTTCCCAGTGGACCCACCCCACCAAACCAACATAACAATCCCTCAAAAGGGGGATAATCCCACCAAGTATATAGATAGATGAGGTAAGATAAAATAAGAGCCAGATAACATGCACCATACAAGAAAAAATCCCTGACATCATATACAACATTAAAGAGTGCAGAGGGTATGAAGTTTGCCCCATCTCTTATCAAAAAGGGGAAGCCTGTATCTTAGGCTTGCGATCATATACTCTACATGAAGATTAAATAACAATTCCTGGAGCCATTCATGTTATGAAATGGAAACTTGGTTGAGCCAGTGCCTGTGGACCACCTTTTTCAGACAGAGAGAGAGATTAAGGTCATATAATATTGCCGTTCCTTAACCAAGATGCTGTAACTGCCACTAGTCAAAGCCGTACTCAATACTTATGACAAAGCTTATTACTAAGCTGCTAAGGACGACATAACTCTGGTATTGTTTGCATCCATCCTACCTGTACCAGCTTGTTTGTATCTATGTCTTAATTTACTGTTATACTTATGTGTTGTACTGCTATACTGTGTATTTTGGTTTGTCTTACTGTGACAAGGTACCTTTGTAAATAAGCCTATGGCTCAAAGGTTTTCCAAACTGCTGTTTAAATAAAATAAAATAAAAATAAAAAAGATAGAACTATAGTACCCCAGAATACAAACCTCAGGGTGAAACAAACCTTGTAACCCCAAGAGTGGGTCTGCCTTGGATACAGTGAAGTTCCAAAGAGGGGCAATTTTATAACAAAACCAAAAAATGTGCAAGAGGGAACCTTCATCCTGTCCACATCAAGTGCACACAGGAGAGGGCAACCTTCCTATTTTAGCTAATTTTTGAGGAGTGTAATAAAGGTTATTCAAAATATTGGGTGAGTCTTAATCTATCTTATGTAACAAAGCTATAAAGATCAATCCAGATACTTTGCCATTGGCAAGAGGTAAGAGAATATACCTTATCCCAAGAAAGCGAGGAGCCGTCTAAGTCTGAAAAAAGTTTGGTAAAAAGTAAGGAATACAAGGCAGACACCGCATGCGGCTTAGAAGCCAGAGTTGTAATATTGGCTAAAATCTCTGTGAAATTTGTGGGCCAAAGGGCTGGCCCAAACCATTGCAACAAAACATGTCTAAGTTGGAAGACTTTAAAGGCATGATCAGCCCCCAGCTGGAGTGTGTCAGTGATAGCTGCACTAGACAACAATGAACCCTGCATTAACAAGTCACAAACGCTAATATTTACCAACTGGGGAAACCAATCAAAAGTAAGAATATGACCCCAATACGGAAATTACTGTTTCAAAGTATGGGTTGGGAAAATGGATGCTTCATCAGGGTCCAGAATTGGGAACAGACTCTAAGGAAGGTCCCCATTACAGAGGCATGCAAAGCCAAGGGAAGAGATTTAAAAGGGGTAAAGAAAAGATGATACTGACAAGTCAAATTTACTGAAACCATCCGATTCTAAATCTAGCCATATAGGCATGTAGGGGGAAGTGAGGCCCTGAAATGAAGGAGAGACAGCCACCGAAACATCTTGCTAAAGTGACTAACAAAGTAGTAAATAAGAAAGTGAGAGAGCTTAAGACCACCCAGACATTTAGGAGCAGCCATTTTTTTATAGGCCCATCTCAGAATCTTCTGTACTCATATAAAATTAGTAATCATTCTATGAACACGTTGAAACCAGGCTAGGGGGAGCCAAAGATTCAACATGTTGACAGGGTAAAATATGCAGGGAAGGGCATTCATTTTAATGATGCTGACTTTGCCCCACAGAGACAGAGGAAGAGCCTGCCACCGCTGAAGGTCCTGTTGAATCTTAACTATAAGATCATCTAAATTAAGTTTACGCACTAAGGTAATATCCTTGGAAAGCTGAATCCCCAGATATTTAATTGAACTGGGAGACCATTTCATCCCCTGTGAAAGAATATCCACCTTAAGCACTGTCGGCATAAGAGGCATAACCTCCATCTTACCAAGGTTTAATTTATAATTAGACGACCGACTGAAATCTTCTATAATATTTAGGGCAGCAGGCAGGGGTAGCACGAGATACTAGCATCAGCGATTGGGCACCTACAATAACAGCGACCCAATTCCTGGTGCATGTCTGTAGGGTTAGGGTAGGGTAGGGCAGCTAGATGGGGGTGGAGGTCACGAATAAAGGCTATGGGATGTCGCTATATGTACACATGCAGGGGTAGCGAAAGCACTATAAAGCAGGGTGGAGGGCAGGTGAGGGTGGTGCTGCAGTGGGTTGCTTTCAAATACCCTGTGGCATGGTGGTGGCTGGCAGTGTTGGTGGGTAGGGTATTGATTTGGGTCTGGGCGCTGTGCATTTTTGTTGCACCTGGCCCAAACCTTTTTTTAAAGTTTTTCACCCCTGACATGCACGCCCCTGGAGTTGAGAATCCTAAGTAGGGGTGCAGGAGGCAGCCCCTCATAAAACATTAAAAACAGAAGTCCCTAGATTATTTGCTGTCTTGAGAATTGTCAGTGCCGAAATAAATTTTGGCACTCTAATTCGTGATAATGATGATCGCCTTTAGGCTTTTGCTGTTATCACATAAATCTGCCAGCAGGGACATGACAGGATGAGTGATATGCAGCAAGATGTTATCTGCATACACTGAGAGTTTCATCTCCTGGGAACTCACAGAGATACCAGTCAATGCTGGGGAGGACTTTGACTGATAAGGGGCTCTAAATACAAATTAAAAAGATAAGGGGAGAGGGGCAACTCTGACGGGTACCAGAAAATGAAGCAAAGGAAGGGGAAGAAAACCCATTACAATAAATCTTAGCCATAGTCGAGGAATACAATATTTAAATCCAATGATGAAAATAATCCAGAAAATTTTTTTTTTCGAAAGTCGAAAACAAAAAATCCCAGCTTACCGGATCAAAAGGCTTCTCTGTATCCAGGGAGACCAACACCATAGGGATGATGGAATCCCTGGATGCAGAGAAGACATGTCAATTTCTAAAGATGATCTACCGATGTCCTATTGAAGAGAAAACCCACCTGCTCCCAACTAATAAGCCCAGCAATAAGCCCAGCCCAAACCTGGTCAACTCTACGAGCCAATAATTTGGATAAAATCTTGATATTACAATGTATTAGCGAGACGGGTTTATAGTTGGAGACAAGGTCCGGAGACTGACCAGGCTTGGGCAAAAGAACTGTTAGAGCCTGCAAAATGGTGGGATCAGAAATACCAGAATCAAAAATGTACAAATAAAAAGAATGAAGAATAGGGACCAGGTCATCGATAAATTTTTATAAATATTTGTTGAAAATCCATCTGGCCCGGGAGCCTTGTCAGAGGACAGACTTATAATGGCTCCCCGTATCTCTTCTTCAGTGATTGGGAGAGAAACAGTTGTTGAGAGTCAACTGTGGAAGAGGAATGGAATTTAAATAATTTGCAGTGCAGGACTGCAATGGTGACAAGGGGTAAGGGCCATGTAAGTCATGATAAAAGGATGCAAAGTCTTGGGCAATGTCCCGGGACTGGGTGTGGAGAGAACCATCCAAGGCTCTAATAACGGAGATTAATCTGGAGGTTTCCTGCTGCCTGAGACGCTACACTAGAAGGCGACTTGCCCTCTCACCCTGCTCAAAGTATGTAGACCGTGTTCTGAGGATAGTGTATTTGGCTTTCTCTCTCATGAGATATGAATATTTATCTCTCAAAACTGTTAACTCACATAGAGTAGCGTCTGGAGTCAAAGAGGAAAGACCATATTCAATCACAGTAATACATTGCAAGAGGTCCTCAGCCACTTGTGCCCACTGGCATGTATGCTTAGAGGTGAGTCTAATAAACTCCCCCCTGAGAAAGCATTTGAGGGCCACCCACTCCAGATCCCCCATTCCAACAGAATCAGCATTCTTCTGGAAAAATAATGCAATTTGCTCTTTGACCATCTTCACTGTAAAGGAATCAGCAAGGAGCTGATTATTAAGCTTCCAAATTGTGTCCTTTCAAGAGCCGGGGACAGGAGATAACCTCACCCACACTGGCGAATGGTCTGAAAGAACCCTGGCACCTATTTCTCCATCCAGCACCCCAGCCTGGAATAACGAGAGAAATAGGTGTAAACCTTATCTTGCAGGTGAAATATCTGCCAGAGGTCACAGAGCCCCAAGGAACCCATCATATCCTTAATGGAGCGTTGAACCTGGAATAATCCTTGGGAAATCCCATTGGTTCTGTCCAAATCAGGAGGGCAAAGGATTTTTAAAGACTTATTTTATTATTTTTTTGTTAGCTCAAACAATGAATGCTCAAATTTGTTGTCCCTTTCTTCTGAATAGGAATACACAGCCAGACAGCCAGTATGCAAATTAAGGTATTCACAGGTAGATTATATGGTTCTGCTTTAAATTGGTCCATTTTCCGTTCACCAAGATCTGTTCCATTTCCATTAAATGGCTGGGGTTCTCTAGGATGTAGCAAAATGCCTACCACATTCCTTGTTCCAGCATTTTTAATTTTAATTTTTATTTTACATTGCTGTAAATTGCACATAATGGCCAAATGTATGTAACATACATACACTGTAATTTAAGATCAGAAGGGAGCATAGGTTCAACAAGTTCCTGCATCCCACCCCCCTGCTTCATAAGCATGGATCAACAAGTATCCTATGCAAACAGTAACAATTTATGCAGATTTTCTACACACCCCACTACCCAGAGTACCCTGTGACTTCTTTGGTTAGCAGAAATTTGTCCAGACATACCTTGAAGAGCTGTACTATCTGCATGGCCACTGTCTCTGCTGGTATACTGCTCCATAGGTTCACCACCCTCTGGAAGCAAGCGTGCCTCCTGTCATTACCCGTGAATTTGCCACGTTTGAGCCTAAGGGAGTGTCATGTGTGGCAGCTTTCATAGAAAGGTTATTTTCTTGTTTATTGCCACACCTTCCCTCAGTAGACATAATGTCTTCAGCCATAGCCAGTTTTTGGCACTAGCGAACCCTGCAGTTGCTGGGGGCCCCCCACTTATGTGGAAACCCCCAGCCAGATCCACAGCACCATTTTTTTTTAAAGTTATTCATGTTTAAAAATAAAACAGCAATGAGCAGCATCAATGAGCTCTGTGGAGCCTTCTCATGTGGTGTCTTAACATCATGAAATTACTCACGAAGGTATGGACCAGCCAATCAGAGGCTAGTGAACAGGCAAGGATTGGATGGGCAGCGGGGGCCCCAAGGAGTAACTTAAGCTACCTCACACTAAAAGCACAAATATGTAAGTGGTTGCACTGAAAATAAAATGTGCACTTTGGACAGAGTAAACACCATGGTCAAGTTAGGTTGGGAAAGCACTCCATAACTCATCTGGCGGGGGACGCCAAAACTCTAAAGCCGGCCCTGTCTTCAGCCCTTGATGATCATCCCCCAATTAAAATGCGGGGCCTTTGTGAGAGTGCATAGCATCAGTGTGTACCATTGTGCCATGCCACCATAGAAGGTGCCATTCTGCTAGCTGCTTTGTGGGGAGTGGAAAAGACATCTGTGCATATCACTAGCAATGGTGCTTACAGGCCACCATACCAGGGCAAATTGAGTAATTGTACCTTTTCTGAGGGCATAAGGAGCTGAATTTGGAAAAAGACTTCAACCTTGTATCTTTTTTAATTCATTGTCACTAACAATTATCCCAACCTCATCTGTTTTCAGCTGCAAATGTCTACAAAAAGAGTATTTGGTTTCCAACAACATTCGTAATTCTAATTATTTGTGTATTGATGGATGATTGCTTTTTGTTCATTGTATTGTCTTTTATGCATTTACTAATCAACTGGCTGTCAAGCTAATGGTCCTACCATTTATAAAATACAAATAAATGAAATATATTTAAGGACTGCATCCTAATTATAATGAATTTGCTTAAGAAGATTATTTACTCATTTATTTAGGATAATTAACAAAGAAAGATGCAGAGTAGGGCTGTCCCCTTGGATGCAGTGGTGGGGTTACTCTCATGAAGCTGGCAATCAGGATTCAGGAACAATCCCAGGTCATGGGGGGACAGCTGAGGGGAGGAAGGAAGAACAAGCCCAGGTCATGGGGCAGCTGAGGGGAGGAAGGGAACAAGCCCAGGTCATCAGGGGCAACTGAGGGAGAAGGGGAACAAGCCCAGGTCATGGGGGCAACTGAGGGGAGGAGGGGACAAGCCCAGGTCATGGGGGGCAGCTGAGAGGAGGAGGGTGGAACAAGCCTGGGTCATGGGGAGCCAGTTGAGGAGATGGGGGAACAAGCCAGGATCATGGGGGCAGCTGAGGGGTGGAGGGAGGAACCAGCCCAGGTCATGGGGGACAGCTGAGGGCAGGGATCAAGCCCAGGTCATCAGGGCCCAGCAGAGGGAGGAGGGGACAAGCCTGGGTCATGGGGAGACAGCTAAGAGGAGGAGGAGGGAACAAGCCCAGGTCATGAGGGGCAGCTGAGGAGGAGGGGAAACAAGGCCAGGTCATCGGGGCCCAGCTGAGAGGAGGAGGAGGGGAACAAGCCTGGGTCATGGGGGGACAGCTGAGGGGCGGGATCAAGCCCAGGTCATCAGGGCCCAGCTGAGGGAGGAGGGGAACAAGCCCAGGTCATGGGGAGACAGCTGAGGGGTGGGGATCAAACCCAGGTCCTCGGGGCCCAGCAGAGGGAGGGGGGGAACAAGCCTGGGTCATGGGGCAGCTGAGAGGAGGAGGGAACAAGCCGGGTCATGGGGGACAGCTGAGGGAGGAGGGAACAAGCCCTGGTCATGGGGGGACAGCTGAGGGAGATGGGGGAACAAGCCCACGTCTGGGGGGCAGCTGAGGGAGGAGGGGGAACAAGCCCCACGCCATGGGGGACAGCTGAGGGGAGAGGAGGGGAACAAGCCCACGCCATGAGGGGGGCAGCTGAGAGAAGGAGGGGAACAAGCCCACGCCATGGGGGGACAGCTGAGAGGAGGAGGGGAACAAGCCCTGGTCATGGGGGACAGCTGAGGGGGAGGGGAACAAGCCCACGCATGAGGGGCAGCTGAGAGAAGGAGGGAACAAGCCCAGGTCATTGGGGCCCAGCTGAGAGGAGGAGGGAGAACAAGCCCAGGTCGTAGGAGGACCAGCTGAGAGGAAGAAGGCTTAGTGCCCAAGAGGATGCTTTCCTTCTCTGGGAAGGATCACTGTGTCTGTGGCAATACTGCCACCTGGGTGACCTCAGGTGGTAGTGCAGTGGAGGCATGGCAGAGGGAGGGTAAGACATTGGTCAGAGTCTGTGCAGCCATGCCTTGTGTATCCATATGCCTGGACTGCCAAAGTGTGCCGACATCATCCGGGGTTACAATCGGTAAGCATTGGGGAAAAAAACAGCTTGAGGCAGGATGACTGGGCACTTTTGGGCTGTGGCCTGACTGACCAGCCACCCTACTCTGGACTTAGATCCATTATACAGATGAAATCCCCCAAGCAGAGTAAGTGCAGAACCACTGCAGATGTGTTGTTGTCATACGGTGTCACATCCATACTTATCGCCAGTAAGTACGATTTTTTTAAACTCATCTTTATTGTAAGCAAAGTTGTCATTACAAGAGACATTGCATTACATTCCAGTATGCACCCTTCAGGGTTAAGGGAACCAAACAAGTTAACAGAAACACATCTGAAAAAGATAATAACATTCCCCTCAGGTGTGTTAATAACCTGTAATTAGTTCTAAAACTGAGTTCTTCATACAACTAGATACAACTTTGATAATCTGAAATATGAAAACTTAAACATAGTTCAAAACTCTTATCCAAATAACAACCGTTCTAGGCACTTTATATACATAGATACATAGAAGTTGATGGCAGATAATGACCTCTTGGCCCACCCAATCTGCCCTATTTATCCTTACCTAGTATGAGGTCTGATTCACAAACTGAACTCCAGAGCACCCCCCTTTTTCCTCCAGGATACCCTTGTGTCTGCCCCACTCCTTCTTGTATCCTGTGACTGTTTTAGCCCTTACCACCTCCTCTGGTAGGCCATTCCAAGCATCCACCACCATCTCTGTGAAAAAATATTTTCTCATGTTATCCCTGAGCCATTCCCCCCTCCAGCTTCATTCTGTGCCCCTTGTATTGGAATATCTCTTACTTTGGAAGATGCTCCCTTTCCCTCCCTTTATTCATACCAGTGAGGTATTTGTATGTCTCTCCCTCCTTGCCTCCAGGGAATACATATTTCATTCTTTTAGTCTTTCCTCATAGGTCTTCTCATGCAGGTCCTGCACCATTTTAGTTGCCCTTCTCTGCACTGCCTCCACCCTGTCTATGTCCTTTCTCAGATGGGGCCTCCAGAACTGGACACAGTACTCCAAGTGTGGTCCCACCAGTGTCTTATACAGGGGCAAAATGACCTCCCTCCTTCTACCAGTGATACCTCTCCCCATGAATCCAAGCATCTGGCTAGCCTTCCCTGCCCCTTGTTACACTGCCTAGCCTCTTTTAGGTCATCCAAAATGATAACTCCCAGGTCTCTTTCCTGCTTTCTGACTGTTAGTACCTCCCCATCTAGTTTGTAAGTTGCCCCTGGGTTCTTGTGCCCTATGTGCATAATCCTGCTCTTTTTTTGCATTGAATCCCAGTTTCCATGCTCCAGACCATTCCTCCAGTTTTTTAAAGTCATATTCCTATATAATCTACTGAGACTGTGTGTTTTTTGAGGACATAGCAGTTAAAAAGTCTGAAGATGGCTATTAGGCAAAGAAATCTCTTAAGATGAGTTGTTGGCTCCTTCCAGTCCCTCTGTATGATCATGAGGGACTGGGCACTCTTCTTCCCCAGAAAACCTGTGCATTGGCCAAAATATCCTGGATGCACCACTTATCCCATAGGTCTGAGTGCTTTTCTAAGGTGAGCCTTAGCTTGGCCATCAACTCTTCCATTCCTTCGATATTCTCTACTCTAGAGACCCAAGATTCAAATAAAGGTGTGTGTGGGGGGGGGGGCTAGCTTTAACCAGTTAGTTGACCATTATTTCCTTCAGTGCAGCTAGGCACAAGGTCCGCAGGAGCATTTGCTGTTTAAGGTTTCCAGGTTCTGCAACCCAAAATCTCAATATCATGATATTAAATTCAAGGGGAATCTGGGTCCACCAAATCTTTTTTAGTTCCGCATGTACCCTAGACCAAAAGCTTTCCAGCATTGGACCATCCCCAAAAATGTGGAAGTGTGAACCGGTCTGATCACAGCCAAGTATGATGTTTCATTACAATCAACACAAATATGAAGAGTGTTACACAATTGTAAAAATCTATACCACAATACAACAGTCATACACCAAAGGAACATATCACAACCATGAAGGAATCAAACAAGTTAACAAGGTCATCTAGCAACAATTAGAACTATACTTAAAAAAGAAACTGTAGGTCTATATTATTCTACCTAGCAGGGAAAGACCCCTCGACAGTGAACCCTACAGGAATAGACAAAAAAAACCAGCAGGGGCCAAGGGCCACTGAGGTTGCACTGGTTACAAATACAAATGCATAGTCAGGTCACCTTTGACAAACTAGGGGCATACTAGTAACCTAATGTATAGAGAGAGTACAGTGGATTGAATCATGAATGGTTGCGTTTTATTGTGAAGTACAGGGAGGGATGAGGGCAATGCTTCCGGTGCACAGGATAGAAGAATGAACATGACAGATACAGAGGGGGGTGTCACATGCAGGTCTGCTTGGCTACATGAGGGAGCCATAGGAAGACACAAATCAGGTACAGGTGGCTGGGGCAGACAGAACCAGGAGGGAGAGGGATTGAGAGAAAGATAAGCTAAGGGCTTGCAGCTCTAAACAGTTGGTACCCCCAGTTTGCCCTGTTCAGTAGGTGGTGTCACAGCACTAACAGGAGGTGGAATGCCCAGAGGCAAAGCAACCAAGAAAGGAGGCCCGAGCATTTGGGCTGTAGGAGGTCAAAGAAAAATCATGGCAGGTTAGGGTGGGAGGCTGTTAGACCAGGCGACTTCACGGGCGTCGGCTATGCATGCTAAGACAGATGGGTCACACTGCCTACTCAACCAAGGTATCCCCTGGGTTGCAGGCAGGATGTAGAAGATCAACCCCCTTCCTCATTTGCTAGGTCAGTCTTGCTAGCACATCCCTAAACTGCTGTGTAACATGTTGCCAAAAGCCTTACTGTATATGTGATACCAGCCTGTCCCCTGTTAAGCTAAGCTTTTTCCTTCATTTCCCTTTTCTTTCCTCTGTCCTTCTTCCTTTGGTGTGTGTTAAAAAAAAGCCTGGCAGGGTGGCAGAGGGAGGCTTCCCTGCAGCTCACCTCCATCTTGTGCTTGGTAGACCCGCAGCCTAACTTCTGATTTTTCTTGCCTCGTAACACCCATCCAAAACATAATCCGGTTAGTCCTGCCCGCCTGCTCACACATTCCAGCATCAACACCTGTGCAGAACAGCCCACCTATGAAGCATGAAGGCAGTGCCAGAAACCCACACTGGCCATGAAGCTCACATGGGACTGCAAGTCTTTGACTAGCTCTAGTAGACAAGAGGTGAGTACTGCTTCTGCATTTGTTGTCCTGGATGGGTTTGAAGCAGGCATGTAAGGCCATGTATTAAACCTTAAATGTGGTTGGGGTGAGATGTCTGAAATGGAAAGTATCATCCCAGGGGTTGCAGGGGCATCGACATGGTGTCACCCACTTCATAAGAGGCAATACTAATTGGTGCGGCGTGAGGAACAGTGGTTTGGTTATGACACAATGGGCAACACAGGGGGGCATACCAGCTGGGCTGAACAGCAGACAATTCAGGAGGGGAGAAAAAGGCAAACAATAGGTGTGCTATGCTGCAAGGGTACTCCAGGAAACAACACATAGAAAATGTAGATCAAGTGCAATGGTATGGCAAGATTATTAGAATATTCTGTGGAGCAAGCTCTTTAATAGCCAGCCAGACATTCAGCAATTATTTGCAAGAGTAGTTGTTGCTGAGCTACAAGGAGGGGTTAACTGTCAACTCTATCACTCCCTGGCATTTCCTACACTAGAAAATAGACTCCTCCATCATTGTGCTAAATTCGTCTCTAAAGTCTGGTTTGGAATGCTCCCATCCTGTCTCACCTTCTCTCTATCAGTCCTCCCTCCTTCTGCCCACTCACTTAGATTTTATGACTCCCGTTCCTTGGTTGTCCCTCACTGGTCTACCACTGTAGGCCAGGCTGCTTTCTCATATCGCTTCCCAAAACTGTGAAATTCACTTCCTCACCAGATTTGCCACTCTTCCTCCCCCTCCTCTATAACTTCAGCCCTACATAATTTCCTTTCTGTTAATTGTACCTACAATTAACCTACCTGGTATTCCAGACCTCCTCCCCAACCTCTATCAATATATTAAGTAACTATTCTGAATTACAGCTCCTTTCCAGCCCCACTGCTTTCTTTCCCTGCCGCGATCCCTACCTGACTATTCCTTCATTCCTTCGGGCTATCTATAACTACCAATATAACTATGACTTTAGGTTTCTATCAATCTACTACTGTCATTATATCTATAACCTTGATTTCTATTCATCTGCTCCCCTTCCAGCCTTGCTACCTTTCCACCTCTGCTGTTACTCCCTATCCACCCCTTTCTTTCAGGCTAAATGGTACCATCACCATGAATTTAAGGTGTTATCCTAATGTAATGCACTTGTCCTGTCCATTGTGACCTCTTTATAGAATTGTACTCTTATGCTGAATTTAATATGTTCTTTCTGTTATTTGCTATTCACCTCTGCCAATATTGTTTTAATAATGTTTGCTGTTGTATTTAAGTAAGTAAAATTTTATTTATAAAAGGCACCCTTCCAGTGCTTAGGGTGCCCTTACAAAGTAATCACAAAAAATACAATTAAATATTTTAAAATACAACCATAATCCAATCAAACAACATGGAATCCTAAAATATCATGTTCCTGAAAATGCTTTTTCAAAAAGATATGTTTTTTGAGATTTTTTATACCCTTCCACAGTCAGGCTCTCATGTATCCGACGAGGTTGAGAGTTAAACAGAGTAGGGTCCGTAAAGGCAAAAGATCTTTCACCAAATGTCTTCAGATATACTTAGGGAATCTCTAGCAATCCCTCATCAGAGGATCGGATTTGGAGTGAGCAGGAAGGACGGTAGGGAGATAAGAGGTCTTGCAGGTATTGGGGTCCCTGCTCGTGTAAGGCTTTATAGGTCAGCAATGCGACCTTGAAAAGGATTCATCATTGAATAGGCAGCCAGTGCAGTTTGTGCAGCACAGGTGTTATGTGACTGGATCTAGGGGTTCCCGTTAACAACCTGGCCATCACATTCTGCACTAGCTGCAATCAGTGAATATCCACTTTCGGTAGCCCTAGGTAAAGGACATTGCACTAGTCAAGCCGAGTGGTGACAAAAGTGTGAACCAATGTTGGCAGATCCTTGGACAGAACCAGATGCTTCACCCTAGTAATTTTTCTGAGATGGTAGACGGTGGATTTAACTATGGCTGACACCCGAGCCTTCAGGGTCAAACCTTCATCAAATACCACCCCTAGGTTACACACCTGGTTCGAGGCATTGAGCAGGCTCCCCCCAAGTATTAGCCTGGAAGGTTTTCATGCCCATGACCCGACCGTCCTCAGATCAGAGTCCACAACCAACACCTCGGTTTTCTCTGGGTTTAGCTTCAGACAGCTGGCACTCATCCAGTTCTGTATCTCCTGTAGGCAGTTGTTCAACATCAAGACTATATCAAAGTCCTGGCTGGGTACAAAGGACATGAATAGTTGAGAATCATCTGCACAGCAGTGAAAACTCAACCCATGCCACCTTATAATGACCCCCAGCGGTCACATATACACTGCAAACAACATGGGAGAAAGCACAGAACCCTGCGGTACCCCACAGGGCAGATTTTGAAGGGACAAGGAATAAATTCCCGATACCACCCTCTGTGATCTGCCCTCAAGGAACAGTTCCACCCAGTCCACAAAACAACCACAGGTGTTCCAGCAATACCCCATGGTCCACAGTGTCAAAAGCTGCTGAGAGATCAAGGAGAACCAAGATGGAACGGTTTGTCCCTTGCCACTAGAAGGTTATTAAGAACTTGAACCAGAGCAGTCTTGGTGCTATGCCTTTTCCTGAAGCCAGACTAGAGACAGTCATAGATATTATGGTTAGATAAATGATCTTCCAGCTGCACAGTGGCCACCTTTTCAATAACCTTTCCAATAAAAGATAGGTTAGAGACTCTTCTGTAGTTGGCAGGGCAGTCTGGGTCCAAGGAGGGCTTTGTCAGCAGTGGCCTGACCACTGCCTCCTTCATGGGATCCAGAAAGATCCCTCTCCCCCAAGGAAGACCAGACTATCCAAGCTAGGACCAGGCCAATAACCTCAACACACCCTACAAGGTGTGTTGGACCCAGGTCCAAACTACAGCAGATTGGCCACAGAGTCTAGAAGATCCTCATTATATCCATGACTACCGGCTGGCTGAAGGCAGACCAGGTCAATTGGGTGCTAGTAACACTCAGCAGGCCACCACACAAGCCCATGGGGTTGCATTGGCCAATCTCTGTCCTGATGGTGGACACCTTCTCAGTGAAGAACTGAACAAGCTCCTCACACTTTTCTTGTAACAATGCTCCTCCAGCCCATAGACAGACTGGATTGCACAGTTTGTCCATTGTCCGGAAGAGCTGGGCTGGTCTGTTCCCTTGCTGCAGCAATTTCCCTGTACAGGAATTCTGCCTTCTTATGGGAAATTGCTGATTGGTAGACCTCATAATGGTCTAACAACCTAAGTCTGTCCACCTCCAGGTGAGTTTTCCACCAATGTCTCTCCAATCTTTGCTCCTGCCTCTTCAATTCTCTTACAGACCCATTGAACAATGAGGCACCAGGGCGAGAAGTCAGGGGACAAACATGAACTGGAGCAATGACATCCAGGACCTCAACTACTGCCCTATTATAAGCCAGCACCAGAGACCCTGGATCAGTGCTATCTAACAGAATACCCCAAAGGTCTGGTACTGTCATAAGGCCTTCAGGTATGCACGTACTGTATGTATTTCCACTACCCTTCCCCCAGGATGCACCATTAAATGAGAAACTTGTTGTTCAGGGTGCCTTTCCTGATGAAACATTTCAATAAAATAAAATAAAAAGTAAGTTGGGGAGGGAGTTTAACTAGTATGAGACTCTGTCTAATGTAAACGTAGCTGAGCAGAAGAAGCTCCCTCCTACCTCGCTATCTCTAACAGCTGGTGTGGAATGTCCCTTTCCTTTCTACCAGTATCTAACATATATAGCTATAAAATTAAAAGTTTTCCTTACTGGTATGCCCCAGGGTGTGTAGAAGTTACAGCGGCATTAGCAACCTGGGCAGAGACTGAAAAGGAAATACAGCAGCAGTAGCAGCAGTAAATGTAAAGAGGGATCATTTAGATCTGCCACCTGTCCTTCTCCAGTCACACATTTGCACAGCACAAATATGTGAGCTGATCACTGTTGCCTTTACCTGCATGAATGCCTGCATGATCATTAAGGGTCTTTCTGTCATCTGTTGAGGTAGTGTCACTTGGGACGGGATGAGAGAAAGGTTGTTAAGAAGCACGGGAGAAGAACAAACAGTGGCCAAACTGAAGCGGGGACAAAAATTTACCTTAGGAATAGGTGTTTTAATTCATATAGCGCTCAGTTGAAAAGACCACACTCATAATGCCTAAAAGTAGACAGTCGGGCTGTAACTGGACAAGAACTAGCAGGGTTTCCATGCCATAGCTAGGTTGGGGGAGGAGGAGGTTTGAGTTTGTAATTTGGGTCAGCAGAGAGGGTTGTCACATCTTATAAAAGTGAAAGTCACACAAAAAGAGACAATCACTGCATATTCTGAGGAATGAAAAAAAAAAAACATTCTGCACAAGCTTGCCAAGAAGGTTCTGATAGGGACTTGGTCGAAAAGGATGAGGAGGTCAAACAGCTGTATCTGGAACCATAGGAAAGGCAGGGGGTGGGGGTGGGTACACCTTCTAAAATGAAAAGGAATTGCAGGGCTTCAAAGAAAAAAAGAAAAAAAAAACTAAGGAAGGGCAGGTGAGCAAGATGATGTAAGCTGACCGAATACTTAAAGATTTCAAAAAACCTTTGTTACACTGCTGTGAAGAAACTAGTTACCCTTTCACCAGTTGAATAATATAGCCTGTTAAGGCAGTAGTGTAACATTTGGCTGACTGTATTTTCTCAAGCACTAGCCAGAGGTTTAGAGGGAGTGGTTTGTTGAGTATGCAGCTGCACTGCAGATGCCAGTTCATCATGAGATTGCGCAATATTCACCCATGAGGGAGCACCCATGGCTTGTTGGATGCTGTGCATATGTGAACAGGCCTCTGTCACATATGCTAGCTTCTAGAGAGGGAGAGAGTTTTTTTCTGGTAGTGACTCAGTAGAGGAAGAATGTGCAGATGCTTGTGAGCCCTGACTCCTGCTGCAGTGCCTCTGCCACTCATTGGAATACATACTGGAATGATCTGAGTGCTGTTTTTTGCTTCTGCCCTGCTTTTTCTGCCACTGTATCAGGGGAGCAGAACTAGTAGAAGTAGCTGGCAAATACATAACCGTGTCCATAAGAGTACCAAGATCTGGTCATTTATTGTGAGATTTTGTGCAGCGGGGGGTTGCCTGAGGGTGTTTCTACATGCTAGCCGCCCCAGGTTCTATGTATAAAGACCACAGCCTCTTCTGGAAATGTGGAGCTGTGCGAGGACCCATTCCTTTCAAATTTTCAGTGTAGCCATCTGATATTGTACTCCCAGCTGCTGAAGCTTATAATGTGCTTCTGAGAGTGCAGCTCTTCTTTTGTTTAACTTGGCTGAATAATCTTGATACAGAGACAGCGGACATGCCAGAGGAGGGGACATTTTTCTCTTGCCATGGACATGATCTGTACTTTCAATGAGTATTTAAGGAATAGGTTCATAGGTTCATAGGAGGGGATTCAAGTTCAGTGAGCCAAGACCCTGTTTTGAACTTGCCACCTGTTCATAGGTGGTATTCATTATGTCTTATCACCCATATATTCATCCAGATACTCTTTGAAAATTGTCATGTTTGTACTTTCCACTATTTTCTTTGGTAATTCATTCCATTTGGTCACCACTCTTTGTGTAAAAAATTTACTTCTTTTAACTGTTTCATTATTGCCACCCTGTAGCTTATATGTATGGGACCTAGTAGATATTACACCTGTATGCAACTTTAATCTAAGTGTTTCCCTCAGAGATGGATCATTCTTAGTCCTATAACTGAGACAAAGATCACCGCTAAGCCTTCTGTATTCCATAGAATACAAGTTTAAGCTTTGAAGTCTTTCCTTATATCCCAGATTCTTAGTAGGTTGCATCTTTCTTGTTGCTTTTCTCTGGATTCTTTCTATTAACTTTTGTGATCTTATATTTTGAGGGGCAGTAAATTGCATGCAGTATTCTAAGTGTGGTCTAACAAGGGCAGTATACAATGGTACAATAACTCCACTTTCTCTGCTCTTAATATTCCCCAAAATACACCCCAGTATCTTGTGGCATCTCTTAACTATCTCAAATGTATGTTTCTCAAAGGAGAAATTATCCGTAATAAGTACCCCCAGATCTTTTTCTTCATTTACTGACTGAAGAATTGTGTTTTCTATTGTGTATACATACATGGGATTATTTTTACCTATATGCATAACTTTGCATTTACCCATATTGAAAAACATGTTATTATTATTATCCCATGTAATAAATCTATTCAGGATTTGTTGTAATATTATAGCATCTTCAGTACTCTGTATCCTTCCTCCTAATTTGCAGCCATCTGCATACTTTCCAATCCACACTTGACCTGTTGTTTGTAGAGTAGATATCATAATGTTGAACAGTGTTGGTCCCAGGACTGATCCCCAGGGGACTCTGCTAGTAATCTGACCAATGTCTGATGTGTATCCCTTTATTATCACCCTTTGTGTCCTCTGATTCAGCCATGATTATAGAGAATAGGGATAAAATGGGCATTGGTTTGTCCCAAGCTTTAGGACGAGGGCCCAGAGATCTATGAGCTCACTGGATGTCCGGAGGAGTATTTTTAAGCTCCAATGCAGAAGTCAACAAATGCTGCACAAAGTCCACTACATTTTTCCCCTCAGCCCCCTCAGGGACCCCAATAATCCTCAGGTTGTTGCAGCAACCTCTACACTCTAGTTTGTCAGTCTTATTCCACAGGGTTGTGATTTCCACTTTTAGGGATTGAATTTCCATGTCCATGCGGTCTGCCTCTATGTCCAGCTGTTTCCACATATATTCTGAATCTGTCACTCGGATAGTAAACACTTCCATTCTGGATTCCTAAGCTTGCAGTGAGATATTAACACCCACAACATCGTGCAAAATTTGTTGAAACATGTGCCTAATGACCAGATCAGTTGTTCTTTCTGCTCTTGTCTCACTGCTCTCCATCACTACAGTTTTGATCGCATGTCAGGGGACCAGTAATAGAAACACATTAACATTGGTTATCTGACTAGATATTTCAGCTACAGCATTCCAGTTTTTCACAGGTTTTGTTTCTCAGAAATGAAATAAAACAAAATCCACCATTTGTTAATAAAAAAGAACATTGCTTAAAAAAGGGTATTTATTCAGGTGATAGCCCGAGGAGGAGGAGCACTGAGAGATTAGGCAGCCATCTTTCTTGTACTGAAACCAGAAGTCCCTTATTTTGTTTGATTGACTGCACTGCACTTGACTGATATGACTGCCTGGGTGGTGGTCAGTAAGAAGATGTCTTTCATTTCTTCTTTAAAAGATGTCGCTATGCTTAGCAGGCTAAGTAATAGAAAACATTACCACCTGTTGGACCAGATGGTGTACCATACCACAGTACTCTGTTACATGCAATGCAGTTGCATCACATGGGTAGGGTGGTGGGCTGTCACTGCTGCTCATTTCATTATCCATTTTTTTTTTGCCTGGTCTGCTCTGGAACATCCATCATAATATACCCCCTCCACCATCCAGCATTAATAAAAGATATGTTAGCTGCTTGATATTGGAGGATGGTAGGTACAGACTTGCATCTACATCTCTCTCTTTTTATCTCTTGCAATCTCAGTCTCTCTCTCCCTGCCCACTCATAGGCCCAAGCAGCTATGCTTATGCCACCAAGGGAAGCCTTCCTTCACTGAGCTACTGATTGTTTTGATTTAGCAGTTTCACTTTACTTTTCATGCAAATAATGAATTAAATTATTCCATTTGGAGCTCTGTGTTAAATATTACTGAGTTTGCCCATTTTATGCGTTTTATCACATTTTTTTCAAATATTTATAAATAATCAGATCTGTTCAGCCCATCAAAACAAAGCTGGTCCTGTTCAGATTCCAAACCAGCTGCCTATATCCACATTTGATTTTATGCAGAAGCTGCATCAAGCATGAGACATCTTGTGTAAAGTTGGACATTAATAATAAGTAAGGATGGGCGAAATTTATGTTCTGCCAATGGAATTCTGGTGAAATTACAGTTCTGTGTCTATGAAATTTTGTGAAATTTCCATGAAAATTTTGTGAAGTTTTGCCAGAATTGTGATTTCAGTTATTTCTGTCTCATTTAAACAGTATTTGTCCAAACTGCACTAAACATGGTATGATGACATTTCCATGATGTTTGAGATCTCTGTCTTTAAAGGTGACTGAGTAATATGCCTCCAAACATTTGGACATTTTTAAAATTACGTTTTGAAATTAAGTAAACTGCAAAATTTTAAGTACCTGTAACTTTAAAACCAGAAAACAGAATATCGTCAATTTTGTTATGTTCATTGACCCTTTGCTTTGGGGCCACCACTATGGCCCTGCAGCAGACTGTCACACTGCCATGCTGATGAACTGAGTTCAGAAACGAGCCCGGGAAGTCACGTCAAGAGGCAGGCCATGGCAGAGACATTTGCTTCTTGGCAGTACATCTCAGTGGTGGGGGGGGGGTACATAGTAGGTTCTACAAACACAATGACTCCTTCAGCTGGGCCAGTAGCTTGATCCTGCCATATGGAATGCAGTAGCTGTGTGAGTCTGACAAAGGCACTGCCCCACCAAGAGAGACAGGAGGGGAAAAATGTTGGAGAAAAACCTGATAGCCAACTGATGAAGTTACCTTCCTATATTTCAACAGAAATTTGTTCACCTAGCACTCACCATGGCTAATAAAGTTATACTTTTGGACTGGAACAGCACAAACCCTCCAGAAATACAGCAATGGATTAACCTTATGATAGATCTCAATAAAATAGAAAAGACTCATTATTACATTAGGAACCGCCACCATATTTGGGAGAACTTTTGGGCCCACTTTGTTAATGTTTACCTAATGGAAAATCATAGAAATCAGCAATGAACAATTTGATATTAAATAACCCCCTTTTTCTACAGATTTTGAATTGTTTAATCATATATAGGGAACATTCATAAGAAAATGGGTGATTACATTGCAATTATGTAGACCTGTAATCTCTACCATATGATTCCATTGTCATTACTGTATGTTTGATTTTTCTTTTTTTTTCCCTTGAAATAAAGTCTTATTTAAAAATAAATAAATAACGAGTGAGTATTGTGGGTCTTTTAAAGGTGTTAGGAAGAAGTTGTAGTTATCTGAAAACACTCATATAAAAATATAAAAATTGATTTATTTTTTATTTATTCCAAAATGTTAACTGGAAAGACATACTAAGCTAGTAACAGCACTTTTCTATGTGCATTCTGGGAGGAGTGGAGAAATTGGAAGAACAATGGGATATAACTATAAAAATTAAAATAACAGGTAAATAAGCATCACAACATTAACAGTTGTACAAATTTTATTTATTTATTTATTTCATTCATTTTTGCTGACCGGTAGCTATAGCAATAATTATTTTCTGGCACGACCCGGGAGGGTACACTTACAAAACTGGCAGACACACATAGCAGTACAAAGTTAGACATAACTGAATGTAGAGACCAATACAGACATGTTACAATAATACAATAATAAAGCAGGTAGGCGGCAGTGAGGTGAATAATGTAGACAGTTAATACAAACAGTATATATTGCAAGTACAAACTATAATTCATAGTAAAACACAGAGCAAATATAACCACAGTGAACAATACTAAAACATGGAGACAGTAGGTGAGGTAAGAGGAAATAAAAATGCATACTGTAAGCAGGGAAGTCAGGGCATTTGATAGAGAAGGCTTAATACACAATGTACTATTAGTGACCATAATATTCTAGTAAGATTAATAAGGGTGAAGGGGGGAGAAGGAGGGAAGTGGAATGATTCAATAAGTAAATAGACGACAATGCAATACAGTGCTGAAGGGGAGCAATCTGCAACGTGCAAAAAGCAATCCAGCGTTCAGGGTGTGAGCAATGGTTGTAATTAGGGGAGGGTGCATGTCAATCAATCAATCAATCAATCAATCAATCAATCAAAATCTTTATTTATTCAGGCAAACATCATTGAGCAAAGCTCATTTTCAAGATGGACCTGAGTGATCATACAAATGAGGATACAAGTATTAATACATAGACAAGAATAGCATAAACAGCAATACAATGACATGAAATGATTATGTACAACAATTTACATATGTACAAGGTACAGCATGTGGAGCTGCACTAGTGTCATTTCAAGGCCAAAGACACGGAGGAGAGATTTGTGAGTGGAGGGAAGGAGCAGAGCAGAGCAGATGGTAAGAGGGAGAGAGATCCAAAGTTTGGGCAAGTGGGAGAAGAAGAAGGCAGTTTGACCAGGAGAGGATTTTGTCCTCTACACTGAGATGTATGACTGTGTTTGTTTAAAACATGAGTTTGTGTTTAGTTTAATATCATAAAGTTTGCTGCAGGGTCACATCCTTTGCTGATTACTGCTTTATAGTGTATGGTGGAATGTCGTTCTCCAACGAAATCCATTGTTGCCAAAACCTTGTAGTCACACACTTGTGACGTTTGCAGTGCAGCAGAATGATTTTTTCTACTGCACTGCGGACGTCACACACTGTGTCCTCGAGTAGCATTTGACAGTCAGGGCTCACTCTATAGACAGGACACATAGCGAAAGCAGCAATGTCGGCGGCAGTACTAATGTTTAGCGTTAAAACATTCAAAATGTAAAGTTCTTAAACAGTTAAAATGTCAAGCGTGAACACGTTCAAAATGTAAAGTTCTTTTTTCCTTCTAGTAACCCAGTAAAAATGTTTTGAAGCAGAAACATGCTGTAGTGATTTTTGTCCCCAAAAACGACGTTCCACCATACACTATAAAGAAAAGTGCATGGGGAACAGTTGACAACAGGGCATCTTTCACCTCGTTGGCACTATGACGACAGATTACCTCTCAAGCTGTGCTCTCGAGGTAATCCATCGTCATAGTGCCAACTCAGTGAAAGAATAGCCCTGTTGTCAACTGTTCCCCATGCACTATCCTATATGTGTTCCAGTCTTTCCTGGGCATTGTGTATTATCTTCCAACACTGCTGCAGGCGAAGACTGTGAAAGCAAGAAAGAGTACTGTATGTGTTGCTAGAAAGGACAGTAAAATGCTCACAGTACAATTAAGGGTACAAGATGGATTACAATTAAACTGCAAACTACTCGTTTCTAACTAACTAATGTGTAGTATTACCAAAAATTAGAAAAAGTAGAAACAAGATATATGTTTTTAAACTGTCATATATATTTTTGTTAACTGTCATATATTTTCATGTTTAGATACAAAACATTCTAATGTACTGGGTAGTTTGGGAAGGAAGAAGGCTGGAAATCCAGTTGAGTCCATCCCCCCACCAGGTCAGTGGCAATCATTACAGGCACCTTGTTCTATTAGGTAAGTATCCAGTCTCTGTTGGAACCAGTTTATACTTTCTGACTCTACTACGTAGCCAGGTAGTGTGTTCCAGACATTTACTATTCCTTATGTGTAAAACGCTTTTCTTGTATTGTGATCTGAATGGCTTACCTTTAACTGGCTCTGATGGCCTCTTGTGTTGTGTATATACTGTCTATATGCGAGATGTAATGGCTTACCTTGTAATTGGTACTAGGCCTCTTGTGTTGTGTGTATGCTGTCTGTATGTAAGATTTAGTTCACCAAAAAGTGGCTTGTCCTTAACTGGTTAAACATAAATAAAGGTTCCCTCTTAAATGTTTTCCTTTTAGACTAAATAATTTTAGTTAGCTTAGACGGCCCCAGAACAATACAGTTTTATTATGAAATATAGTTATTATCATCCTTCTTTGAATACCATCTAGTTTGTTGGGTCTCCATGATGATACGGGCTCTGAATCATGAACAATTAAGGAATAAGCCACGAGGGGGTGTGGTTGCACCTCGTGGTAAATCCCCAGAGAACCCACATCCCTCTGAGTGGCTTATTGCGATTATACCAAGTACTGCTTTTTTTATTATTTAAAAAAAAAAAATAGTACCTGGTATAATGCTTAAATAACTCAGTGAGTAGTACAGCAGTTTTTGTTTTGTTTCTTTTTTCACTGATGCATGAAGCTGCTGTTTTACAGTCTCCGCTTAGCGGGGAAACAAGATGGCAGTCGCAGTTCCGTGATTTCACTGCCGGATTTTTTTTTTTAAGATGCGGCTGGCTGGCACCTTTTTCATTGGTAATGCTAGATTTTACAATGGTGGTAAGGTGCCAGCCTGCTGCTTTGGTTGGTTGTTCTGAGAGGTGCGTGGTATAATCGTCCATATTTCTTCTCACATAAAGTTAGCGCAGTGGTAAAAGGACACCACTAGATCTACTAACAAAAACCTTATTTATGCATCCCCAGGTTTTATTAGCTTTTTTTAACAAATTACTACAATGTAGATGTGCTTTTATTAAACTAGCACTTACGATTACTTCCTGGTCTCTTTCTGATGTTACCTTTTTAATCAGGTTTTCATGTAAAGTGTAATTTCATTCTGGGTTGTTTTCACACAAAGTGTAAGACAAGTTGGACAGCACACTTGTCAAACTGAATTTCATTCCTCTATCATTAGGCCATTTGAATAATTTCTCAGGATCGTCCCTTAAAACTTAATGGCATCACTCTTGGTAACCTGTCCTCCCAGTTTAGAATCATCTGTAAACAGGTGTTGATGATGCTCTGCATATCACTGCCATGTAATGAAAAGAGAGTAGCTCTCAGCACAGAACCCTGAGGGACCCTGCTTATCACCAACCCTCATTTGAAAGTGCTGCATTTACCCTGACTTTTTGAGCTCTTAAAGTAAGCCAATTTTGAATCCAAATGCATGTTTAAATGTCTAACATAAGTAATTTTAATTTGTTTATTAATGTTTTGGGAGGTACAGTGTCAAAAACTTTGCTGCAAACTAGCCCAGTGCTGCTGAGGTTGAGGCACTGGATGTCACTTATGCGCTCGCGGCTGACCGGTTAAAGAATGACCTTGGGTCACTGGGGTGCCAGCATGGGGGGAGAAGGTGGAGCAGAATCAAGCATGCCGATGGGCAGCTCTCCTCTCCCGAGGGTGGTGAGTGTGGGTTGGCATCCCCCCATAGTTTTTCTCCCACCAGGTGGAGGTCCAGTGGGTAGCATAGGTGGAGGGGGGGTGACAAACAGTTGCAGCAAGTGCTAGAGGCTGAGTTGGCACCACTGGGTGCACAGCGTGCCTCCACACACTCGCATGACCATGTGCGGGGCCTCGGGGGGTCAGAGGGAGAAAACCTGAAAAAATATCTACATTTCCCCATCACCAGTTGGCGGGAGGAGGTGACGGGGTTCAAACAGCTGTATCAAAAATAAAAAAAAGCTTTGCTGCAGTCCAGAAAAAGTACATTTACTGGTATAAGTTATTAACTGAACTGTTAGCCTTTTCATAAAAGGTTAAGAGAGTAGTTTGACAACATTTAGTGTTTAGAAAGCTGTGTTTTAGTGTGTCCCTAAACCTTTTTTCTTTTATCGGGGCTTCCAGATTGTCTCTTACTGCTATTTCTGTAAAATAAACCAAGACTGAAGTGAGACTAATGGGTCTGTAATTATTAGGACTCGCTCTGCTTACCTAGGGTAATAACTGTACACAGGGTTATAATTATGAATCCAGGCATACCTCTCAACTGTCCCTGATTTTCAGGGACGTCCCTGATTTTGCCTCAAAATTTTACTCTGTCCCTCCTAAAAATTGTGTTTCCGTGACCAAACAGTGGAATTTGTAAGCACAAGATAATGTCAAACATTAAAGTTGTAGACATGTTCCTCCTTAGAAAAGGCATTTTACACTAAGCCCCTTATTCTACCAGCTTCCTGAGTTGATATCTCCAATTTTGAAGATGTGTCCCTGATTTTGGTCCTTTGTCCCTGATTTTCTTAAGCTTTGTCCCTAATTTATGAGGCAGGCAGTTGAGAGGTATGAATCCAGGGAAGGAGGGTCCCTGCCTCCACTGCAATGCTGCCACCTTGGGGACCATAAGTGGCAGTGCAGGATTAAGCAGAATGGGAGAGAGGACTGCGGCCTGGTGCGTGGCTGGCACACTATCATGTGTCAGTTTCCTACAGGGTTAGGAGAAATGGGACAAATGGTCACAGCACCTGTGACATTGGACCCTGGTATTTCCCAGCCCAATACCATCACTGGCAGCACCTCTTGATGGTACAAAAGACTCAGGGGTAAATCCCCCCTACTCCATTCCTGCCTGAGGATAAGCCATAGCTCTGTGGAAGATGGCAATCACAGGTAGAAGCACAGGAAGTCAGGCATGCCTTGTGAGCCCCTGAGGAAGGCACGTGCAGGAGACAGGAAGGGGGTATAAAGAACAAGTTCTGCAAGCATTTGTCAATGCTGAATGTTTGCTGCTTGTATTGATGTTGTACCAGGTCTTGCTGACTATATATATATACCCAGGACAGAGCAGATGAGATGCAATGCCTAATTTTCAGTGGTATCCTGCTTTACACATTGTTAGATTGTAATTACCCAGGATAGGGCAGCTGAGAGGCAATAGTTAATTTTCAGCTGGCTCCCACATTTTGACCGCAAATTTCCAACAATTTTTTGTGACCTGACAAGATGAACCAGACAGGTAGAATTTTTTAAATCCCATGCGAAAGGTGATTTTGCAGTGTGACTGTGAAAACAAATTTTGGAGGGGATTTGAAAAATTACACCTGTTATGTTCAGGAGGTGGGGTAACACAAGAGATATGTTGAACATTAGGGGACCAAAATCTGTATGAATACATGTTGTAACAATTTGACATTTCCTTCATAACTTATTTGTTTGTTTGTTTTTAAATTTTTACCCCAAATTTTTAACATAGTCCTTTTACGACCACTCCTGAACATGA
This sequence comes from Neoceratodus forsteri, assembly GCA_016271365.2. NCBI lineage: Eukaryota > Metazoa > Chordata > Ceratodontiformes > Ceratodontidae > Neoceratodus > Neoceratodus forsteri. The sequence goes on along the minus strand of CM028129.1, from coordinate 1,702,104,531 downwards.
CAGGTGTCATTTATAAAATGGTGCCAGAAATGTCATTTTGCACCACAAGTGTAAAAACAAATTTTGGCTAAGATTTGAGAAATGACAGCTGTTACATTTGTGAGGTGGTGTAAAAAAATGGCTATGTTGAAAATCTGGGGTCAAAATACTGAAAGTTACCAAAATTATGCGGGTATGTTGAAAAATGACAATGTACGTTCATAACTTTTTGGTTTTTAATATTTTTACTCCAAATTATCAACATAGCCTTCTTATAACACTACATAGGCTTCTTATGACCCCCCCCCCCAACTCATGAACAAGGGCAGAGAAAATTTTCAAATCCTACCCGAAAGGTGATTTTGCGACACAAGTATGAAAACACATTTTGGCTTGGATCTGAAACATGATAGCTGTCATATTCATGAGGTGGTGTGACAAAATTGCTATGCTGGAAATTTAGGATCAGAATATTGAAAATTACTAACGTTACTAGCGTATGTTGAAAAATCTTAATGTACACTCAAAATTTCAACATACACTCATAACTTTGTTGTTTTTCAATATTTTTACCCCAGATTTTCAACATAGCCTTCTTATGACCCCTACATAGCATTCTTATGACCCCACCTCATGAACAAGGGTGGAAAAAATGTTCAAATCCTGCCTGAAAGGTGATTTTGCCCACAGGTGTGAAAACACATTTTGGACAGGTTTGAAAATATGACAGCTGTCACATTAATAAGGTGATATGGAAAAAATAACTATGTTGAAATTTTGGAGACAAAATATTGAAAATTTCGAAAGTTATGAGCGTATGTTGAAAAATATCAATGTATGCTTATAACTTTGTTGTTTTATATTTTTATCCAGATTTTTGACATAGCCTTCTTATGACTCCACCTCATGAACAAGGATGGAGAAAATCTTCAAATCCTACCCAAAAGGTGATTTCACACTGCAACTGCAAAAATCACCTTTCAGGGCAGATTTGCATAATTTCACTACCATTGTTCATGAGGTGGGGTCCCAAAAAGGCTGTGTTGAAAATTTGGTAAAAAATTACCAGGGTATGAGGACAACTTCAAAACTCACTGAAATACACTGAACCGCATACCTGATTTCCTCAATTCTGGTCTGGCATCAAAAAGTGAAGATGTGTCTCTGGTCCAGAAAGGATTATGCACTGGATCCCTGATAAGTAAGTAACGGTGGAGGGGGCGTGGGGTAGTGGGTGCTGAGTGGGAGGGTAACAGCAGTGGTGGGCCTGCAGTGGTAACAGACGTCCATGGATGTTTTTCTTTATTACTGAATGTTAAAAACCAAAAGACTACAAGGGATGTTTTTCTTTATTTCAGGTAGCATTGATACTAGAGATTGGGCACCCCAGTGTCAGTGATATGTTTGGCTGCACTGGGTGTGGGCTCCCTGGTGTCACACAATGAAAATGGGCAGGGTTGGGGGTAGTAGCCGGCACCGGGGATTGGGCATCCTGATGTCAGAAATGTATCTAGGGGCAAGCAATGAGTGGGGTGGGAGGGATACTTGGCTGAGGGTGGGTGAGAGGGACTGCTTTATAGAATTCTATGGTTGCTAAGGGCGTAGACATAGCTCTACCACAACAGCTGCCCACACATTTGCTGTTCAGACAATCAAAGTCCACAGACAATGTCAGTGACTTCTAGTTCTGCATTGTAGTCAGATTGGGATGTACTGTAGAATGGCATTCTGCATGTGGATCTTCTATAATCTACTAGCATGTTTAATCTGTAGTAAGCTGTCTGTTGCATAGGTTTGTCGTGTAGAGGATAGATAAATAATGAATACAAGTACATTGAACTCAAACTCTTTTTACTATTTTCAATTTAGAATTGCTTCAGCATCTCCACTGTCAACTTCTGTAGGTTAGACTCTTTAAAACTCACTTCTAAAGTGTAGCTATGCCAACTACAGGTGTCAGTCAACAGCACTGAGCTGGTGTGAACTACTGCTCCCAGGATTCATAGTGCTGAGGGCTCGTTCCACGTCTGGGTAGGTGGTGTAGGTTAGGTACAGTTACGAAGAAGAAGCAGTTATCTGATTGTGTGACTGCGGGGCTGCTAAAATGCAGCCAGCAAGGATTGACTGTTTGGCACAAGCACACTACTTTTTCATTTTTAGATTTTTTATTTCCTTTTGATTTCTATGGATGGTTTTATATTGCAGGGAGAGACCACAGCAGGCTGATCATGATGCGATCAGCTCTGTTTGTTGGGCAGCATTATGCAGATCAAAGGAAAGAGCCGCCCTATGATTGGCCTGGCTCTCCTTTGAACTACATGAAGTTTCTGCCCAGCAAGCAAGAACAGTGGCATGATGAGCCTGGCTGATGACTGCTGAGACACTGAAGAGCCCCCTTGCAGGCTGCCCTGCATTGGACCAACAGTGACACACCTCTCAAAACCCCACTATCATAACAGTATGTTCACTTGCACAGTCAGGTCCAGTGGGCTCACCTACTGGAATATAAATATCACCACTGCAAATGAGAGACTCAGCTACTCTTTGGTGGCCAAAATAGACATCTTCAATCTTATGATTTTTATTTTCTGAACAACCAAAGCATATAGTGCAGTGGTTTAAGGCTCTGAGCTGCAAACCCGGAGACCTGGGTTTGAATCCCACAGCCTCCACTTGCATGCTGTGTGACCTCAGGACTGGAGGATGGCTCATGTAGTGCCCCTCCACAAGAGTGGCCCCAAGGATGAACCAGGGAACTACAGACCGGTGAGCCTCACATCCATCATGGGTAAGCTAATGGAGACTATCCTGAAGGAGAGGCTGGTGGCCCTCCTAGAGGCCAAAGGACTACAGGACAGCAGACAGCATGGCTTCATATGTGGCAGATCCTGCCAAGCCAACCTGGTGGAGTTCTATGGCTTGGTAACTAGGCAACTGGACAGGGGCCATGCAGTGGATGTTCTGTATCTGGACTTCAGTAAGGCATTCGACTCGGTGCCGCATGGAAGGTTGGGAAGTAAGTTAGAAGGCACAGGAGTGGGTGCAAAGCTGGTGAGATGGGTAGGGAACTGGCTTCAGAGAAGGCAACAGAAGGTGGTGGTGGGTGGGGAGCTCTCACATCCAAGGGTAGTGATGAGCGGTGTTCCACAGGGCTTGGTGTTGGGACCAGTGTTGTTTGGGATATTCATTGCAGACATATTATTGGACATCAACAGCAAGATCAGTCTGTTTGCTGATATTACCAAGGTAGGAGCAGTGGTGGATGACCTAGGGGGATGGCAGGAGTTGCAGGATGATCTGGCAAAGCTTGAAACCTGGTCAAGCACTTGGCAACTGGGGTTTAATGCCAAAAAGTGCAAGGTGCTGAATTTTGGGATGAAGAACCCAAGGAGGAGTTACCTGCTGGGGGGAGTGCAGCTAGCCCAGACAGAGGAGGAAAAGGATCTGGGGGTGCTCATTACAGGGTCAATGAACAACTCAGCACAATGTAGGAAGGCAGCTGCAAAGGCCAACAAAATGCTGGGTTGCATTGCAAGCGGTATATCCTCGAGGAGGGAGGAGGTGATTCTGCCACTGTATAGGTCATTAGTTAGATCGCACCTGGAGTACTGCGTGCAGTACTGGCGCCCGTTTCTGAAGAGGGACATTAAGTTACTAGAGGGCGTGCAGCGCAGGACGACAAAGATGATCAAGGGGCTGGGGGACTTATCATATGAGAGGAGGCTGCGGGAGTTGAACATGTACTCGCTGGAGGAGAGGTGGGACAGAGGGGATATGATTGAAAACCTTAAGTACACAAAAGGAGTAAACAAGACAGGTACAGAGGGGCTGTTCAAAGTAAGGGAGGGGAGGGACACCAGGGACCATGATATGAGACTGGAGGGAGGAAGGTTCACGAGGGAGATGAGGAGAGACTTTTTTACAGAGAGGGTGGTGGCTGGGTGGAATGCGCTACCTGCAGAAGTGGTATCCAGTTGAACAGTTGACTGCTTCAAAAGGGGATGGGACAGGACAAGGGGGAGGGTCAATGGAGAGGAAGGGTGGAAGGGAGGGGCAGCTGCAGAATAAGGGGTGCTAGCTGCACATTTGAGCAGACTTGATAGACCTCTAGGCCTTTAACTGCTGGCAAATTTCGTATGTTCGTACCCTGAGCAAGTCACTTAACTTCCTTGTGCTCCCAGGTGACACCTGTAAACAAGCTTCAGCTTAGTGTGCCTCTCCTAGTTATAAAAAAAAATAAAAAGAGTATCATAATTATAATTTAAATGCTTAAAAACATATTAAATTGTTAATTGTAACTTTACAATGCTTCACTTAGGAATTAGACTAGGATAGTTTAGGTTACATTAGTCAAAATAATATGTGTTGTGTTCTGTAAGTTATTTAGGATGTTTCAAAGTTAAAAATATTCATTCATTTGTTATTACAAATTTATTTATATATTGTATATCTGTCCATGTATATTAAAAAATGATAAACAAAATCATTATAAAAAATGCTCATCTCTTTCTATCACACCTATTGTATTGTGTTATTCATTTAGTTATTTATATATTGATTGATTGATTTAATTATTCATTTAATTGTTTCATGGGATTTGGGGTTGGGAAAGTCACATCTGAGTCAAGACTCATTTCCAGGTCAGACTCATGATTTCCAGGTGTGACCTGGTGACATTCTCTCATGTCAGTTTGCACTGTTCTACACTGATTATTTACTAGATCTGTATGGAATTTCTTTATTCCCACTTCTACAGTGAATGCTGTTGGAATGCTGGATGTTCTTTGAAATTCCACATTTCTGTAAAATAAATTCCATGCAAAAATTGCAAAAAAATTCTGCGGGCTGTGGAATTCCATGTGATGTACTCACAAAACTAGTGTCATTAATTAATTTTTTTCTATAACTGTTGTTCTGGAAAGCCAAACTTAGCAGGAACTCCTTTACAGGTGCAATCTGAGAGAAGGGGTTATGGGGCATGAGACAAATACATGAAAATTGATATGATGGTATAAATGGACAATATAGCGCAATAGACAGGCACAGCAAGACTTTGAAGCAGCAAAATCCCAGGACAGATCAGCTGAGATACACCATCTCATTTCCAGTGGTGTCACGTATCCATGACTTGTTAGAACAACTTAATATCTGCAGAAATAGACTCTTTCTAAGAGACACACCAGAGCGATGTTTTATAAGTGCACCATCACTCTTTTACTGATAACATGGATATACAACCAGTAGGTGGCAGTAGAGAGCATAAACCCTGAAGTAGACAGAACCATTCTTGAAGAACAAGGGCTTGATTTTCAAAGCATGGTGTAGGGCTTGCGTCAAGTCTTGCACCATGACACTTAAGTTCTGGCAGTGCGCTGAACCCCTTTGCCACACCTGCGCCTGATTCTGGAATCTCAGGCGCGTTTGCAACAGTTTCTATGTTTTACGGCAGCTTGCACCAAATATCTGGCACAAGCGCCATAAAAGCTGCCCCCAGAAATGCCACAAGGTAGACCAGAAAGAGCTAGTCTAACTTGCGGCACCTGGCTCACGGGATTGAAAATCCCAATCATCAGCCAGGTGCTTGCCACAAGACCCATGCTCCATATCTTCAGTGTACCCGGGGCTTGTGGCAATCAGGGGCACTGAAAATCGACCTCCAACTCTCTACTATAATAAAAATCTTAAAACCACTAAACTTACACCAGTTATGATCTAACTTTATTGTTTTCTACTTATCTGATTTTTTTTTACTTTTTCCTGCTGCTGATCTACTAAATATTGTAGATAATGCAGGATTTTTTTTCTTTGAGTGTTGCAAAACGTATCTGACTCCCCCAGCTTACCTCACAGTTGCTGTTATGTGACATTACAGTCTGTTGCCATAGTGAGCACTATGATGTCATAAACAAGAGCTGCGTGAGGTTAACAAGGGAGAAGCAATTGTTTTTATGCACAGTTTTTAGATAGACTACCAAGATGTACAGTAAACCTTGGAAAGGAACATTTAAAATGAAAAAAATAAATATTTTCTAGTAAACTGCAATCACTGAAACAGCTTATTTATGAAAGTACATGCTGAAATGAAGAGTTAAAGGAACCATAGCTCTTCTTTGATGATAGCTCCATCCATTGAGTCACATCATGGAACTGTAAGCCTTTGGCATCAGGACCACCCATGAAACTTTTGCAGACTGGAGCTGCCCACATTAATGTGCCACACCAGTGCTTATATAACCATGACATCCCCCGCATGACTCATTTCTTTCTCCTGCCGTCAACTGCTCATTGGTCCACTACTGCTGAAGAACACCGTCGAACTTTTGCAAGTTTGTCAGTGTCTCTGTATTTATTTATTTATTAGCTTTTGGTAACCAGGTAAGTGTACTAGGCAACAAGCCTGCCTATTTTCAGGCACGACCCGAGAGAGTACAAAGTGACAATACAATAACAGCAAACAGTAAGGTACAGCAATTTCAACAGATTAGGCATGTAGGAACATACCTGTCAGGACAACAATATCATAGTAATTAAATATGCAAACAGAGATAAACGGGAGGAATAAACACACGATTAGGGTAGGATACAGTATTGGCAAATGCATTGGAACAGTCAAAATAGCCTGGCCAGGAGAGAAAAAAGATAAAGAAAACCCACAAATAGACAAAATATATACTTTAGGATATTATCCAGTGATAGCATGAACACAACTGAGGACTATACAGTGGTAACAAGCAGTCGCAGGTACCAAGAGAATAGAGGTGAGAAAATAGTGATCGCTTAAAAGAGAGGTGAGATGAGTTATTCTTAATATGATGGGGGAGTGAGTTCCAAAACCTAGGAGCAAAATAGGCAAACGCTTGCTCACCCATTTTAGAAGAGCAGTGCTAAACAGCGAGCGTTGGGAAGGTGGAAGATCTAAGGGTTCTGGAGTGAGAGACCGGAGTAAGCATGACACCCGGTGTGGCCGGCCAAGAGGTTCTGGTAAGGGAGTCAATAAAACATCCTAGAGCATATGAACGGCGGGCATCGGGAGACAGCCAGTGTAAGGCAGCATAGAGGAGGCAGCGGTGAGTTAGGAGAGGAACTGATAAAGCGAATCTACAGATATTGTTATAGGAAGTGTCCCACTTGCGGAGAGCTCCAGCGTTGGCATAAGAAAATACAGGGAGGGCATATAGGAGTTGAGGGAGTAATACACCACGAGCTACAGAGATCCTAGCAGTTGGGGAGGGTGAGTGAGTGGCGCACTCTGTAGGCCACACCAATGTTAGCATTAAAAGAGCGGCATACTTCATTGATATGTGCACCAAAATCAAGTACCGGGTCAAGTGTAACCCTGAGGTATTTGAAGGTTGAGGAGTTAGAGACACCAGAGCCATCACAGCAGTGGACCAAAAGCTTAGGGGACTCTATGGACCCTTTTTTAGCGGATCCGAAAAGCATGGTCCGGGTCTTAGCTACATTTAGAATTTGATGGTTAGAAGAAAACCAGGATTGAAGGGCCTGAAAGTCCATGGAAAGATTATGATTTATATCCACCATAGACTTGGAGGCAGAGTAAAGCACAAGGTTGCCTGCATACAGGAGTATACTGCTGTGAGGTGAAGAAACAGGGATGTCATTAAGGAAAAGAGAAAAGAGTAGGGGACCAACGACAGATCCCTACGGCACTCCACAGGTGATAGGGGCAGAGGAGGAGAGAACCTTACGGAATGAGACAGCCTGGAAGCGATTATCAAGGTAGCTAGCAATCCAGGACAGGGTAGAGTTTGAGGCACCAAGAGCCTGTAGCTTAGCCAGTAATAGCCGGTGATGTACCATATCAAACACTTTCGAGAAGTCTATAAACACAGCTCCATACTTACTTCTATTTGTTATTTTGAATTATATTTTATGCCATGAATGGACAAAGAACCGTTGTTCAACTATTGCCTTTGTGGCTCCGTTAAGATATATAAAGATGATAACAACTCAGTTTGCACCCATTGCTTAAGCAAAGATCGTAACGTTAAAGAGCAGCTCTACACTTTAGCATGTGCTTTTATAAATAAGAAGTTTCAGCTGTTACAACTTACTAGAGATTGCATTTTTTTCATTTTCAATGTTTTTTTCCAAGATTTACAGCACATCTTAGTAGTCCATATAAAAAGAGTATATAGAAAATATTTGCATCTCCTGTTAACCTCACAATGTCTTTATTTATGACATCATAGTGCTCACCATGATAACAACCTCTAATGCCACAATTAGCAATTGTGTGGTTAGCAGGGGAGAGTTAGACACAATTTGAAAGACTCAGTGAAATAATCTATAATATTAAGTAGATCAACAGCAGGGAAAAGTAAAAGCAAAACAAACAAACAAAAAAAAGAAAACTATATAACAACATTAAAACATAATTGGTTTTAATCTAGCATTTTAAAGCTTTTTATTATAATAGCGAGTTGTTCTTTAAGGCCTGCAAAATCTGGGCAACCAGAAGACATCAAAGGAAAGCTTTGGAAAACATTTTACTTGTACAAGAAATGGAGAAATAGGCTGCAACAAAGGCGTCTTCCCCATCATCAACTACTTCTGTTCCTGATTTGCCATCAGCTATTGACCTCTGCAGTCAGTGGTGACCAGTACAGACTAAGAAAAAACACCACCGTGCTGACAAAGAGAAAGGAAAAAGAAGCTTCTCCTGAACATTCTTGTTCAGCACTTAGATGGAGTAAATCACTTGAAAAGGATGGTGTCTTGGCTATGGCCGTGGGTCCTGCCAGCCCCCCCCAACCCCAATTATCTTACAGACACCAAGGTCAGGGTCTAGCATTGGCTCATCCTCCCCAATCAGTGACTTGCAGCCTCTTCATCTATCGGGCACTGTTCCATCAATGTCTAAGCCATCGACGTATAAACCAACCATCCAGGCTCCATCAATACACAGGCATTTTTCCAATCAATGTCTGAGCTGTTTCAGCGAATAATGCTGCTATTGTTGCCATTTGTATTGTCAACGGCTCCAGCTGATGTGTTGCTGGTTGTTCCGTCTATTTTCCATTTTCTGTCCCTGCCTCATGGCTGGGTTCAGATGGACTACTGTCGACAGGTCGCCCATCGTTGGTGCCTCCTTCAGTTCCTCCTCCAGTCATTGACCCTCTGCAAGACATGGTGGATATCCATGATGAGCTGGAGTATAATCCAGAATACATGGAAGGTGAAGAGGAGGCAATGGAAAAGAAGAGGAGGTAATAAATGTGGTTGGACACTTGAGCTCCCTGCCCCCAGACAAGAAGTCAAGGAAGCTGGATGTTTAGGGTGGGAGGACTTTTGCTTCAGCTACCCTTAGCCTAAGGATTGCAGACTATCAGGCATACACGATTAAATATCAGAACTGCCTACAGAAGAAGATAGCCATGCTAGCTGAAAAATTGCCTGAGGGCCAGTACAAAATATATACTGGCTCAGCATACAATTGCTAATGGCTAGGAGGCAGAGAAGCAGCTGCTAAGATCAGCATATGATACTTCTGATGCTTCTGCCAGGGATGCTGCCTCTGGTGTCTGCATAAGGTGCCACTCCTGGCTTAGTGTGGCTACTTTTTCCTCTGATGTGCAACAGTCAGTAATGAATGCTACTTTCAGAGGTAAACAGTTATTTGGAAATGATGTTGAGAACACATTGCAAGAGCTGCAGATCTCAGGAATGACTCTCAGGTCCCTGCACACTTCGAACCCTAAACCCAGGGGAAAGGGTCATGTTTTGTTTTTGTAGGCCCTATGTCTGTCCTAGCAAAGGTTATTCCAGAGGCCCTGGTCATGGTTCACAGAAGCCTCAGCTCATTACCTTCCAGGTCACAAACCTGCCCCTTGGTGTCCATGCCTGCCTTACCAAAGTTCAGACCATCACCAGAGCCCCTGCCAGCCTGGCATCTTCTGACTCCCCTCTGTTGTCTCTGACCTCACTGCCTCAAGAGGTTTGGGTGGGAGGCCATGTCTCCCTCTTTCTAGAGAAACAGAGGGAGATTACAGCAGATGTCTTGGTTCTAGAGGTGTTCAACATGGACATGTTCTAGAGCTCCTTACTGTTCCCCCACCCATTGCCAAATTAGAATTCTCCAGGACATCTTGCCCTTCTCCTAGAAGAGGTTCAATCCCTCCTCCACAAAAGGGCTATAGAAGTGGTCCTGGCTACAGAAATGAACCAAGGTTTTACTCCTGGTATTTCTGGTTTCAAAATGTACAGGGGATTTATGGCCTGTCCTGGACCTCAGGGACTTGAACACATACACAGAATACCAAAAGTTCAGAATGGTGACCCTCTAGTCCATGTTACCCCTACTGTTACAAGAGGACTGGATGGTTGCACTAGACATGAAGGATGCTTACCTTCACATCAAGATCAGAAAATCTCACAGAAAGAATCTGCAATTCATGCTTCAGGACTCTCACTACCAATTTCATGTCTTTCCCTTGGGGAGAGGGTCTGTATGTCTTCCCACATATCAACGATTGGCTATTAAATGTGCTGTCCAGGAAAACCATACTATACACAGTGTTTCAGACCAGGCAACTGTTTGACCAACTGAGCAAGCTGGTCAGTGAGCTGAAGTTGGGCTTTATCCCCTGCCAATTCCAGAAATACATCAGAGCAGTTCTGGACACGGGTCTGGCTCAGGCATTTCTGCCCTCAGATCATGCCATGGCACTAGTGGCATCAGCTCAGCTTGGGATACCCAACGATTATGTATCCATCCGTTGCTACCAATCTGACAGTTCTGCTGGCCTGCCTCCATATGAGAATCCCACAGTGGTTTCTCAGGGTGCAGTGCGTTCAGCATTCAGACAAGTTGAAGCACCTTATGTAAGTAACTTCTCCTCCTCGTCATTCTGTCCTAGCCTGGAACTGATATAGATTACCCCAGACTTCTTCATTACTGGCACAATGAGTGTAGCCTGCTCACACTAGTCTTACTGGGTTACTGGGCTGGTAAGACATAAGAAGGCTTTTCGCCCATCAGGAATGTCTCCCACAACTTTGTGGGTGTATTAATTGTTGCTGATATTCCAGCCTAGAAAAGTATCAAGTCTAGATTCAAAAATATAATTTGTTGCATCAACAACATGTTGGGGTAGACTATTCCAGGCTTTGGCCACACGAACGGTGAAAACGTTATCCCATTTGGCAGTGTTAACTTTCGGAACCTCTGCTCTTGACAAAATTCCAGCTTCTTCAAGACATAAGATTTCAGCTTCTACTTTGAGACATATGGTACTGGTTGGACCTTATGGAACTTAAGATTTGCCTCCTCCTCCAACACAATGTTGCTTTCATATGCTTCAGGGTTCCAATGCCTTCCTGACATACTTCTGATGACCATGTAAGCAACTAAGATAGTCTCTCAGTGGTCTCATCAGCAGTTGTCTAAGGCACCTTACTGTCTTAAAGGTATGCAAGTCTAACTGAATACTCCTTGGCTATTCATACCCAAGCAGCATAGGACTCCCACTTTGTATCACATAAAACTCCAAAGGATACTTGTTACTGCCAAATGTCACATTTACTGCAATCACTCCTTTAGGAGATATTCTCTGTTGTGTAGGTCTTAAACAAAACAGATGTTGGTTGCAGTTGTATGCTCAAGAATACCTCTGCATATTCTTTATGAGAAATGACTGACGCTGCTAAACACATGTCCAGTTCCATTTTTAAGTTAGATGTTCAGCTTGTACTGTGATTCAAACAGTATTACAGTCTGATTCTTTCAAAATGTGCAACTTGAGATATGCAGTGTCATCATCCCTACAGTGAGGGAGGCAGTGAGGGACAAAGAAGGGCCTTCACTGAGTACAAGAGAGAAAACGGGGAGGCAGTCTGTCAGGAGTGTCAGGCTAAGTAAGCAATGATACCCAACAGGGTGGGTGGTATTGGGGTACACTGGACTGTCCAGGGGAGTAATGAGGCCCAACACTGCAGGAGGAAGGCCTTATAGCCCTTGCAAGGCCCAATATAGCCCACACCACCACCAAAACCACCCCCACGATGGTATTGTGCTTAGAAAATGGGTTATTGGTAACATTTTAATTAAATATTACAAAATAAAAAAAAAACACTTACAAATGATTAAAAATTAACAGTAAATCCATTTTCTTGTAAAGTAGTCCTTCTGCTGGCATACTCATCAGTAGAGGGCAGTGCTGTGTTTTACAGACTTCTTTTTGTTTGTTTTCCAATGATGTAGTGTGTCTTTCTTGTTTACTGCCCCCTGTAGTGCATTTCATGCATTGCAGGCACCATCTGGTGATCAGTGAAAATGTTGATGTAATTGTGACAGGCAGCATTTTTTTTTTTACAAGTAGCTAGGAGCGCAGTTTGATGGCAGCATGAGGGATGAAAGTGTGAGCACTACTATCAGTCCAACAAGTAAAAGAGAGGGTCCTCCCGGGCTTGGTACACCCAGACCAAGGTGGCTTTGTCAGAGGTAGGCATGCTAAATGTAATATACAATGCATTATGCCTCATTGGACTGGGGTGGGGGGACATGGCCAGGGCCTCCTAGCATTAGATGCCAAAAAGTTAGACCATGTTGAATGGTTGCTCATGTTTTCAGCCCTTGAAAAATACAAATTTGGCTCCCGTATCCACTCCTGGAGATCCAGTTTGTACAAATCCCCCATAGAACAAATTTTAACTAATGATATCATCTCCCCCTCCTTCCACCTTACCAGAGGAGTAAGACAGGGATGTCCCCTGTCCCCACTCCTTTATGTTTTGACTATTGAGGTCCTGTCCGCTGCTATCTGGAATCACACCAATATCCATGGCTTTGAATATAAAGGGTCCAAACACGTTATCTCCTTGTTTGCCGATGACATGTTACTCTTTATTTCCAACCTCGAAAAGGCTCTTCCAGCCCTTACTAGTCTATTTAACCTTTATAGCCCACTATTGGGACACAAGATAAACTGAGCAAAGTGTGAGTGGTTGCCCCTGAAGGGGAAAGATATTTCTATCCAAATAGCAAACAGCACTATCGCCCCAGCTAAAGACATTAAATACTTGGGTATTCATCTTCCATGCAGGCTCTCTAAATTGGGAGATTTAAACTATAAGCCCCTCATTCATAAAGTCCGGGAAGACTGTACCAGGTGGAGTTCTCTTCCATTAACACTCTTGGGCAGCATCAGCTTGGTCAAAATGTGTATACTTCCTCAGTGTTTATATTTATTTCAAACACTACCAGTGCATGTCCTGCAAAAATATTTCAGATCATTAAGGGGCCCAATAATCTCCCTCTTATGGCATAATCACAGGCCCAGAATTAAGAGGAGATATTGTGGCAACCTGCAAACAAGGAGGCTTGGGCCTATCTAATTTATACTTATGCTATTTGGTGGCACAGCTGATTTTTCTGGTAGATCTTGCCCCTGGCGCCAGCTTCAAGAGGGCACGGGAAGAACTAGAGGAGCTGGATGGAGCCTCCCCCCGTATGATTCGTATTTTTCCCAGGCATTGGCAAAGAGAGCAGTAAAATGGGTTAAAAATCCTTTCACCAGGGAGTCCATGCAAGCTTGGTTGGTAGCCCACAAAATCTTGAAATACCCCCAGTCACTGTTTCCTGAAGCTTCAGTGCAACATACCTTGGTTGGAGGCCAGCTTAATCCCAGGCCCAGTGAAACGCACCTTGAAAATATGCAAAAAGGAAGGTTTTTTTTTTCATGTCCCATTTATATAAGGAGGAAGCTCTCTTATCATATCAGCAACTGGCCCGACAGTACGGCCTGTATGTATCTTCTTACTTCACTTACCTTCAAATAAAATCAAAGTTGAACGCACGGGGTTGGGGGCATAGAGCTCACCCCCCCCCGTCCCCTTGGCTGCTCTCCCCAAGAAGAGGTCTTTGTTGGACCATCTTGGAAACCACTGATCAAGGTATATAGGACACTTCTTGGGACACTGCAGGATCCTTTTACTCAATTAAAGACAAGTTGGGAAGTTGATTTGGAACCTATTACATTAACAGAGTGGATACAATCTCTAAAAAGGGGAAAGCAGTGCTCAGCGAACAATAGAGCAGTACACTTCAGCATTTTACAAAGGACATATTTTACTCTAGTGATAGCACACAGAATTGACCCAATGAAGCCTGATACGTGCCCAAAATGTAAAACTCAAACAGGGACTTTCTTTCATGTGCTTTGGTCCTGTTCTAAAGTGATACCCTTCTGGCAGGAAGTTACATATCTGTTATCAAGTCACAGGCCTTTCAAAGCTGCTAGATGCAATAGATATACTATTGGGGTTACCAAGAGGGGGTCAGGAAGGGGGACCAGTGGACCATCCCCTGTAGAGATTGGGAACAACTGTGGGGAAATGAGTTTTGGCTCAACATTGGTGGCTTGAATCCACTCCAACTGTGGCTCAATGGGTGAGCTCCCTCCTTCAGTGCATGAAATTAGAACACACTCAATATATGGCCAGGCATCAACATGATAAATACTGTCAGTTGTGGGGTCCTCTAGAAGAAGCTCGTTGTTTCCCGTGGTTCCCTACCTTTCAGAGTGGCAAGGGCAGGAACTGGGCAAAAGGCCTAATGACATTCCTGCAATTAATGAATCTGAGAACAACATAGAAGTGCTATTACCTCAGACAACACCTGAATGTGGAGTACAATATTACTGCATGATATCCCTCTGTATTCTATTGCCTGATGTAAAATATCAAAAGGTTGCAATGAGTTGTTATGCTGAAAAGTTTACACACAAAAAAAACAAGTAAAAGAGAATCAGAACTTGGAAGAGCTAAAACAGCAGCAGAAGTAATGTACACCAGATCTGCTTTTCTTGAATTCTTACTCTCTTAAGCAGGTTAATCAGGGAATGAAGCCAGCAGTTGATTACTACATCGCAGTCGGAAATGGAGTCGGATGGAACAGGGTCAACTGATAGATGCAGTATGACTGAGCATGGCAAAATGTAAAAGCACAGTGGCTGTACAGTTCCCTAACATTAAACATTATTTTTGTTTTAAAAATAAAGATATTGCTTTCTGAGGTGGGTTGAGGTGAACCAGGGAACTGGAGCCGGCAGTTGTCTGCTGAGTCAGCAGGTGGCTGGACGGACAGAGGAAGCGGGCGTGATGATGAGCGGGTGAGCTGACAGGAGGCTTGATGGCACTATGTAACAGTGCTATGCTGAATAAAATATATATATATATATTTTTTCATTTAAAACTGCAAGGAGGTAGTGTGAAGAGGAAAGCAGGGGGGCTTAGTCAAAAACTCACGTCTCATTAAGCGACAGTAAAAAATGGCTGCTACAAAGATGCTAAGAATTCTATGGCATAGTAATGCTAGTAAAGAGGCAGATGGAGACTAGGACTTATTATTTCCTGGTCTCTGCTTCCTGATACCCACCCAGCTCATTGCCTGTCTGTGCCAATCAGGATATAGGATTTGGCACACCCATTTTCTAAACTCAAAGAGACAATGCTGTTATTTGTGTGTTTTGGAAACATTTAGTTTTTCTGGCCATTTATCAGGTTATGAGATAAACCAAACTAAAAGTGATGTTTTGGTATTCAATCAGTTCTATCCTGCAGCTTTCCAATGGGACCATCCCTTGAACTGGTCCGGGGTACTGATTTAGTATCTTGGGATCCAATTGCTGACTAATCTATGACAACAATTTACAATAAAGCATACCTCCCTCATGGCCCAAATGCAGCAAGATTTTGATTGTTGACACCTGTTTCCTATTTCTATATGGTATAGAATAGATTCTGTTGGTATGATGTTGCTTCCTTGTTTTTCTCTCCACCCTTGCACTTGTGCAAAGCAAACATATTAGTATGAAAATAGAGTCTGAGAAGTGTGTCACTGTCAGTCCAATGCAGGGCAGTTTGCAACAGACCAGTCATCACTGCTGATCATAACGCTGTTCTGGTCTTGCTGGGTGGAAATTTCATATAGTTCAAAGAAAAGAACTACCTGAATGATAGCATGGCTCTTTCCTTTGATCTGCATAACGCCGCCCTGCAAGCAGAGCTGATCAACATCATAATCAGCCTTCTGTGGTCCTCCCCCCACCATAAAAACAATCCCTCCCACCCTCTGCTGAGTATCCTTCCTACCTCCCATTGCTTCTTCTTCTTTCTTAATTTTCTGACACTAGGTTGCCCAGCCCCTGGTCCTGGATAGTACCCCGCACCCACCCATTTTCACTTTGAAACATTGGGGAGCCCGCTTCCGGTGCTACTAGACATAACACTGACTCTGGGGTGCCCCATCCCCAGTCTCAGTACCCAAAATAAAGAAAAACATCCCTCGTAGTCTTTTTCTTTGTTTTTATACACCCTATAAAAAAGAAAACTATCCATCAATGTCTGTTGCTACCACCGGCACACTGCCACCATTACCCTCCCCCCACTCAACCCTCCCACTCAGCACCCACCACCCCATACCTTCCTATCCCTTACTTTTAATTTTCTAACACCAGGGAACCCAATCCATGGTGCTGGCTAATACCTCCCACCAGCCCATTCTCACTGTGTGACACCAGGGAGCCCACCCCCGGTGCCACCAAACAAAACACCGACACTGGGGTGCCCAGTCTCCAGTGTCAGTACCTGAAAAAAAAAAATGTCCCTCATATTTTTTTGTTTTTTTGGTTTTATATATCCTCTAAAAAAGAAAACTGTCCACCTATATCTGTTGCTGCCGCTGGCACACCATCACTGTTACCCTCCCCCATGACCCTCCCACTCAGTTTAATTTTTTCCATAATCTAATTTCTGTCCCTTTCAGGAATTCATTGACATACACTCTCAAGGTTATATTGACCAGCATAGATACTTCCAAGCCCTGACATATTCACTCCCTTTACACCTCTGACATTCAACACTGGAGGCAATGTCTCCAATGTTACAGCTGTTTGGGCTTAATTTACTTTGCCAGCAATAGGCGTTTAGTAACTCCAGCAGGTACAGTACCAAATAATAATTAGATCAGTACAGGAGGAACTCCTTCTGGCTCATTTGAAATGGACTCAGCAACTTAGTATACCCATTTCTATGTACTAATGGCAGTGACATTGTATCTATGTGCATAAAGTAACTTCTTCACCTGAATGGAATGAATATGCATGAAAAACCTACTTAGTTTCTTTATTTCTCCAGCCATGCAGGTACAGAGAGGTACAGTCACCCCTGTAGCATGTTGGCATAGATGTGGGGAACCCCAGACCACTCACTACCATATGTTATGGGCATGTCCAGCCATGCAGCCATTCTTGGTGGCATGAGGGGGGCACTGTCTGAGGTGTTCTCTCAACTGATCATTTTAACTGTTCCCTTTTTAATTCTTCTCCACTTCCCAGCCCTTTGTTATAATAAAATAGCAAGGCAGTGCAAAGGTAATGATTTCAATCTTTTTTATTTCATGAACCTGTACCCTCATCTCTACTGTAGTATCTATAATGGGTGAGAGCCAGCAGCGTGTAATACATTTCTTAATTGTTGTCCGCCCATTTCTCCTTGGCTATTTTGAAATTTAATTAACTTTATTAAGCAATTAGGCAACCATACAATAAGAAGAAAAATAGGCAAAAACAAACAGCAGTAACAAAACAAACAGATAAACAGATAAAACAAGCCACAGAACAATATGATACAACCACCCCATAGAGTAATAAGTATGACCTCTCTATTATCCACTCCATACTTAACCCTGGAGCTTATTAATGACAAAAAGGAAAGTACAGAGGGAGAAAAAAAGACCAAAAACCTTAAGAAATAGTACAAAACAATAACACACCTTGAGGGGAGTTAAAAAACTATACGAGTTTCCAAACAAAAGAGAATAGTAGGCAGCTGACCCTGGACTCAAGCACGTAACAACAGCAAGGTGTATAATAGCTCCCAGGTCTGTCAATAAAAAGCCAAATGGTCTGTCATGCTAGCAATAATTTTCTTTGCATGCAGAGCAAATATAATTTCCTTATACCACTCTGCATAAGTTGGTATAGCTTGATACCCCCAGTGCTGTAAAATAACTTTTTTAGCACAAGCAGAAATTAATGCCATGTGATATTTATACGTACCTGTTAATCTGTCTGAATTTGCATAGCACTTCTAATGTGGATTGGTAATGTTGTTCTGTAACTAATGACCAGTCCTGTACTGCATAACTGTGATCTGCAGTGTTGATCAGTAATGTTTCCATTGCATTTAATGATCTTAGTAGTCCAATGCATTAGTGGATAAGCTTTCCTCTTGCACTGAATATGATTAATGTCTGTGCTTTACTATCTGTAACTAATTCTGGATTGCCCCTGTAAAAGGGACCCTTGGTCTCAGCAGGCCTACTCAGTCAACAAAATTTAATAAATAAATAAAATACACACTGAGTAAGCAAACATCTGGGGAAAACACTTGGTCTATGCCCAAAAGTGGGTTTAATTTTGACCATATTGTAGCCCAAAAAGGAACCACCCTTGGACACTCCCACATCAAATGCAAACGTGAACTGCACTCAGTCTGACAATGAGTGCAAGAGTCAGAGGGCACCCAACCCATTTTATACAGTTTAAGAGGGGTATAGTAAATATTGTGTAAATTGCATAAAATGATACCAGTCAAACTTAATATATTTGTACAGATCCCCCCAAATTCAAGACCAGTCATAAGAACCATTAGAAATAGGGAAGGCTTGATCCCAATAAGAGATCGCACCTGCAACAATATTTGGGAGTAAGTTATAAATCTGAGAATAAAGAAAGGAAATAGCGTGTGGCAAAATGTCCCGAGTGGCTAAAGAAAGAAATTTCTGCATGTGGTCATTAAGAAAAACCCCATTATTTGTAAGCTGTTCTACTGAGGTAATACCTTGGTAGGGACAAAAAAGCGATGAAATCACTTGCCCATTCAATTTAAAATTAGGGTTGCCAACAATTGGTTGGGAAATATCTCTGACATTTTCCAGCCTAAGCAAAGCACATAATTGCCTGTGAACTCTCACAGACGTTGCTTTCAGAATGTCCATAAGACAGCGCAGAAAACTGGACATAAAACTGTGCAGCGTTACAGTAATATTAAACTTCTACCGTTGACACAGGAAAGTCTCGGTTTTCAGCCATTGAGGAATATAACAATCAGGGGTTACGTTCGTAAGCTCCCAGAATCGCTGAAAATGTCTGGCACTATTACTTGGTATTACTTATTATGTTTAGACAAAAGTAGGCAACTGCCCATCTAGATTGTCTCCCACTCCTTTTTGGATCAATTAATCCCTGCTTGTAGTCCATCTCAAGTACTTATCCAGCCCATATTTTAAAGCAATAAATGAGTGGCTAAATAGTACAAATAAAAGTTCAGGAGGTGGAGTCCACCCTCATTTTTGGGAGCCATGAGTTTGTTGAATGCCTGCCAAACCTCTATACCATGCAAAATATAATGGGAAATAAGTCTATGCAGGTGGCTGAACCATTTCTGTGAAATATACTGGGTTTACATACTGTAGTTAAAGGGTACAAGACCTTTGGCAGGAGGTTCATGTTTACCATGTTCACTCTACCCCAAAGAGAAAGGGGAAGGTGAGACCAACAGGCCAGATCTTGTTTAAGCTGATCAAGCATTGAATCTAAGTTGTACTGTTTCATCTTCCTCGCAGAAGTACTTAGGTAAAGACCCAAATATTTAAATTTGTCCGACATCCAGACTAGCTCGAAATCAACTATATCAACCTTATTAGTCAGAGCATTCAACAGCATAATTTTGGTTTTAGCAATATTTAACTTGTAACTAGAAATGGCACCAAAATCCTGAATAAGATCAAATACTGCAGACAAGGAAGTCTTAGGGGACGACAAATGTAACAAAATATTGTCTGCATAAACAGACAGTTTAGAGTGCCAATGGACAATTTGCATACCTCAAATCTCCTCTGAACTATTAATCTTCCTAATTAAATGTTCTAAAACAAAAGATTAAACAAAAGAGGGGAAAGGGGGCTCTCTGCCTGTGTTATCCTGTCTCTGCAGATCCTACTTGCTCTCCAGCTCCCCCCCACTTCCCAACTAAGATTCCCTTGTGTTTATCCTATGCATGCTTGAAGCCTACCACTGTTTTTCCTCCCACCACCTCCATAGGAAGACTGCTGCAGGCATCCATCACTCTTTCAATGAAGAAGTACTTCCTCACATCACTTCTAAGTTTTATCCCTTCCATCTTCATTGGATATCTCGTATTTTTGTGCATCTTTTCCTCTGAAAAATATTCCCCCCTAGTTATAGGTGTCTGTCATGTCCCCTCAGTCCCTACTCTCTGCCAGGGTGTACATATTCAGGTCCTTTAGTCTCTCCTCATAGGGTTTCTGATGCAGCCCCTGCACCACAGTGTACTTTGCTTAAACTATTAGCACATACATCACAAATGGATTCTTGTGTAAGCCCTCTCTTGGAGCTTACTATCTAGTGCCCTGGTATAGTGTCTGCCAGGTCTTTGTAGGCCCCTTGCTGGTTGGAGGGGTCACGGAGGCAAGAGATATAAATAGGGGGATCTTGGTGCCTTAGGAAGAGATAACTGAGAGAGATGCAAGAGGTTGTGGCCTTTTACAGCCGTGAAGGTTGGGGTTCGGGTGGGGGGGTGGCACTTGGCCCTCCTTGCCCACTGCCCCGAAGATCAGCATTTTAATGAGTGTGTGAGGTCCACTGTAAGATCTGCAGGTGTGAGGGGGATCCCTGTGCCATCATGTGGGAGCTGGAGCCTGGGTGGTAATTTGGGAGCCTGCCTCATGAACTCCAGCACAAAGGTAGAGCAGTGCAGAGGGGTCCCTAGTTTGGCTTGGTGCGGATGCACTTAAAAGAATTCCAGTGCATGGCCCAGTGGTGAGAGCCTGGGTGATTGGTGGGGCAGAAATGACAGCCTTCTCCACGTTCACCCCTAGATGGTTTCAGTGCCTTCTGTGCTGAACTGGAGCAACTGGGGACAGAGCAGGAGGTTGCAGAGGAGTCCAGGGCTTCAGTCTCAGTAAGGAGCCCCCTAGCTGGATAGTCCTTGGCCCATGCCTGGGAGTGCCCATCATGTCATCTGGCTCGTGATGCCCAGTCTGCACTGGACTTGTTGTACCTGGCAAATAGTGAAAAAGACACACCCCCAGGTGTCCCTGTTGCTGTAGTGAAGACCACCAAGAGTAGCAGGTAAAGTCTCTCGGCTGCTCCGTGGGGTACTACAAAAGTGTCAGTGTAGGAGGTAACAACATGTAGCCCAAAGTACGAACTCAAAATCCTGCACAGGAGGGAGAAAGGGTGAAGGAGTTTTGACTCCGCAGCCTGTGAGCTGTAAGTTTTGAGTTGCCGCCATCAAAATTAGAGTCTTATTCAACTCTGAGGAGGGGGAAAGCATTGTATGGCTTGTGTGGTCAAGTTAATGCTGCTATTTTGGCTCTGTGCCATGCTTGCTAGACCAAATGAATATGCTCACTATGTTCAAGCTACTTCAATTCATTCCATGGTGTGGTGGTTTTATTGTTGTCTCATTAAATCTGCTTATTGCACTTTTTAATATTCAGAGTGGACAATGGACTTAATCAGTGTAACTGCAGTTGATTTTCTAACCAAGTTTGCCCCTGCAGCTGCCAGCACCCCACTGCAAGACTGCCTGCACCCCACGACCAACATCGGAACCAGGTCAATGAGTTTTAAATTTTGGATTGGTTTCTTGCTGCAAGTGCCTCCTCCCCCTATTTACCACCTGCCATACCCCTAGACATTGGGAGGGGGGCTTACACTTGCTTATAGCCTTTTCTTTCCACAGCTGGATGGTCAGGGGCACTGAGAGGTTAAGTGACTTGCTCAAGCTTAAAGGTGATAGGAAACAGTTTATTGGCTACCCAGTATTCTGGTATGTTTTTGCCCTTTTTTGTTACATTAAATAATCTAATTTTGTTTTCTATGTATCTACCCTGAACCACTCTCTCCTCAGCAGTTGCTGCTCTCTGTTTTCATGCTGTCCAAACATTCTATGACATGAGAAAGGAATGAACAAGGTAAACTCAGAGGAACTATTTAGCATGAGTAGTGGATCAAAACTAGAGCATGACTGGAAACTGATGGGGGGGGTCAAGAGGGAAGTTAGACAGTTTTGTTTTACGGAAAGGATGGTGGCGCCACGGAATAATCTGCCACCTGATGTGGTGGGTGCCAAAACCATCAATAATTTCAAAAATGACTGGGACACAGTGAGGGGCTTAGTGGTTGCTTAGGGTGGTAGTGGTAGGGAGTGGGCCATTTGGGAGGATAGTGTGGGTTAGAACCCTGTTTGGACAATAGGTCCCTGTTGTGTTAGGATTTATGGGTAGACTGGTCTTTTTCTGCCGTCACTGTCTATGTTTCTACCATTTACTATTCCTATTACATGCCACCATGGATAACCACACAAGTGAAGCTAGTGAGGGCCTATTTGTCAATTAGGTGGGTATTTATTTATTTATTTAGCTTTTGTTGACCAGGTAAGTACACTAGACAAGACAATTGCCTATTTTCAGGTACAACCCGAGAGAGTACAGGAATTACAGATTTAAATACATAGGACAACATGATACAGATTAAAACAGCTTACAGGTCATGTAAGGCATAGTTTTGTACAGTATGTACAAAACAGAATAACACATGAAGCAACTAAGAGCAGTACAAAAGGTACAAGTTGAGATGCAGCAGATACAACACTATTTACAACTTAAAGGACCCAGGAAGTCGAGTCTTTTGTCCAGAACACATCCAGGAGAGAGGAGTGCAGTATCCCATAACATGAATTAGGAAGGGGGTGCAGTGTGCCACCAGGATGCCAAAGCAGGTACCACTGTTTTGGGGTTTACAAGATTTCATGATCTGAGATGTCCACAATGTGAGTAGGATGTGATGGGATTGTGCTACATTTATAACGTAGCTAGTTGAAGAAACAGTCCACTACACTTGCACAACTTCGCATAATAAGTATTTGACTCTAGCAGGCTTTGAACTTGTGATTTCTTGGGTCCTAAGCTGGTACTCTAGCCATTAAGTCACACTGCCTTGACACAGTGTTAGCAGAAACTTTCCACAGCCAGACCAGTTGCAGAATTTATTTTGTTTTTAAAATTCTGCACAATGAAAGTAAATCCAGAATTTAATTTCCCAATATGGCATTCCTGAACACAGTAATCTGGTATCACTGAATATCCAGAAAATCTAGAAACAGACAGTATAAATGATGATGAGATATATGAAATGAAATGTATGCACTGTGCTATAGCAGGTAATAAAGTAATACAAAACAATTCCAGGAACAAACACATAGCAGATATCAGAAGACGGACAATGATTAATAGAAAGGAACAGGGGCTGGCTTCATGACTCTGACTGCTCTGGCATGCTGGCAAGTGGCAACCAGGGTTTATGGCCAAAGCCTGGGATGTCTGGAGCAGAGGCTGTGAGGGCAGACTCAGAGTGCATGCTCAGATGCTCCCTTCTTGGGGGAAGGGCTCAGCGCAGCACTGCTCACAGAGCGACACTTGGCACAGGCTAGGTGGAGGCATCAATGGCAGCGAGGGTGACCACATGCTGTCCAACATCCCCCTCCAGAACCATCATGAGTGCACATGCTCATGGAGAGAGAGGTGACTGGGGAAAATGGAAAAAATAAATGTTGGTATCAGGATGAGTGGAGACTGTTACCCCCCACACACACACACATCCACCAGGCACTATAAAAGGATGGGTCTCTGGGGACCCTATCACAGAAACCTGTGTTCATCCAGAGTACACTGCTGCAAGGGAGGCAGCTGGAAACAGGACCCATCTGCCAAGGACTAAGCCTGTGGCCACTGCAACGTGGCTGAGGGAGTACCAATCTGACTAGAAGTTGACCCTGGAAAGGAGGTGGAGGCAAGGCACCACCTTAAGGCAAGCATAATGGCAATAAATTGATATAAAAACAATAAAGAACAGCTGGCCCAGTGGTGCTGAGGGTTGAGGCACTGGACGCCACACCTCACGCCACCCAAGTGACCCGGGTTCAGTGACGGACCCGGGTTGCCAGGGGTCAGCAGGGGAAGGAGAGGATCGAGCATCCAGAGGATGGCTCTCCTCTCCTCTCCCTGGGGAGGGCTCCAGGGTAGCTCTTTGTCCTGGTGACCCCCGATGGAGATCGGGGGTACTGCAGGTACACCAGCCAACACAAAGGATGGAGTGCAGTAGACGCCAGCAGGGTAGCCCTGTGCAGGCATCATTGCATGCCGTATTCCAAGGGGAGGAAAAACAAAGAAATACCCTTGATGGCCGGATGAGGCAATGGCTGGTCTCTGGGGCCTGACCCCCACTTGGCCTTCTCCTATATGGGTCTGGCAGGAGAGGAGGGGATCCTGATCCCAATGTCTCAGTCAGGGGATGTGGTTTAAGTGAACGGTTAGGGAGAATGCCGAGCGAGCCAGCTCAAGAGATGCCTCGGACCACCAGGTGAAGAAACAGAGTTAAAAAAAAAAAGAAAGCGGGCGCCATTGAAATGTACAGATCTTCTTAATTGTATCACATAAGGTTAAGAAGGTCAAAATAAGTAATGCAGTAATTTAAGGTCAGAGGGACTCTAGGTTGAACATGTCCAGCCCCCACCCCCTTCCACCGCTTCATAAGGATTCATAAGGAAATGTCACTTCAGAACCTTTAGAATATTGGTTAACTGTGGGTGGAGCCATTATGGAAGACTTCCATTGAGGCCAAATGTTATATAAAGTGACTTCTGACTTAGGAATCCCACTTCCAGTTTATAGGAATCCCACTTCCAGTTTATTTATTCAAAACTAAGATTAATACCATTGAGTTGAAGCTCCTTCATAATGGTGGTTCCCTACGAAAGGGATGGCAAAAATTATCAATGAAAATTATAAAATGGGTTGCAAAAAGCAGGAAACCTAGCTGGTCAAATATAGTGTTGTGCGAAATGTGAACATTTTGCATAATTTCTCAGTTTCGTGAAATTTTTCACCCCAGCAAACTTTCATTTTGCCTGTGTGTTCGATTTTGCATCATTGCGAAATTTTGTGTAATATGGTTTCAAAGAGCAATTTCGTCCATCCATGTTTAAATTTCGCCTAGTGGTGAAATTATGCTCCAAAAGCAAAATTTGCAATGAATTTTGGGTAAAGAGGTCAAAAAACATGTACAGGCTTTTCCAGCACAATCTATTGTCTGTTGAGTCGGACAGCAGTTTGTTGTGGTGCATCACAGTCAAAAAATCATTTTAAAACCTATGAAAAACTAGTTTTTGAGAGAGCTAATTGCTTCAAAATCTACAGTTTGTTGCTAGTGCTGCTAGTGAACATTTTCTAATGTGGATTTTTGCATAATAGGTAGTTTAATTAGTTTTGAGTTTTGTCTGTGTCTGTGAAGGAGCTGAATGGGGGAAGTTAAGTGTGTAAAGTGCAGGCTAGTTTTTAAACTTTTACCAACAAATTTCTCTAAAATGTTGAGCCAGAAACAAATGATTTGATACCTTTTATTGGACCAACATGGATGTTACAGAAAAGAACAAAGTGCTTTAGCTTTCGAACACCAGGTCCTTCTTCAGAAGCTTTGTCACAAAGCTTCTGAAGAAGGACCTGGTTGGTTCGAAAGCTAAAGCACTTTGTTCTTTTCTGTAACATCCATGTTGGTCCAATAAAAGGTATCAAATCATTTGTTTCTGGCTCTGTTTTTAAAAGGACCAATACGGCACCTACAACATTTTTTTTCTAAAATGTTGAGTGATTTAACATTATTTCTTTTAAGCCATTATATTTTTGTTGGTTTTCTACTTATTTGTATTTTATTCTTATATCTTGACAAGTATTTTTTTACCTTCCTGCTACTTCCAAGAGTTCCTGCTCCTGTTACCCTGTGTTACATACCAGTCTTCTGCTTTTAGCTGTGGTTGTGAATTCCAAAGTTTTGAACTCACAGTGCTGATCCCTTCTAATTTTTTTTTGGGGGTGTTGTGGTCAGTTCTGTTTGCTGTTAATTGTTAATGTGTGTGTGCCAGGTAAACTGTGAAAGGCAATAGTGTTATATTCTTTTCGTCTGAAAGTACTTTTCGTTGACCACTTCAGGTGTCCATATACAGTTTCACTGCTTCGGTGAAATGCTCCTTGTATTTTGTTGTTGGTGCTTGCCTCTGCAGTGTGGTGTTCCTGTTCCAGTTGAATTTGCTTACCCTTTCCCTGTTACAGCATTCTTTACTACCTGATCTGTCCAATCTAAAAAATGATATATTAATGTAGTAGTTGTCTGCGATTGCTGAGCTCATCCAGAGTGTCACAGGCGCCTTTGTTTGTCCATGTTATTATATGGTGGCCTCTGCACTCTTACATAGCAAAAAATTGTAGTATTAAGAACTAACACATTACAGTTCTTCAGTTGTCCAGACACAGCTGATCTGTATTTAAAGTAGGTTACCTGTGCCCCTTTTCTCCGTGTTACTAAATTCCTGTTTGGTGAAAGAAAAAAGTTACCTTTTTGTTTTTACTAAAATAGGCTACCATATACGGGCGGTATAAGTTTTAAGGAGTGCTGCTACCTGTCCTGATTTCCGTGTTTGGACTTGGACGCCAGTACTGCAGGTGTGTGAGGTGTTATTCACACAGTAACTTACTAATACATCCTTTCTTGACATACTGCCAGAGGAAGGCAAAGCTTTGAAGAAGCAAATAAAAATGTCTGCTAAGAGGTGGTCCAGTACAGGGCAATGTGCCAGGGGTGACAAGGCAGCTAAGAAGTCTGTTGAGAAGAGTACAACTTCAGTTCCACTTCCCCAAAGCATATCTATGTCTGCATCAGTGTCTTCTGTCACATTGGGCTCTGGGTGGTGTGGCAGGTACCAGCAAAGGAGTTGTGCTAAGTACTGGCATACTAGCAAGAGGCTGTGTTAAACTGAGGCCCAAGTGCACATTTTAGACCGGCTGGTGGGGCACTATAAAACACCATCATGACTGGAAGGGGAGGGACACAATGTTAACATTTGTGGCAAGCCCAGGGGACATGTGTTGTTAGGCACAAAAAAGCATATTTATGTTCAACTTCACAATAAAAGTGCTTATGTTTCTATGATTGTTGTGTACGTATTTGGACAGATGCTGCATACAGCCAAAAGGAAAAATTACTCACCTTAGTAATTGCTTTTCTTCTCATGGAGTCTTGCTATATTAGGACTTATTGCAGTTAGCCACTGCACTTGAACTGCCCCGGAGAGGAAAGAGTTAACTCCAGAGAATCTGGAGTTCTAAAGCGTGAGGGCACTATGCAAAAGCTCTATCTGGGCAGTTTCAAATGAAACTGTCAGATCTTCTGAAAGCTAACACTAAGCAACAAGTCTGTGTGGAAAGCTCTACACTAGCCAAATGGCTACCTACTAGTAGTAATAACAACAATATAAACAACAATAGGAACAACAATAACAATAATAGGAATGAATAATGGTATTATTAGTTTCCCCTGACAAGCACTATTAGGACCCCCTTCCCCAAAGACTCAAGTCCAGGAGGGGCCAACAAATCACTCAACACAGAAAACCCTAGTTCCCTAACCCTAAATAAAAGAGGTGAAGGAAGAACTACAATGGCATGACACAGTGCTTGCACTAATTTGCCACCCCACCCCAGTAGAAGTTCTGAGAGGGCAGGTTGGGAGGTGGTCCTAATATAGCAAGACTCCATGAGAAGAAAAGCAATTACTAAGGTGAGTAATTTTTCTTCAAACACCATGAAGTCTTGCTATATTAGACTATTACAGATTACACAGCAGTACCTCCATGGAGGAGGGTCAGAACCTACTTAGGAAATAGGCTCTGAAGCACAGCTGTGCCAAAACGAGCATCTCTCCTGGACAGAAATCCAGGAATAATACTTGGTAAAGTGTGAACTGTCTTCAAGTAACAGCTCGACAGATTTCCAGAATGGGAATATCTCTAGCAGCCGCTAGATATGCAGCTGTACACCTGGTGGAGTGAGCCCTCAGTCCTGAGGGGCTCTCCTACCTGGTCTTTGATAACAAAATGGATACAAGAGACAATCCACCTTGCAATTGTCCTCTTAGTGGCAGGTTCCTTTGCCAACCTCGCCTAGGTAAGGAAGAGTTGGAGGATTCGAACCTGTGACCCTTGAGTCGCGTTCAAATAGTAGCATAAGGCTCTTTTGACATCAAGCTGTGCAGTCTCCTCTCACCTGAGGAAGAATGCTCAGTGAAAAATCCTGGGAGAGATGGGTTGGTTCAGGTGGAAACCTGAAACCACTTGAGGACAAACCCTGTGTTAGTCCTAGGGACTGTCTTATCCCTGTGGGAGAGAAAATCTTCTTCCACTGCCAGGGCCTGTAGTTCACTTTTGCGTCTGGCAGAAGTGAAACCACCAGAAAAAACATTTTCCAAGTGAGAAGCTTGAGCTCTGCTGGGGACAGAGGTCAAAGGGTTTGCATTAACTGAGCAATGCAAACATTCAGGCTCCATGCAGGAGCTGGTTCCGAAAAAGGAGGTTGGTGTGAACAACCCTTAAAAACTGGAAAACACAGGTTGAGAGAAAAAGGAAGCAGGCTTCCTGCTTGCAGAAAAAACAGAGACAGCTGCCAGAGGAACCCTTAAGGTAGCTGGCCCAAGACCTAAGGAATTTAAAATGGACCAAAAGTCCAGAAAATGGGCAGATAAGCAGACTGTGGTATAATCTGCTTCTCAGCGCACCAGACTGAAAACCTGTTCCACTTAGAATTGTAAGTGGCCCCAGTGAAAAGCTTCCTTGAAGCCTTTAAAATATCCATGACACCTTGAAAAAGGTGTAAATCAGCAAATTCTAACTCCTCAAGAGCTGCCTTGAGAAGGAGGAATTTGAAGTTCAGATACCACACTCTCCCTTGTGCAAAGGCCAGTAAGTCGTGGACTCTGGGCAAGCTCAGAGGTAAGGGTGGACTGTCAAGGACAGAGACAATGGGTACCAGGGCTGTCTGGCCCAGTTTGGAACAATCAGAATCGCTTTGCAGGGCTGAGATCTGATTTTTACTAGTACCCTGAAAGAAAGGGAAAAAGGTGTACAGAAACTTCCCTTTCCAATCCAAGTGAAAAGCGTCCAGGGGCTGATCCAGCACTGGAGCCTCAACAAAACAGAGAAAGTTAGTGGTTATCTGGGGCTGCGAAAGATCTATCTGAAAATGAGCCCCATCTGGCAGGACTGAACCCAGCACCTGAGGATTCAGAGCCCAATCGTGATGGCCCTGAGAATCCTGCTGAGGGCATCTGCCAGGGCATTGTCCTTCCCTGAGGGTGAACTGCTATCAGGAGGTGTTCAGGAGTAAGTCAGAGACCACCACTTCATTGCTTGAGTGCACAAGGCTGATGACCCAGTGCCCCCTGCCTGTTGATGTACCACATTATTGTGGTGTTGTCTGTCCTGACTTGAACTACCTTGTTCTGGACAGAAGCTGAAAACTCCTAAGAGCTAGAAGACAGCTCTGAGTTCCAAAAATTGATGTGGAGCAGAGATTCCTAGGAGACCACACTCCCTCGTGGACAGGTCGCCTAAGCGAGCTCCTCACCCTAGCACAGGAGCATCCGTGGTGAGGGAATGAGGAGGACCCCTAGTTTAGATTGCTTTGATCCTGCCACCAGTGTAAGGCCAGGATCAGGGATTGGGTCACTAGAACCAATTTGGAAGGAATCCCTCCTTTGGGACCAATAGGCCCTCAGATGGAACTAAATGTCCTCATCTGGAATCTTGCTCCTGCACTACAGCTGTGGAAGCAGCCATGTGCCCTAGTAGTTGTAGCAAATGCTATGCTGGTCAAGAGACTCATGAGTAATGGAAGATGCCAGGGCAAGGAGACTGCCTACCCTTTCAGAGGTAGAAATGCCCTGGTTAACTTTGTGTTCAACTCTGCCCCTATGAAAGTTAGTACCTGAACTGGTTAGAGACAGACTTTGGTAAATTCAGCAGGAATCCCAGAAAGGTGAGAAGCTGCTGGGTGACTTGCAAGTGGGATTTTACTTGATCTGGAGACTGACCACTAAGAGCCAGTCATCAGGAAGAAACAAAGCAATCCTTGCCTTCTTAAAGAGCCAGTACCACAGCTAGAATTTCAATACCCTTGGCGCAGAGGTAAGGCCGAAGGCATTGCCCTGAACTGGTAGTGGCCTGAGGGTAACCTGAGGTACTTTCGGTGAGAAGGCCTGATCAAAACATGAAAAATAGGCATCCTTGAGGTCCAGGAAAGCTAGCCAGTCCCTGGCCTCAGCCATTAACATTTTTAACTGTTTTCAAAGATGCTTGTTCAGGTACCTTAAATCTGAGATGGGCCGCCAATCTCCTGCCTATAGAGGTAAGTATCATAGTACAAGTAGCCCCTTGCCCGGTGTGAAGAAGGACCCTTCTACTGCTTTGCAGTTCAGAGGAAAAAACCTCTGCTCCCAAAGCAAAGGATTCTGAAGGATTTGCAGGTGGACCTGTCTGGCTCTCATCTTTGGAAACTGTTTGAAGCTGAGAACCAGACCTATACTTCCAGAACCCACTTGTCCGAGTTAGGGACACCCAATTCTGGCTGAAATAAAAACCAACCTGCCCACTGGTATGGGAGAATCGGCCCTAGGCACCCCATCAGGGTGCCTGCTTAGCAATAGTCTTAGGCTAAGGGGAGGGGCGGTTTACTTGTGCCCGTCTATCTCTGCCTCTGAAGAGACCCCTCTGGCGAAAGCAGAGGAGGCCTGAGCCTCTACCTGGGCACTTTGTAGGTAATCATCCCTGTTTTTCATATAGCTTTCTGTTTGTTCCTCAAACGAGAATTACCCACAACAAGAAACAAATCCATAGACTTTGACAGAGTATCTTGGGACAGATTAGTGCATCTGAGCCATGCCAACCTACGGAAAGCTACAGAAGTGGTCATGACCCTAGAAAAACAAGATTAACACCAACAGCAGTATGAATTTGAACTTAGAGGCTTCAGTGCCATTAGCAGCCACCTGTTCCAACCCTGTGTACCAGCTGGCCATGGGCCTGCTTGGCTAACTGC
Source organism: Neoceratodus forsteri (assembly GCA_016271365.2). Taxonomy (NCBI): domain Eukaryota; kingdom Metazoa; phylum Chordata; order Ceratodontiformes; family Ceratodontidae; genus Neoceratodus; species Neoceratodus forsteri. The sequence continues at coordinate 1,702,073,522 of CM028129.1, read as the reverse complement.
ATACTAAGTCCCACCAGATTTCCGAAATCGCCACATAAGCCATACAACTTGCCTGTCTGAGTCCCACAGAGCTGCCATATACTGTTTTCTTGTCATGGCATCAATCCTCCTGGAATCCTATTCAGGAGGATGTGAGGCCAGGGAACTAACCTTGACACAGGCTGCAGCTTGTACCACACCTACATGACTACACTGCTCAGTGAGGAAGTCTGTAACAGAGCCTGACGAAATACACCTTCTGTCCATTTTTTATCTTACAGGAGGGACAGAAAGAGGAATCTTATAAAATCTTTGTTGTTTACTTCCTAAATGACTTATGCAAAGGAAAGACAACCTCTAGCCCATCATTCCTACATAATCAGGCTCCCTTTACTCATCCATAGCCTCCTCTAAAGGAAGCTGGGGGGATTCTGCAAGCTTTTTGTAAAACATAAACAGAGAAAAGGACTCAGACAGAAAAGGAGGAGATTTTAAAAGTCTGTCTGGAGAAAATGTCCGCTTAAGTGGGCATGTCCAGACCCTACCAGCCACACATGTATTGATCAATTTCCTCCTCCCACTCCTGTGGTTCATAACAATTCCTCAACATCATAAACCTGAACCACTGGAACTGGGCAGGCCACCTTTTACCAACTGTAGATGGTTCGACAGGACCTAGAAACAGTGACTGGACAATCTGTGAAGCAACTACTTCTGCAGCAGTTGGAGAGACAATCTTGGACTCCAAACATACTGATTTCTCTGTCATATTCATTTTTTTTTTTTTTAAACTGGTTCCTCTGAACCATCCTTTTGCCGAATTCTAGCCCTGGTCAGAGGGCACTCCTCTGGTCCAGTGGGTACTGGACCGGGCTGGCCATCGGGTCAGCGGACTTTTTGCCAATAGTTCCTGAGCCGGCCCTATCTCTTTTCAGGGTGGCTGCAGAGAAATTTTAAACACCTGGCAGTCTGACAGGAGGTGGTCAGACCCCAGACAATAAACACAAGTGGTGTGTGGGTCACCCTTGGCAAAGGCTTCCCCACAGCATCACAGTGTTGAAACCCAGTGGGCCTGGTTTTTCCTTTTGGGTTTCTCAGACATAATGCCAGCCTAACCAAAAACTTGCCCTTTTTATGGCCGTGCCAGAGCAAGACACCCTTATCGGTTCCTAACGTTTCACGGGTATTGAAAACCCTATTTAAAATCAAGGTTTTTAGAACCAATAAGAACCGGGTACCGCACTCAAAAGCCCAAAACTTTAAAAGCGTTAAAATAAGCAAACCGATCGGTTCAAAACCGAACCGATAACTAAATTCCACACAGAACTTTACATTTTGTACTTACCGTTTACCAGATAGGCTTTAACGAAATGGGTAAAATAATTACTTTTGCGGTTCAAATGAACCGAAAATACTCGCTTGAACGAGAAATGAACCGAGCTGAAGGAGCTGATCTCGGGCGACTGTTCAGTGAGGCAGATGAAAGAATCTGACAGTTTCATTTGAAACTGCCCAGATAGAGCTTTGGTATAGCACCCTCACGCTTTAGAACTCCAGATTCTCTGGAGTTAACTCTTTCCTCTCCGGGGCAGTTCAAGTGCAGTGGCTAACTGCAATAAGTCCTAATATAGCAAGACTTCATGGTGTTTGAACAAGTGCCACAACATGACATAGCTTTGGGAAAAAACTTTTGTTCATCGGAACAAATTACAATACTTGAGATTTGTGGACAGGAGGCAGAAATATATAAAGAAGGAGTAACATAAAACAAGAAGAAAGGTACCGTGTTTATGGCTACAGTACTACAATGACTGACAGTAGCACACAACGGGGGGGATATGCAGGGTCAGGGCAAGGGTATTCATATGAGAGGGGAAAGGGTCGGAGCATAAACATTACATAACACACAAAACCACTGGGCAAGAAAAAGAAATAAGATGATATAGAAGAGAAAGAGGACAGAAAATATTTTTTTTTCTGATTTTTAGGGGGTGCAGATGAGGAACAGTGACAGTAACAAAGGACACAAAAAAGAAAAGAAAAAAAAATTAGCTGGTGTGCTGCCTGCCGAATTGACAAATTATTCTGGACTGTCAATCAAAACTTACACGGTGCCGGCGTCAAGCCCCGATTCTGCACTGCCAGTGCTACCACCCCCCCCATGATGCAGCTCCACCAGGAGTTCCATCACTTTTTTTGGCCCTCCATTATTTTTCTGAGGCCCCCCCCGGCCTCCTGATGGAACTGGTCAAACTCCTACCTCAGACCTTGCACCTCACTGCGCATGGCCGCCACCTCACAGAGCACAGCCTCCAGGTCTTCATTAGTGATGTTGACCTGACATGGGGCAGCTGCAGGCTGTGTGGAATCAGTAGCATGCTGGCAGCACCGGCAGCTGTGGGGTGAATTGGTGGATGGTTCCTGCTGCTGTGTTCTGGACCTGGTACAGTGCCCCCTAGGCTGGCGCCAAATCAATTCCTCCTGCTGGCCCCCTTCCCCTTCTGTCTGATCATCACCCCCACTAGTGCTGCCTCAGGCTGCTGCTATCTCATGCTGCTTTTGAAGCAACTCTGCAGGGTGGTGGTGCTGCAGATGGCTCTTTTGCCCACCAGTCCCAAGGTGTGACCCTTGCTTCCCCTGCCAAACACTCCAGCCACAAAGGTTGCAGAGGACAACACTTTCATCTGTAGCCTTTGTGGTGAAGAAGGACCACACTAATGACACTCTTACCTGGTGGGGGCGCCAGCTGATGTCCCAGAGGGGGCCACGACATCCTGCTCTTCCTGGAGGGTGGTGGGGGGCACATGATCCTGCTGCTGGGGGGCAATGGGCTCCTGCTGCTGGGGGTGGGAGACACATGCTGCTGCTTCTGCTGCTGGGGGCAATAGGCTCCTGCTGCTGGGGGTGGGGGCACATGCTGCTACTGGAGGGTCCTGTCATTCAGACAGAAATGCTTGCCTGTTAAAGCGAACACTTTCACCTGCCTTCTGTCCAGTCCTTCTTTCCCTACCTTTCCCATCCATAATTAGAAAACTAGACAAAAAAATGAAAGAAAGAAAGAAAGAAAGAAAGAAAGAAAGGAGTCACACACACACACACACACAACCTCACTATAAACTTAAAGATAGAAAAATATAAGCCCACAGAAAATGTCCTAACAAAGAAAGATTAACTAGTTTCTAAAGTAAAGAATTTGGAAACAAATACAACACATAAACTTATAAAGTTTTTTTCCTGCTGCCTACTGTTAGACCACTATCTCTCTGTCTGCAAGCACTAGTAAAAGGAAGCAGAATCCGTGCCTTCCTGCCTGAGTGCAGTCACCCATGTGACCTGCAGTCTGCTGCAGATTAAGTCATGTGACAAGCCTTTTTTTCCCCAATTTCACCTAATAGTACTGCAAGATAAAATTTACCAGCGAAAGTGAAATTAACCAGCGAAACTAACAGCGAAATGTCACCATAAGTATTTAATTTTGCAAAATGTTTCAGAGGGCGAAATTCATGATTTCGGCAGGATTTCACTGATGAAATAAAATTTTGCAACAGTCAAATACTGTCACCTGACCAAGGATTAATTCTCCTATTTAATTCACAGTTTGACAGTCAGAACTACTTCATCTCAGAAAATGGCTTGTGAATGTCCCTTAAACAATATCCCTGCACAGAGACAGAAATAAAAAACAGAATGTTTCAACAGCTTGCAAATCGGAACTACTTTCTCTGGTGGAAAGATACATAATAAAGATTATACTTTTCAGCTATAAAAATGGCATTTGTCTGTAGTCTGTAAAAATGATAACTCATAGCCAGCCTGGTGCTGCTGAAGGTTGAAGCGTTGGACACCACATCTCGCGCCACACCGGCGACCCGGGTTCAGGAATAAGCCTGGGCCATTGGGGATCAGCAGGGAGGAGAGAGGATCAAGCATCCAGAGGACTGCTCTCCTTTCTCAGTAGGAGGTTCCCACATCATCCCACTTGCTGATTGCCCTCTGGTGGTGACTGGGGGGCAAAATGGGTCAGGAGGCATGCTCCGACATAGTTACATTGGTAGGAAGAGGGGACGAGGGGACAGGAGAAAACAGGAGGAAAAGCAGCCTGGCAGGGCTCCATGATGGTCTGCCATGCCGAGGGCCAACCCTGGCTTCTGGATTGGGTCTCCAAGGAGGGGACACCACCTCCCAGGCCCGCCATGGGGGCAAGCAGTGAGAGAATCTCTGGAGTCGGTGAGCGTGGTGCGGTGGGACCTGAGAGAGTGTCCCTCCTTCAGAGGGCCAAAGCCCCTGCCAGGGCTCAGGGAGCATAAACAATTAAATTGAAAAAAAAATGACAACTCATTTTATAAATGCAATAATCCACTCCGGGTTATGGGATTATGGTGATTTAATGCATGTCCCGGGTGCTGTGAGGGCACTCAGCCTGCAGCCTCATGCCTCGCAATACACCCGGGGCATGCATTAAATCCCCATAACTCCATCATGAGTTATTGCTTACATATTTCTGTGAACTGGAATCCCTCATTTTTTTTTTTTTACCAGGAGAGACACACTAAGCTGAAGGTTGTTTACAGGTACGACCTGGGAGCTCAAGGAAATTAAGTGACTTGCTCAGGGTCACACAGTATGCAAGTGGAGGCTGTGGGATTCAAACCCAGGTCTCCAGGTTTGCAGCTCAGAGCCTTAAACCACTGCGTTATACTGCCTCCATGTATTTTTGACCATTTTGAGTTAATAGGATCATAGTTGAATACAAGCTCAGGAGGCATAGCCTTTATTTGAGCTTGCTACCCGAGGGCGAGATTATTTTATATATATTTAAATTTTAAGTTACCCATATAATGATCTAGCTGATTTTTAAATATATCCATGGTCCTGATCTGTACAATTGAGGTTGGTAATGTGTTCCAAATGTTAACTATTCTTTGTGTTAGGAGTGATTATAACAATCTATAAACTGCCCTAAACGAAAAGCTTTTTTTTCTATAACCCACTCTCACACTTTCCCTGTAACCATAGCTTAATTTGGTAGTTGCAGACAGGCTGAAGCTACCCTCTTTATAATATGGTCAGGTACCATACTGGTGGGCCCAGTGCATTGTTCTACTAAGAAAAGAACAATATAATTGCCTCCTATGTAGTTTTCAGATGTTTGTTGCACAAGATTAGCAAAAGTGCTCTTTGAGCTAATCATGACAAATTAATTTGGTTTTGGATGTATTCCAGATGGTGACTCTGACTTAGAATAATTGACTTCATATTTGTTTTTTTGTAATTGCTTTGGACCTACTGTAGTTATAAGTTTAAAGGAAACCGTTTGCCTTCAGTTTATAATTACTCCGCATGAATGAAAAGTGCATTCGAGATAATTACAACCAAACTGCTTGTTGCACATGAGTGGTGGGAGATGGTTAGGCAGCCCAGGAATGACATTAGATAATTTGTGGCTTGACCAGTATAGATAACAGTTTGCTTCAAAAAAGCCAACCATAAAGGTGATAGGACTAATGCACAAATGCTCTGGAAAGATATTGATGCATTTTTAGTTTCTGGCAAATGTTTTTTTAAACTCTTGAAAGATACCAAAAAGCTGTAATTTGTGCACTGAGATGACTAAACAAATGGAAAAAAGATTCCAGCATGACATTCCTGTAGTAAACAGGGGGTAGGGACAGACAGACTCAGACACAGTTACATGCTAAACAGAATCTTGTTTCTCAGTGCTGACTAACACTGGGCATGATGGGAATTACCACAGGACTACAGTTATGTTGCCATGGACTACAGCCAATATGGCTTCCCTAGTACTTCCTTAGGGGTGAGTATTACCTATATGTATACTGCACTACAATACCCCACTAAACAAAATGTAGTCTAAAAATATCCATCATTAACATTCCTAACTTCTGGGCCGAAGTAGACTACTTGGTACCCAGAGACAAGTTTGGAGCATTATTCTGTCCCTCTGGTGCAACTTTTTTATTAAGTAACACAACAGGTAAAACGTCCACTTGCACAGAGGCATGTATTCAGTTCATGACTTAAAAAGGTCAAGTCTCTTTGGTGCTACAAGGAGTCTCTCCGAGCTGGAGTAACTGCTGCCGGTGCAGTATGAATTCCAGTATTATTCAGCACAGTCCCCAGTGAGATTTCATGGGCAGTAGCAAAGTCCTCAGTATCACTCTCCTCTCCTCTTCTGGACTGATGTCTTCTGCTGAATGAGCTAGACCCCTTGAAGGTAACAGGTGATCCATATGTACATGAACAAGACAATGTCCCACATGGGCTCCGTAGGCCAAAGGTCCACATTTTTCAAGTACCACCCCCGTAATCCAAAGATGCCTAGGGTGCCTGAAGTCTTGAAACATCACCCTCTCCCCAGGATGGAGATCTGAACTGTCTTGATTGACTTGTCATGATCATCTGCCATTGCAGTTGGCATGGGGTCATAATGTCGAAGACATAAACAGCGCAGCAAACAGTGCCACGATCATAATGCCGTTTCCCAAAATAGTGTCGGTAAAAACACAGACCATAGCAAAAACAGTGCTCCCCATTGAAAAAAATGTTTTTTTGTTTTGTTTTTGCTGGGATCTCTTCCCCCACCACAACCCCTGACATGGGGGACTCCACCCCCACACCCCCCGGAATTATAATAACCAACTCCAAGGGGGTGTGGACCTAGGGGATAAGGAGAAACTTGAGAGGGGAAACTGTTTCAGAGTGTAAAACAAACAATAAAAAATATTGGGAGATGGAAAACCAGACCCTAGTCTTCCGGCTTTCACCGCTCCAGGTGCTTGTGCCTTGGCCACTCCACCACAGGAGCAGCTTGATCAGGCACAGCACCTGAGTCTTCTTCAGTCTGTCCTCTACTCTGCTGTCAGCAACAGGGGTAGTGGTAATTCCTTACCGCTATTATACCCGTCGCTCTAAATGCTTTCACGCTTTAGACAGTGCGGCTCTTGCCACGCTGTTCTTGAAGCAACATATTGACTCAGTACCATTGCAGCTGATGATTTGCTACGGTCTTGGACAAGTTTGGCATGAGTAATGCCAACTTGGTATGGTTGACATATTACAAACAGTTCAGCAGGTGTATGCTTTGCGAAGGTGTGAGGAGTGCTTTCATAAATGAACAAGAAATGAGCCAACCTTTGGGTCACAGGTACTGACTGAGAGTCTTGTTTGGTTCAGGCTTTCTTGAATCTCTGTGCAGGGTGCTCAGCTGCAACATTTGATGCTGGATGGTGGTAAGTTGGAGACAAAAGCTACATCAACCCCTATTCTGTTGTAAGAGCAGTTTGAACTCTTGTGAAGAAAACTGAAGGCCATTGTTTGACACTAGTTCTCTTGGGAGTCCTTATGATGTAAAATTTTGTCTCAGAAGTCTTACGTTTTCTCTGTAGTTTGTCATTTGCATGGAATTCACTTCAGTCCACTTGGAGTGTATATCAGTTACCACTAAAATGCTGTTTGTTCACTTCTGTGTAGTCAACATGAATGTATTTCCAAGTTGCTGAAGCCCAGGACCAGGGACGCATAGGTGCAGATGCTAGTTGGTTGCAGATAGCTGCATAAAGCACACATTGGCTGAGAAGATGTTGGATATCCTGATCATGTCCAAGCCACCAGAAGTATCCTGGATCAATTCCTTCATCTGAGGGATTCTGTGATGACTTTTATATATAAGTCATAAGGTAACCTCTTATGGAACTTCAGAGATATCATGACTTAGGCCAACCACAGAATACAGTCTTGGTCCATGGATGACTTGTCCTGCTTGCCAAAGAAAGGCTGAATTGCTGGGTCTCTCATGAAGCTGAGCCAACCATTTAGAGTGATATCCAAGACCTTAGAGAGGACTGGATCCCAACTAGTTTCCTCTACTACATCCTATGAAATAATGGATAGCACCTTCATTTGTAAAAGTTGGAACAGTGCCCCATCATCATCCTTCTCTGTAGCATCTTTGCATGGAAATTTTGACAGTGTATCCTCATTTTCATGGTCCTGAGAATGTCTCTTTTATTTGATGGCATAGTCATAGATCAACAGAATCAGGGCCCAGTGATGCATAATTAACACTGTAAGCATTGGTGTCGCTGCCTTTAGCCCCAGAATGGCCAGTAGAGGCTAATGATATATTAGCTGATTGAATTGCCATCCATTAGAGCTGTGTGGAATGGGGAAATTCTGAATTTGTGGAATTGTTATGAAATTTCGTGAAATTCCACAAATGCTTATAGAATTTCATTAGAATTTTGCAGAATTTACAAAATTTAGTAATCTGGTCATATCGCAGCTCCTGGTTAAGCTAAAACTCTGTAATTTGACATGTTCAGTCTTCGGGTAGAGGGCCAATAACATGCCAAATATCATGAAATTAGGATAGTCAGTCTCAAAATTATAGGTGCTCAAAATCTGTCATTTTATTTTTTTGTGCGAAATTTCATGAACATGTTTATCTGCATATACCTCAGTCACCTATTGGGTCAGAGATCTTAAATTTGATATGATTCATTGATGGTAGGTGGTCTAACAATGTGTCAGATATCATGACAATATGATACATCATCTCAAAATTATATATGCTCAAAATCTGTCACTTTATTTTTTGTGGGAAATTTTGTGAATAATTTTCATCTGCATACAACTCAGGCACCTTTGGAGCTAGACATGTGTAAATTAGCATGAACAGCCTTTTTGCAATGCTTAAAGAATTATCTAAATCTGGAGAAAATTGGATTGGAGATTTTAAGTTATGGGAGTTCAAAACTTTATTATGTAAATATTTGCAACATTTTGTGAAAACTCTCAAAAATGTGGAAGTTTGTAACTTGTCTGCTCTTTCAAGCATAGACTTAACATTTGACATGCATATCCATAGTCAGTGTATTGGAGTGTCTAACACAACTGGATAAATTGGTTTAGCAGTTTTAAATTTGCAAAAAAAAAAATGTATTGGTAACATTTTCTCACATATTTAAGGTAGCATGCAGATGAAGCATCCAGAATTCATTTTGTGGAATTTAACAATAACAATGCACATAACACTACTTTATTTGATAAGCTGAGCTGAGCTTTTTCCAGTCCTGCTGTTCCTCTCTGTGTGACCATCCCCCCCCCATCTCTTTTGGCATAGCCAGATTGACTCAGTAGAACTACTGATCCAACTAATATCTTCTTTGTTCTTTACAGTGACACACTCCCTTAAAACATGAGTCACCTACTCCTTTTCCTATCAACCTATCCTGAATTTTTCCTTCCTTTCTGCTGACCCAGACATTGTCTTCCCCCACTATATCTTTTTGAGTACCTCTAGGTCCCAGACTTGCATGTACATCAGTCTCCCTGGAACATAAATGTACTGGATGTGATCCTTAAATATCCTGCATTCAGGCAGGAATTGTTGACACTCTGTGCTTCCTTGCTCCAACCTGGGTGTCTACCACTGCTGTGCTACGCAGCTCAGCTGTCCATTTCTTGGTGAAACTGTGCATCTAACTCCTGAATCTGGTGACCGTCTGCACTACCAGCCTCTCATACCCCTATCCTTAAATTAGAATCCCCCAGATAAGGCTGACTAAAATCAGCAAATTCCAGTTTTATGGAATTTTTCATGAAATTCTACAATTTTCACAAAGAACTGTGGGATTTGATTTCATATACAAATTTCTGGCAGCAGGCAATTCATAAAATTGGTACACACAGTCTCCTTGTAAGGTTTAAGAACCTGCCAAATTTAATGGTATTGCATTCTCTAGTTCTAAAGTTTCAGGGGTTTATAAATTTGTAGTTTACATTCTTGCACAAATTAATTTTTCAGTGCTGTGAAAGTCTGACTACTTTTAATTCAATCCCATTTAAAACTGCAAATATGAACTTCTTCAGAAATAACCATGTAGTATAGTAGTTTAAATATTTTAACTCTGGTTAAATGTGGATATGTTGTTTTAAAATAAGAGGGAAATAACCATAATTTAAATTTTGGCAACATGTATGGCAGACTATAATTCAGTCCCATTTAAATCTACAAATCTGAAACTATGCACATATACATGTAGTAATAACCTGCATACCTGTCAAATTGTATACAATTTCAATGAATACTATCAAAATGATACTAAAATTACAAAAATCTAAATGTTGTCAAAATGTTTATCTACCTATAACTCAGCCCCCATTGAAGCTTGAGACTTAAGAAGTGGCACGTATACACATACTGGTAGCTTCTCTACATCCTGACATTGTGGAGAAATTTGGATAAGAAATTTTAAAATTATCTCAAAAATAACTGAAAATTTAATTTTGTTTAAATGTTTGGCCACCCATAATTCCATCCTCTTTCAATGTACGGCACTGATCTTTGGTACACTTTTGTATGCCATTTGGTACTGTTCACATTCCAAACTTGGTTTTATTGAAACATATCTTTTTTAAATTATAGTGAAATAACTGAAGTTTAAAATTTGGTAAAATTCTGCAGAATTTTTATGAAAATTCCATGAACTTTTGTGAAATCAGAATCATTATTCCACGGGCATTCTGCAGGTGGAATTTTATATTCTGCTCCTCTCTGCCATCCACACAGGTACATATGAAACTTCATGACAATAAAAGATTATGTTCAAGGCTTCTTTCTCAATCTCAACATAATTTCTTTCATTTTGAGACAGGATCCATGAAACAAAAGCAGTTGGGTGCTCCTCCCCTGAAGGCTATACAGTTAGAGATTACTACACCACCCATATGGGACCATGTTGCATGCCAGTCTCAAAGGTTTTGTTGAGTCATAGTGCGCTAGCCACTTGTTGTTCAAACATTTTGCTTGCAAGATTGGAATGCTGCTTCACACTGTGGTGAAGAAATGTCATTTTGCTTCTTTTTGAATCAAGATGTGGACAAGATTGCCAGGAAACATCCATAGTAGTTTATTAGGCCCAAGAATATTCATAAGTCTCATTTGTTGCCACTGGTGCATTAGCCATTGCTTCCACATTGCTCTCTGTTGGGTGCAGGCCATGGGCATTGATCTAATAGCCCATGTACTCAACAGAATCTTGTAGAAACTGACATTTGAATAGCTTCACTCACTCTGTACTGCTGCAATTTGGATATGGCCTGGTTCAGGGTCATCAGATGTTCTATTTTACTGTGGATGCTATAAGCAAGATATCATCCATTAAGCAGACTACATGGTCCACTGTATGCAGTATCGTGTCCATTATGTGCTGAAAATTTGCTGGCACTGTTGAATCTCCATAGGCCAAATGACGATATCAGCAAAGTCCTTTTTTGGATGTTTATTGTGAGGTATGGCTCTGACTCTGGTTTCAGTTCTAACTGATGCTATACACAGGAAAAGTCCAACTTACTGAAGAATTTCCCACCTGCCAGTGTGTCAGACAAGTTCTCAACATTAGGTAAAGGGTATCTTTCTAGTTCCATGTAATGGTTCACTGTAACCTTATAGTTATTACACAGCCTCACTGCTTTATCTCACTTTGGTACCACATTGAGAAGGGCAGTCCAGTCACTTACCTCTATTTGTGACACAATATCCTGCTTTTCCAAATAATCCAGTTCCTTCTCTATCCCTTCCCTTAAGGCATAGGGAACTGGTTGATGCTTCTGGAAGATTAAAGCAGTACCAGGTCATACTTGGATATTTGCCTTGAAATTCTGAATGGTGCTGTGGCTGTCCTGGAAAACAGGACCATTTTTATCCAATACTTTTTTCACTGTATCTTAATTGGACTGTATCGATCTGTATCAATTAATCAATCTGTGGCAGAGCAAGGGTTAAGGTGCTTTTGTCACAGTTCACAAGGGGAAGCTCTTTTCCTAGTTCAGCTTCATCGTCTCAAGCCAGTTTCTTTCCAGTAATGCAGGTGTCTCTCTTTTCACTACTACTAGAGGCAGGGTCTATGTCCCCCCCCCCCAGATGGCTGGTACCAGCATCTCTCCCAGAATAAGGATTCAGTCTCTACTCTGTCCGGTGAATGATGTTAGCTGAATATGCGATGGTTGCAATGGGAACTTCTTGAGGGTCTCATTTTAGATGTGCTCTGACATAACAGATAGTTGTACCACGATGTCAAGCTACATGCTAACCGGTTTGATGACAACTCAAACTGAAGGCAAATTCCCTCTCCCATCTCCTTGCATTGCATAGACAGTGAACCGCTCCAATGACTCTTCTTCCAATTCAGTTTCTGGCATGGTGCCTGTGTCAGAAATATAGAAACACAGAAACATAGAATTTTGACAGTAGATAAGAATCACTTGGTCCACCCAGTCTGCCCATTTTTCCTTATCTATATTATCACTGTGGACCATACTGGATCTACAGCTCTGTCTCTCTTTCTCTCCCCCTTCCTTTTCTTTATGATTCCCTTATCCCTTTCCCATGCATTCTTGAACTCCTCCATCGTTTCTGACCTCATTGCCTCCACTGGAAGGCTGTTTCAGGAATGTGCCACTCTTTCTGTGAACTTCCTTACATCTTTCCTAAGTCTACCCCCTTTCAGCTTAATTGTATGTCCCCTTGTTCTTGAGCACCTTCTTCTGAAGAAAATTTCCCTCCTGTACCTTATTTACCCCCATGAAGTATTTAAAGGTCTCTATCATATCCCCACTTCTTCTCTTCCAGGGTGTACATATTGAGTTACTACAGTCTCCCTTATAGGGCTTTTGATGTAGACCCTGCATTGTTTTAGTTGTCCTCCTCTGGACCAACTCCACTCCATGTCCTTCTGGAGATGTGGTCTCCAGAAGTGGACATACTAGTCTAGGTAGAGTCTTACCAGTGATCTGTACAGAGACAACACCACCTCCCTCGTTCTGCTGGGATACCCCTCCCTATGCACCCCAGCATCCCACTAGCCCTCCTGACTCCCTTGTCACACTGTCTGGTCACCTTTAGGTCATCAGATATGATTACACCAGGTCTCTTAACTGCTTGTTAGTTGATAATATCACTTTACCCATTTTATACTTTACCCCTGGGTTTCTGTGCCGTAAGTGCATTTGTTTTCAATTTTTTGCCTTAAAGCTCAGCAGACTTACTCTTGACCACTCCACTAGTTTTCTCAGGTCTCTGCTCATCCTTTCCACCCCCCAGAGTATCCACCCTATTGCAGATTATGGTGTAATCTGCAAAGAGGCAGACTTTCCCTTCCAGCTTTCTGCAATGTCACTTACAGAGATATTAGAGAAACCATGCCAGCATTGATGCCTTAGGCACCCTACTGGTCACCCTCCCTTCCTCAGAGTGAACTCAGTTTACTACCACCCTCTGCCGCCTAACCCCTAATCAATTTCTTATCCAGTTTACAACCTTTTGACCCACTCCTAAGTTACCAAGCTTGCTTAATAGTCTCCTATGTGGAATGGTGTTGAAAATTGTGCTGAAATTTAGGTAGGCCATGTTCACCGCTCCACCCTGATCTAATTCCTGGCAAAAAAAAAAAATAATAATTCATTTCTCACTGAGTCAAAGAAATCTGTCAGATTTGTCTGACGTGACCTCTCCCATGAACCCATGCTGCCTTGGGTCTTGTATCTCACTGGGTTCAAGATATTTCACAATCCTTTCCCTCAGCAGTGATTCCATTGACTTTCCTACCACCGATGTCAGATTGACAGGCCTATAATTGTCACCATCATTCCTGCTTCCACTTTTTTGAAGTGAGACTACATCTGCCCTCCTCCAGTCCTCTGGAGCCAATCTTGTTTCCAATGAGCTGCTAAACAGGACTATCAGAGGTGCAACCAGTACCTCCCTGAGCGCCCTCAAAACCCTTGGATGTACCCTGTCTGGCACCATTGCTTTGCATGCCTTTAGATTAGTGAGTCCCTTCAGGACTCTTTCTCCTCTGAAAAAGAACTAGTATCACCTCCCTCCTCCAAAGTTTCTGTTATTTTTTGTGGCCCCACCCCTTCTCTGCCCTCTGAGAACACTGAATGAAAGTATTTGTTCAAGATGTCTGCCTTTTCCTGGTCCTCTTCTGCACAATCCTCCCCTTCCCTTTTTAATCTTACAGTCCTTGCTCTGGTCCTCCTCTTTTCCCTTAAATACCAAAAAATATCTTATCCCCCTTCATTGCCTCTTGGGCTATTCTTGATTCAGTTTGCACCGTTCCTCTCCTTAGTGCTTTCCATGCTGCTCTCTATTTTCTCTGATACACCTCCCTATCCTCCTCCATCTAAGTCTCCTTATACCTTATGAATGCTACCCTTTTAGCCTTTACCTATTCAGCCACCTCTGTCAAGAACCACAGTGGTTTCTTTTTGCTTTTGCTTTCACTCTCTTGTTTGACACAGAGGTTTGTTCCTTTACTGTGGTCCCTTTTAGCTTCACCCACTATTTCTCCACCCCACCCAGTTCACCCCCCTTCCCAACATGTCATCCCTAAGGCATTCACCCATCTTCATAAAATCTGCCCTCCTGAAGTCCAGGACCCTTGTCCTTTTGTGGTTTGATTCCACCACCATCTATATATTGAACTACACATTAAGATGATCTGTGGTTCCCAAATAGCCTGCTACCTTGACGTTTGCAATACTGTCCCTGTTATGAAATGGTTGGTAACAATCAAGCATTCTGATTGGCTAGTAAGAATGTGCTAATATGTCTAACACCACACAGAAAAAAGACCAGAGTGTGCTATGCCAGGCGGGCACTGATCTTCCCATTCTGTCAGTGTTCCAAATTAGAACACTGAAAAAATAAAAGCTGCCATCTTATTTTCACTCGCAAACACACCCGATCACTGTAGTGCTGCCAGCCCACAATTACTGCCGCAATCTCTTCCTGTTGCGCTCAACCATCTGCTTGCTCACTCCCACCCACCAAGATCTCTCCCTATTTACTGGCAACGGTGGCAAGCATCGAGGCAATTAAAAAAAAAAAAATTACTGCTGCAAAGTCTTCCCGTTGTGCTCAACTGTCCGCTTACTTGCTCCCACCTGCTGAGATCTCTTCCCTTTCTTGCCACCGATCCGCTCTGTTGATCAGTCCTCCTCCAGCATAGGTGCCACCTACTAGGTACCTACTTATTGTACCCATTACTGTTTTAATGGGGGGAAAAATTTAACTGGAGCAAAAGGGGGGCAATGCCATGACAAGTCAAAAAAACTACAAGTACAGCAGCCTGCCTAGGTCAAAAATCCTCAACTCAAAAAAAAAAGCACACAGTAAACTGGCAGAGGAATTATTTTATATCCCCCACATCTTATGCTTGACTAAGTCCCTCATCTGGTTGAAGTCTGAAATCCAGAACCACAGCCTTTGATGAGGGTATACTGATACCCAGGGCCAGTTCGAATCATATGGTGATATGGTCACTGGACCCCAGTGGCTTCCCAGTTCTGACGCTGCCTATTTCCATGTTGGTAAGCACCAAGTCAAGAATTTTGTCTTGTGGGTTCCCTGAGCAGCTGGACCAGCAGGCAGTAAGAGGTGAACAGTCCATTCGTCCTAGTGCTGGTCTTTGGTGCTGTTGTGGGGTAAAGTTATCCCCCAGGGAACCAGAAGGAAACAACCAAAACAATACATAAACTTGGACTGACAAATTAAATCAAGGCTATAAGCTGGATTACTTTACTCAAAAACACAATGTCTGCAATGGCACAGCCTGCAGAAGATATTGCTGAGAGGTGCCCCAGCACTTCAGTCTCAGACCTTCATCGGGATGGCCCTGTGTGTGCACTGTCTTCATTGTTTCCTTGTAGCCCCAGCAGGCTGCCCTGCAATGCATTAAGCAGGGTCTGACTGCTGGTGCTCTTAGCTGCTGAAATGTCCTAATCTTTGTGTGGTAGATTGAAATCCCCACCACAACTACCTCCCCTTTTTGGCCCCCTTCTGAATTTCTGTCCCTAGATCTCCATCTTCTTAGTCCATCTGTCCCATTAGTCTGTAGATCACTCCTACATGCAAAGCCTTACCTGATCTGGTGTGAGCTGCACCCACAGTGATCCTGTCTCCCCTTTCCCTCCCCGGATGAACCTCCTCTACAGCCTCTATTCCTTTAATGACATAAAGGGCTACCCCAACCCCTTTCCCTTACCCACTATCTCAGCTATACATGGTGTATTCTGGTGTTGCTAAGTCCCAGTTGTTTTTTCCCAGTGGCCCATGTTTCTGTAATGGCCAAGAGGTCTAATCCCACCTCTACAGCCATCGCCTGGAACTCATTAATCTTGTTCCTTAGGCTACTGGCATTTAGGCAGACTGCCTTCCTGCATATGCCTATACCCTGTCCTTCTTGTTAGCACCCCCCTTTGTCCTCCCTTTCCCTCCTTAATGTCCTGCCTTTTGCTTGTTCTGTATGTGTCCTTTCTCCCTGACTCCTTTTCTTACTTAATTATGGACTCCTGACAGGGTGTCTCCAACCCCACTGTTTCTAGCCCCCATTTCTGGGGGCATCCTAGCTAGGTTCCACTTTTGTTCTCATTCTTCTGTGGTTCCCCCTGGCTCAGTTTCCCATGTCTTAATTTAAATGTCTACCAACATACAAAACATCAAACTTTTACACCAACACATTAGCCTCCCTCTCTTGTTACATGAAGGCCGTTATCCTTGAAGAGCCTTCTATCCCAAAAGTCTACTTCCAGTCTCTCACAGAATGGTACCCCACATCCTGACAAACTACATCCTCACTCCTCCCTTCTGCTCACTCCTCCCTGCTGACCCCCCCAACCCTGAAAGGAAGGACCTTGGAATAGGCCAGGGAAGACAAGTGGGCCTTCAATCTGTCCCCCAGCCTTCAAAAGTTGCACTTCACTGTCTCAGTAGGCTGGTTTGCCAGACTGTTGATACTCAAGTGTACCAGCACTCCAAGCTCCCCTCCCTCTCCTCTACTGTCCTTCCTATCCTGTCTGTGTCCCAGATGGCTAATGTACCTCGAAGACATCTGACCACACCTTCCTTTTTCCCACATCTCTGACCACCTTCTCCACCCCTCTAATCACTTCTGCCAGTAGGTGCTGACTTTTATGCTTTGGGCCTGTAGTGCAGTCCTTCTGCCTAGAGGGCACTGATTCTCTGTGCCTAAGCTGTGGCAATACAGAAATTGGGGCAGGTAGCATAGCCTAGAGGTTAGAATAATGAGCTGTGAATGAAGTAGCTAGGTACATTCAGCAGACCCGGTTTTGAGTCTCACAAACCTCTACTTGCACATGAGCAAGTCACTTAACCTCCTCAGTACTTCTGAGTAGTCCCTGAAAACAGGCCTTGGGCCTAGTGGGCCTTACCTAGTTGTCAAAGAATAAAAAAAAAGTGGGGAATGCTTGCTTTTTAGGTGTCTCGTCAGTGTTGCTAGGCAGATGCTGACCACTGCATTATTTTGCCTTCCTCTTTTTCAGACAAGTATTGCCTTATTTTAATATGTATGTGTATATATATATATATATGTATTTGTCATTGTTCTCACAGGCTTACCTTGTGCCTGTATTTATAGGGGGGGGGGGTCCGGCCAGATTGCACTGAGGATGGGGATCTCATGCAGGGCGGAGCAGCAGTCAGGCTTCAAAACAGCTTTCACTTTTTTGTTTAAGCACAAATCTGCAGTCACACAAGTTGCAGCTCTAGTAAATGATGCAAAAGAGGGCTTTCTCTTTTATTCTTTGCTGATGCCCAGTCTCTACCTTCAAACTGCAGCCATCAGGTGTGTTGCAGTAGCTGGGTGAGAAGCAGGAGTGGGAAGACATATGCCCAAAGCACGAGGCAGGAAGGGGATTTTTTTTTAACCTTTACAATGTGTTTCTGACAGACATCGGGGGTTCAAACTGTTTAAATATAGCAAGAGGCTTATCTGACCAGCCCTGACATTCACAGTTTCACTCACCTCGTTGCCACGGTAGTAAAGTTGGGAGTAGGGACAGACAGACTCAGATGCCGTTACATGCTAAAGTCATCTTTATTCTCAAAACCGTGCTGACAAAGGTGCACACTGGGCATGACCACAACTACCCAGGAGTACAATTATGCAACCATGGACTACAATCAATATGGCTTCCCCACGACTTCCTTAGGAGTAAATACATATACATATACTGCAGTTCCTTATAAACACCACTGTTAAATAATATATCTTTAAATGCTTGTATCAGTCATTCAGTACAGTTTATAAAATGGCTTGGATCAAGCAAGCATTCTGATTGGTCAAAACTGGTGACATGACTGTGTATTAATTAAGCAATAAGGCACGATAGGGTGTGTATTATTGTGTAATAACGTCACTTCTGGCGTGGGTTGAAGCATGAAGTGAAGCCAAGTGCTTCCACCACCCCAGGAGTGACGTTATTACACAACAACACACCCTGGAGTGCCTTATTGCTGTTATACAATGGCTCATTCAGATAATAAAATAAAAAAATTTTAAAAATGTTTTTAGTAGATTTTTAGTGAGTTTCTTAAGAGGAAAAAAAAGGTAAATATGATCTATGGTAATGGCAAGCAAAGCTAATGCTAATCAGTGACAGTGATGTTATACTGTAATATCATCACTGTCTCAGGCATACACTGACCAATCAGAATCCAGGATTCTTTCTTGCCATTGTATAATTGTATTTAACCACCTGGGATATGCATTCATTTATGGATTTACAATATACACTGGAGTGTGTTTTTGCACTCATAAAATGGGCTTGAAAGTAGAAAAAAAAAGAAGTAAAATCTGAACCACGTGTTAATGTAAAATTATACAATGGCAAGAAAGAATACAGGATTCTGATTGGTCAGTGTGTGCCTGAGACAGTGATGATATTACAGTATAACATCACTGTCACTGATTAGCATTAGTTTTGTTTGCCATTACCATAGATCACATTTAGCTTTTTTTCTCTTCTCTTAAGAAACTCACAAAAAATCTACTAAAAACATTTTTAAAATATATATTTTTATTTTGTATCACAATGAGCCATTGTATAATAACAAAAGGCACTCAGGGTGTGTTTTGTGTAATAATGTCCTCCTGGGTTTGTGGAGGCACTGGCTTAACTGTTACTTCAACCCACCCCAGGAGTGACGTATTACAATAACACACACCCTGTCATGCCTTATTGCTTAATCAGCTGCACTTTGTTCCTCATAACCCACCTGGGACATGCAGTAATTTAGCATTAGAACATGGCCTGTCATGTGTTATTGTTCACTTGCCCACATTTGAAAAAAGTTAACACAGATCAACTCTGTCCAAAATGTGTGCCCTGATGAATCCCTAGAACATCATGTGTGATCGTATAAGAGAAGCCAAGAGCTCCTCAGCTCTTTGTTGAATCCTATGGCACACTTTTCTTAGCATATCAGTCCCATTCGTGGTTATCAGCTTACTAAACGATACTTAATGAATGTATCACCAAATAGGGATTAACACATACATTACTTACAGTACTATTTGTAAGAAGCATCGCCCTGAGATTCTTTTTTCCATTCATTTCTGTGCAAAAAAAAGAGGCATTAGATATCTTTTAAGTGTCTCACTGTGACTGAACATTATGGATGACAGAACCATATGCACAATGTCTTGAGACTTTTACATCAATTACTTCTTAATCGCCATCTGTTATACTTGTGAACATTATTTCTCAGGCTCAGTCCTCTGATGATTGATTTGTGGACTTGGCTCTGTGTTTTTTTACTCCTATAAAACACTTTCAAAGTTGAAAATGAGATAAAGAAACTTGAGAACTGCTTTGGAAAGAGCCCCGATGGTTTGGATAACTTGCTGGTCTCATTTGTTTCCAGTAAAATACGTTATTCTGGTCACGATATTATACGTTTCACATATTTCTGAAACCAGGTCAGTTTCAAACCGGTTGTAAGATAGTACAAGTTACACCCTTATATACAAGGCCAACTGCTACAATTCCTTTGTTATCAAAAGTTCTGGAATGAAAAGATAACAAGAAATTTCTCAAACTCTAAATACATTTTCTTCAATAAAGAACCGGTTTAAAGAGGTAGTTGTGCCAAAAACAGCAGACAGAAAATATTATTTTTTAAAAGTAGCCAGTTGTTACATCTTTTTTATTTCTGAAGTGTTTTTATTCTTCCTTTTGCCCATTTAAAGATTTTATACCTGACTGCGTTTGGAGTCATGTGCAGAAGAGCAGTACTTTAAGTGGACACAGGTAGTTCTGTTCCTCTTCAGCATTGCAACCTTGCTCTACGTGACATCCACAGTGACTAATCCAGCTGCAGGGGAGTTGCTGTTCCTCATCAGCTGTAATGTCCCAATCAGTGACATCACAGGGCTGAGGATATGATAGCTTCCAGGTAGAGTGCTGTTCCACACATCACACCGATTACTGTCAGGTAGAAAATCGCATAATAAAACAAAGGGAGAGGAAAAAGTAATGTAAATATAAAAGTTAACATCTGGCTTCTTTACAAACATATGAAATAAATAAATAATATTATTTTCAAGCATTGACCTAGCTCTTTTAATCCAATGTACACACTAGCACAGCTCTGTTAGCATGTTTAAACATTTTTAGCTGGTAAAAGTGCTTTCTGTAATTATTGATTTATAAAAGGATTTTGACCTCACAGTTGTAGTTCAGCTCTCACACTGTGGCATCCATTAAATACACATTTAATTGATTTAGGTCCTGTGTTTCTAATTAAGTTGTTACACATGACAGGGTGTACTATATGATGGGATGCCGCTCCACCTTGGGTGGGCCATGAGGTGAAGCCAAAAAGCATTCTCCACCCAAGCAGTGACAGTATCATACTACACCCTGGAGTGTACCATTTTGATTATAAAATGGTCCACCATGCTGCTTTGATGCTCTATGGTTGATCTTGGTAGTTAGCTCTGAACTTCTGACTCATAGTGATATACTGAGACATCACCATAGGTAACATTGTTGCTTCAGCCAAGAGTTTCTCTCATCGGATTTACTTGAGATACAGTGCATGCAGTCTCTGCTTCGTTCAGTTAGTGTCTGCCACAAGGATCCATTTACAGTCCCCACAACAGATGGTTGCAAATGAGAAGAGAAGGAAAACCATGTTTTGCATCTGTGATCAATGACTGTATCTGATGTTAATTTTACAAGCTGTCGTGCAACAATGACCGTGTCTGCTTGTGTGTACAGTATGTGTGTGTGTGTGTGTGTGTGTGCAAGCATGTGCCTGCGCATGTTGGTGCATGTGTGTGTTCGTGTACGTGTGCGTGCATGTGTGTGTGTGTGTGTGTGTGTGCAGGCGAGAGTCTCTAAAGAGATGCTTTTAATGACCACATTTGAATTTGTTTTCACTTTACTATTTGTCCCCCTGATACTGGTACCTACATTAGTATTCCACTGTTGGGCTGCTCCTTTCTCTGCTGCTTCACATTTGAGACTCTAGGCCCTGCCTCCAATCTTCTCATCCAGAACACCAAATCACTGATCACTCACCCCACAGTTTACCCCCCCACACACACACTCCATAGGGTACAGGTAAATCTCCAGTTTACCTGCCCAGAAGTACCCATGTTCATCATTGGTGGTCAGAGGGGGGTGGGTGGCAGGGACAGTGGTGAGGGTGTGAGGGGCCTGCTGTCATACTAGCATCCAGTGGAGTGTTTTCATGCCTTTGTAAGCTTCTCATCCACTACCCACCACACAAATGAACCAGTTCATCCATAGCACTAGCCTGTTGGGGAGGGGGGGATCCTTGTTTGGTCACCCACAATATCAAGGCCAACCTGCTGTCAACAGGAGCTGCTATTGTAGAGGGCAGGTATCACTCTCCCACTCCCTGGGTCCAGATGCAATAAAAAACATCATTGATGATTGAAGATGTCCTGAGACCCTATAGATTGCCTCGAGTAGAGTTGCCTAAGTGTTGCAAAACAACACAATGTGAGTTGTCTACACATTGTCAACTTAGAAAAACGCTGCAAAACCAACTCATGTCTGTTGTCTGTTCTGGTGAAGCCTTATCAGTCAGATAGATGTACATAAAGATTTTCATACCCATGATGCCTTGCACTAGGATTGAGGCTCTAGAGTATGTGTGTGGCTTGGGAAGATGAATCAAAACCAACTTATTGATATGAGAGTTTAGTACAAACAGTAGTGTACATGCTCATTACCTCCTTAGTTATGGCTACACCCCCATACTACCCTTACCCTCAGAGAGCTGTGTGCCCCCTGGCAATCTGTGACCTCTCCACTAAATTCATTATAGTTTGGGAAAAGCTGGTTTGCTCTCACCTGCAGCCATAAACTGCTGTCCACGACTTGCTGAACAGACTCAATGGATCACCCTTAACAACCTTTTATTGCATATGAGTTCATGAACTGACTTCATTTGACGCTGATGGAGGACAGTGTCTGTAAATAATTGGTGGACAACGAGAGTCTTTGTTGATGATCATAAACACCATTAATGTGATGAACAGCTATTTAAAAGAAACTGACATGCTTATGCCTTGTGGGGGGGGAGGCTGCATCAACTTCCGTGCTTACAAATGCACTTAAAGGAGCACTTTTACTAAAGCCAGTGCATCAGAATTCCCAGTACAAGAACATGTACTACAACATGAAGTGTGGGGGGGGGGGGCACTCAAAACTAAAGTCTGTAAAACACCACTCTTAGTTTCCAAAATAGTGTGAACTGCCTTAGGGCTTTTATAATCTCAGTGAACATTTAGCTAGAAACAGTGAATAAAACTTGTGCTAAGTAGTGCTGTGCAACTATTATTTAAGTACATCATGACAGAAAACCATGGTGAACTTCTTTAGTACTTTTTATAAATTAAAAGTGATCTACTTCAATACTTTAAAACAGTCAACTTTTTCACCAATCAACAACATGCTTTAGTTTGAAAAGTTCATTTGGACAAGTCTCCTAAGTATAAAACAAAAGGGAACCAGGTAGACTATTTACACAACATTCACTTTTTCTGAAATTATAACAACTCACAAAGCCAGTGGTCCAAGCCACAGATAGGAAGGGAGCTCAGCGTTTGCTATCTGGTTGGCTAACTGGCACGTAGTTCAAGCTGCTGGAAGTTATAAACAACATGGTAGTGTAAGGAGATGTCATCTTTCAGGTGCACCTGTTTTGCTCCAGATACTCTGTGGTTCCGCTCTACCAAAAGTCGCTCCATCAACTTATGAGCACCACTCTGTCTCTTTTTGAAGCTATCTCTCAAACTGGCATGTCACCCCTGTGGAGCAAGGTTCGTCTGGTGAGAAGGGTGGGTGGCTGTGGTTCTCCTCCCAAGTGTAAAACCTGAATGACAGATGTGTCTTCAGAAAGGCTTTAAGTGCCCAGAGGGGCTACTTATTTAATCTTCACAGCGGTATTCCTCACAAGGGTGTCATTGAACAACAAAAACATTTTCAAAAGCCTTCAAGTGACCAGGGGAACCACTCCTTTGTTCCTCTAGAACCAGTAGCAGAGGTCTGGCCTGGGGCAGGAGGTTCCATAGTAGTCCGTATCCTCTTCTGCATATCCATTCCTTTGGCTGTTTATGTCTTGATGCAGGACGCAATGCTTGGTGGGAGTTACCCTTCATACTCATTTGGTAGTAATGACTCGGCCTGCTCTCTTACCTCCTCCAGGCACCTGGGGGTTACACCTTTCTGTCGGTCTATGCTTTGCATAGATTTTGTCTGGAGTAGTCTCAAATAGCCAGACCGCTTCCTTTCAGTCACACCCCAGAGTCTCTCAGGGACATAGGGATAAGTGTAAGTGGGACAGTTGTGTTCCAGTCTTCTATGTATCAAACACTCTACTTGTGACAACTGTGGGATCTTGTGCACTGAGCCCCTAAGGGCCTTTCTGGGAGGCAGCCATTCCCCTCTTTAATGTGCATGCAGCTGGGCTAGTTAACATTCCTCTGACCTGCTGCAAATCCTGTAGCTGGTGGGCATCTTTGGGGCATCAGTATCTAGGCACTGTTCTGGTTTATTTTCAGGCTCTTTCATGGTGGTTGCACTTTCAGCTACCTTTGACTGCGTGGGTGGTCCTGCAGGAGGAGGTACCACCCTAGCAGTCCTTGCAATCAGGGAGCGGTTGAGCCCCAGTGGGATTCAGGATTCACAGCAGATGCTGCTTGTTGTTTGCTAGCAGGCAGTGGTTCTGGGGTTTGCCCACTTTAGACCTGGCAGGAGGTAGCGACAGTAGAGACTCAAATCCCCCAGGGGTCATTAAGCATGATGAAATATGGGCACCCCAATGCTCCATAAAAGAAGAGCTGCACAGGTAGGCCTATCAACTCCCTGGAGACAGTCAGCCCCAAGACACTGGCTCCAGTAGGCCAATCCACCTCCCAGGGAAATCAGTCCTGAGATACTGGCTCTGGACTGATGCTCCTCTAGCTACAGGTCTCTTGGGCAGAAGCCAACCCTCTTGCTCACTGGGGTCTAAGGCACTGCTGGCTTCAGGTCATCTTGACGGTACTGTTCTGTCTCCAGCCTCAGGTGGGTGATGTGTAGTAGAAAGGGTAAGCCACTCCAGCCCCAGCTGGGATTGCAGCCATCTATTCCAGTCACCTTCTGATTCCTTGGACTTGGTCATAGAGGCCACACTAGGTGCTGACGGCTTGGGGTCAGACTTCGCAGTGGATGTGGCTAATGTAGACCCCTCTCCCACTCTACAGGCCCGGCACACACATATGGTCTCCCAATCAATCAATCATTCAATCCTTTCTTTATATAACACAATTCTCTGTCAAACTGAAGCGCTTCACACAAAATCATCCACATACATATAAAAACGATAACACTACAATGCTAAAAATCGTATTTATCCTATTTAAAGCATACCCAATTAAGTTACTTCAGGGAATGCCTGTCTAAACAAATTTGTTTTAATCCATGTTTGAATTATTCAGTGGTCTGGCATTCTCTTAACTGGCGAGGTAGAGAGTTCCACAGGGTCGGGGCTGAAAAAGCAAATGTACAAGCTCCAGATGTTTTTAATTGGACCCTGGGAACCTCTAGCAATCCCTCATCAGAGGAGCGGAGGGGGTGGGAGGGGGAGTAGGCACACAGAAGATCTTGCAGATAGCCAGACCCCTGCCCGTGTAAGTCTTTGTAGGTCAGTAACCTGACCTTGAAGAAGATCCAACCACCTTATAGGCAGCCAGTGCAAAAAAGCAGAGCACAGGTGTAATATGACATGACCTAGGTAGGCCAGTCAACAACCTAGCTGCTACATTCTGCACTAGTGGCAAATGGTGCAGATCTACCCATGGTAGCCCAAGGTAAAGGGCATTGCAGTAATCTAGGCAAGAGGTCACAAAAGCATGCACCAGTGCTGGCAGATTCCTGGGGAATCAGGTGTTTAATCTGGGCAATATTCCTCAGATGGTAGAACGAGGTTTGGACTATGGTCAGCACCTGCGCCTTAAGCATCGAACTGCAGTCCAACATAATGCCCAGATTTCTCACCCAATCCAAGGTAGGGAGCTAGGAATCTCCAAGCCATATCCCAAAGACCTGTCCTGCTTACCCCCTCACTTCCTGGTGACAAGATTCCAGTGCCAGCACTTCAGTTTTGTCAGGATTTAACTTCAACCGGTTGGCCCTCATCCAGCTTTGGATCTCAGCAAGGCAGCTGTTAAATACCAAGACAGTTTCTCACTGTTCAGGTGCAAAAGACGGGTATAGTTGAGTATCATCTGCATAACAGTGGAAACTCAGCCCATACAGTCTTATAATGTCTTCCGGCGGCAGCATGTACACCGTGAACAATGTGGAGGACAAGACAGAGCCCTGGGGTACCCCACATGATAGGAGCAGAGATACTAAGGAAAAATTCCCAACACAAACCTCTGCAATCTGCCAATGAGGAATGATCTAAACCAGTTGAAGACCACACCAGCCAGTGCACAACAAACCCACAGGTGCTCCATCAAGACCCCATGGACCACCGTGTCAAATGCTGCTGAGAGATTGAGGAGATTCAAGATGGAATGACTTCCCCAATCCCTCGCTGCTAGGAGATCATTTAGCACCCGACTCAGGACTATCTCGGTACTATGCCTTTTCCTGAAACCAGACTGGAGAGGATCGTTGATGTTGTGAGTTGTTAAATGGTTCACCAGTTGTGCGGCCACCACCTTCTCAATAACCTTACCCACAAAGGGCAGGTTAGAGACAGGTCTGCAGTTTGCCAGGCAGTCTGGATCTAGTGAAGACTTTTTCAGGAGTGGCCTCACAACAGCCTCCTTCAGGGGCTCTGGAAAGACCCCTGTCACTAGAGAGTATCGGACTATCCTGGCTAGGACCGGTCCAATGGCATCAACGCATCCCACCAGGAGGTGCGTTGGTCCCGTATCCAAACTACAGCAGGTTGGCAACATATATCACACCATGGCATGAATGAAATCAGTTGGACAGAGGCATCAGCTGGGACAGTCTAGTCTCCCTCACAGCCAACCAATCTAATAGATGTGGTGGCACCTTTGCTTCTGTGTCTTCTTTAGGGATGCTGCCAAGCTGAAATTTGACATTGCTGCTCCCTTTGATGGTCCAGACACATAACCTCTGCAAATACAGAACTCATGGGTTTTACTCTCTGATCCTCCTTGCCCACTTTACTTGTGTAACCCCCCGGTTGGGGGCTTACCTTTTTGCCCCCTTGGGGCTTCCCCAGTCCTGGTTTTCCCCCATTCTGGTTCCCCATAAGCCCAAGCCCCAAAAGGTCCCATTTGTCCATTGGGTCCGCCCTCCAGCCCCCACAGTGTTTTTCAGCCCAGAATGGGTCCGGAGGAGCTGAAGCGCAGTGCTGCTGTTTGGTTCTGCACCTTGATGCAGGGCCATTGGTATGCACAGGCACATAGTGCATCTGCATTTTTGGCCATTCTTTCAGCCAGTTGATTGTCTCTCCAGTGTTCTGGTCCCAAAACTAAGCTGAACTGGGACCAGAAACCTGGGGGAGATGCATGAGAAGCAACGGCAGTGTTTTGGGGAGGAGCGCAAATAGCTCTGCAGAATTGAGGGGGGGCTCATTAGTATTCATGAGACGGTATCTATATTAATGAGCTGAGCCTGTCTAGCACCTGGGGTAGAGTATATTGGTGCTAGCAACAGGCAGAGGGATGATTTTAACATTAACACTTGTGGCAAGGTGCAGCAGGGCAAAGAGGGGGCTAAAAAATAGTGGGGTAATAAACAAAAATGTTTTTCGTGGCTGCACCTGACCTGGAACGTGGGATGGTACATGAAGCGCTTTAACACAGGTTTGTAAATAAGTTAGCTACTCTGTGTGGCGCTCACGTACTCTGTTGCATTCGGTTTCCTTTACACCCTGTGAGTATTCCGGCCAATCCCACCTCCATTTGTTTCGGCTCTCCCAGAGTTTGTTGCTCTAATGGCAGTTTCTGCAGTGCTACCAGAATGGCTGTTTTACACAGCCAGATGAAACGAAACATGTTGGTGCAAACCACAAGAAGCAGAGATTGCGGTTTGGAGGAACGTTCACCAAGGGAATGAAACAAATGCACTTTACACTCAAGGGATGTAATGGAATAATGTTTCCGTAACAGTTATTCCATTACATAGACCTGTGTGAAAAAGCACCTATGGACTGCATTGGGATTTTGTGTGAGCTGCCTGGGGGCAGTCTATTACGGCAGCAGTGACAGACCAGGGTAAAATAAATCTTTAAAACTCTGCAGCCGGATAATAGAGGTGAGGAACTGCTTTGGAACTATGGGGGTACTGTGGGGTAAAAATGTGTACTTTGGCTGCATCAGGGCAGTAAACTTGGGACTGTCATTGGGACTGAATGTAAACTGTTGAACAACAGCCATGAATGCAGCAATGTGATGTCTGTACAGCCAATCAGAGGCCAAGGATTTGGGTAAGGACTTCTGGGACTGTTTGCTGGACTTATAGGGGGAAAAGCTGGGGAAATACATAGCACCCTTTTACCCAACCAATCAGGCATCGAGGAAGCCTTATACATATTAATTTTTGAAAAGGACAGTAGCTTCAGCCAATAGGGAGCTACCAGAGAGCTCTCAAAACCCAAGGACTGTCTGGTTCTGGGTCAGTTTGGCTAGAGCCCGTCCGGGGGGGGCTCAAGCCCCTTTCAAGAAGATGGGTCTACAAAACTGGGAAAGGGCCTGCCTAGGGGTTGCCAGCCACTTGTCCCCCAGGGCCTGGATATGCCTTTCCCCATGGAGGAGGAATGTGTTAAAGGAGTGTGGTTTTGCAGCTCTGCTGAGAGAGAAAGAGAACTGCAGGTTTCTGCAAAAGGCTGCTGTGGGAAAGGAGCTGCACCACAGTGGTGAAGGTTTCTGATCAGAGGTTCTGGAGAAAAATGGCAATCTATTTCTGCACCTAAATAGTGAGAAGCCAGGATGGAAGGAAAAGGATCAAGGTTCAAGTGAGGAAAAAAGGTTTTGCCTATACCCTGGTGAATTCAATGTCACAAGTGACAGAGGAAGGACGCTGGTCTAAGTTAAAGGAAATGTCAGGGTCTAGCTTTTGGAAAATGGATCGGGTTGTGGAACACTTGGTATGGGAGTCTCTCTGCACAAGGAGGCTTGGCCAGTAAAATCAAGTAGTCTGAAAATCTGAAAAGGAGAAAAAGGTCTGGTTAGTCTGGATCTGCGAGCACCTGCACGGTGGAGGAAGTCTTTTCAGAGTCAAGGGACTGGCTGAGAAAAGGTGTTGTTTTAAACCTGCCCCAATGTCTCTCACTGAGACCGTGTGCTCAGTGGGAAGCTAGAGACTGAGTTCTGGTTGAAAAGGGCCACGGCTGCTACCATGGTAGTGTGCGTAAGGGCAAAGGCTAAATGGCCACAATTGTGACTGAAATATATGGCTCAATGCTCACACTGAGTTAAGCAAAAAAAACCATACAAAATACAAATCACACAATGAGAATAGGCAGAGTCTGTCATAAAATGTGCTAGGCAGTAAACAAGGAAAGCAGAATGTGACAGGCGTGCCCTGTCAAAAGTATTTGTGCTATAAATAAAAAGTATTTGTGCTGTAAATAAAAGGTATTTATGCTTTAAATAAAGCATTGTAGTATGGTGCAACTGACTAAGGTCAGGGTAACCAGTTCCAGGCAATGTATCAAACTAGGCTCTTCAGACATGTCCATGACTAAGGTCAGGTAACCAGTTCCAGGTAGTGTAGCACCAACACACAGTAAATGACCATATTACGTAATAGGATTGCTAGGAGCAAATCATAACATTAGTTCTGTTTGGGGTGTAACCTTCAAATTGTGTACTGTATATAAGCTGTGGATGTGTAATATCAAGGGGAATCATGTAACATCTAAGGCTAAGTGCAACTGGCACTATAGTACCACAGCTAAATACATTCTTTTTGATTCTCTGCCAGTCTCATTGGGTAATTATATTAAGTTGTTAGTAACATTAAGTATACATTACAGTGTGGTTGAAGGATTTTACTTGGACTTCAACAATTTAAAGATCACCCAACTGAGATGAGCTAAAGAGACTGAGAAGGCTGCTCAGATTCTAACCTGGAACCAGGTAGGGAACTCACCAACCCCTGCCAAGTGGGGCCGACTGGGCCACAGGGAGACGGCACATGCCCGAGTGCTAGGGCACTCCGACCCATTCGGAAGCCATACCGTGGAGTCACTCCTGAGTCTGAGCTTCTTGTGGTTTGGGAAGCCTCGTGTCATGCTCTGCATCTGGCCTGGAAACAGGCTGAAGGGGACAATCTGCAAGACCTTCAATCAAGCAGAAGGTCCAAGCTGCAGAGTGCTGTTTCACATCTCCAGTCTCTTCAATTCAAATCTCTGAGTTCTGCTGCTCCAACATCCCCCAGAGGCACAGTCAGCATGCCATCAGAGACTGGTCAAGCTGAACCGTAAGTAACTGCAGGAAGTGCCCTGCACCTGGGGGATGTACATAGTTGTTTTCAAGTTATGCCCCATGGCATAGTGAATAGTACAGAAATCAAAGGGAAAGGTAAAAGCTAATTTAATTTACGAGCATCATTGCCAGCTGACAAGCTGCACCACAGGCCTGCAAGAAGCACTTGGGTACCCAGGGATAGAGGGAGTGCTGGGGTTGTTCTGAACTGGTACCAGTTGGAGGTGTGTGCAAATGTAAAGATCTGCAGCAGATAACTAGTTAGAAGGGTTTGGTGCTGCAAGCATCAAAATATGGGCAGAATTCAAAGTGGAAATGGTTGTTGAAAATGCTACTCTTTAAATTCAAATCTACAAAAAATGTTTTGCTTAACCTCTATTCCATTTTACCCCTTCCAAACCCTCCCTCTGTAAATAAAATGTTACTGTTTTAGAAAACTCTGTGTCTCAAAAGCATTTTTAGTGAGCATATTATTAGCTAAAGTCTCAAAATGCAAAGTGTTGAATTTGGGGGTTTTGGTTCTGGCATCCATGGCTGGGGTGACCTTATGGGGAGGTGAGTTGGTACAGCATCCCAGAGGGCTGTACTGCTAAAATTAGACCCACTTAAAATGTAGTCTGGGTGGAGGCATCATGCATTTTATATTGTTCATCTTGGGAAAGAATACTTGGTAACAGCAAAATGGGAACCCAGGCCCCTTAGCCTGGTTAGTGGCCACCCAGACAGGGGTAGTAGTCCTCTTGGAGGGCGGCGCCAAGGTTAGACTAAGATTTGTAAAAGTTTTTTTCATTCTTTGTCACACTTTGTTCACCATGTGATTCTCACTGCCATGCTGACGTCAATTCTTGTAACTAGCCTGCCCCATTACTCAGTCCTGGTTTTTATGTTTCCTTGCACGCATGTGCAAGAAACATAGTGCCACCATACGATTTTCATAGGTGTGCCACCCCGCTTTCAATGCCCTGCTCCTTCTTGCAGGCACGGCCTCACCACACCAATAAATGTCCAAGCTGTCTGTGACAGCAGTTCAGATGCAGTGGCATACAGTTGAAAGCCAAAGACCACTACAATCAGCGTTGGTAACATGTAGGCAATTTGCATACTGCTGTCGGCAGGCAATTTACATACTGCCGTCAGCAGTCGCAAAGTGCCTACACTCAGCACTGCATGTGAACAGCTGTCATAGACAGCTCTGTTTTTCTACTTTCCCCACCAGCAAACACCCAGTAGCACACTGGGGGCCCACCCAGTGCTCATGCCTCCCAACACCCGTATATGGCGGCGGGGTGCTAATCCCCCTCTGACTGCACTCCCCCAAACAGACTTCCAGGTGCCATACTGGGAGCCCACTCCAGCATGGCAAAAGTCCATATGGCCAACGGAGGTGCCCAATTCCCATCGGATCCACTGTACCCCTTCAAAACAGACTTCTAGGTGCTGGACTGGGAGCCCGCCCCAGCATGGCAAAAGTCCATATGGCCGATGGGGCCTGTCAGCTCCACTACCCCCCAAAAAAAACTTCCAGCTGCCACGCTGGGAGCCCATCCCAGCGTGGCAAAAGTCCCATGTCATCTTCCTGAAAAAGAAAAAGAAAAACACCTGAAAAAAAAAAGGTCCCTCGTTGACTGTCTTGCTGCCTCCCCCAACCCACACCCACCCTCTGTGCACCCACCCCCCACTCCATACGTACCTCCGGAGCCCAGCGCAATGATCTTCGGTGGACCAGGAACATGTCTGCACTCTTCAAAGCCGACCATGAACTGAAGAAATGCCGGTAAGCTGCATAATGGCATTAATGGGTTTCTTTTCTATTTAGGTGCATATCTCGCCCATTTTTGGGAATTTCTTCACCAAATTTTCCACATGGTGTTCTTGTGGCCCCACCTCATGAACTCAGTCACTGTCATTTTGTTATTCAGTCCCAAAAGGTGATTTTGCGGTCACTGCTCAGAACCACCTTTCAGGACTGAGTAATGATACGACAGTGTCACAGTTCATGAGGTAGGCCCCCAAAAACCCTATGTTGAAAATTTGGTGGCTTCTCAAAAATGACTATTTTAATGAATCGCTTGCAGTTCCTACACATGCTCGTAACTTTGCAAATTTTTAATATTTTCATTCCAGATTTTCAACATTGCCATGTTACCACACCTCCTTATGAGCAGTATAGCTGTCATTTTCACATCTACCCAAAATGTTTTTTTAAATTTTTTATTTAACTCTTTATTGATTTTAGTACCAAATATACAACATCATGTGACATCATAAGGAAAAAGGTACATAAAGCGAGAACAAAGAAATTAAAAAGAAAAGAGAAGAAGGAGGAAATACAAGGCAAATTCCCCACCCTCCCAACCCCCTCCCTAGGCTGCGCAGTACTGCAAATCTTATATCCATAATTAAATATAACACATCTATATATCTGGTGGTTTCCATATCGTCATAACAGCCTCGAGACTACCCCAACGAGCAGAGAAGGCATTAGCTCTACCCGCATAGTTGCTATATGTTTCTCAATTGTAGAGCCAGAACACATTCCCTATACCATTCCATAATTGAGGGTGCCATCTGTCTATCCAATGTCTCGCTATTACTAGCTTTGCAGTTGCTGTTATCAAAGCCATGTGTGCCTTTCTTTATTTGGAGTACCACCGGGAAAAGATTTACTAGGCATACTTCGGGGTAAAAAGGTCCCATAAACCAAGAATAGGATCTAAGGAGTTATTGATAGTCTGCCACAAAGCTTTGATACGGGCATAACCAAAGCATGTGGTAGGACCCCTCACCGTCTTACATTTACTGCCACGTTGGTGTATGCTTTCGGCCTATGCTATGTAACTTGGACGGTGTCAAATACAAATTGTGCAGGATATTGTAATTTACTGCCCTGAGCCTATCCTGCTTAACAGTGCTATATAAAGTGGTCCAGATACTTCCCCATATCTTAGCATCATCAGGGATACCTAATTCTTTGACCCAATAAGGACAGACACCTGAATGTAATCTGCTATCCCAGTCTAGCAAGGTCTTATATAAATTAGAAACTTTACTCCGACACGAAGCAACCTGCAACAACTCAATGGGATCCTTTTCCCCTATATCTGCTATTGTAAAATGCTTATGAAACGTGGACAGGGCTTTATTAACTTGCAAGGATTTAAAAAGCTCTTTACTAGTGAGGTTATCAAAGCCACCAGATTGGGCCGGAAAGATTAATTTACCATCTCTCCAGACCTCTGATACCTTACAGCGTTGCAGTCTGTGCCAAAAGAACTTGGCTATCGGTGTACTGCCAATTTTAAAATGCGGGTTATTAATAATCGGTTGATTCGAAGATTGACACCATTTAACTGACAGTAATGTTTGGGCCTGATGAGACGCTTTTATCGACCACCCGCCAAAATGTGTTTTCACGCATGTAGTGCACAATGGCGCAGTTGGTGTGCAAAATCAATGTTCGGGACAGATTAAGAAAATCACAGTGACACTGTTCATGAGCAGAGGTTTTAAAATGGCAGTGTTGAAAATTTGGTGACAAAAGTCCGTAAATGACTGTGTGCGTGCATTGCGCAGTTTCCACGCACCCTCTTAAGTTCACAAATTTGTAATATTTTCAGTCCAGATTTTCAACACTGGCATTTTTCCATACCTCTTTATGAGCAGTACAGCTGTCATTTTTCACACCCTGGCTGAAATATGTTTTTGTACTTCCGGCGCAGAATAGAGCGCTCACTGTGGGAAATTAGTGTTCGGGACAGATTATGAAAATCACAGTGACACTGATCATGAGCAGAGGTCCCAAAATGCCTGTTGAAAATCTGCTGTAAAAAATCCCCAAACTAATTACATTACAGGTGTACATTGCTCAGTTTCTACTCATGCTCGTGACTTCACCAGTTTTTGTATATTTTCACTCCAGATTTTCAACAATGCCATTTTTTACACCTCCTCATAAACAGTACACCTGTCACTTTTCACATCCTGTTTGAAATGTGTTTTCTTACCTGTGGCACCAAATGGCGCAGTCGCTGTTCAAAATTACCTTTCACCTAATGAGCAGATAGTGTCACTGTACATGCGGTGGGGTCACAGAAAGCCCATGTAGAAAACTTGAAGTAAAAATACCAAAAAATGCCCAGGGTGTTAGGGTTTTCAACCATAATGCCCTACCCTGTAGGGACTGACAGGCGTCAGGGATGTGACTTGGGACTGTCGACAGTAATGCTCATGCCATTCCACTCCCACCCCCACCCTGCAGCCAGTGACAGGCATTGGGGTGCGCCTTGGACCCTTTGCCCCCAGAGTTCACCCCGTTCTCCTACACTGCGCTCATTTCAGCGTATTTCCTCATGTAATGAGGTGAATGTAAAGCCCAAACACCCCAAGGCACACCTCGACATTTGTCAGTGTCTGAAGAATAGGGTGAGGTGAAATGTCGTGACCGTCATGGGCAATGACCCAAAGGCACACCCCAATGCCTGTCCATTTCTGCAGAGTGAAGGTGGAGTTGGCGTCAGTTCAATACTGGATGGGTTCAGACTGGATGGATCAGAGGGTCCTTTTCTGCTGGCACATTTCTATGTTTCTATATTCTATTAGGAATACCCTCCAGGCGAGGAAGGGTCATCCTGCCACTGTACAGATCCCTAGTGAGGCCACTTCTGGAATACTGCATGCAGTACTGGCGCCCCTACTTGAAGAAAGATATCAGATTGCTAGAAGGGGTTCAATGCAGGGCAACTAAGACGATCCTCAGTCTGGAGGACAAACCCTAAGAGGAGAGACTGAGAGTACTTAGCATGCACTCCCTGGAGGATCAGAGAGATAGGGGGGCCTGAATAAAAACACTCCCTATGATTTACTCTAGACAATGTTGGGGAAAACTTCTTAAGAAGTTGGGATGGAATGCCAGTTTTCTTGGCCCTTATGAATCCTCATGGCACAACTCCAGGTTGTGTATTGGGGATTCTCAGATGTTTTGGAGTTCATGGGCCTCCAAGGGTATTGATTAGGTGGGGGTCCTGATGGATCAGAAGAGCAATCTACTCTTGTCCTTCCAACAACTGATGTTAAAATTTTGGCTTCATTTCCAGAAACACTGGAGATTTTTTCAGATTTGCCAATGCTCTGGCCACAAAGTTTTCCAAAGATTTTACATTAGTATCCACAGAGATGACGAACCATCTTCAAAGATGGTTTAAATGCATCAAGGGATATACAAGTATAATATATAAGCTTCTACAAAAAACAACTATACCAAACTGGGAGCTTGTTCAAGCCAGATGGGGGGAGGATCTTCTGGAACACTGAGACGAGGCTGATTGGGTTAAGCGTTGGGTGGCAGCTCGCAAGGTAATTCATGATCCAAAATTACAACTTATTTAAAAAAAGGTTCTGAGTCGATGGTATAGAACACCTGATAAACTAGTGAAAATGGGCCTTCTAGGCTTGGATCAATGACGGTGTTGAGGGAAAGCTGTAGTGATCCTGTAGCACATTCTTTGGAGTTGTGGTCAGCTGAGGATGTGGTGGGTTGCCCCATTTGACTATTTGGAACCAATTGTCCTGTAGCTATTCCCCACTCACCATGCTTTTAGATCCTTGGTGATCTCTCAATGCTAGATGTACGGTTGACACCTTTCTTTTTTTCATTTCTTTTTATCACTGACTTGCAACTGGGGAGCTATTCTATTCCCCCTCATCGATTCTGATGCACAGGGTCTCAACTCAAGCAACCGCCAGCCTCTGTCTTGTTTCCCGGGAGCCAGGAGGACCATGGTTTGTCCCCCTATGTTGGGGTCCTCCCCCAGGGGGCACAAGGGAAGGGAGACTGCATCACCCAGAACCCTGCCCTGAGGTCAGGCTTTGTTTGGCGGTGCCGGGTGGACCCTGTCGTGGGCATCATCCTGTCAGTAGCAGGGGCTTATTGGCATAGAAGCGAGAGAAGTCCCTCCCGAGATGCAGACGTGCAATGACATCAACTAGGCTAGTGCCAACGTCTGCTGTGTCCCACCCTTAAGTATGGTAGTACCCCCATGGCAGCCACCAATCTCCACCAGGGGCTGCTACAGAGCAATGCACTTCTGGAACCCTCCCCAGAGGAGGAAAGCAGTCCTCCAAATGCTTGATCCTCCACTTCCCCTACCGAACCCCCCGACAGCCCGAGCTCGATCCTGAACCCCGGTCACCAGCATGGTGCAAGGTGTGGCATCCAGCATCTTAACCCTCAGTGCCACCAGGATGGCTTGGTTGACACCTTATAAGGCTATTCGCTATGTAGCAGCTACGGAGGCCAAACGTCTTCTCCTTCTTATATGGAGAATTCCTACTGTACCTACAGTAAGTTAACTCATTGAGTGAATGCTGTCCCCAAAACTGCTTCCTTTCTTCAGGTTTTGTTCTGGAGAAGGAAGTCACTTTCTAGATATCTTCTGATGTGGCATCCATGGCTCGGTCAGGTTGGGGTGAAAGGATTTATGATTTAATACATATAACTTGCATTTCATATACGTATGAGTATGTTGATTTTATTTATGCTGTTTTCTGCTGTGAGATCAAGTTTGGTTTAGTATTCTGTTGATTCAACATTGATTTTGTATTTTTTCTGTATTCTGAATTTACAATACTTCTTGTTAATTCCTATAGAAGATACCCTGTTATGTTGTTGTACAGTAAGCTGGTCTTGTAAATTGGTATTCTGAAAATATGTGTCTTTGGATGGTTATGATGGTTGTTATTCTAATATATCCTCAATAAAATGTTTATATGCAAAAAACAAACAAACAATACTTATCTGATACATGTGGTCAGTGTTCTCCAGAGCTGGTACCCATATCCACTGGAATTGTAGACATAAGTGGAAAATGGTTGGTTAGTATAAGTAATAAAAATACCGATCAGGTGTGTAGAGTGAAAGGGGTTTTAGTTTTATATTGGTGGAAACTGTACAAAACAGAGGTAGGAATTACCAGGGCTGCAAAAACGCCTGATTAAAACAACCTCTATAATTTAAAATGACTGCAGCTAACCTATAATTAGTTATTTCTTGTTGTTAATATTGGTCATGGATGCACCATGTCCAAAGTGCTGCTGCACCGGAAGATGGAGTGTGACCCTAGCATCCTGTCCTGTTCTGGAATGCTCGTAAAAATGATGAGCAAGGCGCATTTAAACAGAATAAAAACAAACACTGTCCCATGTAGAGGTCTCTTAACTGTACCTCTAGAAGCAATTCCCGGTGAAAATGGAGCAGTGTAAGGTACTTAAATTTGTTATTAAAGTTGGAGTTCCAACTTCCGGTGATGTCAGCACCAAGATATTCTGGGGCCAAATTAATCTGCTCTTAAAGGGTGCCCCAAGTGCCCAAGAAGGTGTGCTCCTGGTTGGTAATACCCTAACCAATGACCCAACCTTAATTGTCGAGGCATTTAGTGCCACTTTCTCCAACTTTGGAGGAACCTTACCCCGTCTGCCCTCTGGTGCCCCCAGAATCAGAGACCCCACCTGGGAACACTCCAGACCACAGTTTCACCTAAAGCTGGTCAAGCCCACTGAAGTACTTCCCCTTCTGCAACGAATAAACCCAGACTCCTCTCCTGGACATGATCTACTAGAACCTAGACTCCTGCGGGTTGCTGCTCCAGCTATCTTCTGCCCAGTTGCCTTACTCATAAACAGGTTCCTCCTTTAAGGAAAGGTCCCGGATAAATGGAAGGTGGCAACTATTGTCCCCATTCACAAAAAAGGGCCACAGGATAATGTGGAGAACTACTGACCAATCTCTATTCTCTGCCCCCTAGCAAAGGCGCAGGAGAGACTCGTCTACAGTCAACTACAGGACTACCTGAAAAGGCACCTACTTCTAGCTGACGTCCAGCATGGCTTTAGGAAGTACCATGGCACTGATACGGCCCTAATCCGGCTCACATCGGACATCCTTGACTCAATGGATAGCGGTTCCCCAATGGGGGCTCTATTCATTGATTTATCCAAGGCATTTAACTTGGTCAGCCATGAACTTCTCCTCTCCAAACTTCAGCTACTTGGACTGGATGGGCTCTTTGTCACATGGTTCGAGAGCTATCTGCTAAACCAAACCCAGAAAGTCCTATGGAGAGGAACCCAGTCTAGTACTAAACATGTAATCTCCGGGGTACCCCGAGGGCTCGATCCTTGGTCCCTTGCTATTTACTGTTTTTGTCAATGATATCAAGGCAATCAGTGGGAGGAATAACCTCATCCTTTATTCAGATGACACTGTCATCTACTGCAGTGACCCACTTCCTAGTGTAATCAGTGCCAACCTCCAGGCCGGTCTTGCCACACTGGAAGCCTGGTTCTCCTCAAACTCGCTTGTAATGAATGAAGAAAAATGAAGGCAGTCGTGTTTGGGTCCCGTTGCCATGGCTGAAAATGGCATGGTATCCTACAGCTTCACACTGTACAAGGGAAGAGAACAGAGGTCTCTGACAAGATTAAATACCTCAGAATCCTTCTTGATCAGGCAATGACCTTCCAGCCTCACATAGACTCTGTTGTAAAGTCCACCCGCCAGAAGTTAGGACTTCTTTACAGGCTGAGTGACTCTCTCTCTCTCGAGGCCCATTGTGCCATATCTAACTGCACCCTTCTCCCCTCCCTCCTCTATGGGGCTCCCCTGCTGCAGTCCCTTAGGGAGGGTGAACAAAGAAAACTTACTACGCTCTACCATAGGGTGGCTCATTTTACCACCAACTCCCCGCCAAGAAGGCACCACTGTGAGGTCCTTGCTGATCTCCACTGGCCCTCCATGCAACAAAAACTGGCCTACTCCTCTCTGAACCTGACTTTCAAATTCACCACTGCTGGTCCCCCTCCTCACCTGCGTGGGTTACTAAACCCCAAAGCCCGGGGCCAAAACCTGAGATCCTCCACTGGCCATCCCCTTGACATCCCTCGTGTCCGAACAAACTATGGCAAGCGCTCCTTTAGGTACTCTGCCCCACACTTGTGGAACCTTCTCCCTGCTGACTTGGCTAATAGTCATACTACTCAGGGTTTTAAAGCTGGCCTGAAAGTTTACATGTTAGAGCTTAGTCTCTGTGGCTGCAACTGCTAGCCTGAAACCTAGACCTGGTGGCTGTAAGTTTCTGCTTATCTCACAGAAAGAGCCCAAAATATGGTGATAATGATGTCACATGTCTGATTTAATCTGCTTTGCTGTTATGTGTATGTAAACTTACTATGTTGTTATGTAATTGTAACCGACATGCTCTGTAACGTATTCCTTACCCTATTCTAATGTATGCTTAATCTACTGTGTACTCCTGCCAATGTATGTACTACTGTGTGCGAATTGTATGTAATCATTGTCTGTAACTAACCTGGGTCGCTCCTGAAAAAGTGACCTTGGTCTCAGTGAGCTTACCCGGTTATCAAAATCTAAATAAATAAGTAATCAATGGCAGACTGATCATATTGAAGCTCTCCTAGGGCTGCTCCTAAATGTACCCCCATCTGTGAACCAAACTGGCTTCAAGAGGGAAACAACGTAAAATTGATGATATGATGGCTAATACGAGGCAGCGGCTGAGGGAATTTATGGCAGATGGAGAGAAGTCTGACCATAATAATAAACACCCTGAAGTGCTGAACTCAGGTCGTAGATCACCTTGGCACTCGAGGGTCTCTGGCTCCGACCCTGCAACTGATGACAGCTTGGAGGAGGAGGCTGCATTCACCATCACCTCAAAAAAACTATATAAAGAGCTGCACAGACTGGGGAATATCCTTACGAGCATACAAAAAGACCTAACATGTTAAATTGGAGCAAAAAGAGCACAAACAAAAAATCGCTGATCTTGAGCAAAACGCAACAGAAACCTCCAAAATAGTTGATCTCCAAAATGGCACCATACTTCAGTTACATGATCGAGAAATATGGCTCCAACAGAACCTCGAAGATTTAGAAAACAGATCAAGGAGAATAAGCATTCGTATTCATGGCCTACCGGAGGGCACTGAATCTGGTGAAATTACCTCCTGCATGAAAAGTTTCTTGAAGGAGACCCTCGGGCTAGAGCCAGACTTCCCACTCAACATTATAAGAGTTCACAGATCCCTATCTGCCTGATAGACAGATCCGAAAGCCCGGCTCAGGTTGGTAATTGTGGCGTTTTTAGATTACCGCACTAAATCGGAGGTCTTAAGGTGGGCATGGTCAAAGCAGGACATCACATTCGGGGATACGAGGCTCTTCTTTGAACATGACTATGCCCCTGCTACTATGGATCGAAGAAGGAGGCTGTTTCCAATGCTGAAACAGCTCTGGGCTAAAGGAGTCAAGGCTCAATTAGATTACCCTGCTACTTTGAAAATTATAACTGACCCTGGAACCCACACTTTCTCCAAAATCTCAGAAGTGACCAACTTACTGAAACAATGGGACATCTTGGTGTCCTCCCTGCTAGATCCAGAGTCGATTTAAAGAGCTGGAATGTCGGTGTTGGTACACAGTGAAAGGCCCAAGAAGCAAAGCAATGTGATCAAGCACAGGCACCCAGTCGGACAGCCTTTCTTTGGATCAGCTCGAAGGAGCAAGAGCCGCGACCCCCATTTGGGGCTCCTCCCTGCCTCAAAGAGCAGACAGAAGCTCAAGAAGGAACAGAGGAGCCAAGCAAAAAGCCGCACAGAGAGCCCAGCGCAAGGAGCCAGTTTATAAAGGTGAAGACCTGCGGTTTGAATTTAGGAGGGGCCAATGCATTCTCTTTCAAACAGTAAGTAAATGGGCCCAAGTAGAGGGATTCCATCTAAGAGGTTGAACTGGGACAAAAAAAGAAGACGGGCTGGAGACCGAGAGAGAGGTTGGGGGCATCAAAACAAGAAGCTTGTGACAGTCAAATGGGAGGCTTGTAAAGATGGAATGCCACATCTGTCTGTTCCAATAGGAGGACAAAGGGGTTGAACAAAAAAGGGGGACTCATGAAGCGGTTACCAACATGGCGCATGAAGAAAAGGAGGGCCACCTTTAATGAGAATCTCTAATATGTCATAATGTTGTCCTGAGTTTTGAAATTTTAACATCTATATCCAGTTTGGTGGGGACTTGAAGTTTGAAATAAGTTGGTATGCTTTTACTTGGGGAGGGCAGTGTGGGGAGCAATTGGAAGTGTTGCCGGCAGAAGCCAAGTGTTGATGAAATGTATTACCCCGTAGCCCAATTGGGCTTTGGCTAGGTGCAACCGAGGACGTTGCACCATCCCACCCACCTTGACAACAGCAGGAGTGGGGACCACTGGCACTTTTGGAAGTCATCAGTTAAAGTTATTTCAAGTTTTTTTTTTTAAGTGTTTTATAATTAGATTGTTGAAGTTATTGTTCTCAGATGCCTGGACAGACTCTTTCAGCATGAGTACTAATTAACAAGGAGAGGGGGGTGAAAGAGGGGATGCAGACTGGGGTGGGGGGAGAAGGAATATGCTTATTGTCTAGTTTGACAAAATGATAACCATGACTTGTAATCACAAAGATGGTGCTGTCATTTATTTTGTACAATGTCATGGGCCTTAACAGCCCAATTAATGGGCACGGGTCTTACAAGAGTTAGGCAGGTACCAAACAGATGTGAATTTTATTCAAGAATCCCACCTTACTGAGATTGAACACTTGAAACTACACAGAACATGGGTAGGGGAAGCATATGGTGCTACTTGGTCACAACATGTACACAGGATGGGCACAGTAACATTAATTAGGAAAAACTCCCCGATCAAAGTCACCTTCATAGATTTGAACCCAAAAGGCCACTACGTCAGGTTACATGCAACAGCTAATGGGGTTAGGTGTATATTCCTGAACCTGTAAGTTCCAAATGAATCCTGAGAGAACCATTCATTCCTTAGAAAGGAAGTAATGAAAACTTTGGCAGAGCATGAGGCCCTTCATATTATCTGGGGGGACTTCAACTGAGTGATATCAGACAAATGGGACAAAAGAGGCCTCACAGTCCACTACGAGGGAGGGGGGACATCTCAAAAGGTCAATGGATGAACTGGGACTACAAGATATCTGGAGACTCTGTCACCCGAAGGAGAAGGATTTTACCTTCTACTCCCATAGACATCAGAGTTACTCCCATATAGGCATATTTTTATTGCCCAGAGAGAGATCATCCTGTATCCAAACCTGCACTATTTTGCCCATGACCTGGTCAAACCATGCACTCCTTCAGATATGCTTAAAAATTGCTCCAGCCACCTGAAACTCAAACTGGTAGTTGAACATTGGTTTTTTAAACTCCGAGAACTTCAAAGAGGAGATCTCGAAGCAAATAGGGATGTTCCTTGAGACCAATGAGGGAGGGCCCTCCTCCCCAGCGGTGATCTGAGATGTTCTAAAAACATATCTGAGAGCCCAGATCATCTCCTACAGCTCGAGGGAAAAGCATAAGAGATTGGTAAAGCAAAGAAATTTGGAAAATGACTTGAGGGAGGTGGAATTCCAACATAAACTAACACTAGACCCTATTGATAAAGAGAATTGGCTTGGGAAACAAATAGAGCTTAAAAATCTCTTAGCCAGACAGGGGGAAAGAATGCACTGCAGGATTAACCAAAAGTACTATGTAGAGGGCAATAGGGTGGGGGAGGGGGAGTCCTGGCAACAGCCCTGCGAAAACAGGTAGTCAACAGAACAGTGGGAGGAATCAGATCACCGGAGGGTGGGAATGCTCTGGTGGAGGACCCTGTGAAGATAGTGGAGACTTTCTCTGACTTTTATAGGAATCTATACAGGTCCAAAGCTGGGGATTCTCATCTGATGGCGGTAGATCAGTTTCTGAATCCCTTAACCTTGGGTTGGCTGGAAGCAAGGGATACGGAACTCTAGGTGAGCCTAATTACCAGGCAAGAGTTGCTGCAGAAAATTAAAGATCTAAAAACTGGAAAATCCTTGGGTCTAGATGGCCTTCTAGTGGAGTTCTATAAAACCCTTCACAAAGACCTGGTGACCCCTCTCCTGGCATGCATCCATCACATTCAAGGAGGGGGTGAAAACCCAGACTTATGGAGATATGCCCAGATCTCCATTATTCATAAGGAGGGAAAGGACCTGGAGCAGTGTGGCTCATACCGCCCTATTTCTTTGTTGAATGTAGACCTTAAATTGTTCACTGGTATTCTGGTGGATCGACTGCTGAAGGTTGCCCCTAAATTTATCCACTCAAACCAAACAGGCTTCATTGTGGGGAAGTATTTATGTGACAACAGCAGAAGGCTTCTAAACATTATCTCAGCCCAGAAGGCTCAAATGAATTTCCAACTGGCAATATCTATGGATGCAGAAAAAGCATTTGATAAAGTGAATTGGCTGTTTTTACATAAAACCATGAAGAAAATGCAATTCGGCCCCACATTTTTAGGGATAGTTGAAAAAACTATATACTGCCCCTCAGGCGCAAGTGAGAGTAAATGGTGTCAATTCAGGGAGATTCCCAATTCATAGAGGCACCCGGCAGGGGTGTACATTATCCCTGGTATTGTTTGCCATTTTCCTAGAACCTTTGGCAACAGTGATCCATCAGAACCAGGATATAGAGGGGGGGTATGTATGAGTCCATAGAACATAGAATCGCGTTATATGCTGATGAGTGATGACTCAATATTTTTCCTGGGAAATCCTGAATTTTCGGTGCCACATTTGCTCTGGGTCCTTGAGTCTTTTGGAGCAGTCTCAGGGTACAAAATTAACTACAACAAATCAGAAGCCCTGGTGCTGAGTGTCTCCTGCCCCCTGGAGTTCAAAAGGAGTTTCTCATTTGCCTGGGCAAAAAATAACCAGATGAGGTATCTTGGAGTACAGGTTACCACAGCCAGATCCAAACTGTTTAATATTAATTATAACAAATTATGCAATGATATGCAGAAGGATATGGCCAGATGGACATTACTTCCCTTATCTCTGGTGGGCAGGATAGATTCAGTGACTATGAACCTGCTTCCAAGATTTTTATTTCTTTTCACCACTTTGCCAGTCCCAATCCCTATAGGATACTGGTGCAAAATTAGGACAGGAATTGGTAAATACATATGGGGGGTCACAGACCTCGAATTAAACAGTCCACACTTCAGAAAGCAAAATCAGAGGGAGGCCTTGGGCTCCCCAATCTAAAATGTTACTACTTGGTCAGTCAGATAGGAGCAGTGAATACATGGGCTAAACAGTGCCTAGAACCGGGTGGTATGAAACTGAGAATGGTGCAGATTATCCATTCCCTCTGTTTACTTTGCCATGTTTGGCCCTTTCTAGGAACTTCATAAACCAAAGAAATAACCCATGGATAAAACACTCCATAAGAATTCTTATGACAGTCAGATACAAAATGGGAGGAGAGGGCACTTTAGGCTCTTTGTCATTAATCAGGAATAACCCAAACTTCCTTCCCCCATGTATGGACCAAGGCTATGAAAGATGGGAAAAAAGCTAAATTACAAGGTTCGCACAGCTGGTAGAAAAGGGGATGCTCCTGTCCTTTCAGCAGATCCAGGTTAAATTTAAGTTACCCCAGACAGAGTTTTTTAGGTACCTACAAGTGATACATTATCTGAATATGCCTGGTCATCTCGCACTTATAAGTAGACAGAAAACCCCCTGGGAGTACTTTGTTTATAGTATGGTAAAGATAAAAACAAAAGGAAAATATATTTCGGACCTATGTGCCCAGATGGCACTGGAGGAACCAGTTCCACTACTAAGTCTCAAAGAGGCATGGCAGAGGGAAGGACTAAATTTAATATCAGAGGAATCTTGGGTTAAGGGTGTAACTCTGGGCTGGAGAGTAACTTCCTCGCCGAGCTGGCATAAATGTTATTGGAAAATTTTGGTTAGGTACTTTTACACACATAAAATCTCAAAACACTTCCACTCAACCAACTCCAACAGATGCTGGAGAAAATGTGGATCGGTAGGATCCCATCTTCATATTTTTTGGGATTGCCCAGTTATAAGAGGGTCCTGGGAAGAGGTGAGGACCTCCACCAACACAGCACTGAGGGTGAATATTCCTGGTGACATGACTGAATGGGTGCTGGGTTTC
The DNA here is from genome assembly GCA_016271365.2 of Neoceratodus forsteri. NCBI lineage: Eukaryota > Metazoa > Chordata > Ceratodontiformes > Ceratodontidae > Neoceratodus > Neoceratodus forsteri. The sequence goes on along the minus strand of CM028129.1, from coordinate 1,702,028,654 downwards.
CCCTTGGTCCTGAACCTCCCCATAGCTCAAAGAAAATTAGCCCAGATCTTTATATGGCAGCCCTTAAATGCCTCACATCCCATTGGCTCAAAGTAGACTCTCCCACATTCCCAGAATGGCAAATACAGTAAATTCCATCTGTGAGATGGAACGCCTGACTTACAGACTCCATCTCAGGGAGGAAAAGTTTAGGGGCTTATGGAATCCTTGGCTGAGATGGATTTCAGGATCTAGAGACTAGAAAGGAATAGCCCCCTGAGAACGTCCACAATAGGTTAGCCCAAATAGAAATATAGCCTAAAAGAAGACATTGCACATTAAGAGATAAAACAACAATTTCATAATAGTACAGAGGACCACTCACCTCACCCGACACCACCCCAGTACCCTCTGAACATGTATTTGAGATCTCTAAGTTATGCATTGCCTTAGTTTTATTTTTTGATGTCCCGACATAGTGATAGTTATATCTAGTTTATAAGACCCCAAGTTGGAGTCTAAAGAGCTTATTAAATTTGAATTATTGTTAGAATTCTAGAAGATGCGATTCTGGATAAGTCGGACTTTGATGAATGCAAAGACTTGGACTATGGTAAATAATGAAATGGCAGTACAGTGGAGTGCAATTATCTAGCTGCAATATGTATTTATATGCAACTGTCATAGTCATGGTTACCTGACTCTTGTATTACAACGATGTATTTTTATTTCTTGAATAAAGATGAGTTGCAAAAAAAGAAGTTGGAATTCTGAGTTCAGTCATGCGCAGTAGCACCTTGCACTACTACGCATGCCCGAATTCAGAGTGCTAGGTGCTACTGGGCATGACCGAACTTGGAGCTCCAACTTTAATAACAAATTTAAGTACCTTACACTGCTCCATTTTCAACCGGAATTGCTTCTAGAGGTACAGTTAAGAAACCTCTACATAGGACAATGTTTGTTTTTATTCTGTTTAAATGTGCCTCACTCGTCATTTTTACGAGCATTCTGGAACAGGACAGGATGCCAGGGTCACACTCCATCTTCCGGTGCAGTGGCACTTTGGACATGGCCACCAAGGACCACTATTACAGCAAGAAATAACTAATTAAAGGTTAGCTGCAGTTCTTTTAAATTATAGTGGTTGTTTTAATCAGGCATTTTTGCAGACCTGGTAATTTCCACCTCTATTTTGTACAGTTTTCCTTTAAAGTGGGTTGGTCAGTGGGGTAGATACTGGTACCACAGCACTGACACGGGTTTGTTAATGGATGTGGGTTACTCATGGGGACCAGTGTGGAGGATGTGGAGGATGTGGAGAGGATTCAGTGTACCTTCACCCACTCTCCTCTCAGGGTGTTGCGGGGGGCAAGTGGCTTCTCTTATTAACCACCACCAGGGCAAAATGAAGCCACTATCTTTCATACACTGCAACATGGATAGGGCAACACACTGTCAAAGTGACTGACAGTCAAGGGGGGTGGGCATTTCCCATCATGGGGGAATTGGGGGGAACCAAAGGTACAAGGTAAGTTCCTGAGATTGAGGGTGATGGGCCTGGGTTGCTGACAACAGAAGGGGGCCTATTGTTGGTTTGGAGCCTGCAGCAATCTGACCTTCATCCCACCAGGTATACTTTCCCCATTTTTCTTGCCACCATACTTATGTAGATGCAGTGCATGGTCCCATCATGCCTTGACACCCACATCAACCTCTTGTGAGGGAAGTCTCCCCAGCCCGCTACAAGGTGTTGTGTGTGTGCCAGAACAAGTGCCGAATGCTGCAGCACCTTACCCCCCCTTGGCTCAGTCAGCTGGTTCACTGAGCTGTTACCCAAATGTAGGTCACTAGCATGGGAAGGCAATATGCTCCCCACTGAGCCAATGGCAATCCTTGCAAACAATGCTACTTTATAAATTGGGGGGGGGGGTATTTTGACCCCTTAGTTTCAACACAGGTTTTTTTTTGACACTCCTTCTGAACATGACAAATGTCATTTATAAAATACTGGACAAAACATTTTTGCACCACATATGCAAAGTCACATTTAAACCATGTTTTGAAAAATGACAGCTGTCATGTTCATGAGATGGTGTAAAAAATGGCTATATTGAAAATTTGGCGTCAAAATAATGAAAATTACCAAAGCTATGACTGAATGTTGAAAAATGTCGATGTACCTCAATAACTTTGTTTTTTAATATCCTGACACCACGTTTTCAACATAGTCTTGTTATGACCCCATCTGATGAATCTGGGAGGTGAACATTTTTGAATCCCTGCCAAAATGTCATTTTGCGCTATAGATATGAAAACACATTTTGGCCAGGATTTGAAAAATGACAGCTATCAGGCTCAGGAGGTGGTGTGAAAAAATGACTGTTAAAATTTGGGGTAAAAATATAGAAAATTGTCAGTTATGAATGACTATAGGAAACTGTCAATGTTTACTTATACCTTTGTTGTATTTTGACCCCAAATTTTCAACATAGTCTTCACATGACCCCACATCAAGAACCCCATAGGTGAAAGTTTTCAAATCCTGCCCCAAAGGTGATTTCATGCAGCGACCATGAAATCACCTTTCAGGGCAGATTTGAAAAATTCCACCACCCTTGTTCATGAGGGGATTACCCTAATGAGATGCCGTTAAAAATCTGCATGGTCAAAATGTGCACTGCAAGGACAGTGTAATGACGCATGATTGAAAATGGTGCTAGATTAAATGAACAAACTCTGAGCTAACGCACGCCGTTTTGACTGCACAGTGTTTAACTGTGCAGCTCTACCTTCATGATGTGGGGTCCCAAAAAGGACATCTAAAAATGTTGTGGAAAATTATTAACAAATGACCAACTTATAAGGACAAGTTCAAATGCATTAAAATACATTGACCCATGCTTACCTGATTTCCTCAGTTCCCAGTCTGGCATTGAAGACTGAGGCTATGTCTCCAGTCCAGAAAGGATTATTGGCATTGGACCTCCAATAGATAAGTATAGGGTAAGGGGGTGTGGGAGTGGGTACATTGGGGTGGGTGTGGGTGTGGTGATAACAGGAGAGAATGAGAGACCATTGTCTTTATTTCAGGGTAAAAAAAAAAAGACGTTGCTGGATATTTTCTTTATTTAAGGTACCTCCAGCACTGGGGATTGGTCACCCCAGTGTCAGCATGATACTTGGGGTCACTGAGGGTTGGCACTCCAGTGTCCCAGACAGCAGGATCATGGGGACAGAGCATGTCTATGCTGATTCAGAGATTGGGCACCCTGGTGTCAGCAAGTTGAAATTGTGGGCACTGAGAAGGGCATTGCGGAGGGTAGGAGGATAAACCAGCACTGTGGTTGGGCACCCCAATGTCAGAGTATGTTATTAGTTATCATTATACTAGCACTGGGTATTGAGTACACCAGTGTCTAGTTCACATAAATAAAGCCGGGCAGTGGGTAGCTTGCCTGCTACAGAAATGGCTGCTTGAATTCTTGAATTTACTGCTCTACCATTCTGGAGACAATATCCTAAAATATCTTTGGTATCACTACCCTGCAACTTCCCCTTAATAAAAGAGACTGGCACAACTCCATTTTAAATATTATTTTTGGGCAGCCCAAATTACATCTCTCTATCACCCCCACCCCATCATGCCACCAGTGTGGCAGAGTATGGAGGAAGAGTATGTATCAGGGAGTTTAGTGCATGGGTTGCTTGCAACACACCTTAGTTACCCTATCCCCAAGAAACTAAAAAATTCCTTCACACATCAGGTGTTAAGAATATAGAGAGGAATCAATCAACTTATTGCATATCAAAAAGCCTTTTCGTCTAATGCATCTTTAACCATTGGTTTTAAAAATAAGAGAGGGTACAATGTATTTTTGCATCCGGCCCTGCTGAGATGGGAGAAATGTGGCATACGTTTACATAAGGGACCTGTATTATGGTGGGGCACTGAGGTCTTTTGCTGAATGTAGGCAGCAATATGGGATTCAAGTGGGGAATTTATTTGCATATTTAAGAATTTGGCAATGCCTGAATGGGCTTAATCCACAATTGTCTCCCATCAAAGAGGTTTTGTAGAAGCCGCAGCCCTCAACACTGATCCTGTCTGGGCTGCATATAATATTCAAGGGGTCAATCCCATCTCTAGAAAATAAGACTAGAACAGATTGGGAGCAAGCACTAAATCTGACAATTGATGATGAGACATGGAAAGCAGCTATGAAACAGTTACAAATCTGTTCCAGATCAAATAAATTAAGTAGGAATCAGTTAAATTTCCTTCATAGATCGTATCTAATCCCAATCAAACTCCACAGATACGGGGTTCATTCTTCTCCACAGATGCGCTGGTTCATTCCACTGGGGTGTCATACAGATGAGACACACTGATGAGTCCTGGTAGGATGAAACACATGTCTGTGTCTTTCTGTTGGCACCCCTTGCAGTCTGTGTGAGAGGCCTTTCGGCACCATGCATTTCTACTCAAAGTTGAACCAGCATAATATTTTGTGGTGATTTGCATATACAGCCCATGATGCTTTGCATTATAGGGGTACGTGTGATTTTGTATTCCACAGATACAATCCTAATAAGTCTGACATATGCCCAAAATGTTTGGTTGAATGCGACAACTTTATACACATGGCATTGCTGTGCAATAAGATTGCACCTTTTTGGGCTCAGGTCCACAGACTCATGCAGCAAATATTGGGGGTTACCCTTCCATTCAGCCATTGCAGCATATGCTAGGTGCAGAATCACAAATTCAAGGCAACCAACCCCTGTACAGATTATGGGACTTGGTCTTAGTCAACATAAGAAAACAATTGACCAACACTGGATAAGTGCCACTCCACCCAGCATAATGCACTGGCTCAATAACTTAGCTTTATGCATGAAACTTGAAAAATTTAAACTAAGTGCAAATGGGAAGGATCAATTATTTTACAGGATTTAGAATCCCGTTCTAAAGGCAGTGGAGGAGAATATCATTAGTTTGCGATGAGGGTGGACTGATCAGGGAGTGTAGATTTTCCGGACAGTTTGGATTGGAAACCCTGTGTATATTTTGAACTCTTATACACCCTTTAGTTGTGTAATGCAATCATATATGTATGTAACCATTGACTTTGGATGTACACCTATAAATTCCAAGATTGATTGCTGACTTGTATATAATGTAAACATGAAGCTTTTCAATAAAATATGTTTACAAAAAAAATTCAATATTTTGACTCCAAACTTTCGATATAGCCATTTTTCACACACCACCTCATAAACATGACGTGTCATTTTAAAAATCCTGGATGAGTTGTGTTTTCTCACCTCTGGCGTAAAATGACATTTTAGCCATTGTACTGTAAATGGTACATGTCATGTCTATAAGGCAAATCCTAAAACAAGTATCTTCAAAAGTTGGGGTCAAAATTAAAAAATTAAAAATTGTTTTACATGCATCAAATATGGCATACCATTAGCGCTGCAACTGAATTTTGGCACCACAATTAGGGGGCCACAACAAGGGCGACAGTGATGGGGTGATCTTGATTTAAGGTCGCTCCTCACTGATGCCATCCTTTGCCCCCAAACAATTTCTGCCCCTTTCAGGGCATGCCTGCCCCAGAGGAGGTTATATTTAGTTTTGCAGGGTGAAGCCGCAAAAGCTGACTGTTTCCCAGGAAGGTGCTTTGGCACTGTAACTGCTGGGAGACCCAATGCCTGGCATTGTAATACAGGGCAATATATTGCCTGCACCATAATCAGCATCTGCAACATGACTGTTGCATCAGTTTGGGTGAACGATCAAACATTCAGCATTGACAAATGCTTGTGTGTGCATATGTATATGTGTGTGTGTGTGTGTGTGTGTGTGTATGTGGTTTTACACAATGGTACAGCAACAGTTACTGTATCATCTGATCTTAATGTTTTCAAGTTCTGTATTTGTTCAAATAATGTGGTAAGAGGACTATGTTGTTCATAATTTTATAGACAAAGCACAATTTGTACAATTTGTCTCTTTGGACAAGTGGAAGCCAGTTTAGTTTTTCATACAATTTACAATGATGTTCTCTTTGTTTAGCTCTTAGGGCAAAGCTACATATCATATTAAACAAATAAGTACATTGTTTTACAATTTTTTTCTGATGCCCCCACCATATTATGTTCTCGTATTTGGCAGTGGGAAGAAGACGACTATGTGCCAGTAACCTCCTGGTGTCATCTGTCAAGTAATTTTTCATAGCATACAATGCTCCAACTTATGTGACTGCTTAACAATATTTTCTGTGTGTTTGTTATAGTTTAGATATAGATCTAAACAAATACTCAGATATTTGAACTCAGTAACTGTCTCCAAGTAGCCTCCTTCACCTGCTGAAATCTGAAGCTGTTCCTTCATGCATCTCGATTTTACCACAAGCTTATTTTCTTTAAACTAATTAGCCATTCTCCTAAATTCTGTTTCCACTGTGAAATGTAAAGCCTTGATGTCTTTGTTTGCCAAATAAAACACTTAACCATCTGCGTAAAGTACCATTTTTGTCTCACTACAAACCAAGGGTAATTCATTTATGTATAGGGAAAACAGCACTGGTCACAGTATGGATCCCTGTGAGACGCCATAATGAATACCTCTGGGTTCCAACAAGGATCCAGCTACACTTACCTGCTGCTTTCTGTTTGTTAAATAGTTACATGCCCAATTTATTACTGGTTCCCAAAAAATCGGTTTTGATCAACTTGATTCTCAACAGGGCGTGATCCACCAGGTCAAATGCCTGGGTAAATCTAAAAACGTGTAAAAGCAGAACACCACTGAAGATGATATATGGTATTGCATCTCATCTGGTCTATCCTGGGTAAATATTTAGTAAAAACACGTAAAAGCAGGACCCCAGTACAGCAGAGTCCTCACTGAACTGTGCATCTATACTGCTCCATCCAGGGAAAAATACATTATAAAAGCTGGACTCCACTGAAAATGTAACTTACCTTTAAGCTGGGTTATCATTCCCAGGGGTTCGTTAACCTCAGCAGTCATAACTTGTATTATGACCGTCCATACCACCGGGACAATGTTACTATCTCCCACATGTTGTTAAGCTGTACTCACTCGATACTGTAAACAATGTCTGTATCTCTATGTTGTACTCTCCCGGGTCATTCCTGAAAATAGGCATATTACTTGTCTAGTGTACTTACCCAGTCAACAAAAGCTAAAATAAAAATAAAATAAAAATATCCTGGGTAAATACATTATACAACAGGTAAAAGCAGGACCCCATTACAAATTAGATATTACATCTCAGTTGTGCTAACCAGGGTAAACACAGACTAAAAATGAGGAAAAGCAGAGTCCACTGAAAACAAGATACAGTAGCATCTAAGCTGTGCTATCCTGGCTAAATACAGCAGAAAAATGTGTCAAAGCACAAAGCAGGACCCTACTGAAAATGAGATATTGCATCTCAGCTGAGTTATCATGGGTAAGTATATTTCAAAACTGTTCAAAAACAGGACCCTAGAGCAGAACCCCACTGAAAAGGAGATATTGCATTTAACATTATTTGCCCTAGAAAAATATGTTATAAAAGCAGGATGAACTATTGCATCTCACCTATATTGTCCTGGGTAAATGCACTATAAAATTGTGTAAAAGCAGGACTCCTTTGCAAATGACATATTATACCCCATCTGGTCCATCTTGAGTAAATATACAGTAAAAATGTGTACAAGCAAGACCCAATACAACAACAGCGCAAGTGATGAACATTTGGCATTGACAAATGCTTTTTAGTTATAGGTGAGCAAAACAAGGTCTTGATTTGTGTGGTTTGTTGTGTTTTGTACCCCTCTGTAACTTTGCCCTGTGAACCGACTGCCACACAATTTTCTGAATCCGGAGACTGTGGCACCATCTCTTTGTTGTACAAATTTTAGATAAATCCGTTAAACAGGAGCAAAGTAATTGAGACGCAAAAAGTCAGATTTAACTTTAAAATACTTACTCAACCCTAATATACAGGCACTGCTGCACTTGTATAATATAAGTAGACAGACAGACAGATAGAAAGATAGATACATAAATGTGGGATATGACATGGGTGAGAGTGAGATAGTAGAAATATCTTCATGAGCTATATTTGCCTCCACAAGTGGTAACTGGAAAAGGTTTAGCTTTGTTAACTAGCCTGTTTACTGTTCACAGTATGCATTTATTATTTACTGTATTTTTGTTGCATTTTACCACTTTGTCTATTTTGCATTTTGCACTTTGTACTTTACCATCATATATACTTTGTCTCCCTGTTCCCTTCCCCCGGGTCATACCTGGAAATAAGCCATGGCTCATGCCTTTCCCAGCTACGAATTTCAAATAAAAAAGTATCACTTAATAGTTACGTCACGACTGAGCAACTGAGAACTGATCAGCAACAGCAGGGCCTAACGCATTACCTAGTCACAATAACATACAGAAACAAGCATGAAAACTGTGTTGATTGACAGGAGTACACGTTGCACCATTCTGTGAATGAAAATGAAAACTTGTTTACAGCTTTAATTGTGAAACTTTAATTTACTGTACTGGCACTAGGTTGTGGATATCTGGTGGGGCCTAAGAGTACCAGGGCCTTCCTCCTGACTGCTACCATTTTCCCCTTTGCAGTTTTTCCCTGTTGTCCCATGACCTACTTACTTCACACTGGTGCCATGCTGGTCCCACATGGCCTGGCGAGCACCTAGCATGCTTATGCAGCTACTTACTTCACACTGGTGACATGCTGGTCCCACATGGCCTGGCAAGCACCTAGCATGCTCATGCACCTACTTACTTCACACTGGTGCCATGTTGGTCCCACGTGGCCAGGTGAGCACCTAGCATGCCCATGCACCTACTTACTTCACACTGGTGCCATACTGGTCCCACGTGGCCTGGCAAGCACCTAGCATGTCCATGCGCCTACTTACTTCACACTGGTGCCATGCCAGTCCCACGTGGCCTTGTGAGCACCTAGCATGCCCATGTGCCTACTTACTTCACACTGGTGCCATGCTGGTCTCATGTGGCCTGGCGAGCACCTAGAATGCCCATGTGCCTACTTACTTCACACTGGTGCCATGCCGGTCCCACGTGGCCTTGTGAGCACCTAGCATGTCCATGCACCTACCTACTTCACACTGGTGCCATGCTGGTCACACGTGACATGATGAGCACCTTTCATGCCCATGCACCTACTTACTTCACACTGGTGCCATGCTGGTCCCACGTGGCCTGGCGAGCACCTAGCATGCCCATGCACTTACTTACTTCACACTGGTGCCATGCTGGTCTCACGTGGCCTTGTGAGCACCTAGCATGTCCCATGTGGCATGATAAGCACCTTGCATGCCCATGCACCTACTTACTTCACACTAGTGTCATGCTGGTCCCACGTGGCCTGGTGAGCACCTAGCATGCCCCTGCACCTACTTACTTCACACTGGTGTCATGCTGATCCCACATGGCCTGGTGAGCACCTAGCATGCCTCTGTGCCTACTTACTTCACACTGGTGCCATGCTGGTCCCATGTGGCCTGGCAAGCACCTAGCATGCCCCTGAGAAGAAGCAAGCTCCCCAGCTGAATGACAACTCCACCTTTGAAATGTTTTTTGGTCTTTCTTTTTTAATTCCTTGAAATTTCATAGAGCATTTCTAATCAGTGAAATAATATTCTGCAGTTTATGGAAAATAAGGAATACTAGGCTATGGTTTATGTTAACTGTGGATTATTAATCTGCAGTTACAAAAAAAATACTTTTTTCATATTTTTGGAAGGATGATTCTGATGGAATGTCACATTTCCAAAATTCCACAAAGTTTCAGTGGAAGTGGAATTTGAGAATTCCATACAGTTCTATGCAGGGACCACTGGTGTGGGATAATGCATCAAAACCCTGTCCACACTGGCACATGCTGCTTTGGGCAGTGCTCTCCCTTGCTGGATGCCTGATTGCTAGCCTCTTGCATCTGCCCACAGACCTGTGTCCTCTGCACCTGTTTTAAGTGCAAAAGGAATCTGAATTACTTTTAATTATCTCCCCCTCCCATTTGTACATGATACAGTGTTGTATGGATCACCAGTTCTCTGTCTTCAGCAAAGAGTGGCTCAACCGCACTCTACAGAAAGGTTTCAAACCAGTTAAGATGTCACTAAGGCCCCATTCACACTGTACCCAACAGTGCTGAAAATGGTTCCAAATCGTTACTGGTTGCAAACGTAACAGTGTGTCCACACTACCAGGGAACAGGTGTGAAAACGGTCAGGAACTGGCACAGCCTGTCCACATTGAGATGTAAACAGTGTGTGCACCCAACCCCTGTAATTTGGGGTGCATCCCATTGAGCACCTGGGGGAGACAGCAGTGAAGACAGGAAACCCACTCAAATGAACACCTGGCTGCCAGTCTACACAGGGCACAGTGAGTGCGGCACAACATGCCTCGGTGTCCCACAGTGATGTGTGCCCATGTGCACCTGTGGGGGACCAAGGGTGGGCAGCAGGTGAAGGCATGGAACTGTAAGGAGGGGAGACCCCTACAAATGGCAAGAAGGTTTGCAGTGATGCACCAACACATGCTGGGTACAGGGAACCCGCTGTGTCCCACAGACATGCATGCAGTACACCACCAGGAAATGACAAACCAAGGCCCACTGTCACTGGAAGCAAGCTGTGTGCACCAGCATACACTGTGCAGCCAGGCCACACATCCAGGGCCCCCACACCAGCAACCCATGGAACTGGAAGCCCCTCTGTGCCCCACAAAGCAATGTGCGCATGCATGCACACTGCCCAAGCAAACCAGCAACACAGTATGGTGACACAAGACAGCCTTTAATCCAACGCCGCCATGACTTCTGGTGACAGAAACACAAGCAATCAATGTGCAGCGGCAGCATGGCCATGTAGTGGACCATGTGCATTGCTGCGTAACACCACATATCCCCAAGGCAAAACTGACACTGTCATGTGAACTAACAATGCAATACACAATACCGGGCCACCATATTGGCGGCACCATACACCAACCTTACAAAGGAACCTACGTGTGGGCCACTGTAATGTCAGCTGAAACAATGAAAAAACAAAACTATGCACAGGTGGTGCCCTAACCCAGGCACCCGTGTGGCCATACTGCATTGGAACCCATGACACAACATGTTGCAGAGATGCAACGCAACAGTGCGTGCGACCCACGAATTGCATTGTTCAACTGAGTGCCACCACCGGCACATACGTCTGTGCACACATGAACAAGGCACTGTTGTCAGGTGGACCCCAGTAGCTTCATCAAGGTGGGGGGGAAAACAAACATGGATTCCCATGTGGCAACAGACAGGACGCACCTGTCAGCCAACCCCTGCATGCTGCATGGGTTATCATAGGGCCGTCCACCAGAACTCATCACTGTACAGGTCCTGTGTGAAGCTGGGCATGCCTGCTGCAGAATCCAAGGGGGTAGCACTGTGCCAAGCACCGGCACCATGCATCGGGGTTGGGGTGCTGTGTGCATGCCAGTGGTGGCTGGTGTGACCCCTGTGTGGGGTACAGCTGTGCCATGCTAGCACCAGCTGGTGTTGCCTTGGACATGGATGGCTGGTTGGTGGAGGCAGTGACACCACCCATATACACTGCACCCTGTAGTGGGGGTCACGCCTGCGGGGCACTGGCACAGCCAGGGGATGCATCCTGGTGGAGGCCACTTGTGCCACGCAGCCTGTGTGTCTGCCAGCAGTGGACGGGTGGGTGATGGGAGGGTCTGCCATCACACTGTGGTACTCAGTTACCACTGGCATGGTGGCACACCCATGGGGGAACAGGCCACAGGGGGATGGGACTGTGGTGGTGTTTGCCATTGGGATGGCACCCAGCCATTGCGGTGGGGCTGCAGGTGGTGGCTGCTGGCATTGTATGGCCAGTAACTGGACCATCTGTGTGAAGAACTGCTCTGTCTGCTCTGCCTCCTGTCTCTGTAAGCGCTCCTCCAATGTCCTCTCCTCCCATGCCTGCTCCGTCTCCATGTCAATCAGCTCCCTGTGGTGCTCTTGCATCATCCTCTGCGTAGGTTCCATCACCACCCCAAGGACCTCTGCCATCCGTGCTGTCTTCGACTTCCTCTTCCTGAGGTTCACCAGGGGTATCTGGTCACCCTGCCACTTCGCATGGTGGCCTTCCCCTGCAGTGGAGCCGTCACTGAAAGTTCCTGGCATCACGTCCTGCAGAACCAAGGACACTGGGGAGACCTCCACTGTGTCAGTGTCCACTGATGTCCCCTCACCAAGGTCTTGCCCTGGAATGGCAGAACACACCTGTCACCATTACACACAGGTGTGTACCCCACCCCTACCCCCCCACTGCCAAACACAGCCCCATGTCCATGTCCCCCACTCACCTGTGTGCCTACACACACCTCAGATGCCACATGCAGCCTCACTCGAGTGAACCAGTGCCACCACCCAAGCCATGCCTATCACCTTGTGCTGCGTGCCTAGGATACACCCCCTCCGGCATGCAATAACCCAGCATACACATAGCACAATGCACCCACCTATGTTGGGGCACTCCTGCTGCACACCGTTGATGTCTTCATTCCCCAGGTGCTGGCATGCATCCCTGGTAGTGTCCCCATCATCCTCCATGTCTGGTTCAGGGCTGTCCACCTGTGAGCTCTTGAGGATGAACGCTGGTTTGGTGGTAGGCCGTGTTCCCAGTATGGTATCCAATGTGTCATAGAAGGGGCACACTACACGTGCACCCCCCTGAGTGTCTGTTGCTGTCCTTGGTTTTATAGTACTGCACCTTCAGTTGCTTTATCTTATCACAGCACTGCTTTGCTGTCCGCTCCACTCCATTCACATACAGGTATTCCGAGACCTTCTGGTACACCTTCGTGTTGTGCCTTACACTGGCTAGCAGTGCCTGCACCTTCTCCTGTGTCCAGAACTCCACCAGGAGTTTTGTGGCCTCATCCGACCAGATGGCACTGTGATCTGATATGGTCCTGCAGGTGGGCAGTGTGGCTGTGGTCACTGTTTGGCACAGTCCTTTCTAACCTCCACCAGTCACAGGCAGTGCTTGGGGACTGGGGTCGATCTGATTTGGTGCTGTTGTGATATGCTGTGGCACCGCTGTCCTCTTGGGGCTGGTCTTGGGTTTTGGTAGTTGTTGGGGACCCTTCACACCTGTGCCACACAGTGCTGGTATCTGCTGATGGCTCCCTGTTGCTTGTGCCCAGTGTTTACCCTAGGCACCGGTGCTCTTCCCTTCCTCATAGTCCTTGGCCAGCTATGGCAGGCAGCACCCCCCTATTGCCACGCTTTGCCTCTTGGCTGCACCTCTCTCAGGTGTATGCACCCAGAAGCTCTAGTCTCCCTGCCTCAGACCTTGTGCAGGCACTGCCCTGCACCATTTCCACCTTGCTGCCCTGGTTACTGTACTCCCATGCTTCTCTGCCTTCCCAGTGCTTCCTTCTTCTTCTGTCTTCCAAGTGGCCCTCTGAGGTGCACTGCCTGCTGGTCTAGTGGAGGACTATGGACTAAATGGTGGTGCATTTAGACAGCAGGCTGTAACATTACAGCCTTGGAAACATTTCTGTAACCGTTGTAGAAACCATCTCCTGACAGGTTTCTACAATGGTTCCGAAAGCACCTGCTGTAACATTACCAGTGTAAACGAATGGCATTACTGATGCAGTTTACACCCTCTGTAATGTTACAGAAGGGTTTTCGGGATGCAGTGTGGACAGTGCCTAATGCCCTGTTCACACTAGGAAGCTTAAAATGGTTTAACTGCTTTAAACTGTTTTAAGCTCCTGGAACACGGTTTGCATTCACACTGTAACACGGTTAAAAACTGTGTTGCAACCATGCTAAAACCCTGCTAAGAGGTGGTCTTTAGCACAGTTTTAGCTAAACACGGTTGCCTTAATCTGTGCTAACAGCAGTGTAGTATGCAAACTGTGCTGTAACACAGGTTAAGGCAATCTGTCTGGCAAGAAAATCCATTTTGTCAGCCACAGAATAAAGAAAAGGATACATTACAGGCACCGCTGTGCAGAGGAAGAATCCCCGATTCTGCCCATATATTTTTTGCTCCAGTCGGTTTTGGTCTGCTTTCATGAGTATCCCGTCATGCACTGTGGCACCAACCGGAACCCATAATGCTTTGAGTTGGTGCTGTAGTCATATCTGGGAACCTCTTCCACCTGGCACAGTTGTCTGAATTAAATGTGAACACTCCGGTTATAAAACATTTTTAGTAATGTCCCTAGTGTGAACAGACGTTGAGTGGCACCAACTAACTCCAAAGCAATTTTTTTTGAGCAATAATATGCATTATGAAATAGGTACTAAAAATCCAGAAACCTAACTGGCCTAGGAGCTTGGAACCAAGTGCTGATATCCCAGCACTACAACATTGGAAAAATATCTGATTGTACTCACCTGTTTATATTAAGCAGACAGAGCTGTATCACTGCACCTCAATTCACTTACTTGTATATAAATAACTTACTTTTATTTAAACAAAAAATGAGGTATCTGCCATCTGCTAACCAAACAGTAAAATTACAGCTGCTTAATATGATTACTTTTTACCCCCTTTTCCTTTTTAGTTTTCCTTTTTTGTATTTTTTTTTTTTTAATATTTATTTATAAATCCTGTGGAACCATTTCAAAATCACAATAAGGCACTGCAGGGAGTGCTTTGTGCCAGAATAATGGCACTTTTCCACAGCTGAGGAACTCACTTTCAGTCTCATGCTTTAACTCAGTTCAGGCACGCCGTTGTCCCAGTACTAAGACCATCCAGTCATGCCTCGTTGTTTAAATCTGTAACTGATTCTTTCTGAAAATTAATCTTAATGAGCACCCTGACTCCTCCGGGAAAAGTTTAAAAAAACATAAAATTTAAACACAATTCAGTTCAATTTTTTAATTTTTTTAGCCGAGAGAGACACACTAAGCTGAAAGCTTGTTTACAGGTGCAACCTGTGAGCACAAGGAAGTTAAGTGACTTGCTCAGGGTCACACAGTGTGGAAGTAGGGGCTGTGGGATTCAAACCCAGGTCTCCAGGTTTGCAGCTCAGAGCCTTAAAACACTGCACTATACTGCCTCCATTTCCATTTATTTACCCAGGATAGCCCAGCTGATATGCAGCATCTTGTTTTCAGTGGGTTCTGCTTATTTCCATTTCCACAGCTGGGTGGACTGGAGCACAGAAAAGCTAAGTGGCTTGCTTGAGGTCACACTGTGAGTATTTGGTTCTAACAGGTTTTGAACCGGCACACTCTCATTTTTCAAGTTGGTGCTCTTACCACTAGACCAAACTACCTCTATAGTTGATATACTTTTTATGTTGCTAGCATGCATGTGCAAGAAACATAATGCCATCATCCGAGTTTTCAGAGGTGTGGCACCCATCTTCCAATGCAGTCAGTGTGTTTGCAGGCGTGGCCCCAGTTCCCCAATCACTGCTGCAGCTGTCTATGACAGCAGTTGAAAATGCAGTGGTTGTACAGTTGAAAGGGAGAGCTCCACTTCAGTGAGCAGAGCTCCCCCCTCCACGCACACACACAGACAAACACACACACACGCATACTGCGTGCTGATGCGCTCCCCCCCATGCACACACTGTATGGCCGATGGGAGTGCCCAATCCACTGTCGACTCCACGCCTCCCCCACACACACAAAAGCTGTCCTTGTGCCTTGTAGGCAAAAACTGTTAAGGCCGACAGGGGTGCCCAATCCCCAGCCAGCTCCACAGCTGCATGCACCCCCCCAAAAGCTTTCCAGGTGCCACACTGGGAGCCCACCCCAGTGTGGCAGAGCTTGTTATGGCCGACAGGGGTGCCCATTCCCCCATTGGCTCCAGCCCCCCCAAACAGCCTTTCCAGCTGCCATGCTGGGAGCCCACCCCAATGTGGCAAATGTCCCCCCGTTGTCTTAAAAAAAAAAACAAAAAAAACTGTAAACAATAAAAGGTCCCTCATAGTATCCCTGCCCCCATCCTGCACCTACCCACTGCGGCACCCTGCCTCCCCACACACCCCTCACCCCATACTCTGCTCTCTGACCTTGGTGCGACAATCTTCGGTGGACCGGGAACACGTCTGCACTCTTTAAAGCCGACCACGAACTGAGGAAATGCCAGTAAACTGTATAATGTAATTATCAGGGTTTTTTGAACTTATCTCATATGCATATCAAGCATATCTCAGGCATTTTTGGGAATTGTGGGCCCAAATTTTCAATATGGGGTTTTTAGGACCCCTCCTCAGGAATTTTTGCATTGCCATGGCATTAATTGGGCTTGAAGGGTGATTTCATGGTCACTGCATGAAATCACCTTTCAGGACCCATTAATGAAGTGACACTACCAGTGTTCATAAGGTTGGCTCTCAAAAAGTCTGTGTTGAAAATTTGGTAAAACAATTCCTAAAAATGACTGTATTACGAGCTTGCGTTGTGCAGTTCCTACGCATGCTCGTAAGTTCGCAGATTTTCAAAATTTTCACTCCAGATTTTCAACATTACCATTTTACCACACCTCCTTTTGAGCAGTACAGCTGTCATTTTTCACATCTCACCCAAAACATGTTTTCGCCTGTGTAGCGCACAGTGGTGCAGTCAGTGTGCGAAATCAATGTATGGGACACATTAAGAAAATCACAGTGACACTGTTCATGAGCAGAGGTCTTAAAATGGTTATGTTGAAAATTTGGTGAAAAAATTCCTTAAAATGACTGTTTTACGAGCGTGCGTTGCGCAGTTCCTACGTACTCTCGTAAGTTCGTGAATTTTCAATATTTTCACTCCAGATTTTCAACATTGCCATTTTATCACACCTCCTTATGAGCAGCACAGCTGTCATTTTTCACATGTCGTCCAAAATGTGTTTCTGCCCATGTAGCGCACAATGGCACAGTCAGTGTGTGAAATCAATGTATGGGACACATTAAAAAAATCACAGTGACACTGTTCATGAGCTGAGGTGTTAAAATGACTATATTGAAAATTTGGTGGAAAAATTCCTAAAAATGACTGTTTTACGAGCATGCATTGTGCAGTTCCTACCCACTCTTGTAAGTTCACAAATTTTTAATATTTGCACTCCAGATTTTCAGCATTGCCATTTTACCACACCTCCTTATGAGCAGTACAGCTGTCATTTTTCACATGTCACCCAAAATGTGTTTCCGTGCATGTAGTGCACAATGGCCAGTCCGTGTGTGCAATCAATGTTTGGGACAGATTAAGAAAATCACAGTGACACTGTTCATGAGCAGAGGTCTTAAAATGGCTATGTTGAAAATTTGGTGAAAAAATTCCCTTCAGCCATTCTGCAATGTTACTAATGAAGACCCTGCAGCACCCCACTGGTCACCCCCTCTCCCTAGACTGCACCCCATTTACCACCACTCTCTGCCTCCTGTATGTTAGCCAGTTTCTAACCCAGTTTACCACCCTTTCCCTCATGCCCAGCCTACCCAGCTAGTTTATCAGCCTCCTATATGGGATGGTGTCAAAGGCTTTGCTGAAATCAAGGTAAGTGTTGTCCACTGTCCCACCCTGATTTACTTCCTTTGTCATCCAGTCAAAGAAATCAACCAGATTTGTCTGACATGATGTTCCCACTGTGAATCCATGTTGTCTACGGTCCTGGGTTCCGATGGCATCTAGATGCCCCACTATCCTTTCTTTAAGCAATGTCTCCATGATCTTTCTCACAACTGAGGTGAGGCTGAACGGCCTATTGTTCCCTGCCTCCTCCCTGCTGCTGCATTAGTGTAGATGAACCACATGTGTTCCCCTCCAATTCACTCATGTTGAATGACTCAGTGAACATGGCTGCCAGAGGTACTGCTATCTCCCTTCGCAGTTCTCTTAATATCCTTGGGCGTATGCCATCTGGTTCCATCGCTTGGTCCACCTTCAATTTAGTGAGCTCCTGCAGGACTCTTTTGTCTTTGAATGGACTATTGTCCACCTCTTCACCCCCTTGGCAACTGCTGTACTGCTGTGGCCCTTGTTCCTCCCACTCTTCTGTGAATACTGAATGGAAAGACACAGTGCATGTCTTGGGAGGAAGGCATGGAACTATCACTTCCAAATACCTAAACAGCACATACAAGCAAGCAACATTTGGCATTGACAAATGCTTGTTGTAATTCTTTTCCCCCTGTTTTTATGTCTGAGGACATTCACTTGAAAACAAGATCATCATCTTGCCTGTCTACACTTGATATCCTACTTTCTGGTTTACAGCATCATAATCTTCTCCACAGCAACAGACTGTGATGTCATAAATTTAACTGTGATGCCAGCCGAAGACAAGCAGCCAAATCAGGTAGGGCACAGAACCTGTTTTCATTCAAATGGCCTTAGTAATAAAGAAATGAGGGTGTGAAGTGCAGAAAAAAATGTCACATGTAAGCTGACTTGTGCCTAAGTATTAAATGTTTTCAAAGTTGACCCAGCAGTACCAGGGCTCTTTAAGAACCCTGCGTTTGGAATACTATACTTTATCCAAAGGTGTTAGGAGGACATATATCCCATGGTTTCAAAGGAGCATTAACAGAGTGAGAACATGAGCATGAATAGCTGTCCTTTTGAGTATGAATAGCTGTCCTTTTGACTGAAAGGGTTAAAGGTTGCATCAGAATGCTATTTTGAGATGGGCTGAATAAGGATTTTGGTACCTTCATATACCAGAAAACAGCTGTGTGGCCTTTGCCCTTGAATTGAAAGGTTTGCCTTATGAATAAGCTGGGACTTTCTTAATTAAATGCTCTTCGACCCCTACTGCATCCCAGTGGGCTGACATCGCTGAAGGCTAATGCCTATCTGGAACCTCACTTCCTAAACAACCAAGCTAATTGGTTTATGTTATAATTCCTATTCATTTTGAACTTTCACAGTTTCATTTAAGCCCATGTACTTCTTTTCACACAGTCAGTGAGACGCACACCACACACCACATTTTCTGCCTGTTTTCAAAGGGGTTTTTCTTTTTCTGTGCCCATGGCAAGCACATTTTTGAATCTGGGGGATGGGATTAGATTGTCAGTTTTCTGGCCAACTCTAACCAGTGCCTACAAAAAATTCAAATGCAGTAGGTGGAAAAAAATCTCCCAGGGTGCCTGCACAGCATATGCAAAGCATCAGTAAAACAGTGTGACAATTAATCATGAAGAGGTCATTACCCAGAAACTTCAGGTCCTACGCACTACCCTATAATCACTCATACACCCTGTCCATATGCCCTTGTTACCAGAGTGCAGGGCATCCAGCCTGCATTGTACCTAATTTGTGACTAAACAGAGACCTTGGGTCTTTATTGCTGTCAGTCCTTCACCTCTTATCATCAGTAAATTCATCACAGCCTAGGGAAGACCACACTATACCCACCTGCACTGTATAACCTGGGCTGTCAATTTCAGTCTCCAGAACTATTAATCACTCACCTTTTACTGAGAATAAATATATTACTGTGGAAACGACTACACTGTTATTGGCCTGTGAGCCAACAGATGTCTTCAGTCTCTAGTCTATACATAGTGGCCGCTTTACCTAACTCCAGACACCTACAGTATATGCACATGCACGCGTGCACGCACGCACACACAGCTGTTCTTTCTTTGCGTATGGCTCAAACTGGACATGGGGAAGGGAAGTCCACATCTGGGGCTGTGGTCCTAGATCTCAGGAAGGCAGGCTTTAATAAAATGAGGGAGGAAATTCAGTGCAATTTGCAGGAGTAGCAAGAACTCAGGAGGCGGAGGACAAATGGGTCTTCATTAAGAATGGAATCCGGGAAGCCACGAGAATGGTAGCTAAGAAAAAAAAAACTGGAAACCTCTCTGGTTTTCCAAGGAACTGGGGGTGATGGTTAGGGCCTAAAGGAAAGCCTTTGGAAAATGTAAGAGTTGGCAGACAGAGGAGAATTGGGAGAACTACCAGGTAAAATTGAAAGAGGTAAAAAAGGCTGTCAGAAAAACCAGGATAGACACTGGGCTAAAAAATGGCAATGGGGTAAAAAAGGGAGAAAAATAATTTTTCCAGTATACATTATTAGGGAGAAGAAGAAAACAAATGGGAGAATCATTGGTTGAAGAAGGAGGGGGTTGGGTGGAAGAAGACTGGCAGAAAGCTGATCTACTGAATGTTTTTGTTCCATATTAACAATACAAGAGGGGGACCACTGCCAGAGAGTCGCATCAAGGCCTGTGAGATGGGTGTGGGGAAAATGGGGCCTGTGCAGATCACTTAGGACAGGGCGAGGAAGGGTCTAGCAGCACTCATGGTGGAAAAGGAGCCTGGGCCAGGTGGCCTACACCTAAGGGTTTGGGTGGAATTGGGCCCAGATGTGATGGCCCTCTAACCGATCTGTGTAGATTTTCTGTTGAGTCAGGGGAGTGCCACAAGACTGTAGGATGGTTGCGATGGTACCACTGCATGAGAGAGGGGAGACTGGGAGGACTCAGAAAATAGGAGGTCTGTCAGTCTGACTGTCATTGTTGGGAAGCTCATGCAGACCATAATCAAGATACAAATGGCTTCGCCGGCCCGGTGGCACTGAGGGTTGAGGCGCTGGATGCCACACCTCACGCCACGCCGGCGACCTGGGTTTGGGAATGAGCCCGGGTCGATGGGGGTTGGCAGGGGGAGGAAAGGATCAAGCATCCGTAGACTGCTCTCCTCTCCTGGGGAGGGATAAGGAGACTGTCCTGTGCATGTAGTGACACCTAGCGATGGCTGGGTGTACCACAGCTGCAAGGACCTAACGAAGGGATACAACGTTGGGCAGTCACCTTCTGGACGTGCACGGGAGCACGCACATAATGGGTGGGACAACATTGCACAGCCCTCATTGGGGAGGAAACTAAGTAAAAAATCCCTTCCCCTCCAGTAGGCAAAGGCGGGGCCAGTGGCATCAGCCCCACGTCCACCGCTGAACGTAAGGACGCACATTCCGGTCTCCCCCACAAGACTACCACACCAATCCTGTAGATAGGGCACCGGAGGAGATGGCAGTCCTTCCCCGGAGGACATAGACCTGGGGGACTTGGATATGCTGCGTGGGTAATGGGGGGATGGTCCTTGATTGGAACGATGTCTACCACGCTTCAGGCAGGATGGGATAACCCCGATGACCAAGATGCCCACACTGGAGAGAGTCTGGAGGTAGGGAGAGTAGAAAAAAATTTGGGGAAAAAAAAAGAAGCAAATGGCAGAATACCTGGAAGGGAATGGGCTGAAAGACAACAGACAGCATGGATTTGTAGTGGAAAGATCATGTCAGACAAACCTGATCACCTTCTTTGACTAGATCATCAAGGTTGTGAACAAGGGTCAGGCTGTTGATGTCCTGTATCTCGACTTCTGTAAGGCCTTTGCATCAGTGCCACGTAAGAGGCTATCGAAAAAGATGAACGATTCTGAGTTGGGGGAAGGACTGATTATGTGGGTGGTAAAATGGTTGAAGGGGAGACAACAGAGGGTGATGGTAAATGGAAAAGAAATGGAAGCAAGAGGGGTCAAAAGTGGGTGCCTCATATATTGGTTCTAGGGCCAGTCCTCTTCAATATGTTTATAAGGAACATAGGCGAGGGCATTAAGGGAAAGATATGTCCCTTTGTGGATGACACAACGCTTTGTGGAAGAGTGCAGCAACTGGAGAAATGGTCTAAGATGTGGCAGTTGCATTTCAAATCAAAGAAATGCGAGGTGATGCACATTGAAGATTTAACCAATGCAGGGAACACTGGATGGGCGGAGTGAAGTTAGCCATGACAAAGGAAGAAAAGGACCTGGGGCAGTTATCAGTGACAGCCTCTAAGTCTTAGCGTAATAAAGTAATGTTTTCAGAATGTTGTGGTGCATTAACAAGGGCTTTGACAGTAGAAGGTAGGAGGTGACTCTGCCCTTGTACAGGTCACTGGTGGGAGCACATCTCAAGTACTGTACCCAGTTCTGGAGTTTACCCTTAAAAAGTACAGGGACGGCCTGGAAGCAGTGCTGAGAAGGTCCACTAAGATGATCTGGGGCAGCAGGGTAAGACATATGAGGAATGGCTCAAGGGACTCAACATGTATTACAGAAAAAATAGAACAGCACTGACGTCTCCTTCATGGAGACTTAAGTTAACAGACCACCATTTCACAGCTTAGTATTCATAAGTGTAATCTTTACTAAGGTGACTTGTGATGAAAAAAATGCAAACAGCAGGTTAAAAGTGCTGGAAAACTGTAGCAGCTCAGCGCAGTGAGTCCAAAAGATGACAAGACAGCATTCTCAGGCATCAACTGATATTTTGCGCATTGAGCATCCTCAGAGTCATGAGAGTTCACAAAGCAAGTACTGCTCCTCTGCTTTTTCTGTGTTTGATCAACTGAACTTAGAACCACTGAGCCAGGGAGCTTTCTGCTTTTGAAACCGTTCTTTTTTTTTTTTAATATTTATCTTACTTTTTGCCTCCTCCACCGTCCATCGGAGCTCCTCCCTGGTCACAGTGCCCCCAAGACTTCCACTGTCTAATAAGCCCCTTGCTCCACCAGTCACTCCTGGCTTACCCCACAGGAAGTGGAGTACGACACCGTGACTGGAACCGGTACCATGGAACCGTATCTGGTTGGAAGAGCCCTTGGCCAGGCAGCTGATTGAAGCTTGGAGGCAGGGCATCATTGAGATGTCTGGTAGAGAGGGATTTTGTCCCTATAGACTGGGGCAGAGACATGCAATGACCCCTGCATCTGTCCCACCCCAGTTCCCCTTGACTATGTGTCGGTGCTAGGGTGATACTCTCAGCTTCCGCTAGGTGTCAAACCCACGACCAGCTCAGGAACCCCTCACCCCTGGAGAAGGAGAGCAGTCCCAGAACGCCAATCCTTCTTCCTCCCAGCTGGCCCTCCGATGCCCCGGGCTCGTTCCCGAACCCAGTTTGTCAGTATCACAAGCAGAAATCCAACCGCTGCACCGGCGGGCCAGCTGCTTTTGAAACAATTCTTAACATTTACTTGTTGTTGGAGGACAGAAGAAAGAGGGGAGATATGATGAAAACATATAAGTCTATAAAAGGGATAAATAGGGTGAATAGAGGAGAACTATTCGCCAGAAATGTAAATGTTTTTGCCTGCAATTTGGAGGGGCAGCGGGTTACCAATGCCACCTTCTGTGTGAGCTGTGTTGAACTGTACATGTCCAAGCATCCTTTGGATGCTCAGACTTTTCTCAACCACAGTGTGGCTGCTTCATTCCCTCCTGCTTTCCCTTCCCTTACCTTGTGGCCACACGGCTGCCTCCAGGCATCCCTCCTTGGCTTGCTGTTACTGCAAGCTCCCTCTCTTCTTGGATGCTGCTGTCTGACCACTCTCATTTGCTCCCCCTTATGTTTTTGGACTCTGCACTCCAGGCCATTTTTCAGGCTTTCCAACCCCTTCTAGGCATTCCTGCTCCTCCTGGGTCCTATACTTCAATGGCTTAACACCTAGTGAATGGGTCAGTGAAGCATTGAGAAGCAGACAAGCCCTACTCCATTTTATTGCTGTCATCCACTGGGGAGAAGGAAGACGGGCCAACTTGGTTCTACTGCTAGCTGCATAGGAGGCTGATCTCTGCAAGGTTTCTAAAGGATTCTTTGTATAACTAGGATTAGGATGCCTCCACTGCTCTCTGTACTCCTTACTGAGTTTCTGTTTGCCTTACTGCTGTTTAACCACTGTCATCCTCAGCTCTGTTAAGCTACCTGCAACCCTACCAAGCTGCCTAACAGCCTCTTCATGCTCCCTTCAACTCCCCTCATGTGAGTGATGGGGGTGTATCTGCCCTTGCTGCTTGTTACCTTTCAGTCAAGTCTTCAGTCAGTTGACATGTTAAAACCGCAAATTCTGCCATCAGCCTGGCCCACCACCAAAGACACCTCTTTGCAGATGTCATTCTGATACAGCTTGTTGCCACAGCCCAACACGGCAGAGCCACTAAAGAGCAGCACAGCCCAGAAAACTCCCTAAAAACAGAGAGAGAGACCTCCATCAACAGGTAAGATGGACCATATCTTCAAGGTGGGTGGGGGGAGTCTGTTTCAATCTCTAGCAGGAAATAGGAGTATGCATGCATTTTTGAGGCTCCCTCAAATCAGAGTCTGAGGGGAAGAGTACACTCAACACAAGAGTACTGGGACGGGTAAGACAGAAATTTGCAGGTTTCCTCATCTTCTTCTCAATCTGAATAGGACCAAATGGAAGCTGCCAGTTCTAAATACCGCACCCTATTGGGGGAAAAAGTGGAACATTTGCTTCTAAGGTTAGGTACTTCAATCAAGGGGAAAAGGCTGCAAAACTGTTGGCTCTGCATTTTCGATTGCAAGCAGCTGACAAAATTGTTTCCTCTCTTCGGGACACTTTAGGTCATCTTCTTATTTCTCTTAAAGATATCATAGACCACTTTTTCGAGACTACAATACGGCCCTGTACTATCCTTCCTCTTCCTACTCCTTCAGTGCATCCGACCTGGATGAGTTTCTACAGGACATCAACCTTCCTCATTTATTTCCTTCTCAAGTAGATATTCTGCAGGCTCTGCTGACTCTTTCGGAAATTCTGACTGCTATCGAATCTCTCTCTTTGGACAAAGCCCCTGGTCCAGACGGATATACCACAGATATTTATAAAACATTTAAACACCGTCTAGCTCCTGTTCTCCTTGCTACTTTTAACTATATCTTTCAGGTGGGTCTCTCTGACTTTACCCTTACTGAGTCCACCATTGTGGTACTACCAAAACCTGTCAGAGATCCCCCAGCTGGTTTCAAACTACCAACCAATATCACTTATCAATGTCAATCTTAAAATTCTGATGAAAGTGCTGGCCGATAGGTTGAACCAGGTTTGGCACCCACTTATCAGTCGAGAACAAGTTGGTTTTGAAGCGGGTCGGCTTGCAGCAGACCACTTTCATACTCTTTCCCATCTTATTTCTGTGTCCAGAGAGTCCAGGGTTTCCTTAATACTGGTCTCCCTGGATGCAGAAAAAGATTTCGACAGGGTCTGATGGGATTACCTGTTTCATTTGTTACCTAAATTTCATATCCCACCTGCATTCGTTCATTGGGTCCAAGTGTTATATTCTGATCCCTCTGCCCATATCCTCTGCAATGGAGTACTATCTGCCCTTTCTGTCTTTATCAAGGCACCAGGCAGGGATGCCTGATTTTGCTTTTTCTTTTCAATCTCTTCCTAGAACCACTACTCAGGAAGATTAAGATTTCCTCACAAGTGAGGGGAATCTCCTTTGGGCCCTCTCAATACAAACTTTCTGTTTATGTGGATGACATTCTCCTTCATCTTACCTCCCCTACCTTGTCCCTACCCGCTGCTTTGGATGTCATTTTGGACTTTGGCACTTTTTCAAACTACAAGCTGAACCTGGCCAAAACAGAGGTGATGCCGCTTATCGTTGTTACCATGAGGTCTGAAGTGGAGTATCTTGGGTTGGTGTAGATCCATGATAAGTTAAAATATCTAGGTATGCACATCAGTACTTATACTTCCAAATGGAAACAATATAACCTTGATGCTGTGGTTAGCACCATTCGCATAGATTTGCAGCATTGGTCTCTTTTGCCTCTGTCCCTTTGAGGTCGCATTAACATTGTAAAAATGAACGTTCTTCCCCGCCTTCTCTATCCGCTATGTATGTTCAACTACATTGTCCAAAAATCTTGGTTCCTGCAATTAGATAGGATTATCTCCTCTTTCTTGTGGCACGGTAAGACTCCCCAAAGGGCCCTCTTCAAATTGATGTGCTCTAAAGAGTGCGGGGGTCTGCAATTACCCAATTTTTACCTCTACTACCTCTCTATTCATTGTTCTTGATTCTTCCACTGGCTATAACACTACCTAGAAGAAAATCCTTCTACTTACACTCCAGCATGGTTAGAGATAGAACACACCCTCTGTTCTCTCCATGGATTGGACATTCATTCTCATCTTTACATTTCCCCCTAAGAAACTACCCAAATCTTTATGTGGTTCCCCAATAGAAGCCTCTGTATGTGCCCACTTACAATGTTGTGCCCTTCTCAACTTCCAACCCTACAAGGACATCTCTCAACCACTGGTTGGTAATCCTAATTTTCAGATTGGTGGCCACACTCTTACAGGTTCCTTTTGGCCTTTCACTGAAGTGGACAGGGTCTCAGACTTGGTAGTTGCCCAGAAGCTCCTGACGTTCAAAGATGCCAGAATTAGGTTCCATTTGCTGCCTTCTTTTTGCTTCAGATACTTTCAACTCTCTTGTATGCTTGTGTCTCATTTTGGTTCTGATCCCTGTGATGATTCGTGTTAGTCCCAGGTCTTATCCATGGCCTCATTATACCATAGTTCTCATGTCATCTCCTCTTACTATCACCAGCTTTCAGATCTCCTTGCTCACAGGGAAGGCCCAACTTTATATTACTGGGACCAAGTGTTGCCTTCTTCCCACGTCACTAGACATGTATTTGGAAGCACTTATATAGATTTATCAAACGGGACAGGTACTGGGCTCCTTCAGTTTTAGGTTTTGCACAATCTCTATTTTACCCCAGACAAATTACATAAAATGGGGAAACTGCCTTCCAACACTTGTTCCACATGTGCTGAAGAGCTCAGCACATTACTACATGTTCTGTGGACTTGCGAAAAGGTCATCCCTTTATGGACAGCGATCCAATCCCACCTGGATCCTCTTCTCGGTCTCTCTGAGGCCTTCCTCCTGGAAGTGTGTTTGCAGGGGGATTATAGTGACAATTTAGTTGGCACTCAAAGGTTCCACATGTCCCTCATATCCCTTTGTGCAAAAAAACTTATCCTCAGACTTTGGCTTGACCAAACCATCCCTTCCACCACTGAGTGACTCAGGGAAATATTGTTTGCTTTACAAGCTGAACGGAGCATTGTTAACCTTACCCATAGAACCACTACCTACCGGACAATTTAAGAACCATTATATACACTGTTAACTGTATAAGTCCCCTTTTTCTTTCTTTTTTTTTTATTTCCCGTGTGTTATTGAGTTCCCCTTGTTGGCCGTACCCGGAAACCTGGGTGCCCCGACTTGTCATCCATTTATATATTCTGATTACCCTTAACCCTTTCAGTTTTCCATTTTCTGTCTTTATTGCTGATCTAGAAGTTCCCTGGTGGAGGGGGGGGAGGGAGGCAGAAAGGGAGGGAGGGTCTTTGATTTGGCAGGGCTCTGTTTCCTCATTTTCATTATGATGTCTGGTTTTCATATTCTTGGGGCAAGCTTTGGGACATATTTAGTATACCTATCATGTTGCCCTGCACTGTGATTATATTATAATAATATTGTCAGGGAGAGGGTTTTTGGTTGGGAGGAGAGTGGAGGATTTATGTTGTGTATTTGTGTTTTCATGTTTGATGTTTGTTCTATCTTGTTGAAAAATTCAATAAAGTATACTAAATTTGCAAAAAAAGAAATTTGCAGGGGAAAGCTGCTGCAGTGTTTTTGCTGCAATTTTTTTTTTCTGTGGGCTGAACTTACTGGTCTATGGCCCAGATCAGGGGTACAAAATTCCAAACAATACTACACATTTCTGATGCCAGGTGTGCGTGTGTGTGGGGGGGTTGCTGTTACTGTGTGCCCATTACCAAGTTTGAGAGGGAATCCTCACTTGCTGTGTACTTCTGGGGAACGTCTGGGGGGGGCAGGATACTTACTTGTGAAAGGGGGGCTGCATTAAATGGGCAGAGGGTTTGTGGGGGGCCGCTAATGCCATCACAATGCCATTTAATTAGCAGGTGGGCTGCTGATGTTGCCACATGGCTGTAGGGGAATATGAGGTTTGATTGACTGAGTGGTGCTGCCGCCTGCCGGGGGGATGTTGTTTCTGGTGCCACTGCAGTGGGGATGTAGTGTGGACTGTGGTGATAGGCAAGTTCAAGAGGTTGCTTAAGCTTCTGAAATAGTCAGATATCACAACTCAAATATCAGTAATGGAATACCTTTCTTCCAAATGGAATACATGCTCTTATCTTGTAGTTGAAAATTGGGGCTACTGTATGCCAGGGCATACCACTGTCAGTAACATTTGGACTACAGTTTATACACTAGGGCATACCATTGGTCGGTGCCAGGGTCCCCATGACCCCATTTCCAGGTAGGTCCTTTGCTACCCAGTCTGACCCGGTCCCAATAACACCCTGACAGGATGGTCGACCCATAGACTAAGAATGGATGGAGCAGCACACAAAACACGAGTTAAGTATTGCAAATAAAATATATATTTATTGTACTTTTAAATCCACTTAACAAAAAGTACAAACTATCAACCCAGACTTAACAAAAAGTACAAACAGCTGGAATACTTACATGGTATCATACTGGGGAAAGCCAAATGACACAGAGAGAGACTACCCCTACATTTTACCACTGCAAGTTCCTGTATCCCAATGACACCCCATAAGGTGGTACTGCCTGTAGCAGAGACAGTGTAAGCCAGATTACACAGTTGCACAAACATCACATACTCAGTCTGTCAATCAATCTTATACCATACTCATAAAAGCCTGATGACCCTTTCAACAAAAACACAGGCAGAGTGGGATACATAAAGAGGAATAATAAGGATTAGGGGGGGCAGAACAAAGGGATGAGGGCTAGTCATTTAAGGCACCAGGCTACTGGATTCACATAGCTGATAACCACTATAGGGCAAACACGCTGGACAAGGTGCCTTTGTCTGCCCTCACCTTCTGTGTATCTATGTCCAGTCAAAAAACTGCTGAGGCTAACAGTATATAGAAATCAGACAGCAGTAGAGCCTAGAGGTTTGACCACTAAGCTGTGCAAGAGCTTGGTACATCCAGCAGACTTGAGTTTGACTCCTGCAACCTCCACCTGCATACTGCGTGACCCTGAGCAAGTCACTTAACCTCCCAGTGCTTCCAGGATGCCCCTGTAAATGGACCATATGCCCAGTGGACCTTACCCAGGAACCAAAAAAAAAATAATGCCTCTCAAAAAAGCTCACCCAGTCTTGGAATAACTGATTTACAGGGGTGTGTTCCCAGAGTTTCTCATTTTTGTTTCTGCACATGTACTGGAATCTAATATAAGGGAGGTGAACCTCTGGAGGTGACCTAGATCACGTATCAGTCCGGATCAGTCAATTTTTGGACTGTGTGATTGTTGCCAGAAAAACTGAGATGGGACCAGTATGTCACCTGCTTACTGCAGATTGTACCTTTATGTTCCCAGAGACCCAAGGGAGCTGTTAGTTCAAGCAGTTATTAATTCAGTGACAACTTCTCTGCTTCAGGCAAACTACTTTCTCTCATGGGCACCCTAGCCAGCTGGGGAGGCCCATTCTGAGGGGGGCGTCACTCCATCTCCCTCGATGCCTGTTGCTGCCTGACAAAGACAAATGGGAGGTTGCATAGCAATTTGCTGCTGTAATTACCTAGTCTGCCAGTTTGAGTTATAGTCAGACTATGCCTGTATTACCTCTCTCCCAGGGAAACAGAAGGCAGTGAAGGGTTGACTCCACAGGGCTCTACAGCATAAGGGGGTGGGCTGAGGAGTTTGCTAAATTTTTTCTGTGATAATAAGTGCTGTGGTAATCTGCCTGTCACTAAAGCTCCAGAAGGAGTTTGCCTTAACTCAGTGTATTAAAAGTAAGTAGGTAAACATGAAGATGGAAAGACCAAACAGTGGAGAAAAGCATTTTGTTCCTTTAACTTAAATTCTGTTGTCTGCAACTTCCCCAGACAGCATCCGCAGCCCCGTTATCTACCTTCTACTGCACTTTCCCAGCCACCTCCTGCCCAGGAACACTGTGGTGGTGGGTGGATTGCCAGGTGCCCCATTTTAATACCTCTTCTGTGGAGATGGCTTGATGCCACTCTAAGCATAATATAGAGCCTAGTAAGCTCCTGGTGGTATTGAACATCTCGAGTATGATGACAGCATGTGCTGAGAGAGCCAAGAGGGTTGTGGAGAGCTATAATACAGCTTCTGTGGCTGCCTTGGACTCCCTGGCACCTTATCATGTCTGTCCATTAACATCCCACCACAGTTCACCATGATATTTTAATGGGAAAAGACTGACCGACAGAGGTTGGAGCATTCTTAGTAGAGGTCCCGAACAAGGGAGGACAATCTGACACTGAAAGCCCACAATAGGGAATATCAGGGCAATTGCCCTGAAAAATACAGAGTTCCTTAATGATGACTGCTGCAGGGAAAAATCATCTGTCTCAACTCTTTCATACTGTAGACACAAGCATTAAGGCACTATGGGGTGTGCATTAGACACTTCTAACACATGGCCAGGGACACAGTAAGTCACGAGCCTGCAGGCCAAGTGCCTTTGGCACCTGGCCGTGCTTTAGAAGTGTCTAATGCCTATCCCTGGAGTGTCTTATTGCGCTTATAAAATAGGTCATAGCATTTTAGATGAAAGAAAAAATAAAAATAAACAGATTTAAATATTAAAAAATGTAAACATTTGGCTTAATTTCTACTAAAAATAGTTCCTCTGCCTGCTTGTACTTCATGACTTTTCTTTTTTTGCTTTGGGAGTTTTGCCCTAATTAGGCTTTTGTAGTTATAGTTTTGTTTCTTATTTGCGCAGGTTCGAGTACTGCTCTTGAGTGGGTTAGATACACTTCAGCACTACAGTATGAAACAGAGACTATTTCTACATTGGAATTTAAATTTCATCTGTGTGTTTTCTCTGTTGTACAAGTTTCTGTTTGTTGTAAGAGGAGCTCTGAGGCCAGGAGAGCGGAACAGCTGGAAAACAGCACCGAGGAAGCACTGAGGAAGAAGTACGGAAAAGTGTTAGCCACTTCGTGCTGGTAGTGGAAATTGTTATCTTTCTTGAAAATGCCATCAGTTGATGCACACATGAATGGAGGACAACACCTGGGTACTGTGGGGAAGGGAGGAGTTGTGGCATGGGGAAACAAGCATTTGTCAATGCTGAATGTTGTCTCGCTGGCTTTGTCATTGGTAGTTCCAGAGTTAGAGACACATAATAGGAATGGCAGTGAAGTATTGAAGTGACACCAACCCCACCTCCAGCCTGTAGAGACCGGCAGGCATTGGGGTGTACCTTTGGGTCGTCAGCTATAACGCTCATGCCATTTCGCCTCACCCTACCCTATAGACAGTGACAAGTGTTGTGGTGTGCTGTGGGGTCTTTGAGCATTATATGTACCCCATTCCATAAGGAAATACACTGAGGTGGGTGCAGTATAGGAGAATGAGGTGAACTTTGTGGCTGAACACTGTAAGGCACACCACGATGTGTGTCACTGGCTGCAGGGCGGGGGTTGGGGTGGAATAGGAAGCATTACAGCCGATGATCCCAAGTCACACCCCTGACACCTGTCAGTCTGCACAGGGTGGGGTGTTACAGTTGGAAACCCTAATGCCGCAGGCGTGTGTTGGTATTTTTACTCTATATTTTCAACATGGGCTTTTTATGACCCTACGTCATGAAGAGCGTCACTATCAGTTTGTTAGGTGAAAGGTGATTTTGCACAGCGGCTATGCCATTTGGCCATACAGGTCCGAAAACACATTTTGGTCACTATGTAAAAAATGAGAACTGTATTGTTCATGAGGAGGTGAAAAAAATGGCAACGTTGAAAAGCTGGAGTGAAAATATGGACAATTAGCGAAGTCATGAGCATGCATAGAAACTGTGCAACACACGTCCATAACCCAATTATTTTTGGGATTTTTTTAACATAGGCATTTTGGGACCTCCCTTCATGAACAGTGGTACTGTGATTTTGTTAATCTGTCCCATAAGTTGATTTCTCACAGTGACCACGCCATTGTGAGCCACAGGTGCGAAAACACATTTTGGGCAGGATGTGAAAAATGACAGCTGTACTGTTCATAAGGAGGGGTGAAAAATGCCTGTGTTGAAAATGTGGCATGAAATATTGCAAATTTGCTAAGTTACAAGGGTGCGTGGGAACTGCACAACGTACGCTTGTAACACAGTAATTTTATAGACTTTCATCAACAAATTTTCAACATAGGCATTTTAGGACCTCTGCTCATGAGTAGTGGCACTGTCATGTCCTCAAACTGTCCCGAAAACTGATTTCTCGCAGTGACCATGCGCCGGACATGCGAAAACACATTTCGGCCAGGATATGTAAAATGACAGCTGTACTGTTCATAAGGAGGTGTGGAAAAATGCCAATTTTGAAAATCTGGAATGAAAATATTACAAATTGACGAAGTTATGAGTGTGCGTGGAAACTGCACAATGCACGCTCTTAAAACAGCCATTTTTTGGATTTATTACACCAAATTTGCAACATAGACTTTTTGAGAGCCCCTCTCATGAACAGTGGCACTGTCATTTAGTTAACTGATCTTGAAAGATGATTCCGCACAGTGACTGCAAAATCATCTTTCAGGACCGAATAACACAATGACAGTAACAGAATTCATGAGGAGGGGTCCCAATAACCCCGTGTTGAAAATTTGGTGTCAAAATTCCCAAGCTTGCCCAAGATATGCACTAAAGTTGAAAAAACCCTACTTATGCCATTATACAGCTTACCGGCATTTCTTCAGTTCGCGGTCCGCTTTGAAGAGTGCAGACATGTTCCCGGTCCACCGAAGATCATCGAGCCGGGCTCTAGAGGTAAGTATGGGGTGAGAGGGGAGTGGGGAGGTAGGGTGCACAGTGGGTGGAGTCGGGTTGTGGGGGGGCAGGGAGACGTGAGGCCCATTTTCTTTTACAGGGCAAAAAAAGGGAATATCGTGGAACGGTTTTTTAATTGCAGGGACCTTTGGCACGCTGGGGTGGGCTCCTAGCATGTCACCTGATTTTTTGGGGGGGTCTGTAGCCAACAGGGAATTGGGCACCCCCTCAGCACACAACAGATGAGGGGGGAGATGTTATGCTGATGGGGAGTGGGCTCCCCCATCAGCAAAATAAACAGGGAAGAGGGGACTGAAGCCGATGGGGATTGGCACCCTGTTGGCAAAGAAAGACTGTTGGGGGGAGCGCATGATGCCGAGGGGGATTGGGTACCCCCTCGGCACACACTTGAGGGGGTCATGATGCTGACAGGGAGTGGGCTCTCCCATCGGCAAATGAAGTGGGGCAAGGCATGCTTTGGGCAGCGGCAGTCAGTGCCGCCATGTTTACGTGGGAGGCGTGTTATTGTGCCACTGCAATGAGAAGCTTGCTTCTCATTGCAGTGGACCTTTTCTTATATCTGGTGGCCACATTCTGAGTTGCTGGTGCAGCACCTGCATGCTGGCTGGTTGGGAAATAAGGGGTGCACCTACTGATGCGTGCCCTGCATTCACCCAACAGTGACCGCGCCTCCAAATCTGCTACTACCGCAAGATGTTGTCTGGCGCGCAAGTGTCAGTGGCTCAGTAGGTACCACACTCGCCTCTGAGGCCGGGAGATCAGAAGGTTGTGGGTTCAGTTCCCACATCTGGCACTTGGGTTAATATCCCAGTACTGACACTGTAGTGCAGCATGAGAGGTGTGCTGCACTTCTGAGGTGCCATCTTTCGGATGAGACGTTAAACCAAGATCCCATCTGCCTGGATTGGTCGTAGTTCAGGAGGATGTTAAAGATCCCATGGCAGTTATCGAAAAGAGTAGGGGAATTTCCCCAGTGTCCTGGCCAAATTTCCCTCATTCACGAAAAAATACCACCAACAGCTTAATCTGGTTCAAGGTCAGTTGGCACTCATCTGTATCCCCCTTCCCCTGGGTCGCACCTGAAAATAGGCAGGATTTGTCTAGTGCACTTACCTGGTCAACAAAAACGAAATTAATAAATAAATAAATAAAATATAAAAAGCATGGCAATGAAAGTGCTGGGAATATAAGTTGCTCATTCTGAGCAAGAAGGAAGCACGCAGGTAGAGGTGACTGCCAGACGTGATGAAGTAGTTGGTTCAAAAAAAGAACAGGTTTGACTACTGTATTTATTTTATCCCATTTTGTATTTACTTGTGCTTCTTATAATTTGTTGTTTTACTGTGAGCAGGACCACAAGTGCAGCTTCATTGAGACAGAGTGGGGGAGTGCCGAGAAGCAGACCGTCTGTCGAAGCGGCAGAGAAAACAGAAAGGTTGCATCGGAAAGTGTATTTTACTTTCCAAGGATTTGTAGATTAAATGTCGGTGCTGACATCTGTTTTTTTTGTAATGTGCAGCCTTGTCCGGCGAGGGAGCGAGTGACTTGGGGTGGTCGGGGCAGGATAGGCATCATCGGTCATACACAGCACCACAGATCCTACTAGATATAGATTTAACAAAACAAATCAATAACTTATTTTGCAGATGGCGGCAAATCAGTCTAGTTTACTGCCTCGTGCTTATAGTCATTTTTCCTGTGAGCCAAGTGCCAATTCGAAAGTCTATAACAAGATGGTGGCTGAATTGTTTTAAACATTCTAAACAAGTGCTCAAACATTTCTTTATGGTCCTATGCCCTGCATGGCAGGACTTGTTTTTAGCCATGCATTACTCACTTCCAAAGCTCAGCTAGCAACCATTCAGGGTGCAGGATTTTCCTTCTCATTTTATAAAGGTTGATTAACACACACACACACACACACACACACACACACACGCGCACACACATATGGCTGCAGTCTGATATATTTTTTTTTCACAGAAAAGTGCAGGGAGTTTAAACAATTTCTCTTTGACAAGGTTTCATTTATTTGGGCTGGTATCTCCTTAGGTGGCCTGTCATGGGCCTGTGGTATCCCATATTTGATAGGAATAGGTCATGATTAGGATCTCAGACTCAAGCCTGTCCGTTCCTGACTATCATTTCTTCAGGCAGGACAGGGGAAGGTGTGGGTGTGGGTGTGTGTGTGGGGGGAAGGGTTCCAGCTATGTCTGTCAGAGCCTCTCTTACCAGAGAGAGCTCATCTTCCTCCCAAGAATTTCTTCTAGTCAGTCTGATTCCCCCCCTCGGTGTCCATCTTCATTGGGGCCTTCTCTGCCTCACTAGGAATATCCTCCTCCTCCCTGATTGATTTCCTCTCTACCACCCCCTCACATTTCTCTGCTGGTAAACTCATAATGCTAGGTGACTTCAGTGTCAGTTTGCGATCCCCCACTTCCAAGCCAACCATCCACAGGTTTGAGTCCCTTAATCTCACACAAATAATCACTGAATCCACTCGGCTCAGTCCTCACGCTCACAGTAATTCCCTCCTGGACTGGGCTGTCTCCTCTCACCCCCACCTTACTGTAACAGCAGGTATCTTACTGGATGCTTTCAGTGACCACTGTTTGACGTTCTGCATCAGGAAGACCCAGCATCCACCCTACTCCCCTAAATACAGTTGAACTAGATTCCCCTTCAGTCACTCAACACCACTGCTCTCTTGACTGGCCTTGCTGTAGCAGATTGGGCAGCCATTCCCTCTGTCAATGACACTGATGTTGCCCTCTCTCTGTTTCTCTCTAAATTCTCCTCTGTCTGGGACAAATCATCTCACTCCCTTCCTGACTTTCTCAGTTACAGAACTATCAGAAACCCCTGCACAAATATTTCAAGACCAGCCTTGAGAACTACCTTAATGCTTCTTCAAAGTTCTAGAAGGTAATTCATACCCTCTTTGAACCTCCTTCCCAGTCTGCCCCTCTGGTCCTTCAAGTAATTGGTTCACCAGCGTCTGATCCCTCCTCTGTTGCTGCTCACTTCAACAAATTTTTCACTACTTGTGCTTTCCCTTCTACTCACTCTACACCCTCCTCCACTCCTCCTCATGTTCCCTCTCCCACCCCTCCTCTTCTCTCACAGGATTTCCTTTTCCCCTGTTACTACTCAGGAAACCTTGTCTACCCTTTACTCCCTCAACCTATGCAAATCCAGCCTTGATGGACTGGATCCTATAGCTCCACTCCTGCCATAGCATCTGTTCTGATTCATCTACTCAACCTCTGCTTTTCCTTCACTGCTGTCCCTCAGTCCTGGAAGTTGGCCAGAATTATTCCGTCCCCTCATACCTTTGTTCCCTCTTCTCCCTTATCCTCTCTGCTTCCTGTTCCCTCCACTTCAGGATACTCGCACCTTCACCATGCCTCATTTTCCTCCCTTCACTTCAGAACCAGCTCCCCTCCTCCCTCCACTTTGCTGCCTCCCCGAGCTCCGTCAAGCACCAGCTGAAACTCTTTCTGTCCCACTGGCTCCTGTTTTTCCCACCCCCTTGCTTTTGCCTCATTCCTAGGTGGAAGTGCTGCTGAAATGCTCATTGTTGCTCATGGCTTGTTTGCTTATTTTGCACATATTTTTGCACTTACTCCTTTGTTTTAACCATGTCTGTGAGTGCACCTTCTTGTGACTGCAAAACAGTGCTTATGCGATGTATTACGTATCCTCTGATCCCTTTCTCCGGGTCACACCTGGAAACAAGCCTTGGCTCAGTGTGCCTTTCCCAATCACCAATTTTCAAATATAAATAAATAAATGAATGAATGAATGAATGAATGAATAAATGAATTAATGTGTCATCTTGGGGGACGAGTCACACAGTTTCGGAAAATGAGGTATTCCAGGCAATCTTGGGGCTATGCCTAATTTACTGTTAGATCCTGAGTCTACCTGGATGCTTGTTAACTGGCTGATTATCACAGAAAGTGTCAGGTATTCCTTGAAGAATGGGGTCCCCCATGACTTACTATAGATACACTAGTGAAAGGAGAAAGTCCAGAGGGGGTACTGCTAAGATCAAAGGGGATAAGAGGGAGTGTGTGAAGGAGGAGCAAGGAAAAG
Source organism: Neoceratodus forsteri (assembly GCA_016271365.2). Classification (NCBI taxonomy): domain Eukaryota; kingdom Metazoa; phylum Chordata; order Ceratodontiformes; family Ceratodontidae; genus Neoceratodus; species Neoceratodus forsteri. Next base: position 1,701,991,835 of record CM028129.1, on the reverse strand, counting down.
CATCTATCCTAAACAGATGCTTCTGCACAGTATTTACTGAGGAGAAGGTAGGGCAGGGTCCACAGCTCAGCACCATGGACACAGGGGGGAGGGAGATGTGCACTAGTCCCTTCACAAAAGAAAGGGTCCTACAAGAGCTCACTAAGCTCAGGGTATACAAGGCAATGGGACCTGATGGCATACATCCCAGGATACCAAAGGAACTAAGGGTAGAACTAGCAGAGCCATTATCAGAACTGTTTAGTGAATCTCTGAACACAAGAGAGGTCCCAGAAGACTAGAGAAGGGCTCATGTGATCCTGCTGCACAAAAGTGATAGCAGGGAGGAGGCAGGGAACTATAGACAAGTCAGTCTTACCTCAGTAGTGGGCAAGATTATGGAGGCACTCCTTAAGGAAAAGACAGTGCAACATCTGAAATCCATAGGAGCACAAGATAAAAGACAGCATGGGTTTACAATAGGAAGGTCATGTCAAACTAATCTCATAGATTTCTTTGACTGGGTAACCAGAGTGGTGGACCAGGGGGGTGCAGTTGATGTTGCCTACCTTGACTTCAGTAGAGCTTTCGATACTGTTCCACACAGAAGATTGATTAATAAGCTGAGTAGGCTTGGGGTGGGTCAGAAGTTGGTCAACTGGGTGGAAAACTGGTTGGCGGGCAGAAAACAGAGACTGGTGATGCAAGTCACAAATGGGGTACCTCAGGGATCTGTTCTGGGGCCAGTCCTCTTCAATATCTTCATCAGTGACATTGCCGATGGACTGGAGGGTAAGGTTTGTCTATTTGCAGATGACACTAAGATCTGCAACAGGGTAGACGATCCAGATGGGATGGGCAGAATGAGAAGAGATCTGGATAAACTGGCAAAATGGTCAGAAGAGTGGCAACTGGGGTTTAAAGCAAAGAAGTACAAGATAATGCACATAGGTAAGAGAAATCCTGAGCCACCTATAGGTTGCTGGCAATCACAAGGGAAGAAAGAGACTTGGGCATCATCATCATAGATGACCTGATATCATCAAAGAAAATCACTAAAGTAGTAAGTAAGGCTAGAGGGATGTTGAGGTGTATTAGTAGGAGTATCACAAGACATAAGAGGGAGGTAATAATCCCTCTTTAGAAGACACTGATTAGGCCCCATCTGGAGTATTGCGTGCAGTACTGGAGAACTCACCTGCACAAGGACATTAACAAAATGGAGGCAGTCCAGAGAAGGGCAACCAAAATGGTGTAGGGACAGCATCAGAAAACATATGAGGACAGATTAATGGAGCTCAATATGTATACCCTAGAGCAAAGGAGGGGGAGAGGTGATATGATCGAAATGTTCAAACATCTTAAGGGTATTAGCAAAGTGAACGAGTCTAACATATTTCAATATAAGAAAAATAGCAGGACAAGAGGACACAGCATGAGATTAGAGGGAGGCTGATTAAGGGGTAATGTGAGGAAGTTCTTATTCACAGAAAGGGTGGTGGATGCATGGAAAGGCCTACCTCAGGAAGTGGTGGATATGAACACAGTGCAGGGCTTCAAACAGGCATAATATGGGCATAGGGGAGCAATACAGATGAGTATGAATACATAGGCCATTAACAGAGTAAAGGCCTATGGCACATTCATAAGGTAGAAAAAATGGTCAGACTGGTTGAGCCTTGCGGTCCTTATCTGTCGTCAACTTCTATGTTTCTGTGTTTCTATTACCTTGAAAAAGGTGGTGGTGAGACCCCTCCTTAAGAAGCCATCTTCTGATCTCAGCAGTCTTGTGTATTACAGACCTGTTTTAAACCTTCCCTTTTTGGGGAATGTTGTCAAGAAGGTATTGATGGCACAGCCTGAGGGTCACGTGGATAAATTTGACATCTATGAGCATCTCCAGTCAGGATTAAGACCCCGCCACTACAGTGATACTGCTTTCATCAAGATGTTTCATGATCTCCTCACTGCAAGAGACAGAGGGCACTGGCTCATTCATTTATTTATTTATTTGAAGGTATCAGAATTACAAACCTTTGAGTCAGAGACTAATTTCCAAAGGCTCCATGTTCGATAACAAGACATGAATAGAGATATTACAATTCAGAGCAGACACTTTGACAATGCGTACACAAGTAGGTTAATGTAAAAAGACCTATACAGAGTGGAAGCTAAGCAGCACAGCGTGTAGTTGCAGTTATGGTACAATCAGTGAGAGTAGATTAGGACAATCTGTACAGAGTGGTAGCTAAGTTTTACAGGCATGTATAGTGAGTAGACTCTAACCTATACAGAGTAGTAGCTACATTAGCTAGGTATATAAAGCAAGTGGATACTAAGACAGCTGGCGCAGTCTGATATTAGACATTGTCAGTGCAGTTTGACTAATAATTTGGGCCACTGACTAGAGTTATGTAGGGGTGGTATCCTGTTAGGGCCGTCAATGACTCAATGGTGGGCCTACTGCGGGCAGTCGCAAGTGCGGGTGGTAAGGAGGTGGTTTTTTAGGGCCACTTTGTAGGGAGACAGTTTAATGTGGTTTGTGACTGATGGGGCAGGGCGTTCAAGCAATGGGGGCCCTGACAAGAAAGGATCTCTGGGCTAATGTGGTCCTGACCCAGGGGATGTCCATAGTAACTTTATAAGAGCTGCGGGTGTTCACTGTGTTGGTGGAGGGGATTAGGGCAGCTGATAGTCCCAGTGGAGTCCTGCCAAGAAGGGATTTTTGGCCATAAGGCAGGCCTGATACTGGACCCTTTCATCGAAATTAAGGATCTGGGCAAGGGAATAAAGTGTGCAGGTGTCTGCCGTGTGGCCTGCAGCAGTTAGGAGCCTGCAGGTTTTGTTAATAACCACCTTTATTTTACTAATAGCTGTGGCATCAGCTGCAGCATAGACCAGTAACCCATAGTCAATCTAGGATATGACCGAAGAGGTGACAGCTAGCTTTAGGGTTGCTGGTGAGAGGCAGTCCTTGTGGCGATAGAGGAGGCCAATGAGTGCATTGGTAGCCGATGTGAGGGTGCTGATGTGTACGTGGAAGGTGAGGGCAGTGTCGAAGATAACCCCCAGATATTTGTAGGACGACACTTGCTCCAGTGTTTGGCGAGAGCAGGACTGGATTTGCAACTGGGCATTTTTTAGCTTGTTTTGGTGATGTGCGAATAGTAGGGCCTTTGTTTTTTTCAGATTCATGACCAGCCCATGCTCAGCAAACCAGTGCTCTGCTTGGCTGAAAGCATTCTAGAGTGAGGTCTGCAGGATGGTTGGGCTGGAGTGGGAGGCACAGATGACAACGTAATCCGCATATAGGAGGATTTTCTCAGTGCACGAGGTGGGAACCGTGTTTAAGAACAGGCTAAAGAGCAGTGGCCCTAGTATGGAGCCCTGCAGGATTCCAGAGCAGATGGGTCACATGCAAGCGACTGTGGTATTTATCTGTATACACTGAGACCTGGACGACAGGTAACTGGAGAACCAATCAAGCGGACCTTGTGAGAAACCCATTAGGAGAAGTGAGTTTAGTAGGAGGGGTGACTGACTGTGTCAAAGGCCTTGGACAGGTCTATGAACACAGCCCCTGCTATCTGCCCTCTGTCATGAGCTGAGTGGATGTGGTTTGAGAACTCCAGAAGAACCGTGGTGGTGCTATGCCCAGCACGGAAACCATGTTGTTCTTTACAGAGAAGGTTATGAGTTTCAAGATAGCCTGTCAGCTGGTCTCCCACAGTTTTTCTAGCACTTTGGATAGTTGGGATAGAATGGAAATTGGCTGATAGTTTCCAGGTACTAGGGGGTCACCTCCTTTTCAGATGGGTGTAACCACTACAGTCTTCCAGGCTGTCAGAAACTGACCAAGACAGAGGGAGCGGTTCAGGAGTCCCATGAGTGGGACAAGCAGCACGTCCAAAGATAAGCGGAGGAGTTTGATGTCCAGCAGATCATTCAGGGGGCTGGTTCCATTTAAGGACTTGGCTAGGTAGGGCCTTTCTTCCTGAGTGGAGATGGTTTGGAGGTAGAAGGGTGGCCATGGGAGGAGGGGGGTTAGGAGAGGGTACAGGGTCAAAGAAATTGGTGGGGAGAACAGAGCTGAGATCCGTGAAGCTGTCATTGAGTGTGTTGGCAATTACTTTTGGGTCTGTGGTAACCAAATCCTTTGTTGCAATCTAGATGGGGGGGTGGCGCTTGTGATTTGCCATTTAAAGTTTTTATGTTATCCCAGAACCTGCAGGACGAGCCCCAGGAAGTAGTTAGGGTGGTTCTCTAATGCTCGGCTTTTGCCTTGTGAATTACCCAAGTGCATCTATTTTGTGCAACTCTGTAGGCCTGCCTGTCAGCGGGTTTGCCAGAGTCATTTGCCCTATGCCATAGGTTATCCCAGCCTTTGAGCTGCTGTAGGAGAGACAGTGCTATCCAGGGGCATTTTGCTTCTCTGTGTTTGATTTTTTTAGGGGGGCCAAAATGTCACAGGCCTGAGTGAAGGAGTCATAGAAGTAGGTGAGTGCCACATCTACATTGGTGGCCTGGAATATTGGAGACTAGTCCCATTGAGCAAGATGATGCTTAAATTTGGGGAGTTTGCCTGGGCGGAGGTGGCGCCGGAGTGTGGTGGTAGGGGGTGGTGCAGGTTGCCTGCCAGACCATGAGCAAATCACCGGGGAATGGTGGCTAAGAGAATTTGGTAGGACCTCAACATCCAAGATTTTGTGGGGCCTGTTGGTGAGTATGATGTCCAGCAAGGTGTGAGTGCCAGTGGCCAGGTTGCACCTGGATGGTTGTGTTACCATCTGATGAAGATCAAGGGCTGTTAGTGCATCAAAAGAGGAGGTGGCTGTGTTGGAAAACCAGTTTAGGTTGAGGTCACCTAGCAGTATGTGTTCTGACTTGTGGGGAAGGCTGGCAATGTACTCCGTTAGGGAGTGGAGAGCATGGGTTTGCTTGCGTGGTGGTATATACACCTCCATGATTGTAAGAGGGGCCTTGGACCGGTTAGGGGTGATCTTTAGTGACAATGTTTGAGCTCCATGGTCCAAATTAGGGAGTGGTAATACTTGGGCAAATAGGGTGTGCGTAGTGAAAAATGCACAGCTGCCACCCCGCCTACCCACTCTGTCTCGACTGAAGAGTCAGTAGCCAGGGAGGGAGACAGCAGAGTCGGGGGTGGACTTGGGCAACCAGGTTTCTACCAGAGCAAGGATGTCTGGCTGGTACATGGCGATCCAACATTGGAGTGCAGCTGTTTTTTTCAATATGCTACATATATTCATTGACCTGATGCGGAGACTGGTGACTGGTGGCTGTTGCTGTGCGTTGATGGACACTTGGTCCTTTGTAATCTTTCATCAGCATTTGACACAGTGGATCATTGGGCAATGTTGATCACCTGAGGCACTATATGGGACTCACTGGCATGGTTGTATGCGGGTTTGAGTCCTACCTTATGAAATGGGCACAGCAGGTGTTTCAAGGTACAGTAATTCTATCTCTGGAGCCACTATGCTCAACTGCAATGGGCCTCAACACGTTATCCTCAGATTCATGTTGTCTGCATTATACCTGTTGCTGATGGTTCAAGTGAGATCATAAGACAGCAAGTCATAAAGGGGAAAGGGGAAATTGTTTAACCAGGAAAGGCACACTAAGCCGGAACTTGTTTCCAGGTGTTACATGGGAGCACACAGAAGTTAAGTGACTTGCTCAGGGTCACACAGTATACAAGTGGAGGCTTTATTGTTTCACCCATAGTACTTAATTGTACCCGTCTTGTGCACCTGATGGGAGAAATGCAAGCTCTGTATTCTATATCATTGTCTTCAGGATATCAGTGACTATATGGATTCCAACTGGCTGCACCTCAGCCCAGGTAAGACAGAGGTGATAATTATCAAACCTGGTTCTCATTGGTCTGCAATGACAAGTGGAGCTGCCATGTTGCTGTCTTTAAATGGCATGGCACTTGGACACTGGAACAAGGGGCCCCATATTCAAAAGTTTGCCCTGGTGCAAATCCCAGTTTGAGCACACAAATCTGGTTTTTCGCCGAAGCCCCATATTCAGTAGCCCAGTCTGCCTAGGCAAACAGGGTTTGCCCCTGGACAAACAGTGGAGTGATGCGAAAGGCAAAATTATGCAAATCAGGGGGTGGGGACCTGAATATTGGCACAGTTTGACATTCAGAGTATTTGCTCTGTGCAAGGATGCTTGCATGGACCCCTTGCAAGAAGAAAATACCACCAACCTAACCCTTATCTTAATCTGGCACAACCCTAGCAGTTGTCGGAGGTAGTGCATTGGTACCCCCCAACCCCATACAGTACTCCATGGTGGCAAGTGGTGCCTCCCTTCCTCCCTCTGATCCCAGTCCCAGTAGAAATATGCACTTTCCTTGGCAGCCAGTGGTACCCCTACCTCTGATGCTAGTCCCAGTAGAAATGTACAGTTCTCTGGCATCTAGTGGGGCCCCCCTTCCTCCAATCCCAGTCCTGCTATTATTAACATGTATCCCTGATGTCCAGTGGTCACTCCCCCGCCCAATCCCATCCCAGGACCCCCCAGTTTGCCAAAGTGTACACCCTGTGACAGCCGCACCACCCTTGGTATGGCATCGGCAAAGAAGTCCAACCTCCACAACAAAGCCCCATCCCCTTGCACAGCATGTGCAGTGTCCCCACCAGCCCGTACCCCATTGGTGGATTGTGGCCCCCCGGCTACCCACAGCACCAAAATCCAACCCCTCTCCCCCTACCTGTCAGTTGGTACAATGGGTAAATGATAGTGAGCGGCACAGCTCCCCACACACCACCTCGACCACTTGGCGTCTATCATTAACAGGGAGCATGTCTTATTTAAAGCACATGGATGATGCATCTTGCCCTACATATAAGATGTACTCCCTGCTAATGATAGATGTCGAGTGCCTGCGGTGGTGTGTGGTGGGCTATGCCACTCGCTGTCTTTTACCTGCAGGATCTATGGACAGGTAGGATGACTGAGGTGTGGGTGTTGATGCCATGGGTGGGAGGGGGGCTGTTATCCACCAGTGGGGTATGGGCTGGGGGGATGCCACACATGCTGTTGCCAAAGGATGGGGCTTTTTTGTGGTGGGGGGTGGACATCTTTGCTAACACCATGCCAAGGGTGGTGCAGCATTCACGGGGGGAACATTGGTAAACCGGGGGTGTAGCTCCCCAGACAGGGATCATGAGTGGGGTGGGACCACTGGACACCAGGAATATGTGTAAATAATATCAGAATGGAGATTGGGTGGTGAGTGGGACCACTGCACACCAGGGATACATGTTAATAATACTGGCACTGGTATCAGAGGGGAAGGGGGCACCACTGGACACCAGGTAAAATGTATATTTCCACCAGGACTGGGATCAGAGGGAGAGGGCACCACTAGACACCAGTGAAAATGTATATTTCTTCCTGAACTGGGAAGAAAGCTGCTAGCACCTGGGATAGATCATTGGTTGCGGTAATTGGGGGGGGGGGGTTGCACCAGGCAAATTGGCCTTGTTCCCCATGCAAATGAGCACGTAATGGACATACAAATAGCCTTTAGCAACATGCATGCCCAATGAACTCATTTGCATCGGGACTTTTGAATATTGCAGATTTTGCCCAGGCGCAAGCCATCATGGGTCCCTATTTCAGGGGCGCCATCTGGTGGTGCTAAGTGGCTTAGCACCTGGGTGCAATGTCCCTATATTAAGAGGGATAGTGCCATGAGCTATCCCTCTGAATATAACATTTTTGTGCACCCACGCTTTAACAAAGCACAGCGCAAAGTTTGGAGCTTTGCTTTGCACATTTTTGAATATCAGAGTCCAGGTGTTGGCTGCAGTCTGTAGTGACTTTTTTCACTTTCGTGATATTGCTCTGATATAACCATATCTTGCACCTGGGACATGGTTTGATGCTCCATGTCTTTGTCACATACACAGGAAAAAAAAAACCCACAAAAGCTCCAAATGAAAGTTGAAAATACACAAGTGTGCTGATCAGTGGTGGTTTATTTTAAGTTGGCATGCAAAAGAGAGAGATATGGCACAAACACCTTATCACTTTGACCCAAAGCAGTTCTTCGGGGGGGGGGGCATCTGTGTGGCAAGCTAGCCACTGTCAATCATTATTTGTAGATATATTTCTCTTATTTTTTTTTTTTTAGGTGATTTTCTGTATGTTAAATACAACAAGAAAATGCCAGTGTTAAGAACAGGGGTCATATATAAAGAGAGAATGGATTTTTCAAAGTGTCTGATATCCTCTGTGACCTAGGAACCAGCTGCTTGCCAGGAAGCTAAATTACACTTCAAAAGGAGTGGAAATGCCTTGTAAACTTAATTTGGGAAAACAGAGGTAATAACACGTTTCAGGAGATAAACGTTTGCACTTCAAAGGCAGGATGCTAGTGTTGGAATGCACTCAGGAGGGAGCAGTCTTAGACCTGATACTATCAAATGGGGATGGAGAGATGATCTCGGATTTAAAAGTGGGTAGCCATCTGGGAACAAGCGATCACCAAACTGTGGTTCACAATAAACACAGCCATAGAGTCAAGCCATACAAAAGCAAGAGTATTGGACTTTTGGAGGGCTGACTTTGGAAAAATGGGAGTGTGCCTCAGAAAAGCCCTAGCAAATGGGCAAGAAGGAGGGGTGGAGGAACAATGGGGAATAATCAAAACAGCCATCACAGAGGCAACAAGCCTTTGTGTGAAGCAAATCAACAAAACAAAATGAAGGAAAAAAACACTATATTTCTCAAAAGAGGTGACAGGGAAGGTTAGGAACAAAAACGTAGCATTCAGGAAGTATAAGAAAACACAGAAGGAGCAGGGCAGAGAACTCTACTAGTTAAAACAGAAGGTAGTGAGGAAGACTGTCAGAAGAGCAAAAGCCTAAACTGAGGAAAAGATAGCCAACTCAGTTAAGAAGGGGGATAAAACCTTTCAAAGGTACATTAGGGAGCGAAGAAAGACCAAGGGAGGAATAGTGAGGCTTAATAAAGGGAAGGAAGGGGGTGGGCAGAGGGTGACAGTGAAAAAGCAGGGATACTGAATGAATACTTCTGCTCAGTATTCACAAAAGAGGAGAGGGGGGATGCCTAAACCAATGAATAGAAGCACTTTGGATAAGGGGGTCGATACCAGTCCATTCACAGAAGAAAGGGTTTTGATAGAACTCCTAAAACAGAAGCTGGACATAGCTGTGGGGCCTGATGGGATTTACCCCAGAATCCTAAAAGAACTAAGGGGAGAACTAGTGACACCACTGACTACCCTTTTTAACAAATCATTGGAAGATGGTGTGATACCCGAGGACTGGAGGAGGGAGGATGTGATTCCCCTTCACAAAAGTGGGAGCAAGACAGAGGCATGAAACTACAGACCTGTTAGTTTGACTTCAGTGGTAGGGAAAATTATGGATTCACTTCTGAAGTGGATTGTAATTTCTACTACTGTTTTAAAGTGCTTACAGCTCTTCTATTGTTTCCTTGCTCCTGCACCCCACCCCCCCATCCAAGCACTCTGCCTTGGCACCGAAAAGTCTCACTCTACTTTGTCTTGCTAAATTGCAAAGTCTAAACCTGACCTGCCTCTACGCTAATTAACCCCTGCTGTTTTTCCTCTCTCCAGCTGCCTGCCCTTGATCAGGGCTGCATAAGCTCCCCCACGGTCAGACGGTACCCAGCCAGCCACCGACCAAGACCAGGGTGCCCACCTGCAGCTCCTTGGAAGGTACGGTGACAGCGCAGCCAATAGGAACACGGGCGCTGCCAGCAAACCCGCTCCGATTGGTCAGGACTTTTTCTCCTGCTTTTGCCACCTGGCGCTTTTTACAAATAGATTTAGCTGCAACTAAGCTAAATTCAGGTGTCTCATAGAAGGATTTTTGGCCTTCCCACCCACCCCCACCTCTTCCGCTGATTAAATGCACCTATTGCCTGCCCACATTCCCTCTTGCTCCATCATTGGTTAGTAAGCCTAGCAGCACTCGCTCCCTCATTGGCTAATAAGCCTAGCAGCACTGCTCGCTCCCTCATTGGCTACCTAAAACCCTCATTCCCTCTGCTCCCCCATTGGTTCTTAGTCGCTACAGGTCCCCATCATTTCCCTGCCCCCGCATCCCAGCCCTCCACCTTCTCCATTAAGTAACTACAGCACCTACCTTCCCCACTAAGTAACCACAGCAGTAGGGTCCTTCTAGCACCTGATCCGTGCCATGATCCTTCTACCAGGCCACCCTGACCCTGCTCATCCCTATTCTCTTCTCCCTCCCTCCGTCCCTTCCTTTCCAACATGCCACCCACCTCTCCCATGCCCCCCTCCCAAATCCTGCCAAACCTCGTTCAGCTCTCCCACCCCTCCAGCCCGGCGTCCACCTCCCCTTTCACCCAAGCATGGACACACTCTACCACACATCCCAGCCCATTTCTTTTCAACCCATCACTCCCCTGGGTCAGTTTTCAACTTATTCCACTATGCCCAGCTCATACACGCCGTCAATCTAAGAGATGACCGCTTTCAGTCAGTCATATGCAGCTATTTGCTCACTACCTAACTCTTGCTCTCCTGCTTCTTGCAGCAGGTGACATCCACCCTAACCCTGGCCCCAATACTAACCCCCCATGCCCCCCTCCAACATCGACCTCTTCTTCACCTCACTCTGGGGACCTTCTTCCATGTGGCCTGCGCCTCCTGCACCTAAATGTAAGAAGCCTTGTGCACAAGCTTGACTCCCTTCAGGTTTTTGCCACCCACTACTCTCCAGATATCCTCACCCTGTCCAAAATCTGGCTCAACAAAAACATCAATGACTCCTCTGTCACTATCCCAGGCTACACTATGGCCCACCAGGACAGAGCCTCTAAAGGCAGCAGAATAGCCATCTACGTAAATTTGAACTTGTACTATTCAGAGGTCCTGACCAAGTCAGAACCAAAAGTCTTTGAAGTAATACTAATTCAGCTTGTCCTTCCCTTCTAGCTACCAATCTACATTGCTTGGATATACTGCCAACCTGGTACACCAGCTTCTGCTGTCACCGACCTCCTCAAGCAAATCTCCTGCCTAACCACGACAGAGGAACTCTACATTATGGGCGATCTTAACCACAATTGGCTAGCTCCTGCCCTCAACAAAACCAGGACTGAAATTTCCCCTAAACCTCTCACAAATCATTACTGAGCCCACCCGGCTTAACCTAAAATCTGGTAACCACTTGCTCATCGACTGGGTCCTTACCACACACTCCCACCGGGACAAACAAGCCAGTATTCTACCTGACTCCCTCAGTGACCACCACATAACCTTCTTAGTGCATGAAAAATACACCGCCCAAAATCCCCCATTAAATTTGTAGTCCAACGCTCCTATAAATCCATCAGTCTAGCCCCTGTATTAGATGACCTTGTGCTGGCAAACTGGGCCCCTGCCCCTCCTACGATCTCCATTGATGATGCCTTCCTACACTTTAAAAACACATTCCTCAGCATCTGGAACACACACTCCCCACTGCGTCGTACAAGAGTACGAGGAAACCACCTACCTTGGATCACCCAAGAACTGATTGCATGTCAAATCGCATGGGACAAAGCCTGGAAAATGCATAAATCCTCACGCCTCCCACAACACCTCTCCACATACCGCATGCTCCTAACAAGTGCACCAGAGCCACTCATCTTGCAAAAGCAGAGTACTTCAGCAGCTCCCTCCAGTCAAACCTAAATAAACCCTCAAAATTCTGGAAGGTCATTCACTCCCTTTTCACCCCACCGGCTGCCAATCCCACTCCAATGCTAAATGTTAATAACTCTCTCCTAGCGGAGTCCACAGCAGTTGCCACTGAGTTCAATGTGTACTTCTTCACTTGTGCTGCTACCCTCCTCTCTTCCCTGCCCAACACTACACCTCTCACACTGCCTACAGACATAAAGAGCCAGACTAGGTCTCACTCCTTTTCCCTCAAAGACATCTCTGCAACTGAGGCCCAATATTCATTACTTTCTCTCAACCCTTCAAAAGGCAAATCCCTGGATGGATTAGACCCCAAACTTCTATACCTCTCTGCCCCCGCTATAGCAACTGTGCTTGCCAAACTCCTAAACCAATCCTTTGCTGCCATTGCTGTCCCCCATGCATGGAAGCATGCTATTGTCATCCCTCTGCCAAAAGGAGGTGCTCCTACCTCTCCCTCTAACTACCGCCCTATCTCCCTCCTCCCAGCCCTAGCAAAAACTACAAGGGCACCTTGTGCTCACCCAACTTACCTCCTTCCTCACTGACTCCAAATTCTTCATGCCATTCCAGTCTGGCTTCAGGAAGGGACACTCCACCATCTCCTCCCTGATAAGGCTTACAGACACTATCCTGACAGGCATGGACAGTGGACTGATCACCTCTGCCGTTTTTGTCAACCTTGCAAAAGCCTGTGACACCGTCTCCCACCCCATATTGCTCTCAAGTCTCGCTGAATCAGGTCTCTCTGTCGCAGCCACAAACTGGTTCAGATCATACCTCTCTGATAGAACTCAGTCCGTTAGAATTTCAAATGTGATCTCCACCCCCCCCTTCCCTTAACTACTGGTGTTCCACAGGGGTTAGTTCTTGGTCCCATTATGTTCTCTATATTCCTAAATAACCTGCCACTCATCTACTCTACTTCCTCAATCCACATGTATGCAGATGATACTGTACTCTACTACTCGGGCTCCTCCCCGATGTGGTACAATCAAACTTCCAAGCTGACTTCAGCAAGGTACAGAAATGGTTTAGCTTGCACCAACTCTCCCTAAATGCAAAAAAAAACTGTCACTATGACCTTTGGCACACGACAACACCTGGCCAGACTCCTGTCCCTTCCCTACTTCGCCACCCTGGATGGCCAAAAACTTGAAGATGTCTCCTCGTTCCGTTACTTGGGGGTCTGGCTCAACAGCCATCTCTCCTTCTCTGACCACATCGATGATATCTCAAAAAAACTATGCCCCATGCTCAGTGCACTATATAGGAACCGCAGCAGCCTCCCTTCCCGAGTCTGACGTGAACTGGTCCTGAAGATGATACTCCCCTCCATCGACTACTGAGACATTGTATACAGTGCAGCCCCTAAGTCCAACCTATCTAAACTGGACACACTTTATAATGCCTTCTACCACTTTTCTCTTGATGCCTCTCCCCTCATCCACCACTGCAACCTCTACCGAGCCTTGGCACAACCATCCCTCAAAAACTGCCGCATCTCTCACTGTGCTAAATTTGTCTCCAACCTGTGGTTTGGATCCATCCCCTCCTACCTTGCCACCATGCTCACAGATGCCCCTTCCCCCTCCCATTATCTTAGATCCAGTGACTCCCACTAACTTTCAGTCCCTAGGTGGAAGACCTCTGCCGGTCAAGCTGCCTTCTCACACCGGCTACCCAAGCTCTGGAACGCCCTCCCACCACAAATTCAGCACTCCTCCTCTTCCTACTCTCTGTCTACTGCCCTAACAAACTTCCTTACTACAAATTGCTCCTGTCCCCAAACCTGCCATGCCCCACTATCCCCTTCCCAATGCCTGACCAGTGGCCCTAGCCTTGCTACAGAAGCTGGCATAAAACCCCAACCTTGCACTTATGTCCTGGGCCTATTTTGCCCTGTGTACTGTGTATAACTGTATAACTGTGATATATGTTCTCTGTTGTGTACCCTATGTATTGTGTATAATTGTGATATACGTCCTCTGTTGTTTACAGCTGTTACTACTGTGCTAATTTACCTTGCCTGCTGCTTCTTGTCACAAAAATTATTTGATACTATAATATCCTAAGCATTCAATGTGCGCTGCTTGTATATTCATATAATCATGTATCCTTATGCTGCTTTTTTGCTTCTGTTAAACTGTTTACTTGATAACCTGCGTGTTATCATATCCATGTCCCCCCCAAGGTTGCACTGGGAGACGAGCATCTTGTTGCTCAGTGTGCCTTTCCTGGTGAAACAATTGCAATAAATAAATAAATAAATGAAGGAAAGAATTGTTGAGCTCCTAGAGGCCAGTGAGGCACAGGACCCAAGGCAGCATAGAGTCACAGTGAGAAAGTCATGTCAGACGAATCTAATCAATTTCTTTTACTGAGTGACCAAAGTAATTGACCAGGGAGGGGCTGTGTACATGGCCTACCTAGACTTTTTTTTTTTTAACTTTATTTTTATTTTAACCACAACATCTTGTCAAACATTCAGTATCGATTACAAGTACAGTACATTATTTATACATTTACAGCTGATCTCCTCCAGTGGCATTCCTATTGGTTCACTGTTCTGTTAATGCTATTACTGAGTCGTAGCCTTCATTTCAAAGTTGTTTATGATGTTGCTTAAGTTAACTTAATATAAATCTTAAAACACTCATTTAATTTATAAATCTATTATCTTGAAAAAAACAATAACTTAAAGTTCATTAACCTAAAAACTTAAAATAAAAGACTGCCATCCGCTGCCCCTCTCCTCTCCCTCCCACTTTATTTTCTGTCAGACCATTCTTTCTTTCATTATCTTCCCACTCCTCCTCCCTCTGGCTTCCTCTTTAGATTAGCAGGAACAAACCCGGTCAAGGGTGAACTAATTATTCTTTTATCATATGTTTACCACATATATCTCCCATCTAGTCCATCTGTCGAGAAACTGGGCCTGCCTGTGCTGAATCGCAAAAGTGATCCTCTCCATCTCTTGTATTGAAGTGACTAAGTTAACCCATTCTTTTATAGTGGGGCTATCTCTCTGCCACCCGGCGTCTTGTAAGGGCCTTGAGTGCCGCTACACACAGGATGTGCCAAAGGTATTTGGCTTCATGTCCCTTCAAGGTCTTAGGGTCAATTCCCAACACTATATGCTTAGGGCCTATGTCCATAACTTCTGTAATGATTGCTTTTAGGTGTTTTATAAGATCCCCCCAGTAGTCTCTTATGCCAGGGCATTGCCAAAATGTGTGTGTGTGTGACCCGCAGAGGTTTCCCCGCACTCTCTCCAACATGCAGGGCTGCCTCCGGATTTGAATCTGGCCTGGATCTTAGGTACAGTAAAATATCTTATTCTAGTTTTCCACCGGAACTCACGCCAGGTAGGCAAGCTGGTGGAACCCCACTCCCCCCTCCAGCTCCTTTGCCACTCAATATCTCAATATCTTCTAGTTTCTCTCCTAGTTCCTCTTCCCACTTAATTTTAGTTCCTCTGGTACCATATCCTTGATCTATCTTCTGTCCTCTTGCCTTGTCCACCATTATTGGCCTCACCCTTCCTCTCCAACCTCCCCATCTCCTCATTCCCCACTCTTAAGGGCCCTTGGGTGGTAGCTTGTGCCCACATGACATCCAAATGGCACCCCATTCAAGGATCTTCCTCCTCCTCCCTCCTCCTACTCACATCAGGTAATGTTCACCCTAACTCTGACCCTGCTACAGCGACACCTACCTCCCTCAACCACCGGACTATGTATTGCCGCCCTTAACGCCTGCAGCCTCCTAAAAAATGGGACGCCTTCCAGGGCTGGGTCTACCAACACCAACTGGATATTATTGTGCTCACTGAAACCTGGCTCTCCCCCTTGACCCCTGACTCGTCTATAAACCTCACAGGGTACAACCTTTTCCGGGCGGATCAACAAGGTAAACATTGTGGGGGCTGTGCTGTATATACTAGGGAGGTCCTCCATGAACAACTACTCCCCACCCCCCAACTCCATCCTGGCCCACAGGCCATCACTTTAAAAGTCACACTAGGCACAACAAAATCCCCCCCCCCACTCCTCATCACCACAGTCTATATCCCTCCCAGGGAGCAGACACGGGCCTTCCACTCCATTCTGTCCTACCTGGCTACACTTCCGCCTCTAGCCAAGAAAATCATATTAGGGGACTTTAATATCAACTGGATAGACAAAGCTGCCACACCACTTATAGATGCCGCTACTGCCCAGGACCTTACACAGCTCGTCACATCCCCCACCAGACTAAACCAGCGCTTCCGGGTCCTCCTCACTACTGGACTTAGTGTTCACCAACACCCAAAATAAATCGTCAGTACAACTGTACTCCCAAATGCCATTAGTAACCACTCTCCGGTACTCTGCCATTGGGCGGGAAAAGCCCCCAAACCCCCAAGACTAATCTACCAGCGCAAACTTGGCCCAGGAAAACTTGCCCAACTAAAAATCTATCTCAGGTCGATGGACTGGTCCATTGTCACGAATACCTTTGACACTGGCCTAGCCCTAAACCACTTCATCCTTGCCTTTAACAACATCTGTGACAAAGTCACCCCAATCACCAAAAGAGTGGCCAAAGGTAACCCAGTGCCATGGGTCAGTGACCACCTCCTGGATCTCATGCGTAATAGAGACTCCCTATGACACGTCTCTGAGACTGGCCTGCCAGCTGACAGGCAGAAATATAGAGAAGCTAGGAACAAATGTACATGGTCCTTGCACAAAGCAAAAGTGGAGCATTACCAGACCTCACTCACCAACTCCTGGGGCTCAGGATAAAAGTTCTGGAACAACATCAAAGACCTGCGTGGCAAAGCTACCAACTCCACCCCCAGCCAGCTCAGGGTTGATGGGTGCCTTACCTCTGACCCAGCCCGAATGGCCAATGCCTTTAACGACACCTTCTCCAATCTTAGTCGGGTTCTCCCTCCTAACTTCTTTGACCCTACCCCTGACACACACCACCCACCCATGTGCCCCACCCTTTGCCTGCATGTCATCTCTCCCAAGGATGCTGAGCCTTACCTCAGGAGGGCTCTAAGTCACTCCCGATACAGCAGTGACACCCTAGACCCAGAGTGCCGACTCTCACTCACCGAGGTGCTTGACCCCCTCACCCATATTCTAAATCGCTCCTTATGCCAAGGGAAATTCCCCTCCCACTGGAAATCTGCCCATATCACGCCCATCTTCAAAAGTGGGGACCATGCCCTTACTAACAACTAACGACCCATTTCCATTCTCCCTCCCCTATCCAAGGCCCTTGAGAGGATAGTCTCTGACCAACTAACAGTTTACCTAGACAAATACAACCTGCTTAGCCCACAACAACATGGCTTCTGGAAGGGCCACAGCACCACCACGGCCCTTCTGGAACTCACCTCGTACATCCACTCGGCTCTAGATAGAGGATATACCGAAGGAGCTGTCTTCATAGATCTTACCAAGGTGTTCGACACTGTCAGTCATCATCCACCCTACTGTCCACTCTGACTAGTACCGGTTTCTCCCCGGATGCCCTGAGTTGTTTCTCAACCACCTGTCAAACCGCTCCCAGCAGGTTAAGATAGGTGACACTGTCTCCAGTAGACTACCCGTCCTCTCGGGTGTCCATGAGGAGGTCTGTTCTGGGAGCCCATAGCTTTTCTGCCTCTTTCTAAATTCCTCCCTAAGACCTGCCCTAGGAACCTTCTCCTCTATGCAGATGGCCATCCTCTATCGTCCAACACTGACCCTCTACAGCTCCGCCTACCCCTCCAATCCTCCTTCAGCACCGCAGAACTATGGCTTGCGGCCCATTGCCTTGTCCTGAACTATTCCAAGACTAAGGTTATGTACTTCTCCCATCCATCTAATTCAAAAAAGGCACTATGCCCACAACTTAGGACTGCCAACCATACCACCCTTGACCAGGTGGACTCCTTCAGATATCTAGGCCTAACACTTGACCCTGCACTCACATTCCACCAGCATATCCACCTCCTTTCTACTACCCTCAACGTGCAGCTCGGGCTCCTGTATCGCCTCAAACACTGCTTTACCCCTAATGCCTTAAGGCTAGCTGTCTCCTCCTCAGTCCTCTCCCTACTAGATTATGGTCTAGTCATCTAAGGGGCAGCTAACTCCTCAGCACTCAACAGACTACATGTCTCCCTAAATAAAGCTTGCCGCCTCACTTTAGGCTGTGACCGGCTAACTCATACATGCACACACTGTACAATGCAACCAACTGAGCTAGCCTTGACAATAGGCTCCAAGTTCCACACATGCCTCTTGGCAAAAAGTTTGCCCTTGGTCCCTGCCCTTCAGGTCTCGCACCAATAAGACTGGCCCAATCGGCTTAAAAGCACACTCAGTTATAAATAAACACCTGCTGTCTGTCCCACTGCTGGTACAGTACTCCCTATACCAGAGGTTCTTCAGCTGCGAGCCCCATCCTGGATGAATAGTCTGCCCCCACCGATTGCAAATGAGAACAGATTAGGATCCTTCAAAACCGCTCTTAGATCCCACCTACAGGCCTCAAACCTTTGTGCCTGTCCTTGACTAATACTTCATCCAATGACCGGCCTAGGCTACGGCTGGCTCCCCCCCTCATAACCCTGCCACTTACAGAGTCCCTCTTGTATAGCTCAGCTCTGTTATACCATATTGTGTTGCTTGTTGCCCTGCACTGTTATGCCATGTTGTGTTGCCTGTCTGCCCTAACTTGACCCTGGTCTCTCTGTGAGACCCACAAATGCCTCTGTAACTACTGTTTATGTAATACCTGACTATGTACTACTGTACTGCTATGTAACCTCTCTTCATTATGTAATACATGTGACGTGGAACCTTTGTGAGGGGTTCTTGACTCAA
This sequence comes from Neoceratodus forsteri, assembly GCA_016271365.2. NCBI lineage: Eukaryota > Metazoa > Chordata > Ceratodontiformes > Ceratodontidae > Neoceratodus > Neoceratodus forsteri. Next base: position 1,701,973,244 of record CM028129.1, on the reverse strand, counting down.
AGGTACTTCAATCTCAATAAATAAATAAATATTTGGAGTATAATAGTGTGATGGCCCCTCGTCCCATCGGCGAGGCCCATATTTTTTCAAAGGGAGGGGGAGGTACATCTGAGGCCCCCACCATTGCTGGCTTATTTAACTCTGCACAAATTCAGTTTTTCACTTGATAATATTTAAATCTGTCCCTTGGGATCAAGTCATATAGAGTCTGTGCTGCTTTGAATGGGATTGGCGTGCCTCCTTTCAAAATCTGCCATGGGGAATAGAATCCCCTGCGAGCCTGGGTCTTCAACCAAGGGTCATGGGTTGCTGGGACAAAATGCGCATTCCAGGCCTACCACTTATACTTCCACATGTGTTGCACTGTGCACTCTCTATTGGTCCCTCTCCTCCATCCTTCTAGGCTGCTTCCATCCCCCACAACTTTTGACCACCTAGCTGGGCCTACAGTTGTCTATTAAAAACAATAGCTTGCAGTGGGGGATCTTCCACTTGGCCTACTTCTATATTTTTCCAATGGGAAATTAAATTCGGGTGCTGCCACATTAATACTATTTTCATCTGTGAAGCAGTCCAGTACCCCAGCAAGTATGGAACTGCCAATCCCCCTTTGTCCTTGGGTAGATATAAAATGTTTTTGGAAATCCTCGGTCTTCTTGCCCCCCAGATAAAGGAGAGTAATTGTCTCTGCCAAGTTTCTAGCATTTGGTGAGGGACTCTACATGGAACTCCCTGAAATAAGTATAAGAAACGGGGGAGTATGTTAATTTTTGTGGCTTGTACCCGTGACAGCAGAGACAAGGGTAGAAAGGCCCATCTCTTGTAATCTTGGGTTATATCATTCACCAATTTGGGGTAATTATCTCTAAAAAGGCTTAATGGGTTCAATCCTAAATAGATCCCTAGGTATTTTAATTTATCCATTCCCCACAGCATTGGAAACCTTTTCCAGAACTCTAAAGGGACTTATTCGTGTTTAAAGTGTAGCCTGAAACCTCTGAGTATTTCTGAATTTGACTGAACGTCTCAGGGAGGGAAGTTTCTGGGTTGCTCAAAAAAAGCAGGACGTCATCTGCATATAACCCTAACTTATGTTCAGCCCCCCCCCCACTTCCACTTCATTTATCTCAGAATTCTGGCGAATCGCCTGAGCCAATGGCTCTACAAAAATGGCAAATAATAGGGGAGAGAGGGACATCCCTGCCTCATGCCTCTTTTCAAAGGAGAAGGCCTTCCCAAGGTGTCCATTTATTCACACACATGCTTTAGGGGTAACATAAAATTTGGTTATCAGTGTGGAGAATGCCTCCGAAAACCAAAACCTACCAGGGACACCTGCAAAAAGATCATAACACCTTATCAAATGCTTTTTAGGCATCCAGGCTCACGACCAGAGCTACTTGTTTCATCTTGTTTAAATGATCTAAGACATCCACGGCTCAACGGACACCATCCTGGGCATGACTTCCCATGACAAACCCGTCTAATCTTATATGCACAATCTGGGAATAATGCTTTCAATCGCCTGGTCATGATACCCACCATTATTTTATAGTCTGTGTTTAATATTGATATCGGCATATATAGGCACATAGTTGAGAGTCCTTGGTGAGCTTAGGTAACACTGCAACCACTGCGTATTTCCAAGATTGAGGAATCTCACCATCTTCTACCAGTAAGGAATTGTATACCCTTCCCAGGATTGGTACCAGCTGACCTCTGAAGAGCTTATAAAACTCCGCTGGGTAGCCATCCAATCTTGGGCACTTCCCTGTCTTAATTCTGGCTATTTTGACTGCTATTTCACATTCTTTTATAGGTGAAACCAGCCTGGTAGTTTCCCCCTCTCCAACCTGCTGTAACTGCAAGTCCTCTAAGTATTTGGCTATCTTTTCTGCCACAGGCTGAGTACCCATCTGATACAATTTCTGATAAAAATCAGTAAAGGTATCGGCTATGTCCACTGTATCAGTCTTGTAATGACCTGTGTATGGGTGTTTGATTTTAGTTGTAGTAGCTTTGACCTTTTTCTGCCTCAATCTGCTGGGCATTAGTCTTGATGCCGAGGTCCCCTCGTAATACTTCTGTTGAGCTATAACATATTTTGTTCTATCTTATATTGTAAAAATCGAGATTTAGGGATCTCTTAATTATTTGCACCTCTTTTTCTTTTTTGGTGTCATATTTCTCTTTTATAGAGTGCTCTATCTCCTTTATTTGGGTTTGCAGAGCTGTTCTGTGGGCTTCTCTCTCCCTCTTACATTGTAACTGCCTTTGAGATAAGGTTTCCCCTGAGAACCACCTTTATTGTATCCCACATAGGGTAGAGGGGTTAACCTGGAGGTATCATTATGCAGAAGGGATATGTTGATCATCTCCCCACTGATTCCTGATCTTCCTTTTTCTGTATTAAAGGCTAGGTTAAGGCACCATAATGTCCTTTTCCTGCTTTGTCCTAGCTGTAATTGCATTAACAGGGGTGCATGGTCAGAGATAAATCTCCCCTATTTCAATTTTCTTTCAACAGATTTGTATTTTGCTTCGATATTAAGCAGTAATCTATTCTGGTATACGTTTATGCACCAGAGAAAAGGTGTAATCTCTATGCTGACCCGTGAAAATCTCTCCACATGTCCAAATATCCTAACTCTGTCAGGAGCTTGTTAACCTTAGAAGCACTCTCCTATCTGACCTAGGAACCCCAGAGGATGTATCCAAATGAATATTTAATGCAAGGTTCAAATCTCTGCCTATAATTACAGTTCCATCCACCCACTCTGTCAATTTCATGCAGAGTCTCCTGTAAAATCATAATCTGAACCTGAAGGGGCATAGATTGAGGCCAATGTAATTATTTGGCCATTGTAAACCCCTTTCAAAGCTGCCAAGCAACCCTCCACATCCAGTATATGGCCCTTAGTTTCAAGGGTATGCTCTCCCCTCACTAGAACCACAGTCCCCTAACGGTGACCCCTTAAAATGTGGGAAGCCACTACCTGGGAGAATCCAAATTTTGTTTTAATTTATCAGTGTTCAGGTGAGAGAGGTGCGCCTCCTGAGCATGCAAAATTGTGAACTTCCACTTGACGTTGCTAATGATTTTACTTCTGTTGCTTAACATTAAAGGAAAGTATGACATTATTTGTCTTAGCCATTTACCTTCTGTGTTGATTTCCTGCATAATTATTCCAGGGCAGAGTGAAGTGACCTCTGAGGGCGGAGCACAGCAACAGACAAACAACAGTCCTTAAAGCACAACTTGGTTATAAACAAAATAACAACATCTATATATAACATCTATAACTAAGCGGTTAAAACTATCTTATACCAGCATAACATTTTATATACAGACAAGAAAACTTTAATAGGAAATAACTAGCAGAACTTCCAAGAAGAAAGCCTAACAATCGAGGCCTTTTGCCTTCAATAGTTGAGGAGGCGGGAAAAGTATTGTATTTCCCTATTGAAAGGGACCCTTTCCTGAGTCAAACCAAGGTGGTAGGCTCAAGATACAGGAAGTACCAGTGAACAGAACACGTAGGAGTTCTGCGCAAGTGCTTTTGCCACCCTCCCAGTCGCCCACTCTCTTTTTACTATCATTTGATCTCATAGAAGGTTCTCTCCCAAGATTCTCACATTTATCCTTCGACAAAACCTATAAACAATGTCATATCAGGTATCTAATCTTCATTTGTAAGCCATTACAAACTAGTACATTCCCCCTACTATAACAGAGATGCTAATTTTAAACTGTCTATTATTCCTTCAGGATCCCTTGAGGCAATATATTCCTTTCCATCTCTTTCTCTATCCTCTCCTCCTCTCAATCCCCAGGCATTGTTATTTTAGAATCAAACTACCAGACACATCAGCAGTTGCTACAGAATGTGAAAAATCATAACATGTTTTTTTAAACTGGGGACACTTTGAGGCCTATGGGGTTGAGAGTTCCTTTAACCAAAACTTGAAGTCACAAAGAGCAAGGTGCTGCACACATCTGTCTTTCAATGAAGGCAATTTCGCTGCTTGTGAAGCGTGCAGAGGTGGGTGTGTACTGGGCAGTAGAGAATGAACCTGCAGAGGGCCTTCAGAAATGAGTCTTATTTGGATAAATGGTACCGGGAATAATGCTGTAGACCACATCACCAAAGCTTATTGCAGGAAGAATCAAAGCTTCAACTAAGCACTTTTTTTTCAACTTTGGGACAGACAGTCCACCACCTGTAGTGGGCTCAAAGCTTTCTAAAGGATTTAGATGCAGAGCCTGAATGTGAAGTAAGCAATGGGTGATGGGCAGTACTAGACTGCCCAGGAGTGTACTGAAGCCAATGCCACAGGCAGAGGGCTTTATAGTCCCTGGAAGGTCTGGTACTGCCTATACTGCCACCCTGGAGGGTATTATTTCGCTAGAAAATGACAATGTGTGTACATTTTAACTAAGTAATAAAATAACTGAGGAAATCACTTTCAAAATGAATTCAAAGTGTAGAAAACAACTTTTTTTTAATAAAGTAATCCTTCTGTTTGTTTGCTATTCCATCTCCTGTCCCCCCCCCCGACACACACATCCACAGAGCTCAGAGAGCCATTCCCCCAGTCACCTCCAGTAAAAGAGATGGAGTTTGTTGTAAACTCTCCCCCAAGTAGTCAGTTGCCATCATTGCTGTACTTAAAAAAAAAGTTATACTAAAGTTCTCTGCCTTTCCTGCAAGAGTTTGGGATAATGGCCTACCTCGGGTGGGTTGAAGCATGAGGTGAAGCCGAGTGCTTCCATCATCCGCAAAGGGCCGTTAACCCTCCATAATGCACCCCCTGGAGTGCCTTATTGCAATTATGAAATTGGTCCCTATTAGTAAATCGAATATTTTTTAAGAAAACATTTTCTTTAGTAATTCCCTTGGCAATAAACGATAAAAAAAAATGTTAAATAAAAGTTAAAAAAGAAAAAGTAGTTCAATTTGGATGCTGTACTGGTGTCAACTTGCCAGTAGGTGGCACCAATGCTACACGTAGGCAGCTTTTTTCTTTTTTTTCTTTTTTTGTGCAGAATATGTAATGGTACTAGCGAGGGCAGGCAGTGGCTTCAGATTGTAGTGAGGCGTCGGACCAGGACAGAGTAGGTCATGTTCGCCAATGGTGACTGTTTTAGGTTGCCACCACGGGTTGCTTTCTCTCCAACAACTCATCGTGTCTGGCAGCTTCACTGCGCTTTCACCAACATCAGCTTATCGGGTCTGGCAGCCATGGATTGTGTTCATGCAGCTCTTTCTTGTTGGAATTATGGAGCCTATTATCTATTATTTAAAAAGAAATGGCAATTTATAATTGCTATGTAAAGAGCTGGGGAACAGTGAAAGAGAGCTAGGTTGACAAGAAATCCAACATTGTTTGTTTGTTTTCTGTTAACTGGATGACTGGTTCGCACTCCCTGTCAGGTCTCCATGTTGATTTGTGGAATTAGTGACAGTTAATCTCTAGATGGTTTAAAAAAAGAAAAATTGAACAGGCATAAATGAGGAGTTATAATGAAAGGAAGGTGAAACCATGCATTTATTAAGTTTCTTTTTTCCCCCAAACTTGTATTGATAGGAAGGAGCCCACAATATGGCATGGCAGTCATATCTGCTGTGGGCATTTCTGTGCAGGACAGAGGTGGATGGCTCAAAGGTGACTGCACAACCTGTTTGTCTGGGAGTACTTTCAGCCGGATGTTGTGTTAGGATAACGATCCAACTGAAAGTAGCTCTCGGCCAATCAGGATTCAGCATTCTTTTAACCCATTTCATACTTATGAATATAACATGTTTGGCTGTAGTAGAGAAACTCCGACAAGCAGGGAACAATGATTCCATGGAATACATATACTGTCGCTGTCTAATGAAGACCTGTGGACATTGGCGGCTCCCATCTCTCCACAAGAGGTACTGGAGGCTATTAAATTCTTAAATAATGCAGTGGTACTGGAAGATGATGAATTACCTGGGGAATTTTATAAGAGAGATGTTGAAGAACTGGGGGGAGTATTGGCTGAAGTCTGGAGTTCTTTTGTTATGGTTAACCAGAAGGCTTCAGCTTTTTAAACGGGATGGTTTTCTTTCTGTGTAAAAAAGGTGAACTAGCAGATATAAGGAATTGGAGGCCTTTAACTCTCCTGAACACTGATATCAAAATTCTAGCCAAAATATTAAGTAGACTTCTAGCTGTAGCTGCTTCCATGGTAATAATCATTTCCCAAACATGTGCCGTACTCAGGCAAGAAAATCCAGGACAACCTTTTTCTACTGAAGGAAATTTTTGATAGTGGGAAGAGGGGAGGTTAGGTCTTCTCCTGGCTTTATACCAGGAGAAGGTTGTTGAAAGGGTATGGCATGATTTTTTGTATTATGTTTACAATATTATGGGATACCTCCCAAGTTTATGAATTGGATTAAAATGCTGTATATGACAGCTCCAGTAGTCCTGCGTGTAAATGGGAGTTTTGGTACCATGCACAATTTGGTCATAGGAGTCAAGCGAGGCTGCCCACTCAGTCCTATACTATACACCTTTTGTATTGATCCACTCCTATGAAAAATAGAGGCCGGCCAATCTATAACTCAATTTCAGATAGAGGTGCCTCCTGTTATGCAACTTCTGCCTTTTGTTCCTTTGTTTGTTTGCTGTTTCTTAACCAAACTGAAGTTCCCATTGCTGCCACACCAGCCAAGTTGCAAACTTGTCCAATATCATACTGTAAAACAGTCCTGTAAAACATCTACATCTGTCTGTGAGAGAACGAGAGACAGGTATTCTTCCTCAGTCAGTGCTGCTCCATTTCGGTTGCTACTGCACCAATTCCTGCCTCACTGCCCAGTGAGTGAAAATACCTGCTGCTGCACTTCTCTTCATTATCCACTGCACACCAACTACAAGTCTCTGGTGGCTCTGGAAAATAATTTTGTTTGGCACTTGGAAGGAGGATTCAGGGTCCATTGCCATTTTGGTCCAGTCTCAAGCTACACTCTGTCACATCACCATGCCACCAGCATAAACAGATAGCAGTGGCAGAAGTGTCTCCACTTTAAACCTCCCACTGATGGACTCCTTGGACACAATAGCAGCCAACTAGTACCAGAGGTAATGCCCCCCTCTTCACTCATTTGCACACTGATGCCTCCTGCTCCACCCCTGCTTCACCAATCCGATTCCTACCTGTTGCCAGTGGCAGTGATAAAAAAAATAATTTAGCAAAGAAAATTGCATGGGGTCCTGGTGTGTCTGCTCACTTATAGTGCCCCATCCCCCATACTGAATTATAGGGCGCACAGTGGCAGAGCCAGGTTTAGGAGTTGGGTGGGCAAGTCAGTCAGCTGGAGGATCCAAATGGCAGCAAGCACAAATGACAATTCAAAGATGCGTTATGACCAGAAGCACAAAAACACACATACACCATCCTGTTCAGCAACACCAACAAAATGTTACTGTTCCACATGCCCAACCCCCCCCAAGCATAAACCCAGTTCCCCGGTCAGTAAATTCCCCTTTTTAGACTTCGGCTCATCAAAGCCACACAAATGGACAACTCCCCACCAGGTGCCCCCGCCCACATTGTGAGCTCCCCTTTCACATGACCAGCTACTTGCACAGCCACAGCCATCACCCTCCCCCGTACACACATACATACAGTCAACCCCCTCACACTCACGCGCATGCGAGTGAACAAACACAGTGAAACCCACATTCTGTACTCACAAAAACACACGCACTGAAAGTCACATACTGTATATACACGCACACACACACACACACATACACATATACACACACACACACTGAAAGTCACATACTGTATATACACACACACACACACACACACACTGAAAGTCACATACTGTATATACACACACACACACACACACACATACACATATACACACACACACACCCTCTTTTCACTTAGTCTGCACCCAGTGGAATCTGGCACTGTATGTGAATGGCGATCTGATATCTTAAATTTTACCCTGCATACAAAAGCTGCCCTGCAGCCTCTTCATCCATTATCAACATGAAAAAAATTAACATGTTTTTCTAAGTGAAATCAAGTGGGGGCATCCCATTCACTGTTCAAACCTTGCCAATGTTCATTCCAGAAATAAAACACAGGCGATCATATTGCCACTGAGTTCCCTAAAGGAGAATCATTTGTGTTAAGTGTGGACCACTCGAGGAATTTAAATTGACATAATGGGCATGGACCAGGCCCGTTATTTCAATTTAAATTCTTCGAGTGGCCCACACTTTTCATATGGAACAATTTACATTTCAATTTTTGAGGCTTTATTTTGAGTACTGTTAATGTTCAGTGATGTAATAAAAGTGTTTTTTACCAAGTACTGATTTATTTAAAAATGAAACAAGCATTTATTTTGTTTAGTAACCTTAGTCTCATGTAGTATGTTAAATAAGTAGATTGACAGTCATCTTAGCATCTTTTTTAATAGAGAAGTAAGTAGTAGTTACTTTGTAAAGTGTCACTATTGGACTCATGCTACATTGGGACACATGTCAGTGGTTCTCCAGGCTACTACCATGTGTTCATGTTCTGAATATGATAGCGCACGCCAGCCAGCTGATTGCAGGCATGGCTTTCTGACCCACTGAAATGGGAAACAGTAGGAGAGGCTGCGCATGCAGTGTGTCATTGGTGCAGTCTCACAGCATGGAAGGAAAACTGTCCTGTTGTCCCAAAATATAGAGCAGTCTGCCCAGTGCACACTCCACGGTAACCCAGCCATCCCACTTACCCACCCAAATGGCTAGTCCCCAACATGGCTAGCTCACATCAGCTATCCAGCCCCTATTGCCAGTTCCTTTCAACAACACAAACCAGCTCCCACCACCAACATAGCCATCTCCCAGTTCCAACAAGCTTTGAATTCAGCTCAGCTCTGACACACACAGGCAGCTCCACCCACCAACACAATCAGTTCCACCACAAACACAGCTCCTCACTAACACAGCTACCTCCCCATTTCAACAAGCTTTAACTTCCTATATATGTACAGCTTCCAAAACCACAGCAAGCTCAACCCCACACCCATGGCCAGCTCAGCCCCATGACACAACCTGCACCCACCCCTAAACATATGGCCAATGTCCCCCACCCCACACACACAGCCAGCCCTGTACCCCCACCTCCCCTACACACACGGGCTGCCCCCACACACACAGCCAGCTCCCTACACACACAGCCAGCTCCCCTCCACTCACAGCCAGCTCCCCACACACACACAGCCAGCTCACCCCTCTCCACACATGGCCAGCTCAGCCCCCTACACACATGGCCAGGTCACACCCCTGACACATCCAACTCCCCCGACTACATACATGGCCAACTCTCCCCTCCCAACACAGCCAGCTCCCACCTACACATACAGCCATAGCTAGCCCCACAAATACATAGCCAGTTCCCCACCTACACACACCATCAGCCCCCCCTACAAACACATGCCACCAGTTCCACCTCCAACTCACACACACAGCCATGGCTAGCTCCCCACACAGACACACACACACACACAGTCAGCCACCCATTCCTAAACCAGTCCTCCCACCCTCACACTGTTGGCTGTCCCCTGGATACACCAGCTACCCTGAAGCCCCCCAGCCACCACAGTCAGCTTCCCCCCACTCCATGGCCAACTTCTAACCAACTCATGGCCAGCTATCCACCAACACAAGTAGTCATTACTTTTTTCAGGCCACCATGAGTTCAGCGTTTGTATCCAAAAGTCAAAGTAGTAGCCAGATCAGTTTAATCTATGTAGGTACAGGAAATATTAGCCACCCTGCTCCACCAGTAAAATCAGCAAACTAAAGCAGCCCATCCCAAAACACTTAGGCCCCAATATTCAAAGCCATGGGGCTTTCTGGCGCAGCTAGATGCGCTGCCCAAAGAAATGGACTATTGTTCAACGTGTTGAAGCCCATTCCTAAAGAATGACAAGGTTTTAGTTGAGAAACCCCAACAATCACTTACAAAGCTAGGTAAAGGTCTTAAAGATGTCCCCTATGAGGATAGGTTGAACATACTCCATCTATGGCCAATGGAGGTCAGACAGAGGAGGGGTGACTTGCTACTTTTAAAATTTTGCAGCAAAAGGAACTTATGGATGAATTAGACATAAGACGAAAGTACAGAATTATAGTTTCAGAAGACACAACTTACAGTTGGTTGACTGTAAATCTAGGACAGACTTGAGGAAGTTTAGTTATAAGCTGAGAACCATTAGGGAATGGAATAACCTGCCTCAGGATATTGTAGCGATGTCAAGTTTTGGCATTTTTAAGAGTAGACTTGATAAATACATTTTGGTTAATAATTTTGGTTGCCTCCACTGAATAGTGGGGACGGATATATGGACTAGTAGCCTTCTGCTGTTCTAAAATTATGGGCGGCACAAATAACTGTTATATTCAAATGAGATGCATGAATGCGATCTCATCTGAATATAACAAATAAAGTGGGCTGCACAAATGGGGCGACTGACAATGCACTGGCGTGTCCCTGGTCAGCCTGAATACCTGGAATGGGGATGCATGGCGTATCCCCAGATGCGTCATGCCCAAATTCCAGATATTCAGACCAAAAGATGTAAATGGAGCCATTAGGCTTGCAAGGTGCAAAGGGGCCAGTTCCATGTCATTATGGCCCCATTTGCATGTGTGCAGCAGGTATGCTCCCGGCAGGATGCGTCAGGAGGTCTGCATCCCCCCAGCCCAGTCCAGTGCTGTGTAGCAGCACAACTCCTTCCATACTCTAGTGCCCCCCTCCCAACCCCAATACCTGATAGCAGCATACTCCTGAAAAGGAGTATTATTCATTTCTCTGGTAGTTTAGTGGCACCCCTCTCCCAATCCTGATACCCAGTTGCGGCATACTCCATGAAATAAGTATGTTTCATTTCCCTGGTAGTCTAGCAGCACCCCACTCCCTACCCCGATATCCAATTACAGCATACTCCATGAAATAATATGTTTTATTTTCCTGTTGTCTAGTGGCACCCCTCCCCGTCCCTGATCCCCGATCGGCAATTGAGAAATGAAAAGATCCCACTCCCTGGAAGTCTAGTGGACCCTGCCCCCACCCATGCAGGAACCCACATCCCACCCCACTCCCCCCTTCCCTGCAGTGGCAGGCAGTTGGCAAGCAGCACATCCCTCCACACACCACCACTGCTGCCCGCCACTATCACAGTATGGATCTTTGTATCATGATAGTGGAAGTTTCAGTCTTTATATTAGAAGACAGAATTCACAGGCAGGAATCCCAATCCAATATCTACTTTTAAAAAATCAGTGACCTAAAAATAGAGGTGTCAAAGTATTTGAAGCTAGAGAATTGAGGGTGTTGCACAATTTCTGAGTATTTAGCCCTGAGGTTTGAACTACCAGTGGCTGTGGACACTTGAAGTGGAGAGGGTTTGTAGATTTCTTGCCTCTCCCAACCTCAGGTAGGAGCCAAACCTCAAATCATCATAGCAAACTTCCTGCTATTAGGGAGAGAGAGAGAGAGAGAGAGAGAGAGAGAGAGAGAGAGAGAGAGAGAGAGAGAGAGAGAGAGAGAGAGAGAGAGAGAGAGAGAGAGAGAGAGAGAGAGAGAGAGAGAGAGAGAGAGAGACCTGTACATGGAGGGAGAGAAAATATATTTATCCAAGACTTTTCTTCTTCTAAGTTAATGGCAAAAGGAAAGCTTTTACTGGTGTCAGGAAAGATATGTAGAGACTAGAGATTAATTATTTCATTAAATACTCTGCCATCTTGGTTATTCTGCAGAATAGTGGCCCATATCAATGTGATTCCTCTGAAGCTGCTTATGCCATCATTGAAAGTCATGTAGTGGAACAAACACTTTGCAGCTGACAGAATTTCAAACAGCCCCCAGAATCCTGAATCAATGCATGCCAGCACTACTACAAACCATGGCAGTTCTACAGCTGTACAATCTATCAAACATCCATCCAAGTTAGTACAAATGGTGACAGATCAAAGTAGCCCTCCCCACCCAATTTCATGTGCAGCAGCTGCCAGCTTGAATCTGTCAACTAAATGGGCTGCAAAACCCCAGAGAAAAATTGTTCCTTGAACCAAAATGAGACAAACTGGCTCACACCACACCTTGAAACAGAAGTCATCCCAGATTACGAGATCTAGAAGCAGAAGCATGGGTAGTTGGCAGCATAAAGAAAACTTACAGATTTGTTCACCTGAACCTGAAACACCGGCATTGGAAAGGGATAACTCAGTAGAAATAGAATGAATATAGGTGGGTCCTCTGTAGTTGAGCAGGTCAGTGATTTACACGAGCAGGTCAAACAAGTGGAGCGGGTAAGAGGCACTGAGGCAGAACACTTGCAAGTTCAGCGTGGAGTTGTTGAAATTACATTTTGACTGCTATAGGGGTTCACTTTATAGCTATGGGAAACAAACCATTTTGTAATTTTAACATCGCTCCCCACACTGTCAGCTGGTTACAGTTGATGCCAAGCCCTGACTGTAGGAGACTCCAGATGTCCTCCTCTGATCCAGTCAGTTCTGTGACCCAGTCAGCTCTATGCCGCTTCCCCAGTCTGACCTGAGTACTCACCCATGATGGCATCTTCCTCTTCCCGATCTGGCCATGGAATTCCTGCAACTACTTCTGCTTTCCGATGTTCTCTTGTATACTGTATGGTGTGTAGCCTCCGATTGTTACACACACAGAAGGGTAGTGCTGTAAAGTCATGGGCCCTGTCCTAAAGGCTGCCATGGAGATAAGGCTTTAGGAAAAGCATAAAATTATTTAATTCTATGGAGGCAAGCTGGTGTCCAGTTTGGGGCTGCTATCAACTGGCAGTGATGCTCACTCAGTCTCTAACAGTTGATATCAGTACCACAGCTCCTCTCGTAACTTTGCTTTGTGCTCATCCAAAGGGGAGGTGTATACTGTTTGAGCCCAGGCTTAAATCTGCCAATGACTTCTGAAAGTCCCCAAGTTCCAGAGCTACCCAACTACTGCCTAAATTGGCAAGAGATTCCACATTCATGTTTCATTTTAGGGGAGCAGTATAGCATAGTGGTTAAGTACACTGAACTGTAAACCTGAAGAACTGGGTTTGAATCTCCCAGCCAGCAGCTACATACTGTGTGACCACAAACACGTTACTTAACTTTCTTGTACTTCCAGGATGCACCTAGAAACAAGCCTCAGCTTAGTGTGTCTTTCTTGGGCAGCAATTTTTAGAAAGAATTTGTGAGAGCCTGTGGATGAGCATTAGAACTGCCTGCACTTGCTGCATCCTACATTAGCAGGTGTAATGTGAGAGAGACCAGATCCCAGGTAACAGCACTCTTTCCCAGCTAAATGATGTTGCTCTACCCTTGCAGTAGCATTTGACTGTTTGCCTTGAAACTGGGGAGGGGCTATAAATCATGTAGAACAAGGTCTTGTTAACCCTGCTACAACAGGCAGTGGCAGGTCAAGGCAGTACTTGGGGTCATCGGAACACACCGTCCCCAGAATGACATGAACAGAAGCCACTTTCCAAGTTAAACAATTAAAGAGCTATTGACACTCTCTGGTCAGGCAACTCATGGAAAGGAGTTGCATGCCCAAAGACCCCAGTTGCCTATGATCTGATTTTTTTTTTTTTTATCTAGGCATTAATAAGAAATTAAATGTTCAATAATTGCAATCATTCATCTGTGCTTGTTAGCCACTGGTGTTTCCCCACCCCAAAACAGTGGTTTGATGACATTATTTAGGAGGTTACAGGGCTACCACCGGCATAGATTGTGACTGAGAGCAGTTATGTCTCAGGCATACAAGTATTTTAGTTTAGAGGCTTGCACATGTTAAGGGGTATACAAATGTATTACTATCCTCTTAACATGTGCAAGAGCCAACAAAGTAAAATACTTGTGTTTAACCAATGTCACTGCTCCTGATCTGTATCTATACCCATTAGTAGACCTGTAGACCCTTCTCTACCTAACGTCATCAAAATGCTGTTTTTAGTGGCAGGACTGTGGTGGGCTCTGAGTGGCTATCTGTAATACAGAAGAGAGATTGCAGGTAATGAACATTAAATTTCTAATTAATGGCAGTATAAAAAAAATCAAATCATAGGTGATTTAGGTCCTCAGCTAGGCAACTCTTTGCAGTAAGTTGTGGGATTTAATCGTGGGTCTCCAGATTCTTGGAGCCCCATCCTAGAGAGCTCCAAATATGTTGAGTAGGAGGGAGCAAAGTAAGAATCATAGGAACATTGAAACATGTCAGCTGAAAAACTTAAAGCCCATTGCATCTGCTCATTTTCCTACTTGTGTCTTACTGACCTACACTTGGTTGTGCCTGTGCTAACATACATGTCTCCCCCCCCCCACTCTCCACCTACCCTGGCACAGTTTTCACCAACCCCTTCTTATTGACCCATATTCTCTTAAAACTGGTCACCATCTTTAGTCTATCGCACAATATCTCTGCTAGCCCCATTGTCCAAGATCATGGCAAGGATTGTTTATGACCAATTTAAAGAGCATCTGGATAAAGGCAATTTATTAACTCATTGCCAGCATTAGATATAATCATAGCATGCTTCCTGCAGTGCTTAAAGTCTCTAATGATCTCCTGAGGGCCTTGGACAGTGGGGACATGGTGCCTGTGTTCTTTCTGTATCTTTCTAAAGCTTTTGATCTGGTACACCACAGTCATCTGCTTACCAAGTTCCTGGTACTTGGCTTGTCTGATTTAGTAATTCTGTGGTTTCAGAACTATCTTTCTGATAGATTTCAGTCAGTTTCTCTGAACTGTATCTCATCTCCTCCTATTCAGCACTGTTATTGGAGTTCCCATGGGTTTATACTGGGATCTATTTCATTTGGCAGAGTTCTCAGCATCCTGGAGGGGTTCCAGCATTGGGAAATTACTCTTCCTTCCCTCCTTTCTCCTTCATCCTTTCTACTTAACTCGCCCTCGCCTGAATCTACTCTCTGGCAGGGTTCTCAGCATCCTGAAGAGCCAAGTCTTAGGCAAGTTTTTCTCCCACCCTCCTCCTCCTTCCCTTTACCATCCCTCTACTGTTTCTACCCAACTTGTCCTTGCCTACATCTGCTCCTTATTCTAAGTCCTGGCCTCATTCCATCACTGGTAGCGATCTCCACACTCTGAAGGGTCATCCTTCCCTACCATATCCCTTACCCCCACCTTCCTCCTGCCCCCCTCTCTACACCCCTGCATTTAAACAAAGGAATTAGTTCACTTGAGCTAACTTGCACTTTTTGTTCTGTCTGAGGTGCTCCCATATTGCACTAGCCCTGTGTTAACTTGCCCCCCGTAATTTATTTTTTGCTCACTTTGCTCTGGTAATATCCCCCCCATCATTATCCTCTCCTTTCCCCAGCTGGTTTCTCCTCTCCGCCCCCTGCCCTCCTTGATGTCCCCTCACTGCACCTCATTCATTCATTCATTCATGGCACTTGGATT
Organism: Neoceratodus forsteri; assembly: GCA_016271365.2. Lineage (NCBI taxonomy): Eukaryota > Metazoa > Chordata > Ceratodontiformes > Ceratodontidae > Neoceratodus > Neoceratodus forsteri. Next base: position 1,701,957,742 of record CM028129.1, on the reverse strand, counting down.
AATATCCCAGTACTGACACTGTAGTCAGCATGAGAGGGGTACTGCACTTCTGAGGTGCCGTCTTTCAGATGAGACGTTAAACCGAAGTCCCATCTGCCTGGATTGGTGGTAGTTCAGGTGGATGTTAAAGATCCCATTGCACTTATCAAAAGTATAGGGAATTTTATTAAGTATATAAACATGTAACAAAACACAAAAGAAAATTTACAAGAAGAATCTGTTCCTAATATGTAATGCTAAATGCAATCGTGTTTATAGTATAAATTAAATATTCATTTATACTTAATAATATGAGAAAACCCTTTCCACCAATTTTGACCTTATTTGTATTATATATACATCTGTGTTTCTTTTAAATATACTTTCAGCAATTCTTTTATAACCATTTGGCAATAACCCTCATAAGAGATTTTTTTCTGATATATAACCCATTGGCATCTAAACTGCCATAACTAGAATCATAAACATCCCCCAAAAAAGTACTATGATCAAATGATATAAAACTGGAAGGATAAATACCTTTGACTAAATTTCACAATTAAATTAGATAACCAGGAAAAATTCAACTTTTTTGCAACATATCCCCAGCTTTTTTGAATAGGAGCACTGTAATAAAAATGTTCCATTGTTTCTTCCTGGTTAATACTTTCAGGGTATGGACAATTCCTTTCTTCTTTAGCTTTATATTTAGCATTTCCTCTAAGATTTAGTTTACCATACATTATGAGCCACTGGATTTGCCACATAAGGCCGGAATTCTAGGATTATTCAGTTGTTATAGTATAAATGAATTGTGTGCTGAAGTCATCTGCCATTTATATAGTTTTTGAACTGCTGGTCTGAAACAGACAGGAATGTGAGTATGCAGGTTAAGCTTTGGAGCCAAGTGTTGCCATGTCTTAAAGTAATGTCCCAAAGCCATCCTAATACAAATACACTTTCTGCTATCCAGTCATAATAGCCCACTTTTAATTGATTATGAAAAAGTGAATAAAAAAAATGGGGTCTAATATTCCGAGTCCTCCTTTCTTTTTCTCCAGGTAGGTAAAACATCTTTTGACCGGATTTAATCTATTACCCCATAACATCTGGAAGAAAATGCTGTACAGCTGGGTCTCATACTGGGTCAGTAGAGGAAATATCACGGCGACATATTGTAAGCAGGGCACTAAAAATTGTTTAAGGGCATGAATACGTTTCAACTTAGAAAATTTCCACTGCCTCCATCTGGATGCTTTTATTTCAACTTTTTTTAATGCAATGTCCCAATTTTCTTCTGGGAGGTTTTGTGAACCAAAAAGGATTCCTAAAATACGAAGTGGTTCAGTAGTTATTGAAATATTATTTTGAGTAAAATCATTGAGAAGTCCTGTGCCTATAGTTAGGCCTCTAGTTTTTTCAATATTAAGTTTTGCATTTGACACTCTTGAAAATAATTTGAATTCATTGAAAAACTCTTGAAGTTGTTCAGTTTGTGTAAAAAATAGGCAGACATCATCTGCATATGCTTGTACAAGTAACTGTGTTCTTAAATATGGACCAAAAATCCCTGTCCACTTAGGAAGGATTGATAATGACCATAAAAGAGGTTCTAAGGAAAAAATATATAATAAGGTACTTAAAGGGCAACCCTGACGAACACCAGTTTTTAGTGTGATGTCTTTAGTTTGAGTACCTTTAATAAAAGGAAACACCAAGGCAGATGTGTATAAGGGCTGAATAATAGTTATAATCTGAGAGGGATCCCAAAGTATTGTAACACGAGAAACAAGTGAGGGTGATGTACTCATCAAAGGCTTTCTCCAAATATGCAGAAATTAAATACCCAGTTGTTCCTTCTAAAGATAAATGCTCTGTTGTGTCCCTTACTACCATAATGGCAGATTGAATCCATCTGTCCTGTAACCACAGTATTGATAAGGAGATATCACTTTAGCAGCATACTTTTTAAGCCTATTGTTGAGGAGCATTGTAAAATCTTATAGTCTGAATTTAAGATTGTAATGGGTCTCCAGTTTTTAATGTCACCCATATCCCTGGTTTAAAAATATGAATTATTAATCCTTCCAAAAGGAGGGAGGCGGAGTCTTTGCTATCATGAAGAATTGATATACTAAATACAAACATTTTACTATTTCTGCTTTAAAAGTTTTATAAAATAAGTTTGGGAGACCATCAAGCCCTGGTGAAACTTCATTTCTTAAAGTCTGAATAACTGATTCCAGTTCATCCATGGAAAATGGCCCTAGTAGCTTAGTAGCCTCCAGTGGCAAAGAAGGGCTAGAAAAGCACCTAGATATTCATAAATATTTTTTCCAGGATGGGGAACTAGGATATAAAAGTTCATAGTGAATTTTTATAATTTCACCTATTTAACCAACCAACCAATTATTTTACCAGGTGAGACACACTAAGCTGAAAACTTGTTTGCAGGTGCAACCTGGGAGCACAAGGAAGTTAAGTGACTTGCTCAGGGTCACACAGTATGCACCTAGGGGGCTGTGGGATTCAAACCCAGGTCTCCAGATTTGCAGCTCAGAGCCTTAACCCACTGCGCCATACTGCCTCCTATTTCTGTTGTATTGACAGTTTTTTTCCCCATTAGCCACAAGATAATCCAATTTAGTTGTTTCTCTCAATGCTCTACAAATCTCAAAGGGATCACCAATCAAAGTTTTTGAGTGCTGCTAGAGAACATGGCTTGAAGTGTTTGAGCTCTATCATATTGAAACTGCTTCATTTCTTCCTTTATGTTTTCAATTTGTTTGGAATACTCTCCGAGAGGTATAGGCAATAGATATTAACTTTTGTAGCTGCTTCCTAAGTTTTAGGTATGTAAAAAATTAGTGTTTCTATTTTGGGTTCCATATTTTTAAACCACTTACTTAAATCAGATTTTGTATCCATCCACCATTCCCCAAATCAGAATATACAAAAGCAACTGATAGTCGGGCTTTAAGAATGGCCAGAATAGTGTTTTTAACCAGTGGATCGGTAAGAATGGAAGTGTTCAATTCCCATCTATTTTTTTCTTTGGGTGTCACAGTTATTTGTTCGAATGAACAGATTAAAAGAAGATGGTCTGAAACTCCACCAGTAATATCTGAAAGACTCCAACAAGAACCAATGGGGATACAAACATGTAATCAATAGTGGTTTGAGTTTACCCTTATAAAAGTACATTGGGGCCCTGAATTATACTTAGAACAGTTGATAAGGCCTGCTAATCTAATGATTGTTTCTAAAGCATTGGAATCACAATAGAGTTTTTTATTAGATTGCCCTTTAGTTAACAAACTACAATTAAAATCCCCCCCAAAGAAAATCCTATATGAAGTTACCAGTAAGGGTTGTATAGCTTTCATACTATTTACGCTATCAGATTTTGTTTGGGGATTATAAATGTTGATAAATCTACTGTCTATATTATTCCATTTTCCATCAAGAATTAATACTCTTCTTGGAATCAAATTAATTAACTCATAAAGTGAGAATTGATAGGAATTAAACAAAAGTCCCACCCTCAAGCACTATCCATGCCAAAGGACCAATAAGAGGGGCCCTAAGGCCAATCCCTTTTAAAGGATGACACTTGCTCGATGGAAAACATCCAAGTCTCTTGTATAAAGCAAACGGACATATGTTCATCATGCATATACTGGAACAAAGCCTGTCTTTTTACTGTATTTAAAATACTATGTACATTCAAAGATCCCCATTTCTGCAATGCCATTTCTAGTTAGAGAAAAAATAACTTGTTTCCTTTTTTTTTTTTTTTTTTTTAGCCTTTATACTCCTCAGCAGTTAACCCTGCCAAATCTTGTATAGATGTTTGGGAATCTGAGTCACCAACATTCATTTCAGAACTCCCCAGTTCGTGAATAATGCAGCATAAGAATTTTGAGTTTCTAGAGAAACAGGAATGGGAGAAGTTTTGTTTTAAGTTTCTTGAGGACCTTCTAGGAGGTAAAGGTGAGAAAGGAGATTCATCAACTGAAATTTTATCTGGGCTAGCTGGATCCGAATAACATACAGGTTCCAGGAGCGCAGAATCAGAAGGGTCTACTCCTAAGCCTTCTTCTTTAACCTCACCAAAAATAGTCTCTGTAGTTTCAATTTTAAGAGGGACCAAAGAAGGGGTGGTGGGGTTTGAGAGTGGATACAGCCCTCTCTTTCTGTTGTTGGGGAATATTAGATTCAGTAGGGACAGGGGGCAGTTTTGAAGAAGCCTCCTGTGCCTGTTGTATTAGTAAATCAGGGCTAATACAAGAAACTTTGTTTTTAGGCACTCAAAGACATTCCCGAAATACATGGCCAAAACCTTCACATAGATCACATTTGGTGTGATTAGCACAATGCATAGTTACATGCCCAATTTCCCCACAGTTGTCGCATCTGGGTTGATCACACACACTAGAGAGGTGAGTCTTGGAGCCACTTTTATAACAGGCTCTCAATTGTCCCCTGTAAAACAAGCCTCTCTATCTCTGCCTAGCAGAAAAGAATTAGGTATATGTCCAGTCCCCAATCAGATTGCCTTAGTTTAACTTTATATTTCCATCTCCCAGTCCAAATTTGTTCTGAGTCTAGAATGGGTTTAGGTTTACTAAGAATTTCACATTTTTGTGATAATCAGTAATTTATGTCCTCTACATGGACCCTTCATTCTGAAACATCACAGTAACAAACTTAATTAGTGCTTTTGTAAGTGGAATGACCAAAAGGGGTCCATGTAGGGGAAAAACTTACCTGCCCATAGCTCCTCAGAATAACGCATACGAGGTTCTAAAGCCCACATCAGAATTGTCTTCTCCAGAAATACTAATAAATGTGAAAAATCTTTAGGGTGAAATGCAAAGAGTCTTTCAACAAACATTTCCCAACATAGTATCTGTCAGGACGATCAGTCAATCTTCCTTTATAGTGGATTCAACAGCGTTCGCCTTGAAGCAGCTTCTCTCCTAGATGTAGAAAAAGTTCAGACATTAAGGGTTTTTATTTTCTGTGATGGACACCTCACTGTCTACAGGAGGATCTATAGACAAAGCTAGAGTTTTCTTCATTTCAGGGGTATCACATTTTTTTTATTTCAGCAGAAGATGCTGATTTATCAGAAGACAAAGCTGTCATTAAGGAGATTTCTGTAATTGAGTATTATCACTCTCAGCAAAATTGGTTTCTTTTGGTTTCCAGTTAGGTACAGAGCTGCAAGTTAAAGGCTGTGTCCCATATTGGGTCTGGAGTCCAAGTCCCAGATGCTGTCTTCTCCCAACCAGCCCCTAGGAGAGCTTTTTGAGGTGACCAAGTCTCATCATGAAAAAAATGTCTCTTTCTCTTTAATTTGTGCAGGGTTTGTCTTCATCTTCTCCGAGAGTGTTTCTCTTGTCTGCACCCCAGAGTTTCCGAGCTCCGACTGGAGTTTTTTACTTTTAATAGTCTGTGCAAAGCTAAATTCAGTAACCACTGTTTGCCGTGAGGCTTCAGTTTGAAATTTTATAAGAGCTGTCTTTTCCGTCGGCTTTTCCAGCATTACAGGTGATTTAAACACAAATCCTGATAGTTTAGTCATTTGGAGCTTTTGGACAGAAGTAGAAGGTTCAACCTCCGTCGACTGAGCTACTTTTGGTGTACATTGGTTAATTGATAGTTTCAAAGCAAGGTTATCAGATACAGACATTGCAATAGTGATTTCAGGCTTTTGGCACTCGCTCTAAGAGCGCTTTTACTACCAGCCTTCAGAATTTCCACATTGTTTTATGCTTCAGTTAAAATGGGTGATACTTGGATCACTGACTCACCCTTAGTCGTCAGGCTTTCGCTTTCTCTCTGAGTCATCTCCTCTGCTGTCAGGCCTTTCCATCAGCTTGTCAAAGGAAACCACTGATGATTTAGCAGGCAGTAAGATCAAATCCTGCACAGGTTCTTTTGATGTAAAGGATTTAATCTAGCTTGATGCCAGTAATTAAAGCATCTGTCTTGCTTTAAATAAAATATCAACAGAACCGGATGCTCACTTGATATTTCAAAATCGTCTGTAGAATTAAAGGTCTCATGGAAGATTTCTTCTAAATCCATCTCCAAGCTTTCAGACTGTATAGCCTCTGTAGATTGTACCGTGGGAGAGGAGGCTTTCTCCTACCAAGCAAACATTTTCTCCTCTGAGTCTCACACAAAGTGGCCATCATGCAGTCAGACAGCCTGTCCACCTACAGGAGAGTAGAGAATTTCCCCGTGTTTTGAGCCAATTTCCTCATTCACTAAAAATACCACCAACAGCGTAATCTGGTTCAAGTTCAGTTGGCATTCATCTGTATCCCCCTTCCCTGGGACGTGCCTGAAAATAGACAGGATTTGTCTAGTGCACTTACCCGGTCAACAAAAACTAAATAAATAAAAATAAAATAAATTCATTCATTCATTCAATAATTGCCAAATTGTCTGCCTCTTAACTGTGATACATTCCTGCAAGGATTTGGCTCAAAGGTTACATTAAATTTCTTTACTATGTTCCTCAAATATGCCACTTGTATTTAAATGCATATTCCACAGGTATGATATATTTAACTGTATGTTATGTCACAAATGTATTATATGCTTATTTATGTTACCTTGTAACTGTATGTCTTGCTACAAATGTAATTGAATGTTTATTTTCTGGATATGTTAAATGGTAAACTGTATGTCTAATTCTTCATCCAATTGTAACCCCTTCCCCCAGGTTTCACTGGGAGACAAGCAACTTGTTGTTCAGTGTGCTTTCCTGGTGAAACATTTTAATAAATAAATAAATTACTATCTTTCTAAATGACTTAACCAACATTTTGCAAGATTCAAATTCCCCTATAATCATGTACACAGAAGATACTGCCCTTTATAAAGGGCCTTAGAGGTACATTTTCAGACACTTGAAATAAGATTTTGCTCTGATACAGAAGTGGCTACTAAACAACCATTTGTCAATGCCAAATGTTTGCTTGCTGGTATTGGCATTGGTACTGCATTAGTTAGAGAGATGCATACTAGAGTGGCAGTGAAGTATTGAACTAACACCAACCCTCTCCCACTCTGCAGAGACTGATAGGCATTAGGGTGGCCTTTGGGTAGTCAGCCATAACATTTATGCCATTCCACCTCACCCCACCCTGCAGACACTGACAGGTGTCACAGTGTGCCTTAGGGTCTTTGGCCCTTACGCTCATCACATTCTATGAGGAAATAAGTTGAGATGGGTGCAGTATAGGAGAATGGGGTGAACGTTAGGGCTGAAGACCCCAAAGCACACCTCGATGCCGTCAGTGACTGCAGGGTGGGGAAGGGGGTGGAATGGCATGAGTATTACAGCTAATGACCCAAGCCACACACCTGCCGCCTGTCAGTCTGGCAGGGTGGGGCGCTATGGTTGGAAACCCCAACACCCTGGCATTTATTGGTATTTTCACTCAGATTTTCAACATGGGTTTTTGGGACCCCACCTCATGAATAGTGGCACTATCATTTCGATACTCAATCACAAAAGGTGATTTTGCACAGCGAATGTGCCTTTCAGTGCAACAAATGCAAAAAGACATTTTGGGCAGGATGTGAAAAATGACATCTATACTGTTCATGAGGAGGTGTGAAAAAAATGACAAAGTTGAATATCTAGAGTGAAAATATGAAAAAGTGGCGAAATTATGAGCATGCATAGAAATTGCGTAATGCACACTCGTAACGCAGTCATTTTTTGCAATTTGTTCACCAAAGTTTCAACACAGCCTTTTTGGGACCTCCCCTCATGAACAGTAGCACTGTCCCAAAAGTTGATTTCACACAGCAACTGCGCCATTCTGTGATACAGGTGCAAAAACACGTTTTGGGGAGGATGCAACAAATAACAGCTGTACTGTTCATAAGGAGGTATACAAAAATGACAATGTTGGAAATTTGGAGTGAAAATATTAAAAATTGATGAAGATACAAGTGTGCATGCAAACTGCTCAACGTACGCTCATAACGCAGTAAGTTTTTGGAGTTTGTTCACCAAACTTGCAACATGGGCTTTTTAGGACACCACCTCATGAACTGTGGCACTGTCATTTTGTTAATCGGTCCCAAAAGGTGATTCCACACAGTGACCATGAAATCACCTTTCTGGACTGAGAAATGAAATGACAGTGCTAGGGTTCATGAGGTGGGGTCCCCAGAACTCCATGTTGAAAATGTGGGACCAAACTCCAAAATTGGCTGAGATATCAACCTAAATTGAAAACTCCCATTCACTGCCATTATAGGGCTTACTGTCATTTTTCAGTTCCTGGTTGGTCTTTGAAGAGTGCAGACGGTTCCCGGATCACAGAAGATCACTGCTCCTGACCTCCAGAGGTAAGTATGGGTGATGTTAAGTGGGAAGGTGGGGTGCTCAGAGGGAGGGTGCGGGTTGGGGAGGGGCCAGCGGAACGATGAGGGACCATTTTCTTTCTTTTCAGGTTTAAAAAATACGCTAGGACTGTTTTCTTTACAGGTGAAAACAAAATAAATTTCCAGCACATTGGGGTGGGCTCCCAGTGTGCCAGACTAGTGGAGGGGAATCAGTGCCGACCTAGGGATTGGGCACCCCAGGTTGGCTGACAAAAAGGGGGGCATGTCCAACACTGGAGTAGGGCATCCCAGTGTTAGAAAACAAGAATTACTTTGGCACACTGGAATGGGCTCTCAGTGTACCACAGTAGTGGGGCAGGATCATGCCGACATGGGGATTGGGCACCCCATTGTTGGGAAAATATATTTTTGGGCTTGGAAGGGGCATGCCAATATGGAGATTGGGCACCTTGATGTCGGCTTTGGGGGAGTGTGTGGTGGGTGGCAGGAGCCACCAATTATGCACGGTGGGTCTCATTTATTTCACCAGGAAAGACACACTGAGCAAATGAGTAGCTTGTAAGTCCAACCATGCTCATTACTGTGCACTGTAATGCACATAGCTGGAATTTGCATGGTTGCTGGGGGATCTGCTGCTGCAATGACAAAATTGTCCGTGATTGGAACAGCAGATTTCTTTCAAGTCCGTGCTCGCTCTGAAGCTGCCATCATCGGCAGTTTGCCTGTTGATTGGTGGCGAGGATGGGCCCCTGAATGTGTTGACTGGATTGGCCAAACACTGCCATACCTCTGCAATACTCTACTCTCCTCAAAATGTTTCTTGTGCTTCAGACGCAAGCAAACATAACAATGGACTTCTATTGAATGTCAGTAATGTAAAGTATATGGATTTTGGTACAAAACAAAACAAAATCCTTACTGTCATTGAAACAAAGCAAAATCTAAATACTTTGATACTTTGATAAACTAGAAGTAGAAGTGAACCATGGGTGCTTCAAGTCTACTCTCCCACTATACTGTGGTTATCCAATTGTTGTCCCAGGAGCCCATAAGGGTATCAAAGTATTTGTTAAAGCTGTCCAGACTAGGGGCATCAACAATGTATCGAGGCAAATGACTCCAATATTTTACTATTCTTTGATTGAAATAAGAACCCCTTTTTGAGTTCTAAAGAATTTGCCTCATACTTGTTTGGCATGGTTCCTAGAAATGTGTACTACTTCTTTGAATTCCAGACCCATGTCAGACATTAGTTTGGTGTTTGTTATTATCTTAAAGACTCGGATGAGATTACCCCTAAGTTGTCTTCTTTCAGAACTGTGCTGTCCCAGTAACCTCAACCTGTCTTTGTAGTTAAGTCCATCCATACCATGAACAGATTTGGTGAATTGTCTCTGCACTTTCTCTAACACAATGACATCACTCTTTAGATGTGGGGATCAGAATTGTGAACAGTAATCTATTTTGGATATACAAACTTATACAGTGGCACCATGACATCTTTATGCCTACTGATCATATTTCTTTTATACAACCGATAATTTTACTGGCCTTTGCAATGGCGACTGAGCTGTTTGATCTAAAGGATAGATTCTGTTGGATAATATCCTCTGAGTCTCTTTCCTCTTTTACTGCCTTTAATACAAGCCACCCAAAACATAAGATGCAAAGATGTTATTTTTACGCAAGTGGGGAACGACACATTTATCAGGATTAAAAATTAATCTCCCAGGTTATGGACCACTGGAATAATAAATTTAGGTCTGCCTGCATTCTAGCAGTGTCATCAGAGTGTTGTACTCTACCCCCCTATTTTCATACCATTGGCATATTTGTTAATAAATCCTTGTAAACCCAAATGCTGATCACTTATGAATATAATAAAAAGAATCGGGCCCAAAACAGACCCCTTCCGGTACATCCCTAGTAGCTTTTATAAAGCTAGCAGCTGCACCACCTATTCTAATCCATTGTTTTCTGTCCATCAACCAATCGAGGATCTAAAGGTTGACTCTGCTGTCCATGTTAAATTGATCAAGTTTTATAAGTAACTTGCCATGAAGTACCAGATCAAATGCCTAATTGAAGTCCAAGTATATTATATCACATGGGATATTTTGATCTGAGAGATCACTGATAGGCTCATAAAAAGATAGCAGGTTAGTGACACATAAATGCTCTCTGGTAAAACCACACTGAGATCTAGCCTTGAAACCAACTTTATTGTAATGTACTATTATAAATTTTTTTTAACAATCCCGCCGTAGTTTTACCCAGGATAGAAGTGAGATTGATAGGCCTATAATGTTCAAGCAATTATTTCTGTTTCTGTACACAGGGATAATGGCAGCAGTCTTCCAGTCCTCATGAACCAAGACAATATTAAAGGATGACAAAAATATGACACTTAAAGGTTCAGAAATGAGGGGGGCTATGTTCTTTATGGTTAGTGGGGGGACATCATCAGATTTGGGAGCTTTACTGGGGATAATTTTATTTAATTCCCTTAATATTTTATTGGGGGAAACAAATAGCTTCGTAAATCATTACCCAAGATGTCTCTATTTTTTTGTCCACTGGTTCCATACCATTGTTATTAAAGTTTGATCCAAAATAGTTGATTAACTGTTCTGCCATGACTGCAGGGCCATCAGCTAACTTCCCCTGAATGAGAAGTGGGCCAACTACAGGTTCTCTGCCTTTTAAGGAATGTATACCAAAAAGGCTTTGGGATTTTGTTTTATTTCTAGCTAGACCAGCTTCAAGTTGACCTTACTCCTCTTTATAGTGGGCCTGCATTTTTTAAATCATTTTTACAAATGCTGCAATCTGTACTACTTGGGTTGCTTTTAAACCTATTATAAGATCTCTTTTGATTGTTTATTAATCTTTTAATGCACATATTGAGCCATTTGGACCTGACCATATCCAGAATATCTTCTTTTGGGGATCCAGTTAGCCTGTCTAGGTCATTCTCTAACAGCTTATTCTTTAGATAAATCCATTTTTCAGTTGTTGTGTTACCTTCAATGATGCTTTCCAGTTCTAGGTAGAAAGCTCCCTGGCTATCAATGCAAAGTCAGCCATGTGGTAATTGTCAACTGAGACCTTTTAGTATTGTTTGACTTATGGTGGAAAACTACATGTATCATGCAGTGATCACTACCTCCATGGGGATGTAGCACATTACAAGTGATAACTCTGTTTTTGATATTAGTCAGGACCAGGTTTAATATGTTATTCCCTCTTGTAGGTGCTAAAACCAGTTGTTCTAGGTCACATTCATTTATGATGTCAATTAGGGCCGAGCCTAGTTGGCCCGTTGATATACAGTACCAGTTGCCCAGTCAATAGTATTTGATGTTGAAATCACCCAGAATTATAACATCCCTTTCAGTCATGCATCGATTGTGTATGGCATTAAGCAACTTTGGATTGTATGCTAAGTCACTACTGGGAGGCCTATAACAGGTCCCAGTGATAACTGGTCTGGGTTTACCATCTATCTCAATCCCTAAACATTCAAACTTATCCTCACCTTCTTCTTCTTGGCTGATTAATGGTTTGCAACTAAGTGTAGTGGTGACATTCTCTGCCACACCACCTCCCCTACGATCTTTCTGATTTAGATGGTCCAACTTATAACCATCCAGTTGGTATCCCCAGTCCTCCGAGTCCTTCCACCAAGCTTCAAGTTATGGTGATTATATCATAGCAGTGTTGAATTAATTCCACCATCAGGTGATCCATCTTGTTATTTAGGCTCCTTGCATTCAATAATAAGGTGTTTAATATAGTATGACCATTCCAATGAGAACTATTTTGTTTAGTACCTGAGTCAATATTGTTTTGGACTGGTTTGTGATACCACTCCCCAAAATCTAGTTTACATTGTACACTATGGCAGTTAAGATTCTTCTACCAAGCGCTGCTGTCCCTCATCTAGTAAGATGTATACCATCTCTACCATACAGATTGAAGTAGCCATAAAAAGTATTCTAATGTCTTACAAATTTAAAACCTTCTTTGGTTGAGAAAGTACGGAGCCAGTTGTTGTGTCTGTAGATTACCCTCTGTACTCACTCTCCAGCCCCTGGTTTTGGTAAGATTGCTGAGAATATAGTCAGACATTTCAGTTCTTTTAATGTCTTCCTTATATCTGTGATGTCTCCCACTGTCATGGGTTCTGGTGTTCTGCCAATATCATTTGTCCCAGTGTGGATTATGACCAGAGGGCTTTTCTGTGAGCCTATTAGTTGTTTGAAATTTTGTTTTATGAGATGTAGTTGAGCCCTGGGCAAACAGGAGACCTAAATATTTTCTCATTCTGGCTTACAAATTATGTCATCAGTGTACCTCAATATTGAGTCACTCATTGCTATCACCTGCCTCTTATTTGTACCAGTGTTATCATTACTAAGTTTACTAAGTTTGTTTAGGAAAAAAAGAAGGCTGAAGCTCAACAAGATTTTTCCCCCACACAATGTGGGCTATTATGTTTTGTTAGGGTTAGTTGTAAACCAGACATCGAGATGCTACTTGAATGTTTTGAAGTTATTAATGTTGATTAAATCTCGTGGGAGAGAGTTTGAAAGTCTAGAGGCCCGGATTGCTATAAAATTGTGTTGTCTGTTATTACTGTATATTATGAGACGGTACTTGAGCATTTCTTGTTGGAGGTGCATTGGTACATTCTACATCAGTCACATGTCTGACTCACAAGTCTATTAACACCTCAGAGTCCATGGGTATGGCACCAGCTGCAGTACTACTGTTATCTTCATCTTGCATCTCATTTAGTATGGAATATCTATTTGTGTGCAAAACTGTGTCAGGAGGTGGCATTATAACAGTTGTCCTTCTTTTCTGTTACTCAGTTGTACCTATTGGTTGGAACTATTGTTGCATGTCAATAGCATTAAATACCTTGGTTTCATTGTTGACAAGTTTCTCTCATTCCAAGAACATACTAGTACATCCAGCCTGTTAGGTCCATGCACACCAGCCTTGGTCACCTATAGACTCAAAACCTGTCCACCAAATCAAAGAAAGTCCTGGCCCATACCGTTCTTTTGTCTTTAGTGGATTATGCTCTCCCTACATATGCAACTGAAAAATGAACTGCTATGCAGAAAATAATGGCTTTATATAAAACAGTATGTAGATTTGCTGCCCCAAGTCTAAAATCTACTCATTGCTGTTGTCAGGAGGTCTAAACCTCACTCTCAGGTTCTTGGCAATAATGGGCATGCAAGGAATCACAGACACATTGCATAAGAGTAATAAAGCTTGTTTATTACTACCAAAAGGAAAATCACAGTTGCTCTAAGCAGTTCTTACCAACAGGAACTGGGAGCCAATTCTAAGCATTCCCTATTTCTCGAGGAATCTCCGTGTCGCCTGGAGTTTCTGAGGTGGAAGACGTAGTGTTTTACATTATATACCTGTGATAATTACCATGGTTAATATAAGATGGAAACATTTCTAGTTACAGAGATGACCCCCTATTGGCTAAATTAGAGGTGGTTCCACAGTCCAAGATAACATTATGCAATTTTGTAGTAGGCATCACTTTGTAGAAACAAAGAGGTGCAGTTTGTACATAGCGCCGTGTAATAATACAAATCATCAGAAGATGGCAATGCTGAATCATATATCATAATCATTATAAGGACACTGATGTCCTAACATCTTGTAAGCAAGAAATACTTGTGTATATTGGAAAGTAAAGTGTATAGCAATAATGTGCATACATATCCTGACATCTACTCCTATGCGGTAGATGCCCTTAGCCCTATACATACCTAAATGCTAGCTGTCTGTGGTGTACCTGTAGGGGTACCAGTTAGGGTGCAGGGACCTCATGTAACATCCTCCCCCTTGTTGCCTCTCAGGGGTAACACAGGTGAAATAAGTTAATGGATAGGGAGCAGGGGTCGTTTACAGACATGATGCGTAAGCCTTGTAAAGGAACTCCAGCTGCTCACAGTGTTGGCGTAATGTGCGCCATAGGCAGAAAAGCATAGTAATAAGAAAAAATATAAAAAATGCTTTAATAATAACAAAACCTTTAAAGGTAATTTCTAACCAAATGTTAGTAAGTGCACTATTCATATCACCATCATTAGTGAGGGCAAGTACGGCCTCATTGGCTTTGGTAATATTATTGCTGGTATGGATGAGTGTCTTTCCTGTCAAAAGTGATTTTAAGGTCAAAGTGAGAGGATCAATGTGTACATTAAAGTAAAGTAAATACTCAGAAAGAGTAAGCAGATAATCAGGGTTAACATCAATAATATCAGCATCTATAAGGGGAACAGGGGTAATAACTGTGCGAATCAATAATGGTTTTCTGATGCGGGACATAGCAGAAATTCAGAGCATCAATAGAACATGGTTGGGAACCACAAGTGTAAGTCTTATAGTTAGTAACAACACAATATTCACCATTTGAGTTATATTGCATTTTCACTGTAGGCAGTCTCCATTTTGCAACTGTACTGGGAAAGTATAAGTCTGTTTGAAATTTGTGTTGACAGGCGGTGAACCTCCTTCCGATAAGACTGGTATAATTTGGATTCATCCAGAGCAGATGTTGAGTCCTGGTATTCTGTGCCATTAGTGGTGATGTCATCGTCCATGGAAAAAGACGTTACATGAGGTCCCTGCACCCTAATTGGTACTCTCAGAGGTACACCGTAGACCGCTAGTGTTTAGACATATGTTATACTAACACATAGGGCTAAGGGCATCTACTGTACAAGAGTAGATGTCAAGATATGAATGCATATTGTTGTAATACACTTTGCTTGCTAATACATATATTCTGCTATGTATTTTCTATGTATTTCTTGTAAGATGCCAAGGCACCTGTGTCCTTGGAGTAATTATGATATGTAAGTCAGCATTGCCACCTTTTGTTGATTTGTACTACTACATTGAGTTATATAAGACTCTGTATAAGAACTCTTTTGTTCATAAACTGATGACTACTACAACATTGTATAATGTTATCTTAGACCGTGGAGCCACCTCTAATTTAGCCAATAGGGCTCATCTCTGTAACTAGAAATGTTTCTATCTTACAGTAACCATAGTAATTATTATAGGTATATAATGTGATACACTAGTCTTGTACCTCGGAGACTCCAAGAAACACAGAGAAACCATGAGGTATAGGGAACGCTTAGCACTGGCTTCCGGTTCGTATTGGTAAGAACTGCTTAGGGCAACTGTGATTTATCCTTTTGGTAGTAATAAACAAGTTTATTACTCTTATGCAACGTGTCTGTGATTACTTGCATTCCCAATATTGGCAAGAACCTAAAAGTGAGGTTTAGACCTCCTGACAGGACCAATCGATACTGTCTGGGGAATAGCCACATACAGGTTTAATAACATCAAATACTCACATCGACACACATAAATATATCCTTTCTTCACACAGCAGTCAGTGTGCTGCAAGACCCATGCATCCAGAAGAGGATGGAATACCAAGAGAGGAGGCAAATCAAGGTGTTCTCTGTAGACACCATCATCAAGGTACCCAATGGAGTGTACAGATGCGAGTTTATCAAATATAGCTGTAGTAGGATCAAAACAGGGTAAAGAAACAGTGAAAGAGACAAACATAGTATCATTGATTGAGCATTTTAGAAGTAAAACAAGGACCAGTATTAGGGTACCTGGCCACAAAACCCAACTTCCTAGCAGTAGGAATAGGAATTGTTAAAGACTGTAGCATACACATGGCAACACAATTAGGGATTTGCAATGAGGACAATACCATTTGAGGTACATCTATCATGTATGATATCAGGGACTCTTCCTGATTCTAGATCATGGAATAGATTGCTGATGGTAGTGATGATGTAATAGCCAAAGGCTGAGCATAATAGTTCACAAGCAACGTATTGCTTATCTGCTTCTTTATTGTTCTGTGCAATAAGGGTGTTAATCTTATCTTTAGAATCTTTAGTGATGTTGTGCATATTGTATACAGTGTATCTTTCTTCCTGACTAAGGCCATCCACACCATGCAATAATAGGGTATAATATCATTCACCAGACCAGTTTGAAATTTCTCTGAATGGGATTTCATAACAGAAATATCAGCCTTATTCCAAATGGACATTGCTGTACCAAAAACACCAGTGACAGTGCCTGTGGCACCAGTAACATCAGATGTGTCACGTGTGTTATGCTTATGACTTTGATCATCAGTATTAGGTTTTCTCCTAAAATTGCCTCTATGCTCAGTGGTGTGTACCCTGGCAATAGGGTCTTGATTGTGAATCTGAAAAGCTGTTAAGCTATCAAGTAACAAAGTACTATGAAACAATGATGTGTTAGTAGTATGACACATGCCAAATTCTTTCATATTCCAGTAAGCCAAATTAAACAAAATAGGTATATGTATAAATTGTAAGTTGTTAATAAGTGAGCCAGGTAAGGCAATGGCTGTCAGGCCACTACGAGGACATGGGGTCTGTTTTGGACATTCCAAAAGCTGTTTCTCAGTAGGGGGTAACACAAACAAATACATGGCAGCTGAGGCCATGTTGTGTACAGCACAAAATTTCCTGGCAGAATCTTTAGACAATGAATCACAATATGAGGGGTCAATTAAGGCAGTGATATTATATAAACCAGAATGTCTAAGAGAAGTTTGGAGCAAGGACAAAGTATCATTTGGGGATAATTTTGTGTTGGGCCATCCATGAAACGTTCCCTTGGAGAGCATGGCCATGGGGAGTATTTGTCCTTGAGATTTAGCTTACCACTCAATTTGTAGGGTAGATTTATCAAGAGCAACAACTGAGGCAGTGAGGTAGGCATCAGAACCTTCCTGGACAGTAATCAAATTGTTGGGAATATTGATGAAGACTCCCTCTGGGGCAGTTGCAGGTGAATCAAGGTGAGGAAGGAGGTGCTTTACCGTGCCTTGGATGCAGGGATTACTCCTGAGATGAGGAGAAAATGGAACAAGATGGCCATCTTGTCAGTGTATCTGAAAAGGAAAATCAAACATTAGTAAACTAGTACTATTCCTCCCAATTGGGTAAGGAAAAGTAATTATACTCCTTTATACAGTTTCAGTTGGTTTGCATGTAACCATTTGTCAGTCAGTTTGTTATTTTGCATGAGTCTAACCTGATAGACTGCTGGACTGATGTTGTTGTCAATGGGATAGGGTCCTTCCCACTTATTGGAGAAGGAATGTGTGGGAAGTGCAAATCTGAGAACCATTACCTTATCCCCAACTTGCCAATCCACTTCTTATGCGTGCTTGTCAGACTGAATATTGGACTGTTGCTGGACCTTGCCCATGCAGTTAGCAGCATACGAATGAGTGTGTATGAGGTCTTGTCTGAGTTTTTCCACATATTGATCTACTGAGACACAGTCTGCAGTAGGGCTGTGCAGATCAAACAACAGGTGTTCAGGTAATCTCATCTGTCTGTCAGTCATCACCTCAAAGGGTGTCAACTGGGTGGTGGCTGAGAGCGTGCCCCTAATTGCCATAAGGAGTAACAGCAGTAGGGAATCCCAATCTTTGAGATTGTCCTCAATAAATTTGGAAAACATTTGCTTAATCCATCTGTTGGCTGTCTCTACTTGACCTGAGGATTGTGGATGGTAAGGTATGTGGAACTTCTAATGAACTCCAAGGAGTTCAATGGCTTCTTTCATCAACTCACCTGTAAAACTGGTTCCTTTGTTAGAGTCTACCTTAAGAGGTAGACCCCACCTGGAGAAAATCTGTTCTACCAGCATTTTGGCAGTGGTTTTAGCAGTACACATTTTAGTGGGGAAAGCTTCAACCCACTTAAAGAAGAGATCAGTTACCATAAGGGGTGTATTTCTTGTTTCTGCTAGCATTGGTTGGTCAGAGGGCCAATAAAATCAATCTGTATGGCATGCTAAGGGCCAGAATGCCTGTGTGGTAGTAGCTTGGCATTTCGTTTGATAGGGATGGGGTTATTTTGTGCATGAACAAGGCAATTGTCTATGTACTGTTTGACATCCTTGGTGACACCAGGCCACCAGGTGGTGGTCTTAAGCCTTTGGAGTGTGTTTTCCACTCCCTGATATCCACCAGGAGGGGTGTCATGCACCTGGTGCAGAAATTCATAATGCATGTATATATTGGAAAGTAAAGTGTATAACAATAATGTGCATACATATCCTGACATCTACTCTTATATGGTAGATGCCCTTAGCCCTATATGTTAGCATAACACATACCTAAATACTAGCTGTCTGTGGTGCAACTGTAGCAGTACCAATTAGAGTGCAGGGACCTCATGTAACACTGTGCACTTTTTGAAAAAAATTGGTTTGCCTCTCTTGACTTGTGTATTGTACACTTTACCCTTATTTGATGTTGGCATTTTTTTTTTAAAGTCTCATCATTTCTTCTTATGGCTGACATCATCTCAAAAATAGTCTTTATAATATGAGATCTGTACAAAACTGTTTCCATCCTAAGGGTGGGCAAATACCTTATTTTAAATATTTATCCAAATATTCATATTTGGGGCTCCTAATACTCGGAAATTTAGTATTCCTATTTGTTATTAACATACTGGGGGTTAAAACAACCCCCACCATCATCCCCTCCCACTTTTTTTAAACTACAACTCCCCCTGCCCTCCCCGCAACAAGCCCAGTTCCCTACCCTCCACCACCCAGCACCCACAATTTAAGGCTTTAAAATAATTCCCACAATGGGCAACTGGCACAACCTGCTCACCTCCATGACTGGCTACCATCTCCTGTAGCACTCTTCATTTTGTGAAAAAAATCATCCACCCAGCGCCCCACCCCAGCAGCAACATCCAACTTCCATCCCTTTCCATCCCACCACCCAAATTTCCTAGGAGAAGCCCCCCCAGGTGCGACAAAGGTGATCAATATTACCTGCTCTCCTACATTGCCAGCTGCCTTCTTGTGAATGGAAGCACTCCCACGCATGCCCACATAGTAAAGCAGCTGATCGTGCAGTCAGCTCTCTTACTATGCAAGCATGCATGGGAGTGCTTCCTTTCACAAGAAGGCAGCTGGCCCTGGAGGGTTTGTGTTGGTCACCTTTAGAGATCTGGGTCCTGGGAAGGAGGGTGGGAGTTGGGTACAGCTGTTGGGATGGAAGGGTGGGTGGATTATTTTTTTACTAAAGGAAAAGCACTAGACAAGATGGTGGCTAGCTGTAGAGGTGGCAGGTAGTGCTGGTCACCCTCTGTGGGAGTTTTTTTAAAACCTTAAATTGAGGGTGCTGGGGGGGGGAGGAGGGGAGGATTGGGCTCAATACAGAAGGTAGGGGGATGAGGATGTAGGAGCTGAGGAGGAGAGCATTTTACATTTTTTGTATTTCCCAAATATCAGTAGGCATGAATCATGCCAATATTCATTATTTGTAGCCAAAAAAGAAATAGTGCATTATGTGTAGTGTTTGGGAAATACTCTTCATTACTCCCACACCTCTAATACAGACACCTTTTGTGTCTCATCAGGTCAACAATCTTTTATCTACGGAGTCATAAACTGTTGGAACAAACTGTCATTCTCAATACAAAACATTGCTGCATTCATGACATTTGAATTGATGTTAAAATGTACTGTCTAGATTTGTCTGTCTGCAAGTGCAATGCTATGTGATCAGTATGTGCAATACCACTGGACCGGTAACTGACTTTGATTCATTGTATGTATGTTTCATTGTACCACTGTACTGTATCTCGTCTGGGTCCCCCTTGAAAATGGGCATCTAATGCACTTGGGGTCTACCTGCTCAAGAAATTTTAAACAAATGAAATAAATAAAGTCGTGGCGCTCACCACGTCCCTTGGCAACCCATTCTATTTATCATCCATGCTTTCTGTCGAGAAGCCCTGTC
Organism: Neoceratodus forsteri; assembly: GCA_016271365.2. NCBI lineage: Eukaryota > Metazoa > Chordata > Ceratodontiformes > Ceratodontidae > Neoceratodus > Neoceratodus forsteri. Next base: position 1,701,937,488 of record CM028129.1, on the reverse strand, counting down.
TTAAGTCTTTTCAGAATCTGCCCCCTCACCAGTCTGTGTCCCCTACAGCAGTTGCTGATCCCTCACTGTGCTTAAAAAGGTCAGGACCGTCTACCCTATTTATCATCTTTAGCTCTTTAAAGATTTATGTCATGTCCCCCGCTGTCCTTTCTGGCTTCCAGGGTACACAAACAGGTTAGCCAGATGCTCTTCATATGTGCAGCACCTTGTTGACCTTGTATCATCTTCTTAACTTGCCACTGGACATATTCTGTACTGTCCTTGTCATGTTTCAGGTGCAAGCTCCAGAACCAGATACAGTACTCCAAATGGGACCTTATTAGAGACCCATTGAAGGGTAGCAGAACCTCTTGTTTCCTACTTTAGAACCCTCTCCCTACACAGTACATCCATGTGTAGGGAGAGGGTTCTAAGAATCTCCACTAACCCCCACCCTCCCTTGGTCCCCTTTCCCCACCTCCACACTTGCTTAGCCCCTGACCCTTAAGCTATCACCCACGCTGTGTCTCCCCTCACCCGCCTAGCCTGTAGCCTACTCTCCTTAATGGCTGTATTTGTTGGTGGTCACATTACTTGTTCCTTCTGGGAACCTATCTAAGCTCTATGCTGCATTCTGGGAATTCTCATTCTCATACTTTGTACATAGTTGGAATCTGCACTTTATTCGCCTAATCTGTTATGGGACTGTTTTCCTCTGTATTATGTAATTAAGTGAAGGCTTATGCAATGTATTCCGTCTCTCCCCATCCTTCTATTTGTAATGCTGTTTAGCCTTTTTAATGATGTGTAACTGACAATGCCTTCTAGCTGTTTCTGTTGTTCTCCACTGTCCATGTACTTGATGTTCCCCCACCCTCTGTTCAACGAGGATCCTTTGTAAATGAGCTTTTAGCTCAGAGGATGTAAATCCGATTTTACAATAAACAAAAATAAAAATGTATCCTATTTGCCTTCTGACCTGAAGCATACTCAGAGCTGCTGTGTAACTTTATTTTTTTTACTTGGGTTGCATCGATATTTTCCTTATATGTTCCATTTTGGGTTCTGATTCTTCATGATTGAGACCGTCAAGTATGTCAAAGGGATGAACAGAGAGCAGAAAGGAAGTCTTTTCTAAAGGAAAACAAACTCCAGAATTAGGGGACATGCAATAAAACTGGAGGGGGGAATTTCAGAAAGATGAGAGGAAATACTTCTCCATAGAAAGGGTGATAGAAGCATGGAACTGACTGCCAAGTGATGTTGTGAAGGCTAGAACAGTGGAAGGCTTCAAACATGCATGGAATAGACACATGGGCATTACAGTATGGAAAAAAGGAGGGGGAGGGTGCATCAGAGACCAGTCAGGTCTGCAGAGGTACAATAGGCAGGGGACCCTTGGGAAGACTGGGTGGGTGGGCCTACTCTGCTGAGTTGTAGCATGATTGAAACATGGCCAAACATGTTTCAAACTCATTTTAAACTTATTCATTAAACATGGTCATCCCTGTTTTGGCAATATTTTGGACCATGTTTGACCATTTTAAATGCATGTGGTATATTGCACCTCTGCCAAAACATGGTCAAATATGGGTAAACTGGTAAACATGGCCCGGGCCTGGTAATGTTTTGGTCATGATATTTAATAACAAGATAGTATGCTAACCATGGGGCCTATGCATGAATGGGTGGAGTGATAGCCATTCCACACCCATCGTGCCCCCCTGAGCAGGATACGCTAACCAAGGCTTGCATCCCCTATGCATCCGAGCCCCCCGTTGCATGGACAGCAACATACTGGGGGCAGAAGGGTGCATGCTGAGGGTGTGCCAGTGCTTCACGCCATGTACCAAGGGGTGTAGGGCTGCACATTCGGTGGCATTGGAGGGCAGCCATTATCCCAGGGGGAACCCTGCTGTAAATGAACTGCATGCCATACCTGTCTCACACAGTCTACCTGCCCTGTGCTGGTACTGGATGGGAGACCCCCCCCACACACACACACACCAGAATACCCCTCATCCCAGCAGTACACAGTAGCCCCTCCACATGACAGACACGATGCCTCTGTCCTATATGGCAGCCCCCCCCTGCTTGCACTGGGCTGTTCCATCCCCGTCTGTGAGCTGTACCCCCCGCCACACGTCACGGTCCATCCAGGAGACGGTGCCTCCCCCAAACCGGCACTGACCCATCCCCACGGTATTTGTCCTGCCACATCAGGGGCCTGATCATGCATGTCCCACTGCAGTGGAGTCCATCCTGAACCCCCCTGAGCCCCGATCCTGGTACCCCCACCCCTCATAAGTGTGCAGTGATCCCCCCATGGCACTGACCATCCCCCTTCCCCATACCTGCCCGTGGGTGCCACAGTGCTGGACAGCCAGCACGCATAGCTCTCCTCACTTCTCCTTGGCCACTAGCTGTCCAAGTGATGCCAGGAGCGTGCCTCCATTTATAGGCAGTGCACTCCCAGCATCACTTGAATGACAGGCATCCGAAATGGTGTGAGGAGGGATGTGCCACTGGCCATCCAGTGCCGTGGCACCTACTTCCAAGTACAGGGGAGGGGGTGGTACTGTCTGCATCTCCTGGTGCCAAGTCGGCAGCATGGTGGGGAATGGGAGGGTGTACATTACTGTAAAAGATCCTGGTCACCGCATGTCAGTGGGGGTTCCATGTCAAGTGAGCACAATAAATTTAATCACAGTATAGTTAAGCATGAGCATTTCGCCACATTCAAAACCAGTGCAAGTAAATGTAATCGCAAATCATCGCATCACAAATATCAAATGTCTCAGGGGGCATAAGCTATTGCTTTTTGCTTCTATTCCTGATTTGGGAAATTCATTTATATGGTAGCATAGCTGAATTGTTGATAAGGTAAGAAGCACTGGTAAAAAAGTGTTCTGTAAGCTGTTACTTTAATAGCAAAATGTGTCCCTGAGCGAGCTTTTCTCGGACACAGTTTAGGTATGGGCAGCACGGCAGACATCCGGGGAATAGAAGTGATGGTTCAGGGTTAAAGCTGTGCAGTCATACTACAGTGGGAGACCATCCGCATCCAATGAATCCCTAAAGGCTGTTGGCCACTTCCATGTCTTCAACTCTGCCAGCCAAAAAGACGTCCTTGTTGGGGCTCACAGTTTCTTGCTGTAACTGCTGTAATTACATTTGTGGTCAGTACTCCAAAACGGATTACAGAGTAATAATTCAGGAAAGAACAGTAACATTAAACAGACACATGACACTGTAATAAATACAGACAGTTTTATCAGGAATGAAAAGAGAAATTACATTAAGGTGCGTGAGTCATACACTGCACTGCTACATCTCACAAATACATTTCAGGCTCTGTAATTGATTCACCTGAAATGTGCCATTAGGAATTATTGTTTTGGGCATATCTGCTTGCACTGAAATGCTTGTGCTTAATTGCATGCTCTGACATGATGTGATACCGTCAGTAAGTGGGGGGGTTGTACATTACAATACCAGGGACTGGCAGCCACATGTCAGGGGTGGTACTGTATGATGCTACGGGAGGGCTCAGACATGTGTCAGGGTGGAGGGGGTATGTATTCCAGGACGACTGGTCATGAGTGCTGGCGGGTGGTATTCATGCACCAGAATCTATGCCATGCCATGCAAGGGATCCACTCAGGGACCCAGGTGTGCATTCGATTAGGTGCCCACCTGGGTCTGCATCCCCTCCCCCGGCCACCCTGTGGAGTCTTTCATACTCGGGGATGGGCCCACAAACAGTTGAGGCCAATAGTGAATACCGCCAGTGTGCAATCTGCCCAGGTGCGGTGCTACGCTTGTGGATACGATTCCCTGCCCGATTGTGCATAGGCCCCTGTGTTCTTACCATGGTCATATCAGGTTCAATAATAATGGTTTTAAAAGGAACTCTGGCTTTTCCCAGCAAGGACAGCATGGTTGAACCATGATCAACCGTTGTCAACAATAGTCAAAACAAGACTTATAGGGTTAAATAACCATGGCATGGTCAGCAATAGTCAAAATAATGCATAATAAAACCCATTTCTACACAGTGCTCAAGTTATTTCATTTGTTCAATATTAGCATACTATAATGGATACATATTATCCAGACATACTTTTGGAAATGGCTTTTATTTCTTACCATCCTCATTAATAGCAGGTAGACTGGCCTCATGACTATTTATTCCACCATGAAGTGAAACTCTTAAGATGTGGTGAGTTCTCATTGTCATTTTTCATGCTCAGCTAATTACTTTGATAAGCCTAATTTTTGTGCATACATTGCAAAAATGTTAGACTGTGATTATATTATAAAATGTAAAATTTTGCTTTCTGATATGCAGACAAAATATGCAGATTTGATTGTTACCCATGCGTGGATGGACCATGATTGACCATGTTTGCCCAGAACATTCAGAAAACATACTGGGAAAGACCATATTATATTACATTGATGAAATAAACAAATCAGAAATGAATGTGCAATATTCCTCAACTTAAATTTAGTCAAAGATTAAAATGAATTGTTCAGTAAGTTAGTCCATAGATTCAGAATGGGCATGGTCAATCATGGTTAATACTGACCATGGCTAACCATCACTCTGACCATGTCAGACAGACAATGGTTTTTAACCATGGTCATCAACCACTGTCTGGTTGAACATGGTACCTTGGTCAAATAAATCAGTATTACTGCCCGTGACATGCGCAACTGTGATTGAGTGAAACGCAAAACAGCGACTCAGTCATGGTGCATGTCATAGGGGCTACTGATGAGGTAGGGTGACCAGATGGGGTGAGTTCACACACGTAGCGACAGGATGTCACTACACGTACGCACGTGCAGGGGGGTGAAAGCGAGCATGCTCAGTGAGGGACAGGAGGGGTTTTAAGGGGTGGTGCCATGGTGGGCTGCTGAGCTGACCTCATGGTGTGGTGGGTGGGTTCAGGTCTGGGTGCAGGTATGTTTTTGTTGTGCCCGACTCAAATTTTTTTTTAATGCTTTGCACCCCCCCAACATGCACCCCCTTGAAGTTGAGAATCCTTAAGTAGGGGTGTGTGATGGGTGAAGCCCCCCCATGGGGGAGGGTGGGGCATAGACCCACACAAAAAACATTAAAAATGTAAGTCCCCAGCGCTGTTTCTCTGTGCTCTGGGGAGTCACGGCGCCAAAATTGATTTTTGGCATGGTGACTTCGCCGTAACAGAGGTCGCCTTTCAGCAATCACCGTTATGACACAGAACCGGTCAAATCCATGCTGAGGCTAGTCCCTTCCAAATGAAATCACATGTTTAAAAAGAAGGCAGTTGTAGTTTCTGTGGTCAGAAAAATTATGTCATGAAATGACTTTTGAACCATTTCATAGTTATAGTTACTGATTTCCTTATGTATCTGCATTCTACAACAAATTTTTGAATAAGTAAGCAATGATCCATGACAAGGTGTGCGGTTATTGGGGTTCATCAACACCCTGGGTGCGTTGTGAGACACCGTACTGTATTTGTAACATGTCTAACCATGTTTTAAATACCAAGTTTCTGCCATGTTTAACAATGTTCAGTGATTTTAAATTTGTTATGGATAGGTTTGATAGTGAAACACCAACCATCGTCATTTCATAGCTTTTGAACATGGTCATCAAAAGGCAACTACTATGTTCAAAACATGTTCAAACAAGAAATGGACATGAAATATGGGAAACATGATAGCAGGGTAGCCGTCCTTTTCTGCCAACAAATTTTATGTTTCTATGGTTCTGATTTGCCTGGCCCATCAGAACAGGAAGATCTGAACCACACATAATCTATTTAGACAGATCAAATAATAGTTCATGTGTCCTTCCATGCCAAGCGATGCCCTAACAAAAGGGAAGAACATTGGACAGCTGCACAGTGACATATAATGATATGCACTTGAAGCTCTGAGTATATACATCCACAAGGAAGAGCACATAAAAATACCTCCTGGATGCTGCAGAATGACCCCCAGCTCTCTAGGACCTGATACCCCTTGGGACTATACTGGTACTGTGGACAAAGGATTTCCCTCTGCCAGCCCCACCATGGAATAGGTTATGGGGGATGGCCAGTGATGGTCTCAGGATTCATAGGGCAGCCAAGTAGGTATGAAAGCTAGGGATAGTCTTGAATGACAGGAGGAGAAAACAGTATATTAATGAGAAATTAAACATTTCAGAAGTCACCTAAATTGTGAAAGCTCATGAAAGATATTTCAGACATGTTACTGGACTTGCTTGTAGATGCCACAAGTCCTGAGATATGAATATTTAAATCACTGATAACTTGAAGCAGCAGTGCAATGAAAAAAGTTATTCCAAAAAGCTAATTTTCTGCTATGGTTATAAAAAATATTGGCAGAACTGTTGATTTGGGTTTTCTGGATGCTTCCTATGCTGTGAACTGTGCATTTGCATTTTTGTCTGGACTCTTATTCTCCTCGGGTCCTCAGTATTATTTCTATGCAAAATGAGGCAGCCATCATTTTTTCTTGAGAAATAATTACCTTAAAATGTTCATAAAATTCTAAAATGTTAATGAAAACTGAAAATTTCACCACCAAAATAAACTGGAAGACACCTGACATCAATTAGACGTAAAAAAGGAGAGGTCAAATTTTAACCCATTTTCGTTGCACTGCTGCTTTAAATAAGCGCAATGGTCATTTCATGGAATTTTGAAATTGATAATGACACCAGAGAGGCAAGCTGTGTGTTGTTAATTTCAGCTAGTCCCTCAGTGACATCACTTTCTATTTTAATAGTCCATGCAGTGGCTGCAGCCTTAGTTTAATTTACAGATTATTTAGAAATTCCTATTTCAGAACTCCTGACACCTACAGGTGAGCCCAATACCTCATTTAAAAGACCATTCTATTGACAGTCACAATTTGAGTGACCCCCCTGTGATATTTAATTCCCCTATTAAAGATCAAATGCACACTTATTTCATAAAAAGCTTGAATTCACTTGAATTCATATCCCTGTGTCATGATTAGTGTTTCCTAAAAATATGCTGTTTGGTTTTGTGGTTTTCTTTTCAGTTGAGGCTGCTGCACCCAGCTTCCCTCTGTCCCCCACCCCCATAGTGAGGGCCAATGCACACTGTTGCCCCATTTTCCTATCTACACAGACAGGACTGCTGTGCTCTGCTAAGCCCTAGCGTCCCAGGGCCTCTGCCTTCACAGTTTGGGCTGCTGCACCATGCTGCCCCAGGCCACCAAAGGTGGGGCTTTTGCTGCACCCTGTTACCCACTTCCATTGCCCCAAATGGGTAGGGCTGTTACACCATGTGCACCTGTCACAGAGTCAGGGCTGCTGTACCCTGATTCCCTACTGTGTCCTGCACCACAGTCAATGCTTCTGCATCACGCTGTCCTCTGTTCCCTGACACCACTGTGCCCTGCTGCACCATAGAGCCTCTTGCCCCCACAGTTAGAGTTGTTGCTCCATGCTGCTCCCTGCCACTAGAGTCAGATCCTTTGGTACACTGCCCAAAACTACCTGATAGAAAAGACAAACAATAGTTTTATCTTGTGTTGTAGGGTGGGGGGACAGAGAGGAGCAGGGTGCAGCAGCCTAAACTGTGCAGGAGGCAGCAGGGTGCAGCAGCCCTGACTATGTGGAGAAGACAGTAGGCAGTGGGTTGCAGCAGCCTCATATGAGGGCAGGAGACAGGTGGCTTTTGGGTCAGGGGAAAGGGGGAAACAGAGACTGCTGCCTCAACTGTCGGGCAGGAGATGGGGCATCAGGATGCCATATAGTATTTTTAGTTATACACATATATGATGTATTTTCACACAGAAACCCCTCAAAGAACTGGCTTTTATGAGTTCATACAGTACATGTTCCTAAAATAGCAGGGTGTGGCACAGTAGCAAACACAGGTTTGTCAACCTGACATGAAAACAACATTGTTTTCAAATGAACATATTTATTGGGGCTATATCAAAGACACTCTGCTTCTATGAATTAATGGAATGTAGATTTATGTTATATCCATTAAACAACCCTGTGTTATATAGCCAGAATAGAATGCATAGTTTTGATGACAGAGACATGACATCTGTGATACAGACAAGGTAATTTCTCACAGACATTCATTCATACCACTTCAGTTCAGCACTGAAACTCAAAAGATCAACCGTTTATGAGAACAGAATGATTTTAAGCTAATCTCTAACCACAAACCAGATGGGTTAGTAACAAACTTTGAGTGAAAACAATTAGCTCTACAGACTGCTCTAACTAGGAACTGCAACAGATTATTCAGTCAATTGGGGCTTACTTGGTGAAGCAGCAGGCTGGACAGGTATGATGCCATTGCTCACTGACAGGGACAGAAACATCTTCACTGTTTTTTCACTGTTTTCAGTTACTGTAGAGCACATTAACAGATGCTAATTTAAAGAAAACCACAAAACCACACAGCATGATATTTTCAGGAAACACTAATCATGACACAGGGATGAGAATTCAAGGGAATTCAAGTTTTATTGAAATATGTGCATTTAAGAAACATAGAAACATAGAATTTGACGGCAGATGAGGACTGCTTGGCCCACCTAGTCTGCCCATTTTCCTACCTAACAGATAAGCTGCAGATCCTAGTTAACCAACAGCTTACTTCCTCCTACCCCCCACTAGGACTGCCTTATGCCTGTCCCATGCACTCTTGAAGTCCCCCACTGTTCTTGACTCCACAACCTCCTCAGGAAGGCTGTTCCATGCATCCACAACCCTCTCGGTGAAAAAATACTTCCTCACATTACCTCTGAGCCATCCCCCCTCAATCTTCAAATTGTGTCCCCTTGTTCTTGCACATCTCTTTTACTGGAAGATGCTACCCTCTTGGACTTTGTTAATTTCCTTGAGGTACTTGAAAGTTTCTATCATGTCCCCTCTCTCCCTTCTTTCCTCCAGGGTATACATATTAAGCTCCTTTAGTCTTTTTTCTTATGTCTTCTGGTGCAGACCCTGTATCATTTTGGCTGTCCTCCTCTGGACAGCCTCCACTCTGTCTATGTCTTTGCGGAGATGGGGTCTCCAGAACTGCACATAGTACTCCAGATGGGGTCTCACTAACTGTCTGTACAGAGGGATAACAACTTCCTGTTTTCTACTATTGATGCCTCTTCCTATGCATCCCAGTATCCCCCCAGCCTTCCTTACTGCCTTCTCACATTGCTTGCCCACCTTTAGGTCATCTGATATAATTACCCCAAGTCCCTTTCTATTTTTACTGTTGTCAGTATCTCACCCCCATTGTGTACGCCCCTGGTTTTTGTTTCCCATGTGCATTACCTTGACTTCTTTGCATTGAATCTGAGCTGCTACTACATTTGACCATTCCTCCAATCCTTGCCAAGTCCTTCTCATCCTTTCCACTCCATCTTGTGTATCAACCCTGTTGCAGATCTTTTTGTCATCTGCGAAGAGACATACTTTTCCTTCCAGTTCCTCTGCAATGTCACTTATAAAGACATTAAAAAGGACCGGTCCCAGTACTGAACCCTGCAGTACCCCGCTAGTAACCCTCCTTTCTTCACTGTGTACTCCATTTACTACTACTACCCTTTTCGTCCTGTTGTCTAGCCAATTTTTTATCCAGGCTACCACCTTGGGATCCACTCCAAGGCTGGCTATCTTGTGTATTAATCTTTTGTGTGGGACTGTATCAAATGCCTTGCTAAAATCTAGGTAGGCCATGTCCACAGCCCCTCCCTGGTCTACTACTTTGGTCACCCAGTCAAAGAAATCTATTAGATTCATCTGACACAACCTTCCCATCGTGAATCCATGCTGCCTTGGGTCCTGTGCCCCACTGGCCTCTAGGTACTCAACAATTCTTTCCTTCAGAAGTGATTCCATCATTTTCCTACCACTTTCCCTACCATTTGAGTTTTAAACAAACTTTGGCCAAAGCCAATAAGGTTGAAGCTGAGGAATTTGGGATACAAATATTGAACATGTGTTCTTTGATATTTTTACACTAAATTTTCAACACAGCCTTGCTAAGATCCTGCCTCATGAAGAAGGACAGAGAAAATGTTCAGCTCCTGGCTTAAAGGCGATTTTGCGCAGGTACTGCAAATTCAGCTTTCAGGATGCAAAGCCACATTTTGAGCCAGAGTTGAAAAATAACAGCTGCCACATTCATGAAGTGCTACAAAGAAATGGCTGTGTTGTAAATGTGGGGTTAAAATATTGAAAATTGCCAAAGTTATGAGCCTGTGTTTACAAAATTCAATGTAGGCTCATAACTTTATTATGTTTTAATGTTTTACATCAAATTTTAACATAGCTTTCTTATTACCCCCGCCTCATGAGGAAGGGCAGAGAAAATTTTCAGCTCCTACCCGAAAGGTGATTTCATGCAGGAGCCGCAAAATCACCTTTCGGGATGTAAAAATAAAAACATTTTGGCCAGTATTTGATAAATGACAGCTGTCACATTCATGAGGTGCTGTAAAGATATGGCTATGTTGTAAATTTGAGGTAAACATGTTGAAAATGTCCAAAGTTACAAGCTTGCATTATAAAAATGTAACACAGGCTCATAACTTTATTGTTTTTAATATTTTTTACCAATTTTCCAACATAGCCTCCTAACAATACTCCAGCTCATGAACAAGGAGAGAGATACCAGCTCCTGCCTGAAAGGAGATTTTGTGCGGGGACTGTGAAATCACCTTTCGGAAAGTAAAAAATTAAATTGGGTCAGGATTTGAAAAATGACAGCTGTCATACTCATGAGGTGCTGTAAAGATATGGCTATGTTGTGAATCTGGGAGAAAAATATTGAAAATTACCAAAGTTACGAGCCTACATTTACTAAATTCAATATAGAATCATAGCTTTGCTGCTTTTTAGTATTCGTGCACCAGATTTTCAACATAGCCTTCTTATGACCCCACCTCATGACCAAGGGCAGAGAAAATGTTCAGCTCCTTACCAAAAGGTGATTTCATGCAGGGACTGTGAAATCACCTTTCGGGAGAGATCTGCATAATGATAGTTCAATTGTTCATGAGGTAGAGTCCCAAAGAAGGCATGCTGAAAATTTGGGCTAAAAATATACAAAAATGCCCAAGTTATGCCACTAAGTTCAAAATCCCAATGAAATACATTGAACAGCATACCTGTTTCTTCAGTTAGCAGTCCGACTTTGAAGAGTGAAGACATGTCTACAGTCCAGAGAGAATTTCAGCGCTGGACCCCTGATGGGTAAGTTAGGGCTTGGGGGGTGCGGGGTGGTGGGTGCTGAGTGGAAGGGTCAGGTGGGGAGATGACAACAGTACAAAAGACATCTTTGGACATTTTTTGTCAGGTTCAAGGAGAAAAAAAAAAAGGAAAGAAGATTTCCGATCTTGACACTGGGAATTGGGCACCCCAGTATTACACTTATGTTTCTGGGGTGGGGTGATGGAGCACTGAGAGGGAGGGTTGGGTGGTGGGGTAATTAAAAAAGAAAAGAAAACAAAGCTGAGGAGTCCTGAGTGTGGCACTCGGGGATTGGGCACCCCCAGTGTCACTCTTATGTTTCTGGGGTGGGGGTGGGTGCAGAGGGAAGGTTTTGGGGCTATTTTAAAAAAAAAGAAATGCTGAGGAGTCCAGAGCACGACACTGGGGGATTGGGCACCCCCAGTGTCACTTTTATGTTTCATGTGTGGGGTGGTGGGTGCTGAGAGGGAGGGTCAGGTGTGGAGGGGGATACAGTAAAATAGTGCAGTGCTACTTCCAAGCCAGATAACGAGCAGGCTGCTTTATGGTCGCAGTGACAACTGTGGTGCAACTCCAACAGGCTGTTCAGTTGCAAGGAATGCAGAGAGTACAGAGTCCTTTTCTCATAGTAAGAGGTCTGCAGGGCTCTGCCAACTACAGCCCTAAAAGGGTGGCTTGACCCTCTGAAAAAAGCACATACTGAGCTCAGATTCTGAAGAGATGTGAATGTATTGAAAAGCATTGATTTCCATATGCTTGCCTGCCATCCCAAGTGTGTGCAGACACTGGCTGAGGCCTGACACCAAAGCATGAGGCTTGTGCGTGAGCATAAGACAAACAACTGGGCAGTTGGGCGCAGTTATAAAATAAAAATAAAATTCTCAATCCCTGTAAAAAGGTAGAGTCCCAATTGGCTTAATTGTTGTTAGTTTATTTACATGGGATAGCTCAGCTAAGGTTGCATTTAGTCAGAGTCTGCTGTTACTCATTTCTCTTGTTTTTTCTTTTCTCTTTATTTATAGTTTTTGCCGCCTTTGTCCAACCCGCCTGCCCTCTTCTGGCTGGTCCCTCCAGCCCCATTACCTGGCTTCTCAGAGGCTTATAGTACATTCCATCTGTCATTCTTTGCCAAAGGACTGTGGGGACACCCAGTTACCAGTGCAGGACTTGCAAGGGATTGGGCCTTCATCCTTCAGTCAAAGATTTTTATGCCATATTTCTGACCCAAGCCCATGACACATGCAGTGGACACGATGTGCGAGCTCCACCTCCACAGAGATGTCCCCAGTGGTGTGTTGATGCTACAGCAAGCCCCCATTTGCGAAGACCATCACAGCGACAGGAATCAGGCAAGCGCACGTCACTGTGATGATCTCTGCTGGCCCAGGGACTGCCTCTCGGCAGGTGTTTCTTGTTCAAGCCTCTGGGACAACTCCAACTTGGAGTTGTATCCCAGAGACTGGAGGGTGGGGGCCTGAGCCCCCACATTGGGCCTTTGAGGGTGCAGTCCCCAGATGGAAACATGGAGGCATCCCCTACACTGCACTGCCGACACTCAGCAATGCGGCTGTCACTGTCTGGGATGTCTCCATCGGGGTTGTCGCAGTGAGATGGTAAAACTGTCCCCGGTGCCCTGCATGTGGGATCTCTCTCCCTTTCTGGTCTTGATGTTCTGCCATACAGACTCCTCCAGGTGGCAGATGAGCAGTGGACACATTCACCCCCTTCCAAAAGATTTTAGCCTTCCATAATGTATCACTGAATTTGGTTGCTTGTCTCTGAACTTTTTAAGTCCTGTCCCTGACTTGTAAGAAGGAAGAATGAGAGGTATGGGCCTCTGAGCCTTACATCAGTAGCAGGCAAGCTAGTAGAGACAATTATAAAAGACATGTAAGGCTATGCCTGGAGTTCATTGGCCAAGCAGCCAGCCACTCCCACTTCCTGAGCTATATAAGCAGTTCCCCTAAGCCTCACTGTGAAACATTTTTTCTTTGCAGCCAAAGGCTCTGCTGGTTTGTTCTCTGAATTGGTTAGGCCTCCCTGGCTGGCTGAGGCCTGCACCCCCCCCCCCGCTTGTCTTCTGGTTAGTAGTTTGCCTTCGGCTGTGTGTGCTTCCTTCCCTTTTTTTTTTGGAGGGGCTTTGTTTCTCAGCTTCTAGCACACTGCTGCTCCGGGCTCATGCTGCTGCTGCCTCACAACTCAAATTACTTACAGCAACTCCTAGCATTTTGCTACCTAGGCTCATGCTACTGCTTTCAGTTACCTACAACTACAGCCACTGCTGTTGACTGTTTACTTTAATTAATATTGTACCCAGTGCCTGTGCTTTAACACTGTGCTCACCACGCTCAAACTACTGTAATGCGACTGCATTCATTACCTGTGTGTTTCAGCTCAGCCATAGCTGCTTCATGTTGCATACTCAATTCTTTTCACCTGACCCTACCTGTGCTTTTCATTTTACTTGCAGCTTCCCTGCACTGCTTGACTACACCTGCTTTAAGCATGGTTTCCCTGTTTTATTGCACTTTTAACTCTGAGGTCAGCCAACTAGCTTCTGCTAAGGCTGTTAATATAGCTTATTATTAAAAAATCTGTGTTCGCTGCTGAAAATCCTCAGTCTGTCACCTTGATTTGGCTTTGTACTGTCTGGCTGGCTTGCTCCCAATTCTGTTGCTTAATTGCTATACAAGTTTGATATGTTGGTTTACCTATCATGACTACTGCTTACTGACCTATGTGCAGGTCTACACTTGCTTATGCAGCTGTTACTCTTTGCTTATGCAATCCATTACTTCATGCATACTGCCATCCCTTCGGCTTCGACCTGGGATTCTGCTGCACTCTATCTGCATTCGACCTTGTAAGGTCTCAGCACTCCGTGCTCATTATGATCTCAGCATGCTGTGCTCATTCAGCTCACCAGCTTCAGCTCTCAATCAATTTCTGGGGCATGCCAGCCATTCTAATCTGGCGCAGGGTTCCTGCAGCCAACTGTCTCACTCTGCATTTAGTCTGCATCATTGAGTGTGTCCAACTTGGGGTGGGATCTTCTCACCTGACCCATAGCTGGAAATGTCCTCACCCCGGGCTTGGCTTTAGCTGCCTGCTATGTGACAGCAGCTCCTGGTGTAGAATTTAAGACTAGCGGTGAGGGGTGGTTATGACGATCTCCTTTGGCTCTAGTGTTCCACTATAATGGTTGGCCATTGACTTTAGTGGTTTCCCTAGCAAGGCACCTTCACTGCATTCTCCCTACAACTGCCTCTGGTTCACCTGGTTTGATTTAGGGTGGGTAGGCCAGGTGAGTGCCTCGGCAGTTGTTGCTCTCCTCCTGCACCTTGGATGCATGTATTGTTGCAGAGTTTTCTCACAACCTTCCACGACGTTCCCGCTAGAGGGTTTGAATGACAGCCTCCCTCTAAATTGGAATATTTTCCACCTCCCTTTAACTGGGTTTTCCAAATACTAGCAGCAGAGCCATCACTAAATACATTTTCCCAAGCCTGGAGGGAAGGAGACCTAGGCTTTGGATCCTGGAGATTTCCTCCTCATGGGTTTTCTCTCCTCCGTTGCCTCAGGTCATAACACTTAGTTAGCATAGTTGTTTTCCCTAGTTTCTTTAGGTAGGTTCCGTTGTCGGATGGAGGTGGAGGATGTCCTGCTGTTCCCTCACTCCTTAGGGGATCCCCTCTCTCAAAACAAGCCATCGGTATCATGCTATGCAAACCTGGGCTGTTACTATGACAACTGAGCACATCATTGCATTATCAAACTGCCTATGTTTCTCTACTACTACTACTGTACATTACAGTTACTGCTTCTAAGTCACTGTTACTGCTTACATTATACTTCATGTTGCCACCTTTTTGGGGATGATGCTATATTTTTGGTGGGGATTCCTAAGGTACCTTTAGCCATGGGAACCATCCCGTGGCACATCTAGGGGTGGAACCCTATCCGAGAGTTCCTTGCCATTGTACCCCTATAGGGTGGTAATTCATCTTGAATAGAGAGTGTGAATGGCCAAAACCAAACTGACACAGTTGCACAAGCATAACACTATACTGGCTGTGTAGGTCAGTGAAATGTAAGGCTGTGCCTGGAGTTCAGTGGCCAAGCAGCCAGCCACTCCCACTTCCTGTGCTATATAAGCAGTTCCTCTAAGCCTCACTGTGAAGTATTTTTTATTTGCCCCACCATCCTCCCCTCCTCCTCCTCCTCCAGTGGCAGCACTTTCTCCTTAGGGGGATTCCTAAGGTACCTTTAGCCATGAGAATCATCCTGTGGCACCTCGAGGGGTGAAACCCTCTCTGAGAGTTCCTTTCTATTGTACCCCTACAGGGTGGTAATTCCTCTCAAATAGAGAGTGCGAACAGCCAAAACCAAACTAACACAGTTGCACAAGCATAACACTATACTGGCTGCGTAGGTCAGTAAACAGATAGTTGAATTCCTAGAGGACAACATGTAACAGACAGGAATCAACATGGTTCATGAGAGGCAGGTCGTGTCAGATGGACCTAATGTTTTCAGTTCAGAAGCATGCATGGTGGATAGTGAGCAGGTAGTTGACATCTTGTACCCAGACTTCAGGAAGGCCTTCAGTTTTTTGCTGCTTGGCAGGCTTATAAAAAAAGAAGACTTTGGACTAGGGAAGAGCTAACTAGGTGGATGGGGAATTGGTTGATAGACAGGACTCAAAGAATGGTCCTAAATGGAGAGCTCTGATATCAGATGGTGGTGTCACTAGTGGGGGGGGTACAGGGGTCTTTCCTGGGGGGCAATGCTTATTAACATTTATATTAACAACACTGAGATGGAGTTGCAGGGGTACGTGAGTCTGTTTGTAGGTGACCCAAAACCCTTGCATAGATTTGATGGTGAAGAGGAAATAAACCACATTAAAAGGGATACAGAGTAGTGCTGTTTGGAATTTTCAAATTCCAGCAGAATGAAATTTCGCAGAATGTTCAAACTTCTGATGAAATTGCAGAATTCATTTTTCATCAACATTTTCAAGGAATTTTATTCCACAGATCTCAATATTGTCTGTGGAAATGGTTGCAGAATGATTTTCTGTGGAACAAATTCTGTTCCAAGGAATATTTAAGCAATAAGCCACGAGGGGGTGTGGGTTATCAGGGGATTTACCATGGCTGGAGTGGTTTGCCCATGAGGTGTAGCCGAGTGGGTAAATCCTCGCCAGCAGTGGTAAATCCCCTGATAACCCACATCCTCCAAGTGGCTTATTGCGATTATACCAAGGTTCATTTTTTTTTACTATAATAAAATACAAATATTAAAGAGGTTGCTTTGTTTTTGTATTTTTATTGTATTTATTCCTATGCTGAAAATATTATAGATTATATACTCATTGACAGCCTTTGGTTATCAGAGGATTTACAATGGTGCTAAACTGCCAGTCTAAGGATGGTATAATATTCCACAGATCACAGCAGAAGGAATTCTGCAGAAGAACCAGTGACATTCTGGCAGAAATTTCACCAGTGGAATGGTCATTCCATGCTAATTTTGCAGGCAGAATTCTACATTCCACACAACACTAATGCAGAGACATTGGCACAGTGGTCTGGAACTGGGCAATTTAAATGCAGTGGCCAAAAATATAATGTGACGCACACTGGCAAAATACACCTATAGACAGAATATTACATCAGTGGGTTTAAGGGGGAGCACTTGAGGAAGGAGAGGGGCCTGGAGTGGTAATTGATAAGGGTGTAAGTTTGTCACGGGAAAAAGTGACAAAATTCATGGGTTGGTCACGGACAGTTTTTCCATAAGTCTTTGGTTAGTCATGGCAAAGTTTGTTAATTTCATGGTAAAGTCACAGGCGCTTTCAAGTGACATATAACATGCTTAACATATTTTTAAAGTCATTTGAACACATAAAACATAACACAGATTTAGCAACAAATTATGCTTTCTAGTGTTTAACACTTTCAAACTGAAGAATAAAAACTCTTTTTTTGTTTCACAAACATGGAAACTTTTTAAAACACCTTGCCTTAACTTTTAATGTAGCAATTTAGTTGTTTTTACATATTTTTATGTGTTGTTCATAATATATAAACTGTAAATAAGTAATAAAAGTGCTAAACATTCATTGCTCAATGAATTTACAGCAAATCACACATGCAAACCACAATGTAAGTTGTGACCAAACCAGTCCCAAACTGTTGCCCTCCAAATGAGGGCCAAGATTACACTGTTCCTTAAAATGTTGGTCAAAAAGGCAAAATACACAGTAGGACACCTCAAATGTGGAACAGTGTTTTAAGGTAAAAATGGATGAGGGAGCCGGCCCGGTGATGCAGAGGGTTGAGGCGC
Organism: Neoceratodus forsteri; assembly: GCA_016271365.2. NCBI lineage: Eukaryota > Metazoa > Chordata > Ceratodontiformes > Ceratodontidae > Neoceratodus > Neoceratodus forsteri. Next base: position 1,701,919,910 of record CM028129.1, on the reverse strand, counting down.
TGGAGGCCTTACCTTGCGCTACACTGGTGACCCGGGTTCGGGAATGACCTTGGGTCAGTGGGGTGCTGGCATGGGTTGTCGTGCAGGATTGAACATGCCAGCAGGCAGCTCTCCTCTCCTGAGAATGGTGAGAGTGGGTTGGCACCTCCCCGTAGTTCTGCTCCCACCAGGTGGAGGTCCGGTGGGTAGCGTAGGCAGAAAGGGGGTGGCAAAGTATTGGGAGGTGGAAGAGGCTGAGTTGGTGCCATGGAGAGTGAAGCTGCTCACATGCTGACATGGCCTTGGGCCAGGGCCTCGGGGTGGGGTTAGAGGAGAAAATCAGTAAAAAACATACGTGTCCTTGTTGCCAGTTGGCAGGAGGAGGTGATGGGGACAAAAAGCTAAAATAAAAAAATAAATAAAATGAATGAGAGAACTATTCCTCAGAATACGGGACACTTGAGAAGGCTGGATCTGGCCCAACACTGAAATGCCATTTTTTCTAACCACACAGTGATTTATGTTAAAACATTCAAACATCACAATTTTTTTTCTGAAAAGAACTTTGAAATATCAGTGAATATATGCTTAACTAGCATAGCTGGTTCCAACTTGGAAGCATTGCAAGAGTAAACAAGCATTTGTCAGTGCTGAACGTTCATTTGCAGGTATTTGCAGTGGTGGTTAGCATTTATACAGGCACCCCTTAATTGTATCCATGTCCCTTCAGCATCCATGTCCCAACAGAGTACCTCTCTGCAACTCCTCTTGCATCTGATTTACATTTCAGCATCATACTTCTTAAGTGTCTGTGTTAGGAACCCTGACGCCCTGGTCGTTCTCAAGGTTACGAGCCTGTGTAGAAACTGCATAATGCACACTCGTAACACAGTCATTTAGTGGAATTATTTCACCAAATTTTCAACATAGGCATTTTGTCATCTCTGCTCATGAACACTGTTAGTATGATTTTCATAATCTTTCCCGAACATTAATTTCCGACAGCTTATCACGCCTATTATGTGCCAGATGCACAAACACAGAATTCAGGCAGATGTGAAAAGACAGCTGTACTGTCTGCAAGGAGCAGTGAAAGATGTCAATGTTGAAAATCTGGAGTGCAAATGTTAAAATTTGTGAAGTTACGAGGGTGGGGAAACTGTGCAACACACGCCATAACACAGTCATTTTATGGACTTTGTCCCCAAATTTTCAACATAGGCATTTTAGGACTTCTGCTCATGAACAGTGTCACTGTGATTTTCTTATTCTGTACTGAACATTGATTTCCCACAGTGACCGCGTTATTCTGCGCCGGAAGTGGGAAAACACATTTCGGCCAGGATGTGAAAAATGACAGCTGTACTGTTCATAAAGAGGTGTGGAAAAAAGGCAGTGTTGAAAATCTGTAGTGAAAATATTACAAATTTGTGAACTTACGAATCTGTGTGGAAACCGTGCAACGCACGCTCGTAAAACAGTCAATTTTTGGAATTTTTTCATCAAATTTACAACATAGGCTTTTTGAGAGCCCACCTCATGAACACTGACACTGTCATTTCTTTATTCAGTCTCAAAAGGTGATTCTGCACAGTGATCCCAAAATCACCTTTCAGGACCGAATAACGCCATGACAGTGACTGCGTTCATGAGGAGGGGTCCCAATAAAACCATATTGAAAATTTGGTGCCAAAGTCCCCAAAATGCCTGAGATATCCACATAAGTTGGCACAAAATGAAGTTGGCTTCATTGGGGACTGGGAGCCACCTGGAGGGATGCAGACCTATACTGGTGCGATGGTCTGCATCTGTCCGGGGACCAGGACTAGGTGAGAGGTTTAAATGCTTCATTGGCAAGCATTTAAATTAGCCAAGGGGAGGCACTGAAAGGAGCAGGAAATCCGAGCTCCCCCACAAAACATGGTGATTAGTGAGGTAAACACCAAGGTACAGAAGTTATTAGGGAGTAGAACAGATTTAAATGTAAAAAGGCAAAGGCAGTAAGGACAGAAATGGGGCTAAAAGGGGTAAGGCTATCAAAAAGTGGAGGGTGATGAGTACCAATGCCCATAGTCTGTGTAACAAGCTCCCTGAACTAGTGGCCTTTATGGAAGAGGGTTGCCTGGATATTGTGGAAGTCACAGAAACATGGTACACAGAGAACCATGACTGGGATGTCAACATACCAGGATACACAATCTACAGGAGGGACAGGGAGGGTAAAAGAGGAGGAGGAGGAGTAGCTCTCTATGTAAAGGAAGGATCAAAGCAACAGAACTAAAGAGTAAACAGGGAGCAGATGAGGCAATTTGGGTCACCCTGGAGACAGTAAATGGCACCACAATCCGCATGGGGGTTGTATACAGACCCCCATCTCAGGGGGAGGGAATGGACAAGGAAATGATAGAAGGCTTTCTTAGAATGGCAGAAAAAGGGGAGATATTGTTGATGGGGGACCTGAATATGCCAGATGTTAACTGGAGCACCTTTGCTGCAGGCACATCCAAGAGCAGGGTCATTCTTGATGCCCTCAGGGGCATGCTTCAGACAGCTAGTATTAGAACCCACTCCTGAGGGAGCAATCTAGACCTGGTACTCTCAAATGGGGATAGAGAAAGAATCTCAGATTTAGAAGTGGGTAGCCATCTGGGAACAAGCTACCACCAAACAGTGTGGTTCATGATAAACACAGCCATACAATCAAGCCATACAAAAGCAAGAGTACTGGACTTTAGGAGGGCTGACTTTGGGAAAATGAGAGAGTGCCTCAGAAAAGCACTAGCAAACAGGCAAGAAGGAGGGTGGAGGAACAATGGGAGTGATCAAACAGCCATCACAAAGGCAACAAGCCTTTGTGTAAAGCAAATCAATAAAACACAACGAAGGAAAATACCGCCATGGTTCTCAAAAGAGGTGGCAGGGAAGGTTAAGGAGAAAAGGACAGCATTCAGGAAATATAAGAAACACAGAAGGAGCAGGACAGAGAACTTTATCAGTTAAAGCAGAAAGAGGCTGGGAAGGCAGTCAGAATAGCAAAGACACAAACTGAGGAAAGGATAGCCAATTCTGTTAAGAAGGGGGATAAGACCTTTTATAGGTACATTAGGGAGCAAAGAAAACCAAAGGAGGGATACTGAAGCTTAATAAAGGGAGGGAATGTGGGTAGAGGGTGACAGTGAAAAGCAGGGACACTGAACGAATATTTCTGCTCAGTATTCACAAAGGAAGAGGAGGGAGTTACCTAAACCAAACAAGAGAAACACTCTGAAGACGGGGGTCAATACCAGTCCATTTACAGAAGAAAGGGTTCTGAAAGAACTAATAAAATTGAAGGTGGACAAAGCAATGGGGCCTGATGGGATTCACCCAAGAATTCTAAAAGAACTAAGGGTAGAACTAGTGACACCACTGATTACTCTCTTTAACAAATCATGGGAGGATGGGGTGGTACCCGAGGAGTGGAGGAGGGCAGATGTGATTCCTCTTCATAAAAGTGGGAGCAGGACAGAGGCAGGAAACTACAGACCAGTTAGTTTGACCTCAGTGGTAGGGAAAATGATGGAATCACTTCTGAAGGAAAGAACTGTTGAGTACCTAGAGGCCAGTGGGGCACAGGACCCAAGGCAGCATGGATTCACGATGGGAAGGTCATGTCAGATGAATCTAATAGATTTCTTTGACTGGGTGACCAAAGTAGTAGACCAGGGAGGTGCTGTGGACATGGCTTACCTAAATTTTAGCAAGGCATTTGATACAGTCCCACACAAAAGATTAATACACAAGATAGCCAGCCTTGGAATGGGTCCCAAGGTGGTAGCCTGGATAAAAAATTGGCTAGACAACAGGACGCAAAGGGTAGTAGTAAATGGAGTACACAGTGAAGAAAGGAGGGTTACTAGTGGGTACCGTGAGGTTCAGTACTGGGACTGGTCCTTTTTAATGTCTTTATAAGTGACATTGCAGAGGAACTGGAAGGAAAAGTATGTCTCTTTGCAGATGATGCAAAGATCTGCAACAGGGTTGATACACAAGATGGAGTGGAAAGGATGAGAAGGGACTTGGCAATGTTGGAGGAGTGGTCAAGTGGGTAATGCACATGGGAAACAAAAACCCAGGGGAAGCGTACACAATGGGGGGTGAGATACTGACAACAGTAAAAATAGAAAGGGATATGGGGGTAATTATATCAGATGACCTAAAGGTGGGCAAGCAATGTGAGAAGGCAGTAAGGAAGGCTGGGGGGATACTGGGATGCATAGGAAGAGGCATCAGTAGTAGAAAACAGGAAGTTGTTATCCCTCTGTACAGACAGTTGGTGAGACCCCATCTGGAGTACTATGTGCAGTTCTGGAGACCCCATCTCCGCAAAGACAGACAGAGTGGAGGCTGTCCAGAGGAGGGCAACCAAAATGGTGAAGGGCTGCACCAGAAGACATACGAAGAAAGACTAAAGGAGCTTAATATGTATACCCTTGAGGAAAGAAGGGAGACAGGGGACATGATAGAAACTTTCAAGTACCTCAAGGAATTAACAAAGTCCAAGAGGGTAGCATCTTCCAGAAAAGAGATGTGCAAGAACAAGGGGCACAATTTGAAGATAGAGGGGGACGGCTCAGGGTAATGTGAGGAAGTATTTTTCACTGAGAGGGTTGTGGATGCATGGAACAGCCCCTGAGGAGGTTGTGGAGTCAAGAACAGTGGGGACTTCAAGAATGCATGGGACAGGCATAAGGCGGTCCTAGTGGGGTAGGAGGAAGTAGCTGTTGGTTAACTAGATCTTCAGCTTATCTGCTAGGTAGGAAGATGGGCAGACTAGGTGGGCCAAGCGTTTCTTATCTGCTGTCAAATTCTATGTTTCTATGTAGTTGAAAACCCAGTTAAGCCATTATACAGCTTACCTGCATTTCTTCAGTTCATGGTCTGCTTTGAAGAGTGCAGATGTGTTCCTTTCCACCAAAGATCGTCACTTGGGCTCAGAGGTAAATGTAGGGTGGGGTGTGTGGAGATGTGGGGTGAGCAGAGGGTGGCTGCGGGTTGAGGGAAGGGGTAAGCAACTTACTGAGGGACTGTTTTCTTCTTTCACAGCACTGTAAAAAAACCCATAGCACTGTAAAAAAACACAAAAACACCGCAGGACGCTTTTGGTACACTGGGGTGGGCTCCCAGTGTGCCACCTACATGTTTGTGGGGGGGGGACTGGAGCCAACAGGGATTGGACACCCCCATTGGCTATACAATGTGCGTGGAGGAGGAAGGCATAAGCATGCTGGGGTGGGCTCCCAGCATACCACCTACGTGTTTTTGGGGGGTGGACTGGAGCTGATGGGGATTGGGCACCCCCATCAGCCATACAGTGTGCATGGAGGGGGAGGCATGAGCATGCTGATGTGGGCTCCCAGCATGCCACCTGGTTGTTTGTTGGGGGGACTGCAGCTTATGGGGATTGGGCACCCCCCTTGGCACAAAATGTGGGGGCCAGGGAGGACAACAATGAGGAAGCAGGTAGAACATCAGCAGATGGAGGAAGCAGGAGGGATTTCACAAAGGGAAAAAGTCAACACCAATATGCTAATTTCACACACTATACAACTGCTGATTGCAGCGGACCGTTTGTTTGAAATGAAGACCAACACAGCCAAAATGGTGTCATACACAGCTTGGCATGTATTGGTCCAGTAGGGTTGCACCTGCTATACTGAGCACTGCATTTTCTAGGAGGGTCACACACCTCCAAAAAGTTGTACTGTTTCAAGATGTTCCTTGCGCATGCGCGTAAGCAAATGCAAAAAAATTTGGATCTATCTTTTGTTTCTACTACCAGTAGATTAACTTTCTGAAAAATCTCGCTAGGGTTTTAAGTCACAGCCTTTGCAAACACTGAAGCTTTTTTTTTACAGCCGTCAAGTAGCAAATCAACCTAGAATTTCTAAGTAATTGTGAACAAACTTGCCAGTGTAAAAAGTCTTCTCTACAGTCAATGAGGATGCACCTGCACTACAGACAGGTCAGACACGGCTGGGCTGCCAGAAAGCCAGAGGAGGAAAAGATCATGCAGACACAGAGAAATTCTTACTAGACTGTCAAAGAACCTGGAGTTATGTAGTTCCTGATCTGCCAACTGCAAGATCAGGAGATGAACAGTGGTTAACCAGAATTATGGTGTGGCCTTAATAGGACAATAATTCGGGTGTCAAAGCTTTGTCTTGTCTCCTGCCTTTCTGCAGACAGGTGCAAAATACCACTTGTAGGAGTGACATATAACTTAAGATGCACACAGCACTTGAGAGAAGACATGTTTGTATTCAGAGTGCTGTCACTAAACTAAATATGTTAAGGTTGGCGAAATAAGTCTGGTGCAGTGTTTTGTTTTCATTAGGTTATTAACTTACATTTTCTGGTTGAAAACACTACATTAACATTTTCAAAGCTGAACAATTTATAAAGTACCAGCAACCGAGTCTTGCAAAAGCGCATAAAGAAAAAACATCCACAGTATTCCACATAATATTTTGGAAAGCGAGAGATAACAACAGCTTTCGACAACAACATTGCACGTAATGTAAAGATAAGATAGATTTGAAAACCCTCTCACATGCAAGTTGACTCTGAGCTTTTTTTTTATTTTATTTTTTGTTATTTAAGAAGTTTCATAAAATAGCTCACATGTAAAGAAATATGTGCAGTTACTTGATTGGAACAGACCTAGTTGTCTCCCAGGTGATCTGCATCAGTTACACATTTTTCTGGCTGCAACAACAGTTAAAGCAGAGTAGGTTTTAGTTTCTGTATTACTGACACTACAGTCTTAGCAGTTACTGGTACACTTCCCATCACCCCCGGCACTAGTTGCCCAGCAGATGCCGATAGAGTTATGTTACCACAGGCATTGCTGTCCCTGCATAACTCCATGTGCTTGGCTGCGTCACCTTAACTCAGACACTAATGTCTGGGGCAAGGTAAAGTGTTGCAGCACACACAAATATGCTGGGACGGTACTGCCTGTGGTAACAGAGGTCTACCAGCATCTGCTGGGACACTAGTGCTTGTGGAAGTATCAGTAATTCAGAAACTACAACCTAATCTGCTTGAACTGTAGTCACGGCCAGAAAAATTTGTACCTGATGGAGATGGACTGGGAATCAGGTCTGATCCAACCAATTAATTGTGTGTATCTCTTTACAAGTGAGTTATTTTATGCAGCTTTTAAATAACAAAAAAATAAATAAAAAAAAGCTCAGCGTCGGCTAACATCTGAGAGAATTTTTAAATCTATCAGTATTTTGGAAAAGCATGTTGCACAGAGACAAATATGTGCAACGAATTCACCTGCAGTCATCCCAGAGAACGTCACTGTGTGCTGAAAATAACCGTTCAGCATCCACACTGTTTACTGGTACTGAGAGGCAGGGGAGTGCAATCTGAAACAGTGCAGGAAATCAGTCAGACATACTCCCCCACCCCCCCAGTTTTTTTTTATAAATAGATAAATATAAGGTTGTAACAGTTTACTTCTGTTCAAAAATCTCTATACATGCACAACATTCTATTCTTGCTTTAGTGTTTTCCTCAAATAATAGTATGCTATCGAACACAGTTTCTTCAGAAATATTCAACCACTTTGCTCTTGTAGGATCAAACATACAACAAGCTGTAAAAAACAAAGCTGCTGGCTGACGGAACCTGGAATGTCTATCTTCTGCAGTGTATGATTTTATTTAATTTGCACATTCAGCCAATGCTTCCTTTGCTAGTCTGTGCACACACTGTTCAGAACGACTCTGTGCCCAACTGGGTAAATCTGTCCAATCTTCAATCACCTTGTGAGCGTGTTAATGTTTTTATTATTCTAGGAGCAAATTGAAGCATAATCTCCTGGTCACCTTTCAATTCATCTGACTGCTAACTCTACTACTTCATGTATGGCAGCACTTTCATCTGTGTCATCACTAAAGAAATCAACGTATTCCTGCAGATGTGAGCAATGATACAGAGCAGCACCGAACCAACTATTCCAGCAAGTAAGAACGGTGGAATACAGCCATCTTTGCCATTGTCCAACCAAAACTGTTGAAGTCTAGCTTTACAAATGGGGCATGCTGTGAACGTACATTTAACTGCTATGATAAAACTGTTAACTACTTTAAAATTACTCCTCCAAATGTCACCAATGAGACTAAGCAACTGGGTTGTATAGGTCATATGGACTCCATTTAAAAACAAAGGGGCAGGTTTTTGGGAGGTCCCGGCTGCCTCAAGCCCTGTGCCGAACATATGGGACTTTAAAAAAGCAGACTTCGACAAAATGAGGGGACCAATTACAGAACAGCATGAAGGATATCTTCAGCCTTAGCATAACAAAACCATTAGTGGGCACTGCTTCAAGTTGGTGGGAGGACAATTCCAAGAGGGAAATGAAGAGGCATTTTTTCACCGAGAGGGTGGTGGCTAAATGGAATGATTTGCCAATGAGGTGGTATCCCTAAAGATAGTGGACAGCTTAACCAAATACCTTACTTTGTACAGATTTTTTGTACCTTTAAGATATAGTGACTAGAGTGGCAGCTAAATAAAATTTTGCCGGCGAAATTGCGGCAAAATCAGCAATTTCACCGAGTGAAATGTTTCACAAAATTGCAGCGAAATTTCACAATTTCACCTGCAGGCCACCATGACCACAAATGCTGGTGTCTAACCCCTCACCCCCAGCCACTCACCAGCTAAAATGTCAAAAAAAATTAATTCTCCCTGGAGTCTAGTGGTCCTCCCTCTCCCAGCCGATCACCAGGCCATTAAGTGTCAAAGAAAGTGAATAAATCAAGCCCTCCCCCCCTTTCCCAGTTAACTCATTATTTTCCCCAGACACCCAATCCTAAAAAAAATTCAACCCCACTCCCTGGTGTCTAGTGGATCCCCACCCTGTCATCATGAACTAGCACCCCCACCTCCACCCAGTACCCGATCAGGCCACCAGCACAGCCTTCCACTCACCTCCATGGCTGGCAGCCCGACTGAGTGCTTCAATAAATTAGCACATGCTTGTGTGTGTGGAGGGTGCACCAAAACACAGAAACATAAAAACATAGACTTTGATGGCAGATAAGGAAGGGCCGCTTGGCCCACCCACTCTGCCCATTTCCCTACCTATCTGATATGCTGCAGATCCTAGTTAACCAACAGCCTACTTCTTCCTACCCCCCACCAGAATTGCCTTACGTCTGTCCCATACATTCTTGAATTTCCTCACTGTTTTTGACCACATGACCTCCTCAGGAAGGCCGTTCTATGCATCCACCACCTGTTCTATGCATTCACCACTCTCTCTCTGAAAAAATACTTCCTCACGTTGCCCATGAGCCATCCCCCTCTGTCTTCAAATTGTGCCCCCTTGGTTTTGCACATCTCTTTTTCTGAAAGATGCTACCCTCTTGGACTTTGTTGATTCCCTTGAGGCACTTGAAAGTTTCTGTCATGCCCCCCCCCTTCCTTGAGGGTATACATATTAAGCTGTTTTAGTCTCTCTTTGTATGGCTTCCAGTACAAACCCTGCACCATTTTAGTTGCCCTCCTCTGGACTGCCTCCATCCTATCTATGTCCTTGTGGAGATGGGGTCTCCAGAACTGCATGCAGTACTCCAGATGGAGTCTCAGCAACTGTCTGTACAGAGGAATAACAACTTCTTGTTTTCTGCTGGTGATGCCTCTGAGCTATCACGCAGAACTCTCAGGCCATCATTTTTTATCTCCCCTTCTCCCTTTCCACCATCAGCTTCCCAAGTGGACTTATATGTCATCTGTTGCATCAGGGGGTGCAGCATATGATCTATCACCATGAGCCATTTCCAGGAGCAGTATTTGCCAAACCCTCCCCCCCGGTCCCCCCAGGAGGACAGCATTTGCATAGACACTCCTTTGGCCTCCTCTGTCTGCCTCCACTCCAGCTGTTCTGAGCTGCTGAACAAGATCTTCACCACTGTGGTTGGGAGAAAGAGTTTAAGGCTGATGAGAGAAAATTATTCAGTTAATCAAAGAGAGGCAGCCTGTTGATTCAGTGCAGTTACTGAATATATTTCAAGAAGTCCTCTTGCTTTAGGCCTAACAGCAAGTAGGCTTTAGGAATGCTGGAAACTGCACTACAATGCCTAGTGCAGTTTGTTATCTCCCTGACTCGGCTGATGGCAGACGTAATGCATTTTTCCTAACGTGCCATGATTGTATTGTGCGTGTCTGCCCTCTGATCACGTAGCTGGATTTCCTCAATTTCTAACTCAGCCCATATCAGTTTTGTTTCCCTAAGATATTTCCCATGGAAAGGCCATTTAAGTGCCCGTTATCAGACAAGGGATAATAAAAACAGGAAAACAGACTGAACAAAACACTATTCTCCATGCAGTGGATGGGAGGTATTGTGGAGGGTGCTAGGTCTGTGGATTGCACTGAAAATCACATGCATACCGTATGTACTAAAGTATGCTAAAAATACAAACTTCCCTGATTACGCAGTCCAGTTTGTTTATATTGTCACACCAGTCTGATTAGAAGGTTTCCTCTGTGTTTCACAGTCAAACTTCCTATGTAATGCTGTCATGTAAAGGTAGGATATTATTATATGCTTTTCAGCAGACACTGGCACATAGTGATTTCTTCTATAGGTGTACAAAATGCTCAGGTTTGATCATTCTGATTATATTAAAGTTTAGCTCAAAGCTGGAAAATTCAGGGATAACGTTTTCTCTCAGATATTAGCCCTAGTCCAGTTGGAATCCTTCTAGAACGTGCCCAGACTACTACTCCGAAATGTCTACTGTGGCCAATCATAATGTTCTTTTCAGCTGTTCTTAAGACTCTCATCTACCCTTATCTTTATCACTTATCTCACCTGCTCCCCTTTCCTCTATTTTTCTCCAAAAACTCTTCCCTACCCTTATGCTCTCCATCTATATCCTAGCCCCTCACTCCCTCCAGCCCTTTTTCCTGCTCCCCTCTATGCTTTTCCTCAAACTCTTGCTCCTGTGTAATTACCCTCTCTAATGGATGTACTCTCTTGACTACTAATGTTTCTCACAAGGTTTATGCAGTTTATGTCTACCTTGTTATGTCTTAATTTGAACACTATGTACCATATGAAAACTTTATTTTATTGTATTTACTGTGATGTTTGTTTCTATCTAATGTATTCCTTTGTCTGTATACATGCTCCAGGACCTCCTTGTGAATGAGCTTGCTCAATGGAGTTTTCCTGCAATAAACTTGAACTTGAACTTGAACAGATGGTGGTGAGCCTGTGGAACAGCCTACCAGAGGAGCCAGTGGACATGAATACTGTACAAACTTCAATATAAGCCTCAAATTCCAATAAAGGGTGAAGAGTGAGTTCAGGCTGTATTCCTGCTATTTTTTGTAGAGACGTGTGAAATGTCACATTCCCATTTATTTATGAATATGTAATTTTGGACTGGAAAAGAGCTGTGACAACTTGTTTCCAGGTGTGTCCTGGAGGGGGTTACATGGACCTGCTTTACTGTTGGCCAGGACAATGGATATTGTCCCGTTTTTATGGTAAGTGCTATGAGAGCTATGAACTTCCACCCTGACAGCCAGCAGAGATGGGCAGCTGGGGCTAGTCTGCTGGAGCAGCGGTAATGTTACCACTTGTGGCACTGATGTCCTAGGTTCAGAAGTGAACTCAGGGTATTGAAGGGAAGGCCATGAGAGGAGGAGGATTGAGCTTCCTAAGGACTGGTGTCCTCTTCTGGGAGGGAGGGTTTGCAGAGTACAGCAAATGCTTGGCCCCTAGCAAGGGGTAGGAGAAAGGCAATTCAGGACTGCCAGATTGGGGGGGGGCAGTTTTCCAACAAACATCGTACAGGAGCACCTGATGTGCATCATGAAAACATTGATGCCGCACCTCTTTGGAGAAAATTAGAAAACAATATAGCCTGTCGGATGACATTGGACACCTGCAGGCTCCCCACCTGTCTACTGGGCTTTCCAGTTGAACAAGATCCATTTTAATGGCAGAGGTTGGGGAACATCACCAGCCCCCCCCCAGGAAGGTATGCTCTGGTGGAATAAGCTAGTGGGTGAGTCCTGGTGAAGGTTGGGGTGATGGGGCTAGGGTGTCAGGAGGATAGGGGCCACTCAGGAAGAGAGGAAAATAGATAACAAACAAAACAAAAAGATTGGCAGGAGAGGCCTCAGTTTAATGTCCCATCCACAGGACAGCACCTCAGCAGGACAGCACCCCTCTAGTGCTCATTTACAGTAACAGTATTGGGTATTAGCCCAAGATCAAGTGTGGGACTAGACCCCATGGCCTTCCAATCTTCTGATTCCAGAGGGGAGCTGTGGAACCTCCTAAGTCACCGGCACTGTGACACATGCTCAATCGATGACATTTAAATGGCAAAACCTAAACTCTTCATTGCATTTTGTAGAAACTAAAATTGGCAACATTCGTTTAACTTCTATAGATAATTCTGAAATATTTGAATTACAGAAAGACATTGTGCTGTATGTGATTGGCAAAAGTAGGTTTACTGGTGAAAACCTTTTTCCCTTCAAACAAAAAAGTATGCAAAAACAATGGTAAAAAGTAACATCATTCCCAAGTTGGATGCAAATTTGATGAAAATGTCTCCCTTATTCGCCAGCACTAACCCATAGAGCCCCATACATTGTCACAAGGAACTAGTACTAAGTGTGTGCAAAGTGGGCACTTAGTTGACAGTCCCTCATAGGTCACCCCCTAGTACCACATAGAGCTTTAACATTCCTATGGAACTGAAATCTGTGGAATTTTCGAAAGCAGAATGTATGTCCATACACACTTTCTGAAACATACAAAGAAAAGTATTCTGCAGTTGACATAGTCTGCATAAAGTTATTCAGCAGTTTACATAGAAATTGTTTTAAGCAATTCTGTGGAATTCAAAAAAGAAATTCTGACAAGCATTTCAGAAGCAGAATTCGGCCTTCTGCACAGCTCTAGTGACCTTATTATTCATAGCATGGCACTGCAAGTCATTCCCTCTACTGCTATTGTAAGCACGTAGTGAAAGGGGCAGGAGTGCCATACATGAAGCATGGAGACCATCGCACAGGTGGTCGTAAAGTATTGCTACAAGAAATGTTGCAAAGTTTTTCTTTGTCAGAAAAGTCTTGGCATGCAAAATTCACCATTGCTAAAACTTCTTGAACTGCCCATGTTGCTATTTTGTGGTCTTTTTTTCCTCAGGCAAAGTGATGGAAATGGTAGAACTTCACCGGTGAATTTGCATGACTTTGCTTGAAAAAGTGCCACGTTGCCTACTGAAAACTTTGCAAGGTGGGGACTTAGTGAGTCTGGCAAACTTCATGAATTAATTCAGGAGCCAAGTTTGACAACTTTGATCTCTAATTGCAACACGCCCTTCCCCACCCTCCGTGCCTGTCGAACTATTAGATGCAGAGGTAGAGGGTGTTGAAACACTGTGACTGGAGCCGGTGATGATCGTAAGACTAAATACAATAACGGTGACGGGGAATGGAGTGAAGGGTGATGGAGGGGGGATGGGACACTGGACAATTAGGGAAGAACAGACAGAGCTGGAAAAATTTGCTGTAACATTGGCCTAAGTTACCTTAAAGGTGAGAGCTGGACAGGAAGAGACATCTTTGACAGTAGTGCCAGTCCCCATGTACTCTGGGCATGACTTAGCACCAAGCAGTTGGTGCAGTGCCATGCCCAGAGAGTCGGTGGTTTCACAAGTCAGCATCTGAGCCAAAGCAAACCCCATTCACACCCATGAACATCTGGCCAAGTGATTTGCATGGTGATGTACTCCTTCAAGAAGACTATCCACCTTTTCTGCATAGCAGCAAAATGGGGAGCTTATTTGCAACCCAAATCTGTGCTGCCACCAACTGGTATTGACAGTCATCATGTCAGAAATATTCCCCATGGCTCTGTTCTCCAGCAGTTAGGCTTCATAAGGAGTGCAAGAAGTAATGCTGGGTGAAATTGTTATTACACTTGTGGAATTGCACAACATTGCCAGTTTTGTACTTAGGGAAAGGGGAAATTGTTTAACCAGGAGAAGCACACTAAGCTGAAGCTTGTTTCCAGGTGTGACATGGGAGCGCAAGGAAGTTAAGTGACTTGCTCAGGGTCTCACATGTATGCAAGTGGGGCTGCAGGATTAAAACCCAGGTCTCTTGGATTGTAGCTCAGAGCCTTAAACCACTGCGCTATAAAACTTATACAATGTTCATGAAAGTGCACCAAAATCTGACAAAATTTCACCAAGGCTTTTTAATTCAAATAGTGCCATTTTCACGAAATTGGCCATGTTTAAACATGTGAGCCCTTAAAATGCCCAGTTTCTGCAAAGAGCACCTTTTTTTTTCCAAACTGTGCATTTTTAGAAATGGGATTTCTTTATTAAAAAGGTGCAATTTCAACCAAACATCCCCATTTTAAACACACTTCAAGTTCATGAAATTGTGTGAAATTGGTGCAATTTCAAGGAAAGTGAGTGAAACAGATTTTCTAATGCTGTCTTGCTCTGTGCAGGAGCCACAAGCTGCTGGGTATGCAGTAAGAATCAACAGTGGTCAGGGTGGCTATACCTTCTACTCCGGTTCCACAAAGGCCCTTTATAAACTCCATAAATAAAACCTTTTCCTGTAACACCTCAAGAGGAGCCAGTATAGTCTAGACGACAGACAACCAATTGTGAAACTGGAAGCCCAGCAGACCTGGGTTCCAATCCAACAACCTCCACTTGCATACTGTGACCATGAGCAAGACACTTAACCCCCTGAGAAACCAGCTTGCATCTGAAAGAAAAGCTTTGTCGCAGTGTGCCTTTCCTAGCCAAACATTCTAACATAAAAAATTTAAACATAACAATTAACACCCTTCCTGTATATGGAGGTTCTTTTGTATCCAAAAGTGGAGCTCAGTGATCTCACAGTTCTTCTGTTAAATGGAAACTGTAACAACTGAAGCCTGTTCACAGATCACATAGCTTTGGGGAGGGGGGGTGGAATCAGGCACAACTCACCTTGTCACCTGCTGGTGTACAGAAATGGATTGGCAACTCCTTGGAGCCTGCATGGATTAACATGACAGGGGTCAGCATTTCAGCAGGGTCACTCATGCGGAACCCTTAGTTGGAATTAAAAATTGTGACCTTAATTCCTGCTGATGTTAGGGCATGGAACCTGTAACATGTCGGCAGAGTTTATTTTTTGTGAAGAGAGAGGGGATAGAGTCAACACTACTGCATTGTTCAAACACAGCTGGAATTTCATAGATTTATCTCGCTGTCACAGCTGTATTCCTTCTCCCTTTTTTTCAAAGACTACACTTGACAGTGAGTAAACCAGAAAGACAACACATAATCCCATCCCTGGAGACAATGCATCAAAGACTGCTCCATAGGACTCTTCTTGCCCTCTTTTACCGCCTTATTAAATAACACACACTTGGCTATAGATCTTAGGTAATGTACTGTAATTGCCTCCCTGTGCTTATGCATTCAATTTCCATGTCAAACATGACACTCTGCATCTATTTCACAACTTTTCTGCTTTTCCTCTGCAACGCTGTGTAGTATCAGAGCCAAGGGGCATGTGGGGGTGTCCTTGACTGCCCCCTCCTCTATAGAGGTGTAATACGTTTTTTGTGGAGAAGGAGTTCTCTTTTGGTGTGAAGCACTTCTCAACTCCTTGTGAAATACAGTAGAGACTCAACTCCAATGTTAGTTTGGAAATATTTTGCTTATTCAAGTATGAGTTTCCACCTGTTGCATGAAGTAAAAGTGGAGCCAGGGTTTTGTGGTCTGTGCCACTTTTGCAAGGCTAACAGTGGTCAAATGCTCAGCTCAGTTACTCTTCCAAAATCTAAGGAGACCAGCTGGCTTCACTGCAGTTCTTAATGACAACAGCACATGTAGGAGCTACTGCACTACATTCAACTGCTTTTAAGTAACACGGTGCAACAAGTTATCCAGCCATTGAGGCAAACTGTAAAACATTAATGGTGCAAACTTTGCTGTCAGCCCAGGATCAGAGATAATTAAACTGAGAATTCAACCACCGTTAGCCTTGAAAAGTTATACTGGCAACAAAATGTTGCCTGCAACCAGAACACCTACAGTAGGTGGCAATTCATAAGTGAATAAACAAGATATTTCCTTAAGTAACCTTGAGTCGAGTCCCCATTTCTATAATATAGTGTCAAAACCAAACCAGTTAGTTTCCAGCTGTTTTCAATAAAAGTAAAAGAAAAAATAACCTAAACAGGATCTATCTTTTTTTCACAATCTGCAGACAAGTAAATAAACATACTTTCCATGTCTTTTAATGTTATTTTTGTGTATGTATCGCTGTGTGGAAGTAAAGCAGCTAAGAGATGTCTCTTTGTGTACAACTTGTGCTCACAAAACATCAGGGTAAACATTTTTTATTTCAAAAACAGCAAACTAGAGTAGTAGTGGTGTATATATTTATGAAAAAAATATCTAGAAATACAAAATCACGCATCACACATACCCCAATAATGCAAAAAGTGTCACATGACATATATGTAAATCACCATGAAAATTTAGACTGATTCTGCTCTAAGCAGGAGTGCATGGTGTCAAATAGCCTGTCACAGTCTGCAATGACTGAGACAGAAGATACAGACTTGTGTTTTGTCCTTCTCAGGTCTCATCAGCATACTTCATCTGTATCTCAACTTGGGAAAAGAGGAATCAGCCCTATAATAGTCTTATGGATTTAGGTCATGGAGAGCCCAAAATTAAAAAGTACGCTAAAAAGACTTTTTACTTAATCCTTTTCTGCTAAGGTTATTTGTCTCTTTACAAAATATCATTACAGAATCCCAAATGAGAGGAGATATACTGTAGATCTCTATAGTGCCAGTTAAACCTGTTTCCTTCTACTGGTGAACCCCCTTGTTGTACAATCCAGCATCCTATTTGCCCTTGCAGCTGCCTTGTTGCATGATGTAGAGGGTTTCAGATTGCTCGTAATTGCAGTCCACAGGTTTTTGCTTCCTCAGACACCATGAAAGTCATACCCCCAGGCCTGTACTTGGCCCTGGGGTTATTGCTCCCTATGTGCAGGACTTTGCACTTTTTTGCATTAAACCCAGCTGCCAGATTCCAGACCATTTTTTAACTTTGCCAGGTCCTCCCTCAGATCCCTGACTCCCTCCTTGATGTCTACTCTCCCACAGAGCTTGGTGTCATCCACAAAAGGCAGAGTATGCCTTTATACTGTCTCCAATGTAATTTATGAATATATTGAACAGCACCAGACTGAGAACTGACCCTTGTGGAACCCTGCTGGTGACCTCCCTCATCCCTGAGTGCTCCTCCCACCACCCTTTGAGTTCTTTTCCCTAGCCAGTTTGCCACCCACGTAGTCAACTTTTTACCTGCTCCAAGGTCCTCTAATTACTTGATCAGCCTCTTGTGGGGGACCGGGACAAAGGCCTTCCTGAAGTCAAGGCATAGTATGACTACTGCCTGGCCCCTGTCAACTGCCTTAGTAACCCAGTGAAAGAAAAATTGATCAGATTTCTTTGGCATGACCTCCTTTACATAAACTCATATTGCTTGATGTCCTGGAGCCTGTTCATCTCAAGAACTCACCCAACTGTTCCTTGAGAACAGTTTCCATAGCTTGCCAATTATTGATGTCAAGCTGACTGGTCTGTAGTTCCCTGGTTCATCCTTGTCCTGCTGTTGTGCAGGAATACTACATCAGTGGCCCTCCACTTCCTTGGCCCCATGCCTGTGTCCAGGGAGTAGTAGGACAGGTCAGTCAAGGGGGCTGCAAGAACTGCCGACAGTTTTCTTAGCACACTGGGGTGCATACCATCTGGTCCACGGGATTTATCCACTTTGAGGGCCCTGAGCTCCTTGAGGATTCTGTCCTCTATAATCATCTCATCGCACATCCTCCCTTGCACCTCCATATCCCTATTTTTCCCTGCGGAACTGGTTCCATTCTGGGATCAGCTGTTGCTCTTTTCAGGTGACCCATTTTCCCCAAAAGTTCCCACAGTTCTTTCATGAATACTTAGCAGAAGTACTCAATGCCTCTGCCTTTCCTCTGTTGTCCTCTACCCACTCAGGCCACAAACTGTCACATATAGGACATGGAGTAGCGGAGGTTAGCCACATTATTCAGATATATATGTAACCAGTTGTGGGAGGTGGTAATGTCCATTGCAATTGATTGGTAATAGGTATAGCAGATTCCTGTCACATCCCAATAAGAACTTCACATTGTTAAACTTAACTAAGCTGCTACCTCTCATCCACCTGTGAGAAGTGCCATGCATAAATAAACAGCCTTAAACAGATTATTTTAACTGTGACACTGTTCTCGAAATGGCTAACATTCTAGTGAAGCTGCACTAAAATAAGGGAAGAGGAAAAACAGGATCTAACTCGAGCTTTTATAAACAAGTGTACAGCCCATGTTCAGAATAACTAGAGGGAGCTGTGGCTCGAGGAAGATCTTCATTGAACAGAGTTTTGATCAAGTGAAGACACCATACTATGTAGCTAAATTATTGAAAGTCAAAAGTTACATCTGTCAAAGTACCTGTATGTATCCCAATAGCGAAGTAATGCATGTTTCCCAGGTATCCACTCTCCCCAAAATAAAACTGTAAGATTAAAGTTAGCCGCAGCTGATCATGTCCAAGTAGTGTTCGTTTCATGTGCTATCCTTTATTAGAAACACAAACCATATAATGTAGTTCAGTTTATAATCCAGAGTCTCTGCCTCTAATCCTCTTCATCTGCCTTGTCAAACCTTTTTTGAATTCCAGCAGTTTTCACTGCCCATTTCCCAGACATCGATGGGCCCAAAACTGGAATACTTTTCCGTCATAGTGAATGCGGATCCACACTGGCACTCAGAAAGAGTGAACCACCCAAGGCACAGAGACGTTGCTATACTCTCCATTAAATTGCTTTCTCTGGGTGAGGGTAGTGTAACTGAGGTCAGGAAACCTGCGGGCATGTTTATCTTCAATCTGCCTGACCGTCAAAACTTTTAAGGGAGCACTTAAAACATATCTTTTTAAACAAGCATATAATGACTTTTAATATATTATTAGTGTGGTTAATTTATTGTTTTATTAATATTGTCTTATTATGTGATGTACAGGTGCCTTGGTTTTTAGAAAGGCGCCTTTTTATAAATAAAGTTTTGATTGATTGATTGATTGACTGAAGAGGTAAACTAGCTCTGGCTTCAGTGAGGATGTTGTCTTTTGTCACCATGGTTTCTGCCACTGCCAAGCAGAGATGCAGCGAAGTTTAATTTCACCTGCAAAGTTGCAGCGAAGTCGGGAATTTTGCCCTGCGGAATATTTTGCAAAATTTGCGCATTTTCGTGAAATGTTCTGTTGGTGCAAAATGCTAAATTTCACCCATGACATGCAGCACTTCACCTGCAAAATGTGGAAGTTTGCCAGAGAATGGTGGAATTTTACTCTCAAACAGCGGAATTTTGCTTGTGAGTGGTGAAATTCCGCAGTTCACGGGTGAAATTTTGAATTTCGCTGGCAGAATTTCACACGTCGCACCTGCAGAATATTTTGCAGAGCAAAATTTGTGGACTTCATCCATTTCTACTGCCAAGGCAGTTCTGCAGTAATTTGAGGTGATTGGTTTTGTTTAAGGGGTCATTCTGTAAGAAGTTTTTAAATTGAGGTCTGTTTCATGATTGAGTTGTTCTGTGAATCAGTTTTGTATTAAAAGTATTATATTCACCTCATCCACCTGTTCCATTAGTCCCACTCTGCATCCGAAGTCCCCTCGCTATCTCCTAACCTGCCCACTGGGGCCTGCCACTGGATTGGACAGTACTCCCCCTGCAGTTCGTGCCTGCCTCCGCCGTGGTGGTCCCCCCAGGCTGGGTTCCTCACCTACTAGCTCTATGCTGTCCACTGCAACGTTCGCTCTACCCCTTGCCTGTTTTCCCTACCGCCACCTGGGGTGTCTGCAGATTCAGGCCCCTCCCCCACTCAGCTTCCTGTACCTGTTGTTCTCCTTACCCCTTGCCACAATGTGGGCTTATTTATTGAGCTTGTAGTCGTACTCATGTTTGTTAGCTCTGACTCTGTACTATGTCTATATGCTGTACTCTGGCCCCACATGTGTGTGGGTGAGATTGTTCTCTGTCTATGCACCATGTCTCAATGTACTGTATTCTCTCTGGCCCACCTGTAGTTGCAGGTCTGTATGCTACCCTGAATATGTACCACGTTTTTTTCTGTATTGTAACCTCCCGGGTCGCACCTGAAAATAGGCACTTGTTGTCTAGTGTGCTTACCTGGTTAACAAAAACAAATAAATAAATAATAGGTAGCACAGCTGGTTTTCAGCATTTACCAGCCTGTGATTAATGACTGTCCTTTCTTTTACTGTTTCCATAGTGGTGCTTTGGGCTTTGGTAGCCCTCTCATCGGTGCTGCCTACCTTAGCAGTAATGCATCTATTTTGGCCGAATGCATTAGCAGCTGCTTAAGGACTGATTCAACTTTCTGATCCACTGCATGCACTGTTCAAAAGACCGCTTGCATGGCCATCTCCGCATCTGCCTCTGCAGTCTACTAAAGCCCATTGTTGTTGGGCCCTGTTTGTTGAGTCAGTAGCTGCTTGAGGTTGGAATCAGCTGTTGCTCTTTTTGGGTTACCATTTTCCCCAAATGTTCCCCAGATATAGCTGCCTTTTTTTCTCTCAAATGATGCAAGTCTTTGAGAAATTCTTTGTTTAAGTCAGTTGTCTCTGAGCAGCCTCCATAGTCACACAAATACAGTGCTTTCTTTCACGCTTCAGTGAAGTGAGAGCATGAGGAAGAAAACACCGTAACAACCTGCTATTGAGTTATTATGGATTTCAATGGGTTATTACAGTGTTTTATCAGGAGTAGAAATCCATTCATTATAGGGCGTCACCACTTATTAGAACAAAATAAATAGCACAGATAAATACGATAAAACATTAGACAGTTACAATCAGACCAAATATTCAGGGTTTTTTGAAGCTCATTTTTAAAGACTGATATATGTTTACACGCAGTTACTGACTGTAGAAGATTACTGTAAAATGTGATCTGCTCTAGAGCTGAATGAGCTGTGACCCATTGTAGAATGGAACAGAGGAATTTTAAAAGTGAATTTGCTTTGTGATCTGGTGCCAAAGGAATTTATGAATTTAGGAAAAAGTTTGATAATGCTGCCAGGCAGAAGACCTAGTATAAGTTTATGCAGAAAACACAGAGTATTTGTAACCAAAGTGATATTCAGAGAGAGAGAGAGAGAGAGATTGCAATGATTTATACAGTTCACAATAATGTATCATATGTGGTAAACCTGTTGCAAACCTCATGATGCTGTGATGACCTTTCATTTTGACAAGACTCCATCAGAGGCAGTGGAATAAATTCATCTAGCAATAATACCCAACAGGGTGAGCACTGTTGGGCTATAATGGACCACCAAGGGGCATGATGAGGCCCTGCACCTCAGGCACAGGGCCTTATAAGCCCTGGATGGTCCGATATAGCCCATAGTGCTGACTCTGGAGGGTATTTTTGCATGTAAAAAATTGGTATTGGGTTATATTTTGGAAAAACATGTTTACAGAAGAAAAGCAAATTTAAAAAGTTAGTAGAAATGAATAAAAATGGTTATATGTTATGCAGTCCTCAATGCTGCCTTTGGCAGCAGAAGGCACTGTTGTGATTGGCAGTCTTTTTGAAGCTGCTGTGCTGAATGTCCTCCCCCACCTCTCATTTCATTGTTATCACTGTCTTTCCCCATACCTTTCCTTGTTCTTTTTTTTTTTTACACTGCTCCCTGTTCTGCCCATGTGAGTAGAAGTGCTTGGTCAGTGAAGCTGGAAATGTGATTACGGTTGGGCAGTTGGCAGTAAATGCAGTTGGCAGACTGGGAGTGAATGAACATTTGGACCTGATGGCTTAGCAGCAGAGGTGAGAGAGTTATTTATTTATTTGAAAATTGGGGACCGAAAGGCACACTGAGCCAAGGCTCATTTCAAGTGCAACCCGGGAAGGAATAAGATATACAAATACATACTGTAGCACAGACACAATTTGCAATTATAATAAAGAGCAGTCAATGAACAAAATTAAATACAGGAGTAGGTGCAAAGTAAGCAACCAATGTAGAAACAACAAAATAAGGCATTTTAGCCACCTCTCTCCTGGGGTAGGAACCAAATGCAAGAGTAACAGTCAAGCAGAGGAAAAACAGGAGTGGGGGGAAGGAAGGAGTTTCAGCTGATACTCAAGGGAGCCAGGGGAGGCAGAGAAGTGAAATGAAGAGGGTAATTGATTCCAAAGTGATGGGAGATGATAGGAAAAGCCTAATTGTCCAGCAGAGGAGCGGCGATGAGGAACAGTGAAGGTGCGACTTTACATGGATCCCTGGAGTGGAGGGAGCAGGAGGTAAAAGGGATGAGGGGGAAGAGTGATGAGAGGATAGAGGGAAGGGACCTAAACTAGAATTTGGATATGAGTGAGGCACAGAATATTTAGTAACATGAAGGTAGAGGGAGAATGGCTGAAGAGGAATACAGTTGGTAATGATGAGTATAGGAAGGAGAGTTGTTCACAAAGCAGCAGAAAGAGTTGCAGTGGGTGTCTAGTCTGGCCAGGAGGTTCAAGGAGTGGTACCATAGACCATGCATGCATAGTAAAAAACAGGGAGCACCATTCTGGTGACAAGCTCATGGCGGACCTGCAGAGACAATCTTTACTGTGGTACAAGGCACCAAGTTTAGGGTGGAGCTTGGCATAGACGGTGTTGTTGTGAACAGGGAACTACCCACACACTGAGGTACTTAAAGGAATGAATCACTTCTAAGGTGGTGTCATTCAAGGTGGAGAGATAGACAGAACTGGGAGTCTGGCCACTTTCTTGCTGGTCCCAAAAGTCATAGATGCAGTTTTATTTGTGTTGACCTGGTGTTCATTTGATTGGAACTAGCACAGAACATTGTAGAAGTCATGCTGGAGCAGATCTTCCATGGCTGTGGTACAGGAGGAGTACAGGAGGACAGTCATTGTCATTAAGCGTGCTATGTGCTGTACGGTAATGCTTGGCGCATGGACCGAACTCCAGTGGGTGGCTGGTGGCAGAGGTGAGAGGAGGGTTGTACCAGTCGCCAGCTGGGTAGGGGTAGATAGCAGGGTGGTCTGGCACATCGGGTGGGGGCCACTAGACTACCAGGGATTGTTGGGTATTGTGGCACATAGGGTTGCTATTTCATGGATTGGGGATCGGGTTTGGGGTGGGGGACATGCTCAGCTCTGTGGGACTTATTCTCATGCATTTTGAAATCGGGCATTAGGAGACATACTATGCCCTTCAGGGCTTACAATTGACAATAAGGGGGATCGGGGCATTTGGGGGACATAGGAAGCCCCTCAGGGCTTACTAATTACTGTGTCGGGGATCGGGGCATACCAAGCCCTTTGGGGCTTACTAATTACTGTGTCAGGGATCAGGGCATTGGGGGGGCAAACCAAGCCCTCTGAGGCTACAAATGACTGTATTGGGGTACGGGGCATTAGGGGACATGCTATGCCCTGTAGGCTGTTTTTACACAACTCAGAGAAGGGGCATTGGGGGGCATGCTGAGCCCTGCAGGGCATTGGTGGGGGAGTGTGACATGTCCTCTGGGGATGGGCCAGGGGCACAAAGCCGCAACTCCCAGAGAGCGTAAGTACAGTTACGCCAGCTAAAAGCTAGCATAACTGTACTTCAGTGAATGTCCTCTGGGGGTTGTTAAAGAATAGTGCCCTGGGGAACTTTGTTGCTGCCCTTCCCTAAATAGGGCACAACTGCTGCCATAAACCCCCTAGCGCCATGTCACAGGGGGTTTAGGGTGTAATTGGTGGCGTAAGTCCACTTTGGTGCAAGCAGTCTGCGGCATATCGCAGGCTGCTTTGCAGAATACCAGTTGTTGCAACTGCTGGTGTAACTTGCTACATGTGCCATTTTTATTGGCGTAAGTCAAGTTATGCCAGGCGTAACCTTTTGAGAATCGAGCCCAATGTTTTTATGATTGTAAAGATGATATGTCGATCAATAAACTTGTACCTACCACATCTGAAAAGGCATCACATTACACTGTGCTCCAGTGTCTAATTTGAACGTCACCATTTTCCCATTTATGCTCAGATTTACTCTCCAATCAATCTTGGGTTTATAGGTAGTCACAGTGTCAGTACTAAAAGTACTGTCATTTTCCTGGGCATCTTCACCAACAACATGGATCTCACTGCGTTTGCCCACATGACATACTCTAGTAAAGTTATTTTTTTCTGTGGCACAATCTACAATACTGTCCATATGTTGGGCGTTTGTGTATCTCATGCTCATGACCACACTTTTCACGTTTGATTTCATTCGCTTGAAGTACATAACTCCCTTAGCTCACATTGGCACTTGCTTTTATTCTTTCTTCCTGCACAACTGCTACTTTCACTGAACTTTTATCCTGAGCATTTCCACTTAAGTGTTTAATCTGCATTTCACTCAGTTCAGCGGCCCTGCACATATCTATGGCATCATCTAATGTTAAGGCCGCTCTTCTCAACAGTCTGCATTTCACATGGTCACTCTGTATACCGCATACAATTCTATCTCTGATCAACGATTCAGTTAAATCTCCAGTTTCACAAGACAGCCTTTAGCCTCAGTTCAGTTACATATGAATCAATGGACTCACCCAGATTCTGGCTCCTAGTATTGAACAAATCACTCTCATAAGTCACATTCTTTCTTGGGTTACAATACCTCTCAAATTGTCCAATAATTTTATTCAGTTGCTCCTTCTCTTCCTCTTTTTCCCAAATGAAAGTACTGAATACCTCTAATGCTTCAGGGCAAGCCATGTGCGAGAGGGTCATAGCCTGGATTTTCTGGGATTTTTCAGCAAGTCCACTGGCAACCAAGAAAATTTCAAATTGCTGCTTAAATCTACTCCAGTTTTCGGCAACATTTCTATGTAGATTGAGAGTGGTGGGAGGCTGTAGGCGGTCCATTCTGACACCATGCAATAATCATGCAGACACCAATGTGGCATGAGCTGGTCGGTTTACTGTACTGTATAACATTTAGAACAAACTGCAGAAAACGCAGGCTACTGCCCACTAGATAAGGATTTATATATATAGGCTAGTACAAGGACATTAACAAGGCATACGCAAATTGCGTATGCTAATTAACTTCCATATGCTGCTGCTGCTACTGAAATAGTGGTCAGCTAATAGAAAGCTCTCAGCTGGAAGCAACAGCTCAGACACAAAGGGCACCCCTCGGAAGCATACGCCAAGACCGGTCCAGCCCCTAGCCTTACTGTCTGCTGAGCTTCACTGATCTTCACCAACTTGGAGAGAGACCAGTCATGGAGGGAAGGGAGACTCTGACAGGTGCAGAAGCAGGAATTCCTTGACAGCAGTTCTACCTGGGTGAATCCCCCTTGGAGTTCACAGTCTGGGCTCCTTTCATCACTGAGGTGGTTTCTCTCCTCACTCGCCTTCAGACCCAGCCAGCGTTGTCTTCTGCATAAGGAGCTGTTGGAACACTTACTCCATGCCCCTTAGCATAAAAACAACAAGTTTCCTTTCCATTCTATCAGTTCTGTGTACTTTGGTTTTATGTGCAGTTGATGTAACAAGGGCTTGGTACATCTAAAAGGAAGAACATCACTGATTGTTTTTACAGGTAGCAGAAACAAAGGTTCTGCCCATGCACGCTACCCCCTAATCCCACCAACCCCATGGTCATTCTCCTTTATACAGTCTATTTGGCCCTGCCCCCTTCCTGCCTCTCCTAATTACAAAGGCGGGGCATACATACCATACCTGTATTTCTATTTTATCCTAAGCCTCACATTTACTTTTATATCTACACTAGCTAAGACTTGCCAGTATAATCCATCCATATCACCATACTTCCTGCCCACACATAGGCACATCAGGGGCAAAAACAAACAAAAAAAATGTCAACCTCCTTCTCTCTCTCTCTAACCTTCACTTTCTTTCATCTGTTGCCATCCATCCTCCCTCCTAAATAAAAAACCTGCAACTCTTCTTTCATCCGTTGCTCTCTCACAAGTAGTGACCATCACTTCTTCTTCTATCCGTTTCTCAACAAACTCATGATGGATTATGTCCACTGTAGGTACTGTGGGACTCTATTCAACCGAACAATTCCCCATAATATAGGACACTACCCCACATCTAAGGTATAATTGAGGCAGTGAGCGAGCCACTTGTTCCAGGTCACTAGGACCATGTGGCAGCAGCCAGGAGAAGAAAGGAGTTGCCGGACAGAAAGCAGGCACGAAATATGGCCTCCAGTAAATTATGTACAGTATCAGGGTAAAAATGATAGGAGGAGCACCTGGAGAGCAAATTGTTGAAGATGAGAGGTGGCAGCACCACCAGCTGAAAGGGGAAGCCAGGAGCTATGAGTGGTAGCAGGCTGGGAGGGCTCTCACATCTTCCCTAAGCCTCACTCCCTTTGAAAACAGGTGAGAGTCAAGGCGCTAGGGGTTTGAGCTGCACTGCAGGGATTTGTATGTTTACTCAGCATCAAAGCATTGTAAATCATTTGTCTATTGACTCCTTTGAGTGCTATCACCTTTTGGAGTTCATGTTTCTTTTGGGGTTAGCCACCCAGTTTGTGATTTGCACCAGCCAATCTCTGTGTTCACAATAACATCTCACTGGGTTATATTTTAAAGTATGTACAGTACTAGGGTAAAAATGGTTGAAGGATTACCTGGAGAACAAATGGCTTAAGCTGAGAGGTGGGAGCACCGCCAGCTGAGAGGGGAAGCCAAGAGCTATGATTAGCAGCAGGCAGGAAGGGACCTGCTGCCAGGACCTTCAGGAGGCACCACAGCAAGAGCCCAAACAGCAAGAGGACCAGATGCAGCGGCCAAGAATGGCCATGGAAAACAAGCAGAAAGCAAGCAGGAAAGACAGAAGGGATGTCTGAAGGCAGCAACATGCTTGGATATGTGCAGTTTTAACTACGTGGAGGGGGGCATAGAGAGTGTCACACACTGCCTCTCCGAACCATGGGCAAAGACTTTTAATTAACTGCTTTTGAAAGTTACTAATTTCAGTCAATCCTCTGGTTCCTTAATGTGTTTTTCTCATGGAAGCTACACCCAAGGACCCCTGCTAAAGGTTTGCAGGGACAGAAATGTGTTGACAGTTCAGTTTATTAGCTTTTAACTTGCTGCAGCTGTGATATTCAAGAGGTAATAAAGCAGTTTCATTGATAGGATTATGTCTAGTGATTAGATAATTCACTGTTCTCTATGTAAGTGTGTCTGAACTTTAAGAACCTCTGAGCTCTAGCAAAGTAATTTTTTCTACTATCTGCAGGATAGAATATAATGTTTCTGTTCCGTGCCCTTTTGAATTCATTATGAAGAGGAATGTGTTTCAGTATATTGCAGCCGCCTCAACATCATCCCCAGTCCTTCATTAGTGTTGAATGTCAACAGAATGATTCCATTTTGTTTACTCTGAATTAGCATTGCAACATTTATTCAAAAGAAAATATGAGCAAAGAAAGAAGAAAACAAAAAATAATATCTGTAAGGACACAACATTATGGAAAGTAATATTTTATTTTGTAAGTGTATATTTTTCCAGGATAGCACTCCACTGAGCAAGGCTCACTTTCAAAAAGGTCCTGGGAGAGCAAGACAAAGACAAGAACAAGACAAACATGATTAAAGTGTACAAGGTGGTTTATTGGTGTAGTAGCAGGGCTATCATTCGTGATGCTGGGTATCTGGGTTCGGGAACTAGTCCAGGACATCGCAGGGCCATCTGGGGGAAGAGGACTGAGCATATCAGAGAATGCTTTCCTCATCTAGGGAAAGAAGAAGGGACGTGTGCTCCACTGTGATACTGCCATCTGGGTGATCAAATTTGGCAGTGAGCTGGAAGCACCCATGAGAAGTGAGGAGTCATCTAGTGCAAGTGCAATAGTGCACCTTTCGATATGTACGACAATGCGCCTTTGGTGCTCTTGGCCGACGATGCTCAGGGTGTGGAGGAACAAGGAGATACCCTGGGACAGTAGGTACAATGGCCTCCAGTGCACTTGGGCCCAGCAAAGCCTACTGTCATGCTTTCAATGCCACATGAATGCTCATAGGGGACTTCTCCCTCTATACCTCTCCGGGGGTATGACACTGCTGGAGAATTAGCTGTGGGCAGGTAGGAGGGACTCATTTAGCCTGATGGGATGTTCCAGAGACCAGGACCGAATCAGAAAGTTAGATTGATTTGGCTTGTACCAATAAGGCTGGTATTTGTTTTATGTTGTCGTTTCATTAATCTTTGTGACTTTTGTTATTTCTTTAACAATTGTACAGTATATTGTAAGTATAGCAGTTATCATGTGAGCTTTACAATTGCATTTATTTAAAGACATTATCCTCACCTTTACAGCTGTACTTTATATAGTACTTTACTGGGTTCATGCTTGACCATTTTACTATATGCAGTATGTACAGTACACAGGACAGACCAGATGAGATGTGATGTCTTGTTTTCAGTGGGACCCTACTTTTACCCATTTGTACATTTTATTTACCCAAGACAGCACATCGGTGCAGTGTCTCATTTTGATGGGGCCCTGATTTTATCTATTTTGATAATATATCTACACTGATAGCCCAACTGAGAGGCAATTTTCAGTGGGATCCAGTATTTTTCCTAGGATAGAGCAGCACAGATGCACATTTCAGTGGGTTCTGATGTCCCATTTATGCAGAATGGACCAGATGAGATGCAATCTCATTTTCAATGGAGTCCTGCTTTTACACTCTTTTGCAATATATTGACTCAGGATAGGCCAGCAGAGATGAAGTATCTCATTTTCAATGTTCTCCGGCTTTTATCAGAATGTTGGGCTGTATTGGAAGAGGTTTCAGTAGTAGGGTGAATGAGGTAATACTACCTCTGTATAGATAACTGGTGAGACCCCATCTGGAGCACTGCATCCAGTTCAAGAGTCCTCATCTGAGGAAAGATAGACCAGGCTGGATACAGTGCAGCATAAAGTACCCACAATGATTCAGGGCCAACAGTGCAGAACCTATGAGGATCAGCTGAAGGCAACAAACATGAACTTGCTGGGGGCCAGAAGGGAGGGGGGGACATGATATGGACCTTCAAGTTCCTGAAAGGAATAAATAAGGCAAACTATGAGGAACTATTTAGCAGGAACGGTGGGTCAAAAACAAAGGAACATGAATGTAAGCTGATGGCGGGGAAATTCAGGAGGGATGCTAGAAAGTTTGACTTTACAGGGACAGAGTGGTTGAACCATGGAACAAGCTACCGGCAGAGGTGGTGGGTACCAAAACCATTAATGTGTTCAGACAGAGTAAACAGCTTAATGGTTTCTCAGGGGGCAGCAGTACGGCAGGGAGTGATGGGGGAGGATGAAAAACCTGTCTGGACAATAGGTCATGGGGTGGAGTAGGGAAAACTGGACATATCCATTTTTAAACTGTATGTACCCAGGGTAGCACAGTGGAGATTCAATATCTCCTTTTCAGTGGCAATCCTCTCTTGAGACATTTTTACAATGTATGCACCCAGGATAGGGCAGATGAGAGACAATATGTCATTTTCAGTAGGCTTCACCCCTTACAAAAATATACGTAAGTTTTGTACATGCAGAATGCATGTCACATGCTTAATTGTACAATGTTTGCATGCAGTTTGCATACACAAAGTGATCCTAAGTGAACCAGGTCTAAAAAGCAAATCAGATTCACATGCTGCAAGCATGACTTGTGCATAGCAGGTAAGCTGGTGTGAACATCATTTAAACATCACATCACATCACATGCTGCATGCTTGACATGAGTGCAGCAGCTAAGCTGGTACAAATCTCATATAAAAAACACATCCGTTTCTATTTCTTATACTACTAGCAATTAGAGTCATTAAAATACATTTTTATTTGAATTCCCATAAAAATTAGGTGGATTCATTAATTCTGATCCTTTTGTAACAACGGCTTTTGATTTTTGTCATTAAATCCCCATTGATGTGTAAAGTATTGTTTGCTTACTGCATTAAATGCCTGGGATATAGCCAGTCAACATCCCCCATTCCAGATGTATGAAGAGGGGCCTCTGTGTTGTGAAGCCTAACCTTTTTGTTTTGGACCAATCAAATCCCTTATGCATATTTAGTGCAACAAATGTGTTTCTCCATGACTGTTTCATGTCACTTACTTTCCCTTTGTCATTCTGTATGGAGCATATACACTATGGCCATATGAGTAGGGTCTTGGAAGCAGGCACCATACCTCACATTTTGTCACTTAAATGAGGGACATGGACACTCAAAAATGAGGGACAGTGAGGGACACTAACCCACATGATGATCAGGACACATCCTGAAACATGGAGATACCGTACCTCAGAACACAGTGGAAACCATTGCATTAGTAGTTGAGAATGAATTTCTACCATTAAACAGTGGTGCCATTTAGGTAGGGCAGAGAAGGGCAGTTGCCCCCCCCCCGTATTTGTGCCTAGGTTGTTCTTATGGTGTGGCAATGATGGCATGAAATTTGGATTTAATCTTTTGCATAATAAGTGCCCCCCCCTGGCCTGTGTGTACTCATGCTGCAGGTACTCTCCAGACTCAGCTGTGTCTGTATTGTGTTGTCCACTCACTCCACCTATTAGCGGCAGCACCATCACATGTGATGTGGATGAGCTCCAGCCAAGAAAGAGTGCATGAGTCTTGCAAGTGCAACACCGTCTTTCCAGCCACAGAGCAGACAGATTGCACACCACAGCTTGGAGGAATCAGTGAGCACTAACTCTCAATAGCTGTGTTGTGGCAGCATATTTTGTTGGTCTACTCTAGTGAGTCTCCATCTCCTGGTGGCTAAAGGGGCAGAGGGTGAGCTAGAAGCTAACTCAAGACTAGGCTACCTACTTACTCTACTAGGCTCGCCTTTGCAAAAAAACCTGCACAGACCCCATGGCAGCAAGCTAGGCTTAGCAGCAGTGGTGACAGCAGTGTGGGCAGCCTTCATAGCCTTGATCAGGGCAGTGTGGTAGCAGCCACAGCAGCAACCAAGCAAAAGCAAGCAGCCCAGTTTGAGTGGGTTCAGTTGGTGAAGTGACTTGATCGCGCACCACTTTGGGGACCTGGGATAGTCGGTTCTAGCATTCAGCTTCTGGCGCGAAGGAGCAAAGGGGTGCAAACTGAAAACTGGGCTGAGGCACACTGTGCCAGTTGCAGGTTCTGGCCATATGGCCAGGTAAGTAAAAAGTAAATCATTTTTACAGGGGATTGGGGAAGGAGGAAGGACTGAAATATTGATGTGTTTTTCACGTTTCTTCACCTTTGGGTGGCTTCAAGACCCATAGGGGATGGGTATTGAATGGAATGGAGTCAGAGAAAAACAATGGAAATCATTCTGAAGGAAAGGCTAACAGGATTCCTTGAGGCAAACAGCCTCCAGGATGAGAGACAACATGGGTTGATGTCAGGGAGATCCTGTCAAACCAACATCAGCTTCTTCGACTGGAACAAAAGCAGCAGACAAGGACACAAGGCAGTTGATATACTATACTTAGCTAGATCATCAACTTGGTGCCCCAGAAGAGGCTAATCAGGAAGTTAGAGGATCTAGGGGCAGGAAGCAAATTAACAAGGTGGGTTGCAAATTGACTCAGTGGTAGGACCCAGGGGGGTGGTGTTGGTGATGGTGGGAGATCTCTCAAGTACAAGGGAAGTTACAAGTGGGGTCCTGCAGGGGTCAGTGCTTGGTCCAGTGTTGTTCAGTGTGTTCGTTAATAACACTAGGGATGGCATTCAAGGCAAAATTTGACTTTTTTCAGATGACATCATGCTTTGTGGAAGGGTGGACACAGAGGAAGGAGTGCAGAAACCAAAAGAAAACCTATCAAAGCTGGAGAGGTGGTCTGGCATCTGGCAGCTAAGATTCGATGCTAAGAGGTGCAATGTCATGCACATAGGAGTAAAAAATCTGAGGTTTAAGTACAGTCATGGCAGTCAAGGTCACTGTATTAGAAGAGGAAAAGGACTTGGGGAATAGCCATTACCTACCAGTGAGCTAAAGCAGGCTGTGCAGTGTAAACGACAGCAGCCAAGGCTAACAGAATCCTCAGCTGTATTATTAGAGGTTCATGAGCAGAAAGGAGGAGATTACCCTGCCACTGTCTGGGTTATCGGTGAGACCAACATGGGTACAGTGTACAATACTGGAGACCCTACCAAAGAAGGATATCAACCAGATTGAGGCAGTTCAGAGGAGGCGACAAAGATGATTAGGGACAGTAGGACAGGGCATATGAAGACAGACTGAGACCTCGATATGTACTCAGTGGAGGAGGGCAGGATAGGGGTACATGACTGAAACCTTCAAGTACCTGAAAGGTATAAGCAAGGTAGACATCAGGGACCTTTTCTGTCTTAGTGAAAACAAAACCACAAGGAGGGCACTGTTATAAACTGGTTCAAGAAAGAGGTCAAGAGATATTTCTTTACAGAGTGGGTGGTGTTAGAGTAGAATGACTTCCTATTTGAGGTAGTCATCAGAAGAGTAGGAGAGGGAGGTTCAAGAAGGGTGAGGCAGGGTGAATGGGAAGATCAGGGTTAATGAGAAGGGCAGTGCACAATGTAATCTGTGGATCTGGGGCTGTGTAATTGACCAGACTAGACAGACCAAAGGCCTTCTCCTGCTGACTATGTTGAATGTTCATATGTCATACACATGCTCAGAGCATTTAGGCTGTAACATATTTGGACTATTGAGCATTCTGCATTTATGCAGTATGGTATTCTACTAGTACTCAGAATACAAGAGGAATATTCCCCCCCCCCCCCCGCGTTATTCAGAATACTAGTACTCAGTACTCAGAATACTCACTCAGTATTTGGAATACTGCAATTTAGATGTATACTCCTCTCATCCACGTATCTAAGGATATGACCAATGGTGAAATCGGGGAGGGTTGCTCACAGCAACAGAAACATGGACCAGTTCATTTTTGATAATACTAACCAGGATCTGGCTATGTTGATGGATCCTTTGTTGCTAGCAGGGAGCCGTCTCTGGTGCTGGACTGCAAGGGAGATTTTCAAGTTAGACTGCAGAATAGGTCAAATAATGGAAGGTTCACAACAGAATTAAAGTCAAACATGGCATCCCACTGGGGCAAGTTCATAACACTGTGTACAGTTACAGTCCTCTGGACCCAGGGGCCTCATTGGAGTAAAGGTGGTTACAATGCAGCTGCCCCCCCCCACCACAAACACACATTCTTCCCCTGGGCTGGGTAGCCACTTTTGGGTTCTGGGTAGCAAGGTTTTAAATCCTGAGGGCCAGGTGACCCCAAATACAAGGCAGCGGCTAAGTTCCAAACATTCCCTTTTCACTTCTTGTTCTCCAAGTCCAGAAAAGCAAGGGGAATAGCCAGCTCAGATCAGGGCTGCTTTCTCTCCTTCCTTCCTCACTACTCTTACTGATCCTCTATGACTGTTCCAGGTGGCAGACTTAAGGAAGCCATCTCAATTTGCGGCCCTTCCATCGCCCTTCCTCCTTCTCAAGCACTCCAAACTCCCACTACAAGCAAGCGATTTCCCTCCTTAACTTCAAATAATGGAACGTCCTCACCGCTGGCCACAATCAGGTAGGCTCTTCTACATGGAATGCTCCTTCCTTCTTGCACTGGCCACAGACTTGTCTCGCCAGTCCCCTCGGAGCCGCCACAATTGGGATGGTGGTTATGCTCCAAGCTGAGCATCCTCTGCATCTCCCTGGTCTCCATACTGTTCTGATCTTTCCCTCTGACCTCACTCTGACTTGGATAGCCACAGGTTCAAGGCTTCCCTCCTCCAAGTTGTCGATCAATCCACTCGCCGGGGCTCAAGATTGGCTTTACATAATGGATAGCAGGTTTCCCTGGCTTCACCAACAGTGCCATCCTGAAACACCAACCACGGCTGCCTCCATGTCAGACTGCCACCTTGCATACACCCAGATAACCAGAACTGAATCTTTTCATGTGGGGAGCAGACAACTGCCCCTGCTCCCACACTCTCACCGCCACATTACTCCCATGGTGGGGCTCTCCCTTAATTGTGCCAAAACTGCAATTTATGGCCCCATGCACCTTTGGTGACCTCTGACCAGTGGAATCCCTGCTGCTGGGAAGAGGCCAGATTGGGTAACTAATGAAGCCCAAAATATCCCTTAAAGGGGTATGATAAGTACTCCCACCACATGGGGGGGGGGGTTACATATGGCTGGAGTTTTGTTTAAAATACTGAATATTTCTGATAAGATCAGATTATTCAGTGGCATGTAAATGCACTGACAGATATCATAATGCATATATCGTCCCATCTTAGAATAGTCACTTCAAACCATACTGTGAGATGAATCACTGTTATTTTATGCCTCACGGCAAAACCACCCTCAAGCATCTTATATTGCATCAGATATGGCACTTTACAATCTTCAAGATCTTTGTTTTCTTTTCCACGTACTGTGATGACTGGCAAAGTCAATATGCTGATTGAAACTCTGCCAAGCAAAGCCCTCAGAGTGCTGACAGGCAGTTAAGCTGTAGACTTGCCTGAAGTAGAGTAAATCAGATGCGAGTGCACTTGAGTAAAGCTAGACTTAGGAATGACTGGTTTTCAGACTCTACGTCAAGATGCTTTTCTATAGTAAAATTTTGGACAAAGCAAATTGCCCTCTGTCCAGTTTTCAAAGCTAGGACATAGCTATGACCAGTTTTCAAAACTCAGACTTAGTTTTGTCCAATTGGCAACTGTTCAGGTATGTACCGGCACCATTTTCAGACCTGAAGTAATCTGGCCTATTATTTGCATCAATTTTTACCATTTTGTGATCCAAAGAGTGAACATAAAATGCCACAAAATGGCTAGTAATTTTGCAGATAAGTCCAGCTTTTGAAAATAGCTCCATGTTATGACTGAAATCCCACCTGACACAGCTAGGAGTTGCTACTATTTTATGACTTTAGAGAACCCCCACTCAAGGGCTTTTTCGTTGGATATTAGTGCAGAAATGCATCTTAACCTACACTTTTCTTTTTCCCCTATTGTTTTATCTTATAGTGTGGTCTAGGGCTTATAGCACCAGCTTGGGAACCAAGAGATCACAGATTCAAATCCCACTGGGACCAAATATTCACTGTGTCATCCTGGACAAGAACTGTACCTTAAAGTTAGTTTCCAGTTTCCTGGAAAATGGTGATGTTGTACTCAGCAAGGCTCAAATCCCATAACATTCCCAAAAATGTTTAAATTCAGGGCACTTCAATATTTGTCACAGGAGAGAGTGTAGCCCCTTGTTCCTTGGAAACCAGGAGTCGGTGGCTATACTGTGATGATAGCAACCACATATGGGCGACTGTCATAACGGCGACCCATATGATGGTGCTATCATTGTGGGAGACTATAGAGGGACAGTGAATGTTGCAACTGCGAGGTTAGGATGGTAGACAGGAAGGGAGGATGGGAAACAGGACGTGGAGGGATGGGGAACAGGGATGTGACCCTGTGGTGAGCCTGCTTCCACCGAGTCAACCGTGCAATGTGGTGGGTAGGGTGGTTGGCTCTGACAGAGCAGGTCCTGGGTTCGGGACTCGGGGCGGCTGTTCCTTTTGGGGACTTAGATTTTTTTTTTGAACCGGGATGTGCCCCCTTCCCAACATGAACCCCTGTAGAGTTGAGAATCTTTATTTAGGGGGGTGTGGGGGTGAAGCCTGCCTCAGTAGGGTGCGGGGGGGGCACAGCCTCCCTGCATGCACAATTCCTGGTAGCCTTTTTCTAGATATCACCGAAAATGTTTTCGGCGAGAATGCAGGTCACAATAATAACAATCGCTTTGTGCAGTCGCTATATAATCACATAGAACAGAGTGCTGGATAGTTTGATACATTTTATTGGACCAACATGTGTCTTGTACCAAATAGTATAGTACACAAGATTTTAGGGACAATGCCCCGATGAAAGAACTGTGGCCGGAAAGCTTGTGAACAATACTATTATGGGCAGTGCAGCATGTAGCATAGCATACGCACGTGAGCTCCACATCGAGCAGACTCAATAGACCTTTGTCTGCTGGCCTTTCATATTGTCTGTATCTTTGTACAAAACATGCAAGGAAATCCACCTGGATCAAATGCAGTATCACAGTTTTCGTTGGGATATCTTAGAGGATACAGGAGGAACTTAGTGTAATACAATAGCAAGTAATCCAGTTTGCCATGCAGTAAAAAGCAAATTATACAATGGCTTTCAAAACCTCACTGTCTGACTGGCTGACTGGCATCTCTCAGCCATGGTAAATTTTGACATTACCCATGGGATGAGGTACCAGTCAGCGCATTTTCAAAATCACTCCAACCACTGAAACAGGAAGTGAGAAACTGCCATATTGGCTCGCTGGTAAAGCAGTAAATTTAAACATGGACTTGTGAGCATTTTTTTTTACCTGCAAACTACCTCTCCTTAGTGCAGTCCCTGAGCAGAGTACAGCATCAAATTTATTTTTGAAATACAGCTGCAGCTGACACTGTGATTCGGATCGTAGCTCTCTCTGTACTCGGTGCTGTGCCCTGTATTACCAACCTCCCTGCCCACACTCCGGTCTTCTGCAGCTGGCTTTCAGAACTTAAGGCAGCAGTGCAAGGAAGTTGGATAATTGTTCCAGATACCTGTCACCTCCTAGTACAAGTCCACTATCTCCCCACCTCCATCATGTAAGCTCCTTATGGATGAGTGCCACTCTCCAAACTGCTTCGAAGAAGAAGAAGGAAAAACAAAACAAAAAGTGAGCCGTGTCAATAGGCATGCACTTATCATTATGCATATCCCAGTGCTCATGCATATTCATAAGTGTGTGTCCAGTTTCAGGGCTCCGCTTTTCCGCCAGGATTTCAATAACATTAAGCACTCATATTTAAAAGAAAACACTTTCCCCAGTTCAGCAATCATCAAAGTGTAAAATATGTATTTAGCTGAACTGGGATGTGTGATCAAGCTCAAGGGCCCGAGTGTTCAGTGCTGTGGGATCCAGAGCAGTGTCAGTCTGTCAGTGAGATGACACTAAATAAAAGAAACTGAATATGGAGAAGCTAAGGACCGCTCACTAACTTTAACCTTCACATGCTCTTCTCTTTTGCTAAGACATGGGTGGGTAATTACTCTAACAAGTAATAGGGAACTATTTTTTGTGGCGCAAGAATAAATACTATAAAAAAAATTTTAAAATTGGGGAAAAAATGTAATTTTCTTATTTTTTTAAGTGGGACATCACAATAAACCACTCTGGGGTATGGGTGATGCTGGGATTTACCAATGCCTGCTGAGATTTGGTCACTCGGCTTGCATGACTGAACCATGCCAGGCATGGGTAAACCCAGCATCACCCACAGCTTGTCATGGTTTATTGCTTAAATCTCACACAAACTAGCACAAAACAGTAAATTAAATCGGAGCTGTGTGGAATGCAGAATTTGTCTGTGGAATTCATACGGAACAGCAATTCCATTTCTGAAATGCTTTCTGGGATTTCTTTTTGAATTCTGTGGAATTCCAAAAACATTTCTGTTCAAACTGCTGAACAACTTTCTGTGGATTTTGCAAACTGCGGAATAATTTTCCAAGGACTGCGAAAAAGGAATCTGCAATTTCTGTGAACTGTGCATTACTAATCCACGGAAAACATTCCACTTAAAAATTTCAGAATTTCACTATGAGCAAAATACTATGGAATTAGGCAGAGATTTATGAAATTCTGTGGAATTGTATTGCACCAGAACCATAACATTCCACACAGTATTAAATAAAAGGTATCAAACTAGCCAACAATACTTTGTCGCGAAAGACATCTGCATGAAAAGAGGTTGTTTGTGCACCAGACAGCATGTGTTCCTGCCTATTTCCCACCTCAAAGTTATAATCATCTGCTTGTGACATCAGAATATATTCCCTGGCAACAGGTAGTTATGTCATAGGCAGAGGATAATGACTTCCTATAGACATAAACAACTTGAAACGATAAAGTTTAACACAAACAAAAAAAGTGGTGGATAATGCCTTCATCAATCTAAAATCCTCAACCGGGATACCCCCTTTGTCTGTCTGAGCTTTCCTCCTGTTATACCTACCCTGGACCCCCATCTTTCATTCCTTGCCACCCCCCTCTCTAGCTCCCTCCAACTCCCTCCCCTCCCCTCCATACTCCCCCACCTCCCTTTCCACCCATCTCCCCTAAATATCCTCCTTCTCCCAATCCCTCTTTCTCTCTCTCTCTTTCTCTCTCCCTCTCTAATCTACTCCTCATCCTCACTCTCCCCCCCTTTCTTTCTCCTACTCTTTCTGATACTCTACCTTGACAGGGCCCCCGGGGCAGCTATGCCGTACGTTGCTAATTGGGACTCTTCTCCCACTATTTAATTTCAGTTGTCTAAGTTACTCAAATATATTATTTATCTATTTTCTGTATTACATAGCAATCTTATGTTTTGTGTTACCTGTCAAGTTTTTGTTATGTCTCTGCTGTTTTATATCCTGTTGTGGAACCATTGTAAAAGAGTGTATACTCAAAGGTTGTTTCCGAATATACAAATAAATAAAAAATGGAACGGCCCTCAAATTTCAACTTAACAGTAATTTTGTGTAATATAATTATGCTGATGCTAACACCAATTTTTCTGCTGGGACTGACAAATCTCTTTTTTTTTTTATTCTGATTTTTGCTTCTCCACTGGCAGGGTGAATATGACCACCTACTGTTGGGCTACTATGGAGGAGGGGACTTTCCCTTTAGTCTCCCCTCCCTTCCCTGTGAAGACATGGGCCCAACGATAGATGTCCAGGCTGCTACATACATGAACATGCCCTGACAAGTGCCAAACCAAATCTTCCTCTCCTCACCAAGTGGATACCATACCACCACCTGTGCATTCACAGGCAGCAACAGCAGAGCAAGATGTTGCCTTTCTCCTTCCAGGAGGAAAGCATTCATTGGGATGCTGGATCCTCCTCCTCTCAGCCAGCCCCAAAATCCTTAACTCATTCCCAAACCTGTGCTAGTGATGTCATGAGTGGTAGCCCTAGCACTGCACTGATAGGCTGACCCCTGGCCAGTCACTTTAAGTTCTTTGTGTTTTAGCTCACCCCACTGCAGAAATGGGTAAAAGCTGGCCCCACTGGAAATGAGATGCTGCTTCTCAGCTGAGCTGTCCTGGGTAAATAAACTGTGAAGCAGAGGTGTGTATTTACCCTTGAGGAAGCACTTGGGCAGCCATTTTACTTGCAGTCTTGGAGTGGGCTATTAGTAGTTCACAGTAGTGCCTGTTCTGCCTAGTCTATAGCCCATAATAGCCTTTGTTCCTGCACTGTACCCTTTGGTATTCAATTGCATTACTGGATGTCTGTGTCTGTCCACAAATTGTAAATAAAATCAATTCATGTTTAAAAACTAAAGGTACATTTTGCATGCCTTGCAAAAATGTTGCAGCTGCCTACTAAGATCAGTACTATAAAACAGGCAGCTATTTTTTTTCAATATTTTATTGATTTTCATTTAATTATGTACAACAAATGGGGAAATGTACAAACATGTCCCTGAAAAAACACTTAAAACAACTTCTACAAGGGTCTCCTAGCAATCATGTTCATATATAGGAAAAGATAAGCACAAATCACATACAAACATTATAATTTAAATTACCTCAACAACCCCTTTCTTATATTAGTCTAATGTGATCCAATTAGCACTTAAAAATTCCAGTTCTTTCCCTTTAATTTTTTTTGGACATTATTCTTGGCTGTGTAAGTATTATAAGTAATGAAACTTCTACAATATAAGAACTTATAAAGCTAATAGTGGTGGTAGGATGGCTTCTGTTTCTCTTCAATTATAGTTCAAGAAAGTCTTCAGGTACAGATCAATCATACCACACTTTTTCATTTGCCATTGCTTCTTTCAACAAGAACCACTAGCTGTGTTTTTCAAAGTTTTCTTGGGACTGGGCATTCCATTTCTCAAAAATCAGTCTTTTTTGTAGCCATTGCACATTTGGTGACTATCTTCTTTCCAGCTTAATTAAGATTAAGGTTGCTTGTATCATTAAACATCAGTTCTTTGAATTCACACGGGATCGGTGTTTTCAAAATAACAGACAATGGGCCGGATTTTCAAACACTGGCAAATGCCACAAGCCCCGGGTGCGCTGAACATATGGTACACAGAGCTTACGCCATTCACTGGCTGGTGATCAGGATTTTTCTCCCGTGCGCTGATTGCCACAAGTTAGACCAGTTTTTTGTTGGTCTATCTTGTGGCAATCCCAGGTACCCTTTTTACTGGATCTGCTCTAAATATTTAGCGCAAGCTGCCATAAATTGGGTCAACTGTTGCAAGGGCACACGACCTAATAAAATCGGATGCAGTTACGGTGTTTGGTGCTGCTGTACCAATAAAAGAGTTGGATGCAGGGCTTGACATAAATCCTGCATCCTCCTTTGAAAATCTGGCCCAATAATTTGCTGGTTTGTTCCCACCATTCTAGTATTTGTGGGCAAGTCAATGAACAGTGGTCTAAATTGCCAATAGCGCTACATTGATGCCAACGTTGTATATTCACAGAGTTACCAATTTTTCCTAAGATCTGGGGTGTAATATAAGCTCTGTCAATTATTGTTTTCTGAATGGACTTATTTTTCACATAAGTATAATGTTTATTTGCCTTAATACATGCATTTTACCACTGCTGATTGAAAGATTTAGGTTTGCTTCTGAACTCCACTTTTACTAGTTTTTAGCCATGGATCCTTGTTATTCATTAACATAATTGTAGTGCCCCAAAGTATGGGGCACCACAGAAATAATTAAATAAACAAATAGGTGCCCTTTAATGAACCCCCTTAGTAATGTGGGCAGCATAGAGGATGTAGATAGGGGCACCTGTCAGTGTTCTCCCCTCTAATCTCCACATGAGCAGTATAAATAAAAAGAAAACAAAGAAAGTTTTCCACTGTTGGCTGCCTGCTCCATTTAACAGAATTCCCCTTTGAGCAAGCAGCATGAACAGCGGTCACCCATGTGCTGGGACTGCTGTCCCTGTCCAACGCATGGTGTTGATTTTGAAAAGAAGGCCAATGTTTTGACATGGACTCAGGATTCTGGAACCCCGAGTCTTCCGTTTTAAAAAAATTAGCATTTTCCCTGGTCACCAAACTGTGAGCGGGTGTGGGTAGTGACAACACTTGACACAAGTTTTCTCTTGAAACTACACCAATTGAATTAGTGACTTTTATCAAAGCAAACAAAATAAAGAAAACTTCAGGAAAACAAGCAAATAAACTCCAAATTCCAAAAGAAATAGCTTCAGATACTCTTCTCTGAAGAAAAAAAAAACAAATGTCACAGAGTGGTACTAGCTCCCTCTCAGCATGACCACCATCATCTGTGCTCCACAACCTATCTCTCGGATGACCAGATCCCACTTCTAACACCAATCCCACCACCTCCTGTCCTTTTATTCCCACTGTAGTTGTCACATACCCAGATTTTAATAAGGCTAGATGGGTTATATCACATTTTTTTGATGAACAAAATCTGGCAATATGCCCCACCCCCTTACAGTTCCGACATATTATGTCTGCTGGGAATGTCCTCCTTCTAACCGTCCATATGCAGTTTCCAACTCTGATCCATGAAGTTCAGGCACTACCATCAACTGTATCCCCTGAGTGGATCTCTCATGCCACCTTTTTAATAGATTGGCATGGTAGATCTTTTTACCTGCCCTTTTATCAGGTGTTTCTACTTCATATGTCACTGGGCCAGTTTGGCGT
This sequence comes from Neoceratodus forsteri, assembly GCA_016271365.2. NCBI lineage: Eukaryota > Metazoa > Chordata > Ceratodontiformes > Ceratodontidae > Neoceratodus > Neoceratodus forsteri. The sequence goes on along the minus strand of CM028129.1, from coordinate 1,701,877,949 downwards.
ACCACTTTGTAGGGGCCCTGCCACTTCATCAATAATTTGTGAGTGGAGGTGGGTAATAGTAGTAATACCTGGTCACCTGGTTGAAATGATTTTGTACTGGATGTCCCTTCCTAAAGGAGTGAGGACCAGGACAGCAGGTGGGGACCCATCTAGCTTACCTGGCAGGTTGAAGCTGTCCCGTGGGCTGTGCTGTATGCCTCTGCTCCTTGACCAACAGTCTCCAGTCATCCTCCAGTTCCGTAGTGCGGTGGCTTCAGTGGGTGGTGGTTGGTGCAAGAAAGAGACAACTTCCCGGACCACGGTGTGGGCTCTGTTTAGCCCCATTTTTGTTTACTTTATATTTTAAAGTTAATCCTATCCACCAGGCTGCATCTAGTGAGGGACAAGAGGTCATCGAGTGTTGTGAGGTCCCGCAAGACCCCTGCCATCTGATTCTTACCTGAAATGGTCCTCTCTCTGCCAGCAAGCCTCCCACCTCACAGTCCCTCCAGTCTCCAACCCATGCCAGGACAATGAGTCAGCGGCAGCACAAGAAGAAGAGTGTTGTCCGCCCAAACTTAAAGTGTAGAAAGTTTTTTATTGTTAAAAGCACGTAGGGGCACCAGGAAAGGTCAGCTGAGAGCCAAGGGTGGGTCAAAGGACCTCAAGTTTAAATATTTAAAAGTAATTGGGCATAGTGATTCCCAAGGGAGGGGTTAGGGCAAGGAAGCCCTTAGCTAAAGATTTAAATATTTATGAGAAAAGCTCCCAGAGGCAGAGCTAAGATAGAGCAAGGGCAGGGTTAAGTGCAGAAATATCCTAACTGGAATAAATAAATATTTAAAGGGGCATCTCCTGGGGGGGGCATTATTTAAAGGGACAAGGCAATTCCCATTTCTTTTTCCTTTTTTTTATGCAAGTTTCTTTCCCCCCTTTGGGGTTCTGGTTTTCCATTCCGCTCACTGTCCCCCATCCCTCATCCCCAGACTGACGCCCCCACGGGCAGAACTGCCAGGCAGGTGCCCCCTTCAAGAAATATGGGTCTTTAGCCTGGCTTGCCCCCCAGGGCAGGGTCGTGAGCAGGACCCCCATGAATCATAGTCTGAGCAGGAGCAGTGGCGGAAGTGGGGGCCATCATTAGCGGATGGCAGTTTTTGCAGCTATTTTCCCCTGTGGGGATGTGCAATGATGCCAGCATCTGCCCCGGCCCCCGACATGTGGTGCCAGCTGCAGTGTGACTCCCAGACTCTGCTAGAGGTCCACATTGTGCCGAACACTCTTCCCCCTCCCCCCGGAGAAGGAGTGCAGTTCCTAGGATACTCAATCCTTCTGCCACCGGCTGGCACTCTGACACACGAGTCTGTCCCCAAACCTGGGACGTCGGTGCCACAGACAGATGCCTTGACGCTGGGCTGGTGGTCTGGCCAGGAAATTCCCATTTATATTGGAAGCTTAGTTAGGCTAAAGTGGGGAAGGGCTGGTAAGTCCAGGTACCCTATCTGTCTCTATCACACCCTAGTTCCCGGGCACAAGAGAGTGATTTAGCATCCCACAAGGTGGGTATTTAGCTATGGGCGCCCTGTTTTGTGAGCATCAGAATAGTGACTGGGTCACATTGGTGTTGAAGAGTTTTAATTATTTCTCTGACACGCCCATAGCGGCTGAGAAAGGTTGACTAGCAGCTCCCTTATCAAGCTAGCATTGGAATAAGAGAGCATTTGGGGCATTTTAGAGTTGCAATAAGGCTGAAATTGTGTCTGATCTGATGGAACCTGCAACTGCATGAACAGTGTTTTATTGCCTACAACTGCCTGAACTGTGTTTTAGTGCCTGCAACAGTCTGAACTGCGTGATATTGCCTGCAACTGCCTGAACTGTGTTCATTGCCCACTATTGCCCCAAAACTGCTTGTTTGCCTCTGCTACTGGCAGTTGCCTCCTGGAACGGGTCAATAAAGCAGCTCAAAACTCTGTTGATGAGTGCATCTGCGCCACCTCTTCCCCTCACAGCTAAGGGTAAGCTCATCCTCCTTGGGGATTTCAACCTAGACTGACTTTCGCCCTCCTCCAAGTCCTCTACCCTAAAGATATAATCACTCAACCTCACCCAGCTGATCTCAGAGCCAACTCACCTCAACCCTAAATCCTCCAACCACACTCTACTCAACTGGGTGCTCACCTCCCATCTCCACCGCTTCTCTGCTGCGGGTACACTACCCAATGCCCTTAGTGATCACTGCATCACATTCTGTATAAGGAAAGCCTCGATTCCGTATCCACCCCTAAATATATATGGCACTGCCTGCTCTGTAATCTAGACTCCTACCTCCCTCCTTCAGGACCTACTCCCAAGCAGACTGGTCTCCCACTTACTCAGCCCTGATGTAGACATGTGCATCCAGCTATTTTCAAACACCCTAACCCATATCTGGAATACCCATGTGCCACTAAAAAGGTGCTGGTGAAAAGGCTCCACCACTCCTGGGTAACACTGGACCTCATCGCCTCTGTGTAAAACCTGGGACAAATTATGGGCAAATTTCAAAGGCCCCTTCTGCCTCACATCTGCAACTATACAAGCCTTAGAAATTCCTGCACAAAGGCCATTAGAAATGCAAAATCAAATTTCTTCAATTCCCAACTACAGGCGACCGCCAACTCTCCCTCAGCTTTCTGGGAAGTTATCCATTCCTCTTACACCCATCTGTCTCAAGCACCTCTAGACTTAAACACTGTAGACGGTACATTATCATACCCTGCCTCAATCAGCAACTTTTAACTCCTGTATCACAACCTTTGCTCTCCCTGACCTTCCCAGTCCTACTCTGGCAGCCCCCCTTACTTTCCATCTGGCACTGGTTTCAACTCCACCCCATCTCCTCACAAGAAGTCTACCAGGCACTTATGTCCTAAACCCTCCAAGGCCAGCCTGGATGGCCTTTAGCTAAGATCCTTCACATATCAACACCGCATTTGCAGACCCTCTTGCCCATCTCCTCACCCTCCCCTCAAACCAACTTGGTCCTACAAGCCTGGAAATTGGCCAAGGTGCTCCTCCTCCATAAAGGTGGTGATCCCACTTCCCAGGCAACTATGGGCCTATTTCTCTTCTTCCTGCCAATGCCAAACTCCAGGACTCCCTAATTTATGCAAGGCTTCGGAACATCAAACAGTCTCAGATCTCTCTCACCCTTCCAATCTGGTTTCAGGAAGTAACATTCCACTGTGTCCACTCTGCTTCCAGTTACATGACCACATCCAATCAGCCATGGACAAAGGCCAAGTCACTGCAGCCATTTTCATTGGTCTGGCAAAAAGCCCATCACCTTCTTGTCTACAGACTTCACTCCTTGACCTGGCTCAGCCCACTGTAAACTGGTTCTGATCCTACCTTCATAACAGACAGCAATCTGTACAAGTTGGTAGTGTCTCTTCACCCTACCCCCCAGTCCAAATCGGTGTCCCCCAAGGATCAATTCTTGGACCTATTATCTTCTCCTTTTTGATAAATGACTTCCTATCTGCAACAGCTTAATCTGGTTCAAGGTCAGTTGGCATTCATCTATATCCCCTCCTCCAGGTCGTGCCTGAAAATAGGCAGAATTTGTGTAGTTCACTTACCCGGTCAACAAAAGCTAAATAAATTAAAAAATGAAAAAAAATAAATCTGTTTGTTCTCCCTCCTTAATCCATATGTATGTGGACAACACTGTGATTTACCTTTCTAGTCCCTCTGCTGCTGATGTGGCTGGCCCTGTAGCATGATTTTGGCAAAGTGCAGCACTGGTTTTACCAAAACCAGCTAAAATTAAATTCCAAAGAAACTGTATCCCTAGTTCTTTGGTTCCAGGAAGAGACTTTCCAACCCCCAGAACTTCCCAACACTTAGCACTCTGGATGGCTCTCTCCCTTAGACACAGCTTGTTCTTTCAAATATCTAGGGATCTGGCTGGACAGCAGCCTAGACTTCTCTGCCCATATCAATTCCATATATGCCAAAGTTTGACCTAAGCTCAGAGCCCTCTATCATCAAAAGACTGCCTCCCTATCCCAACCCGCTGTGAACTGGTCACCAAAACTATTCTACCCATTTTTGACTATGCTGATATTATTTATGGTTTAGCTTCTGCAACCTCCCTTGCCAGACATGACTGCGTTACTCAACTCATTGTGCCAGTCATCATCTCGCCCCACCCTACCCTACCACTGTCTCCTTTACTCTTCTCTATCCTTAACTCTACTACCTGCCAGGCATCAAATCTGTAGCCTCTCTTTCATAGCCAAATTCTGGTTTGGGACACTCATTTGCACTCCAATGACTTCCAAATACCTAAACAGCACATAGAAGCAAGCAACATTCGGCATTGACAAATGCTTGTACTTCTTGTCACTGATTTTTAAGCCATGTCCAAGTGCCAAATACCACTGCAAATACCTGCAAGCGAACGCTCAGCATTGACAAATGCTTGTTATATATCAGGTGACTGATTGGGTGGGGGGGGGTAGACCGCTAGCCACCAAAGAATCTTATTTCTATTTTAGGCAGGGCTTTGGGTGGGGAGAACCACTGGACCCCAGGGAAATCTTATATTTTTTTATATCAGGCAGCAATCAGTGACTAGACAGGGGGACAACTAGACTGCCAGGGAATCTCTATATTTACTGTATACTGGGCCAGCGATCAGTGAGGGGGGACCACTAGACTTCAAAGGAATACCTTTCTTTATATCAGGCTAGTGATCGACAAGGAAGGGGAAAACTAGACTACCAAGTAATATCTTTCTTTATATTGGGCTGGCAATCAATGAGAGGGAGACCACTAGACCACCAGGGAATATCTTTCTTTATATCGGGCCAGTGATCCCTGAGGGAGACCACTAGATCACCAGGCATATCTTTCTTTATATTGGGTCAGTAATTGGCAAAGAGGGACCACTAAACCACCAGGGAATGTCTTTCTTTATATAGGGTCATCGGTCAATGGGGGGGTGCTGCCATTGTACCTCCACCAGCCACTAGGTTTGCGCAGGTTTCAGGCAAGGTCATGATCGGCGGTATTTGCTCTGCACAAGGGGACCCCTCAAGAGGTCCTTCTACAGAGCAAATGCTTTGTGAATCAGACAATGCCGATATTATTTATATATATATATATATATATATATATATATATACACACTATAGTGTCAGTGGCTCAGTAGGTAGCACACTCGCCTCTGAGGCCGGGAGATCAGAGGGCTGTGGATTCAGTTCCCACATCTGGCACTTGGGTTAATATCCCAGTACTGACACTGTAGTGCAGCATGAGAGGGGTGCTGCACTTCTGAGGTGCTGTCTTTCGGATGAGACGTTAAACCAAGGTCCCATCTGCTTGGATTGGTGGTAGTTCAGGTGGATGTTAAAGATCCCATGGCACTTATCAAAAAGAGTAGGGGTGTTTTTATTTACAATAATGCATAAATAATAGAATACAAAGAAAAACGGGAATAAAAGAACATACAATCTAGTTAAAGGAAAAAGGAAAACAAAGTAATCCAAACAAGAAATTCTTAATACAAAGGGATTACCTACCTCCCTTACAAAATTATCTATTTATGTTTAATCATATGAGAGTAACCCTTCCACCATATTTTAACTTTGTCTACATTATAAAGTTGCTTATCTTTTAAATATACTTTCTGTAATTTATTCATTACATATTGACAAAACCCTTCATGCGTGACTTTCTTTTGATAAATTACCCATTGGCATCTCACCTGTCATAAGCAAAACCATAAACATGCAAAAAACCCAGCAATTTCTATAATTATAAGCATTTAAACTAGGTGGTTCTATACCGATAACTAAAATGTCATAATTTATCTCCGATAACCATTGCAAATTCCATTTTTTGCTGCATAAATCCATAAAGGTTTAACAAAAGAACAGTATAGAAAGAAATGTTCCATAGATTCCTCCTAATTTATATACTCTAGATATGGACAGTTCTTTCTTCCTTTGCTTTATATTTCACTGTACCTCATATTTAACCGTCCATACATAGTAAGCCAATGTGTTTCCCACGTATGTTCTGTAAGACTGGGATTAAGTTTATCTAGTATCCTACTATTCATAGCTGTGGGGAAATTCTTAAAACTAGGAATAGTGGGATAGGTTTGGGACATGATGGATTTATAAAGAGATTTTGTGGAATTGGCACTAATTTGCAGTTTTGTGACTTGCCATTTATATAGCTTCTGTGCTGCTGGTCTGAGATATAATGGTATGTGAATATGTGGGTTAATTTTTAGAGCACTAATTAGTCAAGCTTTCATATATCACCCTAAAGTGTTCCCAATCCATAATCCATCATGACTCTCTGGATATAGTAAGCTTCATTTGATTGTATGAGTAAAAAACAGAACATGACAGAAAATGATATCATTCCTAACCCACCCTTCTCTTTTGCTAAGTAAGTGAAGCATCTCCTTACCGGGTTTAATCTATTTCCCCATAACATTTGGAAACAACAACTATATAGCCTGCTCGCATATTGAATAGGTAAAGGGAAGATAAGTGCTACATATTGTAAACAAGGCATTATGAATTGTTTGAGAATTTGAATTCTTTTGTTTTGAAAATGTCAACTGTTTCCATCTAGCCACTTTTAATTCAACATTTTTCAACACACGATCCCAATTTTCTTCTGGAAGATTTTGAGGCCCAAACTGAATATCCAGAATGGGAAGAGTCTCTTCTAATAGCCTAATGTTCTTATAATTAATAACTGAATGATTTCTGATCCCGATCATTAACCCTCTAGATTTTGATTTATTTAATTTGGCATTGGAGATGAATGAAAATAATTCAAATTCTTTAAAATAGTCTTCCACATGCTCATGTTTGTTAAAAAAAAGGCAAACATCATCTGCATAAGCCTGCACTCTCAACTGAGTATTGTACTGTGGCATTTTCAACCCTTCCCATTTCAGAGAAATAGCTAATGCTTTTAATAAGGGTTCAAGTGAAAATATATAACAAGGGACTAAGAGGACAGACTTGACGTACCCCTGTTCTGATTTCAATACCTTTTGTTATTTTTCCGTTTATTACTGCGTAAACTTTAGTAGACTCATATAATGATTTTATGATCTTTATTAATGAATCAGGAATACCAAAAAATTCCATTACCAAAAACAAATACGAGTGATTTACCCTATCAAACGCTTTCTCTAAATCTATCGAAAGTAAACAACCTGATCTACCTTCTAAAGATAAGGACTCAATTAAGTCTCTTATAATTGTTAAGGCCAATTGTATCCGCCAATCTGGAAGGCCGCGATATTGTAGAGATGAAATCACCTTATTTGCCGTGTTTTTTTAATCTATTATTTAATAAAGTAGTAAAAATTTTATAATCCGAGTTTAAAATTGTATGGGTCTCCAGTTTCTGATGTCACCCAGGTATCCTGATTTAAAAATATGTATCATAAGGCCTTCTGCAAATGCAGCCGAAATAAATTTACCTGACATAAAATACTGAAATACTAAATTTAGACAAGAAGTTATTTCTGACTTGAAGGTTTTATAAAATAAGTTAGATAGGCCATCCAAACCTGGAGTAATATTGTCTTTTAACTTCTGAATGACCGTTTCTATTTCTTTACAAGAAAAAGGAACAATCATTTCTTTAATACCCTGAAAACCTAGGTGTGAGGGTGGGGGGCCCAGATATTCTCTTACTTCTATAGCAGAAGGATAATTTTCCAGTTGTAAATTATTAAAATGGGTTTCTATAATAGAGTTAATAGCAGTTTCACCCTCCACTCTAGTTTTATTACAATCTAGGTATTCCAAGGCTGAGGACTCTTTAATTTTTTTACATAATTCAAATGGGTCTCCAACAACATTGAATGATTAGTTAAAATTGCTTGAAGGGTTCTGGCTCTATTGTATTGGAAGACTTTTATCTGATTTTTAATATTGTCAATTTGAGCTGTAAAGTCTAATCTAGAAGAATTTGCTATTGAAATAAGATGCTGTAATTGATTTCTAAGTTTTAAATAAGAAAGGAAGTTCTAATTCCTCTGTCAAATTCCATATTTTTTAAAACAATTACAACAGTCATTTGTAGTTTCCATCCACCAGGTTCCTAGGTCTGGGTATAGAAATGTCACTGACAATCTAGCTTTTAGAAAAAGTAAGACTGAATTTTTTACAAGTGCTTCTCTAAGAATAGAATGTTCAATTTCCATCTAGTTTCCTTGTAAAGCTTAAAGGGTGAAACCCCAATTTCGATATGAACAAGCAGATGATCAGAAAATTCAACTGGAACAGTTTTAAACTTACCTATTGTGACTGCTTTTGATGTAAATAAATAATCAATTGTTGAACCTACTTTCCCTTTAAAAAAGGTACAACTAGGACCAGAGGTCGCTAATCGATTACAGTTAGATAAATCTCCTATTTTTATGATAGATTCCAAACAGTTTGAATCACAATAAATTTTCTTATTCAACCTGCCCTTTGTATTTAGACTGCAGTTAAAATCTCCGCCCCAAAAATTATTGAGCGAGGATACCAAATAGGGTTGAATTGCTTTCATATATTCAGTTCTAAGAGCCTTGGTCTGTGGATTATAAATGTTAATGAATCTACAATTCATGGAATGCCAAATTCCATCTATTATTAGGACTTTGCCAGATATTAAATCTATTAATTTGTTTAATACAAAATGAAAAGAATTGAATAATATCCCAATCTCTACCGAATGACCAATAAGATGGCCCCCATGGCCAGTCCCTTTGAAAAGAGGCTATTTGCTCCATTGTAAACATCCATGTTTCCTGCATGAAACTAACTGCAATGTTATTGTCATGAAGGAACTGAAAGACCGCTTGTCTCTTTACATTATTTAATATACTATGTGTGTGTTCAATGTACCCCATATTTTTACTGCCATTACATTCGATGCGTGTTGGGTTTATGTTATTTTTTTCCTCCTTTTTTTTTTCTTTTCTTTATAATCCTGTATTGGAGCACCTATGTTTTCCTGAACAGATTTTTGAGAATCTGAATCTCCTACCTCCATTTCTAAGTCACCGCAAGAGGTGAATAAAGCAGCGTAAGAACTTGGAGATTCTATTGACTCAGTGTAAGGTGCAGCAGTTGTTTTAAGGTGTCTACTAGACCTTCTAGGGGGTAAGGGGGGCACTGAGGTACTCTATTCCTAAACCATCTGTGTCCTCTGGGTCTTTGTAACATACTGGCTCAAACTGCTTTGTATCCCCTTTTCCTATTTTGACTAATTCTACGAGTTCTGCTTGTGAAGGGGGGGGACCTGGAGGGGGGCTACCACGTCTGAATCTTGAGGAGGGGGAAGGTGTGGGCTTATCTAATGCCGTGTTCACATGTTTAGCCATGGCATCTTGGGCTTGCTGAATTATTAAATCAGTGCTCCCACAAGAGGCTTTATTTCTTGCTGCCCAAGGACACTCTTTAAAAACGTGCCCAAATTCATCACATAGGTCACATTTGGTGTGGTTGGCACATTGCATGGTCACATGACCTACTTCCCCACAGTTATCACACCTGGGTTGGTCACAAATGCTAGAAAGATGTGTTTTTATCCTGCATTTGTAACAAGCTCTAGGTTGGCCACTGTAGAAAAGTACCCCTTGATCTCTACCCAACAGGAAAGCATTAGGGATATGCTCAATCCCTGTGTCGGTTTGTCTTAATTTAACCTTATACTTCCAACCCCTGTCCAGAATTGTTCTGAATCCAAAATGGGTTCAGGATCACTTTGAATTTCACACTTCTGGGACAACCAGTATGGTATGTCTTCCGCATGGACCCCTCATTCCTAAACATCACAGTAAAGTTTTTTATTAAAGGTTTAGTGAGCGGAATTACCAAAAGGGGGTCCATGTGGGAGAAAATTTAACTTGCCCATATCTCTCCCAAAAAAAGGTCTAAAGCATAAGCTGTCCAAAAACTTATGTCGAAGTTGTCTTCCCCAGAGATATTAATGAAAGCAAACACGTCTCTAGGAGAAAAATGTAATGGCTCTTTTATAAGATATTTCTCTACAAAATGTCTAACAGACCTCTCCTCTAGACCTCCCTTGTAGTGAAGATGAACAGCATTTCGCCGAGGTGCTGCTTCACGTCTTGCATGGGAAAAGAGTTCAGACAATATGGGTTTGTTTGGATTGACTGAAGAACGTTCCTCATCCTTGCTTGCTTGCGTTGTTCTGAGGAGTAGTGACAGATTTTGCTTGCATGTCTGGTTGTACTTTGATAGGCTGTACAGGTGCATTTACAACAAGGTGTGCTTTCTTTTCAACCGAGGTTGGCCCAGCCTCATTTTTCCCCATTGACTGGTATTGAATAAGTCTAGGATGCCACTCAGTGGAGTATGTTTGAAAATTAAAAGAAGCATCCCATGCAGAGTCAGGAGTCCAAACCCCTGAGGCAGATTTCTCCCAGCTTGCTTCTTGAAGCGCCTTCTGAGTCGACCAGTTCTCGTCATACTCCCCTGCGATTACTGGGGCCTGTATTCTAGCAGTAGACACTGCTTGAAATGTTGCAATATTTTTATTTGTTGCTTGCCGCTTTCGTGCAGTAGTTTTGAAAGCAACTGTAATTACAGGTAGCGCTTCTGGAGCCAGCAGCCTCCGAAAACTGAATTCTGTCACACCCTCTTGAATATTTGCTTCCGTTTGATATTTGATCTGGGTGGACTCATCCGATTCAGATCCTCGCTTTATCAGAGGATGGAAAACAAACCCTGCTTCTTTAGACAGGTGCACCTGCCCCGCAAAAGGTAAACTCTGCAAGTGATGGCTGGAAGCTAGGTTGTCATTACACTGCGCTAGTCGGGGAGAATCTTTCTTGTCACTGCCCTTGCCATTTCTCAGCATTACAACAGGCTTTCGGCACTTGCTAAACTTAGCGAAAGAGCTACCAGCCTAACACAGTCAATATTAGAGGTAGAATCAATGTTTGTAAATGCACACTCACCCTCAGGCTGGAGAAGTTTTGTTTTAACCACTTCCTCATTCTTGCTGTCAGTTTGCTTGCTCAGCCTGTCAGGTGAATGAATTGCCACCCCAATTAACTCAGCACTCTGGTTTAAGCATGACATTCCCTCAGGAGTTGAATAACCCTTCGCTTGCTTATCAGCTGTAAAGGTACTCATTCCATCAATAACTTTGGTGTACTTCGTAGTGGAAACATTTTCAGTTGATAAAAAAATATCTGGCATAGAACTGGCCTCGTGAAATATTTCTTCACCATCAATTTCCTGAATACTGCTCGAATTATCCATAGTTTGTTGCTCAGCTAGCAGTGAGGCCTCCCCCACTACTAAACTAGCATTCTTCTCCTCCAGCACCTCTCCCACAGTGGCCATCTCACAGCAAGATGGCCTGGCCACCTACAGGAGACTAGGGAAATTCCCCCGGTGTCCTGGCCAAATTTCCCTCATTCACTAAAAATACCACCAACAGCTTAATCTGGTTCAAGGTCAGTTGGCATTCATCTGTATCCCCCTTCCCTGTGTCATGCCTGAAAATAGGTAGGATTTGTCTACTGCACTTACCCGGTCAACAAAAATGAAATAAATAAATAAATTTATGTCTACTCCCCCTCATTTGCATTGCGGACCTTGCCACACTTTGCCCCAGAATAAACCTGGTTTGAGTGCTCAAATCAGGTTTTTGTGAATACCAGGTTGGCACAAACTGGGTTTGCACTGGGGCAAAGTTTTGTGAATCTGGCCCCAGAATTTTTCATTTTGCAGCAGGAAATTGATGTCTCAACAAGAAATTTGATTGCACAACATGGACTGGATTTTCAAAGGGCCCTTATATCAACACAGGGTGCATCAAATAACCACCTTGCATCAGATCTAGATGCACCAAATACTGTGTGCCATATTTTGCAAGAAAAGTGTTCTCTGTGGCAAAGTCCCCCAAACTGACGCAAGAGGTCCACTGTGTCAAACAAATGACACAAGGGATGAGAGTGATGCAAGCTATGTAAAAAAAAAATGATGCAACTTGAGTCAAAGAAATTACTTGAGAAACAAGAATGAGACAGGTTGAGTCAAAAAAATGGTGCAAGTTGTGTAAAAAAAAAATGATGCAAAGGATGAGAATGACACAAGCTGAGTCAAAAATTATAACAGATGTAATGACCAAGACTAAGCATCCAAAAAGATTCTAAACTAGTCCAGCAGGGGAATATGTAAGGATTAACCCATGACAGAGTGTGGGTTACTGGGGAATTAATCCATGCTGGGGGGGAGGGGCGTTGGTGAATGAGACCACAGGCCAAGTGCCGACAACCAGCAGAAGTGGATTAATTTCCCATGTAACCCACACTCTGGAGTGGGTTAATTCACATATAACATGGTCAGGTAAAATGGAGACTGTGCAATTACAGATGAAAAGATGATCAAACACAATGCTATTTCTCTGGTCATGTTACACTGAAACTTGTGGCCAGGAAAACTACCTGCACAGCAATGGAAAACAGAGAATGTGGGGACTGGACGCCAAGAGAAGTGCATTCAGGGAGGTTGCAGTGGTGGCATTTTTGAGCATCGGTATCAGGAACCAAGAGCAAGGAGGGACGGGTAGCTGGATTCAGGCACAGATGCATGGATGGCTCAGGAGATGAGGAGGGAGGACTGAAGATGGAGGGTAACACCACTGAATTACCAAAGGGGCAAGGGTTCTTACTATTTGGCATGACACACGTAGCCACTTGATTACCGAAGGACCGAGGCTTCTCACTAGTTGGCATGACACATGGAGCCACTGTACCAAGACTCAGGCATAGCGCAGTGGAGGGTGGGAGGTACAAGTCACAACAGAGGGTACAGGGACTCTCAAAAGGGAGGGTACAGGGAGCCAGGTGTTACACCTGATGGCAAGAGAAACAGTCACAATTCTGTCACCAGACTAAGTGCCAAACTCACTGCTGCTACAGCTGGAGCCTCCCTTCCTGCAGATCTCAAGTATGATGCCTCAGCAGCAGCCCCACAACTTCACTTGCCTGGCACAGTTGGCATGATTCAGGAACCCAAGTCTCCCTCATTATAGGACACTATACTACTGATAGTGTTTTGGTTCCAGTAGCAGTCTGTCACACTGTGTTAGCTGAGTTCCATGGTATGCCAGTGAAACGGTGACATTTTTACAGTGAAACCCATCACAGTGACAATCTCGACAGATTTCGAGATGGTCGTTGTGTGATGGACCGCCAGCAAATGTTGCAGTTTCACCAGTGATTCCCCCCATTTCCAACAAACTCCAACTTGGAGTTTGTTATATAGAAATGGGGGGTGAGGGGGTGCAATCCCCATATAGGAAAAACCCACAATGTCTGACAGGTGAAATTTCACCTGTTGACATTGGGTATATCATCAAGCCACATGTTGACAACTTCGTTGTCGATACGGCTTGGTGGAATCGAGTTCCATTGAGTAATACAGATGACTAGTTTACAGAAGCATTTGTTCCAATTTATGCTACTTTATCTTATAATATGCCCAGGGAAAACAACGACTTTGCATAGGTCAGAGGAAAAAAATAACATTGCATGGGAAAACAGTAGCTCTGCACCTCAAGGAGGTGCCCCGCGACTACTAGCGCTGGGTCTCAGCTCTGAAGGGAGCAACCGTGGATTAATTGAGAATTAATCCACGGCCCACTGATGGCTGCTGATGAATGGGAGCAGTCCATTTTTCCTGGCCATGTTATAATGGCCCTTAATAGTATCATAATCAGGTCTGCCCCCCCCTGTTATGGGCATGTTTATGTAGTTTAGTGTATGTTAGGCCAGCTCTGGCTGGTCTAACAATGACATGCATCTTAGCCACAAGGACAGGACACACACAATCCTTTAAAATCCCAAATAAGGAGATGGTGCATCATTTCAGTGATGCAGGTATCCCTTCCGACATGGTGCAGTTTTTCAGTGCAAGCATCAGAATCCATAGAAGGTTTAAAAATACCAGCTAGAATAAATAGCACTTCAGGTCCTATACAAGCATGTGACTTGTCTTGTATCCAAAATCATGTCACAATGATTTGATTGATTAATCTACATATCTTGTTGGGGTTCATTTATTCTGCCTATACTTCCATATACTGTATCACTGTTAGCTGAATGAAGTATTTTTAAATCTTAATTACTTGTATATTTATACGTATGTAATTCTGTTGTATTTTAAAGCTGTGTAATACTTTGTACTGAGATATTTTTTGCTACTGAAAAGGTAAACACGACTGATCAATAAAAGCTTGCAAACAGAGCAAGCATGGTGCAAGCCGACCTGTTTTTGATGTAAGCACCATTTGAAAATCAGAATTGACACAAGTTTTGATGCATCCTGCTCCTTGTGTCAGTTATTTTTGACATAAACACCCTACATCCTTCTCTGATCTTTGAAAATCCGCCTCCGTGGCTTTTTGTTTCACAGCAGAAAATTGGGTTCTCGACATGAAATTTGATTGCACATCAGAATTTTTCATTTTGCAGCAGTAAATTGGTTTCTCGGCATGAAATTTGATTGTACGTCATGACTTTTTGTTCCACAGCAGAAAACTGGTTTTGCAGCTTGAAATGTGATTATACATCAGATTTTTTTGTTTTGCAGCAGAAAAAAAGACACTGCTGTGACTACTAACAATTACTAACCAAGTTCATTACCAAGAACTCCCCAAAATTCTAGCAGCCTAAACAGATATCCCATTAGCCCATAGATGCAAAATTTAGAACAAATGTTATGTATATACCAAATCTTATGGGATAAAATGTTTGGGCAGTCAAAGAAATTCCCTGTCGTAACAACACCAGTGCTATACAAAAACATTTTAAAACAAGTTAACACAGTAGAAAACCATTTCATTCATTTAGGCCAAAATAAATATCTATCTAGTTTGCCAGTCTTTTTCCGACAATGGAGTGGAACTTAATCCATTGTATTTTGCACAGCTAGTCCACTAAAATGTACTTCATTCAGGATGGCTATCAGTACATAGCAGGCTTATACCAATATTTCTGTAGGAAAGAGGCCAATTCCACTCTACCATTAAATCCCTGACCATTATAAGCTTTGAAACTGAAAATTCACATCGCTTCTCAACAGCAAATTCACCAAATGCCCTTATCTGGGGCCTAGTTGAATCTTTCCAATCCCTAGGAAGGTAAAAACATGACTCCTGCCTTTTTCCAAAATATAACATGCCAACACATTTTCTTCCACCTCTCCACTGATCTCACTAATATGTTCACCCACTCTAACCTTCAATTTTCAGGCATTTTTTCCCACATAACAACAGTGGTAATTACATTGAACCAGGTAAATGACATTTTCTGTTGTACATGATATAACAGGCCAGATATTAAAAACTTTGCCCCGGGGCAAAATTAGCCCTGCCCGGCCGGCAAACTTAGCATGGACACAAAAGCCTGCTATATTCAAAAGGAATAGCCTGGGGCAAATAGCTTCTCAATATAGCATGCAAATGAAGCCGGGGAAACTGGGCTGGGAGTGCAGGGCAAACTTAGCCCTGGAATAAGACAGCTCTGAATATAGCAACCAGGAAGTGCAAACCACAACAGCAACACAGTGCACAGCGTCATGAAGGTAGGTAGAGGTGAACTATGTGGCCAATGTGTTTGCCAGAAAATGCGTGGACCCAGTACAACTGCAGGCAGCAGTGCATGTGAAAGTACAGCGTGCAAAACTGTATAATATTCCCAGAACCGTTTGCGTGGCGCTAACACGTTTGCACGGGTTTAGCACAGAGCTAAGCCATTTGCCCAGTACAAACACATTTGCCCGGGGCTAAACTTTGCCATATTCAAAGTGACATGCAAAGGAGTCTACTTAGGTAGTCTCTGGGCAAACATCCAGATTAGCATCTCATTATGCCCTGATTTGCATGCAGTTTGCCCAGCATTACTGCAGGATCCACAGTTCCACCTGTAGGTCAATCTGGAAGTATAGGGGCTGGCCGGGTCTGCCAGCAGCTCCACCTGTAGGTCAGTCTGGCAGTGCATGATGGTAGCTGCAGGCTATATGTATACAGTACAGCATAGCATATTGTGCCCCAGGGGACAACACAGCATAGGCACAGGTGGGGGTGGTGCTGCACACAACTGTCACATTGTAGGTCATGCTACAGTGCACAGCAGACACTACAGTAGCAAGGGGGCCAGTAGTGTAAGGGACACAACAATGCCTATGGTGTGTAGGGCAGTGATGACCATTGCAATGTACACAGTGACAGGCCTAACTTGCAGGTGTTTACTGACAGTGGACATTACTGTTACACTGTTGTGTGACCCACAGATGCTGCATCTCTGGCATGGGGTGCTCACAGTGATATATACATGGTAGGCTGTGTGTGCTGTGGTGTTTGTACAGCTGTGCGGTATGTGGCTGGGGGGGCATGTACGATCAGACAGGCACACTGGTCTTGGGGTGTTCCCATACTGGCCCATGTGCACTGCGTGATGTGTCCCAGCCTTGTGGCTGCACCCAGTCTGTGGCGCAGCCTGGCCACCTGTACACCCTACCCTCAACACCCTCCATGCCCACAGTGCTGCATGTGTGTGCTGGCATCTGTTGGTGTCCACAGAAGGGTGGTCTGCAGGTGTGTGCTGTATGGCCACACTGCCATGGTGTCCACTGGGGCCGGGTCACCACTCACTGCCTGGCATGGCTGGGACTGGTGGCAGATGATGGCATCATTGTGATGCTAACAGTGAGCCACATGTTTCCTCTCTGTCTTGCTTTTTCTATGTGTCATACTTATTTGTTAGGGTGACGTAAAGACACGCAAAGCCGTACAAATACCTCGCCAAAGCCACAATGTCACGCAAAACTGGATTTCCCAGGGTTAAGACTATCTTTTCCTGGGTGGTAATTTGTACTGTGCAAAGTGTCACATTAAGTTGCACAAAACCACGTTACGCAGCGCTAGACACTGAATATAGCATTGCACCTGTATTCATGTACACGCCCCCTCAGTTTGCCCCTTGCATGCATTATGATTTTGCTCAATGCTAATACAGTTTGCATGTACTACAGTATTTGGCCTTTTGAATATAGTGGACCCACACTAATCCCGTGGTAAACCTGTGCAAACGGTTTGCGCCCAACGCAACGTTTTGAATATCTGCCCCAAAGTAGCTAATCTGAAAAGTTTTAGTATTATGGGAACTTTAAAAGTTTTGCAAGTGCTAATGTGGGTACACTGAACACAATTTTCACATTTGCAAATGCCCTAAGGCAGATCCAGTAGCCAATTCCAGTTCTCCACCCTCTTTCTGGTAGTTGGACACCACTATCCACCTGGTCTCCTAGACTGCATATCTAAAAACTGCTCTGTATTTATGTATATTTAAGCATTAGTTGAGTGGTGGCATTCATTTTTCATCAAGGTTGCTTAAACATGCATAAATATACACTGAAAAATGTCCCCATAGACTTGTATAGGATGCTCCCCTGCACTCTCCCTGCTTAGATGTCACAAAACGCCTGAGTGCAGGGCCAAATGACTGGGAAGTGAAAGGGATAGGCAGTCCACAGGTTTGGCTCCAGTTATGATTCCCCCTCCCCCCAAAAAGGATAACTTTTAAAAATCTATTTTTCCTACAAATGTACTAATGCTACCATAAGGTAATGGGCTATGCCTGAGAGGCCTAAACAGATTTAAAAAAAAAACTTGGAAATTTATTTTAAATAGACTGAGTGAACCAAAGTGTGTACAAAATGGCAAAGATGTGTTGGTGTTCTGACCAATGCGACCAGCTGGGGTTCGACCTTTTCGGTATTAAGGTCAAACTGAACTTGCAGATATATATTATATATACTGCATACATATATCTAACTCTGAGGAGTTGAGGAGAGTTGGACGAAAGGCTAGAGAGCGCTGGCGGAGTCGGGCCTGGATTGTGACAAACTTAGTTTGATGGACCATTACGTGGTCTATCAATCAGCAATCACCCATAAGAAGGCAGTATTCCTGTCCAGAGAGTTGCTGCTGCACAGAATCGACCAGCTCAGTTTTCCGGACTGTGGACAGATTGTGCAATCCAATCTGTCTTCAGCCTGGAAGTGCTTTTCTCAGAGCAGGTGTGAGGCATTTGCTCAATTCTTTTCAGATAAGGTTGCCACTATCAGGTCTGGAATCCAATTGACTCTTCCTAATGGGAGCTGTGGTGGTCAGCAGGAGATGTTGGACACCCAGTTTGTGTGGTTTGACTTCAGCCTTCCCACAATCAATGACACTGTGATGATCATCCAGTCATTGCGTCCGACCAACTGTAGTTTGGACCTGGGCCAAATATGTTTCCTAGTGGGCTGTGTGGATAAAATCAGTCCAGTCCTTGCTGAGATAGTCTGGAGGTCTTTGGAGAGGGGGATCTTTCCTGATCCTCTGAAGGAGGCTGTGGTTCAGCCCCTTCTTAAGAAGTCCTCCTTGGACCCGGATTATCTGGCTAACTACAGGCCTGTCTCTAACCTGCCCTTTGTGGGTAAGGTTATTGAGAAGGTGGTCGCATCATAGCTGGATGATCACTTGACCAGCCACAATGTCTATGATTCTCTCCAGTCCAGATTTAGGAAGAGACATAGTACCGAGATAGCTCTTGTCTGGGTACTAAATGACCTCCTAATAGCGAAAGATCGAAGGACCCGTTCCATTTTGGTCCTTCTTGATCTCTCTGCAGCATTTGACACCTTGGACCATGGTGTGCTATTGGAATGCTAGTGGTTCATCTGTGGGCTGTCTGGTACAGTCCTCAGTTGGTTTTGATCTTTCCTTGAGGGTAGAACTCAGAGGGTGATGTCTGGGATTTTTTCCTTGGCATCACTCCCCATCCCGGGGGTGCCACAGGGCTCCATTTTAGTGCCTATGTTGTTTGCGGTGTACTTGCTGCCATTGGGAGTGATTGTTGGTGGTACGGCTTGAGTTTTCACCGCTATGCAGATGATACTCAGCGGTACATGTCATTTGTGCCTGGCCAAGATGCTGCCGTTTCGGTCTTTAACAACTGTCTAGCCAAAATCCAGGATTGGACGAATGTGAGTTGTCTGCGGTTAAACCCAGAAAAAACTGAGGTGTTGGTTGTCGATCCAGGTCACTGGGAGGTGGGTTTGTTGGCAGGATCACCTTCAGGTTTATTGCTTGGGGGTGTTCAGCTAACTACCTCAGACCAGGTGCAGAAGCTGGGCGTTGTGTTTGATGACTGTTTGACGCTTAAATCTCAGGTGTCGGCAGTTGTCAAAGCCTCTTTTTACCATCTGAGGAATATTGCCCGGGTGAAGCACCTGGTTCCTTCTGAAGATCTTCCAACTTTAGTCCACGCCTTCGTTACCTCCCATCTTGACTACTGCAACACCCTTTACCTTGGGTTACCAGGGGTTGATATCTGCCTCTTGCAGCTTGTGCAGAATGCGGCAGCCAGGTTATTGACTGGTTTGTCTAGGACCAGTCCATAACGCTCTGTGCTCCATGGACTGCACTGGCTGCCAATATGACTGGCGGATCACCTTCAGGGTCAGTTTGCTGACCTATAAGGCTAACACGATCAGGGACCTGGCTACCTGAAAGATCTCCTTCATCCCTACTCTTCTTCCTACTCTCTCCGATCCACTGATGAGAGATTGCTAGAGATTTCCTGGGTTCGTTTAAAGACATCTGGAGCCAGGTCTTTTAGTTTTATGGCCCCAACCCTGTGGAATTCTCTACCTCGTCAGGTGCGTGTTTGCCTGACCATCCAAAGCTTTAAAGTAGCATTAAAAGCATTTTTTTTTATCTTAGCATATAATGACTTTTAATGCAGCTGTCATGAATTTTATTTTATTTATGGTTTTAAAACTGTTTTATTTATTGATTTATTTTGTTATGTTATGTACAAGTGCCTTGGTTTCGGAAAGGCGCTTTTTATAAATAAAGTTTGATTTGATTTTATTTGATATATATATATATATATATATATAACGGGTAGTAAAAAATCAATCAATAATGACATCGCTAATTGGGTAAAACACATCACATGACCGTGCGTATATCAGATCACCACTGCACACCTGCACTTCTACCCCCCCCAAAACAATTTTGCCATTTTATAAGATAGATAACCCACTCTACGATGTGTGGTCACACTCTGATATATGCACACCTTGGGTGGTTGACACACACACCAAGACGTGTGTATATCAAAGTGTGACCGCACACCTAAGAGTGGGTTATCTATTACATAAATATATATATATATATATATATATGTAACCAGGGTCCTGGGTTGATGTTATTTTATTTATTAGCCCCCGGTGCCTCCATTTTGTAACCCATTACCTGGCTAGCCTGAGTTCGGGGAAAAAACATTCACTCGGCATCAGGGCTAGGTTTGTACTTCTGGACAGGGGCACCCAATTAACTCCAGACACAGGAAGCAAGAACTGTGAATGTCCAGACCAAGAGTGGGATTCTAAAGTGGGGCTTTTATTCACTTACACATAGGAATACAAAGCAGAATGGATCCCCACAGGGCTACACTCACTGGTTGTACAGAGCTATAGAGGTCAGAACACATCTTCTCCATCATCACAACTTTTACCCTGGGCTCTCAGCCCAAGCTGGTACTCTCTCTCTCCTGGATTCCCTGCCATGGCCCTCAGCCAGCACTGGCACACACTTTCCATATGGCATGGAACATTTCTGCTGGTAGCTCCCTCTACCACCCATAAGCACTTCCAAGCTCTAAGGGAAAACACATATCTTAATCTCACGTCCGGGTACTTTCTGCGAACACTGGCCAAGTGCCCAGGAGAAAGCTATAGGTGCTCAAAGTGAATCCATAGAGGTAAATCTGGATTCTCCAGATGAGGGGTCTCCCACCTTTTGTCCCCAAATTCATACCCAGCCATTCATTTGGAATCAACACCTATCCTTGTGAATCTCTCTGTTTGTAGAATGCTATCTCAAAATGTATGTCACATTTAACAATCTACAGTCTCTGGTAACTGGTGTCCGGACTTGTAACGTTCTTTAGTGGCTATGTCCATCCCTGTAGACCCCCACTGATTGGATGCATTTCAAGTCATACACAAACTTAAGTGCTGTACTTGGCTGTCCTTTCCTGACCCACAGTAGCAGATACTTAACACAACAGTCTCGGTGAAACATAGGCTCTCTGGCAGAGCAGACTCACCCTGGTTTGCAGGTGCCCACAGGCTTCTCTCTGGAAAAACAAAATGTACTTCTCGGTGCCTCAGCACAAATCTTCTTCACAGGCAGATTTTCTTCCTCCAGCAGGGCCAAGGGAGTTGCCCCTCAAGAGCTGGTCTTGTTCCCTCCATCCCTCTCAGGGATGGGGCACTGGAACAACTGGGGGACGATCTCAACCACTTCAAAAAGGTTTCTTCTGTGTCCTTCTCTAGGGCAAGAACACACACCCACTACAAAGGTAGCTCTTAACAGAGCTGAGGGCTCTGAGGGACTGCCAACTACAGCACACCTCCTCCCTCCACTGAGTCTCCCACTAGACTAACTTTGAAACCCCCAACATTCTAACCTAACTCCCAGCTGCAACATTCCACTGTGGCTCATGCTGCTGTGAGAATTCTATTTGATGTCATCCTTCCAGCTCAGCTGATACTGAGGACAGAGTGAGACAGTGTGAAACCCATTTAACTGGTGTTTCTGGCTGCCTCCCTGCCTGCCACTAGATCTAAGTGAGATTCTTGTAACCCGGGTGACAGGGGGTTACATATGTGATATATATATATATATATATATATATATATATATATATGTATGTATATCTATATATCAATATATATATATCTCCATAAGTTCCACTGAGCCAACTTTGTCACCTATTTGATAAAGAACTGTGTTTTTGCAGCACCTTTGGTGCTTCTCCCACCTGCAGCGAGATTGAATATGCATTCAATGACTGATTTTGCCAACCTTACAGCTCAGCAATCAGTATATTTGAAAAGGCCTGTGAAAAGGAATTTAAAAAGCTCACAGAAAATCAGGGACTATACCATAACTGTCAAACAAGTGGACAAAGGTTACATACTAACATACTAAAATGCCAGCAGAATAGGCCTAACGGTCTTTCGTGTCTGCTCGTTTGGTCAGCCCCCACCCTGGGTGCTGACCTTGCTGTCCCCCTCACCTTCTCTGGCTTCTCCCTTCCCAGTTCTGGATATTCTTGCTGCATTGGATTTTGCTCCAGAACCCTTCCCCTGTACCTGTCCCACCCCCTCTTGAACCCCTCCACTGTCTCTGCCTCCACCAGCCCCTAGGCAGTGCATTCCATGGCTCCACCACCCTCTCAGTGAAGTAGCACCTCCTCCTTTCTCCCCTGAATCTTCCCCCCTCCAGCTTCCACCCATGCCCTCTAGTGGCCCCCTCCTCCTTCCTTCGAAGCACCCTGACTGTTCCCCCTATTTACCCTCTTCATGTACCTGAAGACCTCTATCATGTCCCCCGGTCCGTTCTCTCTTCCAATGTGTACATATTTAGCTCTTCGAGCCTCTCCTCATAGGTCCTGTCCCCCAAGCCCCAAATCATTTTGGTTGCCCTCCTCTGGACCCTCTCCAGGAGGTTAATGTCCCTCTTTAAGTGTGGCCTCCAAAACTGCATGCAGTACTCAAGGTGCGCCTCACCAAGCAGTTATACAGAGGAGTATCACTTCCCTCCTTCTGGGTGATCCCTAGCGATGCATACCAGCATCCTGTTGGCCTTGGCTGCTGCCCTCCACAAGTCTCAGAGTTGTTCATCTTGACATCCACCACCACCCCCAGGTCCCTCTCAGCCATCGAGACTTGTAGCATTCCCCCAGGGTGTACACTTGGCCTGGGTTTCTGGCCCCCAGGTGAGGTACCTTGCATTTCCCTGCATTGAACCTCAGCTTCCACTTTCTAGACCATCTTTCCAGAGCCTCCAGGTCCCCCTGTAGGGCCACCCTCCCCTCCTCCCCATCCACCACCGCCCCCAGTTTCGAGTCATCCGCAAAGAGACTCATCTCACTCCTGATTCCTGTCCTTATGTCAGAGACGTAGGCGTTGAACAGAAGGGGCCCAAGGACTGATCCCTGTGGGACCCCACTAATGACCCTCCTTGGGGATGAGACTATCCCGCCAACTACGACCCTCTGGGTCCAGTCCTGGAGCCAATTGCCTATCCATCTGATCATCTGGTTCCCCACCCCCATTTCTCCCAGCTTATCCAACAGGCCCGTGAGGAACAGAGTCAAATGCCTTGCTGAAGTCTAGAAAGAGGCGTCCACTGGTCTACCAGGTCAAGGCACCAGTCACCCAGTCATAGAACTCCACCAGGTTTGTCTGACACGATTTCCCAGGATGAATCCATGCTGTCTATCGTCCAGGCACCCTGACTTATCCAGGTCCCCCTAGCCTCTCCTTGACAATGCCCTCCATCACCTTGCCCACCACCAATGTCAGGCTGACAGGCCTGTAGTTCCTACCACCTCCCTTGATCCCCCCTTGTGGATAGGCACTATATGCGCCACCTTCCAGTCTTGGGGCACCCACCCTGTCCTCAGACAGATGGTGAAAAGCTCCGCCAGGGGTTTCGCCAGGACATCCGCAAGTTCCTTCAGCACTCTGGGATGTAATTTATCCGGCCCCGGTGCTTTCTCCGTCTTAAGGGAGCTGAAGGCTTCCCTCACTCTCTCTGGTTGTAGAGATTGTTTTTTTCAGCAGTCGCAACTGCAGGGGATGTTACACCCTGGCCCCACCAGGTGCAGTACTTTGGCATAGCTGCACCAATAGCAGTCCACAAGCTGCCATAAATTATGGAGCTGGTTGTAATCTGGCTCCACTTTTGAATATGACAGTCATGGAAAACTAACTGTGCAAGTGGTGACCCACTTGCATCAGTTTTTCCCACAGCTACATGACTTTCAGGAGTGCTGAAAATCTAGCCCTTGCTCTTTGCTCTGAGTTCATATTATAAAACAGTGCAATCAAAGGCCAGTGCTTTTCCTTCAGTCCTTGGTTTCTCCCCAAAGTTGTCAACATGTAATGACATTCACACACAGTTGAGGTGGCACATGTGGTTGTTGGTGTCAATGTCCCTCCCTTTGCTGTGATCCAACTGTGTTATCTCCTGGCGCATCTGCCAGGTGGCAGACAAACAGTGGAATACTGTTGTGCCCCTCCCCAAGAGAGAAGTGTTTACCTCCCCAGTCAGTTCCATATCATAACGATGAAAACAAAAACAGCACCCATATAAGTGAAGATACAATAGAGCTGCCCCAAACAGTGACTACACATAACACTGAACATCAAAACAGTGACTACACAGCCAGCCCGGTGGCACTGAGGGTTGGTGCTAGACTCACACCTTGGGCCATGCCGTGACCTGGGTACAGGAACGCAGCCTGGGCCATCTGGGGTTGGCATGGGAGGACTGGGATTGAGTGTCTGTAGACTGCTATCCCAGTCCTGGGGTGGGTTTGGGGAATCTCGCCACACTGTAGCGGCTCCTGGGGATGCTCAGGGCACTACAAGCGCTGGCAATCTGGAGGGGGAACACGGCGGACGTCGGCACGCTGTGCCTGGATGTCATTGCACGTCTGTGTTCCAGGGGACCAATCAGAGGAAAATGGCTGGGTGCGACCGTGCAGCTTGATGGCCGTGCTCTAAGCTGCCTGGAGGACTTTGGCAGAATCCTGTCGGGGTGGGTCTGGGTCTGTCCCGGCTGGCTGAGGCAGAGGGAGCCCTCCAGTGGAATG
The DNA here is from genome assembly GCA_016271365.2 of Neoceratodus forsteri. NCBI lineage: Eukaryota > Metazoa > Chordata > Ceratodontiformes > Ceratodontidae > Neoceratodus > Neoceratodus forsteri. The sequence goes on along the minus strand of CM028129.1, from coordinate 1,701,853,192 downwards.
GCAAGATGGCCATCCGGATCCTTCTGGGTACAGTCTGAGCTACCCAGTTCTCTGGCAGGTGGAGCGGTGGCTGATGCCCAAGCCGGTAGTGCCGCAGCAGGTGGCAAAAGCACATAAAAAAATAAAAAAAAAAACAGTGACTACACAACTCCCAAAAAAACATAAACAAAAAAGCACACAGCTTCAGTGCTCCAAAGTCAAGAACAAACAACTACAAATTAAGACTGCCCATGCCTAAAATAACAGAACTAAGCAAATGACCAACACCTGATTAATCGCTAAACCGGAACAAAAACTACATAACAGTTCCTCACTACAGTACAACCACAAGGAACCATCAAACTACACAGATGAACAAACCTGAATCAGACCCAGGACACAAAGTAACTCAGAACTTCAAAACGACTACCTACCTACCTAGCACCCTACTCTATCAACTATGGCATAATAGAAGAGACGATCAGCACCGAAACAAAGAAGTACAAATTACCACAAAACACACATCACACAACAAACAACTCTATAGCAACAGGTCCAAATAAAGGCACATCTCCACATAAGAAAACACTTTAAAGATCAACACTGCAAACCTCTTCACAGGATAAACAATATAAAGATAAAGGCTGCAAATGTCTTTACAGGAACAACATTTTAAAGCTAATAACTTTACAACAGTTTCACAAAAAGCATTTCAGTGTAGGAGGCTCTGCCCCTGCACCCCTGTTAGGGCCACACTCCAAACCTCACATGAGGGGCTTCACCCCGAACACCACCTAATTAATATAACTAACTCCAGGATGCACACCCTCCACAATCATTCAAAATCTTCCACAATCACTGATATGAACCCTGCACTGTTTATTCTCAGTCCCTATAATGGGTCTCTATAACTGATTCACTCAAATTGAGTCACTCTTTCGATGTGACACCCACCCAGCCAACACCTGAGTGACCCGAGTCCATTCCAGAACCCAGATCGCCAGCATAGCAAGCAGTAGCTCTGTCGCTGCACTTTCAGATCAGATTGCAAATCTAATTTATCTGTACTATAAATAAAATATTACATACCTGAGATATGTTAGATATATTGCTACTGGTCTACTTAACAGCAAAATAAGCATCAAATCAACTTTGATCATGGGTTTATCATGGAAATTCAATAATGATCATATGTACAGAGATAGAAGTCCCCAAAAGTGCTTTATCTGATATGATTTTGACTCTGACTAGAAGCTGCAGCTAATATTTGAGGGTGGCTTTTATTAGAATTATTCACTATGACATGCAGCTTGCATTTGAGGGCATCTTTAGTCTAGGGGAACTTCTATGCAATGAAATGTGGTATGTTGATTCTTAACTATTTCTGGCCATTTTCTGGAGTGAAGAGAAACATTTCCAACCACAGGCTTAAGAAGCTATTGTCATCTCTAGAAACTTATTAGTAAAAAACACTTTTAGACAGGATCATCTTATATTTCATAAATTTTCAGATTTTATGATGGTAGGGAATACAGTCTAGTGGCAGGCCAGGCATCTCTTGCATGCCCATTGTCAGTCCCTGCTCCACTATCACATCCCTCCAAGTCTCTCTCTGTGCAGGGCAGTCAACACGAGGCACAGCACCTCACTTTCCCAAGGTAGGAGAGCAGTCCTGTGGATGCTCAACCCTTCCTCACTTGGCCAGCCGCCAGCCCCCCCCCGAATGACCTGCATCCATTTCCAATCTCAGGTTGTGAGCGTAACAAGAGGTGAGGTGTTTCAGCCTCCATGCCACTGGGCCAACATGCTTGATGTTTTTAATTACACTGGCTATATGAAATGGTTGCACAGTAGTCTTTCTAATCGCTTGTGAGCAGGTTAGTTGTTTGCTTTTTTGTTCATTCAGCTTGGGCACTTGCTTCCATTTTGCAGTGGAAATGGAGTTGCTTTAAATACCTTTTATGATGGACTATTAAAGCAGCAGCATTTTTAGTCAGCAGAAATTGTCATCATACAGTTCTGTAGCATTAATATATTTCTGACATAACTGGATTTGTTATCAGTATATTTTCTTTATCTGAGATGTTTTTAAACCGCTTTTATTACTATTTTCTATTAATGACCCAAGTCATTCAAGATGGCTACCACTAGCAATTTTAAAATCCCTTCTTTGAGGGTACTTTTCACTTTACATACTGGATTGTGCTCGGATGTATTAGGAGGCTGCCTAGCACACATTTCTGATTATAAACAGCACAACACCGCCTAAAATGCTTGATTTGTTCACTGTGGGTGTAGCCAGAGAGCAGGGGCATTTTAAACCTGTAAAACCTAATATCTTGGTTCTGGAGTAAAAGCACAAAAAAAAAGATATATTGATTTTTTTTCCAGAAATACATTATTACTAAAAAAAAAAACACTGCATGATGAAATCTTTTTCCGCTAATGAATACTGCTGCTTTGAAACATTTTGGAGTGATGAATTTCTCTCTTTTGTATAATGCTGATATATTTAGAATGATTTAAGAAGGACTATTGACTAAGTAGGTCAGTCTACCAGAGGATCATGGATGATGGGACACCTTTGTGTTTCTGTATGGCCTTTTACATTTACCATCCGTCTTTTATATACAATGGGAATTCAATGCTAATTGCATAGCAGTGGTTAATCCTGCACCACGTAGTAATTACCAATGCAAATACGTAAAACTAAAACATAAATCCTGCCTCTGGTGTTTCCCTGAACTGCTTTGTAGAAAAGAACAAGTCTGGTATTGTTTGAAAGCCAAGACATTCAGTTTCCACACAAGGCCACGCTCAACTTTCTTCATAAGCAGTGACTGATCAAACACAAGTTTGGAATTCAGAGAAAGTTAAAGTTTCTGGCTACAAAATATTCAAGTACAGTAATAGCTGTAAATAACATCTCTTTAACAAATGCTCAGTGGCACTCCCTGTCTGTAACTATAGTCGGCCATTACTTTCCCCAACAACGAATTACTTTAATAATAATTTATATTACTTTGAAAGGAGATCCTAATTTATTAAGCCTTCCCAAAGCATAATCTTCTGTTGGAAATTAACCCTTTGCTGTAAGAAATGATTTAGATATTTAAGTTTATTTTCATTTTATTATTTTTAAAATGGAAAAAAAAATCTAAACACTTAAGTACTTTTTACAGCAAAAGCCTACTTGAAGTGGAGCTAATACCTGGGGAGGGCTAAATAACTTGTGGTTTTCCTTTAAAATGCTAGAAATTATTAATTAATTATTATTTCTTACTTTCAACTTTATAGAAACTTGTATCAGCTAGTAGTCCAGACTGGTTCCACCACCATCTTGTGGACAAGAGCTTGAGTGTAGCATTCATTCTTTGCAACTTTGAGCTACCATAGGCCATTAGCCTGCAGCACAAATTTGCATAAAGGGAGTGGCTGAAGCATAGTTCTAACCCTGAGGTGGTGGCAGTAGCATTTTTGACCACCAGTTACAACATGCTTCTATTAAGAAGAACATAAGAATTATTAGGTAACCAAAAATATTCAATACAGCAAAAGCCTAATCAGTAGGATAGCTACAGACAGGGAAGGCTAGCTAACTTCTCCATTAGATATTACAAGAAGTGAATCCTTTCATGTGAACATAAAATACACACCAAATATAAGCTATTGGAACTGCCCTCATTTTTTGTGATCTTGTTCTAAATAAAGTCTGAATTTTGTAACACTGCTCATGTGTGTGGAAAATGATTCAAACACAGTGGCTGTTTTCATGAGTTATTTTCCAGCTCAAGTATCTTACATTTACTTTTATTTAAAAATAAAACTAAGTTCTGAGATCCCAGAAGGTGCAAATGTAAGAAGCCAATGGCTGGTAGGAGTATATCAGGGTGCATTCCTACTACAGAGAGTTGAAGAGCCTACTAGGGAGTCAGCCATCTTAGACGTAATGGTTGCCAATAGGGATAGTATGGGAGAGAGGAGGGTGCTGAACCTGTGGGAAACTAGTGATCATCAAACTGGTTCAGCATCAAACCGGAGGAAGAAAAAAAACAGTCTCTGGCTAAAGTCCTGGAATTTAGGAGGAGGTGATTTTGGAAGAATGAGAGAGCTACTGCAGGAGAAACTAGAGGGGTAAGAGAGAGGATATGGAACCAAATTGGGCATTGATAAAAAATGGATAACAGAGGTTACAGATCTCTGTGTCAGGGTCATTGGCAAGGAAAAGGGAAAAAAAAAAACATTATGGTTCATGGGGGAAGTTGGGGGGTTGAGGGATAATAAAAGGGAATTAAAAAATACAGAACAAGTGAAGCAGGACAAAGTTTTACAGTATGATGAAGGAGGCCAACAGGACAAGCAGGTTAGCAAGAGGAAAAGGAAGAGGAGACCATTATGGTTTTCCAAAGAGGTAGCAAAAGTGAAAGCCAAAAGATTGCATTCAGGCAATACAAAAGACACAGGCAGAAGGGGATAGGGAGAAGTACCAGGAGAAACAAAGGGAGGCAGGAAGTCAGTAAGGAAGCCAAAGCTCAGACAGAAGAACACATTGCAAAATCAGTGGGTAAAGGGACAAAACCTTTTACAGGTACATAAGTGAAAAAAAAGAAAGACAAAGGAGGGATAGTGAGACTGAAGGGGAGGATGGGAGCAGCGTGGAGGATGACAACAATAAAGCTGACATATTGAACAGGTATTTCTGCTCAGTCTTTACTAAGGAAGAGGGGGTAATGGGTCTGAAGGGTACAAGGGTGAGAATGGTGCAGAAATGGACTAGGTCCTTTACACGAGAAAGGGTCCTGAAGGAACTGGAAGTAATAAGAGCTGATAAAGCAATGGGGCCAGATGGGGTGCACCCCAGGGTCCTTAAAGAACTAAGAGGTGGTGGCTGAACCTCTGGCTATCCTGTTCAGCCAATCACTGGAAACAGGAGGTACCCAAAGACTGGAGGACAGCAGATGTAGTCCCTTATACAAAAGTGGGAACAAAAGAGGAAGCAGGGAACTACAGACCAGTCAGCCTCACCTCGGTAGTGGGAAAGATCATGGAAGCACTACTGAAGGAAGATTGGTGGAACATCTGGTTGTCAATGGACTACAGGACCCAAGGCAGCATGGTTTCACCAGGGGGAGGTCATGTCAGACCAACCTCATTGAATTTTTTGACTGGGTGACTAGGGAGGTGGATCAGGGAGGGCAGTGGACATGGCCTATCTGGACTTCAGCAAGGCCTTTGACACTGTGCCACATAGAAGACTATTACACAAACTGGGGAATATGGGTGTGGGCAGGACAGTAGTGTGGTGGGTAGGTAACTGGCTGGGTGGCAGGACACAGAGGGTGGTGGTAAATGGCTGTCACTCCACAGAGGGAAGAGTGACCAGTGGGGTACCACAGGGATCAGTGCTGGGACCGGTCCTATTCAACATCTTCATCAGTGACATTGCACAGGATCTAGAAGGCAGAATTTCACTGTTCTCTGATGACACAAAGCTCTGTAACAGAGTAGACACACCAGAGGGTGTAGACAGAATGAGAAGGACCTGCAGAAACTTGAAGAATGGTCAAGGGTTTGGCAGTTGAAATTCAATGCAAAGAAGTGCAAGATAATGCATATGGGGCACAAAACCCTGGCACAATATATCAGTTGGGGGTGAGGATATAGCATGCACCAAGCAGGAAAGGGATCTTGGGGTTGTCATCTCTGATGACCTCAAGGTAGGGAAACAGTGTGACAAGGCATCAGGTAAAGCAAATAGGATGCTGGGATGTATAGGCAGGGGCATCACCAGCAGGAAAAGGGAGGTCATAATTCCGCTATACAAGACACTAGTGAGGCCCACCTGGAGTACAGTGTACAGTTCTGGAGACCATACCTACGTGAGGACATAGACAGGGTAGAGAAGGTTCAGAGGAGGGCAACAAAGATGGTGCATGGGTTGCATCACAAGTCCTATGAAGACAGGTTGAAGGAACTGAACATGTACTCCTGGAGAGAGGAGGGAGAGAGGATATGATAGAGACATACAAGTATCTTACAGGGAGGAACAGGGTGCAGGAAAACACTATTTTTGCAAAAAGATGTTTCAGGACTAGAGGCATGGATGAAGTTGGAGGGAGGACATTCAGAGGAAACATGAGAAAGAATTTCTTCACAGAACGGGTGGTGGACAAGTGGAACACCCTGCCAGAGGAAGTGGTGGGGCTGAAACAATCGCGGGATTTAATAATGCATGGGATAGACATAAAAGGAATTCTAGAGGGCAGGGTAAGGGAAACAGACTTCTAGGAAAACAAACTGAACTTACAAGCTCAAATGGGCAGACTAGGTGGGCCATAGGCCCTTATCTCCGACACTGTCTATGTATCTATGTATCTATATGGATAGTGAGGAAAGCTAAGGCTGACATGGGACTGTAAGACCTTCTTTTATTAGATAAAGGAAAATAGGAAAGTAAAGGAAGGAATGGATAGGCTGAAGCAAGGAAAGAACTGGGATGAGGAAGATAAAGGAAATGCAAACATTCAGAACATATATTACTACTCAGTGTTTACAGTGGATAACGAGGGACCAATGTTTGACTGTACCATCAGGGTGAAGGGGAACGAGGTAGGGGTCAATATGGATCGCATGCTGGTGAAATGAGTATTAGAGAGCTTAAGTGCAGTTGAAGTGGATAAGTTCCTGAGGCTAGATCGGATACATCCACATGTGTTTAAGGAAAGGGTGCAGGTCCTAGGTAAACTACTAGCTAAGCCATTCAATAGCTCACTGCAGACAAGAATAGTACCCAGAGGATGGCAAATGTAGTTTGCCTGTACAAGAGAGGGATCAGGGATGACCCAGGGAACTACTGAACTGTCAGCCTAACCTCTATCATGGGTAAACTGCTAAAGACCATAATACAGAAAAGGATAGTAATTTTATTGAAAGTGAATGGACTGTGGGACAAGAGACATTATGGGTCATGGGGGGTTGTCAGACAAACCTGATTTCTTTCTTCAGTTGGGTGATGAAGAACATAGACAAGGGACAAGCAGTGGACATACTATTCCTAGACTGAAACAAATACATCCTAAGGTTAAATAAAGGAGATGGGGAATTGTTCAGATTGAGTGGGAACACAAAAACCAGGGCAACTACTGTACATGAAGATGGTAGGGGTCAAGTTAAAGAAAGATACCCGGAAGCACTTTTTAAGCACTTTTGCACATAAAGGGGGAAGGGTGAAATAGGCTGCCAGAGAAGATGGTCTTTGTGAAATCAGTGGAATGACTCAAAAGAGTGTGTAACAGATATAAGGGCTTGATAACAAACATGCCAAAAAGGGAGAGTGGAAGGAGAGAGTAAAGAACCTCTAGAGCTCTCACATTGATAATTGGTTAGGTAGGAATGGGCATACATGGGTTCCATGTTATAACGCAGTAGCAAATAGTGATCACTGATATCAGCGACTGTACATTGCCAAACCCCAAAATGGCGATGTGCACTTCCAGTGAGGCAAAACCAGCAAAAACAAATGTATTTATGCTGGGAACTGCGCCCCATGCACCCCCCCATGAGGGACTTTAACCCCACACCACCCTTACTATAGATTATCAACTCCAGGGGGGTGCATGTTGAGAAGAGGGAGAAACTTGTAAAAAACAAAACTTTCTCCCACATGTAAATCACAAAAAACTACCCAGCCCCAGTCCCAACCCTGCACCTTTCCCACTGTAGCCAGCCACCCTCACCACCACATGGCCAGCTTGGCAGCCTTGTGCCGCACTACCTCCCACATGCCTTCCCTATCATCCCTGCTATTCCATTCTCCTGCTGTTCTTCCATTTGCCTTGTTAGCCCTCCTGCTACCCTTTCAGTGTAGTGTCGATAATAGGTGCGGAAATTGAGTCTCTATATCTGAATTGCTTCCAATTTCAGTCACCCTTTTCTACAAGATACCGTAGACACACTGGGCCAATGGACCTTTGCCTTCTGACAGATTCTAAGGGGGGTTTCAAAAGGGCTGGACACAGACAAAAATGCATGTTAAGCTTACGTCTGCATCCTCCAGTTTGCATACAGGCAGCCCTGCTGCTGTTTTCAGAAGTTGCATCTGTTTATGTGGCTGTGACAAAAATACAATGCTTTTTCTTTTGTTTTGTTTCTCTGTGAAATATTTAAACAGAGGAACATTATGGGAAAAATTGAAAATTGCATTTTTACAGCTGCACAGCAGAGCTTTTTTTTTTACACTAGGAAAGACACACTAAGCTGAAAGCTTGTTTACAGGTACAATCTGGGAGCACAAGGAAGTTAAGTGACTTGCTCAGGGTCACACAGTATGCAAGTGGGGCTGTGGATTCAAACCCAGGTCTCCAGGTTTGTAGCGAGAGAGAGAGTGAGAAAGAGAAGCGAGAACAGCCGGAAAAAATGCCAGTAATGCATGCTCCATCACATCATTGGTATGCATGAGGTCCCTGTGCTTCCTCTGTCTGTCTGTCTGTCTCTGTATATGTCCCTCCATCCCATCCCTCTTTCTGGCACTTTTTTTTTTCTTCTGTTAGCTGTGTGGAGTTCCCAGCTACAAACCTTCACTTCCTGGTTCTCATGGGTTCCCACCCTCTGTGAGCTCTTCCACCCACCAACCCTCCACTGCACACCTTACTCATTATAAAGGACACTTTTTCTGTCCTGTGCAGTGGGAGACCATTACTTAACAAAGCCATCTCTGGAACTGTCAGACCAATACTGCCTGCCTCCTGCAGTGCCTCCTTCAAATGCCCCAGTGGCTCACTCAGGGTCAGCTGTGTAAGGGAAGTTAGTCCTCCCCTGGGAATCTGTTACTGACACCATCACCACCCAACTCAGCCAGCTCCCCCTCTCAGCCCAGTGGCTCCCCCCAACTCTCCTCAGCCCGGTGGCACTGCCTGCTCTCTGTCTGCACCCCTCACCCCATCTTCTCTAGGCACCACCTAGTCTCTGTCTTGGTCTCACACCCATCTGTACCTGGCTCTGCTTGCTCTCCATCTTAGCCCCACACCCCATCGTTTATTGGCTGCACTCAACCTCCATCCCAGTCTGTCACCCAGCCAGTATAACATGCAAGTCATCCCGGTTGCTCTCACTGCAGGTTTCACAGTGTGGAAAAGAAACATTATGATTGCCCTCCAGGACAATCGATGCCCCACAGTGGTATGACAGACTGCTTTTGGTTTACAAAACAAATTCCCTGCCCTTAGACCTCCCCACCAAACAACAGCAGTGGGTCTGTGGATATCACTCCCACAGGGCCTGGAAAAGATACTACTGTACCTAGTCGTGGCCTCAGATGCCATGGGGCGGGGGGAGTTGGAGAAATATAACTCAGATAGAGACAGCATGGGATCAAAGAGATTTCATCAGAAAACTCACTTCAGTTTCAAGATCTATTTATTCTTCCAAGCTTACATTTTATTTGTTGCATATTAAAGCATACTTAGGACATTTTTGAGGCTAGGTCTCCTTGCCCGAACATTAGACCAAATATATATACAGTATATATATATATATATATATATATATATATATATATATATATAATATATATATATATATATATATTATATATATATTTGTTTGTTTGTTTGTCTCTTCGGGGCTTTTACCCAGCCTCCCCCCTTCAGGCTCTCATGCCTGCCTCCTGTGACCAGGTGACCTGCTGCTGTATATTACCCATCAGGGCTCACCAAGCTACTGACCCATCAGGCACACCCTGAACTACTGACTACCTGGGTTCATCAGGTGGGGAGGGCAAAAATGGTGTGCTGTGTGTGCTAGCATAGAGATGCCTACGGAGGCCATCATCTGGTGCTGTGGGCAGCCATTTGTCTGCTTTTCTGGGGCTCCACCAACCTTCCTCTTTCACACAGCCACAGTGGTGTCCTGGGGCAGGGGCATTCAGCAGTGTGTGGTCACCCATGCCATCAATAGCGCCTCCTGCTAAGCTAGATAAGAGCCACTATTTGCAGTGGTGCGCAACCACTCTGCCGGAAGAGATGAGTCCAAGGATTCTCTTAACTCCTTCCCTGCCGGCCTCCACTCCTGTCATCCCAGGCTCAGGATATATATATCAGTGTTTTTTATCAGGATGTGTGCTAAACTATCTACTGGAGTGGTTGTGTTACTACCCAGTACACAGCCTATTCTTCTCTGATCATTTATATGAGATCTGGCTACAACAGAAATATGAGATAGATTATCTGCCACTGCACTGCCAGAAGATTCATCAGACACAAACAGTGCCATAGCCATCTGTGTATACTAAAAGTCATTGTCTGTAAGAGAGTAGAATGTATGGATAAGCCTCTTACACTAGGATCTAGTTCTGTACATTTTAGTAAGGGGTCTAAGATAAATACATATAATAACGGGCTTAAAAGGCTGCCCTGTCTAACACTCTTTCAGACCTAGACTGGTGCTCTCAACCAACCACTTATATTTGGCATAACCACCGCTGTTTTATAGAATGCTTCCAACCACTGGACAAAAGGCTCAAGTAAACCATAGGTTCTTAAAGCGAAAAGCATGTATTCATGGGACAGCCCATCAAAGTCTTTTTCCTGATCCAAACTGAGCACAAATCCATTTAAACATCATGAGTTCCTCCTTACAAAGCTCTCCCTGTGTAATATAAGATTTTAGAAAATGGGCAAGAGAATCCTAGCCTTCCTATTGGCTAGGACACCCATCTAAGTGTGTGGGTATTTTTCAATAAAGCCCGCTTAAAAATAGTGTAATTAGTTGCCCCATTAATTAGAATATCTTTGGGCACCCTAGAATTTGCATACTGACCAGATGACATTTTTTTCCTCTCACTTAGTGAGAGTTGCTGACTGAGTTGGTGACTGATAAGCCCCCCACCCAAGAAATCACATCCACCACAACCCGTGAAGCCAAACCAACAATTAAAAGATTTTTCTTAAAATAAAATAAGTGTTTCCACACCACAACAGACTTTCTTAAATGGATACAGTTACTCCTGGCTCCTGGTCCCTTAAAAGCCGGCTGTGGCAGTAGTCAGAGCAAGCCGACAGCAGGTGTGTATGCTTGGGCAGCCAAACTTAACAGCTGCCACCTCCACTCTATAGTCCATGCTGCTATCATCATGTTATGCCACTGGTGTACTGACCCATTTTTTTAGTACCGCCTCCGACTATACATACACACAAATCTCCTGTGCCCATACATTTCACCAGACCGAGCAACATACTTCCTTTTGCTACACACCAGAATAAACTTTTCCAGTCTCACCTCCACCCAACAGCAGACATCACTGCAGATTGCGTTATCTTCTGCAGTAACTTCAGCAACAGCTGCTAGCCCCAACGTCAAAATGGCCACCAAAAAAAAAAATCTACTCTCTCATGAACTGGTCTGGTGAAATGAAGTACACTGCACTGCTGACTGTGCTCATGCTCTGTCTTTCTTTCTTCATGTCCTAAACCCTATAGCAACAGCTACCAGTTTTAAAAAAAAACAAGAAAACAAGCAAACTTCTGTTGCCAGTGGCGGGGCAGGGTGGTGGGCGTGGCAGTAAACAAAACAACCAATGTAACAACAAAGAAAAAGGTGGTGCATGGTGTTATTGGATGGGGGTTAAACTGCTTTCATCCAGCATGTTTTCTAGTGCAGGTAGAGGAACTATTTTATTATAAAGCCTATATTAAACACATTTTTTATTAACAATTTTTTATGAAACTTATTTTTTTACAGTGCCATTTTCTAAGTGCAATAATGCCCTCCAGGGTGGGTGGTATTGGGAAATACTGGACCTTGCAGGGGCTATAAGGCCCTCCATAAGCAGCGTTGGGTCTCATTATGCCCCTGGGCAGTCTGGTATTCCCCAATAACGCCCACCCTGTCGGGTATTATTGCTTACAGCTTGAACTTGTCTGTTTGGTACAGATGATGTTTGCCTTGGGTTGACTAAATGTTCCGCTACTATAGACAACCTGTTGACCAATATTTTTGCCAGAATCTTGAAGTCTGAATTAAGTAAGCTTAAAAGTGTCCAGTTGCTTAAGTCATTCTTCAAACCCCTTTTACGTAAAAAAAATCTAAATAGCTGTAGGCATAGAGTCAGGCAGCACTTTTAGTTCCAAAACATTATTTAATAAATGTAACAAGACTGATGCTAAATGGTGACTGAAAACCTTAAATTCTGGTACTAGACCATCCAGACCTGGTGTTGTATTATTCCTTAAACATTTTATTGCTCTTTTGACTTCTTCTACAACAACAGATTTTAATTAGGCCTAATTTGTCATTGTCTGATGATTCAAATAGATTTAATTGTTCAAAGGAATAGTCCAGAGTTATGACTGCTGGGGTGCCAGTCACATAGACACAAAATCCAATGCTGCTTGTACTAAATGGGGGGTACTATAGTACCATTTGAGTTCTTAACACCTGCATAGTTCTGAATGCCACCATATTCTGGCAATCTTTCAAAGGATTAAAATGTGTTTCTTATTTTAAATTCAAGCCACATTTCTTGGCGAAGGTATTGGGCTCTGTTATATTTTTATTTATTGATTACACACAAGATCCTTTAGGCAGGGCCTATTTTCGAAGGTCTAGGGTCATATAAAACAGCTTAGCATCGATAAGAGTATATTACATATTTACAGCTGAAATTGACAGAAGTACAGTGTACACATACAACAGGAAATAACCTGGGTACATTGAGATGAACTATAATGAACTCGATTAAAAGAGGCAAGACTAACATAGGTGCACAAGACAGAAATGGGTAGTAACAGAGTCCAGTTGGAGAAGGAACAAAGCACAGGGGTCAGGGAGTTTCAGGGATGTAGTAGACAAGTCAGCAATAGCAGCCACATGGGTTTGCAGGGGTGAGAGAGGCTAGAAGCTGGGACTTAAAGTTGGTTAGAGAGCCAGTGACTTTGTGTGACGGAGTGAGGGACTTCCATAGTTTTGGGAAACTGAATGAGAAGCAGGTCTGACCCAGAGAGGTTTTCCTACATGGAAGCACCACCGAGTTATGTTGTACACCTCTGATTGGGTACCTGGAGGCCACAGAACTCAGCAGAAACAGGACCACTGGGGATAGTAATCCAAGCAAGGCTTTTTTTTACCAGTAATGAGGGTAATATAATGCAGTCAAGAATCAAGGATAAGTCAGTCTAGATTGTTATGCAGGGTGCTCTTTATGAGAGTCCCATTTCAGGTTGAGTGCATAGCGGCAGGCCCTATTCCTCAGACCTCTGACCCTGTCGAGCACTCTGTCACAGACAGCACAATAGATCACAAGGCCATAATCTATGAGGCTGAGGATGTAGCATCTGACAAGCTGTTGCATAATTTCAGGAGGAAGACATTTCTGTGAGTATAGACCAGGCTGAATTTGGAGTTGGCCACTTAGATAGCACATCTACATGAACCAAGTAGGTTAAGCACAAGTCAATGATTATTGTAATCATTTCATTTTGTTTTCACAGCCATAATCTACACTGTAGTCAGTATGTTGTGTTTCTGTTAATTTCTGTACCTGGGCATTGAGGTCTAAATATTTAAAATATTATTTATTAAAATTTTGAAGAAGCTTTAGAACATCTCCCACCACTCTGCAATGTTTTCATACATGCATAGTACAGATACTTGGGCTGTCTAAGATTGAGCCATTTATTTTGCAGGGCAAGATTCTGTAATGAGTTACAGTTCAGTTTCCATGTATTTTCTTTATCACTGGGGTGCTTGCCCAACATATGGAACATTGCAGGACTACATGACCTAAAACTTCCACTTCCCATGTTTTAATGTCATTTCAACATTTTAGGAAGCAAAATGTGATAAATTCTGGCAGGATGAGATCCTCTGAAATGAGTATTATCACCTGTTTTATTTACAGTATTACCAGTATGAGTTTTAAGGCTTGTTGTGACAATTATTTGGTTTAAGGTATTGAAATGCTTAAAACATTTTTGTAGTCTTTCAGTCTGTGGTCCTCTTGTCAACTTGAAATAAACCACAATTGAAATCCCCACTTCATATTAATATTTGTGATGTGTGGGTATATGGCTGGATTTCTTGAAATAATGCAGAACATATGACTGTGGTTTGTGGTGCATAGGTGCATTTGATTCTTAGATGTACCAGGGCAGAGACATCCAATATTAACACTCTCCCTGGATTTATGTCAGTCGGGTGGGAGAATTGAAATACAGGGTCGTTTAGTGAATTACCTACTCCATCACACTGTTCAGTACTGAGAACCATAATTCTTTCTCTCACTACCACTGTTTACATGTTTGTGCTAGTATTGCCAGCAGAGCCATTTGAGTGAGACATGGTGCCAAGTGACAATGCACTCAAGCTATTGCTCAGCTTGGAAACAACGAGAGGATGCTGGGTAAGGAGGAGGAGTGACGCCCATTCAAGCAGTTGCCTGCAGCTGAGTGTGGTGAGAAGTGCTGAGAATCATCTCTATCAGCATAGCATGGAGCTGTTTGTGAGAATGAATGGAAAAAGACTGAGCCTTTAACTTGCAGACAATTACTGAAGTCCTGAAGATATTTTCCCATCTCGGCAAAACAAAAAGGAGAAGAGACGTTAAACGCCTATGGTAGTAAATGTGCAGCTCTTAAAACTGTGTTCTTATGCCAGCTGATAAAAAGATGGACACCCCATTGAATTAAAATGAGGACAATGAAACCATACAAAGTTAAAGATCCACAGAACGGAATCATATCTGTAACAGCAGTAATGGTTAGAGGTCCAGTGCTGGTTGTAAAACTACCGTGGTCAAATTTTAAAGGACTTTGATTCTGTCACCTGATAAAGACAGTTTATTTTACATGTCTGAACTAATGAATGTACTGTATGTACAAACAGAGATAACACAGGAACCTTGAAGTCAGGACCAGAGTTCAATGTAGTAGACTCGGTATTTCCTTGTCTTTTGCACCATGACACGATTAAGCAATTAAAGGCAAATACTGTAGTAAGATCATTTTGAAACTCTGACAGTAAGAAAATGCTCAAGCCAGAGTGGAATGAGTGGAATGAATGGGATATTTCATTGAAATTACGGAACAGGAAAGGAAATAAACACCCCAACCGTAAAGGACATTGAAGGAACCAGGGAAACCATTTGTAGAAACAGCTACAAAACCTAATGTCAAATTATTTAAATGTACTGCTTTAGTAAAAGTATGCATGATGTCTAGTAAAATGAGATAGGGTTACACCAGCTGCTCATCACACTTCAAGAAAGCAAGAGGTTGAACAAACAAAACCACTCAATAAATTAATTGATTCAGTAAACTGACAGTCACAGCCAATTAATTAAGTATGAGAATAAAAGTCAAAGCATTGAATGATACTGGGTTTGAAAGAAACTGGCAGAAGAGTGAGGAGAGAGGAGGAGGGAAGAGGAGGAGGAGAAAGAAACAAGATACCAGTGGAGGTGAATGGTTGGGGATTAATGAAAACAGCCCACTGAAAGCATAAAAGGGGAAGGCATTATAATGTAGTATACCTTTTCTACAAATGAATACCAGAAGTAGAGGCAATCACAGCTTAATAAAGACTCTGACTCGAGCCCAGAAAAGTGACACAATAGAAGAAGGAAAATCAAACCTGATAAAACACATAAAATAATTAAAACTAGGCAGAGTCTTGAAAGTGTAAAACTGACAGTCCCAACAGATTTAGTGAAAAAATCAAAGATACCGTTCTTTTTCCTATCTTCCTCTGCAGCATTGCAGATGCATATCTCATCTATTACCACACTGGCTAAGATAATAGGTAAAGCAGTAAATATAGAGAAAGAAGGGGTAAAAGAAACAACATCAACAGACACAATACAAAATGTTAACTGGGTCACTTTCCAAGGAGAAATGTCACTGCAATCTGAGTTCACCTCACAAACAGAATCAGTGCATGCAGCACAATCAGAAGTGGTAATAATGATTTTTCATAAGAACCAGGAAGATAAAGTAATTAGCAAACATGCCAGTTTTAATGCTAATGAAACACAAGAACAAGAGCCACCATCATGGGCAAAAACGTTTCTGAAGGAGATAACGGAAATAAAAAAAAAGATGGTAACATTGGAAAAAATTGGTAACAGACGTGGATACAGTTAAAACTACGTTACTAAGTATGGATACAGAAATAAAACAATCAGTGACTAAATGCGTAGCTAGCAATGAGGATGAAATATCATTACTTAAATGCCAATTAATGCAACATACCAGATAATTAAACAAATGCAGGAAAAGATTATAGATGCAGAGTTGAGGCAGTAAGAATATGAGAGTATTGGGGGCCCAGAAATGTGGGATCAACACTCCACTATCTCAGACAATGGATGAAATAATTGCCAACTTTCTGGACATAACAAAAGTAGCAATGAAGACGGAATATGACAGGATCTATAGAGCACTCCGTCAGAGACTCAAGATGATCAACCACCCAGAGCACTAATAGTAACATTCATGAAATAAGAGGAAAAAATAAGCCGATGTCTGCAGTTTCAGGAAAATAAGTATGAAAGACAACCATAAACATTTTTCAGGATTTGCCCATGAGTGATAGCTGAAAGGAAAAAATATGCCTTTTTAAGATCATTAATTTGGAAGAAAGGCTATAGATCTGCTTTTACCCACCACATAAACTGAAGGTATTTATTAATGACAATCAAAGGACTTATAACTCATTTGAAGAAGCAGAAAATATCTGAAAATCGTTATCTATAAATGCTCAAGAATTAAGAAGGACCAAAGGAAAAGGAATCAGGAAACAAATACTATTTATCACAACAACTATGAACAATTGAGGCATTAAAAATATTTTTAGTGAGGAAGAGATGAATGAACAAATTTTCTTTCTCTCTCCCTACAGGTGAATTTAAACAAATTGTAAATCTTCATGTCTCTACCAAACAACAGCCAAGAACAGTTAAAAATACTAATTCCAAACAAACCTACTCCAGGGACATTCTATATGCTACCCAAGATACACAAACCAGGAATCCAGGACGACCATCATCTCTGGCATTGGCACACTCACTGAAAACATTTCAGGACTCATTGAATCCATTTTAAAACCACTAGTAAGAGCTACTAGCAGTTTTATTCAGGACACCACTGATTTCCTCAGGAAACTGAAACAAATTGGACAACTGCCACTGAACACTATCCTAGCCACTATGGATGTCACTGCCCTGTACACTAATATCCCACATGAATGGCATAGCAGCATGTCAGAAATTTTAAAGGAAAACATGTCCTCAGGAGACATTCAGGAACCACCATCAGCACCCTAATAAAATTCATTTGACACACAGCAACTTAGCCTTTAATGGCAAGCACTTTTTACAGATCATGGGGACAGCCATGGGCACTAAAATGGCATCACAATATGTTTATCTCTTCATGGCCTATTTGAGGAGGATTTTTTAAATACTACCCTATAAACCATCTGTCTGCCTCCAATATATTGATGACATATTCCTGATTTGGACAGAAGGTGAAGACTCTCAAAAAATTCCCTCATGATTTTAACAACTTTCATCCTCTAAATCTCACTACTGAGATTTATGGAGTATCATTATAAGTGATTAAAGTTGTTAAATCTCAGTAGTGAGATTTATAGAGTGATGAAAGTTGTTAAATCTCACTACTGAGATTTAACAATTTTCACTACTGAATACTCCACCACCAGCATACATTTTCTTGACAGCACAGTCAGTATTAATAAAAATGGACAAATACAAACTGCTCTTTACAGAAAACCCACTGACAAACATCGCTACCTACATAATTCCAGCTTCTACCCAAAACATACTGTACAAAAAATCTGTAATCTACAGTCAGGCAATTCAATACCATTGAATCTGCTCTGATGGAGAACAAGAGACAGACAGCTCTTCACACTTCAGAGTTCCCTAGTTCAGCACGGCTGCTCTCCAAGACAAATTGATAGAGAATTTGAATGGGCCATACAAATACCATGAGACAATCTGCTGGAATACAGGAAAAAACATCAAACTGACCGCACACCCCTAGTGGTCACTTATAGCCCCATGCTAAAATTCCTTCAGCAAATTATTAAAGAACTGCAACCCATATTGAGAGAAGATGAAACACTGAAGGACATCTTCCCTAACCACCTGTCATTGCTATAAGCAGCCCCCAGCTTCTCAAACATAATAATTTGTAACAGACTCACAACAGATCATAATAACCGAGAAGCAAGAGGGACAACACCATGCAACGTGGCAAGATATAAGACCTGCACCCACATATGCACACAGGCCACCATCAAGACAAACCTGAACAACATAATACAAATTAATGGATCCTAACATGTCAATCCAGCAATGTTGTTTACCTAATTCAGTGCAAGAAGTGCACAAATGGAAGCTTATTAGGGGAACTAGTAAACCACTGAAAACCAGGATGAATCACCACCATCACACAATAGTAAACCAGGTTAGCAACACACCAATAGGAAACCATTTTTTCACAAACAGATCACTCCCTCTTGGATTTATCTGTTTTGATACTAAGAGGCAATTTCAAAAACACAGGACAGAAGGACATGGGAATTGAAATATATTAAACAATTTAAATCTAACATTTCTAAACTGAATCAGGACATTATATTCATGACACACTATGGTAAACTGTAATTCTCTTTTTATTGTGGACTAAATCATGACGTTATTTATCACACTTTGGGTCTGTATTTCTCTTGTTATTGTTTTTTTTTCTGAGTTCCTGTCTAATCTAGACAACAGTAAAAATAGAAAGGGACCTGGGGTAATTATACCAGATGACCTAAAGGTGGGCAAGCAATGTGAGAAGGCAGTAAGGAAGGCTGGGGGGATACTGGGATGCATAGGAAGAGGCATCAATAGTAGAAAACAGGAAGTTGTTATCCCTCTGTACAGACAGTTGGTGAGACCCCATCTGGAGTACTGTGTGCAGTTCTGGAGACCCCATCTCCGCAAAGACATAGGCAGAGTGGAGGCTGTCCAGAGGAGGGCAACCAAAATGGTGCAGGGTCTGTACCAGAAGACATACGAAGAAAGACTAAAGGAGCTTAATATGTATACTCTTGAGGAAAGAAGGGAGAGAGGGAACATGATAGAAACTTTCAAGTACCTCAAGGGAATTAACAAAGTCCAAGAGGGTAGCATCTTCCAGAAAAGAGATGTGCAAGAACAAGGGGGCACAATTTGAAGATAGAGGGGGGATGTCTCAGGGGTAATGTGAGGAAGTATTTTTTCACTGACAGGTTTGTGGACGCATGGAACAGCCTCCCTGAGGAGGTCGTGGAGTCAAGAACAGTGGGGGACTTCAAGAATGCATGGGACAGGCATAAGGCAGTCCTAGTGGCGGGTAAGAGGAAGTAAGTTGTTGGTTAACTAGGATCTGCAGCTTATCTGTTAGGTAGGAAAATGGGCAGACTAGGTGGGCCAAGCGGTCCTTATCTGCCACCAAATTCTATGTTTCTATGTTTCTATCTGCTTTTTTTACCTGTACCTTACTTCCTCCCTGCCTCTCCTACAAACTCTTCGGCTCAGTCCTGCCCACTCCCTCATTGTTTTCACACCTACTGTTTTTATTACCTCATACTTTGTATATATGGACCTTTGCTCTTTTATTTCTTCTAATGTCTTAACTTCCATGCATTTCTTAGGCATCTCCTGTCTATTCTACCCTTACAGCCAACCTCTGATCTCAGATCTTTCTTATCTGTGTTCCTGTTTGGTCCTTTGTTTTCCCTTTCTATCTTCCTTTCATCTCCTACTGAACTGTTCCTACTTAGTCCCCCCCTCCCTGTTTCTTCCCACACTTATTTTTTTTTTTACTTTGCATCGTAATTAGACTTTTTATCTCTAGTCCCCTTTTATTACTTTCCTACTTCACTTCCTGCTATTTTTTTAAATTGCTCCACAGTGGATATAAATACTGCTTATGTTTCTCAGTTTTGCTATTCACCTGAAGAAGGGACCTGTGAAACCCTAAAAGTTTGTGTTTTTGTTTTGTTTTATTACTTATTCGGAGAGTACCTTTGAATCACAGACTTATTTACAAAGGTTCCACGTCACATAGATTGTATACAGACAGACATTACAGCAAATGAGCTCAGAGACAGAGGCCCAGATATTCAAAAGGGTTGCGCCATGCGCAACAGGGTTGCCTGTGCGCAACTCCAAAAATGCGCCATTCTGCGATATTGAGAAGGGGCCAGTTGCACCACCGAACACGCTGAGCCACAGCGCAATGGAAATGAAGGTACGCGAACCAAGGGGTGGTCCATGCATAAAGTGCGTACGCGAGATTTGAACACTTGGCGCACGCGCAAGAGTGGCTCAGCCGGAAGTTGGCAGAGTACCGGATTTGAGCCAAAATAAATGGCTCAGGGAGCGGCGCAAGAACTCGAGCAGGCCGCAAACCGGGGAGAGACAGAGAGAGAGAGAGAGACAGAGACAGAGACAGGAGCAGGAAGGACAGAGGGACAGTGGGTCCTGGAGGACAGAGAGGCCAGTGGGGGTGCCCGTGCAGTGGAAGTAGCAGTGGGGGCAGTGGGGTAACACAGGAACAGCAGCTGGGGGCAGAAGCCAGGAGATGGACAGTGTCAGCTTCCACATGGAAGCTGTAATGAGGGGGGTGAGACAGCATACTGCAGGGGGACATGGCCGTGGAGGGGCCCGTCAGCGGTATGCCCCCGACAGGCGGTATCGTGCCCGCATCAGCTACTAGCTGTACAGTGATGTTGAGATCGTGGCCCGGTACCGCCTGAACAGGGCAATACTGAGACGGCTCAGTGAGCTGTGCAGTGATGTGATGCAGGCACCCTCATGACGGAGTCACGCTCTGTCCGTGGAGACCAAGGTGACAGCCTGCATGTGCCTGCTCGCCACGGGCACCTTCCAGAGGCTGACAGGGACACCACAGGCATCACGCAGTCAGCCACGCCACGCATCCTCACCAATTCCTCAGCGACTGCTGCCTCATGCCGCGGAGTACATCCATTTCCCCAGCACCGCGAGCGCAGCAGCAAACATGGAGGAGTTCCACAGGGTAGCACAAATGCCTGGCATGCTAGGTGCCATAGACTGCACCCATGCGGCCATTCACACGCCACCTGGCCCCGACGGTCAAGCATGTTCGAACCGAAGGGGCTACTCGAGTGTCAACTGCCAGGTGGTGTGTGATGCCACTGGGCGCATCATCAATGTCTGTGCCACACTCCTGGCGGAGCACATGATGCCTTCATATGGCACCAATCTGCACTGTGCCATCGATTCGAGAGTGGGAACATCCCCACGAGTCATCTAGTGGGTGAGTACACATGTATGGAATGCAAACTCTGTGCAAGGGTGGGAATGACACAGGTGCCATGGTAGTGGCACACAAGGATATGGGCAATATGGACCTGACCTAACACTGATCTCCACTATCTCCACACAGGTGACTGTGGATACCCACTCCGTCCCTGGCTGCTCACACCATACTGGCACCCCACGACCCCAGCGCAGCATGGTTTCAATGAGGCACACGCCGCAACACGGAACATCATAGAGCGGGTGTTCGGATACTCAAGACCGCCTCGATGCCTGGACACCTCGGTGGAGCCTACAGTACAACCCCAAAGGCCTGTGGGATATTCCTGGCCTGTTGCATCCTGCACAACATGGCCAAAGACCGTGGATAGCCGTGACAGGTCCAAGAGGGGACAGCTGGCGGGGACGCCAGTGGCGCCGGTGATATGGGTGATGAGCCGCCCCCCCTAGGACGGAGGGACCCCCGACTGACCCGGCAGGCCCAGCTGCACCGGGACACCATTGCAGAAGAGCACTACGCACAACACAGGTAAGTCAAGGGGACATGTGCAGGCAACACTGTCTATGCGCAAACCACAGGCACACAGGGGAACACACCGTGCATGAAGGTCAGGGGAGTTGAAGGGTCTACGCATACCAACACATTAGCAGAGAGGGGTGAGCACTCAAATAAACACACACACACACACCAGGCAGCATACAGGGGCAGCAGCACAGCAATGCGGAAATTACACGCTATCACACAGCACCACCAACCACCCTCACCACCTGGACTGTCCACGTACGTGTGTCAGGACCTGGGCAACCTTGCACCTTGGTGTACAGTGCAATGCAGGCATCATCATCCACACGCACCTGTGGACAGCAGTTGGGAGAGTGCAGTGGTCCGTGTGTCAGTCATGGTGAGCAGAGCACCCAGCAGTGCACCGCCCACCATGACACACATTGCACACAGGGCAGCACCAGACAGGGCCTGCATTGGAGACAGCCCAGTCAGGGAGCACTGTCCCACGGCCACCACAGATGCGTGGGTGGCCCCACCGTGACCTAGCAGCACTGGCAGGCTGCGAGGGGCCACATCGGGTGGCACTACTGCACCACCAGGGGTCCCAGTGCGTGACCGTGACCTTGCCCGCACAGGGCTCCGCATCCCGCGAAAGAAACTTGCACCAGGGGTGCCCGGATGCCCACAGCAGAACCCGCGCCGACAGGCCTGGTGTTGCCACGACGCCGGAATGGGGTAGGAGGCGACTGTGTGGGGTGCGTGGTACAGGGTCACCAGACAGTGTGGTCACGCGGTCGCCACAGAGACCACTGCCTGATCAGCCTGTCGATGGCAGCGGTCACATCCGGTCCAGATATGGACCATCTCTGCCCGGTCCCTGAAAGCACCCCTGCTATGCCACTCCACGGACACAGTCAGTGCCTCCACGGC
The DNA here is from genome assembly GCA_016271365.2 of Neoceratodus forsteri. NCBI lineage: Eukaryota > Metazoa > Chordata > Ceratodontiformes > Ceratodontidae > Neoceratodus > Neoceratodus forsteri. Next base: position 1,701,830,432 of record CM028129.1, on the reverse strand, counting down.
CTCGCAACCCACCCCTGCAGCTGTACCAACTCCTGGCAGGCGGGTGTGCACGTCCAAAGGGTACTGTGCCCCAATGGCATCGTGACCCCAGAGGTGGATGGTCCTGGTGCACAGCACCCTTGAGGGTGGCCGCTGTTCGCCAGGGACCAGGTATGGGCTGATCCAAGGTGGTGGACAAGTGCCACTGCCTGATGCTGTCCCCCAGGCCTGGGTGCAACTGCTGCTGCTGCCCTCCAACTGCTGGAGCCCCCAGGTCCACCTGTTCCACCCCTGTGCTGTCAACAGTGCCAGACACCTGCTCAGCCACCGGTGCCGCCCCACCGTGCTGACAGGCCCAGCCTGTGACTGTGCCAGCATGCTGGCACATGGTGTGGAGCTGACGGCCCGGGGCACGTGTTGGCCTGCCGTGTCCCTCGTGGGACACACACCTCTCACTGGCCATTGCAGGCCTGCCATCCTCAATAGTGCCGCGCGCCATCGCTATAGGCACAGCATGCTGGCACACCTGCATGCCAGACTGCTGTGACACACGGCTGTGCACCCCTGCACCCGAATCACTGCCGGCGGAGTTGTCAGCCCAGCCGCCTGCTGCTGCAGTGGCGCAGGCTGCTGGGCGGAGGGGAAGGTCCTCCTCCTGGTCCAGCAGGTCTGCCTCACTGTCAGCACCCACCACCACCGCCTCCTGCAGACAGAACAGGATCTGAAACAGAAAGAGAGTACATGTGAGTGCATGTGAACAACAGCCGCCCCACAACATCACCATGACATACCGTGCAGTGATGGGCTTCCACCTGTCTGGAATCCTCCGCCAGGAACACCTGCAATGGCACTCGCTGCATGGCCGTGACCAGTGTCTCCTCGGTCGGGTCTGCTGCAACACCACTGGTGGTCCCCACCAGTGGCAGCATCGCGCCACCCTGAAGGCTGCCACCTTCTCCTTCAGCCTCCTGCGGTCAGTCCCCATCTTCTAGTGACTCCTGCACGGAGCGCTGGTGGCTTCCGTGCAGGTTGACGGCCAGAGCTACCCCTCCCATGCAGCTGCACGCTACTGAGGGTGCCCTCCGCCCCTCAAGCGGCTCATCCTCCAGGTAGGCCTGGAAGAGACCTCGGTCTCTGCTGTGGTGAGAGTTCGGCCTCCTCTATGCCCGCGTCCACACCTCCGGCCTGGTTCTCGTCAGTCATGCTGATCTGTATGGGTGGAAGTGGACACCTGTCACTCTGCAGTCCACAGCATTTCCCCATGAGCATAGCTGCAGGCGGGGGCAGAAGCCCCCCCCTTTCCTCGCTGCCTGGCAGATACTGATGGAAAGGGTGCCCTCTGCCCCCTTCTAAGTGCCCTCATCATGCTCAGCCCCCTCATCCCGTGACACCCTCCAGCACCCCTGCCCATGTGCATTGTCCTGAGCATCACACAGCATGTAACTCACCCTCAGCTGCAACAACCAAATCTGGCGCCCACAACCCAGTATCGTATTTTATAGCGCAACACATGCAAATGAGGTGTGGCGCAACTTTAATGACATGCTAATCGCGCCACTGCGCTTTGAATAGCTGATCGCCTGCTTTGCATATGTCAGCTGAATATCGGCGTAAATGCGCTTAGCGCAATAGGGAAGGTCGGCTGAGCCGATGGCGCATGTTTGTGGTTGTGTGCCACACTGCATTGCGCAAGCCCAGGCGGGTTACGCATGCGTCGATCGCGCTGCAGAACTGCTGAGCGATGGCTATTCTGGACATGGCCACCATTGTGCCAGTGGCGGCTGCAGCACTGGGCACTATATGGCGCTGTGGCTCTCTTGTGATAGTCCCCTGTGGCACTGGTGCTGTGCTTAAAAGTCAGCGCAGGATACTGTGCATCCTGGCGCTGTGCGTAGCCTGCGTCGTGCCGTGACCTTGGGTATGCCCTCTGACCCTGGCGCTGAGTGCATGCCATGTATATGTCCCTATTGCGCTGTCTGGCTACAGCGCCATGTAAAGTGGCAGGCGCTGTCGCGAACAGCGCGATAGGATCACCTGTGCTGGTCTGTTGCGCAACAACTCACGTGGGTCACAGCGCAGCTGGGTGCCATATTGCCTGCTGTAAAGTCGGTGCCATGGCTGGGAGGAGGCGGTGCCGTGGAGCCAGGTGAGGGTGGCCAACCTGGTGGCCCTAGTGGAGCCCACTATGACCACCACCTGTGGCGAGGCCCCTCACGGACCGAGGACCCATGTGTGGCAGCAGGTGGCCACTGAACTGGTGGGGGTCACTGGCGGGGCGGTCTGCGGGCAGTGCGGCACGGGTCAGTGATCTCGCGGAGGGCACCGGAGCTGTTAGCGTGGCTGCGTTCCCATGCAGGCGGGGCCTGGTGCCTAGGCCACGTGAGTGTACCATCTATTCACCTATATTCTCTGTAGGGGTGTGTGTGTGCCTGGGTGGCTGTGCATCGTGTGTCAGTGTGTGCAGCTGTGCGATGGATGGTTATGGCTGTGGGCAGGCAGTCTTACTGGGGCAGGGGGCACTCTGCTTTTGAGTCACACTGATGTTTGTCTCACCATATGTCTCCCACAGGCGGGATGGTGGACGGCGGGAGCGGCTGATGTGGGCCATGCCAGGGCCCCAGTCCCACAGGCCGTCGGCCCGGTGGCAGCAGCAGCATCAACAGCAGCAGCAGCAGCGCAGACTGAGCTGCTGGAGGAGTGTGAGTATCATTACGTCATGGATGCTATTGCATGCTGGGGGGCAGGACCACCAACCATGATGGACACAACCAGATGGGTGGTAGTAGTTCCACTATCACGTAACACTAGTGAGTCCCACACTGGAGTACAGTGTACAGTTCGGAACACATAGCTGCGTATGGACGGGGACTGGGTGGAGGCGTTCACAGGAGGCGACATGGATGGTGCATGGATTGCATCACATGTCCTATGCAGACAGGTTGGCGGAACTGAACATGTACTCCCTGGAGGGAGGAGGTGTGGGATATGATGGGGTCATACGAGTATTGTACAGGGGGGAACAGTGTGCAGGAACCAATATTTGTCAGCGTAGAGGATGTTCCAGGTGTAGAGGGCATGGGATGCAGTTGGAGGGGGCTCGTTTAAGGGAAACATGCGAATGTGTTTCCTCACATCATGGGTGGTGGACAAGTGGAACACCCTGCCAGAGGATGTGGTGGGGGCTGACTTGGTCACAGGAGATCTGTATGTGTGGGCTCGCCATGAGGGACTTCTGGAGGTCAGGGGTGAGGGGGAATGGACTTATAGGACATGAGAGTGATCGTACAAGGCCAAATGGCCAGACTAGGCGTCCCATAGGCTCCATCTGCCGACACTGTCTATGTATCCATGTATGTAGGCGTGACACAGGTGACCTGCATCACAGTGCAGCATCACAACACGTCTGTGTATGCATCACAGGTGGTCCAGGCATGCACTGGGCACATAGCTGTGTGACTGGCATCGCACCACGTTGCAACATCACTGACAGCCTAGTTTGTACTGTGGATTGCGTGGGCAGTGTGTGTGGGCGGTGGTGCGCATGGCTGGTGCCGCCTGTTTGTGATGGCCATGTGCATGTTCACTGTGGGTGGGTGCATGCCATCACATGTGCAACATTGGGTTAGCTGGGTTGCAGGTTGGGTGGTGTTCAGGGTTGTGGTCAGTCTCAGCCATTGACTGTGTTCCCATTTTCCTAGGCCTCGGTGTGCTTCAGCGCATGGCGCCTGATGTCCGGCGCCTGACACAGCTGGCGGCGACAACAGAAGCTCCTGCAAGCCCTACAGCAACAGGGGAACGCGGCACAGACACAGGAGGGGAAGACGGCAGGGGAGGAGCAGGAGCCTGCTGGGCCATAGCCCACCTTTATTTGCCCTTCCCCATCCCTTTCACCCTGACTTCCCTCTCCAAGTTGTTTTCCTCCCCTTGCACACCTGCCTTTTACCCGTCCCCCAACTTGTACATAGTTTTAGCTGTTTTGTTACCTCTTTTGTTTGAATATAAAATTCTATTTTGGTACAACTGCTGTGTTGGTGTCTGCTTTGCAACTGGCTCTGGGTGCTCCGTTGCAGGGGTGTACATGCCATCTGGGCTACTATGGTCCTGGATATATGTGTGTGTGTGTGTGTGTGTGTGTGTGTGTCCATGGGGAGGTATCACCAGCATAGCATTGCCTTTCTGTTGCTCTCGCCATCTGCTGCCACCCACTGCTGGGTGCACAGGTGGGTCTGGGTGGTCTGCTTCTCTGCAGCATGGGGTTGACGTGGTGGCACGGGGGTGCATGGTGTTTCCTGCAGTGTCTGTCACTGCACATGAGCAGTGTCTTGGGGCACGTGCACGCTGTGCTGTGCGTACAGGGGGACTGATGTGCTGCGGTGGTTGTCAACCCCTGGGTGTGGCACTCTCTGCCTGCCAGTGGTTGTGCTGGGCGTCATGGCTCTGCTATGCTTTAGTTGCTTGTCCCCATGGCACGTGGATCAGCCGTCCCACCCCCAGTGATGCTGTGCTTGGGTGTGCCAGTGTGGTGTGGGTTCTGCAGTGAGTTCCTGTGCCCATGTGTGGCATGGCTGGCGGTGGGCCCCAGCCTGCCTCCCTGGATGTGCAGTTCCATTGCTCTGGGGGGCTGTGCTTGCGCTGTGCAGCTCTGCACTGCTCAGCTGAGCTTCCATGGTTGCGCCTATAGCGCAGCATTTTGGCTCAACTTCTCCTTCCTGGTTGCGCGATGGTGCGGTATGCGATATTCAGGCGTTGGTTGCTTGCGCAATTTGCTCTGCTCCATGTTTGAATATCGCACCTGTTGCGACGGCGCAACTGGTTTTGTGCTTATTCTGCTGTTGCGCCTAGTTTTGAGCGCAGTTTGAATATCTGGGCCAGATTGTTTAAATTGTGTATAATTTCATCTTTCTACAAGACACTTGTTGGTCGAATAAAAGGTATCAAACCTTCCATCATTACCAGAATACTTGAATTTATGGATATCAAACCAATGTTAGTGTGGGTTTTTTGTGTGTGTGTTTTATGTTTTATTTTTCTCTCTGCTCTCTCTCTCTCCTACTCTCTCTATCTCTCTTTAATTCTAACCTCTTTTACAGGTATTATTGAACAAACTGTATGCAAAACATTGAAGGATGTGTATATGAAGGGAGGGAGGGAGAGGGAGGAAAGAAGAAAAAATTGAAAGATATTAAACTGATATAGAGAATTTTTTGGTTGTTTACCATAGAGTACCATAAATTATTACTCTGCAGTTTACATAATTTGTTAATTAGAAAACGATGAACAAAAGAAATGCTGGTGCAGGTACATGTTTTTCCGATGCTCTCAGGGAAGAAGGGACAAATATGTCCACACATACTTGTATTACAGTGGGAACAAATTTATGAGAGTGGAATGTGCAGGGACGAGTTGATGTGGGAGTGTATTGTCTGGAGCAAAAATGTCGGGGAGCAACTTGATAGGAGTGAATTGTCATGTTCCCAACATAAACTCATGCTGAACCTCCTCCTCCTGGTCCAGTACCAGAAGATGACCTTCAGTCCTCTCCCCCCCGACCACTATCAAATATTGTCTTTAACAGTGTTAATTTATCCTAGATTCGTCATCTATGTACAGTGCAAATCTGAGACCCAATATCATAAATGCAGCTGCAGTGAGGCATTTGCTTAAAATGTTGAGCTAAAAGTTTAATATTAGTCTTCAAAGGGTTAAGGACCTCAAATTTTAATATCTAGTCTATCACCTTTTAAAAATAATATTTAAAATTTTCAAATATATCATAACATTGTACAAACCTGAAGTATATTGTACAAAACATAATCTCAAAGGCTACACAGACATTACCCCAAGTGTTCCCTCCCCCAAGGTGAGAGTATAAAGTACATAGAAATGGCTAGCGTGTCCATATCAGTTATGTCACTGGTTGAACCACATCAGTAATGACAATGATCTTACATTGCAGAGATGTTCTTCAGGCCTTTCCTTTATTATGTCCAGATCTTTATCTCCTCCTGTGCTATAGCTTCATGGAAGGCACCCATATTTGTTCGAATGTGTCTTTTTCCCATTAGCTGATGTTAGGGCTTTCTCTAGCTTCATACACTCTTTGAGGTTCTCTAACAGTGGGCTATGGATGAAGCCTCTTCTTTTGCCCAGTATTATGCAAACAATTTCCTTGCATTAAACAGAGCCAATTGCCATAGCGAGTGATTTTTCTGGGTGCCCTACCCTGATTCTGCCTGCACCAGAGGTTCTTGGGGTGTAGCCTGTGGTGGTCCCCACACCTTCACCATTACTGAATGAACTCCTCTCCAATAACCTTGTATTTTTGGATCTCCTCAGACCATATGTGCAGAAGGTGCCCTCCACAGTCTTACATTTTGGGCATTGCTGCTTACCTGCTCTCCTTATATTTATGTAACCTTGAGGAGGTAACTTACATCATGTACAAGTAATTGTACGTGCCTAGTGAAGTCTAATCATGACTGGAGGAGGCACAGGCATGTTTGATCACCCCAAACCATACCTGTGTGGGCATCTCCACCCTCAGGTCATTTTCCCAGGCTAATCTGTGCATATCTGGCAAGGTAAGTGCTCCCCTTGATCAGTTTGTAGAGTGCTGACAGGGGTTTGGTACCTGGATGTGACTTTGCCAAGATGTTTTCCACCGGGTGATGTACCCAGTGTCTGTCACCTCCCTCCTCCCCTGGGGTTCCTGTAGCATTACACTTAGGCACAGGTGAACATAAAAGGAATTGGTGGGTAGATGAAATTCTATTTTAAGTCTGTGAATGACTTTTATCAGTCCCACAGAATATAGATATTTTACTAATTTAACCTCTAGTTTATGCCATTTTAATTAGCCTTGATGAATAAAGACCATATAACCCTTGTGGTCTTTGAACACCCTAATGATATCTGCCAGAGGTGAGAGCCCAAGTAGGTGCTTTTTATATCTATGAACTTTGCTGCATATTTCCAGGGTGTGCCTAGTGAAGGGTTCCTCAGTGGAACCCCAGAATTCCCAGCACTGGGCTAAGAAGGGAACTCAACAGGTCTACCGATCCCAGTTGTCTCTCTTCTACTTTCCTCTACATAGGAAAGGTTGCTCTCCCTCCCTCTGCCAGATGGGGCAACTGTGCAGCCCAGTAATAATGTTGCACTTGAGGGAGTAACAGACCCCCATATCTTGATGACTCCTGGAGGGTTGCCATTTTAATTTATGCTGGTATACCCATCCAAAGAATTTGATGAAAGAGGTTCTGAACAGATTTAAAGAATTTCTGCAGCATTCTGCTAGGAAGAGCCTGTTGGTGGGATATTCAGAGCAGTTGGGCCATGCGCAATAGGGATGCACCCACACAATGGCAGACATGCGCCAAAGTGCGATATTCAGTGGCATCAGATGCGCAGTGCAAACCCCAATGTGCCATAGCGTAACAATACTGAATGCATGCACAAGTGCAGGGGGTGGTACCAGAAATAATGTGCGCAGTGCGATATTCAACTGCAGGCGCTGTGCACAATAGTGGAGCAAGTGGAGGTTGGGTGAAAGCAGATATGAGCAAATAGAAAAGGGAGCAAGTGAGGGGAGGATGATTGCACCACAGAGGAGCCATAGTGGGGGAGTGTGGAGACAGAGTGGCGGGGATCTACACAAAGAAGCAGGGGGAAGGTGTGGCCAAGAGGTGGAGGGGGGCTACTGGAGGGCTACTGGAGGCATGTGCGAGTGAGTGTGTGAGTGAATGAGTGAGTGAGTGAGTGAGTGTGAGTGGGCATTGTGCGTGAGGGCCTGAGCATGCCACAGAGGAAGGAGAGCAGTGGGGCAGAGGCAGAGCACACGGTGGTAACATGCAGGGGTGCACCCGGTGCAGAGGCAATTCCAACAGCACACAGCAGGGGGGGGACCAAGTAGACAGCTGCCCAGGGGGGAACACAAACTAGGAACATGGCCAGTGTCACCTTCCAGATGGAGGCAGAAATGAGGGGTGTGAGGAGGCAGGCAGCAGGGAGGCGTGGCCATGGAAGGGCCCAGCGGCGGTATGCCCAGAACAGGCTGTACTGTGCCCACATCAACTTCGAGCTGTACAGTGACATTGAGATTGTGGGCTGGTACTGACTGAACCAGGCTATTCTGAGGCGGCTCTGTGAGCTGTTCAGTGAGGAGATGCAGACACCCACATGACAGAGCTATGCGCTGTCCGTGGAGACAAAGATCACAGCTGTCATATGCCTTCCGCCACGGGCACTTTCAGAGATCAACAGGGGACATGTCATGCCTCTCACAATTCCTCAGTGCACTGCTACCACATGCTGCAGAGTATATCCATTCCCCAGCACACAGACGGAGCGCACAGCAAACATGCAGGAGTTCTACAGGGTAGCACGGTTGCCTGGCATACTTGGGGCCACCAGACTGCACCCATGTTAGGATTACTTTTAACACCTGGTCTAAGAGGTGGCATACATCAACCACGAGGATAACCTGAGTGTCAACTGCCAGGTGGTGTGCGATGTCAGGGGGTGCATAGTCACTGTCTGTGCCAGGCATCCTGGGGGAGCACACGATGCCTTCATCTGACACCAGTCTGCACTGTGCCATAGGTTCAAGAGTGGGGACATCCCCACTGGCCATCTGGTAGGTTAGTATATAGTACACGCCGGACGAAGGGTGCAGATGAGGGGTGGGGCATGGGCAGGAGTGCCAAGGGGAATGACCTAGAAGGCCAGTGGCACAGTGTCACAGACCACCATGCTAATGATAACTCTCTCCAGAGCAGTTGGGCCATGCGCACGCAGGTGACAGTGGGTACCCGCTGAAGCCCTGGCTGCTCACACCATACCGGTGCCCCTCGACCCCAGTGCAGCAACAGTACAATGAGGTACATGTCACAACATGGAATATCATTGAGTGGGTGTTTGGGCTGCTGAAGGCACAGTTCTGTTGCCTGCACATGTCAGGCAGTGCCCTAGAGTACAGCCCCTCAAAGGCCTGTGGGCTATTCCTGGCCTGCTGCATCCTGCACAACATGGCCACCAACTGTGGGATAGCTGTTAAGGTCAAGGAGAGAGACAGTGGTGGGGACGATGAGGACGTCGGGCCAGCTGGTGTTGGGCAGCCACCCCCTGGGCGAAGGGATCTCTGGCTGGCCCAGATGGCCCAGCAGCACTGGGGCACAATTGCAGAGGAGCACTTTGGACTGCATAGGTAGGTCAACTGGGCCATGTGCAGGCACCAGGAGCAAGGGCACAGCCAACAGCCAGGCAGGGGCGGACACCAGGGACAGTCGACGGCAGGGGCCCACACACAAAGGCAGGGAACAGCAGAGCTGAACATGGCACGCACACACAAGTACACACACCTCAACCCATGCCCACAGGGCCACACACACACACACACACACACACACACACACACACACCCAGGCCCCCTCCCACACCCACACAGGACCCAACACAACCACACCCAGTGGCTGGCACTGTGCGTACCTCAGATGCTGAGCACCATTGCACAGTGGCAGACAGTGCTATGCTGGCATCGTCATGCACATGCGACAGTGTTCAGCAGCTGGGAGGGTGTGCACAAGGAACGTGTGAGTGCAGGACAGGGCACCACACCCAAGTGCAGACACAGAACACCACAGTGCACACTGGGCAGTGGCAGACAGCGGTCATTGAGGGGGAAGGGTCAGTCATGCAGCACAGTAGCACGGCCACCACAGATGCGTGGGCAGCCCTGCTGAGACCTGTCAGCCATAACAGGCTGACCAGTGGCCTCATGGGGTGACACTGATGGTCCCCCAGAGGTGACACTGCATGAACGTGACCCTGTCCACGCAGATGTCTGCAGGCCACCAAACATGCCCGCATTAGGCATTCTTGGTATGCCCACAGCCGAACCAGGGGTCGACATGGCAGGGGTCACCCAACACCGAGAATGGGGGTGGACATTGCACTTTGTGGGGTGTGCGGTGGCCAGGCACACAGCCGGTTGGCCAGTGTAGCCATGGAAGTTGCCATCACAGTGGTGTGCCTATTGATGGCTGCGGTCATATCCACCCGCTGTTGGGCCAACTCTGCCAGGAGCAGGCCATGGTCCCTGCTGCGCCACTCCTCTGCCTGGTGCAGCTCCATATGGAGTGCATCCACCGCATCCATGAGCCCGCACTTGTGGATCCACAGAGGCCTGCAGTAGATGGCTGTGGTCATCCAAGGGGTCATCCGCATGGCCAGCATGCAGGCCCCCTTGATGTTCCTGGCCCTGCAGCACAGCAACCTGTGATGGTGGGCGCCACATGGCAGTGCCATCCTGGGGTACATGGTCACGCAGTGCACTGCTGCCATCCCCTGCCCCCATCCCATCAACACAGTCCAGCTGCTGCCGCTGCCCCTCCGGCCGCTGATCGCCGGGCACCACCAGCATGGCTGCAGCAGCACCAGTAACCCCACTACCACATCCGCACACCAGTGCTGCCCCACTGGATGCCACAGACATGGCCAGGACAAGGGCTGTTGGGTGGGCGACCACACCAGTGCTGCCTGCACTACTGTCTAGGCAGATGCCATTCATGGGATCCCCCTGTGACCCACTGACATCACTTTCCGGGATGTGCATCACATCATCATTGGTACTGGAGTTGGCCCCGATCTGTGTCTCAGCATACAGGACACCGTGACTGGCATCACAGTGGAACACAGCCAGGACCTCATCTGCACCCGCACCACAGGCATCAGTCTGGACAGCTGTGCAGGGCTGCAGGTGATCAGTCCCTCAGACACCTGTGGAGGTGGATAGGTGCTCCACCAGTTCCAGGGCTGCCCCCTTGGTGGACACACCCACCACCACTGCCCCATGCAGATACTCAGGAGCTGTAAAGGAACACAGTACTGTTAGTGGTTCTGCCTGGCCCAGGAACCTGCCCCCCTACCTCCGACACACTGCTAGTTCCGGTCCTACCATGTAGTGATGGGCTGCCGCCCATCTGAAAGCCTCTGCCGGGAACACCCTCTATGCACAATGCCACATGCTGCCAGCCACCTGCTCCTCCAGTAGCGTCAGGCAAGGCATGTCCTGCTGGCCCCCACCAGTGGCTGCACGCACTGCCTGATGGCAGCCACCTTGTCCTTAATCCTCCACCTGTCCATGCCAACCTTTTTCTTGTGCTCCTGCATGGAACACTGGTGGCTGCCCTGCTGGTTGACCTCACTTGCCACCTCCCCCCCCATGCCGCAGCACAGGCCTGTGGTGTGCCCCTCTGTCCATTGAGCAGTGGCTCCCTGTTGAGGTAGGCCTCAAACAGGGCATCTGATTCTGCCCTGGTGAAGTTGGGCCTCCGCTTCCGCACCATCCCCTGCTACTCATCCTCCTCACGTTTGGTCATGCTTGTGCCTGGGGAGATGGACAGGTGTTACCATGGACTGTGCAGACCCATATAGCCTTCCCAGACCACTGTCCCCATGTCTCCACAGCATGGCACCTACCTCCAAAGGCTGCAACACCGATCCATGGCCTGTGCATTTTCATGTCTCTTTTATAGTGCATCGCATGCAAATGAGGGCATGCGCAACTGTAATGGGATGCAAATGCAGTGGATGCACTGTGGAATGGCTCATGAGCTGATCTGCATATCCTGGCTGAATATCGCGTGGCTCCGCCTTGCGCAATGGTGTTGAGCATGCTCAGGTTGTGGCGCACTACTGTGACATGCGCAATCGGCCCCACACCATGCATGCGCGCGGTACTGACATGTATGCTAGTGGCACAGCATACGCTCCATGCGCAGGAGGCAGTACAGTGCACAGTCACTACTGTGCCTGTGATGCTTGTGCGCAGTATGTCCAATGGGCACACGTGCCATGGTGAGCCTTGGGTGCCATGGCACCTCTGCGCAGTAGGCCACTGCATGTCAGCACACACATGCACCCTACCACGCACCATACAGGGGCCTCCCAATAGTGCAGTGGCACTCTGTGCATGGACAGACCCTTGACCCTGTGGCTGCCCTTTTCCCTCTAAGCACCATGCGGCTGCATGGCTGCCTCTTCATTGCACAGTCTGGTGCCAGTGCGATTGTGATTGGCAGTGCAGTACCGTGCTGCCTCAGCACGTGGGACACATGTGCTACCGGGCACCATTTTTAGCTCAGCAGACACTGTATGATGCCTCGCACCAGAACTCCTGAGTGGAATGCGATTGAGCTCGCGAACCTGGTGGCTCTTGTGGAGCCCCATGCAGGTGCTCTGTTTGGGCAGATGCCCCTCCTGAGGCCTCGCACTGAGGTGTGGCAGGAGGTCATCGAAGGCCTTGAGGATGCCACTGGGAGCAGTTGAACCAGGCAGCAGTGTCGGCACCACTATGGGGACCTCCATTGCTATGACCCCGACTGCCTGGGGTGACTGCAGGCGCATGCCATGCGGGGAGCCATGCCACAGCCAGGTAGGTGCGCCTTCACCATCACTAGTCATATCCGACTGTCCTTGGGGCACAGGGTTTGGCAGGCCATGCCACTGGGGGGATAGCACCTGTGTTGTTGGTTGTGGGGGTGCATCATGTCCACCCTGAGCCACTGTGGCCCAGACAGGCTGTGTGGGCACAGGCACTGGTGGGGGGGCCTATGGGTCAGACGTGTACTGATGTGCCTCTCTCCATATTTCCCCCCTAGGCCCAGAGGAGCACCGTAGGGCCCAGATGGCCCAGGAGCATTGTGGACAGGACAACACCAGAGGTGTGGCCATGCAGGCAGGGCACAGTGGTGGTTCTGGGGGTCAGCAGCGCCCTGCTGACTGGGATGCAGGTGAGTGCCATGATTCCCTATACACCTGTGCATGGTGGGTTGCAAGGGTGGTGGTGAGGCATGGACCCTCTGCACATGGCCCCTCCAGCCATGCACATCCCGCGGTGCCCTCTGCACCATCCTGTGAGACTGCACATGTGAGTGGGTATTGTAGGTGGGCTGTGGGTGCACTCGGCGCCTGGCTGTGCCACTGCCTTCCCACTGCATTGCCATGGTGCTGGATGGCCAGGATAGTGCTGTGCGGTGCATGGGCAGTGATGGTGTGCAGCGGTTTTCATAGCTGCGGGTGCCCAGGTAGGTGGATCATGTGAGCGCACTCACTGTGGGTGGACGCATGCCATCCTAGGGGTGCAGGCCACTGATGCACTCCGTGCACGTTGGGTGGGCTGCATTGGCCAGGCCAGTCAGTCATACTGTTTCTGCTCCATTGTCCTAGGTGGACCGCACTGGGTGGCCATGGAGCAAACCCTCCAGGAGATCCTGCAGGTCACCCGAGCCACGCTGGAGCTGCTGGAGCGGATGGACAGGGGTGACCGTCGGTGGCACCACAGGTGCCACAGGGAGGAGAGAGAGGACCAGGGCCACCAGTAGGGCCTGCAGTGCTTGATTACACTCCATCCCTCCCCGGACTGTACCCCACATCCCCATGTCCCCTGCCTTTGCCTTTCCCATTGTCCCCTGCCCTTTCCCTTCCCCCCTTGTTGTGTCCTTGCATATCCCCTCACCCATTGTAAATATCTGTACATAGTTTTTGTTGCTGTTGTGTTATTTAATAATATCTACTTTAATAACTATGTCCATGTCAGTCTCTGATTTGCAGCGGGCGCATGGAGTCTTGCTGCAGTGGTGTGCATGTCTACTGTGGGGTGGTGCTGGCCTAGCCATGGGTGTGTCTGGCGGGGCTCTTCCACTGGTGCGGGTGGGGGCCATGGGCTCTGTCCGGGGACTGTGTGGTGTGCCTTGTGCACTGTTTGCCTGTGTGCAGCAGGCTGGGGTGCATGTGCCATGTCCCAGCTGCCCCTGTCGGTGTGTGCCATGCCTGTGCGGCTGTGACCAATGCAGCTACACTGCCGCCATGCGTGACTGTGGTACACATGGTTGTGCCAACCCCACCACCGCATGCTTGGCTGCTGGCGTGCCTTCAGGGACAGTCCATACCTGCCACCTGCCAGGCATGGCGCACTTGCAGCTGGTGTCCTGGCCCTGGACTACTGCATGTCTGTCCCTGTTGCCACTGTGGGTGGTGCTTTTGTCTGCCCCCTCCATGCAAACCATGGTGACTTGGGTGGTGCCTTTCATCTGGTGGCTGTCACATGGGGTCCTGCTGCATGCGGACGGTGGCCTGGTCACAGGCACCTACACCTGCCATCAGGATGGCCAGGCATTTGGGTCGACCGTCACATGGCAGTCTCACCAGCATCATGGTGGTGGGCAGGCCGCAGGTACACAGCACCATGGGCTTCATGATGGCAGTGTCTGATGCACTGCTTTGTGTGGCAGTTGGCCGGGGTTCCCATGGGAGTGGGATGGGGGGCATTGTGTGTGCCCTGTGTTGCCTCCTGTGTGGCACATGCCTCCATGTGACACAGGAGGGTGCTAGTGGTGTCTGGTGGGGCCAGTACAGGGACATGGGTGGCAGAACATGCTCAGGTCCTGTGTTCATAGTGCCTTCCTGCTGGTGGCAGTATCCGTGGCAGCCCTTCTCACATGCAAGGTCCCTCGGATACTGGTGCTAGTCACCACTGCTGCTGTGCCTCTGTGGGGCCATGCTGGAGGGCCTTGTGTGTTTGTGGTGGCATCGGTGGATGGTGTCACAGCATGCAGTGGGTGGTCATGGTGGGGATGTGGTACATATGCATTGCGCCCCGGGCGACTGGTTGCCTTGGCACAGTGGTGGGGTATGTCTTTGGTGCCATGCACTGTTTGGTCATGCTTCTGGGCTTGGTGTCTCGGGCTCACCGTGCTGGGGGTGGTCAGCACTGGTGTGGTGCCGTGGCATGGGTGGGGCCTGACCATCCTTGTGTTTTGGTCTCTGTTGACTGGGGACGGGTAGGGCACCTGCCCACTGGGTGGGGACTGCTCTGCTGGGTCACATCTGCTGTTGGTTCAGCACCAGGGGACATGGGCCAGTGGTCCATCCTGCACCCATCTGGCTGTGCAGCTCATGGGGGCCTTGCCCTGGGGGGCCTGGGGTGGGTCTATCTGTCCTGGTGCATGCCCTCGGTGCATGCACATCCATGGCTGCTGCTCAGCTGCTTCCTGTCTTTGTTCCTGCACATTCCTAGGGGTGCTATTGCACATTGACCCTGCTCCATTGCGCATCCCTCATTGCGTTATGGTGCATCGGGTGTGATATTCAGCCACGTTGCACAGGCGCACCTTGTCTTGTGCATGGTTTGAAAATCGTGCCCATTGTGCCATGGCACACTGGACATGTGCCTGCTCCCTCTATTGCGCATCTTTTTGGTGCAGTCTGAATATCCCACCCTAGATACACATCTTTACGGTGTTAACCCTACCCAGCACTGTAAGGGGCATCTTGGTTCATTTCTACAGGTCCTCTCTAATTTTCTGCAGTAACAGAGGAAAGTTACATTCATACAGTTTAGCTAGTTTCCCCAAGATTTGTGGTATCCAGTGATATGGGTGACTGAAATTGAACGACTCAGATGTGAGCGACTCAGTTTCAGTGCCCATTATGTGAGCTACCCTGAAAGGGTAGCGATGGAAGAAGGGCAAGGATATAGGGTAGCAAGGGGAGAACAGCGACGATATAGGATGGTGGCCAGAAGGGGAGGGATAAGGAAGCAAGTATGCAAGAGGTAGTGTGGTGTGGGACTGCCAAGCTGGCCATGTGGTGTAGTGGTGAGGGTGGCTAGTTACAGTGCAGTAGGTGCAGGGTTCAGGGACAGGTACACATTTTGTGTGTTTCATAGGCAGGGTTTTTTTTTTTTTTACAAGTGTCTCCCCCTCCCTAAAATGCAACCCCCGGAGTTAAATCTATAGTAAGGGAGGTGCAGGGGGCAAAGACCCCCATGAGGGGGGATTCTCCTCCGCATAAATAAACGTTATGATTTTTGCCCATGTCGTTTTGCTTCTCGCTTGTAGTGTACATTTCCATGTTGATTTTTGGCGATGTACACTCGCCATAATGGAGAACACGGTTCAGTGATTGGCATTATGACATAGAACCATGATTTGTAATGCAAAATATTTCAAAGTTTTGACTTTTAATGGATAACCCTGCCATGGATGGGTCCACATTTTTCCTTCCCAGCACCAGCAGCAACTCACTCTTTCCCCAATTTATTTTATGGCCTGGTAGGGCCTCCATATTCCTCTAGGACTGACCTCTGGTGGGGCAGCCCCTCCATGGGTTTCCTCAGGTACAGTAACGGGATGACTACAAAAGCAATGCTTCCACTTGTTCCTTTTCCACCCCATGGCTCTTCAGACATTCTCTCTCTCTCAGTGAAGCCACCAGTGGTTCCTGAGATAACACATAGAGCAGCAGTGATAGCGGGCACCTCTGCCAGGTACCCTCTGCAGTGTGAATGGCTTGGTGAGTCCTCATTTACCATTATCTGAGCAGCTGGGTTTGTTTACTGGGGTATGCAAATACATTAGAATATTCACCAAGCATTTGTATTAGGGATCCCAATTATTTATTAGTGCTTTGTTATTTGGCTGCTGGAACGGCTGTGAGACTACAAGATCTCCTGAGATTTCTTGTCTAATCAGACCCCATTTGGAAGCTCACTAAGGCAGGTCATGTGACCCAGCACTCACAGAAGCTTCAGCCAGGAGAGACAGATGACCTGACCTGCTGCAGAGAAAGAATCTTCTTCCATCCACTTGTTTAAACTAAAAACAAAATCAGACATCTTGACATTTTTATTCCTCTCTAAATCCTAAGCTAAAAAAAGTAATTTTATTACACTTTTGTGTGATAAATAATTTTAAGTGATTCTCGGAGAACTGATAGTAGTGTTTTTCCCTAATTACTGGGCCTTTTGTCTTCTCTGCAAGCAAAACATTCAGTCACATTCTGGCTAATAGGACTTATAAGAGAACAATCACTCGGTCAGCAGTTCCAAATTGTGCAAAGCCAAAAATAGAGAACATTTCAAGTATCAAGTTGTCACATTTTTTCCATAAAAAACACACATATTAACCTCAGTGTTTCTCCAATAGGACACACTTCAGGGACTGTTTTTACTGTTATCATTATTTTGCTATCCCTTTCTTACTTGTAATAATTCATTTAGCACACAAATAAGGCTGCCTGCTTTTATAGCTTTTTTTCACATCCTTTCATATCATGTTCTTATGTTCTTTTTTTTGAATGCAAATTTTTTGCGCCTCTTTTTCAAGGAGCTGGCAGGCAGGGTTCCACCCCATCCCTGGCTGATGTCCCTATCACTGGGAATGCCACCGGGATGTCATGGCACCCACCAGCTCCATTTCTCTCCCCACCAGTGCCATGGCCATGCATACACATGCAGAGGCAATGCATGCTGTGATTCACAGCACTCTCCCTATTCGTGCCATCACCCACCTGCGCTACCACAAGCCACTGCATGGGGACAGTTGTACTGTGGGGTGACAAAGTCCCTCCTGGGGAGGACAGCTGCCTTTAGCTGCTCAATACCACACTCCTCCCTCCCTCTCCCTGGCCAGCCCCGATGGGCCCAGCTTCAAACCAGAAGGGTTACCAGTATAGAGCATGGTGTGGCGTCCAGCGCCTCAGCCCTCAGCACCACCAGGCTGGCCCTTTTATTTCATTTTCAAGGAGAGTCCAGGGCAAGGCCTCACAGAACATTTTTCTAAAATGCCATGTTGGTCTCCACCAAAAATAGCAAAGGAAAAGCAGCAAAAGCGAAGTGGCACTCGGTAAAAACAGCAATCGCTATCATAGCTAACTAAACAAAAGAGGCTATGTTGACTGTTTGTGGGGGTCTATTGGATGTGTTCAGGGTCTAGTGTGAATGATGAGGCTCAATAACATCACAAGCTGTACTAAACATCCTCTCGGTTGGCACACTAATAGGGGGGCAACTGATGTATCTCATAGCAAGTTGTGTCAAGTGAGGAGATGAATGCATCTGCTGTGCCAAGCAGCATAATGGATCAACCTGAAGTGGCTCAAATAAACAATAAGACATGATGGGGTGTGCATGGAACACATTTTACTGCACAGCCAGGGAAGTAATAAGGCACGAGGCTGAAGGCCAAGTGACGTTAGCCATTGGCCATGCAGTAAAATGTGTTTCATGCACATCTGAGAGTGCCTTATTGTGCTTATCAAATGTGCTCCTTTTTTTAAAACTTTTAACTGTTGGGAAAAGCATGTTTATATGTAGAAACAATAGCTTTACTTGTGTGCATTTATGATAAAATAGTACTTCCCCCACTACAAATGATGTCATTGATGATGTAATTGTATTGTTGCCTACTTTCTTCTTCCTGTTTTCTCTGATTTTCCTCACATTCAAGACATGGAATGTTTGTCATGGAATGTTTACCATGGAATACATGGATTCAAAATTCTACTCAGTTCCATTGGTAGAATGTTACTCTCCTAGCATACTCTACACACACTAACAAAGGCCTCTGTTACAACCAGAGACTCAATTATCTCACAGTCAGGGCAAGGAGAAGAGATTTCCATGATGAGCAGGTAAAGCTAGAAGAGGGATTTTTATTGTCAAAAGAAATAATTGCAATGAAAACTATAAACAATACTTAATGTTTCTAATTTGTTTATGTGTGTAAGCAGAATGTGATGATCAGAAACAACATTCAATTAATCTGTTATTTTGTATTTAAGGTAGTTTTATTTTTAGGGCCCAGTGCAAGTAAATGTGATGCTTACAGTTATGGGGCAAAAAATAATGGCTGCCAGTCAATTCTTAACATTCCATTAGCATAAGGATTCCAGTGGTGATCAGTGCACATTTGGCAGCACTTTTTATTTTCCATGCATGGAACATAATTGCCACATGGACAACAGCCAATCAGATTTCAGTATTTTCCCTTACCATTTTATAGAAGACTTTACAAAAAGCCATTCAGGATATTTTCTGCAGAAAAGGGCTTTGACTGTGTTCTCTTCTGTTGCTCTTGATGTAAGGACGTGTTGAGCAGTGACCACTCACTCCCATCAGCACTACTTTCAGCACCAGATTATTCCTTCCCCATTTCCACCCGTGGAACCAGACCTGCCAGATGGAATTCCCTGTGTCACATAACTTCTGCATCAGCTGATGGTGTCAGCAGTCCCCTCATACAACCAGTCAGCTCATCACACAGCTGTTGTCGAAAATGAATCACTCTGTGGCTATCCATAGCCATGTGAAGGATCTCATATTTGAATGGGGGATCCATCATGGCTGCAAAATTGTTGCTTCAACTATCCAGCACTTTCACAAACCGTGCATCCATTTCAGCTTGCAGCTGCTTAATGACTCAGATGCCCCATCTGGAATCTCCCTGTTTTCCTGTACATATCTTTCCATTGATGCTTTCAGTATATGCATTGCTAGAATCATCTGTTCAGAGAGGCAGCAGACACACTTAGATTGTGGGTGCTGCTCTCAAATGGCCCAAGTACTCTCACCGTGGCATCAACCAGTGACCACTCATGGGTGGCCTAGGAGTCCCCCAATGTCACCCTTGATTGCCATGTCATGAAGTGCACGCTTCTATTCTAGCAGTCTAGACAGCATCAGGTATGACAAATTCCATGTGGTACAGTTAGTTCTGGTTGTATGCACAAGCTCAGGGCCAAAGAAATTTGTGCATACAGCCGGAATGGTATACAAGCGGGAACGACCATCTCGTCGGTTCAGAGCATACTGAACTACATTAAAATAATGTCGTAAGCCGTTTAGTGTGCAAAAGAGGTTTTATTATATATAACACAGCACTTTAATGTTTAAAATGTTTAAAAAACTTTATAAAAAGTATAATAGTGAGTTTAAAAATTAAAACTTTAATGTCTGTACTATAAAGTCTCTCACTCAGTCTCACTGTGGAAGCAGTTTGAGTGAATCCAGCCAGTAATGGAGAGCTGCTTAGTGCCCACACTTAAGAGTGATTCTACAAGCACAGAGCTTCCTGCAGGGGCTAGAGCGACTTTTTAACTTACAACACATTAACACCTACTGTCCGTACCTACTGTGCTTAAACAAGGTGCTAACAAGCTGACAGGGCAGGATTTTAAGCATCCTCATCAGCCAGATGTCTTAGGAAAAAAGGCACACAACCAGAATTTCACAGGCATATATCGGAATGTAAATGCATTGAGCAGATAGGAACAAAATCAGGCCCAGCAAAAATAGGTACAAACAGAAAAGGCATGCATCGAATGGCACACAACTGAAATGACTGTACTAATATCCTGTATTAAGTGATGCTGAGACAAACAACGGCATCGTTGCACTTCCCTTAGTTGGTTAGTCACCTTTACTGAGTGATGAAAATGAGCACAGATGGAACATGCTGTGGAGACAGCCTTGCTAGCCCCAGTACTGTGATGTAACACAGCTGTATTTATTTATTCATTGAATTTTGTTGAGAGGTAAGCCCACTGAGACTAAATGTCCCTTTTCAGGGATGACTCAGAATTAATTACATGAAACATAATGCAGTAAAGCTGTGTACAAATGAGAAGTACAATCTAACAATAACAATGAGATCACAGGGTTACAGATTATCGACATTGTATAAACACAATCAAGTGCGAGCACACAAACATGTTTACAAAGTAGCAGATTCAACAAGCAGGTGCATATCAGCAAACACAAGCACAGGGATTGCGCTCAAGGAGAAAATTCTTAAGTCTTTTTGAAAACCACCAAGCAAGGAACAATTTTGAATGGGTACAGGCAGAGCATTCCACAGATAAAGGACAGAGTAGACAAATGATTTTATGCCTGCACCAGTCCATGTTCTTGAAACCTCGAGTAATATACAGCTAAAGAACCAGAGCATTATCCTTGTGGGTTTAATTGACATCACATCACTGAGGTTAGTGGGTGGCAGCACCTACTAGATTCAGGGTATGGGCAAAGCAGGGAATGCTGATACAATTTCCATTAACAACTGTTTTCACCATATTTGCCCCATTATCAGTGAGAGGAACGCCAACATATAGATTGGTGCCAACTGTCCATGACTGCAGCATATCCTGAAAGAATGCCAGGATGTTCAGTGATGTATGGTCTTTCTCCATTAGCCCAACATTTAGAAAAGAAGACCTAAAGTTACTGCCAGGTTGTGAGAGGATGAAGAGAGAGCCAGTGATGCAGTGCGAGAAGGAAGACTTCACAACATGAAACATGGGGTTTTGCACACACCAGTGTGAAGTCAAGGAGAGATATGCATGCATGGAATTTTACTACTCCAGATGTCCAGAGGTGCAGTGGAAAACTCCAGCCACAGCCTCAGAGAGTAGTCAACAATTGCCTGACACCCTCATACATCATTGGCCCCACAGTGCGAGAACATATGGTATATAATGGGAGCTTAAACTGTGACTGCAAGTGCTACAAAAGTCTACAAAAGCTAGTATCTTCCACAAGTGAAAAGGTTTGCAGATCCAGTGCCATCATTTTACCTATGAGCTGTGTGATGTGGTGAGCTGTTGGATAGGATGACAGGTATTTAGTTCTGGCCTGGAACACTTCCTTTATTGGCACTGATCATGGATGGGGGGAAGTTCCATGCTTACCAGATGGCGTGCATAAAGCAGGGTACTGGTGCTTGGTGGAGTCCTTGAGGTACATGGAGGACTCTTTGGTGTCGAGGGTGATAAAGTGGTAGCAGCAGCAGATAAGGCTGATGGGGTAAGAATTTTGTTTACAGGTCATGCCTTCAAACTTCACAGATTGATTGATTTGCTTTCAGGATGGGTTCTTATTTTGGATGGGTTATGGGATACAAGACCTTGCCAGTTTATCACTGTATACACTCCCCAGGTGAAGGCAGACAGGGTAGACCTATTAGAACAACTCCAACCCTATCTGACTACTGCTACAATAGTGTTTTTTTGGGGGGGGGGGGGGGTTAATTGTTCTATTGCTATAACAGACAGATTAAATGCAAGAAAGAAGGTATATTGTGATTCCCATGCCCTCATTCAATGTATTTTTTTTTTATTTTAGTCTTTAGTAACTGGGTAAGGCCCACTAGGCACAAATGCCTGTTTTCAGGGGCAACCTGGGAGCACTGGGCAGTTAAGTGACTTGCTCAGAGTAACACAGTATGCAAGTAGAGGTTGTGAGAATCAAACTCAGGTCTGGTCTGCTGGATGTACCAAGCTTGTTCACACCTCGTTCCTCTAACCTCTAGGCTATACTGCAAGCCCTCTAAGAGACCCAAGGATGCATACCAATTAAGGGTAAAAGCACCTGAAAGTACCTATTTTAGGGACATTTGGGAACCCACATTTATTTTTATTCCCCCCCACAAGTCTCAAGGTTCTGGACCTAAATACGGCCCGAGTGTCACTCTACAGTATGCTGCTGCTCACCCCTTCCTGCTGCTTGCTGCTCCACACCTGCTGCAGCTTTGCTGGGGCTGCTGGATCAACTACATTTTCTCGTACTACAATCTCTGTCTGCCATGGCTGCATTCCACACAGGAAGATGTATCAAATTTAAATTATGTTGTTAAGAAATAGTCACTCAAGTCACTGCAGCAATGCTGAGTTGACAAATCCCATCTATCAACTGATAGTAACCAAGCCTGATTTTTCTCAGAATAAAAAACGTTTCTGAAATCTCTTCTAGGGCACACAGTGACAGACTTAGAATAATTTCTTGAGTGCACAGCCATGCACACATAATAGAGAATCAGCTAACTGAAGCAGTGGGAGGTCAGCTGATTAAGTCCCAGCCTACCAGCTACGGTGCATTCGCATTAGCTTAAGTGGCTAGAGAGGGACCCATTCGAGCTCATCACACAACGATTTCGATATTTATTTAAGAAATTGTTAATTTGGACAAATGTCTTGATTGGAAGAGGCCTCAGTTCTCCCAATTAACAAACACGGAAACAGAAATACGGCTTGCAAGTATAGACCTATAAGCCTGACTTCCATCATTTGCAAATGCTCGGAAAAGATATTAAAAGCTAGGCTGGAAAAAGAACTATGGGACATAAAGCTAGCTGATACAACCCAACATGGTTTCACCAAGGGGAAATCCTATGCCACCAACCTGATCTCATTCTATGATGGAATTAGTAACAGTCTGGACAGGGGCATTCCAGTTGATGTGGCTCTCCTTGACTTCAGGAAAGCTTTTGACAAGGTCCCAAATGCACAGCTTGTATCCAAAATGGCTAAGGTAGAATTAAATCAATTCATAGTCAGATGGGTTGCAGAATGGCTGGCTAACAGATCACAACAGGTACAAATATCAGGTTACCTATCTAGTGAGACTAAGGTAACTACCGGCATCCTCCAGGGATCTGTACTGGGCCCCATCTTGCTTGGAATTTTTATAAGAGATTTAGATGAAGGATTGGAGTGTAAGGTTGCTAAATTTGCAGATGATACCAAAGTCTGTTCAGAAGTTGACACCAACGTTAAAATAGATTTATTTCAACAAGATCCCACAAGAATAGATCAATGGGCTAAAGCCAATAAAATGGAGTTTAATATGGACAAATGTTCTACTGTGTATTTTGGAAAGAAAACCCCAAATACTATATATATATATATATATGTCTACACACACACACACACACACACATATATGCTCAGTACAGAAATGGTTAAAACAGCTGAATCTGAAAGTGATCTGGGAATAATTATTAATAAGACTTTACACGTTGACCAGTGTAGAAAGGTAACCCTTAGAGCAAACAGCATCCTGAAATCGATCCAAAAGCTTTTGCCAATGGAAGTAGAGCCTGTATCCTCCTCTCTATACAATGTCGTTAGACCCCATGTGGATTATGCTGCTCTTTTGGTCTCCCTATTTAATATAGGATATCAAACTAGTTGAATCAGCACAAAGAAAGGGCACTAAATTAATAGCAGCTTGCAAACCACTCCCTTATCTCCAAAGGCTGAATGCATTAAATCTTTACAACCTTGAGACTCGTAGAATCAGAGGGGGACTTGCTTATGTTGTTCAACATTTTTAAAGACCCAAACCTTCAAAAGGATTGTAACATAGAATGGTTAAATAAACCTGATGGGCTTAGACGTCATAACAAACAGCTTAAGGTACCCGAAATAAGAACTAATAAAAGAGATAACTTCTTTACAGTTAGGGTCACTAAGATTTGGAATGCATTACAATCACATTTAGTAAATATAAATTCTTTTGGACAATTTTAAAAACCCTGGATAGTTTCTTACTTGGCTATGGGAAATAATATTCACCCCGAAGGTGCGAGAGAAGGTGATCTCGATGGCTTCATCCTTCTTCCACCTTTTTCATCCAAGTAATACCAAGTAAACATAAATTATATTTATTATGAAATCAAGTAGAATCTATATTAAGATTGCAAAAGACATGGATAAGCTGGAGAGATTGGGCCAGGGACCACAGATTAGAGTATAATGTCAATAAATGCAAAGCAATGCATTGGAACTCAATAATATCATGGCTCAGTATACTGTAAATAACAAGTTGTTAGGAACAACAGAAATGAAACAGATCTGGGCATTTATGTAAATAACAAACTGACTTTTGATTATCATATCAGGAAACGGTCAAAATGCAACAAGATCATTGGATGCATCATGAGAAACATTAAAAGTAGGAAGAGAGTGATCATTCCATTGTATACTACACTGGTTAGGCCCACATGGAATACTCTGCACCTTGTCAAGCAGTACAAAACAAAGGGAACATGACACTAATGGAAAGGATGCAAAAAAATTGACAAAAAGAATAAAAACAGTTAAAACTAAAAACTACAGAAAAATAATAACTATAATAATTTTATTTATATAGCGCCTTTCAATGTGTCAAGGCGCTGAACATTTTAAAATCATAAATTCAGATTCCAGATACAAATCTTCAAAACATGTATAAAAATATACCATAATAGCATAATAAATTATAATAAAATTCCAATCATACTAAAATTAACTTAGTGGTCCAAGAAGGCCATTTCCATAAATGTGATTTCAAATCCTTCTTAAATATCTCCACGGAGTGCACTCCGAACCGGCATGGTGGAGAATTCAAAGAGACTTTCAAAGTTCAAAAATTCTAAAGAGAATTTTCTAAAGAAAGACTAGAAGCCTTGGGGCTCTATTCTATAGAATACAGACAGATGCAAGTAGACCTATGCTATGTATACAAAGCCTTCAGAAATTGACAAATATGGCTAGCATCTGGACTATGTAGGAGTGAGACTGGTAGACTGACTAGGTCACATGTATTGCAGCTTAAAGGTGATACAGTAAGAACAAAGAGGAGAGGCGAGGGGTATAGTCAGAGGGTCATAAGTGTCTGGAATGCCTTACCTGCTTCAGTAGTACTAAACAGCACATTGAATCTGTTCAAAAGGGAGCTCGACATCTATATGGGAATTGATCAAATTGCACAGTTCCACTGAAATGTGGCAAGTAACTAAGGCTAACACTAATAGGCTTGTAAAAATACTATGAAACTATGAAGTCACTGCAGTAATGCTGAGCTGACAAGTCTCACTGTAAACTAATAATTGTTGTATGATTTTTATCAGAAAAAAATATTTTTTCTTAATCTCATCTTGGACACACAGTCACAAGCTTAGAAAAATGTCTTGAGCTTGCAACAATGCACACACACAGAACAGAAAAGAAGCTAACTGAAGCATTGGGAGTCAACTGATTAGTCCCACCCTACCAGCTATGGTGCACTCGCACTTACTTAAATGGCCATGTGGGAACCCATGTCTGGGTTCCTCACAGGAAGATTTCTGATATTAAATTTAAATTGTATTATTATGAAATCAAGTCACTCAAGTCACAGCAGCACTGCTAAACTGACAAGTCTCACTGTTAACTAATAGTCAAGCCTGACTAAACAAGTTCTCATGTGTTTGTACTGTTGTAGCCTGCCTGCCTGCCCCCTCTCTCTCTCTCTCTCTCTCAGCAAACACTAAACAACCCTAGTATTTTCCCATTCTTAAAAGCCTAATTTTCACCATACAGTGTCAAAATCCAAACCTCTCTAGCTTGGAATTTAGTGAGGGAACAAAAAATGTAAAGATTTCTGATTTTTTCTAGTTTTGACAAGTCAATGAAGGTAGATTATTTTTCTGCAGCTGCACAGACATCTGGCTTTCCTGCCTGAAGCTTCCGCGAGTGTTGGGTCACATGACCTTCCTTTAGTGAGCTTCCAAAGTGGGGTCTGATTATTTTAAGGAATTTTTGGCTCCCAGTTTACTGTGACACAAGAGCAAATTGACATCCCACATAGATAGTGGAATTCTCTTATCAAAAATCTGGAGAAATTCAGTGTGCTCCTGCTCCAAAGAATGAAACAGAAGCTGAATAATTTATTATTTATCACCATGGCATAGACCTGTTTTCTTGTTTGGAACATAACATGTGATTCCAGCATGTGCCAGTACCTTATTTTAACTAAAGATGACGCGATTCCCTTATGTATTGTAGGGCCAGCCAGGCTGTGTGGAAGCTATAAACATCCCCTTTCC
The DNA here is from genome assembly GCA_016271365.2 of Neoceratodus forsteri. NCBI lineage: Eukaryota > Metazoa > Chordata > Ceratodontiformes > Ceratodontidae > Neoceratodus > Neoceratodus forsteri. Next base: position 1,701,803,994 of record CM028129.1, on the reverse strand, counting down.
CATTTGTCTTTAAATAGAGATAACCAATCTTCTATAAGAGGGACCCAGAACTTAGCTTTTCAAGTTAGACTGGACACAAATTAAAACAAAAACACAAGGTGTGGGGCAAAAAATGGGATTCAGCATTCTCACTCCACCTTTACTATAGTCCAGATAAGTGTGTTCCCTTTTTATGGAGAAGTGTCTACTTCCCCTTAGACTTTGCAAAAAAGGGTTGTATAACTTTATGTCTCGCTCTAAAGAAGGGCCACATGGGAAAAAGGGTCTTAAGAAGGTAATCATTTTCTTTGTGGAAAGAATATTATGCTTCCAAATTAGTGGTGTAGGTGTAGTAGTAGTAGTAGTAGCTGACGATAATACCTGTTCCCAATTATATAGAGCATAACTGGGGGTCCCAAATTACCCCTAGAATTTTCAAAGGACTAGTGTCACTAGCAGTCTGAGCAGTCTGAGTCATAAGGTTATCAGAAGTTATTGGATCTATGAGCAATCCCTGGCTTTTCCCCAAGTTCAGTTTAGCACCAGAGACTCTCCATAAATGTGTCATCACATGGGTAATGCTAGTTTGAATTATCTATCTTTCAGACAAAGGCACACATTGTCCTGTAGGCTAAAATGTTTATAGGAGATCTGTCAGAGTAAGCTAGAATTCCTTGACTATCAGGGCAGTCCTAGGTTCACCTGATCAAAGGGTCTAACAAAAATATACACAAAGGGGGCTCAATGGACACCCCATTTCACACCTTTGCAAAGCCTGGATGCTGTGACCATTCCAGCCATTAACAGCAGAAATGATGTATGCATTCTTATATAAGGCACCTAGCCAGCCTTCGTCCACCACAGCCTCTCCCATTCTGCCATCCTGCTCCTCCCCATCGCCCGGTTGATCTGGATGTATTCCTTCACCGGGGAGGGCCCCATGCCTACCAGGGGCTATCGGAAGAGGAGACCAGGGTGCTCGTAGGCACTCCTCTGCTTCTATGCTGGGTGAGGGTATGCAGCTTTATGGGCTTTCCAGCTTTGTGGCATGGACAGGTGGAGCCACCATCATCCGGCCAGCATTGGTGCCATTTTTAACATTTTTCCTTCCCTATCTTACAGTGCCACTCTTGTAGTGCTTCTGATCTCCACCGGGGGCTGCTACAGAGCAAGACAACCCCTACAACCCACCCCAGGAGAGGAGAACAGTCCTCCAGATGCTCAATCCTCTCTTTCCCCTGCCGGCCCCCAGCATCCCAAGTCCATTCCCGATCCCAGGTCACCAGTGGCATGAGGTGTGGCATCTAGCACCTCAACATTCAGTGCCACCGGCTCAGCTATCCAAAGTGTTCTGACACTTTAAAGATGTAATTAAGACAGACCCTGTTGTAAGTTTTCACTTGGTCCATTAATAACAAAAACAGACAATTAGTAAACCCACCTTTTTCCAAAAGCTCCCTAATGAAAATAAGTTATCAAAAGGGACCTCTGAGGCACAGCACACGTCTGAAATGGAGAGATGAGCACCTCTGCCACTTTAACTAGTCTGTGTGTCAGAAGCCAAGCTAAAATTTTAATGCCTGTGTTCAACAGACTAATCAGTCTCTTGTTTAATAAAAGAGACTTATTAACCTATTGAATAAAAAAAATGTAATTGCTGTAGGCATTTTCTGAGGATGGACCCAGCCTGCAACATTTCATTAAAGATGTCTGCTAGAACAGGTCTTAAGAGTTCACCAAATGTATTATAAATTTTTGCCACTAAACCATCATCCCCAGGTGAGGAATTGCTACCCAAAACATTCATGGCCTGTAGAACTTCATCCCCTATAAAGTGCTGTACCAAGTTTGTTTTCATCAGGTCAGGCAATGGGGAAATTTAAACTTCTGGCAGAAAGGAGTCATCACATTGTGTGTCAGGTGGATGAGACCAGAGTAGGGGTGTTTTTATTAGTAAAGATATTATGTACAAATGAGCCAGCCCACCAGCACAGCAGTAGGGTCTCCGCTTGCAACTCCAATGTCTCAGGTTCAGGAATGAATCCAAGGAGTTGGAGGCCAGCGGGGAAAAGGATCAAGCATCGGATAGACTGTTCTCCTCCTCCGGGGTGAGGGTGAGTGAGTGCCTGCACATGACTGATTTTGGTGGAGGCCAGAGGAGCAGCTGCCAGAGTCAAAGTAGCAAGGAGGTGCTGTGACATTGGCCCATCAGCGACATCAAGTCATGGCATACAATACCTCCCATAGGGTTACATGTAAAAAATGCTAGCTCCCATGAATGACACCCCACTCCACCAGCCCCACTCTGCCTGCCCATGGCACTCAGCTGGTGACCAAGGTTAGTGTTCTGTTGGTGACTCGATCCACAGGCCCACCCTGGATGGCAGACTAAGGAGCCATCCCAGTAATGGGGTAAACCTATCAATCAATCAATCAAGCAATCAATCAAATCTTTATTTATCCAGGCGATCACCATTGAGCAAGCTCATTTATAAGGTGGATCTGCAGTGGTCAAGGACAAATATACATACATACAATAAGGCACAGGATACAAAATGAGAATCAGGATACAAAACAAACAATCGTACAGCAACATGTTAAATGCAATATATGCATTCCAATTGTTCACAGAGGTGCTACTTGTGTTACATAACATTAATGCAGTATTTACAACCTTCATGTACACAGAGTTGAGGTATCATGTGTATTTGCCTACATGGAAGGGTACAATTATTTTCATTTCAGCCCTCAGTAACTGTTTATATGCTTGGGTGAGGGTCCCAGTTTACAGATGGACCCACAGTGAAGACAATAGTTCCTAGGACCTAGTTCACAGTTCCATTGGGGATACGCCTGCTCAGTGGCTCCACCCTGGGGGGTTAAGCCCAAGAGGATCGCAACATGAGATAATTCCCAGGTGGCTGAATGAGGGACTTGGAGTGCAGGTGCTGAGCCTACAGGGGGTCCAGCACAAAAAAAACAACAATTTTTATAAATACAGACAAGAAAGAAATTCAACACCATAGTTCATGCATTCCAGCATGAGTGACTTGAAGTGTAAATAATAAAAGATAATTCATTACACTATAACCCAAAGCCAAAACCTACTACTGACATCTGTCAAATGGATATTATACTACAGAGACAATTAAATACTGAGTAAGCAGATGCAATTATTGTACCCATGTTGCATTTTTCCAAAACTTAGTCAAGCAGTGTTGAAGCATTGTTATTATATTAATTGCAATGAACAGCTCCAATTTCTTTAGCGATATTCTTCACCAGAATTGGCAGTGAAAAATAAAACATCTGGCCTGCCATATGCACCATTTTACACAACTCATGATTACACACAGTGTAGTGTAATTCCAGCTAGACCACTCCACTGAAAAGGAACGAGCTCATGATAAGATGGTGTCATGAAGGTTAAAGTTTTCCAGGTATCTCCCAGGAGTGGCCAGAAGTCTTCTATATGTGGGCATGTAAACAATAAATGTTCCATGGTTTCTGTCTCTTGACTGCAAGAGTCCTGAGGGCAAAAATGTTCTGCAGAGCTTTTGTGTATGTGATTTTCTCTGACTTATAATTTGTAATGGGCACATATCCAAATTTAGTCTTTTATTCCATTCAGAATTCTGGTGTCAATCAACTGTTTTGTAATTACCGAAGGGATAATGTCCCCAGCCATAACAAAAATTGGTTCCATAACCTGTTCCTTCACGAGCTACTGACATGTCAAAGAAAACTCTGGAAAATATAACAATTAGATACAATTCAGCTTGCATTCCATACATATGCTATATATTTCTCTTCCCCATTATATATTACTGAGAACATTTGCATGAATATGTGATCTTTATCCTTTTGAGTTCCCTTACAGTTCATCTGCCTATAGCTTACTCCCTACTTCAAGCCATAATGCTCTGTTGTGACATCACAGTCTGTTAGCATGAGAGTAACTGTGATGTCACAAGCAGCGCATGATGACCTCAGGTAGGGAGAAAGCAATAGGAATAGCTGCACTCTTCAGGAACAAAGATTTTGTTTTAATGCAGATGACCTCAGTAGTAAATAATGTGGAGGAGGAATACAGAACTATTGTGACAAACAAACTGAGCTGTGTCTAAATATTATGTTTTGTTAAAGTTGTCCTGAAGGTGTCAGCTGCTCTTTAATAATGTAGTCATAAAACTTCTCCCTTGAAGAAGAAAAGATTTGAAAAAAGAGAGATTCCACATTTTAATTCTTTGAAAACGAGATCCCAGAAAACAAGGAAATAGGCAGGGGGTTGGCTAACAAACTTACCATCCCCCTTTTCCCATACGCTTAAAAGGGTCAAACACCAAGCCCGTCCAAAAGATACCCAAATCTTCTTTGATCTAACTAAAACCAGTTTTAAAATGAGTGAAAAGAGATGATAAAAAAAAACTAGATATATCATCCTAAGCCCACCTTCCTTTAAATCTCTATATGTATGCACCCTCTTGACTGGGTTGAGGCAACTGCCCAAAACAGCCTATAAAACACTATACAATGTTGTTGCCAATTCCTTTTGGGGAAGTGAAGCAAAACATACCTACAATAAAATAGGGACTAAGAAAGTCGGTGACCCGGGTTCAGGAACGGACCTGGGTCATCGGAGGGCCAGGCGGGGGGAGAAGGATTGAGCATCCCTGGACTGCTCTCCTTCTCCGGGGGGAGGATGGGGTGTGTGTCCGGTGCAGCAGCATCACCCAGCAGAGGCTGGGTTCATCACACAGGATTGATGACTTCAAGAACTCAGGGGTGGGGCAGACTCTGGTCATCATTGCACATCCCCACCCCTGCCTACAGGGGAGAAAAACAGTGTGTGCCTTGCTGTCTCCATGAAGCCCTGCCCTCGGGCTTCAATTAGCCTTGGCAGCTGGCTATCCCGACCAGATACTAGTACTGCGGCGCTGGTAGGGAGACGGCGCTGAGCCCCACCCTCTGGGGGAGAAAAGCCAGGGGTGCCTGGGAGAGCACAGGCATAGGTGGAAGTGGTAGTGCAGGAGTCCTTGACCAGGGCAGATATTGATGGCCAAGACATACTCTGGAAAAAAGCATACTAAATATAAAAAAAAAATGCTGGGTACAGTATGATGGTATTCTCTAGTAGGGATGAGAAGGTGCTCTTGTCCCTGTACCAGTCTGTGGTGCAGCCATACTTGGAGTAATGTGCACAGTTCTGGAACTGGCACCTGCAAAAGGATAGAGACTCAATGCCATGCAGCAAAGGATGATTAAGAGGATACAATGGCAGCAGGGGATGTTGTAGGAGGTGCTGCTGTATAGCCTAAAGATATATTCTCTGGAACTCAAGGGGAGCACATCAAACCTCACATTTGGGAGGGGCTAGGGGACCAGCCAACAGCTGTTCAGATGCAACTAGAGTTCTACCACAAGGGGCATAGGCACAAGCTAATGGTGAGATGGTTAAAACAAACATATTTGCCTTTGGAAGTAGTAGAGACGAAAACAGGAAGGCTTTAAAAAGGGGAGCGACAGATGTAAGAGGCTGATAGGAATAGAGAAAACCATGATCAAGTAATTGACAACATTCAGTCACTGGATAGTTTGATATCTTTTATTGGCCCAACGTATGTCTTGTACGAAGATGGCATAGTGCACAAGCTTTCAGGATCTAACAGGTCCCTTCTTCAGGTGCAATAGCAAACTAAGCAAAAGAAGCTGACATTATATATATATATACATACACTGTGATACATTGTTGCAAAATAATTTATGACAGGATAGTGAGAACACTTAAAGGACTTAAAAGGAAGGGTTAGAAGGACTTAAGAGGAAGTGTGTCTGACCAATGACTAGAAACAGGCCTATTGCTGTGAGGGGTTGTTTAGCAGGAAGTGCTATGATATTCATAAGAGAGGCTAAATGGATGTTTTGAAGTGTTAATTCAAAGGTATCCTGACAGCAATACTGGATAGCAATCACCTGAGATACACAAAGTCCAAGTGTGTGTGTGTTTGTGGGGGCGGATCACAGAAATAAAAAAAAATCATATAATTATAAAGTAACATACAGTATTAAAGTTTTCCATAGTGTGTCATACATCCAATGTCCCAATTGAGCCCATTACAGCTCAGGTTAAATTGTTTGGTATATTTTAATTCCCATGTCCTCTGGTGTATTTTTGAAGTTGCTTGTCTTTAATAATTAGGGCAGACAGGTCATCAAGGGAATGAGCCAGATGGAAAAATGCTGTTCTACTGGTGTGCTGCCAATCTTGTTTAATATAATGTTCTAGTTGTGGCTCATCCTGGTGTGCAGTGTTGCCTTGTTTCCCCTATATAGCCTCCATTTGTGCACTTTTTGCACTGAATTAGGTAATCCACATTCCTTGATTGACGTGTAGGCTCCATTTATTATGTTGCTTGCACGCATGTGCAAGAAACATAGTGCCATCATCGGCGATTTCGGAGGTGTGTCACCTCCTCCTCCAATTCAGTCAGTGAGCTGGCAGGCGCGGCCCCTGTAAGCCAATGCACTTTGGAGCTGTTTATGACACGCTCCAAAATGCAGTGGCATACAGTTGAAAGGGGAGCTACGCTCAGTGAGCAGAGATAAGAAGCATAGTTTCCCTCACATGGGTGCAGCCGCGGCGCCGCCTGCACCTACTGGTAGCCGATGGGTGTCCAATCCCCGCCGGCTGAGCTGTGTCTCTCCCCCGTTAGAGGTGCCACGCTGGGAGCCCACCCCAGCGTGGCAATCAGTCCATAGCCGGACGGGGTGCCCAACCCGTCGGCTGAACACCCCCATCGTCCTTGTGCCATGCTGGGAGCCCACCCCAGCATGGCAAACAGTCCCACAATGTCTTTTTTTATTTTAACCTGAAAAACAAAACGGTCCCTGCAGGCGTCTCCGACCCCCTCCCACAACCCGCACCCACCCATGCGCACCCAGCCTCCCTACCCCCCCACCCATACTTACTCCGCATCCGCGCGACGATCTACGTGGACGGGAACACGCCTGCATTCTTCAAAGCCGACCGCGAACTGAGGAAATGCCGGTAAGCTGTACAATGGCCTAGATAGGGGTTTCAACTTTGTTGCATATCTCAGGTATTTTGAAATTTTGCACCAAATTTTCAACATGGGGTTTTGGACTCTCGCATGATGATGTGACTGTCATCACGTTATTCGGGCTCGAGGTGATTTCGCCGCAGTGACGCGTAAATCACCCTTTGGGCCCAAATACTGCCATGACAGTGAATCATTCATGAGAAGGGGTCCCAAAACCCCATGTTGAAAATTTGGTGCAAAAATTCTAAAATGACTGTTTTATTGAGCGATGCTATGCAGTTCCTCGCAAGAGGCTCGTAAGTTCGTGAAATTTCAATATTTTCACTCCAGATTTTCAACATTGCCATTTTATCACACCTTCTTATGAGTAGTATGGTTGTCATTTTCACATCTCACCAAAATGTGTTTCCACCCAACTAGCGAGAATGGCTCAGTCGGTGTGCTAAATCAATGTACAGGACAAATTACTGAAAATCACAGTGACACTGTTCATGAGCAGAGGTCTTTAAATGGCTATGTTGAAAATTTGGTGAACAAATTCCTAAATGACTGTTTTACTTAGCGTGTTGATGCAGTTCATACACAGGCTCGTAGTTCAGAATTCAATATTTTTCACCCAGATTTTCAACATTGCCATTTTACCACACCTCCTTATGAGCAGTACAGCTGTCATTTTCACATCCTGCCCAAAATGTGTTCCACCATGTAGCGCACAATGGCGAGTCGGTGTGCAAACTCAATGTATGGGACACATTAACAAAATCACAGTGACACTGTTCATAAGCAGAGGTCTTAAAATGGCAATGTTGAAAATTTGGTGAAAACTTCCTAAAATGACTGTTTTATGAGCGTAGTGCTATGCAGTTCCACGCACGTGAAGTTCAAGAATTTTCAATATTTGCACTCAATGACTTCCAAATACCTAAACAGCACATAGAAGCAAGCAACATTCGGCATTGACAAATGCTTGTTTGTATATTGTTGCTCTATCCTGTTCCTCAATCCTGTTTCAGTGTTGGTCTTTGAAATATGTGGGTACAGGTCTTGCATCTTGTGTTGCTGCATGGTATTGTTCCTCTCATGTCATGGTTATTTTGGTCTGCTGGGAGTTTGCTATGAATTATTATGTTAGGTTAGGAGGCTGCTTGTAGGAAATGACAGGTTGGTCAAGGAAAATGTCTCTAAGTCTTTCATCTTTACTCAGCATGGCTGTAGTTCTTTTATCTTTTGCTGAAGGAGTATTAGCATGGGGCTATATGTAATAAGCAGATGTGTGATCATTTCTATGTATTTTCTTTGCCTGTATTCCAGTGTGTTTTCTTGTAGTATTTGTATAGCATGTTCCTGTTCTCTGTCAGCCTGTCTTGGGGAGTGGCCCTCCTGGATAAAGGAATTATGAAGTGAGGTGAGCTGTCTTTTTCTTGTTATCTCATCTGAGCAGATTTAATGGTGTCGAATTGCCTAACTGTAGGTCATAGATTTTTTTGTGTGTCTTGGGTGGAAGCTGGAATTGTGCAGGTATCGATGTCTGTTACTGGGTTTTCTGTAAACAGCAATTTGTATATGTTCATCATTAGTGATTCTGACTGTGTCATCCAAGTAATTTATGCTAGTGGTGGAGTATTCAGTTGTGAGTTTTATAGAGGAGTGAAAGTTGTTGAAATGCTGATGGAACTTTTTTAAGGGAGTGTTCGCCTTCTGTCCTAATGAGGAATATACCATCTAAATATCAGAGGTAGACTAATAGTTTATAGGGGTGATGTTTAAAAACATTTCTTCTTGACTGGCCATGAAAAAATCGGCATATTGTGGTGCCATTTGTGGTCCCTATGATCTGTAGAAGGTGCCTGCCATTATAAGTGAAGTTGTGTGTCAGAATGAATTTTATTAAGGTGCTGTTGGTGGTTTCTGGAATGTCTCATGTGGATATGTTGTCCTGTAAAAAATCTTTGATACACTGATATACCATCTTCATGTGGAATATTAGTGTGGAGGGCACTGGCATCCACTGTGGCTAGGGCAGTGCTGGACAGGGTGGAAATGTTCCAAAATGCTGCAGTTTCCTGAGAAAAACCTGTGGTGTCCTGGATGAAACTGCTGGTAGCAGCACTAGATGTTTTAGAATGGTTTCCATTGAATACTGAAATGTTCTCAGTGAGCATGCCAATTTAACAGATGATGGGTTGACCTCGGTTTCCAGGTTTGTGTATCCCCTCAAAGCTATAGACCTGTTTATATTCATTGCCCACCCACCGTTCCTTTTAAGTCCTTTTAAGTCTTCTCACTATCCAGTCATACATTATTTTGAAACAATGCATTTCAGTGTGTATAACTTCATTTCTTTTGCTTAGTTTGCTATTGCACCTGAAGATGGGACCTTTTGGACCCTGAAAGCTTGTGTACCTTGTCATTTTTGTGCAAAACATATACTCTGGTCCAATAAAAGACATTACTCTATCCAGTGACTCCTGTTTTCCAAGGACCAATACAGCTAAAATCTCTTTTTATATAACTACATTTAGAAATTCAGTATTCAGTATCCTACACAGTGTGGTTTCAGGCAGCACCATCACCATTACTGCTTTTGCAGACTATACCAATTTCATCCCTGAGGCATTGGAAAATGGGAACAACTAGTTGGAGCTCTGTATATCGATCTCGCCAAGGCTTTTGACATTGTGAACCACACTTATTTTTTATTACACTTTTTTCTGCTGAGCGGCCACCCGGCACCTCAGCCTGGTCATGGACCCCCCACCTTCCACTCACATATTTGGCCACACTCCTCAATACCCCCTGGCTTAACCCCCAGGGCAGGGTTGTGGCACTGACCCTATAGTGCAGCAAATGATGGGATAGGTTGAGGAGCCGGCTTGAGAGCTGATTGAAGCCAAGGGTGGGCTTCATCTAGGGTGGCTGGCAGCATTTTTTTCTCCAATGTATGGGGGCAGGGACATACAATGATGACCAGTGCCGCTCCACCCCCCTGAACAACTGGCATCAGCATGTTTGGTACACCCAGCCTCCACTAGGTGTCCGTGTTACACCAAATACTCCCTCCCCCCCGGAGAAGGAGAGCAGTTGGATGCTCAATCCTTCTCCCCCAGCCAGCCCTCTGATGTCCTGGATCTATTCCCGATCCCGAGTCACCAGCATCACAGGTAGGCAACTTGCACCTGCACCAGTGGGCCAGCCCATGAACCACACTTTGTTGATGGACAACTTGGGTTGTCTTGGTTTCTCTAATCCAGTTCTAGGTTGATTCTATAACTATCTCAATAGTCAAGTACAGCAGGTAAAAATAAATGACAAAATCTCATCTATCCTTTCAGTACATTTGGTGTACTACAAGGTTCGATTTTAGGGTCTTCACGTTTTAGCCTATTTTGAAACAATTTGCCTTCAGTTATAAAATTGACTCACATGTACAGTATGCTGATGATGCTGTTATTTTTACGAGTAACAAGAACTGTGATCTTTTGAACAGTCAACTTCAGAATGGCTTTGATGTTGTACAAAATTAGTTTAGAGACAACAGGCTTTAATAGAATGTTAAAAAAAAATGTCATTGCTTTTTGCATGAAAATATGTTCCACGATCACTTCACCATTACTCACTAATGCTACTGCTGCTGCTATTCTGGATGAGGTCATTCCATACCATTATCTTGGCCCCTTCCTGGATAGTAATCAGAGTCGCAGTCTGCATTTTGATAATCTTGATAAAGTAGTTAAGCAAAAATTTGGGGCATTGAATGGGGTGAGCATAAGGCCCGATGACCCAAGGCACAACAACGCTTGTCAGAGACTGCAGGGTAGGGTGAGGTGAAATGGCATGAGCGTTATGGCTTAAAACCCAAAGGCACACCTCGATGCCTTTCAGTTTCTGCAGGGTGGTGGTGGGGTTGGCATCGGTTCCATACTTCACTGTCATTCCTCTTATGCATCTCTCTAACTCCTGCACTACCAATGGCAACGTCAGCAAGACGACATTCGGCATTGACAAATGTTTTAGAAGTGTAATTACAGGGAAGAGAGGATGAATTGATAGGGAGACAGAGGCCACAGACAGAGAAAGCAGACTGGCTTACTGCAGATTTTTACAATGGAGGAAGTGAAAAGACAGAGCATAAGATGAGCAGAAGGAGGAAGTGGAGGATAGAACAGAGGCAGTAATAAGAGGGGAAAGCTAGGAGGAAACAGAGTATCCAGCCATTATCTATTCTGGCCAGGAAGGGGAAACCACGTGAGAAGTGTCAGGTGGCCTCAAGTGAAGGAAGGGTGGTAAGTAAGCTAGGACAGACTGCCAGTGCTGCACAACCTCTTACTATAAAGTGCCTCAAGAAAACAGTGGGTGTCAAGCGACTCTGGTATGACAATTTAGGCAAAACAGAATATAAAACTTTTCAGTGACACTTTTCATTCTTTCTGCATTTCATTTGTTTTACAACTAAATAAGCACGGTGGCAAGGGAAGAGTCTGAGTTTTTTTTTTTAACTGAGTGGCTAAAAGTAACCCTATGAAATGAAGGGTTTTTTTTTTTGGTTCTCAAACTTTCAATTTTGCAATGAATTACAATTAAATCTCTGGTGCTGACTCCCAAGTTGTGTGAAACTGACACTACAAGTCTTTAACATCTCAGGAGCCCAGCACATAACTATAACAATTTTCTGAAGAAATAAAAGGATACATTTGCTTAGCCCTGCTGTCTCTGTAATCTGATTGTAAATCCATTGTCTGACATAAAATGTGATTGCCAGCCAGCAGGAATCCTGGCAGAGACATCAGAATGTCAGGGAGCCATTCATATGTATGTGATTGTGAACCTAGGATTCTGTTTGGGCATGCTGCCTCCTTACTGACCTGGGGTGTATTCAGCAATTTTCCTGCTATGAATGAATTGCAACAGTATCTGTTTGTTGACCTATCTGTCTAACTCCCTGCTATTCTGGGACACATCACCCCCCCAAAACTCTTGTGATCTCTCCTTGATTTCAGCACTGCCTTTTGCCCCTGCATCTGTCATCCTCTATGTTTCTGTCCCCAAACCCAGCCAGCCACAAATTGTGCTCATGGCTCTGGACTCTGTCACGGCAGTCTATGGGGCTCATGAAAAGAGCCCTTCTGAAGCTGCCAGGGTACAGTTTCTCAAGCAATCTCTCACAGCACGTTGAAAGCAGCATCAGTGCTCCCCTCCCTCACTCTGTGGGGCACTTTGCTGTGCCTGTGACTTAATATGAAGCCTCTCTCACTCTGTGCTTCTTTCTGTGCTGCTTTGCTGCTTCATCTGAATAATAAATAATTGACTGTGGGACTGGAGATTTCTCTCTCAGTCATATGGATTATCACTGATCAAAAAGTATCTGGTATGAAGTAATGCTAGTCAGGTACAGAACCTCAGTTTATCTACTTGCTCATATTTTAGCACACTCGCATTTTGTCGTTCCTTTTTTTTTTGTCAGATGTCAACCAGAGGAGCCAACAAGTACAGAAGAGGGTGAACAGCCACATAAGACTTTGATCTTGTCTGCACCTAGTCCTTGTAGTGTGTATGACATTGCCAAATATTTAAACTGCAAATTGAATGATTAAGAGAAACTGAAATTACTGACTGCTGACTATCATATCAGCAATTCTGATAAGCTACCTGCTACTACTTTTGGAAAGCAGAGGCACTACTTTCAACCTTCATGGGTAGATGCATACCCAGTTATAGTGCTTCTCGTGATGCTGCATTCTGTCTACCCTGTGTGCATTTGACAACTCTGCTGCTACCAACAGGAAGAGAGGTGCATTGGTAACACGTGGTTACAGAAACTGGAGAAAGGCTACATCAGACTTTGATGCTCATTTTTAAACAAAGTGCATGGTGCCAATTCTAAAGATGGAGAACGGGTCATGAACACTATGCTTCCTGTGCTGGTCGAGCAGACATTTCTAAAGAAGTCATGATGAACAATGACAACAATGTTGTTGTAAGATGTAATAAGGGGCTTGAAGAAGAAGCAAGAACTTGAAAGTGCTTATATCAATAGCAAGCACCACAATTATCTGCGGAACACAAAATTTATCCCTCAGAGGACACAGAGATGACTCCAAATACCTGGATGACAAGACAATGAACTGTGGAAATTTTCAGGCTCTGCTTGACTTTTGCATCAACAGTAGGGATGAAATCCTGAAACAGAATTTTGAATCGGCAAACAGAAATACTACATACCGTTCTGAGACAATCCAGAATGAAATGACTTTGGTCATTGGAGATCTCATCCAGAGGGACATAGTCACTGAGATCAAGAAGGGTGGCGGATGGTTCAGCATGCTGGTAGATGAGGCGCGCGATGTCAGCAACAAGGAGCTGCTGGTTTTCACCCTTCGTTATGCAGATGAAATGTGTGAGATGCATGAGGACTTTGTGAGCTACATTGATGTCAGCAGTGACACCTCTGGATCATGGATTTCTGAAGAGATCCTCACCCAACTTGATAAGTTGTCTTGAAGCCAGCAAAATGAGGATCCAGTGCTCTGATGGAGCTGGTAACATGGATGGAAAGCACAAAGTAGCAGGACCTAGAATTGAAAGCCAGCATCCTAAAGCCTTGTAGTTTTGGTGTGGGTCTCATCAGCTCAACAGGTGTATTGTCAGAGCTTCGGAAAATCAGATCATCCACAAGATGATGGAAACTGCAGATGAGGCTGTGAAGTTTTCTGAATATCCAGCAAAGAGAGAGACTGTTCTTCGGGAGGAGATTGCAAAGCTGGATAGAAAGAAAGTTAAGCTGCTGCACTTCTGTCATACAAGATGGATTGAACGGCATGATGCCACTGAAGTGCTGATCTCCTTGTACCCAGTCATGGTCAATGCCTTAGAAGAGATAAGCCAGTGATATACAAGATGTGAAGACATAGCACAGACATCTAGTCTCCTGAAGTGTGTGTCCAGCTTCGAGTTTTTGGTGGCCCTTATTGTAACAGCAAAATGCCTCCAGTACTTGTGTGCATTGTTTATGTATGTATGTATTTATTTATGTTTTTGGTAACTGGGTGAGCAAACTGATACAAAGGACCATTTCAGTTTGCAACTCCAGGCTGTACAGTGGCACACACAATAGGTATAAGTTATAGTGCAATAGGTACATATAGAACAGTAGTACAGTGGTATCAGAAACAGTGATACATAAACGACACCCCAGTGCTGCCCAGTGGCGCTCACGGTAGGCGGCAGTGCCTCCAGCTGTTTTCCTTGGCACCACCATCGCCGACCAATCCACTGGCTCCTCTACTGCTCTCCTGGTCCCGCTCCTCGGAATCTCTAGCAAGACACTCCCAGTGTTGCCCCGAGCAGCACTCGTGGTAAGCGGTGGCACCTCCGGCCATTTTCCTTGGCCACCACCGTTGCCGACTAACCCACTGTCTCCTCTACCGCCCTCCTGGTCCCACTCCTCAGACTCTCAAGCAAGACACCCCTAGTGTTGCCCTGAGTGGTGCTCGTGGTAGCGGCAATGCCTACAGATGTTTTCCTTGGCGCTGCCATATCGCCAACGAATCCACTGGCTCCTCTACCACCCTCCTGGTCCTGCTTTTGGACTCTCAAGCAAGGTATAGCCGCTGTTTCTTCTGGAGTCTGTACACTTGTGGCAGCACTCCGATTGGTGTGCCTTTTGATATCTTACCTTGGATTGGCTGAGGAGGAACTCAAAGGCTCCTGACTAGTGCACCAGCAAGCTAGCTCTCTTAACTGCTTTTCCTGCAGCTAATTTCTGTTCCCGGCTCCGGTCTGAAACATTTCAAACCAGTATTTCTGCTGTGTTAATTTTGTGGTACTTAAAACAGCTCCCAGTGACTGTTAGCTCCTTTTGTGCCTTGTTATATATGCTGAAGTTTAATTATCACTGTTTAAATGTAATAATCAGCTGCTACGACACTTAGAGGCTGAATTCATAGTAATAATAGTACTATAACCTGATTGATAGTTTCTTGCTGTATCTAATTGTTATTACTAAACTGTATTGCCTTTACCTGCCTAACAACTACTCTAGCCAAACCCCTCCACTTGCCCTCCCTGCTAACACCTCTTCTCTGCCTACCCTTTGCTCTCACCTGTTCTTCCACTCTCCCTGTAGCATTTCTGCTAACTTGCCCAACTCCTGCCCTATCCCCCTACCTGAGCCATAACACTTAATCGTGCTGATCTCATCTTCTACCTTTGTCCCCCTGTGACCTCTCCCTACCTTACTCTGAATTGCTAATTCTATTCTTTGTTTCAAACTTAGCACCCAACCCCCCGCTGACGGTCTGCCGCCAGTTCTTCAGCCCCTTAAACATAGAAACATAGAATTTGACAGCAGATAAGGACCGTTTGGCCCACCCAGCCTGCCCATTTCCCTACCTACTGGATAAGCAGCAGATCCTAGTTAACCAGCAGCCTACTTCTTTCTACCCCCGACCCCTAGAATTGCCTTATGACTGTCCCATGCATGCTTGAATTCAACCACTGTTTTTGACTCCACAACCTCCTCCAGAAGGCCGTTTCATGCATCCACAACCCTCTCTCTGAAAAAATACTTCCTTACATTACCTCTGAGCCCCCCCCCATCTTCAAATTGTGCCACCTTGTTCTTGCACACCTCTTTTTTGGAACGATGCTACCCTCTTGGACTTTGTTGATTCCCCTGAGGTACTTGAAAGTTTCTATCATGTCACCCCTCTCCCTCCTTTCCTCAAGGCTATACATATTAAGCTCCTTTAGTCTCCCTTCATATGTCTTTCGGTGCAGACCCTGCACCATTTTAGTTGCCCTCCTCTGGACAGCTTCCATCCTGTCTATGTCCTTGTGGAGACTGGGTCTCCAGAACTGCACACAGTACTCCAGATGGGGTCTCACCAGCTGGCTTTACAGAGGGATAACAACTTCCTGTTTTCTACTGGTGATGCCTCTCCCTATGCATCCCAGTATCCCCCCAGCCATCCTTACTGCCCTCTCACATAACTTGCCCACATTTAAGTCATCTGATATGACTACCCTCAGGTCCCTTTCCATTTTTGTTGTTGTTAGTATCTCACCCCCCACTGTGTACTCTTCCCCTGGGTTTTTGTTTCCCAGGTGAATTACCTTGCACTTCTTAGCACTGAATCTAAGCTGCCATACATTTGACCATTCCTCTAACCTTGCCAAGTCTCTTCTCATCCTTTCCACCCCACCTTGTGCATCAGCTGTGTTGCAGATCTTTTGTCATCTGCAAAGAGACATACTTTTCCTTCTAGTCCCTCTGCAATGTCGCTTATAAAGACACTGAAGAGGACCGGTCCTAATACTGAACCCTGCGGTACCCTACTAGTAACCCCCTTTTATTCAGAGTGGACTCCATTTACTATTACCCTCTGTGGCCTATTCTCCAGCCAATTCTTTACCAAGGCTATCATCTTGAGACCCACTCCCAGGCTGGCTAACTTGTATATTAATCTTTTGTGTGGGACTGTGTCAAATACCTTGCTAAAGTTTAGGTAGGTCATGTCCACAACCCCTCCCTAATCTACTACTTTAGTCACCCAGTCAAATAAATCTATTAGATTCGTCTGGCATGACCTTCCTGCTGTGAATCCATGCTGCCTTGGGTCCTGTGCCCCTCTGACCTCTAGGTACTCAACAATTCTGTCTTTCAGAAGTGATTCCATCATTTTCCCTATCACTGAGGTTAAACTAACAGGTCTGTAGTTTCCTGCTTCTGTCCTGCTCCCACTTTTGTGAAGGGGAATCACATCTGCCCTCCTCCAATCCTCAGGTACCACCCCATCCTCCCATGATTTGTTAAAGAGGGTAGTCAGATGTGTCACTAGTTCTACCCTTAGTTCTTTTAGAATTCTGGGATGAATCCCAGCAGGCCCCATTGCTTTGTCCACCTTCAGTTTTAAGAGTTCTTTCAGAACCCTTTCTTCTGTAAATGGGCTGGTATCAACTTCTGTATCCAGAGTGTTTCTATTGTTTGTTTTAGGTACCTCCCCCTCTTCATTTGTAAATACTGAGCAAAAATATTTGTTTAGTATCTCTGCCTTTTCACCGTCACCCTCTGCCCACCTCCCTCCCCTTTATTAAGCCTCACTATCCCTCCCTTGGTCTTCCTTCACTCCCTGATTTACCTAAAAAAGGTTTTATCCCCCTTCTTAACTGAGTTGGCTATCTTTTCCTCAGTTCGGGCCTTTGCTGTTTTGACTGCCTTCCTAGCTTCCTTTTGCTTTAACTGATACAATTCTCTATCCTGCTCCTTCTGTGATTCCTTGTACTTCCTGAATGCTTTCTTTTTCCTCTTGAACCTTCACTGCCACCTCCTTTGAGAACCACAGTGGTTTCTTACATCCTTTGTCTCCTCTTTTGTTTCAGCTCACTATAAACACTCTGTTTCTCCTCTTTTAATCCTAGACACCCCCAGCGTTGCACCAAGTGGCGCTTGTGTTAAGCGGCGGTGCCTCCAGCCATTTTCCTTGGCCGCCCCCATCGCCGATGAATCCACTGGCTCCTCTACCACCCTCCTGGTCCTGCTCTCGGACTCTCAAGCAAGGTATAGCTGCTGTTTCTTCTGAGTCTGTACACTTGTGGCGGCACTCGATTGGTACGCTTTTGATATCTTACCTCAGATTGGCTGAGGAAAACCCAAGGCTCCTGATTGGTGTGCCAGCAAGCCAGCTCTCTTAACTGTTTTTTCCTGCAGCTAATTTCTGTTCCCGGCTCTGGGTCTGAACATTTAAAACTGGTATTTTTCTCCGCCCTCCACCCCCACCCAGGCCTCCTATTAAATACTCTATCTGTCCTCTCCTCCAATGGCATACTCTAATCCTACTTGCTCGCAGACCGCTTCTCCTCCCCACTGCCACATTAAAATTTCTGGTCCAATTAGCTGCACTGCACTGGTTCTGTATACCTCATTTTCTGGCCCTTTCCTAACCTTTTTCCTGAGTAGCCCAATAACTTATATCTCTCGCCCTTCTCAATACCTGACTTTAGCCCTACACTGTCTTTTTAAACTGGAGCCTCCAGTCCACTGCCTATTATAACTCAGTTGTGTTATATTTCTGCCCCGTCACCCTCATTTCTACCCCATTTCTGCTGCTAAACCTTACCTCACCTATCTGCCTGGACTATCCAGTTCCCTAGTTCTTACCCTCTCAAACACACTCACCCCCTCTTATTTTAATATTGCCCTCAGTAAACTGTCCTGTAATAGACTATCTCTCCCCCTCACTTTTTACTTAATCCCTCTCCCTACTTTACTCCCAGTATTAGTGCTGAAAATGTATAAGCAGATGCTGCAATTGCTATTCCTATCAACTACATTTCTGGTACACCTATCAATTCTTGTGGTCCCACATGCCAAAACCCCTCCCCCACACTATCAACCCTATGATTTCACATTTTCAAATCTACTTATTGGTCCTGCAGTATGCTGTGACTCCACACCTTTACTTCTAAACAAGGTCTGGATCCGTCTGGTTACTCATGCCCTCAATTCCAGGTCCCCAATAAACTGTACACTCTCACCTTTTCTGCATCGGAAGCTCTGGTACCTCCTCCTTCTGGCCATTCTGCTCTCTGGAGATATACAGCCCAACCCTGGACCCTTTGCCTCGACAGCCACTCTAACTTCAAATGCCAAAGGCCTACTTATAACACACCATAACATTAGGAGCCTTGAGTGGAACCTTGTGGAACTGGAATCTTGGACCGCACTTTATAAACCAGATATACTGTGCCTTACTGAAATCCGGCTGAAGCCATCCACCTCTTCCTCACGTTGCTCCCTACCATTCTATAATCTTCTAAGAAACTATGATCCACCCAAAAGGGAGAGGCACAGCTATTTTCTACAAATCACACCTCCAGCTCTCTGTAATCAGCTCGTCCCCTATGAACCACTGTGAGGCTCTTCATGCCCTCTTCACCCTTGGCACAAAGAAGTTGCATATTGTCTGTGCCTACAATCCCCCTACCCATGGCTTAAAAGGACTGAAGAGCTACTCAACCAAACCGCTGCCCACTCAGGAAATAATGAAGTTCTTAACCTAGGAGACATTAATATTAACTGGTTGAGAAATAAACACATGACTGCCCTGACTAATCTACAGAGTGTTAACCTACATCAGCTTATCCCTCTACCCACTAGAACCGCTCCCCACTCAAATACCAGTACCCTGTTGGACTGGATCATGACTAATCGCCCTGAGAATGTTGTTGATGCTGGTATTCTGTCTGATGCCATCACTGACCACTCCCCCACTTTCTCTGTCTGGGGTAGAGGTAGGCCTGAACCTATGAAGCCCCATCATTACCTTCTGTAATGCAAACTTTGAGCCTTCTTGTTTGATGTAGCTTGCACAGACTGGTCCTCTCTTTAGCACACCAGATGTTCAAACTGCCCTCACTATCTTTCCTGACTAAATTCCTAGAACTACAAGACAACCACTGTCAACTTTCTACCAGGTGGGTTAGAAATAGGCAGACTCGCTGGCTAAACTCTGACCTGTTATCTAAATTGCGGCACAGGGACAAAATCTGGTCTCGTTATAAAAAATCAAGCCTTCTTGCATACTGTCATGCTTACCGAGCCCTGAGAAATACTGGTAAGAAAGAAATCAAAAAAGCAAAAAGCTTGTACTGCAATGCCCTCCTTATTGACTCCCAGGGTGACCCCAAAAAATGTTGGTCCCATATAAAGTCATTCTTGGGATCGAACCAGTCATCCATTCCAAATGACATGTCTATAAATGGCATCCTTTGTAACAATCCCCTCACTATTGCTAACTTCTTTAATAGGTAATTTGCTGACCTTACCCAATATACTTCCACTTTCCCTACTCTGTCAAACCCTATCTCACCTACTAACTCTTCCTGGCCCACTTTCCATTTCAAGTCCGTCCTAACTAGTGAGGTTCTCAGACACTTAAGAAACATCTCAGAGCATGCTGCTGTTGGGTCGGATAACCTGGAACCCAAGCTCCTAAAGCTAGCTGTACCCCACATAGCTGCCCCCCTTGCTAAAATCTTTTCCCACTCTCTGTGTCAAAGCACTGTCCCAGATATCTGGAAGATGTCCAGAATTACCCCTGTACTTAAAAATGGCGACCCATTTGACCCATTGAATTACCGTTCTATTGCCATCCTATCTGTCCCCAGTAAAATACTAGAGAAAATACTTTCCACCCAAACCACTGATTTTCTACTGAAGCATGACCTCTTAACAGGCACCCAACATGGCTTCCAAGGAATCATGAGTACCACTACCGCTTCTACTAAACTCACGCTTGACACCCTAGTGGCTGTGGACTCTAGCAGACCACGAGGCCATTTTTATCGATATGACCAAGGCATTTGACTTTGTTGACTACCCCATTCTCATTGCAACCCTAAACTCTCTAGGCCTCACCCCAAATGTTGTTAACTGGCTTCATAGCTATCTAACAGACAGGTCCCAATATGTGAAATTTAACTCCACCCTCTCTGACAAGGCTACCATCAACATTGGTGTACTGCAAGGGTCTATTTTAGGTCCTTTGCTCTTCTCTATTTTCATTAACAGCATCACCACAAGTCTTCTCATAACATCCTCCCTACTATATGTGGACGACATTGTTCTGTACTACAGTTCTAACAGCACTGATGACATTAATGCCAGGCTGTCCTGTGAGTATCAGCTTATACAACAGTGGCTTATAAATCACAAACTTGTCCTAAATAAATCAAAGACACAAGCTATGTTATTTGGCTCCAGCCTCAAACTCAAACACTCCCAAACTCAAGTCAATGTCTCCTCCCTAGATGGCACATCTGTTGGAGTGGTTAACTCATTCAAATATCTGGCGGTCACTCTTGACCCATCCCTGAGTTTTGACCTCTACATCCATGCTATCTGTAAGCAGGTAAACTCCAAACTTGGTATTGCCTACCGAACAAGTTATGCGCTCACTCCTCCTGCCAGACTCGTCATTGCCCATGGGATATTAATACCCTTTCTCACTTATGGGGTTGCAACGTATGTTTCAGCTGGAATCTTGAGTCTTCATAAGTGGGATGTTACCTACAATAACATCTGTCGCTTTGCATCCTGCTCCCCATGGTTGAAACATCATTGTTTCCTCTACTCAGATCTAGGATGGCTTCCTCCACTGGAGCTAAGGTCCTACATGCTTGGATCCATTACGATAACATTATTAGATCCTGTACTCCAAAATCACTGGCCTGTCTCTTTCTCTATCAGAAAACCACCTATGCTTTGCACTGTGCGGCAAATGGCCCTGTCCTTATTCGGAGACACCGTACAAATAAAGGTGGTCGTGCCTTTGCCTGTCATGCACCCTATTACTGGAACTCACTTCCTCTAACCTTATGCCAATCTGCATCCACATTTCCTTTCAGAAAGAACTTCAACACTATCTCTTCTCCTCCTACATATGCTCTTGCTTCAAACCACCCTAGTCTTTGCTCTCTAACTCCACTCTCCTCTTGTCATCATCTAGGAGCTTAGGGTCCACCCCAATGTCGAAACACTACCTCTTTATTTCATTTCCTTCTGCTTTATACTTTATTATTCCACTGTCTTCTTTCCTTTCCAGGTGATCCTATCCATCTTCTCCACCCACTCCCCAGCCCCTCCCTTTATCTACCTCTGCTTGAAGGCTATCGCTCTCTCGGCACCTCACTCATCTCCTGCCTGCACAGCTGTCTGGTCACTTATTTTGACCTGCTTGTATTGCCTTATGTAGTTATTAATGCTGTTTTTGCCTTATGTAATTTTTACTGCTGTTTTTTGGTCTCACTACCACAATTTCCCAATTCTGACCTTCTTGTATTCGCCTTATGTTAACTTAAATGTAAATCTTGGTCTAACTACCTCAATTCTTTGTCACATTGTTGCTGTTATGTAACTTGTACCATGTATTTTGTTGTTCTTTGAAGTTTGTGATTGCACTCTTCTGGGTCGTGCCTGAAAATAGTCTTTTTGGCTAGTGTACCTACCCGGTTAACAAATACCAAATAAAAATAAAATATCTTAACAATAGGGGTTAAGGACATAAAAAACAAGTTTATGACAAATGAAGTGATGCTTCTCTACTTGCAGAGAACTAGGACATACACTTACAGCAAATCAAGACATTATTCAGCCAATACAAAGTTTACAATAAAGTGCATAAGGGATTACACTATAGCAATCAACATTTTCACAATGGAGTTAACTAAATGTTGCTCTTCAAGGCTCCGCTCTAGCTGTGATGAAAGTCATGAGGTATGTGAATCATACTTAGGCAGCTCTGAGAGATGTCAGGGACAACATAGAGGAAAATCACTTCAGATGGTACCAAGAAGCTGTAACAATTGTTGAATCTGTTGGGGTTGAGTCAAGTAAGCCACAAACAACTGCACAACAAAGGCACAGAGAAAATGTGGATGCAGAGAACCCTGAAGTGTATTACCACAGAACAGTTTCCTTCCTGGACCACCTCTTTGCAGAGACGGACAGCATATTTTCCTAGCTGCATCAGAGAGCTGCCTTGCCCCTACAGCCATTCCATGGAAGAAGAGCAGGATAACTGCAGTGTGCAGTCATTAGAGGTAAGCTGCTTCATGGATGATCTGCCACACACTGCCCGCAAAATTGCACACATGGTTTATTAGGTGGAAGGACCATGACAGACTTCAAAATAACCTTGTTGATGCCTTTAAAGACTATTGTGATCCACTGCTTTTCCAAATGTTCACACAGTGTTAAGAATATGTGCAACATTCCCCATCACCGCGTGAATGTGAAAGAGTAATCACCTGATTGTGCCTTATTAAGACACACAAGATCACCTATGACAGAAGAGAGACTAACATGTTTAGCTTTAATGTATGCACACACAGAGAATTCATCCACCTTCCAGGATTGTAGAATACGTTTGCCAGAAGGCATCCAAGAAGGCTTGAACTGCCTGACATTTTGAATACTGATGCTGACGGAATGTTAGAACTGCAGATGATTGATGACTGATGACTGCATGGACTGCAGTGTGCAGTCATTAGAGGTAAGCTACTTCACGGATGATCTGCCACAACCTGATATGCTGCATGCAAAATTGCACACATGGTTTATTAGGTGGAAGGACCATGACAGACTTCAAAATAACCTTGTTGATGCCTTAAAGACTATTGTGATCCACTGCTTTTTCCAAATGTTCACACAGTGTTAAGAATATGTGCAACATTCCCATCACCTGCTGTGAATGCGAAATAGCAATCAGCTGATTGTGCCTTATCAAGACCTACACAAGATCAACTATGACAGAAGAGACTAACAGGTTTAGCTTTAATGTATGCACACACACACACACACACACACACACACAAGAATTCACCCACCTTCCAGGATTGTAGAAGAATTTGCCATAAGGCATCAAAGAAGGCTTAAACTGCCTGACATTTTGAATACTGATGCTGATAGAATGTTAGAACTACAGATTATTGATGACTGATGACTGCATGGACTGCACAGTCAGACTGTAGTAATGTAATGTAGCATTACCAATTTCAAATTTAATTTGTACTTAAAAGTTTTTATGTTTCCAAACAAGATAACTGGAAGCAATGTGCACTATTTATTTATTTTATATATTCAGAATTCGGAAAACACCTTTGAGTCAGAGACTCATTTACAAAGGTTCCACGTGACGTTAATGGTACAAACAGTAATAAGGTAAATACAATGCAGGAAACAGGACACACTTGTTACACAGTAATAATACCATTAAATACAGATAAAGGCTCACAATCAGTGTCAGATGATTTTAGATCAAATGAGCATGTAGGCATATAAGCTAGGATGCTTGCAAGTTGGTGGTAGGGGAGGAAAAAGGGGTGGGGGTCGGGGGCAGGAGGAGTGTAGGGTAAGCCACTGATTAGTGACCCTAAAAAATGCTCAGACAAAATTATTTTACCTTGGAACAGCACTGGCAATAAAAACGTGTTTGGGATGTGTTGTTGCCAGCATGGAATCTTTGTAATAAAGTGTGAATCAGGCAGCCTATCACAGTCTGTTTTATTTCCAAAGTGAAAGCCTAAGTACCCACCTTTTTATGTTGATTGCATGCATGTGCAAGAAACATATTGTGGCAACTTACTGCAGAAGCAGGTTGTGGAGGCACGGCACTGTTGTGGCCAATGCCCCCACTGCCTTTTGAGGCTTGGCCCGTGTTCCCCAATGGGGTGGCACACTGCTGCTGACACTAGTTTGGCCATTGTGCCACAACCTTGAAATGTTCCTGCCACTGCAATCAGGGTCCACCTCATCATTGCAGCACCAGCCATTCCACTGCAATAAGGGAGCGACCCATCATTACTGGTCGGAAGTTGAGTAACATTGTATTATTTGAACATGGTGTCTGCTGCCATGTTCACAAACAATATGACTGAGCCCCTAGTGCGGAAGGTGCCCAACCCCTCAGCGGCATGTGCCCCCCACGCAACAGTCGGCTTCAGTCCCATGCGAGTTCAGGTTGCCGACAGGGCAGCCTACCCTGCGCCAGCATAATGGTCCCCCACCTCCAAAACATTCAATTTATGCCGAGGGTGCCCAGTCCCACATGGTTTGTCCCCCACACCCATGTGTCCCGACAGGGGTTCCCAATCCCCTGTCAGCTACAGCCCACCCAAATCATTCAGGTGGCATGCTGGGAGCCCACCCCAGCATGCCCAATGCCCTGTTAAGAAAAAACATCCTGTAATGTTTTTAAAACCTGTAAAAGAAAACCGCCTCGTGGTCTCCTGCCTCTCCTAAAACCTCGCCACCCACTGTGCACCCTGCCTCCCACACACCCCCACCCCATACTACTGCCGAGTCCAGGCGACGATCTTCGTGGACCGGGAACACGCCTGCACTCTTCAAAGACCTAATTCCACAAACTGAGGAAATGCCGTAAGCTATATAATGGCATAAATAGGACTTTTCAACTTCTTTGCATATCTCAGGCATCTTTGGAATTTTGGCACCAAATTTTCAACATGGGGTTATTGAGCCCCTCCTCATGAATTCAGCCACTGTCACAGAGATATTGGTCCTGAAAGGTGATTTCATGGTCACTGCGTGGAATCACCTTTCAGGACCAATTAATGAAACAACAATACCAGTGTTCATGAGGTAGGCTCTCAAAAAGTCTATTTTGCAAATTTGTTGGGGAAAAGCCAAAAAATGACTGTTTTATGAGCGTGTGTTGTGCACATGCTATGCACACTTGTAACTTCGACATTTTGCAATATTCTCACTCCAGATTTTAAACTTTGCCATTTTTACACACTTCCTTATGAACAGTATAGCTGTCATTTTTCACATCCTTGCCAAAATGTGTTTTCGTAGTTCCAGCACAGAATAGCGCGGTCACTGTGAGAAATCAGTGTTCAGGACACATTACAAAAACTGCATTGACTCTGTTCATGAGCAGAGGTCCTAAAATGCCTATGTTGAAAATTTTGTGACAAAAGTCCATAAAATGAGTGTGTTATGAGCGTGTGTTATAAGTTCCATGCAAGCTCGTAACCTCCAAATTTGCAATATTTTCACTCCAGATTTTCAGCGTTGCCATTTTTCCACACCTCCTTATGAACAGTACAGCTGTCATTTTTCACATCCTGGCTGAAATGTGTTTTTACACTTCCGGCACGGAATAGCACGGTTGCTGTGGGAAATCAGTGTTCGGGACAGATAAGGAAAATTACAGTGACACTGTTCATGAGCAGAGGTCCTAAAATGCTAATATTGAAAATTATTGTGATGAAACTCCATAAAATGACGGTGCTATGAGCGTGCATTGTGCAGTTTCAACGCACCTTTGTAACTTGCCAAATGAGTAATATTTTCACTCCAGATTTTCAACACTGGCATTTTTCACAACTCCTTATGGACAGTTGTTTTCACACTTCTGGTACAGAATAGCACACTCGCCTTCAGAAATCAGTGTCTGAGACAGATTAGGATCGAGCGAGTGAGAGAGGGGGAGTGACCAAGCTCAAGTGAGCTCTGTCAGGACTGCTGCAAATTTCTTTGTGGGCAGAAAAAGGCTCAAATGCAGGGAGGAGCCCAGTACAAAAGGGCAGCCTGCAGTGCCGGGAGAAACAGAAAATGCGAGTGAGGAAGGGGGAGTGAGTGAGCTCAACAGAGATCTGTTGGGACTGCTGCACATTTCGCTGTGGGCAGAAAAAGGCAACAATGCAGGCAGGGGCCCAGTACAAAAGGGCATCCTGCAGCAGTGGGAGAAACAGAATGAGCGAGTGAAAGAAGGGGAGTGAGCAAGCTCAACGGAGCTGTATCGTGAATCCTACAGGTTTCTTTGTGGACAGAAAAAGGCACCTATGCAGGCAGAAGCCCAGTGCAAAAGGGCAGCCTGCAGCACTGGGAGAAACAAAATGAGCAAGTGAGACAGGGGGAGAGAGCGACCTCAATGGAGCTCTGACAGGACAGCTGCAGATTTCATTGTGGGCAGAAAAAGGTGCCAACGCTGTCAGGAGCCCAGTACAAAAGGGCAGCCTGCAGTTCCAGGAGAAATAGAATGAGCAAGTGAGAGACGGGGAGAGTGAGCGAGCTCAATGGAGCTGTGTCGGGACTGCTGCAGATTTCTTTGTGTGAAGAAAAAGGTGCCAATGCAAGCAGGACCCAAGTACAAAAGGGCAGCCTGCAGCATTGGGAGAAACAGAACAAGCAAGTGACAGAGGGGGAGTGAGCGAGCTCAGTGGAGCTCTGCCGGGACTTTACAGTCGTCCACCCTCCCGCCCATGGTCCTCTGTTGTATTATATTACAGCAGGGTCTCTGGAGTAGAGACAAAGCAATGACTGGATACCTTAGGATTGCTGTAATAATACAGATTAAGTTGTTCTGTTTATTTCTCTAAATGACCGAAGTACTGAGCTATACTGTTATGATTGCTGTAATAATACATATTTATTCTGTTTATTTCTCTGACTGAGCTGAGTAATACTTGGAGAGCAATAGGATTTCTAACTGGGCTAAGTGAAACTATATGAGAGCCGAGAACCAAAAGTATAGTAGCTGAGGGGTGAAAAATGGACAAGGAGGCTTTAGGATCGCTACAGTAATATAGTATGTAATGGATGAGATTTGAGACCGAATTACCCCGGTCGGCAAGGGGTCAGTAGGGGGACTACTGTGGGGGGGACAGGAATTTGAGTAAATTGGGGCCTAACAGTTGTAGTAGGGTACAGAACCTGGGAGTAAGAGCCCCTAACATAAGATGGGGGCCAAAATGGGGCAGGTGCCACATGTCAATAGGGTGGGCATCTTTGGAAGGGTGGAGGGGTGTACAGCGTGTGGGTCCACCATGATCCTGGACTGGGCTTGGAGGATGGGGGGAGGTGTATGGTCCATAGATGACTGGCTAGTTTGAGAGAGGAACTGTGGAGGTTAGGGAGGAGTCTAAGTGGCAGGGCAGATGAGTATGGTAGGCATCCTGAGGATGAATAGGGGATGGCAAACGGTGATGGAGGAAGAATAACTAGGGACTGAAACTGACCCCAGTATCAGAGGCACTAGCAAAAAAGAGAGGAGAAGGAAGGGGGTGCCTGAGGTGAGGGTGGGGGCTTCCTGGTGGGTGAAGAAGAGACCACAAGGAGTACCAGGGGAGAGAGCAGATGGCTACAGGTAGGGAGGGACCGGGGTGGCATGGAGGGGAACAACTAGGAGGGGGTAACTGATAGGGGGAAGAGATGTAGGACAGGTATTGACTAGGAATAGACTGAAAACTCTGCTATCGGACAGAGCGGGGGGAGCAGGAACATACTGAAGGGGGATGGACAAGCGGGGCAAGACAGGGAAGGCAACAGGTTGGAGAAGAGATAGCGAAGACAAAAGGGTAGAAGGGGCTATTAAGGAAGGAGGGGGGGTGGTGACTGAAGGAGAGAAGGCTACAGGAAGGGGAAAGATGAGAGAGGCATCACTATCAGGGTAGAAAGGAATGGGGCCTCTAAATCGACAACAGTGGGGACAGGAGAGGGGTTGGAAATCAGCAGGGGAGGAGGGGAGGTCGATGTGGGAAGCCCACTAGGAAGTAGTCAGGCTGGAAAAGGGTTCAAGGGGGCTGGGAGGAATAAGGCAGAGAAAAGGGGTGTGGCTGAAGTAGGGCGTACAGACACAGAAGTCACAGAGGGTGCAGTTGGTGGGGGTAAGGGACAGGGAAGAACGAATACTGGGGTGGTGGAAGGGGCATTAGAAGAGAAAGGGGGAAGGGTAGGGGGGTACTCACCCTGGGGGATTCTATACTGAAATGGGTGAGATGGGGTGGACATGGGGAAAGGCACAGCCATATTTGGGTTGAAGCTGTCCCCAGGTTTACTGCAGGAGGGGCGAGGCAGGGCAGGCACTGCTCAAGCGTGCAGCAGGGGGGAGGAAGAAACCTCATTTACTGTTGCATGTGGGTACAAATGACTTGGCGGGGGACACTGTGGACATAGTGAGGGGGGGAGGTTTGAGTACTTGGGCAGACAGTGTGAGGGGGGGAAGTTGGTGGCATTCTTGGAGGTACTGCCAGTACCATGTGCAAGCATGGGGAGGAAGGTTAGGCTTGAGGAGTTTGAGTGGCTAAGGGATTGGTGCCACATGAAACATTATGGGTTAGTGACTAACTGGGGTAGGGACGGGGAAACAGTGACTTGGCCGTGGGGACAGGCACACTGGAGCAGGAAGGAGGGCAGTATAAAGGCAGCACTGCTGCCAGGCTACTGGCACTGATGGTTGAGGTGCTGGACACCACACCTCACGCCATGCTGGTGACCCAGGTTCGACTCAAGCCCTGGCCACCAGGGGTTGGCAAGGGAGGGATAGGATTGAGCATCCAGAAGACTACCTCCATCCCGGGGCAGGATCCAGGGACCCACTGCTCTGTAGCAGTCCCTGGTGATGACCGTGGATGCTACTACAGAGGTATAGTAAAGGGTGGTGGAGTGTGGCAGATGTTGTCATGCCTAAGCGTCAATGCACACCCACACTTCTAAAAGGGGAGATAAGTGGAAAATGGGCTACGGTCAGGCAGCATGAGCTTCCGACCCCCCCGTCCATCCTGAGTGGTGCCTCCTCAACCGGATCCTGCTCCAGTGGGTCGACCTGGGAAGTTCCTTACCACCCCAGCACAGGAGTAATCCATGGGGGTGAGCAGGTCGACCTGATGTCAGGGGCAGGGCTAGGGGGCTCAGTCGGGATGACCAAGCCAGCCGTAGCCCTGTGAGAAAATATGTAAAAAAAAATAAAAAAAGCCAGGATAAGAGGGGTATATCTCTACTAAGGTGGATTTAAACAAATGGGGGGGTCAAAAGACTGAGGTTGGTAGAAAGGTCCAGACAGGGGAGCTTGATGAGCTCACCACCCTAGATATAGGTAAAGGTGGTGGTGTAGTAACCCTGGAAGGGGGCAGGCAGACTGGTTTGAGTGTAATACAGAAGGTACCATCACCTGGTAAGAATTAGAAGGAGAAAGGGGAGGACTACCGGGAGAAGGGATACAGGCCAAGGAGAAGAAGAGTGAGGAGAAGGAGGAGAAGGAGGGGTATGGGTGGAAGGTGGTCTGACTAAGTGGATAGAGAACTGGTTACAGGGGATGGTGCAGAGGGTGGTGGTGGTGGGTTAGCTCTCGGCACCCAGAGCAGTGACAAGTGGGGTGCCGCAGGACTCAATGCTTGACCCAATGCTATTTGGGCTCTTTATCTCTGATATAGCACATGGAGTGGGAAACGGGTTAGTTTGTATATCCGTATGTACCACCAAAGCTGCACTGGAGGCAGGCATCTTGTTGCTCAGTGTGCCTTTCTGGTGAAACAATTGCAATAAATAAATAAATAAAGGGAAAGAATTGTTGAGCTCCTAGAGGCCAGTGAGGCACAGGACCCAAGGCAGCATAGAGTCACAGTGAGAAAGTCATGTCAGACGAGATCTAATCAATTTCTTTTACTGAGTGACCAAAGTAATTGACCAGGGAGGGGCTGTGTACATGGCCTACCTAGACTTTTTTTTTTTTAACTTTATTTTTATTTTAACCACAACATCTTGTCAAACATTCAGTATCGATTACAAGTACAGTACATTATTTATACATTTACAGCTGATCTCCTCCAGTGGCATTCCTATTGGTTCACTGTTCTGTTAATGCTATTACTGAGTCGTAGCTTCATTTCAAAGTTGTTTATGATGTTGCTTAAGTTAACTTAATATAAATCTTAAAACACTCATTTAATTTATAAATCTATTATCTTGAAAAAAACAATAACTTAAAGTTCATTAACCTAAAAACTTAAAATAAAAGACTGCCATCCGCTGCCCCTCTCCTCTCCCTCCCACTTTATTTTCTGTCAGACCATTCTTTCTTTCATTATCTTCCCACTCCTCCTCCTCTGGCTTCCTCTTTAGATTAGCAGGAACAAACCGGTCAAGGGTGAACTAATTATTCTTTTATCATATGTTTACCACATATATCTCCCATCTAGTCCATCTGTCGAGAAACTGGGCCTGCCTGTGCTGAATCACAAAAGTGATCCTCTCCATCTCTTGTATTGAAGTGACTAAGTTAACCCATTCTTTTATAGTGGGGCTATCTCTCTGCCACCGGCGTCTTGTAAGGGCCTTGAGTGCCGCTACACACAGGATGTGCCAAAGGTATTTGGCTTCATGTCCCTTCAAGGTCTTAGGGTCAATTCCCAACACTATATGCTTAGGGCCTATGTCCATAACTTCTGTAATGATTGCTTTTAGGTGTTTTATAAGATCCCCCAGTAGTCTCTTATGCCAGGAGCATTGCAAAATGTGTGTATGTGTGTGACCCATGAGAGGTTTCCCCGCACTCTCTCAACATGCAGGGCTGCCTCCAGTTTGAATCTGGCCTGGATCTTAGGTACAGTAAAATATCTTATTCTAGTTTTCCACCGGAACTCACGCCAGGTAGGCAAGCTGGTGGAACCCCACTCCCCCCTCCAGCTCCTTTGCCACTCAATATCTCAATATCTTCTAGTTTCTCTCCTAGTTCCTCTTCCCACTTAATTTTAGTTCCTCTGGTACCATATCCTTGATCTATCTTCTGTCCTCTTGCCTTGTCCACCATTATTGGCCTCACCCTTCCTCTCCAACCTCCCCATCTCCTCATTCCCCACTCTTAAAGGGCCCTTGGGTGGTAGCTTGTGCCCCCACATGACATCCAAATGGCACCCCATTCGCAGGATCTTCCTCCTCCTCCTCCTCCTACTCACATCAGGTAATGTTCACCCTAACTCTGACCCTGCCACAGCGAACGCACCTACCTTCCCCTCAACCACCGGACTATGTATTGCCGCCCTTAACGTCTGCAGCCTCCTAAAAAAATGGGACGCCTTCCAGGGCTGGGTCTACCAACACCAACTGGATATTATTGTGCTCACTGAAACCTGGCTCTCCCCCTTGACCCCTGACTCGTCTATAAACCTCACAGGGTACAACCTTTTCCGGGCGGATCAACAAGGTAAACATTGTGGGGGCTGTGCTGTATATACTAGGGAGGTCCTCCATGAACAACTACTCCCCACCCCCCAACTCCATCCTGGCCCACAGGCCATCACTTTAAAAGTCACACTAGGCACAACAAAATCCCCCCACTCCTCATCACCACAGTCTATATCCCTCCCAGGGAGCAGACACGGGCCTTCCACTCCATTCTGTCTGCCTGGCTACACTTCCGCCTCTAGCCAAGAAAATCATATTAGGGGACTTTAATATCAACTGGATAGACAAAGCTGCCACACCACTTATAGATGCCGCTACTGCCCAGGACCTTACACAGCTCGTCACATCCCCCACCAGACTAAACCAGCGCACCGGGTCCTCCTCACTACTGGACTTAGTGTTCACCAACAGCCCAAAATAAATCGTCAGTACAACTGTACTCCCAAATGCCATTAGTAACCACTCTCCGGTACTCTGCCATTGGACGGGAAAAGCCCCCAAACCCCCAAGACTAATCTACCAGCGCAAACTTGGCCCAGGAAAACTTGCCCAACTAAAATCTATCTCAGGTCGATGGACTGGTCCATTGTCACGAATACCTTTGACACTGGCCTAGCCCTAAACCACTTCATCCTTGCCTTTAACAACATCTGTGACAAAGTCACCCCAATCACCAAAAGAGTGGCCAAAGGTAACCCAGTGCCATGGGTCAGTGACCACCTCCTGGATCTCATGCGTAATAGAGACTCCCTATGACACGTCTCTGAGACTGGCCTGCCAGCTGACAGGCAGAAATATAGAGAAGCTAGGAACAAATGTACATGGTCCTTGCACAAAGCAAAGTGAGCATTACCAGACCTCACTCACCAACTCCTGGGGCTCAGGATAAAGTTCTGGAACAACATCAAAGACCTGCGTGGCAAAGCTACCAACTCCACCCCAGCCAGCTCAGGGTTGATGGGTGCCTTACCTCCTGACCCAGCCCGAATGGCCAATGCCTTAACGACCCTTCTCCAATCTTAGTCGGTTCTCCTCCTAACTTCTTTGACCCTACCCCGGACACACACCCACCCACCCATGTGCCCCACCCTTCGCCTGCATGTCATCTCTCCCAAGGATGCTGAGCCTTACCTCAGGAGGGCTCTAAGTCACTCCCGATACAGCAGTGACACCCTAGACCCAGAGTACCTGACTCTCACTCACCGAGAGATTATGACCCCCTCACCCATATTCAAATCGCTCCTTATGCCAGGAAATTCCCTCCCACTGGAAATCTGCCCATATCCGCCCATCTTCAAAGTGGGACCATGCCCTTACTAACAACTAACGACCCATTTCCATTCTCCCTCCCCTATCCAAGGCCCTTGAGAGGATAGTCTCTGACCAACTAACAGTTTACCTAGACAAATACAACCTGCTTGGCCCACAACGCCATGGCTTCTGGAAGGGCCTGGCACACCTGCGGCCCTTCTGGAGACTCACCTCATTACATCCACTCAGCTCTAGATGGAGGATATATCGGAAGGAGCTGTCTTCATAGATCTTACCAAGGTGTTCGACACTGTCAGTCATCATCCACCCTACTGTCCACTCTGACTAGTACCGGTTTCTCCCCCGGATGCCCTGAGTTGTTTCTCCAACCACCTGTCAAACCGCTCCCAGCAGGTTAAGATAGGTGACACTGTCTCCAGTAGACTACCCGTCCTCTCGGTGTGTCCATGAGGAGTCTGTTCTGAGAGCCATAGCTTTTCTGCCTCTTTCTAAGATTCCCTCCCTAAGACCTGCCCACAGGAACCTTCTCCTCTATGCAGATGGCGCCATCCTCTGATCCGTCCAACACTGACCCTCTGCAGCTCAGCTGCCCTCCAATCCTCCTTCAGCACCAGGAGAACTATGGCTTGCAGGCCCATTGCCTTGTCCTGAACTATTCCAAGACTAAGGGTTATGTACTTCTCCCATCCATCTAATTCAAAAAGGCACTATGCCCACAACTTGGGACTGCCAACCATACCACCCTTGACCAGGTGGACTCCTTCAGATATCTGGGCCTAACACTTGACCCTGCACTCACATTCCACCAGCATATCCACCTCCTTTCTACTACCCTCAGCGTGCAGCTCGGGGCTCCTGTATCGCCTCAAACACTGCTTTACCCCAATGCCTTAAGGCTAGCTGTCTCCTCCTCAGTCCTCTCCCTACTAGATTATGGTCTAGTCATCTAAGGCAACTAACTCCTCAGCACTCAACAGACTACATGTCTCCCTAAATAAAACTTCGCCTCACTTTGAGGCTGTGACCGGCTAACTCATACATCACACACTGTACAATGCAACCAACTGAGCTTAGCCTTGACAATAGGCTCCAAGTTCCACATGCCTCTTGGCAAAAGTTTGCTCTTGGTCCCTGCCCTTCAGGTCTCGCACCACTAATAAGACTGGCCCAATCGCTTAAGCACACTCGGAGTTATGGTAAACACCTACTGTCTGTCCCCCACTGCTGGTACAGTACTCCCTATACCAGAGGTTCTTCAGCTGCGAGCCCCATCCTGGATGAATAGTCTGCCCCCACCGATTGCAAATGAGAACAGATTAGGATCCTTCAAAACCGCCTTAGATCCCACCCACAGGCCTCAAACTTTTGTGCCTGTCCTGACTAATACTTCATCCAATGACTGCCTAGGCTGCGGCTGGCTCCCCTCATAACCCTGCCACTTACAGAGTCCCTCTTGTATAGCTCAGCTCTGTTATACCATATTGTGTTGCTTGTTGCCCTGCACTGTTATGCCATGTTGTGTTGCCTGTCTGCCCTAACTTGACCTAGGTCTCCTCTGTGAGACCCACAAATGCCTCTGTAACTACTGTTTATGTAATACCTGACTATGTACTACTGTACTGCTATGTAACCTCTCTTCTCGTATGTAATACATGTGACGTGGAACCTTTGTAAAGGAGTTCTTGACTCAAAGGTACTTCCGAATCTCCAATAAATAAATAAATATTTGGAGTATAATAGTGTGATGGCCCCTCGTCCCATCGGCGAGGCCCATATTTTTTCAAAGGGAGGGGGAGGTACATCTGAGGCCCCCACCATTGCTGGCTTATTTAACTCTGCACAAATTCAGTTTTTCACTTGATAATATTTAAATCTGTCCCTTGGGATCAAGTCATATAGAGTCTGTGCTGCTTTGAATGGGATTGGCGTGCCTCCTTTCAAAATCTGCCATGGGGAATAGAATCCCCTACTGAGCCTGGGTCTTCAACCAAGGGTCATGGGTTGCTTAGGACAAAATCGCATTCAGGCCTACCACTTATACTTCCACATGTGTTGCACTGTGCACTCTCTATTGGTCCCTCTCCTCCATCCTTCTAGGCTGCTTCCATCCCCCACAACTTTTGACCACCTAGCTGGGCCTACAGTTGTCTATTAAAAACAATAGCTTGCAGTGGGGGATCTTCCACTTGGCCTACTTCTATATTTTTCCAATGGGAAATTAAATTCGGGTGCTGCCACATTAATACTATTTTCATCTGTGAAGCAGTCCAGTACCCCAGCAAGTATGGAACTGCCAATCCCCCTTTGTCCTTGGGTAGATATAAAATGTTTTTGGAAATCCTCGGTCTTCTTGCCCCCCAGATAAAGGAGAGTAATTGTCTCTGCCAAGTTTCTAGCATTTGGTGAGGGACTCTACATGGAACTCCTGAAATAAGTATAAGAAACGGGGAGTATGTTAATTTTGTGGCTTTGTACCCGTGACAGCAGAGACAAGGGTAGAAAGGCCCATCTCTTGTAATCTTGGGTTATATCATTCACCAATTTGGGGTAATTATCTCTAAAAAGGCTTAATGGGTTCAATCCTAAATAGATCCCTAGGTATTTTAATTTATCCATTCCCCACAGCATTGGAAACCTTTTCCAGAACTCTAAAGGGACTTATTCGTGTTTAAAGTGTAGCCTGAAACCTCTGAGTATTTCTGAATTTGACTGAACGTCTCAGGGAGGGAAGTTTCTGTTGCTCAAAAAAGCAGGACGTCATCTGCATATAACCCTAACTTTATGTTCAGCCCCCACTTCCACTTCATTTATCTCAGAATTCTGGCGATCGCCTGAGCCAATGGCTCTACAAAAATGGCAAATAATAGGGGAGAGAGGGGACATCCCTGCCTCATGCCTCTTTTCAAAGGAAAGGCCTTCCCCAGGTGTCCATTTATTCACACACATGCTTTAGGGGTAACATAAAATTTGGTTATCAGTGTGGAGAATGCCTCCGGAAAACCAAAGCCTACCAGGGACACCTGCAAAAAAGGTCATAACACCTTATCAAATGCTTTTTAGGCATCCAGGCTCACGACCAGGGCTACTTGTTTCATCTTGTTTAAATGATCTAAGACATCCACGGCTCAACGGACACCATCCTGGGCATGACTTCCCATGACAAACCCGTCTAATCTATATGCACAATCTGTGGAATAATGCTTTCAAGTCGCCTGGTCATGATACCCGCCATTATTTTATAGTCTGTGTTTAATATTGATATCGGCATATATGAGGCACATAGTTGAGAGTCCTTGGTGGGCTTGGGTAACACTGCAACCACTGCGTATTTCCAAGATTGAGGAATCTCACCATCTTCTACTAGTAAGGAATTGTATACCCTTCCCAGGATTGGTACCAGCTGACCTCTGAAGAGCTTATAAAACTCCGCTGGGTAGCCATCCAATCTTGGGCACTTCCCTGTCTTAATTCTGGCTATTTTGACTGCTATTTCACATTCTTTTATAGGTGAAACCAGCCTGGTAGTTTCCCCCTCTCCAACCTGCTGTAACTGCAAGTCCTCTAAGTATTTGGCTATCTTTTCTGCCACAGGCGGAGTACCCATCTGATACAATTTCTGATAAAAATCAGTAAAGGTATCGGCTATGTCCACTGTATCAGTCTTGTAATGACCTGTGTATGGGTGTTTGATTTTAGTTGTAGTAGCTTTGACCTTTTTCTGCCTCAATCTGCTGGGCATTAGTCTTGATGCCGAGGTCCCCCCCTCGTAATACTTCTGCTTGAGCTATAACATATTTTGTTCTATCTTATATTGTAAAATCGAATTTAGGGATCTCTTAATTATTTGCACCTCTTTTCCTTTTTTGGTGTCATATTTCTCTTTTATAGAGTGCTCTATCTCCTTTATTTGGGTTTGCAGAGCTGTTCTGTGGGCTTCTCTCTCCCTCTTACATTGTACTGCCTTTGAGATAAGGTTCCCCCTGAGAACCACCTTTATTGTATCCCATAGGGTAGAGGGGTTAACCTCGGGAGTGTCATTATGCAGAAGGATATATTTGATCATCTCCCCCACTGATTCCTGATCTTCCTTTTTCTGTATTAAGGCTAGGTTAAGGCACCATAATGTCCTTTTCCTGCTTTGTCCTAGCTGTAATTGCATTAACAGGGGTGCATGGTCAGAGAGATAAATCTCCCCTATTTCAATTTTCTTCAACAGATTTGTATTTTGCTTCGATATTAAGCAGTAATCTATTCTGGTATACGTTTTATGCACTGCAGAGAAAAAGGTGTAATCTCTATGCTGACCGTGAAAATCTCTCCACATGTCCAAATATCCTAACTCTGTCAGGAGCTTGTTAACCTTAGAGGCCACTCTCCTATCTGACCTAGGAACCCCAGAGGATGTATCCAAATAGTCATTTAATGCAAGGTTCAAATCTCTGCCTATAATTACAGTTCCATCCACCCACTCTGTCAATTTCATGCAGAGTCTCCTGTAAAAATCATAATCTGAACCTGAAGGGGCATAGATTGAGGCCAATGTAATTATTTGGCCATTGTAAACCCCTTTCAAAGCTGCCAAGCAACCCTCCACATCCAGTATATGGCCCTTAGTTTCAAAGGGTATGCTCTCCCTCACTAGAACCACAGTTCCCCAGCGGTGACCCCCTTAAAATGTGGAAGCCACTACCTGGGAGAATCCAAATTTTGTTTAATTTATCATGTTCAGGTGAGGAGAGGTGCGTCTCCTGGAGCATGCATAATTGTGTTCCGGACTTCTTGACGTTGCTAATGATTTTACTTTGCTTAACATTAAAGGAAAGTATGACATTATTTGTCTTAGCCATTTACCTTCGTGTTGGATTTCCTGCATAATTATTCCAGGGCAGAGTGGAACGTGACCTCTGAGGGGCCGGGAGCACAGCAGCAGACCTAACAGCAGTCCTTAAAAAGTACGACTTGGTTATAAACAGAATAGCAACATCTATAACTATAATATCTATAACTAAGCTGGTTAAAACTATCTTATACCGGCATAACATTTTATATATACCGACAAGAAAACTTTTAATAGGAAATAAACTAACGGGGAACTTCCAAAGAAGAAGGCCTAGCAATGCGAGGCCTTTTTGCCTTTCCCAATAGTTGGGGAAGTGGCGGAAAGGGGTATTGTATTTCCCTATTGAAAGGGACCCCTTTCCTGAGTCCAAACCAAGGTGGTAGGGCTCAAGATACAGTGAAGTACCAGTGAACCAGAACACGTTAGAGTTCACTGCAGCCAATTGCTTTTGCCACCCTCCCAGTCAACCCACTCTCTTTTTTTACTATCATTTAGTCTCATAGAGAAGGTTCCTCTCCACAAGATTCTCACATTTATCCTTCAAACCAAAAACCTATAAGAAGCAATGTCCCTTATCTAGGTATCTAATCTTCATTTTGTCATCCATTGCAAACTATTACATTCCCCTACTATAACAGGGCTGCTAATTTTAAACTGTCTATTATTCCTTCTGTACTCACCTTGAGAGCAGTATATTCCTTTCCCATCTCTCTCTCTCTCTCTCTATCCCCTCCCTCCCTGTGTCTCAATCCCCCCAGAGCATTGTTATTTTAAAATTAAAGCTTTTTCTTCAACCAGGTATCCCACATAGTAAGTATCCACCCTACAGAGGATCAGTTTTCCCTGGAGCATCCTTAATTAACTGCTGGGGGGGGGACAGAGGAGGAACTTCAATCTGCACATTTAAAATCCATATTGCTTAGTTGTGTCTGTTCTGCAAAGTTAGCAGTGCTTTTATTTCGTCTACGTGGGTGGGAACTTCTTAGAACCCTCTGTTCAGCCAAAAGAGGAATCGGGTACCATCTTATGATACACTCGAGACATGATTACTTGAAGCACAGAACAGACCTCCCCCTTCAACACTCGTCTTCCTCGCCATCATTGCTGTCCATGCAACCTGGTAATTTTTTCATTCGATCTAGTAGCAGTGAGGTTGTATGCATGGCGAACTGGCTGGGACCTTTTTTCCAACTCCTAGAAGGAACTTTCTCCCAGAGCCTCTCCAACTCCCTCCATTTCTGTGATGGCAGTTTTAAAGGGGCAGGGAGATCCAGACCATGTTTCGAAAGGGCTGCATACGCTTCTTGCGCTGAGTCATACACCTTGGGCCCTTCCTTCCAATGGATTCTGAGGTGAGCTGGGTAGGGCGTTTGAAATTTTATTTGTTTTTCCCTCAGGAGTTTTAGTATTGGACTGTGCTCCAGGTGCTGCTTTTGGATAATGGTGGGGTAGTCCTGATTGAAAAATAGTCTCAAATTCCAAATATTTAACTTCTTTTTTTGCCATGCATGTCAGAGAATGTCTTCCTTTGTTCGGTAACTGCGAAATTTTATTATAATTGATCTTGGATGTGCTGCTTCGTCTTTCGGCCTGGGCATTAATGCTCTATGTGCACATTCAATTCTCAGCTCATAAGTAGCTGGCAGCTCCAGTACATCCTTCAGTAAGTCCGTGATGAAATCAGACATTAGGCCTTTCTCCGCTCCCTCCTTCAATCCATATAGCCTCAAATTGTCCTGTCTAGAGCAATTTTCATGGTCAATACATTTATTTTCAAGATCTGTGACATGGTGACATA
The DNA here is from genome assembly GCA_016271365.2 of Neoceratodus forsteri. Lineage (NCBI taxonomy): Eukaryota > Metazoa > Chordata > Ceratodontiformes > Ceratodontidae > Neoceratodus > Neoceratodus forsteri. Next base: position 1,701,764,560 of record CM028129.1, on the reverse strand, counting down.
GGGCGTGAACTGTTTGACCAATATGAAGAATGTCATCTTTGGCCTCAGAGATACGGTCTTCTGACTCTTGGACCCTGCACTCCACCTGTTGCATATTTTGGTTTAGTTGGTGGAACTCTGCTTTGTTTTCTGCACGCATTTTCTTAATCTCTTTGAGGAGGACATCAGAACTCCGTCGGGTGAGGCTGTCCATCTCCTCGTCCATGTCGTAGGCTGCAGCGTGGTCCGCCATGTGGATTGAGCTCACCGTGCTGTTCAGAGTGGCATTTTGAGCACCCATAACTTCTTTGACCCCTTTTGTTTGCTATGGACAGGATCAGGCTCCTTTCTATTTAGCAGTAGTTCCACTTGAAATTTGGCTTCTTTTTTATTAGACCAAAAATCTGTTATTTGATGGTTTTAGAGAGGGATTTCCAGCAGGTAGGCTGGGGGGGCTGGGTTCTCAGCTGCGTGCCTGATCCATGGCGGAACCAGGAGTCGGCCTACCTAGACTTTAGCAAGGCATTTGACACTGTCCCACACAAAAGATTAATAAACAAGTTAGCCAGCCTTGGAGTGGGTTCCAGGGTTGAAGCCTGGGGTAAAACATTGACTGGGGACAACAGGATGCAGAGGGTAATAGTAAATGGAGCCCACTCTGAATGGGGTTACCAGTGGGATACCACAGGGTTCAATACTGGGACTGGTCCTCTTTAATGTCTTTGTAGGTGACATTGCAATGGGACTGGAAGGGAAAGTATGCCTCTTTGCAGACTACACAAATATCTGCAACAGGGTTGATACACAAGAGGGGGTGGAAAGGATGAGAAGGGACTTGGCAAGGTTGGAGGAATGTTCAAATGTATGGCAGCTTAGTTTCAATGCAAAGAAGTGCAAAGTAATGCACCTGGGAAACAAAAACTCAGGGAAGACTACATAATGTGGGGGGGAGGTACTAATAACAGCAAAAATGGAAAGGGACCTGGGGTAGTCATATCAGATGAATTAAACATAGGCAAGCAATGTGAGAAGGCATTAAAGAGGGCTGGGGGGATACTGGGATGCATAGGGAGAGGCATCACCTGTAGAAAACAGGAAGTTGTTATCCCTCTGTACAGACAGTTGGTGAAACCCCATCTGGAATACTGCGTGCAGTTCTGGAGATCTCATCTCTGCAAGGACATAGACAGGATGGAGGCAATCCAGAGGAGGGCAACTAAAATGATGTCGGGTCTGCACCAGAAGCCATATAAAAAGAGACCAGAGAAGCTTAATGTGTATACCCTTGAGGAAAGGAGGGAGAGGGGGGACATGATATAAACATTTAAGTACCTCAAGGGTATCAATAAAGTCCAAGAGGGTAGCATCTTTCAGAAAAAGAGATGTGCAAGAACAAGGGAGCACAATTTGAAGATGGGGGCAGCTCAGGGGCAATGTAAGGAAGTATTTTTTCACAGAGAGAGTAGTGGATGCATGGAACTGCCTTCCTGAAAAGGTTGTGGGGTCAAAAACAATGAGGGAATTCAAGAATGCATGGGCCAGATACAAAGCAATTCTTGTAGGGGGAGGAGGAAGTAGGCTGTTGGTTAACTAAGATCTGTAGCTTGTCCAATGGGTAGGGACATTGGCAGACTGGGTGGGCCAAGTGGTCCTTATCTGCCGTCAAAGTCTATGTTTCTATGTTTCTAACCAGGATCTGGGAAATAGCTATTCCTGACAAGCTATATGAATTGTCTTACAAGTGTTATATTGTAGGGCAGTAGGGCATCAAAGGAACAAATTCTGAAATGTTATTAATGTATCAGGAAGTGGTGATACAAGAACCTAAATAAGAAATAATAATTTCCTACAATTTTGGGAAAGAACAAGAGAGACCCCTGCTGGCCTAACATTATAAGGCTATCAGTTATCTACAGACTGGAATAGCCATGCCTATATGAGGCCTCAGATCAGGGCATGTTGCACAATTTTTCTTGGGACACGCTTCCTGTCACACACCAAACCAGACTTGAAGAACCAGTGAAGGCTACAGAAGGACTGAAACTTCTGCAAACCCACTTATTCCTCTGGACTTCAATTCACTGCAAACTTAGGGTAAAAATTAGATAAAAGTTTGTAGTGCATTTTCTTTGTACATGCTCACTTTTATTTGCATTATTCTGTGACCAAAATATTCTAAATCTTTTAGTTGTAACTGTATGATAATTAATTAATCCTTAGGCTGCCAACAGAATTAGAATGAATAGTAATTCTGGACTGATATATCAGTCCGTGGCACAGCAAGGGTAAAGTATTTAGTAAAAATTTTTGTTTTTAAGAAACCTGCCTGAGCAAGATCTTTATATTGTCTGTGATTGTGGGATGTTTATTAATAATCTGTGACCAAACGGTTATTGCTAAGGGGTGCCACCAATTGAACAAGGATCTATAAAGAGGAATCTGGGTAAAGATAGGGAGAATACAAAAGTCTAAGGGAAGTCTGTGGGGTTTTGAACCAGATTATTGCATGCCCTGTGGGAGATGACAAAATCAAGGTTACAAGGCTACAACAAAGAGATCGTAATGCCTGGATTCTCCTCCTTTATGCAACAACCAAGAAGGTTCTCATTTGGCTACAAGACTCGAGACTGGTATTACACCCTTATCCAGAGTAAAGTGGGAACCCTGGGACCTCATGGTAGGTGTTCACTTGTGAACTCAGCGAGCATTCTAAGAGGACATGAGGAGGGTATTCCTGTTTTTCCCGTCCCTGTCATGAATTGCACTTAGGGGTGGGCACTGTGAACTCAGTGAACTTGACCCCCAGGAATAGGTTCATGACAGATTTGGTATACAGTGGTTGAATCCGATAGTGTTGCAATTCAAGAGATATTGATGGCACAGGCATAACAGTTAGATTTGAGGCCAGTGTATCAGATTGATAAACTGAAAGCAATACACACATAAACAGAGCAGAGATTTGGAACAAAATAATTTGGTTACATTATAAAGTTCCCTACCTTGTTTTTTTTTTTTTTGTGTAAGTGTAGCAGTACTTAGGGAAAAGATGGCTTCCGACTGTGACGCTTGGCCAGCTGGTTATGATTATTGTATAATATTGGTAATATAAATAAATGGTCAGTGTACGAAATGTCAGTCTGTGAGATTTGGCCCTTTTAAATTACAAGGTGTCAGCAGCTGAAATCACAGGATGTATCACACTGACCAGGAGATCTCTGTAATATAATTAACCTCCTTGAGAAATTGCATTTTATGGCCTTTTTATGACCTCATGCTATTAAAGTTGGAAACTAAATATATATTTTATTACATCAGGAAATGACATAATTTAGCTGATTCCTGTAGGCTACCTCACACCTGGGTGACAGACTGCAGGGTTGTAAACCTCAATGAAACTGGTTGATCAAAGGCTCATAATTTGGGAAATGGATTTTTGCTGATGTCACAGCATTAGCATACCTCCTGGTAGGAAATCATTTCTGTAATGTTATATTCTTAAAGGAGGAGCTAGATGACTCACAGAAGGGGTGTGGAGACAGAGAGTTTAAACTGATACTTGTGTCTGAAATGTATGTCATACAATCTTCGGACTCTAGAGAGACACAGCTCTCTGATCTAACTTTAAAACACACTTCCAGAGGTAATACCTTAGATAGCAAAGATCTAAATGTATTGTGGTAGGAGTTTTGCTTTGTAATTTTCCCTTGCTCTTTTATGTGATTGTGAGCGCTTTGATATATTGTTCTGTGTTTAAATGTTTCATAGTTTTATCATCTTTTAGTAAAGTACATTTTCTTTGAAAGACTGCCTGGGTGTCTGCCAGTTCTTTTTGCATGTGATGTATGGGGGTTAAGTCTGACAAAACTGTTCAACAGCTTGATGGTGTTACTAAGCTTGGTAAAAGGTAAGAATATACTTAAGGTGTCTTATAGAGTTAAAAGGGTTCATTTTGGATACCTGGTTAGGTGCCCTTAGGTGAAAAATATATTGCATCCCCCCGAAGAGAATATTATCTGAGCCTGTACATTTGGGTACATTAGCATAAGGTTCACAGTTTGAATCCCCCCAGAACTTGAGACTAAAGGTTATTTGGACTCAAAAGCAGACAGGAGGGTTACCATGTCTGTTACCTGTTCACACTATTACACTCAGAGGTTGGCACTGTGGGAGCAAAGGGCCTGACCTGCTGAGTGCATTTGTGACTGATTTGGTTGGCAGCGGTGAGATAAATTTTGTAACACAAGTTTTAACGGTTCAGTGTATCAGTTTAATACTGTACAGCTCACTTGCAAAAGAAGGCAGTGATTTTTTTTTTAAAGAAACAGAACTATATCATTTTGCTTACAGTCAAGGTTCCTACCTGTTTTATTTTTTTTTCAAAGTGCAAGTTAGAGTAGCCATAGTTGGGGAAGAAGATGACTTTCAACTACAGTGAGCACACTGCCGTCTACATGAAGCAGCTGTGTAAGGAAAGAGGAGTCCTGCACGAGGATAGAGCCATCAAACAGAACCTCGTGGATGCTCTGATGGCAGCAGATGCCCAGAGCATTGAGTCATAGGCTGTGACTGAAAAGGACCAAACCTTAGGCGTGGAGGGGCCAGCAGCCAGTGCAGCATCCATATCCAGTGAGGAGGACAGCAGAGCCAGTGCAAGCGAAGGGCCACAACTGCAGGAGAAGGTCACCAGCATTCTGGAGCCAGAAGCAATCAGGCTGCAGATGAAGTTGCACTGAAGGGAGCTGGAGTTCCAAAGAGAAGAGCGACAAACAAGCAACACAAGCAGCTCACCTGAGGAGCTGAGGAAGCCGAATCTCCAGCCTGATAACTTTCGAGGTAAAGAGAGCCTCTTCTCTTCATCTGAATGCCTGCAGGAGGGTGCTACCTGATGAAAACTTATATTTTATGAACTTTGTTCCCTGTTCACCACTGGGTGGGCTTGTTATTTGCTTCTCTTTGTGCTACTAATGCTGAAGTGTAAAGCTAGGGACTCACTGGGTGCCCTAGAGTTGCCTTGCTGATTATACCTTAAAGCCAGATATACCAAGCAGCTAATATAGAGCTGACTTGTTTAATATTGTGGTATTGGATCTAATTGCTGATTATACCTTAAAGCCAGATATACTAAGCAGCTAATATAGAGCTGACTTGTTTAATATGGTGGTATTGGATCTAATTGCTGATTATACCTTAAAGCCAGATATACTAAGCAGCTAATATAGAGCAGACTTGTCTAATATGGTGGTATTGGATCTAATTGCTGATTATACCTTAAAGCCAGATATACTAAGCAGCTAATATAGAGAGCAGACTTGTTGAATACTGTGGTATTGGATCTAATTGTGCTTGTAACTGAAGGTATTAGGATAGCTGGGTCCTAGTGTGACCTCATTTTGGAATAGCCCTGTTTGCTTAGAGTGGAGCTCCTTTGTGAAAGTCACAACATATTCTCCCGCTGCATAGTAATGAGAGGCTTTGTTTTCTCCACTACATAGGCAGCCCCCAAGCTAGGCACTCAGGACAAACAAGCAACACAAGCAGCTCACCTGAGGAGCTGAGGAAGCCGAATCTCCAGCCTGATAACTTTCGAGGTAAAGAGAGCCCATTCTCTTCATCTGGATGCCTGCAGGAGGGTGTTAGCCCCATCGGGCGCTCGCTACCGCCTGCCCCACCTAATTTAACCACCCACCCACCCAGGGGCGGCTGTCAATTTATGATCCACCCCGTGACATCACATCCGGTGACATCACGTCCTGTTGCCCAGAACCTATCTACCCACTTTTCCCATTTGCAGGTTATACCTGCTGGCCACTAGAGGGACCTATGCTCCCTTGCTACTTCCTACTCCTACCTCTACAGTACTACTTCCCTTGGATCTTGCTCACCGCAATGTATTGGCCCTGCCTCACGCTCTGCCTGTGCCTATCCCCACTAGCAGTGCACTTGCCCACTTACCCATCTGCTACCCCGGACTGTGCCCTGGCACCCCTCCCTCCCCTTGCTCCTGAACCTGCTGTCCTGCCCTTGGGGACCTCTGTGTGTCTCAGTCCTCCCTGCCCTCCCCATAGCTTCCTCCTCACCTCAGGCACATTTGGGTGTCTTCTTATTCTTGCCTTCCCTTCCTGTACCACCCTACCCACCCCCTGCTCCCTTAGCCTCCCCCCCTTCATGTCAATCATAGAAAAACCTCTCACCATCTCCCAGCCAGGGTGTTAGTCATGCTACTACTCCTGTCAGGGAACATTCATCCAAACCTTGGCCCGGTTCCCAGGAGCTCCCCGACTAGCACCACAGGCCTATGCATGGTCTCCATGAATATCTGTAGCCTCCTAAAAAAGTTTGACTCACTACAATGCCTGGTCACATCAATTAACCCTGATGTCATTGCTCTGGTTGAGACTTGGCTTTCAAAATCCTCCCCTGACTCCCTAGTCTCCCTTCCTGGTTTCACCTTCTTCCGGTCTGACCATGTTGGGAGACGGGGCGGTGGCTGCGCTATTTATGTCAAGGAATCTCTCCCCCTGCTAGCCCTGCCTGCTCCCATCCTTGACTCCAGGGCCCAGGCGCTTACACTGAAACTAACCCCTGACCCTTTAAAGGGACCCCTTTATCTGACTACTGCATACGTGCCCCCCAGGGACCAAATGCAGGCCATTGCCTCTCTTACAGAATACCTTTCCTCACTACCTCCTTCCGCTGATCAAATTCTGGTGGGTGACTTAAATGTCAACTGGCTCAGCCCCTCCCCCTCCTCTGCCCGAGACTCCTTTTCTGCAATAGACCTAACGCAACTAGTTACCCACCCTACCAGGACTAACCCCAAGAGAGGCTCCAGTACCCTGCTTGATGTGGTACTCACCAACCGCCCTAATCGGATCCCCAATGTACAAGTCCTCCCAGACTCTCTCAGTGATCACTCCCCTGTTCTATTCCACTGGTCATCCTCAGTCCCCAAACCCATAGCACAGTCCACATGCTGGTGGCATCTAATACCTGGTGGACTGATAAAACTTAAGGAACTTCTGTCCCAAATTGACTGGTCTCCTATACAGGCAACTCCTGACATCGACACAGCTCTCTTCTTCTTTACCCGAACTTTTAATAATGCCTGTGATATCTTTGCCCCAATGTTGACCCGCCGTTCTAAAAGGCAGAATGCCCCCTGGGTAACCCCAGCTTTGATCCACCAACTCAAACATAGGGACAACCTATGGCACCGTGCCATTGAGACTGGCCAGCCCAGTGACAGGCAGTTATATACTGCCGCCCGAAACAAGTGCACTCAGACCATCAGAAAGGCCAAGTCTGAGCACTATCGGTCCTCACTCACTGCCTCATGGGGGAACCTCAGAACCTTCTGGGATAACATTAAACAGTTAAATGGGAGTGCACACTTCCCCCCACCCACCCAGATCAACATTAATGGCGTGATCTCCTCAGACCCAGCCCTCATAGCCAACCACCTCAACACCTCATTCACTGACCTTAGCCCTATCCTCCCTACAAATCTTTTTGACCCTCCTCCCCCAGCATCTGCCGTAAATCTTTCTCATCCTTATTTTCTCCTCCGCCGTGTTTCTGCCCAAGAACTTAGGGCCGCACCTTGTCACTGCCCCTCAAGAGTAATAGTACAGGCAGTGACACCCTGATCCGTGTATCCCACGGCTGGTCTTAGACACAGTCCTTACCCTGATCACGTGCCTCATCAACCACTCTCTTTGCCTGGGGAAGGTTCCAACTGCCGGAAAGTCACCACTGTCACCTCTATCTTTAAAGGTGGTGATAGGACTGTGGCTGGAACCATCAGCCAATCTCCATTCTCTCTCCTCTCTCCAAGGCCTTGGAAAAAATGGTGGCCTCTCAAATCTCTGACTACCTCTCCACCTACAATGTCCTATGTCCTAAGCAGCATGGCTTCTGAGTGGGCCACAGTACCAACACAGCTCTCCTAGAGTTCTTCAACTTTCTCCACTCCTCCTTAGACACTGGTTCTCTGGCTGGTGCGGTCTTCATTGACCTCTCTAAAGCTTTTGACACTGTCTCCCACCCCCTCCTTCTTGATGCCCTTAGTCTTTCTGGTTTGGCTGCTGGGCCTAGCTCCTGGTGCACCAGTTATCTGTCTGACCATGTGTAAAAATTAATGGGACCTACTCAGACATCTGTCCTATCTTTTCTGGAGTTCCCCAGGGCTCCATTCTGGGCCCCTTACTATTCTCCCTTTACCTTAACACTCTTCCATGCTCTTGCTCGGGGAACATTTTATTGTACGCTGATGATGCAGTCATCTTTGCCTCAAGTCGTAACCCTATTGCCCTCCAGGACTCGCTGCAGAAGTCCTTCGCTGAAGCTCGAGGGCTGGTTCAAGGAACATAGATTGGTGATAAATCTTAAAAACAAAACCATGTTCTTCACTCATCCTCAAACAAGTCCTGCAACTTCAAACTCCTCATTCACTCTGGGTCCTCTTTCCCACTCGAACAAGTTTGCTCCTATAAATACCCAGGGATCCATTTTGACCCCTCCTTCTCCTTCCATGGACACATCTCTGCCCTAGCCACTGCCACTAATATCCGATTGGGCATCTTACATCGGTATAAACACTGCCTCCCCCCGGAGGCTCTTTGACTCGCAGTCACCTCCTCTATCCTGTCTCTAGTGGACTATGGACTGCCGGTGTATGGTGCTGCTGATCAGACCGCACTCCATAAAATTCGCACTACTCTGAATAAGGCCTGCAGGTTAATTACTGGGTCACCTAGGCTAACACACACCTGTCTACTGTACGCTAAAGCGCTGGTACTTGATCTTGATGAGCGCCTCAAATATCTGACCTGTACCCTTACAAAAAAGACCCTCCTGGCTATCCCCGCCAGGATTGACCACCACCATACAATCGCTCTGTCCTACTTGTTCATACTGGACCTCTGGGAAAACCTCTTGTTATCCCTAGAGCTAGGACCTCTCACGGCCAAAGAGCCTTCAGCTTTAGGGCCCTCCTGGTTCAACACACTGCCCCCTCCATCGCCAAAGCTCCAACTATATCGTGCTTCAAAACTTCCTTACGTAACCACCTTATTAACACCACGGCTGTAATTGCCACTAGTCAAAGCCAGACTCAATACTTATGACAAAGCTTACTACTAAGCTGCTAAGGACAACATAACTCTGGTATTGTTTGCATCAATCCTACCTGTACCCAGCTTGTTTGTATCTATGTCTTAAGTTACTGTTATACTGTGTTGTACTGTTATACTGTGTATTTTCGTTTGTCTTACTGTGACAAGGTACCTTAGTAAATGAGCCTATGGCTCAAAGGTTTTCCAAACTGCTGTTTAAATAAATAAATAAATAAAATAAATAAACTTAAGTAAGAAATGGAGCAAGAATGGCGAGAAGCAGAGTGTGAAGAGAGTGAGTTCCAGAGACAACATGAACTGGAGAAGCTACAACTCCAAACACCAGCACCAGAGCAGGTAAGTGCCTTGGGTTTATCTGGAACTACAGGACTGGGTTACAAATTAAATTCCAAATTGATAACTGAATTTAAAGAGGTGGAGAATATGGATGCCTTTTTAAATTCCTTTGAAAAAGTTTGTATTCAGGCAAAAATTCCTAGCGGGTTCTGGAGCTTCCAGCTATTCCCGCTACTTACTGGGAAAGTTCGGGATGCATTGGGTCAAATGGACAATGAGGATAGTAATGATTACAGCAAACTTAAAGCTGCACTTTTAAAAAGTTTGATTTAACTGCAGAAGCATACAGAACTAAATTCCGTAAGCTCAGGAGAAGCCCTGAAATGAGCTACGAGGAGCTAGCCATGAAACAATGTCAATGTTTAAAACGTTGGTAGGAGGGAATTGAAGCAAACTCTGTAGATAAAATTGAAAATGCCATATTGTTAGAACAGTTTTTTGGGGCATGCCCAGCAGAGCTGAAAGCCTAGCTGAAGGACTGAGATCTCAAAACAGTGCAAGAGGCTGCTGAACTCTCGGACCGCTATGCCAAGCGCAGACCTGTTCTGAGAGTGAATGGGGCAGCCGTGGCAGTGCAGTAAGGGAAAAGCACACCTTCAGGGTAGCTAAAACCCTCACTGTCTCGACCAGAACCAGTTAGCCCCAGGTTTCAAAGAAAAGATTGTTCTGAGAAAAGAAACGAATGATGGGTTTGCAAAGAAACCTGGCATATTGCCAGAGTGTCCCAAAAAGAGGAGCAATATGCAAAATGGGGATAGGAAAGAAGTGGGTTGTTCATGTGTTCCTGGAAGCATGCCTGTGAACATGACAGAACACATGCATCCAGTCACTGTGAATAGTGTACAGGCATAAGGGTTCAGAGACACGGACATCCCTGACGTTGGTAAAAGGGGATCTGGTAGAGCCTGGTCAGGTTATACCCAATAAATTTGTAACTGTAAAAGGCTTCACTCGGGAGGAGAAAACATTGCCACTCACTAGTGTTCTCCTAGACTGGGGTGAAATGGGGAACTGTGCAACAGGTGGCTGTAGCCAAAACTTCAGCAGTTGATGTCATTCTTGGCAACAATCTCAAACAGGGGATGGTGTTTGCAGTTATCCAAAGTCAAGTGGCAAGGGAAAATTGTAGTTCTCCGGACCCATAGAATCCCCTGTGGAAACCACTGGGAGGCTGGTTCCCCAGGCTGTGTCTCCTGATATGGAGACTAATGAAAGGGGGGTAGAAATTTCCCCAGTGGCAGTTAACTAAACAGCTACAGAGGTTTTTTTGGAAGAAGGAGGGGTGACCCATTGTCAGAGGGTTAGGGATGACAGTGACACTGAGTGCCCTGACATTAGATCTAGGGACCCTAGTTAAGCTACTGATGGGGACCTGTCCCAGGCCTTGGGAATGTGTAAGGTATGTGCAGCTGCTTAGCAAAATGACCCTAGTCTAGAGAGGCTGAAGGTTTCGGCAGACTCTTATGGAGTACAGGCAGGTGACAGGAAACATAAAATTTATTGGGAAAATGAACTGATGTATACTCAGGATGCAAGACAGAGGGAGGGGTGATAGGCAGGCAGCTTGTCATTCCCCAGGGGTACCGTGAGCAGTTGCTCAAGATTGTACATAATATTCCCTTGTCTGGTCATCTGGGAATCATGTGCACTATGCAGCAGTTGGCCCAGAATTTCTATTGGCCCAACTTCACCCAGCAGGTGAAAGAGTATTGCAGGTCTTGTCACTGGTGCCAATACATAGGGAAGGTGGGTAAGAAAACCCAAGCCACCCTAATTCCATTGCCCATAGTGGAGGAGCCATTCCAAAGGGTGGGAATAGATATTGTGGGGCCTTTAAATACCCCCAGCTCCTCAGGGAAGAGGTTCATCCTGACTGTGGTGGATTATGCCACCCAGTATCCAGAGGCAGTTGCCCTATCCTCACTGAGGACAGACATAGTGGCAGATGTCTTACTTGGGATTTTCTCACGTGTTGGGTTTCTGCAGGAGGTTATCACCGATCAAGGGTGTTCCTTTATGTCGGACTTGATAAAATGTTTGTGGGAGATGTGTGGGGTGGTGCAGAGGTGCATGACACCTTATCACCCGCAAGCCAATGGGCCTGTGGAAAGATTTAACTGTACCCTAAAGTCAATGCTCCAAGTGTTTGCTGAACAGCATGGAAGGGACAAGGAGAAATACCTTCCCCACCTGTCATTTGCATACATGTCAGTGCCCCAAGAGTTAACAGGATTTTCCCCCTTCAAGCTCTTATATGGATGCTGGCTATGTGGGCCCCTAGACTTGATCCAGGAGGACTGGGAAGGCAAGCACACCACCCAGGGAACTCCCATAGTGGATTACATCCTTAGGTTTAGGGAAAGGCTGAAGGAGCTTATGGGGACAGTCCGGAGCAACCTGGCAGCTTCCCAACACAAACAAAAAGTGTGGTACGACTGCAGAGCCAGAGCTCACTCATACATTGGTTCAGGAAGTCATGGTCCTTATCCCATTCCAGAAAGACAAGCTGCAGGCTGAGTGGGCAGGACCGTACAAAGTAGTTAGAAAGGTAAATGACGTGAACTATATCATAGAGTTACCTGACAGAAGACATACAGAAAGAATGTACCATATCAACATGATGAAGCCATATGCTAATAGGGCTGACATGGTGTTTGCAGTGTGTAGTCCTGGGAAGGGGATGGATGAAGGAGACCCCCTTCTGGACTTGCTGGAAGAAAGCAAGCGGAGTCCTCTGTGGAGGCAGTTACATTGTCACTCCAGCTGGCCCCGTATCAGATCCAGGCAGTAAGGGAGGTTTTAGCAGACTTTGCCCCACTGTTTAGTGCCAATCCTGGACTAAACCCCTTAGTGATGCATGATGTGGAGACAGGGACACAGACGCCCATATGGCAGACAGCATATCGGGTGTCAGAGGCTGTCCAAAAGGACATTAGGAGGGAGGTGGATGAAATGCTGGATGTAGGGGTAACCCAGAAATCCCACAGCCCCTGGGCCTCACCTGTAGTCCTTGTGCCCAAGCCAGATAGCTCTACTCATTTCTGTGTGGACTATCATGGACTGAATGCAGTCAAGAAGTCAAACGCCCACCCAATGACCTGGACGGATGAACTCCTGGACAAGTTGGGAGTGGTGACCTACCTTATGATTATTGACCTAACAAAGGGGTACTGGCAGGTAGAATTAACTGACAGAGCTAGGAAGAGGACAGCCTTCATCACTGCAATAGGCTTATTTGAATTTAAAGTAATGCCTTTCGGAATGAAGAACACCCTAGCCACTTTCCAAAGGTTGGTGAACCAGATGTTAAATGGTGCTGAGGAGTGCGCCATGGTGTACCTGGATGACATTGCCAACTTTAGTACCAGCTGGGGGAACACCTGTCCCCCCTTAGGGAAGTGCTGGGCAGGATACAGAGGGCTGGTTTCACTGTCAAAGCTGAGAAGTGCCAGATGGCCATGGCTGAAGTGGCATACCTCGGGCATGTTATAGACCGGGGCAGCTCCGTCCCAACCAAGTAAAAATGCTCAAGGCATGGCCCAGACCAGAAATGCAGAAGCAGGTCAGGAGTTTTCTAGGGACAGCAGGGTACTATAGGAAATTTGTACCCAATTACAGTGCACTGGCTGCTTCCCTATCTGACCTGGTAAAGAAAAAGATGCCTAAGAAAATTACCTGGGAACCAGCCTGTGAAAAAGCCTTTACCAGGCTGAAGGAGGCACTGTGCAGTGTTGACAAGTCCTGATTATAGCAGACCATTTATAGTACAGACTGACACCTCAGATGTGGGTATTGGGGCAGTACTGAGTCACACATCCAACCAAGAGAAAGATCAACCTGTAGTGTACTCCGAGTAAAAAGTTACTTCCCAGGGAGCAGGCTTACTCCACTGTGGAAAAAGTGTGTTGCCATAGTGTGGGCCCTAAAGAAGTTAGAGCCATACTTATATGGGCAGCATTCTGAGGTACAAACTAACCATAGCCCCCTGATTTGGCTGACACAAATGGGAAAAACTAATGGTAGACTATTAAGATGGAGTCTTGCCTTGCAAGGGTATGACATGATGATCTTACATAGGGCTGGAGCAACCAATCAGAACACAGATGGCTTAGGGAGCTCATCCCATGCAGGGGACAGAGCCCCCAAATTCAGTCTAGGTGGGGAGGATTGTGATGCTTGGCCAGTTGGTTATGATTATTGTATGGTATTGGTATTATAAATAAATGGTCAGTGTATGAAATGTCAGTCTGTGAAATTTGGCCCTTTTAAATTACATGGTGTCAGCAGCTGAAATCACAGGATGCATTACACTGACCAGGAGATCTCTGTAATGTAATTAACTTCCTTGAGAAATTGCATTGTGTGGCCTTTTTATGACCTCATGCTTTTGAAGTTGGAAACTAAATATACATTTTATTACATCAGAAAAGTACGTCATTTAACTGATTCCTGTTGGCTATCTCACACCTGGGTGACAGAATGTAGGATTATAAGCCTCAAAGGAACTGGTTGATCAAAGACTCATAATTTGGGAAATGGGTTTTTGCTGATGTCACATTATTAACATACCTCCTGGTATGAAATAATTTTTGTAATTTTATATTCTAAAAGGAGAAGCTAGATGACTCACAGAAGGAGTGTGGAGACAGAGAGTTTAAACTGATACTTGTGTCTGAAATGTATGTCATATCATCTTGGGACTCTAGATAGACACAGCACTCTGTTCTAACTTTAAAACACACTTCCAGAGGTAATACCTTAGATAGCAAAGATCTAAATGCATTGTGGTAGGAGTTTTGCTTTGTAATTTTCCCTTGTTCTTTTATGTGAATGTTGAGCTCTTTGATATATTGTTCTGCATTTATATTTTTCATAGTTTCACCATCTTTTAGTAAAGTACCTTTTCTTTGAAAGACTGCCTGGGTGTCTGCCAGTTCTTTTTGCATGTGATGTATAGGGGGTTAAGTCTGACAAAACTGTTCAATGGCTTGACGGTGTTACTAAGCTTGGTAAAAGTAAAAATATATCCAAGGTCTCTTATAGAGTTAAAAGGGTTCATTTTGGATACCTGGTTAGGTGCCCTTAGGCGAAAGATATATTACATCCCCCCCAAAGAGAATATTAATCTGAGCCTGTACATTTGGGTACACTAGCATAAGGTTCACAGTTTGAATCCCCCAAGAACTTGAGATTAAAGGTGATTTGGACCCAAAAGCAGACAGGAGGGTTACCCTGTCTGTTACCTGTTCACACTATTGCACTCAGAGGTTGGCACTGTGGGAGCAGAGGGCCTGTCCTGCTGAGTGTGTTTGTGACACCAACTACAATGAATATACTGCAGACCACCTAAGGCAGTTGTGTCAGGAAAGAGGGGTTCAGTACAAGGGGTGATCCAAAAAGAACATCGTGGAGGCTCTCATTGTAGCTAATGAGCAAGTAGTTACTGTAACATGATACCCATCTATAGTTATGTGTATAATTTTGATAAATGTATGTTTCTTTGAATTTCTGCTTACTGTATGAGACATGGCTGTGCCAGTAGTCCCACGGGAAAGACTAGCTTTTAAAGGGGCCTGACCTCATGTCCCCAAAGGCCCTTACTTGCTGGAACAGCTGGCTATAGTAAAACTGACCCAGTGGTTAACAGCTTCCTTTACACCAGGTTGTAACAGGTTATAAAACCAGCCACTTGTATAAAGTATTGCATTTTATGACCTATTAGGAGGAAAGCAACTTCTGACAGATACCTGTTACCTTTCTCACCACTAGGAGAAATAGCTGTCAGGAAGTTCCCCTGAAGATCTAAGGGGTAATTCTAACCTGCCATAAAGCAGGTTCACCAATTAAAAAAACAAATAAAATATATATTTTTTGTGGGATGCTTAGCAACATGCAGATGCCTGAGGCTGATTTGGTAGGCAGGAAGAGAGTGACCTCACAGCCACCATCACCACTGAACCGTGACCACACAAGCTAGGTGGGACCCTTGTTCCTTTTAGATGGTCAAAGCTAAGAGAACAGTGTTTTTTATCTCTGGACTCCTAAAAGAACACAGTCTCAAAAAGCACTTCAAAGTTAAGTAATTCAACCACCACTATTTATCAATTGAAACTAGGGTAAGATTGGATACCCAATAATAAAGCGGTTTTATTTAAATTGTTCATTTAATTTGTATGACTGTATCCTAAATGTTATATGTTCTGTGTTTGGTATTTCATTTGCTATTTTTAATTTTAGTAAACTTTGTTTTCCTTGAAATCCTGCCTGAGCCTTTTCCTCATTTTGAATGTGAATGCTGGAACTGTGTTGATAATTCTGACAGAATTGTTAAGCGCTTACAATGTGTTACCATATGCACCAAGGTAAGAAACGTACCTAGATCTCAGTTGAGTCAAAAGAGGGATTGTGAACCCAGTTGGGTGCCCTCTGGGTTAAGTATTGCACTGCATTTCCCTGAAGAGGGTGTGATATGTGAACCTGTTAACTGGGTGTGCTAGTGAAAAAGGGTTCATATTTGACCCCAAAACTCAAGACTGGTAGTTGTTCGAACTCAAAATGGACAGGAAGGTTACCCTGTTTGCCTCCTGTTCACATATTACATTTCAGGGTTTGGCACTGTGGGAGCAGAGGGCCTGACCCCTGGAGTGCATTTGTGACAGTTACATCGAACCTCAAGTCACAGCAAGTGACTGAAAGGGACCAGTCCCTGGGCATGGGGGTGTCAGGGGATGTCACAGTGTCCAGTCCCAGGAGGAGGAGGACAGCGAGGCCAGAGGGAAACCTGAGCCACAGCATCAGGGGAAAGTCACCACAGAACTGGAGCTGGAAGGGATAAGGCTATAATCTGAGCTGAGGAAACTGGAGTTGGAGCAAAGAAAGTTCAAAGCCCAGCAAGAAAGAGTAGAAGTGGTTCGAACTGGAGATGCAGGAAAAACAGCACCAGAGAGAGCCAGAGGAAAAGAAAAGCAGCTTCAGAGAGAAAGGCCGAGGAAACAGAAAGGCAGTGCCAGATAGAGTTTTAACTGGAGAGGCTAAGACTCCAGTGACCAGCACCGGAGGAGGTAAGTGGCAGGGGTGAACCTGAAACTCCAGGGTTCAGGTATAAGTTAAACTCCAAATTAATAGCTGAATTTAAAGAGGGGGAGGATATGGATGCATTTTTGAGTTTGTTTGAAAAAGTCTGTATCCAGACCAAAATACCCAGGGAGTCCTGGAGCTTCCAGCTATCTCTACTACTTACTGGTAAAGGGCGTGAGGCGCTAGGCCAAATGGACAATAATGATAGCCAAGATTATGAGAAACTTAAAGCTGCTTTGCTTAAAAAGTATGAACTGACTCCTGAGGCCTACAGGGTTAAATTCTGGAAACTCCAAAAAAGTCCTGACATGAGCTTTGAGGAACTCACCACAAAGCAATGTCAGTTTTTAAAATGCTGGTGGGAGGGGTTGAAAGCAAACTCTGTGTGGAAAATTGAGGAGGTTGTCCTTTTAGAGCAGTTATTTTGGGCTTGCCCAGCAGAGTTGAAAACCTTGGCTAGAGGACTGAGATCCCAAAACAGCACAACAAGCTGCTGTGCTCTCAGATCTCTATGCCAAGGGTAGGGCTGCTCTTAAAGGAAGTGGGGCAGGTGTGGTAGGGCTGAAAGGGAAAAGCACACCTTCAGGGCAGCTAAAACCACTCACTGCCTCTGCTGAAAGGGGAAGACCCAAGTTACTAAAAAGGGATTTCTCAGCTAAAAGAAATGATAACGGTTGGTTTTGTAAACAGCCAGGGCATCTTGCTAGACAATCTCCTAGAAAGGCACAGAGTGGACAAAGTGGTGCTCAAACAGAGCTGGGTGCAATGTGTATTCCTGAAAGCATGCCTGTAAACATGAGGGAGCACATACACCCAGTTACTGTAAATGTGGTTGAGACCCATGGGTTAAGGGACATGGGGGCATCTCTTACCTGGTAAAAGGGGACTTGGTTGGGCCTGACCAGCTTATTCCAAATCAGTTTGTCACTGTGAGGAGATTCACTGAAAAGGAGAAAATTCTGCCACTTGCTAGTGTTCTTTTGGACTGGGGTGAGACAGGAGAGATGATGCAAAAAGTGGCAGTGGCAGACAACCTCAACCTGGATATGAGTATAAAGAACGATCTCCAGAAGGGAGTGGTGTGTGTGGTTACCCGCAGTCAGACAGCAAAGGCTGCTTGTAGTTCCCTGAACCCCATAAATGCCACTGTGGAAAAAATGGGAGGCTGGTTCCCCAGCATATGTCTCCTGAAATGGAGGGTAGTGAAAGGGAGGTAGGAGTTCCCCAAGTAACCATGCACCCAACAGCTACAGAATGTTACTCCAAAGAGGGTGTGGTAACAATTGGTCAGAAGGTTAGGGATGGCAGTGACCCTGAATGCCCTGGTGCTAGAGCTATGTACCCCAGTTTAGGAATTGAAGGGGACATGTCCCATGCTTTGGGAAAATGAGAGGAATGCTCCGCTGTTCAGAGGACTGATCCTAGTTTGGACAGGCTGAGGGCTTGTGCAGAAGCTGACAGATACAAGAAGGTGACATGGGACATAGGGTATTTTGGGACAATGGACTGTTGTATACCCAGGTCATGGGGACAATGGGAGGGGTGATGGGCAGGCAGCTTGCTGTTCCCCAGGGGTATCATGAGCAATTGCTCAAGGTCGCTCATTGCATCCCCATGTCTGGACATCTTGGCATCATGTGCACCACTCAGCAATTGGCCCAAACTTTCTATTGACCCAACTTCACCCAGCAGATGAAGGAATACTGCAGGCCTGGTCACCTGTGCCAACAGATAGGGAAGGTGGGTAGTAAAACCAAAATTGCCCAAATTCCCTTGCCCATTGTGAAAGAGCCATTTCAGAGGATAGGAATGGATATTGTGGGACCTTTGAGTACCCCAAGCTCCTTCCGGAAGAAGTTTATTCTGACTGTGGTCATTTATGCCACCCGATACCTGAAGGCGGTTGCCCTCCCTTCCCTTAGGGCAGACAAAGTGGCAGACACCTTGCTAGGGATTCTCTCTTATGTTGAGTTCCTGCAGGAGGTTATCTCTGACCAAGAGGATACCTTCATGCTGGACCTGATGAAGTGTTTGTGGGAGAAGTGTGGGGTGGTGCAGAGACGCATGGCACCTTATCACCCACAAGCTAATGGGCTTGTGGAACATTTTAATGGTACCCTACAATTGATGCTCCAAGTGTTTTCTGAACAGCATGGGAGGGACTGGGAGAAACACATTCCCCACCTGTTGTTCATGTACAGGGAGGTGTCCCAAGAATTGACAGGGTTTTCCCCTTTGAACTCTTATACGGTCGTAGGGTGCATGGGCTCCTAGACCTAATCCAGGAGGACAGGGAAAGCAAGCACGTCACCCAGGGCACACTTATAGTGGAGTATGTCCTTATGCTTAGGGAGAAGCTGAAAGAGCTTATAAGAGCGGGCCAAAGCAACCTGTCAGCTGCCCAACAGAAGCAAAAGGTCTTTTAGAACCGTAGAGCCAGAGCTCGCTTGTACAGTGCAGGTCAGGAAGTAATGATCCTAATTCCAGTCTAGAACAACAAGCTGCAGGTCGAGTGGGTGGGACCATATAAGGTGGTCTGACAGGTCAATGACATAAATTATATTGTGGAACTGCCTGACAGGAGACATACCCATAGGATGTACCATGTCAACATGATGAAGCCATATGCAAATAGGGCTGACATGTTATTTGCAGTGTGTAGTCCTGGGAAGGGGATGGACAAGGAAGACTCCTTCCTGGACTTGCTAGAGGAAAGCAAATGGGAGTCATCTGTGGAGACAATCAAACTGTTGCCCCAGTTGACTCCTGGAACAGTCCCAGGAAGTGAGGGAGGTTTTAGAGAACTTTGCCGCTTTGTTTACTGCCAAGCCTGAACAAACCCACTTAGCGTCACACAAGGCAGACATAGGGATGCAAGCACCCATATGTCAGACAGCCCACCAGGTGTCTTAGGCCATCCTAAAGGACATTAGAAGGGAGCTGGAGGAAATGCTGGATTTAGGGGTAATTCAGAAATGCTACACTCCCTGAGCCTTGCACATAGTCCTCATGCCCAAGCCAGATGGCTCTACTTGCTTTTGTGTGGACTATCATGGACTCAATGCAGTCATGAAATCTGACACCACCCAATACCACGAATGGAGGAACTACTGAACAAGTTGGTGGGGTGACATACATTACCACAAATTATTTGACAAAAGGGTACTGGCAGGAGGAGTAAACTGCCAGAGCTAGAGAGTGGTCAGCCTTCATCACTCCAATAGGATTATTCAAGTTTTGGGTAATGCCTTTTGGAATGAAGAACATCCCTGCCACATTTCAAAGATTGGTCAACCAGGTGTTGCATGGTACTGAAGAGTATGCAGTGGCTTACCTGGATATTATTGCCATCTTCAGTACTAGGTGCAGTGGCTTACCTGGATGATATTGCCATCTTCAGTACCAGCTGGAAGGAAGACCTGTCCCACCTCAAAGAAGTGTTGGGCGGGGTACAGAGGGCAGGGCTTATTGTCAAAGCTGAAAGTACCAGGTGGCTATGGTAGAGGTGGCATATCTAGGCTGTGTAGTGGGGCGGGGGAAGCTTCACCCTAATCATTCAAAAATTGAAGCAATAGAGGTGTGACCCATGCCAGAAACCCAGAAGCAGATTAGGAACTTCCTATGGAGTGCAGGATACTATCGAAAGTTTGTGCCCAATTATAGTACCCTGGCAGCCACCCTATCTAGCCTGCTGAAGAAAAGACAGCCAAAAAGGGCAAAATGGGAGCCAGCCTGTGAATGAGCCTTTGCATGGCTAAAAGAGGCACTGTGCAGTGCCCCTGTGTTGGCTAGTCCAGACTACACTAACCAATTTTTAGTCCAGACAGATAACTCTGATGTGGGGATTGGAGCAGTCCTCAGTCAGACATCTAATTGGGGAAAAGACCACTCAACCATATATCTGAGCAAAAAGGTAACTTCTCTAGGAGCAGGCATACTCCATGGTACAAAAGGAATGCCTTGCACTGGTATGGGCCCTGAAGAAATTAGAGCCATAGCTCTATGGAAGATGCTTCGAGGTCCAGACCGATCACAACTTTCTGGTATGGTTAAAACAGATGGGTAAAACAAATGGATGCCTACTCCAATGGAGTATTGCCCTTCAGGCCTACAACATGACAATCACACACTGGGCCGGGTTGGCCAACTCAAATGCAGATGGCCTATCTCACCAGTTAGAACAGTAACAGAATTTGTGAAAACTTTTCCATACAGTAGGGGCTTGTTCTCACAAATTCAGTCTATGAGGGAGGGATGTTGCAAGCTAGCCATTGCCACTCATTATTTGTAGATATATTTCTGTTGTATTTTTTTGAGGTGATTTTGTATATGTTAAATGCCACAAGAAAATGCCAGTGTTGAGAACAGGGGTAATATATATAGAGAGAATTGATTTTTCAAAATGTCTGATATCCTCTGTGACCTAGGAACCAGCTGCTTGCCAGGAAGTTAAATTAAACTCCAAAAGAAGTGTAAATGCCTTGTAAACTTAATTGAGGGAAGCACAGGTAATAACAAGTTTCAGGAGATAAACCTTTGCACTTCAAAGGTAGGATGCTTGGGAACCAGGATCTGGGAAATAGCCATTCCTAATAGGCTGGTGTGAATTGTCTTACAAATGTTACATTGCAGGGCAGCAGGACATCGAAGGGACTAATTCTGAAATGTTATTAATGTGCCAGGAAGTGGTGATATATGAACCTAAATAAGAAATAATAAAAATTTCCTACAATTTTGGGAAAGAACAAGAGAGACCTCTGCTGGCCTAAAATGATAAGGCTACCAGCTATCTACAGACTGGAATGGCTGTGCCTACATAAGCCCTGAGGTCAGGATATGTTGCACACTTTTTCTTGGGCACTCTTCCTGTCATACACCAAGCCAGACTGAAGAACCAGTGAAGATTATAAAAGGACTGAAACTTTTGCAAACCCACTTATTGCTCTGGACTCAATTTACTATAAACTTAAGGTAAAAATTAGATAAAAGTTTATAGTGTGTTTTCTTTGTACATGCTCACTTTTATTTCCATTATTCTGTGACCAAAATGTTCTAAATCTTTTAGTTGCAATTACATGATAATTAATTATTTAGTAAAAACATTTGTTTAAAAAAAACTGCCTGAATGAGATTTCTATATTGTGTGTGATTATGAGACATTTATTAATAATCAGTGACCAAACTGTTATTGCTAAAGGGTGCCACCATAAGCTACCAATCGAACAAGGATCTGTAAAGGGAACTCTGGGTAAAGATAGGGAGAATACCAAAGTATCAGGGAAGAGTCTGTGGGGATTTTAACCAGGTTATTGTATGCCCTGTGGGAGAAGACAAAATCAAGGTTATGAGGCTACCCTGAAGAGATCATAAAATCTGGATCTTCCCCCTTTGTTCAACAACCAAGAATGATTCTCATTTGGCTACAAGACTCGAGACTGATATTGCAGCCTTATCCAGAGTAAAGAGGGAACCCTGGGACCTCGTGGTGGGTGTTCACTTGTGAGCTCAACAAGCACTATAAGAGGACATGAGGAGGGTATTTCTGTTTCCCTCCTCCCTGTCATGAATTGCACTTAGAGGTGGGCACTGTGAGCTCAGTGGACCTGAGCCCCAAGAGCTGGTGTGTGACATTCTGGACTGTCAATCAATTTGTGCACCAGAATTAAAGACAGCCAACCCCATCGTCTGTTAAAGCACCTATCAGACTAAAAACAGTATGTGAATAACTAATCAACACTGCAAAAATACGTGGAATCCACCCCCACTAGTAAAAGTACCTGTAATAATGTTGAAAACAGTAAAAACTTTAAATATGATGCTAAAGGAGACAACATTTCAAAGAGTACCTTGTAAATATAATGTGCCTTTCTTTGTCAAATCAGTAGTGCAGGAGCCTGTGGGCATTGCCCTGGCAGAACAGGTGTTTTCCCACCATTCCCACCATTTTGTTCTCCCTTAGGGAGCTGACCATGCAGCAGTGCACTATGGTGTCCCCAAGGTGCGACCAACTAGCCTCCATCAGGTGATAGTTTCAGTGTGGGGCAAGGCTCTCACTCTCCCTTTCTCACTGAGGGGAGCCATCCACAGGATGCTCAACCTTCCTTTCCCTGGCTGGTCCCCAACATCCCAGACTCATACCCGAACCTTCATCACTGATATCAAGAGTGGTAGGTCTACCACTGCATCAACAGACCAGCTCAGTTCTGCTTTTCAAATACAGTTTTCATTGATCTGTCTGCAGGTGCAGATGCATTTACTGTAGCTCAGCATGCAACAGCCCACGTTTTTGCATTAGGCATTAGCATAACATTTTCACATGAAAATCCTGGTGTTTCCTTGCTTGCGCCCAAGAGCAGGTTACAATACACCATGCTTTTGTTACATACTGTAGAAGGCCTGTTTACACTAAACATTTTATCTGAGCTGGTGTAAGTGGCGCAGAGTAGCATCTACTGCCAGAGGATAAGTGTAAACACATTTGGGAATGTTGTAAGCTGATCTGTTTCAGTTTCTGTAAAACCCTACAGTGGTAAGGAGCTGAAACAGTGCAGGAGTTTTAAGCCACTGTGTAAACGCTCCACACTACCTGAAGTGGTATAGCTGCAGTGTTAAAAGTCAGCAGAGGGATATAAATAAAACACAAGGGGAAAGGGCGACCAGACAGCCTACTAACACTGCAAGTGCAGTGTTACAAGCCAGTCTGGTTGCCCTTTCACCAGTTAAAAGCCAGCAAAGGGACATAAATAAAACACAAGATTTAAGGGCAGCAAGTCTGCCTGCAACATTGCCACAGTTTCTACATCACTCTAAAGCCCCTTTCACATGTCCAATTATGGGCTGTTGGTGGTGGTGGTGCATAGTGAGATCATTGCTGCTGTGCACATCTGAACACCACCCTTTTGCAGTTTTCAGGTAGCGTTTCATTGTGACTGCAATCCCTCTTTTTTTGGGGATTGCTTAATGGTGCTTGTGTTTTACGCCATTTTGTGTAGACGTCTGAACACCTGGCACCACTCACAATGATGCCAACTGAAAAGCCAGCCTGCAATTTCTGGAAAACAGTGGCAATGCAGGAAGAAAGCCTGCAACAGTGCACAGCTGTATCGTGTGAACGCTGGTCAGTAGCATTACTAGCTACAGGTGTGGTTCCAGTGGGGATGGCAGTGATCCTGATACCTGCCATATGAATGAGGCTTTAAGTAATTGTGTGTGGTCACACTGGAAATGGCTACAACAGTGGACTTCACACACTGGTGCTATCGTGGTGTGTGTGTGTGTGTGTGTGTGTGTAAATGCACCTATAAGGCACATTTCACAAGCTGATCTGCACCATTGTGAGTAGTGCAAATGAGTTGCACTATTGTAGATCCAGCCCTGTAAACATCCCTGTGTCATATTGTATATTGCTCTGTTGTGGCATGGAGTGAATGGTGTTTTGGTGGGGAGATCTACTGGTGCAGATGTTTTTTCGCTAGTGTGTGTGAACACGCTGCTCCTGCACTGGTGCAGCCCTGTGACACACTATGAAACTTAGGTGGCTGTAGGGGGGAATAGCTTTCAAAGGTGCTGTCAATGTGGTCTGCACAGCTAAAGGAGACTCTGTGGACATAGAGGCCCCACTCTCTGGCAGCTGAAGTTCTTAAATTCTACAACAAGAGGTGCGCTGAGCCAGTCTGCACTGCCAAAGAGTACTCGCAGAGTGTAAGACATTTTCCCCCGAAGGGCAGAAAGAGAAGGACCCTGCCCAAGTCGAGGGACACACCATCAAGATGCATACTTCAAGGGAGCAGAGCAAGACTGTCATTATAGAGGGTAGGAATCTTGGAAGCATATGGTCATGGCTGGCATGCATCTGAGTGCAGGAGTAGTGGGAGGCTAATGGCGAAGCCCAACAGCCATGAGCACAAGGTAGAAACAAAACATAGGCAAGGCTAAATGACTGACTGAGACATCAAATGACACTTAAAACATGGCGTGAGACTAATTGATACATGTCTGGACTGAATGGTGAGTACATTCCAACCAGCTCCAAAAGCAAGCAATAACACACGATGAGGTGTGGGCTATGCTCCTGATAAAAGCACGCGCAGGTGTGTTATAAGGAATGAGGCACTTGTGCCAAGTGCCTTTGGCACCTGGGCGTGCTCTTATCAGGACATAACTCACACCTCAGAGTGTGTTATTGCACTTATAAAATGAGCTCCCCCTGTAAAGAAGATAATTATTAAAAATGCCCATAAAAAGTGTACATAAAAAGAGTGAAAAATGTTATATCAGTAGAAAACAAAGAAGCAGTCCCTGTTATTGTCTTGGAATGCAGATTTTTAATACAAAAGTCACTACAGAAGGCTGGTGTTTGTGTGTCTGCAATCCACCCACTCACCAGAGAAATGGTCAAAGAGATGTTTTTTTTTTAATTTCTTTAATATGTCTTACTTTGCTGATAGTTTCATTTACAGTGAGCAGGATTGAGTATGTGCCATATCGGCTGAAGTATTTACTGTGATATTTGTGCTCCCCCCCACCAAGATACAGATAGCATGGTTTTTTTTTGGGGGGTGTTCTTTTATTTATTCATATACATTTGTGTTCTAATGAATTTCTTGTTTTCTTTTACAGCTGATGGCTGGCTGAGTAGGAGTGAATGTGTCCATTAGTGGCCACTGTACATAATTGCTTCCTGGTTCGAGATTTTTAACCCGCCGTCCCCGTTTCGGGCTATTCATTGCCGTTGGGTTTAATGACAGCACAGGTCAGAAATAGATAAAATTATGGGCTAAGCATCAGGACTGGATTTGTTTGAAAGGTGATGTGTCCTTGAGCATAAGTAGTGGGTTTGGGAGCCACAGGAGGCGCTTCACTGATGTTTTCTTCTTTGTATTGTTTAAACTGTAACTGTTGCTCCCAGTGCCATTGGAGATTCGGGCTTTTTGCTTTAATTTCTTTCTGACTCTGTTTACATCAGCCTATGGAGGAGAGGGTCTGTTCTGACTGTTTTTTTTAGTTGTGGTTTTTTTTTTTGTTTTTTGGTGTGTGTGTGTGTGTGTGTGTGTGTGTGTGTAACTCATTGTTAAAAAGTCATAAGGAAGGAGTGGGTCTGTGGGCAGCTTTGGAGCTCGCCCCAGAAGATCGCAGTTGTGGTTCTAATTTGAAATGCAGATCAAACATTAATTTTAAAATGCTTTATCGTATAGCATCATGCTATGCACTTGCTATGATAATTCAGTTTGTCTGTGTGTGGGGGAAGTGGGTGTTTTTCATGTCAGCCTGTTTATGTCTCTCGGTGACAGGACTATGCTTAGCATGCTGGGTGACAAGCTGCATTGGGAGAGCGGGCATGGATTGATTTTGCCGTGTGCTGCATTTTTCAAATTGAATATGCTTTATTAGTAGGAAGAATTCACATATACATTTCAAACATTGAGTAGAGAAGCTTGCATGTTACATTCACACAAACAAATATTGTAAGTTAGGATTCTTTTACAGTATTAAGCAATTACATAGAAATCTGGTGGAACTCTGATCGTAAGTATAATTACCTTTACAAATCCCTTTTGACCTGCAAAAACATGCATCATGTGCTGCATTTTGCATGGCACAATTAGTGCCAGGTCATTGCTGAAAATGTCTTCAGCCAATCAGGAATCTGGATTTATGTTGCCCATTTTATAAAGAAAGTTACTGTGTTAGTTGCTGATGCACTGCAGATCAGATAGGCTGAGGCAGAAAAGAACAACAAATGAAACTGCTGGGGAAAACAGGGTCATATGAGAACTGAAAACTGCAGTGTACTGCTGAACTGAGTGAACAAATTAAACCACCAGAACACAAATGGGAGTGGCGGCTTTTCTAGGAAGCCATGGGAAATCATTTAAGGATTGTAGCTGAACTGGGAGATTTCAAATGGTCTGGAAGAAACTGCAAAATGGGAAGCCTGAAACATTACAAGTTAAAACAGAGAACAATAAAGGCAGGACACTGTGAAGATTAGTAAGCACACAAGAACCAGAACAGAAAGAAACGCAGGAGTTACATGAGAATAGGAGTGCAGCACAAGAGAAGCACCAACTGCAGCCAGGAAGATAGAAAAGCAAGATAGTGACCCAGAAAACCATCGGAGACACAAACGAAACAGAAAGCTGGAAAGCACAAAGGGAAAGTGGGAGATAAACACAGCTCTGGCT
Source organism: Neoceratodus forsteri (assembly GCA_016271365.2). Lineage (NCBI taxonomy): Eukaryota > Metazoa > Chordata > Ceratodontiformes > Ceratodontidae > Neoceratodus > Neoceratodus forsteri. The sequence continues at coordinate 1,701,737,850 of CM028129.1, read as the reverse complement.
GTAGCGATAAAACTGTGCTTCTAAGTAAGGCTGGAGGAAGCAGGTTTAAATAGCCCAGGAAGAGGGGTGTAACTGGTAGCTCCCACCCATTGAACTGCAGGCATAGCCTTTGAATTAAAAAAGAGGTGGCAGAAATAAAGGAGTGGAATAGCCACTAGAGCTAGTGAAAAGTAGGTGGGGTGGACAATTGCCTACTCTGTCTGTTGTTGATAGAATGAGGCTGTTCACCAGTCAGTACATCAGTACGATTGCCTACTGTGTTGTTGCTGATATGGAGGGGGGTATTCTAGCTTCCCCAACCACCACTTGACTTCTACACAACTGCCTACAGCATCTCTTGCTGATAGGGAGGGAGGGAGTGTTCTGGGCTTCCGCCAGTCAGCACTTCTGTTAATTTGCCCACAGTGACTACTGCCAAGAGGGAAGTAATCATGTGCTCCTACACAACCAGTAGCACTGTACCATTGCCAACAGTGTCATCTGCTAAGTTGGTAGTAATTCTGAGCATCCCCGACCCAACATTTCAACATCATTGCCTACAGTTACTTTGCTTTCACAGTTTGTTGATATGAGCTCCTCACAGTCAGAACTTTTTCAGCACTGTCTAGTGAGACATCTGCCAACTTAGAGTCACGTAGTAAATCACAATCACATCCCTTCCAGTAGATGTCGCTGTAGGTGATAGTGCAGATACAAGCATTGGCATAACTAGCACACCTGCATTGTTACCTTCAGTGATTGTTGGTGGGAGTGGAATAGCTGTAAGCTCCCCTACAGTTCACAATTCTGAACCAATTCTCACATCGAGAGATGAATTTTTGTTTCCTTCCATAGTCAGTACCTCTACACTATAGTCTAGAATATCTCCTGTTGGGAGGAGTATGTAAGGTATCCTGACAGCCAGAAACCCTTCACTGTTACCTACAGTGACTGACTGCTGGGAAGGGAGCAGTTGCGAGCTCTCCACAGACCACAGATCTGCCCTATTATCGCTGGTGATTCCTGCTGAAAGGGAAATAAATATAAACTCCCCTACAGCCAGCACCGGTACTCCACTGTCTTTCGTTACTCCTGCTGGGAAGGGTAAATAGAGAGATTTCCCCAGCAGCACTCCTGCAGTGTTGCCTACAATGAGTTCTGTCGGGTGGGGGGTAGCTCTGCCTAGATCAGAATTTTTCACCATTGCCAACAGTGACTATATTTGACTACTTAGGAGATGAGAGTAATTGTAAGCTCCCCCACATGTAATTCTGCACCTTTAAAAGGCTCATCGAAAAACTATACACTACAACAATGCTTAACTCTTGTGCTAGCCTGCCCCAACTCCCATTTCTGCTTCCTAACCCAGGCCACTGGTGCGGGAACGGAGAGTGCTGCCTCCTGGGTCATCAGACAGCCACCACAAATATTTCTAGGTGTCAGTGTAGCCCAACTGGTAGCACATCCACCTCCAGACTAGAAGGTCGAGGGTTCTGATCCCACACTGGGACTGGGCTCATACCATTTTTTTTTTGTCGACTCTATTTCTTTACCCAGCAAACCAGGGTCTTGCTCAGATGGGCTCACTCGGTGTCACCTCTGCTCACCTGAATGACTATCCCAACTGAAACATCGGTATCAGGATCCCCTCCTCTCCCACAGCCCCATACAGGAGGAGGCTGAGGATCCCCACAGAGCAAGGTCAGGTTTGTGGCTGGTACTGAGTGTGTGAGGGTTCGCTGCAGACCTGTCATTGCCTCACCCAGCTGCCAAGGGTTTTTACTTTATTTTCTCCCCTAGGAATGTGGTGTGCAATGACGCCTGCACACAGCTGCCCTGCCGGCATCTGCAGCCCTCAAGTCGGCTGGTGTACCTGTAGTCCCCCGATCTCCATCGGGGGCTGCTAGGACACTGAGCAACCCTCGATTCCTCCCCAGTGAGAGGAGACCTGTCCTCCGGATGCTCTATTCTCTTCCTCCCTTGCCGACCCCCAGCTCCCTGAGTCTGTCACTGAATCCTGGTCACCAGCATGGCACGAGGTGTGGCGTCTGGCACCTCATCCCTCAGTGCCACTGAGCTCATATCATTAATGGTGGCACCTGAGTGCAGTACTAGGGGGGGTGCTGTGCTGTGCTGTCAGGGTATGCTGTCTTTCAGATGAGTTGTTAAACCGAGGTCCCTTCTACTCATTTTTAGTGCTGTCCTGGTGGGTGTCCAGATGGAAGAAAAAAAATTTAAGGCACTTTTCGCAAGAGTAGATTTTTCCCAGTGTCCTGGTCAACATTCTCCTTCCTATAAAACTGGTTTATGCAATTGTCCAAAGCTGTGTGTGGGTTTTGATGTGCAAAATAGCTGTCACTACACATTCAGTCACTTCACTACCAGTCTAGCAGTGCTTGTAAAACACTCTGGGATACAATGTGTATGAAAAGTGCTATACAAATTCTGCTTCTTCTTCTTCTTCTTCACCAGTGTCTGCAGTGACTCCTGCTGGGAAAGTGACTACTTGTGATGATGTGTATTCCCTGCAGAGATAACTCCCCCCCCCCCAGAGTTCTATGGATTTGTAACAGCAGCAGGAGTTTCAGCGTGCACAGAGACGTTTAAATATTGCTGGAATAGAGTGTTGTCCAGTCAGACATTTTGTGAAAGCAGTGAGGGCTAGCCAGAATTTATTAAGCCTTCACTGAGATCTTTAGTCCCATCACGAAAACTCCAGGGCATTCCTAAAGAAACTAGACTGTGCACTTGAGACAATAAAACTATTGACGATGTGGCACATTTTATACTACAGTGCCCTCTTGTGAGCAAACTTAGAAACAAGCAATTACTTCCAATTTACAGAACATTTACTCCACCAGAAAACACAACCATTTCTCGTCTTCTAGCCTATGAGGGTCTTTTAAGAATCTGAATTGCACTATTTACACACTCTGGGACAGATATTCAAAATGTTAGTGTCATGCTGACAGGATTAGTGCCATATTAATTGGGAACAGCATGGCTGAGAGCCTCTAAGTGCAGTCACTGCTGCATTCAAAACAGCAATCAGTACAGTGCTAACTAGGGCAAAACATATATGCTTTCCAATGCGTCAGTGCTGTCAGGTGGTGTGCTGGCATATTAAACGTAGAATAATGTATGCGGTGTTATACATTATGAATTTGATTAAACTCCTGAGGAGTGTGATACCACATAAACAGCAAGTTCAGAACTTGAGTGGTTTATAATGGTATCATACACCAAGTGTGTGAAAAAAAAAAAAGAAAAGGAAAAAATGATTCACGATAACACCCCATTGTCTATTTTACATAATTGCTAGTCTTTTTTTTATTTAGTATGCTTTATTGAGCTTTTGCAAACAAACATAGTAACATAAATCCAGTTAAGACATAACTGAAGTTTAGCACTTGAATACAGAGATTACATTGCAACAAAGAAGAAAACAATACAAAAATCAAAGAAACACTTCTGATATGAAGAATAATTAATTAAATAGAGTTGCTTGTTTGCTCTTTACTTCCCCATGCCTCCTACCCTACCTACCCCTCCCGCCTTAGTCTGCCACCAGTTATTATTTCTTATGGATTTGGTTGCCTGAAATGAAGAATAAGAGTAAACTTTACAATAATACAAGCATTTGTCAATGCCAAATGTTGCTTGCTTGTATGTGCTGTTTAGGTATTTGGAAGTGATAGTTCCATGCCTTCCTCCCAAGACATCCACTGTGTCTTTCCGTTCAGTATTCAGAAAAGAGTGGAAGGACAAGGGCCACAGCAGTATAGCAGTTGCCAAGGGGGTTAAGAGGTGAACAATAGTCCATTCAAAGGCAAAAGAGTCCTGCAGGAGTTCGCTAAATTGAAGGTGGACAAAGCGATGGAACCAGATGGCATACGCCCAAGGATATTAACAGAACTGCTAAGGGAGATAGCAGTACCTCTGGCAGCCATGTTCACTGAGTCATTCAACATGAGTGAATTGGAGGAGGGCACATGTGGTCCCTCTACACAAGTCCAGCAGCAGGGAGGAGGCAGGGAACAATAGGCCGTTCAACCTCACCTCAGTAGTGGGGAAGATCATGGAGACATTGCTTAAAGAAAGGATAGTGGGGCATCTAGATGCCATCGGAGCCCAGGACTATAGACAACATGGATTCATAGTGCGGACATCATGTCAGATAAATCTGGTTGATTTCTTTGACTGGGTGACAAAGGAAGTGAATCAGGGTGGGGCAGTGGACAACGCTTACCTTGATTTCAGCAAAGCCTTTGACACCATCCCATATAGGAGGCTGATAAACTAGCTGGGTAGGCTGGGCATGGGGAAAAGGGGTTGTAAACTGGGTTAGAAACTGGCTAACAGACAGGAGGCAGAGAGTAGTGGTAAATGGTGTGCAGTCTAGTGAGAGGGGGCGACCAGTGGGGTGCTGCAGGGATCGGTCCTGGGGCCAGTTCTGTTCAATGTCTTCATTAGTAATATTGCAGAATGTCTGAAGGGAATTTTTTCACCAAATTTTCAACATAGCCATTTTAAGATCTCTGCTCACGAACAGTGTCACTGTGATATTCTTAATCTGCCCCAAACATTTATTGCGTGCACCAAATGCGCCATTGTGCACTACATGCACAGAAACACATTTTGGGTGACGTGAAAAATGACAGCTGTACTGCTCATAAGGAGGTGTGGTAAAATAGCAATGCTGAAAATCTGGAGTGCAAATATTAAAAATTTGCAAACTTACGAGCGTGCATAGAACTGTGTAACGCACGTCAGAAACAGTCATTTTTGGAATTTTTCACCAAATTTTCAAAATAGCCATTTTAAGACCTCTGCTCATGAACAGCATCACTGTGATTTTCTTAATGTGTCCCATACATTGATTTCGCACACCGACTGCGCCATTGTGCGCTATATGGGCGGAAACATGTTTTGGGTGAGATGTGAAAAATGACAGCTATACTGTTCATAAGGAGGTGTGGTAAAAATGGCAATGTTGAAAATCTGGATTGAAAACATTGAACATTTTCGAACTTATGAGCATGTGTAGGATCAGTGCAACAAAAGCTCGTAAAACAGTCATTTTTGAGAATTTTTTCACCAGATTTTTAACATAGCCATTTTAACACTTCTGCTCATGAACAGTGTGACTGTGATTTTCTTAGTCTGTCCCAAACATTGATTGCACACACTGACTGCGCCATTGTGTGCTACATGCATGGAAACACATTTTGGGTGACGTGAAAAATGACAGCTATACTGCTCATAAGGAGGTGTGGTAAAATGGTAATGCTGAAAATTTGGAGTGCAAATATTAAAAATTCACAAACTTATGAGCGTGCGTAGGAACTGCGCAACGCACGCTCATAAAACAGTAATTTTTAGTACTGTTTTCACCAAAATTTGCAACATAGGCTTTTTGAGAGCCCACCTTATGAACACTGGCTCTGTCGTTTTGTTAATCAGTCCCAAAAGGTGATTTCGCGCAGTGACCACGGAATCACCCTTGGGGCCTGACTAACGCCATGACATTGACAGAATTCATGAGGAGGTGTCCCAAAAGACCCATGTTGAAAATTTGGTGCCAAAATTCCAAAAAAATGCCTGAGATATGCACCAAAGTTGAAAAAACCCTATTTATCCCATTATACAGCTTACTGGCATTTCTTCAGTTCGTGGTCAGCTTTGAAGAGTGCAGCCATGTTCCCGGTCCACTGAAGATCATCACGCTAGAGTCTGGAGGTAAGTATGGGGTGAGGGGGTGTGTGGGGAGGCAAGGTATGCAGTGGGTGGGTGCGGGTTGTGGGAGGAGGCAGGGAGAAGCGCCGAGAGACAGTTTTGTATTACAAGGTTTTTATTAAAAGCGACAAGGTTCATTTGCCACACTGGGTGGGCTCAGCATAGCAGCTGGAAGGCTGTTTGAGGGGCTGGAAGCTGACCGGGATTGGGCACCCCTGTCGGCCATAACATCATTTGCCATGCTGGGTGGGCCCAGTGTGACACCTGGATGCTTTGGGGGGGTGTGTGAGCCAACGGGAGCTGGGGCACCCCATCAGCTGTACTGTATGGGGGAGGGGAGCACATGAGCACGCAGTATGCGCAGTGCCTGTCTGTGTGTGTGGAGGGGGAGCTGCTCACTGAAGGAGCTCTCCTTTCAACTGTATGACCACTGCATTTTCAACTGCTGTCATAGACAGCTGCAGCAGTGATTGGGGAACTGGGGCCGCACCTGCAAACACACTGACTGCATTGGAAGATAGGTGCCACACCTCCGAAAACTCGGATGATGGCACTATGTTTCTTGCACATGCGTGCAAGCAACATAATAAGGGGAAAAATAAAAATACATGTAAAACTAAAAGGGGACGAGATTACTAGGACACTCCACAGCTAAAGCCCTGCCAGAAAGCCTAGTCATCAATAAAGAGTCTAAGAGATTAAAAGAAGGGTGTAAAGCGGTTCCCATCTTTGTTTGTATTTGTCCTTACATTTTGAGAGTCCAGCTATGGTACACTCAGCTTGTACGGCAAACATAATTTCCTTGAACCATTCTAGATAACTAGCAGTAGCCAAGTCTAACCAATGTCTCAATATTACTTTTTTAGCGCAAGCTGAAATTAGTGCCACATGGGCCCTCTGATTACACCCTGGTAATAATGTATAATCACCTATAATACAAGTTTCCAAGTTAAAACTATCTGTTAAAGTAAGTAATGGATCCAACCTATTCTGAATGCTACGCCAAAAGGGCGTAATTTTTTCAAATGACCATAGCATATGACTTAGATCAGCAGGGGCTTGGTGACATTTAGAGCACTGATTTGAAGGTAGGATACCCATTTGGCATAGTTTAGAAGGGGCATAATATAGATTATGGCTAATGCAAAATTGCATACATCTACTGTATATCTGTCCCATTTAATATATTTGTATAAGTGGGCCCAAATAGAAGACCAGTCCCTGGCGGTAGAGGATAATTGAAGAATGTTATCCCATCGATAAAGTCTCCGGCCCTCCAGAGTGGCTGCCAGTGATAAAATAAATTTATAGGAGTAAGATGTCAGATGACAAGTAGGAATAGAATTAAAGTATGAGAGCAAAATAGTGGTGAAAGAACTGGACCAAGTCCCAGTTCCAAAGAAATGTGTCAACATATGGGATAACTGGAGATACCTGGAAAATAGAGGCATTCTGCCAATTAAAAAGTGAGCGGCCTTCTCTGACAGGGAGCAACTTTTGTTCCCAGACTAACTGGTCCACACACTGTATACCTATCTGTGGCCAGAAGAGTTGAATTTTGATTGTTTTATCCGAGATTAACAAGTTAGGATTTTGGAACAGGGGTTGTGCTGTATCTCTATAAACATCTGTTTTGAGCAGGCCATTTAGCTGATGCTGAACTTGAATGAGGGAATTTAAGGGGTATCATGCAGAGGTTTACAGAGATTCTTTTAGGGGATAGAGGGTTGAGCCTTGGGATCCATACCATGTGCTGCACAGAGATTCTGCTCAATCTTAACCCAAGGCGGGGAGTAACTAGCACCCCAAGTGTTACATAAAGGGTGTGACCAATGTCGGATTCTAGCCAAATGAATTGCAAAATAATATATATAAAAATTTGGTGCTTGTACACCATCATCTGCTTTTAGTCTAGTAAGCTTAAGATAATTCCGCCTAACTTTTTGACCCTGCCATATAAACTTACTAAGAGTACCATGTACCTGTGAGAGCCACGAAAGTGGAAGAGCCTGGTTGAGCATTTGTAAATGATATAATAAATGCAGTAGCATGTTCATTTTAATGATGCTCATTCGTCCCCACAAAGTTAATGGTAGTTTCGACCAGCATTTAAAATCTTCTGCTAAAGTGTTAATGAGAGCATCTAAGTTAAGTTTTTCCATGATTTGTGAAGGGGGTGAAGATAAATCCAAAGATATTTCATTTTGTCCGAGTTCCAATGTAGTCCCAAATCGGCCACATCAGCCTTTACAGTATATTTACTAAGGGGAAGGAGTTCCGTTTTTGCCAGATTCAATTTGTAATTTGAAAAAGACTCGAATTGGGAGATGATTCGAAATACAGTAAGGAGGGATAGAGCGGGATTAGAGATATGTAGAAGTAAGTCGTCTGCATACGCAGAGATTTTATAGTCTGTGTTACCTATTGATATGCCCGTTACAAGTGGAGAAAGACTGATTTTTCTAATTAGAGGTTCTAAATAAAGATTAAAAAGATAAGGGGAAAGGGGGCAACCTTGACGAGTACCCTGGGATAGGGAAAAAGGAGTGGAAAAAGCACCGTTACATTGAATTTTAACTGCTGGTGATGCGTAGAGAATTTTAATCCACTGGATGAATTCCAGAGGAATATGGTATTTGGGGAGCAAGAGGAAAAGGTATTCCCATGACACCCTATCAAAAGCTTTTTCTGCATCCAGGGAAACAAGAGCAGCTGGTGTATTGGAATCCCTGGATGCAGAAAAAAGATAGGTTATTTTCCTGAGATGGTCTGAGGAGAGTCTATTCTTGATAAACCCAACCTGTTCCATACTAATGAGATGTTCCCAAACTTGGCTGAGTCTAGAGGAGAGAATTTTAACAAGGATTTTAAGATCCACTTTTATAAGAGAGATAGGTCTGTAATTGTTGATCTGTAGGGGATCCTTATTGAGTTTTGGAAGTACCACAATGGTAGCAAGGGACAAAGAATTATCTGATATACCTTTCTCGAATATGTAATGAAAAGTGTCCAGAAGAATGGGTGCTGAAGTCTCTTTGAACGTTTTATAAAAGTTAGTTGTGGACATTTTGTACATCCTGGGAACGAAAGAAAGGATGTGACAATTCTGCAATGCATCAGGTGCAACACCCCATTCACAGTCCATGCAATCCATGCAATCTGTTGTCCCTGTAACCTGGTGCACGTAGGGAAGACCGTATGCCCCCTGAAACAACATATTCAGGAACACGTTAGGACCATATCTAATTAAAAAAATAGACACACCTGTAGGTGCACATTTTGTACAGATATGTGGTTTATGTGCTGATTCCTTGAGATTCATGGGTAACAAGCACACAAGGGCTTCACTAAGAGATGGTAACAGGAAAAATGACTTGCTGAAAAAAGAAAGCTTCTGACCTAGTTATATGTCCTGCACCTCATGTACAGTTCTCTGTTTTGGGCCCCTCTGTATATAATTGCACACTCTAGGGCTGCGCTGATGTATGTTATCTTGTACAATGAACCTATCCAGTTCCTATACCAGTCATTTATGGTTGTGTTTTTTATGCTTGACATTATTGTCTTCTGAAAGTGTTCACTGTTACTTTTGTACATCCTTGCTCCCCCCTCCCCTAGGACATACCTGGACATAAGCGTCGTCTCAGTGTGTCTTTTCCACTTACTGATTTTCTAATAAATTAATTATTCCTTAATTATGCAGTGTGACTTAAGGCAGCAGTATTTGTTAGTCGGCAGAAAAATGGCATCATATATATATATATATATATATATATTTTATTTTGTTAACAAAAATGTATTTCTAGCATCCTTAGAGTCACACTCAGTGTATTTTTAGTTTTCTTAGACACTGCAAAAACAGCTTGTATAGCTAATTCTGTAATTACTCACGTTATTAAAGATGGCTGCCAATCGCAATTGTTAAAAATCTCCTCCATTGAGGTTACCTGTTGAACGTACATACTTGATTTATAATGCAAATGTATTAGAATAATGCCACCACATTTCTGATGGCAAACAGCACAATACTGTACCAAGAGCCGGCCTGGTGGCGCTGCGGTTTGAGGCGCTGGACACCACGCCAGAGACCCGGGTTCAGGAGCAAACTCGGGTCTCTGAGGGCTGGCTGGGGAGGAGAGGATTGAAGGTTGAGCATCTGACGACAGCTGTCCTCTCCTGGGGTGAGGGAGGGAAGTGTCTCCCAGTACCAGTGACACCCTGCAGAGGCAGGGAGCACTGCACTTGGGAGCACTTGCAGATGCAGGGGAAGAGGTGACAGCAGATGTCCCTGTGGATGTGTGCAGGAGTGTACACGCCTGCGCTGGATGTCATTGCACATCCGCACCTCTGGGAAGTGGGGTAAGCACACCAGAATAAGTAAAAATCCTGCTCTGCAGGATAGGTGACAGCAACTGAACCCCATGCCCTCTGGCAGATCTCACCCACCCGGCCTCCTAATTCCCTCCTCCCCAAGCCCCACCTGCAGCAGTTCCATCTCTAAGAGCACTAAAGAGGAGTGGCGGCCCCATCCTGGGTGCCAAGCTGTGGGGGTGGGGCACCGCGGGGGAGGCTCAGGATGGGGGTGACCTCAGGCGGGCAGGATCATGTCAGGATGCCTGAGAGACACCCCGCAGGCAGTGACTGGAGGGAAAAAGATGTTTAAAAAAAAAACACCTTACCAAGGTACCCTGTATTTAATTTCTTCATGGTGGACATAAGATGGGAGTGGGAACTTTCAAAAATTCCAAAATCCCTATCTTGGTTCAGGAATGAAAAAAAACTAAAAGAAAACTAGATATCGTGACAGTTCTGCCAGACAAACATTGCTGAAAAAAAATTATCTGGTGACTAACAACTACTGCTGCTTTAGAAGTCCCCTAACCTAAACGGTTTATAACATGCTTTACACCTCTGCCATCAGCCCATAATGAACAGGTAGAAACTATTCCCTCTAGCTAGAGACCCTTCACATTCATTAGCGCACTACAGATTACTACACCCGACAACTCCAACTCTCACCTACTGGCCAAAGCATATGTAATGGTGCTTTTTGTTTTGTTTTAGTAAGTACACTTACACATTGAACCTGGTGCTCATGGCAACACTGCGCTGCGCCACTCATTACATGAAATCAATGAGGTTCATATTCCACAGCAAATACACGCAGCCCACAGAGTACACCCATCCTACAGTGAGTACAAATACTGCTAGAAAAACTGTGTTTTACCTGGCCCAGTGGTGCAGGTTGGCATGGGAGACCCAAGATTGAGCCCTGATACTAACCCCTGGCCGATGGGGTCTGCATTGAATACCGAGCCTGTGTGTTCTTTTACAGAACACTCATTAACCAACCTTTATATTTTTACTGAACTTGTGTTTCCAGTCTGCTTGAGTGCATTTTTGCTGTTGTTGTCGTTGTTGTTGTTGTTGTTTTGTGCACTGCACCCTGATCAGGAAGGGAAGCTGGTCTGCCTACTGTGAAAGTACCCCTATAGAGGAGCAGTGATGGTAATGTGGGTCATCACGTGACCTCAGCCACCCCATCCACAAGACAGCACCACAGGAAGCCAAAAAATGAATGCTGGGATGATGTGGGGGGCTAAAAGGGTTATGGTCATGTCCCCAAAAGCATGACAGTACTGGCCTGACCAACACAGGTGCTGCGAAACACCTTATTGACCCTCCTTGCACTCTCCTTGGCAGCTACTAAGCATATGCCAACCATATGGGCACCACTGTTTAGGGGGACGCCACGGAGCTCCAGAGGGAGATGACCAATGTTCAAGACCAGAGCCATCCACAGTTACCAGCATGCAAGACGGGCAGTCAGGGCAGAGGATACCTGAAGGAAGCAGAAAGGAGGGCCATCAGTGAGTGACTCGGAACATGATATAAAATGAGATTTAAAAAAAAAAATGCTATTTGATGATGACATACATATCTACTGCCAAAGCAACATATTATTTTTATGCTAGATATGTCGCAAACAAAAATAACAAAGATTAACTATGTCATAATAATGTACTTAACATAAACCAGAGGAGTGCCTACATGCCAACGAACCTGCTACTTACTGCCCGCAGATTATAGATGCTGTTTGTAGATACTGCATATAGATACACACAGTTTAGATTAGAACTCAAGCAGGCAATATGGTCAGTGTACAAGATTCTACTAATCAAACAGAATTTTGCTAATTAAATTCTGCATTAAAGAGCACCTTTCTTGGTGCTTTCAAGGAAGAACAGACACAACAAACCATGAGGCCTATTCTGCTTTTAGTATGTTAGTATGTTAGCTTCCTTACCTGAATGGGAGCTCCTCTGTCATGTTAAATAAGTTTACTGGCACCTGCCCACTAGCCAAATGCTGGTAGATTTTGAATTGGGCTAGTAAGATTTTCCTTTAACTAGCCCTGTGGGCTTGTACTGGAAAAAGTAACGTTTCAATAAGTACACCAGCTGGGCCAGTGGAAAAGTCTGTGGGTCTAGTGGGTTTTTCCAGTCATTAGCCCTGCTGGCTAATGGCTGTAAAATTTAATTTTGACCCCTGACATGTAGCCCCCTAAGGGAGGGAAGGGATTGCAATTTGATATTTGACCCTGATGGGCTGGCTGCATGATCCCTTCCAACTTCCTGACTCTCCAATCCACTCCTGCACTCCGACATTTTGTAACATCTATATAGGTCGAGCACGGGGGTGCGCGCCATTCACTTGGAGTGTCTTTTTTCAAGCTTATTTCCTGATTTTAAATCAGGTTTTGGTACAGATGGATGCTAGGGTTCAACTAACAAATGCTTTGTTAGTTGAGCCCTGGCATAGGTACCAAAACCTGAATCAAGAAATTCTATTTGAAAAAGATGCTCCATTCAAGTGAATGGAGCACACCCCAGCGCTCGACCTCTAAAGATGTCACAAAACGTTAGAGCGCAGGGGCAGATCAGAAAGTCAGAAGTTGGAAGGAAGGGTGTCCCCAGCTCCTCCGGGGCAAATTCCGATCCCTTCCTTGGGGGGGGTGCAGGTACAAGGAGCTCCCCTACAGGTGAGGGGTGCCCTGTTATTTCTTGAAAGCACCAAAAGATAAGAAAGGTGCTCTTTAAGATACAACGTTGTTCAAGTACCAGTTTACTACTGTAGTTCCACACAGATCAAAATATTAAGATCTGCCTACAATGTTAAGGTGACAATTAGCCAAAATGCTGCATGTTTTAGACTTCCAGCATAAAACCCACATCTGAGTATTGCTGAAAGACTGGAAAAGACCTTGTTGTGATTCTGCTCAGAATCTTTATCACTGTGCTAACAATTTTGCCAGTAAAATAGTTATTTATTTTATTTTATTTAGTTTTTGTTGACCGGGTAAGTGCACTAGACAAATCCTGCCTATTTTCAGGCACGACCCAGGGAAGGGGGATACAGATGAATGCCAACTGACCTTGAACCAGATTAAGCTGTTGGTGGTATATTTTTTAGTGAATGAGGGAAATTTGGCCAGGACACCGGGGAAATTCCCCTACTCTGCTTCCTGTAAGCAGAGGGGTCCCATTTTCATGTGGGACCAAGATGGCTGCCACTGAACATGCTGTGGAGGACATGGAGGTGTTGGAGGCAGTGGAGCTGGTCTCTTCCCCTGTCTCTGTTCTGAGAGAGACCCCATCTGCTATGCCTATTGTGCTGCAATCTACTGAATATGGTTCTTCTGTGCCTTTGGATACTTCCCCTGCTGCTGTTGTGGATACTTGTGTGCAGTGTTTGCCTGTGGATCCTTCATTTATTCCTCAAACTGTGCTTACAAAGTCTTCTAGCCCTGCTACTATCGGTATACGTGAGTCTTCTCCTCCTGTTTCTATGGATGTAGATGTGTTACTTAAAATCGAGGAACAGATTTATTTCACTGTTAGACAGCGTTTGTTAGCCCTTAAGCCTCAGTCTGGTTTTGTACCTGCTGCTACTGACTCACCGTCTGAGAAAGATTGTTTTACTGTCTCTTCACTGATTCTGACACTTCCGCATTCTTTGCCTGTTACTACGGACCCTCCTCACTCCCTACCGCCTGTACTGACTGCACCTCTTGCTCAGCTTTCTCCAGAAACTTCTGTACAGGTGCCTGCTTCTGCTCTCCCTGATGCCTTGCACACGACGGACTGGTCTGTTGAGTCAGCCCTGGAAGCGGCTGGGTGGGAGAAGGATCCTACCGTTGGCACTTGGCGTTCTGGTTCTTCCCCGATCTGTACTAGGCCACCTGACAAACTGCTGGCCTCTCCTGTTTTGAAAGACTCTGCTGCTTCTCTTGATCTTTCTTTGCCAACTGAGCTCCTTCTGACTCAGAACCTGACTTTGCAATTTGGTCCTGCTTCCTCGACGCCTCAAGAACAACGGACTCTTTGGGACCCTGAGTCTTGTCCAGTTCCTGCTACTTCTACTGCTTCGTCCCCTAAAACTTATGCTGCATGCTTTCAACCCCCTGTACATCAAGCTAAAAGACACAACGCTGTTCGGCTGCATTATTTTGGGGGCTTACCTGACTTTCCTGACCGATTTTTGTAGGTCGACTTTTGAAGGATTCTATGCAATTTGCTGCTTTTGAGATTCATGCCTTAATTCATGTTTCTTTAGAGTCTCATTTTGATATTAGTTTTAAAACTATCACTGGTTTAGAAAAGTTTTGAGAAAATATCAGGAGCTTAAACTTCTCCTTTATGGTCACTGTTTAATGCCATTCCTTAACTAAACCTAGTCAGAAACTGTTACTATATTGTTTCGTAATGAAGGTGTCAATCTTAAATGATATTACTGTCTGGTTAAAGCAAAGATGTACTGTCCTTTCTGACCCAGAGGATATATTTGATTCTGAGAATATCTGGACAGGTGGGTGGAGCGAGTTATTCTTCGCGCCGGAGGTTGAATACAGCATCTCCGAACAGCTTTATGCTTGGGAAAGACAGGGGTTCTTTTTACCCCAGCCAGCCTAAAGCTTGCTACAGATGGTGGCTCTCAGATTCATATAAGTAGTGTCTGTGACAAGATTAAATGCTCTGTTTGTGGTAACATTGGCCATGCAGGTTCCCAATGTGGATGAACCTCTTCATCCTTTGTGACGAATTGGGGCACACTTTCCAGACTTGTACTTGGGCAGCTCACAACTCCTCGACTCTTGCTGATGGGGAAAACAACATTTGATTATTACTGTTGCACAACGCTCGTTTATCTGACACTCTTTCTAAACCTCAACGCTGTACCTCCCTCACCCTGTTGTACCTGCTGCTGACCCCTCTTCTACTTTACACGAACGGTCTGCTCCTGTTTTGGAACCACAGACCTTACTACAGCTCTCCCTCCTTTCTCTGATCTTGCTATTTCTACCGGAAGAGGTCCCTATTCCTGTCTTGACTAGTATTTCGGGGTCTTCCATGGACCCCCTCCCCCGAACCTTGTGTTAGAGTTACATGAGGATCTAAGAAGGGGACTTCTCCTTCTTGTAAGGCCCTGATATCCTCTACTGTGACTCATATGAATAAATTTGAGGTTTTACGCCACCTTCAGGACAACACGGACTCTGATACGTCCTCTGTTCTTTCCTCCCACCCTGATGTGACTACGGACACTGAAGTACCCATTGATAATATTGGTTCTCAAAAAAGGAAATCTAAGGCAAAACTGAAACATAGGGAAGGTACCCCTAGGAAAAGTAAGCTAAGGTGACTTTTGTGTTTTTGTTTTCATTTTCCCATTTCATGTCTTCTGCTTTCTCAGTGCATACTGTTAATGTTAACAGTATAAAGAAGCATGCTAAGAGAGATGCAGTTTTTCCTTTTTATCTGGCTTGACAGCTGGTGTCATCTTTTTGCAAGATGTGCATTTCCATGCTCTTCCAGAAATTTCCAGGGCCACTCATGCCTGGACCTCTGTGCTCTCTTTTTGGTCTTTTGGACAGGACTCTTGTTCTGGTTTGGGTATTTTATTTAGTATACCTGATGTTACTGTTGTTAAACTGTTGGATGTCTACCTGGGTCGGCTTCTGTTGTTGAATATTTTGATTTCTTCTGTCCCTTTCCGGATTTTTAAGATTTATGCCCCTCAATTGAAATCCCACAGAATTGAACTACTGAAACTGATTCAACCCTATTTATACACATCAATGCATGTGATTTTTGGGGGTGATTTCAATTGTGGGTTATCCACTAAAGATAAGTCTTCTACTTCAAAGACTACTAAGTTGTTTTGTGACACGAATTTTCTGAAACAATTGCTCCATTCCACAGGTTTACAGGATGCATATTTATCTTTTACAGGTCGGCATACTACTACTTTTCACAAAGGCCCCCTTGCAACCCGTATTGATTTTTTTTTTTTATTTCTTCCCACCTCCAACTTTCTGATGCTGTAATTCAAGTTGCAGAATTTTCAGATCATAATTTATTATCTATTTCTTTAGGCCCTTCCTTGACATCTCATTTTGGCCCTGGCATTTGGAAACTGAATGCTTCCCTGTTATCTGATTCACGTTTGTTAAGTCACTTAACTGAGTATATTCATAATCGAAAGACTATTTTTTTTATATGATGCCCCCTGGGATTGGTGGTGGGATACAAAATCTGGACTCCGAACTTTATTTAAAAATTTTAGTAAACATCATCATGATTCATTGTATTTCCTTTATCATGCTAACAGACGTCGACTTCAAAAATTACTTACTTTATCTGATGAAACTGGCCATGATTTTTCCACCCAAATAAGTACTCTTAAGGAGCGCATGATGGATTATCACCTTCTGAAAGCTACTTCTGTTCAGCATCAACAGCGTTTTGGGACCTCTGGTACCCGTGACACTGTATGTCCATATGCTTCTATTCGGCGAGCAGTAGAGAGTAAAACCTTTACTATGCTGTTTGATGACAGTTTCACCGAGCTCACTGATATTTTGTATATCAGGCACTGTGTTACCTGTTATACACAAAAACTGTTTGGTCCCATGCCCCCCCATCTGCATCCATAATGGACTACTTTTCCTTTTTACAACTTCCTGATGTACCTTCTTCTGTTGTAGATATGTTAGATACTGAGATACAAGCACATGAAATTGAAGCAGTAATCAAGTCTTTACGTCCAAGAGTGACACTGGGCCTGGATGGTCTCTCCAGTGAGCTGTATAGATTGTTTCTGCTGACCTGAGTTCTGAATTGGCTACAGTTTATAATTCTATTCTACAGTGCGACCATCTTCCTTTAGACTTTAACATGGGTTGTTTATTTTACTTACATAAAAAAGGGGATAGAAGACTGCTCTCCAATTGGAGACCTTTATGCCTCTTAAATACTGATTTTAAAATATTGACCAAATGTTGGCCCTCAGACTTTCTAAATTGGCCATATATGTGATTTCTACCACACAATCTTGCAGTCCCCCTGGGAGATGTATACAGGACCATCTAATTTTACTTAGAGAAATGACTGAACGTGGAAATTCTAATGTTTTACATGGTTTCATATTCTCACTGGACCAACGGCAGGCTTTTGATTCTGTACATCATGATGTTTTATGGTCTACTCTTTGATATTATAAAGTACCTGATTATACCCTGACTAGACTCCGGTTGCTATATCAGTCTGCAACTGTTGTCCCATTGGTCAATGGATGGAAGGGCCCTATGCTTCCTCTACACAGAGGGGTTAGACAGGGCTGTCCCCTTAGTCCACTTATATGGGGTTTTTTTGGATCCCTTACTTTGTTCTATTAATTCGGCCCCAACAATTATGCCACTTCCCTCAGTCCCATATTCCGTGTTGGCCTATGCAGACGATATGAGTCTCATGGTGGCTAATGTTGCCTCCGTGCATTCTGCATTATGGCATTGTTCCAAGTTTGGGGCTGTTTCTGGCGCGGCCCTTAATCTTGATAAATGTGTTGGCCATAGATTAGGTTCCCCTTTTGTAGATGAGTCTTCTGTTGACATTAGACTTTGTGATGACCCTATTAGGATTTTGGGCATTTTATACGGTAATGGTCCTTTAGATGTCCTTAACTGGACTCCCAAATTAGATTATGCTCAAACTATGGTTGCACATTGGAATTCATGGCAGATGAGTAAGAAAAAAAGGATTTACATGATTAAAACCTTTCTGCTTCCCCTTTTTCTCTTTCTGGCTTATATTTCCCCCTTCCGGCAATTTGAAACCAGATTGCTTAGTCTCTTTTTTCAAGCCCTAAGGGGTAGCCGCCTGAACCCCCATTAAACGTCAGATTACCTATCTCCCTATTCGGGATGGAGGCCTAGCTATGGTCCAACTTGTTTTTTTTTTATACTAGTTTTTTCTTGTTTCATAATATTAGACCCCTGCTGGTTAACCAAGATCGAGGTTGGGAACCTTGGTTTCTTGAATCCTGTGGTCCTTGGTTTCATAAATGGGAACTTAACAAATTGATGGTTTTAACACATTCCCCCCAGATTTCTGCTTATGTTAGGGATAGTTTTTTTTCGTTTGAAACACTGGCAGATTACTAGCCATATGCTAATACCTGTCTCCAGAAAATCAGTGTGTAAGTATTTAGTGGACCATGTATGTTTGGAGATTATTGTTTTTCCCCAAATGTCCTACGCAACATCTCCCTGCTTTGCTCACTTTACTTCGTAATTCTAGGGTTCCCCAAAAGATGTGAGACTTACATTGGCTTAGCTGCCATGAACGTATTAACGTCAAATGTAACCATAAACACAAATCACTACAGGACAGATTTTGTTCCAGACCTGAATGTCAGCAACAAGAAGAAACTATTTCACACCTTTTTTTTTCATGTACATTTATTGTTTCTTTTTGGACTCTATTAGCTGCCAGATGGTGTGAACCCTTGTTTGCTCTCATTACTTATGACAATTTGATGTATGTTTTTTTCCCCCTCACTTGGTCTCATTGGAATATTGATACGTTAAATTTGATTTTTGTAATAATCAAATGGCATGTGTGGAATGCTCGTTATCTGTTTAATTTACAGAATCAGGATGTGCCTCTTCTTACCATTATTTGAAGGATCGAACATGATTTGAAGGCCATATATTTTTCAGAGGCAGAGCATTTGCCGTCTGGCTCTTTGTTGGAATTATGGACACTATTACCTTGGATAACTGATTCTGATTTTCCTGTTACATGATTATTTTGTGTTTTATTTTTCTCTGTATCATTTTCATTTTTCTTTTCTGTTCAGTTGATGTTCAATAAAATCTTCCCCTACTCTTTTCGATAAGTGCCATGGGATCTTTAACATTCACCTGAACTACCACCAATCCAGGCATATGGGACCTCGGTTTAACGTCTCATCTGAAAGACGGCACCTCAGAAGTACAGCACCCCTCTCATGCTGCACTACAGTGTCAGTACTGGGGTATCAACCCAAGTGCCAGATGTGGGAACTGAACCCATATACTTATACATATAATAGCATACCAATTTAAGGTATTAAATAGCTGCTATAGCACAGCAATACGCTATGCAAAACAGGGGTTAATGCTAACCATTTCCAGAAAAGCACAGCAGTAGACAACTGACTATTTTAGAGCATGTCCATGCACAGCAGAGAACATGAATAAAGTTATACATCTGTTTTTTAACTTTGCTAATCAATTTGTGCCAAGCGCTAGGCAATTTCACAGTTGATTAACAAAGTGCTAGTGAATTTTGTTGGCTTATTTGATACCCTGCTATTTGCTTCAAATAATATGATAAATATATTGATAGCTGGAGTAAGCCATAAACACTCTGAAAATGAAAAGACTAGTACATTGCCCCCATTGCCTTGTATCTTAAAATTGTCTAACAGTATGACATCACAAGTGCTTATTTCTATCATAATCATATTACCAAAAAACTAATTTCTCCATCCTTGACACCACTTACAAGAATAACCCCCTAGTTGCATGAAATGTAATGAGTAACAGTTTCAATCATCAAACTAGATACAATGACATTCTCATTTCCTACGTGCTGTTCTGGTTCCAATGCCAGCTCTAGGCAAAGCAAGATTATATTATTTTATAACACGGGCATCAGTATTTGAGAGAACTGACTGGCTACTGTTAATCATGCGACCGTTGATTAATACTTCATATTTTAACAGAAAGTGGATGTGGTGAAAAGTCACGGAGAATGTCATGAATGCAGTGGATGGCACTTATTTACCACCAGTCTGAAAAGAAATGTGAAGTGGCCATATTGTGCCATAACTTAGCGAGGTAACCCACCCACCCTCCCACCCAATGGACACTGTCAGTCCTAGCATGAATGTCACCAAGTAAAGATAGACAAGTAGAGAAGGACAGTTTAGTAACACAGACAAATGACATGTAGCAGAGAAAAGTAGGAGTGAGTGAGCTTACCAAACCAATGCTCCGTATCATATTAGTGAGAGGCTGCATCACACAACATTAGAAAGCGTAATATTAATTCTCCAGTAACCTTGATAGTAACGCAGCTTGCAGCAGAAACAAATGAGGAGGTTCCTATAACAGGGAAGTGCAGAAGTTATTGGGGAACTGAGATAGAGTGGCATTTTCTGGAGGACATCAATGTAGATGCACAGAGGAGGAAGGGAAAGACACGGGAACAAGAGAAATGAATCGGGAACTTAGACTCCATGCAAGGGACAATTATGTAGGGCAAGGAGAAGAATTAGAAGCGAGGAGCACAATTAGAAAGGTGGTAAACAAAATAAATGTGAGGGACAGAAATGAAGAAGTGCTGTACATTGAAAAGCACTCTGCGATGAGTGGTGCGATCGCTACATATACTGCAGTGGGCAAGAGACACAGAAGCAAATACAAGGTACAAACCAATAACTATCCTAATGAGTATGTGAAAGAGAGGAAAGCATAGTAACTGTTCTGTAAATGTAATGCAGTAATTACAGTGTAATTGGTTCCTGGAGACACTTTTGTCAGTAAGTTATTGTGTGGGTGTGTGTGTCTCTCTCTCTCTGTTTAGGTGGGGGGATGAGATGCTGTGTAGTGCTTCAGACAGGAAATCCCTGTGCTGTAACCTGAACCACATTTCAGCATTATAGACACGGTGGGAAGCATGGATACATAGATACATAGACAGTGTCGGCAGATAAGGGCCTATGGCCCACCCAGTCTGCCCATTTGAGCTTGTAAGTTCAGTTTATGTTTTCCTAGAAGTCTGTTGCCCCTTACCCCTGACCTCCAGAATTCCTTTATGTCTATCCCATGCATTCTTAAATCCTGTGATTGTTTCAGCCCCCACCACTTCCTCTGGCAGGGTGTTCCACTTGTCCACCACCTGTTCTGTGAAGAAATTCTTCCTCATATTTCCTCTGAATTGTCCTCCCTCCAACTTCATCTCATGCCCTCTAGTCCTGGTACATCTTTTTTGCTTAAAAGTAGTGTATTCCTGCACCCTGTTCCTCCCTGAGAGATACTTGTATGTCTCTATCATACCCCCTCTTTCCCTCCTCTCCTCCAGGGAGTACATGTTCAGTTCCTTCAACCCGCCTTCATAGGACTTGTGATGCAATCCATGCACCATCTTTGTTGCCCTCCTCTGAACCTTCTCTACCTGTCTATGTCCTTACGTAGGTATGGTCTCCAGAACTGTACACTGTACTCCAGGTGGGGCCTCACTAGTGTCTTGTATAGTGGAATTATGACCTCCCTTTTCCTGCTGGGGATGCCCCTGCCTATACATCCCAGCATCCTATTTGCTTTACCTGCTGCCTTGTCACACTGTTTCCCTACCTTGAGGTCATCAGAGATGATAACCCCAAGATCCCTTTCCTGTTTGGTGCATGCTATATCCTCAGCCCCCAACTGATATATTGTGCCAGGGTTTTTGTGCCCCATATGCATTATCTTGCACTTCTTTGCATTGAATTTCAACTGCCAAACCCCTGACTATTCTTCAAGTTTCTGCAGGTCCCTTCTCATTCTGTCTACACCCTCTGGTGTGTCTACTCTGTTACAGAGCTTTGTGTCATCAGCGAACAGTGAAATTCTGCCTTCTAGGTCCTGTGCAATGTCACTGATGAAGATGTTGAATAGGACTGGTCCCAGCACTGATCCCTGTGGTACCCCACTGGTCACTCTTCCCTCTGTGGAGTGACAGCCATTTACCACCACCCTCTGTGTCCTGCCACCCAGCCAGTCACCTACCCACCACACTACTGTCCTGCCCACACCCATATTCCCAGTTTGTGTAGTAGTCTTCTATGTGGCACAGTGTCAAAGGCCTTGCTGAAGTCCAGGTAGGCCATGTCCACTGCCCTCCCTGATCCACCTCCCTAGTCACCCAGTCAAAAATTCACGGTTGGTCTGACATGACCTCCCCTGGTGAAACCATGCTGCCTTGGGTCCTGTAGTCCATTGACAACCAGATGTTCACCAATCTCTCCTTCAGTAGTGCTTCCATGATCTTCCCCACTACGAGTGAGGCTGACTGGTCTGTAGTTCCCTGCTTCCTCTTTGTTCCGCTTTTGTATAAGGGGACTACATTTGCTATCCTCCAGTCTTTGGGTACCTCCCCTGTTTCCAGTGATTGGCTAAACAGGATAGCCAGAGGTTCAGCCACCACCTCTCTTAGTTCTTTAAGGGCCCTGGGGTGCACCCCATCTGGCCCCATTACTATCAACTCTTATTACTTCCAGTTCCTTCAAGGACCCTTTCTCGTGTAAAGGGACTTGTGTCCATTTCTGCACCATTCTCACCCCTTGTACTCCCTTCAGACCCATTACCTCCTCTTCCTCAGTAAAGACTGAGCAGAAATACCTGTTCAATATGTCAGCTTTACTGTTGTCATCCTCCACGCAGCCCCCATCCTCCCCCTTCAGTCTCACTATCCCTCCCTTTGTCTTTCTTTTTTCGCTTATGTACCTGTAAAAGGTTTTGTCCCCTCTACCCACTGATTTTGCAATGTGTTCTTCTGTCTGAGCTTTGGCTTCCTTACTGACCTCCTGCCTCCCTTTGCTTCTCCTGGTACTTCTCCTATCGCCTTCTGCCTGTGTCTTTTGTATTGCCTGAATGCAATCTTTTGGCTTTCACTTTCTTTGCTATCTCTTTGGAAAACCGTAATGGTCTCCTCTTCTTTTCCTCTTGCTAACCTGCTTAATGCATAATTCTGTTGTTCTTGTAATCCCCATTTTAAATACTGCCACTGTTCCTCAACCCCAATTCCTGTCCCATTCCCTTAATGCCTCTTTCGAGTATCTCCCCATTTTCCCAAAGTCTGCCCGCCTAAATCCAGGATACATGTTTTTGTGTGGTTTGGTTCTGCTCTTTCTGTGATTTCAAACCACAGTGACTGGTGGTCACTGTTCCCCATGCTCCCCACTGTTACCCCATCACACTGTCCCTGTTTGTGAGCACAAGGTCCAGTATTCGTTTCTGCCGAGTTGGTTCCATGACCAGTGCTTGAGGAAGGCACCCTGAAGGAGTCCAGGATAAATCTGCTCCTAGTTAATGCTGCTGCTGGGATGCTCCAGTCCACGTCTGGAATATTGAAGTCTCCAACCAGTACTACCTCACCCTTGTCTACCATCCTTTGGATGGCTAGCATCAGCTCCCTATCTGTTTCTTCTCCGGGCTGGTGGTCTATAGACCACACCTGTGCAGATGGCTGTCCCCATTTTCCTTTCCAGCTTAACCCACAGTATCTCTCCCCATTTTGTTCCTCCTGGATCTCTGTGGCCCTTATGTCATTTTTCACATACAGTGCCACTCCTCCTCCCTTCCTACCTGCTCTGTCTCTTCTGAATATGTTGTAGCCAGGTATGGCCATCTCCCAGTCATGGTTATCATTACACCAGGATTCAGTGATGGCCACAATGTCCAGGTCTGACTGCACCATGACAGCCTCCAGATCTTCCATCTTGTTGCTAAGGCTCCTGGCATTTGCACACATGGCTTTCCATGATTTGACCTCCCTAGACTGTTTCGCTGTTCTACACCAGCCCCTTCCTTGGTTGTCCTTTATCCCTGGTTCTCCTTGCTGTCTGCCCTTCTGCTGAATTTTGCCCCTTTTCTGCTTATCCACCTCTTGGGCACTAATCTCCATCTTTTGCACACTGCTTTGAAGAGATAGCCACTCCTCTGGTTTACTGGTTCCACTGCTAGCTGTGGGGGTGAGCAAGTAGGTACCCTCCTTGCTGGCTCACCCCTTTGCTAGTTTAAATGATTGTCAATGTAGCATTTAAACTTATCATTGAGTGCTTGATTCCCTCCAGGATGGATGCAGGCCATCAAGCTTGAACAAACCTCCATCCCTCCAGGTGAGTCCCCAGTCACCAATGAATCAAACCTTCCTCACAGCACCAGTTCTTCAACCATGAGTTAAAGTTCCTGGTGCATGCACTCCTATGCTCTCCTTGCCTCTAGCAGTAGTACCTCTGAGAAGTGACAGAATTAGCTACTTGCTTGAGACCCGCCCAATTTCCTAAACTCTTCCTGAACTTCCTTTGGCTCCCCATTTGCCAGGTCATTAGTACCTAGGTAGATAATGACATCCAGCTCACCTCCATCTTGCCTTCCCAGTGATCCCCAGGATCTTCCTTCCATCCCTCCATGCCGTGGCACCTGGTAGGCACCTCACCTCCTGTCCTCCCTCTCCTGTGTTCCTAGCTGGATCCCTCTTATGATGGAGTCCCCACCAGGATTCGCTTCCTCCTCCTCTGGGGTCCACTGCTTTCCCGCTGAGGTCACCTCCTGGCTAACCTCCACATCCTTTCCTTCCACTTCTCTGGGTACCTCTATTTGGTTGTCCTCATTTGCCAGTGTGGCATATGAGTTCTTGAGTGGAATAGCATCTGGGATGTGCCTCTGCCTGACCGCTCTTACCCTCTCTGAGCCCACTGTCATCCAAGTGCTCCTCGTTCTCGGCATCCTTTGAGGCAGTTGCATTGGACTTGGTGGTCTCTGGATAGGGGTGATGGTACTCCTGACCCAGTTTACTTCCGCTCTGAGTCTGGCTATCTCATCCCGCAGTCCAGAGAGATGCATGCAGATAGGGCAGCACCTCAGTGTCCAGAAGGTCTGCCTGAATATGGCTGCCCATGCTGCATTGCATTCACCACTCCCCACATTATACTGCAATTATACTGCTATTCCACTACTTGTCTGCTACTGAAGTTCTCCTAGTTTCCTTTTTATTAATTTACTGTCCTAAAAATCCTGCTACTGATTCTCAGATAATTTTCTTTAAAAAACAGAAAAAAAACAATAAATAAATAAATGAGTCAAAACACTTGTCATGCTGAGGGTGGGCTTCTTCCCCCTTATGCCCCTCCTGCTTCACACCTCTTACTATACCCTGTGTTTAGCTCCTGTCAATCAGATTTAACAGGGCGTATAATTAAGAGTTGGGGGAAGGGTTACTCTAAAGCACTGAATTGAATATGTTTCCTTCCTTCCCCTTCTGGCTTCTTCTGAGAAAATAAAACTCTATTTGCTACCTCAACTCTGACTAAGCCCCACCTCCAGTTATCACGTAGCTGAGGTCAGAGGCCAGACAATTAACACCCTTCACCCATCTACAGGGTAGTCAGACAAGCCAAGATAAAATTTTGCAGCAATTAAAGACAGCACAGAATTACACCACCACTACATTTTAAATTTTCAACAGCCCAAAAACAATTCTAAGTAAAGACAACAAAGAATGTACAGTGTCACTAAAAGCCCACAATCTAAGTTTAAAAGAAAAATGGCAATTACCAGTTACTCTAAAGCACTGAATTGAATATGTTTCCTTCCTTCCCCTTCTGGCTTCTTCTGAGAAAATAAAACTCTACTTGCTACCTCAACTCTGACTAAGCCCCACCTCCAGTTATCACGTAGCTGAGGTCAGAGGCCAGATAATTAACACCCTTCACCCAACTACAGGGCAGTCAGACAAGCCAAGATAAAATTTTGCAGCAATTAAAGACAGCACAGAATTATACCACTACTACGTTTTAAATTTTCAACAGCCCAAAAACAATTCTAAGTAAAGACAACAAAGAAAGTACAGTGTCACTAAAAGCCCACAATCTAAGTTTAAAAGAAAAATAGCAATTACCAGTTACTCTAAAGCACTGAATTGAATATGTTTCCTTCCTTCCCCTTCTGTAGTAGTATGTTAGCCTGTTTACCACAAAGTTCTATAAGTAGCACTATTTTCCAGAGGCAGAACACACATGGATGTGATACTGCAGCCAAAACTAGTGTAGGAATACTAAGTAGTCCCCAAGGTTTTTGTCCTCCTAATCTAGAAGTTTTGGACCATTTCTCTCGATATGTGGCCCATGTTATAAGTACAATAACCCACTCCAGGGTGTGCGTTTATTGGGGATTAACAGGTGTCCATGATGATGCACAGAGGTGATCGGGCCCTGCCCAAGGTTGAATGGACAATGTTCTCCCTTAAACTTTATACATGTGTGGGTATAATGAAGGGAGCCAGGTTGTACTCACCAGAGAGAAGAGGTTTGATGTTCAGTCCTTGAGGCTCACCTCATTTCAGTGTCATATCAGTGTCAGTGGCTCAGTAGGTAGCACACTCGCCTCTGGGGCCGAGAGATCAGAAGGCTGTGCGTTCAATTCCCACATCTGGCACTTGGGTTAATATCCCAGTACTGACACTGTAGTGCAGCATGAGAGGGGTGCTGCGCTCTGAGGTGCCGTCTTTCGGATGAGACGTTAAACCAAGGTCACATCTGCCTGGATTGGTGGTAGTTCAGGTGGATGTTAAAGATCCCATGGCACTTATTGAAAAGAGTAGGGGAATTTCCTTGGTGTCCTGGCCAAATTTCCCTCATTCACTAAAAATACCACCAACAGCTTAATCTGGTTCAAGGTCAGTTGGCATTCTTCTGTATACCCCTTTCCCGGGTCATTCCTGAAAATAGGCAGGATTTGTCTAGTGCACTTACCCGGTCAACAAAAGCTAAATAAATAAATAAATTTGCTGCCCAGTTGGTCGCTGCAGTCACGATCCTCCTGTAGCCAGGCCACCACATGAGCAGGGCATGTCTGTCATGGGGGGCAGTGTGCCTGAGTGAGAGGAAGTGATGCTACCACTATTAAGACTACTCCAGTAATCGGCATACATGTAAATGGGCATCAAAGATTTACCGGGTAAGTCGGGGGGGTTCCCTGATATCATGTTACCCAATAACAATATCACCATGTAAATGTACTGATTCAGTATGTTTACATGGTGATATTGTTACCAGTAAAAAGCAGAGATATCTGTTACTGCACCAGTTACCCGGTAACATTCTGCTCATGTAAACGCACTGACTCGCAGCTGTAATTGGCTGCTGCAGTCAGGGACCGCCCCATAGCAAAAACAGCTGATTGTGTAGTGACAGTTTGCTCTCTGATTGCAGCGGCCAGTTTCTTTGAGCATAGTGGCATACTCGTTAACTGCCGTGAATGAGAGCATGCTCCTCTATTCGCTGTGGCAGAGACTAGCCCCAGAATGGACTGCTGCCATTCGGCACAACGCCACCGTGCCTCCACAATCCACTTGTGAAGGAAGGTGACGCAATGTGTTTCTTGCACATGCGTGCAAGCAAACACAAAAAGGTGTAAGCACAGTCACACAAAAGCTCTCACCATGCCCTGCCTATTCCTACCATTAACTTTTGCATAAGAAGATTGAGCAAAGATGAGTCTTTAATGAAAGTAAATTACTATGAAAATCATCCTGTCATGTCCTGACTGGCACTTGTATACTGCTAGTGGCTGGTCACACAGCACCTTTAGTTTTTTATTCCCCTTCGAAGTAAGGATGCTAATGCATCAGTTCTGGTTTATGGCATCAGTGCAGGAATGTGGAGAAATAATGATATCTATGCTTTTGTTTTAAATACTAGTTTAGATTGACCCTTATCTCTTGACTTGTATGATACCTTCTTTCTATATTTCGAGTCTGCGTTACTACTTTCTTCACATTTGAAATAATAAAAGGAATGCTCCTTTGCTGCGGAACATGAAGAATGAATAACTCTGGCCATTTTATGTGACATGAAAAGGCGACACCTGCCAGCTCCTTTTAAGATGGCACAGATCAGGTTTGCATCAGTATTTGCAGCAATTTTTGACCCCCCAGTGTCCCATAAGGTTAGGGAGCCTGTCTGCTGCATTAGAGTTCCATTTTAGCCACAACAGAAGAGATTTTAAACAACCGATGTACAGCACAAAAACAGACAAAAGCCTGGTCCAAGCCTTAAAAAAAAAAACTTCTCCTTTTCAGATGTGAATAAAGTACTACTAATGCTTAATCAGTTCATACAAGTCCGCCGATAAGGGGAGAGGCTGAGACAATCTAAAACAATTAAAAGCACAGGTGACATTTTTCAACACATTCATACACTGCTGCTTTAAGGACGCTGCCTTCAGACAGTTAGTGGTGGAAACATGTTGCTGGGAGTCCTTGGTTACAGACTGTTTAAAGTGTGATAACTTACTGGTGCCTCCAGTGCCATCGTGGACCGACCAGGTACAAGATTGCTTACTGCCACACAGATGCATAGCATGCGTTTAGATTCTATTCCTTCACTTGAACAATCACTTATATTTAAGTTTTTACCAGAGACTCATATTATTTATTTATTTATGGAAATGTTTCACCAGGAAAGACACACTAAGCAGCAAGATGCTCGTCTCACGTTGTGACCTGGGGGGGAGGGTTACAGCTGGAGGATGATTACAGGAGGCGTGGTAAGGAAACCAAGCTAGCTTACACGGTCATGATAAAGGCAAGTTAAAAAAAAGACCAAGAATATTTCAGAAAAGGTAAAAAAAATATATATATATATATATATTTATATATACACACACACACACACACACACACACACACACACACACACTCTCACATACACACACACACACACATGTATATATATATATATATATATATACACATATATAATTTAAATAAACTGATCTGAGACTTGGGTTTATTTACTAGAAAGTACCAAAATGTGTGGTCGCTGGTTGGAGACAGCATGTCTTGCAAAGTTGCAATTCCCTCCCATATCTCTCTACCCTTCCACAAAGCAGGGGTCGAAATTGGCACCGGCTGGCCCACTAGCCAAATGCTGGCAGATTTTATGTCAGGCCATTAATATTTTCTAGCAGCTAGCCCTGACTTGTATTGGAGAAGTTAACATTTCAATAAGTGCAACAGCTGGGCCAGTGCAAAATTATGTGTCACTAGTGGATTTTCCCAGTCAGTAGCCCTACTGGCTGCAAAACTTAATTTTGACCCCTGCATAGGCAACATGGGGACATTCCACTTCCCACCCTGATACCACCTAACATCCCCACCTGATGATCGCTTTCTATCCCCAGTGTGCCACCGGCAGCTTACCTGCTACTGCTGGACTTTCAGGATGGATTTCTTGGGGGGATAAATGCCTTACCACCACCCGGTGACGTGCTTCACTCTCTGCTGTTCTGGATTCTGCTGATCTTCTCTGCTGAAGTGCTCCTTGATGTGCCTGTGCTGCTGACCTGCTCTTAAGGGATGCTGCTTGACTGGCCTCATCATCCTGGCTCCTGGTGGGCTGCTTGAGATACCTAGTAAGGGTTAATTAAGGGACATCTCTCCCAGCCTGGCAACCTCCTCCCTGTAGTCTCTTCTGCGCTAGACTGCTGCCTCCTTGATTGTCTCAGACTCTCTCTCTCTCTTCCTAGGCCTGCCCACTACCTCTCTCTCTCTGTAGACTACGCCTGCTACTCCTCTCTCTAGAGTGAGTCTGTGTTCTCCTTCCTCTGATGACTCCCGGGCCTGCTATGCCTGGCTGGTGGTTGCTGCTGTGGCCTTGGTGGTGGTATTGCCACCTACAGTAGGTAGATTAGTGCTGGAGTGTGGTTGCTGTTCCTTCCCTTACCCAGCCCCCTGCCATACTCTGCCGCTTTCATTCACTGCCTCCCACACTGCACAACCCACACACACCTGACTCCCTCCCCAGAGAATACTAGCACCAGCCTGGATGACTCCCTACTCCATGACACAGAGCACCCTGCCAGATGCTTTTTTTGCCTGCCTGGCCTGCTGCAGCCAGAGTCAGTGTCTCCACTCCTCAAGCAAGCCACTCCGCTGCTCAACTAGCCTGGTCCTGGGGGTGCTGCTGGCTCTCGGTCTCCTCTCTCCCACAGGGTCTGAGTGGCCTGCCCTACAGCTTCTTGGGTGAAGTAAAGTGACCCGTGCACCGCCTTCCACCCTCTTGGCTTCTTCTCGTAATCCCAGCGGCCCTAACTGGATGAATCACCACTAACTTACAACCGGTCTGCTGCTCTTCAACTGGACAGTGGACCACCCCTCGCCACTGTGTTGCTGCTAGCCTATTCCACACAGAATCTGCTCACACTATGAATTAACGCCTGCTCACCTCCCCAATCCCACTTTCATTTAAACCTTAGTGCCACCCAATCAGAATGCAGGTCGCACAGACAGACTGGGAGCCAAACCTGCCAAATTTTAAAAATCCCTCTACCATGGACCACTAATGGATTTCATACATCTATGTCAGGAGCATGGCGGAGAAGGGAGTTTGGGGATGGTATATCACCCGGTGGCTACACACCTACCTGCACCCACAGTCACACCCACAAAATGGCTCCATTTTCAAAAAATTCCACAAGCCCACATGAGGAGACGGGGATGGGGATGAGTGACAGATGGCCATGCGTTGTGAGGGGCCGCGCAGGTCACGCACAAAACCCGCAGCTCCAGAGGGGTTAAAAAAAGTGCAATGGAGAAAACTTATTGCTGGGCCAGAGCCCACATCCAAAAATATTCCTGGGGCACATGCCCCATGAGCCCATACAACCCGGCACCTACGGTGATTGCTTTGTTGTCAGAGGGTGAGCTGGGGAACGAGGGAGCGGGGAGGACAGTGGCAGAGGGAGGAAGCAGGAGGGATTTCTTTGCAGCCAGAGGGTGAGCTGTGGAACGAGGGAGTGGGGAGGACAGTGGCAGAGGGAGGAAGCAGGAGGGATTTCTTTGCAGCCAGAGGGTGAGCCAGTGAATGAGGGAGCAAAGCAGAGGAAGGAAGTGGGAGAGATTTCTTTTGCAGCCAGTCTCACAGACGTGCAGGAGGGCCGAAGACAAGGGTGACATCAATATGCTAAATAGACACACGTTAAGATCGCTGATTGCAGCGGTGCTTTTCTTTGAAGTGAAGATCACTGCTGCCAACCTGCTACAGCTCACCCATCCATTGGTGAGTAAGGGACATGCCCGCTACATGGAGCACTGCATTGGGCAGGGCAGTCACACACCTCCAAAAAGTCGTACTGTCCCAAACCGTTCCTTGCTCATGTGTGCAAGCGAATGCAAAAAGGGCATCTGTCGGCATGGCTTTCTTTCCTTACCACAAATCTTTTGAACTGTAAAAATATGAACAGAGGCAACTCCCAAATTATTGTCAACTTTTCTTGATAGTAATTCAGTCTTCTTGCTCTGGGAGTTCATCTCAGATTTCAAGAACTTTTGCATCACTTTCCTGTGATCCAGTATGCTCCTCCAAGAATCTCAACTCTCCATTTCTGGTTAAGAGCATCAGTGAAACATCTGGAGAGTTAAACAAAAGAAAGGCACTCCATTAAGTGCATCGTTTTTCCTTTTCATTACTAATTTAGAAGTCCCCCAACCAGCAGGCAGCGTCGGCATACCTTCAATAGGATTAAAAGTGCTTTTATACACTAATAGTACAGCCTAATCTCGGAGCAGGGAAAAATGCACCTAGCCCATCCCCCACTCTCATTTTCATGCACTCGGGACCATCTTCCATTTGGACTCTTTGTCCTTCAGACCTGATCAAGGACTGCACCCGCTAGTCTATGATCCCCTTCTGTGTTTCTTGCCTCTAATTCAATGAGTATTCAGCAAAATGCTGAGAACCAAAGGATGACCAGCACGACTGTTCGAGGTTAATAAAAACAGTTTACAGCTTTATCAGAAGTACAAAAAGCACTTATCTAGAGACCATGAGTTAAAATAACATAAGTATCATTCAAGAAAACTTGTCTAGAACTTTTGACATTTGGCCATCGAGTAGCAGGAGTTGTGGAGGAGGGAGCAGAGCAGCACTGCGGCTGTCTTGCTGCTCCACTGGTGAAGACCCATATGTGAAAGGGCGGGACAACAAGCCAGCAGCACGAACCCAGCTTGGAAAGGGGATACCATCAAAAGCCAACATCCAGTGACGACAAAACAGCAAGCAGCGTTGGCGGCACAGGAAAGAAGGCCCATTCAGGAAGCAGAAGAACAGGTCCACATCACTGAATATAAGAATAATGGCTGGTGAAGCACACAGCAATGAAGTCCAAGGAGGGAGTTCTTCGGTCCAATGTGAGGTCGATGACGGAAAAGGAACGTTCAGTGTTCAAAAGCCTGATTGCGAACTGAGGAAACAGGTATGCGGTACATTGTATTTCAATGGGTTTTAAAGACTTCCTAGAGTGTTCTTATAAAAAATAAAAAAAAGAGTTCTGTTCATTGATTTCAAACAGAGTAGGATGCACAATTCAAAGCAGCAGGTCATGTAAAATAAATTATGGTACTAAATTCAAAACCCCATTGAAATACATTGTACCGCATACCTGTTTCCACAGTTTGTGATCGGGCTTTGAAGAGTGAAGATGTATCTGTGGTCCACAGAAGATTTCAGCGCTGGACCTCCCAGTGGGTAAGTAAGGGTTGGGGGGGTGCTGAGTGGATGGGTTGGGAGAGATAACGGCACAACAGACAATGATGGATGGTTTTCTTATTTTCAGGTTTAAAATAAAAAATGACAGCGGATTCCTGGATGTGACACTGGGGGATTGGGCACCCCAATGTCACTCTTGTGTTTCAGGGGTGTGGGTGGTGTGGAGTGCTGAGTGATGACATAGAAGGTTGGGTGGGAGGGAATTAAAAAAAAGGGACTGATGCACACAATGCAACACTGGGGGACTGGGCACCCCCAGTGTCATCATAAAAAGAAAAAAAAAGACAGAGGATTCCCATTCTTGACACTGGGAGATAGGGCACCTCACAGTGTCAGTATTATGCTGCAAGGGGGGAGTTGCTGAGAGGGAGGATCAGGTGGGGGAGGAATAACTAATTTTTAGGAAAAAAAGAAATGACATGTGCACTGTATTTCACATGCACTAATAGTCATGAATGCACAGTAGAGTTCGGCAGCCATTTTTTTTGTCAGACTGACATTTCTTTTTGTATGTAAAATTAGAGTTATTTCCCCCTGACCCTCCCTCTCAGTATCCACCAGCCCCCCTCCCCACAAGCACAAGTGATACTGGGAATGCCAAATCCCCCAGTGTCATGATCAGAGAGGCCCGATGGTTCTTCAAGGAAGAAATAGTGCATTGAGAGCAGAGTGCTCCAAGGAGGCAGTGACTATGGGGCTCTCCATCATGTTGTTAGTTCAGAAAGAATACCAGGAATGTGGAGTCCTTTTCTCCTAGCAATAGAACTGCAGGGCTACGTCCACTGTAGCCCTAAGAAAAGTACAGCACACACATGCAAGCAAACGTTAGGCAGTGACAAATGCTTTTTTAAATCTATGTTGTAAATTTGGCAGTCCTGCTAGGGGTTGTGCCAGTTCCTCAAGCACCCTTGGATGCAGCTCATTTTGCCCTGGTTATTTATTCAAGTTTAATTCATTTAGCTTACCCACCACTGTTTCTAGTAATAGTGAAAGCCTTTTCCCCCCTCTGCATACAGTCTGCTCAGATGTAGTTGTACTGGGGTTAAATACTGACCAGAAGTAACTGTTAAATATATTAGCCAGATGCA
Organism: Neoceratodus forsteri; assembly: GCA_016271365.2. NCBI lineage: Eukaryota > Metazoa > Chordata > Ceratodontiformes > Ceratodontidae > Neoceratodus > Neoceratodus forsteri. Next base: position 1,701,704,350 of record CM028129.1, on the reverse strand, counting down.
GTTCACTTTCTTCTTCTACTCCTTCTTCCACCAGTGGCCCTATTTTACGTGTTGTTTCCCTTTTAGAGTTTGCATAGTTGAAAAATATTTTCAGGTTACACTTTGCTTTAACTGCAATCAGGGGTTTAGGTAATTTATTTTTAGTGGAAGTCTAAAATTTCCATGAGTGTAAATGTGGAAGTCATTCCAATTTTTTTTAAGTCAAAATACTTCCAGGATCCCACTTTTGGAAATCAATATTCTAGGAAGGACTAATTTGTGGATATTAATGTAATATACTAGTGATAAAATAGTTTCTTTCAGGAAAATCCATCATTTCTGACTTCCATGCCTGTAATTTTGGATGTCATGTAATGTTTGTCTTTACACATGGAAGTCAATGGCTTCCTCCCCCTTTATTTTGGAAGTTTTTGCCTTATTTTTGGAAGTCAAATACTCCAAAATGGAGTTAATCGAACCCCTGACTGCAATATTATTTTCCTGTTTTCTTTTTACTCATCTTATCATGAATTTACAGTCTCTTTGTGATGTTTTAAAGTTTTCCCAATCTTCCTTTAGATTTCTCTTTACAGCCGTTCAGTATTGTTATTCGTTCCCTTTATGCATTTCTTTACCTTATTGGTTAGACACGTTGGTATGTTACACTTCCTATCATATTTCTTAGTTAATGGGATAAACTCTATCTCTAGTTTTTGTTTAATTTAGTTTTTACAATATCTCACATTTCACCTGTTCCTTTTTCTTGAAATTCTCCCTCTCACTTTAGTGTAATTGTTGGTCAAACAGCGGTGGAGGACAATGAGAGCAGTGCTTGAGAGGTCTGTGAGAGCCTCGTAAAATGCAGATGCCCAGTATCCAAATTATCTGTTACATGAATGAGATGCATTAAGGGATGGACTCATGGCAGAGTCAGGTGAGGCACTGAACCCACTGTTAAAAATGAACATCTGGGGCCAGCTCATTGGTGCAGTGGTAGAGCTACTCCTCACAACGCCAGTGATCTAAGTTCGGTATGGAGCTCGCGGCATCGGAGGGCCAGCTGGAGGGAGGAGGATCAAGTGTCTAGAAGACTGGTCTCCTCCTCTGGGGGGGGGATGCAGTGCCTATTGCATGCCTGGCCCCCTAGCACAGACTGTGGGAAAGGCACCCAGCTCTCTTTCAAAACTGGCAGGAGGAGCAAGCAGATACTGACATGGGCCACGCAGGTGTGTGGGCTGCACATTATGGCATCATTACATGTCACACCCCACAGGAGGAAGAACTGTGGAAAAACCTCTTGGTGGCAGGCTGGCACTCAGACCCTCACAGGCCCCATACCTGTTTAGCTTGGCTGGCTGGTCCAAGTACTGGATCCAGTCTATGGTGGAGGATTTGGAGCCCTGCCAACCCCACCAGGGGGTACTAGCTGGCAGTATGCCCTAGTTGACATTGGGGTGATGGGGCTGGGGTATGAGATGATGGTGGCTGACCGGAAAGTAGAAGGGATAAAAAGAGCATAAAATAATGGGCATCTTGGTACTTTACACTTCCTATCATATTTCTTAGTTAATAGGATAAACTCTATCTCTAGTTTTTTTATTTAGTTTTTATAATATCCCACATTTCACCTGTTCCTTTTTCTTGAAATTCTCCCTCTCACTTTAGTGTAATTGTTGGTCAAACAGTGGTGGAGGACAATGAGAGCAGTGCTTGACAGGTCTGTGAGAGCCTCATAAAATGCAAATACCCAGTATCCAAATTATCTGTTAGATGAATGAGATGCATTAAGGGATGAGCTCATGGTAGAGTCAGGTGAGGCCTGATAAGCAGGAGGCTGGTAAGGACAGAGGTCTGGGGTTATATTCTGTTTTAACTGAAATAATTGAATAGTTTGGTACGTGAAATTAGTTCTATGTGTTAAAAATTACTACTTTGAGTTAGAACTGTTACTTGGGCTATGATATTGTAACTTTTGAGGCTTGGGAACACTTGTTTGGCAGTGATAATTAGAGTGAAATTTAAATGTGATGTTTGCCTGGTGTTAGGGAGAGGGGAAATTAACAGGAATCACCTTGTCTTTCATTGTTCACTTGGGAACATAAGCAGGAGGCTGGTAAGGACAGAGGTCTAGGGTTATATTCTGTTTTAACTGAAATATTTGAATAGTTTGGTACGTGAAATTAGTTCTATATGTTAAAAATTACTACTTTGAGTTAGAACTGGTACTTGGGCTGTAATATTGTAATTTTTTAGGCTTGAGAACACTTGTTTGGCAGTGATAATTAGAGTGAAATTTAAATGTGATGTTTGCTGGTGTTGGTGAGAGCCTCCCACCACCCTGTTTTGTAGGCTTTCTTAAATACTGAAAAGCCACTGGGGTTTGGGATTGAAAGGCTGTGTATTTCTGTTTGAGACTGAAATTTGAAGCAACAGGAACTGGTGGGCCTGTGACAACATATGGTACCTAATGTCTGTATACACACACTGTTAGTGGGACTGGACACACACTGGACTGTATGTGTTTGTGAGACTTGGGAGCTTTATTGGTGGGGTTGAAATTGGGTTTGTAAATAACTGCAGTCAGTATAGAGAGAAACTGTATTCCAGGGGGAAGGGACTGAGAAAAGGGGGTGTGCCATTATAAACAGAGGGGGACAAACAGGGTGGCCATATTCCACCATGGCAGGCATCTTCGGAAGGGTTGTAGACTGCACAGGCTGTGGGATGACAATAATTCTCAGTTGGGCCTGGAGAGAGGGAGGCTGCCCACTCTGTAGACAGCTATCTTGTATCAGGAGTGAGATATATTGGTTAAGGAGTAAGCTGGGGAGCTGGGGGGGTGTCCAAGGATAAGGGGTGTGGATATGGGCAGCAGAAGGGTGGGGCTGAGGGAAGGCTGGGGCAACACTCTGAAATTACAGGACATTATGTTACAGCAAGCAGGAGGGGGGATATTAGGGACAGAGGACCCTTAGATAGGGATGTTGACGCTAAGGGGAAAGCGTACGGAGTGAACATTCTGAATACAAAGAGAGTGGAGGGGGAAGAGTCAGGAGGGGCTATTGTGGGGAAGCCTAGTAGAGCAGACATTGAGAAGGGAGGGGCTGTTGTGGGGAAGCCTGAAACAGCGACTGTGGGAAGGGAGCTCCTAAGGAGAACAGAGCAAGAGGGGAAGAAGAGGGGCAGTTTAGAGGTGCAGTCAGGGAAAACTCAGGTTACTTGATGGAGGCTGACATAGAGTGTCACAATAAATTTGAGCTACTAAGCAACCTAGAGGGGGAGAAAGGGGTTGGTGGAAATGAGGAAACTGATACAGAGGCTGGGGGGAGGGAGTCGGATACCCATAGGGCATCACAGACTGGCAATGAAAAGGATAGAAATAGTTCCAGAGGAAGAAGGGGAAACATAAATGTTAAGCAGATGGGGGAGATGCAACATATTGCAGACATGAGGGAGGAGAGCATGACTGGAGAGAAACTGGAAGACAAGGAGGTGGGAGAGGAGCCCCCCTTCAGCAGGGGGGTCAGTACCAAGGATGGGGCCCTAGGCAAAGCAGACCCACAGAGAGCCTCTGGAGGCAGGGGTACTATTACAAGGGGGGAGGATGGTGAAGTGGGGGAAGGGGAAACCATCAGGGCCAGGATAAATGGCTCGGATAAGAGAGGGTTAAAGGGGACACCTATTCAGAGGGGGTCTGAGTTAAGTGGGCAAAATAACGAGGAAGGCAGAAAGGGGAGGGTGACAAGGGGGTCTCTAATAAGGCAGGAAGACTCCCATTGAATTGAGATCATGAATAAAGGGGGGGATGGGGGGTTGAGAGGGCATAATGAAGGTAACCATAAGGATGATGGTGGTGTTAAGGTTCTGTTAGTGGGAGACTCGATGATTCGGGGTATCCAGTGGGAGGGACGGGGGGTGGATGCCATAGCCAGGTGAAGGTAGTGAGTATCTCTGGGCTGACAGTGCACAGAGCAAAGTTCATGGTGTATGAACTGGTTAGGGACTGTGGAGGGAAACCAGATTTCCTGGTGCATTTGGGAACTAACAATCTAGTGGGAAATACCATTTTGGAAATCCAAGCAAGGTTCCAAGAACTTGCCAGAGTCTGTCAGGACAATGGATGCAACATTTCCTTTTCAGAGATATTGCCAGTACCAAAGGCCTCAGTGGAGAAAAAAATGAAGATCACAGAGGTTAATGACTGGCTCAGGAAGTGGGGTAAGAGAGTGGTTGGGGTGTTAGGGAACTGAAAGGAGTTTGGGAGGATGAGGACTGTATGCCAAGGACAGGCTTCATCTTGCCTCATAGGGGGGAAGTCCTTAAACAGGGGATGGCTGACTACATTCAAGAAAGGTGGGGTTTAAACTTGAGGGGAAGGGATAGGGGAGGGCTCAGAAACCCCTCCTCCAGATGAGGGAGCCTTGCAAACCCAAGGGGAGGGGAAACAGACTGGGGTGGAGGGTTTCAGGAGGAGCAGAGGGAGGATGGAAGTATAAGGAACCTGGTGGGGTTGACAAAGGGGCTCAGGATAAGGGGTGGGGTTTGGTGTTAGTAAATGCCAGGGAGCTTGGGAAACAAGTTGCCAGAGTTCCAGGCCATGCTGTTCGGGGTGGATGTGGCGGCGGTCATGGAGACGTGGGCCAACGAAAACCATGACTGGGACCTAAACGTGCGGGGGTACACTATGCTAAGGAAGGATAGAAAGGAGGGCAGAGGGGGTGGAGTGGCCATGTTCATTAGAGATGACATAGTAATTGCTAGAGTAGAAGAGGCAGAGGGAAACGTGGAGGCCTTATGGGTCACTTTACGATCCCCAGCAGGAGATATGGTCAAGCTGGGTGTAGTATATAGGCCCCCCGGGATGAGTGATGTTCTAGAGGATGGTTTGCTGGACAACATCATTGCCCAGTGTGGACCAAAAGGGGAAGGAGTGGTGTTGATGGGGGACCTTAATATGCCAGGTACAAACTGGGAACCATGTCCTCTAAGGTGGCCAAGGAGCAGAGGCTGCTGGGCACGGCTTCCAGGATGTGTTCTTAACACAGCATGTGATGGAGCCCACAAGGGAGGGGCATGTCCCGGACATGGTTCTGGCAGATGGGATCTGGTAAGGGACCTGGTTGTAGAGGACCCCCAGACTGGGGAGTGACTACAATACTGTCTGGTTTCAAATAAGCATGGGGAAGGGGAGATCTAGGACACTGGCAGTAAACTCAGGGGCAGACTTTGTGGGCATGGAATATTCTCAAGGATCACTTGAAGGATTACATCAATGACAAGTGTGGAAAGGAGATGGAGGTCATAAAATGGGGACTTCATGAGGCAGTCAGGATCTGGCTAAGTTGAAACGTGAGGAGCAAGGTCACATAAACCATGCTGGTGGTCCAGTGAGGTACAGGTAGTGGTCAGAGAAAGAAGGCAGCCTACAAAAGTATAAAACAACAAGAGGGATAGGGATAAGGAAATGTACCATCTTGCATCTAGAAAAGTCACCCGGATGGTGAGGGAGCAAACTCAGAAGAGCAGCGACTGGCATAGGGACATGGAGGGAAAAGGGTTCTTCCGTACATTGGGAGTGGAGAAAACTAAGGGCCATCTCAGCAGATTGAGATCAGAAGGAGGCTGGGTGGAAGAGGCGAGGGACCAGGCAGAGGTATTTAACAAGTACTTTGCCTCTGTGTTCACTAGGAGGGGATGGGATATCTACAAAGCAAGGCATGATGGGGATAGAAGTGGCAGTGAGTGGGATCAGGGGAGCAACAGAAATGGAGCAAGAGGGAGGGAGAGGTACCTCAGGGGTGTCACATCTGGATAAGGATAAAAAGGCCAGTAAGGTGGAGGGGACGGATGAATACTATCTCTGCCAAAAGGGTGTGGTTAGCCCTCAAGGCCCTAAAGAAAGACAAATCTCCTGGGCCGGATGGCATTCATCCGAGAGTACTATGGGAATTGGGGGACATACTGGCTGCACCCCTGGCGGAGCTCTTCAACAGGTCACTTGAGACAGGGAGGGTACCTAGGGATTGGCGAGAGGCACATGTGGTGCCAATCCATAAAGGGGGGTCGAGGGAAGTACCAGGTAACTATAGACCCATCAGTTTGACCTTGGTGGTGGGAAAATTAATGAAGAGTATACTAAAGGAACAACTGGGGGTGTACAGTACTTGGAGGAGGTGGGAGGTCTGGATAGTCGGCAATATGGGTTTGTGCCAGGTAGATCATGTCAAACCAATCTTGTGGAGTTCTATGAATGGGTAACATCAGAACTGGACAGGGGAAAGCCTGTGGATGTATTATTCTTGGACTTCATCAAGGCGTTTGACTCTGTCCCCCACAATGGTCTGGTGGAGAAACTGATGGGGTTAGGAGTAGGCCCTTTGATGGTCAGATGGATTGAAAACTGGCTAGTTGGATGCACTGAGAGTAGTGGTCTGTGGGAGCTCGAGCCCTAGAGAGGTTGGTAGTGGGTGCCTAGGGTCTCCGGTTCTGGTCCGATCCTGTTTAATGCATACATATCGGATATCAGGGAGGTATAGGGGTGAAATGAGTCTCTTCGCTGATGACTCCAAGATGGGAGCAGTAGTTGAGGGAGAAGAGGGAGGTTGGCCTGCAAGGACCTGGACACCCTGGAAGCTGGGCTCACACATGGAAATTAAATTTCAATATCACCAAGTGCAGGTGTTGCATCTTGGGCGGGGAAATCCTAAACACAGGTACAGCCTGGGAGGTGAGGCGCTGGAGGTCTCAATAGGGGAAAAAGACCTAGGGGTCATGGTGGATGCATGTATGAATAACTCTGAGCAGTGCAGGACAGTGGCTAGCAAGGCAAACAGGATGTTAGAGTGCATTGTAAGGGGGATCACCTCTAGGAGCAAGGAAGTGATTCTGCCGCTGTACAATGGACTGGTTAGACCACACCTTGAGTACTGTGTACAGTACTGGAGACCACACTTGAAGAGGGACATACAGCTCCCGGAGGGTACGAGGAGGGCAATCCAAGATGATACGAGGTCTAGGGATTTTGTGTGTATGAGGACAGACTTGAGGAGCACTGCCAGTTTTCATTGGAGGAGAGGAGAGACAGGGGGACATGATTAAGGTCTTCAAGTTCCTCAAGGGAATAAATAGGGTAAACATGGAGGGGATCTTTAGACTAAGACAGGGAGGTATCACCAGAGGGCATGGTTTGAAGTTGGAAGGTGGAAGGGTGAGGGGGGAAAGAGGAGGAGGTTTTCCACTGAGAGGGTGGTGGATCCTTGGAATGCACTGCCTGGTGAGCTGGTTCAGAGATCCAGAGTGGAGAGCTTCAAGAGAGGGTGGGACAGACACAGAAAGTGGATGTATCAGATGATGGCCTGTCCCGAGGGGTGGGGATGGATGATAGGGGTTTCTGGAACACAAGGGAGGGGAGGGCCTCGGCACCCAACTAGGGATCTGAGGTTCGAGCAGACTTGATAGACCATAAGACCTAATCTGCTGGCAAATAGTATGTTAGTATGTAAGTATCTGATTTGCTTATTGCATTGCATGATGCTGACGGGTAGTTAAATTGATATTTCTAGATAGTGAAACATTGATTCTAGATATTGTACAGTAACCCCTTATGCTGACAGCTTTTCTGGTACTGAAACCACAGCTAAAACACACACTGAAGATACATGTCTGAGGTGCCATCTCATGCCAAGGGCTTGGACCAAAACTGCTTTTCACTGGCATCATGAAAGGCAATTTGTACGGAGAGGAGATAGTGTCCAGTACATTGCTGTCTAATATCGAGCATGTATTTGCAGAAGGAGATATACTTTTCCAAGGTTCATGATAGGGGCAGCAGATGGAGATACAGTAACGTAATTTACACTAAATGACTTTTCTTGTTAAACATGTTATTGTGGAAAGTTAGTCTGTATTCAGGGCATTAGACAGTCTGATATATTGATTTATGGGTCTAATGTCTATAACACCTGCATTCTTTATATTTTGCCGATAATGACCCAAACATGCAACATCAGGAGAGTATATAAAATAAAAGGGAGTGAACTGGATCAGAATCACCTGATCTGAACCCGATGGAGATGATGTGGCATTAAATGAAGCACTACATCAGGAGGAGGGCAAAACCGAGGAACCATGAGTAGCTGATATGGAGCACCAGACACTTCTGGAAGAGAGTGCTCACAGTGGAAGACTGCATCAGTCATACAGATTATCTCAATAAGGTCCTACCAGCTGTTTGGACCAGTGGTTGTGAAGGAGCAATGTACAAGATATGCTTACTGCACACAGCCTGTTTATCGTTGTGAATGTTAAATAAAATAAAAACTCTGGATTTTAGATGATCTGTATCTTTTTTGGTATTCCACATCTCAGTGCTGTAGAATCATGTTCTAACACCTAGTCAGGTAACATCCAAAGGGGTGATATCAGTTTTGTTAATCCAGGCTATGAGGGAGGGTGTTGTAGGAATGCAAGGATGGGATCAAATTCTAAAGAACAGATACTGGGTCTGTTAGGAAGTTGTTGGGGGTTGCATGCAAAGCCTTGTCTCGAATGTCAGTCAGGAAAGGTGTGTTAACAATACACATTACTACAGGGAAATAGAGACATACAGGGAAATTCTGCCTATAGACATGCATTGGTTATATGAGCAAATCGAGCAATGTTTTTCTTCCATGGTAAGTACTGTACACTACAGAAAAACACAGGAAAATTGACTTTGAGTTATAGGGAAATGTCACACCAATCTAAGAACACTATATAAACCCATGTCTTGTGCATTGCACAGTGTTGTAGTCTTGGTGGTTTGAGGGGCCCTTAAATATTACACAACGTATGAGGGTTCTGACATATAGTACTGGCACTCCCTGACTCAAAATCATTCATTAGGCAGCATGGCTATGATAAAGCAGGAGCACGGAGAGCAGTTGGAAGAACACACCAACTGCCCCGTCACATAGTTTAAGCCAGATTGGATCATTCCTCTATGAACATTGCTCGGAGGAAGTATGGCATGTAACTGCCCAGTGAGTGGATCAAAAGGAACCAGAAATGGAGAAAGCAAAGTGAGAGGGGTGAGTCAAAGGGAGCTTCAGGTAACAACATCAGCAGGAAGGGAAGGAAGACATAGGGCAACAGGCAGTGGGGTGAAAAGGCTTGAAGAACCATGTATGCTAATGCCAGGGGCCTCGGAAACAAAATTCCCACACTCAGAGGATATCATAGTCAATGCTAAACTGGGATCTGGTGGCCATGATGGAATCATAGTGTACCAAGCACCATGACAGGGATGTGGCCATACTAAGCTACTCTCTATTTAGGAGAGACAGGGTGGGGAGGAGGAGGAGTGGCATTATATGTGAAGGAGGGAATAACGGCCATGGAGGTACAGGTACACCACGGTGAGGAGGCTCTGGAGGTGGTGTGGATCATCCTGGAGATGGGCTGTGGGACTGCTTTCCTTACTGTGTTAGTGTACAGACCTCCAGCACAAGGGGAGGAGATGGGCACAGCACTACAGGAGGCCATCATCAGAGTAGAATGAAATGGGGGGGTGTTGCTAGTTTGAGATTTACATATGCCAGGTGGGGAGGGGACCCTTCTGGCTGCAACTTTGCCATGGAGCAGGGCAGTCCTAAACTCCCTACAGGCAGCATTAGTGTTGGACCCAGTGCTAACAAACAGGGATAGTATTGCAGACACCATAGTGGGAAGCCCTCTAGGTGTCAGTCATCACCATACAGTGTAGTTCAACATAAGGAAAGGAACAGGGGCAAGCCACATGAAAACGAGGGTCCTGTACTTCAGGAGGATGGATTTTAAAGAAATAGGAAACTCCTCAACAAATTCCTTGAAGGGGAGAATTGCCGCACAGGAGTAGAGACTCAGTGAGAAAGAATAAGGGAGGGTTTAATTAGGACAATAAACCTTTGTGTGAAATAGGTAATCAAAAGCCTAATTTACACTGCTTACTTTGCAGCGCATAAGCCCATGTACGAAGATTGTTGCACTGTAAAATAGGTAGTGTAGACACTTTCTGGAGTGCCTTAAGTGCCTTTCAGACTATTTTTCTTGATCTGACTCCGTTGTGGGTATCAGTAGCAGAGCGAGCACATTAAAAGGCAATGTGAACACTTTCCTGCACTCGCTACTTGCAGTAGCTTTACTCCATCATCCACCTGTGAATTTACAGCACCTCCTTGGAGTGACTTGCAGTGCTATGAGGGTGGGCTGTGCAAGCTGGGAAGCTGACAGCACAGCAGGAAGGGAGCATTGTGTAAACACAGCTAAACACTGAAGGAAAAGGAGATAGTTATGCTTCTCCAAAGAAATGGCAAGATTGGTGAAAGAAAAAAAGAGTAGCATTCAAGAGATACAAAGAAATGCAGAGGGAGAAGGACAGGGAAGGGTTGCAAGCCATTTAGAAGAAAGCTGTTAAGGTGATTAGGGCAACAAAGGCTCAGAAAGAAGAAAGGATTGCTAGTAGGGTGTCTAAAGGGGATAAGATTTTTTTCAGATACATAAGCAAGAACAGAAGGCAGGAGGAGGGATACGGAAGATTAGAAGGGTGGAAGGGGAAAACTGTGCAGAAGGGTACCACGAAAAACTGACATTTTAAACCAGTACTTCTTATCAGTTTTCTTAGTGGAGGAAGTGGAACAGGCCAACAGGGAGAAAAAAAGAATGGGAGAGGGGGTGGACATAAGTCCATTTTCAGAGGAAAGAGTTCTGAAAGACTCATAGCCCTGAACTTGGATAACTTTAGTTTTATTTATTTTGTTTACCAGGTACAGTAAATGCACTGGTACAAAAAATACCCTTTTTTCAGGCATGACCCAGGTACCAATGTACAAAGGGAGTTACAATAAAATACACAAGAAGAACATAAAAGTATATAACAGACATACAATATGATAGGTACATCAAACAACAAGCTACAACTGATGGAGTTTTTGATGAACTCTGAGCCTTTGCTGCCGGAGCGTACAGCTGTTGGGTCTGATAACTTGGAACCGAAGCTCCTAAAATGGCTGCTCCCCACATAGCAGCTCCCTTTGCTAAAATCTTTACCCTCTCTCTGTGTCAAAGTTCTGTGCTGGATATTTGGAAGATGGCCAGAATTACCCCCGTACTCAAAAAAGGTAACCCACTTGACCCATTGAATTACCGTCCCATTGACATCCTATCTTTTCTCAGTAAAATTCTTGAGAAAATACTTGCTACCCAGACCATTGACTTCCTACTGAAACATGACCTCCTAACTGGAGCACAACATGGTTTCCGCAAGGCTCATAGTATCACCACCACACTACTCAAACTCACATCTGACACCTTAGTGGCTATGGACTCTGGCAGGCTCACTGGGGCCATTTTTATTGATATGACTAAAGCTTTTGACCTCGTTGACCACTCCATCCTCATTGCTACTCTAAACTCCCTAGGTTTCTCTCTTAATGTTGTAATCTGGTTTGATAGCTATCTATCTGAAAAGTCTCAATATGTGAAATTCCACTCCACCCTCTCCGACAAGGCTACCATCAGCACTGGCGTACCTCAAGGGTCAATCTTAGGTCCTCTGCTTTTCACTATTTTCATTAATAGTATTACCACAAATTTCCTCAGCACCTCCTCCGTACTATACGCTGAGACATTGTTCTGTACTGCAGTTCAAATAACATTAAGGACATAATCATAAAACTCTCCAGTGATTATCAGCTCTTACAACAGTGGCTTGTAAATCACAAACTAGTACTGAACACAGCAGAGACCCAAGCTATGTTATTTGGCTCCAGCCTCAAGCTCAAACACTCCCAAATACACTTTAATGTCTCCTTCCTTGACGGCTCTTCTGTTGGGGTGGTAAATTCATTCAAGTATCTCGAAGTCACTCTTGACCCATCACTGAGTTTCGGCCTCCACATTCATACTATTTGTAAGCAGGTTCACTCCAAACTAGGGATCGCTTACCGAACAAGCTATGTGCTCACACCTTCAGCTAGACTTGCTATAGCCGTGGGATACCACTTCCCTCTCTCACTTATAGGGTTGCTATGAATGCCTCTGCCAGCAAATTGAGTCTCCGTAAGAGGGACATTACTTACAATAGCATCTGTCTCTTTGCATCCAGCTCCCCCCAGCTCAAACATCGTTGTTTCCTATACTCGTGTGGTGCTCTGTGAAGTGCTCTACTCTAAAGGTGGTGAAAAAAGATGAGTGAGGCACCAAGGTCCAAATTATGTGGATAGGATAACTCTTGCCCAGACAACAAGAGGCAGGAGTCAATCTGGTAAGCCTGATGATTCGTAGGCCGTTTATTTTGTACCAAGGGTAGACAGACACAGTCACAAGAAGGAGGAGGGGTTGCCCAAGAACAACAGGGCAATTAAACAGGGAAATACTTTTATCTACTACTACTAAGGTTGTTACCACAAGAATAAACTTTAGGCCTAATGCCACTCTTATCCTGACACTATTCTGTACTTCAATACTCTAAAGGAGAATCAGGTGACATAAGCTATGCAGCACTGCATTAGGGTAATTAGCATCACACACTTCCATAACAGTCCAGATATTACAAGAGTCCAGAGATCCGGCGTCTTCATGTACACCATCGTTCTTTGTTGGTAGCTACAAGGGAAGTAAAACAGACCTGTAGAACCCTAATCTCAGTTCCCAGCAAGGACCTAGTTAAGGCCACTGGGTGGTGAGAGGTTTGGTAAACAGACCATATATCTTCGGCAAAAGCCCACTCTGTCCAAGGCTGCTGGAATGTAGAATCAAAGCAATTGGTTCCTGAAATAACACACTGAAAACAAAGGGTTCCTCAGCCAAAACCCACTTCCAGGGTTGCCAAGGATGAAGATAGATCAAGATCTGCGTGGCGATGAATCCAACGGAGGACTACCTCAACCTGACTGATGCTGTGGCACTCCAAGGGCCAGCTGAACTTGGAAGGAACTATGACAGGACCAGGAGCCATAAGAATCTGAAGAGATGATGGTTGACTCTGCAATCCTAGGTTCAGGAACTAACCCAAAACAAAGAAACGGCGGACGCGTCCCGGACTGGGCTTCGATGGACTCGACTTTTGGTGAATGACCAGGTGGGGCACAGACTAGGTTCTCCAGGATGAGCTCACTCTTCTGTAGAGGGCGACCAACTTCGGGACATCTGGAACAGGAACCAGCCGGAACTACCCTGGCACGGCTGTCGTGATACGTTTCAGCGGACGTACTTTCAAGCTGTGAAAACAAGAAAACGGCGGGAACGACTTGTACGACTGGTGATGGACTCAACTCTGGTGGACAACACAAATGGACGTGATGAGCTAATGGATGATCTCCCAGGAGTGAAGAATGCTGAAGGGACATATTCTTCTGCTTAGAGAATGATTCTGAGTACTTGGTGTTACAGACCACACTATGAGACTGCAGTGTGGTAGAAGACTGAGACTGTCTTCATACAATAGTAAACATACAACGGAACAATGCCCAAAGAACTGTGGAATGATACAATAATTTGCCGGAGGAGGGCAAATTATACCTTCAGGAGTACTTCTCACTGATGAGGACCAATGTCCAGGTGCTTAGAGCAATAGTTCAGGTACTTAGGGCAATAGTTCAGGTACTTAGTACAATAGTTCAGGTACTTAGGGCACTAGTTTAGGTACTTACGACAATAGTTCAGGTACTTAGAGCAATAGTTCAGGTACTTAGGGCAATAGTTCAGGTACTTACGACAATAGTTCAGGTACTTAGAGCAATAGTTCAGGTACTTAGGGCAATAGTTCAGGTACTTAGACCAATAGTTCAGGTACTTAGGGCAATAGTTCAGGTACTTAGAGCAATAGTTCAGGTACTTAGGGCAATAGTTCAGCATAAGCAGTACAGTTATCACAGTATAGGCAAATCAAGCACTCCTAGATGAACCCCTGTTTCTAAATGTGGGGTCTTCTGGAAGAGGATTTATTCCTGTATGTCTAGGCTGGGTCTTCCCTATAGTACCACTAGGCTGGCTTGCCCTATTCCGCTAGGCCGGGGCCTCCCTATAGTACCCCTAGGCTGGCTTGCCCTATTTCGCTAGGCTGGGGCCTCCCTTTAGTACCACTAGGCTGGCTTGCCCTATTGTGCTAGGCCGGGGCCTCCCTATAGTACCACTAGGCTGGCTTGCCCTATTCCGCTAGGCCAGGGCCTCCCTATAGTACCCCAGGCTGGCTTGCCCTATTCCTCTAGGCCGGGGCCTCCCTATAGTACCCCAGGCTGGCTTGCCCTATTTCGCTAGGCTGGAGCCTCCCTTTAGAACCACTAGGCTGGCTTGCCCTATTGCACTAGGCCGGGGCCTCCCTATAGTACCAATAGGCTGGCTTACCCTATTACGCTAGGCCGGGGCCTCCCTATAGTACCAGGCTTTACCTCGGGCCTAATGCCCTACCTTTACTTCGGGCCTGATGCCCTACGTTAGCTTGGGCCTGGTGTCCCACTTTAGATTGGGCCTGGTGCCCCACTTTACAATGGGCCTGATGCCCCATGTTGCATTGGGCCTGGTGCCCCATGTTGCATTGGGCCTGGTGCCCCACTAAATACTGGGCCTGGTGCCCCACTTTATAATGGGCCTAATGCCCTACTTTACTTGTGGGCCTGGTTCGCCCTTTTAACTGTATTGCCCCTTTAAATTTGCAGGCTCCCAGTGCCTGCTGTCATTAAGTCGCTGAAACCCCGCCTTAAATCCCGCCCCTAATGCATATTTATAGACTGCAATAAAAGTCTTGCTTCCTAGCCCTTCCCTGAGGGTGTCGCTAAACCCGCATCCTATTTAATACTAAAATGAAGGGTCCTAACGACCCAATGCCCCTGCGGCACTCGGCTGCCTCCTCTAAGTGCCTACTGCGCTTTTTACTGTAAACAGAGTCCCCTACTTGAAACAGGCTGTCAGCACTTCGTGTGCTGCTGCTGACTCGCTGCTCTACGGTCTTCTGGGGCTGGCTATGCTGCAGGGAGGTGGGAGGGAAGCTGGCAAAGGGAGGGAAAACTGAGCAGGCAGCTGGGGGGGATGACTCGGGGGCCTCTGACGGCCAACAGAGATGCAGGCGCAATGCGGCTGGCAAAGCTGCAGATGTGGGACTGAGGAAACTGTAAAACACTTGGAGTGGGGGCTAAAATAAAGAAACGGAGGGGCTATTCAGCCCAAAACGCGGGGGAAACGGGTGCTTTCATCTTAGTGGTGCCCCGATGGCACCACTGACCACAAAACTGGAGCAGAGCAGGAAGTCTTCAGGCAGGGGAGGCAGCAAAGGACCACAGCAAGCCCAGAGGGACGGCTACAACACGGTAAGCCTTAAAATTGTCCCTTGATTTCTGTGTCCTGTCTCCTCTACCACTGCCCAGGATCAACTGACTAAAAGAACAGATATTTTTTTAAACTTGAACCTCCCTAGGGTTCTAGATTAGCTGGAGTGGAATGCTGTGCATGAGCCACTCAGCACAACATTCCATCCATTATGACATCTATTGCTTTTAAATCCTGTCCTTTGACCAAGCTGTAAGTGCACAGGGCACTTTTCTATTATTTACAGTGTTTCCCCTTTACAAGGAGGTATATCTTTTATTGCTCAGGGGCCCCTTAACACAGTATCCTGCTGCCTACACCTACAGCAGGTACCCTGAGCACCTGTGGACCCTTACTTTATTTATTTTATTTTATTTTTCTGGAATGACCCAACTTTGGGGCTTTACACTCAGATCTAGGATGGCTTCCACCATGGGAACAAAGGTCCTACGTGCTTGGGACCATTACTGACAACATTATCCAATCCCGTATCCCAAACTCACTGGCTTGTCTTCTTCCCTACCAGAAAACAAACTATGTGTTGTGCTCCGTGGTAAATATCCCTGTCCTTGTTCTGAGACATCGCACCAATAAAGGTGGTCGTGCCTTTGCCTGTTATGCTCCCAATTTCTGGAACTCACTTCCTGTAACCCTACGCAAATCTGTATCTCACAACTCCTTTAAGAAAGAACTTCAACATTATCTCCTCTCCTCCTACACATGCTCCTGCTTCAAACCACCCTAGCCCACACCCTCTAATCCTGCCCTTCACTTGTCATTACCAAGGAGCCTAGGGCCCACCTCTGTCAGTGAAACTCTCCCTCTCAACTTTCACTTCCTCATTTCTTTAATTTTCTTTTCTCCCACTTCCTCCTCTGCTTTTCAGGTTATCCAATCATCCATCCCCACCTTTTCCCATAAGCTCCTCCCTCTATCTATCTCTGCCTGGTCACTATCACTCTCACTGCTCCCTATTTCCTTACTTACCTGCACAATTACCTGGTCGGATGATTTGACTTTAATGTATTGTCTTGTGTAAATATTAATGCTGTACTTTTGTCTTCCTACCTCAATCTCCTATTTTGACCCGATTGTATTTTGTCTCACATTAACTTAAATGCTTATTTCTGGCCTAACTACCTCAATACTTTGTCACATTGCTGCTGATATGTAATTTGTACTATGTATCATATTGTTCCTGTACTTTGCACTATGTATCGTTCTCGAAGTTTGTCTCTGTACTCTCCCAGGTCGTGCCTGAAAATAATCTTTCTGGCTAGTTTACCTACCCTGTAAACAAAAACTAAATAAATAAAAATAAAATAAACTCTAGAAGTCATGTTTCTGAATGTGGACCAAAGGTCAGCTCTTAATCAAGATGAATACCAAGATATTCAAAAACGTCAACTGTTTCAAGTGGCTTTACATACAGTATGCAGTGTTAATCAAAAAATTGTTTGAAAACTTCACTTTGGAGATGTACCAAACAGCATGGATTTTGTTTTTGTTTACTCAACAGGAATCATGAATGTCATATATGTAAATCTTTTTGAAAATGACTGTTAATGTCAATGATGTTTTTTGAATGAACATAAAGAACTCTGTCTTTGTTATGTAATATTTATCTGTTGAAGAACAAACCTTCAGAGCATCATTAATAAACAATGAAAAGAGCAATGGGCCCAAAATAAATCCATGAGGTACACCACAGGAAATCACTGATTTATCTGAATGTACAAAACCCATTTTATAACCTGTGTCCTAGTGTGCAAATAACAATATAATTCAAAGAAGAATTACAAGCCTAATTAATTATTCATGATGGCAGCACTGTCCCGAGATTGGTTGCCGCATCGGTCTAAAATCTCTATGAAGTGACCTGCACGGCACCTGCTCTGCATTTCCTGCTGTCGTGCTCCCACTACCACCACAGATAACATCTTTAAAAAGAAGTCATTATTGTGATCAGACTTATAATCACAATAATGACCTCAGAGCTGGTCATTTCCTTGTAATTAATGACCGGCTGAGTGAGGGTGGCCCTTGGCTATACCTTGGGCCACCCTTCTCCCCCAGCCGGTCGTTAATCTCTAGGAAATGCCTGACTCTTCAGTCAATATTGTTTAAATATCATATCCAAGTGAATTTAATTTTTGCAACAAAATGACTTGGTCAACCAGATCAAATGCCTTGGTCAGGTCCATGAACACATCACCTGTCATCATGCCAGTAGCCAATGCTTCGTATATGATATTCGTGAACCTGACCAAGGCAGTGTCTGTTCCATGGCCCTGACAAAAGCAATGTTGTTCATTGCACTAAAGGCCATAATGCTCTGTGGAATTAGTAAACTGTACATGAACAATTCTCACCACAGTTTCAAAAAATGTAGGAGCAAGATTGTTCACACCAGAGGATTTATCAACTTTAAGACCAGGTAATAGTTCAAAAGACTTAAGAAC
Source organism: Neoceratodus forsteri (assembly GCA_016271365.2). NCBI lineage: Eukaryota > Metazoa > Chordata > Ceratodontiformes > Ceratodontidae > Neoceratodus > Neoceratodus forsteri. Next base: position 1,701,686,591 of record CM028129.1, on the reverse strand, counting down.
TTGTAACCCTTTTGATGTAAAATTTAAGTTGAGCAGATAAAGGTAATTCAAATTGAAAGCAACTTTTAAAGTCAGAATTATTTCTATGTTTCTCAACATTACAAGAATGGTTATTAAAGAGATTAGATATAGCATGTTAATCTGAATATACATGGACATCAGATTCAATACTCAGGTTTGTTGTAACTTTAGAAGGACACAAAAGGTTCTTCGGACAGCTCCACAATTTTTTGGGAAGTCTGAGGAATTATCCACTTGCTGCTTTTTGAAAAATTACTTTTTGCTATATGTATAGTCTTTTTACATAAATTACTGTGATGTCGGTAAGTCCTCCCTGCATTGATCTGGTAATTCCGGTTTATTGCACTTTGCATTGGTTTGGATTGTGTATTGTGTATTGCTACCATGTATTCTCGTCTATCCCTTCCCCTTACCCCCAGAACACATCTGAAAATGAGCACTACTACTCAGTATGCTTTTCCCAGTGAAATGTTTAAACAAATAAATAAATAAGTTGTCCAGTCTTGCAAGGAATTGAATCTTCAAAATCTAATCAAGCTTTCTCTCTCAATTTGATGAATCTGTAAAGTTCCCTCTTCATCCATTTAGAATTTTTACCCTAAAAATGTCTTCTAGTCAAGGTTCTACAGTTCTCATGAATTCAGAACTGAAAATGTCCAGGGCACAGTTCACACCTGGGACTGCTAAAAAGGCCTAGTCCACATTGAACAGATCCTAAAGGAAATTAAATGGAACCAGCCTGGCGCAGTTTTGAAACTATAAAATTGCTGGGGCCTGTTTCTCTGTAATACTGTAATGCCAATGACAAAAAAATTACTGCATGATCACTTACACTGTCAGACAGAGCAGCAAAAGTTGTTATTCTACTGGGGCTTTGTACTATAATCCAGTCTAGCAAGGGGTGCTTTTTTGATTTATTTTTCATTCTTGTAGGAACAGTTAAAAGCTGTTTGAAGACTACATTATCCAAAGTATTCACTTAATTTTCTGTGTTTGCGTGCCAATCCAAATTAAAATCACATAAGGCTATGCTCTCACCTGATTTTTATATAATTTAGCATAAGAGATCTTTGAGTCCCTCAACACCAATACTGTAGCAGGGGGATTGTATATATAGCACATACAAAGGTTTTGGTTTTGGGACTGAATCTAAGTTGAAGAACGAGGCATCTGCTGGCAGTCACAGTTATATCCTCAGCTGGGAATATGTTTACATCCAAATCATCTTTAGCACAAAACATAATCCACCCTCCACCCCCATTTTGTTAACCTGGGCTGTCCTTTCTAAACACTGAGTAGTTCACACTAGCTATATCTCAGTTGAGAATATTTGGTTTTAACCAACTCTTGCTCATTGCCAAAACATGTGGGACATGTGTCTCAGTTAAAATTTCAATTACAGGTAATTTTGAAGCTAAGCTGCAGACAGTCAAGTGCATAAAATGCAGACCCTTTTTACCCACTCATATGTTATCAACTGAGGCACTTTTAGTATTATCATAGGGACCCAGATTACACTCAGCGTCTCCAGATGATAATAAAAGAAACAATCTTCATCCAATAAAAACATCCCTTAACAGTGAAATAGAATTAGTTGAACAACCACTGTTTTTGCCTGAAGCCTGCCTGCTTAATTGTTTCCCTCCAGGGATAATCAGGATGAGAAAAGCTTATATAGCCCTAATATCTGATGTGGCTAAATTAATAATCATGAGACATTGGAAGGATGACTCCCTGCCTTCTGTGCTAGAATGGCACAGAGAAATATTGCTTGCTCTTCAGTTAGAAAAACATATAGCCATGATGAATAATAGACTGCAGACTTACTTAGATAAATGGGGCACTCTTGATGCTTTACCAGTAGCATGGAAACCTTAGAATGTTACATAATCTATCTGAATGTCAGTGCTTTCTTAAGAATGGACTTCTACACTTGGTATTAATGGGGGGGCGGGGGATTGGGTAAGGTTACTGAATTTTTTTTTCTTTTTCTTTTCAAATTTGTAAAACATGTCTGAAAAATGCAGTCTCAGATTTATGTTATTCTCTGTTTCTGTAAGTAAGGCTGCTTTATGAATCTCTGTCTGTATTATGAAGAAAACTTGAATAAAGTATATTGAAATAAAAAAAAAAAGAATTAGTTAAACAACCCAATTTCTATCCATGTCTATGTGTGAATCACATCAATTAGGGTTTAATAACCGCATGATAAAATGCAATGTTTTTCTGAGATATCAATATAAGAAGATACAAACATATTACTCAATACTTAAAAACAAAATACAATAAAGTAACCCCCTCAAACAAGCCTCCTAACATCATTTTTACAAAAGAAAACTGTAAGAACACTAACAACATAATAATAATGAGTGTAACTAAAGACAATTTGGAGGAAGTCTCTGTCACAGACACACTATATAAATAAACTAACCATTCCTATAAGTTGTCGCTTGTCACCAGATGAGTGCAGGTAGCACAAGAAAATCTCAGCACTGTCCTTAAACTTTGTTAGGGCTGTTGGGGTAGAGTAGACTGCAACAGTCCAATCCTCTGAGAAAACAGTTCCTGCAACAAAAGTTACAATCACATGAACCTCAAGGTAGAAAAATAAGGGAGACAGATAAAACAGTTAATGCTATACCTTTTTGAAATAAACTACAGTGTTCGGTCTTTTCTGAGTGTCATAACTGCAGCATATACGTGTACTTCTCAGCAGCGTGGGTTTTAAAGTGGTAAGCCACGGTCTCCTGACTGATGCCACTTGGCTGCTGGTACACCTCCGTACACCCTAATCAACCGAGAAGAAGGTATAAAAGCAGGGTCCCACACAGGAACAGCACTCTGAAGGTACCCTGCTGCTTAGCCATGTAAATGCTGCAGCAGATGTGAAGTCAGGCTGGCTACTGCGATGTTACGGCAGTCTACGTTACTGCTGGCAGCATGAGCTTTTAAAGTGGTAAGCCCTGCCCTCTTGACTGATGCCCCTCAGCTGCCGGTACAACTCCATACCCCCTAGCCAACCAAGAAGTAGGTGTAAAAGTGGGGTCCCACACGGGAACAACGCTCTGAAGGCTCACTGCTGCTTAGCCTGGTAAATGCTGCTATAGATGTGAAGGCATTTCATGACTATTGAGGTTTTTTGGAGCACCATTTTTAAAGAGATCTACCAACCTGTATTAAAAAGCCCTTGCACCTAATAAATTGGTGCCTTACCACCCCAGCAGTCTCCAGTTGTAAGATTTCCCCCAATCATGCCACCAATAAAAAATTGCAACACTTGTAAATTTAATTAAATTGGGTCCCAAGGACTTCCCGATTGAAAGGACTGCCAAGCTGGATAGAGAGTTAAAAGCTCTTAAGCAGAAAACAATCCTTAGGGACAAAACAGATTATGAAAATGGACATATTTATCAACGGTAGAGCAGAAAGTCTCTACTTACGATAGTAATAATTAAAGAGTTATTTATGAAAAATCTGAACAGTCATATTTGACTAGGCAACAGACTTTAGTGAAACTGATGCAGAAAACAAGGGCATTCTGAAGTTTTTTGAGATGCACAGGAGGAGAAGGATTAGAATCAACCATCACCACCTCACCTCCCCCACAACCCAGATGCAGCAACAGAGCCACCAGGGACCAGGGGCAATTCTGCAGCAACAACCACATAGGCACATGGAGGGGGGTAAGAGACATCAGAGGCAACAGAGGAGGAGAAGGAGGTGGCAACAGATTTCAGGAACCACCAACACTGGCCCAGTATCAAGCACTCCAACAGTGTGCCAGTGGACCATTCAATCAACAGCCATACGAGGCGAATTCCAGGCAACACCAACAAAAACAACAACAGCAGAGGAGGGGGAGTAGATTGTTAACCTATCCAGACATACCCTCACAGAAGCTGGAACTAAACTACTCATGAAGGGACTGTCACTTGCACCCACCAGTCCACTTTATAGATTTGAAACAATCATCAAGTTGCATGAAGGGGAAGGAAGGAAACATATTCAATTCAGTGCTTTAGAGTAACTGGTAATTGCTATTTTTCTTTTAAACTTAGATTGTGGGCTTTTAGTGACACTATACTTTCTTTGTTGTCTTTACTTATAATTGTTTTTGGGCTGTTGAAAATTTAAAACATAGTGGTGGTGTAATTCTGTGCTGTCTTTAATTGCTGCAAATTTTATCTTGGCATGTCTGACTGCCCTGTAGTTGGGTGAAGAGTGTTAATTGTCTGGCCTCTGACCTCAGCTACGTGATAACTGGAGGTGGGGCTTAGTCAGAGTTGAAGTAGAAAGTAGAGTTTATTTTCTCAGAAGAAGCCAGAAGGGAAGGAAGGAAACATATTCAATTCAGTGCTTTAGAGTAACTGGTAATTGCTATTTTTCTTTAAACTTAGATTGTGGGCTTTTAGTGACACTATACTTTCTTTGTTGTCTTTACTTATAATTGTTTTTGGGCTGTTGAAAATTTAAAACATAGTGGTGGTGTAATTCTGTGCTGTCTTTAATTGCTAATTTTAGCCCCCCCTCCCCCTTCCCCAACTCTTAATTATATGCCCTGTTAAATCTGATTGACAGGAGCAAACACAGGGTATAGTAAGGGTGTAAGAAGGAGGCATATGGAAGAAGCCCACCTCACAATTTGCATTTGCAGTGTTTTGATTCATTTATTTATTTATTGGTTCTTTTTCTTTAAAAAAAACATTTATCTGAGGATCAGTGGCAGGATTTTAGGACAGTAATAATAAAAGGGAACTAGGAGAGCTTCGTAGCAGACAAGTAGTGGAATTGCAGTATAATGTGGGAGTGGTACAATGCAGTGGCTGTGGGGCAGCCATATTCAGGCAGACCTTCTGGACACTGAGGTGCTGCCCTCATCTGCCTGCATCTCTCTGGACTGCGGAGGAGGTAGCCAGACTCAGAGCGGAAGTAAACTGGGTCAGGAGTACCATCACCCCTATCCAGGGACTACCCAGTCCAATGCAACTGCCTCAAAGGATGCCGAGAACGAGGAGCACTTGGATGACAGTGGGCTCAGGGAGGGTTAGAGCGGTCAGGCAAAGGCACATCCCAGATCCTATTCCACTCAAGAACTCATATGCCACACTGGCAAATGAGGACAACCAAATAGAGGTACCCAGAGAAGTGGAAGGAAAGGATGTGGAGGTTAGCCAAGGAGGTGACCTCAGCGGGGAAAGCAGTGGACCCCAGAGGAGGAGGAAGTGAATCCTGGTGGGGGACTCCATCACAAGAGGGATCCAGCTAGGAACACAGGAGGGGGAGGACAGGGAGGTGAGGTGCCTACCAGGGGCCACGGCATGGAGGGTTGGAAGGAAGATCCTGGGGATCACTGGGAAGGCAAGACGGAGGGTGAGCTGGATGTCATTATCCACCTAGGTACTAATGACCTGGCAAATGGGAGCCAAAAGTTCAGGAAGAGTTTAGGAAACTGGGGAGGGTCTCAAGCAAGTAGCTACTTCACTGTCACTTTCTCAGAAGTACTACCTGTGAGAAAGCAAGGAGAGCATAGGAGTGCATGCATCAGGAACGTTAACTCATGGTTGAAGAACTGGTGCTGTGAGGAAGGTTTGGATTCATTGGTGACTGGGGACCCACCTGGAGGGATGGAGGTTTGTTCAAGCCTGACGGCCTGCATCCATCCTGGAGGGAATCCAACACTCAATGATAAGCTTAATGCTACATTGACAAGCATTTAAACTAGCAAAGGGGTGGCAGGCCAGGCAAGGAGGGTACCTACTTGCTCACCCCCACAGCTACAGTAGAACCAGTGAACCAGAGGAGTGGCTATCTCTGCAAAGCAGTGTGAAAAAGATGGAGATTAGTGCCCAAGAGGTGGATAAGCAGAAAAGGGCAAAATTCAGCAGAAGGAAGACAGCAAGGAGAACCAGGGATAAATGACAACCAAGGAAGGGGCTGAGTAGAACAGTGAAACAGTCTAGGGAGGTAAAATCATGGAAAGCCATGTGTGCAAATGCCAGGAGCCTTAGCAACAAGATGGAAGACCTGGAGGCTGTCATGGTGCAGTCAGACCTGGACATTGTGGCCATCACTGAAACCTGGTGTAATGATAACCATGACTGGGAGATGGCCATACCTGGCTACAACATATTCAGAAGAGACAGAGCAGGCAGGAAGGGAGGAGGAGTGGCACTGTATGTGAAAAATGACATAAGGGCCACAGAGATCCAGGAGGAACAAAATGGGGGAGAGATGCTGTGGGTTAAACTGGAAAGGAAAATGGGGACAGCCATCCACAGGTGTGGTCTATAGACCACCAGCCCAGGAGGAAGAAACAATGGGAGCTGATGCTAGCCATCCAAAGGATGGCAGACAAGGGAGAGTAGTACTGGTTGGAGACTTCAATATTCCAGACGTGGACTGGAGCATCCCAGCAGCAGCATCAACTAGGAGCAGATTTAGCCTGGACTCCCTTCAGGGTGCCTTCCTCAAGCAACTGGTCATGGAACCAACTCGCAGAAGGCAATACTGGACCCTGTGCTCACAAACAGGGACAGTGTGATGGGGGTAACAGTGGGGAGCACCTGGGAAACAGTGACCACCAGTCATTGTGGTTTGAAATCACAGAAAGAGCAGACCCAAACCACACAAAACACGTATCCTGGATTTTAGGGGCAGACTTTGGGAAAATGGGGAGATACTTAAAGAGGCATTAAGGGGAATGGGACAGGAATCAGGGGTTGAGGAACAGTGGGCAGTATTTAAAATGGGGATTACAAGAACAACAGAATTATGCATTAAGCAGGTTAGCAAGAGTAAAAGGAAGAGGAGACCATTATGGTTTTCCAAAGAGGTAGCAAAGAAAGTGAAAGCCAAAAAGATTGCATTCAGGCAATACAAAAAGACACAGGCAGAAGGGATAGGGAGAAGTACCAGGAGAAGCAAAGGGAGGCAGGAGGTCAGTAAGGGAAGCCAAAGCTCAGACAGAAGAACACATTGCAAAATCAGTGGGTAGAGGGACAAAACCTTTACAGGTACATAAGTGAAAAAGAAAGATAAAGGAGGGATAGTGAGACGGAAGGGGAGGATGGGATGCATGGAGGATGACAACAGTAAAGCTGACATATTGAACAGGTATTTCTGCTCAGTCTTTACTGAGGAAGAGGAGGGTAATGGGTCTGAAGGGTACAAGGGGTGAGAATGGTGCAAGAAATGGACACAAGTCCCTTTACGAAAGGGTCCTGAAGGAACTGGAAGTAATAAGAGTTGATAAAGCAATGGGGCGGATGGGTGCACCCAGGGTCCTTAAATAACTAAGAGAGGTGGTGGCTGAACCTCTGGCTATCCTGTTTAGCCGATCACTGGAATCAGGGAGGTACCCAAAGACTGGAGGACAGCAGATGTAGTCCCCTTATACAAAAGTGGGAACAAAGAGGAAGCGAGGAACTACAGACCAGTCAGCCTCACCCGGTAGTGGGGAAGATCATGGAAGCACTACTGAAGGAGAGATTGGTGGAACATCTGGTTGTCAATGGACTACAGGACCCAAGGCAGCATGGTTTCACCAGAGGAGGTCATGTCAGACCAACCTTGTTGAATTTTTGACTGGGTGACTAGGAGGTGGATCAGGGAGGGCAGTGGACATGGCCTCATCTGGACTTCAGCAAGGCCTTTGACACTGTGCCACATAGAAGACTATTACACAAACTGGGGAATATGGGTGTGGGCAGGACAGTAGTGTGGTGGGTAGGTAACTGGCTGGGTGGCAGGACACAGAGGGTGGTGGTAAATGGCTGTCACTCCACAGAGGGAAGAGTGACCAGTGGGGTACCACAGGGATCAGTGCTGGGACCGGTCGTATTCAACATCTTCATCAGTGACATTGCAGGGACCTAGAAGGCAGAATTTCACTGTTCGCTGATGACACAAAGCTCTGTAACAGAGTAGACACACCAGAGGGTGTAGACAGAATGAGAAGCGACCTGCAGAAACTTGAAGAATGGTCAGGGGTTTGGCAGTTGAAATTCAATGCAAAGAAGGCAAGATAATGCATATGGGCACAAAACCTGGCACAATATATCAGTTGGGGGTGAGGATATAGCATGCACCAAGCAGGAAAGAGATCTTGGGGTTATCATCTCTGATGACCTCAAGGTAGGGAAACAGTGTGACAAGGCAGCAGGTAAAGCAAATAGGATGCTGGGATGTATAGGCAGGGGCATCACCAGCAGGAAAAGGAGGTCATAATTCCGCTATACAAGACACTCAGTGAGGCCCCCACCTGGAGACAGTGTACAGTTCTGGAGACCATACCTACGTAAGGACATAGACAGGGTAGAGAAGGTTCAGAGGAGGGCAACAAAGATGGTGCATGGATTGCATCACAAGTCCTATGAAGAAAGGTTGAAGGAACTGAACATGTACTCCCTGGAGGAGAGGAGGGAGAGAGGGGATATGATAGAGACATACAAGTATCTTACAGGGAGGAACAGGGTGCAGGAAAACACTATTTTTAAGTGAAAAAGATGTTCCAGGACTAGAGGGCATGAGATGAAGTTGGAGGGAGGACGATTCAGAGGAAACATGAGAAAGAATTTCTTCACAGAACGGGTGGTGGACAAGTGGAACACCCTGCCAGAGGAAGTGGTGGGGGCTGAAACAATCACTGGATTTAAGAATGCATGGGATAGACATAAAGGAATTCTGGAGGTCAGGGGTAAAGGGCAACAGACTTCTAGGAAAACAAACTGAACTTACAAGCTCAAATGGGCAGACTGGGTGGGCCATAGGCCCTTATCTGCCGACACTGTCTATGTATCTATGAATTGTGTAAAACTCTCACTTCAAAATCATTCTTTCCAATAAACAAAGAAATGAGCTATCAGGACCATTCCTCAGCATTAGAGGAGACTCCAGATATACAACCTATGGAGAATGTATACCCCTTTAAGAAGTAACCCCTTTTTTCAATCTACACCAAACCCAGCTACGCACATTTTTAAAACATTACGTCGAAAGGACTTGCAAACCTTTTTCGCTGACCTACCAATCTTGTCCTACAACAACCTTACCAAAGAGAAAAGAATTGCTTTAACAAACTTGCAGAGTGGCAAATCTATAACTGTGAAGCCAGCAAACGAAGGGGGAAGCACAGTCATTATGGACTGCTCTGACTGTAATGAAGAGGTACGGAGGCAACTCTCAGACACATCTTTTTATAAGAAACTTGGTCAGGATCCTTCATGTGATTGTAAGTAGATTATAGATGATGCAGCAAATACTGTTTTCCAGCAAAGTATCATTGACAAAGATATGAAAGATTTTCTCATAACCCCTTTTCTGATTAGGCCTACCATGTGTATCCCCCAAAATCCATAAATCTCTTGACCCCCTCAATGAGACCTATGATATGCAGAATGGGCTCAATGACAGAACCACTTTCTAAATTTGTAGATTATTTCACTAGACCCTTTGTTTCTACCTTAAGGTCTCACAATAAAGACACTACTTCAGTTCTATAAATGTTACATAATTTAGAACTTGAAGAATACACCCTCCTGGTAACATTAGACATTAAGCTGCTATACACTAACATCCCCCTTGAGGGCACCCTTGATGCAATAGCCCACTTTCTGAATCAGAGAGAACCTACAGCATTGCCACCCACTGCATTTCTACTTTAAGTTTCTGAATATGTGCTTAAATTTAACCTGTTCTCTTTTCTAGATGTAAATTATCACCAGGGTACGAGGACAGCAATGGGGACCACCTTTGCCCCAAATGTGGTCAACCTCTATGCTAGGCTGTGGGAGATGATGTAATACATTTATGATGACAACTACAACTGCTTTCTTGACAAGTTATGCCTATGGAGGCATTTTATAGATAATGTAGTGGCTGTGTGGTGGAGTACAGCTGAGGTATTTTTTTTTAAATCTCTGTTTTCCCTCCTCCTGTGCCCCAGTCTCCACTCCTTCGGGAGACAAATATAGAAGTACCCCCACATCGTGACCTGCCCAGTTCTGTCTCGGTGAGTCCTCATCAAGCCATGTCAATACGCCCCAGGTGGCTACGAGGCAGGGCTGTGGCACCCCGGGAATCTTGCAGGTGTCGGACTCACCGGGTCGTCAGGCAGGTGCAAGCAATCAGGGTATCTGCTGTTGGTCTCCATCATCTAGGAGACTGGGCACTGGTGTTTTCCTTGTTCTTGGGGAAGTGTCATGCACCTGGACATCACGGCATCACCGCCGACGTCGCCACTCCCCATCCCCTTGAGTTGGCTGCAGTGCTTGCTGTAACTCCAGCTTCCACCAGAGGTCAGGCAAGCGCTGAACAAGGACTCCCCCTCCCTCCACCCCGGGAGAGGAGAGCTGTCCATCAGATGCTTAATCCTTTCCCATCCCTGCTGACCCCCGACAGCCCAGGCTCATTCCTGAAACTGGGTTGCTGGCGCAGTGCGAGGTGTGGCGTCCAGCACCTCAACCCTCAGTGCCACTGGGCCAGCATACAGTTGAGGCATTTAGTGAGTTTTTTGTTTATACCAATTTCACTAATCCACACCTCAAATTCATCTACACTGTAGATCAAAACAAGATCAGTTTTTTTTTTGTCTTGAAATTGAGAGAGGGGCAGAAGGTCAAGTGGAAACAAACATGTTGCAAACCAACAGATAAAAATAGTTTGCTATTATCCTCCAGTTGCCACCCACGCCACACAGTCACAAGCATATCCAAAGGCCAATTTCTCCATTTACAGAGAAATTGCAGCAGAGAAAATGGGTTTGATCAGGGAGCAGTTCATCTCAGAAATAGATTTTTAGAAAGAGATTATGCTTTAAGCAGTATTAACAGGCAGAAAGGTACAGTGAATCCCACCAGGGTGAAGCCGAACTCCGCTGAATTCTGCAGTTGAGTTACTGCAGCAAACAGTGTAGTTTCAATGGTAGTTAATCCCTTTTGTCATGCAGGAAACCTGTGACACTGTGCTTCAGCCTGGCAGGCTTCACTGTGTGCAAGGGGACAGGATGTAACTGAACTACCGTTAACGGAAAGGAACCCCAGGGACGACCAGTTCAGAATTAACTTTGTGACCACTTATTCGGCAAATTCAAAACATTTATTTATTCATTTATGTGTACATCAGTTTACAACCTTTGAGCCAGAGGCTCATTTCCAAAGGTACCTCGTCACACTGAGGACAAATATATTACATTACAGACTCACTATTACATCACACAGTTACACATTGTAGCAAAAGACAACCACATGTATCTACAATCATTTGTAGAGCGAGAAGAGAAAACCAGACTAGTTACAGTGGTACATTCTTGAAAACATGTTGAGAATATCATCAGAAAACATTGGTCAGTCTTAAGGGGGACCCCTGCCCTGGAAAAACATGTGGTACAACATCCCAGCATGGTCTACCGGATAGCAACCACATCATGTAATCGCTTAGTACACAGTAAACAACCAAAAGAGGAAGGAACAAGAATGTGGTTACCTCCACGTAACCAGGGTTGTTTCCCATGTAAGCACTGTACATACTGTGATGTTATTCCACAATGCCTAATATTATTAACCCTAGAAATGGCCAGATGATAGAAATTAAATAATTCATCACATGTAAAACAATGGATGTTGTTCACCTAGCCATGTACAACTGTGGGGCATATTTGTTAACATCTACACAACTACTCTCCCCATCTCCCCCACCTCATATTGCTTCCTTTCTACCAAATATCACCTTTGGTGGCCCTCTTTCCTTTCTCTCCACACTCTCCCCCATCCAGCCTCGAACCCTGCACCCTGTGCTCTGGTGGTTACGATCGTACTGCTACTCTATCAGGACTTGGGTTTACATTGATTAATCTTAACTCCTGCAGAATACTGGCCTAATCTCTTCTTTTTTCCCCATACCACCACCTGGGACTTGTTCTCAAGTGTGCTTTCCCTCATTGTGTCTATCAATGTTTCCCCTCCTATCAATAATCATACTTGCTGTTCTCCTTACGCCCCTCCCTCCAAACATCCACAAATCACCCCTGAAGGCACCCTAAACTGCACCACTAGATGGCACATTACCTCCGGTGATCTACCCTCATGGCATATCATATTCTGCTATCACCGCTGTCTTGGCTCCCAGACCACTATACTATGCGCACGCCATGCACTCTCACTAGCCCTGAATATCTCCCCCTACCTATATCCATAATCACCAGTACACCTCCCTGCCTGCCCAGAAACCCTAATGTTTAATCTGAGCTACTCAGACTTACATAGAAACATAGAATTTGATGGCAGATAAGGACTGCTTGGCCCACCTAGTCTGTCCATTTTCCTACCTAACAGATAAGCTGCAGATCCTAGTTAACCAACAGCTTACTTCCTCCTACCCCACACTAGGACTGCCTTATGCCTGTCCCATGCATTCTTGAATTCCCCCACTGTTCTTGACTCCACAACCTCCTCAAGGAGGCTGTTCCATGCATCCACAACCCTCTCTGTGAAAAAATACTTCCTCACATTACCTCTGAGCCGTCCCCCCTCTATCTTCAAATTGTGCCCCCTTGTTCTTGCACATCTCTTTTTCTGAAAGATGCTACCCTCTTGGACTTTGTTGATTCCCTTGAGGTACTTGAAAGTTTCTATCATGTCCCCTCTCTCCCTTCTTTCCTCAAGGGTATACATATTAAGCTCCTTTAGTCTTTCTTTGTATGTCTTCTGGTGCAGACCCTGCACCATTTTGGTTGCCCTCCTCTGGACAGCCTCCACTCTGTCTATGTCTTTGAGGAGATAGGATCTCCAGAACTGCACACAGTACTCCAGATGAGGTCTCACCAACTGTCTGTACAGAGGGATAACAACTTCCTGTTTTCTACTATTGATGCCTCTTCCTATGCATCCCAGTATCCCTCCAGCCTTCCTTACTGCCTTCTCACATTGCTTGCCCACCTTTAGGTCATCTGATATAATTACCCCCAGGTCCCTTTCTATTTTTACTGTTGTCAGTATCTCACCCCCCATTGTGTACGCTTCCCCTGGGTTTTTGTTTCCCATGTGCATTACCTTGCACTTCTTTGCATTGAATCAGAGCTGCCATACATTTGACCATACCTCCAACCTTGCCAAGTCCCTTCTCATCCTTTCCACTCCATTTTGTGTATCGACCCCGTTGCAGATCTTTGTGTCATCTGCAAGGAGACATACTTTTCCTTCTAGTTCCTCTGCAATGTCACTTATAAAGACATTAAAAAGGACCAGTCCCAATACTGAACCCTGCGGTACCCCACTAGTGACCATTCTTTCTTCATTGTATACTCCATTTCCTACTACCCTTTGCGTCCTGTTGTCTAGCCAATTTTTTATCCAGGCTACCACCTTGGGACCCACTCCAAGGCTGGCTATCTTGGGTATTACTCTTTTGTGTGGCACTGTATCAAGTGCCTTACTAAAATCTAGGTAGACCATGTCCACAGCCCCTCCCTGGTCTACTACTTTGGTCACCCAGTCAAAGAAATCTATTAGATTCGTCTGACACGACCTTCCCATCGTGAATCCATGCTGCCTTGGGTCCTATGCCCCACTGGCCTCTAGGTACTCAGTAATTCTTTCCTTCAGAAGTGATTCCATCATTTTCCCTACCACTGAGGTCAAACTAACTGGTCTGTAGTTTCCTACCTCTGTCCTGCTCCCACTTTTGTGAAGAGGAATCACATCTGTCCTTCTCCAGTCCTCAGATACCACCCCATCCTCCCATGATTTGTTAAAGAGAGTAGTCAGCGGTATCACTAGTTCTACCCTTAGTTTTTTTAGAATTTTTGGGTGAATCCCATCAGGCCCCATTGTTTTGTCCACCTTCAATTTTATTAGTTCTTTCAGAACCCTTTCTTCTGTAAATGGACTGGTATCAACCCCCGTCTTCAGAGTGTTTCTCTTGTTTGGTTTAGGTAACTCCCCCCTCTCCTCTCCTCTTCCTTTGTGAATACTGAGCAGAAATATTCGTTCAGTATCCCTGCTTTTTCACTGTCACCCTCTACCCACATTCTCTCCCCTTTATTAAGCTTTAGTATCCCTCCTTTGATCTTTCTTCGCTACCTAATATACCTATAAAAGGTCTTATCCCCCTTCTTAACAGAATTGGCTATCCTTTCCTCGCTTGCTGTCCTCCAGGCCTACTCTTTCTCCTCCTCCTATCAGGCAATGTACACTTAAACACAGGCCCCCCACCAGTATCCACCACCCTTAGCGGGCTATCTCATGGACTCCTCATAGCCACTATTAACATCTGCAGCTTACAAAAAAAGCATGATGTGCTTCAAGGCTGGATGAAACAGGTCTCCCCTGACACCATAGCTGTAACTGAAACCTGGCTAGGTCCTGAAACCCCAGACTCTGCAGTCTATATACCGGGGTACTCCATTCTTAGAGTAGACAGGCTAGCCAAAAGGGGTGGGGGGTGCACTCTCTACTATCATGACTGCTTACAAGCCTTCTTATTCATGGCCACCCCCCCTGGGGCTCAAGTGCTTATGGTTAAGCTGCAGTCAGCCATACCAGGAAAAGCCCTCCACTTAATGACAGTGTACATCCCAACTCCCCCCCCAGAATTAAAAGCAAGCCTTCAGCTAGGTTCTACACTGCCTTTCCCAGTTACCTAATTTCAGTGAGCTCATTGCCCTTGGAGACTTCAATGTCAACTGGCTGGCCTCCTCCACAGACCCCTACAAGGACTCAGTAGCTGCCTTGGACCTCACTCAAGTAGTCATATCCCCTACAAGACTCAACCACAAAACTGGAACATGCATGCTTCTTGACCTCATACTAACCAATCAGCCCACCTGAATATCCAATGTCTCCATGCTATCAGAGGCCCTGAGTGACCACTCTCCTGTCCTCTGTCAGTGGATGGCAAAAAAAACAAATCTTCCCCCAAGTTTACCTTCCAGTACCACCTAAAAAAGGTATCTCTCTACAGGCTCAAAAAAAAACACTTGCTACTCTGTGACTGGACCCCCATCAACTCTGCAACGCCTATCGACCATGCCCTTGACCACTTTATCTCCATGTTTAACTCTGCTTGTAATCTCTATTCCTCTGTCACAAAACAAGTAATCAAAGGCAAGGACACTCCCTGGCTATCTTAGACACTACTTGATCTCATGAAGCAGCGGGACAACCTGTGGCATAAAGCTAATGAATCAGGCAAACCCCATGACTGACAATTGTAAAGGAAAGCCAAGAACAAGTACACAAGGGAGATTCGCAAAGCCAAAGCTGCCTACTATAAGGAAACACTCTCTGCATCCTGGAGATCAGACTGTAAGTTCTGGAACAATATTAAAGAACTTAATGGCAAAACTATCTCCCCCCGGCCCAGCTGCAGGCTAATGGCTCCCTCACTCAGTACCCTTAGACTATTGTAGACACACTCAATGCCACCTTCTTCGATCTCAGTGGAGCCCATCCCTCCAATTTTTTTGATCCAGCTCCAGAGCTGGCTCCAACCCCCCCCCCCATCCATCATCCACTCCTATGTTCAGGCTTCAAACAATTTCCCATGTGGTACTGCGCTACCAAACAAATTCTTGAAAAACCGCATCATAGTAGTGAATCCCTGGACTTAAAACTCATCCTCCTAACTACTGACTCTGTCATCACCCCTCTCACCAATATTCTCAATCGGTCCCTCTGCCTCGGACAGTTCCCTACCCATTGGAAATTGGCTGTCATCATCCCAATTTTTGAAAGTGGGGATTGCACCTCCCTGGGAAACTACCACCCCATCTTGATTCTTCCCCCCATCTCTAAGGCACTCGAAAAAATAGTGCCTGATCAGCTCACTGACTACCTCACAAAATATAACCTACTCTCCCTGAACAACATGGGTTCAGGAAAGCACATAGTACTACTACCGCCCTCCTTGAATACACCACATTTATAAACAAAGCTCTTGACAGAGGACACCTTGTGGGATCTGCCTATATTGACCTGCAAAGGCGTTTGACTCTGTAATAGGGTGGGTAAACACTGTCGGCCAGCATTACATAAACACATGAACTATGCCACGGTAACCCATATCTACTCCTATGACAAGGAAAAGGGGAACCATAAATTCCTTTTCACAGGGACTGAAGAAGAACACCCCAACCCCAGGGAAGAAGGGGACTTTGATCTAAAAGTTCTGCCAAGGGAAGCATTTAGGATATACACCTTGGGGTCAAGTCAATGGCCTGGTCTTAATTTCAGCTTTGACTTGGCACCTTTTCTGAGACAAGGAAAATATATCTGTTACAAAAGTAACTAACTTGCTTTTGTTTCTTTTCTGTCTTACAGTTTGGCTTCAGCAATTTTTTGCAGAGTAGAAACAAGCATGTCATGCATCTTGAGGTTTTTTTGGAGTGCCAATTTAAAAAAAAGTAAATATGTTGGATGCTCTTTACACCCGTTGTTTACATTTTGTTAAGCAGATGTAACATATATTTAATTTATGCAGGTGACCTTAAGCATGATCTCCATAGCTTGTTTTCAATAATTTGTTCTAATTATTGCACAAAAAAATTTCCATTTTTTGCTTGGGTCTTTGAGTGTAACATAGTTATTGTACATATTTATTATGTATTTAGAAGGTGCGTTTGTGTGTTTTTGTTGTCAGTAGTGCCAGACCATGTGACATTGTGTTTCATTTTAGCATAACTTTAAATCAGCCACTATTAAATGATGTCATGGTCTGAGCAACTTTGTCTTTGATAGAGCACTTGTAAGAAATGGGAAACACATCAGGCACGGCTTCTTCCAAGTGGAGCCCAACTTTTATCTCTTGTATCCAGAGACAGGACTGTATGAATAAAGAGACACATTCGTAAGTGTTGACTCAGCCTTTTCATTCCGGTGGTGAATGCTCCGTTTTCATTGTTTGACTACACAGAGACTTTTTAACATGACACCCCTTCCCTTGGTGGGTTTCTTTCCTATACGTTGATATTTCTTTAGGGTGCAAAATCGAAACATGATTGTGACAGAGTTAATGGTCTAATACTGACCAAGGGGCACAGCAGTGAAGCATAAAGGCAAGAAACATGGGAGGGAACAGGAAGGCAAATAACCCCCTGGACAAGCACTAAGTACTGTTGTAAGTACTGTAGCCAGGAACTAATGGCTAAGAGATTACAGGTAGACGGTGCAATGGAGTGTTTATTATGCTAAGTCACCTGTAACCTGGCACACCTGCACAGTGCTGCCCCAGACTGTGCTTGAGGGTAATGCATGCACTGCATTGATGCTCTATTGCAACATTTGATGACCACTACAAGAACTATGGAGCACAAAAAAGTCCAGTGTAAGAGTGAAATGGAAAAATAAACAACTCAAGTCTGATGCCCAGTGTAGTGTTGCAAAATTGTTACATGTTACGATGGCTACCACTGTAATGGTGGGCTTCTTTCAGGTGAATGCACAGTCTGAGAGGAAAACTGAGACGGGTCAACTATAAGAGACTTCTTTAAGGGGAAAGCACACCTGGAAAAACACTGATGGGTTTTCTATGAAATGCTTCCTGCAGAAGAATGCACCATCATTATAGCAGATCCCTTTGCTTGGCCATTCACTATTGTAGAGAACCTATTTTTCACTGGAACAAAATGTTCACTATATTCACCATTTTGAACATCCAGTGAAAATTATATGCCAGTGAAAATATATACTGCAATTGATAAGTTAGCTTGCTCTTACACTTCAGCTAAATTAAACTGCCATGGAAATATTGGAGTGGACGGAACAGTGAAATTTAAGGACCGTGAATGAATTGTCCTCTACAGTATTTCCCAGTAAAACATGAACAGTACTTTAATACAAATTAATGTGATTTTTCTGATTTGCATTTTAAATGCAATTTTCTCATTCAAGATTGATCATGGTCAAGTCATGTTTTCCTTGTTATTCAACAAGACTGAACATCATTTTCGAGGCTGAGACAATCCTGAAAAATTTGTGTTTAAACTCAAGTCAGAAAGCTGGTGTAATCCCCCTACAAATGGGGGTTCCCGAAAAGTCTTCCTTGAGCTTGCCTAAATGCTCACTGCCAGGCTGGTGTCCTGCATTTTAGCAGTTTAAATGTGATTGCCAGAGAGTGCCTGTATAGCCTCTGTCTACTGTTTCTTTAAGAGCTGCCTGGATTGCAGTCATAAGTAATCTGAGAGGGAGCTCTGTTGATTGATGTAACTATTTGCTGAAAATCATTTAGAGTGATAATGCTTATGTAGTTTGTCTAACCTGCCTTGTTTGCAGCAAGGACTGTTTTGTTTATCTCCACTATCTTGGTCCTAGACTGCCGAATTGGACCAATCAGTACTGATAGGACCTAAAATGGAGCCAGACTAGAGGAGCTGTCTGGAGTCAAAATCTGTAGGAATTGTAGTTTTGGACTTTTGGCACCTTTTTGCAACTAAAGGGGGAGCTCTTGCTTTGACTGACAGCCGAATCAGCCAACCAAACCTTTTGGATCTGAGGGAAATCCCCAAGCTGCCTGCTGTTTAAGGCAGATCTAAGCTGGAACCTGAAGAAGTAACAGCTTGGGACAGTTCGAGCAGCCATCTATGTAGTTTCGTGTGGGAGAACTGTGGAAAGGCCTGAGTTTTGGCCTGCATGTCTGAGAGGGGAAAGATAATTGTTTTCGGACTGAATCCGAGTTCTGTGACTAAAGTAAGCTACTGAAGTGGGGACAGGCTCAACATGAAGAAGACCAAAGATTTTTTTGAATGCGATCAGCCTGTCAGGAGTTCCAGCTACCCCTAAGCTCCCAGTGTGTAGAATTTCTTTACATGTAAATGTGCTATGAGCTGCTAGTGGGTCGTGATTTAGTTCCCCACTGTGTGAACTGTGTTCTGCTTGCTGGAAGCTGTATCCAGCCCAAAATGGACTGCATCCGAATTTGTCTCCATGCAGTATGGGCCTTGCCAGACTGGCCCAGCCAGACTACCCACTGCACAGAGAAGCCATCGACGAGAGACCTGCCTGGGGATCAGCCCCCTGCTCCACGCTTGAACAGGAATGACGCCTCAATGACTCGTGTGGGCCCTGCTTCTCCTGGCATTCCAGATCAACCTCCTGCAGTCTCAATTTTCATCCAGCCTGTGTCCAGTCTTGGGTATCATGAGTAAATACCAGGGTAGCTCCCTGCAACAACAGCTTAATCTGAGTGTGTCATCTGATTGTCTTGTTGTTTCTTTTCCTTTATGAACTGAGTCCTCTGGCTCCGGATTACAAATAGTGTGTACTGTGCATGTTGTGTTTTCCATCACAGGGCCCCAACCAGCTGTGATGCCGGCCAACCCTGGGCAATGGTCCTGGCTAGCCCATCTCTTCTCCACCTGGGTACACAGAGGTGTGACTGTGTGTGGGGGGGGGACTCAAAGCACATGTATAACTGCTTGATTGATATTTAAGCTAATTAACCTGATTACACCCCTCCTTTGTTCAAGTCCCCTAGATAAGTCAGATCTAACCTTTTCTGCATGTAATCTGACTGTGGTTCCAGTTTGTGCTCAAAGTACTGTACTGTTGCTATTTGCTGTGCATAACCTTGTTTTACAGGGGTCCCTAAGGTCGAGCCAGAGGAACCAGCCCTGGTGGTAAGTGCCTAACAGTGTGGGTACTTGTGTGGTGTACCAGGGGTATTGTGTAAGTGATTATTGTAGAGTGCTCAGGCCTCTAGAGGGGAAAGAGGGGGGAAGAGGGTGTGTGCCCAGATTAGCTTGACCACTAACAACCCTGACCTCTGGGTGGAGGCACCCATTTCAGAACTCAGGCCCCTTAACCTGCTACCAGCCAAGCAGGCAGGGGTAGTAGCCCTTGGGATAGCGCCACCTAGGGGTTACATTAGATTGGTAAGTCAGCTGAGCACCTCATCAGTTGTCGCTCTCCTCTTCCCGCCTTGGACGAGCTGTGTTGCAGAGTTCACTCGCAACCCTTCATGGCATTCTCATTAGAGGGATAGTGTGTGAGCCTTACTCCAAATTGGAATATTTTCCACCCCCCTTTGATTGGGTTGTCAAATTGCAGCAGCAGTGCCATCATTAAACAAACTATCCCACGCCTGGAGGGATGGTGACCTAGGCCTTGAATTCCCAGAGATTTCCTCCTCAAAGGTTTTTTTCTCTCCTCTATGCCAAAGGTCATAATACTAGATAGGCATAGGTGTAGTCCCTAGGTCACATACAGTAGTTAGATTTCCGCTGTTGGATGGAGTTGGGTGGCTGTCCCCGTAATTGTCCATTCTCCCCCTTTGGCTGTTCTTGCTCGGCTTAGGAAGTCAGGCCTCCACGCTTTACAGTCAGACCTCTGAGTGGGTCACTTTTCGCCTGTTGTTTCCTGCCTACTCTACACAAACAATATGACCAACCGACCCATGCAACTAACTGAACCCATACTACCAACTGACCTACTTACAGGTCTTTGACCCCGATAAGTGTTCACTGCGTTGTATGCTTTGCGCGACACTCTTGTGGGCTTTTTTCTAAAGTACCTTTAGCCAAAGGAATTACTCCCATGGCACCTCAAGGGGTGGAACCCTCCCCTAGGGTTCCTTACCTTTGTACCCCTACAGGATTGTATATCCCATGGATAGAGAGGTGAACAGCCAAAGTTTATCTATGGTACACAAGCATGAAACCAGTTGCACAGGCACATTGGACTGGAAGGCTACAGCCTGTAGTTCAAGGGGGCGATGCAACTGGCCACACCCCTGTTTAGCCTGTTTAAGAGCTGTTCTCCTCACTCCACACACAAGTATTTTTTCCATGCCCCTCCATCCACCCCTTCTCCTCCAGTGGCACGCCTCTCTCTCTCTCCCATGGGCTTCTTTCTAAGGTACCTTTAGCCAAGGGAATCACTCTCACGGCACCTCAAGGGGTGGAACCCTTCCCTAGGATTCCTTGCCTTCGTACCCCTACAGAGTGGTATATCCCATGGAGAGAGGTGAACTGCCAAAGTTTATCTACATTACACAAGCATGAAACCAGGTGCACAGGAACATTGAAAAATTGTTTAAACTTATTTTACTGTACTGCACCCAGAGCCTCCGGGATTGGGCACCAAACAAATAAATATTATTTACTTACTTCTGCTCGGTGTTCACGAAAGAAAGGGATGGCGCAATACCACAAGGGAAAGGGGTCAAGGGTGAAGGGAGGCAGAGATAACAGATGGGGTCATCCAAAAGGATAGAGGTCTGAAGGGCCTTAAAGCCTTGCGGGTGGACAAGGCACCAGGACCGGACAGTGTACACTCTGAAGAAACTGGCAGAGGTGTTGGCAGACCCTCTGACAGACCTGCTTAACACCTTCTTGGAGATGGGGAATGTACCCAGAGACTGGAGGATGGCTCACATGCTGCCTCTCCACAAGACTGGATCCAAGGATGAACCAGGCAATTACAGACCAGTGAGCTTGACGTCTATAGTGGGGAAGTTGATGGAGACCATTCTGAAGGAGAGGCTGATAACCTTTCTCAGTAGTAGTGGTCTACAGGATGAGAGACAGCATGTGTTTGTCTCAGGAAGATCGTGCCAAAGTAACCTAATCGACTTCTCAAGTAGGTCACGCTGTGGATGTCCTGTATCTGGATTTCAGCAAGGTTTTCGACTTCGTGCTGCATGGGAGGTTATGGAGCATGCTGTAGGACATGGGGGTAGGGGAGAAACTGGTGGGGTGGGTTGAGAGCTGGCTGCAGGGCAGACAACAGACAGTAGTTGTAAGGGGTGAGATATCCAAGCCAAGGCCAGTAACTAGTGGCGTTCCACAGTGTTCAGTACTGAGCCTTGTTTTGTGCAATGTCTTCTTGGAGACATTGCAGAGGGGGTCAAGAGTAAGATCCGCTTGTTTGCAGATGACACTAAGATTTGTGCAAAAGTGGACAGTGAAGAAGGGAGGCAGGCACTCAGGGAGGATCCAGCTAAACTCGAACACTGGTCCAAGGAGTGGCAGTTGGGGTTCAGTGCTAAGAAGTGCAAGTCCATCCATCTCAGAGCCAAAAATCCTAGAACCAGCAACTTGCTGGGGGTAGTGCAGGTAGCAGCTTCAGATGAGGAAAGGGACCTGGGGGTAATAGTCACAGGGGACATGAAGGTATCAGCACAGTGTAGGAGGGAGGCAGCAAGGGCAAATCGGATGCTGGGGTGCATTGCCAGAGGGATCACCTTTAGAAAGGTGGAGGTCATCCTGCCCTTGTATAGATCACTGGTGAGGCTGCAGTTGGAGTACTGTGTACAGTACTGGTGCCTGTGCCTCAAGAAAGATGTGAGATTATTGGAGGGGGTGCAGCGTAGGGCTACACAAATGATCATGGGACTAGAGGAGTTGCCTTTTGAGGAAAGACTGAGGGAGCTCATCATGTACTTGCTGGAGGAGAAAAGGGAAAGGGGGGGGACATGATAGAGACCTTTAAGTCCTTGAAAGGCATAAACATCCCGCACATGCACCTGCCTGCACTAGATTCCCCATGTACTGGATCATCAACAAGATGTCTTTGTCCTAGGGCCAACCAACGTTAGGGCCCCTCTGTGACCCTGGATACTGACAAGGCCCTGCCTCGGGCTGCTAATTAGTACCAGCAGGCTTCCACCTGGAACAATTTCCCCTGCTTAATCTGCATCCCCATCTGGGCTATATATATCTTGCCAGCATTGCTTGCCTTCTGGCACAAAACACATGTTTTCTGTAACTCTGCCTTATTGTATTCATGCCTGATTTTGTTAAACTGTATGTCAGCTGTTTACATAATGTACTATGTCATCGTCCCCTCTATGTGCCATATATGTATTGTGACGTGGAGCCCTTGGAAATGAGTCGCTGACTCAAAGGTTGTAATTCCGATATTTCTTAAATAAATAAATAAATAAATAAATAAAGTCAGAGAGGGAGGATTGTTCCACTTAAAGGTGGGTAGGGTCACTAGGGGGTACAGTCTGAAGTTGGAGGGGGGAAGGTTCAGGAGGGAAATGAGAAGGCACTACACAGAGAGAGTGGTGGATGGATGGAACACACTGCCGGAGTAGTTAATCGAACTGATGACAGTGGATAGCTTTAAGTGGGGTTAGGATAGAGTCAGACAGAGGCAGAGTTAGTACAGACAAGAACACAATGGAGGGAAGGAGCGGGAGAGAGGATGGAGGGAGCGGATTGGGGAGGCAGCTGCAGTGGTATTAAACTGAGAACTGTACAATTGAGCAGACTTGATAGACCTGTGAGCTTTTTTCTGCTGGCAATTTCGTATGTTCATAGTAGAGACAAGCCCACCTAATCCCAATTAGAGCACAATTACAGGAGGCAGAGACAGAGCTGGGAAGCCTGCTTCTAGCAGGCACAAGTTGTCTCAGTAAAAACAGATATAACAAGCATTTGTCAATGCCAAGTGTTACTTGCTGTCATTAGCAGTGGAAGTGCAGGAGTTAGATAGATGCAGTATAGGAATGGCAGTGAAGTATTGAACTGACGCCAACTTCACCCCCACCCTGCAGAGATGGACAGGCATTGGGTGTACCTTTGGGTCATCGCCCATAACAGTCGCGACATTTCACCTCACCCTACCCTGCAGACACTTGCAAGTGTCAAGGTGTGCTTTGAAGTGTTCGGGCTTTACACTCACCTCATTCCATAAGGAAATACACTGAAATGGGTGCAGTATAGGAGAATGGAGTGAACTCTGGGGCCAAAGGATCCAAGGCACACCTCGATGCCTGCCACTGGCAGGGTGGGGGTGGAATGGCATGAGCATTACTGTCAACAATCCCAAGTCACACCCCTGATGCCTGTCAGTCCCTATAGGGTAGGGCGTTATGGTCAAAAACCCTAACACCCTGGGCATTTCTTGGGATTTTTACTCCAAGTTTCAAAATGTGCTTTTGTGACCCCACCACACATGAACAGTGAGACACTATCCATTCGTTAGCTGGAAAGGTGATTTTGGCACAGTGACTGCGCCATTTGATGCCACAGGTGTGAAAACACATTTCGAACAGGATGTGAAAAATGACAGCTGTACTGTTCATGAGGAGGTGTAAAAAAAATGACAATGTTGAAAAACCTGGAGTGAACATATAAAAAAACTGGTGAAGTCATGAGTGTGCGTAGAAACTGCGCAATGCACACCCATAATGTAATTAGTTTTGGGATTTTTTACAGCAGATTTTCAACATAGGCATTTTGGGACCTCCGCTCATGAACAGTGTCACTGTGATTTTCTTAATCTGTCCTGAACATTGATTTCACACACCGATCATGCCACTGTGCGCTACATGTGTGAAAACAAATTTCAGGTGAGATATAGAAAATGACAGTTGTACTGTTCATAAGGAGGTGTGGTAAAATGGCAATGTTGAAGATCTGGAGTGAAAATATTAAAAATGCTTGAAGTTACGAGTGTACGTAGGAACTGCACAATACACGCTCGTAAAACAATCATTTTTGGGAATTTTTTAACCAAAGTTTCAACATAGGGTTTTTGGGGGACTACTTCATGAACTGTGACACTGTTGTTTCATTACTCAGTCCCAAAAGGTGGTTCCACGCAGTGACCGCAAAATCACCTCTCGGGACTGAATAACAAAATGACAGTGACTGAGTTCATGAGGCGGGGTCGCAAGAACCCCATGTTGAAAATATGGTGAACAAATTCCTAAAAATGGCCGAGGTATGCACCACAGTTGAAAAAAAAAGCACATTTATGCCATTATACAACTTACTGGCATTTCTTCAGTTCGTGGTCAGCTTTGAAGAGTAAAGACGTGTTCCCGGTCCACTGAAGATCATCGCACTGGGCTCTGGAGTTAAGTATGGCATGTGGGGACATGGGGTGCACAGAGGGTGGGCACAGGTTTGGGGAGAGCGGCAAGAGAATCAACGAGGGACTTTTTTTTTTCTTCTACATCTCTTTTTTTTTTTTTTTTAAAGATGACGGGGGACTTTTGCCACATTGGGGTGGGCTCCCAGCGTGGCACCAGGCAGTTTGTTGGGGGGGCAGTGGAGCAAATAGGAATTTGGCACCCCCATTGGCCAAGGAGAGTTTTGCCGCACTGGGGTGAGCTCCCAGTATGGCAGATGGAAGTTTGTTTTGGGGGGAGGCAGTGGAGCCGACGGGGATTAGGCACCCCGTTGACCATACAGTGTGCTGGGGGCGCGCATGAGCCACAGGGGGGTACATTATGCTGACGGGGATTAGGCTACCTCGTCGGCAAATGAACTGGGGATGGGGGTCTTGCTGGCAGGGGGATTGGGCACCCATCGGCTTTTTCCTTTTTTTATTTATTGAAATGTTTCACCAGGAAGGCACACTGAATGACAGGTGGCAGCTTTCCGTCGGCTTTCTGCGGTCTGTGAGAGGCTGAAAGAGAAGCTGTTGCCATGGGAGCACCACGCAATCAGCTGTTTTAGTAGCTTGTAATGCACCAAAACAGCTGATTGCGTGGTGACGAGGTCAAACTTCTTGACGCATTGTGGAATGCTCCTTAACTGCTGACGCAATGTGTTTCTTGTACATGCGTGCAAGCAACACAAAAATGGCGACAAAAGGAGGGAGAGAGGTAAGAAGGTGAGAAGGGCAACTAGGGCCTTCACAGTCAACGTTAGATGAGTAGGGCTAGACAGCCTTGATGGGCCACTCGGCTCTTTTCC
This sequence comes from Neoceratodus forsteri, assembly GCA_016271365.2. NCBI lineage: Eukaryota > Metazoa > Chordata > Ceratodontiformes > Ceratodontidae > Neoceratodus > Neoceratodus forsteri. The sequence goes on along the minus strand of CM028129.1, from coordinate 1,701,660,928 downwards.
TCTATGTTACTAGTTCTACTACATAACAATGCCTCTATTTACAAACCACCAGCTCTCCCTGTTGTCTTCTTTGATACAGGGTTTGCTCATAGACCGCAATTTCTGGTGCATGACCTGTGGGTGTCTATTTTGTCATGGGAGATGCAAGTTTGGGTTCTGTTTTGAGGTAGAATTCTTCAGCATTATTTCCCCAAGACTTAGTTGCTGTATAGACATTTACCACTGGAGGGCACCATTTGACACAAGAATTCAATCTAGAGGGCTGTGAGCTGTGAGGCTGGTCGACATTATGAACTTATGAGATATCCATTTAGAAGACTTGCAATGAGCATACCGGAGAGGTAGGTTGCAGGGAAAGCAGTATATACAGTATACAATAAATATCATATCTATATATACATTGGATAGACATTGTTCAGTGTAAAAATCAACCTACTTGAAAATCCTTGTTGTGCACATTAAACATGTTTTGTGCGCAATGCAAAGTTCATAAAAATATAAATTCTTCATTCACCCCATACTCAGTTGCAGTACTTACTAGCTATCCACTGCTCAAAAGCTGTACCTTTTAACTTGTAAAAGATTGTAAGTTTAATTTCAATTGCTGGACAGAACAAAGTAAAGGATTTTTTTTCAACTTGGGGGGAGATGTTTTAGTGACTCCTATGTAAAAAAACATGTACTCTTTACGATAAAATATGGGCAGCCACACTCAGCTCAGCATGTGCTTTCATCTCAGAGTGCAGATAACGGCATGGACCTCTCGAGCTTCACTCTCTAGGTGTATGTGTTGCTTTCTCAACCCCTTGATGGAAAAACAGCCTTATTGTGGATAGAAACATAGAACTTGTCGGCAGATAAGGATGGCTTGGTACACCGAGTCTGCCAATGTTTCCATACCTGCAGTATCACCACAGACCCTGCTTGATCTCCGCCTCTTTTTCTCTCCTCCCTTTCTTCTCACTAAGATTCGCTTATGCCTGTCCCATGCTTTCTTGAACCCCACCACTGTTTTCACTTTTGCCACCTTTGCTGGTAGGCGGATCAAGGAATCCACCACTCTTTCTGGGAAGAAGCACTTCCTCACATTTCTCCTGAATCTACCCCGCCCCCCAGCTTCATAGCATGGACCCTTGTTTTTAAACTTCTTTATTTCTGAAAAATACTTTCCTCCTGTGCCTTGTTTACTCCTGCGAGGTGTTTAAAGGTTTATATCATATCCCCCTCCCTCCTTTGTTCCAGGGTGTACATATTGAGTTCTTTTAGTCTCTCCTTGTAGGGCTTTGATGTAGACCCTGCAATATTTCAGTTGCCCTCTTCTGGACTGCCTCTGCTCTATGTCCTTCTGAAGAGGTTGTCTCCAGGACTGGACACAGTGTTCTAGGTGGGGTCTTACCAGCGATCTATACAAAGACAACACCACCTCCCTTTTTCCAGCTGGTGATTCCCTTACCTATGCACCCCATCATCCCACTAGCCTTCCCAACTTCTTCGTTGCACTGTCTAGCCACCTTTAGGTCATCAGATGTGATTACCCCCAGGTCTGTCTCCTGGCTGGTGGTCATCAGTAACATTCCACCTATTCTGTACTTGGCCCTTGGGTTTCTGTGTCCCTCCCAAGTGCATTATTTTGCACTTTTTCACATTGAAACCCAATTGCCGTACTCTTGACCACTCCTTGAGTTTTCTCAGATCACTGCTCATCTTTTTCACACACATCCCGGAATGTCCACCCAATTGCAGATTTTTGTGTAATCTACAAGGAGGTTGACCTTCCCCTCCAGCTCATCCCCAGTATCACTCACTCACTCGTAAAGAAATTAAAGAGGGCCAGTCCCAGCACTTGTCCCTGAAGCACCCCACTGGTCACCCTCCCCTCCTTGGAGGGAACTCCATTTACCTGCACCCTCTGTCCTTTATTTATTTATTTATTTATTCAGTCTCGGATTACAAGTACGTCTGAGTGCCAAGCAGCTCGTTTACAAAGGTTCCACATCAGGGGGGGATTTACAAACAGCCAGGGAGAACAGACACATTTGAATACAAATAACCAGAGCAATCCATAAACAGCAAAAAAAAAAAAACAGTGCTGAGAGTGCCAAAACAGTTCATTTACAATGGATTCCACAATCAACAATCATAACAGACTTCAGAGTTAAAGTGCTTATGTGTGTCTAGCAGCTAATTACTGTAACAAGGATTCCAGTTCAGAGTGTGAACGTTTCAAACAGACTTATAAGAACTAACATTTGAGATACAATAATGCAGTACAATTAAAGGTTCATGATAACTAGCAGTTTGTTAAAAAGGAGGAGGAGGAGAGCAAGGCGTTAACATGATGAAAGGAGGGTAGAGGAGCATTAGACCTAAGGGAAGAGATAAGTAGCAGCCTCAGGCCTCATCATAGTAATGACTGGGGGGGCCTAGGAGGGGAGGGAGAGAGGTAAGCAGAGGGAAGGCAGGGGAAAAAAAAAAAAAGAGGTGTGGCTGTTCAAGAGATGGTAGAAGACCCAAAAGGGGTCACAGTGGAGGGGGAGAGAAAGTAGGGAGAAATAGAATAAGGAGGGAGAGGAAGCAAGGAGCAGTATTACTTAGGAATTAGAAGGTACAGTCACAGGAGCTTTCAGATAAGAGATGTTGTCTGAGCATTTGCTTGTACTGGCCTAACTTGGGTAGGTTAGCCAATTCATGTTGCAGGCCACTGAACCAAAAAGGGCTTGAAAAAGAAAGAATCATTGGCATTGGGTGATCCGGCACCTTGGAACAAGGAGGAGTTCAGCTACTGAGGTGCGAGTGTGTTGGATCTTGAGGGATTTATTAACAAAGCAGCCCACACCCAGTGGCAAGAGCCCAAGGAGTTCCTTTTTCGTAAGAAGGTATGTTTGATATTTGATCCTGTTACTTAGCTGCAGCCAACCTGACTGAGCATAGAGCTCACAAGTGCGGGTGAGATGGGCAGCACCCATGATAAGCCTACAGGCCTTGTTCAGAGCGACAGTGAGTCTGTTGAGTGCTGTGGTGGTAGCAGCTCCGTAGATGACGAGGCCATAATCAATGACCAACAATACCGAACTATGGATTGTAAGTTTTAGAGCTTCAGGAATTAGACTTTTTCTGTATCGATAGAGGAGCCCAATCTTAATATTAGCAGCCCTGGCAACATTCTCAATATGGGGCACATAGGCAAGGTAACTATGCAAGGTTACACCCAAGTACTTGAAGTGCTGGATTTGTTCAAGGTGGGCTTATTGGTTATTCATAATCATAAGGGTATGAGCCTTATGTTTGTTGCGTGCAGGTGAGAACAGCAAGACTTTTGTCTTCTTATAGCTAAGCACTAGTTTGTGTGCGTTAAACTATTTTTCAGCCTCTAAGAATCAGAGTTTCAGATTGCTTTCAAGCAGGGTTGGGTCTGAGTGACTTGTAAAGATGACAGCATCATCTCCATAGAGGAAGGTCCGGTGGTGACAAGCAGATGGCAGGTTGTTCAGAAAGATGCTAAAGAGGAGTGGATCCAAGATTGACCCTTGTGGTACTCCAGAAAAGACTGGACACTGTTCAGAGACAACATTAGATATCTTCACCCACTACGATCTGTCTCCAAGATAGCTTTGGAACTTTTGCAGCGCATCAAGTGATAGACCTATTTTGGATAGTTGTTTAAGTAGGAGTGGGTGATTAACAGTGTCAAATGCCTTCCGCAACCAATTTCTTACCCCGTTTACCACCTTTGGACCCACTCCTAAGCTACTCAGCTTGCTTACTAGTCTTCTATGTGAAACGGTGTCGAAAGCTTCACTGAAATGTAGGTAGACCACATCCACTGCACCACCCTGATCTAATTCCTTGGTCACCCAGTCAAAGGAATGTATCAGATTTGTTTGACATAACCCCACCACTACCACCACCACATGAATCCATGCTGCCTCAGGTCTTCTAACCCACTGGATTTAAAACATTCCACAATCCTTTCCTTCAGCAGTGATTCCATTAACTTTCCCACCACTGATTTCAAGCTGACTAACCTATAATTGCCAGCCTCCTCCCTGACACCAGAGGGTATAGTGTATAGCTGATAAAGGAGGCAGTATAGCATAGTGGTTAAGGGCACTGAGCTGCAAACCTGGAGACCTGGGTTTGAATCCCATGAGCCCCCACTTGCATACTGTGTGACCTGAGCAAGTCACTTAACTTCCTTGTGCTCCCAGGTTGCACCTGGAAACAAGTTTCGGCTTAGTGTGTCTTTCCTGGTTAAAGTTTCCCCTTTCCCTATGCCACTTCTGTGAAGTGGGACTACACCTGCCCTCCTCCAGTTCTTTGGAACCACTCCTGTTTCCAGTGAGCTATTAAATAGGACTGTTAGAGGTGAGGCCAGTACCTCCCGTAGCTCCCTCAACACCCTTTGTATGTGTATGAATATGGTTATCCATACATAATTCTATTCATGAGATCTATAGGATGCTATAATTAATACTCCATAAAGTAAAGAAAAATTAATTTTATTTTTAAGTGAGTTGGTTACTTGTTAGAAAACTTCAAGAAACATAAGACATTTAAGCAACATTCAGAGACTTCCGGTGATGTCACGGAAGTGACTAGACTCTAAAACCTGAGCTCCTGTACCTCTAAGGCAAGCTAAATCTCCAAATTCAATCTAAATCCTGTAAATGTACAGTACAATGTCAGGAGGAGGTCACAGATGGGACAAGGGGTCTTAAAATAAAAACCCCACATAAAACGTCCAAGGCAGATGGATTACCACCAGTCTGTCAGGACCATAGCAGAAGTCTGTCTCCAGTGAGTACTAGGGGAATGGACTATGATATGGATGGGGAAGCAGAGCATCTTTTCCGCTCCAGGTTTGAGACACTTTTATGAGAAATTAAAAGTTCGAAGGTGGAAAATAAAAAGGAGTTTTGAAACCTGTCGCAGAAGCTAACAAAAATGGAGAAAAGGCTGGATCAAGCAGAGGGGCGTATCACGGCTGTCGAGGATGGTACCATTCAGATCAGCCATGCAGTGGAATCTTTATTTCAGCATACCATCTCACTGCAAGCCAAATGTATTGACCTGGAGGGAAAGTCAAGGTGTGACAATCTGTGACTGTATGGACTTGCTGGGGGGGGGGGCTGAGAAAGCTCCTATGTCTGCCTTTCTCGAACACCTGCTAAAAAATATTCTTGACTTACCCCCAGATTACACCTTTTCTATTGAGCGGGTACATCGTTCATTAGTACCCAAACATACAGATCCGGCAGCCCGCCCGAGATCTATCGTTATGAAATTTAACAGCTACAAGATAAAGGGAGACATTCTTAGGCAGGCATGGGCTAAAAAAAGACCTGCAGTATCTCAATTTTTGGCTTACCATGGACCACAACTATACCCCAGAGGTCCAACAGGCCAGGCAACAATACACTCAGCTCCTTCACCTTCTTAAGGAAAAGGGTATCTGCTTCCAAACCTCTTATCCAACCAAGCTAAAAATCTTCTGGGACGATGGCCCCAAACTGTACTTCACAGCGAAGGAGGCTTTGGAAGCTATGCAAAGTAAAGGGCTTCCAATACCCAAACAAGAAGCGGACCGCATACATCAGAAGAGAGGCTTCCACCCAGACTGGTTAACAGTCATCAACCGGAAGAAGACTTCATCCCTGCTCCAGCTCGCCAAATAGTCTCTGCAACACATTGGAGCACCGGTGAAGAATGAATGAGTCTCCTCTCCAGCATCTACATCTGACCTGGCACACTGAAGGACTTTTACTGTCTTCATTACTATCACTTCTTTGCCATTATCTACATAATGGTGTCTGGGGTAAGGTCCCTTAGTCCTACCTGACAATCTAATTTAGGAACTAGGATCAGGGCTTAAAATGTTGCCGAATAAGGCCCAGAAAGACTGTAGTAGTTGTTCTAATGCCTCTGCAGCAAAGAGATATGGACCTGCAGTACATGCTGATTCCTGAATCTGGTCAGATTGCTTTTCTTTTTTCTCCTGAGCAACTAACATTCTTCTCAAGACAATCAAACTAAGCTCCAGGTGATGTATGTTATGTTCATGGATGTTTACTGAAGGCAAAGGGCTTAAGGAAGGCAAATAAATACGACTAGCTGATCTTCAGTTGGACTAAAAGATCATCCTAATGGTCTGGACATAATTTACTTAGCACAGGAGGTGTTTTTTTATTTTAAATGGGACCCCTCTTGCAAAGTTTGGTGTGTTGTAATGCCGCAGCTGGGGGATGGGGGGTAAGGACTTGTATCCTAGTACTTTCTAAATTATTTCCCTTGCCTGGGGAAAGCTAAAAAGTAAGTTAGTGTTTCTAGAACGTGGCTCCACATGGTTCCCTAATGCAGAGAAATTCTTTCCCTGGTTCCTCCTCATCATCATCATACCGGGGAAGGGGGGGTGTGGAAATGATGAGAAGGGACTTGGCAAGGTTAGAGGAAAGGTCAAAAGTATGGTAGCTTAGATTTAATGCAAAGAAGTGCAAAGTAATGCACCTGGGAAACAAAAACCCAGGGGCAGAGTACACAGTGGGGGGGGGGTTACTAACAACAACAAAAATGGAAAGGGACCTGGGGTAGTCATATCAGATGACCTAAAGGTAGGTAAGCAATGTGAGAAGGCGGTAAGGAGGGCTGGGGGATATTGGGATACACAGGGAGAGGCATCACCAGTAGAAAGCAAGCAGTTGTTATCCCTCTGTACATACAGTTGGTGAGCTCCCATCTAGAATACTGCATGCAGTTTTGGAGACCCCATCTCTGCAAGGACATAGACAGGATGGAGGCAGTCCAGAGGAGGGCAAACAAAATGGTGCAGGGTCTGCACCAGAAGCCATAAGAAGAGAGACTTAAGGAGCTTAATATGTATACCCTCGAGGTAAGGAGGGAGAAGGGGGACATGATAGAAACATTTAAGTACCTCAAGGGAATCAACAAAGTCCAAGAGGGAAGCGTCTTTCAGAAGAAGAGATGTGCAAGAACAAGAGGGCACAATTTGAAGATAGAGGGAGGATGGCTCAGGGGCAATGTGAGGAAGTATTTTTCATGGAAAGGGTGGTGGATGCATGGGCTGGCCTTCCTGAGGAGCTTGTGGGGTCAAAAACAGTGGGGGAATTCAAGCATGCATGGAACAGACATAAAGCAATTCTAGTGGGGGTAGGAGGAAGTAGGCTGTTGGTTAACTAGGATCTGCAGCTTATCCAATAGGTAGGGAAATGGGCAGACTGGGTGGGCCAAGCGGTCCTTATCTGCCATAAAAGTCTATGTTTCTATGTTTTTATCTTAGAATTAGAAAAGAGTATGGCTGGGAATTGTGACAGGACTACCGTAATGTTGATATGTAAATATGACACCCCTTCACTATAGTAATATTGGAAGTTGTAGATAACTAATTGTGTTCAGCTATGGCCTGTTCGGGTTCATTTCTCTAATCCTAGTGGGCAAGCTAACACATCTTATGTGAGTGAAAATAATATATAATTATAATAATCCGTTGTCAATTAGTACATGTTAGTGGGTGAGATGATATGCCATTCTTTATTTCAGCATAAAACCACCACCATGAGATATCATGCTCTGTTGACATGACCAGAGTGTGATAACCAGAGTTTTCTCCAGTTATTACACTGTGATGACATCATCACAGTGTGATAACTGGACTTCTCTCCAGTTATCATGCCCCTAGTGTATAAAACAGATACATGATGTGCACTCGTGTAATATGGAAAATACTTTCACTCCTGCACAGTGACCTCTGGATACTCTAAAGGAATGAAAATATTTTCCGTGTGCTGGCCTGGTAGTGCTGAGGGCTGAAGCACTGAATGCCTTACCTTGCGCTACACTGGCGACCCATGTTTGGTTATGAGCATGGGCCACTGGGGATCAGCAGGGGAGGAAAAGGATCGAGTGTCCAATGGACTGCTCTCCTTCTCAGGAGGGGGGGTCACCAGCAGTCGGCATCCCACTGGCCCCTAGCGGAGGCCGAGGGGCAGTGCACCAATGCTGCAAAAAGGGGAGGAGATGGGGCAGACACTTGGAGGAGTGCATGCGGATGCGTGCGTGCTATCTCCATGGGCATCATTGCATGCCTCACCTCCTAAGGGGAGAAAAGTGGAAAAAGGTCCTGACTGCACGGCATGAAGCTGTCCCTCATGGGTGCCACCCCTGAGAAGGCACCTCCCTGTCTGGATCCATGTTGGGTGGATTGAGACACTCCCACCAACCGGCCATGAAGGGTAAGTCATAGGGGCACAAGGGAGAGGGTCTGATCCTTGGGGCACGGCGCTGGGGGGGACAGTGGAATAAGGTGAAGGAGTGCCGGCCAGGATGAGGAAGAAATACCAGCTAAAAGATATATATATATATTTTCCATATCACACTCATGCCCATCATTTATCCTCTTAATATATTACATACCCAGGAGGGACATCCCTATGGCTTCCAGGGCTTTTCTGGTTTGTGTTCCGTGACACTATCCTAAGGACAGGGTCCTTATTCAGAGCTGCTCCATATATTAAGTGGCTTCAGAGGAGAGCTTTCCTTAGTGGAGGTGATTTACCCCCCTCCTCTCCTCCTGACCCACTTAGTTAACCCATCTCAGCTTGGTGGGTAGGAACCAGAAGTCTGTGCACACAGACTTCCACCCTTGGAAATACTTTGTTATGTTTATTTTTGCCATGTTGGCATTTGTTGTTGTTTGTTATCAGGGTCACAAATTTTGTTGCAGGTACTATAAACGTCTCTGGATCTGTTTCTCAGAATCCCTGCTCCCTGGTGTGGGGGGGGGGGTTATACCAGGATGACTTTTTCACAGCTCTGACATGATGGATAAGACCACAGTGGTATGCTCTTATAATGTTCATGGGCTTACCAGCCCGGTTAAATGCAACAAAATTCTGGCCTTCCTGAAGAAGACCTGGGCAGACTTTCTTTTGCTGCAGAAAATGCATCTCTCTCTCCTAAGGAGCATGACAAATTGGGTAAATTCAAATTTGAGGCCTCAGCCTCGGCATCCTATAAAAAAGGAAGGCATTGCAGTGTATCCATTTTAATCCCTTCCCAGGTGGCCTTTGAAGTCCTGGACACCTACTCTGACAAGGAAGGTATATATGTGTTTCTAAAAGCAGGTATCAAGGCAGAGTAGTAACTTTAGTCTTGGTCTACATACCACCAGGTTCCGATTTGAAAATCTACTGCTCCTTCCTGCTCCATTTGTAGATGTGGACAGAGGGTGAGCTTATTTGCAGAGATAACTTCAGTTCTACTCTAAATCCTAAATTAGACTCCACCTCTGGGATCCTGAGTAAAAGTCGTAAAGTTGCTAAAGAATGTTTCAGTTTATTAGGAGAAATGAGGTATGTAGATGTCTGGTGCTCTCTTAATGCCCACCAAAGAAATTACATCTTTTTTTCTGTGGACCATTCTATGTACTCTCAAATAGACTACCTTGTATGCACAAAGAATCCCTCAGCAGCATTGTTGAGAGTTGAATTAGAAATCTCACACTCTCTGATCATGCCCTTATATTTTAAAATTGAATTTGGGAGATTTTAAGAAAAATATGTTCTGGCATCTGAACGTTTCATTGCTTCAGGACCCAGAAGTGAAAACTTCAATTCGAGAGGCATGTGAACAGGCTATGGTTGACAATGATCTCCCGGACATCTCTCCGGCACTTTTGTGGGACATGACGAAGACAATACTCCTTGGGAAATTTATTGCCTTGACAGCCCACAAGAAAAAATTCAGGGAAGCTAGGCAGGTGGAGTTACTGAAGCAGATTCAACAGTTGGAATCCCCACAAAAAGCTATGTTAGATAGGGACTGAGCGAAAACCTTAGAAGCTTTTAAAAAAGAGCTAGGTGCCTTATGGACTATCAGGCAGAACAAAGCCTATTGTTTCTGAAGCAAAAGTACTATGAGGGAGGACCTAGGTCTCTGCGCCTGTTGGTGGGACGATTATGGGTATGGAGGGCCAGAGCTACCATATCTGCAGTTAAACACCCTGCAAGTCAGCAGATCCAGCATCTTACCCCTGATATTACAGAGGCATTCAAACACAACTATTCAACCGTATATTGCCCGGACCTGCAAGCAGATGAGAACACTTCCATTCAATATCTAAACAACCTAACTCTCCCAGGACTTTCCTGGCAACAGGGGGAGGTCTTAATGGCCCAGATTTCTCTCACAGAAATTAAAGCTGAATTTACATAGCTTAAACTGGAGAAGTGCCCGGGCACCGATGACTTACCAAGCTAATTTTAGAAGAGCTTTAAATATATGCTTCTCCCCTTGCTGACTAGGGTCTCTAGAGAAGCTCTGACAACAAAACCCCCGATCCCTAGCTTGTGGTCCCAGGCCAGAATTTCGGTTCACCCCAAGCCTGGCAAGGACCCCTCCCTTTGTTCTTCTTATCGGCCAATCGCTATCCTTAATATCGACTATAACATTTCATTAATAACCCATAGATTGCAAAGGTTTATTCCAGAGTTGGTTCATCTGGATCATTCAGGCTTTATACCTGGCCGTCAGGCTCAGGATAATCTTCTGTGCATGGTTCATGTAATAAATCATCTGCAAGTTCATGAAACCCCAGCCCTTCTATGTGGCCTTGATGTGGAGAAGGCCTTTGATATGGTCTCTTGGCCTTTCTTAAGGGTGATCTTTGCCAGGTTTGGGTTCCCGGAAGTGTTCATACAGCTCATTTTTATGTTTGCTTGTGCACATGCGCAAGAAACATTTCATCACAGCTTAGGAGAGAAGCGGAGTTTTGGAGGTGTGGCACTGTGGGGGCCAATGGCCCCAGTGCCTTTTGAGGCTTGGCCCACTTTCCCCAATGCGGTGGCATGCTGCTACTAACACTGCTTCAGCCTGTTGCTGACACTACTTCAGCCAACGTGCCACCACCTTGAAACGAATCCGCCACTGCAATGAGGGAGTGACCCATCATTGCAAGGCGGTTCCTTGACGTCCCCAACCCAGTTCATTTGCCGACAGGAGAGCCCACTCCCCGACAGTATACTGTTACACCTCCCCCATTTGTTGTGTGCTGAGGGGGTGCCCAATCCCCCTCAGCATCATGTGCCCCCCCAACAGTCTTTCTTCGATGATGGGGGGCCCAGTCCCCATTGGCTTCTGTCCCTCCCGTCCCAGTTCAATTTGCTGATGGGGAAGCCCACTCCCCATTGGCATAATGTCCACTCCCAATTTGTTGTGTACTGAGGGGAGTGCCCAAGCCCCCTCAGCTCTCCCCCTCCCTGGTATATGCCGATGGGGGTGCCCAATTCCCCGTCAGCTACAGCCACCCCACCCAAAAAAAAACACTCAGGTGGCACACTGGGAGCCCACCCCAGCATGCCAATTGTCCCTGTTAAGAAAACAAGGGTCCCGCAATGTTTTTTTTTGTTGTTTTTTTTTTAAACTTGTAAAACAGAAAACGGTCCCTCATTGAGTTTAGTGGCCCCTCCCCCAACCCACGCCCACCCTCTGCACACCCTGCCTCCCCAACACACCCCCCACCCTATACTTACCTCCGGAGTCCAGTGCGATGATCTTCAGTGGACCAGGAACACATCTGCACTCTTCAAAGCCGACAGCAAACTGAAGAAATGCTGGTACGCTGTATAATGGCATAAATAGGATTTTTTCAACTTTGGTGCATATCTCAGGCATTTTCGGGAATTTTGGCACCAAATTTTCAACATGGTGGTATTGGGACCCCCTCCTCATGAATTCAGTAACTGTCATGGCGTTATTCTGTCCCGAAAGGTGATTTCACGATTACTGTGCAGAATCACCTTTTGGGACTGAGTAACGAAACAACAGTGCCAGTGTTCATGAGGTGGGCTCTCAAAAAGCCTATGTTGTAAATTTGGGGGAAAAAATCCCAAAAATGACTGTTGTCGAGTGTGCATTGCACAGTTTCCATGCATGCTCGTACCTTCGCGAATTTGTAATACTTTCACTCCACATTTTCAACATTGGCATTTTTGCCACACCTCCTTATGAACAGTACAGCTGTCATTTTTCATATCCTGCCCGAAATATGCATTTGCACATCTGGTGCACAATGGCGCGGACGCTGTGAGAAATTAATGTTTCAGACAGAGTAAGAAAATCGTAGTGACAGTGTTCATGAGCAGAGGTCACAAAATGCCTATGTTGAAAATTTGGTGAAATAATTCCACTAAATGACTGCGGTGCAAGCATGTGTTGCACAGTTTCCACGTATGCTCGGAACTTTGAGCATTTTTAATATTTTCACTACAGATTTTCAACATTGCCATCTCTTCACACCTCCCTATGGATGGTACAGCTATCATTCTTCATATCCTGCCTGATCTGTGTTTTCGCACATCTGGCACAGAATGGCACGGTCGCTGTGGGAACTCAAAGTTCTGGACACATTAACAAAATAACACTTCATTAGAAGAAGTCCCAAATGCTTTCATGAGGTGGGGGTCACAAAAAGACCTATTTATCTATTTATCTCCCTTGTTGAAAATTTGTAGTGCAAATACCAACACACGCCCAGGGCCTTAGGGTTTCTAACCATAACGTCACACCCTGTACAGACTGACAGGCATCAGATGTGTAACTTTGGATCACCAGCTATAGTGCTCATGCCATCACACCCCCACTCTGAAGCCAGTGACAAGCATCGAGGTGTGCCTTGCACTCTTCCGCCCCAGACTTCACCCCATTCTCCTGTACTGCACCCATTTCAGCATATGTCCTTATGAAATAGGGTGACTGTGAAGCCAAACACCCCAAGGCACACCTCAACACTTGTCAGTGTCTACAGGATAGGGTGAGGTGAAATGCCGTGAGCATTATGAGCAATGACTCACAGGCACACCCCAATGCCTGTCCATCTCTGCAGGGTGGAGGTGGGATTGACGTGAGTTCAATACTTCACTGCCACTCCTATTCTGCATCTGTCTAACTCCTTCACGTCCAATGCTAATATCAGCAGGCAGACATTTAGCATTGACAAATGCTCGTTAAGATATACACTAACCCTATAGGGTACATCAGAGCCAATGGACATATCTCGACAAGGTTTCCATTGGGAAGGGGTACCCATCAGGGTTGCCCCCTCTCACCATTGTTATTCATGCTCTAACTTGATCCCTTGGCCCAGGGTATACAAGAAAATGGTTCCAACAGGGGGTACATTTTGGGGGGGGGTGTAGAACATAAACTTGCTTTGTATACGGACAATGTCCTCTTATATTTATCTGAACTGGAAAACTCCCTCCCTGCAGTATTACAATATATTGCTCAATTTTCCCACCTCTCCGGTTATACTCTTAATAAGACAAAATGGAGATTTAAGTTTTAACTACTGTGCCCCCTTCAGTTTGTGAAAGGAATTCCCAATGAAATGGGACCTTCCATCATTGAAGTATCTGAGAATTCATTTACCTACTCAGCTGTTTCAGCTCCACCAGCTCAACGATCAACCTTTGATTGCTCAGCTAAAGCAATATTTTAAGCACTGGTCCCTCCTTCTCCTTTCCCTGCATGACAGGGTACAAGCCCTAAAAATAAATGCCCTCCCCAGGCTTCTTTTTCTATTTCAATTTGCCCCAGGTATGGTGTCTAATAAAGATTTGGAATCCTGGCAATCTTCTTTCCTGACTTTCCTCTGGGCCAATAAAAGACCAGGAATTAGGAAATGTGGTGGAGTTGGGCTACATCCTTGACTGTTACTGATGGACCACTTTTCTATCTCTTTATTTCCTAGCAACAGTTAACATTTTTCTCTTTGCTTTTCTTCTCCCCCCAACCCTAGGTTGGCCATCTAACGTAGCTCTTTACTGTCCCTACTAATCTTCCTACTAGTTCTCTCTTTTCACTCTTTTTCCATTTCCATCCATCGAATCCCTGGAATGATGCCAAACACCCGGGGAGGTGTTGCATAAAGTCCATATGTGCATTTTGTGTACAAAAAGCATGAAGGCTATTTTAAATAGGAATTAATACAGTTAGTAAAACCTTTTTAAAGGAAAATGATTCAGAAGTCATATAAAACAATAATAATGTCATAATTAGTACAGTTATAAGAAATCCTTAAGGTATTTTCATAAATTCACATTATAGACCTGTTACTGTAAACGGTTCTAAGTATGAAAATGTGGTATACTTTATAAAAGTGCTTAGTCACTGTGTATCAGAGATATAGAGAGCCAGTATATCTGTGGAGATATACACTGTACCTTTAACTGAACCAGAAAATCCCCTGACCCCCCCTGGTTTTGAAACAGCATATCCAGTCATGTAAATAGGAAAGAGCTCAGTCAGGTGACCCCACCAAAAGATATAAAAATCTCTTCACTGAGTTCACTTCAGTGCAGTCAACTGGGGCTCAGCCCTGAGGAAGGAGAGAGGCAGACAAGCTGTTGAATGCAGATGAGAAGGGTCTTAGGAGCTTTAAGATCCAGGACTGTATTACATGAGAAACTACTGATGTTAAGTAGTGATTTTCTTTGCAGTTTTTTTCTTTTCATTTATTATTTTTTGAGCTTTTGAAAAATAAATATCACACCACGGTGTGTTTTAAACCTGCACATTTGCCTCGTCTGAAGTTTATTGCCACACGCTGTGACAGGAAACAAATTATGTATCTTCTGAAACAATAAGGGCATCTAGCTGTACCATATCTTTCAGGGTACTTGGTAGAAACACAAATGAGGATAGCCCTATTGTGGAGTCACCCTTTGTATAAGGCCCATTGGAAGTCAATAGACTTGGCTGGGAGTTTGTTTGTTTCTTTGTTTGTTTATTCGCCTAACGGGTAAGCACACTGGAAACAAGTTCCTTTTACAGGTGCGACCCACATATATTACATACAGACAATACATAACTTACCACTGCTACAGTACCTTACCACTTCTACAATCGTATCTGTTTACCTCCCATCGCCCTGCTACGTTTGGGGAACTGATCCTCCCGGGTGTGGTGGCAGTATTAGAGGGATGGCAGAGGTGGGCAAGATGGGGTAATACATGGGCCCAGTTATGAAAATAGCAAAGCTGGTCTGTCAATCCAGCCTTTCCACCTGCTCACACAGATTCTTGGTTTAAAAGGCAAGCTGAGTGGGGCATATGCTCTCCATGGCAGCTGCTCAGGAAGGGCTTAATTATACCCTTTGAAGTGGCACAACAGCAGTTTGGGTGGCTCCCGCCAGACAGACTTACGTATTATCAGCTTAGAGATCACATTAATAGTAAGCTTAGAACAGCTGTATCTCAGTCAGATAATATCTCCAAGGAACTTCCCTTTGAACAAATCTGGTACTCCGAGGGAGGGGAGAAGGCTATTTCTTTGCTTTATAATAATTTTATTAGGGATTGGGCTCAGTCAACGACTAACAAGGTTAAACAGCAATGGGAGGCTGAGTTGCAGATCAACATTAGTGATACCCAGTGGGACCTAATTTGGAAACACACATGGTGATCAACTTCCTCTCCAATTTGGAGGGAGTTTCCTTGGAAATTAAGACTAAGGTACTTTAGGGTCCCAGCCATGGTAGCTAAGTAGCATCCATCGACTCCCCTTGGTTGTTGGAGGCTTCGTGGGGAAGGCAGAGCAAAGCAGACCCATGTGTTTTGGACTTGTGTGGTGATTCAGCAATTTTGGGCAGAGGTTCAAAGTCACATTAAAATCATTCTTGGGCTTACTTCCCATCTCAGCCTGGAACATCTATTATTAGGTCTCCCCCCAGAGGAACTAAGAGGGAAAGAAGCTAAATACGTATGGGCTGTTATGATTGCTGCAGCTTCAAAAGTTATAATAAGGAGGTGGCTGCTCCAGGCCCCACCACTCCTTTTGGAATGGGTCAATATAGTGTCTACAATGTATCAATTTGAGAGAATTACCTTTGCGTTACAGCAGAGATCCTCACTTCTGCAAAACAGATGGTCCAGATGGAATCTGTATGAGGGTTTCAATTTGCAATAGTTTTCACCTCCCCACCCACGGGCCCCCTGAAGGTCCTTTTGGCCCACCCTTACTTCAGTCCCCCCCCTTTATCAATTGCTGCCATGGGTTTATTGACCTCTCTTGAGATGTGGGAAATGGATTATAAGTAAATGTAATACATTTTAAACACTCAAACAACTGAAAGTTTTCAGAAATAGCTGTATGCTGGGTGTATAAATTTAGTTCTTTACAGCTATTCAATGTGTAACCACCCAGCCCCCTGGGGTTACTAGAATCCTATTAGTACTAATCTTAGGCAGGTAGAAAAGGCAGCTGGTAAGGAGCTCATTAAGGGGCTTTTTACATAATGCCATCATTGTTTACTCAGCTAGCCAGAGTGGGAATGATTATATCATTTAGAACTCCCACAGCAGCATAACCATTTTTGAGTCAGCTGCTCAGGGGAAGTTCAGAATATTCAGTTAGTCTGAGTTGGAAGTTAGAGTGGCAGGAGGTCTGCCAGCTGGGTCTCTGTCACAGGGAGTCCTGT
Source organism: Neoceratodus forsteri (assembly GCA_016271365.2). NCBI lineage: Eukaryota > Metazoa > Chordata > Ceratodontiformes > Ceratodontidae > Neoceratodus > Neoceratodus forsteri. The sequence continues at coordinate 1,701,644,439 of CM028129.1, read as the reverse complement.
GTTTCTCACCCTAGTTTGGATTAAATCTTCAGTTGCCAGTGAAGTGGTGGAGACCACTTGGTAAGCAGGAATCCTTGATTTCACTCCAGGGGGAGTGAGAAGGATTGCCAGTTCAGTGAATCCAAGGGGCAATCCCCTGAAGGCCCTAGAGTGTTTACAGCTGCCTTTGAGAAATACATTGCGTGACAATTTCTGACAAGCTATCATGGAAAAAGGGTGCTTTCTGGGTTGTTTCCATGCCTTAAGGAAGGAGCAACAGATATGTGAGTACAGCTGCAGAGACTGTCTCATTAGGGAGTTGGCTGAGGTGTGTGTGCCCTAGATAAGGCTAGATCACACCTGTCAGAATCCCTCATACACTTCAGTGTCAAATTTAAAGTTTAGAGTTTGCAGTCTTTAGCAATCCAGTGGGGATTGAAGGCTACTTTTGGAGTAACCCTGAAGGAATGGCAGAGACTGTCAGTTGGTGCAAAGGGTGGGAAGAACTCAATCTGGAGTCTACAAGGCAGAGATAACTGGTTCATTGATGAGTGCCAATGCCCCCTGGGTAGAGACCAATGCCCAGGATGAAACTTAAATATGTGGCTCAGGTCTTGAGTTTACACTGTGAAATGTGTTTTGGAAACGGCTCAAGAATGTGGTGCAGGCCACGAGCATCCAATTTGGGAAATGGAAATGTGTTTTGGAAGTCGCTCAGTATGTGGTTCAGGCCACGAGCACTTTGAGCAAAATGGATAGAGAAGTTTTATGAAAAACTATACTGCCCAGCAAAGTGTTTCTGGAAAAAGAGTGTACTTGTTTTGCCATGACCAACCATTGGGGGTCCACTTGTGCTTTAGTAACATCTGTGAATAAAGCCATACTGCACAATCTCAGCTGCTACATTGGACATTCTGATCATTGCTTTCTTTGTGGAGTTATTGGGGCCCCTCAGCAGTTAGGTCTAGCATACGCCTAGCATCCTCTCCCCTGGACCTGGTTGTAAATGCAAAGGTTCATTTTGGTAATTGTACCCCCACCAACCTTCCTTTAGATAATGAGCCTGTTATACACTCTAAAGCTAGGGATGGTACCAATCTGAGTATTTCTGCCAAAAGTAAATGGTATGCCATATGTGGGTACTAGTTCTTTTAATGGGAGGTGCCAACTTGCCAAAAGTGGCATGGGGGTTACAGATGTCTTTCACATGAATGTTAATTTAGGAGACGTCTCTTTAGGTTGTACCTCAGTTGTGACCCTTGTTATTTATTGTCAGACAGAGGGTTTACTTTTTCTGTAACTTTGGTTTTAATGTTTATCATATGTCTAAGCAATTTCCATGAAAATGTGTTTGTCGAAATATCTATTATTTTTGTAACTGGCTTTGAATAAAATTTTGAGTATAAAAAAATAGGCAACATTCAAAATTCTGCTTACATTTTATAGATTTTCTGCATTTCTGTTCCTTTTATGTTTCATAATTGGGTTCCTTAACATGGAAGCAGGATCCTTGCCCTGCTACAAGTGATCTACTCCTACTGTTTCACCCTTTGCTAAAGTAACAGGCATCTGTTTGTGACATCATTATTTCCACAGCAATAAAGTGTGACATCACAAGCAGAAGCTTATGTCTTTAGTCAATAATCACGCAGCAGAAACAGGTGGACTCTGGGGGACAAGGATCCTGTTCCCATGCAAGTTAAGTAACCTCGTGAGGATGAACACAGGAAAGGGAAGTTCAGAGAATATATAAACAAATAAGCTGAACTGTGTTCAAGGCAACAGTATTTGTTAGTCACCGTGTTATTTTTTTCAGCAATAATATATTTCTGGCAAAAACATAATTATATTCATTTTTCTTTTCATTTGATTTCATTTCTGAATTAAGATAAGGGATTTTAAAATTTGTTTAAGTTTCTGCTCCCTTGTAGAGATGCAGCAAAATTTAATTTTGCCAGCGAAATTCCGGTGAAAGTGCAAAATATTTTGTGGGTGCAAAATGCAGAATTTCACTGCCAAAATGTGGAATTTGATCTGCAAATAGTGGAATTTCGCCTGTGAGTGGTGAAATTCTGCCTTTTGCAGGCGAAATTTTGCATTTTGCTGGTAAAATTTTGCATTTTGTACCTGCAAAATATGTTGCGAGACACACAAATTTTGTGAAATATTTTGCATAACAAAATTTGTGGATTTCACTCCATCTCTACTCCCTTGCCATGCCTACCATGAAAAAATTTAAATAGATTGGTATGATGCTTCAGCCCCTACAATGTAAACTTTTCATCATGTTCCTGGTGTGTCACCTCTTAGAGCTGATAAGCCGAGAAAGTAACTGGTAAGTGTTTCTTTCATTGAGGTTTGTCATGGGTTACAAGCACAAGAAACACTGTGTACAGGTATGTACTGCTTTATTCTGTATCTGCCCTGTTTGTTGTTTGTTATTTGGAAAATTAATAAAATGTTTAACTGGAAAAAAACATGTGGTAGCACCATCCTAATACTGTACATTAGGGCTGTGTGGAGTGCAAAATTTCACTGTCAGAATTGCTGTGGAATGGCAGTTCCACTTCTGAAATGCTTTGTAGAATTCCTTTTTAAATTCCGGGGAATTTCGAAAAGCATTTCAGTGCAAATTGGGGAATCATTTTCCACAGATCATGTAAACTGTGGAATAATTTTCTATTGATTGCGGAAAAGGAATCCACAGTTTATGTCAACTGCAGATTATTAATCCACAAAAAATTTTTTGCATGCAGAATGTCGCAGTGCTGCAAATGATGGCAATCAGCGGAATTTTCTAAAATTCCCCAGAATTCCATTCTGTTGGAAATTCATCATTCCATGCAGCCCTGCTGTATATCCACAATATAAATCTGGGATGCTCACTTAGCAGGTTACCGCAATGAAAGCGATTTTTAAAAATTGCGAGTAGTGCCCATCTTTAATGACTCCAGCTGTCAATCACAAAATTAGTAATGAAAGTTATTATAAAACGATCTGAGGAGATTACAAATATACTAATGATGATGATGAAACTAAGGATGTCAGAAATACATTTTTGTTCAAAAAAAAAAGACTGTAGAGGATGTGATTTTTTTGTTGACTAACAAATACTGCTGCTATGAAGTCTTCAGTGGGGCGACCAAAACTACTGTAAACCAAGTTTTTCCAGGACTGACAACCTCACTTTGTTTTCATTAACCTAAAAAAGTGGGAGAACTCTGCTGTGTTACTTTAGATTTCTAAACCACTCATTCATATCAAAAAAAAATTTTTTTTTGGTGGTAAATGGATTACATTTTGCCACAGTATTGTTTAGAGATTGGAAAACCAGTTTGGAAAACTGTTGCTCCTTCTAGGACCTGTTCTACTTTTTGTAAAAGAATCTGGGTGAATTAGAGCATGGCAAAAGATAGGATTACTTAGTCAGTGCTGTACAAATTGGCATATTGCTAATTACATTGCAGAATTTGAAACTATATATCCACTATGAAAAGAGGACAGTAAGAAATTCATTAAATCAAACATGGTAGTAACCTCAGATGAGGGCAAAGAATGTTACCTGCTAATTTCATGGTTGTCCTATACTCAGGACCCCTAGTGCTCTGTGGCAGAATTTTCCGATTTCTGTGGCAGGGCTCCTTAGCTTCTGTGGCAGCATTTTTTGATTTTTGTGGCATGATTTATTAATTTCTCTGGCAGAATGCAATAAGATGGAAAATAAAGCCTGACACTATGGAAAAAACAGTATATTTAAATGAAAATTCACCAAAAACAAAGAATTCTGTAGCACTACATATATTCTGCGGCATGATGCAAATTCTGTAGAAAATTCTACAACTGCAGAATCATAGAATTCCAGGGGCCTTGCCTATACTGATATACTTCATTAGAGATAATTAGGGCCACTGATGTTCTATTGTGTAAAATGGTCAGTTCCATTTTACAAAATCTTAAAAATCCATTGTTCCCGGGGATCACGTGACGCCTATGGAGGATTAACAGTGTCTGTTGTGGGCTCCCGATCCCGATCAGCAATTTGGCAGCTTAAAGTGGTCATTTCGCCTTTTTAACTAATCTCTCCTACCTCAGAGAACCCTGCTGTGTTTCCGAGTTCGTTCTTGTTTGGACTGGTGCTCCGTAATGCAGTCAAATGAGCAGGAATTGGAGGCGGCGACAGCGCGTAGCTCCTCTCCGCTAGACACCGAGGAGGGAGTTTCATCCGCAAGATTCACAGCGATTTGGTTGTACTAAGGGAAGCTTTATTCAAGCTTGTAGAAGACGTTAGTGGAATTTAAGCGCTTTGGACGAGTTGGCACGTCATACATTGACACAGAGGCTTGGATCTCGTCTCTGAAAGGGCGATGGAAAAATTGAGGCCTACTACTACTGAATGTAAAAAATCCATTGCTAAACTAGAGGATCGAATGGACGACCTAGAAAATAGAAGTCGACGGAATAACTTAGTGCTACTGGGTTTGCCTGAGGGTGAGCAAGGCTCTAATATGCTTTCATTTCTACAGAGGTTTCTCAAAAAAACAGCTGGGCCCTTGCCAAACGGGCCGGAGTATGTGATAGAGAGGGGGCATCATGGCTTGAGAGCCAGACCCTTGCCATCGGATCCTCCGAGGCCAATAATATTTAAGCTCCTTAATTATTTGGACCGGGAGCACATCCTCCGTGAAACGAGGAAATTATCTTCGCTGCAATGGGAGGGCAAGAAGCTCCGGTTGGCACTGGATCTAACCTGGAAAATGAGGCAAGCCAGGGCCTCCTTTCGCCCCATTACATCCAAGCTATGGGCTGTGAGTATTCGACACCGTATATTGTATCCAGCCAAATTGGAGGTTTCTACTAAAGATGGAGTGAAGTGATTTGAGAGTGCAGAAGAGGCCTTGACTTCGCTTCGAAAGCTGATTCCGGATTTGTTCCCAATAAGCTGAGTTCCTGCCAGAATAAGGATAACCTTTGGTGTCTATTTGTCAAACCAGGACGTTATGTCTGGACATATTTCAGTTGTCATGGATATTTAGTCTGCAGTTTGATAATTTGTGCCTTTTCACATGTCTTGAAACCCAGTCTCAAGCACTGAAGTTTTAATCATGGGACTTGTTTGGTTTTCTTCATGATTATTGAATGGGACTGTGCATTGTTTTATGCAGCTGTGGGAATTGGTAGTTTCTCATTATGATCAACAGAGGATGCTGGAAGACTGATTATTCTGGACTATCAGGTTTTATTTACCTGGGTTATATAGTTTTGCAGCTGTGGTCATAATTTTGTGGGAGGGAGAGGGGCTCTTATGTACAGAAGTTTTTCTAGCTGGCAATTTTGCATGCCTTCTATTGTTAAATCGATACATAATTTGGGGAAGGGAGCCCTGCCTCTATGGCGCATCATGAACCAATTTATGTGAAGTTGGCTTTGGGCCAGGGGTAGTTGTTAAGTTGCCCGTGTTGAGAGGGTTAATTTGGGGTTGGGGGGCGGGTGGTTGGGGGGAGCGTATGGGGTTTTCAAGGGCTTTTTCTGGGGTGGGGCAGCTATCCATATTACGTTTTTGATGTTTATTAGGGTGTATGTTTTCTAGCTTAAAATTTCTTACATGGAATATTAAAGGGGGGAAAGATAATTGCAAAAAACATTTAATTTTGAATCACCTTGCTCGATATCACCCGGCAGTTGTATTTTTACAGGAAACCCACGTGCTCTCGAGTCATCTTTCTCATTTTAGGAAAAAGTGGGTTAGTCAAGTATTTGGGGCTGGCTATTCCTCATCTAGCCGGGGTGTGGCAATTTTGATTGCTTGAGGAGTCCCTTTTGTACAATCAGATATAATTACTGATCCGAAGGGTAGATATATTATAGTTTCTGGCACTCTGGGTGGATTGAGTCTGGTACTGGGATCAATCTACGGCCCCAATACAGAGTCCCCCTCCTTTTTCGCTCATCTGGCAGAAATTTTATCTCCCTTTAAGAGAGGGTGATTATACTGGGAGGCGATTGGAACTTGGTCCAGTCAAATAGGCTGGACAGGTCTGCAAGTAAGAATTTGCAGATCTCTACAGCTCAGCACGCTTTGGATGAATGTACTTCATTTCTAGGGCTGAGGACCCGTGGAGGTTGCTTAACCCCTTAACCCGAGACTACACTTTTTTCACCGGTTCATAAAACCCTTTCCAGGACTGACTATTTTCTGGTGAGTCAACAGTGTATCCCAGAGGTTACGGAGGCATTGTTGCTTCCTAGAGTAATATCGGACCACTCTCCAGTCCAGCTTGTATGGTCTCCTTCTTATATCCCAAAAAGGTCTTATTCATGGTCTTTAAATGATAATATACTAAAAGATGGTCATGTACTAGATAGATTTCGTTCCTACATGCGAACATCGATCGGTTTTAACTGGGGTTCAGTTTTGAATATGGACCAATCATGGGCAGCCCTTAAAACGGTGTGGAGAGGGGAATTAATTAGGATTGCTTCCGTAGGGAAAGCGAAATATAACCAGAAGCTATCCGATTGTTTAAATAGGATTAAAATACTGGAGAATATACATGAGGATGTACGATCAGGAGCTCAGGATCAGGAACTATCCACGTTAAGAGCATGGTATGCGGGTGCTATGAAGGAGAAAGTGGTGAGTTCTTTGGGTAGAATTAAAGCGCTATACATTGGTCAAGGCAGTAAGGCTGGGAAATTATTGCCTGGCAATTAAAGCAAAGAGCTGAATCTAAATGGGTGCCGCCCTGAAGCACCCTGTTTCAAATGATCTGGTTACTGATCCTAAGGATATCCTTCAGATTTTTGTGACTTATTATAAGGATCTATATATGAGCCGGTCGTATACCCCCCAGGTCTTATCTAATATGAGAACCTTTTTGACGGATATACCACTGCCTTATTTGTCACAGGAGTCTAGGTCGTACTTAACATCCCCTATCTCTAATGAAGAGGTTCTATTAGCTATTGATTCACTAAAGGTTGACAAGGCACCGGGGCCACATGGTTTTACGGCTTTTTTTTATAAATCATTTAAAATAGAAGTAGCCCCGTTATAAAACCAATTATTTACCTTTTGGTTCCTCCATGGAATCAAAGATAAATCTCTTTTTGAAGCAAGAAGAATTTTATTACCTAAGCCGGGGAAACCAACAGATTTGGTGGGGAATTGTAGACCTATCTCGCTGTTGAATCTGGACGTAAAGATATTTGCAAAAATTTTGGCTTCCAGACTTAAGAAGGTCTGGGGCGAACTGATTAGTCCAGAGCAAGCCGGGTTTGTTGAGGGCCGTACTTCGGCTGATCATTTCAGGAAATTACTTTAATTTCTATGGCCAAAGATCCCAATCTGGAAGCTTCTTTGATTTCTGTAGATGCGGAAAAGGCTTTCGATCGGGTGGAGTGGTTTTTTATGTTTGAAGTCTTGGCCAAATTTGGGTTTCCCCAGCAATTTATTCAGTTAATCCAAATTCTTTATTCATGTCCATCAGCCAGAATTCAAAACAATAATTTAATTTCTGAGTCTTTTCCACTTTCTAGAGGCACCCGGCAAGGATGCCCTCTGTCACCCTATTTATTTAATCTTTATATAGAACCCCTGGTTAGAGCGATCAAGGCTGATCCTAAGATTCACGGTATCGGGTAGGTTGCCAGGAACATAAATTGTCGCCTTTGCAGGCGACCTTTTGTTACATATTAGAACACAACCACTTCCTTCCTAGAGCTTTGGAGATTATTGAGACCTTTGGCAGTTTTTCAGGTTTCAAACTGAATTTAGCCAAATCTACATTGTACCCCTGTCAACCTTTTAGACAAGGAATGGTGTGTAAATTGAGGTCTTCAGTGGCAAACTAAGTCTTTAGTATATCTCGTATACAAATCTCTAAAAATTTAGAGGACCTGAGCAGTTAAATTTGAAACCTACCATCAAAACCATCCAAGAGGATCTGAAAAGGTGGATGAAGCTTACCTTGTCTTTGTTCTGGAGGTTTAATACAATTAAAATGGTGGTATTGCCGAAATTCTTTACCCCTCCTTAATTTGAATATATACCTCCTAAAACTTTTTTCAAAACTTATGCAGATTATGCTCAATTTTATATGGGAAACAAACCCCTTGGAGGGCTTATATCAAGCTTTGCAGTCGACGTAAAATGGGGGGTCAACAATTACCCGATTTTTTTAGATATTATTTAGCAATTCATACAGCTAGGGCTATGTTTTGGTCAGGTAAGTGCGTTAGTTCCCCTGTAGGTCTAGAGCTGGATAGGACTTTTGCTAACGAAATGAAGATAGATTTGGAGTCTCTTTTATATATTCCATGGGGTAAAGTTCCAGGTAAGATTAGGAACATGCCTCTCGGGTGGGACGTTAGGGCTATACACCAATTGTATGCTGAGCTAAAGATTAACCCACGATTTGATCTTTCCCAGCCTCTACTGAAGAATCCAAATTTCGTTATTGGCAATCGTCCAATAGTCAGTTTTTTCCCAACATTTTTTTCTAAGATCAGGGTTTCTGATTTTTATGGAGATAATTCCATACTCTCGCTTCCTCGATTAGAGCAAAAATTTGGGGTTAGACCCCAATCCTTGTTGAGATTGGCTCAAATTAGAAGTTGTATCCAATCTTTTTTTCGTAAAGGTACTTTCTCGGACCAGGTGGGGGACTTTTGGGATAATTTGTTTAGCTTCTGTCTATCAGGTAAACTGATATCTAAAACTTATCAATATATTACTATGAAGATGAGTGTTAATTTATCTCCAGTTTCTTTCTATTGGAAGGTAAATATGTCCCTAGACTGGCCGGAGAAAGTATGGGAAAAAATATGGACTGACACTCATGTATTTATAAAGCAGGATAGGCTAAGAGATATCCAATTCAAGCTGCTACATAATATCTATATCTCCCGGCAAAATTACATCGATGGAATCGCCAATTCTCTCCAGTATGTGTAGTTGTAATGGTTCCATTGCTACTACTTTCACAAGTTATGGACATGTCCCAAGAGTGTTATGTTCTGGGAAATGGTTACAGGGTTGAAACCCTTCTGTGATCTCTCACCTTTTTAAACTGGAGATCTGTATTCTGGGAGGTATGACTCTATTCCACTTAAATATCTTGAAGGCGCGATGGCATTAATAGCATCGGTTACTAAGTTAGTGATGCTAAGACATTGGCGGAGGTATGGACACCATCTTTAAGGAGTGGTGGGAGGAGTTTCTAAATGCGTTGTATGCTGAAAGGGTGGTATATTCATCTGTTCATTCTGCTATAAATTCAACAAATATTGGATAAGTTTTACTCATTGTTTGAAAGAAAGATATGGATACTAAACCTACAAATAGTTTAGTTGTTTAACATTAATATTTCAACACGTAGCGAGTGATCCCTCCCTCCGCTTTTTAATTTTTCTCCTGGTCTATATATCCGTTTACTTTTTTTTTATGATTCGTGTGTTTATTAATGCCACTTTTCGGTGTGACTTAAGTTGCCTTCTTAGATAGTAGTGATTTTACACCTTCTCCCCTTCCTAAGACTGGTTTTGCTAGGGCTAAGATCATATTGTTTATATCATCTAGTATTTTACTATTCTTAATTTTATGGATAGCTGCGGGTGGGTGGGGGGTGGGGGTTTGTTTTGTTTCTGGGGTTTGTTTTTCTTTCTGTTTCTTCCTTTATTGTTATTTAATTGTTTAAATGTTTTAGAATGGGTTCGGTGCACATTGTATACGCTGGAGTTTATGGCACTTATATTGTTCTTGTGCACATGTACGGTATGTAATATGTTTTTGGTTTAATAAAGTACAATTATTTGCAAAAAAAAAAATCCATTGTTCCCCAAACTGAGGGCAAATCAGCATGTTCTGCACTAAATGTGTAATGCAATATAGGGGCTTGACACAAATTTGGTGCCTAAAGTGGTTGTAAATGTGGTAAAAAGATTTTTTTTATATGAAAACTGATTATTAAAAGGTGTTTAAAAATGGCAACTTCTGTTTACAATTCCATTTTTTCCATTTTCACAGAAAATGGGTGACCCTGCTGAATGTAGCGTTACTATGATGAATGAACATTTAGGTTTGGACTCTGTATCATTTGTACGCAGGACTGCTCACCCTGAAAAAGTGGCAAGGGGCCACAAAGCTTTGGGTGTGTAATCCGAGTCACTGTGGCAGAACTGCATTCTGCCTGGCCTTGTACCCTGGTGGAGGGATGTCTATCCTATCATCTTTTTCTTCCTGCTATAAATCTGTTGTGCAACAGTACTTCTTTACCCTATCCTCTGCCTTTTTCTAGCCCTGACATAGGTTGGCCATCTATGTCAGTCTTTTTCTTTCTCTCTATACCTTTTTCCTACTACTTTAATTTTCCTATTCAATTTATTCATCCCTCACCACCATTCCCATGTAGCACCAGGTTCAGGTCCAGCATGCCTACTGGCAACAAAATTATTAAGGTGATTGTAGGGCATAAAATGCCTACGAATGAATAAAAGTGCATTTAGAACTGTTTAATGTGCATTTGGAGCAATATAAAGTGCATTTAAAATGTTCTTGGGTTAGCTTCCAGTATAAAATAAAAAGGCTAAAACTGATAAAATAAATAATGACTGAACCAAGAAGTCCCCTGAAACAACATGTTCAGATGTGAAACAGCATGTCCAGTCATGTAGATAGGAAGACAGTGCCCCTAGTGGCCTATATCTATAATGAATTGTTGCATAACTATGTTGTCCTGTGGGAGGAGTTTACTTACAACATTATGTAAGTAAACTCCTCCCACTGGTCAGCATGGTTATGCAACAATGTTTGATCATAACATTGGGCTATTTTTCTTTTCTTTTGTGAATATTTTTATTTCTATTTGTTTTTATACTGATTTTTGTATAAGAATAAAACCACACTGCGGTGCATTGTGCCAAATTACTGTGTCCAGTTATCCTTTCCCATGAAGCTTTTACAGTGGCCAGAATCATTTTGTTAAAAGAACACTGTCAAAGATAGTCTTTTTTTGTATGTTGGTTTAAAAAGCTCATTCTCAAATAAAAATAAATATTTCAAGTAATTGGTCTTCACTGTTATGTTATATATGTTGTCTTTTTCTAATTTTGACCTTTTTTACTCTAGTTTTGTATAACTCCCATTGTCAGCAGAATTACCATGTTTTTAAAATTCATCATACAGTTTTGTGTGTATGCACATATAATGCATTGAAGTGATCACAAGAAATGTGGGAGCAAGTACTGCCTGCCCTCTCAGGTAACAGCCCGAGACTATCAGGTTCATCACACAGTATAACTTATTTATAGTTAACCATCAGTACCTGACTGAAAATGTATGTTCCTATAAGCCATGAGGTACTTTTTTTGGCAAAAGGTGCCAATGTGGTACTCTAGAGTGATCGATTACGACTATAGTTCATTTTTGAACCACTGCGTTTGATGGAAACAAATGAAGTTCAGTGATGTTTCACATCAGCAATGTTATTTAGTGGCTATATTTTTCACTGACTTGTTCATGCTAGATTTTAATATCTGGTATTTTATTTTGAATTTGTTTTAAAAAATACCATCACTCACCAACTTTCACTTGCCATTTTCATGGTATAGTTCACAGACTGTCATCACTGTCAAACTCGATGATGTTCTGCTGACAGCGCTGATCTATAAAATTATTTTACAACCCCAGCATGTCTCAACCATCATGTTGTTTTATTCATGATTACAATATGGAGCATACCGATGGCAGTGGCTGAGTGGAGCCAGTCAGAATAAAGCCTTGCATGTGAGCACTAGCAACTGACAGCAAAAGTTTGCAGCACAATAATAGGTCACAATGTATGTAAGTGGCCCTGGTGGAGTTTGAACACCTGTTTCCTAGTGCAAAAGCCTGATCACTTCTCATAAGCACACAAGACTGAATTTATCAGTTGCTGCTGCTCATAACAGGGCACTGAAGGTGCAAGTCAGCAAGGATTCTGTATTTCAATCAATCAATCAGTCAAAATCTCTATTTATCCAGGAGGGCACCACTGAGCAAGGCTCATTTGCAAGGTGGACCTGGTCATGAATACATCAAAGTACAGCACAGAAGCAGGTATACAAAAAGCAATAATATACAAGGGAGAAAAGGTATATACAGTGTATACAGTACAGTACAAGGTTGAAATAAATAAAAAAAAGCATTATTTTACAATTGAAGAAGTCAGCAGATGTACAATCAACCATAGGCATACAGGGGTTATAAGCAGAGATCTTTTGAGGGAGGCAGTCATAACTATTTATAGGGGAAAGAGCTATGTATGGCCTCTTTCCCCTATAAGTACACTATTACACCCGATGACTTCTGACTGGCTGTCAGTGCTGCGACTGGAGCCTCCACACACTCATTAGTGGAACAATGCATACTGGGGACAATGCATCAATGCGGGGCCGGGTATGCGCAATTCACATGTACCCTGCTTGTATAGCTCCAGATCTGTGGACAGGCGCACTGTGCACAGTATGCAGTACCACGCAGTTCTGCAGGGTGACTGTTCGCAGCCCTGCCCCCTCCGGTGTGCTGCTGCATGGGGGGTCCCAGAGGATCCCCACTTTGTGAGCAGGGGATGGTGGGAAAGCGTAGGAGGGAAAAAGTGAATATTTACAGGCAAGTGCCCAAATAGCTACCCCAGCCCTCCCTGTCTGCCCAGAAGGTTGAGGCAGCATAAAGGGGGGGTCCGCCACAGCTAGCGGTTGTAATCCTGGGGGGTACACAATGGCAGGATCCCTGCCTATGTATCCTGTGCCTCCTTGCCCAGCACTCTGTACCTTTGTGAATAGTGCAGAGTGCAAGAACACCTGCAGACATGCCCCCGGACTGGCCTGGTGCATAGCTGTGTGACCAGGTGGGAAATTCCGTGCATGTGTGCAGGGCTCTCAAGTGTGTGGCATTGTCACTTAGGATTGCCTACGTGCTGTGGATCTGCGGTGTGTAGACAATCCACATGACGATGCTTAGACCTCAAAGTTTGTGTATAGTCAGTGTAGATATTGCAGTCACAGTAAGCAAACTCGACTCAGTATTGGTTACTTATTTTAAAAAAAGAAAACATTATTAAAAGTAAGTTTCTAATGGAACACAAACAACATGACTTGTCCCACTGGAATAATCATTCCAATGTACATATATTGAAGCTCTGAGCATATGTTAATTCTTAGCAGTTTTGTGATATATGATCAAGACATACAGTATGCATTTTTTTCTTTGGCCAGAATAAATAAAGGGCAACATTGCACTCAAAATGGACAATGTGTCTGGTGAAACTATACGTCTCTCACAAGCAAGTCAGACTCTAATTTTAACTTCAACTTCTCCCTTGCTTGCTGACCTGTGTCCTATTCCAGGAGTCCCTGTAATGTTTTTATTTAATTCCAAAGTTGAGCAATCTTTAATCGGTACTTATGCTGAGTAACCTCCAGACTCCCTATCATATCCATTGCCCTCTCAGCTCCTCTGACGTGGGCCTCTTAGCGGTTCGCAGGGCATGGCTTAAATCATCTAGTGACCAAGCTTTTGAAGTGGCTGATCTGGTCCTGTAGAATTCGGTTCCAAGATGTTTGAGGGAGGCCCCCTTATTAGAGACCTTTAAGAGGGGTCTAAATTCTTACCTTTTTAGGGAGGCCTTTGGGTAACAGCTAGGGCCCCCAATACACTGGCTGACTGATTTTATTTAATTTAGTTATTTAATTTAATGTTAAGTATTTTTCTATTCGTTATATATTATTTATTAGGCAATATATAGTTATGGAAAATTATGTTCCTGAACTATGTACAGTGCCCAGAGCTTCAGGGAATGGGCACTCAACAAACAAAAGCTTACTTACTCACTCACTTACTTACTTACTCACTTACTTACTCACTTACACACTTACTCACTTACTTACTTACCTTACTTTACTTACTTACTCACTCATCTACTCACTTACTTACTCACTTACTTACTTACCTATTCACTCACTTACCTTACTTACCTTACTTTACTTACTTACTTACTCACTTACTTACTTACTTACTATGCTGTTCTAAGGTCAAGTCTCTCTGCAGATCATGGAGGGTGAATGGTCTAGTATGCTGCAAAACTCCACCAGGTGGATAAATGGCCTTGTCATACACACCGAAATTGCCCTGAGGAGCATGCCTAGGGTTGTCTGCCCACTTATATTCTAATATATTCTTTAATCTAACTAGCCAATACTAACAGCAGAGCTGAAGTGTGGAATGGTGAAGGTACAAGAGTTACAAGAGAGAAGGGCATAACAGGCAGATGGAATAGGAGAGAGGAGAGAGGAGAGGTAGTGGGGCAGAGAGTCAAACCAATATTGTAAAACAAACTCTGGTCACAGCCGATATGACTATGAAGAGCTTTTGGGAGGCTTTTACCCATTATCTGTAATGAATTACACAATGTAGATCTGTGGAGAGGCAGTTTCAATGTGGTCTTCCTTTTACACATTTTTACAATGTGTTTTCCTGGAATATGCCTGCTGATTGCTATATTTTTAGCCTGGATAGTTCACAGAAGAATTGGCATCTTATTTTCAGTGGTGCTCTACATCTATACAATATTATGTTGCATTGTGTAAAATCAGAATGCATTAAAAACAATATTTTACATCTGGGGGGATATATTAAGTGCCGTATCGATGCATGAGCAGAAAGATACATTGCACAAAGAGGGTGCACCATTTGGCACTGATACAATATTGAAAGAGAATGTGCCACGGGTTCAGGGTGTGCATACAGTGAAGCCCACAAGGATGAAGTGCAGCACTGCAGCATTCTGCAGTAGAGTTACTGCAGCAAACAATGCAGTTTCAAAGGGAGTTAATACCTTTTGTCATGCAGCAAAACTATGACACTGCACTTCATCCTGGCGGGCTTCATCGTTCCTGTTGAAAATGTGACCCAGGACGGGAGTCACAGTGCAGGTGGCTGCCAAGTCAGGTGCATCCAGGATGACCCTGATGGAATACCTTCCAGGGGAAATGTGTGGCCCATACTGGTATGCACCGCAACCCCCATGGGTGACATTCAGCCCAGAAATGCAAATTAACTAACTGAGCATGCAGGGTGCAAAGGAGCCTCATGCATGCTCATTACCAGCCCATTTGCATGTTGGCATGGGGATGAATGTGCCAGAGCAGCTCTCGCCCCCAAGCCCTGACCCTGATTGCTCCCATGTCGGACAGGCCCTGAAGTCTCTGGTGGTATAGTGGCACCCTCTCCACCTGTTCCATCAGCCCCAATTGTACCGGAGTCCAGGCTGTATCAGTTCCATATTGTAGGGACCCCAATGCTATCCCTAATTGCACCTGAATACACCTACAGTCCATGTCCATTGTGTAGTGGCTCCTGCTCCCCCTCAACAGTGCAAAGACACCCCCTTCCTTCCCCCCCTACCCATCCCATTGCAATGACTGGCTCTGTAATGGGAGTGTACCTGTCTATCGGTGGGTGGCAGAGCACTCGCAGTAGGATGCTGGAATGTGTTATACGTAGGCATGAGCTGTGTGTGGGTGACAACACCCAGTAGTCATGCTCCTCAAGCACTGGCATGTGGATCCATCATCCCATTGCCACACTATGCTGCAGCACAGCATATGCATTGGGATTGCCGCTCGACTTGAGCGGCATACCATTTGTGTGTGCCCTGGCCCATTCCCTTGTGTCTAGCGCATCCCGCACATTTGAATATCACACTGCTGCTCACTGTTGGAGTTTTGCAGCACATCTCGCTTTTCAACTGGGATGCATTGCATATCTCCTTTGAATATGGGGTCCCTGGACTAGGTAGCCTGGATAAATACATTATAAAAATGGTAAAATCATGACCCCACTGAAAACAAGATATTGCATCTAATCTGGTACAACTTTTTTTTTTTTTTTTACCAGGAGAGACACACTAAGCTGAACACTTGTTTACAGGTGCAACCTGGGAGCACAAGGAAGTTAAGTGACTTGCTCAGGGTCACACAGTATGCAAGTGAGGGCTGTGGGGATTCAAACCCAGGTCTCAAGGTTTTCAGCTCAGAGCCTTAAGCCACTGCACTATACTGCCTCCTAATTGGCATTGGTAGTGCAGGAGTTAGAGAGATGCATAATAGGAATGGCAGTGAAGTATGGAACCAATGTCAACCCCACCCACCCTGCAGAGGCTGACAGTCATTGGGGTGTGCCTTTGGGTCATCGGCCATAGCTACCTGAGTAAATACAGTGCAAAAATGTGTAAATGAACATTCCTGTGACAATGAGATGTATCTTTTCCCCTGCCTTATCAAGGACACAAAAAATATAGGATAAGAAATATTCAGTGCTCTCAGATCCAAATAACTATTACTGTGTAAGAAACCTTCATTTTCCCTGTGTTTTCCCCACAAAGGCAGAATCAAATCCCTGTAGATTTTTCCATAAGCCACTGGTTCCTTATTTATGACTTTATTCTTTATTATATCAGCAGCCTTTTATTAGGAAAAGAGCTCTGATTTGCTGCTCAGTATTAATGTTATACGTCACAATGGTCTTGAAATGATTTGGATTTATATGCTATGCATAAGGCATAATGGGGGACCACATGAAATAACAAATATCGAGCTTATTATTGCATGAACTATAATCAAAATTAGTAGTCACAAGTCAGACAATCTTTCAAAAGATACTAGTATTGCCTGTCAACAAATGTATTGCAAATATATATATATATATATATATATATATGACATACATATACACACACACACACACAAATGCTATTTTTGCATCTTATCATTGTTAGTTTTCAGACAAATTCTTATAGACTTTTTTCTGTCCATCTGATGGAATCTTGAATGAGTTAAGTAGATGTTATTATTTTATCAAGGCCCTGATCCCGCAACTCAGTAAATACACACTCAGTATATTGTATTATATAAGCATTTGTCAATGCCAAATGTTGTTTTGCTGGCATTGGCATTGGTAGTGCAGGAGTTAGAGAGATGCATAATAGGAATGGCAATGAAGTATGGAACCAATGTCAACCCAACCCCACCCTGCAGAGGCTGACAGTCATTGGGGTGTGCCTTTGGGTCATCGGCCATAACGGTCACATCATTTCACCTCACCCTACCCTGCAGACACCGACAAGTGTCGAGGTGTGCCTTGGGTTGTTTGGGCTTTACACTCACCCCATTCCATAAGGAAATACGCTGAAATGGGTGCAGTATAGGAGAATGGGGTGAACTTTGGGGCTGAAGAGTCCAAGGCACACCTCCATGCCTGTCACTGGCTGCAGGGTGGGTGTGGGGTTGGAATGGTGTGCATTACTGTTGACAGTCCCAAGTCACTCCCCTGACGCCTGTCAGTCCCTACAGGATAGGGCGTTATGGTCAGAAATCCTAATGCCCTGGGCGTTTCTTGGCATTTTCACTCCAAGTTTTCAACATGGGCTTTTTGTGACCCCAGTGCATGAACAGTGACACTATCAGTTTATTAGCGGAAAGGTGATTTTGCACGACTATGCCATTTGGCACCACAGGTGCAAAAACACATATCGAACAGCATGTGAAAAATGACAGCTGTACTGTTCATGGGGAGGTTTAAAAAATGGTAATGTCAGAAATGTGGAGAGAAAATATAACAAAACTGATGAAGTCATGAGTGTGCATAGAAACTGCACAATGCACATCCGTGATGCAATTTTAGGAATTTTTTACACCAGATTTCCACATAGGCATTTTGGGACCTCCACTCATGAACAGTGGCACTGTGATTTTCTTAATGTGTCTCGAACATTGATTTTGCACAGCGACAGCGCCCATTGTGTGCCACAGGTGCGAAAAACATGTTTCGGACAGGATATGAAAAATGGCAGCTGTCCTGTTCATCAGGCAGTGTGCAAAAATGGCAATGTTAAACATGTGGAGTAAAAATACAAAACATTGGTAAAGTTATGAGCATGCATAGAAACTTCGCAACGCACGCTGGTAACGCAGTCATTTTTGGGAATTTGTTCATCAAATTTGCAACATGGTCTTTTAGGACCTCTCCTGATGAACACTGTTGCTGTGATTTTCTTAATTTGTCCAGAACATTGATTTCACACACCAACCATGCCATTGTGCAACACGTGCGAAAACACATTTTGGGCAAGATTTGAAAAATGACAGCTGTACTGTTCACATGGAGGTGTGGTAAAATGGCAATGTTGAAAATCTGGAGCGAAAATATAAAAATTCTTGAAGTTATGAGTGTGTGTGGGTACTGCGCAATGCACACTTGTAGCACAGTCATTTTTGGGAATTTTTTCACCAAATTTAAACACAGGGTTTTTGGGAGCCCACCTCATGAACTGTGACAGTGTCATTTCATTAATCTGTCCCGAAAGGTGGTTCCACGCAGTGACTGTAAAATCACCTTTCTGGACCAAATAAGAAAATGACAGTGACTTAGTTCATGAGGCTGGATCCCAAGAACCCAATGATGAAAATTTAGTGGAAAAATTCCCCAAAATGGCTGAGATATCCACGTAAGTTGAAAAATAAAAACATTTATGCCATTATACAGCTTACCAACATTTCTTCAGTTCACGGTCGGCTTTGAAGAGTGCAGACATGTTTCCGGTCCACCGAACATCATCGCACCAGGTTCCAGAGGTAAGCATGGGGTGAGGGGTGGGAGGTGGGAGTGCGTGAGGGTGGGAGTGGATTGGGGAGGTGGCACAAGAGACAGCGAGGGGCCGTTTTCTGTTTTTATCAGTGAAAAAAAAAAAAAAACAACGTGGGACGACATGCTGACAGGGGGATTGGATACTACCAGCGTCGGCTGTTATGGGGACCGTGAGAGGTGGACGGCTCTGCCACGTTTATTGAAATATTACACCAGGCAAGGCATGCCCTGCAATGACGGGTTGCTCCCTCATTGTACGGCGAAATTGTTTGAAGTTGGTGGCACACATTTCAGCTGCTGTCATAGACAGCGTGCTGTTTAATTCATGCCACAGAGCCCAGCCTTGAAAAGCAGTGGCGCCACTGGCCACAACAGGGCCGCACCTCCAAAACTTGCTATTCCAAGCTACCACAATATGTTGCTTGTGCATGCACAAACCAACATAAAAATGACAAAAAAGGAATTTTATAAATGGTACAAGTTCTTTTTGTTACATCTATGTTGGTCCAATAAAAGGTATCACATCATTTGCTTCTGTGTCACTCATGGTTTGTCAGCAGTTAATTCATTACATGAAGTCTCCCTGCCAGAGTTTGACTGTTCCTCCCCGCCGCCCCCCAACACACACACACACACACACACTCACAGACTCTCTTACTATAAGAGATCTCAGTAGCTCTTATCTGTTATGTTTGGGAAGCAGGCTGCAGCCCTTTCTGTCTATATATATATATTTAGACATTTACTTAAAGAGGGAATCCGGTGAAAGCATCACATCCGTGTTTTTAGCTGAGCCTTGACACTGTGTGTATGCAGTTCTAAATTAATCGTAATTTAATGTTTTAATTGCCTTATTTGAACTTTTTCTGTGCTACTTGCTTGTTCTCCATGCTGACTCCGAAAACAACGCATTGAGCATGTGCATCCCTGATGACATCACCTGCAGAACTGCCGAGGCGCTGTTTGCAATGTCTGCAGCATTGGAGAACGGGACTTGCTCTCGTTAGCAGTGGCCAATCAAATGGCACCATGTCCACTTCGTTGGTGAGCAGTGAAAGTGAGCTGTCAGACACTGTGTCCAAATATGGTGACACAGTGTACGATGACCCTTACTGTTTGGATCTCCTGGTTAGCAGTACTGGTGGCAGTTCCTATAGTGATTCAGAACATGAGGCTCCTGAACCCAGGCTGGGCTACACTAACTGGTGTGCATAAAAATGTTATATTGTATATCTACATTTCCTCGTAATACAATGCTTATCCATTGAGCATGTGACTAATTTAAAATCACAGTTTTAAAAGTAGCCATGCGCTGTTTGCAAGAAGTCCTGCATACCAGAAAGCCCAACATAATGTTTGTGAAAGAAATAATCCTTGTACAAAATGGGATTTCATGCTGTCGGACACGCTCTGACAAGTAGGTAAAATATGAAGCTGTGCACCATCAAACTGTTTTACATGTTTTGAAGCATGACAGATATGCTTTTCCATGCTTCGAGATGTAAGTTTTCTGTTGCATGGCTTCATATTGTACCTCATGTTCACCTTATCCCGTTATTTGTTACAGTGATTACTTTTTTTCACAGATAGTTTCAGTATGTTTACTTTGTTTATACTGATTATTTCGTGTTTTCGTGTATGCAGTAAGCCCGGGCAGTAACATTAACGTTGTCTGTCAGTGGCTTCCAGATGTAACTGACTGCTTCACTATGCAGACTGTTGTTGTATTGTCCAGTGCAGTTGTCCAACATAGTCATGATACTTGTAGCTGTTATACATATTGATTTTTTCCTAACAAACAAATGGTGTTTGTTTCTTTCAACTGTCGATGAAATGTATGTATTTTTTTACCGTGTGTGTGTGTGTGTGTGTGTGTGTGTGTGTGCGTGATGTAGCAGGACCATACCTCTCAACCTCCCTCATCACAAATCAGGGACAAGGCTTAAAATGATCAGGGACAAATTACCAAAATCAGGGACACATCTGAAAAAATAGTAATATTAGTTCCAGAAGCTGTGTACAACATGCTTCTTAGTATGAACAACATTTTCTTAATGAGAACTAGACTGTAACATCAATGACTGGCATTATTTTGTGATTCAAATCCCTACTCTTCAGTGACGGAAGTCTGAAATTAAGGAGGGACAGAAGAAATTTCTGAGGCAAAATCAGGGACATCCCTGAAAATCAGGGATAGTTGAGAGGTATGAGCAGGACATCCACTGCATGGCACTTGCCCACTACTGTTATAAAATGTTATTGTACCAGTGCTCAGTGTTGGTGGTGGGGGGTGGCTGTACTGTGACTGCAATGTTGCCATGCTCGACTCACCCACCCATGTGCGTAGACACACAAACACACACACACACACACACACACACACACACACCTTCCATGGTGTCCTCAACACTTCTCACCTCTGCAGCAGTATGTGCAACATCCACTGTATCTCATGTCCCTGATATGCCCTTGCCTTTGTCTCCTCTATGCTGCAGCTGTCAGGCAGGCTACTACCTCCTCATACCTGTTGCGCCCCCTCTATGGCCATAGTCTGTAGCAACCCCACCCGTGCCCCACCTGCGGCCTACACTTTATTCTGTACATTATGTGACTCTGATCAATGTTGTGTTCTTCAGTGAGCCTATCCAGTGTCACGAAAGTGTGGTCCTAATGTATGTGGTTGTGTATGATCCGGAAGTTGACGTGATCTCAACTGTCTATGGATTACGTGCACAGTGAATGAACACTGATTCCATTGAGTGTGTCCCTTAAAATCTTTTGTTCAACTGTCCCAAAATAGGGTTATGTTCTTTCAAAAAGTTAAAAGTGTTTGTATGTTTGTTCATGAAATAGCCTGTTCATTTCTGGTGGTTGGATGGGGCTGTGTTGCTGTGGTTGGTAAGTGTAGCAGAACTGCATGTGTGGCATTTATGAGTATTGCAGTAGCCTGTCAAACACCGCATAACAGCAATGTGACACAGAACCTTGCACTGATTATGCTGTTGCATGCAACGTCTGTGTCCTGCTCATGGTAGGTCAAGGTGTTGTCACCCACTACACACGTAACCCACTGTCGCAAGGGTGGCATGGCGTAAGGTTTGTACCCCCACTTTATCTGCCTGTCCCCCCCATAGCCATGGTGTTCCAACCATCCTGTTTTGTAAAGACAGATGGCCAAAAGTCATGTAGTATCTCTGCCTTCTCCCCCACCTCCTCCACCCACCCCCTCCTTGGACTTCTCCACCACTTTCTCCACCCACCCACTCCTTGGCCTTTCCCTTTTCTTGTCTCCCTGATATACCTGAAGAACCATTTTCCCACCCTTCTAAGCCCCAGTGCCAATGTGAACTACACCATTGACTTGGCTGACCTCACCACCCTGGTGACCCTCCTAAGTGCCTCATCATACTCCCCCTTTGATATAGCTCCATGAGAATATTTATATTGGCCATAAGCAACCGCTTTTTCCATTACCACATCCTGGACCTCCTTGCCCATTAGCTCTGCCTATTAGCATTGCCCCACTTTTGTCTTTGCATCATGCAGGCCGTGTTAGACCCTCGTAGCCCTTTAAATAATTTCCTACTTTTATACACTTGATCATGGTTGGTTCGATCTCCTCTATGTAGCCCCTAAGGATGTGCTCCATCTTCCCAAAATGTATCACTGTAAAACCTACCAGTGTTATTCTTGTGTGTTCTACCATGCCCCCTACTCGCATGGTGAACCAAACCATTGTGTGGTCGCTTCGTGCCACTGTGTCCCAAACAACTAGGTCCATGATGACCTCCACATTTGACAGGACCACACCCAGGATGTGCCCCTCCTTGATCGTCCCAGTCAGCCCCTGGAAAATCATTGCATCCTGGCAGATGTCCAACAGGCGCTGCTCCCTGCTCGATGGTGATGACATAGTTCCCCAGTCTGCTCCTAGCATATTCCATTGTACTAGCACCATAGTATTGTCCTCTCATTTCCCATGGTGGTTCCTAAGGTTAGTCACCAGGCCTTCCTCCTGTTCCTCCTCCTCATGCCTGGATGGTCTATATAGTACCCCATATTCACACATTTTGCCCCTGGAGCCTGCAGGGTGACTCAAGTAGCCTCTATCTGATCCCCTGCTTCCTACACCCTGCTTATCCCCATGCTATCCATAATGATAAAAAAGTACCCCTTCCCCTTCCCTTCACCATATTCCTTCTGCATGGGGTGTACCATACTATGTGTCAGTCCCAATCATGTCTTCATGTGGTCCATGTCTCTGACTGTGGCCCCCCCAAACAACATCACCCTAACCTCTACCATCTTGTGTCCCATGCTACTGGCATTTATGAGGACCATCCTCAAACTTGCCCCTTGCCCTAGTGTCCCCTGCCCTGAGGTCATCTTGCACTCTGCCTACAAGGACCACCTCGTGCACTATTGTGTGTTTCTGCCCTGTGCTCCTTCCCCGCCTGTAGTAAAATGGCATGGACTCCCTGACCTTGCCTTCCATTGAGCCTTTTCCCTGTCCCCTTCACAAGGTTAATTCACACCTGTAATGGATGAACCATGCCAGTCCAAGCTGCATGACCTCTTTTCCCTCTGAGGTAAGGTTGAGCCTGTCTGTTGTGTACAGTTCATTGTCCTCCCATGTTGCTCCCCAGTCCCTCACCTAGGCTCAACGTGTGCTGCCTGGTTTTTGTACGTGGTACCATTAGTATATGATGCAATGTTTCTGGCATTGTTTATGTAGGTGGGAGTGTGGTCCAGCAGTGAATGTTGGTGTGGTAATTGCTTGTGGTGTTGCCATAACCGGGCATAGCCGCATTACACAATAGTGATCCTTCTTTGACAGTGTCCTATGTAGTCATAACAGAACAGGTGAAATACTGTTTTCGGCTATGTGGTTTATTGTCATGTTTTCTTCACAGGTGCATGTGTAGAAATTGTGAGTCGATGCTCACTGACCGTGAATCACTGTGCTGTACCGAAGTTGCCAGAGTTGTGGACAAAATGACCAATGCTGATAATGCTTCCCCAGGCATGCCAATCCCTGACTGTATAACCAGACATCCTGGTTTTGAAGAGTTTTGCTTCAGCCAATGGGTGTTAGAGATGGCCATGGCTGAATTCAATCAGTACCACGGTCGTTGCAATCTTCCATTGAATGAGTGAGCATGCCTTTCAAAAGTGTTACATATTCCTTATTATACCGTGGACATAAAAATTAACTCCAAATCCTGTACTCTGATTGGCTGGCTGGCACCTTTCTGCTGTGGCAAATCCTATGATATACTCACGGCAAAGGTGCCAGTCAGCCGCATGTCCAAAATCCTTCTGACACCCGTAGTTGCCATCCAAAACTGCCATCTGAAATTTCCAGTAAATCTCCGTCTCCCGCCACGGCACATCCCCTCCCTGCATTGGAATGCTCCCATCATCCCACTACTCCGTCACAAGCAGAAACCAGGTTAAAACAAAAAAATTTAAATCCCCTGAGTCTAAGCAGCAACTTTGAAACAAGTAGTAACCTTCAGGAGCAGCGACACAGAGCGGCGGCATTTGGCAGACAGCTGAACAACTTAATCTCATCATTTCACAGCCCACAGAAAGAACTCTGTCCCCAGAAAATCACCTGCTCTCACCTCCACATGATCACAGATCCAGTCATTATACATGGCCCAATACCCTCCAGAAGCATGTTCCCGATGCATAAAAGAAAAACAAAATTAAAAAAAAAGCTGAACGTTATCATGCCAGTCTGCCAACATCCACAGTTTATCCCTGTGTCTGCCCACCCCTCTTTTTGTCACAAAATGTCTTTAGACCGACCAATTGAGGTGGCATCAATTTCCATGGTATAACTGTGCAGTCTGTGAGAAACTGCTGATTCATATCCACCTTGCATGTAACACCCACCAAGCACTGTCAATGTGTGTGCTAACCATTGTTATCCCCTTTAAATACTGAACCACCAGTTTTATATCACACCTTCCCTTCCTTTCCTCAAAGGAGTATGGTATGTAGGAACTTAGGAACATAGTAAACCGATGGCATGAAAAGGACCTACGGGCCCACCTAGTATGCACATTTGCCCACCATGCCCTAGGCACATACTAGTCACTGCACATTGACTTTTTGTGTTTGTGTAGCATATTAAATGCCGCAGACTAGTGAATGTTGCTGATGGCATTGGAAATGTAATGTAGCATTGCATAAATGTGTGTTTTTTGCTCCACATAAGAGGAATCGCTTCTTGGCCTATTGTAGCTTCATGAGGTGGTGTTGGGGATGGATGGGACATCATGTCAGTGTGGTACTCCCTGCCTGTGTCATTGATGCCAACAGGCAACGTTGGCCATCCAAACAAGACACTGGCTTTCTGGATACTCATGAAAGGTAATGCTCTACACATCCATGCAAAATAGAAACGGTTTGTATGCCCAAATCATGATCAGTTAGATAAGAAACATAGAATCTGATGGCAGATAAGGACCGCTTGGCCCACCTAGTCTTCCCATTTCCCTACCTAATGCATAAGCTGCAGATCCTAGTTAATCAACAGCCTACTTCCTCCTAACCCCCACTAGAGTTGCCTTATGTCTGTCCCATGCATTCTTGAATTCCCCCACTGTTTTTGACTCTACGACCTCCTCAGGAAGGCTGTTCCATGCATCTACAATCCTCTCTGTGTAGAAATACTTCCCCACATTACTACTGAGCCATCCCCCATTTATCTTCAAATTGTGCCCCCTTGTTCTTGCACATCTCTTTTCTGAAAGATGCCACCCTCTTGGACTTTGTTGATTCCCTTGAGGTATTTGACATTTTCTATCATGTCCCCCCTCTCTCTCCTTTCCTTGAGGCTGTACATCTTAGGCTCTTTTAGTCTTTCTTCATATGTCTTCTAGTGCAGACCCTGCACCATATGTCTTCTGTTACAGACCCTGCACCATTTTGGTTGCCCTCCTCTGGACAGCCTCCACCTAGTCTATGTCTTTACGGAGATGGGGTCTCCAGAACTGTACACGGTACTCCAGATGTGGTCTTACCAACTGTATGTACAGAGGGACAACAACTTCCTGTTTTCTACTGGTGATGCCTCTCCTTATGCATCCCAGAATACCCCCAGCCCTCCTTATTGTCTTCTCACATTGCTGGCCCACTTTTAGGTCTTCTGATATGACTACCCTCAGGTCCCTTTCCATTTTTGTTGTTGTCAGTATCTCACCCCCCATTGTGTACTCTTCCCCTGGGTTTTTGTGTTCCCAGGTGCATTACTTTGCACTTCTTTGCATTGAATCTAAGCTGCCTTACATGTGACCATTCCTCCAACCTTGCCAAGTTCCATTTCATCCTTTCCAGCCCACCTTGCATATCAACTCTGTTGCAGATAAGCTGTAAACTGGTGAACGGTGGATGTAAGTAAAGGGGTGATGATCATGGCTTGACGAAAATGGATGGACTTGATCCACAGCCCCCCAAAGTGTAATTGTGGATAATTAAAACAGAGCAACAGACTGGGTACAGGAGGCAGACAGTAGGAGACCACTCAGTAGCACATAGGTTGGATATATGATGGCTGAAAAGGGGAAGGGGTGGAGTGTGTGCCTGATGAATGACAGATGTTTGTGAAATAAGATACCCGAGCTCCAGACACTTGTGGTACAGGGGGCAGTACATGTTGCAGCTGTGAGTGAGACCTGTGCAACTCCTGGTCAGGATTGTTACCTAAATATGTAGGGGTGCACTATGTTTAGGAAGGACAGGGCAGAGGGAGGGTGAGGTGGCTGCATATCAAAGATGATCCAAAAAATGTTTATTGCAATGTTTATTGAACTTGTGGGGTTGGGGGTGGTGGATGTCAAAATGAACAACTCTGAGAACTGTAGGAGGGCAGTGACCAATGCCAATAGGATGATCCTATACTTCAACAGCACTATTATCCCAAGATTTATGCAACTTATTATCTCACTGTATAACTGCATGGTTAGGCCGCACCTTCAATCATGTGTGTAATTGTAACCTACGCACCTGAAATGGGACATAACACTCCTGGAGCTGGTCCAGAGGAAAAAGGGCAACCAAGATGATTAGGGGTATGGGGAAGGGGACCAATGAGGATACACTGGAGGAGCTCAACCTATGCTGTCTGTTGGAGAGGAGAGAGGAGGTGGACATGAATTAGTTGTTCAAGTTCATGAATGGGAGAAATAAGGTAGGACTACATGTGGTGTTCCAGCAGAAAGATGACGGGGTAACAAGGAGACACAGGTGGAAGATAGAGGGGTGGAAGATCAGGATGTGTACTAGGGGGCCTTCCTTCACCGACAGTCTGGTGGAACCTTGTAATGCATGGCCTGAGCAGATAGTGGAGGTGGATGCTGTGGAACAGTTCAAGACAGGATGAGACAGGTATAGGGCAAGGGTTAAGCTGAGTAATGTCAATGCATAGGTGATAGCTAGGACAGAGGGTAGGGGGGCCAACATGGAGGGTGGATAGCAGAAACAGCGCCCATAATGTGTGCTGACTCTTGAGCACACTTGAAAGACCATGATCCCTAGTCTGGCATCATTGTAGTATTTTGCTGTGTTACTACCCTCTTGGACTTTGTTGAGTAAGTTGAGGTACTTGAAAGTTCATATCAAGTCCCCCCTCTCCCACCTTTACTGGATGATATACATTACATAGGTGTCATGGGAGAAATATGTATACAATACAATCTGTGGAACAAGGCAACAAGTAGTTACCATAAACAGGTACTGGACATGATTGAGTTGCTACCGAGTACCACATCATTAATCATCACATATAGAGTGACTGCACTGTCAATTGTACATTTTTGATGACTCATGGTACATAACATTTATTCACTAGTGTTGTGTTGTTTGTCTTTCATGCACAGGTATGTGCTTGACAATTAATAACCAAAATGCCATGACAATGGCTTATAACATAAAGGTTAGTGAATGTGCAACAGACAGTAACCATGGTGTAGTCATATTGAGCGGTTTCAATGACAACAAGGTAAACCTCGAGAGCGCAGGTTGAGATGTTTACTGTTGTCACAGAAAATGCTAGTTGTCATTTCAGCGCCGTTAGTGTCTGTTGCACAACACTTAGCCTTTGTAGTGTATGGAGTAAATACACTATAAAAATTAATGGCAGAACCACCAATGCCCTTGGTCAGAGCCCCGTGAGAGAGGTTAAAACATGATTACTTTTTTTGTCCCTTGTTCTGAGTCCATGCTCCCAGTATTGTAGCGCTCACCGCTGCAGCCCTGAATCTGGGAATGTCCACTGTGGATCACATTGTTATGGTATCGATGTGATGTAGTCAAGAGGGGTAACAACATCTTGTTGTCACATCAATACCGTAACAGCGTTGTAAACTGTTTGACTTGAGACAGTAATAAGGGCTCCCCATACATCATAGTCTGTTAATGAACTCATACAGCCGTGATGTGGCTTGTGGCGTATCTTACAGTCACGTTACCCATTGTAGTTGATTACATAACTGTTAATCTAAGTACCACGTTATTGTTTGTATAACAAAAGTTTTGAAATAAACTTTTTTAAAGTTACTCCTTTACATCCGTAGCCATTGGATAGACATTTATAAATATAACATACTTGTTCCACCTACAGTTTAAGAATGATGGTTAAGAATCCCAATGTGCACCTCACGGTGGCACTGAGGTTAGAGGTGCTGGATGCATTACCTATCACTACGCCGGCAACCTGTGTTTGTGAACGAGCAAGGGCCGCCTGGTGTCGGCAGGGGGTGGGGTTGAAGGTTTAAATGGTCAATGGCTGCTATCCTTCCCAGTGGGGGAGCATGCACTCGATGCAATACCACCATCTGTGCACTCAGGCATAAGGTGCAGCAGAAGGGAAGAAAGTTGTGAGACTCGGACATCACGAGATGACCGGAGTGGGGCCATGTGTGCTGTGGACGCTGTGGCTGCAGAGGAGGGATTTCAGTTGCCTGCATCCTGAGGAATCTGAGGGCCACAAGTGCAAGGTTCGCATTCTGACACGGTCTGGGGTAGTTACAGAGAGGGACTCCTACACCACGGGGGGAGGGGGGATGATCCGGAATCTCATGGGTTCTGCAGCATGGGCTACCTGTGCGTCTACGGTTCATGTAGAAGCTCTGGAGATAGGACACATAGGAGCCCTGAAGAGTGGAGGAACGTGGGCAGGTAGGAGGATAAACAGAAAGGGGGAAGTAAAATCACAGTGTGACACGCTGCTCTGGCTGTACATGACAATGTCAACCAGATTAATGTAATGTTGTCAGAACAATAATAGCAAACGACATTGGACAATGTGTGAAACCATCTGTAAAAATTACTTGAAGTGTCCCCGCTGATGAAAGATTCATTGTTATTCTTAACCACTGTTATTATGTGCATTTATTAGTGTCAATACTAACTTTAATAACGACAAATTTCTTGATAACGGAATCCTTATCATATGTGCAATCTAATAACAAGCAAATTGTGCATTGAACATAATATCAACTGTTTCAGGAATGTGTTTTGCTTGATGCTGTACATTTACTGACCATCCTCAACATGTCCGCCATATGCATTTCTGAATTACCACTGCAGATTGCGGGTGTAGTTTACTGTTTAAAACCTATACAACTATGTACTGGGTCCTAACACTGGCTTATGCATTTCCGAACATGAAAACAACTGAAAACACCATCTAAACTGCAACTTTTATCGCTGTCTTAAATGTGAGGAACACAAGGGATAAAGCATAGAGGTCGTTCATGTCAGTACAATGCTGCCAAGCCCTGTCAGTCCATCTTGTTACCATTTCAGGTTTCATGATTACCAATCGAGTATCATTATAATAGCATTCATTATGGACTAAACTGTCTATGTACAGTATGTTACCGCGTACTGCTGTTCCTGCAGCCAGCAGTGTATCCACAGTACATGTGCTTTATCAGTACAATCCTACATAGTCTTCATAGTGCACATGCACACGATGACTTCTATGTTGGCAGAATCTCATTGCAGTAAACGTTGGTGCTGCTTCCATCTTTTAATTGCTTCTTCCTTTATTGGTTTCTGGAACATCGAACTGAGTGGTGGTGGTTGTGACAATCTTTGAAATTCATCATCATTTGTGCTGTCTCTAACTCTGCGCACCACCTCATTAACGATATTCCTTACAAACTCTGACACAATACAAACATAAAATAGAATAGCATTTACTGTTTCGTTATGTTAGTTGAAACACATTGTATTAATTTAATTTTTAATATTTTTCCTCCTTTATTTCAGATAACACCTGTTACGCCTTACTGCAGAACAGGACACTCCGAATTGTGCAGAAAACAACGGCTTAGATTATGAATGGTTGTGTAACACTTCATCTCCAGGTTTCATTTTGAAGTTTTAATATGACTTGCATGTACTGTTAATTGATTCATATGAACATTTTACCTGTATTCTGATTATTGACAGCAGAACAATTAACATTCTATGTCCAAATTAACCATCAATAAAGCTTCTTAAAAATGTCATGTACTGAGTAGTCATTTTGTAGGGACTCCATTACTGCGTCTGTTGACTGGTGGGTGTATAATACTGTAATGTGAGTGCAACTGGTAATGTACGATAAATCATTGGTTATCAGGTCTGACAGTGCGTAAACGCACGATAACGTCTGATTACGAGGTTAAAGGATATAATTAGAAGATATAAATGTTTATTTATAGTGCCAGTGTTCATGTGGTAGTGTTTCAAAAAGGACCAGGTTGAAAGTTTGAACAAACTACAAACAAAGGGCTGTGGGGTTTTGTTTTCCAACAGTAATGCCACACCATGTACATGATGACAGGTGTTGGTTGTGTGAGTAGGGCTTGTCTGCTGCGATGCTCACGGCTTCCCACCACCACCCCCTCACCCTGCAGTCATTCACTGGTGTCCAGGTGTGCCTTTGTGACTTCGGCTTTAATGTTCACTACAGTCTTGCATACTACACTGAGCAAAGCTTATTTCATTGTGAGCTTAAGGGATGAGGACAAAATTGCACACCACGACAGATGTTGATGTCTGCATGGCGTCATGAGGCGGAATGGCGTGACCCTTATGGCCGATGAATCAAAGGAAAGCCCCAGATGCATGTAAGTCAATGCAGTGCAGGCGTGTGGGTTTATTAATCAGTGAAGGTTCATGTTGAAGTGACTTCAAAGGGAATGACAGATTAATGTAAGAAGGAGACAGCAGTCACAATTGGTCCTATAAAGACAAGCTCATTACTTTCTAGGTAACAAAAAAACATACTACTGGAGTAGTCCCTCCCCTCTCCAGTCTCAGGTCATGTCATACAATGAAATTATCCTACTCCCTCCCTCCCATCTGTCATGTGCCCCTACTTGGACCCAATGTCTGCGACGCCGGTGTGACCATCACCAGTAGCCAGTATGGGCGAAGCATACGCAAACTACTGTTGCCACTATATGACTCGTGAGCATTTTACGCAGCAATCGCTGGAGACATTATAAGCAGTGAACTACATTGGACACATTCAAAATGTCATTATGTTTACCGTATGTAGTTTTGGTTTTCACTTGCCGTACTGTTTCTTTGCTCTCTGTGTACTTCGGACGATCAATTCTGAATCCCCCTTCACTGCTTTCATCAACTGCCTGGCATCTAGTCCAATTCTCATTGACTTGAGGAGCACTCAGCATTGTCCTAAGGTAAACAGTATAACTATCAATGAAGGTTATACAGTAATTACTAACATAGTAACATACTATTAAGCCATCACAATAGGTCCTATGGTCTATCAAGTTTGCATGACAGTCGGCGCCTAAGCAGGGCACCAACTGTACCACTACCCTTCCTCCCAACAAGGACCCTGATTTTCCAGTCATTCACTGGGATGTACCCCTCCAGCTGCATCTATCCCACCCCTTCTTGAACTCCTCCACAATACTAGCTGCCACCAGTTCCCAGTGCAGCACATTCCAGTGCTCCGCCACTCTCTCTGTGAAGTAACGCCTCCTTCTCCCCCCCCAGCCTCCCCATCCAGCTCCTTAGTGTTGCCCCTGTTTCCCTAAGCTGATGGACCCCCTCAAGGCTTACCATATTAATTCCCCTGTGATACTTTAACACCTCCGTTGTATCAACCCCGTCTATTCTGTCCTCTAATGTGTACAGGTTGAGCAACTCTAGTTGCTCCTCATACGGCCTTTCCCCTAGCCCCACTTCCATCCCAGAGCCTCTCTGTTGCACCCTCTACAGTAACACCATTTCCAGGGAATTGTACAGCAAAAGGAGTACCTTACTACTCATAGAGGTTATCCCCCCCTGGCAATGCACCACAGCATTGTATTTGCTTGTGCCACCTCTCTTCTGTCACTGTGATCAGGTACTACAAGAAGACAGAAGTGTTACCATGTATGACGTGATAAAGTATTGCAACAGAACTGCACCATGTTGTTCCCTTCAATCCAAGTTGGAATTATCAAATAAATTACTCATTACTGAACAGGAAGAAAAGTTAGCAGTAAAAGGAATACATTTTTAATGGGCAATTAGAAAATCAAGGATCTGCATGTAAGATATGTTAGCGGTCGGACCAGTGGCTACATTCTGTCGTCCTTTGGCCTCGTACCTTATTACATTCCTGACCGTGCGGTACAATATCTACCATGCACACCCTTGAGTGTGTTGTTGCTTACACAGTCCAAGGACACTAGTGTCAACAGCACAGTACCGCCTTGATCACCACTTGGACAAATCCGGTTCAACAGTATCATTACTGACATTCAACTACTTCTGCTGGCAAAGGTATGCCTGTTTCAGGATCACAGTGTGTGACATAATAGGCTGCCACACCAATGAAAGTGTAGTGGATGGCAACAAGCCTGCGACTTGTGTGATGTACCCTTACACGTTTATATAGTAACTCACCTACATAACATTCCTTTGAATCCAAAGGCTCCGCTTTTTGGAGCATATCGAATAAGAAGACTATGGTAACTTTCTAGTGAGAAAGTCTGGTACATAGGTGACAGCTTGCGTACATCTGTCATTACAGTTGTGGTTGACAATATCTGCTCTGTTTTTGCATATGCTTTCTCATCTATGTAATGAAAGAAAATTATAAAAAGGGCCTCAGAAATGCTGCAATCTGATTGGCTGTTAGGATTCCTACAGCCTTACTTTAATCCCTGTTACACTGTCATGTACAGCCTGATCACTGTGGCAGGTGGATTCTCCCTGTCAGCATTCTATCTTCTATTACTGCTGAATGACTGGAAGAAAAAATTACTCACCTTAGTAATTGCTTTTCTTCTCATGGAGTCTTGCTATATTAGGACCTATTGCAGTTAGCCACTGCACTTGAACTGCCCCAGAGAGGAAAGAGTTAACTCCAGAGAATCTGGAGCTCTAAAGCGCGAGGGCGCTATACCAAAGCTCTATCTGGGCAGTTTCAAATGAAACTGTCAGATCTTTTACAAGCTAACACTAAGCAACAAGTCTGTGTGGAAAGCTCTACACTAGCCAAATGGCTACCTACTAGTAGTAATAA
The DNA here is from genome assembly GCA_016271365.2 of Neoceratodus forsteri. Classification (NCBI taxonomy): domain Eukaryota; kingdom Metazoa; phylum Chordata; order Ceratodontiformes; family Ceratodontidae; genus Neoceratodus; species Neoceratodus forsteri. Next base: position 1,701,611,230 of record CM028129.1, on the reverse strand, counting down.
CAACAATATAAACAACAATAGGAACAACAATAGCAATAATAAGAATGAATAATGGTATTATTAGTTTTCCCTGACAAGCACTATTAGGACCCCCCTTCCCCAAAGACTCAGTCCAGGAAGGGCCAACAAATCACTCAACACAGAAACCCTAGTTCCCTAACCCTAAATAAAAGAGGGTGAAGGGAAGAACTACAATGGCATGACACAGTGCTTGCACTAATTTGCCACCCCACCCCAGTAGAAGTTCTGAGAGGGCAGGTTGGGGTCTAATATAGCAAGACTCCATGAGAAGAAAAGCAATTACTAAGGTGAGTAATTTTTCTTCAAACACCATGAAGTCTTGCTATATTAGGACTTATTGCAGATTACACAGCAGTACCTCCATGGAGGAGGGTCAGAACCTACTTAGGAAATAGGCTCTGAAGCACAGCTGTGCCAAAACGAGCATCTCTCCTGGACAGAAATCCAGGGAATAATACTTGGAAAAAGTGTGAACTGTCTTCCAAGTAACAGCTCGACAGATTTCCAGAATGGAATATCTCTAGCAGCCGCTAGAGATGCAGCTGTACACCTGGTGGAGTGAGCCCTCAGTCCTGAGGGGGCTCTCTACCTAGTCTTTGATAACAAAAATGGATACAAGAGACAATCCACCTTGCAATTGTCCTCTTAGTGGCAGGTTCCCTTTGCCAACCTCGCCCTAGGTAAGGAAGAGTTGGAGGGATTCGAACCTGTGACCCTTGGTGTGTTACAAATAGTAGCATAAGGCTCTTTTGACATCCAAGCTGTGCAGTCTCTTCTCACCTGAGGAAGAATGCTCAGTGAAAAATCCTGGGAAAGAGATGGGTTGGTTCAGGTGGAAACCTGAAACCACTTAGGGACAAACCCTGTGTTAGTCCTAGGGACTGTCTTATCCCTGTGGGGAGAGAAAAATCTTCTTCCACTGCCAGGGCCTGTAGTTCACTTATGCATCTGGCAGAAGTGAAACCACCAGAAAAAAACATTTTCCAAGTGAGAAGCTTGAGCTCTGCTGGGGACAGAGGTCCAAAGGGGTTTGCATTAACTGAGCAATGCAAACATTCAGGCTCCATGCAGGAGCTGGTTCCCGAAAAAGGAGGGTTGGTGTAAGCAACCTTTAAAACTTGGAAAACACAGGTTGAGAAGAAAGGAAGCAGGCTTCCTGCTTGCAAGAAAACAGAGACAGCTGCCAGAGGAACCCTTAAGGTAGATGGCCCAAGACCTAAGGAATTTAAAATGGACCAAAGTCCAGAAATGGGCAGATAAGCAGACTGTGGTATAATCACAACCTCAATACCAGACTGAAAACCTGTTCCGCTTAGAATTGTAAGTGGCCCCAGTGAAAAGCTTCCTTGAAGCCTTTAAAATATTCGCGACACCTTGAAAAGGTGTAAATCAGCAAATTCTAACTCCTCAAGAGCTGCCTTGAGAAGGAGGAATTTGAGATTCGGATACCACACTCTCCCTTGTGCAAAGGCCAGTAAGTCGTGGACTCTGGGCAAGCTCAGGAGTAGGAGTGGACTGTCAGGACAGAGACAATGGGTACCAGGGCTGTCTGGCCCAGTTTGGAACAATCAGAATCACTTTGCAGGGCTGAGATCTGATTTTTACTAGTACCCTGAAAGAAAGGGAAAAGGAGGAAAGGTGTACAGAAACTTCCTTTCAATCCAAGTGAAAGCATCCAGGGGCTGATCCCAGCACTGGAGGCCTCAACAAAACAGAGAAAGTTAGTGGTTATCTGGGGCTGCGAAAAGAGCTATCTGAAAATGAGCCCCATCTGGCAAGGACTGAACCCAGCACCTGAGGATTCAGAGCCCAATCGTGATGGCCCTGAGAATCCTGCTGAGGGCATCTGCCAGGGCATTGTCCTTCCCTGGGAGGTGAACTGCTATCAGGGAGGTGTTCAGGACGTAAGTCAGAGACCACCACTTCATTGCTTCGGTGCACAAGGCTGATGACCGAGTGCCCCCCTGCCTGTTGATGTACCACATTATTGTGGTGTTGTCTGTCCTGACTTGAACTACCTTGTTCTGGACAGAAGCTGAAAACTCCTAAGAGCTAGAAGACAGCTCTGAGTTCCAAAATTGATGTGGAGCAGAGATTCCTAGGGAGACCACACTCCCCTCGTGGACAGGTCGCTTAAGCGAGCTCCTCACCCCAACACAGGAGCATCCGTGGTGAGGGAATGAGGAGGACCCCTAGTTTTAGATTGCTTTGATCCTGCCACCAGTGTAAGGCCAGGATCAGGGATTGAGTCACTAGAACCAATTTGGAAAGGGAATCCTCCTTTGGGACCAATAGGCCCTCAGATGGAACTAAATGTCCCTCATCTGGAATCTTGCTCCCTGCACTACAGCTGTGGAAGCAGCCATGTGCCCTAGTAGTTGTAGCAAATTCTATGCTGGTCAAGAGACTGCAGAGTAATGGAAGATGCCAGGGCAAAGAGACTGCCTACCCTTTCAGAGGGGAGAAATGCCCTGCTATTTTTGCGTTCAACTCTGCCCCTATGAAAGTTAGTACCTGAACTGGTTCGAGAACTGACTTTGGTAAATTCAGCAGGAATCCCAGAAAGGTGAGAAGCTGCTGGGTGACTTGCAAGTGGGATTTTACTTGATCTGGAGACTGACCCACTAAGAGCCAGTCATCCAGGAAAGGAAACAAAGCAATCCTTGCCTTCTTAAAGAGCCACTACCACAGCTAGAATTTCAATACTCTTGGCAGAGGTAAGGCCAAGGGCATGCCCTGAACTGGTAGTGGCCTGAGGGTAACCTGAGGTACTTTCTGTGAGAAGGCCTGATCAAAACATGAAAAATAGGCATCCTTGAGGTCCAGGAAAGCTAGCCAGTCCCCTGGCCTCAGCCAGAGTACACATTTTTAACTTTGTTTTCAAAAGATGCTTGTTCAGGTACCTTAAATCTGAGATGGGCCGCCAATCTCCTGCCTTCTATAGGGTAAGAAAGTATCATGAGTACAGCCCCTTGCCCAGTGGCAAGAGGGACCTTCTACTGCTTTGCAGTTCAGAGGAGAAGAAACCTCTGCTCCCAAAGCAAGGGATTCTAAGGATTTGCAGGTGGACCTGTCTGGCTCTCATCTTTGGAAACTGTTTGAAGCTGAGAACCAGACCTATTACTTCCAGAACCCACTTGTCCGAGTTAGGGACACCCAATTCTGGCTGAAATAAAAACCAACCTGCCCACTGGTATAGGAGAGATCGGCCCTGGGCACCCCATCAGGGTGCCTCGTAATAGTCTTAGGCTAAGGGAGGGGGGACGGTTTACTGTGCCCCGCCTATCTCTGCCTCTGAAGAGACCTCTGGTAAAGCAGAGGAGGCCTGAGCCTCTACCTGGGCACTTTTGTAGGTAATCATCCCTGTTTTTCATATAGCTTTCTGTTTGTTCCTCAAACAGAGAATTACCCACAACAAGAAACAAATCCTAGACTTTGACAGAGTATCTTGGGACAGATTAGTACATCTGAGCCATGCCAACCTCACGGAAAGCTACAGAAGTGGTCATGACCCAGAGAAAACAAGATTAACACCAACAGCAGTATGAACTTGAACTTAGAGGCTTCAGTGCCATTAGCAGCCACCTGTTCAACCAGCTAGCCAGCTGGCCATGGAGCCTTAACTGCATACTCTAAGTCCCACCTAGATTTCAAATCTAGCCACATAAGCCATACAACTTGCCTGTCTGAGTCCCACAGAAGTTGCCATATACTGTTTTTCTTGTCATGGCATCAATCCTCCTGGAATCCTATTCAGGAGGATGTGAGGCCAGGGAACTAGCCTTGACACAGGCTGCAGCTTGTACCACACCTACATGACTACACTGCTCAGTGAGAAGTCTGTAACAGAGCCTGACGAAATACACCTTCTGTCCATTTTTTATCTTACAGGAGGGACATAAAGAGGAATCTTATAAAATCTTTGTTGTTTACTTCCTAAATGACTTATGCAAAGGAAAAACAACCTCCTAGCCCATCATTCCTACATAATCAGGCTCCCTTTACTCATCCATAGCCTCCTCTAGGAAGCTGGGGGATTCTGCAAGCTTTTGTAAAACATAAACTGAGAAAAGGACTCAGACAGAAAAGGAGGAGATTCTAAAGTCTGTCTGGAGAAACATGTGGGCATGTCCAGACCCTACCAGCCACACATGTATTGATCAAATTTCCTCCTCCCACTCCTGTGGTTCATAACAATTCCTCAACATCATAAACCTGAACCACTGGAACTGAACGATCCACCTTTCACCAACTGTAGATGGTTCTGACAGGACCTAGAAACAGTGACTGGACAATCTGTATGGCTTAACTACTTCTGCAGCAGTTGGAGAGACAATCTTGGACTCCAAACCTACTGATTTCTCTGTCATATTCATTTTTTTTTAAACTGGTTCCTCTGAACCATCCTTTGCCTGAGGAAGTCTAGCCCTGGTCAGAGGGACTCCTCTGGTCCAGTGGGTACTGGACCGGGCTGGCCATCAGGTCAGTGGACTTTTGGCCAATAGTTCCCTGAGCCGCGCCCTATCTCTTTTCAGGGTGGCTGCAGGAAATTTTAAACACCTGGCAGTCTGACAGGAGGTGGCCAGCCCCAGACAATAAACACAAGTGGTGTGTGGGTCAGCCTTGGCAAAGGCTTCCCCACAGCATCACAGTGTTGAAAGCCAGCCCAGTTTTTTCTTTTGGGTTTCTCAGACATAATGCCAGCCTAACCAAAAGCTTTGCCCTTTTATGGCGTGCCAGGCAAGACCCATTATCGGTTCCTTTAACCGCTTTCATCGGGTATTTGAAAAACCCTATTTAAAATCAAGGTTTTTAGAACCAATAAGAACCGGTACCGCACTCTAAAAGCCCAAAACTTTAAAATGTTAAAATAAGCAAACCGATCGGTTCGAAACCGAACCGATAACTAAATTTCCACACAGACTTTACATTTTGTACTTACGGTTTACCAGATAGAGCTTTAACAAAATGCGGTAAAATAATTACTTTTGCGGTTCAAATGAACCGAAAATACTCGCTTGACAGAAATGAACCGAGCTGAAGGAGCTGATCTCGGAGCGACTGTTCAGTGAAGCGGGTAAAGAATCTGACAGTTTCATTTGAAACTGCCCAGATGGAGCTTTGGTATAACGCCCTCGCGCTTTAGAACTCCAGATTCTCTGGAGTTAACTCTTTCCTCTCCGGGGCAGTTCAAGTGCAGTGGCTAACTGCAATAGGTCCTAATATAGCAAGACTTCATGGTGTTTGAATGATGCATTCTGATTTTAAACCAGCATTCTTAAACTGCTGGTGATGAACTATTTTATTAAAAATGTCCCTCTAAATGAGGAAAACATTTAAAAAGTAAACTTTTAACACTTTACTTTTTGAATTTTATGTTTATAATAGCAATAAGGCACTCCCAGGAGTTAGATACACAGTCAAGTTAATCACCCTCTAGGGGCAATATGGCACTTGGCTGCACCTTGTGCCACATTACACAGCTATGAGGTGATTAACAGACTTAATCTAACCTCTGGTCATGCCTTACTGCTTAAATAACATTCTGTCAGGCACAGCAATGAACAATAGACATCATGTGATATGGTGGTAATGTTGCCTGAATAGGACACTGTTTGAGTAACAGCAGTTACATGTCATTGACATGCAACATCTGGTCATTGCCAAAGAAGTGCACCATGTGGTGATTCATGTGTCAATGCACAGCTCACTAACAATATGTACCATATTAGTCACTGTTTTACAGTGGCATTTGTTTTCTTAATTTGTATTTATTAGTCCACCTAGTCTGTGCATGCTTCACATTATCAGGAGTGCCAATTATGTCAGGCTATGCTTAAGACACCTTACCAGTATCCTCCGGTCCACTCCAGTGCTCTTGTTGGCGGACTGGCACTCACCCAGATGCCCATGCATCACCGCTGATGTTGCCAGTCCATATCCCCACTACATCTGCTCTGTGCTAGCTGTGCCTCCAACTTCCATCTGAGGCCAGTCAAGTGACGACCGCGGCTCCACCCTCACTCTTGGGAGAGGAGACCTGTCCTCCAGATGTTTAATCCTCTACCTCCCTTTCATACCCCCCTCCGCCCCGATGGCCGGGCTGCGTTCAAGAACCTGGTTACCCAGCGTGGCACAAGAAGTGGGGTCTACCACCTCAGCCCTCCTCGCAACGAGGCCAGCCTTCATATTTGTATTTTATTCAATAACATACCATGAAACACTTACAGCATCATACTCCAAACCATGATGACCTCAGATATACGAATGCATCTATGATAGGTTAAAACTACATAAAAATATTTGTAGTTATGTGGTTGTAACCATTTCCTCTGGCGTGTATCCGCTTGCAAGGGTTCATTTGCACACTCTGGAAATAATGTGAAATCATGGACATGAATATCCTGTATATGATTCTTAATAGAAATGAATACGACCACCGTCACATCTGGGTCGCCATCTGGCGTGGACTGCGGACTCCAGTATATCATGTTGGTTATGCTGGGGATCCAGTGTCTCAATTCAACACATCCTGCCTGCTTTGACACTGCCTCTAGTTTTTGGGTGACGGCTAGGTGACATAATACGAACATAAGATCAGTTTACAAACATCATTGTTAGGCAAAGAGTAACTACATAATACTGTTACCACATCTGCTGTGTTCATGGCAACATATCCACTTTTTTGTTCATTTGATTTGTTTTATGTTGCTGCAATACCTATTTCTATGGATGCAGATATGATGTTCTATCCGCAGTGTGTGACAGTTGCCGTTAACATTTAATTCTTTACAGAACATGGCAGACCTGCATCCGAGATGCAGATTGTCAGGTGGATCATGGCCAACATTGATGATTAGGGCTGGACTAGTGGAGGAGACAAGACTACAGCTGGGACAGTGCAACATCATAAGCTAAAAGAAAAGACCTAACCACTCCATTCACAGACTGGCTGGCTCCTTTCATTTGTGTAAATCGGCCCGGCTTCAGCAGTGGCAGCACTAGGGTACAGCACGCAATGCAGTCTCTGTCTTTCCTCCCTGAATGTCCACAGCATTTTGTCTCTCCCCCTCTAATGAAGGCGGCATAACTGAGCCAGCTGGTGCAGGTTTCATCCAAACTTGGAATTCTCAATAATCCCCTCTTTTGTTTTGGTGTGACTGACAGGTGGTAAGAGTGGTGGTGCTGACACCTTTGGGCAGAAGCAGCATGCAGCAGTAGGCACCAGGAGCCCTGAGTCATGCTGTCATAGACTGACTGGTGGGACTGTGTGAGGGGAACTGTGTCAGGGATGGATTTGTTCATGGACTTACCAGAACCATCAAACAATTCCACCACCACCATCAGTGAGTACAGGCCCAAGTATTTCCACTGTGTGACATTGGGCGGCACACCTTCAGCGCCGCCACAAGTGACACCGACATTGGGGTGCCAATTTGCTACTGTCGGTACATGAAATAAAGAAAACCAGCCCTCATAGTCTTTTTAATTTGTTTTTAATTCCTGTAAAAAAGAAAATGGTTAATCAAAGTCTGTTGCTGCCCCTGCTGTCACCCTTCCCCTACCCAACCCTCCTACTCAGCACCCACTACCCCACCCCGCCCATCTCTTACTTACCTACTGAAGGTCCAGTGCCATAATCCTCTCTGGACAGGAGGCATGCTTTGAATCTCCAACTGCGGACCAGGAACTGAGGAAATCAGATATGTAGTCAATGCATTTCAATGCATTTTGAACTTGTACTCACAACTTGGTAATTTTTTAATATTTCCCCCCAAGTTTTCAACATGGCCTTTTTAGGACCCCAACTTAAGGTGAAATACTGCAGTTCTCTGGGCCAAAAGGTGATTACACAGTCAACGGCAAAATCACTTTTTGGTCAGGATTTGAAAATTGTCACCTACCACATTCAGGAGGTGGGGTCATAAGAAAGCTGTGTTTAAAATTGGAGTAAAATATATATTAAGAGAACAACAAAGTTATGAACATCACTCTGAAATTTTTCAGTGCTCACTCATAACTTTAGCAATTTTCAATATTTTGACTCAAATTGTCAACATAGCCATTTTTTTCACACCGCCTCATGAACCTGACAGCTATCATGTTTCAAATCAGCACAGGGTCATAATGTCGCAGCCAAAACTTCACAAAACAACAATGCCACAGAAGAAACTGCATGAACTAAATAAAGGTCAGGAAAAAACACCAACCATAGCAGAAACAGCACATGCAGTAAAAATAAACAGCATAATCCACACCCCTGATGTAGTTTCACCTCCCACAACCCCAGACTAATTATATCTAATTCCGAGGGGGTGTGGACTTTGGGGATGGGGTGAAACACTGGAGGGGAAACTGTTTTTTCATGCAAAAAAAGCTGCAACCCTGTGGGACCTGGGGGGGGGGACTGAACCATGGCTCTCAACACCACTGGGGGCTGGTGCCCTAGCCACTTCACCATGGAAGCAGCTCAACCAGGTACCACACCAGCAGCCTCCTTGACACTCCCTTATTAGTGCGAACAGTGACGGGGGTAGCGGTTATTACCATACGCTCAGAAACCACTGTCACTGTACAAACATTAGTGCCTTCTGCAGCACGATTATTCACCCGGTACCTTCGAATCCAGGCCAAAATGTAATTTTGCACTTTTGGCGCAAAACCATGTTTCATCCAGTATTTTATAAATAACATCTGTTATGTTCGGGAAGGGGGGGGTGTCATAAAAGACTATATTGAAATGGTGGGGTCAAAACAGCTACAAAAAAACTACTAAGTAACGCAGTTTGCAGGGATGGCCACTGGCCCAGTTTGGACCACATTGCTTTCCTTTGCTCATGACATGAGTTCAGATGAGAAGCTCATTGAGCCGGCTGAATGGACCAAGGCTGTGGGAAACATGCTGCAACATGCGGCACTGGTCGCAGCATGGGGAGGGAGAGAGCACGGTTCTGTAGCACATTATGACACCCTGTGGCAGGCGGGGGAAACTTCCCTTACAAGGGGTTGATGTATGTGTTGAAGCCTTATGGGCCCATGTACTGTATTTGGACAAGTATGTTTAGCCTGGCAGTCTTAAATCGTAGCGCAGGCACAGACCAACAGTTAGCAGGAAGTCAGGATTCACCACAAATCCCTCATCTCAGTATGCATGCCTCCTACACACACCATACACAGAAACATTTGGCATTGACAAATGCTTGTTTATAAAGCAGCACTCAGAAGAGAAAATAATGCAAGAGCCTGGAAGGTCCTCCAGAGCATGCAAATCTCTCCCACCTCTCTCCCCTCACTCACAACCCCTCTCCACAGTAATGCAGAAATATAGTATATCAGGCTCAAAAGAATGATATGGGCATACAATTTAGATCTGTGAACAGTCAAGTTTACACACTACTGGCTCTGCTGTGCACTTAAGATATCTGTGGCACAATGTAGTCTGCTTTTTCCTTTTTGCAGTAATTTTTCTTTTTAAGCAGCACTTAAATGATACAAGGCTTGAAGAGCTGTCCATCACTCCTCCCTTCACTCACAACCCCACACCACACAGATGTGAAAATATCAGGCTCAAAATATTCAAATATGTAAAGTCTGAAGTCCACTACTGGCTCGGCAATGCTACACTTGACTAGTGTAATAATCTTCCTTTTTTTTCCTTTTTACAAAATTCTTTTTTTTTTTTAAAGCAGCAAGAAAACCAAGCTGGGAAGTGAGCTGCCTAGATTAGTACTAGTCTCTGTGAGACCATGCACTCTCTCCTTCCCCTCCCCCCTCACTGATGACCCCATTCCGGTAATGCTGTTACTGTCAGAGATGTAATTATTATCAGGCTCAAAAATGTGCTCAAATAAAGTCTGACTGAAAACAAACTGCTCAGTATAAACACAACCGATGGTGACACTCTGAACACAAAGTCAGAGATCCACTCTCGATGCAAGACACAAGCAGAATGTCAAAAGCCCCAAAGTGGTAGCAGACAGTACCTAACTGGGACTTACCCAAAGTGTAAACTGCTCAACTGATAGGGCAAGTCAGCTGTCACTCCTTGCATCCTCTGGCGATTGGAGCACAGATTTGGTGCCTTTCTTCGTGAGCGATTGTCTGGTGACCATCAGAGAGTCAGTCACATGATCCTGGACTGCCAGCACCTGAACTACGGTTGTGCAACCTCCAGACAGTGCGTCGTCTTTCTCACGCATGACAAGGAGCAAGAATGGGTTCTTGTGCTCACGCATGCTCCTAGCACAAATACGAGGATTTAAAGTGAGAGGCGGTGGATTTAAAGTCACAGGCAGCTTTTACCTGCGCAGAAACAGTGGCGGGACTTTAAAATGAGAGGCGGCCATTTAAGATAGCGCGGTGGCCTGCCTTTCAGTTGTAATGAATGGGGGAACACTGGGTTCCAGCTATGTTTTACATTCCATATAGTGTGAAACTATTGCTCACTTTAGGTAAACTTTACTGTTTACTCTTTGTATGCCATATATAGATACTTTTTGTAGTTCTATTTTGTGGGGATTGTTTTTAACTTACAATTTTAGCATGTCTTTAATCTGGGTGGGTTTTGCTTTTCAGTAACTGTATTCTTATACACACTGTGACACTCAGAAGTGGGTTTAGGCAGTCTTAGAAATGTTAGCACTGTGGCTTCTACTAGCGTCAGTTGTCTAGGAAAATGTTAGCTGAGAAATTGCCAGCATAGTATTCAAATTATGAACATTATCGCATTGTACAACTATAGAGATTATTAGCTACCTGAACACCCCTGCTAGCGGTGCCAGGAACTAAAATAATATCTGACCCACATAATTGAACACAGAATCTATGCAGTGATTTACATGAGGTAATATAATAAATAATTAACCTGGTTCCTGAGTTGTATTAATCACGAACAAGAATCTGGTGACCCTGCTAACCTCATTAACTTGGAAAAAAGTACTTTCAAACTCACCCAGAAAAGCTTCCTTGCACTAGAAAATGTTTAAAATGCCTGAGCTGGATTCAGACATTACTGGAGTTCAGTGGCACTAAATCAAAGCACCCGAAACCACCTTGTCCTATTTTCTACACAAAAACAGTCCCACAGAGAAAAGGAAGTTCTATGGACCAAAATGGAGCCATCCAAATGTTTCTTTATGGCCCCAGTTTCTCAAACAACTGCTAGCAGCATGACCATACCCCCTACTTCTTTCTAGTTTACAAATCTCCTGCTACATGAGAGCGGTAAGCTGACTGGCTCTCAGCTCTCGAGAGATTTCGGCCACCATCTTAGATGAGGATAAACAAACAAGATTTGATAAATCCATCATATCTTGCAGTGGAGAATGGAGCTAGCAATTGCTACAGCTTCTCAAGGCAAAGTCCCCTAACTTACTGACCATGAGAGAGAACTGAAGAAACATGTTTTACAGAACAAAAAATGCTTCTGCCCCAAACTGTATCCTATTACAATAGCAGCCAGCAATGCAGATGATCCCTCACTCAGTTTACCACAGCACAGGCAAGGTTTAGCTAAAGCAGCCTGCACCCCCCCCCCAAGGCACGTGCCTACTTTATCCCAGAGATAACCAAGGCATACAAAAAGGGCCAAAAATGATACACAGCACTGTACTATATTGGGTGAACATACAAGGAGGTTTGATTAAAATAATTATTTGGGAGATTGTGAACTTTAATAGTCATTTATTTCACTAATATTCAGTTGCTTTTTTGGGGGGATCCAACTATAGTTCATCGACTGTAGGAAACCCTTCTGTGCTCACATCATCGAGCATTTTTGTTTGTGTGTGGATTTTGAATATTAATTTACAACATTGAGTGTGTGTGGTGAAAGACAGTGAAAGTGTGCTGTGTGGGGAGGAGCGTATCTGTGTGTAGGTAGATTTAAGTTGGAGAACTAGTGATTTCTTTGTGTTTTGGTTATATTTTTGTTATATAACTGACCGTGTTAATGTACACATAGTACAATTGTCAGTAATAGTAGCAATTTTCTTGCTGTTTGTTGTGTGTATGTGGTGTAGCATTTCATAAGGTCAGGTTGTTTAAATTAGAAATTTACATTACGTGGCAGTACACTGAACTTTTGCATTTGCGTCGCATTCCTCATTGAGCATTGTACACAAACTGTTCTGTGTTGTGTGTGCAGTGTTGCATGCATCAAATATAATACACCTTTTAAAATTTGACATAGACTAGTGTATGTGTAACTAAGTGCAGCAGTGTGAACCTGCTATCCACTTCAGCTGCCTGATTTTGTACTGCGTTCGTGTTCTCTGTTGTTAGTTTTGCTGTTTGTATTGTAGTGCTGTAAAAATCAGCACTGTCTGTATTCAGTGCTCCCCCCCACCACCCCCACGTTCAAAAGTTTTTTTTTACCAGACTGGATTGTTTTTGTGAGTTTGTGATTTGTGACCCCATCAGCATCACTCGTTACTGAAGTTGTTTTAATTACGAGACAAGTCACAGTAGTCTCTTATCTGTTGCTGAAGCCACAGTTCTTTATTTTGCTTCACATCGAACCAGCATACCTCCAGTCAGAAAGTGAACATATCAAAATCTGAATTTGGTAATAATATTTGTGGTTGATCCCCCAAAATGCCTGCAAAGAGACGTGTAAGCAAAGCTGTTTCTGGCCATGGCAATGTTGGCAGTAAGAGGGTCTGTAGGCGTGGTAGTAGTACCCGGATGGAGAAGTACATTGCTGATGTGAGAAAAGGTATTTCTCCTGCAATGTTTTTTGCAGCGCAATCAGTAGCTTCACTCATAGATGGAGGAAATGATGTTTTCCCAGCCAGTGGTGTTAGTGTTACAGGTGTTAGTGGTAGTGGAGGTAGTATTAGCATTGTTGCATCAAGTTCTAATTCCGACCAGTGTACCGTATCCAAACATATTAAGTGTGAAGCAGTGCAAGTGAGTGATGACAGCGTAGCTGATGTCATACATCCCAGTAACATCCCATTAACTGAACCTGAGAATTCTGATGATCATGTCAATGATAGCAAATGTGATATTCCGTCCACCGTGGCACTTAACGTCACGCATTTTCTAGGCAGTGATTCACAGTGTGGTGAAACAATATCAGGTGATGGTGGTGTAGATGCTGATGATGAGTGTGATGACGCTGATGATGATGATGTTGCTGTAGTTGTAACATGCAGTCCACATGCTAGCATCCAAGCAGAAGATGTGGATGTGTGTGAGAGTGACGTTGATGAATATGATGGTGTAATTGACCCCAGTAGGGAACCGGAGAAAAATAAATTCAATGTGGCTGTGTCTGAGTCTGTTTGCAGGAACCCCCCCCCCCGGAAAAACTTGTGATATGCTGGTTTTAGTTGATGATGATGGTGAGGACCCAGTAATCAGTATGATAGGTAGTCATGGTGTTCATTTACAGTCCAGGTGTGCAGTGCCCGAATCATCACGTGCCCCCCCACTTCAGTGCTTAAAATAACAGACTTAAATAAGCCACATCATCAGGGACATGTTGAAAGCAGAGCTTCACACTCCCTTGTTTGGGATTTTTTTGTTCAAGATGCAAATGATGATTCAGTTGCAATCTGCCAGGTTTGCCATGTGTGTGTGTGAGTCGAGGTAAAACGGGGAGCCATCTTGGGACAGGAGGACAGCATACGCATCTTAAGAATAGGCACTTGGCTCTGTGAACCCAGCACAAGCTGTCAGCTAATACCACAGTGGGGCGTTCACCTGTGTCACCGGCAACCATAGCCAGCATGTTATCCCCTTCCATGACTGTTAAGCCCAGTAGGAAATTAAACGCAGTAGTGCGGTAATAACAGCAGAGGATTACTACAGGTATGATGAGGTGGAGGAACATAATGACTTTGAAATGTTGTCCAGTGCTCGTGAGAGTAGCAGTTTTGGTGGTGGTGGTGGTGAATGCAGTATGTCTAGTCCAAGTGGTACATCAACCCCGGTTGGCAAATCAGGCAAAATAACATCATTTCTGGGTTTGCCATCATCGCCTGTGCAACCGTCTTTATCAAATGTCCACACTCCACCCCCTGCCAAATTCATTCATCACAGAGCAGAACCATTTGTGAGCAACAACACATGCCATGCAAAACATTTAAGTTAGCCCACGTTACAGAGTGTTTTTGCACATAAGCTGAAGTACCCCCCCAATCATACAGTGTCACGTGAACTTAATGCTGATGTAGCGGAAATGCTGGCAATTGATCTTTTGCCCTTCTCCTTTGTGGAGAATTCTGGGTTCCAGTGGTTTGCTGCGTGTGCCTGTCCAAAATGGAAAGTCCCATCCAGGACATACTTTTCTACCCGTGCTGTTCCCGAGTTGTTCAGCACTGTCTCCGACTCAGTAAGACATGCCCTTCAACATTACTCCTCTCCATTCATCTATTTAAGTATGGATATGTGGACAAGTGACAAAACAACGGGGAGTTCATATCTGTGTATAACTGCACACTGGGCACAGGTGCCGGGAGTTGGTTATGATGTTGGTAGTGTGAATAATCAGTGCAGTAAGGTGGATTGTCGCGGTAGCAATCTTCCTGGAATTCGCCAGCATGCAACAATTGCTATGCACAGTGTGACCTGTTCACACACTGGTGAGAACATGTTGGACATGGTACTGACTGAAATTGACAGATGGCTGAAGCCTCTGTCCCTGACAGCTGGGTTCATAGCAAGTGACAATGGGTCAAATGTGGTGAAATGCATCACGAATGGTGGTTTTTTTCATGTTCCATGCATGGCCCACTGTTTAAATCTTGTGGTTCAGGAGTTTTTGCAGCACCCTGACATAAAGCAAATGCTGACCATTGCACAATGTATCTGCTCTCACTTTTCAAGATCTGGAAAGGCCCGTGACCAACTGCAACAGTTGCAGATACAAAACAGCCTGCCTCAGCACCGCTTGAAGCTGGAAGTCGTCACCCGATGGAACTCCACTTTATACATGGCAGAGAGGTTGTATGAACAATACAAAGCCATCTCAGAATATCTAGTTATGCACACTAGCTGTGACAGTTCCAGGGCCTCCATGTCTTTGACGACTGAACAGTGGCGCCTCATGGACTCTGTAATAACAATTTTTCGGCCTTTTGAACATGCCACACAGGCAGTGAGTGGTGAGTCTGCCTCCATTAACCAATCAATTCCACTACTGCAGGTGCTGAGGCAGACATTGGTGAATGTACAGCATGGCCTTGATGTTGCCAGAGTCGGTGATAGCAGTATGTTGCTGCAACACATGCTGACAGTATTCGACCAGAATCGTCACATTGTGAGCATTCAGCGTAGTGACAACTTTGCCATGGCAACAATGTTGGACCCACGATACAAACGTGGAATTGCATCAGTACTGGAGGGAGGGCCTGAACAGGTAAAAAATATCAGTGGTCAACTGGTGCGCTTGGTTCATGGGGCACAGAAGTCACGTGCCAAGGCAAGCAAACCTCAGCTGCATAATCCAGCTGAAGGTGTTGCTGGAGGACCATCAAGCATATCATGAAAGGGTAAGGGGACTGTAGTTCCAGGTGGTCTGTCATCCAAAGTGGGTGGCATCAACCCACTTTGGGAGGCTTTGTCTCAAGTGGGTATTTGTGAAATAAATGATTCTGGAGAACAGGCTGATGCATCAACAATTGGACTTAGTGTAGCACAGAGAATGGTTGAGTCATATTTGTCTGAAAACAGGCATCTGATAATAAGTGAAGATCCTCTTTTGTACTGGAGTGGAAAGGTCAGTGAATGGCCAGAGCTGACTGCAGTGGCACTGAAGTACCTCACATGCCCACCCTCCAGTGTAAGTGTTGAGAGTGTATTCAGCTCAGCAGGTGCAATAGTCAGGGATCGTCCGACAAACCCATCTCCTGCAAATGTTAGTTTGCTAACATTCATTAAAATGAATGAGAGGCACATACCAGCACAGACTGCAACCTCGGTATTCATACCCCGGACTAGTCATGGTGGTCTTGCTGATGTGGAAATGGAGCATCCTGGTGGCACTGGCAGTAGCTGCCTGAAATGGCCCACCACTGACGTACATGACGACACAATGGAGAAAGAATTTCCCAGTGGTCAGACTTCAGACATCGATGACTGTGAGGGCAGTTTTCTTTATGAGGATGATGATGTGGTTAATGTTGGCAGGTTTGAAGTGAAGTATTTAAAAGGTGGTGTGCAACTGCCCCCAACCCGGACCACCACCACCACCTCCAGGACTGATGCTAGCCCCTGCCACCACTGAGCTCGAGTCTGTATGCTCCCTGGACCACCATCACTGGGACTGATGTTATCCAAGTCTGCCACCATGAGTCTGTATGCCTCCCACAGACCATCACCACCACCACCACTGGGACTGATGTTAGCCACTGCCACCACTAAGCCCGAGTCTGTATGCCCCCTGGACCACCACCACCAGGACTGATGTTATCCAACTCTGTCACCACAAGTCTGTATGCCCCCCACGGACCACCACCACCACTGGGACTGATGTTAACCACTGCCACCACTGAACCCGAGTCTGTATGCCCCCTGGACCACCACCACCACCGGGACTGATGTTATCCAAGTCTGCCACCATGAGTCTGTATGCCCCCCACGGTCCACCACCACCACCGGGAATGATGTTAGCTACTGCCACCACTGAGCCCGAGTCTGTCTGGGCCACCACATCCATCAGCCGCAGACACAAAGCTTCTTAATATTTAAACCATAAAGTGAGTATGTGTACTCAGTCATGTTTGTTATGCTGCTTCACCTCCTTTAGTTTTATGTTTTTCTTTTCCGTGGCTTTTCAGAGCCACAATGGTAAAACACATACGGTGCACTTATTTTGTTTCTTTTACGGGGTAACCGAAAAAGGCTCCATCGATAAAAGACGTTGGGATGGGAATGGTACTGTAGCTGTAACATACAAAGAGGAAGCAATGTAATATCCATGTGAAATCCATTCTGGCAAGTATGAACATTTTATTTAATCTGTTTCATTGTGCTGTGAAGACTGCAGGAAATATTGCACGCAGGTTGTGAGAACCAGGGAGGGACACATAACAATTAAGTTGTAAAAAGTCATTTATTTCTTTTTTTAGGAAACTTCAAGATGCTTTGGTGTTCTGTCAAAGTGGCCATATCCCAAAAGTTCTTCAAAATTAGGCATTCCCTTCCCCCGAGCTGGGGCACACATATCAACATGCAGAAGTCGTTTCATTACATGACCATCATAAGTACCAGCCTCCAGATGGATGCTGATGAAATCTGTGAAGAAGTAACAAAATAAGAAACCATTCGATACAAACCTGCCAATATGATTGCCTTCCCCAGAAAAAAAAAATACTTACCTTCATGTGCTCGAGAGTTATCTGTTTCCAATTTCAGTGCCAAAAATTCTCTTTGACACTTGAATGTGCACACCAACAGTTTCTGTGTGACTGTGATGGAGAACAATACCATAAGTACATATCCATGATTGTCAACCCCCCTCCCCACCAAGAAACTTCATACTAACTATATATATATATATATATATATATATATATATATTTATAAAATGGTGTGGTAAAATCATAAAAATCCCACTTATACAATTGGACAAAACACGTCACATGACCGGTGCATTATTTCCCAACGACCAGCACCTTCCACTAGAGCCTGCGCTTGAACTACTTTCCAGTCCTCAAAACCTTTCACCAGCAGCAAGACCACTCCACACCTGGTGCAGCTAGACACCCACACTAACACACATATGCAACTGACACCTACACCTCATAAGTAAATATACCAGTAGTAGCCCACACTGTAGAAACAGATCTCTTCATCCTACCATTAATGTTTACTTAAAATTTAATTTAAAATCAAAACCTGCCTGCCATTTTACAGTGTCACAGTGTACAACCACTTTATTACCGTAACCACTGTGACCAATCAGTCTGATTAACAGAAACCTAACTGTATATATAAAATTAGAACATACATTCTTTTTTGTCTTCTATTTCTGTAAAAAGCTGCCTTTCCACTGAGAATACCGCTATCTGCACGACTTACCACGCGAATAAAGACATCGACCGGGTGTCATTTTTAGTGAGAAGAATACGAAGCGAGTAAGCCGCAGTTGTGTTTAAAATCAGTGACTTTGTGCTGTTTCTTCTTCTTCGCACAGGCGATATTGGCCAGCGTGAACTGGCTTATTTGAGCGTTAGCGCTGGTAATTTTAGAACGCAGACGGAGCGGTGAGCCGAGTGTTGCCATGGCAACACCGCCGTCACTCCTTCTACCTTCCTAAAAATTGCCGACTCGCCTGATCTATCCCCGCCCTTCCGCATACAATATGGAACTACTATTAACGAAGGCAACAGAAACTAGCCACAAGGCAGTCACTTTTCTGATTTTTTAACACAGCACGCTTACTTTCAGCTCAGAATAGCTTCTCACTTTCTAAAATGAGCACCCCGTCACGCTTACATTTCGCAATTAAAGGGAAAGTCCTTTAGACATAGTTTTTTTCACACCAAAAAGGCTACTAAAAGTTAAATTCATCTACAAATACAGTTCTTTTCACACCAAAAGTGCTCCAATCATACTTGCCTCCCATTTTTCAATACAACTTATTGTACACCCTCACAACATATCATTTAATTACCAACTACACAGAAGGACTACTTTTTCCACCCACCCCCCAAAAATCTATAGCTATTTTTATAAGATAGATATACATTTCTGAGGTAACAGATTTCTGATACTTATCGCCTTTAAGGGTGCTGACGACTCGCCCGCGGCCCCAGTCTGCATAACGCACACCGCGCTTGGCGTGATATCAGAGCGCCGACTGCACACCTGTGGAGTGGTATATCTATTGGCATATACAGTATATATATACTGTATATATACACATATATACTCAACAAGGCTACTACTGGTGTACAGCCAAAGGGCACCCTTCAATCCAGTTGAGATGATCACATTGCATTTGCTCAAATCATCTGTCAGAACACATTGAACCAGCAATACAGTACTCACAGTTATCATTTTATACTGGTGTATGTGTTGAAACACTCCCATTTCACTATCTAACCACTTGTCAATTTTCTGCAGACAGGCAGGATGCATTTTGGGCCTGCAGAAAAAAATCTGGGGACTCTGTGCCACTTCTGTGCACATGACTGAGTGTGCCATTAATTTTGGGGGACTTTGTATGTGTTGAAACACTCCCATTTCACTGTTTAAGCACTTGTCAATTTTCTGCAGACAAGTAGGATGCATTTTGGGCCTGCAGAAAAAATCTGGGGACTCTGTGCCGCTTCTGTGCGCATGACTGAGTGCACCATTAATTTTGGGGAACTTTGTATGTGTTGAAACACTCTCATTTCACTGTATAACCACTTGTCAATTTTCTGCAGACAAGCAAAAAAATCTGTGAACTCTGGGCCACTTTTGTGTATTCTGTGATTGTTGCTGTGAGCTCATGATGTCATGCTGCCATTTTCACAATTAGAGCAGCAGTGCAAGAATGTCCTCACAGCTTTGAATTGTACTTTTTATGTTGCTTGCACTCATGTGCAAGAAACATAGTGCCATCATCAGAGATTTCGGAGGTGTGTCACCTCCTTCTCCAATTCAGTCAGTGTAAGGCATGGTTTCAAGTCAATGCATTTTGAGCTGTGTATGACACTCCAAAATGCAGTGGCATACAGTTGAAAGGGAGTTACGCTCAGTGAGCACCGATAAGATATGCTGCTCACGCAGCCCCCCCACCCGCAGGTGTGCGCGCCAAGACGCACTGTATAGCCGACGGGTGCCCAATCCCCGGCTGAGCTAGTCTCTCCAGTAGTAGGTACCATGCTGGAGCCCACCCCAGTGTGGCAAGCAGTCCTTGCTGACGGGGTGCCCAATCCCATCGGCTGAACACCCTCGTTCTGTGCCACGCTGGGAGCCCACCCCAGCGTGGCAATAACTTCCATGGCCGACGGGGTGCCTAATCCCCCATCGGCTGAACGCCTCCAACATCCTTGTGCCATGCTGGGAGTACATCCCAGCGGGCAAACGGTCCCACGACGCCTTTTTTAACCTGTAAAACAAAACGTCCCGCGGCGATCTCCCGACCCCCCACACAACCTGCACCCACCCACTGCGCACCCAGCCTTCCCACACTTCCTGCTCACCCCATACTTACCTCTGACCCGCGCGACAATCTTCGTGGACCGGAACACGCTCTGCACTCTTCAAAGCCGACCGCGAACTGAGGAAATGCCGTAAGCTGTATAATAGAATAAATAGGGGTTTCAACTTTGTTGCATATCTCAGGTATTTTGGGTTTTGCCAAATTTTCAACATGGGGTTTTGGACCTTCTCATGAATGATCACTGTCATGGTGTTATTCGCCCAAGGTTGATTTCGCGAGTGACTGCGAAATCACCTTTGAGCCTGAATACCACCATGACAGTGACATTATTCATGAGAAGGGGTCCCAAAACCCCATGTTGAAAATTTGGTGCCAAAATTCTAAAATGACTGTTTTATGAGCATGTGTTGCGTAGTTCCTACGCAGGCTCGTAGTTCATTTAAATTTCAATATTTTCACCCAGATTTTCAACATTGCCATTTTACCACACCTTCTTATGAGAGTAGAGCTGTCATTTTCACATCTCACCTAAAATGTGTTTCCACCATGTAGCATAGAATGGCGCAGTCGGTGTGCGAATCAATGTATCGGACAAATTAAGAAAATTACAGTGACACTGTTCATGAGCAGAGGTCTTAAATGGCTCTGTTGAAAATTTGGTGAAAAAAATTCCTAAATGACTGTTTTACGAAAGGCATGCTATGCAGTTCCTACGCACGTACCGTAAGTTCGCAAATTTTCAATATTTGCACTCCAATAACTTCCAAATACCTAAACAGCACATAGAAACAAGCAACATTTGGCATTTACAAATGCTTGTTTATGCTACTTTACACTGCCACAGCCACCACTAGTTACCTCTGAGCCGTGACTTGAATGACATGCTTCTTTTCACAATTTATGTCTGCTTTCTTTACTTGACGACTTTTTTTCATGTATGAAAAAAAAAGAGGACACCTTTCAGTATTGTTCTCACCAGGTTTGTACTCTTTTTTTGCAGCTGCTTTTCAATAAATATTGTTCCGTGCTGTCATAAAACACTGACTGCTGCATAATTGTTAATTTACAACAGAAGTGATATATAACAACTAACTAATGCAATGGAGAAAAGCAGAGGAAAACAATAACAAACACCTGGTCAGAAGTTGAACCAATTTAAAAGGAATGCTACTTTCATTATTTCACACATAAACAAGCATTTGTCAATGCTGAATGTTTGCTTGCTGGCATTGGTAGTGTAGGAGTTACAGAGCTGCATAATAGGAATGGCAGTGAAGTACTGAACTGAAACCAACTCCACCACCACCCTGCAGATAGTGACAGGCATTGGGGTGTGCCTTTGGGTCATCAGGGATAATGGCCAAGCCATTTCACCACACCCTACCATGCAGACACCGACAAGTGTCACGGTGTGCCTTGGGGTCTTTGGTCTTATGCGCACCTATTACATCAGAAAATATTGTGAGATGGGTGCAGTATAGGAGAATGGGGTGAACTTGGAATAAGAGTCTAAGGAACACCTTGATGCCTCTCAGTGGCTGGAGGGTGTGGGTGGGGGTGGAATGGTATGAGCATTGCAGGTGATAATCCCAAGTCACAGCCCTGATGCCTGTCATTCTCTATAGGGTGGGGTGTTATGGTTGAAAACCCTAATGCCTCAGGCATTCATTGGTATTTTCACTCCAAATTTTCAACATGGGTTTTTTGTGACCCCCACCTCATGAACAGTGGCAATATCAGTTTGTTAGCCAAAAGCTGCTTTTGCACAGCGACTATGGCATTTGTCACCCAGGTGCAAAACACATTCTGAACAGGATGTGAAATGACAGCTGTACTGTTCATGGAGGTGTAAAATGGCAATGTTGAAAATCTGCAGTGAAAATATTTAAAAAAACGGTGAAGTCACGAGCGCAGTATAGAAACTGTGCAACGCGGCAATCTGTAATGTAATTAGTTTAGGAATTGTTTACAGCAGATTGTCAACACAGGCATTTTGGGACCCAGGGTCATGAACAGTGTCACTGTGATTTTCTTAATCTGTCCCGAACAATGATTTCTCACAGCGACCACGTATTTCTGTGCTGAAAGTGTGAAAACACATTTTGGCCATGTTGTGAAAAATGACAGCTGTACTGTTCATAAGGAAGTGTGGAAAGATGCCACTGGTGAAAATCTGGACTGAAAATATTAAAAATTCATGAACTTATGAGGGTGCATGGAAACTGTGCAATGCTCACTCGTAACACAGTCATTTTTAGGAATTTTTTCACCAAATTTTCAAAATAGCCATTTTAACACCTCTGCTCATGAACAGTGTCACTGTGATTTTCTTACTGTGTCCCAAACATTGATTTCATACACTGATCGTGCCCATCATGTGCTACATGCGAGAAACACATTTGGGTGAGATGTGAAAATGACAATGTATTTCATAAGGAAGTATGGTCAATGGCAATGCTGAAAATCCAGAGGAAAGGATAAAAATTACGTTGGTTCCCATGAGCCAAGCGTGAGGAAATACGCAACGCATGCTGAGAAACAGTCATTTTAGATGCCATCAAATTCTCAACATAGGCTTTTGAGAGCCCACCTTATGAACACTGGCACTGTCACTTCGTTA
Organism: Neoceratodus forsteri; assembly: GCA_016271365.2. NCBI lineage: Eukaryota > Metazoa > Chordata > Ceratodontiformes > Ceratodontidae > Neoceratodus > Neoceratodus forsteri. The sequence goes on along the minus strand of CM028129.1, from coordinate 1,701,588,488 downwards.
CTCAGTCCTGAAAGGTGATTTTGCGCAGTGACTGTGAAATCATCCTTCGAGACCGATTAACGCCATGACAGTGACAGAATTCATGAAGAGAGGTCCTAAAAACCCCATGCTGAAAATTTGGTGCCAAAATTCAAAAAAATGCCTGAGATATGCATCAAAGTTGAAAAAACCCTATTCATTACATTATACAGCTTACTGGCATTTCCTCAGTTCGTGGCCAGCTTTGAAGGGTGCAGACATGTTCCTGGACCACCGAAGATCGTCACACTGAGCTACGGAGGTAAGTATGGGGTGAGGTGGGGGTGTGGGGAGGCAGGGTGCACAGTGGGTGGGGGTGGGTGGAAGAGGAGGGTGAAGACAGCAGCGAGGGAAGGTTTTTTTCTTCAGTTTTTTTTTATTTGGACTACTCAGGACATTTGCCATGCTGGGGTGGGCTCCCAGCGTGGCAGCTGGAAGGCTGTTGGGGGGCAGTGGAGCCGATGGGGGATTGGGCACCCCTGTTGGCCACAGGACCTGTTGCCATGCTGGGGTGGGCTCACAGCGTGGCACCCGATAGTCTGAAGGGGCAGTAGAGCCGACAGGGGATTGGGCACCCCCCTTGGCCATAGTAGTAGACCAGGGAGGGGCTGTAGACATGGCCTACCTAGATTTTAGCAAGGCATTTGATACAGTCCCACACAAAAGATTAGTACACAAAATAGCCAGTCTTGGAGTGGGTCCCAAGGTGGTAGCCTGGATAAAAAATTGGCTAGACAACAGGACACAAGGGATAGTAGTAAATGGAGTACACAGTGAAGAAAGGAGGGTTACTAGAGGGGTACTGCAGGGTTCAATACTGAGACCGGTCCTTTTTAATGTCTTTATAAGTGACATTGCAGAGGAACTGGAAGGGAAAGTATGTCTCTTTGCAGATGACACAAAGATCTGAAACAGGGTTGATACACAGGATGGAGTGGAAAGGATGAGAAGGGACTTGGCAAGGTTGGAGGAATGGTCAAATGTATAGCTCAGATTCAATGCAAAGAAGTGCAAGGTAATGCACATGGAAACAAAACCCAGGGAAGTGCACAATGGGGGTGAGATACTGACAACAGTAAAATAGAAAGGGACCTGGGGTAATTATATCAGATGACCTAAAGGTGGCCAAGCAATGTGAGAAGGCAGTAAGGAAGGCTGGGTGGATACTGGGATGCATAGAAAGATGCATCAATAGTAGAAAACAGGAAGTTGTTATCCCTCTGTACAGACAGTTGGTGAGACCCCACCTGGAGTACTGTGTGCAGTTCTGGAGACCCCATCTCCACAAAGACATAGAGTGGAGGCTGTCCAGAGGAGGCAACCAAATGGTGCAGGATCTGCACCAGAAGACATACGAAGAAAGACTAAAGGAGCTTAATATGTATACTCTTGAGGAAAGAAGGAGAGGGACATGATAGAAACTTCAAGTACCTCAAGGGAATTAACAAAGTCCAAGAGGGTAGCATCTTCCAGAAAAGAGATGTGCAAGAACAAGGGGGCACAATTTGAAGATAGAGGGGGGATGGCTCAGAGGTAATGTGAGGAAGTATTTTTTCACTGAGAGGGTTAAGGATGCATGGAACAGCCTCCCTGAGGAGGTCGTGGAGTCAAGAACAGTGGGGGACTTCAAGAATGCATGGGACAGGCATTAGGCAGTCCTAGTGGCAGGTAAGAGGAAGTAAGCTGTTGGTTAACTAGGATCTGCAGCTTATCTGTTAGGTAGGAAAATGGGAAGACTAGGTGGGCCAAGCAGTCCTTATCTGCCATCAAATTCTATGTTTCTAAGTTTCTATACAGACTGCGGGGGGAACAGTAGAACTGACGGGATTGTGCACCCGTCAGCCATACAGTGTAATGTGGGAGAGGTAGGACCACATGAGCACGATATGCGTACTTGCGTGTGTGTGGGGAGGGGAGGGCTCACCAAGCAGTGCCTCCTTTCAACTGTATGGCACTGCATTTTGATCGTCAAGACTATGTTTCTTGCACATGCGTGCAAGCAAACATAAAAAGGTAGTACAGCAGACTCACTCAAGTTCGTAAATTCTCATTTCATTCCAGTCAGCCAGGATGTAAGTAGAGGAACTTGTAACATAGCATTAAAAAATATAGGTCAGAGTTATCAACAGATTGTTGCGCTGCTGCTTTACAGACATTCGCCACGTTACATAGTAAGGGATGGTGATACACATAACCTAATATCTGGGGGCCTTACTTCCACTGGAATATTTCTTGCTCCACAGAGTGCAATATATATCTGGGAAAACCACCATAATTTCATTACAGTGTGTCACGTGGCGGAGGATTTCCCGTTCAGAAAAGCCCCCCACATTCTGCCCCCCCTTTCTCAGCAACATTAGGACGTGATGCCAGGAGGAGTGCAGGTGCATGCTCCACTACAGTGAACGTCCAGCAGATATCCCAATATTTCGTTATGTTATAAGGTTCACTTTGTGGTGAAATGTGGGAACATTTCCACTACCAAGGCTTTTCTAACAGGAAACGTGCCCACACATTTCAAAACAAACTGACCATTATAACATAAGGAAAAATTCGGAAAGTTGCAGGACAATCGGACATTCACTGTAATGGAGCATGCACACGCGCTCTCCCTGGCTTCACGTCCTGATGTTGCTGAGAAGAGGTGTAGAATGTGGGCGGCTTTTCAGAATGGGAATTCCTCCGCCATGTAACACACTGTAATGAAATTAGGGGCAGTTTTACACAGAACTGTATTGATTATGTGGAGCAAGAAAGATTGCCCTGGAAGGGAAAATGTGGATTACTAAACAACAACAAAGAAAATACACACAAAAAGAGTACAACACAACAGTGGGATGGGGGGCAGAAAACAATATCTTATTGTGGCCGTGGGATGCTGTGGTGGTCCAGCAGCAAGTACAGCATTGTTATTATTTGCTGCTGCTGTGCTTCGATGGTGCAACTTGCTGCTGCAAAGCACCCACCCTCACACTGTTCTCCTCCAGGGCTGCCCACACCAAGTTGAGGTCTGACTGTGTTACAGGGACTGTGGTGGGGTCCACTGCAGGAGGAAATCCAGGGAGTGGTTGTGGAGAGGGTGGTGCTGGTGGCTGTGGTGGTGTCGGAGGTGGTGCAGCTGCTCCACTGGCCCTCCACCGGCTGCGGCGGAGAGGCACATGTTGTTCATCAGCAGCACCCTCTGCCACTGCCACAGAAGGGCCAGCAGTTGGACATCTGGACCCTTACATGGCAGCCTGCCACTCCACCCTGTTGTGGTTCATCATGTGGGTGCGCTGGCCCTTGGTCCCCAAATGTGTCCCCTGGGGACCACGGTGCACCGTCACACCACAGAGGCGGCACACCACCACTGTGCTGTGCCCCCCAACACAGTCAAAAAACTCCCACACTGGGGAGCTGTGGGGGGGACCAGACACATTTCTTGAACCACCAGGATTTTCCAAGGCCACCTCCTGTGGCTGAGAAGGTGGTGGAGGGGGTGCTGCTGGAGCACCTACATCTACCAGCAGTGGTGGTGGTAGTGGCACACAAGGTGCATTGACAGCACACACTGGTGGCACTGGCGCTGCTGCTTCAGCACGGAGGGGGGGTACCCCAGAAGTTGGGAGTGGTCCAGCCTGACATGACCACCCCATGACCGCACTTCCCTCCTCAGATGCTCGCACCCACAGGCCACTGACTCTCCTTCCAAAGGCTCCATCTCAACTCCTCCCAGTCCCGTCAATCCGGCACACACAAACACACACACACACACACACACACACACACAGTCACACACACACAGACACACACAGTCACACACGCACCAAACAAAACTTCTAAAAAAAAATTCACTAACAAAAAAAAATCACAAGCACAACACTAAAATTAAACAGATATAGCTTTTAAAAAAGCTGTTGTGGCTGCAGTAAAGAACTAAAGCATCAGATCTCTCCTTCTCTCTCCACAGAGCTTTCTCACTCTACAAATGCAAAGGAGAAAGTAAAACTGCTTCTCTGACTCACTTCCTTCCTATCTGGCTAAACCATGTGACTTACAGTACTGTAAGCCATGTGATGTGTAGGGGGCTGCCTATTTACATGACACTTTGCCTTACTTCGCCTCAAGGCATTATGGGCAATGCAAAGTGGTAATGATAATGAGAAGTGAGCACTTTGCATTAGTCACTTCGTGTCCACTTCGCGTCCACTTCGCCGGCAGAATTTAAATTCGCTGCATCTCTAGGAACCATACAGAATGAATAACTTGACTGCACCAAGGGATCTGAAGGCTCACTCTACCAGAGCAATCGCAACTTCCTGGGCAGAGAAAAATGGGAATACTGCAGAGGAAATCTTTAGCAGCATGTAAGGACTAGGTAGAAGACAACACATCTGGCCCACCCTAGCAAAGGATTATGGCTTTTTAATGACCCATGATGTCATGAATGTGGAGTGCCTCAGAGATTATCCCCCACAATAGTAGTTTACTCACCTGGTAAAGGTGATTGTTGGGGAATACATCTCTGAGGCAGTCCACATCCCACCCAACAGACGTGTGAAAGATTCAACAAGTTTTCATACATTGTATGAATGTATGATACTCGCTATTACAAATTAGCAGGTTTGGACATCACCGACGTCTATATGTATAGAGTAATAACAAAATACAGTTACACAACAATTTTCTACCTCTAAGTGGTCACTACATATCTACACTCATTAACAGCAAAAGGTATTAACAGATTATTGTTACAGATACAGCTTTGGAATACATCAAACTGCCCTTAGGACAACAGACCCCCCTCTCAGGTGGGGGATAGACTTTCTTCAAGTCACATGTGCATCAAGCAACCTATCAGGTGTACACAACCCATGATGTCATGAATGTGGAGTGCCTCAGAGATGTATTCCCCCACAATCACCTCTACCAGGTGAGTAAACTACCATTTTGAACCAATGGGAATTTTTTCTGTTTTTTTCTGCATGATCTGGGTGTTAAAAGTATGGGATTTTCTAAATAACTGTCATTAAGCTTCCGAGAAAGGACTTGTTGGTCCGAAAGCTAAAGAACTTTGTTCTTTTTGTTACATCTATGTTGGTCCAATAAAAGGTATCAAATCATTTGCTTCTGGATCTGTTCTTAGTAATAAGAAATAAGGGTGACAATTACAAACAAGCATTTGTCTATGTCAAATGTTGCTTGCTTATATGTGCTGTTTAGGTATTTGGAAGTGAAAGTACCATGCCTAAGAACTGTCATGTGCCCCCCCAAGACATCCACTTGTGTCTTTCTGTTCAGTATTCACAGAAGAGGGGAAGGGGCAAGGGCCACAGCAGTACAGCAGCTGCAAAGGCATGACGAGATGGACAATAGTCCATTCACAGACAGAAGAATCCTGCAGAAGGTGAGTAAATTGAAGGTGGACAAAGCGATGAGACCAGATGGCATACACCCAGGGATATTAAAAGAACTGTGAAGGAAAATAGCAGTACCTGTGGCAGCCATGTTCACTGAGCCATTCAACACAGGGGTGGTACCAGAGAATTGGGGGAGGGCAAATGTGGTCCCTCTATACAAATACAGCAGTAGGGAGGAGGCTGGAACTATCGGCCAGTCAGCCTCACTTCAGTAGTGGGGAAGATCATTGCTTAAAGAAAGGATAGTGGGGCATCTAGAAGCCATTGGAGCCCAGGACCACAGGCAAGATGGATTCATAGTGGGGAGGCCATGTCAGATAAATCTGGTTGATGTCTTTGACTGGGTGACAAAGGAAGTAAATCATGGTGGGGCACTGGACAATGCTTACCTTGATGTAAGCAAAGGCTTTGACACCGTCCACCATCCCACATAGGAGGCTGATAAAGTATCTGAGTAGGCTGGGCATGGGGGAAAGGGTGGTAAACTGGGTTAGAAACTGGGTAACAGACAGGAGGCAGAGAGTAGTAGTAAATGGGGTGCAGTCTGGGGAGAGGGGGTGACCAGTGCAGTGCTGCAGGGATTGGTCCTGGAGCCGGTCCTGTTCAATGTCTTCATTAGTGACATTGCAGAAGGGCTGAAGGGAAAGGTCTGTCTGTTTGCAGATGACACCAAGATCTGTAAGACAGTAGATACCCCTATTACCCCACAGGGGTGGAGAAAATGAGGAGGGACCTGGGGAAGCTTGAGAAATGGTCTGAGGACTGGCAACTGAAGTTTAATTCAAAAAAGTGCAAAATTATGCACCTGGGACACAGAAACCCTGGGGAGAGGTACAGGATGTGGGGAAGGGGGGAGTTGTTGACAGTCACAAGGAAGGAAAGGGACCTGGGGGGGGTTCTTATTTCAGATTACCTGAAAATGTCAAAGTGGTAAGGCAGCTGGGAGGGCCAGTGACATGCTGGGGTGCATAGGCAGGGGTATCACCAGCATAAGGAGGGAGGTAGTGATGCCATTATATAAAACCACGGTCAGGCTTCACATGGAGTACTGTGTGCAGTTCTGGAGGGAGCACCTTCGTAAGGATATTAACAGGCTGGAGATGGTCCAGAGAAGGGCGAATGAGATGGTACAGAGCTTGCAACACATGACTTATGAGGAGAAATTCAGGGACCTCAATATGTACTCACTGGAAGAGAGGAGGGAAAGAGGGGAGATGATTGAAACATTCAAGTACCTGAAGGGTATAAATATAACTACTGAGAAGCAGGAGATGGCTGCTATAGGCATATGTACCAGCTTCTGTGTGATATTATTTTGTTCTTATAAATCTGCAATCTCCAGTATTTCAGTAACCACATGACCACACTTCCTTCTTTAGGCAATTTTATGCTGGTTAATGCCTGGTGTCAGATGGCAGACCGAGGGCTCACCAGATTGTGTTGCCATTTGAAAAACTTCATAGAGTGTTCTTTTACTGGTAAGCATTTTGGAAAGCTGGTGAAGATCTCACAATTTTTACTATGATTTTATCTCCTTATGTCTGTCCCCTTTGGTCCCCCCATTCCCACACCCCAGCAGTCATCAGTGGCCACAGCTGCAGCCTTCTTCTTGCCAAGATGGTGGGTGAGAAACATAGAAACATAGAAGTTGACAGCAGATAAGGACTGCTTGGCCCACCTAGTCTGCCATTTCCCTACCTGATGGATAAGCTGCAGATTCTAGTTAATTAATAGCTTACTTCCTCCTACGCCCCAGTAGAATTGCCTTATGTCTGTCCGTGAGCAGCTACCTTCACAGTCTGTGAAGTCTGAAGTCTTTCAGTGCCGCTTATTGGTCATCTTCCAACAGAGGCGAGGCGCTGCCAGCTGAAAACTAACTCAGGACAAGCAGGTTTCAAAGTGGGGAAGAAATGGAGTGAGCAAGAATCAAGTACTCATTCAGATGCGGCATCGATTTTAAGATCAGCATACTGGTGTGGACACTGCAAATAGAACCCCAGCTCTTTAAGCAACCTTATAAAGAGTAAAGGCTTCTCGAAGCACTGGGGTTCTGTTTATTGCACTGTAAGTGGGCTGCATCTAATTCGGTAATGTACTGTACTTTACATCTGGATGTATGATAGGCCCAACTTTAAATAAACACTGCACCTGAATGAACACATGATGCCACAGAAACATAGAATTTGTCAGCAGAAAAGGATGGATCAGCCCACCCAGTCTGCCCAAGTGTTCTCTACCTACTTGTAACTCCTGCCTGTATATGTTACTGCATGTCTTATACTGCTTGCGTCCATCAGGACCTCCTTGTGAATGAGCTTGCTTAATGGATTTTTCCTGCAATGAAGTTGAACCTACTCCACTTCCATAGCCCTATTGATCTCCGTTGACTCCCTCCTTCCCCTTTTTCTAATATATCCCTATGTTTATCCCATGCATGCTTCATGCCTCCTACCATTTTAGCTTCCACCACTTCTCCTGGCAGTCTGTTCAAGGTGTCTACCACCCTTTCAGTAAAGAAATATTTCTTCACATCTATCCTGAATGCCCCCACCCCCTGCTTCATTGTATGTCCCTTGGTTTGGGTGCTCATCTTCATTTGAAGGAAACTCCACAACTGTGCCCTCTTTACCCCTGTGAGGTACTTTGTAGGTCTTGATGATGTCACCTCTCGTCCTCCTCTCTTCCAGAGTGTACATGTTGAGATTCTTCAGCCTTTCCTTGTAGGAATTCCTGTGAAAATTCTGAACCATTTTAGTCGCCATCCTCTGGAAAATCTCCACCTTTTGTCCTTTCTGAAGTGTGAACTCCAAAACTGGACACAGTATTCCAGCTGGGGGTAAAGCAGGGAGTGATACAATGGCAGCACAACATCCCTCCTCCTCCTACTGGGAGATGCCACTCCTTATGCACCCCAGAATCCAATTTGCCCTGCCCATAGCCTTGTCATACTGTACTGCCATCTTGAGGTCCTCTGATATAATAACCTCAAGGACCCTTTCATGTCTAGTGAGTATCAGTACTTCCCCCATCCTATACCCAGCATCGGGTTCCTATGCTCTAGGTACATGATTTACTACTTGTTGGCACTGAAACCCAAGTAAGTAAGAAAATGGAATTGATTTGAATGAATAGCAGGCTTTTAAGCAGCTTTTCAGGGATGTGTATGTGTGTGTGTGTGTGGGGGGGGGGCTCTGCTACTATAAGTATTTGCTTTTGATTCGGTATAATTTGTGAACAGACTAACCGTGCTCCCCACTCCGTGTGTTATATCAGACATAAAGAGCCCAAATAGCATTGGGCCAAGCATTGAGCCCTGTGGCACCCCACTTGTCACTGCTCTGGGTGCCGAGAGGTACCCCACCACCACCGCCCTCTGCACCCTTCCCTGTAACCAGTTCTCTATCCATTTAGTCAGACCACCTTCCATCCGTACCCCTCCTTCTCCTCAGTCTTCTCCTCCTTGGCTTGTGTCCCTTCTCCCGGTATGGTAGTCCGCACCCTTTCTCCTCCTTATTCTTACCGGGGGGTGGTGCCTTCTGTATTACACTCAGACCAGTCTGCCAGACCCCTTCCAGGATTACTACACCTCCGTCTTTACCTATATCCAGGGTGGTGGTGAGATCATCAGGCTCCCCTCTCCGGACCTTTCTACCAACATCAGTCTTTTGGCCACACACCCCCATTTGTTTAAATCCACCTTAGTAGAAAAATACCCCTGTAATCCTGCCTTTTTTTTTTTTTACATATTTTCTCACCGGGCTATGGTTCGCTTGGTCATCTCGATGGACCCCCTAGCCCTGCCCCCAACATCAGGCTGACTTGCTCACCTCCACGGATTACCCCATGGTGGGGAGGTGAGGAGCTTCCCAGGTCGACCCACTGGAGCAGGATCTGGTTGAGGATGTGCCATTCGGGGCAGGGGGGGTTGGAAGCTCATGCTGCCTGTCCATAGCCCATTTTCCACTTTTCTCCCCTTTTCGGAGTGCGTACGTGCAATGACGCTTAGGCACAGCATTCCAATGTCTGCCACATTCCGCCACCCTTTACTACACTGCTGTAGTAGCACCTGCGGTCATCACCAGGGACTGCTACAGAGTGGTGGGTCCCTGGATTCTGCCCCGGAATAGGAGAGCAGTCCTTAGGATGCTCAATCCTATCCCTCCCTTGCTAACCCCTGGCAGCACGGGCTTGCATCCGAACCCCGGTCGCCAGCATGGTGTGGTGTGTAGAGTCCAGCTCCTCAACCCTCAGGGCCAGTGGCCCGGCAGCAATGCTGCCTTTAATTCTCCCCTCCCCTTCCTGCTCCAGTGTACCCTGTCCCCCACGTATAAGTTACTGTTCCCCCCAGACTCTACCCAGTTAGTCATTAACCCATAATATTTCGTGTGGCACCAATTCCTCAGCCACTCGAACTCCTCAAGCCTACCCTTCCTCCCCATGCTTGCACATGGCACCAGCAGTACCTCCAAGAATGCCACTGACTTCCCCACCCCCTCACACTGCCTGCCCAAGTACTCAAACCTCCCCCCTCACTACTTGCACAGTGCCCCCTGCCGAGTTGTTGTACCCACATGCAACAGTAAAAGAGGTTTCTTCCTCCCCCTCACTGCACGCTTGAGCAGTGCCTGCCCTACCCCTCCTGCAGTCAACCTGGGGACAGCTTCAACCCAAATGTGGCTGTGCCTTTCCTCCTTTCTGGCCATCTCACCCATTTCAGTATAGAATCCCCCAGGATGAGTACCCCTCTGCCTCTAACCCCCTTTCCCTTCTAATGCCCCTTCCACCACCCCAGTATTCGTTCTTCCCTGCCTCGTACCCCCACCAACTGCACCCTCTGTGACTTCTATATCTGTACCCCCTACTTCCGCCTCACCCCTTTTCACTGCCATATTCCTCCCATCCCCCTTGAACCCCTTCCCAGCCTGACTACTTCCTACTGGGCTTCCCATGTCGACCTCCCCTCCTCCCCTGCTGATTTCCAACCCCTCTCCTATCCCTGCTGTTGTTGATTTAGAGCCCCCATTCCCTTCTACCCCGATAGTGATGCCCTCCCATCCTTCACCCTTCCCGTAGCCTTCTCTCCTTCAGTCACCACCCCTCCCTTCCTTACTAGCCCCCTTCTACCCTTTCGTCCTCACTATCTTTTCCCCTACCTGTTGCCATTCCACCTCATGCCCTGCTTGTCCTCCCTTCAGTATGTTCCTGCCCCCGTCCCATAGCAGAGTTCTAATTCATTCCAGTCGATACCCTCCCACATCTCTTCCCCTATCAGTTCCTCCTACTTGTTGCCATCTGTGCCACCCTGGTCCCTCCTCACTGCAGCCATCCACTCTCTCCCGTACTCTCTTGGTCTCTTCCTCCCCATCAGGAGGCTCCCACCTCGCCTCGGGCACCCCGTCCCTTCTCTTCTCTTTTCTGTTAGTGTCTCTGATACTGGGGTCAGTTTCAGTCCCTACTTGTTCTTTTTCCATCCCCGTTTGCCATCCCCTATTCACCCCCCCCAGGATGCCTACCATAGTCATCTGCCCTGCCACTTAGACTCCTTCCTAATCTCCACAGTTCCTCCCTCAAACTAGCCAGTTATCTACAGACCATACACCCCCCCATCCTCCAAGCCCAGTCCAGGATCATGGCACACCCTGTACACCCCTCCACCCTTCCAAAGATGCCCGTCCTATTGACATGTGGCACCTACCCCATTGTGGCCCCCATCTTATGTTATGGGCTGTTATTCCCAGGTTCTGTACCCTACTACAACTGTTAGACCCCTATTTACTCAAATTCCTGCCCCCCCCACACTAGTCCCCCTACTGACCCCTTGCCGACCAGGGTAATTCAGTTTCAAATCTCATCCGTTGGATACTGTATTACTGCAGCAGTCCTAAAGCCTCCTTGTCCGGTTTTCACCCCTCCGCTACTATACTTTTTGTTCTTGGCTCTCATATAGTTTCACTTAGCCCAATTAGAAATCCTATTGCACTCCAAGTATTACTCAGCTCAGTTAGAGGACTAAACAGAACAAATAAATATTTATTATTACAGCAATCATAACAGTATAGCTCAGTACTTAGCTCAGTTAGAGAAAGAAACAGAACAACTAAATCTGTATTATTAGAGCAATCCTAAAGTATCCAATCATTGCTTTGTCTCCACTCTAGAGACCCTGCTGTAATATAGGACCACAGAGGACCATGGGTGGGAGGGGCTACTCTAAAGTCCCGGCAGAGCTCCGTTGAGCTTGCTCACTCCCCTCTCTCACTCGCTTGTTCTATTTCACCTGATGCTGCAGACTGTCCTTTTGTACTGGGCTCCTGCTTGCATTAGTGCATTTTTCTGCCCATAAAGAAATCTGCAGCAGTCCCGACACAGCTAGGTTGAGCTCACTCACCCCCCTCTCTCACTTGCACGTTCTATTTCTCCTGATGCTGCAGGCTGCCCTTTTGTACTGGGATCCTGCCTGCATTGTCACCTTTTTCCGCCCACAAAGAAATCTGCAGCAGTCTCGACAGAGCTCTGTTAAGCTCGCTCACTACCCCACTGTCACTCACTTGTTTTGTTTCTCCCATAGCTGCAGGTTTCTCTTTTGTATTAGGCTCCTGCCTGCATTGGTACCTTTTCATGCCCACAAAGAAATCTGCAGCATTCCCGACACAGCTCCGTTGAGCGTGCTCACTCCCCCCTGTCACTCACTCATTCTGTTTCTCCTGGCGCTGCAGGCTGCCCTTTTGTACTGGGCTCCTGCCTCTGTTGTCACCTTTTTCTGCCCACAATGAAATCCACAGCAGTCCCAACAGAGCTCCGTTGAGCTCTCTCACTCCCCCCTCTCACTCTCTCATTCTGCTTCTCCCGGCGCTGCAGGCTGCCCTTTTATACTGGGCTCCTGCCTGCACTGGCACCTTTTTCTGCCCACAAAGAAGTTCACAGCTGTCCCAACAGAGATCCATTAAGGTCACTCACTCCCACTTCCTCACTCACTCGCTCATTCTGTTTCTCCCACCGCTGCAGGTTGGTCTTTTGTACTGGGCTTCTGCCTGCATTGATGCCCTTTTCTGCCCACAAAGAAATCTGTAGCAGTCCCGACAGAGCTCAGTTGAGCTTGGTCACTCCCCCTCTTTCACTCACTTGATCTTAATCTGTCCCAAACACTGATTCCCCAAAGTGACTGCGCTATTCTGCGCTGGAAGCGCGAAACACATTTCAGGCAAGGTGTGAAAAATGCCAGCTATACTGTTCATAAGGAGGTCTGAAAAAATATCATTGTTGAAAATCTGTCATGTAAATATTACTAATTTGTGAAGTTACAAGGGTGCGTGGAAACTTCGCAACTCAGGCTCGTAACACAGTCATTTTACAGACTTTCATTACAAAATTTTCAACATAGGCATTTTAGGACCTCTGCTCATGAACATTGGCACTGTGGTTTTCTTAATGTGTCCCGAACACTGATTTCCCACAGCGACCGTGCTATTCTGCGCTGGAAGTGAAAAAACATATTTCGGACAGGATGTGAAAAATTACAGCTGTACTGTTCATAAGGGGGTGTGGAAAAATGCCAATGTTGAAAATCTGGAGTGAAAATATTGCAAATTTCTGAACTTACGAGCATGCGTAACAACTGTGCAACGCATACCGTGAAACCAATCATTTTTGGGATTTTTCCACCAAATTTGCAACATAGGCTTTTTGAAAGCCCACCTCATGAATACTGGCATTATTGTTTCGTTACTCTGTCCATTTCGGGTCCGAATAATGCCATGACAGTGACTGACTGAATTCATGAGAAGGGGTCCCAATAACTCCATGTTGAAAATTTGGTGCCAAAATTCCCAAAAATGCCTGAGATATGCATCAAAGTTGAAAAAAATCCTATTTATGCCATTATACAGCTTACCAGCATTTCTTCAGTTCATGGTCGGCTTTGAAGAATGCAGACGTGTTCCCGGTCCACCGAAGATCGTCGCGCTGGGCTCTGATGGTAAGTATGGGGTGAGGGTGTGTGTGGGGAGATAGGGTGCACAGAGGGTGGGTGCAGGTTGGAGGTGGGGAGACAGAGTCAATGAGGGACCATTTTCTTGTTTATAGGGTTCTTAAAAAAAAAAAACATTGCGGGACAGTTTTTCTTTTTGCAGGGACATTTGGCACGCTGGGGTGGGCTCCCAGCACGACACCTGAATGGTTTGGGGAGGAGCGACTTTAGCCGGTGGAGGATTGGGCTCCCCCGTCTTCACATATGGGGGGGGGAAAAGCAGCTGACACCTTCAGGAGAACTTTAGCAAAACATAATATTTAAACAAAGTTCGGCTTGTATTTCACATTAGTTCTGTATTCCTCTTCCCTATTATTTATAACTGGTATTATTTGTATGAAAACAGGATCTTTGCTCCTGAAGAGTTCATCTATTCCAGTTGCTTTCTCCCTACCTGAGGTCATAATGCACTCCTTGTAACATCACAGTTACTCCCATGGCAACAGATTATGATGTCACAACAGAGGATTATGACTTGAAGTAGGGAGTAAGCTAAAGAGGCAGATGAACTCTAAGGTATAAAGATCATATATTCATGCAAATTTCCTCAGTAATAAATATTGGGGAGGAGAAATCTATAGAATATATTTGGACTGCAAACAGAATTGTACCTAAATAGCATGTTTTTCAAAGCTTTCTTTGAGGCATCAGCAGCTCTTTAAAGCCCTGTTGCACTGCAAGCATTGCAAGCAAGCATTTGGCATTGACAAACACTTGTTTTGCTATTTATCTGCTCTACCAAAGCAAGCTGCTTGAACCCTTATTTGGTGCAGAAATAAATCAACTTTACTAACATAATAGCATACTAATTGCCAGCAGATTAGGCTTTATGGTCTATAGAGCCTGCTCGAACCTCAGATCCCCTGTTGGGAACCGAGGCCCTCCCCCTTGTGTTCCAATGCCCCTTTCTGTATCTGTCCCACTCTCTCTTGAAGCCCTCCACATCAGAAATCTGGACCAGCTCACCAGGCAGTGCATTCCAAGGATCCGCTACCCTCTCCATGAAAAACCTCGCCCTCTTTTCCCCCCTGATTTTTCCTCCCTCCAACTTCAAACCATGCCCTCTGGTGATACCTCTCTCCTTTAGTCTAAAGATCCCCTCCATGTTTGCCCTATTTATTCCTTTGAGGTACTTGAAGACCTCGATCATGTCCCCCCCTGTCTCTCTTCTCCTCCAAAGTATACAGGCCAAGCTCCTCAAGTCTGCCCTCATATGTCAACTCCCCCAGTCCTCGAATCATCCTGGTAGCCCCCCCCGCACCCTCTCCAGGAGCTGTAGGTCCCTCTTAAAGTGCGGTCTCCAGTACTGTACACAGTACTCAAGGTGTGGCCTCACCAGCCCATTGTACAGTGACAGAATCACTTCCCTGCTCCTAGAGGTGATTCCCCCTTACAATGCATCCCAACATCCTGTTTGCTTTGCTAGCCGCTCTCCTGCACTGCTCAGAGTTATTCATACACGCATCTACCATGACCCCTAGATCTTTTTCCCCAGCTGAGGCCTCCAGCACCCCCCCAGGGTGTACCTGTGATTGGGGTTTCCCCACCCAAGATGTAACACCTTGCACTTGTGTAACCCCTTTGTTACCCGGGGTTACTAGAATCTCAGTAAGACCTAGTGGTAGGCAGGGAAGGCAGCTTGTGAAACTCCAGTTAAATGTGTTTCACACTGTCTCACTCTGTCCTCAGTCACAGCTGAGACTTGAGAGATGACATCATTATAGAACTGTCGCAGCTGCATGAGCCACTTTGGAATCTCCAGCTCAGGGAGTGAAGTTTAGAACTTTGGGAAATTCAAAGGAGTCTTCCGTTTGTCCTTAAGCAAGAAGGAAGCATTAGTCTGCAGTTTGATATCTCACCAAGAAAAAGGAAGTGTTCTTGTATTTTACCTTTTAAAGTGGTGGGAGACTGCTCCCCGATCTCAGCGCCTCCTCTCTGGGGAGAGAGTTCTTGTGGGTTCCAGGGGCAATCCCCTTCTCCCACCCTGGGAAGAAAGCTGCCTGATTTAATTTCAGTCTGTTCATGTATAACAGCAAAGGTTACAGTACTTCACCTGTGGGGCACCTGCAACAAATGGGTGAGTGTTTGTCTCCATTGGAAGGGGCAAACATCTTGTTTTCTTCAGTTGGATTTCAAGTAATGGGGTCTGCTATTTGGGAGGACTATGTCAACTAGGACAAACAAATAGAGCAGTCAACTGTTTAAAGTTTTAAATGGATTTAAAGTTCGCTGTAGAGGGGGTGCTTCAGGTCATCCACCATTCAATCTACATTTTAAAGTCTAAAGTTTTCTGTGTGTCCAGAGAAATGGCCGGGTATGGGCTGTGGGAGCTGGAGGTGGAGGTGGGAAAACCCCCCATCTTTAGTAACCAGGTCCACCTCTACGGATTTCTTCTGTGTTTTTGGTACTTGCCTCATGCACTTGGCCAGTGATGGGGTGGGTACCCAGACGTGGGTCGCAACTTGAAAATCTCTCTAGGAGTCGCAGACTCTAAGTGGTGTGGGGAGCCACAGGATGGGAAAATTACTCCTTGTTCGATGGGAGTCTCCTTGTTTGATGGGAGTTTTGATTGGAAGTACTAAATCAAATCTCTCTAGGAGTCGCAGACTTCAAGTGGTGTGGGGAGCCACAGTTTGGGAGTCTACTTGTTTGATGGGATGTCTTTCCAAGTAAAGTTTGGGTTCATTCCTCAAGTGGACCGTCAGTCGAGTGGCCGGCAGGGGAGCCGGGCCAGTCGGGCTATGTATCCAATGTGCATGCAAAGTCCGGGCTGAGTGCCTAGTGGGTCCAAAGCCAGACAATTGTAGTAATGTGTTCATTCCTCAAATGGACCACTGTGTTTAACCTCTAATCTGCACATACAGTAACGTAGCCCTTTGGGGGACCATGCAGTGCTTTGTTTATGTTCAGTTAGTTAATAAATAAAGCCACACTGAAAAATCCCAATTCTGGTTCTGGACATTACAGTAATTGCTTCCTGTAGTTGGATTTACTTGGTGCCCCTGTGCAGATAGCCAAACCTAGGTCTCTTGTGCCAGGTAACCTCATCCTTCCACGAACCCATAGACATATATATATATATATATATATATATATATATATATATATATATGCCACACTTGGTTGTATTGAAATTTAACTTCCCTGTGAGAGCCCAACTTTTCAGGGTGTTCAGGTCCCCTTGCAGGGCCAACCTCCCCTCTTCCCCCTAAACTACTGCTCCCACCTTGGAATCATTAGCGAAGAGACTCATCTCTAGCGGGTTTTTTTCTGAGGGTTCTCTCAAAAGTCTTGGCTCGCTACAACACTGTTACATACTCCATGATCCGGCCATCAGAGTGGAAAAGATTTTGAGGGGAGGACTAGCTGGAGAGTTTTGGTTTAGGGCCACACAGCATGGATTTAGTCTTTCTGACATTGAGTTCTAGCTTGTTTCTCAAGAGCCAACTCTGAATGTGGGAAAAGCCATTATTCATGTTCTGTCAGAGACAGGTCAGTGACTTTGAGCTATTGAAAATTATGAGATCATCAGCGTGCAGTGAAATGTTAGAGTTGTTGCAGTCTTGAGGGAGGTTGCTTGTAAATAAGAAGAGGAGAGGAGAGGGCCTAGGATGAATCTTTGTGGTACCCTGTACTTTATGGGCAGAGTAGCAGAGAGTACATTTCCACATGAGACAATTTGGGAATCGGATCTACCTGAAAGGTAGTACCAATTCAAGAGGTGGCATTAGGTGATATGTCAAGATTTGGTAGAGTCTCTTACCTTTGCCCCATCATGGCTTCCCCCACCCAGAGTGGGACCTAAAGGGTGGCACTCCCTCAGGTGTCTGAATGCCTTCATGCTGGGCTGACAGGGGGGCTGGGCTTGAATGTACTGAGGTGCCATCCTGAGCGGCTGGACATTTTTCCACCTTTCTACCTCCCCTTGTGATGCTGGTGTAAACGTGTTTCCACGTGTATACAACTAGTGAGCACAAAGCCACACAACCCTTAGCTACTGCCACTTCTGCATTGCCTGCACTACCTGCGGGCCACCAAGAAGTGGCAGTGAAACAGGAGGTGGACAACTCCTCCTTGAGGTGACAGGCATCCTTTGGGATGCTTAGTTCTACTCCCCCATCAGCCCTCCAGTGGTCCAGGTTTGTCCCCGAATCTGGGTTGCCTGCATCACTGCTAAGCCAATGGGCTAGCTCCCTTCCAGTGTTTAAACACCCTTTCCACTCTGAGTGAGCAGGGGGCACAACATCAAAGCAAACTACAGCTTTCTGTCAAATCCTGAAAAACATATTTGGAAACCCTGTATTTTATGTAGGGGTGTCAGCGTGGCTCAGTTGGTTGCACATCTGTGTCTAGGCCAGAAGTTTGTGGGTTCTTGTCCCATGCTGGGATTGGGCTCATACCTAAAAATGTTGGCACCTGAGTGCAGTATTAGGGGGTACTGTACAGTTGGGATGTGCCGTCCTTCGGATGAGATGTTAAACTGAGGTCCCTTCTACCCATCCTGGTGCTGTCCTTTTGGGTGTCCAAGTGGAAGTAAAAGAACCCAAGGCACTCTTTGCAAAGAGTAGGGGACATTCCTGGTGTCCTGGCCAATATTCCCATTCCCATAAAAACAGTTCCTGCAACTGTCCAAGGCTGTGTGTGGATGTTGATGTGCAATATGGCTGCCACTACACATTCAGTCACTTCACTGCCAGTCTAGCATTGCTTGTAAAGTGCTTTGGGATGCAATGTGTATGAAAAGTGCTTTATAAATGCTGATTCTTTTTCTTCTTAAGAGACAATTGTACAGAAGGCAGAATCACTTTGCAGGCATTTAGCAAAATACAAAGTCCCCCTTCCCCCCGAAAGATCCTAGTTGGTTTTTGGGAAAAGTAGACCTGTAGTTCCCAGTTTCAATACATACAATTATTGTTATGTCTTAGCTGTTTCTGGCTCTCTAACATAAAAAGGCAAGAGAAGGACTGCACCATAAACCAAGGCAGGCCACTCAGAGAAGCAGAGGTGGGAATGAGATTTTGGTCTGAAATTCCTTTTTCTGCCCTGCTGCTTCCTCAATTTCCCCTTTTCTCTCAGCTCCCTGGAATTTATGTGACAGTTTTACAGAAAAGGGAACGATTAGTTTACAATAACAGAGCTGCAGGTCAGGTTGAGATTCCGGAGTGGAGGCCCTTGCAGGTCTGGAATGCCTTTCATCCTTTGTCTTGGTACCTTCAGCAACAATACTGAGCATGACTACCCTTCAGCACTTCACTTAATCCATTCTTCATGACAGGGCCAGCGGCAAAAGGCCTTGGAGGAGGGGCAGGCGAGGAAAGAGAAAGACACAGTTGGGAGAGGGAGATAAAGGACAAAGGCAGAGACAAGGCGAATAGCAAATGAGTGGGGTGGGCAAAGAAAGAGAGGAACAGAGAGGGAAAGAGAGAGAGAGAGACAGCAGTCAGTAATGGAAGGAAGGGAAACAGGGGATCAAGAGACACAAGCAGCAGCTTGCTTTGACATGAGAGAGAGAGAGAGAGAGAGAGAGAGAGAGAGAGAGAGAGAGAGACTGGACCAGGTGGACCTTTTTGAAGAATATAAGATATTGGAGAGTAGATTGCAGTTTGGGCTTATATTTGAAAACCATTCCACAAAGTAACCTCCAACAGATAAAATACAAAATCAAAATTCATGCCTGGCATATCATTTACACTTGGGGCAACTGTTTTAAAGAGCAAGACTATACTAGAATAGAATGTTGAAAACTTTTATATTTACAACAACTATCTTTAACTTTAGTGTTTTCTACTTGTTTTTTTTTCCTATTATAGGTCTAATACATATTTCAGGTAATGCAGTACTTATTTCATGGTGCCTTTCCAAAAGACTCTGACTGTCCTCTACTTACCTCACAATTGCTGTTTGTGACATCACAGTCTCCTCTCTGCACCATGCCTTCAAACTGTTGAAGTTCCTACACAGTGAAAGAAAAAAGAAAGAAAAACTATATATTTCAATATACAATATTTAAAAAAAAAAAAGAAAACTAGTGAAGGTAGTTTATTATAGCTTAGTAAATTACAAATCAACTTGTCTTTATGGATTTTGTAATGGCTATATAGCTGATCAACAAAACCTTTTAAAGTCATTGAATTATTATTATAGTGTGCATTTATTGGAATTTTATTGTATTTTAATGTGTTTTCTTTTGAATTGTATATTGTTAAGGCACTCAGAACCTCTGGGAATGAGCGCCCTACAAATAAAATGGCCTTGCCTTATCATGGAGAGCACTATGATGTCAAAAAGAAGGCACTATGAGGTCAGGAGAGGGCAGTCCAATACTTTTTGGACAGATATAGAGACATAGAAACATGTAATTTTTTTGGCAAAGAAGGACCGCTTGGCCCACCTAGTCTGCCCAGTTTGTTCCTGCTATACGGTCACTGCAAACCCTACCTAATCTCTGGCTACTTTCCTCCCGCTGCTTTTCTACCAAGATTTCTTTGTGCCTATCCCATGTATGCTTGAGGCCCACCACTGTTTTTGCTCCCACCGCCTCCAATGTTAGACTGTTACAGGCATCCACTACTCTTTCAGTGAAGAAGCACTTCCTCACATACCTCCTAAACTCCCTCCCCTTCCAGTTTCATTGCATACCCTCTTGTTCTGGTGCACCTTCTCCTCTGAAAAATACTCCCCTCCTGTACCTTATTCACCCTTGTGAGATACTTACAGGTCTCTATCATGTCCCCCATCCCATTTCTCTTCCAGGCTGTACAAACTGAGATCCCTCAGTCCATGCTGATAGGGCTTTTGATGCAACCCCCTGCACCATTTTAGCTGCCTTCCTCTGGAAAGCCTCTGCCCTGTCTGTGTCCTTCTTGCAATATGGTCACCAGAACTGGACACAATACTCCAGATGGGGTCTCACCAGCCATCGATACAGTGGCAACACCACTTCTCTCCTTCTGCTGGTGACTGGTGACTCCTCTCCCTATGCACCCCAGTATCCCACTGGCCCTGCCTACCATCTTGTGACACTGCCCCGCCACCTTGAGGTCATCAGATATGATAACCCCAAGGTCTCTTTCCTGCCTCTTTCCTGCTTTGTGACCATCAATACCTCCCCCAACCCCCATTTTCTGCACTGCCTCTAGGTTTCTGTGCCCTAGGTGCATGATTTTATACTTTTTGAATTGAAACCCAGCTGCCATACCCCTGACCACTCCTTGTTGTTTTCGAGTCTCTACCCATTCTCTCCACTTCCTCCAGGGTATCTACCCTATTACAGATGTTGGTGTCATAAAGACGAGTACCTTCTTTTCCAGCACTTCTGCAATGTCGCTTATGAAGACATTGAAGAGGACTGGTCCTAACACTAAGCCCTGAGGCAGCCACTGGTCACTCTCCCCTTATTAGAGTGAGTGCCATTTACCACCATCCTCTGTCACATATTCATCAACCATTTCCTGACACGTTGTGGCTTAACTGCCAGTGTGGTTAGACACCTGGAGATTGAGCTCTGTATAAGATTTGTTAAAAACCTTTTGAAAAGCATAGAAATCCACAAATTTCTTGATCAGGAATCTAACCAAGGAACACTGCAACACTTACCAATGATCTGGGTGAGTTGGTCAGCTTCTGCAAAAATGATAAAGCCAAAACATCAACAGCTGCCTGAGCCACAGAAAGAGAAGGGCCCAAACACTAGGGCAGTAGCAGGATTTGAGAAGCCAAGTGCTTGGGGAAGGGACCTTCTTTAGCAACCCTCCTTGCAGCCATCCAAGAGTTAGACAGAAAAATGGAGGAGTTCAACAGTTGGACTGTACTCCTGGAGAAGAAAACGGACTCAGCTCAAATAACAACAACCAAAGCTGGAGAAGTAGTAGAGAAAGTCCCAATAATTTGCACAGATGTAGTTAAAAAAAACTCCACTCTCTGATTGAGACTGGAGTAACTTGAAAGATTTTCAGGGTCAGCAAACTTGTATTCAATTCAATCAATTTATTGTTTGACAAATTAAAATTGTCATTACAATGATACAATTGGAGACAGTATAGCGCAGTGGTTTAAGGCTGTGAGCTGCAAATCTGGAGACCTGGGTTTGAATCCCACAGCCCCCACTTGCATATACTGTATGACCCTGAGCAAGTCACTTAACTTCCCTGCACTCACAGGTTGCACCTGTAAAAAAGCTTTCAGCTTAGTGTGTCTCACCTGGTTAAACAATTGGAAAAAACAATTATTATAAACAACCATCACTACAATACAGATAATATACAAAAATGCAAAAACCCACGAATGTATGTTTTTCAAACTGACAATGAATATTGTATAAATAAAATACAATAAATATTGTATACACTTTAAAATCATTCTCTATACACTTCATTTTGATTATCTGTTTTAACATTCACTATGATTCAGTTATATAAATTACATTGCCCTCCACTTATTAACAAACCTATGGAGACATCACATATCCAGGTTATCCATATGTAATTTATCCTTAATTATATGCTTTCGTTTTCACTCTATAATTCTGCAGAGCCTTGCCACTTTTTGTAACAACATTGCATTGTTGGTCTTTAACAAACAATTCACTTGATAACTTGATTCCATGTCCAACTTTGCTAAAACATCACCCAATAATAAATTCCTGTCATAATTATACAGTGGACATAGAATAAGTAGGTGTGTGAGACTATCATCACCTAAGTTGCAGGAACATACACTTCTGTTTGTCTTCCTATAGAATTTCCTTAATGTTTGACTATCTACATACCCAAATCTAAATTCAGCAAAAAACCTTTCTATTTTGTGTTTTTTTTTTTCATTTTATTAAGATATTATTCCCTACCAAAATCTCTTTTCATGTTCTTGGCTAACAAATAACTTAGTTTACAATTTTTAGCCAAGCTTATTTCTCGTTGAATCTCTATGTCCCGAATTCTAAGCCTAATCTGTTGCTGTATTATTTTTAATGGTGTCCTGCAACTTTTGGTGAGGCACTCCAGCAGTCCATATGGTTTAATTAGTTTATCAAGAATATTCATACTAGGAAATATGAAGCCCACTTGGTTATAAGTTAGAGATTCCTCCAAGCTTACTCTAGGCAATCTTTTGTTCTGCATATTATATACCTTTGGCCAATATAAAGAAAGCCTTTGTTCTATGTTCTGTTTGACTGAAGTTTGGCTTAGTTCTGGTCTTGTCAGACTTGAAGATGCTTCCATCAGTAACCCCAACAATCTTTTATAATATCTATTCAAATTTACCTCTAAGTTATGTGTTTTACCAGATCCCCATATTTCAGCCCTGTAAAGGAGCTGACTCTTAATTTTTGCATTTAAGGTTCTTAGGAATCCTTTTACCAATTGTCCTCTGTACTTATATGAGAACCTTTCTATTGACGGGGAAAATCTTTTAATTTGTTGTATAACAGATTTAATATGTTCATGCCACTTTAAATTATATTTAAACACTATCCCAAGATAGCAAAATTTTTTCACATATTCTATGATTCTTGAACTTCAAAGAACATATTTCCCCCATTAATCATTTGACTATTACAAATCGTATATTTTGTCTTCTCAAAATCTATCTCAAATGATGTTTTTTCATATCCTTCATAAAATGTGCTTAAACTTCTTTGGACCCCTAAATAACTGGTTGACATGAGAAACACGTTATCGGTGTATGCCAGGTATGGGCACCGCCTGGAGCCCATTCTGGGCATGTGCAGTTCAGGGTCATACAGTTCATTCAATACCATATTCAGGAATACATTAAACAATATTGGGGATAGGACACAGCCCTGTTTTAAGCTGACATTAGAAGGAAATTTAGGAGTGTTATCTCTCTCTTTATTATATCTCACTGAGGTATAATTCCCTTTTTATAATGTCTTCAAATCATTAAGTAGTGCTGGATCCATCTCATACTTTCCCAGCACTTGCCATAATTCTTCTCTTTTAGCCCTATTAAAGGCTGCTTTTAAGTCTATAAAGACACAAAACAGCCTTTGTTTTTTAACACATATATATATTTGTGTATCAAATGGGCCGATAAGAAACATTGATCTATGGTTGAGTGTTCAGGCATAAATCCTGCCTGTGCTTCATTTATTGTATTCAACCCTTTTATCCACTTCATTATTCTCATATGTAGAATCTTTGTGAATAATTTCTGAGGTGTGTCCAGCAAGCTTATCGGCCTATAGTTATTTGGTTCTACCCTATCTCCTTTTTTTATAAATAGGAATAATAATATATTTCCATGTAGATGGCATCTTCCCTGTCTGTATTATGAAATTATATACTATATTTAAGTCAGGAATCCACACATCTGGATCATCTAATATTATATCCAGAGGAACACCATCTGGGCCAGGGGCCTTATGTCTTTTTGCCACTTGGATAACTATGTTATCTCATTCTCTGTTATTGGATCATTTATGGGTATCCATTCAACTGAGTCATGTATATCTTGTTTTACCTCTATGTCAAAAAAGGTTTTTTGAAGTATGACTCCCAAGTGATGGGATCAATATAATTTTAGATTACTTCTGTATTATTTTCCCACCCCCTTGCTATCATACGCCAGTATTTTTTATCTTTCACCCAAATTGCCTTTTTAAATTCAGCCCACAAAATGAATCGATAATTATCTTTTTTTAATCTCATTATATTTTTGTATTCTTTCCTCATCCTATTAAGTCTTTGTTTGTTTACTCTATTGGGTTTCCTGTGTAAGTTCCTGGCCATTTCATTAATCTCCCTTTTATGCATCTTAAATTCATTATCATACCACTTGCTTCCTTTTTCATTCTGCTTATTGAAACCTTAAGTATTATTGATGAAATATTTCTCATTAGTATTTCAAAGGGCTGTATGCATTGTTCGGGATCTTTATTATATGAAATATTAATGAGTTCATCCCTTACACTCTAATCATTTAACATCTGTATTGACTCATAGTGTTCTAGTAAATCCTACTTATCCCCCTTTTTAACCCTAATAACCTCTTGTTTGCTTTTATCTATAGTATTAATTGTTGGCCATAGGTCTCCATTGGGCTATGTTCACTTTCTGCCCTTATCCCAATTCGCAAATCTAATAACATATGTATAATATTTACCCTGCACCAACAATGATCAATTATTGATGCCCCTCCAGCCCCTAAATAAGTATATGACCCCTGTTGATCACCTTTAGTTCTCCCATTAATGAGGAGGAGATTATCTTACAGATCCCTTACAAGTTGTTCCCCCTTTCACATGATTTAATATATTTTGCCCTTCATACCATATTAACTGATACCTGTCCCTGAGCTGCATATGCATTCTCTATTTCACTCAAAGGCTCCAGGTTGTGCCCCACCCTGGCATTCAGGTCGCCTACTAAAATTATTCCCCACTCGGGTTCTCTTTGAATATAATTTTCTATTAGCCTCACCAACATCTTCATATCATCCCTAACTGCATACTTAGAACCCACTGGAGGAAAATAAACATTTATAATATATAAAATATGTTTCTTCAATGTCATTCAGACTACTAAAATATGTTCAGACTCAGTATCCACCTCATTCCGTTCAACCTGATCAACTATTTTACACCACGTTATGAGTCCCCTGATAATCTACCATATTTCCTCACACTCCTGACATTCTTATAAAACATTTTATATCTGTTTATGTTAATTTCTTTATTAGCCCATGTTTCCTGTAAACAAATGCAATTAAATTGTTTTATATACGCCATAAAGGACGGATCTGCTAGTCTCACTCTTATTCCAGTCACATTTCATGATAACATATTATACATCTGTACTTCTTCCAGTGTTATACAAGACTGAGCATTCTTCTTTGTTTGTCAGTCATCATCAAGTTCTTGCAACGTTTGGTATCTATTTGATGTCTTTACTAAACTCAACCAATTAGTATTATTTAACTTCTTCTGACCTTTTGTATTATCTATTACCTCCTCATCCATACATATGTCTACGTTATCAAATTTTCCAGCATTTGACATTATATACTGGAACTCAGATTCATTTCACACCCAAATTGTCAACTGTCCATCAGCTTCCAATCTTTTAACTTTTACAATAATTTTATTTAGCCCCTTGTCCTTCAACAAATTCTGTAATAAATCCACCACTTTTGTCTGTAGATTGTTCTTAGTTTCATTTAGAACATTTATGATCCCATAGATAGAGATCATGTGTTCACCTTCTATACCTTTTTGTTTTTTTAGACCCTCATAGTATTCAGGTAATATTGTTTTAATGTTTATAACACTCTCCATCTCAAAATCCAAATCCCTCATTTTATGCTTTTGATTCTCAACTGCTTTGAGAGCATATTACTGGTCAGAGAGTAATAATACCATGTCTGTGTTTCCATTGGTCTTAAAAGACTTAAGGCCTGATATTCAAAACTTTGCCTCAGGGCTAAATGAGCACTGCCTGGTGGGCAAACTTAGCCCGGAGCACGAAGCAAGCCATATTCAAAAGGAATAGCCCAGGGCAAATAGCTTCTGAATATAGCATGGCAATGAGGCCGGGCAAACTTAGATCTGGAATAAGACAGCTCTGAATATGGCAACCAGGAAGTGCAAACCACAACAGCAACACAGTGCACAGCGGTGTGAAGGTAGGTAGAGGTGAACTATGTGGCCAATGTGTGTGCCAGCAAATGCTTTGACCCAGTACAGCTTCAGGCAGCAGTGTATGTGAAAGTACAGTGTGCAAAACTGTAAAATATTCCTCAAACTGTTTTCGCAGCGCTAACATGTTTGTGCAGGTTTAGCACCGGGCTAAACCGTTAGCCCGGTGCAAACACGTTTGCCCAGCGCTAAACTTTGTCATATTCAAAAGTGACATGCAAATGAGCCTACTTAGGTAATCTCTGGGTAAACATCCAAATTAGCATCTCATTATGCCCTGATTTGCATGTAGTTTGCACTGGGCAAATGGTTTAGCCCTGCGCTAAACCCGTGCAAATGTGTTAGTGCTGCGCAAACAGTTTGGGGAATATGATACAGTTTTGAACACTGTACCTTTACATGCGCTGCTGCCTGCAGCTGTACTGGGACAACATGGTATAGGCACAGATGTTGGTGGTGCTGCATGCAACTGTCACACTGTAGGTCATGCTACAGTGCACAGCAGACACTACAGTAGCAAGGGAGCCAGTAGTGTGTGGACACAGCACTGCCTATGGTGTGTAGGCGTGATGATGACTGCACTATACACAGTGAGAGGCCCAACCTGCAGGTGTTTACTGACAGTGGACATTACTGTTATGCTGTTGTGTGACCCACAGATGCTGCACCTCTGGCATGGGATGCTCACAGTGACATATACATGTCCGGCTTTGTGTGTTGTGGCAGTTGTACAGCTGTGCGGTATGTGGCCGGGGGAGGCATACATTATCAGAAAGGCACATTGGTGTTGTGGTATTCCCAATACTGGCCCATGTGCACTGCATGATGTGCCTCAGCTGTGTGGCCACACCTGGTCAGTGGCATAGCCTGGCCACCCATACACTTTCCCCTCAACATCCTCCATGCCCACAGTGCTGCATGTGCGTGTTGACCATCTGTTGGTGTCCACAAAAGAGTGGTCCACAGGTGTGTGCTGTATGGCCACACTGCCATGCTGTCCACTGGCAGCAGGGTCATCACTTACTGCCTGGCATGGCTGGGACTGGTGGCAGATGATGGCATCGTTGTGATGCCATCAGTTAGCAGCATATTTCCTCTATGTTTGGCTTTGTCAATGTGTCATATTTATTTGTTAGGGTCGTGCAAAGCCACGCAAAAGCCGCACAAAGCCACGCAAAGCTGATTGCCCGGGTTGCCGCTTTTCCTGGCGGTAATGTGCACCGCGACTAAGTGTCATGCTAAGTCGCATAAAACCACTTAGTGCGGCGCTAGTCGCTGAATATAGCATTGCACCTGTATTCATGTCAGTTTGCCCCTTGCATACATTATGATTTTGCCCAGTGCTAATGCAGTTTGCCTGCGCTATTTGGCCTTTTGAATATAGCAGACCTGCGCTAATCCCACGCTAAACCTGTGCAAATGGTTTTTGCCCAGTGCAAGTTTTGAATATATGGCCCTTAGTTTGTCTAACATGGTGTCATTTTTTTATTCTTGTAAAGGATAGTCCCTAGAAACTGTTTTAAATGCGAGTTTATCATTAACTCTGTTTTGTCTGGCATCATATAGACATTGTAAAAAGGTAACATGTAATCTGTCTCCAAGGTCCTTTTTAATATTTCTCTAAGTTTAACAACCTGTTCTGTATCCTTCTTCAAAACTTCCTTTACACAGTCTAATACTGCCCTTTCAGTGTTTCCTGCTGGAGAGTCTACTTCCATTTTCTTTTCTTCTTTTGTCCCTTTTAGCTCTTGTTTTTCACCACTACTTATTTTACAGTTTGTCTGACACCCTTGCTCCTACTCCCTTTTTCTACTGCGGCCTTGTTAACACCACCCCCAAATGTTTGGAGGTACTTCTTATTATTTGGCCTACCTTTTTTACCCTTCTTAATAATCTTATCTGGCAGTTCCAGCTGCTCATTTTGTCTTACCCCTTTTTCTTGCCCTATTACTTTTCTGATATTTTTATTCTTATTACTGTCTGCCTGCCCTAAACCCTTACTTTGCTCACTTGTTCCTTTTTGGGCAATCCTCTGCACTGTTTCCTTGCCTTCTACTCTACTTTTCTGTTCCATCAATTCCTCCCTTGTTTGTAGAAATGTATTTCTTAATCCCTTCATTTCTCTTTCTTGATGGTCCCAGGTTATTATTTCCAACTCCATATCTGTTACAATGTATTTTACCTCCCCCCCTTGCCAACCCCTCTTCTATCCCCTTAGCTGTTAATTGCATATTATCCATCCTCCAACTCAATGTTGATTCTCCTAAATTTCTAACCTTTCTATTCAAGTGAGGTTTTGTATTCCATCTTCTATCACTTCGATCTTTTATCATCCTGGGGACTTCTTTTACTTCCTTCCTTCCTTCCTGTTTGCTCTGTATTCTTGTTGGATCCCTTTCTCCCACAATTGCATGTTTTTAGTTTGAAGTTCTTCATTAATACTATTCTGGGAGTCATGTCCCTCAGACAACATTATTATTTCTTAAATCAGATCCTGTTCTGTCTTCTGTCCCTTTCTCTAATATATATGACCTTTGTATCATTGGGGTCGATGCAGTCATTGGTGAGAAAGCATCATTTAAACTTTGAGATGTCTCTCTCTCTCTCTCATCACTGACTATTAGTTGTCTATTTCTATAGTTTACCACCTTTCCATGTTCTATGTCTTCTCCATTATGTCCGTACAAGTTATCAAATATATAATCCAGTTTATTTTTATTCTCAATACATACTCCCTTTAGAAAAGAGAAATCCTGTTTAATCGTTAATAATTGTTTGTATATCATAGCATTGGTTAATAGGGGATCCCTAAGTGCATTAGTGCATTTCCTTGTTAGGGTTTCCAGTGGTGGAATTACCAATTCTATGAGGCTCATTAATTGAGTACTGTCCCCTGTTGACCATGCCCTGTCAGAAGGTTTGTTTTCTAATATTTTATTTTTTTTCACATTCTCATTTGTACCATATCATACTTCTGGGATGAAAAAAGAACCATTCATCCCTTGTTTAAATTCTTTAATTTCTTACATTTTTTTTCAATTCTATTGTTAGTCTGTTTTGTTTCCTTTATATGTTCTACCATCCTGCTTACTTCTTTGTTTACTAAATCAGTTAAGCCTGCATCATGAAATGCAGTCTTATTTTCCTTTAATTCCATCATAGGAGCCGGGGTCCTATATCCAATAGCCTCTAATAAATTCAAGTCTTTAGTTTTCCATCTAATTCTTTCTTTTTATTGTCCAATAACTCCCATATAAGGGGTTGCATCATTTTTGGTTTTGATTTATTAACCAGTTTATTTGTACTCTGCTGGTCTGTGATAGGATTCATTATATCACCCATAATCTTCATTGGGGTTTCTGTTTACTATTGAAATGCCTGTAACTCATTATCGGCAGTCTCTCCCACCAATTTCTTATCTCTAATTATTAATTCGCAAGCACAGCGAAAACTGTTGGCCCCTTTGTTTTTCTTTACCCTCTTAATGTCTCTTTTTACATAATCCATTTTCAATAATTAGTCTTTACTTTGTTTGCCCATTTCTTCACTTTCCAAATGAGTCTTGCCACTTCTTGTTTCTATTGGTATATCTCAAATTAGATACCAATTCAATACCCAATGAGACAATTTATCAACTAGCAGATTGTAATAGCATTTCCATG
Organism: Neoceratodus forsteri; assembly: GCA_016271365.2. Lineage (NCBI taxonomy): Eukaryota > Metazoa > Chordata > Ceratodontiformes > Ceratodontidae > Neoceratodus > Neoceratodus forsteri. Next base: position 1,701,558,731 of record CM028129.1, on the reverse strand, counting down.
GCAATCTCAATCTGAGGTATCAAAAGTTATATAAAGTTGTAAAAAATATACCAGATATAGAGTACACTTAGTAGTTGTAAAATTTATAACCAGTTTAATACCTAGAAGCTAACTAGTGGTTATCTGGTATCCAATGACGTCTAACTTATTAAGTTAATACTCTACTTTAAATGTGATTTTCTTATATTTTCCAGTTGGATTAATACACCTGATCAATAACACCACAATGAGATTTAATGAAATTTGATGGAAATTAAAATATCCAAGGCTGTATAGAAACTGTAGTTTATATGTTATTTATATAATATATAGTTCTGTCCAGAGTCTTCACTGCCCCTTTATGCAATTACCGCTGATGATCAGATGATGATCCTTCCCGGTCAATTCCATCTTCCAGCAGTAAGAAATTGTCTATTCTCCAATTTACATGTCTTTATCCAGGCCACCAATCATTAAAGGATAGCACGAGGAAATCTTCAACCCTTATTCCATTCCCCTTAATCCTTCTTGGTTCCTGATCCATTTTCACTATGAATAAAAAATTAAATATACAGGGCTAATAAAGTAATCAAAAATGATCTAGGTTTTATTACACACACCTTGTGCTACACAGTATACTTAAAATCACAGTGTTATAATTTCCCCCCATAATACCTTAACTTAAATGCATGCATTTGTACCTCAGTCAGCGGCCGGATGTGGTGGTGAGAGGAGGGCTGAGCCAGTCACCGGCTCATTCGTGCATGTCTAGTCAGGATAAGCGGGGGCCTCACTGCAGGTGGAGGGACCCACCAGACTACCAGGGAAGATTCTTTATCTTATGTTCAACGGGGGTTGGGAGCCATGCTTGGGGGTGGGGGGAACCACTAGACTGCCAGGGAAAACATCTTTATTTAATGTTCAACGCAGGTTAGGAGCCATGCTTGGGGGGGGGGACCACTAGACTACCAGAGAAAACATCTTTTATTTGATGTTCAATGGGGGTCGGGAGCCGTGCTTTGGGTGGTGGGACCACTAGACTACCAGGGAAAATATATTTTATTCTATGTTCAACGGGGTCGGGAGCCATGCTGGGGTTGGGGGGACCACTAGACTACCAGGGAAAATATGTCTGTTTAATGTGCAATGGGGTCAGGAGCCATGCTTGGGGTTGGGGGGACCATACCTCTCAACTGCTATGAATTCCGCACAGTGCTATGATTTTCACAGTTAATTTTACCCTTGCTCCTCACAAGTTTACCAATGTTCCTCATAATGTTAGAGCTATTTCTGGACATACAAATTATTAAATCATTGAAGTAAACTGATAGAAACATTTCTTATCACCTATTATATGGGGTCCACTATCTGTAAACATAATATTGATTAACATCAGAAAGTGCTCCACATTCTGACCCTTTGCTATGATTTCTGAAGGCCAGTGCTATGATTTGTGATGCTGAGTGGTTGAGTGGTATGGGGGGGACCACTAGACTACCAGGGAAAATACTTTTATTTAATGTTCAGTGGGGGTCAGAAACAGTGCTTGGGGTTGGGGGGACCACTGGCACATGAGGGGTTTCAGTGTGTTTTGGGGCTACCGAGGGTTGGGGATCATGCTGGGGGGAGATACTAGCCTACCAGGATGTAACAGGCACACACTGGAACAGGGACCATGACGGCAGAAAAGGACTGCCTGGCCCAGCCAGTCTGCCCTGTTCCCTATCTACTGGATATGCTGCATATCCTAGTGACCCTACATCCTGTGGCCTCCTGCCCCCACCAGGTTTGCCTTATGCCTGTCCCATGCATTGTGTCCCCCCACTGTGTTTCACCCACTACTGCAGTGGGGTACCTATGTTGTTGGGGAGGCATCATCCAGGGCATTTATGGCATGGGCAGTGTCTATTTGCTATCGATCAGTATATGTATGTATGTATCTATCTATATATATATATGTACATATAATATATATATATATATATATATATATATATATCAACATATATATATATATATATATATATACAGGTCCTGCTTGCACAGCTGCATGGGTGTGTTGTATGCACTGACTGTGCCTGCCAGCACACAGTTCCTGCTGCTTCCAGCTTGTACTTCCATTCCGACCAACAGGGGATGCTGTGGGCATGCCTTGGCCTGCAGCATCCAGTCTGTACTTCCTTTCTGAACAAAAGAGGGAGCTTTGTGCTCCATGCAGTAGCACCGGGCAAACTGCATGGTAATGTATCCTAAACAGCACTTAATGAGATGCAAATGTACTTTTATGCCCACGGATTACCTAAGTAGGCTCATTTGTATGGGAGCTTTGAATATAGCTCCCGTTTGCCCCAGGCTAACCAGTTTACACTGGGCTAATGTGTTAGCACTGTGCATTCAGGTTAGCCCCGGGCAAACCTCACTTCAGCATAACACACTAAGCACAGTTCTGCAGTGTGTGGCTTACAATGTTGTTTGCAGTCATACCTCTCAACCATCCCTGATTTTATATCAGACTTTTACTCTGTTTCTCCTACAAACTGTGTTTCCATGACCAAACAGTGGGGGTTGTAAGCATAACATAATGTTAGACAATAATGTTACAGACATGTTCTTCCTTAGAGAATGCATTGTAAACTACACCACTTATTCTACCAGCTTCCTGGGTGGATATCACCAGTTTATAAGGTGTGTCCCTGATTTTAAACCTTTGTCCCTGATTTTTTTAAGCCTTGTCCCTAATTTGTGAGGCAGGATGTTGAAAGGTGTGTTTGCAGTAGATGTGAGACATCTCTGTGCAATCACACACAATGTTCTCCACCCGCAACACTGGCTCGCTACAGAGTCTAATGAGCTGCAGTTGCAGTTTGCACTTCCCTGTTGCTATATTCAGTGCTGTCTTATTCCTGGGCTATTTTCGCCCTGCATTCCCAGCCCAGTTTGCCCGGCTTCCTTAGACTGCTATATTCAGCAGGATTAGCGCCGAGCTGTTTCCTTTTGAATATAGCTTGCTTTGTGCTGCGGGCTAAGTTTGCCCACCGGGCAGTGCTAATTTAGCCCCGGGGCAAAGTTTTGAATATCTGGCCCTTGGAGCAATCACGTTGCTAGCCTGATCACATGGTCAAGATGACACTGCATACACTTCCTGACTCATGTCTTTCTCCCCCCGCCCCCACATTTGAATGGTATGCTTTCCCACCTTAGCATGCTCAGTGCAGTCAGGTCTGCAATGTGCAGAGCCTCAGCACAGCACAACCCTGGCAAGAAATAGAAAAATGTTGTTAAAACCTAGTCTGCCAATAGTGATACTTGCTTGCTCAGTTAATACTTTCATTTTAGTACTCTTTATTTTTTCTTTCTTTTTTTCAAAGGTTTCCTTAATGTTACTCCTTGTGCAGTGGTCATAAAGAATAGAAACACTTCTATTATATTTGAATCCATTCTGCAGTGATGTTACCACCTCTTTAATCAGATATCAAATCGAATGGATGACGTTTTTTTAATTCTTAATATCTCCTTGTTTTCAGTTTGGAGACACTTTTGACCATACTGGGCACTAAGCCAGAATAATGGCTGGAAACTTACTATTTGCAGACTTTGTGGACTTTTGAGTGACCTGTACCTTGTGCAGTCATAAGGTTTCTTTGACATTCGCTGAATAATACTGATGTAATTCCGCATCTCTAGTGCTGTAACGTGATGGGAGGGGTGCTATAGCCATGTTGTGTTCTAACAATTAGATGAAAGTATCCTTTTTGTTATGTCACCTCTACATGGTATTGTATTGTTTTCATAATGCTTTCAAAATGCAATAAAAAGAAAGTTAAAAAAAAAAACAGTTCCTTACCCAGTTTTCGACCCTGACCCCCTAACCTGCCTAATCTCCTTGTAAGCCTCCTATGTGGTACAGTGTCGAAGGCCTTGCTGAAGTCTAACTAGGCCACATTCACTGCCCCACCCTGATCTATTTCCCTGGTCACACAGTTGAAGAAATTGATCAGGTTCAACGGACATGACCCCCGGTGAATCCATGCTGCCTTAGGTCTTATAACCCACTGGATTCAAAATACTTTGCTGGCCTTTCTTTTAATAGTATTTCCATTCACTTCCCCACCACTGATGTTACACTGACTGGCCAATGACTGCCAGCCTCCTCCCAGTTGCCATTCTTATGGAGTGGGACTATATCTGTCCTCCTCCAGTCCTTTGGAACCTATTCCTGTTTCCCAGATACGGTAAAACCCATTACAGGAAAACATATATATAACTAAAAAAATGCATTTTCTAGTGAACCGTAAAAGTCAAAACACTATGTTTATGAAACTGCATGCTACTCTGCCTTTCCCTATCCCCAGGGTCCCTAAGATACCAGTTGAAACTCCAACCCTTCCCCACCTGTTCCTGTATCCCTTCCTCCTGATACCTCCACAGCTGACTGGGTCCCTGTTTCTGCTTTGAGTTAACTTTCACACCACTACAGTTTTCTACTTCCATTACAAGGTGGGGCAATTAATTCACTCCTAAGCTCAGGTCACTTGCCTGTTGTCAATATTGTTCTTTCCACAAAGTATTGCTGCTACTTCTGAAGATATACTTGCTAGGCATTTTTATTGAGCTGTTCTGCACTTTATCCTCTGCACATACAACTTTTTGTATTTTATTCTGATTGTTGTACTAATTTCTACTGAATGTTGTTCAAATATTTGCTATTACGTATTGTGCTGCTGTTCTCCCACTGTTCCCCTCCCAGGGTTGCACCTGGAAATGAGCCTCGGCTCAGTGTGCTTCTCCCCATTAGCAATTTTTAAATAAATAAAGTGCAGAGCTGTTCTTTAATGAAAAGTGAGGGGGAAAAGTCCCCTCATCTTTAATAAATCTGTGGTGTGGTGTTTCTTGTGGTTGGACTGATCACACAACACACCACTGGCACTACCCTAACTTCAGTGCTGTCCTTCCAGGTACAGAAAAACAGAGCAATGTGTAGAAAGAGTGGGCTGAAGTTAGGGTTATGCCAACAGCGCGTTGCATGATTGCTCACACCACAAGGAATACCACATCACACATTCAACAAAGGTCAGGATACCTTTTCCACTAATATTTCATTTCCCTACTTTTGACGCTTCGTGCTTAAATCCTAACTGATGCATGACCATGTTTTTTGCAACTGATTTCCTTAAACTTAAAAAATATAGTGTACTGTGTAATACACATAGCAGCTGAAATAAACACATTTATCATATGTGTTTTAGTGCCCACGCCTATTGCATAAGTATATTTATGCAATGTGTATTGCCACTGGCCAATGTAGTGAAATCATTTATCTGGCCCAAAAGGTGTGATAAATGAAGAAAAGTGAAGATAAATAATTTTTTTGGGTGGGGGTTTAAGAGATCCACCAAAGATGCATCTGCTAATATTTTCAAAGCAGAACTGCATCCAAATCAGTTAGAACAGCAGTCTGATGACCTGACAGCGTCCAAAGATTGCGTCCAAAAATGGATGCATTTGCACCCGCATCCATTTGGACATAATTGCATCTGTTTTTGCCACAAATTGTGTTTTTTTTGTCATAGATGGACACAACATCTGAAAATAGCAGCAGGGCTGCCTGGATGCAAGAAAATGGATGCAGTCGCAAACATAGTATACATTTGCGTCTGCATCCAACCCTTTTGAAAATCCTGCCAACTTCTTATATCCTCCATTTACTGTATCACACTTAGAATGCTGCTGTCAATCGCACTGCTTACTGAACTACAGTCCTTCAATTTCTAATTTCCAACCATCACTACCTACATGATTTCCTACCTTCATTTTCATTCTTTCCCTCTCTCTTCACAGACTAGGACATTTCTCTACGCCCACCTCTGCTTACTCCATCTCACCAACAATACTGTAACCCCCACACACACACACACTAGCGGTCTTCTTTCCTCTTTCCTGTGTGTTTCTTTTTTTTTAAATCACAGTCTTGCGTATTCTCCATCTGCATAGCTCCCCACTCCAGCTCTGCCTCAAACAGAGTAACTCCATGCCGCTGCCTGCCACGAATGCAACGTGGTTACAAGGGGGAAAAATTTAAAAACTCCCAAATCGCAAGTTGCAATTCTGCAACACCAGACGCCATTCTTGCATACAGTGAGTTGATATCAGATTAAAGAGCTCCAATCCCCACTAACAGCGGCTGCCATGTTTCCAAGAAAAATCCTCCAGGCCATTTGCTCTGCCAGTTAGCTGCCATGTTGCGGTGTCCGTAACGTGTGTTATGGTGCCTCCATAGCAAAGTCCATGGAAACCAAAGGGGGAAACACAGAAAGCACTGTAAAGAAAAAAAGAAAAAACACAAACTGTCAGATTAAAAAAAAACAAAAAAAAAAACAGCTAAAACACACACACACACACACACACACACACACACACACACTTACTTAAGGTTAACACATTGCATACATGAAATATGCAGTGGGGATCTTGTGAGATAAATCGTTTAGCTACACTGGAGCTGTTTAACTTCAGGCACCTCACTCATAGCTTACACCACTTGAGAGATTACCCAAGGTCAAACAGCTTTCATGTACAGTAGATAAACATTTACCTCACAGGTTCCCATTGCATATCCCCTATATATTAGGATTTGTAAGCACCTTAATGTTAAACCCTAATGTTTGCACCTTAATAATCACCCCCCGTTTAACAGATTTACTTAAAATTTGGCAGGCACAAGGTTTGTGCCAGGTTCTCTGGCTCCTGATAAGTTTGTGGCAATCAATTTGCTGGGAGCAGTTATAGCGGTGCAGAAATGTACAGCTGGTCAAAATTAAGACCCTTTTTACTGACATATAAGTAAAACACTATGAGGATTTTAAAGCTGAAATGTGCAGATTTGATAACATTTGCCCCAATGTTTGTGCTGGTGTGCTTTTCAAGACCCTAAGTTGCCCTGGTTTTGAGAAATTAAGGAAAAACACACACACACGCAGTTTAAAAACTGAACATTCTAAAGATAACTGATTTCTTAAGACTGCATTTCTGAATATGGGGGTAGGGTAGCCTGATGCTTTGTACAACATATGTATCAGTTTCAACTGCATTTGTTCAGCATGGGCAGGGCTGCGCATCAGTGTGTAGCCCCCGCCAAGGAGCTTGTTTGTAAATGGAACTTTGTCAGAGCCAAATTTCTTTAAACTGGACACAGGAGTGTCCAGTCCCAGTGCTGGCTAAGGGATTCAATATTCCAACACTGGGGTGCCCACCCCTGGTGCCAGTTAAGTCCCCCCAATCTTTATTATTTAATTATCCCTGGCACACAAAGATCCCAACACTAGGGTCCTCAATCCCCTGTGCAGGATCAGACCACCCTCTCTCCCAACCCAACAGTGTGTGACACTGGGATGCCCACACCCATGCTGCAAAACATCAAGCTGACACTGGGGTGCCCAATCCCCAGTGCCAGTACTTGCAAAATAAAAACAATCTCTCAATATGTTTATATTCTGTTAACCCCATCATAGAAAAATCATCTGTCAATGTCCCATCTATTGAAGTCTGTTGCACCATTGCCCTCTCCTGCCGCCATCCCCTCCCCACCCACTCTGATCCACCACTCAGCATCCACCACCCCATATCCCAAAAAACCCACATTCATCTAAAACTGTTCCAACATCATAGATCCAGTCTCTGAGAAGTAAGACGTCCTCCTCCTCCAACCACGACTGCGAACTGAGGAAATAAGGTAAGAGTGGTTACTTTAGTTCCAATGCATTTTGAACTTTTACTGATAACTTGGCCAGTTTTTCATAAGTTTGCCCTGAATTTTCAACATGGTCTTTTTGGAGCCCTGCCTCATAAACAAAGTAAGTGAAATTTCTCAAATCCATCCCAAAAGTTGATTTTACAGTTGCTCTGCAAAAATCATCTTTTGGGCAGGATTTGAAACAGAGTAACACTTTACAATAAGTGGTGTTACTTCCTATATGCCCAAAAGGGGAGCTTACTCCTCAGACCACTAGCTCTGATAATCAGTCCCCTCCTCAATTCCTATACACATGAAAGTAGCATTTTGATACAGGTAACTAAGCATACGTGGTTGGTGATAAAAAAACAGCCTGCACTATGCTCAGAAACTAACTCAGTAAGAACACGTCCAATCTTAAATGGATAATCTGGAGATAAACAATGTATTAGAACATGCCTGAAGTACGGAATGAGTTAATTGTTTACAGAATAAGGTTAGTTGCATTAGTATTGCATATACAGTTAAAGACTTTGTTAAACACTACTTGCTTTTAAGAGCTATAAATCCACAAGCTTTCCCCGGGAAGGATATCGGAATGTACATGTCCTCTGATTTTATTTGCTTGTATTTAATAAAATATGAGTTACAAAAAAAAGTGCCGTTACTTCCACTGTAACTACGCATGAATTAATATATGATTTCCATATGAAATTGTATGAAGAACTTGCTATTTCTTTATGTATTCTAGCTTATTCATTAGGATTAAGTCATGTGTTCTTTGGGATTTCAGAAGTTCAGTTCGAATTGTATGACATGTCAATTACCACGTAATACTGTACATTTATTAAGGCCTTATTAAGGCTCTGCCTCAGAGGCATCTGGGGGGCAGCCTGCGAATTTTGGAGTTCTCTCCCCTCCTTATGGACCAACCTGCTCTGCAAACATCACTCTCAACTCCCCACCACCACCAGCCCCAGGACCATAGGACAGCGCCGCTCCATCTCAGAGGCATCTGGGGGCAGCCTGCGAATCCCTGAGCTCTCTCCTGCCCACGGAACGAACTGTTCTGCAAACAACACCCTCAGGTAATGGAAACTCACCGTCCCTCACAGGAGTGAGGTATCGTCTTCTCTCAGTGTTTATCAGCTGCGCCACACCACATGGTCCTTGCATTTTACCATTGGCAGACTGTTACTGGTAGTCTCTGCCTACAAGGACTTTAAGAGTGCTAACCAGATATTTAGTTTATTTTCCTGCTCAATTACTGTGTATTTGAACTACCTCCTACTGTCTTAGCCAGCAGCCCAGTCATTACAGCTAACTAACTGCAGCCGCAGTCTGATCCAATTTCTTATTGCTTGTCAATGTAGCACAGATGAATGTGTCCTGTGTCCCTATACTGTCACTATTAGCCGCAGTGTGTAGCCAAATATTTACAGCTCATGAATGCAACTAGCAGCTTGTACCCACTGTTGAGCTCTAGGAATTACCCTCTGCTACATGTGAATATTTGCCGTCAGTCTAGTGCAGTTGGGGACTTTACTGGGCAGCTTCAGTGCTAGTAGTAGAGAACAGCCGGCGGTAGCTTTGACATTGTTTAAATTTACATGCAGTGAGCAGGGTGCTGTTAGCAGTGCTTCTCCTAGGTTCAGCCCTGTACTGTGAGCCTATTTTAACTGTTTCATCTGCTTCAGAGGCATCTGGGGGGAGCCTGCTACTCCCAGATCTCTCCCCCCTCCCCACAGACCAACCTGCTCTCACAGTGGTCTGCTCTGTTTTAGCTCTTCTCATCCAACCCACCCCAACCACCCACCCACCCAGGGGTGATCCTGCTTTTAAATGCTCCTAAGCCTATTAGCCCACTTTCAGCCCCCCGTGTTTGCTCCACTTTGGTTTTGCCCTCCCCCTTCCTGAAGTAACATATAGGAATTCCCTGACCCAATCCTATATAGCCCCACCTCCTAAACAATTACACCCTCCAATCCCTTCCTCCCTCACATATTGCCTTCTCCAGCTTCCCCCTCTGAGTGGAGGGTGTGGCTTTTGAACCTTAACCAGCACCTGCCTCCTTCACTGAGGTCTGCAGCACTTACCTCTTGACTATACTGCCATTAAGTGTTGCTGGTAACAAATGTTATAGCCCCTTCCAGATGAAGCTGATCTTACTCCCTTTGCTGGTAGCATTCCTCACTGGATTTCTATTGGGTTCTGATTTCTGTGCTACTATACTTGCTATGAATCAGGAGGAGTTGCCCAGCTTCTCACACCTATACTAGTCAGATGTCCCCCTGGTTATCAGGGTTCGTTGAGAGCTTACCCCCTTGGATCCCATACTATTCACTCTCCTTACAAACTGTGAGCGCATGCTCCTTGGATTTTTCCTCTATTCCCTTACCCCTACACCCCCCTCTCTACTACACACCTATCTCCCACTCTTCTCTCTCCTACCATTGGCCAGTGATGCAGAAAGTAACCCTGGACCTTTGAACATCCCCATTACCCACTCTAACCAAACTTGGACCAGCTGTACAGGTCTAAGGGTAGCCCATCTTCATACATACAACCTTCCAGCCAAATTCAATGAGCTGGAGGCATGGGTATCCCTTTACAAGCCCAGCATTCTTGCTATCACCAAGACCTGGCTCAAACCAAGCATCCCTGATGCTACTCACCAATTCCAGGTTACTCCATGTCATGGCATGACAGGCCTGAAAAAAAGAAGGGTGGGGGCGGTACTCCTATATCTCCTTGAACCCCTAACAGCCACCCCTGCTCTCCGCTCCGATCCCTCCTCCCCTAGTGAGTTGCTCCTTATTGAGTTAACAATTGGATCAAACAAAATAATCTATGTAGGGTGTGGTTACAACCCTCAAAAGGCGGCACCCCTGGTCTAACAAACCTACTTTCAGGACTGGGACAACTCCCCCACCAGGGGGGATATCTAATCACAATCTGTGCTCTATAAAAAAGGGAAGTGAGATAGTCACAGACCCCACTTAAGCAGCAAACATATTTAATGATTATTTTGGTACAGAATTTTCTTGCAAACAGAAAAGTATAATCAATATTAAGCCAAATGATGTGAAGCCCATAAACATTACTGCTGAGATAAAGGTTAAGTCCCTTAAAAATACGAACTCTGCAGGACCTGATAATATTTCAGATAGGATGCTGAAGCTATTCTCCCCTAATATAGTGCCACCTCTGGCCATATTGTTTAGGGAGTCACTTGTGAGCAGAGCTGTGCCTGGTGATTGGTTGGAGGCGAGTGTGGTGCCTATACATAAGAAGGGAGATAGGGCATACTGTACCAATTATAGGCCCATTAGTTTGACCTTGGTCCCAGGCAAACTTATGGAATCCATCTTGAAATACATCATAAATGCCCACCTCTTGGAGACTGCCAGGTGGATAGTGAGCAGCTTGGGTTTGTGGTGGGAAGACCATGTGTGACTAATCTGTTGTGTTTTTATGAACAAATTTCTGATGCATTAGATAATAGGCAGGATGTGGACTGCCTTTATTTAGATTTGGCACAGGCTTTTGATAAGGCCCCCACCACCAGGTCCTTTGTTGTCTCATTGATGCAGACATAGACCACAGAGTGGTGCACTGGATTGGGTCCTGGTTGTGTGGAAGAACCCAAAGGGTATGTATAAATGGGTATTATTCAGACAGGGTCGATGCTACTAGTGGGGTCCCCCAGTGGTCTGTGCTGTGCACTGTGATTTTTAGGGTCTTTATGTCTTCTGTGGGTAGGGATAGCGGTAGCTGGATTAGCAAGTATGCTGATGACACCAAACTAGCTAGAATAGTTACAGACCCGAAAGGGGCCCCAGGCCTGCAGGAGGATCTGGATGATATTTGGGACTGGGCAGTAAATAGAGGTATGGTGTTTAATGTGGATAAGTGCTGTGTAATTAATTTGGGGAATCATAACAGTATGCATAATTATCATGTAACCCCTAGGTGGCGCTATCCCAAGGGCTACTACCCCTGTCTGCATGACTAGTTGCAGGTTAAGGGGCCTGGGTACTGAAAACGGGTGCCTCCACCCGGAAGACAGGGTTAGTGGTAGCGCAGCTAATCTGGGTACAGCCCTCTGGGACACTGGGACCCCCCTCTTTCACTTCTAGTGACCTAAACAATGAACAGCAAACACAGGTACAACAGCCCCTAATCAGCATACAAATCCCAACTCTGTCTGCACTTACCACCAGGGCTGGTTCCACCAGTCCGACCCTGGAGACCCCCTGTAAAATAAGGTTAGACAGCAGGTAACAACAGTAAAGTGGTTCTGGTACAAAACGGAACCACAGTCAGATTAAATGCAAAAATAATTAGATCTGATTTATTCAGGGGGAATGAACAAGGGAGGGGCGTAATTTGACTGATTAGTTCTGTAACTGATTCAATCAGACAATCATGCATGCACTTTAGAGTCCTTTCACAGTCACACACTCTAGTTACTCAGTTGGAACAAAGGGGGCACTAGCTTAATTTGTTGCCCGGTGTAGGCCGGCATTGCAGCTGGTTGGGGCCCTGTGATGGAAAGAAGAAGCATGCACAATCACACACAATTTGTAATCCGGAGCCAGGAGGCTCAGTTCGTGATAATTAGACAAAACAACTAAATCAGATGACACACTTTGATTGAGCTGTTGTTGCAGGGAGCTACCCTGGTGTTTACTCACGCTACCCAGTACAAGACACAGGATGGATGAAATGGAGACTTTAGGATGACTTGCTGGTTTGCCAGGAGAAGCAGGGCCCACACGAATCACCAAGGTGTTGTTCCTGTTCAAGGTGTTGAGCAGGGGGCTGATCCCCAGGCAGGTCTCTCGTCGATGGTTTGCTCTGCATCATGAGTACCTGGCTGGGCCAAGTTGGCAGGGCCCAGGCCAGGTGAACAGTTTGGATTCAGTATGGTAAATGCTGGATGCAGCTTTCAGCAAGTGTGACACAATTAGACAGTGGGGAACCAAATTGCGACCCACTAACAGCATTCAGCACACTTTTAGTAAAAGAAAAGCAATACCACAGTTTGGATGACAGTCCGGTTGCAATTTTAGCTTTCCTGAGCAAAACCGTGACCTTTGCATGATTCAGATGTCCTGACAGGCTGATCGCGTGGCGCAAATCTTCGGTCTTCTTCAGGTGAAAGTACAGCACAGTTCGGTGGTTTTTGTCACAATTGGTTCAGATACAGTCCAGTTATTTAAGCACTCTGTAAGGATCCCTTTCGAGGGACAGCAGGTAGACAGGCCAAATTCAGCCTTTCCACCAGTTTCCCACATGACTACGCAGGAGCAGCTTCTCGAATCACTCAAGCTGTTCACTCTCTCAACTCCAAACTCAGACTGACCTCTGCTGCAGGCAGCACCAGGACTTCTTCTGAGATCCAAAAAGTTTGGTAGGTTGATCCATCTGTCTGTCACAGCTAGAGCTCCCCCTCTAGGTCCATTTAAGTGCCAAAGTGGAAAAACTACAATTCCTACAGAAATTCACTCCCACAAGACCCCTGGGGACAGACTTCATTTTAGGGTCACCAAAGGTACTGATTGGTGCAATACAGAAATGTCCATGCTACAAAGAAAGGCAGGTTAGACAAAGTATAATATCATTATCATTTAGAGCAGCTAATCAGCAAACAATTACCAGTTCTAACAGAGCTCCCTCTGCACAATTAGCGATGGCAGAATGGAGCAATATTACTGCAGCTCAGGCGGGACTCGAGCCTGGAAACACTCAGCCCCTACCCGGAATAAATATACACCACAAAATGATGCCTCTTAAGGAGATAGGCACAGAGGCTAGCTAGGCACTCACATGCACAACACTTTTAAAATGCTAGGACACAGAACACCAGCCTGGCAGTGGGCATTAGACAAGCCCAGGAAGACACTTTAGGAACCCCCTTTTGTAGGGGGGTTACAATCATATAAATGGAAAAATGCTACGTAAATCTATGGAAGAGAGAGACTTGGGATTTTTTATAGACCACAAACTGACATATAGCTCTCATGTTAATTAGCAGATCATAAAAGCTAAGCAAGTGTTGCCGAACATCAAGAGAAACTTTAAGAGCCATCGCGAGGAGGTGGTCATATCCTTGTATAGGGCCTATGTCAAGCCTATTTTGAATTACGAGGCCTCTGTGTGGGGTCCCGTATCTAAGGGAGCTGTGACAGACATAGAGAGAGTTCAAAGGCAGGTCACTAAATTGGTTCATAATATTAAAGATATGCCCTATGAAAGACGTTTGGAACAGTTGAGGCTTATGTCCCTGGAAACAAGAAGAGTTAGGGGGGATCTACTACTCTGCTACAACATCATGAAAGATGACTATTTATTAGGCGAGCTAAATCTCCAATTCAAAAATAATAATAAAGGCACTAGGGGGCACCCACTTCAGCTTAGGCACATTAAATACAACACTAATAGAAGGAAGGCCTTCTTCACGCAGAGGGTGGTAGCCCCGTGGAATGAGCTTCCTTTGTCGCTATTTGTTTTAAATCAAAGCATCAGTTCAAAACCCAGCTGGATAACTATATAATGGATAAGGGTAAAATTACCTATTAAGAGCATTGGAAGGGAGCAGCTATGGACTATTTGGGCCTTCTTAGCTTCCATACACCTTTGTATGAACCTTTGTATGAACCAGGAAAACGATCCTTCTTGGGGACTTTAACCATAACTGGCTGATCCCAAGGAAGCCAATTACAGCCATCTGCTCAAACAGCATAATCTCTCCCAAGCCATTACCCTACCAACTAGAACAAACCCCCACACTCAGAATCACTCCCCATTGGACTTGGTGGTGATGAATAGTGAGGACAAGGTTCTCCAAGCCAGAATCCTGTCGGACTCAATAAGTGACTACTCCCCCACCTGCATAGTTTGGTCAACTAAAACTAAGTGCCCCCCTCCGAAATACCTGACATTCAGGAATTTTACCTGCCACGACACCACCAGCCTCTTCTCTGACATCAGGACGTCAACCGGCAGGCCTTTCACACTCTCACAAACGTCGACTCTGCAGTGGGATTTCTCACGGATGCCCTCCTTCACATACAGGACAGGCACTTTCCCAAAACCACCCATCAAGGAAGAGGCAGAAACACCCAATGGCTCTCTAAAGACCTTCTCTCCCTTATGAAGGAGTGTGATAAAAAATGGGCTGCTTTCAAAGTCTCCCCATCCCCACCCTATGGGCTGTCTATAGAACACTGAGGAACAAATGCAAGCAAATGGCCAAATCCCTCAAAACAAGCTACCTTCACAATCTACAGCGGCAAAACCATAAATCCTCATAGTTTCTGGTCCACCATTGGCTCTATGACAAATCTCAAGGCTCACCAGCAAGAAATCTACCTCAGCTCCCATATGGACATTATCACAGACCCCATTAATGTTGTCCATGCCCTCAACACCAAATTCACAGACCTCACAGTTCACCTATGCAAGCTGGATACCTCCATCCTGTCTTGCCCTAGTAACCAGGCCAACCACCTTCCCTAGGAGGGAGCTCCAATCCCTCTTTTCCATTTCAGAATAATCTCGCAGAATGAGACTTACAAACTCCTAATGAGTCTCCCTAATAGGGGCAGTCCAAGTAGTGATGGTCTCCACCCTACTGTTTTCAAACTTATTGCCCCCTACATCGCTAGACCACTGACCTCTATATTTAATCCTGCATTAGCCTCATGCACCATGTCTGCCATTTGTAAAATTGTGGAAGTTGTCCCCATTTTTAAGTCAGGTGGCCCTCTGTCCTCCGATAACTACAGACCCATCTCTTTACACCCTCACTTAAGCAAACTATTTGAGAAAGCAGTCCACCACCAACTCACTGACCATGTTAGCAAATACAACCTGCTCTGTCCGCAGCAACATGTTTTCAGAAAGCACCATAGCACCGTTTCCGCCCTGGCCATCTTCACCAATTATGTCTATAGAAACATGGACATGGGGAATGCTACTGGTACCATATTCGTAGACCTCACAAAGGTCTTTGACTTGGTTGACCACAGACTACTCCACTAAAAACTAATGGACCTCAGCTGCTCAGTAGGGGCATCATCCTGGTTCTTAATCTACATCTCTGGGTGATCCCAAACCATCTGTATTGAATCGGCCACCTCTTTAGCCATGACTGCATCCACAGGAGTTCCCCATGACTCCATTTTAGGTCCCTTGTTATTCTCCCTCTTCATCAACTCCCTGCCTAAGGACAGCCTCAACTGTGAGGCCTTACTTTACACTGACAATTTAGTTCCATACCATAGCGACAAAACTGTGACCAGACTTTCCTCCATCCTTACCCAGAACTACTGTATGTGGCTGCGCACAACTGGTTCCTTGCAAACTAACTCCTAGTAAACACCAGCAAAACAAAATCCATGCTCCTGGGACCCAAACCCAACCTCCTAAAACTATCCAGAGCCAGCTCCACCCTAACTGTCCTCTCACCAGATGGCTCCCCTCTGCAGGACGTACCATGTTTCAAATACCTGGGTGTCACCCTGGACCCCTCCCTTACCTTCGATGCACACATTAACCTGACTATTTATCACATTAACCAGAAGCTGGGGGCTGGCTTCTGTCTTAAGCACTGCCTGACCCCTGAGGCATGACTTACCATTGCGAAGAGGACCCTGCTCCCTCTGTTGGATTACTGCACCCCCATTTACTCCCATACCTCCTCACTCCTGCTCACAAGGCTCAGTACTACTTATAACAATATAGGTAGGTTTGCACATTGGCACCTCCCTCCATGCATGCTGCACCCTATACCAATCCCTTGGCTGGATCCCTCTACAGGCCAGGCATAACTACGCATTAGGGTGCATCACTGACAATACTCTTAAAAGCAGTAACTTATTCCCCTACTCCTCCCTGATCCAACTTAAAACTCCGACCCGCTGTCTCCATAAGTCCACTGTACCGCAGCTCAAAGTCCCTCAGGCTTCCACCTGCCTGGGCAGCAGTGCCCTGTCCATTACTGCTCCCATGCTGTGGAACAAACTCCCAGCCTTCCTTCGCTTCCTTGACACTCACTCCTCCTTTAAGACCCAGTTTAAATCATGGTCACTGGAAGAGGTTAAATCAACTGTGCCATGGGATGACCCATGGGTCATCCCTTCCCCCTACTCTCAATGCCTTCTACTACCCCTCCACCATATCCTGGGCATTTAATAAGGTTTGATTGTACCCCTATCTAGCGCACTTACACTGTGATGTCTGATTGCATGACAGCATTGATTGTACCCATTTTAAGTGTTCCTGTTCCTATTTGTACCTATTTGTGATACTGATTGTGTCCTACTGTATTTTTTAACTTGCCAACAACATCCTAAAGTAATGTATGCCATGTTTTTGAACCGTATGTATCTCTTACTGTGCGTTCTTGAAGGCCTGGGTCGTGCCTGAAGACGGTCCCTGGGATCAGCGCACTTACCCAGTAAACAAATAAATAAACAAATAGATAAATAAAAAGGATGGGAGTCCTGAAGGAACCTCATTTTTAGATTAAGCCTATGTAAAATCATTAGGATTCCTTTTTTCAGATCATGTATTACTTCCTATGGTGATACCAATGCACACCCACATCATGTCCTTACACATTCCTTCCTTATTCATTAGGCTTCAGTCATGTTTGTTCCATAGGATTTCCAGTGTGTTATTCCAAAGGTATTACATTTGGCTTACCATCAAAAATAGACAGTTATTAGGGCCTTGTTCATAAGAAGAATGTAAGCCATGAAATAACATCTTTTTCAGAAAAAGCCTATGTAAAACTATTAGGATTTTGACTCTTTGACAATGTATTACAGTACTTGCTGTGAAGCCACCAATACAAACCCACATGTTTCCTTATGTATACCTTCCTCATTCACTATGCTTAAGTCATGTTTTTTTTCCTTAGGATTTCCAAAGTGTTATTCCGATTATATTACATTGGAATTACCATGGAAAACAGAACGTTGTTAATGCCTTATTCATAAGTAGGGTTGCTCAGATACCCCAAAATCCAATCTGAGCTAGGATAATTAAATATTAGGATAATCCATTGCTGAATCTGACATCTAATTCTAGCCTTGGATGGCATTAGATTAGGGTACAGATATCCTACAATCTGGCTAGTCTATCCTAAAGTAGCATTACTCCCCACCCTGTAGTTAAATAACTCCCCACACCCCCACTAAACCACCCTGTAACCTACAATTTTCCTCCTCTGTTCCAAGCCTACTGATTATTACTTGCCAAACTGAGACAGCTGCAGGACCATCTTCTGCTCTATCTTGCTCTCTGACTCCTGAATCTAAGTTGCCACCAGTTATACATTGCCACACTTCACTTCTAAGTTATACTGCCCCCACCCTTGTACAACATAAAGCAAGTCCCCCTTCCCAGATCAGAAAAAGAACCCCCCCAACCAACACACCAATTTGCCCTCACCTGTGTCCTTCTGCTCCTTTTCCTAACAGAAAACCAAAAACAAAAAAGACCCCAAATATTATGGCATGCCCAGCTGCATCTGAAGGCTGCTGCCCCCTGCCAAATCAGTACTCCCCAACCCTGGATAAGTGAAAAACTACCCACTCAGCACACCAAATAGCACCCACCTCTCTCCACCCCACAGCACCCAAACCCAGGACCCAAACTTACAATAAACCCAAACTAATAATAAACGGTCCCATGACATAGCGGCTTGTGCTCATCTTCTCTCATCATTCCACAGGGTGTGCATTATAGGATTTTAGAAAATGAGCTAGATACTACAAGTTTTCTGATTGGCTGAGAGGCACAGTAGGGGGATACATTAACTTTCAATAGATGCCCGCTGCAAAAAAAGTGCCAACCCAAACCTGCCTCATGCCCAGGCAAGTATTCTTGTGTCCCCTTGCTTCCCCATGATTTATGTAATTTAAAACAAAATGTAGCGTTCCCCTACCTATGACATCATAATAGGTTGACAACTACTTTTGAAATGTATACCAACAGTGTTAAAACTCAGATGAGCATTCCCCTGAGGAAGCTCTAGCAAGTGAACCACCGGGGTATATGAGAGAGTGGTCCCTCAAGCTCACTGTTCATGGGTATGCTATTTTTGTGTTTGTACAAATAAATGGTTTTATCTGGAGGAAGTATCACATCTCAAGCTGCATTTTTGCCTGAAATTATGTTGGTTTTCACCTGGCTTTGAGTGTGGTTGGTTGAGTGTTCTTACGCCCGTGGGAAGTTCATTAAAATCCTACGATGCACACCCTGGAGGAGCTTATTGCACTTATGAAAAGGCTGTTAATAAGATTCTTGGGGAAGGAAAATTAGATTTGGCACCTGATTGTGCGTTTATAGAGATTTAATGCACGGTCAGGTGATGACTCTCGGCCAATGAAATTTCTAGATTTTTTCTTGCCATTTTATAAATTTTTTATTATAGGAACTGGGAGGAACAGGTAGAAGGCACTCAAAGGATGACAGTTTTGGATTTTAGGATATCAGTTGTTGGATAGTCCAAAATCCTAAAATCTGATTTGACATCTGAAGCGTTTGTTAGGATACCAGAATTTAAGGACCAAAATCCTTAAATCCTAATATCGTAAAAAAATCTGTTATCCTAACCATTCATCTTTAAAATGGATTATCTGAATAAACCTATTCATAAGAAGAATGTCAGTCTGAAAGAACTTAATTTTAGGAATAAGCTTATATAAAAATCATAAGGATTCCATTGTTTCAGATCATGTATTATTTCCTAGGGAGCTAAAAATGCAAACCCACATCATGCCCTTACACATTCCTTCCTTATTCATTAGGATTAAGTGATGCTTATGCTATAGGATTTCCACGGCGTTCTTCCAATTGCATTATGTTGGAATTAAGAAGATATGGCCACTGGGGCCCCTTTGGTGAAGACTGAAGAACATTAATCATTCAGCATGCTAGAAGAAGGCTTTTTTTGTGTTTCACAGCTTCTGCTGCTGTTCTGGCTTTCAGCCCTCCTATGTGGCATTCTTAATTACAATGTTGCAGTCCCTTACTATTAGTCTTTGCTCACAGAAACATAGAATTTGACAGCAGAAGAAGTCTGAAGGTCCATTGAGTCTTCCCTTACTATATTACATCACTCCAATGACCTACTGTACTGGTGAGGTGGCTGTTTCATTTCCCTGCCCCATTGCCACATCCCTCCAACCCTTACTGCCCCCCCCGAGTACAATAAGCCCCCTTGCCCTATCCCAACCATGTTTAAAATTGCTAAGAATTTGATGGCAGAAGGAGCCTGAAGCTTCATCTAATCTGCCCTTACAATATACCTCACCCCCAACCTATTGTCCTGTTGGGGTAACTGTTTCCATCCCCCACCCTGTTACCTCACCCCTTAAACCCTTACTGCCCCCTTGGGGACATTGAGTCCCCTTGCCCTATCCCAACCATGTTCCACTTCAGCCGGCAACCTGTTGCACAGTTCTACCACCCTCTCAAAAAAGTGGAGCTTCCTCACATTTTTACTAAACTTGCCCCCTCCCACTAACCTCCATTCATGCCCCCTAGTGACTGCATCTCTATTTCTTACAAATAGGTCATCACTGTTTTCCTTATTTATACCCCTGAAATATTTATAGGTTTCAGTAATTTCCCCCCACTCATGCTTGTTCTCCAGCCAATACGTATTTATGGCCTCAACCCATTCTTCATAGGATTTACCCTGCTAGCCCAGGATCAACTTGGTGACTCTTTGATATACTGACTGTAGTTTGTTGATGTCCATGTTAGTGAGGACTCCAGAACTGGGCACAGTACTCCAGATGAGGCTTATTCACCAGGGATCTGAACAGTGGCAGAATCACCTTACTTCTCCTACTGTCAAAACCTCTCCCTATACAGCCCAGTATCCTCAATGCCTTTCTGCATGCCATGTTAAACTGACTCATTTGCTTGAGGGAATCATTAATATGACCTCCAGATCTCTTTCCTCTGTTGAAGTGGCAGACATAATTCCTTCCATCCAATATTCTGTGCATGGATTACATCTACCCAAGTGCATTACTTTGCACTTCTTGGCATTGAAATTCAATTGTCAGACCATAGACCATTACTTTAGTTCCTCCAGGTCCTTCTGGAGCACCAACACCCCTTCCTCATGATCTAGCCTGCCGCACAGCTTTGTATGATCAGCAAAGAGACACAACCTTCCCCGTATGCATATCCCACTGTCTTATAAACATATTAAATAGCACAGATCCCAGGACTGATCCCTGTGGCACTCCGCTAATGACCTTCCTGTCTGCTGATTTAGCCCAGTTCACAACTAACCTCTGTTGCCTCCTATCACTCAGTCAGTCTCCTAACCTCCTAACTAAACAACGCTTCCACACCCAAGACCTCCAACTTCCTCAGCAGCCTCCTGTGTGATACTGAATCAAATTTTTCTGAAATTGAAGTAGTATAAATCTATCACCTGTCCCCTGTCAGTCACCTTCATGTCCCAATTAACTGTTTCAGGATGGTCTGGCAAGACCGCACTGACACAAACCCATGCAATATGTCATCCTGTAGTCTGTTTTCCTCCAGGCAGGCTACCAAACATTTCTTCACTGTTGTCTGCATCAGCTTAATTATGATGGAGGCAATGCTGATAGGGCTGTAGTTGCCTGGATCCTACCTGTCCCCCCTCTTCAAGTTGGTACCACGTTGGTGGATCTCCAGTCCACTTGCACCAGTCTGAACTGCAGTCAGTCATAAAAAAGATGGGTTGAAGGCACTGAGAATTCTGCAGCCAGTTCCCCTTTGTTCTCATGGGTGCAGACCATCCAGGTCAGGCGCCTTGTCTGCCCTGACAGCTTCTAGTCCCTTTCTTACCCTGTCCACTATGATCTGTACTCTGCCCATTTCCTGAACCCCCATTGTGGTGACCTTGATACCATTCTCTAGCAGAACATCATTGTCCTCTATCATGAATACTGAGCAGGAGGAATTGTTTAGTGCATTTGCCTTCTGCTAATACTCTTCCACTATCTTCCTCCCTCAGCTAGCCTAACTATCCCTCCTCTTCTTTAACTTTTTTCTCTTTATGTTCCTAAAAATTATTTTCTCGTATCTTTTACTCCCTCAGCAATCTGCAGCTCCATATCTACCTTTGCCCTCCTGACCTCCACCCTTGGTCATTTGAGTTTAACCTAATATTCCTGCCAGGTTTCATCCCCAGTCTTCCTCATGTACTCAGTAAGGGGCCTCTCTTTTCACCATTACAGCCTCCTTAGCCCCTTTGAGAACCAGATTGCTTTTTGGCAGCCTAGTGCATGCTTCAGTCACCTCCAGGCGTGACTCCTCAATCCTACTCCATTGTTCTTCCACCCCCACTATTTGGCCTATACCTGCTAATCTTTCCTGAACTAGTAAGGCAAATTTTATTGATATAGCGCCCTAGCCAAGGGCTCCGAGTGCTTTAAGAAATAACAATAAAATAGAATGAACAACCCCATAATAAATTAATTTACAGTAAATCAGATTAAAAGCTTTTTCAAATAAAATAAGTCTTAAAAGAGGTTTTTAAAGGCCTCCACCAAGCTGGCAGCCTTAATATACAGAGGAAGAGAGTTCCAAAGGCGTGGCGCAGCCACCCCAAAGGCCCTATCTCCTGATCTTCTTAAATGAGAAGGTGTTATGACTAATAGGTCAGCTCCAGTGGCGCATAGGGGATGGACAGGACAGTACAAAATCAGGAGCTCTTTAAGGTAGACAGCTCCCATTGTACCCCCATCTTCCCAAAATCTGCCTGTTTTGAGTCTGGTGCCACTGTCATTGAAGGGTTCGCTGTTCACCTCTTGTCAGTTCAACCCACACAGTATTGTAGTCTGTGAATCCCAGTGGTTCCCTGACAGTCAACTACCCTACCACTGGTGAGTACCAAGTTGAGTATGGCATCCTGCCATGTGGGTTCCTTGAACAGCTACACCAGTGAACACTTCTAAAGTGAATCTAACAGTGCCTAACTCCTGTTGATCCTAGCTGCAAGTATGTCTCAGTTTACATCTGGCAGATTCGGGTCCCCTACTAACACCAAGTCCTCATGGCTACATGACAATTCGTCTCAGTCAATCTACTCTGCAACAAGTCACTCTGTACTATTAGCTCCAGCATCAATTGCACCCCTGTACAAATCTTTCCCTGACAATTCACCCCCAGCATAAATATTATAAAATAAAATCCAGGTGGGTGCAATTCAGGAACAAACTGAGCAGGGAGCTGATTGATGCCGGGGCGAATAATCTGCAGCAAGTAGTCATGGAGCAGATTGACCACAACAAATTGAACAACATCATTCCCCTTTTGCTACTCCTGTTCTGATTTTTTCTCCTAACTCTCTCTCTTCTTCCGCTTTCTGCCCTGATGATCTGTAGTTCACTACCACTACCAACTGAACCCTCTTACCAGCTGCTGTTATCAGCTGCACCCAGATTTATTCCACTTGCCTTTCCCCCCATTTTATGTTGCTTGCGCACATACGCAAGAAACATGCTGCGGCAGCTTGCTGCAGAAGTAGGTTGTGGAGGTGCAGCACTGTTGTGGCCAATGCCCCCACTGCCTTTGGAGGCTTAGCCCATGTTCCCCAGTGGGGTGGCACCCTGCTGCTGACAGTAGTTCAGCCAGCGTGCCACCACCTTGAAACATTTTAACCTGCTGCAATCAGGGGCTGCCTCGTCATTGCAGCATCATCCGCTGCAATAAGGGAGCGACCCCTCATTGCAGACTTGCTGATGGGGCCCAATCCCATCGGGCTTCAGTCCCCCTTGCCGATGGGGAGCCCACCCCTGTCGGCATGTTACCCCCTGCTTTCATTCTGTGCCGAGGGGTGCCCAATCCCCTCGGCTCTTGTGTCCCCCCTTCAGTATGTGCCAACGGGGTACCCAACTCTGCCGGCTACAGATCCCCCAAAAACACTTCAGGTGGCATGCTGAGCCCACCCCAGCATGCTAAATGCCCATAAAAGAAAAACCATCCTGCGATGTTGGGTTTTTTTCCGTTTTTTTAAACCTGTTAAAAAGAAAATGGTCCCTCCGGTCTCCCTGCACCCTCCCAACCTGCACCCACCCTCTGCGTGCCTGCCTCCCCACCCCCTCACCCCGTACTTACCTCCGGAGCCTGGCGCAAATGATCTTCAGTGGACCGGGAACACGTCTGCACTCTTCAAAGCTGACCGCGAACTGAGGAAATGCCGGTAAGCTGTATAATGGCATAAATAGGGTTTTTTCAACTTTGGTGCATATCTCAGGCATTTTGGGGAATTTTGGCACCAAATTTTCAACATGTGGTTATTGGGACCCCTCCTCATGAATTCAGCTGCTGTCATGGCGTTATTCCGTCCCAAAAGGTGATTTCGCAGTCACTGCGCGGAATCACCTTCCGGGACTGATTAATGAAACGACAATGCCAGTATTCATGAGGTGGGCTCTCAAGAAGCCTATGTTGCAAATTTTGTAGGAAAAATCAAAAATTACTGTTTTGACGGCGTCAGCTGCGATGCTACATGCAGCATCATAATCTCTAAATTTGCAATATTTTCACTCCAGATTTTCAGCATTGGCATTTTTCCACACCTCCTTATGAACAGTACAGCTGTCATTTTTCACATCCTGGCCAAAATATGTTTTCGCATTTGCGGCACAGAATAGTGCGGTCGCTGCGGGAAATCAGTGTTCAGGACACATTAAGAAAATCACAGTGACATTGTTTATGAGCAGAGATCCTAAAATACCTATGTTGAAAATTTTGTGATGAAAGTCCATAAAATGACTGTACTATAAGCATGCATTTCGCAGTTTCCACGCACCCTTGTAACTTCGCAAATTAGTAATATTTTCACGCCAGATTTTCAACACTGGCATTTTTTCAGACCTCCTTATGAACAGTGCAGCTGTCATTTTTCACATCCTGGCCAAAATAAGTTTTCACACTTCCAGTGCAGAATTGCGCAATCGCTTTTGGAAATCAGTGTTTGGGACAGATTAAGATCGAGTGAGAGAGGGGGAGTGACCGAGCTAAACTGAGCTCTGTCGGGACTGCTGTGGATTTCATTATGGGCAGAAAAAGGCACCAATGCAGGCAGGAGCCCAGTACAAAAGGGCAGCCTGCAGCGCCGGGAGAAACAATAAGCGAGTGAGGGAGGAGGAGTGAGCAACCTCAACGGAGCTCTGTTAGGACTGCTGCGGATTTCTTTGTGGGCAGAAAAAGGTGTCAGTGCAGGCAGGGGCCCAGTACAAAAGGGCAGCCTGCAGCAGCAGGAGAAACAAAATGAGCGAGTGAGAGGGGGGAGTGAACAAGCGCAACGCAGCTCTATCGGAACTGCTGCAGATTTGTTTGTGGGCAGAAAAGGGCACCAATGCAGGCAGGGGCCCAGTACAAAAGGGCAGCCTGCAGTGCCAGGAGAAATGGAATGAGTGAGTGAGAAAGGGGGAGTGAGTGTGCTCAATGGAGCTCTGTCAAAACTGCTGCGGATTTCTTTGTGGGCAGAAAAAGGCGTCAACGCAGGCTGGAGCCCAGTACAAAAGGGCAGCCTGCAGCACCGGGAGAAATGGAATGGGCTACTGAGAGAGGGGGAGTGAGTGAGCTCAACAGAGCTCTGTCGGGACTGCTGCAGATTTCTTTGTGGGCAGAAAAAGGCACCAAAGGGGGGGGCAGGAGCCCAGTACAAAAGGGCAGCCTGCAGCGCCAGGAGAAACAGAATGAGCGAGTGAGAGAGGGGGAGTGAGCCACCTCAAC
Source organism: Neoceratodus forsteri (assembly GCA_016271365.2). NCBI lineage: Eukaryota > Metazoa > Chordata > Ceratodontiformes > Ceratodontidae > Neoceratodus > Neoceratodus forsteri. The sequence continues at coordinate 1,701,533,251 of CM028129.1, read as the reverse complement.
GGAGCTCTGTTGGGACAGCTGTGAACGTCTTTGTGGGCAGCAAAAGGCACCAACACAGGCAGGAGCGCAGTATAAAAGGGCAACCTGCAGCGCTGGGAGAAACAGAACAATCGTGTGACAGAGGGGGAGTGAACGAGCTCAACGGAGTTCTGTCAGGACTGCTGCAGATTTCTTTGTGGGCAAAAAAAGGTGCCAACGCAAGCAGGAGCCTTATACAAAAGGGCAGCCTGCAGCTCTGGGGGAAACGGAACGAGTGAGTGAGAGAGGGGGAGTGAGCGAGCTCAATGGAGCTCTGCCGGGACTTTAGAGTTGCACACCATCCCACCCAAGGTCCTCTGTGGTTCTATATTACAGCAGGGTCTCTGGAGTGGACACAAACCAACAATTGGATACTTTTCAGATTGCTGTAATAATACAGATTTAGTTGTTCTGTTTATTTCTCTAACTGAGCTAAGTACTGAGCTATGCTGTTATGATTGCTGTAATAATACAATGGATGTCTTGGGGGGGGTTCTTAGTTCTTAGGCACGGTACTTTCACTTCCAAATACCTAAACAGCACATATAAGCAAGCAACATTCAGCACTGACAAATGCTTGTTTATAGTCCCATCCTCTGTTGCCTCGATTACTTACTGAATGTATAGGGCTACTCCCTCTCCTCTCCCCTTGCTCCTGTCTCTCATAAGTAAGGCATACCCTGGAACTGCTGTATCCCAGTCATTGTTGCCAGGGCCGGATTTACCGTTACGCAAAGTATGCATGTGCATAGGGCCCTGAGTTCTGGGGGGCTCAGTCAGCTATGCCAAATGCATGTTTATTTTTCTCCATATGAGCCAGCCAGACAGGTCAGTAAGATTCTCAGGCAGGGGCAACTCAGTCTAGCTACACAGCACCACTATAAACCTGTCCTCCCCTCCCGTACTGTACCATGAGCCACCATCAACTATTCCATTTTTTTCCCTCCAGTCCATCCAATCAGTGTGACACATCACACACACACTCCGTGCACTGCCCACCCACTAAAAAACAAACATACTGCTACTCGCTCAAGCCCTTGCTGTCTCTTCCCTACCCTTACGTGCTTTCAAAGAACATACAGGATGGTGGTCACTGACATCAGGAAACAGCAGCATGCACCTCAGTTTTGGCGCCTTTGTGCCATGGTTGCTGGTCGCCGACAATTATCTTGTCAGATTCAGACTCGGGAGCAAGTTGCAAGCAGGATGAGCGACTGGGCAGGTGGGTGACCTGCCTCCACCAAGCAAGCCAGGCCCTAGACCGCACAGAATGACGAGAGTAATGTTCTCTTCCCTGAGTCCCTCCTGTCTCCGAGGGCAGCACAGCACTGAATTCCCCTGTTGACCTCCCCACTCCTGAAGGAAATTGACCACGACGCTGGGCAGGAAACCAAGCAACAGATCACTGCAGTAAGTAATGACTGGGCCTTGGGGAGGTGAAGGGGTCTCCAGACTGTCTTTTTGTTGTTTGTTTTTGTGACATTGTCACAGGGCACACAGTAAACAAGGTCTCACTAAATCCTTACTTTATCACCCAGCCATTGCAAAAAACGAATCAACCCGGACCAACCAACAAAAATCAGCTTTTAGATTTAATTCTATTCATCATGCGTAAACAGCAGATCAAGGGGGTTTTGCTTGGGAAAGCAGTGTCGTGGCTAGATAGGGGTCTCAGAGGGTGAGGGTGGCATTGTGCAGGATTCTGCTGGCAATGAGTTAAAATCTGAGGGGCATGAGGAACAGCAGCTTAACAGAGCAGATTTATGTAGAAGCAGATAAAATTAGCAGCTCCAATCCATCCACATAGATTTGTGGAACAGATCAGAGCATCCGAAAGCTCAGACTGGAGGTGATATTTGGGGGCGAGTGCAATGAGGGTTTTGTTTGGGGTAATAATATTTTGGCTTGGCTCTGTGACTAAGAGTAGGACGCTTTTGTCAAGATTCTGGTGGTGTAAACAGTGACAGTGTGTGTGTGTGTGTGGGTAACAAGTAATGGATCAAAAAATAAAATGGGTGCATGCATTTCTCTATTGTGTTTGCACAACACATGGGAGGAGCAATAAAACAGTAGAGCAGTTTCATACATGATGTAGGCAGTACATAGGTTTGTACCTCCAGTACCTGACTTTATCAGAGGGTACAAAAAAATGTGTTTCAGAAGATGGGGATGAAGAGACTGTCGTGGTGCCATTTTGGATGTGTGGTTGATCACTTGTAAACAGTTATTGAATGTTTTATGCAGGCTGTTGTGTAATGGGTTGTAATCCAGTGACAGGTAATATGTTAGTTTACCTTGCCTTAGTATTTATCAAACCTGAATTAGACACCACAAACCCTAAGAAACTCTCCTGGTGAATATTATGTTTATAACTGATTTGCTGTATTCGTTTGGGGTATCTTATTTAAATGTAGGCCTGTAAAAATTCAAAAACGTGTATGTAGGCTAATAAAAGTGTATATTGAGGGTTTGCTCTACATGGATTGCCATGCCAGCTGAAACTTTGTTGCACCACAGTTGAAAGACCATGCAATGCTGTTGTACCCTTCTGTGGTAAAACAAGGTTCCAGCGAATCAGAAAGCCTCAAAACAGCTGTTTTCATAGTGCTGCCACATGCACAGCTTCTGAACTGAAATCACCAGCATGTTCACTACTGCTGTGGAAGCACTGTAAAAACACTTCCATTTTATAAAATAAAAACTAAAAAAAATATAAACACTATGAAAATACTGGTTGAGCAACCATACGCCCAACCAGCCTGCGCCGCCACCTCTGGCTTATGATTACATACATCGGACTGCTCATCAAGCTTCTCTCTTGAGGTCTGTTGTAACTGGAACCCCTCTGTGACAGCACAGCCTGGTTGTGCATGACTCCCACACCCCTGACTCAAAGGGAAAACATTTTTTCACCTGGAGTTAGGGGTAGGGAAGATACAACAAAAGTGCATTTTACTTTAAGTAAAAACCCCAAAACTCACCACAGAGCATCTAAACCTCAAGAGCTTCTGGGACCTAGTGGCCCCCAGACCGCCGGCCTTCATGTGTTGGATACCTAGGTTTTTTTGTACTTCGGAGGTGGCAACTGGGGGGGGGGGCATTTGGAATGTTGTGCATAGGACCCATGGCCATGTAAATCCGGCCCTGATTGTTGCCAGCAGCCCAAGTCTCTGTGACAGCCATTACATCTAACTTAGCCTCTGCCACCAAAACCTGCAGGTCACTGATCTTATTGTTTAAATTTCTGGCATTTAGTAAAACCAGCTTCCACACTGGCCATCTTACTCCCTCTCTTCTTACCTGATCCCTTCCTCTTGCTTCCCACTCTTTCCCCATCCCATCCAGCACCCACTAAGATAAGTGTACACTTGCTACCTGGTCACTCACTTACTATCCTCACATATCCCACACTCCTGCCACTGCTGGCTACCTCTAACACCATATTCATGTTTGGGGGAGCCTCCTCTGAGTTAACCCTGCAACTACCACGCATGAGGTGGTATCCTGCATCAGTTACCCTCCCTCTTCAATATAAAAGGCTGTCTACGGAGCTGTCTAGTTTCTGTGCCTGTGCAGTAGCTCCCTCCTTCGTGAGATGAAGACCATACCACTTGAAAATCCTTCTATCTCACAATCCTCCCCAGTTCCTCACAAATCCATATCTGCCCTTCCCACACCATTCCCTCAAATAGGAATTAAATGCCTCAGTTTCATGGCCAGCCCAGTGGCTCTGAGGGCTGAGGCACTGATGAGTGCCTTACTTTGTGCCACATCTGCAACCTGAGTTCAGTACCGAGCTTGGATTACCTGGAGGTCAGCGGGGGGATGGGCTAGGAGTGGATCTAGCAAACATCAGACAACTTTCCTCTACTGGGGCGGGGAGGCTTGCCAACTCAGCTGTTGGCTGTCAGCAGGTGGAGGTCTGGTAGCATCGAACACCTGAACAGCAGATGTATCTGCATCACAGGGCTGTGGGGAGAGCTGCAGGTTTCGAGTCACATGTGTGCCTCCATGCACATGCAATGTCCATATTGCCTTGTCTTGCACAGGGGCACAAAATGGAAAATGGGGCCCAGGAGTTAGCTGGCACCCCTCTCTGGACCTGTTCCACTACCTGGGCACCTCTGCACATTCTGGAAGTGTCTCTTGGGGAGAGAAGATGGCCCTACCCTTCAAATCCTGCCACAGAGGGGAATTCGTGGGGGCAACCTGCACAGAGGTAAGACCACGGGAGGTGGTAGTTGTTTGTTTGTTTGTTTTATTTTTATACTGAATAGTCAGTGAACAGAAATGCCCATTTTCGCTGGCGTCCAGTTACATAAAACATAACAATATGCTTATACGAAAACATGATATAATAAAACAGACACATAAACAACATTATTAAAAAAGATCAATTAAAACATTTACATTCAGAGTTAGAGAGGAAATATTTCTTGAGTGAGATCTTGAAAGAAGAGATAGTTAGACAATTTATAATAGAGATTGGTAGTGCACTGTAAAGTTTAGTTGCTATAAATTGTATAGAATTTTGAGCCATAGCAGTGAGAAACAAGCATTTGTGAATGCCGAATGTTGGTTACTTGTTAAACAAGGAGGCCTGTGGTTGGGCGGAGGAGCAGCTGTGTGGGTGGCAACAGTCCTTGCGGTAAAGACATCACATGAGGGGAGAGAGAGGGAGGGTGGGTAGCTTGAGGAGGCTTGCGGTCGGGTGGAGGTGCAGCTGTGTGATGTTGCAGCACTCTCTGTTTGTCTGTCTCTCTGGGGTCAGGACAGCGGGACTGAGAATGCAAATCAAAGGACCGAAGCCATCTCTGATTGGAGCGGCTTCAGTCCTTTGAAGTGCATGACCGTTCAGCCCACCCAGCAGAGAGTTGCATCAGGACCACAGCAAGTGGTCATTGGTGTGCACTGCCGAGCCCATTCCAAGCCCCTAGTACCCCTGAAATCCCCTATTGCAACAATACGTTGCCTTGCGCATACACGCAACTAATATAAAAAGGCAGACTGCGTGGGACAAGTGGACGTTATATTCTATATTTATGCATGTTCTTGTGATAACCTGGACTACGAGGTACAGCTTGATGGAGTAATTTTATTTTAATTTTTTTTGTTACATACAGTGACAGGCAACAGCAACAATCCTGAAATAAAATAAAACCATTGTACTATACCAATTTCATGCTGAACAGCACAAGCCTGCAGGTAAAATAGAGCCATGCACTCAGACAGTAATATCACTCTGTGAATGTTTCTGTCCTTCTCCACTGCCACAGGACTCAATGGTGACAAAACGCTTCAGTGCGTCTGACTGTTATTCATTTACTGACGTCAGACACACTTCCGGTTTCGCGGAGCAGGCAGCCTGAGTTTTCAGGGGGCTGAGAACACTAATTTTAAAATGAAATAAATAGTACTATTCAAAACAACCAAATTGAAAAAAACAACTGCACAGTCACATTACTGAGCTAATACTCTGTATAACAAAGGACAGCTGCTACTAAATAGGAACCTGCTCTTTAAATTCCCTCGCATTAGAAAAGTTCTGTTTTTTACTCACATGTTGGCGACCTGTTCCCCCTTTCCTCCCTCACATAGATGCTGCATTCCAGGACTGAGAGCAATGGGTCTTTCTTTTGTTCTCAGTTTCTCTTGCCAAATGGTATGCGTCTGTTTGTAGATCTTTCCCCAACAATTTGGTATCCGTCAACTGGATTTTTTTCCATTATCTCTAAGCTTGTTAAAACATTCAGATCCATGCAGGCTCCCCTTCAGACTGGGATTTGGAATCACCTTTATAGTCTTACTTTGCTAGATCCTTACTGATCCTCTACCTAAAGATATAATTTCCCTGATTTATAAATTCTTTTACGCCTGTCGGCAGAACTTAACGTCACAGATTCAGGGGTGCTGGGAGACTGAACTGAGCAGAGAAATCTTGGATAATCATTTCTGTAGTCATCACATAGAGGATTACCTCTTTGCACATCTGGAGAGACTTCTCTTGAGCTTGCGGTCGGGCAGAGGAGAAGCTGTGTGGGTGGCAATGCCCCTGAGATAAAGAGATTGCCTTAGCAGACAGAGAGAGAAAGGGAGGGTGGGTAGCCTGAGGATGCTTGTGGTTGGGTGGAGGAGTAGCTGTGTGGGTGGCAATGGTCACTGAGGCAAAGAGATCACCCGAGAGGGGAGAGAGAGGAAGGGTGGGTAGCTTGAGGAGGACTGAGGTTGAGCAGAGGAGCAGCTGTGTGGGTGGCAATGGCCACAGAGATAAAGAGATCGCCTGAGGGGAGAGAGATGGTAGGTAGCTTGAGGAGACTTGCGGTTGGGCGGAGGAGCAGCTGTGTGATGTTGCAGCACTCTATGTCTCTCTCTGGGGTCGGGGGGCTGGACTGGGAATGCAAATCAAAGGACCGAAGCACTCTCTGATTGGAGCGGCTTCAGTCCTTTGGAGTGCATGATCGTTCAGCCCATCCAGCAGAGAGTTGCGTCAGGACCTCACTGAGTGGTCATTGGTGTACACTGCCGAGCCCATTTTGAGCCCTTAGTTTTGTGTATTGCAATGGGCTCAGCAGCGACACACATCCCCGAAATCCCCTATTGCCACAATACATTGGCTTGCGCATGTATGCAACCAACGTAAAAAATGGAACCTGAAAGGAAAATCTGTTTTGTGACCTGGTAGAAATAACTTTGAACATTTTTGGAAAAAGATTAACAATGATATCCGGAGAAAGTCCCAAATGGATCTTATGTAAAAAATGTAATAACCTAAAACTAAAATTATCAGAAAAGGATGAATACCCCAGAGACCTGTACAGTTCACAATGATGTGTCCCTTTCCTTAGTCCAGTAACAAAACGAATAATTTTATGAAAAGTGGTTTTAAGTTGTTAAGCATTCTTTCTATAGCTGGTCTGGGGTAGGTGGCATCCGAGTGGTCAGCAACCTGAAGGATAAAAGTCTATATGGAAAACAAATGCCTCAGTTTCCTGCTGCTTCACACTACCCATTTCCCCAGCCCATATAGGCAGCACCTCCAAAAAGGCCAATATGATGGCCTTCCCCCTCAATAACAACCCCCCATTCTTCAGAAGTTGGACTTAGCAACTGACAGGACCATGAGATTTGCCAACATGGTCATGTCAAAGTGCACTAGGACACATGGATCCTCCCTCATCCCATATAGTATGTTTGCTATTCTGGTCTCATCCATCAGGGCCAATGTGCCAGGAAAATATCTGACCCCCCCCTTTCTGGTAAACCTATCCCTGCACACAACACCCCGACATCCCTCACCATTGAATCCCCAACTATGAAGACTCTGCTTGCCCTTTCCCATATTCCCTTAACCTTGCTTGTTGCCATTCCAACTCCCTGATCCCTGCCTGGGTTCCTACTTCCTGCCTGGTTCTTAGCAGGGACCACCTCTTGGGTTAACGTGACTGTCAGGTATGCCTTGTTGAGTGCTTCAGTTTGATTTGTGCTCCCTACCGAAGGGCCCTGCATAGTACCCATAATCCACTTCACTCCTCTCCCTCCCCACTTCCACAACTCTTCATACCCTGGGCCAGTGGCCGTCTTTGAGAGGAGATACTGGGTAGTGGTTCAGGATCCCAATGCAGTTAGCTGCACAGCCTGAGTATTTCTCCTTGTGCTGCCTGCTGTAACTGTGCTTGGAGCTCCTCAAACCTCCTGCAGCTTGGGCAGTGACCAAACCCCCAAAACAATAGCCCAGATGATGATTGGTTCACAATTAGGAGGCAGTATAGCACAGTGGTCTAAGGCTCTGAGCTGAAAATCTGGTGACATCCAGCAGACCAGACCTGGGTTTGAATCCCACAGCTTCCACTTGCATACTGTGTGACCCTGAGCAAGTCACTTAACCTCCTTGTGCTCCCATGTTGCTCCTGTAAAAAAGCTTTCAGCTTAGTGTGCTATACCTGGTTAAACAACTAAATAAAATTCCTACAGCTAGCCAATCCTCCTCCCTGCCCATTCTTCATCCCCCCCTTGTAACTATGCTTCCTATTCTCCTTGTACAGGCCCACCCCAGATAGGGTACAGTGTCTAGTTGTGTCCTACATCTCCTTTCCTCCTAACCCCTACACAGGCCAACACCGGACAGGGTGTAGTGCCTACACTGTATTTTTTCCTGCCTCACCTCCTTCGCTTAACCTTACCCTCTTCTACGGTCAAAGTTCCCTTCAAAACTATTGACTTACCTGCAGGCCACATCACATGATGGGACTCTTGGGTGGGTGAGCTTTTATGCCCCCAGAGCTTCTTAGTGGTTCCTGATTGGAGGAGTCAGGCACGTGGTTAGCCCTGCACTGCCTTGCTTGCCATCTCTAAGATGGCAGCATATAATTCTGGAGCCCTTCTGTCCCCTGAAGATAAGGCGTTTAGATTTACAGCCTTTCAGCTTAGATATTGTATAGTTACCCTGACTCTGCCCCCTATTCCAAAAGAGACTACCTCCACATACCTTATTTAGTTATGTGATTGCTAGCCACTACTAAATGCTTTTATGTGTGATGAATTCTTATGTATGCATATCTTGCATACAATGGTCTTCATAGCTCATGTAATCAAAATTAGGTATGTAGCTTAAATGCACTTTGCTAGCTATAAATCCTAGGGTTTTGAAGTAAAATATGATATGCAACAAATATGCAGTGTGAATACTTGTGAGTATCTATTTTAATATGCTAAAAGAAAACATTTTATCTGTGCCTACACATCCACGAACTACAGTGATCTTCTCCAACACCATCTATCTGCTTCTGAAGGTTCTGTGAAGCCCGTCTGGCAATGCCGTTCCTGCTTGCTGTAATCTCTGCATTTCAGATCTTAACAATCTCTACCAAGACACTGAATAACCTGGCATCTACTGTACCCTATTAATGCCTCTAGATACTCCCTTACAAGTCTTCTTCATCGGCTTCATAGACACATATGTTCACAGCATCCCATGCCCATCTTCCATCCAGCCCAATTCTGCCCCTTACCAAACTGGAGTAACTCACTCTATTTGTATTACAAATTGTAGTTAGAATGAAATAATGTGACCTATTGGGAACTGAACCCAGTCCCCTGGAATACCGTCCCGGTACTGTAATCACTGAGCTACAGACTCACCGGGCTGGACCTGAGGTTCTCAGACATACTATGTACTCTACCTGTAGTAATTCTTCAGTGCCTTTGGAGAAACTACTCCATAATTACTGCATCATTTATTTATTTATTTAAGAGTTTTACCAGGAAAGCATACTGAGCAGAGTACTGCTCGATTCCAGATGCGCCCTGGGGGTTACAAATGATAAGGTGAGCAAAGCAACATAAGTACAAATGATAAGGTGTACAAAGGCAACAATAAATATAGTGTGGTACAAGACAGTTGGTGATAGTAGTCATACTTACAATATATAGGTATTAATTCTGCAACAATGGACAAGAAGAAAATATATATTCTGCAACAATAGACAAGTAGAAGATATATATTAACCAGTACAAAAGGTATACCCAGACCGAAGATTAGAAGCTGGAAGTTAGGTAGTGAGGGGAATAGGGGGGGGGCAGGAAAACAGGAGCAGGATGTAGCGAAGTGAGTATTAAGAAGGGCATTCCAGAGCGGGGAGCTGGTGGCATGTCTAATGTCTGAGGTAAGGGAGTTCCATAATTTGGGCAACCTGAAGCTGAAAGCGGATTGGCCAGACCGGGTGGATCTGTGCGGGATTAGAAGGAGCCGAGAGTCGACGTTTCTGAGAGCGTAAGCTGGTGGGGGGAGGGCTGTTAGGGAGGACATCAGGTAGGAGGGGAGAGACTGAGTCCAGAACTTAGCTGCAGTTCTAGCACAGTGTAGTAGTTGCCAGTTATGGAGAGAGGGGAGATCCACGGACTGGTAGAGGACACAGTGATGAGTGTTAGGAGGCTGATCCAAAGCAAACCTGCAGAAGGAGTTGAAGAGGGGGTCGAGCCTGGATAAGGAAGTTTGTGGGGCCGCACCGTAGACTACATCACTGTAATCCATAATTGGGCGGACCATTTTTTTGACTATTGCTAGTCGTGTTGGCAGAGGGATGCAATTTTTGTTGTGGTAAAGGGCACCCAGCATGGGATACAATTTTTTGTGAAAGGCATCTATGTGTGCAGAAAAGTCAAAGTATTGATCTAACCAGACACCGAGATATCTATAGGTAGTGCAGGTCTTCAGTGGGGAGCCATCCAGAGTGTAAATCATGGGGGGGGCAGGAAGGCGGGTTAGTTTAGCCCGAGTACCGAAGGTGAGGGAGACTGTTTTGTTAGCGTTTAAAAATAACTGATTTGCGTGGAACCAACGTTGGACGGAGTTGAAATCCTTCTGCAGACAGGATGAAACTGCCTCCAGGGACGGGCCAGAGGCGAACAACACCGTGTCATCAGCGTACATGTGGACGGTGGTATGTGGGCATTAATCAGGCAAGTCGTTGAGAAAGATAGAGGACAGCAGAGGGCCAAGAACGGACCCTTGGGGGACTCCACAGGTGACTGGGAGAGAAGAGGAAGTAGCCGAGCCAACCCAGACTGATTGGGTCCTATCTGCCAGGCAGGAATGGAACCACTTAATTGCGGGTGCAGACAGTCCAGCTTGAACAAGTTTAGCCAGCAGCAGGGGATGCGAGACCGTGTCGAAGGCTTTGGCCAGGTCGATAAAGATAGCTGCAGTGATTTCACCTTTGTCCATACCTGTAAGAATGGTGTTGGTGAGGCGAAGAAGCGAGGTGGTGGTGGAGTGATTTTTCCTGAACCCGGCCTGGAAAGGGGTGAAGAAGGATATGGCATCAAGATAGAGGTGGAGCTGTGAAAGTAAAAGCGCTCTTGAATTTTGGCTAGAATGGGGAGCAGGGATATGGGACAGTAGTTTGATGGGGAGGAAAGGTCGCCTCCTTTGGCAAGGAGAATGACCGTGGCTTGTTCCCAAGTAGTAGGGACAGACCCGAGTCTAAAAGACAGGTTATAGAGGGAGGTGAGAGGGTAGGCTATGGCAGGTGCGGAGAGCAGAAGCATTTTGGAGTCAAGGCCTGATGGGCATTTACCTTTGGAAGGGTTGAGTGACTGCAGTATTTTTAGCATTCCTAAATTACTGCAGACACGGGGTGATTTTTCTTAATTATTCAGAGATTATTAAAGTAGTTCAAGGAATGTACCTCAAATCAAATGTACTACAGATACTTACCTGTACTTGTATTTCTAAAGGTACTAAAAACAATTTTGACTCAGTCTTCCTTTTATCTCAGCGTTACTCCAAACACTTTGTCATTTGTTCTATGTATTTTTAATGTACTTCAGTATCATAGTGATATCTATAATATACCTTACAACTGCTCTAGAACATTACCATAGGAGACATTTTAACATGGTTTCTGATCACCAGGCCGAAAATTCAGATTTTTCATTGGCAGAACTAAGTCAAATTTAAAGCAAACAGCTGTAGCACTGTCACAGAATGCTTCACTCCCAGTGCTCAGTCTTGGCGACTGTTATCAGTTTCACAACCCCTCATACTGTATGCCTGAAAGGGTTACCTTGGTATGCTGCCACCACTCAATTGCAACCTCAATCTGGGTATCACTAGGTTTGAATCCCACCAGAGCCACTGTACACACATATTACAGTGCTCCTTACCAAACGGCAAATGATCCACCCACTATTGTTACAGCTGAGAACATTGTTGCTTAGATATGGTAACTGTAGCAGTCTTCTTTGAAGATGGATCACAGATTTGTCAATTTATCCCAGTTATCTATACCTGAAATGACTCAGTCACAGAATGCATAAAGTATATAAAAACAATTTAGTGGGGCATGCGCACGCCAAGCAGCAAGATGGCAGCATAAACAACAGCTCCCAGTGGCCTTCTAAAACATCCCAAATCATCCAAAACTGGACCTAAAGCTAATGACTTGTAAATGCAGGCTGTTTAAATGCATTTTTTAGAAACAAAATTCATTTTCAGCTCTTATCTAGCCCACTACTAGCCGAAGAAATCAACGTCAAAGGTTCAGCCCCCTCATTCCTCTCACAGTGGTAGACTGGAGACTGTGGTGACCCTGGAGACTCTGATGTCAGCAAGCAACAGGTCGATTTATTTATTTAGTTTTTGTTGACCGGGAAGGAGGACTAGACAATTTTTTGCCTATTTTCAGCCTCGTCGGGGGGTACAGATGGAATGGATGCCAACTGAAACTGAACCAGATTTTAAGCTGTTGGTGATATTTTTAGTGAACTCTAAAGGGAATGCCCCAGTATTTGCTAACAGATCTGCAAAACAAAGTAAAAACTCTACAAAATAAACAACGGGACACTGATACATTTCTGTATTCCATAGATGATAAAGACGGCAGGCACAAAGCCACAGTTTAAGAACTGGAGCGACTGATGAGGCTGTTATGGATCTGGGCAGAAAATGTTGAAAATAGAAGTCATCAAAATAAGATCTGTATCATGGGCTTCCCAGAGGGTGTGGAAAAGTCAGATGCAACCCTTTTCCTCTAGAAAGAATTACCAAAATTGCTACACTATTCTTGGAAGCTAGCCCTAGAAACTGAAAGGGTTCACTGGACCATGGCACCCCCTCCCAAGGCTGGTAGCAGATTATAACCAATTGTGGCACAACTGTTACATTTCCCAGAAAAGAAGAGAATCCTCATACTGTCAAGGGAAAATGGACCATTGTTCTGGGAAGGTCATTTATTTAATGATTACTCCTCAGAACTGGCTGCAAAGAGTAAAGAATATACCCCTGTGAGAAAAGTGCTTCAAGAATTAAGAGTACCCTATCAGCTACAATATCTGGCCAAACAAAGTTGTGAGTGGCAAATTAATTTGGGATGCCTCAGGAGGCTGCTAGGTACATTCAAAGACACTGTACTGAGAAAGAAAAAGGCCTCTGTTTTCAGGAAAACTGCTATCACACCGAAGAAATAGTTGCCTGGCTGTCAAAACCAAGCCCAGGGTCCAACCCGCACCGCTTACTCATCAACTACTACTGGAGCCCCAGAAATGGACTGGCAGACCACTTAAACCAAATGATCCAGGGGCAAGGAGCAGAAAAAGTTAATGGACTCAAGCTTAGCTTCTAAGAGGGATGGCAGCCTGGAATTGGGATCTTCCCCCCATGGGTCAGACACTTTAGGGGAACTAGCAGCTAAGCAGTTGGGGCAGGGACCATCTTTGGAGTAGCAGATTTAAGTGGGGGCTACTTGGACAAATAGATGGCAATCACCCCCCCCCCCCCGATAATCCAGATAATCCAGTCGCTGGCCAAAAACATCCTAGGTGGACATAGTCTCAGACCCTGGAACAGCATGAAATGCAGTGAGTGATGATCCAACAGAGTGTACTCTGAACTGGGCTGTCCCTGCATCAGGAAAGAAGTAGTCACACTTGATTCCTGCCCCAGCAAATTTTTAGAGGACTTTTTGCTTGATTCAGGCTATTTTGGACTTTGCAACATATCCTTTTCCTGTTTGGTTTCTCTCTTTGTAATTACCATGTGTTAGTAACAGGTATGTGGGATGGTTTGCTGCAATTGGACATGGCAACCCTCCAGAAGAAAGGTCCCCCCCTTTCTCTCACTCCTCCACCCCCATAATAGGTGCCTGACTTGACCCTTGCTGCACTTCTGCAGCTAATCCTGGCACACTCAGGACAGTGAGGAGTAGGCCACATCTAAGGGGCCCAATTTCCAGGCACACCAGATGTGATAAGGGGCTTGGGGTTACCATTCTGCAACAGTGGTAACAGGAGGGTGGGGACTTTGCGAGTTATTCGTAGGCTTTACTGATGGCTGTGGGGGTGAGCAGAAGGCTAGTAAAAAGGCAGGAAGGTACCAGGGTGCTGTCAACACAGAGCAGCGCTGAATTGGCTAGCCTCACATAGCTGTGGCCTTGCCCCTAGCAACCACTCATTGTGCTTCCTTGGCTGTATGACTGTTCAAGTCATTAGGCAATTATACAGTACACCAATGGCTCACAGCCCCCACCACCTCATAGGCATCTAGCTGAAAAGGGCAAGGGGGTGCAAGGTCTGGGTATCAGCAGTGTAATAACTCCTCACCTCCTGATCAGGCCTGTTACTCTCCCTCCACGGATTCATGTTTGAACCCTGTCAGATTACAGTACAAGGGCACCTGCTGATGTTGAGCTTGGCAACCCCTTTACTGATGGCAAACACCCACTTGATACATGCCTATCTCCCCCCCGTAGGGTCACCAACCTTATGAGTGGCATGCATCCCCAATCTCATGACAGCCCAAGACTCTGTCCTGGAATGTCCGGGTGGGAGGAGGCCATCAGTAGGCAAGAGAGAATAACCCTTGTAAATGAGTCCGGAGCTCAGGGCTGCCTGCACCAAACAAGAGTGATGAGTAGATGTAAATTCTGTCTCCCACTCTAGACCAGAAGTCAGGTAACTGAGAGTGGGCCAATGGCCTGTCATGAGCAGCAGCAGGTATCAACAAGCTGTCAACAAGCAGGCAGCTTAATGGTTGACTCCTAGCAAACACAACCACAGTGGCGGAGCTAGGTTTGGGAGCATTTGGGAGGCGGGGGGGGCCATTCAGTCAATCACGGGCTCCACAATGGGCACTAAACAGTGAATAAAGATGGTGGCAGGGTACCACTACTAACACTTGGGCAGCCAGGAGGGGTGACCGCCCCCAACCCCCTCTAGCTCTGCCACTACGCAACCACACCCTTGGTAGTTACCTCCCTACCTGCTCGAATGTGCAACTGTGTGACCTGATCAATATCTCCATGGCTCGCAGGATCAACCCCTCCAACCACCACATGGTGCTGGCAGAGACAGAGTATGATCTGGGCTCATGGAGTGCAAGAAGTGAGGCTTACCAATACTTATCCATATCACATGATCCTTAACCATTAGGCAATCTCACACCCCCAAAGAGGCATCTGATGGCAGCTTCTGAGTGAAGTCACCTGCTGTTGACTTTCCCAGGAATCTTTACATATCCTGTTGAAAACAGCAGAATTGATGTCCAGGTCTGGTGGGGGAATGACCAAAAGTGTAATGCAGCAGCTGCCCATCAGCTAAAAACAGAGAAGACATTATGCTAAAATCAGAAGGGGAGGGCCAGGAAGAGGATGTGGAGCTGCTACTAAATAGGGACATGTTCACAAAGCTGTAGTCAGACCCTGCCAGATGGTTGGAGGGGTCCACAGCTGCAGCACTAACAGGAGGAGAGTGGTCCTTCTACCCAGCAGTAAGCCCTTGACCAGAGGAGAGGTGAAATGAGCAGTACCACCAGATTTGACACTGGACTGATGCACGGAAATGGAGATGTTCTTACCCCCCCATCTCAGTGGCTGCAGTACCGATCTCTGGCCTTGCAAATGCTTCAGCTGGTGAAGATAACCTGAGCACACTCTGATACAAGGGCACATGGGTGCACATCCTGAGAGAGCCACTGACCTCTAAACTACGCCTTCCCCCTCAGAAATATGACACACAGCAGGGGACAAACATGCAAAGAAAGCCACATTGCTAGCCCTCCTTTTCAGTAGGCATCCCCCCTTGCTGTCAGACTAGGGGGTGGTGGGGGGAGCAGGTACAATTTGGGGAGCTGCAAAATATTCTCCAGAGGTGGCATAGAACCTTGGAGAAATTACACCAATGGGCCTAATGAATAATGACATATGCTGGCTGTGTGAGAAATCTAAGTGGATTCTCATATATCTCTTGTGGTCCTTCCCCATGTTCCATTCATGCTGAGACAGGATCCAACACATATGTCAGGAGACCACATCATACAGCCATACTTTCTAAACCATGCTGATTATGCTGGGTCTGAATCAGGACCCAAACCCAGCAGCTGATACATTCCCAAGTGGATTCAGGGACAACTGACTAGAGGAGGCAATGATTATTGAAAACCAGCAATACCCAGACACTGGAGAAATAAAGAGGCTCCCCAAGTGCAAGAATGGCCACTGAAACTGGGCATGACAGCTAGCTATGAAGACAGCTAGATATGAGACAGTCCACTTTACCATAACGGGTGAGATATCAGAATGTGCTCAAATCTGGGCAGCCATTTAACATCAGAATACTGCAGGATCCTTGCTGGCTTCTTTATGCCACAGTGCCTATAATCCCCAGCAGCAAGAGGCCCATGCAGGAATAGTTTAGTTTAGTTTATTGTTCTAGGAATTACTACCTTTGAGCCAGAGGCTCTTTTACAAAGGTTCCACATCAATTAGGTACAGTACAAAAAAGGTTACATAGATAACACAACAATTTGTGCTGTGTCAAGAGCGAGAAAACATATACAAATACATATCAAATCATTTGTGCAAAAGGACATGAGATATCAATAATCACATTATTATTACAAGAAAGAGGTCATGCCAGATTAGGAGAAACAAATACGGAAAAGTCCAGAACAGAGAGGGTAAGTGAAAGGTGTGGGGAGCAGACAATAGCAGGAGAAAAGGTTTCCCAAACGTGTCTTTGTCAAATAACGGAACAGGGTGGGTAGTGAGAAAATAGGAGGTTTAATCAGGGCAGTCACAGGACCTGGAGGTGGCAAGGTGAGAGAACAGCCTTGATTTGAAAATACCTACAGAGGTGGAGGCAGTAATATGAGTGCTGAGGGCATTTAGCCAGCTGGGGGCATGATAGGCAAATGATCTTTGTCCCTGAGAAGTCTGGCATCGGGGGACTTGGAGAGGCTGGTGCTCTGATCTTCTGGTAAAACAGGTGCTAGGACTCAGGCATAACAGGTCTTGGATACAAGGTGGAGTGAGGCCCAGAGTGGATTTTTTTTGCCATCAAGCAGGTAAGGTACTTTATCCGGTTTGAGAGTTGCAACCAATCTGAGTCGGCACAGAGTTCACATGTGTGGGTACGTTGATGTGCACCAGTGAGCAGCCGACAGACCTTATTTAGGGATGTTGTAATGCGACTAAGTGCTGTAGTAGTGGCAGATCGTATATAACTAAGCCATAGTCAACGACTGAGATGATAGAGGATTGGATGGCAATCCTTAGTGCAGAATGGGTAAGGAGCTGTCGGTTCCGATACAGAATCCCAATTCGCTGATTAATAGTTTTTGCTGTACTATCAATGTGAGTTGCAAAGGTTAGGCCTTGATCAAAGTGGATTCCAAGATATTTGAAAATTGGCACTTGTTCAAGGGTATTTCCCAGGTATGTATTAATGGTGAGTGGGACTTGCCGTTTCTTGTTTCTGGGTTAGAGAAGAGCATGGATTTAGTTTTTTGTGGTTTAGAACCAGCTATGTTCAAGGAACCACATCTCAACTTTGGAAAAGCATGCTGAAGGTTGAGGCGTAAGAGGTTCGGATATTTATGAGTGGCAAGAATCACGGCATCGTCGGCATAGAGGATTATTTGTTCAGGGCAGGATTTGGGGAGGAGTTTAGGAAAAGGCTGAAAGGAGGGGCCCAGGATGGATCCCTGGGGAACTCCTGAGCGAACCGGTTTGAGTCTGAGAGAACTCCAGCTACTTTTACAGATTGAGAACGCTGAGCAAGGTAATTTTTTACCCAGTCACCAGGACCCTGCGAGAGCCCTAGGGATAGTAGTTGTTTGATAAGTAGGCCATGGTGTACTGTATCAAATGCCTTGGTTAAGTCAATGTAGACTGCTCCAGTTAGGTTTCCTTTGTCCATGGCATTGTGGATTGCTCCTGAGAATTCAAGTAGGGCAGTCAATGTGCTGTGCCCTTTCTTCAATCCATGCTGCTGAGTGCATAGGATGTTGTGCTTTTCCAGGTAGTCTGAAAGTTGGTCCGCCACCAAGCGTTCAAGGGCCTTAGAGAGAGGTGGTAGTACTGATATCGGGCAATAGTTACCAGGCAGTGACTTATCACCACTTTTGTGCACCAGAGTGACAACTGCAGCCTTCCATTTCCTAGGGAATTGGCTGTAGCAGAGGGAGAGATTGAACATTTTTGTGAGGGGGAGCAGTGCTTCCTCCAGAGTGAGGGACAGAAGTTTAAGGTCAATAGTGTCGCTGCTTGCTCGGGACTTAGAAATGGCCTTCTTTACATATTTATAGACTTCATGTGCCTTTACTAGTTTGAAATGGAAGGGTGGTTTGGTTGGAGAGGCAGTAGTAGAAGTAGAAATTGGAGGGTCAGCATCAGTGAAGAAATCAGATGAGAGGACACCACTAAGGTCCGTGAAGGTATCATTTAGGGTGTTTGCAATGATCTCTGGGTCTAATGTAGTGGTTCCGTCCACATTCATTATTGTAGGAGAGGATTTGGACTGCTGACCCATGATATTTCTTATGTTGTCCCAGAAGGATTTCCCTTCACCCCAGGAGTTGGAGAGGGCATTCTTGAAGTAGGAGCTCTTCATCAAGCGGATCTGTTTAGTACAGTGGTTGCGAGCCTGTTTATATTTTTGGATGTCCGACAGAGTGCCAGTAGCTCTTGCAGGGGCCCAGATGTGATCCCTACTTTTGAGTTGTGCCAATAGCTTCGCTGTGAGCCAGGGTTTTGTGAGTGCTTTGATTTTATGCTTTTTTACTGGTGCATAGGTGTCACAGGCAGTGTTGAAAGTAGTACTAAAGTAATCAAGGACTAGGTCAACATCTTGAGTTTTGTAAATCAAGGACCAGTCTATCTGCCTAAGACAGGTCTTGAGATGAGTAAGGTTGCCATAAGGTAGGACTCTGCTATAGATGGGTTTTGGAGGCGGCTTATGAAACTTATTTGTCCAGGTACATATTATTGGAGAGTGATCACTGAGCGAGTCAGGAAGAACACTTACATTGGTTATATGGGTAGGGTGGCTGGTAAGGATCCAGTCAATGAGGGTGCTGGTCCCTGATTTGTAGTTTTCCCTGGTAGGGGAGTTTACCACTTGTGTTAAATTTGCTGCTAGGATAGCATCTTTGTTTGACCCTGCATCAGGAGCAAGCCAATTTATATTAAAGTTCCCAAGGAGAAGGAGTTTGATGTCAGAAGGCTGTGTACTTACAAACTCGAGGACAGCCTGTAGGCCGGAATCAGGATCTTTTGGTGGGATATAGACAGCAGCAATCATGAGGACTTTGTTTTGGGCACCAAGTAGTATCTTGATAGGGAGCAGTTACACTGAGGTTTCTGTGGTGGGGTAAGAACCAGGGAGACAGGTGAGGTAGTCCTTTATGTAGATTGCACACCCACCATCCCTTTTCGAGGTCCTATCCAGCCTGAATATCGTGTAGCCTTGTACAGAGATGGCATGATCCGGAGTACTAGGTGTCAGCCAAGTTTCGACGATGGCAAGGATATCCGGGTTGTGTTGGCTGGCAAAGATTTGAAGGGAGGCCAGTTTTGGGAGAGACTGCAGATGTTTAAGTAGCTAATTTGACCCCCCCTCCATTTGGCAGACTTTGTTGTACTGTAGGAGACAGGGCCAGGATTTCAGTGGACACTTCCTGATATCAAGAGGAGGAGGAGTAGGAGTTTAAGAGACAGTTGCCATACTCTGTAGTCAATAGGGAATTAATTTGAGGTTTCTATGCGACTTGGACCAGTGCAGGCGCCTAGGGTCCCAGAGCAAGGAGGTTGTTAGTAATAGGATGATATGCCCATTTATCCTTGTTGTAGCTTGTCAGTTGTACCCAGTCACTTGCAGATAGGTACCTGGTGGTTAAGTCAAAAGCCAAAAGAATGATCAACAGCTGAGGTCCAGAGTCACTGAAATGTTAAAATTCATGAAGGTGATTAACTGTGCCTGCACATATGCAGGATGTGAAATCCCTTTGTCTGTATGCTTCTTTGACATTCAAACAGGTTGCTGAAAAGCCCACATACAGATCATGTAGCAGGTCAGATGAAAATGTGGATTCCAGCAGGACCCAGAGTCACCGAGTTTGTCAGATGTAGTTGCTTCACTTATGTTTTGCTTGGGATAGCTTCCAAAAAAGTTGATTTTAAAATGAAAATAAAGATACCTGATGATGATTTTTTGCAGAAATCCAGTCCAGGAGACTTTCACGGATGTAGTGAGCAAGAATGGTATAGTTACCACAAGCAGAAAACCATGTAAATCCACAAAAACTAAGTTACAGACACAGACAAACACAAGCAGTCACCACACAGACCCAGGGGAGAATAATAGGACCAAGCTAAAATATCAACATACAACAGAGGACTGAGACACTGACCAACACTGGATATACATTACACATCGGGTGAATGTGACTGGTCCCCCCCACACACACACACCTCTCTCTCTCTCTCTCTCTCTCTGTCCCTCTACACTATAATATTCCAGCAGGTGAGGGTACTCAGTAAAACATGGGACCCACAGCAAATGCTTGAGGAACCCCAAGCTACTGGACTGATCCTTAGCTACACTTACTTTAGAATCTATGTTTAAATGTATCTCGTCATATGGATTAGAATTGTATTTCCATGGGGCTATGCCCCGGCCAAGAGAGATATTGTATTTCTCAGTTTATGCAGTCTGTATGGAATGTGGTTATTATTATCTGTTATACTCAGTTTATATTATTGTCTTACTCCTTGTATGTTGAACGTGAATTAAAATAAAATAATATTTAATACTCCAAGATATTTACATGAGTTACAGGATAATACACACTAACACTATAGGTAATACAGTATTTGTATAGAGATAAAAAATGAACTTTGGAAAAAGATAAATAACATACAGAATAATCTAATTCACAACTACCAAAAACCTAAGCAGAGCAGAAGTGTACCCCAACTAGGAACTCAGTGAGTTATGGCAGACTTGAACCCTTGATGTTGCTTGTTCAAAATCCCAACATAACTGACTTTTCTCAGAGTAAAACAAGATAGACATACATTTTGCAGGCCAGACTACTTTTCCTGCATCATCATACATGCTTCTATGACACAAGTTCTACTATTTCTTTGTTTTCTCTGGACCACCCTTTACAGAACAGGTCCAAAATAGGTTTGTTATTTCTAGCATAGTTATGTGGATTATAACTTCAGTTATTTTGTTTCCCATTTGGCTTAAACCGTGGGGTTACATATTATTCTGTCCTGATCCCATTTACCTTCAAAACTTGTATTTTTGTTATGGAAAGGAAGCAGCCCTTTGAAATTTAACTCCAAAACCAAAAAAAAAACATTTTATATGACAAGAACTGGATTGTCTAACAAAGCCTCCTCTTAAATGAATGCCCCAAGCATAGACTACAATGGAATGGAATGTTTAGCTTCCACAAGACCTCCCCCTCAGCAGAAACATTTTACAGAGGCAAAATGATAATAAAAATGAAAACCTCACACACACACACATACACACAGAGAAAAGAAACATTGCAGGTTGTCACAATTCCCCTCAGAAACTTGGATGTCTCTACCATATCCCCCCCTCTCTCCTCTGGACTCCAGCGAGCACATGTTCAGTGCCTCGAGACAATCTTTGTAAGATTTGCCCTGTTGGCCCTGAATTATTTAGGTCACCCTGCAACAGAGGCTGGTGGTTAATGGCATTCACTCTAAGGATGGGAGAGTGACCAGTGGTGTACAACAGGGTTCAGTACTAGGTCCAGCACTCTTTAATGTCTTCATAGGGGACATTGTAGAAGAACTGGAAGGGAAGTTATGCCTTTTTGTAGACAACACCAAAATCTGCAATATGGTCTACACTCAAGAAGACATGGTGAAAATGCACAATGATCTTGTCAAACCTGAGAAGTGGTTAAAAACATTGCAGCTGGGGTTCAGTGTAAAAAAGTGCAAAATCATGAACCTAGGGCATTTTAATGCCAGTGCTGAGTATAGGACGGGGGTGGTATTGACATAGACTAGAAAGGAAATGGACCTTGGGGTATCATATCTGAAGAGCTCAAGGTGGAAGATCAGCGTAACAAGGCAGTAGGAAATGTAGTGGGATGTTGGGGTGTATAAGGAGGACTATCTTCAGCAGGAGGAGGGGGTGGTTTTGCCACTATATCACTCACTGGTGCGACCCCACCTAGATTACTGTGTCCAGTTTTGGAAACCACACCTCAGAAAGGACATAGACAGGGTGGAGGTGGCCCAGAAGAGGGCACCTAAAATGCAGTAGTAGTAGTAGTAAAAATCCTTATTTTGGCAGGATAAAAACTTTAGGACCAACAGGCCCTTTTTTTTTCAAAGTTGTCCTGTTTACTAAACAAAGTTCCTATGCATAACATTTAACATTTAATAATCAGAAAAAAACTTACATAAAGTAGGCTAAACGAAACTAATAGTACAGAAATAAAACAGCACCTACATTAAACCTGTACACTGTTTACTAGATGCGTTTTGTAATTTTGTTATTTGCGTTTGTCTTTTGTTCAGACGTCAAACAGGACAACGAAGCAAGCTTGATGGCGTAAGGAGAGAATTTGCATTCTATGTATTTTTGCTGTGAAGGATTTTTCCTAATCAAATTACATGTACTGTATACCATTCCAAAAATCCAAATTTGGCATTACCTAAATTCTTGTAAATTGTCTGGACCCTTAATCTAATGTTCAAATACAATAATGCTCATCCACATAGTACATATTTAATGCGTAATGAAGTCGTAGAGAGTTTTATATCTTCTGGTTTCCAAAGTAATTTACTTTTAATGTTTTTGGAACCCAGTGCTCCAAGGACATTTTCCAGTTAGTTTTTATCATTAGGACCCTTAATCCTCAATTCTTGACATCTTTAATTGGGTATTTATTTAATGGGGATGATAAAACTATCGCTTTATATCCAGGGATAATTCCATTTAACATTTTTTGTGATGCTATAGCTCCCATAATATCTATTCTCATCAGTACAAACTCCCATTTTAACTCTGTTAGCGTTTTACAATGATGGGTGTCATAAGGACAACTTAGTATAAACCTCACTGACCTATTTTGAGTAACAACCAACTTTTATAAATAGAGAATAATGGATGGGTATGGGGTTATAATGAGGATTTTACACCCCACCCCTGAGGGGTGGGATGCCACATAAACCCCGAGAACAAAGCTTGAGGGGTCTATTAAGGCATCCCACCCGAGGGTGTGTGTAAAATCCAAGTTTTTACCCCTACCCAGCCTTTATTTTGCATAATTGATAGGGATCATTTTTTCACCACAGCAGTTATACAAAATAAATGTTTGTGTGTGCCAACTCAAGCCACTGGACCATTGGGGGTTCAGCACAGTCCTGGCGGCTGCTGGAGTGAAGCTGCATTTAGTTTTTTTATATCTGTTCTGCCCAGCAATATTTTTGTTAAAAGAAGAAGTTACCACCGACTCCTTCTGTCAGGCAACTGACCTGAATTATTAGGGCATTTAAAGTACATTTGCATTTAAGCTAGTCGCTGTGGTGGGGACTGTTTAGGAAGACATTGCTGTCAAGCATGCAACTGCAGATAACTCATTAAATTGTAGGGTACAGTGTGGTTAAGGAAGGGATCGAGTAATTCCAGAGCTAAAGGAGTAATTATAGCCAGAAAAAAGTGGATAACATGTGGGGCGTTAGGGGAAGCAACATGGGACAGGGCATACAGGGAAGGATTGTAGGTTGTAACTACTGTGGGGCGACTGAATTTATAGAGATACTGTGGAAGACAGGGGGTGCCCAGTGTGTAGGAGCATAGGAAAACTGAAAAAGGAGATAGAATGCCTTACTAAGGCACTTCAAGAAATGATAGAGGGCAGCAGAAACGTGATGCAGGGAAAAACTAGATATGGAGCAGACGTACATGGACTAAAGAAAATCAGCAATGAGGGGCATCAAATTGATGACAGGCAAGGGCATGGGTTAGGTCAGCAGGAAGAGCCACACCCATGTGAAAGGAGCAGAGGGGAGAGGTGGAAGATAAGGAAGTTGACAAGGAATGGAGAAGATATAGAGGGGAAAACTGGACACAGAGTAGAAGAACAGAAACTAAAGAATGTCAGTAACAGGGAGAGGCAGGAAGAAGACAGATGAAGTCATGGGATAAGTCAGGAGGACAAGCAATATCATATCATATATAACCGATATGATAGGGAAAGACAGGAGAGGGGAAAGATGACAAAATTACGGGAACAAAAACAAGGAACTCAGAGCAGGAGCTGGAGGGCACAGGAAACCCCTGCCTTGGAGGTGACAACATACAATAGATATGCAATACTGACAGAGGGGAACCCAAAGGAAAAAAGACAAGATGGATACAGAGTTGCAGCTGGATACCAAAGGGGTTGTGGGTGAACAACGCCAGAAAGTAGCTCATGAGGGCCAGAAACCATATGTCTCAGTAGAAGGAAACAGGGAGGACAGAAACGAGGGAGAGACAGGAAAGGGGGAGTGGGAAAAAAGTAAAATGAGGGCGGGCAATATAGGAGGCAGGAACCATGGGAGAAATGGTAGGGAGAATGAACACTCTGGAAAGAATAAAATAATAATTTATGGGGACTTGATAATAAAAGGTATACAATGGAGAAAGAGTGAGGATGCATATATGAGGACAACAGTGGTGTGGACACCTAGGATGGCGGCAGGTCAAACAGCTCAAAAGATAAGGGAGCTGATAAGAGAGGAGGGGGGAAAAGCCAGACTTGATATTGCACATTGGGACAATGATTTAGCCAGGAAGGAGACCAAGGTGGTGCAACACAGATTTATGGACTTAGCAGAGACATGTAGGCAGTCAGTGAAATCACTGACCTTTTCTGAAATAATTCCAGTACCAAGGACAAGCACAGCCAGGAAGGAAAGGGTAGGGGAATCTAATGGATGGCTAGGCCGGTGGTGTAGGGAGGAGGGATTTGGTCTTATAGGTCAGTGGGGTGACAGGTAAGTGGACAAGAGACTCTATAGTGGTGATAGACTACACCTGACCGGGGAGGGGAGAATGAAAATTAAAAATAAAACAGGGGAATACATGGCAAGGGAGCTGGATTTAAACTACTAAGGGGGGAGAGGCAGAAAAGGGGAGGACAGAGTGCCTCCCCTGCCACACCAGCGGACTCAAGGAACAGGGTACAGGGACCGCATGCTGTGCAGGGCGCCAGGCACATTTCGCTGGCCGGCCCTGCACAACACATGCAAATGGAGCCATAATGACATGCAAATGGCCCCATTTGTGCCATGCATGCATAATGGCCCCATTTACATACCCAGGTCTGAATATCTGGATTTTGTGCACAGCGCAGCTACAGTTGTGCTGGAGCATTCCCAGTCCTCATATTCAGACCTGTCTGGGGGATGCGCAAGCACATTGTATTTTCGCAGCACGCATCATTTGCTATATTCAGAAGAGATGCGCCATGGCACATCTCTTATAAATATATCTCTTTGTTGCTCCAGCGCAACTCGGTTGTGCTGCGCAACCACTTGCGCCATTGCCAGGTGCATTTTTGAATATCGAGCCCCTGATGTGCAAATTAACTGTGGCGGCTCAGCACAAATAGTGCTAGTGCAGCAAAAGCACTTGTGCAGCACTGAATATATCTCAGTAGACAGTGCTAAACACAGGGGGCCGCTGTGGCTGTGAGGGGGACACCAATGAAGCACACAAACAATATGGCAGCATACATATCAAAAATAGACTTTACTGCATAAAAAGGTCAACAGGCCATAAAACAAATAACAACAACAACAAAAAAAATACTATCAAAACATAAACGGCACCTGCCTGTATAAATGAGGGGGAGAACCAAAACATAAAGAGCAACCATCTGTATAAACGAGGAGGGGAAGTGAGAACCAAAACACAAAGGACAACTGCCTGTATAAATGTGTGTGTGGGGGAGTCTCACTCTTCTCCTCCCTTCCAGGGAGTACATGTTGAGTTCCTGCAGCCTTTCCTTATATGGATTCTTATGCAATCCACTCACCATTTTGGTTGCCCTCCTCTGTACCACCTCTGCCCTTTCAATATCCTTGCAGCGGTGGCCTCCAGAACTGGACACAATACTCCAGATGGGGCCCCACCAGTGAGCAAAACAGCAGCAGCACCACCACCTCACTCCTCCTCCTGCTAGAAATCCCTCTCTCAGTGCACTCCAGCATCCTGCTAGCCTTTCCCACTGCTTTGTCATACTGCCTAGCTACCTTGAGGTCATCAGATATATGATGACCCCCTGTGTATCCTTCTTGTTTGGCGACATTAAGCTCCACACCCCCCATCTTATACACAGCCTCTGGGTTCTGCACCTTAAGTACATAACTTTGCACTTCTTGTCATTGAAACCCAGCTGCCTCCCCTAGACCATTCCTCTAGTTTCCTCAGATCCCTTTGCATTCTCTCCACCTCTTCCTGAGTGTCAACCCTGTTGCAGATTTTTTTTTATCATCCACAAGCAGACACACCTTACCCTCAAGCTCCTCTACAATGTCACTTATGAAGACATTGAAGAGGACTGGGCCCAGCATCGAACCCTGTGGCACCCCATTAGTCACTCTCCTATCACCTGAATGGCTACCATTTACTGCCACCCTTTGCCTCCTATCCCTTAACCAGTTTGATTCCCAGCTTGTCAGTTTCTCTCCACCCCCAGGCTGCATAGTTTTTTAACTAGCCTCCAGTGTGGTACAGTGCTGAAAGCCTCACTGAAGTGCAGATAGGCCACATTGACTGCTCTCCCTTGATCCACCTCCCTGACAACCCAGTCAAAAAAATCTATGAGATTAGTTTGACATGACCTCCCTCTGTGAAACTGTGCTGCTTGTAGTCATGCAGCCCTGTTGTCTCCAGGTGTTCCATGAGCCCTTCCTTCAGTTGTGTCTCCATTAACTTCTCTCCCACTGATGTGAGACTGATTGGCCTGTAGTTTTTAGCATCCTTCCCACTGTTGCTTTTGTGCAGAAGGACCACATCGGCACAGTTCCAATCCTCTGGAACTTCCCCATCTTTATTGAGGTGCTAACAATTGTTGCCAAAAATTGTTACCAGAGGGGCAGCCAGCATCATGCTCAGTTCCTTAGGACCCTTGGGTGAATCCTATCTGGTCAGATCGCCTTATTCTCCTTTAAGATCTCCAATCCCTTCCAGATTCTCTCCACCAAGAATGGACATTTGTCCACTTCCCCCTCTCCCTAAAGCCTACTGCAGCATGCTGATCTGTCTTCCTACCCTCTACCGTGAAGCCCAAACAGAAGTAATCATTAGTATTTCCACTTTCTCTTGATCTTCCTGTGAAAAGTCTCACCACCCTCCTGATTCTCACGATCACAAGGGGCAATGGTTGCAGCCTGAACAGGCCACATACAAATGCTACCCCAGTGGTCTCAGGTGGAAAGAATGATGCGCGCCATATGATGAAGCAGGAGTACCTCACCCACACCTATCCTTATGTCCCAGAGGTGCTCTGAGATGGGATAGAATGGAAAAGGGAGGACTGTCTATATGAGGCAGCCTTACATAGAATCTATTCTAAGCATGGACTGGGTAAATATAGACCACTTTCACATCTCCTAGAGGCCTAGGTGCAAGCCAGGCCCCTCACGGACAGTATATACAAGGGGCGGACCATCACAAAATATTACATACTGCACTAGGATATTGAGGGCAACAGAACACAGTATGAGGTGGAAGCCATGGACTCCTTTGGGGAGCCCTGCACCAAGTCAGACCCACCGTAGTATTACTAGGCAGCAACAGGGGGAACTGGAGCACCCCATCAGGGTTGCTCAAAGTGTTCAGTGACATCCAGGACACCTGCAAACCAAACAGACAGATGTGCAAGAACCCTTTGCGAAGAGTCCATGTTTGCAAAGTGGCAGACATGCCCAACAATGTCTTTGAAGAGGCCTTCTGTCCTCTGTTAGTCAGGACCCTCATTGGGGCTATTGGGCTGGGAGAATGGTGCCTTACTATCTTGCACATCTGCTGGTGAGATTGTTTTAGTTGTATTGTATAGTACCCATGTAGACATTGTGACTGAGATTTTATCCTCCACCATGGAGGTGGGCTGCAGGACACTAGAAAACAACTGCACTGCTGCCCGGCCATAGGAGCAAGGAAGGTCCTCATTCAGGGACATTGTTTACACAGAAACCCATAGATAGACTATTAGGGTCACCTCCCATGTTGTGCCAATATAAATGCATAATGGTAACAAAGTCATGCAAATGACCTGTTGCCATCACATGTACATATGTGTTATGTTAATAGGTGTTGGTGTTACAGTTTGTATGGCCCTGCTGAGGTCGCCTGTTTTAATACAGGTTAACAGTGTTTGGAAGGCTAAGGTGTTGATTGGTTTTGTACATGGGAAGGGGGATGGCCAGGCTCCTTGGGAGTCTACATATAGAAGCACCCCCTACAGGAGTCATAAGTAGAAGGATGAGACTGGGGAGTATGTCTAATGTATGCTATCAAGGGGGTGTTACCCCAGGTGAGAGATCTGCAGGGTTCTGAGTGGGGTACATATGTGTCAAGTGTATACACTGTGTACTCTGCATTACAGCAATGTTGTCACCTAATTCTTTAGGGGTCTCTTGTCATGCCCAGGGTCACACAGTGTACTTGTGGGATTGTGGGACTCAAACCCAGGTCTGTTGGATGCCCCGAACATGTTCACAGCCTGCCAGTACAAACCCTAGGGTACACCACTGGTCAGTGGGGACACATGACTTATAGCGGGGACAAATCCTAATATTGGGTAGTGTCAGCATCTTATGTGGCTACATCAGGTTGTTCACTACTGCAGGCATTTCCACAGGAGACATTGAATGTGGCACTATCTCCAGGACTATTGTCCAGCACGAATCTATCATTCACATCTCTACACCTCCCTGGCATGTGTACCATCTACAGGGGTGGCAGGGAATGGATGCAGTGAATGACTGGTGAAATCCTTGTGAGATGGTGACTATTGGTGGCATGCTCCATTGTCTGTGGTAGGGGTCTGGCTGATGAAATTATACCGCAGCCTGTGCACATCCCTTTTCAGCATAACCAGCATTGTACATATGCATTATGCCACACATGCAGTGCATGACCATCTGGCACACTTTGGTATGCATCCACACGGCCCTTCCCTATGGTGTACACACACCATGCCAATGCATGCTGTGTAACCCAGCTGTGTATATCACTTAGATGGGTCATGCACTTGCTTCACACGTAGAGGTGTACGCAGGGCTGTTAGGCAGTGCATAGTGTGCCATGTAGGTTGCTGAATAGAGCCCATAAGGTTGGGGAATGGGGGACTTGAATATAAGAAAATGGGCTGGGGAAGTGTTTGGGGCTCTTTCTTTTTCTTTTTTTATTCTCTTTGTTTTAAAAAGGTGTTCTTCAACTAGGATCAGGAATGAATAGTGCCACTATTCATTTTTCATAGCCAAATAAAGTGCTTTACTCATGACATTTGGAAAATATACTTCATCATTCGCACGCTCCTACAATACACCAGTTGCTTCTTCAGGGTGACAGCTTCCACAAATAAAATTTCATAAATTTATCTTAAATAAAGCACAAATAGTGTAATGTTAAAAATAATGTGAGTAGGTCAAGCCCACCAACCAAATTTCAACACACAGACTATTAATAGGTGAAAGAACACTTCCTACCTGGAAGGTTCATTTTTTTAAATATGCATTTTTTGCCCCTGTGCTCTCCAGTCTGGCTTCCCAGAGGCTTCCCCAGTACCTCCCCCAGCCCCTACCTCACACCCTATGGCCCCGATGAAGCTGTGGTTTACCCACCCAGGTGAAGTTCACGGGAGGAGAAGTGTACACCTGATCGAGCTATGTGTCAGGCTCTGTGGACAGAGGCAGTAGGGCCAACTCTGATATACCAGGGCTTCTACTCCATGAGCCATTTTACTTTCAGTGTCTCCCCTTTCCCTAGTGGTGTCAGGACACTCAAGGGACCAATACATGTGTCTGCATGGGTCCCTGGATGGTGTCCACCCCTACCATCCTCCCTACTTGCTGCACTGCCCCCTGTGTTTAGCCAGGTGACAATAGAGCAGCATGGACAAAAGTCCTTTATACCAGAGGAGAGTGTTCTGCCCAGTCTTCTTCCCCCAGGCTTACCTCTGCTGGTGCAGACTCATTCCCAAACCTAGGTCACAGCATCACGAGCAGTAGCCCTACTGCTGAGCCAATGAGCCAGCTACCTGGGAGGTTCTTTTATTAAATCTCTTGATTGTATTTTCTTTAGGTTTTCTAAATCAGAAAGGTAGCTGTAAACCAATATTAACATACAATTATGTTAATTAAAAACAATGGACTTCTTAAAATAATATATTTTTGCTTCTTATAGCCTAATATAAATATGGTAAATCCCAGGAGTAAATCCCAAATAAGTGATCCCTTTGCTAAACAAATTCTGGCCAGAGCTGATAGGGCTGCAGGTGAGGAAAATGGTGTAAAAATATTGAAAATTACCAAAGTTAGGAGCTTCATTAGCAAAATGTGATGTAGGCTCCTAAATTTGTTGTTTTGTAAAATTTGTGCACCAATTTTTCAACATAGCATTGTTATGACCCTACCTCATGAAGAAGGGCAGAGCAAATATTCAACGCCTGGCCTAAAGGTGATTTCATTCAGAGACTGCAAGATCAACTTTCAGGATGCAAAAACACATTTTGCTGAAATTTTTGGGTAAAAATATTGAAAATTACCAAAAGTACGAGCCTTTGTTTGCAAAATGCAATGTAGGCTCATATCTTTGTTGTTGTTTTATATTTTTACACCATATTTTCAACAGAGCCATCTTATGACCACACCTCATGAACAATTATGGAAAACATTTTCAACTCCTGCCCAGAAGGTGATTTCACACAATGACCACAAACTCACCTTTCAGGATGTAAAAAAACATTTTGACCATGATTTGAAAAGTGACAGCTGTCACATTCATGAGATGCTATAAAGATATGGCTGTGTTGTAAATTGTGGGCAAAAATATTGAAAATTACCAAAGTTACAAGCCTGCATTTTCAAAATTCAATGTAGGCTCATAATTTTGTTGTTTTTTAATATTTTTACACCAAATGTTCAACATAGCCATCTTATTACCCTACCTCATAAACAATGGTGGAGAAAATGTTCAACTCCTGCCTGAAAGGTGATTTCACACAGCGACCATGACACCACCTTTCAGGACAGATTTACCTAACATCACTTGTATTGTTCATGAGGTGGTGTCCCAAAAAAAGCTATGTTGAAAATTTGTGGCAAAAATATTGACTTACTCAGTTTGCGGTCCGGCGTTGAACAGTGAAGATGTGTCTGTGGCCCAGAGAGGATTATGTCACTGGACCCCCGATGGGTAAGTAAGGGCTTGAGGGGTGTGGTGGGTGCTGAGTGGGTGGGTCAGGTGGGGGGTAAGAAACGGCCACAAAAGACATCGATGGACTTTTTTTTTACAGGTTAAAAAATAAATAAACAGGACAGAGGATTCCAGAATGTGGCACTGGGGGATTGTGCACCCCCAGTGTCACTGTTATGTTTTTGGGGGGTGGTGGATGCTAAGAGGGAGGGTTAGGTGGGGGAGAAAATATATATATATATATATATGTTAAGAAGAAAAGGTCCAATGAACACTGGGAAATTGGCCACCCTAGTGTCACTGTTAGGTTAGGACCATGAGTCATAACACTATGGGACTGGCACCCCGGTGTCATTGATATGCTTCTGGGTAGGGGTGGGGTGGTGGGTGGCTGAGAAGGAGGATCAGGAGAGGGTATGCATAATAAAAAAATCAGCGAGTGCAACACTGGGGAGTGGGCACCCCCAGTGTCACTGTTATGTTTCTGGGGTTGGGGGGTGGTGGGTGCTGAGAGGGAGGATCAGGTGGGTGGGATATGCATAATTTAAAAGAGAAAAACAAATGGCAGTAATGTCGGAGTGCAGCACACTCCGCCATGACCAAGGTGGCCACTGCTCTACAATGCGCATGCGGCAGTCATCTTGGACATGGTGGAGTGTTTCATGTTCCATCATGATTGCTGTTTGTCTTTTTTCTTTAAAATTAGGAATATGCCCCCCACCCGACCATCTTTCTCAGGACCCACCACCCCACACCCCTCAGAAAAATAACAGTGACACTGGGGGTGCCCAGTCCCCTAATGTCTCGATCAGGATGGTCCAACTATTTTTGCAGGTTAAAATTAGTGCAGTGCAACCAGAGTGCTCCACAGATGCAGAGGTGGAATGTAGAGTCCTTTTTGAAAGCACTAGGTCTGCAGGGCTCCACCCACTGCAGCCTTAAAAAAGGCTGATAAAGTTCTATAGCCAATGTTGTGCAGTCACTCAATTTAATTTTTTTTCATACAGGTTTTTGTTCTCGGATTCTGCCTGACAGCCCCACTCCGACCAACCTCCCCAGCCCTGTCACTCAGCTTCTCTGGGACTTCCTCATTGTCCTCTGTTATAGGACCTGTGAGAGGTGCCCAGTCCCTGTTGCAGAGCCTGTGAGAGGTCAGTTGGTATCCTGCCATTGGAGGTTTTTTCACCAATTTTCACATGAAATGGGTGCAATGTCTCCAGCACCCAGAACATGGGGTCCCTTCCCTCTGAGTGTGGTCAGATGCACTGCCACTCCGACACCTCCAGGTGACAGTGAAGCAGTGAGCCACAACACACCCTTCCCCGAGGAAGGAGAGCTGTCCTCTGGCTCCCAGTCAGCCCCTGAGTAACCCGCATCCATTTCCAATCCCAGGTCACTGGTATGGCAGCAGGTAAGGTATCAAGTGGCTCAGCTCTCCACACCACTGGGACAGTTCCCAATTTTAATTGGCTGATAGTTGCACTTCAAAATATAATTTTCACATATGGCTTTGCACAAACCATTTACTTATTAAGGTTTTCATTCATTATACGTACAATTCATATACAAAAAATCTTGGTCTAACTATACCAAAATCAGTGCACAGACACTAAAACAATTGTACCTGTAAATATGCAAAATCACAAGGTTAAGCATACTAAGTGTCAGGTATTTGTAACAAATGGCCAAATGAAAACAACAGATTTCCTGAGCTGCAGAAACTTGCAAATAATATTAGAAAATCTTCCTAGAGAATGTGGATAATACCTACACATACCTACAAATGCTACCCTACATATAATTTATATAATTACAACAATAACTATATCAAAATGTTTGACTAAAGAATTACAGATTTGGTTAGTAATTAGACAACCACAATTTTTACTTGTGAAAAAAAATGCAGTGTAAAACACAGCCGAACAAAATATAGAATGCTGCTTCACATCCCATCCATTTTAACATGCACGCAGTCACAAAGAAATCTCAGTGTGCCTGGTTTCAATTCTGCCATGCACAGTACGTGAACAAAACTCTACCCGACAAAACAAATACAAACTACATAACTTGGCATTTCAGTTAGAAAATGAGAGCTATGTTATAATTCTGTTTGACAGACTTCAAAATATCAGGGAGAGAAACCAAATATAGCTTTCTGTCTAGTTATTCTTACCTGCTGAAAGCAGGAGACATGCTTTATAAGCCTTTTCATGTAAAGTGAAAATAGCTTGAAAGTGTAGCTGCTACAAGGATTCAAATAAAAACAGGAAGGAAGGAAGTTAGTTGTTTTAGTTTCTCACAAGGGAAAGCTGGGAGAGACAGCTGACTGTAGTCTTCAGTTATGATCCATTAAGTATTCAAAAAAATGTTACTTTGATGACCATTGCAGATCAATGTCTAATCTTCATTTAGTAATATTTTTATTTTTTATTTAGTAAACTCTAGGATTACAAGTACCTTTGAGCAGGGACTGCTCATTTACAAAGGTTCCACATCAAAGGATGTAGGGGAATGACAATACAAAGGAAACAACAGATACATATATTACATTTCAAGGTTGAATTAAGCATGGTATGTACAGTGGTTTGCAGAGAGAGACAGCAATAGCCAGCATGAGTAAGTTTTGATGGTGAACTGCATATGGAGTGGAGAGAGGTAGGGAGGAGTGAGCAGGCAATGCCATTGTCAGATAGAAGGGGCGGGTGGCATGAGATCGGTGATGGTGGCTCAGGCCTAGTGTCAGCTGAGAGGGGAGGGGTGGGTAAAGGGAGGAGTGCGAGGGGGTGACAAAAGAGGGACAGGAGTCAGGAACCCAGAGCATCACTGTCACCAATACAAGGTGAAGACCATCTTTAGGAGAAGCAGTCACACAGTGCGTGGTTGAGGCAATGGAGCGTTGAAGTTCCCTTTTAAAGGGACCAAGAGTTGCAGCTGTAAGTAATAATGTAATAATTTACTCATAAACAAGTAATCTATTAAATACTTCTTAGAATTTAATATTCTTTGAGGTTGTATTCTTCTGATGATTAAAAATTACTAAAATTAGTCTTCGAAGACAGATTAATGACTGCTTTAATACTAAATTTTGTATTTAACTTTGGTGAATGGGGAACCTTATTTTATGCCTTACTTCTCCTGCTCGTGAGCACAAAAGCAGTATGTACAGCCTTAACAACAAATTCAACATTCACACCCAACTTCCATATACCATGTTGTTTTATTTTGTGTGTTGTTTTCTACCCAACTACCTCATCACAGTGCTTCTGCCATAAAGTCAGGGAAGTGCTACCACCCTCACCCTCACTCAGGACAGACCCCTGCTGCCAACAGTGAACCTGTGTTTCCACCACACTCCAAATATCAGTGAAGCGCTACCACCATCATTCTCGCTCACAATGGACACCCATTGCCAACGGTAAATCTACATTTCCACCATGCTTTAAAGCTACTGATTCCCAAAACAAAATGACAGAAAAAAGTCTTCTCTAAGGTAGCTCTGCTTCACACTATTGCCTGTGTACTGCGATGCCCATTACTGGACATCTAGACTACCAGTAGAGAGACTATATGACATAAAAGTTTTGCTGCAATCATTTAATTTTTTTATTTTTACTAAACATTCTATTTTTTATATGTTTTATTATTATTTTTAATCATGCTTGCCTAAACTATTTTCTAAGCACAATAATACACTACAGGGATAATCCACTCCTGGCTGGGTGTTGTCTGTATCTGCCCTTCCAGGCCCTCTGCTTGTGGCAATGGACCTTACTACTCCCATCAGTGGGTCCACTATGTCATGTCTTAATGCTTGCTTTATTTGTTTCAGATTAGCCTTTGATTTCCCTGTGGCAATTTGGGTCTAAGTTCTGTGGCAAATCCCCCAGTTGCTGCAGAACTTCTGCGCATTGGTTTCCTATTTCCATACATGTTCTGTGGAGGGGGAACATTGGCAGAAAACAGCCCCCCCCCCAGCACCCAGGTAGGGGACAAGTGTTTGCTTGGGGCTGGGACTCACTAACTAGGGTAGGTTGTCAGTAAACTCCTGAGTCCTTACACCTACGGTACATTATCAGAAAATAAAAAAAACATGCACCAACCATGTCAGCCCTATCATCACCCTCCCTGCCCTACCCTGAGAGCCCCCAGGCTCACCATATTTGAAATAGTAATATTTGTATCAACTCCCATGCTGCACAGCAATCCTCATCCTTCTAGTTTCACTTCTGGGCCAGAATGTTCATGTAAGTACGATTTTTTTCATATTTTGTGCATTTTAAAATTATGTACATTGTTTTAAATATTGTACGGTGCTCAGATCTATCTTGGATGTGTGCTTTACAAATAAAGATGGACTGGATTGGATGAATGCTAGATTTGCACTCAAGTAGTGCTTTGTGCTGCTGTGCACAAAGCACTTTTGCGGCAAGAAAGCAGAAGTGATGCCAAGCAGGGAAATTAGAAAGATGAGAATCCCTACAAAGCAAGGGGACCTGATAAAAATACTACTACTTCAAATAAGTTGACTACAAGAGACTCTCAGAGCAGATTGAGAAGTGTGGTAGGGATTAGCTGGGTGGAGGTGCGTTGCACCTGTTTTGGTTTTTATAGTAAAATACAAGCAGGCAAAATAATGGGCGGGGGCTGTTCCAAAATGCTTTTCCAATTTTCTTTTAAATTGCACAGAATTCTGAAAAGTATTCTGTGGAATTTAATATGAACTGCAGAAAAGTTTTCTGCAGTTTATGTTCTATAAAATAATTTTTCTGAGTTGATACTGAAGGGTCAATTTATTTATTTTATTTTTATTTATTTGTATTTCGAATGACACCTCAATGTAAACTACATATTTGTTTTTTCATGCTTTATATTGACTCTTCCATGTAAACACCAGAAAACTATACTGCAGTTTATATGGACCATGGAATAACATTCTACAGTCAATGTGAGCACCAAAAAACTATTCTGCAATTTATATGGACCATGGAATAACATTCTACAGTCAATGTGAACACCAGAAAAATATACTGCAGTTTATATGCACCATGGAATAACATTCTACAGTCAATGTGAACACCAGAAAACTATACTGCAGTTTATATGGACCATGGAATAACATTCTACAGTCAATGTGAACACCAGAAAACTATACTGCAGTTTATATGGACCATGGAATAACATTCTACAGTCAATGTGAACACCAGAAAACTATACTGCAGTTTATATGGACCACGGAATAACATTCTACAGTCAATGTGAGCACCAAAAAACTATTCTGCAGTTTATATGCACCACGGAATAACATTCTACAGTCAATGTGAGCACCAAAAAACTATTCTGCAGTTTATATGCACCATGGAATAACATTCTACAGTCAATGTGAACACCAGAAAACTATACTGCAGTTTATATGGACCATGGAATAACATTCTACAGTCAATGTGAACACCAGAAAGCTATACTGCAGTTTATATGGACCATGGAATAACATTCTACAGTCAATGTGAACACCAGAAAACTATACTGCAGTTTATATGGACCATGGAATAACATTCTACAGTTAATGTGAACACCACAAAACTATTCTGCAGTTTATGTAAACCACATAATAATGTTCCACAGTTTAATAACGTTAATTGCTGAAAACTATTCCATGGTTTATAAGTTCCGCAGAAATCCCTGTGGCTGCGGAACTGTGGAAAAATAGGGTCTTTCTATACCAAGTCACACCAGTTATATAATGAGTAAACAAAAATACCACTCACTAACTGACTCCACTGGGGACATCTACTCAGACATAGCTGGAAAGTGGGAGGAGGAGCTGGTTGTTCCAGTCCTTATTTCTGACTGGAACTCAGCATGCCAACTCTCCTCCAGAGTGCCCTGCTCCCACCACTGGAGGGAGTACTCATGGAAACAGTGCAGTTTTTAGAAACCAATAATCACAGAATATTACCAAACCACAAGCAACTCCTTGTGCTGGCAACTCTGTGGAGAGAATCCATTTCACCATACCCATACAATGTGGTCTTATCCTGCTTTATTCCCTTTTTCAGATCACTGGCTACCAAACTGACAACTGTTTACCAAGCCAATATCCCTTGTAGCTGATCTCTTTCTCCTACTCCAGCTACCCAGAGGCCTCCGTGACCCTAACTCCCAATACTTTGTCAGTATCCTATTAATAGCTGCAGAAAAAGCCATTATCCTGCACTGGCTCACTCAGCAATCCAGAACATTATCTGCTGGCCTGAAGCACTTAATCAGATATACTGTATGGAAAAAAATTACCCACTCCTGGTGGAATTATGTTCATCCCAGTGGACGAGTTGACTCCTGAACATTATGAGTAAAGATAGCAATTTTGTCCCAGAAGAACAAATTGAAGCAATCCCATGGGGCCATTCAGGACAAAAATATGCCTATGTCCCTTCCCACAATTGTAGCATCCCCCATCTACATTAATCTGCATCCATTACACTGGCTCAACCACCTCCTGGGGTTCCCTCCCACCCCGTATCCCCACTCCAATGGCTATGGGTAAGTTCAGATACAATATTATGCATGCGTTATCAAGGAAATTAAACCTTTTAATGATGTAGTGGGTAATCCTCCACCCGTGCTGTAACTAAGAAGGAAGACCAAGATGACTGAACTGATAGAATACAGTTATACTGATACCGAATGTCACTATGTAAAGAAATACTCAACTCCACACATGTATAACGTAAAACTTTATTGATGTACAGTACATGGTATACACAGATCTGTTTAATAAAACTAATACAACCAACAGAAGTGGAAACAAGATTATTTATACTAAGTGTAAGTAATACAACCCAACAAGCTGTGGGGTGTTGACAGATATCTGCACGCCGAGGGGGATACTGAGGCCTCACACCACAGGCAGAGGGCTTTACAGCCCCTGGGCATGTGGGTATCCTTAAAAACTTCACATTCTCAAGGATCTTACTGTGATCAGAAAGCAGGTTGGGTTGCCAACAAAAAGAAAAGACAAATACATTTTAAGTATTTAAAATTGGCTGAAATTAGGTTTTATGTGCATTA
This sequence comes from Neoceratodus forsteri, assembly GCA_016271365.2. NCBI lineage: Eukaryota > Metazoa > Chordata > Ceratodontiformes > Ceratodontidae > Neoceratodus > Neoceratodus forsteri. The sequence goes on along the minus strand of CM028129.1, from coordinate 1,701,494,926 downwards.
ATGTGCAAAATAGTCCACGCTAGAGCATGTCACAGGGGGCCACTATACTTGTTATTGTGGTTTTCTTTGTATTAGTAAGCTTGTTTGGTTCAAACTGTGAGTGGCAATTTGTTCAGTTTTTTTGTTTTGATTTTGTTTCTTTTTTTTTTTAACGTTTATTATTGCCCATAACTGCATTCTCTGTTTTGAATTAGCACCTGTTTATTTTTTGTGTTTTGATTTCACCAGCAACTGAGCACTACCCATAATGCAGTCTGTGTTTTATGCATGACACGTCTTGCTCAGGGATGCTTATTTTGGTGGGAGTGACGGCGGCTGCATGAAGGACTGGTGGATTAAAGAGAGGGAGCAGGAGTGACAGTGGGCAGGTGTTAGACCAAACTGGAAGTGACATCAGCTGACTGTTTGACTGGAGCTGACGTGACAGTGGGTATATGTTTGAACAGGGGTGCAGTTAAAGCAAAATTATGTAAAAAAAAAACAACATAGAAGACAAACTGGATTTGATTAGCTCAATTTGTCTTAAGTAATGCTGTGTGGGGGACAAGAGAGGAATGGGGTTTTGTAGTGTATGCAAAGGGAAAATATTCCTAGAATTCTAAGCATGCACATTGGTATGCCAGGTAGGCTTGCTGTAGCTTTCCTTTTGCCAGTGAGTGTTGGGTCATAAATGTATGGTTTTAGAATGCCGCTAGCAATCAGAAACCAGAATTTTCCTTAGCCATTTTCAAAGAGTAAGCATGTCTGGACAGTCTGGATTAAGGTAACATGCTGTTCTATTTTTAATGCAATCTGCAAGAGTCTAGCTAAAAAGCACTTAAAGTGCTCAGGAGGTCTAGATTCAGTGGAGATTCCTTAGATCTGAAACTTCTCACCCTCACCATTGACAAAGTCCTGTCCCCACTCACCAAAATACTAAACCACTCCTTTATGCTTTCAACAGTTCCCCCTAAAATGGAAATCCACTGTGGTGACCACAATTCACAAAACCAGTGACAAGACTCTAATTAGCAACTACAAGCCAATCTCCATCCTCCCCCCCCCCCCACAAAGCTTTAGCATGGATAGTAGCTGATCAGCTTGTTGAGTACCTGGAAAAATATAGCCTGCAATGTCCCCAGCAGCGCAGTTTTTGGAAAGGGGCACAGCACCACCACTGCTCTTCTTAAATTCACCTCCTACATCCACAATGCCCTTGATCATGGACAATTGGTCGGCACCACATTCATTGACCTGACAAAGGCGTTTGACACTGTAAACCACTCCTTGCTGATTGAACAACTATCTCTTCTAGGACTCTCAACAGATACCACCCGCTGGTTTCAAAGCTACCTCAGTGACCGCAACCAACAGGTCAGTATTGGTGACTCCCCTCTCTACCTCGCTCCCAGTCTGCTCTGGAGTCCTTCAAGGATCCATCTTGGGTCCCTTGCTTTTCAGCATATTTTTAAACAGTCTCCCAGATCTCCAGCCATGATAGAATCCTACTGTATGTGGATGACGCAGTAATCTACACCAGCAACCCGGATCCCTCCCTCCCTCCTACAGTTTCAGCTGCAGACTAGTTTTGTGGAAGTTGAGAACTGGTTCAAATTGCATAAACTCATTCTTAATTATACAAAAACTAAAACAATGTTGTTACATGGATTCAACAACAAATATAAAGACTGAGAACTAACAATCAATAACAGTGCTGGCATAACACTTGAACAGGTATATCGTTTTAAATATCTGGGTATGACCCTTGACTGCACTCTCGCATACACCAGACATATTGATAATGTTGACAGAGCTGTGAATACTCACATAGAGCTCTTATATAAGCATAAGCATTGCCTTATGGCTGAAGCTCTAAATCTTGCAATTTGGAGCTCTGTTATCTCAATTATTGACTATAGTCTTGTGATCTATGGATCAGCTACCAACACTGCACTCCGGTGCATAACCTTAGCCGTTAACAAGGACTGTCATCTCCTCACTGCACCTCCCCACCTTTCCCACATGTGATATTTACAAGCAGGCAAACTGGCTCCAGCTAACAGGCAGACTAAAGTACCAGACCTGTATCTTAGCAAAGAAGACTGCAACGGGTCTCATGCCCCCTGGGGTCCAGACCTTACTGACCCCCTACTGTGTCTCCAACCAAACCAGAAGTTTGGAGTGTCTAACATTTACCTTACCCCCCTGCTGGACTTCACAAGGTCAACACTCCTACAAAGTTAGAGCCTCTCCCTGGTTCAACTCTCTTCCATCAGAAAATACCAACATTGCCACGCTAGGCACTTCAAGCCCATACTTCACCTGCACCTTGTGGCCAGTGCCTCATGAGATTGCTTCACTTAACTTGTTCCAGGTCTGCTTCCCTTTTGCCTCCCCCAAGACTTCTTCCCCAACCCCCTCCCCATTTGCACTATCCCACACCTCTTTGTTTGTGTGCCCTTAGTTTACCTTGCCCCACTATCCATCGTTGTCCCCCCAAGCTCTACACTTATTGCCTTCCCCTCCTCCCTCATACTCTATGCTCCCGTACCATGCATACTGCTTCACACCACCACCCCTCCTAAATTTGCCCCATCCACTATAATTCTACCTCATTTTCCCCGCTACCTTTCCTCCCTCTCTTTTTCCCATCTACCGACCTCTATGCCTAGCCCTCCTCTCCCTTTCCACACCCACCCTTCTACTCCCAGTTAACTCCCCTTCTCTCTCTCTCTGACAATGCTGCCTTCCACCTTCCACCTCTGCTTTATTAACCTACAATGCCTCTGCCCCAACCTCTCAAGCAGTTTCCCTAGGCATACGCCGTACAATGCCTGGTGTAATGTCCTGCTGCTTAATTTATTCACAAGCAAATACTAGGCAATGTCATTGACAGCTCCTTAATGCATACTTTATAGTATGTTTTAGCGTCATTCATGTTGTTTTTGGTCTCTACTTGTCCTGTTTTCCTAATGTGGAACCTTTGTAAATGAGCCCTGGCTCAAAGGTGTTATCTGATATTTTAATAAATAAAATAAATAAATTGTTTTCATTTTGGTCATTTCAAATACTAGACAACTTTTGCAGGTCAGAATTCAAGATTTATAGTCAAGAGATAAAAAAAATTATATCTCTCATAATCAACTAATCAGTAGGTTAAAAATAGAATAATGAATAGGTGAGTGTGTATTACAAGGCAGTAAAACCTTCGAGAGGTTCTGGGGACAAGGGAACCTCGAGAGCGAAGCTCGAGAGGTTCCTTTGTCCCCAGAACCTCGAGATGGTTTTACTACCAAGTCATGCACACTCACCTATTTATTTTTTTAATATATGGATCCAACAATTTTTCTTATGAAAATAATGGGTGCCCAACTACTTTGGTAAGCCTTCGGCTCGAGTGCCCGAATGTTACTCCTACTACTCTGCAGTGCGCTGAAGACTCGCTTGTTCTGAGTCTTACCTGCATTTCTGTGGTGAGATGTGTGAAAGCAGGATCAACCAGATATTTTTCAAGGCACTGGACAAGGAAAGGAAAAATTAAAAAAATAAAAATAGCACGGTGCTATCCTGAGGACATTTTCTCGCTAAGCGAGTGAAAGAGCCGCCATCTTTTTCAAAATTGTTCTGCCCACCCACACTAGAAAATCGGCCAATAGGAAGACACATTTAGGATGATGCCATTGTCAAAGCTGCACTTCCGCACTTGAGGATTATTGATAATACTATCGTTCAGGTCCCGAACGATAGTATTATGGCACCTGAATAATAGTACTATCACTCGTGAACGGTGCTATTATCGCTCCAGGAGTGATGGTATTACCGGGAATTTTTTGTATACTTTACAAGGGTATTATTTTATGTATCCATATATTAAAATGGATTTTCCAATATCCAGAAAATGTTTTAAAATTTAATAATCAGATATATGTCAGCTTGTATTTTTAATACACTTTTTAGTTTCTTTCTTTATGCTCCAGCCTCTGACGTGCTGCTTCTACTGGCCACCTCAGCCTTGCCACCTAGCTTTTTCTGGACTTACCCTTCCTGTGTGTCCTCCATAGCTTACTCCCCACCATGGTGGGGGCATCAGGGTTCTCCAAGCCTCTATGCAGTCCAGCTACAGTAGGTGGGGCTGCCTGAGACACTGCTGCAGAGCCAGAAAGGAAGCAGGCTTCATCCTGCCTAATTTGGGTGTTTTTCTGTGCTCATCTCCATTCCTTAAGAATGTCAACAGTGTGAGTGCATACAAGCACATGTGAACTTGCCTAGCATGGCCCCAGGTGGCATCCTCCTTCCCACTTACCTCCTGTAACTGCATTGCCACTTGTGGTCACCCAGGTGGCAGTATCACAGTTGGCTGCCCTCCCTCCCTCCCCAAAGGAGTAGAGCACCTTCCAGGGTGCTGAATCCTACCCCCACCTGGGTGGTCCCCAGCATTCTGGTCTTATTCCTAATCTTGCATCACCACCATTGTGAGGGGAAGCCCTGCCACTGTGTTGAATGGCCAGCAAAAATTAATTTTATGTATTTTTCACCCCTCATTTTTATGTTGGCTCATTCTTGTGTGCCAGCAAACATATTGCAATAGTAGCAGATTTGGAGGTGCAGTCACTGTGGGCGAATGCAGGGCATGCATCAGTAGGTGCGTCCCTCATTCCCCAATAAGCCACCATGCAGGTGCTGACACCAGGCATATGTAAACTGGCCACCAGATCAAACAAAAGTGCTGCTGCAGTGAGAGGCAAGCTCCTCATGCAGCGGCACAATAACACGCCTCCCGACGTGCCTTTACTGAATTTTTCCCTAAACATGGTGGCACTGAGTGCTACCGCCTAACTTCAGGGGTGCCAAATCCCCATTTTTCATGCCCTGACCCACTTCATTTGCCGATGGGGGAGCCCACTCCCCGTCGGCATAATGCCCCCCCAAGTGTGTGCCGAGGGGGTGTCCAATCCCCCTCGGCATCATGCGCTCCCCACAACAGTCTTTCTTTGCTGATGGGGGGCCCAATCTCCATTGGCTACAGTCCCCCCTCTCCATTTTAATTTTCTGATGGGGGAGCCCCTTCCCCGTCGGCATAATGTCCTCCCCCAATTTGTTGTGTACTGACAGAGATGCCCAATCCCCCGTTGGCTACAGCCCCCCCCAAAACACTCAGGTGGCATGCTGGGAGCCCACCCCAGCATGCCAAATGTCCCTGTTAAAAAAAAAAGTCCTGCGATGTTTCTCTTTTTTTTTTACCTGTAAAACAGAAAACGGTCCCTCGCAGTCTGTCCTGCTCCCTCTCCCAACCTGCGCCCACCCTCTGCGTACCCTGCCTCCCCACTCCCCCCTCACCCTGTACTTACCTCCGGGGCCTGGCGCGGTGATCTTCGGTGGACCGGGAACACGTCTGCACTCTTCAAAGCCGACCACAAACTGAAGAAATTCTGGTAACCTGTACAATGGCATAAATAGGGTTTTTTCAACTTTGGTGCATATCTCATACATTTTGCGGAATTCTGGCACCAGATTTTCAACATTAGGTTATTGGGACCCCTCCTCATAAATTCAATCACTGTCGTGACATTATTCAGTCCCAAAAGGTGATTTTGCAGTCACTGCGCAGAATCACCTTTCGGGACTGATTAATAAAATGACAGTGCCACTGTTCATGAGGTGGGCTCACAAAAAGCCTATGTTGCAAATTTGGTGAAAAAATTCCAAACAAATGACTGTTTTATGAGCGCACGTTGTGCAGTTTCCACTCACGCTTGTAACATTTTCACTCCAGATTTTCAACATTGCCATTTTTCCATACCTCTTTAAGAAGAGTACAGCTGTCATTTTACATATCCTGGCCAAAATGTGTTTTCGCACTTCCGGCACAGAATAGCACGGTCGCTGTCGGAAATCAGTTTTAGGGACAGATTAACAAAACGACAGTGGCACTGTTCATGAGCAGAGGTCCAAAAATGCCTATGTTGAAAATCTGGTGATGAAAGTCCGTAAAATGACTGTGTTACAAGCATGTGTTGTGCAGTTTCCACACACCCTTGTAACTTCGCAAATTTGCAATATTTTCATGCCAGATTTTCAACACTGGCATTTTTTCACACCTCCTTATGAACAGTATAGCTGTCATTTTTCACATCCTACCTGAAATGTGTTTTCACACCTGTGGCATACAATGGCGTAGTCACTGTGGGAGATCAACTTTTGGGACAGATTAACAAAATCACAGTGCCACTGTTAATGAGGGGAGGTCCCAAAATGCCTATGTTGAAAATGTGGTTAAAAAAACCCAAAAATAATTGGGTTATGGACGAACGTTGCACAGTTTCTATGCATGCTCATGACTTCACCAATTTTTCATATTTTCACTCCAGATTTTCAGTGTTGCCATTTCTTTACACCTCCTCATAAACAAAATAGTTGTCATTTTTCACATCCTGCCCAAAATGTGTTTATGTACCTGGGACGTCAAATGGCGCAGTCACTGTGAAAAATCACCTTTCGGCTAACAAACTGATACTGCTGCTCTTCATGAGGTGGGGTCACAAAAAGCCCATGTTGATAATTTGGAGTGAAAATACCAATGTGTTAGGGTTTCCAACTGTTACACCCCACCCTGTAGAGACTGACAGGCATCAGGGGTGTGACTTAGGATCATCAGCTGTAATGCTCCCGCCATTCCACCCCCACCTCCACCCTGCAGCCAGTGACAGGCATCGAGGTGTACCTTGGAGTGTTTGGCCATAAAGATCACCCCATTCTCCTATACTGCACCCACCTCAGTGTATTTCCTTATGGAATGGGGTAAGTATAATGCCCAAAGACCCCAAAGCACACCACAATACTTGTCAGTGTCTACAGGGCAGGGTGAGGTAAAATGGCATGAACATTATAGCTGACGACCCAAAGGCACACCCCAACGCCTGTCAGTCTCTGCAGGGTGGGGTTGGCATCAGTTCAATACTTCACTGCCATTCCTATTATGCATCTCTAACTCCTGCACTACCAATGCCAATGCCAGCAAGACAACATTCAGCATTGACAAATGCTTGTTTTATTACTGAAAACATTTTCATTAAAACAGAAGCATTGCCCCCAGACTTTGTATCTTTTTCTGGGCTCTGATGAAGCCACAATTTTCTGTTTGTAGCATCTCAGTTAGAGAGGTTGCTAATTTTCAATTGGTTTTCAAACATAAGAGTGCAGTGTGCATATGTTATAGAGGTGTGGTACTGCCACTGTAGTTAATGTTGAGCAGGGGTTTCTATGTTAAACCTCAAACATTGCACTTTAATATCTTTGCAGCCTTTCAACAAATATGCACATTTTGCACGTGCAATCTCACAGAATAGATCTCTTGATGTGCAAAGTTTCGTTCCTGTCAGATGTGTGGATTCCAAGATGCAGATAGCAAAAAAGTGAAAAAATATTTGTTTTTTGCTGTTTTAATTTGTCATCACCTAGAGCTCAGACGATTTGGAATTTTGTACTTTTTTACATACTGAATGCTTTGGACAGTATCACATCATCAGCTAGTCTGGTAGGAAATTATCCTATTTGAAAGCAACAATGAAATGCTCCAATTTAGAAAGGGAGCTGATGGAATGATGATCTTTTGCATTCTGGAAATGTTTATGAAATGTGATTAAAAGAAATTAACTTCACTTAAAGTAAATTAATTTATTGGTTATACTTGTTGTTAAAAGGATTTAAAAAGATCACTTGACTTTGATGGCCACACCTCCTGATGAAGGTGTACCAAACCCCAAAGTACTGAGGCTGGTTCTGTTGTGACCGCCTCAGTGAAAATTTTCACTTGTATGTGTGCTGTGAATTTTACACTTTGTAAGTGTTTGTCACACAGTAAAAAGGCTTAAACTTTGCCACTGATGCCTGAAGTGCTGGCTGTTCTTTACTTATATGATATTTATTTTTCCAGCACCCAGTCTGCTGTGAGCACTGCCTGGTTCTTCTGCATGCGGTTTGGAATTTTGATCTGAAATGTTCAAGGTAGAATGGGTTTGGCCCACAGATGTGCCTTTTACTAGTTTGGTGAAAAAATATGAATCCGTTCTAAAGTTATTAAATTTTAAAATTTTTATTCTGAACATGTTCAGTACAGTCTTTTGGATGACTGCTTGGAAAAGAAAAAATAATTTGGTACATATGAAAAAGGATCCTTTTTCGTATGGGGTCATCCTTTTTCAAGAGGAAAAAATTATTTTTCATAAGGCAGACATCTTGACACCATTTTTTCAAAAGAAAATGTCAAAATCCACAAAAATGACATCCTGGACAGACAGACAGACAGCAACACACGAATCTTGCTCATTGGGACCTCATTAGGTGGATTCTGCACTTAACTGTTGGAAAAAATGACCCCCAAATGTGTTTTTTTTTTCAATTTTCAAAACTTTTATTTGACTCACTTCCGTTTTTTCATCTGGCCATATGAAAAATGGATTCAGCCATATGAAAAAGAATCCCTTCATAAGAAAAAAGAATCAGAAAAAAACCTAAGTTCCAATTCTTTTTTGCATGATGGGATCTTCTTTCATATGCTTTTTTCGTTCATATGAAAAAGGATGCCCTCATATGAAAAAAGAATTTGGACTTAAGTTTTCTTTCCAGTTCTTTTTTTGTAAGAAGGAATCCTTTTTCATGAGTTTTTTTCATTCATGCAAAAAAGGATGCCCTCATACAAAAAACGAATGTGGATTTAGTTTTTTCCCCCCGATTCTTTTTTCGTATGAAGGCATACTTTTTCATATGTTTTTTTCATTTGATACAAAAAAGGATGCCTTCACATGAAAAACGATTTTGGACTAATTTTTTTTCTCCCACATTCGCACTTCTACAAGCCATAACTCCCCCAATATTTGGACTTAAGGGACAATCTTTATATCAAAACAAAGGTCTTAATGAATACTATAAGAATAACTAATGCCCCCACCCCAAAGATTTAGGGCCAATATAAAAAATAAAAAATGCAAATTCTCATAGGATAGCATTACAACTTCAGCATGCGACAATCTATATATCAAAACAAAGGTCTTAAGGAGTATTATAAGAATAACTCATAACCCCCAAGCATTTAAGGGCAATGTAAAAGAAATGCAAATTCTCATAGGATAACTTTCCAACTTCAGCAAGTCATAACTCCTTCAATATTTGGACTTATGGGACAATCCATACATCAAAACAAAGGTCTTAATGAGTACTAAAAGAATAGCACATATCCCCCCTTAAACATTTAGGGGCAATATAAAAAAGTATGCAAAATAAAAATTGTACATTCCCATAGGATAACATTGGAACTTTAACAAGCCATACAACAAAGGAAAGAAATTGCTGTTTTGGGAGACATGGAAGTGCAGGGCCCACAGGGCCCTGTACATCCACAGCAACATCCATGTATGCATCTATGGAGGGATGGAAGGGCAGGGCCCAGAGGGCCCTGTGCTCTCACAGGCAAATGGGGATACAATTATACTATCTCAAAAAGTAAGGAAATTCATTGTAAAAAACTTCATGAATGCACTAGTTAGGGTTAAGCTGACAAAAGTAGGGAAACATGGTGTTAAGGTTCCCAACCCTAACATCCCACCTCCACCCTGCTGACAGCAACATAAGAAAACATTATGGTTTGGCCTCTCTGATATCTTTGTAGATCTACCATGTAGTGTGCCTTGAGTTTGTCAATCCTAACGCTCACCCCATTCTCATATACACATCTCAGATTATTTATTGATGGAATGGGGTGGGCATTAGGGTTCACAACCCCAAGGCACACCCCACACCTGATTTCCAATGATGCTGGAGAGGTCAAACCATAATGATTTATCCTGTTGCTGCCTGAAAGGTGGAGATGGGGTGTAAGGGTTGGAAACCCTAGCACCACATTTCCCTACTTTTGTTAGTTTAACCTTAACTATTGCATTTACAAAGTTTTCTGTAATGAATTATATACATACATACATACATATTATAGTGGCACAGTAGCCCCACTTTAGTTAGGGTTGGTACAGCACTTCAGCGTTAAATTCAAAATTTTGCACCTTAATAACTTAGGCATACTTTGACAAAATAACCCAAAATTTGGCATGTGTGGTCATTCTGCCAGAGTCTCAAGATGTGAAAAGTTTTGTGATGGCATCTTATATGGTTTTTGACATATAAAGTGGTAAAAAAGAGAAAAAAAAAGTTTTTCCCATTTGGTTAACATGGGATTTTTTGCCATCATCTATAGACCAGACGGAATGACATTTTTCTCTCAAATTTTCAGGGATGATGGGGTATGTGCCAAGGGTGTGCCTTTGGTTGGTTTAGTGAAAAAATATTTTACAATTTTTGAATTATAACACTTTTTGTGATAGTCACAAGACAGACAGGTAAATGAAAACAGTTTGAACTGCAAATTTACTGTTTAAACTGTAAATTTACTATTCAAACTGTAAAGGACTGGTACAACACTTCAATGTTAAATTAAACATTTTGTACCTTAATAACATTGGCATACTTTGATGAAATAGCCCAAAATTTGGCATGCATGGTCATTCTGCCATAGTCTCAAAACATAAAAAATTTCCTGACAGCATCCTTTTATGGTTTCTGAGATATAAAGTGGTAAAAAAACAGAAAAAAACACTTTTTCCCATTAGCTAACATGTGATTTTTTTGCCATCATCTACAGACCAGACGAAATGAAATTCAAACATTTAGAACTGTAAATTTACTACTTGAACTGTAAATCTATTGTTTGAACTGTAAATTTACTGTTCAAACAGAAAATTTACAGTTTGAACAGTAAAATTACAGTTTGAACAGTAAATTTACAGTTCAAATTGTTTTCATTTACCTGCCTGTCTTGCGGCTATCACAAATATGGATATGATTACTCTTTCTCAAAAACTGTACGTTGGTGGTCTGGGCCCTGCACTCCCACAGGCAAATAAGGCTACAATTACACTATCCAAAAGGTAAGGAAATTCATTGCAAAAAACTATGTTAATGCATCAGTTAGGGTTGACAATAACATGACAAACATAGGGAAATATGACATTAGGGTTTCCAATCCTAAAGCACCTGCCCCACCTTCGAAGCAAATGAGGAGTGGTGTCTTTCTTAGGGTTGTCAACCCTAATGCTCACCCCATTGTATGCACTCATGAAACATACACACCTGTCTCCATCACATCTTTTTTATTTTATTTATTTTTTATTTTATTGAAATCTAGGATTACAAATACCTTTGAGCAGGAACTGGTCATTTACAAAGGTTCCACGTCGAAGGAATGGGGTATACATACATACAAAGGTCAACATAGTAATACATAGTTAGACAATAAAAAGTAGTAAGAGACTGAGGCTTAGGAAATTCCAGTAATTCAAAATGTGCCAAATGTTAGGTAGCATGACATACCAACCAAGGGCAATCTTAGAAATAAGTGCTGCAGGTGAGAGGGGGTATGCAGGCAGGAAAGCCATTGCTGGAGGGTAGAGGGTGAGGGTAAGAGCTCTAAAGGGAGGAGGGAGGGATAAAAGTCAGGAAATGCCTGGGGGGGAGGAAAGGGAGAGAGGGCAAGGGGGTAGGCAGGTAGGAGGGGGCAAGGTGGGAAGAGGTAGCTGTCAAGACTGAAGTGGAGGGCATCTTAACGTTACTGTTCCTGCAATGGGATGAGCGTTAGGGTTGACAACCCAAAGGAAGACGCCACCCTTCATTCACTTCCGGGGTGGGGCAGGTGTTTTAGGGCTGGAAACCCTAATGTCATATTTCCCAATGTTTGTTGCTTTATCTTCAACCCTAACTAATAAACAGAAGAGAGAGAGAGAGAGAGAGAGAGAGAGAGAGATAAATGCCATAGTTGGGATTTAAACCCAGGCTGCCCAGAATATCATTTCAGTTGTGCTACCAGCTCTGCCACCAAGGCAATTGGAAACCTGTGACTTCCAGAAGCACATCTAATGCACAACCTGGTGCTGCACAGATAATTACAGTTTAAGTCACAAAGATGCATTGTGCACATGTATGGAACCCAAACAGAAGAGGGAAAGAAATAAGTGCCTTAGCTAGGATTTGAACCCAGACTACTGTTCCAGCTGAGCTACCAGCAGTGCCACCAAGGCAACTGGAAACTTGAGACTCCCCAGAAGCACCTTACTCTTTCTATAATGCATAACCTGGTGCTGTAAGTGCCTTAGTTGGGATTCAAACCCAGGCTGTTCAGAGTATCATTTCAGTTACTCTACCAGCTGCATGACCAAGGCAACTGGAAACCTGGGACCCCCTGAAGCACCTTGCTCTTTCTCTAATGTACAATCTGGTGCTGCACAGATAATTACATTTTCATACACAAGGGTGCAGTGTGCACATATATGGAACCCAAACAAACAGAAGAGAGAAAGAAATAAGTTCATTAGCTGGGATTTGAACCCAGTCTATTCAGCACAATATTATCAGATGGATTAACTGACTAAAACACAGTTAGCCTGAGGGGGGGTAAAACATTGTTCACAGCTGGGGGGGAATGGGAGGATGTCAACAACATAGGAGGAGGGAATACAAGAGTAAGTGATCAGGAACAGTTGCAGGAGGGGATGGTAAAGTCATGAAAAACAGATTTGAGGGAAGAGAAGGATGAGGCTTAACAGATACACAAGGGGGGAGGGAGGATCAGAGTTGAGGAAAATTATATGAGAAGGCAGCTTCACCCATGGATGTTTTCCTGGGAAGAAGGGAGAAGGGACAGAGAATGAGAGGCAGTGTTATGGAGAGGTAATGTGGAAGGGGGGAGGAAAGAAGGGCAGAGAGGTGGGGCAGGGAGAGAGCCAAACCAGAATTTGGAGGCAAAGGTAGCACAGTGTGTGAGGTATGTGACACTGGGGGAAGAAAGCAGGTAGGAGCAGTACAGAAAGAAGTGGTATGTACATTGGGGGCAGTCCAAAGCAAAACAGCAGGAGTAGAAGATGGGGTCCATTCTGGCAAGGGTGGACTTGGGAGAGCACTGTAGACAATGTCACCATAATCAAAGATGGTAAGGATCATCTTTGTGACTAGCTCCCTGCAGGCATGCACAGGGATACTGACTTTATTTTGATACAGCATACCCAGTTTGGCATGACGCTTGTGGTGGATTGCATCACTGTGCACTGAGAAATCAAGGTGCTGGTGCAGCCAGACTCCTAGGTACTTAAAAGAGGGGGCATAGGCAATGACAATACCATCAAGGGTGTGGAAGAAGGGGAGGTGAGACAGTCTGGCAAGCCTCTGCCAGGAGCCAATGGTCATGGAGACAGTTTTCCTGGTGCTGAAGGACAGAAGGTTTGAATGGAACCAATGCTGAACACTCAAAATCCTATTGGAGATGGACAGCTAGATCAGCAGCAGAGGAGCCAGAAGCAAACAGCTCAGTGACATCTGTGTACATGTAGATGGAGTCAGAGGAACAAGCAGAATGAAGATCATTTAGGGGTATGGAGAAGAGAATGGGGTCCAGGACAGCTCCTTGGGGGACACCTGAGCAGATAGGGAGTGGGGTGAAAAGGATGTCTCCAATATGGAGAGCTTGCAACCTATCCCTTAGGAAGGAGCAGAACCAGCTGATTGAGGAGACAGAGCCCCGCTGCCTTACATTTGTCCAGGAGAAGCCAGTGTAACAGTGTTGAAGGCTTTAGCCAAGTCTACAAAGATGGCAGAATTCGGTCCTTCTCCATACTGGACAGATGGATGTAAGTGAGCTGGAGAAGTGAGGTAGATGTGGAGTGGGACATCTTGAATCCAGACTGGAAGGGAATGAAAAAGAAGGTGGAGTCAAGGGACTGGGTGAGTTGTGAGAGGACAGATGTTCTGAAGCTTGGCCAGTGTGGGGAGAAGGGAGATGGATGAAAGTTTCCAAGAGTGGTAGGATCACCCACTTTTTGGGAGAGAATCACAGTTGCCCAGTTCCGGGCACCAGGTTGGAGGTGGAGGAGAAGGAGAGGTTAAGGAGGATGGAAATAGGGAAGGTTATGGGTGGTGCAGAGAGGAACAGAAGCTTGGGGTCAAGGTCATCTGGGCTCAAACACTTGTATCAGTTAAGGGCTAGAAGGGCCTTAAGGGAGGCCAAGGAAGTGATAGTAGAGAAGAAAGAAGAAGAAGAAGAAGAAGGAGCATAAGAGAAGAAGTGAAGGATGGGGGGAAGGAGGAGGAGTGGAGAAGGGAAGGGGGAAGCAGGATAGGGAGCAGGTGGTGAAAAATGAGTTGAAGGAAGCAACAACAACAGTAGAGTAAGTGATGTGGGAAGTTTCCAACCTTAAGGACAGGTGATAAGGATTGGGTTGAGGCAGGTAGAAAAGGGAATAAATAACTTTCCAGAACTTAGAGGGGTGGTTAAGGTTATTCTGGAGTGTTTATGCAAAGTAATTAGATTTTGTAAGTCTGGTGACTTTGGTGAAAGCATTGCAAAGGGTCGGATAATTGAACAGGGTGGCAGGTGGGACCGTTGGTCTTGTAGGACTTCCAGGTCAGATCACGATCTCGAAGGCAGGCCAGCAGCTCAGCCGAGATCCAGGGAAGGTGGGAATCTCAAACCTGGGTTTTTCCTTAGGAGGCAGTGGTAGATAGATAGATAGATAGATAGATAGATAGATAGATAGATAGATAGATAGATAGATAGATAGATAGATAGATAGATAGATAGATAGATACTTTATTTCTATAACGACCCTTTCCAGAGACTCGGAGCGCTTCACAATTAAAACACAATATAACAATTTTAAAGTCTTCACAAAAATACAAAATTGGAGCAAGCAGCAATATCCAAACAACACAATGTATATAAAACTATCTATCCAATTAATTAAAATCACATTCATACTATCTATAAATTAAAAGCCTGGCTAAATAAATACGTTTTTGGTCCTTTTTTGAAGGTATCCACCGAGGGTGCCTCCCGCAGTTGTTTAGGTAAAGAGTTCCATAGAGTAGGTGCAGCCACCGAAAACACTCTATCACCAGAGTGATGCAACCTAACCCTAGAAATACTAAGGAGACAACCCTTAGTGGAACGGAGAGCCCGGGAAGGATGGTGAAGCACAAGGAGATCTTGCAGATAGACTGGTCTCCCTTCATGTAGGGTTTTATAGGTCAGTAATCCGACGTTGAAGGCAACCCTCCACCTAGCAGGCAGACAGTGCATTTCGCAAAGGACAGGCATAATATGATCTTACCTACAAACACCCGTCAATAATCTTGCCGCCACGATCTGCACCAACTGCAGTTGGCGGAGGTTACTTCTAGATAGCCCTAGGTACAGGGCATTGCAGTAATCCAGTCTGGACATTATGAAAGCATGTACTAGTGAGGCCAGGTACTCAGGGGGTAACAGATTCTGAATCTGGGCAAAGTTCCTCAGATAATAGAATCCACTCTTAACAACGGCTGACACCTGAGCATCAAATGTCAAGCCGCCGTTGAGGATCACACCCAGATTCTTCACCCGTACAGATGGGGCTAATGGCATCCCCCCTCAGTACAAGACTAGGGGGTTTCCACAGAGCCCCCCCCCCCACGATGACCCAGATCTACCACCAGCACCTCAGTCTTGTCTGGATTGAGTCCCAACCAGTTATGGGACATCCAAGTCTAGATCTCAGACAGGCAGTTGTTAAATACAGAGTCCGCCATCTGATTACATGGTGCACAGGACAAGTATAGCTGGGTATCATCTGCACAGCAGTGAAAACTCAGCCTATACCACCTGATAATATCTCCCAATGGCAGCATGTACACTGTGAACAATAAGGGTGACAGGACTGACCCCTGCGGAACACCACAGGTTAGAGGCTTTGGGCTAGATGAGGCCAACCCCTAACCACCCTCTGCACTCTACCTTCTAGGTATGACCTGAACCATTTGATGACCTTACCGGACAGGCCGCACCAGAACCGCAGTAGGTCAAGCAGAACCTCATGGTCCACAGTGTCAAATGCCACTGAGAGATCCAGGAGGACCATGATGGAACGATCCCCCCCCGTCTCTCACCAAGAGGAGATCATTAAGCACATTCACCAGGGTGGTCTCCATACTATGCCCAGCCCTAAACCCAGACTGGAAAACCTCATAGGTGGAAGATGAGGCGAGTCACTCCTCAAGCTGACTGCCACCACTTTTTCTATAACCTTCCCTAAGAATGGAATGCTAGAAACCGGCCTTTACAGTAGTTGATGAGACAGTCCGGGTCGAATGGGAGATTCTTTAATAGTGTTAGTCCCAAACAACCATACATTGATTACGGAAGGAGTAGAGGACACAGTTGATATAGGTGGCAGTAGAGATGTGGGACCAGGAAGAAAACTGGAACCGCACTCACGGAAATTGCAAAAAATGTCACCCAAATGCTTGACTTAATGCCAAAATACAGGTTTATTCATGAGTAATAGCAGAAACAAGGTGATACACAGAACAAGCTGTGAGCCACAACTAAGCTGGTGTTTTGAGAATCCCTCTTTTTGTCAGAGTATGTAGCAAGCTAGAGATACACCTCAGTTTAAATATTGCATATCATTAATATTAAACACTCTAACCAGTGATGTAACATAGGTATTATAAAAAGTAAAAGTTAATATATATGAAAATGCCAGCAGATACAGGCCATACGGTCTAGCAAGTCTGCTCAAGTGCACAGCACCCAGTCTATTAAACTGCAGCTGCCCGCCGCACCTTGTCCGCCCCTCAGATTTATTGCCCCCTTCCACCATCACCCCTCCCCATCTTCCCCTCAGTTTTGAATTTCCCTTTGACCCTGTCCCACCCCCTCTTAAAGCTGTCCACCAATTTCACTGCTATCACCTCCTCTGGCAGCACATTCTACTTTGCCACCACCCTTTCCATGAAATAATGCCTCCTCATTTCCCTTCTGAATCTTCCTCCCCCCAATTTCAGATGGTGTCCCCGGTGTCCCTCCCCCCTTTTAATCTAAACATACCCTTAGTATTAACTCTCTTCATGCCATTTAAGTATTTGAAAGTCCCAATCATATCCCCTCTCTCTCCCTTCTATCCTCCAGGGTATATATACTGAGCTCTCTCAGTCTCTCCTCATGTGGTTTGTCCCCTAGTCCAATGATCATCTTTGTCACCCTGTGTTGGACCCGCTCCAGTAGTTTGATATCCCTTTTCAAATTGGGTCACCGTATAAACGTGAAAGACAGTTTAAACAACACTCCGCCTAGTTATTGCCTGCACTTAACGACTATAGTATCAGTAGCAGTAGTGAAATTGTTATTTTATGAACATATGAACATACGAACATGCAAGCAGAAACAGACCACCTGGTCTATCTACATCTGCTCAAGTGTGCAGCTAGCACCTCCAGTTTGCAGCTGCCCCACCCCCTCCCATTCGTCATCCCACTGTCGCCCCCACCTCCCCCACTCACTGTCTCCTGCTCCCTGTCCCATGACCTTTTAAAGCTGTTCACAGATTTACATGATACCACCCATTCTGGTAGTGTATTCCATTTTGCTACCACCTTCTCTGTGAAATAGTGTCTCCTCATTTCCCTCCTAAATCTTTTCCCCTCTATTCTTAGCCCATGCCCCCTGATGTCCCTCCCCCTCCTTAGCTTAAAGACCCCGTCTGCCCCATCCTTACTGATTCCCCTCAGTTACTTGAATGTCTCTATCATGTCCCCCATCCCTTCTATCCTCCAGGGTGTACATATTCAGGTCTCCCAGCATGCTCTCATAGTCTCTCCCCTCCATTCCACATATCATCTTTGTTGCCCTCCTCTGCACCCCCTCCAGTAGCCTGATATCAAGCTTTAGGTATGGCCTCCAAAACTGCACACAATACTCCAAGTGCGGCATTACCAGTGGCCAGTAAAGGGGCAAGATCACCTCTCTTGGCCTGGATGAAAACCCCTCACTATGCACCCCAGCATTTTGTTCGCTTTTGCAGCCGCTCTCCTGCACTGGGCAATATTGTTCATGGTCCCTATTACCATTACCCCTAGGTCCTTCTCCTCCTCAGTGATCCCCAACTTAACCCCACCCAGCCAGTATTCTCTCCTTTGGTTCTTCACCCCGAAGTGCATAACCTTACACTTCTTTGCATTGAACCCCAGCTGCCAACTGTCTGACCACTCCTCTAGCTTGCTTAGGTCTCCCTGCAGCTGCTTCCATCCCACCACTCCATCTACCACTGCTCCCATTTTGGAGTCTTCTGCGAACAGACTTACCTTGCTTACCACCCCGTGCACAATGTCTGTTATGAAGAGCCCAAATAATACTGGTCCCAGCACAGAGTCTTGTGGCACCCTGCTCATCACTGGCTTCAGAGTTGAGAGCGCCCCTCCCACCACCACCCATTGCAGCCTCCCAGTCAGCCAGCTTGTAATTCAATTTGTCATTTTTGCCCCTACCCCTACACCAGTTAGCTTCCCCCCAAGCCACCCATGAGGCACCGAATCCAAGGCCTTGCTGAAGTCCAAGTAAAGAACATCCACCCCATGACCCTTATTTTTATACAGGAAAGTTGGAAGCTTACACCATTAGTACCAAAGATCCTGTTTACAAAGTGGTCCTGTTTAAGCATAAAATTTCAGTTTCAACAATAGTAATCTATACAACAAACACAGACTCACTGTATGCTAAAAACAGTATGATTACTTACTCTCTACTTTAGGTTTGTACATGCAGCAGCTACAAATATCAAATTAATTAGTAGTAGACATACATTTGAAATTTCAATACAATTCTGTGGGGTTCGTTTAGGGTATGCCCCCGAACAGCAGAACTTCTACTGTGACATGCGTTGATATTGACAATGGTGCCATGTCACAGTAGAAGCCCGCGTGGGACCCAGCAACACTTTCTCCTGACTTGCACCCCCACCCTGAACCAACTCCGACTCGGAGTTGTTATCTATTAGTACGGGGGTATGTGGGGGAGTAGAGCCCCCTGCATGGGGGGTTTGGGGGTGAAGCCCCCCAAAGACAAAACACACACCGATGTGTGCGGCTCAATGCCAACTGCAAATCGCGGTCGACTTGGAGCCTGGCGCTGTGATGCCGGTTGACGTGTTTCTTGTTCAACCGGCATCATAGAGCCCTTATTTAGTATATACATTCTTACATAGGTGGATATATATTGGTTTGATACATTCCTTAAACAATTGAAAACACTAAAAATACATACCTATAAATATCCATAATCAAAAGGATCAGACAATCATGTTTTAGTGTGTGTGTTTACCTTTCACACATACATATAAACTTCAATTCCTTTTTAAGGTGTGTTACAAAGACTGGGATTTTCATTTATTTATTTATTACTTTGATAACTGGGTAGGTACACTGATCCCAGGGACCGTTTTAAGGCATGACCCGGGCCACATACTGTGTCGAAGAGTATAACTATACAAAAAAAAAATTCTTCAATTCTTTGTCTCGATTGTTTAAAGTTTTCCAGTATTTCATAACTTTATAAGGGAAAGTCATAATACCAAATTTATTTGCTATCCTTGGGGAAAATATCTATGTGCACAACTCTTTCATAAACTCTATCTGTGTTCCTTTTTACATATTTTTTCTATTCAATATGTGGGGTTTTCAAAATGCATTACTCTGTGTATTTGACTGGTCCATTTTAATCTCCTTTTGCTTTCTAGGTTCAGCCATCCTAGTATATTATATATAGTGTAATGATGGGTGGGGAAGTCACATTTTAAAGTAAATTTTGCTAATCTGTTATAAACTTTATCCACTTTTGATAAAATGATTTATTAGCAAATCCATAAACATGGTCGCCATAATCTATAATAGGAATTAATAATTGGCTAACAATTGATTTTATCATTTGGTAATTTAAGTAAAAACTAGTTCACCTAAAGGCTCCCAATCTAGAATTAACTCGTGAACTAGCTTGTCTATATGATGATCAAATTTTAAGTTGGCATCCAGCCATGCTCCTAAATATTTAAATTTTTTAACCTGGGTCAATATTTCATCTTTGTTTTTATAAAGCTTGCAGGACCCTTTTTATTTACAAATACTGAGCCAAACACCATTATTTTTGATTTCTTATCATTTAAGACTAATTTTGAATTGGTGAACCATGTACATAGAGTGCCAAAATCATCCTGTAAGTTTTTCCCCATCATTTCCAGACTAGTACATCAAGCTACTAATACAGTGTTGTCCGCATAGAACCTTATGCTCATTTTATTCAAGTATTCTGAAACTTTTTTCCCCAAGATTTTATTGAGTAGAGGCAATTGTACACGTATTTCATTATCATACATAAGTTCATTTGAATGTTTATAAACACACAAATACATATATTCATTTTTGCACATTTCTATGATTATATTTTTATACATTTTATCCTGCATTACTATATAATCTTTCCAATATTATTAGCTTCTTTCATGTATTCTTTAATACTTATTTTAGTGGGACCTAGAGATATTCCTTCTTTTTTTTTAGTTTGTTATTACAGTTTTAAATGGTTGCCAAATTTTTTCAAATAGTTCCTCTTTATTATTAGCATAGTAATGTATATTTTCTAATTTATATAAGTCTAGCATAAAGTTAATCTATTTTTGTGCGCTAGGAGGCTCCTTATCCGTCCAGTGAAGTAGTATGCATTTTTAGCTATTACAGTAGGTATCCCAGTGATAGTTTCTTTTTCTCTTTTGTAGCTTCTATTTGGTGTCCCCATAGTATGTCAATTTCCTGTTTTTTAGGTTCAAATTGGTAGCCTTCTCTAGTATATTTACTATTCTATCCCAATATTTAGTTAGTTTTTTGCATATGAGAAACAAATGTGTTAGAGAGCCAGGACTAGTGAGGCATCTTGGGCATTTTTCTGTTATTGTATTATTCATTTTATGCTGTCTGGTTGGGGTTAAGTATGTGGGATGCAGTATATTGAATTGTATTTGCTGTAATTTTGTTGAATAGAATTCATTCATGGGGTACCTTTTATAGGTACATCAGGGAGCGAAGGAAGACCAAGGGAGGGATAGTGAGGCTTAATAAAGGGGAGGGAGGGTGGGCAGAGGTGACTGTGAAAAGGCAGAGATACTAAACAAATATTTTTGCTCAGTATTTACAAATGAAGAGGGGGAGGTACCTAAAACAAACAGTAGAAACACTCTGGATACAGAAGTTGATACCAGCACATTTACAGAAGAAAGGGTTATGAAATTACTCTTAAAACTGAAGGTGGACAAAGCAATGGGGCCTGATGGGATTCATCGCAGAATTCTAAAAGAACTAAGGGTAGAACTAGTGACACCACTGACTACCCTCTTTAACAAATCATGGGAGGATGGGGTGGTGCCCGAGGACTGGAGGAGGGCAGATGTGATTCCCCTTCACAAAAGTGGGAGCAAGACAGAAGCAGGAAACTACAGACCTGTTAGTTTAACCTCAATGATAGGGAAAATGATGGAATCACTTCTGAAGGAAAAAACTGTCAAGTATCTAGAGGCCAGAGGGGCACAGGACCCGAAGCAGCATGGATTCACAGTGGGAAGGTCATGCCAGACAAATCTGACAGATTTCTTTGACTGGGTGACCAAAGTAGTAGATCAGGGAGGGGCTGTGGACATGGCCTACCTAGACTTTAGCAAGGCATTTGACACAGTCCCACACAAAAGATTAATATACAAGTTAGCCAGCCTGGGAGTGGGTCCCAAGATGACAGCCTGGGTAAAGAATTGGCTGGAGAATAGGAGACAGAGAGTAATAGTAAATGGAGTCCACTCTGAAGAAAGGGGGGTTACTAGTGGGGTACCGCAGGGTTCAGTATTAGGACCGGTCCTCTTCAATGTCTTTATAAGTGACATTGCAGAGGGACTGGAAGGAAAAGTATGTCTCTTTGCAGATGACACAAAGATCTGCAACAGAGTTGATGCACAAGGTGGGGTGGAAAGGATGAGCAGGGACTTGGCAAGGTTAGAGGAATGGCCAAATGTATGGCAGCTTAGATTCAATGCTAAGAAGTGCAAGGTAATGCACCTGGGAAACAAAAACCCAGGGGAAGAGTACACAATGGGGGGTGAGATACTGACAACAACAAAAATGGAAAGGGACCTGGGGGTAGTCATATCAGATGACCTAAAGGTGGGCAAGCAATGTGAGAGGGCAGCAAGGAGGGCTTGGGGGATACTGGGATGCATAGGGAGAGGCATCACCAGTAGAAAACAGGAAGTTATTATCCCTCTGTACAGACAGCTGGTGAGACCCCATCTGGAGTACTGCGTGCAGTTCTGGAGGCCCAATCTCCGCAAAGACATAGACAGGATGGAAGCCGTCCAGAGGAGGGCAACTAAAATGGTGCAGGGTCTGCACCGAAGACATATGAAGAGAGACTTAAGGAGCTTAATATGTATAGCCTCGAGGAAAGGAGGGAGAGGGGGACATGATAGAAACTTTCAAGTACCTCAAGGGAATCAACAAAGTCCAAGAGGGTAGCATCTTCCAAAAAAAGAGGTGTGCAAGAACAAGGGGGCACAATTTGAAGATAGAGGGGGGCAACTCAGAGGTAATTTAAGGAGGTATTTTTTCACAGAGAGGGTTGTGGATGTGTGGAATGGCCTTCCGGAGGAGGTTGTGGAGTCAAAAACAGTGGTGGAATTCAAGCATGCATGGGACAGTCATAAGGCAATTCTAGGGGATGGGGGTAGGAAGAAGTAGGCTGCTGGTTAACTAGGATCTGCAGCTTATCCAGTAGGTAGGGAAATAGGCAGACTGGGTGGGCCAAGCGGTTCTTATCTGCCATCAAATTCTATGTTTCTATGTTTCTATGGTATCTAAGGATAGCCTCCCAGGTTGTCTCATCAATCCCAGTCGTCAAATGCTTTTCCCATTTACACTTTAGTTGTGTTAACTTATATTGGTTAGTTGCTTCAAGGCATTTATAAATAGCAGATACAGGTTTCTGTTATGGGTTTTTTAAAATATTTCCTGTTGGGGAGTTATTAGGTGTATAGTTACCCTTCTGTATATAATTTCTTAATTGTAAATATTGGTAGAATTGTTGTTTTGATAGTCCATATACATTTTGTAGTTGTTAGAAAGACAGCAATATATTGTCATTAAAGATGTCTTTAAATGTCTTAATTCCTTTTTGTTCCCAAACCATAAATCCTTCATCTATACATGAGGGTTTGAAATCATAATTTCTAGATATGGGTGTGTCCTGTGAGTTTTGTTCTTTCCATTGAATGATTTGGTGTACTTTCTTCCAACATAGGCAGGTGTTTTGAGTTGATATTAGTATTTTTTATCTTTCTGCCAAGTTTTATATTTAGTGTAGCATTCTGAGTGCAGGATACTTCTGATGTTTGGATATTTATGAATTTCTTATTCCATAATGCCGTTAATTGTACTTTAGTTTTTGAACCAGTCTTCTACTTGTTAGAGTAGGTCTGCATAGAAGTACCAGAGAAAGTTGGGTAAGGCCGATCCCCCTTGATCTTTTGAGAGTTGGAGTTTATTTAAACTAAGTCTGGGCTTCTTATTATTCTGGAGAAATTCTGAAGTAATTTTTTCCAAGTTTTTAAAATATTTTAAGTTAATATCTATTGGTATTGTTTGAAAAAAGTATAGCAGTCTAGGTAAAATATTGATTTTTATGATATTGCATCACCCTATTAGTGTGAGGGGTAGCATTTTCCACTTGTCCAAATCTGCTTTTATTTGGGAGAGCATAGTTATAAAATTCTGTTCGAATAGGCTGTTTTTGTCTTTTGCTACAATTACCTTCAGGTATAAATTGTTTCACTATTCTGCTGCAAAATGGTTGCGGGATTATGTTATTGGAACTTTTGGTCAGAGCTATAAATTCCATTTTGTTTTAATTTATTTTACAGCCTGAAGCTTTTCTGAATTTCTCTATAATTTTCATGCATTCTGTTATAGATTTCTGTGGATTTTTTAGATATAATAAAGTATCATCCACGAATAAACTTATGCAATGTTCTGTGGATCCAATTGTTATTCCTGTAAGCTTTTGATGTTTTCTAATTGCTATGGACAATGGTTCAGTAGTTAAAGCAAATAGTAAGGGGGTAGTGGGCATTCTTGTCTGGTGCCCCTCAATAGAGTGAACTGGGGGACACATTCCTGTTAGTTTGCGTACTTGCTTCCGGGTTGTTATATAAAGCCTTGATTCCTTTAATAAGTGTGTTACCAAATCCATACTTTTCTAGTGTGGAGAATATAAAATTCTAATCTACTCTATTGAAGGCCTTTTCAGCATCTAATGCTATGATACATGCATCCTCTTGTTGGGAATAGTCTATGACATTGCATACCCTCCTTATATTAGTTCCTATTTTTCTCCCTTGCATAAAGTTATCTTGATCCATATATATAATTTTGTTCATTACCTTTTCTGATCATTTGGCTATTATTTTTGTAAATATTTTCACATCTGCATTTAGCAGTGAGATGGGTCTGTAGGATGAAACAAGGTCTGTTTTTTTTTAATTTTTGTGTAAAAAGACAGAGATTTTTGCATCATAAAAGGTTGTGGGAAGATCCCCTTTTTCCCACCAGTTGTTATATAGAGCTAAGAGTGGGATTTGTAGTTGTTCTAAATATGTTTTATAAAAGTCTGATGGGATTCCATCTGGTCCTGGTGCTTTTCCTGAAGGTAGTGATTTTATTGCGTGTATAATTTCTTCTAATTTGATTGACTGGTATAATATGTTGGCCGCTTGCAAATTTATTTTGGGAAGTTCAGTCTCAGCTAAGAATTTTTCTACCACATTTGGGTATTTAGGTCTATCAGTGGAATATAATTTGCAGTAATACTTTGTAAATATTTTATTCATTTCTTTGGGTTCTGAAACCACATGGGTTACGTTTATGGGTCTTCTGAAATTTGGAATATTGATTTCTCCTGCTTTTCTTTTTGGAGTTGATATCCATGACCTTATCCGGCTTGTCTCCCAGGGCTTAGTATTTTGCTCTTGCTTGCAATATACTATTCTCTGCTTGCTGTGAAGTTATTCTTTTGTATCCCTCTTTATTCAATAGTAGTGTTCTTAGATGATTTGGGTTCTGATTATTCATATGGAGGATTTCAATTCTTTTTATTTGATTTTCTAGATATTGCTGTCTTTCCGTTTGCTTTTTTCTTTTCTTTTTTTTTACAGAATAGCTTATTAGGGCTCCTCTAACTGCAGTTTTACATGCATCCCAGTGGTTACTATGTGTTGTATGTGTTGGGTTTTTAAACTCAAAATACTCTTCTATAGCTTTTACAGTGTTCTGGATGCATTCTTTATCTTTAAGCAATGTGGGTTCTAGTGTCCACAGTTTGGTCTCTTCATTTTTTGGGGTATTTAAAGTAATCTCCATTGGGGCATGGTCAGATATTATTATATTATGGTATTTTACTGAGACTGTACAATATTGTAATGTCTGTGCAATAAGAACTAAGTCAATTCTGGTATAGCACTGAAGTGCTGCTGAGAAGTATGAGTAATGGTATGTCATCAGGTTCAGCTCCTTCCAAATATCTATCAATTTTAGATCTTTCATATAGTTCCTTAACTGTTTTTGTATGCCCTTCTTGTTATCATTAAAGGAGGATGATTTATCCATTCAGCTATTAAATGCTACATTAAAATCTCCTGCAATTATATAGAGGCCCGCATATGTTGTTAGGTTGAGAAAAAAAGTGGTTAAGAATTGGGGATCATAAACATTCTGGGCATATATGTTTGCTAACATAAAATTACCTTCAGTAGATTTAATCTCCGAGATAACATACCTTCCCTCAGTGTCCATTATTGATTGGCTAAATCTCAAACCTTTGATATTATTTCTTTTAATAAAGATGGTAGTTCCTCTTGCATTATTAAAGTAATTAGCACATTTTCTTTCTCCCCAGTTTTATGTATGGAAAAGGCTTTCTTTGCACAAAAAAATGTGTTTCTTGAAGTACTAAAATGTCTACTTTTTTGTTGTCTGCATATTTAAATATTCTTTTGGCCTTGTTCCTATCTCTAAGTCCCTTTATGTTACAGGTCATTATCTTGATGATGAATACTTATATTAAGTCTGGTTTGTTTGTATGATTTAGAGGATTCATGTAATGTCTTAATTTCCTTTTTGTTTCCATATTTTGTCTCCTTAAGTACATTTTGCCTCTTTGTTTCCCTTGTTTTCTCTCTTTTATTACCCTATATCCTTGCCTATGCTTTTTGTCCTAAAACAAATTCATATTCCCCCTTTCCTTCCCCTTCTTTTCTGAACTAAAGTCTGATACATTCCTTTCATGTATTCACAACAGAGTTTCAGCCATTTTATCATAATATACGATTTTCTTAAATTGTGATTTAATACCCTTCATCCCTCTCAGACAGGGACTGTACCCTTGCCAGTCCCTACTACATCAACATCTACAAAAGACAGCTTCAGTTACCACTCTTACCTTGAGTATGTGAAGCAAGGTGCTGCTCCAGTTATTTATTTTTCCATGCAGTTTAAGTTTTTGATGAGCTTAATCATATAAGTAAAGGAAAGCTTTACCTGAATAACAAAGCATTAGTCTGTGCATCCGGGGATGCCTTTGTCCAGGAAGGTTATATCTAGCTGGTTTTGCCATCTGTGCCAGAGAAAGAAAATAGGTAAGAACAGGTGAGAAAAAGGAATGTGCTTAAAAAAATAAAGAAAGAAAGATAGAGGAAAACAACATCAGAGAAGGAGAAAATGTAAAGTGTAAAACATTTTTTTGTCCTCTCCCCTTTTATAAACACCAGTGTAGATATTTGTTCACATTTATTAACGTAATGTTTCCCTTTTAGTATGCTTGAGTCTTTCAACTATCTCATTCTCATCTCCCCCCCCCCCCGTTAACAAAAGTCACAATGATCTGATGTGTCTTCATTGTTAGCAGGCCTCTGTACACTTGTTGTGGTATAGTTATAGTTTTTGGAAAGAGTTTGTTGCAAAGTAACTATTGTTCTTTCTCTAGGGTGTTGCTGCCTGTTAAATGAGTAAATCTGTCTCTCATCTTCTCCTTCACTTTCTCTTAGCAGTTCTTCCACTTCTCTTGAATCATCAAATAGTCTCATTCTTCCTCTGAAAAAAAAACTTTAGCCTTGCTAGGGGTAACAGACTGTATTTGATCCTCTTAGTCTGTAAAACTGCATAACAGGGTTAAATAGTATCCAGTCATTTACTGTTTTGCTGCTGAAATCTGGAAAGGCTTGGAATTTTAAACCTTTTGCTGACAGTCCTTTCTCAGTTTTGGCTTTTCTCAATATCAATTCTTTTTCTCGGTATTTATGTGGCTTTCTATATATTTATACAAATCTGGGTTTGTCGGTAGCTGATTGTGATCTAGGTCCACCAGATGGGTGGGCTCTGTCAAGGGCAATTTTCTGTCTGGGAAAGTCAAGGCTTGCCACTTCAAAATATTGCATTGGGTCCCCTTGCTCTTCCACCCCTTCCAGAATTTATGCTAGTTTTATATTGTCCCTTCAGAGCCGATCTTCTTATCTTGCACTTTTTTTACCAGTTGTTCAAGCTGGTTGCATGTTGTCTGACAGTTTTTTTCAGGGGGTTAACCATACCTCTCAACCTTTTGTCCCCCAAATGTGGAACATTGCCTCTCAAAATGTGGAACAAATGAGCAAAATGTGGAACACTTAATCAAATCTTTACATAGGAAGCTCAGAACTCTGTTAAAATGTTTGCATTTATGTTCAGAAAGTCTGTTATTAATTGAATAATATGTTATTTGCATCACTTACTATAGATTTTTGCTTTAAAATGTTAATGCTGAATGTGGGACAAGTCATCACAATGTGGAACAGGGAGCTTTTGTGAAGTAAAATGAAGAACCTTCCTCGTAATGTGGTACAGTTGAGAGGTATGGGGTTAACTGTGTCTTCTAAATCACTCACTCTACTTTCTACCTCTGTAGTTCTCAGTGTTAGTGCCTCAAGTTTAATATTTATACCTGCTACTGCATCAGTGAGGACAGTAGGTGTTTTTTGAATGTCAGAGATACATTTAAGAATAGTACTTTGAAATTCAGCCAAACAATGTACCTGTGTGCTAGCACTGCTTGTAGTGTCTCCCGAACTCTCCATTTTGCTGTTGTCAGGTTTCTCCTTCAGCATTTTGTTGGCTTTGGTATGTTTTTTACTGGTAGTGATGCCACTGGTCTCTGAATTAGATGACTGTTCCTCCTGTTCTGTTTGCTCTTCCTGGTTCATCATCTCTATCCTTCCTGAGGCAACTGTTTCCTTGCTAGTGATAATCGACATCTTCTTTCCCACCTTTGCTGGACCTGGGTTGCTAGTTTCCTCCAAAATGATTTCTGGATGTACCCCCCCAGGCCTTCCATCTCTTCCAGGTTTTCCATTTCTGATTCAATTTGTGGGGTTTCTGATAATTCTTTAGCCCTCCAAATCCTTTTAGACATCATTCCATCATTGTACTGAGTTTTCTACTTGCATTGTAGCTCTTTTGTAGTTCATAGTTTGCAGGAACTCTCCATGCCACCATCTTGGATCATGCATTGTGAAACTTGATTTACATAAATTAGAAACAAGGTGGGCCCCAATATTGACCCTTGGGGAACTCCCCTACAGGTCATTGCTTTATTTGAAAGAGTGTTCCCTATTTGGACTTGTTGAAATCTATTCGCTAAACAGGAATTAAACTATTGACATGTGTCTTCTGCAACTCCAATGTCCAATAGCCTCTCTCTTAGAATTGAATGGTTTACTGTATCGAAGGCTTTAGATAAATCCATGAACACTGCACCCACCTCCTGGTCCTCATTTATGGCTGATGTAATTAAATCCACTAGGTTGGTGAGTGCGGTTTCCATGGAGTATCCCCCTCTGAATCCAGATTGATATTTTGACAATAGAGAATATTTCTCCAGATAATCCCTTAGTTGCTCCTGAATACATAGCGAGCTGCATAAAAAAAGTTTAAAAAGCATAAAAATCTAGCTTATATAGTGTGCTATGCAATCATTTAAATGTAGGTTACATAGTATTCAAACCTTAATGTGCAGTTAATCATAACAAGGCATGAATAGCATGACATAGAGAAGAAGGAATAAGACCACTGTGATCAAAAAGCTCCTGAAGTAGAATACATGATGTATATAGAAATGGAACAAAACATATAACACAAGATAATATAAGGAAAGGGTTAGGGCAGAAGGAGGTGGGGGGAGTAGGGGGTGGAGTTTTGAGAGGTTTAACAAATGGAAAAACAAACAGTGTAAGACACAAAATGGATCAGCTGTATGTCAAAGTATCTGTGGTGGACAGAAAAGTGGTGAACTGCACCTGAAAACAGAAAAAGAACACTACTGAGAAATTGTATATAAACTGTACGTTATATACATATGTAACTGCTAATGCAAGTTGTCATAGCACATTCAGAGTTCTATTGCAGGAACTGTTTTAAATCTAATTGGTCATTAAGACCCAATGGTTTGATGCACTTTGAGGTGAATATCCAAAAACTTTCTTTTTTATATTAACTTTTAAATTGTACAATACCTATGTCACATAACTGGTTAGAGTGTTTAATATTAATTATATGCAATATTTAAACTGACCTGTATCTCTAGCTTGCCACACCCCCTGACGAAAAGAGGGCTTCTTGAAGTGCCAAGGCAGTTGTGGCTCACAGCTGTTTCTGTGCACCACCTTGGTTCTGAGATTACTTGTGGATAAAGCTGTAGTTTGCCATTAAGTCCAGTATTTGGGTAATATTTTGTGCAATTTCCGTGAGTGCGGTTCCAGTTTTCTTTCTGGTCACACTCTCAGGTTGGCTACCTGTTGGCTACTGCACCAGCCTTACACCACAGCCTGCAGTCAAACACCCTTTCAGATGAAATGTGGGGCCAGTCAGTGGCTGACAGGTCTGCACTGACAGAGGCTAAATCCAGTGACCTGTAGGACCACAGGATGATTTTTTTTTGGGTGGGGAGCTTTGGGGTGCTAGATCTTATGCACACAGTAGACCATATGATGGTCACTAAGTGCATCTGGGGGGGGATACCTTCATCCACAGTATGATGGGGCTGAGAGGAGAGTAGAGTACCCAGTCCAATAGAGTGTGGCTCAATGATTTATAATTAAGATGGGTGGGGTCCAAAATGAGTTGGGAAAGCTGGAGGGATTTAACATTCTGGCTCAGTTTGTGCACTGTGGGGGGGGGACCAATTAGTGCTAAAATCCCCAGGTATTAGCAGCTCACCAGAAGAGGAGTGGGAGCAGAGGAAGAAGAGGAGTTCAGTGACCGAAGCAGGGGATAGGCCAAGGCAGCAGTACACTCTTGCAACAAAAAAAGGGACTGTGTAGGGGAGGGAGAGTTTGAGGAGGATCAGCTTATAGGCAGAGGGGGGAAGAGACTGATACTGATAGCGCTGGCACAAACTGGATGCCAGAGGAGAGATTGCAGCACCTCCACCTCTCTTGGGGTGATTCTGCCTTGCTATGGAGTACCCAGATATGGATACTGCAGAGTCTTGAACCTTGTGGGAGAGCCACGACTCTGAGATAATGGGAATATCCAGATGGAGGCGGACCATGAGGGTCTGCAGTAGATCCAGTTTTGGGAGGAGACTACAGATGCTGAGGTGGGCAACGTGCAGTCCTTTAGGAAGCTGCATTGGTGGGGGCAGGAACAGGAATAAGCTCGATGTTTCCTGCCACCAAGAGTAGCAAGAATACAAGGAGCTTAAAGGAGCCTTGGAGCTGCTTAGAGGGAGGAGGTGGGGGGACTGCAAAGGGGGAGGAATGAGAGACAGGGGGCAGGAGGCACCGGAGAGCTTCCAAGTGGAGCCAAGGAGTAGGTAAAAAGCAGTCCTCAGGATGCCAGGGGAAGTGGGAAAGGGAAGGGAAGGGAAGAGGAAGGACAGGTGGGGAAGGGAGAGGGGTGGGGGGAGTAGGAGACAGGAAGGGAGGGAGCATGGCTGGAAGTAGGAAAGGGAGGGAGATGAGGAGGGGGAGGACGGCTAAGCTGTGGAGCAACATGGTGGAAAGAACCTAGTTAGTTACCAGCAACCCGGTGAGGTACCCACTGCTAGGGGTAAGAGATCATTACACTAAGGCCTTTGGGGGAAACAAGTCCCTTGCACCCACGAAGGTACTGGGACTGTCAGGTGAGTGGGTAAAGGGAGAGATCATGTATTTTAGAGTGATACATGTATCTCTTTTGTTCCAACTTTTCCCTAATGTCCCGTTGTTCTTGGCTACTTCTCCCTTTTAATTAATCTTGTTTGTATAATATTATAATTCTTGCTGTGTTGGGTATTGCTATTTGTGTGACTGTCATTGTTTGTAGCATAATACTATGGGGTAGTTCATCTGTATTATTTTCTAGGGGGTGAAACATTGATTGCCAGCAGGTGTCCAATATACTTCTCTTGGTGGAGCACTGCATCACTACTGTTAACACCTAATTGTCCTATAACTTGAAGAACCAAGGCCGGTCCCTCATAGTAGGGAGAACAGGTGGACCCCAATGGTACCAGGTTGACACTATGTAAATAGGCAAACAGGAATTCCTGCAGTGTAAGCAGACATGTATCCACTATAGTCAATGAAATGGTACTCTGTTACAGGGGTGCTCAGTGACAAATTCTGTCATGTTGCAACATGTCAATCAGAAACTCTCAGCAGCTTTTGTTAATGATGGACAGTCTTAACAAATTGACCCTTTTTTCCATAGAGATGTTTACCCCTCCACTCTCAACTGTGATCTCTGGCTGTCACCAGCTACAACCCAGCCTAATCCTGCACTGACCCTAATGCTTAGGCATCCCCCCATGGCTCTGCCTTCCCTGGCATGGTTCCCAGTCTGGATCTGGTTGCAGGTGGCTGGGCTGTATAGTGTGGGTCCCAGAGAAGCAGGCTAGAAGCTGTCCTCTTTGGTAAGAACTGTGCTTTTTTCCCACTTGCTTTTCTTCCCCAAGTCCTTCCTTCCTTTTCTTCCCAAGTCCATTCTTTTCCTCTGGCTTGGGCCCAGCCTTCTAGCAAGCCTCATGCATGCATGGCATGCCCTTGCACCAGAGGCAAACTCCCAGGCCCAGCCGCTGGTGACTATAGCATCATGGCCTGCTGTCAGCCTTCCCTGACCAAAGTACACTGCCACACAGCAGCAAACTCTGCCTGGCCTGCCTCCTGATGTGATAACCCAAGTCTGCTCCTGCATCGTGATCACCTGTACTGCAGCATGGCATTTGGCTGCTGGGCCATCTGAATAACCAGTCTGACACTATTTTAACACACAGTGATTCTTAGTATATGTTCATTTATAAGTCTAATTAATTTATTCATGAGAGTAATGAGGTTCCTGATTGGCTACTGGATTGGTCATTAGTGTCTTAGAAATGACGAATCCAGCTGCCTACTGACTCTGTGCAGCATGTACAACATGCGCTACTCTGATTAAAACTGTAATTAAGTTAAAAATAAATGGGAAAAAAGAAAATTATTGTGATTAGACTTATAATCATGATAACAACCTTGAAGCCGGTCATTTCTTTGGATTAATGTCCAGCTGAAGGGAGGTGGCCCTCGGCTGTGTCTTGGGCACCCAATCCCCTCAACTGGTTGTTAATCCCTCAGAAATGACCAGCTTCTCAGTTGTTACTGCCTAAATGTACAGTTACTGCGTCTCTTATGGCTGTAAGAGTGCATCCTCGAGTTCTTTTCAGTGACAGAACTGGGGAGCGAAGCTGAGTAGTTCTGGCACACAAAGGACTTGAGAAGAAAATCATAGCCATAACAGACATTAGGAACTGTCCACAAAAGCATATCACAAACCATGTTAAAGAGCTTTGCAGAAAATTAAATTTGAATTTAAAGTCAGTATCTTTTACTTTTCAGAATATTAGAGTCACCTTTGTGGGAAATAGACTATGCCAACTGAATTTAGAAATTTAGAACTTTGAAAACTGTTTGTATGAGATACCCTCTCATGGTTGTAGGAGTACCAGAAATGTCTAGAAATAAAAAAATCATGATTTGCTAAGAATAATGTTGTGACTTATAATACTATAAGTAGTTAAGCCAAAAAAATGTGTGTTACTGTAATAGTACCAGGATATCTTACATTATAACAGAAGTTGACCCTGACCACTCCTGTATAGCCATGAATAATTGCAGGGATTTATATTGTCCCGTATCTTCTTGTTTATGACTCTAACTTGCATCGAAGACCCCTCCCTCCCAAATGAGATGCAGTATCACTGTCAAGAGATCATCATTAATGCAAATTTGGTAAGCAATAACATATGACGGGATGTGCATTAAGGCTATATCACCACACACCCCGGGGTGCATTCAACCACTCAGCAAATATTATAGCTTGCTGCATACTTTGGACTGCATCGTTGAGCTTATAAAATGGGGTTTTAATTAAAATTATGTTAAAAAAGAAGAAAAATAGTATGTGTCATGCCATGACCATATATCAAGCAATATTGCCGCAGCCTCATGTGACATCTCAGACAACCACAGCTCTTCACTTTGTTCACCCATTTTATAAAAAATAAATAATTGCAGCATGCTTTCACTGCCATATCACCCAGTGACTGTTGGACAATTGCTTGTCATGGTGCGATAGCACTGCCTCAGTATTTGTTCACAAAGGAAGAAAGTATCCACTGAATTTCCCAGGTTTAGCTCAGCAATGTGAGACTCTTAACCAGGTTTTAGTGGCACAATTGCCTTCTTTTCATATAGAAAGACGTAGTTCACCTAAAGATCTGAGTGAGCTCATTTTCCCAGGCTAGGATGTCTGTTGCTGAGATACAAGCCACAGAGGATGGAAAATAAAACTGCTGACCAGGGGGACTGAAGCAGCTCGCACGCTGAAGGAATTCAGCCTTCATTTGCAAAGCAGTGTTGTATAAGAAATTCCTTTGTACTATATGAATGTGTGACATGAGCAATCTATGGGAAAAGGATTAGTCTGCTCAGATCTATAAGGGGAACGTTTTGAAAGAATTTTTATGAACCAATGGAATCTTGCTTGTGCAAACACGAAGACTAAAGGTCTATTAAGCTCTAAAATTTCGGTCAGATTTCCAAGATTCCTCATGGGGATTCTTCACAGTAGAAGTAATTTTTGTCTTCTGGTTTGCCAATTTGGCCAGGGGCAGCCAACCTCAATTTTTCACTGGTGTTGTGAACTGGGTTTTCCACTGGAGTTAAGTAGTGTGATAGCTGCAAATACAGCAGACATTTATGTTATGTTAGTATATGCAGCTGCAACATTTCAGTAAGCATATACACAGTCTCCAGCCTGCTTAGCCAGTGGAACTTTCTCCTTTACTCACCGGTTACATAGTGACATAGTAATTTAAGGTCAGGAGGTACTCTGGGTCCATCACATCTCGACACCCCCCCCACATACACACACACACACACACACACACACACACACACACAGTTTATAAGCAGGGATGAATATGTTTGCTGTGTAAACATGTACTAATTTAAAAGGGGGCTTTATCCACTTTATTACCCAGGGTACTTTGTGATTTTGTTGATAAGCAGAAATGGCTCCACATCAATCCTGCGAAACCAAAACTGCGTGAACAAAACAGCGCAGGTCAGAACCACACCAGAATGAATATTTGTTTTAAGTGTGATTTACTATTCTAACACCACACCACCATGGACCACCACAGCAGTAAAATGTGTTGACTTACGTTTTTCTTTCTTTTCCGGTGGTATTCCCAGGCACGGCTGTGACTTATGTAGTTTTGTCCAAGCTGTTTCCGACCACATTAGTTTATATGCCATGGGCTTGACGTACTATCAGCAGAAATTACCTTGAATGCCTGAACCGTGTTCATATCCACTGTCTCTGTTGAAAGGCTGTGGCTCACCACCCTCTTGGAAAAGAACTGCATCCTGATGTTACCCCAGAATTAACCTCCTCTGAGTTTCAAGACAAGTTCCTTTGTCCCACTGGAGTAGTACATTGCAGATATCTCTGTCTGTTTGGCCTTGTTGATAACCTAGAGTACATGGAAAATGGGTCATGTTGTGGTCCCGGATTCTCCTCGGTGTTTCAGATGACACTGTTGTGATGGACAGTGCCATTTAAGTGGGTTTGGATCAACATTTCATCTCAGTGTTTTGGGATGATACTAAACAGTCCAACAAAACTCAGCACTCAAAACTCAAAGCCTGGAAGAAGAGTCAGAAAC
This sequence comes from Neoceratodus forsteri, assembly GCA_016271365.2. Taxonomy (NCBI): domain Eukaryota; kingdom Metazoa; phylum Chordata; order Ceratodontiformes; family Ceratodontidae; genus Neoceratodus; species Neoceratodus forsteri. The sequence goes on along the minus strand of CM028129.1, from coordinate 1,701,459,750 downwards.
TCAGTTCTTGCAAAATGTGGTAAATATTTTTTATTAAATCCAGGAACCCAGTAACAAACTGAAACAGTGTGAGTGGCAGCCACCACTCCAATACCACCAGTGCTTCGACCAAAGTCTTTCTCAGGGGGTGGGATTAGAGTAGTAAGACCCTCCCTTAAATACTCTTTCAGCCCACATGTTCATTATTGCCCCCTATTGGTAACCTGGCTGTAATTCAAAAAATCAGTAGCTCAGGGAGGGATTTAAACATGTAAACTGAAGTACTTCATAACATTACAGAAAGTAAGACAACTCACAAAATAGCATTAAATGTAATACAAAATACCAAAATAACTGCAAAATGTAAACACTTCCTGCAGAATATTTAATTTTGAACTCTTACTAGTGTTGAAGCTGCTGAAATTTTAACTTCATTGCACTTCAATTCTCACTAATACTGCATCCCTATTAGGAGGAAATGAGACTATTTTTCTGGGTGACTTAAACATAAATTGTGTGTGTGTGTGTGTGTGTGGGGGGATGTCTAAATCCCTTGACATCATTGTTCAGAAATTCCAACTACACCAGCTCATCTCCAGCTGCACCAGCTCATCTCTGACCCTACTAGACTGTCCCTTACTTTGGGTATACATACCACTATTGACTGGATTCTAACTAACAGTCCTGATAGGATTTTGAAGGCAGGTACCTTAGCTGACACCAACTCTGATCATTCCCCGCTTTTCTGTGTATGGTTGATCCAAGTCCCATCTTATCCTCCTAAAGTCATCTCTGGGCGTGACTTCTCCAAGCTAAATCCTAGTGCTTTCCTAGTTGATCTATCTTCAATAGATCAGAGCCCATTCTACTCCTCTAATAATGAAAATGAGGTCTTAGACTATGTTATTGCTAACTTCTTTACTCTACAGGACTTATATACACCTGCAGTAACATGGACAATACGGGGCTCTCCAAACTGGTGGCTCCACAATGACCTTCTAGCCCTCCATAAGGGCAGATATAAAAGCTGGTCAAAATTTAAGGCCTATGGATTGCATAGAGTTCATAGAATATAGGACCAAAAGAAACATTTTCAAAAAAAGCAATATACAGTGCTAAAAGTTCTTACTGCAAAACCCTATTAAATGATGCATCAGGTGACTCCAAAAAGTTCTGGCACCATATAAAAAAAACTTATTGGTACTACACTGTCTTCCTCTACAAATGACATGGTGATTAAGGGCTCTAACTGCAATATTCTTGCCACTATTGCAAATGATTTCAACTCCTACTTCACAGATCTCTCCAAATATTCCAGTGTAGCTACCTTACAATTGAACTCTATTTCCTTTCTCTCTTATGATACCGCCCATACTTTTCCCCACTTCCACTTGCTTTGTCTCCTCAAGTGAGGTACGTAGACTTCTAAACTCTATCTCAGACTGTAGTAGTGTTGGCTCTAATGATCTTGAACCACAGTTACTAAAACTAGCTGTCCCCCTCCTAAATCCCCCTCTTACTAGAATTTACAACCTATCCCAATGCTCTGGTATAGTCCCCGATATATGGAAAATTGCCAGGATTGTTCTTGTTTTTTAAGAAAGGAGTCATTACATCTATTTCTAACTACCACCATATCACTATCTTTCCAATTCTTAGTAAGCTCCAGGAAAAGATAGTATCCATCCAAACAATCAATTATCTCCAACACTATGGCCTCCTCTCAGATTCCCAGCATGGCTTCAGAAGAGGCCATAGTACCACAACTGCTCTACCAAAGTTTACAGATGACACCAAAGTTGTTATGGAAAATGGTCAATTTATAGGTGCTGTTTTTATCAACCTTACAAAGGCATTTGATCTTGCTGTTCATTCTCGTCTCTTAAAAAAAATGCCCTCCCTTGGTTTTTTTCCTCTGCTACTGTCTACTGGTATCAGAGCTACCTTACTGACAGGCAGTAATTTGTTAAATTTAACTCAGCTGTATCTTCTCTCTACACTACTAATGTGGAAGTGCCCGAAGAACATGCCCTTGGCCCTCTCCTCTTTATTATCTTTATCAATGACCTGTCTCTAAATGCCTCATCCTGTTCCTCTCTACCTATGCCGATGACTTAGTGCTTTATTCTAGCTCTGATAACCTTGCTTACCTCAACTCCACCCTTACTTCTCATTTCTATAAAATTCACTCCTGGCTGTCACAAAATAAACTACTACTCAAACCTGTTCTGTGCCATTTGGTTCTGCCCCCAGGTTAAGAATGTGTACTGGGTAACTATCCATCTCCAGCCTTGATGGCACTGGTATTGATAACGTTCCCAACTTTAAATAGCTAGGTGTCACCCTTCATCCCTCACTTGACTTTGCCCAACACATTGCTAATGCGTGTAAAACTGTAAACTTGAAACTTGGCCTTTCCTTTAAATCTAGCCATACACTTACACCTTCTGCTAGGAAGGTCATTGCTCAGGGTGTACTTCTTCCTACCCTTACCTACGGTGCTGCTGTCTATACCTGCACAGCCAAAGCTTATCTTCACTGATGGGACACAGCCTACAATAATATCTATCACTTTGCACTGTCATCACACTGTCTTACCCATTGCTCTTGGCTTTACAGAGACTTAAACTGGCTATCTCCTGATGCCTACCGCTGATATGCCGTTAGTATTATAATGGATAAAATAGTGTGTGCTGGAGTACTGTCCTCCCTTGCCTCACTATTGTCTCTTCCTTTCCTCCCCTACCCCCTTAGCTCCAGGGAACGATCCCTACTCTCTGTCCTTAGATGCCATATGACCATTGTCTCCCAGGCCTTTTCCCGCTCTGCCCCAATACTATGGAACTCATTGCTTGACTCAAACAGACTCTCCTCTTCTCATGGTCACTTCAAAATGGAATTTCACAGCAATCTTCTCCTCTCTTATCCTTGTTACTGCTCTCTTCCTTCATGAGCTTCCTGCTATGCCTTGACTACTCGTGTTTCTACACCATGCATTTCTTGCTGCCCTTATGTTTTGTTCTCTCCCCTCTCTAGTAAGCCTCTTGACCCTTTCTGCTCTTACTTCTTGTTCTTACTGTACTTATCTCTGACTCCTCCTTCTCTGCAAGTGCCTTAACCCTGTCTGCTTTCACACTTTCATTCCACCTTTTCATGTCTTTACTGTTTACATGAATTTTCCTCCTCTAGTATATGTACAATGTAGTATTGCCTTTTCTTTGTGTTAACTTATGTAATAATGTTTGGCATTTGCCTACTGGTTACACTAAATACTGCACTTCGTACCTATTGTTCATTCGCACCTTTTTATTATTTTTATTATTTTATATCTTCCAGTTAGTCTGTATCCCTATGCAATCTCAGCTGCTTTGCACACAACAATTTGTACTGTATATTTTTTTACTGTTCATCTATTATTGATCTCATTGTATTATTATTTATGTTTTTTTTCATTTTGTATTCTCCTGGGCCATACCTGAAAATAGGCACAAGGCATGTTTAGTGTACTTACCCGGTTAACAAAAACAAATAGATAAATATTCAAACACAACCAATTCCATTAAATAAATGGCAATAGAATAACATTGCCCAAATAGTCTATAGATTATAAATCAACTCGTAGTTAGAACAAAAAAAAGAACATTTGAAGAGATGAATAGAAAAGAAGTAAATGATGGTTGTCCTTTCATATACTGTAGGAAAAGTGAGCACCTCTTGTGACTTGTCAAATCCAGTTTCTGGGTCTGGGGGAGCAACCAGTCCATATCATTGGATGGCATCCATGGAAGAACAAGAGAACAGAAAGCTGAGAGGAAAGAAGATTAAGAACTATTACCAACTAAAGCCCAGTTACATTAATACTATATAACAAACAATATAAATCATACATATGTATGCAATATCATAACAGCATGGCCACAATTTATTCTACTGTCTCAACTGTATCTCTTTTTATGTTTGCTTGCATGCATGTGCAAGAAACATAGTACCATCATCCGAGTTTTCCAGAGGTGTGTCAGCCTCTTCCAATTCAGTCAGTGTGTTTGCAGGTGCGGTCACAGAGCGTCAATCACTGCACCAGCTGTCTATGACAGCTGAAAATTCAGTGGCATATAGTTGAAAGGGAGAGTTCCACTTGAGTGAGCAGAGCTCTCCCCCCATACGCACGCACACGAGCGCACGCACGCACGCACACTGCATGCTCATGTGCCTTCCCCTCCCCCTCACACTGTACAGCTGACAGGGTGCCCACTTCCCCGTCGGCTCCACGCTCCCCCAAAGCCTCCAGCTGCCACGCTGGGAGCCCACGCCAGCATGGCAAAATGTTTAATGGCCGACAGGGGTGCCCAATTCCCCGTCGGCTGCACGCCCCCCAACCCCCAAAGCATCCAGGTGCCATGCTGGGAGCCCACCCCAGCGTGGCAAAATGATGTGATGGCCGATGGGGGTCCAATCCCCCGTCAGCTGCACGCCCCCCCAAGCATCCAGGTGCCATGCTGGGAGCCCACCCCAGCGTGGCAAAATGATGTGATGGCCTACGGGGGTGCACAATCCCGCCAGCTGCACGCCCCCCAAGCATCCAGGTGCCATGCTGGGAGCCCACCCCAGCGTGGCAAAATGATGTGATGGCTCACGGGGTGCCCAATCCCATAGGCTCCTGCCCCACCAACATCCTTCCAGCTGCCATGCTGGGAGCCCACCCAGCGTGGCAAACGCCCTGCATCGCCTTAATTAAAAAACAGAAAATAAAAAACGGTCCTCGCAGTCTCCTGCCCCCACCCGCACTCCACCCACAACGCATCCTGCCTCCCCACACCACCCTCACCCCATACTTACCTTCTGAGCTGCGCCGATGATCTTCGCGGACCGGAACACGCCTGCACTCTTCAAAGCCACCCGTGAACTGAGGAAATGCCGGTAAGCTGTATAATGGAATAGATAGGGTTTTTTCAACTTTATTGCATATCTTAGGCATTTTTGGAATTTTTGCGCCAAATTTTCAACATGGGGTTTTTTGGACCCCTTCTCATGAATGCTGTCACTTCATGGCGTTATTGGTTCGGCGTGAGATTGCAGCCACTGCATGAAATCACCTTTCTGGAATGATTAACAAAATGACACTGCCAGTGTTCATAAGATGGGCTCTTGAAAGCCTATTTTGAAAATTTGGTGGAAAATTCCTAAAATGACTGTTTTACTTAAGGCATGCGCAGAGTTCCTACGCACACTCGTAAGTTCGCGAATTTTCAATATTTTCACTCCAGATTTTCAACATTGCCATTTTACTACACCTTCTTATGAGCAGTACAGCTGTCATTTTTCACATCTCACTCAAAATGTGTTTCCGCACATGTAGTGTGCAATGGCGCAGTCGGTGTGCGAAATCAATGTACGGGACACATTAAGAAAATCACAGTGACACTGTTCATGAGCAGAGGTCTTAAAATGGCTATGTTGAAAATTTGGTGAAAAAATTCCTAAAAATGATTGTTTTACGAGCGTGCATTGCAGAGTTCCTATGCACGCTCGTAAGTTTGCATATTTTCAATATTTTCACTCCAGATTTTCAACATTGCCATTTTACCACACCTCCTTATGAGCAGTACAGTTGTAATTTTTCACATCTTGCCCATAACGTGTTTCTGCCCATGTAGCGCATAATGACGCAGTCGATGTGCGAAATCAATGTATGGGACACGTTAAGAAAATCACAGTGACACTGGTCATGAGCAGAGGTATTAAAATGGCTATGTTGAAAATTTGGTGAAAAAATTCCCAAAATGACTGTTTTAGGAGTGCACGTTGCGCAGTTCCTACGCACGCTGGCAAGTTTGCGAATTTGTAATATTTGCACACCAGATTTTCAACAGTGCTATTTTTACCGCACTTCCTTATGAGCAGTGCAGTAGCTACCATTTTTCACATCTCTACTAAAATGCTTTCTGCACATGTAGCGCATAATGGTACAGTCGGTAAAGCTAAAACAATGTTTGGCACAGATTAAGAAAATCACAGTAACACTGGTCATGAGCAGAGGTCTTAAAATGGCTATTTTGAAAATTTGGTGACAAAACTCCATAAAATGACTGTGTTGCGAGTCAGCATTGCACAGTTTCCATGCACCGTCGTAAGTTCATGAATTTGTAATATTTTCAGTCCAGATTTTCACCAGTGACATTTTTCCACACTTCCTTATGAACAGTACAGCTGTCATTTTCTCAACATGGCCGAAATGTGTTTTCACACTTTCAGCACAGAAATGCGTGGTCACTGTGGGAAATCATTGTTCGGGACAGATAAAGAAAATCACACTGACACTGTTCATGATCGGAGGTCCCAAAATGCCTGTGTTAACAATCCGCTGTAAAAAAATCCCCAAACTAGTTACATTACGGGTGTGCATTGCACAGTTTCTACGTATGCTCGTGACTTCACCAGTTTTTTTAAGATTTTCACAGCAGATTTTCAACATTGCCATTTTTACACCTCCCCATGAACAGTACCGCTGCCATTTTTCACATCCTGTTCGGAATGTGTTTTTGCACCTGCGGTGCCAAATGCCATAGTCACTGTGCAAAAGCAGTTTTCGCTAACAAATTGATATTGCCACTGTTCATGAGGTGGGATCACAAAAAAATGTTGAAAATTTGGAGCTAAAATACCAGCGAATGCCTGAGGCGTTAGGGTTTCGACCATACGCCCCACCCTGTAGAGTATGACAGGCATCAGGGTGTGACTTGGGATTCTTGCCTGTCATGCTCATACCATTCCACCCCCACCCACACCCTGCAGCCAGTGAGAGGCATCAAGGTGTGCCTCGGACTCTTCGGGCCCAAACTTCACCCCATTCTCCTATATCGCACCCATCTCACCATATTTCCTGATGGAATGGGATGCGCATAAGGGCCAAAGACCCCAAGGCACACCGTGACACATGTCAGTGTCTGCAGGGTAGGGTCTGGTGAAATGGCATGGTCGTTATGCCTGACGACCCAAAGGCACACCCCAATGCCTGTCACTCTCTGCAGGGTGGTGGTGGGGTTGGCTTCAGTTCAATACTTTGCTGCCATTCCTGTTATGCAGCTCTGTAACTTCTACACTACCAATGCCACTGCCAGCAAGCAAACATTCGGCATTGACAAATGCTTGTTTAGAAATGGTTTGAAGTCCCAGTCTAAATTATGCCCCTTATGCTATAAGGTATCCAAAGTGAATTTTCAAAAACCTTTTTGTTTCTAGCAGCTTGCTTAGCCTATGCCCACCTCTTGGATTCCTCCTCATAAATTCCAATGCCATGAAAAATGTCCTTTCTAGACTTCTGTCATGTTTATCATTGTAGTGTCTTCCCAGATGTGTATTAAAAAACCCTTCCCTGATGTTCCTGATGTGTTCCTGTGTTTGCAATGGTCTCACAGTATGTCCAATGTACAAAAGTTTACAGGGATACCAAGTGGCATATACTACGTGACAGCTACCACAATTTAGAAAATTTCTGATATCAACACCTCTGTTGTAACCATCCAATTCAATTTTTTTGCCTTGTTTATGAAAATTGAGAACTTTATATTTACAGCATTTGTACACTCCCTGTGGTAACGGAGGTAGCCAGTTTCTTATAGGTGGATCATTTTTATGGGACCAATATCTGCTGTGGACCAGCTTGTCACACAGATTCTCAGCCCTTGAAATGGTTATCCTGGGTTGATTCCCAATGTTGGTAGCCAAAACAGGATCATTGAGCAGTATGGGCAAAAATTGTCTTATAATGGCACCAATCTGACCTGCTTCTCTACTGTATTTTGTCACAAAAGTGACATGTTGGGGGTGGAGCTAGCCAACAACCAGGATGGCAGCATAATTTTGACAGCGAGTCCACCAAGGGAGAAATACCATTCATCTGCACAAAACCTGAGGAGGAACGCATTTAAAAAATAGAAGAATCAACTGCTTATAACTAAAGCTGCTGAATTATACCTTTCTTTCATACTCTTATATTGGATTTACAGCACAAAAAGTGAAAGTCAATCAGACATGTCGCTGGGTGCCGAGCCATGCCTTCGTGACACTGGATCTTACAGGCATATATCCCATCAGTTACAGAACTGCACGGCAACTCTAACTTCTATCATGGCACAATTGACACCAATGATCAAGATGACCACAACCAACATGGGAAACACTACCAATATGCTGACCCGAATATTGCAGGACACCATCCAACTGAAAGTCACCACATTTCAAATCAACTGGCAGCTCTTGCCAGTAGAGTTACAGCTGTGCAACAACAAATCAAACTGCAGGAAGATTCCGTTTATCATTGCCAGTGCACTCTAATGGATCACCACCAGCAAATCCAATATTTAATGTCCAAGGTGGATGATTTGGAAAACTGTGCTCAAGGGAACAACGCAAGTATCATAGGCTTGCTGAAGGGAGCTGAGGGATGAGATATAGTGGCATTTCTCAGGGATAAGCTACCAGCTATATTTCTCACCAGTAACTGCCCACTTTCTGATCCTTGGCTCTGAAACCAAAAAGGGGGAAAAACCTCAACCTAATTTGTGCAAATTCCTCTGCTATCCCGTAAAGGAATTCTTTTTGAAAATAGCAAGGGAGCATGGTCCTCTGAAATGAGAAGGCCACACCATACAGCTATACCAAGACTTTTCCCCAGAGCTTTCAAGATGCCGCAGAGCTTATGCTGCAGTTCACCAATGTTAGTTCAAACTTAATACAGTCAAACGCTGATTATCCAGACACCAATTATCCAGATTATTCACTTGTATGGACTAGCAACTTGGTCCCAAACAATGTTACCTCATACAGTCAAACTTCAAGTATCCAGATGATCAATTATCCAGAAAAATTTCACATCGCTGGCTGGTCCAGATAATCAAAGTTCAACTGTATATAAACTTCACTCATATATCTCTCAATGCTAGGAATCCAAATTAATGGGACATACTTAACATTTAATTCACCAGCTAAAGTGAAAAAACATTTACTGCAGTATGAAAACAGCTCCAGGGGCACTGATTAGCTCCTGTATGCCTCACAATCTGAAGGTCCCCAGCTTATGGACAGAACTCAGGGGGACTCGGTGCTACCAACCTTCTCAGGTCTGGGAGACCAACAAGACTCTGGCAATTGGCAGCAAGTGTCATGGAGCAGGCAGAAGAAGTACAATAAAACAGGACCAGCCCAATGGCACTCCCTCCACAGCAATGGTCGAGAAGCAGACAGCGCACTTACCCATCCTCAGATGTCAGCAGCTGTTCCCTATATGATACTCCTATAAGAACTACAAATAGGTATGAAGCCCTCAGAGAAATGATGCTATTTTCCTTGGAACTGTCAAAAGAGCTGCCATCTCTCCTTAACCTAACAGATCCTCCGGTACTGAATCCTGCTGACTGGGCTTCGATCTCTATTGAATGGGAAGACTGCATTCAAGATGTTTTTTAATTTATTCTTTTGGTAACCAGGTAAGGCCCACTAGGAACAAGTGCTTGTTTTCAGGGGCAACCCGGGAGCCCTCAGGTGGTTAAGTGACTTGCTCAGAGTCACATAGTATGCAAGTAGAGGTTGTGGGAATTAAACCCAGGCTTGCTGGATGTACCAAGCTAATTTACAGCTTGTTACTGTAACCTCTAGGCTATACTGCTAGCAGCGGAAGAGACAGTTTTGCAGTCCACACCTCAGGTATCGATGCAGAATGACATTTCCACGGAGTCACGTGATGAGCCAGCTCGGGTAAGATGCGCTCCGCGCTCCTCCGAGACCCAAGCGGTTGTTTTTTGCTTTATATACCTGGTACCAGCGGTATTTAGTTCCCTTTCCTCGTTTGGAGTTCTGTTGGGTGCTTCTAGCTGTTCCGTTGCCTGGCAGAATTTTGTTTGTGGCGGTCGGAAGGAGTGTGAGACCGAGTGCTTCAGAGGGATTTCGGGTAGGCCGGGCCCGAGCTCGAGTAAGGCATGGAAGCCAAACCAGTGGAACCGGGCCAGGCCGCCCCGAACTAAACGTGCCTAAGCCCCACCTGTCCGTTGATGCAGATCAGGGAGAGGACTCTGATAAGGAAGGGGTGTGGGTGGCGCTGAGGACATCAAGGAGATTAAGTCCTTGCTGCAGGGTTTGGTGATGGATTTCTCTGAGGTGAAGCCGGCTCTACACTTACTGTCCCTAAGAATGAGTGATGCTGAGGCTAGAATTTCCTAACAGGAAAGAAAAGTCTCTACGCTGGATCAAGAAGTAGTGATGATCCGGAAAAAAGTCAAGAAACTGGAAGAGAGGTTGGAGGATCAAGAAGCTAGAAATCGCAGGAACAACCTCATTTTAGCAGGGCTCCCAGAGAGGGTGAAGGCCTGGACTGCGCTCTCCTTTATCCAGGATCTGCTATTAAAATGTTTGGCCCTTCACCTTTTGGGAAGGGTATAATTTGGAGAGGGCTCATCGAGCACTACGGGAGACCCTACCGCCGGGGGCCCGGCCCAGAGTTATAATTATGAGGTTTCTCAATTATAAGGAGAAATCTTATGTTCTTCAGGTGTCCAGACAGAAGAAACCTCTGCAATGGAACGGGGCCTCATTGTGGTTTTTTCAGGGTTTAACTCCTGGCACTCGAGAAAAGCAGAAGGAGTATACGGACATTAAGAAGAAGCTTTACTTAGCAGGGATAAAGTTTCGGATCCTCTATCCTGCTACTCTTATGGTGCGACTGTCATCCGGAGAAAAGAAGTTTCTAACAGCTAAGGATGCACTGGAGGGGCTCCGCTTTGATCTTCCAGATCTTTTCAAATCTCCAACATGATTGTGTTCTCTTATATGAGGATTATTTTTTTTCAGGAAGAGGACTTCTGGGAGTTAAGGAATCCTTAACATGAGCTACGAGGTCAAGCTAACCTTTGGCATAAACTGAGACATTGAACAGCAAGTTTTGATTTGATTTTGGAGGGTTTCCCCTCTTCCCCCTTTTTTTTTTTTTTTGTTGTCTTGTTCTGTGCTCTCCAGGAGGGAGGGAGGGAAACGGAAGGAAAAGGATGGGTACATGAAAAGAAGATTAAGGAAAGACTGGGGTGACTAAGGCCCTTTGTTCAATGGACTTTTAGGCCGCCAATTAGGTGGATTGGACTTTCTGTGGGATTAGGGCTTAATCCGGGGGCGGGGTATTCATATCAGCAATTAATGGGGTGTGTTATGATGGCATAATATAGTCTCTAGCTGGAGGCGCTATTGGATGAGTTTCTGTCTGCTTAGATGATATGGGGGAGCGCCTCGTTTGAGGTTTAGAGGGTTTTTTTTTTTTTTATTTCTCTGTTGGGCATCGTGTATATTTGTAAATTATATGGGGGCACCGTTTATTTACTCAATGGGGTTTGGTTTAACCAGGTCTGAGGGGGATGTAAAGCTAGTTTTCGGGTAAAGAAGCCAATGACTGGGTTTTGGGGGTCAGGAAACGATTCATCCATGTCTCAACAGGAAGCTGGAGGTCGGTCTTGGGACCGGGGATGGGGAGGGTTTAGGGGGAAAGAGAGAGTCCTCGACTGGGATGCTTGGGAGTAGACCTCAAGAATGGATTTGTCTTGATCCTTTTCTTAATTTGCTATTAGCTAGATGGTATTATACACTGTGATTTCTTGGAATGTTAAAGGTTTGAGGGGACGAAATAAAAGACTGACAATCCTACGATGCGTGAGCAGCGGGGGCTCATATTCTGGCTTTTCAGGAACGCACGTATTATCGGACTAACTAGATTGTTTAAAGAAACGCTGGGTGGGTCAGGTATATGGAGTGGGAGGGAGAGGGGCTCCATGGGTTGTGATTATAATTACAAGTCTTGTCCCTTGAGGTGACCCAGGTTTGACCCGACAGGATGGTAGGGGGATTTATGTGATGGGCACTTTACATGGTAAGGCAGTAGTGGTGGCCTCTATATATGGACCAACCCCACCACAACCTGAATTTTTTGCCTCAATAGAGGAGAATATTGCCCCGTTCCCATCACTCTCTTTGATATTAGCGGGTGATTGGAATTTATGTTTAGACAACAAGGAGGATAGGGTGCCTATGTTTAAAGGCCCCAGGTCTAGGGCCCAATTAGCCCTGGCTAAGTTTTTAGAGGTTACAGGTTTGACAGATCCATCTAAGCTTTTTCCTAATGGGGGCCTCAAAATGACATTTTACTCGGCGGCTCATAAAAGTCATACTAGGATAGATTTTTTTTGGTAAATAGAGTGGCATTGGGGGAGGTTAGAGCATTCTCGACCGAGGGTAGAACTCTTTCAGACCACTCCCTGATTCAGATGCAATGGGAACCTAAGTCCCTACCTCCCAGACCTTATAGATGGAGGCTTCATGACTGGCTTTTTTTGGTGAAGGAGAGAAGGGATGAGTTAGAGGGGGCTCTCAAGGAAATTATTAGTGTACAATTGCCTACATTGATGGATAAGAGGCTAGCTTGGCCTACTTGTAAATTTTTATACTCTATGGCTGCTAAAAATTTAGCTGCTAAAGAGAGGCTGATTAGGATGGCGAAAGAGGAATTTCTAGAGGGGGCCATAAGCACTCTGTCGCAGCAGGAGGGGTTGTCATAAGAAATAGATAGGGAGCTTAAAAGCTTAAGGGAGGAGCTGTCAGGGATTTTGTATGGAAAGACTGAATTTTGGTTAAATAAGATCAAGGCCCAATATCTCCTGCAGGGGGGATGTTCCGGGGCATCTCCTGGCAGCGAGAATTAAGGAGTGGGAGGCCAGTCAGACTGTTACTTCGCTTTCATATGAAGGGAGGCTAGTGACGGACCCTCAAGATATGGCTGAGGCGTTTGCCTCATTTTTTGAAAAGATATACCAGGAAAGTGCTCCAGGGGGGGATCAGGAGGTTAGGGAATATTTGGAGGGAATTCAACTTCCGTTAGTAGACCCTGCTTTTGCTAGGGAGTTGGAAGGTCCTATAACATCCTCCGAGATTATTGAGGTGGTTAGATCCCTTCCATCAGGTAAATCGCCAGGGCCTGATGGCCTAACGGCGAAATTTTACCAAACACACATTCAAACTATACTTCCTGTTTTAAAAGAATTTTTTTCATACTATAATGTGGGATGGTATTGATCATTCACCCATATATCAAGCATATGTCACATTAATACCCAAACCAGATAAGCTAAGGGATGTTCTGGGAAGCTATAGGCCTATAGCCTTAATAAATCAAGACATCAAGATACTTGCAAAGATCTTGGCTAATAGGATCTCGACTGTGGCTCCAAGCCTAATTAGTCAGGAACAAGTAGGCTTTATGCCGGGAAGAGGAGCAAAAAATGTGCTTAGGAAAATACACCATATTTTAAATTCTGCTCCTGACTCCCAGGCCCCCTTAGCCTTGATCTCCCTAGATGCCGAAAAGGCATTTGATTGTGTCTCTCATCTATTTTTATTTACTACAATGGAGAAGATGGGATTCCCGGAGGGGTTAATTAGGGGTATTAAGAATCTATATGCGGCACCCACGGCTAGAATTTTATGTAATGGTTATTTGTCGAGGGAATTCCAGCTTAAGAATGGTACTTGGCAGGGGTGCCCTCTTTCACCGATACTGTTTAATATTTACTTGGAGCCTTTGTTAAGATACATTAATAGGGAGGTCGGGGTTCAGGGAATCGGGTCGATGATTTGGTTTTGAAAATCTCAGTCTTCGCGGACGATATATTGCTCCACCTTCGAGATCCAGCAACTGGCTTTGAAATGGTTAGAGAGCTAATAGATCGGTACTCTAGGGTTTTGAATTACAAACTGAATCTCACTAAAACCCAAATTTTACCTCTGACTCCACATGTTTTTAAAGTGGATTTTGCACCCCTGGGGATACAATGGAATGATGATAAGTTGAAGTACTTGGGAATCTGGATTACAGCAAACCAAACATCTGGTGCAGATGCCAACCTGGGGGAATTATTTCGGAGATCTCGGGGGATATTTTAAGATGGAACAAACTCCCTTTGAACTTTACGGCACGCTTGGGCATCATTAAGATGAACATCTTGTCGAGGTGCTATATCCGATCTATTTGGCTCTTTATAATATCCCGTTAAGTGGTTTAAGCTAATTAGAAAAATGTTGACGGGTTTCCTTTGGAGTGGCAAGCCTCCCAGGATTAAATACAATGTGCTGTGTAGGCCGTACGAGAGCGGGGGTATTAGGCTACCTGATCTTCAGGCTTACTATGTGGCGGGTTAGTTGGGCTTTATGGCCCAGTGGGCGGTGGACTTGTATAAGGGAGAATATTGTCCTGCTTGGTTACAAATTGAGAGGAAAGTGCTGAGAGGTATGGGCTATTCCTCTGATTCGTTGTTGTACGTTGGGCCCAAAAAAGGAATGGGCAAGGTAGCGGTGGGGAATCCAATTAGGAAATCACTGGAAGCTTGGTGGTCATTTCTCACTCCAACCCAAAAAGAATGTCAGGTGAGGTCTAGGGATCAGCCTATTCTGGGTAACCCTAACTTGACCATAGGAGGCTTGGTGCTGGGCAAAGGTGGGCGTATATTTGAAAGGTCTCAGTCTGAGGGATATGCAAAGGGGGGGAGAATACTCCTACCACCTCAATGTGATGGCCTGCCCTTCTTCCAAAGGTTACAGCTTAAGCAATTGATTGCGGGAGTTCGGGGGGGACGGGGGGATTATTCAGACAGTTTTCTCTCATGGGGAAGTTTGAAGGAGGCCGTGCATAGATCCAGTTCGCTCTCCCAGGTGTATAAACTTCTCCTGAATTCCCAATGTTCTAGTGCCCTTACCGCTGTCCCTTATTGGGATAAGGTGTTGACTTCTAGATTAGCGTGGGACAGTATCTGGGAAGCCACTAGATATAATGTTATTCCTAAATATAGGAATATGCAGATCTTTGCAGTTCACAATATCTACTATACGCCCACTAAGCTATATTCTAAGTCCTTGAGACAGACAGATCTGTGTTTCCGTTATGGGACAGCAACAAGGGATCTGCTTCATATTCTATGGAGTTGTGATAAGATTTCTCCGTTATGGAATAAGATTAGACAGGGTTTGGACCCCAGTTTAGATTACTCAGGTTATTTAACCCCAGAAATCTGTGTGTTAGGTGATTACTCTATAGTCAGGAGGGTCACATCAAGATTTCACCTTGCTTTAATGGGGTCTATTGTTAAAGCATTCATTCTGAAACATTGGAAAGATGACCAGGCTCTTTCTTACGAACAATGGGTGAAGGATCATGGAGGGCTTTAGCTAGGATTAAAAACACCTAACATCTGAGGGTAGACAGGAGGTCTATAGTATTAGGTGGCAAGTTTGGAGGCAGCCTACTGTATTAGGTAATAACTGATAGTATACAGATCTGCCTGCTGGGTGGCGATTAATAGAGGTATATGAGCTGGGAAGGTGGTTCTCTCAAGAGGTAGGTACCGTGGGTTTTAGGTTTTTCTTTCTTTATGAAGATCCCTATAGAATGGGTGGTTATATTTGTTAACTAGTGTTGGAATCAATATGGATCTGATTGGGATATGGGTTTGGCGAGGATGAACTTGAGGTCGCTAGGTTTATCGGATTGGGACTCTCTCTTCAGGGACACACTGATATCCGCTCGAGATGACGAGGTCAACCAGGATTATTGGATGTTAAATGTTGTAAGTTTCATTTTGGGGAAGCTCGAATATGGGAGAATGAGTTGTCTCAATTTGCGGTGGGACATGAGGGCTTCCGTGTAATGTTTAACTTTGGATGGGGTGGTATCCTTGTGTGTAAGTAAATAGGGGATGTACATAGTTTGCACAGCCAGTTTTGGGGTGTGCGCCCGGTTCTCCGGGTTATGGTTTATGTTTGTATGTCTTGTTGGTATAGGAAAAGAAATAAACTTTTTCTTTAAAAAAAAAAAAAAGAATGACATTTCCACAACAACCTCTAACACTTGACTGCATTATGTCTAGCACAGATTTGTAGAAAAATGGAGGGGTTCTATGTTTTCAGGTAAGACCCCTGTTTGCTGGCTACTCTGAGCTGCCTTGCATTGTGCAAAGGGGATGGGCCATATCTAGAATCTCCACTAGAGCTTGGTGCTGACAGATGGCCCAAAGTTGGAAACATTTCTCTTATCTGCAGCATAGAGTCATTACACTTTAGGCTATGCTGCTCCCAGTTAGAAATTGTTATCCTGTTCATGTGTGCCTTCTGTCTTGTTAATGATACTTTTTTTTGACTGGTTCAATATAATATGTTTTCCCTGCTTTTATGGGAATCTTGCTGGGCAGTTCATTGTGTCATGTCCAAGGCAAGTTCAGCTGTGTGTGACACAAGCACTCACATATTTCTTGTGCTGATAATGTCAACATGCATTTAGTTGCAAAGGTGAACTGTTAATAAAACTGATATGCTTCAACTCAGCCTATGGGTGCCCTCTAAATTCATCCTCTCAATCTTCACCTCTTCCTCCCCTCACCCCCCTGGACTAACTGCCAAACAGGGTGTACAGCCACTGTATTCAATGTGTAAGTATGCCACTTATGTATAACTGCTTAACTATGATGTTAAACAAGCTTGGCCTGGCAGTGGTTCTTCTATTCAACTCAAGCCTACCCTGAACCATTACCTCCACCTTCCCCTACCACCACCACCACCACCCAGCCCTGCACTCCTTCATTTCCTTTAAGAGTATAAAGGCACTCATTCAGGACTTTGACTCCTGAAGACCTCCATCTTCAATGTCACTCCTTTAATCACTAAAACAGTGTACTAATGGCACATCCAAAGGGGGGTGCACATCACCTGTCATAGCAGCCACCTTACCTCTCCTTCGGTGACTCTAACGTGAGAACGCAAAAAAGCAACAACTAGGTGCTCTTGTCACATACTGTGCTCTGAGTAACCTCTGATTGCTTTCTAATCCACCCCCGGAGAGGAATTCCCAGGCCCTTGGAGGGATTATTCCCTGTCTCCTTCCCAGATTACAGGGAAATTCCTCATAACATACTACTCTTCCCACTGAGCCCTTGGACCCATTCAATATCCTTTTTCACTGCTAAAAATTTTAGTCCATATTGGGGGCCTTGCACGTCAGATTAGTGTTCTCAGGCCATGTTTTTTAATTTTTATTCTGCTATGGAAATGGCTTTAAGATAAGTAATTATCAGTCATATGCATGACTTTAGTAAAAGTCAGTTGAAAGGTCCTTTCGGGACTTCAGGGGACAGATTACAAACAAGTCTGACAGCAAAGAAAAAAAACAGGAAGTGGCTGATGTGATTTGAGAACACCCGACTTGAAACAACTGCTATTGCTGAGCAAATGTGGGTAAGAAGTTCCATTTTTCTAGGTTGTTCCTCCTAGTCAAGCATATTTTCAAAACAGAGACTGTGAGACCTGAGCAAAATTCAATAAGAAGGAAATACTAAAGCAGAAACTGTCTGGATTTGTCCAGGCTAGGTGGGGCTTAAACTTGTGAAGGGGGGAGGGAGGGACAGGTAGGGAGACTGATCCTAGCATACAGAGAAAGGATAGACTCGGTCTGCTACCCCAAATGGGGAAGGGGGGAAACATAACTGGAGCAAGAGACAGCGGACAGGAGGGGGCGAGCAGATGGCTATCCAGGAGCTCCTGGGATGGAGAAAGGTGGGGGGTAGGGGAAAGGGATGGAGGGTTGTCCTGATTAATGCCAGGAGCTTGGGAAATAAGATGCCTGAGCACCAGGCAATGTTAGTAGAGGGGCAGCAGACGTGGTGGCTGCCACAGAAACTTGGGCCACTCCTGGGCATGAGTGGGACCTTCATCGGGAGGGGTACACCATGTTCAGGAAGGACAGGACTGTGGGTGGAGGGAGGGTAGCACTGATAATTAAAAAAAACATAGGGATAAGTGGGGTGGAGGGGGCAGAGAGGAATGTGGAGGAGTTATGGGCTACCCTGCAGATGTCAGCGGGCAAGAAAGTAAAATTGGGAGTGGTCTACAGGCCCCCCATGCTGGCAGAGAGGTTGGAGGAAGGTCTGGTGGCAAATATTATGGTCCACTGTAGTGGGAGGGGCAGAACAGTGGTATTGGGGGACCTAAACATGGCAGAGACTGACTGGGGAACCATGATGTCCCCATTAACCAGGGAACAGAGGTTTCTGGACACTTTCCAGGATGTGTTCCTAAACCAGCAAGTGGTTGATCCGATGAGGGAGAACCGTATTCTGGATGTGGTCCTGGCTGACTGCAACCTGGTTAGGGACCTAGAGGTGAGGGACCCACTGGCCGGGAGTGATCATGGCATAGTCTGGTTTTCCCTAGACTTGGGGGGGGGGAGAAAATCGCACAAAGATGGTGGTAATTGACTTTAGGGGTGTGGATTTCAGGGAAATGGAGAGGATCCTTAAGGGGCATCTGGAAGAAATAAGGTTGGGCATGGACACTGACAGCAGGTGGGAGATTATAAAGAAGGAGATACAGGAGGCTACCAAGTCTTGCTCAAAGGTGTGACACAAGTATAGTAGGGCCAGAAAGCTGAGCTGGTGGACTCGGGAAGTTCAAGAAGCGGCGGGAGGTTTCCTCAGCCAGTAATATCATTGCTGTCAGTAGTCATCAGTTGTGTTTTAAGAGCACTCTTTCTAGGTGGGGGGAGTTTAGGCCAGTGGAGGTTCGTGAGGTCATTGAGATAGTGGCCAACTTGAGGTATACCTTTGTGAACTGGATCCCGTGCAACGCTTCTGATGAGGTGCATTGACACTGTTGGTCTGGTGTTTGCCCTGATTGTCCGGTGCCTCCTGAGTCAGGGTGTTCTTCCGATGCCTTGAAGGAGGCTCTGGTGAGACCCTTTAAAGAAAGCTTCTCTGGACCCGAGATTAGGGCAAATTATCTGTCTATCTCCAATCTTCCATTTCTGGGAAAGATTGTTGAGAAGGTGGTATCACTTCAGTTGGGGAACATCTCAGGACCCACGAGTTGTATGATCCCTTCCAGTCAGCTTTTCGGGCCAGACATAGCACTGAAACTGCATTAGTTCGGGTGCAAAATGACCTCCTCAGGGCTAGAGATCGGGGGGACAGAACAATTCTTGTTCTCCTCGATCTCTCCTCAGCATTTGATACTGTGGACCATTGTGTGTTGCTTTTCCGCTTGAGGGAGTTATGCGGACTCACCGTATTGTCATCAAATGGTTTGAGTCATTTCTTACTAACAGGAGGCAGGTTGTGATGGGTAATTCTCTTCCGCACCCTACCTCCTTTCGTGTGGAGTCCCTCAGGGTTTGGTATTGGCCCCAATGTTGTTTGCAGTATACATGCTGCCCCTGGGGGAGATCATTAGGAGGTATGGTTTGAGTTTTCATTGCTATGCTGATGATACTCAACTATACCTTTCCTTTGCCCCAGGAACATCAAATGCAGTGGATGTGATAAATATCTGTCTGGCTGAGATAAATGACTGGATGTCTTCCAGCTGGCTGCGACTGAACCCTAACAAGACTGAGGTACTAGTAGTGGAGTCGAACAGAGCTCGTGATGGGATGGCCTCTGACTTCTGCGACTGGCATTGTGCTAGGAGCTGTGTCATTGATGGCCTCCCATGGATGCGTGAACCTGGTGTGATCTTTGACAGGAATCTGTCCATGGAGGCTCATATATCCTCTGTGGTTCGCTCCTCGTTTTTCATCTGAGAAATATCGCCAGGATTAAGCCCCTTGTTCCGGCTCTGGACCTCCCTACTTTGGTACATGCCTTAATCACTTCTAGGCTTGACTACTGTAATGCCCTCTATCTCGGGTCTCTGGAACTCTCTTCGAGGCTGCAGCTAGTGCAAAATGCTGCCCGGCTTTTTACTGGACAAAGTAAGTTCTGTCATATCACTCCGGTATTGCGTAAATTGCACTGGCTGCCTGTCAGGTGGAGAGTATTGTTCAAGGTGGTTTTCCCACTATAAGACCCTACATGGACAGGGCCCTGTTACCTTTCTGATCTCCTGGTACCGGCCCACCTCTGTCCGGATCTCCGCCTCCTCTAATGGTGGCCTCCTCAAAGTTCCAAGAGCGAGGCTGAAATCAGCTGGGATCGATCATTTGAGTTGCCGCCCAGCTCTTTGGAACTCGCTGCTTGGAAGTGAGAGAGGCCCCACTATAGAGGCCTTTAAGAGCCGCCTGAAGACCTTTTATTTATGCAGGCTTTTGAGATTGAATTTTATATGTATGTTATTTTAATGAAATGTATACGTATGAGCACAATAGAAGTTAGCGATGCCTAGAGCCTTTGGGATTGGGCGTCTTTTTAAATAAAATTGACATTGAAAAATTGACATTGACAGTAAAGGAAAAGAAGACAGCATACAGTTTGGGGGAGGGCTGAGGCTAGAGGTGAATATGAAACTATGGCCAGAAAGGTCACAAGGGTGGTGAGATCGGCCAAGGCAAGGACCGAGCTGAAGCTGGTGAGGGGGATTAGGAATGGGAAAAAGGGTTCTTTAGGGATATCAGAGAAAGAAGGAAAGTAAAGGGGCAGATTAGCAGGATAAGGTTAGGGGGGTGGCGGAGCCAGGTGAGAAGACGGAGGTGCTCAATGAGTACTTTACATCAGTTTTCACTAGGGAGGATGGTGTGGCTGCAACACAAGGGGAGAACAGGGGTGGGACTACAAATGAGGAGGGAGTCACAGATGATGGAATACCCGCTGGGGCTAGGGGGGATGGGGGGCTGCACCGTATGTTGAGGGACAGGCAGGACAGACAGATGAGATGGGGGTCATGGATGTTGAAATCCCTGTGGGTAGGGTATGGGAAGCCCTCAAGTCCCTAAAAGTAGAGAAAGTTCTGGGCCCGGATGAAATTCATCCCAGGGTGCTAAAGGAGTTGACTGATGTTCTGGCGGCACCACTGGCAGCGCTTTTCAACACTTCCCTCCAGATGGGATGGATGCCCCAGGATTGGACAGTGGGTCATATTGTGCCTGTTCATAAGAGTGGCTCAAGAGAGGAGCTGGAGGAACTACAGGCCTGTAAGCCTGACGTCTGTGGTGGGCAAATTGATGGAGGCCATCCTAAAGAAGAAGCTGGAGGTATTCCTGAAGGAAAGGGGCTACTTGGATGATTGCCAGCATGGCTTCATCCTGGGCAAATTGTGTCAGACAAACTTTATGGAGTTCTATGATTGGGTGACGAAGGCGCCGGACCTAAGCAGGTCGGTGGATGTCCTCTTTCTAGATTTCAGCAAGGCATTTGATTTGGTACCTCACACTGGGCTGCTGGGTAAGCTGGGGGAAATGGGGGTGGGTAGACAGATGGTCATGTGGATTGGGAACTGGCTGTCTGGGCATACACAGAAAGTGGTGGTTGGGGAGAAGTCTCATCTCCTAGGAAGGTCATTAGCGGGTTCCCCCAGGGATCGGTTTTGGGACCACTCCTGTTTAACGCCTACATCTGAGACATCAGAAAAGGTATCAGGAGTGAAATAAGTCTCTTTGTGGATGACTCAAAGCTGGGGGCGGTGTCGGATAGGGAGGAGGAGAGAGTATCTCTACAGGAGGGCCTGGAGTCTCTGGACAGGTGGTCCCGTATCTGGAAACTGAAATTTAATGAGGGGAAATGCAGGGTTCTTCACCCAGGGGCTAGAAATCCAGGACATGGACACACACTGAGATCGGATACACTGCAGGCATTGATTGGAGAGAGGAACCTGGGGGTGGTGGTGGATGCCAAAATGAACAACTCTGAGCAATGTAGGAGGGCTGTGGCTAAGGCGAGCAAAATGCGGGGATGCACTGCCAGAGGGATAACCTCAAGAAGTCGGGATGTGATTCTTCCTCTGTACAACTGCCTGGTTAGGCCACACCTTAAGTACTGCATGCAGTTTTGGTGGATGCATTTAAAAAGGGACATTGCACTCCTGGAGAGGGTCCTGAGGAGGGCTACCAAAATGATTCGGAATCTGGGGGCTAGGTCCTATGAGGAGAGACTTGAGGAACTCAATCTATACTCTCTAGAGGAAAGGAGAGACAGGGGAGCTATGATAGTGGTCTTCAAGTATCTAAAGGGGCTAACTAGGGTAAGCCTAGAAGGGGTGTTCCAGCAGAGAAAGGGGGGAGCCACCGGGGGCATGGGTGGAGGCTGGGGGGAGGGAGACTCAGGGGGGAGAGGAAGAGGCATTGCCTCACCGAAAGGGTGGTGGAGCCCTGGAATGCACTGCCTGAGGAGCTGGTGGTTGTGGATTCTGTGGAGGAGTTCAGTATGGGCTGGGACAGATATAGGGGATGGTGATGCTGAGTAATGCAAACACTGGGGGGATAACTCGGATTGGGGGTGGAAGATCCAAGGGGGGGGCAGGGAGAGCAGCAACAGTGCCTGTCAAGGGTACTGACTCTCGAGCAGACTCGATAGACCATAAGGCCTACTCTGCTGGTATTTTAGTATGTTAGCATGTTAGTAAGTTAGTGCTGACCTCTTCACAATCACAGGTGGCCCTTGTATTGTATTTGTGTTCTTTACTCAGACTGAAGCCTTCTTAGAGAATGGGTGGATTGAGAAAAACACAGCTTATCAGGGAAATCCAAACATGGGGTCTCTAGTTGCATCCATAAAAGTATAAAATGTGCCCCATCACACAAAAAAATGATAGTGAGGGCAGATGGACTTTAGCCAAAATTTTAGCTCTTAGGGGTTCTGTAATCCTAGGCAACTCCAAACAAAGATAATCCTGACTTTTTTTACACCATCTCTCACGCTGTCTTGGATCTGTCCTTTGATAACCCATATATAATACTAGAGGGTGATTTTAACTTGGTGTTAGATCATTTTGTGGATAGATCCAACACAAACTCTGAACCACATGCTAAGACCCTCCATAAACTATGAGATTTAATGTCCCTGCATCAAATGTCCAATATCTGGAGATTAATGCACTCCTCAGAGAAGGACTATACATACTTCTCAGAACCTCAAAAGATGGCAAGCTGACTAGACCTATGGTTAACCGTCTCCCTCATTATGCCTATAGTCTCTGACACCACTATCGTATCTCTCTATCTATCCGACCATACACCTGTAGTCCCAACTACAACTCTGGACCCACACATGCACAAATCCCCTACTTGACATTGTCAGGAGGTCTACACCCTCACTCTCAGGTTCTTGGCAAGAATGGGAATGCAAGGAATCACGAACACATTGCATAAGAGTAATAAATCTTGTTTATTACTACCAAAAGGAAAATCACAGTTGCCCTAAGCAGTTCTTACCATTAAGAACTGGGAGCCAATCCTATGCATTCCCTATACCTTGAGGAGTGTAGAAATCTCTGGGTCTCCGAGGTAGAAGACGTAATGTCTTACATTATATATCTAAGATAGTTACCATAGTTACTGTAAGATAGAAACACTTCTAGTTACAGAGATGAGCCCTATTGGCTAAATTAGCGGTGGCTCCACAGCCCTAGATAACATTATACAATTTTGTTATAGTCATCACTTTGTGGAAACAAAGAAAGTACAGTTTGTACATGGCCGTGTAGTAATACAAATCATCAGAAGATGGCAATGCCGACTCATATATCATAACACTACAAGGACACAAGTGTCCTAACATCTTGCAAGCAAGAAATACATGTGTATATTAGAAAGTAAAGCATATAGCAATCATGTACATACATAACCTGACATTTACTCTTGTACGGTAGATGTCCTTGACCCTATGTGTTATTGTAACATATACATAAATGCTAGCTGTCTGCAGTGTACCTCTGGGGTAACAATTACGGTTCAGGGACCTCATGTAACAGCATCTAGGCCCGTCACTGTTACAGGACACAGACATCCAAGCATGGATAAAACAAGAAGCCACTACATACTTTTATCACAATCCCCCAGGCACTGCTACTGCCACACTGATTTGGGAAGTTTTCAAAGTTACAATGTGTGGCAAAATTATTAGCTTGCCACACACAGACACCAACAAAGAGGTAAGAAATTCGCCAGGTTAGAAACTCTGCTTAAGGAAAAGGAGACAATATATAAAAAAGACCTGACTGATTTAGGTAACAAGGCTCTGATGACAGAAATAACTGCTCTAAGAGTACAACTTAATAACTTGCTATCAAGGAAGGTGGAATTACAGTTACACAGGACAAAGTACAAGTATTGGGCCACTGAAGAAAAAGTGAGTAACCTCCTGTCCTACTGTTTGTGCAAACAACAAGTGGAGCAACATATACCCACACTTAAGGATAAAAGCAAACAGGTACGTAAGACCCCAACAGCAATTAATGACATACTGAGAGACTTCTAACACACATTATATCAGTCCCAGAATGCTTTTTGACACACATAATTTAACTTCTTTTATTTCTACTCTCAATCTTCTGAAGCTAACGGATACTCAGAAAGCTTCTCTTGAAACACTGTTCATGATTGAAGAACTCGCTCAAGCCATTAAAGTGATGGTTCTCCATAGCTCTCCCGGCAGTGATGAGTTTCGGATAGATTTTTACCATCTAATATATGAAGTCATATCCCAACCTCTGCTTCACATGATTTGTGGGCTCATGCATTGAATTCTGTTCCTGAGATGCTTAGGGGAGCCATTATTACAGTCTTACTTAAGGAGGGTAAAGAGCCAAATATGTTGTCTAGTTATAGACACAGTTCACTAATCAATGCAGATGCAAAAATTACCACCAAACTACTCACAAAAGAATCTTGAACATCTCCTTCCATCCCTCATCCACTCATCTCAAGTGGGGTTTATAAGGAGTAGGATAAGCGCAGACCATCTCAGGGCCCTCATCTCCCTAATGCAGGCCACCATGAATATTCCCACCACAGCTGCAGCAATAGCCATAGACTTTGAGAAAGTCTTTAATTTCAGTGGAGTGTGGATATCTACGTTATTTATTTATTGAATTGATTCACCAGGAAAGGCGCACTGAGCAAAATGATGCTCATCTCCCAGTGCGACCTGGGGGAAGGGTTACAAAGGGAGGATAACACGCAGGTTATCATAATAACAAATTAATCAGATATACAGAGGAGAATGGTAACACTTGGTTACAACATTGGTTAACAGTCAGCTAAAAGCGTATACCAGTGACATACATACATAGAGTACAGCTTGCTGCATCAGATTAACACTTAGGGCTAAATCTAGGCTGGACAGAGACAGACAAGAGTAGGCGAGTAAGTGCCATGGGTGGTTTTATAAGCCAGCTTCCAAGGATAGGGTGGTGCTGCTGGTCAGGCAATGGGAATTTGGAGGGGGGGGTCAATCAGAGTTATTGAGTGCAGGCACAGTTTACCGTGAGGTAGTTTGCCAGTGCATTTGAAAGGGAATGGGTGGAGGAAGAGTGGCGAATTTGAGGGGGGAGAGCATTCCAGAGTTTTGGGAATCAGTGCGAGAAGACTGTCTGTCCAACAGAGGTCTTTCATCTGGGGATATTTAGTAGTCAAGTGTCAAGGGACTGGAGGGCATGGGGGGGGGTGGGAGCCGGCAACAGTGTGGAGTGGAGGTAGAAGAGAGAGCGCCAAGCCAGAATTTTGAGATAAATTTGGAGCAGTGCAGTTGTCTGTGATTTTTGAGAGATGGGAAGGCAAGGGAGCGGTAGAGGTCACAGTGATGGGAAAGGGAGGTGCATCGAGAACGAAATGGCAGAAAGCATTGAAGAGGGGGTCTAGTTTAGATAAGGTAGATTTAGGTGCAGCGCTGTAGACTATGTCACAGTAGTCTAAGGAGGGAAGGATCATCTTCTGCACTAGTTCCCACCTAACCGGAAAAGGGAGACAAGAGTGGTTCCTGTACAGGGCACCAAGCTTGGGGTGCAGTTTTTTTATGATTGCATCGATGTGGTCAGAGAAGGTAAGGTGATGGCCGAGCCATACCCCTAGATACCGGAAGGAAGTGACGTCCTCCAGAGTTGTCCCATCCTGAGTGTGGAAGGAGGGGGGGAATGGGAGTCAGGATAGCCGCTGTCTCATGCCAAAGGTCATGGTGACAGTTTTTTTAGCATCAAGAGAGAGAGCTGGTGTGAACTGAACTAAAGCTGAACTTTATTGAAATCGGACTGGAGATTGGATGCTACTTATTCCGGTGTCGTCCGCGGACATGGGTATAGATGTGGCTGTGCAGATTTGTGGTAGGTTGTTGAGGAAAATGGAGAACAGGATGGGGCCAATACCAACCCTTGGGGGACACCAGTAGTCACAGGGAGGTGGGGGGAGGAAGTGGTATCTGCAATTCTTACTGATTGTGTTCTTCCTGAGAGGTAGGCACTGAACCAGTTAGTGGCTGAGATAGTGAGGCCTGCGTCCAAGAGGCTTGTTAACAGAAAAGGGTGGGAGACAGTGTTGAATGCTTTAGCAAGGTCGACAAATATTGCCGAGGAGATCTGCCCTCTATCCATTCCGGAGAGGATGGTGTCAGTGAGTTTTAACAAGGAGGATGCAGTGGAGTGGTCCTTTCTGAAACCAGAATGAAACAGCATGAAGAAGTTAGAGTTGGAAAGAAAGGAAGTAAGTTGGGCGAGCACCAGGTGTTCTTGTAGTTTAGCAAGGACAGGGAGGAGAGAGATAGGACAGTAGTTTAAAGTGGAGGAAGGGGAACCCCCTTTAGGGAGGGGAATGACAACTGCATTTTTCCAAGCCTGGGGGACAGCAGCAGTGGTAAAGGAGAGGTTTAGGAGATTGGCAAGAGGTGTTGCTGTGGCTGGTGCAGAGAGGTGGAGGAGTTTGGTGTTCAGCCCATCGAGGGAATTGCCTTTAGATGGGTTTAGAGCCAGTAGGGCATCAAGGACTTCAGTTTGTGTGATAGCTTTGAAGAAGAAGGAGTAAGGCCCTAGTGAGTTCGAGGCTCCCACGGTGGGCCAGGTGGAGCAGTGGGGGGCAGGGAGGAGAGAAGAGGAGAGTTGAGGCACAAGAGGTTAAATATGTGTTGAACTCGGCAGCCACCTCCCCTGGGTCAGAGAGGAGTGAGTTGTCTACTTTTAGGAGTGGTGTGGGATTTGCAGCCAGAGGGGAGAAGAGGGAGTGGATGACCTTCCAGAATTTGGATGGTCTATTTAAGTTTGACTGGCGGGAGGGTTGAAGTATTCCGCTTTAGTGAGCCGAGTTGCTCTGATGCACTTGATACGCAGCATACAGTACATGCCGTCATAGAACATCTGAACTTCAGCTCAGATTTCCATATGTGCATTGAAACACTATACACGAATCCCGCTGCACGCCTCCTTACTAGCAACATGGTATCCCAGCCATTCTCATTATTCTGTGAGACAAAACAAGACTGCCCTCTCTACCCCTGTTATTCATAATAACAATAAAACAATTGGCAGCTGCATTTTGAAACCATCCAAATATTAAAGGTAACAAAATTGGACAAACTGAATACTGTACCAAATTATACATGGATGACTGCTTAGTACTGACCAGTGATGTCGCACAAGGTCTCACACCTTTATTGTCTTTACTAGATTTCTTCGCTACACTGTCAGGCCTCTGTATTAATTTAAAGAGGGAGTCTGGTCAAAAGTAATACACTGCAGAATTAGAATCAGCCTACTCCCAATAAATCTTGTACCAAAAATTAGAGTTCAACATTACTTCGTTTTAAAGTTATGAACTATTTTGTAACACTGATTTCACTCCCTGTTCAAATAAGCCAGTTTCAGTGAAAATACACTGATGATGTCACAACGAGAACTCACAGACTACTCCTCCCTGTCAGCAACCTTATAGGACATATTTCTTCAATGTTATCAAACCTGTAGCTGTAGTATTTATTTAAAAACCAGAAGCTGATGCAGGGATGCCTGCAGTGCTTGCATTTCCAGAATGTTCAGATGAATGGTACTGTACTTTAGAATGCATCAGGAGATGGTTTTGGAATGCAGCGCTGAACCAAGATATAGACTGTCAAAGTGGTGCACAGTTTTAGAATGTTGGGGGGGGTACATGTAATCTCGGCATGTGGCAGGTATGTGCCATCTCGCAGTATAGTGGGACACTCAATCTCAGAATGCAAAAGGGACACACATATCAAAAGAATTTGGTGGGGGCTGGCAATTCTGGAACATAAGTAAGAATGTACACTGTCGGAATATGGCAAGTCACACCATTTTATTTTGAAACTGCTTGTCCTTGCCACATTCCGTAATTGTATGCTCCCACCACATTTTAAAATTGTGCATCACATCCCCACTACAATCCAACACTGTGTGTCCCAGCCATATTCAAAAATAGCACATCCTCGCCACATTCTGAAATTGCACATCCACACCACGTTGCAATGCCACATTCTGAAACTGTCACCATCACATTCCAAAACTGTCATTGCCACGCTCTGAAACTGTACATCACTGCCACATTCCAAAATTGTGTCACCGCCACATTCCAAAACTGTACATCACCACCGCATTCCGAAACACTGCATCACTGCCACATTCTGAAACTATCACTGCCACATTCCAAAGTCGTGCATCAGCTCCACCGCCACATTCCGAAATCATGCATCATTGCTACATTCCAAAGACACCACATTCTGAAATCATGCATCACCGCCACATTCCAAAGTCATGCGTCACCGCCACATTCCGAAATCATTCATCACTACCACATTCTGATGTGCGTCACCGCTGCATTCCAAAATCATACATAACCACTGCATTCTGAAGTTGTGCATCACCGCCGTATTCTGAAGTCGTGTGTCATGCCGTATTCTGCTGTCATGCAGCACCGCCACATTCTGGAATTGTGCATCATCACCACATTCTGAAGTCGCGTGTCAACACCACATTCTGAAGTCACGTGTCACCGCCACATTCCAATGTCGTGTATCACCACCCTGCCACATTCTGAAATCATGCATCACTGCCACATTCCAAAGTCACCACATTCTGAAATCATGTGTCACTGCCACATTCCAAAGTCGTGCATCACCACCACATTTCAGTCATGCGTCACCGCCACATTCCGAAATCATGCATCACCACCATATTCTGATGTTGTGCATCACTGCCGCATTCCAAAGTCATGCATAACCACCACATTCTGAAGTCATGCATCACTGCCACATTCTGGTGTCATGCTTCACTGCTGCATTCTGAAGTCATGCATCACCGCCGCATTCTGGTGTCATGCAACACCAGCACATTCTGGAGTTGTGCATCACTGCCACTAACACATTCTGAAGTCACGCGTCACCACCACATTCCAAAGTCACGTGTCACCGCCACATTACAAAGTCATGCATCACCGCTGTATTCCAATGTCGTGCATCATCGCCGCATTCCAAAGTCGTGCAGCACTGCCACATTCTGAAGCTGTGTGGCACTGACATATTCTGAAGTCACACAGCACCGACACATTCCGATGTTGTGCAGCACCAAAACATTCTGAAGTCACGCAGCACTGACACATTCAAAAATTGTGTGGCACCACCATATTCCAAAACTGCACGACTGTCCATTACCACCTCATTCCAAAACTGCGTGTCAACACCACATTCTGAAGCTGAGTGTCATTGCCACATTCCAAAACTGTACGTCAGCATCACCACCACATTTTGAAACTGTGCGTGATCGTCACATTCTGAAATTGCATGTCAGCCACATTCTGAAACTGTGTGTCAGTCACATTTCGAAACTGCATGCCAGCCACATTCTGAAATTCTGCGTCATTGCCACATTCTGAAATTGCACATCACCATCACATTCCGAAATTTGTGTCACCACCACCACATTCCAAAACTGAGCATCACTGCCACATTCTGAAATTGTGCATCACTGCCACATTTTGAAACTGCATGTCTGTTCTACATTCTAAAATTGTTCCTACCTACACATTCTGAAACTGTGTGTAAACTTCCGTGCTCCAGCATTGCCTGTTTTTGTCACATTCTGAAAACGTACATTCCCACCATATTCCGAAACTGCACATCCCCACCACATTCTGAAGATGAGTGTCACTGCCACATTCAAAAATTGCATGCTCAAGTCATATTCTAAAATTATGCATCCCTGCCTCATTCTGAAATTCTCTGTGGCTACCAGATTCTCAAACAGCGTCACTGCCGCTTTCTGAGATTACGTGTTCAAGCCACATTCTGAAATTGAATGTTGCTACCACAATCTGAAATCAAGCATCCCAACTACATTTTGAAATTTTGCATCACTACACCATATGCCAAATTAATCCATCCAAGACACATTACGAAATTACATATCCCTACCACCTTCCACAACTATGCGTCTCCGGCATTTCAAAATTATGTATCTTTGCTACATTCTAAAACTATATGACACCACCACATTAAGAATTTTAGCATTCCTGCCACTTTCCAAAACTGTGTGTCCCACCTACATTCTGAGATTGTGTCATTGCTGCTTTCCACCGTTGCAGTCTGGTGACATTTCAAAATCTCATCCCTGCACTATTATAAGAATTGCACATACTTTTGTCATTCTAAAGCCATGTTTGCTGCTGTACTCCAACACCCCCCCCCCCAGTCACATTAGTAAGTATTGTACTTTGCATCTGCATGTTATGGAAATGTATGCCCTGACTCACCCATTGTCAGCTTTCCTTTTCCAGATGTTTAATACAGCTGCAGTTTTATGTAATGTGGGAGAAATAAGTCTTGCAAGCTAGTTTGCAAGAAGGACTAGGCTGTGAGTTCTGGTTGTGACATCATCAGTAGCTGTTTACTGAAACTGGCTCTTTAGAACACACAGTAAATTTAGGGTTACAAAATGTCTTGTAACTTTTAAACAAAGTGACTCAGAGATCTCATTTTTGGCATGAGGCTGACTGGGGATATGCTGATCCAAATTCTGAATTTACTGATGCTAGAAATTTTGGCCAGACTCCCTCTTTAACTAAATCAGAAATCCTTCCTTTAAAATTGCACAACCACGCCAGACCTTGTCAAAAATTTTGGACTAGCATGGGCCCCAACCAATACCAAGTATTTGGGGATCACAATTATTCCTGACCTTAAATGTATGGTTTTCAACAAATATCAACTGCTTATAAAGAGACTTAGGGATGATCTAAAAAGATGGCCTCTCTTAAACCTATCCCTTGTAGGAAAATCTCTTCCTTAAAAATGATGGCAGCACCAAAAGTATTTCAGATACTTGCACATCTTCCAATCATTATACATCCTAAGCGGTTTCAAAAACCAGACTCTCTCATGGATAACTTTCTCTGAGAAGGTACACCACCCTGATACATTGGAGCAAAGTTACAAGCTCACTGGTCCAGGGGAGAATGGGGCCTTCCACATTTTCATACATTACTGGTACACCTTCATTATAGCCAAGACCTGTCAGCTGCTCAGTCCCCCATGGGTGGACACCTCTGCATAGATACATATAGAAGCAGTGCTTTTGGATGGCTTGCATTCCTCAGCATATCTTGACCATTCACTGCCAAAAAAATATCACAAATGACTTACAATAATAGCTGCTCATGTTGCGTGGAAAAACATATGTAAACTCACCAAAAGTTGTTACAGCCTGGGAACATATACTTCCCTATGGAACAACTGTTTTCTTTGTATCAAAAACAGACCGTTTAACTGGAAAGACTGGAAAATGAGTAAAATATGCACTATGAGGGACCTACTAACTCCAGACCTCAGCACTATTGATTCCTTTAAAAATATATAACCCAGTCACAACTTACCTGGAGCTGATTTCTGGAAATACCTCCAGATTAGATGTATACCCAGTGGCAAAAGGTTCATGGTACATGTTCCACCTGTAGCGTAACAACTTTGAAGCAGTCCATTAGGGCTCCTATTCAGGTGTGGAATAAATCAGCAAAAGGCCTGGCTGGCACCATATATAAGAGCTTAAGGGACGCTGCGCCTGACCCATCTGCCTCACCTAAACATAAATGGCAACCCGTGCTCCATACTCCTATTGCTGACAGTGCCTGATCCCAGTGCTGGAAACTCTCCAAAACAGCTTGTGTAGACCAACGTGGCCTCTTGATACAAAGCAAAATTTTGCATCAATGGTATCACATCCTTGCACAGCTTAAGAAAATGGGCCTTTTACCTCATGATAATTGTTGGAGATCTGACTCTTCTGGGGTTAACCTTCTTCACATTTTGTGGAATTGTGCTCTCACTTGCAACTTTTGGCAACAGGTAATCAAGTTTTGCTCTAAAATCCTTGGTAAAATGATTCCCTCCTCTCCAGAACTGATACTGTTGGGTATGCCTACTACAGGAGCTCAGCTTCCACTGTCTTCCAGACAATGGCTCCTGGTAGCCACTATTGAAGTAAAGCAATTACTCCTCCAGAGATGGAGATCTAAGGACATACCTACTTTTTTGGAATGGCTCATCTCCTTAGAAAATTTCAGCAGTTACTCGAAAATGTCCCATTATTCTTCACACACCATGAAAAGTTATGTAATTTGGGGCCCATATCTCCAGTTCATAGCCAACAGTGCTCCTCCTATAAGAAATACCACCATCAAAAACTTGCTGTGCCCCCCATGATACTTACCATAAAATGCTTGCTTGAGCCGATTAACAGTCCATCTTATCATAATTTTCTTCCTCTTTATCAGCTGTCAAACATACGAGAATCAGTATCACCTGTTATGAACCATTTGTACCCAGAATTATAAACATCAATGCATATTTTTTACCCTAGCTATATATGACACTATTAAAAACTGTATAAGGCACTACTCTGCTAACCTATCTGACCTTGTATATTTGATACATGACTTGTGTGTACTGTTTGCACAAAATCATTCAAAACTAATAAAAAGATTAACTGCAAAAACAATAAAAGTGACAGGTTGTTTTCTATGGAGATTCCTATCCTTTGGTTTTAAAATGGATTTTCTGTCTAAAGAATTAGCCCTTTCAAGGGAAGCAACTAAAGTGGATCCATCATATCCCCTATCTAAGAATCTCTTACACAAATCCTCTGATTGGCTACAAAATTCCTCTTCCCTAGAGCAGTTTCTCTGGATATGGAGAAACTGACCATAGGGAATTGAACAGATCAGTGCACAGGGATGGGAGCTATCTGCCCTCAGGAGGGTATTGGTGGCTGTCGGTTTTCTGAAACTTTTAGTTTGTACAGTCAAATTCTCATCTACAACCAAAGTTAGATCCAAGAAGTCAGTACTGTTATTATTCACACAGTATGTAAATTTCAGGCTCACATCATTATTTATCTATTTTACGAAGTTTGCCACCTCTTCCTCTGGACCCTTCCACACACATGAGATTTCATCAGTAAAGCAGTTCCTCTTTTTATGTGTTTGTGAAAGGGGTTAACTGTATCTGACAGCACTGTGTTTTTTTCCCCCAATGCCCCAGGAAGAAATGTGCATAGCTTGGTGCCATAGCCACTCCCATAGCTGTGCCTTGTAGTTGTAAAAAATAGATATTGCTGAACTCAGAAAAACTGTGTGATAAAACAAATCATAAAGCCTCCAAAATAAATTCAATAGGGAAAGTATCACCCAGCTAAGGGGTGTTATTGCAACAGTTATGAACATGCATCGATACCATGATTTGTGTGGAATGTTAGTATATTGTAATTCCATATCAGTGGTAAGCCATAAATAGTAGGTGTTCCGCTTGTAATCCTGGGGCCAGATTTTAAAAGCACCCCTAGATCGCTGCAAGATGAGACAATCTAGGGATGTGGCACACCCCTGCTGTGTCAGGGACCGGCACAATATTCAGGAAGAACAGGGTCCCTGCACCACAAATCTGGGATTTGACACACCCACATGCATGCATCTAAACTATTGGTGCACCTGCGGAAAATGCCGTGGGGATTCGGCTGCCACCCTGCCTGGCGCAACAATAGAGGTGCCGGGATGGTTGGGGGTGGGGAGTGAACCCAGGTGATGTATGTGGGATACGGGGGAGGCATGGGCATGGGGTGTCATAGTAGGGGTTGGGGAGGGGGTGGGCAGGCAGGCATATTAGTGATGGTGCACCTGGCGGGGTGCCAATTATTGGGCAATACTGTCATTGCCAAGGAAAAGAGATGGGGTGGTAAAGAGACACAGAGTGCCATGACCGTATGTGGGCACAGCCCTGGGAGCAGCCCTCAGGGCTGTGCCCACATGGGGCCATGGCACTGTTTGCCTTTATCCCCCTGGCACTGTCCTTGGCAGTGACAGTATTGCCTAATAATCAGCACCCCCGCCGGGTGCACCATCACTAATTTGCCTGCCCACACCCTCCCCAGCTATCACTGTGGCACCCTGTACCCATGCTGCTCCCCTACACAGCTGTCAGAGGCCCAGACAAAAATAGCCACAGTGGTTTGAACTGGTGCAAGGGGCTTAGACCAGCTCACTACTGGTCTATTTCGAGCCCCTTGTTGCGGCCACAGTGTGGCTTCCTGACTCCCAGAAAGTGGATGTTGTAGCCCCACTGTGGTGCAACCCCCTTGTGACATGTTGTACCCTCAGTTTTGTCATAAAGGGGAGGTGCAGTACCACCTCAATGCAGTGGCTCCCAATTTAGACACAGACCGCGTTTCTGAATCGGGAATGCTGCAATGTTGGATGCAAGGTGGAAGTTGCATTGCCCCTGCTTGATGCAAGCACCTTGCGTCCTTTGGAGGACTTTGAAAATCTGTCCCCTGGAATTTATCCAACACATCCATAATGTCTCTGAGGTGGGACTCTAGATTGGTCATGCAGCTCTTCAGCAAAAAACATAAAAAGAAACTTGTTTAAGTTATCTGTCACAGATCCCACCCCAGAGACAATAGGATGACCTGGGGGATTTACAAGCTTTTTGTGAATCTTTGGCAGTACATAAAGGTGGGGGTTACAGAGGTGTCATTCCATAAGAAGCTAAATTCATCCTCAGGGATGAATGTATTGGCTTTTCCCCATTCTAGTAGATTAAGTAGCTTTTTTCTAAATTTCTCAGATGTATCCCCTTGTAATTTTTTGTAGTTCAAAGGGTTGTTTAGTTAATCATAAACACATTGTAATCTGATTCATCCATTATAACAACCTTTCCCCCTTTGTCTGTTGGTTTGTTTATATCATTTAAGTTAGACAGTTCTTTTTAATAGCTCAGCTAGAAACAGAATGTGATGGCAGAAGGACACAAGGATCCATCAAATCTGTCCTTACTGTTACAGCTCACCCCACTGACCTACTGTGCTGTTAGCTGTTTCCTTCCTCCTCACTACCCCACCCCACAAGTCCTTGTTGCCCCCCCTTAGGGACTATGAGTACCCATGCCCTGTTCCAACTGTTCATTAAGGATAGCTACCCCCACACCCGCCACTGGCTGCCTGTTCCATTGTTCCACAACCATCTCAGTGATGTAGAACATCCTCAAGTTTCTCATGAATTTGCCTCCCACCAACACCCTCCAGTCATGGCCTCTAGTGACTGCTTCCCTATTTCTTGCAACTAGATCCTCATTGTTTACCTTGTTAATACCCCGGAGAAACCTATATGATTCAGTTTTGTCACCCTGCTCCTGCCTGTTCTCCAGCAAATACATATTTAGGGTCTCCAGCTGTTCCTCATAGAATCTGCCCTGCTGACTCTGAATCATATTGGTGACCCTTCACTGTACTGACTCTAGTCAGTCATTGTCCTTCCTCAAGTGAGGGCTCCAGAACTGGGCACTGTACTCCAGATATGACCTCAACAGGGATCTGTATAGTGGCAGAATTGCATAATGTTACTGTCAAAACCACTATTTATGCAACCCAGCACCCTCCATGCCTTGCTGTATGCTTTGTTGCATCAACTTGTTTGCACAGGGAGTCA
Source organism: Neoceratodus forsteri (assembly GCA_016271365.2). NCBI lineage: Eukaryota > Metazoa > Chordata > Ceratodontiformes > Ceratodontidae > Neoceratodus > Neoceratodus forsteri. The sequence goes on along the minus strand of CM028129.1, from coordinate 1,701,424,031 downwards.
CTGACTATGACCCCCAGATCTCTCTACACTGCTGAAGTTGCCTTCCTAACTCCTCACATCTAGTATTCAGTGCATCAATTCTGTTTACCTAAATGCATCACTTTGCACTGCAAAGAACATCAACAGCCAGACCTTGAACCATTTTTCCAGTTTTACTAGGGCTTTTTGCAACTCCCTCTGCTTTGTGTCATCAGCAAAGAGACACAGCGTTCCATGGATACCCTCTTCAATGTCACTTATGAACATATTAAATAGGACAGGTCCCAGGATCAATCCCTGTGGCACTCAAATCATGACCTCGCTGTGATCTGATTTAGCCTTGTTCACCACTACTTTCTGTTGCCTCCACTCTAGCCAATTTCCTACCCACCTAACTAAACCCCACTCCACTCAACTCGCAAGTCCTCCAATTTCCTCAGCAGCTTCCTGTGTGGTACCAAGTCAAAGGCCTTGCTAAAGTTGAAGTAGAACACATCTATTGCCTGTCCCCTGTCTATCCCCTCCTTGGTGACATAATCAAAAAACAATATCAGTATGGTCTGGCATGATCCAGCTCACACAAACCCATCCTGCTGTCTGTTATCCTCTAGGAAGGCCACCAAACTCTCCTCCACTATGGTCTCTGTCAGTTTACCTACAATGAAGGTAAGTCTGACAGGCCTATAGTTGCCTCAGATCCTCCCTAGTTCCCTCATTGCAGAGTGGTACTGCGTGAACAGAGCTCCAATCCAGTGGCAGCACTCCAGATCATAGTGAGTTGTTGAACAGAGGGATCAAAGGTACTGCCAGTACTGTGGCTAATTTACTTATGACTCATGAATGCAGGCCATCTTGTCTGCCCTATCAGCTTCTAGTCCCTTTTGTACCCTGACTACTAAGAGCTGTTCTCCCCCATTTCCTGAACCCCCTTATAGTGGCCTTGATACCACTCTCCAACAGAGGGCCATTGTACTTTACCATGAACACAGAGCAGAAATAATGTTGTTTAGTACATTGGCCTTCTTCTTGTCATTTTTCAGTTCAATTCAACTTTATTTAAATAGCGCATTTCTCATTGCGAATCATTACGCTGTATATCAGATTAAAAACATTTAAAATACGAAACATAAACAAATTATACATAAAATCCTTTTAGCATAATAAATACTAAGCATAGTCTGGGAAGACTCATCTGAATAAATAGGTTTTTAAACTCCTGTTTAAACCGATCTACTGTCAAACTTTCTCTGATATCACGAGGTAGAGAGTTCCAGAGGGTTGGGGCACCATAAGCAAAAGCACACATGCCAGATGTTTGCAAGCAGACCCTCGGAACCTCTAGAAATCCCTCATTGGTGGAGCAGAGTGGGTGGGAGGGGTGGTAGGGATGCAGGAGGTCTTGCAGGTAGTCAGGCCCCTGCCCATGTAGGGCTTTATAGGCCAGCAGACTGATCTTGAAGGAGATCCGCCACTTAACCGGCAGCCAGTGCAGATAGCGGAGCACAGGTGTAATATGACAGGACCTAGGTAGGCCAGTCAACAACCTGGCCACTGCATTTTGCACTAGCTTCAGGTGGCAGTGATCTACCCTCAAAATCCCTAAGTATAGGGCGTTGCAGTAATCAAGGCGAGAGGTCATGAAAGCATGGACCAGGGTTGGCAGATCACCAGGGGGGATCAGGTGTTTGATCCTGGCAATGTTCCTCAGATTGTAAAATTAAGCAATAATGCCTGACAGGGTGTGTGTCGTGCTGGGATAATGTCACGCCTCAGGAGGTTGGGCACGAGGCCGCAGGCCGAGTGCATCCAACAACTGAGGCATGACATTATCCCAAATGACACACACCCTGGAGGGCATTATTGTTATTATACAATGGCTCGTTGTTATACATAATAAAAAAATAATTTTAAGGATGTTTTTATGTGGAAAAATATTTTGGTTTTTTAAGAGAAGATGAAACAATCAAGCAAATGATCAAGCACATCTAGCTCATCATAGAGCTCATCTCCAGGTTCACAGTGAGGCTGAGAGTAGAGCCGTGATGTTGTGCTGAGATAACAGCATGGGGCCAGCCCAAGACTGACCAACCAGAGTCCAGGATTTTTTCTTGCCATTGTATAATGAGGTTTATACCAGAGCTGACACCTGCCATTTAAGCATTAGCCCATCATCCAAAACAACGCCAAGATTTTTACTCAGTCTGAGGTGAGCAACTGGGAGTCTCTGAGCTGTAGCCCAGTGGCCTGACCAGATTGCCCCCTCACCCCTTGGCGACTAGGTTCCAACACCAGTACTTCAGTCTTGTCTGGATTTAACTTCAACCAGTTGGAACTCATCCAGTCTTGAATCTCAGTAAGGCAGCTGTTAAACACCGAAACTGACTCCTGCTGTTCAGGTGCAAAAGACAGGTATAGCTGAGTGTCATCTGCTTAACACTGAAAACTCATTCTCCTCTACTCCCCTTTTCCTAGTCTAACAATTTCCTTTATTCTTTTCCTTTTTTTCTTATGCACCTAAAAAAATAGTTTTTTTTTTGGGGGGGGGTCATTTTATTTAGGACAAGTCATTAGAAACATGTATGGCCCAAGAATGTCAAACAAAGGGAAGAACAGGGGAAAAATGTAAACCAAAGAAAGTAAGCGTTCATAAAATTCCATGTACAGAGTATAAAGGGGTTCAGAAAAATGCGTGCATAATACAATACTCAAACTGTCTATTATTGCTTTATATACAGGTATCTATGTGCAAGTTCAAGTTTATTTGCAGGAAAGCTCCATTGAGCACGCTTATTTACAAGGAGGTCCTGATAGGACAATGTGATACAGAAGTATACAATACAATACAAAATTGGCATTCATCAAGTTCAAACAATAATGAAACAGGCAAACATTAGACATTGACAGTGGGAATAAAGCTGCCTTTATACAAACCTGAATTTACACTATCAGGCTATCAGGCAGGGGAGGAGAGAGGGAACAAAAAAGAGATAGTTTAACGCACAAGCGCTTAATGTAGCAGTTGTGACTTTGCCGTACGGAGATGTGCTAGGCATTTTGGCAATGGCAAGTTTCCTTAAGCACTTTGTAGTTCAAGGTTTTAAATAAGTTTACGGAGACCAATTCGGAGAGTGGTTTGTAGTTCATTCCAGGTGGAGGAGATGGCATGACTGATCACAGCTTTACCATAAAGTGTGCGGAACCTGGGCACGTCTAGTAATATGATAGTGTTTTTCCTAAGAAAGTAAGAGCAGTAAGAGTGATGAAATAGGGAGGTAATGTAGGTGATGTAGGGTGGGAGTTTGTTCAGCAGTATTTTGAGGGCCCATGTGCTGATGTGGAGCATCCTTCTTGCAGTCAGGGATGTCCAGCCCACTGCCGAGTTGAGGGCACAGTGGTGAGTTCTGTAGGGTGCGTTAGTAATGAAGTGAATAGCACAGTGAAATAAGATATCCAGCTTATGTAGGTTGGACACTGTACTACTATTATAGATGATATACAGTATGTGTAGTTAAGTAAGGGAAGAAAGATGGCTTTAACTAACCTTTTCCTAATATCTATGGAAATAGGAATTTGTTTCTGTAGAAAAAAAACAGCCTTATTTTTAGTTTTTTAGTGAGGAATTTGATGTGGGTTGTAAAGGATAATCTACTTTCTAACCTACCCCTAGGTATTTAAAACTCAACTGTCTCTAGTGAGACTTCTAAAAGGGTTGTGATAGGCACCGGTGTTTCCTGTCTACATAGAGAAGTTGGGGGATGTGGGGGTAGAAAGAACATTACTTTCATTTTCTTTGGTTGCCCACCTAACAGAGACAGTTCGACAGTGACATCCCCTACAGCGACTACAGTGCCATGCCACTGTAGGAACCCACTGGAACCTTGCGGTGTCTGTCAGGGGTCCTGCACCCCCAAATCAGCTTTATTTCGGAGGTGATATCCTTAAGTGGGGGTGTGTGGGGGCACAGCCCCCATGTGGAGATCGGGACGAAGCCCCTGAAGAAAAACACATCCAGCTATTGAAACCGCAGCCGACTGCAAATGCGGTCGACCTGCCGGTTTCGCTGCCAGGGTATCTGACGAAAATTTTGTCAAATACCCATTGTGGATCCAGTTTTTTTGCCATTTACTATCAGTTTAGAGCTTAGCAGGTTGCATTGCAGCTGATTAAAATCGATCTGTAATTCTGTGTCGACGTCTGACAAGGAGGGTTTAGATGTGTATAGGACAGTACTGTCTGCAAAGAAATGGAGTTTAGAATTATGAATGTTGTTGCTTAGTGAGCTGATGTAGATTGAGAATAACAGGGATCCTTGGGGTACATCTCTTGTGAGCGGTAGGACAGAGGAAAGGAGCCCATCAGTTTTAATGCATTCAAGTCTACCTCAAAGATAACTAGTGAACCAGTTTAGTGAGCAGTTGTTCAGGCCATGGTCTTTGAGTTTGACTAACAGGAGACTGTGGTCGATGGTGTCGAAGGCCTTTCATAGGTCTAGAAAGATGGCTCCTGTAGAATGTTTATTGTCTAGGGCAGTGAACCAATCATTTGTCACTTTGGGAATAGCTGACACCATGCTATGGTTTTGCCAGAAGCCAGATTGGAGAGGGTTAAATAAGTCTGAGTTTTTGAGGAGTTCCTTCAGCTGGTTATTGATTAACTTTTCTAGGATCTGCAATAAGACGGGCTGGATGGAAATCGTTTTGTAATTATTGAGGTCACAGGGGTCACCCAATTTAAACAGGGGCATTATGAAGGTGGTAATCCCAGCAGGAGGTAATCATCCTAGATATGACTGATAAGTTGAAGATGTGTGTTATGGGGACAGTTAGGAAGTGGTACCTAGTTTTAGGTATGAGTACGCAATTCCGTCTGCCTGGGCACTTTTTTCCATATCCATTTTTTTCAATAAGTCCTCGACTTGTTTGAATGTCACTGGGGAGAAACAGAAGGAGTCCTGATTTTGAGAATCCTTGGAAACATCCTTGGGTGAGGAGCTGTCAATGAGCCCAGTGGGTAGGGAGGAGTAAAATGCTAGACCCACTGTCGTGAAGTGCTTTGTACTTAATCTCATCAGGTCTGAGGCTTATTTAATTTATCATTTAGGCTTTGCATACAGTCTTGAGAAAGGGAGCCCAAATGTCCTTCCAAACTTTCAACTTTCTTCTATAATTGTGTTTTTTCAATTCTTATAAGATTCATCATTAAATTTAACTAGTGATTATATGTGGGTTGGTTACTGTCCTTCCAGTTTAATAGGATATACATTTATTTGTATTCACTATTGTTAACTCTAAACATTTCGACTGAGCTGTGGTTAAGTGTTTGTTTAATACAAGTCCAAGTATGATTAATGCTTTATCTGGTATAAGCTTTGCCCCCAGAGCAAGTAATATTTTCAAAAATATTGTTCCAAAATTAGTCCAGCTTTGGGCAGGTTGCAAACATGTGAGAGATAAACCCTGCTGACTGTTTGTATCATGGGGTCTGACCTAATAAATTTTGGGTCATTTTGTTTAATATTAATGGGGTACAATGTGTTCTATGTAGGATATTATATTAGATTTGTTGTAACTTGATTGAAATTCATCTATGTGACTGTAAACAGATGGTAACATACCTTTATATTCAGTATTAGGAATACAGTTAATTCCTAATATATGCACAAGCTTGGGACATCCCATTTTTATGCTTACACCTGAAATGCCATACAACCAAAATTGTATTGAAATCAATGGAGCCACTCGGTAAAGCACACTTTCTAACATATTACTCACTTTCACCTTTACTGAATGTATCAAACTCATGGCAAATATACCAATTCATCAAATATTGCACATTCCAAGCTGTTTATTTGTTTTCTCTGTGGCTGCCTGCTGTAACAAACAAGTTGCAACTGACTAAAATTGGCATGTATTTAACCACTGGCGGCAGAGTCAGCACCTGTTTAACAGGTGTGATTTACAGTATTAATGTCTGTGGAGCCCCAGTCAGGCGGAAAAAGCATGCATACAGCCGAAATTTGGTGTGCATACAAGCAAACGTTTTCTTATTAAGTACATAAGATCGGGAATGGGACATGCCATTTTTGTGCACATCCGATGTGCATGCAAGTGGAATGCACTGTACCTGCAAAACTAGCTGAAACTAGTTATTGATAGGGAAATTTACTAATTTCCATAATGTCATTTGGGAATCAGGATTTTAGAACCAATTTTACGAACATACAAATGTGCCAGCAGATAATGGCCTTATGGTCCATCTAATATGCTCAAGTATGCAGGTCCCTGTGTCTACAGAGGGACCTGCCCCCCTTCCCAAATCCTTCCCTGACTCCCCTCAAGTCCCCCCTCCACCTCTTCCTCTTCCTCTGCCCACAACTTTCTCCTTCATTCTGTCCCATCCTGTCTTCAAGCTGTCCACTGTTTTCAGGGAGACCACCTCCTCCAGCAACTTCTTCCACTTGGCCATCATTCTCTCAGTGAAAAAGTACCACCTCATCTCTCTCTTGAATCTTCCCCCTACCAGCTTTAGGCTATGTCTCCTTGTGGACTTATTCCCACTAAGGCTAAAGAGACCCTCCGTATTCACCCTTTTTTTACCTTTAAAATAAAACTGCCGTGAATCTGCAAGCCTGTGTTTTCTGTAGAAGCTGCATTTCTACTACTGGTTCACATTCTGTTTTTGTTCCATCTGTACTGGCCTTTTAATAGATTCTCTGGGCATTTCTGCTTTACACTCTGGTGGGCAGTACCATTTTAGAACTGTATGATGTACATTATGTCCTTGTTAAAGAACTTAGATTGTTTTCACAATTGATTCATGTTCTACTCTGGAACTCTGTAGCCCAAAGGGGACATAAAATACATCATACTGTTTTAAAATGGCACGTACCAGCAGAGTGTACATCTGAAACACCCACTGTGTTTGCCAAAAGACCAGTAAAGATGGAACAATATCAGAAATAGATCAAATATATGAAAAAAACATACACTGAGAAAAATGACTTACAGGTTCAACATAGTTCTCCTTTGAGGTATTTGAAGGTCTTGATCATATCGACCCTCTCCCTTCTGTCCTCAAGGGAGTACATGTTGAGCCCCTTTAGCCTGTCTTTGTACGTGTTGCCCTGTTGGCCCTGAATCATCTTGTCACCCTTCTCTGGACCATCTCTAGCATGTTAACATCCTTCGTAAGATAAGGGCACCAATATCACACACTGTATTCTATGGGTGGTCTTACCAGTGACTTGTACAGCAGACTGACCTCCACATTTCTGCTTGTAATACCCCCAGACTATGCAGCCCAGCATCTGATTTGCTTTTGCTACTGCTCTCCATCAGTGTGCCGAGTGCTTCAAGTTACTTGTGATAATGATAATGCCCAGGTCCTTTTCCTCCTCCAACTTGGTATGTACACACCACCTAACCAGTATTTGGTCTCTGAGTTTTTTGCCTTCAAGTGCATAACTTTGTACTTTTTTGCATTGAACCCAGTTGCCAAATGCCAGATCACTTCTTCAGTCTAGCCAGGTCTTCTCTAAGTTCTTATCTCCCCTTTCCATGTTCACCCTCCCACAGAGTTTTGTGTTGTTCGTGAAGAGGCAGATTATACCATTGATCCTATCTGCTGTGTCATTGATGAAGATGTTAAACAACACTGGACCAAGCACTGAGCCCTGTGGGATCCCCACTGGTCAATGGCCTAGCTTCTGAGAATCATCCCCCATCACCACCTTTTAACTTCTGTCCTGCAATGAGTTTTTGACCCATCAAGCAAGCTTGGCCCCACCCCCAGGTCTTCCAGCTTCTTGTCCTGTCTCCCATGAGGCACAGAGTCAAACATCTTGCTGATGTACAGGCACAGGACATCAACTATTTGGTCGTTGTCCACTGTCATGGTCACCCAGTCGAAAAATTCAATCAAATTAGTCTGGCATGGCCTCCCTGACACAAATCTGTGCTGTCTCTCATCTTGCAGCTCAGCTTGTTTTCCTCAAGAAAGGTCACCAGTCTTTCCTTCAGGATAGTCTCCATCAATTTCCACACTATTGAGGTCAGATTGCCTGGCCTGTAATTCCCTGGTTCATCCTTTGGACCATGTTTATGGAGAGATGCCGCATGTGCAGTTGTCCAGTCCTGGAGCATACCCGCAGACTCCAGGGAGGTGTTAAGCAGGTCCGCCAGGGGGCCTACCAGTACTTCTGCTACTTCCCTTAGGACCCTTGGGTGCATGCCGTCTGACCCTGGGGACATGTCTGCCTTTAGATCCTTTATGCACCCTGTCTACCTTTATTATGCCACCTGTAACTCCCCCCTTCCCCATACCCAACCCTTGTTGCACTGGTCCATCATTATCTCTAGTGAAGACAGAGCAGAAGTACTTGTAAGCACCTCTGCTTTATTTTCACTACCTTCTACCATCCCCCTCCTTTTTTAATCTGACAGTCTCATCCTTAATGTCTGTTTTCTCCCTTATGTAGTTGAAGAAGGCTTTCTCATCAGATTTTACTCATTTTGCCAGCTATACTTCCTATGTAGCCCTTGCCTCTCTAACTGCCCTGCTCTACACCCTTGATTTAGCACCATAGGCCTCCGTCTCCTCCTCATTCTGAGTATGTTTGTACTTCTTCTAGTGATGGGGGTAAGAGAATTAGAGACCAGGAGGAACATGGGTAGGGATGATAGAGGGGGGGGTGGTGAGGCTTGGGGGAGGGTGGAGAATCCTACGCCTGGTATGATGGGGGGGTCGCTTGTGGGCAAATAGAGAAATGGGAAGGGTGGTGGGCTGCAACAGCTGTGTAGCACAAATCTTTCTTAAAATTGCATGGAGTGTGGGGGGATGTTTAGTGTGCAACCAAATAGTGAAACTTAAAAAAGAGATCATGGGTTTGCAGGAGGAGCTGAGACAGGCAAGAAAAGCTGCGGTGGGTTATGGTTCCTACAGGAAGAGGAGGTGGGGGAGAGCTGAGGACGGAGGCAGCTTAAGCAGTCAGGGGTGGAGAGAGATAGGTTGGAGGGAGGAGGAGGCAACAAACAGGCAGGGAAGGAGAAATGAGGTTGGATGAGGGGCTCTGAGTCAGGGGAGACACAGGCCTAGGGCCAATGAGTTGCAGGAACCAAGGTCAAAGTGTAGAAGGAAACAGAAAGGAGGAGAAACAGTGTGGGGGGAGAAGGCTAGGAGAAGACGGAGAAGGAGTCAGAAGTAGGGGATGCGATATCATGAAGGAGTTAGAAGTAGGACTAGGAGAAGGGTCTTCAGATAATCAGTTCACAGTGAGGGAGGGAAGGAAAGAAGTGAGAGGGGATGAGCTTGAAGGTGTAATGGATGGTAATCAGGATGAAACTGGTACGGGGAGAGTACAGTTGGGGGAATTGTAGCAGGGAAAAAAGGGGTAGTGGTAACAGGGTGGAAGGTGGAATTAATGTGCAGGAGGAAGAAGAAGTGACAGAGGGAAAGGGATGGAAGGAAAGGGAGCAAACAGATGGAAAATGGGGTGGAATCTTAGTGCAGGAGGATTCAGTACTTAGGGGAGTCAGGTGAGGTAGCAAGAGTGAGAGGCATAGTTGCATATACGTGGAGGCCATGCCAGGAATTAGTGGAAAGGGTGGAGCAATCTGTGCTGAAGTATGCCAGAAGGGGTAGGGAGAAACCTCATTTAATTCTGCATTTGGGGACAAACGATGTGACTGATAGGAAGGTAGATGTAGTTCAGAGGAGGCTTGAGGAACTAGGACCAACATGTGAGTGGACAGGAAGATCAGTAACTTTCTCAGAGATACTTCCTGTTCCCAGAGCGAGCACTGCAAGAAAATGGAGAATAGAGGAATTTAATAAATGGCTAGGAACTTGGTGTCAGGCCAAAGGGTATGGGCTGGTGGGGGAGGTGAGGAGGGACCTGGGCAGACAATAGGCTTTACTTGAAGGATAGACTGAATTTAAGTGAGGAGGGCAAGAAAGTGTTGAAAAAGGGGTAAGTGATTACATAGAAGAGGCTAAGAATTTAAACTGGGAGCCTGGTGTGGCAGTCGGTCAAGAGACAAGCAGAGACCACAGGATGGGAAGACTTCTGAGCTCACCACCCCCCATACCAGAGACAAGGGACTAAGGGCTAATACTAGGAAGGATGTTGGAATGGGATGTCAGGAGAGGAGGGGAGGGGGAAGGTGAGGGGGTGGAAGGTGGTCATCTTGAATGCTCGAAGCCTGGGGAATAAGATTGTGGAACTCCAGACCCTCATGGCAGAGGGAGAGGTGGACATGGCGGCCATTATTGAAACATGTGCCACCCAGTACCATGACTGGGACCTGGTGGTACCAGGGTACAGGATATTCTGCAGGCATAGAGCAAAAGGGAAAGGGGGGTAGCACTATATGTGAGGGAAGGATTGAAGTGTGCACAGGAGGAGGGGGAGGAGGGCACTACAGAGTCACTCTGGATGCAATTTCTGGACTCAAGGAATAGGACTCTCAGGATGGGAGTGGTGTACAGACCACCCTCCCAGACAGAAGAATTGGACAGGGAACTGGTGGGACAGATCAAGAGGGCCTGCAGAAAGGGAAGTGTGGTTATAGTGGGGGACTTCAACCTACCGGGAGTGGATTGGAGTACCCCAGCCACCAAGAATAGAAGGGAGCAGGTATTGCTGGATGCCTTCCTGTACAACTTCCTGTTGCAGATGGTCAGCGAACCAACCAGGCTAGGGAACACCCTTAACCCCATGCTGGCAAATGGGGAGTTTGTGAGGGAAGTGAGGGTGGAAGAACCACTGGTGGGGAGCGACCACCACTCGGTATGGTTCATGTTGAATATGATGAGTAAGAAAGGAGTAGTATCCAACAGAAGGGTGATGGACTTCAGGATGGACGACTTCAGGAGGATGAGCGAAATAGTAAAGGAGTACCTGGCCAAAATTCAACCCAGTATGGACGCTAACCAGAGGTGGGAGCTCATAAAGCTGGGGGTAGTGGAGGCAACTAAAATCTGCAGCAAGGCCAGGAGTAACAAGGCTAGGGCAAAGAAACCTAGCTGGGTGAGCAAAGGGGTCAAGGAAAAGGTAAGAAGGAAAAGAGTTGCCTTTAGAAGGTACAAAAAAACAGGAAGGGGGAGGACAGGGAGGAGTACCTGAAGGAAGCAAATGAGGTGACAAAGACTGTAAGGACAGCCAAGGCATTGAAGGAGCTCAGGCTGGCACAGGGCATAAAGGAAGGGGAGAAGGACTCCTTCAGGTACAACAGGAAGAAAAGGAGCTGTAAGAACCATATAGTAAGGGTTGGGTGGAAGAGGGGGGAGGCAGAAGTGCCTAACAACTACTTCTGCTCGGTATTTGCAAAAGAAAAAAGGGGTGATACCCAAGGGGAGTCTGAGGTCAGAAACTGAGGGGGAGGAGGTGACAGATTAGAAAATCACAGAGGACAGAGTGTTGGAGGGCTTGAGGGCACTGAGGGTGGACAAGGTGCCAGGGCCTGATGGGTCACCCCAGGGTGCTGAAGTAGCTGGCTGAGGTCCTAGCAGGGCCTTTGGCAGACCTATTCAATGCCTCACTGGATTCAGGATGTGTACCTCAGGATTGTGGGATGGCTCACATGGTTCCTCACCATAAGAGAGGCCCCAAGGATGAACCGGGGAATTATAGGCCAATGAGCCTTACATCCATCGTGGGTAAGCTGGTTGAGACAATCCTGAAGGAGAGGTTGGTATTCCTTCTGGAAGCCAGTGGTCTGTAGGACAGTAGACAGCATGGCTTTGTCGCTGGAAGATCCTGCCAGACCAACCTGGTGGAGTTCTATGACTGGGTAAATAGACAACTGGGCAAGGGCCATGTGGTGGATGCCCTGTACCTGGTCTTCAGTAAGGCATTTGACTCAGTGCCACATGGGAGACTGGGAAGTAAGCTACAAGGTACAGGGGTGGGTGTGAAAATAATGGGCTGGGTTGTGAACTGGCTACAAGAAAGGCAGCAGAGAGTGGTGGTGGGTGGGGAGCTATCATCCCCAAGGGGACAAGTGGAGTTCCGCAGGGCTCGGTGTTGGGACCAATGTTGTTTGGGATATTCATCGCAGACATTTTGGTGGGCATCAAGAGCAAAATTAGTCTGTTTGCTGATGACACCAAGATGGGAGTGGTGGTGGATGATCTAGGGGGATGGCAAGGGTTGCAGGAGGATCTTTCAAAGCTGGAGGCTGGGTCAGATACCTGGCAACTGGGGTTCAATGCCAAAAAGTGCAAGGTGCTGCATTTTGGGGTAAAAAAACCCTAGGAGGAGCTACTAACTGGGAGGAGTGCTATTAGCTGTGACTGAGGAGGAGAAGGATCTGGGGGTGCTCATTATGAGAGCAATGAACAATTCAGTGCAATGTAGAAAGGTGGCTGCAAAGGCCAACAAAATGCTGGGTTGTATTGCTAGAGGTATATCCTCAAGGAGAGGGGAGGTGATTCTGCCATTATACAGATCATTGGTTAGGCCACACCTGGGGTACTGTGTGCAGTACTGGCGCCCATACCCAAAGAGGGACATTAAGTTACTGGAGAGGGTGCAGTGTAGGGCGACAAAGATGATCCATGGTCTGGGGGACTTACCTTATGAGAGTAGGCTGAGGGAATTGAACATGTACTCACTGGAGGAGAGAAGGGAAAGGGGGATATGATTGAAACATTTTAGTACATGAGAGGAATAAACAAGTGTGTATGGAGGGGCTGTTCAAACTAAGGGAAGGGAGGGACACCCGAGGCCATGATATGAGATTGGAGGGGGGGACTGGTCTGAAAGTAGTGGATTATCATTTATGAGATTGGAGGGGGGGAAGGTTCAGGAGAGAGATAAGACACTTTTTTATGGAGAGGGTAGTGGCCGGGTGGAATACGTTACCAGCAGAGGTGGTATCCAGTAGTACAGTGGATGGCTTCAAAAGGGGATGGGACAGGGCAAGAGGGAGGATCATGGGAAGGGGGGAAGGGAGGGAGGGGCAGCTGCAGAATAAGGGCTGCTAGCTGCATAATTGAGCAGACTTGGTAGACAATAAGGCCTTTTCCTGCTGGCAATTTTTGTATGCTCTGAAAGGCTGCTGTCTTTTCTCTCATTTTCATTTGCCATTTCCTTTCTGAACCAGCTGGGCTTTTTGGCCTTAAATTTCTTGCTTTTGACCGTTGCACATTCACTAGTGGCCTCTTTCAGCCCCTCCTTAATTATGGCCCATTTCTGTTCCACCCCGTCTCCTTTGTGATCCCAGCAAAGTGTCATACTAGAATCTCTCCCATCTTAAATTCAGCCTTCCTGAAATCCCAAATCCTCATCCTCATCCTGACAACCCCTCTGCCCATGTCCAGGTGGAACCACACCATGTGGTGGACATTTCCTGCAAGTAGCGCTTCCACCTTTACATTCAGAACATGCTCACAGTTGGACAGGACCAGGCCCAGTATGGTCCTCTACCTAGTGGGCTCCATGACACACTGTGTTAGGAATCCACTCTGGTATGTATCCAGCAGTACTTGCTCCCAGGTGCTGGAGGTGGCTGGGATTGTCCAATCCACCCAAGGCAGATTGAAGTCCACCATTATCACTACAGCCCCCTTGTCTGCCATTTCTATGATTTGGGTCCCCAGTACCTTGTCTAGCTCCTTATCTTGTGAAGGTAGTCTGTAAACTACACCCATCCTTCGTTTCCTCCCCTTAGCAGATTGTACCTGCACCCAAAACAAACCCCCTTTCCTCTCTGGTACAGGTTATCCCCTCCTTCACATACAGAGCCCCTCTCTCCCTTCCCTTTTTGTTATTTCTCTGACACATTTTATGGCTAGGAACCAGAAGCTCCCAGTCATGGTTCGGTGTGGTCAGTGTCCCTATAATGGCCGTTATATCCACGTCTACATCAGCCATCAATGTCTGCATTGCAGCCATTTTGTTTGTTTCCCAGGCTTTTGGTTTTCAGAGACACCACCTTCCACCACATCTTGGGCCCCCCTTTACCCCTTTCCCATACTTCCTCCCCAGTCCCTCCTCTCCTCCCCCCCCAACTACTTTCTATCTGTTCCATCCTGCTTGGGGGAGACCTATCAGCCTTTTCCACCAGATGCCTGAGGGTACTTTGCACCCTCCTGCCCCTCTCCCAATTTAAATTGATTTTTTCCCATGAATTCCTCCAGCTTGCACTTCAGGACCCTTGTGCCCTTTTTATTTAGATGTAACCTATCTGGTGCAAACAGATCCTTGTTCTTCCAGGCCCCACTGAGCCAAACATTGAATTCCTCAACTCTAACCTTCCTTGCAGTGCTAGCCCTTGGGAGTACCTCCAAGAAGACTACTGAACTCTCTACCTTGCTACAGATTTTCCCTACCTCCCTGAACCTCTCCTGCACCACCCTCACCTCACATCTTTCAAGGTCGTTCATACCCAGGTGCAATATTACGTGAGACTTCCCACCCGTCTACCCCACATGCTTGGCTATCAGAGATCCAACTCTCCCTGCCGTCATCCCTGACATACATTCTACCCTCCTATGGTTTGCTCTGGACCCTTCTACCCCACCTCACCCCTTTACTATTGAATCCCTTGATATCACCACCCTCCCCCCACCTTCCTGGACCCTTCCTCCTGCCACTGCTTCTGTCTTCCTCCTCTTTCCCCTTCTGCCCATCCTGTACTCCCCCTTAAGCCTCGTACCAGCCTCCCCTGTTCTAGCCCCCTCAGTACCTGCTGATACTCCTTTCCTTCTGTTCCTCCCCATTTCCCTTGCTCACCCTTCCCATCACCCGCCTCCCTGCTTCACCTGCCCACCCCTCTTGCCTGAACGTATTCCTTCTCACCCCTCCCCTACCATCTCTGAAGTAATTCCTCTTACTGCCTCCCCCAACTCATTGTCCATACCTGTCCCTCCAAGTTCTCCCTCTTCCCTTCTGCCCAGCAGGAGGAACCTGTTCTGGAGCAGCACCTCTGGAGGTGCCCCCAATGGATACCCTCCCCACCCTACCATGCCCTTCCCCTTACCATTATCCACCTCCTCTCCATGCCTTCTTCCCTGATGCGGGTGATGAACCCAGGGGACCTGCCTACTCCCTGCCTCCTTCCTTTCTCCTCTACGGGGCCCCCTCCCCACCATGGCTCCCTTCCTGTTCTCTCCCACCCTCCTGCCTCTGGGCCCTGCAGCCCCTCTGCCCCTCCAATCATTACCCCTGCCTTGGCACCCCTCCCGTTCTCTCCTCCTGACTGCCTCCATGCCCTGTGGCCCCTATGCCCCTCCCGTCAATTACCCTACAAACCCTTCCCTGCAGTGCACTTATTTCCTGCCTCAGCTGGCACACCTCCACCTTCAGCTGTCCAATATGAACATACAAACATACGAAAATGCCAGCAGAAACAGGCCATTTCAGTCTACCTAGTCTGCTAGAGTGTGCAACACTCAAACAAAGATACTGGAGCTGCCCCCTTTCTCACATACAGCATTCCTCCTCCTCCCTCCCATCCCCATCCCTCTTCCCATCCTATATGACTCTCCCTTTCATTCTATCCCAACCCCTTTTAAAGCTGTCCACTGTTTTCGATGATACAACCTTCTCTGGCAGTCCGTTCCACTTACTGTAGACACCACTCTTTCTGTGAAAAAGTGCCTTCTCATTTCCCTTTTGAATCTTCCCCCCATTAATTTTAGACTCTGCCCCCTAGTGGACCCATCCCCTTGAGATTTAACTCACCATCTATACTAACCTTGTTTATACCTTTAAGGTACTTGAAGGTTTCAATCATTTCCCCCCTCTCTCTGCTGTCCTCCAGGGAACACATATCGAGCTCCTGCAGCCTCTTCTTACAGAGTTTGTCCTGCAGGCCCTGGGTCATCTTAGTTGCCCTACGCTGCAGCCCCTCCAGTAATTTGATGTCCTTTTCCCGGATATGGGTACCAGAACTACACACAGTACTCCAAGTGCAGTCTCACCAGCAACCTGTACAATCATGGCACGATGATTTCCTCTTTCCTGGTGGTGATTCCTGTGGTGCTACATCCCAAATCCTGTTGACTTTGTCTGTTGCTTTACAGCAATGCACAGAGTCCTAGCTGAGAGATATCTGCCCTCCCACGGAATTCCCTTATGTTAGGCTAGTTGTAGGCCTACCCCAGATAGGGACTAGCTGCTTAATCTTTGCCTTTGACTTTACTGCCCTGAGTAATAATAGAACTGGAGATTTGTACGACTCAGACCTCTCCTCAAATTTTGGCAAAAGTAACTTGGTAAAAGCAGTTCTGGGTTTTTTTGTTCTTCCATAAGAATTTTGTAATCAGTTTGTTTAATGAAGTAAAATAACTTGGTGCGATAACAGGAGCTGATCTGAGTGGTTCTGATTTGGTCCACTTTATTTTGCATCCAGATGCTCATCCAAAATGTTCTATGAGAGCATATATATTGAGGGAATAAAACTTTTGGGGTGGTTACAAAAAGAAATATATCATCTGCGTGAGGCAGATTTTGAGTTCTTTATCTTGGACAGTGATGCCCTTGATCCCCTGATGGTTCTGAGCTGCAATAGCTAGAGGTTCTATTGCTAATGCAAATAAAATGGGAGATAATGGGCGTCCCTGTCGTGTGCCACATTTCAGCAGAATTTTTTGAGTCAAATTATGGTTTGTCCTGACTTGGGCTTGTGGTTATAAATGCAGGATTCTAATCCATTTACGGAAGTTAGGGCTGAATCCAATTTATTGTAATGTGGCATTGATGTAATCCCATTTGACATAGTCAAGGCCTTTTTGGCGTCTAACATTAACAGTTTCAGTCTGATCATTATAATCAACTGTGTTACTGGTGATCCTAATATTAGTGCTCATTTGTGTTCCTTTTCTAAAACTAGTCTGATCGGGGTTTATCATTGTTGTTAAAACCTTCTCCAGTCTGGTGGCCAGAATTTTGGTGATTATTTTCAGGTTGGAATTTAGCAGAGAGATTGGTCTAATGCAACAGGCAATTCTGTGGAGCTGTATCTTTTTTCAAACAACGGTAATTATAGCATCATAGAATGACTCTGGTAAACTGCAGTTGCCAATAGCTGACTAAACAATGAAACTAAATGAGGAGTCATATTATAATCTGATAACACGCTTTGTAAATATCAGTTGGGATGCCATCAGAACTTGGTGTTTTACCAGGTGGTAATTGTTTATTGCATTGCTGATTTCATGCAGTGTGAATGGGATTCCTAAGTGAGGAATTTTTATTTATTTATTTATTTTTAAAAATATTGGTAACTGGGAGAGGCACACTGAGCCAAGGCTTGTTTGCAGGTGCGGCCTGGGGGATGGGGGAGTGGAGTGAGAATAATAAGTTTATATTTACATACATTTACATATATTTACATACAATTTCAGATACTTTTTGAGAGCAACCAGAGTCGATAAAGTTGAAACATTTACATAGTATGAATTATTATAAATTTCAGGAGGGTGAGCAGATACATTGTAGCAGCAGGAGGGATAGGGGAGGAGGGATGGGGTGCAGCAGGCAGAGGACCAGGATGGGTGGAGTGGCGGTCAGGAGGAGAAGGTGAAAGTGTGTTTGAGGCAATGTAGGATGGGTATAGCTGGGGAGATCTAAGTAGAGTGTTCCAGGAGGAAGGGAGAGGGTAGGAAAAGGCAGCCTGACCAGCATTTGTATGGGGGTGGAGGAGGAAAAAGGTCCCGGACCCATTCCCTCCCCCATGGGAGTCTCTAGGACTGGGGTCTCTAGAGCGGACCAGATAGGTTGAAGAAGAAGAGGGGGAGAGGAGACTGGAGCGGTAGTAAGGGAGAGAGTGATACCAGAATTTGGAAATGAGTGTGGGGCCATGAAGTAGGTGGCATGATTTAAGGGAGGAGGAGAGAGAGAGAGAGAGTGGGAAGAATAGAGTGCAGTGGTAGGTATGTGAGGGAGCACTGGAGACAAAATGGCAGAAGGCATTAAATAGGGTGTTTAACCTAGCAAGGGACGAGGGAGGGCCGGAGTCAAAGACTACATCAGCGTAGTCAAACATGGGGAGGATCATCTTGGTAACTCCTGATGAACTTCTGGGGAGATGGCCCCAAGTTTAGGATGGAGTTTTGAATGCATATAGTCTGTATGGGCAGGGAAATCCAGACAACTGTTTAGCCATACATTCAGGCACTTGTAAGTGGGCTCAGATTCAATTGGTGTGCCATCAAGCATGTGAAAGAAGGGTGGTGGGAGATATTGGCAAGTAGTTTTTTAATTGTTATTTTATTCTTTTGGTAACTGGATAAGGTACACTAGGCACAAGTGCCTGTTTTCAGGTGAGACCTGGGAGCACTGGGAAGGTTAAGTGACTTGCTTAGAGTCACACAGTATGCAAGTGGAGATTGTGGTAATCAAACACAGGTCTGCTAGATGTACCAACCACATTCACAACTCATTACTCTAACCACCAGGCTATACTGCCAGTTTGTGAGAGGTGTTGAAAAGTATGGAGACAGTCTTCTTTGAGTTAACCTTTAGCTGTTATCATGGAACAAATGTGGTACCTGGGAGAAGTCATTCTGCGGTTTTGGCTGAACTTCCAGGGTTGAGGGGCCAGAAGAGAAAATGATGATGTCATCAGCATACGGATGGATTTGGGAGGAGATAAAGTTAGATGGGAGGTCATTTAAAAAGATGGAGACGAGGATAGGGCCAAGGATTGATCCTTGCGGGACTCCAGCAAGAATAGGGAGGGTGAGGAGAGGGTGTCACCAGCCTGGACTTGTTGGTCAATAATTAAGTTAGGCATGTCTATATCATTCAAAAACTGTTGTACCACATCAGGAGCATCCTGTTTTTCAGAATTATATAGTTCCTGATAATAATGCCTAAAAACTCAATTGATTTCTTTGGGATATGTAACCTTAGCTCTGTCTTGTAGAATTAATACATTAATGATTTAGTCACATTGCTCTACAAATACCATAGCAGAAGCAGGAGTTTGCACAGGAGTTCTCACTGGCATGCAAAGTCATAGCATGATGGTTACAAAAACCAGGGAGAACTGGGCTTTTCATATGAGGAAAGATTTAATGTTAGTACATCAAGAAATCAGCTGTGGCCTTGAAAAAAATAGATGCTGCTATGACTAATCTTGCCTCAGCTGTCTACAACATAAATACAAAAATGGAGGCCCTAACTGTAAGAACATTAGAATTATGGGAGTGTGTAAGCTCCATAGAAGATTCCTTGCAACCTCTAGCAGAAACTGTGTCAGACCATAGCACCCAATTAAAATTCCTGCTTCAGAAACTGCAGGGCCTGAAGGATCAATCTCACAGGGGGAACCTGAAATTTGCCTGAGTACCTGAGGGCTCAAGGGCTCTAGTGACTTTCTTCAACTCTTTGAAATACTAATAACTATATCTGTGAGTCGCAAATATCCAGAGGACACTAACATGCTTGACAGAGCACATTGGGGCCACTTGAACAAAACTTTGCCTGCACAATCCTCAAAGCAAGCATACACATGAACAGTGTTTACAAAACCCTGTATGTTCCAGAAAAAAGAGGCATTCTTGAGAAAAGCTAGAATTGGAGGAGGGCTAGATTATGAAAGAACAACTTTTCATACTTACCCTGACTTTAGCTGGGTGACGCTACAACAGCTAGCATCATTCCATCAAGATAAAGCCACATTAAGATAAAAAGGAAGTACTCCCCTTGCTTTCACCAACAAAATTAAAATTTTCCCTAGAAACATAGAATTTGTTGATGGAGAAGGACCACTTCTCACGCCTAGTCTGCCCAGATTGTGCTTGGTCTGCCTTCACAGGCCTAACTGGTGGCCTCCGGCAACCCTCCCTCCTTCCTGCCTATTCACCAATATTCCCATATGTCTATCCCATGCATGCTTGAAGCCCCATACTGTTTTTGCCTCCACCACTCTCTGCTGACAGTCTATTCTAGGCATCTACCAGTCTTTCAGTGAAGTAATACTTCCTCACATCCCTCTTTAACTCACCCCTCTAGTTTGATTGCATGCCTTCTTGTTCTGGTGCTGCTCCTCCTTTGAAAGAAGCTCCTCACACACTCTGTTCAACCCTGTGAGGTACTTGCAGGTCTCTAGCATGTCCCCACTCACGCTCCTGTCTTCCAGGGTGTACATGTTGCGATCCCTCAGTCTCTCCTCATAGGGCTTTGGTGCAACCCCTGCACCAGTTTAGTTACCATCCTTTGGACTGACTCAACCCTGTCTATGTCCTTTCTGAGCTGTGGCTTCCAGAACTGGACACAATACTCCAGGTGGAGTCTCATCAGTGAATCATACAGTGGTAATACCACCTCCCTCCTACTGCTGGAGATATCTCTCCCATTGCATCCCAGCATCCCACTGGCCCTACACACTGCTTTGTCACACTGCCCTGCCACTTTGAGGCCAGCAGATATAATAACAGCAAGGTTCCTTTCCTGCTTAGTAACTGACAGTACCTCACCACCCAAACCAATAATCAGTTCCTGGATTCCGATGCCCCAGGTGCATAGTTTTGCACTCTGGTGTTGAATCCCAACTGCCATGTTTCTGACCACTTCTCGCATTTCCCAAGATCCCTATGCTTGCTCTCCTCCCCTGAATGGTCAACTGAGATTTTTTACAACCCTGCTGAAGCCTCACAGGCACAAGCTGCCTCAGAGATCCCTCCTGATCAGACTCAAGCCTCTGCATACCAGGATGCACATAATAAAACTCAGTTGTCATAGTCATCCAGGTATAATTTGCTTTGTTCAAGAAAGGATCCACCAGAGTCCAGCCAGTCTGTTCCATTAACAATGACTAGGCAGCTGTGGAAGCTTCTAATGATATTTCATGCAGCCTGAAGAACTCTGATCAGGAAGTATATGAAATAAGTATGGAATAAGTATGAACATGAAGTTGGAACTGTCTCCTAACTGAACTGGAATACACGGATATGTGGGTATATGGGAACAGGGGAAAAATTGTTTTGCTCAGTATGCGAAAAGAATATCGGCTACTAACTGGTCAGAAGAGAGACTAAAGGAGGAATGATAATATGAAGGCGAAGGAGTAAAGAAAAGGAAAGAGATGGGCTTGTGGAATCCATGTAGAAACTGACCCCCCACCATGGGTTTATACTGTACAGCATGGATTACCCTTGTCTCACTATTGACGACAGTCTTCGAAAACCTTTTTTTGTAAATGTATTTATTGATAGAAAAAAAATGTTCCATGCCTGCTTAGTCCTGATATAGAAATAATAAAGAGTTATACACAGTTATACACAGTCACGGCATACTTCGTCATTTCCAAGATGGTCAACGCAGTCTACTGCGCACGCGCTACTACTAGCGCATGCACAGAACTCTCTGGACGCCATCTTGAAAATGGCAGAGTGTGCCATGACTGCTGATTCTGTTTTATTTTAAATTATAGATATTCCTCCCTCACAACCCTCCCTCTCAGCACCCACCACCACCCCACCCCAGGAAAATAAGAGTGACACTAGGGATGCCCAATCCCCAGTGTCGTAATCTGAAACCTCAGTTCTTTTGTTTGTTTTAATATTCTCCCACCTGACCCTCCCTCTCAGTGCCCACTACCACACCCAACCTCCAGAAACATAAGAGTGACACATTGGGGGATGTCTAATCCCCCAGTGTCGCGATCTGGAACCTCATTTTTATTAACCCCATAAAAAGAAAACCGTCTATCAATGTCTTTTGTGGCCATTCCTGCCCTCCACTATACCTTCCCATTCAGCACACACCCCCAATCCCTTACTTACCTTTCTGTGGTCCAATGCTATAATCCTATTTGTACCACAGACACGTCTTCACTCTTCAATGTTGGACTGTGAGCTGAGTAAATCTGGTATGCAATTCAATGTGCTGTATTTCAATAGGGTTTTGAACTTAGTAGCATAACTTGACCACTTTTCAGTATTTTTGCCCCAAACTTTCAGCACACCTATTTTGGGACACCACCTCGTGAACAAAGCAAGTGACTTTTGGTAAATCTGTCTGGAAAAGTGATTTTACAGCCATTGTAAGAAGTCACTTTTCAGGCAGGAGTTGAACATTTTCTCCACCATTGTTCATGAGGTGGGGTAATAAGATGGCTATGTTGAAAATTTGGTATAGAAATATTAAAAAACAGCAAAGTTATGAGCCTGCGTTGAATTTTGTAAACACAGGCTTGTAACTTTAGCAATTTTCAATATTTGTCCCCCAAATTTACAACCTAGCCATATCTTTACAGCACTTCATGAATGTGACAGCTGTCATTTTTCAAATCCTGGCCAAAATGATTTTTTTTAATATCTCGAAAGGTGATTTCATGGTCCCTGCATGAAATCACCTTTCAAGCAGTAGTTCAAAATTTTCTCTGCCATTATTCATGAGGTGGTTATGTTCTTAATTAAGTGTAAAAATATTTTAAAACAAAAAAGTTATGAGTCTATGATGAATTTTGCAAATGCAGGCTCATAAGTTTAGTAATATGCAATATCTGTACCCCAAATTTTTAGCATAGCCATTTCTTTACAGAACCTCATGAATGTGACAGCTGTCATTTTTCAACTCCTGCCCAAAACGTGTTTTTGCATCCTGAATGTTGATTTTGCAGTTCCTGCTTGAAATCACCTTTCAGGCAGCAGTTGAACATTTGCTTTGCCCTTCTTCATGAGGCAGGGTCATAACAAAGCTACATTGAAAATTTGGTGTACAAATATTACAAAACAACAAATTTATGAGCCTACATTACATTTTGCTAACACAGGCTCTTAGCTTTGGTCATTTTCAATGGTTTTACCCCAAATTCCTCAGCTCCAGTCCTATCAGCTCTGGCCAGAGTTTTTTTTATATGGTAGATGATGGACTTTACTTGCTTTGTCACCTCACTTCCAATAAGCATGCTTGAGCCTAAATAATGTTTTGTTAATAAAATAGGTACATGCAATCCACCCCACGGGATGCACTGGGAACAATTTGTAATAACTTAGTGTGCCTTTTTGGTCAAAAATTACAAATAAATAAATAAAATAAAATAAAATACAGCTCTGCTCTTCTGATAACTCATTTATGTTATTGTTGGTGCATGTGAGTTTAGTTATGACTTTGGAAGATGAGGTGGCATGATTTTTTGGTAGACTGCCTCTGTTTCTTTGAATTCTGACTACACTCTACTTACTTCAGCCTTCTTCAACTTGCACTTACAGTATATGCTGCATAACTAATTATCTTACCTCTCATTGTTGCCTGATAGGCCTCCCAGAGAGTGTCCTTTTGCACTTCCCCATAGTCATTTATGGCCTTAAGAGGTAGTCTTCTCTTTGGCCCACTCCTAGAATTTGGTGTCAATCAATAATACAGGGTCTATTCTCCAAGCTTGCATCCAGAGAGCCTTTGGTCCTCATAGTATAGTGAGGGTCAATGGAGCATGGTCTGATATAATGATGGGGTGAATAGAGGTGTCCAGCAAACTGTTGGTGATTACCAGGAACATAAGCCACATGACTATCCTGCTGGATAAGGTATATACCACTGAGAAGTACACATAGTCTTTGGCACTGGGATGTTACAGGTGTCATGCAGTAACTAGATTATACTACTGCATGAGTTCACCTAAGGCCAACTGTGCCTTACTGTGTGGTTCCACATGACATGAACTACTGTCTAGACAAGCCTGGTGGGTCAGGTTGAGCTTGCCCCCGTAATAATCAGGGTGGGTATATTTGAAAATCTGCACACTTCCTCATTTAGAATATGAAAAAAAAATTGGGGTCATCTGAATTGGGGCCATATACGTTGGTCAGGGCCAATGGGTCCAGGGTGACCTTCTGTGCAAGGATCCACTTGCCAGCTTTACCTTTTGGCATGTGCTGGATGGACCATTTCAGAGTTTGGTGAATCAAAATTGGTACCTCTCACTTCTTACCTATTGTTGAGCTGTGGACTTCTGCCCATTCTCACTCCCATTTGAGTTTGATACCTTCATTTCCCAAGAGATGTACCTCTTGAATGAAGGCCACTTGCACATGTGACCACTTCAGGTTAGCCAAGATCTTTTTGCATTTGATAGGGGAGTTTAGTCACCTGATGTTCCAACTCACAGCTTTAAGCTCAGTCATGAGATCCCCCGGATGCAAACTGCGACCAGTGTTCAGTAAGTAACCCCCTGAGATATTCATGGGTCTCTTTCCCTGGGATCATAATTATATTGTATATAATGGCCCTACCTATCCAAAAAGTAATCAACTTTTCCCTCCAATATGGTTCCCTCCCACACATCTGGAAACAAGTCAATGTAGTCCCAGCCATTAAATCTGGGACAGCCCAGTGATCTCTAACTATTGGCCCATCTCTATCCCCTCCCCACTCTCTAAGGCCCTAGAGAAGATTGTCAGTGACCAACTAGTCACGGATCATAATCTCCTCACTGCTGAACAACATAGCTTTAGGAACCAGCACAGCATGACTACCACCCTAACTAAGCTCCCTGAGGAACTCCACAAGGCATTAGACAAAGGTGAATATATCGGCACAGCCTTTCTTGATCTTTCCATGACCTTTGACTTAATTAGCCATGACCTCCTACTCATGAAGCTCCAGAAGCTGGGCCTGTCAGCTGAGACCACAGTGATTCTCAGACTACTTATGCAACAGAACATAAAATGCTATATTTGGAGATGTATCCTCCAGCTTGCAACCTCTTACCACTGGAGTCCCACAGGGCTCAGTCCTTGGCCCCCTGCTAGTCAGCCTGTTTGTCAACAAGGTCTTGGAATTATGTGTTCAGGCCAGAGCACTACTGTATGCTGATGACACAGTTATCTTCACCTCAAATTGCAACCTGGAGACACTGGAAAGTAACCTGCAATCTGACTTTGGCAGGGATCTGTGACTGGTTCACCTCTAACAGGCTGGTCATTAATGCCAAGGAAACCTCATCTCTTCTGTTTGGAAACACCCATGCTCTGAAGGGTGGCCCTGAGTTACACATCACAATATCATCAGGGGACCCTATTGAACAGGTTCAGATCTTCAAGTACTAGGGTATACATCTTGGCACAGCCCTGCCCTTCACATCTAATGCTGATCCCTGGTCAAACATGTCTACCAATATCTTGGCTTGCTATACAGAAGCAGGCACAACCTCACCACTGAAGTAAAAAAACAAACTCCAAGTATCCAGACTCATCATCTTGGGGACTGACTGTGGTGTTGTCATCTATTCTGCACCCAACAACACTGTACTCAAAAGAATCTCAGTAGTGTTCAACCAAGCCTGCAGATTTGTAGTCAACATGAAATCAGACTCCCACCGCTGTGACCTATACATCTCCATCAGCTGGCTTCCTTTCCACCTCTGAGATAACCTCAGCAAAGCCCTTCTACACAAATGATCACTTCTTGATCAAATGCTGCCAGGTGTCCTCAACCACTTCCCCTTGATCATGAACAACTACAGAACTTGATCTATGGGGTATCAAAAACCCTTGCCTCTCAGGAAAACTACTCTTGGCCAGTGCTTTTCTGCAAGAAGTGCAGTCAAAGCCCGGAACTCCTTGCCAACAGCCATTACTTCTCTCCCCTGCCTCTCCCCCTTTAAGGCCCAACTCATCACCCACCTTTTTCTGAAACTGCACTGCTTGTGTACCTAGTACTTATCTGCTAGTTGTAATATCATGTTTCCTTTGTAGATGCCTCCTGCAGTTGGGGATATCTGTTGTTTAACTCACTGAAGTCACTCCTTATTTAACCCTCACTCACTGGCTAAACACTCTGCCTATCACCTAGGGGGACAGCACTATGGCACTAGCATCAGGCAGGGGGGAGACTGCCACGACCTACTCTGCCACTGGATAATAGGGCAGAGGGGTAGCTATCAAACTCTAGAGGCAATTATGGTAATGTTTTACAATCTGTCTGCAAAAAGGCCATAAAATTGGTACTTTGCTGAAAACTGGACTGCCAGATTATTTAGCAGTCATCTTTGTTGCCTCTGACCTGCTCTATAGCCAATAGGAATACAAGGAGCCCAAAAGACTACAAAATGTTGACTCTTGGGAAAAGGTGAGGACTGTGTATTGGTGTCTCTTCCCTCAGTCAATCAGGTGTTGAATGAACATTCTTCATATTGATTAGGTGGATTGACAGTCTGATTTACAAATTGGAACTCTGCCCAGATCCCCTGAGACTCTGGGGGCAGTGTTAGCTAGAGACAGTCAGCTGTGAGCTTCCAGATGGCAAGGAGGCTCAGACTGTGTGCCTGAGAAGGTTTGGAGGGTTTCCTGAGGTTTCCTTAGCCGCCATTCAGGAGGCCTCTGAGGGTTTTCCACCATCTGGAAAATCAGCATTAAAGTGTGGAGCACTGTTCCTGTAATTTAAAAACCTAAATCTTGGAGATTCTGAGAGACTGTCACCAGTCCACAGCCCTAGGAGGTCCAGATCTGGTGAAGGAGGTAATTTATGTTGGCTTACTTGCAGAGCCTGAGCGACAGTGTTCCTGCTGAACTCTGCCACAGCTTCCAGCCTGCAGTGTGGTTTTACAACAGTGAAAGACTGTGTTCTGAGATCCAGGAGATTCCTGCCCATGGACAGTTGGGGAATTGGCCAGGCAGTATCACAGCCAGACAATGCCTAGTGCATCAACCTGAGGGCTGGATGCCTGGACATGTGGGTGAGATGTGTGGCCCTGGTCCCTAGGCTGATCCATCCAGTGTTGCAGAGAAGCAGAGAGCAAGCAGAGAGACTGACCCAACCAGCATTCAAGTCCAGTCTACCTCAGAGCTGCAGCCTATATCATCCTACAGCCTCATTAGACTCAGAGACTGAAAGCTCCAGAACTATTCAGAAAGTTGGAGCTTGCCCTGCCTCTGGTGATTGTATATAGTTTCTTCAAAAGTGTTCGTTTATTAAAAAGTGCACCAACACCAGCCAGCCAGTTGCAACTCATTGGGCCTGCACCAACTCAATGCCTGGGTACCCAGGAAGGACATTGGGGCCCTCAGTCAGGAAACTGGCATCAGTTGGGAGGTGGGCAAAAGTGGTTCTGTTGCTGTTGCAGTGTGGGCACTGTTTACTGTTATTCTTATTGTATTTTAAGTTAAAGGGAGTAAGACCCAGCCCTGCCCGCTCACTGCTGGCATGTTAGTATTCCTTCATATCACAACCTGTTCACACTCAGGAAGCAATTTGAAACAGGTTGCCAATTTTCTCAGTTCTCCACACTTGAAAGGTCACTTCAGTAGCTGCCACAACTCAGAAGTGATTCTCTTACCTGGGGACTTTCTTGGTCCATATCCCACCAGTGCCACTGCTCACACAGTACAGTGCTCCTTTCACTAAGGGCAAACAGCCTTCCCTTGTCAATCACTCCTGAGAAACACTTTACTTCTAGAATATGGCAACTTCAGCCTTCTTCTCCCTTTGGAGTCAAATCGTAGATTTGTCAATACCGACAGTTAAATATTCCCCAAAAGATTCCATCACAGAGGCATGAAGTGCATAAAAATTGACAGCATAGCCTTCTTATTACCTCACATCATGAACACAGTAATGACAATTTTGAAATCCCTGCCAAAATGTGATTCCGTGCCACCACAACGCCACTGCGTGACACAGGTGCGAAAACACAGTTTGACCATGGTTTGAAAAATGACAGCTGTTACATTCATGAGGGGGTGTAAAAAGATGTTTATGTTGACAATTTTGAGTCAAAATATTTAAAATTGCCAAAGGTGTGAGGGAGCATTGCAAAATTTCAACGTATGCACATAACTTTGGCATTTTTATATATTTTGACTCCAAAATCTCAACATAGCCTTCTTATCACCCCACCTGATGAACAAGGGCAGTGAAACTTTTAAAATCCCACCCGAAAGTGGATTTTGCCAAGAGACTGTGAAATCACCTTTCCAGTCAGATTTGCATACATCCACCAACACTGTTCATGAGGAGGGGTCTCATTAAGGCCATGTTGAAAATTTGGTGTAAAAATATGAAAAATGGCAAAGCTATGCATAAAAGTTGAAAACTTCTTTGAAATACATTAATTCCTCATATGAAAAAATAACTTGTTTCGTATCTCATCATACAAAACAAGATTTTGTTTCGTATCACGTGATACAAGACAAGATTTATAATGTTAAAAAAAAACATATTTTTAGGTGATTTCTGTAACAGACAAGTGCAGAATCCAGCTAAGGGGGTCCTGATAAGCAAGCTACATGTGTTGTATACACAAAGGTCGAAAACCCCATTGAAATACCTTGATTCCCCATAGGGGAAAATAATTTGATTTGTATCTCATCATAGAAAACAAGCATGAAACAAAATAACAAAATCTTGTTTAGTATCACATGATACAAAACAAGATTTATAATGTTAAAAAAAAACATATTTTAAGGGGATTTCTGTAATAGATAAGAGCAGAATCCATCTAAGAGGTCCCAATAAGCAAGCTGCATGTGTTGGCTCCTCCCCAGAATATCATTTTGGGGTTCTTAATTTGAATTTTGAGGCAAAACTGAAAACTAGATGGCTGCCAAATGAAAAAGGATGATGTCAATATGACAAAATCATTATTTTTTCATTTCATACAGCTATTTTGAGGTGCTTACTGAGCATGCTCAGAGACAATTTATGTACATTTTAAGTCAGAATAACTTTGTAACAGATTAATATTTTTCACCAAACCAGCAAAAGGCCCATCTGTGAGTCAGCCCCTTTCTACCCTGAAAATTTCAGACCAAAATTCCAAACCATTTGTGCTGTAGCCAAATTCAAAGAAAATTCCATTCAAATCAATGGGAAAAAATTAGAAAAATTCACTTTTTTCACTATCCAGATGTCAGAAACCGCACATCCAACCAGAACGAAACTTGGTACATTCAGAGATATATGCCACTAGACATGTGTGTGTGTGTGTATATATATATATATATAACATATACACACATACAGTATACATACATACATATGCCACACATATATAAATACAGAAGATATGGCATGAAGAACTCAAAAAGTACTCTCAAAGTAATGGCCCAAGAATCTGTACTAAGTACATGGAGCTGCAAATCGCTAAATTTGTCAAGGTGTCAGTACAAAATTTATGCAAAGTACCATTTTGCCCCAGAGTTAATGTGATCAACAGACAGATCAGATACATTGGCAGGGGCATTTCAAGCAAAAAGTGAGAGGTCATACTCCCTCTGTACAGGTCCTTGGTGAGGCCACATCTCGAGTACTGCGTACAGTTCTGGAGGCCATACCTAAAAAAGGACATAGACCACTTGGAGGCTGTACAGAGGAGAGCTACTAAAATGGTACAGGAACTGCATGAGGAGCAATATGGAATCTAGACTACAGCAACTGCAAATGTACTCTCTTGAGCAAAGGAGAAACAGAGGGGATATGATAGAAACCTTCAAATACATAAAGGGCATAAATAAGGTACAATCAGAAAACCTCTTTCAAAAAATGAGACCACATGAATGAGGGGGCTCAGTTTGAGACTAACAGGGGGTAAGTTTGAGACCAACATTAGTAAGTTCTACTTCACAGAGAGGGTGGTGGATCCTTGGAATAGCTTACCACCAGATGCTGTGGAGGCCAAAACAGTCATTGCTTTTAAGCTAGCATGGGACACGTGCTGCGGTGATCTTAGAAGAAGAACAGAATAGGGGGTAGACAATCTGGGCAGACTAGATGAATCACACGGTCCCCTTCTGCCACCACATTCTTATGTTCTTATAAACTTGCTAAAATTTCATCCATTAATGGTGTCTTCCCTTTTAGCAATTTATCCTCTTATATTACCTTAAAACTTCACAACCACATATGCATTTCAAAGCAGAATCCTTATGCTTTTAGACAACATAAAATTATATTATAAAGTGCAATAAATCCTGTCCGACAAGATTAAATCTAAGAATATTTTGAAATTTCACAAAAAAAAAGGGGTGGTGGTTGGTATTTAACCCTCTAACCTTTAATGTATGGGTTTGCATTTTAAAGTTCTAACTCCCACTTATTCATTGAGACAACACTTGAATGTATATTTCACTTACTCTTTAATTAATGGCCCAAGAATCTGCATTAAAGATCATGTGCAGTGGTTTTTACATATTTTTTTATAAAAGCTTGAAAGGCTGAAATTCAAGTCCCTGTGTCATGATTAGTGTTTCCTGAAAATGCTGTTTGGTTTTGTGGTTTTCTTTAAATCAGCATTTGCTAACTTGCTCTACAGTGGCTGAAAACAGTGGAGTTATTTCTGTCCTCTCAGTCAAACTTAAAGTGCAATGACATCGTTTTGGAGTAGCTTGCTGTTTCAGATTCCTAATCAGAGCAGTAGTTTGTAGAGTTAATGGTTTGCTGAACTCTCCACGTTTCCTACAAATCCAGTCTCTGGTTTGTGTTTAGATAGATCAGCTTAAAATAAATCCTTATATTCTCATAAAAAGTTGATCATTTCAGTTTCAATGCTGAAATGAAGTAATGGAAATCTTTATTTGTGAGAAAGCAGCTTGCCTGTAGCATAGCTTTCCATTCTTTCTAATCAAAAATCTGATTTTTTTTTTCGAACTATATAACACAGGGCTATTAAATGAATATAAAATAAATCAAAATTTTGTGCATTCACAGAAACTTTGTCTTTGATGTAGCCTTCATAAATACATTCATGTAAGAACATTTTTTTTCATGTCAGATTGACAAAAAGTACATATGCTTGAAATACTGTAGCAGAGTGTGATAGGCACCTGTCTGAACTCACAAATTTCAGTTCTTTGGTGGTTTCTGTGTGAAAATACATCATGTATGTGTATAACTAGAAACACTATGTGGCATCCTGATGCACCGTGTCTCTTCCCCCAGAGCTGAGGCAGTTGCAGTGTACTGCCACCTGTCCCTGCCCCACAAGCCCCATGCCTTCTGCTCCACATTTGAGGCTGCTGCATCCTACTGCCCACTGTCTTCTCCCACAGAGTCAGGGATTGTGCACCCTGCTGCCTCCATCCCCTGCCTAAAGAATCAGGGCTGCTTCACCCTGCCGCCCCCTACCCAAACAGTTGGGGTTGCTGCACCCTGCTGCCCTCTCTCTCCCACCCTCACAGTTAGTGAAGCTATACCTGTTGCCCCCTGTTCTTGTCTCCACAGTCAGGACTGCTGTGCTATGCTAAGCCCTAGAGTGCCAGGTTCCCTTCCTCCAAAGCTGGGGCTGCAGTACCATGATGCCCTAGCAACCAGAGGTGGGGCTTTTGCTATACCCTGCTACCCACTTCCACTGCCCCAAATGGGCAGGGCTGCTGCACCACCCGTACCCCATCTCACAGTCAGGGCTGCAGTACCCTGATGCCCCCTGTGTTCTGCACTACAGTTGAGACTTCTGTATCATGCTGTCCTCTATCCCCTGTCACCAGAGACAGGGATGCTGCACCTGCTCCTTTCTACACAGTTGGGGTTGCTATGGCCTGCTGTGCTCTAGAGCCCCATGCCTCAGCTGTTTGGGCTGCTGCACTATGCTGCCACTTGCCACAAGATTCAGGGCATTTGCTGCACCCTGTTGTATGCTTCCACAGTTGAGGCAGTTTCAACCTGCTGTCCCCCTGCCACCAGAGTCAGATCCTTTGCTACACCCTGCTGCCCACATCCCTTCTCCCAAACAGACATGGCTGCTGTACCCTGTCCCACAATTTGGGCTAATGTATCCTGATGCCACCCCTATTTCCTGCCTGAACATTCAGGGCTGCTGCACCCTGCTACCCTCTGTTCCCACCCCCACAGTCAGGGCCATGGTACCCTATTGCCCCCTGTTCCTATCGCCACAGTCAGGGCTGCTGTGCTGTACTACACTCTAGTCTCATGCTGCCTGCATCCACAGTTGGGGCTGCTGAACCCCGCTACACACTTACATTGTCCCAAATGGGCTGGGCTGCTGCACAATGTGTACCCTGTGGTATTGTCAGGGCTGTTGTACCCTGATGCCCACCTGTGTCCTGCCCCACAGTCAAGGCTTCTGCACCATGCTGCCCTTTGTCCCCTGCCACCACTGTGCCCTGCTGCACCATACAGCCCCTTGCCTCCACAGGCAGGGGACAGGGTGCAGCAAATGCTATTACTCTTGTGCTGACCCCTTCTAGAACAGCTGGGGTTGCTGCACCCTGCTACTCTCTCTCTCTCTCACCCTCACAGTCAGGGCACTGCACATGTTGCCCCCCATTCCTGTCTGAGACGAGTGTAGTAAAGGATCTGACTCTGTTGGCAGGGGGACTGCAGGGTGCAACTGCTTCAGCTCTGGAGGCATGCAAGGGGGGTGCAGCAAATGTTCTGATTCTTGTGGCAAGTGGCAGCATGGTGCAGCAGCCCTGCCTGCAGAGGCATGGGGCTCTAGGGCACAGCAGGCCACAGCAACCCCAACTGTGTAGAAAGGAGCAGGGTGCAGCAGACCTGTCTGTGGGTGATGGGATAGAAGACAGCATGGTGCAGAAGCTTCAACTGTGGGGCATGACACATGGGGCATCAAGGTACAGCAGCCCTAACTGTGAGATGGAGTACACATGGTACAGCAGCCCTGATCATTTGGGACAATGGAAGTGGGTAGCAGGGTGTAGCAAAAGCCCCACCTCTGGTGGCTAGAGCAGCATGGTGCAGCAGCCCCGGCTATGGGTGATGGGATAGAAGACAGCATGGTGCACAAGCTTCAACTGTGGGGCATGACACATGGGGCATCAAGGTACAGCAGCCCTAACTGTGAGATGGAGTACACATGGTGCAGCAGCCCTGATCATTTGGGACAATGGAAGTGGGTAGCAGGGTGTAGCAAAAGCCCCACTTCTGGTGGCTACAGCAGCATGGTGCAACAGCCCCGGCTATGGAGGCAGGGAACCTGGCACTCCAGGGCTTAGCATAGCACAGCAGCCCTGACTGTGGAGACAAGAACAGGGGCCAAAAGGTGCAGCATCCCTAACTGTGAGGGTGGGGGAGAGAGGGCGGCAGGGTGCAGCAACCCCAATTGTTTAGGCAGGGGGAGGCAGGGTGCAGTAGTCCTGATTCTTTAGGCAGGGGATGGAGGCAGCAGGCTGCACAATCCCTGACTGTGGGAGAGAAGACAGTGGGCAGCAGGGTGCAGCAGCCTCAAATGTGGAGCAGAAGGCAGGGGGCTTGTGGGGCAGGAGACTGGTGGCAGTAGACTGCAGCTGCCTCAGCTGTGGGGCAGAGACAGGTACATTGGGATGCCACATAGTGTTTCTAGTTATACACATACATGATGTATTTTCACACAGAAACCACCAAAAAACTGAAATGTTTGAGTTCTGACAGTACATGTGCTTGAAATACTGTAGCAGACTGTGACAAGCATCTGTCTGTCAATCTGACATGGAAAAAAATGTTCTTACATGATTGTATTTATGAAGGCTACATCAAAGATGAACTGTTTCTGTGAAAGGACAACATTTAGATTTATTTTATATTCATTAAAGAGCCCTGTGTTATAGTTAGAAAAAACCTGAGGTTTCAATAGAAAGAACAGAGCTGTGATATAGACAAGCTGATTTCTCAGAGGAAAGATTTCCACTACTTCAGTTCAGCATTGCAACTGAAATGAACAGCTTTTTAAAGGAAGAGAATGATATATTTTAAGCTGATCTATCTAAACACAAACCAGAGACTGGGTTTGTAAGAAACCTGGAGAGCTCAGCAAACCATAAACTCTACAGAGTGCTGCTCTGATTGGGAATCTGAACCAGCAAGTTACTCCAAAATGATGTAATCGCTCTCCAAGTTTGACTGAGACAGAAATAACTCCACTGTTTTCAGCCACTGTAGAGCAAGTTAACAAATGCTGGTTTAAAGAAAACCACAAAACCAAACAGCATGACATTTTCAGGAAACACTAATCGTGACACAGGGACTTGAATTTCAGCTTTTTAAGCTTTTATTAAAAATATGCAAAAACCATTGCACATGATCTTTAAGTAAGTGAAGCTGAAAATCACTAATAATTTCTCAAGGTGTCAATGCAAAATCCATGCAAATTACCATTTTGTCCCAATGTTCATGTGATCAACAGAGATAACCTGAATTTTGAGTATATCTGCTACACTAAACAACCATCGTCATTTATTTAGTTCTCAGGTGACACCTCACCTCCATCTACACCTGGTCTAAGAGTTGGGGAAAAATAGCATGTAGAATGCAAATATAATAGCTTCAGATATGTTAACAGCATACGAACATACGAAATTTGCCAGCAGATAAAGGCCTAGAGGTCTATCAAGTCTGCTCGAATGTGCAGCTAGCACCCCTTATTCTGCAGCTGCACCTCCCTTCCACCCTTCCCCTTCATTAACCCTCCCCCTTGTCCTGTCCCATCCTCGTTTGAAGCAGTCCACTGTTCTACTGCATACCACTTCTGCAGGTAACTCATTCCACCCAGCCACCACCCTCTCTGTAAAAAAGTGTCTCCTCATCTCCTCCTGAACCTTCTTCGCCCAGTCTCATATCATGGCCCTGGTGTCCCTCCCTCCTTCTTTGAACAGCCCTCTGTACCTGTCTTGTTTATTCCTTTCATGTATTTAAAGGTTTCAATCATGTCACCTCTGTCTCTCTCCTCCCCAGTGAGTACATGTTCAACTCCTTCAACCTCCTCTCGTATGATAAGTCCCACAGCCCCTTGATCATCTTTTTGCCGCCTGCGCCTGCACCCTCCAGTAACTTAATGTCTCTCTTCAGAGATGGATGCCAGTACTGCATGCAGTACTCCAGGTGTGGTCTAACTAATGACCCATACAGTGGCAGAATCACCTCCCTCCCTCCTCGAGATATACCTCTGCAATACAACAGCATTTGTTGGCCTTGCAGCTGCCTTCCTACATTGTGCCGAGTTGTTCATTGACCCTGTAATGAGCACACCCAGATCCTTCTCCTCCTCGGTCTGGGCTAGCTCACCCCCAGCTGGTAACTCCTCCTGGGTTCTTCATCCCAAAATGCAGCACCTTACACTTTTGGCATTAAACCCAGTTGCCAGGTGTCTGACCAGGTTTCAAGCTTTGCCAGATCATCCTGCAACCCCTGCCATCCCCTAGGTCATCCACAACTGCCTACCTTGGTATCATCAGCAAACAGACTGATCTTGCTCTCGATGTCCCATGATATGTCTGCAATGAATATCCCAAACAACACTGGTCCCAACACCAAGCCCTGTGGAACACCGCTCGTCACTGCCCTTGGGTGTGAGAGCTCCCACCCACCACCACCCTCTGTTGCCTTCCTGCAGCCAGTTTCCTACCCATCTTACCAGCTTTGCACCCCCCTGTGCTTACTAACTTCCTTCCCAGCCTTACATGTGGCACTGAGTCGAATGCCTTACTGAAGTCCAGATACAGGATATCCACTGCACGCCCCTGTCCAGTTGCCTAGTTACCCAGTCATAGAACTCGACCAGGTTGGTTTGGCAGGATCTGCCACATTGAAGCCATGCTGTCTGCTGTCCTGTAGTCCTTGGCCTCTAGGAGGGCCACCAGCCTCCTTCAGGATAGTCTCCATGCTTACCCACGATGGATGTGAGGCTCACTGGTCTGTAGTTTCCCAGTTCATCCTTGGGGCCACTCTTGTGGAGGGACACCACATGAGCCATCCTCCAGTCCTGAGGCACACACCCCAAATGTAGTGAGGCATTAAATAGGTTCAAAGGTCCTGCAAGGACCTCTGCCAGCTCCTTCAGTACCCTGGGGTGGATGCCATCTGGGCCTGACGCCTTGTCCACCCTCAGTGCCTTCAAACCCTCTCGAACTCTGCTCTCCATGATTTCCCCATTTGTCACCACTTCCCACCCTGCTTCTGCTATTTCTCCCACCTTGGGTGTCAACCCGCTCTTCTCTTTAGTAAATACTGAGCAGAAGTACTCTTAGTGCTTCCGCCTTATCGCACCCTGCTTCTACCCAACCCCCCTCCTTCCTAATCCTTTTTATGTGGTCCTTACAGCTCCTTTTCTCCATGATGTACTTAAAGAAGTCCTTCTCCCTTCTAATGCCTTGTGCCAGCCTGAGTTCAGAGATGCTTGGCCCCTTCACTGCTCTTGTCACCTCCTTCCGATTCTGTCAAGCACTCCTCCCGTCCTCCCCTTCCTGTTTTCATGTACTTCCTAAAGGCAGCTCTTTCCTCCTTACCTTTCCATGACCTCCTTGCTCAACCAGATCAGTTTCAGCCCCAGCCTTCTTGCTCTGGGCTTTGCAGCAGGTTTTGCTGCCTCCACTATCCCCAACTTTATGAGCTCCCACCTCTGGTTAGTGTCCATATTAGATTGAATTCTGCCAGGTACCCTTTACCACTCCATCCTCCCAAAGTCGGCCTCCTGAAGTCCAGCACTATTGTGCCAGATTCCACTCCTTCCTTGCCCATATCCAATGTGAGCCATACTGAGTGGTGGTCACTCCCTGACAGTGGTTCCTCCACTGTAAGTTCTCTCACAAAGTCCCCATTTGCCAGCACAAGGTCATGGGTATTCCCTAACCTGGTTGGTTCACTGACCATTTGCAGCAGAAAGCTGTCTTGGAAGGCATCCAGCAGTACCTGCTCCCTTCTGTTCCTGGTTGTTGGGGTG
This sequence comes from Neoceratodus forsteri, assembly GCA_016271365.2. Classification (NCBI taxonomy): domain Eukaryota; kingdom Metazoa; phylum Chordata; order Ceratodontiformes; family Ceratodontidae; genus Neoceratodus; species Neoceratodus forsteri. Next base: position 1,701,387,495 of record CM028129.1, on the reverse strand, counting down.
CTCCAGTCCACTCCTGGCATGTTGAAGTCCCCCACAATCAGCACACTACCCTTCTCGCAGGTCCTCCTGATCTGTCCTGCTAGTTCTCTGTCTAACTCCTCCGTCTGAGATGGTGGCCTGTACACCACTTCCATTCTAAGAATTCTATTCTTGGAATCCTGGATTTGCATCCAAAGTGACTCCATACTACCCTCCTCCCCTTCTTCCCTTACACACTTCAGTCCTTCCTTCATATAGTGCCACCCCCCCTCCTTTCCCAACCACCCTGTCCCTATGAAATAACCTGTACCCTGGTACAGACAGGTCCCAAGTCATTGTATTGGGTGGCCCATGTTTCTGTGATGGCTGCAATGTCCACCTCTCCCTCTGCCATGAGAACCTGTAACTCTGCAGTTTTCCTCCCAAGGCTCCTAGCATTAAGGGTAACCACCTTCCACCTCCCCCCCTCCCATCCTGCCCTCCTTTCCTAGCATCACCAACAGTACTTGCCGTTTGTCCTTTGTCACTGCTATGGGGGGTAAGCTCATATGGTTTCCCAACCTGTGGTCTCTGCATATCTCTTCCCCAACTGCCACCCCCCCCCCACTCCTAGTTTAAATTCCCAACTTCCTCTATGTACTCCTCATCCTCTGTTTCAACACTTTCTTTCCCTCCTCACTCAAGTGTAGTGAGCATGTCAATAATGAACAGAAAACACCACCAGTAGTTGATTTAAATTACATATTGTTGTGTTCCCTTTACAGAGTCCCTGATACCAGCTGGTTAACTTTGAAAAATGTAAGCATTAAACACAATTCAGTTTATCATTCAAACATTTCTGCAGTCTTTTTTTTCCCCACATGGACTTTATCCTACTGCCCCTCCCCATCAGAAGCCTTCTGCTGCCGACCCCCACCCCCAGCCCTATCACCCCACCTCCAGGACTTACCCCATCTACTTCTTACCTCTTTGTGTGAGTGGGTGTCATGGATGTGGTGATGCGGCGCCTTCAAGGTCACGTTATCATCCTGCAGACAGTAATTATTTTCCACCCATTACTGACTCAGAGCCCATGGTGTACAACTGGTCATGTGTAGACTGTAAAGGCAGTGCATGCTTTCCTCACCTACCTCCAAGTTTCAATTATGAAGACTGCTGCTGTTCCACCTACCCTCCACTAAGTGGCAGCCAAGCAGTGGTATACACTGTTGCCCCCACCTTGAATGAGGAAATCCATTGATGGACGCTAAATCTTCCTTCCCTGCCAGCCTATGAGTGGCCTTGGTCCATTCCCAAACCCAGGTCGTTGGTACGGTGGGAGGTGAAGCGGCCAGCATTTCAGCCCTCCATTGCACTGGCCAAGCTACAAGTTTACTTTACCTCAGATTTCATTAGGCAATATTGTTCGTGTCCCTGAGGGGGACTGAAGCAGCAACCCACTGTTTTACAGTTCTGTACTTTTAACTTCTGTACCATTCAGCCAGAACTATATTTTTGCAATTCTTTGCATTTTTCTTTATTACAGAGGGAAGTGACATAAAAAGGAGATTACGGTCCCTTGGGCTTTATTAGCTCTGGCTGATTTTCTGCACATGACATCATGATGCCCTGTTCATGACATCATAATTATCTCCGCAGCAACAGACTGGGATGCCATAAAGAGAACAGCGACTGCAGAAGTAGACAAGCAAAGTAAATAGGGCAGAGATCATGTTTCCATGCAGATGTCCATGGTAATAAACAAAAAAGGGTGACAATTATGAAAAGGTTGAAAATAAGCTAAACTGTGTGTCGATATTATGGTTTTTGGAGTTGTCCCAACAGCATTAGGGGCTCTATAAAGCCCTGTTGCAGTGCAAAGAAACATTCAGCATTGACAGATGCTTGTATGTTTAAAAACAACTGCAGAGGTTGAGAATTCAACCTAGCAGGTATTCTGCTAGTTAAAACTTTGGTTAAGATTCTGGGTGCTCTTTGTGGCCATTGGATATGGCCTTAACAAACTGAGAGGAGAAACATGTAGTGACTAAAGTCTTGGATGAACTAGTGGAAGCAATGGCAACTATCAAAACAAGGTTTGGGCAGAGCCAATACGGTTGCTATGTCATTTTAAGAGTGCTCACAGGCTCCAAGAACAAAATACAGTTTTCTTTCAGTGGAAAAAAGAGCCTGCCTTGCCCAAGATGTCCGCCATAACTGTGCACATGCACAACCTCACCACTACTGTGGATATGTGTAACCCCCCTGCAAATGGGGGTTCCCAAAAGACTTCCAGGAGCTTGCTTGAATGCTCCAAGCCTGAATGGTGTTTGGCATTTAAGCCATTTATCAGTGAGTGTTTTTAGGGCCTCTGGTACTGTCTCTTTAAGAGCTGTCTGCTTGCAGACATAATTAGTTTGTATGGGGGACTGTGTGCTTCTCTGAGTACCACTTGAGCTGCTGCCAATTCACTTCATTTTGCAGTCACTAGAGTGCAAAGGAACCTATCTGAAAGATGTAACTGTTTGCCAGAAATTATTTAGAGTAATAATGAAATTACAGTTTGTCTAACCTGCTTTCTTTGCAGTCAGAACTGTGTCTGCTAGTTCCCCATTCTAGTTTTGAACTGCTGAACTGGACCAATCAGTGTGGGTAAGCTAGCTCTAAAATGGTGTCTTGGACGAATCAGAACTTGGACTCATAATCTGAGCCAGCCACAAGAGGATTGTATGGGCAGTGACTCTGGGAGATGTAGTTTAGACTTCAGTGCCTTTTTGGACCAACAGCAGCAGTCTATTGTGAGTGACAGCCAATCCAGTCAAGAACTGGGAGGAACTCAAAGGAAGTGCCCGGTTTTGTCGGTTGGAGTTTGAGTTGAGCTTTGGCAGTGAAGAAGGAAGGAGCCCTGTGCTTTTTCAGTGTGCAGTTTTAGTCAAAAAACGTGTGTAAGGCCCAGAGTTCCAGTCTGCAGCTTGTTAGGACTGAATCCGTCCTGTGAAAAGAATCAAAGGATCTCTGAAGAGTAGAAACCAGGCTCACCCTGTAGAAGACTGGAGGAATTGCTGAAAATTACACTCGGTCTGTCAGGAACTGAATCTGCTGTGTGTTCTCCCGGGTATTGTGCAGTAATTGCGATCGGGATACAGATGCAGCCTGCCTGGTATAGTGCTTTCTTTTATATGGATGTGTGAAGAGGTTTGTGCACCTCAAGTGAGCCCTGCTGACATTGAAGGACCCTATCTTATTTGGAGGTCGTGAGTACTAATTCAGGGTCGCTCCCTGTTGAATTGCCACATTAAATCCAAATGGAATTACTGTACTGCTGACTGTTTAATTCTCCTTTTCTCTGTGTGAAAGGGCCCCTACCAGCTGCCACGGTTTGGACTAGCCACTAGGGCTTAGGTACCCAGGGACAGTAACTGATAGGGATAGGCCTGTGCACAGAGCCATAGGTAGATTATTAGAGTGATAAGCTAATTAACCTGATTTCCCCCTGTCCTTGTTATATTCCCCTAAATAAATCAGAGCTGCTTGTTTCAGCAAAGTTATACTGCCTGAGGTATTTGTCTATGTTAAAGTACTGTACTGTGATTGTTGCACTGTATCTCATTTCACAGGAGGTCCCAGTGCCGGAACCAGACCTGGGGTAAGTGTATACTGTGAAGGTAATTCTGATATATTGTGTGGGCCACTAGTGGGAAGAAAGGGGGTTGCAGTGTCCCAGAGGGCTGTGACCAAGTTAGTTTAACTATTGCAAACCCTGACCTCTGGGTGGAGGCACCTGCCATTGGATCCAGGCCCTCAACCTGTTAGTGGCAAATCAGGCAGGGGTAGTAGCCCCTGGGATAGCGCCATCTAGGGGTTACATCTTGGAGCTCACCGCTGGGATTGTGTGTCCTCTAGTGGCCATATTTACAGAACCACTGTTAAGAAAAAATGGGTACCCCGACAGAAGTGGCTGTGCACGGCTGGTGGAGTGGTGTACTGGGGAGGAGATCGACCCCAAAATGCTATGCTTATCCTGGACATCCCCTGGTATCAATACGGACACTGTGCAGGGAGTACTTTCCAAGGTGGAAGGTTTACAAAACCCTGTGGTGGTGGGTGGCATGCTAATCTGCTCACCCACACTTTCCTGGCCCTAGTAGAGTTTAAGGATCCCATAGATAGCTCCAAAGTGCCACAGACCATTACCCAGAGGAGCCCTCACTGCTTGGAGAGTGATAACTAAGGACAGTAAAGACCCGGGGAATCAGCCCCACCACTATCTGAAACTTTTGAGGAGAAATTTGCTGAATGGTTGCTGGGAGAGGGAAACTGTGGAGGACTTGAAGAAACTATTCTTGCCACCTGGGGTGTTTCTCCCCAACACCCTCTCCTGCTCCAGTGCCCGTAATGGTGGCTGGAACCAATGCAGACTCCTATTTCTGCACCTGCCATTAGTCCACGACTCTTACCGAAGGTTGAGGATCTTCTCTGGCACCTCCCACCCCCAAGGGAGGATGACTGGGAGACCTGGATAGACTATGTTGCCCCAAGTGCTAGAATGGCAATGCTCGGAAGGCGAAAGCGAAAGAGGGTTAGTGAGAGCCTCCGAGGTCCTGCCCTGGCTACCATCCGTGCTAAACGGGGCAGTAACCCTGAAGCGACTGCACAGGGCCTATCTTGAGGCCTTGGAGAATGTATGGGAGCCCAGATTCTGATGAGGACCTATGGTGGAGAGTAAGAAATGCACAACAGTACCAAGGGAGTTGTTGTCTGTGTATGTCTCTCGGCTGGAAAAATTGTTGCAAGAATGCCTCAGAAAGGGTAGTTTGCCAGCGATTGAACTGGACCGAACCAGACTGGACAGAATCCTTAAGTCTGCCCTTCTCAGAACTGCTGTTGCTTCAGTTACGCCTGGCAAATCGACTGGAATCCCCACCTCCTATGATGAGTTAATGAGAGAAATTCGAGGAGTTGAGAAAGGCGACCTCGGAGGTACCTGCACCAACAGCTGTGGCTACGACCCGAGTGACTGAGGGTGACCCATCAAGTGAAGTCTAGCAGAGGTTGACAGTCAATGAGTGCTCTGACAAGGAAAAGATATGCCACAATGAGGCGAACTGTTGAGAGAGATCCGAATTCAAAACAGTCCTTTATGAAGGCCACGCTGCAAGTACGGCCCTGACCTATATCCGACTGCATCTGCTATGGGTGGGGTACCCACCCATGTATCTCCTGCTGATAACAGCTCCAAACTCAATTCCTTGACCATGGAAGTGGAGAAACTGACGAGATGTCTCCAAATGCTTATCACGCGCATGAGACAGAGATGGCACCCAGGTTTCCAGTTAGTAATACCCCGCCCTGGCTCCCAGTGTGGCGCCTCGCCAGCTCAAACTCCAGAAAGTATGTTTTGCTATAATTGTGGGAAAGATGGGCACATGAAAGGGAATGCCAGTCCCAAAAGACACTGACAAAGTTGCATATAGGCTACAAGGAAGCTTGGAGAACAAATCAGTGGTTAAGAGGTGCACGACATGATCCCAGTGAGGGCACCAAAAATGCTAATTCACGCCCTTTGTGGCAAGGTCAGTTGCCCAGGTCCCCACTACCGCCTCTCCAGACTGGTCCAGAATAGTGGGTCCTCCATGGAACCACTGTAAAGGTGAATGGAGTGTCTACAAGAGCTGTATTAGACAGTGGCTCCCAAGTGACAATTATGTTCCAGGATTGGTATCAGAAGCATTTGTCAGACATACCCTTACAACCATTAGAAGGACTGCATGTATGGGGGTTAAGTGAGAAGGCCTACCCCTATTCCGGGTATATCCGAATTTGCTGTCTTTCCCACCTCCGTGGCTGGGTGGCCGAACAAGTAGAGACCCTAGCCTTAGTGTGTCCCCCACTGGACTGTATGATGGTGTCCCTTTGTTGATTGGAACAAATGCTCATATGTTCGGAAGGCTGGCACAGTTGTGTTATGAAAACAGGGGTCAAAGACTAGTAGAGCTTTAAGAGTTCCGGCTTTAATTAAGAAGGCCTATGAGGCACAGAGATGCTGAAAACAGAACCAGAGGAACCGGTCGGAATTGTATGGAAGAAGGATCCTGAGTCTCTGATCCTGGCACCAAATGCCCAGTGTACCTTACAGGAGAGGTCCGTATCAGAAAGGATGTTAAGAATAAAATATTAATGTTGGATGCACCAGGCGATGGAAAATTGCCAGAGGGACTGCTGGTCAAGCTTAGTATTTTGCCCGCTAGAGCCCATGCTTATGCCAGAAGGGTAATGGTCCAAGTTCATAATGTGTCTGAAAGAGACATTCGAGTAAACAGAGGTTGCATCCTGGCTAATGTGCATTGTGCAGACACTGCAGTGCTACCCAGCAGCAAGAGTTCAAGGAAGAATGACAGAGTAACGCCTACTACTTGTTTGATTTCGGCGACTCCCCGCTGCCAGCTGAATGGAAAGTGAGGATCAGTGAGAAGCTTGCCCAGAGAGACCAGGTGTTTTCTTTAAAGGAATGGGATGTAGGATGCGTGCAAGGAGCTGAGCACAATATCCGGCTGCATGACGAAAGACCATTTCGTGAGAGGTCTCGACGCCTGGCACCTGCTGACATAGATGATGTGAGACGGCATCTGCAAGAGATGTTAGCTGCTGGTGTAATACAAGAATCCAGAAGCCCTTATGCTTCCCCCATTGTGGTAGTGAGGAAAAAGAATGGAACAGTAAGGATGTGTGTGGATTATCGCACCTTAAACCGGCGGACTATCCCTGATCAGTACACAATGCCCCGCATTCAGGATGCTTTGGACTGCCTAAACGGGAGCAAGTGGTTCTCTGTGCTGGATCTCCGCAGTGGGTACTACCAGATCCCGATGGCCCCAGAGGACCGTGAGAAGACGGCCTTTATCTGTCCGCTTGGCTTCTATGAATTCATGAGGATGCCTCAAGGGATTTCAGGTGCCCCAGCCACTTTTCAACAATTGATGGAGCGTGCAGTGGGGGACATGAACTTACTAGAGTGCCTGGTATACCTAGATGATGTTATTGTGTTTGGCAGCTCACTGGAGGAACATGAGAGCAGATTATTTAAGGTATTGGACCGACTGGAGGACTTTGGCCTTAAACTGTCCATTGATAAGTGTCAATTCTTTCAAACATCAGTAAAGTATGTGGGACACATAGTATCCACCGAGGGAATAGAGACCGACCAAGTAAAGTTGAGGCCTTGACCACCTGGCCACAGCCCAAAATCTAAAGAACTGCAAAGATTCCTGGATTCTGTGGTTATTATCAGCGCTTCATCAAGGACTATTCAAGAGTGATCCGCCCTTTACTTAACCTTACTCAAGGGTATCCCCAACCCACAAAATACCAAAGTCAGCGTCCCTCAAGACTGAAAGAGTGTATTTTCATCCGAGTGAAGTATTTGGGGCCCGCTGGACTCTGATTGTGAGACTGCTTTCATGAGATCATATATCAACTTACCCATGCTCCAGTGCTGGCCTATGCCGATCCAAGAAAACCTTACGTCCTGCACACTGATGCTAGCTTGCAAGGGTTGGGGCTGTGTTGTACAAGAGCACGAGAATGGCCTGAGACCAGTGGCCTTTGCCAGTAGAAGCCTGACCCATCCGAAAAGAACTATCCTGTACATAAGTTAGAGTTCCTAGCTTTGAAGTGGGCTATTGTTGACCAATTCCATGAGTACTTGTATGGGGCTAAAATACTAGTAAAACTGACAATAATCCTTTGACCTATGTGCAGACCTCAGCTAAGTTGGATGCCACTGGCCATAGGTGGCTTTCTGCATTATCTACATATGACTATGCTCTCGAATACCGAGCAGGTCTGAACCACATAGATGCTGATGCTCTCTCCTGGAGGCCTGTTCCCCAGAATGATTGGGTCCGATTGGCAGAACCTGACATTCGGGCACTGTGCCAGAAGTTTGACAGGGAGGAACAAATGTCCACGGACGCAGTGGACTGCATGGTGGATTGCTTGGGAGCCTCTGAGAATTGCATACCTGCTGCTATTGCCACTTTTCTAAAATAGACATTGGTGCACTGCCTCAGCTGGACAATGACAGTATTCGGCGGGCTCAATCCGCGATCCCATGATCAAAGCAGCTTTAGAAGCCCTCTATGCAGGAAAAGATGTGTCCAAATTACGCTCCACTGATTTGAGAACTGCACTGTTATACAAAGAAGGTCCTAAGTTGAAACTGATCAATAAACTGTTATACAGAGAAACAGTAGACAGAGGGGGACAAGTAGACAAACAACAACTAGTGCTGCCCACTGCCTTCGAGACTCAGTACTGAGGTCCTTGCACAAACCACATGGGGCACCTTGGTATAGACAGAACACTTGACTTGGTGAGATCCAGATTCTATTGGCCTAAGATGGGGCTGATGTGGAGCAACACATTCGAACTTGTAGTAGCTGCTTACAGAGAGAAAGCTTTGCCCTGAAGGGCTGCCTTGTTAACATCACCACCAGTGCACCCATGGAGCTGGTCTGTATTGATTTTCTGAGTTTGGAGTCAGATCGAAGAAATATCAGTAATGTGCTGGTGGTCACTGACCATTTCACGAGATATGCCCAAGCTTCCCCACCAAAGACCAGAAAGCATCCACTGTGGCCAAAGTACTTGTAGAAAACTTTTTGTTCACTATGGGGCTCCACAAAGAATCCATTCTGATCAAGGGAGAGACTTTGAGAGTCGTCTGATCAAAGAGATGCTTTCTCTGTGGGGAGTGAAAGTCCAGAACCACTCCTTACCACCCAGAGGACCCACAGCCTGAACGTTTCAACGCACTTTGCTAGATATGCTAGGCACCCTGCACCCAAAGGACAAGCCTAGATGGAGCCAACAAATTAGCACCCTGGTACATGCTTATAACTGCACCAAAGTGATGCCACTGGATTCTCCCCTACCGCCTGATGTTTGGAAGAGAAGCTCGACTACCAGTAGATGTGTGTTTGGGGTCTCTCCTGATGGGGTTCAAGCTGACAACTATTTACAGTATGTGCAAAAGTTAAAGGCCCAGCTAACTCATGCGTACCAACTGGCTCAAACCATGGCTGCCAAAAGAAATCTGGCCAACAAAGAAAGGTATGATAAAAGGTGAAAGCACAGGAACTCCAGGAGGGAGATCGGTATTGCTAAGAAATCTGGGACTGCATAGCAAGCACAAGATTGCTGACAGATGGCACCATCTCCTCACATTGTAGTGGGCAAACTAGATGATCTGCCAGTGTACAAAGTAAGGCCTGAGAATAATTCAAAGATGTAAAACATTGCATAGAAATCATTACTGCCCATTGGACAAATCTTAATTGAGTCTGAGCCCTAGAAGATCCCCTCTGGACCAGTGACTAGAGCTGCTGAAGAAAAGATCAAGAAGTCTGCACCTACAGAAGCAAAGTTAAGTGTTCCACTCCACAAGTCCCAGTTGAGCATGACTGTCAGTCCATATCGGAAGAAAGTGAGAGTGACTTTGAATACTATCCTTCTACGAACTGAGTCAATTGTTTCGGGCAATCCCTAGTCAATACTGGAGATGAGCTGGGCCTTCTGGACTGTCTAAGCCCCAGCTTCATCCCTGGAAACAATGCTCCCAGAAAGTGAAGTGCAAAGCATCAGATCAGATGAAATGGAATCATTGTGCATGGTTGAACTGTTTGAGCTTTCAGGAGGAAAATGATAGATTGGGGCAGACTGGTGATACACCGAACAAGAAGAATATTTTGAGTGCCCTGACAGTCCACTGCCAGTGTCCGAAAGCTCTCCATACGAGCCAAATGTTGTGGACTCAGAAACTGTAACTCCTGGAGCTGAAAGTGCCCAAGTTCTAGCCTCTCTACCCCATGGAGACTCCCCTGACAAGTGAGACAATGCTGAAAATGAGGCTCAGAGTGCAGAGACTATAACAGTTCCCCTAGAAAGACTGGTCGAGCTGTAAAGCCTGTGGTGCACCTCAGTTATGATTCACTTGGGAGGCCTGTGGACTTGCCTCTCAATGTTGTCCATAAAGGAGTGTATGTGTCCCAGCTCATTGCCCAAACTGAGCATCAGTGCCCAGCTCAAGTTACTTGTTGCCCTCTAAGTATGGTGCCTGCCCCATCCAGCCCCAAGGTAACTGATAGGAAGGGCCCCTCTCTTCAGGTTTCATGTACAAGAGGTAATAACTTGAGTTATGGTACAATGTGTTTGTAATACTGTGTAAAGAGGACGATACTGCAATGTTTCAGAAATGTGTTCTTGGTAAAATGATATATGACTGATGATTACGTATGCGAGCCTAATGCAAATGTATATGGTTGCAGTTAAAACTTATGGTACTTGCTTGCCACGCCAAGCTTTCCCAGGCTAGAAGGTGTAACCCCTGCAAATGGGGGTTCCCAAAAGACTTCCAGGAGCTTGCTTGAATGCTCCAAGCCTGAATGGTGTTTGGCATTTAAGCCATTTATCAGTGAGTGTTTTAGAGCCTCTGGTACTGTCTCTTTAAGAGCTGTCTGCTTGCAGACATAATTAGTTTGTATGGGGGACTGTGTGCTTCTCTAGTACCACTTGAGCTGCTGCCAATTCACTTCATTTTGCAGTCACTAGGGTGCAAAGGAACCTATCTGAAAGATGTAACTGTTTGCCAGAAATTATTTAGAGTAATAATGAAATTACAGTTTGTCTAACCTGCTTTCTTTGCAGTCAGAACTGTGTCTACTAGTTCCCATTCTAGTTTTGAACTGCTGAACTGGACCAATCAGTGTGGGGTAAGCTAGCTCTAAAATGGTGTCTTGGACGAATCAGAACTTGGACTCATAATCTGAGGCCAGCCACAAGAGGATTGTATGGGCAGTGACTCTGGGAGATGTAGTTTAGACTTCAGTGCCTTTTGGACCAACAGCAGCAGTCTATTGTGGTGACAGCCAATCCAGTCAAGAACTGGGAGGAACTCAAAGGAAGTGCCAGTTTTTGTCGGTTGGAGTTTGAGTTGAGCTTTGGCAGTGAAGAAGGAAGGAGCCTGTGCTTTTTCAGTGTGCAGTTTTAGTCAAAAGCGTGTGTAAGGCCCAGAGTTCGGTCTGCAGCTTGTTAGGACTGAATCCGTCCTGTGAAAAGAATCAAAGGATCTCTGAAGAGTAGAAACCAGGCTCACCCTGTAGAAGACTGGAGGAATTGCCGAAAATTACACTCGGTCTGTCAGGAACTGAATCTGCTGTGTGTTCTCCCGGGTATTGTGCAGTATTGCGATCGGGATACAGATGCAGCCTGCCTGGTATAGTGCTTTCTTTTATATGGATGTGTGAAGAGGTTTGTGCACCTCAAGTGAGCCCTGCTGACATTGAAGGACCCTATCTTATTTGGAGGTCGTGAGTACTAATTCAAGGTCGCTCCTGTTGAATTGCCACATTAAATCCAAATGGAATTACTGTACTGCTGACTGTTTAATTCTCCTTTCTCTGTGTGAAAGGGCCCCTACCAGCTGCCACGGTTTGGACCAGCCATCTAGGGCTTAGGTACCCAGGACAGTAACTGATAGGGATAGGCCTGTGCACAGAGCCATAGGTAGATTATTAGAGTGATAAGCTAATTAACCTGATTTCCCCTGTCCTTGTTATATTCCCCTAAATAAATCAGAGCTGCTTGTTTAGCAAAGTTATACTGCCTGAGGTATTTGTCTATGTTAAAGTACTGTACTGTGATTGTTGCACTGTATCTCATTTCACAGGAGGTCCCAGTGCGGAACCAGACCTGGGGTAAGTGTATACTGTGAAGGTAATTCTGATATATTGTGTGGGCCACTAGTGGGAAGAAAGGGGGGTTGCAGTGTCCCAGAGGGCTGTGACCAAGTTAGTTTAACTATTGCAAACCCTGACCTCTGGGTGGAGGCACCCGCCATTGGATCCAGGCCCCTCAACCTGTTAGTGGCAAATCAGGCAGGGGTAGTAGCCCCTGGGATAGCGCCATCTAGGGGTTACATATGAAATCACACATGCACAACTATGGAAGTGAAGTTGTGCATGCACACTCAGTTCACGGTGGCCATCTTGGGCACAGTGGGCTCTTTTTTCCTTCCATGAACCAGAAGTGATGGGCAGCAATCAAATAGTGTGCCCATGGGGAGAGGGGGCTACTGCAGCTGCAGAGGGGAAGGGCAGTGGAGAAACAACAGTAAAACACTGACCACAGCACTGAAGCAGAACAGAGGGAAGGAATCAGGTCACGTGCTTCCACCATCCCTTCTCCCTTCTGTGTGATAGCAATACATCAGCATGGCTCCACCCATGCAGCCATAAAAAGGGTTTTCTTGATCAAGACTTTGTTGTCATCAATTTTATTTTCTTTATTATGTTTACCCCCTCCAGTTTCAATACAGACTAATCTTTTTAGCCTTCTGTTCCAGCTATTTTGAGGCAGCAAACTGAATTGTATTAAACATAACACCCTTTACCTCCTCACAATCAAGGAAAGTGGATTGAATATGCTGAATTTGGGTTATTTTTACTGCATTTTTTTAAGCTAGTAATTTTTGCCCAACTTTAAGGACTACCCCAAATGGTGGGCCCCTTGGATTCTCAAATGGCTGGTACCCAGGTTGTTAGGTTGGAGGAAGGGAATTAAGGTTACCTGGAAATACTTCACCCCCCTCCCTTGCCTGATTATGTGCATATGACCTTAATGAAAGTACAAAAATGGGGTAGGGTCAGCTCAGCACCAGTTCCAGGAAATACATTTATCATAGGGTCCTAACCATACCATTTTTTGCAGAGGTGGAGCTTAGATCTGTACTCAGGGGCAAGCTCAAACAGTAATTGTCCATTGCCCAGTCAGAGGATGTCTGTGTTCTGGTTTGAATAGGGGATGTTTTATGGCTAAATTGCCATGCAAAGTTAGGGGATCAGAGACAGTCCCAAGCATGAAAGCCTGGATGAAGAATATTTATTTATTTATTGAATTTTGTTGACAGGGTAGGCCCACATAGATTAGAAATCTCTTTTCAGGGGCAACTGGGGGGGGGGATACAGATGGTAACCAGCTTAAATTATAACATGGGTTGGCTGAGCTGGAAGAGTAACTGGTCAGAACGTAGCACCTGACCATTGATTAAATGCTTTTACTCACACAGTTAGGGCAATGGGTCCCAGGGCTGTAATGGTGAGCCTAGCAGATCTCGTTATCTGTGCAGGACAGTAGGATTGAGTGGCAGCCATTTAATGCCATGTGTAAGCAACCATCCCTTGGCACCTCGTTTCATGTTATAGAGCCTGCAAGGTGTTAAGCACCTAGGTGAAGTTGCAGGCTATGAATGAATCACATCATCTCCATAGCAGACCAGTCTGTTCTGGGGTCCCACAGGGGTCAGTTCTGGGCCCTCTACTCTTCAGCTTATTCCTAAACCAACTGCCGGCCATCTGCCTGAGCCAAATGCTCCTATACGCAGATGATGCGGTCATATACACCAGCAACCTTCATCCAGAACAGCTGGCAGTAAATCTCTAAAGGGGGTTTTCATTCACTAAAAAAAGATTTAGGGAGCACAGGCTAGTCATGAACTGCAAAAAAACAAAGATAATGATGTACTCCAACTCCCAAAGCAAGTTCAAGGCCTTCTCCCTTGCAATCATGAATGACAGCGGGAGACACTCTGGAACATGTCCAGCAGTTCAGGTACCTGGGCATCACAATCGACTCCACACTGTCATATGTCCAACACAAAGACAGTACAGCTAGGGTGATCAACACAAGAATAGGAATTCTTTATCTTCATGTAACCCCTAGGTGGTGCTATCCCAAGAGCTACTACCTCTGCCTGCTTGGCTAGTAGCAGGTTAAGGGGCCTGATTTCTGAAACGGGTGCCTCCACCCAGAGGTCAGGGTTGGTAGTGGTCAAGCTATCTTGGGCACAGCCCTTCGGGACACTGTAACTCCCTTCTTTCCCCTCTAGTGGCCTAAACACTGTACAATAATCACTTTCACAATACCCCTGGTACACTACAAAAGTACCCACACTGTTTGCACTTACCACCAGGGCTGGTTCCTCTGGCTCGATCCTGGGAACCCCCTGTAAAACAAGGTTATGCACAGCAAATAGCAACAGTACAGTACTTTAAGCACAAACTGGAACCACAGTCAGATTACATGCAGAAAGTTAAATCTGATTTATTCAGGGAACTTGAACAAGGAAGGGGCAAAATCAGGTTAATTATCTTAACGGTTATATCAATCAAGCAATTATGTATGCGCTTTGAGTCCCCCCACACAGTCACACTTCTGGGTACTCAGGTGGAGAAGAGATCAGCTATCCAGGACTGTTGCCCGGGGTTGCAGCTGGTTGGGGCCCTGTGATGGAAAACACAACATGCACAGTACACAATATTTGTAATCCGGAGCCAGAGGGCTCAGTTCGTAAAGGAAACAAAACAACAAGACAATCAGATGACACACTCAGATTAAGCTGTTGTTGCAGGGAGCTACCCTGGTATTTACTCACGATACCCAAGACTGGACACAGGTTGGATGAAAATCGAGACTGCAGGTGGTTAATCTGGAATGCCAGGAGAAGCAGGGCCCACACAAGTTGCAGAGGCGTCATTCCTGTTCAAGCGTGGAGCAGGGGGCTGATCTCCAGGCAGGTCTCTCGTCGATGGCTTCTCTGTGCAGTGGGTAGTCTGGCTGGGCCAGGCTGCAAGGCCCATACCTCATGGAGACAAGTTCGGATGCAGTCCGTTTTGGGCTGGATACAGCTTCCAGCAAGCAGAACACAGTTCACACAGTGGAGAACTAACTCACAACCCACTGGCAGCTCATAGCACATTTACATGTCTGGGGAATTATGCTAATATGAGCAAAAGCGCTCCCGGTCAGATTGCAAAGTCTCACACACGGGAGCTTAGGAGTAGCTGGAACTCCTGACAGGCCAATTGCATTCAGCAAAATCTTCAGTCTTCTTCAGGTTGAGCCTGGCCCAATTCAGTAGCTTTCTTTAGTCACACAGACTTGGATTTAGTCCAAAATAATTCTCGTCTCTCCCTCTCAGGAGCAGCAGCAGACATGCAAGCCAAAAACTCAGCCCTTTCACAGTTTTCCCATGCAAATCCACTTAGGCTTGCTGACCAAACTACACTTGTGCTCTTCTCATTTCACTTCCCAGCTCAGAACTAACTGAAAACTGTAAGCAGCCTGGGACTTCCCCAAGATCCAAAAGATTCGGTTGGCTGATTTGGCTGTCAGTCAAAGCAAGAGCCCCCCCTTCAGTTGCAAAAAAGGCGAAAAAAGTTCAAAACTACAATTCCTACAGATTTTGACTTTAGACGGCTCCTGTAGTCCGGCTTCATTTTGGGTCCCACCAGAACTGATTGCTCCAATTTGCAGTCCAGGGCCAAGACAGTGGAGACAAACAAAACAGTCCTTGCCATAAAGAAGGCAGGTTAGACAAACTACATTATCATTATCACTCTAAATGATTTTCAGCAAATACAGTAGTTACATCTTTCAACAGAGCTCCCTCTCAGATTACTTAGGCTGCAATCAGGCAGCTCTTAAAGAGACAGTACACAGACGCTATACAGGCTCTGGTAATCACATTTAAATTGCTAAAATGCAGGACACCAGCCTGGCAGTGAGCATTTAGGCAAGCTCAAGGAAGACTTCTTGGGAACCTCCATTTGTAGGGGGGTTACATTCACAAGCACTGTTTAACATATGAAGCACTGAACCTGGCCATCAACAATTCAATAGTCTCCTTCATCAACTATGGCCTGGCTATTTATGGGTCGGCAACTGACACAGCCCTGCACTGCATCTCCATTGCACTAAACAAGGCATGCCACCTTCTCACAGGTGCTGCAAGACTCACGCACACCTGTGATTTCTACACCCAGGCAGGATGGCTCCAACTGAAGGATAGAATAAAATACAAATCTTGCCTTCTTACCAAGAAAGGCTCTTTCAACTACCTGCAGGGGCCCAGAACCTTCTAACCCTGTACTCAAGCACCCAATTCACAAGAAACTCCACCACTCAGCTCTATGAATTGGAGGAGCGGCTTAGGCAGCAGGAAGCCAGGTGTTTGGATCTAAAACTGCCCTAGATAGCTTTTGGCAGATAACAGCAAGAGGAAGGAGGTGCCGTTAGAACTTTACTACTCTACTGGGACTATATAGCCCTCCCTTCCCTCCACCCTCCCACTATTAGCCAAGTCCACTTTTATAGGCACCGGATTTGACTGACAACAGGAACTTCCTGTTTGGGAGCAGGAAGGGAGTGATCACAGAGGCACAAAAGATTCACCATCCTAGAAGGAAAAAAGTAGGTCTCCATCCCCCCAGCTGCTGGAGGTCTGACTCTGAGTAAGTAAGAAGGAGACTACTGAAGAACACAGGAACTTCCTGTCCCAGAACAGGAAGATCAGGAGCTTAAGGGAACAGAGGCAGTAGGAAAATAATGAGAAAAAAATAAATAAACAGAGAGAGGAAAGAGCAAGCATACAAAACAACAGTTGAGGGGCCACAAATAAGACATGATGGGAGTGATGCAGTGCAGTGACTGTGGAGCGGCAGTCTTCCGGGAGATGTTCCAGAGGATGCGGTGTTGTCACATCTGCAGGCACCTCTCTGGGCTGAGGGAAGAGGTTGCTCATCTCCAGGCTGAGCTGGCCAGGATTTGGGGGACCTCCTCTCCCACACAGGGACCACCAAGGCCACTGCTTCTGCCTCAGAGGTTGCCAAGAAAGAGGAGTGGTTGGACCACAGTGGGCTCAGGGAGGGTGAGGGTGGTAAACAGAGGCACATCCCTCCAGTTGTACCTCTCTACAATTCATACACTGTTCTGGCAGAGTGTGGTTCCTCTATGGAGGCACCCGCAGTGGAAACCAAGGAGTATGCTGGGAACCCCAACAAAGAAGACCCACAGGAGGGTGGCATGAGACCCCGACAGGAGAAGGAAACAACTCCTGGTGCGGAACTCCATTGTTAGGAGGGTAGAACTGGGGAAGGGAAGTAAGATGCCTGCCTGGCACCATGGCTTGGAGGGACAGGGAGCGAATCCTCAGGATCGCAACAGCAGCTGTACGGAGGAGGGAGCTGGATGTCATTGTCCACCTAGGGACAAATGACCTTGCTGTGGAAGGGATCAGAGCAGTGCAGGAGGAGTTTGTGGAGTTGGGGAGGGGCCTTATACAAGTAGCATGCATGGTAGCCTTCTCTGAGGTGCTGCCTGTCTATGGCATGGGTGAGGCTAGAGTGCTTTGCACCATGGGATTCAATCAATGGTTGAAAAACTGGAACAGAGCTCAGGATTTTGGCTTCACTGGGGACTGGGGGTCCACCTGGAGGGATGCAGGCCTATATTGATGCGATGGTCTGCATCTTTCCAGGAGGGGAACCAGAATCCTAGGGGATAGGTTTAAATGCTTCATTGGCAAGCATTTAAACTAGCCAAGATGGGAGACACTGAAAAGGAGCAGGAAAATCCTAGCCCCCCACCCAAAAAAAAATCAGGGTAGTTATTAAGGTAAACACCAAGGTAGAGAAGTCGATAGAGAGAAGGGCAGGGGTAAATGGAGAAAAAGGCAAAGGCAGTAAGGACAGAGATGTGGCAAAAAGGGGTAATGCCATCAAAAAAGGGAGGGTAACGAGTACCAATGCCCATAGTCTAGGTAACAAGCTCCCTGAACTGATGGCCTTGATGGAAGAGGGATGCCTGGATATCGTGGCAGTCACAGAAACATGGTACACAGAGAACCATGACTGGGATGTCAACATACCAGGATACACAATCTACAGGAGGGACAGGGAGGGTAGAAGAAGAGGAGGAGTAGCTCTGTACATAAGGGAAGGGATCAAAACAATGGAACTAAAGGGTAAACAGGGAGGAGAGGAGGCACTGTGGGTCACCCTGGAGACAGGAAATGGCACCACAATCTGCATGGGGGTTGTATACAGACCCCCATCTCAGGGGGAGGAAATGGACAAGGAAATGATAGAAGGCATCCTTAGGATGGCAGAAAAAGGGGAGATATTGTTGATGGGGGACCTGAATATGCCAGATGTTAACTGGAGCAGCTTTGCTGCAGCCACATCCAAGAGCAGGGTCATTCTTGATGCCCTACAGGGGGCATGCCTCAGACAACTAGTGTTGGAGAGAGCATTATTAGACCTGGTACTCTCAAACGGGGATGGAGAGAGGATCTCAGATCTAGAATTGGGTAGCCATCTGGGAACAAGTGACCACCAAACAGTGTGGTTCACGATAAACACAGCCACAGAGTCAAGCCATACAAAAGTGAGGGTACTGGACTTTAGGAGGACTGACTTTGTCAAAATGGGAGAGTGCCTCAGAAAAGCACTAGCAAACAGGCAAGAAGGAGGGGTGGAGGAACAATGGGGAAACATCAAAACTGCCATCACAGAGGCAACAAGCCTTTGTGTGAAGCAAATAAACAAATCAAAATGAAAGAAAAAAACACTATGGTTCTCAAAAGAGGTGGCGGAGAAGGTTAGGGAGAAAAACATAGCATTCAAGAAGTATAAGGAAACACAAAAGGAGCAGGACAAAGAACTGTACCAGTTAAAGTAGAAGGAAGCAGGGAAGGCAGTCAGAATAGCAAAACCCCAAACCGAGGAAAGGATAGCCAACTTAGTTAAGATTAGGGAGTGAAGAAAGATCAAGGGAGGTATAGTGAGGCTTAATGAAGGTGAGGGTGGGTGGGCAGAGAGGGACAGTGAAAAAGCAGGGATACTGAATGAATACTTCTGCTCAGTATTCACAAAAGAAGAGGAGGGGAGGTACCTAATCCAATCAATAGAAGCACTCTGTATAGGGGGGCCAATACCAGTCCTTTCACAGAAGAAAGGGTTCTGAAAGAACTCCTGAAACTGAAGGTGGACAAAGCAATGGGGCCTTGACAGGATTCACCCCAGAATTCTAAAAGAACTAAAGGGAGAACTAGTGACACAACTGACTACCTTTTTAAACAAATCATGGGAGGATAGTGTGGTACCTAAGGACTGGAGAAATGTGGATGTGATTCCCCTTCACAAAAGTGGGAGCAAAGCAGAGGCAGGAAACTACAGACCTGTTAGCTTGACCTCAGTGGTAGGGAAAATGATGGAATCACTTCTGAAAGAAAGAACTGTTGAGTACCTAGAAGTCAGGTGGGCACAGGACCCAAGGCAGCGTGGATTCAGAGCGGGAAGGTCATGTCAGATGAATCTAATAGATTTCTTTGACTGGGTGACCAAAGTAGTAGACCAGGGAGGGACTGTGGACATGGCCTACCTTGATCTTAGCAAGGCATTTGACACAGTCCAACACAAAAGATTAATAAACAAATTAGCCAGCCTGGGAGTGGGTCCCAGGGTGATAGCCTGAGCAACAAATTGGCTGAACAACAAAAACACAGAGGGTAATAGTAAACAGAGTCCACTCAGAAGAAAGAGTTACTAGAGGATACTACATGAGGTTGGGTACTGGGTCCGATCCTTTCAATGTCTTTATAAAGTGACATTGCAGTGGAGCTGGAAGGAAACGTATGCCTCTTTGCAGATGACACAAAGATCTGCAACAGGGTTGATACACAAGGAGGGGGGTGGAAAGGATAAGAAGGGACTTGGCAAGGTTGGAGGAATGGTCAAATGTATGGCAGCTTAGATTTAATGCAAAGAAGTGCAAAGTAATGCACCTGAGAAACAAAAACCCAGGGGAAGAGTATGCAATGGGGGGGGAGGTATTACCAACAACAAAAATGGAAAGGGATCTGGGGTAGTCAGATCAGATGACCTAAAGGTAAGCAAGCAATGTGAGAAGGCAGTAAGGAGGGCTGGGGGGATACTGGGATGGATAGGGAGAGGCATCACCAGTAGAAAACAGGAAGTTGTTATCCCTCTGTACAGACAGTTGGTGAGACCCCATCTGAAGTACTGCATGCAGTTCTGGAGACCCCATCTCCGCAAGGACATAGACAGGATGGAGGCAGTCCAGAGGAGGGCAACTAAAATGGTGCAAGGTCTGCAACAGAAGCCATATGAAGAGAGACTAAAGGAGCTTAATATGTATACCCTTGAGGAAAGGAGGGAGAGGGGGGACATGATAGAAACTTTCAAGTACCTCAAGGAACTCAACAAAGTCCAAGAGGTAGCATCTTTCAAAAAAAGGCGTGCAAGAACAAGTGGGCACAATTTGAAGATGAGGGGAGGCTCGGGGCAATATGAGTATATTTTTCTCAGAGGATGGTGAATGCATGGAGCGGCCTTCCTGAGGAGGTTGTGGGGTCAAAAACAGTGGGGAAATTCAAGAATGCATGGGCCAGACATAAGACAATTCTGGTGGGGGGTAGGAAGAAGTAGGCTGATGGTTAACTAGGATCTGTAGCCTATCCAATAGGTAGGGAAATGGGCAGACTAGGTGGGCTAAGTGGTCCTTACCTGCCATCAAAGTCTATGTTTCTATGTTTCTACAAAGTACCTAGATGCTGCACTGCCTTGGCACAATGTGCTTTCTGCTATCGTGCTCCTCTCTGGACCAATGCCTTACCACCTGACATTACAGGTGCTGCAACTATTGGCTTATTCAAACTGCAGACTTTGGCAGCACCTTATTACAACCAGCAACTGTGGCTGCTACCATTAGCACCCTCTTTTAACTACAACCACCTACTTGCACTTTGCCTCATGTCAACACTATACATTGATGCATCCCAACCCCAGCACTTTAGGTCACCACCCTACCTCACACCCAGTGCCTCCTCTACTCCTCTCAACAAACATGACACCCCCTCCCACTCCTCCCCCATCATCATCCCCCTAAGCCTGCTCCTCCTACTTTTCTCTATGTGTTTGCAACTCAGTAGGGTATCCTAACTTCAGACACTGGCAAACTGTTATGCTGCCTAAGCTGCTCTATTTTATGTGTACCTTATTATAACTCTGTCTGTACCAAATGTAATCCTGTAATGCTGTGCCTTGTTGTAACTGTCTGTACCAAATGTAATCCTGTAATGCTGTACCTTGTTGTAACTCTGTATGTACCAAATGTAATCCTATAATGCTGTACCTTGTTGTAACTCTGTCTATACCAAATGTAATCCTGTAATGCTGTACCTTGTTGTCTTTGTAAACTGACGAGGGACCTATAAATGAGCATCCACTTACTGGTGTAATCCAAGATATCCACTCACTGGTGTAATCCAAGATATCCACTCACTGGTGTAATCCAAGATCTCAATAAAATAAAAAATTTGAAAAAATCACATGGATGTCTGTGTGACAGAGACAGGGGAGAAAGACCTGCATATGACAGACACACACTGTTAGTGAAATTGGGACACAGTGACAAGTAACATCTTACTGTCCCCAAGCTGCCCCTCACCCTCTGCCTTGCTTTACTTATGTGTGTTTGCTGATGGTAAAATAACTGTGCAGACGACAACTGTCTGTCTCCCTCTCTCCCTCCCTGCATGTCTCTGAAGCTCGCTGTGTCCCCCTGGAAGTGTTAAATGCATGACTTGGAACTGCATGTACAATTGTGTGGGTGGGGGGATCAATGAAGTGTCCTACCAGTAGGAGAGCATCTTATACACAAGAAAAGTCACAGATCATATCAGAGCTGTATGTGTGACATTTCTATGTGCATAAGAGCAATGAAATGTGCATTTTTTGGACGACTGTTTTGCAAGGTGGCAGGATACAGTACCTTTTTTTGTGTTTAAACAGGAGAAAAATCCATTTTTTATGGATTTTCTCAAATTTTTTACATAACCCATGTTATAATTGCAGAAACCCACTCCAGGGTGTGGGGTTATAGGCATTTAATCCATGCCTGGGGTGCTGTGAGGACACTTGGCCTGTGACCTCATGTCTCTCAACGCACCCCAGGCGTGGATTAAATGCCTGTAACCCCACACCCTGGAGTGGGTTATTGCTAACTTGAACCAGATTAAGCTGTTGGTAATATTTTTAATGAATGAGGGAAATTTGGCCAGGACACCGGTAACATTTTCCTACTTTTTTTGAGAAGTGCCATGGGATCTTTGACGTTCACCTGAACAGGCAGACAGGACCTCGGTTTAATGTCTCATCCAAAATATAGCACCTCAGGAGTACATTCTCCTCCTCATGGTGCACTACAGTGTCAGTATTGGGATTTACACCCAAGTGCCTGGTGTGGGTCTAGAACACACAACCTTTAGATCTTCCAGCCTCAGAGACAAGGGTGCAACCTGCTAAGCCACTGACACTGATATATTGTTGTAGGCCTGATTGTTATTAACAGCCTGAAACTTATCTCGTTTTAGATTATCCGTACATTAAGACATTTTGGGATCTACTGGCTAGACAATGGGAGGAACTTTTGTTTTCTACTGTCATGTATGATTTTTGGTCCTTGCTGTGATTAACCATTATGCCAGTACTCTGACTGTGAAGTTTTCAGTACAGTGCTACCTCGCTATACCGAACCTCGGTATAAGGAAACCCGGCTAATAGGAATGATGTGCATGACTCCTAACAGCAATTATCTGTTTGTGATCTAAACAATGCCACTGCATCATTTGGCACTTACACAGTGTTCACAAATGCTATAGTGCTTTTACTGATATTTTTACTCAGTTCACAGCTAATTTAAAAGTCTCATAATGGCAGGTGATGGTTGTGATACTCAGACAGCTGGTTCTGATTAATCTATGATTTTTGTAATATAAAAATGTGTTATTGAATGTCTCTCATGAGAGATGCTGACAGCCTATGGGATCACACACACACCAGATTTTAGCTAATAGGTGTTACCTGAAAGGCAGGAGATAATTACAGGTTAGAAGAGGCCTAAATTAAGCATCTCCTGTTTATCTAGCTTTTTTGTAGCTTGCCAGATGCTAGGCTAGAATCATAAACTTTTATGACGTTTAGAGAACGAATACAGGTAATGTCACTTTGGTGCGAAGTCTTTGATGTCTGTGAAGATCAGGAAGACACTCTACATCAAAGGGTCATATGAGAAAATGAGTTGTGCTGTAGTCACAGAATGTAATACTTTGATAAGACATCCTGTTTTGTATAGATATATTTTTTTATATTCTGACAGGGAGGACCTAGGTGACCTCATGCAAAGAAGTGGGCAAAGCCAGTGTTAAACAGTATTCTGTTTTCCACTTAGACACAAAAATGTTTGGACTCTGAAAAAGCAACATCAGGCACTGTTAGGAGATAAGTATACATTAGAAAAGACAATTTTGAGAGTATTGTGGTAGGAGATTTCGTCTGCACTTTTAAACCTGTTTTGTTTAAATGATTGTATGTTTTGTGATACATGGTTCTGTATACACACTTTACATTTTTATCTCTTTTTAAGTAAACATCTCATTTTTTAATAGACTAATTGTGTCTTCCAAGTCCTTCAGTTTTTGCCTGTGATGCATGGATGGTTAAGAGTGTGACAACACTGTGCATAAGCTTATATGGTAATACTAAACTGGGAAAAGGTAAGAGTAATCTGAGGTCTTTATTATTAGAGTTTTTTAGGGTTCATGTTGTACACCTGGTTAGGTGCCCATAGGCGAAAGATATCTGGCCCCCCCGAAGAGCAGAATTATCTGAGCCTGTACATTGGGTATGCTAACAAGAGGTTCACAGTTTGAATCCCTCCAGAACTGAGACTAAAGGTTGATTCGAACCCACAAAACAGACAGGAGGGTTACCCTGTTTCTCTTAACTGCTCACAATACTACGCTCGGAGGTTGGCACTTTGGGAGTAGAGGGCTGACCTGCTGAGTGGGGTTGTGACAATGGTCCTGTGATGCTTAATGTATTTGCGCATTTTAAAACTTCGTTAAAAAAGCAGTTAATTCAACCTTATAAAAAACATGTGTTCACTTCACCCAACCACAATGGCACAAAAGGCTCAGTTGAGTCATATCCTGAGCCCCCCAAACCTTTTAGCCATTGTTTCGCCCATGTTCGCTAAAGTAGTGTTAGACTATCTAGTGTCTATGATCCATTAATCTGGCAGCATGCCTCTCCTAACCACAACATATGTTGTTCTAACTTTGGCAAAAATTTTCCTGGATTGTGCATTGAGGGCCCCATATACAAAAGTGGCAGGGTGCACTGTGCAAGTGATTGTGTGGTGTATTTAAATGCGCCAGCACAAAAAAATGGGTTATTCAGAAATTGTGCCAGCAAATGCAACCACACAAACACATCTGAATATCCCAAGTATGTGCAATCACTCAATGGGAGATGAGCGGCGCAGCAGGCCACATTTGAATATGGTGGAACTGCGCACAAAGGGGCAAGGGACAGAAGCACAAACAGTGTCTGTGGCGCACTGCACATCTGCATGTGAGAATGCGACTGGCACAACAGTGCAACAGACCAGGGAATGGGGAGGCTTGGTGGCCCACCACAGGAGCCAAAAGGGCCTGCTGCAAGAACTGCAAGTGGGCCACCCTGTGTACCATGTAGATATGCACTGGCATTTGCATGGCTATACACATTACCCACAATACACCCACACCACCAAAGATAGTGGAGCACAACAGTGGCTGTGACCCATGGAGTGCAGAGATGGTGGATTATGATGGACACTGCAGCAGACATGCCAACGTGACATAGGGGCTATTGTACAACCAGGACACAACCAAAACCTAACTCAGCCAATTGTGTGTCATGGCTGATGACAGTGCAGGGCACATGGACAAGGGTATGTCAGGGTGCATGCTGCAGGCATTGACATCCACATAGTGTGTGGCCAGGGCTAACACAGTGAACTTGCTGGATGAACATGCCGGATAGATGTGACACGGACCCATCATACAACCTGTGTAGGTGGACACAGTGAAACACACAGATGAGCCCCCCCCAGCAGGGCACAGGCAGTGGTGGGGGATGTGAAGGCCACCAACCTCCCCTACACAAGGAGATGTTGATGGGGGGCACAGGGGAAAGACCACCCAGGAAAGACCACCAGGAAAGACCACCAGGAAAGAATACACTGAACGCAGCCATGTGCATAATGAAAAAACATGTATTTAAATATATACAGAAGCAAAATGTACAACATTTTTAAATGTGGAAAAATAAAGCAAGAACAAGAAACAACAACAATAAAACTAACATTAAGTATTGAACATAGAAAATAATGCATGGGCAACCATGCGCAACCAGCCTATTGTACCACCGAGGGGTTTTGATTACCTCAGACCTCGAGAGCGAAGCTCAAGAGGTCCGTAGTAATCAGGACAGTCTTCTAACCTAGGCTGGTTGCTCCTCAGTGCCCATACACTACAGTATATAGTCCCCCCATTGCCAAAGTTTTTTTAAATTTTTGAAATGAAAAAAAAAAAAATGTATTCATTGCTCCATCGTGTTCTGGGAGTTGGGGCTGGTTGCTTTGTTTACATGTGTGGTTGCTAGGGAGCGGACATCCCTACATTTATTGCATAGCCTTCTATTGGCTGTTAATGGGATGTGGGAGGGATTTTCAACTAAAAAACATGGCGGTGTATGTCTTGGTTAGCGAGAGGATGTGGGCTCAGAGGAAATGATTACTTGTAAGTTATTTAAATATCTGGTTCTAATTTTGATGAAGCTGAGGTTATCTGGTTGATCCTGCATTTGTTTTTGGCTTATGTTCCTGTTCATGTTCGCGTCACCAGTTAGGGGGATCTTGCCACCAACGCTGCTGTTGCTGCTGCCAGGAGGGCTTGCGGCCAGTTTACGATTCTGAGAGAACCTCTAGAGCTTTTCCAAATGTTGCTGTACCACAGTGTACTACAATCACATTCCATGACCTTTTGAACTGTGTTACAACAACATTTGGAAAGGCTCTGATTTCTATACAGAACAACACCTGACTATGCACTATAAATGGATAGGTAATGGGGTGGGGACGGGAGCGGATAAGGGTGGAAGGGGAGGAACTATGTACAAAGAAGGGATGGGGAGAGAAGTGGGAGTGTGGGGTGAAAAGGGTGGGCCTAAAACTATGTTACCTGGTGCCCATCACGGAACAACAGGGGGTGGAGGTGGGGCTTGCTGGTGGCACAGGTCTTCAATAAGTGTCCTTGCAATTCAGCATTGCGCTCATAACAGGAGGTGCACAGTTCTTAGAAATAAGCCCTGCTGGCTATGGATGGCCCGCAGCAGTCGCGTGGAGTCCCCTCCCATATCCTGTTCTCTGAGGAACACCCTCTGGCTGGACACAACCTAAGGGAAGAAAACCACAACTCAATACAGCAGCAGTGCCAATGGGGTGATGCATATGTACAGATAGCCCCTCACCCAACCGCAGGCCCATAACAATGGGTGCGATGTGTAGCCATGCATTTGTGGTGTGCTACCCATAGGCTGTGTCACAGTGCTGCATGCAACAGTGGCCACATATGTGCAGTGGATATGTGTGCCAGGAGGCACTAACCACATGTTGCAGCTGTGGCTACATATTAGGCGAATGCAGGATATGCAGGCCACAGTGCACAGTGCCATGGTGTAGATAAGCACATAAATGTGTGGTGATTGTGTATAAGCTGCATCTATGCTACATCATCCAGTGGCAGGTGTGGGTGCAGGACAGCCATTGATACCATGCCTATGGGAGAGTGGTGGTGGCAGCCCCCCCCACAGGTGTCCATGACTGGTCACAGTGGCCCTCTAATGCAAGCAAGGATGGATGGGATGCAACATGCATGCATGCGTGCAAAAGAAAACCACCCCTCAACCCACAAATACAAAGACACCCAAAGGCAGGCTGCCCTGGGGACAGCTGTGCAAATGACAATGCAGGGGTGGAGGGTGAGACCGGCCCACCAGCCAACTGCTGGTTGAATTAGGACTGGGCCAGTAAGATACACATTAACTAGCCCTGTGGACTTGTAGTGGACAAGGCAATGATTCAGTAGGTACATCACCTTGGCCATTGGAAATGTGTGTGGATCCAGTGGATATTCCCAGTCACTAGCCTTGCTGGCTAATGGATGCATGATTCAGTGATGACAACTGCAATGGAAACATGTGTGGTGCAGCACAGGGCTACAAGTACACATAGACCACACTGGGCAGAGTTGACCACATGTGACCATGGCATACACCCATACGCTCACCACAGACAATGTACAATGGACCGGACACCTGTCACTGGGTACATCTGGCACATCAGGCTGACAGGACAGGCCTACACACACTGCATATGGAAGTAGAAAATGCACAGCCTAATGGCAGTGGCAGCATATATGACTGCGTAGCACAAACACCACCTACGCAGAGTTTGAGGATATGTAAGCAGACAGTTTCATGTGTAGGTGTGTAGCAGGAAAAAGCAGGTGGACATCCCCCTCGATGTGTGTGACAGTCAGGCAGCACATTGACATGGTGTTGTAGGCCATATGGAGAGGCTGCCAAGCATCAGCCAATGGCTACACAAGGTCAACAGTGGCGTACAGCCATGGCCACAAGACCACAGGACACATGGCCAAAGGTGAGTACTGTGGCAACACATTCCCCATTGTCAGATGCGAGAAGGCCATGACTGCCCACTGCTGCCATGGGCGTGGCAGATGCTGCAGTGGGCATGGCCACACAATGTTGCACTCACAGGAGGTGGCTATAGGCATACCATTATCCAGGGGTATCACATCTGGGCACAACACAGTAACATACCATGATACGCAAACAACCAACTGCCTGAGTATGAGGGCACAGCACCAGAACAATGTGATCCAATACAATGTAAGGGTGATTTGTGTGGGGGGAATGTCTACTGGATGACAGCAGCATACCGTGGATGTATGGTGGGTGAAATTGGTGGTCTGTTTAGGTGTCCTGACACACTGGACTATGCAGAGACCCCTGAAGCTGTAAGTGGCGCAAATCTGAGCAACAGCATATCACTGCCATCCAAAGGGTCAGCTGTGAGGGTCGCCCAGGCATGTACATGCCACATGCCACGGACCACAACAGCCTGTGCAGGGGCCAAATGTCCACACCACCAAGACAACTACAGGCAGGTGTGCACACAGCCCCAGTGCTGAACACAGGTATCAAGAAGGGGACACATAGGGTGCCACATGTTCTATGTAATGTGGCTGCACGCACCGTGTGCAGTGGAGTCCTGCAGGGGATATGAGTCCAACACAGAAATGGGCTAAACAGCCGCTTTGGTCATGCCATGTGGCACAGGCAAGACTATCATGTGCACAGCACCAGAGGCATGTTAGTACACATGGGCCCCCATGATGGACACCAGGGTGGGGAATGCAACGATGTACAGGGTGGATGCACTACATGTGCGTCCGCATGATGCAAACACACATGCAGTGAACGAAAGGCCACAGTAGATGAATCACGGTGAATGTGCAGCACAAAATCCCCTGCCTTACACTTCCAACCCTTACCTCCACCCACCTTCTTACCCCTCTCGCCCCATGAGTCTTCACCTCCTCCCCTTCATTTGGTTTACACTGCCCCTAAGATGCCCCCGTGCATACAGCACTTATCAGCTTGTTCTCCCTCATCACCATACCCCCTTCTCGGATCCCCTGATATCATTATACAACATGCCTCCTCTGTACCCATGCCAATATTCTCCACACCTTCTCCCTCCTCCACTTTTCTTTGACAAAGCCAATTTTGGCTGCCAACTACAAACAACCTGCACTTAGTAACTAGACCTACAGACCAGAGATATTTCTCTAATAAAAGTATTTGTATTTGAGGTTATATTCCACATTTATCTTGCTTGTAAAATAGTCTTGTCACTTGTTTATTGTATGTTCTCGTCATATGATATAAATTGTACTGTTTTGTCTGTTCTTCTACTGACTTGAAGCCTTTGTAAAAGAGACAGTTTGGCTCAAAGGTTGTAATTCTGAAACTGAAATAAAAAAAAAAATGGGCATGGCAATGTGAAACATAAATGCATACTCATGTGACTGTCCTTGCAGCGACACCCTTGCTACACTGTGCTATCTGACTCCCCATGTCCTCATGGGCCCTCCTCCACCCCTCTTGCCAGGCCCATCTCCTGGCCTCTCTGTCTGCAATGTGAACACAATGACAAAGGCAAAATCAGAGCCATGCATTACCACACGTCCCCCACAGTACACCCAACTACAATGCACCAATGTGTATTTCTGCTCTACACCCACGAGAGAACATAAGAACTCTCAACAGTAGATGGCATACAGTGCACCTCTACATAGGCACTTAATAGGACTGTACACTGCCCTCCCCCCAATATCACCAGAATACACAGACAGTACAGTAAAAGCAAATGGTACATGTAGTCAGCGGGTGTACCATGTAATGTACGCGACACCCTACCACAGTCCCCTGACTGTGCGCCATGCATGTACAATACGTAGCCAGTGTCCTGTGGACCATACCACATGATGACTGGTGACATAGCATTCAGCCAGGCTGACGGAGCACCCCTATTGTGCAGCATGTGTAAACAATGCACAGGACGGGCAATGGTCCCAGTGGGTGTTGCCGTGTGGCCTGCAATGGATACACGGTTCAGCACATTGACAATCACATGCATGTCTAACACCAGAATGTGTGGCACAGATGTACATAGACATGTGCCACCAAGAGTAGGCCACAGCAGCAGGTCAAGACTGGATGGGGGCCACTGTCATGGCCATGTGCCTACAGAGGTGGTGTATAGTCAACCATTGGCATGCCATTGACGCACACAGGACCACATAGCTGTGGCAAGAGGGTTGGCCATATGACCAAAGACACCTGATGGTCACTATGTCCATGACAGGCACTTACATGTGGACAGCTACTCATGTCCACTGCATCATGTCAGGGCAGGACACACCGCAGCGGTCCTGTGCCCATCACCACTGTGACCCCTGATCTGCAGCACATACTACATGACGGATACATGGATGCATTGTCAATGCCACTATGCCAGTACTAGAAATGGGTGCAGAACACACAGTGGACACCTGTTGGACTCATACATCATCCTGGCAGCTGCATACCCTGTTGCTCTGACATGTCAACCACCACACTGTGTGATACAGTGATGCACAACAGGCACACATTATTACACACTGTGCTGTGCAATGAGGTTCCACAATGCTGCGGCGACACGGAATTTGTTGACCACCAGCAGGTGACGGTACAACACCGCCAACTGGTGTGCTGTCACTGGGGGAACAAGTGAGCTTCACACCCCACGCCGATTAACCAATTCCAGTTCAGAGTTGGCCGGGGAGGCGAACACCCGGGAGGCAACGTGTCAGGAACCCAGCAGACCATCATAGCAAACTGCCAAAAATGTTGCTGTGATGGTCTTCGCTGTGCAATGATACATGGCTACATACACTGGCATGCAAGGCCACAAGGAGGACTGTGATGCACAGGGACATGTGGGGTTCTGCAGGGGACTGCTGTTCATGGTCATGCCGAGATATGGTATGGCTATTTACCAGGTCCTGATGTGTGGCCTGTGGCACATGGGCAGACACATGCATGGACACATGCGGACATCAGAGGCATGAGAATGGTGTGTGATGTCACAATGCACATTGACCATGCTTTACTTCGCTGTGACCACATATTGGGACATGGACATGCTGACAAGCAGTGCCAGCATGTGGCAGACCTGTTCCATCTGTGTCTCTGACCAAGGGTGTGTCTGCCATGAAACGGAACAACCACAGTGACGAACGCTGTGCAGGTGTGTGTACTTACATATACATATCAGGACAGGTGCCCGTAGTGTGTGTGTGTGTGTATGCCAGCACTCTTGCACAGTGCACATGGGGCCTACATAGCATATCAGTCACTGGTGTAATTGTTGTATACGTATGTGCCTGTCTCCACAGTGTGCCATGTCCAGGGAAGACACAGGTGCAATGCACAGGTCCTGTGGCCTGTAAACCATTGGCCACTGTGCACCCAGATTCTGAAGGCACTATGCCCTGCCCAGCAGACTGTTGAATGGTGCCTCTCAGCATCTTATCAGCCTTTGTAGGCAGGTGTTGCCCTCAGTATGAAAGGCATGGACATGTGCCACTGTACACCTACACTATCAAGAGAGTGGGGCAAGTCTGTGCCATACACAACAGATTGATATGCGGCATAGTGTTCCTCAACCGTGGATTGATACAGATAGCATGCCATATTCCACAATGGTCATTGTCAGACGCAGGAGGCACCCCTGACATATAACGACAACCAACATGTCACACATTCACATGGTGTACACACCTGGGCGTAGCACTATGCCCTCTTCCACCATGGCACGGTACCGGTCAAGGCATGCCCTGTCCCTCCTCATCAGGTTCCCATACTGGTGGCAGCACTGCTCGCCCATGTGTGGTTCACCAGTATGCCTGCTGAGGCAACTGGCTATCATCACCCAGACAGCAGACCTGGGCCTGTCCAGCTCCTTCTGGCCCAAAAGCTGGCCTTCCCTGTGGACTACCAGGTCCACCAAGTTAGCCAGCTCTACATCTTTCCACCTCTGGGCACTCTGACTGGGTGCCATTCTTCTTGTGGCTCTGGCCATTGTGCAGGTGCTACTGATGGCATGCAAGTCTAGCCACATTCTGGCAGGCCTCACACCTGCATACTAAGTGCGATAGTACGTACTTGGTTAGCCACGCGCTGCTGGTGTTAGCACCATGACTTTGCACGATGGGGTATCACAGCCATGATACTGCGCATGTGCAATAGCATTGTGCTGCACTGCAAACTAAGGCCACACCCCATGCTACCACACATGCATGACTGCCACATGGTGCCATATTGTGAAAGTCACTCACTGTCACGATTCCAGCCATCCATACCATGCACTGCAAGAGGCATGCACGGCAGGCTGGTGTCGTGCATGACCAACCAGCATTTGCATCTGCATAATACAACACCACTGTTGTCACTGAATGGCGTGGTACATGCCCCACATGGTGCAGTGATGTATGGCATATATGGTGCAGAGGCCTGTGTATGTGTGCATCGTGGAGTTCAGCGGAGCAAACGGAAATGTGTGACAACAAGCCAATAGCGCGGTGCGCATCTCTGCAATATTCAGCAAGGATATGCAAATCACCTTATTGCACAGTCTGTGCTCAAACAGCAGATTTGCATCACATCACTGGAATGTATTCACTCATTTGCATGCACATTACCATAAAAGCAGGCCAGCACCACCACTCTGCACAGGTGACCAAGAGATGCTACAACCTTGAAGGTAGGTCTTGTGTCATGTTTCTGTGTGGCAGTACTCGTTCTATGCAGGGGCCTTTTTTACATTTCCGTGTCACTGTAACCGGGCCTGTCTCTGTCTGTTTGTTCCAAAATCTCCAGTATGACATCAGACAGACAGAGCTGTCCAAACTTTACTAAGGATGAGCTCAAGGCCCTCACCAAGACCTATGTGCTCAGGGAGGACCTCCTCTCTCGGAAGTGTGGGACACTGTAGGAGCGGGAACAGAGCTGGAGGGAGATGGTGGAGGCCATGAATGCCCAAGGGAACTACAACTGCACTCCTCAGGAGTGCACGAAGAGGACTGGTAGCCTCTAGGTGCACCACAAGGGCCTACTGACCGAGGCCCATACTTCCCATCGAACAACTGGTGGTGGACCCTCCAGGCTTCTGTGATGACACCACAGGAGGCAATCACGGCCACAACCTTCAGGCAGGTGGCTGTTCATGGTGTTCCTGGTCGGGGCTTTGAGACAGGTGGTCACCCGTCCCAGCACTGTGGGCCTCTCACAGAGAATGCTACAATTCATGTCTGGTCCTACATGTGACTTCCTCTGTCTGTGCGGATCATATCCATTATGTGTAGCACTGTGTGGCCACCCAACAATGTCCACTGTATAGTTGTGTGTACCACAGCTTATGTGTGCTTCCTAGCATGTCTGGCATGTGCCCTGCTCACCATGTTATGTATGTGTGTGGTTTCACCTACTATACTGGTACATGCGTGAGCACCTACCTGTCTATGTTACAGTACTGTTGAGATGGACGTGCATCCCCAACTGTGCTCTCTCCTTTTGTTCCATAGCACCATCACATCTTGGGACAGGTGGTGGTCCACAGGTACAGCTGCCGCAGAGCGTGGCCCCATATCTGTGGCCACTGCTGCAGCCAGTGTGGGGCCCACTGATGTGGACCTGCACACACAATGGGGGTTGGATGGTGATGATGATGAGATCGTCTCCCTGTCAGCTGAGGCACTCCTCACTGCTGCAGATGTGCTTGTCACAGACACTGATGACAACGACAGCACGTTACTCGACGGGGTCATCTTCAATACGGCCACCATGTGCCCCAGACTGATTCCCCACATGCTGCACATGCCACCAGCAGTCATTCAGGGCTGACCCCTGTGCAGCTGGTGGGCCACTACTTGCAGTCAGCCATGGCACAGGTAGAGGGCAACATGTTGCGGCTTGCAGAGGGGCAGCGGATGGGCATTGTTGCCCAACAAAGAGGAACCAGTGACCAGCCACAGCCTGACCAGCTGTGAGTTCAGGCAGCCCTGGTATGCATAGTAGATGCATGTGCCTTATCCCCTCAACCCCAGTGACCAACCATGGGGCAGTCACATGCTGCTGTGGTCGCACGTCAGGCCCCCCTCCTGGATTGGCAGCCTTCACCCAGCCCCCAACACACTGCCCCAAATAACGAGCTGTCAGAATGCACAAGGCTACTGAGGGCCTCTCTGAAGAGCCAGGAGGTACTCCATGATGCCTTGGAGGGGTTGCGGGTGCAGACTCGCTGTAATGAGGAGCGGGCTTCTGTCCACCATGTGGAACTCATGGGGACTATTCACATGTTCAGCAAGGACATTGCTGCAGGCTTAACTGATATATAGCAGCAGCTATATGGGAAAACATTGCAACCCTGGCTGCCCATGGTGGCCGTACCACACACTGCACATCTTGCAGCAAGCCCAGTACCCCCTGAACACATCACAGCATCTGCTTTTCCCCTAACACCCCATCCCCTGGCATTGAACCTCCACCCATCCCTGGCTATGGTGTTCGGTTCTCCACACCCACCCCAACATGTAGCTGTTCATGGTCATATGTGTCTACCCCCTCAGAGATGGGGACCTTACCCCAGGTGGCCCAAGGGTCCCCATTGGTGTCACCTGCATCAGCGGGAATGAAGCCATGTAGATATCTCTGGTGGCTGTATGCACAAACCCTGAGGTGTCCAGGGCCTTAACGGAATGCATGTGATGCCTCCAGGCCACAGGTGGGGCTACCGCTACCCTGTATTGCCTATGGTTGTGCAATATCTACACCCTGTGAATCACACTGCCCCACCTCCCAACCCCTGTGACATTGTCACATTGTATGGATGGCATCTGGGACATGGATGTGGCCCCTGGCATTGTGGGAATGGCATGGGCATGATGAGTGCACCTGTGGCTTACCACTGTGGGTATGTGTCTATCTCTGACCCATGCCAAACTGCTAACAGAACCTCTGTGCATCCTTGGCAATGTTGTCCCACCTATGGACATATGTACATGCCACTTCCACGCACCTGTTTGCACAGCACACTGGACCAGCTGGTACATACTCAACATCACCATGGGGCACAATGTGCACTCACATAGCAGTGCTTGTGTGCATGACAGCAATGTCACACCTGCCTGCTTTACTCACCTTCAGGGTCTGAAATGTCCTTGCACAATGGTGTCCCTGTGCCACCGTCCTCTCAAGGCCAATCTTGGGTCCCTCTTGTTGTGCCATAGATGTTCATGCTCATCTGGCGGCTCCACGTCCTCTGCACTGTTGCCCTACAAGACCTGGACAACTATTGCATGGTCTATGGCCATGTTGTGCAGCTTACAACAGGCCAGGAATATGCCACAGGCCTCGTCAGGTCTATACTGTAGGGCACCCCCGGACCTGTCCAGGCATTTGAAGCGCATCTTCAGCATGCCAAACACACATTCTAAGACATTCCATATAACCGCGTGTACCTTATTGTACCTCTCTTCTGTTTCAGATGTGGGCCACAGTATTGGGGGGAACATCCACATCTGAAGGGGGTATGCACTGTTTCCTGTGTAGAGGAAGGTGATATGTTAGTATACATTCTACATCCATGGCATTCGGCCTTCCACACAGACCTGTTATGTATGGTCAGCCTCTTCTACGCATTTCCCCACCCACAGTGTCACTGTTGCTTATTCCTGATTTCCCCTATCTGGCCCTTTCCTTGCTGTTGTATTTCCACTGTCATGTCCACTGCAACCTGCATGCCATTTGGTCTGTAGAGCACGGTGCATTCTTGGCCTGGTTGTTCCACACAGCAATGTTACCTTCCAGTGTGCCACCTTGCACTTCCCTTCCCACATTGTCACAGGCCCCTACTGGCTAGCATCACCTCTGTTAGTTGTGCTTATTGCACAACATCACATGTTCTCCCTGTCATGCCAGCTTTCCACATCAGTTCAGTGTCAGTCCTCTTCAGGTCCCATCCTTCCCTCCCCCCATCCCATGTGTCTCATAGCTGTCTGCCATTGCAGTATTCCTTCTTACTGTGTTGACACCTGTACGGCTGCCATCACTGCACCATGATACCATGTGGACACCTTGTTTGTGGATGTTTTACACTCACCCACAAGACGGCCACGGGGTATCTCCCTGGATTCGAACTAAATGCACAGGATTGACTGATGACAGATGAATGCATAGTGTGCACTCCCAAGATACTGGGCACAGACATGTGGGATGTACCCTGTGGCATTGCACACCACCTGGTAGTTGATGGAGTGGTACCCCTTCCTGTTTATGTAGACATCTTTGTCACTGCCAGGTGGTGCTCTGATAGCCACATGGGTGCAGTCAATGGCCCCTAGCACAGCCAGTAGGCGTGCGATCCTGTAAAAGTGCTGTGTTGTTGCTTTCTGCTTTGCTGGTGTGCTAGGGAATCGAATGAACTCACTAGCACGGGGTAGCACAGTGTTGAGGAACTGTGTGAGGAGAGGAGATGTGGCCGACTGGGTGATGCCGGTGGTGTCACCCATTGGTATCTGGAAGGTGCCTGTGGTGAGCAGGCACAGCGCTGCTGAGACCTTGGTCTCCACCATCGTAGCATGATGTCTGTGTGTGAGAAGATGAGAGGTGACCAACCTGGTGATGCTGGTGGTGTCACCCATTGGTATCTGGAAGGTGCCTGTGGTGAGCAGGTACAGCGGTGCTGAGACCTTGGTCTCCACCATCGTAGCATGACGTCTGTGTGTGAGAAGATGAGAGGTGACCAACCTAGTGATGCTGGTGATGTCACCCATTGGTATCTGGAAGGTGCCTGTGGTGAGCAGGCACAGCGCTGCTGAGACCTTGGTCTCCACCATCGTAGCATGACTCCTGTGTGTGAGAAGATGAGAGGTGACCAACCTGGTGATGCCGGTGGTGTCACCCATTGGTATCTGGAAGGTGCCTGTGGTGAGCAGGCACAGCGCTACTGGACCTTGGTCTCCACCATCGTAGCATGACGTCTGTGTGTGAGAAGATGAGAGGTAACCAACCTGGTGATGCCGGTGGTGTCACCCATTGGTATTTGGAAGGTGCCTGTGGTGAGAAGGCACAGCGCTGCTGTGACCTTGGTCTCCACCATCGTAGCATGACTCCTGTGTGTGGGTGCCTGGAGCTCACCATGGAGCCGCTCACAGAGCTGTCTCAGAGCAGCCCTGCTGAGCCGGTACTGGCCCAAGATGTCTGTGTCACTGAGCTGTATGTGACGCGGGGTCAGTACCATCTCTGTGTGGCATACCACCTACCGGCTCTTCTTTCAGACTCTTCATGTTAGCCATTACTACTGCCATGTGGAACTCAAGCCCAGGCCTTCTTCCTGCAGTTCCGCAGCCTACCTCTGGGTGTCTGGCTGATTTAGTGCTGCCCCTTTTATTCCTAATTTTGCATGCCCCAAATTTGGGATGCTCGCTGAATCATGGGATGCATTTCGACTGAATATCACAGCATGCAGCATATGCAGAGTGTCTGCCCCTTATTCAGCGCAGCATACATTATATCCGCGCTATCATGCATTTGAATGTGTGCCACGCATTTCCCGCTTTTGAATATCGTGCCATCGCGCATTTTCTGGGATGTGCCACGCATCTTTATTCTCTGCCACGCAGATCGTTTGAATATGGGGGCCCATGTATTTAATTTGGAAGAGGACTGGTGTATTTTTTTCTGTTTTCTTTACTCTCGGTAGTAGTATTTTTCTGGATTTACTTGACTTGAATTTCTTCATATAACTTAAGATTTGTCTGTGTGTTCCTCTGTTTTTGCGATTTACCGGAATAGAGTGCTTATTTCTTTTGTTTTGAGAGTTTTCCTTTTTAATACAAATCCCCTGCTCTTCTTTGATAAGAGGCATGTGATCATTAAAGCAGCAATACACGATAGCAGTGAAAATTTCAGTTTATACAGTTGTAACCCCTAGGTGGAGCTATCCCAAGGGCTACTACCCCCGCCTGCTTGGCTAGTAGCAGGTTAAGGGGCCTAGGTTCTATGACGGGTGCCTCCACCCAAAGGTCAGGGATGGTTGTGGCTAGTCTAACCAGGTCACTAGTGGCCCACACAGTACACAACAGTAACTTTCCCAATACCCCAGATATGCAAACCACATACACTTGTGCTTGGCACTTACCCCAGGACTGGTTCCTTCAGCTTGACTCTGGGGACCTCCTGTAAAATAAGGTGATGCAGTACAATGGAAACAATACAATACTTTCAGCATAAACTGACACCACAGTCAATGTAAATTGTAGAAACAAACAGATCTTATTTATTCAGGGGGCTGTAACAAGGAAGGGGGGAAATCAGGTTAATTAGCTTAAACACATTAATAATCACAGTACTGTGCTTGCACTTAGAGTCCCATATAGTCACACCCTCTGGGTACCCAAGATGGAGAAAGGGGCTGGCCAGGTCCGGTGCAGCTGGTTGGGGCCCTGTGATGGAAAAAGAACATGCACACACACACGAATTGTAATCCAGAGCCAGATGGCTCAGTTCATGGAAAGAAAAGCACAAACAAATCAGATGACACACTTTGATCAAAGAAAAGTTGCAGGGAGCTACCCTGATAATTACTCACGATACCCAGGCTAAACACAGGCGAGCTGATGGATGATCTCTCTGGATTGCCAGAGGAAGCAGGACCCCTCGATGATGGATCTTTCTGGGCAGCAAGGTAGTGAGGCAAGACCCTCGTGGCAGGACCTATCCGTGTCAGGCAGCACAGATTGAGGCCGATTTGGGCTTGGAAAACTACTTCCAGCACTAGCACACAGTTTACAGCAATTGGGGAAACCAGAACGCGATCCCCTTCCAGCACACAGCACATTTATTTGTAAAAGAAAGTTTACTGTACCAGGTAGGTGACTCATCGGTCCCGATCGCAAAACACACTGCAATTACCCAGGAGCACTACGGTAGCTAAAGTCCTGACAGGCCGATCGCTTTCAGCAAAATCTTCGGTCTTCTACAGGGTAAGCCTGGTCTCACAACAGTAGCAGCTTGCTTTTTCTTCACAAACTTTGGATTCAGTCGGAAAACGTCCTCTTCTCCCTCTCAGGGCAGAAATCAGACAAGTAGGCCAGCAGCCAGGCCTTCTACGATTCTCCCGCACGAACTACGCAGCCACTCGCACACTCAGAGCTCCTTCTCTTCCCAGCTTTCAACTGGAATTTGGCTTGGCAGTAGACAGCTCAGGGTCTTTCTCTTAGATCCAAAAGGTTCGGTTGGTCAGTTCAGTTGTCAGTCACAGTGGGGCTCCCTCTATAGGTGCAAAAAGATGCCAAGGATTCAAAACTACATTACCCAGAAGCACCTTCCATACAGTTCCCTTTCAACAGGCTCCAGATGAGAGTCCCA
The DNA here is from genome assembly GCA_016271365.2 of Neoceratodus forsteri. Lineage (NCBI taxonomy): Eukaryota > Metazoa > Chordata > Ceratodontiformes > Ceratodontidae > Neoceratodus > Neoceratodus forsteri. The sequence goes on along the minus strand of CM028129.1, from coordinate 1,701,348,679 downwards.
GTCCCAATTGGCCCAAAGCAGGCTCCATTTTAGAGTCCTTAGTACTGATTGGTCCCATTCAGCAGTCCAGGACCAAAATGGTGTAGCTAAGCAGAAACAGTCCAGGCTGCAAGAGAACAGGTTAGGACAAACTGCATTTTTATTATCACTCTAAACAATTCCCAGCAATTTGCTACATCTTTCAAAAGAGCTCCCTCTGCACATTTAGGGACGGCAAAATCAGAGCAATTTGGCAGCAGCTCGAGTGGGACTCGAGTAGGGAAACACACAGACCCCCCATTCAAACTAATTATGTTTGCGAGCAGGCAGCTCTTAAAGAGACAGTACGTGGAGGCTCCAAAAGCACTCACTACAATGCCGTTTAAAACTGCTGTGACGCCGGATACCACCCAGACTTGAAACACTTAGGCAAGCTCCTGGAAGACTTTTTGGACCCCCTTTTTGCAGGGGGGTTACACAGTACTTTTAATTTTATTTTAGATTGTCCATGATCTCCTAACGTGTATCATTCCATTCTTTCCTTATTTTGAGTCTGCTTTAGTACTTTTTTCACATTTGAAATAACAAAAGGAGTGCTCCTTTAAATATGGCTGGGACCAGGTTTTCATCAGCTCAGCTTCTTTTTGTCCACCTGTTGTTCCACAGGCACTACATAGAAACATAGATTTTGATGGCAGATAAGGACCGCTTGGCCCACCCAGTCTGCCCATTTCCCTACCTAATGGATAAGCTGCAGATCCTAGTTAACCAGCAGCCTACTTCTTCCTACCCCCACCCCCTAGAATTGCCTTAGGACTGTCCCTATCATGCTTGAATTCCACCCCTGTTTTTCACTCCACAACCTCCTCCAGAAGGCTGCTCCATGCATCCACAACCTCTCTGTGAAAAATACTTCCTTAAATTACCTCTGAGTCAGCCTCTATCTTCAAATTGTGCCCCTTGTTCTTGCACACCTCTTTTTTGAAAGATGCTACCCTCTTGAGTTTGTTAATTCCCTTGAGGTACTTGAAAGTTTCTATCATGTCCCCCCTCTCCCTCCTTTCCTCGAGGCTATACATATTCAGCTCCTTAAGTCTCTCTTCATATGTCTTCCGGTGCAGGCCCTGCACCATTTTAGTTGCCTTCCTCTGGACAGCTTCCATCCTGTCTATGTCTTTGCGGAGATTGGGTCTCCAGAACTGCATGCAGTACTCCAGATGGGGTCTCACCAACTGTCTGTACAGAGGGATAATAACTTCCTGTTTTCTACTGGTGATGCCTCTGTCTGCATCAATATCCTCACCCCTCTTTGCTGCCCTCTCACATTGCTTGCCCACCTTTAGGTCATCTGATATGACTACCCCAGGTCCTTTCCATTTTGTTGTTGTTAGTATCTCACCCCCCATTGTTACTCTTCCTGGGTTTTGTTTCCCAGGTGCATTACCTTGCACTTCTTAGCATTGAATCTAAGCTGCCATACATTTGACCATTCCTCTAACCTTGCAAGTCACTTCTCATCCTTTCCACCCCACCTTGTGCATCAACTCTGTTGCAGATCTTTGTGTCATCTGCAAAGAGACATACTTTTCCTTCCAGTCCCTCTGCAATATCACTTATAAAGACATTGAAGAGACCGATCTAATACTGAACCCTGCGGTGCCCACTAGTAACCCCATTTCTTCAAAGTGGACTCCATTTACTATTACTCTCTGTGTCCTATTCTCCAGCCAATTCTTTACCCAGGCTGTCATCTTGGGACCCACTCCCAGGCTGGCTAACTTGTATATTAATCTTTTGTGTGGGACTGTGTCAAATGCCTTGCTAAAGTCTAGGTAGGCCATGTCCACAGCCCCTCCCTGATCTACTACTTTGGTCACCCAGTCAAAGAATTCTATCAGATTTGTCTGGCATGACCTTCCCACTGTGAATCCATGCTGCCTTGGGTCCTGTGCCCCTCTGGCCTCTAGATACTCAACAATTCTTTCCTTCAGAAGTGATTCCATCATTTTCCCTACCACTGAGGTTAAACTAACAAGTCTGTAGTTTTCTGCTTCTGCCTTGCTCCCACTTTTGTGAAGGGGAATCACATCTGCCCTCCTCCAGTCCTCGGGTACCACCCCATCCTCCCATGATTTGTTAAAGAGGGTAGTTAGTGGTGTCACTAGTTCTACCCTAGTTCTTTTAAATTCTGGGATGAATCCCATCAGGCCCCATTGCTTTGTCCACCTTCAGTTTTAAGAGTTCTTTCAGAACCCTTTCTTCTGTAAATGGCTGGTATCAACTTCTGTATCCAGAGTGTTTCTGCTGTTTGTTTTAGGTACCTCCCCTCTTCCTTTGTAAATACTGAGCAAAATATTTGTTTAGTATCTCTGCCTTTTCACAGTCACCCTGCCCACCCTCCCTCCCTTTATTAAGCCTCATTAATCCTCCCTTGGTCTTCCTTCGCTCCCTGATGTACCTATAAAGGTTTTATCCCCTTCTTAACTGAGTTGGCTATCTTTTCCTCGGTTTGGGCCTTTGCTGTTCTGACTGCCTTCCCAGCATCCTTTGCTTTAACTGATACAGTTCTCTGTCCTGCTCCTTCTGTGATTCCTTGTACTTCCTGAATGCTTTCTTTTCTCTTGAACCTTCACTGCCACTTCCTTTGAGAACCACAGTGGTTTCTTACATTTTTTATTTGTTTATTTGCTTCACACAAGGCTCGTTACCTCTGTGATGGCAGTTTTATTATTCTCCATTGTTCTTCCACCCTCCTTCCTGCCCATTTGCTAGTGCATTCTTTAGGCACTCACCCATTTTGGCAAAGTCAGCCCTCCTAAAGTCCAGTACTTTTGCCTTTGTATGGCTTGACTCTATTGCTGTGTTTATTGTGAACCATACTGTTCGATGGTTGCTAGTTCTCAGATGGCTACCCACTTCTACATCTGTGATCCTCTCTTCATCTCCATTTGAGAGAACCAGGTCTAAGATTGCTCCCTCTCGAGTGGGCTCCAATACTAGTTGTCTAAGGCATGCCCCTGTAGGGCATCTAGAATAACCCCACTCTTTGAAGTGGCTGCTGCAACTGCACTCCAGTTAACATCTGGCATATTCAGATCACCCATCAGCAATATCTCCCCTTTTTCTGCCATTCTAAGTATTCTTTCTATCATTTCCTTGTCCATTTCCTCCCCCTGAGAAGGGGGTCTGTATACAACCCCTGTGCGGATTGTGGTGCCATTGCCGGTCTCCAAATTTACCCACAGTGCTTCTTCTCCTCCCTGTTTTCCCTTTTGTTCTGTTGCTTTGATTCCTTCCCTTATGTAAAGAGCTACTCCTCCTCCTCTTTTACCCTTCCTGTCCCTCCTGTAGATAGTGTATCCTGGTATGTTTATGTCCCAGTCATGGTTTTGTGTGTACCGTGTTTCTGTGACTGCCACGATATCCAGATGTTCCTCCTCCATCAAGACCACTAATTCAGGAAGCTTGTTACTCAGACTACGGGCATTGGTACTTATTGCTCTCCATTTTTTGATGGCTTTACCTTCTTTTGCAGCATCCCCCACTGACCTTTCTACCTCAGTCTTTTTCTCATTTAGCACCCTGTTTTGTAGGGAGAGGCTGGGATTTTCCTGCTGCTTATCAGTGCCTCCCCCCTTGACTAGTTTAAAAGCTTGCCAATGAAGCATTTAAACCGATTGCTCAAAAGACTTGTTCCCTTCCTGGACAGATGCACACCATCCTGCCAGTATAGGCTGGTGTCCCTCCAGGTGGAACCCCAGTCCCCAATGAAGCCAAACCCCTGTGCTCCACACCATTTTTTCAACCATTCATTAAACTGCATGGTGCAAAGTACCCTCGCCTCACTCATGCCATTGACAGGCAGCACCTCAGAGAAGGATATTGTGTGTGCTACTTGTCTTAGGCCCCTCCCCAATTCTATAAAGTCCTTCTGCACTGCTCTAATCTCATGATTAGCCAAGTCATTTGTCCCTAGGTGGACAATGATGTCCAGCTCAGACTCCCGTGCAGCTGTTCTCGTGATCCTGAGGATGCGCTTCCTGTCTCTCCAAGCCATGGCACCAGGCAGGCACCTTACTTCAGTTTTCCCTGCTCCCCCCAGTTCTATCCCCCTAATAATTGAGTCCCTCACCAGGAGCTGCTTCCTTTCCTTGTGGTGTCCTCTGCCTCCATCCTGTGGTCTCCCTTGTGACAGTTGTCCTCAGCCTCCTTAGTCTCCTCTGCGGGTGCATCCATAGGGGAGCTATGCTCCCCAGAATGGTGTATGGATTGTGGTGTGGAACAACTGACTGGGTGTGTCTCTGTTCCACCATCCTCACCCTTCCTGAGCCCACTGTGGCCCAACTGCTGTGCTTTCTTCGCAACCTCTGAGGTAGTGGTGGTGGCTCTGGTGCTCCCTGGATAGGGGAGGTTCCCTTCCTACCATCCAGTGTGGCCTGGGGCAGGACAACCCGCTTCTGACAACATAATTAAAAAAGTATAGGTCAAATTTTCACTGCTACCATGCACTGCTGTTATAACTTTCACTGGACCGTGACAAGAGATGGGCAGAAGAGACCTTGGTTTAATATCTCATCATAAGCATGGCACCACAACAGTGCAGCACCCCCCTCGCACTACAGTGTCAGTCATTGTTATTGCCTCAAGAACCTGGTCCCAAGATCCCTATTAATCTGCATGATACTCCAGATACAGCAAAGCCAAGCTTTGAGCAAACTTCAAAACTGTGCTACCAACTGGCCTAAACCCAGTCATGTTGGGTTGGAAGGTGGGGTGGCATGTCAGAAGGCTAACAGATCTGAACCTATTTTCACTAGAATATAGGATACTGAGAGGGGACATGATAATGGTCTGTAAAATAATGCACGAGCACAGTAAAGTTGATAAGAGGAAATTCTGGGAGACTACAGAACATAGGAGAACGAGACGGCATGAGATAAAGTTGACAATAGGGAGTTTTAGGTTAGGGGAGCACAACAATTTGCTCACGTCTTTTCACTCCTAGACAACCCGCTTCTGACAACATGCTCCAAGGCAATATGCTCTCATGGCAACCCACTCCCGACAACTCGTTCCCTCCCAGCATCCAACTCGCTCCTGTCAAACAACCAACTGGCTCCTATGTCTTACCCATGCCCAGAAACCGACTTGCTCCAAGCTACCTAGCAACATTGATTGCAGTGCCTGATACCTAGCAACATAACCACAGTACTTGACAAACATTTCAAGTGTAAAAGTTTGGTAATTAGTTAGTTTTCTTACTGTTTATAGCTACGGTGTATTAGGGTGTATTGGGATTTGTGCAGCAGTCATTCTGCGAAAGTAGCCATGGAATCACATTTAACATACTAACATACTAAAAGCCAGCAGAATAGGCCTAATGGTCTTTCATGTCTGCTTGGTAGCCACCCCTATTGGGTGCTCGCTCCTCCACCTCCCCTAGCCCCCGAGAGGGTCATCTTCGGCTTCAGTATACCCATGCACCTGTCCCACCCCCTCTTAAAGCCTTCCACTGTGCCCTCCTCCAATAGACTCCTGGGCAGTGCATTCCATGGCCCCACCACCCTCTCAGTGAAGTAATGCCTTCTACGTTCTCCCCTGTAATGTCCCCCCTCCAGTTTCCACTCATGCCCCCTGGTTGTGCCCCCCTTCTTAAGCCTAAACATTTAGCCAACAACTTCCAGTGGAATCAGTTCCAGAGAGTGTAGTCAGGTAAACTAAACCCCTCATTTAACATGCAGCATATGTAGGAGCATTATTATCAAAACACTCTGTCTTGGGGCCTGCCCGGTGGCATAGAGGGCTGAGGCACTGGTGCCTTGCCTAGATCCACGCCAGTGACCTGGGTTCATGAATGAGCCCGGGTCACTGGAGGTCGGCACGGGGAGGCAGAGCTGGATGGAGCTGCTGGCTGGCAGCTCTCCTCTCTGGGTTTGGGGATGCATCCTTGGCAATGTCTGCCCTCTGGTGGAGGCCAGGAGACAGTGCAGGCCATAGGGTGCCAGAATTAAGCTATTGGGGTGGGCAGAAGGGTGTCGTTGCGGGGCCGAAGATGCATGCGTGCCTCACGCACATGCCATTTCCCAGGCCCTAGGGAGGAAAATGAGCTGAAAATGCGGTGGCAGGATGAGTACTGACTCCCACAGGCTCTGCACCCAGGCCAGGCACCAAGAGTAAGCCCGGTTATTCGGGTGAGGGCTGGGGAGTCACTTGGATGGGGGCTGTCCGGGGCGGAAAAACTCTGATATGATGAAAAAAAAAAAAAAAACCTGTCTTGTGGTATATCAGGGTCAGTATCTTGGATGTTAAAGTGATTTTTCCATCTGGAATTCAGAAAACATGTTCCAGCAACCCCCATGTAGTAGCAATGCAGGACATGTATAGGACAGGAGCAATCCTGCACAAACTATCAAATTCTGCAATTTACAAGGCCCCGACAGCCAAAACAGAGCACCGCCCCATTTATTTTTTCCAGCAGCTAAGTGTGAGCCGCACACGTCATGGCAAGGAAACAAAGATGGCCACAAGCATGTCAGAGTCATTTGTGCATGATGACAGCCAAAGCAACATCAACAATGAAAACGAGCAGTCCGATGCGAACAGTGCCAAACCCCAGGACACCATGGACCCTTACTGGGATGATCCATATGCCACGGACACCAGCAGTGGATCGGAGCACTCTGCAGACCCCGAGGATGAAAATGTGTGGCTGCCTCTGTTCAGAAGCATTTGGCGGCTTGCAAACCATGACTGGTAATGACTGCTGTTTACTCCTCAGCTCTGTAATGTGCACATACAATTTTACAGTTGCAGCTCTGTAATTAGAAGGCTGTCCTGAGTTCTGTAATGTTAGCCCCCTGACCAACGTAGACACAAACGCCTCCCCCCCACACCTGAAAACTGTAGGAAATGTAAGGGAACACCTGTCCTGCTGCATAATGTGTGTCCTGTGTGGAAGGAAGCTGCCAGCCAGAATGTGTGCAGTCACTCATCACCATAGCTATTGAGGCAGTGTCATGAACACGGACGTGCCAAACACACTGGCTGGCCAATGCAGAATAGGGTGGAGAAGTTGTGCCACTGGGCTGTACTGACGGTAGTGGGTGCCACATGATCAGTGGAAGGGATACATGTTGTGCTATGTGTGGGTGACAGTGAGACACCACCTAATGTGTAGCACAATGTAACCGTGGGTAAACGGCACACCCAGAGCCGACCCTGCCATGTGAAGAACAGCAACAGTTGTGGACAGTGCACAACTTGCTGACTGCCACTAGGGGACGTGTAGGCATACACCCGTACTGGATGTGTATGCATGTCGCATCCAACCAGCAACCCCCATGTCACCTGTGCCCTGGGAGAAGGACAATGACTAAGTCAGCACAGTATAAGCCTGAGTGGCATGGTTGAATACTGTCTGTACCTCGGACCATGAACATGCCCCCGGTTGTCCGCAGAGTGTGGTGACAAACACTGTACTGACTGTATACCCTTGAGGAAAGGAGGGAGAGGGGGGACATGATAGAAACATTTAAGTACCTCAGTGGAATCAACAAAGTCCAAGAGGGTAGCATCTTTCAGAAAAAGAGATGTGCAAGAACAAGGGGACACAATTTGAAGATAGAGGGGGGACGGCTCAGGGGCAATGTGAGGAAGCATTTTTTCACAGAGAGGGTGGTGGACCCATGGAATAGCCCTCCTGAGGAGGTTGTGGGGTCTAAAACTGTGGGAGAATTCAAGAATGCATGGGACAGACATAAGGCAATTTTTGTGGGGAGCAGGAAGAAATAGGCTGTTGGTTAAATAGGATCTGCAGCTTATCCTCTAGGTAGAGAAATGGGCAGACTAGGTGGGCCAAGTGGTCCTTATCTGCCGTCAAAGTCTATGTTTCTATGTAATCACTGAATGGCTGGCTCAGTCAGTGCAGGGCACATCTCACCAGCAAGGGTCCGTGATGGGGGAAAAGAAGTGTGGGCACCATAAAACCACACACAGTTGCAGTCAGTATGTGTGTGCACGTCAGGGGAGATTGTCAGGGCAAGCAGAGGTCCTAAGAGGGAAACATCATGCAGTCCCCAGTTGGCACAGCATGGCTGTGATGTTCTGCACCACTAACTCCTGTGTAACAGTGGGGGGGAGGGAACGCAAGCTGTGAACCACTACCAGCACCCCATACACTGACATGGTTGCAGAGCATGTCACTGGTGCTACTGGTGTCAACTCCACCAGCAGTGCACCCATGTGTACCCTGGGCATGGAATTGGAGGGGTTTTAGCGTGCACAACACCAAGAACAGTGCATGTCTTGTCCCCACAGATTGCCTGGCAGTGCTCCACATGCACAAGATGATAATTTGTGGACCATGAGTGTTGTGGGCAGCTGGCAGTGTGTCAAATGCAGGATTGCAGTACCCAGCCACATGCACATATGAATGTGGGAGTGGGAGGTAACTGGCATCATCAGCATGCCACCACAATGTGTTACATGCATGACAATGGAACGATGTGGTGAACCATTACCCTGGGCACATGTACATGCCGTGTACACATGACAGTGTCATGCATGGTAGGGCAAACAGGGCAGACCCTGCCACAGCATGCTTGCCATGGGACTGGGATAGGACATATGGATGTGGTGTAACCGTACCCCCAGTGCACCTCACAGTAAACATACCATGTGGAGGGTGGGGTGAAAGTGCACTGCCACAAACCGGGATGTGCTGTGCACCAATGGCAATGGATGGGAAGGTTTTTGAGGTGCAATTCCCCAACCACACTGGCGCTGCCACACTCTGTGCATATGTCATTGTAGGTGTTGGGAATGGTGACGGCAGGGCACTACCAGTACTGGGGCCGTGCTGTGACCAGCACGTAATACATCGGGTGGGTTGGACACATCACGGAGGGAGGGGAACCATACAACATGGCCAGTGCTGTGCCCAGCATGTACTGTGTTGGATGGTGTTGGCAGGGTAAGATATGTATGGCAACACCACCAGGACACTGCTGTGTGGTACATGTATGGCATTGTAAGTGTTGCCAAATTGGGGGGGTGGTGTGCACGTGTGCCACAGGAACAGTGTCGTCTTGACACCTACGCCAGTGCATGGGTATGAAGGGCACCATGTCCAAATGGGTCCTGTTGTACTGTGTGTGCACAAAGCATGGCATGTGATGTGAAGTCTATGGAGAAAAGGAGTACGCCAGCACTGTGGCTGTGCTTGTCTGAGCCTGCACCACAGTGTATAAGACAGACAGGTTACCAGATGAAGGCAACACCACCATGACACTGTTGTGTGCGCATGCCACCGTAAGTGATGCCAGTGATAGGGAGGTACAATGCCAGTACCACTAGGGACTGCACTGCTGAACAACCATTGTCCTGCATTGGACAGAAAGGGTGATGAGGGAGGCCACCACTAACACCTGTATGGTGACCTGAATGGTGCCTGTGGCACACGAGGAGATAGGAATGTAAGATGGGGAGTAAGCATAGAGGATCAGTCCCCTTAAATGTGGTGATATGCACAGTGTGATCGTTATACCGTGAAGTGACACTTGTGCAGTATGATAGCACTATACACTGCCCACTTAATCCCCCAACCAACCCGGTCCAGCACTAAGTGGGCACAGGATGAGCAGGCGTATCAGATACAATAGCTGTTAAAGAATGAAGGGAGAGCTTGAGCCAACGCACAAGTGGCTTAACATGGCGTAGACAACGGTGATGGTCCCTGAGGTCACTCACGATGACTCCACATATCCTGTGTGTTACATGCATGCCCATCATGTAGTCCAGTCATACAACAGGGCTGTGTTCTGTTCTGTTTAGTATGTATAACATTGTTACAATGGTGTTATGTCTGAATGTCACACAAACTGCTGTGTTAATACATATCCCATATCTAGTGGGTCATGTGCTCACACATCATGGGTACAATGTATAATCCACCCACAACTGCCCCATACCAATGTTCCATATTGCCGTTGCCCACCATTGTCCAGCAACCTCGGGCGTCACCCAAGCATGATCACCTGTCAACCTCTGTCCCTGATCACAGTGGGTAAATGCACCAGGGTGCACTGTACACCATAATCAATGTTGTTTGGACAAATGATTCTATGCTGTAGAACATGCAGACAGTAACTCGCATGGTGTGCAACGATGTTTCATGATGGCCCACACAACTGTGTACTGCATGCGTACATATCTGTCAGTGGAACATGGAACACACTGTAACATGACAATGTTCAAACATGGATCCTAGTTGCCCTGTCTGTGGACAATGCAGCAACTGCATACCATATGTGGAGGCTAACTTCAGGTGATGCACAGAGGGCTGTCTCTTCTTTGTCTTACTGAAGTACACTGCTAACTTCGGGTTTCCAGATGTGTCTGTCACAATGTCATTTCTGTAGTTCTCATTGAAGTACAGTGCAGCAAGGCTTAACCTGTGTTGACAGGAAGGACAGAAACACCACATCAAGGACTGTTTCTGTAACATGCTACCTCAGTCACTCACTACAATCCTATGCCACAATGTCACTTGCATATGTAGCCAACCCACAGGGCATGCGAACAGTGTTGTGCACTTGCTGCGGATGGTTATCCATTGCATCACATCCAAGTGGTTGGTGCAGAAGGCCATGGGTATTTCAGACATGCAGCTGTGGATCACATGGTGGTACACAGCTGCATGTTGCTATGCACCATGTCTCGGTCATCTGTATACTACATGGGTGAACCGCACCATTGAGTTCATCCACAGGTGCCACATGTGTGTGTGGGGGCAACATATATGTGCACAACACACTGTTAGAATGCCTTGGAATACCTATGGGCCATGAAAGTATGTCATTCATGAAGCCTGCGTTACTTTGTCATGCTTATCGTACAGTGAAGCTCGCCAGGATGCATCCCACCTTGACAGCAGCCTGCAGTATGCTGCAGCAGAGTTACTGCAGTAGATAATGTGATGTCAGTGGGAAGTAAGTCCCTTTGTCACGCAGGAACTGGGGCACTGCCTGGCTGACGTGAGTGTCAGTGTCCTGCATGACAAAGGGGAGTGCTTGCTCTTGATATAACTTTGTTCTCAACAGTAACTCTGCTGCAGCAAGCTGCAGCATGCCTCAACATGCTGCACACATGGGTGTACACCTGGCAAGATTCACTGTACATGCAGTACCCTGGGATGAATGGCTAAGACAATCAGAGTGCAAACAAGTGCAGCAAATGAAAGTTATTGACACAAACACAGTGTCTGAGACACCTGAACCTGGGCAGTGGAACCTTGTCTTGGGTTTCATGTGTATGCTACCTGCATTGCATCCCACAAAAGGAGTGTGGAAAAGGGGAAATTGTTTAACCAGGAAAGGCACACTAAGCAGAAGCTTGTTTCCAGGTGCGACCTGGGAGCACAAGGACATTAAGTGACTTGCTCAGGGTCACACAGTATGTAAGTGGGGCTGTGGGATTCAAACCCAGGTCTCCAGGTTTGCAGCTTAGAGCCTTAAACCACTATGCTATACTGCCTCCATATGTATGCCATGTGCTTTGGTGCAAAGTGGAGTATTGCGCTGTGGCATGCCTCCACCACAGAGGTTTGCTGCATCAGTGATAGTCGAATAATGTCCTTCACTAAATTTGCATTCTCCAGGATACCAAGCAATCTCTCTGTGGCCAGATCACCTGCAAATGAGACCAACAGAGACATAAAAAATATGACACGTAAACCCTACAGCAGCAGCATAGTGTTGCATTACCATAGATCACTGCAGAACATGTACAGACACAATCCGGACACACAGAGCCAGGGCACTAAAGGGTGGCACATCACTACATTGGCTAGTCTGACATGATGCCACCATCATGTCAACCATTATCAGGCTTCAGCCACATCTTCTTCCTCTCACGTCTGGTTAGTGCGAAATACTGGCATGTGCTAAACAGCGGGTTGGGATGGTCATGCTGATTTTGGATGTGTCGTGTCATTGCCTCCCACTTTGCCTTGACGAGATCAGTGTCCCCACGTGGTGAAGATGCTGACACCCAGTAGATGTGATTCAATGAACGGTGCATGAACACAGAACTTCTCAGAGGCACAGCACCAATGACAACTATGGTCATTCACAACAATGCTGCGTCTAACCAACATATACAAGAAACCCAGACATGGCCTTACATGGCACACGCATGATCACCGCAAAGTAGAGTCACCTCTGGCAATGTGCCACACATCATAGTAATGTGTGCCACCTTCCGTAAGTGGGGTACTAGACAGCCAAGTGTTGATTTCCTTGCATCGGTCTGTCACGATGGCATTGATGGACAGGTGCTGTTCCTGCACAAGCATTGCCAGTGCCCTCTTGAAGCCCTCGAGCTCCATCCATGTGGAGTTTTTTCACCTCATTGCTCTGTGTGAAGGGGAAAACAGGAAAGATATATTGCTGATGTGTAATGGAGGCCCACATGCCTAGTGCCATGCCACAAGTTCTGGTGATTTGTCTCACCTGTACCAAGGTCACACTGATCAGTTTACCAATACGATACTCTAGCAAGGTGTAGGATCAACATTTGCAGTGTCCTGGGCTGTTAGCCCCAGTGCCCTGCTATCACCACCCATGATTAGACCACTTGTCATTTGCCTGAGTTCCATGAGTAACTGTGCCTGATGTTCACTCCACATATTCCATGCTTCCATTAATACCACGGATTATACGGATAATACTACCAGCCCTCAGCCCATATCCCTGCCCTCTCCGCTCCTGCTCTACCTCATGCATCCCCTTGCCTGCTGCCCTCTGGAGGGGAAGACGTAGGATCAACTTGTACTTTCTTTTATATTACCGTAGCTTGTATACTTAGTATTTTTTGTGTATGTCAGATCTGTGTAAATCCTTCTCATATCTGTCCTAATGAATACTGCCATGTTGGCAGCAGTTGCAATTCTGTTGAATCCTTCTGTAGTTTTCCCTTACCTCAGGTTCACCTCGAAAATTAGCTCTGCTCAACGGTGCCCGCCTGATTAAAGATTTTGATTGATTGGTTGACTGATTGATTGATATTCTCTATGGTTGGCAGTACCAGCTCCCTCTGATGTTTATCAAATGGTCTGGGGATTCCAGTTAGATTCATGAACTAGAATATTCGTAATCCCTTTGATACTGGGCAACCTGATGTGTAAATGGCTGCAGCCATGCAGACATTGCCATGAATGATCTGTCCATTTACAGGTTGGTTCCACCAGCTCTGCCAGAATCCGCAGGTCTGGCACCTCACGTCAACAACAAGCAAGGTCCCCCACTGTCGGGATGGGTCATCAGTGGAAAAAACTGGTGATGTCGGGGCACCACAGGCAAAGCAGTGGGTAAAGAGGTTTTTGAGACTTGAACGGTACACAATATACTTGGGCTCATGTAGCGGTGAGTATTTGGACGTTTGCTCATACCTGTGAAACAAGTGCCAGAAACAGACAATGTAAAGGATATTTAGAACATCAGGGACAATTGGGACGGTAGCATGCTCCTGACACGGTGACTGTGTCAACAGTTACAAGCATGGTGAGTGAAACCTGCCCTCTGTCTGTCTCCCCTTGGCACCCGTTGTGCACGTTCACTGAACTCTTCACATGATATATAGTCTAATGATGACTAATCACTGTCATAACATGATGACAGCCCTGTCGATGGCCACTGGGATTGCATTGATGTGGTCGACGGAAATGCATGACAGGTATTCTGTGGTGCATCACTGTCATTGAGGGGTTCCCATTGTATGCCTATATCAACTGTCTTCCTTGTCGTCATCTGTGTGCCTACAGACAACATGAGAACACTGTTTACAACAGCCCCATGCATCACAGTGTGGGGCAATGGATGATGCACAGGTCCCTTACCTAGACTACCTAGACTTTAGTAAGGCCTTCGACTCGGTTCCACACAGAAGGCTGGTAAAGAAGCTTGACCACACAGGAGTTGATCCAGAAGTAGTCAGATGGGTACAAAACTGGTTACACTGGTTACAAGGCAGAACCCAGAGGGTACAGGTTAATGGAGTGCAATTGACGGAAGGCAGGGTGACCAGCTGGGTGCTCCAGGGCTCAGTGCTAGGGCCTGTGCTCTTCAATGTTTTTATAGCAGATGTCACTGACGGACTGGAAGGGAAGGGAAGGTGTGTCTGTTCGCAGATGACACCAAGATATGTAGCAGGGTGGACACCCCAGAAGGAGTGAGCAGGATGGAAGCTGACCTCAAGAAACTAGAAGAATGGTCTGAAGTGTGGCAGCTGAGATTTAATGCAAAAAAGTGCAAGGTCATGCACACAGGAAAGAAAAATCCAAGAAAGGAGTATTACCTAGGAGGAGAAAGACTGGCAGCCTCAAACCAAGAACGAGATCTGGGAATCATAATCTCAGATGACTTGAAGGTTAGTAAGCAGTGTGAGAAGGCAACAATGAAGGCCAACAGAATGCTGGGCTGCATTTGGAGGGGACTCACGAGCAGGAAGAGAGAGGTGGTACTACTACTGTATAGATCGCTGGTCAGGCCTCACCTGGAATACGGAGTCCAGTTCTGGAGGCCTCACCTCAGGAAGGACATTGGACTGGGTGGAAACAGTACAGAGAAAGGCGACAAAAATGATTCAGGGTCTGCAGTACATGTCCTACGAGGAAAGACTTAGGGAACTCAATATGTACTCCCTGGAGCAGAGAAGAGAGAGAGGGGACATGATTGAAACATTCAAGTACATAAAAGGCATTAACAAGGTACAGGCACAGGAACTTTTTCACTTCAAAAAGAGCTCCAGGACCAGGCGACATGACCTCAGGCTGCAAGGAGGGAGGTTCTCTACCAACATCAGGAAGTTTTTCGTCACATAAAGAGTGGTGGATGCTTGGAACAGCCTGCCCCAAGAGGTTGTGGGAGGTTTCAAGAATGCATGGGATAGACACAAGGGAGCCCTGACTACAAAGGGCAACTAGAGTGTCAAAATAGGTCTAAAACAAATGGGCAGACTAGATGGACCCAGCGGTCTCCTTCTGCCATCAACTTCTATGTTTCTGTGTTTCACTTACCCTTCTTTTGGCTCACAAGGGAACAATGTATATGGGTTGATTGACAAACTCTTTTGGGAGGCCTAGTGCGGTGAGAGGGCCGTATATCTGGACACCTGGTCGATGCACGTGTGCCAGTCCTACTGATGTCAGTACTGCTATGTGCAACAGACATTGCTGCAGATGGCACCCCCATGGTTTGTTCAGCACTGGTAATGGCCTTGCATGTCCCTAAGTCAGTCACCTGGCAAGATGTGTCACTGTGTGGTTCGATGTCTCCACTTAGCAGTGGATCTGATGGCATTTAGACAGGTACAAGACAGAAATACACAACAGTAAGGGGTCAGTAGTGGAGGTATACATCTGTGACATACACTATGTAGCATTTCATCTTTTGACAATGTCTGCCCATGGTTGCCTGAGCATCTGTACATAGGCACAGCAACATTTCCAACATAGTTCCCTGAGGGAATTTTTTGGGTCTGTACAGTGCCATAACAGTATCATGACATTATGTCAACAGGGATACCACTGTACATGTGGACCTGTGCAATAGGACTGTACACATTGTGAGCATTCAGAGGTACGTTGTCCCATGTCCTACAGCTATGGCATCACCCAGCTCAATAGCAGTAGCTGCCACCAAGTGACATATATACTTGGACATTCCATGGCAATGAACAGTACCTCTACCTGTAACTCCCATGGAGGGCCACACACAACGGATGTGTGAATACAACCTGCAGATAGTCATTTCATGTGAGGGTACAGGGCACAAGACACAGTACTTACAATGCTGGACCCAACCGCAGTATGACAGGACTGTAGTAGCACTGCATGTCACAGATGTGTGTTGACTTCAGGGTAGGATTACACGTCATGCGGTATAACAATCCATGGGCTGAGTGTTATACATGACACGTGGGATGTGGAAATGATGACATTCATTGTGATGCATCACCATTCATCAACTGGGTGAATGTTGACACCGTCTACTGTTCTGGTGTCAACTGTTGGTTCATGTGGCACTTGCTTTTCCATGTGGAACATTTACAGGATGGTGCATTTTGTATTGATACACAGTGTGTTTGAGGCATGTTTGCACCATATCACCCCTTGTGACACAGCCATGTGCATACATTATGTGCTGATGGCAGGTGGCCGAGGGTGTACAGTATCTATCCACACCGTGAGGCAGTTGTACTGCTGTACATGGTCTGGGTATGGCATGGCAGTTCTGACTGTGTATGTGTATGGCAGCACATGTGCAGGGCAGTAACACTACCTTGTTACCAGGTTGGGCCAGACTTCTGGGGCAGGGTATTTGCAATCCAGCAATTTGAGCAACCATCACAGCAATTTTTCCAACCCTATTGCGTGGGTCACCCTTATTCTACTGACAAGGTAGCGCATGCTGGATGGGTTAGAGGATTGCAGGCTCATACTATGCACAGAGAGGGTGTGTGTGTATGTGTACCAGGATACAGGTTCAACACTATGGTTGACACTTTAGCACCACACAAAATGTGTATGGACAACACAGGTGCACATTACCGCCAAAAGGGGGGTAGCCCTAGCTCTGGGTAACATAAGGATGGGTGTGTGAACAAAGCTGAAATGGGCTGCAAGCATGTGTGCAACAACTGCAGCATGGTGCACCTGATGATTCCAGCCAATGTGTAGCCAGCGGTGTGTAGGGGCACCTCAGAACAATCCATACACCAGGAACACTACATGCTGCACATATATGGTACTGTCCACCCCTCTGTCATCCTGCATCAGTAAAACCTCTGCCATGCATTTGGGGTGCTGCAGTGCTCTGTGCACACCTCATCAGTGCAGCAATGATGCACAGACCACTAGTCCCCACATAGAGATGCATCAAGAAACACAGGCACACACACATGCAGCATTGAGGGACTGGAGGGGCATGTGGGGGGGGGAGTACAGGTGCACAGGATGCAACACGTAGTAGGTGCTACCACATGGATGTGTCCATCCACACAGTGCGCACGTACCAGTGACGTGCATGCCCCAGATAATGGTGTGCCTGTATGTTGCTATTTGTCAGACCCACCCACACACGAGGAATGTAGCACACACCTGTACATGCAATCACATGACATTGTCATGGCGTATGTGGCTCACAGGACAGTCTTGCTGCAGTGTCCACTGTCAGGAATCATCTGCCAGCAGGTCTGTGACTGTGTGGCTGGTAGGAGTCATTGATGCCTGGCACACCAGAGGCACTGCTGAGTTCATCACAATAACAGCTAATATGTTACTGTAGTAACTAACATACACAACTTAGCAGACACAACAATATGTCCCTGGCATGCTGCACACCCACCCACGGTAGTGGTGCTACCCCTCTTGGTCACATTATTCTGAGCTGCTTTGTTCAGACCCATCCTGTGGACACTGATGTCGTTCCAGTGTGAGATTCAAGTGGAGCTGTGTGCACCTGCAATAACAGGCCAATCTGCACATATGTAACGCAGGCCATGCTGACATGCTACTGTGGCCCTTTGCCATTGTATTGCATCTGGAAACTGATTTGCACATTGGTTGTGACTATGGCCGACTCTTGTCTCCTGCTAATATGTCTTCCACAGGCAAACTTGTTTTTGCTTGACAAGCATGTATGCGTGGGAGGACCGGTCTGGACAATATCACAGTTCTGCAGTGTATGGCCTGCAATGTTGTTTGCAGTCATTGTGTACCGCATCTTTGTAAGCGCTCACATTGGCCATGTGCTTCACCTGTGCCCTGTTCCACCCCTGTTTGCACTGCCCACATACCATATTCTGGGCAGTCGTCTTTGCTGGACCATGTTAGCACTTCAGTGACAGCCTTGTTTGCCTGACTACATCGGCCACTATAGTCTACATCTTGTGCCACTTGGTTTTTCATTTGGATTTTGCGTGCATTTGGTTGTGGGGGCATGTCCACGCCAGACAGTGTGATGTCCGCCCATGGACAACATATACGACATTTGGACCCTGCTTGTTTGGGATCATGTATGGGACATGGAGGGTGGAATGGTGACAGGCTGCAACATGATGATGTTAGAGCAGGTGTGGTGACATGCTCCCTGCGGGACCACAGTCTGCCTCATAGCATACAGTGTTTGTGGATGGCCACTCTCTGTGTTTGCCAGGCTTGTGTGCTGGATATGGTGGGGACATCCATGTGGATACCGATATGATACATGGCACCTCATACACAGCCCTACAACTGACTAGGACACCAACACTTCCCACACTACTGGATGACATGTCAGTGGTCTATACTGTCACTCAGTCTGATGTCAGAGAGGGGCACACAGGGACAGCCCTCAGGTACAACCTGGTGACAGTTGCATCATGTTGTTGCCGTTTTGTGCACATCGTGTGGGGATACATGTGTCACTGACATTGGGGGATCAAGGGTAGCCTCCGGTGTGGACACATTACAATTGTCCTCATTGCACGACACCAGTGCAAATGGAACATGCCCATCTTTCATGGGTTTCCCCTACAGGTTGGGCAGTGTTGTCTTGGGATGTATTCCATGTACCTCACTGTGAGGGGGCTGTCAGGGTTGGGTGTACACATGGGTACAAAGGGCAACATGCAACACACTCTGCAGTGCATTGTTCACAGGGTACATGTACAGTGTTGTGCACCATGACAGTATCCAATGCACTGGTGTGGGGGGGAGGGGGCGGCCCTCCATTACTAGGGGTAACACAAGTGTTTTGCCTCTGATAACGGTGCACATATAATATCTTGTGTCCACATGAAGTCCATCCAGGAACACTGATGGACGTCATGGTGGTTCTGGCAGCATCCTTTACACAATGGCTCAACATCACCCAGTACATGGTTGTGGTCCTGTGGAGACTGGGTGGCTCAGATGTCATACCATTGCACAGGGGCTACATTAGGGTGTGGGACATGCTCATGATCACAGTCAAAACTGTCCCTGTGGGAACACTGTTGCATGTGCAGCTGACGGACAGGACATTGCTATGTCTGGAATCACCGACACTACAACACAGTCGGCAGCATTGTTTGTAGTGTGGTGTGACCAAGGTCTGGTGTATCTTTGTTGTCCATGACAGGGTGACTATGGCCTGCTGTCATTTCACAGCATTGGTTGTGGCACATGTACATGTCAGGTACACATTCCATGGCGTCTGTTGGTAGGTTATTCATCAGGATGGGTGGCCTAGATGTTTGGCCAGGCATTGCAATATGTGCTGCTGATAGGGTAACTGACGGGCAGAGTGCAGGCGGTGTCCTGGGGACTTCCCTCAGGGTGAGGAATGCTGACAGCAGTAGATTTACACAGAGTTAGGTAACATGTCATGTAATGGACTCACCTGCCCAGGCAGTGTCGTGAGACACGTGTCAGTGCTGCAGTTCTGATACTGTGCACTATGTGGCCTATGCACGTGACATGTGATTGCCTACATGACGCCCATCTGAGGCATGTAGGTAACCCTATTTTGGGAGTCCATGTAGTGATAGTCCCTCAGACCCTGTCTGGGTTCATGAGCCACACACTAGGTGACTGCACACCCACTCACCCACCCGCGACATGAGCACTACTGCAGTTGCGGATGGGTGTTGTGTCGGGGACATGCATGCACTATGTGCATGTCACTATGGCTCGTACTGCAGGTCACGGCAGTCAGAGGTTTCATCAGCCATGTCCCTGACATGACACATTGCATGATGCTCATGGACTGCACCTGCCGACCACAGTGGGACTGAGGATGTACGTCCCCCCGCCCTGTCCCAGCCCACTAGGCAGACAGGGAGCACTGAACCATGTGGTCAGGTGAGAGCCCATACTGACACACACCTGTGTCCCTTTGTGGCATGTCCACACCCCTGCAGTGCACACATCAGGCCAGACCCATCCATCCAACAATACACCCACCCTACATATGGTATCCCCGTCCACGTCATGTACAGACGTATTTCCCACACACCGCCACACACGTGTGCCTAGGCTCCATGTAGATGAGGTCCCCTCTCCGCACCACACATGTTTACATGTACAGTGTATCGTACTGCATACCATCACCCTCCTACCACAATGTTACCCTATCCAGATATCCACAACACCCAGCATGCTAACCCCACAGGTTCATTGTTGGACATATGCCTCCCCTCCCACAGCACTGAGAACAACCCCCAGAAGAGCACATGCCAATTATTCATTGGTTCATCTCAGGACGGCTAGTGGCACATCCCTGTTCACACCTCCTCAGATGCTGGCCATGCAGTGGTTGCTGGGACCATGCAGCTGCATTGTCAATGCGCACACACCACCAGGTGGACATCCAGCGGCCAGGGAGGTGTCAGCAGAGATGTGCCACCGGCCATCATGAGATGCACCAGTGACTGACTGGTCTGTGTTGGGGGGGGGGTCTGTGCTGCAGCTGGGTGGGGAGCCACCTGACAACAATGTTGTTGTGGGTATACCGGGTCAGGGGTTGTGGATATCTTGACAGGGGAACACTGTTGGGGGTGGGCTGCCTTGCAGTATGATACGGGGGCCAGGCATACATAAGTGGTGTAGTGATGTGCCTTTCTGTACACATGCACCAGACATGCATGTGTGGCAGGGTGTGGTGTTTATAGCTCACA
This sequence comes from Neoceratodus forsteri, assembly GCA_016271365.2. Lineage (NCBI taxonomy): Eukaryota > Metazoa > Chordata > Ceratodontiformes > Ceratodontidae > Neoceratodus > Neoceratodus forsteri. Next base: position 1,701,328,006 of record CM028129.1, on the reverse strand, counting down.
ACGGATATGTGGTGGACATAATTGTGCTGTGTTGGCAAACAGGCCTGTGTTAGGTGTCTTGCATGTGGTGTGCCTGCTGTGTGGTGGTGGCCGTGGTTCACCTGGAGCTCAGTCAGGGTTCCTCCAGCCATCAGGTCATGGTCATGCATGTCCGGTTGACTGCATTGGGTGTTTACACACCCAGACCCTCCCCAGAACACACAGGTGCTGTACTGTTGTACTCAGGAGCACAGTCATGGACAGGTTGCCAGGGGGTGCATGTGGTTGTGCATCTCATGCACTCTGCACCTGTCCAGTGCTGTGTATCTATGGGGGCAGGGTGGGTGACTTTGGCTCGTACAATATGCCCCATTAGTGCATGGTACACAATGAGAGTACTGTCCATTATGTAACCGGGGGGGGGGGGTAGCCCTGTACATGATGCTGGGGTTATGACAATGTTTTCATAGTCATGTCATGGACTCCTATCCCCAGGACAGATTTGGACACAGTAGAGGATGTCATGTGTGTTGCCTCTACAGTGGTTCACGGTCCACCAGGGGACAACAATACTGAGCAAGTACATGACACTGATGTGTATGTCATGTCAGCATGGTGGAGTGGACATGGGTGAACCATTGCAGTGGCCCAATGCTGTCTACAGTGTATGGCACATGCTATCTGTCAGGTACAGAGCTGCTGAGTGACAGGTAGTCATGCTGTGTGGATGGATGTGGTTTCGGTCAGGGTAGCTGGGCAGAACACACTCCGCGCAGATGTGGTGAATGGTGACTGTGACAATGGGCAGGCATTGCTGGTGGGTACGAACACTGTGTGTGAGTGTTGGACAACATGTGCTACACATGGTGACACCTTGGCAAGGAGATGGGGGTCAGAAATAGCAGGGGTGGGTAGCATGACACAGTGTGTGACTTGTGTTCCTGAAAAGTTGTGCTGCACACAGTCCCCCCTCTGACATGCCATGTTTGAATGTGTAGATGTTTCTGTTGTACTAGTGTCCCATTGGGATCTCACTGTGTCTCTTTCCCCCCAACACACCCCACTGCATGGCTGTACACATGATGTTGTATCAACCTGCTCTCCACCAGTCAGTGTGCATGCTACATCCTACACCCATGTGCTAGTCTGTCAGCATACCTTCAATCCATTGTGCCGACCTACGGTGTTGTAGCCTGCTTTCATTTCGGGACCCTTGCTTGGTGTCCTGATCCATGGTGTGTATCGTACAACAGTGCCCCCCCCCCCGGCAGCATGGCCAGGATCAGGCACTGAACCCATCCAGTACTGGTGACATACACCCACTGACAGTTTTGCCATGTTGACACACTACTGTGTCAATACCACAGTCCCGTCCCCGGGGGGCATCCATGTTTTGCCTGGTGTCAATTCAACATGGCCCCTGTGGCATGCCAGTGGCACGCATCATTACTTTGTCAGTTAGGTCCGTGGACCTAGGCCACAGGAAGCCACCTCTGTGTCAGGATACAGTGAACATAGCTGGTAGATGGTGGCTGGTTTTTGCATTATCATGGCACTTATGTGTATGCCTGTTTGCTGACAGCAGACCAGTTTGCTTTCTGTGACAGTATGCTTACCTGCAGGCTGTGTGCTGGTTTGCACATCGGCTTTTCACACTGTGTCACTGAGGGGGTTCTCAGACATCACTATTTTACACAGTGACAGTTTCCCTAGCTCAGACATGTACGCCTGTTACATGACACGGCTGTATGTTCCTGTGGCACTGGTTCAGGGGATGGGTACACCAGTACCAATGTCTGGGTAAGCCACCTGATGCGTATTCTGGGTACGACATGGTTTCCCCTCCGCCTGTGGACTATCACATACCATTTCTACTTTTCTGTTTGCATATTTCTGTTTCATGTTTTTGTGTGCCTGGGCCCAGGGAAGGACACTGTAATGTGTATCCATGTGTCAATTGTGGCCCTGTATATGTGGCATGTTGTACGGATTATGGCATCATGACCTGACCTCAGCACACTCAGAAGGTGTCATAACATGCAGCTACTGACTATGCACTGTGTGACGATGCATGTTCATCATATATTCTGGTAGTATTGCAAGTGGACCAGCCACACATCAATGTTTGTGGACACACAAATGCAGCTCGGTGGCAGTGATGTACACAGACATGTCGTGTACCCTGACGACACCCCCGGTGTTCGTGTGTTCTCACAGTATGTCAACATGGTGTCTGTCTGTTATCCCCCACCTACGACACTGATAGTCTGTAGTCAACTGTACACATTCTGCAGTCATAGCCTATGGACATTGGGTAGGTTTGGGTCCTAGCTCATGCAGAAATACTTTGCTATCTGCATCCCGACAATGCACTGACTGTGCATGTTGTGGTGTCATAACCCATTGTCATTCTATGACACGTCTTGGGCAGTGGGGTGTTCAGTATGTCTGTTCTGGCCTGCCCCCTTCCCCACATCCCCAGTGGTGACAACAGCCTCCACACCTCACTATTGCGTCCAGATCACATACACCTTCATTTGTGCTGGTATATGGTGCCACTGTATTGTGTGGGCACCGTACTCCCTCCATGGCTTGTCTGCTGTGGTGGCTGATGGGTGGCCAGGACGTGACTTGCAACTGTTGCAGCTGGCCACGCAACATGTGGTAAGTATTGTGGAAGGTGCATACAACACCGGTTGCTTTGTCAGGTCCATGGCAGGATGCAGACAGCTGCCATCTTGGCTGTCTGATTCAGTAGCCATACCTGCCAAATGTGGCTTGGTTGATCCTTAATTGGTGTGCCATATGTGGTGGGTGGGGGGTAGTGTCACACATCTTCCTATCACACTGTGCCCAATGCACTGACTCATGCATGTTACATGGTGATACGATATGCCAGTGTTTTGTCATGCCAGTGGCCCGTGTGGGTCTTGGGGGGGGGGGACATCCATGGTGTCTGAGCGTGACACTTGGCACAGCACTTCATGTGGCTGTGTTTCCTCTTTTTTTGGTGCACAGTCCTCATTTGTGGTTGGTGGTGATTGATGTTGGGCCTGTCAATATATTGTCTCTTCATAACTCATTTGTCACCATGTCGATTTAGGGGGTTGTGCATGTGGGGGTGTACTGCTGTGTCCTCCCCACCCTCAAGACATGGATACACATAAAGGACCTGACTGGTACCATATGGGCAGACCTGTACTTCATCTACAGTATTCGTATGCTCTGTCAAGTGGACACTCAGACATCAGGGTATGATGGTCCCACACCCCTGACCAACAGCGTCATGACTGTACAGCACGTTGTGGTTCCTATCCACAGCCATGGGGCTGTGGATGCCTGCAGTGGGCCAGCATTATGTCCACATATGTGTCCCCCCCCCCCAAGTGGATCAGCTGTGTTTACAGGATGATTTGTATACCAGCTTTCTGACAGGGGCATCATACAGCTATGGGGTTTGCTGTCAGCATGCCTACCAGTCACGGGATGTGCGGGTGATGATGTCTACTGCAGGATTCATTTCAGATATTTATCTATGTGGGACAATGACCCACTGAGTATAGAAAGTAAGGGTCAAATGAAAAAATAATGGATCATATTGTTCAGCCATGCCCAGATTCATAAAACAGCAGTTTAAAACCTCTATAACAATGAGCAAGTTGCCCCTGAGGTAGAAGAAACGGTGGGTCAAAATTAAAAACTGTGTGCCAATTGTCCCAATCCTCCACGTAAAAATGAACCCTGCTGCTGTCATTCATGTGCCCCTGCTGGGTGGGATGGTGCAGACTGCTGCTGTATACAGTACACCACACCACACCACCCTTGGGGGCTGCAGTGGGATGCACACAGTACTATGTGTCACATACACCTTTCGGATCCATGCGGCATGGTGACACATGTTGGTGTTCTTCCCTGGCCCACCCCCCAATGGATGACATGCATGGCATGGATGTTCTCACAGAGTATACGTGGCCATGTCATGCACCTCGGACCAATGCCAATACTTGCTTCTACAGCACTCTCCATAGCTGCACCCCCCAAACCCCCAACACCAGGCAGACACAGGGCGTACCATCTCTGATGTGACTAGTGTCATGGACAGATTTACTCACAGGTGCTAAAAGGCTGTTGGCAGCAAGGCCATGTTTGCAGGTGTTGCCTGTTGCTCCTGGTGACGATGGCCACTTGGGAGTTACATGGCTGGTAGTGGCATTGTTGTCACTTGTCAGTGGTCTGATCATTGGCACTCCATTCTTTTTCAACCTCAGATATTTTGTGTATTTCATTCGGAGGGGGGAATACAACTGGAGGGGACTCCGAGAAAGCAGAGATGCTAAATGGCTACTTCTGCTTGGTATTCACGGAGGAGGGGTGGTAGGGGACCCAAGCTGAAAGGGAGGGGTAGGGAAGACAAAAAGGTGGATTCCAGCCTGTTCAGCAAAGACAAGGCAAGGGAGGAACTAGGCAGGTTAAAAGTGGCCAAGGCAATGGAGCCAGATGGCTTGCGCCCAAGGATACTCAGGTAACTGAGGGAGGAGCTGTCAGCCCCACTGACAGGGATGTTTAACTTATCCCCAGATACAGGGTGTGTCAAGTGACTGGAAGAGGGTGGATGTGGTGCCACTGCACAAGGGGGGCAGTAAGGAAGGGGCGGAGAATTATCGCCTGGTCAGCCTCAATTCAGTGGTGGGCAAGGTGATGGAGGCACTAATAAAAGAAAGGGTGGTAGAATACGTGGTGGACAGCGGCCTGCAGGATGACAGGCAGTATTGCTTCACAAATGGGAAGTCATGTCAGATGAACCTAATAGAGTTCTTCAATTGGGTGACACAGCTGGTCGGTCAGGGAGAGGCGGTGGACATAGCCTATCTGGACTTCAGTAAGGCCTTCGACACTGTCCTTCACAGAAGGCTGGTAAATAAGCTGGAAAGCTTAGGGGTGGGACAGAAAACAACTAGGTGGGTGGAAAACTGGTTGACAGGCAGAAGCCAGAGGGTGGTGGTGAATGGAGTACACTCCAGGGTGAGGAGGATGACGAGTGAGGTACCACAGGGGTCGGTATTGGGACTTCTCCTTTTTAATATCTATAGCAGTGATGTAGTAGATGGGCTGGAGGGGAGGATGTGTCTATTTTCAGATGATATGAAGATCTGCAATAGGGTGGACACCCCGGGGGGGAGGCCATGAAGCAAGACCTGAGGAAACTGAAAGGGTGGTCAGAAACTTGGCAGCTGGATTTCAACACCAAAAATAGTGCTGTGATGCACATGGGGCATAAAAACCCCACAAACCACTTATCCTCTGGGGGAGAAATTAAGACAACCGCAATCGAGCAGGAGAGGGATCTGGGGATTATAATATCTAGCAACCTTGAGGTAGGTAACCAATGCAGCAAAGCAGTGGGGAAGGCAAATGGAATGTTGGGCGTGAGGAGGGAGATAATCATGCCTCTTTGTAAAGCCAAGGTGAGGCCTCACCTGGAATATGGGGTCCAGTTCTGGAGACATCTATGTAAGAACACTGATGGAACAGAGAGGGTACAGTAAAGGGCAACCAAGATAGTGCATGCAGGGGAAGCCATACGAGCAGAGGTGGAGAGAATCAGATCTGCACCTATTGGAGATGAGAAGGAAGGAGAAGGAGGACATGATTGAAACTTTTAAGTACGTAAAGGGGATCAACATGGTGAAGGGGGAGAGCTTATTTAAAAGGAAAGAACAGGAACTAAAACTAGAGGACATAGTCTAAGATAAGAAGGAGGAAGATATGAAGGTAATGTGTGGGGGTGTTTCTTCATGGATAGGGTGGTGGAGGCCTGGAATAAACTACCAGAGGAAGTGGTGGGGGCTGAGATGGTGGAGGGATTTAAGAGGGCATGGGACATACACGTGGGGTTGGTAGGTGGGGGGAAGGGGAGGGCCTGTGCTATGAGCGATGAGTTTGGGGGGGATAGGGCAGACTTGATGGGCCAGTGGATCCTTTTGTGCCATCAGATTTCTATGATTCTATGGTTCTTGAAAATGTCCTTTGAAAAATGGTCAGAGCATATCTGTGGTGCAATAGCTGACTGCCAATTCCAGGACCTGTCGAGTAGCACAAAATCCACCCACTCTGGAACCTCAGTGGTGACTTATCCCTCTTTGGGAATGCCTGTAGTGCTGCAGTTTTACTGGGTGTGTTTTAACATCCACCCATTACATGGTCATTGACCTTCTGCTGCTTGGGGTTCAGTTGCTGCTGACAGGGTGACTGAACCGTACAGTATGTGGTGCCCAGATATTCAGGGGGATAACTTGTCAGATCGTGGGATACTGTGTGTTGCCTTCCAGCTTTCAGATACAGCAACAGACAGGATGTTCAAACAACATGAAGTCTTGCTGTATTCTGACTATTGCAGTTAGCCCTAGCACTCAGACTGCTCCAGAGAGTAGATGGTTAATTTTCTATGCAGAGCATAGAACACTGAGCTCGAGCTCAGTTCAAACCTCTGTCTGCTGCTCTTTGAAGCGCAGCTGTCAAATTCTTTACTCCTCCTTACTGAACGGCCACTCCAGAGATTTCTCCTTTGCTCACGGTTCGTAAGTTGGTTAAAGCCCTCGGTTTTTCTGATTATTTTTTGCAAGTTTTGGTTCAGATCTCTGTCTGTGGTACAATAAGTACTAGGTAGCGAACTAGACATAGTAAACTTGTGGAAATTGTAAATTAGATTTGTTGACCGGTTCAGCTGAACTGGCCGTTTAGCGATTTACATATTCTGTCTTTGTTTTTAAACTTAGAGTGTAGTTAGCAGTCCTTATCGGTTTAAAAAAAAACTGCATTTTCTTGTGTTTTTTTCCAATACCCATGACACGGTTAGAAACCGATAAGGGTGTCTTGCCTGGTTGTTTGCCATAAAAAGGGTAAGTTTGTGGTTAGGATGGCTATGTCTGAAAAACCCAAAAGAAAAACCAGGCCCACTGGGTTTCAACACTGCAGTGTGTGTGGGGAGGTATTTGCTAAGGCTGATCCTCACACCACCTGTGTTTATTGCCTGGAGTTTGACCACCTCGATTCAGACTGCCAAATCTGTAAAAATGTCCCTAAGTCTACCCTGGAAAAAAGATTAGGTAGGCTCAGGGATAAGGAGACCGTGAAGTCCACTGACCCGGATGGCTAGCCCTGTTCGGTTCCGACCGAACCTGAGGGCGAGCCCTCTGACCAGGGCAATACTTCTTCGGGCAACAGGAGAGCCAACCCTGAGGGATCAGTTCCTACAAAAAGAAAAAGAAAAGAAAAATCAGCAGGTTTGGTTCCAGAAACCCATTTTCCGACCGCCGAAGAGATTGTCAATGTGATAAGGATTGTAGAATTGCTTCGTCCAGTTCCATCTGATCTGGCACCTTCTGGCAGGTGCCCGGTTCAGTCAGTTCCTCCGGTTCAAAATTATGCCCCTGAAGATTTCTATGAACCGGATTTGGAGGAGGATGAAGATTATGATGATGATGATGATGATGATGGTGTAGGAGGTCTGGTTGAGCCCATTGAACTGGACATCTCCCCAGACAGGCCTTCGTGTTTCCCCTCTAGGTTTTCTGAGTCCCCTTCCCACTACATATTTTACAGGAAAGTGGCAGAAACCCTCCTGCTCCCTGTGGAAGAAGCTGTAGAGGAACAAGAGGAACCTGATTATGTGGAGAAGATGGACATCCCAGAGTCCATGAGATTGTCTATTCCCCTTCGTAAGTCTTTTGGGAAACAGACACAAAAGATTTTAAAAACTCCAAATTCTCTACCTCCTGTCGACAGAAGGATGGACAAAAGGTACACCTTATCAGGTTCAGGTACAGAGTACTTCTATCAACAATGCAGCCATGTTGGGGTTGAGCAGGCTGCAGCCTGTGATAAGGCTAACATACCCTTGGCTTCACACCCTGCAGATAAAGATTCTAGGAAGCTGGATGCCATGGCAAAGAAACAGTACATGGCATCCACCTTGGGACTCAGGCAGGCTAATTATATGGCCTATGCAGCCAGGTACCAGAAGTCCAGGTGGGACACTGTACTGGCACTGGCTAAGCAGGCATCCCCCCAGCTAGCCCCAGAGCTGGAGGAGGTGGCTGCTGATGGAACTGAGGCATCTAAGGTACAGTTCCATGCTGCTGTGGACTCCAATGATGTGTTCTCTAGAGTCATGGCTACATCTGCGGCTCTTCGGAGAATGACTTGGTTCAGATATACTAGTCTCTCACAGGACACCCAGGCTAAGACCATGGATTTCTCTGTGGTGGGAAATTCTCTGTTTGGGGAGCAGACAGAGAATTACATGAAGAAGATGGATGAGTATAGGACCACCTATAGGAGTGCACAGGCCAAGGAAAGGCAGGCAACTCCTCAAAGGCAGCAGGCTAGGGGCTGGGGCAGGCCTTTTCATAGGCCTTTCTACCAAGCACAGGCCTCTTCTCCCTTTTCTCAAAGGGGGTTCTTCAGAGGGAGAGGCAGGAGGGGGGATGAGCAGGGCTGCATCCATCCCTCAAACTAAGGCTTCTGCCAAGCAGACACCCTGATGTGTCAGCCCGGGTCGACTCCCCCATTCCTGTAGGAGGCAGGCTGGCTTACTTCGTCCATGACTGGATGTCTGTTACTTCAGACATGTGTGTCCTGGAGGTGGTAAGCCAGGGGTTGGTTCTCAGCTTCACGAAATTTCCAAAGCTGAGGGCCAGATCTTTTCCATCTTTTTCCCCTTTTTTGCTTTACTAACCTCTTTGTACCCTTACCCTAGTAAGGTGTTTCCTCTTTTCCCACTCAACAGGTAGTTACTGCTTGTACAGCCGGTTTCCCCCTTCCGTTGTTCCTTCCAGTACTCTCTTACCTAAGTAGCAAGAAGTAAACAGGTACTTTACCTTACCTTAGTGGACCAGCAGAGGTCTCATCATGCCTGCTGTCACCTGCAAATGCCTGACGATGCTTAGGACACCGATCCTGTTCCACCCCTGCTCTGTTCCACTAGTGCTCTGGGATATGAACATGAATGGGACACCCTAGGAGTGGATTCTTTTATGGTCAGTCAGGGCTTCCTGGTCTGCCCTGATCGGCCGTTGGTCATCACATACTGCTCCTTTGTTCCCTGCTCTGGGATGGCTCCTGGTCCCTCCCTCATGGCCCAACCCCTAGAAACAAGAATAAAAACAGCTGAAAAAAAGAAGTAACAGCTTTTGAATTTAATTGGGATGCTCTCCTTATCAGCACTCTTGTCATCCCCCCATGGGGTGGGGCTTACTTTAATGCCCCAGGAGCCCGGTTTTGCTCCCATTTCTCCCTTTGCCCTGCGCTGCCATCCTGAGTCCTGGTTTGTCCTTTAAGTCTCCGTCCGCCCCCCATGTTAGTTTAGCCATATGGGGACCGGAGGAGCCATTCGCGGGACCACCGCATGGTGCTGGCATTTTAAGAGTTCCTACGGGGTGCAGACATGCACACTGACACGCTACTGTTTTCTTGCTGCTCCTGCAGCTACCCAAATGCCTCCCCAGTGGTCTTGACCACTAGGACCAGTAAAATGGGGGTCGGAGACATGGAGGAGGTGCTTAAGAAGCCTCAACAGAGTTTGTTTTAAAAGCGCCTATAGGTGCTACAGAATCAAGGAATTATATGAATATTAATGAAGGTTGTATCAATATTGATGAGCTGCATGCCTGCTGGGGGCTGCATGTAATGGCAGCAGTGACAGACAAGCTATAATATCTTTAAACATAACTCTGCAACCAGATGACAGTGGGAAAATGCTGCTACAAGACAATGGTGCAACTGTGTAAAAACACTGTAATTTGAATGCAGTAACACTTTGTAATGGGGACTGCTGTATAAACTGTTTGGGAATGTGTGCTAGGCAGCCATCTTTGCTACTTTGATCTCAAGTGCCAGCCAATGAATGACTTAGGTGCTCAAAGACAGTTGAAATGACTGCTGGGAGAGGTGTGAACTCTAGGCGCCTAAAACTGATAACCAATCAGTAATCGAAGTGGGCTAATGTTTAATCATTTCTTTGAGGGACAGCTTGATTCAACCAGTCAGAGGCTAGGATTTGCAGTGTGAAACCCCAGGGACTTTTGCAGTTTGGAGCAGTCTGACTTGGGCTCTCATTGAGTTGAGATGGCTCATCCCCTGTGCTGGAAAAGGTTTGAAAATCAGCATAAAGGACTTTCAGTTAATCGTCTGAGGATATGGAAAAATGTTTTTCTTCTGTGTTGAAGAACCAGTGCTGCAGTGATCCTGCATCAGTTTGAGGAACCCTGAGCTGTGGACAATGGGTTATGGAACTGTGTGTGCTAGGCCTTGAAGTTGGCCACTTGGTCTAAAGCAAAAGGAAATTGTGGAAGAGTTCTGCAGGTACTGTACCCAGTGCTCAGGAACCTGCCAGTATTGCTGAAATCCGGCTGTGTAAAAGTGGAGTGCTACTCCAGGGACTGCAATCTGCTAGCCAAAAGCCACTGGCAAAGTGGAATTCCAAGGAACCACAGCAGCACCTCGGAGCTGATAGTTCCAGTCCAGGCAAAAGACAGAGACTGCAAGCTGCACAGCCACAATTTGGAGCCAGGTAGGGGAACAGCTAACCCTTATCAAGTAGGGTGGATTGGGCTGCAGGTAGCCACAGGCATGTGCATGAGTGCTAGTGCACTCTGGACCCATTTGGGGAGCCGGACCATGGGGTCAGTTCTGGGTCTGGGATCACCTGTGGACCAAGAAGCCTTGTATTGGGCTCCCATTCTCTGGCCTGTCCGCAGGCTGAAGGTGACAATCTGCTAGACACTGTAAGCAAGTCACAAAGTGGAAAACTGCCAGATCTTGCTACTGCATTCAGCCTTTTGCTGTCTGTTTGCTCTGTAGCCCCATGGCACCATTGTACCTCCCTCAAGACTGCTGCACAGAACCCGAGATCCTGTGCCTATGGAACCATGAGTAACTCAGGGCTTGCTCTGACCAGGGAGGCTAGTTTAAGGCTGTCTGCAAGTTCAAACTGTTCGCTCCCACAAGCTGCCGTTGTGTTTCCAGGGCCCTAACGCCGGCCAACCTGCAGCAACGTACAGGCCTGCAACAGTTTGGGTACCAAAACAGACTTGGGAAGGGGGCACTGGTACCAACGGGGGGAAGTGGGCTGATGTGCAGTGGGGTTATGGGTACTATTGTTAAAGTCAGATTGCATTTGAAGTACAAATACTTTTTCTGCCATCCCATTTCCCCCAATAAAAACGTTATGGTTGCTGATGTTAAAAGTAGACATGAGCATATTATTAGTTACAGTCTTTAATTATAAGCATTTTACAGTATTGCTAAACAAAGTGGTATTCTGTGGGTAGGGTGTCTGGATGGGGAGGTGGGTAGGTACAGCATCCCATGGGGTTGTATTACCAAAACACCTTTGCCTACTATTACTTTACTCTGGGTGGAGGCACTGCACTAATTGTTACTACTTTGGGAAAGAACCCCCAACTACCATCAGAACAGAACCCAGACCCCTTAACCTGAATAGTAGTCAGCAGGCGGGGTAGTAGCCCACTGGCACACGGCGCCTGGGTTACACTGTGGTGCCCTTTCCATGGCAGCGTAGAGCAACTGAAACACCGATCCCCTTCCTTGTATGACCACTGAGGGCTTTCTGATCTGCTTTGACTGGCTGTTGGTCATCACCTGCTCCTTTGTTCCCTGCTTTAGGGTGGCTGATGGTCCAGCCTCCTGTTCTCTCTCTCTCGTGGCCCAACCACTGGAAACCAGAACAATGTGAGCTACAGCTTTTGAATTTAGTGAATTAGATTGCTGTCCTCGTCAAGGAACATGGTGTCATTTCCATGGCCAAGTAGCACGATTGAAACACCAATCCCCTTCATTTTATGGCCAGTCAAGGCTTCCTGGTCTGCCCTAATTGGCCGTTGGCCATCATGTGCTGCTTCTTTGTTCCCTGCTCTAGGGTGGTTCCTGGTCCAGCTTCCTGTTCCCTCTCCCGTGGCCCAAACCCTGGAAACTAGGACAAAAATGTCTGAAAGAAAAAAAAAAGTGAATTAGAGATTTTGAATTTAGTGAATTAGGCTGCTCTCCTTATCAGCAGCACAGCGCCATTTCCATGGCTGAATAGCACAACTGAAAAGCCAGTCCCCTTCCTGTTATAGCCAGTCAGGGCTTCCTCATCTTCCCCAACTGGCCACTGGTTGTCACGTGCTGCCCCTTTGTTCCCAACTCTGAGACTGCTCCCGGTCCAGCTCCCTGTTTCCTCCCTAGTGGTCCAACCCTTGGAAACCAGTGCAAAAGTGGTTGAAAGAAAAAAAAATAAAATCAGTCACAGCTTTTTGAATTTAGTGAATCATGCTGCTCTCCTTAGCAGCAGCATAGCGCCATTTCCATGGCCAAGTAGCGTGATTGAAATGCCCAACCTCTATGTGTACTGTAAAGTAATGAAGGAACCTTTAGAAAGACAAGGTTGTTCCAACTCCATGTCTGTTCCCTTCTTGGCTACTCAAGTGAGACTGCTGGCAACCAAGACAATTAATTTCAGTAAGCCTCTTCTGTGATATGGAGCTTTATCTGCCGTCAAATTCAGTGTTTCTATGTTTCGTGTGCACTAGAAAATGAACGGAACCCATTACACCTTCTTTCATGGGGTTACCAAATTTTCAACAGATAATAGTTGGCTTTGATGTTCAGTCTCTGCTGACCTGGTCTGAAAGAACCAGCAATCTAAAATGAAATGCTGAAGAACCCAAGACCAGTCCATCTCCTATGTTTGTGAGAAAACAATAGCAACTAATTTAATGTAGGCAAAAACTACTTTCTGGGGATCAAAAGAGCTCATATTAGACTTTTCAAGGTTTTGAATTCCTAAATGTGGCATACTGTACTGCTACATTTTTCTCATAGACAGAACAGTTATAGAACAAAACCAAAAAAAAAAGGAAAGTGTGTCTTTAAAAATAAATTACCCACCCCTGAGGTGGTAAGGTGGTAGCAAGAAGTACTAGTCTGTAAGAAAAGCAGTGAAAATCCTCTCTATGGTGCCTCACTCACACAGACACTGTCACTGCAGTTTGAGAAAGAGAGAGAGAGAGAGAGAGAGAGATCCCTTTTCACTTGGCCTTGGCTTTGAGCTGGCTCCCCTGATCGTGGGAAAGTGCTTTCACGTTACAGCCTAAATTCTTTTCCGCTCTTGTTCCCCTGTAATAGATCTGAGCTCACGTCGGCCAGCGGGGAGATCAAAAGGTTAGCCTGCCCCTCGGAGGTCTGAGGGTACCCAATCAGTCAGTGCTGGAATGCGAGAGCTCCTGGAGAAAGGTGCTTGCCAAATGCTACACAGACGATTTATCCTCCTGCTGACAAGCTGTAGCTAAAGGCATACCTTGGGGGGAGGGGGGCTCATGCTAACAAGAACCACCTTTCTGAAGAAGGGCTGCTGTTACCATGTAGAACTGCAGTGAGTACTTTCCTCTGTTGGATTTTGAAATCAACAGAGTACACCTGAAGAGCATTTTGCCTATTTGTGGTATTTAAATGGGGCTGTCTGCAAGCACCAACATGTTCTGCTTCAGTGGCTAGGCTACCAGTGCATTTTTTCAGTTGTTAGACTTAGGAGAAGCAATATATTCATATGAACACTTAACAAAATACATATCCCAGACTACTGTAATTCTTACAGATTGGTGCACTTCTAATGTTAGTGATACATTTGCCTTCTTAGTACTGCACTGCCAGAATATGAGGTGCATACCTCTATCAACATTTTTGCATTAAATTGCATAGCACTGGGGCCCAGTTTTCAAACAATGGAAAACATGTGCACGGGCGATAGAAACGGTGCACAAGGGGGCATCCCTTGTGCACCCTCAGGTTTTTCCACGTCTTTGTGTAACCCCCCTCTGGGGGCTTACCTTTATTGTCCCCAGTTTCCCCATTTTGTCCCATTTCTGTGGGCTGTTTTCACTGCCCTCTCGGTTCCCCTGGTGCCCAGGAACTTCCCCAGAGTGACCCCCCCAACTTGATTTCACCCCTGTAGGGCTTGGAATGCTGGGTTGTGGTCACCGCTACTGTCCATGCTCCTTGGAGCGTGTGACGACCGCACATGAGCATGCAGCGCTTGATCTTGCGGACCGCCAGTTTTGTGGTCAGCTGATCAGTGTGACAGCACTCTGGGTGCCCCTCCTGGGCCTAATGGGGACCGGAGACCTTGATGAGTTGAGACAGAAACCTCTCTACTGTTTAAAAATAAAGTTTAAAACTCGGGCACATAGCAAGGACTCATAAATCATTCATTAGCCCTCATGAATATTAATAAGGAGCTGCTTGCTGCCTGGGGGGGGTGTACGTTTCAGTGGCGGCGACAGCTAAGCTGGGGGGCACAACTTGTCAGGAGTGGGGCCGCTTAACAGGGCCCAAAAGGGGCTACAATACAGTGGGGTTTTTATAAAACTAGAATCCTTGCCTTGGCAGCACCAGACCTCAGAAAGAGAGGAACTGTGTTTGGACTGCACAGGACTGACTGGAAGCCGCCATGTTTCTGACACTATGACCCCTAAGCTCAGCCAATCATCTAGTTAGGTGCCTAAAACTTTGTCAAAGGGACTTCTGGGAAAAGGAGGGGACTAGTTCATGCACCTAAATCATGCTCCAATAAGCCATCAGAAACTATTGATCACTATGTTTATGCACAATTGATAAGCTCAATCAGCCAATCAGAATCTTGGATTCTCAGGTGAAAACCCCTGGACTTTCTGGTTGTTCTTCAAACTGCTTCCGGGCTCAGTACAAGTCAAAGGTCTCCTGTGAGAGTGGATCTGGTCTAGGGAGGCCTTTCCCAGGTCTCTGGTGGAGGTTGCTGTGTTCAGGAAAGGATCAACAGAGGAAAGAGAGCAAGAGACTAAACTGTTACCTCGATTCCCCAGGTACTGTGAGCTGTTTGATTACATTGGGAATGCTAAGTGCTGCAGAAACCCTGCACTGGTGGACTGAATTGGGCTGAGAGGACTGTGCTGATTATTTGAGGTGCCACAGTTGCTGCTGAGGATTCGTTTTACTCATGTGGGACTGCGATTGTGATTTTGAGGAGGCAAAGCCTCTCTGGACTTCGGGCTACGAGCCGGGTGTTATACTTTCCCTGAGTGAACTGGTTGAAGTAGCTGAGAGCTGTGTCCCAGCTGCAGCTGAAGAAAAGGTTGTGAACATTTTCCAACTGGAAAGTGAGGACTGGTGTGCAGTGGTCTGTTGTATTTGGATCCCCCTGTGGTTTGCATCTGTGCTTTATCTGATCTAGGGCTAGCACCCACTGCTAAATGGCACTGGACTTTGCTGGAGCAACTGCCTGTGATTTCTGCTGGTTTCAAACTCAGTGCAGGGACTGCAGGAGGACCCCAACCATTTGGGAGTTCTCACCCAGCGCCAGGGAATCAGCTAACCCCTTCCAAGTGGGGCTCACTATCTCAGGAGGTCACCGGCGCTTGCTGGGGTGCTAGGGCACCTGTGATCCATTGTGGGGAGCCGGGCTATGGAGCCACTCCCGGGTCTGGGCCTTCTGGGGCTGGTGTGGTCCTGCCACAGAGCTCTGCAATGGGCCAGAAGCGGCTGAAGGTGACAAGCAGCCAGATCTGCAATCAAAGGGACCAGCTGCAAGATCCTCAAGCAAGATTCCATCTGCCCATTGCTGCACGGAGCTCCTTGATCCAGGACAGCTGGAGGCATTCATCCCCGGAGTGTTTGAGTTCTACAAGACTGTGAGTACCACGGGACCTGGTTCCTGGTAACCAAGCAAGGGAGTGTGAAAGGAATTTAATTGCTTCCTCAAATCATTTTCTCTTTTATTGGGGCCCCAACAGCCGGCCAACCCATGGCAATGAACAGGCCTGCACCTTTTGGGTACCCTCTACAATTTACAGCAGCTTGTGGACGTTTTTCAAGTACAGCTGCACCAAAGGCTATGCCTGGTACTACCAGGTATAACATTCCTCAACAGCTGTGCCTGCCACATGTATGCACAAAATGCTGCAAATAGCATTTTTTATTGATGTGTAGATTTTTTTCTTCGCACCAGCGAGTTGTGTCAGGGAACCTAGTCCCTGGGCCATGTCAGGTGCTTTAAAAATCGAGCCCCTGGTCCATAAAATGCAGCACAAATGGCTGGAATGTGCATCAGATTCTTAGTTTAAAGAACAAAAGGTTTTAAAGTTCCTATTTTTTTTTTTTTTTTGCATACCACAGCTAAAATTCTACCGTACTCCTTCTGTAAATTAATGCCCATATCTGGTATCTTGACAGCCCTCTTTTCCCCACCCAGCAATATCTTTTTATATCCACTCACTCCATACCCCAGCCCTCTTCGGGCAAAACTTTAGTTGACAGTCACCCCACACCTGATCCATGATGTAATATATAAAATCTGGGCAGCTTAGTTGTATCCCTTCACCCCACCAGACATTATTTTTTGCATACCCCTTCCGTGCTTCAAAATATCTATTTTGTGATCATCTCTCCATTCACTCAGTTTGTGTTTACCATCTGGTGTCTGGCCAAGTCAACTTCATTCTCTCCATGAACAGTGCTGCCCCACCATCCCCAACCAACCTGAGCACCTTTTGTCAATCATGGTTCCCCCCCCCCATGGCTGCGTCCTCATCTTTCCTTTCTTTTTTCTCCCCATCTCACTCCAACTGGCCCCATCTGCTGTTTCCCACCCCCACCCCAACCCCATCACCTTGGCACCCTCGGGACTTAACTGACTTCCTTTCCTTGAGAGTTTTCCCCGTCTGGCAGGGGTAGCAGGGGCCCCCTATGCCTCAGCTGCACATAGATCCAGTTTGGAAGGCAGGGCCCAAATAGACGAGAACAGGGCCTGTGGGTAGGGTCAACTTCATCAAGTCAACAGGGCTCTTTTTTCCTGGTTTTCCTTCCCCCCTTCCCCTGGACGTCCATGTAAGGGTGCGCCAAGCACCCTCGCATGCAAGGCGTGTACGGTGCAGTGCCCGTAGACGTCCTCCAACCCACGAGTCACTACAGCTGCACTGCCACCTGTGGTCACCCTGGTGGCAGTAATGCTGCACAGCTGGCTGCCCTCCTTCCCCAGAGGTGGAGAGCATCCTCTAGGATGCTCAGTCCCCCCCCTCGGCCAGTCCCCAGTGATCCATGCTTGCTTCCAAATGCAGATCTCCAGCACTGCAAGCAGTAGTGCTACCACTGCACCAATGTGCTGGCATATCATCTCCCCTTTCTGAGCGCTGCAGCCATTTCATAATTGAGGTGGGGGAAGTCATACCAGATGTGTTGGTGCTGGGGGAAGAGTCAGCCTTTTACAGAGTCTGACCGGCATGGCCCTTTCTTCCTGCCACCAATCTGAGGATTTTTCTCCTGATGTAGAGTGTCCACAGATGATTTTAGGTGCACCCTTAGAGACATCCAGGAATGTCCCAGGCAGCATGGTATCTCCCACACTGCCAATGACACCACCATCAAACCACTGCTAGGAGTTGCCAGAAGTATGGAAACACACACCTCAGCCATGTGGGAGGACAACATCCACGTGGCTGCTTACACCCCTCCCTGTCAGCCTCTGCTCCTGAAATCCCAAGCTCAGAGTGTGAACCCAGTCGCCAGCGAACCAGATGGATCCACATAATTTGGCTCCATAGAACCTGCTTTTCTAAAAACCTTTAAACTGACAAAATTGAAGTTTTCTACTCTTACTGCACTGGTGAAGGAAAAGGACTCGGGGGGGGGGGGCATTTATTTATTTCGTTTTTGTTAACCAGGTAGGTATACTAGACAAGAGATTTTGCCTATTTCCAGGCACAATCCGGGAGGGTTACACACCAGAAACAGCAGATACATAGTGTCCACAACAGAATAGAAAACATCTAGTTGGAAGGAAAATGCAGTAACACATGACAATTTAGAATACATGGCACATTCAAGAACAACAAGTATAATATACATAGCATGAGGATAAACAGTAATCACAGTTACAAACTTTTCTAGAATTTTGAAAACAGTATAATTGACTAAAAAAATACATATACAGCAAACACTGGGGGTACATAAGTGCTGAGAGGAAGTACCGCTCTCAAGGTGGAAGATCAGGGGTAGTAGTGCAAGTGAGTGGAGACAAGCAAGAGGTAGAGCAGGAGCAGAGACCTGAGCTCATAAGGTGAGTCTTAAACTTTTTTGAAAGGACCGGTGAGTAGCTGATTGCTTAACATAGAGTGGAAGGGTGTTCCACATTCTGGGAGCAGATACGGCAAATGCAAGTTCACCCTTCTTGGTGAGACATCTAGGCGTAACAAAGGAAGCATTTTGAGTAGATCTGAGCATATAGAGCAAATCAGGTTGTTTTAGCAGAGTTACAGGGGATCTTGGAGTACTAGTCCGGGTTAATTTATCGACCAGACAACCAGCTGTGTACAAACGATAGGAGGATGGGGTGAGCCAACTGAGAGAAGAATAGAGCTGACAGCGATGTGTTAGTTTAGGAGCCGCAAGGGTGAAGCGGCAGATACTATTATAACAAGTGCTCGATTTCTGGATTACTTGCTTGCTAGCATTAAGGTAGACTATAGAGCGATAGTTGAGGCAAAGTTGAAGAATTACCTGAGCAATGGCCAGCCTGGCTGTCGAATTTAGGGAGGATCTTACCTTGTAAGCCAGGCCAAGTTTACTGTTCACTGCCTTACAAGTGGCTGCAACATGAAGATTAAAGTCCAGTGAGGGGTCAAGAGCCACCCAAGGTATCTGAAGGATGTGACTGTATCCAGGGTTATGTCTTCAGGTCCACAAAGGGAAAGTCCCATATGACAAGCTTTTAGCCTAGGGGAAGTCCCAAAGAGCATTGACACTGTTTTAC
The DNA here is from genome assembly GCA_016271365.2 of Neoceratodus forsteri. Lineage (NCBI taxonomy): Eukaryota > Metazoa > Chordata > Ceratodontiformes > Ceratodontidae > Neoceratodus > Neoceratodus forsteri. The sequence goes on along the minus strand of CM028129.1, from coordinate 1,701,309,189 downwards.
TAGCGTTAAGTAGGAGCTTATTTTGTTTTAGCCAAGCCAAGAAGCAGTCAAAGTTAGATTGAAGAGAGGTGAGAACTGCCCAAATGTCATTAGCGGCAGAGTAGATAACCATATCGTTAGCATAGAAAAGAGACAAAGTCGATCCGGACAGGGGGGAGGATTATTTATAAAGAGACAGAAAAGGAGGGGACCAAGAATAGAACCTTGGGGAACACCAACTGAGGTAGAGACAAGATTGGATGCGACGTTCTCTATTTGAACAAATTGTTGCCTACCCAGAAGGTAACTGCCAAACAAGGCTGTGGCAGAATTTGAGAAACCAGAGAGGATAGTTTGGAGAGCAGAAGAGAGTGGTCAACCAAGTCAAAGGCCTTTGTGAGGTCGATAAAAATGGCCCCAGTGAGTTTTCCTTTGTCCATGTTAAGCAGCACATCATTAGTAAATTGTAATAGTGCTGTAGTTATGCTGTGGCTGGGCCTAAGGCCAGGCTGGGCTGGGGATAATAGATTGTTTTTATGCAGATACTCCGTGACCTGAGAAGACACAGCCTTCTCTAGGATTTTATCCAAGACAGATAAGATGGCAATTTTTGATAAGGGGCTAAAACATGACAAGCAGTGTGAGGCCACAGCTAATAAAACTGGCAGAATACTTGGGTTTAACAAAAAGGCGGGGGGAGGGGGACAAGCAGTGCAGGCTGATTCACTTCCCCTGTCTCTTAGTGTCCTTTACATTGAACTTTTGTTTCGTGCATCATTGTTATGCTCTGTATACATGCCTTGTAATACCATGTATGTCTTGTTTTCTGCCTTCTGCATATAATGCATACATTTATTTTTATGCTGCCTTTGTACTCTGTGACATGCTCTGTATACTTTTGACTTGTTGTACTACTGACTGTCCAAACCAGGACCTCACTGTGAATGAGCACTGTTCAATGGAGCTTTTTTCCTGCTGAAAAAAAAACAAAACACCAGTAGTGAATAAATTGGGTAACTAAATCATTAGAAACCATGTTATTACACTTTGAACACGTTATTTCACTTAGAATGTTGTACTGCTGTGCGGGGGTGGGGAGGTGTTTCAGTTGGCAAGGCACAGCCCACAAAGACCTTTTTATGTTGTCTTGTGCACGCGCAAGCAACATCTTGCAGTAGTAATAGCACAGTGAGAGGTGTGTCAGTGTTGGCGAATGCAGGGCACGCTTTAGTAGGTGCTTCCCTCATTCCCCAATTAGCCAGCATGCTAGCGCTGATGCAAGAATTATGTAAAGTGCCACCAACTTGAAAGAAATGTGCCACTGCAATCGGAGACAAGGCCGTCTTGCAGTGGCAGAGATGACACGCCTCCCGTACGTGCCTTTCCTGGTGAAACATTTCAATAAACATGGCGGTGGCTCCTGCCGCTGCCACACAATCACCAAACAAAGCTGACATTGGGGGTGCAATCCCCATGTTTGCATGTCCCCCACTCCCCCACATTGTGTAGCACATTGGGAGCACACGCCAGCGTGCCACCACTCAGATAAAGCCAACTGTGTTGGCACCATGATGTCTGGGTCCGGTTTTGTCCCCAACCCCCCCCACATTGTGTGGCACACTGGGAGCCAACCCCAGTGTGCCGCTACTCACACAAAGCTGACCGTGTCAGCACCATGAAGTCCAGGTCCGGTTTTGTCCCCTCCACATTGTGTGACACACTGGGAGCCCACCACAGTTAGCCGCTGCTCAGACAAAGCCAGCCATGTTGGCACCGTGATGTCTGGGTTCGTTTCTTTTTTTTTTACCTGAAAAAAGAAAACTGTCCCTCGTTGTCCGTGGTGCCCCTTCCCCAACCAGCACCCACCTCTGCCATCCCACCTCCCCACCCCCTCACCCCATACTTACCTCCGGTCTGGCGCTGCGATCTTGATTGGAAAGAGGAACATATGGACTTTTAAAGCGAACTGAAAATAGAAAAATGCCCGGTAAGCTGTATAATGGCATCAATGGAAGTGCAACTTAAGCGAATATCTTTGCCATGTTTTTTGGAATTTTGGCTTTAAATTTTCAACATGGAGTTCTTGGGACCCCACCTCATCAACACATCCACTGTCATCTCGTTATTCAGTCCTGAAAGGTGTTTCGCGGTCACTGCACGGAATCACCTTTTGGGTGGAACAATTAATGAAATGACAGTGTCACTGTTAATGAGATGGGCTCCCAAAAAGCCTATGTTGCAAATTTGGTGAACAAATTCCAAAAAATGACTGTGCTATGAGTTTGCATTGCACAGTTTCCACGCATGCTCGTAACTTCAACAATTTTCACTCCAGATTTTCAACATTGCCATTTTTTCATACCTCCTTATGAATGGTACAGCTGTCACTTTTCACATCCTGCCCAAAATGTGTTTTCGCACATCTGGTGCACAATGGCATGGTCGCTGTGAGAAATCAACTTTCAGACAGATTAACAAAATCACAGTGCCACTGTTCATGAGTGGAGGTCTCAAAATTGAAAATCTGGATGAAAAATTCCCCAAAATAATTGTTTTACGAGCGTGTGTTGCACAGTTCCTACACACGTCCATGACTTCACCAGTTTTTTATATTTTCACTCCAGATTTTCAACATAACCATTTTTTTTACACCTCCCCACGAACAATACGTCTGTAATTTTTCACATCCTGCCCAAAATGTGTTTTCACACCTGTGGCACCAAATGGCTCAGTCGCTGTGCAAAATCTCCTTTCGGCTAACAAAGTGATTGTGGCACTGTTCATGAGGTGGGGTCACAAAAAGCCCATGTTGAAAATTTGGAGTGTAAATACCAACAAATGCCTGGGGCATTAGGGTTTCCAACAATAATGCCTCTCCCTGTAGAGACTGACAGGCATCAGGGGTGTGACTTGGGATTGTCAGCTGTAATGCTCACGTCATTCCACCCCAACCCCCACCCTGCAGCCAGTGACAGGCATCGAGGTGCACCTTGGACTCTTCAGTCCCAAAGTTCACCCCATTCTCCTATACTGCACCCATCTCAGCATATTTCCTTATGGAATGGGGTGAGCATAAGACCCAAAGACCCCGAGGCACACCACAACACTTGTCATTGTCTGCAGGGCAGGGTGAGGTGAAATGGAGTGAGAGTTTTGGCCGACGAACCAAAGGCACAGTCCAGTGCCTGTCAGTCTCTGCAGGGTGGGGGGTAGGGTTGGCATCAGCTCAATACTTCATTGCCATTCCTATTAAGCATCTCTGTAACTTCTGCACTACTAATGCCAATGCCAATGCCAGCAAGACAACATTTGGCATTGACAGATGCTTGTTATGTTCTCTGTGCATGCTAGCACAGTGATCATCTTGCTACAAGAGTAGCTTTTGAGGGGTGAGACACTGTCAGTCCAGTGCAGAGTGGTCTGCAAGGGGCTCATCAGTGTCACACCAGTCATCAGCCAGGCTGGTCATGACAGTTTTCTGGCTTGCTGGGTAGAAACCTCCTGTATTTCAAAGGAAAGAGCTGACCCAATCATAGGTTGGCTCGTTCCTTTGATCTACATAACGCTGGTGAGCAAGTGCAGCTGATCTGTCATGATCAGCCTGCTAAAAATAGAAAACCATCCATCAATGTCTGTTGCTGCCAAAGCTGTAACTGTCCCCCCCCCAAGCCCAGGGTCTCCACTGAAATAAAGAAAACCATCCCTTGTAGATTTTTTTAAAATACATCCTGTAAAAAACAAAACCATCCATTGATGTCTGTTGCTGCTCCGCTGTATCTATCCCCCCCCCATCCAACCCGTGTTAATCTTCTGTCACAGGAGTACCCAATCCTCCTAGATGGCTTCTATCCCACCCCATCCTGCCCAATTTGGTTCTGCAACCCCGGGGCGCCCACCCCCGGTGCTGCCAAATATAACCACTGACACTGGGGTGCCCAATCCCCCAGTTGTCAATAACAAGAAAACCGTCCCTCATAGTCTTTTTATAAAATAAACCCTGTAAAAATAAAACCATCCTTTGATGTCCTTTGCAGCCATTACTGTCCCCTCACCTGACCCTCCCACTCAGCACCCACCCCCAAAGCATTACTTACCCACAGGGGGTCAAAACTGTAATCGAACATACAGACATACGAATATTGCCAGCAACAAAACGCCATCCTGATCTATTTAGGCTGCAGCAGACTGTAGCTAGCTCCCTATTCAGTAGCTACCCAACCCCACCCTCTCCCCTTTCCTCCATTTGCCCTCCCTTTTGCCCTGTCCCACCCCTTCTTGAAGCTTGCTGCTTAATCCTCTCTGGATCATAGACACTTCTTTACTCTTCAACGCCAGACTGCGAACTGAGGAAATCAGGTACAGTATGTGGTTTAATGTATTTCAATGGGGTTTTGAACTTAGTGGCATAACTTGGCCATTTTTGAATATTTTTGCCCAAATTTTCAACATGCCTTTTCTGGGACCCCATCTCATGAATAATGGCAATGAAATTAGTCAAATCTGTCCTGAAAGGTGATTTCACAGTTGCTGCATGAAATCACCTTTCAAGCGAAGTTGAAACTTTTCTCTGCCCTTGTTCATTTGGGGGGGGGGGGTCCTAAGAAGGCTATGTTAAAATTTGGTATAAAAATATTAAAACAAAAAAGTTATGAGCCTACATTGACATTTGTGAATACAGGCTTATAACTTTGGTAATTTTCAATATTTTTACCCCAAAATTCTAACATAGCTATCTCTTCACAACACCTCGTGAATATGATAGCTGTCATTTTTCAAATCCTGGCCAAAATGTATTTTCACACTTGTGGCACAAAATCAACTTTTGAGAAGGATTTGATAATGTTCTTCACCCTGGTTCATGAGGTGGGTTCATAAGAGGGCTATGTGGGGTCATAAGAAGGCTATGTTGAAAAATGTGGGTAAGAATATGAGAAAACAACAAATTATGAGTCTACATTTCAGTTTTTCAATGCATGCTCAGAACTGTGGTCATTTTCAATATTTTGACCCCAGCTTTTCAAAATAGCCATTTTTTCTCACCACCTCACAAATGTGACAGCTGTCATTTCAAAACTGATGTTTCAGCCATTATTTTATAAATGACACCTGTCATGCTCAGGAGTGGTCAAAAAAGATTATGTTGAAAATGTGGGTAAAAATGTGAAAAAACAATTAAGTTTTGAAGAAACAAATTGTTCCACCATTTACTCATAACCTTATTTATTTTATTTTTATTTATTTATTTATTTATTTATTTTTTTACAGATTTTGACCCCTAATGTTCAACATATACTTTTTGTTACCCCACCTCCTGAACATGGCAGGTGTCATTTTTCAAATCCCCTCCAAAACTTGTTTCCACAGTCACACAGTCAAATCACCTTTCGGATAGGATTTTAAAAATTCCACCTGTCTTGACTATAACATCAGGTCATTAAAAAGACTGCTGGCTATTTTAGGTCAAAATGTGGGAGCCCACTTAAAAGTAAATATCGCCTCTCAGCTACCCTATCCTGGGTAATTAAAATCCAACAATGTGTTAAAGCAGGACACCACAGAAAATGAGACATTGCATCTCATCTGCTCTATATGTAGTAAAAATGTGTACAAGCAAGACCTGGTACAACAGCAATACCAGCAGCAAGCATTCGGCATTGATTAACAAATGCTTGTTTACTGTAAGCACTAGTCTGTGTGAAGTAGATTGTTTTACTCAGTCTTTCTTGTACATTATGTTTTGTCTGTGGTCTGTGATTTCTCCTTTTAGTTCTGTAGTTCAGTTTGGTGTGATTAAGTGAAGTATGGTGTAAGTCTCTTCTATAGGATCCATGATGCCGATTTGACAAATTCATTGCTGACCGACGTTACACTGAAAGCTTCATGTTGACCACAATTGTTCTGCGAAGACTTTGTTATGTTTTTTTCTATTACCTTTTTCTACCCCAGAGCCTGGCAGGCTGACTATGGCCTCCCTCTGAGGGACTCATCCTCCGGCCCACATGTCCCCACTCAGCCAACAGCCGGTAATTCCCTAATGGCTTGCCCCCTGCGGCAGGGCCAGGAAGGAGAGCATTGGCCCTCTCTCACCCAGAACATAAATCAAGAATCCGGGGGTGGCACAGGGAAACAGGGCCATCATGAAGCCCACAGCTCCCTTTTTCCTCTTTTTTTCTCCCGTCCCCCCTCCCCTACAGATGTAAGGATGTCAGTACGTGCCTCCCAACCCATACTGCCCTCCAGCTACCACCAGAGAGCAGTCAATGAGTGGGACAACAGGCCCCCCACCAAGAGAGGAGAGCAGTCCTTGAGACACTCGATGCTCTCTTGCCACTGCCAACCCCAGGTGGCCCAGGCTCATTCCTGAACCTGGGTTGCCGACGTGGCATGAGGTGTAGCGACCAGTGCCTCAACCTCCAATGCTACCATGCCGGCATGAAGACTTAGTTTTCTTTGAATTGCTTTGCCCCCAAACCCCCCATGCCAGGGGCTCTGCCCCATGCACCCCGTAACTAAAATAATCAACTCCAAATTAGAGTTGATTTGGGGAGGGGGTGCAAGAGCCTGAGAAAGCAGTGCTATGGTCCCGTTCCAACATTACAATGACCTGTCACTGTTGTTGCTGTAATGTCGGTTGCAAAACAAAATTGTCAAACCGGCATCGACATACCTCTTCTGTATTAATTTTAGTTATTTAGGTTACTTCTTAAAGTCATGGTGTTCTGTCTCTTACACATACTTGTTAACTACCCCAGTCATATGTGTGTCTTGTTAATCCCTGTCATGTTAAATAGAGAATAATGGATAGACAAGTGTGTGTTATGGATTTTTTTTTTTTTACACACCCGAGGTGTGTGATGACCCATAAACCTCGAGAACGAAGCGTGACAGGTTTATGAAGTTATCACACACTAAGGGTGCATAAAAAAATCCATAAACACACACTTGCCTATCTTTTATTTTTTATAATTACTGGTGCAGGGAGTGAATGCCAACATTAAGTAAAGCTGAGACACGCACGCATACACACACACGCACGCACGCACGCATGTACACACACACACACACACACACTACCATGTCCATTAAGGATGTTGTTTTTTCTCTTTCTTTTTCTTTTCTTTTAAAAAAATGGGACTGTTGACCGTGAGGCAGTCACACCTGGAGATCGCACTCGGTCGGACCAAATCCCTGACCAAAGCACAACTACAGCAGGATCGACTGGATAGATTTTTGTTTTTTTTGTTGTAATGGCAGAATCAACCGGATGGCTAGTAAAACAAAAATATGACTTACTTCCCAACATGGTCTAAGGCAAATGATTAGTCTGGACAGGTGGGTGTGCCAGAGATTACTGTGGTTCATCGGAAATGGTACCACCATGTTTTTTTTCAAATGTATATATCACCCACATGGTTGCCAGGAGCCTATCAGCTGTGGTGCTAGGAAAGATTGCCAGTGTTGGGTAAACAAAGTTTGTCAAAATGCCATAATAACCGGTTTTCAGGTTATTAAGTCATTTTGCAGATAATGTAAAACAGTTGATAAATAGGATCACCAGTAATTATAAAAAAAGATAGCAGCTACTATTAGCTCAGTAAACTGTTCTGCTCTGATCTGATTGCTCTGCTAATGCATCTGGGGAGGCGTTATCTGCTGCTGCTATTCAGTTGTACTGCAGTTTTTTTTTTTAATTTCCCTCATGATATTATAAATCTAAATATATAAAATGACAGGGAGGAAACGCTTGACAATAGGGAGACATGCTGGGGAGGTGGAAAAGAAGTGCAGAAGTTCTGTGGGGGAAAGCATGTTGCAGCTAAAAAAAAAAATAAGTCTGCAGCAGTGTTATGTAGGGGCTCTGGGACAGGTAGTAGTAGTAAAGGAGTAGTTGGTGGCTGTGTTGGTGGCATTAGTGTGGCCAGATGTTTCCCCGCCACATCTGTGGCATCCATATTGGTGTGAGCTGGGGAGGTGGTGACAAGGGCAGTAGTCCAAAAGGTAGCAAAACGTCTGGCTCAAGTACAGTGGTCGAGTAAGCGTTTGTTGGTGTCCCCCTGACTCCTGGTGGTGGCGGCGCTGAGCCTGATTCTGATGATAATTTCCCATTCCCCAATGAGAGTGTGGAGCTTGGCCATGAGTCAGAGCTTGAAGAGGAAGGTCTGACTGTTGCACAATTGGAAATGACTAAATTGAAAAATATATCTCTGACTCTGTATATAATGTATGGTAGAATGCTGTTAACCTTAGGAAATCATCATTTCCTAAGGGTGTTATACCATTGATGTGATGTAGTAATATTCTAAACCTATCGATGCTATGTCACATCGATAGGTTAACCACAGGGATCGGTCTGCGCATGTGCACGCCTTTTTTTTACACTCGGGAACCGACAGACGCATGCAGCGGTAAGGGAAGGACTGAATGGCCGTGGCAGTGACTATGTTTCTAAAAATAAGGAACCGTTTTCCATTTTTCTTTGGGCCATACACTATAAAAAATAATATATGGTCCTTCTGTCGGCAACCGGTTACTGTGCTTTGTCGAGGTTGCCATGGTGATGTAAACCTCTCGGCTTATAAAGGATTTGCAGTCGCCTAGCAACCTCTTGATGGGTAACAGACTGGTTACGATAGAGGACCACATTATCCTCTATGTTGAGAGGAAAAGAGAGTCCAGAGAAAGTAAGTACTCCCTATTCAGGCTTGATAGAGTGGGCAAAAGGGAGGGCAGACTCAGATATATATATATATATATATATGTATGTATATATCTCAATAGCACCCTCCAAGGCCATGCACTCCCCAAATTGACTCTGGCAAGGAGATCCAGATCCTGGCTGTTAAGTTATTACTTGGCAACCATAACAAACCCCTCACCATAATATCAGTATACATGCCCCTTAGAGCACAAACACTTGGCTTCAGCAAATTAATCGACTTCTTAATTGACCTGCACCAAAACAGAGAAATTGTAGTCCTAAGGGACTTTAATATTAATTGACTGTTGGATATGAAGAAGGCCTTCAACACAATGGGCTGGACCTCTTTGGAGTCCACCCTGTCAAAGGTTGGAATACGCCCCAGCATGTTGGCATGAATCAGGGGTGATTTATAGATCACCCCAGGTTAAAGTATGTTAATTCCATATTATCAGAAACATTCAAACTAAACAGAAGAACATGGCAGGGCTGTCTGCTGTCACCAGCCCTATTTGCCCTATATATAGAAGCCTTCACACAACATATAAGGGAAAGTCTGTGGGGGACTGAGATTGGAGGTAAAAATTATAGTATAACATTGTTCGAGGGAGATGTGTTAATGTACTTAGATGACTTTGCTTGCTCATGTAGAAACCTTTTAAAGTTAGTAGATGACTTTGTGAAAGTAGCCAGATACAAGCCAAGTTGGCATAAAAATGAAGTTATGTTACTTGAATAGCAATAAACGAGATGATTATAACTTTGTTGTGGAACCTCAAAAATCCTTCTGATACTTAAGAGTAGTATTAACAAAAAATATTAAAAATATGTGTGATAAGAACTGTGGACCATTAATGAAAAATATTGTGTCCGATTTGGACCATTGGACTTACCTTCCACTGACATTGATAGGAAGGGCAGATGTAATTAAAATGAATGTCTTACCTAGGCTCTTGTTTCTGTTTCAGGCCCTTTCCATTTGTGTCCCTGCCTCTTTTTTCTAGAATTAGGAAGGAAAATAAAAACTTTCTTATGGCAAAATGAAAAACTAAGACTAAAAATAGAGAAATGCACTCTTCAGAGAACTTAGCTGGAATTAAGCTTCCAAATTTTAGATGGTACTTTATGGCAACACAGATCGAAGGATTCTTTGATATATTCATTAGAGAAACTCCAAATATGCAGTGGATGGAAATTGAGTTAAATACTACTCCATTTTCAAACACAAGCACAATGATGACAATGCCAATATATAATGACCCTCAATACGAGAGTACCTCACCATTTCTAAAAAATTCTAGTAAAATCTGGAGGGGGCTGAATAAAATATTTGGTAAAAAAAAATGACCTCTAAATATATGTCAGTTTATTATAGATCATATTTAAAAAAAACTCAAATAATACATGGAAAATATGGTACCTTTAAGGGCTGCAGAAATTAGGAGACATATATGCAGTAGTACTGGGGATATAATGAGTTTTTAAGAAGTAGAAAATATATCTAATTTAACCAATTGTGATTCTCTGTCTTATTTACAGCTAAGAGAATATGTTAGAAAGAAATGGAATGTTAAAGATGAAATAACATTGTCCCTTCTACAAGAATGTTCTTACAAATGGTGAAAATCATAAAAAAAATAACAGGGAAAATTTATAATGTTATAAAAGAGAAACAACAAACCTACCCTACTGCATTGATGGATTCTTTGGAGAGGGAGCTAGACAGAGATTGAGCCAAATGAATGAATGAAAGCTATGTCATATACAAACATAGCATCAAAATGTAATAGATTTAAACAGACACAGTTTAAACTGTTGTGTAGAATATACTAAACCTCTTCTATGCTACATAAATTTAGTGAAACAGTGTTTGAACAGTGTCCAGCATGCTTGACTGACATTGAGTCATTGACTGCAAAATCTACACTTCTGACTGCTTTTTGGAATAAGATTCATGAAGCCATAGGCAGAACCTTAAGAGTAGAATTACCATTCGACCTGGCTGGAACCTTACTGGAAATATAGGTCCAGGGTAGGACTGCGACACCCCTCTAATGCGGTGGGTGCAGATTGAGGGCAGCAAGCCCAAATGTGCCAAACAAGTCCACGACAAAACTGCACTAGGAAACACAGCACATTCACCAGAAAAAAAAAAAAAACAGTTTCCAAAGCTTTATTGCTTCTTAAGAGAGTGTGCTATTTGGTAATGACCACAAACACCACTTCGCCCTGGAGCTTCGGGAACATGCTCTTCGTCAGGAGGGTATGGTTTTAGGAAGAAGCACATGACATTTTATACACAACACCATTAATTACAGATATAAATCATAACCATTGTCAATTACTTACATAATATCAAATAGTGCTGAAACAAACATAAATCAAGTGATGACAGATATATGCTACATTCATTACAGGTATAAAACAAAACCTATTTATGAATCAAAAGGAGCTGCAAATAAAATAACTTTTACATGCCATTTAAAGAGTAATTATATAGTCTAATGTTTAATAATTAAAGGAGTCTGAGCTCCAAATAGATGCAGTTCCACTGATGAATGTTAACTGCACTCGAAGAACTTCAAAGAGAGTAGAAGGTAACATAATCTGCTTCCATTAGGGATCAGCTCCAGCTCGAAATAAATAGCGGCAAAGGAAGAAGCCCTAGAAAGCAAGAACAAAATAGAACAGTCTGTGAGCAGGCAATGCAGCAGGGAAACACTAAATGCAAAAATACAAAAACATTTCTATGCTATTCATAATGCTTAAACAATGATTCATTAGAAGCTTGATAAATATATGAACTGAACCATATACATTTCCTAATATATGCATCTCATTATTTTGATGCTTCATTTTTTTAGATGTAATATCAGGTGGCATTCATTATACATGGAGGGCTGTATTACCAAAGGGTGGCATTGACTTTATTTTTTTAAATGCTAAGATTCCCAGTCAGAGACTTTTACTCATCTCATTCATGAATGTCATGAGTTCTTGATGCGTTGTTTAATCTAATAGATAGGGTTTCAAATCCCAAGAATCATTCAACCCAGTAGGTTAGGCTTGACACTTCTGAGAGTATAGATCCAATAGCACTCCTTTTTGAGCAGAGCATTTGTTCTAGTTCCCCCTAGATTGTTTACTGTGGTGTGTTCAAGACCTATAAAATGGATCAGTCTTAAATCAGAGTTATGGAATTCAGAGAAATGTGCACTTACTGGAGTGTAATGTTTATTGTTGACAATAGAATGCACATGCTCCTGAATTCATTGTTTAAGAGGCCTAATAGTATGCCCTATATAAACCTTTTTGTCTGGGCACCAGAGAGCATAAACTGTAAACATGGTATTGCAGGTGATACATTCTCCGAGTTCCATTTTGATACTGTCAAAAAGGGGGTGCTGAAATTGGCTACCTGTATCTGAAAATTTACAGATGTTACAACATTTACACAGGTAAAATCCTGGTGATCTTTTTGGGAGCCAATTCCTGATGGTGGGAGAGGGGTTGATAATCTGCTATGCACTAGTGACTCTTTAATGGTACATGCCCTGCTGAAGGACACTCTTGGTTTAACTCCCACTGCCAAATTAATATCCCTATCACATAATAAAATTGGACATGTTTATGTACAAAGTTATCAATTCTCCCCGCTAATCCAACGAATTCGGTCACAAAAGTAACAGCTGGGTGACTCACGTCATCTTTTTTTGTATCATTATGTATGAGGGCTGAATGATCATACATAAGTGATTTCTCCCTTGCTTTATTAAACAAATCCTTTGAGTAACCTCTTTCCTCAGACCATCTCTCTAATTCCTTATACTGTTCTGAAAAATTCTCTACTGTGCTGCAATTTCTGTGAAGTCCTAACATCTGGCTAAACGAAATGGATTCCTTTAGTTTTGGGGGGATGGGCACTATCCGCTCTAAGAACCGAGCTGGTTGCTGTAGCTTTTCTGTAAAAGCTTGTGGTGATGATTTCACCTGGAATCCCAAATAAGTCTAAGTCCAGGAACTGAAGGCGTGTTTGATCTGCTGTGAATGTACATTTCAAGTTAAGGTCGTTATTGTTCATCCATTCAATGAACTGTGGTATTAATGTTATATCACCCTCCCAAATACACACACAATCATCTATGTATCTGTTCTATGTCTTAATATATTCTTCTACTGCAGCTAACATTCATCAGTGAAACTGTATCTCTTTGGAGCTTTGACTTCTTTAATGATTTTACATTAGGCTATATAATTACTCTTTAAATGTCATGTGATGAATTGTTTTGAGCCACCTGATGTAAGGTGAAATAGCCTTGCACTATTGTTTATTTTCTTGTTCTGTTTGAACTGCTTTATTTCTATTTATTTATTTTTTTCTATTTTTGTATAAAATAAAACACACTGCGGGTGTGTTGTACCCAATTACTGTTTCCGGTGTTATCTTTATACCTATGTACCTACGATATTTGGTGTTAGAAGTGGGATACTGGAAGTCCTAGCCACAGGGTGGATTCCAGTAGGTGTCAGACCTGATACCAAGCTAACCTGTGGTATGGTGGTATGTTTTGTTTCATTATGACATCCCCTGTACAACCCGCTCTGACCAGAGCGCAGGCCAAGCAGACAGGTGAACAGCTGTTCCCTGGCCCGGAATTCGAGAGGAAGCCAAGGGCCAAGCTTGAACGGCAATCAATGACAATGGACAAAGAAAAAGAGGACATCAGAGAAGAAGAGGAATTAGAGGAAGTACTAGTCAAGGAACCCCTGGAGAAGGTGAGTGAACTCCTGAAGTGGCTTGCCAGGAAGCAGATCAAGATGGGGCAGCTATGGGAGAAGGATCAAGGATGACAGGACGAGAGATGGGCAGACACGATGAGGACCCTACAGATTCTTGGGGCTAATAGAAGCAATGAGGGTGTGACTGCCAGGACATTAAATTGACAAAAATGTCAGCCACTAATGACATAGAGGCCTACCTGACTACTTTCAAAAGGGCAGCTAAGGTATGAGGGTGGCTTCCAGAACAGTGGGTGGTCAGGTTGGCTCCCTATCTTACAGGTTGAGCTCAACTGGCCTACAGCTATATGGACCATTGGAGCGCTGAGATGTATGAACTGGTCAAAAGGGAAATACTCAAGCATTTTGACATCAACATCGAAACTTACAGGCAGTGCTTCTGAACACTAAAACATCAGGGAAACAATACTCCCCGAGTGATGTAAACACGTCTGAACAAACTTTTCAACAAATGGCAGGAACCAGAGGAGAAGACACTGTTGGATATAATTGAGGCTGTAGTCATGGGACAGTTTCTTCAGATTCTACCTGCAGAGGTCCGGATCTGGGTGAGGGAACACCATCTAGAAATGGTAAAGAAGTTGCAATCACCCTGGCAGAGGATTTCCTGGTGGCCAGGCAACCAACGAGGAAGGGATACTGGACAAAGGACTCAACCATCATCCCACCCAGCAACTGGTAAGACCAACTTCTTTTACCCCATCATGTCACCCTGGGAGAAATGCAGGTAGACAAGAAGGCAAGGAGGGTAGGCCACATAATCCAGACATCCTGTAATGGTAAAGGTCATATAGAATGGTTCTGTTACAAGAAAAAGAGCGACACTGCTCATCTGGCTGTTCTTAATTGGGGTAATTTTTCAACAACAGTCACCATCAGACAGAAGAAAGTGATGGGTTTAATTGACACTGGTAGTCGACAGACATTAGTACACCTAGACGTACTAGAAAAGGCCCCAATTTCTGATGTGTACACTGGTGCCATCTGTGCACATGGGGACACTCATCGGTATCCTACCACAAAAGTCACATTGAATATTGAAGGACAAGAAGCTGAAATGGTTGTGGGGATTATGCCAAAGCTGCCTGTACCTGTGGCGATTGGGCAAGACTTTCCCTATTTTTCTTCATTAATAAACCCTAAAGAAAAATTCACAGCTGTTACTACAAGGTCACAAACCAGAGTAAAATGACTTGGGGACACTTTTCTCTTTGATGGGGATGCATTCAAAACACAGAGTAACAACAGGAAATGAAAGGGGGAAAATAAAAAGGCCCAGGAGGAAGTAGGCTGCTGGTTAACTAGGATCTGCAGCTTATCCAATAGGTATAGAAATGGGCAGACTAGGTGGACCAAGCAATCCTTATCTGCTGTCGAAGTCTATGTTTCTACGTTTCAGAAGTTATGGAGGAAAAAACAAAATGGACTACCAAAGGAAGCTATTGTCAAACTGTTTACACAAAGTGATATTGCTCAGGAACAGCATAACGATCTGTCAGTGGCTGATTTATTCCAACAGGTAGACCAGAAAAAGCTACAAGGGACCCCATGTATAAATGTGAAAAGAACATTTTGTATAGGTTATATACTGTACATATGCAAGAATAGGTGAGCAAGTGAAACAATTGGTAGTCCCTGTCAAGTTTAGGACCCAGTTAATGTATTTAGAACATGATATCCCTTGGGCAGGGCATGCAGGGAGAGACAGAATGCTGTCTCACATGTTACAACATTTTTACTGGCCCAGCATACATGACAATGTTGCTAAATATTGTAGAGCCTGTCCACAGTGTCAGAAGGTGGCCCAGGTAACTAAGAAAGACACAATGTCCCTCATGCCCCTACCTATTGTTAGCACCCCCTTCAAGATAATGGCAATGGATATTATTGGCCGTTTACAGAACAGTGCAGGAGGCTATAAGTACATATTGGTCATATGTGACTATGCAACCAGATATCCAGATGCCATACCCCTATGCACTGACACTACTCCTAAAATAGCAGACAAGTTAGTCAAGGTATTCAGTAGACTAGGAATACCTAAAGAGGTGCTAGCAGACCATGGCGGTAACTTCCAGGCCATCTTGCTTAAAGAGTTGTACCATTTGTTGGGGGTAGTAGCTATAAGAACTATACCATACCACCCACAAACTGATGGCATAGTGGAACGTTTTAACCAGACGTTGAAATGTATGTTAAAAAAAATTGTGCATGAGGAGGGAAAAGATTGGAATAAGTACCTCCCCCTTTTGCTATTTTCTTATACAGAAGTCCCACAAGCAGCTACAGGGTATTTCCTTTTCTCCTTGCTATACGGTAGGAATCCCTGAGGACCCCTGGATGTGGTATAGGAATACTGGGAAGAGGGAACCAATGTTAGGCATACTAACATTACTGACTATATGGTTCAGCTCAGGAAGAGATTAGTAAAGTACATAAAAAAGGCTCACCAAAACAACTTCTTTTACCAGAGTAAGCAGAAGGAGTATTATGACCATAACTGTAAACTCAAGGAGATACAGGCAGGAGATAGGGTGCTCTTATTACTCACTACCACCAAGAACAAGCTTTTAATGAAGTGGCAAGGACCCTATAAAACAGACTGGGCTGATAACATATGAATTGGCAACCCCAGATAAATACCCAGGGAATAAAGTTTATCATGACAATTTATTAAAAAAACTGGTAGAGAAAAAGGAAACTACAGGGACTCTGTACATACTCCCAGAGAAGGATGAGTCAGAGTTAGAGATGGCATACCACAGGTTACAGGAGCAGCAAAACCTCACTGGAATAAGGATAAACCCTGAGTTAGATGCACAGCAAAGAGAGGGGGATCTTACAGTTAATACATACTTTTTCCCCCATCTTTACAAGTGTCCCTGGAAGGGCAGTTGGGGTACATTATATCCGGACTGATTCAGACCCCATAAGACAGAAGCCTTACAGACTCCCAGAGAAAGTCGGAGAATGGGTAAAGCAGGAGACTGAAAGTTAAAATAGCTAGGCATTATTGAGCCACCTATTAGTGCCTGGTCATCTCCCATAGTGGTGGTTCCTAAAAAGAAGGGTGGCATATGACTTTGCCTGGATTTTAGGAAGGTCAATAATGTGTCGCATTTTGATGGATACCCAATGCCCAGGGTAGATGACATCATTGATAACATAGGAAATGCTAGATATATCACTACACTTGACCTAACCAAGGGATACTGGCAAATTCCCTTAGCCCCTGATTCCAAGAAAAAGACAACTTTCAGCACACCACTAGGGTTCTACCAATTCACAACTATGCCCTTTGGCCTGCATGGAGCCCCTGCAACTTTCAAGAGATTAATGGATCAAATTCTCACCCCACACACTACCTACTGTGCCGCCTATTTGGACGACGTTGTAATATACAGCCCTGATTGGTTGACACACATAACACAGTTGACCTCTTTGTTGCATTCTATACAGAAGGCTGGACTTACCATTAAGGCAGCAATGTGTGCCCTGGCAATGACTGAGACAAGTTACTTAGGGTTCCTTTTGGGTAATGGGTGTGTATGACCTGAGATAGAGAAGGTAGAGACAGTAACTAATAGCCCCGTACCCAAGACCAAGAAGCACGTCAGGTCTTTCCTAGACCTGGCTGGGTACTATTGGAGATTTATTCCCAGGTTTACCTCCATAGCTACACCTTTGACAGATTTAACCAAGAAAAGGTGCAGTAACCTACTTAAATGGAGTCCTGAGTGTGATGAAGCCTTTCGGGCCATTAAGGCATCACTGTGTGCCTCCCCAGTATTGAAGCGCCCTGATTTCAGCCTTCCCTTTGAAGTACATATCAATGCTTCTGAGACAGGGATAGGAGCAGTGTTGATCCAGACAGTACAAGGAGAGGAGCACCCTATCATATACATCAGCAGGAAACTGCATGATAGGTAGCAAAAGTACAGTATGCCACAATCGGAAAAGAATGCCTAGCCAACAAGTGGGCAATTGAAGCGTTGCACTTTTATTTGTGGGGTGCAGAGTTAACTCTGTTTACAGATCACAATCCACTTGTGTGGATAAATCAAATGAAAGATCAAAATGCCTGCATCATGCGGTGGTACCTGACATTGCAACCTTATTGTTTTGTGGTAAAACATAGGTCAGGAAGTTAGCAAAAAAACAATTTTTTGTCATGACATGGGGCAGATATAACAAAGGAGAATGAAACATGTGTATGCTTGTATATATTGAATTGTTATAATGATGTGCTATGATGGTTAGTAATGCAATGTGTTTTAAACCCCAGGGTAATTAAGTAATTACAGTGCATACAGTAAAGGCTGTACTGTAATTTGTTTAAGGGGACCCTGGAATGGAGCTTCTACAGCATGAGTAGTTGGAAGCTCCAACCCAAACCCGCATCACTAGTACAGAAAGTACGTACATTCTGGGGGTTTGTTGCTAAAACCAGTGTTGTAAGAGTTACTGGTTTTTTTTTTTTGAAAGAGAGAGGAGTGTGGCAGAAAAGTGTTCTGCCTGGCCAATGACCCCAGTGGAGGGATGCCTGTCCTATCTTCTTCTTTTTCCTACCGAAATCTGTTGCGCAACAGTATCTTCCTATACTATATTTTACCTTTTTCCACCCCTGGCATAGGTTGGCCACCTACGTCAGTCTTTTCTATCTCTCACTAAATCTTTTTTCCTACTGCCTTTATTTCGAGTTTCTATATTTCCATCCTTCACCAAGAACTCCCCAAAACCATCCACCAGGTTAAAGCTAACTGACAGGAATGAAATAAGGTTTGGGTTGAATAAAATGCATAAGAATAAATAAAGTGCATAGAGTGCATTTTGTGCCATATTATGAGTTTAAAGTGCTGCAGTGCTTAATTAAGTTAATGTTTATGCCATTGTTATGTATATGGTGCAGAAATGTTTAGAAATGTTTAAAATGGCAGTTAAATACAAAATAACATCCACTCTGATAGATGGAATATGAATATAATGGAGTGGCATTATATCTCCCTTGTTTAAATTATTTTGCTGCCACTCCATTGTTATGTAGAATGTTATGCCAAAGAAATCCTGCATTGAAGCAGGAACTGCTTGAACCGAGCAGCAAACTTTTACTTTTGCTGCCGCTCGGCATCTGTGTAAATGTAAAAGCTACAGCCCAGCATAAAAAGAAATAAAAATGGGCTTACCAAAGCTATACAGAGCCCCAAAGCAGAGCAGCTAGATAGTAATTGTCTAGTCATCTTCGGCTCTGCTACAACATAGAAAACAAATGATTTAAAGGGACAGCAACATCCCTATGTATGTGGAAATGCTATACAGTTGAAGTAGCCCTCAGAATAAGGAGAAGGCTGCAAGATAAACTAAACACAATAAATAAATTAAACAAATTAAATAATAAAGATACACTGCAGATCTCTAAAGGAGCCCCATTGTGTATAGAGTCCTGAGATATAAATTAAAGGGCTAGTGCTCATATACTATAACAATACAGCACATGTATAAACACAATAAATGTTGGCACTGTTTGTATATATAGAAAAGAAGGTGCTGACCTGTTAGCAGGATCTCAGGAAAGGGATTTCCTATAGAGGGACTTTACATAAGTAAAACTTCATTATGTAATAGAGGAGGAGTTTCCCTATGTGTTAGTAATCTTCCACAATGTATTCACTTGTCTATCCTGACTTCAAGTGTTATCTCATACTGCATGTACTGTGGTTACCAATTGTCCCTCTCAAGCTATTACTGACTTGTAATCAGATCCAAATGTTAGTATTTCTCCCACTATGTATTTTCTTGTCTATGCTGTGTAAAACTGTCTTCCTATGTTCTCCCTTCCCCCCGGATGCATCTGTAATCGAGCAGTACTCTGCTCAGTATGCCTTTCTGGTAAAACGCTTAAATAAATAAATAAATTTAGGGACCATTCTAGAACTAACTGGATGTTATGGGAGGGACTTTCCTATAAGTGGGAGGGCTATATAAGCCTTTCCCAGACACCAAGAGTCAGATTAGCTGCATAGCCAGTCTCAATTACCTGAAGGAAGGTAAGCAGAAGGACCTGTGTCTGAACAATAATTTATCTTTAACAGCAGGAAAACTGATGCATTGTTTGAGATACCTGATGTAAGGTGAAATAGCCATGAGTTATTGTTTATTTTCCTGTTCTGTTTGAACTTTTATTTCTATTTATTTTTTCTATTTTTGTATAATAAAACACAACGTGGGTGTGTTGTACCCAATTACTGTGTCCAGTGTTATCTTTATAGCCACATACCTGCGACAATTGCAACGTAGGATTATGTCCAATGTACAACAATTAAATATTGTTCAAGTCCAAGAAAGGTTCCAAATCCTAGCAAATATATCAGACTTGTCAAGGAGTTTGTAACTGATTCTCTCATTGTTTGTGATCGTTCCCTTTCAATCAATCCATTCTCTTGGGGAAGAAGGTTAAATGGTTAGAGCAGCTGAAAGAAGTCAAATTTGTTGTGGTCTCGTTAGGTTCCGTAGAGCCTCAAATAGGGTTGTTCGGATTTTGGATCTTAAATTTGGAATATTTGGATTCTATTCCATTTTTATGATTTCAGATTTTTGGGATTCATAGTTGCAAATCTGAAATCCTAGGCACACTGATGGATGTGGATTTTGGGTATCAGAATCCTGTTCTAATTCTGCATCCATACTATTGTTTCCCCCATCCTGACCCTTATCTCATTAGTGGCTGCAATTAGGGGAGTACATCATTCAGCACAGAAAGCTGAAAGTCTTGTGTTGCTGTGGTTCCAACTCTGGGTCCAGGAAGACTGCTCCATCCAGGGCCAGGGCATCCATTTATGTACAACCCAGCCCCTCCCGCCACATAGTCAAGTGTAGCACCACCCCCTCAGTATGAGTTTTGCCAGGCACAGCACAGTCCTTCCATTTCATTTGCCTTTCTGACCAAGTCACAACTCAGGACTCTTTCCTCCAAAGTATCAGAATCATTCCCACCCCAGGCATGGTGCTCCCATTGGTGTCCACCGGGTCAGAGAAATAAACTAATATTTAAAAAAAACAAAACTAAAAACGATTCCTGAAAGGCCGTCCAGCCTGGCTTAGCCATCATCACTTTCCTAGTGTGACCTATTGCGATGGCCAGCCAGGACCAAACCCCCAGGTATGCAGCATGTTCATCCCCTCACACAGTGACAGCATCAGTGCATAATGGAGCCTAGGGTTTTGTTCAAGCTGGCCATCTCAGTTTTCCCAGGTCACACTGGGATGTGATTGGCCAAGCCAGAATGGACAGGGTGGTTGTTGAATTTTTTGCGTGATGGAATTTCTAGACAGAGGAGGAGGGAAACAGCAGTCAAAGAACATGAGCACAGATTTATTTTATTTATTTTTTTATGCCTGGCCTGGAGAGGACTCACGGTCATTGGACTTGGGTCAGAGGGATGGTGCCTGGCTGGAATGGTGCTGGCTAACAGGGGAACTGGGCTGGTGGTGGCTGTGGGGAGCAATCAACTTAATCTGAGCGTGGGTGGCCAGTGTGTTTGCCTGGCATCACTGGGTACTGTCTGAGATGGCCTGGAACTTGGAGGAACTGCAAGTACCCCACCACCAAACACAACCAATGGGCTACTTGCCATCTACTCTTCTACAACAGAAGGGGGAGGTCTTTGCTTTTAATTTTAACAACACAAGGGCTTGTTGTAAATGTGTATTTGATACCAGTTGCTTGATTTTTATCTCAGGAAGTTGAGCACTTTCTTGCTACTGTTACTCATAGCTTGTAAATTTTGCACCTTTTGTCTAATCGCACTACTATTGTTTGCACTTTATTTATTTGAGACCACCTATTGTATTGCATTTACTTGCTGTTTTCCTCTACCTTTTCCTCCAGGTCACACCTGGAAATGAGCCTTGACTCAGTGTGCCTTTCCCGGTTACCAATTTTTAAATAAATAATTAAATGTGGAATCAGAAAATCTAATCCCAACTCCGAACCTAGTTCCAAAGCCTTGACTGGCATCAGCACAGGCTAAGATTCTGGACTGTAGTTTCTGATAATCCAACAGATGCAAACAGAATGGATTCTATAGAATCCAAGCAACCCTAGCCACAAGTCCCTCTCCCCTGCTTGACCTTCTTTTGTTTCTGGAACCATGCAGAATCACACTTTTTAGTCATTGTTGCGGAACAAATGTTTTTTTTCACAAAATTCATATAATGTGTACTTGTAGCCAGTACAAAAAAAAAAACAGCATGTGCCCAGTGTTATTATTTCATGGCCATGTGACTGATTGCTGGAAAGACTGGTGACAGATAACCCTCCCATGTATTCTTCTTCGGAGCAACAACATCTGCTTTACAGGCTGGGACTGCCAGTGTGCCAGTTTTTCTACGAAGACAAAAAAGGCTGACAAAACCATTTCTCATTAAATGTCAAAGCGTGCCTAGGATTTTGGCAATTGCAGCCCTTTGTACACTGTCTGTATGAAAGTTATTCCAGGTTTTTGTAGACTGACTAAATTTGAATTTTGTTGCATTGTGGGCTTGCAGGCAGACATAGGCTGTAGCAAAGCCATTTAATGATGCTTGCTATAGCCTATGGGCATCAATGCCTTTTTATGTTCACTTGCCATGCACGCGCAGTGAACATTTTTATAGGAGAGTGGGTTTTGAGAGGTGTGACGCTGTCAGTTCAGTGCAGAGTGGTCTGTAAGGGGCTCGTCAGTGTCACACCAATCATCAGCCAGGCTGATCATGACACTGTTCTGGCTTGCTGGGTGGAAACTTTGTGTAGTTCAAAAGAAAGAGCTGACCAATTCATAGGGCTGCTTTTCCTTTCATCCAACTAATACCACCCAGCAAGCACAGCTGATCTGTCATGATCAGCCTGCTGAAAACCACTCCTTGTAGTTTTTTTGTTGCGCCCTATAAAAGACAAAACCATCCATAGATGTCTGTTTATGCTGCCACTATAAGTGTTCCCCCAGCCCAGCCCAACTCACACGTTAATATTCCAACATGGGGTGCCCAATCCCCCATGCTGGCTGCTACCCTCACCCCGCCTGTTTTGATTCTGTGACACCGGGGAGAACACCACCAGTGCCGCCAAACACAACACTGATACTGGGGGTACCCAATCCCTATTGTCTCCACCTGAAATAAAGTAAACTGTCGCTCACAGTTTTTTTTTTAAATGCACCCTGCAAAAAGGAAAAACATTGATCGATGTCTGTTGCTGCTGCTGTTACTGTCCCACCCACCAAGCCCAGTCCACACATGGTAATATTCCAGCACAAGGGTGCCCAATCCACTGTGCCAGCTGCTACCCCCCACCCTGCCTGTTTTGCCTCTCTAACACCAGGAAGCCCACCCCAAATGCTGCCAAACATAACGCCAACACTGAGGGTGCCCAATCTCCAGTGTCACCACCTGAAATAAATAAAACCATCCCTTGTAGTTTTTTTTAAATGCACCCTGTAAAACAGAAATCCATCCACTGATGTCTGTTCCTGCACCGCCATTAATGTCCCCCAACACAATCCTCCCATTCAGCACCCACCACCGCACCCCCACAAGCCCTTATTTATCTACTGTCCTCCCACCTGACCCTCCCACTCAGCACCCACAAACCCACCCCCACCAAGCTCTTACTTACCTACCAGGGTCCAATGCCATAATCTTCTCTGGACCGCAGACACGTCATCATTCTTCAATGCTGGACAGCAAACTGAGGAAATCAGGTATGCAGTTTAGTGTATTTCAATGGGTTTTGAACTTGTCATCATGATTGGTCATTTTTGAATATTTTCGCCCAAAATTTTCAACATGCCTTTTTTGGACCCCCACCTCATGAACAATGGCAGTGAAATTAGGCAAATCTGTCACAAAAGGTGATTTTGTGGCCACTGTGTGAATTTACCTTTCGGGCAGGGGTTGAAAACTTTCTCCACCATTGTTCATGAGGTGGGGTCATAAGAAGGCTATGTTGAAAATTTGAGGTAAAATACAAAAAAAAAAGTCATAAGCGTACACTGAAATTTATGAACACAGGCTTATAACTTTGGTAATTTTCAACATTTTGACCCCAAATTTCCAACATAGCCATTTCTTCACAGCACCTCATGAATGTGACAGCTGTCATTTTTCAAATCCAGGCCAAATGTTTTTTCACATTTGTGGCCCAAAATCACATTTTGGGCTGGATTTGAAAACGTTTTCTGCCCTTGTTTTTGAGGTGGGCTCATAAGAAGGCTATATGGGATCATAAGAAGGGTATATTGAATATTTGGGGTAAACATATGAGAAAACAACAAAGTTATGTATCTATGTTACAGTTTTTCAACATACACTCATAACTGTGGTAATTTTCAGTATTTTGACCCCAACTTTTCAACATAGCCATTTTTTCACACCACTTCAAGAATATGACAGATGTCATTTCAAAAAATGCCGTTTCAGCCATTGTTTTATAAATGACACCTGTCATGCTCAGAAGGAGTGGTCAAAAAAAGGTTATGATGAAAATTTGGGTTAAAAATGTGCAAAACCCAACTAAGTTATAAGGAAACAAATTATTTAAACATTTACTCATAACTTTATTTTTTTGCAGATTTTGGTCCCTAATGTTCAATATATCTCTTGTGTTACCCCACCTCCTGAACAAGTCAGGTGTCATTTTTCAAATCCCTTCTGAAACTTGTTTTCACAGTTGTACAGTGAAATCACCTTTCTGATGGGATTAAAAAAATGTCACCTGTCTTGATCATAATATCAGGCAATAAAAAGTGCTCAAGATGGAGGAGGGAAGTGCCCCCCCCGCCGAGCCAATGGGAACCGACCTTCCAATGTCGATGGGGCCCCAGGACAGGGGGACACAACCCTCTCAGGCTGCCCTCCCACAGATCCCGCTTCTAATGGGTCCAGGGGGGGTTCAAGGGAATCAGGGGGCTGGGTCAGCCCTAGTCTTGCACAGGCACCAGTTCAGACCGCCACCATTCAACTAGTGGTCATGGCCCTGGTTCTCCCCCAACAACTGCCAGGCTCAGCTCTGACTCCCCCAGCTCTCTCACTGCCTCTGGTGACTCCATTCAATCGGTTAACATGGCAGAAATGCAGCCTTTGCTGTTTGAGCAAAAGACTGATAGGGTATTAGCCTTCATCAAAGCCTGGAGCATAAACAAGTGGAACCCCAGCCTGTGGGTCTGGCACAGGCAGCTACACAGAGGGTGGGGGCTTCACCACTTACCTTGGCTGCATCCAGTCAGCAGATGACCCCTCAGCACATCACAGCTGGGTATTTGAGCCTGAAGGAACCTGTGGGTTCACACCTGTCCAACAAGGTAAGGTAGCAAATAGGAAATCGGGAGCACGTAGATGTATTTATGTTGCTGTACATGCCCTAGGAGCTGGAGAATGAGAAAGAAATGAAGGACAAGGAAGAGGGGGTTGGGCTCTAAGAAAAGGGTTCCAACACACCCCATCTGGGACAACTAGTTAGTGGGTTTTTCAATATTTGTGGAAAACATTGACCCAGACCAAACCAGTCAAGGTGGCCAGCCTATGGACCTACTATAGCCAGTTGATGGTCATGTATGCCAGCAAGCAGGTGAATGGTTGGCTGGAGTATGGTAAGGAATTTCATCATAGAAAACAGAATGACCCAACCAGGACCTGGATTAATCTAGACGTTCATTTGCGGTGGTCCATTGATCTAGGCAGGGGCAATCAACACATGGTCACCAGCTTTCTTGCCAGGTGACTGCAGCAACCAAATAAAGTGGGGCACAACACTAGTGGGAAGGGGTGGGGTGGAGAACTGTTATAATTGTAACCAAGGGGGTGTACCGTAGAACCCTGCAGGTTCAAGCACAAGTGCATGTTGTGTGGTTGCCCTCACCAATTCGTCCACTACAATCTGCACAACTCTGTGCCTTGGCCCTTTCAAAAGTGGTGCAACAAGCCCCCCAACACAAATAAGGGCAGATCATGTTGAAGCTTGGTTGGCAGATTACCAGGATTGTGCAGTCACTCATGCCTGCGTGGACGGCTTTAGATACTGTACAATGGCCCCAAAAGTCATACAAATCCAAGAACCTGAAGTGCCAGGAAGCAATCAGACCTGGTCCAAGCTATGCTGGTGAAGGAGATTGCAGCAGGGAGGGTCAGAGGGCCTTTCCCAGCCTCACCCCTGCCACACCTCATGGTGCCACCATTGGCCTAGTCCCCTAGAAGGTGCCACGTGAGTTCAGGATGATCAATCACTTGTCCTACCTGGAGGGGGACACTGTCAATGACCACATTGACCCATTCTTCATGGTGATGTCTTATGTGTTATACAACAGGGCTGTTGAGGTGGTCCAAGCAGTGCAGCAGAGCCTTGTTAGAGAAGGTGAACATTGAGTCCATGTTATGGCTCCTGCTAGTTCACCCAGAGGACAGGAATCTACTGGGCATGACGTTTGAAGGCCAGTACTGTGCAGACAATTGCATGCCAATGGGGTGTGCAGTGGTGTGTGCTTTGTTCAAGCAGTTCAGCACCTTTCTACACTGGACTGTGACGTACAAGGTGGGTCAGAGTAGGTGGCACTTTACCTGGATGACCTTTTGTTTGTGGGCAAGCCTGAGACCAGGAACTATGGGCATGTTCTGGAGTCTTTTCAAGAGGTGTGTGTTGACCTGGGTTTTCCTTTGACCTAGGACAAGACAGAGGGGCCCTGCACTACTTTGTCTTTCCTAGTTATTGAGATTAACACCGCAGCTACTGAATTTTGTTTAATGTAGGAGAAGGTCATTGCACTGAGGGAATTGCTGGTCTGGGTGGCAGTGGCATACAGGATTACCATGTGTGAATTACAGCAGCTACTTGACCACCTCAACTTTGATTGCAAAATAATTCACATGAGCAAGACATTCTTGCGCCACTTGGCAAAGGTGGGTGCAGGATGCCAAAAGCCCCACCACAGGCTCCAAGTGGCTGAAAGCATGAGAGAGGACCTGGCAGTCTGGCTGGCCTTCCTGACCTACTTCAACTGGGTGTCAAACTGGTCTAAATTAACCACCAGCCAGGAGCATGAGCCTTTCATGGAATCATCTGGGAGCTTTGGCTTTGGGGCTTACTGTCTAGGTGAATGGTATGCAGGGCAGTGCCCCTCCTCCTAGAAGAAGGCAGGCTCGACCAAGGAAATCATATTGCTGGAGTTTATTCCCATTGTGGTCATCCTGATAGTGTGAGGTGATCATTTTTGGGATAAAAAAGTGGTCCTCAGGACAGACAACACTGGGGAGGGTCACACCATAAATGGGCAGTTGGGGTAAAGGACCCGCAGAGTGACCTCATGTGAGTTTTTGTTCTTAAATGTCTTAAGCTTAATTTCCAATTTAAAGCTGTACATGTGCCAGGTGTGGATAACAGTATTGCTAATGCTCTTTCTCATTTGCAGTGGCAGACAAGGCAAATATGGATATGTGTTCAGTCCTTTATTCACTGGAGAGCTGTTCAAGCGAGGCAGATCCTTGGGAGGGGGTGAGAACCATTTCTTGGACCCTCAGCAGCACGGGGTTTGTTGGATGGAATGTCAGAGGATGAGGTGGGGTGACTTGCTCCTGTGGGTCACAGCTGAAGCTGGGCACGTGTCCCCCATCCCCCCAGTGTTTTGGTGGTTCACCTGAGGCAATGACTTGGTAGCAGTGAAGTCACTGGAGCTGCTGTGTCAAATGAAGGAGGATTTTAGTTTTTCTAGGAATCCTGGCCAGGGGCATGCATAGTCTGGTCACACATCCTGCAGAGACACTGGCAACAGGTGAGAGACCCCACAGAAATCAATAAAGGCTGCAGGTTGATCAACATGGCCATGCAGAGTTTTATGGACTCTATTGGTGGGACTTTCCTAAGACACAATGAGATAGTTGTTGCTATACCCCCATTACATGCCCAGGATGGTTTGCATTTGTCAGACAGGGTGTGATAGGTTTTTAGCTGACTTGCAAAGTGCTTTAGAGAATTGCTAGCATGAAGTGCTTCTGGGGGATGAGCACCAGGAGCAATGTTCATCCTGTGACAGCACAGTAGTTTCACAAGAGTGTACAAGAGGGTAAGAGGGAAACGCATATTTCTGCAGGTGGCTCTCCTCAAGGCTAACAGTAGGTGAATGCCCAGATCACTGGCTGCACCTTGTGGAGGCTGGTCATGAGATATCCTCTTTAAAGCGTGGCCTGCATGTGTAGTGCCATCCGATGAGGGAGGGATGCACATCACATGGCCCAGGAGCCATCCCTTATGCCTCAGATGATGGAGTCCTACCAGAGGCTGTACCTTTTGAGAGAGTGAGGGTCCACTTAGAGGGTCCCCTTGCAGTAGGGGTTGCACTGAGGTCAAGGTCTTACCATCTAAAGCCATATTATGACTTCGTTGCAATGCATGTCATGCTGCTGAGGTAATTTGAGTTATGATTATGATTATCAGTAAACACAAGACGGTGGTCATTTTCATCTACTTATTTTATAATTCTCAGTCTGTTTGGGTGAAAGAAGGAATGTGACCTTCTAAGACAACAGATAGCCTGCAAAAGATTGCAGCAGGTGGGCCTTTTGTCTGTGGTCATTGACTCCTCTGACACCTGAGCTGGCAGGTCAGTTAGATAGGCAGGGATACTCCTACTAGGGGAGGGGCCATGTAGGCAGATTGGGTCCCCATAAGGTGGAGGGCTTATGGCTAGAGTGGAGAAGCAAAGGGGGTATTTAACCTGGTGCACAGTTGTGCTAATCCTCTTTACATCTCCACTCAGGCTGGAATTTCCATCTTCAGGCCCTTGTAAAAGCAGAGCAAGGGTATGGCAGGGAGCCTGCTGTCCCACTAGGGGACACTGCCTTAGGGGTTGAGAAGAATTTTTTCTGGTTCTTCCCAAGAGGTTTTATGGTATTTTCTCCAGTGGGGGTAAAAGAATTTTTAGGTTAGGTTTTAATGGTAGGTTGTCGCAGTCATATAATCCATGGTGGCACTGTAATCTTGCAAGGAGTGTACAAGGGAGTAATGGGGAAACTGGTATCTTTGCAGATGGTTCTGCTCAAGGCTAGCAAGATGTGAGGGCTTAGATGAATGGGGGAGCCCTGTGGGGGCTGGTAGTTGGATAGCATCTTCAGGTGAGACCCACGTGTATAATACCATCCAACAGGAGAGGTGGGCATGTCACACAGTCCAGGAGTCATCTCTTATGCAACAGAGAAACATTGAATTTGTCAGCAGAAAAGTCAGCTTGGTCCACCCAGTCTGCCCCGATTTTCCCTGCCTATTCTATCTCTGCTGACCCCAGCTGGTCTCTAGCTACCCTCCTTCTTCCCTGCCTGTTTAATAATATTCCACTATTCTATCCCACGTATACTTGAAGCCCCCTACTGTTTTTGCCTCCACCACTTCTGCTGGTAGTTTGTTCTAGGCATCCATTACTTTTTCAGTGAAGTAGTTCTTCCTTTCATCCCTCTTAAACTCCCCCCCAGTGATCCTGCTGCTCTTTCTCATTTGAAAGAGACTCCCTTGCTGTACCCTGTTCATTCCTGTGAGGTACTTGTTGGTATCTATCATGTCCCATCTTGCTCTTCTCTATTCCAGGGTGTATAAGTTGAGATCCTTAAGTCTCTCAACATAGGGCTTTTGAAGCAACCCTCACACTGTCTTTGTTGCCTTGTGTGGACCACATCCACCTTCTCTATGTCCTTTCTGAGGTGCAGTCTCCAGAGCCGGACACAGTACAGTAGATGGGGTCTCACAAGTGAGCGATACAGTGCCAACACCATCTCCATCCTCCTGCTAGAGATACCTCTCCCTATACATTCCAGCATCCCATTGGCCCTACCCACTGCTTTTTTACACTTCCCTGCCACTTTAAGGTCATCAGATATGATATGATTATGCCTTGGAGGGTGGTGTCTCTCCAGAGGCTGTAACCTTTGGGAAAGTGGGGGTCCACTCAGAGGATTCTCTTGGGACAGGGGATGGACTGAGGTCAAGATTTGACCATCCAAAACCTTCCTATGACTTTCTTGCTGTTGAAGTCATTCTGCTGAGGTAATTTGTGTTATGATTATAATTATCAATAAACACCAGGCTGTGGCCATTTTCTCCAAGGTATTGTGAATGTCCCAGTCTATTTGGGTGACAGGGGTGAATGTGGCTTCCCAAGACAAATAAGTCCCTTATTAGAGATCATGCTGATTCTTTCTGACAAGTAGAATGGATGCATCTCCAAACACATGACCTTAGAACGAAACTAGAAAACATGACTCAATTAGTATGAGCTTGTTGACATTTCCAACAGCTATCAGACTGTAGGTAAGCCATCTTCTTAATGGTTGGATGGAGGACGGTGACAGTGGTGCAGAATCTTGAAATTAGCTAATGTGCCACATACTTCCTTACTAGTATTACCCTGTCACAAACTTGTTCTCTCCCAGAACTCAATCTGCACTGTTGCCAGTTTCACAACCCTTCAGGCTCCTGAAAGTGTTACCTTGGTATAATGCCATTACTCAGCCACAACCTCACTCAGGGTATATCTCATTCTGGATCCCACCAGAGCCACTGCTCACTCAGTACAGTGCTCCTTACAAAAAGGCAAATGACTCACTCCTTCTGTCACAGGTGAGAACACTTTGCCTTAGATATGGTAACTTTATTTTATTTATTTAGTTTTTGTTGACCAAGTAAGTGCACTAGACAAATCCTGCCTATTTTCAGGCATGACCCGGGGGAGGGGGATACAGATGAATACCAACTGACCTTGAACCAGATTAAGCTGTTGGTGGTATTTTTAGTGAATGAGGGAACTTTGGCCAGGACACTGGGGAAATTCCCCTACTCTTTTCGATAAGTGCCATGGGATCTTTAATATCCACCTGAACTACCACCAATCCAGGCAGATGGGACCTTGGTTTAACATCTCATCTGAAAGACGGCACCTCAAAAGTGCAGCACCCCTCTCATGCTGCAGTACAGTGTCAGTACTGGGATATTAACCCAAGTGCCAGATGTGGGAACTGAACCCACAGCCCTCTGATCTCCCAGCCTCAGAGGTGAGTGTGCTACCTACTGAGCCACCGACACTGCAACTTTGTAGACTGTCTCTTCAGAAAAGGATCACAGACTTGCCAATTTACCCTGATTACCTATACCTGAAATGACTGAGTCACAGAAAGCACGAAGTATATAAAATAACATTTAATACTCCATGATATTAACGTATGTTACAGGATGACACACACCAAAGACTATGGGGAATACAGTGTTTCTACAGTGATAAAAAGAGATCACACAGAAGAAACGTATCTCAAAACTAGCTAGATTCTTAGTAGAGTGGAGGAAGTTTACTCCAACTGGGAACTTGTGAGTTACAGCAGACTCAACCCCGATATTGCCAGTTCAAAGTCACAAAACATAAAGAGCAAACATACACAGAGGTATCTTCAGCTGGCCTGCCACTATGCCTGCATCATCCTACATGTCTTTTTCACACCACATCCTGGACCGTTTTATCTATGGGGACCACCCTTTTCCAGAATAGGTTCAAACTGGATTTGTTATTTAGAACTTGGCCCTTTTATCCTTCCAGCTGGCTCAGCACAGTAGGGTTGCATCTCACTCTGCCTTGACCCTGTTTACACTCAAAACATGTCTTTTTTTATGAAAGGAATTCACCCAATTGAAGTTTAACCAAAATAAAAAGCTGTTTAAGTAAAACAAAAGAGCCTTTGCAATACAGAAACAGTTGCTGTCCACACCCAACCTTTGTGAGACCCAAGGACTGCTCACACAAATAAAATATTTTACAGGCAACATAACTAGTAAGATAAAAAAAAAATCCTGGATATTACATCTGTTACATCTCCATCCCCTATAAAATGAAAAAGGTAATCGTTTAGCGACTCTGATGTTTTTTTTACGTTAGCAGGTTTGATCTACTTGCTATGCCCCAGTTCGCTCTCTGTTTGAACATTTTGCTAATTCTGTAAAGCACCTTCTGTTCTTTACTGGGCCACTGGTTATTGCCTAGACAAATCATATGCATTACCATTCTATAACCTACTACAGTACCTCATGTCCACATTATAGCACTGCAGCACCAGGATTCATTTTAACAGTTTGGGGTTTTGCCTGCTGCTCCTGTACAGCCATGTAAAGGGGTTGTGGTCAGTGACCAGTGTGAATGCCCTACCATACAAATGTGGTTACAGCTTCTGCAAAGCTCAGACAATATCCAGGTACTCTTTCTCAACTGTGACATAGGTCTCCTCTTTAGGCAGCAGGTTCCGACTCAGGTACATGACTGGGTGTTCTTCCCCTGTGCATGACCTGACTTAGAACCATGCTTAGCCCATGATAAGATACAGCCATATAAACAATGAACTTCACAGAATAGTCAGGGCTCATGAGCACAGGTGTCCAACACAATGCCTCCTTCAACTGGCGGAATGTTCTTTCATAGTGATCCAACCACTGGATATTTTCTGGCATTTTCTCCCTTGTTACCTCAGAGAAGGGTTTGGCCATGCTACCAACATTTGGCAGTAACATTTGCTAGTACCCTACAATCCCTAGGCAGGCCCCTACTTTTCTCTTTGTCATGAGCATGGCCCATCCCTGAATGGCCTCAATTTTTACTGGCTCAGATCAGGCCATTTTTACTGGCTCAGGTCAGATGTACCCACTCCCCACCCTGTGCTGAAGGTATAACACCTCAGTCATCCTATTTGGCACTTTTCTGTTTTGACTGTCAACCCTGCAGCCTTTTTTTCAGTGCAGCACCTTGGTCATGTGCCTGACATGATCCTCCCATGTCTGGCTGTCGATGGTCCTGTCATCCATGTACGCGAGAGCAAAGTCTTCTCTCCCAGACAGAACATGGTCCACGAGCCATTGGAAGGTGGATAGTACATTTTTCATCCTGAATGACAAACGGAATGATGCAAGCCAACCTCTCTCTCTGGCTTCAGGGGCAGGGATGCCTGCCAATAGCCCTTTGTCAGGTCTATAGTATCAGGTACATGGTTCGCCCTATCTTCTCTAGGACCTCATCTGTCCTGGGCATGGGGTATGCATCCAACTCCATACAGCTGTTGAGCTTGCTGTAGTTGATGCAGAACCTTTTGGTCCCATCCTTCTCGAGGATCAGAATTTTATTTTTTTATTTCAAGTTTTATAAGTACAGGATGAGGTCCATGAGAAGCAAATGTCTTTTA
Organism: Neoceratodus forsteri; assembly: GCA_016271365.2. NCBI lineage: Eukaryota > Metazoa > Chordata > Ceratodontiformes > Ceratodontidae > Neoceratodus > Neoceratodus forsteri. Next base: position 1,701,276,491 of record CM028129.1, on the reverse strand, counting down.
CAGAATGACCCAAGTCATAATTATATACACCCAACTACAAATATAATCTTGAAAACATTTGCAGTTGCAATTCATTTACAATTTCATTCACAATGTGTAAAATCAATTGGCAAAGTATTTGCAAAGAGATTCCTGTAGCAGCAATTTCATTAAACCATGTTTAAAAAAAACAATGGTAGAACAATTTCTAGGCTGAAGTGATAAACTGTTCTATGAAAAACGGGCACCAGAAAAGAAGCATTCTTTGCCATAATGAGTAGAACATTTGAGAAGAACAAAGCTGCGATGTAGCACACCTCTGAGGCTGTATTTCTGAACAGGGATGACTAATCTTTCAGATAAATAAATAGGGGTTTGTTTATTTGCTGTTTTTTAAATGAGAAATAAACTATGAAAATTGCACCTAGAATAACGTGATAGCCAGTTTAACTTAAAGTAACAAACAGCAATGATGCTCATCCAATTTTGATTTCAAAATAAAGCACAACATCTGAAAATAAACAATATTTAAGGAAAGAAAATGTGAATCAAGAGTGTGGGGAGAAACAGTGTCGTTATAATCAAGAATAGGAGAATTACTTGACTGATAACATGTTTATGATTTGAACCTGACAAACAGTATCTGGTGTGCTTAAAGCAACCCATGCATTGATGAATATTGGATACAGGTTTGTCAGTGTGAGGTCTGAAAGCCAAGGAAGAATCAAAAATATGGTCAAGATACTTAAATTAATTAACAAGTTCCAAAGGATGATTTTTCAAGTAGATAAAAAAGGAAGAATCTACCACGGACTATAAATGCTGGGACCCAAACGGGAGAGGCTCAGGGACTACTGGACTCTTGAATTACCCTAAGAGCCAGGATTTTCTTGATCTCCCCCTCAATGGCATGTTTCACTTCCTCTGGAACTCTGTAGGGTGACTGCCTCAACGGGACCTGGTATCCTATATCCTCATGGTGCTCCACCAGTGTAGTGTTCCCCAGTTTCCTGATGAATATTTCCCCAAATGTGTGCAGCACCCTACACATTTTTGCAGCTTGGGCCAGTTTCAGCCACTCCAAGAGGTTAACAGTGCCACTGAGAGGATTCTCCCTTAACCTCTCCCAGGAGATTCGCTAGCAGGTCTGTTTCTGCCCCCTCTTCTGGATAACTGCACACAGCCAGGATCATCTTGCCCCACTCACTTGTGCCTCCTGTCAGGTAGCTTGAGCACATAATTAACAGCATTCACCCTTCTACTACCAAGTAAGGACTCTCCCACGCCATCTATAATTTACTGTATTCTGTCAGATGGGGATGAAAACCATTACTCATTGCCTGAATCTGTACTCCCAGGCACTGGCCCCATGGTCATACCACATCTTCTCTCTTTTGTGGAGTGGCTAGGTTCTCCTGGGTGAATCCCAAGAGCTCCTTGAGCCATGACCTGAAATTAGAGACATGCTCCAGAACAGATTCCCCTTGGGCAGCAAGCTCACCCTCTCAATCACAGCTTACCTAATCAAGGTGGCACTGTGCCCTATGGCCAGACAGGAGCATGAAAGGTGAGAACCCTGTGGACTCCTGGGCATTCCCTATAAGATGGGGCAAGACATATCCCACTCTCTCATATGCTGGTCAGCTAATACCCTTAACATAGCCTTAAGAGATGCTTTAAATCACTCGATCAAATGGTTACTCTGGGGAGGTATGAGGAAGCCCTGAGCTGCCACCCTCCCACTTCTCCCAAAAACTAGTTATTAGGGCAGATATGAAATTGGTGCCCTGGTCTGCCAGAATCTCCTGGGGAAACCCCACCTAACTGAATATCCCCAGAAGTTCATCAACCACTTTTTATGCCTCAGTGGAGGACAAGGGCACAGCCTCTAGGTACCTCGTGACATAATCTGTGACCGCCAAAATGTACCTTTTGCCTGTGTGACTTGGGGTGCTGAGTGGCCCTACAATGTCCACAGCAACTCACCAAAATGGCTCTTCAGTTAAAGGCAGGGAAATCAAAGCAGCCTTAGCCTTGTCCTCAGTCTTTTCCCTTGGGCACTGTGGATTAATCCAGCAGTAGTTTGCCACATCCTTAAAGATTCTGGGCCAGTAAAAATTGTTAGTCAGCCACTTTTTTGTATTGCTGAATCCTAAGTGTCTAAAAGAGAGTATATTCTGGGCTAAAGTCAGAAGCTGCTTCCTATACTCCTTAAGAACTGCTCTCTGCTGGAGCATCGCTTCCTCCGGTCCTTCCTGTGGAACACATTCTCAATATAGGAGCCCATTTTCCCAGTGTACATCCCTTTTCTTAAAACCCTGAGAGTCACCTTCCATCTGGTGGCTAACTCCATTAATTTAAGTAGGGGTGGGTCAGCTTGCTGAAATCACCCCAGCTTCAAACAGCTGACCTTACCTAAAACACACTGTCCTATGGGAGAGCCACCCATGGCTGGGTTCTCCCCAGTCTGTAGCACTGACTCTGAACTGCTACTCCCAGTTCATTCTTCAGCTATAACTTCCCCTGCTGCCGATGGAGGGTTGCTTCCAGCTGCACAGTTTCCTCTGTGTACTCAGGAGCCAGTTACCTATCATTACTACAGGTAGTGATGCACACAGTGTTGGCTTTGCTGTTAGTCAGTACTCATAATTACATCAATGGGCAGATGCAGTACAGCACCCACTTCCCATATGCCCTGGCCACCGTTCCAGCTTAGAAAGATCTGGTAAATTAGCAATGAGACTGCAGGGCCCATCATGGCCTGGCAGGATCTGTTCCTTCTGAATCAAATGCTGTTTTACCATTGAAATGTAGGCTCCAGTATCCTTCAACTCATAAGTTACCATCCCATTTAACAACAGAGGGTGCATGTATGCAATGGAGTTAGTGGGAACTCTACTCTGGACACAGACCACTAGCTCCTTGGGGCTTCCAAAGCTATCCCTTCCAGTGGCACTTATACCCTTTGCTATATTTTATTGAACACTCATACATCGGGTTTTTTGGGCAGATATAGCAGCTGCATTCCCCTGACTCCTTACTTTTGAAACCATTTGGCTCCCCTTTTTGTTTGGACACAGGCTGGCTTCCTTTATGTTGCCGCTGTGGGGTTCCATTAAAACCACCTGATGTCCCTCTCCCATTGTTTGTGCACTGAAAGTTCGATCGGCTGGATACAAACTGATCAGCGCCCTCAGCTGCCTCCTTCATGGAGCTTGGAGTCCTATCCAGCAACCATATTCTCAACTCCTCTGGTACAGTCTTAAGAACTGTTCCATGAGGAACAAATATTTTATCTATTCCACAGAGCTAACTTTTTTACCCTCTAACTATCACTTTAAAAGATTGCCTAGTTAAACACACATTTTATAATATCCATCTTTATTTGTCTATAGGCCTTGGGAGTCAGTTCAAAATGTTCTGTCAAGGCATTTTTCCCTTTGTTGTAGTCCTTACAGTCCTTATGGTCCATCCAGGTAAAGGCTTGTAATGCCATTCTTGTAAAGAGTGGCCCCAAGGAGTGGCAAAAGGTGAGTTGCCCAAATAGCCCAGTCCAATACAAATTTCCCACAATTTCTTTCAAAAGATTTTAAAAACAAATCAAGATCATCCCCCTCCTGCTACTTAGGAAACATTTGGAATTTATATGGCTTCTTGGGTTGAACCCCTTATGCCAGTACTTACTGTTTGTGGTGCTGTCTTCTGACACAGAATTTTCATCTCCCTCTCACGTTCATGTTCTTGCTTCCAGCTTTGTCCTGTGCAGCTCCACATCTATCTTTTGCCTCTCAACCTCTGACTTCACCTTAACCAGGGCAAGCTCAAGCTGTATCATTTGTATCCAATTCACTTGCACCATTTCCCTAGTTATAGGCTCTGGATCATTTTCACACACTCTAGCCTCAGTCTCACATCTTTGGCTAGCAGTGACCATTTTTGTACTGCTTCCCTGGTCACTTTCCTCAAGGATATCTGAGTCCTGTCAGTGTCTGGCCTTCCTCAAAGACCTCTGTTTTTTGCACAGCTCCTGAATGCCTGACACTGTAAATCTTCCATGTGGCCTAGACATAGTGTCTTCTAGCTATCTACTGTTTCTTAAAACAAAATAAAAATGGTAGGATATACAGCATCCCCTTTCCTTTTCTGTGATTGGACAGATAAACCTTTTTATTGACAATCAATTTCAGATCCCAGCCACTCTCAACCAGTTTGTCATGGACTTGCTCTCTCACATAACTCAGTTTGCACTGTAACTAGTTTCACAACCCTACAGATGCCTGAAAAGGTTACCTTGGTATGCTGCCACCACTCGGTATCAGTTTCACTTAGTGTATCTCTAGGTTTGAATCCAACCAGAGCTACTGCTCACACTCAGTACAGTGCTCCTTGAAAAGGGCATATGACCCACCCTTTCTGTCATAGCTGATAACACTTTGCCTTAGATCTGGTTACCGTAACCTATCTCTTTGGAAATGGATCATGGACTTGCCAATATATCACTGGTTATCTATACCTGAAATTATTCAGTCACAGAAAGCATAACATATATAAAAATAACATTTAATACTCCATGATATTTACATAGATTACAGGATAACACACACTAAAGACTATGGGGAATACAGTATCTCTAGTCAGATAAAAAAATAAACATTTGAAAGGATAGAGATCTCACAGAAGAAACATAACTCAAAACTACAGTATCTAGTTTCTAAGCAGAGTAGAAGAAGCTTACTCTAGCTGGGAAGTAGTGAGTTATGGCAGACTCAAACTCATGATGTTGCTGGTTCAAAGTCCCAAAATGTAACTGAAACTCTAAGAGCAAACATACACAGAGATATCTGCAGCTGATCCACCCACCACACCCACAACATCATGCATGCCTCCCTGACATCACAGTCTGGACCTGTTCTTTGATTTCTGGGGACCACCTTTTTCCAGAATGGGTCCAAACTAGATTTGTTATTTAAAGCTTGGTCCTTTGTTCTTCCAGTTGGCTCAATCAGTGGGGTTCTGTCTTACTCTGCCTTGGTCTTGTTTGCACTCAAAACATGTCTATTTATTAAGAAATGGATTCAGCCCTTTGAGGATTAACCAAATCAAAAAGACTTTTAGATGAAAAAGAGGAATCAACATTTGATGTTTAAGTAAAACAGAAGAACCTCTGCAAGACAGGAACTGTTGCTGTCCACAAAAAAGTTCTTCGGTGTTACATCTGTCATATACTTATTATCCCTTAATTTAGTCCAAGTGTGATGTCCTCATCTATCTGTATTCCAAATTCAATCGTCCACTTTACTTTTACAAGTCTGTAGGAGATTCCCTTTCCTGCAAAATCATTTTGTAAATAAAACTAGCTCCTTTCCTAAGCCATGCTGTTTTCAGTAGGTGATTTCATCCTGGATTGTCCTCAAGCTTAAAATTCACCAATATTTGTTTGTATTGTGAGACATCCCTAAGCCACAGGAATTGGAAACGTAACATTGTGAAGGAGGAATTTCTCTCTGGGAAATACAATAAGGCATTTTCCACAGAGTTCAGAATATTAGCCACCCTGTGAATACCAGTTCTCCAGCCCATGCCTCTTAATTGTTTGCCATGGAAGTTGATGTTCAGGTCATCCCATAAGGTAACTATTGGAAGGGTAGGGATTTAAGGTTCAGAATCTTGGATATCTTTTTACATACCCAAATTGAGTGTGGTATTGTGGGATGACTTTTGAGCAATACTGAGAGAAGGTAGTGCAAATAGTCTAGGTTTCTGGAATGTTGGATAAATTATTTTCAGTATAACCATAATGGTTTCTTTCAGGATCTTGGGTTAAGAAACAAACTGAAAGATTGTGTTTAAGTAAAGCCTCAATGATATCCTTGCCACCAAGGTAAGCCAAATCTCCCAGAAAGTCTGGATGCTTTTAATATCTCAGTGCTGAATCTGGGAGACTTATTTATTTCTTTTTTTTGTTGACCGGGTAGGTGCAGTAGAAAAATCCTGCCTATTTTCAGGCACGACCCAGGGAAGGGGGATACAGATGAATACCAACTGACCTTGAACCAGATTAGGCTGTTGGTGGTATGTTTGGTGAATGAGGGAAATTTGGCCAGGACACCGGGGAAATTCCCCTACTGCATTGCTGTCAGTAGGGGGAACTGCTGACATCAGTCTGCAGAATGGCAGACCGTGCACAACCTCTCACGGAGAAGGATGGTCTTTTGAGTGCTGAAGGATCCAGTATGGATATTGCTGTTTTCTCTGAAGATTCCCTGCCTTTACGGGAAGAAGTTAAGTCTAACAATGTTTCACCTATAATTATGAGAGATATACAGGAGACTACTGGCGTTGCTCCAGTATTGGAGATTACATTGGAAAATGCTTGTGGTACTACAATGCAGGAGTTTGGTACTGTTCGTTCAGGAATTACTTGTGTTGAGTCTCCGAAGGAAAGCTCAGAGTTGGCTGGGGCCAATCATACCGACTCAGAGGTTGCAGCGGAGAAACGGCGTTGTGAGAAAGCAGCTCCTTTACCACAATTGACCTACTCTACATCACAAGCAATGTGACAGCAGCTTGGACTATCGCTTGATGAAGAGGACTTTCTTGAATAATGACTGGTTGGCTGATAAAGCGCTTAGCAAGTCCAGGTGGAAACGCACAGATTTGGGACATTGGACTCCAGACTTATCTTGGGGCAAAGATTCATTTGGATGTATGGCCACAACAATGCATGCCACCAAAGATAAAAACCTGAGCTCAGGTAATGACTCTTTGTTTTCTACAAGGGCCCAACCTATAAATACTGCGCAAGTTGTAGGGGATCGGGCAGCAGCCTTGTCTAGTTTGAGCACATCCAGGGAGGGAGAACAGGGCTTCAGGCAGGTTCTAATCAATCTGAGCCTGGAGATAATGCACAGCATTCTAGGTGGGTACCTATGTCAGAATTGTTTAAAAACAAATTAGAACAGGCTCCAAGATGGAATGCAGTCAGACTACAATATAAGGGGGATCTGATAGAACACCCTGATAGGTGTTGTGTTTCAAAACAACTTTTAAAGGGCTCAATGTGTTTTTTTTCTTCTAACATCTATGCCTTGATTCATGTTTCTGGTGAAGACTCTTTCGATATCAGCTTTAAGAATAATGCTAATTTAGAGAAGTTTTTGGAAAAGTATTCTACTCTAAAATCCACTCCTTTATGGACTCCCTTTTATGCAATCCCTCTTACACGTCCCCAGATTTGATACATTACTATTATGTTCAGAAATGAGGGTGTGAATGTCAGTGACATTTACCACTGGCTTCAGAACTGGTGTGATATTCTAGGCCCCCCAAAGCTATTCTTGACATGGAAGGGATATGGACTGGTGGATGGAAATTCAAGGTGAAACTTTTTCAGGTGAATTCTGATATTATTCATTAACCTAACAGTTTCTTTTTAGGAAAGGATAGGGGGGTCTGTTTCTATGGAGGGCAGCCTCGAGCCTGTTATAAATGTGGGGCAAAAACCCATATTAGTGCTTGTGATATGTTAAAATGTTCATTATGTGGGGGGTATGGGCATTCAATGGATTTATGTGATAATATTTTCCAATGTAACCTTTGTGATAGCAAAGGTCATGCATTCCATCAATGCCCTTGGGCAAAACAGAATCGCTCTGAAGGCTGGGATCAGGATGATTTGCTAAATAGGGTCCAAGAAAAATGGAGGGACTTCACTTGTAGTTCTCCTACTGACATGCAAGGGGAAGGTACAGAGCAAAGAGACTCCTCAGTTGTATCTGGGCCTTCAGTGGTTGGGGATGTAGACAAACCTACCTCTAGGCCACAGCACACTGGTGAAGGTTCTATTGACACTTTCTCCAACAATAAAATGCCTTCTGCCACTGCAAAACAGTTTATAATTAAGTCTATGCCACCGCCTTTTGAAACTGTAAAAGGTAGAAGGTTCACTGGGGCTTCTCTTCGACAAACAGTTGTAGGCCCAATGCCTACTGAAAATATTTTTGCACCTTTACAGGATGATGTAGAGGATTCTGATTTAGAATTGGACACTTCTCATAGGTCAGAAATGGCTACTGAAGATGAGGACAGTAAGGCTACCAAGCTGGCAAAGGAAAAAAAAGGGAAAAGAGAAAAGTGAGCCTTAGTCAAAAAGGAGGGTCTTAAACCCAATTGAATACTTATGGCTACTTTACAACTAATTTCATATAATTTATGTAGTCTGAAGGCCTACAAAAAACAAATTTCTATATCAGCCTATTTGAATCTACTTAAACTGGATGTTATTTTTTTGCAGGAAACCAGAGTATCATCTATTTTTGAGATAGAACAGTTAAAGAAACGCTGGATTTGGGGTCCTTCCTATTGGACATTTGGGCTGAATACTGCTGATGGGATAGGGATTTTGTTTAAAAATACTAACTTTACAATTACCAAATGAGTTGATGTGAGGCCTGGACGAGCTTTAGTTTTAGATTGTTCTTTAGGTGATTTTTCTTTTCGTTTTATTAACCTATATGGTCCACAAACAAAGTTAGCAAGAAGTGAACTATTCGAGGAATTAAAGCCCTTTCTCTATACTAGATGGCATATCATATGGGTTGGGGACTTCAACTGCAATATCGACATAAAATACTCTGGGGTTTCTACAAAAAAATGTATTGCGATTTGCATGCTTTACAACAAATTATTGGGGATGCCGGCCTAACAGATGCATACAGAAGTTTACATTCTCATTATGGGGCTACTATCATAGTATATATATATATATATATATATATATATATATATATATGCTACACATATAGATATGGCTTTTGTGTCCAAATATATTAAGCCAATATCTAGCAAGGTTAAACCTACAGAATTCTCAGATCATCAAATTTTATTATGTGATTTTTGTTTATCTGATATTCCAACTAGAATGTTGTCCACCATACAGAGGTGGAGATTAAATATATCCTTTTTAGATTTGCCAGATTATTACCATAATTTAGAAGTATTCTTTGCAGCCAAACATTCTACTATATGTTTGTTTGATAATATTTATGATTGGTGGTTAAATACTAAAATAGAATTGAAGGCTTTATTCATCAGTTGGGTAAAGCACAGAGCTAATTCCCATTATTTAAAGTATTTAAATTATAGAAATCAGCTGTATAAACTTATGTCTTTCCCCCAAGTGATCAAATAAAATTTAAATCACAAATCTCTGAGATAAAACGGCAGATGAAAATTTACCAGTATGACAGGGATAAATCTTTAGAAATGGAGCTTAGATTTGGATTACAAAAATATCCTGCTTCTGACCCTTATAAAGCTTGTAAAACACGAATAGATAAAACTATAATGACTAGCCTATGTAAACCTGATGGAAGAATAGTTGATACAGATGCAGAAATGTTGCTGGTAGTGCAGCAATATGTTATAGAGATGTTTGCTGACACCAGAAGTCCCGATACAGATAATTTGCCAGATAAGTTTTTGGCACCTTTACCTCAGGTGGAAGAGTCTATGATACATCTTTTAACACAACCTATTTCTTCACAAGAAGTTGAGGTGGTAATCAAAAAATTAAATCTAGGAACTTCTCCTGGGTTAGACGGTATTCCCAATGATTTTAATAAAAAATGTGTTTCATATATGGGTTATTTCTTACCTCTGGTATTTAGCTACATGTTGACTTCCACTTCACGTTTCAAATAATTTAATACTTCTCTTTTGAGTTATATTTATAAAAAAGGTGATAGGAAGTTATTATCTAATTGGAGACCTATTAGTCTCCTTAATAGTGATTATCAAATTTTAGCCAAAATTTTGCATAACCGCCTGGTACAGATAGCTGATTCATTAATCCATCCAGCTCAGACCTGTGCTATTCCCTATAGGAAAATTCAATATAATTTATGCCTTTTAAGGGAACTTTTTGAGGCTAGTAAAATAAGGAATTGTTCAGGTTTAGTGGTAGCTTTAGATCAGGCCAAAGCCTTTGATAAGGTTAGGCATCAGTATCTTTTTCATATACTGTTGCAATATGGTATACCTAAGCAGTTTGTGCAGTGGGTTACTCTTCTTTATGATCAGGCAGCCATAACCCGATAGTTAATGGTCTTTTTGGAACAGAAATCAGACTTGGTAGAGGGGTTTAGCAAGGCTGCCCTTTAAGCCCCCTGCTCTATGCTTTTGTGTTAGATCCAGTTATTCGGCAAATTCACTGGGATCAGCATATAATTGGTCTTTCGCCTGTGCCTCTGTTAGAAACTGAAAGTTACAGCATATGCTGATGATGTGACTTTATTAATGAAGGATGTTATTTCCCTTAAAAAGGCACTAGAAGTTTTTATTTATTTTGGGCAATTTTCTGGTGCACAGCTTAATATGGAGAAGAGTTTGGGTTTTTCTTTAGATCCTACGCAGACTAGTAATATAGATTGTCTGGGAATTTCATTTTCTGCTTCCTCCCAGAAAATTGTAGGTATCTGGTTTGGGCATGGAGATATGGCAACTTATAATTGGGAACGGCAGTTGGTTCTGGGTGAAAGTAAAATTAATCTATGGAAGCAATGGAAATTCGGGAAAAAAACGTATCATGATCATTAAAAAAATGTTATTACCAGTTTTTCTTTATTTAAGTTACCTCTATCCACCACCGGTTAACTTAGAGACAAGATTGTGTAGTTTGTTCTTTCAAATGGTGTGGGGAAATAGGTTGAATCCTGTCAAGAGGGACATTACATATCTTCCCATTAAACAAGGGGGGTTACATATGATGAATCCTTTGTTTTTTTACTATTTGATTGTTTTATTTTCTTCTTTTAATTTTCTATGGAGTTTGGCCACTATGACATGACAAATGTGGGTACAGTTTCTATGGAAACAATATTTTCAGAAATGGACTTTACTGCCTCCTAAGATTTTGGCTTCAGATAGTCTTCCAAGTTATAGGATTTCCTCTTTAAAGAAATTACAACAATGAAAAGTGTTGTTTCAAAAATTACTTTCATTAGATAGAAAAACCTTTTATTCTCATATAGTATATGAATTACAGCAAGTATCACTTCTTTTCCCGGAATGTATTCTCACCAGAATGACTTTTGCCTTGCATAAATTAACAGACTTTAGATTACCAGTACAGATATGGGATATTGTGTGGATTTCTGCCCAAGGGAGATTAGGAGTTAGAGGGAATCTTAAATATAAACCACAGTCTGACAGGTATTGCCTTAAGCCCACATGTATTAATATAGAGGAAAGTCAGTTACATTTCTTCCTAGAGTGTGCCAATAGTAAATTATTTTGGAGTGAGGCAGCTATTAAATGGAATATGCCTTTTTTGACCTTGCTTTCATACAATACCTTAATTTTAGGAGATTATACAGGGGTCTGGAAAAAATTTCATAAAAGTACTTTGAATGTTTTTTTTGCATATATTCAATACTTTTTGTGGCAAGCCAGATGTCAATATGTATTACAACAGCAGCAAGTTATGCATTCTATTATTATTTCACAAATTGAGGCAGGGTTGCTACAGGTTAAAGAAAAAGAAAATTTTCTGCAGAAAAACTAGTTCAATTTTGGAAATATTTTCCCTTTTGAATGTCTTTATATATAATTTACTGTGTTTGAACATTTTCTTTTCTGTACATATTTGATGTTATTATACTTTATATGAGCAATTGTTTTGATGAAATTTCAGTTTTCCTGTGATGTTATGTTTATTTTGCTCAATAAACTTCTCCCCTACTCTTTTCAATAAGTGCCATGGGATCTTTAATATCCACCTGAACTACCACCAATCCAGGCAGATGGGACCGCGGTTTAATGTCTCATCCGAAAGACGGTACCTCAGAAGTGCAGCACCTCCCTCTCATGCTGCACTACAGTGTCAGTACTGGGATATTAACTCAAGTGCCAGATGTGGGAACTGAACCCACAGCCCTCTGAACTCCCGGCCTCAAAGGTGAGTGTGCTACCAACTGAGCCACTGACACTCTTAATAAATTTGTAAACTTATCATCCCACAAATATTTAGAAATTAGTCTATTTTTTTCAATAATTAGTAGTAATACGGGTGGGTAAATTATTACGTATATAGAAAATATTTGGCACCAGGATTAATTTAACTGAATTAAGTTTCTCCAGTAAGCAGAGGTTTAATTTCCCCCATCTGCCTATAGATTGACTTATTTCAGCATGTAGCTATTTCAGATTGGCTTCAATGATCTTATGTACAGAGTTGTAAATATAAATGCTTAAATAACATAGCTCTGTTTTTGCCACAGACAATCAAAGGACTGAATAAGTCTCTGAGCCTCACATGTGGAGTTAGTCAACATATCCTTTCCATTTTTCCCCCAATTTATTATTAAGCTAGACAAAGAACCAAACACTTGTAAAAGAGGTTTCAAATAACTAGCTATGGAAAAATGCTGTTATCTAACGGTTAATAACAGGTTATCTGCATGTGCCAAAATCTTATTTTCCACCAGCATTTATTCCATGAATCCTTGGAAGGACACTATTTTCCTTATCAATAGCTAGAATGAAGACAAGGGGAGATAAAGCACACCCCTGCCTAGTGCCTCTATGCAATTTGAATGATTGAGAAACAATTCCATTGGAAATTATTGTTGCTTGGGTTTTACTGAATAATAATTACTGACGCGCGCTTTTTCCCATAGGGAAACCCAGTTATAATTTGCCGTTATAACCAGCTGCCCTGGTTATAACGGCAAACACGCGCTGGGTCTCCCTTGAAGCACGATGCGCCACTTATCCGGTCCTTCAGTGTGCGCCGACGGTTGGAATCGTCATCGCACTGCCGCTGAATGTTTTTTTTTTTTTTTAATTAGAAACAAAATCTCTTCCTACTCACTGGCAGGGAAACCAAACAGAAAATATTTAAACATACATCTGGTTTCCTGCCAGCACGCGAGAGCCAGCAGATCTCTCACCTCTTTGTACCAGAAGCATTCCACAGCTCAGCAACTCCTGTTACGGCGTAAGCTTAAAAAAATTGCATACTTCTTGTGACTTAAAAATTAGCTATTCACTGTAAATTGTCAGACCATGGACCACAACAGCACAGACTCCTGAGTAGTCTGTCACTGCCTGACTGCCAGTCTACTGCCTGATTTTTTACAATTGCTGAAGCGAAAAGCGCCAATAGCAATTATAAAAACAAAATATGGGGTGGTGTGTAGCTCGATTTTACACACACCCTCGTTATGGATGCATTTCATAAACCCCTCGGGCTTACCTCGGGGTTTATGTAGCATCCCACAACTCCGGTGTGTGTAAAATCTCGTTACACACACCACCCCATATATTATTCTCTATATTATGAAACCCATTTGCAAAAATGAGCATCCACATTACATTTTTCAAAGACTCTTTGCAGAAATCCCCATTCCGGTGACTCAAATGCTTTATTATTGGCCCAAGACAGGGCAATACATGGAGTAGAAGGTTTTTGGAGACCTATATAATAAAGAACAATCTTCTCAAGTTATCGTAAGTGTTTGGACCCTTACAAAAGCCCACTTGTTCTGATCCATTAGGTTTGTGAAGTATTACTTTGGACGCTTATATGTACAGAATTCCATTATTTAGACATCATTATTATAATACTATTCTCAGTTTCATCTTCTTCTGTATATTTGTTTTAACTTACCCTAATCATTCATGGGGTGCCTTTTACTGCTCCTGTTTATAGCTTTATTATTTAAATCTGTCATTTCAAACTGTCAGAATAAGAAAATATAAAATCATTTTTTCTGCTGTGAGTCAATATTTCTTTGGCATTATTAATGTAACTATTAGTTAATTTTTTCAACAAGTATATGCATAAGCAGGTGCTTTAAAAAACATTTTATTTTGAACAATATCTTTAAGTTTGTTTGTTTCTCATTAACATTACAAGCTGCATCTCACTTCTTAACCAGGAAATCACTCACCATGTGAGTGAGCATAACCGTTCTTCAAAGTTTTAATCGGCTATATTTTCAAAACCTTCCTGATACCTTTTAAGTACCAAGCACTTGAGTGCTTAACTGCCTTTAAATTATAAATCAAATCCCTGTTGATCTCTTTTTTAGAACTCATGCACCCATTTAAAGGTGCTTGCTTCCAGCACCTGTTTCTTGAAAGCATTAAAAATAATGGTGCTATAAGGAAACATTCAATATGTTAATCTCTCTGTTTACAGTTATGCATTTTAAATTTTTTTACTCATGACTAAATGATCAAAATATTAAACTTTTCCTTATGAAGAAGGTCTGAATTCCTGCAGTGGCAATGAGGAGAGCCACTGTGTGGAAGCCCCTTATATATACATAGATATCACTGGGCCAGAGGTCCCCAAGTACACTATGGCATCAGACATCACGTTCCCTGAGTAAGCATCATAACATTGTCTCTATGCTCATGCTTCCCTTGAATTTGTAAATCTCAGACTGCTTCCCCCCCCGAGACCATGGCCCTCACCATCCCCAGGTACTTGCTCCATAGATACACTAGAGCAGGCCTATTATACTGTCTTGAGAAAGTTTTGGTCAAATCTGTAATTAATTGTAAACCTGTTTTCTTCTATGTATTATCTGGAACTGCTGTGTATATTTCCCCTGCTGTACCACAACGGTATCATCCTCCATTGTCTTTTCATTGTCACGTGTTGTCTACCCTCCCTGCAACGAGGTGCCTTTGTAAATGAGTCTCTGACTCAAAGGTTGTAAATCTAATTTATAAATAAATAAAAATTAAAACACAGTTTTAAACAGTACAGCTGAACTGGCACTGTTTTTGTGAGTTAAATGCTTTTTAATATGATTCTAAACTGTTACAGCTAGTAGCTCTCTGTCAAACAGCTTTGGTTAATTTTTGCAATGTCAAATTGATGTAAGGGGAGGAGGGACTGGAGTTCAAAACACATACTGTGTAGGCCTCTTAATAAATGTAATGTTTTATTCACATTAACATTAATGGTTTTGGTTCTACAGGATATCCTAAGGAATACAGCACTGATTGTCTTATAAAAATGTGTTTTCTCTGCCACCCCTCACCTGCACAGCAGCATGAAGGATCTTTTTTTTTATCTGTATGGTGACACAAGCACAACTACTAGAAATTCATACAGGTAGAAAACTTTAAAATGCCCAGATAGAGAATTTCAAGAAGTTGGAATGGCTCTCCCTGACCATTTAACCAGAACACTGGTGTGGTGCACCTTATATTTTGCAATCAACATCTTAAGGCATATATTGTTCTGGAGGGGGGGTGTACAATGTGTATTGCTGGGGCTCTGTGGGGGTACCAGGGGAAATAATGTGATGTAATGAACATGAATTCATTAATTTGGAAGTAATATGGTCCAATTGTTCCAGTTGTTCCCCCAGCCTCCTGACTATCGATAGACAGTTCTGACCCAGAGTTTACTATAATAATTTAAGTATGCAAAGTTTGATGCATGGCAGAGTACATCTTAATAATCTACAAATTTGATATGTATAGTAATGTTTTTAGTGACCGTTCATGTTATGATTATTAGCTTCCTCTACTTTAAAGTTGCAAAGCCATTTTTATGTTCACCTTGCATGCACGCACAGTGAACATCTTGCTACAAGAGTGGCTTTTGAGGAGTGTGACATTATCAGTCCAATGTAGAGTGGTCTGCAAGGGGTTCATCAGTGTCACACCAATCATCAGCCAGGCTGGTCATGACAGTGTTCTGGCTTGCTGGACAGAAACTTTTTGTATTTCAAAGGAGATAGCCAACCCAATCAGAGGGTGTCTATTTCCTTTGCTCTACATAATGCCACCCAGCAAGCACAGCTGATCTGTCATTATCAGCCTGCTCAAAACTGTCCTACACTTGTAAAAGTGAAAACCATCCATCGATGTCTGTTACTGCTGCTGCCCTAACTGTTCCCCCCAACCCAACTCATATTAATTTTCTGGCATGGGGTGCCCAATTCCCCCATGCCAGCTGCTACCCCCACCCTGCCCATTTTATTCTGCAGCCCCAGAGAGCCCACCCCCAGTGCTGCTAAACATAATACTGACACTGGGGGTACCCAATCCCCCATTGTCACCACCTGAAATAAAGAAAGCCATCCCTCATAGATTTTTTCCTAAATAAATCCTGCCAAACAGAAAACTGTCCATTAATGTCTGCTGCTGTTGCCACCATAACTTACCACCCCCCAGCCCAACCCATGTTAATATTCTGCCACAGGGGTGCCTAATCCCCTGTGCCAGCTGCTACCCCCCACCCTGCCCATTTTATGTTTTACAGGTATGTCATCTGTGATAAGGGATATATGAGTGGTAAATCTATCCTTGGAAACCAGGGTACTGCAGTGAGAGATAGCACTTGTTTTCCTTTGTTTATTTTTTAACTAAAGACTAATGCAGTTGCGTATCTGGAGTGGAGTTGTGGGGGACCAGAAGGTCTAGAAGAGGAGAAAAGAATGAAGAACAGAGGAAGCAGTGGGAGCTGAGAAAGCAAGGAACTGAGACTAGAGAGGGGAAAATGAGCAAAAAACTGAAAAAGGGGAGAGAGAATGATAACATAACATTGACATTGGGGGTGCTCAATCCCCATGTGTAATGACCTGAAATAAAGAAAACTGTCCCTCATAGGTTTTTTAAATAAGCTCTGTATAAAAGAAAAACATCCATCGATGTCTGTTGCCACCATTACTGCCCCCCACCTGACCCTCCCACTCAGCACCCACCACCCCACACCCACCCAAGCCCTTACTTACCCATTGGGTTCCAATGCCATGATCATCTCTGCACCACAGACACATCTTCACTCTTCAATGCTGGACCATGAACTGAGGAAATCAGGTATGTGGTTCAATGTATTTCAATAGGGTTTTGAACTTACTGGCATAACTTGGTCATTTTTGAATATTTGTGCCCCCAAATTTTCAACATGCCTTTTTTGGGACCCCACCTCATGAACAATGGCAGATAAAATAGACAAATCTGTTCCCAAAGATGATTTTATGGTCACTGTGCAAAATCACCTTTTGGGGAGGAGTTGAAACTTTTCACCACCCTTGTTAATGAGGTGGAGTCATAAGAAGGCTATGTTGAAAATGTGGGGTACAAATATGACAAAACAACAAAGTTATGAGTCTGGGTTGCAATTTTTCAATGCATGCTCCTAACTGTGGTAATTTTCAATATTTTTACCTAAACTTTTCAACATAGCCATTTTTACACACCACTTCATAAATGTGACAGCTGTCATTTCAAAAATGATGTTTCAGCCATTGTTTTATAAATGTAACCCTGGTACCATTTTACCAAGGGCTACTACCCCTGCCTGCTTTCCTGACTGCAGGTTGAGGAGTCTGGGCTCATGATTAACAGTTATTGTGGAATCCCTACCAACAGAAGAACTACAATGATGGTGCCTTCACCCAGAGTAACACTTCAGTGGGTTAGATCTTTGACTAATACAGCCCTCTGGGAAGCTATACCTACCCATAACCCCTTTTACAGATACTGAATCTGGCATTCAATACACAATTATTTAAGAGTACTAATAATATGCTCTTGGACACCACACTTACCAACAGGGTCAGGACCTCTCATATGTAACCTGTGCCCCTGCAAGAAAACAGTTTACCACCAAAGCAGTAACAATGTACTTTTCACTATACCTTTTGAATGACTCAGCAACTGGACACTGGGTAATAATATGGTCATGGGCGAAGTTCAACATCAGGCAACAAATCTGGTTTATTAAGGGGAAGTAAAAAAGGGAGGGGCGCAAATTTAGATTGATTATTATGGCACTGTAATTAAACAGATAGCAGTCAGTTAGTATTAAATATGTCCCTGAATTAGTCAGTTTATGAAGCTGCTGGCTACACAGGATGTAATAAGGTGCAGGCCAGAAGTGTTGCCATGGGTAGGCCAGGGTTGCAGCTGGTTGGGGTCCCTTGATGGAGAGAAGGGTGTTATTAGACAGATAAAATACTTGCAAACAGTAGAATATTTGTAATCCCATGCTGGATGGCCTGTAACCACAGTTAAAACCCAATGAGGAATTATAGGGCAAATCAGATGACACCATACAGTTATTTGGTTGTTGCAGGGGGCTACCCTGACTATACTCACTGGACCCAGAGCGATTGGAGAAAAGGATGAAGACACCATGAATCTGCTGGCTTGCCAGGATGATGTTGGGGACCATGGTCAACACAACTCACCTCCGCTTCATGGCCTTTCCCTGCAGATGTCTTGCTTCTTTGCAGGGGCTGACTCCCTGAGGCTGGTCTCTGGACAGGCAGATGCTGGATCTGGTGCAGGAACAGTCTTTAGGGCCACAGCTGGCACAGACCCAGTACATGAAGTTTGGCTTAGTAAGCAGTTTGAAACTTAACTTAACTTAACTTAACTTGACTGGCTTAACTTGGTCAGGAAACAAACAGGAACAATGGATAACAGGTCTCCCCTTTTTTAAGAATGGGACAGGAGACACTCCTGGTGACTCCAGGCTTGTGATTTAGGCCACAGCCTCTGAGGCAAAATGACTTCCTACCACAAAGCAGCTTGGTGCTCTATCAGCTCTCTGGATCACTTTAAGCAAATTCTCAGCTTAAACAGAATCACTTCTTTTCTCAAGGCTTTTCGAGTCTTTTAGTAATCTACGCCCTTGGCAGCCTCACCCGATCCAGGCAGGATCTCAGCAAAGGAAGGCAAGCTGCCCTCTCTCCAAATTCAACAAGTTGAAGCAGAGCCTTCTCACCCTTGGGAAGCTCTCTCTGGACTGACTGAAGACTCTCCAGTTCAAACAGTCCCTCTTAAATAAAGGGTAACATTCCAGCAATCGAATTGTCTTCCCAAGCTGTCAGAAAGAGTCTAAGTCTGTTAACTGCTTCACAACTGAGTGTCAAGAATTGTACCTGTTTTTTCTTCCAAAGGTCTCTGGTAAAGTCCCAAGAGTCTCTGAACTAAACCCAGGCTCCCGATTGGTTGAGAGGCTGCAAAGATGGCTGCTATGTATACAGTCCCCAAGCAGTTTATACACTGTCCCACAATTAATGTTCTGGTGCAGCCAGTAGAAGTACCTTTAAGTTACAAATCCCCTACAGTTATGTAGCCCCACTTGTGCCCTATTAAACAAGCCCACTCTTAGATATTTATTTACAATAGTTTAGCTGTCATTGCCACCACAATGTAGACCCCCTAATAGCAGGCAACTCCTCACTAATAATGATCAGGGTTCATTAATATGTATAAGCCCTCGCTATGTGCCCTTGCTCAAACTCTTTATTTATACTTTACAGCGGCTTCTCCACCACCTTGCTAAGGTCACCGGTCCCCCAATTGGTAGCCAAAGGGGTCTGGACCATGGAAACACTGTCTGCTTGACTGCAAAACTGGAGGTTGGGAGATCAAAGGCACTTAGCGCATGTGCAATTGGTCGCTTGCAACGCAGTGCAAAAGAAAACAGCTGCGACCGCAGTTTAGTGTTTTAAGTCCAACATAGGTTAAAATTCAGTACAGAGCTGCTTGAGGAAATTATGGGCACAAGTAAGGACTCGGCTGTGGCGGTGATATGTCGGGGACACCAGAGGCAGACAGGAGAAAACAGGAGAAACGAGGGGCAATTAAGATAATCCCCTAAAAGGGGGGGGATACATAAATAACACCTGTCATGCTCAGAAGGAGTGGTCAAAAAAAGATTGATGAAAATTTGGGGTAAAAATGTCAAAAACCAGCTAAGTTATGAGGAAACGAATTGTTCCAACATATACTTATAACTTTATTTTTTGCAGGCTTTAGCCTAGGGTTACCATCTGTCCTGATTTTCGCGGGATAGTCCTGATTTGGGCAGCTGTGTCCTGCAAAAAAAAAAACATGAAAAATACTACATGTCCTGACTTTTCATTTGAAAAAATATTTTCTAACTTTCCACTAAATGTTGCAGAAATCTATAATACCTTAACTAAAATACATTTAAATGATTAGAAACAATAGAAGCAACCAAGAAACTACAATACTTTGCCTTAATTCTGATTATATACAGAAAACAAGTCTGCTGCATTGGTCAAGGTTAACTTACTGTCCCGTGAAAAATCATGTTTCAGTAAGAAATGTCCCACTTTGGGCTTCTTAAAAGGTGATAACCCTATTTTGGCCCCTAATGTTCAATATATCCATTGTGTTACCCCACCTCCTGAACATGGCAGGTGTCATTTTTCAAATCCCCTCTGAAACTTGTTTCCATAGTCGCACAGTGAAATCACTTTTTGAATGGGATTTTAAAAAATTTCACCTGTCTTGATCATAATGCCAGGTCTTAAAATGACTGTTGGACACAATAGGTCAAAATGTGGGAGCCCATTTAAAACTAGATATTGACTCTCAGCTGCCCTATCCTGGGTAAAAAGCAGGACACCACTGAAAATGAGACATTGCATCTCATCTGCTCTATCCTGGGTGAATATATAGTAAAAATGTGTACAAGCAGGACCCGGTACAACAGCAATACCAGCGATGAACATTCAGCATTGACAAATGCTTGTTTACTATTACTGTTATATAGTTAGATTTAAGGTGTGAAAGCATTAAGAATCAAGCACCAAATGAGCTGGGAAGTGTCACCTTTTTGATATTGCTCAGGAGAATAGCTTCTAAGGTCACCTGTTCACGTTTTGTTAAGGATATTGAGGTCTATTAGCATTTCATTAACCTTTTCTTAGAATTCTTTAGTACTTTCATGCTGACTTAACTGTAGTTCAATAGTTGTTTGTTTTTCACAAACCTTATTAAATTATTCATACAGTAATTCCTTATACTACTGTTGTGTTTCATGATGAATGAATATAGTGCATTGGAACATCCAAGGTCTGGGTTTGCCATTTAAAAGAAACAAAGTTCTTTACTGTCTTAATTGACATGAAACAGACATACCATTTGTACCAGAAATGCATTTAGTTCCCTTTAAAGCCAAGAAATTAGTTAGAAATTAAGAGGCACAAGTAGATCACAATTGTTTTTCCAGTAGAAAAGGGGTGACTAGTGTTTTTAGAAAGGGGTTAATTTTGTTAAATCCAGCTCAATACACGATTCAGAATGTAGACATCAAATTATTTGTGGTAACTTTGATGGAAAAAAAAGGTCTTATGTTATTTACGCACCCCTACCTCAGGACAGACAGCGTTCTTTAATGGTTTACTTTTTGAACTGGGAAAATTGGGTGATTCAAAAATAATTCTTGGAGGCAATTTTAATGAAGATGTGGCCCCTGATAGACAGACATTCTAAGATGCCTCACATTATGTAGCCCAACTCCAGAAATGTCATGCACAATCTCATTAAGAATCTGGGTTTGATGGATACCTGGAGATTAGCCCACCCTCTGAAGAGTGGCTATTCATTCTTTCTGCAGGACATAATTCTTTCAGCAATATTGATTATTTGCTAAGCTCTCAAGGTTTATGGGTCATCATGCACCTTAGGTGTGTAAAAGAACTTCATAACTCACAGCGACACTGGGTCTGAACAGCGCCAGTCAGAATAGTGTGGTGAAGCAGCACAGTAAAAAATGCACCGATTTTGTTTGCTCCCCGCACCCTCCAACATGGGGGTTCTGCCCACCGCATCCCTGAACTGAAGGACTCTCACTCGGGGAGGGGGCGGATCATGGGGAAAGTTATATTTGTGGGGCCATGGAATACTGTTTCCATGGCCCCTTGTAAAAAAAAAAAAAACAAGTCTCAATATGAGTAAAATAGTTGGAGACTAGGATTAGAACCCTTGTCTTCACTGCTGTTAGACAAGCTGCTCTATGCCCTAGCCCTCCTCGCCACAGGAGCAGCTTGACTGGTTTTCTGGATTCTGGTGCTCTTGTTTCCTGTGAGTACCATGGACAGCAACCAGGGGAGCGCTTACTGAAAGCTCTGTATCCCTTCTCACTGTCCATGTTAGCGCTACACAAACTAACGCTTTGTAGACTGGTGCTATTCGTGTAGCAGTAATCTAACCAGGTACCACACACAGTTACCTATGCATTATTCTATATATATATATATATATATAATAAATACACATACTGTAGTACTTCACAAAAAAACAGCTTAAAAAATAATAGGAACCAGGTGTGCAGGCAGTCCAAATTCTGGAATGTTACCAGATTTTCTGGTAAAAAACCAAAAACCAGTGACCTTGATAATAACCAGTGCAAGACCTAAATTGCATTTCTTCCAACACCCAAACTGAGACAAGAGATTTGAAGTAATATAGTCTGTGAGATATACCACTCTTGAATTTTGCCCAAGAATTTAACAGTTTTATTTGCTCTTAAATTTTTTGTATAGAATTCCAGACATACAGTATGGACCTAGATAAAAAGAAAAGTCCTCCCAATATTAGACTTCATTGGAGGGATATCAAATTCTAGGCCCTCCGCTAATTTCAGCTCAGCTCTTGATGATTTTATGGACAAGTTACTCAAAATATAATCTGGGACTTTTCCCTTTATAACATGTGTACATGAATCTTATGACATGAAGCTGTTATCGATTCTGTAGCTTCAGCCAGTTTTAGGGTTACCACCTTTTATGAAGCCCAAAGTGGGACATTTCTTACTGAAACTGGATTTTTCGTAGGACAATATTGTCATCTTGACCAATGCAGCAGACATGTTTTCTCTAAATAATCAGAATTAAGACTAAGTGTTGTAGTTTTTTAGTTGTTTCTTGTGTTTTCTATTATTTTAAGGTATTTTAGTTAAGGTATTATAGTTTTTTGCAACATTTAGAGGAAAATCAGAAAATATGTTTTCTACCATAATGTCAGGACATTTAGTATTTTTCATGTTTTTCTGCAGGACACAGCTGCCCAAATCAGGACAGTCCTGCGAAAATAGGGACCGGTGGTAACCCTAGCCAGTTTAGATCATCATGCAAAAGACAATGGTGCCTTACCCATGGAGCACGAGGATAAATTGAGCAAAAGGATTATACTGTAGATTAAATACATGTTAGCAAAGTCAGTTCTTAATGCTCGTCTCTAAAGAATGTCACTATAGTCTATGATTGGTATAATCATAACATTGACTATTTTTATTTTTGATTCCAAGGGTACTTTTTTTCTGCATTTGTATAACATGCCTAATTTCTTTCGCAGACTATTGATCATAGTTGCAATGTGGATGCTTCATCCAGACTGACTGTCTAGCCACATTCCAAGGTATTTATACACCTATACTTACTGCACACTGGTACCACCATCTGTATAAAGGTCCAAACCTTCCATATGTCCTTCTTCCGTAGGACTTTGTTTAAATAATATCACTTTTGATTTATTACCATTCAGAAACAATTTACTTTCTGTAAATAATTTTTGTAGTGATTCAAATGCCATCTGTATAGTAGACTGAAACTGGTTCAGTATTTTTCCTTTCATATAAATTATGGCATCCTCTGTGTACAAATGAAATTGTACAGCTGGATCAGAAAATGTAAGATTGTTCAGGCATAGGTTAAATAATAAAGGGCCTAGAATGGAGTCCTGGGGGAATCCAGATATTATATGTCATACTTTTGACAGGAATCCATCCAGTGACATGTGTTTCACATGCCCTGTAAGGTATTCTGGAAAACATGTTATTATTTCAGTCAATCACCCTAATGTGATCAGTCTATGCTATGATGTTTTGTAATTAATAGACTCAAAAGCCCCTACTCTACCATTTGTTTATCCTACATAGCTTTCTGACTATTCCCAACAACCTTAATTAGGACAGTCTGTGTGCGTTTTTTTCTCTGAAGCCTGATTGGTGTGAGCTCAACAGTTTGTTAGAATTTAAGAATGTTTTTAGCTGGCATGACACTTCTTTTCAAATATTTTAGATATTACATGGAGTAGAGATATAGCTCTATAGTTGGAAATGCAAGTTTTTGCTCTAGACTTAAAAATGGGAATTATCTTGGTGTTTTTCCAATCTACTGGGTACTTGCCAAGTCCTCGCGACATGCCAAAAATTGTGGTAAGGGGCTGTGCAATAACAAGCACTACAAATTTTAGTAAGTTAATGTGGAGATTCTCTAACCCAGTTGCTTTAGAAACATTGAATCTTAATATTTCAGCACTCTCATCCACAGCTTTCATCTTCTGAAAACTAAATGGAGAATAGTACCCGTGCAGGTGTATGTTATGAGGATTTTTCACATACTGTATATGCGTGATTAATTCATAAACCTCGAGAGTGAAGCTCAAGAGGTTTATGAGATTATCTCACATTGGGGGTGTATGAAAAATCCTCATAAGACAAATCTTGCAATGACTTTATTATTTATAATAACTGGTGCAAAGTTTCAATAGAAAACTGTAAGCTGTATTTGTGTCAGGAATGAACATGTCCCTCAGCAGCCACCATAGTGAGCAGCTTTTTGCTTCGGGGAGGAGCAAGTGGCTGTTTCATCAGGCTGGTAGCTGTTCAAAAGAATGAATATTTATTAATGGGAACTGTCACTAGTTGGCTGGAGAATGTGCAGGTGAGTGGTTAGAGTGAGTGAGTGACTTGAGGTTTGGTTTGGCTTGATTGGTTGGTCTCGAGCCAGTGTATTTTCTATGTTTCAGAGCAGTGATAGAGCAAAACCGAAAACACTGTAATAACCTCGTATTTACTGTAGTTGTTATGGCATTTTAAAAGCAGTATGTGTGAGTTATTGTAAGAGGTCACCCATTATTATACATTCTTATTGGTTTATGGGAGGTAATCATTTCATCTCATTATTACTAGCTTCATGGGAATTAATCATACAAGCCTACGTACCCATTTTAATTAAAAGTTCATTACATTTATTTGCCATGTGGTTTCCTATTAGAAGCATGTTGCCTTTAGTTATGAAGGTATTTGGGAAGTCTGTATATCCTGGTTTCTACGCGTTTTTCATTAGTCTCCAGAAATCCTTTGGATTACATTTATTAGTGCTATCAAATGCATCCTTGTAAAAATGTTGCTTCCATCTTTAATTTTATTTAAGTTGGTTTAAGATCTTTTTATCCCTCAGATTAATAGTCATAGCCCCCTTCTTATTCCTATAGTTCCTCCAATTCTGATAGTCTGGTATATCTGCAGATACATCTTGGATTTTCGAGCTCAACCAGGTTTCCAAAATTATCAACAAATCAACAAATCAGGTTTATATTTAATAACCCATTCCCTAATGGAATCAATTTTATGTATTAAGCTTCTTACATTAACGTGAACTATGCCAAACTCCTTTCCTTTTAGTAATTCTAAAACCTCTGTTTAAATTGGCCTTGAGTTGGATCAACTACATTGTAAAGCAAAAGGAACAGGCAGAGTATTAATCTCGACACATTCCCCTTCCCACCACCAGTTTCTGAAGAAAATGGAGATAACCTGTTCTCAAGATTGTACTTTTTATTGCTTACATTGGATCATAACATGCTAAGCTGTGATTTTAAGTAGGCAACCATTTTACACAAATCCCTGTTTCATTGGGCCCGATTCCAAGACGGCTGGCATAACTTGCACGCAGTTGTGAGTTACGCCGGTCACCTCTATGCCGTGGACCCTGTGCCACATTCCAAGAGTGGCAGGGTCCCAGCACTTGTGACATGCCAGTTGCGACATGCGGAGGCAAATGCCACAGGAATGGCATAACTGACCCACATGTCACAAATCACGACCAGCTGCTGGTGGCCCCCTGAAGCATCCCAACCCTGGAACAACAAGATATGCACAAGGGGGCATGGAGAGCAGGACAAGAGGCACAGGTGTCTGGGGAGTGTGTGCCAGAGAACAGACCTCAAGGGGTCCCTGAGATTTGGAGGGATGGGGGGCAGGGGTATGCCTGTGGGGGCATGGGGGACACATCTGTGCCATTGTCGTGGCACCAGGAGGTGGGCAGCTGATGAATGGCACCATCAGTTGCCACTTAGAGCAGCTCAGGGCTGTTCTAACCTAACCATGCCACTGTGGCTTCTGTGATTGCGTTTGTGGGTTATGACAGTCGCCCTACTGGAATTGGGCTAGGTTGCTGTCATAACCCACAGCTGCACCAGGTGTTGAGGGCTGCAGCATAAGTGTTGGTGCACCCTGTGTTTGTCACAGCCTGCAGATGCCAAGGCATATCTCACCTCTTGTAATAGGGTCTGGCATATCTCCTGGCATAAGTAATGAGATAGGCCATGGGGTTTGGCATATCTTGCCTTATGCCGGCATATGACCTTCTGGAATCAGGCCCTAGAGTCTGATAAAATATTTGGCGAGGTAAGAAGACAGTTAATATGTCTAAGGCCCGGCACTATAGTAACCAAAACAAACCTAAATTCTTTCCAGGCCCATAATGGGTCACCATGAGACTGTAACTTTTGGAACTGTAGTTTTTAAGCTAGTACTGCATAAGAATATGACTAGTCATAACCAGGCAAGCTTACGCAACAACATTTTTATATCTTCTTACTTACTCTAAACTGTGATTAAAATTAATATATAAGCTATTAGTAAAGGAACACTGGCTAAATGTTATGAACCTACAATTATCGTAAAATTACTAGTGATTTTCTTTATTAATAACATTTCTTTATACAAGGAGATATTCTAGTCTATAGTTAATTGTTAGTAAATTCACACTATGAGTATCACCAAGGAAAAGGTACTCACAGGGTAATTGACAAAACTAGGTAGAATATGGATAGCTTGCGACTGAGTATAGTGTTGAACACATAACCCTTAAAGAAACACAGCCTTGTTGTGCATGTTTGTCCATGCATTATTCTTGGTGTGGCTGGATTATAAGGTACTTGTATTACTGTCATGTGATAATCTCACACTTACATCACAACAGTACACTGAATAGTTCACAACACTGAACACTCCTTACTGCCCAGTGCCTCGTAGCCATCTGATTACCACTGCTAGTCCCACGAACAAACACGGAGAAGCACAATGCATAATCCAGCTCCTGTGATAGATCACACGCCTTTACCAACGTGGTCCTTCTTTTCCAGCTGGCACTATCAAGTGATGTCATTGTGTACATCATTTAATAGTGCCAGATAGGAAAGATGGAGTATGTCAGTAATGGCTTGAAGTCTCTCGGAGGAGCTGGATTATGCTGTGTGTTGCTCTGCGTTTCTTCTCGGGTCTGGTGATGGCAATCAGATGCAGATGAGGTACTGAGCAGTAAAGAGTGTCCAGTGTTGACAGCGAAGTGTACGACAGTGAGCAGATGCATGGGCTGGCTGCCGGGAAGGGGCTTTTCATGACTAGATTTTGAAATAAAGAAAGACTACAAAAGAGGTGCAGCACCAAGCTGGAAAAAAATGAACTTTGCCATTGAACCGGATCAGCGGGTCACCACAGACATCAGGACATAACCACTGGACCACCAGGTATTTAATACATTGTATTGCACTGCAGTTCGGTAACCAGTTAGATATTAACACAATTTCTGCAGTTTTAAATTAAATAAATGAACAAAACCATAGCCTAATATGTACTGAACAAAACAATACACGTTATGTCATGGTTTTGATAATTTTGGTGGTAAAAACAAAGGTCACTACAAGTACTAGTTAGCACTATAGAGAGCTACAGTATGTAGCGTTCTGCCAGTTGCTCCAATGAGGTTATTAGATTGCATGTCTGGTGGCCATTTTGGAGTGCGGACAAGGTGCATTTTTTTTTAAATTGGAAGTCTGAGGTTTACATCTTTCAAATGCTATGAAACTGCATTTATGTTAATTATATAAATGCAGTTTTGGCATTAGTGCAAACAACCACCTTTCCTTTACCTCTCTGAAGCCAGAGTTTGGAATATTTTATTGTCAAAAATGTGGTTTAGGTGTCCTTTAAGAGTGCTAAGTGGTTCACCGCCAACATCCATTCTGCCATGGAGGGGATTTCCACCATTTTCCAAAGGCAAAAGTGAAGGGGTTTAGCCTCCACACCAGTGACCACGTACTGTACTGCAAATTACCCTGTCCCAGGGGTGGTGTACCATGGGCAAGAAGACAATCTGGAATAAACTGTGTGAAAGGGGGAATGCATGACCCTAATCCCACAGAGCATACACTGCAGACTCCCTTCCAAAAAATTTGGAGATTCAGGCATGCCCATATACTGTACTATAGAAAAGATCTCCGTCCACACCACAGTGCCAACATTTATCATCAGGAGTAGACCTGGGCATTTCATCTGTGTCAGGGTGTGGTACCAGGGGTGAAGGATTTTGTTCTGGATAAGGAGTCCACAACTGTCAGGACAGGCAGCACGAACAACTCTCTAACATGCAGACCAGTCCACCTCCATTATAGTGGACTGAAGGGGAGGCTCCCTATTCTGACTGGCCCTGAGGGTGGGGTCCAGTATACCATCATAGTTAAAACCATAAATAAGACCTAACCATCCCTGTGGAGCTTTCAGCCATTGGGGCAATGGAGATTGTAATGTGAAGAGAGGTCAAGCAAGCCCTCTCTGAAGCTTAGCATCCAATGAACTCAGAAGTTGTATATATTTCCAAAAGTCTGAATGGGAGATAGAAAAACAGGTCTGGAGGCCCTCACGTGAGGCAACTTTGGGTCCCTGGCTGTCATATCACCGAGGGATTATATCCCTAACATTTCCCATGTAGTCCAGTAGAACGGTCTTCTGTCAATGTACAGGGTGGGTTTATTCCAAATGGGAGTCTGCTCCCATGGAGTAAGCAGGAGATTGACCAGAGACTGCAGTTTCTTCTATGCTAACACAGAAGCGAAGATAGTCGGTCAGGCTTTTAGTATGGCCAGCAGGAGTGCATAGAATTAAATGGCTGGTGGGCCACCTTCACTCAACGTGCTCTCCATACAAACCAAAGCAGAAGAGAAGAGTCTAGGGGAGAAACCATTTACAGATCTGAGCTCCTAAAAAAAGCCAAATGATAGCGGTGAAACCAGGGAAGGTTCCAGCCCCCTTTCCTTCAATGTGATCAAAGTTCTGCCCAGCTGTACTGTGGAGGCTTACGATCTCATAAGAAATTTTCTGTAAGGGCATTAGTCTTGGAGAACCACAGCATGGAGATCTTGACTAGCAGGTGGGGTAAGTAGTGAAGTAGTTTATGGGTGGTCTCCATCTTCAGGGCCGTAACTTTGCCGGCCAGTGAAAGGTGAAGATGTTGCACCTGTTACACTTATCCTGCAACACCCTCAAAAGTGGGGATAAGTTAGAGGAGCAGAGATGGGAATAGTCTGGAGTGAGATGAATGCCCAGATCCTTGATGGAGTCCCAGGACCACTTCAGGCAGAGCCTGGAGATCAGAGATCGGGTTCAGGGGAACTAAGGGGGAAAACTTCAGTCTTGGGGTTTGCTTTAACTCCAAAAATCTCAGCAAATGACCAGAGAATCTCCAGCAAGGGAGGAATATCCCTGGAGGTATCCAAAAGGAGGACAGTGAAGGTTATTGGCATAAAGCTTCATGCAATATTCTGTGGAACCCAAGTAGAAGTTAGGCAGGTCTGTGTGCTGCCAGATAACTATTGCCAAGGGCTCTATTGCCAGCACAAAGAGCATTGGGGAAAGTAGAGAGCCATATCTGGTTCCTTTCGCTAGGGAGAAGGGTGGAGAGAAGATTTTTAGTCAGAACCTTTGCAGAGCGGGAGGTATCTAGGGTTGAGAGCCACCTCCAAAAGGTGAGGCCAAAGCCTATCTTACTGAGGACCAGATGGAGTTACTCCCACTTCAC
Source organism: Neoceratodus forsteri (assembly GCA_016271365.2). Classification (NCBI taxonomy): domain Eukaryota; kingdom Metazoa; phylum Chordata; order Ceratodontiformes; family Ceratodontidae; genus Neoceratodus; species Neoceratodus forsteri. The sequence continues at coordinate 1,701,246,795 of CM028129.1, read as the reverse complement.
AGAAACAAATGTCTTTCCAAAGTCCACAATAATACTCACAGCCAGAGTGGGAGTAGAGCTTGCTACCTGTTTAAGGTTAACTAAGGACTGGAGATGGTCCATCCCCAGTCTACCCTTCACAATCCCCACTTGAGATGAATTAATATGGGAGTGCAGAAACGAGTCCAATCTGTGAGCCAGCAACTTCACCAAAAGTTTAGCACCAGCATTAATCAGGGAGATGGGTTTGTATCTTGCAGGAGAAAGGGGTCCTTCCCTTCTTTAGACAGGAATGTAATGATGGCATCCCAAAGGGTAGAAAGGAGTTAATCAGAATCATCAGACTCCAAGAAGACCTTTTATAATATGAGGCAGACAACAGTGCTGAGAATCTGATAAAGATCTGTCAGGATGCCATCACCCTCATGGTGTTTATGTGGGGTAAGAGATGCCAGGGTCTCCTCAATCTTTCACAGGGAGAACGGGGCATCCAAGGAAATGTTCTGGTTACCCACAAGAGAAGGGATTAGGAGAGAGAAGAAAAAGTAGTCACAGACCATTAGATCCCTAGAGCCCTGTGAGGAGTAGAGCAACATATATCACGTCAGTGGGAGTATTCTGAGGAGTGTCATATTTATCCCTCAGGGCCAGATAAACCCCTCTGCCTGCTGCTTCTCCAGACTATATGAAAATAGCTTACCAGCCTTTTCTCCCCATCCCAGTAGTGGCGTCTAGTGCATAAGTAAGTAAGTAAGTAAATCTTTATTTATCTAGCGGCTTTCCAGAACCAAGGTGCTTTACAGTTAAAATACAGTATAAACACTTTAAATAACAATAAAACATAACAAGCGCATCAGTACTTGAAATTCGTCTGGGAAGGTTAAGTTAAAAAGATATGTTTTAAAATCAGATTTGAATCTCTTGACAGTCAGGTATTCTCTTAACTGATGAGGTAGAGAATTTCACAGGGTAGGGGCCACAAAAGAAAAAGCACGTGAGCCCAAAGTTTTTAAATGAACCCTGGGAATCTTTAGCAATGCCTCGTCGATGGATCAGAGAGGGCGGAGGGCAGCAGGGAGTCAGGAGATCTTGCAGATAGCTGGGTCCCTGTTCATGTAGGGCTTTAAAGGTCAGCAAGCTGACCTTAAAGGTGATCCGCCACTGAACAGGCAGTCAGCGCAGTACACAAAGCACAGGCACAATATGACTGGCTTTAGATGTGCCAGTCAAAAGCCTGGCCGCCGCCTTCTGCACTAGCTGCAAGCAATGGATATCAACCCCAGGAAGCCATCGGTAGAAGACATTGCAGTAGTCAGGGTGGGTGGTGATGAAGGCATGGACCAATGTTTACAGGTCATCAGGAGGAACCAGGTGTTTCACCCGGGCAATATTCCTCAGATGGTAAAATGAGGATTAAACAATTGCTGATACCTGAGATTTTAGGGTCTGGCCATTATCAAAAATAACACCCAGGTTACACACCCGGTCTGAGGTAGTGAGCTGTATGCCATCAAGCCATAAGCCTGATGCCTGCCCAGCCCCCAAACCCACCCCAGGATGACCCGGGTCCACTACTAACATTTCAGTCTTGTCTGGATTCAGTCTCAGCCAGTTGGTGCTAATCCAATTCTTGATCTCAGTAAGACAGTTATTAACCACAGAGACTACATCAACCTGCCCAGGTAGAAAGGTCATATACAATTGAGTATCATCTGCATAGTAGTGAAAACTCAAACCGTATTGTCCGATGATATCTTCTAATGGCAGCATATACACTGCGAACAACATGGCTGCCAATATGGAGCCCTACGGCACCCAACAGGACAGGGGAAGGGCGTCAGAGGAATAAATTCCAGTGACCACCCTCGAAGACCTGTCCGGAAAAGTGCACACTCAGCTGTGTTGGACATAAGCATGTTTAACTGTAATAGTGTTGCTCAGATAGTGTCCTAGTAGATCATATACCATTGAATAGCATCAATTTGACCAAATTTCAGATTATCTCAGATGGCATAGATATCCGACAAAGAATCTGACCTCTTTGAATCCACAGTAAGTTTCCGAGGTATTTGTGTATCTGAGCAGGATCCAATGGATTCAACCATTGGATCCAGGTATCTGACTATCAGATCCACCAAGCTGAGGCTGAATCCATGGATCTGTCCTTGGTTCCACAACTGTCGGACTCTGGATATGGAATCTGACTTTGGCTGAATTCTGGTCAGATTCAGAAGTGGATACCAGCACTATCTGACACAGGGCAGTCGGATCAACAAAATCACTATCTAATCACCACTGGACTATACTCTGTATCCTGCCAGCTTGGCTAGTAGGGTTTGATCTGGAGGTGGCAGAGGAGGAGGTCAACTTGTACAGAGCCTCCTTCTCCTTCAACTTATTTTCCAGTTCTTTGAGCACAGACTCCCAGGCCTTATGTCTCCTTGAGGCATAGTTTATGACAGCTCCCCATAGACTGGCCTTGAAAGCCTCTTACAGTATGGCAGATGACATGACACTGGCTTCATTAACAGTAAAACTCTGTAGCCTCATCACACACCCATGGAGTGAAGACAAGATCACAAAGGAGGAGTGGACTAAGGTATCAGGGGGTTGATCTGGGGAGCTCTGTACCCAACACCAGGGACAGAAACAGCGAATTGTGGTTGAACATGTACAATGGAGAAATAGTGGAGGAGATGGAAACTTGGGATATTCTTGGGAAACAAACTATTCTAGGGGAGATAAGCCACCAGTACAGCTAGCTGGATGTGCTGTAGGAGGTGTAGAAGCATATGTTATCCTCACTAAGGGTACATGTGTCACCACACATACAATAATGAGAATTTCAACATCTGTGCTTGCAGTGCTCCAGTTGCTCAGGGATGGGGTTCTGCATCCCCTAGGACCTGTCCATGGCTGGGTCCAGAATAATGTTAAAATCTGTCCCTAACAACAGTGTGGCTCCATCAGGATTGAAATCAGCCAGCGCCTGTATGAAGATATGAAAAAAAAGGCTGGTTCATCTGTATTGGGACCATATACTGTCTCGAGCATAAGAGGGCCTTCAGGGGTGGAGTCATCTGCCCTCCCCATCTGAGGTCTGGCTTCCAAAGTTCATCTTAAGAAGTTGTGTAATAGTACAGACGTACCACACTTCAAAGACAGGGCACAGCTGTAAGTTTCCACACCCGCCCATTCAGGGCAACACTTTTGAGCCTCCTTAGACACCAGTTTTGTCTCCTAAAGGAAGGTCACTTGTGCCCAGATGGACTTGAAACTTGCAAGCACCAGTTTCCTTTTAATTGGTGAGATAAGACCCCATACATTCCATGATACACAAGTTAAACTGGTCATCTAGGAGACAACCAAAACAGGGCAAGAGCAGAAGAACATTCCAAAGGAAATGCTTGCCAGATATTGAGAGGGCTCTCTCCACCCATGTCACAGCACAGCATGAAATAGGACTGGACAATGTAGCATGGAGACTGGCACGGTGAACGGACATGAACATTATACCAGAAACCTCTTTATTAACACTATACTAGTCAGAGAACACAGTGAAAACATGTATAGGAGTACAGTATGACAGATGGAGTGGAAAAGGCTATGTGGCCATGCCTAAACACTTGCCGAAAGCCAGCCAAGAACCCACCTGGGGTAGGTTGCCAGTAGCAAAGGGAGTGAAGAGCGTTATCCCCCACCCATTTCCCACCTAATTCAATAAGAGAAAGCAGCACAACACATATCAAAACACCCCTGTAGTCCAGGGGGCAGTACTAGACCAGAACCTGCCATACGACAGGATTCCAGAACCTGTTGTAGGCTGGATAGAGAAACATGAGGAGTGTGTGGAGGGTTCAGCCAGACTCCACAGCCCAGTTCAAGCTTGATAGGCTATAGGGGGAAATGCCACAGAACCCAATCACTGGGGCAGGACGTCTCTCAATGCCTACCTGCCACACCCAGTGGCCTAGCAGCCTGGTTATGGACTGACCAAGGCAACCTGCTACAACACCTGGATTGGGCCTTAAATTCAGCCCCTTTTGCCATGCAGATGAAGAATAGAGAGCATATATGGAGCTAGCCCCACTCCTTCCAGCCTCCCAGCCACCCGATAAAGGCGATGAGAGGTGGGCAACTCCCTACTCCCCCCACCAGTACTTGGGGGGGCCATGATCCATGTCACATACAAGGGCACAAGATAAACCACCAACAGTCCACAAGGAGAAGTAATTCTTGCAGGCAGCATGTAGCTGGTCTGGTTGCTCATAGCAGGTGGTGCCCCAAATAAGTTGGGTTGGAGACTGCCAGAGCAAATACACCACAGCAAAGCCAGAGTCAAAAGTGGATGCCAACCTAGTGTAGAAGACTCACAGTAGGTATGATGCACATAGTGGGTTGGTACACGGACAGGGGACATCACACAGGAGGGGCAGAGTCAGTGAGTAGGGGCCTCACCGATGATGCCACATCCCAAACTCATCAGAACCCCAAAGAGAAATGTCCCTAAGTACCACCCCTGCTTGTTCCTTTCCCCAAGTCAAGCCATTCAAGACCAACTGGAATGAAAAAAAAAAAGGATATACAGTCAGGAAAACAGTTTGCAGAGTCAGGAGTGGGTCCCACAATCGACTAACCCCTCTTGTTCAGGACAAAATCCTGAGCACAGAGCTGCTTGAGGCAGAAAGCCAAATGAGTCCAGGGAGGGAGGTTCAGGCCAAGATGGTCAGGTCACAGCAGCTCCTGGGTACCCCTTCCCATCACCCCAAGTCCACAGACACCTCCAGGGAAAGACGCAACTGTTCGGGTGGAGGTAGGTAGAAAAACACAGCAAAAACCAACAGTTCAGTGCCATAGGCAATAATTCTGAACCTTGATGTTGGTGGCATGGCTTCTCCAGAGATTTAAGGCCTGAGGTGCAGCCCAGCAGCAGGGGTTTTCACTCTTCCACTGTGGTCATGTAATGACAGGAGCTAAGGATGAGGCTGTGGGTCCAGAGATACCTGTGTCAGGTGGAGTCCCCACCAGCTCAGACATCCCAGGTTGAAGCACTGCATATGGATTGTGGCCAGGCACACCACCCACTTCATCAGAGGAAGTTGGAGTGGCCGAACCCTTACTGTGGCTATGGAAGTCAGCTGATTAGGCTGCCAGTGCCAGATTTTTTCTGTGGGCCAGTGTGACTGCAGCAGCAGTAATGCTTTGGAGTCTTGGGAAAAATCCAGGGATCAGCATCAGCAGAAGTAGGGTTCCAAGGATGGTAAGACCTGGGCAGGAGGCTGATTTGGTGCAGTGATCTCCATTGACAGGGAGGAGGGATCAGCAGATGAGTGCTACATTCTGTTGCAGGAGATGATAATGTGGCAGCAGGACATAGCTGCATGATAAAATGTTCAACTGTCGGCAGGGGAAAAACAGCTGTGGTGCTCCATTATGAATGACCCATAGCAGGGCAGGGTATTGGTGGGAATATGGGATGCCCAGGGTTGCCAGTCTCTTCCTAACTCCCACCACCCATTCAACAAGTTCACTGGATAGTCCTGATATAAGTGGACAGTGTGGCCCTGCCAGGAGATGGGGCCTCTTTCCCTCACCAACCACAAAATATTCTCCTTCACTGGGAATCTCTAAAAGCAGGCCAACATAGGCCACAGCTGCTCATCTAACACTGGTTTAGCAGCCAGGTACCAGTGGGCCTGCTTGATATCTGGAAGTGGGTAGTTGGGAGCATTGAGGATAGAGATCACATTCAGTACCTTCCGCGAACCTGATGAACATGATGTTGTTCCGTTGGACCTGATTTTCTAAATCTTTCACCTTCTTCAACAAATAAAGAACTTTTCTATCTTGTTTCCGCAGATGGGCCTGGAGATGGTTGTTGCCGAATTTGACTGGCGTCACCTTGATTCCAAAGCACTGTGGAGAAGCACAATACAGTAAAGCCCACTTCAAGCAGTAGTATTTGTTAATCAGCAAAAGAATGTTGTCATGGTTGATTACCTCTGAACTATACCTGTCATTTGTTTTGTCTGCCAATTTTGTACTGTAATCTCCCGGGTCGTGTCTGAAAATAGTCATATTTTGTGGCTGCGACACCTTACCCGGTAAACAAAAACTAAATAAATAAATAAATTTGGTGTTTAGCAAAAATGCATTTCTGATATCTTTCGAGTAATACTCTGTAATCTTAATTTTCTCAGATATTGTTAAAACAGCATTTACAGTTAATTTTGTAATAAATGGCTCACATTATTAAAGATGGCTGCCACATGCAACTGTTAGACATCTCTTCAGCTGAAGTTACATGGTGAATGTATGAGCTAGATTCATACTGTGAATGTATTAGGATGGTGCTACCACATGTTTCTGATGGTAAACAGCTCAACACTGCACCAAAATGTATGGTGGGCATGGCACAGAATGGGAAACTTTTAAAAATGTCAAAATACTCTAGCTTGGTTCAGGAATGAAAGAAAATGAAAGGAAAAATGTGTACAAATTGATATTTCTGCCAGACAAACACTGCAGAAAAAAACTATATGATTACTAACAAATACTGCTGCTTTAAAGCATATCTCTTACATGCATAGCCACATTGTTATATAGGTTTCTAAAGTCTCAGTTCCATTTGTATCTACTAAATGTTAATTTGACCTGTTAAAAGCATTTAAAAGACCATTTAAATGCATAAATCTCACTCCACAGGGCAGTAATCTAACTGGTTCTTCATGAACTAACCTGAGTGTTTAAGTCATTTACAGGTGTTAGCATTTGTTAAATACAGTGCCATTTAAGCACACAATCACTCTTTATCACTTACAGTCTCTAACCTATGCAAGACAATGAAGTCCAGTGAGTGCTTTATTAAAAATAATACATTTTTAACAATGTGAATGCAGCCAGTTTTGGTTTTTCAATAGAAAATATACCAGATCTCATTACTGTATGGCCCTCTTAAAGGAGGAGTCAGCCAACATTTCTGGAATCAATAAATTCAGAATTTGGATCAGCATATATCCAATCAGCCTCTTGCCAAAAATTAAATCTCTAAGTTACTTTGTTTAAAAGTTACAAGTCATTTTGTAACCCCTCAGTTCACTGCCTGTTCAAAAAAGCTGGTTTCAGAGAAGACCTACTGATACCTCTTTGCAGACAACATAAAGATCTGCAAAAGGGTTTATACACAAGGTGGGGTGGAAGGATGAGAAGGAACCTGGCAAGGTTGGAGGAATGGTCAAAAGTATGGCAGCTTAGATTCAATGCAAAGAAGTGAAAAAGTAATGCACCTGGGAAACAAAAATCCAGGGGAAGAGTACACAATTGGGGGGGGGGGGTAATAACAACAACAAAAATGGAACAGGACCTGGGCATACTCATATCAGATGACCTAAAGGTAGCCAAGCAATGTGAGAAGGCAATAAAGAGGCTGGGGGGATACTAGGATGCATAGGGAGAGGCATCACCAGCAGAAAACAGGAAGTTGTTATCCCTATGTACAGACAGTTGGTGAGACCCCATCTGGAGTACTGGATACAGTTCTGAAACCCCATATTCACAAGGACATAGACAGGATGGAGGCAGTCCAGAGAAGGGCAGCCAAAATGGTGCAGGGTCTGCACCAGAAGCAATATGAAGAGAGACTAAAGGAGCTTAATATGTATACCCTCGATAAAAGGAAACAGAGGAGGAACATGATAGAAACATTCAAGTGCCTCAAGGGAATCAACAACGTCCAAGAGGGTAGCATCCTTCAGAAAAAGAGATGTGCAAGAACAAGGGGGTACAATCTGAAGATGGGGGGGTGGCTCATGGGCAACATGAGGAAGTATATTTTCACAGAGAGGGTGGTGGATGCATGGTACGGCCTTCCTGAAGTCGTGGAGTCAAAGGCAGTAGGGGAATTCAAGAATGCATGGGACAGACATAAGGCAATTCTGGTGGGGGATAGAAGGAAGTAGGCTGTTGGTTAACTAGGATCTGCAGCTTATCCGGTAGGTAGGGAAATGGGCAGACTGGGTGGGCCAAGCGGTCCTTATCTGCCGTCAAAGTCTATATTTCTATGATTTCATAACCAGAACCCACAGCCTAGTCCTCCCTGCAAACTACCATATATGACATTTCTCTCATGTTGTTTGTAAGAGGGTGGCCCCTGGGTAGGAGGCTGAATTCTTCTGTTCTGCCCCTCCCAAGAGAGAAGTTCTGGTTAATGTTTGTTGCTTGCATAAATGGGCAGCTATGAACTTCATGAGTATAGAGGAATTAAAGTGTTTAAAGTGCCTAAATTAAGTGAAACACTTAGAAATGCAGAGGCTAAGCAAAGAGCCCTTACAGGGGAAATATAGAATGGTACTGTGTGTTACAAAACCTCTCAAAAGGAGTTAGTAGATTTCTACTGATTAAAGTAAGCCTGCTCCTTGAGTTGGACCTTCTCACTCTTTAAAACTACTGTTGCAACAGTTCTGTCCTGTCTTTATACTGTCCTTTATGCTATTAGTTCAGATGGTTGGCCACCACTGAGCCCCCCCCCATCTAAAAGCTTTTCTGTCTCCGCTGTTTTTCAATTTTCCTGTGGTCCAAAAATAAGGCTAGGTGCAGCCAAAACATAGTGATAGAAAAGGGCCTGGCATTGTATAACCGCCTGGTAGTTAAATACCTGAATGTTAGAAGCCACCTCACTGTATTAACACGTGTGGTAATTTAAAAATCAGACTGGTATTTAACCCGTAGCTAAAAGTTTTGAAGTAGCTACATTTAGTGCTATATTATCAGAAATGGGTCTTGAGAAAGAATTCCTTTAAGTGTGTTGAGCTTTTTGATATTTTGGGCTTTACACCAAACAAACCTCAAATAGGTATTTATCATACGCACAGGTAAAAGCACATAGCAACCAGCAAATATGTGCTCCTGCTGACTTAGCAGTGGGTTGTTTAAATAAAATAATGCTATTCCCCTGCTGAAATGAAATGGGAGAGGCTATCCTGAGTTACAGCCCCATTAGAGTGTGAGAGTGACACTCAGGTTGTTAGCTGAAACACAAGCCATCAGGAGGGGGCTAAATAAATGTGTTTCTCCCAAACAATACTGGTTAAAATGCAACAGGAACCACTCTATTATTTTAAAATATAAATACTTTAAAAGGGAAACGTACAGGCTGCACATTGAAGGGGAAAAAAACTCCTTCAGGAGTTTTTTTAGCTACTTCCCTGTTCCTCAGCTGTTCTGACTGGAGCTACATAATTAAGCTTTTCTCACTAGGAAGTGCACATTTTGGCACTGGTGAATCCCCATAAGTTTTAAAACAAACCTCAGCTAGTCTCCTTTGCTTGGTAACAAGGCATTATTGTATTAAAATAATAAATAACCAGACAGAGTCGCGAAAGAAAGCAAACTAAGTTAAAACTTGCTCCCAAAAGAAGCAAAGCTCTGCAGACTCCTGCAAGCAGGGAGTGTGCTCTGTTTGCCTAGTTGCTGTGTGCTTGTATTATACGGTGGCAGCAGCCTCTTGTGTCTCCCTTTATACTGCAACACCTTACCTTAGACCTGAGCGAAATGTTTCCTGTTTGAAATTAAAGTTCTCCGTAACTAAAAATATGTTGTTTGCTCAGACCTAATATAGTGAATATTAATATGAGCTCCCTATATTATATAAATTAAATGGAGCTCTAAAAACAAACTCATATGAACATGATGATGCTGTAAACACATGACTGTGTGGCCGGGTATAAAAGGGCTAACCTGGCCAGCATTTGGCCAGATAGGGTCAGTGTTTTCTGATCAGGGAGTGAGAAGGGTTGATAAGACCTTATCACACAAGTGGAAACTGAATGCTTAAGTTTGCCACAATGGTACAGAATGTTATTTACCTTATATAGCCTTTATTTTGCTCACAGTTTGAGTCTTTTACTTTATTTCCTTTTTGTTGGTTTTGGAACAAATAAACATTGTGCCTTGCCAATGGTGCATTGAATGTTATACCAGACTGTTGTGTCCATCTGTTATCCCACACCCTATTACATTGTTACTAAAACTTAAGTTGTAGTAAACACCTAAAAAGGGAAAACTGACACTGGGTGGGTCAGCGCATGCACTTCCATAATGTGCAGATGCAAGGTACAGTACTTGACGGGGGTTGGAATGCTGTGGCAAACATAGCTTTAGAATGACAAAGTTGTGTTAAATTTTTAGAATATTGCAGGTATAAGATTTCAAAATGTCACCAGGTTGCAAATGTAGAATGCAGCAATGACACAGTCTCAGAAGGTAGCCGGGATATGAAATTTTGGAATGTGGCAGGGGCACTAAAATTCACAATGTGGTGGTGTCATGTATTTTTAGAATATAGCATAGATACACAATTTTGAAATGCAGTGGACACATAGCTGAGGAAGGTGGCAGGAATATGTAATTTTGTAATGTGTCATGATAGATAGATGGATAGATAGATAGATAGATAGATAGATAGATAGATAGATAGATACTTTATTTATATAGCACCCTTCCCCTGAGGCTCAGAGTGCTTAGCAAAATTAAAAAAGCCATAACATAGCACATAATACACTTTTTAGTATAGTGCAGGTAATACACTTTTCTACAGAGTGCAGAGATCTACATATCATGGATGCAGAAATCTGGCATGTGGTAGTGATGCACAGTTTCAAAATGTGGTTGGGATGCTTGATTTCAGATTGTGGTGGCAACACGCAATTTCACAACATGATTTGGACACAGAATCTCAGAATGTAGCAGTGATGCAGTTTCAGAATGAAGCAGGGATGCGTAATTTTATTATGTGACTTGGACTTGCAATATCAGAATGTAGCAGTGACACTCCTTTTCAGAATGTAGTGGGGATGTACAATTTTGGAATGTGATGGGGATGCCCATTTTCAGAATATGACAATGACAGCCAATTTCAGAGTGTGGCAGGAAGGTATAATTTCAGAATGTGGCAGGAAGGTACAATTTCAGAATGTGGTGGTGACGCACAGTTTGGGAATGTGGGGGTGATGCACAGTTTCTGAATGTGGCAGCAACACACAGTTTTGGAATATGGCTGTGACGCATATTTTTGGAATGTGGGGGTGGCACAAACTTTTAGAATGTGGCAGTGACACACACTTTCGCAATGTGGCAGTGATGCACACTTTCAGAATGTGGTGGTAATGCACAGTTTCAGAATGCTGCAGTGATGCACAGCTTCAGAATGCTGTGGCAATGTACAGTTTCAGAATGCGGTGGCAAATGCAGTTTCAGAATGCAGCAGAGACACAGTTTTGCCATGCAGCAGTGATGCACAGTTTAGGAATGCCGTGGCAATGCACAGTTTTGGATCACAGCGGTGACACAGTTTCAGAATGCAGCAGCAATGCACAGTTTCAGAATGTGGTGGTGATACACAGATTCGGAATGTAGCGGCGACACACAGATTCAGATTATGGCAGGGATGCACACTTTTGGAATGTGGCTGTGATGCACACTTTCAGAATGTGGCAGTGACGCACAACTTCAGAATGTGGCAGTGATGCACAGTTTCAGAATGTGGTGGTGGTGCACAGTTTCAGAATTTGGCAGTGACACATGATTTCGGAATGTGGCAGTGACACAATTTTGGAATGTGGCATTCAAATACAACTTTGGAATGTGGCGGGGATGTGCAATTTTGGAATCTGGCAGGGATGCATAATTTTATAATTTGGAGGCAATGTGCAGTTTTGGAATACAGTGGAGATGTGTTGCACAGTTCTGAACTGTGGTGGGTGTGTACAATTCTGGAATGTGGCAGGGACAAGCAATTTCAGAATAAATGGTGTATCCTATCGCATTCTGACAGTGTGCATCCTCACTATATTCTGAAATTGCCAGTTCCTGACAAATTCCTCAATGCATGTTCCTGTTGCATTCTGAGACTGAGTGTCCCATCACATTTTGAGATGGCACATCCCTGTGAAATTGCATGTCCCCTCCCAACATTCTGAAATGGTGCACCACCTTGACATTCTGTACCCTAATTCAGCTCTGCATTCCAAAATTACCTCCTGATGCATTCTAAAGTACAGTAGCATGCATCTGAACATTCTGGAAATGCAAGCACTGCAGCCAACCCTATGTCAGTTTTTTTAATGATTTCTACAGCTACAGTTTCTTAAACTTTGGAAAAACATGTCTTATAATGTTGCTGACAGGGAGGACCAGACTGTAAGTTCAGGTTATGACATTATCAGTGGCTCTTCACTGAAACTGGCTTTTTTGAACAGGTAGTGGAATCAGGGTTACAAAATAGCTTATAACTTTAAAATGAAGTAATGTAGAAACCTAATTTATGGTATGAGATTTATTGGGGATATGTATATTCTAATTCTGCAAAGTAGCTCTTTTAATCAGACTATCTCTTTAAATGCATACTTAAAGTAGGCAAATTGGGTATGCGTTTAAGTGGGCTCCACTATACCAGCAATGGCCTTTGAGATCTGTGCAGTAGAGAGCTTGAAATTACCAGTATGGATATGAGTTAGGTCATGTCTGTTGCCAGCCTTGCCATGATGTCTTGAGGAGCTCACCAGACAGAGAGGTAGGCCTGAGAAACAAAATAGTAGAAGTCAGCCAAGGCAGAAGCACTGCGATGCAATACTGGTATCAAAATGTAGCTGAGCCTCAGGTGAAACGGAATCCAATCTTTTTAGCACAGAAGTGGGCTGAGGTAAAGATGGATGCTTTAGGATGCAGATGGGGACAGATGATCTCTTAAATCAAGTTGCCATCTTGGTGCCAGGCAAAACATGCCCCCCAAATTTGGACACATTTCGGCACAATTCTGTTGACACTTGAATTACTGCTGTTCGAAATTTTCAGATTCTGACAGAATGGAATTACATGGAATTTTGGAAAATTCTAATTCCATGGAATTCCACTGGAAGCAGAATTCTAGAATTCCAAAATTGTATGAGGGGAACTGAAACCGTGGAAAAGTAATTTGCGGTTTACATAAACCACGGATTAGATTTCAGCAAACTCTGGAAAACTACTTTGAGGTTTACGTAATCAGTGGAATACTAATTTGCAGTTTAAATTAATTGACTTTCATAGCACCAAGGAAGTTTTGGAAAACTTCCAAAAAGCATTTCAGAAACAGAATTGACATTCCCCCCTAAATTCTGCTGGCAGAAGTCTGCATTACATACAGTTCTACACTTGACCCATATTCTGTGTTTAGTTCCTTCCCTTATCTTTAGAACAGTGGAACTGGCATGAAAACAGGCCCACTGTTCCCCTTACATTTCACTGGATCTGGCAGCTACTTTACACTTGACATCATAATATTTCACGTGTGCCATCTTAATGATTTCTCCAGCAAAGTATGATGTCAGAAGCAGAGGATTATTATGCAAGTTATTGGCAAGTGCATGTAAGCACTAATACCTGACAAGGTGGGCAGTATTGGGCTACACCAGACAGCCCAGGGGCATAATGAGGCACGACTCCACAGACAGAAGGTCATATAGCTGCTGGAAGATCAAGTATAGCCCATACCACCCACCCTGGAGGGTATCAGAGTGCTTAAGAAATGGGTTATATGTAATATTTTTATATAGGATTTAAAATATAAAATAAAAAAAATGTCAAAATCAATTTGAAGTTAATTTTTTTGTAAAGTAGTCCTCTACTGGTATAACAGCCAGTGAAAAGGGCAATTCAGTGTTTGAGAGCTGTTTCTTTTTCTTCTCAGTTGTCTTATCACTTGTCTTCAACAGCCCCCATCCATTTTTTTGCAAATCAGGCCCTCACCTCCATGATCCATTTTACAGTGCTGTATTTAACAGATTCAGACTGTAATGGGTTGGCAGCTCCAAATCCTGACTATTTTTTAAATACCTTAAAGCACAGTCCCACCCCTCCTCGAGTAGCTGTTGGAGTGGGAGTGAGGTCATTCTCCAAGTGATGGCACAGAAACAAGCAACTTTCATTTTTTATTTTCTTTCGGCACATCACTTTTTTAAATTGAGACTGCAGTCGGGAACACGAGAGTATGTGTGGTAGGTTGCGAGTTGCAATTGGGACTGCAGTTAGTGGACAGCACATCCATTGCGGTCAGGCAGGTTGTGGTGTGTGAAGAATGGCAGTGGGAGGTACAAAAAAGGTAACGTTAAAAAATGGGAACTGTGATGGCACATAAGAAGGAGAACCAATTTTGTGAGACCGAGTTCAGGGAGCACATTGACTGCCACTGCATATTTTGTGGCACGTCATGAAACGTGTGCATGGGGCTCACTCACTAAATGAGGAAAAAAGATGGCTGCTATTAAAAGTGAGTATGCAGGCACAAGGGCTACTTATTTTTTGGTCTCTGTTGCCTGACACCCACCTGGGTAGAAGGTGCATCAGCCAATCATGGAGCAGAGTTTCCCCAACCTATTTTCTAATAAAGGAATAATGCACGACAGGGTGTGTGTCGTGCTGGGATAATGCCACGCCTGGGGGGGGGTTGGGCACGAGGCCGCAGACCGAGTGCATCCAATGCCCCAGGCATGGCGTTATCCCAAATGACACACACCCTGGAGTGCATTATTCCTATTATACAATGGCTCGTTGTTATACAGAATAAAAAAATAATTTTAAAGATGTTTTTGTGTGGAAAAATATTTTTGTTTTTTAAGAGCAGATGAAACAATCAAGCTCACGATGCTCAATGTGCTCAAGATCATCTACAGGTTCACAGTGAGGCTGAGACTAGACCTGTGGTGTTGTGCTGGGATAACGCCATGGGTCTAGCCCAAGACTGACCAATCACAGTCCAATATTCTTTCTTGCCATTGTATAATACCAATTAAAGGCACAGCCAGAGATAGGGTTACCACCTGTAATCTAACCCAAGGCAGATCATAATGAGACAGAAGGCATAGCCAAATGTCTTGTGCCTCTAGGGTTAGATTAACAAAGGTAACCCACCACCTGGAGTGCCTTAAAGGGACACTGTCAACCCTTTTGCATCATATCATGTCTAGCTGATTGGTTACCTTCTCTAAAATTAATTTGTGTTACTGGTTGTTTTATCTGCTTCCTTTCTTAATGCATACTAATAAATGTAAATATATCCAACCTTGTTTTGTTTCAAATCCTTGATTGGCTCTAATTGCATACTTTCTGAACATTATTTATTTATTTATTTATTAAATTCTCGGATTACAAATACCTTTGAGCAGAAACTGCTCGTTTACAAAAGTTCCACGTCAAAGGATGAGGGTCAACATATATACAGAGGTAGTAAAAGAATGCACAATAAACAACCAAAACAACTAAAAGAAAAAATAAAGATACTCAGTTATAACATACATTAAGAACACTTCGAAACAGTACAGCCACTCATGACACAATAATCTCCTCTGCTACTGCATCATAAGTGGCTAGGTAGTTTGGGGATGTTCCCAAGTCCAGGAAAAATGCAGTGGGAATTAATCAAGGACTGTAAACAAACATGTTTTTTTGTGTGGTATGGTGGACAGTCTGTTTTTCACTTTTAAAAGAAAAAAGGAATCAGAATCAAACTACCAGATGTATTAGCTATCTGTACAGAATGTGACCAATCGTAACATGTGTTTTTTAAATTAGAGATGCTTTGAGGCCGAATTGACAGTGTCCTTTTAATGCTAATAATAAAGTAAAATATTTTAATTTTTTAAACTGCACATTTTGATAATTACAATTTCAGTTCTTTTATTGTACATCAGAGTTTCTATAGAATTAAGTTGGGTGAGTGCACCCAAAAATTACCTTTTAGCACCATAGTATCTGTAAGTATATTTTTATTTGTAAGTAATTATATATTTAGCCCATTGTATTATTTTTATTTATAGACACTATACCAGAATACCCTGATGAAGGAGATTTTTCCCTCTGAAATGTTGGTTTAAGCACTAGTTTACATCTGGGTTTTTGTGTTTCAATAAAGTGCATATGATTATCACACTGAATAATGTGGAGAGTGGACCACTTTTTCCAGTCTTCACTGGGATTCCCATAACACAGCCCTTTAAAATGCAGTCAGCCAATCAGAATGCTCCATTCCCAGACATTGTTTTATAATTCAGTGAAATTAGCCAGGCCCACAGATTTTTATATCATTAATAATTGCTACACTTCCAGAGCAAATGAAGTAATAATTAAGCAATAAGACATGACCAGGGGTTATGTTAATGGTCTGTTAATCACCATCTAGGGGTGTAATGTTGCACGAGGCATAGCCGAGTGCCACATGCCCCTAGAGGGTGATTAACTGACCATTAACATAACCTTTGGGAGTGCCTTATTACTATTATAATAAAACTTTTTTTTAAACAGTGTTAAACCATGTTCAGCATATGGTTAAGCTCTACATGTATGTTAATAAAAGATTAACATAAGGCTGTTAGAATGTTTACAGCCAATCAGAAAGCTCCATTTCTCAGACCCTTTTTATAATTGGTGATAGTGTTATCTGCATGCCTAGCTAATTACATTGCATTCTAGCAGGAAGTGATCTCACACCACTACAGTACATCACCTGGAAGCATCAACATCAAAAAGGACTCATTTATGGATGGTGAGGCATAGCAGTGTTTTTTGTAAGCGGTATGGACATGCATTGAGAACAAGTAACAGTCCAATAGTGATGCTGGTTTCAGGTTGATGCAAACACTTATAAATACAAAAAGTGGAGCTAAACTACAAAATATATGAAATGATTAGGGGCTATTCCATGGGCTGGCTAAATATCGCATTTCGTTATCTGACGGTTTGGGCTTCTATGACCTCAAGAGTGGTGGAGGTACAAGTGACGTCAGTAGGGGTCAAACTATGTCACAATGGCTGAGCCTCTCTAGCAAAGTTGATCATAGTACTCAAATCGGACTATTTTATTTAAAAAACTTCTTTTAAAACCTTGATCTGGACTTCATCTTTTCACAATGGATCAATCCACTGCTGCCATACCAGGTCAAATGAGCACATTCTTGTATTTTTTTTTATCTTATTTCTATTTTTTTGCTCCTCCTGCAGCCTTACCCTGCATACATCCAGCCACCGCCTCTTCTTCTGAGTGGCCTGCAGGCTCGCCCACACACACTGGCTGATGTATGCTGCCGTACCTTTGAAAGGGGGCCCCCCCCTTAACCCCCTGCGACAGGTCAGGATCCAATACCTGAATGCAGCTTCACACAGCAGGCTCCACTGGGCAAAGAAGTTGCGGCCATCAAGCTGCTCGGGTAGGGCTGCGATTTTCCTCCTCTTAATTGAACCCCACAAGGCATGGATGTGCACTGACGTCTAGGGCACAACGTGCCAATGTCTGCTGTGCCTTGCCCCCACTGCTAAGTGTATCTCTGTGACAGAGCCCTCACTTTCCATTGGGGTCACTGCAGAGCAATGAAAGCCCACATCCTACCTCAGAGAAAGGAGAGCAGTCCCCCGGATGCTCGATCCATTCCCTCCCCTGCTGACCCCTGACAGCTTGGGTTCATTCCCAAACCTGGGTCACCAGCATAGAGTGAGGTGTGGTGTCCAGCACCTCATCCCTCAGTGCCACTAGGCTGGAATTCTTGTATTTTTTTTTTCATTCTGTTTATGCCCTGTTCTGTCACTGGTACCTGGTCCCCCCCCCCCGTTGCCACTTAGTTCTGCCCGGGTGGGCATGATTCTGTGGATAGCCCCACAGGAGGAGTAGAGGGTAGGGCACCACTCAACAGGATCTCTGTGCTAATGGCCTTTTGCAAGACAACCAGATCAAGGGTTGAGGGCTGGATATACCGGGGATACTACCTCTGATTCAAGGGTGCATTTTTCCATTTTCTCCCCCCTGTCCCAAGGCGGCATAGAGTGATGTTATGATGTTCTCCCCCCCCTTCCAATTTGGCCCCGACAATCCAAAATTACTCCCAATTCTGGGTCATCGGCATCACAAGCAGGAAGGCTACTGCTGCAAATGAACACATTCTAATGAGCACATTCAAATGAATAAACAGAATAACATCAACAAGACTGTAATTACATCAGGGGATTCTGGTGACATCATTAACTACAAGAGTAAAGCACTTGATGATATCATCAGAATCCCAAGATGGAATGACAAGCCTAGTTACTGCTGGTTTCCTATCTTATCTTTTGTAATGTATGGAACACTCCAAACATTCTAACTAATAATATCACTGATCTGATGTCAGATGTATTAGCTTCAGTCTCGAGGTTTAAACAGTCATCATGGCAACCTCTTGGTGACAACACATGCTTTGCTGTTGATAGTGGACCATACATTATCTTTTATAGTGTATGGACCATATAAAGAATAAAAAGAGAGAGGCAGGATCCTTACTTACAAGTTTTTTTTTATTCACCACTGCTCTCTCCTGGGTCCAGCTTTCACCACCGTGGGCAGTTCAGGAATCCCGACGTTAGCATATTGCACATGCACGAACCCGTTCCACGTTGTAGTACCATTGGTGTGACATATGGTTTAACAACATCGTGACATTACATTGAGGGTACAACAACCCTGTAATACGCTGGATTTATATCAATAACAACGTTCCACCATACATTATAATAGTATTATGATTTTCTGATGTCAGAGTGATGATTATTTTTTTGACATCACATTCCAACTAAGTTCCAGTAAGGATTTATGCCATTTAGGAATTCCAACAGATGTTCTCAAATCTGATGATGCTTCTGTAGCAGATGTGTCCATTATGACACTCCTAGAGCAGAAATAAATTATTTATTTTCACTCCAGGTGACAAATAGGGAATGTGTAATGGGTTAAAGTGGAATAACACACTTATCTCCAGTAGTGAGTGACACAACTCATAGTTCATGAGTGGAAAAAACAAAAACATCACATTTATTTTTATCTATAAGTTTTAACTTCTATGACCTCACAGGTGGTGGAGTCATAAGTGAGGTCTATAGATGTAAAATTCTGCAGATAAAATAAATGTGATATTTATAGCCAGCCCATGTCATACGTTCTTTATACAATAGCAGGGCCTCTCTGGCAAGACTAGTTTTTTACTAAAGATTTTTTTGTTTCTGTTTGATTTCACTCCGTTTTTAATTGCAGCACAGGCTATTCTGATGTAATCAGGCGTTGTGCAAGCTGTTTTCCCATAGGTTTAAAGTTCCTTTGTGATCAACCTAAAGTAAAAATAAATGCTGATTAACCTCCCAGCATTGAAATAAATGATTCATTTCCACTTTAGGACTGCTAAACATGATATAAATGTATATATATACCACACCAGTGGTGAATAAATTGGGTAAATATTTATTTTCCCTTAGAACACCATTTATTTCACTTAGAACACAATGTATTTAACTTAGAACATCTTATTTCCTCTTAGAACCTGGAAATAGAACACAGAAGACAATGAGTCAGAGAGAGAACTTACAGCGAAAAGAAATGCAGTTTTTAAACTAAAACAATGTAAAACACCAGTAAAAACATTACAAATGGTAAGGCATATATCAAATATATAATTGGTTGCAGTGGGATAACACATTTATCTCCACTATGAACGGTAAGACCCATAAGTCACAAGTGGAGAAGCTGTTATTCTCACAGTCATTGTATAAATGCATTTATCAGGCAATTTCCATTCTGACCTTCGTTGTATAAAAGCTAATGCTCCAAAATATTATGTTTCTTTCAAAGTTTCCCCATGACTATCAGAGCCTCTTACACTGAGCTGCTGAGAAGGATTTTACTCTGTATAAAAGGAGCTGTTGAAAACAAAATAGCATAGTATAGTAATGTCATTTTGGACGTTCTGTTGTGCTCTGTGCATTATGTCCATCTTTACAGATGCAGTCCTGCATTCTGAAATCCAGATCATATTTTTCAGACTACCAGAGACTAATTAAATACAGCCAGACGTTGATGGCTATGGAAAGGGTTTACCTTTAATTATCATTCCAGTATGTACAGTTCTCTGGGATCCAGGTCACACTTTCTAGAGTGCCACAGGTTCTCCCTTTGGAACATAAGAATGTTGACACTGTATATTTCGAATTCCAGGTTAGTGTTGCTAGATAGACCACATACTAACATTGGTTGTTTTCAGGTTTATAGCATAGTACAAGATTTTTTATACCGCACACACATTCCAAAAGACACCAGAATTACCTTTGCCTAGAAGCAGAGCTGACTTAAAAATCTAGGCTAGTTATCCAGGTCTCAAGAGGTCACAAACTTCAGAACCTCCCCCCCCCCCACCATGAGGTCATACTTTCCTCATGGTAATCTCAATCTGTACTTCTAAGATTCCAGACTATATGTTCTGCAAAACCAAAATCCCAATTCATCAGTTGGAAAGTCCAGATCATGCTTTTTGTGGTTCCCTTGCAAGCGGCAGATATTACATTCCTTTTTTATATAAGAAACTTTTTTGCTCCACAGGATTCAGGGCCCTTAAATTGTGACATCTGATTTATGAGGGGGGGTTTCAAGGGGGAGCAGCAGTTTGTTCAAAGTCATGGTAGTGACTTCAGCTAAACTAAAAAAGGTGCTGGAGGTACTACCATGGTGACTATAGTACTGTACAGACTATAAGCTTATTTGCAATGCTACCAACTCATAAGTAGACCAGAGACAATTTATTTCAAAATGGCTCCTTAGAATGTTCAGTTTCATTGTAAATGCATTGGTAATGCAATGCCAATAAGAAAATGCTGCTAAATAGAACCTACAATTCATGGACCAAAAAACTCATTGCTGTTCCTGCTACCAGTGCATTTGCAGCTCAAATCATAGCACACAGTCAGTCAAATCTATAGGAAACCTTACTTGCTTGGAAATCTTGGGTATTGCTAGGACAATTCTAGGTGAAAAGCATTACACTTTTAGTGTTTTTGTACAGATATAATTCATTTTAGTATTAGATACTAAATGTCATTTACACAGGCGTACTGCTTTCCAAGAACAATGTACACTCAAAAAGTGGATAAATTGTTCTAATTTAAGTGTTTGTTATGCTTCTCATTGTCTTTCTCCTTGATGAAGACATATCTCTCTTTTTCAGTGACTGTTTTAATTAAATGTAATTAACTGTGGGTCAACTCTAAAAAAGTGACACTACGTCTCGTTGGGCTTACCCTGTTAACAAATTTCAATAAATAAATTAATAAAATAAAAAATAAATAAAGTCCAGTTTTCACTTATATTTGTATGGTGGTGAAGCTGTATATGAACTAGGGAATGCATAATGATTTAAGTCTATAACCATTAAAGGAAATGTTAAATCAATGTTTTTCAGCCATTTTGAATGTTTTTCTATTATAGGCCATTGTGCTACCTCATTGTTTTTGTAACCTTACAATATTCAAGGCCCTCTTTAATCAGCCTTCTGTAGCATAGTGGTTATGGACAGGACCCCTCTAGTGCTCTGTGGCAGAATTTTCTGATTTCTGCAGCAGGGCTCCTTAGCTTCTGTGGCATCATTTTCTGATTTTTTGGGCATGCTTTATTCATTTCTCTGGCAGAATGCAGTCCTGTCATTGGTTAAATATGATGTGATATCATCAATGATATGACTTGTTGAGCTTAAAGGAGAGGCTTCAGGATAAACAAGATGGAAAAGAAAGCCTGACACTATGGAAAAACAGTATATTTAAAGGAAAATTCACCAAAAACAACAAATTCTGTAGCACTATATATTATTCCGTGGCAGGATGCAAATTCTGTGGAAAATTCTGCAACTGCAGAATTGCAGAATTCCAGGGGCCTTGGTTATGGATTTGGTGTTAAGGGTGAGATGTCTTATCAATGAAAACAACAGAAAGGGCGTAAATGCATAGCAGCAATATAGTACCACTGACCAGTGCTCAGGGCACTATCAGTAACAAAAAATAAGAAAGGTGCACACAAAGTGAAAAACTGTACACTTTATTATTTTCCAAAACAGGTCTAAAAAGCAAAGAAATTTAATTGGGTAAAACCAGTCATGTGATTGTACATTAATTAAGCAATATTACACTACAGGGTGTGGTATTAAGGAGGCAGTATAGCACAGTGGGTTAAGGCTCTGGGCTGCAGATCTAGAGACCTGGATTTGAATCCCACAGCAGCCTAGATGCATACTGTGTGATCCTGAGCAAGTCACTTAACTTCCCTGTGCTCCCAGGTCACATCTGGAAAGAAGATTCAGCTTAGTGTGCTACTTCTGGTTAAACAATGCTTCCTTTCCCATATCTTGGGATTTAGTCACACCTCAGGTGTGTTGTGAGGCATGAGGCCACAGACTGAGCACCTAATGCAATTGAGAAGTGATGATATTCCAAGATATACCACACACAGGAGTGTATTATTGCTATTATGAATTGGGTTCATTTTAATATTAAAGATTAAAAAAATTACATTTCTTTATAATGTTTGCTTTAATGAGTAGGTGTACATCTTAAAGGTTCATCCATATTGGTGCGACAGCCATTTTGTTGACACCAACATGGGTGCAGGCAATATGACACCCAGCATTTCTGCACCAGGCATTGCGGCTCCCGAGACAGAGAGTGCCAAAGCCTCGTTCCAGGAAATAATCATGTTTTGCAGGGTGGCTTTGCACCTCGCACCTCCCACAACTAAATATAACCTCCTCCGGGGCAGGCATGCCCTGGAGGGGGTAGAAATGGTGTGGGTGCAAAGGGCCATATGACTGAAGGGTGATCTAAAATCATGATTGCCCCTGTCATCACTCTTATTGTAGCACCCTAATTGTGGCGACAAAATTCAGTCGCTGTTCTAACAGTATACCCATCTTGAAATTACATCCCGTACCTTTTTTATTATGTCCACTAGGTGTCTGTGTTGTGGAGGGAATACAGTAGTAGTATTGTATTGATAAGCTTTTCCCTACTCCGTGCCCTCCCTACTGTCCTGAAAGTGTAGCACGGAGAAATATGGAGTGA
The DNA here is from genome assembly GCA_016271365.2 of Neoceratodus forsteri. Taxonomy (NCBI): domain Eukaryota; kingdom Metazoa; phylum Chordata; order Ceratodontiformes; family Ceratodontidae; genus Neoceratodus; species Neoceratodus forsteri. Next base: position 1,701,223,893 of record CM028129.1, on the reverse strand, counting down.
ACATTGCAGTAAGTTACAGACTGTATAGCAGTGGCTTCAGAGTGGCGCTGTAACAGTTTAATTTATGGTGAAGCTGTAGGCTTGGTTTACTGCATATAGTGGCTTCAAGGTGGCACTGTATTTACTGTGTGCTCTAGGGGAAGATATGGGTACTGAGTGATCAAGACATCACAGTTTAATTTTAATAGCCATGGTCTCGATCAAGTAGTGGCTTCAAAGTGGCACCATAACATTTTCATTTTCAGTGAAGCTGTGGGTTCCAGTTAACTGCATGCAGTGGTTAAAAAGTAATGGTATAAAAGATTTTTGTTGTGAAGGCATGGGTTCAGTTTTAGTGTGTGCTCCAGGGAAAGATGTTGGACATTGAGTGATTGCGGCATTGCGGTCTAATTTTAATAGCCGTATTCTGAGTCGTAACTTTTAAGTGAGCCAGCAAGTTTCAGTGATGGTGCAAGGTAGCACATGGTGGTCTGTTGCAGTAATGTCAGCTCAGTCTGCTGCGGCATGGTATTTATTGAAGTAAAAGGCTGTTGCCAGGAATTTTTTTTTAATGTGAGAATGTGGTCAGATTTAATCATGGGTAGGAGCTGATCTCAACCAATCAGATTGATAGATTCTTTGTACCCAGTTCATAATGCAGCATAATGCACAGTCACCCTAGTCCTAACCTGACCGGACTGTTAACAGCCACATCACATGGTCAACTGCCATGTACCCAGACCTGACCTGCCATCACAAACATGGCTGACACTGCTACTCACTAAAATCCTTCAACTAAGCCCTACAAATAGGCAGTGCATGATACTGTAGTGGCAGAAACTTTGACCCATACTTTTTATTCTGTTTTAGATTGCCCCTTATCGTTTGATTTTTATGACACATGGTTTCCCTAATTTGAGGCTGCATCATTTATTTTATTTATTTATTTAAAATTTGGTAACCGGGTAAGCTCACTGAGAAAGCACTGTCCCTTTTCCAGAGGTGACCCAGAATTAAGATACAACACTTAAACACATCAGACAGTGTAAATACAGTGTACATCAAAAGATAAAAATGAAACAGCTTATTTACATAGTGGTATAAGCAAAAATATGTACAACATATATATTCTATATATATATATATATATATATATATATATATACACACACACACAATTGATCATCATGACTTTCTTTTATAGTTGAAATTAAAAGGAGAGATCCTTTTAAAGGAGAACTACACTGAAATTTAAAGTCATTTTTCTCAGTAGAAATTTTTTTTTTAAATACTGTTTCTAATTCTGTCATTGTTCCATCTACACTGGCCTATTAGAAATGTGAAAAGGTGTTTCTGATCTACCCTTCCATGTAAAGTACCATTTTCAATCTGTATAATGTAGTTTATGTTCCTCTCAGCCACAAAGTTTTATAGTACTGCATGGATGCCTTGTACCAACAATGGAAGAGCTGAGCAAGAGAGAGAGAAACTATATCATACAATTCTGAAATGATACTACCCATGTGCTAATCATAAACACCCACTATGATAGTTAAAAAGCCTGTACAGATGGAACAGTAACAGAACTACAGCATGTATTTAAAATCAGCTTCTTCAGGGAAAAATGACACACAGCAACAGTGCAATTCTCCTTTAAAGGGATATACCAACATGTACCATAACAAATGGCAATAGTAACTTGTAAGAGTTGTGATTTAATCTCCTAATAGTCAAACTGCCCAAAAGTGCTGTTTTCCATAAAACAAATGCTTTTATTTCTGTGCTCTGCGTCATTTGCGTAACAACCCCCTTTTTTACCCTGAGTGCCACTGCCCTCAACTGTGACATCATGCCAGGTAAATAAAGCATCTAAAGAGCTAATGCTTAGTAAGGGAGAATAAAGGTTTGTTGCTTTTAGAGGCTTTTGCAGTCATTCAGTTTTCTTTTCTTTATTTCTTTACTTACCTTTCCAAAATCTTATGTGTTTGTCGCCAATTGCTAGTGACAAAAGAATCAAATCAAGTAGCTGGCAGTTTCTGACATGACAATATCAGAAGTCTTCTGAATTATTTTCTACAAGTAGTGTGAGAAACAAAGGTGAACATCCACTTGTGTCACTGCACTAACAGATATTTTATCATTAAAGTAGAAAGTAATTATTAACACATATAAATACAATTGTATTATCTTTATTGAAAGTAAATACCTGCTGGTTTGGAAGAGACCTCTGTTGATCAGTCTTGGTATTTTAACAAAATAGGAGCAGGGAGACAGAAAAAACATCTATGTACTGTACCCACAATGCCTTGCTACATATGTACATACTGTGTACTCCTTTCCCCTCTCCCTCAGGACTCATCTGGAAACTAGCTTGTCTGCTCAGTATGTCTTTCCAGGCAAAACCTTTAAAGAAATATATAAATAAATATATCTACATTTTAGGTGCTTTACTCCATTGGCCACTACCAAAATAAGGGGCTGCACCTCTGAGTAACGAACATTTAAGTCACCTTTATAATTTACCCAGAATTCCTTGTTGCTGTATATAAATCATCCCTTGCATTATATCATTATGGGGGTAGGCAGAAAAAAGTGCTGATAAAACATAAAAAAAAAAAGACTATGACAGATTTTTTTACGAAACGAATTCCAGCTTCAGCATCTGAAGCATGGCAAGTAGTGGCACACCATGTGGAAAAGGTATTTGGGGATTCTTACTATATCACTTTAATATGACTCAGATCAGGTTTCATCACTCTTCTCTGTTGTTTTCAAATACCATATCTTAAGATCACTTTTCTCATGACTATTATGAAGTAGCATGCACTGGACATTGCTCCTTGACCTTAAGGGACAACAGGTTTGAAAAAATAATTGAAATACTGATGAATACCTGCTTCAAGGTATAATAAAAGAAGCACTCCTTTTATAATTTCAGATATGGATAAAAAATGGGGAAAGACGTGTCTCATACTTGTCATGAGATATGGGACAATCTAAAATAGAAGAAAAAGTACAGGTTAAAATGTTCACTGCTGTATGCCTGCTGCTAGTACTGTTCATAGCTTTCATTACTAGTGTTCCTTTGCTGACCATGAAAAATCCTCCTCCTATTTTCATCTGTCTACCAGGGAAATCTCTACTGCTTACACAGCCATATATATAAAACTGAAGCTCTTTTTCAGGTAAAAAAAATATGGGATATTCCACAGGACATCCCTGAATAAGATTCTTATTCATCCTGGCATATTGACAATAATGCCATCTAGCCATGAGAGGTGCAGCCCCAAGTATGAGGAGGGCATTATTGTCAACATTGCAGAGTGAAAAAAAAGCTTATTCAGAGACATCATAAGAAATATTCTGTATATACCATGGGAGAGTGGAGTTTGCAAAGGTTCTTGTTAGTACCAATTTATTACAAGAAAATGTGTTCTATTTTTTAACATTATATATAGATATATAAATATATAGTGCTATGAACTGAGCACTTACAGTAACAAAGTCAAGTACAGTCATCTGAATACAGTCACAAGGAGAAAACTGTCTGAACCATTGGCAATAAAATCAGAGCCAGAGGGTGGTGGAAAGCTGAGGAAACAACATTTATATGACGTGTGTGCCTCTTTTCAGGAAGATAAAAGAGATATCTCACTGACCACTTATGAGATACCACTTTTTATCTTCACAGTTGTGTATGTCACAATGGATATCTTGGCCAGTTGAGTATGTCACAAAAGGTTCTGAACTCATTTAGAATATTCGGCCTCAGTAACAGTACCAACCGTATTCAAATGCAAATAACTAAAACAAAAAATGATAGCATTGTACTGTGAGCACAAAAGTTGTTCAGCACAAAAAGATCCAGAAAATGAGTGGTGTTTCATTTATAGCTACCTTTAATTTTTTTTATATTTAACAAACAGCAGTAAATGTATTTTCTTTTCACTTTTTCAACAAACAAATGCAAATAACTTGAATACGAAAATGATAGCATGGTACTGTGAGCACAAAATTTGTTCAGCACAAAAAGATCTACAAAATGAGTAGTGTTTCATTTACAGGTACATTTTAGTTTATTTTTATAATTAGCAAAAAATAGCACACAATTCATTTATTTTCAATTTTTGCAACAAACAAATGCAAATAACTTTAAAATTGAAAAAAGAGAGACCCACAATTGTTGTATAAATCGAATATGATATGGATGGCAGTGAGATAGTAGAAATATCTCCACTCACTGTCATTGAACTCTAGATACAAGAGTTCAATGGCAGCTTGTGGAGATATTTCTGCTGTCTCACTCTCACCCATGTCATATTCCATATGTATGACATTACTAGGAAGGGAATAAACAGAGCTAGAGGTAGAATAAGATATTATTCAGCTGGATGGGGGATAACATGCCAGAAATACGCTATTTATTTTGATGGTTTATTTATCCCTCCCATGGAATATATGCATTAATCTTCCAATTTTATTCTTATTCTTACTGTCTCTGTCTCTTAACTTCAGGAGCATCACTAATGAAAACAAGTGCATTTATCTGGCAAGCCTTATTCTTACAGTCAGTGTTTAATTGGTAGTTACTGTGGAGTGCAGGGTAAGTTACACCTGCAGTATGGAGAAGCAGTCCCAATAACCCAGAGTTCAAATCTATGGATGTTTCCTTAAACAAAAATATCACGGATGCAACCTGGGAGGGTGGGGGTCAATTAAACCACCATCCCTGACAGGGATTATGAATCACACATGGTGCATTTTGGTTTGAGAGTGACGGCTGATACATACTGGGTAGGTGCTTGTAGGGCACACTAGTCATTACCAATAGCATAGGAGTCATGTGTGATTAATCAGTTTAGTTACACGAACACTAATTCAATATAAATTCAACACAATGGCACCTATATTTAGAGCCAGCTGTGCACAGTGTGCAGACAGTAGTGCTGCATGGCGAGTAATGCAAGGGCTGGCTCTTTTTAATATTCAGACGGCTAACATTCTTTGATGGAGCTCATGAATGAGCTGAATATGGAGCTGTGCCAACACATAATGAATAAGTGCTGCACTGGCACAGCCCATGGCTGAATATCGCCCACAGGGGAGCCACTGGATGTACCATTGCCCAGATAGGATAGTGCCAGGGCCCTTGTGGGCCATATTCAGCCATATGAAACTAATGGGCCCATTGGGCATGCAAGATGCTAAGGGGCCACTAGCATGCCCTATATGGGCTTATTAGTATGCCATGCAGCCCTATACCACCCATACTGGGCTTGTGAAATATGTAGTGTGCCCCCCCAAATGCTCATGCTGGGCTTTTTTTTTAATCAATATACTTTATAAAGGTTTTATGAAAAATAAAAATACACAAGAACAAGCCAGAGTAGTAACAGCATACACAAGGCATAAATCATAAAAGACAACACATTAATCCCCCCCCACACACACACACAGCTCAGTATGTAACAGGCTCAGTCAGAGCAAGAGACAGATAGTATAAAATTCATAACACTGTTTTACAAAAATAGGGTATTTCAGTGTCACCTTAGCTGCCCCTTAGTGTTTTACATTTACTGTAACTCAGCAATCTCCAATAATGCATAAAGATATGTCCATCTCTTTCTGAAAATATTATACCAATGTCACATAGAGGCTAATATTTTTTCAGTGTAGAGAGCTTGCATGATCTCAGAATGCCACTTCAAGAATGTAGGTGTCTCCTTATCCGTCCAGTGTTTCAGTCTAAGTTTTTTGATTGCCATAGTGATCAGCGTGAAATTGTATTTGCTCTGCCCTATAAGCTGTTCCATGCCCAACCCTGGAAGACATCTTTCAGGAGTAAAAGTGCCTTGCAGGCGGAGCACATGGTCCAGTGATTGTTGTACCTGCTGCCCCAGAAGTTGTGCTTTAGGGCAATACCATAAGATATGTTTTAAAGTGCCCTGTGAGATGCAACACTTTGTGCAAAGAGGAGAGTCGAGGATGTGCTAAGTGTGAAGCTTCTCAGGCATATGATACATGCCCTGAGTTATTTTAGTTTGCATAAGCCTGCAATGGTCAATTTTGACAAATTTGTGAGTATTGGACCAAATCGTATCCAAAGTTTTGTCTGAGACTTCCCAGGTGAGGGCTTCAGTCCAGTAATTTGTTGGTTTGCAAAAGCTGTGTGTCAGCAGGGTTCTAATGACACTGTAAAGCAATGATATGGAGTGGGACTCCAATGCTTGCTGCACAAGCTGGGGCAGTGCTGGATGTCCCAAACATATGGGTGTTGATGTCCCTAATGTCTGGATGACAGCATGTCTGACTGGCCCAATTCTCAAAGCTCCTAGGATGGCACAAGGGGCCTGCACCAGAAGGAATGGCACAAAGTGCTGCTTGTGCCAAAAGATGCATGGGGAGTGATTCTCTAACACAGCCTGTATCAACAGGAGGCTGCATGCACCACAGGGCCTTGTGCCATCTTTGAGGCAAAAAATAGGCTGTGGAATGGTGCTAGGGAGCCTGCAGCAGATGCAAGCTGCCATATCCCCTAAATCGGGATTCTCTAAGCCCTCTCAAAGGATGAAATTCTAAATATCCTTAGACTAGCCAAGGCTGGTCTAAGGGTACTTAGAATTTCACCCTCTGGGAGGGTTTGCACACTTGTACCACTCTCAGAGTCCTCCCTGGGTGGGAGGGGACATGTGCCATGGTACCCCCATCCCTGATTCCCTAATATTAAAATGAATCCAATCCCTGATGGTCTAGTGGCACTCCCCAGCCCCAGTCCCCTTCTATTACTATATAATCATGGTTTCTGGTGGTCTAGCAGCCCCCAGCCATGATCCCCTTTTATTAATATATAATCATGTTTCTGGTGGTCTAGTGGTCGCCCAGCCCTGATCCCCTTTTATTAATATATAATCATGGTCCCTGGTGGTCTAGCAGCCCCCCCAGCCTCAATCCCCTTTCATTAATATATAATCATGGTCCCAAGTGGTCTAGCAGACCATTCCCAGCCCTGATCTGGTCTTATAATAATAGATAACATTCCTTGGTGGTTTAGTTGGCCCCCACCCTGCCACCGTAGCAAGCAGTGCCCCACCATTCCGCTGCCACCCATCCCATCATCAAGCCAGCGACTACCACAGCCCTCCACTTTCCACCAAGGCCAGCCACCGACTGAGCTGTCAATGAGCATGTACTCTATAAAGTACACACTCAGTGACTGACAGTGAGTTGTCAGTCAGTGAGTGTGTACTGTATACAGTGCATGTTCATTGACAGCTCAGTTAGCGGCTGGCTGTTATGGAGAATGGAGGGCTATGCTGGTTGCTGGCTTGGTGATGGAATGGGGGCAGTGGGGTGGTGGGACATTGCCTGCCAGGGTGGGGGGGGGTCAACTAGACCACAAGGCAATGTTATCCATAATTATATGGGAAGATTGGGCTGGGGGGTGCGCTGGACCACCAGGGACCATGATTATACATTAATAAAAGGGGATAAGGGCTGAAGGGGCTGCTAGACCAGCATGGACCATGATTATATATTACTAACAGGGGATTGGGGTTGTGGGGAGATCCTCTAGACCACAAGGAAGGGGATCAATTTTAATATAAAGGGGATTGGGGCTGGAGGGGGGACTGCAAGCCCCAGGGAGGACCCAGAGTGGTACACAGCCACCCTGCACCACCCATCCAGATGCACCATCTGCATGTCGCATGTCCACAGATCCTTCAAGCTGTGGGATTTGCTGCTGGTACCCTACCCAATACAGAATCAGGTGCAGGGTCCCTGATGTACCGGTAATCAGCGCAAGCCACCATTGGCATAGCTTGTGCTGAGTTTTGAGATTCCGGCCCTAGATGTCTTTAGTGTGGAGTTGAAATCTTTGCTTAGTTTGGGCAATGATAGCCCATCCATGCAGTTATGATATGCTCTACTGTGGTTTTGTCTCTATCATGCCAGGCTTTTTTAAAGATGTTTTTTCCCCAGTGCAATAGTTATTATTATGTCAAAGGGGTTGGGAGGTAGTATCTTCCAATTTAGCCTTAGTTATCCTTGAGAGCTGAGAATAAATATAGACGGATGTGGCAATAGGTGTGGGCTTTAATATTTCAGGTAGAGCTGCTACCCTGCTGTAGGATAAACAGGCCAGGCTGATACTGTGCTGAGTACACAGGAGCTCTTCTATTTCTAGACACTGTGGATAATATGGTTTATCAGGGGGTTGTAGGGTGCATCCCACTAGAAGTATTTTCCCCTTACTGTATGCTGCAGGTTATATACCAGGATGTCTGTAAGATTAAGTCCTCCAGCTTGCTTGGATTTTGTCAGTTTATTGTAAGCCCTCTGATGTTGCTAGCCTTGCCACAGGAAGGCGGCAATGGCATTGTGTAGGGATTGGAACCACTGGAGAAGGAGCATTACAGACAGCATCCTAAAGGGATACAGGATTCTGGGAAGGATATTCATTTACATAATGTTAACCCTACCCCAAGGGTGATAGGGAAAATGGACCAGTGATGCAGGTCTTGTTTAATTTTGGCTATTTGTGATGTCAAATTGTCTTGTATCATCTGCTTCTGAGAAGTGGAAATGTGTATACCCAGATATAATCAAGGCCCCCTGGAATGTTGTGATTCTGCAGTTGTGAAATTTTCCGCAGCATTTGCATCATACTGCAGAATGTATATAGTGCTGCAGAATTCACTGTTTTTGGTGAATTTTTATTCAAATATACTGTTTTTTCATAGTGTCAGGCTTTCTTTCCCATCTTGTTTATCCTGAAGCACCTCCTCTATGATCAGCATATGATGTCATTGATGACATCATATCATATTTAAAGAGCAGCTTTCTAGTAGCCACCTCCCCCAGCCCATTTGATGGTTTACCTTCCCGGAAGTAATCTCATGAAGTTTGGCATAAAAATCCATTTTCTACAAAAAGATATATCCTTCGTAATGCTCAGCTGGCAAAAAAAACACCGACTTCCTGGTAGGACAAACACGCCCCCACGTCGGCCCACGCAGCCCTGTTTTGTGATGTCACAAAATGAAGGCTGTGTGAGCACGCACCATTGCCTTCTATGGGACTGGTATTTTCAAATACATTTATACCCTTTAGTGCTGGGATTTTATTCTATCAAAGCGATCGATCGACTAATTGGGACCCTCTGCCTCATTAGCAACAGCAACACAGATCTTGCAATGTAACCCTTACAGCACTTACATGTATATCTAGACAAAGTTGAAGAGCAGCAAAGCACAAGGGAAAGAAAAATAAATACATTGCTGAGGTGATTAAGGAGAGATCAGGCACAAAAGTCACAGATAGTTCATGGGGGGAATGTACCATTGGGGTATATACAAGCTCATACCTTCTAGTCCATGAGTAAAGCTGGAAGCAGTTTATTGTTCCATGGCAGCCTTACAAGCTGTTGATGGTTTTGGATGAAACAGTTTTGGGAGGATGTGTGGCAGTTGTTGAGCAGCTGCTGCTGCCGACTCAGATGTAGGTTCCTGTAGGTAGCTGAAAGAAAAGTCGAGCTGGGAAGATAACACAAAATTTGATATCACCAGAGTTGAGCTTTGTTTTAATGTCCTCATGTGCTTCTTCTTTTTCCCAAACTGCCTGACTCAGATCATTGAAGATAAAGTATCTGGAGCCTTTCCAGTGGAGGGAGGGACGGTTTCTCACTGCTTGCTGAATTTTAAGCTTGTCCTGGAAGTTTAGGAGTTTTCAGATCAAGGGCTCTGGGTCTTTTTCCTTTCTGTAGCATCAGTTGTAGGGCCTCATGAGCTCACTCACTGATGAATGAGGTGCTATGGTCTGGGGGCCCTCTTAACTACAGGAAAAGGTGGTCGATGAAGCTCAGTGGGTCCCTACCCTCTGCAAGTTCAAGTATGCCTACCAGGAGCAGGTTGTTATGCCTGCTCCTGTTCTCCAGATCATCTATTTTTTTTCCTCCATCTTTTTAATTATTTTTTTATTTATTTATTGAGTCTTGGATTACAACATCATTAAGCAATACAACTCATTTACAAATGTTCTACGTCAGTAGTACAAAAACAAAACTAGGTAAACAACAGATAAGTAAATAGCAAACATCAAGAATAAACTTAAAAACATTAGTACATCAAAAGCAATCAAAATAGCACTGAATGTTGCTCAATATAACAGTAGAGTGGGCTAGAAGAAATGGCAGCCTGGGAGGCCTTGTCAAAATCTAGGAAAGAAAGTAATAGGGTGTAAGGTGGGGGATGGGAGAAACAAGAGGGAGAAGGAGATGAGTTGCACAGGAGGTGGAGACGGAAGGAGCGGAGTTGCAAAGAAGGTAATGGGAATAGAAAGAAGAGAGGACAGGGAGGTGGAAGGAGGAAAATGGGGTGAGTGCAGAGAGAAGGTTGGGAGTGCTGGTGAAGTGAGGGGGAGGAAGACAAATTAATAGTATAAGGAGAAGAGGTGATGTTTAGTCAGGAGAGGGGGCAGCCAAGCAGGCCTTGTTGAAAGCCCAAAAGAGAGAGAGAGAGTAATATGGATGGGAGAGAGGTAAGAGAGAGGAACATAGGGAGGAGGAGGAGGGGAAGAGGTTGCAAAAGAGGTGGCATGAGATAAGAGAATGGGTGGAGGAGGGAAGGTGAGGAGGAGCAAGGGAAGAATTTGAAGATGTGTGAGCAGAGAAGAAGCAGAGGTGAGGGGTGGAGGGGAAAAGGCTCAAGGGTAGGATCAAAATGAAGTGCCAAGAGTTAAAAGTGCTGAAAGGTATAAGTACAATGATAAAATAAGCAGAAGGCTGCTAGGGGCGGCAGTCACATATATCTTGGCAACATTTATTCAAAGTGGCACCACCTCTTTCTCCTCGTGGCTGAAATGATCTTCTAGGGAACTTACCCTAGCCTTGACATCTCCCACCCATCAAGCCAGTGTATCCAAGGAAGAATTTCACCATTTTAAGGTATTCTATGCACTCAGTAACAATCACCTTGATTGATGTGAGTTCTGCTAGAATTCTTTCCAAAAATGGGTCTTCAGTATCCTCCCCCAGTGGGGTGATTTGCAACGATTCAGGTTTGTTCCTCTTTGGGGCCTGGGAGCAAGCTGGAACTACTTTTGGCTGGTGGGGGTGCATTTGAATCTTCAGTTGTTGGTGAGCCTTCTTTTGGAGTTTTGGTCCAAATTTCAATCAGCGGTTTCTAGGCACAAGGCACTCTAAGTGAGGTGGTCCAGGAAAAGGCCTGACACTTAATTTGTATTTAATCTATGGTGTTGAGCTCCGATAATACCCATACTCAATCAGAGGTAGCATGTCAAAATGGCAACTGTGGAATGGCGACCCGTGAAGAGGGCAACAGAACCACAGCATCAACACTTTCAGGCAACAGGTAGTTCTCCCCATCCCCAAGGTATGCTCCCCCCCGGAGTTAGTATAATAAATAAAGGGAGGCATGGGGGAGCCCCCACAAGGGGGGTGTGGGTGCAAAGCTCCCACAAAAAAGACCTGTTGAAATTCATCGACTGCGGATTTGTGCCCTCTTTACGCAGTCACTGTTCCGCAGTCGCCGTTTTGACATGGAACCAGATCAGAGCACAACTGCTGTCATTGGATGCATCACTGGAAGTCCATGCTGGGCTTTGAAACATGTATGCCTTGGTGTCTAGTGGTCTTCCCAAGCACCCATGCTGTGCTTGTGAACATTTATTCCCTGGTATCTACTGATACCCCCAACCACCAATTGCTCATTCCCCACTGAAAAGTGCAATCCCCTGTTAATCTTGTGGACCCCCCACCCCTGAACAATTGCAGAACTCTCACTTGACCGACCTTCTTAGGTTTTTGTTAATTGACCCCTAGCTCCAATTTTACCTTATGTCCACTTAAACTGCCATAAACAGTGTTTCAATGGACTGCGCCCCCACGGTCTCCCTATCCAGACATCATAAAACATCAGAACACTAAAGCAGAGTAGGCTATTAGGAAGTAGAAAGGGATTGTGTGGCTAGCCCTTCAGGGCAGATTACAATCCCTTCCCTTACCTTCCCTTCCTTGATGTCTGTTTAAAAAATTAAAAAACAAGTGTCACACAGGAACTTCCATTGAGGTAAGGGAGCTTCCACGCTGTTGTTTAACAGTTTAAAAAAAGTACTTTTTAAGGATTTGGGTTGCAGAAGAAGGTGGGGGGGCCATTTCTTTCTGTTTTTTAATTTTTTTTAAATAGTATTTCTCAAATTGGAATAGGCACAAATGGTACATTATTTGTGGTATTCAGGAAATACTATTCATTACTTACACTCCCCTACAACGCACCTGTTGCTTCATCAGGGTGGCAGCTTCTACAAATAAGATTTATGAATTTATTTTAAATAAAGCACCAACAGTGTAAAGTTAAAAATAACATGGGCAAGTAAGCCCACCAAACCAAACTTAAACACACGCTGTGAATAGGTGAAGGAACACTTAATACATGGGAGGGTCTTTTTTTTTTTGGATATGCATTTCATGCCCCTGCACGCTCCAGTCCAGCTCTCCAGAGGCTTTCTCAGCACATCCCCAGGCCCCCCTACCTCGTGTTTTATTGCCCATGAAGCCGTGGTTTACCCACCCAGGTGGGGTTCAGGGTATGGGCAGTGCACATCTCATCGAGCCATGTGTCAGGCTTCGTGGACAGAGGTGGTGGGGCCAACCTGGATATACCAGGGCTTCTACTCTCAGGGCTGAGACTGGGTCATTTTTTCCTCAGGTTTCTCCCCATCTTCTACTTGTTTCTGAATACTTAGGGAATATGTGTGTGTGTGTGTGTGTGTGTGTGTGTGTGTGTGTGTGTGTGTGTATACATGGGTCCCTGACTGGTGTCCACCCCTACCATCCAACCTACTTGCTGCACTGCCCCCTGTGATCACCTAGGTGACAAGAGAGCAGCATAGACAAAAGCCCTCTATGCCAGAGGAGAGTGTCCTGGGAGGTTCTTACATTAAATCTCTTGATTTTAATTTCTTTAGGTTTTTTGAAATCATAAAGGTAGCTGTAAACCAGCAATAACATCAAAATTATATTATTTAAAAACAATGGACTTCTAAAATAGTATATTTGTTTTCTTTATAACCTAATATAAATTTACTAAATCCCAGGAGTAAATCCCAAATATTTATTTTATTTATTTGAATTTTGGTAACTGGGAAGGCCCACTGAGACGATGCAGTCCCTTTTTCAGGGGCGATCTGGGACAAGGGTACAATGCAATAAAAACATGTGTCAAAAAGTATACAAAGTGAGTGAGAAATAATATATACAGCAAATAAACACAATAGTACAATAGTACAAAGTCTGAGTGGAAAATATACACAGCATACATACATTAGTACATTGTGACCACAGCGAATAATGCAAGAATATTCCATACGGTGTAGCTCAGAGTAGCGCACAGCACAAATATGTGATCCCTTTGCCAGGAAAAGGCTGATAAAGTCCTATAGGCAACGTCATGCAGTCACCCAATTTTAATAGATTAACTCATACCTGTACTTCAAATATAATTTTTCATACATGATTTTGCACAAAATGTCTACTTATTAAATTCATCTTTCATTAGATGTACAATTCACATTGCATCAGTCTTACTCTAGCTCTGCCAAAATCAATACACAGACACTAAAATATTTGTACTTGTAAATATGCTACATCAAAAGGTTAAGTGTTGTATTTGTCAGGTGTAGAAAACGGCCAAATGAAAACAATAGATTTCCTAAGCTGGAACTTGCACATAATATTAGAAACTCTTAGAAAACATGGGTAAATACTTACACATGCTATCATACATTTAATTTGTATAACTACAACAATAACTATATCAAAATGTTTGAATCAAAAAGGACAATCTTGGTTAGTAATTGGACATCAGAAATGCAGTGGGATAAATTAGTTGAACAAAACACTGAATACTGCTCCACACCTCCATCCATTTTACATACATGCAGTCCCAAAATGATTCTCAATCTGTATAATTCTGCCATCTATAAAATGCACTAAACTCTACCTGACAAAAGTAATAAAAACTGCAGAGCTTGACATTTAGTTAGAAAATGGGAGCTAAGCTATAATTCTATGTAAGAGACAGCAAAACGTCAGGGAGGTAAACTATGAAAAAAAATTACTCACCGTAGTAATGTTGTTTCTTTCAAGGAATAACTCACTATGCTTAGTTCAAGTTCAAGTTCAAGTTCAAGTTTATTGCAGGAAAACTCCATTGAGCAAGCTCATTCACAAGGAGGTCCTGTGACATAAACACTTAAAGTACAAACACAGATAGGTAATAACAGTATATACATGAAATGCACGTTACATGATACAGGCTGGATATACATACAAGGGTACCACATAGGGTGACCGCAGGTGTTAAACATTGATATGAGACAGGGAAGCGACTTACAGGTTGCATACTGATAAATGAAACATGATGACTGGTGTGTGCAATACATAAACAGTATTTTGGCAGCTAGAACAAACAACAGTCTACAACTGATATGGGGGGGAGGAGTGATTTGATTGAGTAGCAGTGGAGCGTAAGCAAAGATAAAGCCAGGAGTAGAAGGGGAAGAGAAAGCAGTTAATATGACAAATCAATTATACCTTACCAGTGGATAAATATGGCACACATGGGGAAGGAAGAGACTTAATGACAGTTACAGGTGTCTTATTTTGGCTGAACTTAGCGATTTGTAGAAGTTTATTGAAACTGTGCTAGTTAGTTTCAGTACAGTTTGTAATTGGTTCCAAATGGAGGGAAGGGCATATGCAATATACGTTTACCAAAGGAAGTCCAGCGTCCTTGGTATGTCAAGCATAATAAAGTCAGATTTTCTTAACAGTATGCACTATGTGAGATACTAATAAGGGAAGAGAGATAGCTTGGCAATTTCTGCAGAAGCAGTTTAAGAGTCCATAGCCCAGCATGGAGCAGGCGCCTAGTAGTAAGGATGTCCAACCAACAGCTGCATATAAGTCACAATGGTGCAAACGGTAAGGAGTTGGTAATGAACCGTAATGCATGGTGATAAAGGATGTCCAGTTTACTTAGATTTGCAAGAGTGGTGGAGGAATAGATTACATATGCCATAGTCGAGTAGGGAGAAAAAGTGGCCTGTACAAGCTTGTTTCGAGTTTCAAGGGAAAAGGGCCTATTTCTGTAGAAGAAACCTAACCTTGCTTTTAACCTTCTAGAGACATCTTGACGTGGTCACTGAAAGATAATTTATTGTCAATCCAGATACCTAGATATTTAAATTTGGTTACAACTTCCAGAGGCTCGTTTAGTGTGGTGACAATGAAGTCTTGGGTAAGGGTATTGGGGGGGCCTGTGACAGCACTGTGGGAGAATATCATCGCTTTAGTCTTCTTAGCATTGAGCAGAAGCTTTGCCTTTATTAGATTATGCTCAAGTTGTGCGAAGTCCACTTGAAGCACTCCCTTGACTTCAGATAATGATGAGCCAGAAGTATACAACACAGTATCATCTGCAAAAAAGTGCAGATTGGACGTAGATATGTTAGTATCTAAGTCATTAATGTACAGAGAAAACAAGATAGGGCCTAAGATGGATCCTTGGGGGACTCCTCTTGCAACTGGAAAGGCAGCAGAAAAAAAGCCTTCCGCCTTTACTTTTCGGAATCTTCCAGTTAGGTAGCTAGAGAACCACTGGGTGGTATGGTATGTGGCACCCAACTTTGCAAGGCAATTGACTAATAGTTTGTGATCAACAGTATCAAAAGCTTTGCTGAGGTCCAAAAAGACTGCACCAGTTACCTTCTTGGCATCTATAGCAGAGATCCAATCATTGGTTACTTTTGCTAGTGCAGTGATTGTGCTATGATTAGCCGGAAGCCAGATTGAGCTGGGTTAATGAGAGAGAAGGTTTCAAGTGAGATTTTAACTGAATATGGATCAGTTTTCGAGAACTTTAGAAAGGATAGGCAATATGGAGATAGGCCTATAGTTGTTTACATCGCATGGGTCACCAGATTTAAATAGAGGGAGGATATGTGCTGATTTCCAGCAGGACCGCACACTAAGCAGATGTAATGGAAAGATTGAAGATGTGGAGAATTGGGGCAGTGAGATGGGCGTAGCCTGACCTTAGGAAAAAGGGTTCCAAGCCATCGTCCCTGCACTTTTTAGTGTCTAAGTTAAGAAGAATCTTCTACTTCTTTATAAGTTATCTTTGCAGTTGGAAGGGCTGGGTGCAGGACTAGCTGTGGCGGGAGGGGTATGCTGGCTCACCGCAGCACCAGCATAAGGTGACGAGTCAAAGCTAATCCAGCTGTGGCAAAGTGGGAGTTAAGTTCCTCCAGGATTAGGGACTTGTTTTCCACAATCTTGCCACTTGCAACTATCTTTGTTGGGACAGAGGGCCATGGGCGTCCTTCTACAGCTTTGATAGTCTTCCATATTTTATGAGGGTTAACTTTAGCTTGTTGACAGTAGAAATATAATAGTTAGCTTTAGCAGGCGAAGTTTTCACACAGTTATTCCTGGCTGTTCTAAAGGCCTGCCAATCCGAAGATTCTTTGGAATGTCTAGCTTTAGCCCAGAGCTTATCTCGAGCTATGCTGCCTTGAGATCGAGGTGAACCAGGGTTGGAATTGTTCCGTACCCTTACTTTGATGAAAGGGGCATGCTTATTTATTATTGTAGTGAGTTTGTCATTAAGGATGCAAGCTGCCTTGTTGACATCTTTGGCTAGGTAAAGATCTTGCCATCGGAACATGCTCAGGTCAGATAGGAAGTTTACTGCACTGAATTTCATGAAAGGATCTTTTGTTATAAAGATGGGCTTCGGCGGCCTTAATTTGAGATCTTATGCAAGCAACAATTCCATGATCGCTCATGTCGTTGTGAAACACTGCCAAATGAGATATTTTGTGTGGATGGGTGGTTAGTACCACATCTAGAATGGAACTGTTGGCAGTATTTAGAGTGTTGTTCCTAGTAGGTTCACTGACTAATTGCCAAAGACCTAGCTCGTCACAAAGGGATTTGAGGCCGTGTGATTTAGGTGACAGCCAGTCCATATTTAGATCTCCTAGAAATATAGGAACTGCAAATCATTCTCCTGGAATGAGCTGCTCCAGAGCCTAACATTTTATGCTAATTATGGAATCCTAGAATGAAATTCAAAACTCTGCTGCATGTTTATGTTTACTTCTGCCCTTCAATGGCAGATTTATTTCTGAAACTAGGGTGAGCAGTGACAACTAAGCTAGCTAAATGATTATCAAAAATAAATCAAAAGAATTTAGGGGGACATATTTAAAACCAAACATATGGACCGCACAATGAGATGTGCCGTGCAAGTAAAGGCGTGGCTGAAAAACAATGGAATATTCAGCAGTAGTGCACGGACATGCGATTGTGCAAACAGCCAAAAATATCACAGATGCGTGAGCATGCAAAGAAACATCGTGGAGCAACAGGGGAAGACTGAATGTGCGATGGGTCGTAGTTTGCGCAGCATAGATCACTACAATATTCAACCAACATATGCAAATGGACTCATTGCACAGTGTGTGCCCATCCTGGATATTTGCATCTCATTACCTGAATGCATTCACCATTATTTGCATGAGGAGTAGCAGAAGAGTAGGGATGCACCACCGGGAAGATGTGGTGTACACCAGGAACTGCATTCTGAAAGGTAGGCCTTTCTCCCATTGTTTTTGTGTGCATTCTGTATGCTTTGTGGCTGCCATAGGCTGCTTAAAGCCTTGCTGACAGGGCATTTGCCTGTTACTGTGTTCCCACAGCACCAGTGATGTCATTTGGTAGCTGGAGGTGATCTAACTGCACTAGGGATGAACCCTCACCTGTGTATGCCACACGCCATATGTGTGCATTTACCTGCCTCTGGTGTCCCTTGGCCAGCTGCCCCATTTAATGCTGTCATTTTCCCCCCAGACTTCGGTCTCCTATCACACTGTCCATGTTGCTCACCCCCGCGTTTGCTTGTCTGCTTGCCCTGTTGCCCATCTGCCTGTTGTGCCCTCTGTACATCCCCCAGTCTGTACCCTATTTACCCTGTGTATACCTGTGCTGCTGTTGTGCTGCACTCATCCATGAGTTGGTCCCAAACCAGGTCCATGGGTTCAAACTAGCGGCACAGGTTGGACTGGTGCCAACTGTAGGCTTCATGTGCACTCCCAGGGTGGTTGGCATACACATAGGTGATTATCCTTGTGGCATTGCACACCACCTGGCAGTTTATCAAATGGAAACCCTTCCTGCTGTGGTACACCTCGCTGTCACCATAAGGTGATGCTCCAATGGCCACATGGGAGCAATCTATTGTGCCAAGGACACTAGGTAGCTCTGCCACCCTGTAGAAGTCCTGCTTTGCCTCTGCTGCCATGCTAGAGAATCCTATGTACTCACTAGCGTGGGGCAGTAGGGTGTTTAGGAACTGCATGAGGAGCCTGGACATAGCCAACTGGGTGATACTGGTGGTGTCCCCCACCGGTATCTGAATGGTACCCATGGTGAGCAGACACATGGCCACAGTGACCTTTTTCTCCACCGCCATGGCATGGCTTCTGTGTGTGGGTGCCTGCAGCTCATCGTGGTGAAGCTCCCAGAGCTGTCTCAGAAGTGCCCTGTTGAGTCGGTACTGCCCCACAATCTCTGTGTACGTCAGCTGTTCAAATGTGATGCAGGGACGGTACTGTCTCTGCTGGGCATACTGCATATGGGCCCTCCATCAGCCTGCCTGTTGTTCCCTCAGTCTCCTCACATCAGCCATGACTGCAGTCAATCCACACACCAGGCCTGCCAGGATTATGTTGCCCACTGTGTGTGTGTGTGTGTGTGTGTGTGTGTGTGTGTGTGTCTGTCTCTCACTCTCTGTCTCTCTCTCTCTTTCTTTTGCTCTCACATACACTGTCTCCCCCTCTCCCAGTGCAGTTTTTGTGCCTGACACTGGGTGGCTTGCAGATTTAGGGTTGCCTTTTGTAAACCTAACTTTATGTGATCGCGCACATGTGTTGCGCAATGCACCGTTGGAGTGGTCCGGTTCAATATGCGGTTGCGCAGTGTATTCATGGACATGCCCCCATTATCTGCACCATTCCCACTATTAGTGCATAATGGTGCATTCCTATTTGCTTGGTGCACTTCAGTCAGCTTAATATCGCACTGTCATGCATTTCCTCCTGTGTGCGGCACATCTGCCATTTGTGCCACTCATCTGCTTTGAATATTGGGGCCCTAGAGTCTTAAAAAGACTCTTCAATATGGCAGAACAGATTTAAAAAGAATAAATCACTGACTATCAATTGTAAGGTACTGTAACAAGCAATGCTCAAGCAAAATGAAATGAACTGATTCTTGTGTAAACTTTTCCAGGCTCTGGAAGGGAAGGTACGGATGGGATTGTTAAGCATAGTGAGGAATCCCTTAGAAGAAACAACACTGTTGTGGTGAGTCATTTTTAGGGCTGCAGTGGGCAGAGCCCTGCAAACCTCCTGCTATTGGAAAAGGGAGACTTTTCCAACTGAACAACAGTGTGGAGTTCCTTCACCTCTGTGATTGTGAAGCACTCCACGCTGTCCATTAGCAGTCACACAGTACTATTTTATTTCAGTTGGATATCATGGCCGAACACGGCACAGTCTGCCATGTCCAAAATGGCCATCAAACTGTATTGCACTTACGCATTACTATGATGCGCATATGCTTTGCGGCCATCTTGAACACCGCTGACTGTACTGTGTTCTGCCATGACCGTGAGACTATTCTTTTCTTATTAATATAATTTTCCCTCCTGCCAACCTGACCTTCCCTCTTAGAACCCACCATCCCTCCCCAGAAACATAACAATAACTCTGAGGGTGCCCAATCCCCCAGTGTCACGATCATGGACACATGGTAGCTGCTTTGTAGGAGGTCAATTTGGAAATCATGCTCCCTGCAGCTTGACACATCATCTGAATCTTGTAGTGCAGGACTTTTTGAAGAATGAAAAAAAAGTGAAAGAAATACTAGAGACTGCTCAAAAAGCTGTGATTCACTTTGGCAGATTTTTTAAAACACTGTCATATTTTAAGAGAACTAAAGCAAATAAAATCATAGCAACAAGGGAAGCAGAAAGTAATGGTGAACTTTTTTTTTTTGTAACTTTTCTTTATGCCCCTTCCTCTCTGGTTGCCTGGACTCTCTCTGGTGTGGTGTCTCAGCTCGGCCTGTTCCCATCCCACCTGAAGCCTCCAGCCGCACCCCTGGTTTGGGCCCGTCCCCACTACAACTCCACTGGTCACCTGACTCCCTGGCTCTGAGCCCCCCCCAGGGTGGGACCGCCGACTCCTACTGGTGCTCTATCTAGAATCTAATTGAGTGACCAGGGAGTGGAGGGAGAACCAGACACTGGCTAGAAGGACCCAGCTATTGGCGTGGGGGCCATCCACTGTACCCCCTTGGCCTACCAGACAACCAAGGTTTTTCCAATTTTCTGTCCCTCCCCTGGCTCGGCCATGCAATGCACACCAGTGTGAGCATGTGCACTCCCACAAACGCTCACAGGAGCACCACTGCAGCCAGTACCCTGCCAGAGATCCCGATGACTGCTGCACCCCCAGTCTCCACCAGGAGTTGCCAAGTGCTGCAAACTATGACCCCCCCCTCCCAGGAATGGAGAGCAGTCCTCTGGACACTCAATCCTTTCCTCCCTGGCTGACCCCTGACTACCTGAGTCTGCTCCCAAACCCAGGTCGCCGGCGTGGTGCGAGGTGTGGTGTCCAGCAGTGCCTCAATCCTCAGCACCACCGGGCTGGCCATGATGATGGACCTTAACCCAGTACATACTTCAATGCCTGTTACAAATAGGACAAGGCAATTAATCACTGTGCTATGGAACTGAAGAGGGAAGGTGGTCCTCTAAGTGCTTATACTTAGAATTAGACCAGCAGTGATTACTGGAAAAGTTGATTGAGTTGCTAACGGCACTTGAGAACTGTACTTTACAAGATTCATGAAGACACTGAATCAATCAGTTAGGCTATTCCTTTGCTTTCCTTGTGGCTCAACAGCTAGAAAGGGTGCGTGATTATTTATTTATTTTTTTATATTTTTTTTGCTCCCACCCATCTAACCCTCCCTCTCGGCACCCCCCCACCTCACCCCCAGAAACATAACAGTGACACTGGGGATGCCCAGTCCCACAGTATCATGACCAGGAGTCTTCAGTCCTTTTCTTTCCCCTCCCTCCACCCACCCAACCCTCCTCCAGCACCACCCCTACCACATCCCCCAGAAACATAACAGTGACACTGGGGTGCCCAATCCCTGAGTGTGGCATCCAGAATCCTCTGTCCATTGTTTTAACCTGTAAAAGAAAAACATACGCCAATGTCTTTTGCAAACATTACTATCCCCTCCCAACCCACCCACTCAGTACCCACCACCTCACCCCCAACCCCTTACTTACCCACCATGAGTCCAGTTCTGTAATCTTCTCTGCACTGCAAAAACATCTTCACTCTTCAAAGCCAGACTGCGAACTGAGGAAACAGGTATGTGGTTCAATGTGCTTCCATGTGATAATAGTGAAAGAACAATGGCGACTGCAAATACAGCGAGTGTAAATTGCCGAGGATCATAACAGTGATCAGCACCACACTGTCCAGTAACAAAAGTGAAGACTCCCTATTCTCTCTGTAGGGGTGATCTGAATTTACTTAGCTCCCCAAGCCCTCCACACCCTCATATATAATATAATCAACTCTGGGGGGGCTGACACTGAGGGGCAGGGGAAAACTCGGGAGGGGGGGCTACTCCATGAAAGAAAAGACAAAACAACTAAAGACATCAAAACAAACAGACCAATCCATGGTCAGTCCCAAACTCAGGTCCATTGGCTTCTGAGGTGGTGGCTGTAACCACCATACCAGCTGGGAACTCACTTGCTGAACAAACCCCTATAACGTCATCCAGCTGGCTCTGCTTCACTGTGTGCACACTCGATATTATTACATTCGCTCTTCAGTACAGCTAACTATTATGCAATGGTAACTATTTCTTCAAGCGTTCAAACTGACTCTTTCAATCTGAATCGCTCAACATACTTTCTCCCATATCACTGGATACCATTCAGTGTATTTCAATGGGTTTTGCACTTAGTGGCATAACTTGGCCATTTTTGACTTTTTTTTCCCCCAGATTTTTCAATATGCCTTCTTTGGGACCCTATCTCATGAACAATTGCACTGACATTAGGCAGATCTGTCCCAAAAGGTGATTTCATGGTCCCTGCATGAAATCACCTTTTGGGCAGCAGTTGTAATTTTTCTCTGCCTTATTTATGAGGTGGAGCCACAAGAAGGCTATGTGGAAAATCTGGTGTAAAAATATTCAAAAACAACAAAATTATGAGCCTATGTTAAATTTTGTCAAAGCAGGCTCGTAACTTTCCTACTTTTTTAATATTTTTACCCCAAATTCACAACATAGCCATATCTTTACAGCACCTCATGAATGTCACAGCTGTCACTTTTCAAATACTGGCCAATTTTTTTTTCTACATCCCGAAAGGTGATTTTGTGGTCCCTACATGAAATCACCTTTCAGACAGGAGTTGAAAACTTTCTCCACCCTTGTTCATGAGGAGGGGTCATAAGAAGGCTATGTTGAAAATTTGGTGTAATTATATTAAAAAAACAACAACATTATGAGCCTGTGTTGAATTTTGTGAACACAGGCTCATAACTTTCCTACTTTTTAAATATATTTCCCCCAAATTCACAACATAGCCATATTTTTACAGCACCTCATAAATGTGACAGCTGTCATTTTTCAAACCCTGGCCAAAATGTTTTTAAACATCACAAAAGGTGATTTTGTGGTCCCTGCATGAAATCACCTTTCAGACAGGAGTTAACAATTTTATTTGCCCTTGTTCACAAGATGGGGGTCATAAAAAGATTATGTTACAAATTTGGTGTAAAAAAATTAAAAAAAAATTTAAGTTATCAGGTTATGTTATATTCTGCAAACACAGACTCATATGTTTGGTAATATTTAATATTTTTACCCCAAATTTTCAACATAGCCATTTCTGTACAGCACCTCATGAATGTGATAGCTGTTAACTCTTGCCCAAAATGTGTTTTTGTATCCTGAAAAGTGATTTTGCTGTCCCTGTGTGAAATCACCTTTCGGCCAGGAGATGAACATTTTCTCAGCCCTTCTTCATGAATCAGGGTCATAACAAGGCTATGTTGTAAATGTGGTATAAAAATATTAAAAAACAACTCAATGAGCTTATGTTACATTTTGCGAACGCAGGTTTATAACTTTGGTAATTTTCAATATGTTTACCCCCAATTCCTCGACTGCAGCCCTATCGGCTCATGACAGATCTTGTCTCTTCAAGCCCCAGGAATCCCTCACTATGCTTAACAACTGCAGAATCCATAGCAGTACCTTAGGAAGCTGGGTGCAGAACCTATTTAGGAAAAACATTCTGCAAGACAGCAGTGCCAAAGCTGGCATCACCTCCTGGACTGTATATCCAGACAATAGTGCTTTGTGAAAGTATGTGCTGTTTTCCCAGGTAGCTGCTTTACAGATTTCCTTCAAGGAAGCACCTTCTGATGCTGCCACAAAGACAGAGGTCCCCCTTGTGGAGTAAGCCTTAACCCTTAGGCAGCCAACAGAATTAGAACGTATAGGAATTCTGGACTGATATATCAATCCGTGACACAGCATTAAGGCCTTCCGGTGGCAGCTAGCCAGCTTTTTCATAACAGAACTGTATGCAGGCAACTATTGAATGAGAACTGGTTCTCTTGTATGCTGGTTTACTTTTCCACTCTTCACCATAGGTGACAAATAATCGAGTATTAGTGGACCTATGGTCCAGGTAATAGCTCAGCACTCTCATCACTCTCTTAACATCCAGACTGTGGAGCTTTTATTCTCCTGAACTGGATTTTGCTGTAAAGAATACTGGAAGTGTAACTGACTGATTCAGATGAACTACAAACACCACTTTAGGGAAGAATTTCCTGTTAGTTCTTTGGATGACCTTGTTCCTGTGGAAGATGACTGAGCTAGGATCTGTGCAGAGGGACTTGCAGCTGGCACACCCTTCTGGCAGATGTCAGTGCCACTAGAAAAACTGCTTTCCAGACTACATACTTCAAAGCAGCAGTTACCGTAGGCTTGAAAGGAGCCTCCATCAGCTGGCCAGTGCACAGATTCAAGCCCCTTGGTGGGACAGGATCCCTTACTGGAGGGTACAGGTAATTAAAGCCTTTAAAGAACTTTTTGAAAATGAGCTGCGAAGCTACTGACCTGTCTTTGCCAGATGAAGCATATGCTGACACAGCTGCCAAATGCACCCTCGGGTTGAAGGCCCAATGCCCAGAGACTGTAGGTGGACTAGGTAGTCCAAGATTGCAGGGATGCCTACTTAAAATGGGCTGAACTGTGTAGAGGAGCACCACAGGGAAAATCTTTTTGACTGTGAGGCATCAGCTTTTTTCGTTGCTGGTTTTCTGGCAACCTTAAGCACATTCTAAAGCTTTTCAGAGAGATTTAGAGTAGAGAACTCTAACTTTTCAAACACCATGCTCTGCGATGCAGAGTTCTAGGATCTGGGAACGTTACACTGCGCTGAGATAAGGACAGCAGATTGTACCTCAGGGGAAGGGTGATGGAACACTTGATGGAGATGGACAGAAGAAGTGAGTACTAAGTCTGCCTGGCCCAATCTGCGGGTATTAGGATCATTGTTGAAGATTCTCTTCTCAGTTTCAGGAGCACCTCTGAGTAAGAGTGAGACTGGAGGGAAGGCATAAAGAAACACTCTGTCCAATCAAGGACTAGGGCATCCTCTGGGACTGTACCCACCGAGGGGGGCCTGTAAAAAGACAGTGGGAGCTGGTTGTTTTCCCAGGATGTGAACAGATGTATTTCTTATGTTGTACCCCACCTTCTGAACAATGTGGCCAGTACTTGCTTTTTCAGTGTCCATTCAAGGTTTCCCTGGCTGATTCTACTTAATGAATCTGCCAGGACATTGTCTTTCCCTGAAAAGTGTACTGCGAACAGTTGAACATCCAGGGAATACTTTAGGTTCCACATCTTCATTGTTTCTATTTACAGATTTCAAGACCTTGTTCCTCCCTGCTTGTTTATATAATACATGGTAGTGGTGTTGCCTGTCCTGATCTGGACAGACTGACCCCTGATGTGGGAGGAAAAGGCTTGCATTGCCAGGTACACTGCCCTGAGCTCCAGGAGGTTTATGTGCTCCTGGAACTTCTGTGGGTGCCACACACACTGCTTACAATGAGGTCCTTGAGGTGAGCAGACCAGTGTAGGAGGGAAGAATCTGTAGTGAGTACAACTGTGAGTGATTGCTGGAGGAAGGGTACTAGCTTCCTGGGGTTGTATTCCTTCTTCCACCACTTTAGTGTTCTTAGCAGACACCTTATCACAGGCACTAGTTTTGACAATGGGTACAACCTTTGGGACCAGTGGCTTCCTAGGTGGTAATGGTTAGCCCTCATTTGGAATCTGGCACCTGGTACTACCGCAGTGGAAGAGGCCATGTGAACTGAAGGAAATCTCTTGCAGCTCTTGGCTGACCTGCCTTGAAGGATTTAGTCACCCTCTCCAAAGGAAGGAAAGCCTTCCCCTGGTGAGCATCCCACTCTGCATCTATAAAGTCCAGGAGTTGAACTGGTTCTGTTTGGGACTTTTGGGCATTTATCAGGAATCCATGGTCCTCTAGGATGTGCTGTGTGAGAAGCAGAGAGGACTTGCCCTCACACCTCAGGAAGCCCAGGTCCTGCAGGATGTGCTGTGTGAGAAGCAAAGAGGACGTGGCCTCCTGGTGTGACTTTCCTGGTAATAAGCAGTCATCTAGGTAGAGAAAGACCACAACCCTTTGCCTCCTCAAATGCGCCATCACTACAGCTAGGCACTTTGTGAAAACTCTGGGTGCTGAGTATAGACCTAAGAGGAGATCTTCAAACTGATAATGGCAGTTTCCTACTCTGAATCTGAGGTACTTTCTGTAAGTGGCCCTGTAAGTGAAAGTAGGAGGTCTTTCAGAACCAGTGACCCTAGCCAGTCTTTTTGTTGCAGTGATGGAATTACTGAGCCCAGTGTTACCATCTTGAACTTTTCCTTTTTGAAACGTTTGTTCAGATATCTTAAGTCTAGAATCAGTCACCACTCCCTATTTTTCCTTGTGGGTCAGGAAGTATCTTGAGTAAAGCCCCTTCTGCCATTTTGGGAAGGGGTGACTTTCTCCACTGCTTTTTCTTGTAGCAGCTTTTTTACCTCCAGCTCCAGCAGGTGTTTCCCTGGTGGAGTATGAGGGGTGAGAGTTTTGTGACCCTGCAGTCTTGGAAATTTTTTGAACTGCAAGTTCAGATCTTGACTCACTATTTCCAGTACCCACCGGTCTGTGGTACTATAATTTTTTCCCATGCCTCACAAGGGAAATTTATTGCTTTTGTTTGAGCATCCTGAGAGAGATTTGTGGTTCTAAGTCAAGCAAACCTACTTAGGGACATTGCATATGCCATGATTCGAGGTGCAGTGTCATTGGCGTCTACTGCAATGTGGAACTAGTATTTGGTGGTATCCATAGCGAGCTTTGGTGTGTCCACCAAATCCTGTGCCAAGTCGCCAGCAGCTTTCTTGCTCATTGCCAAAACTGAGCTCCAGAGGCCTTTTTGGTATTGAGCTGTGTAAGTCATGTATGTTGCCAGGCTTAAAAGCAGGGAAGCTGAGATACAGACTTTTTGCCCATACTATCCAGCTTCCTGGAATCCTTTTTCAGAGGGTGGAAAAAAAGGGGGTACCTTGGCCTTATCACAAATGGAAGTCTGGACTACTCCCTCATGAGCTGGGTGGGAGTCCAGGCACTCAGTGCCCTGCTTGTCCACCTGCTATTTTGAGCCCATGAGGAAGAAAGGATCAGAGTGTGTCCTTCACAGCCTGGACACCATTAGTATTGTGCACACTGAAAACTTGGATATCAGGTAAACTACAATTGATTTATTTAATAAGGCTAGGTAAAGATTTAAACAATAAAAAGGATTGCTCTAATTTGATAAAGTTAATGGTGTGTTACATGTTATTTATTGCAGAAGCCTTACAGGGCATGCAATATTCTCCTCTCAGGGGATATTGAAACTAACCCTGGCCCCCATGTCCCTACTTTGCCTTACCCACTCCTGCATGAAGCAACAATAAATGACTATGAATTCCCCATATGCATTTCCACAGCCTGAGACCCAAACATCCTGAGCTTGAAGCTTAGACCTGACATTATAACCCTGATGTGCTCACCAACTCAGAGACCTGGCTGAAACCAGTCATCCTCTGCCAAGAGATCTCTTTCCCTGGCTACATCTTTAGGCATGATTGGCCCTCTAAATATGGAGGTGGCATACTCATTTACACTCTCTCCACCTTGACAGTATCTGAGCTGGCATCCCGCACCTGTGATGCCTTATTGTAGAAGTCCATCTATATCACTGCAGTTCTTGGACAAGTGAAGAAATTACTTATTGGCTGTATTTATCTCCCACCTAGTGCCCCATCTCATCCCTTATCTCCCTCATTACATCCTGATCCAGTCTCCCACCTGCAGACTTAGTGATATGTGAGGACTTTAACAGCAGTTGGGTAGATACCGGGGTTGGGATCTGTCCATAATGCCCTGGCTGACATTCATCTCTAGCAGTTCATCAGTTAACCTACTAGGCACAATGACAAATCTGGCCACCATACTCTCCTTGATTGGGTCCTCACTAACAACCCCCTTCACATTAAAGCAACTGGTATACTCCCCAATGCAATGAGTGACCTCTCTCCCACCTTCTGTGTTTGGAGGAACAATTTTCCTAAACCACCCCCTAAAGTCTTGTCATCTAGGGATATGACCAAGTTTAGCTCACAAGCCTTCATAGTCTTCTCCCAGGCTGATTGGTCTCTGATTAACCACCTACCTGATGTTGACTTGGCAATGGAATACTTCACTGATACCTTCAACTTCATAGACAACCTACGTGCTGCTATGGTCAAGCGGAGATCTAAGGGTGCCAGTGCCCCTGGGCTCTCCAAGGAACTCAGAGGTCTCCTGGCTTCATAAGATGATGGCTGGAAATCATTTAAGAGTTTAAGCCTGTCTGCCAACTGGCAGGCATACAAATACCTGAGAAATTTATGTAAGAGCAAGCTGCACTCAGCTAAACACTCTTCCCTCCAAACCCTATAAAGAAACCATCTCTCTAATCCAAAAGAATTCTGTGGACAGATAAACTCCCTTCTAAAAGACAATTCCTCCTCCATTCCTAACACCATGTACCTCAACAGCTCTGTGATTACTGACCCCACCACTATTGCTACTGAGTTTAACCAAAGCCTTCACTGAACTATCAAAGGAAAAGGCCTCCCTCTCCACCCCTGGTCCCCCTCCTTCCTCTCCCTCTACAACACTTAATAGCTACACCTTCCATGTCAAATTGACCACCAGGAAAGAGGTCTTATGTCTCCTTAAGTGCATCAAGGATAACAGCTCACCAGGATTCGACTCCTTGGAGCCCAGCTTCTTAAAAATCGGTGCTTCTGCTATTGCCTCCCCCATGCTCAACCTGTTCAATAAATCCTTCTACTCAGGCACTGTGCCTTGCAAGTGGAAAGCTTCAATTGTAGTTCCTATCCACAAGAATCGCCCAAACTCTGCTTTCGAGAATTAGCAGCCCATCTCCATCCTTTGCTCTCTTGCTAAAATCCAGGAGAACATCATTCGCTTTCAACTCCAATCTCATCTTGAGCTTAAAAGCACTCTCTCCATTTATCAGCATGGTTTCTGTAAATCCCATAGTACTCACACTGCCCTTATCATGGTAACTTCTGACATCCTCAGTTCTATGGATAAAGGCCTAGTCACTGGTGCAATATTTGTTGATCTAACCAATGCTTTTAACCTTGTTAATCATAATCTATTGCTCCAAAAACTACTATTCTTAGGCCTTGACTCATTATCTTTAAACTGGTTGTCCAGTTACCTCACAGGCTATACTCAATGTGTGAAATGGACCAGCTATACTTCCCCTTTCAGTGCCATCATGGATGGGGTCCCCCAGGCGTCTATCCTAGCCTGCTCCTGTTCTCATTATTCATTAATGAACTTCCTCAGCACTACAGTGGTGCATCAGTTCAGCTGTACCCAGATGACACTGTCCTGTTCAGATCCTCCTCTGACCTGACTTGACTGAACTCCTGTTACAACAGGATTTCTGGAGCCTTGAGACATGGTTTCTCAACAATCTCCTCTACTCAACACCAAGAAGACTAAATCTATGCTTTTCTATCAGTGTTCCCCTAAACTCAACTCTCCACCTCCCCATGTGATTAACTCCTCTCGTGGTGAACCTCTTGAATTGGTACAATCCTTTAAATAGCTAGGGATCACCTTAGATTCCAACCTCACTTTTGATGCCATTACCTATGTTGACAGAACCCTACACCAGAAACTAGGACTGCTGTATCACCTTCATCCCTGTCTAACTCCCCCCTCCCACTTGGCCATAGTTTCCTCCTATCTTCTTCCTCTTATCTCTTATGGAGCTCCTATTCTTCTCTCCACCCAGGTCTCCACACTTGCCTGGCTGAAACAAACTTACCATAGGATAGGACGCTTCACCCTTGGTACTAACTCTACAGAACACCAATGGTTTGTCCTTGCCTGTCTTGGTTGGCCTTCCCTTGAAGCAAGACTGTAATACTTCACCCTAGTCTTCAAACTAGTTCACACATTCACTCCTTCATGTCTTAAAACCCTTATCCAATGAAAAACGGTGACAAGGTCCTTAAGGTTGGCTGTTCTTTCACTGCTTGCAATCCTTAAACCCCATCTAGTGGTTGGTCAGAACGCCTTTTCATTTTTGGGACCCTCTCTCTGGAACTCCCTCCCACCTGCAGTTCTAACCTGCTCTTCTTTATATCTGTTCAAGCACTCTCTTAAATCCCATCTAGTCATCTTCCAGTATTGCACCTGTACTTGAGATCTCCTACCTATAGCCCCTTGCTCACATCATCCCTGTTCCTCCTTCTTACATGTGTTTCTCCCTCCTTTTGCTCTTCCTTGTATCTTTATGCACTCCTGCACGATGCCTTGTCCCACTCTTCTATTTGCTTCACCCCTATCGACTTTACCTTAGTGTGTCCTGCACCCTTATTCATATGTCATCTGCCTATATTTATTCTTTCCCTACTTAAACCTTCTCCATTAGATTATTTCTCTGTGATTCATACTTTATATTATGTTGTGTTTTTCACTACACAATTGTAACTACTGCTTATATGCCTTGTATATATTATGTTACTATTGTTATCAGTCTCCATTTTTTTGAGAGATTTGTAACTTTATTTACATAGGTGTAACTACTGACAAAGGGTTTTTATACATTCCTCTGCTACTGTTATCATCTTATGTTGTACCTCTCATTGTACCCTCCCTTGGGTTGCCCCCGAAAAAGGGACATTCTGTCCCAGTGGGCTTACCCGGTTACCAAAATTCAAATAAATAAATAAATAATAAATGTGAAATAGAAACAGCAAGAGGATTGTTTATTTTGGATTACAAACTTAGCTAAGAATCAATAACTGAAATGATATGTCTGAATCCTCAGTAACATGATGGGGGAATGTCTTTATGACATACACTATTAGGATGCACAAAAGGAAAGTGGGGTGGCAAAGTGGTGTTTTTTTAAATGGCTTGGAACAAGTGAGTTGAACCATTGAGAAATTGTAAAAACTGGTTGTTTTTCTTCTATACAGGTTGCAAATTCATATCGTTGAGATACATTAATGCAGAAGTAGTTAATAAGATACAAGCATTGTTATTTGAGGTATTTGACCACAGAATACTTATAGGAAGTAAAATATGAATTTTATTGCATAAGGTTTTATATTATGATATACTCATAAGCAGTTTTGTTTATAAAACAGTCATACAGATCCTTGAAAAGCTTGATGAACAGAGCGAAACATTGGGGCATTAAAAAAAAGGAATAAATTATTATTGGAGCGTGGAATCCATTATTAAATTTGAAGGCTGAGCATCCCCACCTTAAAT
Organism: Neoceratodus forsteri; assembly: GCA_016271365.2. Taxonomy (NCBI): domain Eukaryota; kingdom Metazoa; phylum Chordata; order Ceratodontiformes; family Ceratodontidae; genus Neoceratodus; species Neoceratodus forsteri. The sequence goes on along the minus strand of CM028129.1, from coordinate 1,701,192,784 downwards.
AATTGTTGTACAATCAAGCACCTTGGGGTGCTACTCAGAATTGAAATCAGAAGCTATTACATACAATGCATCATAAGGAATACTCATGAAGCTCCCCATAGCCTGGAAAGACTGGAGGAACTGCCATGCCTTAGTTATATCCTCTATTGAGGGCATCTGATTTTTTTGTCTGCTGGTATCTCCTTTCCTTCTTCAGAAAGTGGGATCATGAGATGCTTTTCTTTTTCACTTTTTCTTAGAAGGCACTGAGTCCAATACCTGCTCAGAGGCTCTTTTATTTTTGTTGGGTTCACAATTGCCTCGTTCAGACACCCTGATCTCTGAACCATATTTAGCAACCTTATTCTTCCGCTTACTTTGAGGGGCTGGACATTTCTTTGAGCCTTTGATGTCAAGGAGGCAAACTGAGAAGCCATAAGGTCTTCTAATTTTTTGGGACAAAACCAAATACAGAGTTAACAATTGACAAAATCATGATCTGGATCCAGGCACCTCACAACTCATGGCAGCTTACCTTAGCTAGAAGTTGGAAACATACTTTACAGTTCTTAAAGCCTGTAGGTCCTGTCCTCTTTTTGGGTCTGTCAATCATGCCAAACACTGATGACTGTAGAGGATTGCTTAGTTCCCAACACACCAAAATAATAAAAGTGCGGTTTGGTTCCTTTTCTGAAAAAGAAGTGCTGCAAAATTAAGATTAAATAGAAAAAAATATATCCAAATAATTTCTTGGTTCAGCTAAAAAGGGAATCAAGACCAAGACAACAAAGAACCTCTAAGTGGTTTCTAAAGTTTTTAATATTATTTTTTTAAACAAGTAATGTAAAACAATTCCCTAAAAGTGGGAACCACACTGCAACAGGCCTTTTCTGGTTCCAGGGAACCAATGTGGAACAAGAGGAAACACAGAAAATATGTAATCTTCAACAACATATACCCTACTTAACACAGAGTTATCAAAAAAGTAACTGCAAACTTAAACTGTGTAAAATTAGAAAATAATATATTGTAAATGGCTCTGAAGTAGGAGTGATGACTTCAGGGGGTGACTGCTACCTTCAGATTGAGAAATAAATGTGCCATTAGAGGGCAGATGTGAGCGTTGACTGTGCAGCAGAGTTCTGAATTTCATTCTAAGATTCCATAATTAACATAAAATTATACGCTCCTGGGCAGCTCATTCCAGGGGAATGATTTGCAGTTGTTAAGAATAGCAAGGGAGAAGATGGAAGGTTTGATACCTTTTATTGGACCAACAAGTGTCTTGTACAAAGATGGAATTATACACAAGCTTTCGGGGCCACATAGGTCCCTTCTTCAGGTGAATAGCAAAACTGAGCAACAAGCAGTATTTATATCCACTGCGGAGTAATTAAAAATCAGGAAGTGAAGTAGGAAGGTAATAAAGTGGACTAGAGATGAAAGTCTAAGATGCAAAAAATAAAAACATGAGAAGAAAATGTGGAGGGGGCATAGTAGGAGCAGGTCAGTAGGAGATCAAAGAAAGCTAAAGGGAAGACAAAAGCATGCAGATAGGATCTGAGATCAGAGGCTGGCTGAAAGAGTAGAATGGATAGAAGATGCCTAATAGATGCAAGGAAATCAAGAAATTAATAGAAACAAGAGAACAAAGGTCTAGATAAACAGAGGTGTGAAAACAATAGGTGGGACTGAGCTCAGGAGTTAATAGGAGAGGCAGGGAGGATGTGAGGTATAGGTAAAAAAACAGAACAGACAGAACTCAGAGCAAAAAATATAATAGTCAGAAAGATACAGAACCAAAGTGTGATGAACAGAGATATGCTTTAGTACACAATAAAAAAGAATTACAGTTTACCATAATGGGTCATGAAACCGATGTCCCGATTCAGTCCAGAAATGTTAGATTTAAACTGTTTTATATATTTCAATTCCCATGTCCTTCTGTCCTGTGTGTTTCTTAAGTTGCCTCTTAGTATCAAGACAGATAAATCCAGCAGAGAGTGATCTGTTTGTGAAAAATGGTTTCCTACTGGAGTGCTGATAATCTGGTTTACTATAGTGTGACGGTGGTGATTCATCCTATTTTTCAGTGGTTGGCTAGTTTCCCCAATATAGCAACCATTTGTGCACTTCTTGCACTGAATTAGGTAAACCACATTGCTGGATTGACATGTGAAGGATCCATTAATTTGTATTATGTTGCTCTGGCTTGTCTTAATGGTGGTCTGTGTGCATATGTGGGTGCAGGTCTTACATCTTGCCATGTTGCATGGTGTTGTCCCTCTTGTTTTCTGGTTATTTTGGTCTGCTGGGAGTTTGTTATGAATCATTATGTTCAAGAGGCTGGGGGGCTGCTTATAGGCAATGACAGGTGGTTCATGGAAGGTGTCTTTCAGTGTTTCATCTTCTCTCAGCATGGGCTGTAGCTCTTTGATAATTTCCTGAAGGGGTTTTAGCAAGGGGCTGTAAGTGACCACTAGGGGTGTGTGGTCAGTTTGATGTCTTTGTCTGTATTCCAGCAGATTGTCTTGTGGTACCTGCATGGCCCATTTAAATTCTCTGTGAATTTGTCTTGGAGAGTGGCCCTGCTGAATTAGGGCATTCCTAAGTGTGGAGAGCTGTCTGTCTCTTGTTCTCTCATTAGAGCAGATTCGATGGTATCGAATTGCCTGATTGTAGATTACAGATTTTTTTGTATGATTGGGGTGAAAGCTGGAATTATGCAGGTAGCGATGTCTGTCAGTGGGTTTTCTGTAAAGAGCAGTTTGTATATGTCCATTTTTAGCGATACTGACTGTGGTGTCAAGAAAATGTATGCTGGTGGTGGAGTATTCAATAGTGAGATTTATGGAATGATGAACGTTGTTGAATTTTTTGAGAGAATCTTCACCTTCTGTCCAAATCAGGAATATGCCATCAGTAAAACCAAGGTTGACAGATGGATTATAAGGGTGGTGTTTAAAAAATCCTCCTTAAGCAGGCCATGAAAAGATTGGCATATTGTGGTGCCATTTTAGTGCCCATGGCTGTCCCCATGACCTGTAAAAAGTGCTTGCCATTAAAAGAGAAGTTGCTGTGTGTCAAAATGAATTTTATTAGGGTGCTGATGGTGGCTTCTGGAATGTCTCCTGTGGATGTGTTTTCCTTTAAAAAATTCTGACATGCTGCTATGCCATCTTCATGTGGGATGTTGGTGTACAGGGCAGTGACATCCATTGTGGCTAGGACAGTGTTCAGTGGCAGTTGTCCAATTTGTTTCAGTTTCCTGAGAAAATCTGTATTGTCCAGAATAAAACTGTTAGTAGCTCTTACTAGTGGTTTTAAAATGGATTCAATAAGTCCTGAAATGTTTTCAGTGAGTGTGCCAATGCCAGAGATGATGGGCAGTCCTGGATTCCCTGGTTTGTGTATCTTGGGTAGCATATAGAATGTCCCTGGAGTAGGTTTGTTTGGAATTCGTATTTTTAACTGTTCTTGGATGTTGTTTGGTAGAGACATGATGATTTGTTTAAGTTCTTCTGTATATTGTATAGTAGGGTCTTCGGTGAGTTCTCTACAGTAAGCTGTATCTGACAGCTGTCTGTGTGCCTCTTTAATGTAATCCTCTGTGCTCATCACAACCACAGCTCCAACCTTGTCAGCTTTTATTACAATGTTATGGTTGTTATTCAGAGTTTGTATTGCCCTCTTTTCTAGTGGTATAATATTATACAGGAGTTTCTGCTGTTTGCTAAGGATTTGGGAGTTTATTCTTCCATGGAAGCAGCTGATGTAGGCGTCCAACTTGGGGTTACGTCCACTCCGAGAGGTCCAGTCTGATGTTTTCTTTGTGCTGTCATAATGAGTTGTTTGAGTGTGATTTTTATCAAAGAAATATTCTTTTATACAAAGCCGTCTAAAAAATTCTTCTATCTCCCCACAGAATCTAATGTTATCAAATTCCTGTGTGGGGCAGAAAGTTAAGCCCTTGGATAATACAGATGTTTCAGCCCGTGTAAGTTCTTTATTAGATAGGTTGACCACTGGTGGTTGTTGCAGTGTATTATCTTATTCACCAGTGTTAGTGCTGTGGGTTACTTCCCCTGGATGAGTCAAGATGTTGTTGTAGCTGCTGTCTTGTAGTTCTTTGAGTTTCCTCCTCTTCTGTGATAGGGCTGCCTGGAGAGCTTTTTGATAATGTGTTTGGAGATCACAAGTAAATTCTGATAATGCATTGCAGTTGTTTCCTTGAAGGGTGTGTGAAAGTTCAGAAAATCTATTTTTAAGGTGAGATTTAATAGCATAAATCTGATGAATAAGGTGATTCCTGAGTTTCTCAGATGTCCTGCGACAAAGTTGTTCTGCATACCTTGAATTGTATGTAGTTTGCAGTAGGTTGTAGATCCGAAGTCTTTTAGGAATAATGTTCTGTTTTTTTGCATGCAGTTAGGAAGTAGATGTCACTGTCAAATTTGGCTTCCTGTTTCTTCATGTTGCACAGTTGCCATTTCAGACTACGATTTGCGGTATCTTCCATAGTTTTGTAAAAAGAGATTTCAGCTGTATTGGTCCTTGCAAAACAAGAGAAGATGGAAGGTTTGATACCTTTTATTGGACCAGCAAGTGTCTTGTACAAAGATGGAATTATACACAAGCATTTGGGGCCACACAGGTCCCTTCTTCAGGTGAATAGAAAAACTGAGCAACATGCAGTATTTATATCCACTGTGGAGCAATTAAAAATCAGGAAGTGAAGTAGGAAGGCGATAAAGTGGACTAGAGATGAAAGTCTAAGATGCAAAAAATAAAAACATGAGAAGAAATGGGGAAGGGAGCATAGTAGGAGCAGGTCAGTAGGAGATCAAAGGAAGCTAAAGGGAAGACAAAAGCATGCAGATAGGATCTGAGATCAGAGGCTGACTGAAAGAGTAGAATCGACAGGAGATGCCTAATAGATGCAAGGAAATCAAGAAATTAGTAGAAACAAGAGAACAAAGGTCTAGATAAACAGAGGTGTGAAAACAAGAGGGAGTAGGTGGGACTGAGCTCAGGAGTTAATAGGAGAGGCAGGGAGGATATGAGTTATAGGTAAAAAAACAGAACAGACAGAACTCAGAGGAAAAAATATAATATTCAGAAAGATACAGAACCAAAGTGTGATGAACAGAGATATGATTTAATATACAATAAAAAAGAATTACAGTTTACCATAATGGGTCATGAAACCAATGTCCTGATTCAGTCCAGAAATGTTAGATTTAAGTTGTTTTATATATTTCAATTCCCATGTCCTTCTGTCCTGTGTGTTTCTGAAGTTGCCTCTTAGTATCAAGACAGATAAATCCAGCACAGAGTGATCTGTTTGTGAAAAATGGTTTCCTACTGGAGTGCTGATAATCTGGTTTACTATAGTGTGGCGGTGGTGAGTCATCTTTTTTTTCAGTGATTGGCTAGTTTCCCCAATATAGCAACCATTTGTGCACTTCTTAAGAATAGCAAGGTATTCCAGGCCTTGGAAATATAACTTTTTCTAGTTATACTTACCTCCTGAAAGCAGGGGAAACATAGCTAATAGATACATACTGTATGCCATTTGCTTGTAAAGTGAAAGTAGCCTGAAAGTGTAACTACTAAAGGGATTCCAAACTAAAACAGGAAGGAAGAGGTGGGATTGTTTCAGTTTCCCATTGGGGAAAACTGGGAGAGGCAGCTGAATGTAGTCTTCAGTTATGATTCAGTAAGTATTTAAAAAATTGCACTTTGACGACCATTGTAGATCAATTTCTAATATTCTTTCAGTAATAATTTACTCTTAAATTCTGTTTAATACGTCTTAGAATTTAGTATTCTTTGAGGTTGTATTCTTCTGATGATGATTAAAGATGATTACAAATGACTAAAATTAGTCTTCAAAGACAAATTAATGACAGGGGAGGGGCATGTCAAACTAATTTCATAGATTTCTTTGACTGCTTTACCAGGGAGGTGGGTCAAGGAAGAGCAGTGGATATGGCCTGTCTGAACTTCAGTAAGGCTTTCAACATCATGCCACACAAGAAGCTAGTTATGAAACTAAGAAGCCTGGTGGGAAAGAAAGTGACAAGCTGGGTATTAAACTGGTTATGGGATAGGAGGCAAAGGGTGGTGGTAGACGGTAGCCAGTCAGGCATTAGGAAAGTGACTAGTAGGGTGTCACAGGGTTCGGTGCTGGGATCGGTCCTCTTCAATGTCTTCATAAGCAACATTATGGAGGGGCTTGAGAGTAAGCTGTGTCTCTTTGTGGATGATACAAAAATCTGCAACAGGGTTTACACTCAGGAAAAGTTGGAGAGGATGCAAAGGGGTCTGAGAAAATTAGAGGAATGGTCTAGAGGGTGGCAGCTGGGTTTCAATGCCAAAATGTGCAAGGCTATGCATTTAGGGCTGTGGAACCCAGGGGCTGTGTATAAGATGGGAGGAGTAGAGCTTACAGTTACCAAGCAAGAATGCGACCTGGGGTCCTCATATCTGATGACCTAAAGTCACTGGGCAGTGTGACAAAGCAGTGGAAATAGCTAGCAGGATGCTGGGGTGCATTAGGAGATGGCTTTCTAGCAGGAGGATGGAGGTAGTGCTGCCATTGTATCGCTCACTGGTGAGGCCCCACCTGGAGTACTGTGTCCACTTCTGAAGGCCGCACCTCCACAATGACATGAAAGGGTGGAGGTGGTAGAGAAGAAGGCAACCAAAATGGTGAGAAGGTTGCATGACAAGACATATGAGAAAAGGCTGTAAGAACTCAACATGTACTCCCTGGAAGACAGGAGAGTGACATGGGACAAGACTGAAACCAACAAGTACCCACAGGAATGAATGAGGTGCAAGTGGAGAGTCTATTTCAATGCAAATGGAGGGTCTATTTCAGAGAAAGGAAAACACTAGAACAAGGAGCAAGCAATGATGCAAAGAGGGGGAAGCTTAGGAGAGATGTGCATAAATACTTCTTCATGGAAAGGGTGGTGGATGACTGGAACAGCCTGCTAGAGGAAGCAGTGGGAGCAAAGACTGTGGGGAGCTTCAAGCATGCATGGGATAGGCACAGGGGCATATTATGTAGGGGAAAGGGAGGAGGGAGTGACATCTAGGACCAACTAGTGTCAGTGGTGATGGAATAGGCAGGGACAAAGGGGAGACAGGATGGGCCTTAAAGACCTTTTCTGCCAACAAAATCCATGTTTCTATGTTTCTTTAATACTAAATTTAGTATTCGACTTTGGTGATGGTTATTTTGGCAAAGCCATGCCAATGGAATGCTTGATGTCATGCATGTATTCGAGCCATTTTCTTGAGTCAGCTACAAAGTTGTACATAGGCAGTAGTACCATCACTTACTATTTGGATGACTTTCTGCTCATCGGTACAGCTGGGTTTGGGAGATACGGTGTGACACTGATGGGTTTCAGGTGACTTATGGTGCATTTTTGGGTCCCCTTGGTGGAGGAAAAGCTGATGGACCCCATTATTTGGCCAATGCAGCAACCGGGAATATTCTCTCATTCAAGTATTGCTGGACTAAAGATTAAAGGAGTTGGCTCTGAGCTTGTCCAGGTGGGAAGCAATTGCTGTTTGAATACTTTAAACTTATATGGAGGTAGTGCATTCCTCTGGGGAGAGGAGGTAATTTTTGGGCCATTGCCACGGAAACGACAGTCACCAGGCTTCCTGGTAGGACTGCACTGTGGGATTGACGAGGCTTACCTTGCTCTTCAGTCCCTTGGATATTTGTAACATACTGTGCACAGAGTAATTTGGTGCATAAAAGCAGGGGATAGGCTTTTCCAAATAAATTAAGTCCACCACATGAGGTGGCAGTAGTTTTATTATTTTTAACAGTTGCACAGTTACTTTGGAGGAGTCGGGGGACAGGAAGTGACCTGGAGATACTTCCTGCCCACCCAGTATAAAAAAGGAGCCCCACACGAGCAGGAGTGAGCAGGAGCGGGGCGAGCGTGCAGTTCCGTGTGCAGAGACACATGCGTTGCATGTCTGCTGTGTCCGCTGTGGACACTGGTGGACAGGTGGGGAAAATATTGCCAATGTCTCTAATGTAGGGAAGTGGAATAATGCTAAGGGACACAGGGAAGACAAGGTGCAACCAATTCCATTATGGCACAAGGTAAACCTAAAAGGGGTAATTGTAAAAAGTCATGTACTGTATGTAAAATGTACACAGAGGCTGCTGTTTGCAGTGAGTTCACGTGTGAAAAATGTCAGTTGGTGGTTACACTGCAAGGGGAAATTCAGCAGCTTATGCAAAGACTGGAAACTCAAAAAGAGATTGTGAGGTTGGAGAGTTTTATTGACAAAGTAGCCAATAATTTTTATTTATTTAGTTTTTGTTGACCGGATAAGTGCACTAGACAAATCCTGCCTATTTTCAGGCACAACCCAGGGTGAGGGGGATACAGATGAATGCCAACTGAACTTGAACCACATTAAGCTGTTTGTGGTATTTTTAGTGAATGAGGGAAATTTGGTCAGGACATTGGGGAAATTCCCCTACTGCATTGCTGGCAGTAGGGGGACTTGCTGTTTGTGAGCTAGGTCACTTTCGGTCAGACCTGGGAGAAGATGGACGTCTCGGAGGAAAGAGAGTGGTTGTTGGGCTCTGCTTTAATTGCTGAGGAGATTAATGTGATGGATGAAGCCATTCTTACAAATAAGGAACCAGAAGATGGTGAAGTTTTTGTGTCTACAGAGGATTTAACACAAATGGAATTACTGCCAGTGAAAAATATGGAAATGCCTATAGTTACTGTTACAGAGGACCTTCAGGAGCAGCTTAAACTTCAGCTTGAAGTTCTTGTGCAGGAACAAGACCGTCTGAGAAAACAGCTGTTTTTGTTACATTCTACAGCTCAGCCTGTCAATTCTCCGAATCAGGCTGTCATCTGTCAAGACTCTAAGGTTACTGAGGAGGCTCCCAATACGGAACGGTCGGGTGAGTTACTATAAGTCTCAGATTCTTTGCCTAAGGAAAAAATACTTTCCAGAGATTCTCAGTTGGCTGGCAGTGGAGAATCTGGTGTGGTTCAATGCCGAGAGCCATTACAGGAATCGGGAACACTTGCATTCAGAGAAGATTTACGAGATCTATAAAGGGTTTAAATGAATTGCCATATGAAGCAAGATTGTCATCTCTCAATTTGTATTCCCTTTATTATAGAAGGTTTACGGGAGTTTTGTGTTTTTTATATAGAATAATGGGAGATGACAAACGTCGGGCAGAGATTGTTATCCAGTGTAAGACTAACTGGTGCAGTAGTAGGAGACATAATAAACTTGTCCATTTTAATTGGAACCATAACCTAAGGAAGAGCTGGTTTAGTCAAAGGGTGGTGGTACCTTGGAATGCGCTTCCATTAGTACTCGTGGATAGCCCGAGTATGAATAACTTCAAAGTTAACTTTGACCGACATTTCAGCAAAATAAAAACTCAATTCTAAATTTGGTGTTGGCAAGCAATTATGGACATAAGTCTGCTAGCTTGAAATTACCTATGAAACCTATAAAACCTATGAAGTACCTTGGGGGGCTGAACCTTCACCTCAATTTCTTATGTACATGATGCCATCCACCATTAGCTTCACCCCAAACTTGGTGCACTTTACATAAAGGAAGTACCCTGCCTCCTGCCCGACATGAGATAGTCTCAAAGATGACACTCCTCATCTTCACCTATAGTGACATAATATACACAGTTGTGCTCCCAACTCCACCCTGGCCAGACTGGATCCCCTCTTTCGCTCCTTTTGCCATTTTGCCCTGGACTGTCCACTGCCCACCACTGCTCCCTCTTCCCTTTCCTTCCCCCTCTCTTGAGGCCAGCTACTTCACCCATTGTGCTTCCTTTAACTCATAATACTGGTTTGGTTCCCTCCCTTTTACCTTGCTTCCTTCCTAACTTATCCCCCTACAACTTCTTACCATGTTATCAATTCTTGCTCTCACTCAGTCACACTCCCCTCAAGGAATTTTACTGCTGGTCAAGCTGCATTCTCCTTCTGGTTCCCCAAACTTTGATGTTCTCTTCCCCTTATCATACACTCTGACCCTTTATACTGCTTACTTACCTCTCTTCTCCGTGATGTCAATGCTTACTACTGCAGCTGCCTCTGTTACTGGACCCTAAGCTGCTGCTCCCCACCCTCCTTCCTCTGCTTCCCCTTTGCCCTGAACCTACACTAGAGCAATACTCTCTTTCACCCTCCCCAATCTACAACCAGGTCTTGTCAGACCAACCTGACAGTGTTCTTTTACTGGCTAACCAGGGAAGTTGACAAGGAGCATGCAACAGACTTACTCTGCTTTGACTTTAGCAAGACCTTTGACTTGGTGCTACACAGAAGACTGCTGAAAAAGATGAGGGATTAGAGAACACCTAAGCAAACAGTAAGGTGGGTCAGTAGTTTGCTAGAGGGGAGGCAGCAGAGAGCTGTAGTGAACTGGGTCAGATCAGTGGAAAGAAAGGTCACCAGCAGAGTACCACAGGGATCTGTCCTCTACCTAGTCCTCTTCAATACTGTATCGTCATCAGCAACATGGAAGAGGGAATCCTGGATGGGTGACACTACACTCTGTGGAAGAGTTGACAACCTGGAGGGGATACAGCAATTGTAGAGAGATGTAAAAAGGTTAGAAAGTTGGTCCAAAACATGGCAACTGAAATCCAATGCCAAGAAGTGCAAACTGATGTGCTTAGGGAACAAAAAATCCCAGAACACAGTATTATATGGGAAAGGTTCAGTTGAGCACAACATCAGAAGTAAGGGACCTAGAAGTCATCATTAGTGACTCCTTTAAACAAACCAGCCAATATAACAAAGCCCATAACAAGGCTAGCAGGATGCTAGGGTGCATTGCGAGGGGGGTTGACAGTAGGAAACAGGAGGTATAGTTACCTCTGTGTAGCTCACTGGTGTGGCCACACCTGGAGTAATGTACCCAGTTGTGCAGTCCCCACCTGAAAGAGGACAGGGACAGACTATAGACAGTACAATGCAGGGTGGCCAAGATGATTCATGACCAGGAGGAAAGATTCTGTGAGGATCATCAAAAGGTGCTGAACATGCATTAACTCAAAACCAGACAAGAAGGGGGCATGATAAAAACCTTCAAGTTCTTGAAATAAATAAATAAGGTGAGCTGTGAAGAGCTAAATATCAGGACAGAGAAGCAAGGATGCAGGGTCACGAGTGGATTATAATGGGGGAAGGTTTAAAACGTACGTAAGGAAGTATTATTTACAGAAAGAGTGGCTAAGCAATAGAAAGGTCTGCTGGCAGAGGTAGTGGCTGCCAAACCCATAAATGGCTTCAAACACAACTAGAATAGTGCCAGGTGAGCAGCAGATAAGGAAGTAAAGGAATCAGCACTCACCTCCCCTTTCTGAAGAAATACAGCACTGGAAACTGACAGCTGGTTCTCACATTGGTGCTTTCTTTAATTAAATATGACCTAGTGCAGGTGATTCATCAGTGCAAATACACAAACAGTAGTGTTGGAGATTAAAACAAAGGCATGCAATGGCAGTCCATCTAGACGTCGCCTGGCATCTCCGAGCTTATGTTTCACGCCTTGCATATCCTCAGAGCTTAGTAGCTACTCAGAGAGATAAAGAAGGTGGAAACACAAAGGCCAATAGAGAGAATAAGGTAAGCAATGACCCCACAAGGACAACAGGTCCTGTGGTATGACAGGATAACACAGGCAGACTAGATGGACTGATTACCTTTTTCCTGCTGCATCATATATGTTTCTGTGTTTAAAGGTCTGTTGCTGAAAGCACATGGCAGAGGTATTTAATCAGCTTCACAACTTTCCGCTGTGGGGAGGTGAGATATTGAGTTAGAGCGGGGGCTCAAGAACTATGTCCCTCACATGTTAGTTAGAACAGGCCACCAGGTGCTATTAGGAATCAACTTGCGAGCATAACATTTTTTCTAAAGTTGTAGGGTGCATGAGATGTGACAAAAACCTAGTCAATGTGTGTTTTCCATCCCACTTTAAGGAATCATAGATTTACCTGCTGTCCCGTGGGCAATTTGTGCCATTTGTGTAATGTTTGTGAAGAGTTTTTCATGTGTTTTAATTATACTGTTAATGTAAATAATGTACTGGCACTGAAGTAGTAAAGCTGTGGCCTTTCTACCAAGAAGGAATTGGAAGTGTAGTGTTTTAATTTATTGAGGGAGTTCAAGTGTCCTGGAAAGCAAAGGACACTGCCCACAGGCGTGTTTGTAGAGAATGCAGACTGGAGAATTCCATTGCAGTTCTCTTGTCTCTGAAGTGTCAGTCTGCACTTTTCACAAAGTTTAGGGATTCTTCTTTTAATACAGAAAACGGTAACACTGTATGTGTCAGTTAGCTACATTGCAGTTACAGTGTAACTACACTGTAACTACATTACAATTGCAATGTAGTTGCATGAACTTAACTACAGTGCAATTATCCTCCTTGCATATAATTAATGATTACTTACCATGCAGTTACACTTACACTTAAAATAAAATTTCACCAAGAAAGCTAATGATCTTTCAACGATATTAAGAGGGAAGGGTGTACAAACTGCTGGCAGACTTCTTTCATGAATATTTTATTTGGAGGAAAGGGATTATTAAGAGTTAATGGTGAGAGCTCAAATGAGTATTAAAAAACAGGACTGACCAAGTAATGAAAATTCGTATAAACTCCTATAAATGTACTGTATAGCAGGTTGAATTCATGTCCCACAGATTTCGCGCAGTTCAACCTGCTATACATATTTGCTTCCGATTGAAATCACACGGCTATTAGGTTCAGTAATACTGTTAAATTAATGTCATCTCATCAATCTGCACTGTGCTATAAAGTCTGCCATTAGTTGCTCACTTTTTTCTTGCCCTCATCTCTGATCCCAGTATCTGGTATCCATTCATCAGTCTACTGCATGGAGATGTCTCTTCCTCAATGGATTAAGTCAGGATCACAAAACAAAAGGAAATATCCTTTAGAGCCGAGCGCGTTGGACAGTGAAATACTGGCTGAGAGTTCTGGGGTGGAGTCGCATGTTGCAGCGTCTGTTGTTAGGGAACTGGCAGCTTGATCCCCTCCTCCTTCAAAGAAAAGCAGACCTGCAGGCTATGCACACTACACCCCTGACCTGTGGTTTAAACTCGGCAAGTATGCAGTCGAGAATGGTATGATGGCAGCTGTCCGCTTCCACATTTCACAACTGGGCACTGCAATTAATGAAGGTACAGTCTGCGAGTTTAAAGCAGACTACCTGGCAGCTTTTAATAAAGCAGCTGGCCCCACCAATCTGTCGCCCTTACTTCCCCAAAGGCCCCGAGACAGGCCAACACACCTGTCAGACAATTTCGAGGAGCAACTAAAAAAAATCATTTGGTCAATGCGCACAAAGGGTGCGGTAGTTAATGCCAGGGTGATAGACGCCATCGCCGTTGGCATTGTAAAAGCGAACTCCCCTCAGTTGTTGTGTGAGAATGGTGGTCATCTGCAGCTGACCACAAAATCGGCGTTTTTTTTTTTTTTATCGCATGGGGTTCAGTAAAAGGAAAGGGACCAAGGTTGTTAGAAATGTCCTATCAACTTTCCCAACTTAAAGGCTGTTTTTTTAAACCATATAGCTGAAGCTTGCACCCAGGAGCTCATACCGCCGAGTTGGTAGTCAACTTAGATGAAACAGGTGTTAACATTGTTCCAGTGTCACAGTGGACCATGGAGGCAACCGGGTCTCGCTAGATATTGTTTACAGGCCTTGGTGACAAATGCCAGGTGTCTACTATTTTTTTCTTTTAGTGTGAAGAACAAGCGAAAGTGCAGTAAATGTTTTAAGAAGCATGGTCTGTAAGTACTGTACCTTGGATTGTTTTAAGGATTCTACTCAGTGCCATATGATCTGCTTATCTTTTTTCCTTTTTTTTGGTTTAGGAGATGAGGAGAAGAGGACTGAATAAGACTGATTGAGACACAGTGAACAGACTGGCCATTTTAACTGCTAAAACACCAGTACCTTGGAGTTGTTTTTTGAGGGATTTGGTTACTTAGTTACAATTCATTAGTCAATTTAAATAAGAACTGACACCGACTTTAAACTGTTCTCAGCTTGCATTAATGTGATGTGTGAGTAGGCTGCAAATACCTGTATGAATGAATGTCACAGGAGGTGATTAAGTAGCCATGAGTGGCTGTTAACTTCTTTGTGAGAGAGCTCTACTTGAGTTCACAGTTCACAAAGCAGACACTATATATCACGTTTATTTCGCGTTCCATTTAATTTTGCAATAGAAGTGCTAATAGCGAATATAGCAAAATTAAAAGGAAAGCGAAATATACCTGCTATACAGTATTAGTGAAATAACTCACAGCAAAAACATATTTAACAAACATGGAGCACTATGAAAGAAGGAGATATTCAAAAATGAAGAGTGAGATTGGACCGGATTTCATAAAAGTAAAAATAAAGTCCTTCGTTTCCTGGAAAGAAACTACCCAGAATTAACCATTTGGAGCGCGATAATTACGTCTCCTCCCAAATGTGGACTTGGCTGGCATGTAGGTGAGGTCAGAGGTTGAATTTGTGTAGCTATTGCCCTAGTGAGCCCACCTGAAACAAATACTGGGAGTAGAACCTACATTCACCAATTCTTTTCCAGTCCTTTGCAGCCCCAGGCTACACTTTCTACAAACCTCAAAGGTTCCTCTGGATGGGATTTAAGATGTACAGAATACTGGATGGGCAACTGTGCACAGTCAGCCCGTGCTGCCACAGAAGTGTTCTGATAACATCAGACCGCAACAGCAATGCTTGAGAGATCCTAGGGAATCAAAACTCTGAGGTGGCAGCACTGACTGGTCACACCAAGAGTTCCACATCCAGTATTTTTAATTGTGCATAGTGCCCCAAAGAATCACGAGTCCTTCTGGCGCTCACCTGATACTTTTTGAGAAAACTGCAACCTCCGTCATGAGAGTTTACTTTCTCTTTCTGCTGTTTGATGTGCATGCAGCGGTTTTCTGTTCAGATTAACAGGTTGGTTGTGCAATTAAGAAAACAGTGGAAACTTGTTGTACCACAGAAGAGAACAATGGCATTCCATGACCTTTGAACTGTGGTACAACAAGATTTCTGCAGGCATGGATTTCCATGCAGAACAAAGCCTCTCACTATGCACTATAATGTGGAAAAAGACTTTTTGCCCAGGGGGTGCCAGCGGTGGGGGTGGGGGTGGGTGGAGGGATGCCTCTAGCACTTACTCACTGAAGGGCATTATCTCACACATCAGGCCCAATAAGGAGGGCTTCATAGTAACTATAACTTTTCTGATGGTGTTTTTGAATTAAGATAATTCTAAAACAGCAGGGAAGACCAGCTGGCAACCTGGGTTCGGAGAAAAGCTTGGGCCATTAGGGACTGGTAGGGAAGAAGAGGATCAAGCCTGCCAGAGGCCACTGTCTTCCTGCGGGGAGGGAAGACAGCTGGCTCAGCCACAATACTACCACCTGGATGAACACAGGTAGCAGTGCAGTCAGAGCAGCTTCATGGGGAGGGGGGAATGCTGGCTGGTGTCACCCTATGCATGGTTTAGTGCCTGAGCATGCGCACCCTAGCCACTGGTGCCTGAAGGCACTGGAACAGAAAGCGTGAAAAAACTGCAGCAGTCACTTTTGACAGGGCTCGGAATTTGGCACCCTGAGGCCAGTAAGGGAACACAGCGGGATGAAGATAGGGAGGCATACCAAACTGCCCTAAGGGAAGCAGGGAAGGCAGTAAGGCAGGCAAAGTCCCAAACTGAGGAAACACTAGCACGAACAGTAAAAGAAGGTGACAAGACTTTCTATAGATACATTAGTGAAAGAGAAAGTCCAGAGGGTATTGCTAAGCTTAATGGAGAAAGGGAGCATGTGAGGAGGAGGACCCTGTAAAGGCATCTATCCTAAATAGATACTTTTGCTCAGTATTTACTGAAGAGAAGGTAGGGCAGGGCCCACAGCTCAGCATCATGGACACAGGGGGAGGGAGGTGAGCACTACTCCCTTCACAAAGAAAGGGTCCTACAAGAGCTTGCTAAGCTCAGGGTGGATAAGGCAATGGGACCTGATGGCATACATCCCAGGGTACTAAGGAGCTAAAGGAGGAACTAGCAGAGCCATTAGCAGAATTGTTTAGTGAGTCTCTGAGCACAGGAGAGGTCCCAGAAGACTGGAGAAGGGCTCATGTGATCCCGCTCCACAAGAGTGGTAGCAGGAGGAGGCGGGGAACTACAGACCAGTCAGTCTTACCTCAGTAGTGGGCAAGATTATGGAGGCACTCCTTAAGGAAAGGATAGTGCAACACCTGGAATCCATAGGGCACAGGATCCAAGACAGCATGGGTTTACAAAGGAAGGTCCTGTCAAACTAATCTCATAGATTTCTTTGACTGGGTAACCAGAGTGGTGGACCAAGGGGAGCAGTTGATGTCCTACCTTGACTTCAGCAAAGCTTTGACACTGTTCCACATAGAAGATTGATAAATAAGTTAGGTAGGCTCAGGGTGGGTCAGAAGTTGGTCAACTGGGTGGCAAACTGGTTGACTGGCAGAAAACAGAGAGTGGTGGTAAATGGTATACAGTCAGAAGAGATGCAAGTCACAAGTGGGGTACCTCAGGGATCAGTCCTGGGGCCAGTCCTATTCAACATCTTCATTAGTGACCTCGCAGATGGACTAGAGGGTAAGGCTTGTCTGTTTGCAGATGACACCAAGATCTGCAACAGAGTAGATGATCCAGATGGGGTGGGCATCATGACATGAGAAGAGAAACCCTGAAGCCACTTATAGGCTGGGAGGGGAGTTGCTAGCAGTCACAAAGGAAGAAAGAGACTTGGGCATCATCATCACTGATGACCTAAAATCATCCAAGCAGACCTCTAAAGCAGTAGGTAAGGCTAGGGGGGTGTTAGGGTGTATTAGTAGGGGTATCACAAGTCGGAAGAGGAAGGTAATAATCCTCTGTACAAGACACTAGTTAGGCCCCATCTGGAGTACTACGCAGTATTGGAGGCCACACCTTCACAAGGACATTAACCAAATTGAGGCAGTCCAGAGAAGGGCAACCAAAATGGTGCAGGGACTGCATCAGAAAACATATGAGAACAGATTAATGGAGCTCAATATGTATACCCTTGAGCAAAGGAGGAGAGAGGTGATATGATCGAAACATTCAAACACCTTAAGGGCATAAACAAGGTGAAAGAGTCTAACATGTTTAAATATAAGAAAAATTGCAGGACAAGAGGACACAGCATGAGATTAGAGGGAGGCCGATTAAGGGGGAATGTGAGGAAATTCTTTTTCACAGAAAGGGTGGTAGATGCATGGAATAGCTTACCACAAGAAGTGGTGGCTATGAATACAGTGCAGGGCTTCAAACAGGCATGGGATAGGCATAAGGGAGCAATACAAATGACTATGAATAGATAGGTCACTGACAGAGCAAAGGCCGATGGCACATTTATAAGGTAGAAAAAGAAATGGGCAGACTGGATGGGCCTTGCGGTCCTTATCTGCCGTCAACTTCTATGTTTCTAAGTAACTTCTAAGCAACTTGAATAAGACTGAAATTTAACATAGAACATAGAAACACAGAATTTGTCATCAGATAAGGACTAGTTGACCAACCTAGTCTGCCCAGTTTGTCCCTGCCTATGCTGTCACTGCAGATCCTACCTGATCTCTGGCTACTCCCTACCCCACACACACACTTTTCTACTAAGATCCCTTTGTGCCGGGGTGTGTGGCTAGCAGCCGACAGCATCGGTCGCACTCCAAAGAGCTCCTGCACTACCTCTGGGAATGCCTCTTAAATTTAGCTTTTTTTTTACAAGTGGAATCTGTACTAATTGAACATAACTCTCGAGACAGAAGAGAACTGGAGTTACCCACTGACTTTTGAGACTGTGCACAATGGGGAACCCTCGCAAGATGGGATAACAAGACTCAGGCTGAGGGAACCCAGGCAAGAGGCCTGATGGCGCCGACCAACATGCCCTCATGGCTGAAGCAACCGGAGAGAATGAGCCATCTAATAGCGTTGTTTTACAGGCAGTTCAAGCCCTAGATAAATCAATGCAAGCCCTCAATGCAAAAATGGGATCTTTTTAATATGAGGGTATCCGACTTGGAGACTAACGTTACAACAGTCTCGGTGGAGTCATGTCTGGTGAAGGAATCTGCTGACAAAACTTCTGCAGTAACTGCGGGGCTTGTTTCCAAGAATAAAATCCTTTGGCTCCATCTAGAGGACCTTGAAAACAGAGCTCAGTTGGGGCATGTTCGTCTCCTCGGGGCCCCTAAGGGTTTTGAAGGGGATGATTTATGTAATTTTGTCTCCCAGCTCCTCTTAACTAACTTGGGCCTCTCATTCACTGACCTCATCTTTAACACCCACAGGATTATACCACGGAGGAAAGCTACAGACCAAGATCAGCCTCGCACTATCCTGATTGTTACAATGGGCCAGCATATAAGGGACATAATCCTTCAGGCTGCAAAAAACAAGGGCCCTTTATAGTTGTTGGATAGCTCCAGGATCTTCTTCTTTGCAGATCTCAGTTATAACACTCATCAAAGAAGGAAGGCCTTTGATGCAGTCAAAGGGGAGCTAAAGTCTTTAGGGGTTAAGCATTCTTTATTGGTGCCCGTGAAGCTTAGAATTTCCTATTCAGGTAAAACTTATGTTTTTACTGATCCATCAGAAGCAGGCAAAAGACTGACTAAGATCAAAGAGGACTTTATGCACAATGCATTACATCCTGAAGAGACTGATGAGGGCTGAAAGAAGCCTAAAGTAACTATTTGTAGCTTAATAATTCCCTTGGTGTGGTTACCTATTAATAGGAACAGTCTCTGGGTTCCTATGAGACCAAAGGCTCTTCTTTATTCCTTGTATATAATTTTACAGTTCCCTATCTGATGTTATCTTTAGCATAAGAATGGTAGTTTCAGGGGCATGCAGACTCTATGGTTTTCCCCATTTATAGAAATTATTGAATGCCGAATTATACATGGACTTTATTACAAGTCACTGGTTGGCTTTAATGGGTCTTGCACCCTGGGACATTTTCGGACCTTTAGATCATCTGGTATTTAGTCCACGGTCATGGCTGCATTTTAGCACTCTGAAAAAACGTTATTGTTATACATGCTGAAAACTCAGTAGGACTTCCCCCACCTATGCTGTAACCTTGGGTGAGAAGTAACATATCCTGATTTATTCAATGTACATTTATTACTTACTATTACTTGGAACCAAGAAAGATTTGTATCAGACCTGATATAAGAAATAAAAATAAAGTATAAATAAAAAAAAAAGATTCCTTTGTGCCTATCCCATGTATTCATGAAGCCCTCCACTGTTTTAATTCCTTTCAACTCCACTGGTAGACTGTTTCAGGAGTCCACCACTCTTTCAGTGAAGAAATGCTATACTTTCTCACATCCATCCTACACTTTCTCCCTCTGAGCTTCATTGTCTGCCATCTTGTTCTGGTGCACATTTTCCTCTGAAAAATGCTCCACTCTTGTACCTTGTTCACCCCCTTGAGTTCCTTACATGTAATTATCATGTACCCCCATCCCATTTCTCTTCCAGGATGTACATTTTAAGATCCCTCATCCTCTTCTCATAGGGCTTTTGATGCAACCCCTGCACCATTTTAGTTGCCCTCTTCTGGACAGTCTTTACCTTGTCTATGCCCTTCCTGAAATGTGGTCTACAGAACTGGACACAGTACTCCAGGCAGGGTCTCACCAACGATCTATACAGTGGCAGCACCACCTCTCCCCTTCTGCTGGTAATTCACCTCCCTATGCACCTCAGCATCTCACTGGCTTTGCCTACTGCCTTATCGTACTGTCCTGTCACCTTGAGGTCATCAGATATGATAACCCCAAGGTCTCTTTCTTGCTTCATGATTGTCAGTACCACCCTTCCCCATTTTATACACCACCCTGGGTTTCTGTGTCCTAGGTGCATGATTCTGCACTTTTTTTGCATTGAAGTCCAGCTGTCATACAGTACCCTTGACCACTCTTTTAGTTTTCTCAGGTCTCTGCTCATTCTCTCCACTCCCTCCAGAGTATCTACTCTACTGCAGATTTTGGTGTCATCTGCAAAGAGGTATACCTTCCTTCCCAGCACTTCTGCAATGTCACTTTTGAAGACATTGAAGAGGACTAGTACAAAGACTGAGCCCTGAGGTGCCCACTGATCACTATCCCCTCATTAGAGTGAGGGCCATTTACCACCACCATCTGTCTATCCATAAAGAAATTCCTTTCCCAGTTTACCACCTTTGGTCCCACCCCAAAACTGCCCAGTTTCCTTATAAACCTCTTGTGTGGTACAGTATTGAAGGCCTTGCTGAAGTCAAAGTAGGCTATGTCCACTGCCACCCCACTCCCCCATCTATTTCACTGGTCACCTAGATGAAGAAGTCGATCAGGCTTGTCTGATATGACTTCTCCCTGTGAATCCATGCAGCCTGGGCTTGTAACTCACTGAATTCAAGACACACATCACTAATTTTTCTTTTAATAGTGCTTCCATTAATTTTCCTACCACTGATGTTATACTGACCAGCCTATAGTTCCCAGCCCCTCCCTGTTGCCACTGTTATGGAGTTGGACTACATCTGTCCTCCAGCCCTCTGGAACCACTCTTGTTTCCAGTGAGTTGTTGAACAGGGCTGTCAGAGGTATAGCCAATATCTCCCTGATTCCCATCAGCACCCTTGGATATATTCCATCCGGTTCTATAGCCTTGTCCACTTTCAGATTTGCAAGTTCTCTCAGGACTCTTTCCTCAGTGAATGGACTTGTGTCCACCTCCCTCCACCCCCCCAGTGTTCCTGCTACTTTCATGTGGTCTGTCCCCATCTCCCTCCACTGTGAAGACTGAGAAGAAGTACCTGTTCAGGATATCCACTTTTTTCTGACCCTCCTCTGCGCAATCTCCCCCTGCCCTTCTTACCCTCACTATCTTCCTCTTTTCACTTAGGTGTCTGAAAAAAGTTGTGTCCCCATTTGCTACCCCTTTGAGTCCTTTCCTCTGTTTGCACCTTTGTGACCCTCACTGCTTTCCCTGCTTCCCTTTGCTTTACCTGGTACACCTCCCTATCCTCTTCCCTCTGCGTCTCTCTGAACCTTCTGAATGCTACCCCTGTAGCCTTTACCTTCACAGCCACTTCTCTCGAGAAACATGGTGGTTTATTTTTCCCTCTTGCTTTTGCTCACTTCCTTAACACAGAAGTTTGTTGCCTTTAATATGCCCTCCTTCAATTTACCCCACTGTTCTTCTACCCCACCCTAGTAATCAACACCCAACTAGGTTGCCTCTGAGGTATTCATCCATTTTTATAAAATCCACAATCCTGAAGTCCAAAACCCTTGTCCTTGTGTGGTTTGTCTCTGCTGTTGTCTTTATGTTAAACCACACTGTACGGGGATCGCTGGTCCCCAGGTGACATCCTACCTTGACATCTGTAACACTTCCCTGTTTGTGAGCAGCAGGTCCTGTATTGCTTCATCTTGAGTGAGTTCTTTGGCTAGTTGCCTGAGATATGCCCCCTGAAGGGAGTCTAGGATGGCCCTGCTTCTAACCAAGGCTGCAACTGGAAGGCTAAAATCTACATCTGGCGGACTGAAGTCCCCAACCAGCAGCATCTCCCCCTTTTCTGCCATCATGATAATGGCTTCCTCTAGTGCCTTATCCAATTCTTCTACCTGTGATGGAGGTGTGTATATCAACCCAGCATGAACAGTGTCTCCAGCTCCTGTCTCCAGGGTGATCCACAGTACCTCCAACTCATCCTTTACCCCTAGGTTCCCTTGCTCTTCTGTCTGTCTGATATCCTCTCTCACAAATAGCATGACCCCTCCACCCTTTCTCCCCTCTCTGTCCCTTTTGAACCGAGAGTAGCCTGGTATGGCTATGTCCCAATCATGGTTCTCAGTGCACCATAACTCAGTTATGGCCACAAGATCCAGGTCTGCTTCTGTCATGATGGCATCCAGGTCTGGAATTTTATTTCCCAGACTCTTTGTGTTGTCAAGACATGGATCTCCAAATCTTGCTCTCAACCTGCCTGCAACCACCTCCCCCTTGCTACCCTCTCCACGCCTTTCCATCTCAACACCTCTTTCCACATCTTCTGTTCTTGTCTGCCTTGCCCCTACTATACCTTCTTCAATTCATGCTCCAAGGAGAGTTTCCTCCCCTCAGGCTCTCCCTTACCATTGCTTCAGTATGTGGGGGGGGGGCAGTTTACGCCTCCCTTGGTAATACTGCCTCCCCTCTCCAGCTAGCTTAAATGTTGTTCAAGTAACATTGAAACCTCCCATTGACAACTGCCATCCCTTTCCCAGAAAGATGTTGGCATCACTGTTGTACAGACCCTGTCCTTCCAGGTTGTCCTCCAGTCCCCAGTGAAGCAAAAGCACTCCTCCCTGCACCATTCCTTCAACTAATATTTGATCTTCCTGGTGCAGAGTGCCTCATCCTCCTCCTCATGACTGTAGACAGGGAGCACCTCAGTGGATGTCACCATTCATGCTACCTCCCTTAGCCCCCCCCAGTACCATGAACTCTCTCTGTATTACCCCAGCCCCTTCTCTCATCATGTAATGAGTCCTCAGGTGGACAATGTCATCCAACTCCCCCCATGCCCTGCCACTCTAGTGGTCTTTTGGATCCACTGCATAGAAACATAGAAAAATGACAGCAAGAAAAAGACCAATGGTCCATCCAGTCTGCCCTTTGATTACCCGGGACCTAGTGTATATCCAAGGACCTATCCCCTCACTTCAACTCGTCCTTCTCCCTTCCTGCACACACTGGAGAGCTTTCTATTATTTCTCTTACTCTGCCCAACCCACGCTTGAAGCCTTGCACAGTTGTGCCACCCACCACTTCAGCAGGCAGGCTGTTCCATTCCTTGACCTCCCTTTCTGTAAAATAATACTTCCTCAAGTCCCTCATGAAGTCCCCCCTTTCAGTTTACATTCATGCCAATGTGACAATGAGCTGGTGTCCCTATTAAATAATTCTGTACAGTTCACTTTATTAATAGCTTTCAAAAACTTGAATGCCCTTCATAACACCCCTCTCCCTCCTAGCCTCCAGTGAGTACTTGTTTAATTCCCTTATATGTTTCTCATAGGATTGCCCCTATAATCCCTGTATCATCTTGTTAGCCCTACGCTGTATTGTTTCCAGTCTGTCCTTATCCTTTTTGAAGTGAGGGCTCCAGAATTGGACACTGTACTCTAAGTGTGGCCTCACCAAGGACCTATAAAGGGGAATTATTATTTCTTTTCTCCTGCTATCTATACCTTTCCATATACACCCCAGCATTCTGTTTGCTTTGCTGTAGGCTTTGCTGCACTGGCTAGACTGCTTTACAGTATCATTCATAATGACTCCCAAGTCCTGCTCCTCTGTTGTTATACTAAGTTTAACCTCATTTAGCCAGTACTCTGCTCTGGTGTTCTTTTTCCCCAGGTGCATTACTCTGCAATTTTTAGCACTGAATTTCAGTTGCCACACATTTGACCATCTCTGCAGCCTGTGGAGGTCATTTTATATATCCCTAACTCCCTCTACACTATCCATCCCTCTGCAAAATTTAGTGTCATCTGTGAAGAGGCCAGCCTTACCCTGAATTCCTACCGTAATGTCACTAATGAACATATTAACAATGACAGGGCCCAGGACTGATCCCTGCCATACCCCCACTAGTGACTTCCCTCTCAGCTGATTTTACCCCATTGACAACAACCCTCTGCTGCCTACCCTTAAGCCAGTTTCCCACCTATCTGACTAAGTTACCTGCTGCCCCAAAATCTTCCATTTTCCTCAATAAGTGCCTATGAGGCACTGAGTCAAAAGTCTTGCTGAAGTCGAAATATAACAGATTCACTGCATGACCCCAATCTAGCTCCCTTGTTACCCAGTCAAAGAATACAATTCAATTGGTCTGGTAGGACTTCCCTGCCACAAAACCATGCTGCTTACTATCCTGTAGACCATTTTTTTTTCAGGTAGTCAACGAGATCCTGCTTCATCAGTGTTTCTATCAACTTTCCTACAACAGATGTGAGACTAATTGGCCTATAGTTCCCTGGCTGTTCCTTATCCCTCCCTTTATGTAATGGATCCACGTCAGCCAACCTCCAATCACTAGGAACCACTCTCATCTTCAGTGAGCTGTTGAATAGTTTTGTCAGAGAGTTAGCCAGTTTCTCTGTCAATTCACTTAGCACTCTCGGATGTAACTCATCTGGTCCTGGGGCCTTGCCTATCTTGAGGATAGACAACCCCTTCTGGACCCTATCTTTGGTGAATACTGGTGTTTCCATCTCTGGAATCCCTCTGGTGGACACTTGGATGCCACTGTTGGGTAGGGGACCCATATCCTCTCTGGTAAAGACAGAGCAAACGTAGTCATTTAGGAAGGTTGCCTTATGCCCATCCTCTTCTATTATCCTACCCCGGCCATCTGGCAATCTAACTATTCCTCCTCCCTTTTTTCTTTTCTCTTTAATGTACCAGAAGAAATGTTTCTCACCAGATTTGATCCCCTCAGGAATCTGCAGCTCTCTGTCTGCTTTAGCCTCCCTAACAGCTCTCTTTACCTCTCTGTTTTTTCTGAATGTATTCTTCCTCCCCCTGTTTCTTGGTAATCCTACAGAAGGCTTTTGTTTTGGCTTTAACTGCTTCCCTTACCCTTGCAGAGAACCATATAGGTCTTTTGAACTTATTTCTCTTAACTACTGTCCTCACACAAATTTGAGTTGCTTCCTGGATGGCACCTTTAATTACCCCACATATCTTCCACACTATCTATATCACCCACTCTAATTTATCCTGCACCAGCCTTCTCAGTTATATGAAATTTGCTCCCCTTAAAGTCCAGGACCTTCATTCTTGAGTGTGTTTTATTGTCTCCTAGGGTTAAATCAAACCAAACGGAATTATGGTCACTGTTTGCTAGTGGTTCTCCTATGCTTACCTCCCCTACTATTTCTGAATTAGTGAGAACCACATCCAGAGGGACCAATAGACAGTCCTGAAGAACATCCACCAGAGCTTGGTAGTTAGGTATCTTACCTCCCTCTCTCCACCCCTTCCTGCTCCCAAATCTATCCTACTCACAGCTGAGTCCCCCACCAGAAGTTGCTCTCTCCTCAGCTGAGGTCCTCTTCTCCCTACGTTGGGGACTCCCCTTCAGAGGACCTCTACATCATCACTTGTCATCACTTTGGGTGCCTTCTCTTAGCTGTCCCATCCCACCAGAATGGTGAAAGAATTCTGTAGTGGCACAGGCTGAAAAATGTGCCCCTGACCTGCCACCCCCACCCTCCTAGAGCCCACCCAAAATCCAGCCAGCCCTCCTCTGCCTAGGCGACCTCTGAGGCAATGACATCAGTCTTGGTGGCCCCTGGGTGGGGCAAGAGGTCCTCTGGGTCCTAGCCAGCTCAGCGCAGAGACCAGGGACCTCCACCCTCAACCGAGAGAGGTGTGTGCACATGGGTCAGCACCTGAGTCTCCAGAATGTTTCCCAGAATACTGTGGCTCCACAACCATTGCACTGCCCCACTCCCATATCTGCCAATCTGAATTCACTCCCTTCTGCTTCTAAACGTAGCTTGGCCCTACTTCCCTTACCTTAATGTGCTCCTTTCTCACTTATACTTTCTAGCTAGACTTTCTTTAACATTTTACCCTAGATAGAGTGTTACCTGCTTTCCTTTTTACCAGTAGTTAATTCTAATTATAGATTTCCCTGTACCACCTGCCTCTTAGAAACATAGAAACATAGACTTTGATGGCAGATAAGGACCACTTGGCCCACCCAGTCTGCCCATTTCCCTACCTATTGGATAAGCTGCAGATTCTAGTTAACCAACAGCCTACTTCCTGCAACCCCCCACTATAATTGCCTTATGTCTGTCCCATGCATGTTTGAATTCCCCCACTTAGACCAAACAACCTCTCCAGGAAGGCGGTTCCATGCGTCCACCACTCTCTCCGTGAAAAAGAATTTCCTCACATTACCCCTGAGCCGTCCCCCCTCTAACTTTAAATTGTCCCCCCTCTAACTTTAAATTGTGCCCCCTTGTTCTTACACATCTCTTCACTCCTCCCATTTAACTAAGTATCCCCTTTTGCCCTTCCTGAACTGCTACGTCTCCCTACCTCAGATAGGGTGTCTTCTGTGTTTCCATCTGTAGTTGATACACAAGAAGATTCACATAAACTACAAGAAAACATTAAAGAAAGCCATGTTCTGCAAGGACAAGAAGCTACCTACCCTCCAACAAGCTGCACATTACAACAGCAGGAAAGAAGTAGACAATAATAACATGGAACAACAAGATAATACAGCTGAAGGTATCTCTGTTGTTAATTTGTCCAACCACACACTGACCACTGGAGAATTATCTGTACTCTCCCAAGGGACTTTAATTCTGCCCAACAACGAAGCTTGACAAAATACAATTCTGTGATGAACTAGAAGAATATTTCCATGGACTGAGACTAAGAGAATTTTTTTCAAAATGAACATGACACCCCAGATGTCAACATTCCACTGCCAAAGCAAAAGAAGTTATCTACTTTTATCCCCCCCCCCCCGAGTGGACGCAATACCAAACTGGACACTTATATTCAGAGTTTGCATCAAAGAGTCAATTGCTAGGTCCTTAGCAAACAAAAACAAACCCACTATAACCTCTCCCCATTAGAAAGGAGAGCAATACAGTCACTAAAAACTAACCTCAACATTGTTATAAAGAAAGTTGATTAAGACTGTGCAGTTGTAATCTTAAACCATGAGGACTATATTAATGAAGTCAACAGGCAATTAACAAATTGCACGTACTACAGTGAACTGGCTAATGACCCAACTACGCAATACACCAAAGAACTATGGGACATTATCAGACCATTTACTGAGCATGTCCAAGACAGAATAACTGATCTAATCCCTGATGACCCTAGGCCAGGTACATTCTACATGCTGCCTAAGATCCCTAAACCTAGGAATCCAGGGAGATCTATAATATCTAGGAATGACACCCTAACAGAGGGAATCTCAGGTTTTATAGAAACCATTTTAAAACTGTTTGTCAAAAGGAAAGGGACAGTTATATTCAGGACATCACATACTTCTTGAGTAAACTGGCTGGTTTTAGGGATTTACCACCTAATATCATCTTAGCCATGATGGATGTGAACTCTCCTTACACTAATATCCCACATAAGGATAGCATTTTTTTTTCTGTTCTTTATTCACTGCACTGGCCATCTGCATTTTCAGCCCTGGTCATGGCACCCTTAAGCTTCCACCTCCTGGATTGCTGGTAGCTCTCCAAGTCACCACTGGCTTACCCCCCAGAGGGTGGGGTCATGGCACTGTACCCCAACCAGTGCCGTGAGACTGGGACTAGTCAAGAGATCCCAGCTCAGGAGGCTAATCGAAGCCCTGGGCAGGGCTTCATGTAGAGGGACAGGCAGCACTTTTCTTCCCCCTACTGGCTGGGGTAGGGACATGCAATGATGACAAGCATCTGCCCTGCCCCAGAGTGAAACTGGCACTGGTGCTGTGCAATAGGCCTGGCCTCTGCCAGGTGTCGGCTATTATGGTGGCACAGCACACCCACCCCCAGGAGAGGAGGAGGCGGTCCAAGGGACACTCAATCCTTCTCCCCTTGCTTCAGCTCCTCCAATGACCCAGGTCCATTTCTGAACCTGGGTCACCGGTGTCGCAAGAGGAAATCCAGCTGCTGCACTGGTGGGCCGGCCCCAAGGATAGCATTTCCGCATGTGTTAAATACCTACAAGAGAAAGGACAACGCCATGACATCCACCCTAAATTCATTACAAGACTTATCACATTTATTCTGACTCACAACAACTTCAGTTTTAATGGTAAACATTATATTCAAACTATGGGAACAGCAATGGGCACCAGGATGGCTCCACAGTATGCCGATCTTTTCATGGTAAATTTGGAGGAGGATCTCCTGTAACAGTATATACATAAACCACTTGCTTACTTGTGATATGTTGATGATTTATTTATTATTTGGACAAAAGGTACTCAAACACTCAAAGAATTTTATCAGGAGCTTAACATCCTCCACCCGTCTATTAAACTTTCTCTGGAGTACTCTGACACCAGTGTTAATTATCTGGATACCACAGTTACCATCAAAGATGGAACCTTGCAGACCTGTATTTACAGGAAACTGACAGACAGACAGACAGAGATACTTACACAACAACAGCAATCTCCCTAGGCACACTAAAAAATCTGTACTATACAGTTAAGCACTTTGCTACCACCAAATCTGTTCAAGTAAAGAGGACATAGATAAACACTTGGCTACACTAAAAAGAACATTTTTGGGGCAGATACCCTACTCTAGAGAAATTGACAAAACTGTGGAATGTGCCATGCTTATGCCAAGAGGACAACTACTGCAATATAAAGAAAAGATCACCACCAACCGGATACCCTTGGTTGTTACATACAATCCTGATTTGGAACCTCTACATAAAATCATTAGGGACATTCAACCAATATTTAGTGAGGCTGACACCTTGAAATGTATTTTCCAAGAAATTAATTTACTGTTTTTCAAACAGCTACCTAATTTATCTAACCTGATTGTCAGGAGTAAACTTATACCTTACCAAAACAACAAAACACTGGGTGGCCCTAAACCTTGCAATAATCCTAAATGTAAGACATGTGACTACATTTGCACCCCAGATTCTAGCAACATCCCACAAAACAAACAATTCAGTATACAGGGGAATTATACATGTACATCTAAGAACATTGTTTATTACATCCAGTGCAAGAAAAGTCCACACACAGGTCATATGGGGGAACCAGACAATGCCTTTGAACCCAAATTAACTCACATAGACATGACATTAAAATGAAAAATACTGTAAAACCAGTGGGTCAACATGTTTCTCAATCTGATCACTCCATTTCTGTCCTGTCTGTCCTAGTTCTCAAGGGGCATTTTAGGAATGCACATGAGAGATGAGCATACAAGGTTAAATGTACTTTTCTTCATAATACAGCTAATTGTGGTATGAATATGGTCCTTGGTTTTATGACCCATTGTACAATCTGAACTCCAACTGCTATTTTCTTGTCTCACCTTCATACACATGCTGTGCTGACCACACAGACACACAAACACACAGACACACACACATGCTGTTTTTCTTTTTAGGTAATTAGGATTTGATAATTTATAAACTTCTGCTGTCACATGCAGTCCATTTTGCTAGAATTTGTGATTTACACCTAATTAAGTGTCCCACAACTGGCCTGTTCTCTTGCTTCAGTCTATCTTACATCTTATTATCAGATAAGATGTCCAAGCCACATGTGAAGGTGTTTTCTAATTCTGCTCTGCGAATTTAAAGTGTTATTTACTAACTGCAATGTTTCTGATGAAGGACTTTGTGAGTATGAAAGCTTAAATATTTTGTAACAATTATTTGTTGGTCCAGTAAAAGGTATCAAACCACCCCTTTTATTCATCCTTTTCTCCCAGCAATTACCCTCTACCCCACTGCCTATAGTTACCTATACAGCTGTAACAGCTAGTGTATTCAGTGTTTAAGAGTACATTACTTCTCTTCTTTATTTACAAAACAAGTTTATTGTAATTTTCAAACAGTCCAATAGCAGAACATCACAATACATCATGTAATTAAACAACCAAGCTGGGAAATCCCCATGGAAATAGAACTCTAGAATACAACTTCCAAGAAAAAGTAAGAAAAAGGTAATAAAATATTTCTTAACAATAACTTACAAAGTATTGACACAAATATTCAATTTACTGTAACTAGTGCAAGATACTGAACCTTCATGCCTGTTAGACTGACAGAGCCCCCTACTTTGCTGCAGTCACCTGCAGAAGCCTGCCAATGCCTAAGATGCCAGTTAGCTGTTCTGCTCTTGTTCTGTTCCACTCACACGATGGGACATAAGTCTGATGGGGCACTTTGGGAGGGAGTCCTCCTTTCATTCCCCTGGGACTTCCTATTTTTGGCTGATTAGTCTGTACAAGACACATGACCCACAGTTCCCTTTACAGTATTTGGACATTACTAGGAAAAAGTGGGAAATTACTAGTGACTAAGTGGGAAATCGTGCGAGTTATAACAGAGAGTGACAGCTACAGTGCAAGTTTACTTTGCATATATTTTCTCCCATTTAAATAAGTCACCTGCAGCTTACAAATGAAAGCACTGATTTCAAGTGCCTGCCTCATCCCCATTTTCAGTCAGTCTGGCAATTGTGAAAGCGCTATGTATTTTACAATAATCTCTGCAGGAGAAGCAGTGACATTTTACAAATATTATTTTGTACATAAATAGACACCAGTGGGTTTATTGTTCCCATGTAAAACCATTATATCATAACTAGTAAGAAGACCACAACTGCAGCTGGGATAGCATTCTAATGCAGTTTTGTATAAACCAGTTTTGCAATATGTAGAGTGTTAATACAGACAAAGAGACGCTCACAATAAGTATACTGTAAATATGATTCTTTTAGACAGAGAGAAATGGAGCTGATATGGTTCATGATATCAATGATGGGGGCTTGGTGATAGGATGAAACTAATAGCAATATAGAATCAGTATAGTGAAATTATTATTATTATTATTATCATTATTATTAATATATTTATTTCAATGTATTGGTGACTTGTATGGAAGCTTCTGGGTGGGCTTGTATATACAGAAGTATGTTCTCAGGAATTAATTTGGAGACACAC
Source organism: Neoceratodus forsteri (assembly GCA_016271365.2). Lineage (NCBI taxonomy): Eukaryota > Metazoa > Chordata > Ceratodontiformes > Ceratodontidae > Neoceratodus > Neoceratodus forsteri. The sequence continues at coordinate 1,701,161,922 of CM028129.1, read as the reverse complement.
ATCATAAATGAGATTAGAGCCTAAATATAAAGGAACAGGACCATATATTGAAAATATCTTATTTCCATGTTGTTGAATATCTTTGAAAGTACAGCGTATGTATGATATGGAGTAAACTAGGTAAGTACAACATACATTTATGTTATTATATTAGCAATGTGGACATTTTTGTGAGTGTATGTGGGATTGTACAGTATGACATATCAGCAAAGGACATGAGGTAAAGACAGATGCATACTCATCGCACTCAGGGGGTTTGTGGTGCTGGGGTTTTCCTTTCAAAATGCGTTTCACAGTAAAGCCTGTTTAGCTGTTTTCTGAACCCTTATACTTCTTTTAGATTATTTGGAGCATCGTATTTAGTTACAAATATATTCTTATTGGAAACATGGGTGTATGTACTGTGTACATACTTGGCTGATATTTTCAGTGTGTTTTCTTAATAGGAAACTACTGTGTCTTGCCTCACTCAGTAAGGTAAGTTGGAGCCTCACAAACACATCTGCCTTTCTTTTTGGTCGAAGCTTATCATAATAAAAGAATGACTAAATTACTATTAATTAAAAGTTAAACTCTATTTTAGGAGTTGAATTCTATTTTTCTTTTCTTGCTACAAGTGCCTACAGAATTCCTCCAAAAATACTTTATTTATTCCTAGGTCCCAAGCATACTGGAGCCCATCCCAAAATATCCCGTGACATGCCACAAACTTGAGTTTATTATCGCCATACAAAATGGCCCAGAGTATTAGGAAGTGACTGATACTAGCAATCAGTTTCAAACCAGGATGATAGATTGAGAAATTATCACAGGTCAAACACCACTTCAGCCAATCAGCCTCCCAGATCTATTTTATAATTAAGTAATTAAGCTTGAACAAGCCGGCCTTTCCTGGGGATTAATGCCTGGCTGGGGTGTTGAAGGCATGAGGTAAAGCTGACAATTATTAAGCCTAGTCCAGGTGTTAATCCCTGGAAATGACTGCTTGTAAGTACATTATTAGAATTACTGCATATTGAGAATTATGCATAGGTGACTCTGTGTTATGAAGTTTTTTTACACACCTGTGGTGTGTAATGTCCCATAAATCTCAAGAGTGAAGCTCAAGAGGTTTATGTGGACATCACACACCAAGAGTGAGTTAAAAAAAAAAAAAAAACTTCATAAGCACACAGTCCCTTATGTTTTATTTTTTATAATACCTGGTGCAGGGACATACGCACAAAAAGACACCCAGTAAAATCCACACCAGTTACATTTCTCAGCTGTTGAACTGCAGAAACAGAAAGTGAAGCTTGAGCACTATAAAAGCCATAATATATGGATATGACATCATATGCAGTTATTACAGAGTTTGATCACACTGATAATTGGTGTGATAAATGGGCAACAGTTATTATAATTTGGTTCCATGTCATGATAGTGAAAATACTACAGCACCCGCAGAACAGCGAGTACATACCATCAAATACAAAATCAACACGGAACTGACCTCTGCACCTACCAAAATGGTGACAGCAAGAAAATAAACATTTAATGTGGGGCTAACTTCTTAAACCCCCACCTCCCGATAAATATAATCAACTCCGAGGGGGGGATGGACACTGAACGGGGGGGGGGGATACCACAGCAGAAAAAAATACCAACACCCACACAGTTTTAAAAGAGTACCCACAGGCAGTCCTGAATCCAAAACCATCGACACTGTAGGCGGCATCTGTACCCACCACACCAGGTGACCAGCTTGTCAGCAGCAGGCTGCGCTCATCTATTTAACCCACATAGCCAGACAAAGCCCCTTCATGCAGGTCACTATTCTATCTCTCATCCATTGCTATCCCAACCCCCTCGCTATACTTCCATCATTGCTACTCCTACGGGTGCCCAAATGGAGTCGCTCATTTTTGAGTTGCTCAGTTTGGTTCATCCATATCATGGGATACCAATAATTCTAATAGTGTGTTGCTTGTTTTATTACTTGCATTTTGTTGTTACTCTATTTTTGCCTCCTTGGGATTACCTCTGTGTGGTTTGTGTCCTCCTGCTCCAAAAGTGGGTCTCGGCAAACCTGGGGTAGGTCTTATTTTTTTTTTTTTTTTTTACATATGAAGTAATAAAAGGAAAGCTCTTTTTTAATATGGCTTGGACCAGGCTTTCATCTGTATTCTCAGATGTTTTTGTACCTGTTGTCTCTTAAAGGTCAGGAACCTGTGTCTGCTGCATGCTAGTTCATTATTGTCACACAAGAAAAGTGATTTTTAAACAATGGCTGATCGCTGAGGTGGACGTCAAAGATCGCGTGGCACTTCTCGGTAAGTGTAGGGAAATTGCCCCTGGTTGTGGCCAAATTATCCTTTCACAAAAAAATGCTTTATCTGGGTTAATATGCCAGTTTGCAAGAGTGCCCCCGCCAAATTCCCCTATTAACTAAAGAAAACAAAATACCACCAACTAGCTTAATCAGGTTCAGCACGTCATTGTGCATCTGTATCCTATTCCCCCAATGAGGCTCAAAAATAGGCAGAACTGCTTCGCCATACTTTCCCGGTGAACAAAAACGAAACAAATAAATTTCCCCCCAGAATTGCTGAAGGATGCCATCCGAGGACTCCATTCCATCACTTCGAAAATCCAGATCAAGGTTTCCGCTTGCTCTAAAGATTTTTCTGTCAGAGGATGTCAACAAGGAAGCCGGTCCTTTGACTGCAACTTCCAGATCAGAGTTTCTACTTGCCCCAGAGGTTTCCTCGCGAAAGGATATTCACCAGCACGTGCGCGGCCGCGCCACATTCCTTCACTCCGAGAATCCAGGGCATACTTTCTGTTGTCCCGAGAGGTTTCCTGGCCGAGGATGCCCGAAGAGGACGTCACCGGCGAACCCAATTCATTCGCTGCGAAACTCCAGCTCCGGGTTTCTAGGTGCCCCTGAGATGCCCCCTTCATGAAGCCAAAAGGGAGGTTTCGGGGAAGGGGAGCTGCCTCCGACTAGGAGTAGCGAAGTGCCTTGACAGTATGTGCTTTAATAGTGAAACTGTGTGATGTATTTGGCAGTATGTGTGCGCGCGCGCGTGTGTGTATGTATGTGTGTGTGTGTGTGTCAGAGTGTATGTGTGTATGTATGTATGAGTGTGTGTGAGTGTGCGTGAGTGCTTCTACTGTGTCTAGTGGGCTCTCTCTGCAGCCAGAGCCTAGGGATGCGACTGCAGCTTTGCTGATCTCCCAGGGGAAACACACTCACTTTTCCAATATTTTGGCGACCATTTCCCCATCTTTGATAGCCGCAGGGTCCTGCTTGTTGGCTGGTGATTGAGGAACCTTTGCAATCCTTAATGACCATTGTTTTAATAAATTAAAAAAAAAAAGATCAGAACAGTATTTAGGTAAGATCAATTATTATTTTTCTTCTTTTAAATAAAAGAATGCATGCCATTTCCAGCAAAGTTGCAGCGTTGGCTCTCGATGCAGAGAGGCTGTGTTTCGTTTGCACACAGTAACGTGCTTGCTGCAGAATTTTTTTCGATCACAATCTAGTTTATAGCAAAATGTTCTTAGTTCGAGTGCCACAGCCTCACCGTCGTGCGTTTCCTGTTTTGCAAACTACAGCATAATGTTTGCATTTGGACCACGTTAATATTTATCTGTGGTTCCCATCCTCACGCCCCTTTATTTATTTATTTATTTATTTATTTATTTATTTATTTATTTATTTATTTTTCTTGCCTTCTGCTGTAGCTGCCGTCGGTGTTTGTAATTCCGTTTCTTTTCTTGTCTCTGAAAAGTAGGATGCGGCAACAGCTGATGGGTTTATAAATTCCTGCCTTTTTGTCCAACAAACAATATTATGTTCCTGAGTTAACCGTACAAGTTGAGAAACCTTTAAGGGTCCAGGCACCTCTTGCCTGGGAGCCGATTTGATTGTTGGTGGTGCGGGTAGGGGGTCCTCATCTTATGCATCTGAATGAATTGTTATGAATGGCCAGTAGGTTGCTTAATTCTCTTTTTTGGTATTTTATTTTACTTGGGGGAATACCTTTAAACAGTGGCTGCTGGAGCAGAAATTGCAGCTCAAGTAGGTTGTAGGTCACTATAAACTGATGCCCCCCCAACGTTTAGCTGTACAGTACAATTTTAGTCCATGTGTCCTGCTGTATGTGCTTAGGGAATGTGCACGCTTCCCAGAAGTTTGGGCCAGTTCCATCACTGAGCTGCTAATGTAGGAATGTGCTATTCCTGTGTGACTGGACCCTCCGAGCCCAGGGTGGGCTGCGTGCCTCTTCACCTTTTTTTCACTGTAATGAGGGACACAGGACACTCAAAATGGGGGACAATTACCCTTGAGGGACACATAAAAATAAAATAAAAAAAACATGAAGATACAGCTCAGAACACTGTGGAAACCAGTGTGCTTACTTGTGCAACATTTATTTTCTATTTAGCATCTTGGAATATTATGAATCTGCTTTAAATCCTGAATTTACAGTGCATTTATGTACGGGCAGCACCTTTTTCTTAAGGGACAGGTGAGGGACAGAGCACATTGGAGTGGCAAAATGAGGGACGTCCTTCATGATCGGGGACAATTGAGAGGTATGGTGGGCTGAAGTGTTTTGTGCTACTATGAGGCTGCAGTGATGTACCTTTGAAAGATTTACCTTGGCCAGTGGGGTGTCATGGCTGGGATTCTGCTTATCAGTTTTGAAATACGCACCAGCTACATACAGTAAAACGGACTTCATGCTCAACATGCCATTAGAATACAGCATTTATTTCACTGGTTTATCTTGTACAAATACTGAACAGGGGTAGTACTAAAAAAAGGTATATGCATAGTTAGCGACACAGAGTCTATTGTATGTATTTTTGTACAGTACACCAGTGGTAAATAAATTGGTGACTTAAATCATTCTATTCTGGGATAAATATTTTCACTTTGAACACATTACTTCACTTAGAACACCTGTTGTTTCATTTAGAATATGGAAATAAAACACAGAGAACAGAGGATCAAATAGAGAGTTTACAGTGGAAAAGAAGCACTTTTAAGCTAAAACAAGTTAAAATAGTAATAAAAACATTAAAAAAGGTGTGGCATATAAGGGATACATAATGGGTTTCAGTGGAATAATACATTCATCTCTACTAGTGAGTTACAGTGAAGCCATGAGTTACTTTTGAAGGTCTCATTAGTCATGTGGAGATAAATATATTATTCCACTATGACCCATCATGTATTTAATATATACCACACTATTGTTATCATTTTTAGTAGTGTTTCACCTGGTTTTTAGTGTAAAACTGCGTTTCTTCCCATTGAAATCTCTCCATCTGATTCATTGTTCACTGCATTCTATTTCCAGATTCTAATTGGAAATAACATGTTCTAAGTCAGATAACATGTTAGTAGTGCAATAATAACATGTACTCTAATTGAAAATAAATATATATATATATTCCAAAATATTGTAGTTTGTTTGCCCAATTTATTTACCACTGGTGTGAGACATATACTGTATATATATATATATATATATATATATACATATAGAGGAATTTGCCATGAAGCAGTGCTCTATGATAAACATGTCACACTTTCCTGCATGACAACAAAAAATGAAAAGAGTGTTGCATCCTGGCTGAATGCAATATATATATATATATGTTATACATACAGTACACGCAAACATACACAGGCATGCAGTATATACAGTTGTGCCCCTCCTTAATGTGTTGACAGTTCCCATGACAACAGGGGATATTGTGACAAAGCTATGCCATGCCATGGTGGAAACCAGTAAATTGCATTAACTGGTAACGGTCATGTATTGGAGTATCACGACAGTACAGCCTGGTATCACTGAGGAGAACCATTAGGCATCCCAGCAAGCACACTTGCCCATCTGGTTATCTATCTATCTGTCTATCTGTCTATCTATCTATGTATCTGTCTAGCCATTCCAGCCTGTTTTGTGTTTCAGTACAGTAAGTGCATGAAAGGGCAGACTACCTTACAGTCTCTTGCCGTTTTAGACATAGCAGCAACAGTATATTGTGTTTGCTCAGTCCTGTGCATTTAAGCACAGAACTTCCAAGTCTACAGTCTCAGGCAGTGTGGCCTAGTGGTTAGAGCACTGGTTTGGGAAACAGGAGATTGCAGGTTTTAGACTCTGCTAGTGCTACCATAAATACCCACTGTGTGACCTGGGGCAAGTCATGTATCCTGTCAGTGCTCCAGTCTACCCAGCAGTGAAAATGGGCAGAAACTGGACCTCACTGGAAATGAGGTGTTGCATCTTAGCTTGGCTATCCTGGATAAATAACTTGTAAAAAAAAAGTCAGCACTCCTCAAATTAGGGAGCTTCCTGAATCTTGACCACTAAAAAAATGGACATTTTAATTTGCCCTAATTTCTGTGCCTGACTGAATATATAATGGTAGAAATGCAATGTTAGAGACCCATTAAAAGTCTCATTAAAAGACACAAGGAGCAGCACATGTTTTAATTCTGATGTACTTGAGGGAGTTGGAATGACACCTTAAGAAGGTTGGGAAGGCGTAAAAAAATGTGATGTCATAACAATGGGCAAATTCAGGGAGACTTGCTGAAAACTGAGAGGCATGGAAGATACGTAAGTGGGGTCTGAACTTTTAACATCAAGCAAACCAAACTAAAAAGTAAGGCTCGTACTTCAGTATTGAGAGATTCTTGTGCACCCCTAAAGGTGATGTGGTGACACAGCCCTTGCAGCTGTAGGTCCCCTAAGAAAGTTCTGCTGGTTTCATGAGCTGGTAGCAGAAGCACAAGTGTTGGATCAGGCTTTCAAAGTCCGTAGTAATATTACAGAAAGAACCCACGTTTGTTGTGTGTGTGGGGTGAGGAGAGTGCATACTGTGGCTGTTTTGTGTATTTTGACTAAAACATATGAAAAAAAACACCTGAGATCTGAGTAATACTGCTGAGTGGCACTGATGCTACTGGAATGCCAGAGTGACCCTTGAAACAGGTTCATCTAGCTCTAGTCACAAGCACAACCCCCCATTTATATTTCCAGCTTAACCGCCGCTGTACTGGAAACTTAAGTTTCACATAACATTTTTTTTCTAGAAATGTGGTGAAAGCTGACTGAATGAATCTCAATCCTAGTTTCAGCTTTATGTAAATATCTCTCATTTTCTGGGTGCTTTTTTGGGGGGGGATCTGAGTGTCAGTGTGAGCAAGAGATCAATATATAACTACTTTCACTATAACTAATTAGCAGGCTGCTAAGGAGAGTAGTATTCATCTGAACGTTTCTTGAAATTAATGCATTTTTATGTAGCTAAGTGAAGGCAGTTTCTAAGAAAATTCCCTGCTCCCCTCCCCCTTCCCCACTTCAAGTTTTGTAAATAGCTGGTAGAACCCAGCACTGGCTCACAGCTCAGGCACAGAACCCTTGAAAGCTTTGTGCAGCTTGACCACTGCTAGCTCTTACAAGGTAAGCTCATATCTTAAGGATTTTTAATTTTGAACAGTCCAGTTGGAGGTGGGCAGGGAGCAGCATGTATAATACAGCTACAGCTGGTTGTGATGGGAAGTTCCTTGACTCTGTTTTGAAAAGTCCCTCCATCCTCTCAGAACTCACTGTTGGCTCTCACGTAATTAAACTCTTTTCGAGTCACAGACACAAGTTAAACGTACAGCATTAACTAGTGTTTAAGTTGGGAATTTAAAACCCTATAGAATTTTGGTTCATTGTCACCTGAACTTTTTAGCTAAATGGCAAAACTCTTAGCCGAACCATACAGTAAGTCACGGAAAGCCAATATGTGATACTTCAGTAACAGTTTGGCTACTATTTGGCTAGTGACATCTTGCCATGCACTGGCAGAGTAGGTTTGAGTACTCTATCAAAAGTGCTGTCTTTTTTCTTTATTGGAACCCTCTGTCTCCATAACCTTTTCTTGATATGCTGCACCTTAATTTGGTCATGTGCCCTCCCAGGTGTTTTTAAAGCACAAACCTTGATTTGGGTGCTGGGGGGTTGGATGCTGGGGGAGTTGCACAGTATGCCACAGAAGATGTGAGTTCCTGAGGAGGGGTCTTGTCAAGATTTATCAGGCACTGTTTTCACACTTTATAATGATTTTTTTTTATTTGTAACGTTTCACTAGGAAAGGCGCACTTAGCTATTATATCTTGTTTCCAGGTGCCTCCTGGGGGTTGATTGCATGGACCTGTTTTATTGACGGGGTGGGGGGGGGTGGTGTTGGCCATGTCACCAGGAAACCTGATACTCTTCGACAAGTGCCATGGAATTTTTACTTCCACCTGGATAATGACCAGAGATGGGCAGAAGGGACCTTGGTTTAATGTCTCATCCAAAGGATGGCACATCACCAGTGCAGCACCCCCCCCCCCATGTACTGCACTGCAGTGTCAGTTATGGGTATTACCCAAAGCACCTGGTGTGGGCTAGAACCCACAATGTTCCAATCTTCCACCCCCAGAGGTAATTGTGCTACCTACTGAGCCACTGACTCTTATGATTAGCCACTAAATCTTCCAACCCTCTCCAACCTTAAAGCTTGGCTTGAACACGTCTTTGTTGGCTACTCCAGGGTTTAAATGTGCTGTGGAAAACAATGACCTGTTAATCAGCTTTGTGCCAGTTCCAGTGGAAATGAAACAGTTAACAGCATAGCTGTTTTACTCAGTGCATGCATTCCTTTAACACCTTCATGCATTTAAAAGTCTGACATGTTTTGAAGTTTGAGTTTTTGATGCACAGGATTTAATTCTTCTAGCCATGCCTGTTTATTTAATGGCTGAACACTGATCTCAGTTGAATCAGAAAGTTCACTAGCCAATGTAGGCTGATTGTAGGAACTGGCTAGTTGGCATGTTTTGGGGCTTGATCAAGCTCGGATATTCCTGCAATGCAGGGCTGGTGAACACAGCCCATAAGATGAGTATTTGTGGATTCATAGTAGTTATGGTGATGTTAGGCATGTCTCATATTGCTCTTGTTCTACTGTTTAGCTGCTCAATAACATATAATGGGGGAATGGTCTCATGGCTCTGGGTAGGATTCACAAAGCTCATGAACTTCCTGCAGCTGCAGGAAAAACCCGGCACAAGTGGGTTGCCACTTGAGGAGCCACAGTTTTTCTCGCAGCTGCAGTATTCTCAAAGGTGTAGCCAGTTTATGACGGGCTCCACAATTTACGACAGCTTGTGGGTAGTGTTGCCATGAAAGTCCCCACGGCTGTGGAAAATGTTACGACTGGTGGGATCCAGCATAACATCTCCGCATCTGTGGGGGACTGTGAATACTAATCTCCGCAGCTGTGGAGATTTCGACAAACGGCTGTAGTTGCGGAGTGGGACTTCGTTCCAAATCGCTTCCTGAATCTGGCCCTCTGATTGGAGCCCCATTAGACCAAGCCGCACTTCAGATGACTGATAATGGGAACGAGGGGGTATCTGTTTGAAAACAGGGCCAACATTCCTCACACAGCTCATAAAGTGTTATTCCAGTTCCAGCACTGTACTAAGGTATTCAGTTGCATATAGAATCATTAAAATGCCCTTCTGCATTGTAAATGTGTGGCACAGGTGGTTCTCCAAACCAGTGAGACAGAAGGAATCAAGTCCTGGAAAAGGATAGCCTGACACCTCACCATTTCAGTTTTTATGAGAAGAATTATCTTTGGTGATTTTGGTGCCTTTGTCACACCTGTAACCTGCAGTTAACTCTCCTGACTGTTTGTGTAACTTGACATTGTTCAACTGTTAAGACAAGAAGACTTATAAGTGACACTGTTTGTTTTTAAGGGCTCCTCATGCTCTGCGTGCTTGGACCAATGAAATTAAAGCCTCAGCAGATGATTTCATATTATGTTCAGGGGTTCTGTGAGCAAGGGGCTATGCAGTTGGGTATTCCATTCTTGTGAACGAGTGCAGATCATACCTCTTTGCAACATGGCGGACGTGATTTAAACTCAAGATCTTGTTCTTAAAAATTATAGTGTTGTATGAATAATTTAGGTGGTGTCACCATCTGCACACCTCCATTTGTAAGCACGTTGTAATTAATCTACATGGACTATGTAAAAAAAAACAAATAGAAAAAAGAAAAGCAGATCCAAAAAGCAAGATAGTGTACAAAAAAACTCAGCAGTCGTCAGAGACATAGCCTGGGCTCCACACCTCCACCACCCACCACCTGACACCAGTCACTGTCAGAGGTAAATCCCCCACCCTATCCTATCCCCACCTGGGTGGACAGTCTGGATGCAGCATGGAGGCAGGTGAGAGTAGCTGAGGTGCCACAGTGTCCCTTGGACCTCCTGAGGCAGACAGGCAAAGTGGGCAGTGGAGGAGGAGGAGGGGAAAAATACAAATGACAGAGCACCTTCTCACCTGGTAAAGGTGATTGTGGGGGAATGGCTCTCTGAGGCACTCCACCTACCTGACATCATGGGTTGTGTACACCTGATAGGTTGTCTTGATGCACATGTGACTAGATTTGAGAACGTCCCCTCTGAGCGTCTCTGGTCTCTTGTAGTCAGTTCAAATTGTGCATCTCACACAGGTTGTCGCACTACTCCAGAGCTCCAGACCACACAAGATCTAAACAACTCGTTCTAAGGTAGGAGGACAGCTTCCTTAATCATTACTGTACCTACTGATTTTAACATTTATACAGATAGCACAGCTAGTTCTGCGACTATTTGGTCCGTCGGTAAAATTAACAGCATCCCCCACAACTCCTTTTCCATAATATTCTAATTAATAGTTTTTAATGCTTTGCTGCCTTTTCCAGGGCTTGGAATACATTTCATCTTATTTTTCAAATCTGTTTAATTACAAAATCAACAGTGCTGAGTCAGTCAGTCAGCACAGAGGATTTGCCTGTGCACAGGGATTTCTTCTAACCCAAATCAGACAATGAAGCAGAGGTCCAGAACATGTAGGAGTGCTCACAAAAAGTGATTGCTGCTAAGAACAGAAGAAAGGACTCACAGCTCCACTCTCTGGTGGCCAGTGAAACCAAGATGGAACATTTTCTCTTGTAGCGCAAGGCTGAGTACTTCATGACAATATTTTGACATCACCATGGGCTGGGAGGGTGGAGACAGGGGGAGAGGAGGCAACAGATGGAAGAATTGAGGCAAGTAGAGTCCTAGAGGGACTGAGGGCACTGAAGGTAGACAAAGCACCAGGGCTGGATGGTATCCACCCCAGGGTGCTGAGAGAGATGGCGGAGGTGTTGGCAGAGCCGCTGGTGGATCTGTACAGCACCTCACTGGAGTTGGGATGTGTGCCACTGGACAGGAGGATGGCACATGTAGTACCTTTACACAAGAGTGGACCAAGGGATGAACCGGGTAATTATCGCCCAGTAAGTCTCAACTCCATAGTGTGCAAATTCATGGAAACAATACTAAAGGAAAGACTGGTGTCATACCTGGAGGACAATGGCCTCTAGGATGTGAGGCAGCATGGGTTTGTTTCAGGGAAGTCTTGTCAAATCAACCTGATACAATATTATGACTGGGTGATAGGTGAGCTGGATAAGGGTCATGCGGTAGATGTTCTTTATTTGGACTTCAGCAAGGCCTTCGATTCTGTGCCTCATGGGCAGCTTGGGGGGAAGCTAACTCCGAGGCCAGTGATGAGTGGGATGCCACAGGGCTCTGTGTTGGGGCCAGTATTGTTTGGGCTCTTCATATCAGACATTGCACATGGGGTGGTGAGCAAGATAAATCTGTTTGCTGATGACACCAAAATCGGAGCACTGGTAAATGGAGAGGAGGGATGGAAGAAGTTGCGGGGGACCTAAGCAAGCTAGAGGAGTGGTCAGAGAAGTGGCAGCTGGGGTTCAATTCAAAGAAGTGTAAGGCTATCCACTTTGGGGTGAAGCACCCAAGGAGAGAATACTGGCTGGGAGGGGTTAAGCTGGGGATCACTGAGGAGGAGGAGAAGGACCTAGGGGTAATAATAACAGGGACCATGGACAACACTGCCCAGTGCAGGAGAGCAGCTGCAAAAGTTAACAAAATGCTGGGGTGCATAGTGAAGGGGTTTTTGTCCAGCTGAAGAGAAGTGATCTTGCCCCTCTACAGGCCACTGCTAAGGCCACACTTAGAGTATTTCCTGCAGTTTTGGAGGCCGTACCTAAAGCGTGATATCAGGCTACTGGAGGGGGTGCAGAGGAGGGCAACAAAGATGATATGTGAAATGGAAGGGACAGACCATGACAGCAGGCTGAGGGACCTGAATATGTACACCCTGGAGGACAGAAGGGACAGGGGGGGACATGATAGAGACATTCAAGTATCTGAGGGGAATCAATAAGGATGGGGCAGATGGGGTCTTTAAGTTAAGGAAGGAGAGGGTCACAAGGGGGCATGGGCTAAGAATAGAGGGGGGAGATTTAGGAAGGAAATGAGGATACACTATTTCACAGAGAGAGTGGTAGCAAAATGGAATGCCCTACCAGAATGGGTGGTATCATGTAAATCTGTGAACAGCTTCAAAAGGACATGGGACAGGGAACAGGGGAGAGTGAGGGTCGGGGAGATGGGGGGTGGCAGTGGGATGACAAATAGGAGGGGGATTGAGACAACTGCAAACTAGGGGTGCTAGCTGCACACTCAAGCAGACTTAGATAGACCGGGTGGTCTGTTTCTGCTGGCACATTCGTATGTTTGTATGTTCATATCAGTGTATGAAGTCTTCACCAGGTGACTCAACGAAGCTGTCATTCATTGACGTTGGAATGTTGTGACTCACAGCAACAAGCCAAGCCAGGATATATTGTAGCTGCAGTTTTCTAGTTCTTAAGTTTCTAACAGTGTTTGTAGATTTTTCTGTTCACAGCATGGTTGCATGAAGTACTCAGCCTTGCGCTGCTGGAGGAGGTGCTCCGTTTTGGCCTTGCAGGCTGCCAGAGAATGGAGCAGTGAGTTCTGATGTCTTATAACTGTAAGAGGCCTCACAAATAAATAAAGGAAGGGGGCAACAAAGATGTGTGCAGACCCCATTGCCACAAGCAGGGTCCTAAAAGGGCTATTGTCTCTGAATGCAAACATCTCAAGGGCCAGATGTGATGCACCCCAGGGTACTGAAGGAGCTCATACAGGCACCCTGGCTGACCTGTACAACAGGTCCCTTGACTATGGAGTTGCACATAGGGAGTGGAAGACTGCTGATTTTGTACTGCTACATAAAAGTAAGGCTAGGGATGAGGCAGGAAACTACAAGCCAGTCAGTTTGACCTTAATAGTCAGAAAAATTATCAACACCATTCCTAAAAATGGTTGGTGGACTTTCTCGAGGCTAATAGGCAGCAGTATAGCGCAGTGGTTTAAGGCTCTGAGCTGCAAATCTGGTGACATCCAGCAGACCAGACATGGGTTTGAATCCCACAGCTTCCACTTGCATACTGTGTGACCCTGAGCAAGTCACTTAACTTTCATGTGCTCCCAGGGCACTCCTGTAAAAAAGCTTTCAGCGTAGTGTGCTATTCCTGGTTAAACAACTAAAAAAAAAAAGATGACAGACAGAGTTTTAAACAAAGACAAAATGGCAGAACTGGAATTGCTATTAAGTAAAGAAAATGTAGACATTATTGGGTACACCGAGACCTGGTGGAGCCAAGATTGTAACTGGAATAAAAGTATACCTGGTTTTCGCTTGTTAAGTAATGATAGGGAGATGAGGATGGGGTGGGGGGGTGGCCCTATATATTAAAGAATACATTGCATGTACTCACAGTGAAATTAGCAATGATTATGAGAGCATTCAGGTATTCTGGATGAACTGTGTGGAATTAAAAGGAAAGAAGTTTAAGTTGGGAGTTTTTTATAGACCCCCAGATACACCAACATGTGAAATGGAATATTTTATTAAATATATTACAACATTAGCAGAACACACTGATCTATTATTAGTTGGATATCTAAATATTCCCGATATAGACTGGAACAGTTTGAGCAACTCCAGTAATACAGTGGCAAATAGGGTCCAGGCAGATTTGATTTCAGCAGGGATAGGACAATGTATTAATGAACCAACTCGTGGGCAAAACATCTTGGATGTCATCTTAACCAACATAATTGAAGAAGTTAGCAATATTAAGCTTAATGCCCCGATTGGTACAAGTGACCATGATATAAAATTTCAAATAAATAAGACAAAAAGAATTATTAGAGGTAAAACAATACATAAATTATACAATAGGGCTGACTGTGGCCATATGTCAGGATCTGTTAAAAGTTGATTGGAGAACTGTAAGTGAGAGTTTAACAACCAAGGAAAGTTGGGACATATTTGTTAAGATCATTCAAGATCTGATGTCTGAACACATTCCAACAAGAATAATGTACAATAATAAAGGTAAAAAACAATTTGGCTAAATAGAAGAATTACTAAATTAAGCTGTAGGAAGAGATTATGTTACAGGAAAATGAAAAATAATGTATGGGGAGCCCTTATTACATATGGCATCCTGCTGTCTATCAATCTTGTAATCTCACCGATCTGACATCAGTACTATAAACCTTGCTTGTCTTTGTCAGATCGGTGAGATTACAGGATTGAATCCAATCCAAGTGCGCTGAATTCTAACACCGAATGTTGGTTGCGCCACATGATGGTTTCAACTATTCAACCGAAGCCCACAAGCAACAAGTAAGAGCCTGTCCCGTTCTGTCCTGAAAGTATTACTGTTGCGACCCCGTACGCTATAAATGACAATGGCTGGGATTATGAAGTTTACCACGTTGAAAACCCCTCTTGCAGTTGCCATGCCGACAGTAAACCTTTCAAGCTTCGCTCTTGAGGTTTACAAGGTCGGTCTGGCAACCACTCAAGTGGTTTACAACGTGGTAAACTTCATAACCCCAGCCATTATCTTCCATATAATCCATCAGATAAAAATAGGGATATTTATAGAAAGGTATTACATCAATTAAAAAACAAGCATTTGTCAATGCTGAATGTTGTCTTGCTGGCATTGGTAGTGCAGGAGTTAGAGAGATGCAGAATAGGAATGGCAGTGAAGTATGGAACTGACGCAAACCCCTCCCCACCCTGCAGAGACTGACAGGCATTGAGGTGTGCCTTTTGGTCATCGGCCACAACGCTCATGCCATTTCACCTCACCCTACCCTGCAGACTCTGACAAGTATTGCATTGTGCCTTGGGGTCATCGAGCCTTATGCTCACCCCATTCCATAAGGAAATACATTGAGATGGGTGCAGTATAGGAGAATGGGGTGAACTTTGGGGCCAAAGAGTCCAAGGCACACCTTGATGCCTGTCACTGGCTGCAGGGTGGAGGTGGGGGTGGAATGACATGAGCATTACAGCCAACAATCCAAAGTCACACCCCTAATGCCTGCCAGTCTCCACAGGGTGGGACATTACGGTTAGAAACACTAATATCCCAGGCGTTTGTTGGTATCTGCACTCCAAATTTTCAACAAGGGGTTTTTGTGACCCCACCTCATGAAAGCATTTGGGACCTCCGCTGATGAACAGTGGCACTGTGATTTTGTTTATCTGTCCCGAATGTTGATTTCTCTCAAGGACCGCGCCATTCTGTGCCAGATGTATGAAAACACATTTCAAGCAGGATGTGAAAAATGACAGCTGTACCATTCACAAGGAGGTGTGAAGAAATGGCAATTTTGAAACTCTGGAGTGAAAATATTAAAAATTTTTGAAGTTACGAGCATGCATGGAAACTGCATAATGCATGCTTGTAACACAGTCATTTTATGGAATTGTTTTACCAAATTTTCAACATAGACATTTTGAGACCTCTGCTCATGAACAGTATCACTGTGATTTTCTTAATCTGTCTTGAACATTGATTTCCCGCAGTGACCGCGCCATTGTCGCCAGATGTGTGAAAACACATTTTGGGCAGGATGTGAAGAATGACAGCTGTACTGTTCATAAGGAGGTGTGAAAAAATGGCAATGTTGAAAATTTGGAGTGAAAATATTAAAAATTCTCAAACTTACGAGCGTGCGTGGAAACTGCGCAACGCATGCTCGTAACACAGTCAGTTTTTGGAATTTTTTCACAAAATTTGCCACATAGGCTTTTTGGGAGCCCACCTCATGAACCATGACATTACTGTTTCATTAATCGGTCCCAAAAGGTGATTCCATGCAGTGACTGCAAAATCACCTTTCAGGACTGAATAACGAAATGACAGTAACTTGAGTTCATGAGATGGGGTCACAAGAACCCCATGATGAAACTTTGGAGCCAAAAGTCACAAAAATGGCTGATATAGCCACCTTAGTTGACCCCCCCCCATTGATGCCATTATACAGCTTACCATGATTTTCTTCAGTTCACGGTCAGCTATGGAGAGTGCAGACGTGTTCCTGCTCCACCGAAGATCATTGCGCTGGGCTGCAGAGGTAAATATGGGGTGAGGGGGGTGTGGGGAGGTGGGATATGCAGAGGATGTGTGTGGGTTGGAGGAGAGGGTGCTCCCAATGCAATGATGGACCGTTTTTCCTTTTTTTAGGAAGGATATTGCGGGAAGGTTTTCTTTATTTACAGGTATAAAACCAACTGTTGGGCACACTGGGGTGGGCTGCCAGTGTGCCACCTGTGTGTTCTGGGAACAGGGACTGGGCCCCCCCATTGGCAAAGAAAGTGTGTCTGTGGGGGGGCATGATGCTGAGGGGGATTGGGCACCCCCCTCGGCACACAAAACAAGGGGGAACATTATGCTGAGGGGGATTGGCTCCCCCATCAGCAAATGACCTGGGGAGGGGGCATTCCGACAGGGGGATTGGGCACCCCTGATGTCAGCTGTCTGCGGACTCGGAGAGGCAGACAGTGGCAGCTGCTGCCATGTTTCTTGAAATGTTTCAGCAGGCAAGGCACGCTCTGCAATGATGGGTCACTCCCTCATTGCAACGGCAACATTCTTTCAAGTTGGTGGCACACTTCTGAACTGATGTCATGGAGAGCATGCTCATTCATTGCTGCCACAGAGACCAGCCTGAAAAAGCAGTGGCACCATTGGCCACAACAAGGCCGCACCTCCACAACCTGCTACTCCACCAAGCTGCCAAAACATGTTGCTCGTGCTGCGTGTGCAAGACAACATAATGAGATAAGAAAGGCCAAGAAGCAAACTGAGTTTGGGCTGGCTAACGCTAAGAGTGATATGAAAGGCTTTTTCACTTATATTAACAATATGAAAGGTAATGAAAGGGTTATTGGTCCACTTAGCATTAATGGAAACGTTCTTCTCAGGCCAATGGAGATGGCTACAGAATTTAATGATTTTTTTAGTTCAGTCTTTAATAGGGCAGATTCCAGCAACTCAGATGGTCTATTTGATAATATGATGTTGGAGCACATAGTATTTTTTAGTAGTGATAAAGTGCTCTGAAAAATTGAAGCTTTTAAGGTTAACAAATCGGCAGAACCAGATAACTTGCATCCACGATTTCTTAAGGAGCTGAGGAATGAACTCGCACCTATTACAGCAGATATATGACTGAGATCTCTAAAGGAAGGCTGTGTTCCCAGGGATTGGAGAAGATCAATCGTGCCAGTTTTCAAGAAAGAGAATAAGACTGACCCAGCAAATTATCGACCAGTCAGCCTGACTTCAATTGTAGGCAAAATAATTGAAGGCTTAATTGCTTAGGAAATTGGGAATTCATTAGCTGATAAAAATATGATTGATAGGTCCCAACACGGTTTTGTATGCAATAGATTCTGTAATACCAATCTCATAAGTTTCTACAATTTTATAGGAAAACAAGCATTTGTCAATGCCGAATGTTTGCTTGCTGGCATTGGCATTGGTAGTGTAGAAGTTACAGAGCTGCATAATAGGAATGGCAGCGAAGTCCTGAACTGAAGCCAACCCCACCACCACCCTGCAGAGAGTGACAGGCATTGGGGTGTGCCTTTGGGTCGTCAGGCATAACGACCACGCCTATTACTACACCCTACCCTGCAGATAGCTGACAAGTGTCACGGTGTGCCTTTGGGTCTTGGCTCCTTATGCGCACCCATTCCATCAGGAAATATGGTGAGATGGTGTGGTATAGGAGAATGGGATGAAGTTTGGGGCGAAGAGTCCAAGGCACACCTTGATGCCTCTCACTGGCTGCAGGGTGTGGGTGGGGGTGGAATGGTATGAGCATTACAGGCAAGAATCCCAAGTCACAACCCTGATGCCTGTCATTCTTTACAGGGTGGGGCGTTATGGTCGGAAATCCTAATGCCTCAGGCATTCATTAGTATTTTCACTCCAAATTTTCAACATGTTTTTTTTGTGACCCTCACCTCATTAACAGTGGCAATATCAGTTTGTTAGCCGAAAACTGCTTTTGCACACTGACTACGGCATTTGGCACCACAGGTGCAAAAACACATTCCGAACAGGATGTGAAAAATGACAGCGGTACTGTTCATGGGGAGTTTAAAACTGGCAATGTTGAAAATCTGCTGTCGAAAATCTTAAAAAACAGGTGAAGTCAAATGCGTAGAAACTGTACCAACGCACACCATAATGTAACTAGTTTGGGGATTTTTACAGCAGATTGTTAACACAGGCATTTTGGGACCTCCGATCATGAACAGTGTCAGTGTAATTTTCTTTATCTGTCCCGAACAATGATTTCCAATGGCGACCCGATTTCCGCGCTGAAAGTGTGAAACACATTTCGCCATGTTGTGGAAAATGACAGCTGTACTGTTCATAAGGAGGTGTGGAAAAATGCCACTGGTGAAAATCTGGACTGAAAATATTACAAATTCATGAACTTCACAGTGCGTGGAAACTACGCAGTAACTCACTAAATAGCACAGTCATTTATGGAGTTTGGCACCAGATTTTCAACATAGCCATTTTAAGACCTCTGCTCATGACCAGTGTCACTGTGATTTTCTTAATCTGTCCCAAACATTGTTTCGCACACCTACTGTACCATTAATGCGTACATGTGCGGAAACACATTTTGAGGAGATGTGAAAATAGTAGCTGTACTGCTCATAAGGAGGTGCGTGTAAAATGGCACTGTTGAAAATCTGGTGTGCAATATACAAATTTGCAAACTTGCCAGCTGCAGTGAGGAACTGCGTAATGTGCGCCCTAAAACAGTCATTTTGGGAATTTTTCACCAGATTTTCAATATAGCCATTTTAACACCTCTGCTCATGACCAGTGTCACTGTGATTTTCTTAATGTGTCCCATACATTGATTTGTCGACTGCCATTAATAGCTACATGGTGAAGCACATTGTGGGTGAGATGTGAAATGACCAGCTGTACTGCTCATAAGAAGGTGTGGTAAAATGGCAATGTTAATCTGGAGCTAATATTAAAAATCGCGAACTTCTGAGGCGTCGCGTGGGAACTCTGCAACGCATGCTCGTGCAACAGTCATTTTAGGAATTTTTTCACCAAATTTTCAACATAGTCATTTTAAGACCTCTGCTCATGAACAGTGTCACTGTGATTTTCTTAATGTGTCCCTACGATTGATTTCGCGAACTACCACGCTATAGCGCTCACATGGGTGGAAACACGTTTTGGGCAAGATGTGAAAAATGACAGCTATACTGCTCATAAGGAGGTGTGGTAAAATGGCAATGTTGAAAATCTGGAGTGAAAATATTGAAAATTCGTGAACTTATGAGCGTGCGTAGGAACTGTGCAACGCATGCTCGTAAAACAGTCATTTTTAGGAATTTTTCCACCAAATTTTCAAAATAGGCTTTTTGAGAGCCCTCCTTATGAACACTGCAGTGTTGTTTCATGAATCGGTCCCAAAAGGTGATTTCACACAGTGGCTGCGAAATCACCCTTCGGGCCCAATTAACACCATGACAGTGACAGCATTGATGAGAAAGGGTCCCAAAAACCCCATGTTGAAAATTTGGTGCAAACATTCCAAAAAATGCCTGAGACATGCAGCAAAGTTGAAAAAACCCTATCTTTTACATTATATAGCTTACTGGCATTTCCTCAGTTTGCGATCAGCTTTGAAGAGTGCAGACGTGTTCCCGGTCCACCGGAGATCGTCGCGCCGGACTCCGGAGGTAAGTATGGGGTGAGGGGTGTGTGGGGAGGCAGGGTGTGCAGTGGGTGGGCGCGGGTTGGGCTGGGAGAAACGCCCGAGGGACGTTTCTTTTTACAAGTTTTTTTTTAAGGAGGCGGCGGGGCGTTTGCCACGCTGGGTGGCTCCCAGCATGGCAGCTGTGGGCTGTTTGGGGGCTGGGAGCCCAGCGAGGATTGGGCACCCCTGTCAGCCATGCGGACGTGTGCCACGCTGAGGTGGGCTCCCAGCGTGGCACCTGAAAACTTTTTGTGGGGCGGCGTGGAGCCGATGGGGCATTGGGCACCCCGTCGGCTATACAGTGCGCGATAACGTGAGCACGAATATGCGCATGCGGCGTGTTGAGGGGGAGCTCTGCTCACTGAAGTGGAGCTCTTCCTTTCAACTGTATGCCACTGCATTTTCAACTGCTGTCATAGACAGCTGGAGCAGTGATTGGAGCACTGCAACCGCGCCTGCAAACACACTGACTGAATTGGAAGAGGCTGACACACCTCTGGAAAACTCAGATGATGGCACTATGTTTCTTGCACATGCATGCAAGCAAACATAAAAATGAGTTCAAGGAAAAGCAATGGATGTGGTGATGCTTGATTTTAGTTGAGCATTTGACACTGTGCCTCATAAAACTCTGATTTCCAAAATTATTAAACTAGGTATTAATAATGCCATCATTAAATGGGTAATGCATTGGTTAATGGATAGAACACAGTCAGTGCATATGCACAGTCATATATCTGATGAGGTGAAAGTTGGTAGTGGAGTGCCGCAGGGGTCGGTGTTGGGCCCACTCTTATTTAATGATTTTATAGGTGATATTAACATTGTGAGTGGGAATAAGTTGATCAAATTTGTAGATGATGTTAAACTTGGGGGAGTTGTGGACACCTTTGGCAACAGAGTAAGATTTGGCCAAGACATCATAACTATTGCTGAATGGGCTGAGAGGAATAAGATGAAGTTCAGTTTGAATAAATGCACCATAATGCACATGGAGAAAATAATATTCATCAGGATTATTATATTCAGGGAACTAATTTAACAAAACATAGAAACATAGAATTTGATGGCAGATAAGGACCGCTTGGCCCACCCAGTCTGCCCATTTCCCTACCGAATAGATAAGCTGCAGATCCTAATTAACCAGCAGCCTACTTCTTCCTCCCCCAACCCTCTAGAATTGCCTTATGACTGTCCCATGCATGCTTGAATTCAACCACTGTTTTTGACTCCACAACCTCCTCCGGAAGGCCATTCCATGCATCCACAACCCTCTCTGTGAAAAAATACTTCCTTAAATTACCTCTGAGCCACCCCCATCTTCAAATTGTGCCCCCTTTTTCTTGCACACCTCTTTTTTTGAAAGATGCTACCCTCTTGGACTTTGTTGATTCCCTTGAGGTACTTGAAAGTTTCGATCATGTCCCCCCTCTCCCTCCTTTCCTCGAGGCTATACATATTAAGCTCCTTAAGTCTCTCTTCATATGTCTTCCGGTGCAGACCCTGCACCATTTTAGTTGCCCTCCTCTGGACAGCTTCCATTCTGTCTATGTCTTTGCGGAGATTGGGTCTCCAGACTGCACGCCGTACTCAGATGGGGTCTCACCAGCTGTCTGTACAGAGGGATAATAACTTCCTGTTTCTACTGGTGATGCCTCTCCTATGCATCCCAGTATCCCCCAGCCTCCTTGCTGCCCTCTCCACATTGCTTGCCCACCTTTAGGTCATCTGATATGACTACCCCAGGGACCTTTCCATTTTTGTTGTTGTTAGTATCTCACCTCCATTGTGTACTTTTCTCCTGGTTTTTGTTTCCAGGTGCATTACCTTGCACTTCTTAGCATTGAATCTAAGCTGCCATACATTTCACCATTCCTCTAACCTTGCCAAGTCCCTTCTCATCCTTTCTCCCCATCTGCAAAGAGACATACTTTTCCTTCCAGTCCCTCTGCAATGTCGCTATGAAGACATTGAAGAGGACTGAGTCTAATACTGAACCCTGCGGTACCCCACTAGTAACCCCACTTTCTTCAGAGTGGACTCCATTTACTATTACTCTCTGTGTCTTATTCTCCAGCCAATTTTACCCAGGCTGTCATCTTGGGACCCACTCCCAGGCTGGCTAACTTGTATATTAATCTTTTGTGTGGGACTGTGTCAAATGCCTTGCTAAAGTCTAGGTAGGCCATGTCCACAGCCCCACCCTGATCTACTACTTTGGTCACCCAGTCAAAGAAATCTATCAGATTTGTCTGGCATGACCTTCCTGCTGTGAATCCATGCTGCCTTGGGTCCTGTGCCCCTCTAGCCTCCCCATAAGGACCTCCTTGAAATTGAGATGCAAATGCCACACATTTATCAGGAAAACTACTTGTGAGAAGGATTTAGGCATGTATATTAGGAGTGACCTCAAAAGGGAAGCCCACTGTAAATATGTAGCCAATAAAGCAATGTATCTAACAAACTGTAACAATTAAGATATAAACCCACAAAGGAGTAAAATATGTCACCCAAAGAAGACTGTCCCATATTGGATACTAGAGTGTCTGTTTCTTAAAAGCTTTTTATACCCCCACACACACAGCTCAAGCACCCACCCAAATAGCTAGGGGAAGCTTTACATTTTTATCTCTCTGGGACCTGAAGTTTAGCAGTAATGTGTGAAGAGAATAAAGTCTTGTGTTTTGTGCATTTGAATAGGTTTAGTGCTTTGAAGTTAAAAGCTATAAATATATATATAGTGTCATGGGCACCTGAAAAAGAAGGAGCTGCTACTGAAATAAATGTTATTCTGATGATTTATTTATTTATGTGTTAGATTTTAAGTGTAGTTCTGCCTACATCACAGCCACATAAGCTATAAAAAGTACATTTAAGGATGGATGTATTAGTCAAAGCTTGTAATAGCAAAATAAAGCAAGAAAAATAATATATTGTGGGTTTTTTCAATTGTTTAACCAGGAGTGGCACACTAAGCTGAAAGCTTGTTTACAGGGGCAGCCTGGGAGCACATGGACGTTAAGAGACTTGCTCAGGGTCACCCAGTATGCAAGTGGGGGGCTGTGGGATTCAAACCCAGATCTCCAGATTTGCAGCTCAGAGCCTTAAACCACTGTGCTATACTGCCTCCCTAGTTATGGCAGTCATTTGTTTTATGGTTCATTATGTTGGTGTAGTAAGCAGCAGTATATTGCATAACAGGTGTAAAATGTCAATAAGCAGGTAGTGCAATAGATGAGCTGAGCAGTTACTGAAGCAAGATATGTATTTAGGATAGTAAAATATTCCTGTTAGAAAACTGATAAATGTGTGGCATTTGCATCTCAATTTCAAGGAGGTCCTTATGGGGAGTCAATGTACAAAATAAAGTAGTTATAGTTTTCAAGTGGTCTGGGTAATTGCTTTGTACTACCACTGTTACTAAATTTAAATTATTCTATGAAGAAAATTAAGTTTATGCAACTGTCTGTAAATGTATTAAAAACATTTACTTGTCCTTATAATGTAATGCAGGAATGAAGGTGTTTTATTTCCACTGTATAATGCTTATATAAGACCACATATAGATTATGACTCTCCATGCTGGAGTCCATACTTAATAAAAGACAAGTGGATGGTTGAAAAAATCACAAAGGTCCTTTACAAAATTAATAACAGGGTGTAAGGATAAATCATTCGAGGATAGACTTAGTCATTTAGGTTTATGGTCTTTGGAGGTTAGACATACAAGAGGGGATATAGTATTATTAAATAAAATCCTTAAGGATGATATATTAATGGATGACTTGGGTTTAGTCTTTAAGGATCACAAATATGAACTGAGAGGCCATAAGCAACAGATCAACAAAAAGTCATAAAGAACAGAATCATGGAGACGCGGTTTTGTGTCTAGATCTGTTAGACTGCAGAATCAGTTGCCAGATGAAGTGGTAAATGCACCTTCATTTAATTCCTTTAATATAAGGTTGGCTAGATACACTGCAGTTGGTAACTCTGTTACCTCCATTGAGTAGTGGGGACAACTTATATGGGCATATGCCTCCTGTTGTCCTACATCTCCAAGTATGACTCCAAGTATGACAGCACAGGTCTGTAGTATGGAGATTGTGTCAAACTAATCTGATTGATTTCTTTGGGTCACGAAGGCCAAGGATATGGGCCAAGGCAGTGGACATACTGTACCTGGACTTCAGCAAGGCCCATGACTCTACTGGCTCAGTCCCCCCACAGGAGATTGATCAGGAAGTTGTATGACCTTGGGGTGGGGTGGGGTACAAACTGACTAGGTGGGTTTGTAATTGGTTGAAAGGTAGAATGCAGAGTCATGATCACTGGGGAAGATTTGGGAATGAGGGAAGTCATAAGTGAGATCCTGCAGGGATCAGTGCTCAGCCCAGTGCTGTTCAATGTGTTTATCAAGGTTCTGAGGGTATTGGTCATGATTAAATGGAACAGTTTGCAGAGAAAATCAGGTTACCTGAAATAGACTTAAATGATCATTGTTCTATGGAAGATCTTCAGGAAGTTACTAAGGCTTTGTTGAAAAAGAAGAGCCCAGACCTGGACGGCTTCTCTAACAAGTTTTACTAGTTTTTTTAAAGAGAACTTGCACCATGGTTACTCACAATAGTACAAGATCTGGTGGATGGGGTGTGGGACATTCCTGTGTTTATGGAGGAAGCTAAGGTGATTCTTATATTAAAGCAGCAGCTATACTAGATGATCAGGAATTGATTATCAAAATCCTGTTTTTTTGGCTGGAAGCATGCAGCCATAGTTTGGTTTTCCATCTCTGTAAATATTTATTTCTAGAGATCTTTATTTTTTTAGATATTTAAAAGTTATTTCCATTGTTGTGGATCTACAGTAAATATGGCTGCTATCTAATTTGCAGCCAAACTCCCACCTCATGTCACATCATGTCTTTTGTTTTCTTCTGTGGACCCTGTGCTGCAGGTTCCTGCTATCCCTGTGTAGTGCTGCGAGTCATGTGCATGTGCAGTTGGCAGCAGAGTGTTCCAATTCAACATGGTGGGTGAGAGAAATGTAAACAAAAACAAAGAAAATTGTAGCAAATTACGTGGTGATCATACAGTGAAAATAAGAAAGATTACCAGGTCAGTGCTCAACAGAGCAAGAGAAACTATTGCAAAAGATCCATTTTTTTTATCTAGTATTCCTGCTTTAAAAGAAGGTAACCTAAGGATCTTCCAGAAAGCTGTGTACCTATCATATTACTAAATGGTGATTATAAAATCATAGCTAAATTAATAGCAAATAGCTTATTAGCAGATCTTCCCTGCTCCATACACCTACTGTGGATCAAAACAGGTTTATACTGTACCTGGTAGATCCATAGCCAGTGTAGTCAAGAGAGTTCAATCTCTTTTTGAATATTTATTTATTTATGTATTTATTTAAATCTTGGATTACAAATACCTTTGAGCTTGAGGCAGCTAATTTACAAAGGTTCCACATCAAAGGAAAGGGTTACAATAAGGTAGGGAGGTATAGACAACATTCATGGTATCATTGGAACACATCAAGTCAATTGGTAAATAAGTAGGAACAGTGCTACACACTCAAGATTACAAGCAAGCATAGAAAACCATAAGGTGCATTTGAAGCAACATTAATAAACAGAGGTGGGGGAAGGGGAAGAGTAAGAAGGGGTAGGGGAGATGAGAGGGCAGAGTCCAGATAGAGAAGGAAAAGAAAATATGTCAGTCAGAGGCCTTGTCACAGGGTGAGAGGGATAGGAGGCTAAGGTGGGAGAAGGGGTAAAAGAGGAGGAAAAGGAGGGCAGATGAAGGGAAAGAAGAAAAGGGAGAGTGGGGACCAGAGGGTCTGGACAGGTCCAGGAAGGGGGGGTCAGTGGGATAAGAGCAAGGAGGGGGTGAGGTAAGGGAGGAGGTGGCAGGGGAAAAGGGGAAATTGTTCTGTCAGGAGAGGTGAAACGAAACAGGAAGCCGAGTAAGAGCCTCAGAGAGTGAAAAAAGTGGTATAAGGGTGTCTGCAGAAGTGGCAAACTAGGTGTAACAATCACAAGTGCTTTCGGGTAGGAGATGCTGATGAAGCATAAGTTTAAATTGGGACAGACTAGAAAGACTGCTCAGTTAGTTGCTCAGATTATTAAACCACAGGGGGGTTCTGTATTGAAAGGATCGCTGGTACTGAGCAGTCCGACAGTGGGGTACTAGAAGGAGGTCAGAAACTGAGGTACGTGTGTGTTGGGTCTTAGGGGATTTGTTTAGCAGGCAACCAATGCCCGGGGGTAGTAATCCAAGTAGAGCTTTTTTGGACAGGAGGCAGGTTTGATATTTGATCCTGTTATTTAGTTGGAGCCAGCCAGACTGAGCATATAACTCACAGGTATGAATATTTCCAAACCCATCCAGAAAAATACTTTGCACTCGTGCTAAATGCAAGCAAGGCATTTGATCTTAACTGGAAGTATTCAAGAGTCCTCAAGGAACAGGAGATCCCTGAGACAGTGATGAACATCATTAATCAATTGTATAATAAGCCAGTCATAAAATGCATGCTAAATGGCCATCTTACAGAGAAGATGCATATGAAGAATGGTGTTGGGCAGGGCTGCCCACTCTCTCTCTCCAATCATTTTTGTTTTATGCCTAGAACCTTTGTTGCTAACTAGTAATGTAAAGCCCCAATTTAATGGTGTGTTAGTAGGTTTGCAAGAAATTAAATTATTTTTTGCTGATGACATACTTTAGCTGTAAAAATTTAACAACATCTATACTGACTTTATTTGAAGAAGTAAACTACTTCTCTTCCTTTACTGGTTATAAATAAAAATCAACAAAATCAATATTAACTCAGATTTACCAGGGTTTCAGAGACAGTGCATTTCTTAACTTGGAAAACTTCAAAAAAAAGCAGATCAAATAAAATATCCAGATTTCATTCTAACAATAATATTAAGACTAATATTGCACAAAATCATGGCATAGCTAAAGAAAAGATAAATTATCAATTAGAGAATTGGCTGAATCTGTCTCTACTCTATCACTCTGGGGAAGGGTAGATGTTATTAAAATGATGGTTAAGGCCACTGGTTTTCAGCTTATACCTAAAAACCCAGTAAAATTCCAGAATTTGGACTGCCTGCACACCAGTAAAAACAAAGAATTTCATGCAATTTTGCACTGTAGACCAGATCAGTAAATCTGCAGAACCTGTATTTATCTTATAATTGTTTCCTGTACTATTTTAAGTTTGCATTGTTTAATGCTCTGTATATTAAGCCTTCTTTTATTCTGATGATTTATACACATGCTAAAAGAATGACAGTAGGATCTCGCTAAAATCCAGAAATTATGCTAACAATCACAGATGCAGTTCCCAGAATTTCAAGTCTTGATGATAGAATTACATTATTTTAATCACCGTAAATCGGTGGCCTCGATGACGATACTACCACATGGTTTTGTCATTCAGGCCATTCTTGGGGATCCTTCTAGCAGTTGGTTTGGAGACTCAATATGCATTTTCTATGTTTTTATGGACAGGTAGTAAACTTTCCGTAGTCTGTTGTCCTGTGACGCCACTAGGAGTAAGGGAGGTTTTGGTTGTCCAGACGCTTACTTATACTTTATGAGCCAATTATTACATAATTCTTGAGGGAGTTGGCTTTTTTTTAAATAATTCTGACCATCAGATCTTAAAAGAAATTCAAATTAAAGATGAACTGGATCTTGATTTGGAGAATCCAAACTCTCCTTCCCCTTCCTTTTACACCCACTCTTCCCTATTGCCCTATCCCTCTGTCTTCCTCTCCCCCCTCTGCCTTTCCTCCCACTGGATCAACCTTAAAACCAACATGCTACCACTACCTCCCCAACCTCCTAGACAAAGCCACTTCTTCTGGATGCCCACTCCCCCCCTGTCTCCCTTCCCCCTCGCCTTGACTCTTCCTTGGACTCTCACACTAGGTGTCACACCTGTTTATCTCCTTCGCTACATATAAACACTGTCCTTTACCCTAGTTGAATGCTCTTGATGCTGTACTATCACCATTGGTACTATGAATGACATTGTATCCTTACTGTATACTAGCTACCTACTATTCGAGTATTGTATGTAAACTGTTTGTTATTGCTGTCATTGTCACTGTTTGACATGGAACCTTTGTAAAAGAGCTCTGAGCTCAAAGGTATGATCCGAATCCCTAAATAAATAAATAAATAAATATATTTTTTGAATATATTTCATTTAATTTCATCTATTTTTTTACACTGGAGAGCAAGATGAGCTAAATAGCCCTTTTTCACAAGTGAGTAGTTGTACCAAATTATTACAGAGTGCAGGACAGACCTAGAATCATTAATAAATAGAATACCAAAAACAGATAAATCATTAGAACATGACAAATTAAGACAAAATTAGAAGCAACCACACTGCAAATTGTCAGTCAAAAATTAGCAGATCCTGGAGATGACAGTTGGAATGTTACTTCCCTCTGTGAGCAGAGAGAGAAAGAGGATGTAGTGGCCAATTGCCCAATAGGACAGTAGAGGTGGAAGAGGATGTAGGGGTCAATTGCTTGATAGGACAGTGCTCTCTGTCCAGTGGTAGTGTTTCTAAGGGGAAGCTTAAATGTAAATTTAGACTGAGAATGTGACCCCAGCAAGTTGGATGAGCTTTGAAACAGCTTAGTTATAAATGAGGGTACATTCCTGAGAGCCATCTAGTAGAGGAACACCATCAACCTATGGGCCAGGTAAGCCTCCAGGGATGAGGCAGGTATATACAAATGGCAGTGGTAGGTGCAATAGGGTAGACCAGTAAATAAATGACAGACACTGTTATATACAGTGCACACCTTGAAGAAGACCCTGACAGGAGCAGTGGCATGCACAAGGGAACCAAAATTAATTATAGAGAACACGAGACTATTGACAAACTGTCTTTGTTTCCATAACTAGGAAACCTTTAACCCGGAAAGTGAACCAAATCTCTGATGTACTGCTTTGTCCAGGTAGGTGACATGGGTGGGTATGATAGCAAGTTGTCCGAGAACAAACTTAAATATTTAAACTCTTAGACATGCTCCATCTCCATACTATCCAAATTGTGCAATTGGAAGGAGAAACTAACTTTTTTATGAACCTCTGTAAAAACTATAGCTTTAGGATTTTTCTTTTGGTATTGAGGACCATCCTGTTATTTAGGAACCTGATCTGGAGTAGGTCAAAATCATACTGGATAGTTTTGTTCAAGGCTACAAAGTCTGTGCCCATACTGAAGATGGCTGCATCAGCAGCATACAGGATAGTTTGAAAAACGTAGAAGAATGCAGAAGATACCAAGAATAGACCCCCTGAAGACCCCACAGCAGATCTGACAAAAGTCTAAGGATGAGTTGTCAACAGCAGTCCTGTGGATCAGGTCAGTCAGATAGTTTTTGTATTAGTTGGTGACTTCAAGTGGAAAACTGAGAGAGGTTAAAGACCAGTTCAGCAGTTCATGGTCAATGAGGTCAAATGCTTTGGTGAGATCCACAAACACCAAAGCTATGTAACTACCTGAATCTAATGCTCACTGAACAAAGTCTGTGAACCTCACCAAGGTAGTCTTCATTTTGTACTGGGGGCAAAACCCATGTTGGGCACTGGTCAGCAGATCATTTTGCAGGATGCATGCAGAAGTTTGGTCAATAACTATTCTTTTGAAAACTTTGGAATGTGGAGCAAGAAGGGAGACAGGTCAGTAGTTGGAGGTGAGATATTTTGGATCAGACTTGTGTATGGCAATAACTGTGGCCATCTTCCACACTTTAGGGTAGACACCAGTGCATAAGAAAATGTTAAAACCTTTAGAGATGGGATAAATCAGTGCTTCACTAGCCTAATTAATTAAACAATAGTCAGTCCATCAGGACCATAAACAGGTCTGCAGTTAGGTATTTAAAATATAATTTAGGTGAGGTGTCACCAGGTGAATTTCTGAGTGAGTGTTTGGGGGTGGGGGCTGAGGAAGACATTCTATACATATCAAGGCCACCAATATAATTTGAAGGGTTGGAGGAAGTCTCCACTGTTTTCTTCTTATGTTGAGTGTTTTGCCAAAGTAAGGAAAATATTAAGGAAAGATAAATGTCCATACAGTGGCGTGAAAAAGTATTTGCCCCCTTCCTGATTTTCTCTATTATTGCATATTTGTCACACTGGATGTTTTCAGGTCTTTAGACAAAATATAATATTAGATAAAGGGAACCTGAGTGGACAAATAACACTTTTTTTTTTTACTTATTTCATTTATTTAATGAAAAAGTTAACCAACACCAACTGGCACTGTGTGAAAAGTAATTGCCCCTAGTTAAATCAACCCAATTAAAGGATAATTAGGAGTCAGCTGATTGAACACAGCCAGGCTTGATTACAGCCAGCCCTGCTCAATATAAACCTCACTTATTTTGGCCCTTACCATCAGAGTCACACTGCCAGCACAAAGATTCAACAAGCACATTATGCCATGATCAAAGGAAGTTCCTGAAAAGATCAGAAAAACATTTTGTTGCCCTCTATCAGTCTGGAAAGTGTTACAAAGCTATTTCTAAGGCTTTGGGACTCCATCGAACCACAGTGAGAGCCATAATCTCCAAATGGAGAACACTTGGAACAGTAGTGAACCTTCTCAGGAGTGGGCGGCCTGCCAAAATTACTCCAAGGGTGCAGTGTAAAATCATCCAAGAAGTCTCAAAGGATCCTAAAACAACATCCAAAGAACTGCAGGCTTCTCTTGCCTCAGCTAAGGTCAGTGTTCATGACTCCACAATCAGAAAGAGACTGGGCAAAAATGGGCTTCATGTGACAGTAGCAAGGCGGAAACCACTGCTAACCAAGAAGAACATAAATGCTCATCTCTCATTTGCCAAGAAGCACCTGGATGATCCACAAGCCTTTTGGGAAAATGATCTATGGACAGATGAGTCCAAAGTGGAACTTTTTGGACAACATGGATCCCATAATGTCTCGTGTAAAGCAAACACTGCATTCCACAGTAAGAACACCATACCAACAGTCAAACATGGTGGTGGTAGTGTGATGGTGTGGGGATGCTTTGCTGTCTAAGGACCTGGATGACTTGCCATAATTAAAAGGAACCATGAATTCTGCTCTGTACCCAGAAATTCTTAAGGAGAATGTCCAGTCATCCTTCCGTCAAGCTGAAGCTGAAGCGTGAGGTCATGCAGCAAGACAATGATCCAAAACACAAAAGCAAGTCCACATCAGAATGGCTAAAAAGAAGTAAAATTAAAGTTTTGGAGTGGCCTAGTCAAAGTCCAGACTTAAACCCAATAGAGATACTGTGGCAGGACCTGAAACGAGCAGTTCATGCTCGAAAACCTACCAAATGTTACTGAATTAAAGCAGTTCTGCGAGGAAGAGTGGGTTAAAATTCCTCCACAGTGATGTGAAAGACTGATATTGAATTATAGGAAGTGTTTGGTTGCAGTCATTGCAGCTAAATGTGCGTAACCAGTTATAGTAAGGGGCCAATTACTTTTTCACACAGTGCCAATTGGTGTTGGTTAACTTTTTTTCATTAAATAAGTGAAATAAAAAAAAAACAAGTGTTATTTGTTCACTCAGGTTCCCTTTATCTTAATATTACATTTTGTCTAAAGACCTGAAAACATCCAGTGTGACAAATATGCAATAATAGAGAAAATCAGGAAGGGGGCAAATACTTTTTCACACCACTGTACTTATATGCTGGTATTGGTACTACTATAAAAAGTCCTATCTGCAAACAATAAAAGAATGTTAAATATCCTGAAGAAAAAGTAATTTCACAGTGGAAGGATTTAATAAAAGATGAAAGGCTGCTTTCATTTGAGGAATACAGAGGGCTTTTAGGAAAATGTCAAACTAATTTTTTTTAGTTAATGGATTTATTTTTGATTCATTTAAAAATGTCATTAATTTATTAAAACTTACTGGCACAAATTATAGTGGCAGGATTATTAGAGATAGGAACCTAATAGGTGTATCCCCGAAAAAACTATTATCCGAATTATATAAGAACATTCTGGAAGCTCAAGTTAAAAGATCTCGAATTAATCACAAATGGAGCCAAAAGTTGGATATTTGGCTAAGGGAGGAGCAAAGGAAAAACATAATAATTAACAGAAATAAAAACTCTGTGGCTGTGAAAAATACATTTATACAAAATAAAATTATTAATTCGGCATATCTTACCCCAGAAACATTGATGAAAATGAATCATTGCATACACAATAAATGCTGGCATGGATATGGGAAGAGGCTAACTTGGCACATAACTTGTATCTGTGCCCTCAGATTTACAAATGGTGGGTATTAACAAAAATATGTTAAGTGTATAAATCTCATGTAACCCCATGAACTTTATTTTTAATGTTGCAGACAACTTAAACCTTTCCTAGAATCAAATCAAAACACTATTTCTTGGAGCAGTGACAAAGAAAAGAGCTACATTAGAGTTCTAGAACTGCTGAAGCCTTTATAAATCATTTGAACAGAAAAGGTGGTTCATTCTTAATGAAACACTCATGTCTGAAAAAAGATGGTACAATTGTGATGTAACTGATGATATTACAGTCTTTTCCTGGAAAGAATTAATGTGTTTATTCCCCCCATTAATAGTCAGTTGTATGGTAACATTGATAGTAGACTATCCCTATGTGTTTTCTCCCAGTCTTTCATTTTGTATAATTTGGGATATGTGTGGATTGAGGGAGGAGGGAGTGGCTATAAAGGAATTTTCTCTTCATTTGTTTGTGAATCATAGTTCTCAGTACCACGTGAGATGGAAACTATAAATTATTTGGAAAACAATTGGTGCAGAATTCCAACCCCATTCAGGGATGTCAGAATCATTTACTGGTATTGAAGTTACAGGAGCAACACAGCGTGCATGGAATATGAGTAATTTGCTTGAGCAACATACAGTAGGTCACACAGAATGTGAGTCATATTGCTCCAGTAACAGGGCACATAGGATCAGAGTCATATTGCTCAAGTAGCATAGGGCACATAGAATATGAGTCCTATTGCTTGACTAACATAGGGCACATAGGATATGAGTCATTGCTCGGGTAACATAGAGCACATAGAATCTGAATCATATTGCATGAGAAATATAGTATACTTGGAATACAAGTCATATTGATCGAGCAACCTAGGGCACATAGAATATGAGTTATATTGCTTGAGTAATATAGGGCACATAAAATTCAAGTCATATTGTTTGAGCAACATAGGGCACATAGAATATAAGTCATGTTACTCAAGCAACATGTGGCACTTAGAATATTATTAGCTTGACCACCTACAGCAAGGTGACCTACTCATCGGTCAGGAAACTACACTTTAAATTTTACCAGGTAAATATGAGCTGAGCTATTAACATCGCATTACACATAGGAGAGGTATGGCCTTCTCCTAACTAGTGAGCTCCCCGATGGTTGCCTGTGAGCCTTTTATGGGTCAGAGCAAACTATATAAAAATCATGAAGCCAGAGATTAGTTTCCACACAATAAAGACAGAAAGCGGTGGGACTTCAGCTTATATTAGCATGGTAAAATTTAAAGTTAAAAGATAATGCCAGAGACCAGTTTCTACTTAAGAAAGAAAGATAGCAGTGGGACTTCAGATCACATTGGCATGTTAAAATTTAAAGTGTAGTTTCCTGACCGATAAGTAGGTCACCTTGCCATCAGTGGTCAGGTTGATCATGATTCGGCCAAATGATGAGACAATGAAACCCTGTAAATTTTAAAACAGTGGAATGAAAACCAAGTAAGAAAACTGAATTGATTTGAATGAATTGCAGGCTTTTAAGCAGCTTTTGAGGGTGGTGGTGGTACTAGTACTATAACTATTTGCGTTTGATTGTGGCCACGCACCAGGTGCACATCTATAAACATTTAAAAATAAGATAAGAAAAATGCATAATAAATGTCATTAATCTTTGTATATTAGGGTTGAGCTTTCTAAGCCTTTAACATTACATAGAATGTGAGTCATATTGCTCAACTAATAAAGAAATTTGAAAACAATTTGAGTCTGCCATTTTAGAACTCCATGTTGGATCTCTTGATGTATCTGGGGCATCATATCACCTCTGTTTTGTACAGTTCCAACTGTCTGATGATATTTTCTCCACTCTGTATACATTCTGCTTACAGCAGCTGTCTGTAAGATTCAAGGCTGTCCCTGATTTGCTGCCAACATTTCTTTTGCCCCTCCAAAAATGATGTTTTCATCACAGAACAGTAGGGATTGTAAGCACAGAACAATGATCGAACATTTATGTTGTAGACTAGTTGTGCCTCATGAAATGTTTTTCATGCAAGATTGCTTATTTCATGAGCAGATATTACCATTTATGCAATGTAGGTGGAGTCTGATTTTACAGATAAATGATGTATTTACTGTAACTTCTGAGGATGTCTAAATAAATATAATTAGTTCATCCCAATATTGGATGATTCATCAGCATTTATCTATACTTTGAAAAGGTCAGAAAAGAGCCCTTAACCAATGGGAGAGCAGCCTGGACAATGCCTGGTGACATAACAATGTACTCTGCTGTACCCAAAACAGAGTGGAAAAATTAAACAGAAATGGTTAAATCTTCATAAAAAGAACTAATGTAAATGCTTTACAATTTAAAATACACTTTACCAACTGGGCATACAATTGCCTAACTCAGAGTATGCCATTTATCTCCATATGTGAGGGGGCAGGACCATAAGTCATGAGTGACTCTGCCACTCATTAGTTACTGTCCTGCCCCATCACTCACAAAGGTAAATGGCATAGTCAGAGTGAGGCCATCGTGTATCCCGTATTTCTTTAAGATTACATCCCTGGGCTTGTGTTACATACTAAAGAGATATAATTCAAAGTCTTAAATTGCACCACTTTGCCCTGCACTTCCCTATTGCTTTTGCATGCATTTACTCACAATTTGTTCAAGATGTCAGTCTGAATACTAAGTCTTAACTGTTTCTCCTACCAAGTTCTGGAGTTGGCTATGCAATCTCCAGGTGGCTGTGATAAGATTTTATAAACTTTTCCAGCCCCACCTTTCCCTGTAGCCAGTTTGATCAAATTATCCTATTCCCCCTTGTTTATACAACTTGCAGCTGCCCACCTCTGATACCCATGGAGTTGGGATTGTGTGCACTTTGAATGTTCTATGTTTGTGATAATGAACTAATGTGCTATTAAATAATTTTGTAATTTTGCTGACTGGAAACCATGCTGATTTGTAAGTTGTGACAGTCTGAGATATAGTAAGGAATCTGAAGTAGGTAATGAGAGGAAATCAGTGATGAGAGTGAACAGAGGTGGAAGACAAAGTGGGATAAACCACACATTTGAAAGTGTTTACTCTGAAACTCTCTACCGAGTTAGGTGTTGTGCTGGCTCATCAGTCTACATAGTGGGCAACCAAGATTAAATTGTTTTTCCCCTGGCCAAGCACCTGGTCTCCACTGTATTCTGGAGCAAGAAACATTGGTTCTAAGAAGGTACCATTTTGTATAACACTGTGAAGGAGGCAACAAAAGACATAGAAAGAAGGGGAATAGATATCCCACAACCACAGAGATGATCACAGAAGCCTTGCAGTGGAGAGTGTGGAGGGGAGCAAAGCAAGCCAGGGTGGCAATGAGAGGAAGCACCAGCAAACTCACAGGTAGAGACTCAGGCAGCGCAAATAGCCAAGATGATGCAGAGCATTAAGGCTCTTCTGAATCAGTTAAGATGGCAAGCTAAGTGAGGAGAGTAGTATATTTGGGACTTTGGGATATGACTGGGATTTTGATGTTCATTCAACTCTGATTAGACTTCAGGTATGAACTTTAGACTTGGTGGATGTCTGCATTATAATGCCTCTAATATGGTTTGCCAATTATTAGGGAGTGGGGCACAGTGTATTTACTTACTGGGTGTGCATGCAATAGTTACCTGGGGAAAGGCAGGTCTCTCAGTGGTTTACCAGATATGGAGGGATGGAGTTGGTGTTGCAGGGGCTATATGCTGTTCAGTCCTGTTAAACCCAGGGTCAGAGTCCTTGGGAGCAAGGATGGCCATCAAGGATTTCTGTTTATTGTGGGGTATGCCAGCTCTCTTCTCCCTCTGTCCTCCCCATCTGAGGTAAGGTTGTGCTAATTAGCTATTTGCTGATTCCTCTGCTTAGAGAGGTATTTAAAACCCAAACATTTACTCTCAGACTAGAGGAGGCAGTTCTGGATTGAGAATTAAGTGCACTTAATGGCCTTAGCATTTCAAATCAGGCCTGCCTAAATTATATTGCATAGTCACGCTAGGTATTGGGTGTGATGCTGAGGGTAGGTGGATGTGAGGGTGCGTTGGTGCTTTAGCAGCTACATGCTGTTGAGATATGGTGAACCTTGGGTTGGAGTCCCTGGGACTTGGGATTGCCAAACTGGAGTCATTTTTGTTGTTGCATGGTATGCCAGTCTTGCCCCCCTCCACAAGGCAAGGTCCCATATAACAGACTGGGGCATGGGTTATATGCCCCTCCTCTTCCCGGAGTACAGCTCTTATTATTATAATATTTGATAAGTCTGCTGCTTTTGTTCCCCCCGAGGGTGGATGTCATTCTGGGCTGTTGTGGAACTTGCAAGATTGTTATATACATGGGGGAGGGGGAGTCTGGGGTGGTGGGAATGCTAGATAGAATGTATACAATGGGTAGCTTTTGACTGCCTTGAAACAGAGGTGAGCTAGACTTGACCACCCTTTTAGAGATGAGCACCCCAGTCCATTTTGGAGGCTTCTCTGAGAGGTAATCTTGGTGTGAGAGCATACAGTCTTGGCTCCAGTATTGTTTGTGATCCCAACATAGGCATTGGCAGATGCACCTTTCACCCTTTTAACATCCAGGGAGAAATCAGCATGGGAATGGGACACTATGACTTGTTTTGTGGTCTCTGTGACATACTAGGTCAGGGCAATGTAGGTGCAGGACGAACAGAGGAGTAGAACAAGAGAGACAATAATGGAGAAGCCCTCTGGAGTTAGGAGCTGATGATATGGGCTTATTTTGATAAAAAAAATTTGGAAACCAGATGCAAAGACCTCAGAGAAAATGAGAATGAGTGTGAGTGATTTTTTGCTGGACCAGCATTTTTGGACTGCAGAAGAACACCTTAAACTATTGCCTTGCAAATCAGTATCTTTCAGCACACATACATCAGTTTGACCTCAGTGGTGTGAAAATTAATGGAGAGTATACTAAAGGAACGATTGGGAGGTGTACTTGGAGGAGGTGGGAGGTCTGGATAGTTGGCAACATGGGTTTGTGCCAGGTAGATCATGTCAAACCAATCTTGTGGAGTTCTACGAATGGGTAACATCAGAACTGGACAGGGGAAAGCCTGTGGATGTATTATTCTTGGACTTCAGCAAGGCGTTTGACTCTGTCCCCCACAATGGTCTGGTGGAGAAACTGATGGGGTTAGGAGTAGGCCCTTTGATGGTTAGATGGATTGAAAACTGGCTAGCTGGACGCACCCAGAGAGTAGTGGTCTGTGGGGAGCTCTCGAACCCTAGAGAGGTTGGTAGTGGGGTACCGCAGGGCTCAGTCCTGGGTCCGATCCTGTTTAATGCATACATATCGGACATCAGGGAGGGTATAGGGTGTGAAATGAGTCTCTTCACTGATGACTCCAAGATGGGAGCAGTAGTTGAGGGAGAAGAGGGGAGGTTGGCCCTGCAAGGGGACCTGGACACCCTGGAAAGCTGGGCTCACACATGGAAATTAAATTTCAATATCACCAAGTGCAAGGTGTTACATCTTGGGTGGGGAAACCCTAAACACAGGTACACCCTGGGAGGGGAGGCGCTGGAGGCCTCAATAGGGGAAAAAGACCTAGGGGTCATGGTGGATGCATGTATGAATAACTCTGAGCAGTGCAGGAGAGCGGTTAGCAAGGCAAACAGGATGTTGGGATGCATCGTAAGGGGGATCACCTCTAGAAGCAAGGAAGTGATTCTGCCACTGTACAATGGACTGGTTAGACCACACCTTGAGTACTGTGTACAGTACTGGAGACCACACTTGAAGAGGGACATACAGATCCTGGAGAGGGTATAGAGGAGGGCAACTAAGACGATACGAGGGCTAGGGGATTTGATGTATGAGGACAGACTTGAGGAACTCTGCCTGTTTTCATTGGAGGAGAGGAGAGACAGGGGGGACATGATTGAGGTCTTCAAAGTACCTCAAGGGAATAAATAGGGTAAACATGGAGGGGATCTTTAGACTAAAGTAGGGAGGTATCACCAGAGGGCATGGTTTGAAGTTGGAAGGTGGAAGGGTGAGGGGGGGGAAGAGGAGGTGGTTTTTCACTGAGAGGGTGGTGGACCCCTGGAATGCACTGCCTGGTGAGCTGGTTCAGAGATCCACAGTGGAGGGCTTCAAGAGAGGGTGGGACAGACACAGAATGTGGCTGTATCAGATGATGGCCTGTCCCAGGGGAGTGGGGATGGATGATAGGAGTTTCTGGAACACAAGGGAGGGGAGGGTCTCGGCACCCAACTAGGGATCTGAGGTTCGAGCAGACTCAATAGACCGTAAGGCCTAATCTGCTGGCAAATAGTATGTTAGTATGTTAGTGCAGTAACACCATGCACCCCAATTCTGGAACTCACTCCATCTAACGATTCGCCAATCGACTTCCCATTACTCCTTTAAGAGAGAATTAGGATGCCATCTCATCTCATCCCATATCTGCTCCTGTTTCAAACCGCCGTAGTCCCTACCCCAAAATCCCTTCCCCCTCCCTGCTGGCAGGGGTTAGTGGTCCACCCCGCTTGTAGCACTTCCTCTCAGTCTCCTCTCTTATCAATTACTCCTTCATCCTCTATCTTTCCCTTTCCCTCTCCATTACATTCTTAATCTCGCCCCTCTTCTCTAACCGCCCTTCCAATCATGGTCCATACTGCCTGTGCCGCCACCTCCCCCATTCCTCTTACTTATCTCTCTAGCCCCTCTCCATCTCTCTCTGCCTATTGACATTCACACCATTAGCACTTTACATTATCTCTTAAAATGTCTGTATTGCCTTAATATCGCCCGATTTATTGCCTTCTATAACATTACTGTTGTTTTTTCATTTTTGTCTGCGCTTTGCCTCCCTTTATACCTGTTCTCAAAATTTCCATTGTTATGCGAATATTTCTTCATGTAAAAGTCTAGTATTCATGTATATTCTCCTTGAAGTTTTGTATTATTGTGCCTGTACTCTCCCAGGTCGTGCCTGAAAATAGTATTTTTGGCTAGTGCACTTACCCGGTCAACAAAAACCAAATAAATAAATAAAAATAAGACAGTAAGATTATGGGCTTGAATTGTCTTACAGGCCTAATGATACAATTCTATGTTTAACCCATTTGCTATGTTTTGGGGCCTCTGTGGTTTTCATCCCCTTGATCACTTGATGAAAATGAGGTGTTGACATTAAAAGAAAATACACCCTTGAGTTAAATACCTGCTATTTAGCACTCAGAACGCAGGGATATTGATTTAAGCTACACAAGGTTAAAACCAATGCCAAAATGAATGCAAGTAATGTAGGGGTATCACCCCACTAAGTGCTCACTAATTATAAGCCAGGTTTATTCTGAGGAAGTTTTACATTGTATAAAGCTTGATGGGGAAACAATAGAAAGTTATTTTGAATCACATGTTGAACTCAGTGGTTACAAGGACTTGTTTGATAATAGGCTGGGAAGCACTTCTCTAAAATAATTTTTGGCCTTATATTTTAATTTATGAATGCCCATGTGTCATGTAAAGGAGTGCTAAACTTTTATATGTATTTATTCATCAGGTATTGAACCTGTGGAATTCCTTTAAGCACAATATACAAGCGGTCGCAAATGAAGTGGTCATGAACCTTTGTAATTTATAGGCCAGTGTTTGCCTGCTATACCTTTTGTCACTTATCAACCTGAAGTTAAGCTGGGAAAATGCTTTCTCTATAGATCTTTCATCACACATACATAAGCAATAAGACACGACAGGGTGTGTGCTAGACACTTTAACACATGGCTAGGAGGCATAGTGAGGCACGAGGCCACTGGCCGAGTGTGTCCAGCCTCCTAGCCGTGTGCCAAAGTGTCTAACACACAGACCCTGGAGTAGCTTATTGCACTTATGAAATGGCTATCAAAAATACAGATGTATGTGATAGCTAAAATGTATAGTATTTAAAAGTGAAAATGTTTAATGTTTGTCTTCATTTTTAATAAAATAGTTCCTCCGCCTACTGTTTTTTTTTTGACTTAAGGAATTTTGTCCTACAAAGGCTTCTGTAGTTTACAGTTGGTTGTCATGACAGTATTCAGCCCCCCCCCTTTTCGTGGCAGTATACACCCCCCTCCACAAGCAAAGAAGTGGATTCTGTAACTAATACAGTAAATAAATTACTTTTACATAAATTGGAAATTAGACGCTATGCGGGGGAAGTTGTGACCGTCTGCAAGTTAGCAATTGATCAGAACAGCCACTGAGCAGCTGGGCCAGGAGAGAGATCATGGCAGTAGTTTGTTTAAATGCTTCATCGGCTATAATAATCGGCAATCAGCTTCTGCTTAGGATGGAGAGTGAGCAAGTGGGCTGGGAGACAGATCGCAGCACTTTGTTTTTTTTTCCCCCTTTACTACTTTCTGCATCCACGAGAGACAGGTACATGGATTTAAAACAGAAACATTCAAAGACTGAGGCCAAGTGAGCAGGAGGTCAGACATATTTATTTTATTTTTTTTACAGTTAGGCTGGCACCACTTCTGGCAGAAACAAGATGGCTGCATTTTTTTTTCTTAAGGTTCTGAGTGGGCAGCATCACCCATATCAATGCCTGCTTGCCATAGCTTGGCACAACCTGATCTTTTCGCCATAGTGTTAGACATATTAGCACATTCGTAGCAGCCAATCAGAATGCTGCTTTGCTACCAGCCATTTCATAAAACTTTCTTAATGAAAGGGATGGCATTCAAGGTGCAGTAGAAAGGCAACTGAAGTGCTCCTGAGTCACAAATGTGAACTCATTTGTTATATGATACTGCCCTGTTGTAGGGCTGGGATGTACTTTTTAAATGAACCCTCAGCCTTATATTATTATTTTTATGAATGCATATGCCCCATATGGAAACAAGCCTCTGCTAAAAGTTGGAGAAAAATGTTATACCTTTTTGCATCTTTGTTGATATGAGGTGATTTACAGTAGGATGAGCATGTATTGGAATCCAATTAGAAGGGGCAATTCCCAGGGTAAATTGGTATACTGGCCCCATGGACCCTTACTGTTAATTAAACATTTTCTTGCAGGTAATCTGCTTAAAAGGCTTTACAAGGACTACTGTAGTATCTTAGCAAAAGTTTGACTAATATAATTGTTTTTTTTTTAGATTGTATATTTAAGATGTTGCTGCATGTTTCATATGTTATTTAATACAAATAAATAAATATATATATTACATGTATATATAAATATATATATATATATATATATATATATATATATATATAAAATAGTGGCATGGTAGCGCCACTATAGTTAGGGTTGAGTACCCCATTTAAGGTTGAAGTGTGAAATTTTGCAGCTTAATAACTTTGCCACTGTATGACATATTTGCCTGCAATTTGGCAGGCATGGAGCGGTACCATAGGTCTCAGGATCTACCAAGTTTCATAATGGTTGGATATACAGTTGCGGAGTTATAAAGTGACATTCTGTAGCGCATTTACGCTTTTTTGTGCATTCTTTGCTTGCGCCTACAGGTCGCACGGTTTGTGAGACTGGTCCAAAACCTTCAGGGAACATGCAGCCAGGGTCCCTGATGTGCCTTTCAAACATTTCATGAAAAAATATTAAACGGTTCAAAAGTTATTCAAAAAACAAGTTTCCCATTATAATCAATGGGAAAAGTTAAAAAGTTTGACAGTGTCGCAAATGACCCCTGTAGTGTTGTGAGTCAGCCATTTTTGTTCAGTTACTGGCACATAAATGCTTGGCATTTAAATTTGGGACCCTCTAGGGACACAATTCTTTTTGTGTTCACCTAGTCGAGCCCTGAGGATGCTAGCCATGTCTTTTTGGGGGGGTTAAACACCCCAGAAATATGTTTCTTAAATATTTGTAATCTGTAGTGTATGCAAAGTAGTGTCGAACTTGTGACACTCACGATTTTTTTTGCGAAAGTGTCGTGATTTGTGACTCGACTTTGCGACACTATGGCCAAAATAACAGGAATTCTTTGCCACCCTGCTGCAAAAGAATGGTTTGGTCCTTTGGGCTGAACTTTGAAGGGAAGAAAGCCAACATCCCACAGATGTGCCTTTTGGTGGTTTGCTGACAAAATAGTAAAGGGATGCAAAGTTACAGTACTCTGAAGTTGACGCTTTTTCACATAGACTAACATTACGGCATCTGCCGTGCCTTTCGGGGCCCGTATCTCGGAAATGCTTCGAGATATGAACTTTTTGTCGGAAAAATGCTTAGCCCCCCAGTAGGAAGCTAAGTGCAAAACTAGCCAGGAAACTCATAATTTA
The DNA here is from genome assembly GCA_016271365.2 of Neoceratodus forsteri. NCBI lineage: Eukaryota > Metazoa > Chordata > Ceratodontiformes > Ceratodontidae > Neoceratodus > Neoceratodus forsteri. The sequence continues at coordinate 1,701,119,225 of CM028129.1, read as the reverse complement.
TATGAAATTAAATTTTTTTTTCTACGTCGTACGGTTCCTGAGATATAAGGAATTTAGTATTCCAAGTGCTAATTTTCTGCTCCATGGCCCATTATTATGCATACATTCTTTATACTCACTGTGTTTCTCTATGCAGCTGTTGGTGAAAAAAAGGGTGTGTGCTTTTGTTAGTGTCACAGTTAGCGTTCCTACTTGCGTTTCAGTAACCATGTGCGTTCGCATTCCCGTCTACGCCACCGTGTGCATTCCCCATTGCGTTTTCATTTCTGCTTGCATTTGTGTAACTGTAACTATTTGTGTTTCCATTACTGTTTCTGTTTGTGATTCATTTTGCATCACTGTGTGCATTACCATTTGCGTTTTTGTACGTGCTTCCATTTGCATTTCCTTTGGCGTCATCGTTGTTGTTACCGTTAGCATTTGCATTTCCTATTGTGGTACCATGACTGTGCGCATTACCATTTGCGTTCCGTACATATTGTCTTGTGTTTATGCTTTCCTTTTGCTACTATTCCCATCTGCTCTACAGTGTGCGTTACCCTATGTGCGTGCATTTTGCTTGACATTTGTGTTACCATTTACGTTTGTATCACCATGTGTGTTACCGTTTATGCTTGCATTTGTGTTACTGTTACTATGTGATAAAAAAAATTACATGGTGGGATTGGGCCCCGCGCTCCTACCACCACATTCCATTCACTGTTTATAGTGCTAATTCTCAAAAAGAAGGGAAATTCATGGCAAAAAACTTCATTTAATGCATCAGTTAGGGTTGTTCCATAGCGACAAAACCAAGGAAATTCGGTGTTAGGGTTGCCACCCCTTGCACCCCAAGCCCACCCCATCCCCACCAACAGGCATCGGGGTGTGCGTTGGGGTCCTCAGTCCTAACTCTCACCCCATTCTCTATGCTGCACCACCTCAGCTTGTTTACACATGGGATGGGGTGAGAGTTAGGACGATGACTCCAACGCACACCCCGATGCCTGTTGGTGGGGATGGGGTGGGCTTGGGATGCAAGGGGTGGCAACCCTAACACTGAATTTCCTCACTTTTGTCACTGTGGAACAACCCTAACTGATGCATTAAACAGAGTTTTTTTGCCATGAATATATATATATATATATACACACACACACACATATATATATATATAAGTAGACATGTTCTAGTACACAATACCTATCTGGGCCCAAACTGGGAAATATAATTCACGTGTCTTGTTCACGATTTAGAACTTATTTCTCCAACCCCCTTCCCCCCACCAAATAGGCAGGATCTGCAATCAACCACCTTTTGAGGAGACCGAGATTGGAGTTATTTTCTTCAGCTCTGGGGAGGGTTGGTATGTTTTAGCTCACAGACCTTCTTTATGTTGATTCATTATGGGCCTAATACACCCCTTGGTGGGATTTACCAGTGATCTCTCTTCTCTTCTCTTCTCTTCTGTTCATGAGTTACATAAACTCAATCTGGGCCAATGTCAGCAGAGCTAAGTTACATCTATTCACAGATGACACAGTCATCTGTAACTCCAAACCCTCAGTGAGTGAAGTTTGTGCGGAACTTCTGGCTGAATTTGACCTCCTCCAACAAAATCTTTTATGGTCTAAACTTCTACTGAACGCTAAGAAATCTAAGGTCATGTACTTCCACTGCAACCATCCAACCACAGTTCCAGAAGCTCTCTCCTCTTTGCACCCATCAAAACCCTCCTTGGTGACAACCTTGAAGCTGTAAACAAATTTAAATACCTCGGCTGTGAATTAGACCACCACCTAACTTTCTCAGCCCATATCACTTCACTCGTGAAAAAACTAAGGCAAAGACTCATTTTCTTTTTTAGGAATAAATCCCTTTTTTCAACAGAAGCTAGACTGAGATTGGTACAGACCATGTTCATCCCGCTCCTTGATTATGCTGACATAATCTATGGATGGTGCTCAGATTCCCTGCTTCAACAGCTCGATGTACTCTACCATAGGTCTATACGATTCATCACTAATGCCCACTGTTGCACATATCACTGTGATTTATATGCCTCCCTAGGCTGAATTTCCCTATCCACAAGACGGCTCATCCACTCACTCACATGGCTTTACAAAGCCCTCCTGCTAAAACTCCCCTCCTACATAGCCGGCATTTTTCAGCGATCTACCTGCCACTATCTGCTATGGAGCAGCTCACTCATTTTGCTGGATGTTCCACACACCCGTTCCCACTTCAGCCAACTGGCTATATCCAGTGCCCTTTCAGCTGCTTGGAATAAAGCACAAGCTACCCTCAAACTTCAAAATCTTGTATCACTAAATATTTTTAAAAACCTTGCCACAGCAAATTGTATGACTTCTGTACATGCCAATCTCAAAAATAACGTTATCATATACTTATCCTTCTAATTATGTCACTATCACACCCTCATCTCATTAGAGATGGCGGTAGCATCAACTTACTACAAAGAGGATAAGTACGCACCTCATACTTGCACCTTCTATCTTTCTGCCTATCCTTCTGTCTATTCCCTCTGTCACATCACCTATCTTCATGTCTAGCTCACAACAAAACTCCTGCCTGAACATACCTATCTCCCTTGCCTGCTCTGGTTGTAAAAGCTCCCATTATTCAGATTAAGGCACTTTCCTCTGAAAGTCTAGTACTTTTACTCTTGCACTTGTAGCCGACCGCATAATGACTAATGTGACTGTTTCAATTGTATACATGATGTACAATATATATGTGTGTGTATATATATATATACACACACACACACATATATGTATAGTTTCTGTATTGTTCATCCATGTTTCTAACCTGTTCAATTGTGTTGACTATTGTAAAATATTATTTCTGTATTTGTACCATTTTCTAGTTGTATATCTTGTACCAAATTGTCCGTTCAGGACCTCCTTCTAAATGAGCATGCTAAATGGAGTTATTCTTGCTAATAAACTTGAACTTGAACTTGATCAGTTGGCCCTTTACAGATTGGTGATTTCCTTTAGGAAATCGGTCAGTTTGGAGCAGGTGGCTATAGGTGCTATTTGTTCTTGGCTATGGGATAATATAGGGGGATAACGACTCTTTTTAAGATATATAACATTATAATTATTAATGCTGTATAGCTTGTCTCCCATTAATTAATCCCAGGCCTTTGTGGAATTTATTGGTAGCTTGGCCCAAGCTCTACTCTGACAGGAGTTTCTTAAGGGTATCTTTCACCATAAATGCTTTGAGTATTACTGAAGGTCTGGTTTTCGCTTGGAGTGTTTTGGGACCAAAGAGAAACTTCAATTGTGGGGATCTTGTGAGCCTGTTAGTGCAATTTTACTTGTAGCAGACAATTAAGTTTGATGTTGACCTTATGACTGATCCATATTCATTTCACAATACTAGTGGGTCTAAAATGTTGTTATTCATACTACTAATTTGTGAAAAACTTGATTACTGTAGCATTCTCAGTTTTGAAGATACCTTCCTGATGTATTGTACTATTTTTATATGTTTTAATTGTTACATGTTTTAATGTTGTAATGGTTTGTAACTGAACAACAATAAACTTTGCCAACTAACTACTAGTTGTAGGCATTTTTCCATGGGCAAAGTTCTCACCCTTCCCTCTTGGCAGAATTGCGATACCATCTGACTCTGAATAAGGTTGGGGTTTCGATTCACACTGCCTCCTACCTTGGAAGCTCAGTTTGTGTTTTGTTCTTCATGTTCCGTGTTATGCTCTAACTGTGCACAGTTTGTACTATTTTATCATCTGCACATCCTCTGTGGGGCTTATATGGAATTCTGGTTTCTTTGTCAGTCAGAGGATTTTAAATTCTGTATGAGAAAAGGGTAGTAGTCTCCATTTGGAAGGAGTCTCAGTGTTAGACATTCTGCACTGGGCAGGATTATGGCAGTCTCTCCAGTTCAGATGTTATCATGTGATGTTAATGAGCTGAACAACCCGGTTAAGTGGGTGAAGGTGTTAAAAATGGTTCAGAAAGAAAACTCTGCTATTACATTCTACAGAAAACTCATTCATACAACTTGGATAATGCTAGACTAAGTAAGTTTGGCTCTTCCTGGGTAGAAGCTTCCTCCTATGGTGAAGGGAAACGTAGGGGTGTAGCAGTGCTGATTCCCTGTTCCACTTGGTTTTTCATACAAGACGTAGTGTTAGATACTAAGGGAAGGTTTGCTATGACTGGATTCTTATATGAATCCCCCATCACATTGGCTGATGTTTATTTTCCACCCCAGTCCTCTAAACGGGTTATGCAATTATTTTTCAAGAAACTGATGGGACCCATGCAGGGGCAATTGATTTTAGGGGAAGACCTTAATTTAACTCTGAATTCTTTCTTGGATTCAACCTCCCCAAATTATTCCTGGTTGACTTCAGCACAGAAGTATTTTACATCTACAGTGGGCAGTTTGGGGCTAGTGGATATTTGGCATCACCTTTTTCTGATAGAGCAGGAGTATTCACATTACTCTTCACGGAGTTATACACTGTTGGTCTATTTTATTTATGATCATAGTGCATATTACAGACATTCTGGATATGTCATATGGCCCTATAACCCTTTCTGATCATGCCCCTTATCTTTAATGGCAGATCTTGGGAAGCCTCTTAAGACTACAAATTGGTATTTTATTGTCTCACTACCAAGAAATGAGAAATTTCTGGAGTTAGTTACTAAAAAAGATAGGGATAATTGTGAGGGAAAATGACATGGCAGAAGTGACCCCAGGTATTCTTTGGAACACTTTAAAAATGATATTGAACAAGGAGATTATCTCCTACACAGCTCACAAAAAGTGGTTCAGAGAAGAATGGATGGCACATTTGATGGGATGTGTTATGGCTTCTACATTCTAAGGTTAACAGGGCTGTAGAAATGCAAATCTTGTGGATAAAACAAGAAATACTGGAGCTGCTGAACTACCAGGTAGAGCAAACCCTTTGCTATATTAAACAGCATCATGGGGGGGGGGCAGAAACCTGCATGCAAACTTCAGATGAAAAAAAGAGATAGGTGGTCATTACTAAAATTTGAGACCCACATTCAGGCATGTTAGAACATAATGCACACAGAATGAGGATGGTCCTGACAAAATATAGTGATTTGGGTCCTTCCACAGGGTCCTTATTAAAGATTACTTGGAACACATTTTTCTAAAATTGATGCAGATCATATGGCTGCCCTACTGGGTCTGGTGATCCGGGAGGAGGTGGAGGGTACAGTTATGAATACAAACAATAACAAATGCCCTGACTGGGATTGGTATCCACCAATTATTTTTTATAAGTTCAAAGAGGATCTACTTCCATTGTTGTGGTGTTTTTTTTAGTATGCTACAGGGTGAATCCCCCCATTACCTAAAAAAACCAGACACAATTTCCACCATCTTAAAACTAGGGAAGGATCCCACTTGCTCTGTCACTTATCGCCCCATCTCCATTTTAAATTCAGATTATAAGGTGTTTATGGCAACTTGTGCCAAAAGGTTAAATAACATCCTCTCTACAATTTTGGATGTATGTGGATATGGATCTAATAGGCTTTATTAAGGGCTGCCAGACTTAAGATAATATATAGAGAATCTTACATTTGCTGGAGTATGTTGCAACTTAACATCTCTGCAGTATTGATTAGTCTAGATGCTGAAAAGGTGTTTAGCAGGTTCCTGGGCATAACTCTGGGCCACCTTGTCAAACTTTAGGGTATCAGATCATGTCATATCAATGGTGTGGGGCTTATATGCCATGCCTCAGTCATATGTTAGAATAAGTGGTTGGTTTTCCTACACCTATATTTTCGGAGAGGGGCACCCAGCAGGGTTATACCATCCCCCCCAATTAATTTGCTCTTTATATTGAGCCATTGCCTATAGGTATAGGGCAAAATGATTGGATTGAGGGGATCTCCTTTGGCATCAGGTAGTATATGGTGGCATTATATGCTGACAATCTCCTCTTGGCATTGTTTTCCCTGAAATGTTGTTCCCTGAGGTGTGGGATGAACTAGCAAGTTTTGAAAATAGGGCAGAGTTTAACTTAAATATTCAGAACATGGAAATTGTCAAGTTGTTTATCACTCATCAGCAGAAATTAAATGTAGATTTTCAATTTAATAGAATCCATGGGCACTTGAGTATTTAGAAGTGATAATACCAAAGGAGTTAACCGATTTGAAGCTGGTAAATTTTAAACCCTTGACACAACAATTAAGTGCAGATTTACATCATTGGAATCTATTGCCCATTGTGTTATTTTCCAGAATAGAAGCCATCAATATGAATGTGCTTCCCCACTTACTATTCTTTTTGCAAACTCTTCCATTTACTTCAAGTAAAATATATTTTCAAACTTGGGATAGGCTAGTGTTGCATTATATATATGGATTGAGCACAGAATGACAATAAAATATAGGGTCCCACAGCTGCCATGGGAGAAGGGAGGGATAAATCTCCCAAATTTCTCAAATTATTTAGTGGCTCATATCTGCATACAGTTTGTTTATGGGTGTTTAAGATATACAGTCTGCACGGAAAAAGTGTAGAATTTCACATTAATGACCTTTATGGACTGTACAGATACCTTTTTTCAAACCCCATAAATAGTATGGAAACAGGTAGGTTTTCAAAGTAAACCGCGACTACATTTCTGCAGTAGAGCAGATTTTGGAGTAGGGAGGCCACAGAAGATGTGTTTTTTTTCCTTGTAGAGACCTAGCATACAATGCAGAATTTATCCCCAGTAAGATGGACATAACATAGCATAGATAGAATAAACAAAGTCTGTGTTACATATTTCAGTTCCTAGGAGGAAATAGAATTATGTCTTTCCAGGAACTAAAGGAACAATATGATCCACCTGAGGGACCACTTCAGGTACCAACAGGTGAGGTCCTGGCTCCTAAAATGCCCAGATTGCCCCAGACTCCACTTCTGATGTGACAGATATTAATGCTTACACTAAAGGGGTATTGGGGACTCCTTACAGGGAATTTATGTTACGTACTCCAGCAGTTGGGAACAGAGTCCATGGATCCTATCTTGGGTAAAGGAATATAGAATTGGAGGGTGAATTATCCCAGAGACCAATTGCTGTAATATACATGTCCCTCACTTAGGGAAATCTCTTTGAATATGTGGTGGGAGTGTGCCTGAAAATGCAGATACATGTATTTCAGAACTCCAGTGGTACATGCTATTTATATGGGACTGGGAATGGGTGCTTGTTGGAGAAATTATGGCAATTTCAGGGCAGATTATATGCATATAATTTGGAGCTGCCGGTCGATTTTGTTTTTTTGGGAGGCATTTCAGCTTCAACTTAAACAGCTCTTTCTTGACCATGTTTTGATTTCTGAGGTGAGCGGGTGAGTGTGTTTCTCTCTGTACCCCAGGCTGGGTGTCATGTGGTGGGATGAGCTACCATTGATCAAATTACAGGCAGTGAAGAAGGCTGTCATGAGATTATGGCTGACACGGAACATTCCTACCCTAGGACAGTGGAGGAACATAGTTAATTCCATTTATGGGGTGGAAAAGCTTGCAATGACTTTGAGAGGAAAAGTTGCTGCAGTTTCTCACCAAGTGGCAGAGATGGGTATTACATATTTTGCAACATGAAGTGACTTTTGTCCCTTAATGGGTATAATAATTGGCATACTGATTATAAATAATATTTTCATCTGTTTCTAGGGCTCCTGAGACTGGAATTTCAGTTGGGTAGTATGTATCCTGTTTCTTTGTTTCTTCTTTACTTATAAAATGGTTATGAGGAGATGATGTATCAATGTGTTTTGTAAGATATTAATTCTACATTTTATATCTTTTGAATGTCTTGCCTTGATGCCAAATAAAATACAAGTATAAAAAGCTGTTTGCCCAATCAGGCAACTTAATTCAAATTTTGTTTGCACTTGCCCTCACTTACTTGCCATGTATTATTTTTGTAGCTACAATGGGGACTGAATTTATTGGCATTCCATACCATTTTTCTTCCCCCCCCCCTTGTCAGATAAGTGTAATATCCCCTTATATCTTATCCTCATATGGAGCATTCAGATAGGGTCCAGATAGGGAGACAGTATAGTGCAGTGGTTTAAGGCTCTGAGCTGCAAATCTGGAGACCTGGGTTTGAATCCCACAGCCCCACTTGCATATACTGTGTGACCTTGAGCAAGTCACTTAACTTCCTGGGCTGCCAGGTTGCACCTGTAAAAAAGCTTTCAGCTTAGTGTGTCTCACCTGGTTAAACAACTGGGGAAAATAAAAAGGGTTCTATCTTTCACTTTCTCATCATATAACAAGGGAAGAGGGGGGAGAGCCATTTGCTAAATTCTAAATTCCTGAAGCACCCTATTTAATTAATTCTGCCTGGAAGGGGCTCCACATTTCTTGGAATTAATCTTTCCTACCTTGCTTAATATACCAAATTTGTTCTAATCTAGATATATCTACAATCATATTGAGCCACTGTTTGAACACCAGTGGATTAGGGTCCCTCCATTTCAATAATATACATTTTTTTAGCCACTATAATAAATATTACCAACATTTTAAATTATTGTGAGTCCATGCCAAAAGTTTCATCATAGGTGAAAAAAAGATTGTTTTTCCTTATAACTCTATGAATAAAAGATTCAATCGCATGCCAGAAATTTGACAGTGCAGGACAAGACCCAATCAGATGTATAAGAGTCCCTGTTGTTTTTGCACATCTAGGACATTGGTCCACTAGATCGGGATTCATTAAGTGTAACTTTTTAGGTGTAAAATAAACACGGTGTGTAGTATTCATCTGTATTTGCTGTAATTTCATGGATGATATGTTTTCTATATATGCCTTAATTATATCCTGCCATGTGTCCGCTGTTATATTTATCCCCAAATCTTGCTCCCACCTTGTCCTCAGTTTGTCAACACTATGCTTCACACCCTCTAATAATAGTTTGTATATTTGAGAAGTGATTTTTTTCCCTGTCTTGTTTTGAGTCTAATCCTCCAACAGACTAGGTGGTTCTGAAAGTCTCACATTCCCTTTATTTTGATTCAAATAAGACTTAAGTTGGTTATAAAAAAAGATCTGATTAGACCCTAATCCATATTTCCTTGCTATAAATTGAAAAGTCTTTAGTGTTACCCAGACTCACATCGCCCATTTGAAGAATAGCACCCTCCTTCCAAATCCTAGAGTAATGTGATCCTAATGACTGTAAAAAGTTATAATTTTTATAAGTTGGTGTAAATTCGGAAATTTGCCTTAAACTTTTAACTGTTTTCTGTGCCAGAGTCCAGCATTGATATGTTACTGTAGTAGTCATGGGAGCTGTCATTTTTTTCAAGGTTATATTAGAATACAGTAGATTCAGGAGTGAAGCATAAGGCTGAGCCCCTACTTCTATCTGAGTTAATGATTGGTGGATCATCTCTAGGAATCCAGGCCCAAACCTGTGCTACTTGAGTGGCTATGTAGTACGTATAAAAATTGGATAATGCCTGACCCCCCCTTTAGTTTCTGGGAGAATTAACATTTTACAGGAGATTCTAACACTATTATTTTTCCATAAAATTTCATGATCATAGCCTTTAGTTTTGAGATAAAATGCAATGGGATCGAAATAGCAAGTGCTTGAAACAAAAAAGGATCATTGGCAATATCTGCATTTTAATAAGGTTACTCCTACCAATCAGAGTCAAATATAACAAATTCCATCTTTTAAGATCAACCTCAATCTGTTGTAATACATTTCCAAAATTTAATGAATATAGTTCCTTTAACTGTGCGCTAACTCCGACCCCAAGTATTTAAAATTATTTCCTACATCATTCAATTGACATCCCAGTCCCGCCAGAATAGTATATTTCTTTCTTAATTTCATAACTGAGGTTTTAGACCAGTTAATTTTATAACCAAATAAATAACCAAACATTTCTGTAATTTGTATTAACCTAGGGATTGATTCCTGTGGATTTGTTATGTACATTAATACATTGTCGGCATGCAAACTAATTTTCTCTTCTGTTGAATTAATTCTAATACCCGTTATTTGTTCTGTTGCTCTAATTTTAATAGCCAACAGCTCCATTATCAGTGCAAAGATCAAGGGAGAGAAAGGACAACCTTGTCTTGTACCTCTCTCCATTTCTGTTTTAGCTGATGTTACATTATTTACCCTGATTACTGCAGTTGGTTTGTTATAAATCAGTTTTGTCCATCCGCTGAGCTGTGCACCCAGGCCCATCCTCTCTAACACTTCAAAAATATAAGGCCATTCAATTCTATCAAAAGCCTTTTCAGCATCTATAGCCAGCAGAACAGCATCAAGGTGTTGATTCAAATCTGTAATATTTACAGTTGTCCTAATGTGCCTTCTGTTCTTAATAAATCCAGTCTGATCCTGATGTACTAATAACAGTATTGCATTTTCTAGCTGTTTTGCTATTATTTTAGTAAAGATTTTATAGTCAGTGTTTGATAGAGAGATGGGCCTGTAGGATACACAGCTCAGAGGATCTTTCTCCTTTTTTAAAAAAAAAACTGTATAATGGCTTCTCCAAAGGAATCGGGTAAAGTTTGGGTTGTGACAAATGAATTGAATAATTGTTCTAAAAGATCAATCAGAACTTCCTTATTAAGTCTGTAAAATTCTGTTCCCAGGCCATCCGGTCTGGGAGCTTTATTAATTGGTAGTTCCTCAATTGCAATTGTTATTTCATATTTTGAAATAGGTAAATCCAGCATTTTTTTTATCTGTTCCGGATTCTGGGAATGCCAATTGAGTGAAAAAATGTTGAAATCTGGTCCATATCTCCCCCATATTCAGAACTATAAAAATCTCTGTAGAATCCTTCAAAAACTTTTATTATTTCAAGTGATTGGTTTTTAACGATCCCTGTATGATCTTTAATATTATAAAATGGGCAAAAAATATCCTGAACCCTGATTGGCTGAAAACCTTTTTCAGCCGTGTCCTTATCGAGCCATAACTTTGCAACCAGCACTAATTCAGCAAGCCAGAACCTCATCACAGACACATATCAGTGTGACACTTTACACACTTCTGGTAACCTGGCATCACTAAGTGAGTGAAGCTTCCTGCTCACTTTCCAAAGCTGCCTGCTGCCGCCCACTGCCCACACTGCCATAGACACCCCTCCTATACAATTCAAAATCTGCACACAGTTCAAAAAGAAACATTTTTTTTGCAAGTTACCTCAATTAAGTGAAACTGACCACCATGACCACTGAAATGGAAAGCATTACAGATACTTTCAATAGGTGCTAGTGCCGTTGCAGTCTCTCCCACTGATAACCGTCGCATGAACAAAAAACACAAGGTAACGTCAAAAAATCCTCTTCCTTTCCTTTTCAAATGTGTGCTCACTTTGCAGGACACTCTGTAATGGAAACACACTGTGCAGTATGGTGCCTGAAGAGGAACATGCTCCCTGTAATACCGCCACAGTGCCTGAGGAGGGACATACTCGCTCCCTGTAATACCGCCATTTTAAAACACAAAATGTAAAAGTTTTGCACAAAAACAAAGCTCATATACTCTGTATGGCTGATGTAGACAGAGTATATGACCTGGCCAGAATATATGTGTGTGTGTGTGTGGGGGGGGCTCTGTACAGCTGACACAGGTAAATACAGTACAGTACAGTACATAGAGGGACTATTTTTAGTCTTTTAACATGAAAACCAGTTTATTACTAATATTTTCCATTTTGACTTTTTTCTTTTTAATTCATAATTTCTACTGGGGGCCCATTTTATAAGTTCAATAAGACTCTCCAAAGTGTGGGTTATGGCCCGATAAGAGCATGCTCCAGGTGCTAAAGGCACTCAGCACAAGCGCCTCGTGGCTCATAACGCACCTGGGGCATGCTGTTATCAGGCCATAACCCACACCTTGTTGTGTCTTATTGCTGGCTTATTCACTGTATTTTTAGTCGAAGTTTGTCTAGTTTGCCATGCCGTTAATGTTAATGGTTTGTCTGTATTGAAAAAATAATTTGATCTTGCTGACATTATCTGTTTTTCTGCCTGTTCGTTCAATAACAGATTCAAATAATCTCTTTTTTGTAATATTTGTTTATACATTTGAGGATCTAACATAGCATTGTGTATCCTTGAAAGTCTCTGAATTTCTGCCTCCAATGTTTTGGAATGACCTAAATTTCTTTTCCTGTTATAAGTTGTAATTCTTATGCTTAAACCCCAAACAAATACCTTATAAGCTTTCCAAACATTATTTATTGTCACATTTTGATTCAAGTTAAACTGAAAAAATTATTTTGTGCTATTAACTATCTCATTTTTTTCAAATGTTCTTGTTAATAATGATATATACATTCACCAAAATCTAATGGTAGGCTTATTTTGACGGATTTTTAATGAAAGGAGGCATGGTGACTGATCGGATAGAATGATAGGGAAATATTGTACTGATTGGAAACTAAAAAATAAGGACCTTGAAATTTAAAAAAAAAATCAATACACGAGTAGGATTGATGAACCGAAGAAAAAAAATAATAAACTTGCCCCCCTTTATTAAATTCCCACCATGGATCAGTCAAATCCAGTTCGGGCATAACATTATTAATTGTCATTCTTGAAGAAATCCACGTTTTGTCCAAACAAAAGATTTTATCCTGCTCTTGTAACACTAAATTAAAATCACCCCCCACCAAGTATGGAGCATCAAATGTGGACAAATGTAAGAAAAATCTGAGAAACAACTGGGAGAGTTATGGTTTGGTGCATACAGTAATGTGATTGTAAATCTCAGACTACAGATTTGCATAGTAACTATCACATATCTTCCTTGCTGGTCTGTCTCCACTCTCAAAATCTCTGGCATTACCCCCTCCTGATTAAATGCAATCAGAATCCCTCTGGCATTTGTGGCAAAGGATGAAGCATAGAACTTTCCCCACTGGTGTTCAAACCAGCTCAAATCTTTCTGTGTTAAGTGAGTTTCTTGAAATAGCAATATATTTATATTTTTTTGTTCCATTCATTTAATTATTTTCAGTTTTCTTGTGGTTTTGGAGCCCCTTAACATTCTAGGTTATAACATTGAAACTATTCCCCATATGTTCTACCAGAAATACAAAAAAAAAAGTTTTTATCTCCCCTCCTCTTTAATCCAGTTTTTTTATCTTAATAAATCATTTGCTTTTATCATATCCAACACCAATAAATAGTAAATGCCCCATATATTGTATATAATACACTAAACTCATCCCTACAGATACCCATCCCACCCCACCCTCCCTATGAGATGAAAAATTGACATCTCACGATGCCAAAGTAACCACGAGGAACAACGTGGCCACCTTAAATTTAGTAAATGCTCATGCCTTTAATAGTCAAAAATAAAATATTCCTTCAAGCTCTTCTTTGGCTATCACTATTACCATTTTACTCATCACCCCCCATACCCCCCAACCTAAGTATGTACTGAATTAAATGCTTCTGTTGCTTCCTCCACATTATCAAAAGTATGTAAACGCCCATTCAGGACAAAGCATATTTTAGCAGGATACATACTGTAAAATGAATCCCTTTTTGGTAAAGACGTTGTTTTAAAGGATTAAGTTTTTTTTGCTGTTCAACCATCTCCATGTGTCTGGATATGTGTTAAAATGCAAATTTTCAAATCTCAGACCTTTTGATACTCTGGCCTTTTGTAGTATGGCCTCTTGATCCTGAAATTTTAAAGTTTTGACAAAAACTGTACGGGGGTAGTCTGAATTGCTAGCCTGAGTACCCGCTTGATGAGCTCGGTCCAACACTGCTTTGTCTTCAGGGAACTTTTGGTCCAATGCTAATGGTAAAATCTTTTCAAAATAAGCCAAAGGTTTTTCTGTATCCTCCACCCCTTCGGGGAGTTTACATATTCTTATATTTGCTCTTCGGGCACGATCTTCTTGTTCTGTTATTTTCATTCTGAGGGCCTGTAATTGATTCTCTAGTTGAACAATTTGTTGTGGGACTAAACATGTGGCATCTTCGATGGATGACACCCTCTCCTCTAATTGGTCTGTTCTGATGGTCAGCACTTGCAATTTTGTAGACATCTCTGAAATAGCTGAGGTAACTCTTTGTAATGAACTTTTAATGTCACCAAGTGCTTCTAACATCTCTTGTTTCATTGTAGAAACTGCTTTCAAAACTTCAGTTTTAAATAAAGTGTCTCTGGAGTTCAGCTCATTTTCATCCAAAATAGGGTTAACTTCAGCTCCAATCTCATGACACACACACACACACCCACTGGGCTCCATGAACCCCAGAGCTACTAGTATGCCTCTGTTCTCTCAAATGTGTAAAACCGTTGGGGTCATTTCTCTGCTGTTGTTCAATTTGCCCGTAAGGAATGTAAGAATTTGATGAATCTTGATCTCGTGAGAGGGGGTCTCTGTCATTCCTACTAGGCTTTTCTCTGAGCCATCTTCATTATAGATACCATGATTTGTGTCTCATTGAGCTCCTAGTCCTGTATTAGAGAGGGGTTCACGTGTTCAGAAAAAATTTAAAACAGATTGCCCTGTGTTTTTCTATCCTTTACAGGGCTTACTATTGGAGACAGGGCTCACGGAAGCTCCTTATAATGATACTGCTGATTTGGGGACTGAGTATTTGTATCTTTATTTTTTCCCTTGTCGAGCAAGTTTTTAAAGTTTTTTCTGTTCTGCCTTCAATAAGTTCTTTGCAATGCCTGATTGTTTTGGATATGCTGGGGGGGCAGGGGGGAGAGTTCTGTACTGCCACTATTCCTTTAAATTCAACCCGTACAACAGAGAGAAAATCAGTAAAGACAGCCAGTTCAAAAAGCGAAAAATATACGGTCTCAATATTGTGGTACGCGGTGCCGAAATGGTTAACAGACAATACCAAATCCTCTTCACTTCTGGAAAATACAAGACATGGTAAGTTTTACCTGTTCAAAGCTCTCTTATCTTGGTTAATACCTGGATTTAATTTCTTACCACCGCGCAAAACCGCTTTCACTCTATGGCAATGAGCCGGCATGTAGAAAGTATTCAGTGGCGTGTGGCCTCCTCAGTGAATTCAACATCTGTTCCACCCAGCCATCTTGGAGCATATGGCATCAGCAGCAATCCAATGCCTAACATTCCTCACAGGCGCCCGAGTCCCTTCCATTCCATACCATTTTTCAAGGATTTTCTGAATCATCAGATATGAAGTCAGAATATAAATTGTGATTGCTTAGTTTTACCTTATGCACTACTGTATGCCATCCTTTGAGCTTAAGGACTCTGAGGTGGGATGCCTGTCTAAGTGAAATCAGCAAAGGACTACTATTCACTTTCATCCTTGAGAATGGGTTGATTTGCTCAATTGGCTAGTATCATGCTTCTGGATGAAGTCATAATGTGGGCAGTATGGCAGTTCAGTGCTTACTTTATTACTGAGTTATATTAGTGTGGTACAGGGTGTAAGAAGAGGGCTAAGGACCATCATGTAGTTTGTACATGAATAGTGGGTTACAATCATATTATGAACATTACGCCACAGTCCGATAGACCTGTGACGTGGATTGTGATATGCAGCTTTAGTGGACCTTTTTTTACGTTTGTTTAATTTATTTTTTTTTTTTGATTGGGGTGAGGGCAGAGCTCCCAACATAAACAAATGCAAAATAAATAAATAAAAAGGTTGTGGTAACTTTCAGTATTATCAGTGGAAGTGTGATACAGTTCCCACTGTCATGCTACACTGTTGAGATGCATGAATTGAAGTTTCTTAGTCCTCCATTTATGCTTAGTAGGCTAGGTGCTAGGATTCAGGTAACTGAAGTTGAATCCAAGCATGGCACATTGGGGTATAACCTGAACAGACTTCTGTATACCAGGTGGAAGGATCATTGGGGCAGGAGGGATCAAACAAAGGAACTAATGTGCCATAGTAACATAGAGGCAGATGGGGCTCCAGATCCATCATTCCTAGTTCATAAATATTGATGAATAAGTATGAGTGCACACAGCATCCAAGTCTATTATCATGGGGAGCATTATAATGTTATAACAAGTGTGCCATGAAGTCAGAACAATCCTAAAGAAATATTTTTGGTAACACTTTATATTTTTGTAATTACAGCATGGTAACTTTGTAACTGAAGGATAACTACTATGTAATTACATGTAGCTTATGTGCACCTACTCAGTAAATGCATTTAATGTAAATTTATGGGGACAGTTGTCCTGTCTCTTGTGGCTATAAAGGATTCACCCTCCACCTTTTTATGTTGAGAGAACTGCGAACTGAAGTTGAGCAGTTCTGGCACCATAAGAGTGCAAAAGGTATCACACTTATAGCCCTTTGAGACAGTTCAAATGTACCTATTTACTAATTATAAATCGTTAAATTCTGTTAAAGGAATTATAATATATTTTAAGTGTAACATTATGTGTGTGTGTGTGTGTGTGTGTGTATATATATATATATATATATATATATATATATATACATATATGTATATAAATTTAGAAGAGTTGAAGGTCCCTTGTGGAAAGTGGAACATTCCACCTTTTTAGACATTGCTCATAAGGCCCTCTTATGGTTGTCAGAGGTCCTCATATGTATGCAGATCCTCAGTACTATTGGATGGCTCAGCACTAAGGATTACTAATTTTTGTAATTAGATAGTAGTTAGCCTGTAGTTACAGTGCATTCAGGCTGTAATTGCAATGTAGCAACAGAAACTTAAATTCAAATGTAACCAGCTTTTTCATAAAGACTACATGGATAAATTGGCAATGCCTTGGTTAGACCACACCCAGAGCACTGTGTTAATTTCTGGTCACTTGCAGCAAAGGATTTTTCCTGGATACCTCCCCTCCAGAGGTCAAAGAAACCATGATAAGTGGGGCTGATAGTGGTGAAGTCCAAGCAGATAAGGATAGATCAGCCATGCAAAATACACTGTTGAAGTTGTTCCACATGTAATTTATTATAGCTGTCAGTTTCTCCTTGCCCTAGATTTCACCCTGCTGGCCTAGAGACCTTTGCACAGTAAATATGTCACTGAGAGCTCCCTGGAGTCCAGTTGAAACCTTCCATAGTATGTCAGACACAATTGACAGGATTAATAGCATGAACAATAATGGAATTCATTGAGCATTTAGAGAGTGGAGAACTGAAGGACCACCTCCCTCTGATGAAGCCCAGCATGGCGAAACATCCGGAAGTAGAAGGTGACAGTTGTAATGAATTAAATGTAGAACAGCTTTAAAACTTAGTTTTGTATGGCTGCTCTTTCCATATCTGCCAGTTCTGGTCACTGCCATCTAGCTAGGATATTCAAAAGATTAAAGAGGTCAGTGTAGAGCCACCAAGCTAATTAGTGATTAGGGATCAAGAGTTCTGTGTAGGTATTGGACATACTCAAATTATTCTGCATTGCGAAGGCAGAGATAGAACATGATCACAATGTCTATAGTACTAAGGGGCAAAGTGTTCAAGAAGCAGTAACAGTGTGGAATGAGTTCAGGAGTCTGGGGAGTGTAACCAAATAGATCAGCACAAATGAAAACATAAAGGGCACCGAATATATCAGGGAATTGTGACAGGGGAAGTCATCCAAGGAGCAGGAAGGATGGAAGCACAAGTTGGAGGATTGTGTGTCTCAATGCCATGAGTCTGGGCAATAAAATTAGTGAGCTCCAGGCACTGATGTCACATTCTGGGCTGGATCTAGTGACCATAATAGAAACTTGGGCCAATGAGAACAGCAACTGGGACTTGGCTTATATAGGCAAAATACAGGGATGGGTAGAGGTGAAGTGGTGGCCATTTACATCAGGGAAGGAATCAAGGCAGTAGCAGATGCATCCATTGGAGGGAAAGGAGAGGTAGAATCACTGGGAGTACAGCTCACAGTCAGGTAGGAAACTTATCATGGTGGTGTTTTTCAGGCCCCCAGGGCAAGGAGAGGAGATATAGAAGGAGCAGAAGTTCGGAAGGGGTGACCAATGTGGACATTGTAGTAGTAGGAGACCTCAACCTGCCAGACATTGACTGGGACATCCTGGCAGCCAGGAGCACCAGATGCGAGGCCCTGCTTGATACGTGGCTGGACTACATGCTGGTGCAGCAGGTCAGGGTTCCCACTAGACACTCCACCATTCTCCATGTGGTACTCACCAGCTCAGAAAGAGCAGGCAGAGTGTGGGTCAGGGAACCACTGAGATCCAGCAACCAAAATACTGTATGATTTAAGTTGGCCTTGGGCACCAGTAAGCCCTCATCTAAGATTGATGTGGTAGACTTCAGAAGAGTGGATTTCAACCAAATGAGGGAACTAGTCCTGGGCAGTTGAGCTGGGATAGACAGCATCAGGGGAGTAGAGCAAACTGGGGGTTATAAAAGGAGTAATTCTCAAGGCAAAGAAAACATGCAAATCAAGAGGAACAAGTACAGGAGACCACATTGTTTCTCTGAAAACATCAGGGAGACAGTGAGGGCCAAAAAAAGGCCTTCATGAGGTACAAAGAAAAGCAGGAGAACAAAGAAGAGGACCAGTATCATAAAAAAAACAAACTAGGGAGTCCAAGAGGACAATCAGGATTACAAAGAGACACAGAAATGTGCATTGCAGAGTGGGTCAAGGGAGGGGAAAAACAGTTTTTTTAGATACAGTTTATGAGGGAGAAAAGACAGGTGGGAGTGAGAATTGTCAGGCCAGTTTGGGAGCAGGGCAGTACAGTAGAGGGGAACAGGCAGAAAGGAGCCATGCTGAATGACTACTTCAGCTTGGTATTCACTAGGGAGAACAGTGGGCCCTGCCAGAGAGCAGCATAAAGGCAGCTATTAGAGGGGCCCTGGAAATGAAGCAGCAGAAATTTACCAACGTAAGAGTCAGAAAAAGATTAGCAGCCCTGAAGGTAAACAAGGCTCAGAGGCTGGATGGGATGCATCTGAGAGTGCTCAGAGAGCTTATGTTGGTGTTAGCAGAAACCATGGCGGGGCTGTTCAATAGCTCTGTGCAGCAAGGGGTGGTTCCGAAGGACTGGAGGATGATGGACATAATTCCACAGCATATGGGAAGGGACAAGGAGCAGGAGGAAACTACAGACCCATCAGCCTTACCTCCGTGGAAGGGAAACTGATGGAGATACTAGTCAGAGAGGACCTGGTGGATTACGTGGAGAAAAGTGGACTCAGGATAGTAAGCAGCACAGATTAATGGCAGGCAGGTTCTGTCAGGCCAACCTGATAGTATTTTATGGCTGGGTAACCAGAGTAGTGGATAAAGAGCATGCACTAGACTCACTCTACTTAGACTTCAGCAAGGCATTCAGCTCAGTGTGACACTGGAGGCTGCTGAAGTGGATGGGGGATCTGGGAACAGCTAAGGAAATGGTAAGATGGGTAGGAAGTTGGTTGGAGGGGAGGCGGTAGTGAGGTGTGTTGAATGGAGTCAGATTAGTGGAAAGAGAGGCCACCAGCGGGGTACCACTGGGATCTGTTCCAGGTCCAGCACCTCATCAGTATATTCATCCACAACATAGGAGAGGGAATTCAGGACAGATTGTGTGTATTTGCAGATGACACTAAACTCTGTGGTAGGGTTGACAAAGGCTGAAAAATTGGGCCAATGTTTGGCAGCTGAAATTCAATGGCAAGAAGTACAAAGTGATGGACTTAAGGAACAAAAAGCCCAGAATAGAGTACTGGATAGGAGGGAATAAGCCGGACACAGCATCCGAGGAATGGTACATAGGAGTCATCATTGGTAACTCCCTTAAACAAACCAGCCAATGTAACAAGGCCTTCAACAAAGCTAACACGATGCTTGGGAGCAATGGGAGAAGGCTCAACGGTAGAAAGGGGGGTACTGTTTCCACTGTATGGGTCATTGGGGAGGCCACTCCTGGAGTACTGTGCCCAGTTCTGAAGTCTCTGCTTAAAAAAGGAGAGGAGCAGGCTAGAGCAGGTACAGTGCAGTATGACCAAGATGATTCAGGGCCAGGAGGGCAGATCCTATCAGGATCAACTAAGGGCCCTGAACATGGAGTCACTTGAAACCAGATGGGGGGATATGATAGAGCAATAGAAACATAGAAACACGCAATACCAGAAGAAGAAAAAGAAGACTGTTGGTCCATCCAGTCTACCCATTGTTCCCTATCTGTCCCCAGGACTTAATTGTCATCCAGGATACTAGCCCTCACTATCCTCCCTCTTGTTTTCCTTCCTGCTACTATTGCCCTATGTAGCCACTATGGCCTTCCAGGGTATTAAATAAGCCGAAAAAAATGATTAGCAGTTTTGCACACTAAAGTGCTACTCAGCTGTGAAAATTCATAGCACTTGGCACAGAATGGGTAGCAAACATTTGAGAATGGTTAACAAAATTTGAAATACAGTATATATAGTTTATTAATTCAGTTTACTGTGCCATGGCCTCACTCAAAAAATGGTTAGCAGTCTACTGCCGCTCATTTCTGGAACTGGTTAGCATTGCCCCCTTGTCTTGCAAAGCATTTTGCTATGCTCTACCAGTTACTTAATACACTGCCTTCACTCTGTCCCGACCATGCTTGAAACCATTTATGGTTGACACCACCTCAGCTGGCAGTCTGTTTTGAGGTTCCACCACCCTGTAGAACTAATAGAACTATCAGATCAAAAATGTATTATAAGGCACATTAAGAGAACCAATTTCCTGTTTACAGCTGCATCCAGTCATGTAGAAACAATACACAATATTTACATAAAAAATACATACACAGAGCTAAAATGTGATGCAATAAATAATAAATATTACTTGAAACATTCGCAAGGCAATTATTACTATTTTCGTATTTATTCCTCCTCCCCCCCCCCCAGCTCTGGTCTCCTCGGGAGCACCAAGGAGTCATCCCTCTGCAGTCCGCCCTACCTGCTCAGTCCTTCCTCACCCATGTAGCATCAGATTATCCCCGAGTGGGGATGAGGTGGGCCCCAACACACTGAGCAGTCTGTAGTGTCAGTCAGGAGAGTGCCAGGTGGGCGGGCACAAATTGAGGGCAAGCTCCGGTGCTCCGTCTGCACCGGAGCCGAAGGGCATTTTCCCCTGTTTTCTCGGGAGTGGCTAGTGCCCTGACATCAAGCCATGGTACCAACGTCTGCCACTCCCCACCCCTTCTCTATGTTGTCAGCGCTTGCTGTATCTCTGGCTTCTGCCAGAGGTCAGCCAAGCACTGAACAGGGACCCCTGTCCCTCTCGGGAGAGGAGAGCTGTCCTTTGAATGCTCGATCCCCTCCATCCCTTGCCAACCCCCAGCAACCCGGGCTCATTCCCGAACCCGGGTCGCCGGCGTGGCATGAGAAGATGAAATGTTAAAGTCTTAAATGCAGGAAGTGAAACTGGATTTTTCAGTTTTAATATGTTTTTCAGATAGCACCAGCCTGCCAGCACAGCAGTAGTGCTGCTGTTTGTGGCACCAGTGACCCAGGTTCGAAAGCAACCATGCAGTATCAGAGGGTTGGCTGGGGAGAGGAGCATGAACATCTGATGGACTGCCCCCTCCTCTGCAGAGGTAGGGTTTTGGAGCCTGATGAAATTCCTATGACTAGTAATCACTAGTGGTAGGTGAAGAAAAGGCTGACACAGAGCAGCGACTGGCACAATGGCGGACATCAACAGTTCAGACATGGGAGCATGTCAAGCATGCCAGGATGTCATTCTCCATCCACTGTGCCAGGGGATGGCAACTAAATACAAAAAAATCCACTTCAGTTGTGTACCACAATGACACTGGTGGTCCTCCTTAGCTTTCCCTGAATTATATGTCAGGGACAAAGAAGATCTCAGTCTCTGTCCCCCTCAGTTACCTGGTTTGAACTCCAAGTGGGGGTCAAGTTACAGGCCACTATTTGGAGGTGGAAGGCCAGGGAGGATGCCAGGCATGGTTGGGGGAAGGTACTTCATGTAAGTTGATATGGGGTATCCCCACTGACCTGAAGGAGAATAAACTGAATTAAAACAAAAAGTTCTATGAATTATTCCATGTAAAGGGTACTATATGGCATAAGGATAAGGAACCAAATTTTGATCTTTTCTTTTGTGGGTTTCAGAATAAGAGTATGAGGCGAGTGAAGCCTCATATTACAAGATTTGAAAGTTATCACATTTCTGAAACATTGTGGTACTTTAACCAATATCACATTTTTGCTAAAAAGAGACCAATCTTGCAATCACATGTTAGTAAAGAGAATAATGGGGGCAATGATTAGTAGAGGACATGCTCTCACTTTGATGGAGCAGGATGTGGGGAAACATTAGGAACTACTGTTTCACACAGAGGGTGATTAACAGGTGTAATAACCTATCCACTGGATCTGCAAAATCTAGCAATGTTAAGGCATACAGATCAGGATTAAACAGATTTCTGAGGAAGAATGGCTTTGATGGTTACAGAGCACGAGTAAGGGTAGCATTCTGTTAAATTTAGATGTGTGTGTTTCATAGTTTCATAGTGTAATACAAGTTCTTTGAACAATCTGTCCTTTATGAACTTGCCACCTATTAGTTCTATAGGTGGAACATATATTTTTTTCTCCCATATACTGATCTAATCTATTTTTAAATATGTTGATATTACTACTTTCAACAACATATGGTGGTAGTTTGTTTCAGTTTTGAATTGTCCTTTGTGTGAAAAAATCTCATCGTTTCATTGATGTGCAATTTTCCCCCTAAAGTCTAAGTCTGTGGGATCTTGTTCTTTTATTTGGTTCCTGGCTTCTACTAATACTAATGCTTTCCATCAAACACTCATCATGTATCGCTCTAAATATTAGGCACAAATCACCTCTGAGTTGTCTGTACTCTGCTGAGTACAGACCTAAATATTTTAATCTGTCATTGTATGAGTTGTTTTAGCCCCCTAATTTTTTTGTTAATTTTATTTGAACTCCCTCTTTTAATTTCTTACCTTTAATGGTGCTTGCCACTGTAAACTGGGAGCAGTATTCAATATGTGGTCTAACCAAACTTGTATATAGGGGTATCATGATTTTGGGTTCCCTACTCTTTATGTTAGTTAATATACAATCCAATAACTTGTGGCATTTTTAACAGTTATATTAGTGTGAACATCTGTTGTTAGTTTATTTGTCATTACTATTCCCAGATCTCTCTCTTCATTAGTGGCTTCTATTTCCTTGTTATCAATATTATATCTATGGTTAAGATTTCTAGCACCGAAGTGCATTACTTTGCACTTGGAGATGTTAAACTGCATTTTATTTTCCATGGTCCAGGCTGACAGTTTGTCTAGATTATCCTGAAGTTTTTGCCCTTCCAATAGAGATTGTGCTAAGGCTCCTAATTTACAATCATCAGCGTATTTGGTTAACCATGCATTGTCTGATGTCTGTAGGGTACTCACCAATATGTTAAATAGTGTGGGCCCCAGTACTGAGCCCTGAGGCACCCTACTGGTTACCTCTCCCCATTCCAAGCAATAACCCCTAATCACAACTCTCTGTCTCCTGTTCTCCAGCCATAATGTTATCCAGCTTATAATGCTATTATCCAACTTAATCTTATATAGGTGATCAATTAGTATTTTATGGGATACTTTGTCAAAAGCTTTAGAAACGTCTAGGTATATGACATCCACAGGTATCCCCTTTCCATTGCTACACTAACCGGTTCAAAAAAGGATATCAGGTTAGTAAGACATGATCTCCCCTTAGTAAATCCATGTTGGGAAATATCTATTGATCCTTCTTTTGCCAGATGGACCAGAATTCTGTTTTGTATAACTCTTTCTAATATTTTACCTATCACTGAAGTTAGGCTTATGGGTCTGTCATTTTTTACTTCTGATCTACTTCCCGACTTATGTATTGGCGTTATAAATGCTTTTCTCCATTCCAGAAGTGCTTTTCCACTTAACAATGATAAATTAAAAAGGTGTGTAAGTGGTCCCACAAGTTCATTTGATAGTTCCTGTAAAAACCCAGGTGTTATTCCATCTGGGCCTGCTGAACCATTAGGTTTAAGCTCCTTGATAATTGTATTGATTTCTGATTCTGTGATGGGTGTATAATTGTCCATTAAAGTATTTATTGGTTTCTGTGTTACCTCTTTGGGTTAATGTACTGTTAGAAAATAAGTATTTAATTCAGTTGCTATATCTTCTTTGTCAGTTAATGTACCTTTATTTGTAATTATAGGTCCTATCCCTTTATGATTCCCACGTAGTGAACCAATGTAATTATAAAACCGTTTTTTGTTATCCCTAACCTTGTCTATAAGGTTTAGCTCCATGTTAATTTTAGATTTTCTGATCATGCTTTTTAGTTGTCTGTTGCAAAGTTTAATTTTTAAATTCAAACAGTTAGCTTGATTTTTCTTGAATTTTTTAAATAACCTTTTTTTTCCTTTTAATTAATTTCGTAATGTTTCTATTCCACCAGGGGGTCTGTCTTTTATTATTGTTGTATTTGTTAATGTTTGGGACCCATGTATCTATACAGTAATCTAATTTGTGTTTAATTTTATTCCATGTATTGTTCAGATATGTGGTTTGGAGATCCTTATGTCAGTCCCATTTTGTTAGAAATTCCTTTATTTTCTTATAATTGGCTTTCCTGTAGTTTTTAAAGACTGATTTCCCTTAGGTTACTGTATAACTTGATCAGTAGTTGAATCCTATAATTAGGTGATCACTACTCTCAAGAGGTGTCATTACATTTATTCCATAGATGTTACTAGTTCTATTTGTTAGTACTAAGTCTAGTGTATTGGTGCCCCGTCGTTGGTTGATTTACTAATTGATCTAGATTATTATATATGGTGAAATCTACGAATCTATTCTCTAGATAGTTACTACCCTCCAAAGTTTCCCATTTGATGTTTGGAAAGTTAAAATCCCCCACTGTTATTGTGTCTTGTATTGTTATTTGTTTTTCCATGTAATTTATAAGTTGTTCACTTTGTCCAAACCTGGGGGCCTATATCTTAATCCTACTGTTAAGTTTTGATGTGTTAATTTTACTTGAGCCCAGACAAATTCATAATTTTCACCAGGTTTCGACAGGCCACAGGGGTTTAATTTTTCTTTTATATATAACACCACTCCCCCACCTCGTCTATCACTCCTGTTTTTTTGTATATTAGTGTACCTATGTATGTTTGTGTTCCAGTCAGTATCATTATACCAGGACTCTGTAACCCCTGCTATATCAATATTGTATGTATTTAATATATAAGTAAGTTCCTCTATCTTGTTTTTTAAACTTCTTTCATTTAATAATATTATCTTTAGGTCCGAGTTTTTGTTGTAGTTCTCTTGACCAGTTACAGCAACTTCTTTCCTTTTCTCTGAGTTAACTTTTTGTTTCTGTGATTCTAGAGAGTAACTTGAAACATTTCTCTCCCCCTCATTAACTAGTTTAAAGAGTGATTGATGTACTAGCCTATATGTTTCCCCAATAGTCTACTCCCGCTCCTGCTTAAGTGAAGGCCATCCCAGCAATACAATTCATGTTTCTCATAAGATGTTTCCCAGTGTGTGAGGCATTTTAGATTCTGTTGGAGACAGCATTTCCATAATCAATTATTTATGTGTCTTATTTTGTAATTGTGGGTACTGTTTGCTTTTGCTATAGGGAGTATTTCTGACAATACTATTTCACTGCCAAGGTCTATGCACTTGTTCGTTAAGGCAATATAGTCTTCCTGAATTTTTCTAATCGGTTCATTCAAGACATTGTTGGCCCCAGCATGTAAAATAACCAAAGGTTTCACGCCAGCATTTTTTATTATGTTCAGTATCATTCTTGTGATATCAGATATCTTGGCTCCCCTGAAGCTCGATAGTGTCCTGTTATATTTGTCTTGGTTATATATATCTCTATCCATGTGCTTTACTATTGAGTCTCCTAGAACAAAAATTTCTCTTGGAGCTAAAATATTTGTACCCATATCTGTAATTCTGTCTGTTATAATATGCTCTGTAAAGGAAATTAGATTATTTGTTGATGTTGCTTCATTTACTGTTGTGATGGATAATTGTTCTGTTATCATATGAAGCATGTCTCCTGTGTTGTTTAACCCTTTTCCAATGTCTGTTACAACAGAAAGCACTTGATTAGGTTCAGCCATTGCTGTATTTGATATTATCACTGAGTTTTCCCTATCTATAGTACCTTCATGGTTCATCTCATTATTACTAAGGGGATCAAAGTAATGCATAAGAGGTATTTCAAACTTGCTAGCCTTTCTTCCCTTTTTAGCCACCTCATTTGACTGTACCTGAAACCAGTCATTAGGACGACTGTCGTAAGTCTCTTCTTGCCTACTACACTTTTCACTTGCTCTGTGTTCTATATCAGAATTTTCTTTTAGATGGATTATCTTTCCTTTAGTCCCTTCTAATATTTTTTCCGTTGTGTTTAGTCCTGTTGTCCATCCCCATTACCTCTGTGAGTGGTGTGGTAGTCGTTGTACCGGTTGTGTCCCTTTCCAAAAACCTACTACTCATTTGCAGTTGGCTCTTTTCTAGGGCTAGAAGTCTAACATTAAATAGCTTTATTTAATTTGCCATTAGTTTGTTGTCCTCACATTTCTTGCAAGTAAATGCTTGGGGAATATCTTTATTTCTATTTCTTTGGAACATATTACAGGTTTCACAGACTATACATGTAGTCCCATCGGCCATCAGCAATGACTGCACCATGTTTATTTAGCTGTTAAATAATCCTCCAAGAGTATGGCAAAAATAAGGTGTATTTTGAATTGAGGGCAAGTAAATACACAATTTCCCAAGAACCCAAACTTTGAAAATATAAAATGTATAGCCTAATTTAGTATGGCCACTACCGTGCCACTGGAGGAGTGGACATGATGGACTCTTCAGCCATTTCCATTACAATACAATATTATAATTACTGGTTAGTGCTTTTTCCCATAGGGAAACCCAGTTATAATTCATCGTTATAATCAGCTGGTTATAATGGAGAACATGGACTGGGTTTCCTTTGGTCCACACATGCGCCAGCCACTGGTCTTCCTCAGCGCCATTCCTTAGCGCTGGACACTTCACTGCCACTTGTACTCAGCGGTAAGTTAATTTAAAACAAAAATTAACTGGGCTCTTTATTCTATTACAATTAAGCTTCAAAACAACAGGAAAAAGGGGAAACATTTCGCTTTATCAGTCACTTCCAACTATGGACCGTGCTGGAACCCAACCGGACCATGGCTGCACAGGGATGTGTTTTTATTTTATATAATTGCTGTGGTGAAAAAAAAACACTCCCCAGCAATTATAAAAAATAAAACATGGGGTGGTGCATTTAACTCAAATTGTACCCACACCCTTGGTGTTGGATGCTTAAATAAACCCCTCGAGCTTTGCTCTCAGGGTTTATGTAGCATCCAGCACCTCAGGTGTGTGTAAAATCTCATTAAACATGCCACCCCATGTATTATTCTTTATATTAAAAACAAATAGTGGAGGCCACACCAGTGACCTAACAGCCATGCATTGCACTGCTGTGAAGGCAGCCTGAGTTTGGTAGTGAGCTTGGGATGCCCTGTTGGGTCTAACAACAGTGCCTGACACTCAGCAGTACACGGTGGGCAGGGAGGGATGGTGCTGAGCACCAGGTGCCACAGTGACCCCTCCTGTGGGCCAGAGGAGCAACCCCTATGGTGGGCCAGAAAAGCTTGCTCCATTCATAGGACATCCCTCTGTGCATCCGAGGCCTGCAGGGGCTAAGCACACAGCAAGGAGAGGAGGGAATGTAGAGAGAAAACCAGGGAGAAAAACCCATATACCATCTATATGATGCCATGGGTTCATGGAGTCCCCTGGGTCCTAGTGCCTTCCTACACTGGATCCAAGCCAATATGGTGGGCTTCCTCAAGGGGGGAGGAGGACCCTTCCCCTGGAACCCCTGCCACATAGGAGAAGTCATGTGGGATATTGGGGGTGGTGTTAGACCTGCATGAGGCTGGAGTCAACAAGCCAGAACAGGGTATATCCCTAGGACCAGGATATATCCTGGAAGGATGAAACATGTCCAGGGAGGAGAAGCTGTATGGAGAAAAAAAAATGGTGAAATTATAAATGAAATATGAAACTGGATAGGAAGCCACTGTAGCTGTTTAAGGATGGGCATAATTTAATCTAATTTCTGAAAGATGGTTCAGAGACATGTAGAAACCAGGGGTGTGTGTATGTAACAAATAACATTTACCAAATACAGTACCACAAATAGTAGGTAATTCGTTACTCAGGAAGTAAAACAACTAATCAGTGCTGTTCATGGATATTTGGCATCTTGCTGTTCAGTGGGAATTTTGCATCTCCACAGACTTCCTGTCCAATCAGAGGCCATAGTTTTAGCAAGAGGATAGAAGTAAATTATTTCTCTGCAGCATCTCAAGTGATCTGTTGCTCCTGCCTGAAGACTCTGCAAGTGTTGGGTCACATGACCTGCCTTCAGTGAGCTTCAGAAGTGGCTTCTAACTGAATAGGAAGTCTCTGAACATTTTGTAGTCTCACAGCCAGTTCCTGTGGCCAAATAATTAATAACAAAACATGGATAATGAACAATTGGGACCCCCCAAATATGAATGCTTGGTGAAAATTCAAAATAAGGTACTCGCACCACCTAGTAGAATCCCTCTGAACGTGCTGGAGCCTGGAAAGAAAGGATTTTGGCATTTGTGAGCAATATTATGAAGGCACGTTTTTCAGAACTTAGAAAGTGCATTTTATGGGGAAGCTCAATAAAGGCTGAGTATAGCTACATAGGAACAGCAAAGCAGGCTCAATGAACTATTTGGCTTTTTTGCTTTTGTTACCATCTGTATATTTTTTTTTATAGCTTTTGTTGACCAGGTAAGTGCACTAGACAAATCCTGCCTATTTTCAGGCACGACCCAGGGGAAGGGGGATACAGATGAATGCCAACTGACCTTGAACCAGATTAAGCTGTTGGTGGTATTTTTTTAGTGAATGAGGGAAATTTGGCCAGGACACTGGGGAAATTCCCCTACTCTTTTCGATAAGTGCCATGGGATCTTTAACATCCATCTGAACTACCACCAATCCAGGCAGATGGGACCTCGGTTTAACGTCTCATCCGAAAGACGGCACCTCAGAAGTGCAGCACCCCTCTCATGCTGCACTGCAGTGTCAGTACTGGGATATTAACCCAAGTGCCAGATGTGGGAACTGAACCCACAGCCCTCTGATCTCCCTGCCTCAGAGGTGAGTGTGCTACCTACTGAGCCACTGACACTGACATATCTAGGCATATGGGAAACAAGTGTAATTTCAAGGTCAAAAAAGACCCCAAGATTGCTAGCACAAGGAGAAAAGAAGGTGAAGGAATTATTTGTGAATGAGAAGGAGGAGACATTTTAGAGAATGTCACCTTTTGCCAAGAAGAACTTCATTTCAGGAGACAATGAGCTGACAGAAATCAAAACAGAGTCAAGATTACCAACTAGATATGAGGAAAGGGAGAAAAGTGCAGCTTCAGAGAATGGTTATTGCTTACTTCATCAGTGTGGAGATGGCACTACAGTATTTGGAGTTAATTTGGTGATGTGGCCAAAGGAAAGGAGATAATGAGAAGAGAGAAAGGAACCAAGAACTAAGACATAAGGAGTGCCTTATCAAAGTATCTAGAGTGGCTGAAAATCCAGAAACAGAAACAAAGAAGTGTTTAGAGAAGCTTTAAGCCATGAAAGAAATGACTGGAATGAAACAGTGTAATGCTGAAGTGGGAAGGGGGGTCAAGACAAATTACATTGTCTACAGTGTCAGATACTGCACTGAGGGGCAGCACCCATGTAGAGCACTGATTATTGAGCGCTGCACTTTTGAGCGACTCAATAATAGTGCTGTACAAGAGAGCGAGTAGTGCAATATAGTGCTATATCCTGTCTAGCGAGTACAGCAAGGAGCTGTACTCACTATTGCAGGATATAATATCCCTTGAGGCCAATTCCCACTGAGCTGCTTGCATAGCATAGTGGTATACACCACCACTTGCAATGCAAGCAGCCCCAGGTTCAGGTCCGGCTAAAGGCAAAATAATTTTTTTTTCTGAATCCAATAATCTTGCCCGTGGTCCGCACCCCTGGAGTTGATTATTGTTTGGGGGTGTAGGGCTTCTGCAAGGGGGCACAGCCCCCACATAAAAAACATTTCTGTATTTTTTGTAGGATGGACTGGCCGCTTATTTCATGCACGGTCGGTACAATATCCTTAGCCCTTTTGGCCACAGGGTCAAGTTTGTTCACTCTATGTGATAGGCGGTCTTTCAGACTCACCTTCATCACATAGAACCCACTGATGTCTTGAAGAATAAGAAAGGGACAGGAGTCTTCTTCAGAATAAAACAGTATATAATGAGCCACTCATAAAATGGTGTTTTTGGTGCTATAGGAGGACTTGAATCCAGATTGGAAGAGATAAAGAAGAATATTGGTGGAAATTCTGCAAAACTAGTTGCTGTAAGCAATTTTTTGCTGTTGTTGCACAATGGGACAACTGGGTGAAAATAAAATGGTGCTAACTGGTTGAAATTGTGCATTTTTAATTGGAGTCAGTAAGACCGAAATCGTAAAATGAGAAATTAAATTTGTGCAGTTTTGGTTGATTAGTGCTAAACGTGAAATATAATTTGCACAAATATAGTTTTACAGTATGATCAGAAAGAAGAAGGATTTGCATTTATACAATACTTTTCACACACATCGTATCCCTAAGTGCTGTCCAGGCAGTGAATGGCTGGCAGTGAAGTGGCTGTAAATGTATAGTGACAGCCATTTTGCACACCAACACCTGTCCTGAGCAGCACTGTGATACAGGTGGATTCTGTAGAGTCTACAGTGCTGCTTGATCTGATGCAAGCTGAAGTAGTTTTGCAGAAGGATTTGAAACGTGAGGCAGCACCTCCTGGCTCTAGTGTAGGAGAATGAGGAGCATTTTCAGGGCACGTGTGCTCAGCTGTTTCACAAATAAGCACCGTCTCTTTGTGCGGGGAGCAACTTCAAAATTGTAGTCAACAGCTGCATCAGCTGCACAAAGGCTGGTAAGTGATTTGGTGGGGAATGATGGCCAATGAGGGAAGTGCTTGGGCCCAGGTCCTCCTAACCTAAAGGCCCATGAGGCAGCCTCAGGAGGGAGAAAGACATATGCTTCTTTTGATGACTCACTAGCTCACCCAATTGAAGGTGGGTTGGATTGCTGGGTAGCTGAAAGCATTGGAGAGAGGTTCATGGGGCTTCGCAGATTAGGTAGTTACTTTCTGCTGCTCAAAGCCCCTACACAAGTTGTTGAACCTTTAGGGGGTGCTGGGCCTCAGCCTCCACAGGGATTAGTGGGGGCTGTAAAAGAGGCTTTACAGTCATCAGCAGCAACTTCCCTGGCAGGGTTGGGGCAATGTATAGATTACACGGGGGTGCTGCTGCCTATAGCAAAGAATGGCTGCACTGGCTTTGTGAACTCAGAGGACCTGTCAACTCCAGGCCAGAGCAGAGAGGCTCTTGGTGGAGCTGTCTAGGATTCAAGTTAGCAGGGTACAGTTATAGCAGCTGCAGAACCTGTATTGGCTGGCCCCCTGATCGTGGTACTCTAGGGCTGGGGAGGAGGCTATATGGTTGGGGTAGAACCAGTGATGGAGGTTCCTCCCCTGCATTCTCAGCATTCACATCAAAAAGATTCTGCCCTACCAGGCATAAAGTCCAAAACTTTATTCAAACTTATCAACAGTCAGGTAGTAAGTCTGTAGTACATGCCCCATACTGCAGTACTGTGTGGCTGTTATGAGGTCCCTTAGACCAGATACCCACTGCGGTATATGTGGGAAGAACCCTGCTAAAGAAATCTTTTTTTTTTTTTTGCAACAGACGTTTATGTTCTTATTCATGTCTTGGGTGAGCAGAATGTTGATGTTAGCTTTAAGACCATGGGGGCTCTGAATTGATTCTGGGCAAAATATTCTAGTCTAAAGGATTTTATTATTTGGTCATCCTTTGTTGTTATCCCCTAACCAAGTTCACCTTCAAAAACATCACAGTATTGTTCAAAAGTGAAGGGGAAGATGTAGGTGATATTTAGTATTGGTTTCAGTAGGTATGTGAGGTTGTTAATCCCTCTTCCCTGGTCGTTATTTCTGCTAATGTTTTGACAGTGGAGGGGGAGCAGTTCAAGATAAAGTTAAACCAAACATCAGTGGGGTTACTCAGTCATCTTTCTAAAGTCCTTTTGCTTGGCAGAGATAAGTGTGTCATATTTTACTCTGAGCTGCTTAAGCTTTGTTTCAAATATGGTGCCAGAACACACCTGACTAACATGCAAGAAGCTGAAGTGTGAGCAGTGTCAGGAAATGGGATATTCTGGCATATATTGCATACAAGGGGCAAAATATAATTAGTGTGATGAACAAGGACGTGTTTTCAAACATTGTTCATGGACTGCAAATAATTCTAGCCCAGACAACACCCAGGTGGTTTGGAAACAATCTGCGGCCCAAAATACCATAGAAAACAGACACAGTAGTCAGCCAGGGATATCAGGTACTGGGACCAGTGTCCCTGATAGTAACTCGGTAACTAAGCCAGCTTCACCAGTTTCAGACACAGTGCCATTTGTTTTGGGTAGGGGGATCCACAGGAAGAGGAAATAGATGCATTTTTATAGCCTTTTGCTGCTTGGCAGATTACAGGGGGTGCCTTTTCAGGAGGCTGTGACAGTACAATGGAACCCCCTTCAGGAATTGGGACAGGACATCCCAGAACTCATTGTTGGTGAAGGAGGCTCCCTCTGGTGATGAGTGTGCACGTTGCCCCTGATTCCAACATGGTTCTGGTGAAAAAAAAAACATGAAAACCTTTAGCACTGGGTATGAGGGGTTCCCTGCAAAAAAATTAAATGGAGAATGAAGGATCCAACCTCAAATACCTTTGAGGTTTTGCAGAATGCAAATCAAGGGGAATCAGAGAGTGGTTAGTTTTCCTGTCCTCAGCCATGTCCCCTTTGATTATCCAGTCCTTAGACAGTGAGGATGGTGCAGGTTACTCCAGCTTGGCAGTGAAGAAGAGGAGGATGGGATCTGGCCAGAAGGGTGGAGATAAGAAACCTCATGGGGATTGATTAGACCCCTGATTTAGAAATTCTTTTTAATTATTTTATATTTGTGGCTGCTAATTTGGCCCTTCACAATCTTTGGGGGTTGATTACCATCAGTTTAGCCTTGGTTAGAACCATTGGTTCATGTGTTGGAATGGGAAGGGGAAATCAAAATGACTCATCGGAATGGGAAGCATTCCGTCTATTTTTTTCTGCATTCCAAATGCAATGAAAGGGACACCCAGATATTCAAGTGGCTAAACATGGCCGCAGAAAGGTGTTTTATGCCTGACTTTTAGACACAGCAGTTTCACTCCAGTCTTGAGTTTATTTATTGATTTCAGTTTTGATTACCAGGTAGATGTGCTAGACAATAATATGCCTATTTTCAGTTATGACCCAGGAGAGTACAGTCACAAGCACAGTGGAGTACAGATACAATCAATAGAGCACTGAAAATGCATAGTGGCATGGTACAATACAAAAATATGGTAACAGTCATATACAATACAAATTACATGGAGGGTTGGGAATAAGAATAACGTGCAGCATACAAACGAACAGTTTTCATTCCAGCAGAACAAAGTAGCACATACAGGGAACATGCACTAGAGACAGTTTAAGATGCCATAATTGAAGGAAAGGTATGGGAAAAAGTAATGCACTAAACATAATCAGTAATACCTTATACTAAAATTAAGCAATAAGCCACAAGGGGGTGTGGGTTATCAGGGGATTTACCATGGCTGGAGTGGTTTGCCCATGAGGCACAGCCAAGTGGGTAAATCCTCGCCAGCCATGGTAAATCCCTCAATAACCCAAATCATCTGAGTGACTTATTAAGCAATAAGCCATGAGTGGGTGTGGGATATCGGGGGATTTACCACGGCTGGGGTGGTTGGCCCACGAGGTGCAGCCGAGTGGGTAAATCCGCCCCAGCCTAGATAAATCACCCGATTAATCCAGATCCCCCGAGTGGCTTATTGCGATTATACCAAGTACTGCTTTTTTTATTATTTTAAAAAAAGCAGTACTTGGTATAATGCTTAATAAGTCAGTCACTATTACAGCACTGTTTTTATTTTGTTTGGTTTTTACTGATATACAGAGCTGCTCTTTTACGGTCTCCGCTTAGCAGGGAAACAAAATGGCGGTCAGAGTTTTGTGATTTCTGCCTCGGATTGTTTTTTTTTTAAAGATGCGGCTGGCTGGCACGTTTTGCGGTGATTATCAGTAGATAATCAATGGAGGTAAGGTGCCAGCCTGCCTATCTTATTGATCAGTGGCCGAGGTCCATGGTATAATTGTGCTTATACTAAGGTTCATTTTTTTTTTACTATAATAAAATACAAATATTAAAGAGGTTGATTTGTTTTTATTTTTATTGCATTTATTCCTATGCTGCAGATATTATAGATTATATACTCATCAACAGCCGTTGGTTATCAGAGGATTTACAACGGTGGTTAACTGCCAGTCTGACGGTTTCATTGGCTGTTCACGTATATTCATGGTATAAGTAAAAATAGATAATGTTACAGCTTCTGAAATACAGTTGAGTGTCAAATATTGGTACATTTGGTAGGATCCTTTACATAGAGGTATAACTCTCTTTAGAAAATGGGCTCGGAAAATAAATGAATCTGACTGGCTGAGTAGAGATTCATTTATTTTCTGTTAGAGCCCACTTGAAAACAAGTGCCAATTCGTGTGCCCCATTACTTAGCATATCAAAGGGCACCCCGAATTTTCAGTCCCGCCATCCACCATATTTTTTACACCCACAAAAGTAGCCATGAAATAGTGGCTGGGCTGCTCTCCCACTTTCACCCTAACCAAGCTCAGCAATGGGCGTGAAAGTGTTAAATGATATCTGTAATGATAGGCAGCTATTCCGGTTGCAGTATTGCTCAATATCTTCAGTGTGAGAGAGAGCGGTATCTCCGATACCACTACTGTGCCAGAATGCAGCGGCATTTTCTTAGTTTTCCATACCAGGGATGGACGTTCATCTGCGGTACAGAAAACAAAGAAAATACCACTCCTCTCCTGCACACTAGCAGCATCGGAGAGACCACTATCTCTCTCGTTGAAGATATTGAACAGTTCTGCAACTGGACTGGCTAACATTAGAGATGGCATTCACAATGACTAAAAGTTTAAAAAAAACATAAAAAACAAATAAGGCCACAGGATTTGAACAAAAAACATTTTTTGGTTGTTTAAAAAAAACCTGCCACAGCTCCAGATAGGGGCACGAGCAGGCAGCTCTCACATACCAAATATTAAACTCAGTACTGGAATTTTTTTTTTATGTTGCAACCACACTCAATCTAAACAACAAAGGAAACAATTCCAAGTCAAACTCAGTACTGTATGATTTCACTCCTTAGGCTGATTGTCTCAGTCATTGAGCTCGCAAAAAAAGTATCCCTGCAAAGTAACACAGGTCCACACTGCACAGCAAAGGCAAAAGTAAATTGAAAACAAGTACCTGCTTTACACAGGCTGAATTGCTTTTTCTGCCACTACACTAGAACTCCTTCTATGCACATCCCATTCCCTTAAAAAAAAAACAGCATTCTAAAGCAGGCGGAGGAACTTTTTTACTACAAAATACTACAAAATAAATGAAACAGCTAAGAGTTTTAACATTTAAACATGGCATTATTATCTTTCTTTCAAGCATGTACTATATAATACAGTACCCATTTTCTAAGTGCAGTAATACCCTCCAGGGTGGGTGGTATGGGTTATACCAGACCTTCCAGGGGCTATAAGGCCCTCCACCCGTAGCATTGGGCCTCATTATGCCGCTGGGCAGTCGGTATAGCTCAATACCCCCCCACCTTGTTGGGTATTATTGCGTACTTTGAAACTGGCATGGGATGGGGAGTACCTGAAAGGGAGTTCCAATACTGTGGGGCAGAGAGGGAGAAAGCCTGTTTCCCATTATTGGTGGTACACCTTGGAACAGAAGGTAGAGACTGGTCACCTGACCAAAGGGGGTAAACCGGGTTGGGGGGTTCAACAGTATAAGTAAAGAAAAGGGCACATTTGTCCTGACAGTTTTGACTGTAAGGGCTCCAATGGCAGGAGCATGACAAGCTGCTGGAGATAACCAATTAAATCAAGTATATAGCAGGTACGGCGAATTTACTCAGGAGTGCTGGCTGGAAGGGAAGTTCTCCTTTGACGCCTTTTTTAAATTTGATTTTGTAGTCGGCGTTTTCTGATGCCACAATAGTGGAGATAGGATCTGCACTAGCTGACTCCCCTGATCGCTTTGCGACTGCTCCCTCCCGCCCCAATACCCTCCCACCATTCACCGGTGTTAGTTATATATGGGATGGTCTCATGAGATTTGTAGAGTTTTGTTTCTATCTCCTTGGTTTGCCATCTGTACATTATATTAAGCTGCCACTAGTGGTCGCCTTTTAGCATCAGGTTCTCTCTCTCTCTCTCTCTGTCTACTCTAGAGCTTATTTGTGCTATTGTTTCTTGTGATTCCTTTTCCCCTTAATCCTTGCTTCCTGGTGCCCATTCTTTCCTCCCCTAGCCCACTTGCTATACTACCTGATCATGGACACTATGGCTATTTTCTACCTATTGCCTTTAGTATGCACGCTGTCTCTTCTAACAGCTTTTACTGGTCCTGCTGCATTTCCCACGTCTAGTGGGAAGTACTCATTTGACAATTTCTACTTTTCCAACCTTCTGTCTGACCCCTCCCCTAATACACTACCTCCATCTGGTCTTATTAACAAGCAACTAGTAGTATTATCTAGGCATATCCTGTGGAGGTTCTCTATCTCCCAAGGGGGTGCCTCTCTGGCATATGCTTTTGCTTCTATTTGGATTATCACCCTATCCCTTACCCTTGCTTGGGATATTGAGGCAAATCCAGGTCCTGCTACTGCTACTAATCCCGCCCAGTCTCACCCTGTGAACTGCTTGCCTTAGTCTTTGGGTTTCACCTTTGCTCACCTTAACATTAGGAGCCTGATGGCTAACCTCCCTGAACTTGAGGTCTGGGTGTGTGCAAATAACCCAGACTTTCTTGCCTTATCTGAAACCTAGCTTAAACCTTCCATTCCAGACTTCCAGTGCTCCCTCCAGGGTTACAACTTGGTTTGGGCGGACCGCCCTAATACTAAAAGAGGTGGGGTCATAGCTCTATACTACAAGGCTCATCTGACTGTTTCTATAATGCAGGTCGCCTGTCTTGCTAACTGTGAGGTTCTTCACTCCCTGCTACTGCTGGGGGGGTGTTAAGAAACTCCATATTTTCTGCATTTATATACCTCCTAGAAACTCCAGGCAAGGTCTTGAAGAATTTATAGAATATGTGATGTCTGTGTCTGGGAGAAATGACATAATCTGCCTGGGTGATTTTAAACTTCACTGGGCTGGGCCTAGTTCTTCTCTGCTATCCTCCCTGACTAGCAAGGCCAATCTCACTCAACTTATTCAGGACCCCACGAAGATCTCTTGGCATGGTACTTGCAACACTCTCTTGGACTGGATCCTTACTAATAAGAAGGAGTTCTTCCCCACTGCTAGTTGGCTACCTATGCTATAAGTGACCGTTGCCCGATTTACTGTGTCTAGGACACCTCACCTCCCTCCTTCCCCTCGAAAGTCCTACATTTTTCCAACCTCTCTAAACTTAACAGGGCTGTGTTCCTTCATGATATAAATCTGGTTGACTGGTTGCCCCTTTACAATACCTGTGATATTAACGTTGCAACTGACTACTTCAACTCTACCTTACTCTCTCTACAGAACCAGCACATCCCAGTAACCACATATAGGGTAAATGGGAAAGTCACCAAATGGCTCAAATGTCCCCTGCTCCAGCTTCTGAAGCAAAGGGATAAACTGGTCAACATGGAAGTCATTCTTTTGGATATGCGACTTTGAGGCTTATAGGACTTTACGGAACACTTGTAAAAAGGAGATTTACCTTGCCAAGAGTACATACTACAGGAACCTTCTCAGTTCCTCCGCCTCCAACTGTAAATGGTACTGGTCTCAAATTAAGGAAATTTTGGGGAACAATCAGCCTCTGACTCCTAATGATATGTATATAAATAATTCCCACTGCAACCACCCTCTCACTATTGCTAATGCCTTCAATGCTCTGTTTTCCTCACTTCCCACCCCCGCACCTACCACGTCCCTCTATGCCCGTGCTGCCTCATCCCCACTGGCCACGGCTCCCCCTCCTCTAGAGCTGTCTCCAGTCACGTGTCATGATGTGTTTAAACTACTAAGCACTATCCCAGTCTGTGGTAGTGTAGGCTCTGATGGCATTCATCCTGTGATTCTTAAACAATTTGCGGCTTGGCTCGTGGTGTCCGTAACCAGGCTTTTTAACCTCTTCATCTGTTCTGCCTCCGTCCCCTTGGTCTGGAAAATGGCCAGAATTATACCTGTGTTTAAGAAAGGTGATGCCAAGATCCTGGCTAACTATCGCCCCATATCTCTCCTCCCCAGACTCAGCAAGCTGTTTGAGAAACTAGTTCATCGGCAGGTCTCCGATTACCTTTTCAAATTCAACCATCAATCCCCTATACAACATTGCTTTAGGGCAGGGCACAGCACAACTGCTCTGACCCAGTTTATAAGTGACGTCAAATATAACATGGGCAAGGGCCTTCTCACTGCAGCTGTGTTTATAGACTTCTCTAAAGTATTTGATATGGTACATCACCCCCTACTACTGCTTAAGCTGCAGGCCCTTGGTGCCTCCAACTCTACCCTGTCCTGGTTGCTAGTTACCTTGATAATCACTTCCAGGCTGTCTTGTTCTGTAAGGGCCACTCCTCCTCTTCCCCTCTCACCTGTGGGGTCCCTCAGGACTCTATCCTTGGTCCCCTACTCTTCTCTCTCTTCCTTAATAACATCCCTGTTCCTTCGCCTCATAGCAGTATACTGTAGTACGCAGATGACCTAATACTTTACTCTGCCTCCAAGTCTATGGTGGATATAAATCAGAATCTTTCCATGGACTTTCAGGCCCTTCAATCCTGGTTTTCATCCAACCATCAAGTCCTAAACATAACTAAGACCCAGGCCATGCTTTTCGGGTCCACTAAAAAAGTGCCCACGGAGTCCCCTAAGCTTTTGGTCTGCAGTCACGATGGTACTGGTGTCTCTAACTCCTTAAAATTCAAATACCTCAGGGTTACGCTTGACCCGGTACTTGATTTTGGCACACATATCAATGAAATATGTTGCTCTTTTAATGATAAGATCAGTGCGGCCTGTAGAGTGCACCCACTCACCCCGGCTGCTAGGATCTTGGTTGCAAGAGGTGTTTTACTCCCTCAACTCCTATATGCCCTCCCTGTATTTTCTCATGCTAATGCTGGGGTTCTTTGCAAGTGGGACATTTCCTATAACAATATCTGTAGATCTGCCTTATCGGCTCCTCACCTAACACATCACTGCCTACTCTATACTGCTTTACACTGGCTCTTTCCCGTTGCCCTCCGTTCTTATTCACGCGGGCGTTTTATTGACTCCCTCACCAGAACCCCTAGTCCTGCCTCACTGGGTGGCATGCTTTCTCTGGTCTTGCACTCCCGATCTCTTAGATCTTCTGTCTTCCCAATGCTCGCCGTTCTGCCCTGCTCATCTAAAATGGGCGAGCAAGCGTTTGCCTATTTTGCTCCTAGGTTTTGGAACTCACTTCCCCAGTATATTAAGAGCAACTCCTCTCACCTCACATTTAAGCATTTGTTGTTTTTCTCACCTCTATACCCTTGGGAATTGTGTATGTTTGTGACCACAGTATTGTCCTTTGCAGTGTTCATTCCATTGGTGGATAATGACCTAAAGTACATATTTTGGCTAGTTTGATGTGTTTTCTGTATTCTTTCCTCTCCCCTAGCTAGGTCTACTTGACTGTTACTAGGGAATTTTGCAAGTATTGTATCCTACCCTTTTCAGGTGTTACTGCTTACTTTTATCTCCGTTTGTTTTATTTAAGTTTCTGCTGTATTGTTCCCTGTCTGTTATGTTCTTTACATGCCTAATTGTTGTTATTTGCTGTACATTAATGTTTGCCATTACTGTATTGCCTTTTGTACTCTCCCAGGTCGTGCCTGAAAATAGGCAGGGTTGTTGCCTAGTGCACTTACCCCGTTACCAAAAGCTAATAAATAAATAAATGATAAGTAAGGCAGCAGCCAAGGCAAAATGGCAGATGCTGTTGTAAGAAATGCCCCATTTATTAAGCATTCCCGAGGAAGAACTGGAGTAGCTGACAAATCCATAAGTTAGGCTGTAAAGAAGGATACCCTAAGCAAAAGTGATCTGGTCAGAGGGGGAAGGACATATTTGGCTTTATAGGTCTAGCCTAATTTGATGAGAACAGCTTTAAAAGTATTGGAAGTATGCAGTGAGTAATCCAAAGAGGGGTCAAGGGTTGGGGTAATGTATTTAAATGATTGAACTTTAATGAGAAGGGTGTCATCAGTACAAGAAACTGGTAAGCAGTCAGGACACTTTTTTAGCTTTGGAGCAGAACCAAATAGCATAGTGTAAGATTTGCTGGCATTAGGAATTAGCTTGTTTAGGGAGAGCCAGAACTGCACCCGAATGGAAGTCAGAGTTGAGGTTAGAGTTTATGTTGGCCAGGTGTTTTGCGCTAGTACAGAGCATCCCATTATCTGCATTAAGCAGGTAGGAGCATGATACTGGGATTCTTGAGAGATAATTTACAAAGATAGTAAAGAGAAAGAGACCCAGGAGTAATCATTGAGGAACACCACCATTAACTGTTGTGAGGTCAGACTCAATTTTGCAGATTTTTACAAATTGCCTTCTATCCTTCAGCTAACCATCAAACCAGGTAACCATTTTAGGGGACATACCCAGGGAACATAACTTAACTTTAAGAAGGTGATTGTCCTTTAAATCAGAAGCCTTGGTTAGTCTGATAAGCACTGCTCCTGTGAGCACACCCTTGTCCATGGCAGCTTTGGTGTCATTTGTAAATTGTAGAGAAGTGCTGTTGTGGTGCTATGGCCCTGTCTAAAACCATGCTGGGAATTAGAGAACAGATTGTGCTCATTGAAGATAGTTAACTGTCTTGGCTGCTACTGACGTCTCAAGGATTTTGTTCAAGAGAGATAGTATGGCAATTGGGCAATAGTCTGGGAAAAATTTGGGGTCACCTTTCTTAGAAATGGGGATGACTTTTGCCACACTCCAAACCTCAGGAACAAGCCAGAACATAAAGATTAATTGTAAATTCTAGTCTGAGGAGGAGCCAAGTTTGAGGAGGCAATCTTAAGCAGTTGTGACTCATGGCCATCAGAGCTAACGCTACTGCAAGCAGCAACAGTCATGTAGATGATGTACTTCCCGGACAGTAACAGCACATAGGTAAAAACTGGGGGTGGAGGAAGGAGGGAACAAGGGCAAGGGAGCAAGATGAACTAGGGAGGTGTGTGAAGTGGCAGAAGATGGGTCTGGTGAAGGACATGTATATATGGACAAGTCTGAAAATTGACAATTGAACGCATTAGCAACAGTGGCAGAGTTATTACAGTTAATCCCATCAATCGCCACGTCTTGGTGTGAGTGCCATTCCTCCATGAACCTCTTTTTGTGATTGCAGAATTTTCAAGAGTCAGCTGCAGAATCATGCAACAACTCTTTGCAATATGAGCTTTGGGCAAGACAGGTACCCTTGTTGCAAGCATTTCTCCAAGTCCTGTAGGTGACCCAATCAGATGGGAGATTTGATGATTTAAACTTAGACATTTGTCTGTATCTCTCAGAGTGGCAAAAAGATATCTTTATGCAACTATCTAGTGGGTGCAGCTCTGACGCTAGTTTAACCAAGTGAGTATGAGAGTCCTGGAGGGCACCGATGCAGGGGATAAAATAATGAAGAGCCTCAGTAATATGTGGTGAAATGGTCCCTAGTCCATCCTTGACAGGTCAGCAAAAAAGCCGGGGAGTTCAGACCTCAAGAAATCCAACAGGAAGGTCCCTTTAGGAGGGTCGGCTGATTAACAAGCTCTTCAAATGCAAAATGCAAAAAAGCAGGGACGTGATCACTGATAGCATCTACTGGCAAGTGCTGGAATTGCTGACAGAGAGGAGAGTAAGTACCCACTACAAGCAATTAATTTGCATCCGTTATCTAGCTCTCCTACTCAATTAAACTTGGTTAACTCAAATCATTCTTTGCTGGATTGGATTTTAACAAACTGGGCAGATAAGTGCCTTTTTACGGAGTGTTCGCTGACTCTTTCAGTGATTACTTTCTTACATATTGTGTTTTGTTTTATAAGGCTCCCAGAAATCTACTTTGTCTCATTACCTTCTGTAGTTTTTCCAGAGTAGATTTTAGTAATCTTATCTAAGGTTGAAATAATTGACTGGTTTTACGGTAAATGTTTCTCACATGTTGATTCTGATCTAGACTACTTTTTGCAGCCGTTAACAATTCAGAATATATTTTTTTCTTAAGTAAAGAAGAGGTTGAGGGGATAAGTGGAAATAAGTGGTTCACTAGGGAATTCAGATTCTTCATAAAGCAACATAACATGGTCTGGACTGCTTTTTAAGATTTCCCCTTCTCCTTTTTGCTAATAGAATACAGAAAAAAATCATAGTTCTTTTAAGTCTCACTAGGTATCTTTTTGTTCCTACAATGCTGCTTCTCACCCCATCATTCTGACTGGCCCCTATCTGGACCAGTCCCCCTGGCCCCACCACTTGACTTCTCCAGGGCTTACCTTACTTTGTTGTGTCCTTCCACAGGACCTTGACTGGAGGTACCCACTTGTCGGTGTGGGGTTTGTGAGAGACTGGATTGTCACCATGCTGCGGTCAGAGGACTTTTCCAAAGATTTCCTCCCTATTGGGTCCACGCACATACAGTGACACACGAGTGTACTGCACCTCCTAGGAGGTGCTCCTGGCATTGGGGCATGAGACCCCCTCTCTTGCTGTCCCACTGTGCTGCAGATTCCTCTAGGTGACAGACAAACCACTGTATGTGCAGTTCCCTCTCCCAAAGGGAGGAGAGCTATCCTATGGATACTCAATCCTCCCTCACCCAGCCAAACCCTGAGTGACTCAGGTCCATTCCCCGAACCCAGGATTCTGGCATGGTGGGACATAAGGTGCGTAGCGCCTCAGCCCTCCGTGCTACCAGGCCATTTCTCCAGATCTCTTAAGTCAAGTTTCTTGAAATGACAACTTGATGAAAATTGTTCTGGTCCTAAAAGAGTCTGGTCTATTATAAATTCAGTTCTAAGTCC
The DNA here is from genome assembly GCA_016271365.2 of Neoceratodus forsteri. Taxonomy (NCBI): domain Eukaryota; kingdom Metazoa; phylum Chordata; order Ceratodontiformes; family Ceratodontidae; genus Neoceratodus; species Neoceratodus forsteri. Next base: position 1,701,075,804 of record CM028129.1, on the reverse strand, counting down.
AATGTCCAAATTGACTGTTAAGAAACTAGTCGAGAATATGGTGGTTTGTGATTCTTTTTCAATTGCTAGTCACTTAAAATAGAAAATTTACTGACAGTTCTCAGTATGACTTCAATTCTGATCATAGTGATCTGGAAGACTATACACCTTCTGGCAAAGTAGTTATACCACCTTTTCTCCTTTTTACTTCAAGACAGTTTCCTCCTCAGAAACTATAAATTGTTGCTTTTGTTTCCTTCAAAAGTTGGTGACAATGTTGGTTTAGATTCAAGATTTTTTGCAGTCCTGCTAAGTGCAATTTTCAGTCTTTCTTTAACCACACATGCATTTTTAAATATCTGGAAACCTGCGAAGGTTGTTCCAGTTCTTAAGACTGACAAGTTCATTTCCATGGAGGACTGTCACCGAGATTCAGTCCTGAACCTTGACTAAACTTCTTGAAAGTGCTGATTCAAATCAGTTAAATTCTTATGTATCAACATATATTCTTCTCACTTCTCATCAACATGGTTTTTATAATGGTCATGGCACAGTGGTACTGCCTTGGGCAGGTTCACAGATCCTGTTCTTGGGTAGGGATAACTGGTTACTTACTGGAGCAATGCTTATGGACCTGACCAAGGCAATTGATCTAAAACTTATGTATGCAAACGTCAGGCTGACACACGTTCCTCAAAGGTGCTCAATTCTCATGTAGTGAAAGTGGCTTCCAAATGACCACAGAATAATAATAATAATAAGCACAAGAGGTCTACTCAGTCACTACCAGATATTTATTGATGGCCACAGGGTTCTTAATTTTTCACTCATAGAGCTTACTTATGAGAAGGGGTCCATAATCCTTTTGTTATGTTCTCTAAAATTAGTTCTCTTTGGTAGTCATATATTCATGGGAAAGGTGCTGTATGAACTTTCTGTTATGGCTGACAGTTATTTCTCCTGTCTCTGGCATGATTGGTAGGATGCAGTCTGATCAGCCTAATCACAAGCTGATCAATAAATATCTGGTAGTGATCGGTGAGCCTCCAGTGCTTATTATTTGATGTAAAAGAACATGATCTTCTTTTGTGTAACTTGGCTAAAATGTGTTTATCTCTTATTACGGTTCATGGTTTACTGATTATCTGTCCAGCCATACTCAGTGTGTTGTTATTGGTCCTGTTATGTCTCATTTCTTACCAGATGTGAGAGGGGTCCCTCAAGGTTTGATTTTAGGTCCCTCATTTTTTTTTCTTTGTTTAGCAATTCAGTTCCCAGCACGTGTTCTAGTTACAACACTCTTTTGCATGTAGATGATCTCATTTTGTTGTCTACTTCTACATCTATTCCAGAAATGTCTTAGTCATTAAATTTAGATTTTCATTCTATTGTATCTCCAACTGGTTTTCATGAAATCATGTGATTCTAAATGTAAAAGTATGGGGGGGTATTGCTGGACCCAACTCTTTCTTTCTCTGAAAATATTGCTATGGTTTGTAAAAACATTGATTAAAAACTTTGTGTCATTTATATGCTTAAGAAATATTTTTTTCCTTTGAGGCCCATCTTGTGATTCAGTTTGGCTCTATACTTACATTTTTATTATACTTATCATATTGTTTTCAATGTAGCTATAATGGATTCACCCAGTCTTTATGTGGCTTATAATAATATTTTCTGCTTTGTTTGACAAACCCCAGCACCTACCCACAATTTTTTTTATACTCTCAATTGAACTAGATGTCTCTCTCAGCAAGTATTCAGTATTATTGGGTTGATTCATAAGGTTATTAACTGTCCTCATTTTCTTGCCCTCAATTATTTGTTGACTGTTAAACCCTTGTCTCATGACCCACATTCTACAAATAAAAAATATCTTACTACTAGTCATTCTAGTACTGATATAGGTTTGAATGCTTTTTCCACTGCTGCCCCTATATTTAGGAACTCTCTTCCTGAGCATCTCAGAAATATTACATCCCACCCAGTTTTAAAATTTCGTCTTAGAAAATATATTCTCATAAAATTGACTTGTAATTGGGATTGTTTGTTGACCACTTTGTAGCTTGTGCTTGTGAGTACGTATTTTATAATTAAGCAATAATGCCCAACAGGGTGTGTGTCATGCTGGGATAACGTCACGCCTCAGGTGGTTGGGCACGAGGCTGCAGGCTGAGTGCGTCCAACAACTGAGGCGTGACGCTATCCCAAACGACACACACCCTGGAGGGCATTATTGCTATTATACAATGGCTCGTTGTTATACATAATAAAAAAATAATTTTAAAGATGTTTTTGTGTGGAAAAATATTTTTGTTTTTTAAGAGAAGATGAAACAATCAAGTAAATGGTCAAGCATATATAGCTCATTATATAGCTCATCTACAGCTTCACTGTGAGGCTGAGAGTAGACCCGTGATGTTGTACTGGGATAACAGCACGGGTCCAGCCCAAGATTGACCAATCAGAGACCAGGATTTTTTCTTGCCATTATATAATTGTGCCTTTTAACTGGGCTTGAGACTGAAAATGAACCTAGGTGCAGTGCTCCAACCTGCTAACAAAATGTTAAATAAAATAAATACATTGCCTCGAGTTTCATCAGTATTCTCAATAATTTTAAACATCCTTCATTCCATATGGTCAGAGAGTAGTGTGTGTTGCATGCTGTTTCACAACAGTACCAGGAATAAGTGATGTGCGGAGTACCAGGAATAAGTGATGTGCAGCCGAGTACCCTCACAGCACCACAGGCATGGATTAAATGCTTATACCCCATACATGCCCTGTCATGGGTTATTGCTAACTTAAACAGTGGGTGCTCTAACACAGCTGAGAGTATTGCTGAAAACCAGAGTACAGCCATATTTAAATGAGTGCTCCTTTAATTGTTTGAAATCTAAAAAAATGGCTTATGTCTACTCAAAATTGGAAAAAAGGGGCATTTTAAAAGACAGAAGAAAACAAACAATCTAAACCAGAATAGAATGGTGTAGGTACATAACTGTCACCATAACATTGACTGCAGCTTTAGGGGAATGATGGACAATACCAGAAGAGATGGAGCCGTTCAAGGCACATATATTAGTTTTGGAAACAAGATAAGGAATGATTGCTAATCAGAAACAATATGTTGATTTGTGACCATTGAGGTTTGAGTCAATACACCTGTGAGAATGTGAGCAAAGATGTTTACTCATGAGGGCTCTAGACACTCTGGTATTGTATTTGGGAGATGTGTAATGGGTATGTGAGCACAGATGAGTGAGGGATTCATATTGGAAACACTATTGTTTAATAAAAAGTCATTTTTATTTAACATTTCTGGCTGGGAGTCTTCAAAGAACTGTAGCTCTGTTTTGGGCATAATTGCTAATCTGGTTGCAGTATATATGTGATCAGTGTGTTAGGTTTGGGAACAAGGCAGCTAACAGATCAGCAGAAACAATGATAGCAGTGGGCTAGGACTAGAAGTCTGACCCTAATCCCTGGGTTAAAAGCTACTTTTGGATTTCTTTATTAGCATGCCCTTCCCTCTAAAATGTAGTACATCGAAAGTGGGAGCCAGCACGGTACACTGATTCCGAAACTTCCGTGTTCTTAGCATGCAGCCTGCCATCTCATCTTCTTGCTATTTTTAATTCCTGCTTCCCAGCAGCCAGAGTGCACACAGAGAGAATAAATGTTTGTCAGTTTGTTTGTGCTGTGTTAGCCAGTATGTGCCTTTGTATCAAGAGCTCGTGATCCCACACTTCTGCGAAAGCGGACTTGCTTATATCGTGTGTGTTTGTGTGTTTCTACTCCAGTGGACTTGCCTTTTTTTTGTAGTGAGGTTCCTTCCAGCTTATAAACCGCCTGCTTCCTGGTGGCTTGTTCCAAGGCATCAGCTCTCTTGTTGGCAGGAGGCTCTGATGATATCCCCGCAGTGGCTGTGCCAGCTGGACCTTACAGATGCTTCTCTCTCCAGCTGTTGCTCAGGCTGTGTGCTGATGGGAGTGGGGGGGGTGTGGCTTGGGACCTTACTTCAGATGACATCACATTAAAGGCCCCTGCCTCCTTCTCTTTTCATTAAAAAAGGTTTGGCTTCGATTGAGAAGGCTCCTGCTTGCAGACGGAGACAGCCTGGCCAGAGCAGGCTGTGTGCATTCCAGTATGTTAAGAAAAAAACATCAGAGTAGAAGTCTCCATTGAAACCAGCAGCTCTGGAATTTCCCCTGGAGATGCTGCTGAGGTTTTTTTCCATGGAAGCAGCAGGAACAGAGGAAACTTTCAATTGAAATGGCTCTGCTGAGGAGAGGTGTTTCCTCGGCTGTGTTTACTGTTTTGTTTTCATTGTATAACGTGCTGTTTCAGTCTGCTAGGAGTGACATGGATCTCCTCAGCCTCTGGTCTTCTTTCTTTGCTATTTGTTTTCTGACACCTGCTTGTCTTACAGTATTTCTTTGTTAATTATATTTGTGGCACTCTAAACGCTGTCATAAGCCAAGAGAATCAGAATTGTGGATAATGAAGCCCTCTCAACACAGGCCTAATGCAAAGCAGAGCTCCCCACACTGTGGTGGATGAAGCGCTAGCAACAGAAGCAAGAAGAGGCCAGCAGCAGTGGAGAGGAAGACCAAAACCTTTGCTTTATCTGCAGGTCAGATGTGGGCCAGGGCACTGCTGTCTTCCTCCCACTGTGATGAATGTAGTGCTATGGAAAGGTGAGGGACTGACAAGACTTAAGTGCAGCTTTTATCCACTGCTTACTGAGTACAATCCTTCACTGATACTTTAAATTATTCTGATCAAGAGAAAGGGGAATTCATTATAAAGCACTGGAAATCAAAGTCATCTCTTTAGCCACAGGTTAGGCATAGTGCAGTTTTGACTTCCTCAAACTGTATTAAATTTAGTGTTGGTGGCTGGCCCGGTGGCACTGAGGGTTGAAGCGCTGGACGCTATATCTCGCGCCATGCCGGCGATCCAGGTTCGGGAACGAGCCTGGGCCACCGGGGGTCGGCAGGGGAGAGAGAGGATCGCATGCCTGGAGGCCTGCTGTCCTCTCTCGGAGGGTATCCAGGCCACTGCCCGGCATCGCAGTGGCCCCCGGTGGAGACCAGAGACATTGCAATGCTCCAGGGCTGGAACAGGGGGATGAAGAACTGTGACAGGTGAGCCTGGCACCACTGTACGCTCAGTCTCTGCATGGGGGGGCAGGGGGGATGGGGTGCAAAAACAAGGAGAAAAAACCCTCCCACCTACAGGTGAAGGCGGGTCCAGGAGTTATGTTATATAGTTATATAGTTATGTTATCTATAAAATATTTTAGTTGGGGAATGTATGGGAGAATTGAAAATTGCGTCATCTTGCAGTTCCAGGCCTTGGGGTACTCAGCTAGGTGTGGCCTTTGTGTAAGTAATGCATTTCCTACCCTGTAAAAGACTTTTGTTTTGGATAAACTTCAAACGGCTGAATCCACTTCATAAAACAAGCATTTGTCAATGCTGAATGTTATCTTGCTGGCATTGGCATTGGTAGTGCAGGAGTAAGAAAGATGCGTAATAGGAATGACAGTGAAGTATTGAACTGACGCCAACCCAACCCCCACCCTGCAGAGACTGACAGGCATTGGGGTGTGCTTTTGGGTCATCAGCCATAATGCTCATGCCATTTCACCACACCCTACCCTGCAGACACTGACAAGTGTCGCAATGTGCCTTGGGGTCTTACGCTCACCCCCATTCCATAAGGAAATACACTGAGATGGGTGCAGTATAGGAGAATGGGGTGAACTTTGGGTCCAAGGCACACCTCGATGCCTGTCACTGGCTGCAGGGTAGGATTGGGGGTGGAATGGCATGAGCATTACAGACGACAATCCCAAGTCACACCCCTGATGCCTGTCAGTCTCTACAGGGAGGGGCGTTACAGTTGGAAACCCTAATGCCCTGGGCATTTGTTGATATTTTCATTCCAAATTTTGAACATGGGCTTTTTGTGACCCCCACCTCATGAACAGTGGCACTATCAGTTCATTAGCGGAAAGGTGATTTTGCACAGTGACTGTGCCATTTGGCGCCACAGGTGTAAACACATTTTGGGCAGGATGTGAAAAATGACAGCTGTACTGTTCATGAGGAGGTGTAAAAAAATGGTAATGTTGAAAATCTGTAGTGAAAATATGAAAAATTGGTGAAGTCACAAGCGTGCGTAGAAATTACACAACCCACGCTTGTAATGCAATTATTTGGAGGATCTTTTAACCAAATTTTCAACATAGGCATTTTGGGACCTCCACTCATGAGGATTTTGTTAACTTGTCCCGAACATTGTTTTCCCAGAGCAACCGCACCATTGTACACTAGATGTGCAAAAACATATTTTGGGCAGGATGTGAAAAATGACAGCTGTACTGTTCATAAGGAGGTGTGAAAAAATGGCAATGTGGAAAATCTGGAGTGAAAATATTAAAATTTGTCGGAGTTACGAGCGTGCATGGGAACTGCGCATTGCACACTCATAACACAGTCATTTTTTTGGAATTTCTTTCATCAAATTTGCAACATAGGCTTTTTGGGAGCCCACCTTATGAACAATGGCACTGTTGTTTTGTTAATCAGTCCCAAATGGTAATTCTGTGCAGTGGCCGTGACTGTGTTTATGAGGTGGGGTCCCAAGAATCCCAAGTTGAAAATTTGGGACCAAAACTCCCAAAAATGGCTGAGATATCAACCTAAATTGAAAACCCCCCATTCACTGCCATTATAGGACTTACCGTCATTTCTTCAGTTTGTGGTCGGCTTTTGAAGGGTGCAGACGTGTTCCCGGTTCACTGAAGATCGCTGCTCCCAACCTCCGCAAGTAAGTATGGGTGAGGGGGGTGTGGATAGGTGGGGTGCATAGAGTGATGGTGCAGGTTGGGGGAGGGGGTTTGGCGGCAATGACGAGGGACCATTTAAAAAAAAAGACGTGGGTTTGTTTTCATTTTACAGGGGAAACTATGGATTTTGGCACACTGGGGTGGGCTCCCAGTGTGCCAGAGTACTGGAGGGATCAAGGGAGGACAATGCCTACCCAGGGATTACGCCCGAGGTTGAAGAGAGATATGTGGGGGCGCATCCGACACGGGAGTGGGCATCCTGGTGTCAGAAACACTACAGCAGGTTTTGGCACACTCGGGTGGGCTCCCAGTGTACCACATTAAAGAATGGGGGGGATACAGGCTGACACAGGGATTAAGCACCCCAATATTGGCAGGCAGGGGAGGGGGGTCCACCAGTGCGATCAATCGCGCTTAGAGTAAAAGTCCCTTCGGGCACCGAATACTCCCAGCTAGTATGGAGCTTAGGCTGTGGCCTGCTCCGCACGGGTGGGAGAAATTTTCAAGCCAGAGACAATGGGATGTGGAGGAGGCAGGTGAGGAAAGCGCCTCCTCCCACCTTTCAGGCAGGGACCGTTGGGGTGGTGAAGTGGAGACGTCACAACACAAACAGTTGTTTGCTCTCCTGCCACCACCGTGTTTATTGAAATGTTTCACCAAGAAAGGCACGTACGGGAGGTGTGTCATCTGTGCCGCTGCATGACAAGCTTGTCTCTGATTGCAGTGGTGCATTTCTTTCAGGTTGGTGGCACTTTACATAATTCGTGTGTCAGTGTTAGCATGTTGGCTAATTGGGAAAAGAGGGACGCACCTACTAAAGCATGCCCTGCATTCGCCAGCACTGACACACCTCTGCATTTCTCATGCTACCACAAGGTGTTACTTGTGCATGCACAAAACATGATTTGAATCTATGGTGCCACAAGGGGGAAGTAAGCACGGAAGGTTTGATAGAGGTGGATAGGGTAAGGAAGATGTTGTTAGCCCTGATGGTAGAAAAATCCCCTGGCCCAGATGGCATCCATCCTAGGTGCTGAGGGAGCTTGCAGAGGATCTTGCAGGCTCTCTGGCTGACCTGTTCAGTAGTTCGCTGGAGTCAAGGGTGGTACCACAGGACTGGAGAACAGCTCATGTAGTGCCGCTTCATAAGAGTGGTCCCAAGGATTACCAGGGTAACTGCAGACTGGTCAGCTGGACCTTAATCATATGCAAGCTCATGGAGGTAATACTTAAGAAAAGGTTAGTAGGCTAACTGGAAGAGAATGGCCTCCAGGATGAGTAGCAAAATAGATTTATGGCAGAGAGATTTTGCCAAATGAACTTGATCAATTTCTTTGACTGGGTCACTAAAACAGTGGACAAAGGCCAGGCGATGGATACACTGTACTGTGCAGTACCAGATTGTGCATTAGAGAAAGAAAAAACTGCTTCTGGGAGTCCCAGGTTTCCAGTTGCCTTGGTGGCACAGCTGATAGTGCAACAGGAATGGAATTCTGGGTGGCCTGGGTCCAAATCCCAGCGATGGCACATATTTCTTTCCTCTCTTCTGTCTGTTTGGGTTCCATATATGTGCAAACCACACCAATCTGTATGAAAATGCAATTACCCGTGCAACACCAGGTTGTGTAGTAGAGAAAGAGGGAGGTGTTTTTGAGAGTCCCAGCTTTCCAGTTGCCTTGGTGGAGTAGCTGGTAGTGCAACTGGAATGGAAGTCTGGGTGTCCTGGGTTCAAATCCCAGCTAAGGCACTTATTTCTCTTTCTGTTATGTTTGTTTGAATTCTATATATGTGCATGCCACATCCTTGTCTATGACAGTGGACATACTGTACTTAAACTTCAGTAAGGTCTTTGATTCTGTGCCCCACAAGAAGTTGATGAAGATGTTGGCGGATCTGGGGGTAGGCGAGAAGTTGACCAGGTGAATAACTAGCTGGCTGAAAGACAAGACTCAGGGTGTGGTGGTGGTGTGGGGGGACTCTCAAGTGCTAGAGAGGCCAGTAGCTGGGTTCCACAAGGATCATGCTTAGTCAGATGCTTTAAAATGTCTTCATCAGTGACATTGGAGAGGGCTTAAAGCACAAAATTTGTTTATTGCTGGACAACACCAAGCTCTATGGGAGAGTGGACACAGTGGAGGGGATACAGAATCTAAGGAAATATCTGACAAGGCTTGATTAGTGGCCCAGAATTTTGCAATGTGGCTTCAATGCAAAGAAATGCAAAGTTATGAACATTATAGCTAAGAACCTGAAGACGGATGTCGTCTGGGAGGGGTCACGGTAACTAAATCCAAAGAGGAAAAGGACCTGAGCATGTCACTAGTGGCCTGAAGCATTCCATGCAATCCAGGATGGCAGCAGCAAAGCAAACAGATTGTTGGGCTGCATTGCTAGAGGGATCAACAGTAGGCGGGAGGAAATAATACTGCCATAGTACAGGTCACTGCTGAGGCCACACCTGGAGTACAGTGTGCTGTATTGGTGTCCATACCTTAAGAAATGCATAAACCTGTTGGAGATGGTTCAAGGGAGGTCAGCTAAGATGATTATGGACCAGCAGGGTAGGACATATGAGCAGAGACTGGAGGTTCTGAACATATACTCCCTTTAGGAGAGGGGGATATGATTAAGACCATCAAGTGTTTGAAGGGTACAAATAAGGTGGGCACGGAGATGCTCTTCTGGCTCAGCATGAATTAAAACATGAGGGGCCACTGTCTTAAGTTAGAGGAAGGGAGGTTTAGAAGGGAGACCAGGCAGCATTTCTTCATGGAGAGGGCGGTGGCAGGTTAGAATGGGCTTCCTGAGGAAAGCTTCAAGACAGACTAGGACAAAGTGAAGAGAAAAGTCAGGGTTAAGAGAGAATTAGACAGAAAGGAGGGGTTATTGATTGGGAACAGGGTCAGAGTCCTTAGCTGGCAGTAGGGACACTGCAATACAAGCAGATTTGATGGACTGAAAGGCCTTATTCTGCTACAGTAGGTCATTGTATGTTTGTATGTAAACAGGGCCAAGGCTGAGTGAGACAGTGCCCTGCTAGTTTAGCAAGCCAGGGTAACAGGACCAGGCTTCAGTCCACAAAACAAGTTTGAAATCATTTTATAATCAAGTGGGTGTGGTGTGCATATTTATGGAACACATACAAACAGAGGAGAGAGAAAGAAGTAAGTGCCTCAGCTGGGACTTGAACGAAGGCCACCTGGAATACCGCTCTGGTCACACTAACCAGCTGCGCCACCAAGGCAGCTGGAACCTAGGCTGTTCTCGGAGTACACGTTACTCTTTCTCTAATGCACAGCCTGGGGCTGCACAAATAATTACTTCATTTTTCAATCACACGGGTGTGGTGTGCATATTTATGGAACACATACAAACAGAGGAGAGACAGAAGTAAGTGCCTCAGCTGGGACTTGAACCCAGGCTGCCTGGAATACCATTCCGGTCACGCTACCCAGCTGTGCCACCAAGGCAACTGGAACCTGGGCTGTCCCCCGGAGCACACATTACTCTGTCTCTAATGCACAACCTGGGGCTGCACAAATAAATACTTCATTTTTCAATCACACGGGTGCAGTGTGCATATTTATGGAACACATACAAACAGAGGAGAGACGGTAGTAAGTGCCTGAGCTGGGACTTGAACCCAGGCTACCTGGAATACCATTCCGGTCATGCTACCCAGCTGTGCCACCAAGGCAACTGGAACCTGGGCTGTCCCCGGAGCGCACATTACTCTGTCTGTAATGCACAACCTGACTTAATTTTTCAATCACACGTTCCATAACGTGTGCAGTTCACATGATGCTGTTCACAGGGCTGCACATGCGGAACAAAGATCTACCAGTGACCATCATAAATGAGAATGATGTGCCGCTGGAGCAAATCAGTACCTTCAAGTACTTGGGTGCCACCATTAATGACACCCTCTCATTTACGCCCCATGTCGATTACGTCGTAAATTCAGTCAACAAAAAACTAGGGGCTCTTTACAGACAAAGGCACAGCTTCATCCAGGAAGCCAGGCACATTGCAGTCACCAGCTCAAGCCTACCCATCATTGACTATGGGATCACAATCTACAGAGCGGTCTCAGATGCTACTCTTAATAGAATCAAGTTAGTCCTAAACAGGGCCTGTCGCTTTAATATTGGGTGCTGACAGGCATACGCACATTTGCTCACTTTACTCCCTAACTGACGTACTCCCTGTTCAGGATAGAATAAAATTCCAAAGCTGCATCCTAGGTAAAAAAGCAGTCCTGGGTCTCACACCTCCTGGAATACAGAACTTGCCTGGGACACCCCTAAACCCTTACCCCACTAGAGCCATGACCAAAAATAACCTTAAATTCCTCCTCTGCAAAACTACACTAGCAAGGTGCACCTTTGCTGTCAGAGCCACTCAGTGACTTAATGAACTCCCGCAATCTGTCCTAAGCCTAAAAAAATTGTACAGTTCAAGAAACAACTCAGATGTCTACTAACACCTGATGTCACCTGTCGCTGTCCTTGATTTCTCCCCAGCTAAATACTAGGACAATACTCCATTTGAGCTGCCTGTGCCCTTTTCACTTGCTACCACCTTCTGACAGCCTTCTTAACTAACCTTTGGCAAGGCTTAGTGTATGCTGCTTCAATTTCAAGTGTAATTTGTACCCAAGACACTGTGATTTCAATTGCAATGCAACAATGTAAACTGTCATTCTCTGTTGACTGTAACTGACCCAATGTCATTTTTTTCTTGCACTTGTCAACTATTTGTAAATTATGCTTTCTGTTTGACATGGAACCTTTGTAAATTAACTGTTTTATCTCAAAGGTGATTATTCTGAATTCATATTAATAATAATAATAATAATTAAATCTATCATCAGAGAAAAATGCCCCATGGACTGGTATAGTTCACAGTGTGTGTTCCTCTGGGGAGACCCTGCAACCCCCAATCACCTTTTCTAATTGTAAACTCATTCCTGGTGGTCCAGCGGTACCTCCACCCCAATTTGCCCATTCCCATTCATACAATAATTCCTTGGTGTTCAGTGGTTCCTCCACTGATCACCCAATGACAAAAGTACAAAGACTTACTGGTGGTCCAGTGTCCCCAACCCCACCCATCCTGTTTGCTCACATACCACCACCCTGCCTCACCCCCTTACCCAGGTGGCTGGCATTCAACGAAGCCCGATACAGTATATTGTACACACGCTCCCTGACAGCTCATACAGTGGCCCAGAGAGGAGGTGAGAGGAGGGCTGTGCCGGTCACCATATCAGGCTTCACTGAATGCTGGGCACCCAGTTAAGGGGGGTGTATGTGTGAGGTGGTGACATGTGAGTGGGCAGGATGGATGGGGGGACACTGGCCCACCACTGAGTCTTTGTACTTTAGTCAGTGGGTGATTGAGGTGGGGTGGGGGGAACTATTGGACACTAGGGAATTATTGCATGGATAGGAACAGACAGTCAGAACTGGGGGTTACTGCTGGACTACCAGGGAGGAGTTTACAATTGTAGAAGAGGTGGTTGGGAGGTGGGAGGTGTCCCTGGATCACCAGGGATGAGTTTATAATTGTAGGGAGGTCGGGGTACAACTAGACAGCAATGTCAGTTGCACGACAATTAAATGGGGGATCGGGGTACGGGGTGCCACTAGACACCAGCGAAAAAGATGTTCCAGGACTAGAGGGCATGGGATGAAGTTGGAGGGAGGATGATTCAGAGGAAACATGAGGAAGGATTTCTTCACAGAACAGGTGGTGGACAAGTGGAACGCCCTGCCAGAGGAAGTGATGGGGGCTGAAACAATCACAGGATTTAGGAATGCATTGGATAGACATAAAGAATGTCTGGAGGTCAGGGTTAAGGAGCAACAGACTTCTCTAGGAAAACATAAAGTGAACTTACAAACTCAAATGGGCAGACTGGGTGGGCCGTAGGCCCTTATCTGCTGACACTGTCCATGTATGTATGTATCTATGTACATCTAATGCAATGGAGTGGCGGATTGGGGGTGGGTGTACCACTTGACACCAGAAAACTGGGCAGTCACACTGCAGGATGAGTATTAAGGGACGGTTACGCTACACTGGCACTCAAATGTCCTTTTAGTATCTTGCATGCCCAATGGGCTCATTTGCATGTTGTGGCTGAATATAGTCTACAGAGGTCTTGGCGTTGTCCCATTTCAGGCAGCGCTATTTCCTGTGGGCTATATACAGCCCAGGTCCATGTCAGGACAGCACAGTTTCACATAGCATGGCGTCATCATGGTCCGATATTCAGTTGGATAGTGCTGCCTGCTATCTGACAGAATACAGCAGCCACCGGGTTGAGCGCTAGTGCAAGCACTTTGCAAACATTTGCACTACGCTTGCAGTTCTGTTTGAATATCAGGCCTCATAAAGTTTCTAGTAAGTACATTACACATCACATTTAAAACTAGTTGCTTCGAGCTATGTACACTTTTTTTTCAGAAACACCAACTAACATGACACACACTACACTTGCATTCAAATGTATATGAATTCATTGTACTCTGACCAGTTCATACTGTATGACAGATTATGGGGCTAATATCTATGAGCCTTTGCTGTTCCCTATCTGTGCCTATTAGTTTTCATAATACATCTCCATATTGGCTATTTGAATCAGCACATTGTCAACATGGGATAGAGTTGTCAAGTATGGGCCCCACTGCCTTTCAAATTTGTTTGCCCACCCTTGCAGTTCCTATGTCGTATGCTTCTAGGGAAGCGCCTTTAATTGGAACTGGCCACATTGCCACTGTTTGGGGGGAAGGCATGTGACACCCATGTGTATTGGATATACTTTTGTGCAATCAGAAGCATCCTTCTGGTGACTTGGGGTACAGCTCCCATTCTGCACCCTCATGTGCTTCCACTTAAAACAGCAAGGACTGAGGATCATCCCTGACCAGAGATTTCTGAATAGTAGTAATTGACTGGGCAATCTCATTCCAGAAGGGCCTTAGGTGTGGGCACTCCCAAATGTAGTGGATGTTTGTCCCTCTGGTTCCATTACATTCATCACACATGGGAGACACTCCTGCATTAAATTTACTGACTATGTTAGGGGGCACGTAAAGCCTCTGCAGGAACTTGTAGTGAACCTCCTTGTACTTGTTGCAGATCAGAAGTCCCTTATGCATTTCACCAAGTTAGAGAGACCAAGGCTTCTGCTGGGATCTGGCACTGCAGATCACGTTCCCACAATGATCTTTCTTTTTGGGGGAGGTCTGGGGAGTCCTCCCTTAAAGAATGATAGGCTCTTGCCATTGCTCCTTTAGGGTGTGTTCTTGCTTGCAGTATGTATGCTTCAATACCATGGAGGGGGGATTCTTTGGGACTCAGCATTCCCATCTTCTGCACCCAATCTCTGACCTGGAAATAACGAAACCTATGGCTCTTGAGGAGACCCAGTCCCTTGGTTAGGTAGGTAAATGTTTTGAACTCCTCCCCTCATTTAGGTCCCCCAATCATCTGATACCTCAATCCTCCCAATCATGAAAGCTGCAGTCCTCCAGGCTGGGCAAAAACTCTGGGTTGTGTGCAGTCGGGGAGAAGTATTGTGCCTGTGCTCCCTGTAGACATCTGCTTTTTCATCTTTCCCCAGACTTCCAGCATATATACTGCCAGGAGTTTTCTATCCCTAGATTCCTAAAGGCCTTCAGGCCCCCTGGTTCAGATATGCTGTCAAGTTGTGAGGTATTTCTCCTGTCTGTTTAAACCCAGCTTGCCTCCTTTGGCTCTCTGACCCATTCCGTGAGGAGTCTTGTCTAAGGTTCCAGATGATAAAGGCTAAAATCCAGAAATTTAAGTCCCCCTCCCTCAATGGAACTCTTAAGCTTGCTTAAGCTAACTCTGGGCCATTCTCCCTGTCCAGATGAAATCTGAGCACCACTTCTCAAGGCTTTGTAGTTCCCCCTTCCTCAGCCCCACTGGCAGTATCTATATGAGTTATTTTTCCCAGTCAGGTAATTGGAAGACCCTGCCATCTGGTCAGATCATTTTTAACAGTAGCCAGTATGGGTTTGTAATTAACGTCATACAGAGTCTGCATAACAGGTCCCACCTTGATGCCCAGATATATAATATGCAAGGACACCATTTTGCACTTGTGTCCTCTTAGTTCCCTGTCTTCTGCTGCTCCTATGCCCATCAGTTCAGATTTTTCAAAGTTGACCTTGTAGCCATAGAACTCTATATGTTGCTTAATAAGCCTAGTAACCACTGGTATTGATGTTCTGGGTTTGTTAAGAAGAGCAGAACATCGTCTGCATACAGCAAAATTTTATGTTGCTTCCCCCAGGCTCCCTCTCTTTCTTATGGCCTCAGCTAACAGCTCAATCACCAGTGCAAACAATAGTGGTGAGAGGGGACAGTCTTGACATGTTCCTCTCTCTGGATGAAAGTCCTCTGATAAACCCCCGTTAACCAAGGTGTTAGCCCTTGGCCTCTGTTTAGTGGCTGTGTCAGTGCAATGAATTGTTCATTCAGTCCATAAGGCCCTCAGGATGTCAAACATATAGACCCATTTGACTCTATCGAGTGCCTTCTCAGCATCTGTGAAGAGCACACATGGCCCACACAGACACCGAGCTCCCCACTGCAGTACACTCATCAGTCTCCTAACATTATCATAGGAGTGCCTTGCCTTTACAAACCTTGTTTTTTCCCCCTCACCAGGTCAGGTAGTATCTTAACATCACAGTTCAAAAGTGATATTCACCTGTGAGCCGCACACTCCCTGGGATCCTCACCCTCCTCATGTAGCACTGAATGGTATCAAGGCTGCAGCACTCAGGCAATGCCTTCTTCTCCCCAGCCTCCTTGAATGCATCACACATGAGCTGTCATACAGTTTCACCCGGGGCTCTATAAAATTCTGTGGGGAGGCCATCAGGCCCCCTGAGTTAGTACAGCTGCTGCCTCTCTGATCTCTCCTAGGGATAATTGCTTGTTTAAAAACATCAGCTGTTCCTCTGAAGGGTTGGGCAGTGTCAGTTTTCATAAGAAGGCTTCAGTCTCCTTGCTCTTGTTTTGGTACTCACTCTTATGCATCCTGATGTAAAACTCCATAAAGGCCTTTCACATCGCCTCTCCCTTATTAACCATAGTGTCATCCCCACTTCTAATTGGAAGAGAGGATGGTACTATAGTGTATGGTGGAACCTGATTGTGAGTGGAAATCCATCCCTAGAATGGCCTTGTTGTGCTGCAGCTACGTCATATTGTTGTTGTGCTGCACTAGATACGAAGCTACTGCAACACAACAACTTTGAACTTTAGTGCATGCTTGTCTTACGCAACCTGTGGCTCCAATCGCCAACGCTGAGACAAGCAAAAGAGTGTCAGCGATCACGAAAGCCACTTAAAAAAAAAAGTTTAATACCAGGGATCTTGAATGCCATGTGTGTTTCCTCGATCGTGTGACCAACAGTTAAGCTGTGGTGATGAGAGCCAAAAGTTGGAGGCAGAGCGGCTGCGGTGGTGAGAGACCAGAAGACATAGTGTGAGTGGCAAAAATAACAGTAAAACTAAGAGCTGGATCTAAACAGGAGGGGGGAGTGACACCTTTTAAACATATGCTTGTTTTAATGGACCATACACTATAAAAGATTGTGGATGGTCACCCATACACAGACAAGTCTGTGTCTGACTCTTGAGGTTGCCAAGAGTCATACACAGACCTGTTGTGTATGGGTGACCATATACAACCCTCTATATGGTTATTAAGGAAGAGGAGATGCCTGGGACTGTAAGGACAGTTGGTCCCTGGGATAAAAAGGGAACTCGGGCAGACTGGATGGGTCATTGGTCTTTTTCTGCCATTATTGGTCTATGTCTCTATGTTTCTAATTCTGGAGATGAGGTTGGACCTCCTCCTTCCCCTGGTCAGCCAAGCTAGTATCAAGCTGAGCTTAATGCTTCACTCATAGAACCTTTGGTGGGTATGAAAAAATGCCACATTTGCTCCCCCTATCAGTTCCTGGTTGACAGCCTCCCTTGCTTCTCTGAGTAGCCTATGCACCACCTTGAGGGGTTGTCTAAAGATTTTTATTTCTTCTCCATGTCTCTAATTTGTTCCTTCTTTTTCTTATGTTTGGCTGCCATACAGGCAGCCACTGTCCCTCATAAAAGCCTTGCCTGCCTTAGAGAATATTGTCTTGGATGGCTGTGGCCTTATTCGTATCCCTGTACAAAGCCCATTGTTCCCCTGAGTATTCCCTAAGCTGTTCTTTCTGTAACATATAAGTCAGGAACCACCAGCTGTTCCCCTGTGGCCTTGGTTAGGCCACATGTAGAGTAACCATCACTCTGGCATGATCAGACACCAGTATGTGGCTTATCTGGGTGGAGTCTACCCTTTGATACCATGATCAAGGAATCATTAAATAATCTAATCCAACACCATGATCTATAAGGGTTCGAGAAAAGGTGTACTCTTCTGCCCCTGGTTGGCTTCCATCCAAATGTCCAAAGACTCCACTCAATCAGTCCTCACCCCACCTCATCACTTCTGGATCAAATGAGCCATCTTTCCCTGATCTATATAACCAGGTGTCCCATGCAAATGTGGAAATTGCTCCTGATACAGTAGTGTAACAGCTGGTGATATAAGACCAGGTCATGCAGAGCAGGTGCATACACATTCCCCAATGTGACCTGTTCCCCGCAGATCATGCCCATCACAAAGATGTAAAAGAACCCAAGGCACTCTTTGCAAAGAGTATGAGACATTCCCAGTGTCCTGGCCAACATTCCCCTTCCCATAAACTGGTTCATGCAATTGTCCAGGCTGTGTGTGGGTGTTGATGTGCGATATGGCCACCACTACACAATCAGTCACTTCACTACCAATTTAGCATTGCTTATAAAGAGCTTTGGGATACACTGTGTATGAAAAGTGCTATATAAATGCTGATTCTTCTTCCCATTGCTGAGGTCCACCACCACCGTCTCTTCACTAAATGCCAGGAATTTATTTAATAAGTTTATTTATTTATTTAAAATTTAGTAAATGAGAAAGGCACATTGAGCCTAGGCTTGTTTCCAGGTGCAACCTGGGGAAGGGGAGATGGAGCAAAGCAGCAGTAGACGATAGCAAAATAACATATGAACAGACAGACGAGAGATGTGTTACAATAATAGAATAACGATAATTTACATGTACCACAAATTTACAAAGTGCAGTGAACTTTAGCAGTGCTTAGAATCATAACCAAAAACATGTATGGGTTAAAAGCAAGACTTCAAGGATAACTGGAAGAAGGGTAGTGGGAGTAAGTGGGGGGGGTTGAAGTTTCAGCAGACGTTTGAAGGAGTTAAAGGCTGGAGAGAGACAGAGGGAGGAGGAGAATCTGTTCCAGTAAGAGGGAAGCCTATAGGAGAATGCAGATTGTCCAGCAGAGGAGAGTGGATGATTAATGGCAAAAGTGTGATGGTCCTTAGAGCGGAGGGAGCGGGAGGCAGGGGGAACTCCATATAGGAGCAAGGAGAGGTAGGAGGGAAGGGTGTTGAACCAGTATTTGGAGATGAACGTAGCACAATTGTCCTGTTGGCGAGATGGCAGAGGGAGGATGGAAAGGGAGGAGTAAAGCAAGCAATGATAAGGCTGCAACACCCCTCTTACACCCATTAAAGAAGACAGAGTAGCAATAACCAACCCACTCCTGACCAGCTGACGGTGTTCCTGGTCAGTGAGCTGCGTCTCCTTCAGCATGGCTATTTCAACATTGCTCCTTTTCAGCACAGCTAGAATTTGTTTCTGTTTCACCAAAAAAGAAATGCCCTGATTATTCCAGGTGCACACTGTAATTTTCTCAGACACTTGTTCATACTATGGTGGTTCAGGAGGAGGGCTACATCCCACCAAGACCAGATGCTGTCCCATCCCTCTAAGTATTCCTCTATGGTACTGTAGTTTTTGTTCCCTCACAGACTTAGTTTCCACATTTAGCAAGAGTTTATTGTGTAGCCTAAACAAACGGTACAACTAATAAAAACAACAAGGACAACTCATAACGTTTTAGAACTTTTCCCATGTTGCTCCTCTTGGCCATTGGCCCACACTATCCACTCTGTGTTTGCAAATGCTGTTCTCTGACCAGCCCAATGTAGCTCTGCTCACAGCACCAAGTATACTTCCCTACTCTGCAGTTTTGCACCATCCATTTTATTAGCCCCCTCCTACTCATAACTTACCCCATGATGGGCCTATGGTATGCCCCAGGACCTGGTTCTCTGCCAAATTCTTCCCCCATGTGTTCTTCTCTTGTCAAGGGTTCCTGCATCTGCTGAGGTTCTTGGAGTGATCCCCCTGTACCTCGAGTTCCAACCTCCCTGAATCGGGGAATCCTCACCACATTGGCTTTCTCATCAATTGTACTCCATAACACCAATTTTAAGCTGTATACATGAGGCCTGTTAATCCATTTCCCTTAAAACATGCCTCAGAGCCCCTCCCCCACCGGCAAAACAAAGTTTACATTTGAGTTCTTACACAAGTCAAAGATTTCGCCTTGTAGATATCAAAAGATAGGCTTATACCCCCCCACACACATATATACAGTCATCCCCCACCAACTTCCAAGCTGCAGCTGTGCTGGGTTAGCAGACAATGAGAGGTAGGAGAATGATGGCGATGTGCAGAGCTGGCTACAGAGAGATCAAAGGGGGCCCTAGGCCTCTGTTCATATTCCCCCCACTCCCCCGCTTACCTAAGAAAACATGCTCAAGTCCAGCTATCCATAAGCTCCACAGAGGGAGAAATGGGAAATACAATTCCAGCAGATGGTCTCAGTCCAGGGAAAGATGGCCACCATGCTCCAAACTTCCTCACCACCACCACATGTTTGCCATTCATCCACAGTTCTCAAAGTCCCCAACATTTTAAACAGTAGTCTCCAGTGTCCTCATTTCACACCAGTGTCCTTTAGGCACAAAAGCACTGTGCCTTCTCAATCTCCCAGAATGAATATGGGTGTCCCTCCACTTTAATCATGAGCACAGGCAGATAAGCAAACAAAACTCTGTAGCTTTAGCCCTCAGATTATTGATTAGTGGGGTGAATGCCTTTCTTTTGAGCTGTTCCATGTGGGAGAAGTCCTGCAAAAGTATATCTGACTTCCCCCACCTTCAAGGTCCCAGCATTCCTGTAGGCTTCCAGTATCTTCTGTTTGTCTGGGTACTGGTGGAGACACAGCACTATCTGTCTCGTGGGGCGGGGCGGTTGTGCAGGCTTGGGCCCCCAGTGTACTATGGGCTCCTACAATTCTTATTTTATCTTTGGGGCAGTTTAGGTTAAGCACTTGGGGGATCCATTGTTCAAGAAAGGCAAGAATGTCTGGACCTTCCATACCCTCAGTCAAACCCTTGCTCCTGATAATATTCCATCATTAATTGTTTTCCTGCATGTCCACATGCTGATGGAGCTCCACAAGCTCTTTCCCAAGTTTTTCAACTCTGGACAGTACCCCAGCCAGTCTGTCCTCAATCTGAGATCTACTGGTCAACCGGTGAAATCTTACTAGCCTATTCTTCAGATTTGGCTGTCAGAGAGTCAGTTTTGGCTAAAACTGCCTCTATTATGGGAATCAAAGTGCCCAGGATCTGGGACGAAACTTCCCATTGCAGCACCTCCATCGCCTCCTCTAAGGCCTCCTGGATGCATTCAATGTCAGATCCCTGCCAAGGCTCAGCCGTACACAACTCCATTTTTCTTGTTGAACTTGCAGATTTTGGTCCCAGATTCAGTATACAGATGTCCATTTTAACTTTCTGACCAATACTGCATGCTGATGGCCTGATAATACTGCATTTTTTAACAGATTCTCGTAGATTTTGTGCTGTGAGGAATGGAGCCCTTAACAGCATGTCTAGCCTTGGCTGGTGCACAAGTGCAGTTTGCTGGGATCTGCCTTTTAAAAAGTTGGAAAACCATAACAAGATATCTTTAAAGAAAATACGCTTAGCCAAGGTGCCAGTTAAGACATTGTGTTGTAGCTGGCCCAGTGGTGTGAAGGGCTGAGGCGCTGGCAGTCTTTCCTCCTGCCACACTGGTGACTCGGGTCCAGAAACAACTTGTGTCACCAGGGGTCAGCCGGAGTGGGAGAAGATCAAGCATCTGAAGGACTGCTCTCCTTTCCCAGGGAGGGGAAGGATGCTGTCCAGGCCTTAGACTACCATCAAGTGGAGGCCTGGTGGTAGTGCAGCTTCAGGCATCATGAAGGAAGGGCAGCAGGAATGACATGCATGCATGCCTCCACACAAATGTATTGATGTTCTGTGGCAGGGCTGGGAAAGAAACACGGAAAACGAGTTGGGAGCTACTTGAAGTCTTGCCCATCGGTCCCCAAGTTCATGCCATAGCCCGGGAGCCATTGATACACTCTGGATGTATAAACTGGGGGGATGGCCCAGTCATGAGGGAAATCCATGGGGGAACCCTAAAACCAGGTGAGTCCTGGAGAGATGGTTGATAGTGTGGAGGGGGGTAGGGAAAGGGCTGACCAGTCACCCTACAAGGAGCACAAAATATTAATGGAAAAAAAAAGACATTGTGATCTACCAGGTTGAAAACCTTGGTAATATCCACAGACACTAAGGCTAAGTAAAGCCCCTCATCCAGAGCTTTATGGATGTGGCTTGTGAACCTAACCAAGGCAGTCTGTGTAATATGCTTTGCTCTAATGCCATGTTGAGGGTCAGTCCATACTTTGTATTTGATAGCAAACTGAACAGTCAGATCAAAACCCCCCTTTTCAAGTATTATGGAAAGCAGGGCATGCAGGGAGAGAGGGCTGAAGTTCCCAACCATATTTCCAGGGCCCAACTTATGGATTGAGCTAATGACTGCACTTTTCCAAATGCATACAAATACACCATGGTGCAATGAATAGTTAAAAATTCCTGTCAATGGTTCACCTCCCCCACCAGACTATTGATGTATGTTTATATTCTGGCTGCCAAGAAGGCTGTTACACACCTACAGATGACACCCAGAGTCCCAACGTTACACATGTAGTATAAGATAGTGGGGGACATTTACATGATGGAAAGGATAACAGTGGCTATCAATAACCAGCTTGACCAATTTATTTCCAAATGGCAGTGCTGGGTGTTATATATCTCGAATATAGACCTGCACTTTGTCCCTTAGTGGGGTGAAGACAATGACATGTACATTTTTAATAATATTATGAAAGGGATTCTTGACCCATTGGGCTGAATTTTGCCACTGACAGTACTTCTAGATGGGTGGCTGTGGACAGGACAGGGCTGGCCAAGCTTTTATTGTTTATTGTCTGAGCATTCAAGTCAGTTCAATGCCAGAAGGATCCATTGCTGTTTTAGTAGTTGCACTGCATGTATTTTTGTATCTTTATCAGTGTTGCAGTTTGATAATATGAAACAGTACCTGTCTATGTTTGGTGACTTCTGTCTCATTAAGCTTCAACAATAATTTTAAATAAAAAAAAAAAAATCAGTCAATGGACCTGTCATTGATTTACTTGCCAATTTAAGAAGATTGGCAGTTTTATCCAAGCCAGTACAGGGCTTTGGGCTGCCCTCTCCAGGTACTTGAAAACCTCACAGGGAGTAAGAAAATGAAAAGAGAAAGTTGGAGTTGTCTGAGCCAGAAAACTTGGGTCCAAAATGGAGAAGGGAGAGACAAGCCAGGATCCCTGGAGGAAAGAGAATGGGCTCTGTATCTGTTTAGGTCACTATGAAGCATATTTCAATTTTCTGATACTTCTCCAGGGTCACTCACTGTTATCCTTCCCACCTCTATGGCAGTGGGCTTAGTTTTCTGGGTTCTCCCAGTTAGATCATTGCGATTTTTCCAACTTTTTTTTTGTTTTGTTTTTGAATTTCTCATATCCTATTGTTGCCTGATTAAAAAAAAATAGTTAACCTCACAGCTGACTTGCAGCTATTTTGGAAGGATTTATATTCCTGAAGGATGGAAGCATCTTTTGTTTCCCTATATTTTGTCAAAGTTTTATCTCTATTACACATTTGCTTCAAATTATATGGAGTAATCTACTCATTTTTCTTCCCCTTTACCCTATTTTTTTATACTGGGAGAAATTCATCCTGGATATCCAAAAAAGTCTTGCAGATTTGTTCGTAGGCATCATCCAGTCCTGAATTCTATCAAGAAAACTCCAATCTACCGTTGTCAATGAGGAATTAAATTCTTCCACTTTCAAATCCCTGATTCTACATGTAAAAATGTAGGTTGGCTGTATCCTAACTCCTTTTGTTGACCATTTGCAGAATACTGTGCAGTGGTCCCTGATGGGCAGTGGTCACAGATAATGAAGAAGAAGATGGATCACATGGGAAGAATGGAGTATACACACAGCAGCAGCAGTTACTAAAAATTATTAAATTAGAGACACAGTAGTCCAGCTCTACAATGAACAGCATATGGACCATAACATGAGTTTGTTATTCAGCAGCTTCCCATTTGTTATACTGAGAGATTCTTAAAACACAAGGAGGAGCACTAAGTGCTGACTGTATGCTCCATTCTCTAAATCCGTATCCTCTTATGATATCAGAATAATCAGTTCTACAGTATAGCTAACATTCAGACAAATACCGGTCTTTTCCTCAGCTCCATGTCATTGTGGCTGCCACTGATGCCACACCTTGTTGTGACCATGACCACGACCGCAACTGTTCCATTGTCATGTCAGACTTCCTAGTTCCCACAGTCGGTGTCACTGTGTGAGCGGCTATGCATGTGCAAGTATGAAGTGGGAGTGACATTTAAATGCTTAAGTTCTGTAAAGGGATTTAAAAGTTTAATGCTAATAATGAATGACTTTTAGATGATGAGGTCAGTTCTCTCTTGCTGTGAAGTAGGGAACTATGGGGCTGAAGTCAAGATTGACGCAGACTGTGAAGGAAGTGGGGCATTGTCAGCAGGGGGGTTTGAGCAGGGATTGGTAGTACTGCCATTAGAATATTGTATGTTAAAATGTATTGTACTGAGGAGGCAATCAAAATGTGTAACACTGAGCTGTAATTGTAGGCTTTTGGTAACATGTCTGAAAAAAGCAAACCTGTGAAAACAAACAGCTGACAGCATGTAGATGTAGCCATGTTCTCTGGAAGACAGAGCATGCATTCGGAATATCCAGGCTGTCTCTATAACAGGGTTTAATTATAGCAAGGTAGCACTGCATATCATCAGCAGTAAGCCAGTGTTGATTATCACGACCAACCACTTATAGGTTTCATTGGTTGGGAATCAAGTCTATACAGTAGCTTTCACCAAGAGGACTTGCCATTTTTAATGTTGTATGTTTGATCTTAGGTATTTATCTAGTTTTATGTTTGAATGCAGTCATTGTATTACTGTTAACAATGTCATAAGGCAAATGATTCCATGGTTTTACTACTCGCTGGTTAAATCATGACCCTGTCTTATTGGTTTTGTATATTTCACCTTTTAACTGATAGTTGTGTGTTCTTGTGGTCATACTTGATGTCTTGTGTTCCAGTTCCACACATTCCCACAGATCACTGTTTCTAAATGACCCATAGACAAAGCATAACTTCCCTCTCTGTCTCCGGTACTCCAGTGTGTACAATCCCAGTTCTTTAAGTCGATCCTCGTAGGTCAGGTATTTGACTTGACTTGTACTTTTGGTCACCCTTCTCTGCACTATCTCTATCCGGTCTATATCTCCCCTGTGTGATGGGCTCCAAAATTGTGCACTATACTCCGCCAGTGGTCTGACTAGTGATCTGTACACTGGCATAATTATACTACTGTCTCGGCTTTTAATGTTCCTTAGTATGCAGTTCATCATTTTATTTGCCCCTTTGGTTACTTCTGTGCAATGCTGTTTAAATGTTAAGTTACTTGAGACAAATACTCCCAAATCTTTTTCTGCTTCTGATGATTTCAAAATGTTGTTTGATGAATATTTTACATTTGTATTGTTTTTGCCAAAGTGTATCACACAGCGCTTTTCCATGTGAAATTTCATTTTGTTTTCCTGAGCCCATTTGTATATCTAATCTAATTCTGTTCATAGTTTTTTTAATGTCATGCTGTCAACTGGTAATTGCCCCTATCTTACTGTCATCCCTTACATAAGGGATATGTAATTCAGAGCAGCAACAGAGCTGTGCAGAATTTTCAAGCTCCACTTCCAGAAATCCTTAGAATTTTCAAAATTCTATCTAATTCTGTGGAATTCCATCAGAAGGGGAATTCCAAAATTCCAACAGCAGAAAAAAGCAGCATTTTCTTTTCAAAGTGCAGATTATTAATCTGTGGTTTACCTAAACTATAGATTCATTTTCCATAATCTGCAGAATAATATTCAGTGGGTTACCTAATACGTGGGATATTAGTCTAGGGATTACATAGAAATGCTTTTTGGAATTCTGTGGAATTGAAAAAAGAAATTTGTGAAAGCATTGCAGAAGTAGAATTGTCATTTCCCATTAATACAACCGGCAGAATTCCACATTTGTCACAACTCCTTGCATCAACAAGAATATATTTAAATTATCTGTATAGTATTTGAGCTTGTACAAAAATAGGGCTTGTGTTAAAGTAGGAACAAGAATCTGAATGCCTAAAACATTATTCTTCATGTTTTCATAGTTGTCTAGTCCAAATGGCAGCAATAATTACAGTACTGAGGCTAATACAGAGTGATGCATTTAGGAAAGAAGAAGACTATGAAGGGAATATGCTACTTAAATGGCAGAGATTATAGAAACCAAGCAGGGAAAATTCTTGTGAGTACTGATCAGCAGTAACTTGAAATGGAACCAGCAGAGTGGCACAGCACCTAGAGGATAAAGGCAAACAAAGACCTTTATTTATTTATTTACTTACTTACTGTATTTAAATTTGTTCACTGGGTAGAAGCACTGGACCAATGTCCTTTTTCAGGCCTGACCTGAGCCATAAGGCATAATAAATGCTACAAAATAAAAAAATAAAAAATAAACAATAATATTAAATATACAAAACATTATAAATAATAACATTCAGGCCCATCCAACAAATAACAAAAAAGGAACTTAAATGTGGAGAAGCATGCATTAAGAGAAACTTTGTAGGCAAGTCGAGGGACACACTATAATACCCTTATACAGGTCTTTGGTCAGGCTCCACTTTGAATGCAGTGTGCTGTTTGGGTCCTAATCATAAGAACAATACTGACATAGTGGAGAAGGGACAAAGGAGACTAGCCAAGATGGCTTATGACTGGGAAAACATGGGCTTTGAGGACTGACTTGCAGAACTGTGATTGTTCTCTGTGGGAAAGAGGAGACTTGGCTTGGAGGAGACATGATGACAGTACTACCGCCATTAGATCAAGAGCAGCACCTCAGGATGTGCTATGATGGAAGGACAGGGGACACTCAGTTGCACTGAAGGGAGGAACAGTCAAGGAAAACATCAGGAAGAACTACAGTACAATTTACATTAAACCATCTCACCGACTAGTTGCTTTATCATTTCTCAATGAGTTACATCAGTGTTGCTGGATCCAGCACAAAGCCTTTCCAAAAATGTTGCCTAAGGCTTGCAACACAGTTTTGCTTCGTATTATGACAGAACTGCAGATGGATTCTAGTATAGAGGTGGGTAAAATGGCTGAAATTGACCGTGTGAATGACTTCACAAATTCACAAAATTTGCAAAGTGCACATTTTTGGGCTGAAGACACGGCTGTTTCCTATGCAAATTGACTAAAACTCACTTGAGAATTGGCCACTTCATGGAAAAAAAAACAGCCACTTCATAGTGAAAGCTTCACAGATTTTGGCAAAGACCAAGTATCTGAGGCCAGTGGAAACTTTGCAAAGGTAAATTTCAGCCACATCACCAGCGAAGTTTTAATTCACAAGACCTCTATTCTAGTTGAGTTTCAAAAAGATTTTGCTTGAGCTTGTTGAGGGTTGAAAAACAACACAACGTGAGTTGCCAATGTATTTTCAACTTTATATAACAATGCAAAATAATTTTATTGGTGTGACAGTTTACTGTGAATTGTACTGTACTGTACTG
Organism: Neoceratodus forsteri; assembly: GCA_016271365.2. Lineage (NCBI taxonomy): Eukaryota > Metazoa > Chordata > Ceratodontiformes > Ceratodontidae > Neoceratodus > Neoceratodus forsteri. The sequence continues at coordinate 1,701,048,892 of CM028129.1, read as the reverse complement.
CATAGCATCATCATTTTTGGGCCTGGATTGTGTCAGAATGGCAAAATACTGATTCACCCTCCCCAAACAGACTGGGAGAATCCCAGCTGACTAGAGATGGGTGAAGTCGGCAAAATTTGCTCCGCTAATTAATCCATGAATTTCACACAATACGCAGATCGATCTGCAAAGTGTGAAGTTTTGCCACAAAGTGTGGCATTTCGTCCACAAAGTGTGGAATTCCGTGGGTAAAATTCCACATTTCACTGTGAAATTCCAAACTTTGCAGCAAAAACTTCACACTTCGTGATTCAGCAGAAGTTGAAGTTGCTGAGGTCTGGGAAAACTTCATGAAGCTCCGCAAATAAGAATTTTTTGCTACTTCATGGCAACTTCACTGGGGAATTAAAACTTAGCCACATCTCTACAGCTGACCCCAGTATCCATTTCCACCCAATACACAGTTGTATGTCTATAATGGAACAAATGGGGAATGCAGTCTAAATATGTCATGTGCAAAGGGCGAATTCTATGGGCTCCTACTGAACTCTGTTTTTTGTACACAGAATTTTTTTTTTAGTTGTAATTTTTTTCTCCCTTTTTCTTTGAATGCCCAGTCTTTAGACTTCTTAGTGACACCTCCAGGAAGAAACAGATTGGAGAAAATGCTTGTTTTTACCCAAGGTCCCTGCTTTGTCTTCTCTGGCAATGCTGTATTTTCTCCAGTGTTAGCAGTGTCTGTTCATCAGGTAGGGTACCAGGTTGTCATATTTCAATATGATCACAACCCTGCCCTTTTATTCTTTCTGCCTTGCTTATTGTCCCTCTGCCATCTTCTTCTCACCGCTGTAAAACTACCTTATGCCAGGGACCACACAGTTCTCTCAGTTACTCCCTCCACAATCAGGCCACCAGAGATCCATATAGAGGAGCTCTGATGTGCCGATGGCTGTCATTCTGATGTTAGTGGGGGGGTGGTTAGATTTTTCCCCATTTTCCCCTGGCCCTCTCAAGCTCCAATACCATGCCCAGTGGTGATACCCAACAGGCCTCACATGCCCACAGCAGCCCCTCTGTAGAGAGCCATGCCCAACAGTCCACTGCAGGGGGTTGCTATGACACCAGAAACTTGGCACTAGCCATCCTGGCTGGGACCACTGCTGCAGGGGAGCACCACCCCAGCCCTTTCTGTGATGCCTGATCAGCTTCCAGATTTCACTCTTAAAAGTGCTTGGTGAAATTGCAAATATCTGTTTTGCACACTTTTTGAGAAATTGCACCATTTTCACCTAATTTCATGCATTTTTGTGAATTAAGCACTATACAGTGCTATGTAACTTTTTGCACGAAATGAGTGAAATTATAGTTTTTCAGATTAAGGTTTATAAAAAATGTACACTTTTGAAAGTTTATGCTCAGCCTGTAGCATTATTTGCTGAAAATGCACATTTTTAAGAATTCCCATTTTAAACGTGCAATTTGGGGGGAAAGGATTCTGTTTGCTGAAATTGTGCATTTTTAAGAACTCACAGTCCAAAAATATGCATAATTTGGGGAAAAATGCACAATTTCAGAAAAAAGGGAGGCAAAATTGCTCTGGATTTTGACACAATTTCATGAAAATTGCACAAATGCAAAACAGTGGTTTTGTGCAATTTTACAGGAGTACTAGACATTTTTCCCAGCACAGAAGTGTGATGCACTGCCAGTGAGTCAGCTAGCAGCCCCATATCCCACCCTTTTATTTATATTCCATATAGGTGCTTGCTTCCAATAGCACCACCTTTGCCTGACCTTCAGATTTAACTGGCAGCCTTCCAGTCACATCAGCTACCCATCCTCTGAACAGTGGGGATCCATGAGAAATAGGGCCTGAGAGTACCATCAGTTGTCATGCATGTAGCAGAGAGACCCCAAATCCCTCCCTCCTCCCACTGATGCTGGGTGATGCCCCCCTCAGGTCTCACATACATGCAGCGATGTCCCTTCTCTTAGGACATATAGATGTAGTCTTTGCCGTGTTGGTCCTTGTAAGAACAGATCTGGAAGCAAATGATTTAATACATTTTATTGGACCAACATAGGTGTAACAAAAAGAACAAAGTGCTTTAGCTCGCAGACCAACAAGTCCTTCCTCAGAAGCTTAATGACAGATATTTAGAAAATCCCATACTCTTAATGCCCAGATCATGCAGAGAAAAACTGAAAAAATTCTCCCATTGGTTCAAAATACTCATTTAAAAAAATACAGAAGAAAATGTCAGAGAACTAGTACCAGTTCACCTTCAGCTGAAAAGGCCTCAAGGTCAGATGTGCTTAGGGCATAACATGTAAGGAGCACCCTGCACATAAATTAAAATGACTAGAGATACTTTCAGAGTAAGATAACAACTACTCCAGCAGAGAGCTCCTGAACCTAATTGTAAGTGCCACAATGTGTATAAGAATGCATTAAACGAAAAGCAAAATCCACCTGGATTAAAGACATACTAAAATTGTAAGTAACAAATAAGCCCCACAAAATATAACTACATAAAGTATCTATATATGGCATACTAAGCATAAACAGTAATGTTTACCTAAAGTGAGCAATAGTTGCACACTATATGGAAAGCAAAACTTAGCTGGAACCATTAACCAACTATGCTCTCATACTAGTTATTATGCTCAACAAACCTTAAGGCCTATAGTGTAGTAACAGGAGTTTATAAATGATAATATAAATTGGCAGTATAAGTGTCAAACAAAAAACTGCTTGTCATGGACCACCAAGAAATTAAGACCATGCAGCCTGATATGTACAGATTTCAATAAATTCTCAGTGTATAGTATAACAACTGGATCTACTGGAAATGTCTAAGGAATCTGAAAAAAAATCATAGGAATTAAATTCTCTCCATCCCCGAGGAGAAGATAACTAGTTTTAAGGAGATATATACCTATAATTATACACACACACACGCACACACGCATGCATGCATGCATGCACACACACCCACACGAGTCCTAATGCACCATCATTCACATCCATCAGTCCAGTTGTTAACCCAAAGGAATTAAGCCCATCATGAAATTCCAAGTAAAAGGGATCATGTATCCTAATATGTACAGAGCTCAAAAATGCAACACTGTATCACCATGCTACTATCTGTGCAGTAACAGTCCAAGCATTCTGAATAGAACTACAATGAAATAACACTTCCACCCTCCCCAGGATAAGGTAACTAGAAGTAAATGTATAGTATGTATGTATGTATGTAAGACAAGATTCCTAACATACCTTTATTACCTCAAATCACTCTAATATTAGCACAGTGTAATTTGATCTGTCAAGGACCCCCATGTAAATGAGATCCTGCACCCCAAAATGTTCAGAGTTCAAAAATGTGACAGTGTACAATCAAACTACTGTATGTATAGTAGCAGGCTAGGGAATCTGAATAAGAGCCAATGGAATTAACCCCACCCCCGGAGAAGATAAATAGTAAGATGGAATTAATATACATTACATGTGTGAACTAAGAGTCATAATACACTTTAACTCCCTGTATGTGAATAGAATCCCACCTCAATGTAACAGCAACCCTAACACCCACCGCACTCACATACCCCCCCCACACACAAGGAGACGCTGAAGTCCTATGTCTAGCCTATACAGAAAAGATCTGTGACTATCAAGTCCTATAATGTGCCATGAACCTCAAATCTGTGTTCATAACATCTATTACCATATGGAGAAGTAAAATAAGTTTGAACTCAAAAGTCTGTCTTTGTTGTGTACTTTTGAGGTTTCCTTTAAGACTGTTACTGACATATCCGAGATTCAGTGGTCAGGCCAAGAGAAGTGTTGCCCCACTGTTTTTCCAGTCATCTTCAGATTAATAATATGTCTGTGTGAGTTCATCCTAGTGTGCAGCGGCTGGCTTGTCTCTCCAACATAACCTGTTTGTGGACATCTGTTGCATTGAATGAAATAAACAACATCCCATGATGCACATCTATAATTCCCCTGTACAGTACCTTGAATTGCCTGTTTTGTGATGTAACCACACAGTCTGAAGTGGAAATCAGCACACAAGTCTTATAGCCACATTGATTACAGGGTTGTGTACCATTTAGTATCATGATATCCTGTCCAGGTAAAAGTTTACTTCTAATGATTAGGTTGGCTAAGTTTGGTGGTTGTTTAAAAGATAGTAATGGTAGTTCTCATAGGAGGCATGCACCCTGGTCCACCACAGGGGTCACTGCAGTGGCTAAACCCAATGCTGTCTATCCTCAACTGGGGACATTGCCAAGCAGCAGTGCTACCCCAGCCAATCAGCTGCCAGACCTAGCTTCCGTAACTGCTCCTGAACCAGTGTCACTGGTGCAGAAGCTTGATTCGGTACTCAGTGGGCCATCACATGGCCCTGTCCCACCCATTTATATGTGAATTTCAATGTTGAGGTACCTTTACAATCTTCCAGAGTGTTGCCTTACTTGTTCCTTGAGTGAAATGATCATAACCCTAAGGTGAGCAGTTCCTTTGGGAGTGTTTGTCAATGCAGTATGTCAGTTGTCATGTATGCCAAAAGCTGTCACTTTTGAAATTTGATAAAGTATATTCATTTTAAAAAAGAATGCAAGATGCACTGGCCTGCTGGTGCAGCAGTAACGCTACTGCCTGCGATGCCAATGACCCAGGATTGGGATTGAACCAAAGCTGCCAGAGGTTTGGCCACTGGGAAATGACTGAGCATACATTGGACTGCGTGCCTTCTCCAGGGAGGGAGGGGATCTGGTGCACAACTATCCACATACCCCTAGCGACAGGTACGGGTAGGTGAGCCAGGATCTAATACTGAGTCCAGATTGCCGGAGACGGCAGACTTCTGCAAATCAATGGCAGCAGCACACCCAGCCATGAGATGAGGTCATTGCATATCTACTTCTGTCAGGTGGGGGCCATGGGGAACCACACTAGGGGGAAACCCTGTTGACAATGAGCAGCATAAAGTCCCAGAACCTTGCAGGGACCCAACAAATGGATGTGGAGTATATCCTCAAGCTGAAGACAAGGAGAATAAACAAATGCATAAAAAAAGAATGCAAGAGGGAGCACTCTTGAAGAGTGTAAAGACATCTCTGCATCTTTATATTATAGTGGTGCAGTAGTGCCACTATAGTTAGGATTGAGCATGGGTTTCTATGTTAAACCATAAACTTTGTACTTTAATAGCTTTGCAACCATCCAACAGAGTTTCATGAAATTTTGCATGATCAGACTTGGGGGCACGATCTCTTGACTTATCAAGTTTTGTTCCAGACAGATATGCAGATTCCAAGATCTGGATAGCAAAAAAGTGAAAATAATTTTGGGGGGGGTTGCCTTTTTTTTGTCATCGCTTAGCGCCGAGATGGTTCGGAATTTTGCTCTGAAATTGTCAGGGTAGAAAGGGCTTGGGCCACAGTAGAGCTTTTCACTGGTATGGTAAACAAATATTAATCTGTTTCAATGTTATAGGAATTTGAAATTTTGGTTCTGAGCATGCTTAGAATGTTTTTTTTGGATAGCTGATTGGAATGAAAAAAATATTTGATCCATACGAAAAAAGATCCTTTTTCATATGAGGGTAATCCTTTTTCATGAGAAAAACATTTCTTTTTTTGTTTGTCCTCCATCTGCTTTCCATTTTTTCCAAAAAAAAGTTTTTGAAAACCCATAAAAGTGAGATTTTGCAGAGACACCAACACATGTATCTTGCTAACCGGGACCCCATTAGGTGGATTCTAGAGTTGCATTTTGGAAAAATGACCCAGAAATGTGCTTTTTGTACATTTTCAAAAAAATTTACGTGACTTGATTTTCTTTTTTTTTGTATGGCCATATGAAAAAGGAATTGAGCCATACAAAAAAAGAATCCTTCATATGGAAAAACAATTTGGACTTAACTTTTTTTCAGATTCTTTTTTGATATGAAGGCATCCTTTTTCATATGAATGAAATAATCTCATGAAAAAGGATTCCTGAATAAGAAAAAATAATCTGAAAAAAAAAACCTGTCCAAATTCTTTTTTTGTGTAAAGGGATCCTTTTACATGAGCTTTTTTCTTTATACAATAAAGGATGCCTTCATGTGAAAAAAGAATTTGGACTGAGTTTTTTTCCAGATTCTTTTTTCATATGAAGGAATCCTTTTTCATGAGTTTTTTCATTCATACGAAAAAGGATGCCTTCATACGAGAAAATAATCTGGATTTTTTTTTCCAGATTCTTTTTTGTATGCAGGGATCCTTTATTTTGAGATTGTCTCATTCATATGAAACAGGATCTGGTCATATGAAAAATAATTTGGACTTTTTTTCACATTTCAACGTCAACATAGAAATATAGAAACATAGACGTTGACGGCAGATAAGGACCGCCAGGCCCATCCAGTTTGCCCATTTTACCTACCTGATGCATGTGCCATATGATTAAACTTAGTCATTTGACCGTTTACTTCTGCTTATCTCAGTGACTCCCTTGTGTCAACAAGACATAACTCCCTCAATATTAGCAGCTAAGGGACAATCTAGATATCAAAACAAAGGTCTTCATGAGTACTACAACAATAACACATAATACCATCCCAAAAAGTTAGTGGCCATATAAAAAAGCATAAAAATAAAAAAATCTAAATTCTCATAGGATAAAATTGGAAGTGTAACAAGCCATACAACCATGCAAATACATTGCTTTTTGGGAAAAAGATAGGCAAATGGATATGTTCAGTACCTGCGTGAATGAGGATACAATTATACTATCTCAAAAGTAAGGAAAATCTTTGCAAAAAAAATGTGTTAATACACCAGTTAGGGTTCAGATTAAAGCAACAAAAGTATAAAAATGTGGTGTTAGGTTTTCTGAGCCTTAACACGTCACCCTCACCCTGCATGCAGGAAAAGGCAAAACCATTATGGTTTCACCTCTCCTGAGTCTTCACAGCTCAGTCCTGGGGTGTTCCTTGGGGTTGTCAGTCCTAACCCTCACCCTAGTCTTCACATCTCAGCTTCTTTACTGATGGAATGAGGTAGCACCCTGCCTAGGGGGGAACCTGGCAATAGGCCGGGAGGGTGGAAGGGGCAGTTACAAGAGCCATGGTGTGCATGTGTGCCTACATGCGCATGAGTATCTGCATCCTGGGGCCTCAAGTAATGGAGTAGAACAAGTGAGAATTGGGGGCTGCAGCTGGATGATGCCCCCAGGCCGGCTCCAGTGGTCTGCCAAGGCGGCAATGGAGGAGGCCCTTCAATGACTGTGGAAGCCCGGTACAGTCAGCTGACACAAGCCGCCAGCCCACGGCAGAGAGAAGAAAAAAAAACTGTATCTGGTTGATTCTGCTTTTTGTCCACTTCAGAACGGGACCATGATTTTACACGCAGTGCCAGCCCGATCGGGACAGCTATCTGAAAATGTAAGTAAAAACCAAAAAAAAAATGAGAAGAAAAACAAAGGACAAAAACAAATAAAGAACAAATGAGAGAGGGACAGGGAGACAGAGATTGTGGGCATGCGTGCATGTGTGTTTCTGTCTGTATCTGTGTGTCTGACTGTTTGACACTTGGTCACAGAAATCTGGTGGGAGAAAAAATGTTGACCAGCAATTATAAAGAATAAAAGATGGGAAAGTGTGCATATTAGTATTTAATGCACATCTTCAGTGTGGGATGCTTTGATAAACCTCTTGAGCTTTGCCCTCAGGGTTTATGTGCCATCCCACACCTCAACTGTGCATTAAATTCTCATATCACAAACTTTCTCATCCTTTACTCTCTATATGCAATGGCTCCCATGTATTAAAAACAGATTAAAACATACATGTTTAAAATTCATTTTTTAGCTTAATCTTGCATGAGTAAATATACATATTAAAACAAAATTTCTGATGTGCAGTTTTTTGCTAGTTAGTGATGCTCTGTCTGCAGGTTGTGGTTCTCTTTTCCCCTGTCTCTGTTTGTAATACTTGTTTAGCCCCTGCTCCTTCTGTAGGTGTGGCAGTTCCTCTTGTCCCTGCCCCCTACTCTGTCCACTGGCTGGTCATGGTTCTTTTGCTTACTGTCATTGACCTGGTATAGTTGGCCGAGTACTAGGTGAAGAAATTTGTAAAAGGAAATCAGACATCAGCGATCGGTGAGTGACATGCACTCTGCTCTTTAAAAGCAGATGCACTGAACAGTCATGCTATTTGTACTGAGAAGCAAAACTGAAGGTGATCTGAATGACAGCTCGTATTTTTCCAAGCACTGTAGAAATGGGCAGTACATTTTGTTTTAATCAGGGGGAGGAGAGGGCTGAGAAGTGGGAGACTGTGAAAGAAGCCTATGATGGCTTTGAGATTCAGGGGAGGCTGTGACTTTTTTTTTGTTTTGTTTGTTTTGTTTATGCTGTTGTATTGGTGTCTGTCCGACACACAGTGATGCTGTACTTGGATAACATCACTGTTGAAGGAGAGCACCAAACAAAGGCCAGGAAATTTTCTCTATATTGTATAATTTTTCCATTACGATTGGCTGTATGTAATCAAGAGCTGTCAATCACGACACACCTTTTAAAGTACACAGTATAAACCTGGCAATTGGAGGACAATACCCATGCTCTCTCTCACTCACTCCATCACACACTCACATGCTCTCATTGGGCAGGTAGGCAGCAGCAGACTCACACCGAATCATGTAGAGTTGGGTGTTATCCTCCTCCCAGTTGATAGAAGCCTCTCTGCGTGAACATTCCCCTGAGAGACAGGTGACACTTTGTTCAGTCAGTAGGACCCACAATTATAAAAAATAAAACATGGGTGGGGGGGCAATCAATGATTTCACACACTCTCTCAGTGTATGATGCTTTTATCAATCCTTCGAGCTTCACTCTTGGGGCTTATGTAGCATTGTACACCTCAGGGTGTGGATACAGTTCTGGTTACACCCATCCACCCATGTATTATTCTCTAAATAATTAAGGGTTTCCCCTTTTTCCCATAGGGAAACTGTGCCATAATTTGCCATTACAAAACAGTGTTTATAACAGTAAACACACACACAGTTTCCCTCGTTCTGCGTGTGTCTCTTCCTGCTGCTCGCCATTTCCTTCTCACCCAAAACTCAACCACCAGAGGAACTTGGTAGTAAGTTATTTAAAAAAAATGGTCATTTTCTACATATATGGGGAGAACAAAACATTTTAAAACATTTTAAAATCTCGGACAACTAAAATGTGGAGACCGTCTGAAAACAGAACCGGAGTGTGGCTGCACTGTAACGTCTGGTATTTTATATAATTTTTGTGGCAAAAAAGGGAAGCCCAGTAATTACATAAAATAAGATATGGGATGGTGTGTGTAAACTCAATGTTTGCTCACACCCTCAGTGTTAGATGCTTTTCACAAACCCCTCGAGCTTCGTTCTAAGGGTTTATGTAGCATCTAACACCTCGTGTGTGTGTAAACTTCTCGGTAGACACATCACCCCATGTCTAATTATAAATGTCAACTAATTTGAAGAAATTTTTTTTCCAAAAATTAAAACAAGAAAATTCCTCTTTGGAAAAAATGGAACCGTGCTTTTTATTTAATTGCACTTGGGAAACTTTAGTGATATTTGAGTATACACAATAGGGATTTCAAAAAGAGCTCACCCATCTGTAAAATTCTGCAAAAACCCACATAAATTTGACATAATGCACGCTTCTTGTTGAAGGGAAATAATGTCTTGCCACAGTATTTTCATTCTGCTCCCATGAATTTGTCATGTTGCATGAAAAATAATTCTTGTCACGTGATTTTGGTATCTCTTCACTGAGCTGCAGAACAAAGCAGAGCATGGTGAGCTACAGCAGCAGTGTTGACAACATGCCTGAGTGAATAAGAGTCTTATTTATGGACACCCCATGGAATATCCTATTTATGGAACACCTATGAGTATACTGTATTTTCTGGTACTTATTAGTGATATTTTTGCTCCTTTCAGACCTCTGTTTTTTAGACTTGGGGAGATAAATTATTGCAACTGCGCATGCATCAGTGTGAAGTAGGAGAACGGCAAGCGGTGCCATGGTAAAATTGCTGAAAGGCAAGTTATGAAAAAAAAAATGTAAATTTGAAAAAGAGTGGACTTATCAGTGCCATCTTTTGTTGTGCCGATCCATGTAATCTACAAGTTTCTGGCCAGTCACCCCCCCCCCCCGTAGCTCATCTGCATTGCTTTTTTTAAAGTAATTTTATGTGTGTTGCAGGTCCCAGATCTGGTGGCACAAGGATTTCTGATCAGGTGGAATGTTGTGCCACAGAAGGGTCCAGTGATGCTCCAAGGCCTTTGAACTGTGATACAATATAGAGAATAATGCATGGGCAACCATGTACAACAAGACTGTGCTTCCGTCAAGGATTCTGATGACATCATAGGACCTTGAGGGAGAAGCTTGAGATGTCCCTGTGTCATCAGAACCCCTGAGATGAAAACACAGCTGGTTGCTATGTTTTATTTTGTATAGTATATGGTTTGACACCTAAAGTAAAAAAAATTCTGCATTTCTTCTTCCCAAGACATCTTCAGTTAAATTTTTTATTTAAAAAAAAAAAAGAAACCCACACTCAACCAGCAGTTGAGAACCCACTTAAGTGAGGGGTGGGTTTCTGTTTTTAAAATTCTGAAACAGAATTTTTTTTGTTAGGGGATGGTGTGGGTTTTAAGTGTAGGGAGAAAACAAAAGTAAAACTGCAGGTGGCATAAGTTTCCATGCTAATTAAAAAGGTTGTTGTACCACAGATGGGTACAACAGCATTCCATGACCTTTGAACTGTGGTACAACAGCTTTTCAGTTAGGATGGAAATCCATGCACAAGTAGTAACCATATACTGTAACATGTTATTCACCTAATAAGTTAATAACCTGACTGATAACTACTTTTTAATATATGGATCTTCAATTTAATAGGTCTCTAAAGCATACAAAAAAAATGTGATAATATCCTCAAAGGTTCAGTGATAATAGTACTGTCATTCACTTTTAATGGTACTGTCAATCACTTTTAATAGTATAGTTTTATGGTGACAATACTATCATTGCAAGTGCCCAAAAAGATACCTTCTGCCCCCCATGTCCTAAGCGTGCCTCCTCATTGGCCGCTTTTCCTGTGTGGGCGGGCAGAACAGTTTAAAAAACATGGCGGCCCTTCTCTCGCCTACCGAGAGGGAACTCGATCATCGCGCTTCTCCGTTTTTTTTTTTCTTTTTTGCCTCACCAATGAAAATATCAGGTTGATCCTGCCGTTCCAGTCATGAAGAGCAGGTAGGATCTGTATTACCAAAAAACCGGCAGGGTGTGGGAACCGTCACGAGCGAGCAGGCAGCTCAATGCACAGCGTGGGACAGTGCGCCGGTCGACCAGTACAAAGTCAGTTCTCCACTGAAGTGGTCGACTGGCCATTACAAACAAAGGTTGGATCCATATATTAAAAAAATAACTGATAGGTTTGTGCGTCCATTACCAGGGAGTACTGTTATCTCGAGGGTCCGGACACATTGGAACCTCTTGAGCTTCGCTCTTGAGGTTCATGTCTCCTGAACCTCTCAATGTTATTACGCCCTGGTAATACACACAAACCTATCTGTTCTTCTCTTTTTATTCCTTTCTGTTATTCATCCCTCCCATGGTATACATTTTATTTGTGCATGCATGTATGTATGTATGTAAACATTGACTGGTTGATTTGTTGGTTGATTGGTTGATTGACTGATGGATCGATGGATTGATTGATTTGTTTATTCATTTACTTAAATTGACCTGGAAGGGTGGGCTAGCAAGTATTCCTTATTGTGATCCAGTTTCCCAAACTGCTTGCTCCTTTATAAGTCATGTGTTATCTGTCTTTCTTGAAAATGATCTTTCCTTCTATAAAAGTTCTCCCATTTTCTATGGAAGATGAATCCTACTTTCTGCACCAACACCTGATCTAAGCATTTATCATTTGTCTTCTACCTTTACATCTTTCATCTACAAACTGGATTGATAATACTGTATCTACAGTATGAGAAGGTAACTTCTGCTTTCCTCTATTTAACTGGTCTACTAGGATGTCATAAACTAAAGTGCTATGGCCTGTATCCAGCAACATGCGCAGCTTACTGCATATTGCAGAACTGCCACGTGGCGGGCCATATGCCTGATTCATGCACATGGTACACCTAAGCGGGATGCACAGCTGGGGCATGCAGTGTGCATATGAGCACACCCTGGAGAAGCTTTGTGTGAGGGGTGTCCTATGGCTATGTGCTGCACGTGCAGAGTAATGCACATTTAGAATGCTGTTTATGCTGAAAGGGCATGTGTGCAGGCCTTGGCATGTTTACACCATGCAGACCTCCACTGTACACCTCAGGCCATGGCTCCAAAACCCATCATCCCAGGGGGAAGTACTTGTATGCGCACTAACCGGTCTGCCCCCCCGGTGATGCACACATGCTAGAGATGCAGGGCTGCTATGACTGGACCCGTACTGGCCAGTGCCCCACGTCTGATAATGCCATGTTCAACATCCCCTGCCAGCATGTCTGAAGTGGCATGGCATGTAAAGTAGCTGCTGTGGACTCTCCACACCACGCAGTATGCAGTGTACCTGATTCAGGCCACATGTCCTCAGTACCCCACAGTACATCCTTCTGTCCCATTACCTGGTGTACCCATCCCATGGTGCCATACATAACAGTGTACCTATACCCCCCCATGTCCCCAAAACAGGGCATCCCAGTACAAAGCTGCTCAAGTGGCTTGGCCACCCCATATCCACATAAAAGAAACAGATGATACAGTAGGCTGCAGAACAGTGCAGTATTCATCAGTACTCAGAAGGCACTGACAGCGCCATAACAACAGCATCAAGCATAACACACACATATAAATATACTGCATAACAGGGGAGGTGTCTTTAATAGTCCATTTAGGAGTACAACAAAAACAAATATTCAGCATGTAGCTGAAGGCCCCCATGTAAACATCGGCATACATCAAAGTGTTCAGGCAAAGCCTCCTGTGACCCATACATCACCAGTGCATAGGCAACCACTGATGGGGTTCAGTGGTCCTCTTGTGGCCAGCAAGAAATAATAACAGCAGTCTGGCTTGGTGCAGGGCTTGCTGAATGAGTCCATGGCATGCACAGAGTACTCTGTTTCATTTCCCTCAATGACCATGAACAGTACACACGTTTTCATTATGGTCAGACCCTTGTAGATGGTGTCGATGAAGGACATGGCTTGCATCCAGACCACCAGGAGGTGGGGCAGGGTAGTGTCTTTCCCCTCTCCATGTTTGGCATGTACCTTTTCCAGGGCCACCTCGTACACCCAGTCCTCTCTGTTCCTTTCAGGTTCATCCCAGAGGACCTCCAGGAAGTAGGGATAGTCATCTTCAGGGTACTCCGCCTTCACACAATGGCATATGAAGCTCTCTGCATGGGGCCTCTCGAGTATCATTCAAACATGACCCCACAGTGCCTATCCTGGCTGCAGCCACTGTCCTTTTATGGTACTTGGCAAGGTGAGTCATTTCCTTGTCCATGTCTCCACCAGTGGTGGCCATTGCTTGTGGCAGTCTTGCAGTTCCATGTCTTTCTACCCTTGATTCAATGTGCTTCCTGGCCCATGATTGCCTAGATGGCTCCTGCAGGAGTTGGTACCACTGTGGTAGTCCCGGGCTACCTCAGGGCATGCTGACATCACGGAGGCTTGCAGGGGCACCTGTGTGTCCATGTGGGCTTCATGCTGCTTTAGTCCTAGTGGGGCGGGCTCCATTGCTGTGCTGCTCCATGGCAGTAGCCACTGCCCCAGCTTCATTCTTCAGTCATCTGCTGTGTTGACCCCAGGTCCCTTCAGGACCTCTATTGGCCCCCTGGGTTGTGGTCATCCCAGATTGGGGCATCAGTAGTGTCGACAGCCCCTGCATCACAGGCAGCCACCTGCTCCAGTGACTATCCTCTGATGCTCCATGTACTGTGACAGGACTTGCCTTGCACACAGATGTTTCCATCTGCATTGCCCCAGAGGATTCACAGCACCCCTTGCTTAGGCTTCTTGTCACAATATCAGGACCCCTGTGGCTTCACGCATTGCATTGAGCATGGATCTGTGGGGTAGGATCAGTGCCTGTCTCCCTCAAAATCAACCACTCCAGCCATTGTTAGGGGGTACCTTCACTTCATGTGGGTTTCCACTCCCAGCCATTATGACACCCTACAAACAAGACACACAGATTAGTTCTTGTCCCACTGTATACTGTAATGTGAGTTAATACACCTACGCAGTATCTGCCCATATACACTGTCATTGGCAGGACAGGGTGGATGCTGCAGAACATATCTATGCATATTCATCAGTTAGGGTAGGCACCCTTTCTGCTGTACAGTATACTCTGTGTCTGCCCTGTGACCTCCCATTGGGTTGGATATCCTGGGCTCTCTATCCTTATGTCACACCTGTGTGGCATGCTGGGTGCAGTACAGACCCTGGTCTCTCTGTGTCCCTTGAAGCCACCCTCCCACTGTGCAGCCACATCACTGGATCTGTACAGCAGGCACTGTCCCTTACTGCCCTCACCAGTTATGTGGATGTGGTACTCATCGACAGTTCTGCACTGCAGTCACAGCTTGGTGTCACATGTCTGTGGTGCTTGTGGTATTGTGGTTGCCCCGAGGTCTGTGCAGTACCAATGGAGGGGTTGTTCAAGTGTTTTCCACAGTGGAATGTGGCGACGCTATGGCTCCTGACTGTATGCTCCATCTGCCTCCCTGATTACAGCAAAGATGTCTGCCCAACAGCACAAGTCAGCAGTGTCCCTGTGCACACTAATACCACACCCCCTTTAGGCATGCAGCCCTATCACAAGCAGGGACCTGGGGTGGGTGGCGATGGTCCATGCACACTGATGGGGTAAGGCATGAACGAGGGCATGCATCCCACTTGCACTCAATCACAGCTGTCCCTTTTAGTGCGGTTCATGTGGTAGGGTCCATCTGACTTGGGTGAGGGGGCAGGGGCCTCGAACTGTGGTGGGTGCGGCAGCAGTGGTGCCATGCCCAGGGCAGGTGCATAGGCAACACAATAGACATCACTGCCCTCCTAATGTGACACGTACATGACATCCCTACACACACCTACAGTACTGTGCCCCCACTTGAAGAGTGACAACACTACTGCATGGACAATCTATGCCCAAATGACCTCCACACCAGCAGCCAATGGGATGTCGGTATGGACATCACATCACCGACCTGGCACCTGTGACTATGACCCTGTAGATTATGTGGCACTGTTGTCATGTCAGTACCTCCACATGCACATTCATGCATGTGCATCTGGGTGCCGCATGTCCCTGGCAGTGCATGTAACTATATGTGGTGAGGTCAAGGGGCAGTCCTGCCTCTGGTGGTCCCTCCCATGCTCTGCTCCATGCAGTCCAGTGCACCTCTAAGCACCATTCCATTGACGAATAGGGCCATTGGTGAATACCACATGATTTGCATGCCTTCACGGGTGTGCATCTTCATACCTGCCACTACGCTCATTTTGGTGTATGTAGCCATGCTTGAGACTAGAGACCTATATTGTGAGTTGGGGAGAGTGAAATGCTTTTTATTCACCTGTCTTAGGTTACCAAGATGTGTTATAAACCATAGATAGTACAGATGACAGCAGTTGTTAGGTGGATTTTTCTATTGCAGAAGTATCACCTGGCTGAAGCCCTACCTTTAATATGACTACCATGTGACTGTGGTGCATACCTTTGTGACATCCTGGCTTAACTATTATCATCTGGGCTTTATTGAGGTTTGGTGCTTCATCTTCAGCTGGGACAGAATGCTGCCGCCAGGCTGGTATTGGGTACAAACACGATTCAGTACATCACACCTGTGTTGTGTGACCTGCACTGGCTTCTGGTTAGATGGTGTACAACCTTCAGGATTTGATTATTCATCTTCAAGGCCCTGCACAATTTAGGTTGTGGCTGCATCAAAGACCTTTTGCACACCTATACATTATGTCACACTCTCTGCTCCACTGGAGAGAACCTCTTGAAGGCCCTTTGGGCACGCCTAAAGTCCTCTGGTGACAGGGCCTTTGCAGTGATTTCTCCCAACTTGTGGAACTCCCTTCCTCTTCATTTCTGCAATATCTCCTCAGTGGAGGTCTTAAAAAAGGCATGTTTTCCCTGGTTGTTAATGAGTTTGGTTAATTGTCTTGTTTTATTTAGTGTGTTGTATATATTTTTAACTAGTGCTCATCTGGTTATACCTATTTTACATTTTAATTTATGGTGCCCAGAGCCCTGTGACGGAGCACTGTGTGAATATAAAAGCTGATTGATTGCTTGCTTGCAGGATGTCATTAATGTAGTCAGGACCCAGGTCTTGCAGGGCCTTGAAAACCAGAAAGAAAATCTGGGACACATAGACAAGGACATAAGAAAGGATTCTGAAGATGTTGGAAAGGAACTCAAAGAACTAGAATGTAAAGTCATAATATCTGAAACCCTGCCTGTACCGGGGGTAGGATGAACTAATAAATGTTTGAGAAACTGGGAAACCTGTGAACATTTTCATTTCTTGATGTATTGGGACAACAGTCACAATATATTTCAGTGTTTTGGACCTGATGGGACTTCACCTGAATGAAAAAGGAATGAGCATTCTAGAGGTAAGCTACTAAAGACAACTAATAGTGTTTTAAATTAAATTATGCAATGGCAAGAACTTTTCCTGCTTTTTGATTGGTCAGGGCCATCATTACCAGTGATGTTATCATAGCATAGCATCATTGTAACAAGGTCCTGCACAAAGTAATTAAATGAAATCACTTCCTCCTCCAAATACAGAAGCCGTCGTTTGCCACAGCTCACTGAAACCAAAAACCTAACCGCGATCATCAGCTTTATACGTACAAGGTCAGTGAAGGTAGAAACCTGCCAGGCCCCCAAAACTGTCCTTCCTAACGTTGTACAAATGCCATCACTAGGATCAGCTTTGGTGCCCTCTGAACAGCACATTTGCAATTCAAACCTGCTTACCTGAAAGATCTCCTCTGTCCCTACTGTCCCCTTCCCCCCCGCTCTCTCCAATCCACTGACGAGGGATTGCTAGAGATTCCCAGGATTTGTTTAAAAACTTCAGGGGCCAGATCTTTTAGTTCTGTGGCCCCAACCCTGTGGAATTCTCTACCTCGTCAGGTACGAGACTGCCTGACTCTCCAAAGTTTTAAGGGAGCTTTAAAAACCTATCTTTTTAGTAAAGCATATAATGATTTTTGAATATTGTTGTTTAGTTTAATTTTAATGTAGTTTTAACTATTTATTGTTTTATTTTATATTGTACAGGCGCCTTGGTTTAAGAAAGGCGCCTCATATAAATAAAGATTGATTTGAAATAGAGTAGTGCGCATGCCACTTACCGATCAGCTTGCCCTTGCCATTTTCATGAGCCACAGTAAGAATGTACACTAAAAAGTACACAGTCTGCTATACTACATCTTGGAGGTGCGACAGCGTTCTGTAAACAGTTTTCACCTTCACTTGAGGTGTGTGGGGGTCGGAATAGTGCGACTAGCATGTGCTGCCTATGGATTGCTGGCATAATTAAAAACCCAGTTCTCCTGCTCATGGCCATGCCTGTAACTGTCAGTAACAAAAAAAAAAGTGACTGAAAATATCAGGCACAGAGGACGGCATCTTTCAAACAGGGAGGGAAGAAACCAGAAAGCTGGATGGTGGTGGTGATGATGGGGTGCTGCAAAGAAACAGCAATTCATTCACCCGTAGCACCACCTACTGGCCAAATCAGAATAACTCTTTTTTTACTAAATATACCTCCACATTCAAAGATGAAGATAAAATCTATTTAACATTTTTTTAGATTTTTTTTTAACATAAGCAAGCCATTGTATAATAGCAATAATGCACTTCAAAGGTGTGTGTCGTGCTGGGATAATGTCACTTCTCAGGTGTTGAATGTGCTCACCCTGTGTCCTTGTGCTTTAACCACCCAAGGTGTGACATTGTCCCAACATGACACACACCCTTGTCATGCATTATTGTTTAATTCAATGGGGGGGGGGGGGTTGGAGTAGGTACCAGTTACATCTATCAATTCACTGCCAATAAAAAGAACATCAAAATAAAAACTGTTAAGATAGCTAGAAATTTCATTTAATTTCATTTTTATTTTATACTGGAAAGACATGTGGGCAAAAAATGCCTATTTTCACAAACATCCAGTTTTAGGGTTTTTACAGTGGTGGATATATACCTTCTATACTGACACATGGTTCAAAGAATACAAAGACAAAAACGTATACAGGAATTTCAGTTACAGACAAAATGGCCTATGTACGGCAGCTACAGTATTAACAGCAAGTCTAAATAAAATGTATAAATGCACAGGAGAAGGTGGGAAATACTCTGAAAGTGCTTAGAAGGGAAAAAGAGGCATGGAAGCAGTGAGGTGGACAAGAGAGAGTGGTTAAGAGAAAAGAGAGGGGAGAAATTCTAACCAGAAATTGAGCAAGTGACCTAGGGATTGCTCTGGTCAGTGGTAGGAAAATTAAAATATGCTACCTATTTATTTATTTATTTATTTAAATCTTGGATGACACCTGTGAGTGGATGCTCGTTAAGAGGTTCCACGTCAGATACATTAACACAAGAAAACACAATATAGTTACAGTAAATTATACATACAGAGAGTACAAAAAAATTCAACAGTACATGGGTTGCAATGACAAACTGTTACACAAATTGTGTTAAGGCATAGTACATGGTATTCCTGCATCCTGCAGAAGAGAGAGCGAGGCAGAGGCAGACTGTTAGGATGAGGGAGAGACAGTGAAAGCTGGGATAGGAAGGTCAGAGGAAAGCAAAGAGCCAAGGGGTAGTTGGTGGGAGGCAAGTGCAAGGGCAAAAGGGGGTGGGAAACAAGTGCTTGGGAAAAGACTTAACTTGGTGGGTCAGGAGTTGACAGTGCTGAGGCAGACTAAAGCTATGGGCGCAGACTAGTGGGGGCACTTACAGGTACTATTGTTGGTGAGGTGCTGATGGAGTTTGTGCTTAAAGGAACCAAGGGTTGTGGCACCGGCTATGTCAGGAGGTAGACCATTTGTCCACAGAGGGGCCCGGTGAGCAAAGGATAGCTGGGTCATAGTTGTGCGGCACCTGGGCACATGGAATACTTGTGTAGTTGAGCTCCTGATGTGCCTGGCATGTATAGGTGGTGACAGAAGGCTCAGAACCTCTTGAGGAAGTAAGTTTAGTGAGACCTTTTTTGTGAGTAGGCAGATATGATAAAGTATTCTGTGCTTCAATTGAAGCCAGCCCGATCATGCATAAAGCTCACAGGTGTGGGTGAGTTTTGGGGCATTAGTGAGCAGGCAGTAGACTTTAAGGCTGTTGAGAGGTTTTGAAGTGCTGTGTCAGTAGTGGAGCCACAGAAAGCTAGGCCATAGTCAATCAAGGTGATGCGTGAACTGTTACTTGCCAAGTTTAGAGCTTCATAGGTCAAGCAATGTCTGTGCCTGTAAAGGATACCGATCGTGGTGTTAAAGGCTTTGGCCGTGATGTCAGTGTGCTGTGTGTAGGACAGGGCAGTGTCCAGTGTGATTCCCAGGTACTTGAAATGGGGAATTAGTTCCAGGGTGTTACTGGAGTCATTCTGAATTGCCAGGGATAGCCTTTTAGCTTGTTTTGGGCAGTGGCGAAGAGCATGGTTTTGGTTTTTTTATAGTTCATGACCAGTTTTTGCTCTTTGAATTATATTTCAGCCACTGCAAAGCCACTCTGGAGGTCATATTCCAGAAGTGCTGGGTCGAGGTTGCTAGTAAAGATCACCACATCATCTGCATAGAGGAGCATGTGGCTATTGCAAGCTATAGCAGTTGCAAGGTAGTTTATTGAGTAGATGCTCCTTTAGTTTGACCTTATAGGTGCCAAAGGGAGGGGATGCTAACAAGGTTGGGGGAGAGTGTTTAAAAGCTTGGTAGCTCTGTAGGTAAGCGATCTCTGCCCCAAAGAGGTGTTGCAGTAGAAATCTCACTTCATACCAGGAGTCTGGGAAATAAAACTGAGGAATTACAGCCTTTATAGCTACAAATTATATACATTTAGCTGTGATTATGGAGACTTGATGGACTGTAGATGATACTTGGGGAAAGGACTTAGAGGGGTATTCCCTTTACAAGCTGGAGAGATCAGGAAAAAAGGCCAGGGTCATTGCATTTAGGCCACCACACCAAAATGATAAAGGTATGTGTGTGTGTATATATATATATATATATATATATATATACACACACACATATATTTATACAACGGGTTGGGAGTTCCAAACTGATGATAAATCCTGTTATTTTCACCAAAGTATGATAAATGAAGCTGACATCAGCAGAGTGAAAATAAATGCTGTTTATACATACTTTGCTGATGTCAGCTTCCTCCCTGTTTGTATACCCACTCCTACCACTTAATATCCCTGTCTTCTCACTGACTGCAATACAGAGAAATACTCAAGTTCCATACTGCAGATGACAACTATCATTTAAAACAACCTATCCCAAAGTTAAAAGCCAACATCTTAATTCAAGTACGTTTTACATGCTTTCCAGCAGCACTTGTACAAGCAGTCCCGAAAGTGTGCACAAGAAGTCTCCTCCGATTCAGAATTGGAAAGAAAGCCTTCTGAACAACTGCCACAAAATGCAAAACTACTAATGCTCTCCTCTACCTGTCAGCACTTTAAATAAAACATAAGTCAGTGAGTACCCACAGCCATAAACAAAACTGAAGCAGACTCTGTCAAAAGACACACTGAAGCAGAAGCAGACAGCATAAAAAGTGCATATAAACAATTAAAAATGACTGGAAAACACACAAAAAGTCACTAAACAAATAAAAACTGTACTTGAGTAATGAAGATTACAATCGTGCTGTTCCCAAGCCTAAAAGAAATTCCCACCCTCACACACAAATGACCCATTCACACAGCACATTACAGAGAACATCATCCAATCAACAATCAAACAGCATACGGCCAATTGCAGATCTAACAGATACACCATTCATACCCAGTCAGTCATACAAACAACAGAAATGAAGACACCAAACAAAAATAAAACAAAATGTAACAGAAGAGCTCTCACCCCCATTGTATAAATAGCACACATGATATGCAGATCATCTGCTATGGAAAATATTCTCACTCCTGCAGAGTGAGCTCTGGATTCTCTCACTCATGCCTTTGGCACTCATGAGTATCCAAAGCTCACTCTGCAGGAGAAAATATTTCCATATCCACTCCTGCCCATCAGGTGATATAGCTATATATATATAGATATAGATATGTATATATATAAAATAGATAACCCACTATTAGGTGTGAGTCATGCTCTGATATACATGGCCTTGAGTAATAAGTACACGAGGCCTTAGACCAAGTGTGTCTGCCACCAGGGCATGCATATATCAGAGCGTCACAGCACACTGTAGAGTGGATTATCTTTCTTATAAAACTGCAAAATTGTTTTTTGGGGGGTAAAAGTGTAGGTGTGTGGTCACACTCTGATATACACATGGTCATGTGATGTGTTCTATACAAACAGAACACTGGATTTGGATATTCTTCTTTTACCCATTTTATAAATATATGTGTGTGTGTGTGTGTATATATATATATATATATATATATATATATATATATATATATATATATACATATATACTATATATATATATATATATATATATATATATATATACACACACATAAATACACACACACATATATATATATATATATAAACACAAAATCACACATGCCCCAACAGTGCAAAGCATCATGGGCTGCATATACAAATCAACACAGCATATTAAGCTGGTTCAACTTTAAGCAGAAATGCATGGTGCCGAAAGGCATCTCACACAGTTGTCTGTCTTACCTGATGATGGCTGTCTGCAGTTGCTTGTGTGATCTTGTCCTTTTGCTGCTTGGGGGATGTGGATGAGGAGTTAGGGCTGGAAATCCCAATGCCACATATCCTACCTTTGTGGCATTAAGTTGAACCCTAGCTGGTGCATTACTGCAGTCTTTTCCAAAGAATATATTATAGGGATGAATAGGCACTTTAATGTTAAAGAACTAGTGGAGCCAAAACAGGCAGACAGGAAAATAATACAAATTTTAAGTAATAGTCAGTTGTATCTTTTTATTTCTGAAGTATTTTTCCTTTTCCATTTGCTCATCAGAAAGTCTTCTATGTGATAATATTGTGCAGGATGTGTGCAACAGCTCTTAGCCTTTTAGCTGACATATCTAACTCTACTGCCCCCACACTACATCATCAGCATTATGATCTCACTGACAGTGACATCATAGGTGAATGGCCTGTCAGTCACTCACTTGTTGTTCCTAAGTAGCAGTAATGTCACAGTCAGTAAGGTCAGAATGCTGATAATGTAGTGTGGGGCAGCAGAGCAAGATGTGTCAGCTGCCAGGCTAAGAGCTGTTCCATATATCACACCTACTAACATCAGGTAAACAATCTTCTAATTAAACAAAGGGAAAAGAAAAAGTACCTCAGATATCAAAAGTAATGGTTGTCTGCTTTTAAAATCTAGTATTAGTTTTAGGCAGTAATCTAGCTCTTTATACCCCCAATTTTGCACTTTAATAACCTTGCAACCATACCATGGATTTGCATGATGATTTGCATGTGCACGTGAGGTCCCATAGGTTAGATCTTTGGATGTGCCAATTTTTGTTCCAGTTGGATATACAGTTTTCAAGTTCTAGAGATTTCAAAAAGTTTTTATTTGCCCATCGGTTTTGCTTTTTTTTGTTTGTCTGTTTATTTGAACTTGCCTATAGCCCAGACAGGTTGAAATTTGGTGTGGAATTTTCAAGGCAAAGAGGCTGGCCCACAGATGTGCCTTTTGCAAGTTTGGTGAAAAAATATGAATCCATTCTAAAGTTATTTAATTTTGAAATTTTGTAAGATTTGGTCCTGAGTATGTTCAGTAAGCACTTCAAGATGGCTATATCAAACAAAAAAGGAATTATTTCTTTTATTGGAATAATCATTTTTCATTTGCAGTCATCTTGTTCTCATTTTTTTTTCTAATTTTTTTTTAAATTTCAAAAGCTACAAAAATGACATCCTGGAGAGAGACCAACACATCTGTCTGGCTGATGGGAACCTTGTTAGGTGTAATCTGCACTTCACTGTTGAAGAAATGCCCTTGAAATGCTATTTTTTTAAATATTATAAATCTTTTTTTGCGATGCATGATATGAAAAAATAATCTTTTTTTGTATCATGAGTCATGAAAAAAGATCCTTTTTTGTGAAGGGAAAATCCTTCTCTGTCGGATTTCCTGAGAAAGTGGAAGGAAAGGACTATATTTCATTTCTTCAAAGGGTGCTGCCGATTCTCCTCAAAATTCAAAGGACTGAGCCTTTTGAAATTGACCGGGCACATCGTTCATTGGCACCGAAGCCTCTTAAAGATGAAAGACTGTGGTCTATTTTGGTGTGCTTTCTTTGGTACATAGACCGAGTCAGAATCCTGTGATTAGTGAGACAGCGGAGATCCCTCCGATGGCAAGGACACCTAATCCAAATATTTCAGGATTTCTTTCAGGAACTTTCAAAAAAGAGGAGAGCTTATGCTGGGGTTAAAAAAACGCCTTGCTAATATGGGTTTGGACTATAGTCTCAATTACCCTGCCACCCTCAGAGTTATGGTGAATGGTGTCGCTAAAGACTTTGATACCTGGGAGGCAGTGTAGCATTTTATTGATACGAACTGGGTTACAGTATCTGATTGCTGTAGCCCTTGTCAGCTTCCTTCAGCAGCACCCATGGGCACCTCAGAGCATCCCTCTGTGACTGACAGTTTGGCCCTGACACAAACCCCCACAGAAGATGAATGGCAGTTGGTGAAAAGGGGTCGGAGCCAGAAATCTCGTCCAAAGGATTAGCAATATAGCAGAAGCAAGAAGTAAGATGATCGGAGCTCAATGACTGCCCATGTCCATAGCTGAAGTCACAGTAAAGAATCTTGACCATCTTCTGATGATTCGCCACATATTTCAGAGTCTGATAAATTTACTGTGCTATGGTCACAATCCCCTTCATTACTTGAGAACCTTCTTCCACTGTCTCCTGCCTCTGCTTTCCGACACCTCCTGACCTGCCAACTATTTCCTGGGCTGTGGTAGCTGCCTCCTCTTCATTACTTTCAAATAGCTCATTAGGAACTGATGACACAACTTCAGGTGCTAAAATCCCTAAAGAAGATGGAGCAGCAGATGGATTAATTGGTTAAAATAGAACTGATGATAGTTACTGAGCTGGCCAAACTAGACTACCGTAAATGCTCACTTTGTTTCGCCCTCTCTCCTGCTGCAAAACTGATTGCAGGTACATGGCAGCATAAGTGCCGGTTGCAGTCTGCCTTGAATGTACTGTTGCTAATGAGCAGAAAGGGACTGAGGATTTCTGTTACGGGTTGAGGATAGCCTTGTTGGTGTTGATTGACACTGCAATTTACATTGTCTAATGTGCCCCCCTTTGAGACAGCATTCTTTGGTTAAAAATGGGAATCTGTGTGCTGCTCCATTTTGGCCAGTCTAGCAGTGCTTGCCACCTTTCTTGGCTGTGCACCTGTTTAAGAGGCTTCCTTCATGAGTGTGCAAAACAGTCTTTCCTTTAAGCTCTCCAATAACTGGCTCATGGCACACTATTCCAATCTCAAAGGGAAAAACCGAATTGTTTGTATGATGTTTGACTTTTCCTTTTTCCATTTATTTACCATTTTTAGAAATCTTTACCTGTCCTTTGATCTCTGGTACTGACCTCCCTTGTTGCCACCCCCCACCCCTGCTCAGCTGTCAGTATAACCTAACAACACTGTGTTGCGGTTGGATGGCTTAACAGTAATGTAAAATGCAGGAAGTCATCTCCAGCCAGATTGCAATGACACATCTCTTTGTTCTTTGTGGACTTTGATGACATCCCCAGCCCTTAACATGGGCAGGATAATTCCTAGTTCTGAAGCAAGTTTCAGGATAGGAGACATCTCCTGAATTGCGCTTGTGATGTATGACTTTTGCTGGGGCATCTGCCTTCTATGTTTCATGCTGACAGCATGTCTGTTTAAGGAAGGGCTTTTTATGGCTATATCTACCATTGCCCTATACTGGGTGGCTCAGCTGAATTTTTGTCTGCCCCAGCAATATTAAGGGGATTTTGATTGTTACATATATGTGACTGCAGCACTTCCTCCAGGTTATGCTGCCCTCCTGTCTGTTGTTTAATGCTCTCACTGAACATGACTAAGCCCTAATCTTCCATTGCAATAGATACTACAGCAGGCTGCATTTCATGCATGGAAGAAATAGCAATGCTGCAACTACTTCCTGGGACAAATGATAGTACTGTATGTTCTCTCAGATGCCACCCATTGCCTTCTATCTCCCCACTCACTCCAATACAGTATATGAGGCTAACTACTTTTGAATGTAGCATTTACTATATTTCATTTTATTATTGCCGGACCCTCACCAATCTGACCAACCCCACCCGACCTCCCACTGAGCACCCATCCCCCCAAGATCCCTACTCACCCTCACTCACCTGAACAGGGCCCAGAATTAAGATCTACTCTCTGTTTCAAGACACGTCTTGCTGCTGAAAACGTCAACTGCAATATTAGAAAATAAGGTAAGTACAGTTCAAAATGTACAGTATTTTAATTGGGTTTTTAACTTTGAAGCATAACTTTGCCATTTTTGCATATTTTAACCACAAATTTTCAACATTGCCTTTTAAGGACCCCACCTCATGAACAATGGCAGTGGAATTACACAAATCTGGCCCAAAAGGCAATTTCTCTGTCCCTTGGCGAAATCACGTCTTAGGTGGGATTTTAACATTTTCACTGCCCTTGTTCATGAGGTGGGCCATAAGAAGGCTATGTTGAAAATTTCAGTGACAGTATGTTAACATGGTAAAGCTATGTGCATTTGTTGAAATTTTGCTATGCTTGCTCGTAACTTTGGCCATTTTAAGTATTTTAACACCGGATTTTCAACATAGCCATCTTATTAAACCACTTCATGGATGTGACAGCTGTCATTTTTCAAATCCTGCAGTAAATGTATTTTCAAACATGTGGCACGTAATGATGTACTGGTGGTGTGGAATAATGTTTTGGAGGGGGTTGCAAATTTTCAGTACCGGGTTTGTGAGATGGGGTAATAAGAAAGCTATGCTGACAGATTGGTTGCTGTTCTACTATAGATGCAAGTGCAGGGCTCTCTGGGCCCTTTGCTTCCACAGCAGTGTACAGGGCTCTGTGCACC